>JAIUSX010000184.1:0-10000000 GCA_026573805.1 Hesperophylax magnus | reverse complement strand
TCAAAAATACTACTAAATTACGGCATTCACATCAGTTTCTTCATGATCGTTTTCTGGAGAATTACATTCCCGGTAAAATCGTTAAAAAACGGGACAGCTAAACACTCACTCGACATATGTAAACACAATGCTTGAGCGTGGCGTCAGAGCGGCGGCCATATTGTATTTTGACAAAATAACTGCTTGTGATTGGTTGAATCCGATTTAGCGCGTTTTGATGTTAACTTTCTGTATGATATAGCGGATTTGGTTTCTCACTCGCAGTTTTAACATGGTTTTTGGTCGTGAGAAGGAGGGTTTTGAAACTCAATTTTAGGCTCCTCTTGTTGCTCGCAAAAATATGAACAAGATGTCATACTCACATCATTTTGTCAAAAAATCGGATATAGCGGGTATAGAAATTATAGGATTCATATGTAGGGACCGTCGAAATATGTACATGTACATGCACATATTAAGCACACATTCGTACAAATACATTACACACATACATATTAAAAAATAATAATAATATTAAAACAGAAATATCAAATTATTATTTTTTTAATGATAAACTAATGTTTATAAGACAAGGTTTGTTTACGCGTAGCACAAAGGATAACAAATTATTATAAGCAATTTTGATTGAAGTACAAATACATATTAATAAGCCGACGTAGCCCAGTGGTCCAGAGCACCTGACTGAACATCAGAAGGTGCGGGTTCAATTCCAGTTGGCGGCATTTATTTTTACTCGGGAGATATTTTCAATTTGTATGGATATTTCAGGCGAGTAATTATTGCTTTTAATAATTTAGAAATAACAAAAATAAAAAATTTTGAATATCGATCAAGAATTAGGTCAGCAATGAAGTAAAGAAGTTTTAATACATATTATGTTTAATTTAACTCAATTAAATTCTACAGTATTATCTATGTGGAAAAACGATTTCTAAAATAATTTGTTTTTAATTTGGCACTCTGCCCGATTTTAAACCGCAACCTCTGGGCCCAGAGCCAAAACTTCAAAAACATTGCCACGACGCTTGTCATATAATCCACCATTACAATTCTCCTCTAATAACACAAATGTCGGTATGTAGTGAATGGGTAAATTAATGGGATAATTCTGTGATGGTGGTATTGAGGCACCTTGTTAAGTATTTATTTAAAAGGTTAAGTATTTATATAAAATATTATGTACAGACTGTCAACAAAAATTGAGGGCACTGCGGTCATTTAAATTGTTTTAAATGGAGTCACCGAGGTGATTGAAAGAATAAAACATACATATATATATGTAACACTTCCCGACATCCGATCTACCTGAAACTCGGTGTATAGACTCCTTGTTGATGACAATGCATTTCATTCAACTTCTGTTGGCAATCATGTACACATACGGGCACAAATACGCATTTTTATGAAATTGGATGACGTTACTGCAATCAATATACAAAATAAATGTCAGTCCTACCTGATTGGCATTTGGTGAGATTATTAGAGTGGTCGATTCCAGATTCAGGGTTGGATGGTTCAATCCTCAAGCAAACCAAAAAATAAAGTTAATAATAATATTTAAGGATTGATTTTTAACACTACTTCATAGAAATTTTTTTTTTTGTACTTTTGAAATGTGCATATCAAAGAAGTCATATATTCATTATACCACGTATACAGACACGAGCCGAACTACGAATTATGGGAAAGCGTGTGGTATAATTCTTTTCCTTCCCAATAATTCGTGGTTCAACTCGCGCTTCGGTTGGCAAATGTATACACAGCATTAGAGGTTATCAAAATAAAAACCATGTAAATAAACGTACATTTCAGAGTAAATTAAAAGCGATTAAAAAATTAGCAACCTTAAGAAAAATTGAATTCTGCCATTTTTCCCAATGACATTACAAAACTTATGGACACATTACAGAAATCTCAAGTTGGCAAGTCCTTTCGATTCCTTCCGGATGTGAAGCAATGTGAATGAGTAAAAAAATTCTAAATTACGTTGACAGACTCCGAGTTGTTTATTGAAGGAATGTCATAATATAAAATGTACATTCATGTTTGTTGCCTACAACAACATAGTATCAAGTCTCTTTGTTTGTTTGTTTCAGCGAACTAATGATGTTTACGAGTTCCTTTCTGGAGTTCCAGTGACTGCCAGAACACAGTTCCTGGCATTGAATGATCCTGCAGAATTGGAAATGTTCCAGGTACCTACTAAAATTATCTTCATACCTTATAATTTTCGTAGTATCTAAGGACGGGTTGTTTCAAAGAATTTGAACAATTCATCGGATTTCAAAGTTGATTTTCAAGTTCCGTGAAGGTTCTTTTCAAGTTCCGTTATTATATCAATACATATTGACCAATTATTTCAAAAAACTCAAATAATAACAGAACTTCAATAGAACTTTCACAGAACTGAAAATCACCTTTGAAATTTGATGAATTGTTCAAATTCTGTGCAACAACCCGTCCTTAGTATTGACCTAATTCAGTTGGTAAAAATATTCAATATAATGTAATCTCTTTTTAGAATATAAATTTAAATTAGTGTATCAGGATATAAAAATGTATTTGTGTTAGGATGAAAGAACTGCATTTATGATTTATTGGCCAATTACGCCGTAAAATCTTAAACACATTACCCTATATTATGCGCGCACAATTTGGGCGTGGCATATACATATTATATGTTGGGGTGACACACTACGCTATAATCTTCCTCAGGGGAGGTGGTCAGATCATTTGGGGAAATTTTATTTTTATTTATTTATTATTGAATTTTTTTTTATACATACATGGATAGTCACATAAAATATTGAAATATGTATAAAAAATATTGAAATAAATGTACATAATTAAAAAAAATCCCACGAATGCGAAGCCTGAGTGTGGGTATTATAAGTATTTTTATCTTATTTCCATGGTTTAAGTGGAGATACAATATCAAATATAAATTTAAGTTATTTTTAAAGAGCTACTGTAGAGATGCAATACAAGAAACTAAATCATGAAATATGTAAAAGTTTTAAAATAACACAAAAAATAAGGTAAATACTAGTTTTTAAAGAAGACATCTTAAAAAGTGAATTAGCAGACAAAGCATTACAAACAATAAAATATATCCGCTGTTTTGTATGTATGTGAAACAAATAAAAAATAATCTCTTCATGGATATAAATGTTACAGAGAGCTTTGCTAAAACTTATAAGAAAAAAATATCTAGTAAATGCTGCGAAATATCATTTCTTTGTATGGGGTCTGTCACTTCGACTGCCGCGTAATTACGGCACTCCGTAAATTGTTTGCACAATTTTCAAATATAGCCTGGCTAGCCGATCACGGCGCACACCGTCGCCACACTCACACTTCTAACACATCATCTTTTTAGGTGTGACAGGTCTGTATGGGATTGTATGGCGAACAATATGGTATTATATAAAACGCTTTAAACCTATAGCGTAATCTGTCACCCCCTTAAATCTTCAATTTAATTACATAATATAGTCACTGTTGTGGAGAACCATTAACTCATTCACGGACAGTTGCCGGAAAACAGAGGTTTATGACACGACACGTGCTATCACATGTGTTTTGTGAAGCCAATGAAAATCAGTTATAAAAATTGATTGTCTTTGTGTGTGATGCTATCAAGTATAGAAGTATTCGCTACATACTACTGCAATACAAAACTTGACTTCCCGTTGTGTCATATCACGTCCTTGAATAAAAGATGTACACATATGTGCATTGTGTCATATCACATCTCCTTTAAAACAACCGTAATAGATATTGTGTTAAAGTTTCCTACCTGTGATTGCGATGCGCCATATTAGATATTGACCTGATAAATCACGGTTTCACTGAACACTGCTTCTGCATTACAATACTCATTATTATGTCATATGTATTACAGACGGTGGTGCACTACATGCACTACGCGCTCGGTGCTTATGGCTGGCCCATGTTCCTCCTGACCAGCTCTGCCGCAGGAGCTTGTGGACTATGCGCTTCCTTGAGGTAAGCTGATATATCTTATTCTGTTAAAAGTGTGTGTAGATACATAGTTCATAGGAAAATGATCTGTAATAGGTTGATGTAATAAACAAACCAAGTCTTCCTTTTCCTAATTACTTTTGCATTCACCAGCCACCATTATATGAAGCAACCATTTTTTTAAAGCCTTTAAATCCTTAAAATAATATCTTTTGAACTGTTTCACATAGCTGTCATATTATGCAAACGATCGCCAACCGCACCAGCGCCATCTGCTTAGAGCTTTCCAGATTACCTGCCATTGAATATTTACATTTTGTTTTCAGATGTTGCTGCGCATCTACTGTAGGGGGCGCCACAGTAGTACATGACAACTGTTGCCAGTGTAACTATACTGCACTTAGACATCTACTGCAAGTTGGTGATGTAAGTTCAAATAAATATATGAGATTAACTGATACGCTTGCAGTAATGTGTTCTGTAGCTTATAAAGGAAATGAGCAAGCTGAATACAAGTTGCTTTGACCTAGGAATTCCAAACAAAAAAGCTGTGTAGATCTTGTGACACCAAAGTTCAAAAGGTTCACAGTTCAAAGGTTTTTTCTACTTCGGACAATCAAACAAATTTCGGCAGCGCTCATTCAAAAATCATACCTCCGAATATTAACATGGAAACATGTAAACTGCTTACTGTGGTATAAAGCCAATGAATCCACCTATATTTCATTGTTTATCTCATATTTGTTGGTTTTATAATTGAGTCGTTAAAATAAATTTGTCAGTTAAAATAAATAAATAAATTTTTCATTCAAGGCCTAGAGTGAAGAAACCTAAATATGGGTAGCCATCGTTCAACTGGATAACTGTGTGATTATTATTAACTTTACTAATTTATTGTTTCAGGTTGATATAACATATGCCACATACCATGTTGATGTGGCAGAAACCCCATTCTTCATAGCCGTGGATCACGAGAAGAAATCTGTTGTGCTAAGTATTAGAGGCACTCTTAGCATGAAGGTATTACTTAATTTTCCATTTAGAACAAAATAAAACGGCTCTGAAAGGTTTAGAAGTACCTATTTTGATCGCACTTTTTAAAATAGTTAGCCATATTTTATTATTATTAATCGTTTTGTATGCTTTAGGATGTAATGACAGATCTAAATGCGGAGGGTGAACCTCTTCCGTTGACACCACCAATAGATGATTGGATTGGACATAAAGGTAAGCTTTTAAATCTTAAATTATAATTCATTTTGACAAAGTTCTTTGAACCTATGCGGCGCTTATTTGGTTTACTCTCAGTGAGCAGACTTTCTAGACACATGTTTTGACATATTTTGTACACTGTCGACATTTGCCACATGAGAACAGGTTACTTCTATGAATCGTCCTTATGTTCAACACCTTGGCTTTGCAAAGAATATGAGTATTTTCAAGAACCATGTTCACTCCTTCCTCTCTTCAAGTTAATATAAAATAAAATTCTGCAGGCAATAAAATATTGTTAAACAATTATTGCTAGTATAAGCAATAATATCATCAGATTTCCGTCACATTGAATGCTTAACATTTAAAAAAATCTTACAATTCTTTTTTATCTCCACCAGGAATGGTCCAAGCTGCCGAGTACATCCTAAACAAGCTGCGGCGCGAGCAACTGCTGGAGCGGGCCTTCAACAGCGACCCCACCCGCGGCACCACCAAGTACCGCCTGGTGCTGGTGGGTCACTCCCTCGGGGCCGGAACCGCTGCTATCCTGGCCATACTGCTGCGGCCCAACTACCCCGATCTGACGTGCTTTAGTTATAGCCCTCCCGGCGGATTGTTGAGGTAACCATATACTGCTGGGTATCTAGCTCGGTTGATCGATTAAACCCGATATCATTACAATATTGACTTAAACCATCATCAATGGTCAGTTAGAGATATTTGTGATCACAGTCAGCATATCATTCCGACAGTCGACGGACAAAATCTGCCGCATTTAGGTCAGCCTCTAAGGTGTCAGATAAACTTCAGTTAACTATCATTATACACAACTTTTTGAATAATGTCATTCGTTATGTAAAATTACTGACTTATTAATGAACGAAGGTGAAGTAACGAAACTCTTAAAATTTAAAAAAATCTTATAAGCTTTCAAATGATTCTGTTCCAGCTTGGAGAGACGAAAGTTTTTCAAATATTCATTTTATTTAACAAATATTATAATAAAAGACCTCATTAATTAATTAACTCCCTTTTTAGTGTCAAAACATAGATGCGCAGTGCAAATAAAGTTAGTACTACAATTCAACATTGTCAATATTAATATTTAAATTTTTACGCAGCCGTTTAGGATAGATAGATCAGCCAGTGCTGCCATCGTATAATGATTTCTTATTTATATCGTGGCAATATCCGTTCGGCTATCAACAGCGTAACCATGCTATGGATATTGATATAAAATCGTCAGAAGTTGAGCATATCGATCCGATATTGTTAAGTTATTAAATCGATCGTGCCAGAATGCCGGGTTGTGATGTTTGGCGACGAATTGGTTTAGCTACTTTAAAAGCACTTTTTACCAAGATAATAAATACTATGGTCACACACAACATGGTGAAAATTTTCGCTTCAAATATTCTCGAAAAAATAATAGATTTATCATTTTTAGTTCTTGTTCATTTTGTTTTATTTTATTTCTTATCAATCTTTGGTCAATTACTTACAGAGATGTGCTTTATTTCAAATAAATCCATTTCAAATGGAAATGCAAAATGCAAAATGGGTATTTTCCATTTTGCATTTTAAATGCTTTTCTAAAAACCATTTTGCATTTTGCATTTTAAATGCTTTTCTCAATGCATTTTCCATTTTAAATGCTTTTTTGCAACATTCTTCCTACTATCTCCACTCATCTTTTTTTCATATGCCACAAATATCAGTCGGTCCTCAACCTCGCTATGAGAGACAATTTACATTTGTTAAGTTGCTCCCTGGTAGGAGCCCTGGCAATTGAGTGATACCATTACAAAAAATACTGATTCTAATACTGAACATGGGGCCATGACGCTGTAATATTAAATGTTAGATAGCAGTTTCTATGTTTTTATGTTGGCAACATTAGTCCCGCGCAAATTTTTTGTGGTTTCATAATCTGTAGTTGTGGTGTTTTTGGATTTACCATCATGTTTGTTTTACATTGATGACCATTATTAACCTGTGGTGTCCCAGGAAATTCCAAGCTCAATTTCCAAAGGCTCAAATTCCAAAATCAAACGTCAAGTGTCCACTTAAATTTTTTTTGTGTCGCATTGTATAAGTATATGATAACAATTCTTCCAGATTTCGGTAGTTTATACAACTGTTGTTACTAATAATATTATTTTGTACAAGAAACCTGTAAATAAATAATGCTAAAAATATAATTATTCATTATGACGTAAAAATTTTGACATTTCTTACGAAGTTAATTTTCATCACTTTTCTTGGGTGAAATATTATAAAAATTACATCAAAATAATGTAGATAAAACTATCTTTCTGATGATACCTCAAATCTATTATTTCCACAATCAATTTATATCAAAAATAATGAAAGAAGACACTAAAAACGTGGCAAATATTTCGTTGGCATTCCACAGAAAAATTCTTTGTAAAAAATCTGAAAAGCTAGAAGTCATTCCGGTATTTGCTGCGTAAAGAACGAGAATAGCCCAAGCGATTGTGACCTTGTTCTTCAT
Source organism: Hesperophylax magnus (assembly GCA_026573805.1). Lineage (NCBI taxonomy): Eukaryota > Metazoa > Arthropoda > Insecta > Trichoptera > Limnephilidae > Hesperophylax > Hesperophylax magnus. Next base: position 9,992,286 of record JAIUSX010000184.1, on the reverse strand, counting down.
ACAAATTCCTTATACATAAGGGTCAAAATCGCACATAAATTTTTTTTTTTTTTAAATTCGTAGATAATGTGCCGCACTCACATATGCAGTCCCGGGATATGACGGGTTAAATGACAAAATTGTTTAAAAATTCTATAATTATTTTGATTGTTTGACCTGAGAAACCATTTTGCATTTTGAAAATAGGTATTTTGCATTTTGCATTTGAAATGCTTTTCTAAAAACCATTTTGCATTTTCAAATGGACAAGTTTTGACCCATTTCCATTTTGCATTTCAAATGGTTTTGGGTACCCATTTTGCACATCTCTGATTACTTATCAATAAAGCAAGAAGCAACAATCAGTTTTTTCATGTTTTCTGATTATTCTGTTGAATACGAAGATTCATTTATATGTAGGAAATGACTATGCCATGTCAACCTGTGTGACTGAACAGTGTATAAACATGGGCAGTCAATTACTGCTCTGCTAAGTATCTGTGTTCAATACAACAATTTTTTTCCATGTTTTCTACCGCTAGTCCAGCATTTAAGGTCCCGTGGTAAGCGTTCTAAGATGGTTTGAAAGGGAGATATGTAAATATGAATATTAGAGGGAGCGCGCTAATATTAAAAAAAGATAATAATTAAGCAAAAATGTTGAAAAAATTTAATAAATTATACAGGGTGTATCGGCACGTACCCGACAAACTTTAACCAGCTATTCCTTGGCACATTTGGAGTAAAAAATGTTATGGGCACTTTGCTGTCTGGTAACATTTTTTTTTAATAAAAAATTTATTATTCATATTTTCACCACATGTCACCAATGTTTTATCCTTTGTCAAAGTTTGCAAACCCGTCTGGCAATATTTTGTTCGAGTTTCGTTGAATAATGTACGTACGTACCTACGTTGGCGCGCTTTAACAATCACAACGAAATGGCACGGCACCATTCGTCTCATTTTTAACTATTATTATTTAGTGTGTACGAAAGAGCGAGGACACTTTTTGACACACTTGCTAATAACAGCTGTTGAACACGAGAAACAATGCAAATGACAGTGACGGAGTGTGGATTTTTTATTTATTTTTTGTTTTTAATGGAAAAAAAATGTTACCGGACAGCAAAGCACCCATAACATTTTTTACTCCAAATGTGCTAAGGAATAGCTGGTTAAAGTTTGTCGGGTACTTGCCGATACACCCTGTATATTTAATAAAACACGACTCATTTGAAATAGAGCAAAAATGTGTCGACAAATGGTTTAGTTGCATTTAAAGATACACTGTGATTTTTGTAATATATTAAATAATAATTTTCGGAGCTTACTCTGCGATTTTTTTTGTATCGAGGGAATTTCATATAATTAACATTTCGGCATAACAAATGTATAGATATTATCTTAAAAAATAACATTTTTTTTTGGAACTTAAAACTTAAAGAGTTAACGAGAAACTTGTTATAAATCGGTAGAAATTGGGTATGCGGGGGCTTAGCACTGAATTTGTATAAAGGGGGAAGAGGAAGATGTGAAGATCCATACTATTCAGATCAAGTCATCTACTTAACAAATATTTAAATTCCAGTGGTCACTCCGCTTTGGAAAGCGTAAGCATATTCTCAAATATCTTACCAAAGGATTTTTTGCCTTCAATACTTCTGCAAGCTTTCGGTTTTTTTGACTTATTGGTTATAATATCAAAAATACTAAAACTAAAAACAATTTGTTGTGATTTCAGTATGCCAGCAGTACAATACAGCAAAGAATTTACCACCTCTGTAGTGTTGGGGAAAGATGTGGTGCCGCGGATAGGGTTGCATCAACTGGAAGCGCTCAGGGCAGACCTCATCAATGCGATACAGAGAAGTGTGGACCCCAAGGTTTGTTCCTATCACTATTTTTTATCATTTAAAATCACTTAATCATTGAGCTGGTTGGTACTGCAAAGGCTGCACCGATAAGCTCCACTATAACTTCTCCCTTTTTCTCAAGAACAATGCATGTAACAAAAAGAGAAGTTTGGTAACCACATATTTATATTTATTTATGATTAGTAATTCATTGATGGATACACACCATCTTTCACAACCAAATACATTAGGTATTTTTCTTTAGGAGAAAAACAGCAGTGAAAGCATTTGCTTCCATCTAATTTTTACTTCTTTATCAGTCTCTTATTGCGTCATTGTCACAGATAAAATAACAACATTAAAAAGAACACCTTTGTTTTCACAAGATGATAATTTAACCATCTTGATGTATAGAGTCCGGAGACGATCAATGTCAATTGTCAATGTGCATTGAAGTGAGATTAACGGAACTTCAATCGACCGGTCAATATTTTCTCACTTGTTACTTTGTTGATGTCTGCGGAATCAGTACCTAAAGTTTGCGAGAACAGTAAGTATCATAAGCAATAATTATTAGCCTGAAACACCCATACAAACAGAAAAAATCTAGGCTAGTAATTATTGCTTATACACAAATCATCCGAATATTATTAATTATGGTGATCACTTATCTAGGTGTCTACTGGTTTTGACAAGGGGTGTCAAAATTTTACTCGGGCAAGGCGCCATACCACTCAGGATGGGATAGCCTGTCCGCTGCGCTAATGTGGATTTTCTAATTGTCGATCGCTTCAATTGCCTCAGTGAATGATCAAGTAGCGTCAATCTCATCAAAGACAAACTATGTAATACTGATCGTCTCTGGGACACTTAAGTTCGATTGCGCAGTTATATGACCTAACCTCACTTATACCATTCGACAGTAAGTAACCATGATGTCAATATTTCCAGTGGAAGACCATAGTGTGTAGCGCCATGTGCTGCTGCAATAGGAAGCCCCGCTCCGCCATGGCCCTGTCGGCTAGTGGGGCCACGGGACTTGCCAAATACCAACAGGCTAGTAACACATCATTTACCATAATTTATTTTTATCTTTCCATGAATACTAAATTCTAGGAGCTCCAGTTACAGTAGTTGTGCACAGCATTAAAGTATATAAAATAAGAGTTTGATACGCACGTCCGCAGTATCCAAAGATACTGGGTGTAAAGCAATTGAAAAAAAACCAATGTTCCACACACGACAAGCGTGTAAAATGAAAAACCGACATATGTTTTTGTCACCATCTCTTTAAGACATATAATATTCATCATGCTGTCTCCCTCACGGCCAGGACCTAAGTGTCCCTGAGCTTTCTTCGGGACCTAATTTTAGACTTCGACGAAAGCCATAGTGCCATATCGTTTATTCTATGGTGCGCACAGGGACAGAAGATGCCAAAGTTGGGACATTCTTTGAATTGACCCAGCGAATCATGTGGACTTGTGAATGAAAGCTTCTATTAGAGACAATAGATGTCACTGCTTGTCAAATAAATTAAGAATAGACCAGTTCTTTTGATGCACATAATTTATTATTATTGTTGTCTTATAATTTTGGGGGGGTCAAACACCAATCGACCTAAGGGAAGAAACGCCACTGGTAACTAGGGTCCCCCATATATCGCGGAACGATTGTTGTCTGATTTTTTTTTGTGCTTTCCAGTAACACTCAGATATTAGTTACCTTTTTAGCTGGACATCACCTATCTTCACCCAGCAGATGCAAAACAGTGAAAAAGATAGAATAAAAGTTAGCTAATTTAGCACTACGTATTAACATCATGTTTCAGGCCAAAGACGTTGCACGATCGGGTCACGTCCACCCGGAGAGCGGTGGCACTCTTACCCTCCACCGACCTCTGCTTCCCCCCGGCCGAATCCTTCACCTGGTCCGCCACCACCCCGGGCATACGCAGTAAGTTGAAACCCTGAATCACATTACATTTAACAACAGCATTTTAATAACCTCAGAATTTCCAGTCAATAAGCAGGCAGCCGACTTAATGATTTAACTTTGCAGGTGGCCGAAGAAGAAACTAATGAACTCACAAACAATGTTAATATTAATTATAGAAAATAATTTAAGTATTAAATTATAAAACAGAAAGTCCAGAATAATTTATATGTATACATTTCGCGCTGCAAGTTTTATTAGTTTGCTATTGCTTGAAGATAATTTTTGCTAATCAACTTTACAAGTTTTTTCCACTCTCAAACATAATATGTAAATAGAATTTGCATCTAATAAACTTACCAGAATAGATAGTGCTTAATAATTATGATATTTCCTGCTTTGTATGCTAATTCACTTATGCTATTTTTTCCGCTGCTGTTTCCAAAGGGGTCCACACGAATCAGTCAACAGGTTAGATGAACATGCTAATACATACAGTAAAGCTTGCATTTTATGGCATTAAATTGAAATCGTATATTGTTGTGTTGTTCCCGCACGTTCAATACAATAATATATAATTTAACAACCTAACCTCACTTTATTTAATTACAGAAACGTGGTTAGCAAACGAGAGCCTGTCTACCAGGCTATTTGGGCGGAGAACACAGACTTTGACGAGGTGCTCATATCCCCCGGGATGATCCAGGATCACATGCCCGACAAGGTGCTCGAGGCACTCAACAAGGTAGAACTTCCGCCTGGAGCCAAGCCCACCAAGCACGCTAACCTCATTGTGTAGCTTGTTGTCTTAGCTAATACATAGTCAATTAAGCAGCATACCTTGTTAAAAAATTCTCATAAAGGTAGAGAGCCAACCACTGCTTTGTTGTCTTAGCTGTTTGCATAGTCATTTGAGCACCTTACATTGTTAAAAGTTTCTCAACAAGGTTAGTTTGCTGTTAACATAGTCATTTGAGATGCATACCTTGTTAAAAGTTTATCATCAAGGTAGATAGCCTACTATGCACTCTAATCTGCCTTGTTGTCTTTGCCAATTACATAGTCAATTGAGCAGAATTCCTTGTCAAATGTTTCTCAAACACGTAAAATCCCTACCAAGCACGCTAAGTTCTTTTTTTTTATTAAAAAGACGAATAACTTAGTTTACATCACTTTATTTTTATAACTCAATCTACATGTTTTGCGAACAATGTTTGCTTCATCGGGAGTAAATGCACACTAATAATTTTAATAAATCATTATTTTTCAAGGGATGGAACAATTTTAAAACATGAACGTAATATTATAGGTTTTTCTTAATAAATGAGACGTACTTGCCTTTTTCTTCGGTATTTTGGATTTGATGTCTTTTTCTAGCCGAGTTGAAATCTCACAGCTGGTACTAATTTAACTAATTAACTCTGCTTTCATCATAGTTCCATAATGTTTTACCTTTGTTAATTAGATTGAATGAATACATAACATTCAGCTCAGATAATGTCTTAAATCTAACTTACTGGTTGCAGCAATTTTCTTTTAAATTTGTGATATTGTTTAAATTGGAAGGTACTGCAAACCCTAATGAAAACACTGCTTTTTGGCCAAAAAATTACAACCGCCTAACAAAATATTTAACATTTAAAAGCGCTTCTCTAGGTACATGTCCGTATTATAGTTTTTTATTATTATAATACAATTATTTATTACTCCAATGCACCCAGCAAAATTTTTACACAGTTAACCACACGATTTTTTAATTCTTATTCTTGTGCTCAACACCTTATGTTTCCTCTTTATTACGACAAGAGTCTCTCCAAGACCCACGATACTCCTTCCTTTCCTTGAAAAGGCCTCCCGCACACCATTCTCAGAGATGATATGGCCTCTCAGATCCTTCATTTCTAATCCACATTTTATGAATAAACTGACTTCGGGTGTCCTCTCTTATCGGAGATTGGAAACCATCACCCTTTTTAAACATTTAATCAAACAGAAGGTATTTATTACAATTTTTAATGAAAAATTTAATATGCACAACACATCTTATACACAAATCGCCTTTTTCTATCTGTAAAATATTACTTGCCCCTAATACATAAAACACTACAAAACATAGTTAAAACGTGGTTAAACGTGATGTACATTATAATCTATACATTCATAGATGGGGTTAATTTTATTAAAATACACTTTTCCAAGTTATGCTTTAAAATATTCAGAAAAATTATTTGTTTTCGCCCGTACCCACGTAATTTGAATAAATAGGTTTGTCCGCATAAAAACTCAACTCTTTCAAGAGAGGAATACAAATACAATATTGGATGGAATCACTGATACATTATTGTATTTGTATGCCTTTCTTGAAAGAATTGGGTTAGTATACGGATAAAACTATTTATTCGTGTTCATATTAAGTGGATACAGGCGCAAACAAATAACTCGTCTAATATTTAAAGCATGACTTGCAAAAAGTGTATATAAATAAAATAATTAAATTAACGCCACCTATTAATTAACCATATTTAATTAATAATTATATATAGTTAATAATGAGGTTGTTTATATATTTATTAAATTATTTTATTATGACAATATTAATCTACAATAAAGCAAACCAAACAAGCGTAAACTTTACTGTTGATGTATGTACTTACTTAATCTTTTGGTTAGATTTTAGAAATTTTTTACTGTATTTAGACATTTTTTAAAGTGTGATATTTTGACTCAAGTATTTTGTAGTATTTTATTGTTAAATAATTTGTATCATTGCTTTTTGTTAGGTTATTTTTATTTATTATGTTAAATCATTGCTGAGATTGCAGAATTTGATTTTAATATAGCTAGTCTTGCAAATTCATATAAGTATAAAAATGACACTGAGTAACATGGTATCTAGGGTTTTCCAATAAGAGGTGTTATTTTGATATTCGATAGTAAAAGATCAATGGTTTCGTTGCTTGTGTGGCACGTAGCGCCGTCTTGTTGAAAGTAAACGCTGTCCAGATCAATACCATCCAATTCTGGCCATAAAAAATTATTAATCATCTCTCGATAGCGCAATCCATTCACCGTAACTGTTGCTTCAGCCTCATTTTCGACAAAGTAAGGTCCAATGACTCCGGACCATAAACCATACCAAACAGTCACACGTTGAGGATAGATATGCTTTTCAACAATAACTCTTGGGTGTTCCGAGCCCCAGATGCGATAATTTTGCTTGTTGACGAAGCCACCGAGGTGGAAATGGGCCTCATCACTCAAGATGATTTGCATTTGATTCACTCAAATGAATTTTAATAATTTCAATGCGTTGTTGAAGCGTGTATCGTTCCATTTTTATTAATGGCCTAGTTTCTACTTGACAAATGTCAAAAAATGACAGCTTCAAAAGTAACATCTACCGAAATAGCGGGCTATTCAAAATAACACCTCTTATTGGAAAACCCTGCATTATCTTGAGTATTGTCAACGAAGAAATAATTCCGCCTGAGCGACTACAGTCTAATATTACACTAGGTATTGCGAACAGCGACAAATAAGCGTTAACAGACAATCGATATCGTTTAACTTTCTAATGAAATACTGCCTATCTCCAATACTCCCGTCACAACATAGTTTTGACTTCCTAGGGAAAATTGATACTACTCAAAAGATTTTTGGCATTTGGGGGGTATTGTTTATTTGTCGACGATATACCAGTAGGAATAGATGTAATCTTCAGTGTTTCGATGTTATTTGAATTACCATTGAAATTAATTTTATAACTACTCAATTGCCCCACGTTTTATGAAAAGTTGTCAGGATTATTCCGGAACAAATCACCGGCTGCACGACCGTGTCAACACATTATCAAGAAATTATAGTAATTTAGAGCAGTAAAAAATCAATTATATTTGAAATGTCATAACTCAGATAAAATGTCAAAATATCAGTGTTGTCACTGTGAAATTTTATTTAAAAGAATGAAGAATTCAGCGCCTATACGGGGCTAGAAGTTTCATTTCCATAGAGCTGTAAATAAAAATAAATGAGTGTGTAACTAACGTTTTTTAATGCGCAATCACAAGTCCACTTTTGTGGACTCATCTCCTTTATCGATTCTCGAGTTGGACCAGTAATGTGGACCGGGGCAATTGAGTGGTTATAATAATATTTGTTATTATTTTAATATTAGAAGAATATTCTCAAAACTTAAAGACTAATTTGAATGGGTATTAAATCTTATTAGTACTTATTTTATCAAATAATTTTTCTGTATTTTTAGCACATTAACACTATAGTAATCCCAGAGAGTGTTTGTACGTACATCATCGAGGAACATCCTTTTCCTTCTCACGCCTCTTGTATGAAAACGAAAAAGACGATGATGTCACATATGACCTTCCTCTAGGACTACTATAAGCCAATAATACCGTTTTGCTTTAATTGTTGTTATTTTTGTTATTGTTTTTATAGCTTGACTTCTTGCTCAAAAGTAAAAACTCATAAACATTCTGTAATTTCTAGGTCAATAGGTACAATAATTTTTTGTAGTGTCATTGTTTCTTGAAAGTTTAATTTTTCTCCTTTGATTTGCTAATTTACTTACTATTTTTTTTTTTATGATAAACTAATGTTTACAAGCCAAGGTTTTATGCACAGCACAAAGGATAACCAATAATTATAAGCAATAATTAGTCGCCTGAAATATCAATATAAATTGAAAATATCTCCAGAGTAAAAATAAATGCCACCAACGGGAATTGAACCTGTGCCTTCTGATGTCCGGTCAGGTGCTCTGAAACCACTGAGCTATGACGACGTATTTCCAACCCGCCAAATAATTCAATATGTAATAGTACCTCAATCAATAATTACTGCTTATTATATTTTTTCCACCTGTAAACAACCAACTTTATTTTTGTAGTGAAATATTTTTTACTTGCCATCTAGTGAGAAATTTAGCACTAACAAAGCCTTTCCTACAAAAACAAAGCGACATTTATTTTTACTCGGGAGATATTTTCAATTTGTATTGATATTTCAGGCGACTAATTATTGCTTATAATTATTTGTTAATTTACTTACAGTATTGTTTCGATGTTCAAGAGACATTTTTTGCTAGCGGTCAAGCTGTAGAATTTATTTTTGTGTTTTTGTTTAATTTTGTTGTTTTGTATTAAAAAAATCCAAGTATTTTTATCTTTTTATTTTATTTTTAACCCGAAAATGATGATTTGTCTTATTAAATATTCCAAAATTACTGTTTTCTATGCACATTTTTACACAGAACCTACTAATTAACATGAAATAATTGAAATAACAGGTTTGTATAGCAAGTAATTTGTAGTTTTATAATTTTATAATATTTATTACTTATTTTTTGGTGTGTAGAAAACTATATTTAAATAAGAACAGAAGGTTTAAAGATTTCAAGCAGTTCTGATATAAATGTTCCCTTATCTGAGCATACTTACTGAAGAGATTTTTCATTTTAATCACTATCATCATCATGCCTGTATCAACTCAATGCAAGGTGAATTCCTTAAGATGCAGATTTAGAATGCTAAAAGATTTGTACCCTAGAGGTGAATTCACAAAAAATATTTTTTTAAATAAAAATATTCGATCAAATTTTTTCGCCTGCTGCCCATGGTGCTTTTTTTACTATTATTTATTAATAAAATTGGACAGTTTTGGCCACATTGTCTTTCTCTCTGCCTCTCTGTCTTGTTAGGTATTATATCACAAAGACATCCCTACCAATTGCGCGGCCATATGCAACGGGATACCAAACGTCGTAAGGGCCAGTGACACAGAGCAAGGCGAAAGTGACCCTAATGAAACAAGGTATAAAGGCTAGAATCCACTGCAACGAAATGTGTGATGCGTTATTTTGTTTGATCTGATTTGTTTTATTTTCGTCTTTTCAAAGATTTATAAATAATAGATTTGGAGATCTTCAAAAAAATGTATTTCAAAACAATTTTCCATATTGTAGTGCTTATGCTTCAATATCCAACAAAAAACATAGCTTTTTTCTGCTGAAAAATGAAATAACAAAGTTTATACACTGTTCACCGAGAAGGAATCGGTCAAAAAAAATCTACTAAATTAACAAAAATACACTAACAAAAATGCAAAGTGCAGACATTATTATATATTATTTACTAAGGTTGGGTGGTTTCAAACTCTCGTCACAATCGACGACCATCATTGATGGTTATTATTATTATTATCAACAATAAGCGTTGATTGGAATTTTTGACATTTGAACAGTTCTGGCTAAATGCCATTTGTCCAAATTTTAATCAGCTTTCAACATCTTTCAAGCCAGCTTTGTTATGCTCGTCAGGTTATTACAATTTTATCAAAATCTAAAACGGGATGAGAATCAGCTATTGACCCGTATTGTGCCGCTGGCTACATTTGCAGTCCAGTGAAATAATTACTACTTTGAGGTGCACTGCAGTGTGCAGTGTGTAAAGCTATGTTTTAGGCATTTTGAATGCATTTCAATACTGTCCATGAAAATTCCAAAGTAAAAATCGTAATTTTTTAGAAGTATGTCTATTATTTCAAATTTGATTTTCAATATTAAATTTGTATTTGAGATATTTTCAAAATTTTACCCATCTCATAGAGGTTAATGGGGACCATTCTAGTGTCATAAATTCTAAATGGAGTTGTTTGTCAATTTGATGGTGTTCAAATGTTGTATAGTTTGAAAAACTCCGACCAAAGTGTATTAGTAATTAGATTAATGCAATTTATTGTTCATTCATCATTGATACTTGCAATGTATTCATGAAAACAGGCATTTTTGTTCAATTCATTCAAGTGGGATGTTGTATGACCAAAAAAAAAGATTAATTGCATTGTGCATGCATTACATGTGTAATTATTTGTTACTAAAATGATTTCTTCCCAGTGAACGGATTTTAGAAACTTTTTTAATGAAGACTACATCTCTAATATTATAAATCTGTGCTCTTAATCCTTCTCTTTTTGAAATATAACGCTTAGTTATTAACAAAAATGGATTTATTTCTAATAAAAATTACATTTTTAATTAATATTATGCTCGTTAACTTTCTTGTTGGCTCATTTTTTTCTCAATTTATTAATTAGTTTTGGTACAAAATTAAAAACAATTTTTCTGCATTAACAAAAAAAAGCTTTTTTGGATTAGTATGGTAGGTATTGCAAGTGGTAATTTTTTAACTCTGTTACTTCATTAACCCATTCCCTCCGAGCCGCTACAAACACGCACGGGTTTGTTACACTAATTCTCTGTCTAAACTCTAGTACTGCCTCCTATTGAACACGGAAAAGGAAATACGCTTTCTCCGGTCCACCATAATTTATGGCACTCAACAAAATATTTATTTTTACATAAATAATAGTATGCATTGCCATCTAATTTGTGTTAAATAAATAGAAAAACAAAAAATTGTCATTTTTTCAATTAAAATGACTTCGGATGGGATTGGTTAAAACAATTTAACGTATTATTATTTGGTAAATAGAAACACTGACTTATCAATATTCTGTATCTATAAAGCAATATTTGCTGATTCTTATCAAAATTTTCAACATCATTTTTTTTCCTTCTTTGAAGTAAAAGTATTGATATTTCCAATACTGATCACAGCCAAAGACTGCTTATGCCGAGTCCATACGAGGACAATACAATATTGTCTTGTCCCAGCTTCGTGAACAACCTCGCAGGACAAAACAATGGGTCGATTTGATCATAGTTCTAACGCGGAACACTGTGAAGATACATGACGAATCAAGTTCGCGAAAAATATTAGGTATTTTATACCAAGATGTGTTGTACTGTTCTATTTAGGCCACATTTAGCTGAAGTTCGATCCAAACACTGAGAGGCGATAAACGTATGCGTGGAGCAACTGGCTATTGTCCTTTATCTTGTCCAAGCACGTTTACATGTGGACAATGCAGCTAGGCATAGTAGTGGGGGTAAGACATTGTCCTGCGGAGATAGCCTATCCGTTTATGTTGGTTTATTGTTATGTCCTCCGAAATCTGTTCACACTAGGACAATGGGTCCAGAGCTGAGACACTACAATATTGTCCTGTCCTCGTGTGAACTAGGCATTATAAATAAATTATTATCAAAATTCTATCTACCTATTGAATTGTGTTGTGGGAGTGTCCTTGTGCCTAATTAAGCTCAATTTTTCCTTGATTCTGGTGAAATTGCTCAAAAAAATGTTAAAATATTTCATCGGCCTGTCTGGGGCCTAGGAGTCGAAAGATGTTATGTAAATTGGCGACATCAGTTTTCTTTCTAATCGGTATAGATCATACTTTTGGGGATTACCTATCTGTTAAGTGTAACTACCCGATACCAGAAATCCTTCAGGCTTATATTACTGTATTAAAGAAACCACTTTTGCCCAGGCTGCGTATTTCCTTTTTCGTGTTCAATAGGGGACATATGGTTTGTTACGCTAATTATCTTTCAAAACTCCAGTACCTCCTCCTATTGAACACAGAAAAGGAAATATGCGCCTGGGCTATATTCTGGATGTTTTTCGACAGTCACCTGCCTCTTGTTTTGAAGGTCAAGTCTGCAAAGTTTCATTAATCTTGGAATAAAATTGTAGATATGTATAAAAAACAAAACCCACCCACAGACACTCTTCTTTATATATTATAATATATAATTTTAATATAGATTACTATCTTCGTATTACAATGGAAGATGCTCTGAGGAACTAGCGTCATTGATCCCTTCGGCACCGGTGCGTAGTCGGGATACACGCCAAACGAGCGCCCAACATTTGTACACGGTTGACATTTGTCACATGAGAATGGGTCGCTTCTACGATTCGTTCTTAAGTTCAACAGCTCGGCTGTGGAACGAGCTACCGGCCTCTGTGTTTCCTCCCTCCTACAACATGGGACTCTTCAAGACCCATGTTCACTCCTTCCTCTCCACAAAAAGACTCTCCACACAGTTCAGGGCCTCCTGTGTGGAGTTAATATAAAAATTATTTTTTTTTAATAAAATCTTTCATCTAAGAAACAAACCCGCCCACAAACACTCTTCTTATATATATAGATTACTATCTTCCATTTTAGCTGCACCTAAGGGCGCATAAAGGTTTAGGGTTATTACATTCCTGGAAAATACAACAATATTATTTGCACCATCTCTTTTATAAATGTGATGTAAATAATAAGTTGTGGTAGGTAGAAGTCCCAAAAGTATTTCTAATAAGTTTTCAATACCCCCCTTCTCCCTTGCCCCCCCCCCCCCCCTCCCATTAAATTTGAACCCCCTCTTAGGGTCGAATCCCCCTTTAAAGTTGACCCCTCCCACTCCTTACGGTCGAACCCCCCTCTCACCATGTGAACTCTATAGCTACGCAACTGCCACATTTCCTCCCCAGCAGAGTCTGTCCTCTCTATTCGATCCTTCTCGAGATAAGTCTTGATTTGAAAGGTCTAGTTAATTTGCTGCCTATTCTAAGAATTACAAACAAAATATTTAAATTCGCTTGCGTTTCTATTTACCATATTTTACAGTATTTTAAATCTAGGTAAGTACTTACGAGTATTGTTAATTTCAACAATATGTTCCTACGAGGTTAATTTAATCATTCATTTAATTTTTCTTTTTCCATTCCTCCATAAAGTTTCTGTAAATTTTTCATAGGCGGCGTCGTTATTAATTTATTTAATATCAAAACCTCATTACCATTACACTAATCTACTGACCATGAGAATATATTATTGTGAAATAAATGAGAGTATTATACATTATTGTATTTATTATAGACATATATTATGTATTTGTGTACAATTTTCTGGACTATTGCTATTTAATTTGCTTTATAGTTTTGCTATTGTATGTTCACTAATGTATTATTTATTAGAATCGTTCAAATTTATAAAAAAGCATTGACTAATATAATTTATCTTAGTAAATGTAAATATATGTAATATTGTTTGAATTATAGTGATTTATTTATGTATTTAATTATGAATTTTATCCCTACTTCTAATATATTAACTGCATTACTGGAGTGAAGGAACTTGCGTTGCGGATCTCTCTAACATGGAGTAACCTTTCCTAACAAAAGTTTTATATTTACCCATCATTAACAACTAACTCATCCTAATCATTGTGTTGTATTCCAATTTTCCCAGGTTGTAACTCAAACAGGTCCAAGAAAACCCCAAAGAACATCGGTCAGTCACACCCACCTCATGGCTGAACCACTTAACCTCCAAGGGCTGACTCCTCCACATAGACTCTGCCTAGAAACTTCCTTCACCAGCCTCCAGAACCCCACCGTCCGCATCCACCCAGATAGTTCCAATGCCAGTTCAGTCACCGACAGCACCCACAATAGTTCATCTACCACCACTAAACTCATGCAAAAAATTCAATCACCCAACCAGATGAACTCCATACTAAGCTATGACTTTGCGTCATTACTCGACGAACAATTCAATAATGCTGCCGGTACATCTACTAGGACTTTAACACCGAGTGTTGTAAGTGATAGACGCTTGAATCAACCATTAGGTGTCTATAACTTTGGTAATATGTCAAACGGGGATTATCGTGCAAAGAATTTAAGTAATTCGCTCGGTAGAAGGGTCGATCCGTCGTTTTGCAGTGATAATAAAGCATTGTATTTAAAAGAAAAGGATTCTTGTAAAGTTGATCTTATTCATGACGATTGGTTCGGGCTGGCTCCTCTCGCAAGTCCAGAGAGTTTGTCGGAACTTTCGAGCATCAGCTCGAGGACTTCGTTAAGTCAGAGTAACGAACGATGCATTAATGTTATAACCGTGGCTTCCATATCAAGAGACGCCGAAGCTATCAGCAGTTCTGAAGCTTCGTTAGCACCGGATTACGCAATGTCCACACCCAAAGTGCTGAGACGAACGCCAAAAATACCGGGGAATCTAGTCAACTGTGCCGACGATATTAAAAATGTCGTCAAGTATCAGAAAATGAATCAAAATTTTAGGTTTTTAGGGAGAAGAGTGGACGGTTCCCTTAGTAATTCAAGTAGAGAATCTAGTTTTGAGTCGGCTACGAGTGCCGAATCAGGACAACTCGCTACTGTAAGAACCACATTACCAATTGTAAGAAGTCCTTTAAAGTACGTTCCTTCCGTCGACAGATCTGAGAGCCCTTTTCGAAGTCGCAAGCAAGATATTGACCAAGGTGATGAATTCTGTCTGAATGTTAAAGAAGGTTTTCACTCTGCAGAAAATTTCATAGAAAGCAAATCGTCCGAAGAAAGCTTCGTTACTAAAAGTGATCCGAACTTCTTAGACATCTCACCAGAAACGAGAAATAAATTGGATAAAAAGCATGCAAATGGTAGTGCCATGAAACACTTTGCTGAGTCCGTAGAAACTACGATAAATAAACCAGAGAATAGTGTCTCAACGTCGAGTGAATTATTTCTAAGTACAAAATCTTCAATGCATTCCTACGAGTCGTGCGAAGCCCCTAAATCTAGTCCAGGCAATAGAAAAGCAATATTGATGAAAGAAAAGGTTGTATATGGAAGCAGTCTTTCTTCTGAGAGCAGTCCATTACATGGACAAAGCAAAGGAGAAGCGTCAAGATTGCTTGAAGATTCCGAATCGGAAAGAATTGAAATTCAATTAAAAAAAGATGTTGTTAAACCGAAGAAGAAATCAAAATCTCTCATTGATAGGAGCATCTTATCGAGGAAAAATGAATCTCTACCACTTTTGAGTAACATTGGAAGTCCCCTAACCCATTCTCCGCCAGCTAGTTATGTTAAAAGAAAGAAATATGTTTATCCGATTAATACTGTACTTACTAAAGGTGAAAGCAGTGTTTAATTAACCCATTTGTTTAATATATAAAACAACATTCTAAAACAAATATGTTTTTAACATCTTTAAAGACTGTAATATGTTTGGGTATATGATATTAATAATGTAACCATGGAGTTATTATCGCTTATGCTTATGGAATGAGCGTTATGTGGCTTTGGGTTTTGACATGCTTCCTATGTTTGACTGTGTTATAGCTTTGGTTTTTCAAAATTCTTTGATTTATGTTATTTAAGGCGACTCCCTCATGAGCCAGTAAGGAATCGACAAAAACCGAGTGCTGTAAGACACTGTGCATATGCTTAGTTGGACTTTCTGCGCAGGATCTTACAGCACTCTGTTTATGTCAATACCTTACCGGTCCATGAGGGAGCTACAGAAGTTTTGTGCTGTGTATTATTAAAATACAGTATCCATAGTTTAACCAGTGCAATTTATGTTATAAAATGTTATTTATCAATTAATTTGTCATTATTTAAAGGCGATGCGCTGCTAAGTTCAATTGTGTCCAAATTGGAAATGAAATCAGTTACCTGTCTTTGCAGTTGGCTCACTCCATAAGTGGAAGTTAAAATGATAAGTTTAATGTGAAAATAGGTTATATTGACAATTTTTAAATGGAATGCTTTAGAAGTTTAGCATAATATAGTATGCGGACATTGGAAAAACTGACTTTTGGTGGTGACTCAACTACATTTTGTCTTTAGAGATAATCTGCAGCTATCCACTCGAGCAATTTTTGGCATATTATGGCAAGTTTGCGATCGCTTGTCAAAATGTGCCAAATTTATGGAATCTAAAAATCTGGGTTAAACGTCTAATCTAGGTGGATTAATTGGCTGGCTAATTAAGCAGGTTATATGTTCCATATTAATATTTTGTTTGTGCACTCCCCAGACACCTGTATATCCAACCAATCGCTCGAGTGGCAATGGAATTAAGTTTTTCTAATGCTTACAGATCTTCTTTTTTCAAAATGTAAACTGAATAAGCCTTCTAGGAAAGAAATCCAAATGCTCTAAGTTTATATTGCAAAATAATTTATTGTTATTTAAGTGTTATTAAAGTATTATGTAAAAGGTAAAACTATTTATATTAAATGTAAAACTTTGCAAATAAAAATAATAATATTGCTATTGTGAATTTAATAGTGTTTTCTAAAAATGGAGCGGTGTTTACAAAGTTGTTTTTTTTTATAATGCATAATAGAAAACCGTTCCAAAATATTGCAATTTTATATGGACTGTAGTAATTTTTGTAGCTTAAATGTTCCTTTGTTTTATCGACTGACAAAACAAATGAAATAACTTCTGATTAGGGAATGTATATACCCGCTGTGAGATTTGAATCCTTAGCAATTCAATACATTGCCATTTTGTCACGGAATCATAAAGTAAAATTATTTTACGATAGATTTTAACAAAGTTATGAATTTTTCAAAGCACTCTTTAATCTGTATTCAGCAATCACTCGCTTTAGTAAATTTTGTGCCGTAAAAGACTCCAGTTGTCAAGAGCCAGACACCTATTATTGCACCCTCAGTTGTGTAAAAGAAGAGAACTGAAGGCAGCTCCGTGGCAGAGCGGTAAAAGCATTGTCTTTGGACCCAGAGATTCGAATCTTAAATGACTATAAAATCGAAATTCAGCACATTTATTAATTTGAACGGTCCCCGCTAAACGCTGATTCTCGGCCTGCTCATTTTGATCAAATTTTAATCAGCTGACAAGCTTAACACGTCAGTTAGCTTAACACGTCAGTTAGCTTAACATGTCAGACAGCTTAACATGTCAGTTAAGCCTTGACATCTAATCACAATTTGATAGAAAGCAAAAATAGGCAGGGAACCAGCGTTTAATGGGAAATTTAAATGTCAAAAAATCAAAATAGAGCTGGTCAAATGTGATGGTTTTTTTTACAAATGGTTTTTTTACAAATGTAAGTAGGTTCTTATTAAATGAATATTTTTTTGACTAATTGTTACAAAGTGGAAAAGTGACTTTGTATTCTGTTACATAAATTACTCAACATAATGTTGTCCAAATTGATTATTCGATACATCAAACAGCCATATTAGATATTATTCTAATACTTTCTAGAGTTTTAATAGTTAAAATGTGATAGTTTAGACACTAAGCCAGATATTTAGAAGGTAAAACAGATTTCTATTATATGAAGAGGGTAATTGGTCAATTAATATGCATAATAATGTCCAAGTCAAATGGTAGATGGAGTCTTACACTCAAACAATTAACAAAAATCTTGCTTGGGTTCCTAAAGAAATGTTTGTAATAATAAAGCAAATCAATAAAGTTTGAAACAATTTTATTATTGTGTATAAGTTCATACGCTTTTTATATATTATGTTCATTCCATTTAATTTAATTTTTTTAAATTCATATTTGAATGAAAATCGTTGTCAATGACGTATCGTTTTTCGGCATGCAATACACCGCATAAGCGACATGAAATAAATCATTTAGGAGAGAGAAAAAACAACACATACAAAGTTTTATATAAAATGGTTCATAAAAAGTAACATTCTAACAAAAATATTCAGCATTCTATGGATGAAAATACATTGAAAAAAATATTACGAATCGAATAACATTAAAATTTTTATCACTTTTGAAAAAAAAATCGAGTTCATGTATTGCACGCCGAACGATGATTACTATGATTTACAGAATATAATCTTCAAATAACCATGATATTGTATTTTTAAATATGCTGTCACCAAAGTATACCAAAAATACAAGCTTAGTTTTACAACGCATTATAATTAGTTCCACATAATATATTTAAAAAAAACCTTTTTTTTTAATTCAAATTCGAACTATTAACTTTGTAACTTAATGCTAAATGTATTGGAGTCAGTGTTGATAGGTTACTAACCAATGTTAGCATTCACTGTTTTAACATTACATAATAATATTTTGGCATTATGAATCTCAAAATTGGCATTATGATCTTACAATAATATAAAATCTTTGAATCAGGCATAAATAAATGGAATCAGGTAATGTTAGAATTTTAATACATAGTTTATTGTCACCCTAACTCAAGACTAGAAAAATGAACTGGTACATTTAACACTAGGCCACAGAAAGTTTTATGTATGCCACAGAAAGTTTTATGTATTGACTTACAATAATAATTTTTATTTTATTCATTGTTTTGTCACAACTCTATTGTTTATTGAATATGAAAAACAAAATTTAACAAAAATCTAGTCTTTACCATTTAGTTGTTAGATATTTTATTTATATTTGATTAATCTATTATTTTTTCCTATAAATGACCTAACTATGACAGAGTTCTGACTGTATTAAAACAAAATCCTTTTTATCACATCAAACAAAAATATACCTACATCTCAAGCAGTGGCGTCATCCAATTTATTTCCAACAAAAAATCTTTCGGTGCATACTGCAGTTACAAAATCATGCTTTAAACCAACACTTTAACACTTTATTATAATATGTACATGGCATAAATTATACACATTTTTAGCAACCAAAAATGTACTTATGAAGACATTAAAATAGGTTTCCATAAATTTTAAATTGTATAAATGGGTTTCCAAAAGCCTGTAAGATGACAGCAATGATCTTAAAGGTCTTTAACAATTTCGGTACCTACCTACCAAAAACTAACATTAGTTTAGTCATAGTAAAAGGCCTTACACACATCCCTGCAATCGGAGGCGATTTAGAGAGAGTGGTGGTGGAGATAAAATTGGCGTCTTCTCTACACACCTGCCCCCGTTACAGTGTGAAACTGATCGTGCAGCGAAGCGCTCGTCGATCGAGATGGCGCCAACACTTTCCAAACATCAGAAAATAGAAATGGCTCAGGCGCTTTCTTTGCGACCTGATATCGGTCCCGATTTCGCAGTTAGGGCCAATACGTCTACTCACGCGATGATCAAGGAAGTGATCTAGGGTGCTCCCACCACTGCCCCTATTTTGCCTTCAATTACAGGGAGGTGTATAAGGCCTTTTATAATGTTCTTTTTTTGATTTACTTTTATGTAAAACTGCAATTAAAATAGTCAATTTAAAGAACTTTTTACAGTTCGAACTTTGTCATAGTAGAGTTAATTATCTAAAATTTACCTTCTTTTCCAAATTGTGTACTGTTAGAGTAAGTACCTAAGGATGTCTTGTCAAAAAATGTGTTCAGAAATAATAACCAGACATAGAGTAGGAACAATTACCCAACAGGAATTAACGCTAGATACTCTATATTTTTAGTCAGAAATGTGTTTTTAACTCTAAGCTATACAATATTTATTTATTTGACAGTATTAAAGAGTTTTGCTGATAGCTCACTATATTATTTTGAATTATTTATTTATTTTGATAATAATTAAGATTTTCATTTATTTATTTATTAGACAATTAAACTTACCAAATAAGAAGTCATTGTATCTAGTCAAAATATTATTATTAATTTAATGAATGCATAAAAATTAATATTCTTTATGAATTTAAATAATAAATTAAAGTCAGTTCTTACTTTTAGGACTGAAATCTACTGTTAATGAACTGTGCAATGATCAATAAATACAAAAAAAGAAAGCGATTAAGAACCATTTTAGAGATACTTTTTTTTTTTCGGGCATTCTTACTATGAAGCAGTAATAACTCTCGAATTATGAGTTCTGTCGTCATGAAATTTGCACACTTTTTTTTTTCTTCGGTCTTTAATTTCAGATCAACGAAACTATTTTTAGCTCGATACATTATTCATATTGTATATTGTCGAAAAATTTGATGATGAAATTTTTTTTTAAAAGGATTGTAACTTGGGTGAAACCGAAAAATAAATACTAGTCTTTCATA
Organism: Hesperophylax magnus; assembly: GCA_026573805.1. Lineage (NCBI taxonomy): Eukaryota > Metazoa > Arthropoda > Insecta > Trichoptera > Limnephilidae > Hesperophylax > Hesperophylax magnus. Next base: position 9,971,826 of record JAIUSX010000184.1, on the reverse strand, counting down.
TCGAAGAATTACACGGTGTTTGCACAGTTCGCGCAGTCTTTTAAATAAAAATCATCCATTAAACTTTTTTAGCAACAAAACTAATGGGGATGGGTCCAAAAAGCTGTCATTTGTTTTTACATTTTTTTACCAATATCTAGACATTATTTATAAACTTTGATACATTTTAAAACAATTTTATAATAATATAAAGGTGAAAAAAAACCATTTCCTAACATTAGATTTAGACATTTTCCTATGCATTTCTCAAAAATCTTATAAATACTTACCTAGCCAAAGTTTTATACAATTCTTCTGATCCAATGTATTACTTTTTTATTTTTAAAGTTCCGGTAAATGAGCAAGAAATTACTGTAAAAACTTGCTTATTTACTATAGTAAGTGGGCAAGTTTTTACGGCAATGTATTTGCAGACAAGAAATTACTGCACAAACTTGTTTGTTTACCTCAGCCTTTATTCTGTTGTATGTTTGAAGAAGCATGCATGTGCTACAGTTGAGAGTTGTAAGTCTGGAGTAACGTATTGTGCGTAAATAACCTAACCTAACCTATAACCTACCCCTTTGTGGCAATTCATCTTACCGTAAGAAATTATAAAAAGTACTGAAGAATTAAAAACCGAGCATTCCGATTTAAAAAATAATTGTAGAATCGTAGGACTTACTCATCAGAATTCAACCATAACGGCATGAACGTTATGCTTAAAAATTGATTACAATTTGGTCAAAAACTGAAACGAGTCTAGAATCAGTGTTTAACGGGGAACGTTTAAATGGCGAAAATTAAAAATAGCACTGATGGTCCAATCGATGGTCTTCAAACGTGATTTACATAGTTTGAAACACCTCAACATTAATGAATATAATTTAGGATGGAAGAAACGTGTATAAATGGACTAAGAATAAATGGATGCATCAAGAATACATCACATTCACTGCCAACTCTGACATTTGAATGGTTCGAGAAACTCCGTACTCATCAATTGACATCAATATAACTTTCAATATTCAGTGAAAATTCGGCAACTGGGGCAATGTGTTGTTTTTATGCTGGCCCTGGCCTTGAATGAATCAAAAATTGTTATCCGCGCGTGGCATTTGACTACCTGCTCAAGTTTTAAAGATATAGTTTGTTGAATATGGGTGACAGAGCTTTCTATGTTTGGTTATCGGAGTTTTACAAGCCTTCACTATCCAAGTGAAGTGAAGTGGCAGTGAACCCGTTAAATCGGCATTAAATTAGTTACATACACACCAGGCTCACCCTCCAGGATTTCATATGCATTTACGTTGAACGAAATTAATTTAAAACCATGTTTGCGCATGACGCAAAAGATACAGACACACCCCCTCTGAAAGCAATCACACAATATAGATTTAGCATCTGATGATTGTATAAAGTATGAAAGTTAAAGAGATGATACTAATAAAATAAAAAGTTTCTTTATGTATGAAGTATGAAAGTTAAAGATATTATAGAATAATAAGTTTATTTAGCATCTGATGAATGTATAAAGTATGAAAGTTAAAGAGATGAAACCAATAGAGTAAAAACCATATTTACCATCTGATGAATGTATAAAGGATGAATGTCGAAGTCTAGATGAAAACCCGTAAATATTATGTTCAAAAGCAAAAAGGATAATGATATATTATAAAGGAAGAAATTTTTGGTATTTGACTGTTATACTGATGCAATCGAAAATAAAACTTCAATTTCTTTTGTGTAACTGTATATCTTAAATGATCACAGTTGCATAGTGCTGTGCATGCCGTTTTGTATCTAACCCAACTGATAAAGCGTATGTGGGGATCAATGAAATGGGGCAATAAAAAAAAGAAACGCTGTTATGCTAAGAGGAAAACGCCTAATGCAAGCATGTTGATACAACCGTTTAAAAAGTTGGAGTTTTTTTTAAATACATCTATTTAAATTTGGATTTCGTTTTCGTGAATGAATGCAAATCTTAGAAGTGGAAATTAACCAACTTCCCGACACTTGATCGAGCTGAAACTCAGCAGATAGACTCGTTGTCCAAGATAATGCATTCTATCAACTTTTGATGGCCATCACGCGTACACTAGCGGATATATACGCATTTCTCTGAAATTGGATGGCATTACAGCAATCGGGATTTGGCGCAGTTGTTAGAGGGGTTAACTCCAGTCCATGGAAAGTCATAGCAGTTTAAGAGCCAGTCCCTGGGGAGGAAGATTCAATCCTCGGTCAAACCAAAAAAAAAATCTTTCAAATTGACTACTAGCCAGCCCAAGAAATGTATTATAGTAAAAAACTTTTTTCGAACAGGTTCATTTTTAAAATTATGTTTTTATCTGTATAACAGTACAGTATCATTTTTAAAATCATATAATCAATGCATCTACAATGAAAACCACCTATTAATGTATGTATTTTTTTTCAGAAGAATAACTAAAGATATTATAATTTCTCTGTTGATATTAAAATGTTTTAAACTGTGCCAATATTGTTATTTCTACAAAAATATTTATGAAATTATTAATTACTAACTACCTTCTGTAAAATAATACCTAACTCCTGTATACATGGAATTGTTTATTGTACATACCTACTTATTTATACCGCACTAAATGAAAGAAAATATAAAAATTACCTAAAATAACTATGTATTTATTTTAGACTACCATGCGTGTCCCACTTTAATTATAGGTAACCATCTTTTACTGACTTTATCTAAGACTACCTGATGTGTAACCGACGTTGCTCAGAGTTGTGGATGGAAGCATTTAAAAAATTTCTCTTTGAAATTAGATATAAAGGTAGGTACCTATTACTTTGGGCTTCCGTTAAGTTGATTTTTTTATCTTTTAAGATGCACTAACTAAAATAGCTCATTAAGTTCATAGATGGCGTTAATTTAATTATTTTACTACAATACGCTTTTAGTATGATATGCGTATGATGAATTATTTGTTTTGATAATGTGAATAAGTACTTTTATCTGTATAAACATTCAATTCTTCCGAGAAAGGCATACAAATACAATTTTGGATTGAATCATCGGTACAATATTATATTTGTATGACATTCTTGAAAAAAAAAAAATTAAATTAACTCCACACAAGAGGCTCTGAGGAAAATAATTCCCCTCAGGACCTATGTCATCTTTGGGGATGCTGTGTACAGGTCTTTTTAAGAAATGGAAGGAGAGGAAGTTCTGGGTAGAAAAAAGATATGATAGGTGGATACAAATCTGGGGGTCAGTGTGCCCAGGAGTGACGGACGTATGGACCCATCCCTCCGTCTGCGGTATAAAATGATCCTATATATATGATGATACTCAACGGTCGAGAGAGTCCGACTAGAGAGGTCAAAAGATCTACCAGTCTCTCCAGATCCGGCCCGCCACGCAATAGGTGGGCAAATGCGTCCGCCGCCAAGACCTAGATAAACACTTAGGATGACACAATAGATGGTTCCCGGGGCGGCGGTACCCATACCCGCCTCCCAAATTAAGTGTTCATTAAGTACCAGTGGCGGCTAGATCTAAGGAGTGTTGGAGCAACACACTCCCAAAATTTCGGTAGTTTTGGTAAAATCTAAAAATAAAAATTATCAACCGATAATAATGTCACAGAAAATCAAAGCAAATAACAGTAATAAGAATAATACTATATTGTTACTCTAAGAATACTATAAGAATTAAGTTAATTTTCGTTCTTCATATCACGTGCTGCGAGTGAATTCCATATCGCTCATCAAAAAATGTCGCCCGGGAACGTCAATTATCTATACGCGCAGAGCGTAGATGCTGACCATAGTCTTGAAATTTCTCCGAAATGTGAACGGCGCTCGCCAATGCCTCTGAAACTCTTCGGCGAGATGGTACCACTTTAGTTTCCAGCTCGTATACCGATCACTCCAGCAGGTCGGTATAAGCTTCAAAATTGCTATTTTCTAGTGTCCGTCACCCCCAGAAGGTTAACCTGACCTGACGTAGGGTTAGAATGGCAATATTTTTAGCGCACCACCCATTTTTGTGAGTAAATGCCACTACTGAAGGACTGCGCTCGAGTATACTCGGGCTCGATTATGTGCAGAAATTCCCACACCCGAGATATTTATTTATTAATAGAGTGGAGATGGTTTACATGTAGTTTCCGTGAGCACTTAGGCTATAGGCCCATTGTGCTATCTCCCATTTTACCTCAATCCTTTAACACTCACCCGGTCCCTTTTATAAAATTCACCAGGGTTGTCACTGGATATGTATTCTGGTTCCACAATGTGTCTTCCCAGGCCTCATCTCTCATCTCCATCTTTGGTTCCGTGAAGGCCCCACAGGGGAAGAGTTCACGAAGGTGGCCTCATCTCTTTGGTTCCCTAAAGGTCCCGCGAGGGAAGAGGGTCTCATTGCTCCTCTCCACTCCTCCTTGGTTCCCCGAAGGCCCTATGGGGGAAGAGTCTACGCCCCGTTGGTTACCTGAAGGCCCTACGATGAAAGAGGGTCTCACACCCGAGATAACTCGAACAAATTTTATCTGCAGAAGAGACCGCTCTCAAATATACTCCAGTGAAAATAAATACAATTTAATTTATGTAGTAAAAAAAAGTGTTTTTTTTTTCATTTTTTAATGATTACTGAAGGGCTTAAAGGTGTGTTGAATTGTCATTGTGTTGAGTTATCATGGAACGTTTTTATCCGTGTACACTGAATAGATAATGCACATTATAAATGCCTTCGATGTATGTACATTTGAATGAAAACCAATATCGCCACTGACTTAATACCTTCTAGCTTTAGCCCATTTAGCATGCACTATGTCTCTCTTACACTTGCCTGACATCATGTATCGCCATCAGATTTGAATTTCATAATGATGATGATGAAACACAGGTTTATACATATTGGAAATTTAAGGCCTAATTTGCCAGACTTTTGGATCACGAAACGTGTTCACATCGCATTCCTTGTGTTCTTCTGTATTCTATATTTGTAAGTTCATGGATGGCGCTTATTAAAATGTTTTAGAAAAACTCCTTGCATGTTATGTTTTAAAATATTAGGATGATTGTTGGCGGAAGTACATACGCAATATGAATAAGAATAAATAGTTCTAAAAAACGAATACAATTACAATATTGAATTGAATCACCGACACAAGTATTATCACTGTCAGACCTTTGTTGGAAAAGGGACAAGCAGCATGGGAACGATAAAATGTGGCGTGCCTCAGGGCTCCGTACTTGGACCATTACTATTTTTAATATATATAAATGATATTGCTAAATGGGGACTTAAGGGTACAATACAACTCTATGCAGATGACACAGTGATTCTTTATCACAATAATGATTTAAACGAACTTGAAAAGGAAATGGAAAGGGATGTAGCTTGCCTGGCAAACTGGCTGCGATTAAACAAACTTAGCCTAAACATAAAAAAAACACATTACATACTGTTTGCAAATAAAAAAAATGTAAGTCTTAATATAAGTCTTGATAATAACCGCCTTGAAAGGGCTGATGTTACAAAATATCTTGGCCTTTTCATTGATTCACAACTCACATGGAATCACCAATTTAAACATGTTCTATCCAAAATTACTCCTATAACTGGTGTTTTATATAGACTTCGCGGGTTACTTCCTCCCTCTCTATTAAAATCGATTTACCATGCTATGATTCACTCACATCTAATATATCTCGCCGGAATCTGGGGATTTGCTACAAAAAAAATGATTTCAGAAGTCCAAGTCGTCCAAAATAGAGCCCTGCGAAATATTTTCAGTTTACCTTGGGACACACATGTCAAAGACATCTACAGAAACACCCAAATACTTCCTTTTAATACCATTCCCACTTTTGAAATAACGAAAACTATATTACAAGTAATTCAACACTCGGCACATTCCAACACTACACTCTATTACAATTACGACGTACACCAACACAACACAAGAAATCACAACAAACTACATATACCAAAAATCAATTCAACAAAATATGGACTAAGATCCCTAGAATACATAGCTCACACAAAATATAATCAACTACCCAACGATATCAAATGTGCAAGTCAATGTAAAAAGACCCAAACTAACATGCTCAAACTTCATCTTATTAATGACTATCTGAAATAATAATGTTGTGTAAGTCCCATCATATGTCCATTTAATACATACAGCTATATGTTTCATGTAATGCGTATCATTCCCGCAATGAGTTTATTAACTCCTGGGAGTACAATGCTTTATATAATATACTATATTCTGTATTGTATACTTTTAATAAAAAAAAATAAAAAAAATTATCAGTAGTGAAGTATCTGTGACCCCGAAAAGAAGACCGAGGCCAAATCTGATGAAGAAAGTATTGTAAAAAGAAGAGTTAGGAGACTATTATAAGCTATTAAGGATATGGATCAGAGTACCGAGCTATATATTTCTGCTAGTCAGTATGTTGGAAATGATGAAAAATTATGGAAAAATGTTACAGAGAACGACAATCGGTCTTAATTATTCTTAACCTTTTACCTACCATTAGTAGATAAATAATAATTAAGTCAAATAAATTGCTATCGTGAATTATGTAATAACAATTTAAATAAATAATTATTGAAATAACAAGCTAATGATTTTAATATGGTCAAATTTAAGGAGCCATGAGTATTTGAATACAACAACATCTATCGATTAGGGTTAGGGATTGTTTTTACAATCTGAATTTGAGATATTAAGAAAAAAAAACAAATACACCCTAAGTTCGAATTCTGTCTGGCAAAAATAGGGCTTGCTTCATAGTACTAGTAATTATTGTGTACTGTGCAATTTCGACGGTGGAAACCAAGATATAAAATAATTATAAGCAATAATTAGTCGCCTGAAATATCAATACAAACTGAAAATATCTCCTGAGTAAAAATAAATGCCGCCAACGGGAATTGAACCCGCGCCTTCTGATGTCCGGTCAGGTGCTCTGAAACCACTGAGCTATGTCGGCTTATTTCCAACCTGCCAAATGATTCAATATGTACTAGTACCTCAATCAACAATTACTGCTTATTATATCTTTTCCACCTGTAAAAAACCAACTTTATTTTTGCAGGAAAGGCTTTGTTAGTGCTATATTTCTCACTAGATGGCGTCGAGACATACAATATCTTCATTTATTGGTGAAATATTTTTGACTTGTCAAATATTATTACTTTTAATGATAAACTAATGTTTATAAGACAAGGTTTTATGCATAGCATAAAGGATATTAAAAATAAATAATTATAAGCAATAATTAGTCGCCTCAAATAACAATACAAATTGAAAATATCTCCGAGTAAAAATAAATGCCGCCAACGGGAATTGAACCCGTGCCTTCTGATCCTTGTCTTACAAACATTATCAATAAAAAATAAGAAACCAGGATGTCCCAAAAATAATCTTTCCTCGAGAGCAAGCCTTGTCATCAGCTCTTTTCATGTGAAATGGCATTCCGGATGCAGGATGAGCAAATGCTTCCGATTTCCAACATGCAAAAATGAAGTCTCCAGTTTTAAAATAATGACGAAATTAGTGAGCGGATTCGTCGATCGTGAGCCAAGAATGTGCCTACTGCGCCGGGCTGTTGAGCAAAGATTGCCTGTTGCTCTGTTTTGAGCTGATAGGTATGGTGGTGGGTTCGCAGGTTTGACAACTGCAGCGTCCCAAGAATCCAGGGTTGGCAAATGGCCAATATACAGTGGTAAATGCTTCAATGATGAAAGTGTTACACACTGAAGCCATAGATAAAATGCATGTAAAAGGATTCACACACCTTGTTACAAATTCCTTTTTGTAACTTGCTTTGAAGAAATGGGGTTTTGATAATTGAAACAATATTTATTTTTAAATAACACTGAACACGGGCAGATTGAAGTTGTGATTCTTACCTCACAACGTTTCAATAGAAATACACCTTTCTTTGCACAGAAAACTTGGACTTTTTCACCTTCCTTAGCACGTACATATATAGGTTTTACCAATTTATTTTTTTTCCTAATTTTTCTGGCTTTCACCCTTCAAGGGTGTTCTAGGCTATCATTTCAAATTATTGAGAGAGGGAAGGTGAATCTATATATTAATTTTGTTTAAATTGGCGAATTTCAAAATTTTATGGAAGATTGGGAGTTGATTGATTTAAATATGTCTGCTTTTTTCTGAATTTAACTGTATTCACACCCCAATCAAGAAACTCCAGTGAAAAATATTATGGCTTAAAAATATATACATTTATATAGATCAACACATAACTCTTATTATATTATACATAGAATTTGTCATTAAAAATCTAATAAAGCACGGTTTGGTTGGTACGACCGAATCTGCTGATTCATCACAACCAGTCTACACGAGTAATATATCTACGATCTACAATATCCACATCAGGGTTGCCAATTCGTGGAAAATTCCCCCAACTTATGGGGAATTACTAAAATTTTACAAGACTTGGTTTTTTTGCAGGGAGAACCTTTTTGTGGGGAAAACGGGGATTCTGGGCATTTCGTTTTTTTCCCCAGCATATTTTCAAAAACAGTCTATTTTTAAAAGCCTGAACGAAAGTGAAAATTCAAAAATGACGAGTTAATAAAAAATAATTGCTAATTTCAATAGAATTTTGTTTCATTTTGGACGTAAAGGTTTGGAAATAAAGTAACTTGTGGGGAATTTTAATATCTCTTCATCTCTTGTGTGCATTTTAGAACATACGCATTGGCAATGTTGGTCCACATTCACATTAGTACCGATGAAAATGTTGTAATGCACGTTTTTAAATACCGGTAAATTTATCAGGTGCGGTCATGGATCAATTTTTGCACTTCGGTTCAATACAATAACATTAGTGACGAGATGCTAACATTTTACCTAGTTTTCTTCAATGTTAAATGCGGGTAATGAAAAACGTCTTGACTCCGTACAAAATAGACCATCGTTTGAAAAGAGTAGGCTATTTGAGACTAGTGACTCGTGACGTCACTGGTCATCTTCATAGATTTGGTGCGTTTTCGGGAGACCCGAAAAATTAAACTATCTAACTAACCATCACGCCGTTTTTTTTGCAGGGGTAGGCAGAGAGGACGGACCGCCAAAAAACTCGGTCTTGGTAAACTTTGAAAATTATTTTAACTATTAAAACTGTACCATACTGTTATTTAAGTTAGGTTATTATAGATAAAAATTAAAATAAATTGAATGGACTGGAGTTCCTTATTGTGCTTCAAAGTAAGAAAAAAAAAATTAAAAGTATTTTGTTGAGTTGACATATTTTCGCAGGTTTTACCAGAGTCAATTGTTGTATTAAATTTGAGATATATGTCAAATTTTTGGGATAATTTATTACAATTATATTATTATAATATATACATATATATTAAACTTTAGTTTGTAGATGGAGTATGTAATATAACAGAATCAATAGGGCACATTATTGATGACATTTTTTCATTGACTGAGAAACAGTAATTTATGGCACGATAAATATTAATCATTGACTTCATTGCATCAACTTAATTTGTTGTTCCTTGAGTGTTCATTTGACTTCCTGTCCGCGACTATTCAAAATTACAAAATGACTGAGTTTGTCAACTTTTTGACCAGCATACTTGTTAACTTTAAGAAAATTCCCCACACTCTTCCTTAGCGAAATTATCCGGCATATCTAACTCATGTTTCACTAATGTTTGTTTGTCACCTTCCAAATGTTCCTTTACATTCTTAGATTGTCGCAAATCCTCAATAAGAATCTGGTTTTTTTCGAAACGATTCGTATAACTGTATTCATCTTGTTTTTCATCGCCTTCCGACTGGCGCAGATCATTTTCTAACAAAAGCCGATCACTTGAAATTTCGTCATCAATCTTTCCTTTACGCTTCTTTCTCCGTGCTAATCTGTGATTATTCATGTTCAGCCGCTCGTGAATCTTCATGTGTGATTGCAAGTGACCACTTTGTTTAAATTTGCTCTTGCAACACGTGCAGGCATACTTCCGTTCCCCCGTGTGTATTCGCATGTGCATTTGTAAATGTCCGCTTTGCTTAAACTGCTTATTACAAATGATACAAAGATGATCTTTCTCGCCTGTGTGGGTTTTGAGATGACTTTTAAGATGAATGTTTTGTTTAAACGACTTCGAGCAGATTGAGCACAAGAATTTGCGTTCGTCCGAATGGATACGTTTATGATTTAAAAGATGGCCGCTCTGTTTGAATTTCTTTTCGCAAATATTGCAAGAGTACCTGCGCTCTCCAGTATGCATTGTAAGATGACTTCTCAAATGAGATGTCTGCGAAAATGTCTTGTGACAAATCTTGCATTGCAATTCTTTGTTTAAATGCACATTTTTAACATGCGTCTGGAGAAGAGATTCATTTTTAAACGACTTGGAGCAGACATAACAAACCTTTCCCGATAGTAATTCAATGTCTGGTAGATTCAAAGGGTCTATGTGAGGTAGTTTATGTGTTTTTTTGTGTTTTAATAAGTTTGTGAGTAATAGATATTGCGATCCGCAAGTAAGACAACAATATCGCTGTTGTTTTTCATCCGGTTTTGATAAGGTTAGATAGTAATCGGCTTGTTTCGAGTTTGGGTCATATTTTTTGAAGATTTTTTCAGTTGTTTTGTTTTCTTCCCATTTTTCTGTTTCCGAAATAGAATTATCAGAATCCAAATCGCTTTCCGAGTTAGAAACATCATTTAGGGTAATGTAGTTGTCGTCAGTTTCCACTTCTATGTTGTAAAATATTTGATGTTGAAACGGCTCATGCTCAGAATCCTCTGGTATGACTTCAACATTCCCTTCGTCGTCCATTACGGTGATTCAGCTTTCTGACGTGAAGCACATCTGAAAAAGAAACAATTTACTGTTAGTTGATTTGATTCATTGTTAAGGCAGTAAAATGGGAATATATAAACCTTCTCTATCTAAGCATCAAACACTTCTGAGGATTTATGGTTAGTGCAATTCAAACACAACCTAAAAGAAATTAAGTCAGGCACTCTAACCACTGAGATATCCAAACACCTCATCACTTTTGAGGTTTACGACATTGTTGTCTTTACCTTATTGCAAAATCACATAAATGCCACTACCCAACACTTTCAAACATCAAACTTAGTCGAAATGTCAGATATATTGACAAATTTAATGGCGGGAAGGTCTGCAAGATCCGAAAATCGCGATTTCACGTATTTATGACCAAACATTTACAATACAGGTTTCACATTCAACTAATAGATAGCTATATTTTGATATTTAAAAATAATATGAATCTCAAATCGTGTCGAGTCAGATAAAAGAGCTAGTTATCGATATATTGATAATTATAGCTATGACGTGACATGGAAATTTGTCAAATATGCAAGATTTTTGTCTTGAATTACAAACAAAATCAATGTCTGGTGTTATATTCCTATGCTTAAAATGTTAAAACATCGAAAATGGGGATAAGAAAACTAACCGTAAAAATGGGGTTGACTTTTGACAGATCGTTTCTTCTTCTACAATACTTCAAATGGCTGTTCGAATCAGTGATGCCATATCCCAAAAATAAAAATAAAACATATTTCAGGGGTAAAAAAACACGTTTTACCGTGTTTTGAAGGATGAAAAAAAACATGTTTTTCGTAAGCTTTTTATTGAGAAATTAAACAAGAAAATAACGGTACTTAAGTAAATTGAAAAAATTATTAAACCGCACAGAAAACGATCACAAAGGTTATACTAAAAAAACATAGACTGACTGATACAGACCAAATATTCAACGGCTGTGACGTACTAGATATACGCCAATTATACGTTAAAACACTACTAAACTACATTTTTGACAAAAAAATAAATTTCAACATACACAAAATAACACTAACAGACCAGTTAGACTAGCGTACAAAGAAAACATAAAAACTCCGACAGTAAGTTCAAGCTTTGGACAAAGACACTACCAATACCATGCTATAAATGCTTTCAACAGTGTAAAATTTGAAATTAAAATTGAGGAAAGTAAAAATAAATTCACACACAAAATTACAAAATGGATTAAACAACAAAAAAGACAATATTACCAAAATGTCATAGCATAAAATAAAAACAAAACCTACACGTAACACACACAACCAATATAAACACACATCACTCACAAACACACAAGATTATTTTCAATGTATTATTTTTTAATTTTAAATATATTATTATGTATAATGTATTTTTAATTTTAAATATATTATTATGTATTTTTAATTTTAAATGTATTATTTTCTCTTTAAATGTATTATGTAGATTATATTTTCATATTATAAAATGAAGGCCTCAGTACGGACAAGCCACCCAGTGAGGCCTACATTACTGGAAAACTTAAAATGAAAAAAATATTGTACCAAATAAAAAATTATCAAGATGCTAATGCTTAATGCACTATTCAAAACAATCCTGTTTCGTGTTTTTTTTTTTTTTTTTTTTTTCTTTCTTTATAGCCCTCACACAGAGTGGCTCAACATAGCCCAAAAAAGAAAAGACAATTCTAAAATTTCCGGTTAGAACTCCGATAGAAGAAATATTGAAAAACTTTCAATGTACAAAAACTTTAGTAAAAAACGATTTTTGTTTAAAATTTAAAAATATATATATCTTAATACTCCACTGCCCAAAATAAATTCCCGACCAGAGCAATAAGCCAAAATATACTGGTTACACATCTTTTAGACAGAGAAATATTATATTCTATGCTACGAAATTATACAATGCTCTACCATATCAAAAAAAAAGAATATATTTAAAACAAAAACTAAAAACATGGCTGAGAGAACAAAGTGATATTCAACTTATAAACATTATGAAGACGATGTAAAGACAACTTGAAACAAAATACAAAAGTTTAAGAACTGCAGGCCTCCTCAGAACAGGATACCCTAGTGAAAAAAAAATTTAACTTATTCTTGCATTTTACTTTTTATATACATCATGTACAAAGTTTGCAATTGCAGCTAATAATCTTCCTTTCCTAGGAAAAAAATTATGTTTTGAAAAAAAAAAATACAACAAAGCACTTGAAAAAATTTAACGTCATTTTTTTGCTGTTATCTAGTTTAATATTCATCAAATTTAAATTAAAGAATAAGATTAAAATATAAACAACTTTAAAAAATTTGTAAAATTAAGTTTTTATAGATCCATAAAATCATGGAAAAAAAATCTCCCGACCTTCAATAATTTATCTTTTCTTCATATTACAATAGCTGATGTAGTTAACTAATTGACATTGTACATTAATTTCAAATTATTTATTGACGAAGATATTAATTATATGAATAGACATTGTGAACATTGCGTGTACTGAAATTCAAGAAATACATTCGGAATTTCCCTCACGAAACCCATGCTAAAATTTTTATTCAAACGTACCCTTTTTCGTAAAGCATGAAAACGTGGTAAAAACCATGCATCTGGCAGCACTTGTTCGAATGTTCAAAAAACAAGGGCATGGCTACGAAGTAAGTAGCTACTGTTTTTTAGCCAATTTACAAAGAAAATAATATTATTGTAGAAAGCAATCACTTTGTGGTTTGACATATTTAATAAAATAAAATAAAATACTTTTGTTTGAAAACCACGAGTTTTTAATAATTTTTAGAACCGACCGGTTTCGCTTTACTCAAGCATCTTCAGGGTACAAATTATTACTAGGGAAAATTCCTACAAAATTATTTTTTTCACAATTTTAAAACTGCGGTTTTGTCTATGGTAAATTAGTAACTTTTTGCGATAATTTCTTGTGGGCAAGGTATCGTCAAGTTTTTAGTATTGTCTTTAAAAATTTTAAAAATTATTTTAAAAGTTTACAACAGTTAAGAGCCAGTCCCTGGAGAGGAATATTAAATCCTTAGTCAACCAAAAAAATTTTTAAATACATATATGTATTAATAAAAATAGATGATGGTATTATAGTTAAAAACAAAATTTTACGGGTTGATTTATAGTGTGGTTGTTTTAACATACATTACGGAAATTTTAACGAAACGCGACAATATTGACAGCCAACACCTTGCCCTGCAAGACTATTGACGGCTCAGTGGGCAGTAGACAACTAACGGCCGTTGTTCCTAATCCTACTGATTAAGAGTTGAGCCAAAATTTTGGCTCAACACTGCTCAAACGCACAACTACTAGTCTAAGATCCCTTAAAGAACGACCGTCACCGAGATGTTTATTTGATGAAACGTATTTTATATTTAATTTAATATGTCAATAAATATATTGCATATCGGTTGCCTAGCAAATTTTAGTCCAGGGTATGATTAATTAATAATTTGAAAAAAAAAAATTTAAACATTGCACCGGTTTGATTATTATAAAAATTCTATACCAATCGAAAGTATGAAACCCATAGAATATGCAAACGTTAGGTTGCCTACTCTTTTCCGGTCACAACTCTCAGGTTGCCATGTATAAACAGGTAAATCGAAAAAGCATTTTGCACCGGTCTGATTATTGAATAAAAATTATATGAAATTAAAGATTATTTCATTATGAACACGATGGTATAAGGTTGCCTGCTAAAAATCATTCCCGAATTCGGGTTGTCGAATTTTGAAAACTAAAACTTTTTGAAAACTAGCCGGGAATTCTCGTGTGCGACTGAGAGGTCCCAACCAACCATCCCATGCGATAGAAGAGGACAAAGCATAGCAGCTGTCCGTCAATAAAAACAAAGAGAGTGCGCATGATATTTGTTCTTGAAAATGAAAAGGATAGCGATAGACTCGTGCACTCTGTGCACTCTAGACTAGATGGTACCTTGCAACCTGAGAGTTGTGACCGGAAAAGAGTAGGCAACCTATCGTTTGCATATTCTATGGGTTTCATACTTTCGATTGGTATAGAATTTTTATAATAATCAAACCGGTGCAATGTTTAAATTTTTTTTTTTAAATTTATTAATTGATCATACCCTGGACTAAAATTTGCTAGGCAACCGATATGCAATATATTTATTGACATATTAAATTAAATATAAAATACGTTTCATCAAATAAACATCTCGGTGACGGTCGTTCTTTAAGGGATCCTATACTATACGCTCTTTCTAACGGAAAGGTGACGACTGAACGATCAACCAGCAAGCCAAAAAACTACTGTATTAATCCTGCCTCAGTAAATGAATAGTTATAAAAATTGTCAACAGAGTAAAAAATATTCGCGACGCCAAGACACGGTGGAATTAAAGTCAAGCTAACACTTTATTTTTAACATATTACATACGTTCGTTTAAAAAATATAAAATATCGGTTAATGTATAACAGTATTTAAAAAAATATATATGCACTAATCATAAATACAATAATTAATTTAACATCGAAAGTTTTTACTTTGATGTCATTTTATTGTCTATGAAAGTGGGCAGGGCCACTTAAGATATTCAACTGTAAAGATGTTTGGAAACGGGCGATTGAACGTTACTGTACAAATCGCTTGGCTGATCGGAGCCCGAGATTGATCATTGATCTTTTGAAAAGTTGGGAACAACGGCCGTAAGAATTAAAATGATAGAAAGTAATAAAAAATAAAGGGTAACAAATAATATATCTTCTAATTTATTTTTATTACAAGCAGATAAGGTTGTTGAATAATTTTGAGAATATTTTTGCGCCCACCGGATGTCCATGTGTTGTAACGGACGTATTCAAACAATAATTTAAAAGTTGCCAATTTTCTTATGCAATGGGTAAATAGAATATTTAGAGCCCCCATAAGTATTATGACTGGTGCCATGTTGGTCACTATATTTGAGCAAATTACGTTGGTAATATTTTTTATTGAGTACATTGTCTTGAGCGGCAAAAATATTTGTTTTTGTAGGACCTATTAACCCTCCAAACAAATCTCCATAACTCCTAGTTTTACCTTGGTTTTTGCCCCAGGGACCATTGGGTAAATATAATTGTGAGAATTTTTGCGCATTATCAGTTTTTGGCAATACATCCCGAACAAGGCTGTGATACGACGATTTTCCAATATAGTCGTTTCTGCCCGGGGCATTTGCTGGCAAAGATTGCCCCCTGTAACTCCCATCACGTCCCCCCATTGACCACTTGTTCCCTGTAAAGCTACTGCTGGGTTCACCATGTTTCCATGGTCCCTCATTAAAGTTTCTACTATGTCCATATGATTCCTCGCTGAGACGGCCATTGGGTCCACCTTTCGACCACCCGTTCCCATAAGAGCGACTACTGGGTCCACCATATTGGAATGGTCCCTTATTAAAATAGTTATCATGTCCACTTGCTAGCAGGCATTTTTCATAAAGACTGCAGCCATATTGAGTAGCTAATTTCTCACTGAGTTTGCCATTGAATCCAACTGATGGCCAATAGTTTTCAATGAGGCTATTGCTAGGCCAACTGTAATATGATGGTTCCTCGTTAAAACTGCTACTAAGTTCGTTTACTCGCAAAGATTCCCAAGTGTAACTGAAAACATATGATGACATTTTGTCATTAAGACCACTGCTGAGTTCACTATATTGTGTCGAGTATCCATTCGCTAGTAGTGTTTCTTCATTTAGAATGCTAGTGGGCAACATATCCCTGATGTATAGTGCTGATTCTCCGTTAAAGCTGCTACCACTAGATGTCCAAACATTCCCACTGGGTTTCTTGATGGACCCGAAAATCGCATTGATGTATTTACCTAGTTCATTTGCTAAGTTAACATATTTGACTTGGCTGTAATGGCTGCTTTCAGGTTCACTTAATGTGGTAACATTTTTGGCCCCAAACAACATAATCAACGGTTTTGCTCCAATGACTTTAGTGGTATCAATAGTGCCTTCTACACTGATCTCGGTGGCATCATTAGTGCCATCAAGGCTGTTAGCTACATTGGTCTCGGTGGAATCATTAGTGGTGTCGGCACTGTTAGCTACATTGGTCTCGGTGGAATAATTAGTGCCATCAAGACTGTTAGTTACATAGGTCTCCATGGAATCATTAGTGCCATTAAGACTATTATCTACATTGGTCTCGATTGAATCATTAGTGCTATCAAGACTTTTATCTTCGTTTGTATCGGTGGAATCATAAGTGCTATCAGCATTGTTAGCTACATTGGTTTCTGTGGTATCATAAGTGCCATCAAGACTCTTAGCTACATTGGTCTCGGTGGTATCATTAGTGTCACCAACACTGTTTGCTTCATTGCTCTCAGTTGAATCATTAGTAATATAAATACAGTTAGCTATATTGGTAACGGTGGTATCATAAGTGCCATCCAGACTGTCTGTTACACTGGTA
This sequence comes from Hesperophylax magnus, assembly GCA_026573805.1. Taxonomy (NCBI): domain Eukaryota; kingdom Metazoa; phylum Arthropoda; class Insecta; order Trichoptera; family Limnephilidae; genus Hesperophylax; species Hesperophylax magnus. The sequence continues at coordinate 9,954,531 of JAIUSX010000184.1, read as the reverse complement.
TCAGTGGAATAATTAGTGCCTTCAACACCGTCTGCACCGTTAGGTTCGGTGGCATCAGTGACACCTTTTACACTAATTGCACCGTAGGTCTCGGTGGCACCATTTGTTCCACCAACACTGTTCGCACCGTTTTCTTCGGAGGCAATGTGTATTGTGCCGGTTGCACCATTCGCCCCATTAGCATATTTTTCGTCGGAATCACTAATTGCCTGAAAAATAGTATAATTATTAATGAAATATTATATGCATTCAGCTATACCATGAAACTATTTCAATCGATTTAATTTCATGATCCTTTTAGTACACTGTAAATGATTGATATTTAAATCGTCTTTCAAGAAGCGACACTTTGTGTTTCAATTAAATTGTTATTATAAAGAAAAAAAGTAAAGTTCAATGTTTAGTTATCATCGATAAATATAGAAAACAAAAGTGGTCCGAAATTAGAACTTTGGAATACTCCAGAAGGCACAAACAATTATTTGGTTTGAATATTTCAGGCTAAAAATTAATTTAACGTTTGATTGTTGAAAATACCAACAAATGATGCTATTTATTGTTGATGGACATAACACATGAATTGATTAACGGCACCCAAACGAAGTCACGATTTATTGGATCAACAGCGAACCAGTTCCACAAGACTAAGACAAAGCATGATAATTGCTTTGGAAAATGGGAACACTTATATTACAGCGAAAAAATTATATGAATGAAATTTGATTTTAAACAGAAAGAAAAACCTACAGCGCAATTTATGCATAAAAAGACGCTGCACAAAAATAGCAAGCGAAGACAAAACATCGCGGCGTAATATAAAATATGAACACAGTTTTTCTTTTATGCCTTTTATTTACATCAACTTTATAACTCGATTTATATCACTTTTGTGTCATAAAACTATGAGACAGTTACACTTATTTTTATTTGCTTAGAAATATGTTATCATCAGAATAGAATAATAGAAGTAGAAGAATGTCACCTTCATCGGTTCCCCGGAGGAAAATCTGTGCTGAACCATGTGACTCCCGATGTCGTCGATAGGCAGAATAATCTCACCTTGACCTCCACCAACTTCCCCCCATCATACGAAGAAAAATAATGAAAATTGATTTTTATTCGGAGAGCATTAAATAAAGTACGAAAATAAGGCCATTAATTAATAACTAGCAGTTAAAAACCCACTCCGCGGGTTTTTGCTGCTAGGCCCTGCAGGCGGCACTTGGTTGGGCTGCGCCCAGTTTAAGTGATACTAACAACAGTTACATTTAATAGATAGATATTAGGTCATTATAATTTAATAGATAGATATTAGGTCATTAAAACACGGAACAGGAAGGAGTTAATGAATAATAACATGCTCAATTTAGGCGTAATAAGAATGACAGTTGTTTGAATAAATGAAATTTTACGTATTTGTGATGGATTATTTCAAATGAAACACTATTATTGACTACATATCTACAACTGATATTAACTGTTATGGTACCTAATATAATTTGCTCATAGGAGACTTGCAGTGCTTAAATATGTGTTACAACCGTCAATGTCTATAAGTTGAATCAATATCGTATAGTTTGTCACAACAATTAAAGATAGTTATAACAAAGTTGACTGAAATAATAGATTATTACATATTTACTAATTGTACCCGTGTTTATAGATAAAAGGAGGGTAATTGTGCGATGAGATTAGCAATCGGTTTAATTAAAAGGTATTAATTTTACTCCAACTGGTGGTAATTTTTTACCTACAACTGTTACTGTATCTAATAAAGTTTAAAGTTAGATTATATATACACCTTCATCAGGAGAGTAAAAATCTATATATAAAGGTAGATTATTACAATATAGCGCCCCTGAGGTGATATCTCACAAAAGCGGCGCTATGCAAATTGCCCAATTAATAAATAAATATAATGTTTACATTTTATTATGTACGTATGCATTGATATACAACGGAAATAGATAAAATAATGTTATCCGATTAAACTTTATTTTATTAAAAAACAAATAACTTTGTTAACATCACTTTATTATATACAACCAATACATGTTTCATGAATGAAGTATACACCGAAGTCAAAAATTAAATAAAGATTACAATTGGAAAAAAGAAGTGAAAGGAGGGGGAGGGGTAAGAGTAGGCTGGGTTTATAATAATTAGGAATTAAAATATGAAAGACCAGTTAAGTGGGAAAATATTTAAAAGAGAGTTTATAAAAAAAAATTCTTGTTAATTATATCTGCTTTTATAAACATGTTCTCTAATTTCTAAAATTTCTAAATTATTTATTTGCGATGCTTTATATCCTGTGTGAAGTATTTTATTACCTGAAAAAAATAGCATATAACAATAAAACAATATATTCATAAGACAAATAACATTTAATAACGGTTATTCTAATAAATTGATAGTTAAAATACTAAATAAAAAAATTAAACATATTCTCTTCAAACGGTATTTTTACCCTATTTCTTAAGATATAAATGAACAATGGCGTAGAATTCTGTTTGTGGATAACGATACTTCTAAAATTATATATAATAACATTCCTGGTACTATTCAACCGGCATTTTACACTAATAACAAAATGAAGAAATATATTCTTAGTAATAAAGATGGCGAAAATCAAACAAAAAAATCAGGAGTTTATAAACTCAATTGGGATGATTGTAATTTCTTTTACAAAGGTAGAACCAAAAGAAACTTTGAAGTCAGAACTAAAAAAACATCCCAGGGCTCTAAATGAAAATAGTGTATCTGATTTTGCAAATCATCTTTTGAATCACACTTTCGATAAAAATTCAGGTCTTAAAATACTTCACTCAGGATTAAAGCATCGCAAATAAATAATTTTGAAATTTTAGAAATTAGAATACATGTCAATATAAAATCAGATATAATTAATAAGCAAAAAAATATTATAAATAATAATGAAAAATGCCATTGCAAAGTTTAAATAAACTTCCAGAAGAAATCTTCTTATTAAACGCTTGATGGTCAAGTAATTTTGCATATTTAAATATCATTTCGTCATTTCGGCCATTTCAGTCATTTCGTTCGTTCTTACACCGCCAGAGGTGCGCTCTGTCGGCCATCTATTACCGCGGTGCGTATCGGCCATATTGAAGGATCGCGTGCTTTTTTCGTCAAACGTCAAACGTAATCACGTAATTGTGGATAATTTTCACTGTAATGTAATTAATCCAATGGATTATGAACTTTCTAAAACATATTTTCTTTGATATTATCCAAAAATTGTATGAGCAGAAACGATATTTTTGAAGAAATATCGTATTACATGTGGCGATTCTATTTCAGAATGAAATCGTGTCTTAATTTTTAATGTCTTATTTTTTTTGTATCCGGTCGCCTGCAAACCGAAATGAACCTTACGGTTGCTTATTCAGGGGCAGAGTGGTATTTTTTGCCTGCAGACCCCCTATGCAGAATTTATCCGAATCACACAATTTAAATTTGACCAATCAGAGGGCCTACATCGTCCAGAAGCTAGGATAATAATACTATCAGATTTTTTTGAAAAAAAATAAAAATTTTATAACTTGTTTGACTTCCTAAAAAATACCTGTTTTATTTTGTTTTTTTTATAAAAATTCTACAGAGAATGATTTTTTTTAAATATGTAAGTACTGAAAGAGGGTTTGCATTAGTGATTCGTCGTAATTTAGTCGTAATACCAACTGAGCTAATGGGACCTCACTTGGTAAAGCGGTGCCCCGGCAAGGCAAGGGTCCTGTGTTCGAGTCCTAGATGTGACGGTATCTTTTTCTGATTTTTCTGTTTCAAATTTTCGTTTAGGAATTGCAAATATTGTCTTCAATAATTAAATATTACAATTTGAGGTTTTACTCACTAAGTCACTCCAAAAAATAAATAACCTCTAATCATTTAATTTATTTTTTTGCGATTTTTAACCCGCTTCACCAGCTGCGTGGCGGGCCGGATCGGGAGAGGCTGGTTTGGGGAGACCCTTTGACCTCTCCAACTGCTCTATCTTGTCCGTCACTCCTGGACACCTTGATCCCTAGATTCCTACCCACCCCTCATACCTTTTCCTTCCCAGAACTTCCTCTCCTTACTTTATTTAAAATACCCCCCGTGCAGCAACCCCAAAGATGACATAGGCCCTGAGGGAAATTATCTTCCTTGGGGCCTTCGGTGTGGGGTTAACGTTAAAAAAAGTAACGTTTTAGTTAAATATTTTCTGATCCCAAAAAAAAATTATAAAAATAATGTTAGTTGCCCGTTAGGATAATTTTTTAATTTGACGCTTTTCAAAAAGCACTTTAATTTATCTATTCAATTAGATTCTGATGTAAGCTGTGGTCAATAAGCGTGCATATTCGTATGTGTTCTGATTTAACCCGTTGATGACGACTTACACTGCGTGCATTTTATTCATTATATTTCGTCAGAATACGCCGATCGTGCTAGTTTTCCGTGCCAATTCAGTCGCCGACAAGGTACATAAACGTGTCAATTGTACCAAAGATGATTTTTTTTAAATATTTAATAGGTGAATGAACCCAGGAACGGCCCTATGCGGGGGCAATCGGAGCATTCCGCTCCGGTCGATTATTTGCCAAGAACCGATAATATCTAACACATCGCCCTCGAGATTATTTTTCAGAAAAAACGGCGCTACACAAAAATTACAAATCATTCGAATATTATTGAGTTCAGTGATCACCTACCTAGGAGTCTACTGTTTTTTTAAGGGGCGTCAAAATTTTACAGGCGCTAAGTTAGTTGTGAGATCGAGACAAAGACAACTTTTATTTTCGTTAATTTTCTTAAGATTTATCGCCTTATTAATTATTGAATAATAAATACCACAAATTACAAATATTAATATTAATAAAGGGGACGGCGACGGGACGACGGGAATCGTTATTGTTAACTGGTAAAACTAAACGCCGAAAACAACATTTATTTTGAGTAATTACACTGGTCGACATTTATTTTTTTAAGTGCAGTCCCTTAAGCATAGCAAATTTTTTTATATGTATTTAGTATCCATAAACACGAAATGAAGCACAAAAAAATTTTTATAGGTCAGGTTTTTTTATTATTTAACAATGTTTTTTACATAATTCTTCCATAGTATGACGGGCACTTACTTAACAAAATTTCTAAACTAATTCATTTTAATTTTTTTTGCTCCTGATTTGCGCTTGTGAGTATCTTGAGAGTCTCTCTGCAGGGTCCAGCAATAGTCTGCTAGCTTAGATGGACTCCACTTTCCTTGGTTTCGCTTTTCCATAGCCGCAATGTCCTGGTGAAATCGTTCGCCGTGCTCGTCACTGACATCTCCCATATTTTCTGGGAAAAAATTCAAATGAGAGTGAAGGAAGTGTATTTTTAGTGACATGTTACATCCCATATTTTATAGGCCATGAGAATTTCAGACACAATGCTGATATAGTCTTCACTTTTATGACTTCTAAGAAAGTTCTCGACAACATTCTTGAATGCTGACCAAGTGGCTAGCTCGACTGTTCTCAACACTGTTATAAAATTCGGATCAGTCAAGATCTCCCTTATTTGTGGTCCCACGAATATTCCTTCTTTGATTTTTGCGTCGCTGATCTTGGGAAACTTTTGCTGTAAGTAAATCATGCCATTTCCATCCTCAGACAAGCCTTTAAAAAAAATTTCATCAAACCCAATTTAATGTGTAAGGGTGGAAGTAAGATATCTTTAGATTTTACTAAGGGAGCATGTTGAACATTCTTCGTGCCAGGTTTAAGGTGCTTTCTAGTAGGCCAGTCCTTGGTCTTTCCTGTCTCTGCTGTCCCACTCGCACAGAAAACAACAATACTTTGTGTATCCCGCTTGCAGTCCTAGTAGGAGCCCTATTCCTTTTATATCACCACCTATTTTACATTCGTATTTTACGTATTTAATTATTGTTAACAGCAGCTTCATGTTGTCATAGTTCTCTTTCATGTTTGTGAGATTCAAATGACATTAGAGCCTAGTTTTGCCATATTATAAAAAAAATCAATGATAACTCACTAATAAATATGAATTAATACACATTTTAGTAAAACTTAAAACCCATAAAAACCTGACGTGATAGAAAAAAACTAATCGCATATCTGAAATCAGCGTGAAATTTCCTGTCAGATTTGGCTACTTTCGTTAAAGGGACAAAAAATGTGTTGACCAGTGTTATTATACTAAAATACCACCGGCCCTAAGAAAATTAACGCGAACAACACGGTATCACTTCTGCCGGGCCTTGCGATCGCGTCGTCTCGGCCTCCGTGGTTGAGAGCTAGGGCTCTCGACTATCAACCCGGAGGTCTCGGATTAAAAACCTGGCGTGCGCAAGTAAATTTCATTTTATTAAATTGTTTTTTTTATTTACTTATTTTAAAATGGCTTTGGCCGTGTTTGGTGACCAGATTTGAATATCCAGGTACTTCCCCACCTTCATCTTCCCCATCTCCTTCCCCTCCCTACTAAATTCAGCCTCACAACATACCCCGATTGGGGATGCCATAGTCTCACTGGCTCCAGACGGTTGGAAGCAGTTGGGACTGCAGCTGTTTCACATTTAAAAAAAGTTCATGAAAACACTTCACATCTGTCCTGTGATGGAGAGTATAAGGCTGTCCGAAACGATAGCTAAAGCCGGAAGACAAGTATTATAACCAAAAATGAATCACGATAACTATATTTTTTTATTTTCCTGTATTTAAGTAGTTTGTTGTTTTTACAAGAAAAACAATTCGTAAACAAATCGTGAATTTTGTTTTTTTTTTACATTAGCTCCACACAGGAGATATTGATGAAAATAATTCCCCTCAGGGCCTATGTCATTTTTGGGAATGCTGTGTGGAGGATCTTTTTAGGAAAGGAAAGCGAGGAAGTTCTAGAAAGGAAAAAGATATGAAGGGTGGGTAGGAATCTGGGGGTCAGTTTGTCCAGGAGTTACGGAAATATAATTCCATCCATCCATCGATGTTCTGAGGGACTCCTGCTGGAGAGGTCAAAAGGTCCGGTCTGCCACCCAATTGGTGGGCAGACACATCTGTCGCCAAGTCCCGGACAAACCTCACCCCATGAACCCGGGCACCCCTGCTAGGCCACCAAATGTAGCGAATCATCCAATAAATGTTTCCCGTGGCGACGGTACCCATACCCGCCTCCCAAATGGCGGTTGATAGAAGTGTTAGTCAAATTGACAACTAATACTTATTATAAATACTTGAATGTTCTCGCAACAGGCGATTAAAAAAATATAATAATAATGCGAAACTTTCAAAATAGAAATGCAGATTATATGTTGTGGAAGATTTTAAATATTATTATTAGTCGTCTAGGGTTAAAAAACATATGCTACTATGTTTGTTATACACTATACACCATACATATGTGGCGTCGAATTATCCAGATTAAATAATTAATAATAAACTGCTACTTGCTACTTAGTATCTACTCCCGAATTATGTACTTGCATCGTTAAATCGTAAACAAAGTAATCTACGTACTTCAAGTACCTACCTGCATATTGATGACAATAACACCGCAGTCCGTCTCGAATACTACGAGAACTCGCCAGAAGGTTCGAGCCTACGGCCTAGGCATAATTGCCAAGCCGTCGAAAGTTCGCGAATGATCCAGATCGAGCGAGTGTCTTCGATTTAGTTGCCATCCACCTACCTACTGCCGCCGTCGGCCGAGTAGTATAAATAAGCCCGACGTAGCGAGCCAGTCAGTCAGTCATAATTTTGCCGCCAGTCTGCAAGGTTCAACGAGTGATTTCCCGCGCTCTTCTTACTAGCGCGAGGGACACGTACCCGGCTTCGCCCCTATCATCATGGACTCTATCGGGACATCATCATAGCGCCTCGGCCACGTCCGCGGCCAGCGCTACTCGGATTACAAGCGCCCTGGTTCCAGCGTCTCTGACCAGCGCTTCTTCCACGCAACCATGACCACCACGAGGACACGCAGCATCCTCACTGGTCACGCCGTTCCCGTTCAACTGCCCACAAGGTCCGCCGTACCTTCGGCCTTCTCGTCAGCACTGGAGTGCCTGAAGACCTGCGTTCTTCGCCAGTGCCTGACCTACATCGAGTCCCGGTCATCAGCACCCGGCGTCGACTCACTGACCCGCGCTTGACCAGCACATCATCAGCCAGCATCCGGTGTATTCTTCTGTCCTACATCATCTCCTCGTCACGGCAACTGACTCACCAATAAACACATGTGACCTTCAACACCTTTCTTTCATTTCGTGCCTCACCATTGATCCCCAAACATACATGAACCCCAATGGGACTATATGACATATTATTGTATTTTCCGTCCCATAAACTTCATTTCCACTGATTAGTGATTAGTCATGCTGATAAAATGTATAAACACAAAATTAAAAATACATTTATAAACCTACTCATACTCGCTATAATAATCAATTGCGCTCTTCTTTCTGATAAAAGTTTTATGTATATGTACAAAGTCGCGATTGATTTGCTAAGTCAAGATTTTTCACTCTAGAAAGATAACCTACGCCTGTGAACATAAAATATGGCTGTCTCTTTTTATCCAGCGCATACATGCATTTGTGCTTCTCATTCAACTCAGTCGTCGGTCAGTCATTCAGTGATGCGTTAGATGCACTGGTTTCGCTTTTATGAAGAGCTGATACGCTTGAGAGACGCGTGGTTATTTTTGTTTATTTATTAACGCCCTTTATAGAGTCTTTTACATATGAATGTTTAAAATTATAGATTATTTATTTGACATAACTAAACTGCCCCAGTAACAATCTTTTGTATCTGTTAAGTGATAAATTGAAGATGTCCAACTTTTCAATTCTGAACGGTGGTCTTACACCTGGGCGATACTGAGAGTATCTTCCAATCTGGTAGGTGCCGCAAATATACGATATATTATTTTTAATGAATAATTTGTTGAATAACGCAAATTACATCCACTCGTGTGCTTTTCGGCAAATTATGCCGAGTTTACAAAACGTCTTGAGTGATCGCACGCCATAATATGCCGTTTTTGACACGCAGAATTCGCGCATTTACGATTTTTTTTATAAATCCTACAAATATAGGGTGGACGGTAAAATATAGGTGAATTCATTAGCTATATAGCAATATAGTCAGTTTTTATGTCTCCTTATTAAAATTCAGAGTTATGATTTTTTTTAATGAGGGCGAGAATTTTCCAGTTGTTGAAGCGAGCACTCGTGTGGGTAAAAAAAAAAAATTTCGCACTCCGAGATTTGTGTGATGACACATCTACCCTGATGACGGACACTGTAATGCTGTCCGAAACATTGGCTAAAGAAGGAGGTAGCAAACGGCATAATACCCCAAAAATAAATCACTTTAATACTTTTAGCCGTGAAAAAAATCATATTTAAAACGTGCGCCTCTGAAGCGTATGGTTATCTTCAGAGTAACTTGCAATATGGCTGTCTATCTCTCCTTAAAATACGTCCCGAATTGGAAACGCGGTGTGGTAAATTTCAGTTTTTTTTAAATTCAGATAGGAACAGTACCTACTGTAGTTTTGTACTTCAAATGAATTTATAACACACCGTTCTTCAATAACTAGGTAGGTATGTCTTTTAAAACATGTTTTGAACCATTTCTCTTACACTCGTCTTAGTGAAAGTCACCACGTTGCTTGAAATAGTTTTAACCGTGTTTGTTGACCAGTTTTGAAGAGCCGGATTCTTCAAAAACTTATTCTATCCTATCTCCATCCCCTCCTCACTGCATTCAACCTTACAACATACTCCAATTGGGAATGCCATAGTCCCACCGTCTACAGTTAGTAGGTTAGTAGATGGGAAGCGGTGTTCATATAAAAAAATAAGATAAAAATTACTGACTGACTAAAAATTTCGCCTACTGTACAAGAAATGGCATAGATACCTGTTACAAAAAAAGGCATAGATACTTGTTACAAGAAATTGTATAGATACCTGTTACAAAAAGGCATAGATACCTGTTACAAGAAATGGCATAGATACCCGTTACAAAAAGGCATAAATACCTGTTACAAGAAATGGCATAGATACCTGTTACAAAAAAGGCATAGATACCTGTTACTAGAAATGGCATAGATACCTGTTATAAAAAGGCATAGATACCTGTTACAAAAAAGGCATAGATACCTGTTACTAGAAATGGCATAGATACCTGTTATAAAAAGGCATAGATACCTGTTACAAAAAGGCATAGATACCTATTACAAGAAATGGCATAGATACCTGTAACAAAAAGGCATAGATAACCGTTACAAAATTTGGCATAGATACCTGTAACAAAAAAGGCATAGATACCGTTACAAGAAATGGCATAGATACCTGTTACAAAAAAGGCATAGATACCTATTACAAGAAATGGCATAGATACCTGTTACAAAAAGGCATAGATACCTGTCACAATAAATGGCATAGATACCTGTTACAAAAAAGGCATAGATACCTGTTATAAAAAAGGCATAGACATCTGTTACAATAACTGGCATAGATACCTGTTACAAAAAGGCACCGATACCTGTTACAAGAAATGTCATAGATACATGTTACAAAAAGGCATAGACATCTGTTACAATAACTGGCATAGATACCTGTTACAAGAAATGGCGTAGATACCTGTTACAAAAAAGAGACCACAGATGTATTTCTAATTACTATTTGTTTTTTACGTTCGCAAGTATAAATAATATTGCGATTCTCCCCGCCTAACTCTGGCTGCGAATACCAATTTTTTATTCAAATATAAATATGGGCCGGAAATATTTCCATAATGCAAATAAAAATATGAAAATTCATGTGCGAATTGGACTTGTTAGAATTCAAGGGAAACGTCAAAATTCGCAAATATTTCACGCGGTGCGCCAAAAAAAACAAGCACAATAAACCCCAAATAAATTACAAATTAAAAATTAATGTTTGTTAATTTGTGTTTGTTCGACGGTAACACCTTCTCTGTGTGATTTTTTGAATAAAACAAAAAATATTTCAGGCTCAAAATCAATGTAAACCAAGGCCTTCTTTTTTGCCGGACTTCAGACCAATAGACTTGAGGAAAAATAACACTATAAATCAGTAAAAAATTGGCTTGATCAAAACCTGTTAACCTTAAACACGAGGAAAACAAAATTATATAGCAAAGCTCTTCAAACACACAACTGTTTTTGCTTTTGTCCAAATTGTTTGTGACACTAGAACCAAAAAGCATAAATTCTTTCTAAATGTTTTTGGCCAAAGAAATTTTAGACACTTTTCCACAAAACTATACGATGCGCTTCCAATGCGAGAACAGAAATTATTCTTAATGTAAATTAGACACCAAGTCTTGGAACCATAGCCATTTTATCAGTAGTATGTATCACCAATGGTACGACGTTCACTGTCTTTTATTTTGAATGTAATATTATGTTGTAAACTGCGATTGTGTTATAAAATTGATTAACCTTTTATTTTTGTTGGAAACTCACCTGCTCTCATCAAAAGATTTAGTGAGACAGGCAGTGTACATTGCCCATAAAATGTAATTCATGAAGCTGAAAAATAATTTTAAAAAATCACATAAGATATAAAAATATAAAATGAATTGAAGTAAAAATAGCGACATCCAGTACATTTACGAACAATTTGAATTTTCCACAAATAACGGCGCTTGTATTTCTGCGCACCCAGTCGGTGTTGGAACACTCACACCAGCGCAGCACCTAACAAGTGTTTCTCATTTTTCCCGCCGGCCATAAAACGCCTCGTTAGCCGGCGATTAGGTTTTGGCGCGAAATGTGGAAGTGAAAAAGCGCGCTCAAATAAAAGTACCTACGTACGCGGTGCCATTCCCGGTGGGGCTGCAATTATTTTATTTTATTTTTAATGGGCGGTGATTAAGGAGGGGCACTTAATTCGGTAATTAATTGGAAATAATGGACGCTTTTTGAGTGATTCGCGGTTATTTTGGATTCTGCGTCAATTTACTATCATTATTGTTTTGCGTCAAAAGTTTTTGTAGACATAGACAGTAGGCATACACTTTCTACTATTTTAACACTTTGTACACTTCGATCTTCATCAAACATCTGTTTTTCCTCCCCGCTACGACATAAGTAGATTTCCTTAAAAAAATCCATGGAGCATCCCCAAAGATGACATTGGCTCTGAGGGAAATGGTTTCCCTGAGGGCCTCCTGAATACTCAAAATATGCCAGGTGTGCGGGGGTAAAGTGCACTAACTTCGGGAAGCAATTCTACAAGATTGTACACGGAGAAAAATGAGTATTGCTAATTTATTAAGAATCTCTTCAAATTATTGGTAATCTAGTTAAAAACGGGATTGAAGGCCTTTAACGAATGAAATCATAGGTTTCCTGAAAAATTTTATTAAAATACGAATATATTATACCGATGTCGGAAGATGTGTTCTTAAAAACCGTAATATTTTTGCATTTCGTCATTATATATTATCAAGGCAAACGCAGATGCATCAACACGTGTTCGGATATATTGGAAATTTACTAAAAAAAATCAGGAAACGGCCGTTTTAACCAGATTACCAATAATTTGAAGAGATTCTTTATAAATTATCTAAACTCATTTTCCCAGTGTATTCCTACAAGTAAAAAAGTCACAGAGCTTTTGTCGAAATTCCAACGTTTTAAGTTAGTTTTCAGGTAAAAAAAATATTTTTTTTACTACCATCGCATCGTGTAAATCAACCAATCCGGTGGTAAAGTGCACAAACTTTGGGAGGTGTTCAAGTAAAAAGATTTTTTTTTAACAAAATTTAAACGTTTTAAGTTATCTATCAAGTACAAAAGTTTTTTTTTTTTTTTTTTTTTTTTTTTAGCTTTTTATTTTATTTTTTTTTTTTATTAGTAAAAAAAAGATACACGAATTACATAATATAACAATTACATAATATAATTACACAATATAGTACGGTTATTAATTACATAATATAAGTATTTGATGTACCCCCATAAATAAGCAGGGCTTGTGTGTATGGGGGTGTTGTTATATTGGTTTATATTTGGTACGATTCAGTTCAACTGTTCGGAATACTTTTTAAGGTGGCTTTTGAATTCGTTTATATTTGCATTCATGTTTCTATTTTTTTCTGGTAATGAGTTAAAAAATTTAACTCCGAGATATTCATGGTTGAACTGTCCTATTGTTTTTTTACATTTAGGAGTAGGAAGTATTGACGTTTGTCTAAGAATTTTGTTATTTTTAAAGGGTGCAATTTTATTATGAATATAGTTTTTATAAATTTGTAATGTTGCATGGTAGAAGTATAATGCAGTTGAATTGTTTGTAAGGAGTAAATAATATTCTTCAATGGAAAAATATTTTTGTGTGGGAAAAAAACAAAGAAATTTCGATAAAAGTAGTTTTTTACTTCTACCACCATGTAGAATCCTCCCAAAATTTGTGCACTTTACTCCCGGACGCTCTGTACATTAAGCACATCAGTTTATTTACAGTTTTTTTTATGTGGTTGGTCCATTTCAGTTGGCTATCGATATTTACACGCCAATAAAGTGAACAAGAATAATTAAGGTGTGTTAAGGTCACGTTCACCAATCAGTGTTTTATTGGCTAATAACGTGTTTAGTGACTAGATCTCAATAATTCGGTAGGAACTTCTCTACTTTCCTCCCCATCTTCCTCATAACGTCCTCCAATTGGGGGATAACATTTCCGAAACACACATAAATTTTATTTATTATTTTTAACTAATTCTATAATTAACCCTCCAGGCTAATTTGTTCGCTTTTAGGAACAAATCATTTGGTGTCACAGAAATCGTTGTGTTTTCCTTACTGTTGTTGTGACAAATATGATCTAAACGGTGTTAGAAAGACAAAATACCAACTTTGTATTAAAATTATTAGAAGTTTACCGCAGAAGAATTAAAATTTGCACCTATATGAAACCAAATTTATCAAATGCAATAAAAAAAAAAACTTATGAGACTTAGTGAATTAATCATTTTATTATTTTTAGACAAATAATACATTTGTCTAAAAATATAATTGTGTTTTAATATATTTTTTCGTTGTCAGTAATTTTAGTTACAAAAACGAAATTAGAATTTTTAGATTTCAAAAAGTATATGTTTATTTCTAAAAATCAAATATTAGAGCGTATTTCATCATCTTTCAAAAACAATTTTTAATTTTCGGATACGTTCAGAAATATTCCATTTATTTGGATTTTATTGCAAAGCGGAAATACTCCGAGCGTTCTCCAGAAAAAGTTCTGTTTTTATGTTTGATGTCAAACAACAACATGGTTAGTATTCTATGAGAAATAACCGTAATTAGTTATTTACAAGCACAACCTTGATTATGTCCTACACTTTCTTGTAGGTAGTATGTTTCCATACGAAACTGTTTCTGTACGAATGAAGCGAAGTCCATTTAATTTACTGTGCTAATTTATTACTCATTATTACTTCTCTCGATGTCTCGTGGTATCTTGCAAGGTCAATCGATAAAGGTTTTATCGATAATGTCGGTAACTTGTAATCGTTTCCGAACATGACAAAAGATCGTTAACGAACAAAGAACACTTCACAACGACTAAGGACGGGTTGTTTCACAGAAATTCTAATGTAACATTGTTATCAAATGGCCGTTCGGCGCCAATTGGTTTTCGTGTCAGCAAAATTTTAATCAGCATCTATTATTAACTGTTATTAACCTTTTCAGCTTATTTCAATTTGATAGAAAGCTGAAACGAACCTAGAATCGGCTTTTATCGGGATCTCTCAAATGTCAAAAAACCAAAAGGCGCTGAATGGCTATTTGATGACTTTATCACCCTTGAATTTCTGCGAAACAACTGGGCCTAAGTGTTCTTAATTAATTCGACGTGAACTGTAGTTTATACGTTAGCGATCTACAGTCGTGCTTGGAAACAATGACAAGTTATCAACATTATACTTAAATCTTTTATCGAAAGACAGTCCTTACCCTCCCCATTAATCTATCTTAAATGTCAAATAACGACCAATTACCAAAGCACGTGGGCAAGTCAATGACCGGTTAGTGGCAGAATTAACGAATGCGTTTGGTTCCCACTCAAGCGTGGGTTCAATTCCTCTGCTAGTCGTATATCATTGCACAAGTAAGAGTTTTTCAAATGCGGTTAGGATATTCGTAACTCGGAAATATTTGTCTATCTTTAAAGAAGATAATTAATACCAAATAATATCCGTGAACGAAATGTCAATTTAAAATTAAACAATAACTTTGTAAACATCACTTATAGGTAAATACTTAATGCCGACCGGGTTTCGCTACAACACGTAGCCTCATCAGGGCAGTATAATACTAACAATCTAAAAATTTAAAATTAACATGTGTGGATTTCACAGTAAGTGGACAGTCTGAGCTACAGTGGAAGAGGTAGGGATATGTGGGAGATTGAGGGGCGAGTGTTCTTTGTCAATAGGGAACAATCTGAGTATAGGGCTTTTATTTAGGTTTATTTGGTTGTTGATGACTTTGCTATTGACGTTTTTGGCTTTCCTTAACTCTAGCGCTTCTAAGTTATCTAACCTAAGACCTATTCCGTTTTTATGTAATAGACTGACGCCAGTATTTTTGTCGAACGTATGGTTGGTTTCTATGAGGTGGTTTGCAAATTCGGAGAACCCATTGCTGGATAAACATCTTAGGTGTTCTTTGACTCGTGTTTTGATATTACGCGCTGTTTGCCTAAAATATACAAAAGTGCAGAAACAATAAAAAAGCTCGTTCCTACACTTAAAGTCAACTATAATCGTGAAACATCCATTATGCTGAACATCAGGAAGAAATTAAAGGATGAACAATTAATTTTAACAAAGGCTGATAAAGGCAACACGATAATTATAATGAATAAAAGTGTCTATAATTCCAAAGTGCAAGACTTTATTAACACGGACAAATTTGACATTTTACCTAAAGACCCCACTACCAAATACCTAGATAACATTAAAAGTGCCTTGAATTCATGCAAATCCCCAATCTTTCAAGACAATTCATACCAACAAGTAAAATTTCTAACAAAAAATCCATTGGCCCCTAAATTATATGGTTTCTTAAAAATCCATAAAAGTGACAAACCTATTAGGCCCGTCGTGTCAAGTTGTAATTCTCCGAATTTCAAAACAGCTTCATTTATAACTGAAGTATTTAATAATTCTAAAGTGTTTGCTCCGAAATTCACCATTAAGAATTCATTCGCTTTGATTGATGAACTGAAAAATCTACATATTCCGAATAATTCAAAATTAGTCTCATTTGATGTTGTTAACTTATTTCCAAATATTCCCGTAGATGAAAGTAAAAGCTTATTGTCCAAATTATTACAAAATTCAAAACTACCATATAATTTCTCTAAGGAACTTTCTCACCTATTTAATGTTTGTCTAAGTCAAAATTATTTCCAATACAATGAACTTTTTTATCAACAAACAGATGGCCTGGCAATGGGAGCTCCGACCTCTCCCCTCCTCGCCGACATATTTATGGACAATCTAGAGAATAACATTTTTAACTGTAAATCGCCATTATTAAGGAATTTGTTATTGTGGAAGAGATATGTCGATGATGTTTTCTGTATTTGGACAGGTACTGAGCGCCAACTTGATTCCTTCCTAAAACTAATAAACTCTTTTCATACAAAAATTAAATTCACAATAGAAATAGGAACTAATTCTAGCTTAAACTTTTTAGATCTCACCCTATCAATCATTAACAATAAAATAGAATTTAAAATCTATCGTAAACCCACTTACACTGATACAACTATTAATAATTCATCTAACCATCCCATCTCCCACAAACATTCTGCTTTCCATTCCATGATCCATAGATTAGTTACCGTCCCGTTATCAAATTCCAACTTCTTATTAGAATTCGCGACGATTAAACAAATCGCGATTAATAATGGCTATAATGCAAATATGGTCAATAACATCCTAAATAAGAAATCAAAAAGATTATCGACAAGTAAATTTTTATTTAACAGCTCCCCTCATAATAATAATAAATCAACTAATAATAATCAACCTCAACAATGGCGTAGAATTTTGTACATCGATAATTTCTCTCAAAAAAGCATAAAAAACCTCCCACCAGATATCAAACCAGCTTTTTACACTAACAATAGTATAAGTAAATTTTTGATGAACGTTAAGGACAAAGAACATCCGTTAAATCACTCAGGTATTTACTCACTGCAATGTAGTGACTGTCCCGCGTTTTATATAGGCAAAACAGCGCGTAATATCAAAACACGAGTCAAAGAACACCTAAGATGTTTATCCAGCAATGGGTTCTCCGAATTTGCAAACCACCTCATAGAAACCAACCATACGTTCGACAAAAATACTGGCGTCAGTCTATTACATAAAAACGGAATAGGTCTTAGGTTAGATAACTTAGAAGCGCTAGAGTTAAGGAAAGCCAAAAACGTCAATAGCAAAGTCATCAACAACCAAATAAACCTAAATAAAAGCCCTATACTCAGATTGTTCCCTATTGACAAAGAACACTCGCCCCTCAATCTCCCACATATCCCTACCTCTTCCACTGTAGCTCAGACTGTCCACTTACTGTGAAATCCACACATGTTAATTTTAAATTTTTAGATTGTTAGTATTATACTGCCCTGATGAGGCTACGTGTTGTAGCGAAACCCGGTCGGCATTAAGTATTTACCTATAAGTGATGTTTACAAAGTTATTGTTTAATTTTAAATTATAATGTCATATCACAAAGTAACCGCTTCATATGAAGAAATGTCAATTTTTATTTTGATCAATACTTGAAGCAACTTAGACCCCTGGGCCCGTAACAAATACTGAAAGTTTGTCGTATAAAAAAATAAATCGTCTAAATAGCCGTGAAGAACTCTTTCTGAAATTGAATTAAGTGCTAAATTTATTTCCAATGTTCTTAGGTAGAATCCACCCCCTCCCCCTCCCTCCTCGAGGCATATTTCCCAGGAGTGGAGAGTTTTTCAGTTTGTTTCTCCAAAACATTGTAATCACGTTAATGTTGGAGGAGCAGAGATTGCTAAGTCATGGGAATTTGTTGTGATGTTTTATTAATAAATATTTTAATTGTCCTTATCATTCAAAAAAAATTGTTTTACATTTTATGCTGAAGACCAAATTATACTAATTCCGATTAAATATTTCATTGTGGGTACTTACGATATTTGTGTTTACCTTTTTTACATCAGCTCACAGGAGGCCAGGAGAAATATATTTTCCCGCAGGATCTATGGAATCAAATTTGGATTGAATTGAAATTGAATTTGCTAATGTGTTTGTGTTAAATACATAGATTAATTATTGGGTAACGTGTGCGGAGCGTTTTTTTAATGAAAGGAAAGAGATTAAGGAACGGAATGATAGGAAGATCTGGGAAGGAAAAGGGTATGAGGGGGGAGTATGAATCTGGGTATCGATTCTCCAATCCAGGCCGCTCGCAATCGACGTCGAAAGTACAAACATTGGTCGACCATCTTATTCTTGTGTCTCGTCGAAGGTACATACGCCAAAGTCAAAAGTCATTCCTCTCGAATGTTCGAGTGGAATGTCTTCGTCGAGAATCGAGGCCCTGGGGGTGAGTGTGTCCAGGAGTGACGAACGTTTGAATTCATTTAAGTAGATTTTTTGATAGAGACCTGCTTGAGATGTAAAAAGATCTCCCTCAACCAGTCTTTCCAAATCTGGCTCGCCGCACATTAGGTGGGCAGCGCATCCGCCGTCAAGACCTGGACAATCCTCACCCCATAAACCTCACCCCTGCCAAATCACCAAACGTAGCGAACCACTTTGGATGACCTATGGCAGAGGTGTCGGTTATCCAATGAATGGTTCCCGGGGCTATTGTGCCCACGCCAGCCTCCCAAATTGTAAAATCCTTGTTAATGTCTTATTTGTGGTTGGTACATAGAGTTATTACTGGGTAACTTGTGTAGTGTATAAGTATATGTGTGTGTGTGTTTGTAGGTGTGAGAAGTGGTGATCTTAAAGCGTGTGACAGACCACGCTTAGAAGCGCGCTATATTCTCGTGGCTTTGCCTATTTCAGCATATCGCTCGCCATACATTCCGAGGGGTATACTGAAATACGCTGAGCATTATGCGCATAGCGTAATCTGTCAGCCCCATTAACTGAGCTAAGCGCATACACGTATGATTTAATTTTCATGGAAAATGTATGAATGTCACATAAAGTCACGCGCATACCTGTTATCCTTTAAACACCAGGAACGCGGTAAAAAGGCCAAAATTGAAGCGATATGTATTCGCATTGAACAGATTATATCATTGACATGATGCTCATTTTAAATGTGGGCAGTGACTCCGAAAAAATAGAACAATATTAATGAAGGTAAGAAGAGCACGGTTAATTTGCTTTTCTCTTTAGTGGTGTAAACTGTAAACCCAAATATTGTAATTTCAGTTTGACACACTTAACTTTGCAAGTGGCTAAATGAAGAATAAACGAATGAACTAACAAAGTTTTAAATAGATAGTTTTTTATTCAACGACCTTATTAGGCCCTTCTTCCACATGAATAATCATGTTGTGTAATGTCGTCACAAACAATTTCTCACGAACATACATACATCGCCACTGAATGCATGAGACCACGTCGCCACCGATCATTAAAATCTCGAAACGTTAAAACTAGAATGCTTTCATATAACCTCGCTCACAACTAAACAGATGCTGTAGCTATCATTTTTAATTCCTGTCATTTTTTCTTAGCTGTTTTGTTCTTGGCGTTGATCTATAGCACACGCATTGTTATAAAGTCTGACACAATATGTTTTTCTTCATTAACTCCTGAGTGCAGAGTGGAGTTCTCAGGTGGCCCTGAGCGGAGTTGATGAAGAAGAAAAAAGTGTCAGACATCGTAACAATGCGTGTGCTTTAGATCAAAATAATTGCCATCTTTGAGGATGCTGTGTGTTTGGTCTTTCGAGGAGATTAAAGAGTGAAGAGCCAGAGCTGTTGAACTCAAGAACTGGTGGTGAAAAAAAATCTGTTCCAATGTATTTTACGACTATGCACCGGTGCCGAAGGGATCAATAATATTTGTACTCGGAGCGTCTTTCATTGAAATAGCCTTTGCTCTAAAGATTGCAAACCGTTTTATTAAGACAAGGGAATCTATGAATCTATTGAACCGTTCGCCCGTTTCTGCAACGAGTCAAGGGTTTTTCAAGTAGTTTGAGTCTCCAGAGGTCTCAAAATTCAACAGTGGGACGCACTTGCGATTTATACAGGGTCAGCAGTGACGCCATGCTTAAGGTATCGACGACAAAAGTAGGAATAATATCGCCCGGGTGGTGGCGAAAGACCGGCATCGCCGACAAGTTTACAAAATGTGGGCAACGTTTTCCTGTGACGGACCTCCGCGCAGGCGTATGGCGGTAATTTCCAAGATAATTGAATTTTCGAGTACCGGATACTTGCGTTTTCCTATGGAAGAAGGCCCTTATCCTGCATATAAAGCGTACGTGGTTATCGACGAAGTGAGTTAGATAATTCAAATAGAAGAGGAATGTTGTTAGATTAGGTCAGGTTAAGAGGAGCAAGCCATGCGTAATGTGATGGCAAATAGATCAGTATTTAAAAAAAAGTTCGAACAAGTTAGAAAAAAAAATACAGTAACAAGAGCAGTTATTTTTTATCGAAAAGACATAGGTAAAACATAGTATATATCATAAGATCAAACTGAATGGAATGCACAATCTCATTTTAAAATCAAATCCTTAATTTCCGGCGCCTAAACGGTTTTCTTTGTCATCCTGAATTATCCCTACCGTTGAAAGAACTTTTGAGGATATCACGATTTTAAATACAATTGAAAAATTTCTAGTCTGTTTCCCCCGATAGTATTTTAATCATAATATTACAATGAAAAAATTACATCAAATTAATTTTCTAAATTATGAATAACCACGTGGGATCTTACCTCTTGGCCACAATCAAAATCAATATCAATCAACGTCTAGTAAGAAACCCTTGAAGTTTTCTATATTCCTTTACAAACAACTGACTTGACTACATAGCATTCAATGTAGTGGCAAGATACCGGACATATTTAGCGGTAGCCCCTAAAACTTTATTTCAAACGTTTCTTGTTGTTTTATATAGTTATTGTATTTTTTACATATTATTGTACAACTTTATTGGACGGTTAGGTTTTTAATTTTATAATTTCAAATGTTAACTTCTATGTGTCGTGTATCTATATATAAATAGGAGAGTGACCGTGTGATTGTGGCTGACACCGGGCGGGCGGCGTAGATTTGATTTGTACATTTTTATTCCGAAATTGATGAAATTTTGCACACTTGACATTCAAACAAGGAGAAGGTCACTGTCTAAGTCTGATTTCTAAAAACTACTGCAACGCCGGGGACTTCAGCTAGTATATTATGCAGAAGAGTGTCCGGGTGTGTCGACAGTTTTAAGCTAGTCCTACACGAGCGCTATACTATGTATGAGGGCTTGGCCTACTTCACCATGTCGCACGCCATACATTCTCATTACGTTCCCTAGTGTGAGACTAGCTTTATTCAGAGATTAGTGAAATTTTGCACACTTGACCCACAAAACAAGAGGAAGGTCACTGTTTACACGAAGATTTAAAAACTACCCCATAATCTTTCCTCATCCCTTAAGGCGATGCACTACGTCGTGTAATATTTTAAATTGAGCCGCTATCAATAACAACCCTTACGTGGATGGCGATAAGGTTTAAATTCCCACTTAACACCATCCGCCTGTTTTGATTTATGCAAGAAAAAAACATGGCCAAAATGTGCCTTTTATTTTATTTTGTGGATTTTCAGGCATAAATATTTAATTTTTTTTCGATCATTATATAAATAACTTAATTTGCCACATTATACAATAAAATTATTTTTACTTTAAAGCAGTTTTCATATGCCTTTGCATTATTTTTTTCTGGACTTTTAAAATACTCGATTATTTCAAAGGCCAAGATGTATTATACTCGCTGTATTTAATTAAAGCATCTGAAACATTTCTAGGCGACCAAATTTTCAAACCAAAAACACATGATTTTGCATTACTACGTATGGAATCGCCTTAAAGCAGAATTTTGATACGTCTTAATGAAATTTTGCACACTTGACGTCCAAAATAAGAGGAAAATTACGTTTTGATTCTGTATTGTGGTCTTACATCAGGACGATTAGGGAGTATCTTTAATTCTGTGATGTACCAAACAAGATTACTCTGTGTTATGTTAATACAGAATTAGAACGTCGACTGTACCTAACTTAAATTCATAAAACTTACCTTTGAGACTTACCCGCCATACAGCACTATTCTAGATTAATTACAAAACAAAGAAGTTTGTTGTGGTAGCTTAAGCAGTAGGTAAGCTCAAATTTTCCTTACGTCGCGTCGCGTGAAAATTATAATACATTTTCAAATTCGAAATTCTTTCTTGAACAAATAATCATTTTCATCTGCCTATCTAGGGCCTAGGAGCTGAAAGGTATATCGGATATCTTTCAAATCGGTGCAGATCACATTTCTGAAATTATTAATTTTTATTTGCGTTATGGATTGACTATCCATAATATCAAAAGTATCGAAATCCGGTTTTTTACGTTCTTTACGAAATTTGTTTGTGACGTTCCAGTTCCGGCTCAAGATGGTGGCTGTGTTGGTTAGTAACTATTTATCCCGACAGAATTCGCACGTTCGTGGTTCCTACTACGAGCTGTTAAATCTGAATAATCTACATTACGGTACCTACAGGCCTGAAGAAAGTTTTAAAAAAGAATTGTCATTGAGATGGTGACATTTCTTAGAAGAAAATGTATAATTCCTTATTTGAAATTATTAAAGAATTTAATATAAAATATTTATGTTTTATAATTAAGTAGGTGGGTATTTACAAATCTTATGAGTTCAGATGAAATTTTTGATTTTTTTTTTTTGTGTGACACCTCATAAGATCGTCCCTGTCTGTACAGTGTAAAGGCAGGTCAGCTATGTCGCCACCCGGTTGGGCAGTGTTGTGAGGCGGGTTAAGGTAGGGGCTGTAGGAAGGGATTTTTTTAATGCGGGTCTTGAAGAGGCCGGATTATATGAGGAAAAACAGATTCCGGTAGCTCAGTCGGCATACACAAAAACGAGTCGAAAAAGCCGCCCGTTCTCATGAAGCCAACATAAACTACTGTGAATGGGTGTAAATAGGACGAATGTAAATAAGTGAAAATTAGAAACCCACAACTATGGACGCGAGGTCTACTGTTCACAGAACTACTAACCCTAGATAACTAATCGCTCGTCGAGGCGACGACGCGCTACTCGGCGAAATTCGAAATCACCTACTTCCCTCCGCTCCCCGACCTCGACTCTTTCATTACCTTCCTAATTTGAGTAAACAGTGCAGCACGTGACACGATTGCGGCCACACACATACTAGGACGTGCCCTGTGACCATCTCGTAAGGTACGTACATTCATATATTCTTATATTTATTTTTAATGTTGGCGACTCTTCTACAATAGAAGCTCCGGTTCCATCTACGTCAAACGTGCGTAAAATTTGCCACCTGTGTCCATCCAAGGCCCGGAGGATAACCAAACACCGTTGCACCAGATGTAGATGGGCTATTTGTGGTCCACATAATGTTGACATGTGTTCACTATGTAGACTGATATTTTGATATTAATTTGTTCATTATAAACCTTACTTTTGTGCAATGTAACAAGTTCCTATCTTAATTAAATATTTTTGATTTATTTCTAGTGTTTTATTGCGTAGACCACTCGATGAAAGTGTAGTTACAATGAAACAATGAAAACAGTTTAGTTATCTAGAGTTAATAAATTATTAATTATATAATCGTCACTTTTATACTGGCATCACAGTTTTGGGAGTTGTGTTTTGGGAATTGACTGTTTTATAATGTCCGAAACCTTTAGGAATATGTAACTACCTTAGTATGCTACAAGGCTGACAAACTTTCGGAAAGGGTCTTTTATTAACATTATACGGTTTACGGTGGTCTGAGCTTCCGGCCTAATGTAGATAAATATATTTTGATAGAAGACGTAAAACACTGCAAGCGTGTAAAACTTTTTATTGGTAGCTACATAGAAATTACACGATGAATCTGGGGGTTACATTGTGTTACTTTACAAGTTAGTGTTGTTGTTGCATCCGAAACTGCTTACGAATTACAGTTTCAGATGCGCTTGTAAATGGACTGTAAATGCTGCTTTAGACGAAACGAAATTAAATGATGTTTGCTTGAATTGGGTAATAATGTGTAGGAGATAACAAGGTATGAAAAGAAAATGGGATGACCAATCACTTACCACAAACATCTCTGCGAAGGAGCACACAACACAATCACAATATAGTGAGTTCAACCGCGATACCTCGAGGTAAGTATCACCACAACAAATCGAATGAGTACTTAAAACAGTATTATATACTTTCAACATAGTCAATGTCCATTTCTAAAAAAGTTATTCTTCTTATACTCTTATTATCTTTTTTTACTTCTACCATCATGTAGAATCACCTCCCGAAATTTGTGCACTTTACCCCCGCACACCCTGTATACGCGAACGACACCAACAACTTGCTTCCAAGGTAGTACGAATCCTTCTCCTGTTTTCAAAACAACCGCACTCGAACTTGCACAATATTCTTACAATTGTTCCAAATTCAAACAGTTTTTAGGTAGGAACTGGATAAATGACATTTCTGTAGGAACTAAGCATATTCTCATTTTAAGACCAAGCAGTTGTGTTTGTGCTAACAAGTGTGGTGGGTATTCTCAGTGTCGCCCTACTGAAAGACCACCGTTCAGAATCTAGGTTGAAATATCTTTAACTATGTTTTGTGACCAGATTTGAATAGCCAGACACCTACTTCCCAAACTTCGTCTGTCCCATCTCCTTATCCTTCCCACCCCCTTCGTCCTCACAACATACCCCAATTGAGAATACCATAGTACCGCTGGCTCTGAACAGTCGGGAGCAGTTGGGACTTTTGTACGGTATTTATATATATATTTTTTTAATAAACTGCCGTTACAGATTGGAAGACAATGACAGTATAGCCCTAGTGAGCTAACGTCATTCAGAATCTAAATATTATTACCTCGATGTAACGGTATTTGGTGATCAAATTTGAATAGCCAGGTACTTCCCAACCTACCCCTCTCTGGCCTACTTTCTTCTTACACTTCTTATAACCATTTACCAGCAGTCTAAAGTTAGCGACTGTTCATTATTCGTATCTATATCCATGACATCTTGTATATGAATAATAAATTTATCATCGTATAGTTTAAAAAAAAACTTTTTCGATCCCTCCATAGATGTCGCTGTGTTCCCGTTCCAAATTTAATCATTTAAATGGAGACGTCCCATTGGCCCTTGTATCTCATATTCAAAAACGTTCCGACTTCCATATTTGAATTCAAAACATTTCCATGGGATTTATACTCCCTCGGATTTGGGCAATTTACCCGGAGTGTAAAAAAAATACAAAATACGCCGACGTTGTGGAAAAAGATAAGTAAAATGTGAATTGCAAAATTTTATTCATTTTTGTGGTGGTATTTCAAATACGTACCTTCACCAATAGATGCAAATAACAATATAACAGCTTTTCTACACACAGACAAAAGCCATTTCGTTTGTTATGCTTCAAAATCGCATTGGAAAATGTATCCACGGTATAATAAAAGCCAATGCATACTGTATAATGAAAAAGCCTGATATGTGAGCCAGAAATGGTCACTGTCTCTATAATATTTCAGATAAAATTGATCAAAACTTTCAATATATTATCAATTTCACCAGCTTAGGAGTCAAAAGAGCTTACGTAAATATAAAATTGATAATCAGTTTTCTTTTAAATTAATGTAGATGATATTTCTTTATTTTTTTCAGTGTCTAAACAGAAGCAAGACAATTTATGCAGTGTCTAAACACAAAAAAATACAATTTGTTCAGTGTATAAACACAAGAAAGACAATTTATTCAGTGTCTAAACACAAGAAAGACAATTTATTCAGTGTCTAAACACAAGAGAGACAATTTTTCAGTGTCTTAACTCAAGAAAGAGTTTTTAGTGTTTAAACACAAGAAAGACAATCTATTCAGTGTCTAAACACAAGAAAGACAATTTGTTCAGTGTTTAAACACAAGAAAGACAATCTATTCAGTGTCTAAACACAAGAAAGACAATTTGTTCAGTGTTTAAACATAAGAAAGACAATTTTTTCAGTGTCTAAACACAAGAAAGACAATTTATTCAGTGTCTAAACACAAGAAAGATAATTTATTCAGTGTCTAAACATAAGAGAGACAATTTTTCAGTGTCTTAACTCAAGAAAGAGTTTTCAGTGTTTAAACACAAGAAAGGCAATTAATTCAGTGTCTTAACACAAGAAAGACAATCTATTCAGTGTCTAAACACAAGAAAGACAATTTGTTCAGTGTTTAAACACAAGAAAGACATATAAAATCAACCCGTAAAGAACAAAGTTGTCTTACTATACTACATTCTTTTTAAAACATAAAGAAATAAATTGTTTAACTAAGGATTGAACCTTCCTACCCGGGAATAGGAGACGACGACTCTAAAAACCTCGCCAAATGCCGATCGGATAGGACCGATTATTTCGTAAATTAACTGCTGTAATGTCATTTCTTCTGTCGATTTCAGAGAACCTCGTATACGTCCGTATGTGTGTTGGGACGTGATTGTCACCGAGTTGATAGAATGCATTGTCATCGACAATAACTCTATCTGTCGAGTTTCAGCTCTATCCGATCCGATCTGTCAATTTTCGGTTCCAAGATTTGCATTTATTCACTACCGAAAAAAAAGTGAAATTCAAATACATGTATTTAGAACATATTTTGTGACCCGTCACACTTGTTAGCGAATTTTGCAAAGATGCTATACATCTCAAGAATCTACACATCACTGTCTGATGCAGTATGTATGTGAGGTTAGGTTTGCATAAACAAAAGCTAATCTATCTTTAATAGATTAGAATTTATTTGTACCACAATGTCACCATGACTGAAATGGTACAGGCTTTATGGTATATATTTAATTGGTATGGATTTTGCACCAAAACCTAATCTATTATGGTCGTCACATCACCACGGCTGAAAACCCTCTATTATATTGGGTAAAGAAAAGAAAGTTTTTATTTATAAAGTAAGAAATAAACAAAATGTAAATAGCATGATAACAAAAGTATAGATAATGAAAATAGACAAAAATAGCAGTTACTAAATTAGATACACAGTAAAAGTAAATAAATTTGAGAATATATTTATTTTCATTTAACATTAATTTAAGAATAGTAGTAAAATAAAAATAATATTATTACATTTCGATTAATAAGTAGGTAGTAGGTGGTATAAGTACATGGAGTTATTTTATTCATTTGGAGTAAACGGAGCTGATAATGTTGCAAGCGAAGGGAATATGAATGCAATATGAATATGAATATATAATTTTTTCCGTTTAAAAACTAAATTCTTTCGAGAAAGGCATAGGTGAAAATACAATATTGGATTGAAACATCGGTATAATATTGAATTTAAAAATATTGATTAACGCCTATGAATCTATGAACATTTAGATTATAACGAACGTCGCGTTTAACCTTTTCAGGATTGAAAAGCTGGGTATTATGCATCGGGCAACATTCGAATCCATCTTTAATCCCTCGCTGAATTGCTAATGTAATATAACAGTCAAAATTTTTGGCAAAATACCAAAGTGAAATCCACTGTTCGGGGATAAATGCTGCTTTGCTATTATGCATTTCAAAATACGACATTATGATATTTTATGATGCGGTCGATAGCGCGACGGTACGAGCATTCGTATAGGAGAAGTTTGAATGTTTTTGAATAAGACAAGAGATGGCAGTTGGTACCTGCCGACTTGTATAAATATGTATATACACACAATCGTGGACGTAGAGAATAATTTGAAAGTAGTTTCGCTTTTAAAAAAGTTAAGTCTTGACCTGAGAAATTTTAGCGCGACCTACATAGTATCAGATGAGATTCGGTTAACTTTTAAAACACACATCTTTTTTAATAATGTCTTTGAATGGATTTGAATTAACGAAGCTCTTAGAATTGAAAAAAAGGCGTATACGCGGCGAGTTGAATCCTTTCGGGCGAATGACGCTACATTGGTTCGGGCTAGGAGAAACGAAATTTGTTCACATAACAAGTAGTGAATAAAGACTTAGTTAATTAATAATTAACTCCCTTTTTAGTGTCATAAGGTAAACCCGGACTGCCGAGGCACATACTTATTAATATTTTTGCGTAGCTGTATGACGTTTCGGAATGTCAATTCACAGACAATACCTCCAGTACAAACGTATATCGATTTCTTATTTATTGTGTTATCAATATCGGTCTGGCTATTTACAGCGAATCGGTAGTTACGCCTGTCGATCCGATCTTGAAAAGTTATTGATTTCACTGTGCTAGACCCCCTGATCATCAAAACTATTTGGGGAAAGTGATAAGTGCCTTCGATTGAGTTCATATTGCTGTTACCTGTGCAAATAAATTAGTTTGTTAGTTCCTCTTTTTGGCCGCCTGCCCAGGGAAGTTGTATTTTTTATGCTTTCTCGGAGATAAATTGATCACACCGTTGGAAAACACTGATATAATTAATTTAACTAAGTAAACTTTACTAAACTGAAATCGTGGTCAAAACAAATGTTCAAAAATATGTATTTTAAATTAGATATTTTACAACAGTTTAATATGATAGTCTAGAAAACGCAATATTCCATTCGCATAGGTTGGTCGAACGGTAATTCCAAGGTAATTCTCCAACTTTCCTCGGCTTTTTCGCCGGCTATGATTCCGTTATGTACACCATGCAAAGATTGTGATATCCCAATATCTTTTTCAAACCAGTGCTTAGATCTTTGTTTGTAAAAGTGTCTCTTACATCCGTCCTTCAATATTTTACGCTCACCTTTAATGTCCTGGTTTGCACTAAACTCAACCTGTATACGAGTATATCTTACACATTCTACTTACCCTGTAATTATCCTTCAACATTTTACACTCACATTTAACGTCCTTAAATAGGTTCACAACCTGAGAATATCCTTAATTATTTCTCTTCTGTGGTTTATCACGATGTTAACAAACATCCTTGAATATTTTCCTGCACATTCTTCTCACCCTGCAAACAACCTTCAATATTTTACACTGACCTTTAACTTCCTTAAATAGGTACACAACCTTAATTATTTTACTTCTTTTGCTAACTCACTATGTGAACAAACATCTTTAAATATTTTCTGCACATTCTTTTCACAGAGATAAACATCCTTCAATATTTTATATCAATTTTCGACATTCTTCAACATTTTCGCAACTAATCAAACTCACTCTGTAAGTATCCTTCAATATTTTACATCAACTTCTAATCTCCCTTTTAACATCTTCGTAAACATTTCACGGCATATTTTCGTGACAGTACCGACCCATTTGCGAGAATTAAACAAAATCACAAGCAGAGAAGAGTTGCGACAAACTGCGAACTCAACTTTAAAAGTTTGAATCTTATTTTTCATTTTTGCTCAAAATATTAATGGCATTTCGAAGTAAGTACATACCCCGTAGCTCCCTTGCCGACTGAGAGCTTTTCAGGGTGGAGTAGAACCTCCCTCGAGAGGTGCTACTACTCTGTTGCCATCTATGTAGCTTATAGAAGTTATATTGAAAAGGTATAAACAATAAAAATGAATTCTGTTCATTAAAATTCCCGAGCGGGGGCTTTGCAATTTGAGAGTGAATTCAGTAATGATACAAATGTGACATTTTAATTTTATTATTAAGATGTATAAAATCACGGGATATTTTAATTATAGGATTTGTGAAGCTGAAAGTATTTTCTTAAAATATATATTTGCCTCATTTTGATTTTTTTCTCAATCTTTTGGGCCGTCTAGTAGCCGATTTCAAGATATATTTTTTAGTTTGACTGAGGATTGAACCTTCCTCTCCCAGGAACTGGAGTCAAAAAGACTGACACCTAAGCCAAATCCTAATTGGATAGTAACGAAATTTATTTCGTATATTAACTGCTGTAAATTTTAAAACATAATGTGTACGTGATTGCCACCAATTTGATTGAATGCATTGTCATCGACAAAGAGTCCATCTGCCGAGTTTCAGCTCGATCGGATATCGTTAAGTGGGCTAATTTCCACTTCCAAGATACTATTTCATTCATTCATTAATTTATTTAAAAATAACGATTATCTGTCAAAAAATTAAACAAAATAAATACATATTTCGAATTTATATTAAATAAAATAATTTAGGTTCTTATTTTACCACTTGAAATTGAACACGTTTTAAGTGTCATAGATTCAAGCAATGCATTTGTATGAGTAATGTGTTGAACTAAACATTCCTACGATCCTATCAGCCTAAATAAATCTGAGAAAATAAGGGTACTTTTATTTCAATGATTTAGGTTAAGTTAGGGTTGTCTCAGTGATTTTGAACAATTGTTAAATTTCAAAGTTAAAGTTCTGTTATTACTCGTATTTCATTGTGGACCGGTGGTTTCATATTATTTGGATTATAACAGAACATGCATAGTACTTTCACATAACTTGAATACTAACTGGGTAATTTGTTGAATTGTACAAATTTTGTAAAACAACCCGTCCTTAGATTTATTTATTTATTTATTTATTTATTTATTTATTTACGGACAAATAGTCCATTAACAACATATTAATTACACGAATAAGTTTTATAAACAGAGATGACAGTGAAAGGAGAGCATATATAAATGAGGAGCGAAGACAATAATAATGACAATAATAATAAAAAGTAAGAATGGGAGATAATAATAAGTCAAAGCATGAAGATGGTTCAAAGGGCATTAGAAATTAGACATTGCGTATTGACTGTCGAAAGTCATTTAGGCATATACCACAAAATTCAATGCTTTGACTTGACAGTGAGTTGACAAGTCTCGACATTCTGGACAAAGGAGAATGGTATCCATAATTGGTAGAATGTTGATTGACGAACAGCAATTCATTATTTCGGAGTCTACGGGAAGGGATGTTGAATTGGATAAGTTGCAACAAAGCAGGTGAGTCTGTAATACCATTGATAATCTTAAATATGCAAATCAGATCAGTGTCCCTTCTACGTTTCTCCAAAGAAGAAATGTTTAAAGTTTGTTCAACTTCATCATATGAGTACTCTCCTCTTTCAAGACCCAACCTCCAAGCGATTCCTCGTAGGAAGCGATGTTGTACGGATTCTATGTGACAAATGTGGACAGCATAGAAAGGAGACCAAATAACACTAGCGTATTCAAGGTGAGGGCGAACTAACGAGCAGTAAAGAGTTTTAAGGGTACTTATATGTTTAAAGTCAGAGGTTATTCTATGAACGAAGCCGAGTAGTTTAAGTGATTTGTTAACAATGTTGTTAATGTGATTTGTAGGACTCAAAATTTAAAAGGACATTATTATCAAAACTTCAACAGTTCTTTTCGAAATTAACAGAGGGCACCACTTCCGTTTACAACAATCCCAAACTGAACAGCCATTATAATAATAATCGATTTTCAAAACTCCTTAACCTGACACTTCGACGAGGTTCTTTCAGTATGGCTGCTTCAGTTCTGGACGAGTTTAGTGTTCACTTTGTATCTTGAGTTCGAGATGTCACATTACTTGTGTGACGATAATCTTTTCAGACAGTGTATCGACAAAATTAGCAGAATTTTTCACGACGGCTTATTGACAAGACCGACAGTGTTAACTGACTGGTAGACATTAAACCGTGTAATTTTACCATTAATATATACTACAGAATGCATGGTATTTTAAAGTCTGCTTTATGAAAGGTCTAAGTAATCGAGCGTATTATCCTAATCTAGAACTATACGAATTCAAATTAAAAATCATCTATTCGAAAGGTTTTTACAAACGGAGAAAACTTACTGATATAAAATATTGTTAATTTATTAAAAATCTCTTGAAATTATTCGTAATCCGGTTAAAAACGGG
This sequence comes from Hesperophylax magnus, assembly GCA_026573805.1. Taxonomy (NCBI): domain Eukaryota; kingdom Metazoa; phylum Arthropoda; class Insecta; order Trichoptera; family Limnephilidae; genus Hesperophylax; species Hesperophylax magnus. The sequence goes on along the minus strand of JAIUSX010000184.1, from coordinate 9,922,372 downwards.
ACAGCATGCTCTTAACGAATAAATTGATAGGTTTCCTGTTACACTTTTAGTAAAAGATGAACGTATTGACGTGTTTATAAAAATCATATTTATTTCGCCTTTCATCATATATAGACATACCTAGGCATGGTGCACGTGAAGGAACACGTGGTCTGATATATTAGGAATGTACTAAAAGTTTATCAGTAAACGGCCTGCAATCCTATTTTTAACCGGATTATGAACGATTTAAAGATATTTTTAATCAATCAGCAATACAATTTTAACTTAAACATTTTTTTTAAATCTTCATTTCAATATTTGGTAGGAATAGAATTCGAATATTGGCTAATAGGCGTACGGACTAGTTCAAAATGTATCGATTCATTACGGACGATTGACTTAAAAAATTCAATAATTTAAAAAAATATTATTGAATAGGTACATCCCACTTCTTACAGCTAACCCAATTCACAAGAAGTAGAGTGCATGTTATAATATAATGGTGTTTAAATATACCAATAGAAGCAAAGGTATTTATTTTAGGTAAAGTATTCGTTTAAGGTGCAATGACATTTGTTTAAAAGGAATGTGTAAAGACGGGTTTTTTCACGAATTTGAACAATTCATCAAATTTCAAAGTTGATTGTCAAGTTCTGTGCAGATTTTATTAATATTTCAGTATTATGAAGCTCTTGGCCAACTTGAATAGCACGAATGAACTGAACTTGAATAGAGCCTTCACAGAACTTGAAAATCAACATTGAAATTTGATGAATTGTTCAAATTCCGTGAAACAAACCCGTCCTTAGTGATGGTTTAAATTGGAGTAGATCGTGTATGGTCACGCAACACGCATTGTATGGAATTTGGTGGGAATGTAACCATTCCAAAATGTCACCATGATTGTTTTAATTATTGCAAGATATCAATAAAGTGACTTTGTGCTCATTTGGAGCTCTGCAAGTCTCAGTGTAAAACAATACGTCAGACAGGGAGGCATAAATAAACCTTCACTAGATCGATATCTCCGGGCTTTTTGTATGAAACAAATTGGTCCTAAAAAAACATAGATATGCCAATATATAGACTGTAAAATTCCCAATCGGAGCCTACTTATTATACTCTACACCAATGAAAAACTCTGAAAGTTTATTCCACATACTTTCGGAGTTTTTCATTGGTGGATATAGTCAGACAATCATATGACGTCACAATATTTCGGTTCTATTTTTCGATCGGAGTTTGCAGGGCGGATTGATGTATAACATAACCACAACCGCGGAATAAAATATTTATTTTTTAACATTCACATGTGGAGTGCATTAAGAATCTGGCAGATTGTGGCCCCAACTGCGACGGCTGAGTTCCTTTTTTCCAACCTGGGCTTTTCTTATGTTCCAGAAGCCCAGGTGTAAAAGATTGAGGAATATCTATTCTGTGTGCATAAAATCAAATTGTCCCATATAACATTTCAATTAACATAGTTCCAGGACTGGTCCTTCGGGTGTGTTGGTTAGGGCTTATTCCAGCAGCACCTTCTAACACTAACTAATATAGTGGAGTCGCAGTTTCGCTACACTACTGTATTTGTTTAATGTTTCGTGGAAGGTTGTAATATACTGTACTTGTTATATACTTTTAACCGTGCGAATTTATTTATTGTGAAAAACAGTGAATCCAATTACATTTAAAATTAATTACATTACATCAATTGAGTCGCAGCATTGTGCTAAAAAACATACATATTATTATAATTTTTTTTAATTATCTCCACACGGGAGGCACCGAGAAAAAAAAATTCTTCATTGCCTATGTCATCTTTGGGGATGCTGTGTGGAGGGTCTATTTAGGGAAAGGAAGGAAAAAGGTATTAGGGGTGAGTAGGAATCTGGAGGTCATTGTGTCCAGGAGTGACGGGCGTTTGAATTCATCCCTCTCACTGCGGTGCAAGGCGATGGGTGGAGAGAGCATCCGGCTGGAGAGGTCAAAAGGTCTCCTTCAAATTTACCAGTCTCGACCCATCCAACCCGCCACACAGAAAGTAGGCAAACGCATCCACCGCCATGACCTAGACAAACCTCACCCCATGAACCCGGGCAACCCTGCTAAGTCGCAAACGTAGTGAACCACTTGGGGTCATCTATGCTTGGGATATTGGTTATCCAATAAATGGTTTCCGGGACAGCGGTACCCACACCCGCCTCCCAAATGGTAAAATTACGTATTACTTATTGTATTGCAGAATTACTTACCGCCTCCCAAATTGTAAATCTGCCTCAGAAGAAAGGTTAGATTAGAGTGTAGTCATTCTCCATGACCAAAAAGCATGATCATTGGTAGGTTGGTCTTTCATCTTGGAAAAATAAAAAAAGCCTGTGCTGTCTAGCTCTGGTGAAGTTATCGAGGACACGAAGTGTAATACTCTCCAGAATATCAGCATTACAAATGTGCCAATTGAGTAAAGTATGTGCTACTGACACCATTACAATTTTTCTCATAACAGATTTTACTATAGGATTCCTTGCTGAGTCTGAGCAGCCATTCGCACTTCTATATGTATTTTGGAAAAACTGGACACCCAAAAAAAGCCTACAACATAACCTAAGATATTCTAGACAAGTTGCTCGCCAAAGTGAGGTCTTGAATCTATAGAAACGCATGGCTTTCCACGTGGCTAAAGGCTGACAGTGAGGAGTGTAGAAGCCTGGTTAATTGAGGCAATTAAAGTGAGGTCACATTCCTCAGAAACGAGGCAATGGAGCGGGCATGGGTACCGCCGCCCTGCGAACAATTCATTGGATAACCTACACCTCTCCATAGTTCTCCTCAAGTGGTTTGCTACGGTGATGTTTAACAAGGTCTTCTAGTTGCGAGCTGCGTGGCGGGCCGGAATAATATACGCCGGTTCGAACTCTCCAGCCGGACTATCACGCCCTAACACGTTGCACTGGGATGGATGGACACGTCAACCCACAGATTTCTACCCACTCTTCATACATTTTTCTTTCCAGAATCACCTCTTCTTCATTTATTTTTTAAAAACCTCCACACAGCATCCCCAAGGATAACACATATCCTGAGATAAATTATTTTCCTGATGAAGATAATATATAAAATAAGGAGAAGAAATAAATAAATAAATTAATTAATCTGTGGAAAAAAAAAAAAAAAAAAAAAAAAAATTCATGGATGAATTACTGGTTTTCACACCACCACTGTTACAAACCTCTTCATTAAATATAGAAAATCACTTTCAAAGGGTTGTTAGCTTAATTTCTAAATTTCAGCATCAATTACACTTCATGAATTAGGACTTAAGTTGATTCGTTATAGTTTACCAGAGTTTGAACTCAAACTTTAGTTCTGACCATACAAAGGCCATGCCTTACGAACGGTATATTCAAGCCGCGTCGAACAAAAATAATAATTGCGGAGTTATTGTTTAGTATTGCGGAATTTTTAATTTCGCAAAAGTTTCGTCCGCCATTTTGGTTCCGGGTTTCCCGCGCAGGCGCCTAACGAACTTCCCGTTTCCGCCGGAAATGAAACTCTCTTCGGCCGAAGCCATGCATATTCATGTGTTGAGGAGCAAAAGGTTGCCGCGGACTAGGATTCTATGTTCTTTGGAGATGCCACAGAGTAAAAAATGTCAAAGTGGAACTACAAATTATATTATTAACGCTGTGTTCTTTTTTTTTAAATTTGGAAGCAGTGTGGAAGATATTTTTAGTATCGGCCTGATGTAAGACCACCATTCAGAAATAAAAAAGTTACTTGCAATGTTTTGTGACCAGATCTGAATAGCCAGGCTTTTTCCCACTTTCCCCTTCCTCGTCTCCTTCCCTTCATATATATACCCCAATTGGGGATGCCAGTCTCACTGGCCCGAGGCGGTCGGGAGCCGTTGGGAACTGTTAAAACTAGTTGAATTTCCCGGTTGCGCCCGGCTTTATACAGAGTTTTTTTAAATCAGATTTGGACAGTAATATTTTCCTAGCAAATTTAACGTGAAGTGTGCGAAATTTCGTCAGCAACTTTCAAAATTCTACTTTAAGGGGGTTTGAAAAGGAGTGTAGGTTGTTTTTAGAATTCTCGTATATACAGTGACCTTCCTCCTGTTTTGAAGGTCGAGAATGCACAATTTCATCAATGTCAGAACTGTACAAATTAAATACCCACAAACCCTCAACGGGAAACTTTTTACACCGTGTTCCATATCTAATGTGTTAATTGGACTTGGTGTATTAAATAAATAAATTAATGAATTAATAAATTAACAATCAAAAAAATTATAATAAATGCATAACCAATAAATACAGGTAGTAATCTCTAGAGGCAATAATACTGAGAATATAAAATTACACTCTCGAACTTTTTGCAATGCGCTTGAAGTCGAGGATTATTATATTATTATATTACTACATCTCGTAGACTGTACACAAATGGAACTAAAGGAATTCGTTTAGAGTTCTACTCGAGTTTCCAAACTTTTTTGCACCGTAGACCACTTGGATATTGAATTTTATTAATCTGTTAACGTCAAATGTGATTTTCATTTCTTTTTTCGTAAAAAGATTCCCTTCCCTTGCCTGTCCAACTACCGGGTGGCGATGTAGTTCCCTTGTCTTTACACCGTGCAGATAAGGGCGCCCTTGTGAAGGGTCACAAAAATAAAATAAAATAAGTCTATAAGCAACAGATATCAAGTTCTTCATTATTGCTCATTTCAATCAGTACTTCTTCTCGTATGCTATCCGATCCTTCAACATTCCATTTCCGTAGTCAAAACGTCTTCAAACCTAGTTTTGAAGTCTTTGTGAAATAATAATAAATTTAAATGTTGAACGTAGACCAAAACGTCATTAACCTGGACGTTTGTCAACGACTAGTTGGATAATTGTGAAAATTCGCGCTTTTCAATTTGAAGTTTTTTGCTAATATACATTAATTGTGACAAGAAAAGGAACGTATACTATTTATCTTCAATAAACAACTTTACGAAAGATCAAATAAGTAATTTGTATGTACGAGTGTATTATTAGTATTATGTAAACTGTGATATGTATCTTGTCATTTACGGACCGCCTGAATGTTGATGATGATTTGATAAAAATGGAGGTCAAAATGTACCCCCATTTAAATCTTGTGGACCCCCCAATTTCTTTTTCGCCGGCATGGGGGTCCGAAATCGACCCCTGACATCCAACTTCCATAGCAGAACTCACGAGAGATGTACGACGATTATACTACATCATCATCTGTTAATAGCTGTGTGTGCAAATGCGTCGGGTTCCCATCTAGACTTTGCGGGTTTAATTCTCTGATGGTTAAGTCCTCAATCATTGCACAAGCTACATTTTCAGCTTATTACGAAAGCAGAAGGAATTGAAATGTTGTTAATTTTTTTAACCCAGAAAACTTTCTGAAATTTACAATTAACTTTTTTTCAAACTGCTTTTTGCTTTATAATGATTTATTTTGACTGATCTAACTCTTTATTTAGTCAATGTTTCGGACAGCATTACAGTATCCATTATCAGGGCAGATGTGTGATATCACACTTCACTATATATGAGAATTGTATTTATATAAAAATTGTCTAATGTCTAAGATTGTGAATTTTTTTAATGGTGTTTTGTGTGACTTGAATATTATCCTTAAAATATATTTTTATGAGTTAAAACCATGGGATGAAGAATTGTGTTACACAACCTCCCCATCCTACTATACCATATATAAAGTAATTGATTAAATAAGTGCAAAGTAAACACATTTTACATGTTTGAAGGTCAAGAATTGGTCTGGGAGAGTAGAAAATTTGCGGGACATAGTTGTATAATTCATATGGACCTCCATTTTATTGATTGTCATTTATTTTACGTGTCTCTTCTAATGTGTTTAATAAGAAATGATAATATATGTATTCCAGGGGGGGAATTTAATTTAAAAGCTATAAAACTTTGAATTTGTTTAATTTCTAAGCTAAGCTTAGCGCTTGTCGCGTGTTGTTGCAGTTGCCACGGGTCTACTCGTGAATTGCTTACCCCAACGGAAAGTCGGTAAGGCGGCTCGTGCGGAATTAATAATTATTACATACTTTGTGAAGAATTTTAGCTGTGAATTCACTAGGGCCGAAATGATAGGCATATCTCTAGTCGGAAGAACGGTTAAATTAAAATCAGTCAACCCGTAAAGGGGTTAAAGGGTGATATAGAACATAACAGATTGGCACTCTTGCGGTAACTAAATGAACTTACTTAAAACAGCTTGGTAAAAATGGAAACATTTAACCGACACAATAGTCCTAACCGTCTGGAATCATTAATTGAGGTATGTTGTGGATAAGGGAAGGAGATAAGGAAAAGGAAGGTAGGCAATCAATCACCTGGCTATTCAGAGTTGGTTTCTAAACACGGCTAAAAGCCACTGTTAAGATTTGTTTGGGCTGATGAAGTCTTCAAAATAACAGACGCATAGTTTTTGTTTTTGTTGCACAAAACTGCATTTTACTTTATTTAATATATGTTACGAGTTCAAAATATTCCCGACCCGGGCAAAACACTTTTAATAACGGTCAGTTGACCATAATGACTGACTGTTACTATTTTTTAAGAGAGAAGAAGTGAAAAATCCACTCGGCGAAGCTTTTTATAATCTCATCAAGTAACACACACTGACAAGCTAATTATCAAAACAAATACTGTCAAAGAAGCCAATTGATAATTAAAACATCTGTTTTATCTATAGACCCTAGTTTTACTTCTGACCGCTAGGTGCTAGGCAGGAGCCTGTAAAATAACTGGTTGTGAACTTAGCTAATAGCTCGTACATTTTTAACAGCCACTTCAAGCAACGTTTTGATTCTGAATTATGGTCTTTCACTAGGGCGATATTGAGAGTATCTAGTATCTACCAATATTATTTCAGCAACTTTCAGAGTTCAAGATACTCTCAGTATAGCCACTGTGAAAGAATCAAAAGTTTTCTTTAAATGGCTTTGTCCCTGTTGGTCGACCAGATCTGAATAGTACTCCCCATCTTCTACTTCTCATCTCCTTCCCTCCCTACTATCTTCAGCCTCACAACAGACCCACATTGAGGATGCCCTTAGAATAAAGAAGAAGAATACTAAAAGTGGCTTCCGTATAGATTTTATTAGAAACCAAAGTGGCCATTGGCTTAGTACGTTTTAGTTCTAGCCCATTTAGCACGCATTCTTACTCTCTTACACTTGCCTGACGTCATATGTCGCCACCCCATTTGAATTTCATAATGATGGTAAAACACAGTCCTGCATATGAAATTTCAACATAAAATGATCAGACATTCGGATCACAAAATACGCCCACGTGGTATTTCTGTGTCCTTATTTATTTCATGGGGATGCCATAGTTCCACAAACTCCAGACAGGTGGGAATTGTATGGACTCTTGTCCGGTATTCACAAAAACACACCCACGTGATATTTTTTTTGTTCTTCTTTATTCCATGGGGATGGCAGAGTTCCACAAACTTCAGACAGGTGGAAATTGCACGGACTCTTGTGCGGCATTCACAAAAACACGCCCACGTGACATTTCTTGTGTTCTTTTTTATTCCATGGGGATGACATAGTTCCACAAGCTCCAGATAGGTGGGAATTGTGCAGACTCTTGGGCGGTATTAAAAAAAAAAGTTGTCTTCTTATGCTTCTCCTGCCTTCCAGCTTGCCAGTAACTGCACGGAGAAAAATGTGTATTTCGGAGTAATTAAAATCCTGTTAAAAATGAGAAAGCAAGCCGTTTCAAATAATAAATAAAATATTAGTACTTTCCGAATATATCGGAGCACGTGTTCTAGCACCTGCGTTTGCCCTGTTAATGGATAATGACGATATGCGAAAATATAAGGATTTTTTATGAACACGTGTACCAACATCGCGTTAATAAATTTCTTTAACTAAAAGTTTAACATGAAATCTATCAATTCATTCGTTTAGGGCCTGCAGTCCCGTTTTTAACAGGATTACGAATAGTTTTAGATATTTTAAATAAATTAGAAACAGTTTTCTCCGTGTGTTTCTACTTAAGATTCGCGAGTTTACGTGCTCAAATTATTCTAGGATACGTTAAGGCAGACAGTTAAATGCCAGGAAAAAATCTGACAAACTGCGAATCCATTGTTTACCATGGCCATCGAGATCGTTAGAACGGAATGGATAAGGAATAAAGAATAAGGAAAATATTACGAATAACCTTGGAAAGTTCGAGTAACAGATGCCTTCATCTGGCGTATTTCAATGCCAATGGTTTTAGTGGATAAATTTTCTCTTTCGTAAGGGATTCCGACGATGGGTCGACTAAATTGTTTACAGAAGTATAGTTTCAATTAGATTTATCCATCAAACTCAAACATGGCAGAAAGTCAACCAACACTCAGAGATAACATGACAAAGTGGACTTCCGTAAATCACTCCTATAATTATTAATATTTTTATTTATTTATTAATTTAAACGCCCTGGTTGGCTTTTACGTGACGCATATTTTACACGATTTACTTCGTAATACAGTGACAACAGAAGGTTTTTATATTTGAAAAACAAAAAAAAAAAATAAATAACCAAAAACTTAAAAAATGAACACAATATATTGTACATATAAGTTTCCATTTTAATGTACATAATATAATAAAAGAGAAAAAATACATAGTAAATAAAACCACTTTTAAAAGTGCAGATGGCTTAAAAATAATATGAATTAATAAAACAGGTTGATAAAACGTAATTTATTTATTAATTTAAACGTCCTGATGGGCTTTTACATTATATATAATTTACTGCATAATACAGTGACAACAGAAGGTTTTTATTTTTAAAACATCAACACAAAAATAACATTTTTTTTAAGTTCACAACATACCTACAAGAAAACAACAAATATACGCAATCGCTCTTTTAAAATGCTACATAAAAAAAGTCATTCGGGTATCTCTTCAATATGTCGATATTTGAGGTGAATTTAATTCCAAGTATATGAAGGCGAGATATAGGTGCGTATGTGTGGTAGTTAGACCCGGAATTATTATTGTAGAATTATATGTTTTCCCGGTTGGTCGATCTGGTACTTTAAAGTCGATGAGATGTATGATAAGTATCTGACTTTTCACGTAGGTGTATACTGTATAAATTTTACTCAATACCAATAGAAATAAGTGTCGCTAAAATTTTGCTTTCATTTGTATCACTATAATGCAGACGATCTGTTTGTTTATCGTAACACAATTTCCCTATCGATGAGTTCAGGCATCATAAAATTTGGAATTTACAAAAGTATTTTTTGGAATAAAAATCTGAGGATATAACAATTTCTGGGCGGAAATATTAGTGATATTTCAAGTAAATGTAATGCTTTTAATGTGAATATTATAATATTTGAAATATCGAATGGTGTAATGAGTTTTTCGGGGCTTTCCAACAATACATAATACATAAGAAAACCGGAAAGATTATGTTATTTTTAAATCTTGGAAATGGAAATTAACCCACTTTCCGACATCCGATCGAGCTAAAACTCGGCAAGTAGACTCGCTGTCGATAAGAATGCATTTTATTGGTGGAAATAAGATGTCATGTCAGCAGTCAATGTACGAAATAAATGGCGGTCCTACTCAATCGGGACACTTATAAAAATGTGTTATAATTTACCCACAGGTACGCAAAATCTGAATTTTCGAAGTATCTGGCGTAGCGACGCTAAAAGTGTGTGAGATGGGTAAATTATAACACATTTTTATAAGTGTCCCGATTGAGTAGGACCGCCATTTATTTCGTACATTGACTGCTGACATGACATCTTATTTCCACCAATAAAATGCATTCTTATCGACAGCGAGTCTACTTGCCGAGTTTTAGCTCGATCGGATGTCGGAAAGTGGGTTAATTTCCATTTCCAAGATTTAAAAATAACATAATCTTTCCGGTTTTCTTATGTATTATGTATTGTTGGAAAGCCCCGAAAAACTCATTACACCATTCGATATTTCAAATATTATAATATTCACATTAAAAGCATTACATTTACTTGAAGTGTCAGCTTTGTATTAGCCGACCTGGATTTGACGCCTTTACGTGACATTGTGAAGAGGAAAATAGCTTTCATACTAAAACTTTACTTAAATACAATAGTACCTAACATTAAACTTCTATCCATTATTTTCTCTCACAAATATAAGATAACAATGGATGAGTTCCATCTAAACTTTACATTAAATTTTTAAACTCATCATGATTTCATGTAAAGAAATTCAAAAGTATTTGACTACAAACCCAGGATCTAAGCCTTGCCGGGGCTTTGCTATGAGCTGAGTTGAGGCTGAGGTCCTGAATTCAATCCTTAGATGCGACCGAACCTTTTTCCGTTTTACCGTTTTACATTTTTAGTTTGAGAGTTGTTAATATTATCTTTTATAATTAAACATTACAATATTATCTTTAACGATTAAACATTGCAATACTGTCTTTAATGATTAAACATTACAATATTATCTTTAATGATTAAACATTACAATATTATCTTTAACGATTAAACATTGCAATACTATCTTTAATGATTAAACATTACAATATTATCTTTAATGATTAAACATTACAATATTATCTTTAATGATTAAACATTGCAATACCATCTTTAATGATTAAAAATTACAATATTGTCTTAAATGATTAAACATTATAATACCATCTTTAATTATTAAACATTACAATATTATCTTTAATGATTAATCATTACAATATTATCTTTAATGATTAAATATTAATTACAATATTATCTTTAATAATTCAACATTACATATAAATAAATAAAATATAACACACTCTTAAGAATCAATGGATATTATCAAAATGTTCGAGGAATCCGTACGAAATTGCAACAACTTAAAAGGAATTCACCCACCTTCTCATATGACATTTTATTATTAACTGAAACATGGTTAAATGCAGATATCGGCTCGTCAGAATTAGGCCTAAATCAATATACTATCTATCGCCTTGATCGAAGTCCTAATTCGAGCAAAAAGTCTAACGGAGGAGGCGTGATGTTATGTGTGTCTAAAAATATCTCATCCTGTAGACTTCCGGTCAAGCACACAAATGTTGAACACACTTTTGTAATGCTCAACATACCTTATAGTAAAATTATTATAGGTTGTGTCTACATCCCACCTGCATCGGATTTGCAAATATATAAAAACCACAATGAGGACATAGAAATGCTGAAATTCAAATATCCGAAAGCAAAATTCATAATTGCTGGTGATTATAATCTGCCGAACTGGACCAGCCAAGATGACATCGGATCTGCCACAAACGAAGTTGAATTACAGTGCGCTAAATCCAGTGAAATTCGTGATATGTCCATATTCCTAGGACTAACTCAATCAAACAATGTGTCTAATTCTAATAATCGAATGTTAGATTTAGTGTTTTCAAGTGATTCAAAAATAGTGGTTGAGAAATCTGACGAATTATTATTGCCTCTAGATAAACACCATCCACCATTAGATATTATCATAACAAATATGTCTGGAAGATCTCCAAACCTAACTACCACATCGTAAAATTTCTCCAAAGCCGAATACCATAATATTAATGAGTACCTTACCTCGGTAGATTGGTCATTTTTAGACAACGAAAATAATTTAAATAATCAATTAGAACAATTTTACTCAATTTTAAATACCTCGATAGAGCGCTTCGTTCCTAGGGTCAACTTCACACCATCTAACTATCCCAAATGGTTTACGAGGGAATTAAAAAAACATATTAATTATAAAAAACATATCCATAGAATATATAAACATACCAGAAATCCTAATGATTACATAACTTTTACTAAATTACGTAAGCAGTGTAAAGAATTATCAATAAAATGCTATAGTGATTATGTAAGCCTAATTGAAAAAGAGGTACACCAAAATGTTAAAAAATTATGGAGTTTTTCTAAAAGTCAACAAAAAAATGATTGTGGATTTCCCAATAACATGTACTTAAAAGAAAAATGTGCCGACAGTATCGAAGGTATAGTTAATCTATTTGCTGATTCATTTAAAAGTGTTTACGACACAGATATTCGTGTCAATACGATTCCCGATATTTCAGTGGAAGAGGTATTAAATCTAAGCCAATGTTTCATCAAAAAAGAATCTATAGAAAAAGTCATAAAAGAATTAGATAGCAATAAATCTGCTGGACCGGATGGTATTCCTCCAATATTTTTCAAAACCTGTGTTAGTAGTCTGATATATCCTCTTTATAAACTCTTTAACAATTCTTTAAGTTCTGGTTCTTTTCCAGCTCAGTGGAAAAAGAGTTATTTAACCCCTATTCATAAAAAAGGAGACAAAAGCGATATATCAAACTATAGACCAATTTGTATAATGTCTGCTTTACCGAAAGTTTTTGAGAAATTAGTCCTAGATATCGTTGTAAAACCTATAAACAACATTATTGTTCCTAACCAACATGGCTTCATCACAGGTCGCTCTACCTTAAGTAATTTAATGATTTATGAAAATTACATATCTGAATCTCTGGGTCTCAAACAACAAGTGGACAGTATATACACTGACTTTAGTAAAGCTTTTGATAAGGTTCGACATCACATACTTATTTATAAACTTCGATCGTTGGGCATCAAAGGTAAATTATTGAGTTGGATTGTTAGTTATCTTAGCCATAGGGTGCTTAGTGTTAAGATTAATTCTGTACAATCTTATATATTCGAGGCCACAAGTGGGGTTCCTCAAGGGTCCCACCTCGGCCCAATATTTTTCTTATTATTCATCAATGACATTGTTGACCAATTTAATGATGTAGAAGTTCTGATATTTGCTGACGACTTAAAAATATATAAAAGAATACGAAATGTATCCGATTGTCAAATTTTACAGAGTAATTTAGAACAACTTCATCAATGGTGTGAACAAAATGCTTTATTTTTGAACATTCAGAAATGTCAAGTAATACGATTTTCCAAAACTCGTTATAATATATTACATGAATATACATTAAATAATATTAAATTAATACCAGTATCACATATTCGTGACTTGGGTGTAATATTCGTTGAAAACTTGTCATTCATTGAACACATCAACTATATAACTAATAAGGCTTTAAAGATGCTTGGCTTCCTTTGCAGAACTTTAACCGATTTTAAGTCCATAGATTGTATGAGAACCCTCTATACTTCATTAGTCAGAAGTCAATTGGAGTATAATTCACCTATTTGGTCCCCTTTATATAAAGTTCACTCCAATAATATAGAAAGAGTTCAGCACAAATTTCTTAAGTACGTAAATTTTAAGCTCGGAATTCCTATTGATTACATTAATTATGTCAGTTTGATGAATCAATTGCATCTAATAACACTGTCTGACAGGAGAATTATTTCAGACCTGGTTGTGTTACACAGAGTCATTAACAACTTAATTGATAGTCCTGCCATCCTTGCCACTATTAAACTACATGTGCCGACTAGGAATACAAGGCAAAATATAACATTCTTCTGTAATACATACTCGACCAACTATCAGACACACGCACTGACCAATAGGATGCATGATCTGGGCAACAAGTATGGGGGTGTTATTGATTTATTTATTGACTCCATATATAGAATTAAGCATAATCTACATCAACACTTTGTTGAATCCTACAAATTGGAGTAGCTTTGGTAAATTAGTTTTAATGATTTGTTTTATATCTAATGTTGTTTTAATTTCTGTTTTACTTTATGTTATTTTTTTTTCCATTACATTACATCTATTTACTGTCAATATCTCCTGTATATTACATATTCTCTTATTGTACTGCATCATGTATCACTTCTATGTAAAAGCCTTTTTAGGCGTATATATATATAAATAAATAAATAAATAAATAAATAAATAAATTACAATACAATGTTTCGATTATTTATATAATATGTCACTATTTATCATCAGTATCTGAAATACATTTATATTAATAATATAAATTAGACGTTACCCGGGTTTTACGCAGAGTTTTTTAAATCAGACATAGACAGTTATTTTCCTCTAATTTTTAATGTTAAATGCGCAAATTTTAATCAAGAAGCAAAAATTCTGCTTTTAGGGGTAGGAAAGGAAAATGGTGGTGGTTTTTTGAAATCTCGCGTAGACAGTGACCTGCCTCTTGTTTTGAAGGTCAAGTGTGCAAATTTTAATTAATCTTGGAATAAAACTGCAGATTTGTATAAACATCAAATCCACGCCGTCCGCCCGCTACGATCACTATCTAATATATAAAATTCATTGTCTGTGGAGGGCGGCGTGGATTTGATTTGTACACAAATCTCCATTGAAAATGTGTGAAGCCCGAGTAACTCCGGGAGTTCTTAGCTAGTTATTTAAATAAATAGATACATGAGTATATAGATTCTTCATAAATCAAGCATCTGAAACCGGTTGGCATCAACAAAATTAAACATCCACAAATGGACAATAGTTTTGACAAGATCGACTAAAATCATCATTTGTGTCGATGTTTAACTCGGTATACTATCTGGAAACGCGTTATTTGTAATTTGTGAAAATGGATAAACTTTTTCTGCTAGAATCTTACACGGAAGCTTAGCTCCTGCCTTGGTTCCTTAGTTCTACCTTCTTTAGTCTTCTATAGAACACCGGCAAAATAATAATTTGCAGAATATCAAAGCCTCCATAATATCGCTGCATACTTAGTGGGTCGGGTAAAGCAGAAAGGCGACACGTCTAAGATTAACTAATGACACTATCTTAAATGGATCAGATCCTACGCCACGTACATAAATCATCCAGCTATATTGTCAAATGATTATCATCATGTTTTCATTTCAAATTGCAAAACAAATGCAGCAGAAATTTCATCAATTATCCGTGCTCTTCTTGAATCCTCATACTTTGCCTAAATTCTAACATCGACATTTTTTCGGATTCTCTGACCGCATTATGAAAAATATTTTGAAGAATCATTTCAACAATGATATAAATTATTTTATGTGCATACATATCGCCTTACTTATCTTATAGATCACCACGTATCACACTACAAACACAATCACACATAATAGTTTAGTTTTTACTATTTTGAGAAACGATGTTGGAACAGCTTACATCGATTATTTTCTATCTCTTTGTATTGTAAAACATTTAACATTTATTTTCAATATATATATATGAATTGAATTTCATAAAATAACTAAAATATTGTAACATATATTTATGTAAATGATGTAATTTACTTTTTTTTAATAAATAGTAAAAGATTGAAGTTATTATTACTATCCCGTGAAAAATCGCGGTATTGTCTGAATTCTTGATTGTTGACAAATCAGTTCCAATTTGTGTAATAAAACAACATTATATTTTAGGTAGGCACTTTATTGCTTATCTGAATTCTTTACAAAACTGATTTCAATTTCAAAAATGACACTTGAATTCATAGCAAATTTTGAAGCAGATTCCACACAACTAAGGCACACACAGACTACCGAAATTAGTATGTTTGGTTCAATAATCACAGTAGTTTCGTAAGACTTTTTCCTATAAATCTTTTTATCACTAACCGGAAAAGACATTTTTAAATTGGCAAAACTTCTCCACTCGTCCGTTTTCTCACCAACCTTTTGAATATTAAGTTATTCGCGAGAGATTTGAAGCGAAACAACCTATTTTATAAACAACACCTTCCCTTCCTACAAGCCAGAGGATAAATTGAAAACTTGCAAAAGGAAACTTTGAAATGAATTCAAAGAATTCTGCGCACTATGGAGCCAGGGCGCTTTTCCAGAAAACCCGAGGATTTTACGTAGAGCTTAAATAATGGGTGAAAGAAATTAGGAAATGCGGTCAAATACTGGCAGATCGAGGAAGCTGGATTTGAAGGTGTTTGAGGAAATGGAGGTAAGTGCATTGTTTGATGAAGTTGGTAAATCATTGATGGAAGATAAAGAAGTCAGTGTTGTTGAAACAAGTAGTTGAAATACTCATTTTATGTAGATAGAAAGACAGACGAGATTTGTTTCCTTTATTCAGTATACTGTTTATCGATGTGTTAAGTTCAATTTGAAAATTAAATGTATAAGAATACTCAATGTTATTTATGAGATAGCAGAAAAATTAATGTGAGTGTTTAGTACCGACGATTGGTACTTAAGATGGACTGTATTTTAACAAGTAGAAAGTTCAAGCGATTGTGTTTATTTATCCCAAGAAATACTGGGAGTGAGAAAAGGAAGCCTTTACCCTGTGAATGATGTTTGTTTCTTTTCAAGTTCTGATGGTTTCTGGAAGCTTCCGTAGTTCATTTTTAATTCAAAGATCTTTTAAGCACCGTTCACGTTAGAGATTACCACAATACGAACTATTACAAACACCATACGACACTATTAAATGTATTTAACTTGGGGATGATAATTCGCACTATTTTCGATACGAGGAGCGAAAATAACCAGCATTTTCAACGATGACGAAAATTCTAACCAAAAACATATCATTTGATACTGGCGTCTGTCTTCTTTTTTCAAATCTTCTTTCTTCCAAGGTTGAAAGAAATGAGCTATGAGGAGAGGAACAAAAACAAGGGGAAAAGACAATTTGAGTAGAAACTGGGTTTAGGAATATCATTATGATTGACAGAATTTCGACCACCAAATAGGTACAAGACATACCCGTGTTGTTACGGTTGGTTTTTAATAAAGTGCATTTAAAACGAAGCATGAAAATAAAGCTTAGAACACGGTGTTAGGAAACTCATATTACAAGCGGGAAACTGGTGAATCTCGGCATACATATGTGAATATACTTTTTTTTTCATTTGTTTTCAAGTAAATTGACTCCAAAGTTGGAATTTTTAAGTTAAATTTGGTTTTAGCCTGGTCTAATGCAAGCCTAAACTGAGAAGACGACTAAACGTCTGCTACCATACCCAGCGTCGATATATCTTATATTCAGTCAGGAAGCAGAATTCAGTTTTCTATAGCTGATAGCATTAGAATTGCTAGCATAGTCTCGTGCATACATATTTGCAATTGAACATGCGCAATACGTTTATGAACGCTTCTCACTTAACCCCTCAGGCTAATTTAATCGCTTTTGGGAACAGCTTATATAGGAAATCGTTGCCACCCTTACTGTCACTGTGACAAATGTGTTAGAAAGAGGAAACACCACGCCTTAAATTCAAATCTAGTTGACCAAAGAAAAAATAAAATGTACACCTCTACGGAGCCAAAATTTCCAATGGCAATTTGAAGAAAAAAAATTGTTTTGCTTTTTTTCGTCATCAGTAATTTTCAATAGAAAAAATGAGGAGGAAATCATTTTTTAAACTTTTTTTATGTTTGCATTCAAAAAATTTATATTTCAAAAATATATGTTTATTTCTAATAATAAAATTTGGAGTCATATTTCACCACCTTTTTTTTAAAACAGTTTTTAATTGTCGGATGCGTCCAAAAATATTCCATTTATTTGGACTCTATTTTAATTTGTTTTCGGTTAAGGAGCTTAATGGACTTTTTTTAAGTTACGAAGGTTTTGAAGGAAGCGGAAAAGGTGGTGGGTTATTTAGTTATGTAATCAATATCTGAAATCATATCAGCAACACTGAGGCAAATTAAACAAGACAATAATCGTATTTGTAGATTTGTACGGTCATGAAATCTTGGTGAAAAAGGGAACATTGATAATGGGTTTTGACCGTACCCTACCGAATTACTTTATCCAATTAAAAAAATAACACCTAATATATTATTTTGAAATATACCTATATTCTGTCTTAAAAGTTAATAAATTCACATTTATTACCAGGATAGATAAACGTATCTAAATAAACACAGATGGATACGATTTGAAAGTAACATAAAATGATCCTATAATCCGCCATCAACGCGATATCGTTAGTTTGATCAAAGAGATGGAAATATTAAGCATTAGGTTCGTTTCAACCAAATATCTTATCCGAAGTGAAATGAATTCTTTTCTCTTCTGTTTATTCCCAGAGATCTATTCTATCTACAGTACAGATCTACACATCTTCGCTAAGCTTCCAATTTGGAGCGATTTATCCCAATTGAGCTCATTCCTTCTCTCTTTTGTTGGATTCACGAGATAGGTATCCCGAATGTGGTAATATAGATACACTGAATTGACTATTATAGCCTGTACTTACTTGTGGGCACATTTTACCGAAGAAAATAATATAGAGAGTAACGGTTCGTACCAGTTAGCGCGAACCAGTTGATAGAAACATCAATATTCATATTATGTATTATGAAAAGGTTTTTTTTTTCCATCATGGGAAACATTTATGTACCATAAAACGTGCTTGATTAAAAAATTAAGTATGATCATAAGAATAAAAAGTGCCATTCCAATTCATAGCGATAAACTGATAAATTCACCATTATATATAACTCAAAACAACTTATTTTTATTCGGTCTAAG
This sequence comes from Hesperophylax magnus, assembly GCA_026573805.1. Classification (NCBI taxonomy): domain Eukaryota; kingdom Metazoa; phylum Arthropoda; class Insecta; order Trichoptera; family Limnephilidae; genus Hesperophylax; species Hesperophylax magnus. The sequence goes on along the minus strand of JAIUSX010000184.1, from coordinate 9,903,903 downwards.
CATTTCGGTTTTTAATTTTTTCCGTTTTTCGGCATTTTTATTTTAAAATGCATTAAAGAGTTGTTCAAATTTGGCCTAAAAAGTTCCAACTTAAGACTCAATTTACTCACAAACTTAAGCTAAAAATGAAAATGTTTTATATAATATTTACATAAAGTTTTATTGTAAACTATGTAAAACTTCCATGATATGGACATGAAACTATGGAAGTTGACAAAACACAATAAATTGTAATATTTTAAATTTATTAAAAATAAAATATCTTCATAGCAATCTTTAATAAACCTCAACTTCAACTCCAGATGTGGTGCAGTTTCATCAATTTCCCGCTTGTACTGTAAAAGAGTTTCTGGGCACTGTAAAGAACCTTCCATGCCAAAAGACTGTACAATTAAAAAAATGTACATCCCCGGTAAACTGGTGATAAAAAAATCGAGGTAAAAAATTTAATTAGATTTTTTAACACTTTTTTTGGGTTGTTTCAAATTATCATCACTTTTGATTCCCATAAAATCGTCGACAAATGCTATTATTTTAGTTTTTGTCAATTGGACGGTCCCTGTTAACAGCCGATTCTCGGTGCGTTTCGGTTTTCGGTTGTAAAACACAACCGTCATGCTTGATGGCATGGAATTATTTTAGAATTATTCAATACAAATTAGTTGTGACATTTTCGTCTTATTAGCTATTAAAAGATGTTATTTGGAAAAAGGTTTGAAATTGACGGAGCTGCATTTTGCATTAATTAATTAAGGCGATGCCATACGTAGTAAAGCAAAATCATGTGTTTTTGGTTTGAAAATTTTGTCGCCTAGAAATGTTTCAGATGCTTTAATTAAATACTGCGAGTAGAATACATTTTGGCCTTAGAAATAATCGAGTATTTTTTAGATAAGTCTTTTTATAAGCCCAGAAAAAAATAATGTATAAGGCTTATGAAAACTGCTTTAAAGTTCAAAATCTCCTACTTACGAACCCATTTTCGGTTATGATTTTGTTTTATAATGTTGAAAATTAAGTTATTTGATGTTAAATGAGTTAAATGATAAAAAAAATTCGCTAAACAGAATACAGATCATAAATATAGCACCATCTTTAAATTCAAAATCTACAAAAATAGGTTGAGTAGTTACATAGAAAGTCATAACTTCTTAGACAACAGCAGGCCTGGGAGGAGCCCGATAAAACCAAAGCACACCTTTATGAATCTATCTATATGAAAAGTCATAACCACTTAGCCCACAGCAGGCCTGGGAGGAGACCGATGAAACCGAAGCACACCTTCATGGATCTATCTATATGAAAAGTCATAACCTCTTAGCCCACAACAGGCCTGGGAGGAGACCGATGAAACCGAAACACACCTTCATGGATCTATCTATATGAAAAGTCATAACCTCTTAGCCCACAACAGGCCTGGGAGGAGACCGATGAAACCGAAGCACACCTTCATGGATCTATCTATATGAAAAGTCATAACCTCTTAGCCCACAACAGGCCTGGGAGGAGACCGATGAAACCGAAGCACACCTTCATGGATCTATCTATATGAAAAGTCATAACCTCTTAGCCCACAACAGGCCTGGGAGGAGACCGATGAAACCGAAGCACACCTTCATGGATCTATCTATATGAAAAGTCATAACCTCTTAGCCCACAGCAGGTCTGGGAGGAGACCAATGAAACCGAAGCACACCTTCATGAATCTATCTATATGAAAAGTCATAACCTCTTAGCCCACAGCAGGCCTGGGAGGAGACCGATGAAACCGAAGCATACCTTCATGGATCCATCTATATGAAAAGTCATAACCTCTTAGCCCACAGCAGGTCTGGGAGGAGACCAATGAAACCGAAGCACACCTTCATGAATCTATCTATATGAAAAGTCATAACCTCTTAGCCCACAGCAGGTCTGGGAGGAGACCAATGAAACCGAAGCACACCTTCATGAATCTATCTATATGAAAAGTCATAACCTCTTAGCCCACAGCAGGCCTGGGAGGAGACCGATGAAACCGAAGCATACCTTCATGGATCCATCTATATGAAAAGTCATAACCTCTTAGCCCACAGCAGGTCTGGGAGGAGACCAATGAAACCGAAGCACACCATCATGAATCTATCTATATGAAAAGTCATAACCTCTTAGCCCACAGCAGGCCTGGGAGGAGACCGATGAAACCGAAGCACACCTTCATGAATCTATCTATATGAAAAGTCAGAACATCTTAGCCCATAGCAGGCCTGGGAGGAGACCGATGACACCGAAGCACACCTTTATGAAACTTTCTATATGAAAACTATCGCAATATTTTTGCTAATAATAACTTGCCAATGTTTTCGATACTATCTCATAATAAATATATGTAAATTTTTAAGAAATAATAAATAAAAATTTAAATGTTCGTTTGTTCCAAATTGTTTTAATATATCTGTACTATGTAGATGTCACCTGTAACAGATAAAAAATATATATTTTTTAAAAAACAGTGTCAACTGTTGGGCAAACATTTTTACATTTTTAAACAGCGCCATCTGTTGGACGTAAAAGCAACACGCGAGTTAATTTATAAAAAAATATGTGTTGCAAATTATCCAAATTTAGAGTAGATATATTTAAAAATCAATACACTAGCTTTACTAGCATTATTTGTACCAACATTTTGAATTGTAAATGCTCGAGTGGAAAATATTGATTCCAATGGCAAGGTCGTTTAACGATACGATCATGCTTCCAAGAGAAATTACCAATGGTAATGTGTCTTTGACAGTTCTGATCTATACCCTCCTCGCGTTTGTGCTCTCGATAAAAATATCAGAAATGTGAAAGGTTTTTTTTTCCGAAAGTTTTTGGTTTGCTAATAAAACCGTTCAGAGTGATGATGTTACATGCCCTAGCAAATACTCACAAATACAACATCATATAATAACACAGTTAATTACTCTATTTCGATCGATATTCATTCCAAAAGGCTAATTGTTCTGTCAAATCATTTCACCGGGGTTTGGTAGCAATTTATCGTAAATTTTACCATTTGATCTCATCTTCTCCTTGACCTATTCGGATCGGGATCACCTAGACTAGGAGCTTCCAGGCGTAACTGTGATAGAATTACCTACCGCTATGAAATACTGTTAATTTATTAAGAATCTTGTCAATTTATTAGTTTTCCTGTTAGAAATGGGACTGCAGGTCTCTAACGAATGAATTGAAAGAGTTCCTAACAAAGTATCAGTCAAAATTTTTTTTTTTTTTTTTTTATTATTTTCTAGATTCTTATATTCCATGAAGTGGTGAATCATTTAAATTTACTGAATTTAAAGTTAATGTTCTTTATACAAATAGAACGGCGTCATATGCGCCTCACAATTTTTACCTCATATGGGTTTATTCAAATATTACCTGGCTTTTATAGACTTAGAGGCCTTGTATTTTCTCGGTAGGGAAAAAATTTGTTACCTAAAAACCCTACTAAAATTGCATGTTTTCATCCAGCATCAGCACCACCAGCGACCGACAGCGGCCATATACTACATACGTGTCTGTTTGTGTTGTGTTGGGAATGGGGGGAGGAAATTTCGGCTGCGCCCTATTGTTGGGTTCCTTCCGCATTTGCCGTTGGGAGTAAGGAAAATCGCAGAAAACCTTACCCGGAAGGAGCGGCCGAACGTCAACTTGAAACGTATACGGCCTTCAGTAACATCGGTATATGATGTCCTGCATTTTTGAGATGTGTGTGTGTGTGTCTGATTTTATGTTAATATATACTTATGGGAGGATAGAAAATAAACATACATATACATACAAATTATAAAATATTATATAAATATATAAATAGATATATAAACATTATATATTTAGGAGGAAAGTCGGGAGTTTAGGAAATACCTACTGCTCGCTATTCGTCCGCGTCTGATTCTGGTATGTGCCATATGTGGTCATGGTCCATGAGGATGTGTTTAGGTAGTCTGTGTGTGTATTTGAATGTCAGGTCGCTCGGAGCATTGTATTGTCCTATGTCTCGTATTAGTGGATTTTTACTAAGTGTGAGTGATTTGTAAAAGCGTGCAGTCAGTCTGTGTGTGAATTCGTATAGTGTTGGAATTTGTTCTCGTTCGTGTAATCTCTTCAAGTTTGTTCTGAGTCTCGTGTTGTATGTGATTTTAATGCAGAGATTTTGAAGTGTCTGTAGTTTCTTGTGGTCTGTGTGTGAGATGCTGCTCCATACGGGAATCGCATACGAGAGTACCGGACGAATGAGCGAGTAGTAGACGAGGAGTTTGGTTTTGGGAAGTAGCGGACTCCGTCTATTGAAAATTGGCTTCATCATGCCGATCGCTTTTCGCGTGCGCGCGTGCATCTTTGCTTGTTGAGATTTCCAGTTGAGGCGGGAGTCCATGGTCAGGCCGAGATATGTAACTTCATCTTTCCATTCAATGCTGTGTCCTCCCATTTCGATGTTGAAGTCAGGTGTTCTATTTATACGTTTTCTCGTGAACATGATGGCTTCGGTTTTCGCCTCGTTCAGTTTCAGGCGCCATTTCTTGTAGTACTCTACGAGCGCGTCGAGCGCCCTCTGTAGGTAAATCGCGGCCATGTTCGCTTTCAGCGAGGAAACGTATAGTTTGACGTCATCTGCGTAGATAGACAGATTGCATCTCTCGTCTCGGGGGATGTCGTAGGTGAACAGAATGAAGAGAAATGGTCCCAGTAAACTTCCTTGCGGCACGCCTTTTGGAATCTCACGCATTGAAGATAACACGTTCCTTATGAACACTCTGAACGATCTATTCTTTAGGTATTCCTGTATCAGTCTCGTTAGGTATATGGGCGTGTTGGTGCGGTGCAACTTATGCACGAGCCCGTCTATCCATACGGTGTCGAATGCCTTCTCTAGGTCGATGAGCGCAGCAGCGGTGAAGCGATGTTCGTTAAATTTTCTTGCGATGAATTCCGCTACTCTGGTGAGTTGATGGGTCGTGGAGTGCCTCTTTCTGAAGCCGAACTGCTCGTCTGGCAAAGTCTTGTGTTCGTCGTGGTGTGGGACAAGCCTGTTTAGTATAATTTGTTCAAATACCTTGCTCAACGTAGATAGTAGGCTAATCGGCCGGTAGCTTGTCGGCTGCGTTCTATCTTTATTCGGCTTTGCGAATGGCAGCACGGTCGCTGATTTCCAAATCTGGGGAAAATGCCCAGTCATGAGGCAGGCATTGAACAATTTTGTAGTGTATATGATGGCTTTTTGAGGGAGATGTTTGAGTAAAATGTTGTGAATTTGATCGCTTCCCGGCGCCTTGTTCGTTCTGAGTCGCTTGATTGTGACCGCAATCTCGCTCGGCGTTGTGAAATGAATATCTTCAGCGTTTGTCTGCTCTGCTTCGTTCAAATCTCGTAGAGAGTCAGCTACGATCCGGTCCGTAGCCGGGTCGGAAAGGCCGTCTGTAGCGGCGTAGGCTCTCTCGAAGCCGTCGGCGAGTGTGTCAGCTTTTTCTTGTAGCGACAGAGCCGTCCCAGGGCCGTTCAATTTCTGTAGCGGGGGGATTGTGAAATCTTTATGTCTCAGCGCGCTTGCCATTTTCCATAATGAATTATCCTTCGGCGTGAGCGACGCGACTTTTTTGTCCCAAAGTTCGCGCTTGAGTTCTGCGATTTCAGTCTTGATTTCCCTCTGCAGGCAGTTGTACGCTGTCTTGAAGTATTCGTCACGCGTGCGGTGGTACATGCGTCGCAGGCGATTTTTGTCCTTGATGAGCGATAAAACGTGCTCGGGAAGCTTGATCGTGTATGAATGTACTTCTTTGAGAGGAATGTGTGTATCTTGTGCTGTTTGAAGAATCTCTGTGAGAGTGCTTGTAGCTGCGTCGATTTCTTGTGGCGAGCGCAGAGTTCCCGAAGTGAGATGAATTCGTTCGTTGACTTCCTTTTTAAATCCTTCCCAGTCCGCATCCTTATAATTGCGCTGTTTTCTGGGGGTCCTTGAAGTTGTGCCGCCTATAGTAAAGCACACGGGCAGATGGTCCGAAGACAGCTCGTCTAATGTGCGCAGTGGAGATATTGTCTTAACATTTTTCTCGAGTACTATATCCAAAGTACTCGGATATCTAGAGCGTTGCGAGTAGTACGTAGGTCTGTCGGGCGCCATTATCGAATAGGTATTTGTCTGCATGTGTGTAAAGAGCGTATTTCCGTTCGCATTTCCTCTGTAGTTATTCCAGTAGTTGTGTTTGGCGTTCAAATCGCCTCCTATCACAACGATTGGTCCCAGATTGAGCAATTTATTGAGATCTTCTCTCACTAGGTTACTTTGGGTGCAGTATACGGAGATGATGGTATGCGCTCTACCCTCTATGGTGACTTCGATAATCGTGGCTTCAGCGTGCTTCAACTTCGGAGTGGGAATTCTTGTGGACGTCATTGATTGTCGAACGAATATTGCGGTTCCTCCGCCTGATCTTCCCTGTCGGTCGTCTCGGTAAATCTCGAAGCCTTGCACTCTCAGCGGTACGCTTGGATTCAAGTGGGATTCTGATAAGAGAATTATGTCTGTGTTTAATTCATTTGCCAAAGCGAGCAGTTCGTCTGTCTTGTTGCGCACGCTAAATGCGTTCCATACGAGGACTCTCACCTTCTCGGGATTAGACATCGAGGGTGGTCGTGAGGAGCTCCATCAGGACGACGAGCTTCTCTGCTCTTGATGTGCAGCGGGCGAGCTGCGATCGCATCCTCAGGAGGCCTTGGAGCAGGGCCATGATGTCCAGGTCGTCCTCTGTAGTGGTGGGCGCGCGCACGGGCTCCTGCTGTGAGCGGGGCTGGGGGCGGGGGGGCTGTGGGGGCGGCGCGGTCTCGCGCTGCTCTTGGGCGGGGGCGGTGCCTCCGGCTACGTTGGCCCATGTGCGTCCATCCGTCCTCGGCTGAGGAGGTGGCCTGCTCGGGTTCTGTTCTGCCGGAGGGGGTTGGGGCCTTCTGGCAGGTCGCTGCTGGATTGAGGCGACGTACGCTACCCGCTTGGGGCAGCCTCTGTAGTTGGCGGGATGCGGGCCTGAGCAGTTACAGCATGCGGCGGGCTCGTCTCTCGTCTTCTTGGGGCATTCTGCCGAAGCATGCTCCAGTAAGCATTTTACACACCTTGCTGTGTGCGAACAGTTTCGGGACCCATGTCCGAAGTCTTGACATCTGTAGCACTGGGTGCCGTGCTGAAGGTGATTACTCCTGTGCTTCTGGAGTCGAATGCGGCAGTGGCACAGGTATTTGACGGCCGCGCGCAGCTGTCCCATGTTGACTTCCTTATTGAAGTGCGCTAAGTATATGGGATACTCATTTGAGGCAGTCATCTTGACCACCTTCACAGCTGGGAATCCTTGCGATTCCAGATCCGCCGCGATGTCTTGTACTTCCACTAGAGGCAGGCCCTTGATCACGGCCTTCTTCATTTTTTCGGCTTCGGCCGTGAAAGTGTGGAAGCCGCGCGCCTCCGCTCGCAGTCCATTGGTGAGGGCGCGATGGTCCTCCATCGTGCGCACGAAGATGTTGGCCGTGCCGCCCCTGTTGTATCTAAAAGTAAAGAGCTTACCCGCCCCCAGATGTCCTTGCACCGCAGCTGTGATCTGCGCGTGTGTCATGTTCCCCAGGGTCATCACAACCGGGGGAACACGGTCTCTCCTGCCGGTACCTGCGGGGGAGAAAGAATGATTATTATTGGCACGCTTAATACGCGGCGCGCCGGCGCCTTCGCTTACCTCGGGCAACTCTTCAAATCGGTTGCCACACTGGAGCGGTTGCGGTCCCCGTGGGGACATGGGCCTCTTTGCGGGGTTGGACGGCCTCGTCCAGCCTCCATCCTGGGGGGCAGCCGTCTCCATCGGCTGCTGGGGCCTCGGGGGCGCCACGTAGGCCGACGCCGGGCCTATCGGGGGGCGCCTGGGGGCAGGACTGGGTCCTGTTGCCCAGGAGGGGCCTGCTGCGGGCTCCGTCATCTCAGTTTCATCGGGCGTGGTGGCAGTCGTGGTGGTGGATGGTCTCCGGGTCCTTGGGTCCTCGGAGCGGGGCTGTGGTGCGGGGACCGTAAGGCGCACGGTCCCGGTCTTCTTGCGAAGCGCAATTTGGTGAGCGCCGGGTGGTACCACGACCGGGGAGTCCTCGTGGTCAGCGGGGAGCATCCTCGTCGGGAACATCTTGACAGGCGGTAGTCGGTGCCTCCTCTTGAAGAGGGAGCACGTCTCTGGAGCTTGTGGGCGGTTTGCGGGGGCCAGCGTGAGTCTACGGTTTTTCGAGTATTGCTTGAAAAGTGTTGCCTTGATAAAGGCAGTTGGGTGGGCGCGAGCGCCTGCTCAGTGGGCCGGCGGGATTCCTCCGGCCGGCAAAAGTAGCGGGGCCTGGCTGAAACTCAAGCCAGACAAAAAGACTTTTGTGGTTGTATTGCAAACCACAAAAAAAACGACTTCCTCAAGATCTGTCCCTCTATGTGTCTATCGTGGCTCTCTCGTCGTGGCTCTCGTATCAGTCAAAAGCGAATGTTTTATGAGCGCATGTTCACATAAATACCATGTATGACATGCATGAGGAAAAGAACACGTTTTCTCGATATATTCTGAATGACTGTATTTTATCAGGAAGTTAGCATGCTGTCACTTTTTTAACAGGTTCATTTTTTTTCCGTGCAGCTTTGCCTGGGGCGGCCCACTGTAAACATTATAAAAATGTTAATCTAAATTTTAATTTTATTATAAGTGTGGGAATGGGCGCTGAGGTTGGTAAGTACAGTAATAGGTAGTTGGTAAATTGCTTGATGAAAAAGACACATCAGTAAATAGACATTCTGAGTAACTAAACTTCGATTATTATGCTTCTACAAGACAGGGCCTGGTTGTATATATGTATAAACGACACAAAAATTATTTTTTTAATAATTTACAAACCCATGTTAAATCTCGGGATTAAAAATGATAATTAAATTAAATACGTGAATTTGGTTTTAAATAAAACTTATAAAAAAAATATCGCAAGTATCGAACTGACCATTACATCACCAACTATTTGAATAACGGCTGCATAATTTTTAATTATATTATTAACGTAATTAACGAAAATAAAAAAAAATGTAGCGCAGACCTGTAAAAAAAATCACGGGATATAATAATTCCAATTTTTTAAATGCCATATCTACTAAAATAACTGTTAACATTAAACTACGTAATGCATGTATGTAACTAACCTACATTATCGCTTGCATAAATAATTAATCAACACAAAATTGATTCCAATTATGAGAACGTTAATTAAATACAAAGCAAATCCGAGCTCTGGAATTCATTGAACCAGAGTTTTTTTTTACATTAACCCTACACAGGAAACCCTGAGAAAAATAATTTCCCTCAGGAATCTTTGGAGATGCTGTGTAAAGGGTCTTTTTTAAAGAAAGGAAGGAGAGAAAGTTCTGGGAAAGAGACAAAAGACCAGTCGGAGAGGTCAAAGGGTCTCCCCAAACCAGCCTCTCCCGATCTGACACTCCACGCAGCTGGTGGTGACCAGTTAGGGTGACCTGTGGCAGAGGTGTTGGTTATCCAATAAATGGTTCCCTGGGCGGCGGTACCCAAGCCCGCCTTCCAAAATGATAACTTTACGGACAGACACATAGCTGAAACTAGTATTTGATGCTATTTTATGTATGTACGTTGGCAAATTGCGTAGAACGTAAATTATGGCACCGATAAATACTGTGCCTCTGCAACTAGCCGCCAGGAGTGTTCTACTCTAATTATAAGTTCAGGTCTGATTACTCAATACACCGTGTTCCATACTCGTGAAACTTTGGCGTGGTTGGTTATTCATGATAATAATAAAGCAATCATAATGAAAGCTGTAATTAAAATTTTCAAGTGTAATCGTAACCTTACCTTTGAGAGTAATGAATGTATTCGGATAACAAAATAGCCACCCTTTCATTAAATACACGTTCAGTATACCTTCACATTCAAATCTTAAATAGAACAGGTGACTGTGGGGGAAAAATGTATACATTATTGCTCCATACAGCTGACCGAGTGCGAACAAATATTATACATTATTGCTCCATGCAGCTGACCGAGTGCGAACAAATCTTATAAATTAATCCTCAATGCAGCTGACCGATTGAGAACAAATATCATACATTATTCCTCCATGCAGCTGACCGACTGCGAACAAATATTGTACATTATTCCTCCATGCAGCTGACCGAGTGCGAAAAAATATTATTCATTATTCCTCCATGCAGCTGACCGAGTGCGAACAAATATTATACATTATTCCTCCATCCAGCTAACCGAGTGCAAATAATTAAATGTCATAAAAATGTGTTTATCCCTTTCAGCCCCAGTGTTAATTCAAATTAACATGAACTTTGTGAATTTTTTTTACGTAACGGTAGCGATTTAGAAAAGCAATGTTTTTGTTTTCTTATACCTAGCTTGTAATCTTTTCTGTGGCGACTATTTGAAATCCTTATTCCCGCCACAACAACGATAAATATTCTGACATCTGCTGATTGTGAGTTTCGTCGAATTTTGGCCACCATTAATTACTTAATTTAAGGTGAGATATCAATATTTTCTACTCGAATTACAAATATTTTAACGCATTAAGATGTGTTACTATATTAATAACATCAGTTCAATTCACTGTTCACATTCATTTGCCAGAATATTGTAAATGAATTTCAATGTTCATTCAAATTAACACTGGTAGTGACGGACATGTTTTCGACTAGTATGGCAAATTCTTAAAGATTTATTTTCCTAGATTATTTCTTTATTTCTGAATGAATTTTAGTTAAAAGTTTTTTGTTTGTGCCTAAGAGATTATCACTACATTGTAAATGTGCATTTTTGACATGAAACAGTTATTTGTATTACTTTTGTGTTATGTTTATTTTACCTTACTATTTAAAAAATACCCTCTGACGTCCAATGTTAATCCAAATTAACATAGAATAATTTCTAAAAAAAAAATAAAAATTAAATACCAAAAATTTTCAAATAATTTTAGAGGTGAGGACCACTTTGTTAAGATTGTCTTGGGCGATCACCTTGTACCTACCCCTCTTGCTGAGAATACAAAGATTATAAAGCATTACATATTTTATATATATGTGGAAACAAATTTAAAAAAAATTATTTTATCAAAACATGCCGTGAAGAAAAGTTTTTTTTTAACACTTGAAAAAAATGTTTTAACGAACGCTTTGCAAAATACACAAAAATAATTAAATTAATATATTTTTTATTTGGGTACTTATGTATAAGTTTAAATAGTTAAGTGCATTTTTGCAAAGTTTTTCATGTAAACTTTGTTTATTCCGTTCATTAATTAGTAACCAAATAAATAAAAAATATGATAATTAAAATATTTCATTTAAAATTATTATTTCTTCCCACTCGGTCAGCTGTTTTATTAAAGATTTGAAATGAGTGGGTGGCCATTTTGTTATCCGAACGCGTGCATTCCTCGCAAAAGTAATGCTACGATTTCTTTCTAATAGTCAATTTCTTTTGCAATTTTTTTTCGTAAGTAATTAGAATTGCTCTGATAAAATGATCATTAGGATTATTTTCTAAGATTATCGTGAATAACCATCTCCACAGCTTCGCGGTGTGAGCATAGAACACGATGTATAACTCGTATATTTAGGTTCATTCGTCCCTACGACCACGTTGGCGGTACGGTACCGCTTAAGACTATGTTTTATTTCCCACCACGTCCATAGTCGCCCAGATTCCCGGCAAAACGAACCAGAAAAGGGCTGCTACGGACTGCGGTGGGTGTGAGGAGGGAAAGAGGGTCGACTGTGAATGGTCTGAAACTTTCCGCCGAGTGGTTTTCCCTGTAAAGTGTTTTATTTTCCTTAAAACTGAATTGCGTCAACTTTCGCGCCGTACTGATTCTGAGTTTACTGGGGCAGGGCTGCAAATTGTATTGTCTACTCTCGAGGCGTTTTACTGCTTATTCTGGTTGACTAGCAAAGGCGGATGCTTTTTAAAACGCTGAAGAACTACGTGGCGGAGCGGTGAGGTTGTTGCTATTGGGTACATACACTGATCAGTTGATAGCAAGAGGTGTAATAAGATATAAGAAAAAATTTCATTTGAAAATTTATTTATTTATTTATTACAAGATAATTAATCATTACAAAATGATGACAAATTTATGATGTATTATTCCCAGTGAGTTTACAAAACTCATTTCGGGAAAGAAAACATTAGATTATAGACAAGACAACATAAATACATTAAAATGAATAAACGCAGAAGTTATTTTGGAGTTCCACAGAAAGAATGTGTCAGTCATTAATAAAACTGCTGAGGAAATAGCTTTTAAGAGCTTTTGCCAATGTTTTTTTGTTCGTTGCCGGAAGTTTTAGATCGCTAGGTAATGCATTGTATTGCTTCTGTGCAATGTATTGTAAGCAGTTAATTCCAAATTTCGTTGTGTAGGTAGATGACGATAAGTGTGTTTTGTGCTGGAGTATGTCGGAATTAAAGACTGGTTTAGTGTTAGTGTGTGAGGAGTGTTGAATTATTTCTAGAATGGCAGTTGCGATGTTGATGTGATGATAATTTAGAATTAACGGCACAAATACCATTTACGTACATAATAATAATTATAAGTGGTAGTACAATATAGAAAGAACAAAAAAAAGAAATAAATACATGTAAATTAGTGCAAATATAGTGAAAAATGTTTATTTTTATGAAACCGCACAAGAGTCCCAACTGCTCCCAACCGTCTAGAGCCAGTGAGGCTATGGCATCCCCAATTGAGGTATGTTGTGAGACTGAAGGTAGTGGGGAGGGAAAGGAGATGGCGCGAGGAAGGTTGGGTATCTGATTATTCATATCTGGTCACCAAACATGGCCAAAGCCATCTCAAGCAATGTTTCAAATCTGAATGGTGGTCTTCCACAAATATATTTTTTAAATGAGTAAGTTGTGAATTAACAAATAATTCAAATAAAATTTTCTTGCGCACGCCGGGATTCGAACCCGTGATCTCCAGCTTGCTAGTCGAGAGCCTTACCCCCCGACCACTGAAGCCGCCATAAGAAGAAGAAAACAAAAACAAAACCTGTTATGCAGTGACCTCATTAAAATATGCACTGCTATAATGTTTAATTAGTACAGCTCTATTCTTCAACATCAGCTAACAAAGCATAAGAGCTATCAATGGTGTGGAATCTATTTGTAACAGAATTGTAGCTTGAAACGGTAGTACAGTTTATAATTATAATTTACCCAGATGTAAAAAAACAAATTACGCTTGAGACACACGGACACGCCCACAACACACTTTTATAGGTTAATAACATCAGTGGGTAGGTACTGCATTGGTTGTGAGTTAAAAAATTGCGATATTTAAAATATTGGGTAGAACAATAGAAGAAATGAAATGTGGTCGTATTTCGTTGTAAAAAAGTATGACCATTATTTGCTTAAATTTCAAATTAAAAAATTCTCAGTACAAATTCAAAATCTTATGGAATGGCAATGTACGATGTTAAGCAGTGAAAGAGAGATAGAGAATGCAAAGATGATTGGCTTTCTCGTTCAAATAGTCAACAGGTAAGTCAGCGGCGATATCGGTTTCCATTCAAATGTACTTCGAAGATTTTTCTGCTTGTAGGGGTGCATTAACTGTTCAGTGGATTGTTGCAAAAATGTTTTTGGTTTCCCAGGCATTGTGCTTTTTACAAATTTTGATATTACAACAAATTACTACGTCAATCTATCTATATACATATATATATATTAAATAAAAATGTTTGTTTGTCCAAAATCTTAAATCACCAAAAGCTCTTCACTGATTGGTTTGAAATTTTGACACAACCTTGCATTTACCTATATTATACGAGTATGTCACCCGTGACAGGTAAAAAATGTTTTTTTGAAAACAGCGTAATCTGTTAAATATGCTAATAGGTATGGACAATGGACATGCTTATAAAATGTTCATAAACATGCTTAAAAAAAACAGCGCAATCTGTTGGACGTAAAAGCAACAAGCGCTTTTATTCTTCTATCGACACAGACAGACTGAGCCACAGTAACGCGTTGCAGAAGTACCAACTATCTTTACAAAAGCGGTTATTCAACAGCTGGATTGGGAAGTTATTTCACTTCAAAAATGAATATTAATTAATGTATCAACCCTACCCTCCTATGAACAGTTCACTGCACACCCTTAATGAAAATAATATATTATGCAGCGTAACGTACGAGCCCGTTCAATGGAAATAGTCCGTGCAATATTTCCGTTAACGTACCAACGTTTTCTTTGACGTCGCAGGCGTTTATAAACGTATAGACTATACGGTAGAAACGTCCATAGACGTTGGTGGCGCACGCTATTTGGAGCGAACATCGATTTATATTACGATAGAAAGAAATCAAATAAAATTCATCGATCTGTTGAACAAAGAAAGTATTGAGCACAATCGTTCTTAAGGCGAAAATTGAAAATTTGGTCGTCTAGAAATGTTTCAGATGCTTTAATTAAATACTGCGAGTTGAATACTCTTGGCCTTTGAAATAATCGAGTATTTTTAGATAAGTCTTTTTAAAAGCCCAGAAAAAAATAATGTAAAGGCCTATGAAAACTGCTTTAAAGTTCAAAATCTCCTTCTTACGAATCCATTTTCGGTTATGATTTTATTGTATAATATGGCAAATTAAGTTATTTATAAAATGATCGAAAAAAATTAAATATTTATGCATGAACAAGTATAAACGACACATTTTGGCCATGTTTTTTTCTTGCATAAATCAAAACAGGCGGATGGTGTTAAGCGGGAATTTAAACCTTATCGCCGGGTTGTTATTGATAGCGGCTCAATTCAAAATACCACACGACGTAGTGCAATGCCTTAAATTGGTTTGATTTCGAATTATGTAGGCGACACTTTTAGTAATCGCATGGTTAACTTGTCCCTAATACAATAGGGTCGTTTTTACAGGTTGTTCTGTGTGCAACAGCACTTTTTTATTGCCGTACTAATATGTGTAGTGTTTGATATATAAATATATATATAAATATTGTATTGTAATAAAGATATACTAGCAGTTTTTTTCCTGCTAGGCCCTGCGGGCGGCATTTAGTTGGCCTTAGCCCAGTTCAAATGATACTAAGCCCAGTTCAAATATACTTTGTTACTTCGTATGTACTTTTTGATACTAAACAGGAGTTAATTAGTTTTGGAGGATCAAATCTATAAGCTTCAATAATTCAACTATGCTTGTTCCTCTGTCCAGGGCACTGCAAATGTCCTATCGAACATTCCCAATGTTCGACAGGATTTTTGCAATGTCCAACCGGACATTTCCTCTGTCCGACAGGACATTTGCAGGGTCCGACTGGACATTTCCTCTGTCCGACAGACATTTGTAGTGTCCGACCGGACATTTCCTCTGTGCGACAGGACATTTGCAGTGTCCGACCGAACATTTCCGCTGTCCGACAGGATATTTGCAGTGTCCGATCGGATATTTCCTCTGACAGGACATTTGCAGTATCCGACCGAAAAAAATTCCTCTGTCCGACAAGACATTTGCAGTGTCCGACCGGACTTTCCCCCTGTCCGGCAGGACATTTGCAGTGTCCTATCGGACTCTGTCCTACAGGACATTTGCAGTGTCCGACCGGACATTTCCTCTATCCGAGAGGACATTTGCAGTGTCCGACCGGACATTTCCTCTGTCCGATAGGACATTTGCAGTGTCCGACCGGACATTTCCTCTGTCCGACAGACATTTACAGTGTCCTACCGGACTTTTCCTCTGTCCAATAGTACATTTGCAGTGTCCGACCGGACATTTTCTCTGTCCTACAGGATATTTGCAGTGTCCGACCGGACATTTCCTATATCCCATCGGACATTCCCAATGTCCCGATGCCCTGCTGTGATAATGATAATTTTTATTGTAATGTAATTAATCCAATGAGTTATTAACTTTCTAAAACATATTTTCTTCGATATTATCCAAAAATTATAGGAGCAAAAACGATCTTCATAAAGAAATCTCGTATTACATGAGGCGATCCAAATAATAGTACATTTTCTAACAGCACGACGGCCAAAAAAAAAACATTTTAAATATATGTTTTTGGCAAGAAAGTTTCCTTGTTAAAACTTAATTTTTTTACTAGCAAACCTGCCGCTTGGAAATATAACTAATGCGGAATTTCTTCGGTGAGTTATGAGAGGTTCCAGTTTTGGTCGCCGTGGAGTCGCAGGTTTATTTTGTAATGGTATTTCAGTATGAAATCGGGTCTTATTTTTCAAGACTTAATTTTTTGGGTCCGGTCGCCTGCAAACCAAAATGTACCTTACGGTCGGTTAAAATTGAGGAGCAGAATGGTCTTTTTTCTGCCTGCAGACCCCTGATTTAATTTATTTGCGCGAAGACTATGCGGAACTTACCCGAAACATAGGATTTGAATTTGTTTTAATTTTTTTTTTATTTTTATTGAAACATATAAACAAGGTTACAATTTTATAACAATATAAACACCAATATTTCAATCACTCTCCTAATAAAGCAGCTGCTTGTGTGAGAGGACAACAAAATATTTTTACATTTGTTTAAATTAAACAAAAAATATTAGTAATTTAACAAAAAATAACAATAAAAGTAATAAAAATATAGGTTAGTTAATAAATGATTCAAAGAATTGAAAAGGCAAAAACATATTTCTAAACAATAAGTAAAGTTATGAGGTGGTACAAGAGTATTTTAATTAAATTTTTTTATATATTTTTCGTAGTTTTCTTCCGATCGTATATCAAGGGGTAATTTATTAAATAATTTTACACCCTTGAATATATAGTGATGCTGTGCTGTTGTGGTTCGTGCTAGTGGCACGGTTAGTCCTCCAACAGATATTATTCTTTTGCTGATATTCAATTGTGGTAAATTATTTTTACTAAAGAAATCTTTATGTATTTGTAGAAGTGCAATTTCAAGTTGTGTAGTAATATGGATTTTTTAAGATGATTTTTATTAATATTTTTTGAATAGTTTCCAATGGGAGTAGGAATGATTTATATGTACCCCCCCAAGCCACGATTCCATATTGTAGTACAGAGTGCGCCAGTGCATAATAAATATCTTTTAGTATTTTTAATGATACAATATTTCTTAGTCTAAAAAATATATAGATCAGTTTTCTCATTCTGTCTACTGTGGAATTTATTTGACTTTTCCATTTGATGTTATTATCAATAATTATTCCAAGATATTTTATTTCTTTTTTACTACTAATGTGTATACAGTTTGAATTACAGGGTGCGAATCTAAGGAGGCAATTTCTTTCGTGAATTTTTATGTTTAGATTTACATTTGAGTTATTCCCTGTTAGGCTATAAGGTATAAAATGGGTTTTTTCGACATTCAGTGTCAATAAGTTTTAGTCAAACCATTGTTTAACGATATTTATTGCATTATTAGCTGATACTTCGACCTCATTCCAAGAATTTCCTTCAATAGTTATCACTGTATCATCTGCGTAAGATATAATGTTTCCAATGATTGGGAGTTGAAAAAGTTCATTTACATATAATATAAATAGTAAAGGTCCCAAAACAGTTCCTTGTGGAATTCCAAAATCTATATTTTCTATTTCACTTAATTCGTTGTTTACTTTAACCTGTTGAGTTCTTTGATAGAGATAACTTTTTAACCATGTTTTAGCTTTGCCAGAAATTCCTATATTATTTAGTTTATTAATTAATTTTGAATGTGAGACACTATCAAAAGCTTTACGGAGGTCAATGAATATACTTAAGCATTTTTTGCCTCTATCTAATGTTTTGTAAATAAGCTTAGTTAATTCTGCAATTGCGTCTTGTGTGCTAAGTTTATCTCTGAAACCGTATTGACTAGGGTTAATACTTTTTTGGTTATCTGTATAATCAGTAATTTGTTTTTTTTATTACTTTTTCGTGTATTTTTGCAATCTTGGATAATAAGGATATTGGGCGGTAATTGTTTACTTCTTTTGAATCTCCGGATTTATATACTGGGATTATAATGGCTTTATAGCAGCGTGAACAGGGGTCACCAGTATGGCAGTGTGGTATGTAATTTACGATGGCTGCCGGTATCGTAAATTAGTGTTCAAGGAATTCGGATGATTGAAAAATAAAGGTCTGCGATCTTTGTTGAATTTATTTGCGAGAATGAATTTACACGTTATGCGAACGCAGAGACGGTGGTAGTGGTGGGTGGTCTGGTCGAAAGTTGAAAGTGGAATGCCAGAGAGTTGCGTTCCCGTCCGTACCTAGCTCTCCCGGGGCTTCAGGTGGCGGAGTAATTATTTTAATGTTGTCATATGTGGGATGAGTTAAAGTAGTCCCACATACCTCCCCCCAGCGTCTCTACGCGATACAAAGGCATATAGTACATAATTACAACAATGAATATTTTACAATGTCAATAATAATTTATAAAAACACAAGTCCATTTATAATCTAAGGTACATAATGTTGTGATAATATTGCGCTCGGTTAGCGACAGGAAAGTAATAACAAAGTAATAATAATAATAGTGGCTCCATGCCGCCGTTGCATAGTAACTGTGGCCGTACGAATTTTATTCGCCGTAGTAACTAGGTACATAAATGATATACAGGTAACGTAATTATTGAAGAACGGCGAGCGCTAGTCGCACTGTACTTAGCGTAGTAGTGAGCTACCTGTGTATACTATGCTTGTTTACAATGATTTAAAAATAGCTTGTTATGACAGTTCTATTGTTGTTTTTATTAATGCACTTTTGACGTAGTACATAGTATTGTGAATATTTACATAATAAAGATTTTATTGTAGGATGCTTATATATGCGTATTATTGATAGTAAATTTTAAATTGTTTTTTTTTTTGTTTTAGTAACAGTAATTTATTATATTGGCTGACATTTGCGATATGATAGTTACAAAATAATTTATGAAATTTATGGATACGTCAATATAAGGTTTCTGGTTAGTTTTTTTTTTTGCTAATTACTGTGCCTTAATTGTGGTATTGCCAAATTATTACTGCGCTTGAAATCTGTCCGGGAAATGCACATGTCTTCCGGATCGAGTTGTCATTTTTTTATTGGAGGCTGTGTGACGGTTCCTCTTGATGGAATTTCTTCAGTGCTTTGAAAGAATGCAGGTTTCAACTTGTCTATTAGCTTAAGGTGATAAGCGGTAGTCGTGATGAGAGATGATGTGTGACGGATATTGAATGCGGGTTCGATGCCCGGATGCCCGGATGCGGGCAGTGGTTTGCTGGTCTTGCGTGAGTCGGTGGGTCGACGTCGGACGCTGTTGACCGGACTCGATGATGGTCAGGTGCTGGGGAAGAACGTGGTTCTTCATTCAGGTGCTGACAGGATGCCGAAGGTACAGTTGACCTTGTAGGCGGTTGGGCGGGAGGTGTGTAGACCAGTGAGGATTTCGCGTATCCTCGTGGTGGTCGTGGTGCTTGGATGAAGCGCTGGTCCGATTGCAGGAGCCAGGGCGTTCAGATCCGATGTAGCGCTGGCCTGGTACGACGGCCGGGGCCGGGGCGCTACAGTGATGTCCCGATGAGTCCATGAATATCGTCCTTCGCGCGATGAAGCTGCGCGGGTTGTTATTTGTGTTTCTCTCAGATTTTTGACGCTTAAGTTGAAGAAGTGTAAGAAGTCTGCTCCTTTATGGTTTATGGTTTTTGTACCGTATGTTTTTATATGTTTCCCACTGGCACTGTTTAATGTGGTGGGGCATTGTCGTTTCCCGACTTGTTATTAATAAAATTACATGGTTTAATGCAATTATGTGATTTGTTACCGAATTTTGCATGGTAACTGCAGTAGCCGTGTGTTGTATTATTGGTGTGTAACGGTCTACCACGTGACCTGGAACGAGGTCGGTGCGCGGAATTTGGGTATGATGTCGATGGATGACGCCATTCGCGGCGGGTGCTGGGATTTCGGTTTTCGAAATTAATGTTTGCCTGTCCATGATCATCTCTCCGAGTTGTTTTAAGTCGACTGACTTCTAGAGTGAGTGCCGAAATTTGTTCTTGTAAATTTTGTAATATAGCACTGATGTTTGGATTCGAGTTCGGGATGCCATTATGATGATTATTGTCCATAGTTTCACATTCAGATTTTTGATAAACTTCCGAGATTTTATCTGCTGCGGATGCTAGTTGCAACAGATTGTCGTCGGGTAGTGCGGTAAGAATGGCTTGAATGTGTTGCGGGAGTCTTTGCAGCCAAAGTACGCGAACGATTGGGCTCTCCGATAGCCCGGGACCAGCGAGTTCATGGATTAGTCGAAGCAGTCCAGAAGGTTTCCTGTCCTCGAGCTGTAGTCCGGTTAGAAGACGAGTGAGTCGCTTTTCCTCCGAATCTTGTAACCTCTCGATGAGTGCTGATTTGAGATGAGTGTACTTGTCTGCTGCAGGAGGATTGATGACGATGTCGCTTACGGTCCTGAGGGTCTCCATGTCCAAAGCGGCAACAATAATGTTGTACTTGGTGAGATCATCCTTTAGTCTTGAGTTAGACAATTGGCTCTCGGCTTGTGCGAACCAAAGTGCAATGTTGTCGCGCCAGCACGCGGGTAGTTTAACCGAGACAGAGTTTATTGTTGTGTCCATTGTGGAATTATTACCGTGGATTTCGTTCGATGTCTGGTTATTCTCGAATGACATATTGTTACGATAATACGGCAAGCAATAGGCAGTATAAAATAGGCAGATGTATGTGTAAAAAATAGCAAGGAAACACAAGCAATGACGACAGTAAATTAAGGTTTTGAAAAAAAATTTAAAAATTCAAAAATGTTACATTGATGGTATCCGAAAATTTCAAAAATCCCTTAATCTAGAGTGCATACAATGTAAATAATGTGAATGTACTGTGACGAGTTCAACTTGTCTGGTCACTTAATTTAATAGACATGTAACAATATTGTACACTTGCAAAAAATTTTTTTTTTAAAGTTATTTTAGAATGTTCGTATTCGGAAATTTAACTGTAAAATCACTGTATGTAGGATTAATTATGGTTCGTTACTTGGTGTTGATTACTGGGCATTTATTTGTGGTGGATGTTACGAGGTCCGGAACTGAAGTTCTGCCAGCGTAGTAAATCCGGTAGATCCTTGATCTGCGATGAAATTGATGTTGTTCTGCAGAGATTGTTGCGTTCTGCGGTGAATTTGATGCTTGGTCTGCAGCTGCTGGTGCGGTGTTTCACTGAAATTGAGATTTTTTGGCACTATACTATTCGAATATACGAGTTTTTTGGTTCAGATTAGTGGGTATATTTGATATACTTAAGTATTAGAATTGGTGGGACAATAATTTTTTTTTGAAATGTGCTTTATGATTCGACAATCAGACTCTAATAAAAATACTGGACTTAAAAATGTTGGAAATGAGATTGAAATTAATGAGATTGGAAGTTACTTACTTGATTGTCCAGGATTCCAGCTTCAACGATCGACCTACCGTGTCCACTAAATATTATTATCACCAGAAATGTCGAGGGTCACCAGTATGGCAGCGTGAACAGGGGTCACCAGTATGGCAGTGTGGTATGTAATTTACGATGGCTGCCGGTATCGTAAATTAGTGTTCAAGGAATTCGGATGATTGAAAAATAAAGGTCTGCGATCTTTGTTGAATTTATTTGCGAGAATGAATTTACACGTTATGCGAACGCAGAGACGGTGGTAGTGGTGGGTGGTCTGGTCGAAAGTTGAAAGTGGAATGCCAGAGAGTTGCGTTCCCGTCCGTACCTAGCTCTCCCGGGGCTTCAGGTGGCGGAGTAATTATTTTAATGTTGTCATATGTGGGATGAGTTAAAGTAGTCCCACAGCTTTTTTGTAGTTAGACGGGAATATTCCGTATTTAGTACTTACATTAATTAAATGCGTAATCGGTTTGGTTAGAAAATTGCAGTATTTTTTCAAGATTTCTGTAGTTATACCGTCGTATCCTGGCACACTACCATTTTTAAGTGATTGTATTATGTTTTCAATATTTTTTTCTGTAGTCGGTTTGAAAATTGAAAGATTGCTATTTGTTATTTTATCTTCATGTACCAATCTTCTATACAATACTAAAATTCTACCAATCAGATTAAAATTCAATATTTCTATACAATATTTTAAATATCTCATATATGTTATGTTATCTCTGTTATGAAAAAAATATTCATAATTTATATTGTGAAACTACTTCTTCTGTAATACTACTTGTAGAAACTATAAAAGAGAAGTGTTATTTTAATCGAATAACGTTTCCCGTTTGAATGCAACATTACATGCCAAAGTTGTCGATATCCGGTGCAATTCGTTTGAACAACAGGATTGCTTTTCCCCTGCGGCATGACTATTACATAATCGGGGCCTTACGGTGAAATTACATGGGAGGAAATCACACTTGGTAAAATTACATTGCAAGACTTGTTCACCAAAAAATTAAGCTTGATGAATACAAAAAAGAAAATATTTAATATTTTTTTAAGGGTTATGGAAATTTTTTTCTTCTGGTTTCCTCTCCTATCGGAGGTTGGCTTTCATCAGAGTGGTCATATTTGAAGTTGTCAGATTTTTTAATATCCATGTACCAAAACAATATTATTTCCCATTGATGGCTTCCGTTGATGAGTGGTTTTGATCTTCGTCTACTATTCCGGAGGTTACCGGTTAAAATCTTTATTTCATTAATTTGTGTTAATACACAATTATTTATTAATAAAAAAATAATATTATGTAGTATAATTGTGGTATATGAGTGGTAGATTAATTCTGATTCATCTAGTGAAAGACCGCCATTGCTTACTGAAACGTTACTTGAACTGACTTTATGAGTGTTTGGTGAACAGAACTGAAAATCCAGGTACTTCCTCGCCTTCATCGTCCCAATTTTATTCTCCTCCTAACTCCATCCAGTCTCACTGATTGAGAGCTGTTAACCTACCTAGATATAAATTAAATTGATATCCTGTTGAGATATGGTTGCGCGAATAGAGACGTTGTAACAACGCTTCTCAGCCTCAAATCCTGCCAAAAGTTTCCAATTACCCAACTATTTTAATTAAATGAATCCTTACATCGTAGAGTATCTAGAGTGCAACCATTGGTCGTAGTCACTAGCTTCTCGGATCTTGTTATGACGTCGTTCTGGTATATCGCTGGCGTCGCGACGGCGAAGGTTGTCTGCTCGGGGGGCGTCGGTCTGGAGGATGGGCGGGAAACCTTTTAATGGAAAAAATAAATGAATATTCATAATTATAATGAAAGAAATGTATATAATCCATTCACATAGAGTAAGGAGCATTTAGTTGAAATTAGTTATCTTCACGTGGAGAACCCCTCGCAAATGCTACAATTAAGTCTGAACATTTAATAAAACTACGTACGTACTTTTAATAAAATACGTTTTATTATTACAATTATTTAATTTTACACACAAATTCAAAATCGTTGTAAATAGACCTAAATAGACCCTCTCGATGTTGATTAGATTTTGAAGTTACTCGACTTTAACTCCGCACAAAAGGCTCTGTGTAAAATAATTTTCCTTGGGGCTTCATTTTCGACGATGTTGCGTGTTGGAGTTTTTTGAGACCCATGTCGTAGGAGGGAGGAGACACAAATCATTTTACGGCTGAGCTATTGAACTTAAGAACGAGTCGTAGAAACAAGCCGATCATTGAAGCGTTGAGAAATCTTAAGACAGTAGTTGTCATTCATCTTTTTATCTACTGTGTACTTATTCTACTGCAAACGCGTCATTAGAGCCACTTTTTACAATAAAGGGTGGCACAGTCATCACCCTTTCGGAAAATGTTCTCATTTTCGCAAATGTCATCATGACTTTCACATTTTTTACTATAAAAGGCAGTCATCACCCTTTCGGAAAATGTTCTCATTTTCGCAAATGTCATCATGACTTTCACATTTTTTACTATAAAAGGCAGTCATCACCCTTTCGGAAAATGTTCTCATTTTCGCAAATGTCATCATGACTTTCACATTTTTTACTATAAAAGGCAGTCATCACCCTTTCGGAAAATGTTCTCATTTTCGCAAATGTCATCATGACTTTCACATTTTTTACTATAAAAGGCAGTCATCACCCTTTCGGAAAATGTTCTCATTTTCGCAAATGTCATCATGACTTTCACATTTTTTACTATAAAAGGCAGTCATCACCCTTTCGGAAGATGTTCTCATTTTCGCAAGTGTCATCACGGCTTTCACATTTTTTGGGAATCAAACAGAAGCAGAATACACGTTGACAAGTCCTATTCGTATTCCTGTTAAAAACAAGATGGAAGGCCATTAACGAATGAGTTGATAGGTATGCTGATAAACTTTAAGTAAAATGCCAATGTTTTGTCACGATGTCCGAACACGTGTTCATACGTAACATAACATTTTTGCTTTTCAAACACACACACGCAGGTGGGTGAACACGTGTTCTGTTATTATCTTGAATTTACTAACACTCTATCAGGAAGCGGCTTGCAGACCCTCAGATCATCAGATCTTTCTCCGTGTAGCTAGAACGCGGAATACCTTAGTGTTTTATGATAATTATTTTTTCCCAAACTTATTTACAGCCTTATTTAATAAAGTGGAGAACTTTTGCGCCACCTTACGTTTAAAATTTGAAAGCAATTAAAGAAACTCTGATATTTAGTCGTTTGTTTTCCTTCAATTTGTAGTTCTCTCTGGGTTTTGCACCCCGCAATCTGTCCAAAGCAGCCATTATCGTTAGAAAATAAATATGACATTTCCTGCTCTCCTCGTTAGCAAACAGGGTAATTTCACTAACGAATCTTTTGTCCGTCAAGATGCCTCAAATAATCGTCAGCTTTTTTTATTTTCCCCCGGGAAATGCTTATGCCATTAAATAACCATACTAACAATATTCCGATAATATTATTGAGAATCTTGTTATTTCTAGCATCTTTAAAATCTCTAACACTCTTAAAATTGCTTAAAATAGCTCACATTGAAGTAAGTTGTAGGTAAAAATCGTTCTTCAGTTAGCTTCACAGTTGACAATGAAATTGATAAATAAATCTTTAAAAAATTATATAAACTATATATACAACATGCTTTTATTTATTTATGCTCAGTTAATATTTTTCCTTTTATTTATGTAAGTGAGATTATTTTGCCTGGGGGCAAATTTCAAACCTGGTTTAAAAATGTTATCTATATTTCATCGTTTGTCCCATATCTGAAGTTTTATGTTTAAAAATGTCAAAAACCGTCTACCTAAATTTAGGCATAAACGATGAGAATTAAATATGGGTAGCCATCATTCGACTGGTTAATGCTATTTATTATTTATTCTTCAGTCTCCATAAAACAGTTATACACCAACATATTAACAGAAAAACAAATTTAGAACACATAAAAGTACGAAATGAGAAATGGTAGAATATATAAACAATAATAATTACATATATTGTATAGTGCCGGTTTTTCTGAAAAATTACCTAGAGGGCGCGGAATTGTTAGTTACGAATTCCTAATATTCTCCTTGAATTCCTCTCATTTTATTATGCATTCAAAAATAGCTTAAGAAAAACGTATTTATTATTTACAAACAGGTACAGAAAAACATACTTACCTGGAAGGCCACTTCAGATAAACACACTTTTATTATATATTCAAACACAGATTAAGAAAAACGTATTTATTATTTACAAACATGTACAGAAAAACATACTTACCTGGAAGGCCACTTCAGATAAACACACTTTTATTATGTATTCAAACACAGATTAAGAAAAACGTATTTATTATTTACAAACAGGTACAGAAAAACATACTTATCTGGCAGGCCACTTCAGATAAACACACTTTTATTATGTATTCAAAAACAGATTAAGAAAGACGTATTTATTCTTTACAAACAGGTATAGAAAAACATACTTACCTGGCAGGCCACTTCAGATAAACACACTTTTATTTAAAAGTTTACGATTTTGCACGCAGAGGATACTATAGTAAGAACACTGGACGTTGATTTAACAATTTTGACAATTAGTTATTTACAATGTCGCGGACTGTGAAGATGAAAAGTTTCCGACTTTTTGGATATGACTGTCTAAAAAGGTGAGTTTTGAGTTTAGCTTTGATCTTTTTCGAGCATGTAATCATTCTTAAATCATTTGGCACTCCATTTCAGGCTTTAGGTCCTGACACTCCGAAAGCACGCTCACCGAACTTGATATTTGGTGTGCGCTTTGGTTCCTTCAGCCTTCCGATAGCTGATGACGCTGCTGACCTAAGGGTTGACTTTCGTGAGTTGGTATTTTCCGGAATAAGCCGGAGCCGAAGACGAAGTGATTTAAATACCATTCAGCAGAGCTTAAACTGGATTCTTTCAGGACATTTGAGATAGTGAATATTTTTGAGAGGCTTTGAAATGTGGGAATATTTAGATACGCCGGTGATAATTCTTACCACAGCGTTGAAAACGGTTTACTTTTTGTTGATTTGATATCTGGGGAGACTTACAAATATTTCATTGCAATAATCTGGATGTGAAACATCATAAGAATTGACAAACAATTTAGTCGCCTCTGTTGACAGGTTTCTCCTCACTGCTTTAACTTACCTTAATTGAAAGAACCCCGTACTTACATTTCTGTTCAATTGAGTTTTATGGGAAAAATCTTCCTCTGGATATATAAACAAGAAGTAGCAATGACAAATAGAAGAGCTGAGTAAATGACATAAGTTTATTGAAGATTAACAATATCTAACAAACATGCAAGAAGTGACATTATCGTGTGTACAATATAAATTACATTTGATTTAAAACAACATATAATTCGTAAAGATAATTTTAAAGACTTTTTATTAAAAGTAATTAAAAGCAAAGGATAGTAACTAATATTACTAACCTTCAACTAACTAATTGAAATTATTTGATGAAACGAAAAAAAATAAGATGAAATTCTGGTAATTAGATATTCAATCAGGAAATTGATCATAACAAAATTTGAAATACCTACAGACAAACAAACAAAAATTTTATATTAGTTGCTGTCTGTACATGTACAGCCATACTTGCGATCGTATTGTACAACCCCTCTAACCTAACCAAGCCAGGCTCATCTAATCTAACTTAAGGCGATGCACTACGTCGTGTAATATTTTAAATTGAGCAGCTATCAATAACAACCCTTACGTAGGTGGCGATAAGGTTTAAATTCCCGCTTAACACCATCCACCTGTTTTGATTTATGCAAGAAAAAAACATGGCCAAAAAGTGCCTTTTATTTTATTTTGTGGATGTTCAGGCATAAATAGTTTTTTTTTTCGATCATTTTATAAATGACTTAATTTGCCACATTATACAATAAAATCATAACCGAAAATGGGTTCGTAAGTAGGAGATTTTGAACTTTAAAGCAGTTTTCATAGGCCTTTACATAATTTTTTTCTGGGCTTATAAAAAGACTTATCTAAAAAATACTCGATTATTTTAAAGGCCAAGATGTATTCTACTCGCAGTATTTAATTAAAGCATCTGAAACATTTCTAGGCGACCAAATTTTCAAACCAAAAACACATGATTTTGCATTACTACGTATGGCATCGCCTTAACCCAATGTATAAACAGGACAAAATTTCCGCGAGCTGAGCAACGAATTATGAGAAAGGAACAAAGTAATCACAAGCGGCATTTCGAGCCATTTTTTATTCGCGTCGTTTTTACTGTCCCACTGACCAAATAAGGGAATATATGAGACCTGTATAACTTTATACACACCATCGTCTGAGAACTGTAGTGCTACATCTAAAAAAACTTATTTTTGTGTTGCAAAGTCGTTATTTTTAAGGTTAAAGGCGACGCTCGTTATATTCAATGTGTTCATAGATGTCGTTAATTAATTTATTTTATTTAAATACGCTTTTTGCAAGGTATTTCTTTACAATATTAACATAAATTATTTGTTTGCGCCCGTACATACGCAATATGATAATTAATAAATAGTGTTGTTCGTTTAAAAACTCAATTCTTTCGAGAAAGGCATACAAATACAATATTGTGCCGATGTTTCAATCCAATATAGTGTTTGTATGCATTTCTTGAAAAAATTGAGTTTTTTAAAGAGTTTTGAAGAATGTATCTTATTATTTTTGATTTATTCATTTTATGCACGTTGGGTTTTTACGTAAATATAAGTGGTATGAATTTGACAATATGCATAATTTAGAACGTGAGAAAGAAATAATAAAAATAAGATTACAATAAATAAAAAATACATGCATAAATGATATAAAAACATTTTCTTTAAAGATACAGTGATCAGATATGTAAACAAAGAGATAACCAAAGGTTCAAATCATTAATTAATAGGGTTGGAATCATTGATGTAATTTAGTCTGTGGTTGGAATAGATTTATAATATGATCCACGAAATTCACCAAGTTAACATTAAGGACGGGTTGTTTCGGAGAATTTGAACAATTCATCAAATTTCAACGTTCATTTTCGGGTTCTGTGAAAGACTTATTCAAGTTCTGTTTTTATATCATTGTAGGCTAGTTGCTCGACAAAACTGAAATAAAAACATAACTTGAAAAAATCTTTCACAGAACCTGAAAATGAACGTTGAAATTTGATGAATTGTTCAAATTCTCCGAAACAACCCGTCCTAAATATATCATTTTTTATTTATAAAAAATATTGTTACATAATTTACAGAGTATATAGTAATTTTTTAAAATTTAATTAAATCCTCCCTAATTGAGAATAACTCGTGTTCAGTCAACGTGTTGAGTCAACGCTTAGATCAGCAACATCAGCAGCTGTAGGCAGACTGATAGAACCTATGCGCAAGCCAAATACTAAGTTTGGTGATCGCGCTTTCGGAGTATCTGGGCCGAAGGCTTGGAATAAACTCCCTCCGGAACTAAGATCCATAACAAGTCCAACAGAATTCAGGTCTAAACTAAAAACTTACCTTTTTAAGCTGTCGTACCCTTAAATTAAATATGCCAATTCTAAGAAAAAGTCCAGTTATATTCAATTTTTCAATTAAGTCCTAAATCCTGTATCTAAATTTCGCCAATAAACAATTAGATAATGTTAATTAAGTGTTAATCTCAAGTGACCTACCAGGTAAGTATTGTACTGTATATTTTCTCCATAAATAGTTATAATACATAGATCACTGTAGAAATGTATTATAAGTTTGTACAGCGCCCTTGAGGTGTTTTTGCACAAAAACGGCGCTATACAAGTCATCCAAGTATTATTATTATTATTATTATTAGGGAGGGAGTGTCGTTTTAAGTTTTTAACATTTATTCATTTTGGGAATGCTACCACACATGTAAACTATGAACATATGTGTACAGAATAAGATGTTTATACGCCAGATGTTGCAAAACTAAATAATATATCATATTTATTTTTCGGAATAACTTTATTGAGTAAAACCTCACTAATATTGTCTTTAATATATCATAGATAAATTTTTTTTTATAATCATGTGTATACAAATATTTTTAAGATTTAATGTCTGAGTATGTGTAATGGTGTTGTGCCGTTGTTGTATCACATATATTGTCAATATCACCTAAGTATTAGTTTCTCATAGTGTGCAACCTTTGTATCAGAGAATTAGCAATGTATGTAGTTACGCTTCTGCACACTGCAGTGAAATAGAGTATTGTGTCGTCTTGTTCTTGTTAAAGTTTATAAATTATGTTTAAGTTTATAAGTTGCATGAGTTCGGAACAGTCTAATTTAGTGTTTGTCTCTCAGTAACCGGCTAAAGTTTTGACATTTGCCATTTGAACCGAAAAATGCCATTTTCAAACAGTCGGCCTTTTGGCCAATCAGTTAAATGAGAAAGTTAAATAATTTATTTTGCGTCTGTATTCTAATGTGTGAATTTTTAGAGTATTTAATAGGAAGGAATAATGTTTGTACTCTAGCGGGATATTTAATTTAAAATTTATGAAACGTACATGTTTTTTTTGTATTCGTGAATTTTATTAATATGAACTTTATAAAAGGGAAACCAACTGAGTTGTATTCGTCTAGTATTTTATAAAAACAAATTTAAAAAATGGAGTAATATACCTACATACTTTTCTAGGTATCTTATTGCTACACTCAAACAATGTTTAAAGTATTTTTGTTATTTGTTTTTGGGGTGTTATGCCGTGTTGCGCTAACTCCTTCTTTAGCCAACGTTTCGGACAGCATTGCAGTGTCCATCATCAGGGCAGATGTGTTATTTGAGGTTGTGGTGAAATGTGAACAGGGCAGATGTGTTATTTGAGGTTGTGGTGAAATGTGAACCACAACCTCAAATAACACATCTGCCCTGATGATGGACACTGCAATGCTGTCCGAAACGTTGGCTAAAGAAGGAGTTAGCGCAACACGGCATAACACCCCAAAAACAAATAACAAAAATACTTTTGGCCGTGAAAATCTTAAATCATATTTAATGTTTAAAGTATTTTAAAAATTGCCCCGGTAAAAGTGCCATATGTAATAATGTCTCAGTGTGGCAATAACTATTATTTTTTATAAAAATATCCATGTTTATGATGTCTCATTTATTTATTTTTCTATTTTATTTTGATTGCTTACTGTAGATATTTTACCCATTTAAACTTTTTATCGCTTATCCAATGTTTTAGATGTTATTAACGATTTTGGTAAAATTAATAAATAATATAGGTCATGGTTACACAATGCACATGCTCCAGAAACAATAAAAACGGGGACTAACGTTAAAATAGAAACAAAACACTTGTAAGAACATGATACTGAGTATTATTTATTGGATTTCACAGAAATTAGTTTAATCCAAGATAGCTAGATCGTATAACAAGCAAGAAGGCGGAAAATATTTTTAAGTGGGTCAAAAATTACTTCACTTATGTGTGTTTTTACAAAGCGTTCTACAGAGCGAGTAGCAAGTACATTTATCTTCAATTAAGATCACTTCTCCAATTAGTGGGTGATGACTGGTCCATGTAAGCTAACACTTGTCGTCTTAATACGCTGCGATCTTGGCTATCCAATACACGATTCTAAGATATTAGATTGAGATTGAGACATTAGATATTGGACTATGGGACTCTAATATGGGAGGCGGGCATGGGTAAAGCCTCGTAAGCAAAAAAGTGCTTTTATTTATAATTTTTTATGTATTATCAATGAATTATTTTTTCGAAATAATCTAGAATACCTGCTTACATAAGATCTAATAATTTTTACAAGTTTATTATTGTGCCCTTCTTCAGTTAATCGAATGGCCCTGCTAACATTTTGTCGTGTGCGGTCTACGGTGATGACAGTCAGGTCGTAGATGTACGGTCAGTGCAAATTATATGTAAATTATAGATGTATTTTTATCTCGAGGAATATACTTTAGTTTTATAATAGGTTCAATCAATTATTTTAAAGACCCTATCTACTTACGTAGACAGTGATTTTTTCCAATTATTAAATTAAATATCTAAATACTAAGTAAATTCCACCTTAGACCGGGAAAACTATTTCTTGAATTTGCCCTTATTGATTATTATTTCTTTATATACGACATATCTATGAGTATTAAGGCTGAAGAAAATTAGATCTAACTTCGACAGTCTCTATTTTTTAATGATTTTTTCCGCGGAAGGATCTATTTTTCGTTCGGCAAGATGAAACTGGCGTTGTGAAATTGGCGACAAGTTTCAGTAGAGTCAACTTTGTCCTCAGAATGATTAAAAAATTGCAGTGCCTTGGCTGAATAATCAGCCGAAAATTGCCATACATGTAGTGCTACGCCCAAACCAATGATTTCCTAGATATAGTTAACCAATCGAGCGATTGGTGACATAAATACATTTACCATAATTATTATTTATTGAATGTCTTTCCTCAAAATATTAATGTAGAAATATATTAAACTGCTTACTGCGGTTTAAAGCCAATGAATCCACATAGATTTCATCGTTCATCCCATATTCTTAGGTTTTATAAATTGTTTTTTAAACTTTGCATAATATGCCAAAAATCGTTCGAGTTGTGAAAAAAATACTAGCTATATAATATTAACACACATAACATTATAACAATAGAACATAACATCTCATCTTAAGACGACATAATATTCTAATAACGGGGGTTTATTTAATAACACATTTTAATTATTTCTAATTAACGTATTACTAAAATCTCAAATGCTTCTAAAGGAATCCCTACGGATTTTAGTTATTTATAAAAACAGCACCTTATCATAAAAATATTTTATCTAAAACGGTTTGTAAAATAATATATTATATATGTCATCCAATTATTATTATTATCATTGTGATATACATTTGGAATAGAAGAGGCCTAAGTATGAATCCTTGAGTTACTCCAGTTTATGATCTTGAATTGAATGTTTTTATCTCCCATGCTAACTTATTGTTTTCGGTTATATAAATACAATTTGATAAGATTGAAAGCAGTACCAATTGCTTCTGTTTTTTTTCTATTTTTTTAATCAGCATTTAATAGTATCGAAGGATTTTTGGAGGTCTACGAGAATAGCAATGGCATAGTTTCCCTTATCTACTTTAGTCCTAAGTTTATTTATAAGGTCATAATTTGCAAAATCGAACTGTTTAGCATATAAAAATGTTTTTTCTCATAGAAAGTTATTTAGCCTATCGTATAATTTCGTATATTTTTAAATAATTAAACCCTTTTAGCCCCACACTATTTTTTCCTAATATAGAGAATATTTTGAGCTGATTAAAACCTTACATAATTATTTGAAAAACTTATCTGCATACATATTTTTTTGCTTGAAAATCAATAATCAGATAAAAAAAAACAAATAATGTACCTGCGCGCTCCACGCGCTCTTCAATCAAAAGTGAACATTTTGAATTGCGAGCTTAACAAACATAAAAAAAAAGAGTATTACTAGTACTTAGTACTCTGATATTTTATGCGTAAGTAACGTTTCTGTTGTTTATATAATCCTGTAACGTATTGAATTGGTTTCATGTACACCTATCTTATAGTTACCAATAAATGACAACTGTGACTGCAGATATGCACCTTGAAAAAAAAATCTGAATTGTTATTATCACTTTAGTTTTTTTTTTGATTTATATAATTCTTTATTGAAATCAATTAATTTTACATTTATTATTAAATGATTTCTTGTCTTAGATCTACATACCGACACATTATGTACACTTTATAGATATTAAGTTAGTACCTACTACATACTAACGAAGATCCAGAAAATATTTTTATTTAAATGTATTTTTATGAAGAGTTAAGAAAAAAATATAAAGGTGAGGTTGTACAAAAGTTTCCCTATGCGTTCTTTCATCTCTACATAACGTGGAGGAGGCAGAATATTGTTTTGGTTTCATATACAAAACATAATATGTTAGTGTAATAGTATATGGTTGAATAGGGTTAAAATAAATTATTCCTAAAAACAATCATTTTCTAAAAACAATCATTTTCATCAATTTCTAATTTGGTAGGCGGGAATGGGTACCGCCGCCCTGGGAAACATTTATTGGATGACCAACACCTCTGCCACAGGTCACCCCAAGTGGTTCGCTACGTTTGGTGACTTAGCAGGGGTGCCCGGGTTCATGGGTTAAGGTTTGCCCAGGTCTTGGTGGCGGGTGCGTCGGCCCACCTTCTGCGTGGCGGGCCGGTTGGGAGATGCTGGTTGAGGGAGACCCTTTACAACTGGTTACCGCTGTCCGGGCCGCTCGATAGTACAGGGGCCCGACCCTCAGGCTCACGACTAAGGGTGGGCTGCCCCATCAGCGAGTGAAAAAACCCTGCCACTGCTGTTGTGCCGGTTCGTGACCGGAGGGGACCCAGCAGCAGCGTTTGGGGCGCATTGGATGCCCTCTCCAGCCGGACTCTCCCAGCCTATCGCCTAGCACCGCAGTGAGTGGGCTGGAACCAAACGCTCATCACTCCTGGACAGCCTGAACCCCATATTCCTACCCACTCTTCATACCTTTCCATTCCAGACCTTCCTTTCACTTCATACCATTTAAAAAAAAAAAAAAAGTAAAATCATGAATATACATAAAAACAAAGTTAAGGTCATTACAGCGGCGAGTAGCAGGCGTCCCCGGTGCGGGCCAAAACTGTTGGTAAATTTTGCCAACATTCGCGGTCTGCATACTAATTTAAATTCTGTTCATCACCATCTTTTGTCCCAACGTCCCAACCTTCTTTTCCTATCCGAAACTCAGATAGCCGAGCCGCCAGACTCCTCCTATCTGGACTGCCCGGGCTTTACCCTTGCAAGCAAGTTCCGACTCAAAGGAGGAGTCTGCCTCTATAGTCGAGCTGACGTCAACTGTGTACGATTATTGAGTCTGGAAAACTCCAGATTCGACGTAATGTGGGTGCGCGTCAATCTTGCCAGTACGGCAAGATTCTACGCATGTCTATACCGCTCACCGAACCACAGTGAATCAGACACTTCCGAGCTCTTCAAACATTTGAGAGAAACTATTGATGATCTCTTGCCCCGCTACCCTTCGGCCGAGTTTATTGTTCTGGGGGACTTCAATGTTCATAACGAACCATGGTTGAAATTCTCAGGCCCAACGGACTCGGCTGGCCGACAGGCGGAATCCTTTGCCATTTGCTACGGATTAGAGCAACTGGTTCAGGAGCCTACAAGGGTTCCTGATGTCCAGACTCACCGTTCCAATCTGTTAGACCTATTTTTAACTACTGTGCCACACGGTTATAAGATTGACGTCACAGCGCCTCTGGGATCATCTGACCACTGCCTAGTGACGACATCAATCCCCGTTAGCCTCAGACCAACCAATGAGAGGCTGAGGAGAAAAGTGTGGCACTATAGGTCAGCAGATTGGTTCGGTATGCGGGCCCATTTCAACGCTTTTCCGTGGTCAGCTGTTTGTTTTCGGACTTCGGACCCTTCAAGATGTGCCCAGGAGATTGGTGAAGTCATCAAATCGGCGATGGATGGCTTCATACAATCGACTACTAAAGAAACTGGTGTGGGCTCAAAGCCGTGGTTCAGTCGACAATGCTCCGAAGCAGTTCGACGAAAAAACGCGGCTTACCGAGCCTACAACACATCTCGAACGCCCGAAAGCAGATCAGCATACAACAAATCGGCAAAGGAATGCAAGAGAATCATTAATAGGTCAAAATTCGAACACGACCTGCAGATCAGCAAAAAGCTGGCTGCCTGCCCACATGGCAGCAGAGCATTCTGGTCCCTTGCAGGCTCAATAGGTCGGAATTTTTGCAAACCCAGTTTGCCACCTCTTACCAGACCTGACGGCTCACTAGCAAACACCGCCACCGAAAAGGCTAACTTATTAGGGAAAATGTTTGCGGAAAACTCGACCCTCGATGACGGAGGTGCTGTTCCGCCGTCGGTTCCTCACTGCGGCTTCTATATGAAAAAGCTGAGGATCCGGCATCGGGATGTACTCCACGTTATACGGGGGCTCGATGTTAACAAAGCTAGTGGACCTGATGGAATACCTGCCCTGGTATTGCAGAGGTGTGCTGCGGAAATAGTTCCAGTTTTGACAAAGCTCTTCAAAATGTCCCTGAAGTGTGGCACTGTGCCCTCTGGTTGGAAAAAAGCGGTCATTCACCCTATTCCCAAGAAAGGTGACCGCTCCAACCCGGCCAACTACCGCCCCATAGCGATCACATCAGTTCTGTCCAAAGTGATGGAACGTGTGATCAACGACAAACTGCTCACATACCTCGAGAAGAACAAAATTATCAACGACCGTCAATACGGATTCCGGCGGAACCGCTCGTGCGGTGATCTTCTCGCGTATGTGACGCATGTTTGGGGGCGGTGCCTGAAACGTCACGGTGAGACCCAAACGGTCGCACTAGACATATCCAAGGCCTTTGACCGGGTCTGGCACCGAGGACTTGTCAACAAATTGCCTTCTTACGGACTTCCCGCATCCCTGTGTACGTGGATTGCTGATTTTTTAAGGGATAGGTAGATTCAGGCTGTTGCTGACGGTTTCACCTCATCCTCACACTCTATAAATGCTGGCGTCCCACAGAGATCGGTTCTGCCTCCGACTTTGTTTTTGTTGCACATCAATGACCTTTTGACATGTGCACCGATTCATTGTTACGCGGATGACAGTACAGTTCATGATAGCTTTTTGTTTGACAAGCCCCCAAAGGGCACACAAACTCCAACGGCTCGGAGGGCTTTGAAGCAGAGAATGGACGGTTATCTCGAGAGTATTTCCTCCTGGGGTAAAAATAATCTCGTCGAATTTAATGTTTCAAAGACCCAATCCTGTCTGATTACGTCTAAAAGGGATCTAAATGATAACCTAGTCTCCTTCAACGGAAGCAATCTTCCGAACAGGCCTTCCATTGATATGCTTGGTGTAACTATAAGTGACCAGCTCAGGTATGGGGGCTCCATCGAAGCCAGAGTAAAGCTGGCCTCTCAGAAGCTGGGCGTACTGTACAGGGCCCGCAGATACTTTAATAGTACACAACTGCTGACCCTGTACAAATCGCAAGTGCGCCCTACTGTCGAATTTGGCAGCCATCTCTGGTCCGGAGCCCCTAAATACCTGAAAAAAACCCTTGACTCTGTGCAAAAACGGGCGGTCCGTTTGATAGATTCCCCAATCTTAACAAACGGACTGCAATCTTTAGAGCACAGGCGTCAGGTAGGTATGCTGTCCTTGTTCTATCGGTATTACAATGGAAGATGCTCTGAGGAACTAGCGTCATTGATCCCTTCGGCACCGGTGCGTAGTCGGGATACACGCCACACGCGCGCCCAACATTTGTACACGGTTGACATTTGTCACATGAGAACGGGTCGCTTCTACGATTCGTTCTTAAGTTCAACAGCTCGGCTGTGGAACGAACTGCCGGCCTCTGTGTTTCCTCCCTCCTACAACATGGGACTCTTCAAGACCCATGTTCACTCCTTCCTCTCCACAAAAAGACCCTCCACACAGCATCCCCAAAGATGACATAGGCCCTGAGGGAAATTATTTTCTTCAGGGCCTCCTGTGTGGAGTTAATATAAAAAAAAAAAAATAAAAAAATCATTAAACAAAAAATATTTTTCTAGCGGATTTGTTTTCAAACAAATTTCTAAAGAATTCTCAGTTTCCCAAACTTTCCGGAAAAGCGCGCAAAAATTATCTTATGCTTGAGCGAAAAGAAAATCGAGGTTGAAATACCACTTCTAAAAGTACCTTCGTGGCGTTTGAATTTATAACATTTAAAAAATATAAAACACATTTAACTTAATTCAAAAAAAGAGTGAAAATCATATATTGTTTTCCACGAATATGTTATGAGTATATAATATGTAATGAGTTATAATTTCTTGGTTTTAACCGTTATCAAATAAATGAGACAAAGGATTACTCCAGTTTCCAGAAGGGTGTATCAGATAACATAACAACACCAAGCCTAAACCCTGTTCACAGAATTTCTTTTTCAATTTATATTAAAGGTAATTAAGGCTAAGTAAATCAGGGCTGCCTATAATACCATTAACAATTATAAAAATAAAAAGTTTAGTTTTGATAAATTATGTAATAGTTCACTACAATTATTATTTGTAGTTTAGAATATACTGCCTAGTGCTTATTTTATTCCAAATTGAAAATATTGAGCGTACCTACCTAATAAATTTAAAGTAGAGAATTTTTTTTTGTACCTGTAGATATTTTGGTTGGGCAATGTACCCTCCATTTATTTAATTCAAGCGGTAATATATCCATATTTCATTAGGGTTTGGATTAGTAATTACTCCCAATTAAATCACATTTAAATGTATATTACAATTCTGCCCCGTTTAGCGTTATTCGTTATCTAAAAGTTACATGTTTTTACTTTCGGGTACAGATATATTTGGATTGGTAAAAATATACCCCACTTTCCAATTAATTAACCAATTCCAATCTACACAAATGTTTTAATCATAATCTTATCCATTTATATATTTATACATAAAATCCACACAAAAGGCCCTGAGGAAAAAAAATTTCCCTCGGGCCCATTTCATATTTGGGAATGGGTGGAGGTCTTTTTATGGAAAAGAGAGAAAGGATGTTCTTGGGAGAAAAAAGGGCAGTAGAGGTGGATAGAAAATTGGTGGTATGAATCATAAAAGCGTTGGATAGAGAGAATTCGGCTAAAGAGGTCGAAAGGTCTCCCTCAATAAACCTCTTCTAATCAATCTCAGGCATCTAATACGGTAGAACTTATGAAGTGCCTAAATAGTGTAGGTTATTCAGAATTCATTCGCCTAACGTTTAATTAATAAACATTTGAGTACATTTCTGGAAAATAATCAATAATCATTCTGGCCGCCACTATTGCAAAACGTAGGTTCGGACTTTGGAAGATTTCTTTTAGGGTCTATGGCGGCAAACGGCCTAAATTTTGGAATCATGAAAAAAATCACGGTCTATAATCAGAAAAAAATCTGCGAAAAATTGAGTATATAGAAAAATTATCATTCTTACGGGCATTATTGCGAGACTTGGGTTCTTACTTTGGAAGAATTTTTTCACGCACTATGGTGCCAAATGAGTAACAAAAATTGCTTATGCTCACTATTGCGAGACTTGGGTTTTTCAGGATCGATGGCGCCAAATGGGCTAAAATTTTGGAATCATGAAAAAATTCACGATCTCAAGCGAAATCAGTAATAAAATCTGCGTAAAGTTGGATTTTCGGAAAAAATATCATTCTTACAGGCTCTATTTTTCGACTTGGGTTCGGACTTAAAAAGCCATTTTATCAGGCTGTATGTGGCAGAATGGGCTGAAATTTTAGAATCGTGAAAAGAATGACGGACTAAAGCGAAATCAGTAACAAAATCTGCATAAAGTTGCATTTCTGGAAAAATTATCATTCTTAGTGGCCCTATTTCGAGACTTGGGTTCGGACTTAAAAAGCCATTTAATCAGGCTGTATGTGGCAGAATGGGCTGAAATTTAAGAATCGTGAAAAGAATGACGGTCTTAAGCGAAATCAGTAATAAAATCTGCGTAAAGTTGGATTTTCGGAAAAAATATCATTCTTACAGGCTCTATTTTTAGACTTGGGTTCGGACTTAAAAAGCCATTTTATCAGGCTGTATGTGGCAGAATGGGCTGAAATTTTAGAATCGTGAAAAGAATGACGATCTCAAGCGAAATCAGTAACAAAATCTGCCTAAAGTTGCATTTCTGGAAAAATTATCATTTTAACTGGCCCTATTTCGAGACTTGGGTTCGGATTACAAAAGCCTTTTTTTCAGGCTGTAAGTGGCAGAATGGGCTGAAATTTTGGAATCGACAAAAGAATGACGGTCTCAAGCGAAATCAGTAAAAAAATATGCCTAAAGTTGAATTGCTGGAAAATTTATCATTCTAAATTACCCTATTTCGAGACTTGGGTTCGGACTAAAAAATCCATTTTATCAGGCTGTATGGGGCAGAATGGGCTGAAATTTCTCAATAGTGAAAAGAATGACGGTTTCAATCAAAAACAGTAACAAAATCAGAATAAAGTTTTATTTCTGGAAAAATTATCATTCTTACCAGCAATACTTCGGAAAAAGAATTCGGATTTTGGAAGGTATTTTTTCTTACTTATCCTATTTCGAGACTTGGGTTCGGACAAAAAAATTCATTTCATTAGGCTGTTTGGGCAAGAATGGGCCGAAATTTTGGAATTGTGAAAAAAATGACGTTCTCAAGCGAAATCAGTAATAAAATCTGCCAAAAGTTGCATTTCTGGAAAAATTATCATTTTTACTGGCCTTATTTCGAGACTTGGGTTCGGACATTAAATGCCATTTTGTCAGACTGTATGTGGCAGAATGGGCTAAAATTTTAGAAACGTGAAAAGAATGACGATCTCAAGCGGAATCAGAAACAAAATCTGCCTAAAGTTGAATTTCTGGAAAAATTTTCAATGTTTGTGGCCCTATTTCGAGACTTGGGTTCGGAATAAAAATTCCATTTTATCAGGCTGTATGAGGCAGAATGGGCTGAAATTTTGGATTTGACAAAAGAATGACGGTCTCAAGCGAAATCAGTAACAAAATAAGCCTTAAGTTATATTGCTGGAAAATTTATCATTCTAAATTACCCTATTTCGAGACTTGGGTTCTGACTAAAAAATCCATTTTATCAAGCTGAATGGGGCAGAATAGGCTGGAATTTTGCAATAGTGAAAAGAATGACGGTTTCAGTAGAAAACAGTACCAAAATCAGCTTACAGTTTTATTTCTGGAAAAATTATCATTCGTACCAGCAGTACTTCGGGACATGATTTCGGTCTTTGGAGGGTATTTTTTCTTACGTATCCTATTTCGAGACTTGGGTTCGGACAAAAAAATTCATTTTTTAGGCTTTCTTTGGCAGAATGGGCTGAAATTTTGGAATCGTGAAAAGAATGACGGTCTCAAGTGAAATCAGTAACAAAATATGCCAAAAGTTGCATTTCTGGAAAATTTATCATTCCTAATTTCCCTATTTCGAGACTTGGGTTCGGACTAAAAAATCTGTTTTATCAAGCTGTATGGGGCAGAATGGGCTGAAATTTTGGAATCGTGAAAAGAATAACGATCTCAAGCGAAATCAGTAACAAAATCTGCATAAAAATGATCTTCTGGAAAAATAATCATTCTTACCGGCCTTATTTCGAGACATGGACGAGGAATAAAAAGCCATTTTATCAGGCTGTATTTGGCAGAATGGGCTGAAATTTAAGAATCGTGAGAATAATGACGATCTCAAGCGAAATCAGTAACAAAATCTGCCAAAAGTTGCATTTCTGGAAAAATTATCATTTTTACGGGCCTTATTTCGAGACTTGGGTTGGGCATTAAATGCCATTTTGTCAGACTGTATGTGGCAGAATGGGCTAAAATTTTAGAAACGTGAAAAGAATGACGATCTCAAGCGGAATCAGAAACAAAATCTGCCTAAAGTTGAAATTCTGGAAAAATTTTCAATGTTTGTGGCCCTATTTCGAGACTTGGGTTCGGAATAAAAATTCCATTTTATCAGGCTGTATGAGGCAGAATGGGCTGATATTTTGGATTTGACAAAAGAATGACGGTCTCAAGCGAAATCAGTAACAAAATAAGCCTTAAGTTATATTGCTGGAAAATTTATCATTCTAAATTACCCTATTTCGAGACTTGGGTTCTGACTAAAAAATCCATTTTATCAAGCTGAATGGGGCAGAATAGGCTAGAATTTTGCAATAGTGAAAAGAATGACGGTTTCAGTAGAAAACAGTACCAAAATCAGCTTACAGTTTTATTTCTGGAAAAATTATCATTCGTACCAGCAGTACTTCGGGACATGATTTCGGTCTTTGGAGGGTATTTTTTCTTACTTATCCTATTTCGAGACTTGGGTTCGGACAAAAATTTTTCATTTTATAGCCTTTTTTTGGCAGAATGGGCTGAAATTTTGGAATCGTGAAAAGAATGACGGTCTCAAGTGAAATCAGTAACAAAATATGCCAAAAGTTGCATTTCTGGAAAATTTATCATTCTTAATTTCCCTATTTCGAGACTTGGGTTCGGACTAAAAAATCTGTTTTATCAAGCTGTATGGGGCAGAATTGGCTGAAATTTTGGAATCGTGAAAAGAATAACGATCTCAAGCGAAATCAGTAACAAAATCTGCATAAAATTGAATTGCTGGAAAAATAATCATTCTTACCGGCCTTATTTCGAGACATGGATGAGGACTTAATAAGCCATTTTAT
Source organism: Hesperophylax magnus (assembly GCA_026573805.1). Taxonomy (NCBI): domain Eukaryota; kingdom Metazoa; phylum Arthropoda; class Insecta; order Trichoptera; family Limnephilidae; genus Hesperophylax; species Hesperophylax magnus. The sequence goes on along the minus strand of JAIUSX010000184.1, from coordinate 9,862,085 downwards.
CAGGCTGTATGTGGCAGAATGGGCTGAAATTTAAGAATCGTGAGAATAATGACGATCTCAAGCGAAATCAGTAACAAAATCTGCCTAAAGTTGAATTGCTGGAAAATTTATCATTCTTAATTTCCCTATTTCGAGACTTGGGTTCGGACTAAAAAATCTGTTTTATGGAGCTGTATGGGGCAGAATGGGCTGAAATTTTGGAATCGTGAAAAGAATAACGATCTCAAGCGAAATCAGTAACAAAATCTGCATAAAATTGAATTTCTGGAAAAATTATCATTTTAACTGGCCCTATTTCGAGACTTGGGTTCGGATTTTAAAAGTTTTTTTTTCAGGCTGTAAGTGGCAGAATGGGCTGAAATTTTGGAATCGACAAAAGAATGACGGTCTTAAGCGAAATCAGTAAAAAAATATGCCTAAAGTTGAATTGCTGGAAAATTTATCATTCTAAATTACCCTATTTCGAGACTTGGGTTCGGACTAAAAAATCCATTTTATCACGCTGTATGGGGCAGAATGGGCTGAAATTTCTCAATAATGAAAAGAATGACGGTTTCAATCGAAAACAGTACCAAAATCAGAATAAAATTTTATTTCTGGAAAAATTATCATTCTTACCAGCAATACTTCGGGACATGAGTTCGGTCTTTGGAAGGTATTTTTTCTTACTTATCCTATTTCGAGACTTGGGTTCGGACTAAAAAATCGGTTTTATCAGTCTGTATGAGGCAGAATGGGCTGAAATTTTGGAATTGACAAAAGAATGACGGTCTCAAGCGAAATCAGAATTAAAATCTGCCTAAAGTTGAATTTCTTCAAAATTTTCAATCTTTGTGGCCCTATTTCAAGACTTGGGTTCGGACTCAAAAATCCGTTATATCAGGCTGTATGGGGCAGAATGGGCTGAAATTTTGGAATCGTGAAAAGAATGACGGTCTCAACTGAAATCAGTAACAAAATATGTTAAAAGTTGCATTTCTGGAAAATTTATCATTCTAAATTACCCTATTTTGAGACTTGGGTTCGGACTAAAAAATCCATTTTATCAGGCTGTATGGGGCAGAATGGGCTAAAATTTTGCAATAGTTAAAAGAATGACGGTTTCAATCGAAAACAGTACCAATATCAGCCTTAAGTTTTATTTCTGGAAAAATTATCAATCTTACCAGCAGGACTTTTGGACATGAGTTCGGTCTTTGGAAGGTATTTTTTCTTACTTATCCTATTTCGAGACTTGGGTTCGGACAAAAATATTCATTTTATTAGGCTGTATGGGCACGAATTGGCTGAAATTTTTGAATCGACAAAAGAATGACGGTCTCAAGCGAAATCTGTAACAAAATAAGCCTAAAGTTATATAGCTGGAAAATTTATCATTCTAAATTACCCAATTACGAGACTTGGGTTCTGACCAAAAAATCCATTTTATCAAGCTGAATGGGGCAGAATAGGCTGAAATTTTGGAATCGTGAAAAGAATGACGGTCTCAAGTGAAATCAGTAACACAATATGCCAAAAGTTGCATTACTGGAAAATTTATCATTCTAAATTTCCCTATTTTGAGACTTGGGTTCTGACTAAAAAATCCATTTTATCAAGTTGAATGGGGCAGAATAGGCTGGAATTTTGCAATAGTGAAATGAATGACGGTTTCAGTAGAAAACAGTACCAAAATCAGCTTACAGTTTTATTTCTGGAAAAATTATCATTCTTACTAACAATACTTCGGGACATGAGTTCGGTCTTTGGAAGGTATTTTTTCTTACTTATCCTATTTCGAGACTTGGGTTCGGACTAAAAAATCGGTTTTATCAGTCTGTATGAGGCAGAATGGGCTGAAATTTTGGAATTGACAAAAGAATGACGGTCTCAAGCGAAATCAGAATTAAAATCTGCCTAAAGTTGAATATCTGCAAAAATTTTCAATCTTTGTGGCCCTATTTCAAGACTTGGGTTCGGACTCAAAAATCCGTTATATCAGGCTGTATGGGGCAGAATGGGCTGAAATTTTGGAATCGTGAAAAGAATGACGGTCTCAACTGAAATCAGTAACAAAATATGCCAAAAGTTGCATTTCTGGAAAATTTATCATTCTAAATTACCCTATTTTGAGACTTGGGTTCGGACTAAAAAATCCATTTTATCAAGCTGAATGGGGCAGAATGGGCTAAAATTTTGCAATAGTTAAAAGAATGACGGTTTCAATCGAAAACAGTACCAATATCAGCCTTAAGTTTTATTTCTGGAAAAATTATCAATCTTACCAGCAGGACTTTTGGACATGAGTTCGGTCTTTGAAAGGTATTTTTTCTTACTTATCCTATATCGAGACTTGGGTTCGGACAAAAAAATTCATTTCATTAGGCTGTTTGGGCAAGAATGGGCCGAAATTTTGGAATTGTGAAAAAAATGACGTTCTCAAGCGAAATCAGTAATAAAATCTGCCAAAAGTTGAATTTCTGGAAAAATTTTCAATGTTTGTGGCCCTATTTCGAGACTTGGGTTCGGAATAAAAATTCCATTTTATCAGGCTGTATGAGGCAGAATGGGCTGAAATTTTGGATTTGACAAAAGAATGACGGTCTCAAGTGAAATCAGTAACAAAATATGCCAAAAGTTGCATTTCTGGAAAATTTATCATTCCTAATTTCCCTATTTCGAGACTTGGGTTCGGACTAAAAAATCTGTTTTATCAAGCTGTATGGGGCAGAATGGGCTGAAATTTTGGAATCGTGAAAAGAATAACGATCTCAAGCGAAATCAGTAACAAAATCTGCATAAAAATGATCTTCTGGAAAAATAATCATTCTTACCGGCCTTATTTCGAGACATGGACGAGGAATAAAAAGCCATTTTATCAGGCTGTATTTGGCAGAATGGGCTGAAATTTAAGAATCGTGAGAATAATGACGATCTCAAGCGAAATCAGTAACAAAATCTGCCAAAAGTTGCATTTCTGGAAAAATTATCATTTTTACGGGCCTTATTTCGAGACTTGGGTTCGGACATTAAATGCCATTTTGTCAGACTGTATGTGGCAGAATGGGCTGAAATTTAAGAATCGTGAGAATAATGACGATCTCAAGCGAAATCAGTAACAAAATCTGCCAAAAGTTGCATTTCTGGAAAAATTATCATTTTAACTGGCCCTATTTCGAGACTTGGGTTCGGATTTTAAAAGTTTTTTTTTCAGGTTGTAAGTGTCAGAATGGGCTGAAATTTTGGAATCGACAAAAGAATGACGGTCTTAAGCGAAATCAGTAAAAAAATATGCCTAAATTTGAATTGCTGGAAAATTTATCATTCTAAATTACCCTATTTCGAGACTTGGGTTCGGACTAAAAAATCCATTTTATCACGCTGTATGGGGCAGAATGGGCTGAAATTTCTCAATAATGAAAAGAATGACGGTTTCAATCGAAAACAGTACCAAAATCAGAATAAAATTTTATTTCTGGAAAAATTATCATTCTTACCAGCAATACTTCGGGACATGAGTTCGGTCTTTGGAAGGTATTTTTTCTTACTTATACTATTTCGAGACTTAGGTTCGGACTAAAAAATCGGTTTTATCAGTCTGTATGAGGCAGAATGGGCTGAAATTTTGGAATTGACAAAAGAATGACGGTCTCAAGCGAAATCAGAATTAAAATCTGCCTTAAGATGAATTTCTTCAAAAATTTTCAATCTTTGTGGCCCTATTTCAAGACTTGGGTTCGGACTCAAAAATCCGTTATATCAGGCTGTATGGGGCAGAATGGGCTGAAATTTTGGAATCGTGAAAAGAATGACGGTCTCAACTGAAATCAGTAACAAAATATGTTAAAAGTTGCATTTCTGGAAAATTTATCATTCTAAATTACCCTATTTTGAGACTTGGGTTCGGACTAAAAAATCCATTTTATCAGGCTGTATGGGGCAGAATGGGCTAAAATTTTGCAATAGTTAAAAGAATGACGGTTTCAATCGAAAACAGTACCAATATCAGCCTTAAGTTTTATTTCTGGAAAAATTATCAATCTTACCAGCAGGACTTTTGGACATGAGTTCGGTCTTTGGAAGGTATTTTTTCTTACTTATCCTATTTCGAGACTTGGGTTCGGACAAAAAAATTCATTTTATTAGGCTGTATGGGCACGAATGGGCTGAAATTTTTGAATCGACAAAAGAATGACGGTCTCAAGCGAAATCAGTAACATAATAAGCCTAAAGTTATATAGCTGGAAAATTTATCATTCTAAATTACCCAATTTCGAGACTTGGGTTCTGACTAAAAAATCCATTTTATCAAGCTGAATGGGGCAGAATAGGCTGAAATTTTGGAATCGTGAAAAGAATAACGATCTCAAGCGAAATCAGTAACAAAATCTGCATAAAAATGATCTTCTGGAAAAATAATCATTCTTACCGGCCTTATTTCGAGACATGGACGAGGAATAAAAAGCCATTTTATCAGGCTGTATTTGGCAGAATGGGCTGAAATTTAAGAATCGTGAGAATAATGACGATCTCAAGCGAAATCAGTAACAAAATCTGCCAAAAGTTGCATTTCTGGAAAAATTATCATTTTTACGGGCCTTATTTCGAGAATTGGGTTCGGACATTAAATGCCATTTTGTCAGACTGTATGTGGCAGAATGGGCTAAAATTTTAGAAACGTGAAAAGAATGACGATCTCAAGCGGAATCAGAAACAAAATCTGCCTAAAGTTGAATTTCTGGAAAAATTTTCAATGTTTGTGGCCCTATTTCGAGACTTGGGTTCGGAATAAAAATTCCATTTTATCAGGCTGTATGAGGCAGAATGGGCTGAAATTTTGGATTTGACAAAAGAATGACGGTCTCAAGCGAAATCAGTAACAAAATAAGCCTTAAGTTATATTGCTGGAAAATTTATCATTCTAAATTACCCTATTTCGAGACTTGGGTTCTGACTAAAAAATCCATTTTATCAAGCTGAATGGGGCAGAATAGGCTGGAATTTTGCAATAGTGAAAAGAATGACGGTTTCAGTAGAAAACAGTACCAAAATCAGCTTACAGTTTTATTTCTGGAAAAATTATCATTCGTACCAGCAGTACTTCGGGACATGATTTCGGTCTTTGGAGGGTATTTTTTCTTACGTATCCTATTTCGAGACTTGGGTTCGGACAAAAAAATTCATTTTTTAGGCTTTCTTTGGCAGAATGGGCTGAAATTTTGGAATCGTGAAAAGAATGACGGTCTCAAGTGAAATCAGTAACAAAATATGCCAAAAGTTGCATTTCTGGAAAATTTATCATTCCTAATTTCCCTATTTCGAGACTTGGGTTCGGACTAAAAAATCTGTTTTATCAAGCTGTATGGGGCAGAATGGGCTGAAATTTTGGAATCGTGAAAAGAATAACGATCTCAAGCGAAATCAGTAACAAAATCTGCATAAAAATGATCTTCTGGAAAAATAATCATTCTTACCGGCCTTATTTCGAGACATGGACGAGGAATAAAAAGCCATTTTATCAGGCTGTATTTGGCAGAATGGGCTGAAATTTAAGAATCGTGAGAATAATGACGATCTCAAGCGAAATCAGTAACAAAATCTGCCAAAAGTTGCATTTCTGGAAAAATTATCATTTTTACGGGCCTTATTTCGAGACTTGGGTTGGGCATTAAATGCCATTTTGTCAGACTGTATGTGGCAGAATGGGCTAAAATTTTAGAAACGTGAAAAGAATGACGATCTCAAGCGGAATCAGAAACAAAATCTGCCTAAAGTTGAAATTCTGGAAAAATTTTCAATGTTTGTGGCCCTATTTCGAGACTTGGGTTCGGAATAAAAATTCCATTTTATCAGGCTGTATGAGGCAGAATGGGCTGATATTTTGGATTTGACAAAAGAATGACGGTCTCAAGCGAAATCAGTAACAAAATAAGCCTTAAGTTATATTGCTGGAAAATTTATCATTCTAAATTACCCTATTTCGAGACTTGGGTTCTGACTAAAAAATCCATTTTATCAAGCTGAATGGGGCAGAATAGGCTAGAATTTTGCAATAGTGAAAAGAATGACGGTTTCAGTAGAAAACAGTACCAAAATCAGCTTACAGTTTTATTTCTGGAAAAATTATCATTCGTACCAGCAGTACTTCGGGACATGATTTCGGTCTTTGGAGGGTATTTTTTCTTACTTATCCTATTTCGAGACTTGGGTTCGGACAAAAATTTTTCATTTTATAGCCTTTTTTTGGCAGAATGGGCTGAAATTTTGGAATCGTGAAAAGAATGACGGTCTCAAGTGAAATCAGTAACAAAATATGCCAAAAGTTGCATTTCTGGAAAATTTATCATTCTTAATTTCCCTATTTCGAGACTTGGGTTCGGACTAAAAAATCTGTTTTATCAAGCTGTATGGGGCAGAATTGGCTGAAATTTTGGAATCGTGAAAAGAATAACGATCTCAAGGGAAATCAGTAACAAAATCTGCATAAAATTGAATTGCTGGAAAAATAATCATTCTTACCGGCCTTATTTCGAGACATGGATGAGGACTTAATAAGCCATTTTATCAGGCTGTATGTGGCAGAATGGGCTGAAATTTAAGAATCGTGAGAATAATGACGATCTCAAGCGAAATCAGTAACAAAATCTGCCTAAAGTTGAATTGCTGGAAAATTTATCATTCTTAATTTCCCTATTTCGAGACTTGGGTTCGGACTAAAAAATCTGTTTTATGGAGCTGTATGGGGCAGAATGGGCTGAAATTTTGGAATCGTGAAAAGAATAACGATCTCAAGCGAAATCAGTAACAAAATCTGCATAAAATTGAATTTCTGGAAAAATTATCATTTTAACTGGCCCTATTTCGAGACTTGGGTTCGGATTTTAAAAGTTTTTTTTTCAGGCTGTAAGTGGCAGAATGGGCTGAAATTTTGGAATCGACAAAAGAATGACGGTCTTAAGCGAAATCAGTAAAAAAATATGCCTAAAGTTGAATTGCTGGAAAATTTATCATTCTAAATTACCCTATTTCGAGACTTGGGTTCGGACTAAAAAATCCATTTTATCACGCTGTATGGGGCAGAATGGGCTGAAATTTCTCAATAATGAAAAGAATGACGGTTTCAATCGAAAACAGTACCAAAATCAGAATAAAATTTTATTTCTGGAAAAATTATCATTCTTACCAGCAATACTTCGGGACATGAGTTCGGTCTTTGGAAGGTATTTTTTCTTACTTATCCTATTTCGAGACTTGGGTTCGGACTAAAAAATCGGTTTTATCAGTCTGTATGAGGCAGAATGGGCTGAAATTTTGGAATTGACAAAAGAATGACGGTCTCAAGCGAAATCAGAATTAAAATCTGCCTAAAGTTGAATTTCTTCAAAATTTTCAATCTTTGTGGCCCTATTTCAAGACTTGGGTTCGGACTCAAAAATCCGTTATATCAGGCTGTATGGGGCAGAATGGGCTGAAATTTTGGAATCGTGAAAAGAATGACGGTCTCAACTGAAATCAGTAACAAAATATGTTAAAAGTTGCATTTCTGGAAAATTTATCATTCTAAATTACCCTATTTTGAGACTTGGGTTCGGACTAAAAAATCCATTTTATCAGGCTGTATGGGGCAGAATGGGCTAAAATTTTGCAATAGTTAAAAGAATGACGGTTTCAATCGAAAACAGTACCAATATCAGCCTTAAGTTTTATTTCTGGAAAAATTATCAATCTTACCAGCAGGACTTTTGGACATGAGTTCGGTCTTTGGAAGGTATTTTTTCTTACTTATCCTATTTCGAGACTTGGGTTCGGACAAAAATATTCATTTTATTAGGCTGCATGGGCACGAATTGGCTGAAATTTTTGAATCGACAAAAGAATGACGGTCTCAAGCGAAATCAGTAACAAAATAAGCCTAAAGTTATATAGCTGGAAAATTTATCATTCTAAATTACCCAATTACGAGACTTGGGTTCTGACCAAAAAATCCATTTTATCAAGCTGAATGGGGCAGAATAGGCTGAAATTTTGGAATCGTGAAAAGAATGACGGTCTCAAGTGAAATCAGTAACACAATATGCCAAAAGTTGCATTACTGGAAAATTTATCATTCTAAATTTCCCTATTTTGAGACTTGGGTTCTGACTAAAAAATCCATTTTATCAAGTTGAATGGGGCAGAATAGGCTGGAATTTTGCAATAGTGAAATGAATGACGGTTTCAGTAGAAAACAGTACCAAAATCAGCTTACAGTTTTATTTCTGGAAAAATTATCATTCTTACTAACAATACTTCGGGACATGAGTTCGGTCTTTGGAAGGTATTTTTTCTTACTTATCCTATTTCGAGACTTGGGTTCGGACTAAAAAATCGGTTTTATCAGTCTGTATGAGGCAGAATGGGCTGAAATTTTGGAATTGACAAAAGAATGACGGTCTCAAGCGAAATCAGAATTAAAATCTGCCTAAAGTTGAATATCTGCAAAAATTTTCAATCTTTGTGGCCCTATTTCAAGACTTGGGTTCGGACTCAAAAATCCGTTATATCAGGCTGTATGGGGCAGAATGGGCTGAAATTTTGGAATCGTGAAAAGAATGACGGTCTCAACTGAAATCAGTAACAAAATATGCCAAAAGTTGCATTTCTGGAAAATTTATCATTCTAAATTACCCTATTTTGAGACTTGGGTTCGGACTAAAAAATCCATTTTATCAAGCTGAATGGGGCAGAATGGGCTAAAATTTTGCAATAGTTAAAAGAATGACGGTTTCAATCGAAAACAGTACCAATATCAGCCTTAAGTTTTATTTCTGGAAAAATTATCAATCTTACCAGCAGGACTTTTGGACATGAGTTCGGTCTTTGAAAGGTATTTTTTCTTACTTATCCTATTTCGAGACTTGGGTTCGGACAAAAAAATTCATTTCATTAGGCTGTTTGGGCAAGAATGGGCCGAAATTTTGGAATTGTGAAAAAAATGACGTTCTCAAGCGAAATCAGTAATAAAATCTGCCAAAAGTTGCATTTCTGGAAAAATTATCATTTTTACTGGCCTTATTTCGAGACTTGGGTTCGGACATTAAATGCCATTTTGTCAGACTGTATGTGGCAGAATGGGCTAAAATTTTAGAAACGTGAAAAGAATGACGATCTCAAGCGGAATCAGAAACAAAATCTGCCTAAAGTTGAATTTCTGGAAAAATTTTCAATGTTTGTGGCCCTATTTCGAGACTTGGGTTCGGAATAAAAATTCCATTTTATCAGGCTGTATGAGGCAGAATGGGCTGAAATTTTGGATTTGACAAAAGAATGACGGTCTCAAGTGAAATCAGTAACAAAATATGCCAAAAGTTGCATTTCTGGAAAATTTATCATTCCTAATTTCCCTATTTCGAGACTTGGGTTCGGACTAAAAAATCTGTTTTATCAAGCTGTATGGGGCAGAATGGGCTGAAATTTTGGAATCGTGAAAAGAATAACGATCTCAAGCGAAATCAGTAACAAAATCTGCATAAAAATGATCTTCTGGAAAAATAATCATTCTTACCGGCCTTATTTCGAGACATGGACGAGGAATAAAAAGCCATTTTATCAGGCTGTATTTGGCAGAATGGGCTGAAATTTAAGAATCGTGAGAATAATGATGATCTCAAGCGAAATCAGTAACAAAATCTGCCAAAAGTTGCATTTCTGGAAAAATTATCATTTTTACGGGCCTTATTTCGAGACTTGGGTTCGGACATTAAATGCCATTTTGTCAGACTGTATGTGGCAGAATGGGCTAAAATTTTTGAAACGTGAAAAGAATGACGATCTCAAGCGGAATCAAAAACAAAATCTGCCTAAAGTTGAATTTCTGGAAAAATTTTCAATGTTTGTGGCTCTATTTCGAGACTTGGGTTCTGACTAAAAAATCCATTTTATCAAGCTGAATGGGGCAGAATAGGCTGGAATTTTGCAATAGTGAAAAGAATGACGTTTTCAGTAGAAAACAGTACCAAAATCAGCTTACAGTTTTATTTCTGGAAAAATTATCATTCGTACCAGCAGTACTTCGGGACATGATTTCGGTCTTTGGAGGGTATTTTTTCTTACTTATCCTATTTCGAGACTTGGGTTCGGACAAAAATTTTTCATTTTATAGCCTTTTTTTGGCAGAATGGGCTGAAATTTTGGAATCGTGAAAAGAATGACGGTCTCAAGTGAAATCAGTAACAAAATATGCCAAAAGTTGCATTTCTGGAAAATTTATCATTCTTAATTTCCCTATTTCGAGACTTGGGTTCGGACTAAAAAATCTGTTTTATCAAGCTGTATGGGGCAGAATGGGCTGAAATTTTGGAATCGTGAAAAGAATAACGATCTCAAGCGAAATCAGTAACAAAATCTCCATAAAATTGAATTTCTGGAAAAATTATCATTTTAACTGGCCCTATTTCGAGACTTGGGTTCGGATTTTAAAAGTTTTTTTTTCAGGTTGTAAGTTTCAGAATGGGCTGAAATTTTGGAATCGACAAAAGAATGACGGTCTTAAGCGAAATCAGTAAAAAAATATGCCTAAATTTGAATTGCTGGAAAATTTATCATTCTAAATTACCCTATTTCGAGACTTGGGTTCGGACTAAAAAATCCATTTTATCACGCTGTATGGGGCAGAATGGGCTGAAATTTCTCAATAATGAAAAGAATGACGGTTTCAATCGAAAACAGTACCAAAATCAGAATAAAATTTTATTTCTGGAAAAATTATCATTCTTACCAGCAATACTTCGGGACATGAGTTCGGTCTTTGGAAGGTATTTTTTCTTACTTATACTATTTCGAGACTTAGGTTCGGACTAAAAAATCGGTTTTATCAGTCTGTATGAGGCAGAATGGGCTGAAATTTTGGAATTGACAAAAGAATGACGGTCTCAAGCGAAATCAGAATTAAAATCTGCCTAAAGATGAATTTCTTGAAAATTTTCAATCTTTGTGGCCCTATTTCAAGACTTGGGTTCGGACTCAAAAATCCGTTATATCAGGCTGTATGGGGCAGAATGGGCTGAAATTTTGGAATCGTGAAAAGAATGACGGTCTCAACTGAAATCAGTAACAAAATATGTTAAAAGTTGCATTTCTGGAAAATTTATCATTCTAAATTACCCTATTTTGAGACTTGGGTTCGGACTAAAAAATCCATTTTATCAGGCTGTATGGGGCAGAATGGGCTAAAATTTTGCAATAGTTAAAAGAATGACGGTTTCAATCGAAAACAGTACCAATATCAGCCTTAAGTTTTATTTCTGGAAAAATTATCAATCTTACCAGCAGGACTTTTGGACATGAGTTCGGTCTTTGGAAGGTATTTTTTCTTACTTATCCTATTTCGAGACTTGGGTTCGGACAAAAAAATTCATTTTATTAGGCTGTATGGGCACGAATGGGCTGAAATTTTTGAATCGACAAAAGAATGACGGTCTCAAGCGAAATCAGTAACATAATAAGCCTAAAGTTATATAGCTGGAAAATTTATCATTCTAAATTACCCAATTTCGAGACTTGGGTTCTGACTAAAAAATCCATTTTATCAAGCTGAATGGGGCAGAATAGGCTGAAATTTTGGAATCGTGAAAAGAATGACGGTCTCAAGTGAAATCAGTAACACAATATGCCAAAAGTTGCATTACTGGAAAATTTATCATTCTAAATTTCCCTATTTTGAGACTTGGGTTCTGACTAAAAAATCCATTTTATCAAGTTGAATGGGGCAGAATAGGCTGGAATTTTGCAATAGTGAAATGAATGACGGTTTCAGTAGAAAACAGTACCAAAATCAGCTTACAGTTTTATTTCTGGAAAAATTATCATTCTTACTAACAATACTTCGGGACATGAGTTCGGTCTTTGGAAGGTATTTTTTCTTACTTATCCTATTTCGAGACTTGGGTTCGGACTAAAAAATCGGTTTTATCAGTCTGTATGAGGCAGAATGGGCTGAAATTTTGGAATTGACAAAAGAATGACGGTCTCAAGCGAAATCAGAACTAAAATCTGCCTAAAGTTGAATATCTGCAAAAATTTTCAATCTTTGTGTTCCTATTTCAAGACTTGGGTTCGGACTCAAAAATCCGTTATATTAGGCTGTATGGGGCAGAATGGGCTGAAATTTTGGAATCGTGAAAAGAATGACGGTCTCAACTGAAATCAGTAACAAAATATGCCAAAAGTTGCATTTCTGGAAAATTTATCATTCTAAATTACCCTATTTTGAGACTTGGGTTCGGACTAAAAAATCCATTTTATCAAGCTGAATGGGGCAGAATGGGCTAAAATTTTGCAATAGTTAAAAGAATGACGGTTTCAATCGAAAACAGTACCAATATCAGCCTTAAGTTTTATTTCTGGAAAAATTATCAATCTTACCAGCAGGACTTTTGGACATGAGTTCGGTCTTTGAAAGGTATTTTTTCTTACTTATCCTATTTCGAGACTTGGGTTCGGACAAAAAAATTCATTTCATTAGGCTGTTTGTGCAAGAATGGGCCGAAATTTTGGAATTGTGAAAAAAATGACGTTCTCAAGCGAAATCAGTAATAAAATCTGCCAAAAGTTGCATTTCTGGAAAAATTATCATTTTTACTGGCCTTATTTCGAGACTTGGGTTCGGACATTAAATGCCATTTTGTCAGACTGTATGTGGCAGAATGGGCTAAAATTTTAGAAACGTGAAAAGAATGACGATCTCAAGCGGAATCAGAAACAAAATCTGCCTAAAGTTGAATTTCTGGAAAAATTTTCAATGTTTGTGGCCCTATTTCGAGACTTGGGTTCGGAATAAAAATTCCATTTTATCAGGCTGTATGAGGCAGAATGGGCTGAAATTTTGGATTTGACAAAAGAATGACGGTCTCAAGCGAAATCAGTAACAAAATAAGCCTTAAGTTATATTGCTGGAAAATTTATCATTCTAAATTACCCTATTTCGAGACTTGGGTTCTGACTAAAAAATCCATTTTATCAAGCTGAATGGGGCAGAATAGGCTGGAATTTTGCAATAGTGAAAAGAATGACGTTTTCAGTAGAAAACAGTACCAAAATCAGCTTACAGTTTTATTTCTGGAAAAATTATCATTCGTACCAGCAGTACTTCGGGACACGATTTCGGTCTTTGAAGGGTATTTTTTCTTACGTATCCTATTTCGAGACTTGGGTTCGGACAAAAAAATTCATTTTTTAGGCTTTCTTTGGCAGAATGGGCTGAAATTTTGGAATCGTGAAAAGAATGACGGTCTCAAGTGAAATCAGTAACAAAATATGCCAAAAGTTGCATTTCTGGAAAATTTATCATTCCTAATTTCCCTATTTCGAGACTTGGGTTCGGACTAAAAAATCTGTTTTATCAAGCTGTATGGGGCAGAATGGGCTGAAATTTTGGAATCGTGAAAAGAATAACGATCTCAAGCGAAATCAGTAACAAAATCTGCATAAAAATGATCTTATGGAAAAATAATCATTCTTACCGGCCTTATTTCGAGACATGGACGAGGAATAAAAAGCCATTTTATCAGGCTGTATTTGGCAGAATGGGCTGAAATTTAAGAATCGTGAGAATAATGACGATCTCAAGCGAAATCAGTAACAAAATCTGCCAAAAGTTGCATTTCGGGAAAAATTATCATTTTTACGGGCCTTATTTCAAGACTTGGGTTCGGACATTAAATGCCATTTTGTCAGACTGTATGTGGCAGAATGGGCTAAAATTTTTGAAACGTGAAAAGAATGACGATCTCAAGCGGAATCAGAAACAAAATCTGCCTAAAGTTGAATTTCTGGAAAAATTTTCAATGTTTGTGGCCCTATTTCGAGACTTGGGTTCGGAATAATAATTCCATTTTATCAGGCTGTATGAGGCAGAATGGGCTGAAATTTTGGATTTGACAAAAGAATGACGGTCTCAAGCGAAATCAGTAACAAAATAAGCCTTAAGTTATATTGCTGGAAAATTTTTCATTCTAAATTACCCTATTTCGAGACTTGGGTTCTGACTAAAAAATCCATTTTATCAAGCTGAATGGGGCAGAATAGGCTGGAATTTTGCAATAGTGAAAAGAATGACGTTTTCAGTAGAAAACAGTACCAAAATCAGCTTACAGTTATATTTCTGGAAAAATTATCATTCGTACCAACAGTACTTCGGGACATGATTTCGGTCTTTGGAGGGTATTTTTTCTTACTTATCCTATTTCGAGACTTGGGTTCGGACAAAATTTTTTCATTTTATAGCCTTTTTTTGGCAGAATGGGCTGAAATTTTGGAATCGTGAAAAGAATGACGGTCTCAAGTGAAATCAGTAACAAAATATGCCAAAAGTTGCATTTCTGGAAAATTTATCATTCTTAATTTCCCTATTTCGAGACTTGGGTTCGGACTAAAAAATCTGTTTTATCAAGCTGTATGGGGCAGAATTGGCTGAAATTTTGGAATCGTGAAAAGAATAACGATCTCAAGCGAAATCAGTAACAAAATCTGCATAAAATTGAATTGCTGGAAAAATAATCATTCTTACCGGCCTTATTTCGAGACATGGATGAGGACTTAATAAGCCATTTTATCAGGCTGTATGTGGCAGAATGGGCTGAAATTTAAGAATCGTGAGAATAATGACGATCTCAAGCGAAATCAGTAACAAAATCTGCCTAAAGTTGAATTGCTGGAAAATTTATCATTCTTAATTTCCCTATTTCGAGACTTGGGTTCGGACTAAAAAATCTGTTTTATGGAGCTGTATGGGGCAGAATGGGCTGAAATTTTGGAATCGTGAAAAGAATAACGATCTCAAGCGAAATCAGTAACAAAATCTGCATAAAATTGAATTTCTGGAAAAATTATCATTTTAACTGGCCCTATTTCGAGACTTGGGTTCGGATTTTAAAAGTTTTTTTTTCAGGTTGTAAGTGGCAGAATGGGCTGAAATTTTGGAATCAACAAAAGAATGACGGTCTTAAGCGAAATCAGTAAAAAAATATGCCTAAAGTTGAATTGCTGGAAAATTTATCATTCTAAATTACCCTATTTCGAGACTTGGGTTCGGACTAAAAAATCCATTTTATCACGCTGTATGGGGCAGAATGGGCTGAAATTTCTCAATAATGAAAAGAATGACGGTTTCAATCGAAAACAGTACCAAAATCAGCTTACAGTTTTATTTCTGGAAAAATTATCATTCGTACGAGCAGTACTTCGGGACATGATTTCGGTCTTTGAAGGGTATTTTTTCTTACGTATCCTATTTCGAGACTTGGGTTCGGACAAAAAAATTCATTTTTTAGGCTTTCTTTGGCAGAATGGGCTGAAATTTTGGAATCGTGAAAAGAATGACGGTCTCAAGTGAAATCAGTAACAAAATATGCCAAAAGTTGCATTTCTGGAAAATTTATCATTCTTAATTTCCCTATTTCGAGACTTGGGTTCGGACTAAAAAATCTGTTTTATCAAGCTGTATGGGGCAGAATTGGCTGAAATTTTGGAATCGTGAAAAGAATAACGATCTCAAGCGAAATCAGTAACAAAATCTGCATAAAATTGAATTGCTGGAAAAGTAATCATTCTTACCGGCCTTATTTCGAGACATGGATGAGGACTTAATAAGCCATTTTATCAGGCTGTATGTGGCAGAATGGGCTGAAATTTAAGAATCGTGAGAATAATGACGATCTCAAGCGAAATCAGTAACAAAATCTGCCTAAAGTTGAATTGCTGGAAAATTTATCATTCTTAATTTCCCTATTTCGAGACTTGGGTTCGGACTAAAAAATCTGTTTTATGGAGCTGTATGGGGCAGAATGGGCTGAAATTTTGGAATCGTGAAAAGAATAACGATCTCAAGCGAAATCAGTAACAAAATCTGCATAAAATTGAATTTCTGGAAAAATTATCATTTTAACTGGCCCTATTTCGAGACTTGGGTTCGGATTTTAAAAGTTTTTTTTTCAGGTTGTAAGTGGCAGAATGGGCTGAAATTTTGGAATCGACAAAAGAATGACGGTCTTAAGCGAAATCAGTAAAAAAATATGCCTAAAGTTGAATTGCTGGCAAATTTATCATTCTAAATTACCCTATTTCGAGACTTGGGTTCGGACTAAAAAATCCATTTTATCACGCTGTATGGGGCAGAATGGGCTGAAATTTCTCAATAATGAAAAGAATGACGGTTTCAATCGAAAACAGTACCAAAATCAGAATAAAATTTTATTTCTGGAAAAATTATCATTCTTACCAGCAATACTTCGGGACATGAGTTCGGTCTTTGGAAGGTATTTTTTCTTACTTATACTATTTCGAGACTTGGGTTCGGACTAAAAAATCGGTTTTATCAGTCTGTATGAGGCAGAATGGGCTGAAATTTTGGAATTGACAAAAGAATGACGGTCTCAAGCGAAATCAGAATTAAAATCTGCCTAAAGTTGAATATCTGCAAAAATTTTCAATCTTTGTGTTCCTATTTCAAGACTTGGGTTCGGACTCAAAAATCCGTTATATCAGGCTGTATGGGGCAGAATGGGCTGAAATTTTGGAATCGTGAAAAGAATGACGGTCTCAACTAAAATCAGTAACAAAATATGTTAAAAGTTGCATTTCTGGAAAATTTATCATTCTAAATTACCCTATTTTGAGACTTGGGTTCGGACTAAAAAATCCATTTTATCAGGCTGTATGGGGCAGAATGGGCTAAAATTTTGCAATAGTTAAAAGAATGACGGTTTCAATCGAAAACAGTACCAATATCAGCCTTAAGTTTTATTTCTGGAAAAATTATCAATCTTACCAGCAGGACTTTTGGACATGAGTTCGGTCTTTGGAAGGTATTTTTTCTTACTTATCCTATTTCGAGACTTGGGTTCGGACTAAAAAATCGGTTTTATCAGTCTGTATGAGGCAGAATGGGCTGAAATTTTGGAATTGACAAAAGAATGACGGTCTCAAGCGAAATCAGAATTAAAATCTGCCTAAAGTTGAATATCTGCAAAAATTTTCAATCTTTGTGTTCCTATTTCAAGACTTGGGTTCGGACTCAAAAATCCGTTATATCAGGCTGTATGGGGCAGAATGGGCTGAAATTTTGGAATCGTGAAAAGAATGACGGTCTCAACTAAAATCAGTAACAAAATATGTTAAAAGTTGCATTTCTGGAAAATTTATCATTCTAAATTACCCTATTT
Source organism: Hesperophylax magnus (assembly GCA_026573805.1). Classification (NCBI taxonomy): domain Eukaryota; kingdom Metazoa; phylum Arthropoda; class Insecta; order Trichoptera; family Limnephilidae; genus Hesperophylax; species Hesperophylax magnus. The sequence goes on along the minus strand of JAIUSX010000184.1, from coordinate 9,844,908 downwards.
TGAGACTTGGGTTCGGACTAAAAAATCCATTTTATCAGGCTGTATGGGGCAGAATGGGCTAAAATTTTGCAATAGTTAAAAGAATGACGGTTTCAATCGAAAACAGTACCAATATCAGCCTTAAGTTTTATTTCTGGAAAAATTATCAATCTTACCAGCAGGACTTTTGGACATGAGTTCGGTCTTTGGAAGGTATTTTTTCTTACTTATCCTATTTCGAGACTTGGGTTCGGACAAAAAAATTCATTTTATTAGGCTGTATGGGCACGAATGGGCTGAAATTTTTGAATCGACAAAAGAATGACGGTCTCAAGCGAAATCAGTAACAAAATAAGCCTAAAGTTATATAGCTGGAAAATTGATCATTCTAAATTACCCAATTTCGAGACTTGGGTTCTGACTAAAAAATCCATTTTATCAAGCTGAATGGGGCAGAATAGGCTGAAATTTTGGAATCGTGAAAAGAATGACGGTCTCAAGTGAAATCAGTAACACAATATGCCAAAAGTTGCATTACTGGAAAATTTATCATTCTAAATTTCCCTATTTTGAGACTTGGGTTCTGACTAAAAAATCCATTTTATCAAGTTGAATGGGGCAGAATAGGCTGGAATTTTGCAATAGTGAAATGAATGACGGTTTCAGTAGAAAACAGTACCAAAATCAGCTTACAGTTTTATTTCTGGAAAAATTATCATTCTTACTAACAATACTTCGGGACATGAGTTCGGTCTTTGGAAGGTATTTTTTCTTACTTATCCTATTTCGAGACTTGGGTTCGGACTAAAAAATCGGTTTTATCAGTCTGTATGAGGCAGAATGGGCTGAAATTTTGGAATTGACAAAAGAATGACGGTCTCAAGCGAAATCAGAATTAAAATCTGCCTAAAGTTGAATATCTGCAAAAATTTTCAATCTTTGTGTTCCTATTTCAAGACTTGGGTTCGGACTCAAAAATCCGTTATATCAGGCTGTATGGGGCAGAATGGGCTGAAATTTTGGAATCGTGAAAAGAATGACGGTCTCAACTAAAATCAGTAACAAAATATGTTAAAAGTTGCATTTCTGGAAAATTTATCATTCTAAATTACCCTATTTTGAGACTTGGGTTCGGACTAAAAAATCCATTTTATCAGGCTGTATGGGGCAGAATGGGCTAAAATTTTGCAATAGTTAAAAGAATGACGGTTTCAATCGAAAACAGTACCAATATCAGCCTTAAGTTTTATTTCTGGAAAAATTATCAATCTTACCAGCAGGACTTTTGGACATGAGTTCGGTCTTTGGAAGGTATTTTTTCTTACTTATCCTATTTCGAGACTTGGGTTCGGACAAAAAAATTCATTTTATTAGGCTGTATGGGCACGAATGGGCTGAAATTTTTGAATCGACAAAAGAATGACGGTCTCAAGCGAAATCAGTAACAAAATAAGCCTAAAGTTATATAGCTGGAAAATTGATCATTCTAAATTACCCAATTTCGAGACTTGGGTTCTGACTAAAAAATCCATTTTATCAAGCTGAATGGGGCAGAATAGGCTGAAATTTTGGAATCGTGAAAAGAATGACGGTCTCAAGTGAAATCAGTAACACAATATGCCAAAAGTTGCATTACTGGAAAATTTATCATTCTAAATTTCCCTATTTTGAGACTTGGGTTCTGACTAAAAAATCCATTTTATCAAGTTGAATGGGGCAGAATAGGCTGGAATTTTGCAATAGTGAAATGAATGACGGTTTCAGTAGAAAACAGTACCAAAATCAGCTTACAGTTTTATTTCTGGAAAAATTATCATTCTTACTAACAATACTTCGGGACATGAGTTCGGTCTTTGGAAGGTATTTTTTCTTACTTATCCTATTTCGAGACTTGGGTTCGGACTAAAAAATCGGTTTTATCAGTCTGTATGAGGCAGAATGGGCTGAAATTTTGGAATTGACAAAAGAATGACGGTCTCAAGCGAAATCAGAATTAAAATCTGCCTAAAGTTGAATATCTGCAAAAATTTTCAATCTTTGTGTTCCTATTTCAAGACTTGGGTTCGGACTCAAAAATCCGTTATATCAGGCTGTATGGGGCAGAATGGGCTGAAATTTTGGAATCGTGAAAAGAATGACGGTCTCAACTAAAATCAGTAACAAAATATGTTAAAAGTTGCATTTCTGGAAAATTTATCATTCTAAATTACCCTATTTTGAGACTTGGGTTCGGACTAAAAAATCCATTTTATCAGGCTGTATGGGGCAGAATGGGCTAAAATTTTGCAATAGTTAAAAGAATGACGGTTTCAATCGAAAACAGTACCAATATCAGCCTTAAGTTTTATTTCTGGAAAAATTATCAATCTTACCAGCAGGACTTTTGGACATGAGTTCGGTCTTTGGAAGGTATTTTTTCTTACTTATCCTATTTCGAGACTTGGGTTCGGACAAAAAAATTCATTTTATTAGGCTGTATGGGCACGAATGGGCTGAAATTTTTGAATCGACAAAAGAATGACGGTCTCAAGCGAAATCAGTAACAAAATAAGCCTAAAGTTATATAGCTGGAAAATTGATCATTCTAAATTACCCAATTTCGAGACTTGGGTTCTGACTAAAAAATCCATTTTATCAAGCTGAATGGGGCAGAATAGGCTGAAATTTTGGAATCGTGAAAAGAATGACGGTCTCAAGTGAAATCAGTAACACAATATGCCAAAAGTTGCATTACTGGAAAATTTATCATTCTAAATTTCCCTATTTTGAGACTTGGGTTCTGACTAAAAAATCCATTTTATCAAGTTGAATGGGGCAGAATAGGCTGGAATTTTGCAATAGTGAAATGAATGACGGTTTCAGTAGAAAACAGTACCAAAATCAGCTTACAGTTTTATTTCTGGAAAAATTATCATTCTTACTAACAATACTTCGGGACATGAGTTCGGTCTTTGGAAGGTATTTTTTCTTACTTATCCTATTTCGAGACTTGGGTTCGGAAAAAAAAATTCATTTCATTAGGCTGTTTGGGCAAGAATGGGCCGATATTTTGGAATTGTGAAAAAAATGACGTTCTCAAGCGAAATCAGTAATAAAATCTGCCAAAGGTTGCATTTCTGGAAAAATTATCATTTTTACTGGCCTTATTTCGAGACTTGGGTTCGGACATTAAATGCCATTTTGTCAGACTGTATGTGGCAGAATTGGCTAAAATTTTAGAAACGTGAAAAGAATGACGATCTCAAGCGGAATCAGAAACAAAATCTGCCTAAAGTTGAATTTCTGGAAAAATTTTCAATGTTTGTGGCCCTATTTCGAGACTTGGGTTCGGAATTAAAATTCCATTTTATCAGGCTGTATGAGGAAGAATGGGCTGAAATTTTGGATTTGACAAAAGAATGACGGTCTCAAGCGAAATCAGTAACAAAATAAGCCTTAAGTTATATTGCTGGAAAATTTATCATTCTAAATTACCCTATTTCGAGACTTGGGTTCTGACTAAAAAATCCATTTTATGAAGCTGAATGGGGCAGAATAGGCTGGAATTTTGCAATAGTGAAAAGAATGACGGTTTCAGTAGAAAACAGTACCAAAATCAGCTTACAGTTTTATTTCTGGAAAAATTATCATTCGTACGAGCAGTACTTCGGGACATGATTTCGGTCTTTGAAGGGTATTTTTTCTTACGTATCCTATTTCGAGACTTGGGTTCGGACAAAAAAATTCATTTTTTAGGCTTTCTTTGGCAGAATGGGCTGAAATTTTGGAATCGTGAAAAGAATGACGGTCTCAAGTGAAATCAGTAACAAAATATGCCAAAAGTTGCATTTATGGAAAATTTATCATTCCTAATTTCCCTATTTCGAGACTTGGGTTCGGACTAAAAAATCTGTTTTATCAAGCTGTATGGGGCAGAATGGGCTGAAATTTTGGAATCGTGAAAAGAATAACGGTCTCAACTGAAATCAGTAACAAAATATGCCAAAAGTTGCATTTCTGGAAAAATTATCAATCTTACCAGCAGGACTTTTGGACATGAGTTCGGTCTTTGGAAGGTATTTTTTCTTACTTATCCTATTTCGAGACTTGGGTTCGGACAAAAAAATTCATTTCATTAGGCTGTTTGGGCAAGAATGGGCTAAAATTTTTGAATCGACAAAAGAATGACGGTCTCAAGCGAAATCAGAATTAAAATCTGCCTAAAGTTGAATTTCTTCAAAAATTTTCAATCTTTGTGGCCCTATTTCAAGACTTGGGTTCGGACTCAAAAATCCGTTATATCAGGCTGTATGGGGCAGAATGGGCTGAAATTTTGGAATCGTGAAAAGAATGACGGTCTCAACTAAAATCAGTAACAAAATATGTTAAAAGTTGCATTTCTGGAAAATTTATCATTCTAAATTACCCTATTTTGAGACTTGGGTTCGGACTAAAAAATCCATTTTATCAGGCTGTATGGGGCAGAATGGGCTAAAATTTTGCAATAGTTAAAAGAATGACGGTTTCAATCGAAAACAGTACCAATATCAGCCTTAAGTTTTATTTCTGGAAAAATTATCAATCTTACCAGCAGGACTTTTGGACATGAGTTCGGTCTTTGGAAGGTATTTTTTCTTACTTATCCTATTTCGAGACTTGGGTTCGGACAAAAAAATTCATTTTATTAGGCTGTATGGGCACGAATGGGCTGAAATTTTTGAATCGACAAAAGAATGACGGTCTCAAGCGAAATCAGTAACAAAATAAGCCTAAAGTTATATAGCTGGAAAATTGATCATTCTAAATTACCCAATTTCGAGACTTGGGTTCTGACTAAAAAATCCATTTTATCAAGCTGAATGGGGCAGAATAGGCTGAAATTTTGGAATCGTGAAAAGAATGACGGTCTCAAGTGAAATCAGTAACACAATATGCCAAAAGTTGCATTACTGGAAAATTTATCATTCTAAATTTCCCTATTTTGAGACTTGGGTTCTGACTAAAAAATCCATTTTATCAAGTTGAATGGGGCAGAATAGGCTGGAATTTTGCAATAGTGAAATGAATGACGGTTTCAGTAGAAAACAGTACCAAAATCAGCTTACAGTTTTATTTCTGGAAAAATTATCATTCTTACTAACAATACTTCGGGACATGAGTTCGGTCTTTGGAAGGTATTTTTTCTTACTTATCCTATTTCGAGACTTGGGTTCGGAAAAAAAAATTCATTTCATTAGGCTGTTTGGGCAAGAATGGGCCGATATTTTGGAATTGTGAAAAAAATGACGTTCTCAAGCGAAATCAGTAATAAAATCTGCCAAAGGTTGCATTTCTGGAAAAATTATCATTTTTACTGGCCTTATTTCGAGACTTGGGTTCGGACATTAAATGCCATTTTGTCAGACTGTATGTGGCAGAATTGGCTAAAATTTTAGAAACGTGAAAAGAATGACGATCTCAAGCGGAATCAGAAACAAAATCTGCCTAAAGTTGAATTTCTGGAAAAATTTTCAATGTTTGTGGCCCTATTTCGAGACTTGGGTTCGGAATAAAAATTCCATTTTATCAGGCTGTATGAGGCAGAATGGGCTGAAATTTTGGATTTGACAAAAGAATGACGGTCTCAAGCGAAATCAGTAACAAAATAAGCCTTAAGTTATATTGCTGGAAAATTTATCATTCTAAATTACCCTATTTCGAGACTTGGGTTCTGACTAAAAAATCCATTTTATGAAGCTGAATGGGGCAGAATAGGCTGGAATTTTGCAATAGTGAAAAGAATGACGGTTTCAGTAGAAAACAGTACCAAAATCAGCTTACAGTTTTATTTCTGGAAAAATTATCATTCGTACGAGCAGTACTTCGGGACATGATTTCGGTCTTTGAAGGGTATTTTTTCTTACGTATCCTATTTCGAGACTTGGGTTCGGACAAAAAAATTCATTTTTTAGGCTTTCTTTGGCAGAATGGGCTGAAATTTTGGAATCGTGAAAAGAATGACGGTCTCAAGTGAAATCAGTAACAAAATATGCCAAAAGTTGCATTTCTGGAAAATTTATCATTCCTAATTTCCCTATTTCGAGACTTGGGTTCGGACTAAAAAATCTGTTTTATCAAGCTGTATGGGGCAGAATGGGCTGAAATTTTGGAATCGTGAAAAGAATAACGATCTCAAGCGAAATCAGTAACAAAATCTGCATAAAAATGATCTTCTGGAAAAATAATCATTCTTACCGGCCTTATTTCGAGACATGGACGAGGAATAAAAAGCCATTTTATCAGGCTGTATTTGGCAGAATGGGCTGAAATTTAAGAATCGTGAGAATAATGACGATCTCAAGCGAAATCAGTAACAAAATCTGCCAAAAGTTGCATTTCTGGAAAAATTATCATTTTTACGGGCCTTATTTCGAGACTTGGGTTCGGACATTAAATGCCATTTTGTCAGACTGTATGTGGCAGAATGGGCTAAAATTTTAGAAACGTGAAAAGAATGACGATCTCAAGCGGAATCAGAAACAAAATCTGCCTAAAGTTGAATTTCTGGAAAAATTTTCAATGTTTGTGGCCCTATTTCGAGACTTGGGTTCGGAATAAAAATTCCATTTTATCAGGCTGTATGAGGCAGAATGGGCTGAAATTTTGGATTTGACAAAAGAATGACGGTCTCAAGCGAAATCAGTAACAAAATAAGCCTTAAGTTATATTGCTGGAAAATTTATCATTCTAAATTACCCTATTTCGAGACTTGGGTTCTGACTAAAAAATCCATTTTATCAAACTGAATGGGGCAGAATAGGCTGGAATTTTGCAATAGTGAAAAGAATGACGTTTTCAGTAGAAAACAGTACCAAAATCAGCTTACAGTTTTATTTCTGGAAAAATTATCATTCGTACCAACAGTACTTCGGGACATGATTTCGGTCTTTGGAGGGTATTTTTTCTTACTTATCCTATTTCGAGACTTGGGTTCGGACAAAAATTTTTCATTTTATAGCCTTTTTTTGGCAGAATGGGCTGAAATTTTGAAATCGTGAAAAGAATGACGGTCTCAAGTGAAATCAGTAACAAAATATGCCAAAAGTTGCATTTCTGGAAAATTTATCATTCTTAATTTCCCTATTTCGAGACTTGGGTTCGGACTAAAAAATCTGTTTTATCAAGCTGTATGGGGCAGAATTGGCTGAAATTTTGGAATCGTGAAAAGAATAACGATCTCAAGCGAAATCAGTAACAAAATCTGCATAAAATTGAATTGCTGGAAAAATAAACATTCTTACCGGCCTTATTTCGAGACATGGATGAGGACTTAATAAGCCATTTTATCAGGCTGTATGTGGCAGAATGGGCTGAAATTTAAGAATCGTGAGAATAATGACGATCTCAAGCGAAATCAGTAACAAAATCTGCCTAAAGTTGAATTGCTGGAAAATTTATCATTCTTAATTTCCCTATTTCGAGACTTGGGTTCGGACTAAAAAATCTGTTTTATCAAGCTGTATGGGGCAGAATGGGCTGAAATTTTGGAATCGTGAAAAGAATAACGATCTCAAGCGAAATCAGTAACAAAATCTGCATAAAATTGAATTTCTGGAAAAATTATCATTTTAACTGGCCCTATTTCGAGACTTGGGTTCGGATTTTAAAAGTTTTTTTTTCAGGCTGTAAGTGGCAGAATGGGCTGAAATTTTGGAATCGACAAAAGAATGACGGTCTTAAGCGAAATCAGTAAAAAAATATGCCTAAAGTTGAATTGCTGGAAAATTTATCATTCTAAATTACCCTATTTCGAGACATGGGTTCGGACTAAAAAATCCATTTTATCACGCTGTATGGGGCAGAATGGGCTGAAATTTCTCAATAATGAAAAGAATGACGGTTTCAATCGAAAACAGTACCAAAATCAGAATAAAATTTTATTTCTGGAAAAATTATCATTCTTACCAGCAATACTTTGGGACATGAGTTCGGTCTTTGGAAGGTATTTTTTCTTACTTATCCTATTTCGAGACTTGGGTTCGGACTAAAAAATCGGTTTTATCAGTCTGTATGAGGCAGAATGGGCTGAAATTTTGGAATTGACAAACGAATGACGGTCTCAAGCGAAATCAGAATTAAAATCTGCCTAAAGTTGAATTTCTTCAAAAATTTTCAATCTTTGTGGCCCTATTTCAAGACTTGGGTTCGGACTCAAAAATCCGTTATATCAGGCTGTATGGGGCAGAATGGGCTGAAATTTTGGAATCGTGAAAAGAATGACGGTCTCAACTGAAATCAGTAACAAAATATGTTAAAAGTTGCATTTCTGGAAAATTTATCATTCTAAATAACCCTATTTTGAGACTTGGGTTCGGACTAAAAAATCCATTTTATCAGGACGGTCTCAAGTGAAATCAGTAACACAATATGCCAAAAGTTGCATTACTGGAAAATTTATCATTCTAAATTTCCCTATTTTGAGACTTGGGTTCTGAATAAAAAATCCATTTTATCAAGTTGAATGGGGCAGAATAGGCTGGAATTTTGCAATAGTGAAATGAATGACGGTTTCAGTAGAAAACAGTACCAAAATCAGCTTACAGTTTTATTTCTGGAAAAATTATCATTCTTACTAACAATACTTCGGGACATGAGTTCGGTCTTTGGAAGGTATTTTTTCTTACTTATCCTATTTCGAGACTTGGGTTCGGACTAAAAAATCGGTTTTATCAGTCTGTATGAGGCAGAATGGGCTGAAATTTTGGAATTGACAAAAGAATGACGGTCTCAAGCGAAATCAGAATTAAAATCTGCCTAAAGTTGAATATCTGCAAAAATTTTCAATCTTTGTGGCCCTATTTCAAGACTTGGGTTCGGACTCAAAAATCCGTTATATCAGGCTGTATGGGGCAGAATGGGCTGAAATTTTGGAATCGTGAAAAGAATGACGGTCTCAACTGAAATCAGTAACAAAATATGCCAAAAGTTGCATTTCTGGAAAATTTATCATTCTAAATTACCCTATTTTGAGACTTGGGTTCGGACTAAAAAATCCATTTTATCAAGCTGAATGGGGCAGAATGGGCTAAAATTTTGCAATAGTTAAAAGAATGACGGTTTCAATCGAAAACAGTACCAATATCAGCCTTAAGTTTTATTTCTGGAAAAATTATCAATCTTACCAGCAGGACTTTTGGACATGAGTTCGGTCTTTGGAAGGTATTTTTTCTTACTTATCCTATTTCGAGACTTGGGTTCGGACAAAAAAATTCATTTCATTAGGCTGTTTGGGCAAGAATGGGCCGAAATTTTGGAATTGTGAAAAAAATGACGTTCTCAAGCGAAATCAGTAATAAAATCTGCCAAAAGTTGCATTTCTGGAAAAATTATCATTTTTACTGGCCTTATTTCGAGACTTGGGTTCGGACATTAAATGCCATTTTGTCAGACTGTATGTGGCAGAATGGGCTAAAATTTTAGAAACGTGAAAAGAATGACGATCTCAAGCGGAATCAGAAACAAAATCTGCCTAAAGTTGAATTTCTGGAAAAATTTTCAATGTTTGTGGCCCTATTTCGAGACTTGGGTTCGGAATAAAAATTCCATTTTATCAGGCTGTATGAGGCAGAATGGGCTGAAATTTTGGAATCGTGAAAAGAATAACGATCTCAAGCGAAATCAGTAACAAAATCTGCATAAAAATGATCTTCTGGAAAAATAATCATTCTTACCGGCCTTATTTCGAGACATGGACGAGGAATAAAAAGCCATTTTATCAGGCTGTATTTGGCAGAATGGGCTGAAATTTAAGAATCGTGAGAATAATGACGATCTCAAGCGAAATCAGTAACAAAATCTGCCAAAAGTTGCATTTCTGGAAAAATTATCATTTTTACGGGCCTTATTTCGAGAATTGGGTTCGGACATTAAATGCCATTTTGTCAGACTGTATGTGGCAGAATGGGCTAAAATTTTAGAAACGTGAAAAGAATGACGATCTCAAGCGGAATCAGAAACAAAATCTGCCTAAAGTTGAATTTCTGGAAAAATTTTCAATGTTTGTGGCCCTATTTCGAGACTTGGGTTCGGAATAAAAATTCCATTTTATCAGGCTGTATGAGGCAGAATGGGCTGAAATTTTGGATTTGACAAAAGAATGACGGTCTCAAGCGAAATCAGTAACAAAATAAGCCTTAAGTTATATTGCTGGAAAATTTATCATTCTAAATTACCCTATTTCGAGACTTGGGTTCTGACTAAAAAATCCATTTTATCAAGTTGAATGGGGCAGAATAGGCTGGAATTTTGCAATAGTGAAATGAATGACGGTTTCAGTAGAAAACAGTACCAAAATCAGCTTACAGTTTTATTTCTGGAAAAATTATCATTCTTACTAACAATACTTCGGGACATGAGTTCGGTCTTTGGAAGGTATTTTTTCTTACTTATCCTATTTCGAGACTTGGGTTCGGACTAAAAAATCGGTTTTATCAGTCTGTATGAGGCAGAATGGGCTGAAATTTTGGAATTGACAAAAGAATGACGGTCTCAAGCGAAATCAGAATTAAAATCTGCCTAAAGTTGAATATCTGCAAAAATTTTCAATCTTTGTGGCCCTATTTCAAGACTTGGGTTCGGACTCAAAAATCCGTTATATCAGGCTGTATGGGGCAGAATGGGCTGAAATTTTGGAATCGTGAAAAGAATGACGGTCTCAACTGAAATCAGTAACAAAATATGCCAAAAGTTGCATTTCTGGAAAATTTATCATTCTAAATTACCCTATTTTGAGACTTGGGTTCGGACTAAAAAATCCATTTTATCAAGCTGAATGGGGCAGAATGGGCTAAAATTTTGCAATAGTTAAAAGAATGACGGTTTCAATCGAAAACAGTACCAATATCAGCCTTAAGTTTTATTTCTGGAAAAATTATCAATCTTACCAGCAGGACTTTTGGACATGAGTTCGGTCTTTGGAAGGTATTTTTTCTTACTTATCCTATTTCGAGACTTGGGTTCGGACAAAAAAATTCATTTCATTAGGCTGTTTGGGCAAGAATGGGCCGAAATTTTGGAATTGTGAAAAAAATGACGTTCTCAAGCGAAATCAGTAATAAAATCTGCCAAAAGTTGCATTTCTGGAAAAATTATCATTTTTACTGGCCTTATTTCGAGACTTGGGTTCGGACATTAAATGCCATTTTGTCAGACTGTATGTGGCAGAATGGGCTAAAATTTTAGAAACGTGAAAAGAATGACGATCTCAAGCGGAATCAGAAACAAAATCTGCCTAAAGTTGAATTTCTGGAAAAATTTTCAATGTTTGTGGCCCTATTTCGAGACTTGGGTTCGGAATAAAAATTCCATTTTATCAGGCTGTATGAGGCAGAATGGGCTGAAATTTTGGAATCGTGAAAAGAATAACGATCTCAAGCGAAATCAGTAACAAAATCTGCATAAAAATGATCTTCTGGAAAAATAATCATTCTTACCGGCCTTATTTCGAGACATGGACGAGGAATAAAAAGCCATTTTATCAGGCTGTATTTGGCAGAATGGGCTGAAATTTAAGAATCGTGAGAATAATGACGATCTCAAGCGAAATCAGTAACAAAATCTGCCAAAAGTTGCATTTCTGGAAAAATTATCATTTTTACGGGCCTTATTTCGAGAATTGGGTTCGGACATTAAATGCCATTTTGTCAGACTGTATGTGGCAGAATGGGCTAAAATTTTAGAAACGTGAAAAGAATGACGATCTCAAGCGGAATCAGAAACAAAATCTGCCTAAAGTTGAATTTCTGGAAAAATTTTCAATGTTTGTGGCCCTATTTCGAGACTTGGGTTCGGAATAAAAATTCCATTTTATCAGGCTGTATGAGGCAGAATGGGCTGAAATTTTGGATTTGACAAAAGAATGACGGTCTCAAGCGAAATCAGTAACAAAATAAGCCTTAAGTTATATTGCTGGAAAATTTATCATTCTAAATTACCCTATTTCGAGACTTGGGTTCTGACTAAAAAATCCATTTTATCAAGCTGAATGGGGCAGAATAGGCTGGAATTTTGCAATAGTGAAAAGAATGACTGTTTCAGTAGAAAACAGTACCAAAATCAGCTTACAGTTTTATTTCTGGAAAAATTATCATTCGTAACAGCAGTACTTCGGGACATGATTTCGGTCTTTGGAGGGTATTTTTTCTTACGTATCCTATTTCGAGACTTGGGTTCGGACAAAAATTTTTCATTTTATAGCCTTTTTTTGGCAGAATGGGCTGAAATTTTGGAATCGTGAAAAGAATGACGGTCTCAAGTGAAATCAGTAACAAAATATGCCAAAAGTTGCATTTCTGGAAAATTTATCATTCTTAATTTCCCTATTTCGAGACTTGGGTTCGGACTAAAAAATCTGTTTTATCAAGCTGTATGGGGCAGAATGGGCTGAAATTTTGGAATCGTGAAAAGAATAACGATCTCAAGCGAAATCAGTAACAAAATCTGCATAAAATTGAATTTCTGGAAAAATAATCATTCTTACCGGCCTTATTTCGAGACATGGATGAGGACTTAATAAGTCATTTTATCAGGCTGTATGTGGCAGAATGGGCTGAAATTTAAGAATCGTGAGAATAATGACGATCTCAAGCGAAATCAGTAACAAAATCTGCCTAAAGTTGAATTGCTGGAAAATTTATCATTCTTAATTTCCCTATTTCGAGACTTGGGTTCGGACTAAAAAATCCATTTTATCACGCTGTATGGGGCAGAATGGGCTGAAATTTCTCAATAATGAAAAGAATGACGGTTTCAATCGAAAACAGTACCAAAATCAGAATAAAATTTTATTTCTGGAAAAATTATCATTCTTACCAGCAATACTTCGGGACATGAGTTCGGTCTTTGGAAGGTATTTTTTCTTACTTATCCTATTTCGAGACTTGGGTTCGGACTAAAAAATCGGTTTTATCAGTCTGTATGAGGCAGAATGGGCTGAAATTTTGGAATTGACAAAAGAATGACGGTCTCAAGCGAAATCAGAATTAAAATCTGCCTAAAGTTGAATATCTGCAAAAATTTTCAATCTTTGTGGCCCTATTTCAAGACTTGGGTTCGGACTCAAAAATCCGTTATATCAGGCTGTATGGGGCAGAATGGGCTGAAATTTTGGAATCGTGAAAAGAATGACGGTCTCAACTGAAATCAGTAACAAAATATGTTAAAAGTTGCATTTCTGGAAAATTTATCATTCTAAATTACCCTATTTTGAGACTTGGGTTCGGGCTAAAAAATCCATTTTATCAGGCTGTATGGGGCAGAATGGGCTAAAATTTTGCAATAGTTAAAAGAATGACGGTTTCAATCGAAAACAGTACCAATATCAGCCTTAAGTTTTATTTCTGGAAAAATTATCAATCTTACCAGCAGGACTTTTGGACATGAGTTCGGTTTTTGGAAGGTATTTTTTCTTACTTATCCTATTTCGAGACTTGGGTTCGGACAAAAAAAATCATTTTATTAGGCTGTATGGGCACGAATGGGCTGAAATTTTTGAATCGACAAAAGAATGACGGTCTCAAGCGAAATCAGTAACAAAATAAGCCTAAAGTTATATAGCTGGAAAATTTATCATTCTAAATTACCCAATTTCGAGACTTGGGTTCTGACTAAAAAATCCATTTTATCAAGCTGAATGGGGCAGAATAGGCTGAAATTTTGGAATCGTGAAAAGAATGACGGTCTCAAGTGAAATCAGTAACACAATATGCCAAAAGTTGCATTACTGGAAAATTTATCATTCTAAATTTCCCTATTTTGAGACTTGGGTTCTGACTAAAAAATCCATTTTATCAAGTTGAATGGGGCAGAATAGGCTGGAATATTGCAATAGTGAAATGAATGACGGTTTCAGTAGAAAACAGTACCAAAATCAGCTTACAGTTTTATTTCTGGAAAAATTATCATTCTTACTAACAATACTTCGGGACATGAGTTCGGTCTTTGGAAGGTATTTTTTCTTACTTATCCTATTTCGAGACTTGGGTTCGGACTAAAAAATCGGTTTTATCAGTCTGTATGAGGCAGAATGGGCTGAAATTTTGGAATTGACAAAAGAATGACGGTCTCAAGCGAAATCAGTAACAAAATAAGCCTTAAGTTATATTGCTGGAAAATTTATCATTCTAAATTACCCTATTTCGAGACTTGGGTTCTGACTAAAAAATCCATTTTATCAAGCTGAATGGGGCAGAATAGGCTGGAATTTTGCAATAGTGAAAAGAATGACGGTTTCAGTAGAAAACAGTACCAAAATCAGCTTACAGTTTTATTTTTGGAAAAATTATCATTCGTACGAGCAGTACTTCGGGACATGATTTCGGTCTTTGAAGGGTATTTTTTCTTACGTATCCTATTTCGAGACTTGGGTTCGGACAAAAAAATTCATTTTTTAGGCTTTCTTGGCAGAATGGGCTGAAATTTTGGAATCGTGAAAAGAATGACGGTCTCAAGTGAAATCAGTAACAAAATATGCCAAAAGTTGCATTTCTGGAAAATTTATCATTCCTAATTTCCCTATTTCGAGACTTGGGTTCGGACTAAAAAATCTGTTTTATCAAGCTGTATGGGGCAGAATGGGCTGAAATTTTGGAATCGTGAAAAGAATAACGATCTCAAGCGAAATCAGTAACAAAATCTGCATAAAAATGATCTTCTGGAAAAATAATCATTCATACCGGCCTTATTTCGAGACATGGACGAGGAATAAAAAGCCATTTTATCAGGCTGTATTTGGCAGAATGGGCTGAAATTTAAGAATCGTGAGAATAATGACGATCTCAAGCGAAATCAGTAACAAAATCTGCCAAAAGTTGCATTTCTGGAAAAATTATCATTTTTACGGTCCTTATTTCGAGACTTGGGTTCGGACATTAAATGCCATTTTGTCAGACTGTATGTGGCAGAATGGGCTAAAATTTTAGAAACGTGAAAAGAATGACGATCTCAAGCGGAATCAGAAACAAAATCTGCCTAAAGTTGAATTTCTGGAAAAATTTTCAATGTTTGTGGCCCTATTTCGAGACTTTGGTTCGGAATAAAAATTCCATTTTATCAGGCTGTATGAGGCAGAATGGGCTGAAATTTTGGATTTGACAAAAGAATGACGGTCTCAAGCGAAATCAGTATCAAAATAAGCCTTAAGTTATATTGCTGGAAAATTTATCATTCTAAATTACCCTATTTCGAGACTTGGGTTCTGACTAAAAAATCCATTTTATCAAACTGAATGGGGCAGAATAGGCTGGAATTTTGCAATAGTGAAAAGAATGACGTTTTCAGTAGAAAACAGTACCAAAATCAGCTTACAGTTTTATTTCTGGAAAAATTATCATTCGTACCAACAGTACTTCGGGACATGAGTTCGGTCTTTGGAGGGTATTTTTTCTTACTTATCCTATTTCGAGACTTGGGTTCGGACAAAAAAATTCATTTTTTAGGCTTTCTTTGGCAGAATGGGCTGAAATTTTGGAATCGTGAAAAGAATGACGGTCTCAAGTGAAATCAGTAACAAAATATGCCAAAAGTTGCATTTCTGGAAAATTTATCATTCTTAATTTCCCTATTTCGAGACTTGGGTTCGGACTAAAAAATCTGTTTTATCAAGCTGTATGGGGCAGAATTGGCTGAAATTTTGGAATCGTGAAAAGAATAACGATCTCAAGCGAAATCAGTAACAAAATCTGCATAAAATTGAATTGCTGGAAAAATAATCATTCTTACCGGCCTTATTTCGAGACATGGATGAGGACTTAATAAGCCATTTTATCAGGCTGTATGTGGCAGAATGGGCTGAAATTTAAGAATCGTGAGAATAATGACGATCTCAAGCGAAATCAGTAACAAAATCTGCCTAAAGTTGAATTGCTGGAAAATTTATCATTCTTAATTTCCCTATTTCGAGACTTGGGTTCGGACTAAAAAATCTGTTTTATGGAGCTGTATGGGGCAGAATGGGCTGAAATTTTGGAATCGTGAAAAGAATAACGATCTCAAGCGAAATCAGTAACAAAATCTGCATAAAATTGAATTTCTGGAAAAATTATCATTTTAACTGGCCCTATTTCGAGACTTGGGTTCGGATTTTAAAAGTTTTTTTTTCAGGTTGTAAGTGGCAGAATGGGCTGAAATTTTGGAATCGACAAAAGAATGACGGTCTTAAGCGAAATCAGTAAAAAAATATGCCTAAAGTTGAATTGCTGGCAAATTTATCATTCTAAATTACCCTATTTCGAGACTTGGGTTCGGACTAAAAAATCCATTTTATCACGCTGTATGGGGCAGAATGGGCTGAAATTTCTCAATAATGAAAAGAATGACGGTTTCAATCGAAAACAGTACCAAAATCAGAATAAAATTTTATTTCTGGAAAAATTATCATTCTTACCAGCAATACTTCGGGACATGAGTTCGGTCTTTGGAAGGTATTTTTTCTTACTTATACTATTTCGAGACTTGGGTTCGGACTAAAAAATCGGTTTTATCAGTCTGTATGAGGCAGAATGGGCTGAAATTTTGGAATTGACAAAAGAATGACGGTCTCAAGCGAAATCAGAATTAAAATCTGCCTAAAGTTGAATATCTGCAAAAATTTTCAATCTTTGTGTTCCTATTTCAAGACTTGGGTTCGGACTCAAAAATCCGTTATATCAGGCTGTATGGGGCAGAATGGGCTGAAATTTTGGAATCGTGAAAAGAATGACGGTCTCAACTAAAATCAGTAACAAAATATGTTAAAAGTTGCATTTCTGGAAAATTTATCATTCTAAATTACCCTATTTTGAGACTTGGGTTCGGACTAAAAAATCCATTTTATCAGGCTGTATGGGGCAGAATGGGCTAAAATTTTGCAATAGTTAAAAGAATGACGGTTTCAATCGAAAACAGTACCAATATCAGCCTTAAGTTTTATTTCTGGAAAAATTATCAATCTTACCAGCAGGACTTTTGGACATGAGTTCGGTCTTTGGAAGGTATTTTTTCTTACTTATCCTATTTCGAGACTTGGGTTCGGACAAAAAAATTCATTTTATTAGGCTGTATGGGCACGAATGGGCTGAAATTTTTGAATCGACAAAAGAATGACGGTCTCAAGCGAAATCAGTAACAAAATAAGCCTAAAGTTATATAGCTGGAAAATTGATCATTCTAAATTACCCAATTTCGAGACTTGGGTTCTGACTAAAAAATCCATTTTATCAAGCTGAATGGGGCAGAATAGGCTGAAATTTTGGAATCGTGAAAAGAATGACGGTCTCAAGTGAAATCAGTAACACAATATGCCAAAAGTTGCATTACTGGAAAATTTATCATTCTAAATTTCCCTATTTTGAGACTTGGGTTCTGACTAAAAAATCCATTTTATCAAGTTGAATGGGGCAGAATAGGCTGGAATTTTGCAATAGTGAAATGAATGACGGTTTCAGTAGAAAACAGTACCAAAATCAGCTTACAGTTTTATTTCTGGAAAAATTATCATTCTTACTAACAATACTTCGGGACATGAGTTCGGTCTTTGGAAGGTATTTTTTCTTACTTATCCTATTTCGAGACTTGGGTTCGGACTAAAAAATCGGTTTTATCAGTCTGTATGAGGCAGAATGGGCTGAAATTTTGGAATTGACAAAAGAATGACGGTCTCAAGCGAAATCAGAATTAAAATCTGCCTAAAGTTGAATATCTGCAAAAATTTTCAATCTTTGTGTTCCTATTTCAAGACTTGGGTTCGGACTCAAAAATCCGTTATATCAGGCTGTATGGGGCAGAATGGGCTGAAATTTTGGAATCGTGAAAAGAATGACGGTCTCAACTAAAATCAGTAACAAAATATGTTAAAAGTTGCATTTCTGGAAAATTTATCATTCTAAATTACCCTATTTTGAGACTTGGGTTCGGACTAAAAAATCCATTTTATCAGGCTGTATGGGGCAGAATGGGCTAAAATTTTGCAATAGTTAAAAGAATGACGGTTTCAATCGAAAACAGTACCAATATCAGCCTTAAGTTTTATTTCTGGAAAAATTATCAATCTTACCAGCAGGACTTTTGGACATGAGTTCGGTCTTTGGAAGGTATTTTTTCTTACTTATCCTATTTCGAGACTTGGGTTCGGACAAAAAAATTCATTTTATTAGGCTGTATGGGCACGAATGGGCTGAAATTTTTGAATCGACAAAAGAATGACGGTCTCAAGCGAAATCAGTAACAAAATAAGCCTAAAGTTATATAGCTGGAAAATTGATCATTCTAAATTACCCAATTTCGAGACTTGGGTTCTGACTAAAAAATCCATTTTATCAAGCTGAATGGGGCAGAATAGGCTGAAATTTTGGAATCGTGAAAAGAATGACGGTCTCAAGTGAAATCAGTAACACAATATGCCAAAAGTTGCATTACTGGAAAATTTATCATTCTAAATTTCCCTATTTTGAGACTTGGGTTCTGACTAAAAAATCCATTTTATCAAGTTGAATGGGGCAGAATAGGCTGGAATTTTGCAATAGTGAAATGAATGACGGTTTCAGTAGAAAACAGTACCAAAATCAGCTTACAGTTTTATTTCTGGAAAAATTATCATTCTTACTAACAATACTTCGGGACATGAGTTCGGTCTTTGGAAGGTATTTTTTCTTACTTATCCTATTTCGAGACTTGGGTTCGGAAAAAAAAATTCATTTCATTAGGCTGTTTGGGCAAGAATGGGCCGATATTTTGGAATTGTGAAAAAAATGACGTTCTCAAGCGAAATCAGTAATAAAATCTGCCAAAGGTTGCATTTCTGGAAAAATTATCATTTTTACTGGCCTTATTTCGAGACTTGGGTTCGGACATTAAATGCCATTTTGTCAGACTGTATGTGGCAGAATTGGCTAAAATTTTAGAAACGTGAAAAGAATGACGATCTCAAGCGGAATCAGAAACAAAATCTGCCTAAAGTTGAATTTCTGGAAAAATTTTCAATGTTTGTGGCCCTATTTCGAGACTTGGGTTCGGAATTAAAATTCCATTTTATCAGGCTGTATGAGGAAGAATGGGCTGAAATTTTGGATTTGACAAAAGAATGACGGTCTCAAGCGAAATCAGTAACAAAATAAGCCTTAAGTTATATTGCTGGAAAATTTATCATTCTAAATTACCCTATTTCGAGACTTGGGTTCTGACTAAAAAATCCATTTTATGAAGCTGAATGGGGCAGAATAGGCTGGAATTTTGCAATAGTGAAAAGAATGACGGTTTCAGTAGAAAACAGTACCAAAATCAGCTTACAGTTTTATTTCTGGAAAAATTATCATTCGTACGAGCAGTACTTCGGGACATGATTTCGGTCTTTGAAGGGTATTTTTTCTTACGTATCCTATTTCGAGACTTGGGTTCGGACAAAAAAATTCATTTTTTAGGCTTTCTTTGGCAGAATGGGCTGAAATTTTGGAATCGTGAAAAGAATGACGGTCTCAAGTGAAATCAGTAACAAAATATGCCAAAAGTTGCATTTATGGAAAATTTATCATTCCTAATTTCCCTATTTCGAGACTTGGGTTCGGACTAAAAAATCTGTTTTATCAAGCTGTATGGGGCAGAATGGGCTGAAATTTTGGAATCGTGAAAAGAATAACGGTCTCAACTGAAATCAGTAACAAAATATGCCAAAAGTTGCATTTCTGGAAAAATTATCAATCTTACCAGCAGGACTTTTGGACATGAGTTCGGTCTTTGGAAGGTATTTTTTCTTACTTATCCTATTTCGAGACTTGGGTTCGGACAAAAAAATTCATTTCATTAGGCTGTTTGGGCAAGAATGGGCTAAAATTTTTGAATCGACAAAAGAATGACGGTCTCAAGCGAAATCAGAATTAAAATCTGCCTAAAGTTGAATTTCTTCAAAAATTTTCAATCTTTGTGGCCCTATTTCAAGACTTGGGTTCGGACTCAAAAATCCGTTATATCAGGCTGTATGGGGCAGAATGGGCTGAAATTTTGGAATCGTGAAAAGAATGACGGTCTCAACTAAAATCAGTAACAAAATATGTTAAAAGTTGCATTTCTGGAAAATTTATCATTCTAAATTACCCTATTTTGAGACTTGGGTTCGGACTAAAAAATCCATTTTATCAGGCTGTATGGGGCAGAATGGGCTAAAATTTTGCAATAGTTAAAAGAATGACGGTTTCAATCGAAAACAGTACCAATATCAGCCTTAAGTTTTATTTCTGGAAAAATTATCAATCTTACCAGCAGGACTTTTGGACATGAGTTCGGTCTTTGGAAGGTATTTTTTCTTACTTATCCTATTTCGAGACTTGGGTTCGGACAAAAAAATTCATTTTATTAGGCTGTATGGGCACGAATGGGCTGAAATTTTTGAATCGACAAAAGAATGACGGTCTCAAGCGAAATCAGTAACAAAATAAGCCTAAAGTTATATAGCTGGAAAATTGATCATTCTAAATTACCCAATTTCGAGACTTGGGTTCTGACTAAAAAATCCATTTTATCAAGCTGAATGGGGCAGAATAGGCTGAAATTTTGGAATCGTGAAAAGAATGACGGTCTCAAGTGAAATCAGTAACACAATATGCCAAAAGTTGCATTACTGGAAAATTTATCATTCTAAATTTCCCTATTTTGAGACTTGGGTTCTGACTAAAAAATCCATTTTATCAAGTTGAATGGGGCAGAATAGGCTGGAATTTTGCAATAGTGAAATGAATGACGGTTTCAGTAGAAAACAGTACCAAAATCAGCTTACAGTTTTATTTCTGGAAAAATTATCATTCTTACTAACAATACTTCGGGACATGAGTTCGGTCTTTGGAAGGTATTTTTTCTTACTTATCCTATTTCGAGACTTGGGTTCGGAAAAAAAAATTCATTTCATTAGGCTGTTTGGGCAAGAATGGGCCGATATTTTGGAATTGTGAAAAAAATGACGTTCTCAAGCGAAATCAGTAATAAAATCTGCCAAAGGTTGCATTTCTGGAAAAATTATCATTTTTACTGGCCTTATTTCGAGACTTGGGTTCGGACATTAAATGCCATTTTGTCAGACTGTATGTGGCAGAATTGGCTAAAATTTTAGAAACGTGAAAAGAATGACGATCTCAAGCGGAATCAGAAACAAAATCTGCCTAAAGTTGAATTTCTGGAAAAATTTTCAATGTTTGTGGCCCTATTTCGAGACTTGGGTTCGGAATAAAAATTCCATTTTATCAGGCTGTATGAGGCAGAATGGGCTGAAATTTTGGATTTGACAAAAGAATGACGGTCTCAAGCGAAATCAGTAACAAAATAAGCCTTAAGTTATATTGCTGGAAAATTTATCATTCTAAATTACCCTATTTCGAGACTTGGGTTCTGACTAAAAAATCCATTTTATGAAGCTGAATGGGGCAGAATAGGCTGGAATTTTGCAATAGTGAAAAGAATGACGGTTTCAGTAGAAAACAGTACCAAAATCAGCTTACAGTTTTATTTCTGGAAAAATTATCATTCGTACGAGCAGTACTTCGGGACATGATTTCGGTCTTTGAAGGGTATTTTTTCTTACGTATCCTATTTCGAGACTTGGGTTCGGACAAAAAAATTCATTTTTTAGGCTTTCTTTGGCAGAATGGGCTGAAATTTTGGAATCGTGAAAAGAATGACGGTCTCAAGTGAAATCAGTAACAAAATATGCCAAAAGTTGCATTTCTGGAAAATTTATCATTCCTAATTTCCCTATTTCGAGACTTGGGTTCGGACTAAAAAATCTGTTTTATCAAGCTGTATGGGGCAGAATGGGCTGAAATTTTGGAATCGTGAAAAGAATAACGATCTCAAGCGAAATCAGTAACAAAATCTGCATAAAAATGATCTTCTGGAAAAATAATCATTCTTACCGGCCTTATTTCGAGACATGGACGAGGAATAAAAAGCCATTTTATCAGGCTGTATTTGGCAGAATGGGCTGAAATTTAAGAATCGTGAGAATAATGACGATCTCAAGCGAAATCAGTAACAAAATCTGCCAAAAGTTGCATTTCTGGAAAAATTATCATTTTTACGGGCCTTATTTCGAGACTTGGGTTCGGACATTAAATGCCATTTTGTCAGACTGTATGTGGCAGAATGGGCTAAAATTTTAGAAACGTGAAAAGAATGACGATCTCAAGCGGAATCAGAAACAAAATCTGCCTAAAGTTGAATTTCTGGAAAAATTTTCAATGTTTGTGGCCCTATTTCGAGACTTGGGTTCGGAATAAAAATTCCATTTTATCAGGCTGTATGAGGCAGAATGGGCTGAAATTTTGGATTTGACAAAAGAATGACGGTCTCAAGCGAAATCAGTAACAAAATAAGCCTTAAGTTATATTGCTGGAAAATTTATCATTCTAAATTACCCTATTTCGAGACTTGGGTTCTGACTAAAAAATCCATTTTATCAAACTGAATGGGGCAGAATAGGCTGGAATTTTGCAATAGTGAAAAGAATGACGTTTTCAGTAGAAAACAGTACCAAAATCAGCTTACAGTTTTATTTCTGGAAAAATTATCATTCGTACCAACAGTACTTCGGGACATGATTTCGGTCTTTGGAGGGTATTTTTTCTTACTTATCCTATTTCGAGACTTGGGTTCGGACAAAAATTTTTCATTTTATAGCCTTTTTTTGGCAGAATGGGCTGAAATTTTGAAATCGTGAAAAGAATGACGGTCTCAAGTGAAATCAGTAACAAAATATGCCAAAAGTTGCATTTCTGGAAAATTTATCATTCTTAATTTCCCTATTTCGAGACTTGGGTTCGGACTAAAAAATCTGTTTTATCAAGCTGTATGGGGCAGAATTGGCTGAAATTTTGGAATCGTGAAAAGAATAACGATCTCAAGCGAAATCAGTAACAAAATCTGCATAAAATTGAATTGCTGGAAAAATAAACATTCTTACCGGCCTTATTTCGAGACATGGATGAGGACTTAATAAGCCATTTTATCAGGCTGTATGTGGCAGAATGGGCTGAAATTTAAGAATCGTGAGAATAATGACGATCTCAAGCGAAATCAGTAACAAAATCTGCCTAAAGTTGAATTGCTGGAAAATTTATCATTCTTAATTTCCCTATTTCGAGACTTGGGTTCGGACTAAAAAATCTGTTTTATCAAGCTGTATGGGGCAGAATGGGCTGAAATTTTGGAATCGTGAAAAGAATAACGATCTCAAGCGAAATCAGTAACAAAATCTGCATAAAATTGAATTTCTGGAAAAATTATCATTTTAACTGGCCCTATTTCGAGACTTGGGTTCGGATTTTAAAAGTTTTTTTTTCAGGCTGTAAGTGGCAGAATGGGCTGAAATTTTGGAATCGACAAAAGAATGACGGTCTTAAGCGAAATCAGTAAAAAAATATGCCTAAAGTTGAATTGCTGGAAAATTTATCATTCTAAATTACCCTATTTCGAGACATGGGTTCGGACTAAAAAATCCATTTTATCACGCTGTATGGGGCAGAATGGGCTGAAATTTCTCAATAATGAAAAGAATGACGGTTTCAATCGAAAACAGTACCAAAATCAGAATAAAATTTTATTTCTGGAAAAATTATCATTCTTACCAGCAATACTTTGGGACATGAGTTCGGTCTTTGGAAGGTATTTTTTCTTACTTATCCTATTTCGAGACTTGGGTTCGGACTAAAAAATCGGTTTTATCAGTCTGTATGAGGCAGAATGGGCTGAAATTTTGGAATTGACAAACGAATGACGGTCTCAAGCGAAATCAGAATTAAAATCTGCCTAAAGTTGAATTTCTTCAAAAATTTTCAATCTTTGTGGCCCTATTTCAAGACTTGGGTTCGGACTCAAAAATCCGTTATATCAGGCTGTATGGGGCAGAATGGGCTGAAATTTTGGAATCGTGAAAAGAATGACGGTCTCAACTGAAATCAGTAACAAAATATGTTAAAAGTTGCATTTCTGGAAAATTTATCATTCTAAATAACCCTATTTTGAGACTTGGGTTCGGACTAAAAAATCCATTTTATCAGGACGGTCTCAAGTGAAATCAGTAACACAATATGCCAAAAGTTGCATTACTGGAAAA
This sequence comes from Hesperophylax magnus, assembly GCA_026573805.1. Lineage (NCBI taxonomy): Eukaryota > Metazoa > Arthropoda > Insecta > Trichoptera > Limnephilidae > Hesperophylax > Hesperophylax magnus. The sequence goes on along the minus strand of JAIUSX010000184.1, from coordinate 9,820,844 downwards.
TTTATCATTCTAAATTTCCCTATTTTGAGACTTGGGTTCTGAATAAAAAATCCATTTTATCAAGTTGAATGGGGCAGAATAGGCTGGAATTTTGCAATAGTGAAATGAATGACGGTTTCAGTAGAAAACAGTACCAAAATCAGCTTACAGTTTTATTTCTGGAAAAATTATCATTCTTACTAACAATACTTCGGGACATGAGTTCGGTCTTTGGAAGGTATTTTTTCTTACTTATCCTATTTCGAGACTTGGGTTCGGACTAAAAAATCGGTTTTATCAGTCTGTATGAGGCAGAATGGGCTGAAATTTTGGAATTGACAAAAGAATGACGGTCTCAAGCGAAATCAGAATTAAAATCTGCCTAAAGTTGAATATCTGCAAAAATTTTCAATCTTTGTGGCCCTATTTCAAGACTTGGGTTCGGACTCAAAAATCCGTTATATCAGGCTGTATGGGGCAGAATGGGCTGAAATTTTGGAATCGTGAAAAGAATGACGGTCTCAACTGAAATCAGTAACAAAATATGCCAAAAGTTGCATTTCTGGAAAATTTATCATTCTAAATTACCCTATTTTGAGACTTGGGTTCGGACTAAAAAATCCATTTTATCAAGCTGAATGGGGCAGAATGGGCTAAAATTTTGCAATAGTTAAAAGAATGACGGTTTCAATCGAAAACAGTACCAATATCAGCCTTAAGTTTTATTTCTGGAAAAATTATCAATCTTACCAGCAGGACTTTTGGACATGAGTTCGGTCTTTGGAAGGTATTTTTTCTTACTTATCCTATTTCGAGACTTGGGTTCGGACAAAAAAATTCATTTCATTAGGCTGTTTGGGCAAGAATGGGCCGAAATTTTGGAATTGTGAAAAAAATGACGTTCTCAAGCGAAATCAGTAATAAAATCTGCCAAAAGTTGCATTTCTGGAAAAATTATCATTTTTACTGGCCTTATTTCGAGACTTGGGTTCGGACATTAAATGCCATTTTGTCAGACTGTATGTGGCAGAATGGGCTAAAATTTTAGAAACGTGAAAAGAATGACGATCTCAAGCGGAATCAGAAACAAAATCTGCCTAAAGTTGAATTTCTGGAAAAATTTTCAATGTTTGTGGCCCTATTTCGAGACTTGGGTTCGGAATAAAAATTCCATTTTATCAGGCTGTATGAGGCAGAATGGGCTGAAATTTTGGAATCGTGAAAAGAATAACGATCTCAAGCGAAATCAGTAACAAAATCTGCATAAAAATGATCTTCTGGAAAAATAATCATTCTTACCGGCCTTATTTCGAGACATGGACGAGGAATAAAAAGCCATTTTATCAGGCTGTATTTGGCAGAATGGGCTGAAATTTAAGAATCGTGAGAATAATGACGATCTCAAGCGAAATCAGTAACAAAATCTGCCAAAAGTTGCATTTCTGGAAAAATTATCATTTTTACGGGCCTTATTTCGAGAATTGGGTTCGGACATTAAATGCCATTTTGTCAGACTGTATGTGGCAGAATGGGCTAAAATTTTAGAAACGTGAAAAGAATGACGATCTCAAGCGGAATCAGAAACAAAATCTGCCTAAAGTTGAATTTCTGGAAAAATTTTCAATGTTTGTGGCCCTATTTCGAGACTTGGGTTCGGAATAAAAATTCCATTTTATCAGGCTGTATGAGGCAGAATGGGCTGAAATTTTGGATTTGACAAAAGAATGACGGTCTCAAGCGAAATCAGTAACAAAATAAGCCTTAAGTTATATTGCTGGAAAATTTATCATTCTAAATTACCCTATTTCGAGACTTGGGTTCTGACTAAAAAATCCATTTTATCAAGTTGAATGGGGCAGAATAGGCTGGAATTTTGCAATAGTGAAATGAATGACGGTTTCAGTAGAAAACAGTACCAAAATCAGCTTACAGTTTTATTTCTGGAAAAATTATCATTCTTACTAACAATACTTCGGGACATGAGTTCGGTCTTTGGAAGGTATTTTTTCTTACTTATCCTATTTCGAGACTTGGGTTCGGACTAAAAAATCGGTTTTATCAGTCTGTATGAGGCAGAATGGGCTGAAATTTTGGAATTGACAAAAGAATGACGGTCTCAAGCGAAATCAGAATTAAAATCTGCCTAAAGTTGAATATCTGCAAAAATTTTCAATCTTTGTGGCCCTATTTCAAGACTTGGGTTCGGACTCAAAAATCCGTTATATCAGGCTGTATGGGGCAGAATGGGCTGAAATTTTGGAATCGCGAAAAGAATGACGGTCTCAACTGAAATCAGTAACAAAATATGCCAAAAGTTGCATTTCTGGAAAATTTATCATTCTAAATTACCCTATTTTGAGACTTGGGTTCGGACTAAAAAATCCATTTTATCAAGCTGAATGGGGCAGAATGGGCTAAAATTTTGCAATAGTTAAAAGAATGACGGTTTCAATCGAAAACAGTACCAATATCAGCCTTAAGTTTTATTTCTGGAAAAATTATCAATCTTACCAGCAGGACTTTTGGACATGAGTTCGGTCTTTGGAAGGTATTTTTTCTTACTTATCCTATTTCGAGACTTGGGTTCGGACAAAAAAATTCATTTCATTAGGCTGTTTGGGCAAGAATGGGCCGAAATTTTGGAATTGTGAAAAAAATGACGTTCTCAAGCGAAATCAGTAATAAAATCTGCCAAAAGTTGCATTTCTGGAAAAATTATCATTTTTACTGGCCTTATTTCGAGACTTGGGTTCGGACATTAAATGCCATTTTGTCAGACTGTATGTGGCAGAATGGGCTAAAATTTTAGAAACGTGAAAAGAATGACGATCTCAAGCGGAATCAGAAACAAAATCTGCCTAAAGTTGAATTTCTGGAAAAATTTTCAATGTTTGTGGCCCTATTTCGAGACTTGGGTTCGGAATAAAAATTCCATTTTATCAGGCTGTATGAGGCAGAATGGGCTGAAATTTTGGAATCGTGAAAAGAATAACGATCTCAAGCGAAATCAGTAACAAAATCTGCATAAAAATGATCTTCTGGAAAAATAATCATTCTTACCGGCCTTATTTCGAGACATGGACGAGGAATAAAAAGCCATTTTATCAGGCTGTATTTGGCAGAATGGGCTGAAATTTAAGAATCGTGAGAATAATGACGATCTCAAGCGAAATCAGTAACAAAATCTGCCAAAAGTTGCATTTCTGGAAAAATTATCATTTTTACGGGCCTTATTTCGAGAATTGGGTTCGGACATTAAATGCCATTTTGTCAGACTGTATGTGGCAGAATGGGCTAAAATTTTAGAAACGTGAAAAGAATGACGATCTCAAGCGGAATCAGAAACAAAATCTGCCTAAAGTTGAATTTCTGGAAAAATTTTCAATGTTTGTGGCCCTATTTCGAGACTTGGGTTCGGAATAAAAATTCCATTTTATCAGGCTGTATGAGGCAGAATGGGCTGAAATTTTGGATTTGACAAAAGAATGACGGTCTCAAGCGAAATCAGTAACAAAATAAGCCTTAAGTTATATTGCTGGAAAATTTATCATTCTAAATTACCCTATTTCGAGACTTGGGTTCTGACTAAAAAATCCATTTTATCAAGCTGAATGGGGCAGAATAGGCTGGAATTTTGCAATAGTGAAAAGAATGACTGTTTCAGTAGAAAACAGTACCAAAATCAGCTTACAGTTTTATTTCTGGAAAAATTATCATTCGTAACAGCAGTACTTCGGGACATGATTTCGGTCTTTGGAGGGTATTTTTTCTTACGTATCCTATTTCGAGACTTGGGTTCGGACAAAAATTTTTCATTTTATAGCCTTTTTTTGGCAGAATGGGCTGAAATTTTGGAATCGTGAAAAGAATGACGGTCTCAAGTGAAATCAGTAACAAAATATGCCAAAAGTTGCATTTCTGGAAAATTTATCATTCTTAATTTCCCTATTTCGAGACTTGGGTTCGGACTAAAAAATCTGTTTTATCAAGCTGTATGGGGCAGAATGGGCTGAAATTTTGGAATCGTGAAAAGAATAACGATCTCAAGCGAAATCAGTAACAAAATCTGCATAAAATTGAATTTCTGGAAAAATAATCATTCTTACCGGCCTTATTTCGAGACATGGATGAGGACTTAATAAGTCATTTTATCAGGCTGTATGTGGCAGAATGGGCTGAAATTTAAGAATCGTGAGAATAATGACGATCTCAAGCGAAATCAGTAACAAAATCTGCCTAAAGTTGAATTGCTGGAAAATTTATCATTCTTAATTTCCCTATTTCGAGACTTGGGTTCGGACTAAAAAATCCATTTTATCACGCTGTATGGGGCAGAATGGGCTGAAATTTCTCAATAATGAAAAGAATGACGGTTTCAATCGAAAACAGTACCAAAATCAGAATAAAATTTTATTTCTGGAAAAATTATCATTCTTACCAGCAATACTTCGGGACATGAGTTCGGTCTTTGGAAGGTATTTTTTCTTACTTATCCTATTTCGAGACTTGGGTTCGGACTAAGAAATCGGTTTTATCAGTCTGTATGAGGCAGAATGGGCTGAAATTTTGGAATTGACAAAAGAATGACGGTCTCAAGCGAAATCAGAATTAAAATCTGCCTAAAGTTGAATATCTGCAAAAATTTTCAATCTTTGTGGCCCTATTTCAAGACTTGGGTTCGGACTCAAAAATCCGTTATATCAGGCTGTATGGGGCAGAATGGGCTGAAATTTTGGAATCGTGAAAAGAATGACGGTCTCAACTGAAATCAGTAACAAAATATGTTAAAAGTTGCATTTCTGGAAAATTTATCATTCTAAATTACCCTATTTTGAGACTTGGGTTCGGGCTAAAAAATCCATTTTATCAGGCTGTATGGGGCAGAATGGGCTAAAATTTTGCAATAGTTAAAAGAATGACGGTTTCAATCGAAAACAGTACCAATATCAGCCTTAAGTTTTATTTCTGGAAATATTATCAATCTTACCCTCAGGACTTTTGGACATGAGTTCGGTCTTTGGAAGGTATTTTTTCTTACTTATCCTATTTCGAGACTTGGGTTCGGACAAAAAAATTCATTTCATTAGGCTGTTTGGGCAAGAATGGGCCGAAATTTTGGAATTGTGAAAAAAATGACGTTCTCAAGCGAAATCAGTAATAAAATCTGCCAAAAGTTGAATTTCTGGAAAAATTTTCAATGTTTGTGGCCCTATTTCGAGACTTGGGTTCGGAATAAAAATTCCATTTTATCAGGCTGTATGAGGCAGAATGCGCTGAAATTTTGGATTTGACAAAAGAATGACGGTCTCAAGCGAAATCAGTAACAAAATAAGCCTTAAGTTATATTGCTGGAAAATTTATCATTCTAAATTACCCTATTTCGAGACTTGGGTTCTGACTAAAAAATCCATTTTATCAAGCTGAATGGGGCAGAATAGGCTGGAATTTTGCAATAGTGAAAAGAATGACGGTTTCAGTAGAAAACAGTACCAAAATCAGCTTACAGTTTTATTTCTGGAAAAATTATCATTCGTACCAGCAGTACTTCGGGACATGATTTCGGTCTTTGGAGGGTATTTTTTCTTACGTATCCTATTTCGAGACTTGGGTTCGGACAAAAAAATTCATTTTTTAGGCTTTCTTTGGCAGAATGGGCTGAAATTTTGGAATCGTGAAAAGAATGACGGTCTCAAGTGAAATCAGTAACAAAATATGCCAAAAGTTGCATTTCTGGAAAATTTATCATTCTTAATTTCCCTATTTCGAGACTTGGGTTCGGACTAAAAAATCTGTTTTATCAAGCTGTATGGGGCAGAATGGGCTGAAATTTTGGAATCGTGAAAAGAATAACGATCTCAAGCGAAATCAGTAACAAAATCTGCATAAAAATGATCTTCTGGAAAAATAATCATTCTTACCGGCCTTATTTCGAGACATGGACGAGGAATAAAAAGCCATTTTATCAGGCTGTATTTGGCAGAATGGGCTGAAATTTAAGAATCGTGAGAATAATGACGATCTCAAGCGAAATCAGTATTAAAATCTGCCAAAAGTTGCATTTCTGGAAAAATTATCATTTTTACGGGCCTTATTTCGAGACTTGGGTTCGGACATTAAATGCCATTTTGTCAGACTGTATGTGGCAGAATGGGCTAAAATTTTAGAAACGTGAAAAGAATGACGATCTCAAGCGGAATCAGAAACAAAATCTGCCTAAAGTTGAATTTCTGGAAAAATTTTCAATGTTTGTGGCCCTATTTCGAGACTTGGGTTCGGAATAAAAATTCCATTTTATCAGGCTGTATGAGGCAGAATGGGCTGAAATTTTGGATTTGACAAAAGAATGACGGTCTCAAGCGAAATCAGTAACAAAATAAGCCTTAAGTTATATTGCTGGAAAATTTATCATTCTAAATTACCCTATTTCGAGACTTGGGTTCTGACTAAAAAATCCATTTTATCAAGCTGAATGGGGCAGAATAGGCTGGAATTTTGCAATAGTGAAAAGAATGACGGTTTCAGTAGAAAACAGTACCAAAATCAGCTTACAGTTTTATTTCTGGAAAAATTATCATTCGTACCAGCAGTACTTCAGGACATGATTTCGGTCTTTGGAGGGTATTTTTTCTTACGTATCCTATTTCGAGACTTGGGTTCGGACAAAAATTTTTCATTTTATAGCCTTTTTTTGGCAGAATGGGCTGAAATTTTGGAATCGTGAAAAGAATAACGATCTCAAGCGAAATCAGTAACAAAATCTGCATAAAATTGAATTTCTGGAAAAATAATAATTCTTACCGGCCTTATTTCGAGACATGGATGAGGACTTAATAAGCCATTTTATCAGGCTGTATGTGGCAGAATGGGCTGAAATTTAAGAATCGTGAGAATAATGACGATCTCAAGCGAAATCAGTAACAAAATCTGCCTAAAGTTGAATTGCTGGAAAATTTATCATTCTTAATTTCCCTATTTCGAGACTTGGGTTCGGACTAAAAAATCTGTTTTATCAAGCTGTATGGGGCAGAATGGGCTGAAATTTTGGAATCGTGAAAAGAATAACGATCTCAAGCGAAATCAGTAACAAAATCTGCATAAAATTGAATTTCTGGAAAAACTATCATTTTAACTGGCCCTATTTCGAGACTTGGGTTCGGATTTTAAAAGCTTTTTTTTCAGGCTGTAAGTGGCAGGATGGGCTGAAATTTTGGATTCCACAAAAGAATGACGGTCTTAAGCGAAATCAGTAAAAAAATATGCCTAAAGTTGAATTGCTGGAAAATTTATCATTCTAAATTACCCTATTTCGAGACTTGGGTTCGGACTAAAAAATCCATTTTATCACGCTGTATGGGGCAGAATGGGCTGAAATTTCTCAATAATGAAAAGAATGACGGTTTCAATCGAAAACAGTACCAAAATCAGAATAAAATTTTATTTCTGGAAAAATTATCATTCTTACCAGCAATACTTCGGGACATGAGTTCGGTCTTTGGAAGGTATTTTTTCTTACTTATCCTATTTCGAGACTTGGGTTCGGACTAAAAAATCGGTTTTATCAGTCTGTATGAGGCAGAATGGGCTGAAATTTTGGAATTGACAAAAGAATGACGGTCTCAAGCGAAATCAGAATTAAAATCTGCCTAAAGTTGAATTTCTTCAAAAATTTTCAATCTTTGTGGCCCTATTTCAAGACTTGGGTTCGGACTCAAAAATCCGTTATATCAGGCTGTATGGGGCAGAATGGGCTGAAATTTTGGAATCGTGAAAAGAATGACGGTCTCAACTGAAATCAGTAACAAAATATGTTAAAAGTTGCATTTCTGGAAAATTTATCATTCTAAATAACCCTATTTTGAGACTTGGGTTCGGACTAAAAAATCCATTTTATCAGGCTGTATGGGGCAGAATGGGCTAAAATTTTGCAATAGTTAAAAGAATGACGGTTTCAATCGAAAACAGTACCAATATCAGCCTTAAGTTTTATTTCTGGAAAAATTATCAATCTTACCAGCAGGACTTTTGGACATGAGTTCGGTCTTTGGAAGGTATTTTTTCTTACTTATCCTATTTCGAGACTTGGGTTCGGACAAAAAAATTCATTTTATTAGGCTGTATGGGCACGAATGGGCTGAAATTTTTGAATCGACAAAAGAATGACGGTCTCAAGCGAAATCAGTAACAAAATAAGCCTAAAGTTATATAGCTGGAAAATTTATCATTCTAAATTACCCAATTTCGAGACTTGGGTTCTGACTAAAAAATCCATTTTATCAAGCTGAATGGGGCAGAATAGGCTGAAATTTTGGAATCGTGAAAAGAATGACGGTCTCAAGTGAAATCAGTAACACAATATGCCAAAAGTTGCATTACTGGAAAATTTATCATTCTAAATTTCCCTATTTTGAGACTTGGGTTCTGACTAAAAAATCCATTTTATCAAGTTGAATGGGGCAGAATAGGCTGGAATTTTGCAATAGTGAAATGAATGACGGTTTCAGTAGAAAACAGTACCAAAATCAGCTTACAGTTTTATTTCTGGAAAAATTATCATTCTTACTAACAATACTTCGGGACATGAGTTCGGTCTTTGGAAGGTATTTTTTCTTACTTATCCTATTTCGAGACTTGGGTTCGGACTAAAAAATCGGTTTTATCAGTCTGTATGAGGCAGAATGGGCTGAAATTTTGGAATTGACAAAAGAATGACGGTCTCAAGCGAAATCAGAATTAAAATCTGCCTAAAGTTGAATATCTGCAAAAATTTTCAATCTTTGTGGCCCTATTTCAAGACTTGGGTTCGGACTCAAAAATCCGTTATATCAGGCTGTATGGGGCAGAATGGGCTGAAATTTTGGAATCGTGAAAAGAATGACGGTCTCAACTGAAATCAGTAACAAAATATGCCAAAAGTTGCATTTCTGGAAAATTTATCATTCTAAATTACCCTATTTCGAGACTTGGGTTCGGATTTAAAAAGCTTTTTTTTCAGGCTGTAAGTGGCAGAATGGGCTGAAATTTTGGAATCGACAAAAGAATGACGGTCTTAAGCGAAATCAGTAAAAAAATATGCCTAAAGTTGAATTGCTGGAAAATTTATCATTCTAAATTACCCTATTTCGAGACTTGGGTTCGGACTAAAAAATCCATTTTATCACGCTGTATGGGGCAGAATGGGCTGACATTTCTCAATAGTGAAAAGAATGACGGTTTCAGCTAGTGGAATTTGCGGAAAAAAAGACAAGAGACAATCTTCTTTCTAAAAGGAAAAATATTAATTATGCAGCTATAAAAGATATCTCCACCGAACCAATCTATATTGCAGAGGAATTGAGCCCTTATCAAAGGGAACTGCTCTGGAAAACGAAAAAATCTGCCAGTGAAAAAATGTACTCCTACGTTTGGTTCAAAGATGGAAAAATAATGACGCGAAGAATGCCAACCGAAAAAATAATTTATATAAAACATGTAGATGATATAAAAAATATTGTATAACAAAAGGGCACAAAAACGATTACGAAAAAAATATAAAAATGGCTGACATTATATTAACCTCGGAACCAAATGATCTATCGAATTTAAATAACTCTTTCAATATACTACACAAAAACATAAGAAGCATAAGAAAAAATTTTGATGAATTGCAAATTTTATTGAAATATTTAAAAGTTAATTTTCAAATAATAATACTTACTGAATGTTGGATAAATCATAAATACATGAAATTGGAAATTGCTGGATATACAACCTACTCAAGTTTGAATAACAAAAAACAAAACGATGGTGTAATTATATACATTAAAAACGAAATAAAAGCCGAAGTTGAAGAAATTATTATCACAAATGCCAATTGTTTAAAAATTAAAATCAGTAAAGAAAAAGCTATATTAGCAATCTATCGATCGCCCTCAACAAGAAACATCGACCCATTCCTTAAATCCGTAGACAAGGAACTCTGCCTTCTTAAAGAAACGAAAAACATATTTATTATTGGAGATGTAAATATAAATATTTTAGAAAATGGACACCCTAAGCGAATTCAATATCTGCAGATGCTAGCATCCCATGGACTGGAAAGCTTAATAAATGTTCCTACTCGAAAAGTGGACAACAGTGAAAGTTGCATAGACCATATAATGAGTAAAACAAAAGACATTACTCAAACTCTTGTATTTAATTCAACTATAACCGATCATTATACAACTATGCTTTCAATAAAAATAAACAAGTCAAATAAAATGAAGAAAAAACCATTAACAACAGAAAAAACAGAAATCAACTGGAACATCATTAAACATAATCTACAATGTACCGATTGGAAAAAACTGCAAAGTATGAACAATACAAATGATGCATGGAATTATTTCATAGAACTTCTTCAGAATAACATACTAGCTAATACCACAAAAATTAATAAGAAAATATCACACAAAAATGTACATATTAAACCATGGATTACACAGAATGTTATAAACTGCATAAGAAAAAGAGACGAGTTACACAAGAAACTTAAAAAAATTCCATACGATATACACATGTTAAGATACTACAAAAGATACAGAAACATTTGCAAAAAAGTTATTATGTGTACAAAAGAAACCTACTATAAGAAAAAAATTGTAGATTGTAAACAAAATCCCAGGAAAATGTGGCAAATAATAAATGAAATAACCAGTTCTAAATCTGCCAACGTTACATCAATTGACGTGCTGAATATAAACAATGTTCCCAGGACATACGCTGATAATCCTGACCAAATACTTGAATACGTCAATAATTTTTTCATAAATATAGGTTCAAATCTAGCAAAGCAAGTTACAAAATGTAATGAAGATGTACAAATAAACGAACCACCTGAGCAAGGAAATCAGCTCAATTTTAAACAAATTACAGCTGATGATATCAAAAACACAATTTCTTCTTTAAAATCAAATATTTCTTCAGGGGAGGACACAATCTCAACCAACGCAATAAAATATCTCTGTAAAGAACTTATCGAACCACTTACATACTTAGTCAACATGTCTATAACGAATAGCATATTCCCTACAGCCCTCAAAAAAGCGATTGTTATACCAATATTTAAACAAGGATGTAAAAATGACATAAACAATTACCGACCAATAAGCCTACTAAATACATTTTCAAAAATATTGGAAAGAATACTAAAAAAACAACTCTTATCCTACTTAGAAGACAATAAAAAATTATCAAAAACTCAGTATGGATTTAGGGAGAACTTAAGTACTAGTGACGCCATAGAAAAAATTACCGATATGATCACTAAAAGTTTAGACAGTGGAGAAAAAACTTTGGCAATCTTCATAGACTTACAAAAGGCTTTTGACACAATAGATCACAAAATACTTTTTTCAAAACTTTCAAAAATTGGTATGTCATGTACAACACTAAACTTACTAAAAAGCTATATGACGGAGCGTACACAGAGCGTCCAAATTAATAAGAGAAAAAGCAAACCTCTCCTAATCAACCATGGAGTACCACAAGGAAGCGTACTAGGTCCGATATTATTTTTAATATACATTAATGATATCTGTAACCTAGAAACAAGAGGAAAAATCATTAGTTTTGCTGATGACACAGTAATTTTATTTAAAGAAAAAGATTGGATAAATACCTACAAAGAAGCTGAACACGGACTTGGTCTCCTGCAAAACTGGCTTAAAAGAAACTCCCTGACGCTTAATGTCAATAAAACAAAATATCTGACATTTTCTAAAACAGCCAGAGGGCAGCCGTCAGAGGACCTTAATCTCAAATAACATTCATGCCAAGGAATTTATCAAAAAAATCAAGGCTTATCATGCCTCTGTCCCACTATAGCACACTCCAAAAGCATCAAATATCTTGGAATTGAAATTGATGATAATCTCCGTTGGAACTCACATATAGATGTAATTACAAAAAAACTAACCAGGTACATATACTTCTTTAGAAACATTCGCAATATCCTCAAAATAAACGATATTAAAAAAGTATACTATGCTTTGTGTCAATCACAAATAGAGTACGGAATAACTGGATGGGGGTCTGCCTTGAGCACTCACACAGAGCGGCTCAATATAGCACAAAAAGGAGTATTAAAGACTATACTGAAAGTTCCGCTTAGAACTCCGACAGAAGAAATATTCAAAAACTTCAATGTTTACAATGTACAGAAACTATATTCAAAAAATATTTTATTTAAACTGAAAAAAAACATATCCGAATACTCCACTGCCCAACATAAATACACAACCAGGGCAAAAAGCGAAAATATCCTGATTACTCCCAGTTTGAACACATCCTTTGGACAGAGAAATAATAAATTCCATGCTATAAAATTGTTCAATGCTCTACCAAATGAAACCAAAAAAATAAACGAAATGAGTATATTTAAAACAAAAGTCAAAACATGGCTTAGAGATCAAAGTAATAATCAACTTACAAACATTATGAAGACAATGTAAAGACAATTCAAAACTAAATACAAAAATTTAAGAAAAACTACAGGCCGCCTCAGAACAGGAAACCCTAGTGAGGAGGACTGTGAAAAAAATACAAAAAATATACTTATATTATACTTTAAACCTACATAATGTACAAATTTTGCTATTGATATTAATAAAAAAAAAAAAAATAAAAAAATCGAAAACAGTACCAAAATCAGAATAAAATTTTATTTCTGGAAAAATTATCATTCTTACCAGCAATACTTCGGGACATGAGTTCGGTCTTTGGAAGGTATTTTTTCTTACTTATCCTATTTCGAGACTTGGGTTCGGACTAAAAAATCGGTTTTATCAGTCTGTATGAGGCAGAATGGGCTGAAATTTTGGAATTGACAAAAGAATGACGGTCTTAAGCGAAATCAGTAAAAAAATATGCCTAAAGTTGAATTGCTGGAAAATTTATCATTCTAAATTACCCAATTTCGAGACTTGGGTTCTGACTAAAAAATCCATTTTATCAAGCTGAATAGGGCAGAATAGGCTGAAATTTTGGAATCGTGAAAAGAATGACGGTCTCAAGTGAAATCAGTAACACAATATGCCAAAAGTTGCATTACTGGAAAATTTATCATTCTAAATTTCCCTATTTTGAGACTTGGGTTCTGACTAAAAAATCCATTTTATCAAGTTGAATGGGGCAGAATAGGCTGGAATTTTGCAATAATGAAATGAATGACGGTTTCAGTAGAAAACAGTACAAAAATCAGCTTAGAGTTTTATTTCTGGAAAAATTATCATTCGTACCAGCAGTACTTCGGGACATGATTTCGGTCTTTGGAGGGTATTTTTTCTTACTTATCCTATTTCGAGACTTGGGTTCGGACAAAAAAATTCATTTTTTAGGCTTTTTTTGGCAGAATGGGCTGAAATTTTGGAATCGTGAAAAGAATGACGGTCTCAAGTGAAATCAGTAACAAAATATGCCAAAAGTTGCATTTCTGGAAAATTTATCATTCTTAATTTCCGTATTTCGAGACTTGGGATCGGACTAAAAAATCTGTTTTATCAAGCTGTATGGGGCAGAATGGGCTGAAATTTTGGAATCGTGAAAAGAATAACGATCTCAAGCGAAATCAGTAACAAAATCTGCATAAAATTGAATTTCTGGAAAAATTATCATTTTAACTGGCCCTATTTCGAGACTTGGGTTCGGATTTAAAAAGCTTTTTTTTCAGGCTGTAAGTGGCAGAATGGGCTGAAATTTTGGAATCGACAAAAAAATGACGGTCTTAAGCGAAATCAGTAAAAAAATATGCCTAAAGTTGAATTGCTGGAAAATTTATCATTCTAAATTACCCTATTTCGAGACTTGGGTTCGGACTAAAAAATCCATTTTATCAGGCTGTATGGGGCAGAATAGGCTAAAATTTTGCAATAGTTAAAAGAATGACGGTTTCAATCGAAAACAGTACCAATATCAGCCTTAAGTTTTATTTCTGGAAAAATTATCAATCTTACCAGCAGGACTTTTGGACATGAGTTCGGTCTTTGGAAGGTATTTTTTCTTACTTATCCTATTTCGAGACTTGGGTTCGGACTAAAAAATCGGTTTTATCAGTCTGTATGAGGCAGAATGGGCTGAAATTTTGGAATTGACAAAAAAATGACGGTCTCAAGCGAAATCAGAATTAAAATCTGCCTAAAGTTGAATTTCTGCAAAAATTTTCAATCTTTGTGGCCCTATTTCAAGACTTGGGTTCGGACTCAAAAATCCGTTATATCAGGCGGTATGGGGCAGAATGGGCTGAAATTTTGGAATCGTGAAAAGAATGACGGTCTCAACTGAAATCAGTAACAAAATATGCCAAAAGTTGCATTTCTGGAAAATTTATCATTCTAAATTACCCTATTTCGAGACTTGGGTTCGGACTAAAAAATCCATTTTATCAGGCTGTATGGGGCAGAATAGGCTAAAATTTTGCAATAGTTAAAAGAATGACGGTTTCAATCGAAAACAGTACCAATATCAGCCTTAAGTTTTATTTCTGGAAAAATTATCAATCTTACCAGCAGGACTTTTGGACATGAGTTCGGTCTTTGGAAGGTATTTTTTCTTACTTATCCTATTTCGAGACTTGGGTTCGGACAAAAAAATCGGTTTTATCAGTCTGTATGAGGCAGAATGGGCTGAAATTTTGGAAATGACAAAAAAATGACGGTCTCAAGCGAAATCAGAATTAAAATCTGCCTAAAGTTGAATTTCTGCAAAAATTTTCAATCTTTGTGGCCCTATTTCAAGACTTGGGTTCGGACTCAAAAATCCGTTATATCAGGCGGTATGGGGCAGAATGGGCTGAAATTTTGGAATCGTGAAAAGAATGACGGTCTCAACTGAAATCAGTAACAAAATATGCCAAAAGTTGCATTTCTGGAAAATTTATCATTCTAAATTACCCTATTTTGAGACTTGGGTTCGGACTAAAAAATCCATTTTATCAGGCTGTATGGGGCAGAATAGGCTAAAATTTTGCAATAGTTAAAAGAATGACGGTTTCAATCGAAAACAGTACCAATATCAGCCTTAAGTTTTATTTCTGGAAAAATTATCAATCTTACCAGCAGGACTTTTGGACATGAGTTCGGTCTTTGGAAGGTATTTTTTCTTACTTATCCTATTTCGAGACTTGGGTTCGGACTAAAAAATCGGTTTTATCAGTCTGTATGAGGCAGAATGGGCTGAAATTTTTGAATCGACAAAAGAATGACGGTCTCAAGCGAAATCAGTAACAAAATAAGCCTAAAGTTATATGGCTGGAAAATTTATCATTCTAAATTACCCAATTTCGAGACTTGGGTTCTGACTAAAAAATCCATTTTATCAAGCTGAATGGGGCAGAATAGGCTGAAATTTTGGAATCGTGAAAAGAATGACGGTCTCAAGTGAAATCAGTAACACAATATGCCAAAAGTTGCATTACTGGAAAATTTATCATTCTAAATTTCCCTATTTTGAGACTTGGGTTCGGACTAAAAAATCTGTTTTATCAAGCTGTATGGGGCAGAATGGGCTGAAATTTTGGAATCGTGAAAAGAATAACGATCTCAAGCGAAATCAGTAACAAAATCTGCATAAAATTGAATTACTGGAAAAATTATCATTCTTACCGGCCTTATTTCGAGACATGGATGAGGAATAAAAAGCCATTTTATCAGGCTGTATGTGGCAGAATGGGCTGAAATTTAAGAATCGTGAGAATAATGACGATCTCAATCGAAATCAGTAACAAAATCTGCCTAAAGTTGAATTTCTGGAAAAATTTTCAATCTTTGTGGCCCTATTTCAAGACTTGGGTTCGGACTCAAAAATCCGTTATATCAGGCTGTATGGGGCAGAATGGGCTGAAATTTTGGAATCGTGAAAAGAATGACGGTCTCAAATGAAATCAGTAACAAAATATGCCAAAAGTTGCATTTCTGGAAAATTTATCATTCTAAATTACCCTATTTTGAGACTTGGGTTCGGACTAAAAAATCCATTTTATCAGGCTGTATGGGGCAGAATGGGCTAAAATTTTGCAATAGTTAAAAGAATGACGGTTTCAATCGAAAACAGTACCAATATCAGCCTTAAGTTTTATTTCTGGAAAAATTATCAATCTTACCAGCAGGACTTTTGGACATGAGTTCGGTCTTTGGAAGGTATTTTTTCTTACTTATCCTATTTCGAGACTTGGGTTCGGACAAAAAAATTCATTTTATTAGGCTGTATGGGCACGAATGGGCTGAAATTTTTGAATCGACAAAAGAATGACGGTCTCAAGCGAAATCAGTAACAAAATAAGCCTAAAGTTATATGGCTGGAAAATTTATCATTCTAAATTTCCCTATTTCGAGACTTGGGTTCGGACTAAAAAATCTGTTTTATCAAGCTGTATGGGGCAGAATGGGCTGAAATTTTGGAATCGTGAAAAGAATAACGATCTCAAGCGAAATCAGTAACAAAATCTGCATAAAATTGAATTACTGGAAAAATTATCATTCTCACCGGCCTAATTTCGAGACATGGATGAGGAATAAAAAGCCATTTTATCAGGCTGTATGTGGCAGAATGGGCTGAAATTTAAGAATCGTGAGAATAATGACGATCTCAATCGAAATCAGTAACAAAATCTGCCTAAAGTTGAATTTCTGAAAAAATTTTCAATCTTTGTGGCCCTATTTCAAGACATGGGTTCGTACTCAAAAATCCGTTATATCAGGCTGTATGGGGCAGAATGGGCTGAAATTTTGGAATCGTGAAAAGAATGACGGTCTCAAGCGAAATCAGTAACAAAATCTGCATAAAATTGAATTTCTGGAAAAATTATCATTCTTACCGGCCTTATTTCGAGACATGGATGAGGAATAAAAAGCCATTTTATCAGGCCTTATGTGGCAGAATGGGCTGAAATTTAAGAATCGTGAGAATAATGACGATCTCAATCGAAATCAGTAACAAAATCTGCCTAAAGTTGAATTTCTGGAAAAATTTTCAATGTTTGTGGCCCTATTTCGAGACTTGGGTTCGGAATAAAAATTCCATTTTATCAGGCTGTATGAGGCCGAATGGGCTGAAATTTTGGAATCGACAAAAGAATGACGGTCTCAAGCGAAATCAGTAACAAAATAAGCCTTAAGTAATATTGCTGGAAAATTTATCATTCTAAATTACCCAATTTCGAGACTTGGGTTCTGTCTAAAAAATCCATTTTATCAAGCTGAATGGGGCAGAATAGGCTGGAATTTTGCAATAGTGAAAAGAATGACGGTTTCAGTAGAAAACAGTACCAAAATCAGCCTATAGTTTTATTTCTGGCAAAATTATCATTTTTACCATCAGTACTTCGGGACATGAGTTCGGTCTTTGGAGGGTATTTTTTCTTACTTATCCTATTTCGAGACTTGGGTTCGGACAAAAAAATTCATTTTATTAGGCTTTTTTTGGGCAGATTGGGCTGAAATTTTGAAATCGTGAAAAGAATGACTGTCTCAAGTGAAATCAGTAACAAAATATGCCAAAAGTTGCATTTCTGGAAAATTTATCATTCTAAATTACCCTATTTTGAGACTTGGGTTCGGACTAAAAAATCAATATTATCAGGCTGTATGGGGCAGAATGGGCTGAAATTTTGGAATCGTGAAAAGAATGACGGTCTTAACTGAAATCAGTAACAAAATATGCCAAAAGTTGCATAATTGGAAAATTTATCATTCTAAATTTCACTATTTCGAGACTTGGGTTCGGACTAAAAAATCGGTTTTATCAGTCTGTATGAGGCAGAATGGGCTGAAATTTTGGAATTGACAAAAGAATGACGGTCTCAAGCGAAATAAGAATTAAAATCTGCCTAAAGTTGAATTTCTGGAAAAATTTTCAATCTTTGTGGCCCTATTTCAAGACTTGGGTTCAGACTCAAAAATTCGTTATATCAGGCTGTATGGGGCAGAATGGGCTGAAATTTTGGAATCGTGAAAAGAATGACGGTCTTAACTGAAATCAATAACAAAATATGCCAAAAGTTGCATTACTGGAAAATTTATCATTGTAAATTTCCCTATTTCGAGACTTGGGTTCGGACTAAAAAATCGGTTTTATCAGTCTGTATGAGGCAGAATGGGCTGAAATTTTGGAATTGACAAAAGAATGACGGTCTCAAGCGAAATCAGAATTAAAATCTGCCTAAAGTTGAATTTCTGGAAAAATTTTCAATCTTTGTGGCCCTATTTCAAGACTTGGGTTCAGACTCAAAAATCCGTTATATCAGGCTGTATGGCGCAGAATGGGCTGAAATTTTGGAATCGTGAAAAGAATGACGGTCTTAACTGAAATCACTAACAAAATATGCCAAAAGTTGCATTACTGGAAAATTTATCATTCTAAATTTCCCTATTTCGAGACTTGGGTTCGGACTCAAAAATCCGTTATATCAGAATGTATGGGGCAGAATGGGCTGAAATTTAGGAATCGTGAAAAGAATGACGGTCTCAACTGAAATCACTAACAAAATATGCCAAAAGTTGCATTTCTGGAAAGTTTATCATTCTAAATTACCCTATTTTGAGACTTGGGTTCGGACTAAAAAATCCATTTTATCAGGCTATATGGGGCAGAATGGGTGAAAATTTTGCAATAGTTAAAAGAATGACGGTTTCATTAGAAAACAGTACCAAAAACAGCCTTAAGTTTTATTTCTGGAAAAATTATCAATCTTACCAGCAGGACTTTGGGACATGAGTTCGGTCTTTGAAAGGTATTTTTTCTTACTTATCCTATTTCGAGACTTGGGTTCGGACAAAAAAATTCATTTCATTAGGCTGTATGGGCAAGAATGGGCCGAAATTTTGGAATTGTGAAAAAAATGACGTTCTCAAGCGAAATCAGTAACAAAATCTGCCAAAAGTTGCATTTCTGGAAAAATTATCATTTTTACTGGCCTTATTTCGAGACTTGGGTTCGGACATTAAATGCCATTTTGTCAGGCTGTATGTGGCAGAATGGGGCTGAAATTTCGGAATCGACAAAAGAATGACGGTCTCAAGCGAAATCAGTAACAAACTAAGCCTAAAGTTATATTGCTAGAAAATTTATCATTCTAAATTACCCTATTTCGAGACTTGGGTTCGGAATAAAAAATCCATTTTATCGGGCTATATGAGGCAGAATGGGGCTGAAATTTCGGAATCGACAAAAGAATGACGGTCTCAAGCGAAATCAGTAACAAACTAAGCCTAAAGTTATATTGCTAGAAAATTTATCATTCTAAATTACCCTATTTCGAGACTTGGGTTCTGACTAAAAAATCAATTTTATCAAGCTGAATGGGGCAGAATGGGCTGGAATTTCGCAATAGTGAAAAGAATGACGGTTTCGGTAGAAAACAGTACCAAAATCAGCCTACAGTTTTATTTCTGGAAAAATTATCATTCTTACCAGCAGTACTTCGGGACATGAGTTCGGTGTTTAGAGGGTATTTTTTCTTACGTATCCTATTTCGAGACTTGGGTTCGGACAAAAAAATTCATTTCATTAGGCTGTATGGGCAAGAATGGGCCGAAATTTTGGAATTGTGAAAAAAATGACGTTCTCAAGCGAAATCAGTAACAAAATCTGCCAAAAGTTGCATTTCTGGAAAAATTATCATTTTTACTGGCCTTATTTCGAGACTTGGGTTCGGACATTAAATGCCATTTTGTCAGGCTGTATGTGGCAGAATGGGGCTGAAATTTCGGAATCGACAAAAGAATGACGGTCTCAAGCGAAATCAGTAACAAACTAAGCCTATAGTTATATTGCTAGAAAATTTATCATTCTAAATTACCCTATTTCGAGACTTGGGTTCGGAATAAAAAATCCATTTTATCGGGTTCAGACTCAAAAAATTCGTTTTATCAGGCTGTATGGGGCAGAATGGGCTGAAATTTTGGAATCGTGAAAAGAATGACGGTCTTAACTGAAATCAGTAACAAAATATGCCAAAAGTTGCATAATTGGAAAATTTATCATTCTAAATTTCACTATTTCGAGACATGGGTTCGGACTAAAAAATCGGTTTTATCAGTCTGTATGAGGCAGAATGGGCTCAAATTTCGGAATTGACAAAAGAATTACGGTCTCAAGCGAAATAAGAATTAAAATCTGCCTAAAGTTGAATTTCTGGAAAAATTTTCAATCTTTGTGGCCCTATTTCAAGACTTGGGTTCAGACTCAAAAATTCGTTATATCAGAATGTATGGGGCAGAATGGGCTGAAATTTTGGAATCGTGAAAAGAATGACGGTCTCAACTGAAATCACTAACAAAATATGCCAAAAGTTGCATTTCTGGAAAGTTTATCATTCTAAATTACCCTATTTTGAGACTTGGGTTCGGACTAAAAAATCCATTTTATCAGGCTGTATGGGGCAGAATGGGTGAAAATTTTGCAATAGTTAAAAGAATGACGGTTTCATTAGAAAACAGTACCAAAAACAGCCTTAAGTTTTATTTCTGGAAAAATTATCAATCTTACCAGCAGGACTTTGGGACATGAGTTCGGTCTTTGAAAGGTATTTTTTCTTACTTATCCTATTTCGAGACTTGGGTTCGGACAAAAAAATTCATTTCATTAGGCTGTATGGGCAAGAATGGGCCGAAATTTTGGAATTGTGAAAAAAATGACGTTCTCAAGCGAAATCAGTAACAAAATCTGCCAAAAGTTGCATTTCTGGAAAAATTATCATTTTTACTGGCCTTATTTCGAGACTTGGGTTCGGACATTAAATGCCATTTTGTCAGGCTGTATGTGGCAGAATGGGGCTGAAATTTCGGAATCGACAAAAGAATGACGGTCTCAAGCGAAATCAGTAACAAACTAAGCCTAAAGTTATATTGCTAGAAAATTTATCATTCTAAATTACCCTATTTCGAGACTTGGGTTCGGAATAAAAAATCCATTTTATCGGGCTGTATGAGGCAGAATGGGGCTGAAATTTCGGAATCGACAAAAGAATGACGGTCTCAAGCGAAATCAGTAACAAACTAAGCCTAAAGTTATATTGCTAGAAAATTTATCATTCTAAATTACCCTATTTCGAGACTTGGGTTCTGACTAAAAAATCAATTTTATCAAGCTGAATGGGGCAGAATGGGCTGGAATTTCGCAATAGTGAAAAGAATGACGGTTTCGGTAGAAAACAGTACGAAAATCAGCCTACAGTTTTATTTCTGGAAAAATTATCATTCTTACCAGCAGCTTCGGGACATGAGTTCGGTGTTTGGAGGGTATTTTTTCTTACGTATCCTATTTCGAGACTTGGGTTCGGACAAAAAAATTCATTTTATTAGGCTTTTTTTGGGCAGATTGGGCTGAAATTTTGAAATCGTGAAAAGAATGACTGTCTCAAGTGAAATCAGTAACAAAATATGCCAAAAGTTGCATTTCTGGAAAATTTATCATTCTAAATTACCCTATTTTGAGACTTGGGTTCGGACTAAAAAATCAATATTATCAGGCTGTATGGGGCAGAATGGGCTGAAATTTCGGAATCGTGAAAAGAATGACGGTCTTAACTGAAATCAGTAACAAAATATGCCAAAAGTTGCATAATTGGAAAATTTATCATTCTAAATTTCACTATTTCGAGACTTGGGTTCGGACTAAAAAATCGGTTTTATCAGTCTGTATGAGGCAGAATGGGCTGAAATTTTGGAATTGACAAAAGAATGACGGTCTCAAGCGAAATCAGAATTAAAATCTGCCTAAAGTTGAATTTCTGGAAAAATTTTCAATCTTTGTGGCCCTATTTCAAGACTTGGGTTCAGACTCAAAAATCCGTTATATCAGGCTGTATGGCGCAGAATGGGCTGAAATTTTGGAATCGTGAAAAGAATGACGGTCTTTACTGAAATCAGTAACAAAATATGCCAAAAGTTGCATTACTGGAAAATTTATCATTCTAAATTTCCCTATTTCGAGACTTGGGTTCGGACTCAAAAATCCGTTATATCAGAATGTATGGGGCAGAATGGGCTGAAATTTTGGAATCGTGAAAAGAATGACGGTCTCAACTGAAATCACTAACAAAATATGCCAAAAGTTGCATTACTGGAAAATTTATCATTCTAAATTTCCCTATTTCGAGACTTGGGTTCGGACTCAAAAATCCGTTATATCAGAATGTATGGGGCAGAATGGGCTGAAATTTTGGAATCGTGAAAAGAATGACGGTCTCAACTGAAATCACTAACAAAATATGCCAAAAGTTGCATTTCTGGAAAGTTTATCATTCTAAATTACCCTATTTTGAGACTTGGGTTCGGACTAAAAAATCCATTTTATCAGGCTGTATGGGGCAGAATGGGTGAAAATTTTGCAATAGTTAAAAGAATGACGGTTTCATTAGAAAACAGTACCAAAAACAGCCTTAAGTTTTATTTCTGGAAAAATTATCAATCTTACCAGCAGGACTTTGGGACATGAGTTCGGTCTTTGAAAGGTATTTTTTCTTACTTATCCTATTTCGAGACTTGGGTTCGGACAAAAAAATTCATTTCATTAGGCTGTATGGGCAAGAATGGACCGAAATTTTGGAATTGTGAAAAAAATGACGTTCTCAAGCGAAATCAGTAACAAAATCTGCCAAAAGTTGCATTTCTGGAAAAATTATCATTTTTACTGGCCTTATTTCGAGACTTGGGTTCGGACATTAAATGCCATTTTGTCAGGCTGTATGTGGCAGAATGGGGCTGAAATTTCGGAATCGACAAAAGAATGACGGTCTCAAGCGAAATCAGTAACAAACTAAGCCTAAAGTTATATTGCTAGAAAATTTATCATTCTAAATTACCCTATTTCGAGACTTGGGTTCGGAATAAAAAATCCATTTTATCGGGCTGTATGAGGCAGAATGGGGCTGAAATTTCGGAATCGACAAAAGAATGACGGTCTCAAGCGAAATCAGTAACAAACTAAGCCTAAAGTTATATTGCTAGAAAATTTATCATTCTAAATTACCCTATTTCGAGACTTGGGTTCTGACTAAAAAATCAATTTTATCAAGCTGAATGGGGCAGAATGGGCTGGAATTTCGCAATAGTGAAAAGAATGACGGTTTCGGTAGAAAACAGTACCAAAATCAGCCTACAGTTTTATTTCTGGAAAAATTATCATTCTTACCAGCAGCTTCGGGACATGAGTTCGGTGTTTGGAGGGTATTTTTTCTAACGTATCCTATTTCGAGACTTGGGTTCGGACAAAAAAATTCATTTTATTAGGCTTTTTTTGGGCAGATTGGGCTGAAATTTTGAAATCGTGAAAAGAATGACTGTCTCAATTAAAATCAGTAACAAAATATGCCAAAAGTTGCATTTCTGGAAAATTTATCATTCTAAATTACCCTATTTTGAGACTTGGGTTCGGACTAAAAAATCAATATTATCAGGCTGTATGGGGCAGAATGGGCTGAAATTTCGGAATCGTGAAAAGAATGACGGTCTTAACTGAAATCAGTAACAAAATATGCCAAAAGTTGCATAATTGGAAAATTTATCATTCTAAATTTCACTATTTCGAGACTTGGGTTCGGACTAAAAAATCGGTTTTATCAGTCTGTATGAGGCAGAATGGGCTGAAATTTTGGAATTGACAAAAGAATGACGGTCTCAAGCGAAATCAGAATTAAAATCTGCCTAAAGTTGAATTTCTGGAAAAATTTTCAATCTTTGTGGCCCTATTTCAAGACTTGGGTTCAGACTCAAAAATCCGTTATATCAGGCTGTATGGCGCAGAATGGGCTAAAATTTTGGAATCGTGAAAAGAATGACGGTCTTTACTGAAATCAGTAACAAAATATGCCAAAAGTTGCATTACTGGAAAATTTATCATTCTAAATTTCCCTATTTCGAGACTTGGGTTCGGACTCAAAAATCCGTTATATCAGAATGTATGGGCCAGAATGGGCTGAAATTTTGGAATCGTGAAAAGAATGACGGTCTCAACTGAAATCACTAACAAAATATGCCAAAAGTTGCATTTCTGGAAAGTTTATCATTCTAAATTACCCTATTTTGAGACTTGGGTTCGGACTAAAAAATCCATTTTATCAGGCTGTATGGGGCAGAATGGGTGAAAATTTTGCAATAGTTAAAAGAATGACGGTTTCATTAGAAAACAGTACCAAAAACAGCCTTAAGTTTTATTTCTGGAAAAATTATCAATCTTACCATCAGGACTTTGGGACATGAGTTCGGTCTTTGAAAGGTATTTTTTCTTACTTATCCTATTTCGAGACTTGGGTTCGGACAAAAAAATTCATTTCATTAGGCTGTATGGGCAAGAATGGACCGAAATTTTGGAATTGTGAAAAAAATGACGTTCTCAAGCGAAATCAGTAACAAAATCTGCCAAAAGTTGCATTTCTGGAAAAATTATCATTTTTACTGGCCTTATTTCGAGACTTGGGTTCGGACATTAAATGCCATTTTGTCAGGCTGTATGTGGCAGAATGGGGCTGAAATTTCGGAATCGACAAAAGAATGACGGTCTCAAGCGAAATCAGTAACAAACTAAGCCTAAAGTTATATTGCTAGAAAATTTATCATTCTAAATTACCCTATTTCGAGACTTGGGTTCGGAATAAAAAATCCATTTTATCGGGTTCAGACTCAAAAAATTCGTTATATCAGGCTGTATGGGGCAGAATGGGCTGAAATATTGGAATCGTGAAAAGAATGACGGTCTTAACTGAAATCAGTAACAAAATATGCCAAAAGTTGCATAATTGGAAAATTTATCATTCTAAATTTCACTATTTCGAGACTTGGGTTCGGACTTGGGTTTTATCAGTCTGTATGAGGCAGAATGGGCTCAAATTTTGGAATTGACAAAAGAATGACGGTCTCAAGCGAAATAAGAATTAAAATCTGCCTAAAGTTGAATTTCTGGAAAAATTTTCAATCTTTGTGGCCCTATTTCAAGACTTGGGTTCAGACTCAAATATTCGTTATATCAGAATGTATGGGGCAGAATGGGCTGAAATTTTGGAATCGTGAAAAGAATGACGGTCTCAACTGAAATCACTAACAAAATATGCCAAAAGTTGCATTTCTGGAAAGTTTATCATTCTAAATTACCCTATTTTGAGACTTGGGTTCGGACTAAAAAATCCATTTTATCAGGCTGTATGGGGCAGAATGGGCTGAAATTTTGGAATTGACAAAAGAATGACGGTCTCAAGCGAAATAAGAATTAAAATCTGCCTAAAGTTGAATTTCTGGAAAAATTTTCAATCTTTGTGGCCCTATTTCAAGACTTGGGTTCAGACTCAAAAATTCGTTATATCAGGCTGTATGGGGCAGAATGGGCTGAAATTTTGGAATCGTGAAAAGAATGACGGTCTTAACTGAAATCAGTAACAAAATATGCCAAAAGTTGCATTACTGGAAAATTTATCATTCTAAATTTCCCTATTTCGAGACTTGGGTTCGGACTCAAAAATTCGTTATATCAGGCTGTATGGGGCAGAATGGGCTGAAATTTTGGAATCGTGAAAAAAATGACGGTCCAAAGTGAAATCAGTAACAAAATATTCCAAAAGTTGCATTTCTGAAAAATTTATCATTCTAAATTACCCTATTTTGAGACTTGGGTTCGGACTAAAAAATCCATTTTATCAGGCTATATGGGGCAGAATGGGCTGAAATTTTGCAATAATTAAAAGAATGACGGTCTCAAGCGGAATCAGAAACAAAATCTGCCTAAAGTTGAATTTCTTGAAAAATTTTCAATCTTTGTGGCCCTATTTCAAGACTTGGGTTCGGACTCAAAAATCCGTTATATCAGGCTGTATGGGGCAGAATGGGGTGAAATTTTGCAATAATTAAAAGAATGACGGTCTCAAGCGGAATCAGAAACAAAATCTGCATAAAGTTGAATTTCTGGAAAAATAATCAATCTTTCTGGCCCTATTTCGAGACTTGGGTTCGGAATAAAAAATCCATTTTATCGGGCTGTATGAGGCAGAATGGGGCTGAAATTTCGGAATCGACAAAAGAATGACGGTCTCAAGCGAAATCAGTAACAAACTAAGCCTAAAGTTATATTGCTGGAAAATTTATCATTCTAAATTACCCTATTTCGAGACTTGGGTTCTGACTAAAAAATCCATTTTATCAAGCTGAATGTGGCAGAATGGGCTTAAATTTTAGAAACGTGTAAAGAATGACGGTCTCAAGGGGAATCAGTAACAAAATAAGCCTAAAGTTATATTGCTGGAAAATTTATCATTCTAAATTACCCTATTTTGAGACTTGGGTTCGGACTAAAAAATCCATTTTATCAGGCTGTATGGGGCAGAATGGGCTGAAATTTTGCAATAGTTAAAAGAATGACGGTTTCAAGCGAAAACAGTACCAAAATCAGCCTAAAGTTTTATTTCTCGAAAAATTATCATTCTTACCAGCACTACTTCGGGACATGAGTTCGGTCTTTGGAAGGTATTTTTTCTTCCTTATCCTATTTCGAGACTTGGGTTCGGACTATAAAATCGGTTTAATCAGTCTGTATGAGGCAGAATGGGCTGATATTTTGGAATTGACAAAAGAATGACGGTCTCAAGCGAAATCAGAATTAAAATCTGCCTAAAGTTGAATTTCTTGAAAAATATTCAATCTTTGTGGCCCTATTTCAAGACTTGGGTTCAGACTCAAAAATTGGTTATATCAGGCTGTATGGGGCAGAATGGGCTGAAATTTTGGAATCGTGAAAAAAATGACGGTCTCAAGTGAAATCAGTAACAAAATATTCCAAAAGTTGCATTTCTGAAAAATTTATCATTCTAAATTACCCTATTTTGAGACTTGGGTTCGGACTAAAAAATCCATTTTATCAGGCTATATGGGGCAGAATGGGCTGAAAATTTCGGAATTGA
Source organism: Hesperophylax magnus (assembly GCA_026573805.1). Lineage (NCBI taxonomy): Eukaryota > Metazoa > Arthropoda > Insecta > Trichoptera > Limnephilidae > Hesperophylax > Hesperophylax magnus. The sequence continues at coordinate 9,793,969 of JAIUSX010000184.1, read as the reverse complement.
CAAAAGAATGACGGTCTCAAGCGAAATAAGAATTAAAATCTGCCTAAAGTTGAATTTCTGGAAAAATTTTCAATCTTTGTGGCCCTATTTCAAGACTTGGGTTCAGACTCAAAATTCGTTATATCAGGCTGTATGGGGCAGAATGGGCTGAAATTTTGGAATCGTGAAAAGAATGACGGTCTTAACTGAAATCAGTAACAAAATATGCCAAAAGTTGCATTTCTGGAAAGTTTATCATTCTAAATTACCCAATTTCGAGACTTGGGTTCTGACTAAAAAATCCATTTTATCAAGCTGAATGGGGCAGAATAGGCTGGAATTTTGCAATAGTGAAAAGAATGACGGTTTCAGTAGAAAACAGTACCAAAATCAGCCTATAGTTTTATTTCTGGCAAAATTATCATTTTTACCAGCAATACTTCGGGACATGAGTTCGGTGTTTGGAGGGTATTTTTTCTTACTTATCCTATTTCGAGACTTGGGTTCGGACAAAAAAATTCATTTTATTAGGCTTTTTTTTGGGCAGATTGGGCTGAAATTTTGAAATCGTGAAAAGAATGACTGTCTCAAGTGAAATCAGTAACAAAATATGCCAAAAGTTGCATTTCTGGAAAATTTATCATTCTAAATTACCCTATTTTGAGACTTGGGTTCGGACTAAAAAATCAATATTATCAGGCTCTATGGGGCAGAATGGGCTGAAATTTTGGAATCGTGAAAAGAATGACGATCTTAACTGAAATCAGTAACAAAATATGCCAAAAGTTGCATAATTGGAAAATTTATCATTCTAAATTTCACTATTTCGAGACTTGGGTTCGGACTAAAAAATCGGTTTTATCAGTCTGTATGAGGCAGAATGGGCTGAAATTTTGGAATTGACAAAAGAATGACGGTCTCAAGCGAAATAAGAATTAAAATCTGCCTAAAGTTGAATTTCTGGAAAAATTTTCAATCTTTGTGGCCCTATTTCAAGACTTGGGTTCAGACTCAAAAATTCGTTATATCAGGCTGTATGGGGCAGAATGGGCTGAAATTTTGGAATCGTGAAAAGAATGACGGTCTTAACTGAAATCAGTAACAAAATATGCCAAAAGTTGCATTACTGGAAAATTTATCATTGTAAATTTCCCTATTTCGAGACTTGGGTTCGGACTAAAAAATCGGTTTTATCAGTCTGTATGAGGCAGAATGGGCTGAAATTTTGGAATTGACAAAAGAATGACGGTCTCAAGCGAAATCAGAATTAAAATCTGCCTAAAGTTGAATTTCTGGAAAAATTTTCAATCTTTGTGGCCCTATTTCAAGACTTGGGTTCAGACTCAAAAATCCGTTATATCAGGCTGTATGGCGCAGAATGGGCTGAAATTTTGGAATCGTGAAAAGAATGACGGTCTTAACTGAAATCACTAACAAAATATGCCAAAAGTTGCATTACTGGAAAATTTATCATTCTAAATTTCCCTATTTCGAGACTTGGGTTCGGACTCAAAAATCCGTTATATCAGAATGTATGGGGCAGAATGGGCTGAAATTTAGGAATCGTGAAAAGAATGACGGTCTCAACTGAAATCACTAACAAAATATGCCAAAAGTTGCATTTCTGGAAAGTTTATCATTCTAAATTACCCTATTTTGAGACTTGGGTTCGGACTAAAAAAACCATTTTATCAGGCTATATGGGGCAGAATGGGTGAAAATTTTGCAATAGTTAAAAGAATGACGGTTTCATTAGAAAACAGTACCAAAAACAGCCTTAAGTTTTATTTCTGGAAAAATTATCAATCTTACCAGCAGGACTTTGGGACATGAGTTCGGTCTTTGAAAGGTATTTTTTCTTACTTATCCTATTTCGAGACTTGGGTTCGGACAAAAAAATTCATTTCATTAGGCTGTATGGGCAAGAATGGGCCGAAATTTTGGAATTGTGAAAAAAATGACGTTCTCAAGCGAAATCAGTAACAAAATCTGCCAAAAGTTGCATTTCTGGAAAAATTATCATTTTTACTGGCCTTATTTCGAGACTTGGGTTCGGACATTAAATGCCATTTTGTCAGGCTGTATGTGGCAGAATGGGGCTGAAATTTCGGAATCGACAAAAGAATGACGGTCTCAAGCGAAATCAGTAACAAACTAAGCCTAAAGTTATATTGCTAGAAAATTTATCATTCTAAATTACCCTATTTCGAGACTTGGGTTCGGAATAAAAAATCCATTTTATCGGGCTGTATGAGGCAGAATGGGGCTGAAATTTCGGAATCGACAAAAGAATGACGGTCTCAAGCGAAATCAGTAACAAACTAAGCCTAAAGTTATATTGCTAGAAAATTTATCATTCTAAATTACCCTATTTCGAGACTTGGGTTCTGACTAAAAAATCAATTTTATCAAGCTGAATGGGGCAGAATGGCTGGAATTTCGCAATAGTGAAAAGAATGACGGTTTCGGTAGAAAACAGTACCAAAATCAGCCTACAGTTTTATTTCTGGAAAAATTATCATTCTTACCAGCAGTACTTCGGGACATGAGTTCGGTGTTTGGAGGGTATTTTTTCTTACGTATCCTATTTCGAGACTTGGGTTCGGACAAAAAAATTCATTTCATTAGGCTGTATGGGCAAGAATGGGCCGAAATTTTGGAATTGTGAAAAAAATGACGTTCTCAAGCGAAATCAGTAACAAAATCTGCCAAAAGTTGCATTTCTGGAAAAATTATCATTTTTACTGGCCTTATTTCGAGACTTGGGTTCGGACATTAAATGCCATTTTGTCAGGCTGTATGTGGCAGAATGGGGCTGAAATTTCGGAATCGACAAAAGAATGACGGTCTCAAGCGAAATCAGTAACAAACTAAGCCTAAAGTTATATTGCTAGAAAATTTATCATTCTAAATTACCCTATTTCGAGACTTGGGTTCGGAATAAAAAATCCATTTTATCGGGCTGTATGAGGCAGAATGGGGCTGAAATTTCGAAATCGACAAAAGAATGACGGTCTCAAGCGAAATCAGTAACAAACTAAGCCTAAAGTTATATTGCTAGAAAATTTATCATTCTAAATTACCCTATTTCGAGACTTGGGTTCTGACTAAAAAATCAATTTTATCAAGCTGAATGGGGCAGAATGGGCTGGAATTTCGCAATAGTGAAAAGAATGACGGTTTCGGTAGAAAACAGTACCAAAATCAGCCTACAGTTTTATTTCTGGAAAAATTATCATTCTTACCAGCAGTACTTCGGGACATGAGTTCGGTGTTTGGAGGGTATTTTTTCTTACGTATCCTATTTCGAGACTTGGGTTCGGACAAAAAAATTCATTTCATTAGGCTGTATGGGCAAGAATGGGCCGAAATTTTGGAATTGTGAAAAAAATGACGTTCTCAAGCGAAATCAGTAACAAAATCTACCAAAAGTTGCATTTCTGGAAAAATTATCATTTTTACTGGCCTTATTTCGAGACTTGGGTTCGGACATTAAATGCCATTTTGTCAGACTGTATGTGGCAGAATGGGCTAAAATTTTAGAAACGTGAAAAGAATGACGATCTCAAGCGGAATCAGAAACAAAATCTGCCTAAAGTTGAATTTCTGGAAAAATTTTCAATGTTTGTGGCCCTATTTCGAGACTTGGGTTCGGAATAAAAATTCCATTTTATCAGGCTGTATGAGGCAGAATGGGCTGAAATTTTGGATTTGACAAAAGAATGACGGTCTCAAGCGAAATCAGTAACAAAATAAGCCTTAAGTTATATTGCTGGAAAATTTATCATTCTAAATTACCCTATTTCGAGACTTGGGTTCTGACTAAAAAATCCATTTTATCAAGCTGAATGGGGCAGAATAGGCTGGAATTTTGCAATAGTGAAAAGAATGACGGTTTCAGTAGAAAACAGTACCAAAATCAGCTTACAGTTTTATTTCTGGAAAAATTATCATTCGTACCAGCAGTACTTCGGGACATGATTTCGGTCTTTGAAGGGTATTTTTTCTTACGTATCCTATTTCGAGACTTGGGTTCGGACAAAAAAATTCATTTTTTAGGCTTTCTTTGGCAGAATGGGCTGAAATTTTGGAATCGTGAAAAGAATGACGGTCTCAAGTGAAATCAGTAACAAAATATGCCAAAAGTTGCATTTCTGGAAAATTTATCATTCTTAATTTCCCTATTTCGAGACTTGGGTTCGGACTAAAAAATCTGTTTTATCAAGCTGTATGGGGCAGAATGGGCTGAAATTTTGGAATCGTGAAAAGAATAACGATCTCAAGCGAAATCAGTAACAAAATCTGCATAAAAATGATCTTCTGGAAAAATAATCATTCTTACCGGCCTTATTTCGAGACATGGACGAGGTTTTATCAGGCTGTATTTGGCAGAATGGGCTGAAATTTAAGAATCGTGAGAATAATGACGATCTCAAGCGAAATCAGTAACAAAATCTGCCAAAAGTTGCATTTCTGGAAAAATTATCATTTTTACGGGCCTTATTTCGAGACTTGGGTTTGGACATTAAATGCCATTTTGTCAGACTGTATGTGGCAGAATGGGCTAAAATTTTAGAAACGTGAAAAGAATGACGATCTCAAGCGGAATCAGAAACAAAATCTGCCTAAAGTTGAATTTCTGGAAAAATTTTCAATGTTTGTGGCCCTATTTCGAGACTTGGGTTCGGAATAAAAATTCCATTTTATCAGGCTGTATGAGGCAGAATGGGCTGAAATTTTGGATTTGACAAAAGAATGACGGTCTCAAGCGAAATCAGTAACAAAATAAGCCTTAAGTTATATTGCTGGAAAATTTATCATTCTAAATTACCCTATTTCGAGACTTGGGTTCTGACTAAAAAATCCATTTTATCAAGCTGAATGGGGCAGAATAGGCTGGAATTTTGCAATAGTGAAAAGAATGACTGTTTCAGTAGAAAACAGTACCAAAATCAGCTTACAGTTTTATTTCTGGAAAAATTATCATTCGTAACAGCAGTACTTCGGGACATGATTTCGGTCTTTGGAGGGTATTTTTTCTTACGTATCCTATTTCGAGACTTGGGTTCGGACAAAAATTTTTCATTTTATAGCCTTTTTTTGGCAGAATGGGCTGATATTTTGGAATCGTGAAAGGAATGACGGTCTCAAGTGAAATCAGTAACAAAATATGCCAAAAGTTGCATTTCTGGAAAATTTATCATTCTTAATTTCCCTATTTCGAGACTTGGGTTCGGACTAAAAAATCTGTTTTATCAAGCTGTATGGGGCAGAATGGGCTGAAATTTTGGAATCGTGAAAAGAATAACGATCTCAAGCGAAATCAGTAACAAAATCTGCATAAAATTGAATTTCTGGAAAAATAATCATTCTTACCGGCCTTATTTCGAGACATGGATGAGGACTTAATAAGCCATTTTATCAGGCTGTATGTGGCAGAACGGGCTGAAATTTAAGAATCGTGAGAATAATGACGATCTCAAGCGAAATCAGTAACAAAATCTGCCTAAAGTTGAATTGCTGGAAAATTTATCATTCTTAATTTCCCTATTTCGAGACTTGGGTTCGGACTAAAAAATCTGTTTTATCAAGCTGTATGGGGCAGAATGGGCTGAAATTTTGGAATCGTGAAAAGAATAACGATCTCAAGCGAAATCAGTAACAAAATCTGCATAAAATTGAATTTCTGGAAAAATTATCATTTTAACTGGCCCTATTTCGAGACTTAAGTTCGGATTTTAAAAGTTTTTTTTTCAGGCTGTAAGTGGCAGAATAGGCTGAAATTTTGGAATCGTGAAAAGAATGACGGTCTCAAGTGAAATCAGTAACACAATATGCCAAAAGTTGCATTACTGGAAAATTTATCATTCTAAATTTCCCTATTTTGAGACTTGGGTTCTGACTAAAAAATCCATTTTATCAAGTTGAATGGGGCAGAATAGGCTGGAATTTTGCAATAGTGAAATGAATGACGGTTTCAGTAGAAAACAGTACCAAAATCAGCTTACAGTTTTATTTCTGGAAAAATTATCATTCTTACTAACAATACTTCGGGACATGAGTTCGGTCTTTGGAAGGTATTTTTTCTTACTTATCCTATTTCGAGACTTGGGTTCGGACTAAAAAATCGGTTTTATCAGTCTGTATGTGGCAGAATGGGCTGAAATTTTGGAATTGACAAAAGAATGACGGTCTCAAGCGAAATCAGAATTAAAATCTGCCTAAAGTTGAATATCTGCAAAAATTTTCAATCTTTGTGGCCCTATTTCAAGACTTGGGTTCGGACTCAAAAATCCGTTATATCAGGCTGTATGGGGCAGAATGGGCTGAAATTTTGGAATCGTGAAAAGAATGACGGTCTCAACTGAAATCAGTAACAAAATATGCCAAAAGTTGCATTTCTGGAAAATTTATCATTCTAAATTACCCTATTTTGAGACTTGGGTTCGGACTAAAAAATCCATTTTATCAAGCTGAATGGGGCAGAATGGGCTAAAATTTTGCAATAGTTAAAAGAATGACGGTTTCAATCGAAAACAGTACCAATATCAGCCTTAAGTTTTATTTCTGGAAAAATTATCAATCTTACCAGCAGGACTTTTGGACATGAGTTCGGTCTTTGGAAGGTATTTTTTCTTACTTATCCTATTTCGAGACTTGGGTTCGGACAAAAAAATTCATTTCATTAGGCTGTTTGGGCAAGAATGGGCCGAAATTTTGGAATTGTGAAAAAAATGATGTTCTCAAGCGAAATCAGTAATAAAATCTGCCAAAAGTTGCATTTCTGGAAAAATTATCATTTTTACTGGCCTTATTTCGAGACTTGGGTTCGGACATTAAATGCCATTTTGTCAGACTGTATGTGGCAGAATGGGCTAAAATTTTAGAAACGTGAAAAGAATGACGATCTCAAGCGGAATCAGAAACAAAATCTGCCTAAAGTTGAATTTCTGGAAAAATTTTCAATGTTTGTGGCCCTATTTCGAGACTTGGGTTCGGAATAAAAATTCCATTTTATCAGGCTGTATGAGGCAGAATGGGCTGAAATTTTGGATTTGACAAAAGAATGACGGTCTCAAGCAAAATCAGTAACAAAATAAGCCTTAAGTTATATTGCTGGAAAATTTATCATTCTAAATTACCCTATTTCGAGACTTGGGTTCTGACTAAAAAATCCATTTTATCAAGCTGAATGGGGCAGAATAGGCTGGAATTTTGCAATAGTGAAAAGAATGACGGTTTCAGTAGAAAACAGTACCAAAATCAGCTTACAGTTTTATTTCTGGAAAAATTATCATTCGTACCAGCAGTACTTCGGGACATGATTTCGGTCTTTGGAGGGTATTTTTTCTTACGTATCCTATTTCGAGACTTGGGTTCGGACAAAAATTTTTCATTTTATAGCCTTTTTTTGGCAGAATGGGCTGAAATTTTGGAATCGTGAAAAGAATGACGGTCTCAAGTGAAATCAGTAACAAAATATGCCAAAAGTTGCATTTCTGGAAAATTTATCATTCTTAATTTCCCTATTTCGAGACTTGGGTTCGGACTAAAAAATCTGTTTTATCAAGCTGTATGGGGCAGAATGGGCTGAAATTTTGGAATCGTGAAAAGAATAACGATCTCAAGCGAAATCAGTAACAAAATCTGCATAAAATTGAATTTCTGGAAAAATAATCATTCTTACCGGCCTTATTTCGAGACATGGATGAGGACTTAATAAGCCATTTTATCAGGCTGTATGTGGCAGAATGGGCTGAAATTTAAGAATCGTGAGAATAATGACGATCTCAAGCGAAATCAGTAACAAAATCTGCCTAAAGTTGAATTGCTGGAAAATTTATCATTCTTAATTTCCCTATTTCGAGACTTGGGTTCGGACTAAAAAATCTGTTTTATCAAGCTGTATGGGGCAGAATGGGCTGAAATTTTGGAATCGTGAAAAGAATAACGATCTCAAGCGAAATCAGTAACAAAATCTGCATAAAATTGAATTTCTGGAAAAATTATCATTTTAACTGGCCCTATTTCGAGACTTGGGTTCGGATTTTAAAAGTTTTTTTTTCAGGCTGTAAGTGGCAGAATGGGCTGAAATTTTGGAATCGACAAAAGAATGACGGTCTTAAGCGAAATCAGTAAAAAAATATGCCTAAAGTTGAATTGCTGGAAAATTTATCATTCTAAATTACCCTATTTCGAGACTTGGGTTCGGACTAAAAAATCCATTTTATCACGCTGTATGGGGCAGAATGGGCTGAAATTTCTCAATAATGAAAAGAATGACGGTTTCAATCGAAAACAGTACCAAAATCAGAATAAAATTTTATTTCTGGAAAAATTATCATTCTTACCAGCAATACTTCGGGACATGAGTTCGGTCTTTGGAAGGTATTTTTTCTTACTTATCCTATTTCGAGACTTGGGTTCGGACTAAAAAATCGGTTTTATCAGTCTGTATGAGGCAGAATGGGCTGAAATTTTGGAATTGACAAAAGAATGACGGTCTCAAGCGAAATCAGAATTAAAATCTGCCTAAAGTTGAATTTCTTCAAAAATTTTCAATCTTTGTGGCCCTATTTCAAGACTTGGGTTCGGACTCAAAAATCCGTTATATCAGGCTGTATGGGGCAGAATGGGCTGAAATTTTGGAACCGTGAAAAGAATGACGGTCTCAACTGAAATCAGTAACAAAATATGTTAAAAGTTGCATTTCTGGAAAATTTATCATTCTAAATTACCCCATTTTGAGACTTGGGTTCGGACTAAAAAATCCATTTTATCAGGCTGTATGGGGCAGAATGGGCTAAAATTTTGCAATAGTTAAAAGAATGACGGTTTCAATCGAAAACAGTACCAATATCAGCCTTAAGTTTTATTTCTGGAAAAATTATCAATCTTACCAGCAGGACTTTTGGACATGAGTTCGGTCTTTGGAAGGTATTTTTTCTTACTTATCCTATTTCGAGACTTGGGTTCGGACAAAAAAATTGATTTTATTAGGCTGTATGGGCACGAATGGGCTGAAATTTTTGAATCGACAAAAGAATGACGGTCTCAAGCGAAATCAGTAACAAAATAAGCCTAAAGTTATATAGCTGGAAAATTTATCATTCTAAATTACCCAATTTCGAGACTTGGGTTCTGACTAAAAAATCCATTTTATCAAGCTGAATGGGGCAGAATAGGCTGAAATTTTGGAATCGTGAAAAGAATGACGGTCTCAAGTGAAATCAGTAACACAATATGCCAAAAGTTGCATTACTGGAAAATTTATCATTCTAAATTTACCAATTTTGAGACTTGGGTTCTGACTAAAAAATCCATTTTATCAAGTTGAATGGGGCAGAATAGGCTGGAATTTTGCAATAGTGAAATGAATGACGGTTTCAGTAGAAAACAGTACCAAAATCAGCTTACAGTTTTATTTCTGGAAAAATTATCATTCTTACTAACAATACTTCGGGACATGAGTTCGGTCTTTGGAAGGTATTTTTTCTTACTTATCCTATTTCGAGACTTGGGTTCGGACTAAAAAATCGGTTTTATCAGTCTGTATGAGGCAGAATGGGCTGAAATTTTGGAATTGACAAAAGAATGACGGTCTCAAGCGAAATCAGTAATAAAATCTGCCAAAAGTTGCATTTCTGGAAAAATTATCATTTTTACGGGCCTTATTTCGAGACTTGGGTTCGGACATTAAATGCCATTTTGTCAGACTGTATGTGGCAGAATGGGCTAAAATTTTAGAAACGTGAAAAGAATGACGACCTCAAGCGGAATCAGAAACAAAATCTGCCTAAAGTTGAATTTCTGGAAAAATTTTCAATGTTTGTGGCCCTATTTCGAGACTTGGGTTCGGAATAAAAATTCCATTTTATCAGGCTGTATGAGGCAGAATGGGCTGAAATTTTGGATTTGACAAAAGAATGACGGTCTCAAGCGAAATCAGTAACAAAATAAGCCTTAAGTTATATTGCTGGAAAATTTATCATTCTAAATTACCCTATTTCGAGACTTGGGTTCTGACTAAAAAATCCATTTTATCAAGCTGAATGGGGCAGAATAGGCTGGAATTTTGCAATAGTGAAAAGAATGACGGTTTCAGTAGAAAACAGTACCAAAATCAGCTTACAGTTTTATTTCTGGAAAAATTATCATTCGTACCAGCAGTACTTCGGGACATGATTTCGGTCTTTGGAGGGTATTTTTTCTTACGTATCCTATTTCGAGACTTGGGTTCGGACAAAAAAATTCATTTTTTAGGCTTTCTTTGGCAGAATGGGCTGAAATTTTGGAATCGTGAAAAGAATGACGGTCTCAAGTGAAATCAGTAACAAAATATGCCAAAAGTTGCATTTCTGGAAAATTTATCATTCTTAATTTCCCTATTTCGAGACTTGGGTTCGGACTAAAAAATCTGTTTTATCAAGCTGTATGGGGCAGAATGGGCTGAAATTTTGGAATCGTGAAAAGAATAACGATCTCAAGCGAAATCAGTAACAAAATCTGCATAAAAATGATCTTCTGGAAAAACTATCATTTTAACTGGCCCTATTTCGAGACTTGGGTTCGGATTTTAAAAGTTTTTTTTTCAGGCTGTAAGTGGCAGGATGGGCTGAAATTTTGGATTCCACAAAAGAATGACGGTCTTAAGCGAAATCAGTAAAAAAATATGCCTAAAGTTGAATTGCTGGAAAATTTATCATTCTAAATTACCCTATTTCGAGACTTGGGTTCGGACTAAAAAATCCATTTTATCACGCTGTATGGGGCAGAATGGGCTGAAATTTCTCAATAATGAAAAGAATGACGGTTTCAATCGAAAACAGTACCAAAATCAGAATAAAATTTTATTTCTGGAAAAATTATCATTCTTACCAGCAATACTTCGGGACATGAGTTCGGTCTTTGGAAGGTATTTTTTCTTACTTATCCTATTTCGAGACTTGGGTTCGGACTAAAAAATCGGTTTTATCAGTCTGTATGAGGCAGAATGGGCTGAAATTTTGGAATTGACAAAAGAATGACGGTCTCAAGCGAAATCAGAATTAAAATCTGCCTAAAGTTGAATTTCTTCAAAAATTTTCAATCTTTGTGGCCCTATTTCAAGACTTGGGTTCGGACTCAAAAATCCGTTATATCAGGCTGTATGGGGCAGAATGGGCTGAAATTTTGGAATCGTGAAAAGAATGACGGTCTCAACTGAAATCAGTAACAAAATATGTTAAAAGTTGCATTTCTGGAAAATTTATCATTCTAAATAACCCTATTTTGAGACTTGGGTTCGGACTAAAAAATCCATTTTATCAGGCTGTATGGGGCAGAATGGGCTAAAATTTTGCAATAGTTAAAAGAATGACGGTTTCAATCGAAAACAGTACCAATATCAGCCTTAAGTTTTTTTTCTGGAAAAATTATCAATCTTACCAGCAGGACTTTTGGACATGAGTTCGGTCTTTGGAAGGTATTTTTTCTTACTTATCCTATTTCGAGACTTGGGTTCGGACAAAAAAATTCATTTTATTAGGCTGTATGGGCACGAATGGGCTGAAATTTTTGAATCGACAAAAGAATGACGGTCTCAAGCGAAATCAGTAACAAAATAAGCCTAAAGTTATATAGCTGGAAAATTTATCATTCTAAATTACCCAATTTCGAGACTTGGGTTCTGACTAAAAAATCCATTTTATCAAGGTGAATGGGGCAGAATAGGCTGAAATTTTGGAATCGTGAAAAGAATGACGGTCTCAAGTGAAATCAGTAACACAATATGCCAAAAGTTGCATTACTGGAAAATTTATCATTCTAAATTTCCCTATTTTGAGACTTGGGTTATGACTAAAAAATCCATTTTATCAAGTTGAATGGGGCAGAATAGGCTGGAATTTTGCAATAGTGAAATGAATGACGGTTTCAGTAGAAAACAGTACCAAAATCAGCTTACAGTTTTATTTCTGGAAAAATTATCATTCTTACTAACAATACTTCGGGACATGAGTTCGGTCTTTGGAAGGTATTTTTTCTTACTTATCCTATTTCGAGACTTGGGTTCGGACTAAAAAATCGGTTTTATCAGTCTGTATGAGGCAGAATGGGCTGAAATTTTGGAATTTACAAAAGAATGACGGTCTCAAGCGAAATCAGAATTAAAATCTGCCTAAAGTTGAATATCTGCAAAAATTTTCAATCTTTGTGGCCCTATTTCAAGACTTGGGTTCGGACTCAAAAATCCGTTATATCAGGCTGTATGGGGCAGAATGGGCTGAAATTTTGGAATCGTGAAAAGAATGACGGTCTCAACTGAAATCAGTAACAAAATATGCCAAAAGTTGCATTTCTGGAAAATTTATCATTCTAAATTACCCTATTTCGAGACTTGGGTTCGGATTTAAAAAGCTTTTTTTTCAGGCTGTAAGTGGCAGAATGGGCTGAAATTTTGGAATCGACAAAAGAATGACGGTCTTAAGCGAAATCAGTAAAAAAATATGCCTAAAGTTGAATTGCTGGAAAATTTATCATTCTAAATTACCCTATTTCGAGACTTGGGTTCGGACTAAAAAATCCATTTTATCACGCTGTATGGGGCAGAATGGGCTGAAATTTCTCAATAGTGAAAAGAATGACGGTTTCAGCTAGTGGAATTTGCGGAAAAAAAGACAAGAGACAATCTTCTTTCTAAAAGGAAAAATATTAATTATGCAGCTATAAAAGATATCTCCACCGAACCAATCTATATTGCAGAGGAATTGAGCCCTTATCAAAGGGAACTGCTCTGGAAAACGAAAAAATTTGCCAGTGAAAAAATGTACTCCTACGTTTGGTTCAAAGATGGAAAAATAATGACGCGAAGAATGCCAACCGAAAAAATAATTTATATAAAACATGTAGATGATATAAAAAATATTGTATAACAAAAGGGCACAAAAACGATTACGAAAAAAATATAAAAATGGCTGACATTATATTAACCTCGGAACCAAATGATCTATCGAATTTAAATAACTCTTTCAATATACTACACAAAAACATAAGAAGCATAAGAAAAAATTTTGATGAATAGCAAATTTTATTGAAATATTTAAAAGTTAATTTTCAAATAATAATACTTACTGAATGTTGGATAAATCATAAATACATGAAATTGGAAATTGCTGGATATACAACCTACTCAAGTTTGAATAACAAAAAACAAAACGATGGTGTAATTATATACATTAAAAACGAAATAAAAGCCGAAGTTGAAGAAATTATTATCACAAATGCCAATTGTTTAAAAATTAAAATCAGTAAAGAAAAAGCTATATTAGCAATCTATCGATCGCCCTCAACAAGAAACATCGACCCATTCCTTAAATCCGTAGACAAGGAACTCTGCCTTCTTAAAGAAACGAAAAACATATTTATTATTGGAGATGTAAATATAAATATTTTAGAAAATGGACACCCTAAGCGAATTCAATATCTGCAGATGCTAGCATCCCATGGACTGGAAAGCTTAATAAATGTTCCTACTCGAAAAGTGGACAACAGTGAAAGTTGCATAGACCATATAATGAGTAAAACAAAAGACATTACTCAAACTCTTGTATTTAATTCAACTATAACCGATCATTATACAACTATGCTTTCAATAAAAATAAACAAGTCAAATAAAATGAAGAAAAAACCATTAACAACAGAAAAAACAGAAATCAACTGGAACATCATTAAACATAATCTACAATGTACCGATTGGAAAAAACTGCAAAGTATGAACAATACAAATGATGCATGGAATTATTTCATAGAACTTCTTCAGAATAACATACTAGCTAATACCACAAAAATTAATAAGAAAATATCACACAAAAATGTACATATTAAACCATGGATTACACAGAATGTTATAAACTGCATAAGAAAAAGAGACGAGTTACACAAGAAACTTAAAAAAATTCCATACGATATACACATGTTAAGATACTACAAAAGATACAGAAACATTTGCAAAAAAGTTATTATGTGTACAAAAGAAACCTACTATAAGAAAAAAATTGTAGATTGTAAACAAAATCCCAGGAAAATGTGGCAAATAATAAATGAAATAACCAGTTCTAAATCTGCCAACGTTACATCAATTGACGTGCTGAATATAAACAATGTTCCCAGGACATACGCTGATAATCCTGACCAAATACTTGAATACGTCAATAATTTTTTCATAAATATAGGTTCAAATCTAGCAAAGCAAGTTACAAAATGTAATGAAGATGTACAAATAAACGAACCACCTGAGCAAGGAAATCAGCTCAATTTTAAACAAATTACAGCTGATGATATCAAAAACACAATTTCTTCTTTAAAATCAAATATTTCTTCAGGGGAGGACACAATCTCAACCAACGCAATAAAATATCTCTGTAAAGAACTTATCGAACCACTTACATACTTAGTCAACATGTCTATAACGAATAGCATATTCCCTACAGCCCTCAAAAAAGCGATTGTTATACCAATATTTAAACAAGGATGTAAAAATGACATAAACAATTACCGACCAATAAGCCTACTAAATACATTTTCAAAAATATTGGAAAGAATACTAAAAAAACAACTCTTATCCTACTTAGAAGACAATAAAAAATTATCAAAAACTCAGTATGGATTTAGGGAGAACTTAAGTACTAGTGACGCCATAGAAAAAATTACCGATATGATCACTAAAAGTTTAGACAGTGGAGAAAAAACTTTGGCAATCTTCATAGACTTACAAAAGGCTTTTGACACAATAGATCACAAAATACTTTTTTCAAAACTTTCAAAAATTGGTATGTCATGTACAACACTAAACTTACTAAAAAGCTATATGACGGAGCGTACACAGAGCGTCCAAATTAATAAGAGAAAAAGCAAACCTCTCCTAATCAACCATGGAGTACCACAAGGAAGCGTACTAGGTCCGATATTATTTTTAATATACATTAATGATATCTGTAACCTAGAAACAAGAGGAAAAATCATTAGTTTTGCTGATGACACAGTAATTTTATTTAAAGAAAAAGATTGGATAAATACCTACAAAGAAGCTGAACACGGACTTGGTCTCCTGCAAAACTGGCTTAAAAGAAACTCCCTGACGCTTAATGTCAATAAAACAAAATATCTGACATTTTCTAAAACAGCCAGAGGGCAGCCGTCAGAGGACCTTAATCTCAAATAACATTCATGCCAAGGAATTTATCAAAAAAATCAAGGCTTATCATGCCTCTGTCCCACTATAGCACACTCCAAAAGCATCAAATATCTTGGAATTGAAATTGATGATAATCTCCGTTGGAACTCACATATAGATGTAATTACAAAAAAACTAACCAGGTACATATACTTCTTTAGAAACATTCGCAATATCCTCAAAATAAACGATATTAAAAAAGTATACTATGCTTTGTGTCAATCACAAATAGAGTACGGAATAACTGGATGGGGGTCTGCCTTGAGCACTCACACAGAGCGGCTCAATATAGCACAAAAAGGAGTATTAAAGACTATACTGAAAGTTCCGCTTAGAACTCCGACAGAAGAAATATTCAAAAACTTCAATGTTTACAATGTACAGAAACTATATTCAAAAAATATTTTATTTAAACTGAAAAAAAACATATCCGAATACTCCACTGCCCAACATAAATACACAACCAGGGCAAAAAGCGAAAATATCCTGATTACTCCCAGTTTGAACACATCCTTTGGACAGAGAAATAATAAATTCCATGCTATAAAATTGTTCAATGCTCTACCAAATGAAACCAAAAAAATAAACGAAATGAGTATATTTAAAACAAAAGTCAAAACATGGCTTAGAGATCAAAGTAATAATCAACTTACAAACATTATGAAGACAATGTAAAGACAATTCAAAACTAAATACAAAAATTTAAGAAAAACTACAGGCCGCCTCAGAACAGGAAACCCTAGTGAGGAGGACTGTGAAAAAAATACAAAAAATATACTTATATTATACTTTAAACCTACATAATGTACAAATTTTGCTATTGATATTAATAAAAAAAAAAAAAATAAAAAAATCGAAAACAGTACCAAAATCAGAATAAAATTTTATTTCTGGAAAAATTATCATTCTTACCAGCAATACTTCGGGACATGAGTTCGGTCTTTGGAAGGTATTTTTTCTTACTTATCCTATTTCGAGACTTGGGTTCGGACTAAAAAATCGGTTTTATCAGTCTGTATGAGGCAGAATGGGCTGAAATTTTGGAATTGACAAAAGAATGACGGTCTTAAGCGAAATCAGTAAAAAAATATGCCTAAAGTTGAATTGCTGGAAAATTTATCATTCTAAATTACCCAATTTCGAGACTTGGGTTCTGACTAAAAAATCCATTTTATCAAGCTGAATAGGGCAGAATAGGCTGAAATTTTGGAATCGTGAAAAGAATGACGGTCTCAAGTGAAATCAGTAACACAATATGCCAAAAGTTGCATTACTGGAAAATTTATCATTCTAAATTTCCCTATTTTGAGACTTGGGTTCTGACTAAAAAATCCATTTTATCAAGTTGAATGGGGCAGAATAGGCTGGAATTTTGCAATAATGAAATGAATGACGGTTTCAGTAGAAAACAGTACAAAAATCAGCTTAGAGTTTTATTTCTGGAAAAATTATCATTCGTACCAGCAGTACTTCGGGACATGATTTCGGTCTTTGGAGGGTATTTTTTCTTACTTATCCTATTTCGAGACTTGGGTTCGGACAAAAAAATTCATTTTTTAGGCTTTTTTTGGCAGAATGGGCTGAAATTTTGGAATCGTGAAAAGAATGACGGTCTCAAGTGAAATCAGTAACAAAATATGCCAAAAGTTGCATTTCTGGAAAATTTATCATTCTTAATTTCCGTATTTCGAGACTTGGGATCGGACTAAAAAATCTGTTTTATCAAGCTGTATGGGGCAGAATGGGCTGAAATTTTGGAATCGTGAAAAGAATAACGATCTCAAGCGAAATCAGTAACAAAATCTGCATAAAATTGAATTTCTGGAAAAATTATCATTTTAACTGGCCCTATTTCGAGACTTGGGTTCGGATTTAAAAAGCTTTTTTTTCAGGCTGTAAGTGGCAGAATGGGCTGAAATTTTGGAATCGACAAAAAAATGACGGTCTTAAGCGAAATCAGTAAAAAAATATGCCTAAAGTTGAATTGCTGGAAAATTTATCATTCTAAATTACCCTATTTCGAGACTTGGGTTCGGACTAAAAAATCCATTTTATCAGGCTGTATGGGGCAGAATAGGCTAAAATTTTGCAATAGTTAAAAGAATGACGGTTTCAATCGAAAACAGTACCAATATCAGCCTTAAGTTTTATTTCTGGAAAAATTATCAATCTTACCAGCAGGACTTTTGGACATGAGTTCGGTCTTTGGAAGGTATTTTTTCTTACTTATCCTATTTCGAGACTTGGGTTCGGACTAAAAAATCGGTTTTATCAGTCTGTATGAGGCAGAATGGGCTGAAATTTTGGAATTGACAAAAAAATGACGGTCTCAAGCGAAATCAGAATTAAAATCTGCCTAAAGTTGAATTTCTGCAAAAATTTTCAATCTTTGTGGCCCTATTTCAAGACTTGGGTTCGGACTCAAAAATCCGTTATATCAGGCGGTATGGGGCAGAATGGGCTGAAATTTTGGAATCGTGAAAAGAATGACGGTCTCAACTGAAATCAGTAACAAAATATGCCAAAAGTTGCATTTCTGGAAAATTTATCATTCTAAATTACCCTATTTCGAGACTTGGGTTCGGACTAAAAAATCCATTTTATCAGGCTGTATGGGGCAGAATAGGCTAAAATTTTGCAATAGTTAAAAGAATGACGGTTTCAATCGAAAACAGTACCAATATCAGCCTTAAGTTTTATTTCTGGAAAAATTATCAATCTTACCAGCAGGACTTTTGGACATGAGTTCGGTCTTTGGAAGGTATTTTTTCTTACTTATCCTATTTCGAGACTTGGGTTCGGACAAAAAAATCGGTTTTATCAGTCTGTATGAGGCAGAATGGGCTGAAATTTTGGAAATGACAAAAAAATGACGGTCTCAAGCGAAATCAGAATTAAAATCTGCCTAAAGTTGAATTTCTGCAAAAATTTTCAATCTTTGTGGCCCTATTTCAAGACTTGGGTTCGGACTCAAAAATCCGTTATATCAGGCGGTATGGGGCAGAATGGGCTGAAATTTTGGAATCGTGAAAAGAATGACGGTCTCAACTGAAATCAGTAACAAAATATGCCAAAAGTTGCATTTCTGGAAAATTTATCATTCTAAATTACCCTATTTTGAGACTTGGGTTCGGACTAAAAAATCCATTTTATCAGGCTGTATGGGGCAGAATAGGCTAAAATTTTGCAATAGTTAAAAGAATGACGGTTTCAATCGAAAACAGTACCAATATCAGCCTTAAGTTTTATTTCTGGAAAAATTATCAATCTTACCAGCAGGACTTTTGGACATGAGTTCGGTCTTTGGAAGGTATTTTTTCTTACTTATCCTATTTCGAGACTTGGGTTCGGACTAAAAAATCGGTTTTATCAGTCTGTATGAGGCAGAATGGGCTGAAATTTTTGAATCGACAAAAGAATGACGGTCTCAAGCGAAATCAGTAACAAAATAAGCCTAAAGTTATATGGCTGGAAAATTTATCATTCTAAATTACCCAATTTCGAGACTTGGGTTCTGACTAAAAAATCCATTTTATCAAGCTGAATGGGGCAGAATAGGCTGAAATTTTGGAATCGTGAAAAGAATGACGGTCTCAAGTGAAATCAGTAACACAATATGCCAAAAGTTGCATTACTGGAAAATTTATCATTCTAAATTTCCCTATTTTGAGACTTGGGTTCGGACTAAAAAATCTGTTTTATCAAGCTGTATGGGGCAGAATGGGCTGAAATTTTGGAATCGTGAAAAGAATAACGATCTCAAGCGAAATCAGTAACAAAATCTGCATAAAATTGAATTACTGGAAAAATTATCATTCTTACCGGCCTTATTTCGAGACATGGATGAGGAATAAAAAGCCATTTTATCAGGCTGTATGTGGCAGAATGGGCTGAAATTTAAGAATCGTGAGAATAATGACGATCTCAATCGAAATCAGTAACAAAATCTGCCTAAAGTTGAATTTCTGGAAAAATTTTCAATCTTTGTGGCCCTATTTCAAGACTTGGGTTCGGACTCAAAAATCCGTTATATCAGGCTGTATGGGGCAGAATGGGCTGAAATTTTGGAATCGTGAAAAGAATGACGGTCTCAAATGAAATCAGTAACAAAATATGCCAAAAGTTGCATTTCTGGAAAATTTATCATTCTAAATTACCCTATTTTGAGACTTGGGTTCGGACTAAAAAATCCATTTTATCAGGCTGTATGGGGCAGAATGGGCTAAAATTTTGCAATAGTTAAAAGAATGACGGTTTCAATCGAAAACAGTACCAATATCAGCCTTAAGTTTTATTTCTGGAAAAATTATCAATCTTACCAGCAGGACTTTTGGACATGAGTTCGGTCTTTGGAAGGTATTTTTTCTTACTTATCCTATTTCGAGACTTGGGTTCGGACAAAAAAATTCATTTTATTAGGCTGTATGGGCACGAATGGGCTGAAATTTTTGAATCGACAAAAGAATGACGGTCTCAAGCGAAATCAGTAACAAAATAAGCCTAAAGTTATATGGCTGGAAAATTTATCATTCTAAATTTCCCTATTTCGAGACTTGGGTTCGGACTAAAAAATCTGTTTTATCAAGCTGTATGGGGCAGAATGGGCTGAAATTTTGGAATCGTGAAAAGAATAACGATCTCAAGCGAAATCAGTAACAAAATCTGCATAAAATTGAATTACTGGAAAAATTATCATTCTCACCGGCCTAATTTCGAGACATGGATGAGGAATAAAAAGCCATTTTATCAGGCTGTATGTGGCAGAATGGGCTGAAATTTAAGAATCGTGAGAATAATGACGATCTCAATCGAAATCAGTAACAAAATCTGCCTAAAGTTGAATTTCTGAAAAAATTTTCAATCTTTGTGGCCCTATTTCAAGACATGGGTTCGTACTCAAAAATCCGTTATATCAGGCTGTATGGGGCAGAATGGGCTGAAATTTTGGAATCGTGAAAAGAATGACGGTCTCAAGCGAAATCAGTAACAAAATCTGCATAAAATTGAATTTCTGGAAAAATTATCATTCTTACCGGCCTTATTTCGAGACATGGATGAGGAATAAAAAGCCATTTTATCAGGCCTTATGTGGCAGAATGGGCTGAAATTTAAGAATCGTGAGAATAATGACGATCTCAATCGAAATCAGTAACAAAATCTGCCTAAAGTTGAATTTCTGGAAAAATTTTCAATGTTTGTGGCCCTATTTCGAGACTTGGGTTCGGAATAAAAATTCCATTTTATCAGGCTGTATGAGGCCGAATGGGCTGAAATTTTGGAATCGACAAAAGAATGACGGTCTCAAGCGAAATCAGTAACAAAATAAGCCTTAAGTAATATTGCTGGAAAATTTATCATTCTAAATTACCCAATTTCGAGACTTGGGTTCTGTCTAAAAAATCCATTTTATCAAGCTGAATGGGGCAGAATAGGCTGGAATTTTGCAATAGTGAAAAGAATGACGGTTTCAGTAGAAAACAGTACCAAAATCAGCCTATAGTTTTATTTCTGGCAAAATTATCATTTTTACCATCAGTACTTCGGGACATGAGTTCGGTCTTTGGAGGGTATTTTTTCTTACTTATCCTATTTCGAGACTTGGGTTCGGACAAAAAAATTCATTTTATTAGGCTTTTTTTGGGCAGATTGGGCTGAAATTTTGAAATCGTGAAAAGAATGACTGTCTCAAGTGAAATCAGTAACAAAATATGCCAAAAGTTGCATTTCTGGAAAATTTATCATTCTAAATTACCCTATTTTGAGACTTGGGTTCGGACTAAAAAATCAATATTATCAGGCTGTATGGGGCAGAATGGGCTGAAATTTTGGAATCGTGAAAAGAATGACGGTCTTAACTGAAATCAGTAACAAAATATGCCAAAAGTTGCATAATTGGAAAATTTATCATTCTAAATTTCACTATTTCGAGACTTGGGTTCGGACTAAAAAATCGGTTTTATCAGTCTGTATGAGGCAGAATGGGCTGAAATTTTGGAATTGACAAAAGAATGACGGTCTCAAGCGAAATAAGAATTAAAATCTGCCTAAAGTTGAATTTCTGGAAAAATTTTCAATCTTTGTGGCCCTATTTCAAGACTTGGGTTCAGACTCAAAAATTCGTTATATCAGGCTGTATGGGGCAGAATGGGCTGAAATTTTGGAATCGTGAATAGAATGACGGTCTTAACTGAAATCAGTAACAAAATATGCCAAAAGTTGCATTACTGGAAAATTTATCATTGTAAATTTCCCTATTTCGAGACTTGGGTTCGGACTAAAAAATCGGTTTTATCAGTCTGTATGAGGCAGAATGGGCTGAAATTTTGGAATTGACAAAAGAATGACGGTCTCAAGCGAAATCAGAATTAAAATCTGCCTAAAGTTGAATTTCTGGAAAAATTTTCAATCTTTGTGGCCCTATTTCAAGACTTGGGTTCAGACTCAAAAATCCGTTATATCAGGCTGTATGGCGCAGAATGGGCTGAAATTTTGGAATCGTGAAAAGAATGACGGTCTTAACTGAAATCACTAACAAAATATGCCAAAAGTTGCATTACTGGAAAATTTATCATTCTAAATTTCCCTATTTCGAGACTTGGGTTCGGACTCAAAAATCCGTTATATCAGAATGTATGGGGCAGAATGGGCTGAAATTTAGGAATCGTGAAAAGAATGACGGTCTCAACTGAAATCACTAACAAAATATGCCAAAAGTTGCATTTCTGGAAAGTTTATCATTCTAAATTACCCTATTTTGAGACTTGGGTTCGGACTAAAAAATCCATTTTATCAGGCTATATGGGGCAGAATGGGTGAAAATTTTGCAATAGTTAAAAGAATGACGGTTTCATTAGAAAACAGTACCAAAAACAGCCTTAAGTTTTATTTCTGGAAAAATTATCAATCTTACCAGCAGGACTTTGGGACATGAGTTCGGTCTTTGAAAGGTATTTTTTCTTACTTATCCTATTTCGAGACTTGGGTTCGGACAAAAAAATTCATTTCATTAGGCTGTATGGGCAAGAATGGGCCGAAATTTTGGAATTGTGAAAAAAATGACGTTCTCAAGCGAAATCAGTAACAAAATCTGCCAAAAGTTGCATTTCTGGAAAAATTATCATTTTTACTGGCCTTATTTCGAGACTTGGGTTCGGACATTAAATGCCATTTTGTCAGGCTGTATGTGGCAGAATGGGGCTGAAATTTCGGAATCGACAAAAGAATGACGGTCTCAAGCGAAATCAGTAACAAACTAAGCCTAAAGTTATATTGCTAGAAAATTTATCATTCTAAATTACCCTATTTCGAGACTTGGGTTCGGAATAAAAAATCCATTTTATCGGGCTATATGAGGCAGAATGGGGCTGAAATTTCGGAATCGACAAAAGAATGACGGTCTCAAGCGAAATCAGTAACAAACTAAGCCTAAAGTTATATTGCTAGAAAATTTATCATTCTAAATTACCCTATTTCGAGACTTGGGTTCTGACTAAAAAATCAATTTTATCAAGCTGAATGGGGCAGAATGGGCTGGAATTTCGCAATAGTGAAAAGAATGACGGTTTCGGTAGAAAACAGTACCAAAATCAGCCTACAGTTTTATTTCTGGAAAAATTATCATTCTTACCAGCAGTACTTCGGGACATGAGTTCGGTGTTTAGAGGGTATTTTTTCTTACGTATCCTATTTCGAGACTTGGGTTCGGACAAAAAAATTCATTTCATTAGGCTGTATGGGCAAGAATGGGCCGAAATTTTGGAATTGTGAAAAAAATGACGTTCTCAAGCGAAATCAGTAACAAAATCTGCCAAAAGTTGCATTTCTGGAAAAATTATCATTTTTACTGGCCTTATTTCGAGACTTGGGTTCGGACATTAAATGCCATTTTGTCAGGCTGTATGTGGCAGAATGGGGCTGAAATTTCGGAATCGACAAAAGAATGACGGTCTCAAGCGAAATCAGTAACAAACTAAGCCTATAGTTATATTGCTAGAAAATTTATCATTCTAAATTACCCTATTTCGAGACTTGGGTTCGGAATAAAAAATCCATTTTATCGGGTTCAGACTCAAAAAATTCGTTTTATCAGGCTGTATGGGGCAGAATGGGCTGAAATTTTGGAATCGTGAAAAGAATGACGGTCTTAACTGAAATCAGTAACAAAATATGCCAAAAGTTGCATAATTGGAAAATTTATCATTCTAAATTTCACTATTTCGAGACATGGGTTCGGACTAAAAAATCGGTTTTATCAGTCTGTATGAGGCAGAATGGGCTCAAATTTCGGAATTGACAAAAGAATTACGGTCTCAAGCGAAATAAGAATTAAAATCTGCCTAAAGTTGAATTTCTGGAAAAATTTTCAATCTTTGTGGCCCTATTTCAAGACTTGGGTTCAGACTCAAAAATTCGTTATATCAGAATGTATGGGGCAGAATGGGCTGAAATTTTGGAATCGTGAAAAGAATGACGGTCTCAACTGAAATCACTAACAAAATATGCCAAAAGTTGCATTTCTGGAAAGTTTATCATTCTAAATTACCCTATTTTGAGACTTGGGTTCGGACTAAAAAATCCATTTTATCAGGCTGTATGGGGCAGAATGGGTGAAAATTTTGCAATAGTTAAAAGAATGACGGTTTCATTAGAAAACAGTACCAAAAACAGCCTTAAGTTTTATTTCTGGAAAAATTATCAATCTTACCAGCAGGACTTTGGGACATGAGTTCGGTCTTTGAAAGGTATTTTTTCTTACTTATCCTATTTCGAGACTTGGGTTCGGACAAAAAAATTCATTTCATTAGGCTGTATGGGCAAGAATGGGCCGAAATTTTGGAATTGTGAAAAAAATGACGTTCTCAAGCGAAATCAGTAACAAAATCTGCCAAAAGTTGCATTTCTGGAAAAATTATCATTTTTACTGGCCTTATTTCGAGACTTGGGTTCGGACATTAAATGCCATTTTGTCAGGCTGTATGTGGCAGAATGGGGCTGAAATTTCGGAATCGACAAAAGAATGACGGTCTCAAGCGAAATCAGTAACAAACTAAGCCTAAAGTTATATTGCTAGAAAATTTATCATTCTAAATTACCCTATTTCGAGACTTGGGTTCGGAATAAAAAATCCATTTTATCGGGCTGTATGAGGCAGAATGGGGCTGAAATTTCGGAATCGACAAAAGAATGACGGTCTCAAGCGAAATCAGTAACAAACTAAGCCTAAAGTTATATTGCTAGAAAATTTATCATTCTAAATTACCCTATTTCGAGACTTGGGTTCTGACTAAAAAATCAATTTTATCAAGCTGAATGGGGCAGAATGGGCTGGAATTTCGCAATAGTGAAAAGAATGACGGTTTCGGTAGAAAACAGTACGAAAATCAGCCTACAGTTTTATTTCTGGAAAAATTATCATTCTTACCAGCAGCTTCGGGACATGAGTTCGGTGTTTGGAGGGTATTTTTTCTTACGTATCCTATTTCGAGACTTGGGTTCGGACAAAAAAATTCATTTTATTAGGCTTTTTTTGGGCAGATTGGGCTGAAATTTTGAAATCGTGAAAAGAATGACTGTCTCAAGTGAAATCAGTAACAAAATATGCCAAAAGTTGCATTTCTGGAAAATTTATCATTCTAAATTACCCTATTTTGAGACTTGGGTTCGGACTAAAAAATCAATATTATCAGGCTGTATGGGGCAGAATGGGCTGAAATTTCGGAATCGTGAAAAGAATGACGGTCTTAACTGAAATCAGTAACAAAATATGCCAAAAGTTGCATAATTGGAAAATTTATCATTCTAAATTTCACTATTTCGAGACTTGGGTTCGGACTAAAAAATCGGTTTTATCAGTCTGTATGAGGCAGAATGGGCTGAAATTTTGGAATTGACAAAAGAATGACGGTCTCAAGCGAAATCAGAATTAAAATCTGCCTAAAGTTGAATTTCTGGAAAAATTTTCAATCTTTGTGGCCCTATTTCAAGACTTGGGTTCAGACTCAAAAATCCGTTATATCAGGCTGTATGGCGCAGAATGGGCTGAAATTTTGGAATCGTGAAAAGAATGACGGTCTTTACTGAAATCAGTAACAAAATATGCCAAAAGTTGCATTACTGGAAAATTTATCATTCTAAATTTCCCTATTTCGAGACTTGGGTTCGGACTCAAAAATCCGTTATATCAGAATGTATGGGGCAGAATGGGCTGAAATTTTGGAATCGTGAAAAGAATGACGGTCTCAACTGAAATCACTAACAAAATATGCCAAAAGTTGCATTACTGGAAAATTTATCATTCTAAATTTCCCTATTTCGAGACTTGGGTTCGGACTCAAAAATCCGTTATATCAGAATGTATGGGGCAGAATGGGCTGAAATTTTGGAATCGTGAAAAGAATGACGGTCTCAACTGAAATCACTAACAAAATATGCCAAAAGTTGCATTTCTGGAAAGTTTATCATTCTAAATTACCCTATTTTGAGACTTGGGTTCGGACTAAAAAATCCATTTTATCAGGCTGTATGGGGCAGAATGGGTGAAAATTTTGCAATAGTTAAAAGAATGACGGTTTCATTAGAAAACAGTACCAAAAACAGCCTTAAGTTTTATTTCTGGAAAAATTATCAATCTTACCAGCAGGACTTTGGGACATGAGTTCGGTCTTTGAAAGGTATTTTTTCTTACTTATCCTATTTCGAGACTTGGGTTCGGACAAAAAAATTCATTTCATTAGGCTGTATGGGCAAGAATGGACCGAAATTTTGGAATTGTGAAAAAAATGACGTTCTCAAGCGAAATCAGTAACAAAATCTGCCAAAAGTTGCATTTCTGGAAAAATTATCATTTTTACTGGCCTTATTTCGAGACTTGGGTTCGGACATTAAATGCCATTTTGTCAGGCTGTATGTGGCAGAATGGGGCTGAAATTTCGGAATCGACAAAAGAATGACGGTCTCAAGCGAAATCAGTAACAAACTAAGCCTAAAGTTATATTGCTAGAAAATTTATCATTCTAAATTACCCTATTTCGAGACTTGGGTTCGGAATAAAAAATCCATTTTATCGGGCTGTATGAGGCAGAATGGGGCTGAAATTTCGGAATCGACAAAAGAATGACGGTCTCAAGCGAAATCAGTAACAAACTAAGCCTAAAGTTATATTGCTAGAAAATTTATCATTCTAAATTACCCTATTTCGAGACTTGGGTTCTGACTAAAAAATCAATTTTATCAAGCTGAATGGGGCAGAATGGGCTGGAATTTCGCAATAGTGAAAAGAATGACGGTTTCGGTAGAAAACAGTACCAAAATCAGCCTACAGTTTTATTTCTGGAAAAATTATCATTCTTACCAGCAGCTTCGGGACATGAGTTCGGTGTTTGGAGGGTATTTTTTCTAACGTATCCTATTTCGAGACTTGGGTTCGGACAAAAAAATTCATTTTATTAGGCTTTTTTTGGGCAGATTGGGCTGAAATTTTGAAATCGTGAAAAGAATGACTGTCTCAATTAAAATCAGTAACAAAATATGCCAAAAGTTGCATTTCTGGAAAATTTATCATTCTAAATTACCCTATTTTGAGACTTGGGTTCGGACTAAAAAATCAATATTATCAGGCTGTATGGGGCAGAATGGGCTGAAATTTCGGAATCGTGAAAAGAATGACGGTCTTAACTGAAATCAGTAACAAAATATGCCAAAAGTTGCATAATTGGAAAATTTATCATTCTAAATTTCACTATTTCGAGACTTGGGTTCGGACTAAAAAATCGGTTTTATCAGTCTGTATGAGGCAGAATGGGCTGAAATTTTGGAATTGACAAAAGAATGACGGTCTCAAGCGAAATCAGAATTAAAATCTGCCTAAAGTTGAATTTCTGGAAAAATTTTCAATCTTTGTGGCCCTATTTCAAGACTTGGGTTCAGACTCAAAAATCCGTTATATCAGGCTGTATGGCGCAGAATGGGCTAAAATTTTGGAATCGTGAAAAGAATGACGGTCTTTACTGAAATCAGTAACAAAATATGCCAAAAGTTGCATTACTGGAAAATTTATCATTCTAAATTTCCCTATTTCGAGACTTGGGTTCGGACTCAAAAATCCGTTATATCAGAATGTATGGGCCAGAATGGGCTGAAATTTTGGAATCGTGAAAAGAATGACGGTCTCAACTGAAATCACTAACAAAATATGCCAAAAGTTGCATTTCTGGAAAGTTTATCATTCTAAATTACCCTATTTTGAGACTTGGGTTCGGACTAAAAAATCCATTTTATCAGGCTGTATGGGGCAGAATGGGTGAAAATTTTGCAATAGTTAAAAGAATGACGGTTTCATTAGAAAACAGTACCAAAAACAGCCTTAAGTTTTATTTCTGGAAAAATTATCAATCTTACCATCAGGACTTTGGGACATGAGTTCGGTCTTTGAAAGGTATTTTTTCTTACTTATCCTATTTCGAGACTTGGGTTCGGACAAAAAAATTCATTTCATTAGGCTGTATGGGCAAGAATGGACCGAAATTTTGGAATTGTGAAAAAAATGACGTTCTCAAGCGAAATCAGTAACAAAATCTGCCAAAAGTTGCATTTCTGGAAAAATTATCATTTTTACTGGCCTTATTTCGAGACTTGGGTTCGGACATTAAATGCCATTTTGTCAGGCTGTATGTGGCAGAATGGGGCTGAAATTTCGGAATCGACAAAAGAATGACGGTCTCAAGCGAAATCAGTAACAAACTAAGCCTAAAGTTATATTGCTAGAAAATTTATCATTCTAAATTACCCTATTTCGAGACTTGGGTTCGGAATAAAAAATCCATTTTATCGGGTTCAGACTCAAAAAATTCGTTATATCAGGCTGTATGGGGCAGAATGGGCTGAAATATTGGAATCGTGAAAAGAATGACGGTCTTAACTGAAATCAGTAACAAAATATGCCAAAAGTTGCATAATTGGAAAATTTATCATTCTAAATTTCACTATTTCGAGACTTGGGTTCGGACTTGGGTTTTATCAGTCTGTATGAGGCAGAATGGGCTCAAATTTTGGAATTGACAAAAGAATGACGGTCTCAAGCGAAATAAGAATTAAAATCTGCCTAAAGTTGAATTTCTGGAAAAATTTTCAATCTTTGTGGCCCTATTTCAAGACTTGGGTTCAGACTCAAATATTCGTTATATCAGAATGTATGGGGCAGAATGGGCTGAAATTTTGGAATCGTGAAAAGAATGACGGTCTCAACTGAAATCACTAACAAAATATGCCAAAAGTTGCATTTCTGGAAAGTTTATCATTCTAAATTACCCTATTTTGAGACTTGGGTTCGGACTAAAAAATCCATTTTATCAGGCTGTATGGGGCAGAATGGGCTGAAATTTTGGAATTGACAAAAGAATGACGGTCTCAAGCGAAATAAGAATTAAAATCTGCCTAAAGTTGAATTTCTGGAAAAATTTTCAATCTTTGTGGCCCTATTTCAAGACTTGGGTTCAGACTCAAAAATTCGTTATATCAGGCTGTATGGGGCAGAATGGGCTGAAATTTTGGAATCGTGAAAAGAATGACGGTCTTAACTGAAATCAGTAACAAAATATGCCAAAAGTTGCATTACTGGAAAATTTATCATTCTAAATTTCCCTATTTCGAGACTTGGGTTCGGACTCAAAAATTCGTTATATCAGGCTGTATGGGGCAGAATGGGCTGAAATTTTGGAATCGTGAAAAAAATGACGGTCCAAAGTGAAATCAGTAACAAAATATTCCAAAAGTTGCATTTCTGAAAAATTTATCATTCTAAATTACCCTATTTTGAGACTTGGGTTCGGACTAAAAAATCCATTTTATCAGGCTATATGGGGCAGAATGGGCTGAAATTTTGCAATAATTAAAAGAATGACGGTCTCAAGCGGAATCAGAAACAAAATCTGCCTAAAGTTGAATTTCTTGAAAAATTTTCAATCTTTGTGGCCCTATTTCAAGACTTGGGTTCGGACTCAAAAATCCGTTATATCAGGCTGTATGGGGCAGAATGGGGTGAAATTTTGCAATAATTAAAAGAATGACGGTCTCAAGCGGAATCAGAAACAAAATCTGCATAAAGTTGAATTTCTGGAAAAATAATCAATCTTTCTGGCCCTATTTCGAGACTTGGGTTCGGAATAAAAAATCCATTTTATCGGGCTGTATGAGGCAGAATGGGGCTGAAATTTCGGAATCGACAAAAGAATGACGGTCTCAAGCGAAATCAGTAACAAACTAAGCCTAAAGTTATATTGCTGGAAAATTTATCATTCTAAATTACCCTATTTCGAGACTTGGGTTCTGACTAAAAAATCCATTTTATCAAGCTGAATGTGGCAGAATGGGCTTAAATTTTAGAAACGTGTAAAGAATGACGGTCTCAAGGGGAATCAGTAACAAAATAAGCCTAAAGTTATATTGCTGGAAAATTTATCATTCTAAATTACCCTATTTTGAGACTTGGGTTCGGACTAAAAAATCCATTTTATCAGGCTGTATGGGGCAGAATGGGCTGAAATTTTGCAATAGTTAAAAGAATGACGGTTTCAAGCGAAAACAGTACCAAAATCAGCCTAAAGTTTTATTTCTCGAAAAATTATCATTCTTACCAGCACTACTTCGGGACATGAGTTCGGTCTTTGGAAGGTATTTTTTCTTCCTTATCCTATTTCGAGACTTGGGTTCGGACTATAAAATCGGTTTAATCAGTCTGTATGAGGCAGAATGGGCTGATATTTTGGAATTGACAAAAGAATGACGGTCTCAAGCGAAATCAGAATTAAAATCTGCCTAAAGTTGAATTTCTTGAAAAATATTCAATCTTTGTGGCCCTATTTCAAGACTTGGGTTCAGACTCAAAAATTGGTTATATCAGGCTGTATGGGGCAGAATGGGCTGAAATTTTGGAATCGTGAAAAAAATGACGGTCTCAAGTGAAATCAGTAACAAAATATTCCAAAAGTTGCATTTCTGAAAAATTTATCATTCTAAATTACCCTATTTTGAGACTTGGGTTCGGACTAAAAAATCCATTTTATCAGGCTATATGGGGCAGAATGGGCTGAAAATTTCGGAATTGACAAAAGAATGACGGTCTCAAGCGAAATAAGAATTAAAATCTGCCTAAAGTTGAATTTCTGGAAAAATTTTCAATCTTTGTGGCCCTATTTCAAGACTTGGGTTCAGACTCAAAATTCGTTATATCAGGCTGTATGGGGCAGAATGGGCTGAAATTTTGGAATCGTGAAAAGAATGACGGTCTTAACTGAAATCAGTAACAAAATATGCCAAAAGTTGCATTTCTGGAAAGTTTATCATTCTAAATTACCCAATTTCGAGACTTGGGTTCTGACTAAAAAATCCATTTTATCAAGCTGAATGGGGCAGAATAGGCTGGAATTTTGCAATAGTGAAAAGAATGACGGTTTCAGTAGAAAACAGTACCAAAATCAGCCTATAGTTTTATTTCTGGCAAAATTATCATTTTTACCAGCAATACTTCGGGACATGAGTTCGGTGTTTGGAGGGTATTTTTTCTTACTTATCCTATTTCGAGACTTGGGTTCGGACAAAAAAATTCATTTTATTAGGCTTTTTTTGGGCAGATTGGGCTGAAATTTTGAAATCGTGAAAAGAATGACTGTCTCAAGTGAAATCAGTAACAAAATATGCCAAAAGTTGCATTTCTGGAAAATTTATCATTCTAAATTACCCTATTTTGAGACTTGGGTTCGGACTAAAAAATCAATATTATCAGGCTCTATGGGGCAGAATGGGCTGAAATTTTGGAATCGTGAAAAGAATGACGATCTTAACTGAAATCAGTAACAAAATATGCCAAAAGTTGCATAATTGGAAAATTTATCATTCTAAATTTCACTATTTCGAGACTTGGGTTCGGACTAAAAAATCGGTTTTATCAGTCTGTATGAGGCAGAATGGGCTGAAATTTTGGAATTGACAAAAGAATGACGGTCTCAAGCGAAATAAGAATTAAAATCTGCCTAAAGTTGAATTTCTGGAAAAATTTTCAATCTTTGTGGCCCTATTTCAAGACTTGGGTTCAGACTCAAAAATTCGTTATATCAGGCTGTATGGGGCAGAATGGGCTGAAATTTTGGAATCGTGAAAAGAATGACGGTCTTAACTGAAATCAGTAACAAAATATGCCAAAAGTTGCATTACTGGAAAATTTATCATTGTAAATTTCCCTATTTCGAGACTTGGGTTCGGACTAAAAAATCGGTTTTATCAGTCTGTATGAGGCAGAATGGGCTGAAATTTTGGAATTGACAAAAGAATGACGGTCTCAAGCGAAATCAGAATTAAAATCTGCCTAAAGTTGAATTTCTGGAAAAATTTTCAATCTTTGTGGCCCTATTTCAAGACTTGGGTTCAGACTCAAAAATCCGTTATATCAGGCTGTATGGCGCAGAATGGGCTGAAATTTTGGAATCGTGAAAAGAATGACGGTCTTAACTGAAATCACTAACAAAATATGCCAAAAGTTGCATTACTGGAAAATTTATCATTCTAAATTTCCCTATTTCGAGACTTGGGTTCGGACTCAAAAATCCGTTATATCAGAATGTATGGGGCAGAATGGGCTGAAATTTAGGAATCGTGAAAAGAATGACGGTCTCAACTGAAATCACTAACAAAATATGCCAAAAGTTGCATTTCTGGAAAGTTTATCATTCTAAATTACCCTATTTTGAGACTTGGGTTCGGACTAAAAAATCCATTTTATCAGGCTATATGGGGCAGAATGGGTGAAAATTTTGCAATAGTTAAAAGAATGACGGTTTCATTAGAAAACAGTACCAAAAACAGCCTTAAGTTTTATTTCTGGAAAAATTATCAATCTTACCAGCAGGACTTTGGGACATGAGTTCGGTCTTTGAAAGGTATTTTTTCTTACTTATCCTATTTCGAGACTTGGGTTCGGACAAAAAAATTCATTTCATTAGGCTGTATGGGCAAGAATGGGCCGAAATTTTGGAATTGTGAAAAAAATGACGTTCTCAAGCGAAATCAGTAACAAAATCTGCCAAAAGTTGCATTTCTGGAAAAATTATCATTTTTACTGGCCTTATTTCGAGACTTGGGTTCGGACATTAAATGCCATTTTGTCAGGCTGTATGTGGCAGAATGGGGCTGAAATTTCGGAATCGACAAAAGAATGACGGTCTCAAGCGAAATCAGTAACAAACTAAGCCTAAAGTTATATTGCTAGAAAATTTATCATTCTAAATTACCCTATTTCGAGACTTGGGTTCGGAATAAAAAATCCATTTTATCGGGCTGTATGAGGCAGAATGGGGCTGAAATTTCGGAATCGACAAAAGAATGACGGTCTCAAGCGAAATCAGTAACAAACTAAGCCTAAAGTTATATTGCTAGAAAATTTATCATTCTAAATTACACTATTTCGAGACTTGGGTTCGGACTAAAAAATCGGTTTTATCAGTCTGTATGAGGCAGAATGGGCTGAAATTTTGGAATTGACAAAAGAATGACGGTCTCAAGCGAAATAAGAATTAAAATCTGCCTAAAGTTGAATTTCTGGAAAAATTTTCAATCTTTGTGGCCCTATTTCAAGACTTGGGTTCAGACTCAAAAATTCGTTATATCAGGCTGTATGGGGCAGAATGGGCTGAAATTTTGGAATCGTGAAAAGAATGACGGTCTTAACTGAAATCAGTAACAAAATATGCCAAAAGTTGCATTACTGGAAAATTTATCATTGTAAATTTCCCTATTTCGAGACTTGGGTTCGGACTAAAAAATCGGTTTTATCAGTCTGTATGAGGCAGAATGGGCTGAAATTTTGGAATTGACAAAAGAATGACGGTCTCAAGCGAAATCAGAATTAAAATCTGCCTAAAGTTGAATTTCTGGAAAAATTTTCAATCTTTGTGGCCCTATTTCAAGACTTGGGTTCAGACTCAAAAATCCGTTATATCAGGCTGTATGGCGCAGAATGGGCTGAAATTTTGGAATCGTGAAAAGAATGACGGTCTTAACTGAAATCACTAACAAAATATGCCAAAAGTTGCATTACTGGAAAATTTATCATTCTAAATTTCCCTATTTCGAGACTTGGGTTCGGACTCAAAAATCCGTTATATCAGAATGTATGGGGCAGAATGGGCTGAAATTTAGGAATCGTGAAAAGAATGACGGTCTCAACTGAAATCACTAACAAAATATGCCAAAAGTTGCATTTCTGGAAAGTTTATCATTCTAAATTACCCTATTTTGAGACTTGGGTTCGGACTAAAAAATCCATTTTATCAGGCTATATGGGGCAGAATGGGTGAAAATTTTGCAATAGTTAAAAGAATGACGGTTTCATTAGAAAACAGTACCAAAAACAGCCTTAAGTTTTATTTCTGGAAAAATTATCAATCTTACCAGCAGGACTTTGGGACATGAGTTCGGTCTTTGAAAGGTATTTTTTCTTACTTATCCTATTTCGAGACTTGGGTTCGGACAAAAAAATTCATTTCATTAGGCTGTATGGGCAAGAATGGGCCGAAATTTTGGAATTGTGAAAAAAATGACGTTCTCAAGCGAAATCAGTAACAAAATCTGCCAAAAGTTGCATTTCTGGAAAAATTATCATTTTTACTGGCCTTATTTCGAGACTTGGGTTCGGACATTAAATGCCATTTTGTCAGGCTGTATGTGGCAGAATGGGGCTGAAATTTCGGAATCGACAAAAGAATGACGGTCTCAAGCGAAATCAGTAACAAACTAAGCCTAAAGTTATATTGCTAGAAAATTTATCATTCTAAATTACCCTATTTCGAGACTTGGGTTCGGAATAAAAAATCCATTTTATCGGGCTGTATGAGGCAGAATGGGGCTGAAATTTCGGAATCGACAAAAGAATGACGGTCTCAAGCGAAATCAGTAACAAACTAAGCCTAAAGTTATATTGCTAGAAAATTTATCATTCTAAATTACCCTATTTCGAGACTTGGGTTCTGACTAAAAAATCAATTTTATCAAGCTGAATGGGGCAGAATGGGCTGGAATTTCGCAATAGTGAAAAGAATGACGGTTTCGGTAGAAAACAGTACCAAAATCAGCCTACAGTTTTATTTCTGGAAAAATTATCATTCTTACCAGCAGTACTTCGGGACATGAGTTCGGTGTTTGGAGGGTATTTTTTCTTACATATCCTATTTCGAGACTTGGGTTCGGACAAAAAAATTCATTTCATTAGGCTGTATGGGCAAGAATGGGCCGAAATTTTGGAATTGTGAAAAAAATGACGTTCTCAAGCGAAATCAGTAACAAAATCTGCCAAAAGTTGCATTTCTGGAAAAATTATCATTTTTACTGGCCTTATTTCGAGACTTGGGTTCGGACATTAAATGCCATTTTGTCAGGCTGTATGTGGCAGAATGGGGCTGAAATTTCGGAATCGACAAAAGAATGACGGTCTCAAGCGAAATCAGTAACAAACTAAGCCTATAGTTATATTGCTAGAAAATTTATCATTCTAAATTACCCTATTTCGAGACTTGGGTTCGGAATAAAAAATCCATTTTATCGGGTTCAGACTCAAAAAATTCGTTTTATCAGGCTGTATGGGGCAGAATGGGCTGAAATTTTGGAATCGTGAAAAGAATGACGGTCTTAACTGAAATCAGTAACAAAATATGCCAAAAGTTGCATAATTGGAAAATTTATCATTCTAAATTTCACTATTTCGAGACATGGGTTCGGACTAAAAAATCGGTTTTATCAGTCTGTATGAGGCAGAATGGGCTCAAATTTCGGAATTGACAAAAGAATTACGGTCTCAAGCGAAATAAGAATTAAAATCTGCCTAAAGTTGAATTTCTGGAAAAATTTTCAATCTTTGTGGCCCTATTTCAAGACTTGGGTTCAGACTCAAAAATTCGTTATATCAGAATGTATGGGGCAGAATGGGCTGAAATTTTGGAATCGTGAAAAGAATGACGGTCTCAACTGAAATCACTAACAAAATATGCCAAAAGTTGCATTTCTGGAAAGTTTATCATTCTAAATTACCCTATTTTGAGACTTGGGTTCGGACTAAAAAATCCATTTTATCAGGCTGTATGGGGCAGAATGGGTGAAAATTTTGCAATAGTTAAAAGAATGACGGTTTCATTAGAAAACAGTACCAAAAACAGCCTTAAGTTTTATTTCTGGAAAAATTATCAATCTTACCAGCAGGACTTTGGGACATGAGTTCGGTCTTTGAAAGGTATTTTTTCTTACTTATCCTATTTCGAGACTTGGGTTCGGACAAAAAAATTCATTTCATTAGGCTGTATGGGCAAGAATGGGCCGAAATTTTGGAATTGTGAAAAAAATGACGTTCTCAAGCGAAATCAGTAACAAAATCTGCCAAAAGTTGCATTTCTGGAAAAATTATCATTTTTACTGGCCTTATTTCGAGACTTGGGTTCGGACATTAAATGCCATTTTGTCAGGCTGTATGTGGCAGAATGGGGCTGAAATTTCGGAATCGACAAAAGAATGACGGTCTCAAGCGAAATCAGTAACAAACTAAGCCTAAAGTTATATTGCTAGAAAATTTATCATTCTAAATTACCCTATTTCGAGACTTGGGTTCGGAATAAAAAATCCATTTTATCGGGCTGTATGAGGCAGAATGGGGCTGAAATTTCGGAATCGACAAAAGAATGACGGTCTCAAGCGAAATCAGTAACAAACTAAGCCTAAAGTTATATTGCTAGAAAATTTATCATTCTAAATTACCCTATTTCGAGACTTGGGTTCTGACTAAAAAATCAATTTTATCAAGCTGAATGGGGCAGAATGGGCTGGAATTTCGCAATAGTGAAAAGAATGACGGTTTCGGTAGAAAACAGTACCAAAATCAGCCTACAGTTTTATTTCTGGAAAAATTATCATTCTTACCAGCAGCTTCGGGACATGAGTTCGGTGTTTGGAGGGTATTTTTTCTTACGTATCCTATTTCGAGACTTGGGTTCGGACAAAAAAATTCATTTTATTAGGCTTTTTTTGGGCAGATTGGGCTGAAATTTTGAAATCGTGAAAAGAATGACTGTCTCAAGTGAAATCAGTAACAAAATATGCCAAAAGTTGCATTTCTGGAAAATTTATCATTCTAAATTACCCTATTTTGAGACTTGGGTTCGGACTAAAAAATCAATATTATCAGGCTGTATGGGGCAGAATGGGCTGAAATTTCGGAATCGTGAAAAGAATGACGGTCTTAACTGAAATCAGTAACAAAATATGCCAAAAGTTGCATAATTGGAAAATTTATCATTCTAAATTTCACTATTTCGAGACTTGGGTTCGGACTAAAAAATCGGTTTTATCAGTCTGTATGAGGCAGAATGGGCTGAAATTTTGGAATTGACAAAAGAATGACGGTCTCAAGCGAAATCAGAATTAAAATCTGCCTAAAGTTGAATTTCTGGAAAAATTTTCAATCTTTGTGGCCCTATTTCAAGACTTGGGTTCAGACTCAAAAATCCGTTATATCAGGCTGTATGGCGCAGAATGGGCTGAAATTTTGGAATCGTGAAAAGAATGACGGTCTTTACTGAAATCAGTAACAAAATATGCCAAAAGTTGCATTACTGGAAAATTTATCATTCTAAATTTCCCTATTTCGAGACTTGGGTTCGGACTCAAAAATCCGTTATATCAGAATGTATGGGGCAGAATGGGCTGAAATTTTGGAATCGTGAAAAGAATGACGGTCTCAACTGAAATCACTAACAAAATATGCCAAAAGTTGCATTTCTGGAAAGTTTATCATTCTAAATTACCCTATTTTGAGACTTGGGTTCGGACTAAAAAATCCATTTTATCAGGCTGTATGGGGCAGAATGGGTGAAAATTTTGCAATAGTTAAAAGAATGACGGTTTCATTAGAAAACAGTACCAAAAACAGCCTTAAGTTTTATTTCTGGAAAAATTATCAATCTTACCAGCAGGACTTTGGGACATGAGTTCGGTCTTTGAAAGGTATTTTTTCTTACTTATCCTATTTCGAGACTTGGGTTCGGACAAAAAAATTCATTTCATTAGGCTGTATGGGCAAGAATGGACCGAAATTTTGGAATTGTGAAAAAA
The DNA here is from genome assembly GCA_026573805.1 of Hesperophylax magnus. NCBI lineage: Eukaryota > Metazoa > Arthropoda > Insecta > Trichoptera > Limnephilidae > Hesperophylax > Hesperophylax magnus. The sequence goes on along the minus strand of JAIUSX010000184.1, from coordinate 9,756,639 downwards.
ATGACGTTCTCAAGCGAAATCAGTAACAAAATCTGCCAAAAGTTGCATTTCTGGAAAAATTATCATTTTTACTGGCCTTATTTCGAGACTTGGGTTCGGACATTAAATGCCATTTTGTCAGGCTGTATGTGGCAGAATGGGGCTGAAATTTCGGAATCGACAAAAGAATGACGGTCTCAAGCGAAATCAGTAACAAACTAAGCCTAAAGTTATATTGCTAGAAAATTTATCATTCTAAATTACCCTATTTCGAGACTTGGGTTCGGAATAAAAAATCCATTTTATCGGGCTGTATGAGGCAGAATGGGGCTGAAATTTCGGAATCGACAAAAGAATGACGGTCTCAAGCGAAATCAGTAACAAACTAAGCCTAAAGTTATATTGCTAGAAAATTTATCATTCTAAATTACCCTATTTCGAGACTTGGGTTCTGACTAAAAAATCAATTTTATCAAGCTGAATGGGGCAGAATGGGCTGGAATTTCGCAATAGTGAAAAGAATGACGGTTTCGGTAGAAAACAGTACCAAAATCAGCCTACAGTTTTATTTCTGGAAAAATTATCATTCTTACCAGCAGCTTCGGGACATGAGTTCGGTGTTTGGAGGGTATTTTTTCTAACGTATCCTATTTCGAGACTTGGGTTCGGACAAAAAAATTCATTTTATTAGGCTTTTTTTGGGCAGATTGGGCTGAAATTTTGAAATCGTGAAAAGAATGACTGTCTCAAGTGAAATCAGTAACAAAATATGCCAAAAGTTGCATTTCTGGAAAATTTATCATTCTAAATTACCCTATTTTGAGACTTGGGTTCGGACTAAAAAATCAATATTATCAGGCTGTATGGGGCAGAATGGGCTGAAATTTCGGAATCGTGAAAAGAATGACGGTCTTAACTGAAATCAGTAACAAAATATGCCAAAAGTTGCATAATTGGAAAATTTATCATTCTAAATTTCACTATTTCGAGACTTGGGTTCGGACTAAAAAATCGGTTTTATCAGTCTGTATGAGGCAGAATGGGCTGAAATTTTGGAATTGACAAAAGAATGACGGTCTCAAGCGAAATCAGAATTAAAATCTGCCTAAAGTTGAATTTCTGGAAAAATTTTCAATCTTTGTGGCCCTATTTCAAGACTTGGGTTCAGACTCAAAAATCCGTTATATCAGGCTGTATGGCGCAGAATGGGCTAAAATTTTGGAATCGTGAAAAGAATGACGGTCTTTACTGAAATCAGTAACAAAATATGCCAAAAGTTGCATTACTGGAAAATTTATCATTCTAAATTTCCCTATTTCGAGACTTGGGTTCGGACTCAAAAATCCGTTATATCAGAATGTATGGGCCAGAATGGGCTGAAATTTTGGAATCGTGAAAAGAATGACGGTCTCAACTGAAATCACTAACAAAATATGCCAAAAGTTGCATTTCTGGAAAGTTTATCATTCTAAATTACCCTATTTTGAGACTTGGGTTCGGACTAAAAAATCCATTTTATCAGGCTGTATGGGGCAGAATGGGTGAAAATTTTGCAATAGTTAAAAGAATGACGGTTTCATTAGAAAACAGTACCAAAAACAGCCTTAAGTTTTATTTCTGGAAAAATTATCAATCTTACCAGCAGGACTTTGGGACATGAGTTCGGTCTTTGAAAGGTATTTTTTCTTACTTATCCTATTTCGAGACTTGGGTTCGGACAAAAAAATTCATTTCATTAGGCTGTATGGGCAAGAATGGACCGAAATTTTGGAATTGTGAAAAAAATGACGTTCTCAAGCGAAATCAGTAACAAAATCTGCCAAAAGTTGCATTTCTGGAAAAATTATCATTTTTACTGGCCTTATTTCGAGACTTGGGTTCGGACATTAAATGCCATTTTGTCAGGCTGTATGTGGCAGAATGGGGCTGAAATTTCGGAATCGACAAAAGAATGACGGTCTCAAGCGAAATCAGTAACAAACTAAGCCTAAAGTTATATTGCTAGAAAATTTATCATTCTAAATTACCCTATTTCGAGACTTGGGTTCGGAATAAAAAATCCATTTTATCGGGTTCAGACTCAAAAAATTCGTTATATCAGGCTGTATGGGGCAGAATGGGCTGAAATATTGGAATCGTGAAAAGAATGACGGTCTTAACTGAAATCAGTAACAAAATATGCCAAAAGTTGCATAATTGGAAAATTTATCATTCTAAATTTCACTATTTCGAGACTTGGGTTCGGACTTGGGTTTTATCAGTCTGTATGAGGCAGAATGGGCTCAAATTTTGGAATTGACAAAAGAATGACGGTCTCAAGCGAAATAAGAATAAAAATCTGCCTAAAGTTGAATTTCTGGAAAAATTTTCAATCTTTGTGGCCCTATTTCAAGACTTGGGTTCAGACTCAAATATTCGTTATATCAGAATGTATGGGGCAGAATGGGCTGAAATTTTGGAATCGTGAAAAGAATGACGGTCTCAACTGAAATCACTAACAAAATATGCCAAAAGTTGCATTTCTGGAAAGTTTATCATTCTAAATTACCCTATTTTGAGACTTGGGTTCGGACTAAAAAATCCATTTTATCAGGCTGTATGGGGCAGAATGGGTGAAAATTTTGCAATAGTTAAAAGAATGACGGTTTCATTTGAAAACAGTACCAAAAACAGCCTTAAGTTTTATTTCTGGAAAAATTATCAATCTTACCAGCAGGACTTTGGGACATGAGTTCGGTCTTTGAAAGGTATTTTTTCTTACTTATCCTATTTCGAGACTTGGGTTCGGACAAAAAAATTCATTTCATTAGGCTGTATGGGCAAGAATGGGCCGAAATTTTGGAATTGTGAAAAAAATGACGTTCTCAAGCGAAATCAGTAACAAAATCTGCCAAAAGTTGCATTTCTGGAAAAATTATTGTTTTTACTGGCCTTATTTCGAGACTTGGGTTCGGACATTAAATGCCATTTTGTCAGGCTGTATGTGGCAGAATGGGGCTGAAATTTCGGAATCGACAAAAGAATGACGGTCTCAAGCGAAATCAGTAACAAACTAAGCCTAAAGTTATATTGCTAGAAAATTTATCATTCTAAATTACCCTATTTCGAGACTTGGGTTCGGAATAAAAAATCCATTTTATCGGGCTGTATGAGGCAGAATGGGGCTGAAATTTCGGAATCGACAAAAGAATGACGGTCTCAAGCGAAATCAGTAACAAACTAAGCCTAAAGTTATATTGCTAGAAAATTTATCATTCTAAATTACCCTATTTCGAGACTTGGGTTCTGACTAAAAAATCAATTTTATCAAGTTGAATGGGGCAGAATGGGCTGAAATTTTGGAATTGACAAAAGAATGACGGTCTCAAGCGAAATAAGAATTAAAATCTGCCTAAAGTTGAATTTCTGGAAAAATTTTCAATCTTTGTGGCCCTATTTCAAGACTTGGGTTCAGACTCAAAAATTCGTTATATCAGGCTGTATGGGGCAGAATGGGCTGAAATTTTGGAATCGTGAAAAGAATGACGGTCTTAACTGAAATCAGTAACAAAATATGCCAAAAGTTGCATTACTGGAAAATTTATCATTCTAAATTTCCCTATTTCGAGACTTGGGTTCGGACTCAAAAATTCGTTATATCAGGCTGTATGGGGCAGAATGGGCTGAAATTTTGGAATCGTGAAAAAAATGACGGTCCAAAGTGAAATCAGTAACAAAATATTCCAAAAGTTGCATTTCTGAAAAATTTATCATTCTAAATTACCCTATTTTGAGACTTGGGTTCGGACTAAAAAATCCATTTTATCAGGCTATATGGGGCAGAATGGGCTGAAATTTTGCAATAATTAAAAGAATGACGGTCTCAAGCGGAATCAGAAACAAAATCTGCCTAAAGTTGAATTTCTTGAAAAATTTTCAATCTTTGTGGCCCTATTTCAAGACTTGGGTTCGGACTCAAAAATCCGTTATATCAGGCTGTATGGGGCAGAATGGGGTGAAATTTTGCAATAATTAAAAGAATGACGGTCTCAAGCGGAATCAGAAACAAAATCTGCATAAAGTTGAATTTCTGGAAAAATAATCAATCTTTCTGGCCCTATTTCGAGACTTGGGTTCGGAATAAAAAATCCATTTTATCGGGCTGTATGAGGCAGAATGGGGCTGAAATTTCGGAATCGACAAAAGAATGACGGTCTCAAGCGAAATCAGTAACAAACTAAGCCTAAAGTTATATTGCTGGAAAATTTATCATTCTAAATTACCCTATTTCGAGACTTGGGTTCTGACTAAAAAATCCATTTTATCAAGCTGAATGTGGCAGAATGGGCTTAAATTTTAGAAACGTGTAAAGAATGACGGTCTCAAGGGGAATCAGTAACAAATTAAGCCTAAAGTTATATTGCTGGAAAATTTATCATTCTAAATTACCCTATTTTGAGACTTGGGTTCGGACTAAAAAATCCATTTTTTCAGGCTGTATGGGGCAGAATGGGCTGAAATTTTGCAATAGTTAAAAGAATGACGGTTTCAAGCGAAAACAGTACCAAAATCAGCCTAAAGTTTTATTTCTCGAAAAATTATCATTCTTACCAGCACTACTTCGGGACATGAGTTCGGTCTTTGGAAGGTATTTTTTCTTCCTTATCCTATTTCGAGACTTGGGTTCGGACTATAAAATCGGTTTAATCAGTCTGTATGAGGCAGAATGGGCTGATATTTTGGAATTGACAAAAGAATGACGGTCTCAAGCGAAATCAGAATTAAAATCTGCCTAAAGTTGAATTTCTTGAAAAATATTCAATCTTTGTGGCCCTATTTCAAGACTTGGGTTCAGACTCAAAAATTGGTTATATCAGGCTGTATGGGGCAGAATGGGCTGAAATTTTGGAATCGTGAAAAAAATGACGGTCTCAAGTGAAATCAGTAACAAAATATTCCAAAAGTTGCATTTCTGAAAAATTTATCATTCTAAATTACCCTATTTTGAGACTTGGGTTCGGACTAAAAAATCCATTTTATCAGGCTATATGGGGCAGAATGGGCTGAAAATTTCGGAATTGACAAAAGAATGACGGTCTCAAGCGAAATAAGAATTAAAATCTGCCTAAAGTTGAATTTCTGGAAAAATTTTCAATCTTTGTGGCCCTATTTCAAGACTTGGGTTCAGACTCAAAATTCGTTATATCAGGCTGTATGGGGCAGAATGGGCTGAAATTTTGGAATCGTGAAAAGAATGACGGTCTTAACTGAAATCAGTAACAAAATATGCCAAAAGTTGCATTTCTGGAAAGTTTATCATTCTAAATTACCCAATTTCGAGACTTGGGTTCTGACTAAAAAATCCATTTTATCAAGCTGAATGGGGCAGAATAGGCTGGAATTTTGCAATAGTGAAAAGAATGACGGTTTCAGTAGAAAACAGTACCAAAATCAGCCTATAGTTTTATTTCTGGCAAAATTATCATTTTTACCAGCAATACTTCGGGACATGAGTTCGGTGTTTGGAGGGTATTTTTTCTTACTTATCCTATTTCGAGACTTGGGTTCGGACAAAAAAATTCATTTTATTAGGCTTTTTTTGGGCAGATTGGGCTGAAATTTTGAAATCGTGAAAAGAATGACTGTCTCAAGTGAAATCAGTAACAAAATATGCCAAAAGTTGCATTTCTGGAAAATTTATCATTCTAAATTACCCTATTTTGAGACTTGGGTTCGGACTAAAAAATCAATATTATCAGGCTGTATGGGGCAGAATGGGCTGAAATTTTGGAATCGTGAAAAGAATGACGGTCTTAACTGAAATCAGTAACAAAATATGCCAAAAGTTGCATAATTGGAAAATTTATCATTCTAAATTTCACTATTTCGAGACTTGGGTTCGGACTAAAAAATCGGTTTTATCAGTCTGTATGAGGCAGAATGGGCTGAAATTTTGGAATTGACAAAAGAATGACGGTCTCAAGCGAAATAAGAATTAAAATCTGCCTAAAGTTGAATTTCTGGAAAAATTTTCAATCTTTGTGGCCCTATTTCAAGACTTGGGTTCAGACTCAAAAATTCGTTATATCAGGCTGTATGGGGCAGAATGGGCTGAAATTTTGGAATCGTGAAAAGAATGACGGTCTTAACTGAAATCAGTAACAAAATATGCCAAAAGTTGCATTACTGGAAAATTTATCATTGTAAATTTCCCTATTTCGAGACTTGGGTTCGGACTAAAAAATCGGTTTTATCAGTCTGTATGAGGCAGAATGGGCTGAAATTTTGGAATTGACAAAAGAATGACGGTCTCAAGCGAAATCAGAATTAAAATCTGCCTAAAGTTGAATTTCTGGAAAAATTTTCAATCTTTGTGGCCCTATTTCAAGACTTGGGTTCAGACTCAAAAATCCGTTATATCAGGCTGTATGGCGCAGAATGGGCTGAAATTTTGGAATCGTGAAAAGAATGACGGTCTTAACTGAAATCAGTAACAAAATATGCCAAAAGTTGCATAATTGGAAAATTTATCATTCTAAATTTCACTATTTCGAGACATGGGTTCGGACTAAAAAATCGGTTTTATCAGTCTGTATGAGGCAGAATGGGCTCAAATTTCGGAATTGACAAAAGAATTACGGTCTCAAGCGAAATAAGAATTAAAATCTGCCTAAAGTTGAATTTCTGGAAAAATTTTCAATCTTTGTGGCCCTATTTCAAGAATTGGGTTCAGACTCAAAAATTCGTTATATCAGAATGTATGGGGCAGAATGGGCTGAAATTTTGGAATCGTGAAAAGAATGACGGTCTCAACTGAAATCACTAACAAAATATGCCAAAAGTTGCATTTCTGGAAAGTTTATCATTCTAAATTACCCTATTTTGAGACTTGGGTTCGGACTAAAAAATCCATTTTATCAGGCTGTATGGGGCAGAATGGGTGAAAATTTTGCAATAGTTAAAAGAATGACGGTTTCATTAGAAAACAGTACCAAAAACAGCCTTAAGTTTTATTTCTGGAAAAATTATCAATCTTACCAGCAGGACTTTGGGACATGAGTTCGGTCTTTGAAAGGTATTTTTTCTTACTTATCCTATTTCGAGACTTGGGTTCGGACAAAAAAATTCATTTCATTAGGCTGTATGGGCAAGAATGGGCCGAAATTTTGGAATTGTGAAAAAAATGACGTTCTCAAGCGAAATCAGTAACAAAATCTGCCAAAAGTTGCATTTCTGGAAAAATTATCATTTTTACTGGCCTTATTTCGAGACTTGGGTTCGGACATTAAATGCCATTTTGTCAGGCTGTATGTGGCAGAATGGGGCTGAAATTTCGGAATCGACAAAAGAATGACGGTCTCAAGCGAAATCAGTAACAAACTAAGCCTAAAGTTATATTGCTAGAAAATTTATCATTCTAAATTACCCTATTTCGAGACTTGGGTTCGGAATAAAAAATCCATTTTATCGGGCTGTATGAGGCAGAATGGGGCTGAAATTTCGGAATCGACAAAAGAATGACGGTCTCAAGCGAAATCAGTAACAAACTAAGCCTAAAGTTATATTGCTAGAAAATTTATCATTCTAAATTACCCTATTTCGAGACTTGGGTTCTGACTAAAAAATCAATTTTATCAAGCTGAATGGGGCAGAATGGGCTGGAATTTCGCAATAGTGAAAAGAATGACGGTTTCGGTAGAAAACAGTACCAAAATCAGCCTACAGTTTTATTTCTGGAAAAATTATCATTCTTACCAGCAGCTTCGGGACATGAGTTCGGTGTTTGGAGGGTATTTTTTCTTACGTATCCTATTTCGAGACTTGGGTTCGGACAAAAAAATTCATTTTATTAGGCTTTTTTTGGGCAGATTGGGCTGAAATTTTGAAATCGTGAAAAGAATGACTGTCTCAAGTGAAATCAGTAACAAAATATGCCAAAAGTTGCATTTCTGGAAAATTTATCATTCTAAATTACCCTATTTTGAGACTTGGGTTCGGACTAAAAAATCAATATTATCAGGCTGTATGGGGCAGAATGGGCTGAAATTTCGGAATCGTGAAAAGAATGACGGTCTTAACTGAAATCAGTAACAAAATATGCCAAAAGTTGCATAATTGGAAAATTTATCATTCTAAATTTCACTATTTCGAGACTTGGGTTCGGACTAAAAAATCGGTTTTATCAGTCTGTATGAGGCAGAATGGGCTGAAATTTTGGAATTGACAAAAGAATGACGGTCTCAAGCGAAATCAGAATTAAAATCTGCCTAAAGTTGAATTTCTGGAAAAATTTTCAATCTTTGTGGCCCTATTTCAAGACTTGGGTTCAGACTCAAAAATCCGTTATATCAGGCTGTATGGCGCAGAATGGGCTGAAATTTTGGAATCGTGAAAAGAATGACGGTCTTTACTGAAATCAGTAACAAAATATGCCAAAAGTTGCATTACTGGAAAATTTATCATTCTAAATTTCCCTATTTCGAGACTTGGGTTCGGACTCAAAAATCCGTTATATCAGAATGTATGGGGCAGAATGGGCTGAAATTTTGGAATCGTGAAAAGAATGACGGTCTCAACTGAAATCACTAACAAAATATGCCAAAAGTTGCATTTCTGGAAAGTTTATCATTCTAAATTACCCTATTTTGAGACTTGGGTTCGGACTAAAAAATCCATTTTATCAGGCTGTATGGGGCAGAATGGGTGAAAATTTTGCAATAGTTAAAAGAATGACGGTTTCATTAGAAAACAGTACCAAAAACAGCCTTAAGTTTTATTTCTGGAAAAATTATCAATCTTACCAGCAGGACTTTGGGACATGAGTTCGGTCTTTGAAAGGTATTTTTTCTTACTTATCCTATTTCGAGACTTGGGTTCGGACAAAAAAATTCATTTCATTAGGCTGTATGGGCAAGAATGGACCGAAATTTTGGAATTGTGAAAAAAATGACGTTCTCAAGCGAAATCAGTAACAAAATCTGCCAAAAGTTGCATTTCTGGAAAAATTATCATTTTTACTGGCCTTATTTCGAGACTTGGGTTCGGACATTAAATGCCATTTTGTCAGGCTGTATGTGGCAGAATGGGGCTGAAATTTCGGAATCGACAAAAGAATGACGGTCTCAAGCGAAATCAGTAACAAACTAAGCCTAAAGTTATATTGCTAGAAAATTTATCATTCTAAATTACCCTATTTCGAGACTTGGGTTCGGAATAAAAAATCCATTTTATCGGGTTCAGACTCAAAAAATTCGTTATATCAGGCTGTATGGGGCAGAATGGGCTGAAATATTGGAATCGTGAAAAGAATGACGGTCTTAACTGAAATCAGTAACAAAATATGCCAAAAGTTGCATAATTGGAAAATTTATCATTCTAAATTTCACTATTTCGAGACTTGGGTTCGGACTTGGGTTTTATCAGTCTGTATGAGGCAGAATGGGCTCAAATTTTGGAATTGACAAAAGAATGACGGTCTCAAGCGAAATAAGAATTAAAATCTGCCTAAAGTTGAATTTCTGGAAAAATTTTCAATCTTTGTGGCCCTATTTCAAGACTTGGGTTCAGACTCAAATATTCGTTATATCAGAATGTATGGGGCAGAATGGGCTGAAATTTTGGAATCGTGAAAAGAATGACGGTCTCAACTGAAATCACTAACAAAATATGCCAAAAGTTGCATTTCTGGAAAGTTTATCATTCTAAATTACCCTATTTTGAGACTTGGGTTCGGACTAAAAAATCCATTTTATCAGGCTGTATGGGGCAGAATGGGTGAAAATTTTGCAATGGTTAAAAGAATGACGGTTTCATTTGAAAACAGTACCAAAAACAGCCTTAAGTTTTATTTCTGGAAAAATTATCAATCTTACCAGCAGGACTTTGGGACATGAGTTCGGTCTTTGAAAGGTATTTTTTCTTACTTATCCTATTTCGAGACTTGGGTTCGGACAAAAAAATTCATTTCATTAGGCTGTATGGGCAAGAATGGGCCGAAATTTTGGAATTGTGAAAAAAATGACGTTCTCAAGCGAAATCAGTAATTAAATCTGCCAAAAGTTGCATTTCTGGAAAAATTATTATTTTTACTGGCCTTATTTCGAGACTTGGGTTCGGACATTAAATGCCATTTTGTCAGGCTGTATGTGGCAGAATGGGGCTGAAATTTCGGAATCGACAAAAGAATGACGGTCTCAAGCGAAATCAGTAACAAACTAAGCCTAAAGTTATATTGCTAGAAAATTTATCATTCTAAATTACCCTTTTTCGAGACTTGGGTTCGGAATAAAAAATCCATTTTATCGGGCTGTATGAGGCAGAATGGGGCTGAAATTTCGGAATCGACAAAAGAATGACGGTCTCAAGCGAAATCAGTAACAAACTAAGCCTAAAGTTATATTGCTAGAAAATTTATCATTCTAAATTACCCTATTTCGAGACTTGGGTTCTGACTAAAAAATCAATTTTATCAAGCTGAATGGGGCAGAATGGGCTGAAATTTTGGAATTGACAAAAGAATGACGGTCTCAAGCGAAATAAGAATTAAAATCTGCCTAAAGTTGAATTTCTGGAAAAATTTTCAATCTTTGTGGCCCTATTTCAAGACTTGGGTTCAGACTCAAAAATTCGTTATATCAGGCTGTATGGGGCAGAATGGGCTGAAATTTTGGAATCGTGAAAAGAATGACGGTCTTAACTGAAATCAGTAACAAAATATGCCAAAAGTTGCATTACTGGAAAATTTATCATTCTAAATTTCCCTATTTCGAGACTTGGGTTCGGACTCAAAAATTCGTTATATCAGGCTGTATGGGGCAGAATGGGCTGAAATTTTGGAATCGTGAAAAAAATGACGGTCCAAAGTGAAATCAGTAACAAAATATTCCAAAAGTTGCATTTCTGAAAAATTTATCATTCTAAATTACCCTATTTTGAGACTTGGGTTCGGACTAAAAAATCCATTTTATCAGGCTATATGGGGCAGAATGGGCTGAAATTTTGCAATAATTAAAAGAATGACGGTCTCAAGCGGAATCAGAAACAAAATCTGCATAAAGTTGAATTTCTGGAAAAATAATCAATCTTTGTGGCCCTATTTCGAGACTTGGGTTCGGAATAAAAAATCCATTTTATCGGGCTGTATGAGGCAGAATGGGGCTGAAATTTCGGAATCGACAAAAGAATGACGGTCTCAAGCGAAATCAGTAACAAACTAAGCCTAAAGTTATATTGCTGGAAAATTTATCATTCTAAATTACCCTATTTCGAGACTTGGGTTCGGACTAAAAAATCCATTTTATCAGGCTGTATGGGGCAGAATGGGCTGAAATTTTGCAATAGTTAAAAGAATGACGGTTTCAAGCGAAAACAGTACCAAAATCAGCCTAAAGTTTTATTTCTCGAAAAATTATCATTCTTACCAGCACTACTTCGGGACATGAGTTCGGTCTTTGGAAGGTATTTTTTCTTCCTTATCCTATTTCGAGACTTGGGTTCGGACTATAAAATCGGTTTAATCAGTCTGTATGAGGCAGAATGGGCTGATATTTTGGAATTGACAAAAGAATGACGGTCTCAAGCGAAATCAGAATTAAAATCTGCCTAAAGTTGAATTTCTTGAAAAATATTCAATCTTTGTGGCCCTATTTCAAGACTTGGGTTCAGACTCAAAAATTGGTTATATCAGGCTGTATGGGGCAGAATGGGCTGAAATTTTGGAATCGTGAAAAAAATGACGGTCTCAAGTGAAATCAGTAACAAAATATTCCAAAAGTTGCATTTCTGAAAAATTTATCATTCTAAATTACCCTATTTTGAGACTTGGGTTCGGACTAAAAAATCCATTTTATCAGGTTATATGGGGCAGAATGGGCTGAAAATTTCGGAATTGACAAAAGAATGACGGTCTCAAGCGAAATAAGAATTAAAATCTGCCTAAAGTTGAATTTCTGGAAAAATTTTCAATCTTTGTGGCCCTATTTCAAGACTTGGGTTCAGACTCAAAAATTCGTTATATCAGGCTGTATGGGGCAGAATGGGCTGAAATTTTGGAATCGTGAAAAGAATGACGGTCTTAACTGAAATCAGTAACAAAATATGCCAAAAGTTGCATTACTGGAAAATTTATCATTCTAAATTTCCCTATTTCGAGACTTGGGTTCGGACTAAAAAATCGTTTTTATCAGTCTGTACGAGGCAGAATGGGCTGAAATTTTGGAATTGACAAAAGAATGACGGTCTCAAGCGAAATCAGAATTAAAATCTGCCTAAAGTTGAATTTCTGGAAAAATTTTCAATCTTTGTGGCCCTATTTCAAGACTAGGGTTCAGACTCAAAAATCCGTTATATCAGGCTGTATGGCGCAGAATGGGCTGAAATTTTGGAATCGTGAAAAGAATGACGGTCTTAACTGAAATCAGTAACAAAATATGCCAAAAGTTGCATTACTGGAAAATTTATCATTCTAAATTTCCCTATTTCGAGACTTGGGTTCGGACTAAAAAATCGGTTTTATCAGTCTGTATGAGGCAGAATGGGCTGAAATTTTGGAATTGACAAAAAAATGACGGTCTCAAGCGAAATCAGAATAAAAATCTGCCTAAAGTTGAATTTCTTGAAAAATTTTCAATCTTTGTGGCCCTATTTCAAGACTTGGGTTCGGACTCAAAAATCCGTTATATCAGGCTGTATGGGGCAGAATGGGCTGAAATTTTGCAATAATTAAAAGAATGACGGACTCAAGCGGAATCAGAAACAAAATCTGCATAAAGTTGAATTTCTGTAAAAGTAATCAATCTTTGTGGCCCTATTTCGAGACTTGGGTTCGGAATAAAAAATCCATTTTATCAGGCTGTATGAGGCAGAATGGGGCTGAAATTTCGGAATCGACAAAAGAATGACGGTTTCAAGCGAAATCAGTAACAAACTAAGCCTAAAGTTATATTGCTGGAAAATTTATCATTCTAAATTACCCTATTTCGAGACTTGGGTTCTGACTAAAAAATCCATTTTATCAAGCTGAATGTGGCAGAATGGGCTTAAATTTTAGAAACGTGTAAAGAATGACGGTCTCAAGCGGAATCAGTAACAAAATAAGCCTAAAGTTATATTGCTGGAAAATTTATCATTCTAAATTACCCTATTTTGAGACTTGGGTTCGGACTAAAAAATCCATTTTATCAGGCTGTATGGGGCAGAATGGGCTGAAATTTTGCAATAGTTAAAAGAATGACGGTTTCAAGCGAAAACAGTACCAAAATCAGCCTTAAGTTTTATTTCTCGAAAAATTATCATTCTTACCAGCACTACTTCGGGACATGAGTTCGGTCTTTGGAAGGTATTTTTTCTTCCTTATCCTATTTCGAGACTTGGGTTCAGACTATAAAATCGGTTTAATCAGTCTGTATGAGGCAGAATGGGCTGAAATTTTTCGAATTGACAAAAGAATGACGGTCTCAAGAGAAATCAGAATTAAAATCTACCTAAAGTTGAATTTCTGGAAAAATTTTCAATCTTTGTGGGCCCTATTTCAAGACTAGGGTTCAGACTCAAAAATCCGTTATATCAGGCTGTATGGCGCAGAATGGGCTGAAATTTTGGAATCGTGAAAAGAATGACGGTCTTAACTGAAATCAGTAACAAAATATGCCAAAAGTTGCATTACTGGAAAATTTATCATTCTAAATTTCCCAATTTCGAGACTTGGGTTCGGACTAAAAAATCGGTTTTATCAGTCTGTATGAGGCAGAATGGGCTGAAATTTTGGAATTGACAAAAAAATGACGGCCTCAAGCGAAATCAGAATTAAAATCTGCCTAAAGTTGAATTTCTTGAAAAATTTTCAATCTTTGTGGCCCTATTTCAAGACTTGGGTTCGGACTCAAAAATCCGTTATATCAGGCTGTATGGGGCAGAATGGGCTGAAATTTTGCAATAATTAAAAGAATGACGGTCTCAAGCGAAATCAGAATTAAAATCTGCCTAAAGTTGAATTTCTGGAAAATTTTTCAATCTTTGTGGCACTATTTCAAGACTTGGGTTCAGACTCAAAAATTCGTTATATCAGGCTGTATGGGGCAGAATGGGCTGAAATTTTGGAATCGTGAAAAAAATGACGGTCTGAAGTGAAATCAGTAACAAAATATGCCAAAAGTTGCATTTCTGGAAAATTTATCATTCTAAATTACCCTATTTTGAGACATGGGTTCGGACTAAAAAATCAATTTTATCAGGCTGTATGGGGCAGAATGGGCTGAAAATTTGCAATAGTTAAAAGAATGACCGTTTCAATCGAAAACAGTACCAAAATCAGCTTGAAATTTTATTTCTGGAAAAATTATCATTCTTACCAGCAGTACTTTGGGACATGAGTTCGGTCATTGGAAGGAATTTTGTCTTACTTATCCTATTTCGAGACTTGGGTTCGGACAAAAAAATTCATTTTATTAGGCTGTATGGGCAAGAATGGGCTGAAATTTTGGAATCGTGAAAAGAATAACGGTCTCAAGTGAAATCAGTAACAAAATATGCCAAAAGTTGCATTTCTGGAAAATTTATCATTCTAAATAACTCTATTTTGAGACTTGTGTTCGGACTAAAAAATCCATTTTATCAGGCTGTATCGGGCAGAATGGGCTGAAATTTTGCAATAAATAAAAGAATGACGGTCTCAAGCGGAATCAGAAACAAAATCTGCCTAAAGTTGAATTTCTGGAAAAATTTTCAATCTTTGTGGCCCTATTTCAAGACTTGGGTTCAGACTCAAAAATTCGTTATATCAGGCTGTATGGGGCAGAATGGGTGAAAATTTTGCAATAGTTAAAAGAATGACGGTTTCATTAGAAAACAGTACCAAAAACAGCCTTAAGTTTTATTTCTGGAAAAATTATCAATCTTACCAGCAGGACTTTGGGACATGAGTTCGGTCTTTGAAAGGTATTTTTTCTTACTTATCCTATTTCGAGACTTGGGTTCGGACAAAAAAATTCATTTCATTAGGCTGTATGGGCAAGAATGGGCCGAAATTTTGGAATTGTTAAAAGAATGACGGTTTCATTAGAAAACAGTACCAAAAACAGCCTTAAGTTTTATTTCTGGAAAAATTATCAATCTTACCAGCAGGACTTTGGGACATGAGTTCGGTCTTTGAAAGGTATTTTTTCTTACTTATCCTATTTCGAGACTTGGGTTCGGAATAAAAAATCCATTTTATCAGGCTGTATCGGGCAGAATGGGCTGAAATGTTGCAATAAATAAAAGAATGACGGTCTCAAGCGGAATCAGAAACAAAATCTGCCTAAAGTTGAATTTCTGGAAAAATTTTCTATCTTTGTGGCCCTATTTCAAGACTTGGGTTCAGACTCAAAAATTCGTTATATCAGGCTGTATGGGGCAGAATGGGCTGAAATTTTGGAATCGTGAAAAGAATGACGGTCTAAACTGAAATCAGTAACAAAATATGCCAAAAGTTGCATAATTGGAAAATTTATCATTCTAAATTTCCCTATTTCGAGACTTGGGTTCGGACTAAAAAAACGGTTTTATCAGTCTGTATGAGGCAGAATGGGCTGAAATTTTGGAATTGACAAAAGAATGACGGTCTCAAGCGAAATAAGAATTAAAATCTGCCTAAAGTTGAATTTCTGGAAAAATTTTCAATCTTTGTGGCCCTATTTCAAGACTTGGGTTCAGACTCAAAAATTCGTTATATCAGGCTGTATGGGGCAGAATGGGCTGAAATTTTGGAATCGTGAAAAGAATGACGGTCTTAACTGAAATCAGAAACAAAATATGCCAAAAGTTGCATTACTGGAAAATTTATCATTCTAAATTTCCCTATTTCGAAACTTGGGTTCGGACTAAAAAATCGGTTTTATCAGTCTGTATGAGGCAGAATGGGCTGAAATTTTGGAATTGACAAAAGAATGACGGTCTCAAGCGAAATCAGAATTAAAATCTGCCTAAAGTTGAATTTCTGGAAAAATTTTCAATCTTTGTGGCCCTATTTCAAGACTTGGGTTCAGACTCAAAAATCCGTTATATCAGGCTGTATGGCGCAGAATGGGCTGAAATTTTGGAATCGTGAAAAGAATGACGGTCTTAACTGAAATCAGTAACAAAATATGCCAAAAGTTGCATTACTGGAAAATTTATCATTCTAAATTTCCCTATTTCGAGACTTGGGTTCGGACTAAAAAATCGGTTTTATCAGTCTGTATGAGGCAGAATGGGCTGAAATTTTGGAATTGACAAAAGAATGACGGTCTCAAGCGAAATCAGAATTAAAATCTGCCTAAAGTTGAATTTCTGGAAAAATTTCAATCTTTGTGGCCCTATTTCAAGACTTTTGTTCGGACTCAAAAATCCGTTATATCAGGCTGTATGGGGCAGAATGGGCTGAAATTTTGCAATAGTTAAAAGAATGACGGTTTTAATCGAAAAGAGTACCAAAATAATCCTAAAATTTTATTTCTGGAAAAATTATCATTCTTAACAGCAGTACTTTGGGACATGAGTTCGGTCTTTGGAAGGTATTTTTTCTTACTAATCCTATTTCGAGACTTGGGTTCGGACAAAAAAATTCATTGTATTAGGCTGTATGGGCAAGAATGGGCTGAAATTTCGGAATCGTGAAAAAAATGACGTTCTCAAGCGAAATCAGTAACAAAATCTGCCAAAAGTTGCATTTCTGGAAAAATTATCATTTTTACTGGCCTTATTTCGGACATAAAAATCCATTTTGTCAGGCTGTATGTGGCAGAATGGGCTAAAATTTTAGAAACGTGAAAAGAATGACGGTCTCAAGCGGAATCAGAAACAAAATCTGCCGAAAGTTGAATTTCTGGAAAAATTTTCAATCTTTGTGGCCCTATTCCGAGACTTGGGTTCGGAATAAAAAATCCATTTTATCAGGCTGTATGAGGCAGAATGGGCTGAAATTTCGGAATCGACAAAAGAATGACGGTCTCAAGCGAAATCAGTAATAAAATATGCCAAAAGTTGCATTTCTGGAAAATTTATCATTCTAAATTTCCCTATTTCGAAACTTGGGTTCGGACTAAAAAATCTGTTTTATCAAGCTGTATGGGGCAGGATGGGCTGAAATTTTGGAATCGTGAAAAGAATAACGATCTCAAGCGAAATCAGTAACAAAATCTGCCAAAAGTTGCATTTCTGGAAAATTTATCATTCTAAATTTCCCTATTTCGAGACTTGGGTTCGGACTAAAAAATCTGTTTTATCAAGCTGTATGGGGCAGGATGGGCTGAAATTTTGGAATCGTGAAAAGAATAACGATCTCAAGCGAAATCAGTAACAAAATCTGCATAAAATTGAATTTCTGGAAAAATAATCATTCTTACCGGCCTTATTTCGAGACATGGATGGGGACTTAAAAAGCCATTTTATCAGGCTGTATGTTGCAGAATGCGCTGAAATTTAAGAATCTTGAGAATAATGACGATCTCAAGCGAAATCAGTAACAAAATCTGCCTAAAGTTGCATTTCTGGAAAAATTATCATTTTTACTGGCCCTATTTCGAGACATGGGTTCGGTTTAAAAAAGCCTTTTTTTCAGGCTGTAAGTGGCAAAATGGGCTGAAATTTTGGAATCGACCAAAAAATGACGGTCTCAAGCGAAATCAGTAATAAAATATGCCAAAAGTTGCATTTCTGGAAAATTTATCATTCTAAATTTCCCTATTTCGAGACTTGGGTTCGGACTAAAAAATCTGTTTTATCAAGCTGTATGGGGCAGGATGGGCTGAAATTTTGGAATCGTGAAAAGAATAACGATCTCAAGCGAAATCAGTAACAAAATCTGCATAAAATTGAATTTCTGGAAAAATAATCATTCTTACCGGCCTTATTTCGAGACATGGATGGGGACTTAAAAAGCCATTTTATCAGGCTGTATGTTGCAGAATGGGCTGAATTTTGAGAATCTTGAGAATTATGACGATCTCAAGCGAAATCAGTAACAAAATCTGCCTAAAGTTGCATTTCTGGAAAAATTATCATTTTTACTGGCCCTATTTCGAGACATGGGTTCGGTTTTAAAATGCCTTTTTTTCAGGCTGTAAGTGGCAGAATGGGCTGAAATTTTGGAATCGACAAGAATATGACGGTCCCAAGCGAAATCAGTAATAAAATATGCCTAAAATTGAATTGCTGGAATATTTATCATTCTAAATTACCCTATTTCGCGACTTGGGTTTGGACTAAAAAATCCATTTTATCAGGCTGTATGGGGCAGAATGGGCTGAAATTTTGGAATCGTGAAAAGAATGACGGTCTCAAGTGAAATCAGTAACAAAATATGCCAAAAGTTGCATTTCTGGAAAATTTATCATTCTAAATTACCCTATTTTGAGACTTGGGTTCGGACTAAAAAATCCATTTTATCAGGCTGTATGGGGCAGAATGGGCTGAAAGTTGCAATAGTTAAAAGAATGACGGTTTCAATCGAAAACAGTACCAAAATCAGCCTAAAGTTTTATTTCTGGAAAAATTATCATTCTTACCAGCAGTACTTTGGGACATGAGTTCGGTCTTTGGAAGGTATTTTTTCTTACTTATCCTATTTCGAGACTTGGGTTCGGACAAAAAAATTCATTTCATTAGGCTGTATGGGCAAGAATGGGCCGAAATTTTGGAATTGTTAAAAGAATGACGGTTTCATTAGAAAACAGTACCAAAAACAGCCTTAAGTTTTATTTCTGGAAAAATTATCAATCTTACCAGCAGGACTTTGGGACATGAGTTCGGTCTTTGAAAGGTATTTTTTCTTACTTATCCTATTTCGAGACTTGGGTTCGGAATAAAAAATCCATTTTATCAGGCTGTATCGGGCAGAATGGGCTGAAATGTTGCAATAAATAAAAGAATGACGGTCTCAAGCGGAATCAGAAACAAAATCTGCCTAAAGTTGAATTTCTGGAAAAATTTTCAATCTTTGTGGCCCTATTTCAAGACTTGGGTTCAGACTCAAAAATTCGTTATATCAGGCTGTATGGGGCAGAATGGGCTGAAATTTTGGAATCGTGAAAAGAATGACGGTCTAAACTGAAATCAGTAACAAAATATGCCAAAAGTTGCATAATTGGAAAATTTATCATTCTAAATTTCCCTATTTCGAGACTTGGGTTCGGACTAAAAAAACGGTTTTATCAGTCTGTATGAGGCAGAATGGGCTGAAATTTTGGAATTGACAAAAGAATGACGGTCTCAAGCGAAATAAGAATTAAAATCTGCCTAAAGTTGAATTTCTGGAAAAATTTTCAATCTTTGTGGCCCTATTTCAAGACTTGGGTTCAGACTCAAAAATTCGTTATATCAGGCTGTATGGGGCAGAATGGGCTGAAATTTTGGAATCGTGAAAAGAATGACGGTCTTAACTGAAATCAGAAACAAAATATGCCAAAAGTTGCATTACTGGAAAATTTATCATTCTAAATTTCCCTATTTCGAAACTTGGGTTCGGACTAAAAAATCGGTTTTATCAGTCTGTATGAGGCAGAATGGGCTGAAATTTTGGAATTGACAAAAGAATGACGGTCTCAAGCGAAATCAGAATTAAAATCTGCCTAAAGTTGAATTTCTGGAAAAATTTTCAATCTTTGTGGCCCTATTTCAAGACTTGGGTTCAGACTCAAAAATCCGTTATATCAGGCTGTATGGCGCAGAATGGGCTGAAATTTTGGAATCGTGAAAAGAATGACGGTCTTAACTGAAATCAGTAACAAAATATGCCAAAAGTTGCATTACTGGAAAATTTATCATTCTAAATTTCCCTATTTCGAGACTTGGGTTCGGACTAAAAAATCGGTTTTATCAGTCTGTATGAGGCAGAATGGGCTGAAATTTTGGAATTGACAAAAGAATGACGGTCTCAAGCGAAATCAGAATTAAAATCTGCCTAAAGTTGAATTTCTGGAAAAATTTCAATCTTTGTGGCCCTATTTCAAGACTTTTGTTCGGACTCAAAAATCCGTTATATCAGGCTGTATGGGGCAGAATGGGCTGAAATTTTGCAATAGTTAAAAGAATGACGGTTTTAATCGAAAAGAGTACCAAAATAATCCTAAAATTTTATTTCTGGAAAAATTATCATTCTTAACAGCAGTACTTTGGGACATGAGTTCGGTCTTTGGAAGGTATTTTTTCTTACTAATCCTATTTCGAGACTTGGGTTCGGACAAAAAAATTCATTGTATTAGGCTGTATGGGCAAGAATGGGCTGAAATTTCGGAATCGTGAAAAAAATGACGTTCTCAAGCGAAATCAGTAACAAAATCTGCCAAAAGTTGCATTTCTGGAAAAATTATCATTTTTACTGGCCTTATTTCGGACATAAAAATCCATTTTGTCAGGCTGTATGTGGCAGAATGGGCTAAAATTTTAGAAACGTGAAAAGAATGACGGTCTCAAGCGGAATCAGAAACAAAATCTGCCGAAAGTTGAATTTCTGGAAAAATTTTCAATCTTTGTGGCCCTATTCCGAGACTTGGGTTCGGAATAAAAAATCCATTTTATCAGGCTGTATGAGGCAGAATGGGCTGAAATTTCGGAATCGACAAAAGAATGACGGTCTCAAGCGAAATCAGTAATAAAATATGCCAAAAGTTGCATTTCTGGAAAATTTATCATTCTAAATTTCCCTATTTCGAAACTTGGGTTCGGACTAAAAAATCTGTTTTATCAAGCTGTATGGGGCAGGATGGGCTGAAATTTTGGAATCGTGAAAAGAATAACGATCTCAAGCGAAATCAGTAACAAAATCTGCCAAAAGTTGCATTTCTGGAAAATTTATCATTCTAAATTTCCCTATTTCGAGACTTGGGTTCGGACTAAAAAATCTGTTTTATCAAGCTGTATGGGGCAGGATGGGCTGAAATTTTGGAATCGTGAAAAGAATAACGATCTCAAGCGAAATCAGTAACAAAATCTGCATAAAATTGAATTTCTGGAAAAATAATCATTCTTACCGGCCTTATTTCGAGACATGGATGGGGACTTAAAAAGCCATTTTATCAGGCTGTATGTTGCAGAATGCGCTGAAATTTAAGAATCTTGAGAATAATGACGATCTCAAGCGAAATCAGTAACAAAATCTGCCTAAAGTTGCATTTCTGGAAAAATTATCATTTTTACTGGCCCTATTTCGAGACATGGGTTCGGTTTAAAAAAGCCTTTTTTTCAGGCTGTAAGTGGCAGAATGGGCTGAAATTTTGGAATCGACAAAAATATGACGGTCCCAAGCGAAATCAGTAATAAAATATGCCTAAAATTGAATTGCTGGAATATTTATCATTCTAAATTACCCTATTTCGCGACTTGGGTTTGGACTAAAAAATCCATTTTATCAGGCTGTATGGGGCAGAATGGGCTGAAATTTTGGAATCGTGAAAAGAATGACGGTCTCAAGTGAAATCAGTAACAAAATATGCCAAAAGTTGCATTTCTGGAAAATTTATCATTCTAAATTACCCTATTTTGAGACTTGGGTTCGGACTAAAAAATCCATTTTATCAGGCTGTATGGGGCAGAATGGGCTGAAAGTTGCAATAGTTAAAAGAATGACGGTTTCAATCGAAAACAGTACCAAAATCAGCCTAAAGTTTTATTTCTGGAAAAATTATCATTCTTACCAGCAGTACTTTGGGACATGAGTTCGGTCTTTGGAAGGTATTTTTTCTTACTTCTCCTATTTCGAGAGTTGGGTTCGGACAAAAAATTCATTTTATAAGGCGGTATGGGCAAGAATGGGCTAAATTTTTAGATACGTGAAAAGAATGACGGTCTCAAGCGGAATCAGTAACAAAATAAGCCGAAAGTTATATTGCTGGAAAATTTATCATTCTAAATTACCCTATTTCGAGACTTGGGTTCGGACTAAAACATCCATTTTATCAGGCTGTATGGGGCAGAATGGGCTGAAATTTTGCAATAATTAAAAGAATGACGGTTTCAATCGAAAACAGTACCAAAATCAGCCTAAAATTTTATTTCTGGAAAAATTATCATTCTTACCAGCAGTACTTTGGGACATGAGTTCGGTCTTTGGAAGGTATTTTTTCTTACTTATCCTATTTCGAGACTTGGGTTCGGACAAAAAAATTCATTGTATTAGGCTGTATGGGCGAGAATGGGCTGAAATTTCGGAATCGTGAAAAAAATGTCGTTCTCAAGCCAAATCAGTAACAAAATCTGCCAAAACTTGCATTTCTGGAAAAATTATCATTTTTACTGGCCTTATTTCGAGACTTGGGTTCGGACATAAAAATCCATTTTGTCAGGCTGTATGTGGCAGAATGGGCTAAAATTTTAGAAACGTGAAAAGAATGACGGTCTCAAGCGGAATCAGAAACAAAATCTGCCTAAAGTTGAATTTCTGGAAAAATTTTTCAATCTTTGTGGCCATATTTCTTGACTTGGGTTCGGAATAAAAAATCCATTTTATCAGGCTGTATGAGGCAGAATGGGCTGAAATTTCGGAATCGACAAAAGAATGACGGTCTCAAGCGAAATCAGTTATAAAATATGCCAAAAGTTGCATTTCTGGAAAATTTATCATTCTAAATTTCCCTATTTCGAAACTTGGGTTCGGACTAAAAAATCTGTTTTATCAAGCTGTATGGGGCAGGATGGGCTGAAATTTTGGAATCGTGAAAAGAATAACGATCTCAAGCGAAATCAGTAACAAAATCTGCATAAAATTGAATTTCTGGAAAAATAATCATTCTTACCGGCCTTATTTCGAGACATGGATGAGGACTTAAAAAGCCATTTTATCAGGCTGTATGTTGCAGAATGGGCTGAAATAAAAGAATCTTGAGAATAATGACGATCTCAAGCGAAATCAGTAACAAAATCTGCCTAAAGTTGCATTTCTGGAAAAATTATCATTTTTACTGGCCCTATTTCGAGACATGGGTTCGGTTTAAAAAGGCCTTTTTTTCAGGCTGTAAGTGGCAAAATGGGCTGAAATTTTGGAATCGACCAAAGAATGACGGTCTCAAGCGAAATCAGTAATAAAATATGCCAAAAGTTGCATTTCTGGAAAATTTATCATTCTAAATTTCCCTATTTCGAGACTTGGGTTCGGACTAAAAAATCTGTTTTATCAAGCTGTATGTGGCAGGATGGGCTGAAATTTTGGAATCGTTAAAAGAATAACGATCTCAAGCGAAATTAGTAACAAAATCTGCATAAAATTGAATTTCTGGAAAAATAATCATTCTTACCGGCCTTATTTCTGTAACATCACTATTGGTGTCGCACATCACTAGTGCTAGAGGTGATTGTAACACATTGTATTGTCGTCTGTGGTCACGCTAACAAGCTCTCTGTATAACCGTCACGAGAATAAAAGTCTATCTCATAAAATACAATCAGTGTTTTAATATAAAGTCATCCACATTAAATAGAATAAAACATGGTGTCAGATGTGGGGTCTCGATAATAAATAATAATAATACTGGAAGTTGGATGTTAATAACATAAATTGAAAAATATTAAGTATAATTAAAAATGGCGAAGGACGCGCAAAAGTCGCACATACAACATGATTTTCATGCCCTGTCAAATCTGCAAGTGTTGTCAAATAATATGAATAATGATTCAAAATGGAAAAATTGGTGGCAAGACTATGAAATATACCTGGTAGCGTCAGGTTTGGAAGAAGCTACAGAACAAAGAAAAATCGCAATTCTGCTTCATTCAATTGGCTCCAAAGGTATGGAAATTTTCAAATCATTTAACATGAACATGGAATCAAGCACGCTACGACAAGTCAAGAAAAAGTTTGATGAATATTTTGCACCTCACAAAAACTTAACAATGATAAGAAATTCATTTTTTACACGAAAACAAAATAATTCAGAAGACATCAATAATTTTCTATTGGACTTGGAAAATTTAAGTTTGGATTGTGAATTTGGAAATTTAAGAGAATCTCTGGTAAGAGACATATTTATTGCAAATATGTGTGCAAATTTAAATCATATCCGTCAACGCTTATTACAAGATTCTACATTGTCATTACAAAAAACGATTGAAATTGCAAAAACCATCTTATTGTCACAAAGCAATGCAGAGAAAATTAACCAACAAACACACACAGAAAATATTCTTCAAATCAGTCATAATAAAAATACTTCAAGACAGTCGAGAGCATCATGTCAGTCAAGTCTAAGAGGGTCAACTTCAAGAAGATCAAGTCAGTTTGGATCTTCAAGTCGTCATGGGTCACCATCATCATCATCACAGCCAAGGTCAAGTGGTCATATCAATCCATGTGGAAGATGTGGTCAGCATCATCGCTACAAGTGCCCAGCAGTCAATGTCAAATGCAGGTCATGTAATTCTTTTGGTCATTTTGCTAAATATTGTTTTAAAAATAATTGTCACAATAGAGTCAGAAATTTAAACTTAGAGTCATCAAAACCCAATGATGACAGTGCTAATTTCACTGAGGGTCATTTTATTGCAACAATCAGAAATATTAATAATAACAATTATTCAAGTCAAGCATGGCACATAGATATAATAATTAATAATAAAACATTAGACTGTATCTTGGATACAGGAGCTGATATAAATGTAATGTCATTGACAAACTTTAAAAAGTTAAATTTATGTAATACAATTTTACAAAAAGTTTTTACAAAAGTGTCAGGATTTGGAGGTAATAAAATACCTATTATTGGTCATTGTGATATTGTATGTCAAATCAATGGAAATGTCATAAGTAAAATAATATTTTTTGTCACAAATATAGAATGTCAATCAGTCTTAGGTCTTCCAACTATTCAGAAATTTGGAATTATAAAAAGAATATTTAATGTTCAATATGATCATAACACCTTATTTACTGAATATAATGACATTTTTCAGGGTCTCGGATGTTTACCACCTGTCGTTCATCTCAAACTTCGTCAAGATGCCGTTCCGTGCGTTGATCCTCCGAGGAAAGTCCCATTTGCCTTACAAAACAGACTTCGTGAGGAATTAGATCGCATGGACAAGATGAAGGTCATTGAAAAGGTTACTAAACCTACTTCTTGGGTAAATTCTGTTGTCATAACTGTCAAGGAGTCAGGTAAATTAAGAATTTGTCTTGATCCTAGAAAATTAAATAACTGCATAATGAGAGAATATTTTCCATTAAAAAACATCGATGAAATTAGATCAAAACTTATAGGTGCTGCATATTTTTCACATCTAGATGCTTATTCTGGATTTTGGTCATTGAAGTTAGATGAAGAAAGTAGTGATTTATGTACTTTTCAAACTCCATTTGGAAGGTACAGGTATTTAAGACTACCGTTTGGAATAAACGCAGCAACGGAAATTTTTTATAGGATTATGGTAGATTTGTTTGGAGATCTGGAAGGTATATTAATTTTTGTCGACGATTTTTTAATTTATGGAGAAACTGAAGAAATTCATAATTTTAGGTTAAGAAAAGTCTTGGAAAGGGCTAGAGAAGTCAACTTAAAATTAAATAAGTCGAAATGTAAATTTTTAGTCAAGGAAGTATGTTTCCTAGGTTATATTTTTAGTAAGGAAGGAGTAAAAGTTGACAAAGAGAAAGTCAAAGCTATTTTAGAGTTGCCGTCTCCTAAAAATGTCAAAGATTTACAAAGATTTTTAGGAATGGTAAATTATTTGGGCCCATTCATTGAAAACTTATCAAATAAGTCACAAATTTTGAGAAATTTATTAAAAAATAATGTTATATGGTCATGGGATGAAAATTGTGAAAAATGTTTTAAAACTTTGAAAGAGGCTATTTCAAATGCAACAGTTTTAAGTCATTATGATCCAAAAATACCACTAACTTTATCAGTCGATGCATCAAAATCAGCTATAGGAGCAGTTATTATGCAAAATAACCGTCCAATTGCATTTAGTTCAAAAACAATGACACAGTCGCAGGAAAATTATGCTCAAATTGAAAAAGAATTATTTGCCATACAATTTGGTTGTAATAAGTTTCATCAGTATATTTATGGTAACAAAGTGACAGTACAAACTGATCACAAACCTTTAGTCTATTTATTTAAAAAACCTTTACATGATGTACCAGCTAGATTGCAACGTATGATGTTAGCTCTTCAATCTTATGATTTAAATGTTATACATGTCCCAGGTAAAGAAATGTATATATCAGATACTTTATCTAGAGCAGCTTTAAAAGATCATTATATACCCGATTATGAGTCTGATCTACATTGTCATGTAAATTCAATATATATGAACTTAGCTATTAGTGAAGAATATCGTAAAAAATTGAGTAATGCTACTGCTTTGGATGAAACTATGCAAATATTAAAAAAATATTATTATGAAGGTTGGCCGAATAGCAAAGATAAAGTTCATTACACTTTAAAATGTTATTATAATATTCAAGACGAAATTCATGTCATTAATGAGTTAATATTTAAGGGTAATAAATTGCTAGTACCTCAAACTATGAGAAAAGAAATGTTAAACAAAATACATGAAGGACATCAAGGAATAAACAAATGTCTAAGATTAGCTAGAGATACTTTATATTGGCCTAGTATCACTGTAGATATAAAAAATTTAATTGAGCAATGTCAAATATGTAATAAATTTAAAGTTTCTAATCAGAAGGAACCACTGATAAATTATGAAATTAATAAGTTTCCATGGCAACAAGTAGGTATTGATTTAATGTATTTTGACAATCAAACGTACCTCATTGTAACAGATTACTATTCAAAGTTTATTGAAACTGCTTTCCTAAATAATAATTCTACTGCAAAAAATGTCATAATTCACTTAAAATCTATTTTTGCACGTCATGGTATACCAATGTCTTTAGTCTCTGATGGAGGTCCGCCTTTTCAAGCTATTGAATTCAAATCATTTTTATACGATTGGGATATAGAACATGTAGTTACTAGTCCATATCATTCTCAATCTAATGGTCAGGCAGAAAGTTCTGTTAAAATTATAAAAAATATTCTAAAAAAGTCAAAAGAAACAAATACAGATCCTTATATAGCTCTATTACATTATAGAAACACACCTAAAGCCAATTTACCGTCACCTGCTCAATTATTAATGTCTAGAACTTTAAGAATGAATATTCCTTCAACTCAAATTAAATTAAAACCAAAGGTTGTAAGATTCTCAGATTACAAAAACTGCGTTGAAAAAAATAATTCAAAAAATTCTAAATATTATAATGTCAATGCAAAACCTATGTCTATATTTAAAACAGGAGATTATGTGTATTTTAAGAAAAACCCTAAAAGTAATTGGTTACCAGCTGTGGTCAAGGAAAAATTAAAATGTAACAGGTCTTATATTGTTGAAGATTATTATGGTAACACGTACAGACGAAATAGAATTCACTTAAAAATGAGATATAATACAAATGTTAATAATGACCATCTGTCCATGCGATCTGATCCGGCACTTGAAGAGGCAGAAGCTGGAGATGAGGGACAGGTGGGAGAATATAATAATTTGAACAACCCTTACATTACCAGATATGGTAGAGTGGTCAAACAACCCGATAGGTATAATGTCTAATGTCAGTGTATTTAAGATTTTATTGTATTGTATGTAAGCATAATGTCTAATATCAATGTATTTGAATTTTTATTGTTTTTATAAATAAAGAAAGGGGATGTAACATCACTATTGGTGTCGCACATCACTAGTGCTAGAGGTGATTGTAACACATTGTATTGTCGTCTGTGGTCACGCTAACAAGCTCTCTGTATAACCGTCACGAGAATAAAAGTCTATCTCATAAAATACAATCAGTGTTTTAATATAAAGTCATCCACATTAAATAGAATAAAACAATTTCGAGACATGGATGAGGACTTAAAAAGCCATTTTATCAGGCTGTATGTTGCAGAATGGGCTGAAATTTGAGAATCTTGAGAATAATGACGATCTCAAGCGAAATCAGTAACAAAATCTGCCTAAAGTTGCATTTCTGGAAAAATTATCATTTTTACTGGCCCTATTTCGAGACATGGGTTCGGTTTTAAAATGCCTTTTTTTCAGGCTGTAAGTGGCAGAATGGGCTGAAATTTTGGAATCGACAAAAATATGACGGTCTCAAGCGAAATCAGTAATAAAATATGCCTAAAATTGAATTGCTGGAATATTTATCATTCTAAATTACCCTATTTCGCGACTTGGGTTTGGACTAAAAAATCCATTTTATCAGGCTGTATGGGGCAGAATGGGCTGAAATTTTGGAATCGTGAAAAGAATGACGGTCTCAAGTGAAATCAGTAACAAAATCTGCATAAAATTGAATTTCTGGAAAAATAATCATTCTTACCGGCCTTATTTCGAGACATTGATGAGGACTTATAATATGCCAAAAGTTGCATTTCTGGAAAATTTATCATTCTTACCAGCACAACTTCGGGACATGAGTTCGGTCTTTGGAAGGTATTTTTTCTTCCTTATCCTATTTTGAGACTTGGGTTCTGACTATAAAATCGGTTTTATCAGTCTGTATGAGGCAGAATGGGCTGAAATTTTGGAATTGACAAAAGAATGACGGTCTCAAGCGAAATCAGAATTAAATCTGCCTAAAGTTGAATTTCTGGAAAAATTTTCAATCTTTGTGGCCCTATTTCAAGACTTGGGTTCAGACTTAAAAATTCGTTATATCAGGCTGTATGGGGCAGAATGGGCTGAAATTTTGGAATCGTGAAAAGAATGACGGTCTCAAGTGAAATCAGTAACAAAATATGCCAAAAGTTGCATTTCCTGAAAATTTATCATTCTAAATTACCCTATTTTGAGACTTGGGTTCGGACTAAAAAATCTATTTTATCGGGCTGTATGGGGCAGAATGGGCTGAAAATTTGCAATAGTTAAAAGAATGACGGTTTCAATCGAAAACAGTACCAAAATCAGCCTAAAATTTTATTTCTGGAAAAATTATCATTCTTACCAGCAGTACTTTGGGACATGAGTTCGGTCTTTGGAAGGTATTTTTTCTTACTTATCCTATTTCGAGACTTGGGTTCGGACAAAAAAATTCATTATTTCACTTAGGCTGTATGGGCAAGAATGGGATGAAATTTTGGAATCGTGAAAAAAATGACGTTCTCAAGCGAAATCAGAAACAAAATCTGCCAAAAGTTGCATTTCTGGAAAAATTATCATTTTTACTGGCCTTATTTCGAGACTTGGTTTCGGACATAAAAATCCATTTTGTCAGGCTGTATGTGGCAGAATGGGCTAAAATTTTAGAAACGTGAAAAGAATGACGGTCTCATGCGGAATCAGAAACAAAATCTGCCTAAAGTTGAATTTCTGGAATTTTTTTTAATCTTTTTGGCCCTATTTCGAGACTTGGGTTCGGAATAAAAAATCCATTTTATCAGGCTGTATGAGGCAGAATTGGCTGAAATTTCGGAATCGACAAAAGAATGACGGTCTCAAGCGAAATCAGTAACAAACTAAGCCTACAGTTATATTGCTGGAAAATTTATCATTCTAAATTACCCTATTTCGAGACTTGGGTTCTGACTAAAAAATCCATTTTATCAAGCTGAATGGGGCAGAATGGGCTGGAATTTTGCAATAGTGAAAATAATGAGCATGTAGAAGTAAATGTCTATCTATCTTCTACGGTGTGCCCCAAGGAAGTGTTCTAGGTCCGCTCCTATTTCTCATATATATGAACTCACTATTGAAACTGGACATTGATGGCAATATAATATCTTTTGCTGATGATACGGTTTTCATATTCACTAGCAAAACATGGAAGACATCAATAGAGAAGGCAAATTATGGTATTAACAAAATTAAAAAATGGCTAGACTCCAACCTCCTCACCCTAAATGTACAAAAAACACAATGCATACACTTTTCAATCCGTAAATTCACACTCCCAGAAAACCTTCCCAAATTAATCATTCACACTTGCTCACAAAATCTAAACACATCTCCACTATCACCCAATAATTGCTGCTCATGCCCAAATCTTAAACCATCAAATGAAATAAAATACCTAGGAGTCATTATAGATAACCAATTACGCTGGGAGGCCCATATTAACTCCATAACTAAGAGACTCCGTAAGTTATGCCATATTTTTTATTCTCTACGATCAATCCTTGATATAAACACTCTAAGAACTGTATATTTTGCTCTATTTCAATCGATAGCAACGTATGGCATTATAGGATGGGGAGGTTGTGCAGCATCCATCCTCTACCCTCTAGTGACCGTTCAAAAACTTTTGCTAAGGGTCATCTTCAAATGTTCCCCCTCTCATCCATCAGAGCCACTCTTCAAGAAACTCACAGCCCTTGATATTCGCCAACTGTATATCAAGATAGCTCTTATCCATATCTGGAAAAATGGATTGATAAACTCTACACAAACGGACATACATACACGCTACTCAAAGCACGGAAAATGCATAATTCCTGTAACAAAAACCACTTTTTCACAAAGGCAATACTCATACATCGCACCTAAAATATTCAACACGTTAAAAAACGACATCAAAACATCAAAAACACTTACTCACTTTGCAACCGGTGTGCATAAATGGATATCTGAAAAGGGGCGAAATTTCTTTAAGGAACATATGAACCTATATCACCAGTAAATAATTTAAATAACTTGTATATTACTAAACAATATATTTCTTTTTCATATTCATCATTAAAAAAATATATATTTACCACCACTGATATGTTTCTTATACTCTAGTATTTATTACGAAAAATATTGTGACAATAATTCCACATTTGTGTACATATCCTTAGCCGTAGCTCAAACGTGGATTTACACAAAAATTGCCGATATATATCTATACACCTATATTACCATAACACACCTCATGCAAATCGCTCATCAAGATAAAACTTATCCCTACTTTCTTACCAAATAGTACTTTTTGATTTTATATTGTATTAGTATTCTTTTTTTAGAAATACACTTGTACTTAATATACTTGTATTTTTACTACACTTTTAATTCTATTTTAATTACACAAATGTACTTGTATTTTTTTCTTTTTTTTTGATACATGCTCCTTGTATTATTTTTAATTCAATAATACGTATTTTCTTTGATATACTTTTTATATTATTTTAAATTTTTCTGTTTTCCACACCTATTTTTTATATTCATATATCTTAAACTTATGTAGATATTTTGCATTATTTTTAATTCCTTTATACTTCATACTTGTTTTAGATGTATAAATTATTTTATTTTATTTTTATATTATTTTGTTTTCATTCAACTTATTTTTAATTTGTATTATTATATTTAACATAAAATTGACCACTACAACACGGGCATGTGCCTAGTGTGGTGGCCAAAAATTTACCCGTTTACTGTAATGTATAAACTTTACTGAATAAAGAACATATAAAAAAAAAAAAAAAAATGACGGTTTCAGTAGAAAACAGTACCAAAATCAGCCTACAGTTTTATTTCTGGAAAAATTATCATTCTTACCAGCAGTACTTCGGGATATGAGTTCGGTCTTTGGAGGGTATTTTATCTTACTTATCCTATTTCGAGACTTGGGTTCGGACTAAAAAATCTGTTTTATCAAGCTGTATGGGACAGAATGGGCTGAAATTTTGGAATCGTGAAAAGAATGACGGTCTCAAGTGAAATCAGTAACAAAATCTGCATAAAATTGAATTTCTGGAAAAGTAATCATTCTTACCGGCCTTATTTCGAGACATGGATGAGGACTTAAAAAGCCATTTTATCAGGCTGTATGTTGCAGAATGGGCTGAAATTTAAGAATATTGAGAATAATGACGATCTCAAGCGAAATCAGTATATGCTAGTATATGCTAATCAAAATATGCTAAAAGTTGCATTTCTGGAAAATTTATCATTCAAAATTACCCAATTTTGAAACTTGGGTTAGAACTAAAAAATCCATTTTATCAGGCTGTATGGGGCAGAATGGGCTGAAAGTTGCAATAGTTAAAAGAATGACGGATTCAATTGAAAACAGTACCAAAATCAGCCTAAAGTTTTATTTCTGGAAAAAATATCATTCTTACCAGCAGTACTTTGGGACATGAGTTCGGTCGTTGGAAGGTATTTTTTCTTACTTATCCTATTTCGAGACTTGGGTTCGGACAAAAAATTCATTTTATAAGGCGATATGGGCAAGAATGGGCTAAAATTTAAGATACGTGAAAAGAATGACGGTCTCAAGCGGAATCAGTAACAAAATAAGCCGAAAGTTATATTGCTGGAAAATTTATCATTCTAAATTACCCTATTTCGAGACTTGGGTTCGGACTAAAAAATCCATTTTATCAGGCTGTATGGGGCAGAATGGGCTGAAATTTTGTAATAATTAAAAGAATGACGGTTTCAATCGAAAACAGTACAAAAATCAGCCTAAAATTTTATTTCTGGAAAAATTATCATTCTTACCAGCAGTACTTTGGGACATGAGTTGACATGACAAAAAAATTCATTGTATTAGGCTGTATAGGCAAGAATGGGCTGAAATTTCGGAATCGTGAAAAAAATGACGTTCTCAAGCGAAATCAGTAACAAAATCTGCCAAAAGTTGCATTTCTGGAAAAATTATCATTTTTACTGGCCTTATTTCGAGACTTGGGTTCGGACATAAAAAGCCATTATGTCAGGCTGTATGTGGCAGAATGGGCTTAAATTTTAGAAACGTGAAAAGAATGACGGTCTCAAGCGGAATCAGAAACAAAATCTGCCTAAAGTTGAATTTCTGGAAAAATTTTCAATCTTTGTGGCCCTATTTCGAGACTTGGGTTCGGAATAAAAAATCCATTTTATCAGGCTGTATGATGCAGAATGGGCTGAAATTTCGAATCGACAAAAGAATGACGGTCTCAAGCGAAATCAGTAATAAAATATGCCAAAAGTTGCATTTCTGGAAAATTTATCATTCTAAATTTCCCTATTTCGAGACTTGGGTTCGGAATAAAAAATCTGTTTTATCAAGCTGTATGGGGCAGGATGGGCTGAAATTTTGGAATCGTGAAAAGAATAACGATCTCAAGCGAAATCAGTAACAAAATCTGCATAAAATTGAATTTCTGGAAAAGTAATCATTCTTACCGGCCTTATTTCGAGACATGGATGAGGACTTAAAAAGCCATTTTATCAGGCTGTATGTTGCAGAATGGGCTGAAATTTAAGAATATTGAGAATAATGACGATCTCAAGCGAAATCAGTAACAAAATCTGCCTAAAGTTGCATTTCTGGAAAAATTATCATTTTTACTGGCCCTATTTCGAGACATGGGTTCGGTTTTAAAATGCCTTTTTTTCAGGCTGTAAGTGGCAGAATGGGCTGAAATTTTGGAATCGACAAAAAAATGACGGTCTTAAGCGAAATCAGTAATAAAATCTGCCTTAAGTTGAATTTCTGGACAAATTTTCAATCTTTGTGGCCCTATTTCAAGACTTGGGTTCGGACTCAAAAATCCGTTATATCAGGCTGTATGGGGCAGAATGGACTAAAATTTTGGAATCGTGAAAATAATGACGGTCTTAACTGAAATCAGTAACAAAATATGCCTAAAGTTGAATTGCTGGAAAATTTATCATTCTAAATTACCCTATTTCGAGACTTGGGTTCGGACTAAAAAATCCATTTTAGCAGGCTGTATGCGGCAGAATGGGCTGAAATTGCAATACTGAAAAGAATGACGGTTTCAATCGAAAACAGTACCAAAATCAGCCTAAAGTTTTATTTCTCGAAAAATTATCATTCTTACCAGCACTACTTCGGGACATGAGTTCGGTCTTTGGAAGGTATTTTTTCTTCCTTATCCTATTTCGAGACTTAGGTTCGGACTAAAAAATCCATTTTATCAGGCTGTATGAGGCAGAATGCGCTGAAATTTCGAAATCGACAAAAGAATGACGGTCTCAAGCGAAATCAGTAACAAACTAAGCCTAAAGTTATATTGCTGGAAAATTAATCATTCTAAATTACCCTATTTCGAGACTTGGGTTCTGACTAAAAAATCCATTTTATCAAGCTGAATGGGGCAGAATGGGCTGGAATTTTGCAATAGTGAAGAGAATGACGGTTTCAGTAGAAAACAGTATTTTAACTGAAATCAGTAACAAAATATGCCAAAAGTTGCATTTCTGGAAAATTTATCATTCTAAATTACTTTATTTTGAGACTTGGGTTCCGACTAAAAAATCTGTTTTATCAAGCTGTATGGGGCAGAATGGGCTAAAAATTTAGAAACGTGAAAATATTGACGGTTTCAGTAGAAAACAGTTCCAAAATCAGCCTACAGTTTTATTTCTGGAAAAATTATCATTCTTACCAGCAGTATTTCGGGACATGAGTTTGGTGTTTGGAGGGTATTTTTTCTTACTTATCTTATTTCGAGACATGGGTTCGGACAAAAAAATTCATTTTATTAGGCTTTTTTTGGGCAGAATGGGCTGAAATTTTGGAATCGTGAAAAGAATAACGATCTCAAGCGAAATCAGTAACAAAATCTGCCAAAAGTTGCATTTCTGGAAAAATTTTCATTTTTAGACTTGGGTTCGGACATAAAAAGCCATTTTGTAAGGCTGTATGTGGCAGAATCGCCTAAAATTTTAGAAACGTGAAAAGAATGACGGTCTCAAGCGAAATCAGTAACAAACTAAGCCTAAAGTTATATTGCTGGAAAATTTATCATTCTAAATTACCCTATTTCGCGACTTGCTTCGGACTAAAAAATCCATTTAATCAGGCTATATTGGGCAGAATGGGCTGAAATTGCAATATTGAAAAGAATGACGGTTTCAATCGAAAACAGTACCAAAATCAGCCTAAAGTTTTATTTCTCGAAAAATTATCATTCTTACCAGCACTACTTCGGGACATGAGTTCGGTCTTTGGAAGGTATTTTTTCTTCCTTATCCTATTTCGAGACTTGGGTTCGGACTTAAAAATCGGTTTTGTCAGTCTGTATGATGCAGAATGGGCTGAAATTTTGGAATTGACAAAAGAATGACGGTCTCAGGCGAAATCAGAATTAAAATCTGCCTAAAGTTGAATTTCTGGAAAAATTTTCAATCTTTGTGGCCCTATTTCAAGACTTGGGTTCAGACTCAAAAATCCGTTATATCAGGCTGTATGGGGCAGAATGGGCTGAAATTTTGGAATCGTGAAAAGAATGACGGTCTTAACTGAAATCAGTAACAAAATATGCCAAAAGTTGCATTACTGGGAAATTCATCATTCTAAATTTCCCTATTTCGAGACTTGGGTTCGGACTAAAAAATCGGTTTTATCAGTCTGTATGAGACAGAATGGGCTGAAATTTTGGAATTAACAAAATAATGACGGTCTCAAGCGAAATCAGAATTAAAATCTGCCTAAAGTTGAATTTCTGGAAAAATTTTCAATCTTTGTATCCCTATTTCAAGACTTGGGTTCAGACTCAAAAATCCGTTTTATCAGGCTGTATGGGGCAGAATGGGCTGAAATTTTGGAATCGTGAAAAAAATTACGGTCTTAACTGAAATCAGTAAAAAAATATGCCAAAAGTTGCATTACTGGAAAATTTATCATTCTAAATTTCCCTTTTTCGAGACTTGGGTTCGGACTAAAAAATCGGTTGTATCAGTCTGTATGAGGCAGAATGGGCTGAAATTTTTGAATTGACAAAAGAATGACGGTCTCAAGCGAAATCAGAATTAAAATCTGCCTAAAGTTGAATTTCTGGAAAAATTTTCAATATTTGTGGCCCTATTTCAAGACTTGGGTTCAGACTCAAAAATCCGTTATATCAGGCTGAATGGGGCAGAATGGGCTGAAATTTTGGAATCGTGAAAAGAATGACGGTCTTAACTGAAATCAGTAACAAAATATGCCAAAAGTTTCATTTCTGGAAAATTTATCATTCTAAATTACCCTATTTTGAGACTTGGGTTCGGACTAAAAAATCCATTTTATCAGGCTAAATGGGCTGAAATTTTGCAAAAGTTAAAAGAATGACGGTCTCAAGCGAAATCAGAATTAAAATCTGCCTAAAGTTGAATTTCTGGAAAAATTTTCAATCTTTGTATCCCTATTTCAAGACTTGGGTTCAGACTCAAAAATCCGTTTTATCAGGCTGTATGGGGCAGAATGGGCTGAAATTTTGGAATCGTGAAAAAAATGACGGTCTTAACTGAAATCAGTAAAAAAATATGCCAAAAGTTGCATTACTGGAAAATTTATCATTCTAAATTTCCCTTTTTCGAGACTTGGGTTCGGACTAAAAAATCGGTTGTATCAGTCTGTATGAGGCAGAATGGGCTGAAATTTTTGAATTGACAAAAGAATGACGGTCTCAAGCGAAATCAGAATTAAAATCTGCCTAAACTTGAATTTCTGGAAAAATTTTCAATATTTGTGGCCCTATTTCAAGACTTGGGTTCAGACTCAAAAATCCGTTATATCAGGCTGAATGTGGCAGAATGGGCTGAAATTTTGGAATCGTGAAAAGAATGACGGTCTTAACTGAAATCAGTAACAAAATATGCCAAAAGTTGCATTTCTGGAAAATTTATCATTCTAAATTACCCTATTTTGAGACTTGGGTTCGGACTAAAAAATCCATTTTATCAGGCTAAATGGGCTGAAATTTTGCAATAGTTAAAAGAATGACGGTCTCAAGCGAAATCAGTAACAAACTAAGCCTAAAGTTATATTGCTGGAAAATTTATCATTCTAAATTACCCTATTTCGCGACTTGCTTCGGACTAAAAAATCCATTTAATCAGGCTATATTGGGCAGAATGGGCTGAAATTGCAATATTGAAAAGAATGAAGGTTTCAATCGAAAACAGTACCAAAATCAGCCTAAAGTTTTATTTCTCGAAAAATTATCATTCTTACCAGCAGTACTTTGGGACATGAGTTCGGTCTTTGGAAGGTATTTTTTCTTACTTATCCTATTTCGAGACTTGGGTTCGGACAAAAAAAATCATTTTATAAGGCTTTTTTTGGGCAGAATGGGCTGAAATTTTGGAATCGTGAAAAAAATTACGTTCTCAAGCGAAATCAGTAACAAAATCTGTCAAAAGTTGCATTTCTGGAAAAATTATCATTTTTACTGGCCTTATTTCGAGACTTGGGTTCGGCCACAAAAAGCCATTTTGTCAGGCTGTATGTGGCAGAATTGGCTAAAATTTTAGAAACGTGAAAAGAATTACGGTCTCAAGCGGAATCAGTAACAAAATAAGCCTAAAGTTATATTGCTGGAAAATTTATCATTCTAAATTACCCTATTTCGAGACTTGGGTTCTGACTAAAAAATCCATTTTATCAAGCTGAATGGGGCAGAATGGGCTGGAATTTCGCAATAGTGAAAAGAATGACGGTTTCAGTAGAAAACAGTACCAAAATCAGCCTACAGTTTTATTTCTGGAAAAATTATCATTCTTACCAGCAGTACTTCGGGACATGAGTTCGGTCTTTGGAGGGTATTTTTTCTTACTTATCCTATTTCGAGACTTGGGTTCGGACAAAAAAATTCATTTTATTAGGCTTTTTTTGGGCAGAATAGGCTGAAATTTTGGGATCGTGAAAAGAATGACGGTCTTTACTGAAATCAGTAACAAAATATGCCAAAAGTTGCATTTCTGGAAAATTTATCATTCTAAATAACCCAATTTTGAGACTTGGGTTCGGACTAAAAAATCCATTTTATCAGGTTGAATGGGCTGAAATTTTGCAATAGTTAAAAGAATGACGGTTTCAATCGAAAAGAGTACCAAAATCAGCCTAAAGTTTTATTTATGGAAAAATTATCATTCTTACTTTGGGACATGAGTTCGGTCTTTGGAAGGTATTTTTTCTTACTTATCCTATTTCGAGACTTGGGTTCGGACAAAAAATTCATTTTATAAGGCTGTATGGGCTGAAATTTTGGAATCGTGAAAAAATTGACGTTCTCAAGCGAAATCAGTAACAAAATCTGCCAAAAGTTGCATTTCTGGAAAAATTTTCATTTTTACTGGCCTTATTTCGAGACTTGGGTTCGGCCATAAAAAGCCATTTTTTCAGGCTGTATGTGGCAGAATGGGCTAAAATTTTAGAAACGTGAAAAGAATGACGGTCTCAAGCGGAATCAGTAACAAAATAAGCCTAAAGTTATATTGCTGGAAAATTTATCATTCTAAATTACCCTATTTCGAGACTTGGGTTCTGACTAAAAAATCCATTTTATCAAGCTGAATGGGGCAGAATGGGCTGGAATTTTGCAATAGTGAAAAGAATGACGGTTTCAGTAGAAAACAGTACCAAAATCAGCCTACAGTTTTATTTCTGGAAAAATTATCATTCTTACCACCAGTACTTCGGGATATGAGTTCGGTCTTTGGAGGGTATTTTTTCTTACTTATCCTATTTCGAGACTTGGGTTCGGACAAAATAATTCATTTTATTAGGCTTTTTTTGGGCAGAATAGGCTGAAATTTTGGAATCGTGAAAAGAATGACGGTCTCAAGTGAAATCAGTAACAAAATATGACATAAGTTGCATTTCTGGAAAATTTATCATTCTAAATTACCCTATTTCGAGACTTGGGTTCGGACTCAAAAATCCATTTTATCAAGCTGAATGGGGCAGAATGGGCTGGAATTTTGCAATAGTGAAAAGAATGACGGTTTCAGTAGAAATTAGTACCAAAATCAGCCTCCAGTTTTATTTCGAGAAAAATTATCATTCTTACCAGCAGTACTTCGGGACATGAGTTCGGTGTTTGGAAGGTATTTTATCTTACTTATCCTATTTCGAGACTTGGGTTCGGACAAAAAAAATCATTTTATAAGGCTTTTTTTGGGCAGAATGGGCTGAAATTTTGGAATCGTGAAAAAAATTACGTTCTCAAGCGAAATCAGTAACA
Organism: Hesperophylax magnus; assembly: GCA_026573805.1. Taxonomy (NCBI): domain Eukaryota; kingdom Metazoa; phylum Arthropoda; class Insecta; order Trichoptera; family Limnephilidae; genus Hesperophylax; species Hesperophylax magnus. Next base: position 9,717,784 of record JAIUSX010000184.1, on the reverse strand, counting down.
AAATCTGTCAAAAGTTGCATTTCTGGAAAAATTATCATTTTTACTGGCCTTATTTCGAGACTTGGGTTCGGACATAAAAAGCCATTTTGTCAGGCTGTATGTGGCAGAATGGGCTAAAATTTTAGAAACGTGAAAAGAATGACGGTCTCAACCGGAATCAGAAACAAAATCTGCCTAAAGTTGAATTTCTGGAAAAATTTTCAATCTTTGTGGCCCTATTTCGAGACTTGGGTTCGGAATAAAAAATCCATTTTATCAGGCTGTATGAGGCAGAATGGGCTGAAATTTCGGAATCGACAAAAGAACGACGGTCTCAAGCGAATTCCATATTACAAGCAACTAATGTGGAAATTAAAAAACCATGCAAAAATAATTAACTAAAAATTTGTATGGTTTCGAAGAGGCCATCTATTAACCAGGAAGACCCCGGAAGGCAAAATTTTCAATATTAAACATTGTGATGACATTAACAAACTAACATAAACACAACTCCACACGTAAATACACTTCACATCATATACTTACACAATTAATCACCAACATGGCGGATTACATGGAATATACAGACTCGGACAACCAACACTACTGTGTAAGTACAAACGATTTTAATATATGGACAAACATCACAAAAGAAAAAAATAGAATCAAAATATTACACCAAAACATTAGGTCAATTAATAAAAATTTTGATGAATTTACGATATACCTACAACAGCTTGATAATAATTTTGATATAATTGTGCTGACAGAATGCTGGTTGAACGATAAATATGTACCAAAAACAATCGAAAACTATAACACACACCACACAAAAAAACACAAAAATCAAAATGATGGCATAGTTATATACATCAATGATAAAATAAATACAATCGTCAAAGAAATACACATAATAGACTCCAACTGCATACACATAGCATATGATAAAGAAACGTGTATTCTTGCGATGTACAGATCTCCATCCAAAAACGACATCACACATTTCCTAACTGCACTTAACAATACTTTAAAAGAAATCAACAAAAATAAAAATATCATTATCATTGGAGACCTAAACATAAACATATTACAAAACGGACACCCACAAAACATAGAATACCTAACACTACTAGCACAGCATGGACTGGAGCCAACGATAAAGATTCCAACACGAGTCACACAAAACACAAAAACTTGTATAGATCATATAATGATCAAAACAAAACTTAAAACCAAAACCGTAGTACTTGAAAGCACTATCACAGATCACTACATGAATATGATAGCAATAGACACCGAAAACACAAAACCCAACCAAGACAAAATATTCACAAAAAAAATAATTAACTACTCAAACTTGAAAGAAAAACTCAAACAAATAGACTGGAGTACAATATACCAAATAGAGAACGTGGAGGAGGCCTGGGATAAATTTAATAACATGTTAGGACAAGAAATAAATAAAAACACTATCATAAAACAAGTAAAACTCACACACAAAGCAAAAAAAATTAAACTATGGATAACACAGGGAATATTAAACTGTATTCGTAAACGAGACAAAATTCACAAACAAATTAAATATACACCCTACGACATGGAACAACTTAACTACTATAAAAGATATAGAAACATCTGCACCAAAATTATTAGAGTGGCTAAGGAATTATACTATAGCGAAAAACTTAAAAAAGAAAAAAATAACTCAAAGGAATTATGGAAAATATTAAAAGAAGTCACATACACACAAAAATACAAACAGAAAAATACTATTGAAAATCTAAATATTAACTCCAAAAAATTAGATGTCAATACAAATACAGAAACTATAGCAAATCATGTGAATAACTTCTTTGCAAATATAGGAAAAGTTTTAGCGAACCGTAAATTGCATAACACAAACACACTAACACAAACAAATAGATCAAATATCAATAAAAAACCGACACAACACAGATTTACAATAAAAACAACCTCGGAAGAGGAAATTGACAAAATAATAAACACATTAAAAAACCGAATTGCTCCTGGATTAGATGAGATAACAACGGATTGCATTAAGATATTAAAAAATGAAATTTTGAAACCTATAACACACTTAATCAACCTTAGTATAACACACTCCTGCTTTCCTAGTACTCTTAAAAAAGGACTAGTTATCCCCATTTATAAATCCGGAGACAAAATGGAAATAACTAATTATAGACCAATCACTCTGTTAAACTCGCTATCAAAGATTTTCGAAAGAGTATTAAAAAACCAAATTATAAAATACCTTGAAGAAAACAAATTAATCTCGGATAACCAATATGGATTTAGAGACAAAATAGGCACAAAAGAAGCTTTGGCATGTACAGTAGATTATATACATAGCAACTTAGATCAAGGGTACAAATGCATAGCGATATATCTAGATTTAGCTAAAGCCTTTGACTCAATCTGCCACAATTCACTTTTTAAAAAATTAGAAAACATGGGTATCAAAGGCAAGGAACTTCAACTATTTAAAAGTTATATGAGTAACAGAACTCAACAAGTCAAAATTAACAACCATACTAGTAAACCACTGCCGATTACATATGGAGTTCCACAAGGAAGCATACTAGGGCCCGTTCTTTTTACTATTTATATAAATGAACTTTGCAGCATGAAAATAGATGGTGAAATAGTTAGCTATGCTGATGACACAGTTTTACTTTTCAAATCTAAGGATTGGAATAATGTATATAACATAGCGAATTTGGGAATCTCGCAAGTCAAAACATGGCTAGACTCAAACATACTTACACTTAACATATCAAAGACAAAATTCACAACATACAGTATAAATAGCACGGGACAGCCAAAAAACAATACAAACACCATAAAAATACACGAATGTTTAAACACCAACATCTGCGATTGCCCTCCTCTAGAAAAAACAGATCAAATAAAGTATCTAGGAATCGTAATTGACCATAACCTTAGATGGATACCTCACATCAAACAAATCACAAATAAACTTCTCAAAACAATACACATTTTCCTTAACATAAGAAACATATATAAAATAAAACAATTGAAAACAATATATTTTGCACTCTGCCAATCAATAATAGAATATGGAATTATTGCTTGGGGAGGAGCAACAAACTCGGCTATCAATTACATAGAAACCGCACAGAAAACGATCTTAAAGGTAATACTAAAAAAACATAGACTGACCGATACAGACCAAATATTCAACAGCTGTGACGTACTAGATATACGCCAATTATACATTAAAACACTACTAAACTACATTTTTAACAAAAAAAATAAATTTCAACACACACAAAATAACACTAACAGACCAGTTAGACAAGCGTACAAAGAAAACATTAAAACTCCTACAGTAAATTCAAACTTTGGACAAAGACACTACCAATACCATGCAATAAAAGCTTTCAACAGTCTAAAAATTGAAATTAAAATTGAGGAAAATAAAAATAAATTCACACACAAAATTACAAAATGGATTAAACAACAAAAAAGACAATATTACCAAAATGTCATAGCATAAAATAAAAATAAAACCTACACGTAACACACAAAACCAACATAAACACACATCACTCACAAACACACAAGATTATTTTCATTGTATTATTTTTTAATTTTAAATGTATTATTATGTATTTTTATTTTTAATTTTAAATTTATTATTTTCTTTTCAAATTTACTATCTTAGATTTTCATATTATAAAATGAAGGCCTCAGCACGGGCAAGCCACCCAGTGAGGCCTACATTACTGGAAAACATAAATTGTAACAAAATAATGTACCAAATAAAAAAAAAAAAAAAAAATAAAAAAAAAATCAGTAACAAACTAAGCGTAAAGTTATATTGCTGGAAAATTTATCATTCTAAATTACCCTATTTCGAGACTTGGGTTCTTACATAAAAAGCCATTTTCTCAGGCTGTATGTGGCAGAATGGGCTAAAATTTTAGAAACGTGAAAATAATGACGGTTTCAGTAGAAAACAGTACCAAAATCAGCTCACAGTTTTATCTGGAAAAATTATCATTCTTACCACCAGTACTTCGGGACATGAGTTCGGTCTTTGGAGGGTATTTTTTCTTACTTATCCTATTTCGAGACTTGGGTTCGGACAAAATAATTCATTTTATTGGGCTTTTTTGGGCAGAATAGGCTGAAATTTTGGAATCGTGAAAAGAATGACGGTCTCAAGTGAAATCAGTAACAAAATATGACATAAGTTGCATTTCTGGAAAATTTATCATTCTAAATTACCCTATTTTGAGACTTTGGTTCGGACTAAAAAATCCATTTTATCAGGCTGTATGGGGTAGAATGGGCAGAAATTTTGCAATTTTTAAAAGAATGACGGTTTCAATCGAAAACAGTACCAAAATCAGCCTAAAGTTTTATTTCTGGAAAAATTATCATTCTTACCAGCAGTACTTTGGGACATGAGTTCGGTCTTTGGAAGGTATTTTTTCTTACTTATCCTATTTCGAGACTTGGGTTCGGACAAAAAAATTCATTTTATTAGGCTGTATGGGCAAGAATGGGCTGAAATTTTGGAATCGTGAAAAAAATGACGTTCTCAAGCGAAATCAGTAACAAAATCTGCCAAAAGTTGCATTTCTGGAAAAAATATCATTTTTAGTGGCCTAATTTCGAAAATTGGGTTCGCACATAAAAAGCCATTTTGTCAGGCTGTATGTGGCAGAATGGGCTAAAATTTTAGAAACGTGAAAAGAATGACGGTCTCAAGCGGAATCAGAAACAAAATCTGCCTAAAGTTGAATTTCTGGAAAAATTTTCAATCTTTGTGGCCCTATTTCGAGACTTGGGTTCGGAATAAAAAATCCATTTTATCAGGCTGTATGAGGCAGAATGGGCTGAAATTTTGGAATCGTGAAAAGAATGACGGTCTCAAGCGAAATCAGTAACAAACTAAGCCTTAAGTTATATTGCTGGAAAATTTATCATTCTAAATTACCCTATTTCGAGACTTGGGTTCTGACTAAAAAATCCATTTTATCAAGCTGAATGGGGCAAAATTGGCTGGAATTTTGCGATGATGAAAACAATGACGGTTTTAGTAGAAAACAGTACCAAAATCAGCCTACAGTTTTATTTCTGGAAAAATTATCATTCTTACCAGCAGTACTTCGGGACATGAGTTCGGTCTTTGGAGGGAATTTTTTCTTACTTATCCTATTTCGAGACTTGGGTTCGCACAAAAAAATTCATTTTATTAGGCTTTTTTGGGCAGAATTGGCTGAAATTTTGGAATCGTGAAAAGAATGACGGTCTCAAGTGAAATCAGTAACAAAATATGCCAAAAGTTGCATTTCTGGAAAATTTATCATTCTAAATTACCCTATTTTGAGACTTGGGTTCGGACTAAAAAATCCATTTTATCAGACTGTATGGGGCAGAATGGGCTGAAATTTTGCAATAGTTTAAAGAATGACGGTTTCAATCGAAAACAGTACCAAAATCAGCCTAAAGTTTTATTTCTGGAAAAATTATCATTCTTACCAGCAGTACTTTGGGACATGAGTTCGGTCTTTGGAAGGTATTTTTTCTTACTTATCCTATTTCGAGACTTGGGTTTGGACAAAAAAAATCATTTTATAAGGCTGTATGGGCAAGAATGGGCTGAAATTTTGGAATCGTGAAAAAAATGACGTTCTCAAGCGAAATCATTAACAAAATCTGCCAAAAGTTGCATTTCTGGAAAAATTATCATTTTTACTGGCCTTATTTCGAGACTTGGGTTCGGACATAAAAAGCCATTTTCTCAGGCTGTATGTGGCAGAATGGGCTAAAATTTTAGAAACGTGAAAAGAATGACGGTTTCAGTAGAAAACAGTACCAAAATCAGCCTACAGTTTTATTTCTGGAAAAATTATCATTCTTACCAGCAGTACTTCGGGACATGAGTTCGGTCTTTGGAGGGTATTTTTTCTTACTTATCCTATTTCGAGACTTGGGTTCTGACAAAAAAAATTCATTTTATTAGGCTTTTTTTGGGCAGAATGGGCTGAAATTTTGGAATCGTGAAAAGAATGACGGTCTCAAGTGAAATCAGTAACAAAATATGCCAAAAGTTGCATTTCTGGAAAATTTATCATTCTAAATTACCCTATTTCGAGACTTGGGTTCTGACTAAAAAATCAATTTTATCAAGCTGAATGGGGCAGAATGGGCTGGAATTTTGCAATTGTGAAAAGAATGACGGTTTCAGTAGAAAACAGTACCAAAATCACCCTACAGTTTTATTTCGGGAAAAATTATCATTCTTACCCGCAGTACTTCGGGACATGATTTCGGTGTTTGGAGGGTATTTTATCTTACTTATCCTATTTCGAGACTTGGGTTCGGACAAAAAAATTCATTTTATAAGTCTTTTATTGGGCAGAATGGGCTGAAATTTTGCAATCGTTAAAAGAATGACGGTTTCAATCGAAAATAGTACCAAAATCAGCCTAAAGTCTCAAGCGAAATCAGTAACAAAATCTGCCTAGTGTTGCATTTCTGGAAAAATTATCATTTTTACTGGCCCTATTTCGAGAATTGGGTTTTTGACTAAAAAATTCATTTTATCAGGCTGTATATGTGCAGAATGGGCTGAAATTTTGGAATCGTGATTAGAAGGTCGGTCTTAAGCGAAATCAGCAACAAAATATGCCGAAAGTTGCATTTCTGGAAAAATTATTATTCTTACTGGACTTATTTCGAGACTTGGGTTCGGACTTAAAAAGCCATTTTATCAGGCTGTATGGGGAAGAATGGGCTGACATTTTGAAATTGTGAAAAGAATGACAGTTTCAATCGAAAACATTACCAAAATGAGCCTTAAGTCTCAAGCGAAATAAGTAACAAAATCTGCCTAAAGTTGCATTTCTGGAAAAATTATCATTTTTACTGGCCCTATTTCGAGAATTGGGTTTTTGACTAAAAAATTCATTTTATCAGGCTGTATGTGTGCAGAATGGGCCGAAATTTTGGAATCGTGATAAGAAGGTCGGTCTTAAGCGAAATCAGCAACAAAATATGCCGAAAGTTGCATTTCTGGAAAAATTATTATTCTTACTGGCCCTATTTCGAGACTTGGGTTCGGACTAAAAAAATTATTTTATAAAACTCTATGTGGCAGAATGGGCTTTAATTTTGGAATCGTTAAAAGAATGACAGTTTCAAGCGAAATCAGTAACAAAATATTCCTAAGTTGCATTTCTGGAAAATTTATCATTCTTAGTGGCCCTATTTCTAGACTTGGGTTCGTACTAAAATAATCATTTTATCAGGCTGTATGGGGCAGAATGGGCTGAAATTTTGCAATCGTGAAAAGAATGACGGTTTCAATCGAAAACAGTAACATAATCAGCCAAAAGTTTTATTTCTGGAAAAATGATCTTTTCTTACCAGCAGTACTTCGGGACATGAGTTCGGTCTTTGGAAGGTATTTTTTCTTACTTACCTACCCTATTTCGAGACTTGGGTTCGGACTTAAAAATTCATTTTATCAGGCTGTATGGGGCAGAATGGGCTGAAATTTTTGAATCGTGAAAAGAATGACAGTTTCAAGCGAAATCAGTAACAAAATCTGCCTAAAGTTGCATTTTCTGGAAAATTTATCTTTCTAGTGGCCCTATTTCGAGACTTGGGTTCGTACTTAAGAAGCCATTTTATCAGGCTGTATGGGGCAGAATGGGCTGAAATTTTGGAATCGTGTAAAGAATGACGGTCTCAAGCGAAAACAGTAAGAAAATCTGCCTAAAGTTGCATTTCTGGAAAAATTACCATTCTTACGGGCAAGACTTGTGTTCGGTTTTTGAAAGTCATTTTTACAAGCAATACGGCGCCAAATGGGATAAAATATTTGAATCGTGTTTTCAATTAAAATCAGTAACAACATCTTTCATTTTGTTCATTTTTGGAAAAATTATCATTCTTATCGGCTCTTTTTAGAGACTTGGGTTAGGTTAGGTTTGGTTAGGTTAGGTTAGGTTAGACCACTTTCAGTCTCTACTTTATGAGTCTATAATTTACTATGCTGTCTTGTATTTGAACGTCTTTGTAAATGTTGTGTTCGTGTGAATAAGTCCTTTTAATATTTTGTAGATTTAAAGGTTTTTGTTATATTTATACAATTTCTGAAATTTGAATAAGTTCATTTCTTGGTATATTTTTTTCATGGGGTATCTGGGTTATAGTTGAAAAGATTTTATTCTATAGTATTTGTTAATCGTTTGAGTATGTAACGTACGTGTTTCCCCATATCAGATAATTTATGTGGGACTGGATTAAGCTAAAATATTATTCTGCCAAATACACCAATTGGTAGTATCATTTTTTCTATTTGCTATGTAAAGGTCAGATATTTTTCAATAAATTTGTAGGCTTTGTTATACTTCACTTTCTTGAATGTGGAGGTTATTATTAATTGTAAGAATATTTATTACATTCGTACAGCACCCTTGAGGTGAATTTTTACAAAAACGGCGCTATAAAAATCATCCATATATTGTTATTTTATTATTATTATCATTTATATTCATTTTTTATAGAAGTGGCCCCAGTATGTATCCTTGAGTTACTCCCATTGCTTATGCTCTCAAATTTACAGATAAATATGCCTGTTTTTTTTTTTACACAGTATTTATTTATTTATTTACGTCCTAATGGGCTTTTACAAAAGTAGTTAACAAGTAATACAGTTGTGTTACATAATTTACAATAAATTATGATTTTTGATTGAAATAAGGTAAATTCAAATTAATAGTGTGGATTACGGAAAGCTAAATATGTATTAAGGAACACATACATATAAAAAAAAACGTGTATTCACTACAGAGTTTTGAATTCATACATCTCAGTAAATTGATTAAACAGAATTCGTTTTATAACTTATACGAAATCTTTAAGCATGTCTACAATATTCCCAAATTTATTGCCAAAATGATGTAGTCATTTATAGGTGTATGAGCTTCATAGTTGGTTTTAAAATTGTCACAGAAAAATTTATTTTATTATTTAATTTATTTATTTTAAAATTTTATTTCATAGTATCGAAGGCTTTTTGGAGGTCTACGAGAATTGCAATAACATAGTTTCCGTTTTCTAATCTGGTTTCAAGTTTATTTATAAGGTTATTAGTTCCAGAATGAGTATTAGACCTCTTTTTATACTTGTTTAGCCTTTCGCATAGTTACCCTTTCGTATATTTTTAAATAATTTAAACCTTTTAGCCCCACATTATTTCTTCCATATTTTGAGCTTGTAGATAATTATTTGAAAACTGACAGACTTTGAAACCTTCGATAATTGTTTGAAAACTTATCTGCATATATATATATATATTTTTGCTTGAAAATCATAAATCAGATAAATATAAACAAATAATTTACCTGCGCGCTCCACGCGCTCTTCAATCAAAAGTGGACATTTTGAATTTCGAGCTTAACAAACATAAAAGTTCATAAAAGCGTATTAATAGTACTTAGTACTCTGATATGTAACTTTTCTTTAGTTTATATAATCCTGTAACGTCTTGAATTTGTTGCATGTGCATGACAACTGTGACTGCAGGTATGCACGTTGAAAAAAAAACATTTTTCGGAATTATTATTATCACTTTAGTTTTTGTTGATTCATTTTACTTTATGCAATGTCTGAAATATATATTTTCACGAAATGTACATTTTACAAAAAACGAAAATCGAGTAAATAATGCATATGAGGTTCCACTATGCAAAACTAGGCTTGCTCAGAGACATGCTTTTTTCATTGCCCCAAAAATCTACAATGCACTTATCAGACTATAGAAATAAGATCTAAAAATATATCAATTATTTTACAAGCAATAATTATTCGCCTGAAACACTCATCCACATCGAAAAATCTCCTGATGAAAGATACATGACGCCAACGGGGCACGAACCCGTGACATATCGAAGGCTTTTTGGAGGTCTACGAGAATTGCAATAACATAGTTTCCGTTTTCTAATCTGGTTTCAAGTTTATTTATAAGGTTATTAGTTCCAGAATGAGTATTAGACCTCTTTTTATACTTGTTTAGCCTTTCGCATAGTTACCCTTTCGTATATTTTTAAATAATTTAAACCTTTTAGCCCCACATTATTTCTTCCATATTTTGAGCTTGTAGATAATTATTTGAAAACTGACAGACTTTGAAACCTTCGATAATTGTTTGAAAACTTATCTGCATATATATATATATTTTTGCTTGAAAATCATAAATCAGATAAATATAAACAAATAATTTACCTGCGCGCTCCACGCGCTCTTCAATCAAAAGTGGACATTTTGAATTTCGAGCTTAACAAACATAAAAGTTCATAAAAGCGTATTAATAGTACTTAGTACTCTGATATGTAACTTTTCTTTAGTTTATATAATCCTGTAACGTCTTGAATTTGTTGCATGTGCATGACAACTGTGACTGCAGGTATGCACGTTGAAAAAAAAACATTTTTCGGAATTATTATTATCACTTTAGTTTTTGTTGATTCATTTTACTTTATGCAATGTCTGAAATATATATTTTCACGAAATGTACATTTTACAAAAAACGAAAATCGAGTAAATAATGCATATGAGGTTCCACTATGCAAAACTAGGCTTGCTCAGAGACATGCTTTTTTCATTGCCCCAAAAATCTACAATGCACTTATCAGACTATAGAAATAAGATCTAAAAATATATCAATTATTTTACAAGCAATAATTATTCGCCTGAAACACTCATCCACATCGAAAAATCTCCTGATGAAAGATACATGACGCACTTACAATGCCTTTCTCATATAAAATAAAGTTGGTTGTTTTCAGGTGAAAAAATGTAACAAGCAGTAATTGTTGAATGAAACACTAGTATATATTGAATTATTTCGCGGATAAGAGATAAGCTGCCATAGCTCAGTGGTCAGAGCTGTCGACCGGAAATCGAAGGGACACGGGTTCGTGCCCCTTTGGCGTCATGTATCTTTTATCAGGAGATTTTTCAATGTGGATGAGTGCTTCAGGCGAATAATTATTGCTTGTAAAATAATTGTTACCCTTTGTGCTATGCATAAAAAATCTTGTCTTAAACATTAGTTTACCAAAAAATAATAATTAATTTTATTTATTTATTTATTTTATTAGGTACAATATTTTTTACAATTCAAGGTTTTCAGTAATGTAGGCCTCACTGGGTGGCTTGCCCGTGCTGAGGCCTTCATTTTATAATATAAAAAAAACTACATAATACATTTAATGAGAAAAATTATACATTTAAAATTAAAAATACATAATAATATATTTAAAATTTAAAAAAAAAAATAGTACATTGAAAATAATCTTGTGTGTTTGTGAGTGATGTGTTTTTATATTGGTTTTGTGTGTTACGTGTAGGTTTTATTTTTATTTTATGCTATGAAATTTTAGTAATATTGTCTTTTTTGTTCTTTAATCCATTTTGTAATTTTGTGTGTGAATTTATTTTTATTTTCCTCAATTTTAATATCAAGTTTTAAACTGTTGAAAGCTTTTATTGCGTGGTATTGGTAGTGTCTTTGTCCAAAGCTTGAATTTACTGTCAGAGTTTTTATGTTTTCTTTGTACGCTTGTCTAACTGGTCTGTTAGTGTTATTTTGTGTATGTTGAAATTTATTTTTTTTGTCAAAAATGAAGTTTAGTGGTGTTTTAACGTATAATTGGCGTATATCTAGTACGTCACAGCTGTTGAATATTTGGTCTGTATCAGTCAGTCTATGTTTTTTTAGTATTACCTTTAAGATCGTTTTCTGTGCATTTTCTATGTAATTGATTGCCGAGTTTGTTGCTCCTCCCCAAGCAATAATTCCATATTCTAGTATTGATTGGCAAAGTGCAAAATATATTGTTTTCAATTGTTTTATTTTATATATGTTTCTTATGTTTAGGAAAATGTGTATTGTTTTGAGAAGTTTATTTGTGATTTGTTTGATGTGAGGTGTCCATCTAAGGTTATGGTCAATTACGATTCCTAGATACTTTATTTGTTCTGTTTTTTCTAGAGGAGGGCAATCGCAGATGTTGGTGTTTAAACATTCGTGTATTTTTATGGTGTTTGTGTTGTTTTTTGGCTGTCCCGTGCTATTTATACTGTATGTTGTGAATTTTGTCTTTGATATGTTAAGTGTAAGTATGTTTGAGTCTAGCCATGTTTTCACTTGCGAGATTCCCAAATTCGCTATGTTATATACACTATTCCAATCCTTAGATTTGAAGAGTAAAACTGTGTCATCAGCATAGCTAACTATTTCACCGTCTATTTTCATGCTGCAAAGTTCATTTATGTAAATAGTAAAAAGAACGGGCCCTAGTATGCTTCCTTGTGGAACTCCATATGTAATCGGCAGTGGTTTACTAGTAGTGGTTTACTAATATTTGACAAGTTCGAGTATTTCACCTAAAAATGTAGACAATTTGTCTCGACGCCATCTAGTGAGAGAGTTAGCACTTACAATGCCTTTCTCATATAAAATAAAGTTGGTTGTTTTCAGGTGAAAAAATGTAACAAGCAGTAATTGTTGAATGAAACACTAGTATATATTGAATTATTTCGAGGATAAGAGATAAGCTGCCATAGCTCAGTGGTCAGAGCTGTCGACCGGAAATCGAAGGGACACGGGTTCGTGCCCCGTTGGCGTCATGTATCTTTTATCAGGAGATTTTTCAATGTGGATGAGTGTTTCAGGCGAATAATTATTGCTTGTAAAATAATTGTTACCCTTTGTGCTATGCATAAAAAATCTTGTCTTAAACATTAGTTTACCAAAAAAAGAATAATTAAAAATATATCGTCTTACAGCATATACAAAAATGTAATAAAGACTTGGATCACTACCATTGACACAAATACTTACCTGCTATAACATACCTTTTGTAAATTTACAAATCTTTATTGAACTCAATTATTTTTACATTTAATTATTAAATGATATCTTGTCTTAAACTCACATACCGACACATTATGTAGGTACACTTTATTTACATTAAGTTGGTACCTACTACAGACTATCGGAGGTCCAGAAAATATTTTTATTAAAATGTATTCTTCTGAAGAATTGAGAAAAAAAATATAAACGTGAGGTTGTACAAAAGTTTCCCTCGACGTTCTATCATCTCTACCTACCGTGGTGGAGGCAGAACGTTGTTTTGGTTTCATATACAAAACGTAATATGTTAGTGTAATATTACATGGTTGAATACGGTTAAAATAGACCATTCCTAAAAACCATCATAAAACAAAAACCTATTTTTCTAGCGGATTTGTTTTCAAAAACATTTATAAAGAATTCTCAGTTTCTCACACTTTCCGGAAAAGCGCCCAAAAATTCTCTTATGCTTGAGCGAAAAAGAAAATCGAGGATGAAATTCCACCTCTAAAAGTACCTACGTGGCGTTTGAAATTATTAAATTTAAAAAATATCAAACACAGTTAACTTAATTCAAAAAAAGAATAAAAATCATATATTGTTTTCCATGAATTAATATGTTATGAGTTATAATTTCATGGTTTTAACCGTTATCAAATAAATGAGACAAAGGATTACTCCAGTTTCCAGAAGGGTGTATCAGCAACACCAAGCCACAAACCCTGTTCACAGAATTGCTTTTTCAATTTATATGAAAGGTAATTAGGGCTAAGTAAATCAGGACTGCCTATAACACCATTGAAAAATTTAAAAAAAAAGTTTAGTTTTGATAAATTAAGTAATTGTTCAATATAATTATTATAAGTAGTTTAGAATATACTAGTGCTTATTTTATTCCAAATTCAAAATATTGAGCGTACCTACCTAATAAATTTAAAGTAGAGAAATTTTTTTTATACCTTTAGATATCTTGGTCGGGCAATGTACCCTCCATTTACTTAATTCAAGGGGTAATGTATCCATGTTTCATTAGGGTTTGGATTAGTAATTACCCCCTACTAAATCACATCTAAATGTTTATTGCATTTCTGCCCCATTTATCGTTATTCGCTATCTAAAAGTTACATGTTTTTACTTTCGGGTACAGATAAATTTGGATTGGTAAAAATGTAACCACTTTCCAATTCATTTATTGTTTTGGTGTTTAATTTGTAGAACTCCATTTAATTTTTTAAAATAAATTTAAGATAAATCAAATTTAATAATGTTATAATAATTATTAAGTTCTGCAAGTATTTCTGTTATTTGATAATGGCCTCAAAAGCCGAAACAGCTGTCACATTAAAAACTGTAAAAATAACAGAAATACTTGCAGAACTTAATAATTAATATAACATTATTAAATTTGATTTATCTTAAATTTATTTAAAAAAATTCCAATTCATTAACCAATTCCAATATACACAAATATTTTACTCATAATCTTGTCCATTTATATATTTTTACATTAAATCCACACAGGATGCCCTGAGGAAAATATTTTCCCTCCGGCCCATTTCATATTTGGGGATACTGTGTGGAGAGTCTTTTTGAGGAAAAGTTAGAGAGAAATTTCTGGGAAGGAAAAGGATAATAGGGGTGGATAGGAATCTGGTGGTATAAATCATCCCTCCCACTGCGATGCAAGGCGTTGGATAGAGAGAGTTCAGTTGAAAAAGTCGAAATGTCTCCCTTAATCAAACTCTTTCAATCAATTACGCACCTCATACGGGAGAACTTATGAGGTGCCTAAATAGTGCAGGTTATTCAGAATGCATTCGCCTTACGTTTAATTTATAAACATGGAATAGAAGATATCTATGAATAAACAATTTAGACGCTCTGGAAATAAATAAATAAAAACTATTTACCAAATAAACAATTAGATGTATCGTATAGACCAATTTTAAACATTTTTCTCTTCTGCTTCCAACTCCCCAACTCCCACCCCTTCACCAACTCCCACCCCTTCCTTATTACCCAACCCCCATCAAAGTTGATGCTCTCTATGTCTCTCTCTTCCTCGTTTCTTAACTTGAAGTATTTACATTTTTGATTATTTATTAACGTTATAAACAGTCTTAATACATAATATTTTACACTATTAGTATTTTTTACATCACTGACCAATAAAATAACGACGTTCAAAATTAAAGAATGTTACGTAATACAAGTCACCCTATAAAAAAAGATGCATAATTTAGCCTCGCTTTCCCCATGCAAACGATCGTGGCGTACGTGTTAAAACGACACAACGCCGCGTGATCGCACAGACCACCCAGGGAGCGTTCTCGGCTCAACACTGCCCGCCACCGCCGAGCCCCGCCAGTCGAGAGCGGACCTCGGTCATTGCAACAGTGTGTTTCTCGCAGAGCGAACCACAAACGCTCACAATGTTCGAGCGCGCGGAATTACGTAATAATAGAAACAGACGCGATCTCGTGCCAGTTTCCTACTAGATGCATTTCGCCATCAAACTTACAATCAAGTTTATTATTACGGTTCGGGCTTACTCAATGGAGTCCCGTTCCCGCGTAAAATCCCGAGTGCACTTCACCGCCTCAACTGACCCGCCGCCTGTGAGCGCGGGTACCTCTGGCTCAACATGATGCCCCTTACCTCATCGAGACGATTCGTAAGCTTTCAACCTTCCCCTTTTTCTTGTGTTCAATTCTCGTAAATTTCATGTAGAATCCACGCTTTATCTGGTCGTCATAAATTAGTAGAGAGAGTTAGTAGGGAGATCCATGTTAACCTGTATTTCTCGAGACATTTAATATACCTTGTGCCATTTTACTTATTGTGTTATGTATTGTGTTTATTATCTTAGCACTGGCGCAAACGTGGTTTTTTCTCTGATTATTAATCGTCCATCGGGAGGTCAAATTGGAAATAATCTTGAACTCTTTCACTGTGTTTTATGTCTTGCTTTGTATTAACAATTGAATAACTATGTTTTCTTCCAATAAATCATAGCTGTTCTACAAACCATCGCGTCAAATCTAAAACAACCGTGTCACATTAAAACTATTCTGTGTTAAATTACAAGTTCTACGAATCGTCACTCGACAAAATTTAATTACCGGTATTCTATCACAAGGTGCGCAACCAACATTTACTTCTTTTCGGACATCTCAAACATCACATAGTGATCTTTAACCATGAAGGTTTACTTTCCGAGTACAACTATTAGAGGAAACGAGCTACATTAAACTACAATTCAACAATTTCAAATCTTGTACATGATACAAAATAAATTCCTTGTTAGTGGAGCCATAAGCCAGCATCGTTCTGCAAAATTCATAGACAAGGAAAACTAACGCCCTTCTGTCATCTGATAATTTCGCTTTATATGTAATAAAGGTGGGTAGAGTATCCTTTTTGAAAGAAAAGTCTTGAAAGCCGACTTACCCTTTACATATAATTGAGATTCGCGATTGACGTAAATCCCCGACTCTCGGCCCTTCTCCGCCTCGAGCCTGTCGTGTCCAGGGAAAGGGATGCTTGCGTGTAAATAACCAAAAGCTGGTTCTGCCTAAATTCAGACAATTGGTCACGAATCACAAACAACCCTCCATTAATTGTTGAAAGAAAAAACAATACTTCCTCGAAATCTGTATTCGGAAATTTTTCGGAATTTTGAAATTTTTTTTCGGAAATTTGGTTTTTTCGGAAATTTTTCAAAAACGCACAATCTCAGGGACTTTTCCATCAAAATCCCAGGACAACCCCTGGCCGTTTTTTTTCAAAAATCAAGGACTTTGAAATTTTTTCGGAAATTTGGTTTTTTCGGAAATTTTTCAAAAACGCACAATCTCAGGGACTTTTCCACTAAAATTGCAAGGAGACCCCTGGCCGTTTTTTTTTCTCAAATCAAAGACTTGGAAATTTTTCAAAAATTTCCTTCACTCATCTAGGACTTTGAAATTTTTCGAAAATTTTTTTCAAAACGCACAATCTCAGGGACTTTTCCACTAAAATTGCAAGGAGACCCCTGGCCGTTTTTTTTTTCAAATCAAAGACTTGGAAATTTTTCAAAAAATTTCCTTCACTCATCTAGGACTTTGAAATTTTTCGAAATTTTTTTTTCAAAACGCACAATCTCAGGGACCTTCCCATTAAAAACACAAGGAGACCGCTGGCCATTTTTTTTTCCATACTGGGACTTCAAAAATTTCACAAAATTCTTCACCTACCATCACAAGTAAACCCCTGGTTTTTTTTTTTGAAAAACAACTCAGCCACAACACTCTGACAATTCTTTTTTCTTTTCACAATGTCTAACTCAACTAGCCACAAAATGAATCCTCGAAACAACACCTTAGGCATAATAGCCAACATCTGCTCTCGAAGTACGCAAAGTTTAGAAAAGGAATTGAAAGACAGGAATATTTCTCCTTTCAACAAAACCAAAAACGTCCTGATCAAACACGCAACATTTTACAACAGGAAATACATAAAAGGGCTGCAATTTCAACCCGGCAGTATAATCTCTGTCACAAACAGACACAATTTACGCGGGAAACATGTTACCTTTAAGGAAAACGACATAGTTTGGAGACGCAACAACACACTCTCACAAGGTGCTCTGTATTTCTCTGCAAAACTAGCTCCTCGCTTTGTTAAAGCAAAAGTCCTGAGAAAAATCTCCGATGTAGTGTACACCCTATCGGATGCCTCTGGGAAACACATCGGCAACTATCACGTGAAAGATATTGTCAAACTAGGAAGTGTGGACACAACAGACACCACCTTCACTAGGTCACACTCACATAACTAACAAACTTTTGGCTCTACCTTTGTCCCACGAGACTTGGCCCTCGTGCAGACAAACAGCATGTCTTAACGCGTTAGTTTCATATAAAAACTCGCATTTTCGACCTCTGCAAGGTAACCTTTTTTTTCTAAAACACAGAAGTGTCAACTGTGGTTTTAAATCATTTCTCACCAATACTTGTACTATTATGCTCTTTTGTATAAACCCTTTGTTATTTTTGTTTCTTTGTCACACCTCACCGTGTAATGTTTATAAATTGTACTAATATTTTGTACGTATCTTCTCTGGAACTGATATCATTCCAGTCAAGAGACTTTTTCCACTTCCCGAACAATTTATGCTCCCGGAGTCGACCCTGGACATCATTTGTTAGTCGTTACCATTCTGACACTTACGACACTAAATACATAACTATTTTTTGTCATAAATACCACAAAAAGTCACGTACAACATTGTTTTGTAAATATTTTTTCTGTTCTTTGTTCTTCACATTGTTCTTTCACTTTGTTCTTCACATTGTTCTTTCACATTTGTTCTTCACATTTGTTCCAATGGGTTCCATCGTACATAAAACAATGGCCCCTTTGCAACATACACCCAATTGAGGTGAATATTCTACCCCTGTAACTTGTAATCATAATGCGTGGTAAATTCCAGTTTGGTATCGTCATTTGATTCAAGTTTACATAGGTGTAACAAATAAAAAGTTACAATTAACTTTGTTTTAAAGTTTTTTCAGTTTTTTCTAAAAATTGAATGGCGCTCAACATTCCCATTTGCTCTATTTGTTGTGTTTTCAGAATTTGATATTGACACGTCAATTCTGAAAAAGGTTGTTGTAAAGGAGAACAAACACCGATTTGTCCTCCTCATCAATAACATTGTATAATACATAACACCTTTCGGTCACATTGAGTTTGTAAAATCTTAAGATCTCAACTTCCTGACCCCAATTTGTTATATTATGTACTATATTTTGACTTAAATAAGCATTAATTTGCCTTGTCAAATACACCGAGCCAGGTCACTCATATTAAGTCATCCTGTGTCTCTAGGTGCCTTCTGTATCAAATTTGTAACATAAAGTTCACAACATTCGTGTTTGTGGCAATTTTGGTAACACCAAGTGTGTTTCCTTGTTTTTGTTTGGTCATTTTAAGTAAGTAAAACCCAATCAGGTCTTAAATAAACCACTACAAACCTTTTTTGTAAGCAAAGAGTAAGTAAAACCGATTAGGTCTCTTTTGCTATATGTGTGTCTTGTTTAAGACATCCTTGTTGGCATATGTCTTGTATTATTGCCAACTTAACGCATAAACCCAACCAAAGGTTATGCCATCACAACATTTTGTGAGCAAAGAGTTAGTAAAACCAAATAGGTCTCTTTTGCTATGTATTGGTGTCTTGTTTAAGACATCCTTGTTGGCATATGTCTTGTATTATTGCCAACTTAACGCATAAACCCAACCAAAGGTTATGCCGTCGTCATTTTTTGATAATACCAATAGCCACTACTTGAGTGTTGTTGACATTGTGTATGTATCTTTTTTCCGGTATTGAAATGGTACTTTTTTTTCATTATTGAACGTTGATATGTTATTTTCATGATACATGAGAATGTTACAATATCCACCATGAGACGAGGGATCGTTATAAAATCTAACACTATACATGAGAATGTTATAATATCTACCATGATACGAGAAGTTCGTTATAATTACTTTTTACTGGCTTACATACACTGTGGCCAAAGAGATAATTTGTTCCATTAAATGGTTATAAATATCTATGTTGTACCTTTCCTTTCAATACTAGGGTTCTTTCGTAATTCGTTCAATTTCTACATGAGACGTGGAGACGTTATAATACTTACCATGATTCGTGCGAACGATACAATATCTTGTTGTTGTCTTCTTTAAATAAGTTGACAATATATACTTGTTCTACATGAGACGTGAAGACGTTATAATACTTACCATGATTCGTGCGAACGATACAATATCTTGTTGTTGTCTTCTTTAAATAAGTTGACACTATGTACTTGTTCTACATGAGACGTGGAGACGTTATAATACTTACCATGATTCGTGCGAACGATACAATATCTTGTTGTTGTCTTCTTTAAATAAGTTGACACTATGTACTTGTTCTACCGGACGTAGATCATTTTACCCTGACTTGTCGCCTTTAATTGGGACCCTTTTGTATTACTCATGACACTGAGGGAAATGTCCTTCACTGTAGTGAGAATTTTTTTTGTTCTCTTCAAACAAACATGAAGCTGTGCATTCAGCAATTTTTTTACGCTAACTGATACCTGTGGACTTCTTGTCAAACGGACCCAAGAACCATCCACTATCCATTGACCATGGACTAGCCATCAGCTTCACTGTTGGTTATGAGGTATCGTGTCGTGGGAGTTAATTGAGACAGTGACACAAAACCACCTAACTCGTTGTCTGGGAGACGAATAAGAAAAACTCCCAGGTTTGTGAAACTTGAGCAAGGGTCTGTCATGTTCTCACAAACTGTAGAAGATTAAATACGACCCCTAATCTTTCACCAAATACACGTGAAAGATTAGATTGTTATTACTGTGTATTCTCCTTCACCTTTTCATCAAATTCATGTATATTTGTGTAAAGAGTTAGGAAATTTGCTGGTTGATATATTTCGTCCTCACATAGAGATCGAATTGAGAATTAGCTCAGTCACTATCAATTTTCGCTACTCAATCCTCCATCCTTCTCCCCTCCATCAAACTCTTGTACATTTGTAAAAGCTAGGAAATCTGCTTGTTGACCACATTTCGTTCTCTGAAAGAGATCGAACGGAGAATCAGCTCCATCACCAGCAGACCTTCTCGCTCATCGCCATTTTTTTTCTCATCCCTCATTATCCTTGAGGTTAATTTCATGAATCTGGAAGGTGTACCCTACGCACATAGCGTATCGTCTGTCTATAAGACAATCTTTATCCATGAAATTTGCTTCAAATCTCTCCTTTTCACCCCATACCTAGGTAATCAACACATTTCTTGTAATTTTGAAAGTCGTAAGTTGTTATCGCTCAAGCGCTAACACCGGCCATGGAAGGCCAACTTCTTTCAGAAACTTGGTGTTACTACTGTACAACCACCTACCTATACCTTGTATATCAAATAGGTAACCTCACGCCAGTCGTGATAGTTTTTTGTCTCCCCAATCTCGGGATACTCATGGTATAGTCAGCATATTGGATCTCTCTCTACTCTCTCTCTACTCTCTCTCTACTCTCTCTAACCAACGACGTTTTTTTGTCTTTTTTGTCTTTTCTCTTGAACACAATTTGTTTCTCTCCAAACGTTTTGCATCATTGGTCTACTAGGCAGGTAAACTTCAAGAATTTTGGCTCTAATAATAACCTGTCCCTGGATTAAAAAGAAGACCAGCAGCCCTTCTCATCACCTGCAAGCTGAGCTTCTCTTCTTTGCCGCCTTCACTTCCATCACTCACATCCCTCCAATCTCTGCGTACCAAAAACACCCGACCGCACCCAAATTAGGTGTGAGTCGTGCGTGCAGTTGCAAATCAAGTTGTCTCATCATTCAAACCACATTCAAAAGAACCAACCTCAGAGCATGCCAGCTCAAGGTTAATTATGTTCCTGCAATCAACCACTTGCCGTTTGTGCAAATCAACCACTTGCCGTTTGTGCAAATCAACCACTTGCCGTTTGTGCAAATCAACCACTTGCCGTTGTGCAATCAACCACTTGCCGTTGTGCAATCAACCACTTGCCGTTTGTGCAAATCAACTACTGGCTGTCGTACAAATCAACCACTTGCCATTTGTACAAACCAACCACTTGCCGATGCGCAAACTCAACATAATAGCCATTACACGCAACAACCATCAATCAACTTACTGGTATTACTCCATGTTAATACCAACTTCATTTCACCTTGACAACCACTGCTCCACCACATCAGCATAATGGAATTCACGCTGGTACAACAACAAAACCCGGATACTTCTGGCCCTCCGCATCACCATCCCTCAACCACAACCAAGAAGCACAGTTCAATTTCTATGGCCCTAGTGATACTTGAGTGCAATCTCAAATGGGTCAAGTTACAGTGAAAATGTAACTTTATAACTTCAGTGAAATTACGTCTACTTGGTACTCTACGAAAACACTACGCTCTTCAAACTTAGCTTACAGACCAATGAAATTTTAGAGTCAGGTTGTTGTCTTTTCATCACTGCATAAACTTGTATGTTTGTTCTTTTCATCACTGCATAACCTTGTATGTTGTTCTTTTCATCACTGCATTACCTTGTATGTTTGTTTTTTCATCACTGCATAACCTTGTATGTTGTCTTTTCATCACTGCATAAACTTGTATGTTGTTCTTGTCATCACTGCATAACCTTGTATGTTGTCTTTTCACCATTGCATAACCATGTATTTTTTTTTCTTTGTTTTTTTTGTAAATCAACACTGTTTTTTTTCTTCTCTCTCTACTTCCCTCACGACAAGGTGAAGAGGATTTTTAGCGCCTAAAGCTTCATTACCACGTCGCCTTTTACTGGCGGAGGGGGAATGTGTTACGTAATACAAGTCACCCTATAAAAAAAGATGCATAATTTAGCCTCGCTTTCCCCATGCAAACGATCGTGGCGTACGTGTTAAAACGACACAACGCCGCGTGATCGCACAGACCACCCAGGGAGCGTTCTCGGCTCAACACTGCCCGCCACCGCCGAGCCCCGCCAGTCGAGAGCGGACCTCGGTCATTGCAACAGTGTGTTTCTCGCAGAGCGAACCACAAACGCTCACAATGTTCGAGCGCGCGGAATTACGTAATAATAGAAACAGACGCGATCTCGTGCCAGTTTCCTACTAGATGCATTTCGCCATCAAACTTACAATCAAGTTTATTATTACGGTTCGGGCTTACTCAATGGAGTCCCGTTCCCGCGTAAAATCCCGAGTGCACTTCACCGCCTCAACTGACCCGCCGCCTGTGAGCGCGGGTACCTCTGGCTCAACATGATGCCCCTTACCTCATCGAGACGATTCGTAAGCTTTCAACCTTCCCCTTTTTCTTGTGTTCAATTCTCGTAAATTTCATGTAGAATCCACGCTTTATCTGGTCGTCATAAATTAGTAGAGAGAGTTAGTAGGGAGATCCATGTTAACCTGTATTTCTCGAGACATTTAATATACCTTGTGCCTTTTACTTATGTGTTATTATTGTGATGTCCTTTTCCAACCTCCTGACCGATGGACGAGCTGCTGATCAAAGAACTGCCCACCCCTGATTGTACACGAGTCGCCTGCTCTACCATTTTATCTGAGCTTAGCCAATTTAATAACCAGGTTCGAGTCCCGGTTTATCCATATCTTAGCAAGAACAAATAAAAAAATACTAAATGTAAACAGTTTTGAGAAATTGCAACTACTTAAAGGTTCAAAGAAAATAATGTATTAATTAATAACAATGAGAGAAATAATAAAAGAGAAAATAATGTATCAATTAATAACAGTGAGAGAAAGCGATATTATTTAATTCAAACTTTTTTTGTGCAGTTAAAACTGAAAACAAAACAGAAAAAAAATCAAAGTAACATATTTTTTTAATTTATATTTTTGACATATTCGATCGAATGTTATTTTTTTAAGAGTGTTTTTAATTTAGGAAGGTTCGTGTTGAATAAATGGATGTCTGTTCATAATTTATTAAAAGTGCTACATGCTTCTTCCTATAAATGCATTTTACAGATAATTGATATTGCTTTCAAGGATACAAATTGTGTCCGGAGATTGAGTAGTTCTTAAGAGGAAGCTACAAGGCAAAAATATGTTATACATTTTCTTGGTATACCTTATATAGTAGGTAATACTCATTAAAATCGCCTGACAAACGGAGTCTAGAAACGTTCGATTACAAGCACAAAAACTGGTTTTTATTTATTTTGTAAATAATTTTATGAGAAAGCAAAAAAGGTTAATCAAGTGAATTTATCACAGACAATCTTAGATATAATACTGTATTTTTGAAGCTGTTTCCTTTACGCGTTTATACATTTCTATTAAAAAAATATTTTTTAGTAGTAGTAGTATATTTTTCATTGAGTCATTTTTATTTTATTTTTTATTCTACTCAAGCGAAACCATAGGAAAACCTTCAATTTATCTAAATCATATTCGTTATAAAGATTAATCAAAATAGTGATTTAGCATTAAGCTTCACTTTAATGGATATCTGAAATTCATATTTTCTAATAGGTACGGGCTATCAATGAAATTGTGAATTTTCTTGTATCTCAGCGTTGATCGAGTGTTTTAAGGTTCACGGAGACATTGTATTCATCATTTCGTTATATAAAAGATTAGGTTGAACTTAAACCAGTTGGTTTATAAATTCAATAAATTGGTGTTCAATAAAATTATTCAAAAGATGTGAATTATATTTCCAAAAACAATGGTTTTTAAATTTTCAGATTGAAAACAAAATAGGCAATTTACTATATTTTTTTTTTTTATTTTACACACTTTAAAAATATAAGGCAAAAAAGTCCCGATAAACTAGTTTTTAGCAGTTTGTCTAACGGGATCTTGACATTATAAATCTTATTAAAGTGACTTTACAGTTACATTCTTACAATTATATAAAACAAAAATTAAAAATTTTACAGATAAATAGCAAAAGAATATTATGAAAACATAAATAGCAATATTAAAAGTCTTTAGAATAATATATCATTGTAAGCTAATACAAATTAATTCTTTCAGTAAGCCAAGTCGTTGTTTTGCGCACAGTTTTTAATTTCAGCAGGTAACATATTAAAACAACTGGGAATAATATAGTTTACCATTCTTTGTCTATATTTATTTGTATGCTTAGGTACAATAAGTCCTTCATTAGAGTTAAAACGAGTATTATGATTGTGTTCTAGCCTAATTATATAATAAAAGGTTATTTATGTGCTGAAATACAATTTTTTTACAACAGAATTGCTCTCACTGAAAGAATTTTGAGACTCTGATAGAAAATATGGAATATTATGCCTTTATTTGTGTAAATTTTTTTCAGCTAATAATTTAACAATGAATTTTGCACGGATATTACACGGTCGATATTAGTTTTACAGGAAAATCCCCAAGCTGTTATTCCATACTTTGTAACAGATTCAGCTAGAGATAAATAAATTATTGAAAGTGTGCAGATTGGAACAATTTTTTTTTAGTTTATACAATCTGCTTAAAATTAATCTTAGTCGTGCACAAACTTTGTTTACTTGAAAAAGCAATCAATATTGACACCTAAATAAAAATATTCTTTAACTAGTTCCATATTTTCACCTGTACACATTGCAGGAATACCATCGTGTGAGCAATCTGAGGTATTCTGGAGGAGGCCCACCACTTCCCCGCCCTGTTTTAGGTACTGATGGTACCCCTTCAGAGCTTTCGCAAGGACGCTAATTTTTTTTGATACAACGAGTCTACATTTAAAATTTCAAAACAAGACCTCCAAAATGTCCATGTATACAATGTTATTTGCAGTATGCAAGTGCTGCGTATTAGTAACTTGTTAATAAGATCTATTCTATTTTGTTAGTTTAAACAAATCATATGTACAAAGTATCAACAAATCAAATAATAATTCACAGCCACCTGCAACATTGGTAAAGTGTGCGCCTCTTTGTGTGGTGGGAGGGTGTCGTCGCCCGCTCACAGGCAGACCTAGGGAGAGAAAACAGGGCATTGGATAGGTTTCACGGGGACCAGGTTCCGCGCCCTTGAGCCAGGAAACCGGTTGTGCCTCGACGAAAAATGTGAGTTGGGGTTGGGAAAAAAAAAATCCCGAGGACCATGAGGAGAAAGCGTCGGAGTACCTGGGGGCAGGGCGGAAGGTCACCAATCGACGTTCAGCCCATCCTCAGTCCAGTTCCTGACCCCAGGGGAGGCGCAGCGGGCAGACGACGACACTAGTCCCTCATCGTGATTTGGTCATCCAAGATGTGTATACACAGACGAGGTCTTATTCCACCCCAGAGTTGGGGTAAACCGGGACAGAACAAAAAGAAAACAGTTCAGTACTGCTTCCAACAAGCACGTCACTCTGTGAAACATAGAAACAGAAAAAGAAAAGAAAGAAAATTGCAAAGAAATTTATAATAATCCGGTTTTGTACATGTCGACCTAGAAGAGAGATGGATCAATAAAGCATAGGAACAATAACTATATACATGAGAAAATTTACAACATCCAATAAAATACTACGCAAATATATACAGGAAGATTAAAACAATAACTCTATACATGAAAAAGAAAAAAAAAAAAAAAAATACAGCCAGCGACATGTAAAATGAGGTAATCTCGTCGTCCGTTAAGGCCAGGAGCAACACCTGGCATTATAAAGCTATTGAGTTTAATCTAATTCTCGACTCTAAGATCAGACCATCTCTCAACCCAGATCTTTGTGTACTTCCTCAGACACTCGAAATTCACCTTATTCGAAAGGAGATCCGAATTACAAACCGGTCTCGTTGGTACATTTAAACCAGCCAATAATTCATCTCTTGCATCTGTCATTATCTCACAGTGCCACAGAATGTGCTCGGCTGTTTGGTCAGAATTGCCACAAGCGCAGTTTGGATGTGGTGACAAGGAGAGTCTATGTAATCTCCCTCTGAACTCTCCGTGTCCTGAGAGTAGTTGTGTAATATGGTGATCCAAATTGATGTGAGCCCCTTCCATTCTGATCTTAACTGATGGGAAGAAGGAGAAAGTCCATCTTCCCATATTCGATCTATCCCACCGAGTTTGCCACTCCTTGAGTGATAACTCACGCATTTGTTTAAGTAGATCAGGTAGAGTCCCGGCTCCGCCCGGCGTAAGAGTTACACCAAGATGGGTGGCAGGAAGTCCCCTGGTCATCTTCTTTTTAGTTAGAACCTCCCTGATCTCTAGATCGATTGGCAATATGCCGGCCAAAACAGGCAAAGCGTCCGAAGCTACGGTTCTATAAGCGCCGGAGAGCGCCAACAAGGGGGTTCGCTGACCCCTCTTGAGTGCCGAGAGTATGAGTGAGTGAGACGGTGCTCCCACACAGAGGCAGCATATGAGACTTGAGCCACGTATACTCCCTTGTAAAGTAGTCGCAGCGCAGGGGAACGCAAACCCCACTCGACTGTTGAGATTCTTCTCAACTTCAAGAAGAGGGCCTGGGCCTTGTTGGAGACCTCTTTAATATGTGTTAAAAAACAGGACGATCGATCTAGTGTTACACCAAGATATTTAACGGATTCAGCAAATCGAATGGTGGAGACTCCCATTTTGATGGATGGGTTTCTTGCTCTACTGAGGTAACCCTTCATTAAGAGTCCCACGGTCTTTTGGGGGGCGAAGTTCATCTTATTTCTCTCTCCCCAGCTGAGTATTACTCGTAAACCTTCTTCAGCCTTCCCTTCCACTTCCCTTATGCTGTCCCCCGAGACCAAATACAATTTGTCATCAGCGTAGTCCACCGATGTGCATCCTTCAGGCAAGGGCAACCTGGAGGAATCATCAAAGTTAATGTTCCAATATTTAGGTGCCAAAATGGAGCCTTGTGGGCATCCCTTGTCCACCTTACGGACTATTTTTTGATCTCCAAAAGTGATTTCAATTGTCCTTTCATTTAGATAGTCACAGTTAATTTTGAAAAGATTAGCTGGACATCCTCTATTTTTAACTTTGGTGAGCAACATCGGCCACCACGC
This sequence comes from Hesperophylax magnus, assembly GCA_026573805.1. Classification (NCBI taxonomy): domain Eukaryota; kingdom Metazoa; phylum Arthropoda; class Insecta; order Trichoptera; family Limnephilidae; genus Hesperophylax; species Hesperophylax magnus. The sequence continues at coordinate 9,690,309 of JAIUSX010000184.1, read as the reverse complement.
ATGATCGAAGGCACCAGTGATATCTAAAAAGATTCCAATGACATACCTCTTGGGACAGACCTTCACCCACTCAAGCGCATACATGATGGCGTGCTCCGTAGATTTCCCAGGGACGAAGCCAAATTGCCGCTCAGACGCCGGAGATAGAGTTTGCTGCAGTCTATTACTTATCAAAGCCTCTAAAACTTTGCTGAAAACAGGTAACAATGTTATTGGACGAAAAGCCTTTACATCCGTCTTTGGTTTGTCGTTTCCCTTTGGGATTATCTTGAGCACGCCTCTCTTCCATTCTGTGGGGAAAATTCCTCTACGCAAGCATGTCTCCATAACCTGGAACAACTCTTCCTTGGCATGGATCCAGACATTCTTCGCTATTATTCCATTAAGCCGATCGTGCCCTGGTGCCTTCTTTAGACCTAAACCCTTAATTATAACATCAATTTCAGCTTTGGTTACAGTTAATATGCTATCCTCCTGGGCAAGGATTCTAGGTGGGAGCCGTGACAGAGCTCTTATCTGTTTATGGTGGTCGTTTTCCCCGGTGACTGAATCTAGCGGAACTAATTTACCCAGAAAAGTGTTAAGAGTGGTAGTCACATCAGTACTCTCAGAGTTCCCATTGGGATTATCCGATATAATACTAGTCAAATACCGGTCAGATCCTTTCCCCGTTTTTTCAATAGCGCTGTGGATTTCCCACGGGTTGGCGTTACCCACTTGGTTTACCCAATTATGCCATGCAGTTCGTTTTGCCGAGAGGATAGCATGCTTGAAGGCTCTCCTGGCTCCAAAGACACGACCCTTAAGAAGAGTGATCATATCTTGCGTACCACCACTCCTCTTAAGGGAGCCTAGTGCCCTGAAAGCCCTCTTATATTCACCCTTCAGCAAAGTCAACTCACTCGACCACCACGGCGTCCTAATAACAGTTTTCGGAATTGTTCTTCCCAAAGAACGTTCAGCAGCTGACACAACGGCCGCTTTAAAGTAATTCCCCAAATTATCTGGATCATTTGCTGCTACGTTATAAAATCCCCTTGAGGTGTCACGTAGAGCCTCCCCAAAATTATCCCAATTCGCCCCTTTAGTTTTGAAGTTCCAGGAGGTTCTTGGAGCTTGGGTCTTCTGGACCCCTACAGTAAAGGTAATTAATCTATGATCCGATATTATAGCACTTTCATGGACCATCCAGTTCGACATCCTGGCTACAACAGATCCAGAGCAAAGAGTTAGATCAATGTTGCTCTCACCCATTGTGTTTGAAAAAGTAGTTAGACTACTCTGTTCATTTAATAGTAGTAGACCTTGCGATGCAATAAGATCTTCAACGGCGTCTGAACGTTCCGTTCTATGATTACTGTCATCAAACCACATAGGGGAGCGAGCGTTAAAGTCACCTCCTATAACTATGTTACGGCCTTTAAGCGCGTTAAGGGCGCGCGTCAAGCTCAGAATGTGTGGTCCAACAGGATTACTGTATTTAAAGTAGACTGATATTAAGATAATTTCAATCTTGCCAAAGTTAATAGAAACGCAGGTTTGGTGTTCGTTCGATAGTCCAACCTGGAGGAGGGGGCTGATCAACGAAGTGTTGATCAGGACACCCGCCTCCGGTGAACTACTGAGATATGAGTCTTTATTTCTTGTGTAATATATACCTTAACATTAGGGGATCTTATGTGTAACAATTTAGTTTTTTGGGCATTTATGACTAAGCCAGAGTCATGAGACCATTTTAAGAGTTCAATGCAGTCTTTTTACAAAAGGTCTATACAAGTTTGCAAATCACTGCTAGAAATCACAAAAGCAGTATCATCCGCATATACAAAGTGCTTTACATGTCAAAAAAATGTATTTAATAAAAGATACACATATTATATTCAGAATTGGACCTAATATGGAACCTTGAGGATCGCCGGCAAAAAAAATCTTGTTTTAACTAATTTTAAGACAGTTGGCTTAGGTATAGAGCTATAATTAGAGGCGCTACCGCGTACTCATCTCGTCGAAACTTGTTCCACTATTAGAACGCGGTAAGCGGTGCACATAGAACTGATTCGGTAGGTAGTAGTTAGAGCGTTGGGAGAGTTGGAGGTCAAAAAGCGGAACCAATTTTTTCGCTTTATGTCTCATCTAAATATAATACATCAATGGGCTTAGATAAGATTTTAAGCGGGAAACTAAAATTATTTTGACAATATTCAGTGGGTAGAAAAATATTTATATGGCATAATTTATGTGCGAATTTTTTCAAAATCTTCATTCAAAATAGCGTCTCTTTTTACCTTTTTACCCTTTAGGAAATATGTAAAAATTCTGTTAATTAGAAGCAGAATTTTTTACTCTCTCAAAATTCAAATGTAGGGACAAAAAAAAAACAGTATAAAATTTTGATTATTTGAAATGTATTAAGAAACATTCTTCATATTACAATATCTGTATGTCGGACTAATTTAGTTATTTTTTGTTCTTTTGTTCTACCAAATTTGTACGTAAATGCAATACAACCAACACTATTATAAAGTACATGTATCTCTTGTTTATGACTATTATTATTTTAATTAGTTTGGAAAATCAAACATCAACTATTTTCACCGTCTCTCTTTTCTTTTATTTTTTTCCAAAATATGTCTGTCATTGTATTTAAATTTTGCCTGACAAAACATTTTTCAAATGTACCTATATTAAATAAAAAAAATAAAATATTAGAATAATTATTACACAATATGCGTTCATTGTTTACACAGGTATTTAGGCTTGTGTTTTATCTACTTTCTTTTACAGTAGCTCCACGCTTAGGGGATGCTGTGTGGAGGGTATTTTTAGAGAAAGGAAGGAGAGAAAGTTCTGTTAAGGAAAAGGTATGACGGGTGTGTAGGAATCTGGGGGTCAATGTGTCCAGGAGTGATGGACGAATGAATCCATCCCTCTCACTGCGGTGCAAGGCGATGGGTCGAGAGAGTCCGGCTCGAGAGGTCAAAAGAATCAAGGTCAAAAGTGGGAAAATCCGCCACCAAGATCTAGAAAAACCTCACCCCACGAATCCGGGCACCCCTGCTAAGTCGTCAAATATAACAATAAATACTAAACATATCAGAGATTCGCTAACTTCTAACGTGTTATATGGTTTTTTTAAACTATTTCTGACGAAATGGAAAAGTCCCAGAATATAATCCAGTTTTTCTCATCTTTATTGTTACGAGGAGATCTATATTATTAATCATTTTGGTACCTTTCCTCTACATGTGCCTCTGAGGACAAATAAAGCTGAATAGTGAAGAGTGAGATCTTGTAGGTATTTCAGGTTGATGGTATGGAAAAGCTCATAGTGAATGTTCACGGGATGATTAGATTTCGTGCTTCTAGGACTGTTTTTAAAACGAACCTGGATGAGATATTTTAGAAGTGAATATATGAAGGGAATATTTTCGCAAAACTTCAACGTCACTAAATTATCATTTTTCATTTTAATTTATTACGGAAAATGGATAAAATCATTGTAATATCATCGAATCATAGGTGTAGATTGAACATTTATTTACCCAGGACGGAAATATAAAAAAAAAACTTTTTTTTTCACATTCCTGAATGCGCAAGCTCATATCTCCCATAAAGAAGATTTAATATATTTTATATTATGTCATAGGATGTATACTGTATACAGGGTGTAGCAGCACGGATTTGAAGATTTTTTAGTAGCGATTCCTCAGCATATTTGGAATAAAAAATGTAGATTGTATGTACATTTTGCTGTTTTTCCAATTAAAAAAATATATATATATATTTTTCCATCACATTACATACGCACTCCGTCTCGTTCCAGCAGTACGGTAACGTACGATATGGAACATGTACCTACTACATGATTCTGGAGTAATCAGTTGCAACGAGTGATTTGTTTTTATAGAAAAATGACGCTTCCATGATAACTCAACACGGTTACAATTCAACCCACCTTTAAAAAGTGATATAGAATCATTAAACGTGACGAAAAAATAAACCTATAAACCTAACCTACGTAACCTATCACTTTTTATGACTTTGTATAACTTTTAAAAGGTGTGTTGAATTGTCATTATGACGAGTTATCCGGTCACCATTCGTTGGAAAACTTTGGGGAATTGCAGGTTGTAATCGTCAGAAAGTTAAAAAATACGCGACTTTTTTTATCATTATACAAATAAACCTGATGTTTACCGATGATTCCAGCAATCGTTGGGAGTCCGTCGGGTGCGTTTTTTTACAACCTGTGTAATGTAAACAAACAAAAAAATAATAAGCCCCCCGGTAACCGGCTATGAAATGAGATGAATCTTACACAGGTCATAGCATAGGTCCCCCTACAACGCAAGTAATGTCTCCAAATTGAATATTTTAATAAATAACCGACTTAAGATGAATGAATATAAAAATTAACATCACACAAAAAAGTGCTCAGATCTGATGATCGAGCTATCATATTATTACAACACAGTTTTCAAGGTTAAACTGCTCTACATCGGCTAATGAACTCTAAGTGACGAGACTTAATTAATTGCTCAAACATGCCGAAATGCTTCAGTTGCTATGTCCATCTAATAAATAATGGACAATATAGACAAGCACCGAATCTATGATTCAAGTCATGTGTTGTCGAAGAAGCGAGAATTACCACTGCTTATCTGATCATCCGTACGGAATAGAATATTTTCACAAACTATGAATACCGTTCAAAATGTGTGGAAGATTTAAAGTTTATTTTTCTGATTACGATTATCGTAGAAAAAAATATGTAATTTTAACATTTTCATTCATAAATATTATATTCCGAAACCGTTCCTATTGCCTACAACGTCATTATGACATTGAATCTGCCAATTTCTGGTAAGACGGCTGTCACAAACGCCTTTGAATCCTCTCATAAAAACGAACATGTTTTTTTGAAAGCAAATCGAAAATGGCACATTTTAAATCGAAATAGAAAATTTATTCAACAACATAAAAAGTATTCAGTAACGTTTATATTTTCCTTATTTTTTGAGAATTAAAAAAAACATTAAAAATACGCTAGTTATTTATTTTACATATACGGCACAACATGTGCCATTCACATACTAATTTTACAGAGAATAGTACAGCAACATAAGGAATGCAACAATATAAATGTAAGTATAACGGTATAATCAGTAAATAGTAAGTAAGGTTAAAAGTATGAAAAAAACAAAGAGATATAAATATAATATAAGTAGCAATCTGTAGTATAGTAATTAGTCAAAATAAGAAATTATATGTAATAATATACAATAAAGTAGTATAAGGAAGAATGAAATGATTTGCTTATAAAATGTCTAAAAGGCATTAAGAGTTTGTAAAAAATAAAATAAAAGATATTAGAAAGGTATATACTATTAGAAAATGAAAGGAATAAAATATATAATAAATATATATAAAATATATACTATACTGAGGTAGAATATGTTATTGTAATCCTGCAATTACGCTGCAATATGTGAAAAATCGGTGTATTAAATTCTTTTGAGTACATTAATTTGAAAACAAAACTTGTCGTACATAGAGCAATCCTTCTGATTATAATTGATGTTATTAGTCAATTTTATTCAAAAACTAGCTGTTATGTACCCGGCGTTGCTAGGGGTTATCCATAGGTGATAGACATATACCAAGGCAGACTTTTCTGTGGGCCTTTTTAAGATATACAATTCCGTAGTACATTATGTTGACGTATATCATAAGGTTTAGCCAGGTTTAGCGAGCGTTAGCAATGTAAACGCCCGAAAATATTTTTTTAACACTCGATTACGAAACATCGACTTTGCTCTACTTTCTATAAATATAATATGCATGTATTTTATGTATTAAACCTTACGGAAAAAAAATTCTAAATGATAAAGAAGACGCTATTAAAGTCCGTGGCGTAGTTTAGAAGAACTAAGCGCAAAAACAGAGAGACGCGGATAGCGATTTTATTATTTATAGATAATATTACAATATATTTGTGCGGAGAAATAACAGTTTGAATCAAAATAGTTTACTCTTTTCACATCTGAAACATACTTCCCATTTTTCAGAATTTCAATATTTCATAACCGAGGATCGTGGCTACCAATATCAAGGGTTTGAATGCTTACAAAAAGTTTTGGAACAAAAACTGTCCTTAGCCAGTAGTTTAACCCAATCAAGGAACCAATACAGAGAATTTGATTATCGTTCACTGTATTAAAATCCCGAATTCCGAATTTCTAACGATTTGTAAAATATTTCTATTTTTCATGTGAAACACAAGATTCCCAACTGCACCCAACCATCTGGAGCCAGATTATGTCATCCCGAATTGGGGTATGTCGTTAGGCCGAAGGTAGTTGGGAGAAAGGGGAGATGGGGAGAGGAAGGTGGAAAGACCTTGCTGTTCAGATCTGTTCACCAAACACGGCCGAAGCCATTTCAAGCAACGTTTCAATTCTGAATGGTGGTCTCACACCAGGGCGATACTGAGTATATCTTTCATTCTGAAACGTGCTTCAAATATATAATACATTATTTAAAACGAGTCCATTGTGAAATATATCAAATAAAATTTATTTTCGCACTCCGGGATTTTCACTCGCGACCTCCGGCTTTCTAGTCGAGACCCTTACCCCTCGACCACTTAAATTTTAATAAAAAAACATGTAGGTATATTATTTTTGACAAGACAATCACTGTAAACTTACATACCTAATTTATAAACAAATCTACACTACGCGCAGTAAATAATAAAATATTTATTGTCTTACAGAAAAGATATATTATTATTATTTTGAGTTGAAAAGGAAATTCTCCCGATAGAAAAAAAATCGCAAAGCACGCTCATAAAATTAAAAAAAAAACAATTCGGGTTCTGTTAATTAACATATCATAAGTATGAAAAATATTACATGAATTTTTCAAACGCTACTTAAGACATTTTTTTCTCTATTTTAAATAAGTCATGCTTTATTTACGCCTGTTAATTGTAATAGTTTTTATTTAATATTAGCGCGCTCCCTCTAGCATTCGTATTTACATATCTCCCTTTCAAAACATTTTCTTCTTCTTTTTTCTGTGTGGAAGATATTCAACCGTGGGCGTAGGCAAGGTGTCCCGATGATATCCAACCTTCGATAAGTGGAATCAGTGTATATTTTTATTTTTATTATTTATTCCAGATTCATGAATTCCTTACAAAATTTTAAAAAGCACAGATATTAATATTCAATTTCATGAATCCCTACTACTCAAAGCATTGAAGTAAATTACAATTTATAACTTCCACGAATTACCATTCAGTGTAATAACCCTGCATGACCTAGAGCGAATTCTGAAAACGGTCATTATTGAACTGATGTTTTTTAAATGAAAACCTTCCGACGTTTTCAATAAAATATCATATATTTTTACTAAAACGAGTACCCGCTTACATTCATAGAGATAATACATCATTGCCTACATCCGAGTATTTCTAGTTGAAATTTTGAACAAAAGTGAACACATAATATTAGAGCATATTGTCTTTCTCGTGAAGGAAATCACCTTACAAGCTGAAAATAATACTGTTTTAGAGAGTTTTTTAGTGAAATAGACAGAAAAATTTACTATTTCTAATTTAATAAGAATATCTTCAAATTATTGGAAATCAAGTTAAAACGGGATTGCAGGCCGTTTCTTGAAAAACTCTTAGTAAATTCGAAATAATATCGGCACACGTGTTCATCCATCTGCGTTTGTCTTGATAATATATAATGACAGCATGGGCACGTGTTCCGACATCGTGATAATTCATTTGTATTTTACTAAAATTTTATCAGGAAACCTATGAATTCATTCCTTAGAGGACTACGATCTCGTGTTTAACCGAATGACGAATAATTTAAAGAGATTGTTAATAAATTTACAATATTTTTTATCAGAAATTCTCCGTGTACGCAAAAAGATTTTCTCTGACGTGATAAAATGAAAATAATTGGCCTATGACACATTTACATTTAATGCACAATAGAAAATGCTTACTGAGATATCCAAAAGGATTTAGGAATTCGTTAAAATAAATTAAAGTTTCCACCAAGTCGTTCTCTTTACGTAATGTTCCTAATCTCTGCCATTCTTGTGGATAAACGCGTATGACGCTAAGTATGGCTTGATTCACATATGGAGTTCTTTAACGCCGTACAATTTTCAAAGAGATCCTAAAGTTTTCCACGAGGCGTTTGTAATTTTTGGATGCTGAGTGGATGATCTCTAAGCAAGGAGTGATTTCTTGAAGAGATTCGTTTTAAAGGAGGGAGGAAACACAAAAGCCGGTAATTACTGGGCAGACAAACTATTGAGCACTTGATCATTCTTGGGTTGGAGCACAACAACGAGTGGCAAAGGTCAACAGTGTACAAATTTTGTTGAATGTCAAAAAGAGTGTCATTTTTGACAGTATTTGTTTTTTTACATTTCAATTGAAATAAACATGTAATTTCGCTCATGTACATAATTTTCGAAAATCGCGATTTTGAGGTGACTTCTACAATTTTATTTTTATTTTTTTTTTTTAATAAATTAACCTTTTGAACATTCATGTTTTACAGAGCTTCTGTTTTCTATTTATACTACTCTTCCATTAAAATAATTTGCTTGTGGATGGAAGAGGAGTGTACATTTGCGAAAACAATAATGGTATTGTAATATAATTAATTAATTAATTTTATCATTAATTTGTTGTGTAATACGACCACGTCTCCATTTATCTATTTTCACTGTTATTGTTAGATTCATGTTATGTTTCTTTGCAATTATAATAAATTTAATGTATTAACTATTAATGTAAAACGTATTTTTCATAATTTTTTTAAAATGATAACACCTTTTTGCAATGATTACAGAGAAAAACATCTATAAAATGCAGTTGTACGCTTTTGAAAAATATTTGAAAATACTTCAAATAATCTTCACGGAACACTTGTCTCGAGACATATTAATGTTGATACCTTTATTTACATTACACGGTCGATTTGATCATCTTGGCACTCCAATAAAGCGTCTGGTATACACAATACAAGAAAAACTCTTGGTGGAAGGAGCCGAGCTTCAACTGATGCGTCAATGTTCTTACCGCCGAACGTTTTGCCTCCCTTGTGAATAAAGCTCAAGAAACTAACAATTATTATTATTAATCCTAGAGCATCTTCCGGAATTTAGTGCAGGTTCCTGTGCTGGAGGTATTCCGGCTTTCAACACATTCACGTACAGATCCAATATAATTCTGGTCCCGCTCATATTTAGAGCAGACACATGTTGTGGGGGCCATTTAGGCCTAGTTTACGCTGGCTACGTGATCGCTGATCACTGAGGCTTAACGTATGCGGCGGGATATTGGTAAGGGTTGAGTGTATTCAAAATGTTCATAGAAACCAAAGGCTGCATGGCATAAGTTTCTGTTGACAGATTCTAAGAACAATCAAACGTAATAACAATCAAAGATAATTGATCATATCTAAGACCATTTTTAACCACGGCAAAGAAAGTAGGAAGAGTGATATTGGTTATGGTAAAAAGTATTCAAAGTGATCGTAGAAAAAAAACCACGAGCCGAGTAGTCTAGTTTCTGTAGACTGATTGTAGCTACAAACAATCAAAAGTAACAGCAATCATAAATAAAATTGGCCATGTTCATTGCCACGGGAAGAAACAAGAATGATACCGATAAGGGCAGAGTGTGTTCAAAATGATGGTAGGCACCACGGATAAGTGACCAAGCGTTGCAGACTTGATTTTCGTTGATGAAAATATCAAACACTTTAAAAATCCAACATTATTAACTATGTCCTTGCCACGGGAAAAATTGTAATGGCTAGAAATGAGTGTATTTAAAGTGATCGTAGGAACCACGGACAAATGGCCAAGTTTCTCTAGACTGATTGTGGCTACGAACAATCAAAAGTAATAAAAATCTAACATAATTAACTATGTTCTTGCCACGGGAAAATTATAATGGCTAGAAAAGAGTGTACTTAAAGTGATCGTAGGAATCACGGACAAATGGCCAAGTTTCTCTAGACTGATTGTGGCCGAACAATCAAAAGTAATAACAATCTAACATAATTAACTATGTCCTTGCCACGGGAAGAATTGTAATGGCTAGAAAAGAGTGTATTTAAGATGATCGTAGGAACCACGGACAAATGGCCAAGTTTCTTTAGACTAATTGTGGCTACGAACAATCAAAAGTAATAACAATCTAACATAATTAACCTTGTCACTACCACGGGAAAAATAAAAATTATATTGATTAGGGCATAGTGCATTTAAAGTGATCATAGGGAACATGGGCTGCGTTGCCCATACATACTCGGTTGTGGCTACGAACAAATATGCATTATAACAAATGTGAGTATATATAATATTAATAATAACAACTAATAACATTATAACAACTAAAAGTGGCAAAATTCACAACTTACGTGATTACCTAAAGCTAGGTCAATCCTTTTCTTTCGTGTGGAGGAATGGTCAGAGTTGGACGTAAAGGTCTGCAAGCCAGTCCAGGGCGAATACCTCATTAATTTTTGTGAGAAATTAATGGAGCGGGAATTCGTCGAGCAAATGTTCGGTAGTCTGCACCGTACCGCATTCACACATCGCTGACTATTTAAGAGCTCACCTGTGCATCATGTGGACACAACGGTTGTAGTATCACCCTATCCTTGGTGGAGGACTAGAAATTACGAAACTTGACCCTTAACATTGCCGTTACCTTGATCCACCATGCAAATCTTCATTTAACAGTCCAGATCATCTTACAGTCCAATTTTTTTTTAATTGAATATGGGTATTCTTTTATTTTTTGGTTTAATTAGACCAAAGTGAAAATATACACTTTATATTTTTTGTTCAAAATTATTTTTCATTGATGGCTGCTACCATGTGGTATCGAAAGGTGGATATGGGTGCAAATAGTGCAAAAATATGGAAATGGTTTCCAGCAGCGCATTATAATATTGTGTTCCTTGGTATACACTGTTATGTATTGGCTTTGTCCTTTTTTTGTAGCCTAATTTAATTGCACGTTCTTGTGTTGTATATATATATATATATATATATATATATATATATATATATATATATATTTATATATATTATATATTTATTATTATATTATTCATCCTCCGCAAAAAGCACAAAAATTGTTTGGTAATACGTTTTATCAATAAGCGACTGACAAGATATTCCTCAATCCGACTTTTAAAACACATCTCTAGCACAAATACAATAAAAAAACACAAAACAATCACACGATCAGAAATATAACCAAACGACACTACAATGTACCTTAACAGCATACTACATCAGCACAAAGACAATTCACTTCCTAGCTCCAAGACCTTAAACCTTCTCTCTGATATCCTAAAAAAAAGAAACTCCACTCCATATTTTCAAAACATAAATAACTCTATGGATCCTAACATCTGCAATACATTTCACCTATAACACCAATATATTGTACACTTTAACCCCCTAATCCACACATCTCTTACATTCCTCAATTGACATAATTCACATAAAAAAATTAATACTTATTAATTAATTATTAAATGATTATTTATCACACAAAATATTATTAACTGAATCGGAATTGTATAATTTACTAACTATTATGTATATTATAAAAATCTTCAATCTGTAAACTTTACTCGCCATAACAAAGGGGCATGGCGGTTGAAATAACATTCAAAATGTATCCAATGAAAATTTTCTTTGAAAAAAAAAAAATTATTTAATTATCTTTAAAAATAATAACAAAACGGTTTGAAAGATTTTCTCGCACATCGACGTCTATTACATGGAACGAAAAAGTGGTTTATTCGGGATTTCATACTGCATTGTGATTTGTTTCTGTATAAAAACCCCGAATCGTGTGCAATATTCAATATAATTTCAAAAATTACCCTGTACTATTTCTTACTGCGGATGCCAATACGATAATATAAGACACATTTTTCCGATAGATCAGTTCAACTTATATACATAAGTTCATCCGTATTCTATATTTTTATTGTTCTATACACACTGGACGCTTCACCTAATAATGGTGTTTTCCTTTTTGAGAAAACTGTTTAACGATTACGGTAGGAAAAATTTTATTACAACAAAGTGTTGTCAACCCAACTTTTTATAACTACAACATAAGTTATATCCAATCATTCTTCCTTCTTCATCTGCAAAATTGTCGAGAGTATATTTGATTCGGAGGTTGGATAGATTTATCTAATAAATTATCGGTTACATCAGTGTTTTCATTTATCACGTCAAACTGCTTCAGAGGGTGATAATACAGGGATGGAAATAAAAATGTTACATTTACAAAACAAATACTTTTTCTAACGTTACCGTTCGCCGATACCGTATGGTATCCTGTCACTTTGAGACCATGTTGTGTTGATGTCACAGTGTAAATATTTTAATAGATATACAAGTTGAAAGGTACACTTGCCCTAACATGAAATCTCGGTATCATTTCGACGAGCTTTTGACAAACCACGTGATCATATTTTTGGCACCAGGCGAGTTCAAGAATGCTTTGAATAAACCACAACATCGGTCGTACATTTACATCCGAAGAACGCAGATTGAAATAACCAGACGCTAAAGCTGGACAACGGTTTGCAGCTCAGTACATTATTGGACTTTTCTACGCAGGTTCTGAATGTTCGTTTTTAAAAGAACCGCCTGGCGTAGTGACGTTAAGAATGATTGAGGTGCGTAAATTAAAACACGTCCGTAAAAGTGTCTAACTAAATAGTGGAAAAAAATATTCAATTTTAGAAAAAAGCCTGAATTTTTGTTTACCCGATTTGGAATTTGTAATTAAGTTTTTTACGTAGCCAGAAATTTGCGCGCCATTGAAAAAAGGATTAAAACTACTTTGTAAGCAGATTTTTTTTCAAGGACTGAATAGTAATATTACAATGCGAGTTGCCTGTATACTGTCAACATCATTTATTGATATATCACAAAAGGGAGATGTTAGTAACATGGTTTGTTCCCATTTCCCTGATTGACTGGTCCATCGATTTGAATGTCTATGGTTCAAACGAAAAATTTCAGGTCCACATGTTCAGTTACACAAAGTTTTAAAAGAAATTGATGCACGTTCATACTTCACTTGCGTCAAAAATGAACTTTTCTGGTGTTTTTTCTCACCTCTGGTACGCTGATTGGACTAATCAAAGCTCACTCCCCACTAGGTGTTTCAAAATGGTGAACCCAAAGGTAACAAAGCTGTTTCTAATATGTGTGGTATCCGCGAGAGTTAATGGGTTTTAATCCAGCGTTGCATATGTATATATCTCACAAAATAGGGTATACGTGAGAATCAACAGTAGTTATTGTTCAAAGAGCGTTCCGCCCAGCTTCCATCGCTCCCTGCTGTTGTCCCCTTGCATATCGCTACCTCCTACCGGGCTCCCAGCGCATACCACCGCCCACTTCGGCAATCACTGACCACTGACCTCCGGAATTTATTGCATTAACTACTGGACACCCTGTATTTCATCAATGTGAACCGACACAATTTACATAATTACATACACGGTTCAGGGGTAAACAACCCGCGATTCGCCAGCCGCACGCTGCTCTTTCAGGGCAAAAATAAAGCTTTTCTATTTACCTTTTTTAATTTGCCAGATGCTGTGTTGCAGAGAAACTCTCCAACACAATACAAACTTATATAATAAACAATACAAGATCTTCCGAAGAAATACCAACCAATATTAGAGAAGAGGAAAATGTATCAAATATATGTAGATTTTTCATTGTTAACATGTTAAATTTGTTGAACATTTAAATTTAAAAGATTTTTTGTGTAATTATTATTACGAGTAACAGCTGTTTCGCCCTCTAAAGGCATTATAAAACTGTGTTCGACAATGCCTTACACAGCAAATCTTGTTTATAAATAAACCGTCTTTTTGTTAATTGAATAATAATATTATTGTTTATACAAATAAAAGAAAAACTTTAAAATATTTATTGTAAAAAATAAGTTACGAAATACGTGAGGTCTAATATTATTTGTTTTTAATTTGTAATCTTATATACTCTACTGTGTTTGTAACTTAATTTGTTTATTAGCAAATACATGTAACCACTGGACACATATGTACTATTTTAAGATTAAATAAAATGTTTAGTTACAGTGTATTATTTACTTTTCTTAGCGTAAGCCAAGTTTCCATTTATAAAAGCGGCTTCAGTCTTTGTATAACAATATAAATAAATATAGATATATTCTTTTAAATCTTTGGTCAGTGAATAGAAAGAAACATATTTGGTTAATTCGTCTTTGAAGTATGTCGACCCCTGGCCTAGTCCCTTAGGACGTTGTAATAAATTCTACAAGGTGTGGCAATTAGCAATTAGTTGTTGGATTGACTCACCTCGCAACACCTTTAATGTTCTTCATTGAAAAATGTTTACACGTCTGCTCTAGTTTTTATTTTTTACAAAATTAAGCCGGTGTACGAAAAATCACAATTATTTATTTTGTATTAAAGTCGTATTTAGCTGCAACCTCCTTTTGAGCAAACGTTTCGGACAGTCTTGCAGTGTCCATCATCAGTACCGCAATGATACAGATAATCTTCGAGTATCCTAAAAAGTTCCCACAACCTGCGTTATCTACGATTATGATTAATCGCTTTCAGCATCGTTTCTTGACCTTTTTATCAACGCAAAAGTGTTAAAACTAAAACTGATTATTTTGACAGGGGGAGTGAAAGGAGATGAGGAGAGGAAGGTTGATTAAATGGTGGTTCAATGATTGAAGACAATATTAACGAATCTCAAACAAAAGATGTGATACAGAAAAATATTCAATCGCATCTAGGAATCGAACTCCGAACCTCTTCCTTGCCGGGGAAATGTTTTGACCACTGACTGAGAGCTACAAACATTATCTTTATTTTCCTAATGCATATTTTTTGGCTGCTATCTTATATATGATCGCAATATTCTACACGAACTAAATGCAGTCTAGAGAGCGTCTCGGTTAAATATATCAATTTTTATTTTAATGTGCGACATCTACTGAGTTTTCTACAAGTAGGTATAGCATGATTTTTTTAATAGTAGAATAACTTAATGAGTAAAATCTCAAATACTAATATTTTTCTCTTTCACATCTTTCGTTTAAGAGTCGTTAATATTGTTTTCAATGATAAAATATAATTATTTGAGGTTTTATTCATTAAATTTTTCCATTATAAAAATATTCTTCCTAGAATTGTAGTCGGTAGATGTCCCCTAAAAAAATGTAAAATGGCCCCTAAAAGTCAATTTACAATTATTGAAGAAACATTTAGATTATGTTTTTATTACTTCAGCATTATTACTTTTTAATTTTTTTTTGTTTTTCTTTAAATTTAATAATTATTTCGTATTGTAATTATTCTATCCTCCCAGTGCTACTTTAATAATAATAATAATCAATGTTTAGATTTTTAATGGTGGTCTTTTACCATGGCAATACTGAAAAGAACCATCACTGCACTCTTCAACATGAACTCACAAATCAGTATCAATCATCGAACCGTAACATAGTTTCGATGTCAATCAATCAGTCATGAAAATGTACCACTTACTGTATACCGTACTGACTTGTTTATTAAAACTCAGTTTCTATGTCCATTACCTGTTCTATTTCCAGTTAGGTTTCTTTATTTGACGGTATGTTAAACAGCTTGTACACAGAACACGGTGCTTCGGTGACACCTGTTTACAAGACAAATACGCCACAGAACGCCGGGGCTTCTAGGCTTGCTACCTCGTAGTAGTAGTACTACCGTACAATATATATGTACTCACTATACATACTGTGCACTTGTGCACAGTGGAGGATTTCCGACAGCTTCAATAAATGTTTTGTAACTTTTAAAAGATATTAGATTTTTTACATTTTCCTCCGTCCGTTTGATAAATTTCCCTGCAATCCTCAGAGCACAGGCGTCAGGTAGATATGCTGTACTCGTTCTACCGGTATGACAATGGAATATGCTCCGAGGAACTAGAGTTATCGATCCCTTTGGCACAGGTGCATATTTGAGAAACACGCCAAACGCGCGCCCAACATATGTACGCTTCTATGACTCGTTCTTGAGTTCAACAGCTCTGCTGTGGAACAATTTCCCGGCCTCTGGGTTTCCACTCTCCTACAACATAGGTCTCTTCAAGACTGATATTAACTTCTTTCTCCGTTCAAAAATACCCTCCGCTAATAACGCTATCTAACTAAATTATAGATATGAACTTTATCGCTTGTCTGAATTCTAAGAACAAACAGTTCGAATTTTGAAAATGAAACAAAAATTCAAAGCAAATCCGAGTTCTAGAGTTCATTGAATCCGGGTTAAATTAATATTTTAGATTAAGACTTTATACGTTTAGTACCTACGACAAAAATTATATTTATTTATTTATTGGACAATTTGTATATCGCCGCTTTTGTGAGATATCACCTCAGGGGCCCTTTACAGTTGTTGCAGGTATTACAAAAAATATAAATATTACAAAAATAAAGTTAAATTAAATCAAGTACGGGAACAGGTGATGAAGTACAGGAACAGGTGACACTAAGATAGAAGATGGAGACTCTGCAACAAGAATCCTAGGTGGTGAGGAAACTGGACCAGCTGTTGCAGCGAAAGAGTGCACCGCATCCACCAACAGTGCCAGCACGAGGTTCGTCATCTGTCCAAGTATGTGTCTGCTGCTAATAAAACGCTGATACAATATCCTCTCATAGTTACCGGACCTCGGCAGCACCGCTGTGACATTTGACGAAGATAGAGGATGGAGACTCTTCAGCAAGAATCCTAGGTGGTGAAGAAACTGGACCAGCTGCTGCAGCGAGAGTGTCCACCGCGTCCACCAACAGTGCCAGCACGAGGTTCATCATCCGTCCAGGTATGTGTCTGCCGCTAATTAAGGGCTGACACAGTATCCTCACATAGATAGCAGACCTTGGCATTATGAATATGTCTAGAATCGGTATTAAACATGGCATATAAGCATGAAATATTTGGCAAATTTCAAAAGCCATTTTATGAAATATTTGGCTTTTTATGAAATATCATCTTTCAAAAATAACTTAAAACTATTATAAAGTTTATTTTCATTACTTCTAATCAGTTATCAACATAGTCGTAAATGAAAAAACTAAGATAAACTAAACAAAATTAAAAAAGACACTTTTTTACACATTTTGTTAGCTGTGAAAAGGTTCAGATCTTCTGTGGCACAAAATGAAAAATAACAGCCAAAATTATTACAAAAACGACTAAAAAAATAGCATGTAAAATAAAATAAATATATAAAGGGTGTTAAGAGACGTACTTGAATTTATTCCTGACATCATTTCGAGGAAAAAATGTAAATGAAATTCCGGTGACACTTACAATTTTTTTTTTCAACTTAATACCAATACTTACAAAATCAGTACGTATTGGAAAGTTAGGGTCGGGCTGGGGGCTTGGGTGGTTACCAGGCTGACAGTATGTCAGAAGTGGAATAAAAAAATAAAATAAATACAATTTCTCTTACTGAAAACATCAAATAAGTCACCGGAGTCAAAAAATTAATTTAAATTTTTACCCAAATAATGTCAGTAATAACTGGTTAAAGTAAGTTAAATGCGTCCCTGAATAACCTGTATGTTGTAAAAATATGTAAGTTACCTTAGTATACGGGCTTACTAAGAAATAAGAAGTTCAGCTAATAATGTGGTTCAAGAAATACATTTCTTTCCCTTGCCACAAGCCGCCCCTGATCTCACAACAGTGGCGTAGCGTTCCTTCTGACAGCGGTGTGTTGTTAGGTTGGCTGATTGGCTGTTCGGGTGCCTTATTGATGAATAATGTGACAAAATGGCCGCCAGTCACGTCACGTATCATTAGCCGCCCCGGAACTAAAGCACAGTGTAATAACAGTATAAGGTAGCCACTAAAAGCGTACAAGGCACTCAACACCAGATCTCTAACAATTCCTGACACCCTGTTGTTATTTTTAATTTGTGGTGAAAAGTGACGTAGGACTTTTTTTGTCAGATATTATCTATTGAATATATATATATTCGTATATATATATATATATATATATATATATACGAGGGTAGTGCAATCCCAGTTTGCCATATTACATGATATATATATATATATATATATATATATATATCATGTAATATGGCAAACTGGGATTGCACTACCCTCGTAGTCCTGCTGGATTAAAAACTTTGGTAAAAAAATAATAATTAATTCCACACAGGAGAACACGGAGGAAATTTTATTCAGGGATTATGTCATATTTTGGAAAATCTCCTGAATGGGAAAAGTCTCTGGTGATACCGATTCCAAAGCTTTTAAACACAAAAAAATATGAAGACTTTCGACCTGTGTTTCCAAAATATGAACAAGTGATGGAATATATAATTAAATTTCAAGTAGAAGAATACTTGAAAAAGAATAGTATCCTTTGTGATGAACAATCTGGGTTTTGCAACAATTCACGTGAAACAGTGATTAGAAGGAAGATATAGATAAAAACTTGTGTATTGTTGCGGTGTTCTTAGATTTTCAAAAAACTTTTAAAATAATAGATGGAAAAAAAGAGTTATTAAAAAATTAAAGAAATATAGAATAAAGGGAAAAGTATTAGAATGATTTAAAAATTATTTCACCAACAGACAACAAAAGACAAAGATAAGTAACAATAAATACGATTGAAAATACGCTCGGGGTTCCGCAAGGATCAACATTGGGCCCGATATTTTTTTATACTCTTCGTCTACATAAATGATATAGTAAAAATATTAAAACATTGCAATATAAGACTGTTTGCAGACGATGCACTGATTTATATTGCGGAAGATAAGTATGAGAAAATAATCAAAAAAATAAATAGTGACTTGGATGCTGTGTCAAAATGGCTAAAACAAAATAAATTAAAACTAAACGTTAATCAGAGAAAATACACAAAGGCAAAAAAATCATGCACGAGGACCCAAATATTGATCATGAAAGAGGGGAAGAAATTATACATCTAGGTAGTTTATTATAGACTCAAAGCTGAACTTCTCAAAAAATGCACACTATTCAATTTAAAAAAATCTTTTCTTGGCAGAATCAGAAACATGTAAGATGCACGAGGACCCAAATATTGATCATGAAAGAGGGGAAGAAATTATACATCTAGGTAGTTTATTATAGACTCAAAGCTGAACTTCTCAAAAAATGCACACTATTCAATTTAAAAAAATCTTTTCTTGGCAGAATCAGAAACATGTAAAATAATATATCATACAATCATTGCACCACACTTCAATTACTGTTCATGCATTCTTTTTCTCCGCAATGAAGAAAAATTTGAGGAAATTCAAATACTACAAATGAAAGCATAAGAAATAAATAATATAGGAATGTAATATATATAAACGGATAAGATACATGTTAAAGGAGCTATATTTTATGACAGTGAAGCAAACTATATATTTAAATTAATTTTTTATACATTAAATAAACAAAGTGACGATGTCTAAGGAAATGAAAGGAAAAGTAAATTACAATCACGAGAGACACGGACACGGGACGAGAAATGTAAAGCAAATTAGATTACCCACAAGGAAGAAAATTCTCGGAAATATCTGATGTAGGTACCAACCGTCCAACGTTACAACAAAATCTCAAATGAAATTATTGATGTTAAAAATATGATTAATTTTAAAAGGGAATTCGGAAAGTATATCCACCTAAAAATTTTGTTTTTATTTTTTTTAATGTCTTATTTTAAAATATTTCACGATATATTACGTTTGCCAAATAATTTTAATTTTATATATGTATATGCACAATGATGTGAGTTAACTTAAGACAAATCAATATAATATATGTTTGAGCATGCTGTGTGGAAGATCTAAAAAAACAATTAAACTCTGCATAGCACAAGATTACTTACGATTGAGATCTCAACGAGTGAATGATATAATATATTATTACACGACCTGTGATTTTTCTTGTTGTGACTGCAAAGATTGAAAGAAACGTTTTAATTTCGATCGTTTAATTCATCGAAACTACGCAACGGATTTTGATAGATTTTTCACTAACATTTAGAAAATTTCTTCCGAAACGTTTATATATATAAAACATGCGTATTATATTTATAGAAACTAGAGAAAAATCGACGTTTTGTAATTGACTTGTAAAACAATATTTCGGGCGGTTACATTGCTAATGCTGACTAAACCTTAAACCTTATGCGATACATCAAAATAATGTACTATGGAATTGTAATCATAAAAAAAACCTACAGAAAAGTTCTCTATGGTATATGTCCATCTCTTAAGGATAACCCCCCAGCAACGCCGGTTTCACGTAATCACAATCTTTAAAACAAAAGTCAAGTGGGAAACAAGTCTTTCGTCTGAGAGTTTTAAGAGACTTATATTATATTTAAATTACTGTTTTAATGATCTAAAGAAGAATATAAGATTTTTAATGTTGAAATGTTTTAAGTGTCTGCCATTGCGGAGAATTTAGCCAAGCATTTCTAATCCTTTATTTGTTACATTATTATTTGTTGATAAGAAAGAAAATTTAATTTAGAATCAAATATAATGCGAAGATCATTAATTTCATTGTAAGAGGGTATTTGAATGTATGCAAAAAGATTTTCATACGTCTAGATTGTCTACTCTAGAAGGAAAGAAGAACCACATTTCACAATAAAGTAAACGAAGCACGTAAAACAAATACACAGTCTAGGAAAAAAAATGGTATTAAATTAACTAAAAATAATCTTCGTAAGATTAAAAATCATAATTTTTTTACATATTCAGCACATAGCCTACGAAAAGTGCCGAGATTTGGTTCCCTTTACGGCTTTTGGAAGATCATTAAAAGTTTTTGACCTTTATAAAACATGCTATTTTGTATGCTGGTTTTTTTTTATTTATTTATTATATTTTGGGGATGCTGTGTGGAGGGTCTTTTCAAAGAAAGAAAGGACATGAAATTCAGGGAAGGAAAAAAGTATGAAATGTAGGTAGGAATTGGGGGTCAGTGGGTCCATGAGTGAAGGAAGTATGAATCCATCCCTCCCACTGCAGTGCAAAGCGATCGGCTAAGAGAGTCCGGCTGGAAAGGCCAAAAGGTCTCCCTCAACTAGTCTCCTTATGCGGCCCGCCACGCAGTAAGTGGGCAGACGCATCCGCCACCAAGACCTAGAAAAACCTCATCCTATTATCCCGGGCACCCTTGCAGAGTCACCGAACGCAGCAAACTACTTGGGGCGACCTACGGCAAAGGTTTTGGTTATCCAATGAATGGTTCTCGGGGCGGAGGTACCCATAACCGCCCGCCAAATTTTAAATTTGTTATGAACTCCCAGCGTGTTTGAAAACTTGGATTTCTGACTGACGACCATTCACCAGGGTGATACTGCGAAAATCTACCACATCACAACATATTATGACTACATAGGGCCTTACTAATAAACGTGATTTTAATTTTACAAAATTTGTAAACAGCCAAATGTATCATAAATGATTTTTATCAATTGTGTAAAATTTAATGTACTTTTATTAGTAAGGGCGAAAGTGGATAATGACATAACTTGGAACGTAGGTAGAAAGTTACCTGAATATAATATTATGCATTAATCCTAATTTGTCAAACACAATGTACACTTTCCGCCATTCTAGAATTACGAAAAATTTTGAAAATTACGAAAAACCCATAATATGTTATATTAGGCAAAGCTACTAAATTGCTTATGAACACGCAATCTATGAAGTTTACCTTCAGTAGTGACACTAATTCACACCGATTTCCCAGCCACTGAAGAGTTCAACCGATAGAATTAACCAAAGATGTTAGAAGAAAGAGATATGCAATGTTGGCCGCCGGACCGTAGGCGGAGTACTACCTAATTAGGGTACTTTGAATACTGTCGGGACGTGTACGCACAGAAATCTGTTCTATGTATTAGTGCGGATACCTTAGCGTAAGCGAAGGTGTGCAATAGTATTGGTGAACAAAACCAGCGACACTGGGCAAAACAATTCCACACAGTATGAACTGCTCATAGCACATCTCGTTCTTCTAATATCTTTGGAATGAACCGATGGTGCGTGTTGAGAACGTGTCGCTTGTGCACTCCATTAACGCATATCAGTTTTGCACAACACTACTGCACGTACACTGGAGTGGTAAGGTTTAATCAAATAGCGGCAGAGATGAGATTAGAATCTTAATTTAAAAAAAACTTTAAAATTAAATAAACAATGTTACCTTAAATAGTGCAAGTAATTATTAGCATCACTTTATATCGCATTATATTCGTACAGTATAGTATATTCGCTTTTTTCTATTTTTTCTCTTTCATTTCACTTTTTATGTATAGCTAATTTTTTTTAAGTAGGTATCTTCCTTTCGTAAAGGTAAATTTGTTTATTTATAATCTGTTTGTTCACAATTTTAGAGGCGGGTATGGATTCCTCCGCACCGGGAAATATTGAGTGGATAAAAAACACCTCTGCCATAGGTCATTCCAAGTTGTTCGCTACGTTTGGTGACTAAGCAGGGGTTCCCAGGTTCATGCGGTGAGGAATGTCTATGTCTTGGCGGCGGATGCGTCTCCACACCTATTGTGTGACGGACCGAATCGGGAGAGACCGGTTGTGCCAGATCTTTTTACCTCTCCAGCAGGACTCTCTCGACGCATCGCATTGCACCGTAATGGGAGGGATGGATTTATAAGTCCGTCACTCCTGGATACACTGACACCTCAGATTCCTACCCACCCCTCATACCCTTTTCCTTCCCAGATCTTCCTCTCATTCATTTCCTTAAAAAAATCCTTCACACAGCATCCCCAAATTTTTTAACTTGTTGGTCAATAAGTACATTTTTTTAAAGAAATTATCAGGTGTTCGTGCGTCCGAAGTAAGCTCAATTAATCCTAACTGATGAAATTTATCAAAAATATTCGAAGTTCGAAAATTTTTCTTCAACAGAAAATCCACTTAATTTTCCTATCTGGGGGAGCAGTTGAGATGTCATTATTTTGAGTTTACGATATAAGTTATTCTTTAAAATCGGAATCACACTTCTTGGTAATTTAAGATCAGTGTTCACGACAATGTCCCGGACAAGCACTTTATTTTCAAACATTTTATCGAACATTTTAGGTATGCTTAAATTAGACTGTGATTTTGATTGATTGAATAATAATACAGAGTGTCCGGGGTAAAGTGAGCTAACTTTATGGGAGGTGATTCTACATGATGGTAGAAGTGTAAAAGAAAAAAAATTTTTTTCGAATTTCCAACTTATATTTTTTAATAAAGGAATATTTATTTTCCCATAAAAACAATTCAACAATTTTAACTAAAAACTTCTAGCGTTGGAATTTAATAGAATATTAATTACCTTTTTTACTCGTAATATCATGTAGAATCACCCCCCGAAGTTAGCGCACTTTACGCCCGGACACCCTGTATAATGTTAAAATTATAATCTAAAGACCGCCCATGGAATGATTTTATGCTATAAAAGTTCATCATTGTGGCGGGAATCGAATTATTTGATAACGGAATGGCAATTAAAACGGACTGTAAATGAAAAATTGAAGATACGATCGAGTAAAAATCACACGGAAAACGAGGAGAGTTGAAAGGAAGCCTTTCCTTATGCTGATGTTGGTTTCTTTTGATGATGTTTGTTTCTTGCATATTCTCATTCTTAAAATTTATGGGTTTCCACAACACAATTCTGTTTAATTTCACCACACGACGATGTTTAATTTGGGGATGCAATTCGCATGTCTTTTTACGAGAATAATGATCCAAGCAGGAAGATAAAATGCACTAGGACAATATCACTATTTTTTTTTATTATTATTATTATCCTTTATGCTATGCATAAAATTTTGTCTTATAAACATTAGTTTATCATTAAAAAATAATAATATTGGAAAAGTCAAAAATATTTCACCAACAAATGAAGATATACTATGTCTCGACGCCATCTAGTGATAAATTTAGCACTAACAAAGCCTTTCCTACAAAAATAAAGTTGGTTGTTTACAGGTGGAAAAAATATAATAAGCAGATTAAAATTATTAAAATTAAAATTGTCGTTAATAAAAAAAAAAAATAAAAAAAATAAATAAATAAAAAAGTAATTGTTGATTAAGGTAAGTACATATTGAATTATTTGGCGGGTTGGAAATAAGCCGACGTAGCTCAGTGGTTGCAGAGCACCAGACCGGACATCAGAAGGTACGGGTTCAATTCCCGTTGGCGGCATTTATTTTTACTCGGGAGATATTTTCAATTTGTATTGATATTTCAGGCGACTAATTATTCCTTATAATTATTTGATGACAATATTATCAATGAAACAAATGAAAATTGAATATCACTCGCGTAGGTGGGTAGTTTTGTCTTCTTCCTTCCCAGGTAAGACTTTAAGGAAAGGAGATGAACGCAGGAAATAACAATTTGAAAAGGACATTGGGTATGGAATACTTACAAAACTGTTTCAATATTTAACACGAATCAAATAAAATGCGTTGACCAATCTTTTATAGAAGTTTTTTGATGACCTCCGTGGTCGTGGCTGAGCTAATTGACTTCGTATCTAGGTATCGCGGGTTCGAAACCCAACTTACGCAAATATATGTTATTCATTCAAATATACTATCGACCTATTTCCAAATCACAGATTCTTAGTAAAGTACTGGAAAACATTGATTATAATCAGTTATATTCAACCATCTCACCTTCACTCTTAAATAATCAACATGACTTCATGAAAAATCGCTCTATACCTTCAAATCTTGCATTCTTTACAAATTTTCTGCACGGTCAAATGGATATGCCACGCCAAGTAGACGCAATTTATACGGATTTACCAAAGCAATTTACCGTGTTAATTGTTGTGTTAGTTGATTACACTATATTCTTTTACAGAAGTAGTTAGGTCTAGAAATTCAAGGTGATCTCTATAGATGGATCGCATCATATGTCAAATCACGGTTGTTAAAGGTTTCGCATCTTGCGTAATGGAAATCGACTATGCCCCAGGGGTCGCATCTCGGACCACTCTTATTTAATATTTTCGTAAACGACATTTATGTATGCTTTCAAAATATTTACTTCGTGTTATACGCGGATGACATGAATTTTGTTTAAACCTATTCAATATTTGTCCGATTGTACGGAATTACAAAGCGATCTTGATCATTTATGTTCGACTCATTTTTGTGTAAGTCGGCTCGTATGTGTAACGATCTACTGGCATCTGTTTTTCCTCCTTATTATAAGCCGGTCAAGACCCGCATTAATAAATCACTTCCTACAGCCTTTCCCTTAACCAGCCTCCCATCGCTGCCCAACCGGTGGCAATATAGTTCTCCTGTCTTTAAATTTTACAGACAGGGGCGCTCTTGTGAGGTGTCCCATTTTTTCTTACATTGCCTGTGGAAATTGACCAGACATAACTAGTTGAATAGTCAGGGTACTTTTACCAATCTTCCTGTTACCTATCTCTTTCTCCTACCCATTATCTACAGCTCCACATCATACCCCAGCATAGACAGTTGGTATTTTTGGCACTAACCTAAAATAAATTTTAAAATCGAGGTCATATCTAGATTCCAGATAGTGTTTCTCATCGACCAAGTATTATCTAGTCAGGGTGTGTGAATCTTAAAATTAACACCCAAACCAAAAGTATTGATTAAAGCAAACATCTATCAAAAACGAAGTGCTTTATCTCGTCGTCGAAATACATTTTACCCTTTGTTGGTCTGCATGCAGCAAATTTGTCTTCTAGCAGGTTCATCCCAACTGTCTCAGGTGGTCTTATTTTTAGATTGAAATTAGGTATAAAAGGACTAATCTGTTGTTATTATATACCGATGGTTTTTGTCTATTTTTTTGTTTTTTTTTGCGAGATGTTTTGAATTTCAGAATTTCTAAAATGGAGCCTGAAAATCATTAATACTGTTACGTGATTTTATGAACATTTAAGGTCACTTTATAGGGATGGGTCATATGAAAATGACCGCTAACTCCTTTGGGAGTTATGCGTCTATTTATCAAGTTCAAATTATAATGATATATTAAGTTCATCACGTAACATATAGGTAGGCAGTCTTATACATTAGCAGGTGAATTAGAATAAAACTATGGAGAACTTGTAACTATTTTTTTTAAATAAAAATTTCAAGGTTACGATTGCTACGAATAACCTGAAAATATCATTTGAATTTAACCTAGTACCGCCATTATTCTCTGCGGGTAAAGCCCTCCATCAATGCACAAGATACCTTCTTCTGCTTTTGATGAAAGAGTATTAAATGATTGTTTTTCATTGTGTATACACTATACACATACAATAACAAAATACGCAGAAAAAAGCGCCATTAAAAATGTATTTGATTTGAATTACATACATATATATAATTTACAACAGAAAAGTAGGAAGCATATTTAAAAATATCATACGGCAATACATGTTACACATATTTTTACAGACCGAAAACCGTGCTTATACAGAATGACTAGAATCACAGAAGAGTGACGGTCCGTCCTCTCTGCCTGCCCCTACAGAACGGGGTGATGGTTAGTTAGTATTAGTTTTTGTTGTTGCAAAATAGCAACTACATAAAAATTATCCCGTGAAAAACTTTTTTTTTTGTTAAAATACATTAACATATTTTTATAAATATTTATAAATATCCTTTTTGTTTTGTTTTTTTCTTTTGGTGTGTTTGAGGATTGAACCTTCATCCTTTGGGACTGGAGTCAACCGTGCTAACAACTGAGTCAAATCCCAAATTTAGTATGAAGTTATTAATTTTATATGAATTAAAATGACGCCACAAAGTGATTTTGCAATTATTGAATTGACTAAATATTATAATGACCATTTATTAAATTTACTGGTAGAGTCAAAAATTCGCGAGCGTTTGCGTGCATGAATGTAACCAAAAGTTGATAGAATGCATTGAAATCGACAATGGGTCTATCTGCGGAGTTTCAGCTTGATCGGATGTCGGGAAGTGGGTTAATTTCCACTTACAAAGTTTGCATTAATTCATTCACGAAAACAAGAATCAAATTCAAAATGTATTTAAAAAATTACTTCCGAAGCCATGTTTTTCTCATTTTTACACAAAACAACATCATTTTTTAATGTTCTACTTTACGACTGGATATGTTCTAATAGAGGAACATATTTAAAAAACTAAATTTAAGTCTCCTTTTACATTTTCTAAAACTAAAATGAAATATTCCGCATTCAGGTGACGATATTCGCGAAACAACTTTTTTCTTCTTAAAGTCTGATAATTAAAAGAGCAATATACAGGGTGTATCGGCACGTACCCGACAAATTTTAACCAGCGATTCCTGAGCATATATGGAGTAAAAAATGTTAAAGCCACTTTGCTGTTCGGTAACGTTTTTTTATAAAAAAAATTACCATTTATATTTTCACCACATGTCACCACTGTTTTATTCTTTATCAAAGTTTGAAAACCCATCTGGCAATATTTTATTCGAATTCCGTTGAATAATGTACGTGTGTACCAATATTGGCGGACTTTTACAATCATAACGAAATGGCACGTCACCATTCGTATCATTTTTAACTATTATTATTTAGTGTGTGCGAAAGAGCGAAGACGCTTTTCGACATACTTGCTTATAACAGCTGTTGAACACGAAAAGCAATGCCAATGACAGTGATGTAGTGTGGAAATTTTTATTTTTTGTGTTTGTAATTGAAAAAAAAAATGCTACCGAACAGCAAAGTGCCTATAACATTTTTTACTCCAAATGTGCTAAGGAATAGCTGATTAAAGTTTGTCGGGTTAGTGCCGATACACTCTGTATAGTGACACTATTAAATTACTAATGGCTTCTATTGATCTATTCCGCTGCATCCTCCATATATCTACACTCAAAGTGAGTTACAGCGTTAGACGAATGAATACATTTAACTAGTTGGTATGGTATGGGAGTATGGGCACGTGGGCTGTGGTTGGTTGTTACTTACGGAGAAATTACTTTAAAAATAGCTCGTGACTCGGTACAAGTTACCATGGCGCCCTGGGTGTGTTTCAACATACATACATTACTGACGGGTATAATCGAAACGGAGAATTATAAAACACAGACGTATGTTGTCGAATATTGTGTTTCTTTTTAATCGGTCGGTCATGAACATGGTTGATTTTAATACAAAAATATTTATTATTGTATAATTGTTTACTAACTAACTAAACGTAATGCAATCTCCCCGCAGGGGTATGCGGTAAGGATGGACAGCCCAAACAACTCGGTCTTGTCACATATCTGCCTCATTCTGATCAGAATAAAGAATAACACAAGAAGTGCCTTATGGGCGTATTTCAGAATCCAAATGTAAGCCCAATATGGGCCTATATCTAAGCCTAAAGATCTAAGCGTCCCATTCTTAATCTTACTCATTAAACTTAAATAAATAAAATAGAAAATTGCATTTTTTTGCTAATCTCAAGCACATTTCTCAAGCGATCATCCATGGTTTTACCACGCGTACGCCCCAGAGATCTCATTTCTATAACATTCCATCCATCCTCTGCCAGTTCCATGCCTCACTGCCATATATCAGGGTAGGTACCAGCACTCAATTATGGACTGCTAACTTCGCTTTTATTTGACATTTTCTTTCGAATGTATAAATGTCGATAATTAAGACTTACTGAAGTAGGAATTTTTATAGTGCAAAATTGTTTATTGTTGGAATAATGATTTAGGACGGGTTGTTTCGGAGAATTTAAACAATTCATCAAATTTCAACGTTCATTTTCAAGTTCTGTGAAAGATTTTTTCAAGTTCTGTTTTTATTTCAGTTTTGTCAAGCAACTAGCCTACAATGATATAATAACAGAACTCGAATAGGAATTTCACAGAACCCGAAAATGAACGTTGAAATTTGATGAATTGTTCAAATTCTCCGAAACAACCCGTCCTTAGACTTTTTAGAAACAATATTTGTTTAAATATATCGATTTTGCCTTGTACTAGTAATTTATTGTTCATTTTAGAGATAGTACAAGGCAAAATTGATTTAAACCTATAGAATTATCTATAGGTTTTGACAATAAACTGTGATGGCGAGGATGCGGCTGCGATTGAACAAATGGATTATTTTTAAGCGGAAT
This sequence comes from Hesperophylax magnus, assembly GCA_026573805.1. NCBI lineage: Eukaryota > Metazoa > Arthropoda > Insecta > Trichoptera > Limnephilidae > Hesperophylax > Hesperophylax magnus. The sequence goes on along the minus strand of JAIUSX010000184.1, from coordinate 9,661,041 downwards.
GCCGAATAAAATGCCTATAGCCAACAGCGAAAGCGTGTTTGTTTGTTTGTCCTTCTTTCACGTCGGAATAGAGCGACCGATCGACGTGATTATTTGCATAGGGATAGTTGGAGGACTAGAAAGTGACATTTTATTCCCTTTGAATAATTCTTTGTACGATAATTTCTCTTTAATCCCACAATAAATAATCACAATTCCTTAGGTAAAAATATACTTCATCACAAATATCTTTACGCCTACCGCATGATGTTTGGTCTTCCCAGATACAGTGCTTCCAACATGCTCACGGAAAGATGAGTACCAGGATTTGCAGTCCTCATAAGAGCCCGGGTAGAATGTTTAAGGGAGAGGACAAACAACTTCAAAAATGTCCTTATCATGTAGTCCCACCAGTCCAGACTCAAGCATGGCAGCACACTGAAGTGTCCTTATCATGTAGTCCCACCAGTCCAGACTCAAGCATGGCAGCACACTGAAGTGTCCTTATCATGTACTCCCACCAGTCCAGACTCAAGCATAGCAGCACACTGAAGACAGTGGCCCCGTCAATCTAAGGCTTAACGTCTTTTTGTTGTTGTTCTTATTATTGTATATTATTGTAAAATTATTACCTACTCATGTTTTAAGGGATGTGAGAGGTATAAGAGATTGCGCAAACCTCCCCACATTCCGGAATAAACTCGTTATTATTATTATTTATTAAGGGGTATTAAGGCCCCGTAGTAAGCGTTCAAATATGGTTTGAAAGGGAAATATGTAGAGGGAGTGAACTAATATTAAAAAACGATAGTAATTAAGCAAAAATGCTAAACCTATTTCATAAAACACGACTCGTTTGAAATGAACCAAAATCTCTCCACAAATGCATTGTGAATTTTTTCATGCCTATAACATATTAAATAACAGAACAAGAAGTGTTTTTAATAATTTTCGGAGCTTACTTTGCGATTTTTTTCTATCGTGGGAATTTCATATAATTAATGTTACGGCATAACAAATGTATAGATATTATCTTCAAAAATAACACACATTTTTGGAACTTAAAAACTTATAGAGTTAAAGAGAAACTTATTATAAATCGTTAAAAATTGGAAATGCGGTGGCTAAAATTGATATATTGCTAAAATTTTATGAACACTTTTTATTATTAGGTATCAATTATCTTTGATACTAGTATATTACTAAATACATTGAAAGGGTAACATAGTAAGTCATTTAAGAGAACCTTTCAAATCAATCACATTTGGCATAATATAGAAAATATAACATAATAAGTATTTGAGTAGATTTTGATTAGAAAAACATAACTGTCACTGTCATTTGAGATCAATCAACTTTGGTGCTAGTAATATTGTAAAAAGACGTAGAAATCGATACGTATTATTTTAAGAAGATTTTAATAAAAAAAGTTTATTTATTAAACTTAAGTTAGCTCACATCGTTGTGTGTGCTAATAATTTTCAAAAAAAAATAAAAATAACATTATTTAGCAGACAACATATCTTTATATATTTTAAAATATAAACACAAAAATACTTTGATATTTGAGGTGAACATAATTTCTAAATTCCTTTTTAAAATTAATCATATTTTTAATCTCAATAAATTCATTCGGGATTTTGTTGTAACGTTGGACGATTGGTACATCAGAGATTTCTGGGTGCTTGATTTATTCCTTGTGGACAATCTAATTTGCTTTACATTTCTCGTCCCATGTCCGTGTATCTCGTGATTGCAATTTATTTTTCCTTTCATTTCCTTAGACATGATGTCTTCACTGTTATAAAATTTAGCTCCTTTATCATGTCTCTTATCCATTTGTATATATTGCGGTTCAATATTATTCTCATTGCTTTATTTTGCAGTATTTGCATTTTCCAAATATGATAGCAAAAACTTTGAAATTACTGACTTCTGAGCATTCTGGTGCTTGCATATCACGCGATTCTCTCGCAAGCCAAAACGGCACATTTTTGGTGTAAATTTAGTTTTTTTTATTGAATACCAATATAAAAAAAAAAACATTTCAGCAATCCCGCAGGATTAACCCTAGTTACACTACAGAAGCTTTCAGATAAACGTAGGAACATTTAAAAATAAAACAATACTTTTAAAAAACTACTTTCACACACCTAAACCCTTTCAATATTCAATTATAACGCTATTTTCTCATACGTCCTCATCATCTGTACATACCCTATTGTATACAATTGCATACAAACAGCAGCAGTAGGTACATGATTAAAAATGAATTATGTGCCATTTATTAAAGCACGTAGGTACCACCGTTAATTTGTATTGTTCAATGGCCTCCACCCAAATGCTGCCATTTAAAATGCATTTCCGAAGCCTTGCGAAATATAAAATTACAGTCGGTGGATATTATGCATTACTCATAATTTAGTACTTATTGTATTTTCGTAATTTAAGGAACAAATGACTATGACATATGTGAGTTGTGCATGTGATTTAAAATCATACTATTCATCATAGATTTATGGACATTTTTCCAGTTTTTCCCATGTAGGTACAGTACATTTTTTACGTATGGTACATTTTTTTATTCTATTTATTGTGTAACGATTGCGCGAGAAAGAAAAGAAGTTATAAGGCCGCTTTGCGTTATAATTTATTTACTGCACCTAAATATCAGGTACATTATTATACACGGTGTAGTATTTTAAATGGAATCCGGTGAACATTTTTAGTCGATTTTGATGTATAACTTTTTTTGATCTGAGCTTTTGTTTTCGAATAAATAGAGTCCAAAGTTGGAATTCTTAGTATGATTTTTTTTTAAATTGGTCGCTAGGTGTTTAATATCAGCTGCTTAATGTCTTTGAAAATACGTCGAAGCGTAGATCGTGAGATCTCTACGTGATGTAGATTCCCCAGTTTCCCGCTTGTACTACGAGTTTCCGGACACCGTCTATAATAAGATTTGAAAATGTTTTTTTACCACATTTTTTTTATAGTTGTTTGGTATTTGATTTTGGAATTTAGTGTGTAAAATGAAATGTTTGAACCATTCGCGTTTTTCCATGTTTTTCAACAGTTTAATAAGAAATAAAGCTGTCTTGGAAATACCCGTATTTCAATGGAGGAACTGGCAATGGAAATGTCACCAGGAAACCCTGCACAATATTTTTACAAGGTTGACTTTAAATTTGTCATATGAGAACAAGTCGCTTCTACGACTCATTCTAGAGCTTGGCTGCGAAGTGGATTTATTTGATGGCCAGCGAGTTATCTCCTCCTAGAGTTTCACTCGTTATTTTCCTCAAAACGGCCATCTTCACAGCATCCCAAAAGATTAGGAGTTCATATTTTTGTTGCGGTTGGTTCGTTCCTTTCCCATGATTTGTGGTTCGGCTCACGCATCGGTTCGCAAGTGTAAACGCAGTAAAATAGACCACCAGGGGAGAGGGGGGTAAGGGATAAATAACTATGTGAGACTTTCAGGTGGGGGGAGCACTCACACTTCTTATCAAGTCTGGTGGGAGGGGGCATATATTAATGACTAATGAGCAATTAATTTGAGCCATCGTTCGATTATAACAATGCTGATCTATGCCCACATTTAGAACCTACCTATCAATTACCTAATTAATTAATTATGGACAAGTAGGTACTGAACTAAGGTAAGCAACAGTAACCGCAAGCTGACACAATTTTACTGGATTGTTTATTTTGACAGAATGCAAAAAAGGATTAATTGTGTCAATAAAAATAAATCGTAATCAGCAATATAAACAATGAACGACCTACATGAATTATATTATGTACTTAGAACAAGCCTGATATACAACCACAATGATCTCCGTAGCAAATTTATGTATAAAACCACAGGACAATGACAAAGAAATAAAAAATACTATTTTTATTAATTAATTTATTAGTAAAATCTACCGATTTTTAAAACGAAAATTTGAAACAGAAAAATCAGAAAAAGATACTGTCAAATCTAGGACTTGAACCTTAGCCTTGCCGGGGCGCTGTTCTATCAACTATGCTAATGGGACCTTAGATGACCGAAGGTTCATAACTCCGAGCAAGTCGAGTACACGTCAGCTGGTATGTAAATATTTCTAGTTTATTAATATGAATACTTCCTTGTTCCTTCCCTTCCTTGAGCTTACTCTGTAAAAAAAAATAAACTGCCCCTTACCTAATCACCGTGTTTGCAGGTAGGTACTGTGTTCGTATCAAAATTCGTTGCGATACCCATAAATCTACACTATTAGCAAAATACCGGACTTTCAACAACCTTATGCATTATTTGAAGTTTTATTATGAAGTTTCAGGGTTTTCACAAGTACTTACAATATCTGGAAATAACATAAGTTAAAAAGACATTTCATTGTCGAAAGGAAAAAAGTTAGTTCCTTCAATCTTTCTGAACAAAACACAGGTACAAATATATTATTTTTACTTCATTCAAATCTTGCGCACAAAAGAACAACAAGCCGAGGCTTTTTCTGCTTTTCAAATAAGGAACAAAACAAGAAGAACGAGTACACGAATTTCAACGAAAACATAAGACACACCCACATAGAAAGCAGTTTCCCGCAGAGCTATGAGAATCTCATAAGATTAAAGACCGACTTAAAAATATCCATTCATTTCCATCATCAATATAATAATATTGTGCAAATGGCAATACTTTTTTATTCCATATACGTTTAAACTCTTAGAAAAAGCGCGCCAAAGCTAGATGAGACAAAGTTTTAAAGCGATGTTGTAAAAAGATACCAAAAACTGAATACAAACAGTATAAATACGTTTTTATAAGTAGTGTTCTTTTCATGAGTTGCTATTTACTAAATTATATACTTATCCACTTCAGGACAGACATCACGAATTAAGCAGAATGTAAATTTAACCGTTGAAATCTTAATATAAGATATAAAGAGAAGGAAGCATTTAAATTTTTTATTTATATAACTGATAACACTTTTTGCTTAGTGTACTAGAACTGATTTGCCCAGTTGCGCGCTGAAGTTGACGGAAACGACCGAACGGACAGCGTCGTGTCCCGAATGCTCACGAAATTTTCCGAAGTCTTCCGGAATCGCCCGAACGAGATGTAGAAAGTTCATTGGAACATGGAACATTTTAGTTTACGATTCTCGTCGGTCGTTATTGGGTGTGTCGCGTGTTTCGAAGTTAATTCGTGCCAACCGCAAGTTTTTACGCTTGGAAAAAGTTTGAGAAATATTACAGGTGCTTCTTTTGTTTATTTACCGTTGGCCGGCGCCATTTTTGATTTGCATTGTACACGTTTTAGTATTGTGAAGGCAGCCGCTGATGATAATTTAAGTAAAATAAGTTATTTTTAAAGTTAAAAGTTGAACACCTTGAAGAATATTATTAGAGTGCATGCATTCTTTTGTCCATAAGAATTTTGTACACTAGCGGTACCTATTTTACAAGACGTATGTTTGTCCTACGCCCATTTGTAAGAAGATTTTTATAATATTATGAAGTTTTCAGGTTATCTATTCAAGAAAGATAATTAATTTATAAGATAATGTTAATTTGTATACATTTAAACATATTTATAGCACCCAAGCTGATTATTTTTTATCTCTTTCTATATTATACTTGCATACCTTCGCATTGAGTCACTCGGAGGTAGTCAGGGCGAACACAGTGCCTCAAATAGCGACATTTTTCTCAAAAATACATAACTCTTTCTTTATTAAATATTGTAACAATTTTAATATATGATTAAAAAACACTACCCATTCATGATTTTAAATTGTCTTTTAGACGGGTTTATGGTTTACATTATGCTTAGGTACCTACAACACTAAAAAAAAAAACATAATTTCTAAACTGATGTTTTGTTCAAAATTGAAAATAAGTTCACAAACTTTTATGATTTCATCCTCCATTTATTGCGTTCGCGTTGTATCAATGAAAAAATTTTAATCTTTCAGATAAGAATGCTGATAAAATAACAGTTTTTTTATACCTAACTAAAGATTATTAGTAATTTAATTGGACTGTTTTTGTATATTTGCTGAACTTAAAAATTACCCAACCGGCAAAAGTTGTCCTACAAACATAATGATACATTTTGTTTTATTTTGAATCTGTCTGAATTTCAAATGTAGAATTTAGAACAATGAAAACCAGAGAGGGTTTAATTATCAAAATACTGTTTTCGTCAGTCTGTGCTGTGCTTTAGTCCTGCGTGCAATCTGTTTTAATGAACTCTAATAGGCTTTGAATTTTAGTATTATTTTCAAAAGAATGAAGATTTAACTAGGTACATTATTGCCTTTTTTTGCATAGTTTCCCACCTTCTAACTTTTGAGTCATTAATTTGTTGTTAAAAATAAATTCATAAACGTTTCTATCTTATTAGTGGTCACTAAGTTAGACATTTTATGGTTCGATTCCCGCGCAAAATAAATCATTCGCGTTTAATATTTGGGCGTTGCCCTTCGAATTGTTCTTTGATAGCTTACTTACCTTCTTCTTTCCTTAATTTCATCAATTAATCACTAATATTCATTATCATTTCAAATTAACAGTCATTTCGTAGGTACCTACGCGAAGATATCGATTATGGTAACCTGGCAACTCAGGATAATGGCAATTCAACACACTCTTCAAAAGTGATATAAAGTCATTAAAAGTGAAAATAAATAAAAAAAACTACTTCACTGAGATTTTTTTCATCACTTTTCAGGACCGTGTTGAACTTCAACTGTCCTGAGTTGCCTTGTAACCATCGAGTATATAGTGGTCGAGGGTTAAGGCTCTCAACTAGCAATCAGGAAGTTTTGAGTTCAAATCCCGAAGTGCTCAAGAAATTTTTCACAACACCTTCATATAAAATAATGTATATTTTTTTGCGGCACGTTTCAGAGTGGAAGATACTTTCAGTATCGTCCTGGTGTAAGACCACCATTCAGAATTAAAACGCTGCTTGAAATGGCTTTAGCCGTGTTTTGTGACTAGAAATGAATAGCCATGTACTTCTCCACCTTCTTCTTCCCCACCTTCTTTCCCTTCTCACTACTTTCGTCCTCACAACATACCCTAATTAGGGATGCATCTCACTGGCTCCAGACTGTATTAAAAATAAGTATTTTGTTCTTATTAGCTTTATATCTATCGCTATATACTATAATACCAACCTAGATAGTTCTTGATCTCTAAATAGTATAAAACAAAGGTCGATATCCACCTCTGTCTGTTATATATATGTCAAGCGATCGCTCAAAACATTTTTGTAAATTGCCATAATCTGCCAAAAATTGAGTGGGTACACCTATAATACTTACCGGTTTAGTAACAATAATAAATTATCAGTTTGGTTAACACTGTTGCAAAATAATTTCGGCATCTCGCAATAGTAGATACAATATAAAAAATCGGATCTCATAATCGAACTTGGACCTACGGTTTTGTGAGAACCGTTGAACCATTGTGAGAAATAAAAGAAAAAACCATTAAAATTGACTTAATTTTATTTATTTTTCACAGCATTTTTTAACGGTACACACAATGAAGAAAAAACTATAGAAGATGTGTTATCTAACACTTTTATTATGAATGTTTTTTGTGCTTATCACAATACAATTGGCCTAGAGAGAATTTCACGTAAGGCTTATCTTACAGATAAGTTCATTAAATCAGAGTGGTAGATACTGGCTGTTTCTACTATATTGGTGCGAGATCACCCTATGATAGGCAGGAAAACAATTTCTTCTTCTTCTTTTCAACACAACAGTTTTATTCTTATTAAATACAAACACAAATATTAATGACTATCAGCCGCAGCTGAAGTTTGCTGGTAGGTACCAGATTAAGGGTCTGATTTCCCTTAATCAGTAGTGGTAATACTGTCTACCACTTGTGACAGCCTACTCTCCCAGACCATTATTCGAGACTGCCTCTCGATGACAGACTCTACATGACTCCGTTTACTGACTGAGCTCTCGATACTCGGGGTATCTGCTTTTAAATAAAAAAAAACATAATAAAAGTTTACCTTGCTAACGCCCTTTTCTCCCACGTCTTGGTTGCCGTGTGGGGTGCATTTTTTCTTAGCCTAAAACAATCATTTTAAAGGGACGTGACATTATCAAAAGGAATCTATTTACATTATCTTAGGGTTGCATTTTGCAATTTGCAAGCTCTTATTTTATGATAGGTTAGCGGCATCCTTGCAATTCTTACATTCAGAGTGCAATAAAGTCGGTCTTTCAAGCTGAGAGCAATAAAATTTGGGAGATTTTAAACAACAATAAAATATATGCAGAGGTACTTAAAAGTAAAACGAACCGACACTAAAAACATATTACAGAGAAATAATTTTTAATCCTAGAAGGACATTGTGATTATAAAATACCAGGCTGTTATATATTTATTTGGGATTTTACACTTCAGATGTGAGAAAGAAATATTCTGTTGTACTAATGTTAAAATTAAAAATGGTGGGAAAATTAATCTTAAGTTATTATCATCTTTGTGAAAGACCACCATTTAGAATCGAAATGTTGCTTAAAAGGGCACAAGTCATGCTTGGTGACTTAAATAGTCAGCTTCTTCCTAAGCTTCCTCTTCTTCGTTTTCTTGCCATAATATCACTGGCTTCGGGTAGCTGGGACCCATTAAAAATAATAAAAACATGGACTGGAAGTGTTCCACATTATTATTTATTTATTTATGTCTATTCTTGAATACATATTTTACAAATGATTACAATGGTTTATATAAAGAAAATAGGTTGATGAGGTAAAACTGTGTGTGGGTAATATTGTATGTTACGTGAACACCTCACTAGGAGAACCTGTGCTGAGGTGTTAACTTGTTTCTGATTAAGTGTGAAGTATATTTATGTGTGGTAGTAGAAAGTTTTTTTTTTCGCACACATATATTCAAATATGCAAACACACATTTCTACGTGAGTGTATGTATTGTTGGATAATTCTTGAAAAACGTGTATAAATATTTAATATTACTTATTACATTTTGGTTATGTTTGGTTTGGAATTATAATCTTTTGGAAAAAGTGAATATTTTGATTATTTATCCAGGCTACGATATGTTTATTGAAAAAGTTTGTAGATGTATTTACAGTATTGTATTGTACTGTAAGATGGATTGAGCCCATAGTCTTTGGACACAAAACCTTTTTGTATTTTAATTTAATTAGAAAATACAGCTAGGCAGTAACTACTTACGTACCTTCCACTTCTTCTTCTCTTTTCCCTCCATGGGTTACTTCCTATTCACAAAAAAGCCACTTAAACATTTTGATATATATTTTTAAAGTTTATAATTTCATATTCACGCTGCATCCAATTTACATATGTATCAGTTACTCTTCCATTAGTTAAGGTTTCAGATAATGGTAGTTCAGGACATCTTACACAAAAACCGTCTATTCCACCGGTATTTTTCCCAGAAGTGCTCTTAATAAGCTCGATTAGCCCCTGTAAAGAGCAGATTGACCTAAATTGGCGATGGGTTCGTTGATTCGAAGGTAATGCGATTGCGTTTGAGTAAGAATCACTGGTTCAATGTCCATCTGTGTGCGAAAATCATCGCTAATTTATACATGACTTGGTTTGGTTCCTAACGTTGTTTTTTGTGTTATCTTTTTTTGTTTTCGGATTGTGAAACTTGAGATGTCATTTGAAAATATATACTTTTTAATGTGAATACTGCACAATAATCCCAACTGCCAGTAGTCAGGGGGGTACTGAGAGCCGAGAGTTGATACTACTTAGTACCGACTAACCCAGAGATTACACGCTTTTTCTTTTCAAATTTTTTTCCTACTATAAAAATTTGCAAAATATGGAATATTTAGAACATAATGTCTTGTCTTATATTTTTATTTATTGCTAGCAGACGTGTACCCGGGGTTGCTGAATTTTCTCTACATTCAACAAATAAAATATCCATGTGTTAATATATATAAACCTTCCGTAAGCAATTCTCTAAATGATAGTGAAAACCCTATCAAACTCCGTTGCATAGTTTAGAAGAACTAAGCGCACAAACAGACAGACTCGGATAGTGACTTTGTTTTATATGTTATAGTTTATCAGGAAACTGCATGTAATCCTGCGTTTAGTTCATTATGATCTGGGATGTTCCCGAACGTTCCAGATTATTCCCGAACATTCCACAACATTCCAGAATGTTGATGTTGTGGAATGCTCTCGAATACTCTCGAATGTTCTGGACAGTTCTGGAAATTTCTAGAGGGCGAAACTTACAGTCCTTATATCTTCAAAAGCATACCCTTCAGGTAAAAAAGGGAACCTTCATCATGGATGGGGGATAGAGGGCTACCACATCATATAACATTTCACTAACTCCCTCGTTTCTGAGTTTTAGCGGCACCGCACATTGTGCACTTACTTTTATAATTTATATTGATTTAGAATGGCGTCTTGTCTTATGTTTTATTTATAATTTATTTACCATAAAAACATAACAGGAATGTATACACATGCTTAAGGTAACATTATATATGTAAAAACAGTAATAGATAAATATGTATAATGGCACAGTGCTAAGGAGACAATAATTATTAGGTATATTTAAGTTGGACATAACCTGCCTCAATAGGTGAACCTGTATTAAGGCAGAATTCTGTGCAAAATTAATTAATGCACTGTATGGTTTATCTGTACATATAACATACGAGTTCCTACCAAACCATTTTTCTTTACTAGTACAACATTACTATCGTCCTATATACAATCGGATATTAACATTATTAAAATCTTATTGATATTTCACAGCTTCTTAGCTCATGGTGAAAATTACCTTACTAGTTTCGTTTACCTGGACATTCTTTACAGTAAAATGGTGCAAATATCTGGATATGGTAAAGTAAGTTATTTAATACTAGCTGACTTGTACCCAGCGTTGCTCGGGGACTTTTAAATGGTTTGGGGTATAGTTTTAAGGTTGTGAGTCCTTTGTAAGACATACAATTCGTAGTATATTATTGTGATGTATTTCATAAGGTTTAGCCAACGTTAGCAATGTAAGCGTCCGAAAATATTTTTTTACGACTTGATTACAAAACATCGACTTTTCTCTACTTTATATAAATATTATATGCATGTATTATATATGTAAACCTTCCGAAAGAAATTCTCTAAATGATAGTGCAAACACTAACAAAACCCGTTGCGTAGATTAGAAGAACTAAGCGCACAAACAGACAGACGCTGATAGCTACTTTATACTGTTTAAAGATATTGTGTATAAAAATAAGGCGCATCAAAAAAAAAAAGATTATTTTTTTTAGAGGAACGCTTACAAGCTGTTATAATTTATTAATTGCTACGTATTTAAAAATGACCATTATTATTGTTTGCAACGCGTTTTATCTTCTTCCCCCCTTTCAAAATGTTGTTTTAATCACCTGTTACGTAACCCAAACCGAGGAAACGTCCCTCCATCTCTGCCACAAGAAGTCTTTGAAAAGGGTCCTTGCCCTGCCAGGGGTCGTCAATCTTTTTATTCAATGCTAAATAATATTTGACGGGGGGTGATCGATAATCAAACGTAAAAGTTTAATGGTTAAAGCACCATTTTTTTGACAAATTGGGTGGTTAGGGTTGTCAATGACTCGGAAAATCATAACTCTTGAGTTATAGGGATTTAAAAAATGTTTAAGGATATATTTTGATATGCACACTGTTTTACCATTAAGTGTTAATTTATAGTTATTATTCTTAAAAAAATATTTAAAAAATTGTGATCTTATTTTAATTCCAATTTAAATTCTGGTAAATCCCGAGTTCATTTAGGGAATTTTTTGTCAACTTCATTTTTGTAAGTTATATACTGGCTACTGGCTGAAGTTCTGGCTTTATTCTACTCTGGTAAGTGGGAAAGGGGATAGGGATGTTTTTTCGACATCTCATGTACACAGTACGTATCCTTCATCTTGTTTGAAGTATGAAAAACAGACCCACACCGGGACACTCTTTATGTTTATTTAAATATGGATATTTCAAAGCTCCATAACTCTTCGTGGCAATTTACGTTGTAAACTGCAAACTGGCGCTTTAACACTAGAATAATATCTTTAAAACTCTGAAAAAAATTCATGATGCCAGAGCTCATGGCTTTTTTTATCATTCGGATAAACAGATTTGTGATTTAAGCCTAGTTAAGATGTCAGATGAATACAAATCACGGTATTTGAATTTAAATATTGATTTAATATTATTTTTGATCATTCCGATTTGATAGGTAGGTAACATTCAAAAGTATACTATCCATGTACTAACTTTATCAAATTATCTAAACAAAGGTTGTCAACCTCTAAAATTCCTACGACACAAATAAAATTGTGGGTTGATATATATTTAACAGGTGTAAACCTATACAGTATACGTATTTATACTATCTGTATGTAATGCTACCTGTAAAACACACACACACATCCATCCATGCCCCTCCCTAACCTTAAATTTCCCCCCAGGTATATGCGAGGACAATGGCTTACGCAATAGGAACCTAAACCCTCGTTCTTGGGTACCTAAAACCACATTCTACCTTTACACAGTGAACCCAATAAATAAAAAACCATCAAAAGTTGGACGTACGAGAATCTTGAGTTTATAATTTGAGTCCATCCTCTACAAGTAACTTTTCCATGAATCATTAAAGGGAACTTTCTGGTACATTTACATATATTTCATAATTTTTGTACGTACTTGAACACACTTTGAAGTTAATCACCAGAAGTTTGATCTGTACTGATTTGAAAGATAATGAATGTCACCATTTTAATTTTAAAGACATCTCGACTCCTGGGCTTCAGAAAGATGGTTCGGCACCAGATTCGGAGTCCAAAATCCACCGAGCCGTGGCTCGGCTCGGTCGTATGTGGCAAATTCCCGCGCCAATAGCTCCGAGCGAATAACCGTTCAGTACGAATAGACCTGTAAAATAGTATGTCCCACGGAGGAAAAACGGACGAGATATTGGTTTGGATATTATAGAAAAATATATGCATGTTTTATGTAGGTACCTACCTATATTATTTATTCCAACTTGATTTCACATAAAATTTCTTCGTATATTAAGCTTAATCGAATACTAACTGAATTCCCTGTGTTTTTCGAAATTTTATGTAGGACTTCATCATATTTTGAAGTTCAAGTGTGCAAAATTTCATCAACCTTGTAATAAAACTGTTGATTTGTATACTAATCAAGTCCACGCCGCCGCGCGCCCGCCACAAACACACTCTTCTTTAAATGATTGAAAAAAAAAACTTATTTTATATATCCATATAAGATTGAAGTTTACGAGTTCGAGTAGTTAACTCGATGGTGACAGCTCAAACTGGCCGGGTTCGGCGTGGCTCGGCTCAATCGGACCGCACTACTCCTATATTACCCCCTGGACCACATCCAAATGGATTCCGCCATTTGGCTCAGTGCCAAAATTAGCCAAATGACTCCGCCGTGTGTGTCCAGCTTAACATTGAAAATTATCTTTTTTTGTTTTGTTTTTGCTTCTATTATCTCTGACTTGTATATGTAAATAATATCATCGGTATTCCGTTTACTTAAACTTTTTGGCACGTTTTCGTGAAAAAAAACAACCGGCCACAGCGTAAACATTTTTTTCTTCTGGTGTCATATACTATCGGTTGTCGCCGATCATAATTGCAATTTTCATCCTACAGGTTAGTAGAGGCTGTGTAGAACGAAATACATATTTTTGATTACCTGAATTCAAAAAACATCAGTAAAAATTAATACCTGCCGAGAATAATTCTGTAATTTTTGTGATCTTTCACCTCATGTAGTTATGTTATGTCTTACTAATAATGTAATAACTTGAATTGTATACTTGAATGCGTTATACGTTGTACGTATATAAACAATAGGTACGTTCACTTATATTTTAATCTATTCTGGGTGCTTTGTGTACTTGAAATTACTCCAAGAGTAGGCTGTGGTAATAATATACAGGATGTTAGGAGAATCACCCTTTTTAACCAGTGATTCATGACATTATTTGGTTTAAAAAATGTTGACAATGTATTTTGTTCCCAGTGAAATTTTGGTTTTAAATACTATTTTGTTTTCGTGAATGACTTAATGTATGCAAATCTTGGAAGTAAAAGTTAATTCACTTCCCGACATCCGATCGAGCAAATAGACTCGTTGTCGATAACGATGGATTCTATCAACTTTTGGTGGCAATCACGCATACACACGCGAACATTTACGCATTTCTCGAAATTGAATGACATTACAGAAGATAATATGCGAAATAAATATCGGTCCTATCCAATCGGGATATGGCGCGTTTTTAGCGCGGTTCACTCCAATCCATGGGGAGGAAGGTTCAATCCATAGTCAAACAAAAAAAAATCCTTGAAATTCGTGACTAGCCGACGTTGATTAAAACAAGCAAAATTTTTAAAGGCCGTATAATGTGAATTTATTGTTTATTTTATAAAGTTCCATTATACCATTCCCCAATTGGGGAAGTCATAGTCCCACAGACTCAGGGCAGTTGGGAGCAGGAAAGGCGAAGCAATGGGAAAGAGTAGGGCATGGAGAAGAACAACGTTGCGAACTACCCGGTTGTTCAGATCCGGTCGGTTTGATTTTGAATAGTGGTCTTTCGGTTTCACCAGGGCGATCCTGAGAACATCTACCACTCCGGAATGTGCCGCAAATAAACTCTATATTATTTTAAGGTAATTCATTGTGAAATAACACGTATAAATAAATAAAAATGTAAATGTTCGTTTGTTCAAAATCTTACATCTCCAAAATTTTTTCACCGATTGTTTTCAAATTTTGACACAACGTTGCATTCGAATACGCGTGTGTTTTTATATACCTATATTATATAACTATCACTTAGGACAGCTAAAAACATCTATCTGTTGGACGTAAAAGCAACTCTCGCTATTGTTTCTCTATCTGCACAGACAGACGGGGTACAGCTAGTAATTAAGGCGAACCTCAAGGCGATGCACTAAGTCGTGTAATATTTTAAATTGAGCCGCTATCAATAATAACCCTTACGTAGATGGCGATAAGGTTTAAAATCCCGCTTAACACCATCCGCCTGTTTTGATTTATGCAACAAAAAAACATGGCCAAAAAGTGCTTTTTATATTATTTTGTCGATGTTCAGGCATAAATAAATAATTTTTTTTCGATAATTTTATAAATAACTTAATTTGCCAAATTATACAATAAAATCATAACCGAAAAAGGGTTCATAAGTAGGAGATTTTGAACTTGAAAGCAGTTTTCATAGGCCTTGTACATTATTTTTTTCTGGGCTTATAAAAAGACTTATCTAAAAAATACTCGATCATTTCAAAGGCCAAGATGTATTCTACTCGCAGTATTTAATTAAAGCACCTGAAAAATTTCTAGGCGACCAAATTTTCAAACCAAAAACACATGATTTTGCATTACTACGTATGGCATCGCCTTAATGCTAAATCACTATTTTGATTAATCTTTATAACGAATTGATATACATTATGAATACCAAAAAATATGTTTTAGATAGATTGAAGGTTTTTCTATCGTCTCGATTGAGTTGAATACAAATAAAATAATAAATTACTCAATAAAAAATATAAATGTAAAGTACAATTTTTTTTTTTTTTTCAATATAAATGTATGAAAGCGTAAAGGAAACAACTTAAAAAAAATACAGTATTGTAGCTAAGATTATCTTTGACAGTTTCACTTGATTAATTTTTTTGTAACTTATAAAATTATTTACAAAATAAATAAAAACCAGTTTTGTGCTTGAAATCGAACGTTTCTAGACTCCGTTTGTCAAGCGATTTAAATGTTTATTACCTACAATATAAGGTATACCAAGAATATACACATTTTTGGCTTGTAGCTTCCTCTTAAATAAATTCTGTCGTGCTTAAAATTATAAGTCCAAACAACGTTTTGATGCAGTAGAAGTGATTCAAATATTGTCAGATTATTCGTAACCTGGGAATGTTTATCTTTCTTTAAAATATGAAATTCGTTAGTGGGTGAACTACAAACATTTATTATATTGAGTTTACCAAGGTATTATTAATATTTATGTGTATTTTGTTCGCATGTACAGGTGCAAGAACACCTGTCTTTTATAATTTGTAACAGTTATGTGTTGCTTGATTTGCATTTCTGCAAATTTAAATAATACAGTCCATAATGTTATACATAATTTATAATGCATACATTGCTTTACTACCTATGACGAAAGTGTGCGTTATTACTTAGATACAATACACTATTCTTGGTTGCTGATCTCATTGATGTTTCCATTCATATTAATAATTTGTTGATATGGACATTTTTGCTTTTACGTAGGTAGTTTCTGCTCGTGAAACATCACAGGCAGTGGCGTGCACTCAGTTGGCATTAACTGTGAATTATTTGACATTAAAAAAAACTTACCACATACTTACTAGGTTTTCGTTAAGAATGGCTAAGCTGCTGGCTTTAGTCGATGTTTGATTGGGATTTCAATCATATAAAATTATGTATGAAAATTATAAAAAAAAAATTCTTGTACTTTCTTACTACCTAAGCATATAAAATAAAACAATGAGCTGTGGAGCTTCAAATCAGTATTACTCTAAAAAAATATGCCTACGCCATCCTTCATCATATTTTTGTTATATTTATTATCGTTTGAGTCAAGTGAAGAACCTTCGATTTAATTGTATTAAAAACTTTTTAATACTGTCAACGTCTTTAATATAAGAATGAAATTTCTTTTTGAAATTTCCATTTGGTACCTACCTCCTTTTAGATTTGTTTGAATTATTTCGAATTTAGTTTGATTTTGAATTCACGGATTCACCTTTTTCTTTGCTTCGATTGGTGAAAACCTTGTTAATTATGAATACAAATTCAAGCAGATAATTTCAAAAAATTCTTGAGCCCTTTCTCCTTTTCAATTTTAAAAACGTGTAATTTTGTGGCAAAGTTCGAACAATCAATTAAAATTTTAGCGGATACTAATATGTACAAAGTATAAGAGATAACTTCTTACCTATACTCGCCCTTTTTCAGTCAGACCCGCGGTGCACAGGTGGTAACTACCTACAAGTACCTACCCTCCGAACTACAGACGGCATGCGTCCCTTTCTCGCTGCGGTCTCTTACCCGCTCTACCCCGGTGCCGGTGCACCCGGCCCAAAACCGGTTTGGAACATCACCGCTTCAATCACCCACTCAACTTAAAATATGACTTTGTAGACTACGTTACTGGCCGTCTTTTATGTCTGCTACAGCCTTGTTGAGAGAGTAGCTTTGTTTGTCTAGATCTGGTTAGTTAGAAACTTTGTGGTTTCAAAAGACTTTAATAACGGGGGTTTGCTTGACGCCTACATTTGAATTATTTTTGATGAACGTATTACTAAACTCTCAAATGTTTCTAGAGGGATCCCTACGGATGTAAGTTATTTATATTTAAGATTAATGAAAACAGGACCTTACCATTAAAATATTTGATGTAAAAATGTTCCGCCATAAAAATAGCAGTAAGCACCAGATTTAATTTTTCTAGACGGTGAATTAGTAACTTCCCGAGGGATCTCTTTTGAAGCATTTGAGATTTTAGTAAAACGATCATCAGAAAAAAAACCCCCACGGAAAGATCGATTTTCTAGGTCTGCCAGGGCAAAGTCGACCGTCGGTTCGTCTATTACGCCGGGCCGTGCGCCGAATATTGTTTTTACACGACTTCATCACTTATGTCGTTAAGATTCCCACTTTATTTTATTGATTTGATAGGGCGAATTCAACCGCAGGTCTGTCCAATACACTAGGGCCGCGCGTCACATATTTTTGTACATGGCTGATACACTTACGTCGTTAAGATTCTGGTTTTAGTTTAGGGTATTGTCTCGTCTTGGGTTTGCAAGATCAAATTAATCAAACGTTCTGATGGAGTCACAATAAGAGTATGAATGTGATTTAATCCTCCCCAAGCGAAATTCTCCATCATTGTAGTTCGATGAAAAAACATCTTAATTAAAAAGCACTGTTCAGATTCTCCCTAGAAGTGTGATTTATACACATTTGATATAAAACGGATGTTCCAATTTACATAAGACCTTTTGACTCTTAAGCCGCAACATATGAAGTAATTTACTTGTCAACATTTTTTTATGTTTTCTAGAAAATCAATTTCGTCAGTAGTAAGGAAAAACAGTTGTTTTTGCAACGCCCAGCAATCTGCATTCTTCTATCGGCTTATCTCTTCAGTACTAAATACATTTATTTATGTTTAACATAACTGGGATGCTGTGTGGAGGGTCTTTTTGTGGAAAGGAAGGAGTGAAAATGGGTCTTGTAGAGATCTATGTTGTAGGAGGGAGGAAACGCAAAGGCCGGCAAATTGTTGCATAGCAGAGCTGTTGAACCCAAGATCGATTCGTATAAACGACCCATTTGTACGTGTCAAACGTCAACCTCGTACAAATGTTGTACCTACCTAGATAAGAAGGTTTTCAGAGGTATCCGGGAAATTAGGAGATATTTTTTTTAATAAAATAATTAAAACACTTTGTTTTGACCACGATAATCTTTATTTTTTATATAAAGTCAACATGTTTCGAGAACGATGTTCTCTTCATCAGGACAAGTAATGTACTAAAAACTAAATTGTCAAGTATATAGAGACAGGTGTGGGTAGAAAAGGAAATAGGGGGGGGGGGGTTTAGGGGAGGGAAGAGAGGTGGAAAGGGGAGGTGCTTAGAACATCAAAGACAAAAATTACAGTGGAAATTTTTTTTTTAATTAATAAGTTGAACAATATTATGTACCTTGTTTTAACCACTGTATTTTTTTATATACGCCGACGAGATTTGGAATAACCTCTCCTTAACGCCAAAATATGCTTTCTTAACACTGCAAAACAATGGGTTATCATAATATATTACTAAGGACGGGTTGTTTCGGAGAATTTGAACAATTCATCATATTTCAACGTTCATTTTCGGGTTCTGTGAAAGTCCTATTCAAAGTTCTGTTTTTATATCATTATAGGCTAGTTGCTTGACCGAACTGAAATAAAAACAGAACTTGAAAAAATCTTTCACAGAACCTGAAAATGAACGTTGAAATTTGATGAATTGTTCAAATTCTCCGACACAACCCGTCCTAAGTGTTGAAGTGGGGTGGAGGCGTGATTAGGGTTTAGTGAAGAGTGGGGGGAGGAGATGGAACGGACGGTGAAATGGAGCATGTCTAAGATGGGACAATACGATAATATTTTTTGTTTATTGATAATGATTTTTTATTGTTTGTGCGACCTTCTATCCTCTGACACTACGTCTAACGATGTATTTGACGTTTGAAGTGATAACGTGGCCACGAACTAATCAGTCGCCACGCGGCCGCCGTTTCGAATTTCGAGCGCGCTCACGTATATAATTTATTTGAAACTTGGGCCGACAATTTGAAATAACGCGGTTCAACCGTTTCGAACCAACGTTCTTTCGGTTCGTATCTTCGCTCTCCTTCTTATCCTCTCATTCGCACACTAGTTTGTTAGAGTGGGTAATGTATCCCACACGATGGTAGAGATAAAGAGAATGTGTAGCGTATGATAATTTTTTTTTAAATTATTTGCATATCTAATAGTTACTATCTGGCTATATTATGGGGAACGGCTGCGCGGCCGTTTTCATACAAAAAATTTGAATTTGAAGCCAAAATGCTTTACTAAACTGAATATATTTTTTTAATATAATTAAAGAAGAAGATAATACTAGTAAATCTAATCGAAACATGAAATAGAACAAGACACAGAAAAATAAAATAATAACGCTCACAACAAGGAATCGAAACCAGGATTTTTCTGTGTCTTGTTCTATATCATATTTCGTTAGATTTATTAATATTACCTTCTTCTTTAATGTTATACTACATTGATGGGTATAATCATCAAAAGAAATTTAAAGAAAGGGTTGATCCTGATTTTTTTTTTAATTACAGGTACCTTGTACTTTAGTTAATAGAAGCATATTATTGTTGTCAACTTACTTACCAATGCTTCTTTAGTTGACATTTTTGTTTTTATTTTTCGTACATTTGTTACTAAAATTTTGTTTATTTTTGTCTACCGGTCACGAAACGACCGTGTCATAAACTTTTCTTTTTTAGGTTTAAATTTAATGTTATTATTATATTAAGTTTACATATATGTGAAATAAAAACAATATTTTTTGTTTAAAACCACGAATTTTTATTAATTTTAAGACCGACCGGTTTCGCTACACTCGAGCATCGTCAGGGTACAAAATTAAACTGTTTAATTTTGTACCCTGACGATGCTCGAGTGTAGCGAAACCGGTCGGTCTTAAAATTAATAAAAATTCGTGGTTTTAAACAAAAAATATTGTTTTTATTTCATTAAAATGTTAAACCACAAAGTGATTGCTTTCTACGAAAATATTACATATATGTATTGTTTTAAATGATATAATTGTAAAGCTGCACATCTTGATACAGGAATGCCCTAGTGAGATGTGCAGAGTACGTTTTTTTTGTTAAAAACTGTTTTTTTGAATAAATAAATAAATAAATTTAGTTTTTTTACGATTTGTAACTTAAATCTCAAAAAAGGTTGCGAATATGTAAAATGAAATGATCAATCCTGCTTTAACTCTACCATTTGGCATTTCATCGTGGAATCGTTGGATAATACCTTTTTATCCCATCAGAGTTCGCATGATCGTGGTTCCTACTTCAAATCGGAATAATCGATATTACGGTTCCTACTGGTCTGAACTGGTCTACCAAATTACTTCGTTACTTTTGTTCTGCAACCTTCCAGTTTTATTATCGTTAGGTTAGATAGAGTGAACAGTGAACAGAGCACATAGAACGGCAACAGAAACCGGCTCCGAAAAGGAAAAACAACAAACGAGTTTACGAGAGCGGCAGCGACCAGCGGGTGCGGGAGAGATGGAAAAAAGACTATCCTGTCCGTTCTCCGCCGGCGTTTCTCTGTTCTGTTCTGTTCCGTTCTTCTGTTGGGTTAGGCCGACTTACTCGGTACAGTGTGCATTATACCTTGGATGTGTTTATGCTATACATACTATACCACTGTACCTGCTATCGCCATGTATTTTATATTACGGCAACTGTTCCAAATTCGTCTAACAATAATTACAATGATCTACATTCAAAATTACATTAAGACGAGACAATACCCTAAAATAAATCCAGAATCTTAACGACGTAAGTGAAGCAGTCGTGCATTAAAATAGCCACGCGGCCCGGCGTAATGGACGGACCTACGGTCGACTTTGCCCTACCAGGCCAAGAAAATCGTTATTTCCGTGGGAAATCTCAAATGTTTCTAGAGGGATCACTCGGAAAGTTACTAATTCATCGTCTAGAAAAATAAAATCTTGTGCTTAGCGCTAATTTTATAGTTGAAAAACGTTTTATAAAGTTTTCAAACCGTTTTACATAATAATATAAAACATTATAACCAAACAATTTTTATTATAATGTCCTGTTTTTATTTAGCTTAAATATAAATAACTTACATCCGTGGAGATCCTTCTAGAAACATTTGATATTTTAGTAATACGTTCATCAAAAATAGTTAAAATGTGAGCGTCGAGCAAACCCCGTAATTAGAGTCTTATGTCGCCTTAAACATACTAATTTCGGTTGTTGGTGCATGCGTGCGTGATGTGAAATATTCTTGCGTAATCCGTAAAGTTTTTCAAGTTTTATCCATTTTTAATTTTCAAAATTGGAACTAATAAATATTAAATCATATCAGATACATTTTTGATAGATCCAATCTTTAACACATCTAAATTTTTTTATTTTTTTTTATTGTTGATACATTATTTTACAATATTTCATATTTTAATTTAGCAATGTTGGCCTCACTGGGTTGTTTACCCTTGCTGAGGCCCCCATTTTATAATATCAGAATTTATACATTTAAAAAAAAAAGAAAAACAACATTAAAATAAAGATAAATTTAAATTAAAAATAAAGATTAAAAATTAAAATATAATTATCACACTACAAGAAAAATATTAAAAGAGAATGTAAATCGGCATTTATAATGATTTATGTGTTTGTGCATGTTGCGTGTTTTTTTTTTTTTTTTTTGTTGCGTGTACATGTTTTATTATTTTATGTTATAGAATTTTGGTAATATTGTCTTTTTTCCATTTTTGTATTTTGTGTTTGAATTTATTTTTATTTTCCTCAATTTTTGTTTCAAGTGGAAGACTGTTGAATGCTTTAATAGCGTGGTATTTATGGTGTCTTTGTCCAAAGGTAGTGTTTAATAATAATTTTACAATAATTGTTTTTAAAGGTTACTAACGTTCTTGATTGTTATCAAGTTTACTTTCTAGAACCCCATTTTAATTTTCAATTTTTCCCTTACATATTAACAATATAACCACTAAAGCGATGCAAATGTTGGGTTTCATATTAAGAACTGCAAAAGATTTCAAAAATTTAAAAACTTTAAAAATATTATATTCATCCATTGTCAGAAGCCATTTAGAATTCAACTCAACTATTTGGAATCCATTTTACAATATTCATGAAAAATCTATCGAGCGAATCCAACATAAATTTTTACGTAACATAAATTATAGATTAGGTATTCCCATTGAAAACATTAACTATACCTCACTGTTGAAAGTCATGGGCCTAGCCACATTAAAAGAAAGAAGAATATGTTCTGATCTCTTTTTTCTTTATAAAATTGTTAATAACATGTTTGACTCCCCTGAACTCCTTAGGTTGATCGACTTTCATGTGCCTAGTAGAACGGTTCGTCAGAAGGTACCTTACCATTGTAACATTGCAGGTACCATAGCAGAAATAAATTCAGTAATGAACCGACTACACAGTGCAGGGAATAAATATTGCGTGAACACAAACGGTACTGAATGTCTATCAGCCTATAAACACATTATTATTAAATCTGTATGTCAAATATGAACTTTGCAAACATTAAACGGAGTATGTGCGAACTATTTCCACTACTCTACAAATTACGTTTAAATAAATAAATATTATAATACTTAGTTTAATATAACTTAATATTATGGTACTTTGTTTAATATTATAATACTTGACTGAATATTGTAATACTTAATTTAATATTATAATACTTGGTTTAATATTGTGGTACTTGACTTAATATTGTGATACTTGGTTTAATATTATAATACTTAACTAAATGTTTTTCTATTAGACTTTTTGTCGTTTCTTATCCTAATCTTGCGTAATAGAGATTGTTAATTAGAGTTACATAGTTTATAGGCTAATGTGAACAACAATTTCATCCTT
This sequence comes from Hesperophylax magnus, assembly GCA_026573805.1. Taxonomy (NCBI): domain Eukaryota; kingdom Metazoa; phylum Arthropoda; class Insecta; order Trichoptera; family Limnephilidae; genus Hesperophylax; species Hesperophylax magnus. Next base: position 9,637,696 of record JAIUSX010000184.1, on the reverse strand, counting down.
TTTTATTCAATTGTTTTGGAGGATATTGGCAGATCATATATTTTTATTTCATTTACTTAAATTTCATGTTACCTACGTTTCGTAAACTCTTGTTTCATGTTACCTATATTTTGTTAACCTATGCATTGTTCAATCTTATATTTTATATAATCTGTATATTCTTGTATATTATGTAAACTCTTTATTGTTATTGTATTTAAAAAAACATAATAGCATTGTATGTAAAAGCCCTATGGGCGTTTAAATAAAATAAAATAAAATAAAATAAAATATTCAATATTATTATTTTCAATAAAAAAAAAATTCAGTTTTAAAACATTCTGCTCTGAAACTATTATCACGCGTGACAGTTGTTTCGTCTTCTGAAAACTGTGGTGAGGCCACATAGAGACGATCTATTTATATTATTTCTATAAACGGACTTTTAATTTAAAAAAATATATTACCAAAACCCTTAACCGTTCCGAGTAAATTTACAGAAAACTGCCAGAAATACCTGTTGTCACAAACATCAGAACTTGTTTAAAAACGGTATTCATTCGAATGGTAAATTTGAACGTTTCTAGATATTTTTTTGATAGGCAATTATCCTTAGGCAAATGTTTTATAAATACTTTCAGCTTCACGAATCCTATTTTTAATTCATCGATTTGAATTTCACTTTTGTTTTCGATAATGAAGGAAAGAAAATGAACATACTTCCAGACGTCCGACCAATCTGAAACTAGGCTGATAGACTCGTTGTCCATGATAATGTCTTTTATCAACTTTTGGTGGTAATCAAGTTCACATACGCGGACATGTATGCATTTTTCTGAAATTCAATGACATCACAGCAGTTGTTAGTATATGCAATAAATGTCGGTAGAGTTTTCTGTTTGAGTTGTCAGTCCAGTCCCCGGGTCTCTGGAGAACATTAGAGCATTCTAATATGATTCTTATTAGAATAATTGCGATGCGATTTTGAACTTAATGCTTCGAAATATGAATGAAAACAAAATCAGCATCGTTTGTGCTAATAAAACGTTAGGTTCCACTAATACTTTTCTGTTTTATGGCCCGGCCTTCATCTGGTTAAAAGATATTTGAAAATAGATGACATTTATTATTGTAAAAATACACGGGTTCGAGTCCCGTTGGCGTCGTGTATCTTTTATCAGGAGAATTTTCAATGTGGATGAGTGTTTCAGGCGAATAATTATTGCTTGTAAAATAATTGTTACCCTTTGTGCTATGCATAAAAAATCTTGTCTTAAACATTAGTTTACCAAAAAATATTAATTGTAAAAATACTTTATTTTTACGAGTTGATTGTTTATGTTTCCGCTACTTAGATCATAACATTATTCCACAAATTAAATTATTAATAGGTTCATATCAATATTCTAAACATTACAGTCAGTATCATGGCCAATGGCTAGTATAGATTGTGTGATTACAATATTCTAAAAATTACAGTCAGTATCATGGCCAATGGCTAGTATAGATTGTGTGATTACAATATTCTAAACATTGCATTCAGTATCATGGCCAATGGGTAGTATAGATTGTGTGATTACAAATCTGTGGATTGAAATAGTACTTCGGTAGTTCTTCTTTTGACCACCTGCAGAGTTAAGTATATACATACAAGCACGTCGGGCTATACATAGATTATGAATTATCCAGAATCATTTTAAAACCTAACCTATCCTAACCATCTTAACCTATCTCTCTTTTGAATGAGACGACACTGAATTTTGGTGTAATGACGCCAGTAATCCCCTTAGAGAAATAATATATCCCAAAAATAAAAATAAAACATGTTTTGGAGGTAGAAAACCATGTTTTACTATGTTTCGAATGATAAAAAAAACCCTGTAAAAACCATGTTTTTCACAAGCTTTTTTATTAAACATTTAAACAAGAAAACAACTTATCTAGTTAAATCTCGCAGTGCTTTAATAAAAAAATTATAATTTATTAATTTTCCTTTGAATAATAGAAAAAGATTATGTTTTCGGAAAAATAAAAACAAACAAATAAAAAACCTATGAAAGCAATTTTTTTATCAAGTTTAATTTGTAGAACTCCTTTTTAATTAAAATATAAATAACTTAAAAAATATGTAAAATAAAATAAGTTTTTTTCAATCCAAGAGACGAGAGAGAAGAAATTCTTGCCGAACTTAATAATGTAGTTTTTCTACATAATACAGTAGTTAGTGGTAGGCACCTTATTAAAGTTACGCGATATATTAATTTTATTTTATTAATGTGTTCATATTATTTATTGACGAAGACAATAATTAGATAAAGAGACATTGTGAATCCATATTGAAGTTAAAAAAATGCATTCCTGATTTCGGAATCCCCCCCCCCCTGACCAATGCTGAAATTTCGTATCTTACTCAAAAGTACATATTTTTCCTGACAGGTAAAAAAAAACATGGTATTTATAAATGACCATAAAAATATGGAAAAAGCCGTGCAACTGGCAACACTGGTTTGTTTTTACCCCATTGGCGATGGAATCTATATCAGGACGCAGTCAATAAGGCTCTTGATTATACGTTAAAGTTTTAATTATTGTTTTTAAATCAACCTTTATACGATACCATTTACGGATTGTTATGATTCGTAGCCAAGTATACACGAAGGTTATAATCAATATCCTCATAATATTACAATACATTAATTTGCTTAAATCAATCTCAATCCAAAAAGCTCGAATTTCTCGAAAATCTCAATAAATTTAAATAAATTCTAATATTACTTCAAAACAGAAAGGTACACATCAGTTAATATTATGTTTCAAGGGTGATTGACACTTCACTCCAACTTAATGCCACAGTTTAGCTTTTAAATCGGCCTTCGAAGAAAGCTATAAAAAAGGTGTTATTTTCTTCGCAGTGCTAAACAGAATTTTTTTGTCAGAAAAAGCAGCAATAATCTTTCTATCGGTGAGCACTGGCATCACAAAAATTTAACTGCCTGTTCTGACTGGAATTTGTAGATCAACGCAACAACTTTAAATTACTTAGTTGTTAAAAAAAATTAAACCAGGCTCCATAGTGTTTGATTGTTCTATTAGAAAATAAAGGCATGAATCTCGGGTGAAGCCGGTAGTCTAGTAGTTAAAAATGGTCTTCATAAATTATATTCCGAAATTTGTAAGAGTTGGTCTTCTGTCCTGTGTTTATATATATGGCGTAAATTAGGTATGCGTTTGAATCAAGCAAGGAAAATGTGTACTTAGACATAGCTGTGGGGCAGTCCATCCTTTCTGTCTACTGTCTATCATGTTGATTATTCATTACTTTTTTAAAAGCCATTTTCAGATTTGTCAACTTTTTACATCAAGTTCACAAATGTTGACAAAAATAGTTATATCTGACCTTTTAAGGTATTATATTTCTAAAATAATGTCCAATAATGGCCGTCGCACAACAAAGGTGTGATATTTATTCCCAAGCCTTTATAAAAAAACATAAAAAAACTGGTTGCCCCCAGAAATATTAGGTTACGTTGTTTATCATATTTTAAACACAAACATATCGACTTGCCTTGCGAAAAGCACTTTGCAAATATGTTTTCCTTATATTAGCGGACTTATAAGTTATGTTTTATTGTTGTGTGCTGAAAAAAGCATGAAAATATGTAAATATAATATAAATGTAATTTACAAATATTTGCGGCTCGTTACCGAGATATAGATACACTGTCGCACTGGTTAAAAACTAACATTCAGAATTTAATGGTTGCTTGAAATGGCTTTAGCCGTGACGTGATCTGAATCAACCTTTCCTTCATCATCTCTTAACCCTTTAACATTTCCCACTAGGGCAGTTGTGACGCTTGTTTTACTTTCTGAATTGACTTTTAAAATATTTTTAATAACTTTCTCTAAATAGTATAAAATAAAGTCGCTCTCCGCGTCTGCTTGTTTGTGCGCTTAGTTCTTCTAAAATACGCAACGCATTTTGATACGATTTTTTTTCACTATCATTTAGAAAATTTCTTCCGGAAGGTAATTTATTTATTTATTTATTCTTAAATATATTTGTATTACAATGGTATAGTATATTGTCCTCCACGCTAGGAGTTCACCTGTGTTGTGGAGGACTTTTTCAATTGTAAAGTTATATAATACTAAAACAATACAGTGGAGTTGGTTACACAGAGACACAGTAAAAATTAAAATATAAAATCGATTTTTCCATAGTTATAACAGAAAAAAAAGTGAAATATAAAAAATTTAATATTAAAAGGATTGTAACCAGTTCCATATGTGTTTTTTGTATTCTGTAAGATTAGATGTACATTAAATTTAATACATGTACATTTTACATACAGAAAGTAGAGAAAAGTCGATGTTTTGTTATCAAGTCGTAAAAAAATATTTAGGGCGCTTACATTGCTAACGCTGGTTAAACCTTATGAGACACTTTACAATAATATACTAGGGCATTATATATCTTGAAAAATCCGTAAATGTTTATCTCATAAGGATAAACCCTTATGAGATAAAATCTATTGAATCACTCGCTTGAAACTCGCCAATACTGAGATCCTGCATCTTCAAATTCGGACAGACCTATTGTTAGGTCGTTACATAATTTCCATCATGTGCTTTGAAGCTCTGAATATGTAACTGATCTAAAAGACGCAATTTTATGGTTTGTTCCATATTTTCAAATGATCAATGTCGTCGTAGGGCTCTCGGGTGAAGCCAGGTGCTATTTAGCACCCTTAATAAAATAAACCTGACATGAAACCATATAATTTTTGCCCTAATTAAAACGTCAGCAGCTTTTTGTGTTATTTTTTAATTGTATTTTATAAACCATACTTCCTTTTTATTAAAATAATATGATAATCTTTATTTTGTTCTTCTGTAAGAATCCCTTCCCTTGTCTTACTTCATTTCCGTTCACTGAAGAGATAAACAGCTGGGAGTGTTTTGTGGGCGTGTCCGTGAGCCCGAAATAAGGTCAATTTTTCATCTTTTTCTGAAATTGATCAAATTTATTATCGGATGGTATTTCTCGAGGAGAGATTTATGTCAGTAAATTGGGGCATCATTTTTGTTTCAAGTCGGTACATTTATATCACAGTTCTAGAGATTATTAGTTCAGTGTTTCTGTCTTCCGTCTGACGTATGTCGTACAGATGTTAAAGGGCCCTAACTCGCAGCCGGTAAACGTCTTATAGTCCTGCCGCTGATATCTTCTTTATAGCATCTCTTTCTGATTCGTGCCTCGTTTATGGGAAAGAGGGAAAGGTTACAACGGAGTTATCAGTGGCATGCCTTTGTCTATGAAGCGCTCTGGCGTCTGTTGTTTGAATTAATCAGTTTGAAATAAGAACATAAAAAACAGATTTTATGAATTTTTAATTAGAACATCAGACGTTATTTGCATTTTTCATCCGGGTTGAAAATATGAAATCTTTTCTTTTTAGAAACTTAATTAAGTTCGTATTCTCGTTTAACTATTTTGAAAGCTGTTTTAATCTTTACTAGGAAACAGAATTCTTTGTCTGAATCGGTAAAAAACCTACTCGAACGGTGAGCTCTGGCGTCACGAAATTTGCATACCTTTTTTAAATAGCTAAGTAATTTTTAATGTTATCCCTTTCCATCTCCCTTTTTGTTCTATTTTTAATTTGTATGATTCTCATATTCACTTCACTTCCTATGTTTCATCCTCCTTGCCTTATCAGGTAAGAGACCCTTAAAATTTAAAACGGCTTTAGTTATGTTTGGCTCCTAGATCTTCCCAACATTATTTTGCCCTTACTCCTCTGCCTGTTACTGATTTCGATATTTTAGGAAACCGTAGTAACACTGAATCCAGGCAGTTAAAACTCTTGTGCGGTAGATATCACATAAAAAAATATCTCACATCATGAGAAATATTCAAAAACAAATCTTATTTGGTGAATTTTTTTTGTTTTTTTACTCAATTTGATATCTACTCTACCCGTATCCATCTATATTAATTTATTCAGGCTCTGAAGGCTTTTCCATGTGTACATTGTTATAGGTAAGTTGTTCAGGAGTACAATAATAAGTGTATAATACATAACATAATAAACTGTATATGAACTATATAAGCAGGTACAATACAAGTTTTGATGATATTTTATTATTATAAGTTATTAACTCTCTATGTAGAGTTCTGTTGTACAAATGATATTATAATATACAATTATTGAATTATGTTATTACAAAAGTATAAAAGAAGTACAGGTACTATAAAAGTAGTCACAGAGCAATGTGTAGTAACATCGTTGTTGATATTTATAAAAATAAACATTAACAGTTTTATCGTAAAGAAAACATAAAAACTCCGACAGTAAATACAAGCTTTGGACAAATACACTATCAATAACAGTCTAATACTTAAAAATAAAATTGAGGAAAAAAATAAATAAAATCAGATACAAAATTAAGGCGATGCGCTACGTCGTGTAATATTTTGAATTAAGCCGCTATCAATAACAACCCTTACGTAGATGGCGATAAGGTTTAAATTCCCGCTTAACACCATCCGCCTGTTTTGATTTATGCAAGAAAAAAACTTGGCCAAAAAGTGTCTTTTATTTTATTTTGTGGATGTTCAGGCATAAATATTTGATTTTTTTTCCATCATTTTATAAATAACTTAATTTTCCACATTATACAATAAAATCATAACCGAAAATAGGTTCGTAAGTAGGAGATTTTGAATTTTAAAGCAGTTTTCATAGGCCTTATACATTTTTTTTTTTGGCTTATAAAAAGACTTATCTAAAAAATACTCGATCATTTTAAAGGCCAAAATGTATTCTACTCGCAGTATTTAATTAAAGCATCTGAAACATTTCTAGGCGACCAAATTTTCAAACCAAAAACACATGATTTTGCATTACTACGTATGGCATAGCCTTAAAGAATAAACAAGACAATATTACCAAAATTTCAAAACATAAAATAATAAAACATACAAAACCAATATAAAACACACATCACTCACAAACTTACAACAGTTTTATATATTTCTCTTTAAATGTATTATGTATATTACTTTTTTATATTATAAAATGAAGGCCTCAGCACGGGTAAGCCACCCAGTGAGGCCAACATTACTGGATAACTATGAAATGTAAAAAATACTGTACCAAAATAAAAAAAGCATGTTATGAATTTTATTGTTATTTTTAAAACTTATATTTTAATGTTGTTTTTTTTGATTATTTTTTCAGTTGCTGTCATATTGGAATAAATCAAAAACAGTGAAATAAAAATAGTGATACACGCCAGTGCAACATTCAAGTCTTTCTGCTGTGTCTAAAACATCAATTTCTGATCTGAATAATTTCAAGTGTCACGTGCGTTAGTGTTCTGTGAGTGCCGCTCTGGTTTTTGGCGCCTTTTTTGAGTTTTAAATTTGGAATTTGGACCGGAAACAAGATGGCGGACGGAAGAATGGCGCGGAGTGCACTACTGCTTCTCGCATTTACAATCACGTCGTTAGTTTCAGGTATGTTATCTTTTCGAATTTATTTATTTTTCTGGAACAACTTTTTCTTTTGAACTTCTTTTGTAGATTATACCATCAATGTAATAAATCATTCAGAAGAAGATAATAGTAATAAATCTAAACGAAATATGAAACAGAACAAGACACAAAAAAAAATAAAAAGATAACGGTCACAACTAGAAATCGAAGACAAGAGATCCTGGGTTCGATTCCTAGTTGTGACCGTTATATTTTTATTTTTCTGTGTATTGTTGTTCAATTTTTTTTTGAATCTCTTCAAATTATTCGTAATTCCATTTAAAAGGGATTGTAGGCCCTTCGCGAATGAATTGATGTTTCCTAATAAACTTTTAGCTAAATACCAAAATATTATCACGATGTCGGAACGCGTGTCCATAAAAATCCTAATATTTCCGCATTTCGTCATTGTATATTATCAAGACAAAGGCAGGTTCATATTATAATTATATTCGAAATTTACTAAAAATTTATCAGGAAACGGCCTGCAATCCCGTTTTTAACCGGATTACAAATAATTTGAAGAGATTTTTAGTAAATTAGCAATACTCATTTTTCTCAGTGTACCATCCAATCTCCTTACCAATATAGTAAACACCAAACCAATCCTGTTAAAAAGTGACAGCATACGAAATTCCTGATAAAATATTAGTCATTCAGAATATATCGAGAACACGTGTTCATTCCCTAATTGATAACGTGACGAAATTCTACAATATAAGTATGTCGGTATCAATATCAATATTTGTATGAACACGTATTACGCCGTCATACAAAACATTTGCTTTTGACTGATACTTTGTTAAAAACTCTTTCAATTCATTCGGTATAGGCCTGCAGTCCCATTTTTAACAGGAAAACGAATAATTTGGCAAGAATTTTTCAAATTTGCCAAAGTTTTCTCCGTGTGCAAGAAGTAGGATTTGATGATTGAAAAAAAAACTTTTTTATACCAAAACTTTCTGTTTTGGTTAATCCCCGAGCGTATCGTTCTACGCTCTCCGCCTACCCCTGACGGCGTCGTGTGACATAACTTTTTGATTTTACGACCTACCGAACAACCTCTCAACATAATATTATAATAACATGAGAAGCCCAAACCTCAAATTGGACCATGCTGTAGGCGGGACTACCCAAACTTCAATATGAGACTAATTAAAACAAAAAGTTTCACCTTGGTAAGCTTTTGGAGCTATGTTTTATGGAGATCGATTTGATGCGAAGACCAATGTGTTTACCACCGAAAAAGCTCATTTAAAAAAAAATTATCGTTTAACAGTTTTTTTTTACAAAATGTTGCTGGAGATGATGATCATCATACTAGGTACACTATTTGAAAATAAATTCAACCTCAAAATTAAATTAAAAAAACTATTTTTTTTTACCTTCGGTTCAGTAAATAATTAAAATATATATGTAATGTATGCCAAATGTAGCTGGTGGATGTGGTGTAGAGGCTGAGTATAATTGTAGCGGGTGAAGGTCGTACACAATAATGATCCGTGATCTTTTACTGATATTTATTGGGGAGCTGCTTGTAACAAAAGAGGCAGACAACTAACGTGCATCGCCTTTTATAAGATCTTGCAAGCATTCCATCTCGCTTGCACTCATCCACATTCGTACAGACATCACAGTCATAATACTATTTCCGGTTGTGCGTGTGTTGTGTAACTCTGGTTCAATGAACTGTTGTAGAACAAATGTTTCAGGTACCTAATTTAATTTAATTTAACTTGCATAAGTTTTGCATGTCAACGCTACTATTTTCTCGCTTTCTTGCTCTCAATGGTAATTCCATCATGAGCTATGGAACTTCCAAATAACCATTTAACTGTAAATTAAGAAAATATGCCGCGATGTATTGATTGTTTAATATTTAAAAACTTGCTGTACCCCGTCACGCATTGCTGTGCAGATAGAGAAATAATATTGCGTTTTTTTTACGTCCAAGAGATGGCACTGTTTTTAAAAAATATCATGTTTTTACCTGTCACAGGTGACATCTACACAATATATAAAAACACGCGCGTATTTGAATGCAACGTTTGTCAGAATTTCAAAGCAATCGGTGAAGAACTTTCGGATAATTAAGATTTTGAACAAACGAACATTTGCATATTTATTTATATAGATAGATTCTTCCACAAGTACGAGTAGGACGTTAGTACCTACCTTAATTTATTTTCCTAACCCGACCCTTTTCTACTTAAACACTAACAAAATTCTTCACTCCCTTTGATAAAAAAAACATTTATGCCCTATTGAAAAAACACCATATTATTTAATTCCCGCTGTGAAGCTCTGTTACTGTTAGTACGCCATGGTCTTACTGGCTCAGAGCATACTGCTTTATACTTACACAAGCACTTTAAAAACGTTCATCATTGGTAAGTAAATTCACTTGAGTGAATAAATGCAAATCATCTTGAGTGATGAGGCCCATTTCCACCTCGGTGGCTTCGTCAACAAGCAAAATTGTCGCATCTGGGGCTCGGAAAACCCAAGAGTTACTGTTGAAAAGCCTCTCTATCCTCAACGTGTGACTGGTTGGTGCGGTTTATGGTCCGGCGGAGTCATTGGACCTTACTTTTTCGAAAATGAGGCTGGAGCAACAGTTACGGTGTATGGATTGCGCTATCGAGAGGTGATTAATGATTTTTTATGGCCGGAATTGGATGGTATTGATCTGGACAACGTTTACTTTCAACAAGACGGCGCTACGTGCCACACAAGCAACGAAACCATTGATCTTTTACGACTGAATATCAAAATAACACCTCTTATTGGAAAACTCTATATAATTAAGCGAAAAAGTAAACAAAACTTTTTAAATTCTGAAGAATGACTCCCATGTGAATTACTGTTTTTACTTACTGCGGCAGTATAGTTGGTACTCACTGTTTATATTTATTTAGTTGTAATAAAAACGTATTTAAAAACGCACTGAAATGTTCAATTTTGTAATGTTTTTAAAAGAATAATATGAATTTAATCTACTCTTCTCCTATTCGTGTCGGGAAACCATCGCTTCGACAAGGCGTCGCTCCGTCTCTAGGCACAAAGAATAATAACAGTTTTACGGTGGCGGCCGCGGCCGCAACACGGGCGCGTATTGTCACTATGAACATTTCACCTGCTTATTATATGTTTGAGTACACCACATCGCTTCCGACTCTGGCAAATTCTGGCCGACCACAAGAGGTATCCCATATTTCAACATCCCCAAAACGGTTTATCCTGTACTTGAGATCGGTTTTGCTTCTACGATGTTTTCCTATACAAACTAATTTAGAGCAGGTCCATTTTGCACAGTTCATATAGAGTTAGGCAGAAGGCACACAACACACCTCGCAACCGAATTATCGATCAAATAATAATAACAGCCGGGCATATTTCTTCTGCTTTACAAATTTACGTAGGATTATGTCATTGCGTGCTGCGCAAACTTTGTGACTACAATACAATCGGTTAGTCTAATGTCTTTGGAACAATGCTCAATGTTTATACTTGAGCCTATCTACCTGGCGACCTCCGTGTCCGAGCGGTTAAAATCCTCGGCTACGAATCCAGAAGCCGCGTGATTGTTATAGTGCGGAAATTTTTTTTATTAGATTTTGTACAGATTAGGCGCTGCAGGTTCAATCCTCTGTTGGCTATGTCCTTCATCATTGCACAAAAAAAAATCCGCTTATCGATGTAAAATATGAATTATAGTAGTTACGGTAATTACGGTAAATACGGTAATTATAGTAGTACCGTAATAGGCATATTTGAACGTTTCTGAGTGATAAATAAATATTCTCAATGATTCCCGAAGGAAGATCATCATTCGTAATCGAAACATTGCTTCAAATTGCATCAGTCGTATTTGATGACCAGATCTGAATGAGCATCTCCTGCCTCTTCCCACCCCCATCAGCCTCAGAAAACAACACGGAGTTGTCATATTCCCACTGGCTTCGGGCAGTTGGGAATCTTGTTGAAAAAATAATTCCGAAATTTATAAAAAGTTTGAACAATTTCATCAAAAGTAAGGGAAAACCTTACTTCAGGTATACAGAGACGTCAAAAAAACATTTCCATTATTTATGAAATCTATGTGCTGCCAAGGTCTGGTATCTATGTGAGGATATTGTGTCAGCGCTTTATCAGCAGCAGACACATACCTGAACGGATGACGAACCTCGTGCTGGCGCTGTTGGTGGACGCGGTGGACTCTCTCGCTGTAGCAGCTGGTCCAGTTTCTTCACCACCTAGGATTCTTGCTGCAGTCTCCATCTTCTATCTTCGTGCCACCTGTTCCTGTACTTCATTTTACTCAACTTAGCTTCTTCTTTTGTTATATTTATATTTTTTGTAATACCTGCATCAACTGTAAAGCGCCCCTGAGGTGATCTCTCACAAAAGCGGCGCTATATAAATTATCCAAGAATAAATTTATCTCTTCAGTGCAAAGCTCTGCCCGCCTAGAACAAACACATCGATAAAGATTTTAAAGAAAATGTCGGTAACGATTAATCGTTTTTCGCTTATCCATGCACGAGTGCAGATCGCCAATGAACAGACAACAGTTCACGTCGACTAAATTAAGTATATTTAATCAACCAGTTACCGACGTTATCGATAAAACCGTTTTCACAGGGTAGTCAGAACGAGTCAGCGCTTCCCGAAATCCGAGAACACTCGACCGGGCTGTAGGCATAAATTGAGAATTTCCCTAAAAACACCAATACGAGTGCTAAATATACGTTTATATAAAATTTCCGCTTTTGTGTTACTTTTTTGTATAATCATGTTATTCTACTAGCTTTTACACGCGGCTCGCTCGCATGGTATTAGGGAAAAAATACCCGTGTTACTTCCCAATCCTCCAACTAACCCTATGCAAAAAATCACGTTGGTCGGTCGCTCCCAATACCAAATCTGGCATTATAAAGTTTTGCTAAATACTAAAATGCTTAACAATAAAAATATCATATTTATTTTACTAACATCAACAATGTTACTAAATATTGTTCCGCTACTACTTTCATATTACCTTAGTACCTATCTTGTACTCTTATTTTTATTTATTGAAACACTACTACTTGAATTTATAATACTCTCAAAGATATCTAGTTTTGTACCTGCTTATATTGTCCGTACTCGGCCTATTAGGCTATGTAATATACACTCATTATTTTACTCCTGTAAACATTGTAAACATGTAAAAGCCTTCATGGCGTAAATAAATAAATAAATGAAAGGACAAACAAACAAACAAACTCACTTTCGCATTTATAATATTAGTTAGCATGTATTTTCTTTCTTTTTTAAAAATATGTGTATTTGAATTTGAAATCTTGGGAGTGGAAATTAACCCACCTCCTAACCAGTGGCGGCTCGTGACTTTTGGGTGTACTAGAGTGCTAATATTATAAAAAATGGCATTTCTGATGTTGTTATAGCTGAAAACGACTTTTTATTTTTTTTCGAAAATCGATTTTTTGTATGAAGATTTTCAGGAAATTTCAGTATAGCCGTGCGCCGCACGGAATTCCTGAAAATCTTCATACAAAAAATCAATTTTTCGAAAAAAAAAAAAAATCGTTTTCAGCTACAACAACATCAATTAAGCCATTTTTTGTAATATTAGCACTCTCGTAACCCAAAAGTCACGAGCCGCCACTGCTCCTAACATCCGATCGAACTGAAACTCGGAAGATAGACTCGTTGTCAGTGGCAATACATGTTCACGCATTTACATGCAGACATATACGCATTGCTATGAAATTGGATGACATTAAAGCACTTAATTTACGAAATAAATGTCGGTCCTACCCAAAATAAGGTTTGACTGAGAAAGGCTTATTTCTCAGTCAAACCTTATTTTATTTTTATTTTTTCAAAGACATTCTAAAACTGGTAACCGGATAAATCATCACAATGATTATTCATCACATCTTTAAAAAGTTATGTAAAGTCATGGAAAGTGATGAAAGTGATTTATTAACTGGGTTATGTACGTTAGGTTAAAAAAAAATTTATTTCATCGTTTCTAATGACTTTATATCACTTTTTAAAAGTGTGTTGAATTTTCACTGTGTTGAGTTATCATGGAACCTCTAAAACTTCACAGTAGTTAAGAACAATAGATATATATTATAGTAAAAAAAAAACATTGTTTTTTTACTGGTTGATTTTATATTAATCTTATACAGTAAAAAAATTCTTCACACACCGCTTTGTTACGCTGAATAAATCAATAAAAAAATATGATTCGTTCTCCTATTCTGGGCCCCGTGGGGGTACAAGCACACAGAGAATACATTAAAAACAGTATTTCGTGGATTTCTGAATATATATTCTCCATTTAATGCACCCATAGTTTTCTAAGCTCGGTCAAAGTTTAAAGTCAAAGTAAATCTAAACCACACTTAAAACAGTTTTAAACTTCTTAATCTTCCGAGTTGGTTTGACTGCGAGCACAAATCGCTCACTGGGTAAACGTCGCCCGAGAAAACTCCGGGAAATTCAATATTTGCTTTGAATTACGTTTTCTCAGGCATACCAGTGTTAGGGGCACATTTTGTTAGTACCTACAGTGCGATTCGCTTTTTAAGAAACGCTAACTATAATATTATTAGTAAAAAAATAAATAAGTTGCTGTACGGGACGTGTTTGCCTGCACACGAAAAAACCAAATATGATGGCATTTTGTTGTGTTTGTTCTATTTGATGTGCATGTTATATTGATGGTGATGATGATTTGTTTGGATGTTCGATACAGTTGCTATTTACTAAAAAACAGGAAAAAAAATTATGATGTCTCAGTAGAGGTAAAGTCACCAAAAGATACATCTCAGAAGATTGCATGGTTTTTCAATAATTTTCAGTGTTTTACGACGATTTACCATGTGTTAAATAATTTTTCATTTTTACGATAATTTAACACATAAATAAGGTTTTTCTACACTTTTCAAAATTCCTTTTTTTTTAATAAATTTTCATCGATTTCTACAGTTGTTCCATCTGTTCCAGTGATCTTTTGAAGAGCTTCAGACAGTTCATCTCCTCAACTCGGTGTAGCAAATATATTAAATTTTGTTTTTATATTGATACATTTAAGTGGTAAATGTGTTAAGCAGCAAAACTACCGAACGGTGAGCTCTTACGTTATTAAATTTGCACTGCTTTATCTGTATCGAATTTATAAATAAATAAATGCAACTATTTTCTTTTCGCTACGACATTTGTGTCATAAGTTATTAGCTTTTAAATATACTTCTTCAACAATCGCAAATTCGTTACAAGGTAATTTTAATTTGGTGAGAATAAATAATTTTGTACACACCAATATTAAAAGTTTCGATACAAAATTTTTTCGTCAGGATATACAAATATAAATTAATAAGATTTATTAAATAGTGTTGTAGGTATATAAAGTGATTTATTTTCATTAGATTTTAAACATTCAATTAAATGATGACATAATTGAACAAGACGTTATTATTGTTGCATCATATTTTTTAATAGTTTTAAAACTCGGGCGAAACTGTTTTGTAAATCACGTTAAGTACCCTTTCCCAAAATACGGAAAGTATGCTAACTTTAGTTTCTACATGTTGGTATTTTTTATAATCAAATTATTCGTTAATGGGACTGGAGAAAACTAAATATTATAATGAATAATATTCTATTCCTGATCTTTATCTTCTCTTCTCCCATGTTCGTCACTGGCGCTATTATCTTTCATCCAGAATAATGCCGAACTAAAGATAAATCAAATGGTACCGATCCTTAAAAACTTTTTCAATCATTTATAAATGAATGGTCCCTGCCGAACGGATCCGGCTGTAGTAGTTCCAAGTATCTCCGTTAGGTGCATTTCGGCGCCAAGTTTCCGCGCGCTTTCCAGATCTCCCGCCATCCGGTCAGCCGCCATGAGCGATCGACTTCCTTTTCCGGTTCGCGGAACCTTTTGGCGGGAAAACTACGGATTTGGTATTAACTTCTCGGGGTTTTTAGCGCCTTTTTCTCCATTTGTCACGGCTCTGAAGGTATTTTCGCACGGCGGCGTTTTCCAACTCCAGTTCGACTTAACGGATTTTCCAGTTTATTTATTTATTTAGGACTGAATGCAGTTTGTACATGCATGTAGTTGGATAAGCGTGTTGGCAAACTTTAAGACGGCCTTTGAATACTAAGCGAGTCAAGTTTGCTGGTACCTACCTGCTTTTACAACACGTTTTGAATCAATAATTATGTTTATTGGTAACATTTTATGTTCACATTTTGAATCGTTAAAAATAGACTTGTGTGTTCATACTTCTTGGAAAAACTGGCTTTGAGAATGCGGGACTAAACTATGCATCAATCTAATCTGGTGTATCTGAAATACTAAATATGGTTTTATTCTTTAAATGTGTATTAGCCAGCCAATGAAGGTTTCTTAGTATGTCAATAGCACAAGGTATCGTGGAGATTCCAGTAAGAACCTACCACTCTGTTTAAAACCGAAAAGAATGGAGGAGAAACAGAAGAAAGAATCGGTGAAGGTTGATGGAATGTGTCAAAGTTCTTACCGGTCAACCACTGGCTATATTGAAAGTTTCTTAAAAGTATTGAATCTTTAATAAATGTTACTGTAATACTGCAAAGTAAACTTCTTTCTTGCAACAAGGCACTCGATCCAATAAGCCTCATTCCCCAAGGGAGTTTTCTTTAGCGCGATGCGATTTACACCGTTCTGATTCCGTGTATGGAATGGTGTATACTGTACAGGAATGTGCACAGTACTCGGGATTACCGTATGCTCAGTTCATAACGCTATTTTCTTTCACTGTACTGCAAATAATACTTTCATCCTGATTTTATCTGGAATGTGACAGTTGAAAGTCGCAGTACCTACTTATGGAGGGAGTTATTTATATTTATTTTATCTCATTAAAATCAACAGTTTGAAATATGGTTGGTTTATTCTTTTGAAATCTACTTAACTAGAAAACCAGTTAAAGTATTACCTATTTTACAAATACATTGCATTTAACAAAATAATATATTAACAAATGAACATGTATTACATTTATATAATTATATACAAATTTCGACTACCATAATACGGACATGTGTCTAGTGTGGTAATCAAAAATCATGTAAAAAACTGTATACAAATAAATTTTACGAATATAGGAAAAAAAAAGAAAAGAAAAAAAAGCGTTATTAACACGATCTTGCAGTCCGTAGTAGTGTTTCTGGCTCTGTTGTAATCTTATGAAACAGTGAGTTCCGGCGTCGTGAAAATTGCACATATTTTTCTCGTCCGGAATGTAGACGAAAGTTTTTCACTCTCCTCTTTGACGGTCGAATATTATAATATATGTAGTAGGTACATTGAGTCTGACGTAATTATTTTTTACTGTTTCGTCCGCACGGAGAAAAATGAGTATGACTGATTTATTAAAATCCTATTTAAAATGTGATGGCAGGCCATTTCCTAATAAAATATTAGTACGTTCAGAATATATTGAAACACGTGTTCACGCAGTCGCAGTTATCCTGATAAATATGATGAATATTTATGAACACGTGTTCTGACATCCTAATTAAACTTTCGTGTTTTACTGGTAGCTTGTTAGGAAATCTGTCAATTCATTCAGTCCCATTTTTAACAGGAATATGAATGATTTGACCAGATCTTTAATTAATTAGCAATATTTGATATTAGAGAGTTTTATCCGTGTGGAATTCCTCGATAGATAATCTAAAGGCTTTTAAATATTAATTTTTCTGCTATAAGTCACCATATTGTTAGTTCCGTGTTTTTTTTTCACTTATTCAATTTGAAACGTTTTCGGCCTGGTTAGGTAAATCATTCAAAATAGTTGACTCCCAATATAAACAGGGCATCAGCCTCCTGTCAGATTCCAACTACCTTTCAAAATAGTTGACTCCCAATATAAACAGGGCATCAGCCTCCTGTCAGATTCCAACTACCTTTCAAAATAGTTGACTCCCAATATAAACAGGGCATCAGCCTCCTGTCAGATTCCAACTACCTTTCAAAATAGTTGACTCCCAATATAAACAGGGCATCAGCCTCCTGTGAGATTCCAACTACCTTTCAAAATAGTTGACTCCCAATATAAACAAGGCATCAGCCTTCTGTGAGATTCCAACTACCTTTCAAAATAGTTGACTCCCAATATAAACAGGGCATCAGCCTCCTGTGAGATTCCAACTACCTTTCAAAATAGTTGAATTCCAATATAAACAGGTCATCAGCTTCCTGTCAGATTCCAACTACCATTCAAAATAGTTAACTCCCAATATAAACATGGCATCAGCCTCCTGTGAGATTCCAACTACCTTTCAAAATAGTTGAATTCCAATATAAACAGGGCATCAGCCTCCTGTGAGATTCCAACTACCATTCAAAATAGTTGACTCCCAATATAAACAGGGCATAAGCCTCCTGTCAGATTCCAACTACCTTTCAAAATAGTTGACTCCCAATATAAACAAGGCAGATTACATACAAAATCAATCAATCAATGCGAAAATTGCAACGCGCTAAAAAAAATCCTCTCGTGAATCGGGCTTTATAGTATTTTTTTTGTACAATGTTGTGTCGTTTGAACCATGATAACGCAATATATAACGTAACGTATAACGCAACAATGTTTTCGCGCAAAATTCTTCTACAATATTTATGACTTTGTTTTTGAACGGATCATTATTAATTTAAGTGATGATGATCTCATAGGTAACCTAACATAAATATGTGAAGGTGAAGTGTTCATGTGTATTATTGAAGGCACAGAAGAGAAAATTAATTATAAAAAATGTAGTATTGGTTGTATAACCAGTTTTGATAGAAAAAAATATTTACTTTTATTGTGATGGTGCGCGTGCTGAATATAGAAAATATTCGAGTAAGTAATATTGGCGTCAAGATTATTTTTTTGTATGCTACTAGATTTACTACCCGGTTTTG
Source organism: Hesperophylax magnus (assembly GCA_026573805.1). Lineage (NCBI taxonomy): Eukaryota > Metazoa > Arthropoda > Insecta > Trichoptera > Limnephilidae > Hesperophylax > Hesperophylax magnus. The sequence continues at coordinate 9,619,196 of JAIUSX010000184.1, read as the reverse complement.
CCCGAGTTTTAATTTTTTTTTAAACTGAAGTTAAGTCAGATGTTTTCTTGCGGTCTTAGAAAAAAAAAAGTTTTTACTTTAATTTACCACTTCCTTAGTTCTGCTAACTGTTTCTCCAAAGTTTGGTTTTTCGAAATTTTTCTCATTAGTTCATTTCTGATAGTTAGTGAAAACATATCGAACAATTGTATTTTCTTCCTTTTTAACACATTTTCATTTACGGAAGTCAACCGTCGTCATTATCGTGGATGCATCGAGTGGTTCAGCTCTCTTCTTAATGAGCGATGGACACAGATGATTTTTTAATAAATCTATTTGAATTTAAGTTTTGTTTTCGGGAATGAATGAATTAATGCAAATCTTGGAAGCGGAAATTAACCCACTTCCTGACATACGATCGAGCCGAAACTCGGCATATAGACTCGTTGTCCATGACAATACATTCTGTCAACAATCACGTACACGGATATAAACGCATTTCTACTAAATTGGACGACATTACAACAGTAAATATACTAAATAAATATCGTTCCTACCCGATCGGCATTTGGCGATATTGGTAGAGTTGTCGACTAAAGTTCCTGGTAGGAAGGTTCAATACTCAGTCAAACCAAAATTATGATGTAATAAAATATATTTTAAAATGGATGTATTATTGAAAAAAATAAAGCAATAGTAGATTTTATATTTTTCTTCTTAAATGTAACAATTGCTTATATTTCATGTAATATGGCAGGCAGACTGGGATTGCAATTTCCTCACAGTCCTGCTGGATTAAAAACATGAAATAAATTGGTATTTCAAAACTAAATTGCTCGCGATAGAAATCATTTTTAGTTTTTAAAATCGTTGTGTTGACCCATGAATGATTGACCCAAATTTATGCGCAGATTTCATGACGGCAGTGCTCCCCGAATAAGCGTTTTCGGGTACTATACACTTCTAAGAAAATCGTATCAAACTCTAATAAAACTGATATAACAGTACCAACTAAAAACCCTTTGAAGTAATAAAGGTAAGCCCCCATTCACATTGGGAGTGTAAAAGCTCTCTGCGTCTTTTTACAGCCAATGACAACCGACATGGCGACCATTAGCAATACGTTTCTGAAACTAGAAAAAGTTCCCGAGGGATTTTTTTCTCCCAGTATGAGTAGGTCGTTAGACACTTCTCCGGCTGGAACAATGGTGAATTTAATGTTATACTGTTCAAAATTAATAAATGAATTTTTGTAAAATGAAAGTACACAAGTATATTAAAATCCTCCTATTAAAATCTAATCTAGAATATCGAGATTAATATTCTATTTTATTCTCGTCTCATACCGTGCTATAATATCAACGCGATATTTGAGCTTGACCTATATAGATAATATGTTTTATTTGAGAGCGATATGGTGATATAGGCCACGCCCATATAACGCATAGAGAGTATAACGTCATGTGAGGTTAGCTTCCAACGTTTCAAATTTCAATTGTCGAGGGTAATTAAACAATTACATTCGACAAATAATTTCAGTCGTCGGTGCATACATGCGTAATGTAAAATATTCATTCAATGTATTTTTTATTTTCAAATTTGAACTGGTAAATATTAAATTTTATCAGACATTCAAAAACGTAGATACCAGCATTATTTTATTTTAAAATAATGTATAATATCGGAAAATGTAAAAACTCAACCCGTATTTAATTTTTTTTTAATTTAATTAAAATGAAATTACTGTCACAATTATATTATTTTATTAGTAAATCGGTTTAACCGGTAATAAATCATTTTAATTTGGGAGGGGGTAAAATAGAATCATATAAATAAGTCGTCTAAACGTGGTTAAAACCACAGTTTGAAAATGGCCTTGAAAGCCGAAACAGCCGTAACAATAACAAAAACCAAAAAATACTTTTAGAACTTAATAATTATATTATTAAATTTAATATTAATTAAATAAAAAAAAATTTAATGGAGTTCTACGAATTAAACACAAAAACAATAAATATTTATTTAATTATTTAGGGTGTTAAGATTACTTTAACCGGTGATTCCGTACATTAATTAATTAAGTGAAAAATGTATATGAAACGCTTTTTTTTGTTTTCAAAACCAAGCAACAACAAAAACACCTTACACATTGTATCGCCGGTCACTCAGCCTAGCAACCGCCCTACCTACCCCCACCCTAACTGTTTAATAATATGAATAATTTCAACTGAAAAAAAATACATAAAAAAGTCACCGAAGACCAAAACTTAATTAACATTTTTGAACCCAAACAATGTCAGGTATCACCGGTTAAAGTAAGTAAGTCAATTTCGTCCCCTATCGCCCTGTATATATATATATATATATTGGTTTCACTGAGGATTGAACCTTCCTCCCCATGTCGAAATTTGAATATCTTCTTCCACCATTTTTTTAGAATTGGGCTATGTTGTGGGGATGAAGGGACAGAGGATGGAGATGTGGGAGAGGAAGGTTATTAAAATATGTTACCAAACACGGCAAAAGCCATTTCAAGAGAAGTCATACAGTGACGTTAAAATTAGCTGACAATAGAAAATCATTTACAAAATATGACCAGCACATCGCATACTATAAAATCACACGACTAGAATAGTTTAGGTAGGTAGATTAAAAATAATGCATTTAACGTATGCTGGTTCGGAACCGTTCCCACAGCATTCAACAACCTTTAATCGTATTAATATTATTCAGTCTCCGCATACCCACAGCGGCGGCGAGGAGCACAGAGGATGGTCGCGGTTGATACAACACACATACAGTATCGAATAATGCTTAACTTCAAAGGATGTGTTCAAAATTGCCACTAAAAAAATGCTAAAAGTGTGACAAAGTTTTTAATGATGATATGTAATTGTAGTGTTACCATTTTTTATTGTATTCAACAATTTATTGGAAAATATGGAACAAACAATATTATGACGTGTCCCGTCTTATTAATTGTATATTTCAAAGGTCCATAGCTTCTCATGAAATTCTCTTTCCATTTCGAAGTTATGTAAATTTCACGCTAATAAGACAATCTGCACTATTTATGAATATGAAAAAATTCGTAAGACCGTCCACACAACATACCCAGAGTGGAGTTAATGTAAAAAGCCAACTATTTCCTGCCCCCAACATCATTTCCACTATGAAGCTTTGAAATATTCATATAACCGTCAGAAAATAAGACAATCTTCTCTCTAAACAGATTATCCGTACGATAAAGCAGTGAAAAACTCTCGTAATGGGAGCTCTAGCGTTACGAAATTAGCTGTAGAAAGGTGGTCCTCTTTTATTACTCGAAGAAAAAACATTGACCTTATCTAAAAGAAGTGCTCTGGCCTGACCAGTCCTAATTTTGTTTATTTCATCTTCCATATTTCCACTGCATCCTTTACGCTTGCACCATGCGCATTATAATATGTAGCGGTTGCACCGTCCGGGGGTTGAACCCGGGTCTGTGAACCCGCTTGGCTCGTGGGTCGACCTTGGCAATGAGTCAACTTTGGATATTGTATGTTGGAAGTCTTTGTTCGGACCTCTGAATAGCGGACTTATTACTATTGTGACTATTTCAAAAGACTTCATCTCTAAGCGATTTTTATGTTCTAGTAATAGATTCAACACTCTCTCTTCTTACTGAACAATTTGGAAAAAAAACAATTTTACGTCTTTTTGTTCTTTGTTTTTGGGGTGTTATGCCGTGTTGCGCTACCTCCTTCTTTAGCCAACGTTTCGGACATAGTTACAGTGTCCATCATCAGGGCAGATGTGTTTACGTCTATTCCATAAATGGTTTCGCTCACTTAGTAGGTAGCTCACTTACTGGTAGGTACTTAACTCAATCAGATTGAACAATTTGTATAAATTGCATGATGTAAGCGTAACGAGTAAGATTAAGAAAAAGTTTAACTTTTAGTTGGTTTGGGCATGTAGCAGAAGTCAGGGACGCCGGACGTCGGGTAACTTTAAGAGTCAGAATAATAGAAGAGTGTGCATGAGACGATGAATGAATGTGAATGAGGCAAGGACTATGTGCCAAGACTGAGTTGTTTGGTGGCCCCTCCTCCTTGCCTACCCCTGCGGGTGATGGTTAAATAGTTAGTCAAGTTTTTTGTGAGAAATTTTGGTTCTCCAGCACTCAGATTTCTTGCTTTGTCAGTTATATGGATCAGCAACCAAGACAGATCAAACATCGACGATTTCACTAAGACTTGTTTATAATTTTATAAGTATGTATTTCAAATGGTACAATGCCGATTGTATTTTATATTATATATAATATTGAATTGTATTTTTATTGTAAACTGCTTATGTTATAAACTGCGTCTCCTCTTAACACCGCAATTCCCAGTGAGACTGGTACAGTACATCACCAATGTAAAGCCAGCAATAAAGTTAAATAAATATACACAGGCATCAACAATATAAAGCCACTAATAAAGTAAAATAAATACACACAGGCACATTACATCACCAATGTAAAGCCATTAATAAAGTTAAATAAATGCACACAGGCACAGTACCCACATCACCAATGTAACACCATTAATAAAGTTAAATAAATACACACAGGTACAGTATATCATCAATGTAAAGCCATTAATAAAGTTAAATAAATACGCACAGGCAAAGTACATCACCAATGCAAAGACATTAATAATGTTAAATAAATACGCACAGGCACAGTACATCACCAATGTAAAGCCATTAAGAAAGTAAAATAAATACACGCAGGCACAGTACATCACCATATGTAAAGCCATTAATAAAGTTAAATAAATGCACACAGGCACAGTACCTACATCACCAATGTAACACCATTAATAAAGTTAAATAAATACACACAGGTACAGTATATCATCAATGCAAAGACATTAATAATGTTAAATAAATACGCACAGGCACAGTACATCACCAATGTAAAGCCATTAAGAAAGTAAAATAAATACACGCAGGCACAGTACATCACCATATGTAAAGCCATTAATAAAGTTAAATAAATACACACAGGCACAGTGCATCACCAATTTAAAGCCATTAATAAAGTTATTTGTTTTTAAAACTTCATAGCTCACAATAAATTAAGCGGTGCTAGCTGAAAGTAAGCTGCGTTGACCTAAAAACTTCTGTCTGAAAAATATGTTAAAATTTCATTATGTCGAAGCGCGCCGTTCGTGAGTTTTTGCCGCTTCAGCTTAAGTAATTTTTTAAATGTTATTATTATTGACCTAGAACTTACCAGTCTCAAAAGCTTTGCATATTCATGAAACGATGAGAGTTCCTGCTAAAGTGAAGATGATTGCGCGTATGAAAGAATTGGACCTGTTATTTTATTTCTAATTTAAGTTTCTCTAGTTTTACTATGTTTTTAAAAAGTTTAAACATTGCGTCACATTACACAAATTGCTCTAAAACTTAGTTATTAAGTAAACGGGAACATGTCACTTCCATTTTCTCTATCTTCCATCGGTTTTGTGATGTTGGCGTTTTTCTTCCCACATTCAGAGTGAATAACTTTATCTTAGCTTTATTTTATAAAATTACTGTTAATGTTTGTTTTTTTCGTATAGCGCCGTTTCGCGAGAAAATCACTTAAATTATGCATTTAATTACTTAGACTAAGATTCATACTTATTACTGGTGGCTTATAAGTAAGTTTAATAGCTAGTGACTTATAACTAAGACTTATTATTAACTCGCTGACGTGTACCCGGCGTTGCTCGACTTTTCTCTACTTCCAATAGGTGTAATATCCATCTATTATATATATATATATATGAACCTATGATAGTGAAAACCCTATCAAAATCCGTTGTATAGCTTAAAAGAACAGACAGACAGACAGACAGACAGACAGACAGACAGACAGACAGACGCGGATAATGACTTTGTTTTATACTATGTAGAGATTCCACGATTACGACTTTACGTCAGTTTATCAGGAAACGGTTTGTAATCCCTTTTTTGTTCGTTATGATGTGGACTGTTCTAGGAATTTCTAGAGGTCGAAACTTCCAGCCCTTATATCTTCAAAAGCACGCCCTTCAGGTAAAAACGGGAACCTTCTTCGTGGATGGGGATAGAGGGCTACCACACCGTATTACTCCCTTGATCGTACCGGTACTCGTTTCTGAGTTTTAGCGGCACGCACACTGTACATTTACTTTTATTCAATAGTTCCGATTTTATGTCCGGGTTAAATCTTCCCCATAGGAAAAACTAAACCCTTCCACACACTTTTCCACAAATGATCATCTAGTCAATCAACATTATGCAAGTGCATTATATAAGCAAAATAAATACAAAACAATACAAGAACAACACGTCAACTCACCAGAGATCAAATGGGAAAATAATTCACCGACTCCAGATATTTTCATATCAGAGGGTTCGGCTCGGTAGAACTCCTAACAGGGCCTATAAATCCTACCGATCCCTCAACATACATATTTAAAAAATCTTTCGTTTTCCTACATGTATTCAAAATGACCGACTTTTGCATCTTTATTTATAAATGTTTTGATAGATCTAATACGCCTAAATTTTTAGAGAGCTAGGTACCCGAAATAACGAATGGTAATATTTTTATAGTCTGAGAATGCCAAATTCTTTTTATTTCATTTCCTAAATCTGTGTATTTTCTTATTTTTTCATTAACAGATTTTTTAATATTACAGGAATTTGGAATAGCGACATCAATGATATAAGTTTTACTTTTACTACACAAAAAATGAAATCAAACACAAACCAAAAACAACAACAAAAACTCCAACAAAACAGTAAAAGATACGTTTATGTTATAATCTTTATCATTATATGTATATATGTACTTACCTAATACTTTTAAATTAGAATGCTACCCAAGCAGCAGTTAATCTTATGTTTAATGTAATATTTTATTTGATGGTATTTCTTCTCTTTGTTATTCATATTTATACAAACATGTTAGTAGGCTTAGGCACCAGTTAAAAGTACAAATACCTAATATTTCATTATTATTGTAATACTATACTTATCAAACAACTTATCAAAATTTATTTATTTATTTATTTATTTATTTATTTATTTATTTACGGACAAATAGTCCATTAACAACATATTAATTACACGAATAAGTTTTATAAACAGAGATGACAGTGAAAGGAGAGCATATATAAATGAGGAGCGAAGACAATAATAATGACAATAATAATATAAAAGTAAGAATGGGATATAATAATAAGTCAAAGCATGAAGATGGTTCAAAGGGCATTAGAAATTAGACATTGCGTATTGACTGTCGAAAGTCATTTAGGCATATACCACAAAATTCAATGCTTTGACTTGACAGTGAGTTGACAAGTCTCGACATTCTGGACAAAGGAGAATGGTATCCATAATTGGTAGAATGTTGATTGACGAACAGCAATTCATTATTTCGGAGTCTACGGGAAGGGATGTTGAATTGGATAAGTTGCAACAAAGCAGGTGAGTCTGTAATACCATTGATAATCTTAAATATGCAAATCAGATCAGTGTCCCTTCTACGTTTCTCCAAAGAAGAAATGTTTAAAGTTTGTTCAACTTCATCATATGAGTACTCTCCTCTTTCAAGACCCAACCTCCAAGCGATTCCTCGTAGGAAGCGATGTTGTACGGATTCTATGTGACAAATGTGGACAGCATAGAAAGGAGACCAAATAACACTAGCGTATTCAAGGTGAGGGCGAACTAACGAGCAGTAAAGAGTTTTAAGGGTACTTATATGTTTAAAGTCAGAGGTTATTCTATGAACGAAGCCGAGTAGTTTAAGTGATTTGTTAACAATGTTGTTAATGTGCTCACGGAAAGAAAGTTTGCAGTCTAGAGTGACCCCAAGATCCTTGATAGATGTTACAGTAGATAAATGTTAATACTCATCCTAATTTGACTGTCCTAAAACGGGAATCCTCCTAGTTGGGCAGTCAAAACATTTCTTAAATAATGTATTTAAATGTATAATCTTTTACTAAATAAAAAAAATAAAAAAAAGTTATTTTTTTACTTTTGTCATGTAAAACTATATCGGGTCTATTATGACTAATCGTTCGGTCTGTTAGTATAGTTTTATCATAATATATTTTATAAAATTCATTATCTAAAAATGAATTTGGTTCGTATTCATAATATGGTATTATATTACGCAGTCAATCAAGTTAATATTACTATATTGATATTATTACTATTTATATGTATTAATTACTATTTATTTTATAAAATAGTCATTAAAACAGTTACTGATTCGCGAAATACGCGAGAAATTTTAAATACAGTTATATTCGATGAATTAACTGCAATTTTAATCAATTTTACATAAATTAGGTATTACCAATCCTGACCCTAATGGTTGGTTTATGTACGTATTGAATAAAATATTCAATTTGATATCTGTCGTTGATTAACGGCTGCTTTTGATTAATTAAAACGTAGTTCGCACCAATGTGTTTCGACATGTAATTTAAATAAAATTAATATTTCACCTTGTTTCAGAGACGTGATAACTACTCTCAGTATCGCCCAGTTAATTAACATTCAGATTCGTCTTGCTTAGTCATGTTTGGCGACCTTAGCCATAAGTAGCCTGATACCATTCCCTTACTGATCTATATTCCTATCCCCACAAAATGTACATACACGAAAAATGAAAGATTCTAGCCACCTTACTAATAAACGCATTTTAAATTCTACACAACTGGTAAACAATCATATTAATCTCCTAAGTGTTACGCTAAGGCTTAGGTTTTTTTTCGTAAGAAGCAATTACTTTGTGGTTAGGTATTATATTTTCAAATGAAACATACACCCTGTATATAACCACGAACTTTTATTATTTAAATTGCCAATGATATATCATTTTTTTTAACTAAGCGTTAGCTTAATTGTGATCATTGTAAGCAGCCCAAATTGTCGCCACTGCAATATTTTCAATTTATCTATAAAAAGGACTAGTAGTAGTTTATAGCAAAAATATACAGGATGTCCGGGGTTAAAGTGCAATAACTTCGGTAGGTGATTCTACATAATGGTAGAAGTAAAGATGATTTTTTTTCCCATACTAAAATATTTTTCCATAGAAGAATATTTATTTTCCCATAAAAACAATTCAATTTTTTTTAACCTAAAAACTACCTTAAAACGTTGGAATTTTGATTATTTTTTTTTCTACTTCTAAAATCATTTAGATACACCCCCCGAAGTAAGTGCACTTTACCCCCGGATACCCTGTATATGCAAGCCACTGTTTTTAGGAATTCCCATATTAATAAATTATAATAAAGTGATATATTTTATTTAAAAAACCAATGGAAAATTTCCTTTTTTAGTCATCTGTACGTTGAGACCTAATGGGCAGAATTATGCACTTGTTTAATTTCCTACCAAACGAAAATGAAAAAAATGGTTTTATTAAAACCCCGTTGAAGCCTAATCGACCCCTAAATATAGTATTTCAATCGTAACAATAATTCAGGTCTGAAGGGGTTTTAAGGGAGTTTTATTCTCAGAACGCACCATTTTCGTCTGTTTCAATATTTTACGTCAAAAACAAATGCTTCTATCTTAACCATATTTACCTCTGATCTTCCATATTCCATACAATCGTCATCTTACCTTTATTAATTATCTTCTATATTTGCCCCAGATCTATCGCCGGCTATCGGCTTGTGCAATTTCACTCTCCTCCCAGACCTGTTCTTGTGTTAGAAGTTGTATGCATGTCGGAGAAGTAAGACACTTTACCTAAGTGTGTCAATAATAATAATAACATTAAATTTGCTGAGACTCCTTTCTCTATACCGATAGACAATAATGCAAGTGAAACCGCACTGACAATACAATGAAAAATGGAAATGTCAAGATTTGCCCTAAATACTGCAGCGTGAAATATTTAAGTGGAAGTTACAATTTTTGTTGTCTTTTATACACGGTGTTAAGGGACGCACTTGACTTGTGATTCCTGACCTTTTTTGGACTAAAAAATGTAATTTAAATTTTAGTCTCCGGTGTCACTTTTGATCTTTTTTTTCACCAAAAAACGTAGAAAATAAGCAGGAATAATAGGTTAGGGTCGATAGCGACACCTGGAATTTTTTTTTAATGTTGAAAAATTATATAAAAAGTCACCGGAGACCAAAATTTCGCAATCATCAAAATGTCAGGAATAACTGGTTAAAGTAAGTCAAGTGCGTCTCTTAACACCCCCGTATAGCCCCGGTGAGAGACCACATCTATCGGTAAAGAAACATTGCTGTAACATTTTTTTTATTAAGATAAACATTCCTAGAATGAGAAACTGATAATATTTTAACTGCTGCTATTACCATAATTATACGCCGAAAATATTGCTTGCAGGAATGATGGAGGAATTAGCTAAGCAGTGGATTGAACCCGCGATGCCTGTATGTGAACACAATGCTATTAACACAAATTTGTCTCCACGGAGGAGATATGATAAAAACGAGTTACAGTCGTATTTTTCTCACTTCAGACAAAATGATCAAATGTTTTCAAATACCGAATTTGAAACGTATACCAATATAATCATAAATTTCATTGGTCTGTCTCAGACCTGGGATTTGAAAGGTCTTTTGCCGTTTTCTTTCAAATCGGTGTACACCACAACTCTAGGGATTATCAGATCTGTTTAGAGTATTCAGTGTCTGTCCCCAAGTTCACTTCCAATTCATTATGGCACAAATCAATCTCAAAACTATTGATGAATCAGTTTTCAAAATAACCTATTAATCAGAACTGAACAGACATTTTGCGATGAAGTCTTTGGTGTAGGCCTCAGGGCTTATAATAACAACCTCCCAACCTTCTAAAATGTTGTTATATTTTTAAACGTTGAATAAAATAAATATTAATGTTTTAGAAACAATGATTACGATAAGTCATTTCTAAGAATTTCAAATAAACTGCTGTCTTAAAAAAATTCGAATGGTGTTTGTTTTAATTTTCTTTCCAAATGTAAATCCACTGTATTTTAAAAATTAAGTCATATTATGCATTCTATAACATTACTTTTTTGAATTTAAAAAATATTTTTTTTTATTTCCGACTTTATGTCCTTGTTAAATCTTCCCAACAGGAAAAACTAAACCCTTCCACACACTTTTCCACAAATGATCATCTAGTCAATCCACATTATGCAAGTGCATTATATAAGCATAATAAATACAAAATAATACAAGAACAACACGTCAACTCACCAGAGATCAAATGGGAAAATAATTCACCGACTCCAGATATTTTCATATCAGAGGGTTCGGCTCGGTAGAACTCCTAACTGGACCTATAAATACTACTGATCCCTCAAAATAAATATTTAAAAAATCTTTCGTAATCCTACATGTATTTAAATTAACTAATTTTTGCATTTTTATCTATAAATTCTTTGATAGATCTAATACACCAAAATTTTGAATGAGAGAGCTAGGTATAAAATTTTTATTTTTGTTGTGTAAAAATTTTACTAAAAACTCTTCATATGAAGCATAGCAACTAATTTACCTTTGCGCCAATTCCACGCAGCAGAAGGCAGAGGTGATGGAACGCCATACAATTACCGTGATACACGCTTCGTATGATCTGACTTTCTAAAGTATTTGATTTACTTGAATGTGCCATGTTTCTTGGGCGCTCCCAACTCCCTCAATCCACTTGCATCGCATATTCTCCTTCATCCATCGATTTGATCTAGCTATGAAAAAATTAGGATTAATAAATTAACCCCTGAAAAGACTTATCTAATGTTTACATCTATCTTACTAACCTCTAGCCACCAGATGAAAATATTCTTATATCAAACTAAATTAATGCAAAGAAAACTACAGTAAAAAAAACTGTTTTCACTTATGCGTTACAAAACTTCATTTAATAATTCAACGCCTTAAGTATAATACAACATGTTATCTTGCATGTAAATCTAAAAAACTTTAAACACCGCTAGAAAAATATCTGAAAACATCTAAAAAAAGTAACTTTTATCGGTAATGTATAGTTCCGTTAACCCTTTCCGCGCCAAGTTTCAAAACTTGGGGCCCGATAGACCCATAAATAAGGCGACCAACTTTCAACTCTGACCCAAATCAGAATCAGCTAGAAGCGGGGGAAACTCTCAACTGAGCTGGTAGCTACTTGGTACTCGCTGACAGGTATTCGACGTCTTTCTCAATTTCTCTTAGACATGGATTTTAACGAGAAATAACGTTAATAATTGACGGATGGTTCGGTACATAATGACTATTCACAGCTTTTAAAATGTTTGCTTTACAACTTTTTAGTATTAGTTCTTTTCGTGAAACCTTGCTTTTTGAAAATGGTTTGTTTTCTCAACAATAGTAGAAGGTATCTATTTATGTATTTCGTCGTCAACTGACCGCATGTTCTACATTAAAATGTTATTATTATATTAAAGATATCAGTCTAATAAATAATGTTGACTATGTCAAAATTCTGATTGGTTATTACTGCGTTAAGTCGAAGCACTGCGAATTAATACAAAATAATGAATTTTCGGTTTGAAAATTTGATCACTTAGAAATATTTCACATTCTTTAAGGTTCAAATTTTCCAACTTAAAACCGCCTTTCGGTTAAGGTTTTGTTGTAAAATGCAGCAAGTTTAGATCGTTAGAAAACGATCTTAAAACATATAAATATTTGTGCCTGAACGTTGCAAAATCAAATGAAATACACTTTTTGTTTTTTTTTTCTTAAAAAAATCAAAACAGGCGGTTGTTGTTAAACGGGAATTAAACCTTATCGCCATCTGCACGAGGAGTGTTCTTGATATTATAGAATAACAGAACTTGAATAGAACTTTCACAGAACATTAACTATGAAATTTGATGAATTGTTCAAATTCCGTGAAACAACCCGTCCTTAATAATAGATCGATTTATTTTTGATGATAATATGGTTTGAAAGGGAGATCTGTAATTAAAAATAGTAGAGTGACCGCGCTTATATTAAAAAACGATAATAATTAAGCGAAAATGGTGAAAATATTTAATCAAACACGACTCGTTTGAAATAGAGCAAAATAACTCTCGACGAATGCTTAAGTTGCATTTAAATTAGTAATAAAATCAAATTATCGTTGTAACCTATTTGTTTTTATCTTTTCTCTAATAACAGTTTCTTAAAATTAAGTGAATGCATTGACATCATAGAAACAATGTGATATGGCATGCAACGTGCCGACTGTCGCTGAACTACGATCAAACTGCACGGGCTATAAAAGCTGCAACGCAATGAAAGTTGTGCGTTTGGTTTGTCGATTAAACAAAGACAAGCACTTATGTGTGTAGATGCTAGCAGCAATAGTATGGAACGATCTTGTCGACGCGGTGCAATACTATCCAACAATGGTTCATGGCCTATCTCCGTCATTTCTTTTGTCTGTAATTTACATATTCTTTACTTAAATATACAAAGTTACCTAACCTAAAACATGTTATGAAAGCTTTTTGTATCTATTAAATACAAGAGTATATGTATCACTTAACTTAACCCCTTATATATCTATTACCGTCTTGAATTTAACACCATTTTATAAAAACGGTTCGACCGAAACTTGTCGACATGTATAGGGCCATTTTTACCCCGCTTTCACTCTCTCGTAGAAACCGTTCGTTCCACTGAAAAAATAAACCGTCAAAAGTATGTTGTGGGCGTATCCGTGTGCCCGAACTAAGCAAAATAATCTCTTAATTATAATCAATATCATTCTGGGTCATAGATGTCGATAGGTTAACCATTCGGGTTTTAAAATATTTTTACCAACAAGTCCCAACGACATTGTGAATTTTCTTGGAGTTTCGGAATACTCCCGAGGTATCTAAAATGTGCTACATATTACTTATTTTTAAAGTTGTCGTTATAAGAAATACTATTTTAGAAACAATATTAAATTATCTTTGAAATACAGGGTTTTCCAATAAGAGGTGTTATTTTGAATATCCCGCTATTTCGGTAGATGTTACTTTTGAAGCTGTCATTTTTTGACATTCGACAAGTATAAACTATGCCATTAATAAAAATGGAACGATACACGCTTCAACAACGCATTGAAATTATTGAAATTCACTTGAGTGAATCAAATGCAAATCATCTTGAGTGATGAGGCCCATTGCCACCTCGGTGGCTTCGTCAACAAGCAAAATTGTCGCATCTGGGGTCGCATCTCGTAAAACCCAAGAGTTATTGTTGAAAAGCATCTCTATCTTCAACGTGTGACTGTTCGGTGCGGTTTATGGTCCGGCGGAGTCATTTGACCTTACTTTTTCGAAAACGAGGCTGGAGCAATAGTTACGGTGAATGGATTGCGCTATCGAGAGATGATTAATGATTTTCTATGGCAGGAAATGGATGGTATTGATCCGGACGACGTTTACTTTCAACAAGACGGTACTACGTGCCACACAAGCAATGAAACCATTGATCTTTTACGATTGAATATCAAAATAAAACATGAAAATGTCAACAAAAAAAACTTATCAGGACATGTTGACTCGAATGTTCAACTCAACTGTTGAAAGAATTCGATCTTTATAAAACATATTCCTTACGTGTAGGTTATTAGTAATAAAACTGTCACTTCCCTTTTTACGCCGTTTATAAAATAAAAAATAGAAATAATATTTTAACTTTCAAATGTCAATGAAAAAATTCCGCCAATTCGTAATCATGCATCTTTCCAATGACGACATATCACGTATCTACGCATTATAGAAAAAAAAATTAGAATACTTTTATAATGTGTCGACGCCCCGGTCAGATCTGTCCTTCAGAGACTTAAATGGAATATGATGTTTATGGTCAGTAATGTCCTTCCGAGGCCTGAAGGGTTAATCAATATCATCATTAATCGTTGATGTCGACAGGTTAATCAATATCATCATTAATCGTTGATGTCGACATGTCTTATGTAAATTGACGACAGCAGTTGTCTTTAAAAACGGAATAGATTAAATTTCTAGATAGTATCTGTTCAGTGGTCCGGTCGCACTGAACGCATCGCTTCCCGCCTAAATAACTGTCAACGCGTCATGCTTGAAGAGATTGTCGTTCGTCGGACGATCGCTGTAGATAGTGGAACAGACCCTAACGATTATAGAAACTTACCCTTCATTACGGAATTGAACCTGACTGATACAAATCAGCTGGTGAATTCTAATATTTTTTTTTAATAAAACTACTGCCATAGATGTAGAAATCTGTCTATTTACTGAAGGAGAAAATCTCTCGGTTATAATTTTTCATCGAAATAATACGGAGAAATGTCGATGTTATTTTTCTATGTGAGAAGGAACGCGGATAGAAAGGAGATAGAAAAGAATAAGGTTGATGGCTTCCGTGGTCGAAGGGCATGGCTCTCGACAACAATCCGAAGGTAGCGGGTTCAAATCCCAGCGTGCGCAAGTAAATTTTATTTGAATTTGTGTAAAAAAAATATAGTACACTTATAGGCACGTTCTAGAGTGGAAGATACTCTCAGTAGTAAGACCACCATTCAGACCGTTGCTTGAAATGGCTTTAGCCATGTTTGGTGACCAGATTTGAATAGCCCGGTACCGACATTAAAAAAAAAGTTGAGAAATACCTGACATTCTGAGTCGCTAATCCACTAATTATAGCTAAATTGTGGTCTCTTGCCAGGACGATACTGTATTTAGATTACTAATACTGTTTTCGTTACATAATCTTAACTGTAAAGCAGAAATTCGTTATGCAGAAGGAAGGCATCATAAACTTCGGTAAACAGATTTTTTTTATTTTGGTAGTTGAGGTTAAAACATATCTTCGTTTATTTGAGTTAACTTTGTTATGGTGGCCTGAATAAGGCACACTATTCTTATGTCCGAGAGTAGTTTACGTTAAGCTGAAAAAGTAAGAAATAAAGAATTAATCAGAAAAACAATTTGTTTTTCTCAGCAAAAACTCTTGGAACAATGAACTCAGAGCACCGTTTTTTCATATAAAACAAAAAAATTGATTTGGTCAAAAAAAATATAGCAATTACATGTACATTTATATTCTACTTTATTTTTTTAATTATAAAATATGGGCAATTAAATAATTCAATTTTTCAACTTTGATGATTATTTGTGAGATTAAATTAATCATTAAAATAAATATCTTGACCTACCCACTATGTAAATATAACACAAAGTAAAACATTATCTAAAATTATAGCGATTTGTTTTTGGGGTATTATGCCGTGTTTCTCTACCTCCTTCTTTAGCCAACGTTTCGGACAGTATTGCAGTGTCCATCATCAGCGCAGATGTGTAATCTAAAGTTGTGGTGAAATGTGTGCTTATGTATGAAGATGCGATACCGTGTTGCCAGCTCCAACCCTCTAAGAGCTGACATCGATGATAATTATTTAGTTAGGTTGTTATTATGTAAGTAAATAAGTATTAAATATGTAAGTGGTTATTATAGTTTATTTACTTAGGTGATTTTTGGGTCGGGTATTTTGGCCTCAAATTTAAATTTAAGTTTTCTATGTAAAAAACCTTACATTTTAACCTTTTCAACACCGCACTTTTGTTTCAACATGTAGACCATATTTTATGCTTAAATAATTATATGGAATTGTTTTTTTGCTTACAAATTTAATTTTTTGTTATATTTAGGCCTCCAGCAAAAAACCTATCACACAAACAATTGTTTAATTTATGAAAATACTAATTTACAGTATAAAAATAAAGATAACATTAAAAAAAACAAAAATAATAAAGGAGTCCAAGCAAAACAGCCGAAACAAGATCTGTCTTTATATATACTGAAAAAAATAGACGCCATGAGAAATACGGAGCAATTTATTTAAAAAAAATAAGATTTTTTTTTTGAGAAAATATTTTCCTGAGAAAGAACTCTGGTTTGAAAGGGTTAAGGGTCTTTAAAATTTTCCGGTTACTGTAAACAATTTTAAAAAGGCTTGTTGAAATCTATTTAGAGAAAAAAAAAACTTTGAAATGTTACGGAATATTAACTCAAATCACGGACAAAGCCGAGTGGGGAAACAGGAATAAAATAAAGCACAAGTTATATTAATAATGTACTTAGTTATAATGGAGTTCCACAAAGTTTAATCTTGCCCATTCCATCGATATTTTCTGTAATTATAATGGTGGGTATATTGTATTTATCGAAATTTTGATCCGCAATCTTTCATTTTAACTCCTCAGGACTCGGCCATATTTTGACAGAAGGTTGGAATATTTCCGCTTATAATAAAATCCAAATACAAATTGTAATACAAAAAACATAAAAAGAAAATAAATTTGCAAAGCTCAAATTTCACGTGACTTTCGCAGATTTTATGAGAATTTTACATTGTGCCGATGGATAGCAATGGTTCTTCACACAGCCGACAAACTTACACAGGTAGTGTCATAAAAATATTTATCCGTCCCTAACAGGATAGGAAATTCTTGAATAATTCTATTTTTTAATAAACTGTTTTTTCAGACCCAACTTACCCGTTCATGTATTTAGAAATATTGTTGACAAAATTATTTGCTCGTTATATCAGTGAAAAGACCTCGTTGTAACAATCAACAATTATATGAAGATAAGGCTGAACTAAAATATCGTTTTGTAATTGCTCATTATAGCCGTGAACTCGCTATAGCCGTGATCGTTATAACCAAGTTTGACTGTAATTGGAATATTTCTGAACGTATCCGAAAACTAAAAATTGTTTTTGAATGGTGATGAAGATGAAATACGCCTTCAAATATTATTATTTGAAATCAACATGTATTTTTTATGATATTAAAATTTTGAATGCAAACTATTTCAAAGAATGTCTCGTGTCACTAATTTAAATTAACTGTTCTTTTATTCCATTCTATTCATATGTTTTCTTTTTTTTCAATTCTTTATTTCTCTCTCTCTTATCTCTGTACATATTAACATCTTAACATTGTAATCAAAATCATTATGACTACCATAATATGGGCATGAGCCTAGTATTGTAGACAACAAAATAATTGTAATCATATACATTTTTATCAATAAAGAAACACAAAAAAAAAAACAAAAAACGTTAATAAATATAACAAAATACATATAAAACACACCCATTTTATTATATAAATGTATTACAAACGTTTCTGTCACCTCACTTTTTTGTCGTTTCGCATGATTTTTTTTTCTTTTGAAATTTGCGTTCGGAATCTTTTGGTTTCATAGAGATGTACTTTTTAATTCTTCTGTGGTTAACTTTTATATTCGGTGATTTGAATATATAGTGTGGTGTTTTCTCCTTCTAATACCTTTTAGATTATCTTTCTCACCATGAAAATAAGGGAGATGCAACGATTTCTGTTAGACCATGTGAGTTGTTCCCAAAAGCGAAGAATAAGCCAGAAGGGTTAATGTTTCCCTAATGGGAATTCTGTCTCGATGGATTCGAGATAGAGGATTAATTAATCCTCGTAAATCGGATAGTAGCGAAAATAATTTGGTAATTGGAAAATTGGATTTGGCGCCTAGCTAAAGTTATTTTATTGCATTAGGTATCTTTAAAATTATTTAAATCATGGGTATATTATTAAATTCTACGTTTTTTAAGTGAATACCAGACGGGTTTGTTGAGAGTCTAAAGGAAATGGGGAAAAGGAAGGACAAAATTCCTATAGAATGTTCATATCTGGTCACCAAACATAGCTAAAGCTATTTCAAGCAACGTATCGATTCTGAATGGTGATATTTCTCGGGTGATACTGATGGGATCAACCACTGTGGAACATGTCGCAAATCTATATATATATATATATATAAAGAGGAGCGGATTTGAGTTTTATTCCGAGCCTGATGAAATTTTGCACACTTGACCTTCAAAGTAACAGGAAGGTCACTAATATTAGAATTCGAAAAACTCTGTGTGAAGCCCGTTCACGGCCGGGTAGCCAGCCAGCTAGTAGTACACCAAATAGGTTAAAACGGAGGTCTCAGTAGAAAAACCTTGGTCATGTAAAATGAAGTTCCTTGGACTTTTGGATTTCTTGTTTAAGCTTATATGTATGTGCTTATCTTTGTAATAAGAGCTGTTTCTTTCTTTCAAGCAAATAATGGATCTTTTTGGTTCTAGGTAATAACGTTCCTGGTAACATTGTTCCTTTCAAAATATTCCCAGTAAAAATATCCCCAGTTAAAATGTTCCCGGTCAATTTTCAAATATTCCCAATAATACATAATATGTTCCTTACCAAATTGTACCTAATCTAACCTAACTTTTTAATAAATTATTTATCGTTATTGTGTTATATATTTCAGTTATTTCCACTGTACAACTATTAACTAGGAATATCATAGTACAACCCGTTTTAACCGTGGACAGTTTGGTAGGGAACATTTTTGCTAGGAACCTTTTGACATTGAATATTATTATCGGCCACGAATTTGCATTTTTAGTAAGAAATCACTTTCATTTTTGACTTATTACCATTTAAGAGATGGTTGAAAAATATATGTTATTTTTCTCCTGGTTCCAAAAATGTATTACGTTTTGGTAGTACCGAGTCTCTAACGGGACATACAGAGATAAAATCAAAACATTTTGGTTGTAATTTTCATTTTTTGTTCTCTTAGTTATTTCTGACATTCACAGTCAGCTCCCTGTAAATTGAGATAAAATGATGATTTTTTTTTAGATAAGATGCAGTAATTGAAACCCCGTTCTCTTCGGTCTTGGCACACACTTCTTGCTTCATTTACATTCACATATCACCATACTTGACCCGAAATAAGTATTTGATTCTTTTGATCATGCCATGTCTTCTTCGAGCGTCTCTGACTCCTTCTACCAATCAATTCCGCGTCCTATTTTCGCATCGCTCTACACATCCAAACCATCTAATCGTCCCTTTCTTATTCTTATCAACTACGCTTACATCAGCCTTGCACTTTTTTTCCGAATTTCCACATTTTTCACACGGACACACATGGCTTTAATATAAACGCACCTTTCATTTTTACAGCACCTAGTCTACTGTACCTAATGATTGATTAAATATCTTTATTATGTTATTTGAAATTGAATTTATTTTAGTAAGGTTTATTTGAACCACCCTATACCTACCGAAGAATCTTGTAATGAAATTCTCACTCTACGATTAATTCCGTTGTCTAAGAAAGCTCTGTGAATTGCCTTTCAAAGATATTTGAAACATTATAAGAATGTTTTAATTGCCTTCTCATTTTACTTACCAAATACATTTATATCTCTATTTTATGTCATCCAACCTAGAACATTATTTTTATTCAATTTAATCAAATATTTCTAGGATATTATCATATACCATTTAGTGTATGTTTTACAAAAAAATAATCATAACGTTTTGGGATACATACACTTATAACCATAATTTTAACTTCTTTCTAAATACATACGAGAAGAAAATAGCGCGTTTATTGCCAATTGGAAAACCAAAACCAGGAAAAATTCTGAAATCTATTCGAGATTAAACACCTGACGGCCTCCGTGGTCGAGGATTAAGGTTCTCGACTGGTAATCTTGTGGTCGCGGGTTTAAATCTCGGCGTGTGCAAGAAAATTTCACGATTAAATCATTAAAAATAAAATGACGTTTTTGCCGCACGTTCCAGAGTGGAAGATTCTCTCAGTATCGCCCTGGTGTTTGATGACGAGATTTGAATAGCTAGGTACTTCCCCACCCTCCTCATTTCCATCTCTTTCCCCCTCCCCATTACCTTCATCCTAACAACATCCCCCAATCGGGGATGCCATAGTCTCACTGGCTCCAGACGGTTGGTAACATTTGGGACTCAAAGCCAGTAATGCCAGGAATAGGAAAATGAATACCATCAATTAAATTTCGTTCCAGATATGGATGAAAAAAATCTGATATCTATGTACTTTCAAATATACCTTCAGCGCGGATTCCCGGTTAACTCATAATCAACTAACCAGCCCAATTAACAGTTGCCCCACTGTATTCCAAGCCGAAGAAACAGTATCAGTCGATCGGTCATACCTGGTGTTTTTGTCTTCTTTTGCTGCTGAGGTCGCCCAGACTATTTTCTCCTTCCACTTCCGCCGTGGGGCCATTGTTTCGTCATAACAATGATCGATTAGTATTGATGAGGCGGGTACCTACCGGTGCGGAGAGATTATAATCACGATTTTTTCGAAATTGAAGTTTTTATTTGGAAATTAAGGTAGCTACTAGAAATTGAGATGATTAATGAGGATATTCTTCTTATTTAAATTAATGACGTTATTATTATATTTTTTAATGATTAACGTTATACTATGTTTGACGACACTACGCAAGAGTATCAAAATTTGGCGATCTTGTTGATCAAACTTACCGGTGTGCTTGCTTCGGGGATATTATCACAGTCCTTCAATCTTCTGGACAATGATATAACTATATGCAATATATAATGAGATATGACACTCAACGCTCGCAATTGACTCCACATTTCTGGAGCCCATGAGAACCAATGCAGCCAATGAGCTAATGCTCGACCGATTTTAGTCATTCGGAAAAATTCGTAAGCTTCGAGCGCTGTGTACGTATCTACCCCAGTCAATGCTTTTGAGTAGATAATTATTCGCAACCATAGACATATGAATATTAGTAGACCTGCCCTAAGTGATTAAAAGCGTATTATCCCCACTCCCCACACCGGTTCCATTGGAACCGGCTGTGCTCGCGTATGGCCTCAAGTGAAATTTGAAAACGTGACGTCATCATTCTTGTGCGAACTATGGTCGAGGCATCATCGGTTCATTTTACGAAATAACACGGCAAAATGTTGACTTGTACTATGAAAACTTGTAAAAATAGATGTGAAAAAGAGAATAAACCCAATTGTCGTATTACATTCCATATATAAGCATTATTTTACTTTATTTTAAGCATATTCACATCGTATAATATAGAACAGTTTTAGAAACATATACTATCACATCGAGAAACGTCTGGACGCGAAACACAAAGCTGGTTGGTTGCTAGGAAGTAAATTATGAACATTTATAAAAGTGTCTTAACTAAATACTTAAACGAAATATTCGACTATGAAAATAGAACCGAATTTTTTTGCCGAATTTGGACTTCGCAAATTTGTTCATAACGTGGCGAGTAATTTGCGCTCTCATGTAAAAATGTCTATTCATTCAAAAGCAGATTTTACTTTTAAGAAGTAAATGGTTATATTATAATGCGAGATGCCTATTTACTGTCAGATTGATTTATTGACGAATCACAGTCAGCCTTACGCCCTTCGTTCTTCAACAGTTGATTTTACCCCTCGCCATTATCTTCTCGTCTATTAATTCCTATGTCTGTGTTCGCAACACTAACATAATGTTTCCGGAGCAACGGAATTTAAATCGTTGCATAACTAGTAGATTCATTTGGCATTCGGATCAGTGGTTGATATGTTGTTTTTCAGTATTATGGTTGAATAGTGAACTATAACTAAATCAACTATAATAAATTAATTAACCTTTATTTATCTGAAACTTTGGAGTAGAAAGGTCTTTTGTAATTTGACTACATCAATTTTCTTTCAAATCATAGATTTCTTTCAGTGCATCTCTGCAGCGGGGCATAGTTGATATTATATCTTATTCAGCATTAGAACTGGATTTTTATTTTATTTTATAAATAATTGCAATGGGAGATTCGCTATGCGTTGGGGTCGTGGGTGAAAGCTCGACGTTCTAACCAAAATGCATGGTGTAACCATAAATCCGAATAGTATGGTTGTTAAATCGGATGATACCTTGAATGATGGAATAACTACGGGAATTATAATAATAATTATATTTTTGACATTAACACCACACAAGAAGGCTCTACGAAAAATAAATTCGCTCAAGCTCTATTTTATCTTTGGGGAGCTGTGTGGAGAGTCTTTTTGAGAAGATGGAGGAGTGGACATGGTTATTGAAAAGATCTTGAAGAGACCCATGTAAGAGGCATAGATAGAAGCCGGCATGTCGTTTCAAAGCCGCGCTGTTGAACTCAAGCCAATAAAAACAGTGTACAAATGTTGAGCGTGCGTTTGGCGCGTTTCTCGATTATGCACCTGTGCCAAAGGGATCAATGACTCTAGTTCCTCGAGACATCTTACATTGAAATGCCGGTAGAACAAGGACAGCATTCCCACCTGCTGGCTGTGCTCTAAAGATTGCAATCCGTTTGTTAAGATAGTGAAATTTATTGTATTGTATTTAAGTATGGAGTATTGTAGCGGGTGAAGGTCGTACAATAATAATATTCTTAGGTGATCTATTTACTGGTATTTATTGGGGAGCTGCTTGTAACCAAAGAGGGACAATCCGAGCATGTATCGCCTTTTATAGCATCTCGCAAGCATGCTATCTCGCTTGCACTTACACACATTCATACTGACATCACATCTATCAAACGGACCTCCTGTTTCTGCACAGAGTCGAGGGTTTTTTTGCAAGTACCTTGGGGCTCCAGATCAGAAGTGGCTGTCAAATTCAACAGTGGGGCGAAGTTGCGATTTGTACAGGATCAGTGGTTGTGTACTATTAGTTATAGGGGTGTGTTAGGATTTAACTGGCCCCTCTATTTTCTCGAAACTTTGTCGTGATTCAACACAATTTGGGAGTTTGCCAAGCTATTTCGTATGTTAACTTATACATTACTAAAATTTTCATGTTTGAGTTTGATGAACCGTACTGAAATGT
Source organism: Hesperophylax magnus (assembly GCA_026573805.1). NCBI lineage: Eukaryota > Metazoa > Arthropoda > Insecta > Trichoptera > Limnephilidae > Hesperophylax > Hesperophylax magnus. Next base: position 9,595,461 of record JAIUSX010000184.1, on the reverse strand, counting down.
TATTTTGTAGGTTTATAAGATGTGCATTCTGAAGTTTGGCGAACTTGAACATTCGCCACATTTCATTAAACATCAATTATTACAAAAAAAGTCAACCCGTAAAAAATAAAGTTTTTTTTAACTATAATACATCATTTTTTTAAATGGGTTGAACCTTTCTAGACAAGAACTGGAGTCGACAACTCTACTAACCTTGCCAAATGCCGATCGGCATGGACCGAAATTTATTTCGAACATTAACTTCTGTAATGTCATTCGATTTCAGAGTCCGCCTGTGTGTACGTGATTGCCACCAAAAGTTGATGGAATGCATTGCCACCGACAACGAGTATATCTGCCTAGTTTCAGTTCGATCGGATATCGAGAAGTGGGTTACTTTCCGTTTCCAAGATTTACATTCATTAGATGGATTAAAAAAAATAGGTACATAATGGAAATATTTTATACAAACATTTATAAAATTAATCAAAATAAATGTTATGAACCAACCAAAGTAAGAATCGTGGCTCCGTTATCAGGCAAAAGAGCTCTTCTTTGCTGTCAATGTATGCTTACACGACCAAGAATGCCCTTACATGTAATATTCTGGAAAATGTTACTCATATTTATATTACAATTAATTAATTTAATTTGGTTCCGTAGATTAAAAAATGGGTCTTTTTAACCGCTGATTCTCGGCCCACTTTTTCACCACTCGGCACAGCTTTTGATCAGATTATGATCAGTCGTCAAACATAACATTACGAACGTTGCGAAAAATTTGATTAAACCCTGAACGGGTCGTGAATCGGCGTTTATCGAGTACGGTTCAAATGTCAAAAGTTTAAAATTGATTATCGATCGTAACAGGTTGAAACAGCCAACCTGAAATATCCATTCTTATGTTGGAAAAATAAAAAAAACTTATTTTGACAAATTTCACGCAAATATTATTTATTTCGTATCAGGTTTGTCGTAAGTTCTATAAGCATGATATGTAGGTTTTAGTAAAAGGAAAATTTACAATGTTATCACTGATTTGCACTACATTAAAATGATGTACCTCGCTTTAGGAACGTATAAATAAATCAATAAAGAAACAGTTTTCGATTTTTTTGTATAAAATTTTTCTGTATCCACTGCCTACCACAGTTACATGCTCTTGGGATATAGACTGCTAGTGTTGTTACATAGTGTGTTCCATTCAAAAGCTTTCAGTGCTTAAAATGCACTCCTTGCTACAATAAATCTCAATTTTTCTCACAGCGCCGACAGCGGCTTAGCCTGGAAGCTGCAACACAGCCTTAATGTGGCGGAAGAGGATTTCACATACAAGTTTAGCTGACCGATCGCATTTATACTGAGTTCTAAAGCCTTGGGATTTATGTATGTTTATCTTAAAATTATTTAACGGCCCTTTTATTATACTATATATAAATAATAATTTGAATATAAAGAGTACAAAATAATTTTATGCGTTCCCTGTTAAAGGCAGGAATACACATACTATCCTTTCCTGAATCCATCCTTGTTATTAAGAAAAATGCTTAAGTTAAACACCTTATGAGCCCGCCGAGAAATATTTAGGTAAAATTTTTTTAGTCAATCTCTGGAACTATACTTAATTCACCTATTTTGAAAGAGGCTAGCTTATAAGTGCCGATCAAGAACAGTCGTGGAAGATCTCATGTATTCTTTTATGCTCCGAAACTGAAGACTGAGGACTATCAAAAGAGCGACTCAACTATTCTGCATTGACCATCGACATTTTCAACGTCACGTACAGGTTCAGACAGTTCATCAACTGTCTTTAGACGTTACAACATAATATAACTGCCCCGAAGACGTTTTTATGCTTACATTTTTTAAAATGTGTTATTTAAGGACCATATTGAAAATATTTTACATAAAGCTTATAAACAATTGGAATTCATTATACTCATTACAAAGCCTTTCACTGTGGCACACACACTAATTCTGCTATATATGTCATATGTAAGGACACAACTCGAGTTTGCCTCAGTCATTTGGAATCTTCAATATCAAACATAAATTGATCGTATTGAAAATATCCAATACAAATTTATTAAAAACCTATCGGATCGCTTTAGTGATCATCGGTTTGACCCTACCGCTTTATATAAACGCAGAAAATTTTCTGATGCCCTATTCTTATACAAAATCGTGAACAATCTTGTTGATTCATCATATCTGTTAGAAAATATTGCATTTCGTTGCCCTGAACACAACACCAGATCGAAAGACTTATTTAGAACACCACACTGTTAAGCCAAATATGCGCAAAACTCTTTAATAGTAAGTATCTGTAAAACTCACAAGGCCTCTAGAGATGTCTACTGTTACTTGAAAACATATTAAATGCAGCTTACTAAACTGATAACTTCATTTTTTATTTTGTTAAATAATACCATGGTAGTTTATTTTATTGTTCTTTGTAACGTTTATTTATTTTTATATTTCTTTGTCATTTATAAATATGTTGTAGGTACAAATACTAAATCAATAACTAAACTTAATGGAACTTTATTGGTCTAGAACATATGAATAATTACTGTTTATGCTTATATGTACGCCCTAATGATTTTACATGATATTTTAAATATTTTACTGTTGTGAGCCCGAAGGAATAGAGGGATGGGAAGGAAATGAAAAGAGGAAGGTCTGGAAGCTCACATATCTTCTCACACATTTCTACTGTCGTCATCACAAATGGACCCCATGTAGCATAAAGGATATACATTATTAATAACTGGAACGGCTATGCACTATGCATCCATGGTGCTTTTTTGCCCTTTGTGGCGTTAGTGCAGCATTCGTTCGCCAGATGTCACTATGTGTCATATAAATAATATCATATGTACCGTAATGTCCTGTTAGATTAAAAAAAACCAACATACATGATATCCTGGACAGACAAAAAAATTGGAGCAGATGAAAATATTGTGGGTAAAAATAACGCGCTGTGAAAAGTTAGGTTATTTACGTGTTTGCTGTCTGTCCGTTTCTGTGTAATGCATAAATTTGCATTATTTCATTTCTTTTAGCAGACTACGAAAAATATATCTTATATTATTCGGTTTTCATTTACCTATCTGTTCAACGTATTTTTGCCTTTAACTGCAATGCTGGGTATAAAAAGTACAAAGTCAAAAGAAGATATTTTCGGATATCTGACGCTAAAGTGAACGGTAGAAGAAGTTGAAGACGCCAGAGAAAAACGTGACACGATCAAGGGAATACCAATTGAGTCGGGTCATAATAGCATAGTAGTATGTAAAAGACGATGTGTTAATTGGAGTGAACCAAAAAACCTTTTTTTTTAGTTCAAACATTTCGATTTTTTTTTTTACTTTTTAAAATGAATTAAACAGCTGATATTAACTCCTTAGCGTCCGTTTTTTTTTCTATATTTTATATAAAAAATTAAACTTCGGAATCATTTTAATCGAAAAAGAAAGCTCGAATCAAACAAAGTTATACCACAAACTCGACTCCAAATGTGATGTACAGGGTTTTCCAATAAGAGGTGTTATTTTGAATAGCCCGCTATTTCGGTAGATGTTACTTTTGAAGCTGTCATTTTTTGACATTTGACAAGTAGAAACTACGCCATTAATAAAAATGGAACGATACACGCTTCAACAACGCATTGAAATTATTGAAATTCACTTAAGTGAATCAAATGCAAATCATCTTGAGTGATGAAGCTTCGGTGACTTCGTCAACTAGCGAAATTATCGCATCTGTGGCTCGGAAAACCCAAGAGTTATTGTTGAAAAGCCTCTCTATCTTCAACGTGTGACAGTTTGGTTCGGTTTATGGTCCGGCGGAGTCATTGGACCTTACTTTTTCGAAAATGAGACTGGAGCCACAGTTACGGTGAATGGATTGCGCTATCGAGAGATGATTAATGATTTTTTATGGCCGGAATTGGATGGTATTGATCTGGACAACGTTTACTTTCAACAAGACGGCGCTACGTGCCACACAAGCAACGAAACCATTGATCTTTTACGATTGAATATCAAAATAACACCTCTTATTGGAAAACCCTGTAGATTACACCATCAATAACCTAATCTTACCAAACAGCGTTTCTCTTCTTTTTGTTGACCCATTTGGCTGATCTCCACATCAGTTGGGTTAGGTTAGTTTAGGTTGAGAGAGGCATGCAAAAGTATTGAGCATGTAGGTACGGCCACTTGAAAACTTGCAGTTTTATTTTCGATGCTATTTTACGTCTGTTTGTATAACAGTCGTACCGAGTAATGTGCTGAGATGTACTTAGAAGATCTTACAAGTGTATAGGACGAACAGCTGCGTCATCGTAGAGCATCATAAAATTAATCCCAATCAACTTTTTAATGTAAATACTGCACAAGAGTCGCAACTGTCCGAAGCCAGTGGGACTGTGGCATCTCCAGTTGGGGTTTGTTCTGAGAATGAAGCAAGTGGAGAAGGGACGACGACAAGTGGGAGTAAGATTGGAGAGTACCTTCGTTCTTATATTGACAAAAACGTATCTGTCTTTGCTACAAGTGTATTTCGAAGATATTAAAGAGGAAACGAAATAAAATATATTGAAATCAATGAACTGTAAACAATATCGGCAGTCGTCTTTTGGTCCATATATTTAAAGCACTTCTTAAGCCCCCGCATTCAAAATTTCTACAGATTTATAACATTTTTCTTGAACCCTAAGTTTTTAAGTTCTTTAAAACATATTTGTTTTATTTGAAGATGATATCTATACATTCGAAGAGGCGAAACGGTAGTTATGTGAAATTCCCTCGATGATTAAAAACACATTTTGTTCTGTTATAGGTATGGTATAGCGCCCTTAATGTGATTTTTCACAAAAACGGCGCTATGCAAGTTATCCATTAGTATTATCGTTCAGTGTATCATTAAATGCAGCTTAGGCTTTTGTCGGCAGTTGCTCTATTTTAAACGAGTAGTGTTTCATTAAATATTTTTACAATTTTTGCTTAATTATTATCGTTTTTTAATACAAGCCCATTCTCACATTTCACCTTTTCAAACCATCTTCTTCTTTTTGAAAGGTCACTACGAAGCCTTAAGATATTTTATAGCAGAGTACTACTGAATCTTCGATATTTTGAAAGTGAGCAATACTCATGAACGTATATACACTAAAGGACAGGTTGTTTCAGAATAGAACTTTTACAGAACGTGTAAATCGACTTTGAAATTTGATGAATTGTTCAAATTCTGTGAAACGACCCGTCCTAAATGATCTTTTTGAAAAATACAAATGAAAGCAATTGTGATCTACAACTCGTTTCGACTCCTAGGCCTCAGACATGCCAATGGAATCTGTTTAAGAAAGAATTTTAATCTTTAAATATTTCACCTGAAGTAAGATAAAATTCTTCGGTCACACTAAAACACTCACAACAAACTCCTTATCTATTCAGTGAAATCAGTGCTTTATGTCAAACAATTTCCTCGTAGAAGTTTTAATTTTTGTCTTTTATTGTTTCTACACAACTAGATGAATTAAAATGTATTATACATTATTTCTCATTTTGTAATTACATAATTACAATGTTTATAAAACCTAGAGTAATTACGTCTCACAGTAAATAACTTAAGTATATATACATATGAACATGCGGTGAAGATAAAACGAAGTTATTTGAAGGTAAACAACATTTCATTAAACTTCAATAAACATGATTTGTATATCCGTAAACGATTCAAAATCTGTTTACGAACTTGATTGAAATATACCTAAATCATATAAACCATCTTGTTTTTTTTATATTTACTCAAGAGTTTTCTGGAAAATGCTTTCTTGAAATATGTTTTTGTTATTTATAATTGTAAAATTGCGACTGTTTTTAAATTACTTCCTACCAATTTGAAGAAAAATGTTTTTCGCGTATTTATTGAATTCCAAAATATCAAACTATTTCTTCATTTCTCCAGGGATTTTCAGGCACCTTAAAAGTTGACTATATGGCCCGTGTGAATGGCCAGAATAATATAAGAGTATGTATGAATGGGAATGAAGCAAGGAGTGTGTATTAAAACAAAGTAATATGGCGGTCTATCATCTCTGCCTACCTCTGCGTGGAAATATCGTGATGGTTTGTTTAGAAAATACGTTTTATACACAGTTTCATGAATTAATTCGTTTAATCGAGTTGCTCTTAAAGTAAGGTTCAGTTATATTATCTGCCCGTTCAAGCTTTTGATTAAATTTCGATCAGCTGACAAGTACAACATTATGCTAAACAGTTGATCACAATTTGATAAGAAGCTGAAACGGGCCGAAAAACAACGTATAACGGCTAGCGCTCAAATGTAACATTTTCAAAATTACGTTAATTTTTAATTATATTTTTTTCTTGCTAGAGCATTCCCGATGAGTTACAAAACTCATTTTAGGACGAAAGGAACTTACAATACATAGGTGGCAGTTAAAAGGTACTATTTTACATTGGTATTTTGATATCAAAATTATAAGTTTCACATTCAAAACAGTACAAAAATAGAAGAAGGGATTTTAAGTAGAAGAAACAAAAAAAGAAACAGACAGGGATATACACGTAAGCACAGAGCCAATGTAAGAATTTATACGGTAATATAATATAATATGGTACTTACCCACTAATACATTGGTAAAAATAGATTATGCTCGATTACAAATACAGGGTATAGAAAATGAGAGAGAAAGAAACAAAACAAAGTACAATGATAGCCAATGAATAGCCAATCTGAGATGCGAAAATGTACAAGAACAAGTGGACCAATAAAATTCCATGTTACGCCATGATATAACATAATATGACGTTATTAACGGCTTCAAAACTTTTATGAGTGTCGTATTGTGTAACACGATTATTAATGCAATCTTATTTATTAAACTCTCCGGTTGACAATCGTTTAACAAGTTAGTGTTTGACAGGAAGAGGTTATCAAGTAAATCAAGTTTTTTGTTCATTGATCAGGAGTTCACAAGCTTTCAAAATATGGAATCCTCAATATAAGGTATACATAGATGTAGTAGAATATGGAATACACTAATGTGTTAATTAACAGTCAAATAAAATTGATTTCCTTTTATCTCTTCACACACTTTCTTCATTTATATTATTATTACTCACATATGCAATAGTTGAGATTGAAACCGTTCTCACCCAGGCTAAATTACTGGTATTGTGTACTAAATATTAGGTTATTTAACCATGTATAATTTAATATACCTTATCGCATGTGTCATATTGTTCTGCGTATCTGCTTACAAAGAAAATCATGTAGAAGTAGGCATATACATTATTATAAAGTTATTACAATAATACCAACAATTAGTGCAGGTTGATTTTTTCCCTGATGATAGGTAACCTCTTATATAAACGGTCCACAGAAGATTTGTTTGCAAATGTCTACACGCCAACGGTCAGAAATTTTAACCACTACGCCACAGAGACACAGGCAATCCCGGGAATACATTCTGTTAATACATCGGGGAAATTCATTTTGAAAAGTCAATTCAGTTAAGAGTGTTTTTCTACGGGTCAAATCCCCTCAGACTTGCATGTAAAAGGAGAATTCTGCACCCGACAGTACATACTGCACGGATTCCCAACCTGTGGATCAACCTGTTTTCTGGAGGGATCGCAAGCTGCTGCTATATCGAAATTCTAAACTAAAAAAATAGACTTTGATGCAATTTTGATGTTACGTTTGATTGATATAATAACCATTGATTTTTATCAAAACACAATATGTCATGTTTTTAAAGATGGCGGCTTATACGCCGAAATTTTCTGCCAAGTTTCAAAACTATCGCCCATTGAAATGCTGTGATGATTGGGTTATGACCGCTGAATAGAAAATCCCCAGAAGGGTGATTTATACCGATTTGAAAGAAAGCTGATGTTGCAAATTTATATAAAACCTTTCGATTCCCATGCTCCAGATGAGCATTTCGTCATTAGGAAATGTTTATCAAATTCACAGAAAGTAAGTCATAATTGAGCTTACCTGATGCACACGGATACGCCCACACACGTTTCCGTCGATATATCTCTTCAGTGGGTTGAAGGGAACCGTGGAACGGCCTTAGTAAGCTTTCAAGAAGAAGAAGAATATGGTATAAAAGGGAGATATGTAAATAAGAATGTTAGAGAATGCTAGCCAATTAAAAAAAAATCGATAATAATTGTGAAAATATTTAATAAAAAACGACTAGTTTAAAATAGAGTAAAAATCTCCCGGCAAATGCCTAAGTTGCATATAATGAATGATACACTGTTTTTTTATGCATATAACATATTAAATATAAAACGAATGTATAGATATTATCTTCAAAAATAAAATATATTTTTTAGGATTTAAAAAAATTACAGCGTTCGAGAGTAATATATTATAAAATCAGTAGAAATTCGTAATTCGTAATAGGAAAACAGCATTCCGTGTATCTCGTTCATTCTGTTACTGTAAAGTTTTTGATGAAATTACTTCATTTTCTTGTTCGTCTGCATTCTGCATCACTAAAGGGTCGCCGCGATTCCATAAAGTTGAAGAATCTGCGGATTGCATGATTATTTTGAAAAGCCAGCAATAACATAGTCTAGACGGGACGATTTGCACCGAATCATAAATTCGGCGGGGATAAAAATACTCTCGAATAAAACAACGAGTTAAAAAAACATCCATAAAAGAAACGCAAGCGGATGACTGTCACATTATTTGTTTTGCTTCTTAAAGTAGCAGTTTTTAACATCTTGTGACATTTTAAAATGTATGATATATTTTTAGATTATCTTCTTTCTCACGCATTCTTGTTGTTATCCTGTCTGAGTTAGAATTTGGACCAAATGATGGCTTAAGATTTTTTTAAGTCCATTTTTGGTCGTTTTAAACCAAGTAACGAGAGAGATGTAGTTGAAAATGAAGAAGTTTTTGAGATTCAAGTTCCTGTCTTTCATACTTATCTATGTTTGTCAAACAAGTAACACAAAACAACTACAGTAGATCCTTGATAATCCAAAATGTCCTGTTCCGACTCGCGAAGCGTTCGAATTATAAGTTAGACTGAAAAATTAAATAAAACAGCTGCTAAATGAACTTTCAAGCTTGAACTTCCCTTTGTGTTTGTTTTATAGTAGAAAGCAGTCTCTCTTTGTGGTTTGAAATAAAACAAATACATTTTATGAAAAAACACAAAATATTGTAAACACGAGGCACCAAAACCAAAGAACTCATACAAACACCTAAAACAAAAATAACATTTGGTCAAAAAAATTTCAAATACATTGCGTGTAAAATATACAATAACCTACCTGAAAAAACAAGACAATCGAATAATATTAACAAATACAAAATCCTAATCATCGAAAAAGGTCGTGCAATAAATAATTAGTCACCTCACCCAAATATAATCATCTATCTCATTATTGTTACCACTACCTTACCAACCTGAATATTTTTGTCAAATATTTTTGCGTTATTGAAAAATGTACTTTATTTTAATATTATAAAATATTTGTAAACTAGTCTGTCTCGACACAAGATTTCCTAGTGAGATAGGCAAAGCAAAAAAAATATATGTAAACCTTTTAATATAGATGCACATAATAAATAAAAATAAAAAAAACAGTTACTCTTTTTATACACACAATTTTATTTATATTTAATTTTCTATAACCGACCGGTTTCGCTTAGTGAAAGCATCTTCAAGGTATAAACTTAAACTGATAATTTTATTTAGACTTATTAGTATTATATTCTTCTTCAATGATATTTCTAGTTTTCTTCTTCTTGTGTATGTATTTCTCTCTTATTGGGGTTTTTACGCTCTTTTTTAGGTGTGGACACGTATACATGTGCGTAGGAGGTCAATGCTACATTCCCTTTGGGACGGGCCCACATAAACACCTGTTAAACAGACTAAACACTCGTACGTTCAGTGCATAAGATACGACAGTTGATCCGTTGTTAACAATGAATAGTCAATCAGACAAACCACCCACCTCAATCAAGCAGGTTAATCAGGTATATTGGCGGCTCCAGCCCAGAGGTTTCTACTTACTACCTAACTCAAATGTCAAGTGTACTTGTGTTTATTATTTGGGAATTTGCTGGCCCTTTACAGAAGGCCCTGTTTGGAAACTATATTTATTCAGATTTCAATGTAGTACGGATTTGAGCTGATCTGAGATAACAATTTCGATAAGAGTGTTTTAATAAGCATGTTACAAGGATAGGCTGTCAAAAGCGTACAACACGTTCACACACAGAGAAAATTTACTGAACTCAAATACTGTTAATTTATTAAAAATCTGGTTAATTTATTCTGGTTCTGGTTTTCCTGGTTTTCTATAACGAATAAATTGAAAGAGTTCCTAAGAAAGTATCAGTCAAAAGCGATTGTTTTATTAAGACGGCGGAACACGTGTTCATACAAATACTGATATTGATCTATTGATATTGTCGCATTCCGTCATGATATTATATTATGAAAAGAACACGCGTTCGCGATATATTCCGAATGACTTATATTTTGTCAGGAAGTTGGCATGCCGTCACTTTTTTATCAGAATTATTTTTCTCCGTTCATCAACTGCTCATGTTGGCTTCATAGTAACATTTAAAAAAAAAAATAATTAAAATAAAATTTAATAATATAATTATTAAGTTCTGCAAGTATTTTTTGGTTTTTGATATTGTGGCCAGTGGTTTTAGCCACGTTTAGAAGACTTATTAATATGATTCTATTTTGAAAATTAAAGTGGCCTTGAAAGCCGAAACAGCTGTAACAATAACAAAAACCAAACAATACTTGCAGAACTTGATGATTATATTATTAAATTTGATTTTAATTAAATTTAAAAAAAATTAAATGGAGTTCTACGAATTAAACACAAAAACAATAAATTCATGGTAACAGGTAATTTTTCAACTCATTATCGTATTTATGACTGAACGAATGTGGAAAGTGCTATAAGCTAAAATCATTGATGCATTACGTTAAGATGAGACACGGAACGAAAAAATTGGTTCCACATAGTTGAGGGTAAGTATCCCCAAAAAGACGGCAAACAATTGCCGAACCCGGTTTCGCGCACCACTCCTCGGCGAGATATTATATACGAAATAGCGCCTCTAATACTGTATAACTCTATGGCAACAGCACCTTCTCTCATTTACTCCATAATAAAGATCACTTGATTTAACAAATTTGCTTTTACAGCCTCTTCCTTAACCGTCTCCCTGAGTTATCACTATATTAGAGTCAGTGTCACTTTAAAAACGCCTCTCACTCAGGTCTTTATCCTTAAATAATATGTTGTATGAAACAAAGACGCTATTCTCGTCTGTCTGCGCGATTAGTTATTCTAAACTACGCAGCGGATTTTGATATTTATTTAAAGAATTTCTTTCGGAAAGTTTATATATATAATACATGCATATTATAGTTATAGAAAGTAGAGAAAAATCGAGCAACGCCGGGTACCCGTCAGCTAATACATAATTGTAAGAGACCAGTTATTTTCATTTTCGAGTAAATCGAGTTCACAGAACGTTTTAGGTCAAATTTGAAAAAAATAGTCGCTAGGGGGTTACTATCAAAAAGCGTCAAACCGTGGACACAGTTCCAAAAGTTTCTTGAAAAATTATTAGCCTGAAAAAACATGCCCCGATCGAAAAAAGTTTATTTGGGTTCTTGGTGAGATTTAAGATTCCCTAGTTTCCCGTTTGTTTCCGGACAATTAGTGTAGATATTGGTATATGTATATTTTTTGATGTTGAAAAGTGATCCTTTAAATTATTCTGCGTAAATCGGTTAACAATTGGCTTCTGGACTTATGGAGAGTCGAGAGCAAACATATGCTAACTTACAGATAAACGAAAAATGATTTGTACGTTCATATAATTATTTCATATTTTTGGCCTCCAGATTTATAATTTCCACCACACTTCAGAAACTCAAATAATATGTACTATTTAAAATAATAATTCTTACACGTACATCATAAAAACAATGAAAAAAATTAAGATTCCTAACTTATCTCTTATAGTGTGAACATCAAATTCCACAATGTTATGTAAAAAGTAATTTCTCCGTTGATTGAATTTATTGTTTAATTATTTGAAGACAATATTAACGATCCTTAAACGAAAATCTGAAACAGAAAAATCAGAAAAAGATACGGTCCCATCTCGGACTCGAACCCAGGACGCCTGCATGGCCGGGCCACCGCTCTACCACTGAGCTAATTGGACCCTATCTCCTTCGGTCATATTTAACTGTAACATACTTCGAATAAGAACTAGCGTCATTGCCTTCATTTTTCTCACCGCACTAATATTGTCTTCAAATAATTAAATATTATAATTAGAGACTTTACTCACTAAGGTTATTCCAAAAAAATAAATAGAATTTACCGTTTTTTATTTGTGTTACATTACCAACTTCATTTGAATTAAACCAATCAATTTGATTATCCTGAAACGGAAAACCTTCCCAGTTGGACAGCCAAAGATTCACTATTCTGTAAATGTATTTTTTAGTATGTAATAAATAAAATAAATAGCTTAATTAATTTAAATTTTCAGTATTGATAAACAAATTTGGCCCCGATTTTGCTGAATTTAACTACTACGATTTCCTGATACGTATTAATCGATTAATATTTTTGACTCCTCCGCACTCATACGCCTCTTCGTTACCTTGACAAACTAAAATAAACAGTTGGTAATATAATCAGTGAACGTGTTATTTGTAATAAGTTGATAACGATCGTTAATCAAGGTCATACGTTCCTTCATAACTATATTTGTGAAGTCCCATTGACCGGGGCCAGTTGGACTACAACATCTTGAATTGTTAATTAATGTGAGGCTAGGCTTTTCTAGGCATAAGCCTAGAAAAAAAAATACAGATATAAATATAAATATATATATATATATATAAATATATACATATATATTAGCATTTAAAAAAAATATATGTCATAAGACATATATTTTTTTTAAATGCTCAATTGAAGCAAATGCCAAGATGTATTCTACTCACAGAATTTAATTTTTATATTTTAGAATCTTTAATAATTTCTAAGCGATCAAATTTTCAAACCAAAAACACATGATTATGCATTCTTTGCATTAGTTTAATATACATAATATCTCTACATGGATCTGACCCCAATTAAAGTTTTCTGTTTTAAAATGTGCAGCTGGTGGCATTTGAACGACTCCACGTTATATTACGTGTACATTTGCGAACTTAAACGCGAACCGAGCCACGAATTACGGGAAAGGAACGCGCCAAATGGCGCGAAACCCCGCTTGCAGTTGCTTCGTTCCTTTCCCTTAAGTCGAGGTTCAGTTCAGCAATTCGGCTCTCGTACGTGTACGTAGCATTACATGACGATTCTCGGCCAATTTCAGTCAGCTATCAAGCATAAGTCTCACTGTTATACTTGTTGACTGACCACAATTTGATCAAAATCTAAAAAGGGCCGATAAACGACGCTTAAACGGGATCTTTCGAATCTCAATAACTCGAAAGTGTGTTCAGATCGAATCTCATCTTCGACACGTAGAAAATTGAGAACGGGTGATTTATTGAAATCCTTTTATAAACATGATTGCTATCTATTTTCTAATAAATATTAGTCTTTTCAGAATAATGTCAGAACACGTGTTCCTGATAAATATAATGACGAAATGTTGTTTTACCGACAGTTTGTTAGGAAATCTGTCAATTCATTCGTTGAAGGCCTGCAGGAATACAATAATACGAATAGTTTTCCAAGATTTTTAATAAATTAACAATAATTTATTTATTAGTAAGTATTTTTCGTGCACTCATGTAAATTGTGTTTCAATTAAATATTTTTCCCCCAGTTATCCATAAATATCATAGAGAAGAACTCGCTATAGGTGATTTATAACATTGTAAACAATGCCAATATGTTCAGTTGCCGGACATACCTGATAAATTAGGCATTAATACTTTTACATTCACTTTTTAATTATGTATTACATTCCGTTGGGCATTATTCAATTCACTACAGCAACCTTCGTCTGATATACTTTCGTTTCTTCCACGTTCGTGAATCATCGTCGGAATCTTTATTACTGCAATGACTTATCAAAAAATACGTGACTATGCAAGAAGCGAATGATATTGACTTATTATTTAGGTTGGTACATCCTCGCTGTAGATTTTTAAAAATTGTATTTTAATAGCCTTTGTCTGCCCATTGTTTTTTTTTTAAATTTTACATTAGTCTCACACAGGAGGCCCCGAGGAAAATGATTTCCCTCAGGGCCTATGTCATCTTTTGGGATGCTGTGTGGAAGGTCTTTTTTAATGAAAGGTAGGAGAGGAAGTTTTGGGAATCTAGGGATCAATGTGTCCAAGAGTGACGGACATATGAATATATCCCTCCTACTGCGGCGCAAGGCGTTAAGTTGAGAGACCAGTTGGTGAGGTCATAGGGTATCCCCAAACTAGCCTCTCCCGATCTGGCACGCCACGCAACTGGTGGGTAGGCGCATCCTGAACACACCTCACCCGATAAACCCGGGCACCCCTGCTAAATCACCAAACTTAGCGAAACACTTGGGGTGACCTACTGCAGAGGTGTTGGTTATCCAGTAAATGATTCCTGGGCGGCGGTAACCAAACCCGCTTCCTAAAATGTAATTGTATTGGACGATTTTAAATTATTTATAATTGATTGATTTTAATATCGTTGGGGATCTAGCATGAACGTCTATTGTTAACATCACAAAATAAAGCTTTTATCAACATTATTGGTAATTGGTACACTTGTAGTAGTCCCCACCCTTGACAAATTAAAGATAAAGAGATAGGTATGTCAATAAACATCGTTTTCTAATGTTTTGCGAAGAGAAGAAGAGACATTTTATTTGAACTTGGGGAACCAAGTTTCGACGATTATTCAGGATTGTTTTAGACATTGCTAAAAATTAATGCTTTCTTATATGCTTATTCAAATTTAATTTCTTGATAGCTGACAAAACATCCATTTGCTTGGTTTCGAACTCATTTCCTTTGAGTTCAGAGCCAAATACCGCACCACTCTGGCCACAAAGACAATTCTTCCAACTTCCAAAAGCACACATATTAAACCTTTCATTTATCTCTCAGCCAGTTATGTAACGGTTCTTTGTTTTATCTTGTACCTTATCTAACATATCTTACTCAACTGTTGTTTTTACGGTGGCCTTGAGTTTTCTCTGTCCTTTTAGGTTCCACTCAATGATAAGATAACAATTGATTGTCCGTCTTCCGAGAGATGTGTCCTGCCCCTTGTTCATTGCCATTAGTCTTTTTTTTGGCGTATTCAATTATGTCGGTTAGATCCTTTTGTTTGTTTTCTTTTTTCTTATCCCACTCTTTTCTTTTCTCTTCTGTCTTCTGGTGATGACATGTACGTATTATACGAGTGTATCAGATATTGATTGAAAAATACTCTGAGAATTGCCTTTTTTTATGTGAGTACCGTAAAAGAGTCCCAACTGCGGCAAGCTGTCCGAGGCCTGTAAGACTATGGAATTCACAGTTGGAATATGTCTGTGAGGCTGGAGAGAGTGGGAAGGGAAGGTTGAGAAGTACTTGGCTATTAAACACAGTTAAAGAGCAACGTTTCCATTCGAAATGGTGATCTTTCACAAGTGCGGTACTTACTCTAAAAGTACATATAAAAATTAGCTCAGTTGGGAAACCAACAATCAAAATCGAAACTTTGCATTAAATTTCTGTGTTTAGTGACTAGATCTGAATATCCAGGTACTTTCAGACTTCCTCTTCCCAATCTCCTTCCCCTTTCATATCCTTCAATGTCACAACATACCCCAAATTAGGGATGCTACGTTCCACTAGAGTGACTTGGCTTCAAACATTTTGTGACTCTTGCCGTAGATACAGGGTGTATCGGCACGTACCCGACAAACTTTAACCAGCTATTCCTAAGCACATTTGGAGTAAAAAATGTTATGGGCACTTTGCTGTCCGGTAACATTTTTTTTTAATAAAAAACAAAAAAATTAAAAATTTACACTGTCATTGGCATTGCTTCTCGTGTTCAACAGCTGTTATTAGCAAGTATGTCGAAAAGCGTCTTCGCTCTTTCGTACACACTAAATAATAATAGTTAAGAATGAGACGAATGATGCGGTGCCATTTCGTTGAGATTGTAAAAGTGCGCCAAAGTAGGTACATACGTACATTATTCAACAAAAATCAAATAAAATATTGCCAGATGGGTTTTCAAACTTTGACAAAGGATAAAACATTGGTGACATGTGGTGAAAATATGAATAATAATTTTTATATTTAAAAAACGTTACCGAACAGCAAAGTGGTCATAACATTTTTTACTCCATATATGCTTAGGAATCGCTGGTTAAAATTTGTCGGGTACGTGCCGATACACCCTGTATATAAATTATAATTCGATCACCATTCAGAATCGAAACGTTTCAATTGTGAAATCAGTGTTTAATGACAAGATCTAAATAGCCAGGTAGGTATTTCTAACCTTCCTCTCCCTCATTTTCCTTCTCTACGTACTTCATTAATCCCCAAATTATCCTAAAAGGGAGATACCGTCGACTTATTTTATATTCATTCGAATTTATATGGGTCACAAACAAAGATATTAGAAGAACGAGATATGCTATGTTGGCCGCCGGACCGTAGCCGGAGTACTACCTAATTAGGGTACTTTGAACGGTATCGGGACGTGTACGCACAGAAATCTGTTCTATGTATTAGTGCGGATACCTTAGCGATGCCTTAGCGTAAGCGAAGGTGTGCAGTAGTATTGGTGAACAAAACCGGCGACACTCGGCAAAACAATTCCACTCAGTACGAACTGCGCATAGCACATCTCGTTCTTCTAATATCTTTGGTCACAAATAATAAGATAAGTATTATTATAGAAAGTGAGTTGTTATCGAGCAGAAATGCAAATGATTTCAAGCAGATCGCTGATTTTGTGAACTTAATGAAGGTGTAGTAAGTACCTACATAAAGTAATAATTACAATAATTTATAATGTTTTCGAATTCTTAGATCAGCTGTCAAGCGTAAAAATTGGCCTCACAATTATTGCGACTTAAAATATTTAGATTCTTTCAACGTTAAGATGTGGTCGATATGCCGTGGGTAGGACGCTCTCGAGTAGCAGTCGGTCGGAATGAAGTCAATACTCACAGAAAATATTAGCTTACCTTTTTTATGCGAGTACCGCACAAGGGTCCTAACTGCTGCCAACCGTCTGGAGCTACTGAGACTATGTCATTCCCATTTGGTGTATGTTGTGTAAGTGGAAGGAGGGGAAGTACCTGGCTATTCAGATCTGGGTAAATATCCAGATACGCTGGACATCACTTCGTGTCTGTTTAATAACAATGTATTCAGTCGCCTGAGAATGAAATTAATATACAGATAAAATGTATTGTTTTAATTCTCCGGAGACTGAACTAGATGCTCCTCGTTGTGGTTGTAACTCGTGTAACTCATTCGAAGTGTTTTGAAAACGATGTCCAGGGTATCTGGATATAAATTCATATCTGGTCACCAAACAGGGCTAAAGCCAGTCAAGCAACTCAAATATGCATATTAAAGATAGCATTTTTTAGTTCTTTTAAGTTATTTTTATTATTATTTCATGTATGATTCATACTTGCATACTTATGTTTCTATAAAATGGTATTTTTTTTAGTTATTTTTATTATTATTTCATGTGTGATTCATACTTGCATACTTATGTTTCTATAAAATAGTATTTTTTAGTTCTTTTATGTTATTTTTATTATTATTTCATGTATTACTACCACAACACGGGCATTAGCCTAGTATGGTAGTTAAAAAAATGTCAAAAAATGTAACATGTAAACATTTATTAAATAATAAAATAAAAAATAAAAAAGATGTATTATGTATTCGCAATATTAAATTTATCGTTAAGAAAGGAGTAGGTAAGAAAAATCATTTGTAAGTCACGACAATTAAACAATTGACTCCATTTTGTTTTCTTTATTTGTTTCTAGGTCCGTTTCTGTTTTTGTGCAAAATGTGCAGCTGACAAGCACGACGATATGACCGTTGTGCTTGTTTAAAATTTTCTAAAAAATCTGAAATAGACTGACAATCTGGACCGTTTAAATGTCAATTAAGCGGTTAAAAACCTGTCAGTGGCTTAGTTGGCATCTCGTCTGGGTCCCATTCTGGTATCGGGAGTTCAATTCCTCAGAAAGCTTAAGAAAGTTCTCTCACGTTACAAGCAACAATTTCCGCTAAGCTGTGGTGGTAGCAAGAGATTTTCTTGTACTGTCAGGTTATTCGTAACCCGGAAATGTTTGTATTTTTCAAAAAAAAACGAAAAAAATGGCGCTAATCGATGAAGTGTTACGATGTAAATATGATGAAAGTTGGAAATATCCTAATCTTATCCCTATATGATGTTCTAAATAATTTAAAAAAGTTAAATTCTTATGAAATTGGCTCACCGTTTGACAGTTATTTTCCTATAAGGCGTAAAGATTTTCTTCTTTATTAATAATGTATAGTTAATATTGTAAATTGTTAATACGAGATAAATCAATATGATTTTTAATTATAAATATTGAAACTTCGTTGCATTCCTCGGAAGCCAAAAACGTCTAAGATCTTGTAAAATTGATAAAAAAACATTTCAGCCTTTTGAGATCGGTTCAATCTTTTTTTACCGACTACCCTTGACGTGATTAAATTTCCTGAAATTCGTGTAATATCGTTTTGTTCTCGACATCTCGAGAACAAAGTTCGTATTGCCACTCGAAAATATGTTTTTTTCCCGAGTAATTAAATTATTCTTTATTAAATACGTAGGCACTAAGTACAGAGGATTCCTATCATATGTTTGTTTTTAATTTGTCTGAATTTTGTAAGCTGATATTTTTATTGCGAATAAAAATAACTTCCTTATTACCATTATTTTGTTGTATTATTTCCTATTGAATAATCCTTATGTTTGAGTGGATGAGAGCTTACCTTACACTCTTTAGGCCAGGGTTCAATTTACACACTTATGTGTGTGAAATATTTTATAACATTTTTTACACAATAATCCCAACTCCTAGTAAGACTATGGGATCGCCAATTGGGGTATGCTGTTATGCTTAAGGAAGTGAAGGAGTTGGGAAGAGGAAGATTGGGAAGAGGAAGATTGGGAAGCACCAGGCTATTTAGATCTGGATATCAAACAGAGTTATATCAATATATTATAATGGTAATACGAGTATATTCTCAATGGTGGTCTTTCACTGACACAATACAGAGGTACGTTTGATGAATTTCTCTATCTTAACAAACGGATTGCAATCTTTAGATGCTGAGGCGTTAGGGGGAATGCTGTCCTTGTTGTACCGATATTTCAATTGAAAATGCTCCGAGGGACTTTGATTGATCCCTTCGATACCGATGCGTAATCGGGAAACACGTGAAATAGTGACAAAACGGGTCGTTTTTAAGACTCGTTCTTTAGTTCAACAGATCGTCTGGGAACGATTTGTCGGCCTCTGTTTCCTCCATTCAACAACATGCGTCTCTTCAAGACCCATGTTTACTCTTTCCCCTCCTCAAAAACACACAGTCACACTCACACAGTCCTTTGTTCCCATAGGGAAATCACTTTCCTCAGGGTCTCCTATTTTGAGTTAATGTTAAAAAGAAACCTACTACTTTAAATTTACATACATTTTTCAAATAAATTAATTTTTCTAACATAATGTATTTCAAGGTAACAAATGCTGTCTCTTTGAATTAAACGTGCATATTTTGAATATTTCGCTTTTTATATTTTATAAATGGGCATTGATCGTGCATGCGTATTGTGGCATTTTAGTGCACATTGGACAAACATGTTTTTTTAACAGCGCCATCTGTTGGACGTAAAAACAACACGCGTTATTATTTTTTCATCTGCACATACAGACTGAGCCACAGCAACGCGTGGCGATGTACAGCTAGTTAATAATAAATTTCCATGTAATAGTAATTTCAAACCTCACAGTGTTAAAAACTGTATATTCTGTAATTTTTTTTTATGAATTAATTTATTTACTAAAAACTGAATAGTTACCTACTCCGTTTTGTCGTAACATCCTATCGCGTTTCGTTGTCTAGAAACTAAATCATTCTGTCAATTTTTTTATTCGGCTCATTTTAAGGATTTTTGTACAGAAGGGAATTTTACACATAAATGATTGATTACTTTAAAAAAAAAATCTGTGACAAGAGATCTCTTACAAGTCAGAGGTCCTCTGGACGTTGAATAATAATACAGTCAAATATAATAAAATACCTGGTTACTACCCGGTTTCGCCCTAGTTTCAACACTATTTCTTAGTTTTTTTTTAAATTTCTTTTGCACTAAATTGATGCATGTTGCAAGCTAAATAATAATACATGCAATGCCATCAACAACGAGTCCATCTGCCGAGTTTCAGCTCGATCGGATGTCGGGAAGTGGGTTAATTTCCGCTACTAAGATTTGCATTCTTTCATTACCGAAAACAAAAATGATATTCAAATGGACGTATTTAAAAAGCTTTGCAAATTTCATGGCACCAAAGTTCGAGAGTTTTACTTTGCAAATTGATAGATTTTCTGTTCGATTTGAAATAATTCAATAATATGGAACAAATAATACGGCGTATTTTCGCACATTATTTAAAACTTTATGCACATTTCAATGATGATATTTCATGATGGTATTGACACTTTGAGCCGAAAATAGTTAATTATGTAATAACGTTAATACATTCTAAGATTTGACCTTTTCGTAAGTAAATAATATTGTTTTATTATTTTAAAGTTCGTTATTCAAACAATCATAATTATATTCGGACAAAGACATAAAAAACTTGAATATAATTTCTCAAGAGATTTCATGCTCTCTAAACAAATTCACTGACTCCGTCCGAATTTGCTTTCCGCCAATGGACGATAGATATTTTCAGTTGTACTTTTTCTTGTGATGGCCGATAACCTAGTATTCTTAAAGAATTTAAGTTTATTTTTAATGAGAATTTACCTTTGGACATCCCTATCGGAGGTTGCTTATCATCAGAGTAATCTTTACCCTGTAGATTTTAGACTAATTTAGTTTAATTGCAACCCGGAACAGCTCCGCTGGACTGCACTATTGCCAGTTACTTAGGGTCCGAAGTCATACGATTTGGGATTTTCCACCGATTAGTCATCTTTTCTTCTCATCAATCTTCCGTTAAATTGTTTGTTTTATAATATTGGAGTTTTCTTATTTGGATATCGTGAAAAATTTCACTAGTTTCGGTCATTCGAAATTCAAAAATCATTGGTTACTCAGTTGATCAGTCCAGGGTATTTTGAAGATGTGTCTCCATGTGTGATTCATTTACAACATCTCATTACCAAAACCGTTTTTTTTCCAAAAACTTTAATAGCTTGTTTTCATAGTTTGTTATTATCGTATATTTAAATTTTTTAATCCATCAACATTGCTCAATTCAATTCGAAGGTGGTAAGGGTGCATAGCAGAGGCGTGCATTCGCGTGTCAAAAACAGTAACTAAGTATGCAAACTGACGCACGTCATATTCAAATGTTGACTATATTCTACACAAAAGTAAGAGAATTCCTTAATTCTTCTGTTACAAATCGTTAAGTTAAGATAATGGAGTAAAAAATAATATTTTACGTGCCTTCTATCAGAGATTGTTTAAAATTAGTTTTGGCCGTCCCCAAGATTAAGTTTGTCACTTAAGATAAAGTTTGAGTGCTTAAAGCAAATATCTCTAGCGTATTGCATATTAATTTGTCAGATCTTCTCTTTAATAAAATGTTCTCTTTGCATAGTAATCTATTAATAGTTCATTACCTATATTTGGTCCTTCAAGACGGACCTTAATCATATTCAGTAGGTACAGATAAGTACTACATGTTTTGACTTTCCTACTACTACTGTACTTAGTGAGTCTCGTTCTAGGACTTTAACGTTTCTCATTATAGTTAATTTTCACTTATGCGACACTTTCTTAGTGCTATGTAACCTTTTCAAACCATCTTAGTAATGTATGTAATGTAGTATGTAGACCGTATATTATTCGTTGTTACATCATTCATAATATATAATATGGTTAAACAATTAATATTATTAACCATTAGATTTAAACAATCGATTGGTTCTATGCCGATGTGGGTCGAAGTCATAAGGACATGATTTCTTATCTTACTCACAATTGCACGGTCCATTCGCCTTAGATTAGCGTGAAACGCAATGGCGTTAACAGCATTGCAAACGTTGCAAATATAGGCCAGTTAATTCGTACTATCCACTGATAAGATCAACTGATAAAAGTTGCCTTGTGAGCGTGACTGTGTCTGGATTTAAAAATTTCCTTACTTCCTGGTGGAATCGTTTTATTTCTAGACGGCGCCAAGTCTAAAATGAATCTACTTGTTTTTATTGACATGTTCACGATTGAATTGTGCGATGTGCACGCCCCTCCTTTTTTATTTTTAAAGCGATCGACATAAGACTCTAATAACGGGTGTTTGAATTCCCGCGAAACATTTGAGCCTTCAATGCATGTTGCATGATATTTTTTATATTTAATTTAAGGCTACATAAGACTCTAATAACTGGGGTTTGCTCAACGGTCACATTTTAATTATTTCTGATGAATATATTACTAAAATCTTAAATGTTTCTAGAGTGATCCCTACGAATATAAGTAGACGATGATTTAGTAACTTCCCGAGGAAAGGGAATTTCTTAGTTACCGATGACCTGACAATATTTGTATTCCTCCTTCTTTTAATTATAAAGGACGTGACGTGACGCCTGGGTGCAAACCCGATGCGTTTGTCCACTAAGCTTAATTAATTACGTGACCTAACGGGGTAATGCAACAAATAATTCTAAGTATGTTTTCTCTTGTTTCAGGTTTGTGGAATGCATTTCATAATGTTATTGAATTTTGGAGACAATCCTCCATTTTGGGTGAGAATATTTGAATTTTTTAATTTTTATACAAAGTATTTCATTTTCAAATAATTTTTATTTTATTTATATGAATACCGCACGACAGTTTAAACTTTTCCCGACAGTCCGGGGCCAATAGATCCATGGCATCCCCAATTGGGGTACCTGGATATTAAGAGGAACGGCTGCGCGGCCTTTTTCAAATATCTAACCGAATAAACCAACCAAACTGAATAATATTTTTTTTTTTCATTCTTTTTTTTTTCTTCTCTCCTTTTTAAAATAATACTTTATTATATATTTTTTTTCAATCTAATATCAATGTAAATCATGGTCACCCTACATGTTTACTATATTATACTATAATTAATTGGCTGGAATTAGCTTAATAGGTACAATGTATGTACCCAATTCGTAGAAACATTAATGTAACAATATTGTTGTCTCAATCTTTGGTGTTATTTTTATTATTTTGTATAATTATTAACCCAACACACGCTTATCCTAGTGAGGTTAAAAATTATAACGTAAAGGAGACAATGTAAAGAAACAATATTTTCTTTTTTCAAAAGGCATAGCAAATATCTAGTACTGGTATGTTCCGTTTTATTTAATTGTGTTTTAAATTATTATATAGAGAAATAAAGAATTCAATTTTGAATGATTTTAGAGTTAACTTTAGTATTTTTCGGTGAGTCAATTGTAATTATCAAAAAAATAATTTTGCTCTACCTGCTGTGTCAATAATTGAAAAAAATTATAACTTCTCAAAAAGGGCGTTTTTTGGATATGCATGTACAACAATTTTTTGTTCCAGTGCAAAACAGTCGTATGCTATTTAAATTTATGCCCATCAGAATGCCTTTTTAAAATCATTTTTATTTTATATTTCATCAAACTTGTATAGTAAATAGAGCAAAGTCATTTTTTTTAAAACAATCATTAATTCACAAATAACTGTCAAAATTACTTCTAAAATACAAAGAAATACACAAACTTGTAGCACACATAACAAGTGAAATAGATTACATTAGATTATTAAAATAAAATAAAATACCGAAAATGTAAAATGTCTTTCCCAGCTCGGAAAATCCCTGTCAAAAATCAATAAAAAAATAATCTCTTTAATGGTCTGTTTTTATAATTTAAAACACAACAAAATGAAGTAGCATGTATAATTGGTGTTTTTTATACCCGTTGATAAAAAAATATTTTTCAGTTTATTTGGGTATTTTAGCCTCAAATCCAAGTTTTGAATGAAAAAGGCAGTTCAGCTGTTCGTCTTAATATTAAGATTTGGTCGCCAAACTCGGCTAAAGCCATTTCAGGCACCGTTTCGATTCTAAATGATTATCTATTAACATACCGATACTTGGAATATTTACCGCTCTGACAATTCCTCCTGCAAAGTTAAGTGTATCAATTTTCTAATAAAATGAAAATATATACCTTCAAAAATATGGCGCATTTACAAGCGATTTTAAACCTTTGAATGACAGGGTTAACGTATGAGCGGCACCTGGCCGCTGTTTTTTTTTAAATGTCAATCATTTATTATTTCGGCCAACTCGCAATGTGTGCGGGCCGCGGTTTGACCAGGCCTGTCACTGTTCGCGTGGTTTTGCCACATCTGTTACTGTCTATAATATAAATATTTTTCATTTATTAAAACTGCAATGCTTTCAAATAATAACAAATCATTTACACGGTTTTGAACCATTAAAAAGATACAGCGATGGAAGTTTGTTGTGGGCCTGTTTATTTTTAATTTATTTTATTTTCGGTAAAATTTGTCAATCATTTTCTCTTATTGAAATTAATTCTTGAACAAGTAATCAATTCGACTGGCCTGTCTAGGGCCTAGGAGTCAAAGAACTTAATGTTTGTATCTCTATGATTGTTTACAAGAAAGACAAGACAAATTCGATTCGTTCTACTACCATCGTAATCAGCGAAAAAGTTGCTTGTTCTTTAATATGACTGGAAATCTCCTTCTTTTTTGAACTTCTGTAAAACTTGTTTATTTTGAATAACTTCATATAAAAATAAATAAATTTAATCACTGAAGAAGATAATATTAACAAATCGCAATGAAACAAAAAAAAATAAAAATATGAAGAATTAATAAAAAAAAAGTTAACGTTTGCAATTAATTGAGGTTAATATTGGTTATTCTTGAGTTGAAATATGAGATCGATAAAAATCACTAGGTATCGAAATCTAAGTTTTCATAGCGGTAATAGTATTGTATTACCTTTTTTTCAATGTGTTTTTCTGTAATTATGCTCTTTAATGATTAAACATAACAATGAAGTTTAAAATCATCAATACATTATTCTAATGCAAAATGAAAAAGATTTTTTGTTTTAAACCACTTTATTTTATTATATGTTTGCTTCCTAAATAAAAAGAAATAAAATAAATAAATAAATACGTCGACCGGTTTCGGTTGTTCCCAACCTTCTTCAGGACAATAAATATATTCATTGTCAAATTCATATATTTATTGCCCTGAAGAAGGTTGGGAACAACCGAAACCGGTCGACGTATATAATAAAATAAAGTGGTTTCGATGCGTTTGTCCACTAAGCTTAATTAATTACGTGACCTAACTTGGTAAAATCATCAATACATTATTCTAATGCAAAATGAAAAAGATTTTTTGTTTTAAACCACTTTATTTTATTATATGTTTGCTTCCTAAATAAAAAGAAATAAAATAAATAAATAAATACGTCGACCGGTTTCGGTTGTTCCCAACCTTCTTCAGGACAATAAATATATTCATTGTCAAATTCATATATTTATTGCCCTGAAGAAGGTTGGGAACAACCGAAACCGGTCGACGTATATAATAAAATAAAGTGGTTTCGATGTGTTTGTCCACTAAGCTTAATTAATTACGTGACCTAACTTGGTAAAATCATCAATACATTATTCTAATGCAAAATGAAAAAGATTTTTTGTTTTAAACCACTTTATTTTATTATATGTTTGCTTCCTAAATAAAAAGAAATAAAATAAATAAATAAATACGTCGACCGGTTTCGGTTGTTCCCAACCTTCTTCAGGACAATAAATATATTCATTGTCAAATTCATATATTTATTGCCCTGAAGAAGGTTGGGAACAACCGAAACCGGTCGACGTATATAATAAAATAAAGTGGTTTCGATGTGTTTGTCCACTAAGCTTAATTAATTACGTGACCTAACTTGGTAAAATCATCAATACATTATTCTAATGCAAAATGAAAAAGATTTTTTGTTTTAAACCACTTTATTTTATTATATGTTTGCTTCCTAAATAAAAAGAAATAAAATAAATAAATAAATACGTCGACCGGTTTCGGTTGTTCCCAACCTTCTTCAGGACAATAAATATATTCATTGTCAAATTCATATATTTATTGCCCTGAAGAAGGTTGGGAACAACCGAAACCGGTCGACGTATATAATAAAATAAAGTGGTTTCGATGTGTTTGTCCACTAAGCTTAATTAATTACGTGACCTAACTTGGTAAAATCATCAATACATTATTCTAATGCAAAATGAAAAAGATTTTTTGTTTTAAACCACTTTATTTTATTATATGTTTGCTTCCTAAATAAAAAGAAATAAAATAAATAAATAAATACGTCGACCGGTTTCGGTTGTTCCCAACCTTCTTCAGGACAATAAATATATTCATTGTCAAATTCATATATTTATTGCCCTGAAGAAGGTTGGGAACAACCGAAACCGGTCGACGTATATAATAAAATAAAGTGGTTTAAAACAAAAAATCTTTTTCATTTTGTATAATGTCAAGCCACAAAGTTTGCTTTCTTCGATAATTTTTTATTCTAATGCATTTATGACAGACCTTTCAAGTAGACAAGTTCGTGCTGAAAATTTATAATTTGGGTTATCCGCTGAGAGTATCAAATTAACCTTTTCGATTGTCCGATTGTTCCGAAACGTCCCGTACACCGGGCTATCGACCATCTAGGCCTAGGTTAGGTTAGCTTACATTATTTATTGTTATCAAGTTTATTTTGTAGAACTCCATTTTATTTTATTTTTTTTAAATTATTATTATTCAATTATTTAAAAAAAAAAACAGTTTATTTATAAACAAGTTCTACTGTGTAATAATTATTCCAGGTATTATTATGCCAGGTAAGACAGACAATATTGTACCTATCAAATTAGTACAGGTGACTATAATAAATCGTTTATGAACATGTTTATATTCTATCTTTTACCCATTTTTAGATGAGACATGAAGCGAAAAAATAGGTTCCGATTTTTGACCTCCAACGCTCCCAACTAAAACTACCAAATACGGTCAACGCGTATTGCTTCTGTTCTAATGGAACAAGTTTCAAGTGTTCTAATAATGGAACAAGTTTCGAATTGTACACAGTAACGCCTCTAATTATAGCTCTATGGTTTTACCCACTTTTTCATATTTAGCTAATTTATATCATTTTTTTATTACTATGTATTAAAACATCCATGTGTGTAAATTATTGGGCAACATGACTCTTTTATGTACATAAATAAAATATTCCGCGTGACTGATGTTTCGCCTTCTGAAGGTATTATGAAACTGTGTTTAGGGCATATCAAACGATATATTTTTGTTATTTCCATATAGACACTTAAAATGAAAATTAAATTTCTTTTATTTATATTTCCTGTGCCATTATTGATTTCCGAGTAAAATGTTGGAAATTATTAATGGTTATTAATTGTTCTTTAAATTATTCCCACTTAGGGTTAGGTTAGGTGAATTTCTATAACCTTTCTATCTTTTTTTCAGTCTTTTGTTTTTCTTTGGTTTGATTTGCGAACCCTGTGTTCAGGGCTTTCACCACTGTACCACTAGAGTCCTCAATCTCACCATCTCTTAATGATCAGACTGAGATATACATAATTCAAACCACCCACACGCATAACACTTCATTAATTAGCATTCTTCCCGGCCATCTATCTCCACTCCACCCCCATCTCTTCTCTCTCCTCACGCTATCTTTGATCTGGATTGTTGTTTTTGCCCAATTCTTCTTATTCTACTCGCTCTGTTCCCAAGCTTTTCTGCTCCGGGAAATCCCCTCCTTCCGGAACACAGCACCGGGCGGATCGGAAGTACAACTTCCAAAATCCACTGGGATAAGTTGTTTTTTTTATTCTATTTAGGTTTTACATGGTGTGCGGAAGTTGAAGGTGTTCGACGCTCTTACATCATCATGCCTTAAAAAAGTGAACAACGCACAAAAATCCCAACATCTAGCAAGTATTTTGAGACTGTATTAAATCTATTGCATCCTCAATTGGGGTATGTTCTAGGGCTAAAGAGTGTATGGGGAAGGATATGGAAAGGGGATGATTTGGAAATATCAGGCTTTTCATATTTGATTAGTTGGCAAGATAACATGCAATGCTGGTTTTCACCAGGGTGATACTTACACTATTATCTATCATGCAGATGATTTTACACTTTGACTCTTCATTTTACTTTGTTGACATAGTTAATGTAATACTTCAGAGTAACAGGAACGGCGACTACACCTAGGAAAACATTGGAATGGGTAGTAAAAGTTATATTAATAGTTTTCAAATTAAAAATAGAAAAAAAAGGAATAAAACGAAAATATAGAGATAGGAAAATATAGAGATAGGAAAATATAGATATTAAAACAATGGGTAAAGGCCGGGGAAAGACAGGCAAACTTATACAGACTAATAAAACATAGGTAACGACCAGGAAAATACAGGAATATAAGATAAAGTTACTAAAACATAGGTTAAGGCCAGGAAAAGTCAAGAAAACATATACAGAGTATTAAAACATAGGTAACGGCCAGGAGAGGGCAAGAATATAATATAAAGTTATTAAAACATAGCTGAAAGCCAGGAAAATATAGACAAAAGTTATTAAAACATTGGTAAAGACCAGGAGAAGACAGAAATATAAGATGAAGTTATTAAAGCATAGCTGAAAGCCAGGAAAATATAGATAAAATTTATTAAAACATTGGTAAAGACCAGGAGAAGACAGGAATATAAGATGAAGTTATTAAAGCATAGCTGAACGCCATAAAAATATAGATAAAAGTTATTTAGACATAGGTAAAGATTAGGAGAAGACAGGAATATAAGATGAAGTTATTAAAACATATGTAATGGCCAGTAAAAGACAGGAAAATATAGAAGAGTACTGGAAAAGAGGAAAACTAAAAAATATATACACAATGTTAGGAACAAGTTCACATAGGGGAGGATGTGAAAGAAAAGTTTTATCTTGAAAGTGGCCTTTGTGAGAGCCCCCTTCATATTTATGTTGTTGATGGCATACCTCGTTTTAGGAAGTGCCTGGAAAAGAAGTCTAGTTAAAACGAAGTAAAAAAAATCTGCCTCGTTTAAACTTTTGCTCTGCCATTTCACACACGAGTACACAGTTATCCAAAGTGTGAATATACATACACATAACATGTACATATTGTTAGAAGGGGTACGAAAAAACGACCGTCTAAACGGAGCACTGGGAAGATTTTTTGAAACGAAACGGATGTTTTGACGGAAAAGTTATATCATATTTCAATATTGTGAAGATAGATTTTTTTATATTGCAAACTCTCGTACCCGGATCCGAGTTTTGTTGAAGAAACCTAGGTAAATATTAAAAATTACTACTCTATAGTACCTACTTTGTTTCGTTTACTGTTGTCACTGTTTGTGTTGTCACATAATGCTCGTACATGATAACACTTGACGACTTAAAATGCGCTGACAGATGAAAATGTTTCATTAAAACAAATTGGCTCAGTGTGAGGATATCGTTCAAACACAATCTTTACTGTGTTATTTTTACGGTTATTTACTTATAATGTAATAATCAGTTCACTAAATGCTTAAAACGATTAAGGCTCCGTTATCAGCGTTCAAAAAGAAGAAGAAGAATACTGAAGATGGTTTGAATCGGAGATGTCGTAGAACCAGGTGTTTTTTTTTTTTAATTTTCGGATTTAACGATTTGTGATTTTAGAGAGAGATTTCCTATCGAGGGAATTTAGAGAGAGATTCCCTATCGAGGAATTTTAAAGAGAGATTCCCTATCGAGGGATTTTAGAGAAAGATTCTCCATCAAGGTATTGTAGAGAGAGAGATTCCCTATCGAGGGATTTTAGAGAGAGATTCCCTATTGAGGGAATTTAGAGAGATTCCTTATCGAGGGAATTTCATATAGTTACTTTTTCAACTCGACATCTGAATAGAGACTACCCGTATCTTAAAAAATAACGTATGTTTTATTAAGAGCTTAAAAAGTATTCAGGGGAAGTATGCTGTCTGCAGAAATTTAGAACACGGGGTCGTAAAATTAAAGAGTACCTAACCAAAAACTTCTTTTGTTCTTTGTAGGTGGTCGATAAGAGTTTCAAAAGTATGTAGCACGGGGAGAGAAGAGACGTCTATCGTGGTTCAATTCCCCATGATATTAACAATAGCCATGACAATTCCCATCTGATAAATTATTAACGTTATTTTTCATCTCAGCAAAACTTGGTTATCTTGGTTGTATGAATTACTTTATAAAATCTTATTGTAAGTATAACTTACAAAACGAAACTTTATCTAAACCAGGGACGCACAGTCCGCGGCTCTATTTCACCCTGTCAAAAATATAGATATAAATAATTATTAAAATTTTAAAGTCCCGCCTCTTATACAAGGAACCGTTTCTATCGTAGTCTTAGCAAAAAAAATATCCATTGGTAGATAATGCGTCAAAATGTGCAAGTTTATTCGTGTCAATCTTTATTGTAATAACCGAGCAAATATTTTTTTAAAAGACTACAAGAAACCGTTTGATGAATGAAAATCTTAATTTAATTTTTACTTCAAAATTGTCACCAAATATAGCGAAAATAATATCGGGAAAATAATAATAGGGTTTTTCCTGTTTTTTGTCATTCGAAAAAATAAGAAAAGAATTAAGATAATGAAGGTATTTTTAATTTTTTTTATATTTACAAATGAATTTTCTATAACGATTTAGAATGTTGCATTTCCGATTTGCCGCCAAAAACAAATGTTCATATTTATTCGCGATTTCGGCGGCGTTGACGTCACCCCGGGCGAAGTTTGTAACAGCCGTCTTATCAGGCATTGGCGTATTCTATGTCATAATGACGTTGTAGCCAGTAGGAACCGTTTCGGAATATAATAATTATATATGAAAATATTATATTAACTATTTATTAAAAATAATCAGAAAAATAAACTTTAAATCTTCCACACATTTTGAACGGTATTCATAGTTTGTGAAAATACCCCATTAAAATCATACTGTAACAACTATAATATGTATGTAATAACTATGTTGAACAATATAAATAATAAACTTTTATGAACCTATGAATATTGTTTTCTTTGCAGCCCTGCTGTAAGTCTCATAAGTCTTAAAATGCGACCCTATTCTTTAAAAGTCTGTACACCCCCGATCTAAACGATAAACCATATTTTTCAAGGCAAGTCTCCGTGAATTGTTTAGGTTTTCTCCATTGCCGTGTCTCTTGTTTTCTTATTTTTATCTTCTACTTTTGTTCTTTGTTCTGTTTTCATTGTTTTATATATTTATTGGATAAGAACCACTTAAGAAATAATAATGCTTTTGTATGTAATGCTGATTTAAAGTAAGTAAGTTAGCATTTATAATAACTTCTTCCCCTCGTACAATGCGCCTCCTGGCGTCCCTGTCCTTTGTGCTACACTGTTCCATCGACATATCGCTATAATATCAGAAGTCTTAAATCAAATCAAATAAAATTATTTATTGTAAAATAAAAATTACAAAAGGTGTAGCTTATGGGTAGACCCAATTTCTTCCAGCTAACCACATTTATTTAATTACAATGTTTATATAATATTATTTGTTTTATTATAATAATTACAATGTTTATACAGATAAAATAACAATATACCAATGAAAAAATAAAAAAAATACACATATATATATACCAATAAAAATAGGCGTTTCATTTACGTGAGGTATTCACTCAACGTGTAGTGACATTTATTAACAAGGAAAGGTAACGATTTGAATTTGTGTGTATCTTGTATTTGTTTAATGTTATGTGGAAGGTTGTTATATACTTTAATGGCCATGTCGTATGGTCCTTTTTGGAATATTGTTTTGTTTGCTTTTGGTATTGATAAGTTTTCTGTGAGCCTTGTAGCGTATTTATGTGTTGAGTTTTTTAGTGGGAACTTGTCCCAGTTGTTGTTAGGCCCAGTTGTTTCGCAGAAATTCAAACGTAATCTTGTCATCAAATGGCTGTTAAGCGTCATTTAGTTTGGCATTTAACGGGAACTTTTCAACTGTAAAAAAGGCGCTAAATGGCCATTTGACGACAATGTTACATTTGAATTCCCGCGAAGCAAATGTGCCTTCAATACATGTTGCATGATATCGTTTATATTAAGGCGACATGAGACTCTAATAACAAGAGTTTGCTCAACGCTCATATTTAATTATTCCTGATGAACGACTAAAATTTTAAATATATCTAGAGGGATCCCTACGGATGTAAGTTATTTATATTTAAGATTAATAAAAACAATACCTTACCATAAAAATATTTTATGTAAAACGTTTTGAAAATTTTATAAAACGTTTTTCAACTATAAAATTAGCGTTAAGCACCATATTTTACTTTTCTAGACTTAGTAACTTCATAACTTAGCAAAGTCAACCGTAGGTCCGTCCATTACGCTGGGCCGCGCGCCGAATAATGTTTTATGATCACTTATGTCTTTAAGATTCCCATTTTATTTTAGAGATTTGATAGGGCATATTCAACCGCAGGTCTGTCCGAAACACCAGAGCCGCGCGTCGCATATTTTTGTGCACGGCTGCTTCACTTACGTCGTTAAGATTCTGGCTTTATTTTAGAG
This sequence comes from Hesperophylax magnus, assembly GCA_026573805.1. Taxonomy (NCBI): domain Eukaryota; kingdom Metazoa; phylum Arthropoda; class Insecta; order Trichoptera; family Limnephilidae; genus Hesperophylax; species Hesperophylax magnus. The sequence goes on along the minus strand of JAIUSX010000184.1, from coordinate 9,562,496 downwards.
AATTGTCTCGTCTTCATGTTAAATAATATATCTGTAAATTGGATTGCTTCTACTATCTAAATACCATCATGGGAGTAATTTGAAGCAGACGAGCTCCATTCTGGATAATCTAAGTAAATGTATTACATTTATAGTCAAACTATTACAGCAAAGCGTACTTGAGGTGTATCACAAACTTGAGCTATATAAATGTATTGTTATCACTAGGATCTACCTATATGAGAAGGAAATTTATACTTAACAGTATACAACGCCCTCTGCCAACCACTATTCGCATACGGCATCATAAGTTGGGGTGGCTGTGCTCAAACTATTATTGATGCTCTACAAAAAGCCCAAAACAGGTAATAGGTACGTGTTATCAACAAGCGCCCTACAAGATACTCCTCCATTCGACTCTTCATCGAGTATAATGTCTTAAATATAAATCCATCTAAATTTACGCTTTTATTAACACATTTCTTATACAAATGACACAAAAAAACTCTCTTACAACCCAATTACACCACTAGAACGTTATCTCACTGAACAGTACCTAAACTACATAGGTACTACGTCAGCTCAAAGACAATTCATCTATCTAGCTCCTAAAATGTTCAACCTTCTCCCTGATAACTTAAGCCATGTCACCCATCAAATTGTTTAGTAGAACCCTACTTTACCTATTTCGCTTTGTTATTATAATTTTCTTACATTAACTCGACATTCATCTTTGAGATGCTGTGTGGAGGGTGTTTTTGAAGAGAAATAGAGTGAATGCGGACCCTACAGAGTACGCCCAGCTTCTGAGAGGCTTTTTTGTATCTGGCTTCAAAGGAGCCCCCGTGCTTGAAATGGTAACTTAGAGTTACATTAAGCATATCAATCAAGAATATTTCTTCCGTAGAAGGTGATTAGATTGTTATTTCGATTCCTTTTACACGGAATCTTAACTTAAACTTTTAAATATTAAATTCAAAAAGTTTATTCATACTCCAATAGGAAACCGTCTTGAAGTAAGTGTTCATTCTCCGCTTCAAAGCCCTCCGAGCTGTTAGAGTTTGTGTGCGCTTTGGGGGTTCATCAAACAAAAAGCTATCATGGACTGAACTGTCATCCGCGTAACAATGAATTGGTGCACACGACAAAATGTAACTGTTGTGCAAAACAACAAAGTTGAAGACATAACCGATCCCTGTGGGACACCAGAATGTGAGGAAGATGTGAAAACCGTCTGAATCGACCTGTCTCGAAAAGCTGCTAACTTATACAAGGATTCGGGAAGTTTGCAAGAAGACAGTTTGTTGGTAAATCCTCGGTCAAGGGCCTTGGAAATGTTCGGTGCAACCGTTTGAGTTTCACCGTAACCGGGGTATTTAACGATTTTCTACGACTTCTTTGGTTCATATAAATATGAATAGTTTTAGAATTGTGATACCGATTTGATAGAAAACTGTTGTCGCTAATTTACGTAAGACGTTGCGTCTCCTAGGTCCCAGACAGACGATCAATTGACAAATTGACGATCTATTCAAGAATTTCGTTTTTTTTAAGGTTTGATCAATTCAACGGGAAGTAAGATAAATTTTATCTTGATTCACACTTATAATACTTGACATCTGTGACAAATTATGGGCCCAATTTTACACGTTTGCTGACAAGGTGGGGACATACTAGTGTAATTTATATCAGTGGTACATCAAACAGTACCTAATCCATCGACTTTAAACGCAATGGGCTCAGAGGTTGTCAATCATTCCAATTTCAACATTGACAACCTTTCAATTTTCGTAACTACCTATTTGACATATTCGTAAGCCGTATTTCGGAATGCTAAGCTATTTTTGAGGGGAAAAATCACAAAATAATGAATGTGCTTTATTTTTTTTTCTTCTTTTTTAGTGGAACTAAAAATTATTTCGGATTCTTTTTGTATTTGTGGTTACATGTATAAATATTACACTGAAAGAATTGATACGCGAACGGAATCACACATGGCGGAAATTATTACACCTTTAAGTACACCTAAAACACGTTGGAAACAGTTTTTAATTGGTTTAAATTTTAGAGTTTGTATGTTAAACAAATTTTATATTGAAAAAAGCAAAAGTTAGGGAAGGTTTTTTTAATGTGCATAATTCCAGTAGGTGATGTAATTTCCTCGAATTCCGTCCGTGTGTAATTCTTGAAGTCTAATATTGGAACTTTAAATTTATGACTGTAATTTCGTCCTGACACCATACGATATACATGGTGTCCGGAAACTAGTGGTACAAGCGGAAATCTGATGAATTTAAATCACATTTGGAGTCGATTATGCTACATAACGTTTTTTTATTTTGTTTTCGAGTAAATCGCAATTTGACATTTTTAGCTCGAATTTAAAAAAAATCAGTCGCTACGTGGTTAATATTAACTATTTATTGTATTTCAAAATAGATTCACCAGTTTCCATTTTGCGCCACTAGTTTACGGACAGCGTGTACACTGTACATATACGCTTTTGCCATCTAAATTTCAATTAGTGTGGGTTTCCCACCTCAAGTGATATAAAGTCACTAAACGCGAAGAAAAAAAAACTAACCTATGAACCTAACCCATTTAACCTAGTTTCATCACTTTTCACGAATTTACGTCACTTTTTATAGATGTGTTGAATTGTGGTTTGATGAGTTATTCGGTCACCAGCAAGCCCAACCTCTCCCCGCTTAGACTATAGACTTGTTTCCACTAACTCTCTGGGGAAATAACCAATAATGATAGTTGGTCAACTTTATAAGTGCAGTTTAGTGATACAATCACCTCACCTTACACACTTGGGTTATTTTAATGTAAAAGGTTCTTTCAAAGGCACATTTTCAATAGACTCAAAATTTTCAAACCTTCTTTCTGTATAATAAGTGCAGGTTTTTAACGTTTTACTAAAATTTGTATCGCCAATACAAAATAAATACGCGAACCGAACTGGCGAGCTGAACCTCAACTTACAGGAACGGAACGAAGCAACCCAAATAGCCCCAAACGCCCTTAAAAACCCGACTGGCGTAAATAAATTAAATGGATTTGGTTGTATTTGTGCACACCGATAGCATCGCTCGCGATTTAATTCGACAATGTTCTTTAATACGTTTTTTTGTTTCATTATTCAGCTTATACAAAATTATTATTAAATTCAATAATTTTTGATCCATCCTGTACAGTGTACACCACTACACAAGCAAGGAATTTTTAAAAATAATTTACGTATCTATACAGAGATATTTATAAAATGTTTGTAGGTAATACATTTTAAGACATAATATGATGTATTAAAAGCGTGTACATTGAGTAATCGATTTAATAAAACAACACTTAAAGAATATTTTATCGATTTTATAAATCAAAACAAATATTTGTCATGATAATATATTCGTAATATAAAAAAACTCAGGAAAGCTGTTAATTCATTTGTAAGGCCTGCAATCCTGTTTTAACCGGAATTACGAATAATTTGAAGTTTCTTAAATAAGCAATTGTCAGTATTTTCTCTGTACGGCTTAGAATTTATTTAATAGTAGTTAGGTAGGCATGACATTCTCACATGAATAAATAAATAACAGGGTTAACTTCAGAATGAATTTAGAAATAAATCCTGTATCGTCGTCAAGTGCCATCTATGCTCCGCCATGTAAAAGACGTTAGTTGGACAAAAAGTCGGCAGGGTCAACTCCAGATAACTTTTTCTGGTAGATTAGGGGCGCTTTTTATCATCTCAAGATCTCGGCTCCTAGAATCCGTAAAGATTGCAAAAAGATCCTAGGCCTCTGGTCATTTATCACTTTCGCTTCGGAGTTTCAATAGAAAAAACTTGTAAAATCTTCTCCCATAACAATAAATGAACAGAAAGGTTTTTATATGGGATATCTGTAATAAAAATCATTGTATTGGAAACGCTAAATCGCAGATTTAATCTCAATAAAAAGGGACAAATTTTAAAAGATTTTAGTGAAGCAAATAAAATACCAACGTTAAAAATGAACGGTTTCATTTTTTTCGTTTCAAGGCTTTGTAAAATGAAGTGTCTTTGGTTTGATAATTTGATCATCCAGAAATATTTTTGATGCTTTGATTAAATACTGCGAGTAGAAAATATTTGCGAGGGAACAATTTTACCGAAATTAAACCTGGATAAAATAAAGTAATACGATAGAGACAAGCTTTGGACAAAGACAACACAAATACCAGACAGCAAAAGCATTCAACAACCTTTCACTCGATAAAAAGATTGAGGGAATCAAAAATAAATTCAGATACAAAATTAAAAGATTGATTAAGGAACGAAAATTGCAATATTACACAATTGTTTTATGACGTGAAATAGTAAAACATATACGTCATACACAATACCATTACAATACACTCATCATTATACACAACCGTACTTCATAATATTTGCCAATTTTTTTCATTACAGTCTTTATTATTGTATTTAATTCATTTCTCAAATTTTTTTTTTGAATTTATTGTCATATTATCGAATATTACACAATTGTTAAATGTGGTCCTCAGCACTTGTAAGGCATCCAGTAAGGTCCACATTATCAAATAATGTTTTAAAATATGTATATATATTTAAGTTATTGTATTTAATAAAAAAAGTATCAGGCCTTTCGAAAGTGTAAAATATTCCACTTAAGTTTTTGTATTTTGTTTTAATATTGTGGAAGTAAAGTTCTTTAGAGTGTGAATGATAATCATTTTAATACTTTTGTCTTGTTTCACAAAATATAATAAAACTTTATTTTTGGCGATTTTTGCGCGATTCTATACCGACGGCCGGCAATAATATACAAGTGGCAATTTAAACCTTATCGCCAGCTGCTCACCGAGTGCGCAATTTCATTCGATTTCAAGGAATTTTACGAAGTTCTTCGTTTTAACTCGACATCATCATTCGCAAAAGGCGTCTTTTAACGTAATGCAGTTATCAAATTCGTAGCTGAATTTTTTTACTTGAGGCCTTATTAATGTGTCTACTGTCTGGAAGTATATATTCGACCCGTCAGTGGCTGAGTTGGCATTGCGTTTGGGTCCCACAAAAGTATATTTTCCCAATACTTTCCGCTTACTGTAGTTGTGTAGTAGAAGATTTTCAAATATCGTCAGGTTATTCGTAAACCGGGAATGTTTGACTTCCTTTAAAAAAAAAAATAAATACAGAAAAAGTTTATACGAGTAGCTAACAATCTTTATCCAAATTTTACATCTGATCAAAAAATAAATTTTTTGCTATCCTATCTCTTTTAAATTTTATAAAGAAAAAAAAAGCTCATCGCTCGGTGTAACTGGTTGATCGTGATCGCTAATTCCCACGTCAAAAAGTTTCTGCGGGGAACATGTTACTCCCTTGTGAACAAGGCTTTAACTTTGGAGGGACATTATTTATTATGTTGGAAGATTTAAGAATTTAAAATAAATTGAAAGTAATTGGAAAATAATGCCCATTTACACAGTTTTTCAGAGGTTTAACGTACAAGTTAATTGAAAAATAACAGATTTAAAAAAGTGCTTCTCTTAACAGAACTTTAAGGTTGAACATATGTTTGCACGTCTCAATACGTCGAAATTCGGGCAGGTTTTCTAACTAGAATTTCTATTACGTATACATTTGCAAACTGAAACGCATACCGAGCCACGAATTACCGGAAAGGAACAAAGCAACTGCAAGCGGCGGCGGCGTTTCGCGCCATTTGCGGTTACTTAGTTTCTTTCCCATAAGTTGAGGTTCAGTTCGGCAGTTCGGCTTGCGTATGTATACGTAGCATTAGAAGCTAGTAGTTCTATTCCCATCATAAACAATGTAGCTCTAAAAATGGATTTATTTCTCAAAAGATAAGAAAAAAACTTTGATGTTCGGACGAAATAAGGTAGTAAAGCTTGTAGTTATTTTAATAGTAGGTATATTGTCAAATTTACCTGCTTTGGCAGTTTAGCGGGTGTTTATAATGAAGAATATATAAATATAATATTTGTAATTATAGACAGCCCTGATTTACTGAGCCTAATCAACTTCAACATATCAACAGCAACTGCTCCATCGAAAATTATTTTTAATTGCAACAACGGTTCCATGATAACTCAACACAGTGACAATTCAACACACTTTTAAAAAGTAATATAAAGTCATTAGAAACGATTAAAAAATAAAAAAAAATTAACCTAACCTAACCTACATAACCCAGTTAATAATTTTTTTGTTTCATCACTTTCCATGACTTTATATAACTTTTTAAAGATGTGATGAATTATCATTGTGATGATTTATCCGGTTACCGCAACATCATACCAGAACTGAGTATTGTAATTGCATTCAGTTGGCAATACTTTTGGAGATTTTGTAGATTTGTTCAACTGCACGGAATATAGTTACAAGAAGGCTATAATAACATACCTCAAAAATTATAATAATTAAGGTAGGTATAATATTAGTTTTCTGAATGAGTTCTATGTAATTTGAATAGCAAATTCTATCTACGTTTAAAATGATAATTCATAACATCTTTAAAAAGTTATATAAAGTCATGGAAAGTGATGAAACAAAAACTTTATTAACTGGGTTAAGTAGGTTAGGTTAGGTTAAAAAAATATTTTTTTTCATCTTTTCTAATGACTTTATATCACTTTTTTAAAGTGTGTTGAATCTTCACTGAATTGAGTTATCATGGAACCGTTTACTGTTACACTAAATCTCATGTTTGTAAAAGCTCGAATGGGCGTACATATATGTATTTTATAGTATAAAGTTGTTTGCTCGCCAAATCTATGTCTCAATCATTGTTTCCATTTTATTTAACATAAATATGAATTTTTAATGTTTATTAGTGTGAAACTATTACCTGCAACAACGATAAAATTAACAACCCAGGTTATAAAACAACTTCACCTCTTATCAAAATTTTGAGATAAGAAATGAGTTTGTTTCCTTACTGAGCTAGGTGACCCATTTTAAGATATGAAATTTCAATAATACTTTAATAGAACCCACATACAAAACTATTTCATAATACACCTACTTTAATAGAACCCACATACAAAACTATTTCATAATCCACCTACTTTAATAGAACCCACATACAAAATTATTTAATAATTCACCTACTTTAATGGAACCGACATACAACACTATGTATTAATACCTACACCTACTTTAACCCTTTCCTTCCTGACGGTACAAATTTGTACCTGTTGATTTCCTGCCTAAAATCTATGCCGCATTATCGTCTATACCTTTGCTAAGCCTGACGATACTTTCTAGTACCGTCTAGCTAGCCAATAACAGCAAAGTATTTGACATGCGGCGATTTGGCGCCAAGTAGGGCAAATAATAAGTCTTCGCAACGACGACCGTAATGCGTGGTGACGTGCTGTTGTTTTAGAAAATATTTAAAAATAGTTATTACTTGGTAAGTGCCATTATTGTTTATTACACTTGGAAATTAAGGTTTTGTTTATGTAGTAAATGTGTTTTTAGTGCATAATTCTAGTTATTAGTGTTTGAATAACTCGAAAAATCGTTAAGGACTAATAAGTACCGTCAGTAACTTCTTGTTATACTTTATTTGTTTGAGACATGAGTGAAATTTATTATTTTTATATCGAACAAGTCCACGAATGCATATGAGACAACATTTTTTTTTATTTTTTTTTTTGATTTACTAGATTCTTATATGCCTTGAAGAGGTGAATCATTTAAATTTACTGAATTTAAAGTTAATGTTCTTTATACAAATAGAACGGCGTCATATGCGCCTCGCAATTTTTACCTCATGTGGGTATTTTAAAAATAATTTTTTTTATACAATCGTCCCGTACAATTTTTTTACGCTTTTTTCAGGTCTTCGAAATGGATATTTCAAAAAATAATGCTTTGATTGTAGCATTACTTTTAGAAGATCTTCCGGATTGCGATGCGAATTCAGATGTGGAGTTGTCTGACGAAGAAAATATTGAAAATATGCAACTACATACATCTAGAACGTTTGATCAAATTTTCGAGGAAGCGTTGGAACAATCTTTAGATCAAGCTGAACTTGAGGTTACAAATGAGATCGAAGAAAAAAATGGAGAAGTAAGTCAATGCGCATTACCATCCGGTTCTTCAGAAACTGTTGCTTTGATACCATCTAAAAAGAAGAAGAATATTGAGCCGAATCGTAAATGGAAAAAACGCGATTTAGAAACTTATCTTCCAGAATATTCAACAAATACGGGTGTGGTCGAAGAATGTTTTGCTGGATGTAATACACCCACCGATATTTTTTTAGTTTTCATTGATGATATTCTGGATATAATTATATATCAAAGTAACTTATATGCAGTCCAACATGATAAGGTCCTCAACCTAAAAAAGGAAGAACTGATGGCTTTTATTGGAATGAACTTTTACATGGCCTACAATACTAGACCTTCATGGACAGATCATTTTTCGTCGGCCCCTGATTTGAACAATCCTTTGGTAAGCAAGACCATGCCCAGAGATAGATTTGCAATTATTTTGTCCAACCTCCATTGCAATGATAACTCTCAACTGCTTCCTAACTGCAAAGACAAACTATACAAAATCAGACCTATAGTTGATGCTTTGAACAAACAATTTCAAGGGTGCTACCACGGAACGAGAGAAGTGAGTGTTGATGAATCAATGATAAAATTCAAGGGAAGGTCAGTCTTGAAACAATATCTTCCGATGAAACCAATAAAGAGAGGCTATAAGCTATGGTGTCTGGCTGACCAAAGAGGTTTTATAAAAAAAATCATGATTTATCAAGGAAAAGACGAAGTAATGAATGCAAAATTTTCCGATTGCACTTTAGGAGAAAGAGTGGTTTTGGAATTGACAGAATCTGACTGGGGGAAGGATAAAGTAGTTTATTTCGACAATTTTTTTACATCGGTAGCTCTACTGGAGAAACTGAAGACTGAAAAAACTTACGGATGTGGAACAATGAGGGTTAATCGTAAGGGTGTACCCAACAATCTGTTAGCTGACTCTAAATTGAAACGTGGAGAATGTGACTATCGATTTTCTAGTTTGGGCATCGGGTTTTGGAAATGGAAGGACAACAAAGTCGTAAACATTGCTTCGAATTTTCATGGCAACGAAGAAGAAACTGTAACTCGCAAAGAAAAAAATGGATCCAAATCGACAGTATCTTGTCCAAAATCTATCAAAGACTACAACTCTTACATGGGCGGTGTAGATACAGCTGACAGATTGAGGGTCTTGTACTGTGTAGACCGAAAGTCTCCAAAATGGTGGCACAGATTGTTTTGGGGAGTTCTGGATATAGCTTTTGTAAATGCATATGTTGTTCATGGGCTGATACTTGAAAAGACTTCTGTAAAAGAGTTTAGACGGTCAGTTGCACAAGGATTGATGACAAAAAAAGATCTTGACAAGAAAAAAAGGTTATCGAGGGAAAACCAACCCAGCCCTGGCCCATCTAAAAGGCGCAAAGCAAACTATTCGACATTGAAAGATGTTAGGTTGGGTAACAGAGGCATACACTGGCCTACTTTTGTAGAAAACAGAGGCAGATGCGAAGTATGCAGCATCAAGAAGATACAGTCAAAGCCTCACTCAAAATGTTCTCACTGCAATGTATTCTTATGTCTAAATGAAAAGAAAAACTGCTACTGAATACCACGAGATTCATTTTTAATTATTTATAACTATTAATATTTATTTAACGATTTAATTAGTTTAAAAAAAAAAACCTATGTTTTAAAAGTTCCTATTATACACATTACTATGATACACAAAGTTCCTGACGGTACAAATTAGTCCAGGTCACAGTAATAATACTTAGAATGCAAATAAAAATCTAAAAAAAATTTATGTGTTTCCTTTACAACATATTATTAAGAATCTCATATAAAACCATTAATTTTGTACTTTTTTCTCATAGCCGTTAGGAAAGGGTTAATGGAACTCACATACAAAACTATTTAATATTGCTCCTACTTTAATGCAACCCATATACGAAACTATTTAATAATACACCTACTTCAAGAGGAAACTACAAGCCAAAAATGTGTATATTCTTGGTATACCTTATATTGTAGGTAATAGGCATTAAATTCGCTTGACAAACGGAGGCTAGAAACGTTAGATTTCAAGCACAAAACTGGTTGTTATTTATTTTGTGAATAATTTTATGAGAAAGCAAAAAAGTTAATCAAGTGAAACTGTCACAGATAATCTAAGCTATAATACTGTATTTTTTCTAAGTTGTTTCCTTTACGTGTTCATACATTTCTAAAAAAATTTTTTAGTAGTTTACATTTATATTTTTTATTGGGTAATATTTTTTTTATTTGTATTCTACTCAAGCCAAACGATAGGAAAACCTTCAATTTATCTAAAGCATATTTTTTTGGTATTCATAATGTACACCATTTCGTTATAAAGATGAATCAAAATAGTGATTTAGTATTGAGCTTCGCCTTAAGGAACCCACATACAAAACTATTTTGCTTTGAAATAATATTCACAAGATTGTCCCCATCTCATAAAATGACAAATTATGGACAAATCTGTGTCCATAATTTATGTAATTAGTGGTAGATGCTCTCAGTAACGCCCTGGTGAAATAAAACCATTCAGAATTTAAACGTCTTAAAATTAGCTGTGTTTAGTGGCCAGATCTGAATAGTAAGGTACTTCCTACTGTTCCCATCTCCTTTGGTCACACAAGATACCCAAATTGTGGGTGCCATAGTCCCACTGGATATAAATAAGAGACTCGTAAAATGAGGAAGGATTTCTCAACCATTTTATACTTTTTGTAATTTTTTTTTACAATTGCTCCACACAGCAGGCACTGAGGTAAATAATTTCCCTTAGGGCCTATGTCATGTTTGTGAATGCTGTGTGGAGGTCTTTTCAATGAAATGAAGGAGAGGTAGTTTAGGGAAGGAAATGTATGAAGGGTGAGTAGGAATCTGGGGGACAGTGTTTTCAGAATATTTTGATAGACGTATGAATCCTTCACTCCCACTACGGCACAAGGCGATGGGTCGAGAGAGTCCTGCTGGAAAGGTCAAATGGTCTCCCTCAACTGCTCTCTCCCGATCCGACCCGCCACGCAGTAAGTGGGCAGACTAATCCACCACTAAGACCTAGAAAAACCCTAGATCATGAACCACTTGAGGCGACCTATGACAGAGGTGTTTGTTATCCAATAAACGGTTCGCGGAGCAGCGGAAGAATAAAAAAATATACTTTCAATATTGCGACAGTTTTGTAAATATTATTTGTTACACTTACGAACATAGGCAGGTACTACTAACGAAAAAAACATATTTGAGTTGATAATTCACAAAAAAAAAAAACTTCTATTATTTGTAACAGAAACTGTCACCCTGTGATTCCTTACTTCTATAAAACGTTTTCATTTCCCTAATGCATTGTTTTTTTTCTGTTCCGCCCTTTATTTTCTGTTTCGCAGCGTCATTAGTGGGAACGAATATTGCATAATAAATAATATGTGCATATGAAAATGTGCATTTTGGCACAATGATATTCTCGTTAGTGCATATTTCATACTTTTCTACAATAAGATAAAGAACTAGAACTAACAATGGGCACCCTTGCTCATTTTTGTCTTGTTTTTAATGCACATTTTAAACTTTTTAAAACATAAATACGCTATTTTTATAATTTTTGTTTTTACACCCAGCCGGGCTTTTACATGGATTTTAAGAACAGAATATACCTAGTGAGCTTTCGAGAATTATACAATTTTTTTTAAAGGATGATGTAACAGTAAACTGTAAACTGAACATGAAACAATATTAGTTAAACATGTAACAGTAACATAAAATAATATAGAAACTAGAACAATACTATAAATAAGACAAAAACTAAAACTACATTACCAATGCTACTATAATTTGTAGGATTCAAAAAATTGCTTGTATAGATTATGCTTAATTCTATAAATGAGTCAATAAAATACACCTAAACTTGTTGCCCAGATAATGCATCCTATTGGTTAGTGAGTGTGTCTGATGCATTTGGTTGTGTATGTATTGCAGAAGAATGTTATATTTTGTCTTGTGTTCCTAGTCGTCACATGGAATTAAATAGTGGCAACTGTCAATTAAGTTGTTAATGATTCTGTGTAACACTACCAGGTCTGACATAATTCTCCTGTCAGACAGTGTTATTAGATGCAATCGATTCATCAAACTGACATAATTAATGTATTCCACTGGAATTCTGAGCTTAAAATGTATGTACCTAAGAAATTTGTGCTGAACTCATTCTACTCGTATAATATTAGAGTGAACTTTATACAAAGGGGACCAAATAGGTGAATTATATTCCACTTGACTTCTGACTAATGAAATATACAGGGTTCTCATACAATCTAAGGACTTAAAATCAGTTAAAGTTCTGCAAAGGAAATCGAGTATCTTTGATGCCTTAACAATTATAGATATTTGATGTTTGCAATGAATGTCAAGTTTTCATAGAATATTACACCCAAGTCACGAATTTGTGACACTGGTATTAATTTTATATTAATATATTTAATTATTTAGTTATCTAAGGCATGTCACACTTTGTATTGACAAAATTGAATAATAAATCTGGTCACAATGGTCGAGTGTTTATAGACGTTGTCCCGGTAAGATAGAAATCGTGGGTATTTTCTGTGTCTTATTCTGTTTCATGTTTCGTTAAGCTTTATTAGCATTGTCCTCATCTTCAATGATTAATTGTAAGTCTTGCAAAATTATATTATATTAATAATATAACATGTAATCGAAGAAAATGTAATATAACATGTAAGAGTGTTGTGAGTGGTGAAAACGGGCAAAGTAATTCCAATCCACAAAAAAGGAAACAAGGAAGAAATTAATAATTACAGACCAATTACAATTCTAAACACGCTTTCAAAAATTCTCGAGAAACATATCAAAAACCACCTTTTAATTTTTCTTAACAAAAACAATATACTATCACCAAATCAATTTGGATTCAGGGAAAATATGAGTACCTCACATGCCTTAGCCTCAGTAACAGACTTCCTCAAAACAAATTTAGATCAGGGTAAAAAATGCCTTGGAATATTCCTAGACCTGGCAAAAGCGTTTGGCACAATTCACCACCAAAACCTGTTCAATAAACTTAAATATTTCGGAATCACGGGAACAGAACTCAAATTAATTGAAAGCTACATGGAAAATCGCACCCAATATACCTCAATAGAAAACACATGTAGTGACAAGGAACAAATATCCTACGGAGTACCACAAGGCAGCGTACTTGGCCCAATCCTATTCCTTATTTATATTAACGATCTATGTCAGCTCCAAATAGACGGGGAAATTATAAGCTTTGCTGATGACACTGTGTTACTTTTTAAGGCCACTGACTGGAACACACTAATCACAAAAGCTGAAGTTGGCCTAAATATTACAAAAAAATGGCTTGACTCTAACTTATTAACTTTAAATATAGATAAGACTAAATTCATAACCTTTAGCATAAACTCGAGAGGCCAACCCTCCAAAAACATCTACCTTAAAATACATTCCTGTCACTCAGCGAGGACCCCATGCAATTGTCCTCCAATCACACAAACCGAAAATATCAAATATCTTGGTATATACTTCGACCGTTATTTAAAATGGGACAGACATATTGAGTCGGTTAAAGTAAAGATAAACAAGTTGATTTACTTTTTCAAAAACGTGAGAAATATACTAAACATATTTGATATTAAGAATATATACCTCGCAATAGCACAATCTATAATTGAATACGGCATTATTGCCTGGGGCTATGCCAGTAAAAAATACATAGACACACTGTATAAAACTCAGAAAACCTTAATAAAAGTAATACTTAAAGTACCAATACTAACACCCACTTCAACCATATTTAAAAAATTCCCAGTGTTGAAGATTCAAAAATTATATTCTAAACAAATACTTACTTTCCTTTACAAGAACCTAAACACATTTAAAACTTCACAAACTTCTCTCAATACCAGAACAAGACATGCACACCAACTACTAATACAAAAAACCAACACATCCTTTGGACAAAAACACTACAGATTCCAGGCTATAAAACTTTACAATTCACTTCCAACACAATATAAAACATCTAATCTTACAGAATACAAAAAAGACATATGGAACTGGCTACAATCCTTTTAAAATTTAATTTTATATATTTCGCATTTGTTTTTGTTAAAACTATGTAAAAATCGATATTATATTTTAATTTCTATCGTTTCTCTGTGTAACTAATCGCCACTGTATTGTTTACTATTATGTATATAACTTTACAATTGAAAAGTCCTCCACAACACAGGTGAACTCCTAGCGTGGAGGACAATGTACTTTACCTTTGTAAAACTAATTTATTTAAGAATAAATAATAAAAAAATAAAAACAACACGGGCATGTGCCTAGCATGGTGGTCGAAAAATTCCTCAATGCATGTAACTAACAATTTTATAGAATAAAGAAACTTTAAAAAAAAAAAGAAGATCTAAGCCAAAAATCACAATAAAAACTTTAGTACCGATTTGCAACGTTATCATAAATAATTATTTTTTTCTTGTTCATTTCTATGTTTTCTTTTAATTTATTAATTATCTATATGAATAACAATTAAGCCTGCCTTGCAAAACTCGAAAAGTAGTGATATCGCTGAAAATTTCAAAGATTGTTCTTATTAGTGCCAGGAATGTTTAGAGAGTGGTTTGAATGGTAGAAAAAGTCGAAGACGCCCGAGGAATACTTTCTGCACCGGGATGAGATACGGAGTCGAATAAATTCGATGTAATGTTTTTTTTTTAACAATAACATTGTGGTATACAGTAGTGAATGGTATAAAAAGTCTGAGACGCCTGAGAAAGACATTAGCAATAGCGAAGGTAATAGCATTGCGGGGTCCACTAGTACCTTATAAATAATGAACGTCTTCAATTCATCAATTAGTTGGCCCTCCAAGGTAGCTGGTAAATGTTCTTTATATACAATTTGCTAGTGGTGTGCACTATAACGTAGGTATTTAGTGAATAAGTATAAATTATAAATTTAAACGGGGTCGGAACGAAATTACACACGCGTGGATTTCGCGTACCAATATTAATTACACCGCCGGAATTACTCAGTTCCTGAAATTTTCAACCTCCTACCGGATAACTACACACCTTCAAAACAAAAAAAAAATCCTTTTCATCCTTACATCCGCAATAAATTTCGGATGTAAAATTTATTCTACTCCTTAACGCCCTTCATGCATATCCATCATTCTCTATTTAATTTAACTATTATAGTATTCAATATTTTCACTCCAGCTATGTTATTTATATCTATACATATCTTGCTGGTCTCTGGAGGTTTGGATTTGGGCGTAAATCGAGCTCCTTTGGTAACTTCTATCGTCCTACACACAAGAATAATAAACACTTGTGTGGTTTTACTTGTATGTTGAGAAATTGCGTAAAAATAGTTCAGAAGAACTTGCAATAAAGGTTGAATGATATTAAATGCTTGCTGTACGGCTTTTAGAAATGAAATGCTAGAATTTTGGTAATGAATTGATCACAATCCAAGTGTAAAGGTTTGGACAAAATGATACAAATACAATTTTGATGTATAAAACTGAAGATAAAATGTGACACAGGCTTGAATTTTAAAGTGAAAGAATCCATCGACGGATATGAAGTAAAATGAATTTAAATATTAAATGACAGGTAAGAAATTAAGTTAAATATTGCAAATAGGAAGACACAATACTCAACAATATCTCCAACGGTAATAAATCAATCTGTCATCCCCATTAACCATAACACAGGGACTCTTCTTGCATGGCGGGCGAAACAATATTACAAAAATATATTTTGTAAGCAGTTACCAAGCTAGGTTAGGTTTAGTACCTACTTTATTAGCATGAAAAATAATTGTTTTTATTATTTTTCTTGTATCTCCGAGGTTTCTCACAAACTCTCTCATTAAATAAAACTCCGGCTTCAACACAGACTTTTATTGTGACTTACAATGAGCTCTGATATTTTAATTAACGGGCGGTTGGAATAATCTGGACCTCGACCTTGAGGTTGCCCCCTTATTTATTATCTCCTCGGTCTTTACAATATTTGACAGCTAACGCTATCTGTGGGTAACCCAATAAACTACTAAGATGGCCATGTATGGGTGAGCTCTTGTATTAATATAAAGGATATCACAAATCTTTAACAGTTTATCTCGGAATGCGTCTGTATTAATAATAATAATAATAACGAGATTACGACTTACGCGTACCTACTGAGATGTCGATTGTAGCTCGGCCTTAGACCGCTTATAAGAATCCTAATATAGGTATGTATATCTTTATATCTCGGTAATGCCGTCTGTTCTTGTTTCACAATCGTCAAAATCCAGAGACAACCAACATTTCGCATTTGTGAGTCGCTTAGACAAAACACTCGTTGAAGTCTTTATTGTAATGTAGTTTGTCTCTAATGTTAGTAAATTGTTAAAAAAAATTGTAGATAAAAGTTAAAATGTTATAGAAAACTATTTACTTAACATTAATTATAACTTTAACCAAACCAATGCAAAACAACTGTATTTATTTAGGAATAAAGTATTTCAACTTATTGAAATAAATAAATTAAAAGATATCTACAAACTGAAGTTATACTCGTCAGGAATAATTAACTAAATAATTGCCTGTGTTTCCATTTCTTTTTATTTATTATCAGTCTATATTCATCTCTTCTTTATTTAGATGTTTCTAATTTCTCTCTTAATTGCTCAGTATTTAGTATGTAACAGAATCCTATATATGTACACCTATACATATAGATGATCTAGAAGTTTCAATTGTTCCTATTATATTTAGGTACCTATTGCATAATGTTATTCTATTTTCTTTATAATTATTGTAACTCGCTCACCAAGCACAAGAACCAGTTTCTTCTTTGGTGAGATTGCGATTGTAAATACATATATACATATATTCCTTAAGCATTTCTATAGCGATTTACATTTATTATATTTCAAAATTTGTCTCATTGTTCTATTCTGGATTATTTGAATTTATTTAAGCTACGTATATTAACTAAGATAGAAAATACTAGAACAGCAGTCTATGTGTTGTGCAATAATCGATTTTATAAATTAAAAAAACTTATTTATCATGTTTTTTTGAAATGAAATCGGCATTTTCTTTCTGAAAAATCTTTGATTCTAGTATTACATTTATAAAGCATTGATACATTGAATCACCATACTAAGCAACTGCCTAGTATGGTGACAAATTATTTTATATAAAGTGTAAAATATTTTACACTTATTTGTATAAACTGTAAAAAATATACTGTCAGATTTTGAACCAGCACAACCATTAATGTACACTATTGTACAGTAAATAGTTTTTTCTCAGCTACACAAAATCTAAAACATGCCTATTAGTAAGTGGGTAAAAATATAATAATAATATCAAAACATATACATAGCGCAATTTAGTGTCATTTCACTTCAAGTGGGCTTAATAATCATTATGAATAAATGTAATTTTTAATTAACGTTTTAATTTATTTATAAAAACGCCTTTGTTCAAAATTACACGGGAAAAATATTCGTCTTATTTCATGATCTTCGAATGGATATTTCAAAGCGCCATAGCTCACGATGGAGTCAAAATTGCAGGTCAAAAATGCTGCATCGATTATTTCATCGTCAATGTCCGAGTTTAGTGTTTGAGTTATTTTATTGGGATTCAAAAACAAAATCTTTAGCAGATCTATACTATACATATAGATTTATAGAAAACCCATGTCGCCAATTTTCGTAAGTCCTTTCTTTTCCTAGGCCCCAGATACGCCAATATAATAATTTTAAAGAGAATCTGGCATTATAAAGGTTTGCTAAATACTTACATACTCAACAATAAACATTTCATATTTATATTACTAACATCAACAATGTTATTAAATATTGTTCTGCTACTACTTTCATAGTACCTTAAGTACCTATTTTGTACTCTTATTATTATTTATTGAAACAACTATTACAAGAATGTACAACAATTCTCAACGATAACTACAGGGTTTTCCAATAAGAGGTGTTATTTTGAATAGCCCGTTATTTCGGTAGATGTTACTTTTGAAGCTGTCTTTTTTTGACATTTGACAAGTAGAAACTACGTCATTAATAAAAATGGAACGATACACGCTTCAACAACGCATTGAAATTCACTTGAGTGAATCAAATGCAAATCATCTTGAGTGATGAGGCCCATTTCCACATCGGTGGCTTCGTCAACAAGCAAAATTGTCGCATCTGGGGCTCGAAAAACCCAAGAGTTATTGTTGAAAAGCCTCTCTATCCTCAACGTGTGACTGTTTGGTGCGGTTTATGGTCCGGCAGAGTCATTGGACCTTACTTTTCGAAAATGAGGCTGGAGCAACAGTTCCAGTGAATGGATTGCGCTATCGAGAGATGATTAATGATTTTTTATGGCCGGAATTGGATGGTATTGATCTGGACAACGTTTACTTTCAACAAGACGGCGCTATGTGCCACACAAGCAACGAAACCATTGATCTTTTACGATTGAATATCAAAATAACACCTCTTATTAGAAAACTCTGTAGTATTGCACCTGCTTATATTGTCCGTACTCGGCCTATTATGCTATAATATACACTCATTATTGTTCTCCTGATAGCTTACCTGAAAATGATATATTTAAAACCCTTCATGGCGTGAATAAATAAATAAATAATCGATTGCCTCTTCAAGAAAGAATTTCGGTATTTGAAAATTTAACCAATTTCACCAAAAGTAAGTAAAAATTGATCTTAACACACGTGGGCACAGCACATTTCTATAAGTTTATCGCTTCAGTACCAAGAAAAAAAGTACCTTCGGCATAGGTATCGTCTATTGAATATACAGGGTGTATCGGCACGTACCCGACAAACTTTAACCAGCTATTCCTTAGCACATTTGGAGTAAAAAATGTTATGGGCACTTTGCTGTCCGGTAACATTTTTTTAATAAAAAATTTACCATTCATATTTTCACCACATGTCACCAATGTTTTATCCTTTGTCACAGTTTGAAAACCCATCTGGCAATATTTTATTCGAGTTTCGTTGAATAATATACGTACGTACCTACATTGGCGCGCTTTTACAATCACAACGAAATGGCACAGCACCATTCGTCTCATTTTTAACTATTATTATTTAGTGTGTATGAAAGAGCCAAGACGCTTTTTGTCACACTTGCTAATACAGGGTGGCCACAGACCTGGAAAACCGGGAAAACCGGGAATTATCAGGGAATTTTACCGAACCGGGAATTATCAGGGAAATGTCAGGGAATTTTAAAATATTCTTAAAATATCAGGGAATTCCAAAAATAAAACGAAATTCGTTATTTACGATTTGTGAAGTCCCAAAGTTGTGTTTTAGTACTTTTACTTGCGGCGTGTGTAACAAAAGATATGCCGACAAAGACAAACTAGATAAGTAGGTATTTTTTTATTATTATTTTCGTAAATAGCCCTTGCAAAACAATCATGTCGTAAACCACCCGCCTTGGTTTTTAGCCTATACTATGTAGGTGCGAAATCTGTGAAGAAAAAGCTAGCAAAGTTACAACAAAGTGTCAAATGGGTCGGACACCCAGTACGGTCGTAATAAAATTTAAAGATCATCATTATCAACATTTTTACAAATTGTCAATACAGTAGAACCTTGTTAATTCGAAATCCACGGGACATCAAAAATCAAATTTCGAATTAACGAATTCCCACGTAATTCGAATTTTTATGAAAAAAAAAAAAATACGCCGAAAATCGATTTTCTCGGGCGCCTCTTCAAATCCGGGTGGTATTTTAGTTGTAAATTCGTATTAATACCAATTATTTCTTTATTTTCGCGGCCGATTACCGTAGCGGCGGGCCCTTTAAATTCAGATATTCGCAATAAATTCGTAAAAATACGATATATTTCCGCGTAAATTAAAATTTCGCGTCCGATTTCCGTCGCGGCGGGCCCTTTAAAATTCAGATATTCGAAATAAATTCGTAAAAATACGATATATTTACGCGTAAATCGAGATTTCGTGGCCGATTTCCTTCGCAGCGGGCCATTTAAATTCAAATATTCGAAATAAATTCGTAAATATACGATACATTTACGCGTAAATCGAAATTTCGCGGCCGAGTTTCGTCGCGGCCGACCCTTTAAATACAGATATTTGGTGTAAACTCGTAAAACTACGACATATATCCGCGTAAAACGTATTTTCTCGGCCCTTCAAACTCGGATATTCGAAATAAATTTGAAAAAATACAACATTCCAGTGTAAATCGATTCAGATTTACAAAATAATAATACTAATTAGGACGATGTATAACCACGTAAAAATACATTTTTCGGCGTTTTACCGCCACGGCTGACTTTTAGATTCAGATTTACGAAATATTATGATTTATTTTCGCAAAAATCAATTTTTTTCGAATTTCACGAACAAATTTTCGTGCGCGGACAAAAATAAATATCGAATTACGAATTAACGAATTTCGAATTTAAAAAATTTTTGTATGAAAAATTTTTCTGCGGAATTTTTTTTGCGAAAATTTCGAATTACGCGTTTTTTCGAATTCTCGGGGTTCTACTGAACTTACTTTTGTTTATTTGTCTATTTTTGTCTGGTATTTTCATTTGTACACAAATTGTCTTCAGGCGAAATATCATAAATTTGTAGTGTATTTTGTTTTGAATAGATCATTGTGGTGCAAGGAAATAATAACTGCTTTGGATGACGGAATTCCCTTTATTTATGTATCTGCTCTAATTTTCTGGCGTAGATGAAAATCGTGTTTCAAAAATAAAATTTTGAACGATATGTCCATATACCAAATAAAACATATCAGGGAAAAATATAGAAACTGCCCTGGAAAACCTGGAATTATCAGGGAATTTTGAAATCCGTTTTTTGTGGCCACCCTGTAATAACAGCTGTTGAACACGAGAAACAATTCCAATGACAGTGACGGAGTGTGGATTTTTTTATAATTTTTTGTTTTTAATTGCAAAAAAATGTTATCGGACAGCAAAGTGCCCATAACATTTTTTACTCCAAATGTGCTAAGGAAAGGCTGGTTAAAGTTTGTCGGGTACGTGCCGATACACCCTGTATAAATAATATACCTTTCTTCGGAACAAAGCTTCAGTTTTCTTCATTAAAAAAATCTTGATGAATATGCTGTTATAAAAATACAGGAGAATGGGGGTGGATGGGTGTGTAATTAAATCCAGTTTTTGTGTTGATAAATTCATTATTCATTGTGAGTATTTTTCGAGACCCGGGGGCCAGTTGGAACAGACGGGCGGCAGAGGTGGCGGCAGGAACTGGCCCGCGGGCCGGGGCTTGGAGAGCCCTGATCAAAGCAGTCCGTCCATCGCAGTCATTTCACATTCCTGGAAAACTACTGTACAACGGCGCGGTTTTTTAAATATGTCTTTATAATTCTGAGGTTCTGCCGCTGAGAGATGCGTTGTGTCCACTCGTTTAGTTACGTTCGTCGTTCATGAGAAATTGTGAGAGGTTATAACGGAGCTATCGCTGGTCTACCTATAAAATGTTAATGGCTTCAGCGTCACAGCGTACAGCACACATTCTCAACTAGCAAATAAATAATTAAGACATCAGAAGTGCAAAATAGAGTGTTCGAAGTCATTTTTGTGACTATGATAATCTTATTTCTATCTGTCTACCTTAAAAATTAAAATGTTATTTTGTTCAAAATCTTAAATCTACGTTTAAAGTTTTTCCCAGATTGTTTTGAAATTTTTACACAACGTTGCATTCGAATACGCGTGTGTTTTTTAATATTATATAGATGTCACCTGTGACAGGTAAAACAATTTTTTTTTAAATAAACAGCGCCATCTTATTTTATTTATTTGGGAAAATCAACAGATTATTTACATATATAAGAATAAACTAAATAATAAAGATAAAATCCAATAACAGATTTTTACTTAAAATTATAATAATAATAAAAAAATATTTTTAAAAAACTAAGGATTCTGTACCCGTGGCCTGAGAGATTTACAAATAATACAACATTGTAAATAATAAATAAAAAAAATAATAGAAGATGTAAGAATATAATAATAATAATAATAATAATAACGTAGCATTTATATAGCGCAGTTTTGTGTTGTTTCACTTCAAGTGCGCTTAAAAGAACACAAATAAATACAAATTTAAAGTTAACTGATATACTAATAACTAATAATTTCAAAAATTTAAAGTTAACTGATATATTAATAACCAGCTAAAATTCAAAACATAATGTAGTGTAAAATTTCAACACAGCAGCAATCAATAAAAGCACTACACAATAGCAATAATAACAATATAATAAATGTATACCTACTACTAAATTGAACACATGAGTATAAATTGGAAGGCAAGTAACTGGAACTGAATCTGTTGGATGTTAACGTAACTCGCGCTATTGTTGTCCTATCTGCACAAACAGAGTGAGCCACAGCAAAGAGTGGCGGGGAACAGCTAGTTAATAATATATTCTGACACTTGTTCACACTTGTCCAGCTCGTGCTAGTTCGCCTCTCGGAATCTAAGCTAATCGTTAATGTTTTATTACGGTTTGTAGGCTGTACCACTGTTATATTATTATTCTGGGATTATTAAAATGATACTTCATGATTGAATACTTAGTTCATTGGTAACCGAGTCCTTACGACTACTTGCGAGCTGGGATGTGAGAAGGAGATCAAAATAATACATGGGCTTTTATGCTACTATAATATGTCTGTCTCGCTTTACACTGACGGAGTCAAACACCTGACTTTATTGTCATACAGTCAACATGCGAGTCACATTTGTCAGTAACCAGTCAAATTATGGTATCTTAACATACCTCACACCTCACAACATACCCCAATCGGGGCTACCATAATATCACTGGCTCCAGACGGTTAAGAGCATTTGGGACTCTTGGCCGGGATTTTACATTTAAGGCCCCCTAGTAAGCGTTCAAAGATGGTTTGAAAGAGAGGTATGCAAATACGAATATTAGAGGGAGCGCCTTAATGTTAAAAACGATAATAAAAAAGCGAAAATTTTGAAAATGTTTAATAAAACATGACTCGTTTGAAATAGAGGAAAAATCTGTCGACACATGCTTTAGTTGCATTTAAAGATATACTGTGATTTTTTTAATGATTATAACATATTAAACAACAGAACAAAACGTGTTTTTAATAATTTTCGGAGCTTACTTTTTTTCGAGGGAATTTCGTATAATTATAATTGTCTTAAAAAAAACATTTTTTTTTGGAACCTCAAAACTTAAAGAGTTGACGACCAACTACGAGAAACTTGTTATAAATTGGGTATGCGGGGGTTAAAAAAAAACTAACGCGCAACGTTAATTCTCTGAAGTGGTATTTCACGAAGACATTATAATTGAGTTTATCCCCCAATCTGAATTCAAAACAGACAACATACGCTCATCCAACCTTCCTTAAAATTTTTGTAGAGATGTCTCAAACTTATTTAGGTATTTAATTTAAATTATATCGAAATCGAAAAACCGTCCTCAGTACACATAAAAAAGCTGAAAGGAATGCGAACTGTCTGTACCGTGGTTAGAATTAGTTATTTTATAAGTACAGCTATTCTGACTCTACCTGATTATAATTGCATCAATGGGCTACCTACCTACATTACTTCATTTGCAATGCGATCATTCTAATGGGCAGCTTTTAACCGCCGTTTATTGCTAGGCGGCTTTTGTAAAAACTCTCTGCTGTTTTTAAGTTTGATTAACCTCACTAAAGCAGCTACCTACCTATCTAATTTTATAGTAGCACTTGCGAAACGATCATGATAGGCCTTCCAGGCGGCTTTTTATTTAATTTTCCATTTCTTCTATTAGCGATTAAAATTACCCTCACAAATCTAGTTTACCTCATTGCAGCATCCACGAAGGTGACATAGATACCAACCTTCTGCTGTGTAGAGTCAATACCATGAAAACAATATTTAACGGCCCTTCACGCTAGCGATCACCAAAATTCTTGATGTATTATAGATATTTTGGATTCAATCGAAGAACTAAACTGATAAAATGGTTGTGCTTCCGTAACAAAAATACATTTTTCTGTCTGTTTCAATTTCATCTCCGGACTCTTCGTTAAATTTAAAGACTTATAAAACATTGTTGTTGTTGTTGTTGATGACGATACCTGCCTCTAAATGCAGTGAGCATTATCTTCATTTGTTTCCTCATTGCTGAGGATCGTGACCCTACGCCAATTGACCTGGTGAACCAAGTTCCTGCACTCCGACTAAACGGTCCTGCGCTGCATGACTTATGAACCTTGTGAAATTTTACCATTCCAGCGTTTCTCCATTCGATTTTTAGTTTTGGTGAGCAATGTGTCCGAAATATCTCAGGATGAAGGTTATAAGAAAAAGGTTAACCCTTTCAGTACTGAATTTCAGGCACAAGTCATAAAAAATTGAAAATTGGTGTCTAGACTAATGAAATAATTTCAAAAATATTTTGTTTGATAACTTTTTTGATAATTGTTATGTTTATTGTTGTACAGAGTGTCCATGTTCATGGACAAATGGTTACAAAGGTATAAAATTTTATTATGGTACTTTTGTATATTGAACCTTGTAAGTCATAAAAAATTGAAAATTGGTGTCTAGACTAATGAAATAATTTCAAAAATATTTTGTTTGAAAACTTTTTTGATAATTGTTATGTTTATTGTTGTACAGAGTGTCCATGTTCATGGACAAATGGTTACAATGGTCCCCTGACCATATTTCTTCGCAACCGTCAAATGCATTTGTCCATGAATATGGACATCGCTTTTCAAACGTAACTTGTAATCATATAACTCAACAGAACTTCGTAACTAAACATTTAAGAACCATCGTAAACATTTAATTTCCATGAAAAAAAATGCTCGGATAAATTAGTTGCTACAAATAATAAAGAAAACTAATTATATTGTAGTGTGTCTTACCAGGCAAGGGATGGTCTGTTTTCTCCATGGCTTGTTTATCATTTTAGTTCTTGAAACTCCGTATGATGGCAGCACCACACTGCTCTACTAATGTCCATGATCATGGACAAGTTGTTGTAATGATCAAAACCTAGCAAATAGCGTAATAACTAAAGATGAAAGTCGATGTCCACGATCATGGACATGGGTACTGAAAGGGTTAACAGGGTGTTCTGAACGAGCCCTTCCAGAACACCCTGTTAACCTTTTTGGAAGCAATATGCTACGCCGGGTTGTCCATGGTATTCTGAGTATTTTTCGCGAAAAATCACACATATAATTTTTCTTTCTTTGGTTTTTATATATATATATACACATTCCACATTGTACAGAAAATGGGATAATTCAGAGCATTATTTTTCAACATTTGTGTATTATTATAGTATCTCCGTGCCGTGAACGTTGTACAATAAGCTTCGCAGATACCAACTTGTACCTCGGGGTTCGATGGAGCTCTCGTGTCTCAGCTCGTTACTGACAATAGAATCCTCAATTTTTTTTCTTTGCAGTGCCTCTGTTAATATATTATGTCTGTAACATATTTTATAATGCAACCTCATATTTTCTCACCGGCTTTTCAGCCTCGTTCGTCACTTATAGACAAGCCTAAGTATACCAGTTTGCTCGTTTCTAGGCCTGTAAATTGTAATAGAACTCGTTCTCACGAAGTAAAATACAGCTGTGCTCTGCAAGTCGCTCTCTATTAGTATTGTTTTTGCTGCCTTAAAAGCAGGCATAGATTTCTTTTTTTTTATGTATACTTTGATAAGGAGGTAATTAATTTCGTCTTTAGGTCAGCGAAATATCAAAGAATGTTTTAACCTACATATATATAAATATATATTTATATTTACTCCGCATATACCTTCTGAATAAAGTATTCAAAATATATTTTTTAATATATAACGTTGACCACAGAATGCATCCCTGGGGTACACCTTTTTTTCACTTGTGTATTTTGGTATTTTTTATAAAGCTGTGTGCTTCTTACTAAATATATATAAATAAAAATGTATCACAAGTTTTGGTTTCAAAATATATATTTTGCAAGACATTTATTTGGGTGTTCCCATTGCATTAATTACTTCCCATAAATCTACTCTACTGTACAGTAGTTGTACGCAGTCAAACTATTTTAAAAACACAGTATAAAAGGAATGATAATTGTCTACACAGAATTTTATTTCATATGGGAAAGAAGATTCCTGCCATATGAAATCTGAACTTTATACCAGCGTTTAATGTTAAAAAGTTTGACGTTAATTTTTCTGTAATGCACAAATTAATGCAAACCACTAAACGAGTCACTTTTTGCATGGGTTTAAGTAAGCAGAGGATGCAGTCATCGCGTATGACGTTATGAGATTATCCATTAGAGATGGTGTAATTTATCATATTATGTGTGAGGCTTAGTACATGCGAGATGCATTAAGGGTCGATACTAAATCAATTAGTCCCGTACTATCTTCACTGGAACTAATAATGTCAACGCTAATGAAATAACGAACGACGTCGCAATGTACGTCAAAATAGCGTACTTAAATGCTCCTTCATAATTCATTGAATTAATTGTCTTTTTCATTTTTTTCAGGTATGTTCCATTGGTCGGCTTCGTCGGTTTACAACATTTTGTCTGCATTTTGTATGTAAGTACCTACACACGTATTTTTAAATTAGATACTTTTGAATTCTTGCATATTGGTTCAAATCAATGTACAGAGTGCAGCAAAATAGACATTGCAGTTTTGAAGGGCCTGTACATCCCGTGTGGTGGGGGCAGGAACCTAGGAGGGTCTAATTGTGTCGGGAGGGTCGTGCCGTTTTCAGTCGTTAACATGGTTTGGACCGGACAGTACTAGGGATTCGCCGTCCGTCTGCAATTTCTTCCTGTGGGGTAAAACGGCATCATGTACCGAATAAAGTAACATAAACCCCATTTCTGTAATTTGTGCCGTTTTTTTAATAGCCCTTCAAAACTGCACTGTCTGATTTTACACTGTGTGTTTTGCCGCACCCTTAAATGATTATAATAAAGATTAACATGTTATCAAATTGGGGGTCCTACTACTCGAAGTCACTGGGAAATGACACCTTAAAGATTAGGATGCTTTGTGAGGGAAACGATGGGAAGGGAAAATCTTCAACTATTATTCCAAGTTTTAATTTTCATTGATAAGCTGTCCACAGGTTGACCATGCATTTGGAAGACGAAACAGCTGTCACGCGTAATGCACTGAAACAATGAAAGTATGAAAAGAAGTACACTTCTCCTCGCCCCTACTATTAAACGATTGCACCCTTACCTAGAAACATTTTCATCATTGATGATTTAATGAATTAATTTTTTAATTTTAATTTAATTTGTTCACGCTAATATGTGACACTTAGGACGGGTTGTTTCAGAGAATTTGAACAATGCATCAAATTTTAAAGCTCATTTTCGGGTTCTGTGAAAGTCCTATTCAAGTTCTGTTATTATATCATTATAGGCCAGTTGCTTGACAGAACTGAAATAATAACAGAACTTGAAAAAATCTTTCACAGAACTTGAAAATTAACTTTGAAATTTGAAGAATTATTCAAATTCTCCGAAAAAACCCGTCCTTAGTACCTATGTCTTTAGATCGATAGCTGATTTTACTTATTTTTTGGCATTTACCAAGAGTAAATTTCATTCTATATCGCGTTCCGCAACACGTGAGAGTTGTTTTATTTGATCGCACACTGACGGGCCGAGAACAGCGGAACCTCAGATATAGGTCGATATCTGACCTTTTTTAATCGTACCTATATGCTTTTACCAAGAGTAAATTGGATTTTCTATCGCGTTCCGCAACACGTGAGAGTCGTTTTTATTTGATCGCCCACTGACGGACCGAGAACAGCGGAACCTCAGATATTGGTCGATATCCGACCTTTTTTTAAATGTATAAGCTTTTACCGAGAATAATTGCACTTTGTATCGCGTTTCGCAATACGTGAGAGACGTGGCGTAAAACCAACGGTGGTTAGTTAGAGTTGAATGTAGAAATAATTATTTGAAATGTGCATGTTGTGGACTGCTGTATGTAATTGCATTTGGGCTGCCGTATGGGACAGGGAGAGAATCACATTATGAAGACAATGGATGCAATTTAACCACATTTCGAGTTGCGATAATCGAGTTGTTGTAGGGGCGTGCTCTTCGACTCTACTAAACGTGTTTTTTTTAATTGTGTAGGGAGGAATTATTAAACGTATGGTTGCTTTTTATCTGTTCTCCTTGTTTATTCCATCATTTCTCTTTTTTAAAATACATCTATTTGAATTTCACATTTGCTTTCGGGAATGAATGAATGCAAATGAATGGCAGCGGAAATTAACCCACTTCCCGATATCCAATCGAGCTGAAATCGACAGAGACTTACTGTCCATGACAATGCATCCTATCAACTTTTGGTGGCAATCACATACACACACCCGGATAATACGCATTTCTCTTTAAATCGGATAACATTACAGCTGTTAATATACGAAATAAATATCGGTTCTACCCGATCCCGATCTTTTCAAAGAATATCTCCATGAAAGAAAACAGGTAACAAAAGTGGAAAGCTCAGAATCAGAACCGATAGAAAACAACCTCGGTGTTCCACAAGGGTCGGTATTAGGTCCAATTCTATTCATTATTTACATTAATGATATAATTAAAACCATAAAACATTGCAAAATTAGATTATTTGCAGACGATACATTAATCTATATTTCATGTGAAGAGTACATAGATGCAATTAATAAATTAAATGAAGACCTACAAAATATAGCGAAATGGCTGAAATTAAACAAATTAAAACTGAATGTCAACAAAACAAAATATATGGAAATAGGCAACAAAACGCATAACACAGAGTTAAAATTGACAATTAATGGCGAAAAAATTGAAAAAGTAAATGAAATTAAGTACCTGGGTGTGATACTAGATTCAAAACTAACTTTCGCAGCAAATTTTGAATATGTGCTAAAGAAGGTATCTAAAAAAGTCAATTTTCTTAGAAGATTAAGAAATAAACTAAATGGAAACACTACAGAGCTGATTTATAAAACTATAGTTGCTCCACATTTAGATTATTGCTCTACTATGTTGTATTTGGCCAATGAAGGAAACTTGAACAAGCTAGATGTTATACAGAATAGAGCTATGAGATGTATACTAGGAAAAGGAAAATACGCAAGCATAGATCAAATGAGAGAACAGCTAAATTGGATTTCTATAAAAAAGAGACTATTATTTAATGTGTTAATTTTTGTACATAAAATCATGAACAACCAAATGCCAAAATATTTTAAGGATGAAATTGTTTTTAATAGAGATGTTCATAATTACGAAACCAGAAATGTAAATAGGATTAGATTGCCACATATGAAAAAAACAAAATCACAGAACTGCCTAATGTACTAAGGACTAAAAATGTATGATGAAATGCCTGAAAGTCTGAAGAATGAAGGAAGAATGAATGTATTTAAAAAGAAATGTTATATTTATTGTAAAAATATGTAAAATTACAAAATGAAATATGATCTTGTTTATATTAGTTTATATTCAAATGTATAAACTAACTCAATAAATAATAAAAAATAAAAAAAAATCCGCATTTGGAGAAATTGGTAACGTGGTTGACTACAGTCCCTGAGATAGAAGGTACAATCCTCAGTAATCAAAATTTACAAAAAATTGTTTGTTTTTAAGTTTTAAAAGTTCAGAGCAGTCTATGAGCCAATCCCTGGGGAGGAAGGTACATTTGAGGGTCAAAAAAAATCTTTGTTTAAATATATTCACGTAATTTAAATAGATTACCTACTTATTGATTGGTATACATATATTACCTGCCTAGTCCGTTGATGTTCGAAAAGAAAGTATATTCATGTATGCAAAATTCAAATAAGTCATAGTAATTTTTTTATGTGAATACCGCACAAGTGTCGCAACTGCTCCCAACCGTTCGGAGACAGTGAGACTATGGTATCCCCAGTTTGGGGTATGTTGTGATTCTGAAGGTAGTAGGGAGGCGAAGGAGATGGGGGAGTGAAAGGTGGAGGAGTACCTGGTTATTCAGATGTGGTCACCAAATACGGCCAAAGCCATTTCAAGCAACGTTTCAATTATGAATGGTGGTCTTACACCAGAGCGGTACTAAGAGTATCTTCCACTCTGGAAAGTGCCGCAAATATACTATATATTGTTTTAAATTTAAAACAAAAATCATTCAATAAAATTTACTTTATCAAACACAGCAAACTTATTTTGTGGCACCATATTTATTCAAAATAAATTATCAATTAGTTTGAACCACTTTCATATTGTTTAGGAAACCATCATGTTTCGTAAGCAATGCTTACTTCATCAGGCTATACCTAATACTAAATTAAAACTACATACTTTAAGATATAAATGGCTGGGAGGGAATGAGAAGGGAAGAGTTAAAAGAGAAATAAAATTTACTTGTGCATTCCGGGATTTGAGCCCGCGACCTTAGAATTGCTAGTCGAGAGCCTTTCCCCTCGACCACGGAGTTGTGAAAATTTTTTAACTCCTTACTCATTCGGCTTAATGTATGCATAATTAAATCTTTTGGAAAAATTCTATAGTCAATACATATCTACGTAAAATTATTGTAAGTGCAACCGTGAGATTTCTCAGGAAGACACAATTTTTGATTTTACTTATAAATTGAATACGAATAGGTGTGACTTATTTTGTGTTTAAAATAGAATTATATTAAATGATGGGTGACATAATTTCACTCGCACTTTGCACTCGAGTATCATAATTGAGGAAGATAACGTTTTTATATAAATATGTAAATTCGTTATCTTGTAATTGTAAAAGCCCAGATAAACAGCTTATAAATAGACTGAACGTATTTGCCAAAATTTAATGAAATGTGTCTACAGCAGTTGAAATTTTTGTCCTTCTATCAATAACACTAGTGCACGGTAAAATGAGTATTGCTGATTTAAAACAAAATCTCTTAAAATAATTTGTAATGCGGTTAAAAGCGGGATTTCAGGCCGTTTCCTGATAAAATATTAGTCAATTTTCAATATATCGGAACACGTATTCATGCACCGGCATTTGCCTCGATAATATGTAACGACGTATGTAACACGTGTTCCGACATCGTGATAATGCATTCCTTTTTTTACTAACAGTAAACCTATCATTTCATTCGGTAAGGGCCTGCGATCCCGTATTTAACCGGATAACGAATAATTAAAAGATATTCTTTAAAAAAATTGCAATACACATTTTTCTTCGTGTAGCTTTGTTCGTTTTTTGGCCCTTATTGAAGCTTGCGCCACATGCAAAATATATCTGAATTGTTCATTGCAGATTTTTGCCAAGACTAATATGCAAAATATTGCATAATATCCTAAGCCTTGCCATTTTGCCACAGTTTTTAGTGGCTGGAAAAAGACGCCAGAATGCTTTTTATCCCTTTCTGAATGCGGCTTGATTTTTTCAAACATGTTCTAACCGGGTTTATTTTTAACTGAGATTTATTTTAACAAAGAATATTTTTAAATTCTTTATGATAAAACTCTTCTATTTTCAAAAGCATATTCACTGTGACATTTCCACTGTAGGTAGAATAAAACAAATGATACTAGTATAAAGTTGTTGAACATTTCGTTTTTTCTTGGTCAAAGGATACTGAACAAATGTATGTTTTCTTCCTGTCTGTTTATAAGCTTACGTTATTCTTCGCCTGTTTCAAGATTCGCCAGCGGTTGGTTCAAGATAATTAATGAACCATTGATAAATGGGCAAAAGAAATACAAAATAGACCAGAAAAAAACTTTTCCCTAAAACAGAATGTGAATGATAGTGTCCCTACCTCCAAAAAATGGCGTACATTTATTTTAGATTTTATCGGTCAAAAAGTTTTTTTATTTAATATATGAGTCGGACCAAGTCAAGAGTCGGTATAACAGAAGTATGCATGGTATGATGAATGATTTTGAATGAGACAGATATGGAACATGAAATATCTAAAATGGCGGTGATTTTTTATTCTGTATGTGAGCGTATTTAAATGCGTCGCGAATAATAATGTCGATGAAATAAGATTATTTTTGGGCTAGAATTACATTTCGTGGCGAATGGTTGTGTGAATTTTGTTTTTCATTCTGAAATAAATCTTAATTTTTGATGTGATAACTGTAGGGCACAGAATGACTATAACAACCTTTATTAAATAGTGGGAATGTTGTGAGCTGAGATAAACATGTTGAATATATATATTTTTTTTTTTTTATCTGGGAAAATAAAGAATATTTATAAAATGTTGGAATGTATTGCACGCCACTGTTATATTCTTACTTCTTAATGTATGTTAAAAATTCGAGAGGGCGTGTGTAATGCTATTTGTTCTGTTTTCATTTATTTGGACTTTTACAGCCTTAAAACACTTTACTTTTTGTTTTGGTACTTTTTGAAGTTTATAATCGAAATGTGTAATTCAAGACACTGTTTTATATTTCCGGAAGACCTACTATAACAGTTAACAACTGCTGACCCTGTGTACCAGTGCACAACCGCAATGGCGCCCTACTTTGAATTTGGTGGCAATCTCTGGCTTTCGATTTAACAACAGCAGTGCAGTATTTTAAACTTAAACACTAGGTGGGAATTTTAGGTTTGTTCTACCGGTATTTTAATATAAGGTGCCCCAGATAACTAGCGGCATTGATCCCTACGCTACCGGTTCGGCAACATGCGTACACTTATAGCACATGAACGTCACGAAAAATGGTTCGTAGATTCACTCCTTCAAAATCCCACGTACACACAGTGTCACCAAAATCAAAGATTAGATTAAAAAAAAAACTGTTTACTTGACTGATTATAACTCCACCGTTTGGCATTTCATCTGTCTGTACATTTGATTAAGATGGTGGCCGATTTAATGACCCAGTAAAGATTATTTTTTCAAACGTTTTTTTCAACTCAACTGCACACATCTTTGCTGTCATCTTTGGGGATGCTGTGTGGAGGGTCTTTTTAAAAATAGGAAGGCGTGAACATTGGTCTTGAAGATAGAAACACCAACAAATAAACACAAAGTGGAGGAAACACGGAGGCCTGCAAATCGTTCCACAGCCGAATTTGAGTCTCGAGTGGTAGTAAATGTGAAATCGTTGTGTTCATTAATTAAGTAGGTAGGTATTTAGGTACCTTCTTACTTATTTTATGATTTCAAAGGAGATTTTGGTTTTGATTTAAAATATTAGAAACATACTTTTTTGGAAGCGAGGACTACAAAGTAATACAGGGTTTTCCAATAAGAGGTGTTATTTTGAATATCCCGTTATTTCGGTAGATGTTACTTTTGAAGCTATCATTTTTTAACATTTGACCAGTAGAAACTACGCCATTAATAAAAATGGAACGATACACGCTTCAACAACGCATTGAAATTATTAAAATTCACTTGAGTGAATCAAATGCAAATCATCTTGAGTGATGAGGCCCATTTCCACCTCGGTGGCTTCGTCAACAAGCAAAATTGTCGCATCTGGGGCTCGGAAAACCCAAGAGTTATTGTTGAAAAGCCTCTCTATCCTCAACGTGTTACTGTGGTGCGGTTTATGGTCCGGCGGAGTCATTGGACCTTACTTTTTCGAAAATGAGGCTGGAGCAACAGTTCCGGTGAATGGATTGCGCTATCGAGAGATGATTAATGATTTTTTATGGCCGGAATTGGATGGTATTGATCTGGACAACGTTTACTTTCAACAAGACGGCGATACGAAACCATTGACCATTTACGATTGAATATAAAATAACACCTCTTATTGGAAAACCCTGTAGTAATATTTTGAATGTGTCTTTTAAGCAATAATTCCATCTTTCCTCTATTTGTATTAATTGGTCGCATTAAGTTTCGCAACGCACAAACGTAACAACACAGCGCATTGTATTTTCGCTGAGCTGTAAACTAAACAATGAGATAATGTGTATTATGTGTGCGAGTTGGTTAGCGGCTAGCGCTGAATCACACGTACGTTATTATTATTCCGTACGACGTTTTTCACATCCACATTACGATTTTATCATCGGTTTTATTTTTCTGAATGCAAATTATTTTGTAATTTTTTTTTGTTCATTTAAATAATACATGCTTATACATAATTGGACATTTGGGTTCAAAAGCCTTGGTTGTAAAAACGACAATTTTCCAATCGTTTGTTTTTTATTACAACAAAACATTATGAAAATACGGTTCTTACGTCATTAATGGACCTCTATAATAGCGACCAAATTATTGCGAATTTCAAGATTCATTCTATGATCCACAGTGTTAGATTTTCTCGCGTTACTGAAACTCAACTATTCAGGATCGAAACGTTGCTGGAAATGGCTTTAGCCATGTTTAATGACTAGATTATTAAAGATAGGCAATAATTCCCTGCTAACGAATATCCTGATAATATTTGAAAATTTCCTACTATCATCACGGGTAAGTTGGAAATGTGGCCTGTGTCGTGATGGAGGAGCCAGCCGAGGAATTGAACTCACGATGCCAGGGTGGGAACCAGATGCGATGCCAACTCAGCCTTCCCGTTTATTTTCTCCTTCCCCTCCACACTACCTTCAACCTCACCTAGCGTAATTGGCTCCAGTATGACATGTATCCTGATGATGGAATCTTCAAGGCTACGTTCGCTATAGGACGAGGAAGCGCACACCGCATAATAACCAAAAAATGAATCATGTTAACTTAACATCTTATCAAAACATGCTAAACTCAAAAAGCTCAGAGCCGTGAAAAATCACGGGATATTATAATTGTAGAACGTGTGAAGTATTTACAAAACTATATTTGCCTCAGGATCATTAAATTTCCAAAGACATACAGAAATTTACCTTTCAAATTTTGGTAGACTTGAAAAATTAAGACATCTGTCAAACATGAAAAAGAAATACACATTTCAAATATAGAATTATTAAAATAAAATAAAATAATTTTGCTACCTACCTTGCAGTTTTTTTGAATCGTTACCACGATTAGTTCCAGTTTTGAAAATCTACAAAATCCCAGTTCTAGTCTGGAGGTCATTGAAAATTTGTCAACCGGAGACATGTGATGTTTTGGACACTCACATAAAATAAACGAAACGAACGTGCTCAAAAAAAATTTTTGTTTAGACAACGACGGGAGATTTATGGACAGACAGGCCTGGAGTAAACACATTCACACGGGACAGGGCGCAGGGACGGGCAGTCAGGTTTGGAACTTGAGTACGTTGACATCTCCATGAAATCGATACAAATGAGAAGTGTTGTGTGAAATTGCAGTGAATTAGTGGATTCAGATGGTGTTAATAGTATTGTGGAATTTTGAACTAAAGTGAAATATTATTGAACCGGTTTTTGTGTGAAGTGAAAGTGGTTGGACTCAGTGAGAAAACAATTAATAATAATGACAGTAAGGAACAATCGGATAATTTTTAGAGCGCCGTTTTGTAAAAACCCACCTCAGAGGCGCCAGGTGTTGTGAAATCGCGATTGTGTTATAAAGTTGTGTTGATTTAAACGTGATTTCGTATACAGTTTGAACTAGATTGCTTGTCTTAAAAACATGAAAATAATAAAAATAATGATCGCGTTTTAAAAACAGAGTGACCGTATATAAAGGCAGCAAGTTTTAATCGGGCTAGGTTATTGATTTGGCGAGATGGCATTCTATCCACGGAGACCGAAAACCAGAGAATCAAATAGATTATTAACTGTGGGTTCGAATCCTAACAGATTAGGGAGGTACAATTTTATTTACAGGAATATTTAATTACCCTTTTATAAGCGTAGGGAGGAGGTCGAAAATTAAAGTGATTTAGCTATATAGTGTAACCAGGTAAGCTCCACGCTGAGAATGAGAGGTGACTAACTGGGTGAGTTTTTTTATATTATTTATTAAATTTCAGAGGACCCTTTTTAAAGACGGATACAACTAAGTTTACTACACCTGCCGCCCAAATAATGTTATCATTAAAAGGAATAACTTTTCTCAACAGGTATCTTTCGAGAGGTAGGCAGCCTCTTTAAATTAAATGCAAAACATCAAACCAATTATCCGTTTATACCTTACCTGAGAGGATAGGTATTCAGTAGAAGTTACCCATACCTAATACACGAGGATGCTAGTAACCTCATAAAATAAATACTGGAACCAAATATTAAAATACAGACAGTCCTCATCCCAAATTTGGCATTTCGAGTAGACCTTACATATATCTCACATGATAATTGGCTGAATGGGTAGGCACACAACCTATCGTTAATAAGCAGGCAAAATGTCGACAAGATCGTCGTGTGTTACCTATGTATTGACCTAGAAAGGGATGTAAATCCCCGACGGCGTGGGAGTTACAACGTTTTCTGGAGGTGGCACGTAACTTAGGACCTTGCGTGTCACATTTTCGCGACTAGATTCGTGACAAGGGATGTCATGGTTTTCCCCTTCTACACTCAGTAAAGTAGATTTTCCTGGAGGTGTTTGAGATTGGGGCAATTCTGAAATTGGTGATGAGACCTGGTTTTCTTTATTCTGGCGTGAAGGTTGCCGATTTGGAACAAGGGGAGACCCGGCCGGTTGTGATATCCAGACACGCAGATATCGATCGCCTTGTTCGAATTATCATCCATCAGTTTTGTTTGGTAAGCGGAGGAGCCAGTCTTAGCTTGAAAAAAGTTCATTTCCTTTCCTCTCCTTCCCCTCCCAAAATATATACATGGATGGCGCCGACAACTAACACCATAAACTTATCGTATGTATATCACATATGAAAATCTAACACTTTATTATATTCACATTACCCTACGATAGGTAGAATCGAGTAGCTAGTGGGGGGGGAGCAGGCGACTTAGAAGATAAGGTTTATAAAATGGTTTTAAAACACAGCGGTAATGGATTCAACTCACTCTATCTCAAAAGAACCAAGGGATACCACACATACATAAATAACTAGGTTTCTAAACCGAGAAACAAAAACCCAACACAACGTTCGGTGAAGCCTTTTTATACTGAACCGTCACGTGAAATGAGTACGTTCAAGGTCGTACGTCACGTAGACAAACTAGGATGTACACTCTTGAAGGGGTGTGTAATAAAGAAAAGACGGCAGGGAGGACCTTCCCTCCCCGGATATATATATATAACCAAAGCCTTATGGAAAAGTTACCTACGGGACTTAAGGAAAATTATCGTAGAAAGAAGAGAAGGAAAAATTTGAAGTAGAAAGGGCAGATCATGACATTTGATGCCGCAAACCAGGAGAGATAGATATAAAAGCTGGCTTGAGTTCATTACTGTTGTTGAGAAAAAAAATGGATTTCATAAACCTTATTAATTCACATTAACAGCAAAAGAAATGGTACCTATCGTCAAAAATGATAACAGAGACATCGTACTTCAAAGGCAAAATAGAATAAACAGACAGACCCGGAAAACATCGAATTCATTGTGACGACAAAAAACATCTAAAATGTTCATAAACAACGAAGCCAAAGGATAAACAAACATCGAAATCGGATTAATTATAACACAAGAATAAGATAGCTGGGACAAATCTAAAATAAACATTGCATCGGATATCGTGAAGTATATGGCATATTTTATACCATTGATATTAGAATAACTGTAAACAATTATTGTTTATTCCAGATCTAAAAGGCAGAGAATGTTTAAGTCATAAATAACACAGACGGACAAAAAACCATCGGATCACAGCCGAGGACACAAAATAAAAACAAATCAACATGGAAATAAATAACACTCGAATATAATACAAATAACGCATTGAGATGAAAAAACACAAAGTTAAGTCAAGTACTATTATGTAATAAACAAAACTCGGAGTTTAAAATTCGAAAATAAACAAGTGTGACATGACATTGAATTTCTACCCATAGAGACACAAAAACACTTGAAAAAGCTGAGGGCGGGAAAAAACTCACCAGCAGAACAAGCCGATAATCACGGGAACCAAAAAATAAACAGATGCTAGGTTAGAAACGAAGAACAGGGGCGCTCAACATTTTGGAAGAATTAAAATAAAATTTAAAATAAAAATAAAAAAATAAATACAGAGGTATTCGAGAAACGTAAATTACCTATAGTTATTTCTAATCCCATCGACTAACACGAGGAAGCGAGATTACCCGCTGGGCTTAGAACTAAAGGGAGGCTGTGATGTTTTGGACACTCACATAAAATAAACGAAACGAACGTGCTCAAAAAAAATTTTTGTTTAGACAACGACGGGAGATTTATGGACAGACAGGCCTGGAGTAAACACATTCACACGGGACGGGGCGCAGGGACGGGCAGTCAGGTTTGGAACTTGAGTACGTTGACATCTCCATGAAATCGATACAAATGAGAAGTGTTGTGTGAAATTGCAGTGAATTAGTGGATTCAGATGGTGTTAATAGTATTGTGGAATTTTGAACTAAAGTGAAATATTATTGAACCGGTTTTTGTGTGAAGTGAAAGTGGTTGGACTCAGTGAGAAAACAATTAATAATAATGACAGTAAGGAACAATCGGATAATTTTTAGAGCGCCGTTTTGTAAAAACCCACCTCAGAGGCGCCAGGTGTTGTGAAATCGCGATTGTGTTATAAAGTTGTGTTGATTTAAACGTGATTTCGTATACAGTTTGAACTAGATTGCTTGTCTTAAAAACATGAAAATAATAAAAATAATGATCGCGTTTTAAAAACAGAGTGACCGTATATAAAGGCAGCAAGTTTTAATCGGGCTAGGTTATTGATTTGGCGAGATGGCATTCTATCCACGGAGACCGAAAACCAGAGAATCAAATAGATTATTAACTGTGGGTTCGAATCCTAACAGATTAGGGAGGTACAATTTTATTTACAGGAATATTTAATTACCCTTTTATAAGCGTAGGGAGGAGGTCGAAAATTAAAGTGATTTAGCTATATAGTGTAACCAGGTAAGCTCCACGCTGAGAATGAGAGGTGACTAACTGGGTGAGTTTTTTTATATTATTTATTAAATTTCAGAGGACCCTTTTTAAAGACGGATACAACTAAGTTTACTACACCTGCCGCCCAAATAATGTTATCATTAAAAGGAATACCCTAGACGGATTGTCAATCAGCTGTGAGCGAGAGACGAGTCAACGACCTTTTCATATATAGGACAAGGCGCGGTGTACAGTCAGTCAAAGGGGAAGTTTTGCTAGCGTATGCCGTCCCAAATTGAAAGCGATCGGATGCAACCAGACGGAACGAAATGAAAACTTTTCTTCTGTTATTTGACTTTCTAATTTAATACTTTTCATCTATTATTTGACTTTCTAAGTTACGAATTGGGATGCACAAAAACAAATCTAAAGTCGAAAGAGGGAGATGGTAATCTCCGAAATAAAACTACCAACCGAACAACTTTTCTCAACAGGTATCTTTCGAGAGGTAGGCAGCCTCTTTAAATTAAATGCAAAACATCAAACCAATTATCCGTTTATACCTTACCTGAGAGGATAGGTATTCAGTAGAAGTTACCCATACCTAATACACGAGGATGCTAGTAACCTCATAAAATAAATACTGGAACCAAATATTAAAATACAGACAGTCCTCATCCCAAATTTGGCATTTCGAGTAGACCTTACATATATCTCACATGATAATTGGCTGAATGGGTAGGCACACAACCTATCGTTAATAAGCAGGCAAAATGTCGACAAGATCGTCGTGTGTTACCTATGTATTGACCTAGAAAGGGATGTAAATCCCCGACGGCGTGGGAGTTACAACGTTTTCTGGAGGTGGCACGTAACTTAGGACCTTGCGTGTCACATTTTCGCGACTAGATTCGTGACAAGGGATGTCATGGTTTTCCCCTTCTACACTCAGTAAAGTAGATTTTCCTGGAGGTGTTTGAGATTGGGGCAATTCTGAAATTGGTGATGAGACCTGGTTTTCTTTATTCTGGCGTGAAGGTTGCCGATTTGGAACAAGGGGAGACCCGGCCGGTTGTGATATCCAGACACGCAGATATCGATCGCCTTGTTCGAATTATCATCCATCAGTTTTGTTTGGTAAGCGGAGGAGCCAGTCTTAGCTTGAAAAAAGTTCATTTCCTTTCCTCTCCTTCCCCTCCCAAAATATATACATGGATGGCGCCGACAACTAACACCATAAACTTATCGTATGTATATCACATATGAAAATCTAACACTTTATTATATTCACATTACCCTACGATAGGTAGAATCGAGTAGCTAGTGGGGGGGGAGCAGGCGACTTAGAAGATAAGGTTTATAAAATGGTTTTAAAACACAGCGGTAATGGATTCAACTCACTCTATCTCAAAAGAACCAAGGGATACCACACATACATAAATAACTAGGTTTCTAAACCGAGAAACAAAAACCCAACACAACGTTCGGTGAAGCCTTTTTATACTGAACCGTCACGTGAAATGAGTACGTTCAAGGTCGTACGTCACGTAGACAAACTAGGATGTACACTCTTGAAGGGGTGTGTAATAAAGAAAAGACGGCAGGGAGGACCTTCCCTCCCCGGATATATATATATAACCAAAGCCTTATGGAAAAGTTACCTACGGGACTTAAGGAAAATTATCGTAGAAAGAAGAGAAGGAAAAATTTGAAGTAGAAAGGGCAGATCATGACATTTGATGCCGCAAACCAGGAGAGATAGATATAAAAGCTGGCTTGAGTTCATTACTGTTGTTGAGAAAAAAAATGGATTTCATAAACCTTATTAATTCACATTAACAGCAAAAGAAATGGTACCTATCGTCAAAAATGATAACAGAGACATCGTACTTCAAAGGCAAAATAGAATAAACAGACAGACCCGGAAAACATCGAATTCATTGTGACGACAAAAAACATCTAAAATGTTCATAAACAACGAAGCCAAAGGATAAACAAACATCGAAATCGGATTAATTATAACACAAGAATAAGATAGCTGGGACAAATCTAAAATAAACATTGCATCGGATATCGTGAAGTATATGGCATATTTTATACCATTGATATTAGAATAACTGTAAACAATTATTGTTTATTCCAGATCTAAAAGGCAGAGAATGTTTAAGTCATAAATAACACAGACGGACAAAAAACCATCGGATCACAGCCGAGGACACAAAATAAAAACAAATCAACATGGAAATAAATAACACTCGAATATAATACAAATAACGCATTGAGATGAAAAAACACAAAGTTAAGTCAAGTACTATTATGTAATAAACAAAACTCGGAGTTTAAAATTCGAAAATAAACAAGTGTGACATGACATTGAATTTCTACCCATAGAGACACAAAAACACTTGAAAAAGCTGAGGGCGGGAAAAAACTCACCAGCAGAACAAGCCGATAATCACGGGAACCAAAAAATAAACAGATGCTAGGTTAGAAACGAAGAACAGGGGCGCTCAACATTTTGGAAGAATTAAAATAAAATTTAAAATAAAAATAAAAAAATAAATACAGAGGTATTCGAGAAACGTAAATTACCTATAGTTATTTCTAATCCCAT
Source organism: Hesperophylax magnus (assembly GCA_026573805.1). Taxonomy (NCBI): domain Eukaryota; kingdom Metazoa; phylum Arthropoda; class Insecta; order Trichoptera; family Limnephilidae; genus Hesperophylax; species Hesperophylax magnus. The sequence continues at coordinate 9,520,782 of JAIUSX010000184.1, read as the reverse complement.
CGACTAACACGAGGAAGCGAGATTACCCGCTGGGCTTAGAACTAAAGGGAGGCTGTGATGTTTTGGACACTCACATAAAATAAACGAAACGAACGTGCTCAAAAAAAATTTTTGTTTAGACAACGACGGGAGATTTATGGACAGACAGGCCTGGAGTAAACACATTCACACGGGACGGGGCGCAGGGACGGGCAGTCAGGTTTGGAACTTGAGTACGTTGACATCTCCATGAAATCGATACAAATGAGAAGTGTTGTGTGAAATTGCAGTGAATTAGTGGATTCAGATGGTGTTAATAGTATTGTGGAATTTTGAACTAAAGTGAAATATTATTGAACCGGTTTTTGTGTGAAGTGAAAGTGGTTGGACTCAGTGAGAAAACAATTAATAATAATGACAGTAAGGAACAATCGGATAATTTTTAGAGCGCCGTTTTGTAAAAACCCACCTCAGAGGCGCCAGGTGTTGTGAAATCGCGATTGTGTTATAAAGTTGTGTTGATTTAAACGTGATTTCGTATACAGTTTGAACTAGATTGCTTGTCTTAAAAACATGAAAATAATAAAAATAATGATCGCGTTTTAAAAACAGAGTGACCGTATATAAAGGCAGCAAGTTTTAATCGGGCTAGGTTATTGATTTGGCGAGATGGCATTCTATCCACGGAGACCGAAAACCAGAGAATCAAATAGATTATTAACTGTGGGTTCGAATCCTAACAGATTAGGGAGGTACAATTTTATTTACAGGAATATTTAATTACCCTTTTATAAGCGTAGGGAGGAGGTCGAAAATTAAAGTGATTTAGCTATATAGTGTAACCAGGTAAGCTCCACGCTGAGAATGAGAGGTGACTAACTGGGTGAGTTTTTTTATATTATTTATTAAATTTCAGAGGACCCTTTTTAAAGACGGATACAACTAAGTTTACTACACCTGCCGCCCAAATAATGTTATCATTAAAAGGAATACCCTAGACGGATTGTCAATCAGCTGTGAGCGAGAGACGAGTCAACGACCTTTTCATATATAGGACAAGGCGCGGTGTACAGTCAGTCAAAGGGGAAGTTTTGCTAGCGTATGCCGTCCCAAATTGAAAGCGATCGGATGCAACCAGACGGAACGAAATGAAAACTTTTCTTCTGTTATTTGACTTTCTAATTTAATACTTTTCATCTATTATTTGACTTTCTAAGTTACGAATTGGGATGCACAAAAACAAATCTAAAGTCGAAAGAGGGAGATGGTAATCTCCGAAATAAAACTACCAACCGAACAACTTTTCTCAACAGGTATCTTTCGAGAGGTAGGCAGCCTCTTTAAATTAAATGCAAAACATCAAACCAATTATCCGTTTATACCTTACCTGAGAGGATAGGTATTCAGTAGAAGTTACCCATACCTAATACACGAGGATGCTAGTAACCTCATAAAATAAATACTGGAACCAAATATTAAAATACAGACAGTCCTCATCCCAAATTTGGCATTTCGAGTAGACCTTACATATATCTCACATGATAATTGGCTGAATGGGTAGGCACACAACCTATCGTTAATAAGCAGGCAAAATGTCGACAAGATCGTCGTGTGTTACCTATGTATTGACCTAGAAAGGGATGTAAATCCCCGACGGCGTGGGAGTTACAACGTTTTCTGGAGGTGGCACGTAACTTAGGACCTTGCGTGTCACATTTTCGCGACTAGATTCGTGACAAGGGATGTCATGGTTTTCCCCTTCTACACTCAGTAAAGTAGATTTTCCTGGAGGTGTTTGAGATTGGGGCAATTCTGAAATTGGTGATGAGACCTGGTTTTCTTTATTCTGGCGTGAAGGTTGCCGATTTGGAACAAGGGGAGACCCGGCCGGTTGTGATATCCAGACACGCAGATATCGATCGCCTTGTTCGAATTATCATCCATCAGTTTTGTTTGGTAAGCGGAGGAGCCAGTCTTAGCTTGAAAAAAGTTCATTTCCTTTCCTCTCCTTCCCCTCCCAAAATATATACATGGATGGCGCCGACAACTAACACCATAAACTTATCGTATGTATATCACATATGAAAATCTAACACTTTATTATATTCACATTACCCTACGATAGGTAGAATCGAGTAGCTAGTGGGGGGGGAGCAGGCGACTTAGAAGATAAGGTTTATAAAATGGTTTTAAAACACAGCGGTAATGGATTCAACTCACTCTATCTCAAAAGAACCAAGGGATACCACACATACATAAATAACTAGGTTTCTAAACCGAGAAACAAAAACCCAACACAACGTTCGGTGAAGCCTTTTTATACTGAACCGTCACGTGAAATGAGTACGTTCAAGGTCGTACGTCACGTAGACAAACTAGGATGTACACTCTTGAAGGGGTGTGTAATAAAGAAAAGACGGCAGGGAGGACCTTCCCTCCCCGGATATATATATATAACCAAAGCCTTATGGAAAAGTTACCTACGGGACTTAAGGAAAATTATCGTAGAAAGAAGAGAAGGAAAAATTTGAAGTAGAAAGGGCAGATCATGACAGACACCATCGAAATTATTATTTTTAATAATGATTATGGATTGGTTTCCGCAGTTTTATAGCGAAGAGGCGTATTCTTGTTAATTATTCAGATGAAATAGTGAATGAAAGTGGTTTGGTCGTGTTCGTTGCAGCCATTTCGTAATAATTGATAATCGCTCCATCGCCACTGCTTTCCCCTTCGCAGTTAGAGCTTGAAGTGAAGTGAAGTTAAAAAATATGACCACATCTTCTTCACGCACTAGCGGATTTATTTTTCCTTTCAAATAATGTAACTTGGGGGCCATACAGATAAGGGGGCGTCAAATGATAATTATTGAAAATATAACAATGTTTGCGTGCAATAATTACTTACATTGCAATGGTTTAAAGTAAGATTAAATACAAAAAATCACAAATTATATTTTGAAAAATTTTCATTTTTCAAAATCTGATATCTGACGAGGTATGTGTGACATCGTACGTACTTCTGTTTTTGTCGGTTAAGGCTTCGTAGTAAGCGTTCAGAGATGGTTTGAAAGGGAAATATGTAAATATAGATGTTAGAGGGAGCGCGCTAATAAAAAAACGATAATATTTTAGCGAAAATGGTTAAAATATTTAATAAAACATTACTCGTATGAAATAGAGCAAAAGTCTCTCGACAAATGCTTTATTTGCATTTGAAGATACACTGTGAATTTTTTCATACCTATTACATGTTAAATAAAGAACGAAACGTGTTTTTAATAATTTTCGGAGCTTACTTTGCGATTGGTAAGTTTTTAGATTCTCACGGCCAAAAGCATTTTTGTTGTTTGTTTTTGGGGTGTTATGCCGTGTTGCGCTAACTCCTTCTTTAGCCGACGTTTCGGACAGCGTTGCAGTGTCCATCATCAGGGCAGATCCGGTAGATCCGAAGATGTGTGAATTTTGGTTGTCGAGTTTGTGCTTATTTATTTGTGGCCTGGGCCCATCCAAGTGCGAAATGCCAACGGAAGTGGCGACATCTTGTGGCGAATTCTGAAAGCTCAGTATTTATGTTAGCCTGGGTCCCGTCCAAGTGCGAAATGCCAACGGAAGTGGCGCCATCTTGTGGCGAATTCTAGAATTAGAAAACCGATTGACAGCGATTAGAGAAGATGTACCCAGTATCAAGGTATAAATGCAATGGTTTTATATTGTGTTATTATATGGTATTGGAGTATACTTAGACATGTTATTTGCGTTTAGCTTTCGCACTTGGATGGGCCCAGGCCACAAATAAATAAGCACAAACTCGACAACCAAAATTCACACATCTTCGGATCTACCGGATCTGCCCTGATGATGGACACTGCAACGCTGTCCGAAACGTCGGCTAAAGAAGGAGTTAGCGCAACACGGCATAACACCCCAAAAACAAACAACAAAAATACTTTGCGATTTTTTTTTCTTCATATAATTACCGTTTCGGCATCGCAAATGTAAAGATATTATCTTAGAAAATATTTTTTTTTTAAACTTAAAGTGTATAAATATTTCATATATCGATAGAAATCAAGAATGCGGGGGCTTAACAGTGAGGTGACCCGTGTGCGAGTCCATGTAAGGCATTCTAAATGCACGCGGCTGATCGACCCGTAGGCATAGTCGTTTTTATATAACTTTTTATTAATTAATTATACGTTTAATAAAAATTATATATTAGCGTTTATATCAGCGTTTTTGATCTATATTAATATATATTTTTTAAGCCATAATATTATTTAATCGAGTTCATATGGTCTCTACACACAATCACGTTTACCGTCCAATTTGCAAGAGACTTGAAGCTCGATAACGTAAACTTGTGTGGTTATCAATTTGTATGACAAAAGTGTTTGAAGACAGAATCGATTTTCGCACTGCGAACACCACAAAGTACCACGATCACGTCATCAAAAAGATGTGAAACATCAAATGAAGTCACATCAAATATAATGGAACGTATATATAATGACGTATATATATACGTGACGGACATATATATAATGGAGTTTTGCCTGTTAGTTCGATCATCTCAAAAAAAAAACTCAACACATAAACACGCTACAATTTTCACAGAAAACCTAATTATCCCAAAAGCAAACAAAAATAGTTTTCAAAAAGGACCACACTACATGGCCATTAAAGTATATAACAACCTTCCACGTAGCATCAAACAAATAACCGACACACTTAAATTTAAATCAACACTAAAAACATTTCTTTTAAACTAAAAATATGTCCAAGTTATGTTACAAAAGGTGTATCGAAAACTGCGAAGAATTGGCAGCAGCTAATCCTCAGAACATTTATAAATTTGCGAACATGCTCAATAATAATGACTCTAGTATTCCGTCAAACATGTATTTAGATAATAAAATGGCCGATACCCCCCAAGAAGTCGTCAATCTGTTTGCTGAATTTTTCAGCAAAGTCTATGATACTGCAAACAACTCTCCATTATTCGATACAACTACAGCTAACAATGACAACAAGATCGATTTTAGCCAATGTATATTCAAAGAAAGCGATATTAGAACTAAATTAAAATCCCTTGATATTAATAAATCGGCTGGTCCCGATAACATTCCTCCAATTTTCTTATCAAAATGCTTATCAGTTTTAACATTACCTCTAACTAAACTTTTTAACTTGTCTCTAAAAATTGGTACCTTTCCACAAAAATGGAAAACCAGTTTTATATTTCCAATCTTTAAGAAAGGAAATAGATCAGATATCTCTAACTATATACCTATATGTATCCAATCGTCAATCCCTAAACTATTTGAATCTGCTCTGCTTTCTAAACTCTCGCCTGAGATTAACAAAGTTATTTCACATCGTCAACATGGTTTCATGGCAAAAAGATCTACTTTTACAAACTTGATGATCTATCAGGAATACCTATTTAATACAATGCAAAAGCGTCTTCAAACAGACGTAGTGTATACTGACTTTAGTAAGGCATTCGACAAAGTCTCACATAAAATTCTCATACGTAAACTTAGTGCCCTTGGAATAGCAGGGAATATTTTGAGATGGTTTGAGAGTTATCTGCATAAAAGAAAAATATGTGTTAAACTCAACTCACACTATTCACACCAGTTCGAAGTCTTTACCGGCGTCCCACAGGGGTCTCATTTAGGACCAGTACTATTTTTATTGTTTATCAATGATATAACTACGGTTTTTGATGGAGTCATGATTCTCTTATTTGCAGATGATCTCAAAATTTATAAAACCATTACAAATATTCATGACTGTTACGTACTACAATTTAATCTTGTGAGGCTACAAGAGTGGTGCACCCACAATGAACTATTTCTCAATATTGATAAATGTCAAACGATAACTTTTGCCCGAATCAAAAATCCCATTACGCATCAATATAGCATCAACAACATTTTCCTAAAAAGAGTTGAGAATATTAAGGATCTTGGTATTATTTTTGACAGGCAACTAACATTTGTTCCTCATATAAACGAAATAACCAACAAGGCCATGAAATGTTTGGGTTTTATATTAAGGACAGCGAAAGATTTTAAATTAATAAATTCCTTCAAACTGCTATTCACTGGTTTAGTTAGAAGTAATCTAGAGTATAACTCAACAATCTGGTCTCCATTCTATAAGATTCACCAATTAAAAATTGAAAGAGTGCAACATAAATTTCTGCGATTTATTAATTATAAATTAGGAATTCCAAACGAATATCTTAATTACACTTTCCTCATGAACTTACTAAATTTAACCGATTTATCATTGAGACGCACAGTGTGCGACTTAGTATCTCTTTTCAAAATTTCGAATGGCAGACTGGACGCCATTGATTTGACGAGTCTTATATCGCTCCGTGTACCTACGCGCGACACTCGACAGACCGCTCTATATAATGTTCCCATATCTGCTAACAATTATTTTCAAAACTCACCTATTCAAAGACTTCACATACTCGGTAATAAGTATAGCTCAATTGATGTTTATCATCACCAATCAGTATACAAACTAAAATACAGTATACTAGAATGTTTGTAACAGATTCATAATTTTTTTTCATACGCATATTTTATTGTTTCATTAACTAAGCTTTGTTTTGTAAAATTCCCAATCGGGCAAAATAAAGATTGATGATTACAAAGATGGTTTACAACAAACTGTAGTGTTTATCTTTATAATAATAATAACAAACTTACTTGTCTTGTGTGTATTACCTACTTACATTATTGTACTCTTGTAACTACACTATATTTATATAAACTTATCGAACTCATTGTCCAAATTCCAATAACACCGTAACTATATACTTGAATTGTATCTACTTAACTACCTACCTATATCTGTTATATTTTTCTCAAGTTTATGTATTAGTTTAACCTATGTTCTGTAAAATATTCAACCGACGTACTTTGTACAATAAACTTTGCTTGCTTATGTTTATAAAATAATAACACCATAACAATAACCCTACACATTGTTATGTAAGTTCATACTCAATTTACTATGCTATGTAATTAAAATATTTTATAATGCTACTGAACAACAATACCCATAACATGTATATGTAAAAGCCTTCTAGGCGTTAATAAAATGAAAATGAAAAAATGAAATAAACAAATGTCACTACACCTTAAATGAATACCTTACATGAATTAAATACCTCTGTTTTTTATTTTTTATTTACTGTTATTTATTTGTTAACATGTAATTGTTGGGTTATGTAATGTAATGTGTATTTGTTGGGTTAGCTGGAAGAAATAGGATGTAACCTATAAGCTTTACCCTTTGTACTCTTTTTGTGCAATAAATATTTTTTTGAATTTTGAATTTTTGAATTATGTAGCTACTATGAACGAACTGCAAATTGGATCAAGTCTCATGAAAAATTGGACGGTAAGTTTGATCGTGTGTAGCGGCCATTATTCTAGTAAACTAATAATCATGTAATTTAAAAAAAAATCGCTTTCACTAAATGTGCACCACCATCGGTATTCCATTGGTTTCTCTTGCAAAATTCTCACGCCAGCCATTAACTCCATTACTATGAGAGTTGTTCGCAAGTTTGACTTTCTTTCCATTGTTTTCCAGTCGTATATTAACTGCCTCCATTATTCACTACCATTATTATACTGATAATAGTTCTATTATATAAACACTGACTACTTCAATGTTACTCGCGTTAACTGCGCACGCTAAACACTCCCATTATTTGGCTATTAGACGGAAATTACTTTAACAGTTTTTTTATTTCCGATTTCAGTCAGAAAACACCGGAAAACTGGCATGATCAAGTGGAACTAACTGAATATCTCTACCCTTTTTTCGTTCTCGTGGCAAGGATACCATATTTAACATTTGGCTCCGGTCCAAACGAGCAGATTAAAATTAAATTTCGTACTTTTGATATACTTGCTTTATTCGTTTTAAGTTCAAGAGTCTTCTTCTTTCGTATGGCGGAGTGGAGTCAGATGGGAACATCTAGGTAAGTGAGCCAATCCCGCCGGGGAATGAATGCAGCGGGCATTGGTTGAGCACTTGTTAGACGGTCTGCACTGCGTCGCATTCCCACGTTGCCGTCCCTTTAAGGCCTTACCTATGCAACATGTGGGCACAGCGGCTATGGAAGAACATTATCCTATTGATGGCGGATCAGTGTTTACAATCCAGTCTGTCTCTCACTGGGGTCATGCACGATAGAGGCCTTTCTCACGTCGTTCAAGAGTGCAATATATTCTCAGTATTGCCATAGTAAGAAGCCATTGAAATTGGAATCACTGCGTAAAATGACTCAAACCCCTACTAGTTAATAGATTCAAAAGAAATTAATACTCAATTGACCTCAAATTATAAGGCGTCCCCGAGTTCTCCTTCCACCCACTTTAAATAGCGTCCAGTGTAAGTGTTTTCATTTATACAGGTGGGTATTTAACGGCCCTCCACACCAGCGAAATTCTCGTAAAGGTCTTACAAGTGTCGAGATTCAATCTAAACTCTGGTCTGTAAATAGTAAAAGCGAAAATGCTGTTCTGTTACCTAAAAAATACATTTTTCAATTGATTTCTAGTTTATACTAGTTAAAGTCCCCGGCGTTGCGGGGTTTTACACAGTGTTTTTCGAAATCAGATGTACACAGTAATTTTCCAATTAAGTGTGCAAAATTTAATCAAAATTCTGCTTTGGGGTGGGAAAAGGGGGTGGAGTTGTTTTTCGAAATGACATGTAGTCATTGACTTTTCTTTTGTTTTGAAAGTCGAGTGTGCAAAATTTCATCAATTTTGGAATAAAATTGTAGATTTGTATAAAAAGACAATACCACGAGCGTCGCCCGCGACGGACACACTTCTTCAAGTATCTGAAGTCTACGGCATTACCCGGGCTTTACACAAAGTTTTTAGAAATCTTTACATTTATTTTGACTGTGAAATTTGAGTGTGAAAAATTTCATCGAGAAGTATAATTTTTTTCTTTAATGCGTGGGAAAAGAGGTGGTTTGTCGAAATCTCAAATAGACGTGACCTTCCTCTTGTTTTGAAGGTCTAGTGTGCAAAATTTCATCAATCTCGGAATAGAATAAAGGACGGGAATAGAGCACCTGACCGGCAATCTGAAGGGAACGGCTTAAATTCCCGTCGGCGGGAATTATTTTTAATCCAAATTATATGGGTATTTCGGGAAAATAATTGTTGCTTATAATAATTTGTTATCCTTTGTGGTATGCAGAAAAAAACTTGTCTTATACATTTATTTATCATTACGTTTTAACACATCAATAGGGAAAAGTAGCAAATGATATTTTGCTGAGCTTATCTGTTTGTTCAATATTATCCTTATCATTAATTATCACTAATATTTTCAATCTATATCCTCAAACATAATCCTCGCTATCGACCAACCTTTATCCAATCTACCTTTCCAGGGACGTTCCCATACAGTATTAAAGATAAGGGAATATTAAAAAATGATTAGGTGCCTAATATTTTTTAGGAACTTTTATATTTCAATCCACCATATTATTACAGTTTTTTTTAACTACAATACTAATGTTTTACAAATAGATGTATGTATTTAAAAATATATGCACATATATTGTTTGGTTTGACTTAGGATTGAACCTTCCTCTACAGGGACTAGCCTGCTTTGAACTTTAAAAAGGTTTTTTAAAATTTAAAAAAAGTTATTTGACTGAGGATTAAATCTTCCTCCCCAAAGACTGGAATCAACCTCGATAACAACTGAGCCAAATCCCGATTGGGTAGGACCGACATTTATTTCGTATATTGATTGCTGCAATGTCATCCAATTTTAGAGAAAATCGTATATGTCTGTGACGGTATGTGTGATTGCCACCAGTTAATAGAATGCATTGTCTTGACAATGAGTTTATCTGCCGAGTTTCAGTTCGATCGGTTGTCGGGAAGTGGGTTAATTTCCACTTTCAAGATTTGCATTCATTCACGAAACTGTGTTTACAGACCATTTACATAAAAAAAATACATTTATTTTTTATACTTCCGTTATTTGTCGTGGGACTGCGCTAGTCAAACATAATGCTATTATAACGATGGCCAACTATAAACAATCAATCAAAGACGTAACAATCAATGTCTCAACGGAACCAAGAGGTCTAAAAATATTAGTAAAACGTAAGAGTAACACAAAATAAATTAGAACAACACTACATATAAGACAAAACACTAAAAATACATTACCAACGTCTAATTTGTAGGATTCAACAAAGTGCTGGTATAGATTATGCTTAATTCGATAAATGGAGTCAGTAAATATATCAATTGTACCCCCATACTTGTTGACCAGATCATGCAACCTATTGTTCTGTGAGTGTGTCTGATAGTTGGTTGTGTATGTATTGCAGAAGAATGTTATATTTTGTCTTGTATTCCTAGTTTAATAGTGGCAACGATGGCAGGAACACCAAATAAAGTTATCTCAAATTGCGATCGTAACCTTAAGTTTCTTAGAGGTTTACATATTAATTGTTCTGTGGTTATCTTCTATATTTTAATGTAAAGCTGGAATAAAGTATTTTTATCTCTTTAAAACTGTTTAGTAAATATTTCTAACTATACCGGTAAGGAAGACAATGATTTCTATGAGACCATTATGAACTTTTCCAAAAAACCGAACAAATTGACTCTACGGATAATAGTTGTTTGTTAATAAAACCGAACAAGATAGCCTGAGGGGTTAAAACTGAGTGTTAGTTTACCTGGCATACTACTAACTACCAAAGGCACGCCTCTGATCAAATTTATTTTGTTTTCAATTTGTCATTTTCATTTTACAACATCGTAAAATACATTAACAAAGTCCATAATATACATTTACAACTGTAATTACATGCAGATATCACGAGGCACCTCTAGGAGCTAGATGCATTTATCTCAATTATCAATCATTGCGCTGTTATTGATTATTTCAGCATGATGTCATTTTATCTTACTCAATGCGTTGAGTCAGAAACGACGACACGTCTGTAATGCATTTTTCTGATGCGTCATGTAGTATTTTAGTTCAGCCTTAAATAATGTAAAACTAGGTGCAAATCTGTATCTGAAGATGGCATGTTCGATTGAATGCAATTATCGTATAATCATATTGTTCCCATGCCTACCATTTAATATATTTGTACAGCAACCTTGAGGTGATTTTTCACGAAAACGGCTCCATATAAATTAGCCAGATATTATTATTATTATTATTATTACCGTAATGAATGCCGTAAGACCCTGCGCAGAAAATTAAGTTCCTTATAATAAGGTAACGTTCTGCAGTGCAGTTTAGTGTGGAACTTTTCTGCGCGGGTCTTGCAGCATTTGGTTTATGTCGATCGCTTACCGACCCATGGGATGACGGGCTTAATGAGATCCTTTAATATTGCAGTTGGCAATACTTTCTCAGAAATAGTGATGTGCTGCACAGAAACAGTTACAAGAAGGCTATAATAACATACCTCAATAATAATCATTTTTAAAGTTAGCATGAGTATATATTCTTCTACGTGGGTTCTATATAATTTGAACAGCAAATGTTGCTTCATGATTACTGTTCCACTAAACCTTTATGTGTATCTCAAATAAATAAATAAATAAATAAATAAAATCTCATGTTTGTAAAAGCTTTTATGGGCGAATTACATATAAATAAATATTATCATAAAACAACATGTTTTGTGGCAATCGCAACCCGCCTGCTCGATCACTTGTGCATAATATTATCTACCGTCATAGTAAAAATGTATTTATCCAGTAATAAGTAATGTACCCAATAAATACAACACTAGAATGCATGCTACATTTAATGTAGTTGCTTCTCGAACTAATTTTATGTACATTTATTATTCTCAGAGATTGCGTCTTACGCCCAATGCAACTTGGTCTGTCGACACATTTAACTTTAGGGACATCGCTTCCTTTAAGAAGTAGATGTTATTGTAATATCTTTGATATTAGCGTAAGACCTCACCCATAAATGGCACTAGATTAGTTTATTAAGTTACCTATAGATGGCGTTTAGCTGTCGAGTATTGTAGAGACCGAGTGTATTATAAATTAGGTAGGAACCTCAAGATCGGGGTCATATCGGAGCATAAGATATCAGAGCCATTGTAAATATCGCATTTAAAGTCCGAGTGTTTTGTTGAAGCCGGAGTTTTATTTAATGATAGTTTTCTTTACGAGAAAAATCGGAGACACGACAGTTATTATTATTTTTAATTTTTTTTCCGACATTCCACACACTTTTCCACAAATGATCATCTAGTCAATCCACATTATGCAAGTGCATTATATAAGCATAATAAATACAAAACAATACAAGAACAACACGTCAAATCACCAGAGATCAAATAGGAAAATAATTCACCGACTCCAGATATGTTCATATCAGAGGGTTCGGCTTGGTAGAACTCCTAACTGAACCTATAAATCCTACTGATCCCTCAATATAAATATTTAAAAAATCTTTCGTAATCCTACATGTATTTAAAATTACTGATTTTTACATTTTTATATACAAAATCTTTGATGATCTTTGATAGCTAAATCTAAATCTTTGTATTTTCTTATTTGTTTCATTGTTATTATTATTATAACCATTATGTACCTATGTTCTGTATTTAACGAAACATTTATCTATGCATATCTATAAAACAGCATAAAGTTCCTAACATTCGTTTGAGTTTTTGCAATAATTAGAGACAATGATAATGACCTTGAGTTGTGGCTCAGACGTTACGGGTTCAAATCCCAGTGGTTGATATAAAAAAATATAAATGTTTAATTTATTTTCCTCAGCCACATTTCCTTCTCCTCCCACTACCTTCAACATCACAACATATCCCATGTTGGGAATGCCACAGTTAATTTATTTTTTTAAATGCCCTCCATAAAGTTGTCAATGATGTGAATATTTTCAGGTCACCCTACTTTTTTTAGCAGCCGTTGTCCTTTGCTGTTGACATGATTGTTTTTGATATATTCAAAATTGTTATTTTTTATTAAGTGCATTAATTTAACGAAATAATCAATTGATTCTTTATTCAAATCGGCCTTTAAAAACATGCAACTGGTTTTGTAATTATCCGCGGTCATACAGGATGTCAATCGGACCGTGCTAGTCCGGAGCTGCGGTTCAGTGCGCGCGAACTGTTATTCGAATTTGGAACGGTCCGTTCCATGTTTGAATATTTGGCGCGCTTCCTCAGCTTTCCCGCTAGAAGTTCAAACAAATGATAAAGACGGCTATGGAATGTTCAATTATTGTCCATATTTGAACATGAGATGTGAGGGGACTGCATTATATTATATCTGCCTTATACATTCTACGAGTATCACTGAAGAGGTGTTTCCTAGAAGTGTGATCCATTTGACGAATTTCGCAATAAGTTAGGATGAATCGAGCTTACTTCTGCCACATGGGTACACCTATAAACACTTATTTTTTTTAAACGTGAAAAGAGTGAGGAAGTACCTGGTTATTCAGATCTGGTCACCAAACACGGTCAAAGCTATTTCAAGCAACGTTTCAATTCTATAATAATGGTCTTACACCAGGGCGATATTTCCATTGGTTTATCCCTTCAATGACGAGGTATGATTTAGTTTGTTATTCGTTTTAGTTTTATATTAAGGCCACCACCCAGAAACGCTGCTTGATATGGCTTTAGCCGTATTTGGCGACCATATCTCAATAGCCCGGTACTTCCCAAACTTTATTTTCCCATATACTTCTCCCATATAATTCTCTCCTCCCCTCTCCACTCCATTCAGCTTATATATAATATAATATATTTGCTAGGCCGATATGGGTACGTCAACATCACCCCAAGTGGTTCGCTACGTCTGGTGACTTAGCAGGGGTTCATGGGGTAAAGTTTGTCCAAGTCTCGGTGGCGGGTCGAGAGGCCGGTTGAGGAAGATCTTGACCTCTCCACCCGGACTCTCTCGACCCAACGCCTACCCACTCCCTCATACCTTTTTTTTTCCTTCCCAGAACTTTCTTTCCTTCCTTTACTTAGAAATAACCTCCACACGGCATTCTCATGACGTAAGCCTCGAGGTAAATTATTTGAATTATTAAAGATAAGGGAGATGTGTACGGATTGATTGCCTGTTTTAAAGAGATTATAGAATACATATTAAATTGCTTCTGAGTATTTTCTTCTATCTTTCCCCAATATTGGGTTACCATAGCCCCGCTGGAAGCAAAACACGGAAGAAGGAAGTTACTCAGATAATATCATGCTGTTTCTTGACTTTTCCGTTCTTCAACTTCTGCTATTTGTATTTACACAATTCTTTTATCCGTCGAATTTTCCAAGCTTACAGTAATACCCCCGTTAAAACTTCCAAGAACGAAACCTCGTATTATTTCTTTATTGAAGTAATAAATTGGTTTATTTATACGCTAACCTCTCGGGGTATTGATTGAACATTACACTTTTGTTCTGGTGTTAACGAAGCTTTTCAAATTGATAACTCCTGATTAATTAAAATTTATTTTTAAAAGTCATTTGTTAATTTGCCCATTTTTATTTATATTTGTTTTATCTCATTAAAATCAACAGTTCGCAATACGGTTGGTTTATTCTTGTCAAATATACTTAACTAGAAAACCAATTGAAGTATTACCTATTTTACAAATACATTGCAATTAATAAAATAATATATTAACAAATGAACATGTATTACATTTATATAATTATATACAAATTTCGACCACCATAATACGGACATGTGTCTAGTGTGGTAGTCGAAAAGCATATAAAAAACTGTATACAAATATATTTTACGAATAAAGGAAAAAAAAATTATATATAAATCTATCTATTAATTTAAAGCAGAATTTCTGTTGCGAACATCGGGCGGGAGGCGTTTTTTTTAGTTTTTATACAAATCTAGAGTTTTATTCCAAGATTGATGAAATTTTGCAAACTTGATCTCCAAAACAAGAGGACGGTCACTACCTACATCTGATTTCGAAAATATCTATGTAAACCCGGGTAAAGCCGTATGCTTAAAATATCTATTTTTTAATCTGTTCACTAGAATATTTGTGAATTGTCACGAAAATGGTCAGTAATAGTGAAAAAAATCAAAGACCTTTCCAATTCAAACATTTTGACGTTTGCACGGAAAATCTTGTTGTATTATTGTATTTTCGAAATGTACCCAATGGAAAATTTTTTCACTGAATAATATCTATATATTTTCCCCCATACCAGCGATAAAATTATGCACTGCAGCGGTAATCGAACTTGTGACCTCACAATTTGAGAGTTAATAATGGTTCTCCTTAGACCATTACACACTACGTTGACCTTTTTTTTCGTTAATGAGGCTCACATTTTTAATTGTTTGATAAAAAAACTACCTCAAAATATTTGTACTTGACAGACGCAAAATGTAATAAAAAAATTAAAAAATGTTTTCCTTTGCTCTTATTTTGGGGTAAAGCGTCATCTTAACCTAACTTATCCGAACCCCACATAATCTCTTATTTGTCGGGTTAAGTTGAAGAACAGTGAGTATCAGATATGTTATCCTTTGGGTTAGGTTAAGTAGGTATACATGCATTTCTACATTTGATCGATATTTCTGTCATTCCGTTCTGATCTGATTAAAATTTTCATTTTTCCGAATTAATCTACTGCGTCAATCGAGCTATATCTGTATGCAACATATGTAACATGACGTGTAAATAAAACGTTGAGGGTATTCCTTCAATGCACACAGAGTTCACGAATTGCTTCCCCGAAGCAAGGCGTCATTAATAATCCTATTCACACAAACAGCCCGGCAGTGGGAACCCATTCACTAACTACTCGTGCTTGTGTGTACGCTCTGTCCTCTATATACAACTACGTGCCTACATTATAAAGCCTGCATAATAAATTCAGAATATACGACGAAAGGACGTTGGAAGCCGTTGACAACCATCAGCAGGGCGATTTTTTATCATCACATTTTTAACCTCTTATCACAGCATTTTTTAATGGTGTCAGTGAGATCTAAGTTATAACCTCTCTTTCTGTTACATGCGTCACTTACATTACACACTGTTCAAAGCCTGTGAAAGTTTAGATTCGAGTTGGTACTAATAAAACATATATTTCACTGCTCTCCGAAAGAACTGGCAACGTTGGATTTTCCGTAAAGTGCACGTGAAATTCCGGTCTTAAAAAAGTTAGTATTTCATTGGACTCTTACCACGTGAATTTAACAAGGATTCTATGAACGTGATGTTTTTTTAATAACATAAATGTTTTGTATACGTGTAGGTAAATATAAATCATAGAAATCAACCATATTGCTCTAAAAATAAATTCCAAATATCATTTTGTTGTTATTTTCTGGGAATTATTATTTTTTTTTTTTGTATAAACGAGATTAGAAGTGAGGTGACAGTTTTCTTGCAGATTCCATTAATGTGTTTTCAAAATTTCGCATTCTTTCAATTTGTTGACGTTTGGAGTAAAATTTTGTGTTTTTTTTCCTCTTTTTTCATGTTTGAAATTTAATTTTTCCAATTTATAAATATCAAAGTCTATTTCAAATACAAAAATCATTTTTTTTTATTCTAGCTTTAAAATACATTGGAAATATTCCGAAATTCGATGAGAAATATCTAGTTTACGCAACAGATAAACAATCCAACAGATAAACATCTCCCTTGTTTCTATTATCTATGATACTAATGTACCCTACTTAACACTAATATGGCGATTAAAAAAAAAACTTTAATTCATAAAAACCCGTTGTTTTATATAAATACTATTGCCGCATCCACAATTTCTTAGTCTATGTACCAACTTAATAGATTTGACCAACTGCAAGTTCTGACCGTTCAACTCTAAGCCCTGCCCCAAATTATACCTTCAAAGGCTGTCACTCTGCAGTTAATGCATGGTGTAGTTCGAGTAAGTTTTAAACAGGCCACAGCTCGCATCCACCAAGTTATTGAGATGCACCGGTCATAATAATTCAATGAGATTTGTAGTTTTTTTTTAAAGTTACTAGATGAGAATCCGGCTTTAACTAAACAAACTGGTATTAATGTATTTACAAGGCTTAACAAAATTACTTTGAAAACTTATTACTTCGTCTTTAATTGTATACACAACATACTTACCCAAGTGTTGTTATTCTGCTTTTTACTTTGAAAGTTATTAGTGGTAGATACTTACTCCCAGTATCACCTTCGGTGAAAGACCACCATTCATCTAAGCGATACTTGATATGGAATTATCTATGTTTAGTGACCAGAGCTGCATAGCAAGATACTTCCTAACTTCCTATTCCCATATCCTTTCCTTTCCACACCCTCCAGATTCCCACTAGCTTACTTGTTAAAACAACGAAAAAAATGTGGGCATGCATAATTTGAAGTACAACCCTTGACAATCCTCCTGTTTCCCTCCAGTTTCTTTGGCAGGTTCTTCTCAATCTTCTCCTACCCCATCACCTTTCCCTCCCCAGTCCCTTTCTCCAGCCATACCACATGATGACTTAGTCCCACTGACTTCGGATAGTAGGCACTCTCGTGCGGTATTCATACAAGAAGAAGATAACTTTATTTGCTGAATTATCAGTTCATTCGTCGGCACAGTTGATGGGCGCCACAAGAATGTTCAATTTGGTTGAGCGGTTGTATATATCTGGTTTAGTTGAAAGTAACCAGGTTGAATCATCTATAGCGTGGTTGAGCAGTTGAACCAACTATACTCAGTCTGTCTAGAGTTGTTTGTGAGCGTACATTGAACAAATAAAAATAAATAAAATGAGAGGCATAACCTCTGATGATCGTGAAGTTTTGACGAAGTTTTAAAAAAACTTTATACGAGGATTTAACTCGCTTGTGGGATACTACAAGTAAGATGTACTCTGATAGAGATACTAGGAACGAAGCTCTTGCCATCCTTTTGGAACAGTTCAAATCTATTGAAAAGGATACAACGAACGAAACCGTAAAAAGCTATTTTTTTATTCTATTAGTAGCATCTTATGACTGAATTTTTCGTTCCATGAGTCATTTTTTTTTGTTTGTGCCCACGTCTGTCTCTTTTATTTTCATAATAGTTAACAATGCTACTATAGCGATCGCAAATTAGAGGTTTTTTGATATAGGCATTGTTGCGCATGTACGCAACACTCAACGGTTGACACACAACGGTTGAACCAACCAAATCGAGTGGTCTAAAGGAGGCTTAAATGTGTAGATTGTCACATAAATATTTTGTGACAAGTGTAGTTCTTGCCTAATTGGGGTTATTTTGTCTATGGTGTTTTTTTTTTGAAGTTTGGCAATATTTGGAAGGAAGGAAGATGAGTTTGGTTTATGGTCACTTCCTCCCGGTCTGCTTGGCCAGCGGTTCGGCGGATCCAGTCACTCGCCATTCAAGGTGTTTTAATCTGAGTTAATCATGTGATTAGAAGTTATTCTTTTCTTTTAAAAAGGCGCGGGGTGTTTTTCCTATCACGAATAGTTCGTGTAGGTTATTATTTTTAGTGGAGTTGATGGAACTCCGCTTTTTATTGAGTTTTGGCCGGTGGTCATGTTTGTAGTACTCGTGTTTCGGACTTGAAACCGCAAATAGATTGCTCCTAGCTGTGGCTAGAAGTTGATGGCTGAGTGTCCCCGCGTCGCAATGGTACGGATTGCTGTTCCCGAAGTCCTTTAGAAGAGTCTGATTGGTTACCACGTGCTGCGGACTTGAAGTTCCTACAGGCGCGCGTTGAAGGAGTTGCGCCCTCCCGTTTCCACTAAGTGAAGGATGTCCTGCCTCCTTAAGAAGAGTCTGATTGGTTACCACGTGCTGCGGACTTGAAGTTCCTACAGGCGCGCGTTGAAGGAGTTGCGCCCTCCCGTTTCCACTAAGTGAAGGATGTCCTGGCTTCCGTCACGGGTCCGTTCCCCGCTACCGGAGACAAGTTTTCGTTCGCCACCCGTTGTTATTCCTTCGTTCCTCGGCCATGTAGAGTTAGCTTAGTTTGGTTCAGGAGTCCATCTGGTATGTGCCTACTTTTATTCCTATGTTTACATTGGTATCTTTTGTATTCCCTTGTTGTAACTTTTGATGGTTTCAATATAATTTCGATTAAGTATTTACTCTTATTATTTCTGATTTTCCACCTTACCTGACAGAAAATTAACCCCACAATCATGAGACTGAGATCTTTGCTCTACCGTATTTGTACCCTATAATTGATCCTGTAGATCTAATTATTACATGTAAACTTTGGAATGTTCCTACTTTACATCTACACCGTTACAAGATCAGTACGTTTTTGTCGTTAATATCACTTTCTTGGGATGACTTTATACAGCTTGAAAATCATCTTCGCGTAAAACAATTCAATTGAATTAATTTGTGTTTATTTGTGGCAGTATACTTTAAATGATTTATTGTTGGTTTTACAAGTAATTATTTTAATATTATGCCAGTTAAATCGTGGGAACCTACCACTTCCACGTAGTATTCACCCTTCTTGTAACAAACATGGGCTATATAAAAATACATACATAAGTTAAAATAGATACTAGGATGATAGCAGTACAAGTAACAAAATATAAGATAGACTTAATAAAATAAATAATATGTTCTTATGACAGATATAAGCTTTTTTATAAATGTGAACACCGCATAAGAATGATCTACACGGAGCCAGCGGAACTATGGTATTATTTACCTTACAAGATTACTGAGGTATCTTGTAAGGTTGAACGAAGTGGGAAGGGTAGGGAAGGAGATGGGGATAGAAAGTTTTGGAATTCTGAACAAGGCTAACGTAATTCAAAGAAAAATTATAAAATTCAGTTCAAAATGGCGCCTTGTATTATAAGTGGATATGATCATTTCCCACATTGAAACAATCAATTTCAATCAATTGACCGACAAATTCGAAGATGTTCAAGAGTGTTTGCAGCTTCAGACAAAAAAAGCCTTAACCAAATAATGAATCTTCTTAGTTATAAAACTGCTTTATAATTAAGAAGATTCATTAAATTATCAATATTACGTGAGGCGGCCCAAAAACAAAAATGTTGAGCTTCAACAAAGTGAAAGTTATGTTGTTTGTAGAATTTATCCCGTATCTTCCTGGAAAAAGTCAATGGCGGGTTCCATTACGCTACAGATGTCAATAAACTTTAAAGGATAACCAATTTAAAAACATTGAAAATGGCTATAACAACGTCACAAAGAGATTCAAATTTATTCTGTCTTTAAAAAAGCTAATATCTAGCATAGAATAAAAAGCTTACATTAATGCAAATCTTAAAAGCTTCCTTTTCAAGTAACATTTAAAAACACGTTTAGTTTAATTGACTTTACCCACTACAGTCCTTGCGTTCAACGATCCAGTTGAACCCCATCCGAAAACACCTATTACGTTTATTGTTATCTTTTCATTATTCTTGGCTATCGGAGTGGAAACATTTCCCCGGTAAGAACGCGTGTTTCCACTGAGAAATTACCACTTCGATAGCAAAATGTATTATTTTTGTGTCGTATAACCTTAACTAACTCGAATATGAGCGTAAACTAGATATTTTCAATGGATGTATTTATGAAAATGAGTTTACACTATCATAAAAAATTTTCACTGGTGATAATTTCAGTGGTTTTGTATGTTACGATTATTCAACAATTAATCGGACGTGTACGATATTTTAGTAATATGTCGAATGATTTTTTTTACAAACTGCTCACAATCGTCTGGAGCCAGTGAGACTATAGCATCCCCAATTGGGGTATGTTTTGGGCTGAAGGTAAAGGGGAGGGAAAGGGGAAGGTGGGGAAGTATTTATTTCTGAATGGTGGTCTTACACCAGGGCGATACTGAGAGTATCTTCCACTCTGGAACATGCCGCAAGTGTATTATATAGTATTTTAAATGAATCAATAGAGAAATAAAACTAATTCATAAAATAAAATTTATTCGCGAACGCCGGGATTTGAACCCGCAACTTTTGGATTGCTAGTCGAGAGCGCTACCCCTCGCCCACGGAGGTCGTTTAAATATAATATAGCTACCTACTAAAAATACAACATTTGGGCAAAAAAAACTCTCCTATATTATGATACTAAACTCTACATTCAAAGTTCACAACAATATAAACATTTAAATCTCAAATAAAACGCTTTATACAATACGTAGGGAGATGAGAAATATGTTATTACTTATACTGTCACCAAATACACACTGAAATGGAAACCAATCTGCTTTGAAAAAAACACCCTTTAATATTTAATGATATTTGGCTAATTTATATAGTTTTCGTGAGAAATCACCTCAAGGGCGCAGTAATATATTTACAATTATTTCAGAAAAACACTATTTAATATATTTATAATTAATTATTATTTTTTTGGTAAACTAATGTTTAAGACAAGATTTTTAATGCATAGCACAAAGGTTAACAATTATTTTATAAGCAATAATTATTAGCCTGAAACACTCATCCACATTGAAAAATCTCCTGATAAAAGATACATGACGCCAACGGGACTTGAACCCGTGTCCTTTCGAGGTCAGAGTGGTCCTTTAGTGGTCAGAGCTGTCGACCGGAAATCGAAAGGACACGGGCTATGTGGCTACACGTTTCAGGCTAATAATTATTGCTTATAAAATAATTTTTACCCTTTGTGCTATGCATTAAAAATCTTGTCTTAA
This sequence comes from Hesperophylax magnus, assembly GCA_026573805.1. Lineage (NCBI taxonomy): Eukaryota > Metazoa > Arthropoda > Insecta > Trichoptera > Limnephilidae > Hesperophylax > Hesperophylax magnus. The sequence goes on along the minus strand of JAIUSX010000184.1, from coordinate 9,499,076 downwards.
ACATTAGTTTACCAAAAAAGTAATAATTAATATTTGACAAGTTCTAGTATTTTCACCAAAAAATGTAGACAATTTGTCTCGACGCCATCTAGTGAGAGAGTTAGCACTTACAATGCCTTTCTCATATAAAATAAAGTTGGTTGTTTCAGGTGAAAAAATGTAACAAGCAGTAATTATTGAATGAAACACTAGTATATATTGAATTATTTCGCGGATAAGAGATAAGCCGCCATAGCTCAGTGTTCAGAGCTGTCGACCGAATAATAAAGGAGTGTGTGTCAAGATGAAGTTGTTTGGCGGTCCGTCCTCTCTGCCTACCACTGCAAAAACGACGTGATGGTTAGTTAGTTGTTCCACTTTCGTGTTGTAGAAGCCGTGATACTTTGAAACAATAATTATTACCTCAAATGGTTCCAGGCAGTCACCCCAAAATATAGATATTCGATTTTCCTATAAATAATCGGCCATTTTGAATCCTACAGATTATTCTAATCCTCCATTTTAATCTAGTTTAATCGTAATCGTTGCATCCCTATTTCTTTTGTAAAACCCTTCACTGTGCTTTGTAATAAAATTTTACTTTGATAATAAAATGTATTCGAGGAATTCTTATAAATTTGCATGTTAGCCTCATTGATATTTGTTTCACTAGGTTAGCCTTTACTGTTATTAGCAGACCTAAAAATATGATAGCAGGACTTCTTGCTGTCTCTAATATTTTTTCCGAAAATGTCTTAGACAAATGACGCAACTCTTAAATGATCTTTTTGCTCAATGCGTTGGCCGTGAATTGGTTGAAATTGAATCGTTGAAATTTACGGCGTGCGCATCTTGTTGCGCTTCCTCCTTACTTAACTAACATTTTGGACATCTGCCCTGATGATTGATACTGTAACGCGGTCCTAAACGTTAAAACACAGGAAGCACAACACGGCAAAATACCCCAGAAATAAATCATGATAGAAGAAAATCTTACACATTGCAGTCAAACGAATTGTATAAGCTGTTATTATTGTTTGATGATGATCACCGATCACCGGTATTCTTTTTATGATGATGAGATTAAATTATATGTAATAAAATTTACCTTATTCAACTTATAACTATTGTGACCTCTCCTATAGTAGATCGGGAATTCCAAATCCTCCGAGCTGCAGGACGTACGAACACTCGTACTAACCACGAAAGTTTAGTTTCGTTTCTAGCTCAGTCCTTGCTTATTGCACAAGCAAAATTTTCCCACTTCTAATTATGGTAGTAAGAGTTTCTAGCTAAATCCTCGCTCATTGCACCAGCAAAATTTTCCCACTTCTAACTATGGTAGTAGGAGTTTTTCAATTATTGTCAGATTATTCGTAATCCTGGATCTTACTAAAAAAATAATGTATTAAAAGTTGGATATATAAAGTTGTAAAAATAGGTATGTAATAATTAACGAGTTACTGATTTTTTTCATTATATTAAAATAGTGATTGCATCTAGCCCCTTCTAGTTTGTTTTATGTCTCGTCTTCCTGGACACACGTCCGTTTAATTAAAGTTCTGAAAGGAATTTTAATTTCCGCATTATGCTTCCATGCACAAAAGTGCAACGTAAACCGCTGGAAAAAAATGTATTTCCATAATTAAAACTCTCCGGAATTTAATTCTCGCTACAGTTTCTCAGGCTCTTAAAATAATGAACGGATTATTAATGGATTGTATTAAAATGTATTCATACCATAGACATATGAATATTAGTAGACCTGCCCTAAGTGATTAAAAGCGTATTATCCCCACTCCCCATACCGGTTCCATTGGAGCCGGCTGTGCTCGCGTATGGGCCTCAAGTGAAATTTGAAAACGTGACGTCATCATTCTTGTGCGAACTATGGTTGAGGCATCATCGGTTCATTTTACGAAATAACACGGCAGAATGTTGACTTGTGCTATGAAAACTTGTAAAAATAGATGTGAAAAAGAGAATTAACCCAATTGTCGTATTACATTCCATATATAAGCATTATTTTACTTTATTTTAAGCATATTCACATCGTATAATATAGATCAGTTGTTACTATCACATCGAGAAACCTCTGGACGCGAAACACAATGCTGGTTGGTTGCTGGGAAGTAAATTATGAACATTTATAAAAGTGTCTTAACTAAATACTTAAACGAAATATTCGACTCTGAAAATGGAATCGAATTTTTTTGCCGAATTTGGACTTCGCAAATTTGTTCATAACGTGGCGAGTAATTTGCGCTCCCATGTAAAAATGTCTATTCATTCAAAAGCAGATTTTACTTTTAAGAAGTAAATGGTGATATTATAATGCGAGATGCCTATTTACTGTCAGATTGATTTATTGACGAATCACAGTCAGCTTCACTCCCTTCGTTCTTCAACAGTTGATTTTACCCCTCGCCATTATCTTCTCGTCTATTAATTCCTATGTCTGTGATTCATACTATGTATGTTCTTAGTATCGCCCTGATGTAATACCACCATTCAAAAACGTTGCTGGAAATAGCTTTAGCCGTGTTTGGTGACCAGATCTGAATAGCCAGGCACTCGCCCACCTTATTCTTCCTCATCTCCTTCACCTCCCTACTACCTTCAGCCTAAAAACATACCCCAATGGGGGATGCCATAGTCTCACTGGCTACAGACAGTTGGGAGCAATTGGGACTCTCGTGCGATATTCACATTAAAATAAACATAAAATTTTGATTTGTCAGACTAATCTATGTCATTTGCTGTAAGAATACCGAGTTACGCTGATTTTAAACCATTTCCAACCAACATTTTTCTTAGTCCTCCTCTTTTAGTTTTCAGTTTGAAATTTTACAGGATAAACTGCATTGAACTCATTTTATTTATTTATTTATAAATAAATATTTTTATAAATTACCAACACAACATCAATCTGTATTTTTTCAACAATTCATAACAATGCCATATAAATAACACTGTGTTTCGTATTATATAATAGTATTTTATTTATACTTTTATATTAATATAAATCATTTACAGTGGATACACATCATTAACACTTTATTCTATATTTCATTATAAAACAAAACCATGTTATATACCTACTATGTATGTATAAGAAACATACATTCAAGTAATGTACAAAGAAATCATAATAACAGTTATCTTGCTTATAATGAGGTAACAAATAAAAAAATTGATGTGTTAAATTACCGTGGACTCTGGATGTAGAATCATCTGCTTTCGGAGGTACCACTCATTTATAAACACCCGTACATAGGATGAAAAAATATGCTCCTGAATCAGTGCTTTTTAAAAGTGTAGTTCTTATCTCCACGTTAATTTTTGTGAGACTGTAGAGCGCCTCGGAGATTGAATATAAAATGTCGAGATTTACTTCGATGAAGTTCAAATGCGACCATAAATCGACATAGACAATTCGAGCGATTTCCATTTAAGACTTAAAACTAACGAAGGAACATTATTTGTGTTATCAAACAATTTTATATGTTTTCCTTTTTTTAATGTTTATTTTCCATTTCTAATGTTTTTTTTCTCCATTACAGGTAAGAAAAACCACTTATCCCTGAAAGGCAAATTGCACATTGTGAATGTAGGTAAGTGTTTTCATATTATCCTTCGACCTCAGGGCTCATAGCCAATGAGCTTACCGCTTTAAACATTACCGCTTACGAAAAATATAAAATATTATTCCTTTCGAGTCTTGCTCATATTAACGAGCGAAGCCGCATTCACTGGGGAGTAAAAAAACCAGCCACGAGTCTTTTCCATTAAAGTTATGCAGTTTTCGCTACAAAAACAAGCAACAGCTTCTTTTCAAAATATTATTCTTGCTACAGTTTCTCAGGCTTTTAAAATAATGAACGGTTTATTAATGGATTTTATATAATATATGTATACTTTTATCTTTATCCTTATCAAATTAATTTTACTATAGTATGCTCTTGTTAAGACGAGAAATACCTAAAAATAAAGTCGGAATCTTAACGACGTAAGTAAAGAAGCCATGCACAAAAATATGCGATGCGCGGCCCTGGTGTATTGGAAGGTCCTGCGGTTGAATTTTCTCTAGCAAATCTCTGAAATAAAGTGGTAATCTTAACGACATAAGTAATGAAGTCGTGTAAAAACAATATTAGGCGCGCGGCCCGGCGTATTGGATGGACCTACAGTCGACTTTGCTTTTTTTTCTCAGGCCTAGAAAATTTATATTTCCGTATTTATTACTAAAATCTCAGATGTTTCTAAAGGAATCCCTCGGGAGTTACTAATTCATCGCTAAAAATAAAATTAGCTGCATACCGCTAATTTTATAGTTGAAAAACGTTTTACAAAAATATCAAACCGTTTTACATCAAATATTTAAATGGTAAGGTACTGTTTTTATTACTACCTAAAAATAAATTTATAGTCGTTACGAATTCGTCGGAATTAATTCAAATGTAAGCCTCGAGCAAACCATCATTATTAGAGTCTTGTGTCGCCAAGATAAAAAGATTTTGATTTGACTATTTCATTCCAACGTTTTTTTTTTACATAATAACAAATTATAAGTTTAAGGCATATATAATAATATTCTTCTTAGCCCTCATTTAGTTAGTTAGTTTAGTTATTAAAATTTTACATGATAAACTGCATAACTAATTTGATTTATTTATTATCATGGTTTCTTTCTTACATACAGTTTCCTACTACAAAATATCTTGCTTACAAATAGTAAACTAACTAAAAAAATAAAATAAAATTGTGGGAACCCACGGGACCAACCAAAGTGCTAATCTAGCTGCTTTCAAACCAATGACGCACAGTGAACGAAATTGACAAATTAGGACCAAATTTCCCAGTTCTGTTTTAATAAGGTTTACTGTTTTTTTTTTTTTTTTTATAATTTTCAGCTCATATTTCAAAGACTTCTGGTAGTGTCCAGGTTTCTTTACCGTACAGAAGAAAAGAGTAAACAAAACAAGGAACCAATCTCTTTCTTAAAATAGGATTACATTTTTTTTCATCTTAGGAAGGCGTTCCTCGCCATCTCAATGCAAGCCGTTGTTTCGGGAATAATATTGGATTCTATATGTGTTAAACATTTTGAACATATCACAAATAACATATTCACAACGGCTCGAAGTGAACCTCGAAATGCGATAGAATCAAAACAATGTATGTAGAACTATAGAGCTTGGGAGCGGTTAATATTTCTATTAATGAAAATTCCACCTTTTTTTAAGAAAACTGGAAAAAGTGGAAAATGGAATTTATAAAAAAGCGGATATTTTTTTAACAAATGATAAGGATAGAGTAGTTTTGTTATTTATTTCATAATTTCTTTTATAAGAAACGCCTAGAACATTTCAAATTAGAAACATAAAATGAAAGTCGTAACTAAAAATTACATCAAACTTTTTTTTTAAATTATTAAAAACCATGTGGAATCTTCGTTTAAAATCAATATCAAACGCCGTATTTCTTTCCAAATAACTAACTTAACCTTTTCACAACTTCTTGTGCAAGTGTGTCAACTAAATAACGTCCGATATATAGTGGCAAGGTTCCGGACACATTTTGCGATAGACCCCAGAACTAAATTTCTCGAATCTTACTCAAGTTATCACTGAACTTCACTCGACCGAAATTCATTTTATGTTGTTTTATATAGTTATTGTTTTATTCTAACATATTCTTGTACAGTCTTATTGTATGGTTTGGTATTCTTTGTTATTTATTTATTTAATCATTTGTCTGTTGTGTACACTTAAAATCAAAAAACAAAATGAGTTTACGCAACTTTTCTTCTGTTATCTGTTAAAATGTCAAGATTTTTCTGTATTTATTTATGGTCTCCTAAATTCATTTTGAAGTCCACTGTGCACTATGTATAGATGACGTACATTAAGCATAAACCATGAAAACACATTAAACTGACAAAGGAATTTTTATAACAAAGGAAGATGGCCACTAACCACCACCGTCGCGTGTTTGACAGTTTAAAATAATGCCGTACATCTATTTTATGACAGTTTTCGTGTAGGTTAGTACTGCTTCTTTTAGGCCCGTGGGGTCCCATCTCCACAGTGGCGGAACCAAGAATATTTGACCCAAATAAAAAAAAATCAGCTTCTAGCTCTAGAATGCCTAATGGTCGAGTTAAAGCTGAACTTTAGTCAATAATATGTATACTATTTTATAATATTATATAATGTGATATGATTGAGTTATAAACTTCTTTCCAGGGTTGTGTCCCGGTGAAAGCTCTTCATTCGAAAACGATTTTTTCTTGAGATCTTTTTTTGATGTTTTTTAGTCATACTTTTTCGGCATGGTTTTGGAGCGATGTCGTCGTGTTCGTGATGTTCCACCTACTTCAGCCAATATATTGGATAGTCTTATGGTGTTCACCATTAGAACAGATATGATGATTTTCACCGCAAAACTTTCCGGAAAGTGAGGAAATGGAAGCACAATGCGACTTATATTACCTCAAAATCACTTAACGTGACACTTTTGGCAATGAAAATCTTGAAGCATATCTAGTACTTGTCTCTTTTACCTGACTATTAACAATTTTGAAAAGCCACAGCCACGCCTTTGGCATAAATAATGTATGTTAATTTTATGCATGTATGTTTGTATGTTTGTTTATTTATAAGCCCTCCCTCCTCCTGTGGGGCTCGGAACAGTTTTGTTACTCCACTGGATACCCCCTTCTGTCTGAGGGTGTGTAACCAGGAAGGCATTTGCTCAAATTTAGGTCATCAACATGTTGTCGTAATTAAAATATAATTAATTAAATGGCACTCCTCTGGGTTGACATGACGTGTCATTTCACCACTTTTAACCCTTGACTACTGGCATGCATTGTTCTATATATTTTTTGTGCACACATGTCGGTATTATAACTTTTATATTCAACTAGGATGTCTTCACTTTACTCTGTGGCAAACATGGATTATTCAATTGTGTTATTAAATTTGTATTATTTAATTGTATTATAAAACGGATTATTCAATTGTATTATTAAACAGATTATTCAAATGTGTTATTAAATATGGATTATTCAATTGTATTATTAAATGGATTATTAAATAGGGGAAAACCAACAATTACGAACAATCTACGTATTTTTCTAATGTATTTTGACTTATTCTCGCTTGCTTCCCTAGAGTAATCCTAGGGAAAAAAAACTTAGCTCCCTCAAAGTTATGAATTTATTTTTGTTTTGAACTAATATCCTCGTACACGTAAAGAAGAGTTGCGGGACATAAAATTTCATATAATAAACAAGCTTTTTTTTATAAACATGATAGGTTTTTTGTTGTTTTTTTATGATAGCAACGAATTTCCCCAGCTTCTAACGGTGGTACTTACTAACTGTGAAATTCACATAAAAGTCAATATTGCCCATTATTTGATTTAATTTAATTTAATCAGTTCTGATAAAATATTTTTCTAGTACGGTTGTGTTGATGTAAATTCCTGATGAACAAAATTTATAAATGTCGAAATAGTGTGCTTAAATAATAAATCCTCCGTAAACGGCTGCTTGTATACATTTTTCATTTCGTTTTGTTTTTTATTTACCTACATATTGTTATTTTGCCTAATTAATATTTCTTATTATTCGTTTTGTTATTTATAAATATTGAATGATTTATTTCTCGGCATCTTACCGGGAAGTGTTTTAAATGTGTAAATTTCCTATATGGATGCCATTGTCATTGACTCGGACAGTTACAAAAAGGACTCGCCCATTTATTTTATTTGAATTCGAGATACAAAATTTAACACACTGAATTAAAAAAATCATAAAAATGGACTCGCCCAAGTGTGTTTGAATTTGAGATATTTACCAAATTTACCCAAATGATGATCCAGGGGAGAAATAATAGAAACACGATAAAGGAAGCAAGAATCCATCCATCTATCACAGATAGACATTGTCGTAAAATTAAATTAAACTAAATTTACCAAGAAAATGATTGTGATATATTTATTAAATTAAAGAAAAATGGTAGAACATCCGCCGTATGGCAGCTTTATGATTAGATTATTGCTTTTAGATTGCGATGTTCTATTTGTAGCCTTGATAGTAATAACTTTGATAGTGCGACTGCCTCCGTGGTCGAGGGGTAAGGTTTTCGACTAGCGAGCCAGAGGTCGCGGGTTCTGTAAAAGTAAATTTGATTTGATTAACTATTTAATAATTAAAATTAAATGGAGTATATTTGTGGCACGTTTCAGAGTGGAAGTTACTCTCAGTATCGTCCTGCTTTAAGACCACTATTTAGAATTGAAACGTTGCTTGAAATGGCTTTGGCCGTGTTTGGTGTTACCTTTAGCCTCACAACATACCCCACTTTAGTCTCACTGGCTCCAGACGGTTGGGAGCCGTTGAGACCATTGTGCGGTTTCACATAAATAAGTGCATTCGATAAATATATACGATTTTTATTTATATGGGACTTTTCTACGAACGTCTAGAATAAATATTAATTTTTACTGGAGTTACTTTCTGTATTATATATTCAATTTTATTGAATTAACTTTGAAGATTATTCCCATCAAAGTAATCAATGTTATAACTTGGTATCCAACCCATGATCTTTGTCTTACCGGAAAAATGTTTTAAGTGTCTCAATCCACTCGGCCATTCCTACATAATTTTTTACGTTATTTTTGTCGATCTGATATTTCAAATGCAGATTAAAAAAATATTTTTTTTATATCCGTGTCTGTTCTATGTTTCGTTTGTTGATTGATGGGTATAATCTTCAAAGTTATTTAAAAAATTAATTCAATAAAATTGAATATATAATACAGTTAAAAAAATCGTTGCGTTCCATTCTCTACTTTCGCCTACTTTTTCAAGTTACGTAGTAGTGAAAGGAAATTTAGTTTTATAGCAGTATCAAAATCAGATTGTAAGATCCTTGGTAGTAGTATACCTGCCCATAGAAACTGGTCGTTAAATAGATGACCCATTTATTTAGCTGCTTGAATATTTACACAATAAATTAGTCCATTAAACAAAGATTAACAATAGCAACTCACACTATCTGGGATCCGGAACGAGGTGATAACATTTTGTATTGATGGCTAAAATAAGGGAGCCAACCCTTGCCTTTGTTTTCAAATGGCAAGCTTCAACTAGAAACAACCCTTACAAATTATATTTAATACGGAGTCAACGGAGGTACATATTGAAGGATTAATATGCAAAACTTATACATTGTTTTTTTTTTTACATTAACCCCCACACAAAAAGCCCTCAACAAAATAATTTTTACATTAACCCCCACACAAAAAGCCCTCAACAAAATAATTTTCCTCAGGTCCTATGTCATCAATCGGGATGCTGCGTGGAGGGTATTTTTTAAGCCAAGGAAGTTATGGAAAGGTATGAGAGGTGTGTAGGAATCTAGGGATTAGTGTGTCAGGAGTGACTGACACATGAACATGATGGGTCGAGAGACCAGTTGCAGAGGTTAAATGGTCTGTCTCCTCGATCTGGCACGCCACGCAGCTGGTTGGCAGGTGCATCCCAAACACACCTCACCCGATGAACCCGGGCACCCCTGCTTAGTCACGAAACCTAGCTAACCACTTGGGGTGACCTATATCAGAGGTTAATTATTATTTTTATGGTAAACTAATGTTTAAGACAAGATTTTTTTATGCATAGCACAAAGGGTAATAATTATTTTACAAGCAATAATTATTCAGGCTTTGTGCTATGCATAAAAAAATCTTGTCTTAAACATTAGTTTACCAAAAAAATAATAATTAATATTTGACAAGTTCTAGTATTTCACCTAAAAATGTAGACAATTTGTCTCGACGCCATCTAGTGAGAGAGTTAGCACTTACAATGCCTTTCTCATATAAAATAAAGTTGGTTGTTTTCAGGTGAAAAAATGTAACAAGCAGTAATTGTTGAATGAAACAGTAGTATATATTGAATTATTTCGCGGATAAGAGATAAGCCGCCATAGCTCCGTGGTCAGAGCTGTCGACCGGAAATCGAAGGGACACGGGTTCGAGTCCCGTTGGCGTCATGTATCTTTTATCAGGAGATTTTTCAATGTGGATGAGTGTTTCAGGCGAATAATTATTGCTTGTAAAATAATACATCAGAGGTGTTGGTTATCCAATAAATGATTCCTGGGGCGGCGGTACCCAATCCCGCCTCCCAAATTGTGAATATAATCTATGTATACAAATAAAAATTTAAATTTTCCTTTGTTCCAAATCGTAAATCTCCGAAAGTTCTTCACCGATTGCTTTGAAATTTTGACACAACTTTGAATTCGAATACTCGTACGTTTTTATATACCTATACTATGAAGATGTCACCTGTGACAGGTAAAATAATGCTTTAAAAAAAAAAAGCAGTTGTTGGACAACGATTTGTTTCTCTATCTGCACAGACAGTCTGAGTCACAGCAACGCGTTGCGCAGTACATCTTGTGTCATAAATGATATTTTTAACATTTTGATGGATTTACGTGTAAGGTTATTGTTACCTCAATTTTTGTTCAGTTTTCAATGCACCGTCTTAAACATTGGCAAACCAAGAATACCACTTACTGTTTATGCGCCGTGGAACTTTAGTGTCTTATAAAATTTAAATTAAATTAAATTCCCTCTATTCGTTCTTTTATCCGGCAACTCCGGACAAGCAGTTAAAAACAAGACAGATCCGACGCTTAATTTAACGGCGCTAATGCGAAATTAATTTGCTACTAAGACGTCTTCATTGTCTGGACGTCTACAGAATACGGCAGCTTACAGCTTAGGCCCGAGCCCATTCCTCTTCCCATTATACTCTGCACAATGCGGGTCCGGCAGTTGTGAACGTTGTTGTTCTACCGCCTGGCCATTGTGTTGACGCTATTAACGAACCCGCTGAACAGATAGACCGATAGAAGTGTTCTGTTTGTATGCCCGTAGTAAGCTCACTTTTTCCGTATTTGAACTGAAATTAGTCAAATTGCAAAAATTTCCTTATTTTTTTTTGTTTTATCATTATTACTTGCATTACTCTATTGCTAAACAATTCTTCTTTGAATGCTATGAATTATGCATTATACGTGCCTGAAAACTACACTTGACGTGTTAAAGATACCACATGGCTCAACATATGTTCTAGCACAGCATGACAAGATAATCGGTACCATAGAATGATTCATCTAAAACCGTGGATGTATTTAATTACTCAGATGTTAAGAATGTTTTATTGAGTTCTTGTAATATAAATGGATGATATCTGTCGTGCCTACAGTAATTTAAATAAAAAAATATACCGTTGGCCAATCTTATTGTTAAATCATGAGACGACTTTTAAAAATAAATATTATCGATTTTCTTTATAGTATAATAATATTTTTTTGTTGACAAATTAGAGAGACGATCAGAAATTTATCTTACACCTTTAAATTAGTAAATTTAGTTGTCTAGTAAATAACGCTTTCTTGAAAATAGAAAAGACCCTTGAAAAATCACAAAATATGGCTTTACTTGTCAAGATTAGACCTTAGACATCTGAACAAAAGAAATACAGGGTGTCCGGGGGTAAAGTGCACTAACTTCGAGGGGTGATTCTACATGATTTTAAAAGTAGAAAAGAAAAAGCGTTCTTTTCACATTCCAACATTTTAAGGTAGTTTTTAGTTTAAAAAGTTGAATTGTTTATATGGGATAATAAATATTCTTCTATAGCAAAATATTTTATAGGAAAAAAAAAATTGTAATTACGAAAAAAGTTGATTGTCTCTTTTTACTTCCATCACATAGAATCAACTCCCGAAGTGCACTTTACCTCCGAACACCCTGTATAAAATTAATATAACTTTCTTGTAAAAATGCAATATTATAGGTAGGTATTTTTCTGTTTTCTTCACACAATCAGTTCCAATTTTGACACATGGCAATTAATTTCGAAGGAAATGTGAATTTATTGAACCAGATTTCACGCGGGACTGACGCACATCACGGACAACCGAATTTAGTGTATGATTGATAATAATATTTAAAAATATGTTATAAAATATCGAAATATAAAATTTTCTATGTAAATTGGTGATGGCCGCCTTCATTTCGCACTTCTAGCAACGTTCAGTGTGCGAACCGCTAGAACAGTGTTAATGCGAAAGAGATAACAGGTTGATACTGATGTTTTGGCCGACACCATTTATTTATCCTTTGTTTTCGCCACTCCTCGAGGTGTTCATTAATTGATTTAGATCTGAGATTACCGGTGGAAAAGAGATTACTTATTTTACTCATCTTAGATCAGAAAATACAAAGGTATATCATCTACCATTTATATACTTATACATATTTTAAAATACTATATTATTCGTCTGGAAATCGTTTCTCTCAGGACCGATGTCATCTCTGGGAATGGCTGTGCGGAGGACCTTTCGAGGATATGAAGAGGTGTACCTGGATCTGTATCTCCCGGATGATCAATTTTTTGAGAGAATCATAAATAAAGAGTGATACTTTTTTATGCGAACGAGTCTTAAAATCGACCCGTTCTCATTATGTAATTTATTTATAGGTATACTCATTTTTTACGCCCATGCGACTTTTACATTGTGTACATTGAAATGATTACAATTTTGTATTTAAGGGTTAAAAATTGAAAAGAATGTATAATAAACTAAAATGATCCGAAAAATCCCTAAATATATATTTTTTAAGTATGTTTTAATCATCGAATATATTAAATTAAAAATGTAGTGAATTTGTTTGTGAAAAGTAACATTAAGTTAAGTCCTTATGCCTAGTGCGTCGAGTAAGTACTCTTAAATTGAACAGACTCAGAAGTTTGCAACGGTCAATTATATGATGTCAATGTAAACTGTGTACCAACATACAAGTAATGTCGATCGACAAACTAAGCAAAATTTTGTTGGGGCTCTGGTACCCTCAATTGGTCTAAGCATTTGGTCAATTACACCAGAAGTAAGATAAAAATAACCTTACTTCGGTTTTTTCGGTTTCAGTGATTTTTTTTATTGCACAGTTTTATTCGGGCTCGTTGACACAATCCAAAAATCAAACATACGTACATATATCAGTGTTCTCTTCAGTTGTCACAGTGAAATGTGACAATTTTACACGCTGAAGTTTCTGTGATTTATCGTTGAAGGACCATTTGGAAAATGAAATGGAAAAATGTGAGTTTATTTTTACTGACGTAGGATTATTGGCTCCTTCAAATGGGAAATTAGGTGGACTTCGGCAGTCATGTGACATACATGGTTGTGGATTCGGAGTGATGGTTGTGGAGTGTACAATATAATGTGTGTATTAATGGATACAGTGGCGTACCGACGAATATATTGGAAACTTAAGTGGCGTATCGACACATCTAACTTTACTCAACCCACGTCGGATGCTTTTTTTTGTGATGTCACAGTTCCAACTAAAAGAAGAATCCTTAGAAATCTAATAATAAGTACTATTTTGCCCGGAGAAAACTTACTGATATGAAATACAGTTAATTTATTGAAAATCTGGTAATTTTTTTTCATTTTTCTGTTAAAAATGGTACTGCGGGCCTATAACGAATGAATTGAAAGTGTTCCTAACAAAATATCAGTCAAAAGCAAATGCTTTGAGAGAGCGGCGGAACATGTATTCTTGCAAATACTAATATTGATACTGACATACTTATACATTGTAGAGATTGTTACATACTTATACATTGATATACTGTAGAGATTGAACACGTGTTCTCGATATATTCTGAATGACTATTTTATCAGGATGTTCGCATGCTGTCACTTTTTTAACAGGATCATTTTTCTCCGTATACCCACGCACAAACTTTGCCTTTTGTGGGATTTATTTTTACATACTACACTCTATTTTTATTTTTATAACCGTTCCAATGAAATCATAACGATCAAATAAAAAAGCGAAAGATAACATTAATATTTTTGGAGTGCCTGAATATTCCGATGTAGTAGTTCACTAAACCTTTCTAGAGCCACTTTAAGCTGAGATCGTTTCTACTTTGATTGTTTCTATTTTGATTCGACGTTAGGTTATAAAGGTATTTCACCACCCTCTTGTTAGCTTATCCTTCGATTAACATATATTTACGATTAATAAAATCCAATTTACTCTTCGGTACTCGAACTTAAAAATAGTGGCTATTTATCGGATAAATTAGCCGAGTTTTCAACCTATTGCCAGTATTTATTTATTTTTAAATAAAATTAATCCCATGGATCAGCTAGGATTAGAATGACCTGTAAGGCGCACCTGAGGAGAATTATCACTAGATTTTTGTTTTATTTTATTTATAATGTAGGTTACCTACAAAACGGGGGTACCATAAAAAAAATAACAAATAAAAAATATCAACCGTCTAATAGCGTTGTACAATAATATGTAAGATGAAATTAATAAATACGTAAAACAACAACGTCAATTAAGTTTGGGGTAAGCGAAAACAAGATATTTTATAAATTTTGTAAAGTTCTTGGAGCTATTGCTAAATATGTCAGGAATCTTGCCACAATAGTAGATGATATAAAGTCAACAAATTCTCAAAAGAGATTTGGAGAAGGTCTTTTGAAAGGTATAATGTGAAAGGTTTGGGATTTTCTAGTTAACAGTTGTTTATAATCAATATGTATTATAAATGTAAGTGTACAATGTGCGTGCCGCTAAAACTCAGAAACGAGTCTCGGTTCGATCAAGGGAGTTATATGGTGTGGTAGCCCTCTATCTCCCATCCATGACGAAGATTCCCGTTTTTACCTACATTCGGGTGCATTCCACAGCATTTCAAAACATCCTGGAATATTCTGGAATGTTTGGGAATAGTCTGGAACGTTCGGGAACATCCCAGATCGTAATGAACTAAAAACGGGAGTACAGGCCATTTCCTGATAAACTTTTAGTAAATTCGTAATTGTGACAATACATTGGGATCTCTAAATTGTATAAAACAAAGTCACTATCCGCGTCTGTCTGTTTGTGCGCTTAGTTCTTCTAAACTATGCAACGGAGTTTGATAGGGTTTTCGCTATCATTTAGAAAATTTCTTCCGGAAGTTTTGTGTATATATTACATGGATATGATATATATTGAAAGTATAGAAAAGTCGAGCAACGCCGGGTACACGTAAGCTAGTTTAAAATAAATTTGACGTTATTATGTCACGACTTTCATTTAATATTTCTAATTTGAAATATATATAATCCGTAAGCAAGTTGATAATCCTGTTCAATAGGGTAATGCCCGACTTAGTTTCTTTTGAATTGATTCGAACCTTATTTTATGAATCTCATCTAAATATATTAGACTCCAAACAATAGAATCGAATTCAAGAAGGATGCGAATGGTGGTTAATTAAGATTGCGCTTTATAATCACACTCAGGTAGTGAAATAAAATATTGTAATATTTTATGATAAGAAAGATACCTAGTAGTATCAATCTCATTGCTCGAAGTAAATTCCATTTATTTTACATTTACGGTTATATTAGAAACGCCAAGTATATTTTTGACAATATTTACGGGCGACATATTAAAGATAAATACTTCTGTACATTACGATGCTCCTGTGTATGCGTCAAACGAGCCATTTAAATGTACACTGGCTCGCGGTGGGCACGCGCTGGAATGCCTTTTAATTAAGTTAAGCATTTTTCATTGTTTTCAACTAGAAATGAAATGAATATTTGCATTTTATTAAAGTTTTGAAAAGCGACGTGGATTCAATTAAGTTTGACGTAATACAAAAAAGGTGCAGGAAAATAGGTTTAAAGAGCTCACGTTGGAAAGTATTTGTGACCATGAAAGTGTATCTCAATCAACCATTATTTTGAATACACAATGTGTAAAAATATCTCTTTATAAATTGGATTTTAACCCTTTGAATTATGTTATTGATCGGCAGAATAATATTAATAATAATATTTGGCTAATTTATATAGCGCCGTTTTCGTGAGAAATCATCTCAAGGGCGCTGTACAAATATATTTCTTTAATAGAGAAGTGAACAACTATCATTTATTTATTTATTCATTTTCGGGAAATCGACAGTTTACATTTAATCAGTTTGTACGTAAGTATTGTATAGCTAAAATAAAATCAATTAAGGATTTCCGCCTTCTGACTTTACCTCTACTGAGACAGCTTAATATGGAATAAGTAAATTAAATTTGTGAGAAAGGAATATGAATTAAAAAATTTATACAAAACAAAAGATTATATAAAACGAAAAATTTACAAAACAATACATTGATAGCCATGGTGAGAGGTTGTATATATAAATCAAATCATAATAGAGCCATAAACATTATTCACAAACCAATCATCACAGAATATTTGCATCAGAGAGCAAATATTCTTTTATGGACCTCTTGTATTTCGTAAGTTGGCAACTGAAAATATCAACCTTGGATAATACGCTATTGTATT
Source organism: Hesperophylax magnus (assembly GCA_026573805.1). NCBI lineage: Eukaryota > Metazoa > Arthropoda > Insecta > Trichoptera > Limnephilidae > Hesperophylax > Hesperophylax magnus. The sequence goes on along the minus strand of JAIUSX010000184.1, from coordinate 9,482,636 downwards.
TATTGCATAGTCTGTTCCGGCAAGAATTCTGCTTAAAGTTCGTTTTGCTTTGATCAACCCTGAACAGGACACAAGAGCGTGTAGAACGCGCAGGTACATTGACTGGAATTTTGTTTAGCAACTCTGGGCATTGAATATTATTGTTAACTACTTTATACAGGATTAATGCATCCTTATGATGCCTCCGTATACTCAGTGAATGTTGTTAAGCTTGTCAATTTGATACTTACAATTGGATAGAAAGCTGAAACGCACCTAGAGTCAACGTTTAACGGAAACCTTTAAAATTTCTTAAAAAACAAAATTGTATTTAATGGCCATTTGATAACAAACAATGTTACATTTGAATTTCTGCGAAGCAACTGGGCCCAAATATTTTTGTTAGTCGTTAAGCAAGTATATATCCACTCCAGAAAGGGAAAAGGGCGTTATCGACAATTTAGTCAAAAATGAGTATAAATATACAGTTTTGATCAATTAAAAAAACTGTATTACTAACTCATTTGAGACAAAATTGTCGCTTACGCACATTTGCCTTTTCGGCGTTGATACGATATTTTCTATCACAGAATTTTGAACAATTTATCAAATTTAAACATTTATTTTCGGGTTCTGTGAAAGTCCAATTAATGTTCTGTTATTATATCATTATAAGCCAGCTGCTTGACAGAACTGAAATAATAACAGAACTTGAAAATATCATTCACAGAACTTGTTAGTTCTAGGACCTTATTGAAACCTTGCTCTCGAGGCCAAAGCCTCGAAAAATGTGAAGTTATCTTCTCGATGATTTTTTTTCTTTTCATATTTGTCATTGCTCTATTCATGAAATGTGCTCTCCTTTGGCTGTTATCTGTGTTTTTTTTTCCATTCGTGTTATATATCCGTAAAATTATTAAGTAATTCCGTATTATACGAGTATTTATGTTTTTTGTTTTGTTTTTTTAACTTATCTGTATGATCTCTGCGAGCCGCAGATCTTAAGTGCTATTCGAGGTGACATATTATCTACTGAGCTTTTCTCAAAATTCAAATATTAAAATTAATATCGTTACTCCAGACAAAGTGCCTCAAATTTCTCACGAGTTACTGCTCCAATCTAATAACCCACTTCGCCTCCAACCTTTGTCGAACCACCTTTTACTAATACTTAATAACGTTTTAAAGGAATACAATGTAGCCAATCTAATGATTAGGTTGAGGTGTTTCACAAAATTACAAATGTACCATTGTCATCAAATGGCCAATCAGCGCCATTTTGTTTTGTTTTTTTGACATATGTATGAATTGTTTTTGTGTTTAATTCGTAGAACTCAATTATTTTTTTTTTATTTAAAGTAATTAAAATTTTGTAATGTTAATTAAGTTTTACAAGTATTTTAGTTTTCTTCTATTGTGACAGCTGGTGTTTAAGGCCATTTTCAAACTGTGGTTAGGCCAAGTTGAGATGACTTATTTATAAATCGTCACAACGTAGACGACTTATAAATAAGGAGTCACAATGACTTATAAAAAATACATAATATATATTTCTACATTTGTTAAAAGTTTTATATATTTTTAATTATAATGTATAGCTTATTATATGATAACATTCTTCCTTTGAACACTTTTTCTTAGTTTTTAAGCTCTTAAAATATACGTGTTATTTTAAAATATATCTATTTGAATTTCACTTTTGTTTTCGGTAATAAATGAATGCAACTCTTGGGAACTGAAATTAACCCACTTCCCGACATCCGATCGAGCTGCAACTCGGCAGATAAACTCGTTGTCGATGACAATGCACATACGCAGACACATACGTCTTTCACAATCGGTATTTAATGAGGTTGATAAAGTTGTCTACTCCAGTTCCTTGATAAAAAAAGTTCAATCCCCAGTCATACTAATAATAAATATTAAAATAGATGTATAGTAAAAAAAACCGGTTGATTTTTTTTAATGATAATCTCTATTCTTTATAGTCTTATGTTGACGCTTGGTATATCCACACTCTCATTTCTTGCTTCATTCCAATGAATACATCGTATTTTTTTACCATTAATTAAGCACGGAACGCCCTAATTTCCTCCAGGACCTATCTTTAGGGATGGATTGTGGAGGGTCTTTTGAGCTGAGGAAGGAGTGAACATGGGTCTTGAATAGGAGAGAATAAACATGGTGTCGTAGGAACGACCCGTTCTAATCTGACAAATATCAACCGTTTACAAGTAGTGTTTTGTATAGATAATATAATCTACTCTTATTCTGACACTTTACATGACCTATTCTACTATATGAATAACTTAATCGTGCTTTGACTTCCTCGAGCTCCTCGACTTTTCTAACATTCACTTCCGCGTCGTATATTCACCTTATACTCCTTTATTCCTTCCGCCCTAGATACCCAAACCATCTCAGCGTCCTTTTCTTAATCTTATCCATTACGCTCACAACAGCCATATATTTTTCATACTTTTTTTTTTTTTTTTTTTTAATGTTTCTTTATTCAATGAAATTAATAGTTACATGCATTTGGAATTTTTCGACCACCATGCTAGACACATGCCCGTGTTATGGTGGTCGGTGTACTGTACTGTATTGCGGCTCCTTTCTCCGTTCATCCGCTCCACATGTCCAAATCTTGTTCACTATATTCAGCCTTGCGTTCTGTCCAGATATACATATTTTTACACGGTCGTAGATGGTTATAGCACACAAACGCCTCAAGGATTTTATAGGATTTGTACAGAAAAAAAACGGTAAGTACTTGTTGTCTTTACGCCAAGCTTTAAATGGAAAGCGATTTTTCTTGGATTTATCGCAAAAGTTTGGATTTTTAAGAGCTTATTATCTTATTCGCTATTCGCTGCCCCGGGGCCGGCTGAATTTACGCTGCGCCCTTGCCTCAAAGCCTCAAAGCTCTCAATCTCCGCCGATTCCCTTTAATAATTTTATTTGAATAAAGCGCGACAAAAAACGTACATTTTTTTCTCAATTCTAAGGAATATATTTATGAGAAACTCCATAGAAATACGAACGCCAAGAATTCTTACAATAAAATTTATTTTTTTACCTACATACTACGTAATTGTTTTTTTTGTCCGGGATTTTGTAAGCATAGCGAGGGACACTGTCCAATTTATGTTTAACAATATAATATGCGATCCAGTAACATTTTCAATTTGGGAGGCGGGTTTTGATACCATCGCCCCCGGAAACCATTTATTGAATAACCAACACCTCTGCCATAGGTCACCCCAAGTGGTTCGCTTAGTGATTTCTCAGGGGTGCCCAGGTTCATCGGTTGAGGTGTGTTCAGCATGCGCCTGCCCACCAGCTGCGTGGTGTGCCAGATCGGGAGAGGCTGGTTCGGCCTTAGACCCTTTGACCTCTCCAACTGGTCGCTCGACCCATCGCCTTGCGCCGCAGTGGGAAGGATATATACATATGTCCCTCATTCCTCAACCATTCCTTACCCAACCCTCATACCTTTCACCTTCCAAGAACTTTTTCTACTTCCTTTCCTTAAAAAAGACCCCCACACAGCATCCCAAAGCTTGACATTTGCCCTGAGGCATTTCATTTTCCTCAGGGCCTCCCGTACGGACTTATGTAAACAACTTAATGATCCAAGAATCTAATCTTGAGATGGGATATAACGGGTTCTATACCATACTATACTATACTATATTATAGAAAAAACTTACGATAATGAAGATATTTTTATGTTTGACGAATTATTTTTCTCTAAAGATTTGAAGTGTGCCATTTACGATTTGCCGCCAACACGACACATTCGTTTTTATTCGTGACAGCCGTCTTACCAGGAATTAGCATTTTCTATGTCATAATGACGTTGTAGCCAATTGGAACCATTTCGGAATGTGCGCTTTTAGATCGGTTTTGAAATCAATAATTTTGAATGCCAATATAAAAATTACGTACCATAATCATAATCAGGAAAATAAACTTTAAATCTTCCACACGTTCTGAACGGTATTCATAGTTTGTGTAAATACCGTACTGGAGATACCATAATCCCACCGATTCCGAACAGAAGACTCCTGTATGGTATTCACATAAAAATAACATTGATTACGCAGAATTTCTTTCATTCCATAAAAACCCTCCACATAGCAACCCAAAAGATGACATAGGCTTGGAGGGAAATTATTTTACTTAGGGCTAATGTAGCTAGCGTGGAGCTAATGTAAAGAAAATACTGTTTTGAATATATTGCCAATATCGCCCTGGTGATGGAAAACAGCATTCAGAATTTAAATGTTACATATCTTAGGAAACCATATGACTCCACTACTTTAGAGATATTTCGGGAATTTAATGTACCATCTATCACAGAATTGTATAAGAGAATCGCCTTATATCAATTTATTTATTGTTATTAAGTTTAATTTGTAGAACTCCATTTTATTTTTTTATTTTTTATATATTCAATAATATTGTTATTGGGTTTATAAAAACAGTTTATTTTTAAACAAGTTCTGCTGTGTAATTATTATTACTCGTGACAGCTGTTTCGCCCTCTGAAGGCATTATCAAACTGTGGGTAGCCCACTTACAGACGATACATTTATATTATTTCTAGGTAGGTATTTTAATTTCAATTACTGATTTCTTAATTGATTTCTGAGTAAAATATTAGAAATTATTAATGGTTATTACCCCAGTAAAGTTTCCCTAATTAGTGTAATGTTTAAATTTGACTGAATGTCTTTATGTTAGTTATTCCCAAACGATGACTCATATGGTTATTTTAATAGCATAATTAAGTACTTCATAGTGCACTCATATTTGCACTAGGTTTGAAACCTAGTGCAAGTTAAATTGTGTTCATTGACCACATATGAATACTCTGATATTTAATTACTGAAGACAATATAGCAAGACTTAATGTGACCCTATCTGCTTCGGTCATATTTAACTGTATCATCATACTTCGAATAAGAACTACCAACATTGTCTTCATTTTCTCAACCGCACATTTTTATTGGCAGCTATCTTTACGTACCTATGTATGATCGCAAGATTGGCGTTTGAATCTTGCGACCACACATAAAGATAGCTGCCAATAAAAATGTGTGATGAGAAAATGAAGACAATGTTGGTAGTTCTTATTCGAAGTTACAGTTAAATATGACCGAAGGAGATAGGGTCCCATTAGCTCAGTTGGTAGAGTCCCGGCAAGGCAAGGGTCCTGGGTTCGAGTACTCGACGGAATAGAAAGGAAGCATTTCAACAAGGCCACTCATTAAGTTATTCCAAGAATTAAATACTCTGATATCTCCAGTCTTCCCTTTCCCTTGTCCTTATCTCCCAATTAATAAAACACATACAAAAAGTTATTCTGACTTTACAGTGGCAATCCACACATGTCAGCTAAATAACGTAAATCTATCTTCCTTTCAGTGTTATCTGCTTTCTCACAGTCGTATCAACTGCAAAGTGTATTGTTTGTCATCTACGCTCACATTTGTTCGAAGGACAAAATTTTCTTTAAATTTTCCTTTTAAAGAAAACCCAAGAAAACCTCTTTTACTAAATGGGAGCTTACGTGTACCTACTGCCTACTGTGCGCCTAAAAATTGAAAACACAATGATTTGATAACTTATTTTTATATAATGCAAGCTGAAGTCACAGGGTTGCCCTGGCCTTAAACTGGGCCAAATATAAACCGTTATTTATTTACCTCTTATATTTAACTTCAAGTAAACAAAATTTCATCAAGAAATATCTTTATTCTGCTTTAAAGAATGGGAATAGGGGGTGGGTTTCGAAATCTCATATAGACAATGATCTTATTCCTGTTTTGCAGGTCAAGTGTGCGAATAAAACAGTAGATTTAAAAAAAATCGAAGCCAGCCGTCCGCCCGCTACAGACATTCTACTATTATATACAATGTGTCCAGGGGTAAAATGCGCTAACTTCGGGGGGTGATTCTACACGATTTTAGAACTAAAAAATAAAAGTAACTTTTTTCGAAATTCCGTTGTTGTAGTTTTTAGGTATAAAAATATGAAATGTTTATAAGGTGAAATAAATATACTTCTTTGAAAAAATATTTTCCTATGGGAAAATAAAGTTACGCACCTTTTTTACTTTTACCATCACCTCCCGAAGTTAGCGCACTTTACCCCCGGACACCCTGCATATGTTTATGGTTTCATGATAACTCAACACACATTTAAAAAGTGATATAAAGTAAATATACATTTAAAGCGATGAAAAAAAAATGAACGTAATCTACGTAACCTACCTATTTAATCTAGCTTTTGTTTTCACTTATCATGACTTTACATCACTTTTTCAATAGTCATTTTGATTAGTTATCCTGTCACCTTTACACCGATCTATTCAGTATGGTATGGTCTAAAGCATATATTTAAAAGTGTTTTTTTTTTCCTTATGAGTGTGAATAGGTATTGTGTCATAAAGAAGTAATATTATGGAACTAAATTCTGTTCAATACTATGCAAAACGAACCGAAGCAAATAGTTGACAAAAGTGATCTGTCATTGCATTATGTGTGGTCGGAATAATAATAATTATTCTTGAATATACGTAGAAGCCGTTTATTATTTGCCACAAAAAAATCTATTACTCTTTGTACTACTTTGTAGTTATTTTTTGGTCACCCAGTATGAAAAAAATATTGTGTTACTTTGGACCACAATTGTATTTTTGCTCGTTCCTTTAATATAATATAAGGAAATGGAAAATATTCTTTGTGTATTGTGTGTAGCACAGCCACCTTTAATAATATTGTAAAAATACAAAATGTTCCCATTTTGAAAACGTGCTCAAGGACTGTTGCGTTTCTTTTATATCGTATATTTCTTTCTCAAAGGGTTAGAGCGTTCATCTCTAATTCATTTATCTGAAAATTCACAATATTGTAACATACGTATACAATAAGAAACTTGGTAAGTATTGTAAAATATGCGTCACAGATTATAAGCTGGTCGTGTGTTCAAATCCCGGCATGCATAAGTAAATTTTATTTGATTAATTTATGTTATTTCATACTTTACTCATTTCAAATTATTTATGGTATATTTGCGGCACGTTTCAGAGTGGAAATACTCTCAGTATCGCCCCGGTATAAGATTATAAAACCACCATTCAGAATTAAAACGTTGCTTAAAATGCCTTTAGCCATGTTTGGTGACCAGACCTGAATGGCCAGTTTATTTATTTATTTTTTTTTACATTGTATCATTGTTTACATTAGAATTTTTAACCTCACTAGGACGAGCCTGTGTTGAGGTTAATAATTTTACAAAATAATTAAAATAACACTAATTATAATTTGAGAGAACAATATGTTACATACCAACCTTTCCTCTTTCCCACCCTCCTCTTACCCATCTCCTTCCCCTCCCCACTTCCTTCAGCCTCACAATATACTCCAATTGGGGATGCCAAAGTCTAACTGATTCCAGACGGCGTGAAATCATGTTTTATCGCCATCTGAGTAAGGAGTGTGTGATTTTGGCCAATTACGAATGTTAAGGCGAAGCTTAATGCCAAATCAATATTTTGATTAATCTTTATAACTAATTGGTGTACATTATGAATACCAAAAATATGCTTAAAATAAATTGAAGGTTTTCCTATCTTTTCGCTTGGATAGAATACAAATAAAAAAATAAATTACTCAATAAAAAATATGAATGTTAACTACTAAAAAAAAAATTTTTCAATAGAAATGTATGAGCGCATAAAGGAAACAACTTTTCAAAAACACAGTTTTATAGCTAAGATTATCTGTGACTGTTTCACTTGATTAACTTTTTTGCTTTCTTATAAAATTATTTACAAAATAAATAAAAACCAGTTTTGTGCTTGAAATCAAACGATTCTAGACTCCATTTGTCAAGCGATTTTAATACCTATTACCCACAATATAAGGTATACCAAGAATATACACATTTTTGGCTTGTAGCTTCCTCTTAAACGCCGATGTTGATCCACTTAACGGTGGATTCCGTTGCTTAGTAAATATTTCAAAATTGGAATGAATGTGTCAAGAATTCAGGCTATCCCGTGATTTTATACGGGTCTGCGCTAGTGATATTATATTCTTAGTTACACAATAACATTATTTTAAAACTACAACTGTTCCTACCATTCCTAACAAAGACTGTCGGATCTTATTACACCATTGCAAAATATCGCTTATTCCATAAAAAAAAAAAACACAATAGAACCTTGCATTATTTGACTTAAACCATGAAAACTGAAATAATATCAAAAGTAATTGGCTTGCTCCACTTCTCCTCTGAGCCCACGTAGAACAATACCAGACAACCGGAACATTCCCTCGTTCAGGTGTTGATTGTTATGTGACAATACTAATAATGTTAAATGGTAGAGCTCTGTCAATGACCTCCCGCTAACTAAACTGCCGTTTACCGCTATCCCTAACCGCGACGTTCCGGATAGCGGTTACCTTATCGAGTGAAGAATTATTGCAGAACGTTTAACAGTTCATTTGACGATCTTCTTCCTTTAAAAGATGATTTATTTCTTGGCTTACTTGGTCTTGTATGCACCTATTGATATGAATTTACTACATTGATGTCAATGTATCGGTTACTCTATTATAATGTCAGGCTAATTTTACTGCCCGACTTCGTATAGTATTATTGTAGCGATACTCCAATTGAAAACTTCAATAAGGTATTTGGTAATCAATATATATATATTTTAAAAGTAAGTGTACAATGTGCGTGTCGCTAAAACTCAGAAACGAGTCTCGGTACGATCAAGGGAGTTATATGGTTTCTCTATCCCCCATCCGTGAAGAAGGTTCCGGTTTTTACCTGAAGTTTCGCCCTCTAGAAATTTTTACAACAGTCCAAAACATTGGAGAGGATTCGAGAGCATTCTACAACGTTCCAGAACATACCGGAACATTCGGGAATGTTGTGCAATAGTCTGGAACGTTTGTTAACATCTTTCTATATAAAAATTCAGCTTGATTATATTTGCTCGCAAAACTCGAAAGGTGCCAGGAGTGTTGAAAGATGTTTACATGGTAGAGGAAGTTGGGGATGCCCGAGGAATTCTTAATGCAATATATCTGCACCGTGATGACTTACGGAGTCGATTTAATGATTTTTTTTTCTACACTCTATAATTGTATTTTATGTATATTCCGGAATTTTCTTTTACAACTTCATTACAAAACACTGACTTTTCTCTACTTTTTATAAATATAATATGCATGTATTATATATAAAAACCTTTTGGAATAAATTCTCTAAATAATAGTCAAAACCCTATCAAAATCCGTTGCGTAGTTTAGAAGAACTAAGCGCACAAACAGACAGACGCAGACAGCGACTTTGTTTTATACTATTTAAAGATATGGCAAGCCGAAAGTACATAGTTTCGTTTAGCTGTGATTCCATGCACAAAGATCTGTGCACATTTGATGAGATCAAAGCTCAAAGAGTTAGAATCATCTATCCAAAATGTACCCTTCGCTTTAATTACCTATTGTTATTGTTAAGATTTATATTTTTGAAAGATGTATATTTTTCTGCATAGAGAGTATGAGTAATAAAGGGAAAAAAACATTTTCAAAATAAGTTACTGTAATTATTTATTTTTTCTTCTAAACACAAGAATCCTTCTCTTCTCTGTATATTTTTGTGTCAAATTATGACCTAAACACTGTTAAACATTGTTTAGTGTTCACACGAAAACACACTGAAGATTTAAACAGGTGAAAATAAGTTGCGGGCGTGTCTGTGCTTGAAGTGAACTCAATTTTTTCCTTACTTCTACTTTAATTGATCAAACATTTTCAAATATCGTAAACCTTTCTTGAACAGATAATCTATCAATTTCATTGGCCTGTATTAAGCCTAGAAGTCGAAAGATCTTACGTACATTGGTGATATCAGTTTTCTTTCAAACCAGTTCTAATGATTTTCCTTGTTCAGTGGGCAAACCTATTTGAAGACGTATCGTAAGTAAAGTGTGTTGCGCAATTCGTGTATCTGTGTTTATACAGTTTTTTTAGTAAAGTTACAAACAATTCTAATGCGTATAATGGAAAACCAACAATGAGTGTATGTAGGAAAATATACAGAGTAGGTGCTCGCACCTTATCTCGGTGTTAACAAGTGCTTAACAATAAACTTAAGTGTAGGGTGACCAGTCTTTTTTCATTGAAAATTAACATTTTTTTAATTCTCTTCATTAACCGAAGTAAGGGCGTCACATCTTTAGATCTCTAAAATGTTTTGGAAAATATCGTTTGTTCATTTTTTGTTCCTTTTCAATTATTTTTTTACAGAAATCCTAGTGAGAAATCTGAAAAAAAAATCGTTAAATTTTTTTTTTATATCTCGGCGCCACTTATCGGGTTGAAAACTATATTTCAAGCTGGAACCAACCATACACATTCACAAAATTTCATTTAAATCGGTTGGGCGGCTTCGGAAATTAACGTGTACAAACACGATTTTTATATATTAAGTTAATTGATTTATTTATTGTAAGAAGCATTGCAATTTATTGTTTTTATTTAAAAAGTGATATAAAGTCATTAAAAACGACAAAACAAAAAATTTAACCTAACCTACTTAACCCAGTCAATGAAGTTTTTGTTTAATGACTTTATATAACTTTTTAAAGATGAGATGAATTATCATTTTGATGATTTATCCGGTCACCAAGATAATCATTCCTAGGCTCCGAATTTGTTGACAATATTTGAATACCTCCTACTTCCATCAATATAAGCGGAAATAGTTACTGTACGGTGATGAAGAATGCAGGGAATTGTACGTTCAACGCCTGGGTGCGAACACGAAGCTTTCAGCCACTCAACACTAACCGCTAATTCGTTATTCACTCTTTTGAACACCAGCACAGATTAGTGTATATACTGCCATGTTTTGAAATGGCCAAGAGCGCCATAATAAATACGAAGAAACGATTAAACAACTTCCTTACTTTATTTACTACCCTATTTTATTATTATTTATTTCTTGTTGTATTTTACTTTCATATTCCCTCTAAATACACTGAAAAATTGAATGCTTAAGAAGAAATAAAATGGCTGAATTGAATAATCGTGGTCAGTTATATTGCTAACAAAGTTGCGTCTAATTCCAGATTCAAGAAGCTTTTCAAATACGCGTGGGCATGCAGAGAACACGGAGTGTTGTTTATAACATAATATCACAGAATTCTTTTTAATCTTCATCTTTTTAATCTAATTGTACTTAGTTTCAGATATCTTCTTTTTTTATTTCGTAATTCTACTTTGGATGTTAATCCTTAAAACTTAACTTCTTTGACAATGTGGGTTTTTTCTTGAATAGAATACTTCAGCATTTATTTAAGCTGGATTATTCCTAGAATCTTCACAAGTCCCCTAAACCCTCAACAGAAAGGAAAACTCGATAAACTGATTTATATTGAATTGAAATGTTGATGTGAAGAAAAATATTTGTTCAATCTGAAACACAATAATGTTGCATTAGGTCTGTTATGAATTCTTTATTTGTGGGTTTTAGAACACGATCAACTTACCAAGTGAGAACGGGTCGTTTGGACCAGATCTGAAAAGTTATATTATTTAGAACCTTCGTCTTCGCCATCTCCTTCACCTCTCCACTTCTTTCAGCCTTACAACATACCCAATTAGGCGATGTCATGGTTACACTGATTCCAGCAGTTGGGACTTTTGTGCAGTGCTTATATTATAAATGGTAAAATAAAGCATCCCGACAGATGTCATTAGGCTTGAGAGAAACCTAAGATTTACAGTCTGAGGCGTCGCTACCGAAAGAGCCTCGTGTGTTTTGTTAGGGTTAATATGTTTTTTTTAAATCTCTCCAGTGATCTTTTCAGATAATCCTAGATTATTTCGCTTTGTAAAAAGACTAACGATGCTATTGGAGACTGGGGTCAGATTGTTATAACACAAAACAAAACACAGAAAATGACAATATTAATTATAAAGATAAGAAACAAGGCAGATTGGCCGCGAACTATTATTAATTATGAAACCATACTACTGCAAATCCGTTTGAAAATTTATTTACACATGTCTACTAAACGCATAGTTTGATCGCAGCTCGGCGATTGTCGGCACGGTTCCACGCCATATCCCCCAAGTCTTTATTATCTATATCAGCACATAGGGCAATGAATAAGTAAAGCTCTCCCGTTCCTATCTCTTTAACCCAGCATTTCCACACCAGGGAAGGTGGTGATATTGGAATAAAATTGAGGTCATGATCCCACTCAGGCGAGTGAAAAGGTAGTTACCGTATGAAAATGCCACACTTATATTTATCGTCCAACAATAGACAACTGTTGGGCAATACCTTGTGTTCATACTTTAAAATGACCCGAATTCTAGGCAAATATGAGCGTATTACTACAAATATTACAAATGTTGTCAAATACATTACACTAGTAGTTTTGTGAACAGTACACCAAACATTCAAAAAAGTACTTTTCTTCTTTTCTCTTATTTAATAAACTAAAACAAATTTCCTTTTGAAATCACAAGATTTGTAAGTAGGTAATTAAATGACTACCTGTAGTAGTGTACATTACAAAGGTGATTTATTTTCTTTAAACAACCTATTTCATAAACCATGTATTTTTATAGAAAGTTATTTTTATTTTAAATAAATAATTATACAATTCGTCCAAAGGAACGTTACCAAGTCAATGACAATATTATTTTTAAATGTATCTGTTTGAATTTCACCTCTGTTTCGGGAATGAGTGAAAGCAATCTTAGAAGCGCAAATTAACCCACTTCCCGACATCCGATCGAGCTGAAACTCGTCAGATAAACTCTTTGTTGATGACAATGCATTCTATCAACTTTTGATGGCATTCACGTACAAACACGCCGACATATCTCATTTTTTCGGAAATCGGATAAATGAATGTCGGACCTTCTCGATTGGCGTTTGGTGAGGTTGTTAGAGTTGTTGACTCAAGTTCCTGGGTAGGGAGGTTCAATCCTAAATTTAAAAATACATTTTAAAAGAGATGTATTCCGAATTGACAGCTCGCAGAAAGATCGACGAACTTTGGTGGGATAAAAAGGCATCACAAAACGGAACAAACGTACAAAAAAAAATTACAGACAGATGAAATGCCAAACGATTGAGTTAAAACAGGAATTTGTTAAGCGCAGTCAATTAATTGTAGTAAATTTTACGAGTTTTATTTTATTAATGCATGGATTATTCTTTTTTTTTTTTGAATGGTGAACCAAAGTCCTAACTGCTGGAGCCAGTTAGGACTTAGTAAGAGTTTTAGTAGTAGAACCATGGTGAAACTGAAAGTATCTACCACTTATTCCACATTAAATGCATTTATGCTTTATATAGCGCATAAAAAATTAAAGAAAATTATGAAATGAAATTGAATTTTTTTTAATAAAATGTTTTGAAATTAGGTATGATTTACATTGTTGACATTGCAATATATGCATTATACCTAATCTACTAGAAGTCTTACACATTCACAATGCTAAATTTGATGCTTTTTTCGTCATGAATGCATATTTTATCGATTTGATTCTTCAAAATAATGAGCTATTCAAAAAAGAATTGCGCGATATTTTTGTCTATTCTGAAAAAACGACTTATTTTTGGAATTGTTTTGGGAAAATGAGATTTTCGAGTTCCCAGAAAACTGGGTTTCAAATGACAAATCACTGTTGTTTTCGTTGAATTTAGGAGTATTTGGGCATTTTTAGTGCAAGTTTTTAGATTGATCGATCGCCATTTTGTAAGTGATAAAATAATCCGGTAAATAATAAAAGTAAAAATCAAAAATTGAAGTAATTGTTTTGGGCCACTAGCCACCAAGCTAGATCTCAGTTCGTCAAACTTTGGTGAAAAGACGACTACATTTTGACTACCTTCCTAGAAAACGGCATGTTTTTTAACACTTTCCCGGAAAATACGGTATTTCTGATCACATTGCTATAAAACAATGATAGAGTTCCAAGTTCTAGTCTTACTTGAGTTGCAATGGTTGAATTGGTTTTATAATTACGTATCTAATTTCACAAAACTTTTTCCCAATCTTCCTGTTATAGTGGGAATTCATACATTTATGAACATATATATTATATTATTCAAATATTTGATAACGATCCCAAATGTGCTGTCATAACCTGTACTGCGAATTCCAGATTAGAAGATAACACAAGATAAATATACAATTTAGATAAGCAATTCGATGTTTTGATAAGACACAACTTAACAATATTACATCTAGCGACGTTCCAATTCTAAAATAACATTTGAATATGTTCTATGTTCGTGTTCACAATTTGATGTAACTTATGTCTAAACATAACTAAATAAAAAAAATAGATAAGTTCAAATTATTATTATACCTATCATAATTCCATTGTTATCTTGACGATTCAACCAAGAGTGGAAGATATTTTCAGTACCTACTTTTACTATTCTACTTTTTAGTTTTATGTTGTTTTTAATATTATTGACCGTATGCATGTACAAACATACTTGATTTATATATTGTATATTTACAGATGCTTGTTATTTTTTGTTGTTTTAAAAATAAGAACCTTTTGTTGACACTGTATTATGCAGTAAATCATGTAAAATATGCATCATGTTAAAACCCATCAGGGCGTTTAAATTAATAAAAAAATAAAATCTATTTTCTGATGAAGCAATCATGAAATTCGCTATTCAAAAGTTCTTGCGTCATGAAATTTTGCATTGCATTTTCTGTCTCCCATCATAAGGCATGGCATGTAACTGTTCATTAGAAATTCGAATTACTTTCAATTTGATCTTAACTCAAATCGTTGGTTTTGGGGTTATGAAATTTGTGCAATGATTTTCATTTTAAAGGTCAATATAACCATTTTAAATTCGGAACATAGTTGTCATAAAGCGATATGGTAGATACTTAATTTTCGAAAATTGCCAAAAAAGTCAAGGTTTCAAACAAAGAGAAAGTTTTGTCGCATAATTTTAATAAGAGCAGAAATATCTTATAAAAACTCACAGACAGTGAGCTCTGGCGTCATGAAAGTTGCACTATTTTCTGATTAAAATGTCAAGGTCAACGCCACTATTTGAAGCTCGCAACGTCATTTCCATCTTAGATTATTGTAAAAATTAACAGAATTATTAATTAAATATTTAATACATATATTATTGGTTGTTATTTAGCTGCTAGTGAGTAACATCTCATTAAGGCTATCGCTCGATTAGTTATAGTATTGAGTCGAAAACCAGGCCGCGGCAATAACCTCTTTTTCTAATGCGTATAATTTGATTATTCATTGTTTCAATATTTGATTGAACATTGACCCTGACATACATAAATTGCTTTAAATGTCATTTTAGCTCTACACGAAAAATGCATAACAGTGTGACACTGGCAACTTTGCAGATAGCAATTAGTGAAACTTGATAATATTAGGTTATTCGGCTGTCAAAGGGGCCCGAGGGTCAATTAATTCTTGGTACATATTACGAAGTTATTTGGTTTTAACCTGAAAAAGCGCGGTAGTATCATCTTAATATATAAAAATCACGTGTTACTCTCACTGTGTTCGTACACGCTAATCCCAGAAACCGCCCAACAGATTACAAAGAAATTTTGTGAATGTGTGGTTGGTTCCAACTTGAAATACAGGATAGTTTTATTCCCAAATTTTTTTTTCATATTTTTCATCCAAAAATACATACAAACCAAAAATTTTAACTTTTTAATTCAATTCAATTAGTTGATTTCTTTAAAAACATTACAAAACTACATTTTATTTCGTTTTTAAGTATATTTGTAAAATGGTATTACATAATAAGTAAGCGGTGTATCAACTATACCAGCAACAATAGAGCTTGCCTTTTAAAGGCAGCTTCACCGATGCTAAATATGTCGATATCCGAATTTATTCTGTTCAACAGCAAGACTGCTCTCCCCACCGGCATGACCATTGGCAAGTTAGTCCTGCAGGCCGGGAGATAAAACAGTGTATGCTGTCGGTGACGGAGATAACCATCAGGAACATAGAGACTAATACTCTCCATGATAGTCGGATTTTCAAACCATCCACGAATCAGTTTGAAAAAGTGTGATACAATATGCACATCTCTTCTGACCCGTAGATGGTTCATACCGAGCATGCCCAAGAGAAAGTCAGTAGGATAGAGCCACGGGTAGGAGCCATACTCCCTCAGGTAGAGGAATATCAGAAATTACATTAGCTCAATAAATTTAATTAACTTTTTATACTATTATATGACGTATTATAAAATGCATTCCAAATGGTTGAGTTAAATTCTAACTGGTTTCTAATCTTAATACTTAAATATTCAGCCTGCATATATTTTTGTGCTCACAAAACTCGAAAAGTAGTCGACCGATATCGCTGAAAATTTCAAAGTTTGTTTTTATTAGTGCCAGGAGTGTTTAGAGATGTTTAGATGGTAGAAGAAGTCAGGGACGCCCGAAAAATACTTATCGCAATATCAATTAGACATTACGCCCTAGAAAGACATTAGCAATAGCGAAGCATTGCGGGGCACTCGATATTATACAGGTTTTCCAATAAGAGGTGTTATTTTGATATTCAATCGTAAAAGATCAATGGTGTCGTTGCTTGTGTGGCACATAGCTCCGTTTTGTTGAAAGTAAACGTTCTCCAGATCAATACCATCAATAAATCATTAATCATCTCTCGATAGCGCAATCCATTCACCGTAACTGTTGCTCCAGCCTCATTTTCGAAAAAGTAAGGTCCAATGACTCCGCCGGACTATAAACCGCACCAAACAGTCACACGTTGAGGATAGAGAGGCTTTTCAACAATATCTCTTGGGTTTTCCGAGCCCCAGATGCGACAATTTTGCTTGTTGACGAAGCCACCGAGGTGGAAATGGGCCTCATCACTCAAGATGATTTGCATTTGATTCACTCAAGTGAATTTTAATAATTTCAATGCATTGTTGAAGCGTGTATCGTTCCATTTTTATTAATGGTGTAGTTTCTACTTGTCAAATGTCAAAAAATGACAGCTTCAAAAGTAACATCTACCGAAATAGCGGGCTATTCAAAATAACACCTCTTATTGGAAAACCCTGCATTTATAAAATTTAATATGAATGTTAGTTGCATGAAATTGCTTTACTCATCTTTCGTGACCATATCTTAATAGCCAACTTCCCTCCAGCCTTCCCTTCCCCAACTCATAATTCCTCAAATGCCTGACATCGTACCCCAATTGGTATTACCATAATCCTGCTGTTGGGAGCAGTTGGGACTCTAGTGCGGTAATCACATAAAAAATATTTTACCATTTAATCCCTAATATCTTTTGTGGCAACGCCACGGACTGCTATCCGTGTCATACCTCATACCATAGAATATTTTATTCACCATCAGTCATCACTAATTTCGATTGTCTGTGCGTCCTGCTTAACTCTGATTCAATGAATTCAAATTTGCTTTGAATTTACTTGTATTTTCAAAATTGGAACTGATTGTGTGAAGAATTTAGACATTCGATAAAGTACTTTAATAAATAATTATTTTAAAAGAGATTTATTTTTATTGACGTGTCATTCTTAAAATTGGAACTGATTTGTCAAGAATCTCGCAATTTTTTACGGATCTGTGCTAGTAGAATTCTTAAGTAGTTACTGCCTCAAAGTCTTACGAGTAATTCACAAAATAATATTTCTACGAAAACACATTCAAAATGTAAATTTGTCGAAACTTGATTTCGAGCAAAAACTTTTTTTATTGAAAGTTAGAGACACTTTTTATTCTTTGAAATGAAGCTTTTTCGCGTACCGTCAAACTCATAATGACGATGAACTAACTTATAAAAGATATCGCATTATATCGATCTTTTTTTTAACATTAATTCTACCCAGAAGGCCTCAAGGAAAAAAAATCCCTCAAGGCCTATGTCATCTTTGGGAATGGAGTGTCTTGAAGAGACCCATGTTATAGGAGGAAGGAAACACAAAGGCTGTCAAATTGTTCCAGAACCGTGCTGTAGAACTCAGGAACGACCCGTTCTCCGGTGACAAATATCAATAGTTTGGCGTGCTTCCCGATATTATGGAATCAATGACTCTAGTTCCTTAGAGCTTCTTGCATTGAAATACGGGTAGAACAAGGACAACTTAATTGACATGTAATTTAATAAATAACTTGTGATATGACGAATACAATTGATTGAAATTGTTAACCTGATTTAGTGTTTTAGTAGATAGTGATAACAAACAAAATACCTATTATTTGAAAGTGCAATGAATCAAACACGACTCGTGAGATTAAAAGCATGTATTGTGTACTGGGCTTCTTAGTCAGACTGAGTGTTTACAAGATGATAAGGAATAGACAAATAGTACCAAGGTAGGTCATTAACATTATGATGGATAGCAACGGATAAAATTACCAACAAATTTTCACGATAAAGATAATTTTTACTTTAAATAATAATAATGTATTCGTAATTGAAAAAATGTAAATAATTATTTTATTTTATTACCAGACAAGCTGTACCCCATCTTGCGTTGCAATGGCTCAGTCTGTCTTTGCAGATAGAGAAACAAAACTTATTGTTTTTACATCCTACAGATGGCGCTGTAAATAAATACATGCTTTTTCCAACAGATGGCGTTATTTAAAATAAAAAAAAATAAACATATTTTACCTGTTACAGGTGACATCTACAGGGTTTTCCAATAAGAGGTGTTATTTTGATATTCAAAGAGCTATCGAGAGATGATCAATGATTTTTTATGGCCGGAATTTGATTGTGATGGTATTGACAACGTTTACTTTCAACAAGACGGCGCTACGTGCCACACAAGCAACGAAACCATTGATCTTTTACGGGAAAAGTTTCCGGACCGTGTTATGTCTCGAAGAGGTGATCACAATTGGCCACCGAGATCTTGTGATTTAACACCTTGCGACTTCTTCCTTTCGGGCCACGTGAAAGAGAAGGTCTACGCCAACAGCTCAGCGTCGATTCAAGACCTCAAAGATGGAATTCGTGAGGCTATCGAGGACATAAGGCAGCCACTTTGCGATTTGGTTATGGAAGATTTCATGAAAAAGATATGGTGCTGTAGGCGTGGTCGTGGTGGTCATTTGACTGATGTTATTTTTCACTATTAACGGCATACCTTCCTCTTTATAATGAAATAAACATTCGATCATTTATATTAAAAAATGGCATTTTTTTTATATCAAAATAACTCCTTGAAAAACCCTATATAATATAGGTATATAAAAACACGCGTATTCGAATGCAACGTTGTGTCAACATTTCAAGGCATTCGATGAAGAACTTTCAGAGATTTCAGATTTTGAACAAACGAACATTTACATTTTTTTTTTATATAGAAGATACAACAGATTTTTGGCACAACGTTGCATCAGAATATTTCTATATTATATAGATTTCACCCGTGACAGGTAAAAGCATGTTATTTTTTAACAGCGCATTCAGATCTGTTAGACAAACACGTTTTTTTTATAATGGGGCCATCTGTTGGATATAAAAGCAACACGCGCCATTGTTTTTTCTTTCTTTACAGACAGACTAAGCCGTGGCAACGCGTAGCGGGATACCGCTAGTATATGATAAAGTACAGATTTTTCAGAAATAAATTCCTGTTTTTGTACCCTATATATATGTTGAATATCAAAGAAATGAGAAGGAAAGCTTCATTCTACAGGTTGCACTATGAAATAAATCTGAGGAACTGCACTTTAGATTTATTTTTTACATTATGTATCTTTTTCATTTGGCAAAGATTTTAGTATGTATGATTAATGCAGTGATTTTGATGTTCATTGTGTAAAGTTTTTGTTCTACAACTCTGTAATATAAGCGTGTAAGTATATTCCGACGGAAAACACGAATTTCTGAGCTCTCTCAGATTGTACTCAGACTTCATTAAAACTTTGCAGACGACGTTGTTTAAAAAAAAAACTAACAAAGTAACTTTTTTCGCCTCGGGCAATTCGCAAACGGACCGCTTCAAAACTTGTTGACAATTTGTATGGAGGATTATTTTTATATTATTCTACAGTTTTAAAAACTTTCTCGTCTTCTATAATGCGATGGAAATTAGAATGTAAAGGGAAGTTACCTTCTAAGTATGTGAACGTTATATTTTTAAAATTTTGTCTGTTTTTAGGTTTCATAATGATGATTTTGTTCACAGGTCTTATAAACTTTCGATTATAAAGGATAAGAGGGGACTGAGGGTGGGTGCTCCAAACTAGTACGAAAAACTTTTTCGATACTATCGGTGTGCACATTTAAACGTGTCCTTTTTGAAATGTGTCCTCTTTGAAACGATTTGCTAGTATTGAACCTTGTTAGTTTAGTTTATAATGTTTGGATTCTAAAATCTATATCTGTATGTCATTAATTAAAAGTTCCTACCTACTTACTTTTGAAATAGTCAACGAATTTCTCATTATTTTTATTCGTGGAAACCAAAGGTGGAAACTGAATCTTTACAATTTTGTTTAACATAGCCAACTTCCTGGTACCTACATTATTCATGGGCGGTGAATATTATGCGAACAAACATAAACAAATAATTCTTATTAAAAAAGTAATGTGATATTTTAACAAACTACGAATACCGTTATGATGTGTGGAAGACTTAGGATGGATTTAAGTTATGTTATTATATCATTATAGGCTAGTTGCTTGACAGAACTGAAATAATAATAGAACTTGAAAAAATCTTTCACAGGGCTTGAAAATGAACTTTGAAATTTGAAGAATTGTTCAAATTCTCTGAAACAACGCGTCCTGAAATTTATTTTTCCGGTTATGATTTTCTTACTAAGAATATGCAATTTTAATATTTTCATTACATTTATTTTTTTAAAAACGACCAGAAACCGCCCATTCCAAAACGGTTACAAAGATTACACATCCCATATCGCAGGTCGTCAACAATAATTTTTTAAGTATCACGTATGTTTTCTGCAGCTAGAAGAGACTTCCACACACACCACTTCAGTCCTTAGTCATCTCTGGTTCTAATATTTCATTTCATAATAAGTTGGCAGGCGCTGTTATTTTACGTTCCCCGGTGATAATACTCTTGAATAATAATTAATCGCGCTATTAATTCGACATCAAAATAAATTTGAGAGAAACGGATTCACTTTTCTTTAGTTAATGACCAAGAGTTAAATTAGTCAGTCCAATTTATTATAATAGATTGCCAGCGGCTTGTCTTTCTGTTACAATTCTTTCTAGATGGTGCAGGTTCAAATGATAAATTGAAATACATTTTGATGCAACCTAGTCGGTTTTATACCTACAACTTGATGCCAACTGCCGTCATGTTCCACGTGAGACGAGATTCAATGCGTACTAGTTTTTAACTATAATATACATGAGCACCAAATAATATATCTCAAATGAATACCCTTCATCTATTCACTCAACTAAATATTATGTAATCAACTCACTAAGCCACATCCCACTTTCTCAGTGAAATTATTTTTTAGGTACCTTGCGAACAACAGCAAATTGGTAATAAAAACGATAAAGCTAGTCACACACGAGAGATATAACATCATAATTTAGGTGGGCGTGGCCTATATCACCGTATCATGGAGAGTATTAATTTATTCGCTCTCGATGGTCATTAATCGATGGTCATATCAATTCTTATTTGAATTTTATTTCATTTTCGTTTCGTGGAAACCTACATTATTTCTGTTTTTCTTGTTATATACATAATTAGATATATGAAATAAATTTATCATTAAAGTATCCTTCGCGCAATGAGTGTATTGCAATTCACAGGAAGTAGCTATGTTATGTTGTGAATTGTTTCTGTTATCTAAAATACTATGCAAATAAATAAAAAGAATTACATATCATTAATATTAATTTAAATTTTTGCAATGAGTCCAGGCGGAAATACTGTCATGTACAAAGTATTTAAGTCACGTGAACATCAAAGATAAATCCAATGCTAAATTCAATATTTATTTCGCTCTGTTTTATCTCTCAAATATTCTCTACAAACTGTATTTTATAGCAAAGCAAAATACCCTTTTATTTACGCAGTACATTTCATATATTTTTAGGTAAACATTTTTAAAAACTAATCTCTGGAACTTCACTTAATCCACCTATATTGAAAGAGGTTAACTTATATCTGCCCAACAAGTATACGTGTACTCGTGGGATATAACTCCGAATGCGAGGACTTCTGTCTGTCAGAAGCGACTCAACTGCTTTTATTAACGATTTTGCATTAACCATCCACATTTTCAACGTCACTTACAGACAGTTCAGTAACTATATTTTGACGCACATCACAAAATAGTAAATCTTCCACCTTTTATACTTACATTTACCTCAAATTTGTAATTTTCTCCGTAGTATATTTGTATCGTACGTATCATTTTCAATAAAATTCATATTTACGTAAAACCTTTTTTTTTGATTTTATGGATTCTTTCGTAATCCTCTAACTAGCTAGGGCTTATAACAATACCCTTCATGTTTCTAACTAACTAGTACTGCGGCTGATTAGCCTTATTACTATCACCATCTGATGGTTGTATTTAATTGACTGAATTTATGTTACATTAATAAGTTTTATGAGGAAAAATTCTTAACTGGATAAAAAACCTCATACAGAACGAACACTCTGACCCCGAAATCTTCAGATACCGCGTTGCCGACACATAAAAGATATTTTAATTCAATTAACTTTAAAACCAAGTCTCCAAGTGAAATATTTAACAGTGTTTTATTCAGAAGTAAAATCAGTTCCCTTCCAGTTTAAAATCAGTTTTGCCTAGTAGTAGATTCATGTGTCAAGACAGATTTAGAAATCAATTCTTCTCTGTATTTTGACGTAGCTTCACTCCAATTTTCATCACTCTCTCCGAGGCTAATTTCGCGACAATTTGTTTCCAGTACCCTATTCAATTCAGTATCTGTACAGGACGAATAACTGTCTCGTACAATATTGATGCATAGCCGTTTTATGAAGAACGTGAACAAATAAATTAATTTGTTATATTTTTTATAAGTAAGACTGTAACCTTTTTCCGATTCAAGTGATAAATGCAGAATATAACATCAAATGATATTTTTACGTTAATTAAACATCTTATTTTTGGTTATTGGTGCATGAGTGATCTGAAATATGCCTGCGTAAAGCGTAACTCAAATTCAATAAACTTTTAATTTTCAATTACGTAACTACTTATAAATATATGAAGTAGGTACGAAAATAATTATATTAAGTAATAATTCTTCATTCGAAATGTGTATTTGTTTTGTTTAAATGTTTGACAGATGCTTATATGAATTAATAGAGTGAAGAACTTGGTCCAGTGGCATACTTTATTATTTTATTGCATCTCACCATACATAAATTACGTTTTTCCGCATAAAAATCGACTTCACCAGAACTAAGCCTGTATCGAGGTTAACAATTTACATTTGAGTGAAGCAAACATAGAGTAATCACAAACATAAACTAATACTATATACAGACACAAAATATTTCAAAAAGGAAAAAAAATGTATTTGATGAGTTACCAGATGGTTAATTTGACAGTATATTGTAACATTATTTGAACCATAACTACTAATTTATCATTATTTCCAAGAATAAAAATGTAGATAATAAAGACAGCTGGGGTTACATTCAGTTTTTAGCAAATGGGACTTGTATAAAATCTTATTAAAATGTTAAGACAATTGTCTTTCAGTACAAAAATCTTAATTAACTTTTTAAATTTAACTAAGGAGTTGGTAGACTTAACATGATTTAGAATAATATCATAAGTGGTGCCTGATATAAATATTTATTTATTTATTTATTTACGCCCTAATGGGCTTTTACAAAAGTAGTTAACAAGTAATACAGTTGTGTTACATAGTTTACAATAAATTATTATTTTTGATTAAATTAAGGTAAATTCAAATTAATAGTGTGGATTACGGAAAGCTAAATATGTATTAAGGAACATATAAATATAAAAACAAAAGTGTATTCACTACGGAGTTGTGAATTCAAACAACTCAGTAAAATGATTAAAAAAAATTAGTTTTATAACTAATACGGAATCTTTAATCATGTCTACAATATTCCCAAATTTATTGCCAAAATGATGTAGTCTATGTATAGGTGTATGAGCTTCATAGTTGGTTTTAAAATTGTCACAGAAAAATGTAGCATCTCGTATTTCTAGTATAGTAATAGTTTCTTTGAGCAAAATATGTTCGCTTTCATATTGCTATTTCATTCATACACACATTATTTGAATAGCTATTCTTTTCATAAGCGGTGCTACATTTTTGTTAGAATAGCGTGTCTTGTATTTTGTAATGTCATTGGATAGAAGTCGTAATTTTTCTAGTTTACTAACATTCGAAAGGTAAATTTCGAGAGGTTCTCATATTTATATCTCATCTCCTTAGTGAAATTACTGTGTAAAATGATGACAAGCAATAAATATTCAAGCGTGGAAAATAGTGCCCACTTTTCAAGTATCATAATTCGAAAAGTTTTTAATTTAAAATACTTTTCAAGTAAAAAAATCAATGCTAATGATTATGATCTTGAAAATAACGAATATTGAAAAAAAATCTCACTCAAACCGTTAATCATTATTTATTAATCATAGTTGCAATCATCATGACTGGACCGGAAACATGTAGGAATAATTATTTTCAGAAATTTAATGTGATATTTCATAATAAAATATTGAATAATTGCGGTCATTCGTAAGTAGGTATATTGCGTGACTATTTTATAGTCATTTGTCCTTCAAGTTGTTTTTCCTATGAATGATTAACGTCGAAGTATAATCTCATTGAGAGTGACTCAAGATGTGATGGATGCAGCGACTCACTCTGAAATTGATAATGGTGGTTTGTCATAGTTTTCAGATGACCTATTTGTAGATACATCACGTTGTTGTGATAAACGATGTATTAACATTCAATCACGTTTTCTAAGTGTGGAAAGTCACTGTCGTTGTAGTTTGAAAACGTATTGAATTATGTGTAAAACTAAAAAAAAGAGAGGATAGCTGCCATACCGCACAAAAGTCCCTCTCAAACTGCTTTCAACCATCTGGGGCTAGTGAAACTATGGCATGCCCAACTTACTGGGGTATGTTGTGAGGCTAAAGGTAGTGAAGAAGGGAAGGAGATGGGGAAGAGGAAAGTGAGGAAACAGCTGGCTAATTAGAGTCTGATCACCAAACAAGGCCAAAGCCGTTTCAAGCAAAGTTTTAGTTGTGAATGGCAGTCTTTTACCAAGGTGGTACTGAATATCTTTCACTCTGTAACGTGCCTCAATCATTACACTTTGCATTATTTTAGTGTAAAACAATAAAACTTACTTGCGCACACCGGGGTTTGAACTCGGGACCACGGTAACTGTCCAACCATTATTTAGTTTAATTTACATGGGTTGATTCGTGTAATTTATTTATTTATACATTTAACGTCCGAAGAGCTTTTTCATGAACAAATGTATTATAATTCTTTGACATGAAGAATAATTTTGAAAATGAGAAAGAAATAATATAAATTAAATTACAATAGACAAAAAATACATACATGAAGTAAATAAAAAATGAGAAACAATTTTTTTAAATATACAGTTATCAGATAGGTTAACAAAGAGACAACTAAATATACAGTTATCAGACAGGTTAACAAAGAGACAACTAAAGGTTCAAGAATAGGTTTTATAATATGATACACAAAATTCATCAAGTCAACATTAAACAAGTCAATATCACCTAAGTATTGGTTTCCCATATTGTAATTATAATGAAGAGTTGTAGATTCTTTCAGCGAAAAACCATTCAGAATCTAAAGTTTGCTTGAATTGACATTAGCCGTGTTTGGTGATGAGATCTGAATAACCAGATACTTCCCAACCTTTGTCTTTTCCCATAACCTTTCCCATCCAAATCCCTTCAGCCACTCGACATACCGTTTTAGACTTACATAGACTTTTCCAGACCGTAAAGAATGTGCGGTTTCATTATCTCGATCGTCTGCTACCGCAGTGGTTAATTTGGTTACTTGATAGGTAGATATCTATTATCTACATGACTTATTTCAGAAATTATTATTACTAGTCCTACCAAAAGGAAGTGAAAAAAACCCAAAAATTAATAATTATGACATTTGTTTAATAGGTCATCTTACTGATACGATAGCAAAGAATCATAAAATAAATATACTATTATTTTTTAATTAGAATTAAAGGCACGAGTGCCATTTATATACACGATAGTTATTGACAGTCATAAAAGAAAGAAAGAAAAGAAAAATTATAAATTTACACAGATGTCCCAAAAAGGGTGCGGCGGCGTTTCTTCGTCTGGGGTTATTGCAAACTTTAGACAGGCAGAAGAAACAATAAAAATCAGCAGGATGAAGAAGAAAAGAAGATGTATGGTTTGTATTGAGCACGAAAGTCGACATTTTAAAAAACTTTTGTAATTCAATGATAATCAATTAATGACAATTATAATTAACCTTTATTTCGCTCACCCTTTTCAACTGGTTTTTGGAATTTATGCTTTCAATTTTTTTTAAAGTATGATGCTATAAAGATAGCTCAACGAAATTTACAGGGAAAACAGATGATGAAATCGGCATTTTTAAAAAAGGTTTGGGCGGATTTTTTCAGTGACTTTTTTAATCGTTCTCGAAAATTTTAAAAGTTTAGAATTTCAACTAACTTTGGGATTGTTTTTTTTTATGACGCAATGGTATCAGATTTACCCACAATTAGTTTTGTTTCTACAAGAAATACTATTTACCTAATTTGAAGAAAAAAATCAAGCATGTATCTCAAAAATTCATCTTTCTGTGATCAATAATCTCTTGTAAGTCAAGGTTTCACAAAAAAATACGAAAAAAATCATGGCTTGAAAACTACAAAAAAGCGCGGATAATACATGGGGGGGTGATTTGGGTAGCCCTGGGTGTGCTCTACCTCTGGACTTCTGCTTGACACCCTGTCTAAGTAAATAAGACAAAAGAAAATACATTTGTACGAAGTTAATGAAAGAAATAAAGATAAAAAACAATAAACCAGTTATGTAGTGACCTCGTTTAAATATGCACTGCTAAAATGTTTAATTAGTATGTCTTTATACTTCAATAGGGGCATATTAAAAACATCAGCCTACATAGCATAAGAGTTACCAATAGTGTGTTATCTATTTATAACAGAATTTTAGCCTGGAACCGTAGTATAGTAATTATTGTTGTGAATTTTATTATTAACTATTTTATTTCTTCTGTATATCCATAAATAATTCTATTGACCTGGAAACGTAATGATGCCATATCATTTAATAACTCGGAGATTGCAAAATGTTCACAGCAATCGTAATATTTTATACGCGAGGTAAACAAATTCAGTTTCACAAAAACGCTTATTTGGCGTTTTACTATTTACTTAAAAAGTAGAACTAACTCGGGTACGCTTTAATACATCACTGTGTTTTTGTTTATATGAAGAGGTAAGCACTTTGAAAATATTAATTCATTTCGACTGGAACAGTGGATTAATATGGCGTGCGCCTCTGGAAGGTTAATTTAAAACTGCCTACGTGGTATTATCCAGTCGTAAAGTAGAACATTAAAAAATGATGGTGTTTTTGTGTAAAAATGCCAAAACGTGGCTTCGGAAGTAATTTTTTAAATACATTTTGAATTTGACTCTTGTTTTCGGGAATGAATTAATGCAAATCTTGGAAGCGGAAATTAACCCACTTCCCGACATCCGATCGAGAGACTTGCTGTTGATGACAGTGCATTTTATTTTTGGCAATCACTTATATACTCGGACGTATTCACATTTCGCTGAAATTGGATGACATTACAGCTTTTAATATACGAAATAAATGTCCGTGCTACCCAATCGGAGTTTGGTCTACCCGGTTGGCATTTGGCGAGGTTTTTAGCGCGGTTGGCTCCAGTTCCTGTTAATCGTCTGTCAAACCGTTTTTTATATTTCAAAAGATATTTAAAAAATACATATTATTTTAAAACACTTAGCTTTTGCGGGTTGATTTTGTGTATGTGCCTACTCTGTATTGGCCAATGGGTTTATACCAGTCCATGAGTTTCGGAAGAAAATATTTGTATTCCTCCTTCTACCATCATTATAAACGGAGAATATTGCTTGTGCAATAATTGTGGACGACTGGCAGAGAATTGAACCTGCGCTGCCTGGGTGGGAACTCGTCGCTTTGTAGTACTCGACCAACTTACCCTATCCTCGTATCTTTAAGGTGTAACCTTAAAGACACGAGGAAACTTGTAAAACACCCAACGAATGTCTGGCCTGCATTATTTCAATAATGCAACCCCGTGAAAACATCTTTGGGGATCAGGTGGTGAGGCACGAAATGGAAGAAGGTTGTGAAGGTCACATGTGTTTATTGGTGAGTCAGTTGCCGTGACGAGGAGATGACGCTGGACAGAAGAATATACCGGATGCTGGCTGATGATGTGCTGGTCAAGCGCGGGTCAGTGAGTCGACGCCGGGCGCTGATGACCGGGACTCGATGGAGGTCAGGCACTGGCGAAGAACGTTGGTCTTCAGGCACTCCAGTGCTGAGGAGACGGCCGAAGGTGCGACGGACCTTGTGGGCAGTTGAACGGGAACGATGTAGACCAGTGAGGATGCTGCGTGTCCTCGTGGTGGTCATGGTTGCGTGGAAGAAGCGCTGGTCAGAGACGCTGGAACCAGGGCGCTTGTAATCCGAGTAGCGCTGGCCGCGGACGTGGCCGAGGCGCTATGATGATGTCCCGATAGAGTCCATGATGATAGGGGCGAAGCCGGGTACGTTGTCCCTCGCGCTAGTAAGATTAGCGCGGGTGATCACTCGTTGAACCTCGCAGACTGGCGGCAAAATTATGACTGACTGACTGACTCGCTGCGTCGGGCTTATTTATACTAGACGGCCGACGGTAGCAGTGGGTAGTTGGATGGCAACTAAATTCTAGGCACTCGCACAGACTGTACGTTTCAGGAACCTTCGATAGTGCGGCGATTATGCATAGGCCGTAGACTCGAACCTTCCGGCGAGTTCTCGTAATGTGTAAGACGGCCCGTGACGTTTTGTCACCTGGTAGACAGGTAGGTACCGTAGTACGTAAATTACTTTGTTTACGATTTAACGATGCAAGTATCAAGTACGTACCTAAGTAGCAAGTAGCAGTTTATTATTAATTATTTAATCTGGATAATTCGACGCCACATTGTGTGATTTTGGATAAAGGTCGCGGCACACCCCTGCTGCTTCTTAAATATTTACACACTGAAATTTACAATTGTCTTTCGGCTTCCTGTGGTATTTTGCAAAAAATGTGATAAAACGTCACAGTACGCCCCTTTAACGAAATTCTTCCATTGTCTATGACTGTATAAAATTTGTAAAAAAAATCTAACCCTATATTTGTTTTAATTGTTTCAGGTTTGTGCCATTGATCTTAATATCATTTTAACCAAGCGTTTCGGAGTGCAAACTTTAACCATCGGTAAGTAATATTTTTTAATTTAAAAAGTTTTTATTCGCAGTTTTTCTTTTTTTTTCAATATCACCGCTGTAAAAAATTCTTTCATAAGCTTTTTCCAATGTCAACTAATCTAAAACTGGCTGTCGAAAATTGTGGACCAAAGTTTTCACAGATTTAATTATGAGACCTCGGTTAAAATTTTCAATTCGTCTCAAAATATCGCTTCATCGGGTTAGTACAAGCAAATTATTTAATGTGTTTAGTAGTTGATCCGATCGTCTTATTGTTAGCCAGACCCAGGGTTCAAGTCAGGTCACGGAGGTCATTAGGTACGAATCTGCAATGATAATTATTACTTCCTAATTGATTGCTGAAGTTGTGCTTCCATTCCAATTGTACTTAATCGTTAAAGTTGTATTGAAAAAGTTTTAATTCGAACTGATGCTTTCTTTGATAGGGGTCAGGGGTGGAATGGGCACACGAATTGAAGTGAAAGGCTCTCGGGTCATGTAGGTTATAATTTCTACTTGTACTTCCATCATAAAAGCTTGGATTATGACTCGTGTTATTATCGAGTACTTAGCTTTCAGGAGAGTGAGGAACCCGCGACCTCGAAACTCCAGACACAAACATCTGTGCAAATACCATGACACCATAGCTTTATGTAGACAACCAATTCTTTATAGTAAAGGTTATACAAATGGGCGCACCTTCTTTCGCTTTCTATAACATTGTATTTTCTCCCTAAACCCTTGTGCAAATTTTGTTAATTATCTTCGAAATGTTCATTCTTGACAGTTTATACCACTAATCTAAACCATTTCCACAGCCCGAGGCATCTCTAAGTATATACACAAGTTATAGTTTAAACAATGTTACTGACAGCATCTTATTTAATCCAAGTACCAAGTTATTAATCCAAGTATAAGTTATTTTCTGCTTTTGTATACCTAGCGCCTTTAGCATAATATTTCGCAAATACGGCAAATAAAATATCCGACAATATATAATTTTTAAATTTGAATATCGGACAAAAGTATCAACTGCTCCAACCGTCTAGAGCTGGCGGGACTATGAATCCCCAATTAAGATATGCTGTGAGACTGAAGGGAATAGGAAGGAGAATGGGATGTGAAATAGAAAGGTTTAAAAGTTATTCAGGCTATTTAGATCTGGTAATCAAAAACAGCCATAGCCATTTCAAGGAACGCCATCGTGTCCATTCTAAATATGTCCATGATAGTATTTCACCGGGCCAATACTGAAAGTATCTACCTCTCTGGTACTGTAAAAGATGACTTACTATTAGAATGCTATTTCTGGTGTCCCCCAATTACATTTTTGTATCATCATAATCAGCCTCTACCTATTCTCTGCTGCATACCTTGACATACTTTTCCACTCTTATAATATTATTTTGTTTTACTTTTTGAAGCCACGCACGTGTTTCGCCTACGTTGTTATGACTATGCGATTATTCGATGGTCCATCGTCCATCTTTCGAGCGACGTGTCTCGCTCATGCATATTCTCATCTCCCAATGTTTTACTTTCAGTTTTTGATTAAGCAGATATTATATTTTAATTTAAAATAAGTTAACTTGCTTGAATATTATAATTTACAATAATAACAATAAACATTATTTTATTTCACAAATTCAACATTGCTTTCATTATGATTTCTAAACATACTTATTTCGGTTTTCTGTGATGTGCGTTATTCCTGCGTGAATTAATTCACGTTCAGTGAACTAGAATTTTCTTTGAATTTAAGTGCCATATTTTAAAATTGCAACTGCTTGTGTTAAAAATAATTATTCAGACAAACGATAAAGTTGTTAACATACGTATGGTATTACATTTATTCAGAAAAAAATTTTGTTGTTATTTTTTTTCAAAATTGTTTTTTTTTTAAATCTAGTGATTTTTCACGGGTCTGCGCTATTAGGAATATACATTTTTTAATATTTATTTCAATTTTAGTAATAGTACCAACAGTAGAAAAAACAAATTGCGATAAAGTTAATCTTAAAAAATAAAGGTTAAGGCAATCCACCCCTGTCTTTTGTTCTACTTGTTTAGTGGCCTGTTATTCAAAGTTGATTGAATCTTTTAAATCGGTGTTGATGAAGATCGATTATATCCAAATATTATAATATCATTATTTCAATTACAAAGGTCCATGGAAGACGAAAATCTGTAAATATTCCTAGAAAATAAAAAGGAATAAGTATTTATTATATATTCAAATAAATTTTGGGAAATCACTTTTGATTTTCATTAAAAAAAAATTCTTGCAAAAAACTTTTTCTTTCTTTCTTGGAGCATGTTTACTTATATATATCTATCTCTATTTAACATATTATGTTCCTACATTCTTCCACCATATTGCCTCAGACAGTGTGGAGTACATACCTACACCAGGGACCTTGCAACAATTGTAAAAACCAGTCTGTTAAGAAAGCTTATGCCGTGAACATGTTAAATGCTCCCTCAGGGCCATATTATCGTTCCGCAACAAGACCTGGCAAGTCAGAGTCCCTTCCCAATGCCAACTGTTATCCAGTCATCCAAATAGTTGTCAATTTGAAAAATTTAATTATTGATTACGTAATGAATAGAACTACAAATTGATTCGCGGACAATATTTTATGATTAGAAGGTACAAATTTACAGCACCTATGGACTAACTGAGACTGTCCAGGTAGACACTGTATTTTTACTTTCTTCAAAATTATCTGGATTATTACCAGCTGTGGTTAACAATTAGAATTGGGAAGGGATTCTGACTTGCCCCCGGTGTTTGGTATACTTCATGTTGCAAATCGATATTATGGCCTTGAGGGACAATCCGGTGATCACTGCACAAGCTTCCGTAATAGACTCGAATTAAACGCACTGAAGAACATGCACTGCACCGGTTTTCTTGACAAACTCATCATGTATAATACATTTTTGCAATGTCACTGATGCAGGTACCCCACACTGTCAGACAGGGATAGGTGATTGGGTAAAAGGTTATTGTGTGGAGGAATGCAGGAACATATGTTTAAAGGAGATGGATACATATACTCGTACTATCGTCAACGATTTCATTGGCCTGTCTGGGACCTAGGAATCGCAAGGTCTTATATGAGGTATTTTGGTGACATCAACTTTCATTAAAATCTGTATATACCATACTTCTATGGATTATCTGTTCATTGGATTATGCCTACTCTCTATTGTCAATTATCGGTAGTCTCTAACTAAACCAACTGGACACGCGCCGAGCTTTAATCCCGCGTCACGTCTGCAATAATTGTTTTATTCTGATAATAATTCAAACCTACATAATTTATTATTGTTAGAGGCAGGTACCGGCCTTATATCATATTGTAGTTCCCTAGCCCAACGCTTCTGCGGGACATTATCGGCGGATAACACCCTGTGCCACGTGCTGCTTAAAACCTCACATTAGCGGTGAAAGCAACGATCGCGCTCAACCGACCGCGGTTCGTTCGTTAAATCTAAAAATACGTACTGGATGGTTGGATATTTCCTAGAAATATCATTTACCTTTCTACTTATCCCATAACATTTCATAAGGTCACACTAATTATTTTTCGGTGATAAAAGTTTGAGGAGATAATAATGTGATGCTGAGGTTATTCGGCCAGTCAAAGACACCGTGAGTCGCTTGATTCAGCACAGACTGGTGGAGGGGACATTATCTAAAATATGTTTTGTAGTTTGTATATATCTTTGTACACTATCGGTCTTTCTAAAAAACGCGGCGAAAATTTTATTCAATTGATGAACGACCGTGTATGCGAAAACCTTACTAATAGTAACGTAACATGTAAACTGACATAAAATAGTTCATAGAAAGATACATAAGATGTATACATTGCCTATCCAGTCGAAGAGGGTAGTTAATTTGTTGAATAACTTCAAGTTATAATAATTCCTCATCGAATTTCTAAAATTTTTCAAGATATTTTAAAACTTCTATATTTTTCTTCATTCTAAAGATGTCGTAAAAACAAATATCAATTTAGAAACTAGATAAACTTAGCTTTTAGGTTTTTGTATTTGAAATATACTTTAATGTTTAAAAATTGCAATATTTTTATTTCAAATATGAAAAAAAAATAAAAATACCTTAACACATACATTTTGCATTAAAACATTGAAAAATATCAGAGAAATTAAAAATAAATAAAAAAATGATTTTTTTTAAATCTGCATGATAAATATCAATTCACTTTTTATATCCTTCATATAATAAAAATGGATTAAATATTATAATAACAACTTTTCATCAATGAATTTTTTTAGGTACATGCTAAGGCATTTATTTTATTAAACAACATGACTTTCATGAAAGTTTTATAATTCACCCGGTAAAAGTCAATTAAAAAATAATAAGTTTGATATAACCTCGCATTTTCCAACAACACATCTTGGCCTATGGAATGTTTAAGCATTTTTTAGTTAAGTCTTTTTATAAGCCCGCAATAAAAGTATCAGGCCTATAAAATCTGCTTTAAAGTTCAATATCTCCTACTTACGAACCCTTTTTTGGTTTTATTGTTTAGTGTGAGAAATAAAGTCATTTATATAATGTTCGTAAAACATTTAAATATGTGTGCCATAAAACAGGTGGCAAGTGTTAAGCGGGAATTTAAACCTTACCGCCAGCTACATAAGGAGTGTTATTGTTAGCGGCCCTGTTCCAAATGTGTCACGTCATGCTGCATCGACTTAAGGGTCAACACTCAATCGCTCTTCTGCCAACAAGTCTACTTCACATTAAGGCGATGCACTACGTCGTGTAATATTTTAAATTGAGCCGCTATCAATAACAACCCTTAAGTAGATAGCGATAAGGTTTAAATTCCCGCTTAACACCATCCGCCTGTTTTGATTTATGCAAGAAAAAAACATGGCCAAAAAGTGCCTTTTATTTAATTTTGTGGATGTTCAGGCATACATATTTAATTTTTCTCCGATCATTTTATAAATAACTTAATTTGCCACATTATACAGTAAAATCATAACCGTAAATGGGTTCGTAAGTAGGAGATTTTGAACTTTAAAGCAGTTTTCATAGGCCTTTACACTATTTTTTTCTGGGCTTATAAAAAGATTTATCTAAAAAATACTCGATCATTTCAAAGGCCAAGATGTATTTTACTCGCAATATTTAATTAAAGCATCTGAAACATTTCTAGGCGACCAAATTTTCAAACCAAAAACACATGATTTTGCATTACTACGTATGGCATCGCCTTTCAAAGTGTAGAGAAGTTCACTAATTTAAAAGTTTAAAATTTATGTAATTGCTGTCATATTAATGGCCACTCTGTACGTAAATTATTTCGTGCGAAATTATTATTAATCACATTGGGTTTATCGAATCGCACCTATTATTATCTATCCAGATTTATTCATTTGGTGCCCGAAACTAGTAACAATTCGGTAACATATGAATTGTAAATAGACAGTAAATGTGGTTGAATGGTCAAGTATGTGTACTACATATTGATCCACTTGTCGTGGGTTCTGTACCTACCAACATTTAAAAAACTATTTTTATTTTTATTAAAAGTAACAATATTACTTTTTTTTTAAAACACAATTTTTTATTTATCAACACTGACAGGTTTCGGAACAACCGTAGGTACCTTCATCATGCAAATATTACAAAATTATTACCGGTGAACACATATTAGGTGTTGAAGTGGGCGTGGAACCGTGACTAGGGATTAGTGAAGAGTGGAGGAAGGGATGGTAAAAATATATATTCAAACCCAATACTGCATTCAATTGTTAAGATTATGTACATTTTAGTGTTTATAGCTGTACTATTTTATTATGTTGAATGTAGATTTGTGGTTATCCATTATAATAAAATGAAACAATATTATTTTTTTAACTAACAAACTGTGACGTTATGAAATTTGCATACCTATTTTCTTCAAAATATATATATTATTCGGAATTTTTTTTTTTGAGATTAAGTGGGTATGAGTTAATAGTGGGGTTGTATGCCCACATAATTTATTTATTTATTCATTTATTTAACGCCCAGAGGGCTTTTACATGTAGGTGCTACAATTTTAACGACAGTTTTGAAACATGAGAAAGAAATATTAAAAATAAAAGAACATAAATTTAAAAATACAGCGATTTGAATGGCTTACAAAAATATAACTTCCATTTAGGAATAGGGTTTAAATAGGTCTTTTACGTAATCCACAAAATTCGCAGTTAATATTAAATATATCGACATCACCTAAGTATTGGTTTCCCATAGTGTGAAACCGTTGTATTGGGGAGTTCGCAATGTAATTGCGCTTATGTGTGTTGCATTGGAATAGTGTATTTTGTCGTGTTGTTATTGTAGGTATTCGTAAGTTTATGAGTTGCAGAAGTTCGCAACAGTCGAATTTAGAGTTTAGAATCTTGAATAAAAAAGTTAAGTCGTTTATTTTACGCCTGTCTTCCAATGTTTATTTTTTTAAAGTATTTAATAAAAAATGATATTGTAAGTCTTCTAGTGGGATGTTTAATTTAAAATTTATAAAACGTAGAATTTTTTTTTGTATTCGCTCAATGTTATTCGCCCATATAATACATGTATATGGGCGATATCCGTTTTTTTTTAATATTTCTTTCTATGGCTAAGTAGGTAGGTATAAAAACTGCTAATGCGTTTTCCACGAAACGTCCTTAATTTAAAAATGTACAACGAGAATACGTACAATCATTTTCGCCAACACATCTCGTAAAATTAGATTTAAACTATAATTTCGCTTAAATCGTTGCATTTTAAATTGAATTTCCTCGTTCCAACAATACGAGCGCAGATCCCATAGATTACGGGCCTCGCCGCCATAGAGAAAGCAGTGTTACAAACGTCAAACTCGCCCGCCATAGATAAAGCGTGCTAAATTTATTTCACAAATATGCAAATGGCCGCCTGAAAAGCGCGCCAAATTAAAACGGCAATAAAATTATTGACAGGGCCATGTTTGCGTAATGCAATTAAGCCGGCCTTATTAATGACGTTATTATTTTGTACGTTCGTGTAATCCCGTGTTTTTGCTCCGCAGGGGAAGACAGAGAGAATAGAACTTTCTAAAACAATGAGTTAACCTCTCAGGCCTCTGGCGTATTCTGTCAGAAGTCAGTAATTCTATTTTTGCAATAAAATCGAAATAAAGAGAATATTTCTGAATGCATCCGAAAACTAAAATCGGTTTTTGAAAGGTGATGAAATATGCTTGCAAATTGAATTTTTAGAAAAAAAAATTCTAAAATGGCTCACTTTATTTTTTTGTTACCAAAATTACTGAAAACCAAATAAACACATATTTTAATAGACTAATATATTAACAGATGTTATTGCCGTCTTATTTTTTTG
The DNA here is from genome assembly GCA_026573805.1 of Hesperophylax magnus. NCBI lineage: Eukaryota > Metazoa > Arthropoda > Insecta > Trichoptera > Limnephilidae > Hesperophylax > Hesperophylax magnus. The sequence continues at coordinate 9,445,649 of JAIUSX010000184.1, read as the reverse complement.
TGTTTTCATATAAAAATAATTTTTAAAAATTAAAAAAAAAAAGTTTCATAATTTTTTTTCCCTTTGGTTTCACAGAGGAGTACATTTTCACCATTCTGTGATTAATTCCCAGATTTTAATATAAAGCGTGGAGTTTTCTCTTTCTAGCAACGTTTAGATCATATTTCTCACCATTACAGCTGTTCCCAAAAGCGAACAAATTAGCTTGAAGGGTTAAATGTAAAAACCCTTCTAATCAGTATGATGTTTCAACACACATTACAATTCCTTTACTTTCTCTAAAATTAATTACGAAAACCTACGTTTTAACTGCAGTTCAAATATCATAATAATTTATTACATACTAGTGGGCCCGGGCTGACGTCATCCTGCCACAGACCGCTTTTTATGTAGGGAAGTTAAAATTTGAGATTGTATGTATTTTTAGATGAGATATCTAAAAAAATCATTGTAATATATATATTTTTATTTTTTAGATATCTCCAAAAGCACTACCTATTGTGTCTAAAACCTTCCTATATTTCAAGTTGAAACCAACCATATACATTCACAAAATCTCATTGAAATCGGTTGGGCAGTTTCGGAACGTGATTTTTATATATTAAGATGATAAAACTAAATAATTGACCCTCGGGCCCCTATAATGGGGTATTTTCACAAACTATGAATACCGTTGAAAATATATGAAAGATTTAAGGTTCGTTTTTCTGATTATGACTATCAATATTTTCATTCATAAATATTGATTTGAAAAAACGATCTAAAACAGCACATTCCGAAACGGTTCCAACTGACTACAGCGTCATTATTATATCAAGAAAGGCAATGTCTTGCAATACGGCTGTCTCCAATGTCGCCCGACTTGACACGTCAACACCGCCGAATTCACGATAAATACGAACATGTCATTTTGGCGGCAAATCAAAATGGCACATCTTAAATCGTCCTAGAAAATTTATTCGTCAACATAAAAATACCTGAATTATCGTAAAATTTTTAATTCTTGAAAACTACCCTCGGTCAGCACTTGACTATGGCAATCCAAATGTTGTAAGGCTGAAGGATGTGAGGGTGAAGGCGATAGGGAAACAAAAACAAGTGAGGTTCCTGGCTATTCAGATCTGGCCACCAAACACGGCTAGAATCGTTTCAACTGTTCTGTATGCGGCGGTGTTACAACATGGCGATGCTGAGAGTACTACTCTGATACTGAATGTATCTGTTTTCCCCCTTTTTGTTTTTTTTCAAAAAAATATTTATTGCACAAAAAGAGTACAAAGGGTATAGCTTATAGGTTACATCCTATTTCTTCCAGCTAACCCAACAAATACACATTATATTACATAACCCAACAATTACATGTTAACAAATAAATAACAGTAAATAAAATAAAAAAAAAACAGAGGTATTTAATTCATTTAAGGTGTAGTGACATTTGTTTAAAATAAATATTTTTAGTGTTGATTTAAATTTAAGTGTATCGGTTATTTGTTTGATGCTACGTGGAAGGTTGTTATATACTGTTTTAATTAGGTAGAAATGAGAGTGAACTTTTACTACACAAAAAATGAAATCAAACACAAACCAAAAACAACAACAAAAACTCCAACAAAAAATAAACCATGTAAAAGATACCTTTATGTTCTAATCTTTATCATTATGTGTATATATGTACCTACCTAGTACTTTTAAATTAGAATGCTACCCAAGCAGCAGTTAATCTTATGTTTAATTAGATATTTTATTTTATTGTATTTCTTCTCTTTGTTATTCATATTTATACAAAATATGTTAGAAGGCTTAGGCACCAGTTATAAGTACAAATGCCTATTATTTCATTATTATTTTAATACTATACTTATCAAAATGTTAATACTCATCCTAATTTGACTGTCCTAAAACGGGAATCCTCCTAGTTGGGCAGTCAAAACATTTCTTAAATAATGTATAATCTTATACTAAATAAAAAATAAAAAAATAATGAAATAAAAACAATATTTTTTGTTTAAAACCACGAATTTTTATTAATTTTAAGACCGACCGGTTTCGCTACACTCGAGCATCGTCAGGGTACAAAATTAAACTAATCAATAATACAAAATGTGTCATTATGTATACATACAGAGGGAGATAGAAAGTAAAACCAAAATGAAACAACAATATATTAAAAGAAAACAATTAGTGTATCTAAATATTATAATAATAGAGAATAGGCATTAATAATTGTAAGGTGATTAAGGGATACTGGGAATTTTACAGTTTACAGGGAATATTCCCAGTATTGGGCTTTTTGACAAATCTAATTGATTATTCAGAATTAAACTTTTGGTTTTAATGGCTTTGGATTCTGAATAATCAATTAGATTTGTCAAAAAGCCCAATACTGGGAATATTCCCTGTAAACTGTAAAATTCCCAGTATCCCTTAATCACCTTACAATTATTAAAGCCTATTCTCTATTATTATAATATTTAGATACACTAATTGTTTTCTTTTAATATATTGTTGTTTCATTTTGGTTTTACTTTCTATCTCCCTCTGTATGTATATATAATGACACATTTTGTATTATTGATTAGTTTAATTTTGTACCCTGACGATGCTCGAGTGTAGCGAAACCGGTCGGTCTTAAAATTAATAAAAATTCGTGGTTTTAAACAAAAAATATTGTTTTTATTTCATTAAAATGTTAAACCACAAAGTGATAGCTTTCTACGAAAAAATAACTAAAAAAATAAAAATACTTTAATGGCCATGTAGTGTGGTCCTTTTTGAAAAATAGTTTTGTTTGCTTTTGGGATTATTAGGTTTTCTGTGAACCTTGTAGCGTGTTTATGTGTTGAGTTTTTTGTGGGAATTTTTCTGGAGATGATCGAACTAACAGGCATAACTCCATTATATATATGTCCGTCACTGTCAGAAGTTTAAATTTTCGTCACTCTTAAAAATTATCTTAACTCAAACATAATTGCAATTGTTTCAGTATTAGTCTTGGCAGGATTAGGTTAGGTAAGATCCCCGGTTGTATTATACTGCGCCGTGTGTCAACTGTCAACAGTTCGGTCACCAAAGCTGTTGATGACAACTTGTCCAGTGTCCAGTGAACCCCAAATACACGCTGTTTAGCAAGTTGATTGTGTGAAATCCATAGCCACAGCAAAGGGATTGGTTGAACTGCAGACACTGTATAAACAAACTGATAGGAATGTTTTGTGGGCGTGTTCGTGTGCCCGAAATCAATTATCATACGTTGATATTGATCGTCCATTTTTTAATGTCGAAATTCTTTATGAAAAGGGTAATCAATTTCATTGGCCTTAGGCCTTAGGAGTCAAAAGTATGATGTCTAAATAATATAATTAATCCACTATGTTTTACTAAAACCCTTCATACATTTTTTAACCTACTTGATTCTGTGCAAGGGAGGACGGTCCGTCTGATTCACAATCCATTGTTAACATACCGATCGCTATATCCAATGCACAGACGCAATATGGGCATGCTGAGTCTGTTCTGCAGGTATTTTAATGGAGCATGTTCCGATGAGCTAGCAGCATTGATCCCGTATGCAGCGATGCACGTGCGTGAAAATCTACGTACACGAGTGGACACCCGTACACAGTTGATGTTGGCTTCAGGATTTTTTTTTTTTTTTTTTTTTTTATTCCTTTATTTTTTCCCAATTTACATATTTCATAATACAAGTTTTTTAATAATATGAAAGGGAACCCACTAAGGCGCAGCCTGTGCGTGGGTAATATAATTTAATACATTAGATTTTTGTACCTAAAAATACATAACAGTAAAAATAAAATAAAAAACAGTAAGCATAATAAAGAAAAACGGTAGTATTATAATTAAAGTTATTCTAAAAGATTGTGCAAGAGGAGCATATTAAAAATAAATCAAAGTAAAAATAAAGATTGTAAGATAATATATATGAATTAAAAGAACACAAAATAAAATAATAATAACTATACAGAAACAAAATAGAAAAAAGTAAAAATTAAATGAATAATGCTTCAACATTTGCATTGTACAGCCACAACTTTAATACTTTTTGGTATTGCGCTAGTTTAGTTGTTACTTGAATTTTTTTTGGTAGTAGATTAAAAGTGCGAGGTCCAATAAAGCTACTGTGAGTTTGCATTAGTTTGGTATTGGTTTGTGGGGTATATAATACATGATTTCTTCTAAAGTTGATTTTGGGTTCATATTTTTGAAATTTATTTTGGTTTTTCATGACGTATTTCAGGCTTTGAAGTAAAAATAGTTTACGGAGATTGAATAGTTGAGATTCCTTGTACAATTGATCAGTCGAAAATGTCCTCTTTTTATTATATATAACCTTGATAATATGATTTTGTACTATTTGTAGTGGTTTTATAAATGTATCTAGTGCGCCACCCCATCCTAATATACCGTACATAATTGAGGATTGCACTAGAGAAAAATAAATCATTTTCAATTTGTCAACATTGAGTACTTCCTTAAGTCTATAAAATATGTACGTCAGATATCTTAATTTAGAAACGGTGTTATTAATTTGTGGTTGCCAGTTTAAATTTGTGTCAATATATATACCCAAATATTTGATCTTTTCAATTTTTCCAATTTCAAAGCAAGAGGTGCATGTTACTTTATTACAGTTAGCATTATGTAGTCTAATTTTAAGGTTATTGGGAGGTTTGTTTTTACTGTTTTTATAAAATGTTAGGTAAAATGTTTTATTATAGTTTAAGAAAAGTCTATTACAAGTTAGCCATGATAAGACATATGAAATACATTTTGTTGCATTTAAAAAAGTTTCAGGCCAGGATTTTCCATTTACTATTATTGCTGTATCATCAGCGTAAGATACAATTTTACCAGGGATTACAACATTGCATAAATCATTAATATATATTAGAAACAGAATTGGGCCAAGCACAGTCCCCTGTGGTACTCCATTTTTTATCACTGTTTCTGTGCTATAAAAGTTCCCTATTTTTGTTTTTTGTAATCTGTCTTTGAGATAGTGAGTGAGAATTTTTAGTGCATCTTTTTTGAAACCTATTTGATTAATTTTCTTTATGAGTAGATTGTGATTTACAGTATCAAACGCTTTTCTTAAGTCTAAAAATATAGCTAGACTTTTTTTATTTTGATCAACAGATGTGTATAAATTTTTTGTCAGATCGAATATTGCATCTTCAGTGCTTAATTTACTTCTGAAGCCATATTGATTTTCGGACAGAATATTGTTTTGTTCTAGGTATTTCATAACTCTATTTTTGATACATTTTTCAAATATTTTTGAAAGGTTTGAAACTAAGGAGATAGGTCTGTAATTGTCTAATATGTGCGTGTCACCCGATTTGTGAACTGGTATTATAGTGGAGATTTTAAATTGTTCTGGGAAATACCCTTCTTTTAGGGATATATTATAAATATGTTGCAAAGGAGTTAAAATATATTGTTTTATTTTTTTTAGTGTATTACCTGATAAATTATCAATTCCTGAAGAATTTGTTGGTTTTAGGCTGTCAATGTGTTTTTCAATTTCATTAGTTGTGATAGGTGTAAAATAATCTAATGAGTTAATTGAATTGTTTGTTGGTACCAAAAGCAGAGATGAGTCAGCGGGCGCTGTATTAGCAATCTTACTGGATGATTCAAGTACTTGGTCGACGACATTTGTGAAGAAGTTGTTAAAGTTATTTGCAATGTCAGATTTGTCAGTTATAATATTGTTATTTATTTTAATCTCCTTAACCTCAGTTGATGCTATTCTTTTTTTATTCGTTATTTCGTTAATAATATTCCACGTTTTTTTGGTATCATTATTTGCATTATCAATTTGTTCACCATAGTATTTTTTTTTACAACTTCTTATTAACCTATTTAGTAAATTTCTATACAGTAAATATTTTGTTTTCATGAAGGACATTGTTCTGACATTGTTTTTTTGACAGGCTCTTTGATAATTTAGCATCTCTCTATATAGTTTATCTCTTTGTTTAATGGAGACTATTATTCCTACAGTTATCCAAGGTTTAATTTTTTTATATTTTCTCTTAGATATAACAATTTTATTTGTACTTTTTGAAATATATTCTTGGAGAGTTTTATAAAACGATTCTAATGCTGAATATGGGTTTGAAATTGATAGAATTTGATCCCAATTTTCCAAAAGAAGTAGATTATTTAATGTGAGGTAATTAATATTATTTTTTTCAACTGTTTCAGAATTTTCTTTTGAATTTGCAGTTAAGATGTTGTGTCCGTAAAATGTTGGGTAATGATCGGTAATGTTTGTTATTAGAGTTGAGGATGTTGTTATAAGGTGTTTGTGTGATTTAACAAATATGTGATCTAGAGTCGTGGAGTTATTCAAATTTTCTCTAGTTGGTGAGTTTATGTAAGACTGATATCCAGCACACGACAAACAATCTAAGTACTCATTTATACAGTTTGTTCTTTTGTTATTTTCATTTATATTTATATTGATATCACCGGTTAATATTGCGAAGTTGAAGTTATTTCTGTTAGTCATTTTTAAAAGCGAATTAAGTTCGTTATTGAAGAGAGTTTCATTTAGTGAAGGTGATCTATAGATAGCTATTAGCAAATAATTATAATTGTTATGGTTAAATGTTAATTTAATAGCATTTGCTGTTTTAAAATCTAAAATCTCGAAAGCAGTTTTCATGAGACAATTATTCATAAATACCGTGACTCCATCGTGTCCAGTATGTTTGCATTTAGATGAAATGGTTATATATCCTGGCAGGTTATAGGGTATTACCTCTTTCATCTGTGTCTCTGTTAATATAATAATACTAGGAGAAAAATCTAGACTTTCGATTAGGACACAGAGTTCATCAAAGTGCTTTCTTAAACTCCGTATGTTCATATTTAGAACTGAAAAATTAACATTTTTAAAATGATTATTTAATTCACTTGTGTTTTTACATATAAAGTTTTCATGCAAAAAATTTTCATCAGACATTTTGAACAATGATGAAGTATTTATACATGTATTATCGTCACTTGTTTGTTTATTCGGAGGGAATGTCTTCCGGCTGCCTTATGTGGATGATTGGGGCTAATTCATCTTTTCTCATCATTATGTTACCATTTTTTGCCCAGATAAACTTGTAGCCTAGTCTTGATGATTTCGCCAGAAATAGGAGGTGTTTATTATTTTGTGACAATTGTTCATTAATGTAAACAATGTTTTTATAATCTTCAGAAAAATTTATATTTTTTGGGTACAAAGTACCATATTTTCTTTTCTGGGTTATAATATTGTCCTTACTTTCTTTGTTTTGAAAAGAAACTACTATCCCTGGATTTTTACTTAATGGGTTTCTGTTTTTAATTCTATATGTGTTTGTTATTTTAGGTAATTCAGTTTCGCATTTTATTGTTTCCAATATATTGTGAACTATTTTAGGTAAGTTTTCATTCTCTTTGAAAGGAACACCTTGTATTTCAATATTATTTTGTTTTTGAAATTGTTCCATTTTGTTCAATTGCATTTTGATTTCCTTATTATCTGATTGTAATTGTTTAATTAAATTATCTTTGATTTTATTTTTTTCTTCGTATTCGTCAATTTTATTACAACAGAATTCCACAGACTTTTTAAGTTCTCTGAGTTCATTTTTTAGTTGTTCGTTAAAAGATTTCATTAACTGTTCTGATAAGTCCTCAAATTTTTTTTCCATAAATTTCATCATTTTGTTAGTGTGATAGTCTTCTTCCGAATCGCTAGATGGCGCCTTTTTTGTGGTTTTCTTTTGCCTGTTCATCTTAATGTGTTTTTGGCGTATTGCACCTAGATGGCGTTGTAATTTATGTAGAAGGTTGGTGTACTAAAATCGACTTATTTTAAAATAAAAAAAGCCGTTAGGTTAGGGCAGGGAGCGAACTCTGTTCCCTTGGGACTGCGCTTGAAGCAAGTGACGTTTGCCGCTCTAAACCGCTTAGCCACCACCGATATAGCGGGACCTGCGATTATACTGTTATATTAGTGCTGTGAATCTTAGAAATGTTAGGTATTCTGATTTTGAGTGGTTATTACAGGCAACAACACTGTACAAGCTCACTTCACAGATTTTAAAATCACTTAAAAATGTATATAACGATGCCGTTATTATTTAAATAAAGTAAAGAAGTTCACTACTGTTACACAGTTATGCGATTATCAATGTCTTTTTTATTAAATTCGATGTATAAACTATTAATTTTGAATATTATTTGCGGAGCGATTTTTGGCGTGCACACTGTGGGTATTAGGTACGTTTAACTTTTTTCTTAAAATTTAATAATTACTTCTTAAAATTTCTCAAAATTATAAATAGCATAGCGATATATATAATATATATCTAAATATTGATAAACAAATTACCACTTTTATATTATGGCTTCTGTGGTCGAGGGGTGTCTAGCATTAGTTATTTAAAATAATATATATATGTCTGTATTTGCGGCACGTTCAAGAGTGGAAGATACTCAGTATCGCTCTTGTGTAAGATCACCATTCAGAATTGAAACGTTGCTTGAACTGGCTTTGGCCGTATTTGTTGACCAGATCTGAATAGCCAGATACTTCCTCACCTGCCTCTTTACCATCTCCTTCCCGCCCCACAAGTGGCGGTTCGTGACTTTTGGTTGTACTAGAGTGCTAATATTACAAACAATGGCATTAATGATGTTGTTGTATCCGAAAATGATTTTTTTTTTGAAAATTTGATTTCCTAAAAATCTTCATACAGAAAACCGAATTTTCAAAAAATAATAAAAATCATTTTCGGAAACAACAACACCAATAATGTCGAATTTGTGAAACTTAACACCCTATGGCCGGGTTCCCACTGTGCCGGACCGGCAGATCTGCCGGAAACCGGACACCGGACAAGAGTGTTCACATTACACCGGAGCCGGAAAGATAATGGGAGGACATCGCTTCAGGATTCGAAAGAAAAGCCAACTTTCCTCACTGTGTTGGAACAGTAGATGGCAAACATATTAGAATTTTGAAACCAGCCGAGAGTGGTTCTATGTTCTTTAATTACAAGGAATATTATTCTTTTGTATTAATGGAAGTTGTTGATTCAGAGTACCGTTTTATTTTTATTAGTGTGGGCTCATATGGCAAGGAATGCGATTCTACTATATTAAAGGATAGTAAATTTTGGCAAAAGATCAATGATGGTACTTTAAATGTACCAAAGCCTAGACCGCTTCATGAAAACTTGCACGAGGAATTACCGTTTAAACTAATAATAATAATAATATTTGGCTGATTTATATAGCGCCGTTTTCGTGAGAAATCACCTCAAGGGCGCTGTACAAATATATTTCTTAAATAGTTAATACTAGAACTACTGACTTATCTCTAAGACTTATATCTAGTGACTTACGACTAAGGCCTATAACTACTATATTAACGACATATATACGAGTATTTACATATTTAGCAACTTACAACTAAAATTAATATTAACAATCTAATCTTACTAACGCCAGAAGAAGAAGGAAGTTCTATTATATTAGGGTGTTTTTTATTGTTAGCTGGATATATATGTTAAATGAATGAAATTAATGAATAAAATCAATCGTCAATCTTAAACGCATTTAGATGATTCATCTGCCAACAATTAAACCGATTGACTTGTTATGTTCCCGCTGATATTGTCCATTATCTATTGGTAGGTAGGCAAGTCAATAGAAAAATTGAATGAACGGAATCGATAGATAATGTAACAATTACAGTATAAAAAAAAATGAAAAAAAGAAATATTTGGATAGAATGACGGATTTATGAAAATGAGTGTCTGAAGGCTTTAATCTCCTACGTCCGTATGGAGGTACACATTTGAATACTGATAAAAAGATTTAAACGAGCAGGGCGAACACGTCTACTTTCTTCAAAAAATGCGAGCCGATGACGAGAGGGGAGCCCGGAGCATGGGCGCGGCGAGCGGGGACAGCCGGATACCGGCACAAACTCGTTCACATTACTCCGGTCCGGTGGTTCTACCGGCACTTTCGCAGTGACAAAACGCTCGGTAAAAATGCCGGGCTCGGCAAAAATGCCGGACCCGGGATAATGTGAATAGCTACATATAAATTGTACAGCCACTAGCCCTTCCGGCAGTTTTACCGGCCTGGCAGATCTGCCGGTCCGGCATAGTGGGAACCAGGCCTATCACTCTCAAAAGCCACGAGCCGCCACTGCACCCACTGCTTTCAGCCTCACAACGTACCCCAATTGAGAATGCCATAATCTCACTGGCTCCAGACGGTTGGGAGCAGTTGGAACTCTTGTGCCGTTTCAAATTTGAAAAAAAAACTTTATTTTTAATTTTTTTTTGTATTTGTAACTATTCGTTTTTATCGTCTCCTGTAAAGTTTTCACTGTGTGGCTTGAAGAGTTTTACGTACCGCAGTCGACTGTAAACCAACCACATAATTCATTTCAATTTGGAAGGCGGATTTGAGTACCGCCCCCCCGGGAACCATTTATGGATAACCAACACCTCTGCCATAGGTCATCCCAGGTGGTTCGCTATGTTTGGTGACTAAGCAGGGGTGCCCGGGTTCACCGGGTTCGTGGGTCTCGATCCATCGCCTTTCGCCGCAGTAGAAGGGATATATTCATATGTCAGTCACTCCTGGACACACTGATGCCTAGATTCCTACTCAACCCTCATACCTTTTACCTTCTCACAACTTTTCTCCTTCATTTCCACAGACCCTCCTCACAGCATTCCGAGGGAAATTATTTTCCTGAGGGCCTCCTCTTTGGGGATAATGTAAAAAAAATATAAATTTCGATCGAAAAAGATTTTAATTCACTTTTCCTTTTTTCAACATATTTTTTATATCGAATGCTTTCAACAAATTATTATTGTTATATTTTCCGAAATGTTCGCTTTGTTTTAATTTAATTTCAATTTATTTCCCTTATTTATTTAATACTATTCAGATGCATTTATACATTCATTGACTAAAAATCTTTTGTGTATGAAAATTAAATTTCCCACAATGAGATTACAATGATTTAATAAAAACTCTACGAATAATTTGAAAAGGCAACATTCGACAGCCAACCGTAGTAATTAAAACTTTTAATTGGGTACGTATTTTCATTTTAATGGGCATCTCTTTCCATTGTTTTTTGAGCCAATATGTAGAATATTTTATTTATTTATAGATAGATACAAAAGAATGTACAAATTACATATTAGTGTAACGTGTGTTATTTGTCGTTTCATTGTAAACATACACATCACTATTCCATAGCTCATGATTGAAATTACCTTAATAGAGAATAAAATGTTTCGTTCACAACGAAACCCCCGATAGATTTTTTGAAGGTAGGTAATATTTCGAATTTTTGTTTTTAATTTTATTTTTCTTTTATTGGAGAAATCGCCTGCATCCTAACTATATCTCACAGATTAACTAATAAATCTGACAGATATTTCTCCTTGTACCATAATTATAAGTGGAAACAAAATAAAGAATTTTATATACATATTATTAAAATTACGTTATATATATAATTTAAAGTCATATTACGGACATAGAGTTTTTTCAAAAACTAATAAGAAAGAAATAATTAAATAAATTGTTTTTTAGTGCAGTTGAATGGTTACTGTTTCAGACTGTTTTTGGTGTCAGTATATTTTCTATTTCCGATCTCCCTATGTTGCTCCCTGTAGCATTTTATTTCAGATTTAAATGTTATACCATTGTTGTGAGTTTTGAATGAGAGCGGGATTTTATTGTAGAATTTAGAACCGTAGCATCGTAAGCTTTTTTGCCCAAAATTTTGTATTTGTAGTTGCCTGTGCAATGATGGAGGACTAGCTTAGGATTGAACCCGCTACGCCAGAGTGAGAACCTGACGCCTTGGACCGCTCGACCATCTAACCTAACCGATCTTTTACAATATTGGTGGTTGATACGCATCAGCGTTTTCTACTCATTTTCTGAGCTTTTTGGCAGAAAATAATAAATAAAAAATTTACAAATGAATTTAAGAAAATTGTCAGAATTTAAAAAAGCCATCTCCACGTGGGTCCCATAATTCTGGTACATTAATTTGACGTTTTGAATCATAATTCACAATTATTATTATTACGAGGCATAAATTAGATAGCGCAAACTTTGCTTACAGAATACATAACAATTTCATCACGATAAGTTCCTGCCTTATAAACTGCTCGTAAATATGACAGATTACGCTAATAAAGCGGTCTGATTTTACGAAAATAATAAATAGGTGAGCATAAAAAAGCCTGCTTCTAAGTATGATGAAATGGAAACGCCTAAACTTCTTAATAAACTGCTAAGTATGTGATCATGTGGGATATCAATTTAAATCCACAAGATATTAGAGAAAACTCGTCAATTTTCGTCACACCGATGCTAACTACTCGTAGATATATGATTTTGTGCAATCATTAAATATACTAATTTCGGTTGTCTGTGATGATGTTCGTGATGTGAAATAGTTAACCACGCCATAAAGCAGGTACAATATTCAAACTATGATATTCCCGTGATATTTCACGGGTTTGCGCTAGTATTCTTTACAGAAACGCTTAGTGTGAGACGTAAGACATAAGTTTATTTCCGAAAGATATTATGAAGAATCTTTAAGACTTTCTTCTCACTTTATACAAGTATTATTGTCAACTGAGCGATGAGTTTTAAAAAAAAATCTTATTAATATACGTGAAATTAATCTTAATTTGTTTGGAATCTTTCTGGCAGCTACTTACTATGCTAATGAATGAAATTTTATTTTTAAATTTATAAGGAAATAAATAATTAGATTGTGATAGCTGTCTTTATATTATTGGCTGTTTCCGTTACGATTCGATGGTAAGGGCGCATTTCGCGCCTGATGTTTCAAAGCATGCTTTTAGTATGCGCAAATGGCGTAAAATGTCAAGTCTTCACCAGATCTACTTAAGCGTATCTTTACAGAATAAAGTGAATCCCGATGGTGCCGAATGGCAGAATAATCACACCATCTCGCTCTGACTTCCACCATTGTTATCATTAGATATGTAATGGATATACGTTTACTATCCGGTATCTGGCCACTTTATTATGCCGGATAGTGAGTGACTAATTTCCAACCGAAGCCAGATAGTTGTAAAGTATGTAAAACAGATAAAAAAATTAAAAAATATATTTTTATCTAAATTTTTGTTACAAACCGGTTAGGTGGTACTTCGTACTTAAAAATTATAGTGTACAAATATAGGCCTTTTAACGAACAAAGTCCCGCCAACGATGATCGTTTCGTGCCGTCAACTGTTCCATGCGCCCGCCTCCCATAAGACGCCGCGCGTCCGTTCTCTAACGAGTTGAACTCTGAACGTATTATTTCTTACGAGCACAATTCGAGCTTTTTACTGGCCGGATATCCAGCTATCCGGTTAAGGCATTTACTGGATATCCGGCAACTGGATAAATCACTATCAGTTGCATCTCTAGTTATCCTCGTAGGAGGTTCTTAATCAATCGTCTCCAGTCCTAGATCGTTGCTTTACCGTTGGGGTCCGGTATTGATGTATCAATGGGGTCCGGTATTGATGTATCAGGAATTCGTTTCGGTATTCGTAATCTTAGATTTTTTACCCTGTAGGCTGTTAAGCCCTAAAACAAACCCTCCTACTGAATCCAGATTTAGGATCAGCTGTAGCGTGCGTGAATTCATCTCCTATTATTGCAGGTATGCTTAGAGTTATCCACCACCGTATTAAGAATTTTGCTAATTTGAAATGTTTGGCAATTTCGAAAAGTTTTATCAATCAAACCTGGAGCTCAAGCACGGTTCATATTGGTCGCAGAGGCCGTCACGTCCCCTTAATATGGGATAATAACTTCAAATCACTCGCATGCTATGTTCGCATCAGTGGAGCAACCTTCGCCGCCCCAAGGTATCAAGCAGCTAGCAGCACCTCTCAGCAACGACATTAAATTCACATTAGCATGGGGCTGCTTTTGTCCGTGCTCACCAATGAATGGTTTATATATCGATTTTTCATTCCGTTAATGTCTCACCGAGAACGCTCCGAGTTGTTTATTCAATGAAGTAGCCATTAATACCGTTAATGCCGTAATGCCGGGGATAATGGAGGGATAGGCATTCGATATGGAGCGGCAGAAATGTATTTCGTATTATGATTAATTACCGCCGTCTTTTCGGGAGCCGCCGCGACAGGTGTCCAGGCATTCTGTGGCGAATGAAAGAAAGCAATCAAATATCCAAATTATAATCATATTTGGTATGTCTTCAGTTTGAAGTAGAAATCTGTTTTCTGAAGCGACAAGAACACTTGAACGACGAACTCTTCACGTTATTTTCATATGAATAATTATGAACATGAATGAGATTTCAGGTACTGAAATATTAATATTGGTGCTTGTCACCCTATGGGTGTGGCAACATTTATTTTTGTGTTAGCGATTGCCGGGGCAATTTCGTATTGCTACGGATTTAATCGTTCTTCTCTTGTTACCATCCGTCTTGGGCGGGTCGTTTTGGCAAAACGGCAGAGCTGCCAGGTTTTCACTTACATGTGGTTTATAAAACCGCGGAGAGAGATAGCAATATTGGGCTCACCGTACATGAGCTGCCCTACGGGTCTTTTTATTGTTAAAATAAAGACCATTATTCGAGAGCTGGAGTTATTATTGAAGAGTTACTCCAGTCATACTTCCTTGGAATCTGGTGACTCACCACGCCGGATTGCTCTGTCAGGAGAGTGAAGTTAAGATCCTGAACATTGGTCCTTCGAGCCGGATGATTATTATTTGGATTGATCCATTTGAGACGGAAGATCATTATTTGGAGTGGTCCAGTCGGGCCTCATCATCATCGGGAGTGGTCCAGTCGGGCCTCATCATCATCGGGAGTGGTCCAGTCGGCGTCCTCATCACCATCATTGGATTGATCAAGCGAGCCTCATCACGACGCTCGCATGCACAGCAAATCAGGTTGTAGCCTTCCTTTCATTGTCCTTTCAAATTCCATTTAAAAAAGCTAAAAATCTGTGTAGATGCCACATTATTTCGTATTGATTATATCGAATTATATTCGGGTGTTCATAATCAGATGCTTTCAAAATAGCATAAATTTGTTGGTGATAATAATTTTTATTGTTGTATTCTGCCGAATAACTTTGCTTCTGCTTACGTACATATCTAGCCACGCGTTTTCAAGCTTTGTCTTTGCATGCCATAGTATTGTAATTGGTTTCTTTATAATCCATAGTATTATTTTGTTTACGTCAAAACGTCAAACTGCCGTTTCGAGTTGTGTATTAAGTTTTAAATCAGGTTATTGTGTTATTCGTTTCTAAAAAATGGAACTCGACAAGTTGGTTAGACAGCGCGGGGTGTTGAAAGGTTCATTAACGAGATTTGAAACCTATTTAAGCAACGAAAGTGATATTAGGCCCAGCGTATTGTCGTCGAGATTAGATGCCATCAAACCTTCTCTGATAGAATTCTCCAAAATTCAGCTGGAGATTGATTTATTGAATAAATCAGAAGATCATGACGCGAGGGATAATTTTGAAGGTACATATTTTAATGTAATTGCATTAGGACAGGAAATATTATCAAAATTTAAGAAGATTGAAAATGTCCCGATTACATCTGTGAATTTACCACCAATTTCAATACCTATTTTTTCAGGAGACACTCATAAATGGTTGACTTTTAAAAACTCGTTCATTGCCCTAATTCATGATAATAGTAAATTAAATCATGTTCAGAAATTTCATTACCTTATTAGTTATGTGTCCGGAGACGCACTTGATTTGATTAGTTCTCTAGAAATAACCGGGGATAATTATAGTTCAGCCTGGACGATGCTTATTTCAAGATACGAAAATGTCAGACTTATTGCAAATAGACATTTGAATTTCTTATTTAATGTTACACCGTTAAAACGACAGAATCATCATGAATTGAGAAATTTAATTGATCAAGCAAACATTCATTTGAGAGCTTTACATAATTTAAAGCTTCCAACAGAACATTGGGACACATTAATTATACATATTCTAACCTCAAAGTTAGATAATCACACACGTAGCCTGTGGGAATCCATGGAGTGCGATAAAGTTTATCCTACGTTCGAGCAGTTTAGCAATTTTATTTCACAAAGGTCGCAGATCCTGGAAACTATCCAAGGTGATAATGGTGGAATGCAACAGAAAGCGGAACCAGTTGCAACAAAACCAAAGTTTTTTAATTTTAAGGAAAGGAATTCTACGAACAAGGTTACGTTAGCGTCAAGCAACGTTAATTGTATGCTGTGTAATGACAGCCATTTCATTTATTCTTGTAAAATATTTGTTAACAAAGCACCAGCGGCACGAAGAAAGTTCGTTTCAGAGAGCAATTTATGTTATAACTGCCTAAAACCGGGGCACCCTTCAAAGGTGTGCAGGTGGAAGGAAAAATGCAGTGTTTGTGATCGAAAACATCACACTCTGTTACATATCAATACTGATAATGTACAAGCGGGTACTTCAACTGGCAAGGGTCAGTCGGAGGCACCAGTGAATTTAGCGTGTCATAGCGACATGAACGGGCGAGAAATTTTACTATCTACCGTAATAGTAAAAATAGAAGACGCGTACGGTAGAACACACAAAATACGCGCACTTTTGGATTCGGGTTCAATGTCTAATTTTATTACAAAGGATACTTGTAAAAGATTAAATTTGCATTGTACAAAATTGAACATACCTGTTTCAGGTTTGCATAATAATTTAATTCATGTAAAGGAAACAGTTGACATTAAATTTAAATCATTATGTTCTCAATACGAGGATGATATATCTTGTTTGGTATTAGATGAGATTTCTTGCAATCTTCCACAGACCGTGATTAACCCAAAAATGTTGAACATTCCAGACGGTGTCCGGTTAGCTGATCCGCAGTTTTACCAGCCAGCTTCTATTGATATGCTGATCGGAGCAGAGGTTTTCTGGCAGGTGCTTCGTACGGATCAGATACAGTTAGGAAAGGGTAAACCTACATTGCATCGAACGGAGCTAGGCTGGATAATATCAGGAGCTGTACAGAGTCGTCATAATACGAGGCCAGTTAAAGTTTGTCATATTTCATTAAATTCTTTGCAGAACCAAATAGAAAGGTTTTGGAAGGTTGAAGAAACCGAAAATAGTAAGCATCACTCTCTGGAAGATAGTGAATGTGAAAGGATTTTCGAAGGCACGCATAAACGCGATGCAAACGGTAGATTTGTAGTCTACTTACCGTTTAAATCTAACCTATCTCAATTAGGAGATTCATTTAGTATTGCTAAAGGTAGATTAGCGTCAATGGGAAGGAAATTCTTAAGACAACCTAGTTTAAAGGAACAATACTCGGAATTTATTGATGAGTATCTTGCGTTAGGTCACATGACTGAATGTGAACCTCCAAAACGCGATGAAATTACTAATTATTTACCACATCACGCTGTATTTAAAGAAGCAAGCACAACTAATAAAATTCGTGTTGTTTTTGACCGGTCGGCTAAACCCGCTCGAGGGATTTCTTTGAATCGCGCTCTAATGATTGGGCCCACCATTCAAAATGATATATTTTGTCACTTGGTATTTTTCAGAATAACATCTCAGCAGTTGAAATCATCTTCATTATGGTGGTCAGGACCACCATGGCTCACGTCCGACGAGGATAAGTGGCCACGTTCTACATTTGATACTCCCACGGAGTTGCCAGAAACGGCGAGGATAGTTTTGGTTACTAGTAGTCCTGTCGATTGGGAAATATTTAATAATTATTCTTCATTAAGACGACTGAGGCGTGTAGTTGCTTATATGTTACGTTTCATACATAACTGTTCTAAACGAAAACCGATGCGGGTCGACGAGCTTTCTGTAATCGAACTGGAACATGCCATGCATGTATTAATTTTGAATGCTCAGCGATTCGCATTTAGTGATGAAATAGCTTCTTTGTGTAATGGAAGATTTGTATCTAGGCAGAGCAAGGTAAAGGCACTAAATCCTTTTATGCAGGATGGGTTATTGTGTGTTGGAGGTCGACTATCACAATCTGATATTACCTCGGTCTCTCAAAAACATCCAATTTTGTTACCACAAAATCATAAGTTGACTGACTTAATAATAACCCATCTGCATTATGAGAATTTGCATTTAGGATGTAATGCTCTGCTCGCATTACTGCGTTTACGGTTTTGGCCAATATTTGGTAAAAACGCAGTAAAGCGAGCACTGCATAAATGTATTGTATGTTTCCGAGTCCGTCCGCGCGAGTGTCGCCAGCTCATGGGTGACCTTCCTGCTGACCGATTCCGAATCCAAAGACCATTTTATGTAACCGGCATAGATTATGCAGGTCCAATTTTAATTAAGTCTGGTTTAACCAGAAATGCTAAGAGTGTAAAATCTTACATATGTTTATTTATTTGTTTTTCAACGAAGGCAATTCACCTAGAATTAGTGACTAATTTAACTTCAATGGCATTTATGAATGCATTGAAAAGATTTATAGCTAGGAGGGGTAAACCCTCACGACTCTTTAGTGATAATGGAACTAACTTTACAGGTAGTTATAGGGAACTTACTGAACTATTTGATTTTTTGAAGGCATCTGATAAGGAAATCCATAATTTGTTAGCCCAGCAGAATATTAGCTGGAGTTTCTTGCCTCCCCGCTCACCGCATCACGGTGGACTTTGGGAAAGTGCAGTTAAAATGACCAAGTTACATTTAAAAAAGGCAATGCGGTCAACTGTTTTGACATACGTAGGCATGAATACCATACTAATACAGATTGAGGCTTGTTTAAATTCCCGTCCTCTGACTCCATTATCATCAGATCCAAATGATTTAAACGCACTCACTCCTTCACACTTCCTTATTGGCGACAACCTGTTAGCATTGCCTGAGCTTGATATCCATCATCTGCCTACAAACAGGCTTAATATTTACCAAAAGATGTCTACCGTTGTTCAATCTTTTTGGCACAGATGGAGCCGGGAATACCTAGCAGAATTGCAGAACCGAGTCAAATGGCAAGAAAATGACGAGGATGGCGCAAGTGACGGAGATCCACCCTGGTCAAGACGGACGCGTCCGCGTCTTCTCCTTGAGGACGGCCAGAGGTGTCACCAAAAGAGCCGTGACACAGCTCTGTCTACTTCCCATGGAGGATCCTTCCTCCAACCTGGATTCAGAACCAATTCCAACACTAAAAGTGATGTTATGTGTGAATCAAAATGCCGTCAGGCTCAACAGTGCCAAGTGATAAGATATTTTCTCATAAGTGGGTGCAGCGCACCAGAAGTTTCTACGTTATTAGACTTTTATTTTTTAATGTCAAGTCTGACATAGGGTTATATACGTTGTTATAAGTTTTTTGTTATTATTATGATATCCATGTATTGAATATTGTTTATTTTTGTATGTGAACCTGTTGGGTAAATTCTGAGTACCAATGTTGCAATCTCTTCCTACATTATTTTATGAAAAACGACTATTCCTTAATACTCGTTTTGGGGCGGGAATATGTTAAGATTTCAGGTACTGAAATATTAATATTGGTGCTTGTCACCCTATGGGTGTGGCAACATTTATTTTTGTGTTAGCGATTGCCGGGGCAATTTCGTATTGCTACGGATTTAATCGTTCTTCTCTTGTTACCATCCGTCTTGGGCGGGTCGTTTTGGCAAAACGGCAGAGCTGCCAGGTTTTCACTTACATGTGGTTTATAAAACCGCGGAGAGAGATAGCAATATTGGGCTCACCGTACATGAGCTGCCCTACGGGTCTTTTTATTGTTAAAATAAAGACCATTATTCGAGAGCTGGAGTTATTATTGAAGAGTTACTCCAGTCATACTTCCTTGGAATCTGGTGACTCACCACGCCGGATTGCTCTGTCAGGAGAGTGAAGTTAAGATCCTGAACATAATCCATAGATAAAATAAACAGTAGTAAAATGGGAAGAGGTTATGTCAGGAACTAGAAGGAATTTCTTTTGAATCTTTCCTCGCTGAAATCCATTCCGCATTTTTTACCTACACCTACCTATTTTCTCATGCGACAGGAATAGTTTTCTAGATACTCGCTCTGGTCTTCAACAGCTCGGCAGTGGAATGACGTGCACCCCTCTGTGTTCCCTCTTCCCTTCGGTAAATATTGACCTCTTTGAGACCCTTCACTCCTTTCCTATCTCAAAAAGATCCCCAAAGATCCCAAACGTCCCGAAGTGGCATTGGACCTAAAGGGAATGATGCACGGACAAAAATGGGTTTGGCTAATTTATTAAGAATCTATCACTGAAGAAGAAGATAATACTAACAAATATAAACGTTTGTTATAAAAAATACTGTGTCGTCCGCATAAAGTTGTAAATTTCATTTAATACCCCACTTTGTTATGTCATTAACATAGATTATGAACAGCAACGGTCCAAGAATTGATCCCAGGGGAACTCCACATGTTATATTACCTAAGTTACTCGAGTCTCCACCCAAATCTACTGCCAAAAAGCGATTCGATAGGTGAGATTGGAAAAGTTCCAGGGGAATACCAACAATGCCCGAATGTTTTACTTTTGGACATGTAAAATTTGCTTTCCACAAACACATTAAAAGTAGGTACCTTCATTTTTTTTAAAGATATTGTTATCTATTTTCAAACATAACCACACCCAGTGATGAATGGATAGTAATGATTAGCAATAAAACACTAATCCATGAGATGAGTAATATTAGCAACGTGCCTCGTGTCAATACGACCAATCGCCGACCTTCAATTCCTCGAGAATTGAGTCACCCATTGAGTCAATAGTGTCCAATAATATTATTTGTTATTGCCGAGAATGAGGATTTGTTAGTATGCTAAGCTGACCGGCCGATATCACCAATCAAACTGATCGAACTATAACTTTAAAATTAACGTTATTTTTATAGAAGAATATTTGTGTTATTTCACAATTTATCAATTTAAAATAATATATACTACCTATACTTGCAGCACGTTTCAGAGTGGAAGTTACTCTCAGTGGTGCCCTGGTGTAAGACCACCATTCGAAATTGAAACTTTAATTGACGTTTGTTCGTCATACACTTCCAATGGGAAGGTATGGCGAGCGATATGCTGAAATAGGCCAAGCCACGAAAATATAGCGCGCGTATAGCATGGTCTGTCACAGGCATATGCTCTTACTTAAATTTTCCAACAGCGTTCCTCTTCATATTGTATTGCCCCCATTTAGTTAATACCAACATACGCTCTGTTTTTGTGTTAGGTTGATGTAAAATTAAAAGGGGAATGTCCAATATTACGATGAAATCACAAGAACCTCGATACAATCACTAAACTTTGACTAAAGCGCCCCTGAGGTGATATCTAACAAAAGCGGCGCTATACAAATTATCCAATAAATAATAATAATAATAATAAATTCTATTTATTCATTCAACATTCATTCGACTGCTATAACTAGTATTTTTGGGAACATTAGTCCTCGCGTCCAAAAATGTATATTTATAATTTTCTCTTTTAATGAATCAAATCCAAAGTTTCCTCTGAATTTAAGATTTAAGATTTATAAGTACATAATTAAATATTAAATTATTGAAGACAATATTAGCGATTTCGATTCCGGGACACATAAAGATAGTTGCCAATAAAAATGTGCGGTGAAAAAATGAAGACAATGTTGGTAGTTCTTATTCGAAGTATGACACAGTTAAAAGTGACCGAGGGGGATAGGGTCCCATTAGCTCAGTGGTAGAGCGGTGTCCCGGAAAGACAAGGTTCCTGGGTTCGAGTCCTAGATGTGACCGTATCCTTTTCTGATTTTTCTGTTTCAGATTTTCGTTTAGAAATCGCTAATATTGTCTTCAATAATTAAATATTACAATTTGAGGTTTTACTCAATAAAGTTATTCCGAAAAATAAACATAATTAAATATTTCTTCACTACAGTACAATTTGTTCCAATTTTTCCATATTTTGCACTTGATAGAGAAATTTAATTATTGAAGCCAATATTAGCGATTTTTAAACGAAAATTTGAAAAAGAAAAATCAGAAAAAGATGCGGTCACATCGAGGTCACGTCCTAGATGTGACATGATGATTATTATTACAATTTGAGGTTTTAAGTTATTCCAAAAATAAAATAAAAAGGAATCTTTACTTGAAATGGAAACGAAACGTACAAACATACGAAATGCAAAACGGTCCTCGCAACGCTCAGTCCACAAACGCCTCTATTCCTGCCGTTCTGCTGCCGTTTCCCTCCAGTGTCTTTTGCGTAGGACTGAGGTGTTTTCCTCCACAACATCCAGCTATCTAAGTCCCAATAAGGTCCCAACCCTCGTCTCCGGCTTTCTTCCATTCATGCTACGCGTCCTACAATGCTTCAAAACTTATAATGCCCACTTCAACTAATACCTTCAAATGTTATAGCGGTATATCAGAAATTAAAGCCGTACAAAAATTATTATTCTCGATGAAAGCAATACCTACCTAGTATTTTCACAAAGCTTGGTAAATTATTTTATTATTATTTTTCCCTCTAAACTTGAAGATATTTATTTTTACCAGGTATTAAGTAAATAATACCTAAGCCTCGTAATAAAGTTCCGCACATTTTAAGCGTTTTTTAAATTTATTTTTTTCTACCCGGCTTCTATTAAGTTACGACTCTGGAAGCCTGGGTCGCGGCACTTGGTTTTTGCAAATAGGGGTCGCCACGCGAAAGAAGTTGTGAACTTCTGCTTTATTAGATATCTCTACGTGGGATAGTTAGGTTTCTTTCCAATCTAGCCGCCTTTGGGGATATTTTGTGGTATTGGAAGGAGTTAACCACCCCAGGTCTTGAAGAGACCAAGGTGGAATAATTCCTAGCTCATGATCACAATAACGAGATCTAAAAACATTGCAAACGGCGGTTGACTATCAACAGGGTATTTTTGCACAGGCTGCAGCTGTAAGTAGTGGAGTTAATAATGGAGGCTTCTGATATAATTTAACTTTTGAGGGCTCTAGTTGGGTAAGCATAAATATATATTTGTAGTTATGCATAGAGAAAGAGGCCTATTCAAAACAATTACATAAAATTATGTTATGGAAAATGTAATTTATCTCATTATCTGTTTTTTGACAGAGTTTTTCTTCTTTTCCAGGGCAAAAATTCGGATTTCTATATCTCAACACATAAATGTAATAATTAAAAAAAAGGTTGTGTTCTGGAAAATTGGATCAAAACCGCGATATTTTCTCTAATGCTGCCGAAATCAAGAGTCCATCATCATCATCATCTACAAACAAAAAATTACCCGTCGTCTCGACGAAGTTTGCCGAATGTTTCATTCGTACGTATTCTTGAATGTCGAAGGGTTGAAGAGATGATTATGTTTACGTTTCTATGGTGATAGTTAGAAATGTCAAAAACAAAACGTCATCGCGTCGTTTTTGTACTCGCCTTAGTTTCAGCATCTAGACCCGAAGAACGGTATGTGGGGTGTTATGAACGGAGACACAATGAATACTTGACGAAGTCTTCGTCTGTGAAGAACGTTCTTGTTGTTTATAAAGCAGCTGCTTCAGATTGCTCTACATTATGAATTGTATTGTAATTGTATGGCGATCAAGTATGTACCTTGGACGAGATTCGAGAATAAGAAAGTCGACTAATGTATGCACTTTAGACGGCGATGGCTAGCGGCCTGGATTAGAGAATCGAGCCCCTAATCATTGCATTTTCAAACGATTGAATCCAGATTATAAATTTCCATTGCATTTAATCTGCTTTCATCCACCCTTTCATCCTTTACCTTTCCATACTCCTTCCGTTCATCCCTTTTACTTTATCAATCTTTCTTTTTCTCCTCACTCGGCAATATTCAAGAAATTTTCTCAAAAATCTGTTTTAATGTTAAGTCTATTAGGTATGAGACCTACTTACAAATTGCGCCGTATTCTGTCCAGATTCTTCAATGGAAACTGAACGGGTCGTTCTGAAGTAATTTCTTGTAAATATTTTCGTATATTCGTTTATAGAGATTCTTGTTGTTAATTCTGTGTCAATCAAGATACAATATCTCATTTGACAGACTTCAGTTGTATGTTAATTGGGTATTCGAAATTCGAATTCTGAAAGCTTATATTGCCATTCCTGGCGTTCTTCTGTTTCTACTTCCTCTTTTGTTTCTTTCTCTTCTATCTCTACCTCTTCCGCAATTTCTTGTCAGGATTCCTCGAGGACTTTATTAATTGTGGCTGTTTTTGTCGAGTTTGGTTAGGGTTAGAAAAAGTTAATACATTCTTTTGACATTATTGTATTTGAAGATTTTATCGTTACTCCAAAGCAATAAAGCAATCATAAGCTTAATATTTTATGAAACGATATATTTTTAAATTTTATTTAATTGCATTCAGTACTTTGTGTATTATTATACTTTATTTAATTAAAATATGCTAGAACTTGATATCGAAGGATGGTATATAATATATTACCGTTTAATATCACATAATGGCTTGCATTTGACATTTTTTGAAGTTCGGGTTTAAATTATGTGTAATATTTTAAATTGGTCACTTTATTACCATCTTCCACTGATTTTTGTCGCCAATTGAATAAATGAGTGTACAAATTACTTACCAAAATCATAGAAAAAATATTTCTCTTAATAATTTGTCGTATTTTTAAATACCGTTTGAATTTCGATTTTGTTTTCATGAATTAAAGAATAAATGCAAATATTGGAAGTGGAAATTAACCAACTTCCCGACATCCGATCCAGCTGAAACTCGGTAGGTAGACTCGTTGTCAAAGGAATTTTAAAATAGAAAATTATAAAAAAAAAAAGTTGAATTTTTGTAGGTAATACAATATTAATAAAGCTTTTGAGTCTTTGCAGACTGCATGCCACTGCTATCACAATACGTATGATATTTATGGCCGATATATAGAAATGATATTTCAGTGGCTTGCTTCTAAAAAGAAGCGTTGTAAGTTTTTCAAATCTCACGAGGCCACTGTCGAATTTGCTCTTTTTAGCAAGTTTTAATTTCAAAGAAAGTGATATTCTAAAATCAACCAAATATTTTCTCGAAGTGGAAAAGTTATTTAGAATTCAGAAGGTAACACGATTTTGAGGCGGAAACGCAAAAAAAATTTATCGAAAGCTGATATTGGACCTTTTAGAGAAGCAATTTTTATGTGAACACCACCCAAGGGTCCCAACTGCTCCTAATCGTCTGGAGCCAGTGTGACTATTCACCAATTTGGGTATGATGTGAGGCTGAAGGTTGCGGGGAGGGAAGGAGATAGGTTCAAAGAGGATGGTTGGAAATTACCTGGCTATTCAGAGTTGATCATCAAACATGGCTAAAGCCATTTCAAGCAACGTTTCAATTCTGAATGGTGATCATACACCAGGGCGATACTGAGAGTACTCTTCCACTCTGGATTATACCTTACATTATTTTGTATTATTTAATTACGAAATTTCACAATTTAATCAATCCTACAAAATTTATTTACGCCCGCCGGGAAATGAACCCGCGACCTCCGGATTGCTAGTCGAGAGCCTTACCCCTCAACCACGCAGGCCGTCAAATATATATCCACAGAAATATCCTAAAATTTTCGAACCCTAAACTTTTTAATTTCGAAAAGTTTTCATATATCAGAACAGTTTTTTTTAAAGATATTGCTTTGGGGTGACTTTAAGTGCAAATAACATAATGTTATTTTCTGCTTTATATTTTAACCATCTCAACTTAATTTCTGTTTGTGTGTCCCATTAATTTTCTAGATCAGCTCTGGCGTCGTGAAATTTGCTAATATTTTTTCTTCAGAATTTTCTAGGTAAATGTGTCGGTTTTCGGCTGGCAACGAATTCTCCGCACGAGTTATGGAGCATTATATGCAATTAATTAAAAAAAAAAAATTATGTTTGTTCCTCATTTTTCAATTGTTCAAACGATAATCACTATTTCAAAATTCGAGTTAAGCCAGGTCAGGAATTAACTAGAATTAAGCCAGGTCAGGTATTAACTAGAGTTAAGCCAGGTAAAAATTTCAATCCGTTAGATGTATTATTTTTCTTTCTTTTATGGCTTTTAAAAATTCAGAGATTGTGGAAAAATTGTTTAGTTTCTGTAATAAAAATACTCTGAGATATTATTGCTTACAGTTTATGTAAGAAGTTCTTACAAAAATTTCTTACTTCCTGTCGTAATCCGACGGCTTGCGACCAAAAATTTCCAGATAAATTTTGTAAAAATCTTAAATGTACTTTCTCCCGAAGAAGAATAATGAAAAAAGCGAGAAACTAAAACTATGTGCTATTATATAAATATTATCATAAAGTAGTTTGTGTACGTTACTTATCTTTAAAAAAAATCTATTTGAATTTCAATTTGGTTTTCTAGAATGAATCAATAAATATATAATTAATTAATAAAATGGAATCTTGGAAGTCTAAAACAACCCACTTCCCGACACCGATCGAGCTGAAACTCTACAGAAATACCCGTTGTCGATGACGATGCAACCTAACAACTTTAGGTGGCACACACGCATTTGAAATGACATATCGATACTGATTAGATAGTTAGTATATATATATATACATATAGTATTGCTATTTAGGTAGCAATAAATTTAGTTAATATTTCACTAACACTTTTGCCGCACTTTTAATAGTCACATATTATGGAAATTACACTTCGCTTCTACTTCTATAAGAAACAACTATTTACGTAGGGATAGATGGTAAAAGATGCATTTTCATTACATTTTTATTCAATCAAAGTTCAAAATTCACCTTATAAAACGATCCCTTTGCCGCCATTTTGGACTTTCGTTATACTTGCGTAAGGTTAGTTTCAATCTAAATACGCATAAATTACTAAATTTACCCAACCTAATAACTTTTTTTGTGCATGTAACTAGTTGTTCTATTTCTGGTGGTAAATATTAAAACAAAGTGTATTTTTCATCATATGTGCCTAAAAGTTCCACCGGTCAGTGGCTAAGTTGGCATCGCGTTTGGGTCCCACCCAAGCACTATGTTCAATTCCTCGGCTGGCTAAGTCCTCCATCACAACATAAGCAACATTTTCCGCTTACTGTGGTGGTAGTAGGAGATTTTCAAATATTGTCAGGTTATTCGCAATCCTGGAATGGTTGTCTTTTTTTAATTATTATAAATTTTGTTCCCACCAATAACGCTCTAATTTTGATGCTTGAATATTCAATATAGTAAAACCACCATAATAATATACAAATTTTCATCATACGAGGTAAATACTAAAATAAATACAAAACATTTTTTCTGCTTGTGATGCCGAATACTTAATTTCCGTTGAACTAGCTCCAGTACCAGCGATTGTTTCTACAAAGCATCTATGTAAGTGAAAGCGAAGTGACAACGATGTCCAGATATAATTTGTGACAGCCCTGTTTGTTTGCACCGCCCACACGTTCATCTCAATTAGCGAAACTTTTTTATCGCATTTTCATTAACGGGCCCGCTTTCGCCTGCAGGTATCGTCAGACAAAAAGGTCAGGCCTGACCCTAGATAAACATTAAACACCCAGTTCTTAATTAATTTAGCTATATAATACATTATAACGTCATAAAAGAGTCGAATAAATGTCAGTTTTAGCATCGGCTTTGTGTTTTTTGGAGGCCATTTTGGCATCGGCATACTCTCAGTATCGCCTTTGTTAAAGACCACCAATCAGATCTGTATTTTTGGTTATGAGTTCTGAATAGCCGGTGCTTTTCAAATTTCCCCTCTTCCCCTACCCAAAAACTTCAATCTCACAGCAATTGGGGGTGCCATAGTTCCACTGGCCTCCACTTTTTTTTAAATAGTTGATTCACTGTTTTAGGAAAACTTCTTAATCCATTTTGTGTTATTTCACAAATTACTCATTTAAAATAATATATTTGCGGCACGTTCCAGAGTGGAAGATTCGCTCAGTATCGGCCGTGTTTGGTGACAAAATCTGAATAGCCAAGTACTTCCCCACCTTCCTCTTCCACATCTTCGTCTCTTTCCCACTATCTTTAGCCTCACAACTTACCCCAGTGGGGAATTGCCATAGTTTCACTGGCTCCAGAGGGTTGGGAGCAGTTGTGACTCTTGTGCTGCATTACATAAAAAAGTCAAATGTTGCAATAATGCTGGGACCTTAATCCAGCCTAAGCTGGGAAGAAAAGTATCTGAACTATAAAGCAGAAAATCTGTGAGCTCTGGCGTTATCAAATGTGTGCAGCACTTTCTGTCTAGTATTTCTAGGTCAAAGCATATATTATCAGATTTGAAATATCATTTTATCTTCCTCAATAATTGCTTATTTATAATGTTTCGTCATTTTAATTTAAATTAAATAAAACTTTTAAACTCTACTATTTAGTCAAATTAATCGACATGTTTCAAAATAAAATAATCGACATGTTTCGTCGTCAGGATAGATATATAATTTTTTCCAACTTTATGTCCGGGTTAAATCTTCCCCACAGGAAAAACTAAACCCTTCCACACACTTTTCCACAAATGATCATCTATTTTATCCACATTATGCAAGTGCATTATAAAAGCACAATAAATACAAATCACCAGAAATCAAATGGGAAAATAATTCACCGACACCAGATATCTTCATATCAGAGGGTTCGGCTCGATAGAACTGCTAATTGGACCTATAAATCCTACCTCTAATCCTCCTCAATATAAATATTTAAAAAAATTATACGTTTATCATTACAAAGAAACCATTCGTTTTGAAGTTTCGATTTTTTTTATTAAAAAGTGGTGTATACAAAATTCTTTATTTTATCAATGTATTTGTTAATAATTACGGTACGACAAGACGCCATTGTATTGTTTTCACCGTAATCATTACTGAAATCCAGTAAATATAAAGCGTAAGCAATTTTAATTTCGATAACCGGAATTTCTGAGAAGTAATAACATATTTTTCCCTCGTGTAAATCAAACCGATTATTACTAACACCATATGCTAGATAAATCTTATCAGATCAATATAGAGGAATACCTCCCATCTAGTTTAGATTCCGATCCCGTTGTTGGTTCCTCACCTCCTCCAGATGAATCTCTTCCCTCTGCAGTCAGCACTGACGGCATCTGCTTTGACTAATGTGACCCATTACAACCCAACGGCACCCAGCATCCGTCGGATCGCGTAGAATGGGGTTTATTGATGCTGAGAA
Source organism: Hesperophylax magnus (assembly GCA_026573805.1). Taxonomy (NCBI): domain Eukaryota; kingdom Metazoa; phylum Arthropoda; class Insecta; order Trichoptera; family Limnephilidae; genus Hesperophylax; species Hesperophylax magnus. Next base: position 9,416,361 of record JAIUSX010000184.1, on the reverse strand, counting down.
AGAGCGCGAATTCCAAAACAACAGATAATAATTATATAACGTTTTTGATTTTAAAATACCTGTCATCTCATCTAACTTAATTTTTTGTCATCATTATAACTTAACTGTTTTTTTCACTCTTACCACAGACATAGGAATTAATAGACGAGAAGATAAGGGCGAGGGGTAAAATCAACTGTTGAAGAACGAGGGGAGTAAGGCTGACTGTGATTCGTCAATAAATCAATCTGACAGTAAATAGGCATCTCGCATTATAATATCACCATTTACTTCTTAAAAGTAAAATCTGCGTTTGAATGAATAGACATTTTTACATGGGAGCGCAAATTACTCGCCACGTTATGAACAAATTTGCGAAGTCCAAATTCGGCAAAAAAATTCGGTTTTATTTTCAGAGTCGAATATTTCGTTTAAGTATTTAGTTAAGACACTTTTATAAATGTTCATAATTTACTTCCCAGCAACCAACCAGCTTTGTGTTTCGCGTCCAGACGTTTCACGATGTGATAGTATATGTTTCTAAAACTGATCTATATTATACGATGTGAATATGCTTAAAATAAAGTAAAATAATGCTTATATATGGAATGTAAAGCGACAATTGGGTTTATTCTCTTTTTCACATCTATTTTTACAAGTTTTCATAGTACAAGTCAACATGTTGCCGTGTTATTTCGTAAAATGAACCGATGATGCCTCGACCATAGTTCGCACAAGAATGATGACGTCACGTTTTCAAATTTCACTTGAGGCCATACGCGAGCACAGCCGGTTCCAATGGAACCGGTATGGAGAGTGGGGATAATACGCTTTTAATCACTTAGGGCAGGTCTACTAATATTCATATGTCTATGACTCTTACCAATTTTTTTTTACGTAATCCCACTCGTGAGGCACCGGCAAAATAATTAACCTACGTCATCTTTCGAGATGTTGTCATTTGTGACAGTAGAATTGTATTGTATTGTACATTAGAATTTCAAAAGACGTTATTTATTTTTTTACTTAATTTTTTACCCCGGACACCCTGTATATATGTGATACCCCCTTTTTATTTTCAATACTCCCTTTCTCAATTTCATTCTCCTATCCATTTATTTCAGCCGTACAACATACAATATACCCCAAATTTATTGTGCCAAAATCCCACTAGCTCCAGTCGAGAGAGACTCTTGTGCGGTACTTACATTAAAAATGTTAATAAATATGTTACTTAATGCATTCTAAGTCAATTAACTCGGTCCAAATTGTTTCTTTCTCTCTCGAAATTTGTATGAAATCGCGAATACTAAATCATGGTTTTCCGAAACATTAGTAACTCGGTATTCCTGGTCTCATCGGATATATCGACTCAAGCTCAGCATAATACATTATATCATTCCCCTCTACAGCAGCATTCATTGATTTCACTTTGCTTTGCTTATTTTCCCCAAAATCTTTTTGCCGACCCAATTCTCCGTCAATCTGGTGTTTTCCAATTTGCCTGCATTTTAAACACAATACAGATTTAAATAAAATAAATCACTTTGTATACGCCACTATTTCATTTTTTGTCTATACATACTTGTATGTTGCTATGGTTAGGACAAATGGGGCCTCAAGTTGGGACCTAAGGGGCCCGCGTTGGGAGCGCCTATACTGTTCTTGAAACATACAGGCTACCAAATTACGGGGTGTTTAAGTACCGAGTCCAGGCTCGGGGGCCTGGAGCCTCCCCAGCACGGACAATGGACGATGGGGCTTTCATCAACATCTCCTAGATCACACTAGGAGGTTTTGCTTTCACTCGCTTACTTACCGGTCAATATGCCTCGGCTAGTAGCAAAAACGACGGCAGAACATAAAGACACCAAAATCCTCAGGTAGTGGGATGTAGAAACAAGACAGTTAATTCATTAATCTGACAACGTTTGGAGGCTAGCGTCTACATACACGGAAACATGGTTTGAGGTTATGATATAGGTTAGAATATTATATACTTTGTTCAGGTCGCACGTGGGTTATACAATCCTATAACATAACAATGTCTACGCTTATTTATCTGTTTTTATTAATTTTCCTTATATGTTTATCCTGACGAAGAAACCATTGATTTAGAAACATGTCGATGATTTTGTTTAAATAGTGGTATGTACCTACAAAGCGATTTATTTAATTTTAATTAAAATGATGCCACAAAGTGAATTTGCAATTATTGAATAAACGAAAATGTGTATTCGGCTGAGATTGAAATCTCTTGTTTGCGTTTCCATGAGGTTCAATTTTAAATGGTGAAATTAAAAATAATATTACTAAACGTCTAAAAATAATTCCAAGGAATGATGTTAAATAAATATTTTTTCTTCTATATTATCTTAATTGCGAAAATGATTATGCCTAGAAACCCAATTTTCTCAAAAACTAACAATATTTAATAATTAATGTTTTTGTACCTATTCGACATCATCTCGCCCAAGTATGTTTGATTTTGAGATACTTATCTAAAAAAATTACCCAAATGATAATCTAGGGGAGGAATATTGGAAACATGATAAAGAAAGCAGCCCCAATCAGAAGAAAATACCAGTGCATTACTGATAAACATTGTTGTGAAATTAAATTTATCAACAAAACAATTATATTCTGTTAAGTTTATTAGATTAAAGAAAAATGTTAGAACCTGCAGACAAGCTTGCCTTGTGGCAGCACAGCGTGACAACTTTTTTTATTATTTTTTTTAATTCTAGTAATATCATTTTTTTAATAATAAAACTAATAAATTTAGGCTTTCTTCCCGACGTCGCCTTGAAACTAGTTTTAAAACTTTAAAATAATTTCTTATTGAAAAATTTAAAATATGACTCTTCGTCTTATATATACAGTAAAATTATTATGTTGAAGCTCTTAAGCTCTTGATGAAACTGTGATCTTTACGTATTTAAAATAAAAGATCGCTAGTTCAAACCAATTTGACGGCCTCCGCGGTCGAGGGGTTAAGCTCTCGACTAGCAAGTCGAAGGTCACGTGTTCCAACCCTGGTGTGCGCAAGTAAAAAATTTCAACTGTATAGTATAGGTACTTTCAGCACATTCTAGTGTGCAAGCTACTCTCAGTATCGCCCTGGTGTATGTCACCATTTAGAATTGAAACGTTTCTTTAAATGGCTTTAGCCGTGTTTGGTAACCAGGTCTGAATAGCCAGGTACTCCCCCACCTTCCTCTCTCCCATCTCCTTCTCCTCGCCACTACCTTCAGCCTCACATCTTACCCCAATTGGGAACGCCATAGTCTTACTGGCTCCAGACGGTTGGGAATCTTGTGCGGTATTCACATAAAAATAACAATAAAAAAACAGATTCATTTCCATATACCTTGTTAGCCAACATCGATGTAATATTTACAGTATTATTGCGACAATTCCAACACAAATCACAATTCGCCTTATACAGAATTTGGGTAGTGATAAAAAGGATGTTGTTGACAAATTTAACGCATATATCACTAAATATGAACAGATCATAGTAGAATGTATATCGGCAAGCAGAACAACAAATCTAATTAAACAAACTGCCTAGCTCGCTTCAACTTATTCCATTTATTTATTGTACTATTCCTAATCTACCATTTTTATGTCTTGAATTATAGAGTATTTTGTTTTTGTTATGTTATGCACATTTAGATGTTCAATGTGTTAAAAAAATAAGCTTGTAAAAGCCCAGCTGGGCTTGAAATCTATCTATATAAATAAAAATTTTCGTTCATTCAAAATCTTATATCTCCGAAAGTTCTTCACCGATTACTTTGAAATTTCGACACAACGTTGCATTCAAATACGCGTGTATTTTTGTATACCTATATTACATAGATTTCACCTATGTTTTTTTTTGTAAAATAGCGCCATCATTTGGATGTAAAAAACAACACGCGCTATTTTTTTCTCTATCTGCACACAAACTGAGGCACAGTAACGCGTGGCAGGGTTCAGCTAGTTCAAAATAAGTATATAATTTACAAAACTAGACTTTTTTCGAAAAACGGGGCACGCGAAAACGAACCTCGAGTCGAAACGACTCTGGGTAAACGGCGGTCGCTTTTCGCTTGAAGCCCGAAACAATTGAATGGGACTTTTTTTAAACGCCGCGCAAGCGAAAATGAACCTTGAGTCGAAACGCGTCGAGGGAGAGAGAGGTCGCTTTTTGCCTAAACACCCCCTGAAAGAAACAATTGCCAACAGGTTATTAATATTAATATACTCTTTGACTCTTTACTTTCAGACTTTAAGTTTTAAAAATATTTGATCAATTACACCAGAAGTAATGAAAGTTGAGGTTAATTCAAGCACAAGGACACGCCCACAACAAACATCTCTCACTTTTTCTCTTCGTTGATTCAAACGCTTCTTGTTTTTTTGCTACGGTTTAATGTATGATTTTCTATTTACTAAGTTTTCATGGTCCACCCACTTGCTTGTCCGCATTTGTACAGCAATTTCTTCTGCTGTCGTCCTTTAGTCAGCCTTTTGAATTTCTAGCTATGTTGTTGTTTTTGCTGGCTCGTTGGCATTCAGCAAAAACCTGTAATAATAGCTAACTGTGGGAACTCCGCCCAACATACAACGAATCCAGCCGAAATAAAAACACAGAAGGATTCACTCAACTCAATGAAAGCTAGTGCAATTCGTGCTTTCACCGCTTCTGAACCAGCTGTACCGAAGCAGTAGTTTGTAATGTATTTTTTTTTGTTTTACGTTGTTTATATGGCCGCTTAGTTTTTATTAGTTTTAACCTGAAAGGGTTGGGAGGAAAAACAAACCCTTTGAGTCGAAATTCTCTGCATTCAGACCGGGGTGGTTTTTGAAAACGTATTTTCGCCCTTCAAAGGATCTCGCTAAAAAGTTGGGGCCGCCTTGCGAATATTAAAATGCGGAAGCTAAAGGTGTTTATTTTGATGAGGAAGCGCAAAACTAACTTCTCCACTTACCCTTCATCTCAACATGTATCTAACTTAACCCAACCTAACATTGCTATAACCTAATCTAATAAAGGTAATCTGATCCATTTTCGCATAGTTATTAAACACCATGTCAATAATATTTAATTTTTTTTTTTTTTTTTTTTTATAGTGAATACCTCACAAGAGTCCCAACTGCTCCCGTCTGGAGCCAGTGAGACTATGGCATCCCCAATTGGGGGATGTTGTGAGGCTGAAGGTAAGTGGGGAAGGGAAAGAGGAAGGTGGGGAAGTACCTGGCTATTCAGATCTAGTCACTAAACACGGCTAAAGCCATTTGGAGCAACGTTTCAATTCTGAATGGTGGTCTTACACCAGGGCGATACTGGTAGTATCTTCCACTCTGGAACGTGCCGCAAATATACTATATATTATTTTAATTAATTAATTGTGAAATAACACAAATTAATCAAATAAAATTTATTTGCGCACGCCGGGTTCGAACCCGCGACCTTCGGAATGGCAGTCCAATGCGTTACCACTGGACTATGCCGGCCGTCGCCTAATCTAAGAGTAAATTATTTTAACATTCCGATGGGCCTTTATACCTTTGTGGGTATTATCGGTTGCATGCGTGTCATCCCCCATCCCTCTTGTGTTTTCTAATCTAACCTAACCTAACCTAACCAAACCCAACTCAACCCAGCCCAATATTACTATAACTCATCTAATCTAGTTAATCTCTTAGATCAATTCTCGCATAGGTATAAAAATGAAGCCTTATCAATTGTATTTATTTAGCTGAACGTCGCGGGTTCAAATCCCGGCGTGCGCGAGTTTTTTTTTTTTTTTTTTTTTTTTAAGTCGGAGGCGGTTTACTTACGTTCCCCGCGAGCACTTAGGCCATAGGCCCATTGTACTATCTCCCATTTTACCTCATTCCCTTGCCAGTAACCCGGTCCCTTTAATGAAGTTCACCAGGGCTGTCATTGGATATGTGGCGATGTCTTCTGGTTCCACACTGTGTCTTCCCAGGTATCTGAGCCTTATTCCCAGCAGAGCGGGACATTGGCACCATAGGTGAATTGGAGTCTCTTCCTCCTCTTCACATTTCCTACAGATGTTGGTGTTTTCCACTCCCAACAGTTGCATGTGTCTCCTGAGATGGCAGTGTCCCGTTAATAGTCCTACCAGTTCCCTCAGTGAGTTTCTGTCCATATCGAGTAGTTGCCTGGTTCGGTTAGGGTCCGGTCCGTTTATGAGTACTTTAGATTGCCTCATTCCGGGTGCCTTCTTCCATTCCTTCCAGTGTTGGGATTTGACCCACCTCTTGATATGTAGTTTGGTGTGGCAAGCTGCTACTCCTACGGCCGGCTCGGATCCCGCAAGTGGTGCTTTCGCCCCTTTCCTTGCTAGTTCGTCAGCCCGCTCGTTGCCCTCAATACCTTTATGTCCTGGTACCCAGAGCAGGGTTACTTTATTGATGGTCGCCAGTTCTATAAGGATAGTCCTGCATTCCATCACCAGTCTGGAGTCGCATCGGTTACTTTCCAGTGCCATTAAGGCCGCCTGGCTATCTGAACATATATTTATGTTCTTATTTCTGTACCCGATACTCATATTCTCCTGTGCGCAGGCTAAGATGGCTTTCATCTCAGCTTGAAACACAGTGCAGTGCATTCCTAGAGGTATACTGAGTTCCCTCTTAGATCCCTGTAGACAGACCCCGGCCCCTGTTCCTTCCTCCATCTTGGACCCATCTGTGAACCAGATTAGTTCCTGTTTGGAGTTTGGACCTGGGACCGAGTCCCATTCCTCCCTTGTGGGGGTGCGCGAGTTAATTTTATTCGATTAATTCGTGTAATTTCACAATTTGTTAATTAAAAATAATATATAGTATAGGTACTTACGGCGCATTCCAGATTGGAAGATATAAGACTCTCAGTATAGCCCTGGTGTAAGACCACCATTCATAATTAAAACGTTGCTTGGAATGGCTTTAGCCGTGTTTGGTACCTTCCTCTTCCCCATCCTCCCCACTACCTTCATCCTCACAACATACCCCCAATTGTGGTGATTATAGTCTCTCTGGCTCGAGACGGTTGGGAGCAGTCGACACTCTTGTGCGGTATTCACATAAAAATGAATTTAAAAGAGTAAATTATTGAACCGTTCCGATGGGCTTCCCCTCACTCTATTTCTCACGTATATTATGCTCCTCTGGGAATATTTTATAACCTGTTCTTACAATAGTGAATATCACTGGTGGGCTCTTTTACTGATCTTGATCTGAGCAAACGCAATAATAACTTTTCTTTGGAATACTTTGTCAGAAATAAATGGAATAATTCTAATCGTATCAAAAAACTAAAAACTGTTTTTGAAAGGATACGCTTTCAAATTTATTTTTATAAACTAGCTGTACCCCGCCACGCGTTGCTGTGGTCTGTGCAGATAGAGAAATAATAGCGCACGTTGCTTTTACGTCGAACTGATGACGCTGTTTTTTAAAAAAAGCATGTTTGTACAGTTTCACAATTGACATATTTATAATATAGTTACATAAAAACACATGCCTATTTTAACGCAACGTTATGTAAAAATTTCAATACATAAAACATTCGGAGATTTAAGATTTTGAACAAACGAACGTTTACATTTTTATTTATATAGATAGATAAACATATATTTGGAGATATTATTGGATAAATAAATAATAAATTTATTATTAGAAAAAATATCTTATTTTAATAGCAAACATAAAAAGTTTTAAAAATGGCTTACGTTAATTTTTGAACTGTGAAAATAATCAGTGAACTTAAATTACTGATAACGAAAAAGCACACATTTTATTCAAGAAATGTATAATAAAAATTATTGTCATCTTGTTTTTTCGCTTCATTTAAAAATAATTAATAAAAATTCACGAAGTTTCATAACTTTTCCCCTCTTGCCGTCGGAACGTTTTGTTTTAATTCTTCTGTGGTCTACTTCCAGATTCGTATATTAAGCGTGGTGTTATCTCTTACAAACACCGTTTAGATCGTATTTCTAACCATGACAGTAAGGGAGACACAACGATTTCTACGAGGCCTTATGAGCTGTTCCCAAAAGCGAAAAAATTTTGCCCGAGGGGTTATTATATATTGAAATCTTAATATTTAACCAATATAATTTATTTTGAGTACCTTCATACCAGAAAGCATTCGACAATATTATTACGATGGTTTTGATTCTGTTTTCAGTGCGCCGTACTGCAAGAAACTTAGTCACTTTGACACAAATAAGAGGAACGGCTACGCGCCTTTTTTTAAACAAAACATCATTTTGGATTTGACGCCAAAATACTCAACCAAACTGGATAAAAAAAAATTAAATTAAAATACTTACTAATTATTTCGTATGGATGTGAACTATTTTATTAGGTGACCGGATAAATCATCACAATGATAATTCGTCACATCTTTAAAAAGTTATATAAAGTCATGGAAAGTGATGAAACAAAAACTTTATTAACTGGGTTAAGTAGGTTAGGTTAAAAATTTTTTTTTTCATCGTTTCGAATGACTTAATATCACTTTTTAAAAGTGTGTTCAATTGTCACTGTGTTGAGTTATCATGGAACCATTTTATTTAGTTGTGTTTAATATTATATATACGTTATAAGACAATAAAGAATTTGATTTTTGCTGCCCCTAAAATCATGATAAATCGAATTCTGTATTGGCATATATTTTGTAATTTAAAACCCAAATAAATACATCAATGCCCAAATAAGAAAAATATCTCATATCCGCACTGCTATATTTTTTTTTTATTTTAAAATAAAATTTTCAGTTTGGATTAGTATTTTGGCCTCAAATCCAAAATTAAGTTTGGAAAGGAAAGCACATAGATTGAATAAGGCATTGAGTTAAGCTACGCACCGCTTTCGAAGTAAAATAACCAACTCCTTTAAATATAATAATACATATACTAAACTAACCTAATCTGTGTATGCTAAATTTGTTTTCTTGTTTCCTTGAGTGCTCTCTGTGTTATTTTGGCGTTCTATGTTCTATTCTTTATCAACATAGTTTACAAAGTTATATCGAGACGTATCCTCTGAATGTGTCAACGTATTAACATCAAAGTCTCGCACATTATTATACCGAGTCCGTGATAAATTATATTTTAGGTTTTTCTGAGGAAGAGGGGTAAAAGTCTAAACAGATAGCTCCGTAGCCGAAACAGTTTCAAAATAACATGTTCTTTAAAATCACCGGTGACGAATCGCAGTTTCAAATACCAATATTTCTTATTTATTTGATAGACATTGCCTACACGGAGAAAAATAAGTATTGCTGATTTATTAAAATTTAGTTAAGACGGGTTTGCGGGCCGTTTTCTGTAAAACTTTTAATACATATCTAAAATATCGCAACACTTGTTCATGCACCTGCATTTACCCTGATAATATATAATGACGAAATGCGAAAATCTGATGTTTTTATGAACACTTGTTCCACTTGTTCTTTTTCTTTTGGAACAAATATAATATGTGATTTACCCGCCTCGGAACAGACTTTGTCTAGTGAGGCGGGTAAAAGAAAAGAAAACAATGTAAACAACAATAAAATTAAATAAACGCCCGGGTTGCCGGCACTGAAACTGAACTGATTTCGCGATAAGACATAACTTTTTACTAAAAACCGATTAATTTATTCGTTAAGGGTCTACAGTCTCGTTTTTAACCATATTACGAATAATTTGAAAAGATTCTTAATAAACTAGCTTTATCCGTGTTTAAAAAATTATTATTAGATACGTTAAGAAGTTTGCCATTCGCATACAAATAGGCGTTTCAAAATTATTATTGTAATTAATCAAAATAAAATTATGTCGAAACCTACTTTATCGCTTGTCTGATACGGTTATATGCTTATAGTTCGAATTTTAAAAATGTAACGTTTACGTATTACGCAGTAATACGGAGGAATACTTCATATCACCCATTTGCCGAGAAGCGAAATTAGTATGTTTTATTATACTAACAATTATTTTACTAATTAACTGGGCCACAAGGTTTATTTGTTTTTCATCAGCCACGAAAAACAAAAACATTGTGGCTCTGCCCCAATGTTTCATAAATGTTCATTCATTTGGTTCAATGTTTGTGGTAATATTATCGCTGGAGACCTACCACTTAATAATATGGTACTAAAACGTATTTATCTTTGTTTTCAGGTATGTTCCAAACTCTTCTTCGAAAATGGATGAATTATGAGATAAAGGTGCGAGAGAAAGTTTATCAAGTAAGTGTATTCGTTTAAAATTATGTTTACAGAGTAGCGAATGCGCCTCAAATTATCATGGACCTAAAAGGCCCTTTGTATGAATGGCATTGAAGCCAAATCTAGGTGAGGGAAAATCTAGTGGCAGCCATCTTATATGACTAACTTTTAAACTGATTTGTATGCAAAGTGCTGCATAATGAGCTATTATTATTATTTTTTTGTATTGTTAATGCAGTTATAGCGGCTTATGATACAAGGAATGGGATTCGTCAATAAACAAATTCAGGAGGTTTGGCATTTTCCATACATCTTGCCACTCATCCCACAGCTTCAAATATTTCTCAAATAGCTCCATGCATATAGATCAATAACCCTCAGTTTTCTCTCTCTTAACGTTTGTCCGATTTATAACAAGTTTCTCGTTAAGTTTTTAAGTAAAAAAAATATATGTTAATTTTGAAAATAATATCTATACATTTGTTATGCTGTAACGTTAATTATATGACATATGACATAGATTTCTAGAAAAAAATCTCAAAGTTAGTTCCAACAATTATTAAAAACACGTTTTTTCTGTTATTTAATATGTTATAGGCATGAACAGATTCATAGCGTATCTTTAAGTGCAACTTAAGCATTTTTCGAGAGATTTTTGCACTATTTCAAACAAATCGTGTTTTATTAAATATTTTCATCATTTTCGCTTAATTATTATCGTTTTTTAATGTTAACGCGCTCCCTCTAACATTCGTATTTACATATCTCCCTTTCAAACAATCTTTGAACGCTTACTACGGGGCCTTAAGGTTAAATGAATATTTCAAAGCTTATAGGTTATGATTTAAAATACATTGCAAACTTAAAATAATTACTCTGACCAACAAAATGATATAAATTTTGAATCTATCGTAATGATTTGAGTTGAGCCACTTTTCCCCCGGGCCTGGTAGTGAAGGCCCCCCCGGGTATTGTAAGATCTACAGTAGACTTATTTGCTCCTACAATTCCATACACACTCCGCCTTAAATAAATAATCACTACACTGTAAGATATTTATGTGAGTACGTACCTACTACAGTGCTGAGCAAATTATTCGTCTGACTATAATGGGATTTAAATTGAATCTTTGAAGATATTCTCACATGTCATTTAAATGGTTCCATTTTATTATATTTAAAAATATTTAAACGTAAAAAAAACAGAGGTCCCCATCAGGGTAGAATACCATACCACTGTGTCATTTTTATCAAGATCATCTTTATAGCTTGATTTTTTTTAAATATATATTTATAGGTATATATGTAAATATCTTTTATATTATTAAACAAAGTTTTATCCGAACACGATCAAAAGAACACAATGCAGCTTTTGATAAGCTGTTTTTTTAGCTGTAAAGTTATATAACAATTTCCCATCCAGTATCAAAATTAAAACATAATATAACTGCATTTCGTCCACCGAATCTTCGCTTAAGGAGTTTTTGGCAAAAAAAGACTAGTATTTTTAAAAAATCTCGTCATAGAAGTTATAGGTAAAAGTATTGTAGGTAATATAAAAGTCGCTGAAAATCCTCGATCCAAAACAGTTCCTCTCAACAGAGGATCTCCTGGTGAGGAATAAGAAAATATTCTACACATCTCTTTTATCTAAATTATGATAAAGTATATTTGATTATTAAAAAATCAACACGTAAAAGTTTTTTACTAAAACATATTTATTTTTAAATTTCTTTTTAAACTAAAAAAAAATAGTTTGACTGTGGATTGATTCTACACAAGAATTGAAGTCGACAACTCTATCAGCCTCGCCAAATGACTGATCGGGTAGGACTGACATTTATTTCACATATTAACTGCTGTAATATCATCCGATTATGTCCGAGTGCGAATATATTTGCGTGTGACAACGAGTCTATCTGTCAAGTTTTAGCTCGATCGGATGTCTGAAAGTGGGATAATTTCCACTTCAAATATTTGCATTAATTCACTACCAAAAAAATTAAATTTCAAATATATGTATTTAAAAAACAGTTAAATTTGATTTAAAAATAATAAGTTTTAACTAAATAATTTCTCCCAATCGTCCAGAGCCAATGGGATTATGGCATCCCCGATTTGGATATTATGTCGTGGGGCTGAATGAAGTGTGTGGATGGGAAGGAGATTGGTAAGAGAAAAGTTGGGAAGTTAACTGTTACTTATTTTAAAATTAAAATTCATACGCTGTAAATATCACTTTCGAAAACTCGTATCTAAATTTTGTTTGCTAACACGTTTATTGTTGGTTTCAGCTTGATGTTAAGTCATTTTCATAGGAAATGGCTTGGATATGAAAATAAATGGCACTTAAAACTATTAGATGAATCCTCGTAGCAAGTGTATGAGTTTATATTACTTGGGAAGTATGTTCGCAGGAGAAGGGAGGCTGATAAGGATACAAACTTAAGAGGAAATGTAGGAAATTGGACTAATGGATGTCTGAAAGCTGAAGTTATTTGCTAATAATAATGTGCCGCAGCAACTATGACTAGCAGTCCACAGTGGAATTTTGATACCGACTTTGATGACTGTGGGGCATAGAACTGGCAGAGAAAGACAGAAAATTTTGTTTTTGTTCTATATTTAAATTCCGCACAAGAGTCCAAACTGCTAGTGGGATTACGGCTTACCCAATCAGGGTTTGATGTGAAGCTGATAGGAATATGAAGAATAAGGAGATGGGGTAGAAAGTTATTTATCCATGTCCTAATACAATTCTTTAGAAAAAATCAATAACACATTACACATAATTTAAGTTTAAATTTGACAATATTTTCTTGTAATTTTATTTCGTCTGGTAATTTGCCAAATATCTTCATTGCTTCGTACATCAACGACTTTTGACTCGGGGTTTTTTTTCTGAATTTATTTAATTTCTTTCCCTCGTTTCAAGTGTGTGTTTGTGCGCCAGGTTTTCAATTTTTCTTAAAAATTCAATTGATGTATTTTATGGAGTAGGCAATTATCACACTTTGTGACTAAACACGGCTAAAGTCATTTCAAGCATATTTCGGGAAATAATTGAGGTCTATCAATAAGGCGATACTCTTTAGATGATGTTTTAGAGACCTATAGAAATAATAATAATATTTGGCTGATTTGTATAGCGCCGGTTTCGTGAAAAATAACCTCAAAGGTGTTGTACAATAATGAGAATTCAATTGTATGAGGAGACCAGTAAAGGACGTTTATATTGTTTGGATTTATAGAGCAGATAGACGAAGAAAGGAGTTTCAGGAGAACATATGACGATAAATTGGACGAAAGATGTAGTCAGGAGCCCCTAAATACCTGAAAAAAACCCTAGACTCTGTGCAAAAACGGGCGGTCCGTTTGATAGATTCCCCAATCTTAACAAACGGACTGCAATCTTTAGAGCACAGGCGTCAGGTAGGTATGCTGTCCTTGTTCTATCGGTATTACAATGGAAGATGCTCTGAGGAACTAGCGTCATTGATCCCTTCGGCACCGGTGCGTAGTCGGGATACACGCCAAACGCGTGCCCAACATTTGTACACAGTTGACACTTGTCACATGAGAACGGGTCGCTTCTACGATTCGTTCTTAAGTTCAACAGCTCGGCTGTGGAACGAACTGCCGGCCTCTGTGTTTCCTCCCCCCTACAACATGGGACTCTTCAAGACCCATGTTCACTCCTTCCTCTCCACAAAAAGACCCTCCACACAGCATCCCCAAAGATGACATAGGCCCTGAGGGAAATTATTTTCTTCAGGGCCTCCTGTGTGGAGTTAATATAAAAATTAAAAAAAAGTCAGGGGCGCACTAGCAAGACATGTCACGATCAAGTGAATCAATTTTTTTTGTCAGATCACGTCAAGATTCAAAATAACAGAAGAGAACGTGTTAAGCACGCAATGCGTTCCATTCTTTGTATCTACCCCTGCAGAGTAATAGTTATCGTTAATTTTACTTTTATGTGACCACCGCGCAATTGCCCGGAGCCAGCTGGACTATAGCATCCCCAGTTTCGGGGTAGGTATGTTGTAAGACTAAAGTAGATGGAAAATGGGAAAGTCGAGAAATACCTGACAATAATTGATCGGTTAAAACAATTTCTAGCACCGCAACTTTTCGATTCTGGATGGCAATCTTTCTCCACGGCAATACTGAGAGTATCTATAACTCAAAAAGATTATTAAAAATGTTCAAAAATACTTAAGAACTAACTCAAATAACCAACTCTAGCCGAATAAAAAAAAGTACAGTGTTCCCACCAGACGGCACGGGTTCCATTCATCATTGGATATGGCCATCATTGCACAAGCAACTTTTGCCCACTATAATGATGGAAGTAGGAAGAATTCAAAGATTTTCGGGTTATGTGTAAACCGACACTGAAAGCTCCGTTGTAAACTCTATTTTTTGCTATAAACTAGCTCCTTCTTTTACGATCAAGAGGGAGCTTTAATAACTTACAACGGAGCTATCAGCGGTATGCCTATTTATATCAGTTCAAAGTATTAGGCAGAATGAGCCGATTTAGCCGCTGCCATCTAAATCTAAAGTGTGATTCTCCGTCTCGAGTGTGGGATTCAATCAGCGAACGCATCAATATCTAAGTGGGTGATCAGTTATATTGCTTTGGTGATTCGCAAATTTGGTGGCAGCCATGGGAATGCTTTGGGGGATGAAGGATCACAGTTTAACATGGGGCCACCATGAAGCTCTGCGAACGGTATAAGCATTGCGAAACGCTCATGGTTCAGTGTTAAATTATCATTCAAGAGGTCATTATCATGGCGGATCGAATCTGAACCCTATAAAAGTAAATCTGTTGATCGATAAGCTCAAGCATTATGAGAATTTAAAACATTTATAAAAATAGGAAAACAATACTACAGAACTGTCTACCACCATTGAGGTGTAGATAGAGCTAACATTAGCGTTCGAAATATGTGCTACAAACATCGGTTAATTGACATCTTTGAAATATCACCGGTTTGAGTTTGTTTTGAGCGCTAACTGTGTATTTATCTCCAGCGATAACTGCAAAATGCCGACATGCACGCTAAGATATTTTACAAGTTGTTCTGGAAAAAATAGGAAAAGCAATGTTGTAACTTTTCATGGATAGGTAGGTATGGCTTACCATTATCAATATTAGTGTAAATTGACCCTTTTAATCTTTAATGCTAAAAAAAACCCAAAACATAGCGTGACGGTGAGTGAGTACTATGCCGTTCGCTTGTCGCTTGGGACGGCACAGGTGATTTGTCGGAACTCGCTTGTCTGTCTCATTTACTCTACGCTCGGTCAACTTAGCAGGATAGAGATAACCGCTATTATGTTACCTCAGTGTCTACCACACACTTTCTTACGTGATTTTAACGTGCTCAGGTAAATGATATAATGAACCCACGTCTCGAAGATACTTATTCTTCGACACATTTTTTCAATCCTTTAAATTGATTGCCCCAATTCTGGTTGGTTGTGCCCGCTCTCCCGGACTCGGAACGAACGCAATAACTGTGCTACAAACGACACTCATTCACGTTAATGTGCCTTTTATGGCCTTTCTTATAATGCGCCTATCTGTATCGCGAGGAGGGAATGAGCCGTGCCTTTTTACGTGCAAATTACAAGTGCCTATAACAATTTCATCCGGCCCATTGAACATTTTCCTTAAAATTCTTAACTGTAAATATACTTCCGCCATTGATATAGCCTAATGATTGGCTTTTTCCAGGCAAAATCAAAACTAATATTATCAATGCAACAGTGTGTTTGTTTGTTTGTCCTTCTTTCACATCGCAATGGAGCGACCGATCGACGTGATATTTTACATAGGAATAACTGGAGAACTGGGAACTGACGTAGGCTACTTTTGCATAGGAATAATTGGAGGTCTGGGAAGTGATGTAGGCTACTTTTGCATAGGAATAATTGGCTTACTATGAAGTGACGTAGGCTACTTTGGTATAAGAATAATTGGAGGACTGAGAAGTGACGTAGGCTACATTCGCATAGGAATAATTGGAGGACTGGGAAGTGGCGTAGGCTAGGTCATATTATTTATTACTAATACCAAATACTTATAGCACCATTTTGGTTAAACATCACCTCACCGGCGCTTATTATGTCAATGCATCTATTTGTTATAAACCCGACCTTACCTTCCCTAAAATAGAACGTTAGAATTAGTTAACATTAGGTATAAGTACAACCCGAAATGAACGGCCGAGATCAGATCTCCATTGTAACTTCTTTCTATCTTTCTGACGGTCTCATTATGAAATTTAATTACTCGACAAATATTAAACGTGGACGTAATCACACAGAATAAATTTAAATTACATTCGACGAAAATAACCGCGAAGTGTTAACACTAGAAAGACCGCCGCCGTCATTTTGACGGCTTCCGATGTAATGTGACGATATTTTGCTTAATATTTATCGTATTCATCCGATTTTTCTTTTAAACTTTTCTTGATTCGTGATTTAACACCCATGGTGGAAAAACCGGGTCGTATGTGATGATTTATACCTACAAATACCGTCAATATGACGGTTGGGGAAAATGGCTGCGTTAATTCCTTAATCCGTTAATTACTTCAAAGCCTGAAATACGTCATGAAAAACCAAAATAAATTTCAAAAATATGAACCCAAAATAAACTTTAGAAGAAATCATGTATTTTATACCCCACAAACCAATACCAAACTAATGCAAACTCACAGTAGCTTTATTGGACCTCGCACTTTTAATCTACTACCAAAAAAAATTCAAGTAACAACTAAACTAGCGCAATACCAAAAAGAATTAAAGTTGTGGCTGTACAATGCAAATGTTGAAGCATTATTCATTTAATTTTTACTTTTTTCTATTTTGTTTCTGTATAGTTATTATTATTTTATTTTGTGTTCTTTTAATTCATATATATTATCTTACAATCTTTATTTTTACTTTGATTTATTTTTAATATGCTCCTCTTGCACAATCTTTTAGAATAACTTTTATTATAAGCCTACCGTTTTTCTTTATTATGCTTACTGTTTTTTATTTTATTTTTACTGTTATGTATTTTTAGGTACAAAAATCTAATGTATTAAATTATATTACCCACGCACAGGCTGCGCCTTAGTGGGTTCCCTTTCATATTATTAAAAAACTTGTATTGTGAAATATGTAAATTGGGAAAAAATAAAGGAAATAAAAAAAAAAAAAAAAAAAAAAAAATTTTATTTTTATTTTTATGTGAATACCGCTTAAGATTCAAAACTGCTTCCAACCGTCTGGAGTCAGTGAGACTATGGCATTCAAAATTAGTGTATGTTGTGAAGCTGAAGGTAGTGGGGAGGGGAAGGAGATGGGGAAGAGAAAGGTGGCTATTCAGATCTGGTCACCATTTCATGGTGGTCTTGTGACCAGAGCGATACTGAGAGTATCTTCAACTCTTATTATTTTTAATAAATTAATCGTGAAATAACACAAATTCATCAAATGAAATTTACTTGCGCACGCCGGGATTTGAACCCGCGACCTTAGGATTGCTAGTCAAGAGCCTAACCTCTCGACCACGGAGGCCGTCAATTTACAACCTACCTCTACCTCGCACGACGATCAAATCTGAATTGCCAGGTACTTCCCCTCGTTCCTCTTCCCCTCCCCAATAGTTTCAGCCTCACAGCATAGGTACCTAAATTGGAGATGCCTTAAAAAAATGCCGAAACAACTGAATTTTTCAATTCTTACAATAAAATTAACATAAAATTCTTACAATTCTTCAATAATTCACCAAATGGCTCATAAATATTCCGTAAGAACTATGAAAGTCGAAGGTGGCCTGTTCATGTGTAAATAATGGATAATTTGTAAAAAAAAAATAAAAAGTATACATGTTGTCCGGGGGTAATATGCTAACTTCGGGAGGTGATTCTATGTGATGGCAGAAGTAAAAAAAATAACCGTTTTCGAATTTTCCCATGCAAAATTCAGTAAAAGATTATTTATTTTCCATACAAACAATTTAGCTTTTTTACCTTAAAAGAAAAAAACCCAAGTTAGCGCACTTTATCTCCGGACATCCAGTATATGTCGCCACAAATTTTAATCTACACATCTCATTAGATATCTTAGGGCATTATATACAATATTAGAGCTCACCCCAAAAACAAACAACAAAAATATTAGAGCTGGTCACTGGCTTGTGCTAACTCTCGAAAAAGTGATGAAAAATAAAACGATCGGTGTAAAATTTATAAAAAATGTAAGAAGAATCGAACACATAATAAATTGCTAGAAACCCGTTTCCGGAAAGTGCAAAGGATACAATAAAATATTGTGTTAAATAATCGAAAAGAATATGAACACAATTTAATTTTTCATACCGCTTTTATTAATTTGTCATCCTGTCTGCTTTTCATAAAAACCTTGTCTTATAAACATATAAATATATTATTATTATACTAAAAATTGGATAATGTTGACAAAAAATGGAATCTCTTGGAATATTTGGTAGTTTTCCAAATGGAATCTCTTCAAAATTATTATTAGGCGGAACGAAGCGGGAGTGCACGGAGAAAAACGAATATTGCTAATTTATTAAGAATTTCTTCAAATTAGTGGTAATCCAGTTAAAAACGGGATTGGAGGCCTTAACGAATGAGTTGATAGGTTTCGTGATAAACTTTTGGTAAATTATGAAGATCCGTATATTCTTTTACATTTCGTCATGGTATATCAAATTGAAATTTACTTGCATTTGCCTTGAAAATGTCTCTCGACGAAATGCGAAAATATTCGGATTTTCATGAAAACGTGTTCTGACATCGTGATAGTGTAATCGTAATTTACAAAAAGTTTATCAGGAAATTTGTTCATTCGTTCGTTAAGGCCTGCAATCCAGTTTTTAACTGGATTACCAATAATTTAAGAGATTCTTAATAAATTAGCAATATTCGTTTTTCATTGTGCACTCCCACTCCCTTCTGCCTTACAGTATTTCACGAATTGGGAATCTCAAAGTTTCACTGGTTTCGGCAGTCGGTACATTTTGTAAATTTGAAAGATAATAATTTTTCCAGAAAGTTTTGTGTTTGGGCTCAATTTATTTTGACTATTATGTTTGGCGAGGGGTAATCTAGTTCACTTTATATCTGCATATGATTTCAGCGTACTTTCTTAAATTTGTTTTTATTTCTTGGTTTTTTACGATTTGTAAGTACGTAAAATTTTGCATAAATTTTACATTATTTGCGGAAATGATAAAATATTTTCCAGCGCCACTTCCAATGGGCCCGTATTATACTGCCTCGGAAAAGTCTGGCAGCCCAAAGTATGCGTTAATGCAAAATAAACGTCATTATCTTTATTTCACATACAAAAAGAAGAGATACATAATCCAGCATGATATCTTAATTTCAGAAAAATCTAGAAATTGGCCCTGCTGTTTGGCGAAAAAAAATTTCAAATTATCTTTTCATGTTATTGCGGCAGAAAAATAAGAAAAGTTAATGTATTATCTTCCATTTTTATCTGCTGCTTCTTCAATCAGTGTTTGATCATATTCAATGGTATCTTATCCCTACAAGATGTTTCCAGATCAACTAACTATCAACCACCATTCAGAATCTCAATGTTTTGTGAAATGGCTTTAGTTATGTTCAATAAGTAGGTATAAATATTCAGGCCAACTTGCCACCCTTCATGTTTCTCTTGTCCATCCCTTGTTCACTTCCTCTAGTTTCACAAAATGTCCTCAATAATGGAGACGCCAAATTCTACACTTCTTCTTTTCATACCTAACAGCAGAGGCGTGCATTCCATATAGGCACATAAGCACTGCCTACCCTACCTTACTCACAAACGTATTAATAATATTAAATATCTTAAAAGTATTGCTAGAAATCAATCTATTTCAGCTACAAATCGCAGCGCCACGCTTGACCACCCTACTTAACGTGTCAAAAGGAGAAACTTAGGACGGGTTGTTTCGGAGAATTTGAAAAATTCATCAAATTTCAACGTTCATTTACGGGTTCTGTGAAAGTCCTATTCAAATTTTGTTATTATATCATTATAGGCTAGTTGCTTGACAGAACTGAAATAAAAACGGAACTTAAAAATATCTTTCACAGAACTTGAAAATTACTTTGAAATTTGAAGAATTGTTCAAGTTCTCCGAAACAACCCGTCCTTAGTATCCAAAATGACGCACCCATCAAATTCAAATTTGGACTGTATTCTACACAGAAAATGTGCATGTGTGCGCAATGCGCATTCAAGGGACTCGCTTGTATTAGTGTCGAAAAGGCCGTGCCTTTTAGTACAAATCAAAAATGTAGCAATCAGTGCCATCATCTGTTAATGCCTCTGTTAATTAGTACCACTTTACTAATGAAATGATTAGGTATCATAGTATCTTGGCTTTCATTGGAATATAGACTTTTTTTATATATTAACCGGTGGGCTTGTAATATCCATAAACGAAGCGGTTATTTGGATTTTTTATTGCCTACCAGTCAAACGAATTTCTATTTTATTTTTATCTTTATCTTCTGAGTTTAGCTATCTTCAATTCAATCTACTTCCTGCAGACTGCAAACCGAAAAAACTCGCACCTGTCGCGTAGGATTCGAAGCCACGAGGTAGCTTCGCTTTCCTTCTTCTATGACTTATTTTATCAAACTTTCCCTAGTTCATCAGATAAGTATTATTGTCTTAGTTGCTCCTTATTTAGTTAACAATTACGAGGTTTTCGTCCTAAACTTATTTGGTATTCTTAAATACAAGTAATTCTGTGATCGGTAGACTTCGCGGAATACTTCGACTTGACAACTCGCTCATGCGCTCTGGAGGAATAAATTGGTACTATCAAACACGGCTACCATTCAGACAGCATTAACCTTGATACGGAACACACAATCATGTTTACAGGCATACAAAACAATTATGCTACCCATCCGAGCAAACGAAACAGCTATTAGTGAAAAGCATGCTTTCAGCGAGTAGCTGACATTCTACGTAACTACTCGCGTGCTTGTAGGTTAGCGAGCAAGCGTTTCTTGCGGGTAGCTGGCTGAGATGGAAATTCTGGAAGAAATAAGAAACAAACTACAATTTTACTATTCCACAAGCACTGGTATAATGAAGCTCAGGGTCCTTTCATCGCCCACCGAGTAATTTTAATCGCGAAAATATCAATTTGTAAATGCAACAAAACAGAGCACGCACGTTTCCACTCTACTACCTACCTGCGCGTTTAGACATGTTGTGCGTCCCCATCAAAATCCGTGTGATGGCACACGAGCTACTAGCATGCGAGTTGCTAGCAGCGACATGATGCATAAGCCATTCATTCTGGAGGAGGCCCACCACTTCCCCGCCCTGTTTTAGGTACTGATGGTACCCCTTCAGAGCTCTCGTAAGGACGCTAATTTTTTTGGTATAACGAGTCTACATTTAAAATTTCAAAACCAGACCTCCAAAATGTCCATGCATACAATGTTATTCGCAGTATGCAAGTGCTGCGTATTAGGAACAATTGTTAGTAAAATCTACTCTATTTGGTTAGTTTAACAGGTCATATGTACAAGGTATCAACAATAACAGGTAAAAATAATAATTTACAGCCACCTGCAAAAATGAAAAATTATGAGACAAAAGAAAATGGTGAAATGTACACCTCATTTTTTGTGAGGGGATGTCGTCACCCGCTCCCAGGCAGTCCTAGGGGGAGAAAGCAGGGCATTGGATAGGTTTCACGAGGATCAGGTTCCGCGCCCCTAAGCCAGGAAACCGGTTGTGCCTCGACGAAAGATGTAAGTTGGGGTTGGGAAGATCCCAAAGACCATGAGGAGAAAGCGTCGGAGAACCTGGAGGCAGGGCGGAAGGTCACCAATTAACGATCAGCTCATCCTCAGTCCCGTTCCTGACCTCAGGGGAGGCACTGATGGCAGGCAACGGCACCAATCCCTCATCGCGAAATGGTCGTCCAAGATGGGTATGCACGGACGAGGTCTCATGCCACCCCAGAGGACACCTTATGCTACAGGCATGCTAAATGTCGCTACTGGCATGCTTTAAGCAAGTTACTAGTATGTTGATCTGCGGCCTAAGCTAGTAGGTTCTGTAAATTAGACGCCAGAGCAGTGAACTCGTTTGTTGCTACTTCAGCTAATTGTCAGGAGAACATTGAGGTATTACTGGTATACCTTTATACCTACAGGCAAATTGTATTCATTATCCCTCGATTTACGATAATGGCTTGGATACATACTGAACGTATGTAACCAACTGTACATTCCTTCTTGCTTCTAAGCTATTAAAGTTAAGCATTATTAACGACCCTCCAAACTAGCGATTTACATTATAGTATACAGTAATAATTCTAATTTTAAGATTCTTTCGAAGATATATAAGCTATAAAATCACAAAAAAATCAAAAATTCAACTCTGCCACCCTAAATATAAATACTTTTTTGCATCGCATGTAAATGTTTTAATTTCTGATTGAAATTCGATAAATATCTTTTATTAAATACATTATTCGAGCTTGAGGTGCAACATCTATATCTACACTAGACGTCACAAAAATCACACATCTTCGCAAATAAGTTTTTAGTCCCGAGCCAATACATCTGTCCAAAACAATATTGATATTCAGGAACAACGTTTTCTTTTTCTTATTTTGAAGGTTATATCAGTCAATGTAATATATCATTGCAGAAGCAGATAATACTTATAAATCATGATACATGAAACAGAACAAGATACAGAAAGTAAAAATATAACGGTCACAAGGATATGAACCCAGGATCTCTTGTCTTACTGGGACAGGCGTCTGAAACCACTCGACACATTGGGACCTATTTATTAAGCGTTAATTTCTAATTATCAATAATGATCTTTTTTTTCTGATCAATTGAAAGTAAATATAACGACATCTTATCAGACAATAGTTTCATTTCAATGATACAAATTTCACGATTACGGGACGTAAAAAAAAATCTCGCGCACATACTCTTTACAGGTGTCACAACTTGTGTCATCTTCCTGGGCTATGAAAGGAGCAGTTTATGTTAAATGTAGGTCATTCACTATCCGAACGATGAAGAGGACACACAATGGATAATTAGCGCTAGAAAACAACCCCTTAAAATGTAGGTACACCACTGCTGTCGAAGCCGCTCAAGTGGTGGCACTACTGCAATCAGGGATGGGACAGTATGGTGCTGTGCGGCAACTAAACTTAAGCCGTTTTGCCGTTCGACTGGTTTTCAAACGGTTTCAAGAGACTGGTGGCTTCATCCGGAGTCGTGGATCAGGGCGACGACTTTTTGTGACTCCGAGTGTATCTCATTATCGTCCACAAATCTGTCTTCATTTCGAAATATCAACAAATGCAAAGCAATAATTTCTCATTTGACAGATTTGTTCAGTTTCGTGTTGAAATTGTCTCGTTCATATAAATTGGGCATTACAAAAGCTAGTTACGAGAGTTGGACGAAACGAATTCCTTTTCTCATAAATAAGCAAATATTTTTGGGTGAGTTTTGTAATTTCTCGTACCTAATCCAGATTTTAATGAACACAGCATTACTTACATTTTATATTCATTGAAAAAATATTGTCTTTTACATTTGCATAGAATAAATTGTATTTCAGATACAAATGCCTCAAATTTACGAAGAAAATAAAAATAGAATGAACGTATTTTACATTAACGGTCCTCCACATCAGCGATTGAATTCTTGTATAAGATTTACAAATTCGTACATTTAATTGAAAATTAAATCTTTATATAATATTTATACCGCTCTGCTGACTAAACGTTAATACGTTTTGCTATCAAAATCCTTGTTTTAATTTCTAGTTTACAATCTCTATAATGAACTTCTAATCTTTTCTGAATTTAAACTCGTTTATAACTCCCTATAATATAACTCATTAATCGGTCAAAGTCTGTACCGCCTCTGAGATTCGAACTCTATACATCCGACTGCTAGTTAAGCGCCCTACCCACTGGGCTTACAGATCATTCCTACTATCTAAAACGCTGAAGAGATTCTCCCATAAAGTGTGATCTATGCCGATTTGAAAGACACGTCTCCAGTTTACATAAGACCTTTCGATTCCCACGCCCCAGACGAGCCTGAATTGATTGATTATCAGTCCAAAAAAAAATTTGCGATGTGTGATTTTTATGTCAATTTCAGTAAAAGTGAGGAAAAATTAACCTTACTTCAGGCACACGGACACGCCCACAACACACATCTGTCGATATATATCGTCAATTATTTAAATTACTAAAAATACTATTGTTTCAATACTGAAATTTACCAGTGTGATCTGAAAATACATGGAGAAAAATTATCATGTTGAAAGAGTGACAGCATGCCAATTTCCTGTAAAAATATTAGTCATTCAGAACATATCGAGAATCGAGATCTTTTCCTAATGAATATCATGACGGAATGCAACAATATCAGTAAATCAATATTTGTATGAACACGTGTTCCGCCGTCCTCATAAAACACTGATACCCTGTTATGAACTCTGTCAATTCATCCGTTAAAGGCCTGCAGTCCCATTTGTAATAGGAAAATAATAATTTGACCATATTTTTAATAAATAAACAGTTTTTCGTAGCATTACGTTTTCTCAGTGTATATTTCATTTATCAAACGTTTTATTTATACTAGCTGAAATCCCCTACATTACACATCCCGGGCTGTGTATAAATCCACGCTGTGATCTTCCGCCCGCTACTATATAAATAAATGTAAATAATAAGAAAATGCTTCAAATATTTTTGAAGTCCGAAATGCCTTAAAAATCTTAATTTCAAATTAAAAAACCCAAAGTTACGGAGAAAAATTTCAATTAAAAAAATTGTTGGAAAGCAATTCCGAGCAAATGAATTCCAAAAGGAAATGTACGAATGATTAGCAAGTCCTTATTTTTGTTTTAGCGTTATCGTTAACGAGGGGGTTTATTTTGGATTTGCGCCCTTCGAGGGTTTAATTACGACCACCAAAGAATTATTATGCCCAAAAGCCACTCCTAAATACTTGCCACTGTACAGGGAATCTTGATATTGCAATATAAAAATACTGTGGCGTAGATTCAATAAAACTACAATATTTGGAAAATCACATAGATGTGTATTATATACCGACTTAGAAAACTAATGTCACCAGTTTACATTGGATTTTTAGGCCAATGAAATAAACTTGACTTGATTGACCGGTCGGTGGCTGAGTTGGCATCGCGTTTGGGTCCCATCCAGGCGTAGTGTGTTCAATTCCTCGGCTGGCTAAGTCCTCCATCACAACATTTCCGCTTAATGTGGTGGTAGTAGGAGATATTTAAATATTGTCAGGTTATTCGTAACCCGGGAATGTTTGTCATTCTTTTAAAAAAAAGTGTTTTCTGTTCTAGAACTAATTTCGATATTTTAAAATGTTTGATTAATTTCTTGATGCTAAACGCCTAGAGCTTAAGTCCATCCTATCCAGCTGAAAATTGGAACGTATTTTGTTACTTATCTAAATATCTATTTGAATTTTACTTTTGTTTTCGTGAATGAATGAATGAATGCGAATCTTAAAGGTGTAAATTAATCCTTTTTCCAATATATGAGTGAGCTCAAACTCGGCAAATAGACTCGTTGTCGATGACAATGCATTCTATCAACTTTTGGTAGCAATCATGCATACACACGCGAACATATACGCATTTCCGTGAAATTGAATGACATTGCAGCAGTTAATATACGGAATAAATGTATGTGCCACCCAATCGGAGTTTGGCTCAGTTGTTAGCTCGGTTGACTGCAGTCCCTGGGGAGGAAATCTGTCCTCAGTCATCCCGTTTTCAAATTTTATTTTTATGTTAAGTTTTTAAAAACAAAATTTTAAAGTTTACAGCAGTTAAGAACCAATCCCTGTATTGGAAGGTTCAATCCTTAGTCAAACCGTTTAAAAAATCTATTTATATGTAAATACATCTATTAACAAAAATAGAAAAAAAAACGGCAAAAAAAACTCTGGCGTTATCAATTTTACACGCATGGTTTTATCTGGAAGTCTTGGTCACAACGCAACTATTTTCAGTTGGTAACGACTTTTCCTTCATAAGCTTGCTTCTGATATGGAGCTTTGAAATACCTATCCATTGACTGTTTTATTTTACCGAAAGCATTGTTTAAGCTCTAGCCTAGCCGGGTGTATTTACTAAAATTTTGTATAACACAATAATTTTATAATAAATTTTATCGATAAAAATTATTCATTTTATTTTAATAAAACTTGAAGTGAAGGTTAAAATGAAAAACAGGGTAAAAGCTTTTCCTAAATATATAAAGCACATTTTCATAGAGTTTTTCAACTAACGAATAATTATAATTTGTTTTTGTTACATCAAGTAACGTACACCATTCACGTATCCTTTTCCACGAATTTTATTTCCATTGTTATTCTTCTGTTTGGTTCATGAATGTCAAATCAGTAATTTGAAAAATGCGATCAAAATATTCACACAAATAAGACACCAGCATTGTCAGAAGGCTTTCGACACAAAAAATAGCCAGAGATTTTTTATAATATCTACACTTTTCCATGTTTAATTTAGAGGAAACAGTGCCCAGGGGAAAAGGGATATGGGACCAAAAAACGACCATATTTTAAAGGTTTAACAATATAACCAACACATTTTTATTTCTTGTATTTCAAGCAGAGTTTACCATAAAAACATGCACAGTACGTTACGTTTCTTTTATTTTTTTTTCAACTGCTGTCTGTGAGACTACGGCGTATCCATTTTTGAGGTTTGGGAGGAAAAGTGAAAAAATGAGATGGGAAGAGAAAAGGTTAGATAGTAATTAGTTATTCAGGGTATCTAGCATGATCAATTTAAAAAAGTTTTATCGATAATGTCGGTAACTTGTCGTCGTTCCCGATAATGATTGCAGATCACCAACGAACAAACAACAGTTCGCAACGATTTAAGACGGTTTGTCGGAATTTGAACAATTCATCCAATTCTAAAGTTAATTTTCAAGTTCTATGATGGTTCTATCTAAGCTCTGTTATTATTTTAGTTTTGTTAAACAACTGGCCAATAAACTATATTGCAGATCGCCAACGTACAAACAATAGTTCATGACGACCGAGTGTATTTGGTTTGTACATTAGCGATCTGTAGTGGTGCTCGGGAACGATAAGTTATCGACATTATCGATAAAACGTTGACCGTTGAAACGTCTGTATCGATAAATCGACCAATTCAAGCAACTATAAAATATTATGAAAGTTGGTCTCTTTTCATAGTGATACTCGAAGTATCAACCACTATAAATACTTTACATTTATTCAGTCAATATATCTATACAGCAAGGTTCTTCTACGAGGTTCAATTTTAATATAATATTTATCTACTTACATTGTTATTTTTTAAATTGTCTTTGAAATTTATAATGTTTTTTTTTGGATTTTTGATATACCGGGTATCTTGTTTTGAGATTGTATCATTCTGCCACGAAATGATATCATAACACACATTGTTATGTTTTTAATAATGTATTTTCTACCATTAATACTAAATTTGTCGGTATCACAAACCCTAATAAGGTAATGGATAGAAATTCTACAGATTTTGTGGTATGGATCTTTAAAACACAGTTCTTTTTCATTTTGAACCCCAGTTCGTCGTTTTTAGATCCGTAAATGTGCCGAACGGAACTTTAAAAACAAATTCCAAAGCATATCTCCCATATCATAATAGTCCCTACGCAACAAAATATCAGGAGCGCCAATCGCATTTTCGATATGAATTTTTATTATCTGTCCCCTGATCATTATGCCCCCAATCTTGGGAGAAAACCTACTTGGATACGCGCGTCTTATCCAATATTGTGCGTTTTCCTCAGAAATTCCGGGAATTTCTTTAAATTTTTAAGGCAGTAAGTAGACTCCGCTGTATCCACTGTAATATACGCAACCACTGAATAGAAAAACTGGTAGAATTGTATCGTGGGCGTGTCCCCGGACAGGAAATAAGCTATACTTTTCCTTACTTGCACGGAGAAAAATCAGTATTGCTAATTTATTAAGAATCTCTTCAAATTTATGTATTTATTTATTTAACGCCCAGAGGGCTTTTACATGTAGGTGGTACAATTTTGATGACAGACAAGTTAAAAGTTTTTTTTGTTTAAGTTATAAACGGGATTGCAGGCCCTTAATGAATAAATTAATAGGTTTTCTTAAAAACTTAATATTTACTTCATAAAAATTCTAATACATTCGCATTTCGTCATTATATATTATCAAGGCAAATGCAGGTGTAAGAAAACGTGTTTAGATATATTAGGAATTTACTAAAATTTTATGTGAAAACGGCCTTCAATCACGTTTTTAACCGGATTACCAATAATTAATAAATTAGCAATTAACACTCATTTTTCTCTGGGTACTTGTAACTAAATACACTAAAGAGTGAGATAGAGGTAAAAATGTGACGGAGGCGCGTCCGTGTGACCAAAGTAATTTTCCTTACTTCTGAAGAACTTGTGCAGGAATGTGTACATTTTTCTACTCAATTTTTTTTCACTTCCTACTACTTCACACTAAGCTGAAAATATTGCTTAATAGAGGACTTAGCCAGCCTTGGAATAATTGAACTCACAACGCCTAGGTGGGAACATTGGAAACCCGACGCTATGCTATCTCAACCACTGATCGGTCATTTATAATTTACTAGATTAAGTGCCCGGCGTTGCCTGACCTTTATGCAGTTTTTTGAAATCAGATGAACATTAATTTCATCTTGAAGTATCAATCAAAATTCTGCTTTTAGGGGTGGAAAAATGGGGCGGTGTGGTTTTTCTAGATGGTGGAGGTCAAAATGAGATTCTGGGGTTATTCAACCAATCAATTCGTGACATAGGTTTTTCTTTCAAATCTGTCTTTTCACACTTTTGGGGATTATTAATTTATTTGGTATGTCTGCACGGAGAAAAATGAGTATTCCTAATTTATAAAGAATCTCAAAGAATTCAAATTATAAGTATGCCGATTAAAAACGCGATTGCAGTCTGTTTCTTGATAAACTTTTAGTAAATTCGTAATAATATCGGAACATGTGTTCTTGAACCTGAGTTTGGCGTGATGATAATATAATGACAAAATGCGAAAATGTAAAACAAAACAATAAATTGCTTAAACTTTATCGGGAAGACTATTAATTAATTTTAACCCCGCAATCCCGTTTTTAACCGGATTAAGAATAATTTGAGAAAATTCTTAGTGAATTAGCAGTATTTTGTTCACAATTTTTTTCCCCTTATGTTAAAATGTTATCAGTGTTTTTAAATCGGTATAGACTCGGAATCCTTCTAGGAATTAAGTGTTCAGTGTACGCGCAGCTTCTTATCTGCCTACAAGTGGCGTTTCGTGACTTTCCTTACAAGTTTCTTGATTTTCCGTATCAAAAAGTTTATACGTGGAATTTTTAAATTGTTTTGTTTTTTATGACAGACGAAAAATTTCTCTGAAAATTTGTTGTTTGAGGAAGAAAATAAGCATTGAAATTGACAAACTCCGCGACAGAGCTGTAAACTCCTTGGCGGCGAAACAGAACTATACTGAGAATATCTTCTCTTATGAAACTATACAAATTATTATTATATGATACAATGTATACAAATTATTATTTTTTTTTAATGATTTATTTATTCAGTTGTTTTTACATCCGTATTTTACATAGTGTCTTACAAAACTGAGTAGTATTTAGTTTGATTTTCATAAAATAATAATTTGTATAGTTTCATAAAATAATAATTTGTTATGTTTCATAAAAGAAGAAATATTCTCAGCTTTTCTTTTCCCCTTATCATTACTATCTACACTCTACTCAACTTCCAATCTACCTCGATTGGAAACGTCATAGTCCACGGTTTTCCGGCAGTTGGGACTCTTGTGTAGTATTTACATAAAAAAATACTAAAACTGGATATTTCATTGACGGCTTCCGTTACCGAGGGGTCAAGCTGTCGACTAGCAATCTGAAGGTCGCGGGTTCAAATCCCTGTGTGCCCGAGTAAATTTTTGGTAAGTTTGGTTAAAACCCCAATTTGGGGTATGTGAGGCTGAAGGTAGTGGGAAGAGAAGCAGATGGGGAAGAAGAAGGTAGGAGGAGTACCTAGCTATTCAGATCTGGTCAACAAACACAGCTAAAGCCATCTCAAGAAACGTTTCAATTCTGAATGGTGGTCTTACACCAGGGCAATACTGAGTGTATCTTCAGTTCTTAATAGCTAGGTAGATCCCTACCTTCCCTTTTCCCATATCCTTCTCCTCCCCGCTACCTTCAGCCTCACAACATAACTCAATCGGGGATTCACCAGGCTCACAGACGATTGGGAGCGGTATCTACGAGTACATATTGTTTTTATATAATCGCACTGGCAGTAGTTACTCTTATGCATTAATTCTATTTTGTAAGAGTTATATTGTTATATATAAATCACGTATCTTTTCCGCTGTGCAAAATACGGATGAAATATTATATTTACTGGAAAATGCCAAAATCGGATTAAAAATGTCACGCGACGCCACTTCGTGAAATGTGAATTTTTGATCTCGGGGAACCTACTTCGCATAGGTGCGATCTAACGGGGTTTGTTATGAAAGAGGGTATCTTTTTTATTGTTACGACAAAAGGGTTCCGATTGCCCCAGGCTACTTACTATGGCACTCTTAATTTTGCGGAATGTTTTAGGACAGCAGAAAATGTGTGATGGGAAAAAATAATCATTTCTGAAAGTCGGAAGATTTTGGTTTTAATATATTTTTTTAAATATGAATTTAAACAAAAATGGTTTTTACGAATTTCTTTACCCTTTTCCTATTAAGAAACTTAGATTAATTAATAAGTAAAGATAGGTTACTAAAAACGCGCGTGGTTTCACTGAACTAGGTCCAGTGGACACTGGACATACTTGAGATTTACCGCGTTTAGTGTCGCACATACTCGTAAGTTCGTTCGGCAGACAAGCTGTCACCGTCTGCCACAACTACGTAGCTCTAGGCTCTTTTTTTATAAAAAAAAATGCCTTCCTGCGATTTTGAGAGGTGCAAAAATCATTCGTGAGCTAAAAACTGATCTCATGAAGTTCTTTTCTATTCGTGCATACACATAAATCACTTATTATTTCAATAAATACATTTTTTATTCACAAGCCTCTTGGATACCCGAAAAACGTAAATTTGAAAATAAAATAAAGTTAGATAGTGAACGTAGCAATACAAAATAATAAGAAGGAAAACCTACTGACCGTGCTTGTTTCGTGCAGCGCTCCGTATTCATCTGTAGTGTAAGCGAGTAAGCCTATTTGTCATCTCAGTCACACCCATGATGTAGAATGTAGTATTGCCGCAACTTTAAAGAACGTAAACGCTGCCCTGTCCCATATCCATTTCCTTCACGCACACATAAAATATGGATGTCTATCATGAACAACGTTTGAGTAAAAGGACTTTTTTTTTTTTAAATTTTACTTTTTTTCAGATTTTTATTAATAATGTTTTTGTTATCTTCAACTAAAACTAAACATTAAAGTAAATTCAAAATACAAAAATCTTTAAGGAAATTTTATCTAGTTTCCAAAATGGTATTTTTTTTTACGATATCTTCAAAATTAAGATAAAGCACATTTAAAATACCATGGAAAAATTCAGAAATTCAATGAGAAATTATTATTATTTTAACTTTATAAAACAGATAAACAACCCTATTTGGCTGAAAAATCATTTTTTATATCTTTTAATGAACTATTTTATGTCAGTTTCTATATTACGTTTCAATCAGTAAGGTTTTCACATACAAAGTCGTTTATCAATTGAATAAAATTTTCACTTCGTTTTTTGGCAAGGCTGTGAGAATGTTAATTTTGATTCTTTTCCTTCTAGGAACATACAATTTGTACCTTCGTATTAGGCTATAACAATTTGTAGCGGTTTTTTTTTACCAATTTTAGTTTATTTAGTCTTACCTTTCTAGCTATCGGAATTTCTTTATTATCGGAATCAATTTATTTAGCAATTAAATTATTAACTAAAATCTTAAAAATAGAGTTCTTTAATGTCTTATATTTTTTATTATTAAAAACACAAATAAATAAAAATTCTCACATCCGTTTTAGGTATTTGCTGTTTTTTGATTTAAAAAAATATTCGGTTCGGTTTGGTATTTCTTCCTCAAATTCAAAATTAAATTTTGTATGAAAAAAGCCGCGCAGCCATTTCTCTTAATAGCTTCACGGCTAAAGTATCCCCAGTAGTTTATTTTAAGGCCTACATCTTTTATAGACTACTTGTTATCCGACTTCCCAAATCTATTTTAACCCCCAACCGAATGGAGTAACACTTTACTCGATAAGGGTACAATGAAAATAAGTAAACCTTTATAGCATATTTTCTACTACTTATTTTTGATAAAAAATAGATTTTATAACACCACTTAGCTAACCGGTTCAGTGCAAATCACTAGCGAATATGTTAACCAAGCTTCTTCAGGGCTTTATATTATTAACAAGTAACATTGTAGGTATATTAACACTATGAACAGTAGACCTCATGTCCATAAAATAAATAAGTTAGTACCATAACATTGATTAGTCCGATTTGACAACTCGTAGTAGGAATCAAGTTCATGCGAACGGTGGCGGAATAAAAAAAATCCAACAAGGCCACCATAAAATATACAGACAGACTAAATGCCAAACTGTCGATTTAAAACTGGACTTCGATTCGTTCAGTGAAAAATATAATTAGCTTTATCGGCTCACCCGACCTAAGAAGAACAAATGGAAAAAGTTTTGACAAATTACTTGAGCAATTTCATGAATTCAACAAAACAATAACACGATTTTAAGCTTATTTAGCAGAATAGCCAGGTACCTACTCCCGTTTTCTTATCTCATTCCCCTCAACACTCTCTTCTGACTTAGGGCAATAGTTAGACTCGGTGGAAACATTTAAATCTCATGCATTTAACCACGATTCAACGTGGGCACTATTTAGAAATTGAATCGAAACTCACACAGATTTTTCTACTTTACGTTTACAATTCATTCGATTAAATTTGAATCGATTATTTCGAAATGTATATTTCTATTATCTCCGTCACTACAAAACAATAAGTATATACGTACATGATTATAATACCTATACTGGCGCAGTGCTTTAACCACAGTTCTAGGGGCCATGCCTAAGATCAAAGTTCCTCGTGTTCATTTCAACTTTGCTAACCCACATACATTACGTAACTATCTTCAAAGACGAGCTTTCTATGTACAACTTCCTCATGGAAGAGAAATATCGTGTTCTAATAATCATTTCCTTATTTGAGGCACTCATGACCAGGTGAACATCTCAAAGGTGTCAAATTTCATTTGAGTGTATTGTGAAAGTTATATTTATGAATAATTTAACTTAATACACGCATATATTACTGAACAAAAGGTAATATTATTTTCTTCTGCTTCTAAAAAAATTACTATCCACACAACTCTGTATTGGCAGACGGTCGATTTATGCATCATCTCTTGCATACTTTTCCGTTATTTTGGCTCTTGACTTGACCAACATATTTGATTCACTCGATCGTTCCACGTCTTCTTCTGATTGTTTTCGAGTGAAGTTGCAATATAATGCATGGTGTATTCTTCGAATTCATTAATTATAGTTATAGTATACATAGTAAGTTTTAACCTATTTGCAAACTGGCAAATCATTCTAACCTTATGCCAATGGCTCAGGCCATATACCATAGTAAACAGGCCTGTACTTATTTGTTGGCAAACCAACACACAACATTAATCAAACATACTAATATCAGATGTCTGTGCGTGAAATGCGTGTAATCTGGATAAATTAACTGAAATTTGCTTTGAAATCAAGTGTCAATTTAAATTTCCATATTATGGTATCTCAGTAGAGGAAATCCATAATTGGTTTTATTTTGGCTATATAATACTTATGAACAAATTGATTAAATGTAAACTGTCGATTTCCCGAAAATTAATAAATAAGCAAATAAAATTGGAACTGATTTTCTGAAGAATTCAGAAAAGTACTTTCCTATAATATGGTATTTTTTTACAAAAATAATTATTTAAATTTTCTATTTTGTAATATTCTTGATATTAGTGTATGAGCTGACTCGTACTTGGAACTAGTAGTAGTCCGTTAAGTTACCCATATATGGCGTTAACTGTCATGTATTGTAGAGACCGAGTGGATAATAAATAAGGTGGGAACCAATGCCAAATCACTATTTTGATTAATCTTTATAACGAATTTGTGTACGTTATGAAAACCAAAAAATATTTTTTAGTTAAATTGAAAGTTTTCGTATCGCTTCGCTTGAGTAGAATACAAATAAAAAATAAATTACTCAATAAAAAATATAAATGCAAATATTTTTTCAATAGAAATGTATGAACGCATAAAGGAAACAACTTTACAAAAAAACACAGTTTTATAGCTAAGATTATCTGTGACAGTTTCACTTGATTAACTTTTTTGCTTTCTTATAAAATTATTTACAAAATAATTAAAAACCAGTTTTTTGCTTGAAATCGATCGTTTCTAGACTCCGTTTGTCAAGCGATTTTAATGCCTATTACCTACGATATAAGGTATACCAAGAATATACACATTTTTGGCTTGTAGCTTCCTCTTAAGGTCGGGGTCCAGATTATTCCAACCGCCTGCGCCTGCTAAATAAGATTCAGAGCCCATTGTCAATCAAAAACATTAAAAGTCAAACATTAAAAGTTAAGCCTTAAAAGTCACATTAAAGTGTTTTGTTAAGCCGAAGGTTTATTTAATACGATAACTAGATTTCTTGATTTTTCAAGAGTCTGCGCTTTTTCAATTTAAAGAAGCTTTATTTACTTGGTAACTAATGTAACTTACTAGATTTACTAAAGAAGTTCATTTCAAAATTTTATTTCTGATTTGTGTCTACTTTGTTTATAAAAAAATATATTATAAAGAAAATTAACAATATTTGTTTTTGAATTATGCAAAATATTTATATTCCTATTCAAATGTTTTATAAAGAGAGCTGCAAAAAAAATGGGGAAAACTAGTTGCTTTCTGAATTCAAAATATGACGTTTAATAAACTGTCCCGGTTAGGCAAGAGATCTTGGGTTCGATTCCTAGTTGTGACCGTTATGTATATATTTTTAATTTTCTGTGTCTTGTTCTGTTTCATGATTGGTTTAGTTTCATTAGTATTTTCTTCTTCTTCAATCATATATTATAAATACTTCAGCTTCACTAATCCTACAATAATTATAATAAACCGCGATTTACACGGTCTGCGCTGGTATTACGTACAAGCTTTTCATCAGAAAAGAGAAGCGCACTAACTTCTGCTTTTTCAATATTTAAACAGAATTACTTCGTATTCAGTATTTCTCTATTATTCATCTCCTGCATTTGGTTGAATCGCTCTAACTGCAGACCAGCTAGCTTGCCCCGAGCATTGACTCAGTTCGACAAAAGTAATAAGGTGGGAGGCTGCCGATATTTTAGTTGGTAACCCGATATTGCTTATTATGGATGAGTTCTCTATAAAGGATAACTTCTGCTTCGGTACGTGCCTTTTCTACTGAAAACAGAGTTTGAGAGAAAAACGAGTTTTTTTGTTAAGGCGATGCACAAAATCATGTGTTTTTGGTTTGAAAATTATACCGCGTAGAAATATTTTAGATTCTTCAATTAAATATTGCGAGTAGAATACATTATAATCAATTTTTAAATTTATAAGCCCAGAAAAAATAAAGTGTCGGACCTTTAAAAACTGCTTTGAATTTCAAAATGTCTTGCATACGAACCACTTTTCGGTTTTATTGTATAATGTGGCAAATAAGTTCTTTAGAAAATGATTGTAAAACATTTAAATATCTGTGCCTGAAATAATATTTTTTCTTGCATAAATCAAAACAGGCGGCTGGTGTTAAGCGGGAATTTAAACCTTATCGCCATCTACAAAGGGATTGTTATTCTTAGCGGTCCGTTTACGAATATTATACGACGTGGTGCTTCGTCTTAAATAATGGTTTCGAATTTAGATCATATTCTTTCTCCCCTTGTCATATTTGGGTCGAGTACCTGCCGCTTAACACATTCGCTGCCAGGAGCTTTTGTTACCATTAAAATTACGCATTATGATTAGTCCGCCTATGGGAGTGATTGGCACTGTACTGGTTGACAAGGTGGTTCTGGTCATTGTCCAGGATAACTAGCGATCATTCCCATCAGGTGTGCCCCCTGGGTGGGGTGGTGCATTAGTACACGTAAAAGACTTACTTTTAAAAAATATTGCTAATTTATTAAGAAATTCTTCAAATTATTCGTAATCCGGTTAAAAACGGGATTGCAGGCAACTAACGAGTGAATTGATAGAAATCCTGATAAACTTTTAGTAAAATAACAATGTTTTGTCACGATGTCGGAAGACGTGTTCTTAAAAATCCTTGCATTTTCACATTTCATCTTTATATATTATTAAGACAAATGCAGACGCACGAACACGTGTTCCGATATTATTACGAATTTACAAAAACTTTAGAAGGAACCGGCCTATACCGCAGAAAATCTGTTGTATCTGAATTCAGTCAACTCTCGAGGTAGCCGGGAATCTTGACATTGTGGCAAATAAGTTTCTTTTAAGACGGGTTGTCTAAAAGAGTTAAAAAAATTCTTCAAATTTTTTCAAAAGTTCTGTTCAAGTTTTGTCAGTTATATGGGTCGGTTATTTCACATAACTTGGATATTAACAGAACTTGAATAGGACATTTACAGAACTTGAATATTAACATTGATATTAGATTAATTGTTGTTGAAATTTAGTGAAACAAAACGTCTCTAGGATAGTATCTTTACAACTGAATTTTCGTTTTTTTATATATACATATTGCATTGATCGTAATACTTTTACAAGAACTTGGTGGCTTGAGTTTAAATTTCTTTTTAGATATATTTTTGAAACGTACTTAGTATATGTATGTATTAGTCTTCTTCATCAAAATAGATAGAAATTCACTTTTCATAGTTGATAAAAAATATTTTAGAAAGCTTCGATTGAAAATCCAGCATGTGGTACTTACTTCTTTTGTTTCACGCTGAATGACGTCACGTTCAATTCGGAATCAAATCTCGACGTTCAGTTGTTTCGTGACATTAACACTGACTTGTTCTCCTTACTCAAAATTCAAATCCTGTTCTACATTATTCTGTTTTATGCCAACGACGAAAAAAATAATTGGATGTGTTACATTGAGTGGTAGGAGAAAGGAAAAGGACGACCCGAAAACTTTACTATCCTGATTTGATCACCAGAAATATATATAAATTGTTATGTATCTACATTCCATTCCCAATAACGAATCAACTCGATCTGATTCACAACGTGGATTATTCAGTCGTGTTTTAACTCGACCGTTTTGAATTTCGTCTATAAATTTGTTTGTACGTTCCATTTCAGGTTCAAGATGGTGGCCGTTTTGATAGTTCAATTAAAACTCTTTGAAATTTTAAATCGTGTTTATTTAGGCTTTCTTATTAGCATTTTTTTCAACATTATTTTACCTACCTATCAGCTTGAAGAAAACTTGAAAAAAGAATTGTCTGTGAGATAGTGACATTACATAAAATAATATATTGTTTATGATTAAGTAGGTACATATTTAAGTACCTGCTTATGATATCAGAGGGATAATTGGTTTTGATCTATTAAATATGAAATACACGTACTTTTTTGGATGCGATGTCCACAGAACTAGTGTTCACAGAACTACTTGTTAATATTATTGTTTCATTAATTTGATTCGATCCTTAGGTACATCATAGATTTGATCATATAGTACATTTTATTTATGTAGTCTTATAAATAACTAATTTACATTTTTCGGTGAAAATACTAGAACTTGTCAAATATTAATTATTATTTTTTTGGTAAACTAATGGTTTTAAGACAAGATTTTTTTATGCATAGCGAAAGGACACGGGTTCAAGTCCCGTTGACGTCATGTATCTTTTATCAGGAGATTTTTCGATGTGGATGAGTGCTTCAGGCTAATAATTATTGCTTATAAAAATAATTGTTACCCTTTGTGGTATGCAAAAAAAAATCTTGTCTTAAAAACATTAGTTTACCAAAAAAAAAAAAAATAATATTTGACAAGTTCTAGTATTTTCACCAAAAAATGTAGACAATTTGTCTCGACGCCATCTAGTGAGAGAGTTAGCACTTACAATGCCTTTCTCATATAAAAAAAAGTAATTTACAATTGTGTTTAACCAAAGTTTTTAAATCTCTTAAAAATAAGTTATACATAGGTACGTTCAAAAATGAATATCTATCTATTATTTATAACTTTTGCATGGTAATTTTTTTAATCTCTTGGTTAAGTTATAATATCTCTAAATAGTATAAAACAAAGTTTGTTTTTGCGCTTAGTTCTTAAATACTACGCAACTGATTTTGATATATATTAGTAGTATAGTATAAAAAGTAGAGGAAAAATTCCTAGCAATGCCAGGTACACGTCAGCTAGTCGGTTATAATATTGAAAAAATTTACCAAAAGGTTAAAACATTTCTTATGTTGTAGTTATAAAAAAGTTTAGCAGTGTGGATACTGCGCCTTACCTCAACTCTGAGGCTAAAAGGGTCGCGAGTTGCGAAGATCAATGAAGTATGGACAATCGTTTAATATTTAAAACATAAGACACACGCGACCAAACTATCAGAAGTCGAACATGGCTACGAAGTACGCGCTTATAGCGGGAGGACACTCAAATCGGAATAGAGTTTAAAAATCCACAGCAAAAGTTTCCGGGGTCGTCTTGGTGTTGCCAAAAGGTGAACCTTGCCAGAAACTAAAAATTATTTTACGCGAACAGTTCATACATAAGATAAAAAAAACATGCCTAAATTATGATACCTATTTAAAACTTATTTTATTACTATTACTATATATATGTATATTGGATCTGGCTACAATTTCGTTTTAATTTAACAGATGTTCCATTTTTTTGCCATTTCTTGAGAATTCTCCTTATTCGTTATCCTGACAGTCATTTGATAATTATTTAGGTTATTTATGGGTTTGTAAATAAGATTAGTAATTAATACATTATTACAACACATAATAAATCATTTCTTACCTTTTGTTCTTATACTATACATTTTAAAAATTTTTTTTTTTTTTTTAAAAAAGAAAGACAAACATTCCCGGTTTACGAATAACCTGACAATATTTGAAAATCTCCTACTACCACCACAGTAAGCTGAAAATGTTGCTAGTGTTGTGATGGAGGACTTAGCCAGCCGAGGAATTGAACACACTACGCCTGGGTGAAACCCAAACGCGATGTCAACTCGGCCACCGACCGGTCAAAAACGATTTACGACAATATTTAAAAAGATTTTATACGTTATATCTTTAAACAGCATAAAGCTTACGTTAATGGCACATGGTTGAGCCGTTTATATTTAAAAAAAAAAAACAAATAGATGGAAATTACTTATTTCTAAGATGCCATTAATAATCTACCATTTGATCAAACGCATGATCGTATGATATAAAGGGTTCCATGATAACTCAACACAGTGACAATTCAACACACTTTTAAAAAGTGATATAAAGTCATTAGAAACGATGAATTTTTTTTTTAAAACCTACCCTAACCTAACCTACATAACCCAGTTAATAAAGTTTTTGTGATGATTTATCCGGTTACTGATATAAAGATCCTATCAA
This sequence comes from Hesperophylax magnus, assembly GCA_026573805.1. NCBI lineage: Eukaryota > Metazoa > Arthropoda > Insecta > Trichoptera > Limnephilidae > Hesperophylax > Hesperophylax magnus. The sequence goes on along the minus strand of JAIUSX010000184.1, from coordinate 9,376,315 downwards.
ATTGATGAATTAAAAATTTCATACAATTCATTCATTTAATTTATGCATTTTTGGTATGTGTCATGGAGAAATCGTGGAGGATCTGACATACACGTTCTGTCAGTGTTTCTTTTTTGCTTTCATACTTATGCTGATTCCACAGCTTTTAATCTTAGTCGGTATGTACATTATATATTTTCTTTTGTAAAGTTTCACGTACTTATTATTAAATTCGTTAAGTTAAATTGTTCTGTCAATAAACAATATAATTGAATTATTTTGTTAAATTTAGTTTGCTTAAGTTTTAACTAAGTTTAAAGGTTTTTGGAAGTTGTAGAAATTCAATTAGGCCCGTAGACTTCAACATTATACTTTCCTACTACTTGTTGTTAACCCGTAATGTGCCAAGAAATCCACCGTGGATTTCTGACGTTTGTACCCGCAGTGCGTAATCCAATCGCTAGAATTTCACCGCACTTTGTATTGTTTTTTGTAACATAGTGGCATACTAAAATGCGTTGTTAGTGCGTTGTAGTGTATGGTAAGAAAATAATGTATACCGTAATATTATTCTGGACTCTTGTGTCGTCAAGTGCAAATGTATTCATTTGAACTTTAACGAAATTTTATATTTCTGTAGGTGAAAAATATTTCCAATTTTCAAAGTCATGGTACTGTAATTATTAACAAGAAGGTCTCGTATAATTTATTTTTATTGTGAACTAGCTGTATCCCACCACGCTTTGCTGTGGCTCAGTCTATCTGTGCAGATAGAGAAACAATAGCGCTTTTTGCTTTTACGTCCAATAGATGGCACTGTTTCAAAAAAGCATGTTTTTACCTGTCACAGTGGCATTTATATAATATACCTATTTAAAAACACACGCATATTTTAATGCAACGTTGTGTCAAAATTTCAAGCAATCTGTGAAGATCTTTTGGAGATTTAAGATTTTGAACAAACCAACATTTACATTTTTATTTATACAGATATCACTTGGAAAATATAATAAAATACATGTTATTTAATTGATATTTACAAGACATTGATACATTGAATAACCATACTAGGCAACTGCCTGCTTCATGGTGACCAATATATGTATTATAGTTATTTTGTATTAAGTGTAAACAATATAATGTTAAGATTTTTAGCCTTACTATAGTCTTTTTTCAAACCCTACACAACCGATAACCAACCCTTAATGTAGAGTAATGTTTGTTTCTTAGCGGCACAAAATCTAAAACACGCCCATTATAAAGGGGTAAAAATATAAACATTATGAATAGGTGTAGTTTTTAATAGATGTACTTTTCAATTAAAGATTTAATTTCTTCAAAAAAACATCTTTGTTAAAAACTACAGAGGTAAAATAGTATCTACTAAATAAAATTAAAACGAAAAAAAAGTATATATTCCTCTTTTTGGATTACATTGCTCAAAAAATGATTATTATTTTAGGTTAAACACGACGTTTGTTATGATCTAAGTGTTCATAGATGGCGTTAATTAAATTAATTTAATTAAAAGGCTTTTTGCAAGTTATGCTTTACAATATTAAGACGATTTATTTGTTTGCGCTAGTTTCCAAGACGGGACATTTTATAAAAACAACATATTGCAAAAAAAGTTATTAAGAAAATAGCGTCAGCCGGCGTACGGTAGGCGATTGGCATTTTACCTCTGGGGCACTGAGGAGTCCAAGGTCGCAGGAGGTCGGCATTCCGAGGGTTGATGAATAATAAATTTACTGAGGAAAACGCAACTTTTGTTTTAGACTACGTACGTATTTAAACCCACCCCGTAATTTCCCTCAGGGCCTGTGTCATCTTTGGGGATGCTGTGTGGAGGGTATTTTATGGAAAGGAAAGAGAGAAAGTTCTGAGAAGGAAAATGGCATGATGAGGGGTGGGTAGGAATCTGGAAGTCAGAGTGTCCCAGGAGTTACGGACATGTGAGTCCATTCCTCCCGCCGCGGCGCAAAGCGATGGGTCAAGAGAATCAAATCCGCCGCCAAGACTTGAGAAAAACCTCACCCCATGAACCCGGGCACCCCTAATAAGTCACCAATGCAGCGAACCACTAGGGGTAATCTATAGTAGAGGTGTTGGTTATCTAATAAATGGTTCCTGGGGCTACACTTGCCTCCCAAATTGTTAATTACATTTTTTGTAATAGAGATTAACTAGGTACTAGTTACTGGATAAATTAATATTTTCAAGTTGTCTCCTGTGTTTTTTAAGATTTTCAGAACATTTAACCCAAGGCTTTGATACTCACATATCTTTTGTATAACACACGCCTTCAATACACCGTAACACCCCGGTTTCGTGGGACGTAGTCCTAGTAATATGGCTTTTCAATATCCTATCGCCATAAATCCTTTTATTGAAGCACCCTTGTTCTGCCGGGTTGTATATTGCATTGTTGTACGCTGAACAAGTAGATGATAGCGAAATGGCGAGCATTGCATCGGTCGGAAGGGCAAAGGTGTCTGTTTGCTCATTGTTCGCGGGAAGTTTATCTTCCGCGGAGGCACGGGGGCGGCAGGCTCAATGATTGCAGCGAAATGGCGAATATATAATATATAAATATAATATGTGGTTAAATAATTATGGTAAATGTTTACTATGTGTTGGATATGGACGCCAGTGTTAAATATTAAATATATGAAAGATTAATTGAATTTTAGTAAATCTGATGTCCTATTTCCCCGAAGCGACTTTGACCAATTCATCCCCAATAATTTGGGATATTATGTCTTAAGGCAGAAGTGGGTGGATAGGGAAAAGGGGTAGAAAGAGGAATTTTGGAAAGTAACTGGCTATTCAAACTTGGTCACTAAATTGTCAGTTATTTTAGTAGTTTTTTTTAAATTTTATTTTATTTATTATTTAATAAATGTTTACATGTTACATTTTTTTAACTACCATACTAGGCTAATGCCCGTGTTTTGGTAGTTATACTTGAAATAATAATAAATATAACATAAAAGAACTAAAAAATACTATTTTATAGAAACATAAGTATGCAAGTATGAATCATAGGTACATGAAATAATAATAAAAATAACATAAAAGAACTAAAAATACTATTTTATAGAAAAATAAGTTATAATGTTTAATTTGAAGTTTATTTTATTTAGCTATATAATTTTACATTCTATATCTAGTGTATAGATATTCTAAAACTACTATAATAATATTATTTTATTACCTTCGTACTAATAATTATTAAGTCATAACCCATCAAAGATTTTTAGCTTCTTTAACACTAAAAGGAAGTTCATTGAAAATTTTAAAACCTTTATAATAAATATTGTTTTGTGTTCCTAATGAATTTGTTTTAAGAAGCATAAAATCGTTGCATCTTTTTGTAGGATAGCCATGAACTGTATGTACTTTAAACACTTTTTAACGTACAGCGTGGCCGGGAGTAAAGTGCACACATTTCGTCAGTTGATTTCACATGATGGTAGACGTAAACAAGATAAATATTTTTTTTCGAAATTCCTTTGTTTTTTCCCATACAAAAATATTTAGATTAACATTATTTTCTCCATACAAAGTTACTTAATTTTTTTACTTGTACTATCATGTAGAATCACCTCCAGAAGTTTGCAAACTCTACCCCCGGACACCCTGTATAATCTGGTGGTAACATTTTATTTTTGATGGCAATATCCAGAGAATCATGAGAATTTCTGCCACTGCGGAACCTTCCTCCCCCCATCTTCTGCCCTCCCCTCTCTTCTTCCTCACAACATACCCCAATTGGAAACAACATCATCCCACTGGCTCCGACCAGATGCGACTCTTATGCTGATTCACACAAAACAATTACCCTCATTCCATTTTTCCGCAGCAATAGGCAGGTAAAATGAAATACCCTCCCCCACTCCTTGCTCATTTACATCTCACGACAGCCGAGCGTCCCACCCACCGGACAACAGTTATTTCACCCCCTTAGAGTTTTGCTGTATGAATAGTAAACATATTGACATTTATTTTGTAACACATACGTAATAGTTTTATGGACTCTTGTGAGTCTATGCGATACGTGATGTCGATGGTTTTAGTTTAGTTCGATGGACTCTCACAACAATTGTCCTACAGCTGTCATTATGAGCATTGATGAAGTCATAGATATAACTTAGTTGGAGAGAATCTCGTGGTTTACCTGAAACCTGTACAACAGTACAAATGTATTATAGGCCATACCTGGATATGATGAATTTCTCGGACTTGCTAATAGAATTCCGCAGAGAATATTGTGTATTACCTGTGGAATTTCCCCAACATTCCTTTGTCCTGTCTCCGTCTTCTCCCCCTCCCCCGTGTAACAATTTCCCCCAACTTTGTGGGTGACAGACTTCCACTGGGTCCAGATAATATTTTTCTATTCGGTTGTAGAAAAAAATTGCATTTTTCTCCTATTCGCTTGAAAATTGAACTCGTGTCTATTCCTTGTCAACTTTTGATATCCATTTACAAATCATTTAAAGGCTCCATAGTCAGCGTTCAAAAAGAAGTACAAAACGATTACTGAATACGGTTTGAAAAAGAGATGAATATACATATATAAACTAGCTAATATACTTATGTACCCGACATTGCTCGGAGACTTTTCTCTACTTTCTGTATATAAACCTTTCGGAATAAATTCTTTAATGATAGTGAACTTGCGCACAAACAGACAGAGGCGGATATCAACTTTGTTTTATACTATTTAGCGATGCGAATGATGCGCTAGTATTTGAAAAATATATAATTATAAATAATATAATTAATAGGCCTAAGCGACTTGTGAAAATCTATATATTTAAAAATAATGTTTCTTTGTTTGTAACAATGTGTTATACAGTACTGAATGGCAGAATGATAGAGGAAGACATGACACAATCAAGTGAAAAAAAAAATTTCAATTCCTCGGAATAATATTATTTCCACCTTAAAAATAGATCCATTTTACAGGTACACTAAAATTCACCACCTCGAAAGTTCACTTCAAACCATTCATTACCCCGTCCGATGCCCGTTACCCATCAGATATTATTTAATAAAACAGGACTTATTTTAACTTGTGCAAATATTTCTCCAAATCAGAATTTATAAGTATTTAAAGTGTAGCGGTAGCTACTAAAATAATTCATGGTACATCGAACGCTCGAGACCTTTAAGAGCAGCGCGCAGTTCATATAGTACCTCCTGGAACTATGCCGAAGCCGCCAGCCTACTTACAGCCTGAAAGGTTCTAGATTTTACCAGGCGTGTGTGACCACTATATAAATCCCACAGCGATACCTAGTCAGTCTTACAAGTGAGTCAGTACTATACGAGCGGCCAGCGGCAACTAATACGGGCAGGTCGCCGTGCACCGCCTCTGCAAACCGCACCTGCATAATACTGCAAGAAGTCCGAACCCCTCTGTTATCTCACCGCGTCGTCATGAGCCACGGACCTACTACGCCCTGCGTTACACGCCCTTACAGAAAAGGCTACAATTAATCATCGACTCCGCGGAAAATTACTTAAGTGCCTAGGCTTTGTGACGTTTTCCTGTTCTGCGCCCCCCATGCGCTTTGCCCCTACGACCTCTTCGCCGGCCTGCATCTCCCACGCAACAAGCCCATTCGCGCTCACTTCACCAGCCGAATAGGTCCATCGTACTTCCGACTCTGGCGTACCTGGAAGACCCATGGTCTTCCCAATGCTGAACCCAACCTCCAAGTCCGCCGTCCGCGGCAACGCGGTGATGAGCCACCGACTTCATCACCACGACTTCATCGCAACAACCACTCCGCCACCGTTCATCTCCGCTTCATATGGTGTTGACCATCGACCGGTTCGGAGTCGTCGCAACAACTTCACCGACTCAATAAACGCTGTGATACCACACGCTTCTTTCATTTGTCTCACCTTACCACACCATGAAAAAATAAACATTGTGAATTTTGTCATACCTATAGCATGTTATCTAACAGAACAAGTTGTGTTTTTTTATCATACTATGCGATTTTTCGTCTCGTATACGTTGGTAGAAATTCTTCTACCGACTTCTCTTCTCAAAGTGCTCACTTTTGAATGTATTATTTGTGCTTACCTTAAAATTGTTTAGAAATAGTTTCGAACACTAACCCGCAGTCCCCTCTTACCCGCAGCAATCATACGTTACAGTGCACTACTACATATGCAAGAATCTATTTAAAATGATTCTACTATGCTTGCTTCAATTGTTCATTTTATTATCGATGATATTTTGTATGAAAACAAAGTAAAATGCTTTTTCAAATAATCTTAAAACAAAATTATGTCCATGATTATACCTATTGGGAACGGGAAGTTACTAATTAATTACGTCTTTGTTTAGAAAATCTATATCAATATTAACAAAAAAAATCGCTTTAAATTGAAAAATTTAATTTTAATCTAAATAATCGAAGTGATTGAATTTCTCGATTGACTCCCACCGCTTTCGGACAAGCATTGTTAATTGTTTATTTCGTCGTTTTGAACTGTAGACAGTGCGGGCCAAAATAATCAGACACAAGTTTTGTTTCCAACTCATTGGCATTTCAAAACCAAACTTCCATTTCTATGGCCGGTGCTGTACTATGTACTAACATAGAATGGATTCGTATGTTGTAACCACTGGAGAGATAAACCTGTAGAAGTGTATTTTAGGCGTGTCCGTGTGTCCGAAGGAGGCAAACATTTTTCTTACTTTTGGTGAAATTGATCAGATTCTTACTTGAAACAGATAATCAATTAATTTGTTGATGTCAATAACTACTCCCAACAACATTATGCAGCCAGTGGGACTAAAGCATTCCCGATTGGGTATATTATGAGGCTGCATTTAGTGAGGAAGGAAAGGTGAAGATAAATGTGGGAAGCTCCTGGCTACTAAGCTCTATTTATTTGTAAATTCACGCCCGGCTGGGCTTTTACACCTTATTTTTTTTTTTACAAAGCTCATCTAAATAAACACAACAAAATAAAAAAAATCAAAAAGAAAATAGAAGACGTAATAAAACACAATCTCTTAAACAAAAACATTGTCAAAACGAAATAAAGTGGAAACTAGACACTAGAACATAATACTAGGAAAATTACAAAACTTTGGTAAGATAAACAGAGCTACGTAGTTTCTATAGTTAAATTATATTATATTTGATATTCTTCTTTCTGAAATAAATTGGGTAATGACTTGTTTATATTTGGTGAATGATGTGTTGAATATATCAAGAACATCTTTATAGTCGGTAACCGGATAAATCATCAAAACGATAATTCATCACATCTTTAAAAAGTTATATAAAGTCATGGAAAGTGATGAAACAAAAACTTTATTAACAGGGTTAAGTAGGTTAGGTTAGGTTTATTTTTTTTTTCATCGTTTTTAATGACTTTATATCACTTGTGTGTTGAATAGTCACTGTGTTGAGTTATCATGAACCCGATATTCTTCTTTCTGAAATAAATTGGGTAATGACTTATTTATGTTTGGTGAATGATGTGTTGAATATATCAACAACATCTTTATAGTCATTACCCAAATTTTGTATACGGCGAATGGGGGTATAGAATTGAGATTCTGTGTTGGAGTTATCACAATATTCATCAAACACAAATAAATCCACTGTAAGCAACGTTTCGATTCTGAATGATGGTCTTTTACCATGGCGATACTGAGAGTATCTTCTTCTCTGAGCCTTAAATTGACCTGTCTATGAAGGTGAAGGGAAGGTGTGATTTGTGAGATTAGTTATCTTTCGGATTGGTATTATAGAGCACGCTTCTAGATATTTTGTGTTCAGTAGTAATACCGAATTGTCACAAAGTTGTATGACCGTAGTCTGTTATTATTGTCACCATCTATTGTCGCTGGAACAATCCATTGTAACAGTTACAGTTCGCAAATGTACTGGCGCTTCAAAACTACAAATGAAGGCCCCTTTGTCTAGAAGTAATGGAGAACCATTTCATTTGTAAGATTGAAAATATAAATCAAAGTTTGTGCAGTGGGCTCACTGTTAAATGGTGTGGTTCTTTTTGGTCTACGGATAACCGGTTCTTTTGCGTAAATAAAGCATGCTGCGTTTTATCACTGTTTTATATATAAATGCCCCATTAAGCCCCCGCATTCCCAATTTCTACGACTATAGGTTGATAGAAAAGGGGATTTCTTGGAAATAAAACAATCTATGTATGGTGCTACAAAAATGCCTTCAAGAAGACCTATATTACAGCACTTCAATCTACGCGTAGGAAAAGCTTTAGTCTCTTTGTGGATGTTTAAAAGAATGGAAAATGATGTTAAATTTATTGGAAGAAAGCAAAGACAGAAACAGAATAAAATTGGAACGATACCATAGGGCGACAATGCTGATGACTTCCAGGGTGGCAGCAGTGGGACCCGGCTGGCGATAGCGGCAAATACTGACTCGAAATATACTAGTAATTAATTTTTTGGTGGCATACACTTTCAAAACTGTTTTGCAAAGCAAATCTCGAATTCCATTTTCCTCTACAGCGAAATCCTTATAAAAAACATTTTAATTACTGAAATCATAAAACACTTCGACAACGTCGCAAATCTTACCCAACAAACTATTTGAAGAAAACGCTCGGTTGCTAACAGGTTTGATGGTGACCTTTATTCGTCTGGGTAATAATATTTGACCCTTATCTCATTATAAAAAATTGCCATTGAAAATATAAACAACAACAGAAAAATACTGCTTTTTGACTGTTAATTTTATACTATTTAATCATGTACAAGAAACAATACATAACATTCTTAATTTCTTGATATTTTTCTTTTATAAGATTCTCAAAAGTAAAGCATACTCACGGAATGTTAACTTAAGTAATATTGAAAAAAATATTTTTTAGTAGTTAACGTTTTATATTTTTTATTGAGTATTTTTATTTATTTATTTGTATTCCACTCAAGTGAAACGATAGGAAAACCTTCAATTTATCTAAAGCATATTTTTTTGTATTCATAATGTATTCAAAATAGTGATTTAGCATTAAGCTTCGCCTTAACTCGCCAAGAAACGGAAAAAAATATTTACCACTTTTAAATATTGCCTATAAAAGAAAGCCATTTGGATAAACATATGATATATTTCAAACGTGGGATAAAAATTATCTATATACTATACATATATAGATTATTCATCGCTTTGATTTGAAATGATTATTTTTATTTCATATTTCTAAACATTCTTCAGTTCCAATATTGAAAATGCCCCAATTATTTGCCCGAAATAATATTCTCAAAAATATATTTTTTGTAATGTTGTCAATATATTTTGAATAACCTTTTAAGAGCGTTCGTGGAACAGTGAGCGCACTGTAAGACATAGGTCAGAGTTCGCGTGCATGAGTAGAATGAATATGCGACTTACGACGGAACTGTCTATCGATTTTTAGATACAAGAACCTCTTGGCTTATCTAAATGTAATCGAATTGAATTATGTGCATGCACTGATATATCGGGTACTAGATTGGCACATGTGATGCCAAAATAAATGAGCCCAAATTTATTAATCCTGCATTATGGCTACTGATTATGCAGTTAATGACATTTAGTACGTACAGACAGCTGAATTTCGCTGATGTTAAGACTTTTGAACAGTTAAACGAATTGAAACAATGTTGATATTTTGCATAAAATATGAATTTAATTTTTTTTTAAACTTCAATATGAAAGAAATGAGGTGACTGTCCGGAAAACGGGAGATTTCGGTTGCACCGAAATCATTTCTGTTTTCTGCGGGTTTTTTAATTAATTTTGTTAGAACACAAATTATTTTGTTCCAAAAACCACTAAAAACGACATAAAAACAAATAAAAAATACAAGTGAGAAACTTTAGTCCGCCTCAGTACAGGTCACCCTAGTGAGGAGGACTAAGAAATACAATCTACTATACAAATATTCCCTATCATATTTTGTATGTACAATGTTTAAATAGTAGTTATAATAATTTAAAAAATAATAAACTTGATTCTGTTCGCAATTTAGTAATGTAGTTGCATCTCGTTCCGAAGAGGAAAATACTATCAACATTGCCTGTTGAAACGTTGTTTGTAATGGGTTTATCTATGCTTTGTAAACAGATAGAAATAGCCAACTTATCTCTTCTTATTCCCTTCCCTCACTTCCTTCAGCTCTGTAATTTGAGATGCTATATTTGATTAGATACATATTTGCTATAATTTTGTTCGGGACAGGTGCAATTATATAAATTATGCAAAATAAATATATTTTTTTTTTCAATAACATAATTATTTTAAGAAATTATCTTTTAGTGTAGGGATCACCTAGTATTTATTGGTGTTTTGTTCATGTCATGTGCAAGTTAAAATTTATAGCGCATTTTCGGTATCTAGTAGGCACTAACCATCTCATTTTACGATATTGGACATTAATTTTATTTACGACTGGGTTGAGTCATTTTTGAAAAGTCCAACAAACTCAACTTTCTACATCATAACAGCATATTTTAAAAGAATTTAGTATATTTTTCTTTCCACCGGAATCGAAACCACCAAATCATACGTATTAAGTTTATTTAATCCGAAGATAGTATTTATTGTTAACTGATAAATTGAATTATATTATAACCATCCATTAGTATTATGTGCAATGAGGAATACGTATGGTAGTTAGTCCCAGATTTTCAGCCCTGAAATAAATCCCGACTTTTAATATTACGTAGTGGAATCCGAAAGCTCATCAATGCATGCAATTCTGGACTATCTCATGAATTATTTAGAATTTTATATAGAAATACCAAGTAAGTGGAAAGCTTTCTGTCCGACAATTTAAGCATATTCATATAATTTTAAACTTCAACAAATTTGCTGGAATACCCATTTTAAAACTTTAGAATTTTTTGTGCATTCCTTCAATAGCTTGTACGCGAATATTCAAATGTGGGTGGTTATGTTTATTGACAAGATCTGTCTTGCCAGGTACTGACCAACCTTACTTTTCCACATTTCATTTTCTTCTCCTCTTCGGTCAGCTTCTCCTCATTCTTCTCAGTTAAAAGACTTCGACTCCTAAACACCTATCATTGTTTTCTTCTGATGCACACTCCTGTTGGAGGTTGGCTATCATTGGCTAGCTTAACCCTGCAGGCTGCAGTCCGGAACAACTTTGCAGAACTGTACTCGTACCAGCAATATGTAAAAAAATGAGGTAATGGAGTATACTTCGTGTAACTTACAAACTAATGGGGAAACTAATAAAAAGGTAAAGAAATAAAGTCAAAAATAAAATTTATTAGAATATTTTTTTAAAGTTATACCCCTCAATTAATTATAGACTTGTAGGAAAGTCAATAGCTGTCCCATATAAATATAAATCGGCACGAAACTATCTAGGTTACAAATAAATTATTTTATAAGCAATAATTATTAGCCTTAGATACTCATCCACATTGAAAAATCTCCTGATAAAAGATACATGACGCCAACGGGACCTGAACCCGTGTCCTTTCGTGTCATGTATCTTTTATCAGGAGATTTTTCAATGTGGATGAGTGTTTCAGGCTAATGATTATTGCTTATAAAATAATTGTTACCCTGTGTGCTATGGATAAAAAAATCTTGTCTTTAACATTAGTTTACCAAAAAAAATAATTACAAATAAATTCGCTGGAAATATAGGAAATGTGAGAAATTAGTTAAAAGATATTATTGTTATTCTGAATTTGAAATATGCGATCGATAAAATTGACTTAATTGAAAAATTAAGTCACAATGGCAGAGTGGATTGAGGCGTTGACCCGGTAAGACAGAGATCTAGAGTTCAGTTCCCAGTTGGCGACTGTTACCTTTTCGTTAGATTTATTTATATTATCTTCTTCTTCGATGATTTAAATGAACATTGATTCATATTATTTTTGTAATAATTTAATTTGTCTCCTTGAAGTAACCTTTGATTATAAAACTCATACTCACACATACATTCCGTAATACATTGTACATAATTTGTATGGATGGAAGTCTCTACACAAAGTGAACCTTTCATACATATTACACGAGTATAGAAAATTATTTTTCTTGGCCGTTTTTCATGTCGGCGGAGATTTTTCTCGTATTTTGGAAAATGTGCGAAAGTATTTCGTGTGTATAATTATGTTGCTTCTGCACCCTGTCAAATGATGAAATACTTTTTGTTAGCACACGTGATAAATTGTGCTAAAATACATAGTCTATCTACATTCCTACTTTTTGTTAATTTCATTGAATTCACTGAAAACGGTGGCTAATATCATACTCTATAGGTACCTACCTACTGTATCTGAAAACTGAATTTGCCATTTGTATATATGACACAGGCTATAAAAGTAATCAGATGTCTGAAATAAACTGCCAGCATTAAAAAAAGAAACCTACCAAGGATGGGTTGTTTCAAAGAATATGAACAATTCATCATATTTCAATGTTGATTTTCAAGTTCTGTGAAGGTTCTACTCAAGTTTTTTTATTATATCATTTTTGGCCAGTTGTTTCACAAAACTGAAATAGTAACAGAACTTGAATAGAACCTTCACAGATCTTGAAAATCAACTTTTAAATTTGATGAATTGTTTAAATTCTATGAAACAACCCGTCCGAAGAAAAGAACATCTTATATAAACAGAACATGGCGCAAAAAAAACACGCCATTTCGACTTTTGACTTAGATTTTGGCGTAAACAATAAGCTGGAGAAGGGCCAAGTAGCCAATGAAATAGTTGAGGACAACGCTGCCCTCTTAGTGAGAAAAGCACTTTATTCGTAGATAATATATTCGATAAAAGGCTCAAATGGAGTGGTTCAAATCGTTTTATATGGTATAATGTACCTATTAGCACGGACCCGTGAAAATCACGGGATAGTCTGAATTGTTGACGAATCTGCTCGAATTTTGAAAATGACACTTAAACTCAAAACAAATTCGAGTTCACTGAACCAGACTTACAAACACTCACAGAATAACAGACTCACAACCGAAATTAGTTTGATTAAATATACGGTCGATGGTAACTTTTAAATACATATCTTATTTTTCGGATTTACGTATTCTCACGCATGTCCTGAAGAGTGACAAATCAAAGATATGTATTTCTAGATAGGTATGACCTACATAATCTATGGAATTATCGTCATTGTCAATCATTCACTCGTAACACATTGTTCATTGTCGTGTAGCTATATTTTTGTAATTTTGACGAGAAAACCAAATTTTTCAACCCAAAGAAAAAATCTTCATAATGACTAAAAGAAAATGTGTTGCCCATACCAAACACAGCACCATGTGAGCCAAGACTGGGTGGGTGAGGGTGGTCTACACGTAAGCACACAACACACAAGTATACAGCCTTAGCGCCAAGCAGCTTAGCCTTTTGATAACACCTCCCTTTGTGGCCTTGTTCATAATTAAAAATATATCTTTTCATTATTTTAATTACGACGCCCTCACGGGTATGAATTATTTTCCGCGCCTTAGTTTTGTGTTGAATGTAAGGAAATTTGGAGTCGTTTTAATTGGTAGGCTTTCGCTTTTAATGTGATTTTTTTGTTTTTGTCCTGTTTACCGTGGGCTAATTTAGGTTTATCAAGTTCCGAAAGCGATAACGTTACGTTAATTAATTAAAGAAACTTACTTACTTTTCATACAATTATGTATGAGGTTTTAATGTGTCGTCAGACGTCTAGTCTTAGAGTTGTACTACCTGGAGTGAGTGGGAACATGTAACTCACAATTATTGTGAAATGTTAGTAATAGAGAATGGAAAATTTGGGAAAGGTTCGAAAAGCACCTGATTTTTAAGATATAGGCTATAATCAGTGACCGTTCGTGACTTTCAGTGTGCTAAAAATTGTTGATATTGAAAATAATATATATCAACGCGGTATCAAGCTATAGTACAAGCGATAAACTGGTGAATCTAAATCACGTAGAGAACCAAAAAAAACTTTTTTTTGATCTTTCGATTTCTTCCTTATTTGCATTTTATCGGTTACCAACTTTTGAAGCCCGGTCTTCGCTTCTAGGCATTTTAATAGACATTGTACAGCTGATGTGATAAGTGGTCGATTTTTTTTTCAATTTGCGTAAAAAAAATTCTAACTTCGAACTTGAATTACTAGAAAACGAAAGAGTTGTAAATAGTTGAGAAAATGATGCGCAGTTGTTCTAAAACAATCGACTACGAATTTCTGGATACCGATATAAATATAAAAAAAAAATAAAAAAATATTTTTTTTTTATGAAGATATTAAGGATTTGTTTAGTTAGATCGAAAAAAAACCTTTTTTCGCTACAGCAACATCAATGACGTCCATTTTAAAATCTCAGCTCTTATTTCACTAGTAGACTAAGAAGTAGTCTAATTACAGCTGTTACCAACCAAATATTGGCGAATGCAAAAATAAATAAAAAAAAGCTATTCCAGTTACCGAATTTGTGAGAGAAGAGAACATTTTTACTCACTTTAGGTACCCAGCGTTCTGAGCTACTACCCAGAGACAAGAAAAATGTGTATTTATTTAAGATGTTCATCTTTGATCATCTCAAATAAATATATGAGATTCTCCTTAATTTGTTCTAAACAAGCGTCAGACATTCGAATTCATTAAACGATTATTGCAAACATTTAATATTTTGTAATGTTTTCAGTATTCGAACGTACCCTTCCTCTATTCATACCAACATTGTGGTTCCACGGTTGATTCTTTTTATTATCGACTATCTTCAATCCCATTGTCTTTAATGAATAATTCGTAATAATTACAATCAATGTCTCCGAAATACAAAGCTACATAGACCACACTTGTGACAGTTCAAAGTTCTGACGATTAGCTGGGGTTAATCCATGCGAAGTGTTCAGCTTTGGAAGGTCGAATAAACCAAAGAGCATACCAGATACTAAGTTCTGAGTGTCAGGCCCTAAAGCTTAGAATAAATAGCCACAACACGTTGAAGTGTTTAAGGGCATTATTAAGATAACTTAACGGCCTTAAAAAATATTGTAAAATAAAACGTGCATGCGCAATCAGTTTGTGCAAAAGTCCCAATTAAGTACCAATTATTATTTGTAGTGCATTCAAGACATTTGCTCATTACACAATTTTGCTGTCTTTACGCATTTTCTTACTTGTGTATATTAGAGCAAATTCATTTGTGCAATAATGTCCGTGCAAGCCGTTTAAATTAGAGTTCGTCCAAGTCTGAGCATGTAAATAATCAATAAAAATTTATAAATTTTTGAAACAATCGAATTTATAAATTACAATAACTTGCTTGCTGAAACTAAACTTCTTAAATTATCTGATAGAAGAGTGTTAATTGATTTGCTATTTTTATTCAAAATTATTAAATCTTTAATTGACAGCCCTAATTTGTTGGAACTTATTTGCATTAATGTTCCTGCTAGGCAAACTCGCAGTAAAGATACTTTTAAATTTAACAAGAACCTCAACACTAATTATTCTATTTTTTCACCAATTCTTAGAATTCACAACCTTGCGAATAAATACTGTGAACTTATAGATATATTTGGTTTTGACAATTTTGTGAGCTTTAAAAGGCAACTTATTTCGATTCTATCGGCTAATAATTAACTTTTATAGCTTTAATAATTTTATTACATCTTCTCCCATTCGAAACCTTTCAAGTAAATTATATCCATATTTGTTTGTTTTTTATTTGCTCTACTATACACTTATAATTGTATGCTTATACCTACTAACTACTTTTTATACATAACACTATGTTCCATCTCAGATCTTATTATTTCTTATTCATGTCGATATTGCTAAATTCTATTAGTTTTTGCTTTTTACAGGTGCAACTCTTATTTTGTTATTTTTTTTTTTTTTTTTTTTTTTAAATCTCTGTTATAATGTTCTTTACCTCACGAGTAAGTTACACTCTAATTTATATTGGTTTATCGATTTGTTAAACACACAATTAATACTGGGTTTAAACACACCCACTTACTTACTTTTTATGTTGAACTTTCTTTTACTTACTATTTCATGCTTGGGTATATTTTATATTGAATCCATCTTATTAGTGTTTTGCTAATTTGCACAAAATTTTATTATATGTGTTGCTTTCTTACAATTAACTCCATTTATCTTCTTATGTTCAATTATTGTAATCAATGTAAATGTATATTTTCATGTAAAAGCCCATTAGGGCGTAAATAAAATAATAAATAAATAAATAAATAAAATAAATAAATAAAAATTTTCTAAGAAATACAAATAACATTCATGTCAATTATAAATTATGGTTTTTAATTTGTTTTATGAAAAATATTTATCACATTTAATTTTAAACATGTTTTTAATGTAATATATGTCTTTGTTTCAGGTATGTTCCATGGCCTATTTCCACCACATGAAAATATCAACAAACTTTAATATGAAGGTAAGTGCGTACCCATTCAAAATATGATATTCAGGTTAGAACAAAGCTTTTTACCTGTCCGGTTTTAACCAATCATCTAACAGTGTTTTTAATTATAATGTTACAATATCATTCTATGGATTCCATAGAATTCGACAAAGTGTTGACAGTTTCGTTGATTAATATTTAAACTATAAATGTTTGTCCGGAAATTCGTTGTGTGTTGAGTGTTTTCCTTTGATATGTATATCAAAATCAGGTGCCACGCTGTAATACACGCTGTGCCTTTGTAAAATATATCAATTTATGGAATGGTAGATATACGCTTCTGAATAAATTATATTCAAATATCGTTTTTGTTATAAACACCTCGTTTAATCTTTGTGACCAGATTTTTACAGGCAGTACGGTACTTCAAGTACATGTAGCCACACCTTCTGAATAAGTTCTGTTATAAATATAAAACAGTTTTTTTTTCAAACATTTATTTATTATTCATAAGTATCCGGTGCATTATTACACAGTTTAAATTAAAAAAAACTGTTAAATACGGCATTTCTATGATTTTGATTTACCTAAGTAATATAAATATATACTTGAATAAATTCCACTTTTTATTAACATCCAGCTGTAGCTAACCGCATTGCTGTGGCTCAGTTTTACTGTGCAGATAGAGAAACAATAGAGTGTATTGCTTTTACGTCTAACAGATTTTCGCTGTTTAAAAATAAAAGCATTTTTTACTTGTCCCAGGTGACATCTATATAATATAAGTATATAAAAGCACAAGCGTATTCGAATGCAACGTTGTGTCAAAATTTCAAAGTAATCGGTGAAGAACTTTCGGAGATTTAAGATTTTGAACAAACGAACATTTACATTTTTATTTTTGTAGATGATATCAAAATCGACTTTTTTTGAAAAGTTGAAATTTCATTTCACATTTTTCTCTTACACCTGTTTTCGATTTTCGTTTTTGGTGTAAAATTTGTTCATTTATTTCATAAGTACAACCTCCCGCTCCTTGCACAATCCCCAAAGATTGTTTAAGAAGGCAAAGCACTACGAATTATGAAAAATCGTGTGTTTTTGTTTTGAATATTTGATCTGAGATGATTTAATTAAATTTGTAAAAACAACTAGGCCTTTGATAAACGGATAATTTTTATAAGCTCAGAAAAAATATAGTATGAAGCCTGTAAAAACTGCTTTAAAGTTGATAATTAATATCTCCTTTTTACGAACCCCTTTTCTTTTACTATTTTATTGTATAATGTGGCGAATAAAGTTCTTTAGAAAATGATCGTAAAATATTTAAATATTTGTGCCTGAACTTCGCAAAATTAAATAAAACACTTTTGTGTTATGTTTTTTTTTGGTACAAATCAAATCGGGCGGCTGGTTTTAAGCGAGAACTTTAACATTATGGCTTTCTTTCTTTTCTTTTCATTACTCGTATATAATATTATGACGGCCGGCGTGGTCTAGTGGTATACGCTTTTGACTACAGATCCGAAGGTCGCGGGTTCGAACCCGGCGTGCGCAAATAAATTTTATTTGATTAATTTGTGTTATTTCACAATTAATTAATTTAAATAATATATAGTATATTTGCGGCACGTTCCAGAGTGGAAGATACTCTCAGTATCGCCCTGGTGTAAGACCACCATTCAGAATTGAAACGTTGCTTGAAATGGCTTTAGCCGTGTTTGGTGACCAGATCTGAATAGCCAGGTACTTCCCCACCTTCCTCTTCCCCATCTCCCTCCCCTCCCCAATACCCTCAGCCTCACAACATACCCCAATTGGGGATGCCATAGTCTCACTGCCTCCAGACGGGAGCAGTTGGGACTCTTGTGCGGTATTACTGTAAAAAAAAAAAAAAAAAATGAAGGTAAGTTTTTAGATTTTCACGGCCATTTTTTTTTTTTTTTTTTCATTTTCTAGATTCTTATATTCCATGAAGTGGTGAATCATTTAAATTTACTGAATTTAAAGTTAATGTTCTTTATACAAATAGAACGGCGTCATATGCGCCTCACAATTTTTACCTCATATGGGTTTATTCAAATGTTACCTGGCTTTTATAGACTTAGAGGCCTTGTGTTTTCTCGGTAGGGAAAAAATTTGTTACCTAAAAACCCTACTAAAATTGCATGTTTTCATCCAGCATCAGCACCACCAGCGACCGACAGCGGCCATATACTACATACGTGTCTGTTTGTGTTGTGTTGGGAATGGGGGGGAGGAAATTTCGGCTGCGCCCTATTGTTGGGGTCCTTCCGCATTTGCCGTTGGGAGTAAGGAAAATCGCAGAAAACCTTACCCGGAAGGAGCGGCCGAACGTCAACTTGAAACGTATGCGGCCTTCAGTAACATCGGTATATGATGTCCTGCATTTTTGAGATGTGTGTGTGTGTGTCTGTTTTTATGTTAATATATACTTATGGGAGGATAGAAAATAAACATACATATACATACAAATTATAAATATTATATAAATATATAAATAGATATATAAACATTATATATTTAGGAGGAAAGTCGGGAGTTTAGGAAATACCTACTGCTCGCTATTCGTCCGCGTCTGATTCTGGTATGTACCATATGTGGTCATGGTCCATGAGGATGTGTTTAGGTAGTCTGTGTGTGTATTTGAATGTCAGGTCGCTCGGAGCATTGTATTGTCCTATGTCTCGTATTAGTGGATTTTTACTAAGTGTGAGTGATTTGTAAAAGCGTGCAGTCAGTCTGTGTGTGAATTCGTATAGAGTTGGAATTTGTTCTCGTTCGTGTAATCTCTTCAACTTTGTTCTGAGTCTCGTGTTGTATGTGATTTTAATGCAGAGATTTTGAAGTGTCTGTAGTTTCTTGTGGTCTGTGTGTGAGATGCTGCTCCATACGGGAATCGCATACGAGAGTACCGGACGAATGAGCGAGTAGTAGACGAGGAGTTTGGTTTTGGGAAGTAGCGGACTCCGTCTATTGAAAATTGGCTTCATCATGCCGATCGCTTTTCGCGTGCGCGCGTGCATCTTTGCTTGGTGAGATTTCCAGTTGAGGCGGGAGTCCATGGTCAGGCCGAGATATGTAACTTCATCTTTCCATTCAATGCTGTGTCCTCCCATTTCGATGTTGAAGTCGGGTGTTCTATTTATACGTTTTCTCGTGAACATGATGGCTTCGGTTTTCGCCTCGTTCAGTTTCAGGCGCCATTTCTTGTAGTACTCTACGAGCGCGTCGAGCGCCCTCTGTAGGTAAATCGCGGCCATGTTCGCTTTCAGCGAGGAAACGTATAGTTTGACGTCATCTGCGTAGATAGACAGATTGCATCTCTCGTCTCGGGGGATGTCGTAGGTGAACAGAATGAAGAGAAATAGTCCCAGTAAACTTCCTTGCGGCACGCCTTTTGGAATCTCACGCATTGAAGATAACACGTTCCTTATGAACACTCTGAACGATCTATTCTTTAGGTATTCCTGTATCAGTCTCGTTAGGTATATGGGCGTGTTGGTGCGGTGCAACTTATGCACGAGCCCGTCTATCCATACGGTGTCGAATGCCTTCTCTAGGTCGATGAGCGCAGCAGCGGTGAAGCGATGTTCGTTAAATTTTCTTGCGATGTATTCCGCTACTCTGGTGAGTTGATGGGTCGTGGAGTGCCTCTTTCTGAAGCCGAACTGCTCGTCTGGCAAAGTCTTGTGTTCGTCGTGGTGTGGGACAAGCCTGTTTAGTATAATTTGTTCAAATACCTTGCTCAACGTAGATAGTAGGCTAATCGGCCGGTAACTTGTCGGCTGCGTTCTATCTTTATTCGGCTTTGCGAATGGCAGCACGGTCGCCGATTTCCAAATCTGGGGAAAATGCCCAGTCATGAGGCAGGCATTGAACAATTTTGTAGTGTAGATGATGGCTTTTTGAGGGAGATGTTTGAGTAAAATGTTGTGAATTTGATCGCTTCCCGGCGCCTTGTTCGTTCTGAGTCGCTTGATTGTGACCGCAATCTCGCTCGGCGTTGTGAAATGAATATCTTCAGCGTTTGTCTGCTCTGCTTCGTTCAAATGATTTTCACGGCCAAAAGCATTTTGGCTTATTTACTTGGAAGCGATACCGTGCCGCCAGCTTCAATCCACTACGAGCGTGTAGGTATTACAGTACAAGGGAAGGAGTTAGCGCAACACGGCATAACACCCCAAAAACAAACAACCATAATATTATGAAGTTTAAATCGTGTTCTACATTTGTACAACGTATCTGTACTCTTGTACTACAGTGTGTCTACAGAACATTTTGATACGTAACTTACGTCAAATTACTACATTGTGTCTATATAATATTATGATGAACATATCAACACAGCTTCTAACTTCTAACCAAATAATGTTAAATACTGCCACCATGGGTGGAACTACGCTGGAGACTCCCAAGGAGGATATTGTGTTTCCACCCATGACGGCCAAATAACACACATGCGAACACCTCGGCACAGGTTCGCCTAGTGAGGTGTTCACAAAACATTACTACCTAAGCTTCAATCATGTATATACAGTTATATACAGAATATCACATTTCGTTCTACTACCATGTTTTATATATGGAGCATCTATCTGTATTACTTGCACCTATAAACTGTATGTATAAGTGAATAGATAAATAAATAAAATATCATGTTAACCATTATTGTTGGCAACCTGAATCCAAATGTTTATACGACTCGGTGCATCGCCTAAACATCATATTTTCTTATAATTTCTGGTGAAATCCCTGTGATTGTAAAAAGTATTGACGGAATCAAATTCTTCCACCTTTCTACCTGTTACCACAAAATTAATTAATCTCGAATCCCCTGCTACTCTTTCTCTATTCCTAGATATGACGACACTATCTTACCAGTAGCAAGCTATCTACCTGGGTAGGCAGTTAGCCACCAGCGCTTGTACATTATTGCTTTCTTCACCATGGCAACACACAACAGGTGAATGAAAAATCGATATTTTTCCACTCCTACTAAATGAACTTCTGCGTTTCTGTAAATGTGGGTGTTTGAATTTATACTATCTGATCCAGTTTTAACCTCCCAACAAAAAGTCTATTACTGTAGGCAAACTCATATCTTGTTTATTATTAGTAAATATTAGTTATTGTAGATATAAATTATAAGAATTAAGAAGAATTTTCACTGACTTGGTATTTCTATATAAAATTCTAAATGATTTAGTCGATAGTCCGGTATTGCTAGAATTGATAAGATTCCGGATTCCACAACGTAATACTAGAAGTCAGGATTTGTTTCAGTGCAGAAATTCTGGGACTAACTACCATATGTATTCCTCTTTGCCCAGAATACTAATGGAGGGAAGTAATTATACCAAGTCAGTGGACATCTTCAATTTATCTTTAAACAAATATAAAATGTTGTTTATAAAGCAATTCAGTTATGTACAATAAATAATGTATATTTCTTTATATTCATATGTAAAAGCACTGAAAAGGGCGTTAATTAATAAATAAATAATTCCGAATCGTAATAGTCACTATCTATGATTACACTCTATTTTAAATTGAGTCGTCTACTTCCAAAAACACGGTCTTTCATTTTTCTAAAATATGTAAATGTCAGGAATAACTATTTGGAACACTTTGAATATAAAACAAATATACATTTCATGCTAAATTTCACCATAATTATACAATATTCTTTCGATATTTAGCGAAAAATATTTACAAGTTAATTATTAAGTACCTTTTGTGAATGTATTGGAAGAAGCAGAAATTTCCAGAGCGGGTTTTGCAAGTCGACAACTCGATTTTCTTTTATAGTATTGCTTCATTATATCTATCATGCAATTAGGTAAAAAGAATACAAGCCAAAGACAACAACTTTTCAGGAGAGCGATTTCAAATTTATGAACTGTGAGTAATTCTATTGGTGATTGAGCAACAAATTAATTGTAACATATTTTTGAGATTTTTTTTATTTTTATTCCAACTGTCACAAAGATTGAAAAAATATAAAAAATCTAAAATTATTTTATTTTTATACTTATTTTCTTTCTCTAGGTATTAATACTAATAGTAATGATATATATTTTGTATTGCAATATCCTAGTCGCATCATAAGATTATTCAACTGATAATCAAGGGGAAGATTAATGGAAAACGTCCTAGGGGATGATGCTGCATTTTATCATCGAAATCTTTGTGACTAGTACGAATGCAGTTCCGCTTTCCAGACTGCAGAATGCAAGGTGAATATTGCACTGATAATGTCAATCTTTTGATAAGAGAGGATGCCATTAGAGGAACATACATGAATACTAACAACAAATGGAGAATGGTTATGGATTATACTAGTAAAACTCAATAAATGTATTTTAAAAATCTTGTATAGCGTATCTCGTGGTTGTCCACCGATAACGAATGGATCAATGATGCTTGTTATTCGGAGCCCCTTATATACCCTTTCAATACCGATAGAAAAACAAAGCATTCCCACCTGATAATCTTTTTTTTTTTTTTGTAATTATTTTTTATTTTTAATAATATGTTTACATGGTACATAATTCATTTTACATCTTGGGTCTGTTTACTACTCTTCCATTGAAAGGATTTTGCTTGTGTATGGAAGGGGAGTGTACATAAATGTTGTTGTTAGTTAGTACTTAAATAATTCATTGTACATAAATGTATGTTTGCTGTAGTATTTTTTTTGATAGTAGTGAAGGATAATATATTAATATAATAAATTTTTAAAAAGAAAGGAAGTTATGGAAAACTAAGGATGTTTGTGAGATTAATTAAGTGACAGTAGTTTTTTTTTTCAGAATATTTTTAAAGTGTCTCTTGACAGAGAGCAGTATTCGGGTTTTATCATTAATGCTTCTGATTACTTCTGGTAGACGATTGAAATCTATCCTAAAGATTGTCATTCGTTTGGCTGAAGAATGCATTGTTTGAAAACATTATTTGACGAAACAAATATTTGATTTAATCCTGTATGAAAGATAAATTGATATAATCACTCAAAAATATAACCCCGTGATAAGGGTGCCTCTGTCACTAGGGTGGATCATTATTTAGGTGGAAGGGAAATAAATTATCACTTTTTGAAAATTCGAATAGCTGTTCAGTTCAAAAGTTAGTAGGTAAACCGTCAACCGAAAAAGTAACCTCGGCCGTTTGGCTATAAACAAATAAACTAGCATCGAAACAAATAATTTATTACGTGCCTTCTAAAACCACAGCTTTCCACATTTTTTCGATACATAGTTGTCATTTCAATTCAAGCACATGCCAAAGCGTTTCACCAATTTGAAATTCCACAGCGTTTTGAAGATCTTCGTCCCCTAGCCAGATGGAAATCATTCCTGGTCGGACTTGATATCATTCCAACGGGGAATGAATTCCATATATTCACACACACGAAGATGTGGCTTCGATACATATTAGCTATAAGTTATTGGACGAATGCTCTGACAAGTTGGCTTCATTCCTTGGCAGTCGTATTTTAAACAGAAGGAATTTTAAATTGGTGAAACCCTAAGACGTGTGCTTGAATTTGAATGGCAAATACGTTGAATAGGGGTGGAAAGTTATAGTATTAAAAAGGTACCTAATAAAATATTCGTACATATGTAGGTTTTATTCATAGCCAAACAATGGGTACTTTCGGTACCGGCCTCGTATTTTGATTAAAAATGTATCTCTTTGACCCTGCTGGTAGAATTCAAAGCTTTCTGATTGAAGATAGTCGTCACTACCCTACATATGCGGGGAGTTTTTACTTTGATTTCGGGCGCCGGGAGATCGGACCCGGAATTCTGAAGCGTCGGCAACCCTACCTCCCAACCCCTCTACCTGTCAGTCAAGGCTTTCGAGTGCCTACAGAATAATGGCCGCCGGAAATGTGAGAATCAGATACTAAACAAACGCAACCTTTTTATCAGAGACAATAAGGAAATGCATGAAAAATTGCCGTTAAAAAATCAACTCGTTAAAAAAAATGTTTTTTTATTATAATACATTTTAAAATATATTTTAAAACTATAAAAATAAATTTTAAAAAAGACTTGACTGGATTGAATCTTTCTTCCTAGGAACCTCACCAAATTATCACCAAAAGTTGATAAAATTTATTGCCATTGACAAACAGTCTATCTGCAAAGTTTCAGTTGAATCGGATTTCGGGAAGGGGGTCAATTTCCGCTTCCCAAATTTGGATTCATTCATTACCGAAAATAAAAGTGAAATTCAAATGGATGTATTTAAAAATTAATACGGTTTGTTATTTTTGTATGTTTATGTATAAACTAGTAGATCTGTGAACAGTTGACCTCGCGTTCAAAAATGAATTTTACTAATTTTTTCATATTTAATTAATACAAACCAAAATTTCTTCTGTAATCATAGGATTTGTAAGTATGTACTTAAATAACTGCCTACTATATTTTATGTAACATTTAAAAAAAAATTCAAGTAAGGACTAATAATTAATCTAAATAATAATTAATTATAAAACTTTCTTGAGGCAAGTAGTATAATATTGAATAAATGCGAATAAGAAAGAAATAATAAAGTAATAAGAAAGTCCAAATAAAAACGTCGATTTCATATTGAAAAAATAATCTTTAATAAACTATTAAAACGGCTTCCATCTTAAACCGGAAAGGGAACGTAGAAACAAATTTACAGCCAACGAAATGCAAAACGGTCGAGTCAAAACAGGACTTCGTTACGCCCCGTCAATTAGATTGACTTAAAAGGGATAACGAATTTTCATAGACCTTTTCTTTCCTAGATGTGATATTATTATCGTTTTGAAATTCGGGGTTTTCAGTTTGTTTATAACAGTATTGGTTATAACTGTAAACAGTTATAACGAATTTTCATATTAAATTCGCCTATTCAAATGCCTCTATAACAACTTCTTCCTGGAAACATACTTTGTTCTTTCAGTGTTTCTGAGTTACTTGATTATTTCGTCAAACCAGCAAGGTTTAGTACCCTGTTGAGTATGACTCTTGCGCTGTAGAAGTTGCCATAGGCCCAATGACTCCCAGAAGTATGACTCTTGTGCGGTAGAAGATACCGTAGGCCCACCAACTCCCAGAAGCATGACTCTTGTGCGGTAGAAGATACCGTAGGCCCGCCAACTCCCGAAAGTATGACTCTTGTACGGTAGAAAATCTCGTAAGCACACTGACTCCCGAAAGTATGACTCTTGTACGGTGTGCACTCGTGCCAGTCACGCGAGTCTCATAGCCATGAGGTGCGGCGTCTTGATTTACGTCTGCCATAATCTCCCCCAAAATTACCAGTTTAGTCATCTAGTATCTGCCACTTCTCTTAATATGACCAAGATATTAGTATTTTTACAACTCAATTTGATCGATGAATCAATTTGTGAACGTATATACCGTTATGCCATAGTATTTTAACACACCCTTAAACATTTAAAACGTTCACAAACTTACAGAATTTAATTTAATTCAATTGCTCAAACCTGTTGAGAAACGCTGAATCATCGCATAAAACACGGAGCAGGAGAAACTAGGTTTGAATCGTCATTAGCTTTATACATATTTCCTTTGTTCGGACTTCTGGTTTGCTTGGTTTTCCCAATGGCAGCTCAACTTCAAATAATAATAGTGATGCTAACTCACCCACAACTATCGATTGAATGCTGTAACATAATGACTGGCTTTTTCCGCACCCGTACACCTTCCTCTTTGTTTGGGGCCGTCTACCTTAGCGTGTGTTTTATATTATTTTTATAGGAGTAAATCGTTGAGATACTTATAGGTACTTATTTGCAGGCGTAGTTTTGGTGTGGTATCAGGCATGAATCATTTTGTATCTAACCAGAATAACTATTGAACTATTTTGGTATTTTGAGTGAAGGAAAATTGAAGAGGAAGAGAAAGGCCGGTGGAAAGACGTTTATACCAAAACTATCGTCAAAAGGGGACTCATTGCATTGCAATAAATATAATAAAATCTTACATATATCAATATTGAATGGTTTGGTAATACCCCGAAAGCCACAGAAAACTTTACAGGAAATGAAAAATACTTATATTTACTAATTAAATATTTTGAAAATAGCCGAGTGTTTAGAGGCATTGTTCCGGTAAAACGTAGATCCTGGGATTGATTCCCAGTATCTTTTTTTGTTTCACGTTTCGTTTAAATTTATTAGTACCTTCTTCTTCTTCAATAAAATATTTTATAGCTTATATGAAGGTGTTTATTAATTTTTCAAAATTATGATGTAAAATATTTCTATTCTACAGCTTGTACGCATGAATTTTTTTTTTTAAATTATTAATTAAATCAACAAAAATTACTTTACCATGTTGTACTCTAAAGACTATTATTCTGTATGAAAACCATTGAAAGGCAACATTCTCAATAAATGTACTTTACCAAAACACAGACTATATTGTTACGTAGAAATTTTGTTTTAATGGTGTCTGAAGCAATAAAAATATTATAAGTACACAAAATTTGTTATAATTTAAGTGAAAGTGGAATGCAAAAAAGCAATTAACTTTTTATAACCCATTTATAAATAAAGTAAAAATTTTGACTTTTTTCCTGTCAATTTGACAGTGCAGGTTTATTAATCAGTATATATCTCAAAATCACTACTTAAGTTTCAACTTTCTTTCTTTTCCAATCTGTGTGATTGACGGAAGCGACCGTAATTTCTCATTAATTCCACTATTTTTCTGTCTTCTTCTCTGTAACGTAATTATCGTTTGGAATTTTACTATGCATTTTTTCTTCACGCTTTGGGTCAAATTTGAACCGAGATTTCGATCGATTTGGTTTCTGAAAGCGCCCGTCAAGCCTTTGTTTATTTTTAAAGGTGTTTCTCTTGTAAACTATCCCAATGCATGAATTTCAACCACCCACGAGTACACCACATCTCCCCACCTGCCGATACATCAATCCGCAGTCAAATATTTTCTGTGGAATTTTCCTCCGTAGCCGGGCGAGAATTTCACGAAACGCTTTGGGAGAATTCCACTAACCGAGTTCGGTTGGAGCCGATAAATTCACATCCCGGCGCAGCCCGGGCATAATAGCCCGAATATACATGGATTTAGAACGTGACTCATTATCCTGCCGGGATTCGGAATGGAGGGATTCTCATTGGATCTCACTGAAGAGATAAGTCGTAGGAGTATATTTTGGGCGTGTTGTACAAATATCGAAATTCTTTCTTGACAACCTCCGTGGCCGACCAGTTAAAATCCTTTGCCAATCGAAACCAATATTCTTAAATTGTCGTAGAGAATGATTTTCACTGACTTGGTGTTTCTATTTAAAATTCTAAATGATGCATTTGATAGTCCATAATTGCACTACGTAATACTAAAAGTCGGGATTTAATTCAATACAGTAATTCTGGGACTATGACATCTTTAATTTATCACTTAACGAATTCAAAAGAGACATTTTAGTTATGTGTATTAAATACTGTATAATTTTTACTATTCATTTCTAAAAGTCTCTAAGAATGGCGTTAATAAATATATAAATTAGGAATCCTGAAGTCGCGGCTTCGAATCCCAGCACATGCGAATAAATCAAGTGTTATTTTGCAATTAATAAATAGAGAACGTTTTCGACACGTTCCAGAGTGGTAGATTCTCCCAGTATCTCCAAGGTGAAAGTTAACCATTCATAATCGTCGCGTTGACGTTTCTTGAAATGTCTTGCTTTCTTGACCTTCTTCTTCCCCACCTCCCTTACTTTTCCACTTCCTTTATCGTCACAAGATTCCATAATTTCGGGTTGCCATAGTCCCGCTGGCTCTAGGCAGTTGGAACTTATGTGCGGAAATCACATTTAAAAAAAGCAGGCAATCAATTTCATTGACTTGTCTGGTGCCTAGGAGTCAAAATGTTTGTGTATGCAAATTGACAACATCGTTTTATTTCAAATAAGAATAGATCACAGTTCTAAGGTTTTTCTGTTCAGTGCATTGGATGTATTATCTGTGGATTTTCATTGGAATTGAAGAGCCTAGTGTTGGATCGTGTTGAATCGCGGTTGTATTATTTTTTCACTTTCTGCGCTGTACCCCTTTTCCTTGAGATTGAGGGCAATCGCTTTGATTTGTACCCTAAAGACAGGGGCGTGCCGTGCTTTTTTCCAGAATATATTAAATACACGTTACTGGCCTTATTTACTGGTTTCATACGGAGATTTTGGATTGACATTTAGATATAGGTAAACTCGTAGAACAAGCCTTAGTAATACACAATTTACCTTTCACGAAAAAAATTCCAAAATCGAATGAAAAATAAGCTCTCCGCACAACAGTCAGTTACTATGTAAAGCCTTGTTTCATTTATGACCAATTGAAGAAATGAATGGCGCCCGAAAAAACACAATTCCAGACAACATAAAAAACTTTGCAAAATACATATGCTTCCCGTTATTGCAACTTGCGGCTCTATTATAATTTATATTAATCCGACCGTACTAATAATGCAAAACCTATCTCAATAAATTCTTCAGACCATGGTTTTTTCTACCAGAACTTTTTCAATGGAAGAATCAATATTTAATTTATGTACTGAAGAATCAATATTTAATAATTAACTTATGTACTCGAACTATAAAAATAGCTACATTTAATTTGATCCTTAGACAAGTCTAGCACGCCCCTGTTACAGGTAGCTCTTTGAAAGTTTAGACAGCGTTGTTTACTTTACTCGTTTTAAGTGTAAGCCTGTGTACAGTAAAAAATGTGGCAAATATATATTATTCTGTCATGAATACAAATCATTCTGAGATCTACCTACTCACGTCGAAATCGTAGCTTTTAAACACATACGGGAAAACCACTTTTGGATTTTTGAAAATTGATCGTTTTTTCACCGTTTTTTGACACCTTATTGATCGTTTTCAATTTTGACGTTCATTCCTTTAATTGATTTTCAAGTCATTTTTTTTCGACGAATCGATAGTACAACATAGAGCGACAATTAGAGGTGCTACTGCTTACCAATATTTATTGCTCTTATAGATATATTCGTAAAACCTGTTCCACTATTAGAATGGGATAAGCGATGCTCGTAGACCGGATTCGATAGTTTTAGTTAGAGCTGTAGCAATTTATTTATTTATGTCTATACTTGAACACACATTTTACAAATGAATACAGTGGTTTATATTGTAGTACAGAGAAAAAAGTACAGAAAAAAGGTATAAAAAATATAAAAAATAAAGAACATAGGTTGATATTTGTAAAACTGTGTGTGGGTGATATTGAATGTTACGTGAACACCTCACTAGGAGAACCTGTGCTGAGGTGTTTACGTGTTTGTGATTAAGTGTGACAGGTATTTATGTGTTGTAGTAGAAAGTTTTTTTTTTTTTTTTTACAGACATATATTGAAACATGAAAACAAACATTTATATGTGCGTGTATTTATTTTTGGATAATTCTTGAAGAACGTGTATAATATTTAATTTTACTTATCATATTTTGGTTTGGCGATGCTTCGAGAATATTCTGGAACGCTCGCCAATGCAAAACGCATTGTAGCGGGAACTCTCTAAACGCAACGCAAGCGTTCGGCGTTCCTACCTATAGGTCTGAAATGTTCTCGATGCACCCGGGCAGCTATATAATGAGAAACGTCGAGATGTACTCAGTCATTAATTAGCAGTTTTACGAGTAACCAGCATGCGAGCACCGCGACTGCTTGCTGCATACTGAAGCGGCCGCTATGGCCGGTTCCCCCCAATTCACCGCTCCGCTACAGAATCTACTCATCTACACCCGGCTTTGCTCGGACTACGAATCAATATGGACTCCTCGGGATCACATCAGCACCCTGGCCCCGGCTATCATTCCTGGCCAGCGCTCCTCACGCGCCTAGACCCTGCGACAACTTCGCCGGCCTGCGCCTTTGCCCCGCGATATCGTCGCCGGCCTGCATCTCCCGTACATCTGCCGACCAAGTCCATCGCACCTTCGGCTACCACGTTCACACTGGAGTACCTGGAAGACTCCACGTCTTCACCAGTGTTGAACACATCCACGAGTCCGGTCTCCACCAACGCGGAGTCGACTCACTGACCACCGCCTCGACCGCTCCATCGCCGTCATCGCCGTCTACACCTTCCGCCGTGTCATCCTCATCGGTTCGGAGTTATCTCCCAACTGCGCAACTCTACTGACTCAAAATAAACGCTGTGACACAACACAACATCATCTTTAATTGTCTCCTTACCAGATCTCCAGAGTTGGAGGTCAGTTGGAGATAAAAATTCGGAACCTATGTTTTCGCTTCATGTCTCATCTCAATATAATACACCAATGGCGACGACCGGATTTGATAGTTTTAGTTGGAGTTTCTCCCAATGAGAGTTGGAGGTCAGTTTGGAAAATAATAAAACAGCGAAACCCATTTTTTCACTTCCTTTCTCATCTAAATATAATACATCAATGGAGTACAATTAAAAACTTTTCTTTGTGTCCCGTTTATTTTTCTTTCATTCCATTTATATTTATCTTTGTATCCCTTTCTTATGGGAGTTTGGGTACCTATCCATCAAACTGACAATCTCCAATTTCATTTGTAATGATGTTGTATTGTATTGAGTCTGTTTCATTTTATATTAATCATGGTATTTTACACATTTGGGACACGTTTAAATAAAGTATAATATTCATGTTTATTTGTTCCTTCAATACACAATTTATTCACAGATATGAGATAACTTTAATTGTCCAACTAGGAAGGGACGTTTTATCTCCCATTTTAGGACAGTCAAATTGACAAGCCAGCTTCATATTATTAAGTGCAAATAAAAAAATAAAATAATTAATTAATTAAGCGTTTGGCTGAGCGTCTCATGCAAACTTTTTTTTTTAAATTTCCAACAAAATGGCAGTCGATTCACATTACTTTTAAGACATCACTTTTGCCCTACCTGCGTTAAAACAACAGACCGTCCCATACATACTCTTCTATTATTCTGACACTTGACAGAGCCCGACTCAAGTATCTAGTTCACTTGTTCGTGCCATGTCTTCCTCGAGCGTCCCCGACTTCTGCTACCATTCACATTTGCGTCATTAATTCAATTCAATTCAATTCTGTTTATTCATTTAATTATTATTAATTAAATGAATAATTTTTTATTTTTTTTTTAATTAGTTTATTATTTAATTATTATTATTATTTTAATTATTACACTCCTTTCTTTACTCGTTTGCTCTACATACCCAAACTTACTCTCTCTCTCTCTCTCTCCTCTACTAATATTAATCAATTTTAAGCTTTATTGGATTCTTATTTGGAGAGAAGAAAGTATTTATTTTGAAATCAGATATGAGCGCATCAGCAGACTGCTGCCTGTTCATTAAATAATAATAATAATATAATATGAATGAATATATGTATGATAAATTATTATAAACAATAATTATTAGCCTAAAACACCTATATAAATTGAAAAAACTTTCTAGAAAATATAAATTCCGCCGACGGGAATCGAACCCGCAGCCTTCTGATTGACGGTCAGGTGCACTAGCCACTAAGCTACGTCGGCTTCAGTCAAAATATTTCACAAACAAATGAAGATACAATATATCTCGACGCCACCTAGTAGGAGATTTAGTATTTAACAATGCCTTTCCTACAAAAATAAAAAAAAATTTCGGCGGAAAAAATTTAGTTCGCAATAATGGTTAAAATACTAGTATTTATTGAATTATTCTTGTCTTCCTCCATCCTTATCCCTACTAAAGCAAAATTACCCAATATCGAGTAGGTATCGTGGTACAAATATTTCTCAACAATTATAAACGTGCTATGTTAATGAAATTATAATTAAAGTGCCAATATGCCTACACAGAGTACCGCATAATACAAGATTGGTTAGATAATTCTAGTTTACAAGTAAACCACTTTATACTATCTTCTTCCGACACGTCTAACACTCCTACTCTGCCATCTCCAGACATTATTATATTTTAGAGCGGCAGATAGATCGGTATAACGGATAAGGTATAGAATAGGAGATAGTAATAATATCGAATCTCGGCATGGGAAATTGTGACAGGTTTTGCCCGCGAGCGGGACGATACTTCTCCAACTTGGAAACAAAAAGATTGAAAAACCTTCTCGGATTCTGTATGCAAAAGATTTTACGGAACTTCTCAAACTGTTTTCTGAAACAAAATAAATAATAATTAAAAAAAAATAAAATCTTGAGAAAATGCACGTTTGTAAAACTTAACAGGCAAAAATATCGCCTCCGTGGACAAGGGGGGTAATGTTTTCAACTAAGAATTCGGAGGTCGCGGTTTCAAATCGTCACTTTCTGAAGTGAACGGTACTCACAGTACTCACCCTGGTGAAAAAACGCCGTTCAGAATTAAAAGGTTGCTTGAAATGTTTGGTGACTAGATCTGAATAGGTACTTACCCAACTTCCTCTGCTCTATCTCCTCCCTACTGCATTCAGCCTCACAACATACCCCAATTGGAGATGCCATAGTCTCACTGGTTCCAGACGGTTGGGAGCAGTTGAAACTCTTGTGCGGTATTAACACAAAAATCACCCCAGGGAGACACTATCGCTATTCAGAATCGAAACGGTGCTTAAAGTAATTTTAGTTATGTTTAGTGATCAGTAATGAACAGCAACGCACTTTGCAAAAATTAATTATAGCAGCTTGGATGTTACTAGTATAGCCCTGGTGAGAAACTATCGCTGGTAAGATTCAAAACTTTCTTGAAGTGGCTTTGGTTGTACCTATTTAGTGTTCAGATCTGCATAGCTAGATTGTCAACCTTCACCTTTCACCATTTTTTTTCCCCACTTGTTTCAGCCTCACAATATTTTGTCAGTGAAAATTTCATAGTTCCATTGGCTATGGTCAGATTTTTTTACGGCATCCCTTAAAAACTTATAGTTTTTGGAAAAATAATGATAACCATATTTATTTGAATAGACAAGTCTTTGAACTTTGAATAAAACAATTATGTTGAAAATTCGTAGAAATGTTTTCAAACTGGGAAAGGGTCTGAAAAGTTGTAAAGTAACCTTAATTTCATAAATTTAAGGCATCGTAGTAAGCGTTCAATAAAATGAAGAGAAATTAAGATATGTTAATACGAATGGGAGCCCGCTAATATTAATAAATATATATATGAAATTCAGGTACAACATTTTTCTTTTTAACTTATTTTGAAGGTTATACAAATAAATGTAATATATCATTGAAGAAGAAGATAATTCAAATAAATCTAAACGAAACATGAAACAGAACAAGACACAGAAAAATAAAAAGATAACGGTTATAGCTAGGAATTGAACCTAGGATCTCTTGTCGTACCAACCAACCAACATGACCATTTGGTCTCAGTGGGTTGGTTAAGACGCCTGTCCCGGTAAGACAAGAGATCTTAGGTTCAATTCCTAGTTATAACCATTATCTTTTTATTTTTCTGTGTCTTGTTCTGTTTCATGTTTCGTTTAGATTTATTAGTATTATCTTCTTCTCCAATGATATACATATAATTAATAGACGTCAGGGAAAAGATTTGACAAAGCCTGACTTTTTTATATGAAACCGCACAAAAGTCCCAACTGATCCCAACCGTCTGAAACCAGTGAGAGTATGGCATCCCTAATTGTGGTATATTGTGACGCTGAAGGTATTGAGGAGGGGAAGGAGATGAGAAAGAAAAAGGTAGGGAAGTTTTTGGCTACTATGAAACGAAAAATGTCTAAAGTAGCCTTTAAAGAGTTTTTCATACCTATAACATGTTTAATAAATATACCAAATGTAATTTAGTAATTTACCATTTTTTTCTATAAAAGGAATTTAATATAATTACTTTTTCAATACGGCAAAAGATTATCTTAAAAAATAACAATTGTTTTTTAAGAGTTTACAAACTTTTAGCCCAAGGGAAATCTGTAGATATTCGGAATGCAAGGTCTTGGGATTGAGTATTACTTCATTCATTTTTATTATTTTATTCAACATTGAAACAGAATTATCTCTAATCTCTCAATGGTATACAATCTGTTTGTGCGCTTAGTTCTTCTAAGCTACGCAACGGATTTTGAGAGGGTTTTCATTATCATATTTAGATCTTTTTCCTGGAGGTTTATATATATAATGCATTCATATTATATTTATAGAAAAGTTGATGATTTGTAATCAAGTCGTAAAAAAATTATATTTTCTGGCGCTTACATTGCTAACGCTAGATAAACCTTACGAGATACATCAACATGGTGTATTGCAGAATTGTATCTCTTAAAAAAGCCTTACAACCTTCAATTACACACCATTACCTTAACACTACACCATTTATAAGTCCCCGAGCGATGCCGGGCGTAAATTGGCTATATTTTCAAGAAAAGGTATTAATTTAAAGTGAAAATATTTGTTAAGTTTTAATTTTTGTAAATAAAGTTTCATTACTTTGTCATATGACAATATTGAAAAGTATTACCTTATCCTTTTGTTTATCTATAATACAAAACGCTTTTTCATGAATATTTTTCCGTTTGTTTAATAAAACACATAAGGGGGCAAACAAAACAGGGTAGGAAAACAAATTCTATTGACCGAACGATGAACATAATGCCGACCAGGGTCCAACTTCAACTTTACACGGAAAGTTTGAGGAGCCCACGCTTTAGTTTCTCTGGAAGGAGTCCTGTAATTTTTCGCAGCCCTGGGGCATTTCCATGGCGGAGTTTTAGTTTCGGGACCGCGGCCGCCGCCCGGTTTGGCCTGGCTACACTGGGCCCGTAGCCCGGAGGGCTTAACCGTACCCTGCGCCTCCCATCCCCCGATACCGGGTGGTTAAATATAGTTTATATTTTATTGTACAGGGTGTAACAGTATTTGAGAGGTTGACCGGAAACCTGACTTGCAGACCTTTTTGGTGAAAAATGTATTTTTTCGGGATGATTTTTTACGTACGGGTATAAGTAATGTTACCCTTTCGATGTCAATCGTGTTTTTTTAGTGATTATTTCGTGGATACTTTGAGTTCAAATAGTCAGGCTTATTTTTATATACGAGTCGTTTTCATATTTTTTTCGTTTTATTTGATACTTTAAAACCTTTTTTATTGTGAATCCTGCACAAATGTCACAACTATACAGAGCCAGTGAGACTATGGCCTGCCCAATAAAGGGAATGAGTGGGGAAGAGTGGGAGATAGAAAAGAGCAAGTTAGAAAGTACCTTGCTATTTAGATTTGCTCGCTAAACACAGCTTTTGCCATTTCAAAAAACTCTTCAATTCTGAATAGTGGTCTTAGTCGAATACTTGGAGCAGGTGGATGAGTTTGTGTATTTGGGAAGTATGTTTACGAGAGATGGGAAGGCTCACAGAGATATTGAAAGAAGGGTAAAGCAGGTAACTTCATTAATGGAGGACTGAACTCGGTTGGCGCTAGCAAATATATGTCCAGAGAAGAGAAGCTCGTAGTCCACAATGGAGTGCTGGAACTGACAGAGGAAGGATACAAATAGACTGAATGATGTAGAAATGTGATCGCTGAGGCGTATGTGCGGTAAAACCATGTATGATTTTGTGATAAATGTGGAGATCCGCAAAGAATGCAAGGCTGATGTAAGCGTAATGAGTAAGATTAAGAGAAATATGATTTGGGCATATACAGCGAATGAACGATGAAATGAGAATATATGACGTACATGTGATTGGTAGAAGAAGTCAGGAACGCCCTAGAAAGACATGGCACGATCAAGTGAATCAGATACTAGAGTTGGACCCTGCCCCTAGTCAGAATAATAGAATAGTATTAGGAGACGATGTATGAATGCGAATGAGGCAAGGAGTGTGTGCCAAGACCGATATGTATGTTTTCTGCCTACCCCTGCGGAGAAACGGCGTGATGGTTAGTTAGTTGATTATCATGGCAATATTGAGAGTATCTACCACTCTGGAAGGTGCCACATGCAATACTCTGCACATTATTTTATGATAAACAATTGTGAAAAAAAAAATCGTAATCCTCGATTTAAATCGACGGTCTCTAGTTTCATAGTCGAGGATCTTAACCGCTCTATCACTACGTTGAATTGGCAAAAGCTATCGAAGCGTTTATTTTTCAAAAACTTTAAATCGTCGAATTTACATACATATTACTTATCAATCAATCCATGGCAATTAGTTTGTGCTTAACATTCTGAACATATAATACGCACCGTAGAAGTTTTAAAGTACTGGTATTCAAAAATTGGGATATTGTATGGTATAGTGTGTGCCTACAGATATGCCCGTGGGAGCGATAGGCGAATACCCGAGTACACGGTGGTGCAAAGTATGAATTATTGTGGGAAATGTTGAAACAGACACGGTTTTACACTTACGATCCCGGATTTAAGTGTGTACCCACGCATAGGGTTAGATTGGTGTGAAAAAGTGTAGCTAGTAGCAAATTTGAGTGTTGAGTGCAAGTCTTTGTATCGGATTACCGCTGATAGCTCTGTTGTAGCCTCTCCCTCTTGCTCGTAAACTATATATGGTGCAGAAATAGAGGTAAAATTTAAGTTCCCGGCGGCAGGGTCATACTTTCGTTTATTCGTTATGTTTTGTTGTTGACATTATTTAGAAGCATCAAAACAACATAAGTGGCCGATTGGTTAAGGTCCTGGGCTACGAATCCAGAAGTCTCAAATAAATTTGTTGTTTTGTTGCATTTAAATAATGTGAAATAATACATTGTCTATTTGCGGTACATTCTATGATGTTTTGATATTCTAAGTATCACTGAGATGAAAAACCGCTATTCAGAATCGAAAATTTACCTAAGCGACCAGGTACCTACTTTCCAATTTTCCTCTTTTTTATCTCCTTCCCATCCCCATTTCATTAAGCCCCATTACGTATACTTCCATACAAATTTAAAGGGAAACAAATTTTTCACTTCGCCTAATAGCCCAACGCTTTGTCTCATTTACACTCGCCTGACATCGCAGATCTCCATCACATTTGAATTAGGTAAACACAGTTTTGTTTTGAAAATTTAAGGCTCGATTAGGCAAATATTTGGATCACCACTCCCACAAGGCATTTCATGTGTTATCCTTTATTCTAAGCGATTGGGGACGCCATAGTGCAAAGTGAATGTATACATAAAGATGTCAGCCATAACCAAACAAACATAATATACAATGTAAAAACTTGTTCCCCTCTTTTTTTCTCTATCATGCACTTTGTATGTATTATTCACTTGTTAATTATGTATAACGAACCTAAACCACGAATATCTTACGATTTTATGTCATCTGCAATTTAAATACTAGTTTCTGTTTTAAATATTTTTTTCCCTTTTCTTATATACACTTAAATGCACCTTTATAACTACCATGTACGACCTTAAATTTTTTTGTTTGCTATCTAAGCATTTAAAACCTTTTTTTTCTGTGCAATGTAATAATTATGTAAAATGTAATAATCATGTAAAATGTAGTAATCATGTTAAATGTAATAATCATGTAAAATGTAGTAATCATGTAAAATGTAATTATCATGTAAAATGTAATAATCATGTAAAATGTAATTATCATTTAAAATTTAATAATCATGTAAAATGTAATAATCATGTTAATGCCCATCAGGGCATTTATTTATTTATATATATATACGCCTAAAAATATATATACGCCATAGAAGTGATACATGATGCAGTACAATAAGAGAATATGTATTATACAGGAGATATTGACAGTAAATAGATGTAATCCATTTTAGAGAAGGTAAAAAATACACACTTGTAAAATTGTGATTACAAGTATAATGAGAAAATATTAAAAAATATGAAGCAATATTAGTAAAACGTAAGAGTAACATAAAGTAAAAAAGAAATTACAACAACACTAAATATAAGACAAATCATTAAAACTAATTTACCAACGCTACTCTAATTTGTAGGAATCAACAAAGTGTTGGTGTAGATTATGCTTAATTCTATATATGGAGTCAATAAATAAATCAATAGCACCCCCATACTTGTTGCCCAGATCATGCATCCTATTGGTCAGTGAGTGTGTCTGATAGTTGGTCGAGTATGTATTACAGAAGAATGTTATATTTTGTCTTGTATTCCTAGTCGGCACATGTAGTTTATTGGTGGAAAGGATGGCAGGACTATCAATTAAGTTGTTAATGACTCTGTGTAACACAACCAGGTCTGAAATAATTCTCCTGTCAGACAGTGTTATTAGATGCAATTGATTCATCAAACTGACATAATTAATGTAATCAATAGGAATTCCGAGCTTAAAATTTACGTACTTAAGAAATTTGTGCTGAACTCTTTCTATATTATGGGAGTGAACTATTATTAATACATTACATTGATATTAATATATAATTAATTAAAAAAACTTCACTGGGCTTGCGCT
This sequence comes from Hesperophylax magnus, assembly GCA_026573805.1. NCBI lineage: Eukaryota > Metazoa > Arthropoda > Insecta > Trichoptera > Limnephilidae > Hesperophylax > Hesperophylax magnus. The sequence continues at coordinate 9,337,475 of JAIUSX010000184.1, read as the reverse complement.
ACTTTCGTGTTGAGTGGCTCCTATATACTTGATGCTAACCTTTTCTTTTTTCGTTTTTACCCAATCTCCTTCCCATTTCATCAACCGACTGAATTCGTCTTTATGTCTACAAATTTGACTTTAAATTTAAATTCCTCATATATATTATAAATCTTAAAAAATGTGTTTCTCTACTTTCGAAGCATCCAGTAGTTGGTATAAATTGGTTGGGAATGGGAGCCGAAGGACAGTGGAATGATAGATGGACTTGTTGGGAACTTTGAGAAGTACTAAATCAATTTGGGAACACTTTTTATCTACACAACTGTCGATTATTTCCACGATTGTTTTCAAACTACCGTCCCTACTCAGTGGTCACTAAATATCTATCCCCTTTTTTTAATACAACTTGTCGCTTGAATATTTAAACTCAGCTAGCAATATTGTGTTTTTTTTTCCACTGATGAGACAAGTCGATAGAAGTAGGCGTTGGCGTGTCAGCATGTCCGAATCGATGTTAATTTTATCGTGCTAATTAATCAAATTAATCAAATTTTCAAATACCTACACGGAGATAACATACTGATAAAAAATATTGCTAATTAAGAATCTCTATACATTATTCATTATCTGGTTAAAAACGGAATTGCAGGCCCCTAATGAATGAATCGATAGGTTTCTTGATAAACTTTTAGTAAAATACGAATATTATCAAGTCAAGTACACCAGTTCCGATATGTTACGAATTGACAAAAAGTTTATCAGGAAACGGCCTGCTATCCCGTTTTTTACCGAAATATGTTCATAAACAAATGGTCAATTTTATTATTGTGCCTAGAATTTGAAGGGTTTTGTGTAAATCGGTAAAAAAATCATTTTTTTATGATAATTTTTTTTTTTTTCTTTGGCAAAGTTTGTAATATAAAAATAATGCCAAAGTTTTATTTGTCCTCCTCGGTAGGGTTTCCTGTTCTGATACTACCTATTTTTTATATTTTTTGATTGAATCTAAATCATTTTACATTGTCTTCATAATGTTTGTAAGTTGATTAACACTCTGTTCTCTCAGCCATGTTTTTACTTTAGTTTTTAAAATATTAGTTTTTGTTATTTTTTATCTGATTTGTTAATTAACATTAGAAATGTCGACTCTTAGGCTCCACACATGCCAATTAAATTGATTATCTCTTTATGAAAGCATTTCGGTAGGTACCTAAATATTTTGAAGTTTTTTAATAATAAGCATTAAATAAATTTTTACCGTCTTACTCATAATAGATAATACGGAGTGATAACAGCAGGTTAGTAGAAAACGTTACACATAATCGTACTTCGTATACCGGCCGTAATACCGCAGTATTAGTGGCTGACAGATATTTAAACCGCCCGACCCCCAGGATTAGTGACGTATTACTATGGTATTAAGACGGAGATCGCGGACTTTGTTAAAAATCTCCTTATTTGACAAATATCGATGGGTCATGAAAATGGTTTCCCGATGAAAACGTAAAAAAGCAGTAATACTCATTGGCAGCACTATCAGAGGAATATTTTCAATGGAAATATCGATTTACCAATGCAAATACGGAACGCATGATCAAAACGCTAAGTTTCGAAGCAATTCAATGCAGACTGGGTCAATGACATTGTAAATGTCATCTGAAGAAACGTTAACAACTAAACGCGAAATGCAAAAATGACCGTGTTTTTGAGGTTTGAAACAAAATGCAGTATACGGCCCTCATGACCGTAGCGTCGCAGCGGCGTATTAGGGATTTTTTAAAAGTAAGAATGTACGTATAAAACATGTTTTTATTCTTCGGCATAAATAAACTAGGTTCTTGTGTTAAGTGAAGGAATTTCAATTACCTAAATAATAAAATACGTGAAATTTTTATCCATGCAAAAATGAATAACACATTTCTTTGGTGTGGTTATATCGATGAGAATAATCTTCTACGTCCTACAAATTCCAGCTAATTCCAGGGGCGTCTTAACACCGAGTACATTAATTCATTTAATTATTTTTCTCCTTTCCCACGTCCGTATAAAGTAGGGTCCGACAAGTTGCAAAATAATGGCCGCCATTATTATTTTGACTGAATAAGTGTTAATTATTTAGGAAAGCGACTTGTAGCCGAAATGTCCAAAGAATTGGATTTGCACCCATACGCTGCTAGTTTATTTCTCTGTCATCCATCATTGCATAAGCATAATGCTTTTTATGATGGTGATAGGAATTTTTTTCACAAATATCGCCTGTTTCCATCGTTATACTAGTTATTATACTAGTTGAATTCCCCGGCTTTGCCAGGACTTTACGTAGAGTTTTTCGAAATCAGATGTAGACAGTAATTTTCCTCTTATTTTTAAAGTCAAGTGTGCAAAATTTCATCAAGTATCAAAATTCTGCTTTAAGGCGATGCCATACGTAGTAATGCAAAATCATGTGTTTTTGGTTTGTAAATTTGGTAGCCTAGAAATGTTTCAGATGCTTTAATTAAATACTGCGAGTAGAATACATCTTGGTCTTTGAAACAATCGAGTATTTTTTAGATAAGTCTTTTTAGAAGCCCAGAAAAAAATAATGTATAAGGCCTATGAAAACTGCTTTAAAGTTCAAAATCTCTTACTTACGAACCCATTTTCGGTTATGATTTTATTGTATAATGTGGCAAATTAAGTTATTTATAAAATGATCCAAAAAAAATTAAATATTTATGCCTGAACATCCACAAGATAAAATAAAAGGCGCTTTTTGGCCATGTTTTTTTCTTGCATAAATCAAAACAGGCGGATGGTGTTAAGCGGGAATTTAAACCTTATCCCCATCTACATAAGGGTTGTAATTGATAGCGGCTCAATTTAAAATATTACACGACGTAGTGCATCGCCTTAAAGGGTGGGAAAATGAGATTGGGGTCGTTTTTTGAAATCTCATATAGACAGTGACCGTCCTCTTGTTTTGAAGTTCACGTGTGCAAAATTTCATCAATCTACGAATAAAACTGTTGATGTGTATAAAAATGAAGACACTGCCCGCCACATATACTCTTCTTCATAAACATCATAATTAGCGTGACTGATGACAATAGATTTGTGCTGCAAATATAATAATGCACTTCGAAATTATTAGGTTTTGTAAATTTTTTTTTTTTTTCGTGAAGGTCTAAGGTAGGCGATACATTACGCTATACGCATCATGGCTTGGTCTATTTTAGCATATCAATCGCCATACACTACCAATGCAAATGTATAGCGAGCGATACGCTGAAATAGGCAAAGCCACGAAAATATAGCACGCTTTTAGTGTGGTCTGTCACAGGCCTAATGGTTTTTTCATGTAGCTTAAAAATATAAATAAATGAGTAGCCAAAAAATATCGACCCATGAAAATATCCACCGAATCACCTTAATATATATATATGTTTAGCGACGAAAAAATACCACTTTGCAATCATAAGATTACCTACAATAAAATAAACATAAAAACTACGTATAAAACCAGAAATACGATTTCGGATGGCTTTCTCAAAAGATGTAAGTATTTATTAGGTGTCGAAGAAAACAATTTCCCTCCATTGCCTATTTCATCTTTAGGGATGCTGTGAGGAGTTTTTTTTTTTTAAATGAAGGTGAGGAAGTTCTGGGAAGATAAAGGATAAGAGGGTGGCGTAGGAATCTAGGAATCAGTGTGTCCATGTGTGACGGATATATGATATATCCCTCCCACTGCGTCTCGAGGCGATGGGTCGAGAAATCAGTAGGAGAGGTCAAAGGGTCTTCCCAAACCAGCCTCTCCTGATCTGGCACGCATCCCGAACACACCTCACCCTATAAACCCGGGCACCCCTGCTAAGTCACCAAAGGTAGCGAACCACTTAGGGTGACCCATGGCAGAGGTCTTGGCTATCCAATAGGTCAATTTAACTGTGCGTTAGTCCTTCACGAAATCCGGTTCATTGTACTCAAATTTGTTTGATTAAGTGTCATTTTCAAAATTTCAACTGATTTTGTAAATAATTCAGATGAGCGATAACTTACCTACCTTTATAATATTTTTAACACATTTTCAAAATTGGTTTGTTCGACTACTTTTGAGTATTGTGAGCGCAAACATACGAAGACTGAATTTTTATATATTAAAAAGACGATGTAATACTTTTTTAAATGTTGGTAAGTGGGAAATATCCAGAACGGACTAACACCATTGTTTCTGTATAAGAATTTGTACTTTTGCTATAAAATAATAAATTATTTTTGGCCTTTGTTTTCTTTGCATGTCTGTTATCATTTTTCTGCCTAATGAAGCAGATAGTCAGTATGTATGATTCTCAAACAGTAAAATATCTCGAACAGCTCTGGTGTCACGGATTTTTTTCTATTTATAATTTGTAATTCCTCGCAGCTATTTTTAGCTCATAACGTCTTTTCATCATGTACATGGAACTTTAAAATATTAATTTTGGATCTTTCAATATTTTAGACAAGACGCCATAAATGTTCTAACGTTGTCGAAGGGATCAATGGTGTTAGTAACTGTTAGCACCTTCCATTGAAACGCTAGTAGAACATAGAACAAACCCAAAGTTCTCACCGAAAGTTTGTCCTATGCAGGCATAGGAATTATATTGATTAATTAATTATTATTTTATTTAGTAAAAGATTATACATTTATATACATTATTTAAGAAATGTTTTGACTGCCCAACTAAGAGGATTCCCGTTTTAGGACAGTCAAATTAGGATGAGTATTAACATTTTAAGTTATAGTCATAAGTTGTTTGATAAGTATAGTGTTAAAATAATAATGAAATAATAGGTATATTTACTTTTAACTGGTGCCTAAGCCTACTAACATATTTTGTATAAATATGAATAACAAAGAGAAGAAATAGAATAAAATAAAATATCCAATTAAACATAAGATTAACTGCTGCTTGGGTAGCATTCTAATTTAAAAGTACTAGGTAGGTACATATATATACACATAATGATAAAGATTACAACATAAAGGTATCTTTTACATGGTTTATTTTTTATTGGAGTTTTTGTTATTGTTTTTAGTTTGTGTTTGATTTCATTTTTTGTGTAGTAAAAGTTCACTCTCCTTTCTACCTAATTGATGAAACCAATTAGTGGTCAATTTACGAAGAATAGCTGTGTTTCCTTTTTCCAAGCATCAGACATGAAGTTGTATAGTTTTGGACCTAAGAATGACAAGTGTCTTTGAGCGAGAGATGTTTTAGTTGTTAGTGGTACAATTGGATTTCTCCGTTAAATTATTTATTGTTGATTTAAATTATTTGATTGGCGTTGATTTAAATTACGCCACTTTGCAATGATTGAAGAAGAAATAAATGAATTGTTTAAAAAGTTTCAATATTTTTTTGTAATTAATATCAGATTGATTTCGTTCTCCAGGTGGCCGTGACGTACCCTATTTGCATTTTGTCATTAAGAAAGCGTAAATATCCCCTTTTATATACACATTGGAAAAATGTGTTCCAAATTGCGAATTCAAATTTCCTCTTTAAAATGGCAACTGTAAAACACGTGACAGTTGACAAATTAAAAATCGCGCGCGAATACACGGCGATTTATTATTTTCGCGAGTTTCGGCGAGCAATTTGACGGGCCGTTTTTTTTTCTATTATTCACACATATGGATGGGAATTAATGTTTCAAAATTGTGAATAGGCTCTGGTTTGTCTTTTATCTTTTATTTTCGTGAAATAATCAAACTTTATTGATGGTACCTACAACAGTTCGGTAAAGTTATTTTATTTAATCCATTTATTTTATTAATCAACGTCACATTAAAACTGAAACTCGAGCAGTAAGTATTATACATAAACAATATTTTCATACATTCTGGTAGATAACGATGAGAAGACAGTTCCTGGATTAAATTTTATTTTATTTTTATAATTTGCCATGCTAATCGGTTTCTCCAAAGGTTTGGTTTTTTTCATTGCGTAGATACCTAGTCCTTTCACTGAAAGACAAAACTTGCAAGAAAGAATAAATCGATTCGTCAAAATATCTCATGGAAAAAAAGGCTCATTTTGTCTTATTTTATATCAGTTATACAGGATCTTAAGGGACGTACTTCCACCATAGATTCCTGGAATTATTTGGAGTAAAAAATGTAAATAAAATTTTGGTCTCCGGTCACTTTTTTGTTTTTTTCTACAAAAAACGTATAAAATTAGTAGGAATTGGACAGCTAGGTTCGATCTGAGGGATTGGGCGGTTACTCGGCTATGTTACCAGTGTCGATATGTGAATTTTTTTAAAAATTGTTTAAAAAATAAAAAAAACTTCAAATATGTCCCCGAAGACGAAGAAGTAATAATTATAATATTTATTTTAAGCCTACATAACAAGGGAAGCGCAGCATCCAAAGTAAATATGAAGGGACCGCACCTGATACCTACGTGATTTTACCACTATACGCCTCAGGGATTTCATTTAATTTCTTCTGCATCAAAAGTTTCATGCACATTTGCTATAAATCAGGATTATTATCAGATCTTATTTGTGGACTGCTAGCATCGATGCATTTGACAACACAATATTAACGAGAACTGCTTCAGATCGTCCGTTCATGAAACTCCCTACGTTCAATAATAATTTGTGTGAATTTCGGATTGCTTTGATCACTATGCGATGGGCGACCACTTTAAAGGATCTTTATAGCTGTTTTATTTTCATCCGTTTCGTGACTTCCTCCATTCCGAAACCAAACCGACCTACGTGTGCTTCTTTCCTTTAACGTGGAAGGAAATGTGTCCTTTTTATTCCTTACTTAGTAATACGTTACACGGTACCATGAATGTCCATCCTAGACATAAAGTCACAACATCTGTATCACAAATCACTATTCGAAATTGCTGATCGTGTTTTTAGTAGCTCTTGATGAATTTATCTGTATTGACTTCAAATAAGCTTTCTACGGTAAGGATATCCCGATAAGTTAATAAATCATCCACACGTACACTCTGAATTCTCACAATGAACTGCGCTGTAAACGTTACCTTACTTGGCGGCCTGGAGTGGCGCTTGGCACCGCCGCTCCGAAATGGACATGTGATAGCCGCTATTATCTTTTTTTTTCTTTTCTATACATTTAAAAATATATATATATAAACGAGCACTCATATCTTTAACACAAGCATTAGCTTGCAAAATTTTATACTGAAAATCTGTTAATCATGTAAAATTATATAACAAAAAAGTACTACAAAATAAATAAAACTACACATCTCAACAGCGCTGCAAGAAGTACTAACAAAAATCATCATTTTATCATCGCTGGAAGCGCACAGAATGTAAATCTATCTATTTACATAAAGAATCGGTGGTGTATGTGGTGGGTGGCCTGGACCTGATTTTTCTACATATCTTGTTTTTTGGAGATTTATGAAATTTTGCACACTTCACCTTCAAAACAAGAGAAAGGTCACTGCCTACATGAGATATCTAAAAACCACCCCATTCACTTATCCCACCTCTTAAAGTAGAATTAATAAAAATGGAACGATACACGCTTCAACAACGCATTGAAATTATTAAAATTCACTTGAGTGAATCAAATGCAAATCATATTGAGTGATGATGCCCATTTCCACCTCGGTGGCTTCGTCAACAAGCAAAATTGTCGCATCTGAGGCTCGGAAAACCCAAGAGTTATTGTGGAAAAGCCTCTCTATCCTCAAAGTGTGACTGTTTGGTGCGGTTTATGTTCCGGCGGAGTCATTGGACCTTACTTTTTTGAAAATGAGGCTGGAGCAACAGTTACGGTGAATGGATTGCGCTATCGAGAGATGATTAATGATTTTTTATGGCCGGAATTGGATGGTATTGATCTGGACAACGTTTACTTTCAACAAGACGGCGCTACGTGCCACACAAGCAACGAAACCATTGATCTTTTACGATTGAATATCAAAATAACACCTCTTATTGAAAAACCCTATATGTTACCCATAGATGGCAGATATCTGTCGGTAATGCAGGGATCGAGACTTAGATAAATACAATTGCAACCTCAAGGTCGAGGCCCAGAATCATTCATACAGTATGCTAACAATTATCCGAGCTAATTTATATCTATCACAATAAAAAGTCCAAATTGTTTTGACTATCCAGATTTTTTATTTAAAGAATTTGTGGAATAAACCCGGAGTTATACATCAGGAATCGAGTCTATCACCAACAATGTCATATTAGTAAATTCTATTCTAAGTTGGAGATTTATTTCTTTTAAAATAAGGTCAAATCCGTGAATTTTCGCCAGAGTAGAAATAGTAGTTTAAATCGAACAAAGTTCCAGCGATTATTCAATTCCCTGAAATGGCGAAGAAGTAAGAAGCCTTACTATAAATTCATTATAAATCAAGCGCCTAATGGTTCGGATGTAATAGTTTGAATATCCGCTTCCGGCTCACCGATAACCCCCATTCATTCCTCAGACTTTCATTCATTCATTCCTTCAACGCTCGTTCGCGAGATTCCTATTTCCTACTAGCTTCGTTCACATTCTTACACTGCTGATGTCTGCTCGCATCCACTGAGTAGGTTTTGTGGTTAGGTTAGGTTGAAATGATCAATTGTAATTTAAAAAATATTTTTATGTAAAATAATGCAATGTGGGATTGTTAAGGATGGGTTGTTTCACAGAATTTAAATGAAGAATGCATCAAATTTCAATTTTAAAATTTAAGTTCTTTGAATGTTCTATTCATGTTTCGTTATTACTTCACCATGGGCCAGTTTTTTCCCTGTACACGGAGAAAAATTATGCTGTTGAAAAAGTAACAGCATGCCAACTTCCTGATAAAATATTAGTCATTCAGAATATATCGAAACACGTGTTTTTTTTCTTATAAATATCATAACGGAAGGCGACAATATCAGTATTATTTGTATGAACACGTGTTCCGCCGTTCTCATAAAACATTATCTTTTAACTAATATTTTGTTTGGAACTTTTTCAATTCATTCGTTTATTGTTTATTGTTTATTGCGGTATTTTAAGTACGTACATAGTTATCTATGTCCTAATACAATCCTTATATACATATACATATAATTATAGTAACACATTTAAAATGAATCAATCACATATTTTTGTAATTTAATTTTAAATGTTTTTATGTTTTCTTCTGATTTTATTTCTTCTGGTAGCTCTCCAAATATCTTCAACGCTCCGTACATCAATGACTTTTGACTCTATGTTTTTTTCCTGAAGGGGAGTCTCAATTCATTTTATCGTTAAGGACCTGCAGTCCCGTTTTTAACAGGAAAATTGATCATTTTACCAGATTTTTTAATAAGTTTACAGTATTTTATATCATTAAGTTTTCTCTGTGTATTTGGATAGTAACATCTTGAATATTAACCTTAAAATTTGATGACTTGTTTAAATTCTGTGAAATAACCCGTCCTTAGAGAACACATATATTTTCTTAGAACAGTGAAAACAGAATATTCTTTTCTTTCCATTACTTTTCTTCAACGTTTTGTTTTGTCACAGTTATTTTTTCTCATGGAACCGTACTTTTGACACCTGACGACAAACCCCTGCACCGTTCAGTCTCCAATGTCAAATTTCTGAACCCCTGGCTCTATTCAGGGTTGATCATAATATTAACAGCAGAGATCACGGCTCCAGAGACAATGGCCCATTATGAAATCGCAGAGTTCTATGCCCGTCAAATTACCCAAGAGGCTGTTGTCACTGACAGAAGCGCGTTTAATCTACGACTTCGGTTGTTTTCGATATCGATCTGTTGATTTGTCGGTTTGTTATCGACGCGTTGGGAGATTTAGATTTATAAGGAGATATAATTGGGGCAGGGCTGACGATTTATAGGGCCATTATCGATATTGAATTTTTAAATTTATTGAAAAAATATTGATGGGTATTTTGCGTTTTATCTGGATTTTTTACGACCTCCTGGTAGAGCGATTATCTCCTTAGCTTCGTAATTACGTGTGGTGGTTAATAATACGTTATATATAAATTAAATAAATAAAGTATTTTAGAACCATTTTGTTTAAAAAAAATTATGTGAAACTGCACAAGAGTCCCAACTGCTCCCAACCGTTTAAAGCCAGTGAGACTATGGCATCCCCAATTGGGGTATGGTTTGATGCTGAAGGTAGAGGGAAGGGGAAAAAGAAGTAGGGGAGTACCTGGTTATTTATATCTGGTCACCAAACACGGCAAAAGCCATTTTAAGCAAAGTTTCAATTCTGAATGATGGTCTTACGCTAGGGCCATACTGAGAGTACCTTCAGTCAGTTTGGTAGAGAGAGACCACCTTTCGGAATTGAAACATTACATTAAGTCGTCAGTTACTGAAAACCTTCTTCTTCCTCGTCTCCTGTTTATCCCCACTCCATCCAGCTTCGCGTCATTGGTATTTTCATAGTACTAATTCTGGACACTCACGCTCAAAATGTGTCTATTTGAAAACAATAAATGTAATATGTATAATGGTTTTATTTATTTATTAAAGAATGGTAATTACTATGAATTACACTGAAATTTCATTTAAATACTTATACGTACAGAAATACAATTACAACTTGGACTCGGAAGGTCAAATCTTGATCAATAATGTTTGAAATATGCTACCATTACCAACATGCCCGCTGTAATTACATTAACCGTATTATATTTGTTTGTATCTCGTGACCAGTTAGACAAAGTCGTGTCAGGTACAGGCTTTTATGCTACTTTTTCATTAAAGTTAGGATCATTGAGAAGTTCTGTGCTATATATCTTAGGGCTTATAGTTTTTGTTTAATTTACAGAAAAATGTACTATTTTTGTAATATTCTTGCTTAAACCATTAACAGCCTTACTAATAAACATGTTTTGAATTTTATGCAATTGATAAACAACTGTTTATGTAAAAACTTTAATAATAAATGTTTAATAGCCATATGTTTTACATAAGCTCCACATAGGAGACCCTGGGCCTCATCAAATCCTCAGGGCCTTTTTCATGTTTGGGAAACTATGTGGAGGGTCTTTTTAGGGTGAGGAAGTTGTGGTAAGAAAAAATGTATGAGTCTGGGAGTGACAGAGGTATGAATCTCTCCCTACCACTGCAAGACGATGGGTCTAGAGTCCGGCTCCAGAAACCAAAAAGTCTTCCCTCAACCGGTCTCTCCAGTTGTGGGCAAACGCATCCGCCAAGACCTAGACAAACCTTACCCCATGAAACCAGTCACCCCTGCTAAGTCACCAAACGTAGCCAACCACTTGGGGTCACTTATGGCAGGGGTGTTCGTTATCCAATAAATGGTTCATAACCGCCACACAAATTAAAACCCTTGTAAAGTTCATGAAAAGATACACACATAGTTTATCTATGGTGTAGCAGTCGTCAGTCATGTTATTTTTGAATCTATGTATTTTTGTGCTAGTTAAAGTTGTGCAAACTTCGAAAAAATATGATTATATATTATTTCAATCCAGTGGCACAGTCACAAAATTGCGTTTATTATTATGTTTTCAAAACAACTTATACAGTATTTATTTAATGTGTAACTAAAACACCGTTTAACGGTTGGGTTGTGTTGTTTTATTAGTAAGACTATTCAATTTTTGACGAGAGAAATTTAATATAATCTACCTAATCCATAAATAATTGAGTTAAATGGCCTCTTCATTTCTTTATTTTTTATTATATTTTCCCCACACGTGACATTTGGAAGAATATTTTCAACATAACAGATAGTGCACGACTTTCGGCATACCAAAATATTTTCATATGATGATCTAGCATCTTAGAAACCTTACTAGTTCAAATTTCCTTGTGAAATTCAGTTCAAGCTTCCTTCTTGGTATTCCAAGCAATTATAGAACGACTCCGCCTAACTTATTCGAATTGCATTCCCGAAATCACCAATTCACGAGAATCAACAACTCTTAAATCAGCTGCTATCGAGTCTAAGAAACCAAAGCGCAGTCCACATACTAAATTCGGAGATCAAGCTTTCATAGTATCAGGTCCTAAAGCTTAGAATAGATTACCTTATGAACTTAGACTCAGCGGAATTCAGAGAGATTAAAACGCAAGTCTTCATAAGGTTTTATCTATAAATTGATGATAGTGTTGAGAACTTTATTTTAAAGCTAAATATATTATTTTTATTTTGTATTATTATCTAAATACAACAATATGATAATATTTATTTTGTTTATTGCACTAATTTTTAACCATTTGTCGGCCCGTGGCATTTATAAATATTAATTATTTTCGTTTATTTCACAATTCTTCTTCTACAGGGTGTTCCAATAAGAGGTGTTATTTTGATATTAAATCGTAAAATATCGATGGTTTCGTTGCTTGTGTGGCACGTAGCGCCGTCTTGTTGAAAGTAAACGTTGTCCAGATAAATACTATCCAATTCCGTCCATAAAAAATCATTAATTATCAATCCATTCACGTAACTGTTGCTCCAGCCTCATTTTCGAAAAATTAAGGTCCAATGACTCCGCCGGACCATAAACAGCACCAAACAGTCACACGTTGAAGATAGAGAGGCTTTTCAACAATAACTCTTGGGTTTTCCGAGCCCCAGATGCGACAATTTCGCTTGTTGACGAAGCCACCGAGGTGGAAATGGGCCTCATCACTCAAGACGATTTGCATTTGATTCACTCAAGTGAATTTTAATAATTTAAATGCGTTGTTGAAGCGTGTATCGTTCCATTTTTATTAATGGCGTAGTTTCTACTTGTCAAATGTCAAAAAATGACAGCTTCAAAAATAACATCTACCGAAATAGCGGGCTATTCAAAATAACACCTCTTATTGGAAAATCCTGTAGAATGCCTTTTTTATATGGGACTAGTTGAAATCCTAAGCGTTGCCAGGTTGTAACGCAGCGTTTACAGTAATTTTCCTCTTATTTTGTACGTCAAGTGTGCAAAATTTCATCCTGATGTATTCAGACATATTTTGAGTATTTTGAGAAGTATTCTCAAAATCACAAAAATCTACTTTAAGAGATGGGAAAAGGAGATAGGGGTAGATTTTCGAAATCTCACGTAAACAGTCACCTTCCTGTAGTTTGAAGGTCAAACGTGCAAAATCTCAGCAATCTAGAAATAAAACTGTAGATTTGTATGAAAAACAAAAGCCACGCCACCCGAGACACTTTTCCTTAAATATAAGTATATATTATCACACAAGAGTCCAAACTGCCTGGAGGTACTGGAACTAAGGGCATCTGCATTTTGAGATATTTTGTGTGGCTATAGGAAGAGGGAAGTGGATTGTTGGTACCTACCTACTTCTTCAAATCTGTTCACTTAAAACTGTTAGAGCCATTTCATGCAAAATTATGATTTGTGGTGGACTTTCACAATACAAATAATATCGACCAGTGTGCAGAGTACGTATTTCAAAATTATTTATGAAATAATAACTTATATAAATTCCATGAGTCCTTAGTCGTACTTCAAACCCTCTACCTCTTAGTCTAGAGTCAAGGTGCTTAATAATCTACCACAGCGGTCGTCAAGACAACTATTTTAAGACAGTTTTAACCATGGTGTTTATTTCTAAAGAAGAATTTCTAAAACTAAAACTACAAAATATGGGATAAAATCTGTAAACTATATTGCCTATACAAGATGATATAGTTATTATAATTCTCTTCCAGATGGCTATAAACACAGCTTACATAATAAAAAGTTTCAAAGTAGAGCTTTAAAAGAATACTTTTTAAGAACATTTAAAAATGAAAATTAGTAATTTTCTTTTTTTTTAACCTTTTCTTTTCCCTGTATTTGTAACTATTTATAATTTATTTTTACCCATGTATGACTGGATAAGCACCTTTCTGTATTTTACCTTGGTTTTGTGCTTATATACGTGTATCCTTGTTTATTTATTTATTTTCTTTGTTTTCTCTTGTTGTTTGTTCTACTTAATCCCTATTTGTTATTTTTGTACCGTGAAACCTATATCTTAACCCCTCTTTATATGAAACTTAAAATTAATATTTTATCAAAGTACCAATGTAAATGGATCCCACTTATACATTTTAAATTTCTCCCGTCCTAAAAGGTGTTTTATAACTCATCGCGATTGCTCTGTGGCAAGAAATGAAAATGAAATGTATACATTTCACTTATATACATATATATATATATATATATATTCCTTAAGGTGAAATTATAAAAGGTACTAGTATGTATTATTAGAGAATACTTATTATATATCTGCCATCAAGTCGAAAACCTTTATTACACTTTCCCAAGTGGTAAGGTCTGTATGTATGAAAAGTGTATACGTATGCGACATCCTCATATCATTCCTCATAAGACCCCGGCCCCATTGTCCGGTCGACAATATGTCTTTTGTCCGCGCACAATGCGAAAGTCCCGTTTTTACCATATCAAATTTCTAAAATGAACCAATTTAGCGACAATAGTGGACTTAGGCGGTATTTACCTTGTAACTTCGTACGAGAGTCTGGCCCCTAGCCGGCGTTGCACGGATTTTTGTGGAGTATGGAGATAATTTAGTGATGAAAACTTTCAAATTATGTATTACCTACTATGTTACTATTTATGCTATTTGATTTAAAATTTTATTCCACGCGAAATGGCCCGCGGAAATAAGCCATGGTGATACAGGCAAATCATTTTAAAGAGGACTTTCAATGTAAGAAACAGACGTTTGAATGTATTTGTGCACACTGATAGTGGCGAAAGCTTCGAAATAGTTTGGAACGCCCTCTCTCAGTCCCTTCTTACCCCCTAAAAAATCGCTTAGCGACGTTTATCAATTCCGTTTAAATTTGGAGTAGCGATGCAATTTGACAATCTTGTTTTTGTTTTTTTTTTGTTTCATTCTTCAGCTTCTTAACAAAACCATTTTTAGTATTAATTAAAACTATTTTTATATCCTTCTAGTAACACCAAGCAAGGTTCACTTTTATTGATACAATAAAATTATTTCGATTCAAATTCAAAACATTGTATCTCCAATTTTGACCGAAAATGAAAGTACTGAAACGTACCCAAAGATTTTTAAAAGTAAAAAAAAAATCCTAATATTTTATGGGTTCAAATATTGCATCTCCTAAACCTACCATCCCAAAGATTCAAAGATATTAAAATATATGTTTCAAAATCCTCCAACCAATGTTTTTAAGTGTACTGATATTGTATATCCATAATAATAATATGTATCTCTATTCTAAATGAAATGCAATTCCAAAATATTGTATTTACGTAAGATACAGATACTATAATATGGACCTGTTTTTGTATATAACAAAATAAAATGTTTACCGGTTTGCAAATCTTCAAACTCAACATTGTTCTCAATATTATTTTTTATGGAGATACAATATTTTAATTATTCGCTACAGATTTGATAATGCCTCACTGGGTGCGTTACCCGTGCTGAGGCCCCAATTATATTGTGAGTATTATCTTCTTCTTCGATATTACATCAATGTGTGTATTACCAAAAGTTATTAAAATAAAATGTGTATATCATATTATGTTATTTTTTTGAAGACTTTTGATTTCAGCTCTCTGTTATTGTTATTTTTAAAACATCCCGCATAAGAAGTATTGTCACAAAGCGTAGGTACTAGTATTTGGTTGTTGTTTTGTTATACTACGAGCCCCACTGTATTTAAAAAAATCTTTGACTCTGTAGTTTCTACTGATTTATAACAAGTTTCTCTTTTACTTTTTAAGTTTCAAAAAAAAGTTTTTTTTAAAGATAGTATCTATACATTTGTTATGCAAAAACGTTAATTATATGAAATTTCCTTGATAGAAAAAATTGCAAACTAACCTCGAAAAATTATTAAAAACACGTTTTGTTCTGTTATTTAATGTTATAGTCATGAACAAAATTCACAGTATCTTTAATTTTTTTTTTTTTTAGAAAGACAAACATTCCCGGGTTACGAATAACCTGACAATATTTGAAAATCTCCTACTACCACCACAGTAAGCTGAAAATGTTGCTTGTGTTGTGATGGAGGACTTAGCCAGCCGAGGAATTGAACACACTACGCCCGAGTGGGACCCAAGAGCGATGTCAACTCGACCACCGACCGGTCGAGTTGACATCGAATCTAAAAAATCAAAAAAAAATCTCTTTAAATCTATCTTTAAAGAGATATATCAAACGAGTCGTATTTTATTAAATATTTTCATAATTTTCGCTTATACAATTTCAATTTAATATCTTTTCTTTGTTATATAAAATAACAACAACACAAAACTCTCTCATGACGGTAATAATTCAGAAAACATTTTTTCAGTGCTCCTTCATACTTAGTGTACCTGCATATAGTAAGGAAAATTGAGCTTACTTCGGGCACACTGACACGCCTATAACACACTTCTATCAGTTCATCCCTTCGGTGCTGCAGCTGAATATACAGTGTTCACAATATCATATAATGCATATAATATATTATACACGATACATCACGGTGATCTGTGCGCCATGCAACAAGAACGGGTTCCCCGCGCCAGGTTCGCGTTTGGTTAATTTGTCTCATAAATCTCCACACAGATTGCCTTACACCACTGGTTACACCATCCCATCCCTCCCACCAAACTAACTTTAGACTGTGCGCATCAGATGCTACTAATAATAATAATGCAATAATTAATCATGTTTTAATTCATATTAATAGTACGATAATCAGGGAATAGGGTGGGCTGCGATTGCTATGAGGAGCTGTGTCTTGATAATATGAAGGATATTGGCTCTTGAACGTGCGGTCTATCCTAATATTCACAATATTGCGTGCGGTCTACCAAGACAGCAGACAACCTTTTGCGTGCGGTCTACCGGGACATTGATACTTTTTCGTACGATTTAACCTTTTACCGGATCATTCAAATAATATCGTGCAACCTGCTGTGTCATACACAATTTAAGAGGAAGCTACAAGCCAAAAATGTGTATATTCTTGTTATGTCACGAATATAATGCAGGTAATATGCATTAAAATCGCTTGACAAACGGAGTCTAGAATCGTTCGATTTCAAGCGCAAAAGTGGTTTTTATTTATTTAGCAAATAATTTTATAAGAAAGCCAAAAAAGTTAATCAACGGAAACTGTCACAGTTAATCTTAGCTATAATACTGTATCTTTAAAAGTTGTTTCCTTTACGCGTTCATACATTTCTATTGAAAAAAATAATTTACAGTAGTTAACATTTATATTTTTTGTTGAGTCTCTTATTTTTTATTTGTATTCTACTCAGGGGAAACGATAGGAAAACCTTCAATTTATCTAAAGCATATTTTTGGGATTAATAATGTACACCAATTCGTTATAAAGATTAATCAAAATAGTGATTTAGCATTAAGTTTTGCCTTAATTTCGGTATTCGACTAATTTTTACATCTTTCCACGTGATAGATAAAATTTATTTCAGTTTTCTGGTACATGTATATGGCGTTAAAGTCTACATGTATATTTAGACTTTTTCGTATGGTGAGTTAATTTCATTTATCTTGCCGAAAAATACGCCATCGCATGAGGTTTCTAAGAACATTACGCTTTTACGCGGGGTAAATCGGAACATAGACACTTTTTCATGTATTTTGTATCTAAATAACAACTAAAGATTCACGTTATGGCGTGCGGTTATCGAATACTGTAGCGTGCGGTCTACAAGAATAAAACACTATTCTGTCCGGTAATCAGACTCATTTATGTATTACTGTGATCTACGGGTAGCACTACTTTCAGATAACTGTTGAAAATCCAATATAGTTGGAGTTCTTGGTCTAGAAAGTGAAACATGAGTTGGCCATAGATGAGATGGATCACCTAAAGATAATTGCCAACTTATAATAGTGAGAGCAAGAATCGGCAAAAGCAGAGACATTTCAAGCAATAGGAAGAACTCAATTCGATTTCGAAATAAACTTTTGCATTTGATTTGTTATGTTAATTTTACGCTTTTCTTCATTGTACATCTCCCTCGTCGTCCATTTCATTCCAAAACCTTAGTTAAAACTTATAAAATTCCTCTACTTTAACGATATACTAAAATAATTAGTGTTGCCTTTATTGTGGAGCGTAAACAAAACTTCAGAAAAGGAAAAGTTTTCTTGGTGCAATTAAAACGAGAACAAAAAGTTCGTATTATGGTCACCTTAACTTCGCACTAATTTCCGTGTTGGCTGTAATGTGTAATATATAAAGGGGTGGGGTGACACGCGCTCTGGTTTCCGCGGTACACTCTGAATGACAATTAGAAGGGGTAAGTAGGGAGACCATGAAAACTCAAAATAAAAATTAGGATGAGTCATTTTACGATTTTTGTTCCGACAGTTGGTTCTTATATACATTTCCCCGCATAAGTCTCTCTCAACAGAGTCTGTACGATTAAAGATATATTATAAGTAGTTTTTACCTTACTGGTTGATTAAATATTATTTTCTTTCAGAGTTGAGATAAAATTACGCTGAGTAAGAAATTGGGTATTTTAGTCATGATTTAAACTAGCGGTGGCTCAATTTTATTGGTAGAATAACTGTGTTTCCCTCATGTATTGTCAAATATTATGGTGTTGATAATGGAGGCAAGAAATAAAAAAAGTTAGATGATTTTTAAATGCCTACTTTTCTAGAAACATGACTAATTCGTTAATTCTTTTTTTTCAGGTATGTACATCCAACATCTAGAAAGTCTCGAAGAAGTTCTTTAAAATATCCAACAAATGTTCAGGTAGGAAAAATAAATGTTTATCACCTTTGATCTTGAAAAGATACGGCATACCAGTCATAATGTCTTATTTGCCAGGCTGGCAAACAAGGCATTTGAGGCAGGTAAGGCAAAGTCAATTTCGCTTATCTACAGAACGGTAACATAAACCGATTCCAACTCCATCCAACTTAAAACTACGCGGATTCTCGCTTAATGCAGCTAAACTGTTTAAAACTTTGTAAAGTTGTCTTTCGGAATTGCGCGAACGCTCAAAACAATACTGAAAGAAATTTGAACGTTCCTTCTCAGTCTCTCCTCAGTTTGGATCGGTGAAAGCGAATGTGTAATCTAAAATGTAAGTGAGTTTAAATGAGCTTGCATTTTTTGTGGTACAATGAGATTGTGGTAAATCATTTGAATTGATTAGAGTTCCATACGAATTTATACCAGATGATGTCACAATAGTTTCCAATCTCTCCACATTAGTAGCAATTACGCTGAGAATGGAGTTGAATGACGTCAAGGGCGTTGAGTAGTTGGTTTTTCAAAACAAATTTAATTATATTTATTTGAATCCATAAATAAATAAAACTACGTACATTTCAAAAATGATATTTTTTTAATCCTTATTCTTGAAATGTCTAAGGACGGGTTGTTTCAGAGAATTCGAACAGTTCATCAGATTTCACAGTTAATTTTCAAGGACTGTGAAAGTTGTATTCAAGTTCTATTATTATTTAAGTTCTGTGAAGCAACTGGCCCATGTTGATATAATAACAGATCTTTAATAGGATTTTCACATAACTTGAACTTTGAAATTTGATGAATTGTTCAAATTTTCTGAATCAACCTATCCTAAGTTTTGCATGAAAACGAATAAACCATTAACGAGTACCTACTTACCACAAACACGAAATTGAGACAAATGTACATTACCTCATTTTATGTTGAGATAATTTAGGATTGTGTGTATTTCATTAATTATACAATTTATTTTTTAATCATGGTTATGTTTTTATCAATTTCGAAGTACTTCTAGAAATTAGAGAAAACCTGTAGTCCTTTGTACATTTTCGGGTTCCGTGAAAGTCTTATTCAAGTTATGTCATTATATTATTATAGGCCATTTACTTGACAGTACTGAAATAATAACAGAACTTTAAAATTAACTATGAAATTGGAAAAATTGTTCAAATTCTCTGAAACAACCCATCATAAGTTTGTGATGTATAGATAAAGTACCCATGATGTTTTAAAAAATATATGTAAGTATATATTTTGTGCTATTTAGTCCAGTCTTTATCCTTTCCTTGAAATGAGAAGTGTTTATAAGTAAAAACTTACTGTTTGAGATCGGTTTCGTTTACATATTAAATTAATAATATACCTATGCTATTTTCTGACTTTATTATTCACAAAATAGATTGTTTAAATTATTGAGTCAATTATTGTTCAAATGAATGCACCACTCGTATGCAATCTGTCAATTTGCGGTTGGTCCATAGTAACTGATTCTTATTTACTTCTGACTCTTATGAACAACACCTCCGTGACAGAGAGGTAAGTAAGTTTCGTGTTGCATGTGTATATCAAAACTTATATAAAAGTCATAAATAAAATTATTAGTACACCCAAAATGAGTGTTTTCCGGCCGTGGTCACCCCTTGTAACCGTATCTCCTGGTCCCACGGGTGCCCACTGTTCGCTGTAATGACAATCTCGTATTATGCCCCTAATTAAAATCCCCTCTGGCCCATAAATACCTCGGCGGCCCTCTTTAATGTCTCTCTCGTTTTCTCAACTTTTAGGCAAAAATAACCAAGATTTATATCGCCGTGACACCTAGTGGCTGGAGAGGTTGTTCTAAACGTGAAGCTCTTGTGAGTGTGTCACATTAAAAAACTAATAACAAACAAACGTATTTAAATTACCCCAGTTTACAGGAATTTTTGCTCGCAATCACCTCAGCTCAGCATTTAAATATGAGAATAATGTACAAAAAGTAAACCATATTTATATTATACGCCCATTATATTATAATTTGGTGGAATATGATAAATGAAATAAAATTTGTTTAAGAAATTATAAAATATGACGTATGCAAAAGAACAATAACATTGATGCTTATTTATGAAGTATGTTATTATAGCCTTCTTATAACTATTTTTTTTTAATAATTCTAATTACAGCTTTATATAATCTTATTACAATATTTCTTACATAATTAACATAACTTCAAATAAATAGATGATAAATATAACAATAATATATTTTAGAGTAATTGCCTAAAATGACTCTTGAAACCTTCAAGGCCAATGCTGAAAATGTCAAGAGACTTCATTTAGCAGCATTATACCTCTTTGTCATGCTACGTACAGTATCTTGTAGGAATTGTACCATTTGCTATATTGGAAGGTATAGAGGTACAGTTCATCTATTTGTATGACCTTCTCCACTCTTCCCAACATTTATTTTAC
The DNA here is from genome assembly GCA_026573805.1 of Hesperophylax magnus. Taxonomy (NCBI): domain Eukaryota; kingdom Metazoa; phylum Arthropoda; class Insecta; order Trichoptera; family Limnephilidae; genus Hesperophylax; species Hesperophylax magnus. The sequence goes on along the minus strand of JAIUSX010000184.1, from coordinate 9,316,284 downwards.
TCATAGATTTTTCCTTCCCACTCCTTTCAGGCTCAGAACATACTGAAGTCGGGGATGCCATAGTCCCGCTGGCTTTAGTCAGTCAATCTTATTTGCTTACTTTAAATCCTTTATTAACCTGTTAACCGGGGAATTCCGCTTTGAATTACGCAGCATATAACGGGCGCGAACTCCTTCACTAGGACGTATCAGTACGTCACGCCCGGAGGACGTAATTCGATATTATTATTTTTTTTCATTTATGCATTATAAAAAGGAAAACATAGAATTAAAAAACTAGAAATTTTAAAAACAATTATAAAGATTACAAAAAATATAAAAATGGTTTTAATTACAGAACAATAAACAAAAGCACACAGATAAAAGAGAAACATTGAGTTTAAAAAATTAAAATATGTAAAAATTTAAAACTCTATTTCCGTGTGATATGCTCGGAAATATACGTCCCGCTCGTTCCAGGGCGCAACATATATTTCAAGGACGTATTCATATGTCCTACCCGTACCCGATACTGTTTACGTTTGACGTATTTATACGTCCCCCCCGGTTAACAGGTTAATTAGTTATAATATGACGGTTTTAAAGCTAATATTCCCTATAAATTTTCTATTCTATTTTCATCTTATTGATTTTTTTGCTATGCTGTCGCGAAGAATGCCTGATTATCTGCAAACCGATATGGTTTTTAAATAAAATACTGTATTCAAAGAAATGATTAAAATGATTGAAATGGCTAAAAATAAATAAGCTTAAATTAAATACAAAAAAAAACAAAATGTATGGTAATTGGTTATAAGAAGACATCCAGTGAAAGCAAAATCAAAATTGATGGTGAAATTATTGAAAATGTTACCGATATAAAATACTTAGGAGTTATAATAGATTCCAAACTCAACTTTAACAAACATGCGGAATATACCCAAAAGAAAATTGGAAAAAAGATATCTTTCTTGGGAAGAATTCGCCAAAAACTGTCCGAAAAAACTGCAATCACCATTTATAACTCCATTATTGCTCCACATTGTAATTACTGCTCAACTATCCTTTTCCTGTGTAACGACCGAGAGCAAAATAAATTTCAAATTCTCCAAAATAGGGCAATGAGAACAATACTCAGACGAAATAGATATTCAAAAGTAAATAAAATGTTAAACGAACTAAATTGGCTAACGGTGAAACAGATGTTGACCTTGAACACGATGATATTTTTACACAAAATAGTAAACAACCTGCTACCCAAATATTTTTCGAATCAAATTGTATACAACAAGGACATACACCAACATAAAACTAGGACGTGCAATGAAATCAGGCTACCAAAGAAGGACAAAGCGAATACCCAGAATAGTATATTTTATAAAGGGATGAAATACTATAACGCGCTGCCGGAAAACCTTAAGTCTGCCCCAATTGAAAAGTTTAAGATGTTGTGTAGGAGCCATATCAAGAAAAAAAAAAAAAAAAAAAAAACATAGTATATTTAAATGTAATAATTAATTAGTCATTTGTAATCTTAAATGTACAAATTACTAAAATAAAATCAATAAATAAATAAAATAAAATAAAAAAATATGTCTTGCAATTTTGTCGCATGTGAACAAGTTCTTTATGATCATGTAACTAATTTTCTTTGTACAAAGTGCAACAAACAGGTAGTACCGACACATACGCAGTACGTAATACACGTACGCAGGTTACAACAAACGAGGAATGCAAATCTTTAGCGCCTTTTCACTTTGAAACGGGACACCGCGCATTATCATTTTCCCCATCCTTGGGATGTTGTCTTTTCCTGAAATAAAACAGAGAGGTAACACTATCCTGCTGCCAGCTATCTGGAACCTGCTACCCGGTACCTGGTATCTGGTACCTACCGTTGTATGCACGGCGACCAGTGAAAAGATAATGCCTAGAAGTGTGATTTGTGAACCAAGAAGGAGAAAGACGTGAAGAAAAATGTTTTTTTTCCCATTATTTTATCCTTCTTCGTCCTGCATACCTATTATATAGACTCGTTGTTTTTAATGTAATAACTAGACGAGCGCCCCTGTCTATACAGTGTGAATACAGAGGAACTATGGCGCCACGCAAAACGAATCGAAAGAATGACTTGTTCTCATGAAGTCAATATCTACTGTGAACGGGTGTTCTGCATACGTGCACTGGTGTACAGGGGATCAACGCTGCTAGCTTCTTAGAACAGGCTCCATTGAAATACCCATATAACACACTCAGCATGCCTACATCGCGTTTGTGCATTAGAGATGGAAATCGATCAAGACGGACCCCCCTCCTTTGCACATAATAAAGTATTGTGGGGCTCCAGGCCAGAGGTAACTCCCAAATGCAATTGTTGGGCGTACTTGAGATTTATGCACGGTCAGCAGCTGGTCACTATTGAAGCTCCCGCGTTTGGCCTAAAATCGAGTAATTTTAACAAATTTTGCTTATTTTCATAAATTAGTGTCAATTGTACTGGGATCGACATATTTAACAGAATTTAACAATTATTTTTAACACAATTTTCCATTTTTGACTTTATTTTTATAATGATAATAAATGGAAAAATATATTTTTTAGTAAAATTAAAAACTTTAGACGTTTTTCGGCCTTATCAGATATGGTAATTAAACAGGGCTATTACCATTTCTAGCTAAGCCTTCTCATTCTGGCGATACTTACCGCTCTGAACAATTCCCATTTCAAAGAAAACTGATGTCGCCAGTTTACACAGACAGGCCAATTAAAAGGAATATCTCCTCGATGGATCATTTGACAATCCTTTATAGTTTTCACAAGTAAGGAAAATTTGAGCTCAATTCTTGCACACGGACACGCCCACAATACCCCTCTGTCTGTCGTCCTACAGTGGCGGCGATGCATGTAATCTGGGAGATAGGACATAGTCCTGTAAGGTTCTGCCTGACATCCAACAGGTTTACTTGTAATTGAATCCTAGCTGTTTTACTTGTGTTTGACTTCTGAGGCGTTGAAATAATTTATTATTCTGTTCCTATTCCGGCTGTACCTAACCTAACCTAACCCTTTCGGGCCGGTAAACACAATATTGCCAATATTATTAGCTCGTAAAAAATATGTTTTAGTGACATTATTTTGTAAAACAAGGCGTTTCGAGTTCAATTCTTTGCTTGCTCCTTCATTATTGCATTTTCCGCGTATGATTAATTATGGAAATAAGGGAATTTCTAACATATAAATAATAGGAAAATGTTTTCTTACCTACTTTAAAAAATATGGCACACATCGATTATGAATATAATGGTTTATTCATTATTCGATAACCAACACGCAACAAGTGTTTCGCTACGTTTGGTGACTTAGTGGGGGTGCCCGGGTTCAGAGGGAGAGGATTGTCTATATCTTGGCGGCGTATGCGTCTGTTGAGAATTGGATCGATTGGTTGAGGGTAATCTTTTGACCTCTACAGCAGGACTCTCTTGATCCATCGCCTCCCATCGCAGTGGGAGGATGAATTTAAATGTCCGTCACTCCTGGGCACACTGACCCCCCAGTTTTCTACGCTCCCCTCACACCCTTTCCTTCCCACATCTTCCTTTTCTAAAAACCCCCACACAGCATATATCTAAAAATGACATAGGCCCTAAGGGAAATTATTTTCCTCTGGGTCTCCTTGTGTAGCTAATGTAATAAAAAACAACATTATACCCTGGATGAAACATCGTTATTTTTTAACCGGGCGTAGTCTGTCAGTTAATAACAGATATTTAACTGACCGTTACTGTCAAAATATTTCGTGCAGCACGCAGTATACTTACCAAATGTGTACAGTGAAACCTTGATGGACAATGTTTAACCCTGCAAGCCTCGGAAGGACATTAATAGCCACAGACATCATATTCCATTAGAGACTTTGAAGGACAGATCTGACCGGGGCGTCCATACATTATAAACGTATTTTTATCTTTTTTTAAATAATGTATAGATATGTAATTTGTTCGTAATTGGAAAAATAAATAATTATTCTGCTCAGTTGTACCAAATATTTATATATGATTACGAATTGGCGGGATTTTTACATTGACAGTCGAAAGTTAAAAAAATATTTATATTTTCTAATTGTATGAACGGCATAAAAAAGTGTACTTAGTTTTCTTACTTATTACCTAAACAAAAGGATTGTGTTTTATAAATATCGAATCCTTTCAAAATTGTGGACGTTCCGATTCAAAATGTCCCGTTAAGTTTTTTTTAACATTTTCATTTTTGATATTAAAAAAATATTTTTTTATGAATTTTATCTAGTTTCTAAAATTGTGTTTCTTGTAACGACAACTTAAAAAATAAGCAATAAATAGCACATTTTAGATACCCAGGCGTATTCCGAAATTCCATACAATTTCACCATTTCGTTGGGATTTGATGGTAAAAATATTTCAAAACCTGAAGGGTTAAAGCAATTAACTGAATGGCTCCATCTAACTTAATGCAATCTGTGAAGTGTGCATTCCTGAAAACGCCAATTCACGACAGTCAACTCCGATCTGCAGCGTCGTCAGCTACCGGAAAGATAAAGAAACTAAAGCGTACTCTAAATACCAAGTTCGAGTAAGATTAGTGTGGAGATAGCACTTAAATTCTTAATAAATTTAACCAGTGTAACCTATTTAACCTAGTTTTTGTTTCATCACTTTTCATGACTTTATACCACTTTTTGTAGGTGTGTTGAATTGTCATTTTGATGATATACCCGGTCACCGATAATAATCACCTACTCAAAAAAGGAAATTTTGAAAGGAAATTGTGTCTTTTCTAATGGCAAAGAAGTCTTACCTTTTTTCCTTATATTATTTGTTATTTAAGTAGGTATTATGTTTGGTTGTTCAGGCATTTCATATGTTTAGTAAACGTTTTAGATCTTTGGTTATTTTTTTTAATCGTTTTTAGACTATATTTCTAAAACTTTATGGGGCTGACAGATTAGGCTGTACGTATCACAGCTTGGTCTATTACATACAATCGTTTATCGCATATCGCTTGCCATACAATCACGATGGGAATATGCTAAAAAAATATAGCGTGGTCTGTCACAGACATTATCCGATCCCGACAAAAGATCCGATGTCATTTGAAGACAAAAAAAGCGAGAGCTCTTTCTGAAAAGTTTCTTAAAAAATTTATTTAAAAACATTGTTTACCTCCTTAAGTTCTTCTGCCTTTTCATCACGAACCTTTGCTTTAAAAAGGCGTAATCATGATAAAAATATATGAAAAAAATAAAAAAGACCTTTTTGTATTTTAAATCTTCTTTTATTCTATGCTTTTTTACATACAATTTACAAAAGTTTTGTTAACACTTTACTAGGAAAATTGTGCTGAGGTGTTCGCATATATAGTTAAAGTGTTATTTTGCCGTCATAATGTCATTTGTATCTTTAAAATCAATAAAGACAATTAATAAAAATAAAATAACAAACCATGAAAAATCTTACGCCTAAGCGAGACGGTACAATATATAACAATAAATCAATCGGTCATACAAAATATGTTTTTGAAATGCTTCAACCGTTACCACGGTGTTAAATTTGAGACTTCCGACAGGACACAGCGTGTTTTGTATTGCTGAATACTAAATACAAGATGTTTGGGATTGAGATCTGCTCCAACTATTTTAATTACAGAAATTGCGAGCAGAACAGCATTTCCAGTGGCGCAGCACTTCTAGTGGCGGTGCCCACTACCCAGTGGGCCGGATTAAGTTTTAGTTGGGGCGGACGCGGCGCAGGCGAATTCTATCTGCTAGGAATGCCGGCGAGCTCCGTTTGAAAGACGGAGTAATTTAACTTTTCTGTGAATTCTTTGCGAATGTTTTTGGATGTCTGGTTGTTTTGCATGCTAAAACGTACCTGATCTTGGGATGTTGTAGCAATGATATTCTGTGAAGTTGTGTCGACTATCTACATAGTTTGCTATACTTCTTATGCTCTTGCAGAGAAAATCTGGTGATTTTAAGATTACCAATTGTGCGTTTTTAAGGAATAATTTATTGGGCTTTCCAATACAATTTGAATATGTTTATATATTGTCAAAATTATACGATAAAAAGGAAAAAAATATATCCAAAATGTGGTAACTGGGCAACTCAGGAAACTGACGATTTAGCACACTTTTTAAAAGCACGTCATGAAAAGTGATGAAAAAAAAGTATAGATTAGGTTTATAGGACAGTTTTTCTTTGTTCCCTTTTAATGACTGTATCACTTTTCATAAGTGTGTTAAATTGTCACTGTCCTGAGTTGCCATGAAACCCCATAATATGCATGTTTAGTTGGAAAATCTGTGGAGTTTTTCATATCCCTGGGGATTTTTTAATTTCGTGGGAATGAGTTTGCAAAGAGATTGTGGTCAAAGTTTTAAAGATCACTTGTTTAGCTCACATTTGAATATTAAAATGGCTCAAATATGTGTTAACCACCAAAAACGCTCAAACGGTGCATATATGCAAATGGATATAATACGTTTTCTAATTATAACAAAAAAATATAAATTGGTGGTTTGTAAATATGCGGTCCAAGTTGAAACAGGCGGAAGAAATGTTGCTCTGGCCTGACTTGGATTCAAATTGTTTTAACCATGCCCGACACCTCTCCATACCTACTGGTATGAAGAGATGTCCTTCCTTCATACTGGTTAGTGGCCGCCTTATCCAAAGCATGGGATACGTACGTAATCGCCTCAGATTCAATCCTTTGCTAGTTTTCCATCATGCATGTGCAATACAAGCAACATTTCCCCCCCTTAAAATTATGAGAATATGAGGAATTCAAATATGTAATTAGTAACTTGGAAAACTTAGCCTGTCTAAAAATATATATATATATATTACTGAGCGTTAAGGCTTACGGAATCATTAATACCTGAAGAATTGTGAACAGAATATATACCATTCAATGATCTAGTTTTTAAATAAGTATGTATATTTTGCTGTTGTTGACGATGCCATTAAATTTAAGCTGAATATGTTTCCACATTGTCTCAAAACTCTGCACACCATCAAATTGAAAAGTCTTCCATAATAACTTATAATTTACGGTTGCTCTTATTCACTGAATAGAAAATTCATAGGACAACGATCTTTACCAATTTTAAAGAAAAATGATATGAATATTTCAGAAGACCTTTCGACCCATATATACAAGAAGAAATGTCATAATGTGAATGTGCCATCATTTTCGCAAATGGCGTCAAATGTATTTGTGCTTTGACATTTACTTTGTAAACATATTCAGAATTGTTGACAACAAGCAATGGAACGATACACACCTGAAGAACGAGGAATTATTGTTAAAGCTTATTTGACCAATTTCCGGTCTGTTGTTTTAACGCAGGTGAGGCAAAAGTAATGTCATAATGTAAATTGGCTTCCATTTTGTTAGATATGAATAAATTGGGTTCTGTTTTCACGGAAAGTTTACTATCCAAACGCTTGCAGGATGATGAGGAAAACGACGACGGTATTTAAGCTGCTTTAAAACAATAGATCGAACATAAAAATAGAAAAATAGAAATAAAAATAGAAAATATACTAACACCAAATAAAGACAGAAACTGAAACAACTGAACTGCATTAAAAATACTATGTAATATATTTATTATTAATTATTTCAGAAAAAACACTACATAATATATTTAAAATAACTTCACATTATCCATATGACTAAATTTCAATAATATTTAAATGATATCCTCGGCACGAGAGATCCCAGCGAGAATATCATAATTTCCATTTGTTACAAAAATAATAAAACATTTATTATTATTGAGCTTATTCTGCGCACATGGACACGCCCACAACACACCTCTACCACTTCAGTGCACTCACTCACATAGCCCAACCAAAGTTCTCGTAATTTGCAATAATTTGGTGGAAGGAAAGGTAAATATTACGACGAAATATGCTCATTCGGAGACGAAAACTTCCAAATCAAACACACTGGAGGCGCGCCACTATGGTCCCCTTTGAGGAAACTAGCTGGACAAAAAGATTTCAACGATGTTTTTATTTATGTACAAAAATATTCTCACAACATTGAAAAATGTCCATAGTATTATGTTCACATCGATAAAAAATTTAAAACAATACGCGCGATACGTGGCGACGTTGTAAACACGACACTTCGGATGTGCCAATCGTTCGCCCAGCGGTCGGACGCTTTCGGGTGTGCACGCTGTTCGATCGTTAGTGTTGTTATTTGAAATCGGAGAGAAATTATGTGAATACAAAAATTGAAGTCTATGGTATGTTTTTTCAAATTAATTTAATTATTTTATAATTTGCCTATTCAACATTACTTAATTATTAATTAAAAACCGTGAAAAAAGTAACAATATTTAAAATTATTTGCCAAAGTTTAATTAAACTTTCAAAATCGTGTACCGATTTGTACCACCAAACGAAACTAGTTTCATATAAAACCATTCTTTATGTATAATATCTTATAAAATTTGTTTGCTCAAACTTGCTCTTTTGTCTTTTACAGAGCCTCTACCTACAATCTATCGTTTAGATATTTTGGACATTCTAGAAGTAAAGGGCACGTCAAAGTTGAATTGTGCTGCAATACGGCAGTGTGTTTATGAACATTTAAAATATTTATTGAAGACAAACAGTTTTTAAAGTCTCGAGGATAGTTTACTTAAGAAAAAAATCCCTTCATTTATATTAATATTTTGAAAACGGTTTGAAGTCGGAAGAAGTACTTTAAAATTGAAGTTTAAACACGCAAAATGGCTTAACACAGTATTTATTCTTCCTGTAGAGACGCGTGATGAGAGACTACATGGTAGACCAGAAAAAGAATTTGGTTTATGCTCGTCAAAAAGCAAAACAAGAAAATCTCGAAGTCCACAAGAACTCTCTCATACTACTCAAATCAACTTGAGGTCACATGGAAAACGGGATGCTGCCAAAATATCAACAACACATTGCAATGTCTTACCTACTGGTGTCTTAAAATTATTATGGATTCCAGAAGTTCTAGCGAAGAAAATACAGAAGTCTGTTAACAAAGCCAATGTTGGAACATTAGCATTTAATAATAGTGACGATAGCGACTCGGCTAGTAATTCATAAACAAAAAATGTCATTCGGTTTTGTTCTTATATTATGTTAAAAAAATATTTTTAACTAATAACTTAAAATAAGTGCTTCGTTATGACTTAACCGAACTATTATACTATGGAAATTTTATTAGTAATTAATTTTGTTTTAAAAAATCTGCAACAATGGCTAAAATAAATGTATATTTTTTTAAGTATTTTTTTTATTACATTGTGACCCTTTTGTATCAAATGCCATGAAAAAATATTTTTGTCTAGCTAGATCGGGATTTGGGACCACTGTGCGCGCGGCTGAATATGTAAAATATTCCGGAATTATTCTGTAAATTTTACAAATTCCAAAACACAGAAAGATGCGTCAGCGCTTTTACTATATTTTTTGGTCGATTCTTCGTTTTAATACATAAGTAGTCCTATTATAATTTTCTGCGCTTTGTAGTTTTGAAGCCCCATTCACAGTAATATTAACGCGAAGCTTAATGATAAACCACTATTTTCATTAATCTTTATAACGAATTGGTGTACATTATGAATTCCAAAAAATGTGCTTTAGATAAATTGAAAGTTTTTCTATCGTTTCGCTCGAATAGAATACAAATAAAATAATAAATTACTCAATCAAAAATATAAATGTAAACTACAAAAAAAATATTTTTTATTCGTAATGTATGAACGCTTAAAGGAAACAACTTTTTAAAAATACAGTATAATAGCTAAATTTATCTGTGGCAGTTTGCCTTGATTAACTTTTTTGCTTTCTTATAAAATTATTTACAAAATAAATAAAAACCAGTTTTGTGCTTGAAATCGGACGTTTCTAGACTCCTTTTGTCAATCCATTTTAATGCCTATTACCTACAATATAAGGTATACCAAGAATATACACATTTTTGGCTTGTAGCTTCCTCTTAATGCGATGCATCATGCAGTGTTTTAATGAAAATACTTAATCTGTTTTTGGCCTCTGAAATTTTGTAGAGAGGTTTTTGTCAATTTTACTTTTCTAATAGATAATGAATTTAGCTGCAGATTCTCTCTATGATAAATCTATGTGCTCTCTATATATAGCGACACTCTTACATTTGCAGTCGGTGGCGTAGCTAATGTACATTTTGTGGATACAAAAACTCTACGGATTTAAAATATTTTGTTCGATCGTTTGTTAGTTTCTCCGCTGGCCGCCTGCAAAGTTGTGTGTGCCAAGCTGTAACCGCTAAATTTTATTTGATTGAAACGAAGATGTTAGTTTAAAGTAAATTAATATAAATCTGAGTTCACATAAAATTCAATAATTTTTTTACTTTATTTTCAAATGTATAAAATATTTGTAAAAAAGTTATAAAAAGCTCCAAATAAATATTTTTAATAAACAACAATAATATTTAAAAAATGTGTTTTTGTGCATCCAATAATAATTTCTTATTTTTTATGGTATTTTGCTTTTATCGGAGGCGCACACATAGTATGTATATTCTAACATTGTTCGAATGTTATAAAACCTCGGATGTAAGGTACAAAAATTATCGTAAATGCTAATGGACGGTGCGCCGCAACAAAATATGAATATTTTGGCCCTGGAGATAGTACGTACGTCTCACTCTTTGAAACAGAATATTGCTCGTATAAATTATATTCCAAAGGAATTATTTGTTCATACGTACGTTCTGGATTCCGTTCGTATGAACGGATTTTCCGGATTTATTAGTAAAAAGGGGTGCGCTGATTAAAGTGTAGTAATATTATAATAATTCATATTGTTTGTCTTTGCTACTGTTTGGGAATTCATTACATACAGCGCACCTATCTCCTTAGAAGCTCCATTGATTTTCAGCATTAGGTTAGCTATCATCCATCAGAGCAACATCCACCATGCAGCCTGCAGCCCTGTATCAAACTCAACCCAGAACGACTTATTCTTCTTTCTTTTCCACGCCTTTTATCTTCTCAATCTCCCCTTGGATTTTCAGATGAGTAATCTTGGATTTGTCACCTCTCATAAAATGACAACACTTCTACTTCACAAGGTAAAAAAATAAGCTGACAGCGCTATTTTAGCAAATAATGTCTTGCGTCAACCTTACGTCTTAAATGTCTCGTCGCTGAACATTTGACTCCCTTGTGAACGGGGCTTTACTTTACGTTTTTTACGTTTGTATTTGAAATATATATCAGAATGGATTCCGATCGAGTCCCAACTGCCCGAAGCCAGAGCGACTATGGCATCCCAATGGGTATTGTTATGTTGTAAGGCCGAAGAGAGTTTGAAGTAATTAATAATAAAAAGAAAGCTTTCATATTGGTTTTCTTATCTGACCATAAGCTATTCAAGTACCTACTGTTTTATTTTGAGACATTGGATTCTTTTTATCAGTTCTTGTTCTTCTCTTCTTTTTTACTGACAATTTACCACCAAATTGGAAATCTCAGCCGTGGTCCCGCCTGGATATTTAGTAGGAAAATATTTCCTCAAACGTGACAGCTTTGTTGTTCGTATATTTTAGAACTTAGAAGGATACAGTAGAGCCATGAAACTAATTAAAAATTTCGGTGGTTTTACTTTATTTTATGCTCTTCGTTCCAGAGGAAAAGGTGCTCTCAGTTCTCAGCACTATCACCATGCCAACAAACCACAATTTAGAAACGAAAGGTTTCTGGAAGTCACTTTGACAACAGCTATTAAATCTTATTTGGTGCACATATTTGTTCAACCTTGCAACATTCCCAAACTTATAGGATTCTATATTCTATAGTACCATCATCTCACAACTGTATAACTATGCGGCATGAATCTGATTTTGTAAGGCATCAACAACTTTTCAACAATGTATGTAAATATTTTCATAGTGAGCTATGAATCTTTGAAATATCTCATGGACTGAGTTTTAACTCCACGGTTTTGCGTTTCGTCTGTATGTGAATTTGTTTGTAGGTACGTTCCGTTTCTAAATGGTGGCCGTTTCTATGGTTCAGTAAATTTTCCTTTTTGTTTATTAATTTGGACTTTTCAATATTATAGTACCTGCCTTGGAAAAAGGTCATTGAGATAGTGAAGTTTATTGGGAGAAATTATATAATTCCTTATTTGAAATAAAACAAAATGTTACATAAATTATATGTTTAAGTAAAAAAAATTGATTTCATAAAAAATTGGAAAACTTATAAACATACTTTTTAGGGCACGAGGTCTAGTACTCACAGAACTACTAGTGAAAATATTCTTAAAGGGCTTTAAATGTGTACATATATTTATATGTTATGTCGCACTCTCTGCGGTGTTTTCATCATGTTTTTCCTTGTACAAATAATACCAAAGTATGCATTGTAGTAGTAGTACAAATGTAAATAGCCGTCAACTGTTTGTTTGCTCGAATTCCCGCCACCGTACTTACCCAACAATTACTGTAGCCATTATGATTCCTACGACCGCCCACTGACTAGTCTCTGGTACTAGTTTCTAGTGCAGTGATTCCCAATGTGTCCCAGGTGTCCAGGGGGCGGTGTAGTTATCAATGGCAACGGGTGTTGAAGTGTAGCAAGGAATCGGTGATGACAACAAGAATGCGCTGAATAAATTTGGCTGAATAAAATATATTTTAACATTTCTCAACATGATTTTAAATTAGCCGTATTTCGTCGCGGGAATCATGCATTATGCATATGATGTGGTGGTCGATTAAACTGTAATTTCACACATATGACATTTATATAATTTATATTGATGAAAGACGTAATCGAATTACCAGATGAAATAAAATTTAAAAAAAAAAATTAACAAAACTTACGAAAATTTGCGATTGATTTATTTTAATTTTTTTAAATAATATGTTTAAAGGGGTTGTATTAGGACATAGATAACTATTTACCTATTTAAAATGACACAAATTAATACATGAATTTATGAATGAAACAGTCATTTTTCGATTTTCTACGAAGACTACCAGTAGGTTCGAATTATTGTATTAATTGTTTTTGTTTTTAGGGTAAAAGTTGTTTCCAAATATCACGACCAACCGGTTAGTAGCGTGGACCTACTAGTCCTTCATCATTGCACAAGCCACATTTTGCACTTAATTGATAGAAGTGGGTGGATTTTCAGCATTCAGAAATTATTTGTAACCCGGTAAAGTTGCTTTATAAAAAAAAGTTTTAAACAATACAATCTAAATTATAATAATACTTCAAAAAAACCTAATCATTCATTAAACATCTCATATTATGCGAGATTCTTGCAATGATTTTTGTTTGTACCAACGACTTATTTGAATTGGTTATGAAAATATGTATGTGTGTTTTTTCACCACCGCCCCCCTGGATCTCACCAACGCCTCCTGGGGGGGATATCGCCCACATTGGAAATCACTGATGTAGATTATAGAAAAAATGCATACGCTGCGGAAAAATATTCCTAATTTACAAGGGGGCGATGTGCCAAATAAGTTTGGGAAACGCTGATCTAGTGCCTACCGTAGGTGTTAATACACGCATGTGGCGTAAACCGCTTAGATGAATGTGATGTGTTAATTGTGTTTGATGTTCATATAACGGTCTAAGTTACTAACAACTTCTTACAACACGACTTGTATATTATATCCGAGGTTGTTGTTGCTAACTGGTTGGTTATCTGAGTTGTTGTTGCTAACCTCTCTTTCCAACGGACCACGACAAATATCACTATTATTTTTTTCCTCCTCCTTCTTATTTGTTATCTATCTAAAAAATTTAAAGCTTCATAGCTCATGGTGGATAAGACTTTCCGTTTGATTTAATTTTATTAAAATGATGCTCTACCAGATATAAAAAGAACTATTTAATAATTAAAGAAGAAGATAATGAAATGAGACAGTAAAAATAAAAAGGTAATGGTTCCAGCTGGGAATCGGACCCAGGATCTCTGTCTTACCGGGACAACGACTCTAACTACTCAGCCATTGTGACCTGATTTATTTACGTAATTTTTGTCAATCTCGTATTTTACGACAAAGTTATTTATTAATATTTTTTCTCTAAAAAACAGAAATACCCATTTTCCGAATGACCTGACAGTATTTGGAATCCTTGCTCTGCCATAAATATAAGCGAAAATATTGGTTTTGCAATGATGGAGAACTTGCAGAAGAATTGAACCCACTGCTGGGAGGAAACCCGACGCATTTATCAACTCGGCTACTAACTATAAATGAGCTTTTTCCAGCTCGAAAATGTTCATAAACAAGGTGTTCTAGGTGAAGTATTACCTTTACTTTGGGAGGTGATTCCACACGACAGTATGAGCAAAAAAGATTGACGACATTTCTCACATTTCCATTTTTTCATACAAAAAACTCGTCTACCATTATCTCTGCGAGGGCGCCCTTTTATGACAAAATACTTCAAATATTGGCGGAGCGAACGTGTGTGGAGCAACGTCCCCTAAATGGAGCAACTCACGGAGTTTTATGAAACTGTTTTCATTCAAAAGTTCTTACTAAAAAGTTTTAAATTTGCAAACAAGTTGTTATCGTTTTTCCTTGTAATGCCCGTATACCGTGTAACAGCATCACCTCACCGAAGTTAGTACATGTCAACTAGTAATTTATGCCGCAAACTAGAACGCAACCGTCTGGAAAGTTCAGGTGTGAAAACTTGTACGACATGGAAACCGAAGTTTCGTCAATGTACCTACGGAAAAAACAGAATCTTTCATTAAGTTGGTAATTATGTATAGAAATCTAGGAACATTTAGTGTTTAATTACTGTGAGTGTGTCGAAACACTATATTTTCTTAACATTTTTTTGAAAACTGCGTCCTTGAGTTTGTAGGCTAAATTATAGAGAGTTTACATCTCCCAAAAATAATAACAACATTACTTTTACCTACATTTATGTAAGACTGGTATCACTGTAAACCTCGCGCGGCAAATATTTCATTCTCTCTCCAGTGGTCTAGCCGCCGGTTTAGTCTTAAATCTCCTCTAACGTACGCGATCTGTTTTGTTCATAAAATTATTGTAACGTGAGTTTTGTTAAAATAAAAACTAAATTGAAAATATTCGAATTCTCATTTTTACACACCGAGAGTAATCACGCAACCTTGGATTCTTCGGATTGGAGAACCACAGAATCATTCAGCCAACAACCCATTTAAATTGGTGATAATCACAATCCTCCAAAAGATTTTGTTTATTACTAAACTGCTCTATAAGAATTCACGATACTAATCATCATCAAAATACTGATTTTCGTTGTCTGTGACGTGCGTTATTCTTGCATGAAATTATTCACTTTCAATGACCGGTCGGTGGCTGAGTTGTCATCGCGTTTGGGTCCTACCGAACATAGTGTGTCCAAGTCCTCCTTCACAAAAAACACAGATATGTAGGTGCAGCAGGACCACCAAAGCGAAAAGGACGCAGCCCAAAGATGAAAAATGAAATATTTACATTCAGTAATTCTTAATGGCATAATAGAGTAAAAAATTCAGATCTTATTGTTTTTCTTTTCCCTGTCATTTGTATGAGGTTTTTTATCCAGTTAAGAATTTTACCTCATAAAACACATTAATGTAACGTAAAATCAGTCAAGTAAATAAAACTATCAGATGGTAATAGTAATAAGACCAAATGAGCCGCAGTACTAGTTAGTTAGAAACGTGAAAGGATATTGTTATAAGCCCTAGCTAGTATCAAAATAATCCATCACAACACATGCAACGTTTTCCGCTTACTGTGGTGGTACTAGGAGATTTTCAAATATTGTCAGTTCATTCGTAACCCGGGAGTTTTTGTGTTTCTTTTTAAAAAAAAACTGAGTTTAAATTTGCTTTAAATTCAACTAATTTTCAAAATTGGAACTGTTTAAGTGTAAATAATAATTATTCACAAAGCGATACGGTACATACACATAATATAATATTTTAACAGAAAAATATCTTTTATGTAATTTGATTAATTGAAATTCTAATATCCCATGATTTTTCGGTAACCAGGCAACTCATGAAAATGTCAATTCAAAACACTCTTTATATGTGATATTTTAGTATATTTGCGGTACGTTCCGGAGTGGATGATACTCTCAGTATCACCCTGGTGTAAAATCACCATTCAGAATTGAAACGTTGCTTGAAATGGCTTTGGCCGTGTTTGGTGTCCATATTTGAAAAGTCATCTACTTCCCCACCTTCCTCTTCCTCATCTCCTCTCCCTTCCCGCTACCTTCAGCCTCACAACATTGTGGATGCCATAGTCTCACTTGCTCCAGACGGTTGGGAGCAGTTGGAACTTTTGCTCGGTTTCACATAATTTTTAAAAAATCATGAACCGTTAAAAAAAAACAGGTTGAATACGTTACGTAAGGTTAGTTTTATAGGTCATTTTTTTCATGACAACATGATCGCTTTTCAAAAGTGTTGTTGATTTGTCACTGTCCTGAGACCTTAAACCGATTTTTCACGGGTCTGGCTTTAGGAATAATGACAATACTTAATCGTAGAAAATAAAGCTTATATTTTATAGAAAAAACAGTGTAACGGACGTAGTTGACCATATTATTTAATTTCATAAAAATTGTTTACTTTTATAAAATGTCCCTACTCCACGCCACTGGCAAAATCACCACTCCCCGCCACTGGTCATTTTGTCCAATTTTCGGCCCAAGCGGCTTGAAAACTTTGACTCCGAATGGCATCGATACCGCACCGCCCGCTTACCTGCCGCGTGGATCAATGTCCAGCATTTTTTCTATGTAAAAATTACATAGAAAAATCAATTTTTAAACATTGCAAATATGTATATTTTACTTGTTCATCCCCTCGGCGGTAGTCAAATAAACACTATTTTCGATATACTACCGCTGAGGAGATATTAAAAAAGCTGTTTTTCACCCATATGTAAACCCATTTTTGAACAATATTTTTTACCCTTTTTGCGTGTACAAAAATCCAGGAACCTCGTAGCATAGTGAATCTTATCTCTTTCTGAGCGCTATGTTACGGGGGACCTCGGAAAAATACTAACTTAACATGTTTTACAAATTTGATCGCTTGAGATCATTTTTACACATTTATTTTACAAACATTTCTTATTTTTTGTCGTATCTTGACAAACAAAAAATCTAGTTGTCAAGATACACATTCCTATAACTACTATGCATTTAAACTATGTAATTATCATTCATGTAAGCGCTCAAAATCTTTTCTAACTCTCAAATTTAAGCGACTGCCTTCAAGTGTGCTACCGGCAAAATGAATATGCGACATTTTTCCGGGGCATATAAACACATATCTGGCGCGGGTACAATCCCCCACCACTTTTGGACTCAAAACCCAATGTCGGGTGCGAGTCAGGCTAATTAAATATAAGCAGCCACAAAATTGAAAATAAATTAGTTCATCTTTACCACCAAAACCAAGCGTTTTATTTATCAACAAGTGACTCCTGCTCAAGAATCTGCCTCACCTCGCCAAGTCTGCTGCTCCAAGATCTTCTGGTGTTACCTCTTCGAGACCAGCCGGCCCTCCTTTGGAAAACCGCCAACACCAGAAGCGAGCAGAGACAACAGCACACCCAGGGCCCAACATTCACCAAGCCTGGGTGCGGGAGGCAGATTTCATCACAATATCAACTACAATCATCATCATCGGCCGTAAAGGAGCATCTCATCGGTTGAAGACACGGTTTGGACCCGGCGCCTAAATCTACAGTCTTGTGCGGACTTCCGTCCAGTACAAGTGGTCCTTCGAGCCGGATCCTCACACGCCTTCAACCAGGATGTCTCCAACTTTACGGTCGAGCCGGATCCAAGACGATGGATCCTCAACACCATCTGCAGATGCCCTGGACGCTGGGTCTCAGGCCACGGCTGTGGTTCACGTCACGCCTGACGTAACCCCCATGCCCACGCCCAGCACTACTCCTGACATGGCACCACCTGCAGATCATGACTCACCGCCCTCCATATCTCAAGAGGATGCGATGGAGTCATTGCGACAACAGCTTCGCAGTCAAACCGAGCACATTGAGAGACTCAAAGCAGCTCTTCAATCAGCTCCAACAGCAACAGCCCCTGCCCCTCCTGGACCTTCGAAGCTCCTGGAGAGGTCACCACCTGCATGGACGCAGCCCGGCCAATCGAGCCCGGTGCCTCTGGTGGACCAGAGGTACGAGGAACCAGCAGCAGCAGTGCCTGCCCGATCTGGACCCGTACTCCTGGAAGGGTACCCTGCTCAAGGAGGACCCTGGCGCTTCCAAGGGTACAGCCCTGGATGGGTGCAGCCCGGCCAACCGAGCCCGGTGCCTCTGGTGGACCAGAGGTACACAGCAGCGGCGCAGCCAAGGCCAGCCGGTCCCCCGCCCTCGTCACCCTGGCCCAATGCAGGGTGGCCAAACATGATGCAGCCTGGACCCTCTGGCCCCGTACCGCCCGCCCCTCTGATAGAACAGAGGCAAGCCGTACCTGAAGTGCCAGCCGGACCTGTACCTCTGGTGGACCAGAGGTACGCATCACATGCGCAGCAAGAGCCAGCAGGCCCTGCGCAACCAGCACCCTGGACCATTCAGGGATGCCCAAACATAATGCAGCCTGGACCCTCTGGCCCCGTACCGCCCGCCCCTCTGATAGAACAGAGGCAAGCCGTACGTGAAGTGCCAGCCGGACCTGTACCTCTCTTGGACCAGAGGTACGCATCACGTGCGCAGCAAGAGCCAGCAGGCCCTGCACAACCAGCACCCTGGACCATTCAGGGATGCCCAGTACTGATGCAGCCTGGACCTCATGGCCCTGTGCTGCCCGTACCTCTGCCCCACCCGGGGTACCCAGCGCCGACGCCAGGATCACCTGCCGGACTGCTGGAGCAGTGGGACGTGCCATGGACACAGCCTGGACCACCTGGACCATCTGGACCATCTGGACATGTGCCGCCCGTACCACTGCGCGAACAGGAGTATGGCGTGCCGGCACGGCCAGATGGCCCGCCCACAGCCAGTACCAGCTCCATGCCGAGATTCCCGCCCCAACCTACGGCGGATGAAACGGCCCAACATACCAGAGCCTGGGTTCAGCATGATGGCAGTCCCATGGCTCAGCTGGCCTCCGCCCTGACAGAAGCCATCAGAGCTTCAAGGGCTCAGGACAGCCCCCGTCCCACAATCGAGGACGATCCACGAATGGCGGCCCTTATTGCCAGACAATCAATGGCCAAGGACCTGCCTCCATTCTCTGGAGATCCACTGGAGTGGCCCACCTGGAGGGCACAGTTTACCCAGTCCACCTCCACATGTCGGATGACCACCAGCGAAAACTTGATCCGCCTACAGCGGGCCCTCAAGGGGAAAGCCCGAGAAGCCGTCGGCCCCCTTCTGATGGACCCTGCTCAGGTTCCGGAGATCCTGGCAGTCCTGGAGCAGAGATTTGGAGGGACTACTTCACTCGCTGCTCTGATGCTGGACAAAGTCAAGAAGCTGCCCCACCTCACAATTGAAGCCTCTCTGGAGGATATCGCAGACTTCTCTGGCACTGTTCAAAACCTGGTGGCATCACTCCGCTCCCTCAACAATGATGGCTATCTGACGAATCCAGCGCTGCTCAGTGACATCGCGGGGAAGATGCCGCCCACCTTGCGGTTGGCGTGGCTGATGGAAGTGCGGCACTACGAGGCCTCCGCTACCATTTGCCAGTTTGCCGCCTTCCTGAAAACCGTCGCGAACGCCATCCCAAAGTCCGGTTTGGTTGACCCCGCGAGGTCCCGCCCACGCCGTGAACATACGCTCGCCACAACGGAACAGTTTTCGCGCAAAAACGGTGCTAAAAAACGTGATACCTGTGAAAGTTTCCTAAATATGTCTGCCGCGTCAGAAAAGTTTTCGCGAAAAAACAATTCGAACAAAAGTGACACTTGTGACAACAGTTTAAACACGTCTGCCGCGTCAGAACGGTTTTTATCGCGGGAAAACAATGTTTACAACAACAATTCTAGTGAAAAACAACATTTCGCGCAAAATAATCGAAAGCCCCAAAATTTGTCTGGTAATAATCGAATGCCCCAAATTTTGTCTGGTAATAATCGAGAAAATAATCGAAGCGGGGAAAAAGTGCAAAACAGTTACAATGAAGTTCGCGAGTTCGACAACCGCGCCGGGTGTGTTCAGTGCGGTGAAAATGGCCACCAACTTAGCGAATGTCGTACTTTCGCCGCGAAAGACATAAAAACCCGTTTTGTGACAGTTAAAAGTGCCGGATTGTGCCGAGTATGCCTCAATGGCAAACATTTTACCAAATACTGCAAAGTTAGTGACTGGTGCGGAGTGGGGGAGTGCAGATACCCCCACCACCGACTTCTTCACAACCCGAACTATCATGAAAATAACAATACAGTGGCAGACGTTCACAATATGTGACGCCACAC
The DNA here is from genome assembly GCA_026573805.1 of Hesperophylax magnus. NCBI lineage: Eukaryota > Metazoa > Arthropoda > Insecta > Trichoptera > Limnephilidae > Hesperophylax > Hesperophylax magnus. The sequence goes on along the minus strand of JAIUSX010000184.1, from coordinate 9,295,808 downwards.
CGAAAGTGCCGTGTTAAAAGTGGTGGGGGTCATATTGTCGGGCCCCAAGCGGCAGATCAAAACCTTTGCGCTTCTGGACGAAGGCTCCACTGTCACCCTTATTGACGCCACCACAGCACAGAAAATCGGCACAACCGGACCTACCCGTGAGCTACGACTACACGGAGCAAAAAACATGTGCTCAACAGACATAACGTCCCGCCGCGTGCCAATCACTCTACGCGGCGCCGGAATTGCTGATGAGTTTATCATCAGAGCAAATACCATCAAGCAGCTCAGCCTTCCTGTACAGAGGTACCACGGTCGCTACATCACCCCCACACTTCTCATCGGGCAAGACAATGCTCACCTTATTGTCTCGAGGGAAGTGCGCGACGTTCGTGATTCTACGCGAATATTATCACGAACGGCGTTGGGGTGGACCACCCATGGCGGAGGGACCTCTGAACATGTGGATGAAGCTACCACATTGGCCATACGAGCCACACTGTCACCCAGGCGCACTGCCGGGAGGCATTATACAGTGCACCATGGACCATCTGGCCCCGTACCGCGAGCACCTCTGATACAGGCGGCCGTACGAGGAGTACCAGCTGGACCTGTGCCAGCATTTTCGCAGAGAAGGCCAGTCGGCCCCGCGAAAGGGTCTCCCAGGCACATTGCCGAGAGACCTCATACAGTGCAACATGGACCATCTGGACCCGTACCGCGAGCACCTCTGATACAGGCGGCCGTACGAGGAGTACCAGCTGGATCTGTGCCAGCACCTTTGCAGAGAAGACCACCCAGGCACCATGCCCGGTGGCATTCTACCATGCCCCATGGACCATCTGGCCCCGTACCGCGAGCACCTCTGATACAGGCGGCCGTACGAGGAGTACCAGCTGGATCTGTGCCAGCATCTTTGCAGAGAAGACCACCCAGGCACCATGCCCGGTGGCATTCTACCATGCCCCATGGACCATCTGGCCCCGTACAGCGAGCACCTCTGATACAGGCGGCCGTACGAGGAGTACCAGCTGGATCTGTGCCAGCACCTTTGCAGAGACGGCCACCCAGGCACCATGCCCGGTGGCATTCTATCACGCCCCATGGACCATCTGGCCCCGTACCGCGAGCACCTCTGATACAGGCGGCCGTACGAGGAGTACCAGCTGGATCTGTGCCTGCAAATGATACGAGAGAATCAGTCGGCCCCGCGAAAGGGTCTCCCGGGCACATTGAAGTAAGGCGCCAAAACGTTGGCCTTTCTTCAACTGTGGCAGAGACACTGCCCGACATCAAGAAATTTTCCTCATTTAATCATCTTATTCAAACTACCTGCTGGATACATCGTTCTATTAAAAGGTGTCGTGGAAAAAGCCACGAACAACCTGATAATCATTTAAGAACTGATGAAATCAAGGAAGCAGAGGCCCGATGGGCAAGAAAATGTCAAGAAGAAACATTTTATCGTGATATAAATGCGCTCCAGAAAGGAGATCCACTACCAAGTGACAGTAGGCTCAAAGCCTTGAGTCCCTTCCTTGGACCTGACGGCCTACTGAGGATGAACTCAAGAATACGAGCCCTCAGTAACGTGCCCCAAGCAGTGCGGACACCAATAATTTTGGATGGTGATCATGCATATGCACGACTTCTAGTGAGATATCATCACCAGGAAGCCGATCATCCGAGTAATGAGAGAACAATGGCTGAGGTGCGAGGCAACTACCATGTGCTGCGACTGCGAACAAATATTCGCAAGATCGCCCACAACTGCCCCACCTGCAAGATGAGCAGGAGCAAGCCAGCCCCCCCTCTGATGGGGCCCTTGCCGCCATCAAGGCTAGCCCACCATGTTCCTCCATTCACCCCTGCTGCAGACGGCCGAGTGAGGACCGCCAGGATCCAGACGAGCACCGGATTTTACGTCCACCCCGATGTGAAGCTCGCTGTAATCCTGCCGGCTCCACCTACCGATGCAACCTCAACAGTACCACCAGCCCAGCACCATCCCAGAGGGACTGGCCGCCGCGGACTGCGCCGTACCAACAAACGTCCTATTTTTTAGTTCAGCATAGCTAAACGGGGGGAGTGTAACGGACGTAGTTGACCATATTATTTAATTTCATAAAAATTGTTTACTTTTATAAAATGTCCCTACTCCACGCCACTGGCAAAATCACCACTCCCCGCCACTGGTCATTTTGTCCAATTTTCGGCCCAAGCGGCTTGAAAACTTTGACTCCGAATGGCATCGATACCGCACCGCCCGCTTACCTGCCGCGTGGATCAATGTCCAGCATTTTTTCTATGTAAAAATTACATAGAAAAATCAATTTTTAAACATTGCAAATATGTATATTTTACTTGTTCATCCCCTCGGCGGTAGTCAAATAAACACTATTTTCGATATACTACCGCTGAGGAGATATTAAAAAAGCTGTTTTTCACCCATATGTAAACCCATTTTTGAACAATATTTTTTACCCTTTTTGCGTGTACAAAAATCCAGGAACCTCGTAGCATAGTGAATCTTATCTCTTTCTGAGCGCTATGTTACGGGGGACCTCGGAAAAATACTAACTTAACATGTTTTACAAATTTGATCGCTTGAGATCATTTTTACACATTTATTTTACAAACATTTCTTATTTTTTGTCGTATCTTGACAAACAAAAAATCTAGTTGTCAAGATACACATTCCTATAACTACTATGCATTTAAACTATGTAATTATCATTCATGTAAGCGCTCAAAATCTTTTCTAACTCTCAAATTTAAGCGACTGCCTTCAAGTGTGCTACCGGCAAAATGAATATGCGACATTTTTCCGGGGCATATAAACACATATCTGGCGCGGGTACAATCCCCCACCACTTTTGGACTCAAAACCCAATGTCGGGTGCGAGTCAGGCTAATTAAATATAAGCAGCCACAAAATTGAAAATAAATTAGTTCATCTTTACCACCAAAACCAAGCGTTTTATTTATCAACAAGTGACTCCTGCTCAAGAATCTGCCTCACCTCGCCAAGTCTGCTGCTCCAAGATCTTCTGGTGTTACCTCTTCGAGACCAGCCGGCCCTCCTTTGGAAAACCGCCAACACCAGAAGCGAGCAGAGACAACAGCACACCCAGGGCCCAACATTCACCAAGCCTGGGTGCGGGAGGCAGATTTCATCACAATATCAACTACAATCATCATCATCGGCCGTAAAGGAGCATCTCATCGGTTGAAGACACGGTTTGGACCCGGCGCCTAAATCTACAGTCTTGTGCGGACTTCCGTCCAGTACAAACAGTATATTTTATTGTAAAATTCAAAATGGACCCACCCCATTACTGCAAAGTTAAGTGTGTCAATCTAACTTGGTGTTTATATCAAAACACATCCATGCCGATGTAAAAACATACTATTTGTACTTGAGTGAAAAACTGGAGTAAAAACCTTCGCCTTTCTTCTGGGGAATCGATTTAACTTTTCCGTAGAAACATAAAAAGTTGACGTGGGAAAGCGAAAGGGGCCCGAATGAGAGAGACATATTAATTCTGTCCAGTGACGCATATGCGGCCGCAGAAACTGTCAAAAACCTGACAAAACTTCTCCAAACTTTTATTTCTATGTAAATTATTGATGAGTTCGGATGTTTTTTTGTCCGAATCAAAATACTGAATAAGTCTTGCCTTTGGTAAAAAACGCCATTCTATTTTTGTATCATTCTAAAGGTACCTACTCAAGTGGAAAGCTCTACTGCTTTTGAAGTCTGTTATTTATAGATAATAATAATAATTGTTTACAGTTTACAACAACGTTTTTATCATGAAATATGTAGCTTTGATGAAATCTCTTCTGCTTTTGAGGTCTACTATTTAGAAGGAAAAATGTATGAGGGGTGGGTAGACATCGTATTTATTTATTTATTTATTTATTTATTTATTTATTTATTTATTTATTTATTTATTTTTTTTTCATGTTCTCCGTAAAACGGTTATTCACCAATACATTATGGAGAAGATTACAAATTAGACAAAAAGTATAGCAAAACACATAAAAAGGTCAGTTTCACTACTTTGTGACATACGTCAAAAGATAATTGTTAAACTGCCTGTAGGTTACGTTAAAAATGTCGATGGTCAATGCAGACTCGTTGAGCAGTTCAGTCGCTCTGTTGACTGGGGCGTTCTGATAGGCAGAAGTCCTCGCTTTTGGAGCATAAAATAGGGTATGGGACCTTCCACGAGTATACTTGTTTGGAACATATAAGTTAATCTCTTTCAAAATAGGTGGATTATGTATAGTTCCAGAGATTATCTTAAAAAAATGTTTTCCTAAAAATATTTTTCGGCGGGCTTCTAATGTATTAAGATCGAGCATTCCTGCTAAGAATAAGGATGGATACAGGAAAGGGTAGTACATATATTCCCTCATATATAGGTAACGCATGAATCTCTTTTTTACTTTTTCTATTTCGAGAGTATGGTTTTGCTCAGAAGGGGCCCAAATAATGGAGCTATATTCCAAGATACTGCGAACAAGTGCTTCATACGTTCTTCGGATTGCGATTCCGTTTAATTTAAACGTGAAATATTATTATTCAAGACTTAACATTGTAAACCTAAATTTGAAACTATTTTCTTTATCCCACTTGTAAATGTATTTGTTATTCACTTTTTTGTAAATTTTAATTATCGACATTGCAATGTTCTGGTTTATACTGTTTTTGCAAATAAACAAATAAATAAATAAATCTGTGAGTCAATTTGTTTAGGAGTGACGGACGTATGAATCCATCCTCCGACAGCGGTGAAAATCGATGGGTCGCGAGAGAGAGGGCGAAAGGTCTCCATAAACCAGTATCTCCCTAACAGACCCGCCACGCAGTAGATGTGCAAAAGCATCCGCCGCGAAGACCTAGACAAACCTCCTTTATGAACCCGGGCACCACTGCTAAGTTACCAAAGTAACTAACCATTTGGGGTGACCTATGGCAGGGGTGTTGGTTATCCAATAAATGATTCCTGGGGTGGCGGTACCCATACCTGCCTCCCAAATTCTAAATGTTTGTTTCTACTGATAAATAAGAATATGTTTTTTTTTAGACAAGTAATATTGTCGGAAATAATACAACAAGCAATAGTAAGTTTGGCACGGTAATTAAAGCCATTTACGGCTATATGAATATACGACCGGACAGTGGATGAGTTGACAAATACGTCAGGTTCGCGTCGTGGGTTCAATTCCTATGCTAGCTAAATCCTCCGTCATTGCACACAACAGCAACATCCTCTGTTTATAATGATGTTAGTAGAAGCTTTAAAACAATGAAATAAAATGCTCACAGAAAACTTATTAATACCAAAAGCAAACAAAACAATATTCCAAAAAGGACCATACTACATGGCCATTAAAGTATATAACAACCTTCCACATAACATTAAACAAATACAAGATACACACAAATTCAAATCGTTACTAAACACTTTCCTTGTTAATAAATGTCACTACACGTTTATATATATTTGTATTTTTTTATTTTTTCATTGGCATATTGTTATTTTATCTGTATAAACATTGTAATTATTATAATAAAACAAATTATATTATATAAACATTGGAATTAAATAAATGTGGTTAGCTTGAAGAAATGGGGTCTACCCATAAGCTACACCTTTTGTAATTTTTATTTTACAATAAATAATTTTTGATTTGATTTGATTTGATTTGAATGTCAGGTTCTTTTCCATAAAAAATCGGTATTGGTGGGTATGTGCATCAGTACCTTATTTGTGTTTTCTCTTCGCAAAAGATTTTAGTCTGTTTCCACTTTCCAGATATCTAATTATTTATTTTAGTTTTAAACTTAATTTGTTTTATTCTATAAAAAACAGTTTGCGATAGAAATTATTTTATTTCTTGGTATTTATTAACATTAAGGTTTATAGTATAAGTTTATTTGATTTATGAGAAATGAACTAAATTGAATTATGGATTTGTTTTCAAAGTTTATAAATTGATGTATGTTCTTCGTAACTAACCAAATTAGGTTTAGTATGATCTCACACAGTCCTTAACTCATCAATAATACTTGACAATATCTGAAATCTTGATCAGTATACATAATATATATGAACATCCGAAACCAAAACTAATTAATTATTTTAATCAGTTAACATAGTTTGTGGAGAATCAGATTGAATGCATTAACAGCTCTCCTCACTAGCGACCAAATTATTGTAAGAGTATTAAAAAATCTAAGATTCAATTGAACATTTAGGGCTCCGTAGTAAGCGTTCAAAAAGAAGAAGAAGAAGATCGTTTGAATGCGGGATACGTACGTAAATATGTAAAAACAAACTCAAACACGATTATAATGAATAAGCGTAAGCGAAAATATTTAATGATGCATGACTTGTTAATCTCTCGACAAATGTATAAAGTAGCATTTAAAGAAATACTCAGATTTTTTTCATACTTATAACCATTGATGTATTATTATCATGTTAAATAACAGAAAAAATGTGTTTTTTTTAACAAATAAGCAATAATTAGTCGCCTGAAATATCAATACAAATTGAAAATATCTCCCCAGTAAAAATAAATGCCGCCAACGGGAATTGCACTCGAAACCACTGAGCTATGTCGGCTTATTTCCAACCCGCCAAATAATTCAATATATACTTGTACCTCAATCAACAATTACTGCTTATTATATTTTTTCCACCTGTAAACAACTAACTTTATTTTTCAAGGAAAGGCTTCGATAGTGCTACATTTCTCACTAGATGGCGTCGAGACATATTATATTTTCATTTGTTGTTGAAATATTTTGACTTGTCAAATATTATTATTTTTAATGATAAACTAATGTTTATAAGACAAGGTTTTATGCATAGCATAAAGGATAACAATTTTTAAGAAGCTTAAAAACTTTAACCTCTTATTAACTATAATTAGATTCTTAAACGCCCGTTCAACGTTGGTGTGGTAAAGTCGGCCTCGAGCCTGGTTTAAGACCGTTTTAACCAGATAAACGCCCTGGTAATAAGTAATGTTTTTCACTGTTCTGACCTTGCGCGCCGCGTAATATTTACACTACGTTTTTTAGGTTAAGGTTGAAAGTGTACAAGGGAAATATATTATAAATCGGTAGAAATTCGGATTGCCAGGCCTTAACCACACATTTTCCAAAAAGCAAATGGCGCCTATTTACATGTATTGCTTTTTCCTTTCAACTCCTAGGACCCTGACAGGAAAATTAAATTAATTATCTACTGAGAAAAAAAGGGATGTTTGAAAATGTTTTATCAATTTCACCAGAAGTAAGGGAAATAACTTACTTCCGTCACAGGAAGTCCCGTTACACTTCGCACATAACATTTTTATCGTTTTTTTCCACTGCTTCTCAACATTTCCGGCTACCGAGAGCCGAATGAATTTCTTTTTTAATTATAGGGTATTTAGCGAAAAAAAATAAAAAATTAAACCATGGAAATGGATAGAAAAATCTATCTATATTAGGGTAGTGAACCTGCATTTTAGTTTATTTTTATTCCAATATCTCACAAGAGTCCCTACTGCCCCCAACCGTATGGAGCCAGTGAGACTATGGCATCGCCAATCGGGGTATGTTGTGAGGGCGATGGTAGTGGGGAGGAAAAGGAGATGGGGAAAATGAAAGTGGGATATTAGCTGGTTATTCAGATCTGGTCACCAAATACGGCTAAAGCCATTTCAAGCAACGCTTCGATTCTGAATGGTGGTCTTACACTAAGGCGATACTGAGAGTATTTTCCACTATGTATACTGTATATTAATTTAAATGAATAAATCGTGAAATAACACAAATTGATCAAATGAAATTTACTTTTCACACCGAGATTTTAACCCACGACTTTCGGATTACTAGTCGAGAGCCTTACCCTTCGACCACGGAGGCCGTCAATGTTAATATTAGAATTTAAAAAAAAATTGTTAGTTTGATTTTTAATGTACATTCTTTACTTTTTTTTGATTTTTCGCTACCGGTTTCGACACATCTGTATCATTGATTAGCTTAATAAATAGAGAAAAAATAAAATCATGAAATGAAAAGAGAGGCAAGAAGAAGATACTCAAAAATATATATAACGCTCAAATAATTTCCTGTATTCTTGGCCGTCTTAAATTTCATTTTGGCTCATTAGGTAGCCATGAATACCGGACGATTAAACTCCAACCTCCTTGCCATCAGTACGTGTTCCAAGTTATAGCAAAACAGTGCTCCCTGGTGTACCGGTCGCACCGAGACAGGATTGCTCCTGGATGGGATGGTATATTCGTATCCTATTAAAAACTCTTATAGCAAAATTCTAGAAATTGTTACTTGGTTAATGCCGTAGAAATCTACATGGTAATACCATCAGTGGATGGACATTGGACAGTCTGTCTTTCCCTCTCACCTATCTTTCACACATACTCTTGATATGATTGTGGAATGTACGTTTTTTATACTTATTTTCAAAAATTTTGGCCGCTAGTACAGAGGCCTGTTAAATAAATGCTAAACGAATCTGCCATTTTCTTCTAGTTTCCCATCCTTTTTTGTTTGTACTTAGAAAGCCCTATTTATTCTTTGGTCTACATCCATAACTTGCCGCGAAGATGTTCTCGTGATGTGCCGCCGGAGAACGGAGAGAGAAGAGAGAAGGGAGAAGGGTAAAGAAGTCTGTGCAGACTCTTTAATCATCCGGATTAATGTGTCAAACTCGTGACTAGAACATTCGTGGCTGACGCGGCGTCACGAATTTGAAAGTTGCGAGGTGGGACCTAAAAGTTGGAAAAACGGATTTTTTAAATTTTATTCCTGTTCTTTATATCTGCTTATGTCATAACACCAGTTAATTCCCCCTTTGAGGAAAATCAATGTAAAAAATTAATGTCTTTAATATTATTAGTGTTTTTTTATATCTGCTAATGTCATCAGCAGATGCACCAGGGCTTTTTTTGAGGAAAATCAATAGAATTAATAAATAATCAATCCTTGCATGTACAAAGTAATCATAATCTGTATGCATTTTTTCTTTTCATTTACTTATTATTACTAACAATCGTTCGGTTATTATAAAATCCGGTTATTTTCTCTATATTAAGTTATTCCGTTTCACGTGTCTTTTTCTTATTTTAAATTAAAATTGTAAGCCCTATTAAACTATTGACGGCCTTCGTGTTTGGGGGCTAAACTAATTGTGGATGCCATAGTCTCACTGGCTCCAGACGGTTGGGATTCTTGTGCGGTATTTTCCTTAAAAAATAAAATCGAATTTGAGCATACCAAATTTACTTCGTAAAAATTAAGTGACGATGAACGGTACAAAAATAATAGCCAATTTATTTTATATTTGTGATATTTTTCAACCAATTTGGCACCATTTTGTTGTCACACTCGTAGTTACGTAAAACAGATTTCTGTTAAAAAAAAATGTTTTTTAAAAAAAAAAAATATACAAAACCTTACACATACCAGGAACCGGATAGCGGAAAAGATTTAGGGTTAGTTGTTTCACAGAATTTGAACAATTCATCAAATTTCAAACTTAACTTTCAAGTTCTATTTAATTCAAATTTATGTAATCATTTGTGTTATGTTAAACAAATGGCCAATAATGATATAATAACAGAACTTAAAGAACCTTTACAAAATTAACTTTTAAATTTGATGAATTGTTCAAATTCTGCGAAACAACTGACCCTAAATCTTTTTCGCTATCTGGTTCCTGGCATAGTCCTTTCGTTTAAATAAAATAGCAATAACTCCTGTGCCGCTATTTTCAGAAGATATTTTGTCAAAACTTTTTGATTCCACCTCGCCCTTCTCCAAAGATGAAGTGGGACGATAAATTTTCTCGCTTTTGTTGGTTTTGTGCTAATTTCTAATTTCTACAGTCAAAACATTATTTACTTTTATCATCTCTGTCTTCCATGTTTCCCTACGCCTTTCCACATACATATTTCCTTTCCTCCCGTTTCCTTGCGCTCCTGGTAATAATAATCAGTATTCAGAACAACGAGTTTTCAAATATCGCACATTTTGTGTTCAGGGCGTTCAAAGCCGGGCCTTTGAGACATTTAGGGAAATTGTTTCAATTCAAAATAAGTTTAACAATAAAAACACTGTACTAACTTAGAAAATAACTTATATAACTATTATCTGTATAAACGCTACTATGACAAAATAAACAAAAACTGTTGTTTACAAATGCCGCGGGCAGTGAAAAGGTTTAGATTTATGGTGTAATTTGTCAAGAATGAAAAAAGTAATGGATGATTCTAATTTGTACATTAGTGTTAGTGTAACCGTTTTTATATTTTATTTACAACATAGGTATGTATAATATGGAACAAACTGAATGGCATCTCGTCTTTTTTTAATACTTAAAAAAAATTAATAAAAATCTCCAATCTCGTGAATAAAGCAGGGAACATTACAAGTAAAAAATAATAATATTGCTTTGATCTTGATTCAACGGTGGGCGTCTTCGTAAATTAGAACAGTTCTTTTAGGTACATTATATTCAGTTAATAGTTATTGAAGTTTTTTTGCTAAAGTCGATAAAATCAAACGGTTGTTTTGTTTCTGGAACCGTGTTTATTGTAATGTAAACAAAATCAATATTGTAGGTAGGTACCGAAAACTTATGGCTACCTACAATAATTATTTGTGACTATGGCATTTAAATAATAAATCTGGTAAATCTAGGGTCGCCATAAAGCCATTTTCCCCAGAATTACTCAAACGGCTCTTAAGCCCCTGGGGTCCTGAGTGGCCCGAATCTGAATGTAAGATTTGATGTAGGTGCTAGAAGATAAATTACTTACTCAAAATTTTAAGGGAAAATCGCCCTTTTCCGAAGAAGTATCACGAAGAACCGATGCGAAATAGTATAAAAATTACTTTGCCCAATCTGAAACACGTAAACTCAATCCCGATGGAAAAAAAATCAACCCTCTCGGAACAAAAATTCAATTAGCCCTTTACTCTTAGCTGGAGAAAGTTTAGCAGTAAAAAAATAAACCACAAAAACAACAAACTGATGTTTATTCTATAGATTCTTATTAAGGTTGGTTTGCTTCAAAAATCTTTTACATTTAATCTCCATCAAATCGTCAATCAGCACCATCTTTCATTTTTAACAATTGAACGGTCCACGTTGAACGAAATCGATTATCTGTGCATTTCAACTTTTACGAAGCTTTTATCAGAAACAGAAATTTAACGATTTAAAGAAATTTTATTTATTTGAAATAAAATATTCTAAACTGTACAGACTTAAACAGTAGACGCAGGAAAAGTCAATAGATGTCGCACATTAAAAAAATAATAATATATATCATAAACTATATATTACAATATAGACACTATCTAGATTGCATTTGGTTCGGGTTGAATATTACGATCATACATAAAGATAGGAGTCAATAAAAATGTGCGGTGAAAAAATGAAGACAATGTTGGTAGTTTTTATTCGAAGTATGACCGAAGGAGATAGGGTCCCTTTAGCTCAGTTGGTAGAGCGGTGCCCCGGCAAGGCAAGGGTTCTGGGTTCGTGTCCTAGATGTGACCGTATCTTTGTCTGATTTTCTGTTTCAAATTTTTCATTTAGGAATCGCTTCAATAATTAAATATTACAATTTGATGTTTTACTCATTAAGATATTCCAAAAATAAAATATAAATTTATCGTTTTAATCGTTCCAATGTAAAAGGAAATCCAAAGCCGCTGATCGTCGGTTTAATAATTAATCAACAAATGTGATGAAGTTTTTAGACATGAACTGAAAATCTTATCTGTGTTTATGGCTCATCGTGACGAATACGATAATGTAGTTTTCTTATTTTATACGCGGTCCGGAAACACGTAATAGAAACGGGAAACTGATGAATCTACATCACATTTGTAATCTATTTGGTAGTACAACTTTTTCGGTTTGAGTTTTGGTTTTCGTATAAATTGAGTCCATAGTTAAAAAAAAATCCATCCTAGTGTGGTATCAGCAGTTGAATGTTCCTTAAAATGCGTCGAAGCGTAGACCCGACTCCAATAGTTTTTTTAAACTATTTCGTTGCCTAAAAAAGTAAGTGAAATATGTACAACGAAAATAATTCTAAAGGTTACTTAATAAGAGAATAACTAAAGTACATAAATATAACGTTTGGTATTTCTGCGCGAAATATTGCTTATTTATCTCATTTTTACAAAATTGCGGGTTGACTGACTTTAGAAAAAACGCTGTCCACTCTTCTGAGCAGTATTTGCGCGTTAATTTCGCGCCAATACGTCAGATGTGTCATCTGTCATCTGTCATGTGTCATGTGTCGGGTGACGCGTGTTGTTGGGGGCATGATTTGACGCCGGGTCACGCGGTGGCCGTTACTTATTGGAGGCTGGGCCCTGGAAGTGACGTCACGAGGCGCTACGTGAGGTAGGTGCTTACGTGATACGTCAGGGCTGCTATTTTTCACGTGTTTTAAAAATAGAATGTGTTGAAACAAAATTGGTCTCTCTTGTGTGTAATTTTCTGAACATGTTAACGACAGAGAAAATTGAAAATCCTTGTAAAGACTAGCGACTTTTTCTTTGCAAAAGTATACCCAAATTTTTCCGAGATTCAATCGAAGATCTAAGCTATAAATAACAACAAAGGAAAATGCCGCTTTGGTACTTTAACATAAATATGTTTTTCATTCGTTAGACACCTTATAATGAATACCTTATAATAATTGTTGAATGAAACATACCAGTACATATTGAATGTCTCAAAACGTTAGTTTATCATTAAAAATAATAATATCTTTCTGTTTAGTCACTTATTCCGTCCAAGAATAAAATAATCTTACGTTTAGGGAAGCTCCGGTGATTGAGTATTTTATTCAAAGTCCTCTTTAATGGAGATTCCTGTGCCTAGGTGGACAGTACGTAGTTACGTTGGTGTTATATCATTATTTCCTCATCTTCATGTTTGTTGAAATCTTCATCTTCATGTTTGTTGGTTTATTCATATGCATGTTTGTCGATTTCATCATCTTCATGCTTGTTCACCATGTTTGTTGATTTCTTCATCTTCATGTTTGTCATCTATGCTTGTTATCTACATCTTGATATTTGTTGACTTGTTTGTTTTTTTATTCAGCTTCATGTTTGTTGTTTTATTCAACTTCGTGTTATTGACTGTGCTTCTTGATTTATACATCTTAATTTTTGTTGACTGTGTTCATTGATTTCTTCATCTTCACGTGTTGTTAACCATGATTTTCGATTTCTACATCTTCGTGTTTGTTGGCTATGTGTATTGATTTATTCATCCTCATGTTTATTGTAATACTTGTTGATTTCTTCATATTCATGTTTTTTTACTATGTTTGTTGTTTTCTACATCTTAATGTTTGTTGTTTTAAAGTTTCAGAATGTATATCACTCGAGATCAAAGATTCTGACTTCCTTTTCTAGTTGCTCAAGAATATTTTATGTTAATTTTGAAAACTTCTAATCTTCTAAAATAGACTCGTCTAATAATGTATACACTCTCATAGCAAAAAAAACTTCACCGAACGACTTTCGTAACGGTTGGCCTTTTTCATACAAAACTTAAATGTGTATTTGAGGCCAAAATACCCAACCAAACTAAATAATTATTTTTTCAATATAATTAATTATAATAAATATGGCTTTGTGCTGTTTTATGAATTTGTGTGTTGAAATTATGAAATATGGACGAATTTACGTGAGTTTTGAGGCTACTTTGGCATTTTTTTTGAGTTATTATTATTACGACGACTGTTATTTTTACGGCCTCCGTGGTTGAGTAATTACTTTAATCTGCTAATACAAATCCCGGCGTGCGGAATCAATTTGTTTGTTTTATTTCACGATTTATTCATTAAAAATAATATTATACTATATTTGCGGCACGTACCAGAGAAGATACTCTCAGTATCGCCCTGTTTAAAAGCACCATCAGAATCAAAATCTTTTTATCCGCGTTTGGTGACCAGATCTGAATAGCCAGGTTATTATTCATCTTCCTCTTCCCCATATCCTTCCTCTTCTACCTTCAACGTCACAACATGATCTCTATTGGGGATGCCACAGTCTCACTGGTTCCAAAACATAGTTGGGAGCAGTTGGGATTCTTGCATTAAAAAAATCTTCCTCCGGTGCTCTCTCCTATCGGAAGTTAACTATCATCAATCTTATTCGTGCAAACTGCACCCGGAACGACCCAGTGAAACTGTATTAGTGAAACCATTTGAGGTGAGTTGTCTTCGCCATCCTCGTTGCCATCAATCTTCTCTTGGATTTACAGTTGGGTGACTTTGTATCTGGTACGCTTCATGATTTGAACAAGATATAGCAATTTTCTTATTTTTATTTATTCACCATAGTCTTTGTCTTTTATATATTTAAACATTTCCTGGTTACGAACCTTTACTGTTCACAGACAATATTTAAAAAAAATTAATGCTATTATAAACAGCCCTGATTTACTTAGCCTAATTACCTTCCATGTACCAACTAGAAATACGCATAAAAAAATTTTGGATACTCGCTTGTATCTAGATAGCATGCAGTTGGCAATACTTTCTGAGAAATGGTAGATGTGTTCAATTAAACGTAATTTAGTTATAAGAAGGCTATAATAACGTACCTCAAAATTAATATTAGTGTAAACTTTTATTATTCTTGTACACGTGTTCTTTTTTTACAATTATATAATTTTACTTGCTTTACACGTTCGTTAAATCCCGCACGGGCGTACGATATAAATAAATGAAGGGAAGACTTAAATATTAGAGGAATTAAACTCGCGACGCCTGGGTAGGAATCCAACGTATTTGTCCACTTATATATTTATCAGTTTTACGTAACATATATATGTGTGTGTGTGTGTGTAAACCAAAGATATTAGAAGAACGAGATATGCTATGTTGGCCGCCGGACCGTAGCCGGAGTACTACCTAATTAGGGTACTTTGAGTACTGTCGGGACGTGTACGCACAGAAATCTGTTCTATGTATTAGTGCGGATACCTTAGCGTAAGCGAAGGTGTGCAGTAGTATTGGTGAACAAAACCGGCGACACTGGGCAAAACAATTCCACACAGTATGAACTGCTCATAGCACATCTCGTTCTTCTAATATCTTTGGTGTAAACACATAAATCATTACGAATTTGTATGTTTTTCGCTATTTAAGAATACCAAAGAAGTTGTTCGTGTATCTATATATTTGAAGGGTTGTACATTTAGATTAGTGACCATTCCTATTTGTTTCACTGGTACAGTAATGGTTTTTGTTTTCTGTCCTAGTTAGTCGCTATCCGAAACCACAATCTACAGAAAAATAATTTTTTTTAAATCAAAAATCCGGAAGGCCTAATTTTTTTTTCAGAATCCGCTATATGAAATCGTGAAAGGTTATAATGCACTTTCAGAAACATGTCCAAGTTTAATAGAAAAGAATCGATTTAATTTTTATTTTTAAGATAATATATTTAAATTATTATCTTCTATTTTGAAAGCTTTAAGTACTTAAGCCTATCTGATAACTAGATACTAATGTTTTATTGTATATTAAAACTCATTAAGAAATACAGATGATAAACCTTTATTTGAAGGGGCCAAACAAGTCCTGAAGTACTTAACTGTACAGAATTCAGTAAACTTGAAAAGCCCTGTCTGCAAATTTCCCTCGGACTGTTGAAAATTGTAAATCGAAAACACGGAGCAGCATTTTTCATCTCAAATTTAAAATGGACCAACTTTCCTCACAGTTTAATGAAGGGTGATATTTCGATATTCCGGGAATTTTTAACAGAATTTCTCTCCCCGTTGGTTCATAAATTTGATGTTGGTTTATTGAAGGGTTTTGAATTGCTGCTGTTGAAGGTTATAACGCCTTTGTATTAGTGAAACGTGTTGCCACTATCTCCTGTTTTTCAACCACTGGTGAACTTTAGTTTCAATTCTGTTCTAATAATGAACTGTTAATATTTAAAAAAAATTAAAATCTCTGTTTAAATGAAAAAAAATGGCGTGCAAAGCATGCCAGCAATTGAATATTAAAAAAGGCTATTTTGGATCGCTCATGGTGGGAAGGATAAAATCTGATTGAGTGTTATTATCTTAATGACTGTACATTTAAGGATTGTTACAAACGGAAGTGGCGCCTTCTGTTAGTTTTAAAAGGAACCGTTGAAGCATCCAAATCGCGGGAGCGGGTTTTTATCCGCTAGTTCTTAAATTTACGTATTTCGTACGGTAAGAAAGGGTAAGCGTTTAAAGTTTTCTGTGGTTTGCGTTCATACTGTTTCACATTTTACGTTTTTTTTTTACCTGTTAGTAGAAATATGAAACCAGCCAACACAGTAACTGGTTCATTTCCGTACCACCGGACTTTCTTTGATTTCACCAATCAGATAAAATTACCTTCAATTGAATCGCACCATAATTGCGTGCTATGATTCTTTAATTTACAATCCCATACTTATTATTATTAGTCTCTATATAAGCTAAGTTTGTGGTTGATGATGATTTAAGTGGTAATAACATTAAATTATATATTATTTAAAGCATATTATTAAGGAATATGTCCTGAGAATAGTGTCACAGTTTTCACATTCGTCCCCGCTAGGGTTTCCTGTTCTGAGGCAGCCTATAGAATTTTAGTTTTGTATTGATTATCCAGATGTCTTGACATTGTTTTCATAATGTTTGAATGTTGATTATCACTCAGTTCTCTCAGCCATGTTTTGACTTTAGTTTTAAATTCGCTAGTTTTTGTTATTTCTTTTGTTTTATTTTGTACGGCGGTATATGGTTTCGCATAATGAAATTTAATATTTCTCTATCCAAAAGATTTATTGAAATCGAGAACAACGGCGTATTATGCTAATTACTTGTTTTTTTTTATGTGGGGCAGATTTTATTATTATTAGATAGTATTCAAATATGTTTTTTTAAATTTACTAAAAAAATTTTTAATAAAGTTTTTTTACATTGAAATCTTGAATGTTTTAAAATATTTTGTCTGTGGGAGTTTATTTATTAAAAATACATAATATTATTTAATACAATTATAGATAGTCCAACAAAGATCATACATGAAAGCTTGTCTGTAGTTCTACCAAATTATTATTTCTTAATATTTGTACATAATATAATATAATATTAGCGATTTAAAAGATACTTTTATCTTTGTTAAAGAAATGTGTATATTAGCTATAAGTACATTTAGATGTCCAAAGAAGCGAAGTTAGCAGTCCACAATCTAGTGCTGGTATCTACCCTGATGTATGGAAGTGAGGCATGGAACTGGCAAAGAAAGGATGAAAGTAGATTGAATGCTGTTGAAATAAGATTCCTGAGGCGTATGTAAATGGTAAAACCATGTTTAATCGTGTGAGGAATGTGGAGATCCGAAAAGAGTGCAAGGCTGATGTAAGCGTAATGAGTAAGATTAAAAAAGGGACGCTTATATGGTTTGGGCATGTAGAGCGAATGAACGAAGATAGGAGTGTACGGAAGATATATGATGCAAATGCGAATGGTAACAGAAGTCAGTGACGCCCGCGGAAGACATGGCACTATCAAGTGAATCAGATACTCGAGTCGGGCCATGTCAAGAGTCAGAATAATAGGATAGTATGTGTGAGACGATGTATGAATGTGAGTGAGGCAAGAAGTGTGTGCCAACACCGAGTTGTGTGGTGGTCCGTCCTCTCTGCCTACCCCTGCGGAGAAACTGCGTGATGGTTAGTTAGTTAGTTACATATAGATAAATATGTAAGTGAGTACATTAGAATATTCAAGGATACAAGGATTGCTCATTTATTAGCCACAGCTTTGTCATTTTAGGACAGGATCCCCCCATTATCCTCCAACTTTAAGTTCTTATTAAGTTTGTTAACAATCACCGATACCAAATATTTATTCGTCCGGCCTTCATACATATTTATTTATCCGAGACTTGTCTTAAGTTATGCTTTCTGGGCTATGACAAGCCGCTTTGTGTGAGTGCTCAAAGCAAATCTCCACCCAGTTATCCTAATCTATACTTATCTGTCTATACGAGTTTTGTCTTTTGCAAATGGAAAAATAATTCTGAAACCGTAAATCAAGTTGAGGTTGTGCTTATTTTATTTGTTACAAAATAATACATGATTTCAAATTACAACAGTATTAAAAATAAATATAATTTTAGTTCCTAATTATTCTACCACTACATAAGGTGAGCTTCAGGAGCTCGTGTTTATTAGAGGAGTAAGTATATACAAAGAGAAAATAATGCTTAAAAGGCGATGTGTAAACAATATTCAAAGACTTATTGAATAACTACAAATATAATTCAATATTCAAATTAACTACAAACATAATTAAATATTCAAATTAAATACAATTATAATTCAATATTTAAATTAACTACAGACATAATTCAATATTCAAATAACTACAAACATAATTCAATATTCAAATTAACTGCAAACATAATTCAATATATACAAAGAGAAAATAATGCTTAAAAGTCGTTGTGTAAACAATTTTCAAAGACTTATTGAATAACTACAAACATAATTCAATATTCAAATTAACTACAAACATAATTCTATATTCAAATTAAATACAATCATAATTCAATATTCAAATTAACTACAAACATAATTCTATATTCAAATTAAATACAATCATAATTCAATATTCAAATTAACTACAAACATAATTCAATATACATAGATCAGGTAAACGTATATTAAGGGTACTTTTTGTATATGTGTAGTTAAATTTATAGGGGGTGTGTAATGACGTTAGATAAATATTTTTCATTTTACATTTCATTATTAATAATAATAATAAAATGGTGTGAATTGTTGACCTATTTATACACGCAACATTACAGGGCGCACAACTCGCTACCCGAATCCGGTTATCCGATGTGACAAAAACACGCAGCGTAAATGCCACATTCATTAATTAATCTTTTTCGTTTCATTTATGTATATTTATGCTTTAGGCAATCCTAGTGTAATTCTATCTCTAAAACTAATGGATAACAAATTATCATAAGCAATAATTATTCAAGTGAAATACTCGTACAAATTGAAAAAAAACACTCGAGAAAGAGTAAATGCCGCCGACGGGAATTAAACCCGCAGCCTTCTTACTGCCTGTCAGCTGCTCCAACCATTAAGCTACGTCGGCTTATTCCAAACCCGCAAAATAATTCAAATGAATGAAAAAATACAAGTATGTACATTGTACATATTAAATTTTTCAATTCAAACAAATTTTTTTCTAGGTATAATCGTCTGAAGATATATTTAAAACATTTGCTTCGTGGAAACTTAAGCCAAGATTACTCGAAGAATTTTGTCGAAAAATCTACAATTGCTTAAAATCAGGATTTTTTTCATTATTTTGAAGTTAACAAATCAGATTTTTAAAATGTATGAATTTTCGTACATTGAGATGTATGTTTTTATTTTAGCGATAAAAAATGTGATTCGACCCGTGATTTATTACACTTAGGTCGCAATTAGGTATGCCAACGAACCCTTAACCCAGTGGCGTATCGACAAATTCCAAAGGACTCCGGGAAAACCTGTCATAAGAGTTAACTTAATCTTTGTGAAATATCAATACGGAGATAAAATGCGCCGCAGGTAAATTTTTCAGGAATGTTTCACAAGTTAAACTGCAAAAGCAGAAAATATGCTTGTCACAGCAATAATTCTTGAATTTTTAGAACTCTAAAAATTTAACGCAGTTTTTCAATGTGGAATTTTTATGGAGTACAATATTTTATTCAGACCATGTCATTTTCTTCACGAGCTATTGAGCTTTGGTATATCCATTATATTTTGATTTTTCAATTGTAGAAACATATTTGCATTTATTAAACATTTTAATTTTGGTTACACAAGTGCGTGATATGAATTTATATTCCTGAGTAATGCGTTAAACTATTCAAGCCCAATGAATTTTTAATTTTCAAAATTGAGAATGAAAATTATAAATAATCATTTATCGCTTAATGGCAGTAGCGGCGGCTGCCCTGGCCGTAAGTTTTTGTTGCTTCACTGCCCCGATCCCAATTTTCCATTTCCCCCGTGTTGTAATTTAGAATTCAATTAAAACGTGTTTTTTTAAATTTATTTCCCACCCTGCTTTATAGGTAATTTCCAGTGACTTCACGAAATTGGTCACTAATTTGGCATTCGAAGCGAAACATCCCCTTTGTAAAAAAACAACCCTTAAATTATCTGTAATATTTCAATGTAGATAAAGGTTTAAGAATTGGGCAATTAACTTTCTTAAGGCGACTAAATGAATAATTTTTACTGCTATGGTTTGAATTTTGGAACTTTAACGATCTTTTCATCTAATTAATGAATTACACTCTATTTGGGTACATTCATCTCAAACAAGTTAAAACTTTGGACTTCCTTCCTGAGCGAACGTTTCGAACAGACTTGCAGTGCCCATCTTCAGTGAAGACTTTTGTAACACGTTGTTGTTAACGAGGCAAGCAGTCCCTATTGGAATACTAATAATTTACCTTATGTAAGACAGTGGGGCATTATTGAACAATGAACTAATACTTGAGTTGGGTCATGAGCCATTGCCATTTCAAGAATCGGTACAATAGAAAAGAATGTGTATTACGATGTTTTGATCTCCCTCTAACACATGTTCCTGCTTTCTTCCATCCAATTACCTGCTCCTGTCTGACAGTGTTACGTTCGTAGATAACGTTAATTTAATTAAAATACTATTTTTTGTACGTTGTGCTTTAAAATATTAAGACGAATTATTTGTTTGCGCCCGTACATACGTATTATGAATATGAATAAACATAACCTCATTTTTTTCAAGAAAGGCATACAAATACAATATTGTATCGATGATTCAATCCAATGCTGTATTTGTACGCCTTTCTTGAAAGAATTGAGTTTTTGTACGGACAAAACTATTTATTCATTTTCATGCGTTGAACAACAGATGTTTTAACCCTGCAGAGCAGAAATATTTTATGATTACACCGGATTAAATGAAGAGTGATTTCAAAATAATGCTTCAAATCCGAGTTTCTTCATTTGTTTTACTTTCAAATAGTTTTAATTAGTTGGGTACTTTGATCTTCAGTAATAATTTATAAGAATTTGATTAAAAAAACAAAAAAAAATCAACTTCTAACTCGATTTACTCGATAACGAAAGCTCAAATCAAAAAAAAATATACTACAAAATCGACTCCAAATGTGATGTAGATTCACCAGTTTCCCGCTTGTACTACGAGTTTCCGGACACCCTGTATATATACGGGCGCAAACAAATAATTCGTCTTAAAATTTGAAAGAATAAATTGCAAAAAGTGTATTTTAATTACATTAAAAAATTATCGCCTTCTATGAAAGAGCAGATAATGAATTATTTTAAGTTTGAAAATTTAAAACTATTTATCTTTTCCTCTGTTCATAATGTAACAAGTGGCAATAGTTTTACACCTCTGAAATTATGAGTAGTTTATCAAAAGAAAGTGAATGTCATGTTTTTTCAAGTCTTTAAAAAACTTTTCTGTTTAATGAACAGTGACCTTTTAAACAAATTAGAGCGGCTTCAAAATACGTGTTTTCGATATATTTTTGACCTTTTAAATGTCGCACGCGATACACTGGCCTCCCGTCAAAATTCTACCCAAAAATCATGTTCTAACTCTCAAATTTAAATTTGAACTAATTTTGACAACAACTCCGTCAGTTACTTGAATAGCACGCTCACCGTTGTTTTTTTATGTGAATATTGAACAAGAGTTCCAACTGCCCAAAGTCAGTGGGAATTTAGCATCCCTTAAACTTTTCTGTTTAATGAACAGTGACCTTTTAAACAAACTAGAGCGGCTTCAAAATACGTGTTTTCGATATATTTTTGACCTTTTAAATGTCGCACGCGATACACTGGCCTCCCGTCAAAATTCTACGCAAAAATCATGTTCTAATTCTCAAATTTAAATTTGAACTAATCATTTTAACTACAACTCTGTCAGTTACTTGAGTAGCACGCTCACCCATGTTTTTTATGTGAAAATCGAACAAGAGTCCCAACTGCTCAAAGTCAGTGGGAATTTAGCATCCCTAATCGCAGTACCTATGTTGCTGACGTTAGTGGGGGTAGATAAATTATTTTATATTTGCAGTAAATATGTGAAATAACACAAATTAATTTTATTTTCCTGTTTTCTAAACCGCGACTTCCGTGTATGGAGCGGAGAATCTTACACTAAAGCTAGTTTTTAACTAAGATTTAACCAATAAAACGAACAGCACGACCATAGAAGGTGGGTATTGGGATGAGACATTTCTTCTACACCAGTAGTTCTGTCAACAGTAGACCTCTCACCTTAAAAGCATGCTTCTAACCTTAACTTATTTATTAAATAAAAAAAATTAAAAACTTTCCTTTGAAGTCCTAAGATATGTAAGTAGGTACTTAAATACCTACCTTATAATTTATGAACAGTAAATAAAATTTTATTTACATTTTTTTTCAAATTTTAAACACGGAATTATATAATTTGTCCAAGAATTTGTAATAAAAATTTTTTTTTCAAACTTTCTTCGAACCGGTAGATATCATAATATTGATTATTCCGACTTGACAGCGTCTGAAACCGGAACGTAGCAAACAAATTTATAGACAGGTGAAATGCCAAATTTTCAACTTAAAACACGACTTGGCTACGCTCAGTGAATAACTTAATCTTTGTAGTTTAAACATAGATATTTATGTACCAAACATGTTGCACGTAACCTGTCAAAGTCATCACGTCAAACTGTTTAAAATTCCAACAGTTTGCCTATTTATTGAGTTGGAAGAGGTAAAATAGGAACTCTAGCGAATTCTCGTCAATTTTCAGTTTTCCCGCATGTAATATTATAACAGTCAATATTATTTCGAACAGGAAAATTCCTTGTCAGTGGTTTTTTTGCCCGCGGCGGGAATTTTCATAACTATATCGAAACTTTAAGTCAATTCGAAGAACGTTACCACGGCCGTCGCTTAACGTAGTACGTAGAAATGGGTATGGCTGTAAATATTACTTTATAACATTTCATATGTCAAAGGGCTTTCCGTATTAATAGAATTAAAGGGGGGCTTATTCTTCAGCTTAATCAAGTCCCGCCCAAATAATCTAATATAAATCACACACATTACTTACTTTAACGACTTAAAAATATTAATATTTTATATTAAATATATATTAAAAAAACTCTTCAGTTATAACCCAGATCTCTTCAGTTATAACCCAGACCTCTTCAGTTATAACCCAGATCTCTTCAGTTATAACCCAGATACCCACATACAAAATTATATCAATGGCTTTAAATATTAGTTCATAACATTTCATATGTCAAAAGGCTTTTCGTTTTCTAATAGAATTAAAGGGGGCTTATACTTCAGCTTAATACAGTCCCGCCTAAATAATTTAATAGCAATATGGAGAATCACACACATTACATTAAATATTAACGAATAATATTTTTTAAACTCTTCAGTTATAACCCAGATACCCACATGAAAAAAATATACGAAGATATGATATAAAACCACGAGTTTTACACAACATAAGTTTAGTGTTACAAACTCGTGGTTTTACACAAAATAAGTGTTTTTATTTTTATTACATAATAAATTGTACACTAATACAGTAAATACTGAAAGAGAAACATAGGCAATGGGTATTCACATTAAAAATCTCCTTCCCGATACCCTGAAAACGGAGAATCGAATAAATATTTTTTGTTTTTAACTGTTCAAACTTAAGTTAATGAACAAAATTATAATGTCGAATAATTATTGTTAAGATATTGTACCGGACAGCAGGTCGATGTACCTACATAATTATTAAAATAATTAAGGAAATGAATATTTACTGTTATCACGCATTTAACGACACCGAATCCCTTTTGAAGCTTATCACCGGACACGTATCATGTGTCAAATGGGATTTAACCGTAGTAATTGGTTTTTGGTAAAATTTGGTTATTTTTCTTGGTTCCTTAATGCTCTCATGCATCCTGTTTAGAGATAAGTAATATAATTGCTGTACATTAACACGTGTTGGATTTGAACTCAATAAATATGCAAACAACTGGCACAACCAGTCAGTTGTCCGACGACATTCGCAAGTTGTGTTTCTTTGCAAATCCTTACCTAAGGTACCCCCGAGAGGAAACCAGCATTTACAGTCGATGTTACTGGCGTAGGTGTCCAGTACAGATATGATATAATGTATTATTCTTCTTATATATTTTATATAAATTTTACTAATTCTAAGTATATTTTATTTAGCTATAAAAGTTTACATATTATATCTAGTGTAATCCTATTCTAAAACTACTACAATAATATTCTATTACCTACGTACTAAGGACGGGTTGTTTCGGAAAATTTGAACAATTCATCATATTTCAACGTTCATTTTCGGGTTCTGTGAAAGTCCTATTCAGATTCTGTTATTATATCATTATAGGCTAGTTGTTTGACAGAACAGAACCTTTCAAAACCTTTCACAGAACGTGAAAATTTACTTTGAATTTTGAAGAATTGTTCGAATTCTCCAAAACAACCAGTCCTAATATTCACAACATTGAGTTCATCAACTTACTTAGGACGGGTTGTTTCGGAGAATTTGAACAATTCATCAAATTTCAACGTTGAAATAATACCAGTAGTTAAAATTTTGAAAATTTCCAAACATATTTGAGTTCATTACTTGGGAATATTTCACATCACAGACAGCCAAAATAAGTATGTTATAATTAATAATAATTTAAAGAAATATTTCATGATTGGTTTTAATATTAAAAACAAAATCGATCGTCGAATACAAAAAATAACACGCCACATTGAAAAATTGCAATAAGTAACATGCCACATTTAAAAATTGCAATAAATAACACACCACATTTAAAAATTGCAATAAATTCTAACAAAAAACGAATGAAAAGTATAAAAACCTATTCCCCGTTTAGATCCGAAAAACAATATCCCCTGTCATCCGTCACGTGGGCGACACGTACCGCAGTTCCTCAAATGTTTCCATCCACCCACCCCCTACCTACACCCTACACCACGCAGTTAGCATCCACCCAACCCAACCCACTGGCTGCCCATAACTTCTCAATTTTTTTTTCCTGAGCCCCTTTTCGATGCATATTTCTATGATTTCCCTGCCTAAAAAAAAAACATGACGCCTGGCAGATGTGAAACATAGAAATTGATTTTTATTGAAGGGCGTGAAAATGTAAGTAAACAAGTCGTTATATTTTTTTCCATAAAACAATCTTTATTATTTTTTAAATACACACAAATAATATATTACAAATTAAATTTCATCATCATTTAGAATAGATCCATTGGTAATTTTTTTGAGAATAGAAAATAATATACCGCACAGAGTTTTGATGGCCTACCAGAAAAAAACCGACGAGTTACAAGGCTGGCCGAATGAAACATCGTTCCGTACAAGAGCGTCGTTCCGTTTCCGTGCAATAGCGTCATACTGTCTTGCCAAGCTTGCAGCAAGTTTGTCGGGTTTGGATCAAAACGTCACTGATTCAATCCACTCAAGGCACAACCTGCAATAAAATTAAATACAGATTTTCATAATTGGAATGAAATAAGGGAGATAGCAAATATGTTCATCTGTAATATTTAAATTGAATTTAGGTGTGTGTATCATGAGCGTGGAATTCATACGTGTTTTCATATATAATTTTTCTAAATAATTAGGACCAAAAGCCTTCAGCGGCTCCCATTAATCTAATGTTTACCCTGTGGCCCCTAAGAGCATATAAAGAACCCAGTTGAGAAACACCGGACTGCACCAAATATCTACACAGCACACCACCCTCCACCCACACCCGGTAGAGATCAACCACTGCATAAATTTCTACAATTTCATAATTACAGCTAAAGCCCTGATATTCGAAAAGTTTGTGTAAATAATTCAATAACTATTTTTTTTTCATTATAAACGAAACTTTATTGTACCTAGGAATCGGATGAACTCGTAACCATTCGGGTACAACCGACATGCTACTTCTGTCACATTGGTGCAAGTACCGCCATCTATGAAAAAACCCTTAAAACTACATGGATAAAAATACCTTATGTCGACACTCTACCGACATCTGGTGGACGGGATCGAAACTACAACCAAATAACAACGCATTAGAAAAATTAAACTTTAAGTAAGTTTATAATAATACTGTCCTAAATAAGGTAATATAACTTTTTTTTTTATTAATTTTCTTTATTCATAAAAAATATATTTGGATACAGGTTTTTTACATGCTTTTCGACTATGACACTAGACACATGTCCGTATTATGGTAGTCGAAATTTATGTATAATTATATAAATGTAATACATGATTCATTCAGTTGTAAAATAGGTATAGGTTAAATAGGTTTAACTGAAAATAAGAAAGCGATGAAAATAAAGATAAATTAAATAATTATTTTAAAAAGAAATTTTAAACATGAATTGAAATGAAAAAAAAAGAATAATAAAGCAAAATGAACTTATTTAATGATGTCAGGTATTCTTTAAAATAGTTCTTTCCCTTCATAAATAACCAATACTGAATATATAATATTATGTACATGATCACCATACAGGAAAGGAATTGGAGTAGGTGAATCTTGTAAACATAAAGATAAAAAAAAAATATGGTAGGATACAAATAAAAATAATAGATAGATGCTAGGGATAATAGAAATAAAAATAAGAATAATCGCATCAGCGTAATATAAAGTTTTTGTTGAAAGTGAATTAAGAGATAAAATTTTTACTCGAAAAATAAGAACACTATTAAGTTGAAAGGCATTATTTATAATATTTCCTTCCTTGAGCAAATAACCAGTTCTGTACACTAATGGCATAAAGATCATCAGTTTTCGATGTCTTAATATCAATACTCAGTAAGTTGAACATTTTAGGCGCTATATAAGAGAACTGTCGCTGGGCGAAGGCTGTTTCTGTTGGAGGAATTTTACATTTTTGGTGTGATGAGTAGCGGGTGCAAATATTGTGTTAAGTTTTGAGTGTTAAATCATTTTTCCTTATGTGTATAAGAATTGTCTTTACGTATAATTGTCTAATGTCTAGGATTGCGAATTTTTTAAAAAGTGGGTCTGAAGGGTGAGACGGGTGACATTTTAATATAATCCTTAGAAGCAGTTTTTGAATTAAGATCATGGGATTAATAATTGAAGCTGCACAGCCTCCCCATCCCACGATACCGTATGTAGCTATTGATTGGAAAAGTGCAAAATATATGCATCTCATTGTTTGACTACTACTTGACATAATGTATAAATTCTAATAAAGTGGTTAAAAACAAAGTTACTTTTATTTAAGTATAATGTCAAGCCACAAAGTGGTTTCTTGCTTCTATAAACTTTATTAATGTAGATACGGATGGACCCAGGCCACGTTTTCAAACAAAAAACCTTTTGTGTTTATTTTTTTCGTTAAACAAAGACTGATTTCATTAAACTACTGGTACAGATCAACATACTTGTATGTGCGATCGGGAGCGTCGGTACTGTTAATAAGGTGCATACAGAAAAATTCTTGGATTGTTTATATTTTGACCGCCTGCACCTTAAAATGTGGTAAACAGAATTAATAGGCAACTGTTGTCGCTAATCTACATAATGCCTTTTGACTCCTAGGTACCAATTATCAATTTCAACCGAAGTAAGATCAAAAAATCATTATTTATCATTCAAAAAGACAGTAACAAGATAATTTTGTTAATTCTGAATTTGAAATAACAGATCGACAAGAAATGACGTAGGTATAACAAGTAGATCTCAATGATCGAATGGATAAAGACGTTGTCCCGGTAAAACAAATGTGTTGGTCTGTTTATTTTTCTGTTTCATGTTTCGTTTAGATTTATTAGTGTTATTTATTTATTTATTTATTACCGCCCTTTTTCGGGGCTTTTACCTTAGAATATTAAGAAATATACATTATTTATTGTACATAACTGAATTGCTTCATTAACAACATTTTATATTTGTTTAAACATAAATTGAAGATGTCCACTGCCTTGGTATAATTTTTATAATTAGTATTCTGGGCAAAGAGGAATAGATATGGTAGTTAGTCCCAGAATTTGTGCGCTGAAATAAATCCTGACTTCTAGTATTACGTTGTGGAATCCGAAAGCTTATCAATTTTAGCAATGCCGGACTATCAACTAATCATTTAGAATTTTATATAGAAATATCAAGTCAGTGAAAATTCTTCTGTCTGACAATGTAGCTGTATTATGTTAGTTAGTTGTTAGTTGATAGTCAGATTAGATAAAATCTGCCTTACTTCTGGAACATCCGAGACGCCCACAATCCACTTCTATCGGTTTATATCTTCAGTGCTCTGGATATTGAGAGATTTATTGCTCGAAAACGATCCTACAACCTGTTTAAGTCCCCTGAAAATAAATTTACAAGCGAATAAATCCAAGCATCTTAAAATCAAAAAGTGATTTTGTATAGGTTGGTCCGTACTATTTATTGCTTGCTTGCGTCACAAAATACGCTTTACGAAAGGAATTACGATTTGAAAATATATGTTAGGCATTTATCGGCTTGGCGCGTCAAGCGCCTCCTAAAAGCCACAATGGGAGGACGCATATGGTTTTTCGCGCGCTTTTTCATTTCAGCCCGGGCTTTTTTACTCATCAATCACAGATAAATGAATGCAATCCTAAATGGGAATTAATTCAAAAGTCGAAAAGGTTCCATTTCGGCGCGCTGACGTAATTCGTAGATCTAATAAATAGTTGCGAAATAAATGTGGGTATAATTTTTTATCAAAGTCTATATCAAAATGAAAAAGGCTTCACTCAAATAAATTTATCATTTAGATTGAATTTTATATACTTACTTAAATACGTACTCGAATCTGCTGTGTGGAACTTAAAATGAATACCGCATAATGCAGTAATTTTTATGGCAGGCAGAGCATTGCACACACCGCTCTGTCCAGCTGAAATAAACATTATTATTATTATTATTATTATTATTATTATAACAGTCTCAACGGCCCGGAACCAGTGTAATTAACTATGGCATAAACTTTCCTTTTTCGCTACTAGAATTCTGAGGTCGCGGGTTCAAATCCCGGCGTGCGAAAATAAATTTATTTTGGATTAATTTGTTAAATTCGCAATTTAATAATTTATAGAATATTAGGTATATTTGCGACAGTGAGTGGAAGATACTTACGGTATCGCCCTGGTGTAAGACCACCATTCAGAATTTAAATGTTGCTTGAAATGGCTTTAGCTGTGTTTGGTGACTAGATCTATAAGGCAGGTACTTCCCCACCTTCCTCTTTCCCATCTTCTTTCCTTACCTACTACCTCCAACCTAACAACATACCCCGATTGGAAATGTCATAGTCTTACTGATTCCAGAAGTTTGGGTGCGGTAATCACAAGAGTCCCAACTGCTCCATTGAAGCTAGAGTCAAGTTTGGGCGTATTGTACAGGGCCCGCAGATACTGTAATAGTACACAACTGCTGAGCCTGTACAAATCGCAAGTGCGCCTCACTGTTGAATTTGGCAGCCACCTCTGGTCTGGAGCCCCAAAATACCTGAAAAAACCCTCGACTCTGTGCATAAATGTTCGCCCGTTTGATAGATTCCCCTATCTTAACAAGCGAATTGCAATATTTAGAGCACAGGCATCAAGTAGGTATGCTGTCCTAGTTTTACTGGTATTACAATGGAAGATGATCCTAGGAAATAGCGTCTTTGATCCCTTCGGTACCGGTGCATAGGCGGGAAATACACCAAACTTACGCCCAACATATGTAGGTTTATATTTGTCACATAAGAACGGGTCGTTTCTACGATTGGTTCTTGAGTTCTACGACTCGGTTGTGGAACAATTTGCTGGACTTTATGTTTCAGTACTTTCTTTTTCCTCTCTTCAAAAATACCTCCTACACAGCATACTCAAAGATGATACAGGCTCTGTGGGAATTATTATCCTCATTGCCCCCGGTGTTAAAGCGCAAATCAGGCTAATTCCTCCACGCATCTTTCTTTGAAATACCGGTAGAACAAAGACAGCTGTGTGCATTTGTGACTCTTTTGCCATATTCAAATTAAAATAAAATGTTATAAGACGGAGGGAGGCGGAAAGGGGAAAGAGATGGGAAAGGTGATGGTTGCGAAGCACCTGACTATTCCGATCGCAATTATTCGTTAACGCGTTCGTTTCTCAGTTGCACCCAAATCAGTTTTTCTTTGCTCTATGCTTTTCTAATTACCATATTATTAATATCTGCTGTTTCAATAATAATTAAAAATCATAAGGGACAGCCCTGAAAATATTTTTTTTGTTAAAAAGTTTTTTTAAAAGTATATGATTTAATAAATTTGAGTGTTTTAAATTTCAATATTGCACATTTTAGGAAGTCATCCTATAGAACCCCGTACGGAGAAAACGTATTGTTATTTTAATAAAAATTTGGTAAAATTATTCGTTTTCCTGTTAAAAATGGGACTGTAGGCTTAGCCCGATTGAATTGACAAACTATCAGTAAAGCACGAATATGTTATGAGGAAGTTGAAACACGTGTTAAAAATAATAATATTGTCGCATCTCGTCTATAATATTTATTAAGGCCACCCGCGTAAGTACCTGTGCAGATATATTCTGAATGACTAATATTCTATGGGCATGCAGTCACTTTTTTAATAGTATTTTGATAAAAAAAACCTTACTCATTTTTCTCTGTTCAGTATAAGATTTCGAAAAGAAACATTGACGAAAAGTCGGCACGGGTTACTGTTATCCTGGATTGATAATACTTCATAATTGATTGTTTAGGACCAAATCGAAATAACGAGGGTATGCGTGTTTGGATTCGAAAAAAACATTCCCCGTACTATTTTGGGACACTAGTACAGGCATGGGCAACCTTTCCAAGGTCTGGCGCCAAATTATCATTCTGTCTCCTTGTCAAGGGCCGGACAGAATTATTAAGCACAATAAAGTTATATTAAATTAAATAACACACGTTGCTACTTCTTATATATGCACATTATTTATAAAATGACCAACATAATAATAATATTATATACTGATTAGAAAATTAAGTGTGAAGATTGGCCATGTACTTTTAATACAAAATAGGTTAGTAGGCTTAGGCACCAGTTAAAAGTACATATACCTATTATTTAATTATTATTTTCATACTATACTTATCAAACAACTTATGAAAATGTTAATATTCATCCTAATTTGATTGTCCTAAAACGGGAATCCTCCTAGTTGGGCAGTCAAAACATTTCTTAAATAATGTATATAAATGTATAATCTTTCACTAAATATTATTATTTTGTGGATGTTCAGGCACAAATATTCAATTTTTTTTCGAAACCATAACCGAAAATGGGTTCGTAAATATGAGATTTTGAACTTTAAACAGTTTTTATATGCCTTGTACATTATTTTTTCCTGGGCTTATAAAAAGACTTATCTAAAAAATACTCGATTATTTCAAAGGCCAGAATGTATTCTACTCGCAGTATTTAATTAAAGCATCTGAAACATTTCTAGGCGACCAATTTTTCAAACCAAAAACACGTGATTTTGCATTACTACGTAGTGCATCGCCTTAACATTTTTATTTATGTAGATAAGGGTGAAAATATTTTTTAATTAAAAAGTATAATTTCATATCATGTATGTCCAATAAATTGTATGCAAGCATTTTTTAAAAGTATCTTCGTATTTGCCCAAGTTCACCACATAACCAACCGTTTAATAGAATAGAATTAATTCGACAGGATTTTAACTGATTTAAACTCAACTGCCATAATAATTCTATTATATTTGGTACGCAGCAAAATGTAACCCCAAACATTATTTTATTCTATTAATATTCCTGTTTATTACGTAGAAATGTAGTGAAATTCCCATCAATTGCGGTTATGGTGTATTAACTACATATACAATCCCCCAAATAGAACCGTGGAGGTTAATGAATGCGTGTTTATCTAATGAATACATTGTCAATTTGAACGTTATTTCGAAACCTTATTGGTAAAACATTCCATCTGGCAAATCATTCATTTGTACCTAATAATTTGTATAAATTCCCACTTTCAACCATAATTATGAATTTTATTAAAAATCATAACAATAATTTGCTTGATATAAAATATTACTAATTTTTTAAAAACTATATGTACCCCGGCAAGCGTTAGGTACTGTGGCTCAGACTTTCTGTGCACATAAAGAAAAAATAGCGCGTGTTGCTTTTACGTCCAACTGATGGCGCAGTTTTTCAAATAAGCATGTTTGTTCAACAGATGGCGCTGTTTTTTTTTTAAAAAAGCATCTTATCTTTAAATAAAAATGTAAATGTTCGTTTGTTCAAAATCTTAAATCTCCGAAAGTTCTTCACCGATTCCTTATAAAAACCGATTTTAACAAAACGTTGTATTCGAATACGCGTGTGTTTTTATAAACCTTTATTATGAAGATGTCATCTGTGGCAAGTAAAAACATCTTTTGGATGTAAACGCAACACGCGATATTGTTTCTCTAACTGCCCAGATTGAGCCACAGCAACGCGTGGCGGTTACAGTTAGTAAATAAATAAGATAAAACTGCATTTGTTTAGTCCATATTATTTATTCGTTCAGTAAGAAAAAGTGTTGAAATTTCGGCGAAAGGGTCAATATATTGTTCAAAGTGTTGTCGCGTCGGGTTCATTACCTGGCTTCGCATATTCAACTTCTGCTAGATGAGTCCCCATCCGAACCACCAAACAACTTGGTCGTGACCACAGACATAGGAATTAATAGACGAGAAGATATGGGCGAGGGGTAAAATCAACTGTTGAAGAACGAGGGAACGAGGGAACGAGTGAAGCTGACTGTGATTCGTCAATAAATCAATCTGACAGTAAATAGGCATCTCGCATTATAATATCACCATTTACTTCTTAAAAGTAAAATCTGCTTTGAATGAATAGACATTTTTACATGGGAGCGCAAATTACTCGCCACGTTATGAACAAATTTGCGAAGTCCAAATTCGGCAAAGTAAGGCAGCTTTTATTTTCAGAGTCGTAGTTAGTTTCAGAGTATTTAGTTAAGACACTTTTATAAATGTTCATAATTTACTTCCCAGCAACCAACCAGCTTTGTGTTTCGCGTCCAGACGTTTCTCTATGTGATAGTAACAACTGATTCATATTATACGATGTGAATATGCTTAAAATAAAGTAAAATAATGCTTATATATGGAATGTAATACGACAATTGGGTTTATTCTCTTTTTTCACATCTATTTTTACCAGTTTTCATAGTACAAGTCAAAATTTTGCCGTGTTATTTAGTAAAATGAACCGATGATGCCTCGACCATAGTTCGCACAAGAATGATGACGTCACGTTTTCAAATTTCATTTGAGGCCAAACGCGAGCCCAGCCGGCTCAATGGAACCGGTATAGGGAGTGGGGATAATACGCTTTTAATCACTTAGGGCAGGTCTACTAATATTCATATGTCTATGGTCGTGACAAATGCTCCCTGACCACAGACATAGGAATTAATAGACGAGAAGATATGGGCGAGGGGTAAAATCAACTGTTGAAGAACGAGGGAACGAGGGAACGAGTGAAGCTGACTGTGATTCGTCAATAAATCAATCTGACAGTAAATAGGCATCTCGCATTATAATATCACCATTTACTTCTTAAAAGTAAAATCTGCTTTGAATGAATAGACATTTTTACATGGGAGCGCAAATTACTCGCCACGTTATGAACAAATTTGCGAAGTCCAAATTCGGCAAAGTAAGGCAGCTTTTATTTTCAGAGTCGTAGTTAGTTTCAGAGTATTTAGTTAAGACACTTTTATAAATGTTCATAATTTACTTCCCAGCAACCAACCAGCTTTGTGTTTCGCGTCCAGACGTTTCTCTATGTGATAGTAACAACTGATTCATATTATACGATGTGAATATGCTTAAAATAAAGTAAAATAATGCTTATATATGGAATGTAATACGACAATTGGGTTTATTCTCTTTTTTCACATCTATTTTTACCAGTTTTCATAGTACAAGTCAAAATTTTGCCGTGTTATTTAGTAAAATGAACCGATGATGCCTCGACCATAGTTCGCACAAGAATGATGACGTCACGTTTTCAAATTTCATTTGAGGCCAAACGCGAGCCCAGCCGGCTCAATGGAACCGGTATAGGGAGTGGGGATAATACGCTTTTAATCACTTAGGGCAGGTCTACTAATATTCATATGTCTATGTCCCTGACTCATTCACATCATATTTATCCCTTTGTTCAATCTGACCGTTGACACGATCGTCTTTGAGTATTTATTGATATTCCTTCTATACTCATTCATTATTATTTTTTTTGGTAAACTAATGTTTTGGACAAGATTTTTTATGCATAGCACAAAGGGTAACAATTATTTTACAAGCAATAATTATTCGCCTGAAACACTCATCCACATTAAAAAATCTCCTGATAAATGATACATGACGCCAACGGGACTCGAACCCGTGTCCCTTCGATTTCCGGTCGACAGCTCTGACCACTGAGCTATGGCGGCTTATCTCTTATCCGCGAAATAATTCAATATATACTAGTGTTTCATTCAACAATTAGTAATTCAACAATTAGAGCTGTCGACCGGAAATCGAAGGGACACGGGTTCGAGTCCCGTTGGCGTCATGTATCTTTTATCAGGAGATTTTTCAATGTGGATGAGTGTTTCAGGCGAATAATTATTGCTTGTAAAATAATTGTTATACTCATTCAATTTATTCACAGATATGTGAGAACTTTGACTAGGAAGGATTTCCGTTTTGGTACACTTGAATAATATTTGGATGATTTGTATAGCGCCGTTTTTGTTGTCTTCTTCGGGCGCCCCTAACTTCTTATATCATTCACGTTTGCGTCATATATTCTCATTACACATCCCTTTTTTCGTCCATTCGCTCTAAATGTTTAAACCATCTAAGCGTCCCTTCCTTAATCTTACTCATTACGCTTACATCTCCACATTTTTCACACGGTCATGCATGGTTTTACCGAACATTTACGCCTCAGGGATCTCATTTCTACAGCCTTCAGTCTATTTTCATCTATTCTGCCAGTTCCATGCCGAACAGCCATGCATCAGGGTTGATATCAGGTTTCCGCTGTGGACTGCTAGCTCAGTATCATTATCCGTTATCCTTTTAAAATATAATGATGATTTTGTACAAACAATTCATTAATTCAGTACCTACGGCTTGCTTCTCAATTACAAACACATTTTAATCAACAAAATACTAGCTTTAATAAACCTTAGCAAAATAATTATACCCTATGAAAGTATGGTTGGTCACCCTTTAAAATAAAATATATAAAGCATTTCAGAAACATCCGATGAACACACTTTAAATAAATTTCTCCCCAATTTAGGCAGCAAAATTGTGTTTATTCTCCATTAATTAAAATGCTCGCCGACCAGCAGACTAGCTACTTCCTGTTTCCTCGTTCCGACCGGAAGCCCCGCCCATTTCCGGAAAAGGTCCGTGAACAAAAACCGTACTACCTTAGCTAATTATTCCCAATTAGAGGAAGAAAGTTTTGAGCATTCTGATGTGAACCACTAAAAATTAAAACGTATCTATTCTTCGTTTTCTTAATGTATTACGCTTTGAGCACAATTTTTTTGTTTTATTTTGAAAAAATATTTTTTTTGTATGTTAATAAGAGCCGGAATCGCCCCTCTGGTTATTTAGATATGATCAATAAACACAGCTAAAGCCATTTCAAGCAACGTTTCTATTCTGAATGGTGGTCTTACGATGAAAATTTTAAAAATTTCTACCACTCTGAAAACTGCCGCAAATATGCCTACTGTATAGTAGCTTAGTATACAAAGGCGTCTGGCTCCCACCCACGTTCAGTTCCTCCATTATTACACATTAAGTCTGATCTCCAGCGAGCAAATGTTTTCAAAACATCAGATAAAAACATAAACATAAGGTCGTGGCCACAATGTTTTTTGTTTTACATCGGCCACGGGAATTGGCCCTGCACCAATGTTTTTAATGTTTGCACGAATTTGGTTCAACGTTTGTGTTAATATTGTCGCCGAGATCCGCTTAGGAGGTTCTAGGAAATTTTCAAATATTGTCAGGTTATTCGTTACCTGGAAATGTTTGTCTTTCACTTCTGCAGGTAAATTAAATGAAAAATAACATTAATTAATTAAATAAAATTTATTTATTTAAAAACTTATTTATTCAAAATCTTTTAGAATTATTGGTATTCCTGTTAAAAACGAGACTGCAGGCCTTTAACGAATTAATTAAAACACGAATGTGGTATGGCGACGTCGGAACACGTGTTCATAAGAATTCTAATATGTTCACATTTCGTCATTATATAATAACAGGATAATCGCAGCTGCATGAAAACGTCTTCCGATATATTGTGAAATTATTAATAGTTTATTAGGAAATGGCCTGCTGTCACATTTAAACAAAATATATTTTAATAAATCGACAAAACTCATTTTTCTTCGTTTACGACCGCCTAGTTTTATCTAAATTTTTAATTATTTTATCTCAAATGTTGAAATATTTTTTCATATTTTATTCTATTGCCATTAATATCATGTCATTTAAGAAACGTTTTTACGACTTAGTTTTCATTGTTGACTGGCAGTTTTATTGGTAAATAATTACTTTTTAAATTACATGACTTAGAGTTTGAACCCATTTTATAAAGTGCGTACTGAGTCTAAAAACATTCCACTGCCAATCCCTTATAATTAACGAAAGAAAACTTTAATTCCTTTGTGACAAGTTTTTCCTCTCACAAATTCAATTCTTCCAAATTCAATCAAAATATGATTTGATTGCAAAATAATTTTCTCCGAATATATTTTCTTTATGACGGCTGAAACTTTCCTAAATTTCCACCCTCGGAAAAGTTTTTTTTTCTTTAAGGGGTTGGTAGTTACTATCTCCTTTTTTCTGCAAAAAGATTATTTGTCAAAACTCATTAGGTATCTCATCTTCTCGTCATGTATTTCTGAATTGCGGCATATTTTTTAAGTGATTTACGTTGCTTTATTTGGACAGAATTATTTCTGGTCTGGCAGTCTTCTTCAAGATTAATATTTTTCCATTGTAAAAGGTTCGGCAAAAGTAATGTTATAATGTGAATTTGCCATAATTTTTGCAAATGTCGTCAAACGTCATTGTGCTTTAACTTTTATGTTGTAGACAGATAGAGAAACAGCTAGTTAACAACAAGCAATAAAACGATACACACCTGAAGAACGCGAAATTATTGTTACTGCTTATTTGACCAATTTCCGGTCTACTGTTTTAACGCAGCGTGAATTTTGTCGTCGTTTTGCTCGTCGTCAATGTGTATCGACTCAAGAGGTGGTCATTTGACCGATATCATTTTTTCAATATAATGTCATAAATTTTACACTTTCAAATAAACTTAACGCGAAAACAGAGTCCATTTTTTTTTCATTTCTAACAAGACGGCAGCCAATTCCCCACATTTTATTTATCAAAAATAATATATTAAATAAATTATAATTGTTTTATATTTATGTGAATATCGCACATGAACTGTCCAACCGTCCAGATCCAGTGAGGCTATTTACGGAGAAAAATGGTCCTATTACAAAAGTGACAGTATGCTAACTAGCTTATAAAATATTAGAATTCAGAATATATCGAAAACGTGTGTTCTTTTCCTAATATATGACGGAAATAGATATCATAACGAAATGCTACAATATAAGTATGTCAGTATCAATATCTGTATTTGTATGAACACGTGTTCCGCCGTCCGTATAAAACGTTTGCTTTTGACTGATATTTTGTTACGAAAAGAAAACGAATGATTTGACTGGATTTTTAATAACTTAAATAAATAAACAGTACTTAACATCACAAAATTTTCTCCGTGTGGCATCGTTAATTGGGGTATGTTTTGAGGCTGAAGGTAATGGGGAGGAGAAAGAGACGAGTGTACCTGGCTATTCAGATCTCGTCACCAAACACGGCTAAAGCCATCTCATGCAACGTTTCAATTCTAAATTGTGTTTTTACCTAAGGGCGATTCTGAGAGTATCTTCCACTTTGAAACGTGCTGCAAAGACACTTATAATTTTTTTAAATTAATAAATTGTGAAATAACATAAGTAATATTTACTTACGCACGTCAGAATTTGAACCCGCGACCTCCGAATTGCTGTTTGAGAGCCTTACCCCTCGACAATGGTGGCTAGATATAAAAAAAAAAAAATAATTAAGTTGACTACTAGGTAAGGCACTTAAATCGTTTTTATTCATTTTTCCTTCAATTAATATTATGGTACTTTACTTAGAAGACTTCTTAAGTACACTTCTTCAATTTGTTCACCTAATTATAATTTTCATTCAAAGACCACCAACGAAATAATTAAAAATAAAGATCTTCGAATCTTAAGTTATACCATCTGAGATAATTATTTATGATTTTTGATACATTTTTTAGTTTTTCGGTTAATTTAATTAATTTCTCTGAGGAAACACTGTTATCCGGCAAATCGTTAACGATCTGTGCTGTTGAGTACCTATGAGGCATAGAATTGATAAACAACAAATACCAATCGTATACGGACCTACGAATCATAGCATTGATAAACAACAAATACCAATCTTATACGGACCTACGAATCATAGCATTGATGAACAACAAGTACCAATCATATATGAACCTACGACTCGTAGAATAGATAAGCAACAAATCAAAAAGCCCAATGGTGTATAAATAAATAAATAATATTATCGTTAATAAGTCATGCGAAAAGTTGAATGAGCTTAATTATTTGACTATTTGAATGTTTGAAGTAATAAAACATGGCAATAAACTTTCCATCTCCTGTCATTGAAAAAAAAAACAAAACACCAATCGCATACGAACCTACGAGTCATAGAATTGATAAACAACAAATACCAATCGTAAACGGACCTACGAGTCATAGAATTGATGAACAACAAATACTAATCGTATACGGACCTACGAGTCATAGAATTGATGAACAACAAATACTAATCGTATACGGACCTACGAGTCATAGAATTGATAAACAACAAATACCAATCGTATACGGACCTACGAGTCATAGAATTGATGAACAACAAATACTAATCGTATACGGACCTACGAGTCATAGAATTGATAAACAACAAATACCAATCGTTTACGGACCTACGAGTCATAGAATTGATAAACAACAAATACCAATCGCTAATGGGTGCGCAATTAGAAAGAACTTAGAATGAATATAGTATTTTGAAGATTCGCCTATATTCTTAAGGTGCATCCACGTTTCAAATGTGTTTTATCTCACAAACAATATATTAAAAAGTATTGAATTCACAAAAACTTTATTAACAAAATGTTATATTTAAACCATATAGAAAAACCTACCCTACACTGTAATACATTAATACTCAATCAGGGCAATAAGACAAATTACGGTTATTCCCAGTTTGAATACATTTTTTGGACAGAGAAATATTGAATTTCACTCTACGAAACTATATAATGCTCAACCAAATCAAACAAAAGAAAGTACAATTGAATGTATTGAATATTAAAGTAAGAACATGACTGATAGAACAGAGTGATCATTAACTTTCAACTATTATTTATTTATTTATTTAAATTTACACACAGTACAATATGATACAAGATATAATTAAAATATTTTGTGATTATTGATTATTGTACCTTATCAGGTCGAAATTATTGGTTCCTAACTAGGCATATTGCCCGTTCCAAGAAACCAAAAAATATGTGAAAGTAAGTGTGTGATTTGTCTATTTCTATAATATATCTCATTAATGTTTTAATTTGTGATGTTTAATCGTTATAATCTTATGATAGAGTCGAACTTGAGCTGTTGTGTATGTTTCAATTGTGTATGAACAATAATTAGAATAATGGAAGATATATATAGTGTGTGATTAGTCTATGTCTATTTATTACGTGACGTTTTTTAACATTTTTTCAGATTCTCCTCTGCCCAGTCCAATCAACTATTTAGTTATTATTGGGCCTATGTATGAAATATTACAAGTTTTAATGTTTAATTCGGGGGGGGGATTTTGTTGTACAATTTAGGTCCCAAGTATGTGTGTGTCTTTTGGTACTTTGCCGTATTGCTCGTTGGGATCATAAGGTCATTTCTGGTGTGGCTTCTTGTGATGTGTTTATGGTCAATTTTATTAATATTGTCTAGATTTTTATGTACATGGATAATAACCTTTTTTATATAGTTTTGACGTACATCAAGTACATTAAATTGTTTAAAGAGCTCATGAAGTCAATGTAAAGACAACTAAAAATGAAACCCAAAAAACATTTTTTTAAAACTACAAGCCGCCTTAGAACAGGAAACTCTAGTGATAAGGTTTGCGAAAGTTGTGACATTATTCTTATATTATGCTTTATTGTTACATCATGTATCTACAAACCATAAAAACTATTAAAAATAATAGTGAAAATTACTAACATTATTTCAATTTTTTCTCCGTTAGGATGAAAAATAAGACACTTTCGTATATTATTCTGCACATCGTTTAATGTAAATTTCCTTTTGTTTCAGGTAAAAACGCCACCGTTTATTCGTCAACTCGTCCATTTCCCCTTTATGGGTCGCAATAAAGAATAGAAATTATGCAGAAATGGTAAGTCTTTTCCCTCAAACTAAGCAAGGGACATTTTAAGAACCCATTTAGGAACTTAATGTATTTAGAACTTGGCATTGTTAACAACTTTTACAGTTAAAATTTTTATTTTTTCAACGCCCCTCTGATGTACCTATATGCTAAACGGTTTAAATATCGGCATTTTATTATCATTTTTTTAATCAAGTGGATTGTGTTTGGAATATTCTAAAATTTAAAAAAAAATAGGAAATATTGACATGGATAACTTTGCAGCCAGAAGAACTCAAAATGTTTTTTTTTTTGGATATCAGCTGTCCAAGATAATAATCATTTTTTATTTTATTTTACGGCATAATTCTGGGAAATTCTGTGAAATACTTTTCTCGTGGTTTTGTCATTTACGGACTTCTTTCTATAAAATATCGGAATTCTATATAAATTCCAGATAATACCAGTACTAAGACGAATTGCCATCAATTAAATTTGAGCAAGATATTTGCGGCTTGGCGAAAAGCGTACGACATCACGATGACCGGTCCGTGGCCGAGTTAACATCGCGTTTGGGTCCCACCCAGGCGTAGTGTGTTAAATTCCTCGGCTGGCTAAGTCCTCCATCACAACACTAGCAACATTTTCAGCTTACTGTGGTGGTAGTAGAAGATTTTCAAATATTGTCAGGTTATTCGTAACCCGGGATTGTTTGTATTTCTTTAAAAAAAAAACATATATTTTATTGAATCGCGTTTAATGTAATGAATGTCACAAAACACAATTGCATACGTTCTAACCAAGTTAACTTTAAAAACTATTAACTCTGTAATTATTGGAGATATCGAAAAACTCATGTTACTGTCCTCACTACCTCTTTAAATTTAACACTTTTAAATAAGATATACCTAATTGCATAAATACTAGAAAATCATTTTTATAATTTCTGTATAAAATAAATTTAAATTCGTTTGTGTGCAGATGTTTGAATAAATATGATATGTTGAATTAATATGATATGTTGAATAAATATGATATGTTGAATAAATATGATGTGTTGAATAAATATGATGTGTTGAATAAATATGATATGTTGAATAAATATGATATGTTGAATAAATATGATATGTTTAGAATAAAACACCATTTTATTAATTCCGTAATGTAGGCACATGATTTATATATGTATATTTGTTATTTTATTTGCCTTATGCGCACACTCAGCCGCACCGTTCGGAACAGAAACAAAGACGCTGGGTGTAATAGCGCTGTTCTCCTCGAATCAGTTCCTCCTCTCGAGAATTCATTATAAATGTGCAGCGGAGAATTTAAAGTACAAATTAATAAATTATCTTCCTTGCGAGAAATATTATATCATGACGGTGAAGGCGGGCGCTGCTTCTCCGCTAAGAATATCATAAATCAGCCAAGAAATGCTGGCAAAATATACACTACAAACTACTTTATGGAAACCATCAATTACTTAGTGTAAAACTGCAGTCATTCTTCGTATTATTATGTTATTTCAGACGATATTAGAATGTTTAGTTGTTCGAATATATTTAAATTCAAAAAATTATTTCTTTTATCCGGATATAGCTATTGGGTATTTTCACCAAGTTTATTTTT
Organism: Hesperophylax magnus; assembly: GCA_026573805.1. Lineage (NCBI taxonomy): Eukaryota > Metazoa > Arthropoda > Insecta > Trichoptera > Limnephilidae > Hesperophylax > Hesperophylax magnus. The sequence goes on along the minus strand of JAIUSX010000184.1, from coordinate 9,253,359 downwards.
TTGATTCTGATCATCATTATACAAAATATGTGTAATCTTAATTTTACTAAATCATTATTATTGATTTTAAAAACGATTTGAAACTGCATATTCCGAAACGGTTCCAACTGGTTACAACGTCATTATGACATAAAAACGCCAATGTCTGGTAAGACGGCTGTCACCAAAGTCGCAGAATTTACGAATAAAAACGAACAACAAAATTTTACGTTTTTGAAAATGTATTAAAAAAATATCTTCATTATCGTTATTATATTATATCCTAATACTTTTTTTGGACAGCAAGTTTTACTTGTGTGAAAATTTTTTTACTCCACCACGTTCTTCGTTTCGTTGTCTTTGAAAACATTTACTTCAACTCTAACTCAGAGGTATAGAAAAAATGGACAGGGTAGTTTTTCAAATAGATTTCACCGTTGCACTTTCGAGCGTAAATGCTGGTTGATGATGTCTTCAGAAGTAAGAACGTTGAAATTTACTGTATGTTTTTTGGTAAGAAAAATATAATATTTAGTCAGTCGGGTTCGGTTTAATATTATATGATAAAGCCCTAAAGGGCGATTGCAGTTTTACTTAAAGATGAGGAATTGTCCTAAACCTTAAAACGAACGTCTTTTTCGTTGTCATCTGAGAGAATTGGAATCGCAGTTAACGAAAACGTCGTTCATTTTAAAGTTATTCTGTAGTTATTCTGCCGTCATCCGAGAGAAGATGAGGCGGATTTATTATCTTAAGATAAGAATATAACCTATTCCACCTCATTTTGGCTCTGGCACAAACTGGAGCGAGTGAGAGCAGTTAAAGTAAAAGTCGTTTACAATTTTAAGTTTAAGGTCAATTCCGTATCCTTCAGTTGAAACATATTCTATGGAGCTTTGGTATAAGCTATACCTGTTCGGCTTCTAAGAGATTAATAGTGATGCTAAGTTACTTTAATAATCTGTCATTATAATTGCATAAATAGTTTTCTTGAACGGAAGTTATCTGAGAATTAGGAAGTTATCCTCTCCCTCTTATAATCAAAGTACGCATGTAACAGAAAGAGATGTTTAATTATTACTTCGTACTAACTTAACACGATTAATTTGACATTAGATTTCGTTACCCATTATAGAGCGTATACACAGTAAAGCTTTTAAATCATTTTCATCGGAACGATTTTTTTAAATTCTTACAATAAAAATATAGAAATTTACCTACAAGTATACGAATCGGTGTTTTTCAGATGTACGTGAATAGATATTTTCTTAATATTTTTTACTCAAATTCTTTATTGCAGTGTAAAATAAACATAAACTTACAAAGGAAAACCTTCTGGCAAAGATCAAATTTGAATTATCTAAGTAGTTCTGTTATTCAACCATAGATGTCGTTTGATTTCTCTGGCGTGTTTGGTACATGTACTAGTCGTATGGCGTTGGCCCTCAATAAGTAACTAGTCTAGGTTCAAAGCGAAATAATAATTATAACGTTATCAAAGAGTATGCCCATACCAACCAACCTAAGTAAATCAATTACATACTCCAGGTGTGCATTCACTGAAGAGATCAACCTATAAAAGGGTGTTATGGGCGTGTCCGTGTACCAGAATTAAACTCAATTTTAAATTTCAAATTGGTATTCAAATTATTTCTTATTACAGTTATTCAATTTTTGTTCACTAGGAGTTGCAAAATCTTATGAAAACTGGTGGAATTTTGATAAAACATTTTCAAATATCAAAATTCTTTCTTGGACAAACCGATATAAGTGCATGGCGGGCGTATCAATTTGCCAGAAGTAAGCTCAATTTTTCCCTAATTTTCAGAATAATTGTCTCATTGTCCCGTTAGGCCTGGGAGTCAAAAGGTTTTACATAAATCGGGGTCATCATTTTTCTTCAAATCGAAATGAATAAAAAATTCAATGATCTTTATATTACTCCATTGATATTACTACATTGATTTTACTACATTTATATTACTACATTGATATTACTACATTTATATTAATACATTGATATTACTACATTGATTTTACTATATTGATTTTACCACAATGATATTACTACAGTGATATTACTAAATTGTTATTACTACATTGATATTAGTACATTGATAACAACACTATTGACACATTGGTAACAATGTACTAATATCAATATTACTACATTGATATTAGTACATTGATAACAACACTATTGACACATTGATAACAATTTTATCGGGAAATTACAAAAAAGAATTAGGCGTCACTTTTCAATAAAATTTTACATTTGTTAAGCACGTAACAGAAATCTCTAACAAGGGCTTACAGATGTCGGGATTTATAACTAGGTTAACTAGAAATTGCAGCAACTTTAAGTGCATAAAAATGTTATGTTTTGCCTTTGTTAGAAGTCGGCTTGAATACCTACAATTCTCCCGTATGGAACCCACATTATAACATTCATGTACTAGCTATTGAAACAATACAAAATAAATTCTCATGTTTTCTAAGTTTTAACATGGGAATTTCTGCAAATTTGTTGAACTACAACTCAAAAAGTTTTATAATATGTAAATGTTTAAATTGTCAGAAAAAAGCATTTTCATCGACTTGGTATATAATAAATAATATAAAATTCTAAAATATGCATTTGATAGTTCAAAATTGCTTGCATTGATAAGCTTTTGGATTCTACTACGTAAAACTTCTAAAGTCAGGATTTATTTCATTCCAGAATAGTAATGGAGGGAAATAATTATACAAGTGGAGTTGATATTTTCAATTTATCACCAAATTAATATAAATTGTTATTATTGAAGCAGTTCAGCTATGTATACATAACAACGTATAATTATTAACTATATGTAATTATTATGCATATGTAAAAGCTGCTGAAAGGGCGTTAATAAATAAATGAATAAGAAATCTGTCTAGGTATTGATTACACTTCTAAGGATTAGCCATTCAGCGTATGTTATATAAATTCCTGCATGTAAGAACATTACAAAGGCTCTGTGAACGACGAACGTGTTTTCTGTACGTGATGTGAAAGGATTTTTTTGTGCAAAAAGCAAGGAAGTGAAATTGGAAAAAGGATGAATAAAAGTAGTTTATCGAATGCAGGGGGAAATGCATTTAAGGTAGGCGCTACCTGCTGAAATGAGTGCAGGTTTTTGTAAGCACGCTGTTCACGTATTGGCGCAGATAGAATTTATAAAGCATTATTCAGTGTGGTGTTGCAATGTTTGAAGAACTTGTTAGAATGTAGGAAGTAGGGGCGGTCCTCCTACAGATCTAGTCACTTCTGGACTTGATTTCAGATGTTCTAGCTAGTCTGCCAAATAGTTAAATAATATATTCGACAGTAGGGTACTTGAATTTTATCAAAATTTATTGGGTTCTTTTAAAGTTCTTTCATCATTTCAGTTTTGTAAAACAACTGGCCAGTAATGATAAATAACAGAACTTGAATAGAACCTTTACAGAAATTGAAAAACAACTTTTAAATTTGATTAATTGTTCAAATTCTGCGAAACAACCCGTCCTTCTTTGAACCTGGGTAATCGGCACATAGATAAACCACCGAAATTATTATTTTTTATCATGTATGTCAGTGCCCAGCGTCCCCCAATGCTTGGCGTGCATATTATACTACCCGTAAGCCGAGAGAACTAGAACTAGGATATTGGCTGAACAACCACTGGTTCGCCTCACACTCTGAATCACAAATCAATTAATATTACCTCAACAGTCACAGGTTAAACGAAACCGTAGTACGCCCATAGGTGTGGATACTGCATACATACATTATAAGACATTGGGTTATGTCAAGAGTCAGAGTCATAGGCCATGTCAAGAGTCAGAATAATAGAAGAGTATGTATAAGACGATGTACGAATGTGAATGAGGCAAGAAGTGTGTGTCAAGACCGAGTTGTTTGGCGGTCCGTCATCTCTGCCTACCCCTGCGGGGAAACGGCGTGATGGTTAGTTAGTTAGTTGGGTTAAGTTTCTTAATGCATAATTAATAATACCTCCCTAATCGAAAAAAATACAGTGTGTGGCAAGCCTACGCACGACGGAAGTGAAACTTTTAGTATTCTTCTCTCTCTCTTTTCATTTCATTCTCTCTTTTTTTCTGTCTATTGACATATTTATAAGTAGCATGTGATAAAAAAAAATAAAAGTTATAAAAATATGGGATTCGAACCCGGGTCCTGCATAACGAGTGTCGAACGCTCTGCCTCTAGACCGCGGTTATTACGTATTCGACCAAAATATCATATAGTCAAAATATCTAAAAGTCGCAGCACGAGAGCATTTTATCACTTTAAAAAAAATTATTATTAAAAAAATCACAAAAAGAAAAAAAAAATATTTAAAGCGGGGACCGAACCTCGGTTCTTCACGACGACAATAGGGCCCTCTGCCTCTAGACCGCGAAGCTGAGTTTGGAGAGTGACCTAAAGTAGGTATATAATATTGGCTAGGTTCCTATAGCGAAATGATCACGGTTTTTCATGACGGTCATGAGTTGGTTTTACTCCGGTCCTCGAAATTGCATAACGCGCGTAAAGAAGTTTCACTTCAAAAATATTTCGGAAGTACTTACTTACTACCAACCAACATAATACTAATACGTACTAAAAACAGATACCTATACCGATAAAAAAACAAAATAATAAAATAAAAAAGGAGATGTTAAAAATAATTTATATTTTTTTAAATTATCTTTTTGATATTTGTATTTTTTACAATAAATCTTCTATTTATGGAAAGGGTAGTGTCTGTGGCTCAGCGTGTATTTGATTTTTATACAAATGTACAGTTTTACTCCGAGATTTGAGCTTCAAAATAAGAGGAAGTTCACCGTCTACGTGAGATTTGGATGAACCACCTCCAACGCCTTTTCCCACTCCTTTAAATGAATTTTGATACTTCTTGATGAAATTTTGCACACTTGACGTTAAAAATAAGTGGAAAATTACTTTCTTCATTTGATTTTTAAGGCAAATATCCTTATATACCAGTTAATGTTATTGATTATTACATGTTCACAGTAATATAACATAATAGTTTTTCCTCGCCACAAAGAGACAAGGCTTGCGTTTGGTAAGGAAGGTGTTTGGTGTAAACATATGTTATATATTTTGTTTTTTTTTTAATGCACTTAATTATTCTATTCACTTCTAGTGATTAGAAAAATCACAATCGCATCTAGAAATTGAACCCAAAACGACTATTTCACATCTGTTCAGTCTCATCTATGAATCGAAACCGGAACCTCTATTTTACATCCGTTCAGTCGCATCTAGGAATTGAAGTCTAAACCTGTCAGTCGCATCTAGGAATCGAACTCAGGACCTCTATTTCACGTTTGTTCAGTCGCATCTATGAATCGAAACCAGAACCTCTATTTCACATCCGTTCAGTCGCATCTAGGAATCGAACTCAGGACCTCTATTTTACATCTGTTCAGTCGCATCTATGAATCGAAACCAGAACCTCTATTTCACATCCGTTCAGTCGCATCTAGGAATCGAAACCAGAACCTCTATTTCACATTCGTTTAGTCACATATAGGAATTGAAATCAAAACCTCTATATCACAAACCTGTCAGTCGCATCTAGGAATCAAACTCAGGACCTCTATTTCACATCTGTTCAGACGCATCTAGGAATTGAAACCGGAACCTCTATTTCACATCTGTTCAGTCGTATCTAGAACGTTTACCCAGAACCTCTATTTCACATCAGCTCAGTCGTATCTAGAGATTTAACCCAGGACTTCTATTTCACATCTGTTTATCATCTTTTGTTTGAGTCGTTAATATTGTCTATTATTTTATTTATTTATAGTTATTCCACTATATCAAACTAATTATAAAGTAATTTTTATAAGGTTCAATGATATTTATAGGTAGGTCTCTTGAATTACAGTGAGAATAATAATATTTGGAAAATATGTATAGCGCCGTTTTCATGAAAGTCCCGTTAAGACCGTTGTTTACGCCACTTTGCTGAATATTGAATTATGCATTATATCTCAAATAACCTTCTGATCTACATTGTATAAAACCCCGAGCTTCTATGTATGTACACGTGTCTATGAGAACATTTAACATGTACAGGGCGGTCGTGTAATTAAATATGGATAAGGGTCTAACCACGTATTCGTTTGTCGATTTGATTGAACCTGCGTACTGCAATATTTATTCGACTTGATCGTCCCAACTTTTGTGTGCCAGCCATTGTATCTCCGTGATTTTTTAGTTTTTTTTTTTTAAATCAAATCAATTTTTTATGTTCGTAATTTCGGTTACCTGTGAATTGTGAGCTCTGTTGTTATGATATTTAAACATCTCTGGTGTTTTTTAAAACTCTACCAACCTCGCCAAATACCAATCGGATAGCGACTGCGTGTGTGTACCTACGTGATTTCCACCAAAAATTTAAACAATGCGACAACGAGTCTATTTGCCGAGTTTGAGCTTGATCGGATATCGGGAAGTTAATTTACACTTCCAAAATGTAGATTCATTCATTCATTCATTCACGGAAACAAAAGTGAATTTCAAATACATTTATATACAAATCACTCAAGCTACCAAACTACCTTTCCACATTGATTCAAATTGATACTGAAAATTTGAAGAAATCAATCAAACGAATTCAATTACCTTCGAATAGGAATAATAATCCAATTCTTGCTAATTTAAAACAGTTCAGTAATCTATTATTCGTCTCCTCTATTCCGGGCTTTCTCCCCCATCCAAAACTTAAACATTTCATAATTCAAAACTCCCCCTTCGGCGTTCTACGTTCTAACGATTCTAACGGATTCTAACGGATGGCCGTTACTAGTTACTTGCCGCTCGCAACTTGGTCGTTGTTCGTTATACCATCAGCCCGTTGTGAGTAGTTTCCGGTCGCAAAATTTCTCTACCCTCCAACGGAGTCTTGAGATTTATGCCCCAAGTTGTAGGGGCATAATGGATCATTCTGAACTGAGGAAAAAAATGGAGGATCCTTTGCGGCAAGGGTCGGAATTTAAGGGACTGCGGAATGTCTATAGGTAATCGGGAAATTATGGAAATATCTGGCAACTATTAGACTACTTATCATTTTGCATCCACTGAAGAGAAAAACTAGAAGTGTCTCAGAGTGCCCGAAGTAGGCTCAATTTTTTTCATACTTCTGGTGAATTAATCAAAATGTTCGAATCTTGAAATTCTTTCTTGAAGAGATAATCAATTTAATTGACACGTCTGGAGCCTAAGAGTTGAAATGTCTTATGTACATTGGGGACATCAGTTTTCTTTCAAATCGGTATAAGTCACAGTATTTGGGTTCTGTTATTGGAACGGCTGTGCAGCCTTCTTCATAAAAAAACTTAATTTTGGATTTTAGGCCAAAATACCCAACCAAAAAGATTTTTTTTGTAATCAAAAGGTATCTATAGCAAATATCTAGTACAGATGTGAGCTATTTTATTTATTTGTGTTTTTTATGTAATGATAAATGTATCTTAAATAATCGACACTTTGAACCGCGCGCCGCTGAAAATAAATAGTGTAAAAATCTGCCCATACGAATATCCGGCAATGGGTGCGGAATCCGAAACGCACCTGTGAAGCTAAAGGAAGGAATATTTCGTATGAAAAGCAGGTAGTATCAGAGACACTTGAACTTATTGTTTTTCTGCGTTGTATAAGAGTTCCAACTTCCAACTAGCCGCAGCTAATGGATATATGGTATCCGCAATTGAATTGAAGAATGTTGAAATATAGAATGGAAAGAGGTAGCTTGCTAAATATTTTTCGATCTGTTCACTAAACATAAATAAATTTATTTAACGGAGTGTTTTAATTCTCACTAGTGGTCTCCCATTGTGTTACTCTCATCAACTCTAGAGATAGAAATGTTTCTAATTTAAATTAATATAATATTAAGTTTAAAACTAATTTAAAATAAAATTAGTTTTAAATTCTAGACTTCTGGGTCCAGAGATACGGATTTTACCGCTCTGTCATGACAGACGACTTAATATAATAATAATGCCAGCATTTCTATAGTGGGTAATCAAATGGCTCATAATTAGCAGTTTTGTCAGGACTGGAACATAAATACCGAAATGCTGAAAAGCCTGAAGTATCCTGGAAAGAGTAGAAGGTTTATGGCTAGGTAATGAAAATCAGTGTTTTATTCAACCCTTGGGACGCCGTAAAGAGGATTTTTAAGAGATATTGACTTGTTTAAGTGAGAGAAAAATTATTAGCCCCTTAGTTCCTCCTTGCCTACCTCCCCCACTTTAATATTTTATGTGATTTCCTCAGATCTGAATGGCCAGGTACTTCTCAAACTCCCTCTTCCCTTCTCCTTTCCTTTCTCCACTCGGTTTCAACTATCACAATGTTCCAATGTTACAATTTCCCAAATTGTAAGTTTTTTTTAAATGGCATGCAAATCTTGTAAGCGGAAATTGACCAACCTTTCGACATCCGATTGAGCTGAAACTCTTCAGATAGACTCAATATCACTTTCACACACATGAAAATTTACGTATTTCTCTTGAATTGGATAACATTACAGCAGTTAATATACGAAATAAATATCGGTCCTACCCGATCAGCATTTGGCGAGGTTGGCAGAGTTGTGGACTCAAATCAATCCTCAGTCAGACCAATTAAAAATAATTAAAAAAATATGTTGTTTTTACGGGTTGATTTAAAAAAATACTAAATAAATAAATTTTAATTATCTATTAGTTGTTTTTCCTACTGAACAAAAACTCTGTGCGCGCCACTGGTTGTGAGGCTGAAAGAAGGAAATGTTGATTTTGAAAATTGTACTACTCGGCTGTTTAGATCTGGTTACTAAGCAAGGGTAATGCCATTTCAAGCAACTTTTTAATTCTCAATGGTAAAGTGGAAAAAAATTATACGTCATGTACAAAGTTAAGCTTTTTTTCATACATTAACAATAATAACTTATATTAATTTTACAGAGCAAAGCTTTATCATAACATCATGCTTCACATATTTTTTGATTTATGAGGTCCCAAACCATTTATCCCGCTGTGCGATTTTATAATGTAAATTGTGTCATTTGCAAGGTTTTAAATCATGTTTGGTCGCAAAAGTAGTTGTCCCAGGTTCCCGGTTCCAGTGTATCGAGACCTAAAAGGTTGCGGCTTGTTGGGTGGTGGGGTGGGAAGTAAAGTTAAACCGCAGTTTACATGTCACGGGAAACTGTTGCCAAGATTTGGTCCAACTTCGAGCACAATTTCGTGCAGTCAGGTTTAACGCCTTCAGGCCGATGTTAAAAAATTCCCCCGGTATTACGATCCATATTGTAAAATGAATAAAGTAGAAATATCGCTACCGCTCTTCTGTAAAGAATTAGGACTAGTATTGCTTTTATTTTGTAAATTTACCGAATTACACAATCACCTCAATGGCGCTGTACATTTTTTTTAAATGTGGAACCGCACATCAGTCCCAACTGCTTCCAACCGTCTGGAGCCAGTTGAACTATGGCATCCATAATTGGAGTATGTTGTGAGGCTGAATGGAGAGGAGAAGGAGATGAGGAGGAAAGTACCTGGCTATTCAGATCTGGTCTCCAAACACAGCTAAAGCTATTTCAAGCAACGTTTCAATTATGAATGGTGGTCCTTCACCAAGGCGATTCTGAGAGTGTATTCCACTCACTGCCGTAAATATACCTTACACAAATATTACACCAATTTCATTACTTTCTAGACCTTATCTTATTATTTACAAATAAGTCTTACATTTTAACCACAGACATATGAATATTAATAGACGAGAAGTTAAGGACGAGGGGTTAAAACAAGAGTTGTGGGACGCTGGGAGGAAAGCTGACTGTGATTCGTCAATAAATCAATCTGACAGTAAATAGGCATCTCGCATTATAATATCACCATTTAGTTCTTAAAAGTAAAATCTGCTTTTGAATGAATAGACATTTTTACATGGGAGCGCAAATTACTCGCCACGTTATGAACAAATTTGCGAAGTCCAAATTCGGCAAAATAAATTTCTTCTATTTTCAGAGTCGAATATTTCGTTTATGTATTTAGTTAAGACACTTTTATAAATGTTCATAATTTACTTCCCAGCAACCAACCAGCTTTGTGTTTCGCGTCCAGACGTATATCGATGTGATAGTATATGTTTCTACGACTGATCCATATTATACGATGTGAATATGCTTAAAATAAAGTAAAATAATGCTTATATATGGAATGTAATACGACAATTGGGTTTATTCTCTTTTTCACATCTATTTTTACAAGTTTTCATAGCACAAGTCACCATTTTGCCGTGTTATTTCGTAAAATGAACCGATGATGCCTCGACCATTCGCACAAGAATGATGACGTCACGTTTTCTAAATTCACTTGAGGCCATACGCGAGCACAGCCGGCTCCAATGGAACCGGTATGGGGAGTGGGAAATAATACGCTTTTAATCACTTAGGGCAGGTCTACTAATATTCATATGTCTATGATTTTAACGCAATTTTACAGTCTTGATAGTTCTTATTTTGTCTCTGCTCTGGGGAATATTTAATGTCATTATTCGACTAAAAATTAATAATTTTTACACAGAAGCTTAAAGTTTTATCAATAAAAATCTTACAAAATTTAATGTTGGCACTTGTGTTCTCGAAACAAAGATTCTAAAGCAATTTTATACGTTTTGAAGTGAGATAAAACTATTTTTTGTTAAATTAAAAACACGTTTATTATTATTAAACTCGGAATAAATATCTGGGCCTCAAGAGCTTAGTTTACAATCTGTTCTCCACTTAACAACATTTGACAAAGGCAAACCGAATTTTGTAAAACGCTCCATAATACATTGTGTATGCAGATACAAATACACACCACTTTCCGCAGCCATACGCCTTCGTCTTCCCTCCACCCGAACATGTCAGCAACCAACTCACTCGCGCAGTTTTAACCAGTTCCAACCAGTTCCAACAATGGCGCCAGTTCCGCAACTCGGAACTATTCCCTGAAATAATAATTATTGCCGGGAAAGTTCCGGGGGAAGTAGGTGCACTTTCTTGAGAATTGTCGAAATATTGTTAAGACTTTTGACACGTTTTAGGCTGGTGCAACAACAACACACACAACTCTGGATTTGTGCATTGTGCAATTGTGCATAACATAATATTATGCTGCAGAACTTGAATATCTTATATAGGGTGTCCCAATAAGACCGCCGAAATTAGTTTTTAAATTAAACACATTTTTTATTCGAAAAGTGATAATATTTTTTTCATCGTAAAGTAGGTATTAATACAAGCTATTATTCTTTCTGTGAAATTTAATGTAAAATCGTTGCATAATAATTGTGATTCAAGCGTGGCAATGACGCTTTGGATCTCCGCCTTCAACTCACAATTTTTTGTGGATTTTAAGAATACATACGTGATTTCAATAAAACCCAAAGGAAGAAGTCGCATGGTGTCAAATCACACATCTTGCTAGCCAATTATGATCCGCATTTATTGAAATCACGCCACTAGGTAATTTTCCCCCAGAAAATTCTACAGTCAATTCAGCAAAACTTTCTAATAAAAATAATAAATAAATAATTAGCTTTGACTAGCGTTGTTCTTTCGTGTAGCGTTCCATATTTAATAATTGCAGATTGATGGCACATAAAATTTTTGAGCTGTTAAATTTATAATTAAAAAAAATTGCCTGAAATTAAATTCGGCACTCTTCTTGGGACACCCTATATTTATTTCCTCCAAGCTGCAGACGAACAGTTAATGTTTGGTGTCTGTAAAATGAGCCACTTTTACTGAGGATACGAAATGCTTACGACAAAATAATTTTATAAATTAACTAAAATGTTAAAGGAACTAAATTGGTTAACAGTGAAATGGATGCTTACCTTGAACGCGATGACATTTGTAAATAAAATAATTTATTTGATTGATACATGATTTAGAGTGCATGTGATTTTTTTGTGATATTTCACCCTCCATGCTAGGGATGACTACGTGTTAAGGCGGGTGAATTTTGCAGTTTGCGGACATTTACATTACTATAATATGAAAAAGAAAAATGATCTATAGCTAGTTTGAGTTGCAAGAAGAGAATGGAGAAGTTATTAGAATTATAAGAAAATGAAAAAATTGAGAAATTATTAGTAAATAGATCACACTAATTAATTATGTACATACTATACCGCTAAGTTATGGAATAAGGATATATTATGTTTTGTCTGAAAGGTGATTAAATTAATAGAGTGTAGAATGAATGGGTATTGTAGTTGTAATGTATTCCGTGTGTAAGGATCCATTTCGTAATTTGTTTTGTTTAAAGAAATGGGTTTGACTCATTCAATAAACAAACTGTTATCAAAATACTTTACAAACAAAATTACAAAAAACAAGGACATAATAGCACAAGGACGTGCAATGAAATTAGGCTACCGAAAAAGGACCAAGCCATTACACGAAACAGTTTATTTATTTATTCACTCCTTGAAGGATTTTACATGTATACTTTGTTATGGGTAAGTTGTTCAGGAGTACAACAGTGAGTACATAACATAATAAGCTGAATCTATGAATATAACCAGATACAATACGTTATAAGTTATCATAAAAAGTTCTGTTGTACAAAGGAGTTCATGGATTATATATCATAACTAGAGTACGAAATAAGTACTTAAGATACTATGAAAGTAGTTTCAGAGCAAAATGTTGTAAATTTGTTGATATTAATAAAAATAAACATGAACAGTTTGTTTTTAAGCATGTTTGTATTTAACAAACATTTATTACAAATTAATACAGCGATAAAAAGTTCATATGAAAGATACAATGGTGTATCGAAGGTCGTAGAGTTGAGTTTGATAAGTATATGATCTATATAAATAAAAATATAAATGTTCGTTTGTTCAAAATCTTAAATCTCCGAAAGTTCTTTACAGATTGTTTGAAATTTTGACACAACGTTGCATTCGAATACTCGTGTGTTTTTATATACCTCTATTATATAGATGTCACCTGTAACAGGTAAAAACTTGTTTTTTTGACAACAGCGTTATCTGTTGGACAAATATGTTTTTTTTTAAACAGCGACATCTGTGGCACGTATGAGCAACACTCTCTATTGTTTCTCTATCTGCACAGTCAGACTGAGCCACAGCAACGCGTGGCGGGGTACAGCTGGTAATAATATAAGAAGCAGTTAAAGTAAGTTTGTAACAAAATTATAAAAATAAACATGAACACTTTGTTTACATAACATAAAAAAAATTAAAGTAAAGATAAAATTTGCGTATGAAAAAAAAATATTTGTTTAGACTGAATTTTAACTCTGATTCTATACAAAGGAATGCAGTATTCAATGCAGTGCCCGAAACTATAAAGTCTGCACCAATTGATAGGTTCAAGCTAGTCTGTAGGTGCCATATAATGAAAATGTATGTAAGTTATGATAAATTAGACATGTGTAAACTTGGATGTATAAACACTTAACTCAAATTAATAAATAAATAAAATAAATGCTTGATATTAAAAACTGTTTAAACAATTGGAAACTAGTCATACCTTTAACTTCAATAGTGGAATAGAATTAAAACATTGTAATGTCAATGGCATTCAGTTGCATAAACTAGAAATTTTAGAGATTAGAAAGAGTGTGAATGCAAAATTGAATATTATTAACAATCAAAAATTATTTTTAAATGACCCAATATTAAACCTATTCCCTTTGTAAATTGTTCCATATTGCCTCTCTTTCCCCTATCCATTCTCATCTTTTCATTGTTGTCATTGTATATGTCTATTATTTTTTAATGCCACCATTGTCTATGTCTATTATTTCTCTATTGACACCATTGTCTATGTCTATTATTTATAATTAGTATTATTAAAACCCTGAAGAAGTGAGCGTTGCTCATGAAACATGTTGGTATTTATAAACAATAAAAGTGGTAAAAACTAAGTATTTTATTAATTTCAATATTTAAAAGTCAAAGATAGTGATTTACCGAATGATGTTTACTTCAATGTTATTCTTTCATTTAAGTATTGTTAATTAGTTAGTTAAGACCAAAAACCTATTTGTGTGATGTTCCGTGGTAAGTGAGGATAATGACGGCTTTGTAGAATTTTTCTTATTAAAGATGATTTTTCAAATTTTATACGTTCTGCAAAAGTTTGTTATTTTGCTCTGCAAAATGCTGTAAGCGTCCAATTAAGTTTCTGCCAGTCATAAAAATCTTTCTTGGTCATAGATTTTCTTAAAACCACTCACAGATTTTCCAATGAGTCATTCGATCAATGAAATTGGTTCATTTGTCTATTCCTTAGTCATATTATCCATTGTGTTATAAGTCAGGGCTTCTCAATATTGTTCGTACTACGGCCCCTTAGAAACTGTGGAGGTCTTGGCTTCATTCTTTATTAATTGGTGAACAAATTTAGTCAACTTTGTGGAAAAGCGTTTCAAATCTATGTGTGAAATATATGACCTTATTTTTTATACATTACTTCCACACAGGAGGCCCTGAGGAAATTAAATTCTCTCAGGGCCTCTGTCATTTTTGGGGATGTCTTTTATGGAAAGGAAGAAGAGGAAGTTTTGGGAAGGAAAAATGTATGAAGGGTTGGTAAGAATCTTGGGGTCAGTGTGACCAGGAGTGATGGACGTACGAATCCATCCCTCTCACTGCAATGGGTCGAGAGTCCGGTGGTGAAGAACTCCTCAACCAATCCGATCCCGATCCGGCCCGCCTCGCAGTAGTTGTATGTGGAAAGGCTCATACGCCGCAAGACTTAGATAAACATCACCATATGAACCCGAGCACCCTGCTAAGTCATCAAATGTAGCGAATATCATAATAAAACCAAGCTCGAATGAAGTTGGAGATTGGGTTTATGACTATTTTGTTTTTTTTTGTAAGAAACCATCGGTCAGAATCGTAACGTTATATACTTGATATGGCTTTAGTAACTAAATTTAAATAGTCTTGTAACCCATCTATTCCTCCTTTCCTTCCCCTTTTCCCTCCCACATTCTAGCTACGGAGATGATATCATTTTTAAAAATCCCAATCCTCCCTTTCGATTTGTCGATAAGTCCGTTACCTACACCATTCCGAGTCATATTTCCGAACGCTGACATCACAATATTCAACTTTTCGCATTCAAATGTCTCACATTTGAATATTTCCTATTTTGTACCTACCGACCACCTTACACTTGGCCAAATACCTTTGAATAAAGCACTTTATTCCAAGATATGCCTTTTTCTAGCAAAGCCGCATACCTCTTTCTGGCAACCTAATTCCACTGGAATCAATTTGCCTTCACGCTGAGTGCCCGGCGTTGCCCGTACCGTTTGCGGAGCTAAATTAACCTCACCTATTCCATGCCACCGCGGGTTGGTTATGTAGTCGGCACTGAAAGGGTTACTTTCGCGCCGAAACTCAGTATTTTCCCGCGGTTTTTGTCGAGGGTCTAAGTGATTTTACCCCGAAACAGGGTGATTGCAAAACCGTCGAGTGTTTTCTTTTTATGACGCTTTCAGAAGTCTTTAGAGTCTCAATAATCTGACGTAAAAAATAAAGCTTTTTAAAAATGGGTGACGCTTTACAGTACAATGCGTACTTTAAATCTGAAGCGAAGGCTCCCTTTCTGACTTTTTCCTTCCCGAGTATTTATTTTTAATAATTGAAGAATTTTTTTTTATTGTAACCCCTGCACAAGAGTTCCAACTGCTCCTTACTATTCGGAGCCCGTGAGATTGTGGCATCTCAAATGAAGGTTATGTTGTGTGGTTGAAGAAATCAAGTCACCAAACACGGCTAAAGCCATCTCAATCAAAGTTTTAATTCTGAATGAGAGTACATATTAGGATTTACAACTTATTTATCTATGTATGTATTTTTAACACTACAAATACTGAGACAGATATGATTCATAACTTGAGGGTGATACTAATGTGTGACTAATATTACAGCGCCCTTGAGGTGTTTTTGCACAAAAACGGCGCTATAAAAGTCATCCCGGTATTATTACCATCAAATCTTTTCTGCATACCTTTCTAACGTTCATTTCCTCGTTGGTTAAAATATAGAACAACCTGTATATGAACTTCTCACATAGCTGATTTTTGTATTTTTCGAAATGAAAATTCTTTTACAAGGTATTTAAAAACTACCTCAACTCTCACAACTTCTTTAGCGCCTGGACATTTTCGCTAAAGTTTGTACATTGCATTTTTGTCATTTATTTATTACATTACATTAGATACATATATATAGCAAAAATGACAAGATAATAATATTTCAATAACTGTATAAGTATATTAAAAATAAGTACAAGTTTTATTATGAATTGTAGGTCGATATTAGTTCCTAGCTAGGCAGATTGCCCGTTCTAATGAACCAAATGCTGTTAAAATTGCTAAAAATTTATTCTGTAAAATTAAAGTGTCGTTGTTGTTTTTTTTATTTTTTTTTATCAAAATTGAATATATATTAATTATTTACTAAATGAGCCATTAATAGGTAACCATGTAAAATTTTAAGTAACATTTTTTAATAGTTTTTCAGACTCCACCCTCCTCAAGCCAATCAACCATTTAGTTATTTTTGTTATTTGTTTTTGGGGTGTTATGCCGTGTTGCGCTAACTCCTTCTTTAGCCAACGTTTCGGACAGCATTGCAGTGTCCATCATCAGGGCAGATGTGTTATTATTATTTTTACTTATTTTTTTTATTTATTTATTTTTTATTTATATATATATATATATATATATATTTTTTTTTTTATTTTTTTTTTTTTTTTTTATTTATTTTTTTTTTTATTTTTTTTTTTTTTATTTATTTATTTTTTTTTTATTTTTTTTATAGAGCACGGCTGATTACGGAGGCCATTGAAATTCATAAAAATCCCGTAAACATTAATAGAGACGATGGAGCTAAGCTCAATAGTTCTTGGTATCCGGTAATTGACGGCTACACCAGAGCTAAACGAAGAAAACCACTTTAAATTTAAAAAAAAAAAAAAAAAAAAAAAATGATACGTTAATGTTAGTTCAGAGGGTTGGAGCTGGCAACACGGTATCACAACCTCATACATAAGCTCACATTTTTAACACAACCTCAAATAACACATCTGCCCTGATGATGGACACTGCAATGCTGTCCGAAACGTTGGCTAAAGAAGGAGTTAGCGCAACACGGCATAACACCCCAAAAACAAATAACAAAAATACTTTTGGCCGTGAAAATCTTAAATCATATTTAACCATTTAGTTAGTATTGAACCGATGAATGACATTTTGCATGTTTTAATATTTAATTATTGGGGGATTTAATATATGATTTCGGTCCCAGATATGTATATGACTTTTGATACTTTGCGAAGTCATGTCCCAAGATTTCATAGTTACGTATTGTAGAATATTGAAAAGTTTATTAATTTACTTTATTTATTCTGTTAAAAACCAACTATCGATCCTGCATATATTTTTAATAAATTATTTAGATCAAAAATAACTGTGTTTGTACCATGTCCAGTTTATACTTCCAATTAAACATAGTCTGATTTTGTACTTAGCTTTAGGTGTGTAAGATTAATTTTTTGGTGTCTTAAATAGCTTGCATTATTTCTTTTAAAAAATATACAGTATTTACATAACTTTGCAACAACATTGAAGAAAGTAAAGTTTAAAACATCTGGTAAAGAATGCGGTAGTTCCATTATGTGACCACACTTTTTAGGGGCTTTTTCACAGTAATCTATATATATATAAATAAAAATGTAAATATTCGTTTATTAAAAATCTTAAATCTCCGAAAGTTCTTCACCGATTGTTTTGAAATTCTGACACAACTTTTGTTTTTAAGTACCATTATTATATATTAAAACATACTTTTTTTAAAAAAATCGCCATCTGTTGGACGTAAAGCAAAACGCGCTATTGTTGATATATCTGAACAGACATAATGAGCCACAGCAACGTATGACGGGTCACATTTAGTAGTTTATAAAATTATTTACAAATGTTTATTTTTTTATACTTAACTGAAGTGCCCCAGCAACAATCTTTTGTATTTACTAAGTGATAAATTGAAGATGTCCACTAAAGAATCCACATTTTTGCCGGCCCATTATTATTCAGGACAATGAGGAGTATCTACATATTGTGGGTAGTTAGTCCCAGAATTTCTGCACTGAAATAAAAATTTCGACTTCTTGTAATCTGGTATTGGTGGAAACTAATAAATAATTGGAAAGTATAAAAATGGTAAACCTTTGTATAAATTTTGGCAAATATGCCCACCTACCTCTTCTATATGTTTGCTTATTTCTAACTTTGAACGCCACCATGTAGATATGATGCATTAGCATACAGTAACTTTAAAAAAGTTAGACCTCGCTTTCAAATTCGGGACTGATTTCGTGTTTCGGAAAACAAACTCCGAAAACAGGCATGTGTGTTTTGTTTCAGTATGTAAATTTGTACATGGTGCCATCTTGCGTTAAAAGGCCAAAGTTTCAGATAAAAAGCTTTCCAAATAACAATAATATATAAAGGAACGCAGAGGTTACTATGTATGTATTAGTGTATTTATTCTCTCTTTGAGAAGTTTTTGGAACCAGTGAAGATATAAGCCGATAGAAGTGTATTGTGGGCGTGTCTGTGTGCCTGAATTAAGCGACTTCTACCCTCAATGATCAACATATAACCAATTTCCTTATTCTAGTCTGCCACCTAGAAGTCGAAATGTATACTTGGCGACCTCTGTTTTGATTAGTTATGGTTTGAATTCTCACGGCCAAAAGTATCATCGTGATTAATTTCTGAGGTATTATGCCGTATTGCTTCATATAAGCAACGTTCATGAGGGGTTTTGCAATATCTAATCGATACGCGTAACTACTGATGATTTAATACCGTTTTCCCGAGCACGGTCGCGCTGTTGATAGCGATACCGATGTTGATAACGCAATAAATTAGAAATCGATATATGCTGGCAACGCTAGAGATACTTTATATGAATTGACATTCTTAAATGACAGACGGTTACATAAAAGTTTAAAATACTAGTAAATTGACAATGTCGAATTGAAATAATATTTTGAATATAAATTGACAGTCCGCATATATTTTTTTAAACTAAAAAGGAAGTTAGTTTTGTTTCTCCAGGCTGGAACGGAATAGAAGACTTAATTTCAATTCTCAGAGCTTAGTTAGTTCACCTCCATTAATTAATGAGCCAGTTATTTAGCATGGCAAACGATGTTATCTAAAAAATGTGCATATTCACAGCTTATGTGACACCTCGGAGGCCGATTTAAAAGCTGCGGCTTTTGTCAACCGATTGTCGGAATCATATTCTGACCGTGCTCGTCAATATCGCCAACTGACCATAGATGACGGATTTCGCCACTATCGTATCGATCTACCATGCTAGATACCCAGACAGCCTTGTTCCGTCATCAAAGCAGTTGTACTTACACTGATGGATGGACACTGCATGTCTGAAACGTTGGCCAAAAGAGTAGAAAGCGCAACACCTCATATCCTCAATAATGAATCACTATAAAACATCGCTTTTATTTCAAAGAGGTATAGATCACGCTTCTAAAGACAATACCTTCAGTGGAGACAACCAATGGCGTGAAGGAATAAATGACTTTGACAATGACGGGTACTTTATTTGACAGTTTCTGCTTATATTATTTTTGCGGGCTTTTTCCCTTAAACGTATGAAGCCCTCCAAAATGAAAATGATAAAAGGGTACCTACTCGTTTTTTTCGCGCTTTTAAAGCAAAGTAATGCTATAAAATATAAATCATTATCAATATGAGATTTTTTGGTTTTATTTCCGTATCTTGTGATGGTTGTGTTTTTAGTTCGTTGTTGTAATCTTGAATTTCATTTATACTTGAATTATTATCGTAAAAAAATCATGTACAAAGGACTGTGGCGTCGAGAAAAATCTAGATTAACTAATTAATAATAAACCGCTCGACCTACTTAGTACCTACTCCCGAATTATGTACCTGCAGTTGAAATCGCATCGTAAACAAAGCAATCTACTTACTACAAGCCCCTACTTGTCTACTAGGTGACAATACGTCGCAGGCCGTCTTTCACATTACGAGAACTCGCCAGAAGGTTCGAGTCTACCGCCTAGGCATAATTGCCGCGCTGTCGAAACTTCGCGAAAGGGCCAGACCGAGCGAGTGGCCTCGATTTAGTTGCCATTTAACTACCTGCTGTTGCCACCGGCCGAACAGTATAAATAAGCCCGACGCAGCCAGTCAGTCAGTCAGTCAGTCATCAGTCCGCCGTCATCTAACAAGAATCAACGATTGATAATTCGCAAAGGACAATATTCCCGGTTTCGCCCGTACCATCATGGACTCTATCGGGACATCATCTTAGCGCCTTGTCCATATCGCCGTCCCTGGCAAGCGCTACTCGGATTACAAGCGCCCTGGTTCCAGTGTCTCTGACCAGCGCTTCTTCCACGCCACCATGACCACCACGAGGACACGCAGCATCCTCACTGGTCTACGCCGTTCCCGCTCAACCGCCTACAAGGTCCGCCGCACCTTCGGCCTTCCGTCAGCACTGGAGTATTGATTCCCCAGATCGCCAGTGCCTGACAGTCATCGAGTCCCGGTCACCAGCGCCCGGCGTCGACTCACTGACCCGCGCTTGACCACCACACCATCGCAGCAACCGGAGTATTCAACATCTGTCCTACGTCATCTCCTCGTCACGGCAACTGACTCAATAAACACAGTTACCTTCACGACACGCCTTTTATTTCGTGCCTCTCACTTGATCCCCAAAGGACTATAGATTTTTTATAATTTCTAGAGGTACTTCAAAATATAAGTACATGTCCATGGCTAAAAAAAAATCTTATAACTAGTGAAATAAACACAATCCTAAAATGAATGAAAAACTCGTTAATGGTTTAGTCTTTTTCATGCATATCTTAAGATGGGTTGTTTCACAGAATTTGAACAGTTAATCAAAGTTCTGTAAAGGTTTCATTCAAGTTCTGTTATTATATCATTATTGGCCAGTTGTTTCAAAAAACTGAAATAATAACAGAACTTGAATAGAACCTTCACCGAACTTGGAAATCGACTTTGTTATTTGTTGAATATTCTTAATTTTGGATTTGGAGCCAAAATTGTCAAACAAACTGAATTTATTTTTCATATAAAAATGTATAGCAAATATTTAGTACGGATGTGAGATTTTTATGTATTTGTGTTTTAAATAATAAAATTTGATTTTTCAATTAAAAAAAGTCCGGCCCTACCCACTGTAATAATATAATGGGCGCTTCTAATGTTTAATGTTTGATCAGTGGTCAGAACAAAGCTCCTGCAAGGTTGAGTGGCTGATGCCACCGAATTTTTTTCTGATGTAGAAACTGCTCTCGCGTATTTCATTTTTGAGGTCTGGCAAGAGTTATCAGTTTGCCATCCTGAAGCGACACGTAGCCCCATGAACTATTTCGGTGATAGAAAGATAAAAATTTTCGCGAACTCCCTCGTAACGCGCGTCGTCGTGTATTCATTTTGACAGAGTTCCGCGTTTGCACTACGGTAGAATTGTTGTATTCTCCCATTGTCCTGTCCTGCGCGGTCAAGACTGATCACGGAGCAGGGACAGGACACTATTGTACTATCTTCTGTATTCTCCTCGTATGATCTCGGCATAAAAGTAGGCGCATTCGACCTCGCCAGTGGTGCTTCCCTAGAGCAACTTAAAAGTAAATCTTGGCACCGGTACTGAATTTACTGTTTCAAATTTTTCGTTTGAGAGCAATAACATCATCTTCAAAGATATTTTTTTTTGAAGAACTTAAGGCGAAGCTTAGTGCCAAATCACTATTTTGATTAATCTTTGTAACGAATTGGTGTACATTATGAATTCCAAAAAATATGCTTTAGATACCTTGAAGGTTTTCCTATCGCTTCGCTTGAGTAGAATACAAATAAAAACATAAATTACTCAATAAAACATATAAATGAAACTACTAAAAAATATTTTTTTTCAATAGAAATGTATCAACGCATAAAGGAAACAACTTTTAAAAAATACAGTATTATAGCTAAGATTATCTTTGACAGTTTCACTTGATTAACTTTTTTGCTTTCTTATAAAATTATTTACAAACTAAATAAAAACCAGTTATTGAAATCGAACGTTTCTAGACTCCGTTTGTCAAACGATTTTAATGCCTATTACCTACGATATAAGGTATACCAAGAATATACACATTTTTGGCTTGTAGCTTCCTCTTAAAGTGTTCAAGGGAAATACGTAATAAATCGGTGGAAATTCGGAATGCCGGATTCAAGTCTATAAAATAACAGCATCCATAAAATATATATTTTATTCGACATAATACTTTAGCTTAAGTGAAAGCCACCATCTTGCCGTATGTAGAATTGGAAGTAGAACTAGGAGCGTAAGTCCCATAATGTAACACCTTTGTACGGCGGGGCTCAACTTGGCCAAGTCGTTATCCTTTATCGGCCGTACAGCTTTAATGTCTACCATCAGCTCTAATCCGAGGTAAGATTAAGAAAGGGGCGCTTAATGGGCTAATGTGCCCGGCCCGCCTGACAAAAGGGTACGCCGCTGAATGAGCGGTGATAGAATTTAGAGGACGTGTTACTCATTTTGCTTACCAGATTTTGCAAACTGATATTTAAAATTGTTAGAATTTTGCACAAATTTGAACTGTTTTCGGAGCATTGAAAAACAGACTATAATATTATATTATGTAATTTTTTTATGTTCTAGTTTTACTACACCTTCTGACAGTTAATTCAAAGCTCATTATGTAAATACAATGTAAACACAAAACAGTTTTTGACAATATCCGAACTTTTTTTTGTTTTTGAGGTGTTATGCCGTGTTGCGCTATCCGAATATCCGAATATCCGAACTGCTCATGATACTAGAACAAATGGGCATAATCTCTTTCTCTTTCGATAAAACAACTTTTGGCCAAAGAAATTTTAGATTCTTTGCAACAAAACTATTGTAGGATAATAACAGAGGTTTACTATGGCAATACTGAGTGGTCAATTAGACAGTATAAGTTGTATTAAGTCTCAACAGTTAATAGCAAGGACGTTTCCGCAATCCTTGTATTCGTTGTAATAAATGTGTGTGTGTTATGTGATTTACTTATTTGATTGAATATAATTGTAAAGCTGCTCATCTCGACGCAGGAATTCCCTAGTGAGATGAGCAGCGGAGGAAAAAAAAAAGTTAATCATTTATATCGGAGTAATCGTCGGAGCTACCTGATCATTTACACACAGAATATACTTAACACTATACAAAGCTTTTGCACTGGCTATTACACAGAACACTAATTATTCTAAATATAAATTAGACACCAAGTCCTGGATCATCATCCAAGACAGGTCAAACTTCAATGTTTTTTTTTAAACCTGTTAGTAAGTTCAGTAACATTGTGTTGTTATTTTTATTATAAACTGTTATTATTCTGCTTTGTAATACAATTAATATAGTTGAATAAATAAAATTAGCAAATTACAATAATCTTTTTGACATATTAGTACATATTTGCAAATTTCACGACGCCAAAGCTCACCGATCGAGTATTTTTCTTGCTTCAGATGACAGGTTTATATTTCAAATATACTACTCGAATGTCAAAAATAATAGTTTTGATAGAATTTCGGTCCTGGAATTGTGATTGAAGATATGATAATATACTGTTTCTAATGTTTTAAATGCAATTGCTAAAGTATTTCTCTTACTTATTTTTATTTTTAAACACAAGTTTACTCTATACATATGATAGGTTTTTATGGGGTACTCCATCTCAATAAGAACTCTCACACTAAAGATTGTTTGTTATTATTTGTATATATGTATACAAAGAACATCAACAATTTTACAAACTGATGAGAAATGGAAATCAATTTATTACGCCAATCTTTAAAACAACTCAAATGCAAACCCATTATGTTTACCAAGCCATAAAAAACTACAATAATCTCCCTTCCGAATTGCGCTGTATTACGAACCAACAAGAACAAATAAATAAAATCAAACTTTTTTCCAAAAAAAATTATAGTAAAAAAAATATATATATTATTATATATAGTTTACACATAACATAATATTATAACATAGAATCTAAGTAAGAATCGTGGCTCCCTTATCAGGCACAAGAGCTCTTCTTTTCTGATAAGGTATACATGACCAATTATGAACCTAAATATTATATTTTGCAAAATATGTATGTATTAATGTAACCCATATGATCTATATTGAAATAATAAAAAATAAAATAAAATGTATGTAATTTTATATATATAGATTATTTTATATATTCTTTTGTATTTTTTATTAAGCCCTGTTTTGTTTACAAAATATATGTAATGATACTGCTACCCGGCTCAGAACAGATATTGTGTCTAGTGAGTCGGCAGCGCAATTTAGTCTATGGGCAGTGCACATGATTTGTTTATTTTATTAGGTACAATATTTTTTACAATTCAAGGTTTTCAGTAATGTAGGCCTCACTGGGTGGCTTGCCCGTGCTGAGGCCTTCATTTTATAATATAAAAAAAACTACATAATACATTTAATGAGAAAAATTATACATTTAAAATTAAAAATATATAATAATATATTTAAAATTAAAAAAAAAAATAGTACATTGAAAATAATCTTGTGTGTTTGTGAGTGATGTGTGTTTATATTGGTTTTGTGTGTTACGTGTAGGTTTTATTTTTATTTTATGCTATGAAATTTTGTTAATATTGTCTTTTTTGTTCTTTAATCCATTTTGTAATTTTGTGTGTGAATTTATTTTTATTTTCCTCAATTTTAATATCAAGTTTTAAACTGTTGAAAGCTTTTATTGCGTGGTATTGGTAGTGTCTTTGTCCAAAGCTTGAATTTACTGTCAGAGTTTTTATGTTTTCTTTGTACGCTTGTCTAACTGGTCTGTTAGTGTTATTTTGTGTATGTTGAAATTTATTTTTTTTGTCAAAAATGTAGTTTAGTAGTGTTTTAACGTATAATTGTTAATAACCATTGTTGTCAATAAACGACCGGGCTACCGGCAATAAAAAAAAATATATATATTAAACTTCACCTTAGAAACGTACTTTGCAGGGAGTGGTCTTCATACTCTTCTTCCAGAAATGGATTCAGTTCAGTTTATGTTTAGAGTCAGTAGAAAAATACCGAACTAAACGTGTGAAATATCACCATCTTGAATTTATATATTTTCATCGTTCGCTGCGTTCTCTGAAGCTCTTTAACCCAACCAGTGAAGTTAGATTCAGATTACCCAGATAGCAATCACAGTCATTATACTCAAATATCCACACGCGTGTGTAAATAATTATGGTGAATTTTATACCACGAGACACCGATGTTACGGGCCTAAATAACCCATGTACATATTCATATTATAAATGTCAAGTTATTCATGCCACCTTTACTATAGGATGGGGCCTGAATAATTTTATTATAGGATGGGGATCTCCTGTATCTAAGTATATATATATATATAACCTGAACGCAATTCAAAAAGGAATCATAGGGACCATACTGAAAGTACCCATAAGAACGCCTTCGATTGAAATTTTCGATAGTTTTGATGTACCAAATGTACAACATATATATTCCAAAATATACTATTGAAACTATTCAAAACTACTGAATCCTCTACAATACCGTGTATGCATCAAACAAGGTCAAATCACAATGACATAAAAAATATTTCAGGTCATAAAACCACATTCGGACAAAGAAATTATATTTATTTTGCGACGAAACTCGACAACATCCTTCCCTCTGATATAAAGCGAATAAAAAAATTGAATGATAACAAATCAAGAATAAAAATTTGGCTGAAAGAGATCAATGAAAAAATTCTGAAAAAAAATGTTTAAAACGACATGGAAAACTAATAAAACAGAAATGATTAACTTCAAGCATGATAAGCTTCAGCACAGGTCACCCTAGTGAGGAGGACTAAGAAATACAATTTACTGTACATATATTTAATATCATATTTTGTATGTACAATGATTAAATAGTTGCCATATTATACTTTTAGTCATAATTATTATGTCTTCATGAAATCGTAGTTGTACAGTCGCATGCGATGTTTTTGCTAGACAAAATATAATGTGCCTTTATGAAATTTGATTTTTCTTTACATTAACTCACACGGGAGACCCTGACAAAATCTCACTTCACAAGTCTAGGCACCCCTTCCAAGTCATCATGTGTAGTGAACCACTTATGGTGACCTATGGCAGAGGTGTTGTTTAGTGAATGATTGCCGGGTTGGCGATACCCGTATCCGTCTGCCAAATTGAAAAAAAAATCTATAGCATGGCAGAAAACCCCAGACGTTAACGTTATCCAGATGTAAACCAGTTTTAGCCCTTTTTTTTTTTTTTTTTTTTTTGAGTTTTAGCACTTTTTTTTTTTTTTTAATAAATTAAAAAAAATCAAATTTAATAATGTTATAATAGTTTTAGCACTATGGTCATGACATCCTTTAGCGGAAGATACTTTCAGTACCGCCATGGTGAAGGACGATCAAGAAAGCTCTTAGAAAAGAATCAGTGTTAGACCGCTTCACCAAATTTTATTCTTTCCTTTCTTCTTCCACATTTCTTTTCCCTTAAAACTATCAACAATATCGCTGATGGCGTAGGCCCACTGGCTCCGGAAATTCTGTTGTGTTAAGACGAGATATTACCCTAAAATAAAGTCAGAATCTTAACGAACTAAGTGAAGCAACCGTGCACAAAAATATGCGACCCGCGGCCCTAGTGTATACACCAGGGCCGGACTTACGTACCTACGGTCGATTTTGCCCTAGCAGGCCTAGAAAATCGAACTTTCCGAGGGGTTTATTTTAATTATTTCTAATGAACGAATTACTTAAATCTCTAATGTTTCTAGAGAGATCCATAGGGATGATAATAATTCACCCACTACAAAAATAACCTCTGATGTTTACCGCTAATTTTATAGCTGAAAAACGTTTTATTAAATTTTCAAACCGTTTTACATAAAATATAAGGTAAGACATTCTTTATATATTCTTTGTATATACGAAACAGGGTGCACATCACGTGATCCGTTGCGACATGTGGCAGTGTGATCAGTGGCGACGTGTGATAGAAAAACATATATATATTTTTTTTAATTGGAAAAAAAATATCATAGAACAGCAAAATTTGCTCAGGAATCGCTGGTTAAAGTCTTTCGGGTTCGACATCGTACATCATGTGTACGTATATTTGAAAACTCCTACTTCCTTCCATACAAGCGGAAGACGTTGCTTGTGCTATGACGAAAGCCCAGCAGTGAAATCGAACTGACGCCTAGTCGGGAACCCGACGCATTTGTCGACTCAGCCACTGACCGGTCTCATTCTTCCCGTAAGTTTATTAGCATCTTAAATGGTCGGCTTTCCTCCATTTTTGCTACGCGTCCTGCCCAATGGAGCCGAAAATATATAACTGATGTGTTTGACTTCTTCTAATCACATTATTTCCGCTCTTTACAGCCAGAATTCTCGACTCGTACCGCGCGTCCCATATAAATTGATAACATTATCCGTCTAATTCTATTAACCGGTAATTCCAATAACCGGTCGCCACGGAACATATTTCTGCGGAAAGAAAAGGCCTATATTTCCCAATATCTGGTTTATTTAGGACCTATTTGCCCACCGTACATAACTCGAAACAAATTAGCCGATTTTGTGGTAAAACTTTCGCCAGTTTATCACAGACGGGCGAAGTTTGGTCCTCTTTTATCACTTTTACCTTCGGAGCGGCCAATTTATCTGCCATGATTACGATAAATCGATGAAACGGACCAAAGAAATTATCGGAAAAAAGTCATTCCGAAAAAAAGTGACTTTTAATAATGAATCGGTTCTAGATTAATGTACGCCTTGCTTAGCATTATTTTTCCAGTCAAAATTGTCACTATTCATAGATATTTCGGTTTTCGCACCGGTGTTCTGCCTTAACTGAATAAAAATATTTTATTAGTCTGATATATATCTACCGATTTGAAATAAAATCGATAAAAACAACTTATTTATTTACATAAAATATGTCCATGTATTTTTACAAATCAATTCAGGCAGTTTTAAAATGGTCACATCACTACTATAGGTATGTGATCTGTTTCTGAAACAAGTGTAAAATTTTTGTTATTTATTTTTGGGGTGTTATGCCGTGTTGCGCTAACTCCTTCTTTAGCCAACGTTTCGGAAAAGAAAGGGGCAGATGTGCCCTGATGATGATGACACATCTGCCCTGATGATGGACACTGTAACGTTGTCCGAAACGTTGGCTAAAGAAGGAGTTAGCGCAAAACGGCATAACACCCCAAAAACAAATAACAAAAATACTTTTGGTCCTGAAAATCTTAAATCATAAGCCTAAAATTCTTAGCCGTTAAAATATATCCTAATAAGCCCTTGAGGCGATTTTGTCTTGAAAACGGCGCTATGCAAATAATCCAATAATTAAAGTAAGTCATAAGTAAAATCAATAATATTTCGTTATTTACAAATATATATTAATGTGAAACTTGCACATGATCTCAACTGCTCGCGACCGTCTGGAACCAGTGAGACAAGACATCCCCAATCGGGGTATGTTGTAAGACTGAAGGCTGGCTATTCCGATCTGGTCACCAAACACGGACAAAGCAACTTTAAGCAAAGTTTTATTTCTGAATGGTGGTCTTACTCTGAAACCAGGGCGATACTGAGAGTATCTTACACTCTAGAACGTGCCGTAAATATTATTATTAAATGAGTAATAACAGATGAAATAAAATTTATTCTTACACGCCGGGATTTGAGCCCGCAACCTCCGGTTTGCTAGTCGAAATATATTATATACATACTGTATAGTATATGCATTAACAAATAAGTACCTATGATATTAGTTTTATTGGTATTTTTTAAGCAGTATTTTTGTGAATTTTTGTTATACTATTTTTCTATTGTAAGAAAAACAGGAAGTATAGATTATCAATATTAATATTATTCTGTTATCAAGTTATAAAAAAAATCTTAGTGTGCCTTTTGTTTTTATCCAGACCGATACGTTATTTTTCATCTGGACACCATGTATTTAAAAAATAATAATAATAAGTAGAGTAATTAAAAATACATTAACTAATGTTTCTATCTTAAGAGGAAGCTACAAGCCAAAAATGTGCATATTTTTTTAATTTTTTTTATTAGGTACAATATTTTTTACAATTCAAGATTTCCAGTAATGTAGGCCTCACTGGGTGGCTTGCCCGTGCTGAGGCCTTCATTTTATAATATGAAATATAAACTATATAATACATTTAATGAGAAAAATTATACATTTAAAATTAAAAATACATAATAATATATTTAAAATTTAAAAAAATATATAGTACATTGAAAATAATCTTGTGTGTTTGTGAGTGATGTGTGTTTATATTGGTTTTGTGTGTTACGTGTAGGTTTTATTTTTATTTTATGCTATGAAATTTTGGTAATATTGTCTTTTATGTTCTTTAATCCATTTTGTAATTTTGTGTGTGAATTTATTTTTATTTTCCTCAATTTTAATTTCAAGTTTTAAACTGTTGAAAGCTTTTATTGCATGGTATTGGTAGTGTCTTTGTTATTATTATTCTTGGTATACCTTATATTGTAGGTAATAGGCATTAAAATCGCTTGATAATCGGAGTCTAGAAACGTTCGATTTCAAGCACAAGCACAAAACTGGTTTTTATATATTTTTTATGGTGTAATTTATTTTTTGTTTATATTTTACTCAAACGAAACGATAGGAGAACCTTCAATTTATCTAAAGCATATTTTTTGGTATTCATAATGTACACCAATTCGTTATAAAGATTAATCAAAATAGTGATATGGCATTAAGCTTCGCCTTAATTGATCGGACTTAAAGATTCGGCAGTAAAATGTATAAAATATGAAATACTAGCTGACATGTACCCGGCGTTGCTTGGGGTTGGGAATGATTTGAAGTAAAGTTTTGAAGTTGTGAATTCTAGGATAAACATTGACTTTTCTCTACTTTTAAAAAATATAATATGCATGTATTATTTATATAAATCACCCTGAAGAAATTTTCTAAATGATATAGAAAACCCTATCAAAATCCGTTGGGTAGTTTAGAAGAACTAAGCGCACAAACAGACAGACGCGCATAGCGACTTTATTTTATACTATTTAGAGAAGAGATAGAGATTTACAAATGAATATAATAAGCCGGTGTCAGTGGAATATCCTAAACGTCTTCCATCATATTCCGTCTTCCCTCAAAAATAAATAATAAGTGTTGTCACGTAGCAAAATATCGAATGAAGCCTTAATTGATTCCTAATTCCTTCTTTTCTTCTGATAAAACCCGTAAAGCCTTCGTCGCTCATTCAATTATCGCCCGAGGAAACATCCCGAGCCTTTTCGGCAAAATTTTCGGCCACTAATAATTCGGAGAATAATTCGATAATTCGATATTCCCCATCTTCAAGAGACACTTTTCGTCACCCTTATCTGAGATTATTCATTCGTAGAGGATTATCTTTAGTTTCATTAAGGCCAGGTCGTTTCGAACGTGGTAAAGGTAAGGCTGCAGTTAAAACCTAACATTCAGTTAGATTGATATTATTTTAATGTTTCCCCCACTGGGATTTCTCGTGCTGGGGAATACATTTTACATTTGCTGTATTTTATTTCATTTTGTTCAATTTACATTTGAATATAATCTATCTAGCTGGAATAAATTCTTTACATGATTGTGAAAACTCTATCACAATCTGTTGAGTAGTTTAGAAGAACTAAGCGCCCAAACAGACAGACGCGGATAGCGAATTTATTTTATACTATTTAGAGATACCTATTACACTATAGGTGTTAGAATTTGTGCTACATTTTTTTTTATATACAGGGTTTTCCAATAAGAGGTGTTATTTTGATATTCAATCGTAAAAGATCAATGGTTTCGTTGCTTGAGTGGCACGTAGCGCCGTCTTGTTGAAAATAAACGTTGTCCAGATTAATACCATCCAATTCCGGTTATAAAAAATCATTAATCATCTCTCAATAGTGATCCATTCACCGTAACTGTTGCTCCAGCCTCATTTTCGAAAAAGTAAGGTCCAATGACTCCGCCGTACCATAAACCGCACCAAACAGTCACACGTTGAGGATAGAGAGGCTTTTCAACAATAACTCTTGGGTTTTCCGAGCCCCACATGCGACAATAACCCTGTATAAAAATTAACAATACACCTGAATGATAATTTTATCTAGTTTCCAGCATTTAGTGAGCTCTGGCGCTTTGTGTATTTATTTTCGTGGTCAATACTACTGATTTCATTTAAATGGAGCTTTTTTAATATATGTTTATTTCTCATAAAATATCGCAAGACTTCACATTGTTTGGTCAACCTTATATATTTTTAAACCAAATCCCGGGTGATAAAACTAGTTTTTTTATTGATATAAGATAGAAATCATAAACAATATTTAAGTCTTTTAAACTTCCTCCAATCCGGTCCTCACTTATCACGCAGTGCGTTATATCACTACGAATATAGGTAATAGGCATAAAGATCGCTTGGCAAACGGAGTCTAGAAACGGTCAATTTAAGCGAATTGTTTTTTAAATTATTTTAGTGAATAATTTTATAAAAAATAAAAGTTAATCAAGGGATACTGTCATAAATAATTTTAGACATAAAATAGTATTTAAAAATAAGTTGTTTCTTATATGCATTCATAATTTTTTAATAGCTGTACCCCGCCGTGGTAGCCGTGTAGCCCCACTGTGGCTCAGTTTGCCTTTGCAGATAGAGAAACAATAGCGCGTTTTACTTTTACGTCTAACAGATGGCCCTCTTTTTAAAAACAGCATATTGTATTACATGTAACATTAACAAGGTATATAAAAATACACGCGTATTTGAATGCAATGTTGTGTCAAAATTTCAAAGTGAAAAACTTTCGGAGATGTAAGATTTTTAACAAATCA
This sequence comes from Hesperophylax magnus, assembly GCA_026573805.1. Classification (NCBI taxonomy): domain Eukaryota; kingdom Metazoa; phylum Arthropoda; class Insecta; order Trichoptera; family Limnephilidae; genus Hesperophylax; species Hesperophylax magnus. Next base: position 9,221,256 of record JAIUSX010000184.1, on the reverse strand, counting down.
ACATTTATATTTTTATTTATATAGACAAAATATAAACATTATTATTTTAATTCCATTCAAACGAAACGATAGGAAAAGCTTCAATTTATCCAATCCATAGCGCTCTTGATGTGATTTTTCAAGAAAACGGCTATATTATATAAATCAGACAAACATTATTATCAATGCATATTTTTTTTATTCACTACACCGCACCCGGCAACGCTTCGCTTTTATGTGATCCGTGTCTTTCACAGGCGCCCCAGATTTTTTTCCACCAGTCAAACCTTTCTCTAAACACTCCGGGCACTAACAAGAACAAACTTTGAAATTTTTAGAGAAATCGGTCGTTATCGGTCGAGTAGTTTTTAGTCTATGGACTCACACGCGAACATCGCCTTTTATTTACATGGATTTTATCCGTTTCGTGGTTAAGATTATTTCAAAAATTTCACCGACAGCTTCGCCTTACACTTCTTCCCTATGGACTAAAATACTTCACCTATTCTCTACCACTCTTTATCAACTGAAGGAGCCACTTCTTATTTTTTCTCTCGTAACCGCCATTCGCTCGATACGCACTTATTAAATTTTCCACGACATTGAAATAAAAAAGATGCTGCCAAAAGTATCTAGCTACAGGGTTGTCCAAATCTTTTGTTGCACGGAGAAAAATTATTACAGCTAACTTATTAAGAAACTCTTCAAATTATTAGTAATTCCGGTTAAAAACGGAATTGCAGGCCCAACGAATGAATTAACAGGTTTCCTGATAAACTTAGTAAATTACGACTATTTTATCATGATGTCGGAACTCGTGTTCATGGAATTCCGAATATTTTTGTATTACAACGAAAAAAATTTATATCGTCTTGATATATATCAAGGCAAATCTATAAAACATTTTAAACTGATGTTCTACGTTAATTTATCTTGAGGAAAAAAATCGATTCTCTTCGTGAGTGATGTATTTTATAGATATTTTGGTATATAATTAAAGTGAAGTACCTACCAAATTAAAATTATGCACAGGCTTAAAATAATAATTATTGATATAATTTATTAAAATTAAACATTTTTCCTAACTTTAATAAATAATTCCATTACAGTAAAAGCAGGCATTAAAGATATTTTAGTTCAAATTAATTACTCCTAATTAATAGACTTGCAACATGCATATTTGGAATTTCATTATATTTAATCCATTTTAAGTATGAATCTCGTAGCAAATATTGAATAATCAATGGTTGGTACCTGCGTGAAATTTAACATGTAATTTTATACCAAATTTATGCCGTTTAATTAAATTTTAATTTTCAGTATTTCGCCACACCACAACTATTTATTAACCCTGTTTTTTCAATGATTTTTATATTTGTTTAAAATCGGCTCTCATAGATAATATGATAAACAATTTTTTTTAATTTTGTTGAACTGTTTATTACGATTACTGAACATAAAATTTCTAGAACTGCGATTTGACCTGGAAGAAAGCTGATGTCGCTAATTTACACGTATGACCTTTGGACTCCTAGGCATCAGAAAAGCCGATGAAATTGATATCTTTTGAACAAATAATTCCGTAAATTTTTTATCACTTTCACTAGACTAAAGAAAAAAATATCATGCTTCAGGCACACAGACACGCCCATACCACATTTCATTTAGACTTTTAAATTGATCCCTGCTTAGTTCAAAGTACTTTCGAGATTCTAGGAATCTATCTTCTATTTATATAAAAGATAATGTCTGTGTGTTTGTGGCGGCGTGGATTTGATTTTTATACAAGTCTACAGTTTTACTCTGATATTGATGAAATTTTGCACAATTCACCTCCAAAATACAAAGAAGGTTACTGTCTAAATGAAATTTCCTAAAATCCCGGGGAATTCAGCTAGTATGATTATATTACTAGGAAATTAAAATAAAATTCTTCCGGGCTTTTCTGAACATCGTGCATTATTTCTCGGTGCGAATTATTTCCAATAGAATGATATTTATTCTTTCTTTTTTAGCGACTTGTGGCGGCGGGCGGGACCGACTTTTTCAATCTTCACCATCCCACAGGCTTATGTATTTTATAATGGTCATTTCTCATTTGATATTTGCCAGTAGCGGGAGGTGAACAGACTACATAATAGATTATATCGTATTATTAAGATATCGAGTGGTATTATCCCTCTTTTTTATTAAATACACCTATTTTAAATTCTCTTTTGTTTTCGGAAATAACTTAATGCAACTCTTGGAAGAGGAAATTAACCCACTTCCCGACATCCGATGAAGCTGAAACTCGTCAGATTGACTCATTGTCGATGACAATGCATTATATCATTGGTGGCGATCACGTACACACACGCAGACATAAGCATTTCTCTGAAATCGGATAACATTACAGCAGTTGATGTGCGAAATAAATGTCGGTTCTATCCAAAGATATTAGAAGAACGAGATATGCTATGTTGGCCGCCGGACCGTAGGCGGAGTACTACCTAATTAGGGTACTTTGATTACTGTCGGGACGTGTACGCACAGAAATCTGTTCTATGTATTAGTGCGGATACCTTAGCGTAAGCGAAGGTGTGCAGTAGTATTGGTGAACAAAACCGGCGACACTGGGCAAAACAATTCCACACAGTATGAACTGCTCATAGCACATCTCGTTCTTCTAATATCTTTGGTTCTATCCGATCGGCATTTGGTGAGGTTCGTAGAGTTGTCATCTCCAGTAACTGGGTAGGAAGGTTTAATCCCCACTCAAACCAAAAAAAGTATCTGCATATATATATTTTTTTTCGTTTTAAAAAACATTTGTAAATAGATGTATCGTAGTAAAGAAAACATCGTTTTTTACGGGTTGGTTTTTGATGTTGTTAATAATTGAAAAATATTTATTTTTGATTGATATTTTTGTTCATCTTTTTACACTCCCATGCTATGATGTTGTGTTCAGTTATTTAGGAAAGAAAAGAGTGCACCTGGGATCTTATAGAAACCTGCGTATTATTATGGTGTAGCATAGAGGAGATCGGCAAATCACTCAACAGTCAAGCTAATACGGAAGTCAACAAACATCATCGTCATCGTGGCTGCATCCGAATGGTTCAGCTCTCCACCTACAACCTTTAAATGTAATATAGCACACTGGGATTACATGATCCTCCCAATTCTGCTGGATTAAAAAAAAACTAACTAACCAACACGCCGTTTCCCTGCAGGGGTAGATAGAGAGGACGTGCCGCCCAAACAATTCTGTCTTGGCACACACTCCTAGCCTCATTCACATTCATACTCTTGACAAGGCCCGACCCTAATATTTGATTCACTTCATCGTGCCATATCTTCCCCGGGGATTAATTTTACTCATTACGCTTACATCAGCCTTGCATTCTTTGCGGATCTTTACATTTCTCACACGATCACACATACGCCTCAGGGATCTCATTTCTACAGTCTACTTATCTCTGCCCGTTCCATGCCTCACTGCCATTAATCAGGGTAGGTACCACCATTCCATTCTGCACTGTTAATTCACTTCTTTGGACTAAGAACTTAAATAATAAATAATATTGGTGATAATCAATTTACTACATAAGATCAAAGATACCAGAAGGTCTTTTTTGTATTTTTCTAGTGAGGTTGGCTATCATCGTCATTGTTGAAACTGTAGCCTAAAATAATCATCGGAACTTGACTCGTACCAGGCACGTAGGTTACCAAGTCGTTGGGTGTTAACTTTGGAAACCTAACCTAACCTTAACTTATAAATAAAGTGATTTCTGAAAATTCGTAAGTGCCAAAATTTTAAACAGATGAGTTTGGCCCAAACTCTTGTCATTTATAAATTTGGACCCTTTCAACATTCCGCCGATATTATTATGAAGGGCGTCAGGTTATTGGAAATTCCTACCTTCTATTTACCCCTTCTTTTGAACTCCAAAGGGATGAAAGCACTTTTTCAATATGAGCGATGACGACTCCTGCTCGATAAGGGATTATTACTCCCTCGCAAAGGGAAGGGTGGATTTGATAATTTATTTGCGGAAATTTATTTTTAGCTGTTCAGAGGCGATTTTGTTATTTGCATCTTATTGAATTCACATTTCTTTGATGTATGTTATGGGACTTCGATTGGAAGCTAACCGAATACGGTGATCATGATTATCAAAGAAACCATATAGGTAGTGTCTGTTATCAAAGTTCTTAGTATTTATGAATATAGTTACAAGAAGGCTATAATAACATATCTCATAAATAAATATAAGTGTTAGTTTTTACGATTCTTTAGCCAATTTTAATTCTGTAATAATGTCCATCGAAATTAAAATACCATATAAATAATTATGCATCCGCCGCAACTCAGGACAGTGGAAATTAAACACACTTTTGAAAAGTGATGTAAAGTCATTAAAAGTGACCCATAAACATAACCTATTTAACCTAGTTTTTTCATCACTTTTCAAGAGTGGTGAATTGTTACAGTCCTTAGTTGCCCGGTTACCGTTACCCCAGAGACACAAGAGAGGCATGGCCATTAACCATATTAGTATAAACCGTGAACTAGGTACACTCAGTATCGCCATACAGCCTGAAAACATTTCTCCAAAACTCCATTTGGGAGTACCATAGTACCACTGGGTCGTAACGATTGGTAACCTTATGCGGTAGTTACCTAAAATGCGAATGAGATAGGTTTCGAACAAATAACCCAAATATAGCCATCTTCCTTTAATGTCAAAGTCAAAGAACGCCAAGCAAAATACCACCGAGGAGCAGGCAATGAATGATAATAAGATTTCTTAGCCACTAGTGGTGTGCACTTATAATCCAAGCAGTAACTGCGCGATACATAAGGAAGATGTAGCACTGCCTTAACTCAGGAAAGTCTTGCCGAATATTTAAGTGTACCGCAGGCGTTAAGTATTGTGATAATTTTGAATGGGAGATACTCGAGTCGTGCCATGTCAAGAGTCAGGATAATAGAAGAGTATGTATTAGACGATGTATGAATGTGAATGATACAAGGAGTGTGTGTCAAGACCCGAGTTGTTATGCGGTTCGTCCTCTCTGCCTCCCCCCTGCGGGGAAACGGCGTGATTGTTAGTTAGAATTTTGATTCGATATTATCAAAAGTAATTTCTCAGCTCTGTCCTCACCACAAAATGCTACGTACCGTCGATTTCATATTCCGAGAAAACTGTTTCGATTTCTTTCTACGTTGCAAATTAAAACGTTTTTACGCATGATATCATTTATATCGCATCATTTTACCGAATTATTGCTTCGATGGCGCTTTACAAAGTTATAAAATAACTTTTAATTATACTTAAAGACAGTAGCGGCTTGTACCGACAAAAATGGGTGGTGCGCTATATACCCATGCATCCACAGGTAAACCTTCAGCTGTGAAAGAGACTAAAAAATAGCGATTTTGAAGCTTTTATCGACCCGCTGGTGTGATCGGTGGAGTGAAGTGGCGCCATCTCGCCGAAGAGTTTCAAAGGCATTGGCGAGCGCCGTTCCCGTTTCGGAGAAATTTCAATACTATGGTCAGCATCCACGCTCTGCGCGGATAAATAATTCGTGTTCCCGGGTGACATTTCTCGATGGGCGATATGGAAATCGCTCGCACCACGTGACTTATGACACGTGATACAAAGAAAGAATATTCGAGCCGGTTGAATTTAACTTAATTCTTATAGTATTCTTAGAGTAAAACTATAGCATTACTCTTATTTGCTTTGATTTTCGGTGATATTATTATCGGTTGACCGAAATTTTGCGTCGCTCCAACGCTTCTTAGAGCTAGCCGCCACTGCTTAAAGATACTGGGGGTACTAAATTATAGATTAAAACCTTGTGAGATAAACGAAAAGTCGTATCTAAATATTTACTGATGCTGCGGACTATCGTGGTACGAAAAAGATTCAGGTTTATGCGACAAAATGTTCAGAATGGAAGAACGATCAAGATAAGCATGATCTAAATTTTCACATAGAATAAACAGAAAACTCTGGCGCAAGTTAGATTTATGAAATGATTTTACATATTTCTGGTATTTTTATTATTTATGGTGTAAGATTACGTAACCAGTACGCTGTTATTTACATATAGTTAAATCAAGTAAGAATTCGTTGAAAATGGAGAAAATTATATGACTCAAAAATATATATTCTGGAAAACCTCTTTCGTTAGCAATGATATTCTGACCCGATCTTAACGCTCTTTCGTAAAATATCCGAATAAAAATCATTTTCTATATAAATTTTGTTGTTTTACTATTGAACCTTTTATTACAAGAGTGTTCTAGATACAGCCATCTTATAGATCAGTCTACCTAACCAATATGAAAAACTAATCTTTAACATTATGTTTAGTAACATATTTTTAAAATCACAGGAGATTTCCGGGTGTTCTGTTTTCGATTCATTCGATTTAATTAATATCATACCTCCAATTATTAAAACTGATACATGGACTGCTTACTGCGACTTAAAGTCAATGAATCCCCCTATATTAAATTGTTTATCCCATATTTTTGTGACTTATAAAATTACAAAAATATATCACAAATTCGTTGAAATGCCTGTCTCGAATTGACACCAAAGATTGTTGTTCACAAAGTGCGGTGATAACTTCATAAAGTACGGTGATGACTTCACAAGGTGCGGTGATGACTTCACAAAGTGCGGTGATGACTTCCCAAGGTGCGGTGATGACTTCACAAAGTGCGGTGATGATTTCGCAAAGTGCGGTGATGGCTTTACAAAGTGCGGTGATGACTTCACAAAGTGCGGTGATGATTTCGCAAAGTGCGGTGATGGCTTTACAAAGTGCGGTGATGACTTCACAAAGTGCAGAGGAGCCACGATATTTACCTGTTCATCTGGTTTCAGCGTGCTGTCTATGGAGCCGTCCGCTTTGATCAAGTGAATCTGCAAAGCACAATAAACTTTAAAAAATACATTGTTATTTATGTGTTCGTAAATTCTGCAGTATAATTATTATTACGCGTGACAGCCGTTCCGCCTTCCCATCGCGTTATCAAACTTTGGAGACGATATGTTTACTATTTATGTTACTTCAAATTGTTAAATCAAATTGTTTATGTTAAATCAAATTGTATTTAATTTTAACAATGCCCTTATTGATTTCCGAGTAAATTTTATAATTATATAGAAATGAAATATTTGCGTTTAAAATAATACAGAACCCATGAAGACGAATAGTATTATGCTAAAATATTAATTAATAATTATTTTTATTATTGAGGTATGGTATTATAACCTTCTTGTAACTATATTCCGTGCAGTTGAACACATCTACAATTTCTGCGAAATTGCCAACTGCATGCAATCTAGGTATAAACGACTATCTAAATGACTCAGTCCTGATATTGTTGTTGCAGTTAAAAATACTTTTCGATCAAGTAGTTCCAGTAGGTATGTTGAAGGTGATTAGGCTCAGTAAATCAGGGCTGTCTATAACACTATTAATATTTTTTTAAATATACATTAAGCCGGAGACAAGTCTTCTATCTGAACATTTTAATAATTATTGGTGGTTATTACCATTTAATGTTTCCCCGCTTTTATATTGTTACAAAAATTGACTACATTGACTTAATAATAAGTACACAGCAGAACTAAATTAACTTTAAAAAAAAAATAAATAAAAAATCTTAAAATTAAAGTTGTATTCTACAAGTTAAACTCGATTCAATTTCATGTACCTACCATTAGATCAAGGTCCTCTAGTATGTATTATTGTGACAATTATACCACAGTCTCAGGATATAACTCAGTTATAAATAGATTTCACACACTTGGGAACTTTTATGCTAAAATCGCAGATAATTTTAATATTCCCCTTGTAAAGTATAAAGCTGCACTAATAACACATTTTAACGCCACTTATTTTAATGAGATCACTAAATAACAGGCTATTATTGTCATTGCTTCTTTCTATACTGTTATTTTATTTGTTATGTTTTAACTAAATTTAATTCTTTAATTTTTCTCATCAAAATTTAATACTGCACTATGTATATGTAAAAAAATAAAATAAAAACTTTTTATGTAAATGGCACTTATGCCGTAAATTCTAAATAAATAAATTAAATAAAAAAAAATAATTAAAAAACAATAAACTTATTCAAAATCAAACTACCATAAAAACAACGGTTGCGCGATCTTTTGTATACAATACTTAATTTTGGATTTGAGGCCAAAATACTCAAACGTAATTTATTTTCCTGGAACAGAGGTAAATATTTTTTTTATTTTTGTCGCTCAGAAACTATTTTTTCCGATATACTAATTCAAAATCCCCCAGTAGGTACTTCCTGCGGGGGATATTCGTTCATATTATATATAAATCATTTACATAATTCGAATAAATAATTTTTTAAATAAAAAAAAAAAAAATAAAAAAAAAAAAAAAAATAAAAAAAAAAATAACTCCCATTACATACGTAATAAAGCACTTCTTAAGAATTGCAAAATATATTGAATTTTGTTTTATGACTGCGCATAATGGGGTTGGATAATTTTATAGGGGATCTCTTTATTATTAAGCCCTGGGGATGCTGTGCCGAGTAATCCTTCGAGGCTTGATGAAGGGGTACGCGGAGATGCGAAACACAGATATGCTGATGAACGCCGGGGGACAGATTTATTATAATCTGTACCTATTGTATGCGTTATTATGCGGTTGGATATATTACATGCAGCCTCGTTGGTGAAGTTTTGAGATAAACATCCCGCCATGGATAGATACAGTGAGAAATAATGATGATTACAATGTATTATGTAAGCACTAGCGCAGACCCGTGCAAAATCACGGGATAGTCTGAATTCTTAAAAAATCAGTTCCAATTTTCAAAATATTTTTCTAGTAAAATATTATATTTTAGATAGGAGCTTCGCTTAACTGAATTCTTCACACAATCAATTCCAAATTTGATGAATTATTCAAAACTGTGAAACAACCCGTCCTTATACTTATCTAAAACCTAACCAACCTTACTCCTCCCATCTCCTTCTCCTCACCGCCGTCTTTATCCTCACAAAATCCCCAAAAACTAGAGATTCTATAGTCCCACTATCTCCGGAAGGGTAGTTTAAATTCTAAAATATATATTTTTCCTGAAACCTATCTATCAAAAAAATTGTTATGTAGACCACTTAAAAGATATAATAGGCTGTATTTTGTTCATTTTTCTTCCACATTGATGATTGATCTCCTGGCTTTTTCAAAGTCTAAGGGTGCTTTTTAATGGTTATGGATTTATGCGAATACATCAAAAGTAATTGCGGTATTAGTTTTTGCTAGGGTGGCCCCATCCCCTGCCGCTCCTGGACAGCGGGGCGGATTGCCTAGAGGGGTCCTCAGACCAATTTGAATAACAAAAAGATAATAATTATTATTATCAATGCTGGGCCCGCTGCCGGCTTGGGGTTTACATCTCAGTAGTACTTGAAGATGTAATTGGCGTGGGGCCAGGGGTTCTCAATTTGTCGATACAATCCATCACGGCATTTCTTCACCTGGATCTACATACCACATTTTAATGACACTCGCTCCTTGCTTTATTCACAGACGTCTTACAAATATTGCAATGTTGATATTCTAACTCTTGACACACACGGAAAAAATTACTAATATAATATATTTTTCTGGTACAAATTATTCCTAATCGGAAAAACAGGACTGCAAGCCCTTAACGAATGAATTGATTAGTTTCCTGCTAATCACTTTCTCAATATATAATATCAGGGCAAATGGAGGTGCATAAACTCGTATTCCGATATACTAAAAATGTACTAAAAGTTTATTAGGAAACATCCTTCATTTCTGTTTTTAACCGGATTTTAATAAATCAGTAATACTCACTTTACTCCGTGTGGCCGACACAAGTATTTGGTTCACTCGATCGTGCCAAGTCTTTCGCTGGGGTCTCTGACTTGTTCATTTGTTGTAGGCAAAAATTCGCTTTAAACTTTCAAATGCAGTAGACAATAGGGCGTAAAACTTTGAACCGATAGTGCCAATATGTGTTATCTATACCAATTTGAAACAAAAATTGATGTCGTCTGTTGAAACAAGATCTTGATGCTCCTAGGCCTCAGATGGGCCAGTGGAATTGATTTTGTGTTCAAGAAAGATTTTCGATATTTGAAATGTTCGATCAATTTTATTTTGCTAGAAAAAATTATACATTTCGCTTACTTCGGGGACACGGACATTTCTAAACCTTACTAGAGATTATTTAGTAATTTTTCGAAGTAAATTTCTTCTGAAAGCTTATCACTTTGTAATGTCATTATTTATTAGAATAATACACAAAATAACTTTCATGAAACATGTAGAGGTTATATATATTAAAGTTATGTAAACAAAGTTATTTTGTGTATTATTCTAATTATTTAGTAGCCGACTTCAAAAGAATTAAGTATTGAGATGTGAATTATGAACGCAGGAAGGAAGAATATAGATACAAAGTTACAACCTAACAAAGATTAGTTTTTCTTCTAGATACTGCTTTATATTTTTCCTCTTGTACTATTTTAACATACTTACAAAAACTTACTTTGTTAAAATGAGCATACTATATGTATATAAAAACTTGACCTAATTTATAATTCACACACAAAACCATGTACAATGTGACCTGAGAACGAGGTACCCCAGTAAGGTCATATTATTTACAACATTTGTAAAAATTAAAAATAAATACTATGACACACTCTTATTTATTTAACTGTACTTTTTTTGATAATATTAAAATCTTTAAGGAAAAAGTACTAAAAACTTCTTCTTCTTTATGTGCCGTATCAGGTCCCCCCGACGTTGGCGATCACTCTAGAAAATGTCTCTTTGTCTTGCGCTGCCCGGAATAGCTCCTCCACACTTCTAATGCCGGTCCACTCTCGTATATTTCGCAGCCAAGACATTTGTCTCCTACTAAAAACGGAAAAAGTTTTTTTAAGCATTTTTAATCCAAATGCTAATAGAAATATATCTGCCAATTTTCTAGATCATCACACGAATAAAGAAAAGTAAGTTCTGGAGTGAATAACTAACGTTAAATGTCCCTATAATATTCCCATCGCACAATTAGCAAACCTACTTCTCATTAACCTTGCGCCCGCGGACATCTGTTGAGAACCCCTTAGTTTGGGGTAAAGAACCGCCCTTTGACCGAAATGGTACACGGAGATGAAATAGATCTTCCACGTGGATGCAGCAAACAAATTGTAGGGTGAACAGGTTTAGAAGATCTTAGAAGATGATGACATTAAAAGGGTGTGAAGATGTTTGAGTACAGCCTCCCTTTGCCCTTTTCTTAATCCCTTAATTTTCTATGCGTCATGCAGGGTCGGGGTAAGGTTGGGGTTTTGGGTACTGACCCTAGGCAGTTGGTTTAATTAAGGGTGCCAAAAATAACCACCAAAAAACATTTAAATAGTGACCAAAGTCAAATATTAATACTTTTTGAATTTTCGGTATCGTCTTGGTTCGAGATCACGATTCAGAATTAATTGTATGAAATGGATTTAGCCATGTTTGTTGACCAGATCTGATTAGCCAGGTACTCTCAACCTTCCTCTACCCCTCCCTACCACCTGCATAATATACACACCTCCAAAAGATAATGGAGTGGTGAGGGGAAGGATATAGTGAAAGAAAGATTGGAAAGTAGCTGGTTATTCAGTTCTGGTCACCAAACATGGCTAAAGCCATCATGCAAAGTATTTTTTCTGGATTATGGTCTTTCACCAGAGCAATACTTAGAGTATCTTCTACTCTGGAACACACCTCACATGTGCTGTGAATGATCATGCATTAATTAAATGTGAAATAACATATTAAATTATTTAAAAACATTTTATTTTTCTACGTCGAACCTCGAACCTGTGACCTCTAGACAAGCCGATGGTGTTAATTCTCGACCACGGAGGCCGTCTATTCTTAACCATTGCTGAGAGTTGATACACTAAATGTCACTTCTATAACTTCCCTCCTAACTGTTCGCATCACGTACATCCCTCCTGTGTATTTAATTCGGTACACAAACATGATTGATTTAAAGTTTTTCCTGAGGTCACCAACATATTTTCGGCATTTTTTTGGATTTGTGAATTCCACCGACAGGAAGAGCTTCGAATAAATAAAATATTTATTGTTTTATGTTATTTATGTGCTTTCTCTGATTTTGAGGGTTCGTAACTTCAATAAATTATTCCAAATTAGACACGGTTTTGAAAACAGAATCGATTTTTTATTTCATGGAATGTTTTGTTGTATCTACCGAGTGGCTACAAAATATCTTTACATAGAATTTACAAATTTTTTTGATTGCTTAATTTATTTACTTTTTCTCGATGTCGGTATTTCCGTGAAAGTTTTTTTTCGTCTACGTTCTTTGTGGTCTTAGCTCTTTGAGTTATTTTTCAATGATCTATTTCTTTTGATAAAGAAAATTAAATTTATTTCGAAGTTAAAACTTATTCGCCCTTTTTGTGGAAGCATTAATAATATTTATGTTTTACGAAAGTATTCGGAGTTGTTGGCAAGGGCGTAGCTACAGCATTCACTTGGCGGGGGGTTCTACCCTAAAGGGGGTGGTTCGGCAAGGGGAGAAGGGAGTTCGAGAACACTACTACAACGACTTATTATTTATATCAAATTAATTATATTATTGCTAATTATTTGGATGGTGTCTGATAAGATTTTATTAGTTACAAAAAACTTGTTTTTAATTGAGTGTTTTAAAAATGTGGAATAAAAAAAATCTGATGTATTGCCTTATTGTTTACTTTGCAGTGTCTATTTAAAAGATGTGCGAGGCGAGAAAATAGTTGCCTTGGACTAATTTCAGACAGTTAAATTGTGATTTTTTTTTCTCCAGTGCTCACCATTCGACTGTTATTGCTTTTGCGTTAAATTAGACAAAATTATTATTTACATTTTTCTTTAAAGTACAAAATAATAATTGAATTATCTTTTTTTGTAACAAGTAGAGATAATAATATCCTCACTTGGATCTTCCATACTGAGAATTTCACCTACATATTAAACTTTAATTATTTGACTAATTATTCGAGTTTATGAAAAGAATTTAATCAACTTAAAAGTTTTTTTTCCAATACGTAACAGTTGAAACTATTTCAAGGGAGCCAAATAACGTATTATAATTAGTTTTTTATTATTATTATTATTTTTTTTATTATTGGCAATTTTTTGATACATACAGGTACATATATAATTATACAAAACATAAGACAATAAAATCCCACTAAAGCGAAGCCTGTGCGTGGGCATTATATGTTATGTATTCAAAACAGTGGTGGTTAAATAAAGAAAAGAATATATAGTTCCTATAGTTAGATTAATATAATTTTACTGGAGTTTTTGCGTATTTAATAAAAAAAACAGTTAAATTTGAAGTTAAATAGAAGTTTTTTTTTTTTAATGTAGACGGTAGTGGCATATTTTAGGTATCATATTCGTAGTACAAATTACAGAAAAAAAACTCTCATTTCCAGATTTTTTCTTACCTAGCTTTTAACATTAATTTTATACGAGATTAGGTTTTGACACATCTTGATGGAACTCGGCAAGGAATTAAATAATTTTGGGCTAATATAGTTAATTTAACACATTTCAGTAGTTTATTAAGTATGTTTCAAATATCCCGACCACCCTGTAGAATTTGTCCCATAGTTTTATCTTCCCGATCTATTTATCTCCGGCTACACCCTCGCCCCAAAGTCTCTGAACAATAATAATAAATACATCACACATAACAATAAATTAACCTTTACGATCCGCAATACTTTGTATTATTCTTTTCTCTTATAATATCTTTCTAATGGATCTGAAGATTTATTACTCGCCGCTTTTGGAACAAAAATAATATATACGTATTATTGTTAGTACCAGGCAATTGCACGGGGTTCTTTAAAAATTGCAAAACATAAACAATATCGATTTATTGCGTTCAAAAAAGGATATTTGATATTCGAACTCATCGTGTTATTTTCAAATGCAGTTTCAACATTTTTTTCTTTTTTTATGTGAAATATTTTAGGACATTTAAACGGCATTCTGCTTATCACCGTTTTTATAAGAATTTAACATTTTGCATAAAACATTTAAACAGTTTTTTTTATTTTGCGACCCTTTTTCAAACTGTTATGATTTTCATAAATGTTTAGTTAATAGTTGCAATTCTTAATTATCTCTAAATGTTATAAAATAAAGTCACTATTTGTGTCTGTCTGTTTGTGCGCCTAGTGCTTCTAAACTACCCAACGGATTTTGATAAGGTTTTGACTATCATTTAGAAAATTTCTTCCGAAAGGTTTATGTATATAATACATGCATATTATATTTATAGAAGTAAGTCGAGCAACGCCGGGTACACGTCAGGTAGTTTCTTAATAAATATCAATCCAGATGAGTTATTAGAACTTATTTTGGTCCAAGGTACAAAAACTATTTTATTAAAATAACAATATTGTGTGCATAATGAATTTTAAAAGGTTTTGGTGAATTTGTGAAATACGAATATCTCATAAAATTATTCAAAGTTGATTTGAATATAACGATAATGATTAAGAAAGTGCCCCTTAGATGAGTTTGAAATTTGGTAAATTTTCATGACGCTCAAGTGGATGGTAATTCAAAGAAGACATGGCACCATCGAGTGAATCAAAAACATAATTCGGATGAAGTGTGGGTGTGGAAATTATATTTTTTTATTTATTTATATCGGTAAGCAAGAAGTATTCCGTTTACACCTGTTTAACGGTTTTCTTGTTCGATGGGTAATGCTCTCGACTTTTTCCGGTTCATATCTCGGCATGCGCAAGTAAAGTTAATTTAGTTAATTTGTATTGTTTAACAATCTATTCATTTAAAAAAATATAATATACTCGTACATAGTGTACTTGGGGCACGTTCCAGATTGTAAGATACTTTTAGTACCACACTGGTGTAAGACCACCATTCATAATTACAACGTTGCTGGAATTGGCTTAGCCGTGTTTGGTGACCAGATCTGAATAGCCAGGTACTTTCCTACCTTCATCTTCTTTATATCCTTCCACTCTCCACTACCTTCAGCCTCACAACATACCTCAATTGGGGATACCGAAGTCTTACTGGCTCCAGTGAGTGGGACGGTTGGGAACAGTTGGGACTCAGGACTAGTATGTATATTATTTACATAAAAAAAGCAACAGCAGTGATAGTATCTACCACTCTGGTTACTATTTTTTATGTAAATGTCGCACAACCGTCCCAACTGCTCTCAACTGGAATCCGCTCGCAACTTCAGAGAGCGTATGGCATCCCCAATGGCGTATATTAAAAGATTTTTTTTATTCTTGAATTATTTAGTATTTTTATTATTTTTTTATTGACTAATGCATTTTCTATAACGATTTAAAATGTGCCATTTTCGATTTGCTGCCAAAACGACATGTTCGTTTTTATTAGTGAGTCCACGCCACTCCACATTGGCGTTTTCTTCATCATAATGACGTTGTAACCAGTTGGAATCATTTCGGAATATACGGTTTTAGATCGTTTTTTAAATCAATAATTATGAATGAAAATATTGAAAAATTACACATTTTTAGTACAACGATCAGAATCAGAAAACAAGCTTTAAATCTTCCACACGTGTTTAACGGTATTCATAGTTTGTGAAATTACCCTTGTGGGGTATGTTTTGTTTTGCACATCGTCGGGTTTTGAACCCTTGACCTCTGGGCCAGAGTTAAGGATTTCAACACTCAGAGACGTTACATTATTATTGAACAACAAATAGAGCTTTTAACAGCTAATTCATATCTCTGCCAAGAATCTATCCATCTGTGTAACGGTTATCTTTATGTGTGGTCAAATTATGCCTATTGTAGTTTCGTCATTCGTAACTGGCTACATATTATTATGTTATAATGTTTCTGCTTTCCTACTACATTATTATATTAAGTATATTGACTTGTCTTCTGTTTGTCAATCCTGACTACACGGAAGATGGAACAATATTGATAACAGATTAGTATTATTACTTATATTATGTGGGTTCTCAATTTAAATGATTATTTCATATAGGTAACTATCGTATTGTCAGTTATCAGCAAACTATAGCGGTAATAATGTCTTAAGGTTAAACGCGACGCTCGTAATATTCTACGTGTTCATAGATGGCGTTAGTTAATTAATTTTATTAAAATACGCTTTTGGCAAGGTATTGCTTTACAATATTAAGACAAATTATTTATTTGCGATCTTCCAAACGCAATATGAATATGAATAAACTCAATTCTTTCGAAAAAGGCATACAAATACAATATTTTACCGATGATTCAATCCAATATTGTATTTGTACGACTTTCTTCAAAGAACACCTATAACATCATCAACAAAAAGCAGTGACTTCATTCCAAAACATATTTATATTTTTTTAATGTTGCCACATCCTAGTACTAATGATACTACATACTACTGCTGCTCGCATCTTAGCATGAGCGCCGCCTTTGTTTCTATCTACACACCAAACGCATCACTCTCATTGCATAGCATAGCATAACATAAGCAAATGCCAAATTATGAGCTTTCATCGAATAAAGAATCCAATATTTTTTTATTATTCCATTAACAATATGTCGTTAGTATCTGTCTCGGAAATTAATGACTTAGGTATTTGGTTTGACACGAAACTTAACTTTATCAAGCATATTGAAATAATTATGAACAATTCAAAAAGTTAATTAAGTCCCTAAAATTGGATACTGATATATTGTACCCCTAATTTTCTTACACTTACCCAATTTGTACAAAAATATATATTAATTTAATTGTCGTTAAAAAACTATTTTTCTAATTTGTTTACCTGATATATTGTACCCTTAATTTCCTCACGCTTTCTAAATCTGTAAGAAGATATATTATTTTAATTATCCTTAAAAAGACACTTTTCTAATTTGTATACCTATGTTAATATTATGTTTGTATTTATATCAAAAGTTATGGATTATTGTTTAAAAAATCATTAGAACTAAATGTAAATACTCCTCCCATAAACACGAGCTCCTTGAGCTCAACTTATGGAGTAGTAGAATAAAAAACGAAAAAATTATGTATCTGTCTGCATATTGTTATCATTTATAATGTTAAATAATTTACAAGTAATAAATAATAAAAAAAAATATATATATATCAATAAGCCCTAATAACCAATAAAGCTTTGAAAATGTTGGGATTTATTTTAAGGGTATCTAGTGAATACTGTAAAAACATTATATATGTCACTAGTAAGGAGTCATGTAGAATACAATTCCGCGGTTTGGTCCCCAAATTATGAAGTTCATTCACATGCGATTGAAAGAATCCAAAATAATTTTTTAAGATATGTAAATTTTAAAATGGGCATTCCTAGAGAAAACCTAAATTACGATAACGTACTTTGTTCATTAAATTTAATAAAATTTTCTGATCGCAGAATTATTTCCGACTTAACCTGTTTGTATAAAATTATTAATTCAATGTGTGATACCCCTGATTTATTATATGTAATCTCTTTTCATACTCCAAGCAGGTCGGTTACAAGACAGTACCTACCATATTATTGTAGCAATTCTATTTCAACGTCCCAATATCACACTCCTATGCGACGGATTCAACAGCTAGGAAACAAATACTACGATGTTGTTGATATATTTAGTACATCAATTTCAATATATAAGCATACCCTATTGAAGTTTTTTTCATCAAGTAGTGGAATATTTTAATAAAGGTATTTAATTTGATTTGACTAACACATAATAATTTTGTAAACTGAAACAGAAAAAAATATTTTGGATTTTTTATGTTTTGTGCCTGCATGCTGTGTATGTGTATGCAAGTTCAGTGATATTTTGACTTTATAGTTATTTTTCTGCAATTGTTTTAAATAGTCGCCTGCACTATTTCATGTATAAAATCGTTAATATTTTTTATATATATATGGTGAAAAATATCCACTTTGAGAGTCCGTGCATTTTGGTTGTAGAGCGACGACAGGACAGTCGGCCACGCTTCCATGCCATGTCTCCCATTGTTTCTATTATCTATGATGAATCCAAATCTAGCCATACAACTCTGTAGGTAGTTATAATAATGTAAATCTCACCCCAATATACAAAAGTACGACATAATAAACACAGTGAGATAATCATTTTATCAACAAAGCGTTAGACATGCAACAATAACTTCAATGCACTCCGGATCCGTGTGCACTCATGCATCTCCTGCTTTACTCTGGGGGGCGTCCCTTTGTGGCTGAGTAAGGCTGTTCTACCTTCGCGATGGATAGGAATGGAGATACGATCATGTGGTTGGACGATCACGGTGGATTTGCAAGAATTATATATGTACAAGGGGCTACCAAAGGCTTGTGTGATAGCACTTTGTATCAACACTTAATACGATTTCAAAGGAAAGAAAAAGATTATTGTTCTCAAAGTGTTCATAATTTACAGTCTGACAAATACATATAGATCACTTTGAGATCTAAAAAAATATAGTGCCCCCATATTTTTAACTCACATTTTTACAATACCATCTATTGGGTATCTTTAAAACAGTTATTGCAAATATAATATTTAAACATTCATTATGTGGATGGGATAGATTGGAAATATAACACGCACCGACAGGAACAAGATAAACGTCCAACTCCTCGTTTACCTCGTGTTTGTAACCAAATTCGTACCGAGCAAGTTAGAAACAGTAGATAATCATATCAATTCATGAAGGGTTGTAAAAATCACGTTGTTTAACAAGTACTTGATTGCCACAAACACGGCTCGAACTGAAGGTGGATAGTCCGAAACAGTTTTCCATACAAACTTTCAGGAACCAATTACGGTGATATAAAAGATATAATTCCATTATTAGTGCTTTAATTAATTTGAAAACTAACTAACAAAGCAGCGAATACCCAGTTTTGTTATAAAGAAGTAAAACAAACTATTATTATTTAATTCAGCTAGATTCCATCGGATTTTATAGATAGAATTTGTCTGCCGTCGCCCCTCTAGATTTCCTTAACGCTCCATAATTTTCTTTGAGCCTTCTTCTTCTACTGCCCCCTGAAAGCCTCCAGCGCCCACAAGGGGGCGTTTTCGCCCACTTTGAGAAAGACTTGTATAGATAATACTCGTAATAATTAGGATTCCAGAGTGGTGGATATTTTCAGTATCGCCCTGGTTTAAGACCACCATTTAGAAGCGTCGCTTGAAATGTCTATAGTCGTGTTGGGTGTTATAAGCAGGGCCTCGATTCTCGACGAAGTCATTCCACTCGAACAACGAGTGGTTCGACCCACTCTTTGTTCGAGTGGGTCGTGCGTTTTTTGTTTGAAAACTAATATTATAGACACTTGAATTAAATAGTACACATCTTTGTCTTTGCTTTAATCGAACATTTTTTGTAATCTTTTATAAGCCAAAAAAGTATTAGGCCTATAAAAAATGCTTGGTAGTGTAAAATCTTCTACGAAGCCGTTTTCGTAATTATGTTTTTATTGTATAATATGGCAAATTAAGTTATTTGATCGGAAAACATTTTAATGTTTGTGCATTAATTTTAACAAACAAAATTAAATATTTGGCAATGTTTTTTTTGCACAAATCAAAACAGGCTGCCGGTGTTAAGCGAGAATTTCAAACTTACCTCGAATCCAAATTGGATTCCCTAAAATGGATATTTTTACATATAGTATATTTATTTATTTATTTTATATATATATATATATATATAAATTACAAACAATACAAAACAAAATGAACCTTTGTCAGTCCAACTGGGAAGGATTCCCGTTTCAGGACAGCCAAATTGTGTATTTAGTACATAATATTCTTACAATGGAATGGCGATGCTGTCAAAACAAATTTTTAGAATATTGTTGATTGCATTCGAAGTGACAGGATGGTTTCTTTATCCTTGAAATAATCGCAAAGATGTAATTTATTACCAGGGTCAATTTGGATAACATTAGTAGTTGCATTCAGAACAGATGAATGGTTTCTTTCGGGACATCACAAGTCTGAGATTCTTTCCAGGGCATTTTGGAGAACATTTACAATTGTATAGTTAGAATTTCCACATCTATAAATCAGCATAAGACATATGAATCCTATAGTACTATATTTTTAGAATTTCTTAGGTGATAGAAATTACACATTACTAGACCAGAATATATGCCGTATGACATATGAATTTCCAATTTTAAAATTTCGAATTTTTATTTATTAAATGGCTAGTCATTATTATACAGTAATCGAAATAAAACCGCGCAAAAGATTCGCAAATTTAAATTTAAATAATAACAACAATGAAGATCAAGTATTAGGAACAAAAATAACCATTTTTAAAAATGAAATAATAACTGACTTTTGATCCTTATCTCTCTTAAGTATAAAATAGCCTTTTGGAAGATAAAAAATAAAATTTAACATATTTATTGTGTATTGCCCTATTTTCGACGTTTATTTATTTATTATAACATTATATTTGATTATTTCTAATCTTTCATTTTCATTTCCATGCGCGCTGAATAGTTACATTCACCTAGAAAATTCGTACAGAAAAAAACTCTGTAAATTTCATGACGCTAGAGCACACAGTTCGTGACTTTTTTCTGCTTCAGACAAACAGATTTCAAATACTAAATGAACGTGTGGGCATTATACATTTTTCCTTGGGTCCGTCGATTTGTTGCTACGCCAATGTGTAATCAATATTTTTGTGACCCTCCAATTTGTCCCTACCACAAAATCACCGCCGTCAAAAAGCTGCCTCATTATTTCCGTGAGAGAAATTATTATATTCGGCACCCCTAAATTCTTCGTGTGCATTACCCGGCGATGCACGGGTGCGGAAGAAACCAAAAACCCAACTGCATACGGTTCGATTTCACCTTAACAATGAGCTTTATTGCAACAACAAGGTATTATGCATGCTACGATAAATAGCTTAGAATGGAGCTTACCAAAATTATCTTGTCTTGTATGTACCTATAGTATATACCGGGGCAGAGAGTTATTTTACATTCAGCTGCATTCATAAATGATCGTGAGGGCATTTTCGTCAAATTTTTTAATTACATTTTTTCCTTTTAGTTTCTTTTACGTTATATTTTTAAGTTTCTACCAATACCAGATTAGTAGAAGTCGGGATTTTTTTAGTACAGAAATTCTGGGACCATAACTAACTACCTTAATATGTTCTTCTCAATGCCCAGAATATTAATGTGGATTCTTCATTCAATGAAACTTAATTTTTTACTACAAAAGATTGTTCCTGAGGCAGTTTAGTTATGGACAAAAAATAGTATTAAAAAATTTGTTAATATTTTTATGAAATATTCCTATTTAAAGCCACTAAAAATGGCGTTAAAAATAAATATGTCCACCAAATGGAACTGACGGATTCTATATCCTATATTATTCTATATAAAATGTATGTAAACTCTATATTTTCCAAAAACATTATATAAGCTATGTAAGGTTAAACGCGACGTTCGTTATAATCTACGTATTCATAGATGGCGTTAATTTAATTATTTTATTAAAAATATTGTATTTGTATGCGTTTCTTGAAGGAATTAAGATTTGTACGGACATAACTATTTATTAACTATAAACAAAAAAATCGTCCTAATATTGTAAAGCACAACTTACAAATAGCGTATTTTAATAAAATAATTAAAATAACACCTCTATGAACGCGTAGATTATAACGAATGTCATGTTGAAACAACCAAATTAATCTTACTCACCTAAAATTAATTTAGAAATCAGACTTTGTTTGTATGTAGGGATGGGACATGTTAAATATACCTTACACAAAATATGTACAGATTCGACAGTTGTATTTAACTGACTAAATAAAGAAAATTAATAAAGTTGCGTGTTAAAAATATATAATTTCCCAATATTCTGCAATGCGTAACTATGAAAAAGCCAATCAATATCGTGGCACATGACATGAACATAATGTAAAATTTTTTGGTAAAAATGCCCGTAAATCATTAAAATAGTTTGGTGCCCATATCTGAATAACCAGGTACTTCCTTACCCTTACCTTTCCCGTCATCACTCCCGTCTGTCTCGCCATACCACAAATAGGGATTAGTAGTCCCACTGTCTTCGGGCAGTTGAGACTATTGTGCGGTGTTCACATAATATAACATTTCAATGGGTGTTAGCTATTTGTGAGTTTGAAGGCTACCTAATTAAAACAAATCTATTTCTAGGAATGAGGTTACGTTCAGTTTAATCAAGATTTTTGTTATTCATCCATTTATGAAGCTGACTGTATTTGCACCAACTTTTCACTATAGTGCATAATATAGTTGTATCTATTCAAAAATGGGGTACTTACTTGCAGTTATACAGATTGGGGTGGATACAGAATAGGCGGTATGCGCTTAAAGCCTCGTTCACAAAGGGAGTTTTTTTTAATCCGGATGCGATTTTCGCCTTCCTGATTTTTTATGGCATTTTTGACACTCTCGGTTTTTGCTTAGGGTGTTACATAAAAACCGTAATTACTCAGTCATAACTACACGGAATAAATTTATTAATATGAAATACTGTTAATTTATTAAAAATCTGGTCAAAAAATCGTTTTCCTTTAAAAAAACGGGACTTCAGGCCTACAACGAGTGAATTAAACGAATTTATTTATTTTTTTATTTTATTTATTTATTTTATTTTAAATGCACATTTACAGTTATACATAACCAATAATAAACATACATTTTATTTTAATTATAATAAAATATAATATTATAGTAAAAATAATATTATTTCATTATAATAAAATTAACCATGTATCTGTATACTTATGTTTATATTTGAATACACATTACATTTGTGTGTGTTCATATATAGATGTATATGAATGTATTTATGTATGCATCTATGTATGTCAATGTATGTATGTATATGTATATATATCTGAGCATATATATATGTGTATGTATGTATGTTTGCATGTATGAAAAACATATATTTTGTTTTATATTTTCCTTAAATATGTTTATTTTCTTTTTTTTCCTTCCATATTATGTTTTATTTTTTCTTACTACAACATATGGTTTTATTGTAATTTATAGCATTATGACTACCACAACACGGGCATTAGCCTAGTGTGGGAGTTATTAAGTACACAAAAATTGTAATTCATAAAACTCACTGAATAAATAATAAAAAAAAAAAAAAAAAAAAAAATTATTAAGTAATAATAGCGTTTTTGAACTGGTGAATATTAAGTTGGAAAATATCTATATCAGGGGACAGGTAATTTAGTAACATAATCATTTTTCCGAGCGGCATTACATAATCATTTATTAGCGGTAAGTTGGTTCTGCATTTTGGAACGACAAAGGTTCTGTGCCTGCGCGCTCTTGTATAATTGTCGGGGACATAAAACTCAAATTTTTCTATAATATCGGGAATGCAGACGTTACCATTTAGAAGTTTATATGCTGTTATCAGCAAAGCAGTTTTCCTTCTATCGGTGAGGCTATTAATACCCAGCATGCCGGACAAAAAGGCTGATGGATATAACCAGGGATAATATCCGAAGTCTCTAAGATATAAATATCTCAGAAACTTCTTTTGTACTTTCTCTATCATTTGAGAGTAAGTTAAATCCATTGGTCCCCATATTACAGAACCACTTTCCAAAATGCTACGTACTAAACTATAGTATAGCACACGAATCGCGGCCGAGCTGCAAAAATGTCTGGAGTTGCTTAGCACAAATCCTAGCATTCTTAAAGCTTTGTTGCATATCGTTTCTATGTGGACGTGAAATGTTAAGTGCGTATCAAATGCGATTCCCAAATCTCTTGAAATAACAATGTGCTGAAGAGATGAATAAGACATTTTGTAGTTATAGTAAATCGTTTTGTTTGCCTTGGTGTAGCACATAATGGAGCATTTCTTAATATTAAACCCTAATTTATTGGTATGACTCCATTCGACGATAGAATTTATATCACTTTGTAGCTGCAAGCAATTTTCCAAAGATTTTATTAAAAGGAATAGTTTCATGTCATCCGCGAATAAGAGAAACTTGGAAAATTTTATGCAATGGTAAATGTCATTGATAAATAGCGAGAAAAGTAAGGGTCCAAGATTCGACCCCTGTGGAACTCCAGAGTTTGTGATGAAGTTGGAAGAGTGGAAAATACCATAAGTTACGTATTGTTGTCTATTTGAGAAATAACTTACAAATAGACATAGAAGTTTCGCTGAAAATCCAAATTGGTCGAGTTTATTTAGGAGAATAAGCGGATCTACTGAGTCAAAGGCTTTTGCGAAGTCATTGTATGATACATCTACTTGATTGTTACTATCAAGAGCTTGAGATATGTACTCCGTAAAAACCATTAGATTAGATACAGTAGATCTGCCAGACCTAAAACCGTGTTGCTGGTCAATTATAAAGGGTTCAACTTGGGTATAAATGCATTTATGAATTATTAGTTCAAACAACTTGGCTGGAGAGGATAGGATCGCCACTGGTCTATAATTAGAGACTGAAGCCTTATCACCAGTTTTATGTAACGGTGTAACTTTAGAGATTTTCCACAGGTCTGGGAATATTCCGGAGTTAAGTGAGAGATTATAAATATACGCGAGAGGTGTTAATAAGGGCTCAAAGCATCCCTTTAACACGAATGACGGAATAAGATCCGGTCCAAAAGAAGTTTTGGATTTTAATTTTTTAACAGCAGCGGTGATGTCAGTGTTTGTAATATTTTGAATATCAACATTCTGTGCTTTTGTTGGCGTATTTTTTCCAGGTATAAAAGATTTCAAGTCCGCAGCTTCCTTACTATAAGTTGATTTAAAATAGTCTGCAAATGCTTCTGGAATATCTGCTCCTGAGAAAGACTGATTATTCCAAGTAACATGGTCAACAAACCCGCCATCACTTCTTCTGGACGAGATATACTTCCAGAAAGATTTGGGATCGCATTTGATATTTTTTTCAATAGAATTAATATATTGCACATGTGCTAATCGAATACTGCGTTTTATTTTTGTTCTAAGTAGACAAAACATTTCCCGGTCACTCACCATTCCAGTTTTCTTCCATTTTTTGTAATGTTTGAATTTGAGTTTTATGTCGCTAACAATCTCACTAGAAAACCATTTAAGATATTTTCTACCATTCCTCGGAATGCGCTTAATTTTGAAACACATATCAAAATATTTATAAATTATGGAATAGAAAAAGTGTGTCGCTAAATTAACATCATTTATGTCCTTCAAAGGTTGCCAGTCATGAGATTGTAAATGGCAATAAAGAGCTTTAAAATCGCCATGTTCGAAGTTCCATCCTCGCCTAACACTATTATCAATATTATTCCACAAGTTTCGTGTTTGACAATTGGTTGTGTTTTTGTTCGGCGAAATCTCTATACACAACGATGGATGATAAGCGTCTTCTTTAACTAGTGAGTATAAGGATTTATATACTTTTAAATCAATGTTGCTGATAACAATGTCCAGCGTGCTTCCCTTCACATTTGTAATAGAGTTGCTTTGTTCCATTTGGAAAAGATTCATAAAATATATGAGATCCATTTCGGTGCCTTTGTTACTAGATTTTAGATTGAAGTCGCCTATTATAATAATCTTTTTATTGATTAAAAAATTAAAATTCTCAGTAACCTTATCAAAAAAATCGGTATATGTTTTATTTGGCGATGCCGGTGGAATGTACACAACACATATGTAAATAACACCAAAATCATTTAGGCATGTCTTTATCCACATATTCTCGTCTTTACTTTCCAGATAGGTAAGTCTCTGGGTTTGAGTTGCACGGTCACGTCTCGCGGCTAGCAGTACTCCTCCTCCCCTTGAATGTCCCGAGGTTCTGTCCTTTCTGAACACGTCATACCGTTGATCGAAGAGTTGACTATTGTAAATGCTGCCGTTAAGCCATGTCTCTGATAGTAATATAAGATCGTTGTTCTGTATTATTACACTTTGTAGGAAATCATCGGTTTTGGATCTTAATCCCCGTACATTTTGGTAAAAAATTGTGCAAGGGAGAGAATTCACTTTTAGGGGGTTCTCTAGTCATTTCGCGGCGGCATTTTCATTCACTTTGGTCCGGTTTTGATTATCATCAATAGGATTTTGTTTTGGTTTTAAGTACCGATAATGTCTTACCGGTACTCCTCGAGGCCATAAATCTTCCCGTAAAAGTTTTTCGTATAGATCCTCCGTTACACCTATACGGAAAGCTGCGTATTCTTGAGAATGTGCGATGAATTTTTCTATTTCACTTTTTGTTATTTCGTTTTTCTCCAGATGTGCCCGGATCTCTTCTACTGTTGTGTCCTTATGTAATCTAGACACGATAATATTCTTTATTCTTGGAAATGATTTTATACTCGAAGACTTATCGGAGTTACCGATAGTTAAATTCTTCACTGTGCGTTGTCTGCGTTTAATTTTTATCCAATCTTCCGTATTAGGAGCGGTTTTTGATTCCGGCTCGGAAATTGGAACGTGTGGTTCCGTGGCGTGCGTTTTGGGGATCGCGCCGCTAAAAGATGCGGTTTCAAATTGACCGGCGTCATTTTTTGCTTTGGTGGCCGCTCTAGTTCTCATCCTTTCCTTGGTTTGCGTTACTGCTGACAGGGTAGCGGGCGCGGTGTGCGGTGCAGCGGGGGCCGCTACGTCAGCCCAGCGCTGAGTCGCGGGATTTGTAGGTAGTGCATTTTTGTTGTCACTTTTGCTTGTTACCTGCCGATTTAATGTCGCTTCCACGGCCTTTACACGGTCCAACAACTCGTTAATCGTCCTACTTTGTTCGAGAATGATGCTCTTCAGCTCTAGGAGCACGACGTCACTCATTATTCGATCCAGCAGTGAACAAAATTCGCGAAAAAAATTTTTTTTAATGACAGCGCGACAGTAAGACGTGCGTACCGTATCAGTGATAACGTGACTTCTCTATTAAACTCCGAATTAAACCTAACCTAACAATGTTTCAGTCCAAAGCGAAAGTTTTATGAGGATGGCGGAACACGTGTTCATACAAATACTGATGTTTAAATTGACATACTAATATTGTCGCATTCCGCCATGATATCACTGGAAGTTGGTAGGTACTTCTCTCAACACTATGTATACATAATTATATGTGGAATTTTGTGTTTCAAAATTTATTTTCAGCGAATAAAACATTTTCTGTGTGTTTTTTTTTGGTTAAAGCTTATAATAATATCGTTAATTCTAACATTTAAAACGGACGCTAATATATACCGTGTACATAGGATAATTAACAGCTTATTAAAGCGGTTTAAAAAAGCAAAGACGCGCGCGGGTGGGACACGCAAAGGGATACACTAATCAGGAATACAGTAATAGAGGAAAGTCGGCTCGACCCAATTAGACTTGCAAAATAAGGGGAAGTCTGGAGTAATTGGGAAGCTTAATGTTGCGGATAAGGGAACATAATAAATCCCAGGAAGGAAGGTTCAATCTATACTGGAGGATTGATGGTGCTTTATTTACGGGAATTAGAGGGAAATTATCATTAACCGGCTAGCTACTTAGTTCAGAAATGATTGTTGCTTTGTGATCCAGGCTCCCTAGAGAGTGCACCTAATTTTAGGGACAGGTGCTGAAGACTTATTTCAAATAATAATCAGGAGATAAACTTAGCTTCCATTCGACATTTACTATTACTACTAATTTTATTTGTGTGGTTATAGATAGTTCCGTCAAAACGACCTCCAGTTGTAAATCTTGACTGTCCAAACTTTGTAGTGAGAAAGGGTGTCCGGATAAATCATCACAATGATAATTCATCACATCTTTAAAAGGTTATATAAAGTCACGGAAAAAACAAAAACTTTATTAACTGGGTTAAGTAGGTAAGGTTAAGTTAGGTTAGGTTAGGTAAAAAAAAAAAAATTTCATCTTTTCTAATGACTTTATATCACTTTTTAAAAGTGTGTTGAATTGTCACTGTGTTGAGTTATCATGGAACCGTTATGTACATAAAAGTTAACATCTTTCAATGTAATTGGATTAATCCAGAGATTAGTTTTAAAAAATGCCTAAAAATATTTTCGACGTAGTTCTAAGGTATTTAAATCGCGCATTCCTGTTGAAAACAATGCAGGAATGGATAGTATGTAAACTCGCTCATATGTAGGTAACGCATAAACCTTTTCTGTTATCTTACCGTACTTATCTGTTTCCAGGATTAGGTTTATACTAACCAAGTTAATTTTATTCAATGTTTATTTCCTGATACGTTCTGAACGGTAGTCTTTATAGATGCTCTGACATCAAGCAGAACGCGATATCTCTCTATTATTATCGAAAACAAAAACTTCTGGCAGCTATAATCTACGATATATTAAAGTTAATTTATTTGATTATTATGTTAATGCCTGCGCTTTACATAATTATTGATTTAAAAAATCTCAATGTATTCATGTGGTCAGACGAAACTCAAACTCTCGCGTCAAAGAAAATATTTTTTTAAATTGAGGCTTACGTAGACGTTTAAACAGTTTTTAAATAAGCTAAATTATATTATCTCAGTAATCTGGTTTGCAGTTTAATCGCTTTAAAAATACATCGCCAGAAATCCGCATCACTTTGCGTTAGATATTTTGTTTGAAAGCACTTCACCACATCACAGTCTGTTTCCTACCAAATAATCTCCCTTTATGGCTCCACATTATAAGGCACACATGCAGGTTCATAGTGAACGTAGTACGAGTATATAAAGTGGGAGCTCTATTGAAAACGCCTCCGCCATTAAGGTAAAAGCCACTCTAAAAGAAGCTCCGCTCGTACAACGTGTGGCTCCATATCCACCTTTAAATACCTGAAGCCAAGTAAAAAGGTACCTACATAGACTTTACCAAACAAAATTATTCATTTAATCTTATTTCAAAGACACATTCCGCTGATAGATTGATTTTAACCTCGAAAGTATTTTCGGGTAAAATCCGAGTCTGAACGATTTGTTTATTAAACGTAGCCCTGTTTTAACTCGACCGTTTTGGCATTTAATTTGTTTGTACGTTCCGTTTACGTTTTCGGAAAACATTATTTTGACTAGATGGCTAACTTTGACTATGTGGTTAACTTTAATCTAAGCTTTTTAATTTTATGGCATGTAAGCCCGACGATATTTTGAAAAAAATAATTGGAGTCATTGGACACAATTTACAAATATTCGTTAAATATACATAAAGGAATTTACAAATCTTATGATTTCGGAGGAAATTTTGGTTTTGATTTATTCAATAGAAAAATAGAAACATTATTTTTTTTTGGACGCGAGGTCTACTGTTCACAGAACTACTAGTTATTATGCTATAACTTTGAAAAAATAGGTATTTTTGAATGTTCCTATTATAACCAAAATTCCTTCAAATAATAAAACTATGTTTATTCCTTTGAAGAATGCCCGGCAAAAATGCCAAAACTCAAAAACAAACTTAAGTCTTTTTAGACAAACTTTTTTTTGCTGTTTGAATTATGCTAAACTGTCCCAGTACACGAGTTCTAAAACCTTGATTCATGACAATTTAACTTCACAATAAAGATACAAAACTTTAAAAAGAGAACGAATAAGCCAAAAAAATCCAGACCGTCGCACGCTTCGAATCAAATACCCGTAGAAATTAAATGAAATAAAAAATTCTGTCTGAATCACTTTTATTGTATCCATAGACATCCAAATTAATAGACTTGCTCTAACATGAAATCTGGGTATCATTTTGACGAGCTGGAGGCAAACCACGTGATTATATTTTTGGCACCAGGAGGGTTCGAGAATACTTTAAGTAAACTACGCACACATTAAATAATCTGCGCAGAAAAGCAAAGTTCTCTAAAGTATGGCAAAGGTTTGCAGCGCAGTCCATTATTGGACTTTTCTGCGCAGGATCTGGATGTTCATTTTTAAACGAACCGCCTGGCGTAGCGACGCTAAAATTGAGTGAGGTGGGTAAATTATAACACATTTGTAAAACTGTCTAACTAAAATATTAAATTTTGGAAGCAAGTCAGAACTTTTACCCGATTTGGTAATTGCAGTTAAGTTTTTTACGCAGTCGGTAAAAATGACTTGTAATTTGTAAGAAGATTTCATTTTTGAGGACTGAATGGTGATATTACATGCGAATTGCCCGTATACTGTCAAATTCGTTTATTGACAAATCACAGAAAGGGGAACGGTCACGTCGCTTCCCGCACTCCTAGCAATTCGGGTTGTTCCCCTAATCTGTGATTGTATCGAACAAAAGTGTTTGATTTGTGAGTACTCACTGTGGCATCATTGTTAAACGAATCAAGCAGCACGATGGCTTACTAATGATCTCTCTTAGTTGTACTGTAACAACTGAAATGGGTTCGTAAGTAGGAGATTTTGAACTTTAAAGCAGTTTTCATAGGCTTTATACATTTTTTTCTGGACTTATAAAAAGGCTTATCTAAAAAATACTCGATTATTTCAAAGGCCAAGATGTATTCTACTCGCAGTATTTAATTAAAGCATCTGAATCATTTCTAGGCGACCAAATTTTCAAACCAAAAACACATGATTTTGCATTACTACGTAGTGCATAGCCTTAATGAAACAATGTAGCTTTGTTTGAACCATTTATTTTTAAAAGTAATAATATTAAGTTTTTTATTTATTTATGTATTCATTAGATATTAAAAAATGTAATTACAGAATAATGCATCTTTGGCTGTCCAACGGGGAAGGTTTCCCGTTTCAGTACAATCAAATTGATATGTTTAGTTCATATGAAGTAGGTAATGTAACACAAATACATAACAATAAGTTTATATCATTGCAGAAATTACTTTTTATATAACATTGTAGAAATTACTTTCATGTTTACAATACAAGAGATACGTTAGGTAAGCATCTTATTTTTTTTCGTTGTTTCTATGATGTGTAAGAATTATTATTTTATCTGATTTAAGACGTGTTTATAGTATATATTATTTGAGTTTGTTAAATGTGGTGGGAATTTTAGGTCTAGAGGTCAAAAATATTACATAATTATATATACGTACTAAAAGTTTTTTGGTTTATCTGTAAGTTAACATATGTTCGCCCTCAACTCTCTCTAAGTTAAGAAGCCGATTAACCGATTTACGCAGAATTCGTGCTCTTTTCGATTCCCATGTATCGGCTATGAGGTTAAACATTTTTGGCCCTAAGTAAGAGTATTGTATTTGAGCAAGGGATTTAAAATTAATATTCAGATATAAATTTAAAATCTGTATGTTGTAGATTCACCATTTCCCCGCTTGTACTTTCCGGTTATGAGGCAGGTTAATAATGGAGCTATAGGAAGGGATTTGTAAATGCGTATCTAGAGAAACTTAGAGAAGAGACTCAGTTTAAATTATGGAGGAAATATGCCTACTTCACGTGTATTACGTTTTACGTAAAAATAAATCTAAAAAAAAACTCGTTCTAATGCGGCCGGCACCATCAATGAACCGGTGTTTCATTTCTGATGTACCATGTATGATATAATCCCTTAATATATCAGAAATAATCAAGACAAACGCATATAAAATTCAATGACATAATCTTGACAAAATATAGATTCGAATTAAAATCCAAACTAATGCGGGTTGTTTCACGGAATTTGAACAATTCATCAAATTTCAAAGTTGATTTGCAAGTTCTGTAAAGGTTCTATTCATGTTTTATTATTATATCATAACTGGCCAGGAGATTCACAAAACTTAAATAATAACGGAACTTGAAGTTTTGAAAATAGAACCTTCACAGAACTTGAAAATCGGCTTTGAAATTTGATAAATTGTCATTCAACCTTTATTGAATTTATATTCTCTATATTTATCATATCATATAAAATATTGATGAAACAATCGAATACGCATATGGGACAGAAATATTATTTACTTAGAACATTTCTACATACGCAACCCTTTGATAAATAATTTATTTATGGCATCAATTCCAGGGATGGTAAACTGTTACAGTAAAGAGTTCAAATAAAATACTCTGGTACTTTTCCGGAAGTGCCTCCTGCTTTGGAGGAAAGTTGAAAGCAGTTTTTCAATATTGCTTTTTTGGATCTCCAGTCTAGTGAACTCTCCTGCGAAGGTTAAGAATAAGAGTGACTAAAGTGAATTATTTCTAATTCGCTGTTTTTTTACTGCAATTATTTATTAGTATTTCCTATGTTAAGAGAAATCTAAGGGTATAAATTATGTAAAAGACGGCTGGGCGTAAAACCAAATAAAATAAATAAATAATATATATTTAAAATTTTTGCTTATTCATTTATTCAAACGCCATATAATAATGGCTTTTACAATACAGTGATAATCGAATTACTAGCGTACAGTGGTAAACAGGATAATAATAGCAATAAATTAAAGAACAATTAATGTGTAAACAAAAACACTATTGCAAGTGATGCCGTTATTAATATACGTGCTGAAAGACAATGCATAATTCAAAATAAATATATACCAGTGTAACAATAGTTGAACTACTTTATACTAGGTTTGTATAGGACTTGTCATAATTCAAAGTATGAGGTGTCTATGATAATAGTCAGTAGTGAATTTATTGTTACCCACAAAATTAATTGTATTCATTTGAAAATAGAACAACGAATTTGAAGAAGCTTCGAGTATCAAAGATTTTTTGTTTGTTTTTATTTCGCTTCTATATCTATAACTTCAATTGTTTTTGACCTCAGCGGCTTATTGGTTAAGATCTTCGTCATCGATTTGATCAAATATGTGATCAATTGACAACGCGACACTTGTGCTTTTGTCACCAGTCCTCAGGCCTTCCCATCCTGCTCTAATCTGAGTGAAGATATTCTCAGTATCGCCCCGGTGTAAGACTACCATTCATAATTGAAACGTTGCTTGAAATGGCTTTAACTGTGTTTGGTGAGCAGATCTGAATAGCCAGATATTTCCCCACCTTCCTCTCTCTCATCTCCTTCCCATCCCCACTACCTTCAGTTTCACCGCAATCGGGGATGCCATATTCTCACTGGCTCCAGACGGATAGGAGCAGTTGCGACTTTTGTACGGTTTCACATTGAAAAAAATAATCGATTGTCTGTGCGTCCCCGTGAAATCTGGTTCAATGAACTCAAATTTGCTTTGAATTTAAGTGTCATTATCATAATTGGAACTGATTGTGAGGGTAGGTCCTGTAGTATGATATTTTAACAGAAAATTATTTTAAAATTGTCTTTTTCAAAAATTGTCTCAAATTTTCACGGATCTGCTGCTAATATTTGCTAAAAAAAGAAAAACGTTTACACGATACAACATAACAAGATCAGAAGTTTTCCAATTACGCTTTTCCGATACGATACGATTATACAACATTGTTTGAACTTGCTATTATTGAGTTCACAGCGGTGAACCATGCGGTTCATTCTCCGTTATAATATAAACATAACACAATTCAATCATTAGAAGCTAATATTATGATTGTGTAATAAAACATAACATTTCGCGGTTTCATAAAGATAACATGGAGTCGTAAAATATATGTACTGGGTGCGTCGTGTGTCCGGGTGCCAGAACCAAGTATGGTTTTACTCACACCTAATTTTAAAACTCCCAAAATCCAAAAAACATTTACCAAGCCATAAAAACTACAATAATATTTCTACTGAATTACGCTGTATATGACTACTCGGAATAAATATTACCTAATCTCCCTACTGAATTGCGCTGCATATGACCAATCAGAACAAATATAAAAACAATCTCCCTACTGAATTGCGCTGTATATGACCAATTACAAACTTTATTAATGCCAGGTTACAAATAACACTAGAGATTATGTGTTCAGTGGTAACATTGAATCTTTGATAATTAATTCGAGTATATTATGAACAGTTCGCGGTTTTCCAGATTCCCGCCAAAAACACTGACATTTAACATTATTTAACCCCGAAATTACTTCATTCTTGCCCAATTTTTTCTGACAGTGGATTCTACATATGTGAATTAATTTTTGTCTGACAGTGGATTCTATATGCGTGAATTTATTTTTGTCTGACAGTGGATTCTACATGTGTGAATTTATTTTGGTCTGACAGTGGATTCTACATGTGTGAATTTATTTTTCGCAACAGACAAATCCATTTTTTTTATTATTATTGTTTTATTATTTAACATTATAAATGATAACAATATGCAGACTTATATATATAATTTTTTCGTTATTATTCTATTTCTCCATAAGTTGAGCTCCAGGAGCTCGTGTTTATGGGAGGAGTATTTACATTTAGTTCTAATGATTTTTTAAACAATAATCAAAAACTTTTAAAATAAATACAAACATGATATTAACATAGGTACACAAATTAGAGAATTGTGTTTTTAAAGATAATTAAAATAATACATCGTTTTACAGATTAAGTAAGCGTGAGGAAATTAAGTGTACAATATATCAAGAAAAATTTAGAAAAATAGTTTTTTTTAAAGAAAATCAAATTAATATATATGTTTTTTACAGATTGAGTAAGTGTAAGAATATTAGGGGTACAATATATCATTATCCAATTTGAGGGACTTAATTAACTTTTTGAATTGTTCATAATTCACAGTTTCGGTTACACTAATTTTATTTTTGGAAAATAATATATTGTACCATCTCACACCTAAATACGAATAGTGGTGCTGAGCCGTGGTCGTTCTAAGCATAGGAATGGCTATTAAGCCAATAGTTTTGAATCTATTGCTTATGCTATCTGAGGGGTGAATTTTATAAATAAAATATTCTTTATAAATTTGATATAAGGCGATTCTCTTATACAATTCTGTGATAGATGGTACATTAAATTCCTGAAATATCTCTAAAGTAGGGGAGTCATATGGTTTTCTAAGGATGATTTTTATAATTATTCTTTGAATTGTAATTATGGGCAGTAAAGAAGCCTTAAAAGCCCCTCCCCAATAATCCAATAATCCCGTACTGCAATAAGGACTGAATTAATGCATAATAGACAATTTTGATAGTTTTCTTATTTAAAATATTTCGTATATTATAGAAAATATAGATAAGTTTTCTTATTCTTTCAACAGTGAGATTAATATGGTCTTTCCATTTAACATTTTTATCTATTAAGATACCAAGATATTTTATATTGGATTTATGATTTAGTTTCGCGCAGTCCGTATTACATGTACCGTCATTTACACAATTTTTAGAATGAATTGTTAAATTAATTTGGTTATTTGGCACATCTTCTTGTAGAGTGAAAGGAATACAATATGTTTTTTCTGTGTTGAGTGATAATAAATTGCCATCGATCCAATTTTTTATAACCTTCATATCCTGATTGGCTGCATTGGTAATTTCGTTCCATGTCTTTTTTTCGATAATTATTGCAGTGTCGTCAGCAAAGGATATAAGTTTACCATTAAGTGATAATTTAAACATATGGTTAACGTAAATTATAAATAAAATTGGTCCAATAACAGTCCCTTGGGGAATACCAAATTCTAAAGTTTCATCTACATCTTTTTTTATTTATAATTATAATTTTTAGTTACAAGTTAGAGAGAAGATCAGAAATTTACCTTATCTAACGTTACTAAATCTAGATTATATTTATAATTAAAAAAATCTTTCGTCAAAATGGAAAATGTATAGATCTTGAAAAATCACGAAATCTGCAGTAAAAAATTTGAACAAAACAAAACACACTTCAATTATGAAATTATTAATTAATTTAGTTTCATAACATAATTCTTCAATAGACTCCAATTTTTTAAAATAACACTAAAATTCAAAGCAAATTTTAATTCAATGTACTAGATGTATTAATTTGATAAAAAGCTCTATAAATATCTCAAGTTTTCAGGGGAACTTAAAAACAATGAAAAAAAACTGAAAAATGAGATGTTACGAATACCTACCTACAATCTACAAGCTTTTAAAAAGTACTAATATCTAACTAGCAGATAAAAACCCGCTGCCGCGGTTTAAAAACGTTAACGGTTCTTTTTGATATTAACAGAGGGCGCCACTTCAGTTTACAACAATCCTAAACTGTACAGCCATTATTTATTTATTGCATCTCACTATACATAAAACACTTTTTATTTCACATAAAAATCAACCTCACTAGGACTAAGCCTGTATCGAGGTTAACAATTTACATTTGAGTGAAGCAAACATAAGAGTATCACAAACATAAAGTAATTCTACATACAAACACAAAATATTTCAAAATTAAAGAAAAAATAAGTATTAGATGTGTTACCAGATGGGTAATTTGACAGTATATTTTAACAATATTTGAACCATAACCAATCATTAATCATTATTCAAAAGAAGAAGCAAAGTAGATAATAAAGACAGATAGGGTGACATTCAGTTTTTAGCAAATGGGACTTATAAAAAATCTTATTATTTAAGAAAGGACAAGGATGAAAAAATATTAAGACAATCATCTGTCAATACATAAACCTTAATTAACTTTTTAAATTTAACTAAGGAATTGGTAGACTTAGTATGATTTGGAAGAATATACTCTATATCAATGACATGGTGAAAATATTTTCAAAATGCAAAGTACGACTATTTGCCGATGATACACTTATATATATAATTGGAGAAAACTATGAAGAACTAATACATATTTTAAATAATGAACTAGATAATGTATCAAGATGGCTAAAAATAAATAAGCTTAAATTAAATACAAAAAAAACTAAATGTATGGTAATTGGTTATAAGAAGACATCCAGTGAAAGCAAAATCAAAATTGATGGCGAAATTATTGAAAATGTTACCAATATAAAATACTTGGGAGTTATAATAGATTCCAAACTGAACTTTAACAAACATGCGGAATATACCCAAAAGAAAATTGGTAAAAAAATATCTTTTTTGGGAAGAATTCGCCAAAAACTGTCCGAAAAAACTGCAATCACCATTTATAACTCCATTATTGCTCCACATTTTAATTACTGCTCAACTATCCTTTTCCTGTGTAACGACCGAGAGCAAAATAAATTTCAAATTCTCCAAAATAGGGCAATGAGAACAATACTCAGACGAAATAGGTATTCAAAAGTAAATAAAATGTTAAACGAACTAAATTGGCTAACGGTGAAACAGATGTTGACCTTGAACACGATGATATTTTTACACAAAATTGTAAACAACCTGCTACCCAAATATTTTTCGAATAAAATTGTATACAACAAGGACATACACAAACATAAAACTAGGACGTACAATCAAATTAGGCTACCAAAGAAGGACAAAGCGAATACCCAGAATAGTATATTATATAAAGGGATGAAATACTATAACGCGCTGCCGGAAAACCTTAAGTCTGCCCCAATTGAAAAGTTCAAGATGTTGTGTAGGAGCCACATCAAGCAAGAAAAAAAAACATAGTATATATGAATGTAATAATTAATTAGTCATTTGTAAACTTAAATGTACAAATTACTAAAATAAAAACAATTAAAAAAAAAAAAAAAAAAAAAAAAAAAAAAAAAAAAAAAAAAAAAAAAAAAAAAAAAAAAAAAAAAAAAAAAAAAAAAAAAAAAATATTAAACATAAGTGGTGCCTGATATAAATAATTTCTTTGACCAAAAGAAGTTTCAGTATGTACCGCCACAAAGTTCAATGTAGAGCTAATTCTAGTTGTCCGCATTTGTTGTGTTCTTTCAGCAAATTTAATATTGATAAAAAATCGACAAAGTATTTGAGTGATATATAGCTGTTTTATGCACATAACATTACATTCCTTATAAAGTAGGTTGGATGGATAACAGAATTTTTTTTGTACATCACTTTAAGGATCAATTTTTGAGTAATATTTAGTGGTTCAATACTATCAGATAATCTTTTTTGTTCTTACCAATTTGGAAATCAACCCTCCATTTACAGTTAAATAGGTAGGTAGATGCTTTTTCTGTAGATGTATGTTTTTTGAAAGCAGAAAAAAATCTTACATACAGCTTACTTAATTTTTGTTTTCAGGTGAGTTATTTTACATGTAGGTCATTGTAGGTAGATGTGTGGAGAAAAACAAATTTGCAAAACTATGCACCATTGGTCATGTCAAGTAGTCAGAAGATTTATAGTATGTATGGATGTGAACGAATCAGGAGTGCGTGCCAAGACAGCGGTTATGTAGCGGTCTGGCCCACCCCTGCGAAGAAATGGTGTGATGATTATTAAGTTATTACCAAAAATATAAAACTGTTGAAAGCTAAATTTAACTATGTTTTTCTTTTCTTTACAGGACAACAAGTGGAAATATTTCCAAAGGAGGCTATCGTGCTGCCAGGAAACAATATGACCGTGTTGTGTCGGGTGGGGTACCAGATCGCGTATTGCAGGTAAAAAAAACGGTTCAAATTTAGCACGATCTTCTTAAATTTTGCAATATTGACATAATAGAAGTTTTTTCAACAATATCGGTTATTAGTCGACTCTCATAGGCACGACTACAAAAATATCCCAGAAGGATTGACGTGATAATCGGCATCTTTTTGATATAATTTGAGCTTTGTTTTTGATATAGGGTTTTCCAATAAGAGGTGTTATGTGTATTTAATTCCGGACATAAAATGATTTTTTATGGCCGGAATTGGATGGTATTGATCTGGACAACGTTTACTTTTAACAAGACGGCGCTACGTGCCACACAAGCAACGAAACCATTGATCTTTTACGGGAAAAGTTTCCGGACCGTATTATCTCTCGAAAAGGTGAT
The DNA here is from genome assembly GCA_026573805.1 of Hesperophylax magnus. Lineage (NCBI taxonomy): Eukaryota > Metazoa > Arthropoda > Insecta > Trichoptera > Limnephilidae > Hesperophylax > Hesperophylax magnus. The sequence goes on along the minus strand of JAIUSX010000184.1, from coordinate 9,182,435 downwards.
CACAATTGGCCACCGAGATCTTGTGATTTAACACCTTGCGACTTCTTCCTTTGGGGCCACGTGAAAGAGAAGGTCTACGCCAACAGCTCGGCGTCGATTCAAGACCTCAAAGATGGAATTCGTGACATAAGACAGCCACTTTGCGATTTGGTTATGGAAAATTTCATGAAAAGGATATGGTCCTGTAGGCGTGGTCGTGGTGGTCATTTGACTGATGTTATTCTTCTATATTATCCGCATACTTTCCTCTTTATAATGAAGTAAACATTCAATCATTTATATTAAAAAATGGCATTTTTCTTTGAATATCAAAATAACACCTTTTATTGGAAAACCCGTATTATGATATGAGGGAATTATTTTTCTCAGAACCCCCGTGTGGAGTTAGTCTATTAAAACAATTATGTATTTGAGCGGCGAAAAAAATAGAAATGGCACTGATCGTCGAATTGTGACAATGACAAATTTGTCGAAATACTCGAACGTTATACGTTAAAGTCAGAAGATTTGATACACAAATTATTTTTTAAAGAAAATCTTTGTAGTCTTTAACCTAACCTAACCGATTGATACTAACATAACCCAAACATTTTTTTTTCAGAATTGAGATCACCGGTCACCCGACAAGTTATTCCCTTAGTCCTGGCTCAGGGGAAAACGGTGTTAACTACTTTGGAGGAGGATTAGATGTACGTATAACCAACAGGGGTGGCACGATTTAGCCAACTTAGTAAATATAGTTTTCGTTTGTTTGTCTTTTTTGAATAGCAAAGCATAAGGTATCTTAATACTTGCCAAAAATACCTCGAACGGTGAGCTCTGACGCCATGAAATTTGCATAGCTGTAATTTTAAAGTCTATTCAGTTATTTAGAGCTCTCAACATAATTTCAATCATGAGCTATGGATCTTTGAGTGTCCATTAATCTGCCAAAAAACATTTTGTTATTTTTTCCACATTTTTCAATTGAACCGAATGATAGAGTGAGCTCTGGCATCTTGAAATTTGTGTAGTTTCGCAATCTGTAATTTGTAGGTCAATGCTATTTTGAACTCGTGACGTCATTTGCATCATGAGCTGTAGAGCTTTGAAAAATACATTCCTAAAGACGAGATATTCTTGTCCCAGAGAAAATTTGAATGTGACATCGTCGTTCAAGTATCTTCCGTTTGTTTCGATTTCATGTAAGAATTGTTAGAAGGGAGTGGACGATCGTCGATGACGTATGTACGAGCTCTCCCTGGGACTACTTTAAAATACTATGTTTTGTAATTGAATAAAAAAATAAGAAGTGCTTTGTGGGCGTGCTTTGTGAATCAAATGTTTGCCTAATCGAGGCTTAAATTTCCAATACAAAATTGTGTTTACGAAATCCAAATGGGGTGAAGATCTACAATGTCAGGCAAGTGTAAGTGAGACGAGCAATGGGCTAAATGGAACATTTGTTTCCATTCAAATTAGTATGGAAGGTACATCTAGTGTTTTTTCAACGGCGCTTCATGATTATATGAAATAATGTTGTATTTGTGTGTTTGCAGCGCGGAGAGTGCGGTGTGGCTATCGACAGAGTCACGGATCTGAATAATGGAGAGGTGAAGTGTACCCTGCCGCCACAGACCGGCAGCAAGGAACTCTTCAACAAAATGAAACTTATCGTTGCAAGTAAGTTAAATTACATACCTGTTTTTTTTTATACTTATAGTGGGTGACAGGGTGGAAGAATATAGCATTACATCTTCTCTGTCTACCTCTGCGTTGAAATTCCATGTTCTACAAGTATGGCAGTAATCATACTTTGTGGCGATGACTACAAACTCTTATATGTTGCTTTGTTGTTATGACAGCATCTCATAATTACTTGTAATTATGACAGAAACTTTATCATAGCTCATTATAATGACAGCAACTCTCATTTTACCTTGTAATAATGACAACAACTCTCATAATACCTTGCAATATTGGCAGTAACTCTCAGCATGGATTCTTTATTACAAAGACAGAAACTCTCATACTGCCTTGTTATTACGATATACCTTACCTTTTAATCATAACTTAATACCTTGCTATAAACATTATGTCTATATATCTCCCAATAAGTCCGTCTTATTACGACAGCAACTCTCATAATCGTAATAATAATAAGGTTTTGTGACAGCAAAACTCATTGAACTTTGTTTTAATGATGACAGCATATCTACCCAATGTATCCCTTGTAATAAGAACAGCAATTCTCTTCATACCCTCTAATAACTAGTGCATCCCTTATCATACCTTGTAATAACAACAGCCACCCTCATCACTCCTTGTTATTGCCATTTCAGAGGCCCCCTCACCCCCGGAGCTGGTGTACAACCGAGGATCCGAAGCCCCGTCCACCTTCAAGATCGGAGACGACCTGAGGGTCCAGTGCAAAGTGGCTGATGGAAGACCGGCAGCCAAGATTTCCTGGTTCCTAGGTAAGTGTTGAATAATATTCCTTTTGTGCACCGAAGCACTGAACAGGTCATCAATGTCTAGAAATATGATTTAAGGTTAAACGCAACATACTTTACCATCTACGCATTCGTAGATGGGGTTAATTTAATTATTTTATTAGAATACACCTTTTACAAGTAATTTAAGGCAGATTATTTGTTTTGCGCCCCTACGTACATATGTAATATGAATAAATAGTTTTGTCCGTATAAAAACTCAAGTCTTTTAAGACAGGCATACATATACAATATTGGTTTGAATCATCGATACAATGCCATCTATGAACGCGTAGATTATAACGCACGTTGCATTTAACCTTAAGTATATCTATTTGAAAGTAAACTGATACATTTGTGCTATGTAGTGTTTTTTTACTACAACTCTACACCATCTCGTCATTATGGTGTTACAATGGTGTGGACATCCTGATGCACATGTGTGCTATAACCATTTATTAGTGTGTTAAAATTGTGGAGATTCGTAAAGAATGCAAGGCTGGTATAAGCGTAGTGAATAAGTTTAAGAATGGAAGGTTTAGATCGTTTGGGTGTGAGTGAATGGTCGAAGAAGTCAGAGATGCCCAAGGAAGACAAGTCGGTTGAAATAAATACTCCAGTCGGGCCATGTCAGAGAATAGCAGAACAGTACATATGAGATGAATATATGAATGTGAATGAAGAAGAAGAGGGTGCGAAGACGTATGGCAGTCTATCCTCTCTTCCTGCAGGGAACGGCGTGATGGTTAGTTAGTTAACATATTCACGGAAACAATCTCGTTATAGAGAAGATGTGATATAATGCAAAGTACATGTTTGTTTTATAATATGTTTTTATCCGTTATTCAATAATAGTCAATATGTATTCTTACTTTCCCTGATGGATAATTTAGACAAGATAACACATACTCATAATAATGTACTCTCTCTCTCTACTTATAATTATTATTATTTAGATCGACTGTTTTTTATTTTTGTTTTATGAGTCATAACACCACCATGATATTGTACACGAGATATAAATTATTCTTCTTTAATCTATCAAGTATATATATTAATTTTTGTATTATAGTATGCTTTTTTCCGTTATTTTATAATACTACATTTGTATTCTTACTTACCCAATTGGCTACTTTCGATAAGAAAACACATACTCAATATAATGTACTCGCTCTCTACTTATCATTATTGTTATCATATAGATCGATTGTTTTTTATTTTTGTTTTATGAGTCACACATAATGAGATATATTATAGACATAGACAAATCACACACTTACTTTCGCATATTTTTGGTTCCTTGGAACGGGCAATTTGCCTAGTTAGGAACCTATAATTTCGACCTGATAAGGTACAATAATCTATAATCACTAAAAATATTTTAATTATATCTTGTATCATATTGTACTGTGTGTAAATCTAAAGGAATAAATAAATAAATAAATAAATAAATAAACATATATATCTTCTATCAGGGACGCGATACGACACAACAGACTGGGAAGTCAAGTTTTGTATTGCAGTAGTATGTAGTCACAAAATACATGTCCTGTAACGAAAGACATGTGATAGACACCATGTGTGTTTTTCGGAAAGTGTCTGTCAATGTGTTAACTATGAAGAGTAAAGGGGTTAGAAGCTAAATGAAAATGACTTCCTAATTATTATCTCTTTTCTCTAGACGAGATGCCCCTTCTGGAGGGTCTGCACCAGCCCACCGTGTACGACGTGCCCAACATGCCGGACCTGTTCACGGCCGCTCAGAACTTGACCCGCCGCCTGCAGATGACCGACAACGCCAAGACGCTGCGCTGCGTCGCCGACCACCCTGCACTCGACCCATCCCGCAGCACTGCCATCTTGCAGCTCGCTGTCAAGTGTGAGTAAACATGATTAACACTGAATTAATAATAATTTCTCTCCGGCTCAAATTCCTGATATTGTTTTCTTCTTCATGGTTTTTGATATCTACATTATGACAGATTTTCCGTTCCACACTTTAGAATCCGGTAATTTCTTTCTTTTTTTTTTAAATGAAAGGCGAACATTCCCTGTTTACGAATAACCTGACAATATTTGAATTCCTCCTACTACCTTCATTATGCAATTATGGAGGACTTGGCTAGCAGATGAATGAACCCGCGACGCCTTGGGTTAGAACCCTAAGCATTAATTTGTCGACTCAGTTACCAGCCGGTTGTTTCATTATTTACTCCCACCTACAACAAGGGTCTCTCAAAATCTTAGGTACCATTCATAGAAACGTCTCTCCACACAATGTTTCCTATAAAACATGATATTAAATCATCAACCTCTCTGTATGCATTGGCTATGTTGTGCAATAGATATGTGCTATCTAAATGCCTCTGCCTGATATCTTTACTACAAAAATAACATCTTAGTCTTGTAGTTCTCTTCGGTACCGAGAATGTGATGTAGGTAGTAGTAAATTTTGGTCATTCTAATATTATGAACAATTTTCTCAGCTAATTCATTGTACTTTTTTCTATTCCAGACCTGCCATCCCCCCGCGAAGACCCAATCATCATCTTCGGCACCAAGATCGGCGAGACAGGGCAGATCAACGTGACCATCCATGCTCACCCCGCTCCCCGCCTGGAGTGGGTATTCAATGGTCAGTCCGTGGTGGGCGGCACTGTGGACAACTCTGAGCGTTTCGAGGCCCTCGATGCTATTCCTCTGGTGAGTCTATTGCTAAAATTCATTCATCAGGCCCTTAGCATAAGCACATCGATATAGGTTTTTTCAGTAATGTAGGTAATTTGTTATCGTTTCCGAACACAACTGCAGATTGCTAACGAACAAATAACAGTTCACATTAACTAAATATGCATAATTTAGTCGACTTGAACTGTTGTTTGTTTGTTATAGATGACACGGTACCATTATTATCAATAAAACCTTTATCGATGTGCTTGTCCTAGGGAGCCATAGATTCTACAACCTTCGGAGCTTCCTGGTGGCCTTTTGGAAACCCCCTCACTCCTGTAAATTTCCTCTAGACCTAAATCTTTTCTTTTGCCATTATTACCATAGCCATTCTATATAAATACTCTACTGCGTCATAATTACCATCTCATGTTTTCATATTTTTCTAGGGAAACGGTACTTATAATGCAACGCTCCGCATATCCAGCATCACCCGTGAGGATACGGAGAAAGAGTACGTCCTGAAGGCCTACAACGACCAAGGACTCACTGAGTACCGAGTGAGAATCAGCACCATGGATGAGCCACAAGGTGACGTGAATCTCTATATCTATACTGTGTACATTTTTTAATATGTGAAGGATTTCTTCTATGTGAATCTGGAAGAGCAGTTTCTACAATTCCATACAGGAGGCACTGGAGGAAATTATTTACCTCAAGTCCTGTCATCTATGGATGTGGTGTGTGGAATGCTTTTGGAGGAAAGGAAGGAGTGAACCTGGATCTTGAAGAGACCCATGTTGTTAATAACTCTAGAGCTTAAAGTCAAACAAAGTTATCTACAAAAAAACATATGTGATACCAATAATTTGAGTGCTTAAAATCAAACAACATTATCTACAAACACAATAAATCAATGCAATTTTATTGGTTTGTCTTTTTGTAGAAAACTTTCACACCTAGAATTCTTTGTATATTTTTTTGTAGACAAGCAACAATAAATTGATCTTTCAATTATTATTTAGGATGGGTGGTATCGCAAGTTGTGTCATTTTATCATTATTGGTCAGTTTTTTCACAAAATTGAAACGATGAAAGAACTTGAATTGCACCTTCACAGAACTTGAAAATCAACTTTGAATTTTCATGAATTGTTCAAATTCTGTAAAAAAACCCGTCCGTAAAGATCATTAATCAAAACCCCTATTTGTGTTATCATCAAATTCAAGTGTTTATGTTTTGATCGAGTTTTTTTAGAAGGATTTAAGAAATACAAAATAATTAGTTTTTATTCTGATCTATGCGGCTGTTGCATATGTGACCCATGTTAAAATGCCGCGTAGTGGGATAGATTGCATTGAAAAAATTAAAATGCATCTTTATAGAAATCAAAAATTTTGTGTTGTGACATTTATTACACAGTGACTTTGTAACAATTAGGAAAAAATGTCGTCTTTATGTCTTTGGATATCTTAATTGAAAAATAGTCGATTTTCTTGCTCTCTTCTTGGCCGGGAAAACTTCGGTTAATGTATATGGTAAGGTTATAATGCGAATGCTTAAATAAATCTGTTGATTTATAAATCTTTTACATTTCTTAATGTATTTTTTTTGGTATGCTGGTAAATTGATAAGAAATTCTTAGCAATAATTTTGTTATGTATTATGTATCCTATTGAATTATTTTAGGGCATTTCTGCATGTTTTCGAAACCTTCATGTAAACATTTTTTCATTTCAGTTAATAATAATTGTCATAGTTTTTGCAGAATTGATCTTAAAAATGGTAATTTAAAAGAAAAGTAGCTCATTTTGTATTTTATGTCTTGTTTATGTTTTGAAAATGAATATTTTGCTGATGTTAAAACGTTTATAGATTTTATAGGTATTTCAAGCTAAATTATTTTATTGTAAAATTATGATTGTTTGCTCGAAAATTTTATTTGTTTGCCGTTAAGTAGCTTACGAGATAAATTATTATAATAATAATTTATATTGCCGTAGAATTGACAGTGATAATTCCATATGACAATTTGTTTTCTAGCATGATTCTTGTCTATTTCTTAGGGGCAGTCGTTTCACAGAATTTGAACAATAATCATATTTCAATGTTAATGTACAAGTTTTGTAAAAGTTGTAAGAATTTTTACAGAACTTGAATTTTAACTTTAAAATTATTTAAAATTAATTCTGTGAAACAACCCGTCCTTACCATTGCTAGGAAATTCCATTAAATCCATGAGAACTTCATTCTCTCATGTTTTATCTCATTTATTTGAAAGAAACTAGTCCGTTAAGTAAAGTTCACCAGGGTTATCACTGGATGTTTGATGAAATCACCTGGTTCCACCCTTTGGCTTCCCAGATTTCAGAGCTTTCGATTCATCAAAGCAGTGCAATGGCACTATATATGAAGCCGCGCTTCTTCCTCCTCTTCATTGGTGCTTTCCACTTCCAACAACAACACAAGTACTTGTGTCTGCTGAAGTGACAGTGTCAGTTTCTACCCATATCGGTTACTTTCCGTTGCCATTAGGCAGCTCGACTATATCTGTGTGGCATATGGCGGTTCCATGACAACTCAGGACAGGGGCAATTCAACACACTTTCTAAAAGTGATAAGTTATTATCCCGCAGCCAAGTGGGGGAGTATATAGTACTCAAAATTACTATCCTCCTTATATTAGCTTAAATACTTGACATATCATTTTTAATTTTAGTATTTTACGTATTCCTGCACAAATACATAAGTTAACATTAGTAATTGACTGAATAATTGGGATTTCTATAGTTTAAAAGCCCATAAGACAGAAAAATGCATGGTCGTCGGTAGACCTTCTTGGTTACAGATGTTTTGTTTGGCCTGTCAAAAGTTAAAAAAAGATGAAAAAAATACTGGTCCATAAACCTAACCCAACGTAACCTATTTAACTAGTTTTTTTTAATCACTTTTCAAAAGTGTGTTGAATTGCCACTATCCTGAGTGGCCCGGTTACCTTAACATCTATTTTCCCTTCTCTCCTTTACTCTCTGACGTATGTTCTCTCAGACATTGATAAATAAAGTATACATATTGCATTATATTTGCCCGTATTATCTCCAAATTTTCAATAATTTGTGATAATTCAAGTATTACCGTTATCATTAAAGGTCATTGATTGGTCCCTACTTTGTTTCTAATACATTTTGTTCCTCCAGGAGTGGACCTGTCCGTTGGTTCCATCATCGGCATTGTGGTGGGAATCCTGGTCATCTTAGTCCTCATTTTCCTGATCATCTTTGCCAAGGCCACCAACAGGTGGTGCTTTGGGGGTAAGTCAAATTAACTATTAAATGTTTAATGTATTTTAATTCAGCAAAAAATACTTGTCACATCCTTCGTAAGTTAATCCAAAAATGTATTGATCTTGTGTTGCACGCTAATTATATGATATTCAATAAGTCTATTCATAATGCAAATTCCACATATTTTTAAACTTGTTTTTACTATTATTATTGATAGAGAGAGGATGTAGCTCTTGTAAGCACTTAGGTCTCTCATGCTTTAACTAATTTCTTTGACAGCAGCCCAGTCCCTTTTTACTAAGTTCACCAGTGGTTTTAGCATGCTAAAAATCGATAACTTAACAATATTCGATCGATAGGCCTAACTTTCAGCAATCTATATCGATATCCCGAGCACCAACCGATATTGACAAGAAATAGTTTTACGATGCAAATACTGATGGATCTGTCATGACATTCATTGTCTTCATCATTCATTCCATAGATTGACATTACTAAACGTCAAACGGCCATGTAAAAATTTAAATAAATTGACAATGTCGAATTGAAATACCAACACTTTAATATAGATTGGCAGTCTACATATACTTTTTGATACTAAGGGAGTTCATTAGCTAATGAGGTCTTCAAATATCACAAGTTATAATAAAACAACTTTCGTTTCTCCAACTTGATTGAATTCAATTCATTGCGTATACCACTTTTTTTCAATTATAAGTAGTTGGTTCATTTCCATTCATTAATAAGCCTGTAATTTTGCACGACGAATGACATTATTCAAAAAGTTATATATTGACAGCTTATCTGACACCTGGGAGACCGCGCTAAAAGCAGCGGCTTTTGTCTACCTGCTGTCGGATTCATGTATTGACCGTGCTCGCAAATATTGCAAACTGACCATAGATGACGGATGTAGTCTATATCGTATTGATATAGAGTATTATGGATCAACCGTATTAGATATCCTGGGTTGTCTCATGTATTTGGTATTTGTCTTCTGATACAATAATGTGGCTTCCCAGCAATCTGAGCCTTCTTCCCATCAAGACACTGGTACCATGAATGTTTCTTCATCCTCTTCAAGCTTCTACAGCTATTGGTGCTTCCCACTCCCAGCAGCTGCATTTGTGTCCTGGGGTGGCACTGTCCTGTTAATAGTCTTACCAGCTTCCTCTTTTCAAAGATCATAACTCTCATGTTGGAAATTAGTTTATGATGTTTCATGCAAACAGTTTTTCTGCTTTATTGTAAAGATTATTATTAGTTCGCTACTAGTACAAAACGTTTGCCGAATTATTTGCCATATAAAACTGGATGGATGAATAATTGTATTTTTTGCTGAATTTGCCCTTATTTTGAATGCCTTATTTATCTAACCTAAGACAATTGAACAATATTTATGTAACATTTATTACAATATTTATGTAAAATTTATTACAATATTTTTGTAACATTTATTTCAATATTTTTGTAACATTTATTACAATATTTATGTAACGTTTATTATTTAAAAAATATATCGAAGATTATACTATTTTTTTTTCACTTCATAAAATTTATCTTGTTAAATTGTCTTAGTTAAATGTGCATTATATTATTATTCAGTTATTGTTGTATTATCATGTTTGAAAACTGTTTGAAAATGACAATCTATCGCCATTGATATTGAGTACATGTTATAGTTTTTTTTCAACAATAGGTTAATTACTTCATTAATTCATTATTATTCTACTAATAAAACAATCTTTCAAAATGCTTAATATTCTTAGCTTTTTCTCAAATGCTTTGTATGAAAATAATATTGGCTTGACTGTATCTATTCGCATAATCATTAATTTTTAGTGTCTGAGTAAGTTTAAAACCAAAATAAGATTATTTTATAAAATTGATAGTATGATCATTATCAATAGATTTTTGAGAATATTGAGTTTGAATTCTACAGTGGGTAATGATTTACGCAGTTATTTTTTTAACATTTTGAACTTTGCTGTGTTATTTTCAATACTATAGAATGCGGGTCTGTCTTAAGTAGATTAATGTTAATAAAAATATTTATTTGCATCTTGCAGCATTGTCATACCCTTTAAAATATGTGTTCATGTTGCTTGTGTGGTAAATTTAAAAAAATCTGTATTTTTCGATGCTTAAACCTTTTAGGTATTCTTACTATGTTTAATATAGATTGGAATGCATAATTTTATTATACTTTGAAGAGAAATTTCCCCAATTCGAAATATTTTTGTAGCTATCCATAGAGTAAAGAAGGACGCTACAAATGCTTTCCATTTAGCTTTGAATTGAAATGGAGCAATGTCGCCACGGACTTAGCAATTAAATTTTGGTTCTAGCCCATTTAGCACGCGCTCTGTCTCTCTTACACTAACCTGACATTGTGTATCGCCATCCCTTCTGAATTTCGTAATATTGGTGGAACGCAGTTCTGTATATATATATATATATGAAATCTAAGAAGATAAATTTGCTCTTCTTTGTTCGATCATAAAGAGGGTGTTGTGGGACATAAGCTGCCAAAATGCAAGAAGATCATTTAAAATAATATTCAGTATACTTGCGGCATGTTCCAGAGTGGAAGATACTCTCAGTATCGCTATGTTTGGTGACCAGATCTGAATAGCCAGGTAATCCCCCACCTTTCTCTTCCCCAAATCCTTCCCCTCCCCACTAGCTGCAGTCTCACAACATACCCCAATCGGGGATTCCATAGTCTCACTGGCTCCAGATGGTTGGGAGCAGTTGGGACTCTTGTGCGGTATTCATATAAAAATAAAAAAAACATGTGATTTTTTTATTTGGGAATATATTAATGCCACTAATTCAAAAGATTATTGTGAAATCAGTGCCTAAAAAAATAATTTTCCATCTCCAGTTATGCTTTAAAATATTGTTTTGTCCGTATGCAAACTCAATTCTTTCAATAGAGGCATACAAATACGATATTGAATTGAATCACCGATACAATATTCTATTAGTATGCCTGTCTTGAAAGAATTGAGTTTTACACGCACAAAACTATTTATTCATATCCATATTGAGCAAGCACGGGCGCAAACAAATAATCCATCTTAATATTTTAAAGCATAACTTGCAAAAACTGTATTTTCATAAAATAATTAAATTAACGCCATATATGAACGTGTAGATTTTAACGTATGTTACGTTCATCAATATGACTTCAATTTGTGAAGTCCATTTCAAGGTTTTTAATCAGATTCAAATTAAAAATTTTAATGAAATTTAATCTATCACCGGGAAGGCGAGAAGAAAGCAATTTTTGAAGAAATATTTGTTTTTTAGTTATGACATTTTTATATATGAGTGCATGAATAACTACTTACCATGAAATGTGCATGAATGTCAAAGAATTGAAGGATTTTATACAGCTTTTATTAAATATGTATTTAGGACATTTATTATTATCATTATCTCATTGCATTCTCTCCATTATTTGTGTATTTTGATGACATGTGTTGCGAGCTCTCGAGAACTAACTAAATATTCCCTGTAGACCCAATACTTTCCCTGGCATCATCAGACATTATTTTTATTGGAATGCTTAGCTATAAATATGTGTTATGTTATTTTTCCAATAGGTTCTTAAAAAATATGTGCTAACAGGTAGGTACTTGATGCGAAATAACTATATTCTATATAAATAAAAAAGAAAATGTTTTTTGTTCAAAATCTTAAATCTCCGAAAGTTCTTCACCGATTGCTTTGAAATTTTGACACAATGTTGCATTCGAATGCGCGTGTTTTTTTTATATACCTATATTATATAGATGTCACCTGTGACATATGCATGTAGGCAAAAACATGCTGGTTGAAAAACATCACCATCTGTTGGATCAACATCCTTTTTTGAAAAACAGCGCCATCTCTTGGACAAACATGCTTTTTTGAAAAACAGCGCCATCTGTTGGACAAACATGCTTTTTTGAAAAACAGCGCCATCTGTTGGACAAACATGCTTTTTTGCCAACATGCTTTTTTTTTAAAACAGCGCCATCTGTTAGGTGTAAAAGCAACACGCGCTAGTGTTTCTCTATCTGCAAAGACAGACTGAGCCACAGCAACGCGTAACGGGATACAGCTAGTATGTAATAAACGTGAAAATTACTTAGCATTATACATTCTGTGCATTAGAGCATTATATATTCTGTGAATGTGTAGTATCAGTTCTTATTAGTTATTGATTTACCAGCATTAGAAAATAGACGTACTTGAATTAATAGTAGAATGGGTAATCCTTCAAGAAGATGGTGAAATGTTTAAGAATTGATACTAATTTCACATGAACCTTTTTTTCTCATACATTTACGTATATTTTTATATGTTTTATGTCCTTCAATATTTCGCATCAATTACCAGTCAACCTGTTCATGTTACTTCTGTTTCAATTAAGAGTAAATGTAACTTATGTCATAATCTGCCTGTAACTTATGTCATAATCTTGGATTGAATCACCGACACAATATTGTATTTGTATGCCTTTCTTGAAAGAATTGAGTTTGTATACAGACCAAACTATTTGTTCTTATTCATCTTAATATTTTAAAGCATAACTTGCAAAAAGTTTTTTTTCCTAAAATAATTAAATTATCGCGTTCCACGAAAAAGCAGATTATGAATTATTTTAAGTTTACCTTTAAAAATTATTTCAGGTCAACATAATAATTATAAAACATACAATAATATTTAAAGCAATTGTCACTTTAGATTTAACAATAATACTTTTTGAACTTGATTATTTTCATATATTCCAGCTGAAAATATTTCCACTTTTTTCAAATAAATATTTATGATTTTCAAATTTATTGTAAATAACTTTTTTTACATATTTAGAAATCACAAGCCACTGCTCTTACGTGATATTGACAAAACATTTACAAAATCTGTCGATCTATTCTGTATTATTATTTTAAAACTTAACTCAAATTGAAACCTTAGAAATTCATTCGTTAAATATTTAATTGATTTCGAAGTTATGCTACACACATAGACATTAAAATTAATAGACTTGCCCCAACATGAAATCTGGGTATCATTTCGACGAGGTGCAGGCAAGCCACGTGACCATATTTTTGGCACCGGGAGAGCACACGTTGAAATAACCAGATCATGCGCAGAAAAGTAAAGTTCGCTACAGTAAAGCAAAGGTCCATTGTGAGACTTTTCAGCGCAGGATCCGAATGTTCCTTCTTAAATGAGTCGCCTGACGTAGCAACGCTAAAATTGAGTGAAGTGGCTAATTAACACATTTGTAAAAGTGTCTAACCTAACAGTGTAACAAAATATAAAATTTTGGAAACAAGCCCGAACTTTTGTTTACCCGATTTGGGATATGTGGTTAAGTTTTTTACACAGCCAGCAATTTGCGCACCATCGTAAAAAGGTCTAGTAATTCGTCAGCATATTTTATTTTTGAGGACCGATTGGTGATATTACAATGCGAGTTGCCTGAGTACTATCAGATTCATTTGTTGACAATTCACCGAAAGTCAAACAGTCACGTCGCCTCCCACGCCCAGCGCAAGTTGGTTTTCTGATTCGCTCGTCTATTAATTTGGGTGTCTATAACTACACATTAATTTTCCTATATTAATTTGAGATTTAAAAGCATTTTGTTGGTTAAAGTTTAAATCCAACTTATATAATGCCCCATTTACATCTGGAGTCAACATGGACATGATGATAAATCTCTAAAAGAGTAAAAAATTATCTTATTAAAGATATTATATAAAATAATTAATCACAAAACCATTCCCTGAACCCATTGAAACTAACATTAGATAAAATAGTATTTTGACTTAGCATGAATTATTAGAACTATATATTATCCATGTATTGTATTAGAAATCTATCAGCCTGTCTTTCTGTCGCTATACCTTTCAACTTGCAATCAAATTACGCATGATTATTCCAGAAATTTTGACATCATAAAATATAAATAAGTACCTTTCCGTCCATTATCTGTAGCCATTTATAGTATGGAGATTGAACCCAGGATTTTTTTAGAAGTTACAACCTACAGTAGTGCACTTGAGATTTTTTTTTTTATGGGTTGATTCCCATTAAACTGCAAATTATTTAACATACAAAAATGTCCGCAAGGTTCTCATAATCTCTTTAGTTACTTTGTATACCTTGTGATGGCAACTTGTACACTTTTTGACCACATCGTGATACACTTTATATACATGTGATGGCAACTTAGCCACTTTCTAACCACATCATGATTGAGCTTTATGTGTGATGTCAACTTGTACACATTTATAATGTGTGATGACAACTTATCCACTTTTTAACCACATCATGATACACTTTCTATGAGTCAATCAGATTTGTGAATGTAGAATAATGGGAATTGCTTTACTCTATTTAAAATTTTCTTTTAATTTGAAAATACAAAACATAATAATCTTACGGTGATTAATTTTTGGGTTATTATACCGTGTTGTGTTTCCTTCTTACAAGACAATGTGTTTATATATTTATAAAAAATAGTTTACAATCTACCACAAGTAATTTCCCCAAAATAGCTAATTATACAGGGTGTCATGGGATGTCGGGAGGTGATTCTACATGATGGTAGGAGTGAAAAGGATAAAAATTTCCAATGCTATTTTTCCCATAAGAGAAATGATTTTTCAATAGTGTCCTTAACCTCTTGAATGCCAGCGTAACCTTAAGGATACTATTAAAAATCATTTCTCTGAATATATCTTAGCTATTCTGGGGAAATGGTAAATTTTACACTGTTTTTATAAATATATTGACATAACATCATTTTGCAAAAAAACAAGTAAGTTGTTACTAAAATAGAATCAGTTAGCACATGGTGAAAATTTAGCATCGGCTAAATAAAGTAAAAAATACAAAATCAGAGCTATTTAATGAAGGATGGTACCACCAAAGTTACCCCTGTTGGCAAGGGAAGGTTAACAAATGTATATGTGTAATGAAAAATAATGTCTAATGATGCAAAAACTCCCGAAAAATTTTCAAGCCATTTTTTTGAAAATTTCTAAATCTGGGTCTATAAGGTTAGTTCTTGACTGCTTGCAGGTGGCGTCCTGCGCACAGACATCCCGGATGCGGGGGACTCGGAGGCCCCCTTCCCCAACGAGAAGATGGAGCATGGTTCTGTGGGTGCTGTGAACCACTCGCACGACGAGTACGCCAACGGCAATGGCAAGTCGCAGGACGTCAAAGGCAACAAACCCGACACGCCCGTTTAAGTGCTCTAACAGTGAACCGTTTGCATGACGAGTAATGCCAACAGCAACGGCAACAAGCCTGACACGCCCGTCTAAGTGCTCTAACAGTTATGGGAGAATAAACAACTACATATATAAACAATCTGATATGAGCGACTGTCTGCTCGTTACTATTTGGTCCGGTTCTGAAAACATTTATGGAATTTTAAGCATTTAATAATAATAATTTGTTTATTGTTATGTAAAATCATCCCCTGATAAGATAAGCTATACTTGGAAAACGCCAATTTTTTAAAACGCTGCGTAAAAATATATTCCGAACTGGACCCAATTGTAATTTTTAGACAAATATATGTAATTTACAGTAAACAAATGGTAAAAATATTGTAATTTATAATAAATTTGTGTTATTCAATAGTAAACGCATGAATGGTTTTTAATATTTCAATGGCAATTTACCTTTAACTTCTGGATATTTTGAGTAAATTATGTATGAATTCACCTATTTTTTGTTAATCATACGATAAGTTATTATTATGTCATCAAAATGCTTTGCGTTGGTTAATTTATTGTAACCGACTTTATGGCATTTTACAGTACATAAGTAAAATATTAAAAGTTCCATTATGAATAGTATTGTTTTTCTTAAAAAATATTATCCGAAACTCATTCTTATAATTTTTATTTAATTTAAGTAGGCTTATAAATTTATCTCCAACTTCAAATATTTTTTTTTGATTGGTTTTAAAGGAGTATTTTTTTTAAACATTTAATTTCAAATTAATAATATATTAATTACCTCAAAATATCAATCATTTAAAAATGTCGTAATTTTTATAATATAATCTTAACAATTTTCAAATTAGTTTTTGATTCCTGAATAATTGGTATTTATTTGAATGTATTAACACAGTACTTAAGGTGATTTATCATTTATTTAATTATGTACAAAACAATATTGTCAAAATGAATTATCATTAATAAATATTTAAGATTATAGAATGATTATTATAAGTATATCTTCATTGAATCTCGAAAATAATTTTTGATCTGACAATTTGATTTATGATCAAAAACAATTTATTAAAATTTGTTTTAATTGTTCTTTTGATGACAAATTAATGATGTTTTTAAGGAATCTCATCTTTAAATTAACAAAAAAAATGTCATGCATAGGTACAGAAAATTCACTATCAATTTTTTTAAATTTCATAGGAAACATATATATTATTAGGTATAGGTATTTAAAAAAATTGAATTTCACAAAATAAAAAATCTCTTCTTCCAACATTGCCAAATCTGTCATAGTGTTTCCACTGCCAACTTTTTATAACAATATACATTAAATTTATAACAACTTTTACTGAATATAGTTGAATAATTCACATTAATCATATTTTCAGAAAAAGTAGTCACTTTGTGGTTTGATGTGTTATTGAATGAAATAGACACTTTCTTTTTAACCACTAATTAATTTTAATTTATTCGCCAACCGGTTTCGCTTGGCTCAAGCTTTATCGGGGTAAAAGTTCAAAACAGTTTAAAAAAAAATTACCCCGATGAAGAGAAAATTCAAGAGAATCCGGTTGGTGGGTAAATTTAAATAAATTAGTGGTTAAAAAGTGTTTGTTTCATTCATTCAACTGAAATTCATTGACACATTGTTATTTCTCATCTTTTAATTTTTAAAACATTTTTTCATTATCCTATCAAACCTTTTTTTAAATTTTCCATTCACTCATTTTTTACGTGACTGTTTTTAGTACATTTTAATCAGGTATCATTTTAAATTTAATGTATTATTTCCGTGTGACATAGGTGTTTTTCTTTTTATTTGTCATTTTTAGCAACTATATGTAACGCTATTTATGTGTAAAATAAAATATAAATGTTTTTATAAATATATAAATAAAATTGAATTTATTCCCGTTAGCCATCGTAATATTGACTTATATTGAAATTTTATAAATTTAAAATTAAATTAAAAATATAAGCCTGATGATATTATCAAATAAAAGTAAATAAATATAATTAATATCTGTCATGTTAGTAGTTATACAGTGATTTACAGTGCGGCGCTCAGAAGGTTAAAACGCATAGAAAAAAATGCATTTAACCTTTTCAGTGCGTAAGTCTGTATGTAATATTATAATATCGTAATGTTTTTTTTTTTAAATCTAGATACATTATTTTGAATTAATTATCGTTTGGTGAACATCCTTCATTTTCAAATTGCGTTGGTGCGCAAAGTAAAATTAATGTCAATTTTTAATTTGTATAAAGATTTATGGAATTTCAAATAGTTTTTAAATATAATTTTGTTTTGTTTTAAGTATACAATCAAAGGGTAAAACACACATTATTTTCACAGAAAACTTATTTTGCTTATATATTTTTTTACAATTAAATGACTTGTTGTCTTTTTTGTTGCACAACATTATGATATTTTTTTGTGATTTTATAATAAGTAAGTATTTATGTGTTGCTCTTGTGTGATTTGTCAAATGTATTCTGACAAATATTACATATTTTATTGATCTGACGAGCTCATGATGTGTATCATGCATATTTTGACAAAACATACATATTGATGTGTCAAACTCAAGGTTTGCATACATGTTTTGACAAAACTCGTATTTTTAAATGTCAAGCTCATGGTTTGCGTACATATTCTGAAAAAACTTACACATTGATTTGACAAGCTCATGATGTGCATACATATGCTGACAAAACTCACGTATTGATATGTCAAGCTCATTGTTCGCATACATATTCCAACAAAACTCACATATAGATCTGACAATAATGTGCATACATATTCTGACAAAACTCGAATATCGATATGTCAAGCTCTCATGGTTTGCATAAATGTTCTGACAAAACTTAAATTGATAAGTGGAGCTCATGATGTGCATACATATTCTGACAAAACTCGCATATCGATATGTCAAGCTCGCATGGTTTGCATAAATGTTCTGACAAAACTTAAATTGATAAGTGGAGCTCATGATGTGCATACATATTCTGACAAAACCCACATATTGATCTCTCAAGCTCGTGGTTTGTATTCCTACACATTATTATTCTGACGAAACTTACATTGGTGTAATGTCGTAAGTCTTAATCTGTCAAACACATGATTTTTCATAGGTACCTACCTACAAATTAATAACTTTCGAGTCTGTTACAGAAATTGTGCATTTATCATTGATTTGTAAAAATGTTTCAATCTTTTGAACTTTCACGTAATTTTGTGAACATTTTAAAATTTTGATTTATTTTTTCATTGTTAGGTATAAACATTCAACAAAATGTTATATACGACAACTACTACTATTAAAAAATCTCATTCACATCTGGAGTAACCTTTCGAATGTAAATGTATGTAAACTTGATCAAACTGCCATCTAATTTCTAGGTTATGTTAATGTTAGGTTAGGTTAGGATTGACATATGGAATGGTTGTTATATTATGTTAAATATAATTAAAGATTCCGTTTATTGCGTTGTTCGCACACATTTTTTTAATAACACTATTTTGGCGTTCAAACTTTATAAATACCCACTATTATGAAAATCAAATTATAAATAAACTGTGTCATCAATAAAAGTGTCTTTCATTGACTTGTTTTACACATAATATAAGTTTATATATTATTGTACAAAACCTCAGCTCAAAGTGTCTTTCATTGACTTGTTTTACACACAATATAAGTTTATATATTCTTGTACAAAACCCCAACTCAAAGTGTCTTTCATTGACTTGTTTTACATGTAATATAAGTTTATATATTCTTGTACAAAACCCCAACTCAAAGCGTTTATAAATCCAACAGTCAATTACCCGAAAGTAATTTTTTTTGTGTTTGGTAAATAATAATATGTATGCATCAATTTGAAAGAAAAATGGCTGGTGTTTAAAATTGCATAAAATTTGATGACATTCAAATCCTGAATCAAAAATTACCGTTATGCTTGACAAATAACAATTTCATCAAAATAAGTATAGGCTTTTAACGGGAACAGTAAATGTCAAAAATTTAAAATGGTACTGATCATTGATTTGATGGAGTTTGACAAATCTAAACCGGGTGTTTTTATAATGGGTTGTTTTGTAGAATTTGAAAAATTCAACATATTTCAGCATTCATTTTCAAGTTCTGTGAAAGATTTTTTTCAAATTCTGATTTTATTTCAGTTCTGTCAAGCAACTAGCCTAAAATGATATAATAACAGAACTCTAATAGGACTTTCAAATAACCCGAAAATGAACGTTGAAATTGAATGAATTGTTCAATTTCTCCGAAACAACCCGTCCTTAGTGTCCAGGAAATAGCATTTTTTTGTTGTTTACCGAACCGTTTAGGACTTATGACTGGTCTCATTATTAATATTATCAAATTGCAATCGAAGTAATTGTATGAAGCGGCCATCAAAAATTATTTACAAGCACAACTCTACTTATTGATGATCACCAAAATCTAGATAAGTTATGGTTTTTATAACCAGTGCACAATTATTAGTAACAATAGGATAGGTTAGGTTAGGTTAGCACACACAATACAATTAAATAAACAGAATAACAGTATACTTTTATCCATAAGAGTAAATCATATTTTCATGGTTTTTCCCGACAAAGAAATTCATTGGTTTCGAAACATGTCGATTATTTTGATTAAATGGCGGTGTACTCTAAGCAAGTAAATCACAATGTGAAGAAATCAGTGCCTATGCCAGAAATTAAATATTTTATGCAAGTGTTATTTTTATTTTCTTAATAATTTTCAGATGGAATTACGAAGAAATCGTCCAAATCGAGAAACGCCGGTGAAACGTAAGTCTAATTTTCACTAAAACATTGCACGATTCATATTTGTACATAAAAAATTCACAAATATTAAAATTCACATTATATTTGACAAATTATTTTTCATTCATTTTGTGCTTTTCATAAATAACATTTATAAATTTAATTATATGACTTAGGTATGGAATATTTTGTTTTTTTTCTTTGTGTGATTTTATTTTTAACTAGTAAAATTGTGGACCCTATATTTATGTTCTCTATGATAACTGATGCATTAGTTTTTAGCGTTTTTGACTAACAAGGCAACAGTGCTTTATGTACTTAGTATTGTTATTTTTTTAATTGATTTTGTCTTAGTTTGTGAAATTTAAAAAAAAACTTATTTATCCGGCATATCCTTTTGTTAGCTTCGAAGGTCGTTTATGGGAAAAACGCCATTTGATTGCTAACATTACAAAAGTGGCTATTAAAGAGTTCAATCCTGGGATTGTTTTACACCAAACTGATTCATTTCACTCAGTCCCGTTCAAAATGCGACGTAAGGTCACATTAAGTATTACGCGAATGTGTATGGTAGAAGAAAACGTGGATGCCGAGGAAGACAAGGCACGATCGGGTGAATCAAATACTTGAGTCGAGTCATGTCAAGAGTATATCTTATCATCTCAGTTAGCGAGAGTCAAATGGGAGAAGAATTAACATGTCCACACTTACGACAGCCATGGACAGGTGCAACCATAGACATGAGAAACAGACGTCAATGGATGCAACAGTCGAACGGATAGTGATAACGCTGATAACTGATATAACACTTCGAAATATCTATAATTTATTTGACAGCCTCTGTGGATGAGGGGTAATGCTCTCGACTACGAATCTAAAGGTTGCAGGTTCAAATGAGATTAAAAAAAAATTCCTACCTCTATTCAACAAATAACTCACTGCTTATTCTCCTCCGTACCAAGGAGTTTCTTCAGGAGTGGAATAGACCATCTGCGAGAAAATTGGGATTAAACAATGCTGGAGAACATATTATGTATTATGGAGTATAATTTGTAATTATTACATAGTGTATTTTGTAAATAATTTCTATATAGTAATTTTTAAAATTGGTTAAAATCACTAAGAACTTATGCATTAAGTAATTAAATATTCCACAAATTTTATTAAGGTGAATTTGTTATTATATTTGCTTAGGAAAGCAGTAATTTTCTTAAGCTTGTTTTTAAACAGTGTATTCAACCAATGTTTAAAAACAACCTTTAGTAAAGCAGTAATTTATGTAAGCTTGTTTTTAAACATTTGTTGAATACAATATAATGCCTGAGCAGAGAATAAATGAAACATCATGACTATGAAAATCCTTTTTAGGCATTGATGTACTACTTTGTAGATGTTTATACCTCTTTGGAACAGACAACTACTGAATAAACATCAACGATTTACATTTTCATAGCGAATAAAGGGTCCAACAAACACTGTAACATAACTTGTATATATACATAACATAAATGTACATAACCTAGAATAGTGCATGCTGCATGATAAACCGGGGGATTTCCATTGCTTGCATTTCAGGGACGCCACCAGCAAGGGATTGCTCCACCTCGCCCCAAAGTTGCCACCCACCATTGTCCCAACTGACGCCAACATCAACCAGGGCCCGCCCTCGGTTGGCATAGATAGCGATGATAGTATGAACGTAGAGGAGAGAGGTGTAGACTATGGCCCCGGGAGGAGGGGCAGAACTAGCTATAGCACTGACATCTATTGAGAGAAAATATTTATTTTTACCGACTGCTCAAAATTACTTGCCATGTTTTGAATGCACAAATCACTGCCCGATTTTAACAAATCAAAAGTCTTGTCATGTTTGATAGTTTAAAAACCTGCTTACCGATTTTTTATTAACTGCTCAAAATTACTTCTGTTTTTAACACTCAAAATCACTGCCAAATATCTTACCTGCCAATCTCTGCCAAATAAACTGCCCAGTTTTGACAAATCAAAATCTTCTTGCCATGTTTTGATATCTAAAAACTAGTCAAATAAAGTACTTGCCACATTTTGACATAATTCCTGTTGTACCCAAATTGATTGACCAAATGTTGATTTTATATTTTGGATGCTAGCGTCATGGCAAAATCATGGATTAATCACCATGATTTAGTGAACATAGCAATGGTTTTTATACCTGTAACAATTCAACAGCATTTTGGTCAAAGTCATAATTCTGCAATTTTTCATAAGGCCTCTTTATGGTTGTTTTAAATAATTAAATACATTCAATGACTTTACATTCGCGTATTCTTCAGAACATTGCTTAAGAATCTATGTTTCTGAGGAAACATGTATTTAAAACATGAAAAAAAACTTTTTCTAAACTCTTTTGCGCATTTGTTTTAGTGTAATAACACAACGCCTTTTACCAAAATTAGTCATTATTATTACTGTTTATAATAAGAATAGTGAGTTGAGTTATTTACAAATAGTATTTTAATATAGGTAATTTTGATTTAAATAATTTTCACCGTTGACCTAAGATTCAAATGTTCAAAATAACTTGTGTGAATTAACAAATTAAAATTACTAATAAAACTAATACCAAATGGAACACACTAATATAATTACCTATCTATTCAATTTAATTTTATTATGAATAATTTTTTAATTATCTTTATCAATATTTATATCTTATTGCATAACAGTAAACTGTTTCAATATGAATGAAATTGTGTTTGTACAAAATCTTACCCGCTTATAATTTCTAGACAATTATATCTAATCAACAAAAAAATTATGTATCGTTTTAAATTAGGTAGTTTTTTAATTATTTCATATTATAAGAAGTATATTCATACAACATTAGGTAGTAAACCCCCGTAAAACCAATCATAGTCTTTTTTAACCTGCCAAAAGCATCTAAAATCCTGGTTACATGATTGATACACATCGTCTGTTTCTTTGTAAGGCTTCTGTCATGTGCCGTACAAAAACCCTTTTGTACGCAATTTTTAAGTACACACCTAACCTTTTTTCTTTTTTCAAACCAAAGATTCCAAATGTTTGGTATTTTACCACTGTAAAACTTCACTCAAAATTGATGACCTTTCTCTCAAAATTGGGGACAATTCTTTCAAAATTGGAGACATTGCTCTGAAAATTCCAAATATTTCTTCAAAATTGGAGACAATGCTCTTAAAATTGGGGAAAATTCTCTCAAAGAGTGCCACTACCGATTATTATTTTGTAATATAAAGTATTCAAATTTCTATTTATATTTCAATCAATTATTTAATTTATATACTGAAATTTACACTAGCAAATTTAGTTAAGTATGTAGACAAAAATAAAAGTGAACTTAGGAAATGTTTTAGAATTACGTATTTATAAAATAAAACTGTTTTACAAATCATATGCCTTTTTGCGTTTACAATTTATTCAAAATAATTGAAATTCTCTAAAAATAACTTATTGCTTGTAAAAATTAAAACAACATACTCATAGACCAAGGTACTTCCAAAACTTCCTCTTTTTTTCTTTCCTGTCCCCATTTCCTTCCAACCTGAAACATTTCATAAAACTATATACAATGATTCACAATGTAACATGAAACATTCAATTACAATAAAACTACAAAACAACGGCATAACATTATATTTCCAACCATATATATGACATAACTTTTTTACAATGGACCAAAACAAACCTTAAGATTAAACGCGACGTTCGATATAATTTACACATTCATTGATAGTGGTAATTTAATTATTTTATTAAAATATGCTTTTTGCAAGTTATGCTTTAGAAAATCAATACAAATTATTTATTTGCGCCATACTCAAAATGAATATAAAGAAATAGTTTTGTCAGTTTAAAAACTCAGTTCTTTCGAGAAAGGCATACAAATACAATATTGTACCGATGATTCAATCCAGTACAATATTGTACTGCATTTGTATGCCTTTCTTGACAAAGTTGCGTTTTTTTACAGACAAAACTATCTATTCATATTCATGTTGAATATGTATGGGCCCAAACAAATAATTTGTCTTAATATTGTAAAGCAATAACTTAATTAATTAACGCCATCTATGAACACATAGATTATAACGAGTCTCACGTTTAACCTTAAAACAACTTTTTCCAACCACATACCTGAATAAATGAATGATTATCCATTTAGCTATTTGATTTTTAAATGTAAGGTATCTCCCACACAAAATTTAGCTAAGCATTAATTATTATTTAAATTGAAAAAATCTTCTTCTTACAAATAAAACAATTTTTTCTTTTAAATTTTATTTAAATTATAGATGTAAACCTAAGATGGCGCTTATTTAATTTTTTTATTAAGAGACTTTTTTTGCAATTTCCGCTTTAAAAGTTTAAGACGAATTATTTGTTTGCGCTCGTACATACGTATTATGAATATGAATAAATATTTTTGTCCGTACAAAAACTCAATTCTTTCAAGAAAGACACACAAATAAAATATATTGGATTCATAGACATATGAATATTAGTAGACCTGCCCTAAGTGATTAAAAGCGTATTATCCCCACTCCCCATACCGGTTCCATTGGAACCGGCTGTGCTCATAGACATATGAATATTAGTAGACCTGCCCTAAGTGAAAGCGTATTATCCCCACTCCCCATACCGGTTCCATTGGAACCGGCTGTGCTCGCGTATGACCTCAAGTGAAATTTGAAAACGTGACGTCATCATTCTTGTGCGAACTATGGTCGAGGCATCATCGGTTCATTTTACGAAATAACACGGCAAAATGTTGACTTGTACTATGAAAACTTGTAAAAATAGATGTGAAAAAGAGAATAAACCCAATTGTCGTATTACATTCCATATATAAGCATTATTTTACTTTATTTTAAGCATATTCACATCGTATAATATAGATCAGTTTTAGAAACATCACATTCTCACATCGAGAAACGTCTGGACGCGAAACACAAAGCTGGTTGGTTGCTGGGAAGTAAATTATGAACATTTATAAAAGTGTCTTAACTAAATACTTAAACGAAATATTCGACTCTGAAAATACAACCGAATTTTTTTGCCGAATTTGGACTTCGCAAATTTGTTCATAACGTGGCGAGTAATTTGCGCTCCCATGTAAAAATGTCTTTTCATTCAAAAGCAGGTTTTACTTTTAAGAAGTAAATGGTGATATTATAATGCGAGATGCCTATTTACTGTCAGATTGATTTATTGACGAATCAGTCAGCCTTACTCCCTTCGTTCTTCAACAGTTGATTTTACCCCTCGCCATTATCTTCTCGTCTATTAATTTCTATGTCTGTGATTGGATTGAATTTCCATTACAATATTGAATTTGTATGCCTCACTTGAAAGAAGTGAATTTTCATACCGGCAAATCTATTTATTCATATTCATATCACATATGTACGGGCACAAACAAATAATTCATTTTAATATTTTAAATCAATAACATTACATTTAACCTTAATGCTATAAATTATATCTAAAATATAATATATTATGTATGCTTTGGAAATCCCCCATACCACATGCAGTTCTGTTATGTTATTAAATGTATCATACCAGTGTGCCGTGTACCAAAAATAGAAATAAGCCGATAGAAGTGTGGTGTGCCTAGAAGTAAGGTCAATTTTTACTCACTTTTCCGCACTCTACCACACATTTGACTGATCAAACATTTTCAAAGAATATATTTTTTTAACAGAAAATTAATATCTCTGGCCTGTCTAGAGCCCAGGAGGAACATGTTATTTTCTTTTTTTATCTTTCATGGTTTCCATAAAACAGTTATACTCAAATATATTTCAAAGAAGATTACAAATTTAGTACAGTAAGGGGGTATTTCACTATCTCTGATTATGTTCTGACTAAGCACTAATCCGCGGATTAGTCATTTTTTCGTTTTCACTATATCTGAATAACGCTAACGCTCGGGTTAAAGTTCGATTTGACTAATCAGTGCTCGAACTTCACGTTAGGCGCTATTCCTCGAATCAAAGATGGCGTCAAAACATTCCGAGTTTGACAGCTGAGAAGTGAGTCGAATTTTGTTGAATGAATTTGAATGCTTGTATGATCCATCCTGAATTATTTGATTGTGTTCAAAATAAGAAACAATGTATTAATTCGACACGAATCTATCTAAAATGACCTGATAATCAACATAACATAACCAAAAAAATGCACACTTCGCGGTGTGCGGACTGTGACGCATGACAGCCGTGGCAGTAGATGGAGTAACTGCAAACATTTTGCGATGTTGCCAGACTATTTCGAGTGTTATCTATCCGGAAGCTCGAAACAATGGGTCGCCGTTGAATAACGAAGTTATTCTGATCTTTAAAGCCAGCCAACGGATAGCTAGTCAGATATTTAGCCCGACATAGTGAAATACCCCCTAAGGGGTATTTTATTTTTCCCCTTGAAACCTTATCCATAGGATAATGAATAATAATAAATACTCGCAATAGGTAAAAAACACGGTTAACTTATCCGATACATAGCCACTATTCATAGGTTCGAGTAAGGAATGGTAAACTCGAACTATATAAATAAATATGTCGAAAATATTCATTATCCTATGGATAAGGTATCACGAAGTTAGTGAAATATACCCTTAATTAGAATTGGTAAATAGAAATAAAATATCTAAATATAAACAAATATGTAGTGAAGTAAGAAAGTAGCATGTGTGTATGGAAGATTTAAAAATACTTAAGACAACAAATATCAAACTAACATGAAGTTAATTACATTATCATAAAGTTCTTATTACAAAGACTCCAACTACAGCTAAACATTTTGTTGTTCTATATG
Organism: Hesperophylax magnus; assembly: GCA_026573805.1. Taxonomy (NCBI): domain Eukaryota; kingdom Metazoa; phylum Arthropoda; class Insecta; order Trichoptera; family Limnephilidae; genus Hesperophylax; species Hesperophylax magnus. The sequence continues at coordinate 9,155,125 of JAIUSX010000184.1, read as the reverse complement.
ATTTTTAGATTGTTACAGCCAAAAGTATTATGGTGATTTATTTTTGGGCTATTATGACGTGTTGCGCTAGATCCTTCTTTAGTCAATGTTTCGAACAGCGTGTCCATCATCAGAGCAGATGTGTAATCATTACTCATATGCCCTAATGATGGACTAAGTTGGCTAAAGAAAGAGGTAGCGCAACATAGCATAATACCCCATAATTATTTTGTTGTTTGCTACTTCATAGGAAACTTATATTTAAATTGAGTTACTTGCTTGTCAACTTTTATCAGCTTAGTTCAACCTTTCCAAGATCAGGTCAGAGTGGCCCTTTTATGACTATTGTTCGTTCAATAGATGTTGATTTTTTATATAATAGATGATTTTACCTGTGTGTATGCGCCACAATCATAGGTTAGGGTTGGGACTAGGTTACTTATATGCAGCGTGATTGGTATATGATTTGAAAAAATGAAGAGAAGATACAAGGTGTCCAGGGATAAAAGTTCACTAACTTCGGGAGCTGATAGTACAAGTGAAAAAGAAAAATTACTTTTTTCGAAAATCCAACGTTTTAAGGTAAAAAAAGTTGAATTGTTTGTAAGGAAAAATAAATATTCTTCAATGGAAAAATATTTTTGTATGGGAAACAAAAACAAGGAAATTTCGGTAAAACCTTATTTATCTTTTTTACTTCCACCATCATGTAGAATTACCTCCCGAAGTTAGCGCACTTTACTCTCGGACACCCTGTTTAATAAATGAGCAAATTAGTTTATTTTATTTTTATTATTAGATTATCTTATTAATTTAATAATGTTATTATATTGTTTTTACTTTATTATTATTATGACAGCTGTTTCAGCATTTAAAAATAGTTTGATAAAGGCTTAGAACTTTTTAAAGACAGTTCCATAATTGCTTTGAAACATCTATCGCAATAACAATAAAAAACTAGTAGAATTCAATAATAACATTATTCAATTTGATTAATTATTTTAAATAATAAAAAAGCAAATTATTATCTGAACGTTTTATATAACTAGTATTCTGACATAGTATCCACTACCGACCGCTAACAACACTGTCATCAGAACATGTGAATACCTAAAATATTGTTTTCATAGAAGTTTAAAAAACGCACAATTAAAATAATTATAGAAAATGTAGTAATTACATTAAAAATAATAAAAAAACTTTTTTTTTTCAATCATAAAAAAACTGTTAAGGTTAAACACAACATTCGTTATAATCTATGTGTTCATAATAGATCGGGTTAATTTAATTATTTAATACGCTTTTGTAAGTTATGCTTTACAATAATTAAGACAATTTTTTTTTGTTTACGCCCATACATCTCAATATGAATATGAATAAAAAGATTTTCCCGTGTAAAAACTCAATTCTTTCAAAAGAGGCATACAAATACAATATTGGATCGAAGCACCAATCCAATATTGCATTTGTATGTCTTTCTCGAAAGAATTGAGTTTTAAACACACAAAACTATTTATTCATATTGAGTATGGCGCAAACAGATAATTCGTCTTAATGTTGTAAAGCATAGCTTTCGAAATGTGTATTTTAATCAAATAATTAAATTAATGCCATCTGTGAATGCGTAGATTACACCGAACTTCGCGTTAAACCTTAAAATACAGTATTTAGACCGAGCTCTTCTGAATATTTTTTCGTCATATTTCCCATTGAGTTTGTATGAATCAAACTTATATTATAATTAATGTCATTTACTATAGCAAAAAAAATTCCCTTATTTATAAATTTTAGTTAAACATCAACAGTTATGCCTCTTTTATACAATACAATTACATCATATTTTGTGTAATAACATGTAATTATATTGTATTATATGTACAATCATGGATAAATCTGGGGTTAACTTTTAGGATCGCTGTCCACGCTTAAAATGAATATTTTTTTGAAAAAATGCTTTGATTCAACTTAATTACTATAAAAGGCAACTATTTTCATTCAGGAGAATGGAAAATACTGCACTTAAAATAACAATTATGTGAAATGAAAATTTTCTTTTATATGGGACGACGATCAGCGATCCTAAAAGTTTACTTAATCTGGTAATGGTTTCATATATTTTGTAAATTTTATTTTATGTCACATTTTCTTTTGCAGTAACAAGTCCAAGTAACTAACCCTTTTTATTTATTTTATCACTGTTTTTACTGACAAACTAATGTTTAAATGGATAATAAAATTTGCATTTATTTTGGTTGATTCATAGTTTAACTGTAAGCAATTACATAAAATGGCACAAAGTGTTGTTGTGAACAAATTATTTTATTTTTAATGACTTATTTAGGATAAACGTTATATTTATAATAATTTTAATAAATGCTTCAGTTTACTTGCATGTTTTTATTTTAATACTATGAATTTTTCATTTGAAACTACAAAGATTCTTTTTTATAATATTAATAAAAATTATAATCGTTCTGAAGATAAAAACGGCAATAAAAGATAGTAAATTAAATAACTATTTTATTTTATTGTTTTTTTTATATTTGACTTTAACTTGGGCGATCTTCGCTATCTTTAAACTGTTGGTTACATAGTACAAATTGTTCCTAAATGTCTATTTACACGCTCAATCTTACTTTCACAAATTCTTATTTGCATAAGTAAACATGTGCTCTAAGACGGAAAAATGGTGTTCCTTGCAAACTGTTGTATTAATAATTTACACGAGCGTTAGTTTGCACAAACTAAATTTGCTCTAATTTGCTAAAGTGAGCAAATGCGTTAAGACCTCAAAACTGTATAATTTAAATGATTTCGACTTTTGCACAAACTGTTTGCGCATGCAACTTGAATGATGCAAGTCACTGTCGCATGGACATAACGCTCCGTGTTTGTGGCGCAAAATTTCAAGTCGCTGCGTGTAGACAGACCTTAAAGTTAGTTACAATTCAATTTTATTTTTAACAAAATATGTTTACATTACAGAATACAGAGAACCGATAAAATATTTGAGCAATTACTTAGTAGGAATACATACAAACATAGAAGATATAAATTTATTTATGACAAATACAGCTAGGTAATACATAAGAATGACAAACCATGGGAAGATTAAGGACGGGTTGTTTCAGAAAATTTGAACAATTCATCAAATTTCCATGTTAATTTTCAAGTTCTGTGAAAGTCCTATTGAAGTTCTGTTATTATATAAACATGGGCCAGTTGCTTCATAGAACTGAAATAATAATAGAACTTGAATAGAATTTTCACAGTCCTTGAAAATTAACTGCAAAATTCGATGAATTGTTCAAATTCTCTGAAACGACCCATCCATAATGATTCTAGAAAAGTGAAATGATCGAAGTGACAAATACAAATGCTTACAAATAACATGATTTTACCCAGAACATTTCTTACAGAACAAATATCGTCTCGTTTAGGCGGGTAACGTACTTGCATTTAAGCATATATAAATATAACATAACATATATTAACTGTCAATAAACGCCCAGGTTACTGGCAATCAATTAATTGTTAAATCAATGCCATTTTTAAAGATAGCTTTTGCTAATAAATTGTCAATTTGAGGGATGTTCAGACATTGAAGGAAATAAGTCATTTAAAATTCTCAGTTTTGAAATTTACTTTTTAATTTAATGATGTTAGTAAATATATTGTATGAAATTGTAGAATTGTGTTAGTTATACTTAAACATAGTTAACTATGTGATATTTATGTTTTCAAGACAAACAGTTTCTGATCTTTGTTATGACAGCTACTGTACAAAAAAGTAAACCCTTTTTGGTTGTTTCTAGTGAAAATATAAACCGATATCTACTCTGATTTGAAAGGAAACTAATATCGCCAGTATACATTAAAGAAACTCAATTTCAACAGAAGTAAGAAATTATTGGATTTACTTATCTTCAGCCTACAACATACTTTTATCGGTTTATGTCTTCATTGATCATAATTAGTTTACACCCCAAATCCTATGAATCTAACCTCCTATTATTCTAGAAGTGACACCGAGAGTGCTGAAGGGGGCCACTTGTCCCGGCCCCGCGAGGATGCTCGCCCTGCAGAGCCCCTGAGCAGCACCCCGCAGCGCCCCACCAAGGAGAGCCCCATGGCCCGGGCCCTGGCCCTGCCGCGCTCTATCAACTTCAAGGCCCTGCTGCCCGGAGGGGCCAAGAACAAGGATAAGGTGGCACAGGCTGAGGACAAGGTGGAGAATAAGGCTGATGATGAAGCTAAGGTAAAATTATTTTTGTGTCAATTAAATATTCACACAAACGAGGGATTCTATTAATGTGAAAAAGAGTACTGTTTTTTTCCTTTATTTTTTCAAATTTTATTTGGTTTTACGCCTATCCGGGCTTTTGTAATCCGGACATGTAAGAATAGAGTATACCTAGTGAGCCATCGAAAATTATACACAATGTTTTTAAAGCATGAAATAGTAAAATAAAACTGAGAAATTGGATATGAAACAATATTAGTAAAACATGTGACAGTAACATCAAATAATATAGAAACTAGAAACTAGATTCAACAAAATGCGGGTATAGATTACGCTTAGTTCTATAAATGGAGTCAGTAAATATATCAATAGTACCCCCAAACTTGTTGCCCAGATCATGCATCCTATTGGTTAGTGAGTGTGTCTGATAGTTGGTTCCGTATTGCAGAAGAATCTTACATTTTGTTTTGTGTTCCTAGGTGGCACATGGAATTCAATAGTGGTAAAGATGGCAGAGCTGTCAATTAAGTTGTAAATGACTCTGTGTAACACAACCAGGTTTGACATAATTCTCCTATCAGACAGCGTTATTATATGAAATTGATTCATCGAACTGACATAATTAAACCTAGACAGGATGGAGGGATAATAATAACCTAGGGGGGATATCATAATGTAGTCTCTAAATTCAAAAAAAAACATTTTAGAATTTTGCAAAAATTGCTAACATAATGCTTGCTATTTCACTGCTTTTATGCAAGTAGTATGAGCGCGTGTGACTATTGTGACGCTTTGTGAACCCACAAAATACTAAATTAAAGAAGTCAAATATTTTTCCATACGCAAGCTTACAACTAAAAGTTTGAATTTGTCAATTAGAAACGATTTATTTATCAATGTAGAGCGATTGTCAAATTAAAAATATTTATAAATTTATGGAAAAAAAATATATCAGGATTTGTCGCAGTTATTTTTAATTTTTTTTTCTCTTCTTTTTATGGTTTTTTTTAAAGTAGGTACTGGTTTTCAGGCTTTATAGACTGCACGCAACTACTACGTAGGATCCCCAAAGATAAATTAGGCCCTGAGGGAGACCTCTTATGTATATATTATATAAAAAATGGTATAAATATAACCCTAACTAATATTATAATGCGGAAATGTGTTTGATTGTTTGTCCTTTTGCAATGGAGCGATTCATCGACGTGATTTTTTGTATAGGGATAGTTGGAAGACTGGGAAGGGCAAGGCTACTTTTCATCCCAGAAAAACATTTTATGCCCGTTGGAAAATTCTTTGTATATTAATTTCTCCCTAATATCATGCGAGCAAAGCCACTGGAAAATTACTAGTATAATATAAAATATAATTCAAGTTATTGCAAAATTTCTAATGTTACTATTAATGGTGTTTCAGCCACTCCAAGGAAAGCAGGAACCCACAGAACAAGGACTGGTGTACGCAGAGCTGGCCCTACGACCAAACGCAGATCAGGAGAACAAACCTGCCACCCCGGACAAGACAGAGTATGCAGAGATAGTATACAACCAGCAGCCGGTCGAGAATAAGATGGAACCCAAGGACAACAAATAGAAAACTTCAAACCAATAAAACCAACATCATTTAATGCGGCATAGATACCTTATATTAATCACAAAATATTAATGTTTTAGGCTTGTTTCACATCAGCGATTTGCCAGCTCGATTCAACCGCGTACATCATTTTGTATATTGAAAACGCAGAGGCTGAAATTAGTCGCCAATGTGAAACTTGCTTAACTTTTACACTGACTGCCGTGACATTTACTCTTTTTTTTGACACAAAAGAGCTTACGTATAAGAGCCTAATGGCCTTATAAAATATGCAATTTTTTTGCTTGACTGTTAACTTTAACCAAAACCTACATTTAAACATGCCTCCACATTGTAAACTTCTCCAATGGAATTTTTGAAAACCTACAGATAAATTGTATTATATATTTTTGACACAAAAGGCCTTCCTTATATGAGAGCCTAGTGGCCTTATAAAATAATAAGCCATCTTTCAAAACTTTCTTACTCAAATAGCTAGACCCCGTAAGCAGCTCTATGGCATGCGTGAAAGCCATATGCCTTAACGTATTCAATTATATTTTTGACCCGAAAGGCCTTTCTTATATGATAGTAATTATTTGCCCAACTTCTGACTTTTACTAAAACCTTTCACCATATATGTAGGTCCCTACTTATATTCAATAATATTATATAGGTTCCTACTTATAGTCAATGCTTACAGCAGCAGGTGAGTAGGCACCATGTTTAGAGTTAAAATTGCAAATTTATTAAGGAAACACCACATTAGAAATTATGTTTTATCGGCGACCATCTAGGCTTTCAGTGTATAGGCTTTTCTATAGAAGGTGTTGCTTCAACCACTTCTTGATTATTTTGAAAACTGTGGCCTTTTTATATCATAAGGTCTGTTTTTTTTTTAAAGATTTACAAGGCCTTATAAAAATCTGTTTCACATTATCAGTATCGGGGTAATCAATTTATTTTAACGATTTTTTATGCACAGTAAAAATAATTAACTTCTGCATATTGTATTGTTATTAATTAGATTTCGTATAAATCGCCATTTGGTCAATATTATGCGTGTTAAAATAGTATTGTCACTAAAATTTTCGTTTCATGAAACCTACACGTTTATAGCATTAGTATGTGTTAGGACTTTATTTTTTTAATTAGGTACTGCACTAAACTTTAATAATCTGGTTTAATTATTAAAGGAGTCTGCTCATATATAATGGAACATACCATGGCCATGCTATGACCGATCAACGAATTAAAGGAAAGGAACAAACGCCGCTTGCGGTTGCTTCGTACCTTTCCCATAATTCTCGGCTCGGTCATAGCATGGTCATGGTATGCTCCGGTTATGTGGCCAGACTCCTTATAGCGTACTTTTGTAGTTATTTTACACTTTGTTTTTATTGCAAATAATTAAAATCTTTGAAAAATTAAATAAGCGCAGAAAAAAACATAAACATACAACATTCCGTAAATATTGTATTTAACAGTTAAATATTTGTATGTGGAATTGTTTAACTTAAGTTGATCGTAATAATTACGTAATTTAATTATTAATTTAGACAAAAAGACTTAATTTGATGAATTTTAGAGTATTTTCTATTTTTATACTTATGTACTTATATTTAATTAATATTAAATAAAATTACTTTAGTTTTTCTTTTGTTGATTATAAGCAATTTGTGTTATATTAAAATACATTTTCTTAATTAAATTATAACAACCAATTAATTTTAAAATACCTTCACTGAATGGGCGCTTTTAAAATTCCCACCGCAACGGCACGGCGACGGCAATGGCCCGCGGCGAAACATTTCTTTAATACGTGTGAGGGAGATGTATGATAATGATTGCATTTTTCCTATGGGGAAGCAGACATACGTACATCGTATGTCTTACTATTATTTAGTGTGTAAGAAAGATATGCAGCATAATTGAGATAAAGTTCCATTTCTGTGCAGTAACGGTAGGTATTTAAAAAGCGCCCATTAGAATCATTAGTTTTTTTAATTTTTTATTGGTTTTATGTTGATGTTTTACTATACCTACAATTTTTTTTTTGTATTCATTTCATGCATATTTTGTAGACAGACAGACACACATTTAAAATATTATTAGTTATTTCTTATTGATAATTAAAATAGTTGTTTTTGTAACTAATTAATATTTATATATGGTGCTTCTTTCACACGCACTTAAGCCTGGCTTAGTATTACAATACTAGCCCACATGTTCACCAATCTTATTCATAATTAAAGTACAACTCTTTAATATAAATTATTATGATAATAAATGTTATTTGCTAAGGAATGGAAGGATTTATCGTATGAAGTGCCTCTTATAATTAAAAAAATGTTGTAGGGTTGATATTATGAATAAATAATCAGTAAGAAGATTAAATCGCTCGCAGCTTTCATTGTTAGGGTTGCCACATATTTCAAAAATAAGATATGAAGATAACCTCAAAATTACATGATCGGTTAGTTAGTCGAGAGGTCCAAGCTGTGGTTTTCAGACAAAGCAATGCAGGTTCAATTTTCCACCAGCATCGTTGTACAATCAACATTTTCCCTGAGATGGAATTTAAATATTGTCAACTTTTTTTTAATGCATTCAAATTTCATTTTTTGTTTTTAATAATTATTATTATTATTTAAAGGCGAAACAGCTGTCATGCGTAATATTAATTACAACCTTTTTTTTATAAACAGGTACCATAATACATAGTTATTTTAAAAATAAAGCTTGAAAAAAAAATTGTCAAGTTATTGGCAAGTGGAAATGTTTTCCTTAGATTAAAAAAAAAGAAGAACAAGCACTACAATTAATTTTTTTCCTGAAATAATGCAAAAACTTTGTGTTGCTAACATATAAATTGTATTCAAAATAAATAGTTTTATAATTAAATATTTGTTTTTGATTTATTTTTGTCTTATGCTGCAGAATTTATGAATATGGAAATGAAAATTTTCAATTTTTTCTGCACTCAAATACATAGTTAATTGTTATTTTTGAAGTGTAATATATACGGCAACCTTACTTATTAATTATTTTTTGGTGTATTCTTATTATAATTTTTGAGAATATTTTATTAGTACACCTTTTAACCTCCTGTGTGCCGCCGTAACCAAATGGAACAAAAAAAAAACATTTATCATTTTGCAAAAAAACAAATAAGTTATTACGAAAATAGACAGAAAGTTAATAGTTTATTTTGATACTTACAATATATATATGGCAACCTTACTTAGATAATATGTTTCGGTTTATTTTTATGTAATTTTTGAAAATATTTTATTCATTTTTCTTTTAACCTCTTGTGTGCCGCCGTATCCAAATGGAACAAAAAACTATCTTTTTACACAAAACAAATAAGTTATTACGAAAATAGACAGATGGCAAAAAATGTAATGTCAGCACACCAAGAATTTAATCTTCAAAATCGTACTGACCCTCGGTTGTTAATATATACATTGCAAGCAATTGAATAATTAAGTTTTAAAAATAAAACTAAATCCTTAGCAACCGCGGATTAACCTTTTTATATTGTGCCATAATTTATCTTCTTTTCACTCACATATATGTATTTTAAAGTGCATCCGTTTTTATTGTTCTTCTATACTCAACAATAATCTTTGTATTCTTAAAAAAATAAAGATTTCTGCACTTATTATTCTTACTAAATGTCATAAGATAGTATATATTGTTTTAGAAATAATAATTTTATTTTTAATGAAAACCAAATTCGTTTCAAAGTTTTTTTTGTTCATTTTTACTTTTAATAAATCTTTAAAGTGTTATATCAACATTTGTCAAAAATATACACACGCATTTCGAACATTTCTCGATTAATTGATTTTTTTAAGAGAGAAAAGTTTGTTGTTTTTACCAGTATCCAAGTTTCTTTCTCTAGAGCGCATTATGGCTTAGCATTGTCATGTCTGATGGAATCTTGTTATTCTAAGATCTAAGAGGTCGATATATAAGTTTTTTTTATTTGATCGCGTATATCAAAAGATACCTGTAAAAGAATTAAATAATTAATAAGATATAATTTTTGCACTTTCTTATCTTTTTAATGGCCTTTTATAATATTAATACGTATTTGCAGTGTAGTGCATAATAATAAATGTATTATATTTGGATGTGGATGGCAGAAAGAGTCTGAGGCATTTATTAGAATTGGTGTCTGTGAAATGGATATTTTTGTGCAAGAAGATTCATGAACGTTTCCGAAAGCTGAGGTTGTGTACAAGGACAGAAATGTTTGAAACTGTATTATCTGCCTACTCCTACGGGACAAGGCTTGACAGTACTGTTTACTTATCTTTTGAAACACATAATAAAATAGTTATTAGTAGATTAATTATTGGTTTAAAATTAATTATTTTCATGTGTTGAAATATAATGGTTTTGCATTTGTACCAATATGTAATTGTTTTCACGGAGCTTGAATTAATTATTTTTATGTCTAATTAAAAATAAATTTATTGAAAAAAGCTGTTTTTATTATGCACTAGCTGTACCCCGCAACGCGTTGCTGTGGCTCAGTATGTCTGTGCAGATAGAGAAACAGTAGCGCATGTTGCTTTTACGTCCAACAGATGGCACTGTTAAAAAAAAAACATGTTTTTACTTGTCACAGGTGACATCTTTATAACATATAGCCCAGTCAATGAAGGTTTTGTGTCGGAACTAATTCCCCGGAAGCTGAATTTTTCACAGATGTTAGAAGACCTTTAGACATGTATTTTTACAAAAGTCCCCGACTTTCCCCCTTGTGCTTCCTTCCCCACCCCCTCTTGAATATATTTTTCAAAGCCTTTCGGAATACGCTAATATCTCCTTAATGGTTTTATAAAATCAGATTATTTATTTTTTGTTTAGTTTATAATTAGTTATTCTAAAAAATTGTATTTTTTCATTTTTGCGAGAAAAGCTATACAATCTCTACAATTTATTAGTAAAGGAAAAATATCAGTTTTTTAAATAGTATTTCAGAATATATTTGCACATAACTTTTTTCTGAGCCTGTTAACGAAAAAAAATAAATCAACAAAACTTGTAGACAATATTTTTAGCTATAAAATAATGTATATAATGATGGGTTTTAATTTATAATAAGGCACGTAGGCTGTTAATAAGGAGCACGGCGCGCGGCGGCTCGAACGCGCAGCGGTTCGCGGCACAGCGAGCAATTACAAAAATGCAAAAACCTAAGGAAAGTAATGATTAATTCATGTGGTTTTTTATATAACAAATTCATCTAACGTTGAAGAGTTTTATTGCTATTTACCAGTTTTAGTTCAGAGGGGAGGGGGTAATATAAATATTTTCCCCTGCCCAATGAAGCGCTTTCATTATCCACCAACCGCCGTGCCCCGGTCTGGCTAAACAGTCATATTATGTTGTATGATTGTTTGTTACTTATTATTTAAATAAAGGTATGTAGGAAATGTATGGGAATCAGTTTACGCGTCCTCAACAGTAACCCACATGCTCAATGGACATGAATATTCTCGGGCAAACAGAGCCTACACTTTAACAGCAGCGTCTCTTGTCCACGTAATGAGAAAAGAATACCGAGATATTGATGGGAAATTAAGACAAATAGAAAATAAGTATCAAGATTTAGTAACGTGGAAAAAAGATATTGAGGAGGTTAATAATGATGACAATCTAAAATAGACGATTCCATATACTGAAGCAAGTGAAGACAGGGTTAAGGAATCATCGAGTAGAACTGCCAAGTTGTGGCTTTACCTTCTACATTGTATCGACCTCATGCTTAGATTTATATTTGCAGAGAAGTCTGGGAATCGGAAAATGCACCTAAATACTATTGTTGATATGCTTCCATTTTTCCAACCGGCAGGACATTTACCATACGCAAAATCAGCACATATGTACGTTCAAAGTATGCTGCAACTCGAATCAAGAATAACTAAAGAAGAATATAAACTATTCACTGAAAAAGGGTACTTTACAATAAAAAGAAGCGACAGATATTGGTCCTGTACGTGGACGGACATGATCATCGAGCAGTGTCTCATGCGACCAATGAAGTCAGTAGCAGGTTTGACACTTGGGCGCGGAATCACTGACAGCGCTTTGTCAAAGTGGAAACTTGGAACCACTTACTACGTGAAAGTGCAAGAGAGCATTGAAAAAATCATCGGTATAGAATTTAATTTTACTGAACAGTATGTTGAGCTGCGCGAATCACGGAAGAAAGGGGATGAGCTAGGTATAGGAAAATATACATCACGGCTAAGACAGCACAGCCCGTTCACCAAGCTCTCGGGGGAGCTGGTGTCTTTATCTTCAGGGTTTATTTCAGATAATAGTGTCAATTGTGATAACGCTTATGAGGTGGGCCTGGCAGCTATGCAAAAAATGAAAGGATTTAATTTTGGAGATATACGACTAAAAATGAAAGACATGGTGACAACCCAGCAAGATTCAAATCCGCAATTGTTAGGACGAGACAAGTTTCAGTAAACCCCCAGCAGCTATTTAACAGAATACTGTGCATTAGTGATAGTCCTAGCAAGCTTTAGACCTACTTAGGATATGAATTGGCTTCAAGACCCCTTCTATTTTTGAAGAAGTCTCCCTTCGTAAAGGAACAAAATCATGTATGGCGAAAGTATTTAGCGAAAGTATTCATGACGAAGTTGATTTGGAAAATGCTGCAATAGTCATCGATGGGGGATACCTCCTACACTCTCTTGTTTGGCAAACTTAAACTACTTACGGAGACATCATTAAATCATACTCACGTTTCGTCCATACTAAATTTGGCAAACATTCTCTTGTCGTTTTCGATGGATACCCTGAAGAACCAACTGTAAAATATGAAGAGCCAAGACAAAGGTCGGTTAACAACTCATCGTGCGATATTTAATTAAACTTCACTACACGTTTTTTGACTAAGAAGGAAGCTTTCTTATCTAATAAGAAAAACAACAAAAATAATGATTGAAGCACTATGTCATGAATTTAGTGAATCTGGTTTGAAAACAGTCACGGCCGCAAGTGATGCCGATATTGACATTGTACTAACCGGCATCGAACAACTCAACATCTTCTCAAAAGTGATTGTTGTTGGCACGGATAGTGATCTTTTGGTATTACTTGTAAGGCTTGCTCCTGAAGGAAAATCTATTTTTTTCTGTAAAGATGTTGGTGGAAAAGCCCCTTCAAGAACTTTCTACATCATAGAGAAACCTATAATATTACATAAAGATATTCGAAAACATATGCTATTTACCCATGCCATTACGGGCTGTGATACGACCCCATCTTTATATGGGTTAGGAAAGATAAAAGCTGTTGACATGATGAAAAACAATCCCGAAGCAAAACGCGCAGCTGAGGCATTTTTGGAAAAAGATGCAACTGAAGAGAACTTGTTGCAAAATGGAGAAAAATTCGCTCTCGCCATGTATGGTCTTGGTAGCTAACGACAAAATCAGCTTTTAAATCTAAATTTGACTTGGCAAAACTACCACCGACTTCAGAATCGTGTCATCAACATTTGTTGAGAGTTTATTTGCAAGTACAGTTTTGGTTAGGAAACAAACTAAACCCTATAAACTGGGGATGGAGGTATGAAAATGTAAATGAAAATGGTGGAAAGAAGAAATTTCTCTGGTGACCCTTCTTTCTCTGGTGTCCTGTTCCTGCAAGTCTGGATGTGAAAATTACTGTGGCTGTAGAAAATCTGGATTTACCTGCTCTGCCAAGTGCTATAACCGTAACGGATTATCATGTCTGAACACACCCCGGTATGACGAATAAATGGAAGACTCTCTTGACTAGAAAATTATTTGAATATTTGCCTAATTTTGTCATAGATAATATTGGTAAGTATATAATATAATTAACAAACCGTTTTGTCATTATAATATTTTTTGTGGTATATTTTTGAAAGTAAATCATTTTAGATGTATGCACTATTTTAAGTGATTTGTTGTTTCGGTATTTTATTGTTGATAGGTGCACATAATAAAACAAGTGAGAATTTCCACAAAAGATTTTTTAGAACTTCGCCATAACATAAGGTCTGCAATATTTTAATGTTGTGAAAAGGTAGTCCCACGCTGTTATAGGTATTTTTGGCTTATTTCACATAACTTTATTTAAATAATATGTTACAAACAATCATACAACATAATATGACTGTTTAGCCAGACCGGGGCACGGCGGTTGGTGGATAATGAAAGCGCTTCATTGGGCAGGGGAAAATATTTATATTACCCCCCTCCCCTCCGAACTAAAACTGGTAAATAGCAATAAAACTCTTCAACGTTAGATGAATTTGTTATATAAAAAAAACACATGAATTAATCATTACTTTCCTTAGGTTTTTGCATTTTTGTAATAGCTCGCTGTGCCGCGAACCGCTGCGCGTTCGAGCCGCCGCGCGCCGTGCTCCTTATTAACAGCCTACGTGCCTTATTATAAATTAAAACCCATCATTATATACATTATTTTATTGCTAAAAATATTGTCTACAAGTTTTGTTGATTTATTTTTTTTCGTTAACAGGCTCAGAAAAAAGTTATGTGCAAATATATTCTGAAATACTATTTAAAAAACTGATATTTTTCCTTTACTAATAAATTGTAGAGATTGTATAGCTTTTCTCGCAAAAATGAAAAAATACAATTTTTTAGAATAACTAATTATAAACTAAACAAAAAATAAATAATCTGATTTTATAAAACCATTAAGGAGATATTAGCGTATTCCGAAAGGCTTTGAAAAATATATTCAAGAGGGGGTGGGGAAGGAAGCACAAGGGGGAAAGTCGGGGACTTTTGTAAAAATACATGTCTAAAGGTCTTCTAACATCTGTGAAAAATTCAGCTTCCGGGGAATTAGTTCCGACATTGGGTCTTTTTTTCCCTTCATTGACTGGGCTAATAGGTATGTATATAAAAACACACACGTATTTGAATACAACGTTGTGTCAAAAATTCAAAGCATCGGTAAAGAACTTTTGGAGATTAAGATTTTGAACAAACAAACTTTTTCAAATAAAATTGTATACAACAAGGAAATACACAAACATAAAACAAGGACATGCAATGAAATCAGGCTACAAAAAAAAACAAGGCGAATACTCAGAATAGTATACTATATAAAGGGATGAAATTCTATAATTCGCTGCCGGAAAACCTAAAGTCTGCCCCAATTGGAAAGTTCAAGATGTTGTGTAGGAGCCACATCAAGCAAGAAAAAATATAGTATGTTTATATGTAACAAATTAATTAGTAAATTGTAAACTTAAATGTACAAATTACTAAAATAAAATTGATTAATACAAAAAATACAACATAGATAGATTATACCAATTTAATAGCCAGGAGTTTATTTTGAATTCGATAATCAATGTTGCTTTAATTTGGATTTTGTCATAACAGAAGGGCAGTAGCGGTTTGCAGGGTTGTAAGATGGAGAGGCATAAACAATTTTTTTAAAGTAAGTATTATGTATACCAGGAGTGGCCAAAGTTGCGATGCGACCGAAGCGTGTGAGTAGGTACCTTATTTAGTATAGTATAGTATAGAATACATCTCAAAATAATATTATTTTGTCATATTTTCCTATTCACTTGATTTTACTCTCGCAGGCTACCTAAATCAGCTGTTGGCCATCCCTGATGTATACCAACACCTACCTATGCTTAGAAAAAAAACACTGCAACTATTACCTACATGATCAAGTTAATTAATAGACACAACACAAAATAGACCGTGAACTGCATATTCGCCGTCCTGAATTGATCCAAATAAGTCAGCGACTTGCAAAGCCTGCTTTGAAAATTTTTGCTGGTACATTAAAAAAAATTGAGTTAATTGAAAATAAATAAATTATCAATATATTTCGCTAAATATCAAAAGAATAATGCTGATATTTGGCGTAAAAGATGTATTCTTCTTATTTTAAGCAATTAGTCACAAATATAAATTGAACAAATCTTCCGAGAAAAAATAAATACCGCCGACGGAATTTTCGTTTTGTGTTTTAGGCTAATAATTATTACTTATAATAATTTGTTATCCTTTGTGCTTTGCATAAAAACATTGTCTTGTAAAAACATAATTATACTTTTACTAAAAAATTATATATTTTTTTTTATTTTCAAATGTTAAAATTTTTTCGTGACAGGTTTTGCAAGTCAACTACTCAAATAGCCATACACCGTAGGTACTGCCGCATACCATCACAAATAATTACAAAACTTGGTCACTAGAGTGCTAGAGCTAATAGTAAATGATTGGCTCCATATTCGTTTTTTTGAGGCACTAATCAAAGTAAACGACGTGCGACCATGTCGACTACCGTTCATTTCGATTCAATGTCACTTCCCCACTCCCCTTCGCCTGAATGAAATCAGAGGCGGGCCCTATCTTAGCCTCACATACTGCGATGTGCAGTAGCCAGAGGCCGACCTAGCAGACAGCATTTCAGCAAATGCTGACTGGGCCCCCGCCTGCTATGCCCCTCTGGGGGGCCCCTTGCCATTCCGTATTTACCCTATGGGCACGCAGAGCACGAGCTATTTACCCACAGGGCCGCCGAGAGTTCAGGGATTATAAAACGTCGGGCCCAGCCCTGGCTATCCGGGCCTGAGCAATCTCATTTCTTACCTAATATTGAATATGGTAGAGCCTTGAGTTGATAGAGATGATAGAGTACTTGAGATAATTTTGTTAAGAGAACAGGCGTTATTCAAATCAATCAATTATTGTTATGTTACAACCTTAGAGGGCACATCTAGGTGCCAACATAATCCACATTAAAGGCACAGCACTTGGAAAAAAATATTTCACAAGCTTACGTCAGTGGAAAACGTTGCTTCTACAATGATGGACGACTGCATTAAACTTGCAATTTCTGGGTGGGTATCAGACGCATTTGTCCACTCGGCTACTAGCCGTTTAAGCTGAAATGTTTTACAGGTTTCACCTTTAAACAATATTAAAAGATTCCATCTAAGAAAATACTTATTTGCACTGCATTTATTGGTTTGTCCGCTGACTCACAAAAATTGTCACCTGCTGTGACTTTTTTGAATTTTTGTGAATGTATTAATGATTATTTTCTCTGAGAAGCAATAAATAAATATTCCACTCCCTTCACCCCTAGCACATATATACCCCGATTGGGATGCCATGTAAAAAAAATTGGCTGCACGCTTTCCCAAGTCTTTGAAAGAATTGTAACAAAAATTTTTCGCTCCCTTCGCACTGGTCATTTACTCCAGTCGAGCATGCCATAGTTCTATATGTTCCGATATTATAATTGGGACTAACATGCGGTATTTGCAATTTTTACGGATGTTAGCTGACTGCCTTTTAAGTATTAGATCCGCCCCTGGTAGTAGCTCGGAGCGTGAAGCGGAAATCTATGTGCGGTAGGCCATATTACACTTTAGTGGGAGTTATATAATATAAAGACAACCAGTCCTAGTGAAATAAAAATGTGCGGTCTTTGCGCACATTTATACTTGTACAGTTATCCATCGAGATAATTTAGAATAAAATTATTTTTTGTCTTGTAAAACAAAACTAGACATATTTTACATTCCGAGATAGTGACATCTAGCGGAATTAATTTTTTTCAAATAAGTAAGAATTTATAGGTTTGAAACTCCACTGATCATCGTAGTTCATATTCATTCCGGCAGGGTGACTGAACCAGCTTCACGTAGTGTGTATTGTCAAGTGGTACGTATTCAGTCACGTGGTACTCAAACGTCAGAAAAAAATAATACAGAAACCTGTTTTGCTAGTTACACTATTGTGATAAGTTTTAAGTCAGTAGGTATGTGTTGAAAACTTTAGAATGTTTTGATAATAATTGTTTTTAACGTGAAAAGTATGTCATAAATACTGCATTTACTAGAATAATCGTTATAAAATCTAGTGTGATCGTTAGACAAGTAAAACTTTCTGGAATATTAAAGTTCTGCTAGAGAATTATCAATGACCCGATCTCACGAGATGAAAATGAAAGAAGCAGTGTTCGTGTTCATCTCGCGCAGATGAATATTTGACGTGTTTGTTTAATGATGGCGGTATTTTGATGATTTTCTAACCATTGTAGCATGGATTTAAGATTGCCTTGGAGTGTTTCACATATAATTTAGTTCGCGGAAATAAGTAATTTTGGTAAAATTACCCATGGAAATGCCTATTGCAGTGGTGACATATCAGAATGGATTCGTGTCAACCGAAGTAAAAAGTTTTCTTCGCACTTGGTATTTACAAATTGTTATCATGTGATTCGGACAAATTCGACAAGTTTTATAAAGATATGAAGAGGATTTGAGCGCAAAATGGAAGTGACAAACGTGGATCAAGTTTTGGCGGCTTTGGGGCCATTGGGTGAGTTTTTCAAGTGTTATTTTTTTGTTGTTATTTTTTACTGATTGTAATTTACTCTAATCTCTAGTCTAGTGCACACTAACTATACCGTGTAGTTTCAATGACTTCCAAAGCGAGTAGGGTCGGATACCGGTTATTTGTGGTACCGATTTGTTTTTACCGGTCAATCGGTATTTTTACCGGTGAATCGGTACAATTTGATTTTTTGGGAATGAATCTTTGTCAATGAATCGGTATTTACTATATTTTTGCCAGTTAAGTGTATTGAATCTTAATTCTTTCTTGTAAGAATCTAGTTCTTTTCTAGGGAGACACTAAATATTATCACCATAATGATTTTGAACTGTACAGGGTTGGCTGTGACTATATAGGTATGTTTTGGGAAAATTATTATTAGGGTTTTCCAGCTTTTCAGTGATAACATGGTTATCTTTCTTTTTGTTTTGTAATAAATATGTTATTTGCCTTCATCCGTGGTTTTCAATTAACACGTCATTTGCAATTAATGCCAGATTTTATTTTCGTTATTAATTTATTAAAAACTTTCCTTTTATGCTTTTAAGCTGTCTATTACATATGCAAATTGATTATTTAAACTCTTATTGATTGCACAACTACATTTGTACACTTGTAGTAATATTTAAATCTGTATCGTTCTAGAGAATTACATTTTTGTATAGATTAACCCTTTGACTGCCAAATAAATTCATACAGTTGCTTGTAAATTCCCACCAAAAAAACATTATTTTTTATGAAACTATATATTTTTTTAAAACCTCATAAATTCTTTGAATTTTCAAGGATTTCGATGATTTTTTCGGTGTTTTAGGGGCCGTTCAAGTA
Source organism: Hesperophylax magnus (assembly GCA_026573805.1). Lineage (NCBI taxonomy): Eukaryota > Metazoa > Arthropoda > Insecta > Trichoptera > Limnephilidae > Hesperophylax > Hesperophylax magnus. The sequence continues at coordinate 9,136,090 of JAIUSX010000184.1, read as the reverse complement.
TTATGTAAGCACTATAGGGGGGCAGGGGGTCTTTGCTTTGCTTATTTTTGATGACATGGGGGGTGGGGGGGTCGAGATTTTTTTTTTTTTTTTTATACACATTGGCAACCCACACATTGTATATGTTCATACATATTCGGGGATTCCCACAAATAATTAATACGATACTCGCTTAAAAAACAGAATACATTAACAGAAAAATGCATATAGGCAGTGTTGCCAACGAAGGATTTCAAAATAAAATTGTGTTGTGGGGAATCACATAATGTTTTTTGTCTGTGCGGAATTTTTTTTCAACGAAGTTCTGTAACAACCCCCCCCCCCCCATGGTTTTGTGGGGAGGAGTACTTATTTTGAATCAGTTTTGTCGGGAATTATGTTTTACAGAAATTCTCTAACCACCCCCCCCCCATGGATTTCGAATAATGAAATAATAAAAGGGGGAATCAAGCTCACGTACAATTTGTGGGGAATATGTGGGCAGAATTTATTTTATAGAAATTCGGCTACATTAGGCTACTAAATGTTTGAAAAACGGCGACATTAGGCCAAGACCCGTTGGCAACACTGCATATAGGTACCAATTTTTACGTAAGCATGGGAGGGGGGGTAAGAGCTTTGCTTACTTTTGGTGACAAGGGGGAAGAGGGGGTAAATAATTGTAATAAATCTGCTTACGTAATACTTAAACGGCCCCTTATTAAAGAATATTGGTTTAGAATCACGCGGAGGAGGATCCTGAAGTCCAGGCGTTTTGAAAAAATGAGAATTTTACGTACCGACGTACGCGCGAATCAGAACACGACTGACGCAATCGATGGAAATCGACGATCGGCAATCTTCGTTAAAACACGAATCGACGAAAATCGACGATTGGCACTCAAAGGGTTAATACCGATAAACCGGAATTCGATACGGATGAACCGGTATAGACGCCCGTACAACCTGTAACAGTTTTTAAGTAGACATCATTTTGTTAAAATATATTTTTTACTAATACCGCTAAACCTTTGTATTGTACCGGTATAAATCAGTATTGAATATCAATATCTAGCAGTGTTTAATTCAGTTTATCGTCCCACTCTTACGCAGGACGTCACGTGTGATGCATTGATTAATACCGCTAAACGTTTATCGAATACCGAATCACCGATATTATATACGGATAAATGACCTGAATAGTTGTAATATTGTATCGTATTATATTTTCAAAGAAAATAAACCTTGATTCAGGTATAGCTTAAATTTTATTAAATACCGATAAACCGGTATTCGACACCGATAAACCGGTATTAGAAACCGATGAACATGACCTTATCAGCAACGTTCGTGCATAGATAATAACCAGCGTTGCCATTTCACAGCATTTTCCACAGAACATCGTTTAAGAAATAAATAAATCGGTAGGTACCTACACCATTCAAATTCATAATCTAAAAACGCGGCTAAAACAAATATTAAATAGCATTCGTCCTATTTTATCGAATCTCGGCGTGTTTTGCCGATTACTTCAATAGTTTATAATTTACAACTAAATCCGATAACGAAAATGCAGTTCGTTGTATATTGTGATTCATTAATAATATTATCTCGTGAAGAACATGATGATTTTGTAAATTTAATTACATTGTCGTGTTTGTATTGCTGTATCTTCGAAACAATAAATATATTTTAACATAACACTACACTTTAACACTACATTTTTAGGTACCTACCTAAGTACCTGTTTAAACTTGGCACGGTCAAGTGAATCAAGTGTGTCGCGTCATGTCAAACGTCAGAATACCAATAGTGTCTATGAGACGATATATAGGTAAATGTAAATGAAACAAGGACTGTGTGGCAGTACAGAGTTGTGTAGCGATCCATCCTCTCTGCCTACCGCTGCGGGGAAATTGTCATATGATTAGTTAGTTATTGTTTCTTAAAACAGTAAATATAATTACATATATTTAACCTGCTGAAATCCGGAGCACAAATTTTCGGTATGTTTACACTCGAATGTCGGACGATAACTCAAATATTAGAGTAAAAACTACGATTTTTATTTTTTTACGATTGTTTTCTGTTTACCTTATAATATATATCATAGAAAAATTGAAAATATTTGCCACTGTGAAACAATTGACTTTACTAACGAATATACTTATCTGGGACTAATAGTAGACAATAAATTTAAATGGGATAAACAAGTGGCTAAAATCTGTAACCAGCTCCGATCTTTTGCAAGTAATTTTTATAAACTGAAATTTGTTTTGCCTTATTGTACTCTTAAAATAATTTATTTTTCTATGGTCGAATCCATACTCAGATATGGCATACGAACTTGGGGGCACTCAAGCAATATTTATATTAAATATATACAAAACTTACAAATTGCTATAATAAAAAAAATTGTACCACCGAATATTTACAGACAAAGAAGTAATCTAAAACTACTGTATGGTTCTGAGGGCCTACTTCCAATAAAGGGTCTTCTTTGGTACATTATTATAATGGATAATGCGGGAGATAGCAAATATAAAAAGCAACCGGTGCATAATCACACAACAAGATTCACTGAAAATAAGGGCCTCATTATTCCAAGAGTAACAAATAAGTATGGAAGCCGAACGCTTAAATATTTAATACCAGAGATTTTCAATAAATTTAATAATTCTTTTAAACCTCAGAATAATGAGAGACCCTGCCCCAAAAACACTAAGCGTTGGCTAATAAGCGACGAATCAATGTATCTCTGAACTTTATTATTGATGTATTCCTGAACATCTCAACGTACCTGCCTAAATAATTTGTATATAGGTAGGTACTTTGAGATATATTATTTTGTGATATTGTTTATTGTATAATTTTGTGTCATACATGTATTAAAAATTAAAAATGTTTATATATATTATTTGTAGAACCTACAGACAAGCCGTCATGTGTGACAGCTTTGTGGGACTGCATAAAACTTGTATCTTTAAAAATTTATAATAAATAAAAAAAAAAAATAAAAAAATCGAATATTTTGTGATGTATGATAATAAGTTGGGTGTTCAAGCGATAGATGGCACTAGTCAGAAAGCTTACTCCAGAGTCCGACAGATGTCGCTAGAGTGTAGCACTTGCCTGTGGGGTATCCTTGTCAGACTTCAAGCTTCTAGAAAGAGAGAATTACCAACCCTCGGGTAATGAACAGTGTAGCTAATCCAGACTAAATTATTGTAACGTAAATAAACGCAATTATTGTAAAGAACCTTTTACTTTATCAAGAGTTCCCAACACAGAAATCTGCTAGTAAGCAGATATATAACAATGTTCATTTCGTAACACGTTTCCCCAAAATGGCTAACTTTATCTAAAAATAAAAACTTCCATTTGAGCGACAACTGTCAAAAATAAATATTCATACGAAAATATAAAATGGTTGTATAGTAATATAAATAAAACTGAGTTAATATGTTCCGCACGAAACAAATAATCAAAAGGTATTTTCAAAGAAATTATTGCAAATACTGCTTAAAATGTAAAATTTAATCAAAATAATTTGGTGCAATTTAAACTTTTTGTTTCGTATTTTTTGAGTTTATGATAATAATTTTTCCAGGTTTCGGTAGTTCATACCATATTTTTTACAATAATATTCTTTTATTCTTAATAATAAATAATGCAAAAAAATATATTCACCGCAGCGTAAAAATTTAGGACTTCATTGTCCAGCTTTATTTTCGTTGCATGCTTATATGAAATATTATAAAAATACATTAAACCATAGACATACAAATTAATAGGCTTGCCCTAACATGAAATCTGGGTATCATTTCGACGAGCTGGAGGCAAACCACGTGACCATATTTTTGACACCAGAAGGGTTCGAGTATGCTTTAAATAAACTATGACATCAATCGTACACTGACCACCGAAAAGCAAACATTGAAATAACCTGACCATGCGCAGATAAGTAAAGTTCGCTAAAGTATGGAATGTTTGCAGCGCTGTCCATTTTGGGACTTTTCTGTGCAGGATCTGAATGTTCGTTCTTAAACGAATCGCCTGGCGTAACGACGCTAAAATTGAGTGAGGTGGGTAAATTATAACACATTTATAAACGTGTCTAACTAAATAGTGCAATAAAATAATACATTTTGGAAACAAGCCCAAACTTTTATTTTCCCGACATGGGATATTGTAGTTAAGTTTTTTACGAATCCAGCAATTTGCGCGCCTTTGTAAAATTGATTAGTAATTCGTAAACAGTATTTATTTTCGAAAACCGAATGGTGATATTACAATGCGAGTTGCATGTATACTGTCAGATTCATTTATTGATAAGTGGGTCGGTCACGGTGCCTACCGCACTCCGCGTAAATTGGCTTGTTTCCCTTTCCCTGATTGGCTCGTCTATTAATTTGAATGTCTATGCATCAAACAATAAAATTACCTTTAATCAACCTATTATTTCATTATGAATAAAAAAATGTGTAGTAAAAAAATACGTTATTTACGTATTTATTTTGATTTTATACATATGGGTACCTACCATAGACATATGAATATTAGTAGACCTGCCCTAAGTGATTAAAAGCGTATTATTCCCCACTCCCGACTTACGCCACTTTTCAACCAACCGCACTCATTCGTTCGTTAATTCAAGTCCAGGTTTTAGGACTTACGCCACTTTTCAACTAACCGCACTCATTCGTTCGTTAATTCAAGTCCAGGTTTTAGGACTTACGCCACTTTTCAACCAACCGCACTCATTCGTTCGTTAATTCAAGTCCAGGTTTAGGACTTACGCCACTTTTCAACTAACCAAACTCATTCGTTCGTCAATTCAAATTATTTTCATGTAGGTGCCTAATGGCAAAATGACACATAGATACTAAATACTTACTTATAGCTTCCAGGAAGGTTCTTTATAGATCAAAATACACCGGCCATGAACTGCCAATACCCCCTACCTCGTATCTTTATTAATTTGTGTGTTTTAACGCCATCAATCGTTAGATACATACACTGTGTTATAAAATATCACGAATCGTCATAATATCAACTATCACTCTAAACATAAGTATTATTAATGCAAACATAGGAATCAAATGGTTATTTTATACTTGTACAGTAATATAACACATTGACTGGTTTTCCTCCTAGCCCTTCAGTACCAACATCATTTTTGTTCAGTTTGCAATGTTTTCTGTGTATTTCAAATGCGCTACATATTTTCCGTAAAAACAAATATTGTTTTAGAAACAACATAAAATTATCTTTCGGGTGTATGCATTTAAAATAAACAATACTATTTCTAAATAATAAAATTTATTTCTTCATATGAAGCGGTTACTTTGTGATGTGACATTATAATTTAAAATTAAACAATAACTTTGTAAACATCACTTAATAAAATTTTAATATCAAAAGTTAAAATGCTAAATACATTTTTATTTCGAAAATACGTTTTGTTGAGGGAATTTGTAAGAAAAATGTACCTTCCCTTTTATTTCATTCATATAGTAAAAAAAAATACAAATAATTTTTAAAGTTAAAGCGATTGTTACGATAGCGGCGCGAAATATGAATTATTCATTTGGGCTATTTTTATGATTTTATTAATGGATTCTAGCATAAATATTTGAGTCAAACAAGAAGGAATTAATATTTCTCTTTCTAACGTCAAAAAAAAAATTTATTGTTTGCGCATGATAGAAAAAAACTTTTATAAAATATGAACGCCCGGTCATATATGACCACGGAGGAAAACTTCCTCCGTGTGTATGACCCTAAAACGCTGGAGGGCTAGTGTTAAATTTGCATTTAGGTACGGATATGTTGGTAGTTGACGGTCGATATACGACCGCTTTCACTAATCAAAGTTAATTAAAAATCATCCTTGAATATATTAACGAATCAACTTTCAATACAGTTTCATTAACTTATTTTTGACCGGTTACCTAAAACGTACTACTCCCGGAATGTAAACCTTGCTCCGTTCTTCAGTTCCTGATAAAAATTATATTAATCATGCTCTACTGATATGTGCTTCAGTTCATGGCAAAAATCATTCCGCTTGGGGCATAAATACACTGCATTATTGTTCTGTTCTCCAGTTATGGTGCAGTTAAAATGTGCTGCATTATTGCTCTGTGCTCCAGTTGCGGGAAAAAATATGCTTTAGGTATTATAGTCCAAGCGATGACCGTAAAAATCCCATCCCATAGGCCACATGAACCAAATTACTACTGGGCTTTAACCCCAAATAAGATTAGTTAAAAAAACGCATTCATGCGAATATGTCGTTCTTGAAAACTTTGTGTTCTACGCGATTATTCGAGCGAAAAATACCTTTCTTCTAGCGACATTATTAAATTACCCGCAGAATAATAATATGAAATTAGCATCATTAGCATTAGCTTTCCAGGACTCCTCCCTTGCCGAAATCTGGATGAATGCGTTTTTTAACTAATCTTATTTGGGGTTAAAGCCCAGTACTAATTTGGTTCATGTGGCCTATGGGATGGGATTTTTACGGTCATCGCTTGGACTATTACTACTTCGTGGTCGAGTTAGCTTTATTGTTACAATATGCTGTAGGTATTACTACTCCGTGGTCCAGATAGATTTATGGTTAAAATATGCTGTAGGTATTACTACTCCGTGGTCCAGATAGATTTATGGTTAAAATATGCTGTAGGTATTACTACTCCGTGGTCGAGATAGATTTATGGTTAAAATATGCTGCAGGTATTACTACTCCGTGGTCCAGATAGATTTATGGTTAAAATATGCTGTATGTATTACTACTCCGTGGTCCAGTTAGATTTATGGTTAAAATATGCTGTATGTATTACTACTCCGTGGTCCAGTTAGATTTATGGTTAAAATATGCTGTAGGTATTACTACTCCGTGGTCCAGTTAGATTTATGGTTATAATATATCCTGTAGGTATTACTACTCCGTGGTCGAGTTAGCTTTATGGTTACAATATGCTGTAGGTATTACTACTCCGTGGTCCAGTTAGATTTATTGTTAAAATATGCTGTAGGTATTATTACTCTGTCCTTCAGATAGATTAATGTTAAAATGTGCTGTAGGTATTACTACTCCGTGCTTCAGATTGATTTATGGTTAAAATGTGCTGTAGGTATTACTACTCCGTGCTCTATTTAGATTTATGGTTAAAATATGCTGATTCATTGAATTGTGCTCCAGTTGCTGGCAAAAATAGACTGCTTCTCTGCTACATGCTCCAGTAATCCAGTACCAATCTAAAACTTAATTTCCCATAGCGCCTAGCAAAAATAAACTGCATTACTATTACCTGCCCCAGTTGCAGTAGACATATACTGCCCCTCTGCTTCGTGCTATAGTTAAGATTAAAACAACTTGGTGTTCGGCATAAACTTACTGCTCCTTCCTCCAGTTCCTTGCAAAAACTCACTGTATATTTATAACTGCTTTGTGCTCCAGCTTCGGTAAATACCGACTGCTCCGTGATCCAGTTCCTAGGAAAAACGCACTGTATTACTGCTTCGTTCTCCAGATTCGGCAAAAACTTACTGTATACTTCGTGCTCCAGCTTCAGCAAAAACGCACTGCTCCACTCAAAGTATTGCTTCCAATTACCTACTCCTGTGAAGGTGAAATGTTAATTTCTCATATCTGCATTTACAGCCGCTCTGTTTGGCATTATATCCTCTTGTGTAACCTCACACCAAAATACACAAACTTATACCAAGCGTCTAGTGCAGTCTCGCAGGTTAGGTAACATCGTAACATGACTGTTGTTGACGAGCTTATTAATAAATATTGCTTATCCACATAATGTGTGTACGTGAGTACTGACTATTGAGTTAATATTTTGCTGACTACGTCACATCTTGCCAGTGCTGCCAATGGAATAAACAAATAAAACATAGTAATCATGCTATTATCTCGCTTCGTGTATTTATATTATTATTATTTTGTACAGCAAATCATTCAGTCTCCAAATATTCTCTAAGTAACGCCCTTGTGAAATACAGACTTTTTTTATATATTTGTCTGGTGGCAATTTCTTCCAGTCATCCCGGGATAAATAAAAAGTTTTAATACATCATTATACCGCCATTGAAATATCAACTCAAGGTTGAATAACGTTATAAAATGACTGACAACTTTAGTTAATAACCTTAAAATTGCTTGAAGTAGTAGGTACTCTCAGAAACGCCCTGGTGAAAGGCCGCCATTCAGAATTCAATGATGGTTGAAATGGCTTTAACTATCTTCAGTGACTAGATCTAGATGGCCGATTACTTCCCAACCTTCTTCTCCACTTCGTTTATCCTCACAGCATTTCGTATATTGTATAATTGTCAGAAAATTACTCGGATTGATAAATACCTACTCTCAAAAATACTATCATTTTTAAACACTACCATAAATACTACTCAAATACCCATATTTGAAATATTGCTTGAAATAGCTTTAGTCGTGTTTAGTAAGGATATATGAACAACTAGGTAGGTTCTTACCGACCTTCATCTTCCCCATCTCCTTCCATTCCACATTCCCTTTATTCCCACAACATACCCCATAGATAGAGCTTATTGTACCTACACATAAGAGCAAACAACTAAAATTTTGTAAATACACGGTGTCCGGAAACTCGTAGTACAAACGGAAAACTGGGAACGCATCACAGTTGGAATCGATTTTCTGTATTTTTCTTTTTTTAAGTATATTTTATTTATTTATAAAATTTAACATTTTATATCTACGAGTAGTGAACATCTATTCTAAAACTATATAAAAATATTCCATTAACTACGTAATAATATATAGACTGCATAACATTGAGACATAACCCACGAAAAACTGCAAGATTTTTGACTTCCTTAACATTTAAAGGGAGTTCATTCATTCTGTTGACTTAAGCTTTAATTTTCGAGTAAATCGATTCCGAAGTTATTATTTAATCAATTTTGAAAGAAATGGTCGATAGGGGGTTAACATCAGCTATTTAAAGTCTTTTTAGATGCTCCGAACGTCGACCCGGTACCAAACGTTTTTTGTAACCTTTTAATTAACGGGAAAAGAGTGAAACATCTCTAAATAGTACAAAATAAAGTCGATATCCGCGTCTGTCGGTTTGTGCGCTTAGTTCTCCTAAACTACGCATTGGGTCTTGGTAGGGTTTTCACTATCATTTAAAGAATTTCTTCCGGAAGGTTTACATGCAATTTAGAAAGTAGAGAAAAGTCGATGTTTTATAATCAAGTCGTAAAAATATATTTTTTCGGCACTACATTGTTAAGGCTGGCTAAACCTTGTGAGATAAATCAAAATACTGTACTACGGAATTGTATATCTTAAAGGGTGACCGGATAACTCATCAAAATGATAATTCATCACATAAAAAGTTATATATAGTCATGGAAAGTGATTAAACAAAAACTTTATTAAATGGGTTAAGTAGGTTAGGTTAGGTTTAATGACTTTATATCACTTTTTAAAAGTGTGTTGAATTGTCACTGTGTTGAGTTATCACGGAAGTATCTTAAAGAGGCCTACAGAAAAGCTCGCCATAGAATATGTCTATCTCGTAAGGATAAACCCCAGCAACGCCGGGTATACGTCAGCTAGTAAACTATAAAATCAACTATCTGAAATACTCTGATCGAAAAAAAAGAAGTTTTTTGGGGTTCATTTTGTGTTGTAGTTTCACCGCTTTCCCGTTTGTTTTTTTATTTTTTTTATTTATTCTTTAATATATTTGCTATACAATGGTATAGTATATTGTCCTCCACGCTAGGAGTTCACCTGTGTTGTGGAGGACTTTTTCAATTGTAAAGTTATATAATTCTAAAACAATACAGTGGAGTTGGTTACACAGAGAAACATTAAAAATTAAAATCGATTTTTCGATTGTTATAATAGTAGTTTTTCCATAGTTATTCCAAAAAGTGAAATATAAAAAATTAAATATTAAAAGGATTGTAGCCAGTTCCATATGTATTTTTTTGTATTCTGTAAGATTAGATGTTTTATATTGTGTTGGAAGTGAATTGAATAGTTTTATAGCCTGGAATCTGTAGTGTTTTTGTCCAAAGGATGTGTTGGTTTTTGGTATTAGTAGTTGGTGTGCATGTCTTGTTCTGGTATTGCGAGAAGTTTGTGAAGTTTTAAATGTGTTTAGGTTCTTGTAAATGAAAGTAAGTATTTGTTTTGAATATAGTTTTTGAATCTTCAACACTGGGAATTGTTTAAATATGGTTGAAGTGGGTGTTAGTATTGGTACTTTAAGTATTACTTTTATTAAGGTTTTCTGAGCTTTATACAGTGTGTCTATGTATTTTTTACTGGCATAGCCCCAGGCAATAATGCCGTATTCCATTATAGATTGTGCTATTGCGAGGTATATATTCTTAATATCAAATATGTTTAGTATATTTCTCACGTTTTTGTAAAAGTAAATCAACTTGTTTATCTTTCCTTTAACCGATTCAATATGTCTGTCCCATTTTAAATAACGGTCGAAGTCGTTTGGACTACGAGTTTCCGGACACCATGTATAGAGGAGACAATATTTATATTGAAACAAACGGTCAAAAAATGGACACGGATTAAAATTAAACGGTTAATTATTTATTTGTTTGTGTCTACCGTGACGCCGTGAGAACATCGCAGCTTGGTTCAAAGTTGAAATACATTAGGCTGATTGTATAAACCTGTTTCCAACGTGATTAAATATCGGTTGTTGGCACAATTACTAAATTACATATTTATTGTCAGTGTGAATAATCATTTACGCATTTTAGTGTGGTTTGTAGTCATTAATTAAAGTAGAAACGACGTGTGAGCAGGAAGAAATATTAGTCACAGATTTGGAGTAATGTGCTAATTAATGAAAGGGTCGGGAAGTACGTGCATTAAGTTTCCACATTTCCAAAATCTACCGATTTATAACAAGTATCTCGTTAACTCTTTAAGTTTTTAAGTTCCAAAAAAAAATGTTATTTTGAAGATAATATATATATTTTTTTGTAATTATTTTTTATTTTTAATATTATGTTTACATGGTACATAATTCATTTTACATCTTGGGTCTTTTTACTACTCTTCCATTGAAAGCATTTGCTTGTGTATGGAAGGGGAGTGTACATAAATGTTGTTGTTAGTTAGTACTTAAATAATTCATTGTACATAAATGTATGTTTGCTGTAGTATTTTTTTTTTGATAGTAGTGAAGGATAATATATTAATATAATAAATTTAAAAAAAGAAAGGAAGTTATGGAAAACTAAGGATATTTGTGAGATTAATTAAGTGACAGTAGTTTTTTTTTTTTCAGAATATTTTTAAAGTGTCTCTTGACAAAAAGCAGTATTCGGGTTTTATCATTAATGCTTCTGATTTCTTCTATATCTATATCAATACATTTGTTATGCCGAAACGTTAATTATATGAAATTACCTCGCAATTAGCTCAAAAATTATTAAAAACGCGTTTTGTTCTGTTATAGGCATGAAAAAATTCACAGTGTATCATTAAATGCAACTAAATCATTTGTCGAGAGACTGTTGCTCTATTTCAAACGAGTCGTGTTTTATTAAATATTTTCACTATTTTAGCTTAATTAGTATCGTTTTTTTTTAATATTAGCGCTCTCCCTCTAACATTCGTATTTACATATCTCCCTTTCAAACCATCGTTGAACGCTTACTACGGGGCCTTAACGGCACAAACTATCAATTTCTTTGATACATTATTTCGATGTAACTAACAAAGACGTTGCAAAACATGCTTGGCTTCATTTACAGATCTTTAATTATTGATTTCAAGTCCTTAGTGTGAGAACCACAGACATATGAATATTAATAGACTAGAAATTAAGGATGAGGGGTAAAATCAACTGTTGAAGAACGAAGAGGGTAAAGCTGACTGTGATTCGTCAATAAATCAATCTGATAGTATATAGGCATCTCGCCTTATAATATCACCATTTAGTTCTTAAAAGTAAAATCTGCTTTTGAATGAATAGCACAGACATAGGAATTAATAGACGAGAAGATATGGGCGAGGGGTAAAATCAACTGTCGAAGAACGAGGGAACGAGGGAACGAGTGAAGCTGACTGTGATTCGTCAATAAATCAATCTGACAGTAAATAGGCATCTCGCATTATAATATCACCATTTACTTCTTAAAAGTAAAATCTGCTTTGAATGAATAGACATTTTTACATGGGAGCGCAAATTACTCGCCACGTTATGAACAAATTTGCGAAGTCCAAATTCGGCAAAGTAAGGCAGCTTTTATTTTCAGAGTCGTAGTTAGTTTCAGAGTATTTAGTTAAGACACTTTTATAAATGTTCATAATTTACTTCCCAGCAACCAACCAGCTTTGTGTTTCGCGTCCAGACGTTTCTCTATGTGATAGTAACAACTGATTCATATTATACGATGTGAATATGCTTAAAATAAAGTAAAATAATGCTTATATATGGAATGTAATACGACAATTGGGTTTATTCTCTTTTTTCACATCTATTTTTACCAGTTTTCATAGTACAAGTCAAAATTTTGCCGTGTTATTTAGTAAAATGAACCGATGATGCCTCGACCATAGTTCGCACAAGAATGATGACGTCACGTTTTCAAATTTCATTTGAGGCCAAACGCGAGCCCAGCCGGCTCAATGGAACCGGTATGGGGAGTGGGGATAATACGCTTTTAATCACTTAGGGCAGGTCTACTAATATTCATATGTCTATGATGAATAGACATTTTTACATGGGAGCGCAAATTACTCGCCACGTTATGAACAAATTTGCGAAGTCCGAATTCGGCAAAATAAATTTCTTCTATTTTCAGATTCCAATATTTCATTTATGTATTTAATTAAGACACTTTTATAAATGTTCATAATTTACTTCCCAGCAACCAACCAGCTTTGTGTTTCACGTCTAGACGTATCTCGATGTGATAGTATATGTTTCTACAACTGATCCGTATTATACGATGTGAATATGCTTAAAATAAAGTAAAATAATGCTTATATATGGAATGTAATACGACAATTGGGTTTATTCTCTTTTTCACATCTATTTTTACAGGTTTTCATAGCACAAGTCACCATTTTGCCGTGTTATTTCGTAAAATGAACTGATGATGCCTCGACCATAGTTCGCACAAGAATGATGACGTCACGTTTTCTAAATTCACTTGAGGCCATACGCGAGCACAGCCGGCTCCAATGGAACCGGTATGGGGAGTGGGGAATAATACGCTTTTAATCACTTAGTGCAGGTCTACTAATATTCATATGTCTATGGTGAGAACGCTGTTTTTTTCAATAGTTGGAAGTTAGAAGGTTCGTGATGGTTGGAAGCGGTTTGGGACTCTTCTGCGATATTCACATATATATAACTTGTAGAACACGCAATGCTTCACTGTTGCCAATGTTTTCTCGGGCGTCTCAGACTTCTTCCACTATTCACCACTGTATTCCACAATGTTACTGTTGAAAAACAACATAGAATGGCTAGATAAATAGGTAACTGAAATACTGGATGAATGACTGGAAGATTGGAAGGCTTAATTATCGGATGACTGGATGGTTGGATGACTAGATAACTAGATGACTGAATAACGAGATGACTAGATTGGAAGGTACTATCTCTACGGGGATAGGTCCAACCACCCATTCGAACTCCACGTGATTACTGTCTTTGTAGATCCTGATGGTCTGAAACGCCCAGTCTGAGAACCGCTGGTTCAGCTCCTCAACCAATTCTCCCTAAACATACAAAAAACATAATTGCAAATTCAATAATTATTTTTTTAGTACCTAAATGGCTTCTTTAAAATACAAATTACTAAAAAAAGTTTCATGTTAAAGCATTTAAACAGTTATAATTGCATTAAACTCCAGGCAGAAAAATCTGTGACAATATTCATTATGAGCTCAGCGTTTGCGACTTTTGTTAACTAATTTTCTGCTTCTTATTTTAATAAATCTCACAATTTATTTTTATTGGCAAATTTTTCGATACGTACAGGTACATATATAATTATACAAAACATAAGACAGTAACAAAAAAATCCCACAAAGGCGAAGCTTGTGCGTGGGCATTATAAGTTATGAATTCAAAACAGTGGTGGTTAAATAAAGAAAAAAAGAAATATAGTACCTATAGTTAGATTAATATGATTTTACTGGAGTTTTTGCGTATTTAATGAAAGTTAATAAACTATAAATAAATATTTAATAAACAGTTAAAGTTGAAGTTAAATAGTTTTTTTTTTTAAATGTAGACGGTAATGGAATATTTTAGGTATCATATTCGTAACAAATTAAAGAAAAAATTCTCTCACTTCCAAATTTTTTCTTACCCAGCTTTTAACATTTATTTTATACCATTTTAGGTTCTGGCACATCTTGATGGAACTCGGCAAGGAATTAAACAATTTTGGGCCAATATAGTTAATGTGTCTTTGGGCTAGCCTAGTTTTGCAGTGAGGCACTGTGTACACGCATATGTTGTAGCATATTATGGCTAGAACGATTTGGGTTTTTATAGAAATTATAAGGACAAGTGTATATAAATTTAAGACATTGGTCACAGTAGTCTTAGTTCCATAATGTCAGTTTCCTGAAACAATTGATCGGTGGGATATGTCTTGGTCTTCTGGTGCATTATCTTAATGATAGACTTCTGAAAAATTTGTAGAGGTTTCACATGGTTATTGTATGTTTCTCTCCAGAATATTCCGTAGGAAATGGATGAAAGTACCAATGCATTATAAACAAGCCTCATGGTTCTTATGTGATGGGATGATTATGTTTTTTTAATTGATTTAATTGTGGTATTGCTTAAGTTATCCGGGCCATTTGCAGAGTTCTCTCTAAGGTTATCAATTTGTTTTAAGATTTCCGGTTTTTTTATTTCTCTGAATAAAATATATGATTGTCTGTCATTGCCTAAGGTAACCTAGCACTTCATAGGTACACGCTAATATTAAACCATAATACATACAATGTACATGTATTAATTAATCCTTTATATAATATTATATACGATTCTCCCGGTAGCTTATCTTAATTATTATCTTCTTTGCTCCTACTTGGCATTACTTACTTTTTAAATACATCTGTTTGAAATTCACTTTTGTTTTCGGTAATGAATTAATGAATGAATTAAGTGGAAATTAACACACTTTCAGACCTCCGATCGAGCTGAAACTCGGCAGATAGACTCGTTGTTGATGACAATGCATTCTATCAATTAGTGGCAATCACGTACACTGACTCGTACACGTACTCTGAAAACCTGATGACATGATAGAAACATAATGACATAGGAAGAAGGTTCATTCGTTTGTCAAAATAATATTTTAAAGCTTAAATTTATTTTGCAGTAGATGTTTCATAGTAAAAAAACTTAGTTTTGCGGGTTGACTTTTTTATATTTAATACTTTTTTGTTAATTTATACTTTTTACATTTTATACTTTATACTTATTTTACGCTGTTGTACTTTCACTGTTCAAACTAATGATGATGGCACATGTTGTGCCGTATATATATTAACATTATTAGTAAATAGGCAAGTTACTGAGATTGAGAATATGGTCAAGTATAAAGAGGAATTGAGAAAACATATTTTCCTCTAATATTGATGTTTTTTTGTCACATGTGATAAATCTAAGTGAATTCACCATTCTGGCACGGCCTGTATAAACGTAAGAAAACAATCTTCAAAAATCTAAAACGTATTATATATTAATATTAAGGGCTATAATTTTAAAGTATTTACGTCATTATAAAACCGTTTCCATGGGACTTCTTTGGGTAATTTGTGTTTTTATCTGATAACCAAACACGCGAGCCCCCCCTGAAGAAATAATGTTTCCAGATTTAATGCTAATGATTTTATATGTATTCTTATGTCCTCTCGAGGCGAGTGGTACAGAATAGACCACTTTATATATATGATGAATCTCACGATGTATGTATTTTTTTCAGATATTTTTTTTTCAATATATATTCTGATTTTTTTATGTGAATACCTCACAAGAATCCCAACTTCTTCCAACCGTTTGGGGACAGTGAGACTATGGTATCCCCAATCCAAATTGGGGATGCCAGTATGTTGTGAGGCTGAAAGTCGTGGGGAGGGGAAAGGTGATAGGGGACGATGAAGGTGGTGGAGTACCGGGTTATTCAGATCTGGTCACCAAACACGGCTAAAGCCATTTCAAGCAACGTTTCATTTGTAATGAATAGTGAATGGTGATCTTTTATCAGGGCGATACTGAGCGTATCTTTCACTCTGACTTGTTTTGAAGACAGAGGAATTCATATTCTTTAACACTATTAACAAAACCGATCATGTAACGTATTTTGCAGGAGCGTGCATTGCTCTATGACCAGCATAGGCTGTGTGGAATTTTTCAGGTTCTGGTAACAATTTATTGTGGATTGAATATGGCCCTCTTCGTCCGATGATTGTCGTGCCCGCCAGTATAAATGGTCGTACAAGTTCCTTACCAAATTCAGGGAAAAATATGCTTTATTTTTCATCATATCATCTTTTAATTTATTTTTATGGTTCGTTTTTGTTAGGGAAGGCACAACTTATTAGCCTCTATTTACGTCGCTAGACTGTTAAGGATACCGTATCAATAAAATATATATTGACTGATAAATTCTTTGACAAACAGACGAAATTTTCCACCATTGAGTAAAGTTAGCACGTATTTTCCTACTGTTGCCGAAAAAAAAAAATTTATTGTTGATTTTTTAAAATTTGCCTAATTTAGGATGACGACTTCTTATACGGGTATTTTCATCTACTAATTTAGGATGACGACTTCTTATACGGGTATTTTCAACTACTAATTTAGGATGACGACTTCTTATACGGGTATTTTCATCTACTAATTTAGGATGACGACTTCTTATACGGGTATTTTCATCTACTAATCACACAAGGTGAAAACATACTGACGTAAAAGTTTATTAAAAATCTGGTTAAATTTATCATTTTTTTCTGTTATAAACGGGACTGCAGGCCTTTGACGAATGAATTAACAGAGTTCCTAACAAAGTATCAGTTAAAAGCGATTGTTTTATGAGAACGCCGGAACACGTGTTTATACATATAATACCGATATTGTCGCATTCCGTTATGATATTAATTTGGAAAAGAACACGCTTTTCGATATATTCTGAATTACTAATATTTTATCAGGAAATTGGCATGTTATCACTTTTTTAACAGGATCATTTTTCTCCGTGCATCTATCTTCGTCTCCATTCTTCAGTGTGGTAAGTAAGTACTACTAAGTAAGTATTAATAAGTAAGTACTAATAAGTAAGTAAGTACTACTAAGTAAGTACTATTGAGTTAGTACAACTAAGTATGTACTAATAAGTAAGTACCTACTACTAAGTAAGTACCTCACTAAGTAGGTAATTGTGTCTCTTCAACACTGAAGTTTTTATGCTTTTGCTGCTCATGAACATTATTAAGCACCACCACTTCGATACATAGTTGTGATTTGGCGATTTAAGATTCAAACCATATAAATTAATCTGTATGAATCTAGCACATTCAAAATATCTATCGACAGATCACGGCGGGTCTGAAGGTTTTAGCAGTAACTCTGCGGTTTTTGAGCAATGGATGATTCCGGCGTTCAAATCACAGCCATGTCAACAACGTATTTTTACTTAATTTTTATGCATCTTTAAATTTGTTACAATAATACCCTTGTCTATACGTTCCCCTCTTTCCCCTTAAAATCCACTCCTTGACGGTTTTTATATGATTATCATGGCCGAACTCTATCGAATGGCATTGATCAAGCAAGTTAAGCAGTATTCCGCGTTGCCATGGCGACCTACGACAACCCGTAGGACTAGGGTTATATACCTGTACGCAGGTACCTGATAAACTACTATATATAAATAATGGAAAATTATGACCTGTATTCAAACTCCGTCTGGCGGAGGAAATGGAAAGCATTTTGGCTGCTTATAGGCGAAAGGGTTTGGTTTGTGAAAACTTCAATTTTTAATATAAAAAAATTATACTGAAACTAAGTGCTTTAAAACATTATCAATTATTTTGGTACAGATTGGTTTCTCGTAAGCTGAATCAAAATAATAGAAATACTCATATGAAAATGTGTGGTGTTTTCTCGTGTGGTTTCTAGTGGTTAGGCTAAATTACTTTCTCGACAGCTTACTGTGTTCAGTGTCGATAAATCGACATTTATTTAAATATATTTTTTACATTTTCGTACAAAACAAAAACAGCAATATTGTTAGGTACCATAAGACAGTGGCAGAGTTGGCATGGCGTTTGAGTCCCACCCAGGCGTCGTGTTCCTGTAGTTCGATTGGCTAAGTTGTCCATCACAACACAAGCAACATTTTCCGCTAACTGTGGTGTTAGTTGAAGATTTTCAAATATTATCAGGGTATTCGTAAGCCGGGAATATTGGTCTGTATTTAAAATAAATTATTCTACAATTTTTTTTTTTAAATTATAAAGCAAAGATTCAAATTAATAATGTATTACAAAGTGTTCATAATTCAGGTATAACCTGTTTTGAGGTAGTTGACAGAAACTTACCATTAAAAATTTGGATTTGTATTACAATAATATAAGTTTTGTTGATTTTCAAGTGCTTTCTAGTTTTTTTAGTAGTTTGTCAATTGGTGCTTTTCAGGTTCAAAAGAAAAAAAAAAGTAATTTTACGGAGATAACAAAATTATTTTTTTTAAAAATAACAACCACGTGGAGGTCAATATTTAGTATCTAAACCAATAAAAACTATGTATACATGCATAAGAGGTATAGCCCAGAAATATATGTAACATAATAAATAAATAAATTGCCAGAAAATATAAGATCACTAAATGATAGTTTCAAAGAATTCAAAACACAATTAAAAAAATATACTGATAACCTAAACTAAATAAAAAAAAACGTAAATAAATAAAAGAAAAACAAAAACAAAAATTTGAAAAATAAAATAAAACTCTTAGAAACTAAACAAATAATACCTCATCCCATACACACAAGCAATTGCTTATTATGGGAGAACATTGAAAAATAATAAATATTAATAATATCATAATATCTTTCATCTTATTACTAGTGAAATATATATATATGTATATCACACATTGTAAATTATTTTATTGAATAAATATAATTAAAAAAAATAAAATAATAATAATATATATACTATAAAAATATTCATGCTTAAAAACGTACTTAATAAAGGATACGTAAATGATATATAAAATTTGACCTAATATGGAACCTTGAGGAATGCCTACTAAGATTTTCATTTTTCTAAGGTGTTCAATTGCTTTATTTTCATGCTCCGGTTGTTCTAGTAATTTTCAAAGAGTTTTAGAAGTTTTCCCTCTTATTCTTATCATTTCTAGTATTTTCTTTAGTGGTTAGGTTAGATTGAGCTCTCTATCAACAGATCTGACCATAACGTGAACATATTTCTGTGATTTTCTCGTGTTTGTAATTTTTTTTATTATCAGAGAATTGTTAAAGTTACAGCATTATTAAATTTACCATAAGTAAATTGTTGAAGTCTTTACGAGTTGTTTTCTTTGATGCGTGTTTATCATCCTCCTACAAAAGTAACAATATGTTTTGAAGTCGTAAAGAAACTTACGACATTTATCGTTTTTCTTTGGACAACATCAGCTAAGTAAATGGAATTAATAATATGCTAATTCCTTATTCGAAATGTAAATATCTTTATTACAATAATATTATCTAGGTCCTGTTGTTTTGCAGAAATTCACGTGTGACAAAGTCATCAAATGGCCATTCAGCGCCATTTTTTTTTTTACATTGGAAAGGTTCCGTTAAACGCCGATTCTAGGTCGTATCAGCATTCTATCAAATTATAATAAGCTGACAACAACACGATTGTTATCCTCTTCCGCTAATCACAATTTGTTCAAAAGCTAAAACAGACTTCAGAATCGTCATTTAAAGGGTACCTATCAACTATCAATAAAACATAAGGGCGTTGATTGGCCATTTGATAACAAAGTCACATTTGAATTTCGAGTATTTATTCTTAGGACGGGTTGTTTCGTAGAATTTGAACAATTCTTAAAATTTCAAAGTTATGTTTCAAGTTCTGTGAAAGTTTTTTTCGAGTTCAAATTTAAAAGTTTTTTTTTTTTAAGAAAGAAAAACATTCCCGGGTTACGAATAACCTGAAAATATTTGAAAATCTCCTACTACCACCACAGTAACCTGAAAATGTTGCTTGTGTTGTGATGGAGGACTTAGCCAGCCGAGGAATTGAACACACTACGCCTGGGTGGGACCCAAACGCGATGTCAACTCGGCCACCGACCGGTTAATTTTCAAGTTCTGTTAAAGATTTTTTTCTAGTTCTGTTATTATTTCAGTTTTGTCAAGCAACTAGCCTATAAAAAACAGAACCTGAATAGGACTTTCATAGAACCCGGAAATTTGATGAATTGTTCAAATTCTGCGAAACAACCCATCTTTAAACTACCATATTTTGAAAATATCGTCTACGATTTTCAGATTTTATACAAACTATTTTTTAAATTCAGAACACCGTAAAAATTTACAAACTTGGTGAAGTTAATTTACCTTTTTACAATAAGTGAAAGCTCGTCTGGTGTAGTTTTGCATGAAACAACGTTATTTCTTCGAAATTTCTGAAAATGTATCACACTAACATTCAATGACTTTTCCGGGGTGATTTTTTTTAATCTTCGCCTTATTTATTGAATCATAACTTTGAACTGTGATAGGATCAAAAGGCATAAAATTTCAGAACTCATAGGCATTTTTGTACTAGACAATTTAAACACAAATATATTATCAATATTTTTGGAATTCTCAGAGTTACAGTTAAAAAGACCTACGACGAATTTTAATCAATAAAGTGTATTGTGTCCTCGATAATACGAATAATATTATACCTTTTATGTCATAAAAAATATCCATGTCGGTTGTGTATGTGCTCTAGTTCAATGATCTCATATTTGCTTTGAATTTAAGCATTATTTTCAAAGTTGGAACTGATTGTGTGAAGAATTCAGAGAAGCGGTTAAAGCGAACCTACCTAAAAGTTACCTAATTGTTTACTACGACTTCACAGCTCTCAATAGTTGCAACGCTCATGCGCTCTGGTGGAATAAAAATGTACTATCAAACACGGCTACCATCTTGACAGGATTGACCGGACGCGGAAAAATCCAAAGTGGTCGAGAAAAAAAGGACTTCGCTTCGTCTAACTATCAATTGTCAATAATTCAGATTCTTGATTTTTCACGGATATTATTCCTCTAATCGACAAATTTTCTTTTTTTCTATTAAATATTCGTTGGTAACTTTAAAATTTTTGTAGAAGAAATAACGTTTCTTTAATTTAATAGAAAACAAAAAATAAAAGCCAGCTAATGGCAAAAAACATTGGTAAAGCTTGACACAGTTAACTTTGCAAGCCGCCGAATGATAAACTAACTACCGATCCACCATTTTTTTAATCCATCAATTTTTTTCAAAATCAACGGTGGTGACTCCCAGACTGCAAAGTTAAATGTGTCGATTTATCAGCTTTATAATAATAGCAACCTATGTTATATTATAGGTATATACTATAATAACATGTGCCTGTCTGTCTGACCATCCGTGACGATCACCTGTGACGTCATTGATCCGTGTAAAGTGTAGCGTAAAGGGATCACTCACTGCTCCCAGTAAATGTACAAGCTCGCAGGGGCAAACTCTGGGATATGCAGATAAAGCATATCCCAACGGATAGCCATTTAAATAAAATGTAGCACCTGTGCTGCTTATGAAAGGGATAGCCATTCAAACAAAATGTAGCACCTGTGCTGCTTATGAAAAGGATAGCCATTCAAATAAAATGTATATGTACGGGCCGCTAAAGGATGTCAACTGGACCTAGTTCAGTGAAACCACGTGCTTTGTATTAGTAACGTATTGATTCATTTAAGTATACGAATTCATTTGAACAAAACAAATTAATCAACAATCTCTTAATAGTATAAAATTAAGTCGCTATCAGCGTCTGTCTGTTTGTGCGCTTAGTTCTTCTAAACTACGCCACGGATTTTGATAGGATTTTCACTGTCATTTAGACAATTTCTTCCAGAAGGTTAATATATATAATACATCCGTATTATATTCAAAGAAAGTAGAAAAAAGTCGATGTTTATCACAGAATTCAAAACCTCAAAGCTTTAGTCCAAATCATTCACAACCTCGAGCAATGCCGGGTACATGTCGGCTAATTAATTCATAAAATAATATTGGTATCTACTTTACTCGTCTGATAGTTCTATTTTTATTTTTTTTATTTTTTTTATTTGGTACAATATTTTTTACATTTCAAAGTTTTACAGTAATGTTGGCCTCACTGGGTGGCTTGCCCGTGCTGAGGCCTTCATTTTATAATATGAAAATATAATCTACATAATACATTTAAAGAGAAAATAATACATTTAAAATATAATCTTGTGTGTTTGTGAGTGATGTGTGTTTATATTGGTTTTGTGTGTTACGTGTAGGTTTTATTTTTATTTTATGCTATAACATTTTGGTAATATTGTCTTTTTTGTTCTTTAATCTATTTTGTGTGTGAATTTATTTTTATTTTCCTCAATTTTAATTTCAAGTTTTACACTGTTGAAAGCTTTTATAGCATGGTATTGGTAGTGTCTTTGTCCGAAGCTTGAATTTACTATCGGAGTTTTTATGTTTTCTTTGTACGCTTGTCTAATTGGTCTGTTAGTGTTATTTTGTGTATGTTGAAATTTATTTTTTGTCAAAAATGTAGTTTAGTAGTGTTTTAACGTACAATTGGCGTATATCTAGTACGACACAGCTGTTGAATATTTGGTCTGTATCAGTCAGTCTATGTTTTTTTAGTATTACCTTTAAGATCGTTTTCTGGGCGGTTTCTATGTAAATAGGGCGGTTTTTATTTGATAGCCGAGTTTGTTGCTCCTCCCCAAGCAATAATTCCATATTCTATTATTGATTGGCAAAGTACAAAATATATTGTTTTCAATTGTTTTATTTTATATATGTTTCTTATGTTTCGGAAAATGTGTATTGTTTTGAGAAGTTTATTTGTGATTTGTTTAAAAAAGTTTAAAAGCTCATTTAACTTGATTAATGTTACGCATTACGCAGGAATATTTCACATATAGTACCTAAATTATTATTTGAAGATCAAGCCGAATACTTCACATTTAACGTATTTGCAACATTGATTTATCATCACAAAATAGACATTTTTGTGTGGAGAAATTTCTTTCTATGTTTTTTCAATAAAACTTTTCTCAGATCACCCATCCAAGTCCCGCCCTCGCCCTTACTGAAAAATTGTTCCGATAGTACACCTTGCAGCAGGAAGGGGGTGACATACAGAATTAGAATATTTTCGAATCGATTAGCGTTTGAATTTGAAATCGAATGCTTTTATACTGCGATATGAACTTGGACAGCTGCTTCCGTTCGATTTTTAAATACGTTTTTTTTTTTGTATTTAAATTGTCACTGTAAAAATTACAATTATTTTCAGATCGTTGAGTATATGAATTCGTCTTGAATTTTTCAATTTGTTTTTTATTTCATTATTGCCCAAAGAAAATGAAGTGCGATCTAACGAAAAATTGAAATTTCACACAAATAATACATTGACAACCTCCGTGGCTGAGTTTTTAAGATCTATAAATATATTTTATTTATATTATTTCTCAGGTTGTTTATATAAAACAATACATAATTTAGATATGATATTAGATTGTCACGGACAAAAGTTTTGTAGTGATTTATTTTTGGGGTATTATGCCGTGTTGATCTACCTTCTTCTTCAGCCAACGTTTTGGACAGCATTAAGCGTAACAGCAATGTAAACACACCTGGCATGATGAAACGTTTAGTCTAGATAAAACGTCCGAAGAAGTAGGTAGCGCAACAAGGCGTAATACCCCAAAAATAATTCACTTAAATATATAATGTAGTTTATTTCCGGCACTCAGACCGCCATTCTGAAATCGAAACTTTTTGCTTAAAAAGCTTTAGACGTCTTTAATGAACACCTCTGAATTATACAGGTACTTAAACGAGATTACGAGGGTTCCTAAACAACCTTTTTTTCGACATTTACACTTCTCCACCGAAGGGATAAACTTATTGAAGTTAGTTACGGGCGTGTCTTTGTGACTGAAGTAGGCTAAATTTCATCTTATTTCTGCTGAAATTGGCTCAATTTTATCTTATTTCTGTTGAAATTGAATAAACATTTAATCTTATTTCTGCTTAAATTGAATAAACATTTAATCTTATTTCTGCTTAAATTGAATAAACATTTAATCTTATTTCTGCTGAAATTGAATAAACATTTAATCTTATTTCTGCTTAAATTGAATAAACATTTAATCTTATTTCTGCTGAAATTGAATAAACATTTAATCTTATTTCTGCTTAAATTGAATAAACATTTAATCTTATTTCTGCTGAAATTGAATAAACATTTAATCTTATTTCTGCTGAAATTGAATAAACATTTTATCTTATTTTTGCTGAAATTGAATAAACATTTTATTTTATTTCTGTTGAAATTGAATAACCATTTTATTTTATTCTTGGTAAAATTGAATAAACATTTTATTTTATTCTTGCTAAAATTGAATAGACATTTTATTTTATTCTTGCTAAAATTGAATAAATATTTTTTATCTTATTTCTGCTGAAATTGAATACACATTTTATCTTTTTTCTGCTGAAGTTCAATAAACATTTTATCTTGTTTTTGGCCCTTTCAATAGTGGAATTTCTACCACAGATAGAATAGAATAGAGGAACACATAATCAATTTCATCAGTCTGGGGCCTAGGAGTTGAAGGTTCTTAAAATGTTAATATTAATGACATCATTTTTTTTTTAAAATTAAAATATTTTGATTACACTTCAAGGGATTAGCTTCTCACCTTATTTCTAGGCTACGTACTCTAGAATCAGCTAAACCAAACATTTACACAGTGCCTACAAATCGTATCAATTATAACAACCCTTGATTACCCCGATAACCGACAATTTGTCAACACGTAAATGATCGTACTCCCGCCCCAACGCTAGGGGGGGAAACTGGAAACCCGCGTCAATATTTATGTTTATTTTTAGTTTAGGGGTGGACAAAGCGATCAGGGCAGTTATACGGCTGAGTTCACATGCATAGGGGGTGAAATAATATATATATATATATATAGGGGTTGATCGTTTACCTTTAATGTTTAATGACGATTAACGTATCTGTGTTATTGGTTTCAATTCACGTGACAACCGATGGCTGAAAGGCTGGGAGCCGATGGGACTATTGCGCTGCTTATTAGATGTTATGATAGAGGAGGGGAGGAAGTTTGAAAGGTCGGTTAAAATGTTAAATGTTCGAGCAGTTCAATCCTTTGCCTAGTAATCATTAAATCCCATCATTGCTCAAGCAACATTTAAATGGTCGATCGGTTCAATCCTTTGCCTAGTAATCATTAGATCCTATCATTGCTCAAGTAACATTTAAATGGTCGAGCGGTTCAATCCTTTGCCTAGTAATCATTATATCCCATCATTGCTCAAGTAACATTTAAATGGTCGAGCGGTTCAATCCTTTGCCTAGTAATCATTATATCCCATCATTGCTCAAGTAACATTTAAATGGTCGAGCGGTTCAATCCTTTGCCTAGTAATCATTAAATCCCATCATTGCTCAAGCAACATTTAAATGGTCGAGCGGTTCAATACTTTGCCTAGTAATAATTAAATTCCATCATTGCTCAAGCAACATTTAAATGGTCGAGCGGTTCAATACTTTGCCTAGTAAAAATTAAATCCCATCATTGCTCAAGCAACATTTAAATGGTCGAGCGGTGCAATACTTTGCCTAGTAATCATTAAATCCCATCATTGCTCAAGCAACATTTAAATGGTCGAGCGGTTCAATACTTTGCCTAGTAATCATTAACCATCATTGCTCAAGCAACATTTAAATGGTCGAGCGGTGCAATACTTTGCCTAGTAATCATTAAATCCCATCATTGCTCAAGCAACATTTAAATGGTCGAGCGGTTCAATACTTTGCCTAGTAATCATTAACCATCATTGCTCAAGCAACATTTAAATGGTCGAGCGGTTCAATACTTTGCCTAGTAATCATTAACCATCATTGCTCAAGCAACATTTAAATGGTCGAGCGGTTCAATCCTTTGCCTAGTAATAATTAAATCCCATCATTGCTCAAGCAACATTTAAATGGTCGAGCGGTTCAATACTTTGCCTAGTAATCATTAACCATCATTGCTCAAGCAACATTTAACTCTTATAACGATTGTTGAAGGAGGAATTCAAATATTACAGGTTTATTGTTATCAAGTTTGATTTTTAAAACTCTATTGTAATTTTAAGTTTTTCTTTTATATAATATTATTATTGAATTTAAAAAAAGTTTATTTATAAACAAGTTGGTTGTCTCTTTATTAACCTATCTGATCACCGTATATTTATAAAAAAAATTGTTTCTTGTATTTTTATTTCATATATGTATGTATTTTTTGTTTATTGTAATTTTTATTAGCTCTTTTATTTGTTCTAATTTTTTATTATTTGTTTTATAATTTTTTGTAACTATTGAAAAGAATGTGACCTTACTGGGGTACCCCAATGCATGCAGCATATCAACATTTTACCGCTTATACCTGTAAAACGCCTAAAAAGAATAAAATAAATCATAAATAAAAATTTCTGCTGAATAATTATTACTGAAATATATAGTTTGATAATATTTTTGGCTTCACAGCATTTTGATAATGCCTTCAGAAGACGAAACAGCTGTCAAGGTAATAATAATAATAATAATAATAATTACATAGCAGAAGTTGTTTTGATTCATGTAATCAATAATAATAATATTATTGATTACATGAAATAAAAAATTATCAGGTTGTTCGTAACTTTATACTGTTAGGACGGGTTGTTTCGGAGAATTTGAACAATTCTTCAAATATCAAGGTTAATTTTCAAGTTCTGTGAAAGATTTTTTCAAGTTCTGTTATTATTTTAGTTCTGTCAAACAACTAGCCTATAATAATATAATAACAACACTTGAATAGGACTTTCACAGAACCCAAAAAGAACGTTGAAATTTGGTGAATTGTTCAAATTCTCCGAAACAACCCGTCCTTAGTGTTTCTTTATTTAAAAATCCATTTCAAGCATTATGCCGTTCTTAATGATCATTTCTCACCAATGCGATACTGAAGGTATCTTCAGATAATGGATTTTATTTTCTTACTTATTAATAATAATAATAATAATATTTGGATGATTTGTATAGCGCCGTTTTTGTGGAACATCACCTCATATTATTTGTACTGTTTCAACACCAGAAGAAACAATAGTTCTCAGGGTAAAAGTTATGGCGTGATGTTTTAGAACGTATAATTAATAAAATGTATTTATATTTCTCATAAAAATTAATAATATTCCCCAATTTTTTTTGCGTAATTATTGTCAAATATCTCAACGGGGCTTACGTATTTAACTTAGGACACCAATATGAAATAATAAAAAAAATGGTAATTACACTATTTTACAGATGTTGCGTGTTCAACTTTCACTTTTATGAAAATGTTTTGGGTTAAACTACATACATATATTCTGAGTGAATACATTATTTCCCTCCCGCATATAACGGAGGGAGGGAAAGAGGATAGAGAAGCGGATGAACCATAAAGAAGACGAGTATCTTATCTAACTGGTTATTCTGATTTTTCCTAAATAAAAAAATAAAATCAACCTTTTAAGTAATATTAAAGGTTTTCCCCTCGGATTTCCTTGAATTATAATACGTTGACACTAAGAATACAAAGTCAGCAAACATAATCGCCGCAATTTTCTTTGCGATTAGCAAACACAACTTTCAACACGTGATTTGTACGATGTTCAAACTAAATTAATAAGCGATTTTTCCCCTTTAACAATGCTTTTCTTACCCCTTATTTAAACTAAAATACTTCGAACACATCGGCAAAAGCGTTGTCTCTATTCCGGAGATTACGCGATTAGAGTTAAAATATTTCACAAGAAGAATTCACTGAATGACCTGGAGTCAGCGGTAATAAATAAGTCTCCGATTCGGGGAATGGCAAATTATAATTTAATAATTTTAAAATAATCAAAGATAAACAAAATAAAATAATGTAAAACAACACAATGAAAATGAGAAAAATAACTTAAAGACCTTACACACATCAGGGGTACAAGGTTCGTAATTATGTCTTTATTTATTAGGCACATCTATATAAGTAGGGTTTATTATCTCTATGTCTTTATTATCTACTTTGCTTTGCTTCTTCTTTTGAATAATGATTAATGATTAGTTATGGTTCAAATATTGTTACAATATACTGTCAAATTACCCATCTGGTAACACATCTAATACTTATTTTTTTCTTTAATTTTGAAATATTTTGTGTTTGTATGTAGAATTAATTTATGTTTGTGATTACTCTTATGTTTGCTTCACTATAATGTAAATTGTTAACCTCGATACAGGCTCAGTCCTAGTGAGGTTGATTTTTATGAGAAAAAAAAGTGTTTTATGTATAGTGAGATGCAATAAATAAATAAATAAAAATAAATGTGTTTTCCTGCGCTGTCTCACTAGGGCTGTCCTGTGTCAAGAAGCTAGTTTACAAATATGTTTTACTGCGCTCTCTCACTGGGGCTGTCCTGTGTCAAGTCAAGAGGCTAGTTACAAATGTTTTTTTACCGCGCTCTCTCACTAGGGATGTCCTGTGTCAAGAAGCTAGTTTACCAACATGTTTTGCTGCGCTGTCTCACTAGGGCTGTCCTGTGTCAAGAAGCTAGTTTACAAACAAAAATTACTGCGCTGTTTCACTGGGGCTGTCCCGTGTCAAGTGGCTAGTTTACAGATGTTTTTACTGCGCTCTCTCACTAGGGCTGTCCTGTGTCAAGAGGCTAGCTTACAAATATTTTATTTTTCCTAGTAAATTTGTGGATACCCGGATTAGAACACTGCAAATGCCTACATGTACCCATTTAAAACAAAGTTTTTATTCTGAATAATAGTATATTAAAACAATAGAAGTACTATATAAGTACTATATAATAAGTAAGTAATGTAGAATTAAAGGCCACGGAAGACATCAACACGCTCAAGAATTTTTTCGACACTAATTTACTGTCACTTAATAATGAAAAGACATTTGTAATTCCATTTGCAATACATACAAATGATACTCCTAAAAATTTTAACATTGTCATACATAATAATACTAAAATTCACAGCCAAAACTATTGCAAATCAAACTGTACAGTACTAAAAACAACAAATAAAATTAAATATCTAGGAGTAATTATTGATAAAAATCTGAAATGGAAAGAACAAATAAGTCAAGTAGTAAACAAAATTAGAAAATTAATATATATATTTTTAAGAATTAGAAACTTTCTGTCGATAAAAAATCTATATTTAATTTACTATGCCTTAGTTCAATCCACTTTACAATACGCTATTATTAGTTGGGGATCCGCGTATAAATGTAACCTTCTTCCAATTGAAATTATACAAAGAACAATTATTAAAATTATATTAAAAAAATCCTTTGACTACCCAACAGAACGCCTGTTTGAAGAATTTCAAGTACCTACATTTAAAGACCTATATATTAAAAACTCATTAATCCAAATTATAAAAGAAAAAGATAAATATCAATTTTTAAATGAAAACAGAACGCGACTTAGACATGTTTTTCTATGCCCAAAACTAAATACGTCTTTTGCACAACATCATTATACTTACCAGGGAAGAACTTTTTTCAATCGTTTACCAGAAGAAATCAGAAGCAT
Organism: Hesperophylax magnus; assembly: GCA_026573805.1. Taxonomy (NCBI): domain Eukaryota; kingdom Metazoa; phylum Arthropoda; class Insecta; order Trichoptera; family Limnephilidae; genus Hesperophylax; species Hesperophylax magnus. The sequence goes on along the minus strand of JAIUSX010000184.1, from coordinate 9,106,140 downwards.
TAATGATAAAACCCGAATACTGCTCTCTGTCAAGAGACACTTTAAAAATATTCTGAAAAAAAAAAAACTACTGTCACTTAATTAATCTCACAAATATCCTTAGTTTTCCATAGCTTCCTTTCTTTTTAAAAATTTAATAAATAATATATTATCCTTCACTACTTTCCAAAGAAATATTACAGCAAACATACATTTATGTACAATGAATTATTTAAGTACTAACTAACAACAACATTTATGTACACTCCCCTTCCATACACAAGCAAATGCTTTCAATGGAAGAGTAGTAAAAAACCAATGATGTAAAATGAATTATGTCCCATGTAAAACATATTATTAAAAATAAAAAATAATTATAAAAAAAAAAAAAAAAAAACTTGTTGATTATATTCATTTGTTCATATTAAATTCATTTGTGCTTGTGTTGTTATATGAGGCTTATACTGCTTCTTACATATATATTTATATGTATACAATTCTGTAATTTAACCAACTTATCATTTATTGTTAATTTATCATCAACATTATACATACCTACATACTGTTTACCATTGTACCATGTTATTGCAAAAATGTTGTCATTATGTATCTGTTGACAAACTACATAAGTAGTTTAGCAGGTTTAAATGTTAATAAATAAAAAAATAAAAATAATAAAAAAATAAATAAGTATATCATCAAAATACCTACGGGCGTAAAATAAATAAAATTAAAATAACACGTAAATAATTACATAAAAGGTGCACCTTTTTCACCCTTCAGTCTCAACTTCTCAATTCTCCTTCATCAATTAATTATTTTAATCTCAATTATTATTATTTTATAATCTTACAAACTTTAATTCATTTCTATTTTACCACGCCAAGGTTTGAACCTCGAGTCGAGACCCAAGAACATTACATTTTACAATAATCAGTTATCTTTATCAATCAAAAATTTATTTTAATCTATATTCATTGTTACCTGTAGTCACCAGCATTTACACGACCAGGCGTACTACGACGTCATTTCCACGAGTCGCTCTAACGCCGCTATTTGCCTGCTAGGGAACGGTGGATGGGGGTAAAGGGTGGTATTAGATGGGCACCCCCAGCGGGTAATACAGTAATACAGTTCGAAGACGGCCGCCCGACCCCAGACCCCTGAGGCCTTGTTTGGTCGATATCCATTCTTGCGTAGACCAACACAGCAAACACGCTATCGAATCAAGCCAAGATGATGTGGCGATTTATTTTAGATGCCTAACTTAATACGTATATTAAAAGATATGACACTTTTATTTTATTTGATTTTATCATTGCAAATATTCGCAGTGTAGAATTAAACCGGAGTACCATCATTCTGTTAACTTCAAAATAAAATTGGTACTGAATTTTTCCATGAAAATAAGGTACAGTTGCACAGTGCAAACAGCGACAATACCTGCTGTCGAGTTATAATAGGAGTTCTCTACGCTCATTCAATTATTATTTACTTGTTGACGTGTACCCGGCGTTACCCGGGGTTTTCTTAAGAGGTAGGCCTTTTTAAGATATACAATTTCGTAGTACATTATTTTGACGTAAAGCGCCCGAAAATATTTTATTTACGACTTGATTACAAAACATCGACTTTTCTCTACTTTTTATAAATTTAATATACATGTATTAAATATGTAAACCATCCTTAAGAAATTCTCTAAATGATAGTGAAAACTCTATCAAAATTCGTCGTGTAGTTTAGAAGAACTAAGCGCACAAACAAACAGACGCGGATAGCGACTTTGTTCTATACTATTTTGAGATTATGAAAATTTTTTCTTCGGGTTTTAACCGGACTGTCTTAAAGTTTACTTTTAAATTCATCTAGAGGTTAAACGGTGCAACTTGGACAGCTATTTCTATGGAAAATGAATATTAATTGACAAATAACGGTTCACTGTTTTAATATGCAATATACGTGTAATTTTACGATTGATCAGATTTCCAGTCGTAAATAGTAATTTTATACTATTTACAGATTTAATGGATTAATTAGTATAATAACGCCGATTTAGTGGCTCCCAACTAGTGAAATACAATCAAATAACTTACCTATACCTAACTGGTTTTGCTTCCTTTATATTGGTGTGAGACGGACGTTTTTCTTTGGTTTAAACCTATACTAACTACTTTGGTGTGCTTATGTTCTTATAGACAGACGAAATAATATATTTTTTCAACGAGTAATTTTCTCTATAATTAATCAGTATATGCACGTATATCCGTCATGGCGCGTTCCTACCACATATATTATATGCCATAGAACGCCTGATAGAAATAGAAACCAAATGTTGAATCAACTTCAACTTCTATTATGTTCTAAGTTCTTGTAAAGGATAGAATAAAAGTTGAAGTTGATTATTTGTAAAGTGTTAGGGGTCAGGTGCACTAACTTCAGGTGTTGATTTTACACGAAAATATATACAAGTAAAAAATGAACTCAACTTTTTTCGCAATTGTACCGTTTAAAGGCGGTTTTAGGTAGAATCACCTCCCGAAGTAAGTGTACGTTACCCCGGACATTTTGTATAGAATCGGCCATAGAATATAGCAAGATTGAACCAAATAGAATATAGCAAGTGTGAAAGCGCAACATTTGGACAGCACTGTACTTGAGGACTGGAGAAGCAGATTTTAGGGTCTGCTGTTATCCATCATGACGTCTCCGGATTTGCCTACCACCACCGAGGCACCCAAATCCGTCACCCACCAATAAATGAACCCATTACATATTACACGAAATGAATACAAAGAGAAATGTTATGACAAGAATAGGTCACATAAACAATAAAGATAATATCAAGTCAAGACAGGAACAAGGTTTTGATGGAGTTCAAGACTTTTGCCACAACAATATAAAATATTACTTGCGTTGACTGACAAAAATCATTGAGGCTAACACCAAAAAATTGAAGGTCCTTGAGTTGACAAGCCTTGCCATTCTGGACATTAGTGAATGGTATCCACAATTTGTGGAGTGTTGATTGAGGAAAAGCAAATCATTATTTCTGAGTCTACGGGAAGGGATATTGAAAGGAATCAGTTGCAACAAAGTAGGTGAGTGTAATATATGCCAATGTAGTGTAGAGGCTGGAGTATTATTGTAGCGGGTGAAGGTCGTACACAATAATGATACGTGATCTTGTACTGATATATATTGGGGAGCTGCTATTAACAAAAGAGGGACAATTCTAGTATGCATCGCCTTTTATAGCATCTCGCAAGCATGCTATCTCGCTTGCACTTACACACATTCATACAAACACCACAGTGAGTCAATCATAGTCGAGATCCCAACTTTAGACGTTTATTTCTAAGTAGCTGTACCCCGCGTTGCTGTGGCTTAGTCTGTCTCTGTAGATAGAGAAAAAATAGCGCGCGTTGCTTTTACGTCCAACAGATGACGCCATTATTTTAAAATGTCATAGGTGACATCTATATAATTAGGTAAATGAAAACACGCATATTTGAATGCAATGTTGTGTCAAAATTTCAAAGCAATCGGTAAAGAGCTTTCGGAGATTTAAGATTTTTAACAAATGAACATTTACATTTTTATTTATATAGACAAGTTATGCACTTGCAAAAACGTGTTTCATTTACCTAATATGACGTAATAAAATCACGTTTTGACTTTAGCCTAGACCTTAAATTGCGCGTACAATTTAAGCCCAAATTAGGAAACAAGTAAGCTACCCTAACTTGATACAATTTAGATAATCCCCCTTTGCTAGCCAAATAATTAAGCTAAGTTGATTTAATTATCATTGGGAATTTAAAATATTCACAATGTGCATAGTTTATGGTTTAGCTTTTATCATTAGGTAGATATGCTAAACAATTCTATAAAGATGCAATAAAGAGAAACAAGGAAAATAAAACATAGTGCATAATACAGGGTAACCGGGGGTAAGGTGCGTTAACTTCGGGAGGTGATCCTACGTGGTGGTAGAAGTAAAAAAAGATAAATAAGTTTTTTTGAAATTCCAATGTTAATTTTCCCATACAGAAAATTCAACTTTTTAAATCTAAAAACTACCTTAAAACATTGGAATTTCGAAAAAAGTGTAGTTGTATTTTTCACTTGTACTATAATGTAGAATCACCCCACTAAGTTAGCGCACTTTACCCCCAGACATTTAATATATAGAAAGAGAAGAAAATATAAGTAATTTGGAACTTTTCATGTAACACTACTCACTTTTCTCTACGTTATGTTAGTAGATGGTTTTAATAGTTTTATACTTATTTCGGTTGTCTGTGATTTTTGCTTTGATTATCTGTTTGTTTTGCATTTAATCTACTTTCGTCAAATCTGGTTCAATGAACTCAAATTTGCTTAAAATTGGAACAGATTATTATTTGATGCACATTCCAGAATGGAAGATACTCTCAGTATCGCCCTGGTGTAAGACCAACATTCAGATTTGAAACGTTACTTTATATGTGCTTATTGACCAGATCTGAATAGCCCCCACCTTCATCTTACTCATCTCATTCCCCTTTCCACTGCCTTCTGCCTCACGACATACCCTAATTGGGGATGCCATAGTCTCACTGGCTCCAGACGTTTGAAAGCAGTTTGAACTCTTGAAAAGAAAATTTCTGATAATAATTGTTTTTAAAAGGCAATGATCCTGAGGCAAATATTTGATACATACTTTCGACTTGACAAATCATACAATTATAATGTGATTTTTCACGGGTATTATTTTACCGCCCTTGTGCAAGGGTAAAGCAGAGTACTAAATAGAAAACTCCTTAATTCAAATAGGTCTTTGTAATTTGCGCCAAATCTGACAGTCGCTGTCAAACACTTAAATTCAAATTTTCATTTGGAACGATTTTAGTCGACATTGGCCAATGGGCGTCCCCGCCGCCGGACTCGCTAGGGGCGTGCCCGGGAAAATCGATGCGGCCACCCCATTGGTCGGCGCTGACCAATGGCGAGCTAGCGAAAATTTTCATGGGAATACTAGCAAAGTCGAGCGTATTTTTCGCTTCTTTTTATTGCCACCTTTTGAAGTAACATGAAAAGTTGTATATTTTATTAGCGTTTGGAAGAGTTTTACAGACCTTTGATGTTTGTGCTTGTGTTATTTTGCTATATCTATGAATTTTGCATTAGAACTGTTGAAGATGTGGCGAAATGTTGTAGGGAATTAAACAAAACCCTGGTCTAACAGATCGGTCCTGGAATTAACTCCACATTTGGCCATTCATTTGGAATCTGAAACTTACTCGCGGTGGTGGTAAGACGGAAAAATGGTATAACAATGTAACTTAATCTGCAGCAGTGCCAGTGGGACTTTGGGAATTTGCCCTAGCTAATCTGTAAAATAAAGTGGGAATCTTAACGACGTGTAAAAACAATATTCGGCGCGCGGCCCAGTGTAATGGACGGAACTACGGTCGAATTTGCCCTAGCAGGCCTAGAAAATTTCGTAGGGTTTATTTTAATTATTTCTGATGAAAGTATTAATAAAATCTCAAATGTTTCTAGAGGGATCCCTCAGGAAGTTACTAATTCAGTGCATACCGCTAATTTTATGGCTTAAAAACATTTTATAAAATTTGAAAACCGTTTTAATCGTAAGATACCTACTGTTTTTATTAATCGTAAATATAAATAACTTACATCCGTGAGCATCGCTCTAAAAATATATATTATCGTTACGAATTCGTCGAAATTATTTAAAATCTCTCGCCTCGAGCGAACCTCCATTATTAGAGTCTTGTGTCGCCTTAAAAACTCTTCGATTATACTCAGGGAATATTTCCTAATCCTCTCGATAAAATGTCAAAAGCGCAATCCATAGGATAACGTATATTTTCGATTTATGCTTAGGGGGCATTTCACTATCCTCTCGATAAGCAGTAAAACGCACAATCCATAGTATTTTCCTTTTTCGAATAACTTAATGAGGAAAACCTCAAATTGTAATATTTAATCATTGAAGACAATATCAATATCTAGACTTTCAAACGAAAATTTAAAACAAAAGGTTCGGTCGCGTCTAGGATTTGAACCCAAGACCTCAGGACCCAACCCCCATCCGCTTCTGCCATTTTTAACTGTATCATACTTCGACTAAGAACTACCAAAATTATCTTCATTTTCTTAACGCATATTTTTATTGGCTGCTATATTTGTGTATGATTGTCATACATAAATGAAAAAAATATGATACAAATAATCATTCATAAAGATGAATATAAATTTGATAGAAAGGCTGAGGTCAATTCCTGGATGCGACCGAATCTTTTTTGTTTAATATAGTTTGAGGGTCAATGATTAAATTTAACCATTCATTTATTTATAAAATCCTTGTTTACTATTGTGTACTCGAATCTGTAAATAGTGGTTTTGTTAGTATTTCGAGTTTACGAGTAAGTTAGCCGAGAACTCCACCTCCTGCGAATATTTATTTATTTATATTGAAGAGTTAGCGAGAGGATACCTTAGAGATCTTTCACAAGGGCCATGCGATACACTATTCGTGCAATAACTCAAGATTTTCAAACTGTTTTTATGTATCTACAGATAAAAACAGCTAAAAAAATAATGGGGTGGACCCCGCAATGCTACGCCATTGCTAATGTATTTCTCGGGCGTGTCCGACTTCTTCCACCATTCACTACTGTATACCACAATGTTACTGTTAAAAAAATACATTACTTCCACTTTAATTGGACTCCGTATATCATTCCTGTGCTGAGATATTGCATTAAGTATTCATCAGGCGTCACCGAATTATACCATTCAAACCACTCTCTAAAGACTCCTAGTATTAATGAGAACAAACTCTTACATTTTCAGCGATATCAGTCGACTACTTTTCGAAATTGAAATTCGCTATCAAAACCTCTTTTACTCTTTCATCTTTGTAGTTCCAGTCCTTTTACTGTATTTTCTATATGAACCTACGTAGGTTTTGTATCTATCGTGTTTCCAGCATTCTTTGTGCGGCAAACTTATCAGTGGGTAGCGCACGCCACTGGGTAACTTCGGCCGTCAAATTTCATAAACGCTATAAGTGATTTATTGGCTCATTTTTGGCAGTAAATTTTACAACATACCTCGTTGATTAGTTGCTATAGTAATTTTGTCAAAATTTTCCGGAATTGCGCGGAAATTTCACGAAAACACCTTCGTTGAAGAACAAGGCAACTATACAGGGTGTCAAGGAGTAAAGTGTACAAACTTCGCTAGATGATTCTACATAATGGCAGAAGTAAAATGGAACAGAAATAAATTATAAAATAAATTCCATTGTTTTTTTCCATATAAGAAAATTATTTTTTACATACAAACGTTTCATCTTTTTTACCTTAAAATTATACAGGGTTTTCCAATAAGACGTGTTATTTTGATATTCAATCGTAAAAGATCAATGGTTTCGTTGCTTGTGTGGCACGTAGCGCCGTCTTGTTGAAAGTAAACGTTGTCCAGATCAATACCATCTAATTCCGGCCATAAAAAATCATTAATCATCTCTCGATAGCGCAATCCATTCACCGTAACTGTTGCTCCAGCCTCATTTTCGAAAAAGTAAGGTCCAATGACTCCGTCGGACCATAAACCGTACCAAACAGTCACACATTGAGGATAGAGAGGCTTTTCAACAATAACTCTTGGGTTTTCCGAGCCCCAGATGCGACAATTTTGCTTGTTGACGAAGCCACCGAGGTGGCTCACTCACTCAAGATGATTTGCTTTTGATTCACTCAAGTGAATTTTAATAATTTCAATGCGTTGTTGAAGCGTGTATCGTTCCATTTTTATTAATGGCGTAGTTTCTACTTGTCAAATGTCAAAAAATGACAGCTTCAAAAGTAACATCTACCGAAATAGCGGACTATTCAAAGTAACACCTCTTATTGGAAAACCCTTTATATATTTTTTTTTTTACTTCTACCATCATGTAGAATTATCTCCACAAGTTTATGCACTTCGCCCCCGGACATTTTGTATTACGTGGATAAAATCAACATTTTTCGGCTGAAAATAAGATATAGGAGACATATTTATATTTTTTCATCATTTTTTTGTAGTATGATACCGTACTAGTTTGTCAACTGACCAGAAGCAGTGATTGTAAGGAATCCACCTTTTTAAGATGTTGTAGGGCAAATGGAATTGGGGGGAGAGATCTTTTTATTCAGATCTGGTTACTAAACATAGCTAAAGCCGTTTCAAGAAACAATCTTCTCTGAATTGTGGCCTCTCAACAGGGCGATACTAATGAACGCTTTAGGTACATGTATACAAAATCTTATATTTTAATTATGTTGAACTACAACACTCTGTTATATTATATGAATATGCTCAAATTGTCTGACAGAAGAATTTTCACTGACTTGGTATTTCTGCATACAATTCTAAATGATTTAGTCGCTAGAATAGATAAGCTGCCGGATTCCACGACGTAATACTAGAAGTCAGGATTTATTTCAGTGCAGAAATTCTGGGACTAACTACCATATGTATTCCTCTTTGCCCAGAATACTAATGGAAGGAAACAATTATAAAAAGTCAGTGGACAACTTCAATTTATCTTTAAACAAATATAAAATGTTGTTAACGAAGCAATTCAGTTATGTACAATAAATAATGTTTATTTCTTAATATTCATATTTAAAAGCCCCGAAAAAGGGCGTTAATTAATAAATAAATAAATTGTTTTTTTAAAATATCCCACATAAAATGCAATTTTCCGTTCCGAGTTTTGAACCCTTAACCTCAAGTTCTAAGTCAAGCAGCTGACCGCTGTGTGATATGGTCAATAGGTAGTAATCTACTTAATTTCGTTATTTGTTATCGGCGATAGATCACTAAACCGAATATATTTAATATTTGTTAAAAATGGCTTTAGCTATATTTAGTGACCTGATCTGCAAAAGTACCTACGGCGCTGCGTGATAGTGTGTCAAAAGCGCACAAAAACAAAAACACACTTACTTTTGAGCTGGTGCGTACAAAATACAATATGTAATTAAATTTTCCTTTCGTTTTTACTTGCCGCTAGGTTTTACTCTCATTGGTCGATTTCATTGCTCTAGACTCGGCAGGGGAGTTCAACTTCACATTATTTTAATAAATTAACTGTAGTAACTTTAAAAAAACATTCGTTCGGTATATTTTTGACATTTTGCAAGTTCGATTAGGTGCCTAGGAGGCACTGCCTACCTACGTCGATCAATGCAACGCTTATAAAAAAGATGTATTTCGTAGCCCTAGAGCTCAGCGTTCTGAGTTATGTCTCAAAAAAGATATCTATTCTATAGAACTATAAGTTTACGGTGTGTGTTAAGAAGATCGGGTGGCTTAGTTTTCTGAGAAAACCTACAAACCTTTTTATATAATCGCAAAAAAATCAACGCTTGGGTAACAACCAAACCTGACAGACACTTCATCTCACATAAACTAACATTTATATAGACTAAATCATTTGAAAAATAACCGTTTTATGTTATAAAATAAGATTTTGTTTAGCTATCTATCCACTACGATTAAGAACGTACACTTTATAATTAATGTATTTCGTTCTTCCGTGTAGAGATGTTTTGTAAAATAATTGAATAAAAAATATACACACAGATATTTGTTGTAAATATAATTTAATTATTGCAATAATATATTTGACGACCTGATGTAAGGTATTGGGTTCTAGGTAATAATTTTCCCGGTTAAAATGTCCCTAGTAATAATGTTCCTAATCTAACCTAACTTTTTTAATACATTTGTTTTTTTGTTATTGTGTCATCTATTTATATTCATTCCACTGTGCGACTATTGACAGGAATATCTTAGCAGGTAACGTTTTGACCGGAACATTTTAGTGGGGAACATTTTAACTGGCGTTATTTTTTACAGGGAACATTATTAGCGGCCACGAAATAATTGATATATCTGCCACTGAGTCGATTTGAAAATAGCGCCGAAATAACATAAAAATATTACCTAAAACATATTTTGAAAGGTTACCAAAAAACGTACTTATGTATTTCGCATTCGTATGACCTAAACTATTTTTTGTATTTCGTTTTTTACTTTCCATCGTTTTTTTTTTCTCCAACAGACTTACCCATGCGGTCTAAATAGCCAACGGAGATGAGGATAACTTGTGTAAAAGAAATAGATATGAATATACTATTTATTACTACTATAAATTATTTATTTATTAAATTGAGTTGCTAAATAAGATTCAATTCAATGTACCTGCGCGTTTAACACGCTCTTCTGTCCTGTTCAGGGTGGATCAATGCAAAACTAACTCTAAGTAGAATTCTTTCCTGAACAGACTATGCAATAATTACAATAGCGTATTATCCAAGGTGGATATTTTGAGTTGCAAACTTACCAAATACAAGAGGTCCATAAAATAATATTTCTCTAATGGTTTGTGCATAATGTTATCGTCTCTATTGTTTATATTTCTATTGTGATTTGATTTATATCTACAACCTCTCTCCGTGGCTATAAATGTTTAGTTTTGTAAATTTTTCGTTTTATACAATCTTTAGTTTTGTATAAATTATTGAATTCATATTCCTTTCTTACAAATTTAATTTAATTACTCCTTATTATGCTGTCTCGGTAGAGGTAAAGTCACAAGGAGGAAATCCATAATTGGTTTTATTTTGGCTATTTAATACTTATGTACAAACTGAAATAAATATAAACTGTCGATTTCCCGAAAATAAATAAATAAATTAACAGAATTGACAACACCTGAAAATTCGCCACGGCCAATCGACTCCCCCATACCTTCCTCGCACACTCACCATTCGCCTACCAAACGTCGCGCCGCGCGTTTCTCCGTAAATCGATAACAACAATTACAATTAATAACAATAACAAAAGTACTATTAACCATAACAAAACATGAATTAACAATAATTCAGTTTGTTCTAATAATCATTTGCTCTAATGCATAATAATAATAATTACATTTAAAAGCGTTGATGAAAAATTAATTGATATTTTAATTAAATTTGAAGTAGAAACTTGGTTGAAAGTATTTGGCGTTTTTACCGTGATTTAATAATAAAGTGATAAATTTTATTTTATATAGTGCCTTTGTGTTATTTTTCTTTGTTTGATGGTGATCAAGCTTTGACGTATTAAATAATATATAAGATCATATATAAATAAGGTAATCGACACAAATCATTTATCGCATTATTTCTGATTGAAAAAAGCATTTCTCTTACTTCTTATGAATTTTAATTAATTTTGACTTGTCGCTGCTAATTCTTTCTAGAAAAGCCAAAATCATATTTTTTTTAAATTAAAGTGCCTCACCCAATTCATAAAATATAAACTTTTAGAAAATAATTTAAAGTTTGAAAGATTCTCGCACTTTTTAAGTTCAATTATATTTGATTAAAAAATTATATATCGGTTTTTTACAGCTTTTTATTTTCGTTTCCATGAACTATTGTTTGAGATATAAAAGAAGTAAAATTTGAAACTCTTAAAAAATTTTAATTTAGCTATGTATAATTTTTGTTCACAATAATTTTTTATAAACTTTGTATCCTTTATTGACTTTATTGACTTTAATGACCATAATAACGGTGGTTTGCTCGAGGTTTGGAACATCACCGTTTCAATCACCCACTAACTTCAAATATGACTTTGTAGGATCTAAGCTATTGGCCGTCTTTTATGTCTTCCACAGCTTTGTTAAGAGAGTAGCTTTCTTTGACTAGATCTGGTCAGAAAGGCTTTGATGAACATATTACTAAAATCTCGAATATTTCTAGAGAGAACCCTACGGATGTAAGTTATTTATATTTAAGATATTTTATCCTAGAACGGTTTGAAACATTTATATAACATTTTAAGTACGAAATTAGCGGTAAGCACTAGATTTCATTTTTATAGACGATGAATTAGTGATTTCCTAAACCTGACAGAATTTATTTAGATAAACCCCGCGAAAAGATTAATTTTGTAGGCCTGTTAGGGTAAATTCGACCTTAGGCCCATCCAATACGCCGGGCCGCGCGCCGAAAGTTTTTGTAGGCGTCTTCTTCACTTGCGTCGTATTCCGCCTTTATTTTAGAGTATATAGAGTCGTCTTAATATTCCTTTATAATATATTTTAAGTTATTTTATCCTCAAACTCTTTATTACGTCGGGTATCTGAATCATCAATGTTTTTTTGGTTGTTTACACGAGGAAAATAAATATTTGTATATGACTATAGTTTATAAATAATGGTATTCCCAGTTGTTACGGTACACGTTAAAACAGGTTACATGTGGTTAATGTTAATCAAATTAGTGATGCTTTATTAATATAAATGCATTAGTCGATGCTTTATGTTGAAGATTAAGATTAATCCATTAATCGAGACAACGAAATATGAGCAACATCTTTTCATTACCTTATCGACATAAGATACACTACAATTTTTTCATACTTTCAGTATCGCCGTGGTGAAAGATAACCGTTGAGAATCCAGACGTTGCTTGAAGTGGCTATATACTAGTCCCAGCGAGAGATCGTAGTACGTGACGTCATCGTTCTAGAATCGACCGTTCGAGCTCTCGCTGGGACTAGTTTATCCGTGCTCAGTGACCAAACTTTACTAGCTAGATACTTCCCAACCTTCCTCTTCTCCATCGCCTTCACGTACCAGCAAACTAACTAACCATCACGCCATTTCCCCCAAGGGGTAGGCAGAGAGGACGAACCGCCAAACAATTCGGTCTTGACACACACTCCTTGCCTCATTCTATTATTCTGACTCTTGACATGGCCCGAATTAAGTATCTGATTCACTTGGTCGTGCCATGTCTTCCTCGGGCGTCCCCTACTTCTGCTACCATTCACATGTGCATCATATATTTTCTATTCAGGATCACGATAATCGACATAGTTCCACTGACTCTGGGCAGATGGGAATTTTTTTGCGGTATTCACGTAAAAAAACGTGTAAAATGTGGATATAAAGGTACTTACGTACAGTACGCACCTACGTGCGTATTCTCTGAACACCGAACACATAGGAAAACCAATTTTCATAAGTAAAACAATTATGTGTCTTTGCTGACAATTCATAGTTTTGATTGCTTTTATTATCGAGGCTGAGTTATAAATAATTCAACAAGTCGTAAAAAAAACTACCGTGGAAATTAGTTAAATGTGCAATTATTATTATAAGTTTAGTGCAAAAAATGAGGCCGCTAAGTTACTTAGTACTTTTAATAAAGAATTAACGCACCAGTGAACTGTGCCATAGCTCAACCAGTCTTTGAATATTAAAGAAAACTAACAAAGTATTGTGGCAATGAAATATTTCTCTCCCATAAAACTACTACCTTACGTTTTTCCGGCATTGTTGGCGGTTATCATTAGAAGATATACATAATATATACCAACCTGTACTTTTCTGTAGACCCTTTTAAGATATACATATATACCAACCTGGACTTTTCTGTAGACCCTTTTAAGATATACATATACCAACCTGGACTTTTCTGTAGACCCTTTTAAGATATACATATACCAACCTGGACTTTTCTGTAGACCCTTTTAAGATATACATATACCAACCTGGACTTTTCTGTAGTCCCCTTTAAGATATATAATTCCGTAGTACATTACTTTGATGTATCTTTTAAGGTTTAGCCAGCGTTAGCAATGTAAGTGCCCGAACATATTTTTTTTACGACTTGATTACAAAACATTGACTTTTCTCTACTTTCTGTAAATTAAATATGCATGCTTTACATATGTAAACCATCCTGAAAAAAATCTCTCAATGATAGGGTAAACGCTATCAAAATCCGTTGCGTAGTTTAGTAGAACTAAGCGCACAAACAGACAGATGCGGAAAGCGACTTTGTTCTATACTATTTAGAGACTGCGAACATTTTTTCTTGGGGTTAAACTTTTGAATTCATTTAAACGGTGCAACTTGGACAGCTGTTTCTATGGAAAATGTACGTTAATTGACAAATAACGGTTCACTGTTTTAATATGCAATATACGTGTAATTTAACGCTTGATCAGTTTTCCAGTCGCTATTATGTCGAGAATTTCATGCTGTGGAATTGAACATCATATTAGCATTTTTGTGGTGAATGTATTCAACACTTCATTCAACATAACATTTTTGTGGTTAATGTATGCAACATTTCATTCAACGCGTCATTTTTGTAGTGAATGTATGCAACATTTCATTCAACATAACATTTTTTTTTGTACATCAGAGGTGAATTCAATCCCTGCGAATTGTCGCAAAAAGTACCTACTTACCATATATTTTTTTCTAAATTTGGTTTTAATATTAAACTAAAATTGTTATGATTAAAATTAAATTAAAATCCAATTATATAAAACTGTTAGCCTAATTTCCTATAATCTCAACCTCGTCATTATATGTAAATGTTAAAGTCCTTTACAATCTGAGCGCTCATAGATTGCGTTAATTTAATTTTTTTGTGAAAATGCACTTTTCGTTAGTTATACGGAGAAAAATGACAATCGCTAATTTATTAAGATTCTCCTCAAATAATCGATAATTCCGGTCAAAAACAGGATTGCAGGCCTTACGATTGAATTAACAGATTTCCTGATATCTTTTAGTAAATTAAGAATATATTATCATGATGTCGGAACACGCGTTCTTGAAAATCCGAATATTTCTGCATTAAAACGAAAATTCTTTTTATCGTTATGATTTTTGATCGAATCAATTCAAATCGATAAAACGTTCTAAAATTGATGTTTTATTAATAAGGCCTGCTAATTTATCGTGATGGCAAAAATCGATTTCTCTCCCTGTATGCTTTAAAATATTAAGATGAATTATTTGTTTGCGCCCGTACATATGCAATATGAATGTGAACAAATAATTTTGTCCGTATCACAACTCAACTCTTTCAAGAAAGGCATACAAATACATTATTATATGGATGATTCTATCCAATTTGTATGAGATGTTTATTTTCATAAAATAATTCAATGAACACCATCTATGAACGCTTATATTGTAACGGACATTACGTTAACCCTTAAGGCGATGCACTACGTTGTGTAATAATTTAAATTGAGCCGCTATCATTTATCGTTTATTATACATTTATTTACCGCTATCTTTTATTTTATTTTGTTTTATTTTTTCCGATCATTTTATAAATAACTTAATTCGCCACATTATACAATAAAATCATAACCGAAAATGGGTTCGTAAGTAGGAGATTTTGAACTTTAAAGCAGTTTTCATAGGACTTTACAGTATTTTTTTCTGGGCTTATTAAAAGACTTATCTAAAAAATACTCGATTATTTCAAAGGTCAAGATGTATTCTACTCGCAGTATTTAATTAAAGCATCTGAAACATTTCTAGGCGACCAAATTTTCAAACCAATAACACATGATTTTGCATTACTACGTATGGCATCGCCTTAAGTATAAATGCGGATACGATAGTGCCAATTTTGGGAAATAATTAGGTACATATTATCTATTGGATTTTTTATTCTGTAGATATTCTCAAAACTTAGTTACTTGGTCTCTTTTCTAAGCTAAATATTTAGGTCCTCGTACTATAAAGTTTGGAATCCACTGTTGTACAACTGTACTTGATTATTATCATTTCTTTAGGAAAAAACCTTAAAAATACGTTAAACCAGTGCAAACCAAAATAAAGTGAACACATATTATAATTCAACGATCATGTAAAGTGGACATTTTTTCAAGTGCAAAATTACTGAAAAATAGTGACTCATCAACACAAACAAAACAATAATTTTATTCGACTTAATCTGCAAAGTTTGAAATCAATGAATATATGGATGATTCTGTGTTACATTTAAATAAAATTGAATTAATCAAAATGTGAATCATTAATCACAAAGAAATTGCTCCTTAGAAAAAATAATAGTGTTGTGAGATTTGATCAAATTTGACTTTTTGGTTTCCGAGTGGTTTTTGGTTTTGGACACAGTTAGTGTGAAGATGTCTTTGTATTGTCAGAGGATCGAACGCCTCGGCTCCTGAATATGGAATACCCTTGGACTATAGGGCCAGGAGGTGATGAGGGGCAGGACACGGTGCAGGGTCATCATCAGGAGCATCCCGAGGATGGGCAGAGACAGAGAGTCAGCGCACCAGGTAGATAAATGATAGATTCGTTTAAAAAAACCTATGAAACTATTTTAGTAAGTATGGTATTATGTCATTGTCACACGTCTACTACAGTCTCTGGTCATTCGTCTACAACCCTCAGGCCTTCCCATCCTACTCCATTATTATTTCACTCAGTCATTATTCAAATAGTTCATTCCACTCATCGTCTCAGGCCTTCCAATCCTACTCCAATATTCTTTCACTCAGTCATTTATTTAAATAAATCATTCCATCCATCGTCTCAGGCCTTCCCATCCTACTCCAATATTCTTTAACTCGGTCATTCATTTAAATAGATCATACCACCCGTCGTCCGAGCCACCTCTGGGCAAAAATTACCTGATTTTTTCCATGATTTTATTTTATTTTTTTATTTTTTTTGTTTATTGTTTCTTTACATTGTGTCTTTATTACGTTAGAATTTTTAACCTCATTAGGATAAAAACCTGTGTTGAGGTTAATAATTTTACAAAATAATAAAAATAAAAATAGCACAAAGATTCAACATTAAGAGAACAATATTGTTACATTGACGTTTCTACGAATTGGGTACCTCCTACATGGTACCTATTATTCTAATTCCAGCCAATTCAATTGACATTGAAGAACAAATTTTCAGCCAAATCAGTGTAGTAGTTTTTTGAGTCTATAGGGCTCACACATATATACATTGCCTTTTATTTGCATAGAAAATTATTATTGTGTAATGCCTATACCTCCGCTCATGGTGGTTTTTGCATTACAAGTTCATGGTTCCATGATAAATTAACACAGTGACAATTCAACACACTTTTAAAAAGTGATATAAAGTCATTAGAATCGATGAAAAATTTTTTTTTTAACCTAACCTACATAACCCAGTTAATAAAGTTTTTGTTTCATCACTTTCCATGACTTTATATAACTTTTTAAAGATGTGATGATTTATCCGGTTACCCAAGTTTATATATCGTTTGAAATTTTAGTTCAAAGTAAACTAAATATGATTCAAATTAAACACTAGATAGCGGTTAAACTACATAAAGATTAAATTACGCAGTATAGGACTAATTAACATTAATAATTTACGTATGCAGATAATAGTTCATATACTGTATAATTTTATGATTCGTGACAAATATTGAATTACTATTTCATAATATTTATTTAAGATTAATTATTACTTCTGCAATGATGAAAACTGTAACACTTGCAAAAATGGTATTTACGTTTTATTTGCGGATGATTATTATGATTAATAACAGAGATTAGCTCACCATACTATATAATGTTTTTTATTATTACACGAATAATTATTACTTCAAAGATAAATTATTTTGCAAGACTTGACAAAGTGTCGTAACTATTGTTGGTACAGATTATAATGCTTTATTTTATACGTAAACACATTAAATTGCTAATCATATTTCCAAAATTATGTATTCAATTATTTTGTGTGTATGAGAGTGATGCGGTTTGACATATTTATCTCTCCAATTGTGTGTATGAAAGGTGATGCGGTTCGACATATTTATCTCTCCAATTGTGTGTACGAGAATGATGTGGTTTAACATATTTATCCCTCCAATTGTTTGTATGAGATTGATGTGGTTTGACATATTTATCTCTCCAATTGTGTGTGGGAGAGTGATGTGGTTTAACATATTTATCTCTCCAGGTTTGTGTATGAGAGTGATGCGGTTTGACATATTTATCTCTCCAATTGTGTGTGTGAGAGTGATGTGGTTTGATATATTTATCCAACCGGCCAAACGAGGAACTAATTAGGCAATTTTTTTAATAAAAAATTGAATTATTTTATTTTAGTAAGTTTTATTTCCAATATAAAACGATATCAATGGGAAAACTTATGAACAAATGCACGAAACATTTTTGCCATTTCTCGAGTTATTGGTGTTAATGGACTTAAAAACGTTAAAAACCTAAAGCACCGATTATTACGGTCGATCTGTAATTTATTGTTTTGTACAAATGTGACATTTCATATATCTCTTAAAAGAATTAAAGATTTTTCTTGTGTATAACCCTTCAAGCCTACCCTTCTAACCACAAACATCATATTCCATGGGAGCCACGGAAGAACAGATCTGACTGGGGCGATCATACATTATAAAAGTTTTTATATCCTTTTTTTATAATGCGGGAATATGTGATTTATTCATCGTTGGAAAGAAAAAAAATATTCCTTCTCAGTTTGTGTCAAATATTTATCCTTCTCTCCATGGATAAAATCCTAAAAATTGTCAGTGTATGATTACAAATGAATTATTATGACAAAGAAGTGACATTTTTCGTACTAATTCTCTACACAAGAGGAAAGTGTTTTCTAAATAATAGCGAATTATTTCAAAATTACGTACTTTTCGAGTGAAGATGTATCGGAAAGTTTTTTTTGTTAATGTTTTCACGTTTGTTATTAAGATTTAATTATTTAGAAATATCAACGATTATTTTGAATACCGATAATCATATTTAGTTTCCAAAAATTTACGTGTTTTTACGGCAACTTAAAAAATAAATAGCACATTTAAAATACCTCGGAATCATTTAGAAATTGTACTGTCGTTGGGACTTATAGATGGCAGATAAAAATATTCATGGGTTAAAGTATTCAAATATTGAAGGGTTAAATATCAGATTCATGAAAATATCTTTGAAAAATATGGAAAATATTTGGATAAGCAAGGCACAATATGCTTATATTTCTAAAATTATTAACTTTTAGTCTAATAATTTATATTGAAAACCCAATTATTTTGTGATCGCCACAAAAGTGATGTTTCAGCATATATCTGAATCTGAATATAAAAATAAATTGAAACATGAACACAACACGAGGTTCACAAAGAATGCTTGTTCCAAAATATAACAGTAAATACGGACAGCGAACCCTATGTATAATATTATATAACCCGAATATAATGTGCCAAAAATGTTCAACATGTTGCCAAGTAACATAAAAAATTGTAAATTCCTAAATATATTCAGATATATGCTGAAAACATGGCTTATAAGTAGAAATACTTTATACTAATATTCACTATCAGTCAATAGTTGCTATTTATTAGTATGTAGATTTAGTGTTATTTTAGACTGTGTCTGCCAATAATAATGGTAGCGACAATATTATGAGTATTTCATTATTTATTCATAATATTATAAATAAATACTTACATTGTAATATAACATTTCCATCCTGTTGACAAACTGCTTAATTGATTAAAAACTATTAACGGAAAAAAACTCTAAAGAACAATAAAATAAATTCAAATTCAAATTCAAAAAAATATTTATTGCACAAAAATACAGAGTACAGAGGGTATAGCTTATAGGTTACATCCTATTTCTTCCAGCTAACCCAACAAATACACATTAAATAACAACCCAACAATTAACAGTTAAACAACAACAGTTAACAAATGTATGTAAATAAAAAATAAAAAAAACAGAGGTATGTAAGGTATTCATTTAAGGTGTAGTGACATTTGTTTAAAAGAAATGTGTTTAGTGATGATTTAAATTTAAATATCTCGGTTATTTGTTTGATGCTACGTGGAAGGTTGTTATATACTTTAATGGCCATGTAGTGTGGTCCTTTTTGAATTACAGTTTTGTTTGCTTTTGGGATTAATAAGTTTTCTGTTAACTAAAATATAATAATGAATAAATAAATAAAAATACATAAAGTAATTGGGTTTTCAACAGGATATGTACTTATTTTATATTTTTTTCTACTCGCGAATGTTGTTCGTAGAGTTATATAAATTCACAACTACAGTAGCAATAATAATTTTTATCGTATAAAATAAGATCATTAAAAGTAGGTATTCTTGTCCGTAGAAATGGCGTTGCAGCCTTTTAGGTATTATATTTTGCTTTCTTTCTCCGACCTCTGCGCAGACTCCAAGGTATTGATTTTCTTTTAAGGAAAACGCAGTATTATCTTATTGGACGAACGTTTTTTGCTGATTGGCTATTGAAAATAATAAGTGTTATATTTACCTATACCAATGCAACCTACTTTTATTTTATATAAACGCCACACAGAAGGACCTGGGTTTCTGAGGAGGATCTTTTTATTGTAAAAACGGATTGAACCATTGTCTATGGTAGAAGTTAATGTGTAACAATGTAGTGAGGAAATCGGAACACTTTGGAAAATCATTCCCCAGCCATACCAGTCAAATCCCTACCCGTAATCATGCGGAAAATAACAATCGTGTATGACTGTGAACCGGTGCCGTGTGATACAATCGGGGTTTGCAATCCCGCTGAATTTTTGGAATACCTACTTGATCCCGCGATTTGCGTAGTTGAAAAAAATGCTAAATTTACCCCAAAAATATACTGTTTTAATTTGCACGTGCTTGGTGCGAGTTGTGGGGAAATGTCCGTTCAGGTAGAGATTACAGGACTCTACATAGCTTATTTTTTAACAAAATCTTCTCAAAATAATAACGTTACGTTTTCAATGTCATTTTATAATATTACTAGTACCAAAGATAATTCATCTCAAACGACTGAGTAATGTCAATGACAGTGCTATTTAAAAAAAAAATCTTTTTATCAAAGACTTCTTAAAATAGGTACTTATTTTGTTACCATTTCAATATATTCTTAAAATAAGTACTTATTATATTACCTTTTTCAAAGAATAATATTACTAGTACCAAAGATGATCGTTATAAAAAGTCCTCTTAAATGACTTAATATGTTAAATTTTCAATGTCCTTTTTCTTGTATACTGGTATCAAAGATAAATGATACCAAATAATAATAAAATGTTTATGAAATGTTGGTATTATCTCAATTTAATTCTCCTTAATAAAATCCCACCAAACCCGCGGGATTTAAAATTCTAAATCCCGCAGGATTTGAAAAATGTGTGGGATTTGCAAACCACGTATACATTATACAATGACACGAGTTCTTCAGAGCACCTCCATTGAGAGTTTTAAAATTAATGTTTTTAATGTTTCTTTATTCAATGAAATTAATAGTTACATTCATTTGGAATTTTTCGACCACCATGCTAGGCACATGCCCGTGTTATGGTGGTCGGTAATATTGGTACACTTCCAACTGTCTTCTTCCAATATTTTTGTCACTGATCATTTTTCCAGGGAATAAAGAGTTTTGTTTTGGGTTATTTATTTTATTTTTTATTTATGTCTCTATGCCTATATAACGAAGAGTGTGAGTCCATATAACAAGAGTGTGGTTTGTTTTTTATACAAATGTACAGTTTTATTCAAAACAAGAAGAAGGTGACTATCCGCATAAGTTTTCAAAAAACATACCTTAAGGCAGAATTTTGATTGATGAAATTGAACACTTGACGTTTAAAATAA
This sequence comes from Hesperophylax magnus, assembly GCA_026573805.1. Taxonomy (NCBI): domain Eukaryota; kingdom Metazoa; phylum Arthropoda; class Insecta; order Trichoptera; family Limnephilidae; genus Hesperophylax; species Hesperophylax magnus. The sequence continues at coordinate 9,084,619 of JAIUSX010000184.1, read as the reverse complement.
GAGAAAAATTACTGTCTGCATCAGCTGATTTCAAAAACCCAGTGTAAAGCCCGGACAACACCGAGGAATTAATTAATTGTCTCTTATAAAACAGATTAGATATTATTTATTTCATTTTGTTCATTTCCAAGATTTTTCATTAGAAGATTTACTGATTGATAAGCGTGATACGGAAAATTATTAAAATTACATTAACCCAATGGAAAGCCTTTGAAATGTCACCTTTTAGTTTTCTTCCTTCATATCGTTTTGTCTAACAATTAGTATGAATTCCATAGTTCCACTTGCTCCGGGTAATCGAAACTGTGTACTTTGCAGTACCACATACCTACTAAAATAATTAAATAGATGGTTTGTTGAGTTCGGAGCTTAAAAACAATTGTGTTTAAAGTGTTGCAAAAGTTCATGCCACTTGGTAAATACCTATTGCAGTACCATTTGATGGTCCTTTTCCATGTTCAAAAGTACTCTTGCAATGTTGCCTGAATTCTTCCACGGATTTCAGAAGGTGAGTGGATAACAGGTGTTAAGGAACCTTAACTGGGCCTTTTTCATACAAAACTTAATTTTGGATTTGTGGCCAAAATGTCCAACCAAATTGTTTTTTAAATCATAATGTATACTAAATATCTACTTGGTCTGGATGAGAGTTATTTTATTTGTTTGTTTTTTAAATTATTAAATATAGTTAATTAAAGAATTTATTCTATTCTTGATGATTTTTGTGCGTTAATTTGATAATAATTACACGGAAAAAAATGAGTATTGCTGATTTATTAAAATCGTGTTAAAAACGTGATTGCGGGGTATTTCATAATAAAATATTAGTACATTCAGAATATATCGGAACACGTGTTCATGCAGATGCGCGTATCCTGATAAATATACTGACGAAAGGCGAACATATTAGAATTTTTATAAACACGTGTTTCGGCATCCTCATAACCTCATGTTTTACTGATATTTTGTTAATCGGGAAATCTGTCAATTCATTCGTTAAAGGCCTGCAGTCTCATTTTTAACAGGAATACGAATAATTTGATCAGATTTTCAATAAATTAGCAATATTTCATGTCAGTAGGTTTTCTCCGTGTATTTATTGAAATAATATTTCCCAGAAATTATGACTAAAAATTAAAAAAAAATAAAAATAAAACAACTGTATAATTATTACCTTATTAAACGAACTTAATTTTCTGCGCATGGTCTTACAGCGTTTGGTTTATATCGATTATTTACCGACCCGTGGGATGACGGTCTATTTATCATATATACACGGTGTCCGGAAACTCGTAGTACAAGCGGGAAACTGGAGAATCTACACCACATGGGGAACCCAAATAAACATAAAGTTTTTTGATTTGAATATTTTCAAAAAAAAAAAATATATATATATATATTTTTCGGCTATTTTTTAGGGTTAAACTTTTTTCTGGTGTTTAGGGTTGAACAACAGATGTTTTAACCCTGCAGAGCAGAAATATTTTATGATTACACCGGATTAAATGAAGGGTGATTTCAAAATAATGCTTCAAATCCGAGTTTCTTCATTTGTTTTACTTTCAAATAGTTTTAATTAGATGGGTACTTTGATCTTCAGTAATAATTTATAAGAATTTGATTAAAAAAAATCAACTTCTAACTCGATTTACTCGATAACGAAAGCTCAAATCAAAAAAAAAAATACTACAAAATCGACTCCAAATGTGATGTAGATTCACCAGTTTCCCGCTTGTACTACGAGTTTCCGGACACCCTGTATATGCAGTATGAGTTCAAATTACAAGTATTAACTGAAGTTGTACATAAAAGGATATGATTTAAAAAACCGCCGATCATTTCAAAATATCATAAATATATAATTAAATCATCTGAAACGGCGAGAAGTATTGGACTGTATTTTCTGTACAATTTTTATTTTTAAGGCATCTACCTGAAGAGCTGATTTGTTACAACTTTGCAATGGAAATAAAATAATTTTATTTTTCAACGCATCTCCACAGATTTCCACTGGAAACTACGTTTTTCAATTTAAAATGCCGTTGAATTCCACGATAAATTTGAATTTTCTGTGTACAATTAATTCCTAAAAACAAAGCAATTCTATTTATCTCAGAAAGGGACGTTCGATTTGTTACCATGCACTGAATCAGTTTTACTTTTCAGTCACGCAATTATTATTATCAAACTTAATATTTTTTATAGTTGAGATGTATTTGTCTTTTAAGATAAGCGCCTCCACGACACAAGTCTCATACTTCCGTTATCCACAATCATTCACATTTAGAAATGCAATATTGGCCCTAAACCAGTCGGGCCATGTGGAGCAGTGGGTTAGCGCACTCGCTCACCCGAATTATAACGGGTTCGATCCCCGACACAACCACTTCATAATTAACTATAATTGCATTATTGCATTGAGTCGTGGTCAGTTGCACATTGTCATTGGTACACTACAGCTTGTGTCCTGAATTACTCGTTCATAGCGTAAGGCAGACTAAATACATAAATGTATCTAAAAAAATTTAAATCAACTCGCGAAAAATATATATTTTTTATTATTAATATTAAAAAAAAGTTTTACTGAGTATTGAACCTTCCTCCCCCGGTACTAGATTCAATGGCACTAACAACTGATCCAAATCCCAATTTCGTAGGACCGACATTTATTTCGTATATTTACTGCTGTAATGTCGTCCAATTTCAGAGAAATGCATATATGTCGGCGTGTGTATGCGTGATTGCCACCAAAAGTTGATTGAACGCATTGGAATCGACAATGCGTCTATATATGCGAAAAAAACCACCGTTTGGCTATGAATAATATGTTATTCTATAGCTTTCCACCATGTTCCAACACAGTCGCCATTTCAATTCATGTACCTGTCATAACATTTCACTAATTTACAAGTTCCTTCTGCATAAATCTCGCCGCCGAGGAATGTAGCCAACCTGTCACGGCGTTTTGAAGATTATTATCGTCATCGAGATGCTGAATCTCAAACCGCTGAATGAACAGAGCAATAGAAACATGTGAGTGAAAAAATGGAAATCATCCCCCGTCCACAGTCCCCCATACAGCCTGGACTTTGCTCCATCTGATTCCCATATTATGCTCGCTCATTGAAGAAGTGGCTTGGGGCTTAGCACTTCGATGATGATGAAGATCTTCCTGTGACAGATTGACTAGCGGCCGAGTTTTATGAATACGAAAGGAATGACGAGTGCTTTAATTTAAATGGCTACTCTGTTGAAAAATAATGGATAGCTGTAGTTTTCAGAGCCACGTAATAAAATACTGGTAGCTGTGTGAGTGTTTTCAATTTGGGAGGCGGGTTTATCGGGTGAGGTGTGTTCATGATGCGCCGCCCCTCCAGCTGCGTGTTAGAGGGAGGGATAGATCATTCCTCCGTCACCACTGGACACACTGATCCTTAGATTCCTACCAACACCTCAAACTTTTTCCTTCCCAGAACTTCCTCTCCTTCCTTTCCTTAAAAATACCCTCTACACAGCATCCTTAAAAATGATATAGGCCTTGAGGGAAATCATTTTACTCAGAGCCTCATGTTTGGGGTTAATGTTAATAAAATAATAAATAATAAAATAAAAACGGTTGTTACTTTCCGAACAGCCCTCGTATAAGAAGAATAAAGGTAAAGCACGTACAAAACCACCATGATAATTACTCATCTGTTCACAAGTGCGATGCGTATAGAATTAATAAGAATAACTAATTAATTAGATCAATTTTCCAATCTGGCGAGCTCGGAAGCGAAAGTTCTGAGAGTGTTGAGTACGAATAATATTGCATGCTCTCTGCTGACTATTAAATGCGATATCTCGACAGATTAACGAGACTCCACTAATGCAGTTATAGAATGATCGCTTTACGTGCAAGTGTTTCATCATTATAATCTGTTTTGTACTCTCAAGATATAAGATTGTGCAAATCTGCATTTTAGCATACTTCGATAACTCAGTTCCAAAGTGTAACAACTCAAAAAATTGCAGTGTGAGAAAGTGCTTAGAATATCGCTAGCCACCAGTTCAAAAACGTAACAAGTGGTAATTATAGGTTATTTATTATTATTCTTTGGAATTAACGTTTAAAAAAATATTTACGACTTCCATGCTATAACAATTCTAAATCACGACAATTCACTAAATCAGAAATATCGTAATTTATTTATTTATTAATTTTCGGGAAATCGACAGTATACATTTAATCAGTTTGTACATAAGTATTATATATCCAAAATAAAACCAATTATGGATTTCCTCCTTGTGACTTTACCTCTACTGAGACAGCATAATATGGAATAAGTAAATTAAATTTGTAAGAAAGGAATTTATGAATTAAAAAATTTATACAAAACAAAAGATTATTAATTTACAAAACAATACATTTGTAGCCATAGAGAGAGGTTGTAGATATAAATCAAATAATAATTACTTCAGATCCAAACTGTAACGTAGTTGTTAGCTCATGTGAAAACCTCTGAAATCTCATTAATGCAGGGCGCGGGAACTTAACAAACTTTAAATAAAAAGTATTGGAAATATCATTTTTATTCTTTTGCATTTTCATAATAGCGCATTTAAAGTTTATTTTTAATTTTTTAAATACTTTCTTTAAGTTTTTTTTAATAAGGTTGTTCTTGCGCCGCACCCTGTGATATATAAAAATAGTTGTATAATATTGTAAATATAAATAATATATTTTTTAGAAATTCTAGAATTTCATTAAAATCTACTAAAATTGGATGTAGAGTCAACGATTAAATCTTCTAATAATCTTGTTTCTTAATTATCTCAAATTTTGAGTTGTTACACTTTAAAACTGAGGTATCGACTTATAATATTGTATATTTATTATCTCGTATATGCGGTAAGACTCGATGGCGAAGCAAAGGTTAACAGTGTATTTAAAATACACTAAAATCTCCTGACAGCTCAGGCGTCATGAAATTTTCATCCCGGATTTCTAAATGCCATATTTTTTTGCTAACAAATTCATTTCCATCATGAGCTACGGAGCTTTGAAATATCCATTTAACATTTAACTGACAAAATATAAGACGAGGTGCCAAATTGGATATGATTTTAGATTATAAAGATCATTTGTATTAAGGCGATGCACTACGTCGTGTAATATTTTAAATTGAGCCGCTATCAATAACAACCCTATATAAGGTGATAAGGTTTAAATTCCCGCTTAACACCATCCGCCTGTTTTGATTTATGCAAGAAAAAAACATGGCCAAAAAGTGCCTTTTATTTTATTTTGTGGATGTTCAGGCATAAATATTTAATTTTTTTCCGATCATTTTATAAATAACTTAATTTGCCACATTATAAAATAAAATCATAACCGAAAATGGGTTCGCAAGTAGGAGATTTTGAACTTTAAAGCAGTTTTCATAGGCCTATAAATTATTTTTTTCTGGGCTTATCTTTTTTCTGGGCTAATACTCGATTATTTCAAAGGCCAAGATGTATTTTACTCGCAGTATTTAATTAAAGCATCTGAAACATTTCTAGGCGACCAAATTTTCAAACCAAAAACACATGATTTTGCATTAGTACGTATGGCATTGCCTTAAGGTGGTTGTTTCTTTGCCTCTTTCCTATATAAAATACGTCGTATTTTTTGTTACGTTTTTTTTTTTATTTATTCAATAAAAAATGGCATTTAAACTCGGGCATAGCTGGGTAGTTACAACTAGTTGTACTTAAATTTGATGTGTTGTATTTTGCAATATAACGTAGCATATTTCCAGTAATTGGCGTGTAACTTTGTTCGCAATCATTTATTAAACGGCCTCTAAAAGTATCTACTTACTATCACCCGAATAATTGTTTTCTTTCTTTTACAACAATTCATATTATTGTATGTACGCATCATCAAAAAAAACTTATTTCTATTGATCACTAGAACTCGGTTTTGCTTTATAATAATTTTTATTATTAAGTGTTATTTTCAAAACCTTAAGTGAATCTGTAATAATACAATAATGTATTAAAATACGTAATAAAAATTATAATTTTTCCTGTATTTCAATCTTACTTTCATTTAGTCTTTATTTTTATTTCCACTTTCCTCCCAGGAACCCTCGCTACCATTTAAGCCAAATCCTAATTGGATGGTACCGAGATTTATTTATTATATTAACTGCTGTACAAGTTGATAGAATGCATTCAGATCGACAACGAGTCTATCTGCCGAGTTTCAGCTCTATAGGATGTCGGGAAGTTGGTTAATTTCCACTTCCAATATTCCAGTTCATTAATTCACCCCTTTATTGATTCAATCAAGAAAATAAAATCGAAATTTATATAGATGTATTTATTTTATATTTAATAAATACGTTTTATTTTTTTCCCATTATTAATTTATTATTATGACTACCAAATGATTATGTTTATTTATTATTAATTTTCACTGTCAAATGTCAAGAGGTCAATAGCTTTGATAATAAGATAACATTATTCTTCTTAGCAAGTAACTTACGTCAATCTTGAAGCTACAAAGTAAATAGTATCAGATCAGAAGATACTTTCAGAATGCTCTGGGGAAATTTCCAATCTTGTTGTATTAGTTTGTAAGAAACAAACACCTTATAATTGCTTAAAGATAGGAGTTTTATTTTACCTTGAAACTAATAAGTAAGTAAAGGGGAGTGGAAGAGGAATATAGGATAAGGATAGGAGATGCTCCCGATGAATTAATTAACGCGATACTTTGGCTTGATATTGCTAAGGGTGATTGCTAAGAAAGTCTGTCAACATTATGAAAATTTGCGTTATACGTTATACCGCGCACATACACCGGGTATAACTGGAATTATTAATTAACATATAACGGGAATTCGGTACCTTTAATAACGTTGTTTAGAAATTTAGTTGTGTTTATTATAATAAAGAAATGTAAATCAACAAATACGTTTAATTAATCCATGATTTTAGTCGATGCAGTAGGAAAAAAATAGAACGCATTGGCCTTAAATAATAAAAATTAAAAATAGGACAAACATTCCCGGGTACGGAATAACCTGACACTAATCATTATAAGCGGAAAATGTTATTTGGGCAATGATGATGGACTGAGCTACTCTGCTAGCAGAGAAATTGAATTCAAATACGACACCGACAAATAATATAACAATATTTGTTGTACATGTCGTCTGTTAGGTTAGGCTGGCTAGATCTGGCTATGCAGGTACTTCCCAACTTTTTTCTCTATCCTACGTCCTTCAGCCTCGCAAAAATCCTGAAATTGACTGAAAAAAAATTATGTTGTTTGACTTGTTTCTTAGACAATAAACAAAATGTTTATTAGTATTGTTTACGTTGACCTTTTACTATTTTTTTATAAATTGCTATATAAGATGGTGCTGTGGTGGTAGTAGGAGATTTTCATATATTTTCAGGATATTCGTAACCCGGGAATGTTTGTCTTTCTTAAAAAAAATAAAAAATAAAATAAAATGTCGAAAATAGGGTGTAATTTTTTTTGTTTATAAGAACTTGGAAATCGATCGATTTAACTTTTCCTAGTCCATTGAAAGGAAAGGTTTTTTCTCCAACCTATTATAAAAATATAAAAAATGAAATATGCATTTTTCATATATTTTTCGTCATTAATCTCTTCCGCGCCGCTGCATAGCCGAGAACAGATGTTCCTTGTCTCCGGATCCATAAGTTGAGGGTTTTAAACCCGGAGTTTGCAAATAAATTGTATTATTTAATCATTGACTAAGATAATATCCACAACTTTCAATGAAAATATGAAATCAGACACGGAAAAAAATATAACTGTCTCAACTGAGACCCACTAGTCTTACCTGGAGTGGCACTTACCAATAAGGAATTCCTGTCAATTAAAAAAAAAAATAAAAAATATATATATGTTCACATGTTCACCTCCTAACTTAAATACTAGTATTTTTTAAGACCGCCAAAACGTTTAAAATCTAATGGGGTACGCATGACGTCATGCGAATCGTGGTTTTATCAGATAAGATCAATCCCACTCGGGTCGGTATGAAATGAAAGAATAACAGTTTTTGTAAACCGCAGTAGTGACCCGTGTGCGAGTCTACGCAGCGCAACTTTTAACAAAATTGTCCGCATTCTTAATACACGCGGCCGACCGACCCGTTAAGTGAAGTGAAGGCAAAACTAAGTTTTAAATGACAATTTATTAATTCTTTGTATAATAATTCTACATATTAAAACTAACATATTTAGAATAAGGGTTTGTTGATCTATATTAATATATGTTTTAAAGCCAAAATAATTTCATTAGAGTTCTTTATTGAGCCTTTCGTTCATTAGTAAAGTGCTATTTCCTCCCCTACCCCCAGTCCCCACTCAATATATAATACTTATTAGAAATGATTTACTACCTGTTGGTTCTAGCTCATTTCGCACGCGCTCTGTCTCTCTAGCTGACTGACATCGTATACCGTAATCCCATTTGAATTTCATAATGAAGATGAAACACAGATTTTTTTATTGGAAATTTGGGGCCTCGATTTGCCGGACTTTTGGATCACATCGCATGTCTCGTGTTCTTAATACTCGGGAATGCCATTTTCCATCTTACTATCGAACAGCTTTTTACATTTTTTTATGTTCATAGTATCAAAAAAAGTTTAAAAAAGTATTTATTTATTTATTAGCGTTATAAACAGTCTTTATACATGCATATATGACAGTGATAAGAGTATTTATTTCATTGACCAACAAAATAACGGCAAAACAAACAATAACAGAAAAATACATAACAACATACCTAATACAAACAATTTTGATAAAGTACATCTTTAAATGACGACAAGTGTTTTAATGATATATTTCCAAGGTTTACATTTAATGTTTAATGGACATCGATAATACCTTTGAGGAAGTGATTTATTCAAATTCGAACTTACTAAAGATAAAAGAGGAAATGTGATGATCTAATAATGGAAAATTAAAAAATATAAAAAAATCATTGAAACATTAAGTTTTTGGTTGAACATATGGCATAAGATGCAGCGTAATTTTTTACGAATGCCGTGAATTTATATAGGTTCGTGTTAAACACATCGATGTTTGGGCATAATTTATTAAATGTGCTACAGCTTCTTCATATAAATACATTTTCAAGGTAATTTGTATTGCTTTTAGGAATATAAAATGTATCCAGAGATCGAGTAACTCGTTTTGGACATTTGAAATGAATATTTTGTAGTAAGTATGGGCTATGAAGTATCTTATAGAGCATTAATAGATCTCTGATATCACGGCGTTGTTCAAGAGATTTATGGTTTTTGGGGACATAGTATTCATCATTTCGCACGCGATAAGAGACATATTTGATAAACTTTTTCTGAACTCTTTCTAGATTTGCTTTATAAGTAGAACAACGAGGGTTCCACACTGTTGAAGCGTCCAAGCCAGCTGTATTTTTTTGACGGACTGTAATATTGTTGACATGACTGTAATTTTGCATCTGTGTGTAGTGTATTGGTCGAATGGCCGATATATAGCCGCTGATAACCCGCGAGTGGTCACTCGTCACAGCCTATCAGTATCATTATCTCCTAGCATATCTCAATCGGCCACCGTGGAGCTACGCTGGCCGTACTGCAGAATTTTGCAGATAGCCGATTCATGACTGACAAACCTTTTAAATTTAACATCAGGGGTACTCTAAGAAACCTTTATCTTTATATATCTATAGTTGATCGAGTGGTCCATAGCGTCGGGTTCCCAATCAAACGTCGCGGGTTCAATTGTTTTGCTAGGTAGAAATAAAAGAAATAAAATAAAAAAGTAAGTCCCTACATCACAGGAGAATAGGAAGAATTCGTATTACTGTCGGGGGTAACCGACGCTGAAAAGCAAAAAGATCTAATGTTCATGATTGTAAGCAAATTTAATCGTAAATTACCATTTGATCGTAAACTATACATTATCTCATAAAATAACTGATTAGACGTAAATTATTTCAAATCTTTTCACTTTAATAACATGACAATAATAAAATAAAATAATAAACACTATTCCTAAATGGAAGTTATATTTTTGTAAGCCATTCAAATCGCTGTATTTTTTTAATTTATGTTCTTTTATTTTTAATATTTCTTTCTCATGTTTCAAAACTGTCATTAAAATTGTACCACCTACATGTAAAAGCCCTCTGGGCGTTTAATAAATGAATAAAAAAAAATCACACACAGACAATATTATTTGCTTATTATTTGCCTACGATCATTTGAGAGTTACGATAATTAGATTATGATCATTTGATTACGGTCATTTAATTACGATCATTTGATTACGATCATTTGATTACGATCATTCGACTACGTTCTTATTGTTTAAGATCATTTTACCTAGAACCATAATCGGGCTATTTGTAATCCGGAAATGTTTGTCTTTATTTTATACATATTAATTATAATAACTAATGGTTAATTTCTTTTAATGTATTTGCAAAAACTTTTTGACATTGACAGTAGCCGAGTTTAAATTAAGAATCATTTCAAGTTTGCAATTCGAATCTTCGCGCTCTGATTCGCTGAGGGCAAAAACCCGCAGGAAAAATGAGATATCTCAGATTTGTTAAAATTTCGATAATGATTACCAATTAGTTCAATGCAATTTATATAAATATATATTGTTATTAGAAGCTAGAGGTGTCAAGGTTGTCGTTCTGGATTGGTCATTTGGCGGCCGATCCAAATGACAGAAAACGCATAGTTTGTGAAAATCTACGACCAATAAATGAAATATTAAATTATTGTTAGTAGGTATTTTGGTTCAATTTGTCCAAATGAAATACGTTAAAATACCAGAGAAACAATACGAATTAATTTTGAAGAATCGAAACGTTTCTGAAAGTAGAGAAGAGTGGATGTTTGGTAATCAAGTCGTAAAAAAATATTTTCTGGCGCTTACATTGCTAACGCTAGCTAAACCTTATGAGATACATCAAAATAATGTACTACGGAATTGTACATCTTAAAAAGGCGTACAGAAAAGCCCCTCATGGTATATGTCTACATCCTAAGGGTAACCCCCAGTAACGCCAGGTACACTTCAGCTAGTATATAATATGTAAGTAGATGTATTTATTTATTTATGATGGGTTTTTACAGGTGATTTCACTTACATAATAGGTACATAAAATTACACAAATCTACTCAGAAATGGGATACGTTAATTTGCATACATCTAAATAAAGTTTCAATAGCACAACAAATAAAAATACAAAATTGTTTAAAAGCTCACTCAAATGACAATTAGTATAAAGAAAGGCTAGAGACACAAATGGAAACACAAAAGACACGAATAGAGACACAAATAACATTAGAACATTTTTCTTTTCATTGAATTCGTATAAATTATCGACGAAAATGTCTACTTCAGCACACTCTTATTATAATATAGTCTGCACATTGGGTCAGAGGGATAAAATAGGCGATATTATTTTTAAATGTATTCAGGTGAAACATGTTATGGCGTCTTCAACAATGGGAATTGGTGACATGTATTTAAATATTGCTAAGACATAATGTAGTATCAAGATGACCGTGAATTATTCTGCGTGAACATATTAGATCAATCAATTGCCTTCTAATTTTAAGTGTATTAATCTTAATCTGTACGTATTCGTATGATCTAAGATGGTTATGTAGACCAAATTTGAAAGATAGCAGTCTTAGAATTTTTTGAACCGATTCTACAATGTTTTCATATTTGCAGTAATGTGGTATTTTCTTTAGTCATTGGCAAGGGCTTACATATTAATCTTTACTTGTAATTAAGCTATTGTAAAAGGTTAGAATTGATTGCGGATCTTTGAAAAGTTAACATTTTCCGTGAACGAATCCCATCGTTTTATGTGAGTTGCACTTAATGTCGTTAATGTGTACATCGAATATGAATTTAGAATCAAGATTATTAATAACATGGGATAATCCTTTTTAATCCTATTGCGATTGATGTTTAAAGTGTACATTTTTTAAACATTTAAGTGCATATCATTGACAGTACACCAGTTATTGAGTGTGTCAAGGTCATTTTGAAGCATTTGATGATCGAAAACAGAAAAAAAAGTATGAATGCGAATGAAGCAATAAGGGTGTGCGTGGTGCCAGTGCAGACGTGTGTTGAGCTATAATCGTTCTGCCTAACCCGGTTAGAAACAAGACGATGGTTAATGTATGGTTATTTATCAGTTGTGTAAATTTAAAACATGTTTATTAGCAATCAATTTAATACATTTTTCTTTGCACTTTGCCAAATTTCGAATCCACGATTTATTGCAATTTGCCAACGTTCTTACTATTCTACCACAAAGCCCCGAAAATCTATTTATATAAAGAGCGTCTGTGGCGGGTGTGGATTTGCTTTTTATGCAAATCTATAGTAGTTTTATTACGAGATTGATAAAATTTACCATACTTGCCCAGCAAGAAAAATGTCTGTCTGTCACTGTCTACATGAAATTTGGTAAAACCACCCCATCCCCTTTTCCTACCCCTTAAAACAGAATTTTTAATATTGGATGTAATTTTGCACACAAGTTGTTCAAAATAAGAGGAAAATTAATTTCTACATCTGATTTCAAAAAACTCTGCGGAAGATCCAGGAAACGCCGGGGACTTAATCTAGTCATAAATAATAATCAATTCATCTACACCAACTCGACTTCTTACAAAAAAAAATGTCTCAAACGCCTCAAGTTTTATAATAAACATTACTTTTAATTTTACTTTTTGAAAGCGAATCTTCTCTTTGTTAGTGCTCTACGATAGGCAACACGTTGTGTTTAAGAAGAAAGTGAAATTATTATCATTTTGTTTTTTCTGACTTGGTGCATGATGTCAAAACGGGATTGTATTAGGGTTGGGCACAATCGAAACATGAGAATCGAATAAATTGATTCCGTTACGTACAAATAATCGAACAAAGTTTCGAATTAATTGTTCGGATACGGATATAATGCCGATTTCACAACTTGATTAAAAATAGCTGCAGTCATGTTCGGGATGCGCAGTATACGAAGGATCGAGCACATTATTTAGTTTACCAACCTCTCTACATCGTTGCTTTGTTTGTTTTTTTTTCTAAATGAAAGACAAACATTCTGAAGTCACGAATAACCTGACAAATTATTTGAATTCCTCCTACTTCCATCATTATAGCGCGAAAATGTTGCTTGTGCAATGATGAAGGATTTAGCTAGCAGGGGATTGAACCCGTGAGGCCTGGTTGGTAACCCTAGAACTTGCCCGATTATTTTCAGGCCCGGTTGTTACGCAGAAATTCACGTGTGACAAAGTCATCGACATTCAGCGCCTTTTTTTGTTTTGTTTTTACGTTCGAAAAGTCCCCGTTAAACGCTGATTGCAATAAGCTGTAGTTATCCTTTTCTGATGAAAATTTTTTCAAAGTTTGAAAAGGACTTAGGATCGGCATTTAACGGGGACATTTTATCTGTCAAAGGAACAAAATGGCCATTAGATGAAAATGTTAATGTTAATAATTAATATTATTATAAATGTTTTATTATCTTCCTTTTCGTAACAAATAGAGATAATGATATCCACATTGGGATCTCATTGGGACTTCATTTACATGTTATTAGAATTTAGTATTATAGAGAATAGGTAGGTATATAAAGTAATTATCAATATATTATGTAATGTTTTTTTCTGAAATAATTATATTAATTACATGGTGTTTATTTTTTATTTAAGTTGAGTGGTTTCGGTTTCAGTCTGTATTTTGTGTCAGTATACTTTCTATTTCTGATCGCCCCATGTTTTGTTTGAGATTTAAATGTTACAATATTGCTGTGAGTTTTAAATGAGAGTGAGATTTTGCTGTAGAGTTTAGTACCATATTATAGGCAGTTATTTAAATTTCTATGAAAAAACTGGGCCTTAGAATGGGTACTTTGTATTGTCCGTAAATACTAATTCTCGATGAATTAGTTATTTTTGAAGTAATCGCAGGCGGCCCTGTCTAAGGCAGTATCGTGTTAGGAGGAATGCGTGGCACCGCGCACCGTGGTCAGAAGTCCGTGAAAAACGCTTTTACTAGTGCTTATCCATACATTACCACCTCCCATCTGCAATTTTCTTCTCAGTTTCTACGTAACTAGAGTGGATTATAAATCTTTGCGTAAGATTAGATTGTAAACACGCATCTTTGAGAGATCTCATTGTTTTTAATAACAGACATCTACAGGCTTTATTTTCGTTACTAGTGCAGACCTAGTCACTTAGAAACTTGGAATTAACGGCACAACTGCCATTTATGTGCATGTTTTCTTAATGTGAATACCGCACAGGAGTCCCAACTGCTCCCAGCCGTCTGGAGCCAGTGAGACTATACACGTTAGCTAGTTATAAATATAATATTACACGGTGTTTTTTACTATAGTTTAGTGATTTCCGCTTCATTCTGTTGGTGTCAGTATATTTTCTATTTCTGATCTACTTATATAACATAATCCAGCTTTTTATTTGAAATTTAAATGTTATAATATTGTGGTGATTTTTGAATGAGAGTGGGATTTTATTGGTAGAGCTTAGTACCGTAGTATAGGAAGTTTTTTCGCCCAAATGTTGTATGTTTTAGTTGCTTATTGGATATGTTTTTGACCCTGTGATCTAGTGTTTCTAATATACGTGTTAGTTGAATTTGAGAACTTGAGGTGATGAATTTTGCACCGCAGGCGACCATTTTAGTCTTCCTTAGAATAGTTAAATATGATTTTGCAAAATATAATCCAATTCAACAAAATCCAACAAAATTTCTCAAAAAAACACAATATTTATAATTTTTTAAAAAACCTTGTACGTTCCCCTTTATTTGCAGGATATTATGACACTGAAGAAATGAGCCGATAGAAGTGTGTTATGGACGTGTCTGGTATACCTGAAAAAAGTTCAAATTCCCTTTTAGCTAATTTGGTCAAATAAGAATATATCTAAAAAAAATTTCATCAATAATATTCAATTTCATTGGCCTGTCTGGGGCCTAGGAGCTGAAAACTCTTATGTAATTTGGCAACATCAATTTTTTTTCGATAATTTCAGATCGGCGTAAAAAATTTGTTCAGTGACGATTTGTTACTAGAATGGGTATCATACATGCTTTTTTAATATATATACACATAGGTACATATATTTTTACAATGTATTTTTTTGTTGTTTCCAGGTCGTTCAGATTTCGTGGGCGGCATCGACAATGAGGCCCTCGACTTCAGCCAGCTAGAGGCCTTCATCAACAGCGAGGCTGGGGGCGGCGGACCAGCAGCGGGCTACTTTGCGGCCACTCTTGGGCAGGCCGATCAGCAGCAGCATGTTCAACAGCAGCAAAGATCAACGCCAGGGTAACCGTCTACTTTTAATTATTTGACATCGCATCTGGGTCACCCAGGCGTCGTGAGTTCATATCCTCCATCACAACAAAAGCAACCTTTTCCGCTTACCACTATCCGGTTGTTCGTAATCCGGGAATGATTGTCTTTCTTTTTAATGATTATGTTATTTGTTGTTTTTTAGTGGAAATCATTTAAATTTACTTTTGAATTTAACTCATCGTTCCTTATACATAAATAAATAGATCGACATCATTGGCGCCACGCAACTTTTACCTCAAATGCGTGTTTAAAGTGTTACCTGGCTATTGTAGACTTAGAGGACTTGTTTTTTTCTCAGTAAGAATACATTTGTTACCTACTATGAAGGGTCTCTTTGAGGAACGGAAAGAGTGAACCTGGGTCTTGAAGAAACCCACATTGTAGAAGGGATTTATAAAACTGTAATAAATGTCCATAACTACTAAAATTTCAGAGTTCACCGTTCAAGGGTTTTGGCTGTTTCTTACAAACAGATTTTTATGATGGTTATTTTATAAATTTAACAAATAATGTCTTAAGTTTTACCCACTTTTAATTAAATTTTATTTAAGAATATATTCAATTGGTTTCAACGGTTTTTAATATTTTTTATGTGAAAAACTAGTGTTTCGATCCAATGTATTTATTTGCCCATCCCATTTTTTTCCTGCAATTATAAATCTGTAAATTTGTCAAGAAAAACTATAAAGCAAAAGAAATCTAATAAAATCTACATATTGAATGTACCTAGTTTTAATTATCTAGTTCTCATACTAACATCTTGCATCATCAGTTGATGTTCTCTATCCTAACTCTAATCATTAACTTTCTCATTACAGCCACCACCTACCAGAAAGTCCGCCTGACTCTGGATCTGAGCACCCCTACAGTCCACCTGACACCCAAAACTCCCAATCTGCCTCCTCAATCGACCTCCAAGGTCAACAAATCCACCACCAAATGATGGCAGTCAACTCGGTCATACCGACCGTTGTGGACCCGCGACATCCCACCACAACGCACAGCATTCCGATATCCCCGTCCCACAACAACAGATTGTTGAATCAAGGTCAACAAATCTATACAGAATTAAAAAATCACAACCACGCTAACATGATGCACGGAAATTTACTTAGCGATGGGACGACGACTTATTTAGAACAGACGGGGATTTTAGACGGAAGAAATCTATTAATTTATGATTCAATTGTCGGTCGTCAAGACCTTGTACATCCGGAATTGGGTCGTCAAGATTTAGGTCATCCAGGTCAGGATTTGGGGCAGATTCGGGTCGATCTCGGGTCACAGTTGGACGGTTCGTCAGTTGCTGGAATGGTTTCGCCTTCGGGGATTTTGGGACATCAGTTGGCAGTGAACAATGGAGGAAACCAGTTGATCAGAGAAGAGTGTATCGGGGTTTATACCAGTTTGCAGAATACCCCGGCAGCTAAGAAAAGGAAATTGTCACAGGAGATGGTTCCACTTGTTAAATGTGAACCAGGTAATTATCATTTCAAAAACATCCACTTTGTATGCACCAGTTTATTTTAGGTTGAAATTATGAGATAGATATGATTTGAGATTTTATTTTATTATTTATTTTTGGGATATCATTCCGTGTTGCACTTCCTCCTTCTTTTGCCAACTTTTCGGACAGCGTTACAGTATCCAACATCAGGACAGATGTGTAGATTGTGGTGAAGTGTTTGTTTATAGTATATGTAAAAGCGATGTCGGTCACTCTTGGGGCCGGTATTTCACTATAATTAGTGTTATAATAATATAAAATTATTGTGGTTTCCAACATTTAGTTTAGGTGTAGCCATTACCGTATACCAAGAATTAGTAAGCTTGGCCCCGTCGTCTCTATTAATATTAACTTTATGAGTGCCGATGCTAAATTTTCTATTATCCAACTTCATCTCCATTAAAATACCTTTAGAACACATTCAGCATGCTTACATTGCATAAGGCAATCGGTTTGTTAACAATGAATTGTCAATCAGACGGACCGCCCTCCTTTGCACGGAATTAAGTATTGTGGGGCTCCAGCCCAGAGGTGGCACCCAATTTCAATTGCTGGGCATACTTGACAGGGCATTGGGCATTTAGACAGGGTTAGCGGCTTGTCACTATTGAAGAATCTGCAAGCCCTGTACAAGTATGACAAGGATTTGCGTCTCAAAAATCTCCAGTACTCTCCGCTGTTCTTTGTGAGAACCCAATGTTCCAAGCCTTAGCTCATCACTATATACGTACAATACGAGTATAGATAGTCATTGGTTGTAATAATTAAAAAGTAATTATGTATCTCCTGTATAAAAGATAAAGAAACAAGTTGTTTACTAGGAATCAATGTTAATATCATCGGGCTACAAGTTAATTTACTTTAATTATTGGTTTGATTGTTTTAAAATTCATTTTGCCTTGGATTTTGATGATGTTATTATTGATTAATTGTATTGTCTAACTTTATTACCGCCATTACAATTAAATTTGCGGGTTTTCCTATTTTATAACGGTTTTAATGTACATGTAATGTTTTGTATTTTATATACTTATATTTTTTACTTACTTATATTTTTTACATGCTTATATTTTTTACATACTTATATTTTTTACATACTTATATTTTTTACAGACTTATATTTTTTACAGACTTATATTTTTTACATACTTATATTTTTTATTTCTATGCTACTACGAGAGGTAAAACAAAACCTATAAAGAATTATACTGCCGCTGTAAGTAAAACACACAGTGTCTCCATTGAAACTCTCAAAGAAGACACTGTGTTTTTACTTAGCGCGGCATTATAGGTATTGTTTTTTATAGGAATACTAAAATAAATTGCAGAATTCCAAAGGTTCTTAACATTATACTCATTATTATCTTTTGTAACGGCCCTTTGCATTAAGGTCTAGGATCTCTGATGAGGTGATAATGAAGTGCGGCCGGACAATCGTATATACTTTTTATATGCCTTCAGTTGTCTTGTTTTCATGCCCTCTCTCTTTCTCATACAAGACTTCAGTCACACATTCATTACAAATACATTCCCAGAGTGGAAGATAATCTCAGTATCGCCCTGTTGAAAGACCACCATCAGAATCAAAATGTTGTAACAAGTACTTCTTTACCTTCATCTTCCCAATCTCCTCCGCTTGTCTACTCTCTTTAGCCATTTCAGGCAATGGTTGTCTTTCACCAAGGCTATACTGAGAGTATCTACCACTTTGTTTTATAAATGCTGATTTTATCATGTTACTTTCCCTAGCGACAGAAGAGCTAGCGCCCCGCAGCCACCAGCCCGCACCTCATGTATTGGTCACTCTCGGCGGAGCCCTGCCCTCGGGAGAAAGCCACCCTGGAGACCCTGGAGGGGACCCGGCTTACCAGTGCATCCGGTTTCAGCCGTTCCAGCAAACCAGCTGGCATACGCTGTGCGATCAAACATTCAAACATCTGTAAGAAATATATTTTTATAATCAAGCAAGAATGAAGCAAGAACTATGTTCCGAGACTGAGTTGTGTGGCGGTCCATCCTCTCTGCCTACGAGTGCACGAAAAATAGTATCAAAATACACAAAATAAATGACAATATTCATGAAAAGATGCTCACACATTCTTCTCGGCAAGATAAATTAAATAAGTTATTTTAACGGCCTCTATGGTCGACGGGTAATACTCTCGACTAGCACTTTGAAGGTTGCGGGTTCAAATCCCGGCGTGCGCAAGCAAAATTTATTTGATGAATTTGTGTTATACAGTCGACTCTCGATAATTCGAAACTCGAGGGACTCTTAAAATATTACGAATTATCGAGTGTTTGAAATATCAAATGGTTCGAAATTTGTGAGAGTAAATAAATAAAACTTTGAATTCTTAAGTGTTGATCAATTATTATTTATTAACTCCTATTCTATAACAATGACAAAAGTTTATAGGTACATTCGTGTACATACATGTAATCATAATGTGAATTAATTAATCTTTCGAAAGAAAGAACTCTGTTATACTGGTTTGCTTCAAAGCACATTGCTGCTGCTCAGACTTCTAAATAATTTTTTTTAAGAGAAAAAGTGCCTGAAATGCTTTTTCATCACTTTCGTTTTGTAGACAGAAGGTTTGTAAGGTATCGAATGAGGATCTTGCTTCCTTAACTGACACTTCTGCCAAAGGTTCTGATGTATCGTCCTCATCTTCATCGTTACTTTTTTCATTAGTATCTGTCGCAGATAAAATTTCGCCATCGGTTAGTGAACCTGAGACAGCAACATCTTCATCCACTTGAACAAAGTCAAGAAAATTCACATCGCTGATGTCAATTAATGGTTCTATTGCTGGTTCTTCATCATCCATAAGTATTGGAAGATTTTCCTGATCTTCTTTTAAGAAACCAGATTTTTTGAAGCAGTTGAGAATCGTTAGGGGTGTTACAGCTCTCCATGCCTTGTCAATCAGTAAAATAGCTGTCAGAACAGTGATATTTGCAGTTAGCTGCTTGTCGAGAGATTCTAAAACGAGCTTAACAATTTCTTTGCGATAGAACGTCTTAAAATTATGGATGATCCCTAGGTCCAATGGTTGCAATTTGGAAGTTGTATTTGGCGGAAAGAAGTAGAGTTCCAATTCAATAAACGTTTGAACTTGACGCAAAATTGTATTTGTACTAACGTGTGTGTAACAATCTTTCCGCCTCTTTCTCTCTGCAACTTTGAATTGTCGAATGTTGAACGCCGATGAGTTCGAATTAACGCGTCGTTTTGTTATAGAGCAATGATTTTTTCGTTTGAATTACCAAGTGTACAAAAATGTATGGATTTAGTTCGAAATATAAAGAGATTTCGTAGGGAACTCGTGATAACTTTGAATTATAGAGAGGTTCGAATTATCGCAGGTTTGAATTAACGAGAGTCGACTGTATCACAATTTATTCATTCAAAATAATATTTAATATACTTGCGGCACGTTCCAGAGTGGAAAATACTCTCAGTATCGACCTGGTGTAAGACCACCATTCAGAATTGAAATAGCTTTAGCCATATTTGGTGACCAGATTTGAATATCCAGGTACTCCCCCACTTTCTTCTTCCCCATCTTCTTCCCCATCTTCTTCCCCACTACCTTCAGCCTCGCAACACTACCCCAAATTGGGGATGCCACAGTCTCACTGGCTCCAGAAGCTAGGGTTCAGTTGAGACTCTAATGCAGTATTCACATAAATAAAAATATATGATGATCTGGAGATTCGGCCCAGTAAAAAGTGGTGGAACATCCCTCCAGGGGGTTAACCCGTGTTATTTTCATAATTCTTTCCTAAAAACCTATCTTATGTCACCAAATATTGATACTATCGACTTGGGAGTGGTTTCATCTGATTCAGCACTAATGAAAACATTATAAACAATACCGCACTCGACCTAGTTAGTAAATGTGTATTTTTCAAAAATTCCATAGTATACTATATACCGCACTCGACCTAGTTATTGAAATATATTTTTCGAAAATTCCCCCCCTCCCCCTAGAGGGGTTCCACTGCTTTTTTGGGGAGGGGACTGCCAAGACGAATGTACATATAAGCAAAGTTTCATGAAGGCATGAATTTTGTCATTATCACACTCTTTTTTAACTGTACCTATAACCCGATGGAGAAACAGCATGACGATTGGTTAGATTTCCAAATAATTCTTTGTTAAATTTTCCTAATTATATTGGTATGTGTGAATATTTCCATATTTTCCTGCTTTTTTATATTAGTTAAGTTTTCCTAGATATGTTATTGGTATAAAAATTATTTCAGGTTTTCCCAGTTATGAAACTGGTGTTAATTATGTTATTGTGTTCTCTGTATGCTTATTTATCTCATTATGAAAATTGATTTTTGGGATAAGTAATAAGTCATGCTTCGCTACCTCCTCCTTTGATCAACATTTCAGCTAGTCTTAAAGGATCCAGCGTCATGGCAGATTCACAATCTACATATCTGTAATAATGATACCTACAATCTACATATCTGTAATAACGAATTGCACAAACAGCGAAGCTTACAACCACACCTACAATAACCAGTGAAAATCTAGCATCATCATTCACAGATGGCTCTAATCAGCCGTTAACATTGGAAATATTCTTGAAGGAACTTGAAAAATTTAAAACAACAATGATTTCTTTTGTAGATAAAAAACTAAGCATCTATGATCAAAAATATGAAGAAATATTAAAACAAAACAATGATCTACTAAAGTCATTCCAATTCATGGCGGATCAACAGGAAGATCTAAAAAAGCGTGTGACTTCTATGGAAAAATTACAGGTTAAAGATAATGCTGATCTAATCGAATTAAAAAACCAAAACAACATTTTAATTAATACAATCTCACAACAAGACGTCAAAATCGACAGACTAGAATATGTGTCTCAAATATGTAATATTGAAATAAGAGGCATTCCAGAATCCATTTCTAATAACTATTTAGAAATTCTAAATAAAATAACAAAAATTATCAACTTTGAGGACTCTTCAGGAAATATGAACTCGGCAATAAAAAAAATCTATAGAATGGGGCCTAAAATTGCTGAAAAAAATCCCAGATCAATCATTGCGACCTTTAATAACACACTAGATCGAGATAATTTCTTATGCAAAATAAAAACATACACAAAGGCCACAACTCCCAGCACAAATAAATTAAATACATACGATCTAGGAGTATCGCAAGATGCCCAACGAATATATGTATCGGATCACTTAACACAAAAAGCAAAATTCCTCCTAGGACAAACTAAACGATTCGCCAGAGAAAACAATTTTAAATATGCATGGACATCTTCAGGACGTATCTTACTGAAGAAAATTGACAGCTCAAAAATCATAACAATAAATAATGCCGATGACCTACAACGTTTAAAACGTCAATCTATCTGACTTCTATTTCACTCTGTCATTATGGCTGTTAATGAAGATATCATTTCATGTTCTCATATTGTAATATATTGTTATAGAATATTTATATACTCATTTATTTTTATCACAATCAGTAAGATCTCATGTAACCTCATACTTCTAGTAAATATATATAAATCTGGGAAAAAAATAAATGAATATATCTATATTCCTTTTATGGTCAGATTCTGGAATAGTTCGCAGGTAATTGTTACTTCTTTTTCTATTGCAACACACCCGTCGCACCTACATATTTACAGATTGAGTACTCACCGTGCTCTGATTAAGATTAATAAGTCGGTAATTATGAAATTCATTACTTGTTCATTTAAGACTCATTTCATAATTTTCAATAGGATAATGAATAAGCAATGTGATGTATTCTATATTTACCTACCACCCTTAGCTGTTGTTATCACATATAATTTGTCATTAGGTAATAACATACAAATAACAACTGTGCATATACCAGAAAAAAAAAAATTTCATTGCAAATACCTACGCACTATTTTGGCCACATCGCTGTGTATTTCAAATGTTTTTGTATGTATTTATTTTATGTCAACATATTCTTTGCAACTTCTTTACAACTTAAGTACGCTCCATGCTCTGAGCTATATTTTTTTGTTAATATCATTTAATAATTGTTGTTCTGTTAATATCATAAAATCATTGCAAATACCTGCGCACTATTTTAGTCACATTCTGTGTATTTCTAATGTTATTGAATGTATTTGTCATTTTAGTTGCGTTCTTGATGCTAACTTATTTATCTTACCAATCTATTACCACCAAAAGATCTACTACCACTCTATAACCACTTTTATTGCTATTATTCACTTTATTATAAATATATACTTTAAGATTGATAATTATGTAAACATAATTTCCTTCGTTTGTACCTTCACGGGATATACCTACATTTTCGACAAGTTTTCACAGGCTCAAATTAATATACACCCATTATTATTCTTATTATTATTATTAATTACATCGCATATTATTTGCTTTTGTTTTATGAGTCACACCACCAACAGCAACATGTATAAAAAAGTATTAATATGGATTCTATATTCGATGAAGAACTAAATGACGACAAGGAAATCAATATCAACATAGATGACCCATCAGTATGTAATGAATTTCTTAACCATTCTGCTCTCTCTATATATTGTATGAATATAAGATGCATAAAAAAAAATTTCAATGATACTATAGCTGTTCTCGACGCAATACAACATAGATTTGGCATTATCGTTTTTAGTGAGGCTTGGTTGAAAGATTCAATCTATATCCCAAGTATTACTGGATATTCATCACATAGCACCAAAATAAATTATTTACAAAATGATGGAGTTGTCGTTTACACTCGGAATGATGTCATAGTTTCTGTTGAAGAAATAACTATTCCACATGCCAACTGTCTTAAATTACAACTACCTTATAATGTATGTGTTTTAGCAGTTTATAGATCTCCTTCTCAAGCACACATTGATACCTTTCTTGACCACCTAAATGACTTACTACGTTCTGTATCAACACATAACCATGAAGTGATTTTATGTGGTGATATAAATATAAATATTCTGGATATGAACAACATAAAAAGTGAACAATATCTTTCACTTTTGATTTACCACGGTCTAAAACCATTTATTATTTCACCGACTAGAGTAACATCAAGTACTGAGAGTTGTATTGATCACATTATGGTTAAGTCAAAAGACGATCCTCAGAGTGCTGTATTCAGGACCAGTATTACAGACCATTTTGCTACATTATTGAAATATCCTAAATCCAGAGTAACAAAATCAAAAAAAATAGACGTTAAGCTTAGACTAACTGTGGATAATGACCTACTAAATTCGACACTGAAAGAGGAAACATGGGATACAGTCTTATCCACCAGTGATGTCAATACTGCAGCTGATAATTTCATAAGACGTCTAAAATTACATATTGGAAATTGCTCATATACTAAGAGAATCCATTGTAATAAAAAGCACTTGAAACCATGGATAACTTCTGGAATTGTTAACTGCCTCATTAAACGTGACAAATTACACAAGAGTTGTCGTAAAGAACCAAATAATATCGAACTGTTTGCACATTATAAAAGATACAGAAATTGGTGTTCTAAAATTATAAAAACGACCAAACAAACATATTATAAAGGGAAGCTTCACGAGGTAAAAGGAAACATAAAGCAAGAATGGAAAATAATAAAACAAGCATTGGATTTGCAAAAGGAATCAGTGCCCATAAATAAACTGAAAGTAAATAATAACATTGTATCCATAAATGATAATCCAACAGTCATTACTAACCATGTGAATAATTTTTTTAGTGATATAGGTCAAAATTTTGCTAATCTTTTGTGTAGTGCAAATAACACCAGTGAAGAATCTTTAGTAAAAAATTATAATCCAACACAATCTATGCAAAATGCCTGCTTTGAATTCAAACCAACGAATTGTAATGAAGTTTTAAATGTGATTAATGAGCTAAAATCAGGTTTTTCGAGTGGAAATGACAATATAAGTGCAATGGTCTACAAACAAAATGCTTCTGAACTAGTAATACCTATTACACACATTGTAAATGTTAGTTTTGAGAATGGCTTGTTCCCTAATCATTGCAAAAATTCCAAAGTTATTCCTTTATTTAAAGGAGGAGATAACAAAGATGTAAATAACTATCGACCTATCTCCTTGCTAAATACGTTATCAAAAATAATAGAGAAATTAGCTAAAATTAGGTTGATGTCTTATGTAAAAAGATATGAAATTCTCTCAGATAATCAATTTGGCTTCCGAGAGAACATGGGAACAAGTGATGCTGCATTAAAAATGATCACCACAGTCGTAGAAGCTCTTGATACTGGCAATAAAGCAATGGCCGTCTTTTTAGACTTGTCTAAGGCATTTGATACCGTTTCCCACGGTTTACTCTTAAAAAAACTCAGTTCAATGGGTATTGTTAATAAATCTTTAGATTGGTTCAGATCATATCTTGAAAATAGAACACAGAGAGTAATAATTAATGATCACATTAGCTCAAATAAATCAATTGTATATGGTGTTCCTCAAGGTAGTGTTCTGGGTCCAATTCTATTTTTGTTATATATTAACGACCTCTGTAAACTGAAATTTTCTGGATCTTCAATTGTATTTGCAGATGACACTGTCTTGGTGTTTGCTGCTGACACATGGAACGAAACGTATGCTCAGTGCGAGGCAGGATTAAGGGCAGTCAAAAATTGGCTTGATCAAAACTTGTTAACCTTAAACATGAACAAAACTAAATATATTACTTTTAGCATTTCCTCTGTAAATCAACCATCTTTGGAACGTTCATTAAAATTACATTGTTGTGTGCAGGAGTGTAACTGTCAATCTTTGGAAAGAGTAGACAACATCAAATACCTGGGTTTAATTATTGATAAAAATTTAAAATGGAACAATCACATTACTATATTAACCGGTCAGCAACGTAAGCAGATATACACGATAAAATAACGATAGCAGTCAAGTACAATAAGCGTGTTTACACGTCAACGCGTGTGTTTCCACAAAAATCGTCATAACTCCGTTATTCTTCTAGTGACATCCCTAAAACAAAAAGTAGAATATTCGTATTGAATGAAGCTTCACATCTCTATTCAAAGTTATCCATAGAAACCCGTAAAAAGACCTACTCAGTGGAAGCAAATTTTACCCGCCAAATCGTAAAACCCGCCTCCCACATATCCCAGTTTTAATTATTTTTTTAAAAATATATTTTGTATGAAATGGTCAAAAACAGAAGTGACAGAATTGTTTATTGTACATTTGTACGATGAAATAAGTGTTTTTTTTTACATTATCCGTGATTTTAGTATCGTTTTTACATAAAACATTACAGGTGAGTCATTTTTACAATTTTTTCATGTTTCCATTCTAAATTTAAATATTTACAAATGTTAATATTTATTTATGATACAACAATTTGAAAGCCTATTTTGTAACCTTTCTAAAACAGTTTTTACTATTCGGCTCCGTTCAGTAATGTTTCATTTATAGAGCTTTGATTGTGAGGCGGTAATAACACAACGTTTTCGTGAAATTGACATTTCGGTAAAGACATTTTAGCTTCAAGTTCGCGAAAAGTCGGAGGGGTTAAGAAACAAAATAAGAAGGCTAGCCTACATTTTCAAAAATCTAAGAAACATATTGGACAAAGTTACATTAAAAACTGTATATTATGCTCTTGTTCAATCAATGCTTTCGTATAATGTTGTCTGTTGGGGTTCTTGTAACAAGACTACCTTAGAGCCTTTGAATGTTGCACAAAAATTAATTTTAAAAATAATGTATAAGAGAAATTTTATGTATCCATCAAAGTTATTATATAGTGAAAGCAAAATTATGACAATAAGGCAGTTGTACATAATTTTTTGTTGTGTATAAAGCTTCGGGCTTTTAGAACTGACATACTATTAGCTATTTCGGGCTTTCGGAAATAGCTAATAGTATGTCAGTTTTAGACGTTCCAAATAATTCAGTTAAATCAGAGGTTAACATCATCAGTAAGAATTCTAGCAATAGGCATTTTTCTAAGGGCAATAAACAAAAGTTTGCCGCGAGTTCATCTGTAAACAAATCGACGTATACAGTACCATCGGGTGCGAAAACCCAGTGCCGAATTTGCAAGAAAACGGGCCATTGTACTAATTCATGCAAATTTCGCAATGCGAGATGCTACAAATGCAATGAAGTAGGTCATCTGCAAAAATATTGTGTGAATAATAACTTTTCAAATAGAGTAAATCCAATTGTTGAGGATTTTTGTTGTAATAATCATGTGATAGCTTCAATAAAACCGTTCACAGCAGACATTATAATTAACGACAAGCATTTTAGAGCGATGGTCGATTCGGGATCTTCGTTAAGTGTAATGCAGGAAGAAATCTTTAAGCGTCATTTTAGTTCATTAAAATTATTGGCGGATAACCGTATCATTACTGGGTACGCAGGGAATCCTTTGAAAGTTATTGGCAAAGTTATTTTTGACGTGAAGTTCAAAAATAAAAACAATAATGTTACATTTATAATTGTTGCGGGAGGTTCAGATCTAATTGTAGGTAGAGATTTCATGGATATTTTTGGGTTAGAAATCGCTTCAGTACAAAATACAATTAATTCGGTAGACGATCTAGGTTCCGATTTCATAGGCTATATAGAAAAGTATGAACACTTAGATGTAAAGCGTATAGTCGCAGCGACAGGCTCAGACCCAGAAATTCAAGGAATTTTAGGGCATCTTCGTAGAGGTTGGCCCAAGTGGGTAAATCGCGATAGTTTTTTATGGAAATTCTGGATGAAAAGGAATCCCTCTGGCAGATCGAATCTAGCTAGTTCCCAGAAAGGTTGACCAACGCGGTTGTATTGTACACGCGATATTAATAAACCAGTTATTAACAAGTAACCTATCTTATTATATCTTCCATCCAAGGAGTGTTGGAAGTCTGTGGCAAGAAGACCACGGCTGACTACCCTGAAGGGTAGAACATCACATTTTTCAACAACACTATTACTGCTAAAAGATCTCAACAAGTGCGCAGCACTAGAATGGGTTCTTCTTTAATGTATCAGCCGGTGTATACCAGAACATCCTTCGGACAAAGGAGTTTTTCATATAAAGCTCCGTTGCTATATAATATGCTTGGAGAAAATATAAAAACTATAGGTACGTTAAATTCATTCAAGAAAATGGTCAAAATCTCCGTACTAGCTGAGAGTGATGATTTTAGATCACCCATGTTGTCGCTTATATCATAATTCCTTGTGGAAGCTCTGTTTCGATACAATCCTTATTTACTTACTGCGCATGTACTTATTTACTTCTAAAATAACTTTTGGTTATTTATTATTATGTTACTTATTATTATTATTATTATCTACTTAATTATCGTATTAATATTTACTTTAATTATTGTCTAGCTAAATTATTTACTTACTTACTTTTTATTATAATATTATCTACTTACCTATCGGTTATTATTTACCTTTTTTTATTTAGTTATTTTTATTTTTTTCTTATAATCTATTATTCATACTTTCCATGTTGTAATTGTTAGTATGGTTACCCTATGCTTGTGTCTGATAAGCCAGCACAGGTACCTTGTACTTTAGTTAACAGAAGAATATTATTGTTGCCAACTTACTTAATAATGCTTCTTTTGTTGACTTTTTTGTTTTTATTTTTTTCATACATTTGTTACTAAAATTTTGTTTATTTTTGTCTACCGGTCTCGAAACGTCCGTGTCATAAACTTTTCTTTTTTGGTTTAAATTTAATTTAATGTTGTTATTATTTTAAATTTACATATATGTATTTTTTTAAATGATATTATTGTAAAGCTGCACATCTTGATACAGGAATGCCCTAGTGAGATGTGCAGAGTATGCTTTTTATGTAAAAACTGTATTTTGAATGAAATAAATAAATAAATGATGGTCATTGCAAGGCAATGTAGGGCAAAGGAGGAAGAAGCGAAACACGGCTTATTACACCAAAAATCATTCTTCGTATCCCTTTACAACTGGCTTCGTACGAGAGTGAGTTGGAGTGAGAATGAAAAAAAAAAAAAAACCCAACAAAAAATAAATCAAACGAAGTCGATCAAATGTGCGGGAGTTGTTTATGTAGGGTACCTTCACACCCTATTTGAAGTATGCTTACCAGTTAGTTGTCGGTCATAAGTAAGAGCTTTATTAGTGCGGCCGATCGAAAATTTTGAACATTTTGCCAATTGCAAAGGGATAAAGGTTGTCATATTCATCCACAGCTGTTTTACTGCAATATAACATTAGGATGATTTATTAACCTCCCATTCTGTCTTTAGCCCTCCACCCCACTACCGAGTAGACGCAGATAAAGGCTTTAACTTCTCCAACTCTGACGAGGCATTTGTTTGCCAGAAGAAGAACCACTTCCAGGTGACTTGTCACGCTCAGCTGCGGGGCGATGCACACTTTGTCAAGACACAAGATGGCTTCAAGAAGATCACCAGCTTCCATCTGCATTTTTATGGAGTTAAGGTAAATTAAAATTTTGGAGACGATTTGCATACAAAGCTCCCGTTGTTAGCCCATTACGTAGGCCCTTTGTAATGTTTCACATTTCACCTTATCCATTTGACAGTAGCCTAAGTAAACTTGGGATTATGTTGGCCATGCTTCTTGGTTCCACAACATTTCCCGCCAATTACCTGAGTCTTTTTCTCATAAGGTGAGATGGCACCGTAGACGAAGTGGTGTGTGTGTTTTTTTTTTAATTTTCGATTCGTTTTGTCCCACTCAAAAAGAGCAGAAAATAAATGCAGTCAACAACTGGTTCCTACTTTATTTCTATTCTGAATATTGTTATACATGGTATCTGGAAACTGATGATACAAGTGAAAAACTGGTAAATCTACATCACATAGAGAACCCAAAAATTTGTTTTTGTAATCCATTTCAATTTCTTTTTTTTTTTTACTTTTTTTCCTTTTTTTCTGCAATTAAAGCGTTACAAAAAACTATAACAAATTTGACCTAAAAAGTTCAAACTTCACACTTGATTTACTCCAAAACAAAAGCTCAAATCAAAAAAAGTTATTCTTCAAAATCGACTCCAAATGTAATGTAGATTCATCGGTTCCTGCTTTTACTATGAATTTCATGACACCGTTTATATTATTCTGTATATTTAATACATTTTTATTTGGTTTTCCAGGTTGAGGCGCCAAACCAAACAATAAAAGTAGAACAGAGCCAGTCCGATAGATCGAAGAAGCCCTTTCATCCTGTATTGTAAGTGTCATATCTTTAATGCTTCCTTGTTCATGACGAATCTTTCATTCTTCCTGGTTCAATACAGATTATAATGTATTGTCTGTTCAGAATTGTTAACCTCTTTGCCTCAACGCTACGCACATATACAATCGGAATTAAGTGCGTCATAAATATGGGTGCAGTTATTTTCATGGAAATGTTATTAATGGCATAAAGAGTGCCACATCCACACATTACCCTATAAACATCAAGAATGCGGTTAAAATGTTATTATTACCTTAAGGCTCAAAAGAAGAAGAAATGGTTTGAAAGGGAGATATTTAAATACGAATATTAGAGGGAGCGCGCTAATATATAATTAACTGCTCTTTTATTCCATTCTATTCATATGTTTTCTTTTTGTTTTCATCTATTTTTTTCTCTTTAATTTCTGTACATCTTAACATTGTAATCTAAAGAATTATGGCTACCATAATACAGGCATGAGCCTAGTATGGTGGCTACAACAAAAAAACTGTAATAATTAAAAATTTTATGAATAAAGAAACACCAAAAAAAATATATATATATATATTGCAAAGCGATAATAACTAAGCGAAAATTGTGAAAATATTTAATAAAACACAACTTGTTTAAAATAGTGCAAAAAACTCTAGACAAATGCCTAAGTTGCATTTAAAGATACTCTGTGATTTTCTTCAAATCTATAACATGTTAAATAACAGAAAAAATGTGTTTTTAATAATTTTCAAGGCATATTTTGCGATTTTTTTCTGTCGAGGAAATTTCTTAAAATTACTGTTTCAGCTCTACAAATTCATTTTCACTCATTCATTCATAGATTTAATCTTCAAAAACAACATACATTTTTTTAGGAACTTAAAATTTTTTGTTTTTCTATGCAATTTGCTCTTTCATATTAGATGAACCAACTTTCATAGCACAGGCATGTGCCTAGTCTGGTGGTCGAAAATTCAAAACACCTAAAATAAACTACAATATTTATACTGATCAACTTCATGCGATACCCAAATTTGGGTAGCACCGCTAATGCCCTTGAGCAAAAATGAGTTATCCAAATTAGGGTAGCTGTCAGTAGGTGATTTTTAAAATTAAAACATATTTATTTTGAACTTCCCGCAATAAACTAACATATTATAGTTTGATTAAACTTCTATCTAATACCAAAAGATGTCACTAATGTTTCTCTCTTGGAATATACTCGATAATGTTTTGTACTGTCTAGTCTGCGTATAAAAACTATTTCAAATTGTTTTCTAAAAATTGAACATCCGTTTACATCTTAAAATTGCATTTTTTAATGTCTTTGAATATGTACACATTTCCAGTAGACCATTCATAGACAACGCACAGGAATAGTAATATTAAATATTGCCCCAAATAAGATCAAGGTATTTAACCATTTCAGTTTCTAACCTACAGAATTGGTTTATTTATACATTTACGAGAAATATAGTTGAATTCATCGCCTTTAACCTCTTTTAGATGCCAACACATCCTTAAGGATATGTTTAAAAAATCATTTCTCTGAATATGACTAGCAATTCTGGGGAAACTACATCTGGTAGATTTTATACTATTTATATAAATGTACAAACCCATTATCTAGTAAGACGGTACAAATGCAAAAACATCATTTTGCAACAAGTAAGTTATCACGAAAATAGAATTTGATGGCGTACAGTGAAAATTTTGTATCGGCACACCGAGAGTCAAACAAAATAAATCCAAAACCGAATACCCGAAAATGTTGCTGTGAAATACACTGTCGCTCGAGTGAATGAAAATTTTAAAAAATTCCAAATGAATGTGATGTACCCGTGTGTGTATGTTAGAGCTCCTTGACTGATGCCTCGAGTTGCTTTCTGCCCAGGGTGGAGCTGCAGAACGGTCAGGTGACCAAGGTGACCGTGGGCCGCCTGCACTTCAGTGAGACCACCTGCAACAACATGCGCAAGAAGGGCAAACCCAACCCCGACCAGCGCCACTTCCAGCTGGTGGTGGGGCTGCACGCGCACACCCATGACCACCACTACCCCGTGGCCAGCCAGGCCAGCGAGAGGATCATTGTGCGGGTAAGTCAATAGACCCTTCCCTTCTTCCTTCCATCTGAACCTTTTCCTGCATGTAGAAATAAATTATATAAAGAAATCATCTTTTATTTCTTTTACTTGTTTTAGAGTTTGTGGCATGTTAATGGACCAATATTTTTTTGAAAAATCATCTAAAATAAAATAAGAAAGGCCTCAATACTTTTTGAAAAAATTCTCACCTATGGTAACAGTGTTTTTTCATTGAAAATTCAAATTCATTTGTTTAGCAAAACAGCACCCATCAAAACATTTCGAAATCGGATGTAGGCAGGTACTGTGTTCATTCATGTTGAATTGTGACATCTAACAAAAAAATCATAAAGTATAGTTCGACACTTTTATGATATCTCTTCGACGAAAAATAAAGAACCGAAGTTAAAATAAAATTTAGAATTTGCTGGCAACGGGTGATGCCATCATGCGGGAAGAGGTTAAGTGGTTTCAACCAGATAGCCACTGACACCGATGTTCCAGGTGCCTCTGACCTGTGCATCGGTGATCTTCCTCCATTTCTCCTGCTCATTTTCGAGTTGAAGTTCTCAATTTTTGGTGAGCGATTATCTTTACCACGTCTGCAAACTCTCGAATTTGAGCATTACGCTCCTGTATTACTAAATTCCTCACCTGCTGAATGAACTTGTCTTTTTGGGCAGTTTTGGAACTATGTCTAAATATTATATCCTGATTTCCAGGCATCAAATCCGGGCCAGTTTGAATCTGATGTGGACCTTTGTTGGCAGCGGGGAGTGACCCCGGACAGCATATTCCATGCTGGAAGAGTTGGAGTAAATACCGATAGGCCTGATGAAACATGCGTCATACACGGTGAGAAAATTGTTTTCTTTACCTAACAACCTTATTTTTTTACATCCTATGCCTCTGCGGGATCAATCCCCTACGCACTTTGTGGTTTCTCTCCCCTTTGACCCTTTTGCTCAAAGATTTAACCAGTTTCAGCTGCACTGTGTTGTAACTAATGTGATTTGATTAATTTATTATTGTACTTGCCCACGGCGTGCCCGGACTTTACGCAGAGTTTTCGAAATCAGATGTAGACAGTAATTTTCCTTTTATTTTGTATTTCAAGTGTGCAAAAATTCAACATGCAATATCAAAAGTCTGCTTTACGGGATGGGGATGATTTTTCGATATCTCATGTAGATAGTGACTTTCCTCCTGATTTATAAGTCAAGGGTGAAAAAAAAAAATGTCATCTCGATATAAAATATATATATCAACCGACACTCTTCTTTAAAGGTGTTTGTATCTATTGTTGTATTTAATTTCAGGTAACCTAAAGATAACAGGCCACATTGTACAGCCAAGTGACGCCAGAGCCAAGCAAGATATTCAAGAGTGTGATACCGCACAGCAGTTGAGGAATGTACAAAACATCCGAGTTGTGAGGTAATAATACTTTCCTAATTATTGATTATCCTATATTATGGCTCCAAATCTTCTACTTTGTCTTCCTCCCATATTATCTTTATTTATTAATGCTCCTTATGACAGCTGTAGAGCCATTTTTAAGTCTTAAACACACACTCAGACTATGTAGAAATCTTTAAACCGTATTGATAACTATAATTTTCCCTTTGGCCAACAGATATAGCTATAACCCTGAGTTTGCCATCCACTCAGGGCTGGCCACTGAATCTGACAAGACAGTTCACTCTGATACGGGGGTCATAGCCCAGGAGGTGCGGCAGGTCCTACCCGAAGCCGTCAGAGAGGCGGGTGACGTAGTGCTACCCAATGGGGAAACCATACACAAGCTGCTTGTCGTTAATAAGGTGGGCTGGATGATAAATATGAAAAATAGTAAAGGTCCCAGGACTGTACCTTGATGTATGCCGAAATTATTTATTCTTGGCTAAATATATATGGGTTGGTCACTGAATCTGACAAGACGGTGTACTCTGGCACAGGGTCATAGCCCAGGAGGTCCGGCATTCTTGTCCGAAGTCGTCAGATGGGTGGTTGAAGTGGTGCTGCCCATTGGAGAAACCATACGCAAGCTGCTAGTCGTTTATAATGGTTTCTTTATTGGGGTTGGCCACTGAATCTGACAAGACAGTACACTCTGACCCAGGAAATATATAATTAACATGATGTGTTTCTTATGTATTTTGTAGATTATAACTTTAACATTTACTATTAATTTCAGGAGAGGATATTCATGGAGAACGTAGGAGCTGTAAAGGAGCTGTGCAAAGTGACTGGCCACCTGGAGACACGGATAGACCAGCTGGAGAGGATTAACCGGAGACTCTACAAGATCAGCTCCATGCAGCGGAGAGACAGCACCAGCACAAGTGAGACAATCTATCCATCATCTTCTACTCCTGTCTAGACCTAGACCACATCGTCTTTGTGGTCTTTCAAACAATGTAGGAAAGTATAGGATAAGCGAAGGAAATTATTTAGGCAGTTATTTTGTCCATTGTGGTTATTTTTCATAACACGGTGATACACAAAATACAAATTATCCGAATATTATTGATCAACAGTGATTACCTACCTAGGTGTCTACTATTTTTGATAAGGGGCTTCAAAATTTTACTCGCGCCAGCCGCCTTTTGGCTCAGAGCCGGCCCTGATCATGTGTCGCATGGTGCAAGCGAATTCATCTGGGAACATCGATTATCTTTACGCACAGAGCGGGGATGTTGATTATAGTATTGAAATTTCTCCGAAACATGAAACGGAATGAAACTGAAACGGCACTCGCCAATGCCTCTTAAACTCTTCGGTAAGATGGCGCCACTTTAATTCACAGTTCGCATACTGATAATTCCAGCAAGTCGGTAAAAGATTGAAAATGGCTAGTTGCCAGTATCCTTTACCCTTTATGTATATATTTTTTATATTTTATCTCTCAGAATTAATAAATCGTTCCTGAAAATTGATTTAAAACCTATAGCTTAAGAGTCTCAAGGAAGACACTGTAATTTTACTTGCCACGGCAGTATACTGTATAAACGCTCCATGATTGGTCGAACGAAATCTGAAGTCAAATGTACTCTGTGTTAAATATGAATCTCTAAACAGTATATAATAGTAGTAGTCTGTTTGTGCGCTCAGTTCTTCTAAACTACCCAACGGATATTAATAGGGCTTGCACTATCACTTAGAGATTTTTTTCCGCAAGGTTTACATATATAATTCATGCATATTGTATTTATAGAAAGTAGAGAAAAGTCGAAGTTTTATAATCAAGTCGTAAAAATATTTTTTCAAAAAAATTGGTGTTTCGGAGAAGAATAATGATTTTGACCATTTGTTTCCATTTTCGCCAAGTTCCTGGTGTTAATTAGAATAAAAGGTGTGCACGACACTCTTATTGGCATCATCATCGGAAAGTCTTAGCCACCTATGTGACAAGAAACACCTCCACTTCTGCCGGTTCTGTGCTGTCTCTGTCCAGATTCTTATTATGACATAATCTGGTTGGCTTATTAATACAGGAACCTCTTTGGTAGTTAGCTATCTTCCATCCTTGCTATATTATGTGCCCAGCAAAGCTGTCATAGTTTTATAAAACTTGTTATTGACATCTTTTCAAATAATTGGTGTTCATTTAACCTTGTCTGCTAGTCCGTTCGGCCCAATTTTCTTGTAAGACACCAAAGATTTATCTTAAGTTTATGATTATTTGAAGTTTTAAATACATATTGTCTTTCTTTTGCCAGTTGCTTCAAGACTCTCCACGTCCACCACCCACTCCATATCCGGCAAGTCCAATCACAGCGACGGCAATATTTCTGGTGCTTTCTGTGACATCGCCAACATCCCCGTACCGTACCAGAAGCAAGCGTGTTGCCAGAAGCACGCCAAACTCTCAAAAAACCCCAAACACCACTGCTCGGAAAAATCCCCATCAAAATATGGCAACTTTTATCACGCAAACAAGATGAACGCCTGCGTCAAATACTACACAGCGAAGCACCACAGTTTGACGAAAGAGATATTTGACTACGATAATAATAAGTCACACAGTTGCGGGAATTCTCCAAAAAGATCGGCAAACCGAAACGGATGCGATGATATCAAGTTCGCGGATCTTCGACTCAAACCGAAGACAGAAGAAGTTCAGAGACGTATGAAGAACAACGATTGTTCGTTTTCCATGATGATGAACGATGAGAAGAATGGTGGGAAGTGTTCGACGGATGCGTCCTTGGATAGCTGTGGATGGACCATGCGAGATGTTTGCAGAAGTCAAAGCGCCAGCTGCTGTAGACGAAGAGACAGCAACTATTCCTCCACTAAAGAATTCTGTTCTAATAAATTTATACAAATTGTGATTGTTTTGCTGGTCATGATTATGGCTTTTTGGTGAGTGTTAGTTAAATTTATTTGCAGATCTAAGAAAAAATTTATCTTAAATCTTAATCTATTTATATAAAGATGAGTGTCTGTGGCGGGCTGGCAGCTGTGTGGCGTAGATCAGGCTTGGATTTGATCTTTATACAAATATACAGTTTTATTCCAAGATTGAAGAAATTTTGTACACTTGACCTTCAAAATAAGAAGAAGGTCACTGTCTACATTAGATTTCTAAAAAAATATGCATAAAACTATTGTTTAAATTTATTGTTTTTTCAGTTTAACCGCAATTTCAACTCTATACTTTATGGAACATAACAACCGTATAGCTCAAGAAAAGATAAATCTACATAGCAACCTCAACTCCAACCAACAAAACCGCATATACAATGGGAAATATGGCTCCATGGAGTCCCTACCTTCTGACCGAATTGAATACACACCCAAACGATCACAGATGAAATCCAAACCGCCAGATTGGGATGCCGATCATAATGCCAATGGTCATTACGGCGGTAACAGTAATGACCGATCCAACAGCGGTTACGAGAGAAATAACGGTAATAATGCGGATGAGAGATCAAACGGCATCAAGAAAGATGGAGAGAATGTGTTTGGAAATCGCGAGTTTGAAGCGAAGAAGGGGCAGCTCATTACAACAGAGATGTCCAATTTCATTGATAATTTGAAAACTTCGATTATGAGTCAATTTCAGGTAAATATCTCAGTCATTGTATCCAGTGGCGAATCGTGACTTTTGAGTGTGATAAAGCGCCAAGTTCGAAGAATTCGACATTATTGATGATGTTTAACACAAAATTTTTGTTTTTTTTGAAAATTCGGTTTTGTGTATTACGATTTTCGGGAAATTTCTGTTTGGCAGTGCACTGCACCGGTTTCCTACGAAATACACGAACATCAATAATCCCATTTTTTAAGTATTAAAACGATTCTGAATCCATTTCATATTTATATTAGCTGACAAATCTTGTCTTCAGTTCTCAAGTCTTCCCGTCCTCTCCAATCTAAGAGGAAGACTCTCTCAGAATCACCCATTCAGAATTGAAACTTTGCTTGCATGGCTTTAGCCATGTTTGGTGACCAGATCTGAATAGCCAGGTGCTTCCCCACCTTCCTCTTCCCCGTATCCTTATCGCAACACATCCCAATTGAGGATGCCATAGTCTCACTGGCTCCGTACGGCAGGGAGCAGTTGAGACTTGACTTGGTATTCTCATAAAAGTAATAAATTAAATTAAAACACTTTTTTCAGAATTTGAAGCCATCCAAGTCTCCCTATACTGTGAAAAGTTCTTGGTCCAACAAGGACGTTCCTACCACAGGTCCTACAGCATGGAAAGGTATGTTTTCTTATCTTTTAAAGCAGAAATCTGTGTTCAAAGAAGCAAAACCACTAGAACTGTGAGATCTGGCATTGCGAAATTTCGCACATCTTCTTCTGTGTTCAATTTCTAGATCAATCAACTATTTTTATAATTTTCATCTTCAATCACGAGTTATGGAGCTTTGAAATCAACATTCAACTATCAAAAATAAAACAATATTTTATTATTTTGATTGTTAAATATATCTTATATATCTAGTGTAGTCAATGCTACTATTTTCAGCTCTCTACATTATTTTCATCATGAGCTATGGAGCTTTGAAATATCCATGTAATTGTCAAAAAAATAAGACAATATGCCATATTGTTTATTTTTTATTTTCCAATGTAGATTTGTAATTGTTATTATTACTTGCTCATGTACACAATAAAACTTGGTGGTGCTATTTTTTGAAAAACATATTTTTCTTCATTTCAGAAAAAACCCATAAACAAGAAAACATAAATGAGGACAATGACAGC
Source organism: Hesperophylax magnus (assembly GCA_026573805.1). NCBI lineage: Eukaryota > Metazoa > Arthropoda > Insecta > Trichoptera > Limnephilidae > Hesperophylax > Hesperophylax magnus. The sequence continues at coordinate 9,046,134 of JAIUSX010000184.1, read as the reverse complement.
CAGCATGATGACATTCAAAATTCAAATTTGGAACGTTTGAACTTTTTGGCGGGACACAATAGCAATCCCAATCAAAACCAAAATGGCGGTATTTCAAAATCAGTGGATCCTATTGGTCGGCCTGCAAGTTGCCACTCTGGGGAACACATGCATTCTCAGGACCGTGTTGCCACAGTTAATGCAAATAACTGTCAGGTAACTACTAAAACATTGTCCATTTTATTCAAACTCTTTTTTCGTTTTTCAAAATTATGTATGTATTATGTATTTGATTATAAAACAGTTTTATTCTTTCATGCTTACATTTTAAGGATTTAAATTTTTGGATACAATTGATTGAAAAGGTAAATAATAACATTATTTGTGTGTGAAATTGTTAGGTTAGGTTGATTTTGTAGCATGAATTCTTCTTCTCAATCACCTTTATTTAACCAATTCTGTCCGAGCGGCACCAATTTATCATTTATTATTATCACATGGCATTGCATCCGAACGGCGTCAATTTATCACATCCTGGAAAGCATGTTAAAAAAACAAAATCCAATTTATTTCATTTGTAGAACTCCTACAAGTGAGTGTAATTTTTTTTAAATAAATACTGAAACAAAAAAGTTACTACATTTTTACTACATAAATAAATTTAGAACACGTTCGCACAAAAATTTATTCAGTTGTTGTGGTCAGTTTCAGTCAAAATAAGTTTGAATGGAATGGTTAGTCAAAATATTTATTTATATTTTTCAAATTATAGATTTACTGCTGCTCAATAAGTTCTTTATTTGAAGTTGTCAACGAAGAAACTCTTCTGTCTGATATTGTACCAAAACCGAAAACATCCGAGAACATAACCGCATCTTTACCCATTATGATAAATTCAAAACCTGATGAACCTCATAAAATACCCCTCCGATTAGACACAGAACTACCCAAAAACGTGAAAAACATCCAAAAACTTCATTTCATTGCATCCCCAATAGATCAAGCCGAAAAAATTGATGAAACCATCAACGATTCGAAAGAAATAAACAATGTTTTACCTAGCGGCAATACCGATACTGAAAAACCTTCCAAAAATAAGATTGCCGGATCGCAATCAGCTGTTCACCGACATCTGTCACCATCTACTGTCAACTTGACAGCCCCTGTCAGAACACATCACAATCTGTCAGAACCGAGAGACATGGTCCCGAAAGAACAAATAAATAAAAAGATAGCGGATTCAGAATTGGAAAGAAACATGCTGCCGAAATTTAACCTGACCTTTTTGAATGAGAGCGGTGTTAAGAAATTTGCACCAAATGTTTCTAAAGGGTTGGGAAGTGTAAATGTGGATAAGAAAAATTCAAACAGACCTGGTTTGTTATTGGAATCATCGGAAAACAAAACGACCAATGGGGAAAGAAGAATCAAACGCCAAATTTCTACTTCCAACTTATCTGAAACTGATGAGAAAGCTGAATTTCAAGATAGCGAATTTCCACAAGGTATTATTTTTTCTTAACTTCTATTTATAGACGATTTTGACACTTAACTTGAAGGATCTATAGCTATAACCATGCCCCATCTCAGTGACAGGAAAATAATTAATATTTTAATATTTTTTACATAATATGTAACTCTTTCAACATTATATAATTTTATATTGTGTAATTGTAATGTCTTTCCTTTTTTTTTATAATGCCCCTTTACGTGGTTTTACTGTGAAATTGGGATAGCGGAATAGACTGCAACTTACAGGTGATAATGAAGAGAGACCGGACAACCATACATACTCTTTTCATATATGTACCTACAATTGTCTCGCTGTCATCCCTTCTCTCTCATACAAGACTTCAGTCGCAAGTTCATTACAGTAAATGTGTAATTTATTTCAGAAAATTGCGAGCAAGTGAGTCTTTCGATCAAAGGAAGTGATTTCAATGTAACCCTCGGGTCAGACAAATTCTGCTATAATGATGTGGCCGTGCTGAATGTCACCTACCACATCCCCCTGTCCAAGTATATGCCGGATAAGAAATTGACACTGACATTCACGTAAGTTTGTTTTCAATGTAACTTTTCGGTCTGGATTAAAACAAAAGGTACGAAATTTTTCCAAAACTTAATAACACCAAACCAAAGATAATGCAATACCGTTTACATTACAAATCATTATAATTATGATTAATTGTATACTTTATTTTTTTCGTAATTTTACACATTATTTACTTAACCTCTCAGAAAAGGACTTTTATTTACTTTGTGTTCCTTTGCGAACTGTCAAAACGCGAAAATTTTTGTGTTATTCACGAGTTTTGTTAAAAGCTTCATAACTCACGTTTTGGGAAACGTAGCCTCAGTCGCAAAAATGTTTTGGAAAGATTATGAAATTGACTATCGTATTGTTTTGTTATACGTAAATATTTGCGTGTCTAAATATACATTTTCTGAAAACGTCAAAAATATGTAAAAATCGCTGACCATTATTTCAAAGCTGTGAAAAATGTACTTTTTTCTGAGTATCATAAAGAAATAACACTTTATATATTGAAGAAATATAATTAAAAACTATTAGTCACCTCAAAATATTAACCGTCCAAACTAAAATATTTTTAATAAATTATTTAAAAACGCAATAAATTATGAACGAACAAGATGACAGATTCAATCGACTCAGATAATACACCTCTACATTCCATAGATATTCTTGAATGCAGACGCGTAGCGTTATTCATTATCGATACTCTGTTTTTTAAATCATGGCAATCCGTATACTAGTGATGGAAATAAATCGATTTTTGTAAAATCTCGCGCGTTTACGTGAAAAGACGTACTAATGTCTTGACCGCTATTATCATATTTACGTCTTTTGACGTTCTAATGTTCCGAGTGGTTAATAATACATACAACCAATTCGCAGCAATACAAAACATAACTAAATCACACAAACTTTGAACACCCCAGTACAAATTCTCCTAGTGAGGTATGTATTCACGAAACACTAAGGACCGGTTGTTTCACGGAATTTGAACATTTCATCAAATTTCGAAGTTGATTTGCTTGTTCTGTGAAGGTTCTATTCTTATTTTTGCCTATGAAACATAGTAACTTTAACATATTTTTTTATTTAACTTATTAATTTACGTAATTGCAGTGTCGATCATAACTAGTCGAACTATGGCTACCCATATTTAGGTCTCATCGCTCTAGACCTTGAGCCATGGCTGGCTAAATTTAGGTTGTCAGTTTAAGCTAATTTATTTTTTATTTTTATAAAACATTCAAATATTAGATAAACAATGAAATATAGGTGGATTCACTGGCTTTAAACCCCAGTAAGCAGTTTATATGTTTTTGTATTAATATTCAGAGGTAAGATTTTTTTTAATGAGCACGGGTGAATCCAAAACCAAACGGATATTAGCTTGACTCGGTGAGTTAAAGACAAACATAAAAATATCACTTTATCGAGTAGTATGGTATTATATACGTTTCTTGTAATTTATTGTCAGCCCCTATGGATTAACAAATTTCGAAATAATTTTTTTTACTCTTTCGGGCCGCAGACCCCACATAAAACCCTTCGCCATCCAATAGTTGTATACCTATGATAGTAATAATAATACCTATTTATCACAAATCACAAATCCCAAATATTTACAGAATATGTAGCGTAGAACCTCTTATTTAATGTAATTAAATCATTTCAATATTCCAATTGAATACATTAATTAGGTCAGTTTGATGAATCAATTGCATCTAATAACACTGTCTGACAGGATAATTATGTCAGACCTGATAGAGTTACAGAGTCGTTAACAACTTAATTTGACAGTCCTGCCATCGTTGCCACTATTAAATTCCATGTGCCGATTACCAACACAAGACAAAATGTAACATTCTTCTGCAATACATATACAACCAGCTATCAGACACACTCACTAATAGGATGCATGCTGGGCAGCAAGTTTGGGGGTACTATTGATAAATTTATTGACTCCATTTATAGAATTAAACGTAATCTATACCAGCACTTTGTTGAATCCTACAAATTATAGTAGCGTTAGTAATGTAGTTTTTTAGTGATTTGTCTTATATGTAATATTGTTCCAGTTTCTATATTGTTTTATGTTACTGTTACATGTTTTACTAATATTATTTCATATTCAGTTTATCAGTTTACTGTTATTTCATGCTTTAAAAATTTTGTGTAAATTTTCGATAGCTCACTAGGTATATTCTGTTCTTAAAATCCATGTAAAAGCCCGGCTGGGCATAAAACCAAATAAAAAAAAATAAAAATAAATTATTCCTTGCAGATCTTCACACATCAAGGATTTCATTCACTGTAAAACTATGTATGCCAAATACTCCAAAACTGACGATTGCCATATGAATGGTGTAGATTCCAACAATAATAGGGATAAAAACACAGACGGAATTTCCCTGTCCCCAAGGAAAAATGTGATCAATGGCAACACCGCTATGTATAAAAATAATGGTTCCAATTTTGAATTGGACATCAGAGGAGTAATGACGGAAGTCCTTGTCTTCAGAGCTTCTATGTCTAATGTGAATAAGGTACATTTTTGCTTGCATTGTAATTCCTAGTGACTTCTTTATTTAGATTCTCTTTTCAGTTCCTTTTTCATGTTCACTCTTCTTTCTGTTAAAATACACATAAGCTTTGTCGGGTGATGTGAAGTGCATATAAATTAGTAGTGAATTCATTGTGCTTTCGAGAAATAAATGGGTAAGAAATGTATAAAATTTACATATTTTTTATGTATCGTAGAATGTAATATAATCATATCAATAAAAGCTGTTACCTAGACACACTTACCCCTTGAAATGGGGTGAGTGCATCCAAGTATTATATACTTTTTGTAATAAACACAGAAATTTATTACTATGTATACTGAAAATGTTAACAGGTTCACTGCCAACTCCATACACTAGATTATGGCTACATAAAATATACTTAAAAAAAAGAAGGTTAATATTTAAGGAAACTGTGAACCTGCCAATTGGCGTTTTGCATCAATATAACTTTGATTGCTTAATGTTTATCCGGCAACTGTGGCGACGTGTTGTTTTTATGCTAGTTTGGAGGATTGTGATTATCGCCAATTTAAATGGGTTGTTGTAATGTAGGTGTGTAATAATGAAAATTCGGATATTTCTAATTTAGTTTTTATTTCAACAAAACTCACGTTACAATAATTTTATGAACAAACAGATCGCGTACGCTAGTGGAGATTTAGGGCTAACCCGACGGCTAGACCGCTGGAAACAGAATAATATATTTTCCGCGCGAGGCGCGCGCTGGCTTACAGTGATGCCAGCCTCACAAGAATGTGGGTAAAAATAATGTTGTCATTATTTTCGGGAGATGTAAACTCCCTATTATTTACCCTACACTAGACTTGTGCTTGAACGAAACAAACAATAGATAGTTGAAATAATATTTTGAACTTATTTTTAAAAATTAATACATATAGTCAAAATGATAATAAAAACATCTGATTTTTTTCAAACCTTTACAGTCCATGGCTGGCAGTGAACCTGTTAAAGGGAAATGGACATTATATGCCAGCTCTTGTAGTTTCACGCTATAACTAAAAACAAGCAATTACATAGGATTTTACTAGTTCGTGGAGTAAAATTCACCCTGAAAATAAAATGGTTGTCAGAATATGATAAGCGCATACAGAGCCATCTAGTACTAGTAAACTGCATCGGGTTTAGTGTACAGTATGTTCCGAGATGTCACACACAGTTACAAATTTGTTTTCTTATAAAACTTAATAGATTCACATACCCCATAGACACACTTCCCACTGCTGACCTCTTTTTTTTATACCTATGGTTTCTTTACATTTAGTTGATGTATTTTCCAGTGAATAATTTTTATTTGAGAGTATAAATGATATTTCATTCAACTGTGATTATATTACTATGTTTATTGTTATTATATATTTTTACACCGAACTAGAATTTCATGCACCATAACCGATTGGTAAGATTTTCTACTGCACCCTCTTGTTCATTTGTATATACATTGTATTATTCTTTAATATTATTTTTATTTTTATTTCAGAATGTGTGTGATTTGGTCAACAACAAATTGGGAGACTTTTTGGAATATGCGATTCACATATTCAGACACTGCGAAATGTGAAAAATCAAAGTAAACTCTTCCTAAAGAAGTAGGAAAATAAATGCTGTAATAATTAAAAAGAGTACAAAACTACTCTAAATAACTGACGTACAATTTTATTATATCAACATGAGGAGATTTTTTAAAATAGAATTTATTAAAGTGGAGTTATTAATTCATATTGTTGACAATAGATGTCAATGTTTAAGGTACATTATTTATTAAAATTATGTGTACATATTGGAAGAATTAGTTAAACATATATAATATAAATAATCAACTATCTAATTTCATCACACTTATGTGACTACAATGGTAGGCAGATGTGATAAATACAATGTAGATAAAGCATAATTTGAGTTTTTCAGCTGAAAATCAGCGCAAAATATCTATTTTGAAGGTGTTTCTAATGATAAGGTGTTTTACTGATCAGAGCCTGGGGTCTAATTCAACCCAATTAGTATGATTTTGCCTCAAAAGACATATTAACTTGAATAATTTTATTGAATTGATATTATATTTTCCTGTATAAAGCCTTAGACACATTACGCTATTTAATGCATGCATAATTTGGGCATGGCATATCCATTCTATATGTTGGGGTGACACACTACGCTATAATCTTACTCAGGAGAGGGGGTCAGATCAATCGGAGAACTGCCACCGAATATCATTTCTTTTTATGAGATCTGTCACTTTGACAGATGACAGCCGCGTAATTACTTAGTTCTGACCCCTTCTCCTGCCGTTGGTAGAAGAGGGGGTCGCATTATTTTCAAATATAGCCTGGCTAGCAGATCACAGTGCATATTGTTGCCATGCCCACACTTACATAATACATAATCTTTTTGTATGGATTGTATGGCAAGCAATATGGAGTTATATAAAACGCTTTGATCTTAAAGCGTAATCTGTCACCCCCTTAATATAATATATCAAAACACATTTACTATCATAATATATTTTTACTTTTTACATAATTTAATTTCATATTTTCCCGGTGCTTATGTATAATAAGTTCAAAATAATTATTGTATTATTTTAGTCACATAATTTTATAAGAAATTCCTCATGGAAAAAAGACGATATTTTATTTGCATTCCATTTTTATTTGTATTTTAAGAATTTATTGACATTATTTTTACAATAAAAAAATATTATTTATTTACTTATATCAATAATTTATAAGTTTTCTAAATCTGTATAATTTATTTACAGCATCTTTAACAAACGCTAATAACATGACAAACAAAAAGATCAATTTTTTATTATATTATTATTATTGTTTATGATATTTACCCACATTACTCATTTTATATCAAAACTAGCAAATAATACTCTTTTACGTGATGAATTTAATATTTTATTTAGATATTTTTGGGTCACTATATATGTATATATGTTTTTTTTTTACTTAGACAAATAAGTGTTATTTTAATGCAGCTACACATTTATACAAAAACCTTGTTTTACTCGCTACTCAAATTCTAGTTTCTATCTATTGACTAACACATTTCATTAACTATGTCAAATAAAAATTCTTGATTGCAAAAGTGCTCAATTAACTTATTTTTATTGTTTTATGATTAATTAATCAAAAGACTAGATCTGAACAAAATACCTGTGATTTTACTAATCTGCCGTCCATAGGCAATATAATACATAACAGAATATTAAATTAAATGTATTTTTGACTAAAAACCTGTGAAAATCTCAAAGTAATTTCTCTTAAATATGACTACCTATTTATCTATCCTTGCTAATGCTCAATTTAAATTTAATTATCAAACATTTCTGTCAAAATAATTTTTGTAGCCACTTCGGATAATATGATTTATCTTCAAAGTTTGTTGTCGCAAAATACTTATCAATGGTCTGATAAAAACTATTGTTTAAACTACATTTAATTAATGATTCAACTGTTTTCATGCATAGTGGTGGTTTACCCTTTTATCTCGGCAATGTTTGCCTTTCATTTGTGTGGTTGTTTTACACGTTTCCTTGCTGATTCTGGTGGCAAAATGTCGATGAAAGTTTCCATTCTTCGAAAATATGATATTTTCTCAAAATAGATGGTTATTTCAACCAAAACGATCACTAATTAGTGCACAATTCGCTCGAAACTACTTCACTAGTTTGTATGAAGCAAGGTATTGGTTACATGAAAAACTGCCGCCTTTGTTTCGGAAGGAGGTGGACACTACCTTTTTTTGTACAACAGAAAAACGTTAAAGTCAAAATACTATGGATTAATGATGTTTATTTTACAAACCGGTATATTATCGAGAAAGAATGAACCTTTCTCTATAAAACTGCATATTCAGCTCATTTTTGACTCACAGCTCACTTTGACAATTCCGCTTTTGATTCTAGGGGCCTCATTTACAAAACCAGCTTTCGCCACTTAAGCTGCAACATGACATACCTATTATTATTTTTACCTGATGAGATAAGTATGCAAAAACGTTTTGTAGCTTCATTCTGCATCGACCAACTCCCAACAGACACCACGATTCTTTAACAAACTCTCGCGACAGACAATAAAAATCCACTTTTATTTACATAACATGAGAACAACTTTCTTGACAACTCTTCCAATTTTTGTCTTTCTGTAAAGTACAACAAAATTGATAGACCATGTTGCCCTGCTTAAGCGACGCTATGTAATGGTTTTTTTTTTTTTTTAAGATTATAAATACAATATACAGAAAAGAATGACAAAAAACCAATTATCAATGTTTACAGATAGGCAGAAATACAAAACTAACCAATGAATACGAAGAAGAAAATACAAAAGCCAAACTAATTAACAAATATAAAAAATAAAATACAGTGACTGATTTCGTAAAAGGAATTTACAAGTTTATTGTATCGACATGTTTTTATTTTTATTTTTTAAGAACATTCCCTGGCTATGAATAACCTGACAAATTTGAATTCATCTTACTACAATCATAATAAACATAAAATTTTGCTTGTGCAATGATAGAGGACTTAGCTAGTCTAGCTAGCTAGACTGGTTAAATTTTAAAAATGATTTGTAAATAGGATAGTTTGATATGATAGGTACACTGAAAAACTATGATATTATTATTTTTTAGATTACACTACTCTTCTCAGTATTCCGCCCCTCGATTATCCGACATAATCCCCCGTTATTTTCAAGCTCTATAATTCGCCAGTATTCGTCTATCAAATTCAGTTCTGCCGCGTGCCTAAACGCAAGCGACAAGCTTTGCACACCTACGGGTTTGGTTATCTTACTTTTACGCACTAAGGGCTGTACTAGTAAATGTGTTTTGAATTTTACACAACTGATAAACAAACATTAATGTATCGTAAATGGTTGTGTAAAATTTTAAACATGTTTTAACGTGGTCAGTTACTATACCGCTGTCCAGCTTGCTAGTGCTGACCATTTTACCATTCACCAGGGTTGATTATTGTTTTAGAACATTTCATTCAACTGTTGCACGACATGTTTCTGTTCGCTTCGATCTGCCAAGTTTTTATTTTTTATTATATGTTTATAAAATGGAGTATTTTCGTAACTTCAAACCAAAAATGGAAATTTTATGAAAGATCGGTACATAGCGGTGTTTGTTTATTTTTACAAAATACCTGTTCTAATTTTTAACATATATGGTATGTATGCACTATAATCCGCCACATTCACTAATTGGACACTTGTCCGGTTTTAGGGGTGGCTAACCACCACTAATCAGTGAGAGAGTGATATGTAGGTAGTTTAACACTGAAAAATTATGATATTATTATTTTTATAATTACGTCTTACAATTGTTAGTTTTGCTGTTAATTTAGTAAGGATATGAAGATATCCTCATATGTAAATGGATTATCTTTTATAAATACATTATTATTTAATTAATTTACTATTTCTAAATTTATTTATACATAGTCTTATTCCTTAGCATTCCGTATGAAATTACAAAAAGACAAATTATTTATAATCTTTACTGATAGTTTTAGGGATAGATTAAATATTTTAGTAAGCATATTTGTAGAAAAATTAAATTGTAACCGAGTATTTTAGTCATTTTTTCTTACGGCCATTACAAATTTTGAATAAAAAAATACGTAATATAGAATAAAAATACTAAAAAATTAAACTATTTATAGATTTATTTCACAAAATTTTGTATGTACATATAACAATGTTATATTGTTTATATTATTTTATTGCAATTATTGTAAAATACATATTTTGATTGTCAATCAATGGTATTTATTTTTAAATCCACAGTTTATTAAATTATTTAAATACAGATTTATGCAGCTTCAGAACATGACCGCTATTTATGATAACTTTTAATGTGAATATTGAACAAGAGTCCCAACTGTCTGCAGCCCGTAAAACTATGAGTATTATGGCTGAAGGGAGTGGGGAAAGGCAGAAATGGAGAAGAGGAAAGTCGAGAATTACCTGGCTATTCAATTTGGGAGGCGGGTATGTGTACCGCCTCCCCGGCAACCATTTATTGGATAACCAACACCTCTGCCATAGGTCGCCTCAAGTGGTGTAAAGTTTGTCTGGATCTTAGCGGTTGATGCGTCTGCCTACCTACTGCTTGGCTGATCATGACATTATTTTCCTCTGTGGAGCTATAAAAAAAAATCAGATCTGGTCACCAAACCTGGCTAAAGACATTCCAAGCAATGTTTCGATTCTGAATGGTAGTCTTGGTCACCTGAACATTAATGAGAGTATCTACAACTATTGCCAGATGAAAGACCAACACTCATTATATTATTACAACGTTGCTTGAAATTACTTAAGCTATGTTTAGTGACTTTATCTGAATAAAAATATTATCTGTTCTAATTCCTTCTGTCTGACAACATTCCATTTTAAGGTTCCATAGTCTCTCCGGCCACAGACAGGGAGAACTCTTTGTTAACATTATAACATACATTTATAACCACAACCTTTTTAAAATTTTAAATGACAGAAGTATAACACCCTTTTTTAATACAGAGCCTTTTAGCTAAAATGTCACAGAGATATTTTTCTATAGATAGGTACTTATTAAATTTATTGTACCGACTCAACTTGAGTACATATTTATATTAGTTTACATAAATATTGTACTTGGAAAAGAATTTATGAAAACACAAAGGTTGATATCTCAGTAGACTAAGATTAAATTCATAAAATTTGTTTATAATTCATAAGGTTCATATTTCTATTGAAATGTGTAGATCTTTCTAGAAGAAATCCTGATATCTTAAAATACATAATAATGATTAATAAAATTATTAGTGTTTAAACATAATGCCTACACTATTTATTCTGTAAGATTTTATTAGATTTTTAAAGTACCTGTATATTTTGTTGTTTTTTTATAGTCTTATTCAATTATTTTGTATTGTAATAAAAATACATGTTTTTGAAATTTAAATTTAGTTATAAGTATCAGGCCATTATGCCAAGGATCTTGGAAGTTTGGTGTAAAAAGGCCACGAATTCAGTGTAATAATAACATTACATGCCACCTACATAGAATGTACCTTTTCTATATTATGTACATACACTTTGGATATACTCTTGTTAATCTAGACACTGTCACAATATTTAAGCAAAACCACAGAATTTGAGAAAGTCTAGACAGTTAATTTATTTATCAATATGTCACTTTTTGTGTTCTGTGTATTGGAAATAAAGCATCTCAATTGATTATTAAATTTTATAATATAAAATTAATGTAAAATGTGCTATACATAACTGGAATAAATTATATTCAACATAGGGCCGATATATTAGTTTTTTTCGTTGTTGTAATGGTATCAGTCGACTTATCTTGTCAGGACTCCTACCAGAGAGGAAAATGACGGACGTAAATATCTGTTAAGTCGGCCGAACTTGAAAAGCAACTGAAATTTCGGCCCATAGTTTTTGAAGTGTAGTCAAACATTTTAAGCACTAGTTAAAAATGTTAGTACTTGTGTGTTTTATTTCCAGTTATAAGATAAAGAACAAAGATTTTTTATGTGAGTGTTTACTTAGTACTTGCCTGAAATCGAAATATTTTCAGTTCCTACTTACAAAATATTATGGATATTTTTTTATTATCTTTTGTCATGTTTCCTACCTTGCCTACAATTATTACCCATGAACCTAAAAGGCCCCGGATGGAGCTATTCAAGAACAATTTGAAGCTGCGAGGTGAGGGGATGATGCATGAAAAATGCCAAAACCTACTTAATTGCATTATCAATTCAAAAATTAAATTAAAATCATTAATTTTACGTATATGTACCACTTTGCATACAAATCATTTCAGGAGTTTGTCATATAGAATGTCTGCCAGACAATTCCCCCTCACCCTAGATTTGGCTTCAATGTCATTCATACAAAATCACACTAATTCTCTGTCTGAAGATTTTTAGGCTCATGTTATTAGCAGATAGATTACACATGTACAGTGTTGCCAGATCTGATACCTTGGGACAGCTGTTAATAATTGTTATGAGTAAAACACACAAGAACCTAAACTTACATTAATTTTAAACTGGTACCTACCTACCTACTTTAAAACACTTTAAATATTATATATCGATAACAATAATATAAAAGTGTCATGTAATATTTATCATAAAACCCCTTGACTCTAATGACATATGAAATGTGTCGTAAAACATAATAATGTCATGCTACATATGTACACAGTATATTTATGTGTATTTATTATTCTAAAATACATTCTACAAAACTTGCAAACTACATTATGATCTATTAAACTGTATTTTCTTACTGCATCACACGATAAAATTATTTAAAAAAACCTAATTTTTAATAAAAATAAAATAGTTTTATTGTAAATATTGACATAATAATATATAAATAAAATAATTGCAATGTTTTGTAGGTATCGTGTCATTTCACAGTGTCTTATTAGTGATTATGTTAATGTTCAATTTAGAGTTGCACATAAATGTACTCAAATAATTGTAACATTATCAAAATAGATTTAAAATATTATGGTGCATTGTTATATGGACACAAAATGAAATCTAAAATCAAACTGTAGTTTTTGTGTGGCTGTATCAACTCACTCACAATTTCATTGTAGATTCTCTCTTTACCTAACCTAGCCTTATCCAACAGCGTTCTTGAGATCGTAATATGGAAGCCAACATCGACCTGATAAAAGTAAGGATTCTTTTTTCAAATGTGAAATCGTCATGCTTATTTGGACTTTCTTATTTATTCGAATTTTTTTCAATATTATGGTACTTGCTTGAAGAAAGTCTGAAAAAAGAAATGTCATTGAAATAGTGACATTTCTTTGGACAAATTGTATAATTCCTCATTTGAAATTTAAATTTTTTTAAGTAGGTAAGTACATATGTAAGTACCTACTTGCAAATCTTACGTATTCAGGGGAAATTTTGGTTATGATTTATTAAATAAGAGATAAATAACACTTAAGGCGATGCCATACGTAGTAATGCAAAATCATGTGTTTTTGGTTTGAAAATTTGGTCGCCTAGAAATGTTAAATACTGCGAGTAGAATACATCTTGGCCTTTGAAATAATCGAGTATTTTTTAGATAAGTCTTTTTATAAGCCCAGAAAAAAATAATGTAAAGGCCTATGAAAATTGCTTTAAAATCTTTAAAAGTTCAAAATCTCCTACTTACGAACCCATTTTCGGTTATGATTTTATTGTATAATGTGGCAAATTAAGTTATTTATTAAAAAAAATAATTAAATATTTATGCCTGAACATCCACAAAATAAAATAAAAGGCACTCTTTGGCCATGTTTTTTTCTTGCATAAATCAAAACAGGCGGATGGTGTTAAGCGGGAATTTAAACCTTATCGCCATCTACGTAAGGGTTGTTATTGATAGCGGCTCTATTTAAAATATTACACGACGTAGTGCATCGCCTTAATTACTTTTTTGGAAGCGAGGTCTGCAAATAAAATCTGTTTAGAAAAAGGAATATATTTAATTTTGACATTTCAATATATCTACACGACAGTTAAAATGCGTAAGTGTTTCTATTGAAGGGTTTTTTTCCCTGACTGATTTTGATTAATTTATCGATGTATTAACTCTTGGTGTCTGCTGCAAAATTTTCGCCGTCCGTCATCTTATTCTATTTTCATCATATAACTTCCTTGTATTTTGAAAAAAGATGTTGTAAATTGTACCATATTACCAGAAAATGTATTTATATATTTATGAAAATAGTATGCTATCTGCCATACGTATTTTCCCCAGAATAGCTAATTATGTTCACAGAAATGATTTTTTAAGGACGCTGGCGTTTTAGCATTAAGCAAAATCAAGCGTGCTAGTTATATAGTTAAACAAAAATCTACAGCCTATTCTGTTGTATCGATTTTGATTAGTTGCCAATCTGTTCTTTATTACTCCATTTGGTCCTTCCCACATAAAGTTTATTACCCCATTTGGTCCATCCCACATAAACTCTATTTGTTGAGTTAGGTTAGATAAAGAGGTACAAGCAAGATGCAATCGTAAGCACGTAGATACAGTAACACTTAAACCTACAGTTTTATTTTCGATTGTATTTTGAATGTGTATAAAAGTACCAATATCACTATCATTGTAGGTGAACTATTGTTTAGTGGATTTAATTAATATTATGTACAGGTTTTACAATAAAACACTTTCCTGGTGGTTTGTATCCACTAGGACGCTAATGGAAAATAATACATCTTGTAACTACACAAAAAAACTTGGCAAAATATTAAATAATTTATGACTGTAAATCATTGAGAGTTTATTTCCCATATACGTTCTTATGGATACACTTCATAAAAAAGTTGGGCCAGCCTGTATTCATTCTAGTAAACATTTGTTATTTACATGCATTATTACTCTAATACTTTTTGCACTAAGTGTTTACTTTAAACTGTTTTTGGTAATTAGTAACTTTGTGATAGAACACAATAAAGTTGACTGGTGATTTGCAGTGCTGCCGAGTTTTTCTTAGTTGCAGAAAATCAACATAGCCAAACTCCAAAAGGATAGGGCACTTGAAGACTATAAAACATATAAGATCGAACCCTGCAACTTTGTGTACAAGACTATTGAAACTAATACACCAAGCTGTTTCGGTAGAGCCCTGACCTCGTCAGAGCCGATATTAACTCAGTCTATAAGTTGGCAAGACCATGTCAACAATGTGATCTACACAAAGTTAATAAAAAGTTGTTCAAATTAACTTTATCACACAATAGTAACAATAAATCAGGTTCCCGTCTCTACTTGTCAGTTTTTCAATTGTTATTAAATTTACGTAAGTACCTAATGATTTGAAATCAAATGATTTACAACTTACTCTGGTTCAGTTACGTAATGAGTTTATTGTTTTTTTTGTGATTTCTAATCAATGTCTCTGTTATTGATTAAGAAATCTTAGAATTCGCTTACAATATGTATCTGGAAAGTTTAACGGATTCATGTTTACAGGTTGCCTCAACTATTGAAGGCAGAGTTGATTTGTGTTTATGCAATTTTTCATTCCAATAAATATTTAATATTAACTGTATACTTTTATTTAATTCCTGATTATGTTATGTATTTATATCCTTCACCTTCGAAGACGAATAAGAATCAATTAGATAAATTTAAATTGAGTAGATTAAATAACTAATGAAATATTAGATTTAACTATATCAAGCTATTTATCTACAGTAGTACATATGTATACGGAGAAGATATAATGCGCCCTCTGTCCCAGCATTTTATACTCTGCTTCATCCCCTCTTATTCATACAACTTAGAATCAATGAGAAAAAGGATGTTAAACCTGAATAAACAGACAAAATTACCAAATATGACCTAGAAACTATTCTCCAAAAATGGGTTTGCCAAGCCTCGAAGAAAATTTACAAAAATATATAATATTAGAAATCTTTTCTCCACTATCCCACCGTCTTTACAGGGATTAGGGTTCGAATTGCTCCCAGTGCTCTCTCGTCGGGACTGCCTGACTGCCCCTGTCTTGTCAGAAACTGTAGAAGTTGTTCCGAGAATGCCATGTAATTATATACTGTTAATTTTATTTTGTGTAGGAACAGTCGGGGCGTTTAGAATCAACTTATATTAGCTTCATTTTTTAAAAAAAGTAGGTAAGTTCTTAAAGTGTTAATTATTGACATGATAACCGATAGAGGGACCCATCTGGTCCTTAAAACAGTTTGGAAAAGTGGTGGGTGCCGTTGACTGTTCATACTTATATTTAATATCTGATTCTGATATAATAAAGTTGGTATCTAGTTAAAGTTTTTGGACAGCTTTTGGTGCAAGATATGAAGTTAAACAACAAAAAATAAATAAAAAACCCTTTATTGCAAAGAACAACTTGTTCGATTTAAGCCTGTGACAGACTTGCTATTTTCTCATGGCCTGGCCTATTCCAGCATATCGTTTGCCCACGCCCGCCATTTGCCTTCACACATTTCCATTGAGAGATATGCTGAAATAGGCCAAGTCGTGAGAGTGTCAGCGAGTCGTAAAAATGACCCATTCCCATGAGATAAATATTTCCCGACTATGCACCGGTGCCGAAGGAATAAATGATACTAGTTCCTCGGAGCATCTTTCATTGAAATAAGATAGAACCGTTCCCACGAGACGCCTGTGGTCTAAAGATTGCAATCTGCTTATCTATTAAACAAACCGCCCGTTTCTGCACTGCACAAAGTATTTTTTTCAATTATTTTGGGGTTCCAGACCAGAGGTGGCTGCCAAATCCAAAACTGGTTAAAAGTGTGTAATCATGATGTTTTTAAAATGTGTAAAAACCTACAAAAGTGCGTTGAAAGGTGTAACAAAAATAATATTTAATAGCTGACGTGTACCCTGCGTTGCTTGGGGTTTTAAATGGTTTGCTGTATAGTTTTGAGATTGTGAATTCGTCCCTGACGTTTCAACCATTCACTACTGTATACCACATTGTTACTGTTATAAAACCACATTTTGTCGACTTTAATTCGATTCGACGAAACATAAGTGCTGGGAAAATAACTTAGATTTACCAATAAATAATATCATACACCCTGTGTAAAATGAAGGAGATCATTCCAGAGACTCCAACTGGACTTTTAGCTACATCACGAGCATGTGAGCGGCGTGATGCGTTTTTTTCCGAAAAGTGCATCTATGAGCCAACATTTTTAAATATATTTTCTACGAACTATGGATATTGTCAAGGAAATTAACTAATCCTGAATGATCTGAAAAAGAGACCTTATTATAACTTACTAACCATCACGCCGTTTCCTCGAGGGATTAGCACATAGGATGGACCGCCACGAAACTCTGTCTTGACACAAACTCCTTGCTTCATTCACAGTCATGCATTTTCTCATACAAACATTCTTATTCTGTTATTCTGACTCTAACTTGCCATTACCTGACTCTGACTTAAGCATAAAGTTTAGTAGAAATATTGTACTATTATCTATATATACTATTATCATAACTTAATCAGAATTTACAAATTTTTAAATTACAACTACCTTATCAATATTATAATTTCACTAAGTACTAGATAAGACCTTTGAAATTGAGAAGAAATCAAATTTTTCTATATTTACAAAATAGCGGGTATTATTTATCTAGTTATTATCTTTTCAGCTGAAAATTAGCATTTTTTATCTGATAAAAATTATATTATCAATTCAAATCATAAACCGCTTTAAAGAAACAACGATAAGAGCTATTTTGGCATAGCCGATTAGAAGATTTGGGTCAGTTCCTAGCAGCACGTATCCAAGATGGCGCCCAATTATTTTCGTCAAGAAAACAACGGAACACAATCTGTCACTCGCACTTGGCAGTTGGCTCGAAAAAATTTATCAACGGTCGTAAACGGACACGGTTGTTCGCAATCTGAAAACAGTTAGTTTATTGTGCATGTATAGTGCTATAGTGCATCTAGTTGAGTTCGTTAGTTATCATTAATAATAAGTCTAATAATATTGGAAATACCATAATATATAATATGCACCTGTTCGTTCTCGCATGAATACATCCATACATCTGTGTTTATAATTGCACCGGACGCAAGTATGTGATATTGCATGCAACAGGTTTCTAGTTTCTTGTTCGATCTTTCATTCATCGTATTTTTACTACAATTGTTTTAGTCGCTTGTTCAATTTGTGCCAGTCCGCTTGTCGAAAAAAGTGGTTGGTTCGAGTGATAAATAGGCGACTGTCTTCTGGATCGAAATGTCGGGAGTTTTAATACAACAAATATCCCTGCAATATTGTGTTCACTATTTCAAGTCGGGAATTGTTGCTTTGTGTATTGTGTAGTTAGTGAAAAGTGAAAACAATCCTTAATGTCTTAACATTATCCGTTATTGCATGACGTTTTTCCTAACTACAGAATGTTTTTGCTTGTAGATGAATTGCAGTATTTTCCCAGAAATAATGACTAACCAAGTGCCTAATAATAAATAATATAACGCCATATTATACTAATCCAAATAATACTGAGTGTTTGATTGAGGTTTTGTGTTTCACTAAAAAAATATCCACAACATGATGCCATCAAGTTTAACCCACAATAATAATAGTAACCGAGTGAAAAATATTCGAAGTAAATTTGAAGTTTTGAGTGAACCGCCGAAGATTACTCTGAAGAATAAATTCGAAGTTTCAAGCATTGAACAGCCTAAAAATGTCAAAATTGTCAGATTACAAAATACAACCACAGTTCCTATAAATTTAACAAAAGACAAACATGTTTATTTACCTAAACTTCAATTGTGCAAAATTAACAGTGCTCCAAGTGCAAAATTCTCAACAAGCAATGTTCTAAATTCAAAAGATAAATTTGGTCCTCCATGCAATTTTGGAAATCGAAAACGCCTCAAAGAAAATGTTGGTGTTAATGATGAAAGTCAAAATTCAAGCCATTGTACAGCAGAATCTCAGCCTAATTTTTTAGATGAACCCAAAATGCCAAAAAGTCAAAATTTAAAGACAGATGTTGATGATAATGCTGAAAATGAAGATGCGGGAAAGGAAAATATGTCTAAAAATGAAGATTTCAGAGCTTTGACTCGACAATTTAGTGATCCCACAAAGAAATTGCACAGGAGCCCAGCATTTCGGTGTGATCGAAGCGAAAAGATCCGGGATTCTAGAAAAAACAGTTTCAACAGTGATTGCTCTGATCATTCTCCACTACCTTCGGAAAGTGATCGCTGCAAATTGAGCAAAGACAAACTCAAAATCCTAGGGTTGTTGCTCGAAGAGAAGATGAAACAAGACAGCTTCGAGTTTTCAAAGCCTAAAAGGATAAATAAACCGGATGAGAATGGTGTCCCTGTCAACAATCCAATTGATCCACAAACATTAGATGTTTACCCAGGTGGTGTTAAGAATGTTGATGCTTTGAGTAGCGAAGCTGTTCATTCTGATCAAATTCCCAAACACATTTTGGACCAGTATGCTCAAGTTATCAAACCAAAAAATAAAATTGTCAAAAAGGCTGCTGTCAAAACTGACGCAGTTTTCTCCGATAGTGGAGTCAGCTCTGAAAGTGAGAATCTAATTTCTGATGATCTGGAAGAAACTCCAGTTGTTTCAAAGAAAACAAACAGTTTTAACTCAATTCGGAGTAACTTTGAAGTCGCAAATACTCAAAATAAAGAGGATATTCTTTCAAATCGACGGAAAGTGCTGAAACGAAGTGTCGATGATGAATACAACCAATATTTCGATGAGAAATCGAGCTCTGAACGATTGCTAGAAAATACTGAATCATCATCAAGCAGTACGATTATTGGTATCGCAAATAATTCAACTGAAGAATCATTGACGACCAGTTTGCCTATTGAAGGTGGTGATAAAAACTCCCTTACAGACACTTTGAAGAAAGTGCTCAAACAGCCATTGCCTCCGGGCCCACCTCCCAAGAAACCGCCGAGAACTTTTGCCATGTTGTCCCCTGACCAAGCGTCTACTTCTAAGTCTCCAGATATACGCTTCGATTTTGAAACGGCAAAAAGAAAATTAAGAGACCTAAAAGTTAAAAGCACAAAGCAGCATCGGACCAAAGAAGAATCCAAATTGATGTTGGCTAAGCTAGAAAATGCTTTACGTAAACACGAAAGCAGCGGAAAAATCATGTCTCCACGTCCAATCAAAAAATTCAACGATTCTAATTCTGTTTCAATTCATACAGACACCTCTTTGAACGATTCAAATGGAAGTTCTAAATCTACATCAAAACTAACAAGGGAGTCACCCACAAAATTTGACAAGTCCCCAAATGCTTTGAGCGATTCTAAACCTAAGGACGTGCATTACATGTGCACGGAGATACTAGATTTGCATTTCCCCGAGCAAGGAAACATGCTCAACTCGAGCAACGCCAGTTTGAATTCATCGGAAGGTTTACATACTTCAAATTCATTTGCAAAGTGCTTGAATTCTCTGAATTGCACGAGCAATAATAGTCTAGGCAAAAATACTTCAGGGCAGAATTATACAAAACTTGGCTCTTTTGGAAATAATTCAAATAGAAACTCTATGACGAGCATGTGTTGTTCGTGCAATTTTGAAGCGAAATCTTTAAGGAGTAGTGTCGAAGATATAACTAGCCCCAACGTGAGACTGAGCACATTTATGCCATCTCCAAATAAGACTAACGAGGGTTTAAATAATTTGCACAATTTTTGCGAGGCTTGCAAACAAAACCCTGGAACCCATCAATTCACATGCCATATTAATAATTGCTCTACGCCTGATGCAAGACAACCCGAAGAATCAAAGTCTACTTTTTTCGTAGATAGAAAAGCGTTCAGTCGTAACTCCGATACAAAATCACAGTACGGTGTTTTGAAAAAGTGCAAATCTCAAGAACACATTTACGCTGAGCCTTATGAGTTTCAACGCTTGAGACACGAACAAGAAATCCGTCCAAATGTAAGCCCGCCGAATAGAGCCAGCTTTGAAATTAAACCTGTATTGTTACGAAGTGGTACGCAGCTGGAAGATGGGTTTGGCAGAGCGAGAGATCCAGATTTCACCAAGATCATTACCAACCCTCCCGTTCAACAAAATAAGGATATCTTTGGAAATCCACGACGACTATCTTCATCGAATTACAACTTTGAACAAGTTGATATTCCGGATAAGCAAACATCGGAATATGCAAGCACAAGTCTTAAAAGTTTTCAGTCTGATTCCAACAAAGACTTCACTGTGAGAGATTACAAGACTTTAGAATTAAATAGAAGAAGTAAAGAATTTAATAAGACTTCTACAGAATCCAACAGAAGAAGTTCTTGTGATTTCGGCAATAAGAATTCTACTCTTCAAAACCCTGGTTCTAAAGTCAAGGATATGCTGATGAGGCTTGAAGGAGGAAGAAGTAGCCTTAGAATTGTCCGGAAGAAGGACAGCGATGAAACGACTTTCTCAACGGGGAGGAAATTTCATCATCGTGAAATGAGTTCATCGCCGATCCGGGACAACGATCATCGAGCCGATGAAATCAAGAACGATGAAGCAATCGAGAGGAGATTGAGCTATGTGGTAAGCATATTATTTCAATAATGCTATTCCTTTTTTTAATCATAAACAAACTCTATTCCACTTTATAATTCCAGTTGCTGGATATTATTATCTTGACTGCTTATAAATTTTGCCTTGTACTGTGGGACATTATGTAAGTTTGATTTTTTTTTTTATATTGTCTACTTGAACTGATTGGGCAAATTTTTGTAGAGAACAGTCAATGATTTGCTTTTTGCAGGGTAATAAATAATAATTGATTTTGTAAAGCTTGCAATAATGCTTTTTATGTTTTCTGCCATTACCTACCTGCAGCATTGAAAATAATGATCTCTAAAATATCTTGAAAGTCTAGTTGATAGTTCATTGAAGAGTCATTCAGAGGTAACTGAGTTGGTATCGACTAGCATTCCCATTCAAAATATATTGGTGCTTAGTGAAAACAGAAAGAGAGCTTTATAATATTATTATATCCGTCATAACCACTTTTAAAATAAAATATTTAACTGATTTATTGAATCAGCCTTAAAACAAAAAATTAGTTAGATATTTTTGCCAATACTCTGTTAAGTTAGAATGAATCATTTCATAACAGACGAGTTACACCTTGCTCTAGAGTGGAACTTACTCTCAGTGGAGAATCCAGGCTGCTCGCATCTCGGTGGGTCGAACCCAAAGATATTAGAAGAACGAGATATGCTATGTTGGCCGCCGGACCGTAGCCGGAGTACTACCTAATTAGGGTACTTTGAACGGTATCGGGACGTGTACGCACAGAAATCTGTTCTATGTATTAGTGCGGATACCTTAGCGATGCCTTAGCGTAAGCGAAGGTGTGCAGTAGTATTGGTGAACAAAACCGGCGACACTCGGCAAAACAATTCCACTCAGTACGAACTGCACATAGCACATCTCGTTCTTCTAATATCTTTGGTCGAACCACTCGTTGTTCGAGTGTAATGACTTCGTCGAGAATCGAGGCCCTGGTGAGAGACTCACTCGAATTGAAATGTTGCTTGAAACGAATTTAGATATGTTTAGTGATCAGATTAGAATTGCGAGGTGCTCCCACCCTTTCCACCACCCCTCACAACATTAGCCTTATAAAATTATTTCAATTGGGGATGCCGTAGTTCCACTGGCTCCGGGCATTTGTGTGGTATCACAAAAAATCCAGTGCGACGTAATTCACTCATTTTAATTCATATTTACATGTTACTTAAAAAATGGTATTTTGGCATCCCCAATTCAGGTATGTATTGGGAGGCTCAAGGGAAGGAGATGGAAAGGTGAAGGTTTGGAAGTGCCTTGCTATTCAGATCTGTTCACTAAACAAAAGTATTGCCTGGTTTACACGAAGCAAGTGTTTAGTCGGGTGATTTAGTGGCTACTACGCAGCTATCGTACTACTTACTACTAAAAGCACACTGACCATGACCGCACGCGTTCAGTGCCTTCAAATTTACTACACATTTTATTTGTCATTAAATCCATCGGCTAAATACTGGCGTGTCGTGTAAACCAGGCATAATTATTATTAGTAATTGAAGTACGTCAACCATTTGTTTTTTGCATCGATATATCAATTCCAGATATGTCGTGTTTTACAATACAAATTCCGTCGAATTATTCGACCCACCAATGATTAATTTCATAGCCGAACTCCCCATCTGATTCGAAAGCAAAATATCTTGGGAGACAAATTTGCTCCTTGCAGACCAAGAAATGGTAAAAAGCATTGCTTCTTGCGTTCTTTGACTGTGAAATAGTGCACTTTCATTTTAATAAATGTTTTCGTAACCCAATTTTTGGAACCAATTATTTTGGTTTCGGTGTCATTTTTAATGTCCACACGCTCTGTCTAAACTTTGTTGGACGGTGTTTTTGTTTTGTAAAATTTTGATTTCGTTTCGGTAAACATTGTACTTATAGATAATGTTCCATTGTTATCTTTTATTTTGATAGTGCAAATTATCAATTTATCGTCAAAATACACATTGGTTCTGAACCTTATATGCCAAGAAATTCATCGTGTACTTGCTAGTAACTCGCTGCACTTGCCCCTGTATTTTGATCCTTGAAAAATGCTCCTAGAACCCTAAAATAAATGTTATTCGCTTGGCAAGAAAATAATGTAATCTTACTCTTATTCTGGCTTTTTGTCACTTACAAACATTGATTTTTATCTGTTAAAAAGCGCGTCGCAAATTCCGTGTCAAATGTATAATTTTTAATTTTCACATGTCACGGTACTGTATTTAATTACAGGAAAATTCTCGTTTGACTTATTTTTATTGTGAAGATCCCTTATTTTGATGGAAATTTGATAAAACTCGATATAATTTATCTGAATATAAGTAGCTATGCTGGGGAAACCTCAAAGGATAGTTTTATACCATTTTTATAAATAAATAAACACATTATATGGTAAGTGGGTACAATTTACAAAAACATAATTTTGCAAAAAACAAGTAATTTATTACGAAAAATAGTGTCAGCCGGCGCGTGGTGTGCTGCTCGCCATTTTAATTGACAAACTAAGGGTTAATTTTTTTTAGATAGATAAGATGGTAAATGTAAAAATAAATCAGTAAAATATAGTGTTATTGAAGTTTAAATTTAACCACAACCATCAATAAACCTGACGGTAGGTACCCACATATAAAAATAATAAATTGTATATCGCCGTTTTTGTGAAAAATCATTGCAAGGGCGCAGAATCGCCTGTACAATCGATAATAATCACAAATGCTGTAAAACGAATGGGCATAATCATTGTAGCATGATTAAATAATAATAATGGCTTGTCATTTCCACTGGTATTTCGATGTAAGATTGCTCGGAGCAACTTTCCAATGCATAATTATTATTAATTGATATCTCGCTCTCTACAGCTTTCTACTGACGAGAGACGAATACCTACATAACAGACACGGTAACCAGATGGACATGCAATATTAATTAATCAACAAATGGACTTCTAACCAGTGATGTCATCTAATTTCCGGAACAACTACTACACACCAATATAAAATATTCTTTCTATTATTTTAGTTACAAAAAACATTTATTTCACTTTCAAATTTCAACCATGCAGCTAATGCCTGTATCAATCAAAAATACAAATTTCGGTTGTGTGTCGGTTTGTGACTATGGTTCATAAAATTTGGAAATTTTCCTTTGGAAAACAGAGATAGGAAGTGGTATAATATTGTAACAGTTAATTATTTTCTTTTTCAAAATTGGAATTATAATATCCCGTGATTTTTCAAGGATATGCGCTTGTTATATTATTATTTTACTGCACATTATATTATGTATTTAAATCTGCGTATAGATAAATATCCAGCAATATACATATATAAATAAATATCTCTTATATTATTATTTAGGAGTATCTCGTAGGAGCGATTACATTTTTTCTTTTACTTATTATAAATTACTTGTATTTGCTTGTAAATTACATCCTGTTCTATTAATTCATATTATTTTTATGCCATCTGCATTCTCTCTTCTTATATTATGTACATCTAAATGGAACATTATTTGTACCTTGTATTATGTTATTTTTTATGTTTTTGGTTATTTATTTTTATTGTTGTTGTATTAAAAATAAAAACCTTCTGTTGGCACTGTATTATGCAGTAAATCATGCAAAATATGTATTATGTAAAAGCCCATAAGGGCGCATAAATTAATAAATATATACATTATTTTGGTTAAAAAGGGTAGTACCTGGCTATTCAGATCTGGTCATTAAACACGGCTAAACCCATTTCAAGCAACGTTTGAGGTACTTAGCCGTTCGTCCACGGACGTAATCAATTATAAGAATTATAGATTCATCCCAAAATATTTCGGTTTTCTGTGTATTAGCTTGATATTGCTTCCCGAAATCTTATTATATTTTTGTAATTGCAAAATATAGACATCGTAAATTGTAAATGTTTTACTCTATGTATAGGGACATAATATGAATAATAATATCCTGTTACTATCGAGGAAAATTTAACAATAACCAAACATAACCGAGGAACACAAGAGAAAAGTAACATTTTTCTGCAACACATACACATACAGAACCAACTATCAGACACACTCACTGTCCAATAGGAAGCATGATCTGGGCAACAAGTTTCGGGGTACTATTGATATATTTACTGACCCCTTTTATAGAATTAAGCGTAATCTATACCAGCACTTGGCCGACTCCGTTTACTGAATGCTTATGCTAGTAGCGTAGGTAATGTAGTTTTAGTGATTTGTCTTACAGTGTTTTTTTAAACTTTCTATTTCATTGCAACTGTTACATGTTTGACTAATATTTTTTCATATTAATAAGTTTTACATGACTTCATGCTTTAAAAACTTTAGATGAGAAACATCTTTTGTTGACTGTTTCGTAGTAAGCGTGGCAAGACGAGACGACGCTCCTACGCGGAAAAGGGAAGACACTTTTGCACGGAACATTGCTTCATTCGGCCAGCCTCGTGACTCGTCGGCTCTTTCCGTCCGGCCGCCAAAACTCTGTGCAGTATATTTGTTTGCTTCTATTTTCACTGAAATTGGCAATGGATCTATGCTACGGGTTGTTTCACAGAATTTGAACAATTCATAAAATTTCTAGTTCTGCAAAGGTTCTTTTCAAGTTCTGTTGTTAGATCATTACTGGCCAGTTGTGCCACAAAACTGAAATGCTCACAACGTTGATGATTTTTTAATTTGTAATTAAATAAAAATGTTTATTTCGTTAATTCAAAATCTTAAATCTCCGAAAGTTCTTCACCGATTCTTTGATATACTGACACAACGTTGCATTCGAATACGCGTGTATTTTTTATACCTATATTATATATATATGTCACCTTTGACAGGTACAAACAGGTTTTTTTGAAAAACTGCACCATCTGTTGGACAGAGAATTTAAAAAAAAAACAGCGCCAATGGATGGACGTAAAAGCTACACGCGCTATTGTTTCTCTATCTACACAGATATGCTGAGTCACAGCAACGCGTGTCGGGGTTAAAACAGCAAGTTAAAAATAAATGAATTTGTTTTCTAATTTATTATTTTTGCTTGTAAAATTTTATTGAAGTTGTCGATCACTTTAAATAACGAACGTAGGCGATAAGGATAACATCACAGATTCCCTGATTTATGACTGTGACCATAGATAATAGATAAAACAAGGGAGATGGGCAACCGTCATTGGTATGAATCATTATTAGTATGAAAACGCGCGCACAACGCTTGTCGCCAACGTCGTTCACCCATACTACTGCTGCTCATTTCTACGCACAGCGGCGACCCAACTTTGTCTTTACCTACGCACTAAATGCATAACTTTGATTGTATAGCCTTTGCTTGCAGTTTGAACATAGCTCTGCGACAGTCGGCACGCTTCCATGCCATATTTCCGTATGTTTACATTTTTCTATTGCACCTAAAATATCCTGATTTATGGCAGTGCCTAATTACACTGGCAGAGTAAGGATGAAATTAGACTGAATGCTGTAGAAAAAAGATCCCTACGGTACCTGATGATTATTAGCAATTCGTAAATTTTTATATCAACTTTTTTAATTTTGCACGATTTCCTCAAGAGGAAATATGTGATTTATT
This sequence comes from Hesperophylax magnus, assembly GCA_026573805.1. Classification (NCBI taxonomy): domain Eukaryota; kingdom Metazoa; phylum Arthropoda; class Insecta; order Trichoptera; family Limnephilidae; genus Hesperophylax; species Hesperophylax magnus. Next base: position 9,018,835 of record JAIUSX010000184.1, on the reverse strand, counting down.
TATTTGGTACGCTATCTATTAATTATATGCCAATAACCGATATGTATCATTGACAATAAAATCGCTAGGTAAGCCCTCAAAATAGTGTAGTTTTTTTTAGGTCGGTGCAATTTTCGACGTTTTGATTTTAAATATGGACTTCCTCAATTGGAGTAAATTGTGAAACTGAAGGGACGAAGATGATGTGGATGTACTTAGCTATTTCGATCTGGTCACTAAACACGGCTAAACCCATTTCAAGCATTTTTGATTCTGAATAGTGGTCGTTCACCAGAGCGATACTGAGAGTATTTAATACTCTGCCATTACGCTTCGGTTCGTTCAGACACAGACATGCCAACTGGCTTCAGTTCTATTCAAATGTAATCCTTTATCATAAGGTTGGTATTTTATTTGATAGGTAACAAATATGGTCATCTTCGAGTTGTACTCTTGGGTACCGTATTTTTTATTGTCGAATTGACTAACGGGACGCCATTAATGCTTTCAGTTCGCATACAATACTATACAATGGTAATACAACCATCATAATATAATACGGGCATGTGCCTAATTTTTCCATCGTTGGATCGTATAATTCAAGTTATTTTATCGCGACTTAACACCGATATAAAATATAGCAAATAGTTTATGAATTTGATTCATTTCAGCAGAAAGAAGTAAGGTAAAACTTATTTCAGGGTCAAAGACACGCGCCCACAAGGCACTTCTATCGGTTTATTACTTCGGTGGGTTAGAGTTCAGTGGTGCGAAAAGACGTTTTATAAAATAATAATGTTGGAACCATAATTAACCAGGCTTTAGGGATGTGGGGTGTGAAGTGGAGAAAAATGAGTATGGCTTTTTTAAAATCAAAATACTGTTAAAAATGTGACTGCATGACCATTTACTAATAAAATATTAGTCATTCAGAATATATCTGAACACTTGTTCAGGCAGGTGGCCCTGTCCGAATAAATATAATGGACGAGATGCGAAAATATTATTATTTTTAAGAACACGTGTTCTGACTTCCTCATAACATATGTTATTTGTCAATTCATTATTTATAGGCCTCCAGTCCCGTTTTTAACAGGAAAACGAATAATTTGGCCAGATTTTTAACAAATAAACAATATTTCGTATCAGTAAGTTTTCTCCGTGTAGACACATTTTAGATATAATGGTTTTACTTTTTATATTTGACAAAAAATATGTAAATTTTACATTATATGATAATTTGGTAATTGAATATCGTTCGAATATTGAACAATGTTACAAAAAAGCATGTTTATCATGTTGTGAACATTTTTAAGTATCCGTTTTATGTAAAATTTTCTAACAGTAATAAATTTAAATAATTAAAAAAAATATTGATTATGTATGAAAAAGTCTTAAGAATATTTTCAAAAAGTTATTAAATTTTGTATGTAGAAATAAGTGATGGAGTTTTTTTAAACCCCACCTCACCAATGACTTGTCATAATTATATCAAGCTAATGCACTACAAAAACACACAAATAAAAATGTTGTTGCGGCTATCGGAATTTGAGTTCTTTCCGCTATACTGATATTTAGACTGTCCCGACCACTGAGTTTTTTGCGGAAACACTCACAACTGCTGTGCTTTTTGTTGTTGTTTTAAAATTATTTTTTTGTATTTTTAAAGGTTTGGCGTCGTATTCTCTATAGCACAAGCTAATCTTCTGTTTTCCAATTTATAACTTAATCTCACAAACATAAGAATAAATACAGTATTGTACCATTATCTTGAATGATTTATTGACAGTTTGCTTGCATTTTACAATATTATCGCTAATTTATAATTATTCATCGTATTGGCCAATTGAAAATGATAATTTCATTTGAAACGTTGGTCTTGTGCCATAGAGGTTCATTTAATTTAATAATTTAGTTGCCAATAATATATTCTGTATCTCTTTTCAGCACAAATGTCAAAATCAACGGTATTAAACATGCAAGGTTCGTCGAACTCGATTTTTACGTTTAACAGTATTTTTCAATATTTCTTTATCAAACGTGGAGAATACAACAAATATCGCATATATTTATTTCATCAAACTATAAGGTAGAAAATCTGTTAGTCTGAAAGAGTAAAAGCTCTCAAATCATGGAGATAAAAAGCCCTGGACAGAGCATAAGTGCGATTTTGTAAGAATCGTTATTACCTTTCAGTATTCAATATTTTCTGTGCATTTCAATTGCGCAATATACATCTTATTTTTTTAATTTTTCGTAAAAACAACACTATTTTAGAAATTGGACAAAATTATCTTTCGGGTGTATGCATTTAAAATAAATGTTACTATATTTCTAAATAATAAAATTTTAACATCAATCGCGAAAAATGTTGTCAAAGACGCTAACCACATTTTTACAATTTTTCACTCCAATCGTAAAAAAATTGAGAGAACTCGATATTTCGAAAACACATTAGTTTTGTTTGGGGAATTTGTAAGAAAATTGCATCTTCGCTTTTATCTCGTTCATAAAATAAAAAATAATTTTTAAAGTTAAACCGATTGTTACGATAGCGACGCGAAATATGAATTATTCATTTTGGCTATTTTATTCATGACATCCAAGGCAACTGGAAATAATTATAATTTCTCTCTCTAACATAAAAAAATACGTATTTCCGCATATTAGAAAAAAAAACTACTATAAAATATGGACGCCAGGTCATATATGACCCTAAAACGCTGGACGGGAAGAGGGGAAATTGTATATAGTATTGGCAGCCATCTTGTATGACTAACTTTTGAACTGATGTGTATGCAAAGTGGTGCGTAATGAACTAATATTATTTTATTTTTGTATTGTTAACGCAGTTATAGGCTTATGATTTTTTGTGGCATTTGAAGAGACAAGCAATGTGAAATGTGATTAAAAAATTTCAATAGTTTTTGCCATTTTTCATACATATTCCCCCTCACCCCGCGGCTTCGTATTGTTCTCGAATTGCTCTGACCAGGGCTTTGGTGAACTCTGACGATACGATATATACACAGCTTTTACTGTATGGAATTTATAGATCAGCGCCACTAGTTTTGACTCGCAGCGTCATTAGGATTCATTACCAATATTAGCTATAATAAAGACAAGACCAACCATTGTTTTTTCTCCATATTTTTCGATAAGAAAGAGGGTGTCGAATCTCTGGTGAATCCGGGCAGTTAGTACTTCCGGTTTAGGAATAACTTAGCAATATTTAAAAAAAATTCTACTACCATCACTGCAAGCGGAAAATATTGCTCGAGCAATGATGGAGGACTTATTTAGCGGAGGAATTGAACCCGACGCGACGCCTAGGTGGGGGATCCCGTTTCACCCGTCGACTCGGCTACTAACCTGTTTTAAAAGATGATGACGAATTACATACTACTTTATAAACCACTAATTTAATCAATGGAGATCTATTACTACCGTACTTTTGAAACAATTTCTTTCAGTAGTTTATTTAGTGTGTAGGTGTACCATATTATTAAATTCCAGGGTCTTTACACAGTTGGAAAGTAATTCCCCAGACATATTACATTCATCGGTGAATCATAGAATTGGAATACAAACATAATTACAACAGTAAGGAATACTAGCACACCAACTCCTGTAAGGAAAATCCAGTGATGACGCATGATGAAATAAATATTTATATATCAAATACTATGATATTCCTGTAAGTTCGCAGAAACATTGCTATTTTAATAGTTATTATTAATTTAATTATCTAAAGTTATTCTCCTTCCTAATAAACATGTTTTCTATTTGACACAACTAATAAACAACCATTTACCCTATAAAAATGTAAACACAATGTATACGAGGGTGGTCTGAAAAGTTTCCGACCTAACAATGAAACAAGAGTTTTTTTTCTTAAGTTTATTTATTTTTTTTACCCTATAAAAATGTAAACACAATGTATACGAGGGTGGTCTGAAAAGTTTCCGACCTAACAATGAAACAAGAGTTTTTTTCTTAAGTTTATTTATTTTTCTACATAGTCTTCTTGTAACTCTACACACTTCTCCCCGCGGTGCTCCCATCTCTCTAACCCATCCAAATAGTACTCGGCGTTTTTCTCTGCAAATTGGTGATTGCCTCATCATTTGACGAAAATCTCTGTCCTCCGAGCGCAGCCTCCTGTTATAGTTTTTCCTTTTTGAAGGTAATCAATTAAGATAACTCCATGACTATACCAAAAAACAGTCGCCATCACTTTCCCAGCCGAGAAAAAAGGTTTGCTTTTTTTGAGCCGGTTCCCCCTTTGCAGTCCACTGTTTTGACTGTATTTTTGTAGAGGGCCTATAATGGTGTATCCAAGTTTCATCTACAGTAATAAATCACCGCCAAAAATCGGATTTATTGCGCCTAAACTGCGCCAACAGAGCGCTGGAAATGTTCATTCGACACGTTTTTGGTCTAACGTGACCAAACGCGGCACCCAACGGGCGGACAGCTTTCTCATGTCTAAATCTTGATTTAATATGTGACAGACACGTTCTTTGGACATTTTCATAACCTCTGCTATCTCTCTCACTTTAATTCGACGGTCGTCTAACACTATTTGGTGAAGTTTATGTTATCGTCAGTAGTTGCAGTTTTTGGACGTCCCGAACGTTCATCGTCTCCCAAGCTCTTACGGCCACGTTTAAATTCAGCTGCTCAAAATTTCACTGTGGTAAATGATGGTGCAGAGTCCCCATACATAGAGTCCAACTCATCTTTGATTTGCGTAGGCGTATTGCCTTTCAAAAACAAAAAAAATAATAACAGCTCGATACTCAATTTTTTTTCCATTTTCACAAAAACACACACATCGACTCACTCAAACTAAAAACTGCACTTCCAAAATGGCCGAAACTTTGGTGAGTAGCTGTCAAAAGACGCACAGCTACATTCACTAGCTTTTATTGACGAGTACCGCCATCTTTGCGTTGAGGTCGGAAACTTTTCAGACCACCCTCGTATATATACTTGCGAGACCGCGCCGTTTGCGGTTGGTTCGTTCCTTTCCCATGATTCGTTTGGTTTGGCTCGCAAGTGTATACATAGCATAAGAGATATAAGTCAGAACAGTGGCAGGTATAATATGTGGGTAAGGGAGGGGGAGAAGGGAAACGGGTATTAAAAAAACCAATCCAAATCACGTGACAGATGTGCCGGGATTCTGTGCGGTTTGCCTGGTCATTATAAGATTACATTTGGACAATAATTGCATGCTCTTTGTTTGGGAAAGAACCGCATTTGAGATTTTTAGTGGTGATGTTGATGGAATCTCCAGTCAAAATAATAGCTGCGCCAGTATTTTAGAAGTTTATAGTGAAAAAAAACAACAGTAAAGCTTGGCGTGGTGTCGCTAGTGAAGATTTTTTTCGATACATACAAATGTATAGATCTAAAAACTAGCGTTTGTAAATGACTATCTACTGTGGAAGTATGGTAAGCTCTGTCTCCGAACTTGGAGACTGATTACGCCAACTCTTCAGTTCTTACCCAAATTTTGTAAATCCCGAGTTTTGTATTGGAAACTAAAGTCTGCTGACGTACAATGATGATGGATTATGGTGATTATGGATGTTGTGATCTTAATTAGATTGAATCAATTTTTTGGTTAAACTTGATCTATTCTGATGAATATTATACGTTTCTAATTGATAACTTATTATCCATATCAAATAAGTTATTAATTAGAATTCAAAAGCAGGATGTTGTTTACTATTGAATGCAGTCTATTGATTTGAATTATGTTATTAATTATTATAATTCTATGTTTTACACGGATTTCTGTGTGTTTTATAACCTCATGTGAATCACCGCGTATTTCACAAAATTCGGATGACCAGTCGAAATAGGAAAAGGCAACTAAAAATGACGTCATAAAGCCATATAAAGGTGTTAAGGGACGTACTTGACTTACTTAACCAGTGATTCTTGAAATTATATGAAGTAAAATTTTTGTTTGAAATTTTGGTCTTCGGTGACTTTTTGATGTTATTTAATAAAAAAAAATCTTCCAGATCACGTCACTGGTCACTCAGCCTTATATCCCTTGTATCCACCCTAGCTGTCCAATTCTTAGTTCTTATTTTGTTGAAAAATAAAACACCAATAATGTCGCCGGAGATCAATATTTAATTTACATTTTTTACTCTAAATAATGTCGGGAATCACTGGGAAGCCAAGAACGTCCCTTAACACACTGTATAAGGGAGATTTGGCGCTTTCAATTATTGCCCCCATTGATGTTATTTAGTCTATGATTGCCCCAATGTTTTTTTTTCATATGATAATCTGAAGTTTGCTTCTGGAGTTTGCTAATTGGTGTTTTAATTTAATTGATTAATTTTATCAAGGAACCGCGACAGCCCCGAAGGCATCAATGTTTTGCTAAGTAGTTTTTTCCGGAGTGACCGTAAAATTGTTTATCACAAAAAATACTCATCTTTTGAATTACCTGACAGGAAACGATAACTTCAAACAGATCAACAACCTGTTCTTAAATACGTATTTCCGTTCATCATTACTCACCCGGTCTTTGTATGAAGAGAACATCGGGTACAGTTAGTCCCTGGATATGCAGTGTTAAGTGTACCCACATTGTAACAATTCTAATTAGTGGCCGTACGAAGAAAATCTCCGTCTCGTGTACTTACTAATTGTGGGAAATATTCAGGTTTTTATCTGGGCTGATATACAAAGCAAAAAGATGTTAATTTGTTGTGTGACCTTCACACCGCTTTCGTAAAATTATATTTAATACATTTAAGGACGTAGTGATTCATTCAGATGTGTTTAATAATTTTGTTCTTGGACGTGTTTGATGCCTTTTGTTATGTGAAGCCGCGTTCGTTATTTGATATTTTTTTTTATTTTTTTTTATAGTGAATACCTCACAAGAGTCCCAACTGCTCCCGTCTGGAGCCAGTGAGACTATGGCATCCCCAATTGGGGGATGTTGTGAGGCTGAAGGTAAGTGGGGAAGGGAAAGAGGAAGGTGGGGAAGTACCTGGCTATTCAGATCTAGTCACTAAACACGGCTAAAGCCATTTGGAGCAACGTTTCAATTCTGAATGGTGGTCTTACACCAGGGCGATACTGGTAGTATCTTCCACTCTGATATATTATGAAGCCAGAGTTTTTTTTGTTGCTGTCCAGTATCTGAACTTTTTTGTAGCTGTCCAGTATCTGCACTTTTTTGTAGCTGTCCAGTATCTGCACTTTTTTGTAGCTGTCCAGTATCTGCACTTTTTTGAAGCTAATGTCCTTTTGATTGGCTGTCCATGTGTTATTTAAAAAAAAAACATAACATACTAACACGAAATTAGCAACAATTTAAATTACATAGATACAATAACGTACATGAATAAAGCACTGACAAAATTATACATCAAGATGATTATGTCAGGTCAAACCTGAACTAGGTTTTGATTACGTTCGTGAAGTCAGAGTGCTTAAAAATATGTCTGTCCTATGACAGACTACTCTATAAGCGCGCTATATTTGCGTGGCTTGGCCTATTTCAGCATATCGCTCGCCATACATTCCTATTGATAGCGTATGGGGAGCGATACGCTGAAATAGGCCAAGTGATGATGCGTATAGCGTTATGTGTCGCCTACCTAAAATTGCTTCATTAATTTGTGCAAAGACTGACAGAAATCATTTGTTCAATTTCATGATGATATTATCAGCAATCGCCTCATAATATCGATAAAAAACTATATCATATTGCACAGAGCCTTTAAGCCCCTGCATACCCAATTTCTACCTATTTATAACAAGTTTCTCGTTAACTCTTTAAATTTTTAAGATTAAAAGAAAAATATTTTTGAAGATAATACAGAAAAAACGAGCTTACTTTGCGATTTTTTTTTCTATTGAGAGAATTTCATATAATTAAAATTTCGGCATAACAAATGTATGCATAAAATTTGCTATGCCGAAACGTAAAAAAATTATCTAAACTACTTTTTTTTCTTTTTTTGTTGTTTGTTTTTGGGGTGTTATGCCGTGTTGCGCTAACTCCTTCTTTAGCCGACGTTTCGGACAGCGTTGCAGTGTCCATCATCAGGGCAGATCCGGTAGATCCGAAGATGTGTGAATTTTGGTTGTCGAGTTTGTGCTTATTTATTTGTGGCCTGGGCCCATCCAAGTGCGAAATGCCAACGGAAGTGGCGACATCTTGTGGCGAATTCTGAAAGCTCAGTATTTATGTTAGCCTGGGTCCCGTCCAAGTGCGAAATGCCAACGGAAGTGGCGCCATCTTGTGGCGAATTTTAGACATGTTATTTGCGTTTAGCTTTGGTGTAGCCGTCAATTACCGGATACCAAGAGCTGTTGAGCTTAGCTCCGTCGTCTCTATTGATATTAAATGGATTTTTGTAGATTTCAATTGCCTCCATAATCAGGCGTGATCTATAAGTTTTGGGTCTTCCCAGGACCTCGGGAGCAAATCCAAAGTAATGGCCGGTTTCAATTAAGTGTTCGGCGATTGCCGATTTATCAGGGTGGCCAAGTTTACAAGCACGAAAATGTTCTGCTATCCTTTTGGAAATCGTCCGCTCTGTCTGGCCTATATAAACCTTGTCACAACCAGAGCAGCTGAGTTTGTACACTCCATCTGCTTCCAGAGGAAACTTAGTAACTTAGAAACTCAAAACTGTCTTCGGAACCACCACCAAAATCCAAGACCTACTGAGGTCTGCAAAGACTAAGTTCTACCGGATCTGCCCTGATGATGGACACTGCAACGCTGTCCGAAACGTCGGCTAAAGAAGGAGTTAGCGCAACACGGCATAACACCCCAAAAACAAACAACAAAAATGCTTTTGGCCGTGAGAATCTAAAAACTTACCTGACTAACCTCTATGGGGAGGAAGTTCACACGATGGTACGCCGTTTGGAGAATCTGAGGAAGCGTAGGAACCATTTATTGGGCAGCCTGGCTTTCCTCAAGAGATGCAAGGAGGAATCGGTCGTACCAGTACACATCCATATTAAAAGACATATCGCATCCCGGAAAGCCGAGAGGGTGTTTCAAAGAGCAGAAGCAGCGCTACTAAGGGAAAGAATCCATAATGTGCGCAGCGAACTGGATGGAACATCTCGGGACCTTTTCAATTTACACCTGCATCTGAGTACAATCCTAATCGAAGAAGATTGGAATAAAATTGACAATATAACTTACCAACAAGCACTAAGGTGTAAGCAGTCAACAGATGCGAGACAGAAACATAAGTTTGAGAGGCTCAACCAAGCCAAAAAAGGAGATCGAAAACAACTTGATCAAAATAAAGTAGTTATCAACATTTCGACCCTTGCGCTGAGCCCAGATGCAACTTCAGTGCTTGCTAAGGGCATGAACTATGCAGTTGCCCCCAAAAAGATACCTGTGGAATCTATCATATGTGGTGTGGAGACATCACTACATACAATGATGAAAGTCCACAAAATGTCAGAATCACAAGCAGAGAACATACGACAAGAGACTAGCCATATTTTGAAAAGGGCTGAAATACCCCGCCCAAACATCACAAAAGGAGAGTTTGCGGCCCTAAAAGAATTGCGCACCAATGAGGAAATCTTGGTTCTGCCAGCCGACAAAGGAAATGCCACTGTCGTGATTAATACGGTAGACTACATAAAGAAGATGGAAGACCTCTTGTGCGATTCCGGTACCTACAAGAAGATCAAAAACAATCCTACTAACAAGATTGACTTAAAGACAAGGGAACTAGTCAAAGCATCTAGCATCAGAAAAGAGGATTGGTCTAAGCTTTTTGTAAAGACCTCTAGAACTCCTGCCCTGTACGGTCTCCCAAAAATACACAAAAAGGGAATCCCAATGAGACCGATTGTCAGCGCTATTGGTGCACCTACATACAGACTGTCCCAACACCTCTCGAGATTACTGCAGATGCAAACTGGAAAAACCGAATCGTGGATTAAGGATTCAACAGATCTGATCAGTAAACTTAAGCAGGTTAAGACTGAGGAAGGAGATATTTTGGTCAGCTTTGACGTCGTGTCTCTTTTCACAAATGTGCCTCTAGAAGACTCAATGACAATGCTCAGTGAGATATATGAGGAAGACATCTGCAAACTTTTTGAACACTGCCTCAAAACGGGATACTTTGCGTTTCAGGGTGAACTTTTTGAGCAAGTGGAGGGAGTTGCAATGGGCAGTCCGTTATCGCCAGTAATAGCCAACTTCTTTATGGAGAAGTTTGAGGAAGCGGCACTTGATACAGCTTCAGCTGTCCCTAAAGTATGGTGGCGCTACGTCGATGATGTCTTCGCCATTTGGCCTCATGGAACGGAGAAACTTAACGAATTCCTGGACCATCTTAATTCTCTCCACAGCAAAATTAAGTTCACAATGGAGCTGGAAAACCAAGATAAAATCCTGCCTTTTCTAGATGTGGAGGTGATGCGAAAACACGATGGTAGCCTAGGACATACCGTATATAGGAAACCAACTCATACGAATCGATACTTACACGCTGATTCGCATCACCACCCAGCGCAGAAGAGAGGACTTATCCATACGTTGGTGACCCGAGCGACCAGAATATGTGAAGAAACAAAACTTGGAGCAGAACTTATAAAACTGACCGATGCACTGGAGCGCAACGGTTACCCGGCAAGTCAGACAAGGCAAATTTTAAGAGCCAAATCTACAACAAACGAAGACAGAGTTGAACAAGACTCAAAAGGCTGTGCTTTCCTGCCTTTCGTTCACAATGTGACAGACAGAATTGCCAGGCTGTTGAGAAAAGAAAACATCAAAACTGTCTTCGGAACCACCACCAAAATCCAAGACCTACTGAGGTCTGCAAAGACTAAGTTTCCTCTGGAAGCAGATGGAGTGTACAAACTCAGCTGCTCTGGTTGTGACAAGGTTTATATAGGCCAGACAGAGCGGACGATTTCCAAAAGGATAGCAGAACATTTTCGTGCTTGTAAACTTGGCCACCCTGATAAATCGGCAATCGCCGAACACTTAATTGAAACCGGCCATTACTTTGGATTTGCTCCCGAGGTCCTGGGAAGACCCAAAACTTATAGATCACGCCTGATTATGGAGGCAATTGAAATCTACAAAAATCCATTTAATATCAATAGAGACGACGGAGCTAAGCTCAACAGCTCTTGGTATCCGGTAATTGACGGCTACACCAAAGCTAAACGCAAATAACATGTCTAAAATTCGCCACAAGATGGCGCCACTTCCGTTGGCATTTCGCACTTGGACGGGACCCAGGCTAACATAAATACTGAGCTTTCAGAATTCGCCACAAGATGTCGCCACTTCCGTTGGCATTTCGCACTTGGATGGGCCCAGGCCACAAATAAATAAGCACAAACTCGACAACCAAAATTCACACATCTTCGGATCTACCGGATCTGCCCTGATGATGGACACTGCAACGCTGTCCGAAACGTCGGCTAAAGAAGGAGTTAGCGCAACACGGCATAACACCCCAAAAACAAACAACAAAAATGCTTTTGGCCGTGAGAATCTAAAAACTTACCTACTTTTTTTTCTGTCATTTAATATGTTATAGGCATGCAAAAAAAATCACAGTGTACCTTTAAATTCAACTAAAGAATTTGTCGAGAGATTTTTGCTCTATTTCAAACGAGTTGTGTTTTATTAAATGCTTTCACCATTTTCGCTTAATTACTATCGTTTTTAATATTAGCGCGCTCCCTCTAACGTTCGTATTTACATATCTCCCTCAAAAGCGTTCAAACCATCTTCTAACGCTTACTTCGGAGCCTTAATGTGATTTTTCACAAGAACGGGAATACTAGTTACCCATTTATTTAGTAAAAAATGTGCCTTAAATATCGAGAAAACTCTCTTAAGGCGATGCCATACGTAGTAATTCAAAATCATGTGTTTTTGGTTTGAAAATTTGGTCGTCTAGAAATGTTACAGATGCTTTAATTAAATACTGTGAGTAGAATACATTTTGGCCTTTGAAATAATCGAGTATTTTTTAGATAGGTCTTTTTATAAGCCCAGAAAAAAATAATGTAAAGGCCTATGAAAACTGCTTTAATGTTAAAAATCTCCTACTTACGTACCCATTTTCGGTTATGATTTTATTGTATAATGTGGTAAATTTAGTTATTTATAAAAAGATCGAAAAAAAATTAAATATTTATGCGTGAACATCCACAAAATAAAATAAAAGGCACTTTTTGGCCATGTTTTTATCTTCCATAAATCAAAACAGGCGGATGGTGTTAAGCGGGAATTTAAACCTTATCGCCATCTACGTAAGGGTTGTTATTGATAGCGGTACAATTTAAGATATTACACGACTTAGTGCATCGCCTTAACCTTTCATTTTTTTACATAACTCCTACACATAGGAGACCCCGAGGAAAATAATTTCCCCCCGGGCCTGCCATGTTTGGGGGTGCTGCAAGGAGTTTTTTTTTTTACGAGAGTGAGTAAGCTTTTGTGATCTTTTTGGGGTATTTTTGAGGTCTTGAAGAGACCCATGTCGTAGGAGGGAGGAAACACAGTGGTCAGCAAATCGTTCCACAGTCGAGCTGTTGGAGTCGTGGAAACGATCCGTTTCCCCTTTTTGACCCTTGCGAACCATATACAAATGTTGGACGCAAGTTTGGCGTGTTTTTCGAATATGCACCGGTGCCATCAATGACGTTAATTCTGTTAGTTAGTATTGAATGCAAAATAACATGGTTTTTAGTAATATTCCAACAATTGCCATTCTGTAGTCATGAACTTTAAACTGTAAGACGTAATATTATCTTAACAGATCAATCGATTCCCAGATTTTGGTTATCTTGATTTACATTATTAAGATATGAGAATTCTTTTCAAAAACATATTTTAACAGTAAAATTGAAGTGAACAGATAATTTTGAAATTCTGTTAATTTGGTTGCAACTTAAATTGCAACAAGGAACATTAATCTTATCTAACCTATTAATTTAATGCTGATTGTCGTGTTCTGGTATCAAATATGTTTTAGTGCATCAAGAACTCCAGTGATCATTAATTGTTTCATTTGTGCTCAGAAGTTACCTTTGATTACCATCCAATAATGAAGGTATTCTTAAAAAATATTTAACAATGTAATTTCCTCGTTCGTACGACATTTGTGTTACATTTTCACAATTTGAATAAAATTTAAAAAAAATAGTTTTTTAATATCTAGACAAGCGATAATGTATTAACACCTACATACGACATATTTAAAAATATGAATTTTTAATGTATACTGGCGGACCCGGCAATGCTTCGCTATTGCGAATATCTTCTTCTGGCTTCTCGGACTTCTTTCACCATTAACTGCTGTATATCACCATGTTATCGACTTTAATTTAACCCCGTATTTTATTTCAGTGCATAGATATTGTTTTTTAGTCTGTAGGGCACAAACATAAGTACAATGCCTTTTATTTATATGGATTTTAAATATGGAATAATTTTTGATTCTGTAGAAAAAAATATAGATTAGATAAGATTAGAAACAATACGAAGGCCGTGTTCTTTCAAAATGGCGAATAATTAATCATAAATAGTTGATTAATTATTATTTTTTTGGTAAATTAATGTTTTTAAGACAAGATTTTTTTTTTATGCATAGCACAAAGGATAACAATTATTTTTATAAGCAATAATTGTTCGCCTCAAACACTCATCCACATTGAAAAATCTCCTGATAAAAGATACATGACGCCAACGGGACTCGAACCCGTGTCCCTTCGATTTCCGGTCGAAAGCTCTGACCACTGAGCTATGGAGGCTTATCTCTTACCCGCGAAATTATTCAATATATGCTAGTGTTTCATTCAACAATTACTGCTTGTTACATTTTTTCACCTGAAAACAAACAACTTTATTTTATATGAGAAAGGCATTGTAAGTGCTAACTCTCTCATTAGATGGCGTTGAGACAAATTGTCTACATTATTAGGTGAAATACTTGAACTTGTCAAATATTAATTATTATTTTTTTTGGTAAATTAATGTTTTTAAGACAAGATTTTTTTTTTAACTTAACCACATGGACTACAAAGACAATAAATATGATGGATCGTCTGAGATCGCCGCAGGTTTCGCACACTATTTTCAATCAGTATTTAGCGACAATATCCCCAAACTTGACATATCCTCTATAGCTTCATCGTCATTTAACTCTTTACCTGTACAAATTCATGAAATTAACGATGACGATATTATTACAGCTTTCCATAAGCTAAAACCTAAATACTCCGTCGGCCCAGATTGTATTCCACCTATAATCCTCAAAAGATATGCAAGTTATTTTGTTCAACCTCTAAAACATATTTTTAACCTATCACTTCGCAAAAATATCTTTCCGGAAATGTGGAAACTAACGAAAGTAACGCCTATACATAAAAAAGGAAAAAAGTCAGAAATAGATAATTACAGACCTGTAGCTGTGTTGTCAGCACCCGCAAAACTTTTAGAAACCATAATTTATTCACAGATATATAACCAAACAAAACACGAACTCACCGAAAATCAGCACGGATTTCGTCCCACACTGTCACCTTCAACGAATCTTATGAATCTCATTACCTATATTAATAATTCATTTGAAAATGTTGTACCTGTTGATGTGATTTATACAGACTTCGAGAAAGCATTTGATAAAGTCGACCATGATATTTTATTAAAAAAATTAAGTGACATCGGATTCTCTCAGAATTTCCTCGCTTTTGTGGCTAGCTACTTACGCAATCGTCGTCAGTATGTCAGTTACGGACACCATATCTCTCACGAATACAAAACTAACTCCGGGATTCCCCAGGGATCGAATCTAGGACCCCTTCTCTTTCTCTTATTCATCAATGACATTGGCAACACTATAAACCACTCAAAATATCTCCTTTTTGCTGACGATATAAAACTTTTCAAAGCAATCAAAAGTTACATCGATTCCATTCTTCTGCAGAACGATCTTGATTCTCTTGTCAAATGGTCAGAACTGAACAACTTACCCTTCAGTATTCAGAAATGCAGTATCGTTACATTTACAAGGTCCAAAGATACATTCCTGTTCCCCTACCACATTAATAAACATGAATTAACACGTAAAAATGAGATTCGAGACCTTGGCGTAATTTTTTAAGCAAATCTCTCTTTCAAATCCCATATATCTGATATTGTCTCCCGTGCCAACAAAATGCTTGGATTTGTTCTTCGTAATTCAAGATCATTTACCAACGGAATCGCAATCCGAAGAACGTATGAAGCACTTGTTCGCAGTATCTTGGAATATAGCTCCATTATTTGGGCCCCTTCTGAGCAAAACCATATTCTCGACATAGAAAAAGTACAAAAGAGATTCATGCGTTACCTATATATGAGGGAATATATGTACTACCCTTTCCTGTATCCATCCTTATTCTTAGCAGGAATGCTCGATCTTAATACATTAGAAGCCCGCCGAAAAATATTTTTAGGAAAACATTTTTTTAAGATAATCTCTGGAACTATACATAATCCACCTATTTTGATAGAGATTAACTTATATGTCCCAGACAAGTATACTCGTGGAAGGTCCCAAACCCTTTTTTATGCTCCAAAAGCGAGGACTTCTGCCTATCAGAACGCCCCAGTCAACAGAGCGACTGAACTGCTCAACGAGTCTGCATTGACCATCGACATTTTTAACGTAACCTACAGGCAGTTTAACAATTATCTTTTGACGTATGTCACAAAGTAGTGAAACTGACCTTTTTATGTGTTTTGCTATACTTTTTGTCTAATTGGTAATCTTCTCCATAATGTATTGGTGAATAACCGTTTTATATAGAACATGAAAAATAAATAAATAAATAAATAAATAAATAAATATATTGAATAATTTCGCGGGTAAGAGATAAGCCTCCATAGCTCAGTGGTCAGAGCTTTCGACCGGAAATCGAAGGGACACGGGTTCGAGTCCCTTTGGCGTCATGTATCTTTTATCAGGAGATTTTTCAATGTGGATGAGTGTTTGAGGCGAACAATTATTGCTTATAAAAATAAATAGTTGATTGGTTAGTTTCTAAATATACCTATGTTTTTTTGTGAATATATTTCATGGATATGTTCCTTCTGGAGCCGCCGAAGGAATTTTGACTAGCATCAGTGTTGCCAATACAGCTTTTATTTTTTTCAGATATTCAGACCGAACTCACTCACGTAAAATGGTAGTGTTGAAATCTTTGTTTTATCACACAATTTCTCTACCCATTACTTTAGGCCTATCCGTCACACCGTTTCCTCGCAGGGCTAGGCACCCAACGCTATTCTTTGCACTACTTCTTCTTCGGGAAAATACCCTAAAAAAAGTCGAAATCTTTACGACGTAAGTGAAGAAGCCATGCACAAAAATATGCGACGTGCGGCCCTTGTGTATTGGACAGACCTACGGTTGAATTTGCCTCAGCAAATCTCTAAAGTAATGTTGGAATCTTAACAAAATAAGTGAAGAAACCGTGTCAAAAAATATTCGGCGCGCATTATAAAATTTTCAAAACGATTTACATAAAATATTTTATTCGTAAGGTACTGTTTTTATTAATTTTAAATATAAATAGTAGACATATTTAAATGAAATACACATCCGTAGGGATCGGTCTAAAAAAAATTATATTATCGTTAGGAATTCGTCGGAATGAATTAAAATGTTAGTCTTTTAATTAATTAGATACTTTCACCATAGATATTACTTTTCATAGGAAAAACAAACAAAAAAAAGCCATAATTATAAAACAATACAATTGGACTGACCCGAGCAGACTTCCGTTATGTAGTCATCCTCTATTGTCTAAAATAACGTAGAAAATAATTGTATTCTACGTCGTTTTTACGAAATTCCATTTGTCTGTCATTAAATTCTGTATCAATTGTTATTAACAATTATTGTTTTTTATAGATGTTACGAAATGGATCAATTCTGAGTGTGAAAGTGCGTAATAAAATTGGCTTCAATTACGTAAATTCTTGACTATTTCCGCATTTTTTTCTTTTAAAACCATGTGAACCCATGAGTCCCCACTACCCGAAGCCAGTGGATCTATTGCATTCCCAACGAAAACATGGGAAAGAAAAACTTTGGGAAGAACCTGGATATTCAGATCTGGTCACCAAACACGGTTAAAGCCATTTCAAGCAACGTCACGATTCTGATTGGTGGTCTTTCACCAGGGCGATACTGAGAGTATGTAGGTACCACTCTGTTGATACCATTTGTGCATGTGTGCATGCTGCATTGCAACGGTGTGCGAAATGTTATCGGTATTTCTATTTTCAGTAAGCCAACGTATCGATTTAACAATTTTATCCATGTAGCGTCGTAAATACACTCAGTGTCGCCCTGGTAGAAAACCACCATTCAGATTCGATAAGTTGCTTGAAATGACTTAAGCCAATGACTTTGATGACCAGATCTGAACAGCCTGGTTTTTTTCTAACATTCCTCTTCTCGTCTCCTTCCCTTCCTCAATCTCTTCACCCTCACAACAGACCCCAACTGGGGATGCCTTAGTCACACGAGTCGTTTTTGGTACCACTGTCTACCGCCACGTCATTGAAAATAAGCAACTCCAGACATTTTTGCAGCTCGGCCGCGATTCGTGTGCTATACTATAGTTTAGAACGTAGCATTTTGGAAAGTGGTTCTGTAATATGGGGACCAATGGATTTAACTTACTCTCAAATGATAGAGAAAGTACAAAAGAAGTTTCTGAGATATTTATTTCTTAGAGACTTCGGATATTATCCCTGGTTATATCCATCAGCCTTTTTGTCCGGCATGCTGGGTATTAATAGCCTCACCGATAGAAGGAAAACTGCTTTGCTGATAACAGCATATAAACTTCTAAATGGTAACGTCTGTATTCCCGATATTATAGAAAAATTTGAGTTTTATGTCCCCGACAATTATACAAGAGCGCGCAGGCACAGAACCTTTGTCGTTCCAAAATGCAGAACCAACTTACCATTAGTAATGCCGCTCGGAAAAATGATTATGTTACTAAATTACCTGTCCCCTGATATAGATATTTTCCAACTTAATATTCACCAGTTCAAAAACGCTATTATTACTTAATAAATTAAAATAAAATGTATGTTTATTATTGGTTATGTATAACTGTAAATGTGCATTTAAAATAAAATAAATAAATAAATAAAAAAAAACAATCTGCGCTGTATTATTCAGTCATGTAAAAACCACATTTGCTAATCATAGACACCGGACTTCGTGGCTTCGAAATCTAATTCCGGGCTGCGGTGTGTCTGGTAAAGTTGCCCTGATGTTAGCCAACCTCCGAAAATTATATTTATAAAACAGCGTAATATTGAATGCAGTCGTGCGTGATGTTAACCACTTGTCTTTAATTACGTATCATATAGATTATTAACAGTATAAATTTCGCATAATTACCACGTGGTATACGTATAGCTAATACGAATAAATTTTTATTTTTTCCCTTGGCATTAGGTACAGGCATTTCGTTATGGTTGTTGTGAAAGATCAATACTAGCGAAGGGGAAATAAGTAGAAATACAAAGTCACACGACGTTATACTCTCAAAGCGTTTTTTGGCTTATATCGCTCGCCATACACTCCCATACGAGACAGATAATATATTATACGTGTGGGCGTAGCTTATATGATGTGCCGTGATCTGCTATTCGAATCGTATTTGACAATGATGCTACCCCTTCCTGCCTCTTACGGCATGTATTAGGGAGCTGCCGTGGTCACGTGGCTGTCAGCTGTCAAAGTGACAGATCCCAAAAAAAAATTGTATTCCTCTCCCACTCTCCCCCTAGCACATGTTAGGTGGGAAGGGGGGGGGGTGAGAAAGATTATAGCTTCAATATGACACCACAACATAATCTGTATAAGCCTTGCCCAAAAATCGCTTTGATGGTACAGCGTCGTATGACAACCAAATCGTTGCCCGTAATAGATTTTAATTAAATAAATTTTCTCCAATTATTGGCGTGGAAATGCCAACTTATTTTTGATGACTATTAATTTTAGCTAGGTATAATTTCCTTGAACCGTAAAGATGCGTCAATTTATTCAATTTTAAACAATGCCACGCATGGCTGATAGTTTTTTTATTTGAATTTACCAATCATCATTAATTTAATAAATAATCAATAACTCAGCAATCTTGCTTCACTAGTACCTACCCATCTACTATTACTGAACAGATAATATCTAGAAGTGCGATCTATCAATATCGATTTGAAAAGAGAACTACTGTCGCCAATTGACATAGGACATTTCGACTCTTATCCCCAAACAGGCAAATGAAATTGATGATCTGTTCAAGAAAGAATTTTAATGTATGAAAAATTTTAATCACTTTCACAAAAAAAAATTGAGTTTAATTCGAGCACACGGACACGCTCACAACTGTCTTTTGGTTGGTTAGATTTGTATAATAAGGTCTTAATCTTAATTATTTACTGTAAAAACGGTGTTTATAATTTTAAATAGGATTAAAAATTATTATACTTTTCAAATATTTTCATTAGTCATCGGGGTCAGATAAATTTGTCTTATATTTTGAAATTTTCAGTTTCATGCATTTCACATATTACGTTATGTGGGCTGATATAATAATTGGATGATTTGCATAGCGCCGTTTTTGTGAAAGAGCACCTCAATGGTCGTAATAGTCGACGGCATAGTCCAAAACTATAATATAACCGCACTGTAATTCACTTCTTTCAAAATCCAGATGGCTAAAATGCACATTACTCAATTCATTCTGTTTATCAATACGTTCAGAGTAATTCATATTATAATTTTTAACTTAGCATTTTTATTAATTCCAAACTGCATTTTCACGTTGTAACAATGTGTATATTAAAATGACATTTGAATTTATCAAGGGTGGGTTGTTTCAGAGATTTTGAACAATTCTTCAAATTTCAAAGTTAATTTTTAAGTTCTATGAAAGATTTATCAAGTTGTGTTATTATTTCAGTTCTGTCAAGCAACTAGCCTATAATGATAAAATAACAGAACTTGAATATAACCTTCACAGAACCCGAAAATAAACGTTGAAATTTTATGAATTGTTTAAATTCTGTGAAACAACCGATCCTAAGTGGATTACGAAATAAAAATCAGAAAAGAGTAGAACGGCTTTGCTTTTTTTGTAGTTTTGCTGTAATCTGAGAAGTGGGTATGGGTACCGCCGCCCCGGGAACCGTTAATTGGATAACCAGCACCTCTTCCACAGGTCAGCCCAAGTGGTTTGCCTATCAAGGGTGCCCGAGTTCGTGGGGTAAGGTTTGTCTAGAGCAGTGGAGGATGCTTCTGCACGCCAACTGCATGGCGGGCTGGATTGGAAGAGACCAGTTGAGGGAGATCCTTTGACCTCTCCAGCCGGACTCTCCACCCAACGCCTTGATTCCTACCCATCCCTTATACCTTTATCCTTCTCAGAACATTATCATCTTACTTTATTTAAAAGGACCTCCCACACAGCATTCTCAAGATTAAATAGGCCCCGAGGGAAATTATTTTTCTCAGAGCCTCCTGTGTGGAGTCAAAAATTAAAAAAAATCCTAGAATAAAAATTATTTCCTCCCTGTAAAAATGCTATGAGGCGTAAAATCTTCTACTTACGAACCTATTTTTGTATTGGCTTTTATTGTGTAATGCGATAAGTTATTTTTTTTAACTCTTACCGGAAACATTTTATCATTTATGCCGGAACTTCACAAAAAAATCAAAACAGAAGGCTGGCAATTTCAACCTTACCATTGTAAGGAGTCCAATGACTTTTGCGAATTGAATCGCCTACTTAAAAAAAATCTTTGAAGAAAATTAATTTTTTGTTCCAAAATGTTATAAGGAGCTTTTTCTTAGATCAGATCAGGTATCTTGAAAATCACCCCCTGGAATTTCATGGCATTATTGCAAAACAAGTTTATTTTCCACTTCAAACCTAATTTGTCTTAAGGTTGGTCTCCTGCGTCCAAATGTTTTTAAAACAAGAAGATTGAACAAAACCTTTTGGCGTTGCCATTATATTTTTTGTTTTCCATCGGCTACGAAAAAAAAAAACATTTAGCGCAGGAGACCCGCTTTTAGAACTCTCATTTCGATTAGTTGCAGTTTTGAACTGAGACATGTATGGGATAAAGATTTCTATGTGTTTCTGCACATTGATGTATTTTCTGTGTTTCTGCTTAATAATATGATCATGTTTATGATCATCCTTGTTTGGCTGGCGTCTCTGAGACGTGCCAACAAACTTTCCAGACAACTCCACCTACACGCACGCCTTTCCACTATCGTTATTTTAACAAGTTATCGTCATTTACTTTCAAACCTCTTCAAAAGCTATAATTTGTTAAGAGTTTCTGTGCTGAAACAAAAACTCTCGAGATTTTTATACTCACTTTTTCTAAGTCAACGCAACTATTCTCTGCTCGCTGTATCATGAGCTATTAAGCTTTTAATTTATCGTGTTAAGGCGATGCACTACGTAGTAATGCAAAATCATATGTTTTTGGTTTGAAAATTTGGTCGCCTAGAAATGTTTCAGATGCTTTAATTAAATTCTGATAGTAGAATACATCTTGGCCTTTGAAATAATCGAGTATTTTTTAGATAAGTCTTTTTATAAGCCCAGAACAAAATAATGTATAAGGCCTGTGAAAACTGCTTTAAAGTTCAAAATCTCCTACTTACGAACCCAAATTCGATTATGATTTTATTGTATAATGTGGCAAATTAAGTTATTTATAAAATGATCGAAAAAAAATTAAATATTTCACGCCAGAACATCCACAAAATAAAATAAAAGGCACTTTTTGGCCATGTTTTTTTTGCATAAATCAAAACAGGCGGATGGTGTTAAGCGGGAATTTAAACCTTATGGCCATCTACGTAAGGGGTGTTATTGATAGCGGCTCGATTTAAAATATTACACGACGTAGTGCATCGCCTTAAGTATTTTGTTGCTATTTTTTTTTTAATTGTTTAAAGAGTTAAAAATTTATGTTGATAACTCGAGCGATGCCGAGTACATAATCTAGTATCTTATTATTTATTTTCGGATAAAATATTTAGCGTTGTATATGGGATAAGGATTGGTTTTTTATTTCGTAATTAGCTGAAGTCTCCGACGTTTCTTTTGAAATCTAATGTAGACAATCACTCTCCTCTTGTCTTGAAAGTAAAGTTTGCAACATTGCATCAGTATCTATGAATAAAAGTGTAGAATTGTATACAAATCAAATCCACGCCCGGCGTCGGCCACTCGGCCTCCCGTCCGCCCGCTACAAACACTAATCTTTGTATAAATATAACAAGGATTCTGTACTTTTAAGGGAGAATTATTTAGTGAATCCATTGAGGGAACCCAAGTCGTTATCGTGGAGGAAGAGTTGGTAGTTGGCACTGACAGGTACTAGACATTGCGAGTCGTAAAAACTTAAAAACACGCTTTCTTGCGACTTTAATAATATATCCTGTCTGGTCACCGGTCCTAAAGGGATCAATGTTGCTAGATCCCGTTCCTCGGAATACATTACATCGAAAAACAGACAATATAATTCTAATGTTGTCTCAATTTAAACCAAGGACACATTTGAGGCCCGCATTGTGTATTTCAATTCAATTATTGATGTATTAACACCCCACTGTTGTTGACTATTCTTACTATATTTCTGTATATAGTATTGTAATTTAATTTTCATTTTTATTCAGGGATCATTTCCTCCCCTTTTCCTGTGTCATTGTTGGTAGAGGTGCATAAATGAGGAGATAATCTTTTCCACACAAAATTTTTCAAATTCATAAATTATTCTACCAAATTCCTTTTGCATAATATTTACGTGTATCTCAAAGGAATTAAATAGATTTTATTGAAATTTTTCCTACAAGGAAAAAATAACCACGCTGAACTAAACAAAGTTCTAACCGAAGCCACGTAAGTTTATAATGATGTTTCATTACAGAAATAAGTACACAATATATACGAGTACATATGAATAGACTAAAGAGAGGAAAAAACAAAGATTAAAATAGCAGCAGACATAAGCAGATGGTGGAAATCTCGTAACTTTTTAAAACTCCTCCGAAACATAAAACTTACCAATTTCGGTTGTATGTGGTGTTAGGCGTGTTGTTAATGCTATATTTGGTATGTGTATTTATTTTGTTTAAATTTTTGGCAGATTTACCTGGCAGATAAACACACTTTTATTAGAATTTTTAAGCCACGACTTTGCACGCAGAGTACACTATATTTAAAACAATGCATGTTGCATGATGTTCAGTTACTCGTCTATCCTCCATTTCTATTGATATTATATTTTAGAGAAAATTGACAATACAAAGTTGTTTTTAGTGGGATTGAGGTAACCAATAACTATATTTTATTATAATATCCCTTAATTTTTCACGTTGGTTTCCACAAAACCACAACTAACTATGTAAGTACTATTATGTTCGATTAAGTAAGTATTCGATTTTCCACATTTACTGCTAGATTTATAAATTGTAAGTGTATATGGTACATTTTTACGATTTTTTATCATAGAAATCATAGAAAAGTAATCATAGAAAATCCAGTGTTATAATCGGATAACTCATCAGAATGACAATTTAATGCGCCTTTAAAAAGTGATGTAAAGTCATGAAAAGTATTGAAACAAAAACTAGGATAAATAGGTTAGGTTTGTATGTCAGTTTTTTTCCATCGCTTATGACTTCATATTATTTTTAAACGTTCGTTAAATATTATATCATTTTTTAAACGTGTGATTCATTCAGATGTGTTTAATAATTTTGTTCTTGGACGTGTTTGATGCCTTTTGTTATGTGAAGCCGCGTTCGTTATTTGATATATTATGAAGCCAGAGTTTTTTTTGTTGCTGTCCAGTATCTGCACTTTTTTGTAGCTAATGGTGTCCTTTTGATTGGCTGTCCATGTGTTATTTAAAAAAAAAACATAACATACTAATACGAAATTAGCAACAATTTAAATTACATAGATAAAATAACGTACATGAATAAAGCACTGACAAAATTATACATCAAGATGATTATGTCAGGTCAAACCTGAACTAGGTTTTGATTACGTTCGTGAAGTCAGAGTGCTTAAAAATATGTCTGTCCTTTGACAGACTACTCTATAAGCGCGCTATATGTGCGTGGCTTGGCCTATTTCAGCATATCGCTCGCCATACATTCCCATTGATAGCGTATGGGGAGCGATACGCTGAAATAGGCCAAGTGATGATGCGTATAGCGTTATGTGTCGCCTACCTAAAATTGCTTCATTAATTTGGGCAAAGACTGACAGAAATCATTTGTTCAATTTCATGATGATATTATCAGCAATCGCCTCATAATATCGATAAAAACTATATCATATTGCACAGAGCCTTTAAGCCCCTGCATACCCAATTTCTACCTATTTATAACAAGTTTCTCGTTAACTCTTTAAATTTTTAAGTTTAAAAAAAAAAATATATTTTTGAAGATAATACAGAAAAAACTATTGAGAGATTGATTTTTTTTCTATTGAGAGAATTTCATATAATTAAAATTTCGGCATAACAAATGTATACATAAAATTTGTTAAGCCGAAACGTAAAAAAATTATTTAAACTACATTTTTTTCTGTCATTTAATATGTTATAGGCATGCATAAAAAATCACAGTGTACCTTTAAATTCAACTAAAGAATTTGTCGAGAGATTTTTGCTCTATTTCAAACGAGTTGTGTTTTATTAAATGTTTTCACCATTTTCGCTTAATTACTATCGTTTTTAATATTAGCGCGCTCCCTCTAACATTCGTATTTACATATCTCCCTCAAAAGCGTTCAAACCATCTTCTAACGCTTACTTCGGAGCCTTAATGTAATTTTTCACAAGAACAACGGGAATACAAGTTATCCATTTATTTAGTAAAAAATGTGCCTTAAATATCGAGAAAACTCTCTTAAGGCGATGCCATACGTAGTAATGCAAAATCATGTGTTTTTGGTTTGAAAATTTGGTCGCCTAGAAATGTTTCAGATGCTTTAATTAAATACTGCGAGTAGAATACATTTTGACCTTTGAAATAATCGAGTATTTTTTATATAAGTCTTTTTATAAGCCTAGAAAAAAATAATGTATAGGCCTATGAAAACTGCTTTAAAGATCAAAATCTCCTACTTGCGAACCCATTTTCGGTTATGATTTTATTGTATAATTTGGCAAATTAAGTTATTTATAAAATGATTGGAAAAAAAATAAATATTTATGCTTGAACATCCACAAAATAAAATAAAAGGCACTTTTTGGCCATGTTATTTTCTTGCATAAAACAAAACAGGCGGATGTGTTAAGCGGGAATTTAAACCTTATCGCCATCTACGTCAGGGTTGTTATTGATAGCGGCTCAATTTAAAATATTACACGACGTAGTGCATCGCCTTAAGTGTTTGCAATCCGTCAAAATTCAAACCGTAAAACCACGAAATTAGTTCATAACCGCAATAAAACTACTCTTGTCATATTCTATTAGCCAGATTTCGATATTTCCGTCGGCTAGCTTCAAGAATAAAGTGTATTGTAAATGTTCAATTAATTCATTATACTGGGTTTTACAGATTGTTCACACGTAAGTGAGATCACACCAATTATAAACACTTACGCTACTAAATAATACAAAGAAGATATATCATAATAGATGGATAATACAAAGGAAATAAAATAGCAGAAGAGAATACAAGCAGGCAATCTGGTTATTGATATGTATATAGAAAACTCGCTACTTTTGAAAACTCCTCTAAAATTCAAACCATAAAACCGCACATCAACAGAAAACCACAATACGGGGGCTTAGAGCCACAAGGGCCTAACTACAAAAACTGTGTTTTTGAGTTACGGTCGGTTTCGGTAATGCTTTAATCATATTGATATATAATTATATAAAAAAAAAAAATAATAATAAATTATATAGGTTATTTATTCATTTATCTAACGCCCAGAGGGCTTTTACATGGTTGGTAGTATAATTTTATTTTGACAAATATTTTGAAACATAAAAAAATAATAATAAGTTATAGTGTTATGTTGTTATATTTTTTTTTTTCAAAGAAAATTTACATTGAATGATACATTTTGAATTTTATTTCAACCGCCATCCTAGGGATGCCCCTGTGTTACGGCGGGTGAAGATCTTCATAATATACATAATAATTAGTAAATTTTATAATTCCTGTGACGGACGTACTGCTCCGGGCTCGGCCGCAGTCACCCACGTATAGAATTATAAAATAAAAAATTTAAAATTAAAATGAGAATTTATGAGAAATATGTCAAATGTGTATAAACTAACTGAACTATGTATGAAACAATGTAAAAATGATAAACAATAAATAAAACATCGGAGCTTGGCTAGGGGGCACGGGCAGAGAAGTATACTGAGAGAGCTGGTGGATTAAGAGCATAGCATTTAATTCGGGCACGGTTATGAGAATCGTGCTTATACGTGAAGGGACGCTCGGCCGCGACCCGAAGCAAAGGGCCGCGCGCCGTCATAGCGTGGTTTGCTGCCCGAGCGTTCCACAAGCTCGATTCTGGGAACCGTGCCTGAACAAAGAGAGGCCGGGGTCGCGTTCGACCAAGAGCCCGAAAGTACCGGCCGAGAGGCGGTAGCCAACCCGGCGGCGGGCCGCGGGCACGTAACAGACACGGGCCTCGATTCCAGGAATCAAAGAGAAAGCGGGCCCGTGTGAACGTCGCTCGGCCAGCGAAGGCCGCCGGGGTCCTATAAAACGGGCGACCGTCCCTTGGAAGGGCAGATAGCCAGCAACCTCCACCAGCTCAACACTTCTCTCTGCTCTGCCTCCTACCTCGCTCCGACTTCTGATCTGATCTACTCGCCTTCTCTTCTTCTGACCCTCGCCTCACCCCGGACCTTCCTGCCTCTACCCGGACTCTACAACAAGGACCAGCATCAACCTCGGACCAGCTACGACGGCCACAGAGACGCCCCGCTCGACGCCCCGCTCGACGCCCCGCTCGACGCCCCGCTCGACGCCCCGCTCGACGCCCCGCTCGACGCCCCGCTCGACGCCCCGCTCGACGCCCCGCTCGACGCCCCGCTCGACGCCCCGCTCGACGCCCCGCTCGACGCCCCGCTCGACGCCCCGCTCGACGCCCCGCTCGACGCCCCGACGCCACTGAAGGAAGACGCCTTCAGCCACCACGGATTGGGATCACCGGCCCTCTTTTGCAGTCTTGTGTGTCATACACTCCTGTCTGATACATAAGTGGTCCTTCGCCGCCGGATCTCTCCGTGGAAGATGTCACCTTCACTGCGCTCCGGGAAGAACAGCGCTGACGGGGACTCATCGCAAGGAAGCGACGATCCCACACCAACCGGGGCGGCCGCAGCCGCGCCCCCCGGACTTCAGCCTACCGCCCCCCTGGCCCCTTCTGACCCCCGAGCGGACCTACTGGCTGGCCCCTCCGGCGCGTCACCGCCACAGACGCCCCCTGCCACGGCCGACGCCTCGTCGAGAAGTGAAGCTTCGAGCGAGGACACGCTCCGGCAGGTGCAGCTCGAGCTACGAGCTGAGAGGCGGCGCAACCAGAAGCTGCAGGAGGACAGCGCCCGACAGATTGCCGAGCTGATCGCTACGCTGAAGGGCCTTCCGCGGACCGCTTCACCTGCAGCCTGGCAACCGGAGACGCACGCCAGAGCTCCACTGGCGGAGTACCCGCCGACGGCGGCGCCATCTAGCGGCTTCGGGCGACACCTGGGCTACGCAGCGGAGACGCACGCCAGAGCTCCACTGGCGGAGTACCCGCCGACGGCGGCGCCATCTAGCGGCTTCGGGCGGAACCTGGACCACACAGCGGAGACGCACGCCAGAGCTCCACTGGCGGAGTACCCGCCGACGGCGGCGCCATCTAGCGGCTTCGGGCGGAACCTGGACCACACAGCGGAGACGCACGCCAGAGTTCCACTGGCGGAGTACCCGCCGACGGCGGCGCCATCTAGCGGCTTCGGGCGGAACCTGGACCACACAGCGGAGACGCACGCCAGAGCTCCACTGGCGGAGTACCCGCCGACGGCGGCGCCATCTAGCGGCTTCGGGCGGAACCTGGACCACACAGCGGAGACGCACGCCAGAGCTCCACTGGCGGAGTACCCGCCGACGGCGGCGCCATCTAGCGGCTTCGGGCGGAACCTGGGCCACTCGGCGGAGACGCACACCACCGCGCCGCGGCTGGACTACGGACCGACGCCGACGCCGGCGCCCCCGGGCGTACCCACACACGCCACTGTGCCACCAGCTACAGCCCAGCCCAGCGATGCCATCGGGAGCTCGAGCCGTGCAGCGAGGGCTCAAACCGGGACGGAAAACCAGGCGGCTGATCCACTCACGGACGGCGCTTCCCCAGGCGTCGCGACGCTGCGAGGTGGACCAGAGCCGCAGTACAGCTACCCCGGCGGGACCCGCGGGCCCGCCCAGTTCCCAGCGTTTCCCCCGAGTGCAGACTCCCCCTCGCAGCCCCCCATGGAGGGATACGGGGCTTTCAACCGCGCAGACGAGGCAGCAAGGCAGACGCGGGACTGGGTGAACCAGGGGAGTGTCCCTCTCGCCCAGGTGACGGCCATGTTTGCCGACGCCCTCCGGCAGTCCCAGGCCGGCGGTACACCCCGCTCCCACCCCGAGGATGAGCGGATGGCGTCGCTCATCGCCCGGCAGTCCAGCGCCAAGGACCTGCCGCCTTACGCTGGCGACGCCATAGAGTGGCAGGCCTGGAAGGCACAGTTCCTGCAGTCGACGGCCACCTGCGGGATGACGGCAGCCGAGAATTTGATGCGGCTGCAGCGTGCCTTGAAGGGAAAGGCACGCGAAGCCGTCAGCCCTCTCCTTCTGGACCCGGCGCAGGTGCCGGAAATTATGGACGTCCTGGAGCACCGCTTTGGGGGCGCGCACTCTATCGCCACTGTCATGTTTGACAGAATAAGGCGGCTGACTCGGCTGCCGGAGGATGCGTCTACCGAAGCTCTGGTAGAATTTTCCGGCGCGGTACAGAACGTGGTCGCTTCGCTGGGAAACCTGAGGAGCGACTACCTCTCCAACCCCGCCCTACTCAGCGAGATCGCCTCGAAGATGCCCCTCGCCCTCCGCCTCTCATGGTTGGACAGGGTGGCCGACCAGGCCCAGGCCGCCACCGTGGTGCAGCTCGCCGGGTTCCTGAAGCGGCTGACCAACGCGGTGCCGCGGTCGGGCCTCACCGATAGCGGCCGAGCAGCGCGTCCGAGCACGGCCGAGCATCCGCGGGCCGCCCGCCCACACCGCGACAGTGTCTTCGTTACCGAAGAGCGGCCGGAACCCCGCAGTGAAGTGAAGTGCACACTGTGCAAAGACGCTACGCACAAGTTATTCCGGTGCCCCAAATTCGCCAGTGAAACAGTGAGTGCGCGATGGGAATTAGTGAAAGGGGCCCGGATATGTTTTAAGTGCTTGGACGGTGTGCACCAAACGAAAACGTGTAAATACCGTGTGAACTGTGGGGTGGGAGCGTGCCGGGTTCCCCACCATCGCCTGCTGCACGACGCCGCTTACGCTCGCGTCCCCGAGGTGCAGACAGTGACAAACACCTGGGACCAAGTGGAAAAAGTGCTACTTAAAGTTTTACCAGTGACATTGTGCGGCCCCGGGGGCCAAGTGACCGTGCACGCGCTGCTCGACGAGGGCTCGACGGTGACCCTCGTTGACGCCGAAGTGGCAGACATTGTCGGGGCCGCGGGACCGATCCGCGGCCTGCGCATTCACGGCGCCAACGGCATGTGTTCGTCGGATGCCAAGTCGCAACGGGTCAAGTTGTCAGTGCGCGGTGACGGCAGTGAATATACAATGGTGGCCCACACAGTTTCCGACCTAGACCTCCCGCGACAAACAGTGGCCGGCCGCCGGCAAGTGAAACCACGGCTATTAATCGGCCAGGACAATGTTCATTTAATCGTGTCGCGGGAGGTCCAAGAAGAAGATGGCGGCCGCATGACGTCACGGACGGCGCTCGGCTGGATTCAACATGGGGGCACCCGGCGGGACGTAGATAGCGGTACCACATTAAACATGATCGGCGAGACGGCTGAAATGGGCGAAATCGGCGAGCTCATACGAAAGCACTTCTCAGTTGACTCGCTGGGAGTGACCGCAGTGAGCCGGGTGTCCGCCGACATACGCCGCGCCGAGAGCCTCATGGAACGAACGACGCGCCCGCTGGACTCGGGTCGCTGGGAGACCGGGCTGCTGTGGAGGGAGGACGACGTGTGGCTGCCCGACAACCGGCAGTGCGCCGTAAACCGCCTCAACGCCCTCGAGAAGCGCTTGAAAAGTGATCCCGAACTGGCGGCAGCGTACGCGGCCAAAATTCACCATCTGATAGAGCGCGGGTACGCAGTAAAGGTACCCGACGCCGAGGCTAGCGTACCGTCGCGACGGAAGTGGTACCTGCCCCACTTCGCGGTCACCAACCCGAACAGCCCCGGGAAATTGCGAGTGGTTTTTGACGCCGCCAGCCGCTGCCGGGGGACCTCCCTGAACGACCGGCTGCTAACCGGGCCCGACCTCCTGTCATCCCTATTGGGCAACCTGTTGAGGTTCCGGGAGGGCAAGATCGCCATAGCCGCCGACATAGAGGAGATGTTCCTCCGCATCAAAATAAAAGCGGAGGACCAAATTGCGCAATATTTTCTATGGCGAGCCAACCCACAAGAGGCAGCGACCACATACAAGCTGTCCTCAATGATGTTTGGGGCCACTTGCTCTCCCAGCAGCGCGCAGTATGTCCGCAATAGGGTGGCCGAACAAGGCGCCGCGGAATTCCCCGCCGCCGCCGCAGCGGTGCAAAATAAATTCTACATGGACGACTACCTGGACGCCGCCGATTCCGTGAGCGAGGCTGCGGCGCTGGTACGAGGCGTCGGCACCCTCCTATCCCGGGGAGGCTTCCACCTGGCAAGCTGGGCCTCCAACGCACCCGCCGCAATCCAAAGCGTGCCGGCAGACAAGAAGGCCAAGGCGGCCATAGCCATCAGCAGCGGCGCCAGTGAGACCGAGAAGGTGCTCGGCCTGTCGTGGGATCCCGCCAACGACACCTTCATGTATGAGTTCAAGGAGACGGAGAAGGCCGAGCTCATCCGGCACCCGACCAAGAGGCAGCTGCTGAGCACTGTCATGAAAGTTTTTGACCCCGTGGGCTTCGTGGCCTGCCTCACGGTGCGGTCAAAAATTCTCCTGCAGGATGTCTGGAGGTCCAGCGTCGGCTGGGATGAGCGCATCCACGAGGCGCACGCAGCAAGGTGGGCCGAGTGGATCAGAATGCTACAAGGCCTCAGCATTCGCATACCGAGGCGTTGCCTGCTGAGCAAGGCAAACTCCTTCGCTCTACACCTCTTCTGCGATGCGTCTGAGGCAGCCTGCTGCACCGTGGCCTACCTGGTGGAGACTACGGGAGAGGGAAGCAGCACCGCCACATTTTTGTCCACCAAGTGCAAGGTGGCACCGCTGAAACCGCTCTCCATTCCCCGCCTCGAGCTGCAGGCTGCGCTCATGGCTGCCCGCCTGGCTGACACCCTTCGAAAGGAATGCCAGGCCCCTATAACCTCTACCGAATACTGGACGGACTCCACCACGGTGCTGTGCTGGCTTCGTACGGACCCCCGCAGCTACTCAACCTTTGTGGCAAATAGGTTGGGGGAGATAGACGAGCTGTGCGACATCGCCAGCTGGCGCTGGGTTCCAACCAAGCTGAACCCGGCTGACATCGGAACCAGGGACCTGGCGGAGCCGGACCTCACCCAGAGCGGAAGGTGGTTCAGCGGCCCTTCCTTCCTGACGGCGCCGAGTAACCAATGGCCCCAGGAACGGCAGAACCAGCAGCCGGGTGACGAGAGTTTGGAAAGGCGGCCAAATTTTGTGGGCCTCACCCTCGCCGTGGAGGACGGGCTGCCTTCCATCCTGCGGTTCTCGTCCTGGAACCGATTGATCCGGGCCACAGCATGGATGCTGCGGTTCATTCGGCGATGCCGCCAGGGACCCGCCAGGCCAGCCGAGGGCCCCCTAGCCCTGCAGGAGCTCCGGGCCGCAGAATGGCGGTGGATAAGGCACTCCCAGGGAGCAGCCTTTGGAGCAGAACTACGCCAGCTCCACTCGGGGCGGGCCGTGTCCAGCAGTAGCCGCCTCGTCTCCCTCGCACCCCACCTCCACAACGGGGTGCTCAGAATGGGCTCGAGAATCAAGGGAGTAAAGGGGGTACCCGAGTCACCCATCATCCTGGACGGTGGGAACAGCTACACTCGGCTGCTTGTGCGCCAATACCACACCCGAGCCGATCATGCGAGTGTGGAGACGACGATGGCCGAACTGCGCGCCAGCTTCTACATCCTAAAGCTGCGCTCAGTTCTCCGCCACATCAAACACCTGTGCCCCGCTTGTAAAATGCGGCGGGGCAAACCATCTCCCCCCATGATGGCACCCCTACCAGCATCACGGCTTGCACGGCATGTGCGGCCGTTCACCAACTGCGGGATGGATTACTTCGGGCCCCTGGAAGTAACCATCGGGCGCCGGAAGGAAAAACGTTACATCGCCCTCTTCACATGCCTATCGACGAGGGCGGTGCATCTAGAGTTGGCCACCACACTCAGTGCCGACTCTGCCATAATGGCAATCCAAAGGATGTCGGCCAGGCGAGGCCAGCCGGCGACCCTGATGTCCGACAATGGGACTAACTTCCACGGCGCAGACAAGGAACTGAGAGACGCCGTGGAGGACATCTGTCGGGACCCAAGGGTCCAAAATTATGCGACCACGCAAGGGATGGAGTGGAGCTTCATCCCGCCCCGCAGTCCCCACATGGGGGGAGCTTGGGAGCGGCTCGTACGCTCTGTTAAACGGGCGCTCTCAGCTACGCTCAAAGCGAGAGCGCCAAGAGAGGAGACCCTCCTGACGGCACTGGCCGAGGCAGAATACACGGTCAACTCCCGACCACTCACCCACCTATCGGTCGACCCCAGAGACGAGGAACCGCTGACGCCCAATCACTTCCTCATGGGCTCGACGGGGAGGCGGCCCCATCTGGCAATGTACGGGGCGGCCGAGGAGGAGGTCTGCCTCAGGAAGCAGTGGAGGATCGGCCAGCAGCTCGCGGACATGTTTTGGAGACGTTGGGTCCGCGAGTATCTGCCTACTCTCGCCGCCAGGAAGCAGTGGCAGCAGCCGGTGCAGCCTCTACAGAAGGACGACCTGGTGCTGATTGCGGACCCGGCACTGCCCCGCAACAGCTGGCCACGGGGACGGATCCTCGAGGCCACGCCAGCCCCGGACGGACAGGTCAGGACCGTGAAGGTCAAAACCAGCACGGGGACCTACGTCAGACCAGCGGTTAAGATCGCGGTCCTCCTGCCGGCCAGTGATCCCGCCCCTAAGGACACATTCAAGGGAGCGGTCCCAACGTCGGCCCGACGAACGCGCCACCCCAGGGGGACCGGACGCCGGGGACCACGCCGCACCAAGTCGCAGCACGCCTCCCGCTAAAATGGGTGTAGCCGAGCTCCACGGGGGGAGTGTGACGGACGTACTGCTCCGGGCTCGGCCGCAGTCACCCACGTATAGAATTATAAAATAAAAAATTTAAAATTAAAATGAGAATTTATGAGAAATATGTCAAATGTGTATAAACTAACTGAACTATGTATGAAACAATGTAAAAATGATAAACAATAAATAAAACATCGGAGCTTGGCTAGGGGGCACGGGCAGAGAAGTATACTGAGAGAGCTGGTGGATTAAGAGCATAGCATTTAATTCGGGCACGGTTATGAGAATCGTGCTTATACGTGAAGGGACGCTCGGCCGCGACCCGAAGCAAAGGGCCGCGCGCCGTCATAGCGTGGTTTGCTGCCCGAGCGTTCCACAAGCTCGATTCTGGGAACCGTGCCTGAACAAAGAGAGGCCGGGGTCGCGTTCGACCAAGAGCCCGAAAGTACCGGCCGAGAGGCGGTAGCCAACCCGGCGGCGGGCCGCGGGCACGTAACAGACACGGGCCTCGATTCCAGGAATCAAAGAGAAAGCGGGCCCGTGTGAACGTCGCTCGGCCAGCGAAGGCCGCCGGGGTCCTATAAAACGGGCGACCGTCCCTTGGAAGGGCAGATAGCCAGCAACCTCCACCAGCTCAACACTTCTCTCTGCTCTGCCTCCTACCTCGCTCCGACTTCTGATCTGATCTACTCGCCTTCTCTTCTTCTGACCCTCGCCTCACCCCGGACCTTCCTGCCTCTACCCGGACTCTACAACAAGGACCAGCATCAACCTCGGACCAGCTACGACGGCCACAGAGACGCCCCGCTCGACGCCCCGCTCGACGCCCCGCTCGACGCCCCGCTCGACGCCCCGCTCGACGCCCCGCTCGACGCCCCGCTCGACGCCCCGCTCGACGCCCCGCTCGACGCCCCGCTCGACGCCCCGCTCGACGCCCCGCTCGACGCCCCGCTCGACGCCCCGCTCGACGCCCCGACGCCACTGAAGGAAGACGCCTTCAGCCACCACGGATTGGGATCACCGGCCCTCTTTTGCAGTCTTGTGTGTCATACACTCCTGTCTGATACAATTCCGATTTAGTTAATATTTTATGTGACAAATAATAAGCTGATAATTAATTAAACATTGATAAGTATTATATTTTATACGAATTGCGTCGATTGAGGAATGTGAGACATGTGTTGAGGGCGATTAAGGGGTTAAAGTGTAGAATGTAGATGCTGTAATTGAAATGTATTGCATTAATGTTATAAATGTTGATATATAATTCATAACTAGAGACCGGATTATATGCATTTGCATATTTGCATATGCAAATGCATATTTAGACCCTTTTCAGCGGTAGTTGCATATTTTAGCAAATAATTTGAGATCTTGCATATTTACGCTTGATATCGTTCAGATGCCTCACATAGCGACACTATAGACGTCAGATAGCAAGGCGCGCGGCCAGCGAATTATGTAGCGCCGTTTTCGTGAGAAATCACCTCAAGGGCGCTGCAAAGCAGGCAAAGCCCTCCAAGTATTTTATCCCAATTTGATTCATGTGACGTGTTTTGCTCACGGAATTCACAGACTCGCCGAAAAAGTGAGATCCACGTTTGCGAATGTAAATAACCTGATTTCATCAGCAAAGAAAGTGTTTCTTAAGGCGCCTGCTCGTATAAAGGCCTACAAAGAAAAACTGGCAAATATCCCTTTACCTCCTGAGCCAGTAATAACACGTTGGGGTACATGGACCGAAGCTGCGATGTTTTACCATGAACATTTTGAAGCCATCAAGGGTGTTATCAATGACTTCGATAGTGCAGTGCGGGCTTTGGCAGTTTTCCAGTGCAAAGAATCGTTTGACGACGCCAGTATTAAAAAAAAACCTAGCTATGATTACCACTCATTTTGCCTACATACCTGCTAGTATAAAAACGCTTGAAACTCATGGATTGGCGTTGAATGCATCTATTCAGGTTATGAAGGAAATTCGCCCTATGAATTCCTCGTTGCCAAAGCTATTCCCGAGTAAACTCAAAGAAAAATTTGAAAACATACTGAATAATAACCCAGGGTTTGAACCTTTGTGCCAAATTGATAACTTCATCAACGGGGCAGGTGAAATTTTGCCCGGAACAATAAGTTCAAAAATCGCACCCAAATTTAAATTCTGTCCAGCCACATCAGTAGACGTAGAACGTTCCTTTTCCGCTTACAAAAATATATTAAGCGATCGTAGACACAATTTGTATACATAACATTTAGAACAGTACTTAGTCATATACGTTTTTAAAGGTAAATTCTAAATTTTACTGTTAAATACATTTTATAATTGATATTTTCGAAAATATAATTGTTATCCTTGAGAACTAATTACTAAAATAAAAAAAAAATATGTAAAAATACGACTTCCTGTATTATTTCATGTTGCATATTTTGACCCTTTTTATGGATTTTCGTGCATATTTAAGCTATTTTTATTGCATATTTGCATGCATATTTTGGGCTATTTTTGTTGCATATAATCCGGTCTCTAGTCATAACTATTAACCTATTATGTATACATTACTGCCTCCATGGATGAAACCACAGTATCCTCCTTGAGAACCTTAAGGACGTTGATGTGTTTTTACTTATGACGGCATCAAAACACTTTCCCATAACATGCGAACACCTCAGCACAGGTTCTCCTAGTGAGGTGTTAACGAAACATTTGTAAACGGTATATAAAAAATGAATAGAAATAAATAAACATTAATAGTGACACGAAGCTCCCGTTTAAGAAATACAGTTGGGCATATGAGCATTATAATCTTTATTTGCGTTTATCTCAAAACTATGTTTTTGTAGATAAGCCCCTGTGATCCTAAACCCGCGAATAAATATACTGCTTTTATAACATTCTATTATACACATTTCGTTTCATCGACAGTTTCGTTTTTTCCATCCCGACAGTAACGTCAAAACTTACGCTCCCGTTTCTTAAAAATAAAAACAGTGAAATATTGTGCAAATCGAAGAGAATTTTTTATTGATGTGCAGTATTTTTCACGGGCTATCACCCGGTGATTTTGTCTTCCCGATATTCTACCGATAAATGCTCAAACAGTGTGTTTACCAAAAAATTTGACACATAGCGAAGCTAGGATATCTTTACCTAGCAAACTATTGACAATTCGTAATAAAAGTGTCTAAACAAGAGAAATTTCTGCAAATATCTACAAAACTCCGTATAGAATTTATTCTATTCTACCGATACTTGAAGGAAAGTGTTGCGAAAGTGATTTCAAAACTGTATTTTAAAATTGAAAATCATCACTTCGGAAATCAATTTAAGTGAACTAAAAAACAATAACAATAATAATAAACATCTGGTGAAATAACTAGCTTTAAGTGAAATCTAAACGAATTTTAATGTGAATTAAACATAAAAACAGTGTTTTTGAGTTAATTTAAACTGTACACACATGTAAATATTATTGACAGTTTTTATTGACATCTTAATATAGGACATAAATCTTAACTGCTCCTATCTGTGAGATAGTGTAGATGATAGAGTCGCTCGCTAGCCAAGTCGATGTTAAATAAAAATTAGAAACTTTAATTTGTTTTTAAAAATAAAATAAGAAAAAAAAAATTTCATTAAAAATGCATCGCCCAAAGAAACGTCCGCTGGACATAACGTTGTCTCCAAATACCGAACAACATGGAGGAAAGTGCGCTTATAGTGAGGACTTGGAAGAGGGTTCTGAAACGTCATCCCATTGCTCAGACAGCAGTGAAACAAAGTTTCCGAGCGTCTCTGGAGTGGACGTTCTAAACGAAGCCCATGCTCATCTGACGGCCCTTCAAGAAGTCTTGGCCGAGAAACAATCGAAGGTCTCAAAGGAACAGCAACTGAAGATCTCTAGAAATGTCTCTGAAGTTTTCAGAGCCGTTTCCCAGCTGCTGTTGGAGCGCGAGACCATGCGCGCTGATTTGGCGACAGTGACCGCCCAACTTAAAATGGCGGAAATTAAAATTCGTCATGAAAAAGACGAAAAAAAGTACCTGGAACAGAAAATAATTCAACTGGAATCTGACCTCGGACCCGTGATGCAAAGAGTAGCTGTAGCAACGGAGGCTAGCTTGTCATTTGCTGATATTGTCCGAAAGCAGACAAATGTTGCTGACCAACCCCCACCAATTACCCAATCAGGACATCGCGTCGGAGCACCAAGGCCCGCCATCTGCATCTTCCCTACAAACGCAGATGCCACCGAGGATAGTGAAGGAACTAAAAAAATTATTCAGAACATTATTCGGCCATCTGAGTTGGGCATTCGCATTACCGGAGTACGTAAGATCAGAAATAAAGGTGTCCTTCTTAACACAGCTACCGCAAGTGAACAAGAAAAGTTGTTAAACGCACCGTGTTTTGAAAACTCAGGCACACTTAAGGCTCGACTTCCCACCAAGCGACTCCCGAGACTAATATTTTTTAATGTACCGAGGGACCTAACGGACGTTGAATTCTTAAGGATCGCTCTCACGGGTATTCCCAATGTACAAGACATCGAAAGAATAATATCAACCTGCAAGCTGAGTCACCTGGCCGGCGCTCGCTCTGGAACCACCTGTCATCGGGTTTATGAGATGCCCGCTACAATACGAAAACTGCTGGTGGAACAGGAGAAGGTGTTCGTCAATTGGACTGTGTGCCGTGTCAGAGACTTTATTGGACTAACCGTATGTACTAAGTGCCAAATGATAGGACACTCATTTAAGTACTGCAGAGACACTCTTAGATGTGGACATTGTGCTGAAGAGAACCACACCAACGAATCCTGCCCAAATGCCGCTGCCAAACCAGTCTGCGCTACGTGCACTAGATTTGGAAAGCCCGCTACGCACTCGACTGGAGACAAGGACAACTGCCCGGCCTACAAAGCTGCACTGAAAAGGGACCTTGCTACGATCGACTATGGCGTCCAATAATTATTATTTTGAGGAGGACAATGAGGTAAATTTTTGCAAAACTAGTGATCTTCAAAAATGGATTGAGGACAAAACACACATTTATAATAAAGATTGCAATAAGGAACAATTAAATATTGTACAACTGAACTTAAGGTCCATTTACAAATACTGGGACACTCTTAACATTTATTTTAATACCTGCTGGAAACATATACATATTTTGATGTTATGTGAAACAGCAATTACAAATGACCTTACTTGTCTCTACGAAGTTCCTGGTTTCAAAGCTTATAACTATTGTAGAACAAAAAAAACAGGAGGTGGTATATTGCTCTATATTAGAGATGAAATCACTTTTCTACAAAAATCACTAGAAACAAAATATTTTGAAAGTATATTTGGCATCATAACTTTACCCAATAATATAACAATGAACATTTTAGCAATATACCGCCCTCCAAATCATAGCAAATCATTGTTTTTGAATGAAATCTCATCCATCTTATCAAATATTATTAACCCCATGGAAAATATGTTGTTTCTTGGAGATGTTAATTTAGATTTATTAAACCCTCAACACCCAGTTATTATGTCTTACGAAAACATATTATCTAGCCATCATTTAATAAAGTGTATCAACGATGTGACAAGGGAAGCATTAGTAGCCGGAAATGTTACACGCACATGCATAGATCACATTTTTATAAGGTTCAACAGCAGGCAGCAACAAGCTGACGTATTTTCTTCTTGTATTTGTGATTTTACTATAGCGGATCACTTCGCGACTGCTCTTAACATCACGTATAGTAGCGCAATTACAAAAACCAAACATCGCGAGGAAAGTATTTCAATAATATCCCAAAAACGAATTGATAAAAACATACGTAGTTTTAATTGGAACGCCCTGCTTGCTGAAGAAAATTGCGTTGACATATACAATAAACTCAAAAACATTTTTAACGACCTATATGAAAAAAGTAAAATCACTTTTTATCCAAAACCCAAAAAAAGACCACATGCAATAAAATTATGGATAACCGATGATATTTTAGAAAAAATTAAAATAAGAGACTCCATGTACAGAAGATGGAAAAATTCACCTAC
Organism: Hesperophylax magnus; assembly: GCA_026573805.1. NCBI lineage: Eukaryota > Metazoa > Arthropoda > Insecta > Trichoptera > Limnephilidae > Hesperophylax > Hesperophylax magnus. The sequence goes on along the minus strand of JAIUSX010000184.1, from coordinate 8,979,172 downwards.
TAATAAAACCTACGAAAAACAATACAAATCAACTCGAAATACTGTTTCCAAATTAATCATAAAAAGTAAAACTACTTATTTTAATGAAACATTTAAAAGCTATTTCAGCAATTCTAAAAAAACTTGGGATCAAATTAATAAATTATTGGGACGTAAAACAAAAACAAACTGCGATGAAATTATCTCAAAGTACATGTTGAATAATAGCGGGCAAACAGAGGAAATCATTGTGAATAGATTCGCTGAGCAGTTTACCAATAGTATCAGCTCGATGTTACACAAATGTGACTACAAAGCGTCCAACATAGCCCCCGTTGATTTGCCGCATAGCATGTACTTGCCCAGAGCGACCTGTGAAGATATACGCAGGATAGTCAGTCAACTAAATAATTCCAAGTCGCCAGGGATTGATAATATTAGAATGTTCGACATTAAAAAACATATAACTATTCTATGTCCGATAATTACCCATTTAATTAATAAAATCTTATCTCAAGCCGTTATACCGAATGAGCTTAAATGTAGCATTATTAGGCCAATATACAAAGGGGGAAAGCACACTGAAATGGAAAATTATAGACCTATCAGTATATTGCCAGCAATTGAAAAAATTCTAGAAAAATACATCTCAGTAAATTTAATAAAATACCTAGAAAGTTTCTCCATTATTGATCGCAACCAATACGGATTTCAAAAAAATAAAAGCACAGAAATTTTACTACAGGACTTTTCCAATTACGTAAATCAGGAACTCAATGATAAAAAACATATTCTTGTATTATTCATTGACAACTCTAAAGCGTTTGACACTATTGATCCGAAAAAACTATTACAGATATTGGAGGCGATAGGAATTAGGGGAAAATTACTAAAACTTCTCAAAAACTATTTAACCAATCGACAAATTAAAGTGAAACTCTTTCAAACTTACAGCAAAGCTAAATATATGTCGACAGGAGTTCCGCAGGGGTCAATTCTCGGGCCAACATTATACATAATATTTGTTTCACTCATGAATAAAATTTTCACCTTTGTTAAGCATTACGTTTATGCTGATGATACGGCGCTAGTCATTTCGCATGAAGATTTGTCTATTGCAATAAAACTCATGCAGCATGATTTCTTTTCTTTACAGAAATGGTCACATGATGCCGGCCTAATAATAAATTCCAAAAAGACTAAATTGATGCATATACGATCTCCACATGCCAAATATACCATCACGCCTATAATAAAGTCGCATACATCTGAGTGTATACACAATTCTTCACAGTCCTGTAAATGTGGAACCATTGAACTGGTACAAACTTATGTATATTTGGGGATAACTGTAGATGCGCATATGAAATGGGATACACACGTTAGCAACATATGCAAACGCCTACGAGCTATTGCGGGGCGAATTTACAAAATTAAATATTTTATGCCTATAAGCACGTTAAAAATAATCTATTTGTCACTAGCGGAATCTACAATCAGATACGGAATAACGTCCTGGGGAAACTCCTGCAAGACAAATATAGGTTACATCCAATCAATTCAAAACTCCATGACTAAGCTTTTGGTAAACAAACGTATTTATGCACAAAGAAGAGATATAAAATTATTATATGAGTCAGTTAACGTATTATCTGTTCGAGGAATATTATGGTTTAAAATTATATGTCAAAACATAACGTCAGATTCAATATACAAAGAAAAAGTAGATCATGCATATGACACAAGATTCAATAGAAATGAAGGTATGTCCATTCCGAAAATTATAAATAAATATGGACAACGGACTTTCTCTTATCTTGTGCCTACCATATTTAATAAGATTCCAATAGACATAAAAATTCAATCAAATTGCACCCTTGAATTAAAAAATAAAATTAAAAAATGGTTAATAGATCAAGCTTTTTTATACTGATATTGTTTATAATCTTATGCATATATATATATACATATGAATATGAGTAATTTGCCTGTGTTTACAACTGACTGTCTTTGTATTTTATTTATTATTATTTATTATTTTGTATTGTAGTATGTTAAAAGTTATTCTATTGTTTATTTTTTTATATTTGGCTCTGTTTTTGTGATTATTTAAGTTCTTATTCTTCTGTATCTATTTTAAATATTTGAAATATTGTGATTTCTCGCTTCTTGTATGCTTTGATAATATATTATGTTAAACTAACCTGCTGACAAACTGCTTGAGCAGTTTAGCGGGTATAAATAAATAAAAATAAAAATAAAAATAAAAAATAAGATTCTTAAATGAAATGTCTATGGCGTTTTTTCAAGCGTATCAAATAACAATAAACTACTTTACCAAATGAAAAATTCCTCTAATATTCAGACCATAGATACCACACCTTTAGTTCAAAACCACAATAAACCTACCAACTTTGTCTCATGCTATGTATACATCCCCGAGCCGAACTGCCGAACTGAACCTCAACTTATGGGAAAGAAACGAAGCAACCGGAAATGGCGCGGAACGCCGCTTGCAATTGATTCGTTCCTTTCCCGTAATTCGTGGTACGGTTCGCAAATGTATACGTACCCTCATATTAACTTTACCCATCATCAGCTAATTAAACTTAAAAAATTAGTGTTTATTTGTTTTTTCCCGGTCTGACTGCTATGGAAATGAGACCCCTTATGTGTATGAATGATAAAACCATTTATGATCGTGTGAGCAATGCGAATATTCGCAAAGAATGCAAGGCTGATGTAAGCGTAATGAGTAAGATTAAGAAAGGGACGCTTAGCTGATTTAGGCATGTAGAGCGAATGAACGAAGAAAGGAATGTAAGGAGGATATATGATGCGAATGTGAATGGTAGAAGAAGTTGGGTACGCCCGAGGAAGACATGACACGATCAAGTGAGCCAAATACTTGAGTCAGGCCATGTAAAGAATTAGAATAACAGACTAGTATGTATGAGATGATGTATGAATGTGAATGAGGCAAGGAGCGTGTCAAGACCTAGTTTGGCAGTCTCTCTGTTAGATAGTTAGTCTATGATCCATAGAAAACTTAGTACTTTAATAATAATAACAATTGGCTGATTTGTTTAGCGCCTTTTTTGTGCAAAATCCCCTCAAGGGCGCTGTACAAATATATAATACATTTCTACAATAATCTATTTTATAACTAACTAAATATGGAGATAATATACAGTATCATACTTACCTGGTAGGTCACTTGAGATTAACACTTAATTAACATTAACTAATTGTTTATTAGCGAAATTTGGATACAGGATTTGGGACATAATTGGAAAATTGGATATAATTGGACTTTCTCTCAGGAATGGTATATTTAATTAATGGTGTGACAGCCTAAAAAGGTAAGTTTTTAGTTTAGACCGGAATTCTGTTGGACTTGTTATGGATCCTTTGTATTGGTACTCTAAAATTCAGACCATAAAACTACGATATCAAATCAAAATCCTACCGATTTTTTCTAGCTCCTTCATGTAGATATCGGCGGTGTGTATATTGGGTTTTTCCCAAGTGTATCAGTGTCAGTATCGCCCTGGCAATAATGCCGACTGTTGGAGCATGACCGCGGGAGCATTGGGCCCTGTCCGGCCGCGCCGGAGAGCGTGGGACAGCTTAAACACTTGCGCAGCTTTCAAGGTCTTACATCTTAGTCTACACTCGATCGTTTCGTCTTGATCTATCTATCTTTTCTATGAATAGGATACTTGATAAAAGTGTTTTTCGTAAAATAATTAAATTAGCGCCCTATAAGAACGCATAGATTATAACGTACGTTCCGTTTACTCTTAATGTTTCAAATTTATTGTGTGTAATGTTTTGAGAATTCGGAATTCAAAGCAATGTCGGTAATGAATCAGAACATTGATTGCTGTTGTTTCATGTTTTTAGATCCATTCGACAAAAGTGCACACACAGCTGGGGGACAAGCCAAACGCGTGCTCGACATTTAAATTTGTAGACTGTCGACTTTCTGTTTTTAGAAGTTCAAGGTCCACACCTTCCTTCCTGAAGACTCCCCAAATCTGACGTAGATCCTTGGAGAAACCTTTATGGAGTACTATAATAATTTATGGACATTAAAGGAACCAAAAATTATTAGTTTTTTTTTTTCAAATTGTGTGATTCGCAATTTTTCTTCGTGAGCCTTCTGGCGTAGAGCTCTGGACATTGGTTTAATTCAATTTCGACCAGTTCAACCGACTCTTGGCGACTTTCACCCATCCAAAGCCAACAGTTATCTTCAGATCGTCATCTGTGAACTTCCTCTGTTTCTCTCACCCGACCAAAGACACCGTCCGATGCCATTAGAATTCCAACGGTCATCTGCTGTTAGTCGCGATACGTGCTCAGCATAGTCCCACATGGCTGTGGAAATTGTGACGGTAATGTCGTCTACCTTTGACTTGCTTCTAATCCATTAATTTGCCTTTATACCTAGCGTGGATCTGTTTGAAATTTTAGAAATGATCCACGAAATTAAACTGATCAGTGACATTAAATTTTTGATTCCATTAGTTGGTTTTGACGTGTGTATTACTGGAGTGAAAACACATGTTTAGGTGGGAAAAATCAGTAGATAAGGCTAGGTTAGTTATAGATACTCCCTGTTGAAATACCGGCAAACGGAATTGAGACTTTGCTTGAAATAGATTTTGTTTGTTTATTTAATTACTGTATTATAATTATCATATTTTAAGAATATGTTCTTAGTCCTCCGCACTAGGAGATCCTGTGCTTTTTATGTGAAACTGCACTAGAGTCCCAGCTGTTCCCAACAGTCTGGAGCCAGTGAGACTATGATATCTCCAATTGGGGTGTGTTGTGAGGCTGCAGGTAGTGTGGAGGGGAATGAGATGGGATAGAGGAAGGTGGGGAAGTACCTGGCTATTTAGATCTGGTCACCGAACACGGCCAAAGCCATTTCAAGCAATGTATCATTTCTGAATGGTGGTCTGACCTCCGTTTTTGCCAGTCGAGAGCTTAACCCCTCGACTATGGAGGCCTTGCTGAGGGGAAGTAGGATTTGGATAGAGGGTTTTCAGCTACTTCTGTGGTTCCATTTCATGGCTTGGGCAGGTTTTTTTTAGTAACTTCTATAACGATGTTTTTAAAATCTAGTATTTTCTTTTTTCAATAATTCCTTTGTAAGACGATGGACTTAATTTGTTTGATACTGGGTAAGAGTTTAACCTTGCCTGGTAGCCAGATATGAAGATCCGGGTACTTCCCAACCTTCCCTTCATCACTCCCTTTAGCATCACAACAACCCCAATCGGTGATGTCATTCTCACGCTTGCTCCAGACAGTTGCGAGCAGTCGGAATTATTATGCGGTATTTGCATAAAATAATAGTTACAAAACACGCAAAGTGGGTTTCATTGTATAAACAATAGTAATATTTTTAGGCCTGTTTCATGACATGAAATTACGATTCGAAATTTAGCATAATACTTGAATCACTTTCGCTTGAGATTTTTTTCTCCGAATCGTATCGCTAATCTTGGCAACCGGATGATGTTGTTTTAATTTCAAGTTTCTATATTCGACATAACCAGAATTTATACGTTTACATAAGATATTTACAGTGGGTTTTAACACTAACTTCTCCCTTTTTATTGTATATGTGCTGGTTTTCGAACCTGTTTTTTTAACTGGTTTTCGAATTCTGTTAAATTATTAACTTGTTTTAAATTTGAAATACTACCACGCATTGTTAAAATATTAACATAATATTACATAAAAAATACTTCCACGATGAAATCAAGGACGATAGGTGCATTGATAACTAGACAGTTTTCTAATGATAGTTATATAATGGAAGATACTATCAGTACGGCCCTAGTGAAAGACAATCATTCACGTATCATTTTGAACAGTTGCTTGAAATGGTTTTAGTCGTGTTTGCTGACCAAATCTAAACAGTCTGGTACTTCCCCACCTTGTTCTTCCCAAAATTGTTACCTCCCCACTAACCTCAATCTCATAACATACCCCGATAGGGAATGTTATACATAGTTTTTTGTTTTTGTTTTACATTAACTCCACACAGGACGTTCTAAGGAAAATAATATCCCTCAAAACCTACCTCATATGTCTAGTGGCTAATAAGTTATCTTGTCACTTGACAATTGATGTTTCAAAGTCCCGTAGCTCAAGATGGAACCTACTGCTCCACCCAATACTCCCCCTTCTTTACAGTAGCTCCACATAGGACGCTTTTAGGTAAATTCCTTTTTAGGGAATTTTCCTCAGAGCCTATGCTATCCTTGGGGACTCTGTGTGAGAGGTCTTTTAAATGAAATTAAATTAAGGAAAGGAATGCGGTATGAGGGGTGGTTAGGAATATGGGGGTCAGTGTGTCCAGAAGTGACGAACGTATGAATCCGTTCCTCCCACTGCTGTGCAAGGCGATGGGTCGAGAGAGTCCGACTGAAGAGATCAAAGGGTCTCCCTCAATCAGCCTCTCCCAATCCGGCCTGACCTGAACAAACTTAAAACCAGCGTTGGTTGTGAGCAGTTGGGACTCTTGTGCGGTATTCACATAAAAGTGCGAAATATAATAGCGTTTAAATCAGGGTGCGAAGGATAAAATACATACATATATCGCGTATATATCACGGCATATTTTATTACCATGTCGATGGCGATCTTTTTAGTGACGTTAAAACCGGGTTGCATTAAATTTGTCATCCATCAAAACTTTCTTTTGGTATCATTTTAATCAATGCTATACTTCACAGCAATCAACCGCAAACGGCACTCTTGAAAACCAACTGCATTTCAAGTCAGGAATGTATGGCTGTTTTATGACCTTTTTGTCAATATTATCAAACCAAATAATTATTTAAATATATGTAACAAAAAAAAAATATTCTACTGTCAAATTAATATTTTATTATTATATCAAAGATTTTCCTAGGCATATTAGTAGGCACTAATCAGAGTTATTTTCGACACATAACTTCAATACCGAATTAATTTAAAAAATCGTTTACATTGGTAGATCAAGGTTCCCTAATACCTACGTATTATTTTGACAATTATACTACGGTTTTAGTCTACAATTCTGTTCAAAATAGATTACACACCATTGGGAACTCTTATGCTATGTTAGCTGATGTTTTGTAATATGCCTCTATTGATGTTTATTGTTGTATTAATTAAACATTTTAGCATTGCATATTTTAACAGGGTTAACAGGTTTTTTGTTTTTGTTTCTTCTTCATTTCTTTCATTTACTTGGTTCTATTGTATATTCTTTTGTCTTGTTTACATATATAATTTTATAATTTTTATTTTCTTTCTTCTTTCTATATTGTACCGTGACTGTCAATATATTTCATGTATGTAAATGGTACTTGTGCCTTTAATCTATATCTGTATAAATAAAAACGTAAATGTTCGTTTGTTCAAAATCTTAAATCTTCGAAAGTTCTTCACCGATTGCTTTGAAATTTTGACACAACGTTTCATTCGAATACGCGTGCGTTTTTATAATAAATAAATAATAATACGTGGATGACTTGTATAGCGCCGTTTTTGTGCAAAAACACCTCAAGGGCGCTGTTTTTTTTACATACCTATATTATATAGATGTTACCTGTGAACGGTAAATTACCTTTAAAGGAAAACACCTACTGAGTGCTTAGCCGAGTCAGTCAGTGAAAGAAAAAAAAGATGAAAAAAAATAGCATTTTAAGAGTTTTCGACGTTTGTTGTTATAAAACTCATTTTTCATACTTGGCGAAACTAAGACAACAGCACTAAACTATTCTCAACGAACTGACTCGCCCACTGTCTCTTATACATGTGATGACCTCTACTCTCCAATAAGTTGCTCGACGGAGTAACAAAGCGAGTGACTCGGCCGAGCACTGGGCAGATGTAATTCGGTGTAGTGTGGTAAAGCCGGCCTTGAGCCTGTTTTCAGACCGTTTTTACCAAACAAACGCTATTATTTACACCGTGTTTCAAGTAAGGAGGTTTATATCTGATTTTTAGAGTACGACCTGTTATACCTATGTAAAGTTAGGTTCTTCATTTATTGCCATTATTAATTTGGAGGTAATGTTTTGTACCTGTAGTTATTATTCATTATACCGGCTATGAATCATGTTTTTAATCTAACTACGGAATCAAACAAAAACATGGCAATTTCCGCAGCTGTATTTTGTTATGAATAGGTAATAAAAAGACAGTGTGTGAATACGGAAATGTTTTTGCTTCAGCAATTTTATTTATTTATTCCACATTAGCTATATCAATTATAATTTGGTTCACAACCAATAGTACATACTTCATAAAACTTATTTAGAACAATACATAAAGAGTTAATCGTGGTGTACCTACATTTATTGTTATAGACTATCGTGTTTATATTAATGTTATTATTTGATCTTGTAATGCCGCACATACACCAACCGATCTGTCGTCCAACATTCTTGTCTGACAGATCTTCAAATTTGTTGAAGTTGAATGCAAATAAATCTATGTATAAATTAAGTGATGGAATATTCTTGCATAAACAAGGCTGCTTTGATAACCTTAATTTACATAAATACGCCTACCGGTGTCTCCACAATCGTACCTGCGTCAGGGTAGACATTTATGTCTACAAAGCTACCCCCCCTTACTAATAAACGTGATTCAAATTTTACACAACTGATAAACAAGCATGTACCATACATTAATGGTTATTTATCAGTTGTGTACGTGGATGTATTATATTAGTCTATGGTTGTGTAACATTGAAAACGCGTTTCTAGTAAGGCCCCTTGGTGTTTTATTCAGAATTCATTTTGTATACTCATCAAATCATTGTGTTGGACGGATAGACGGATTAATCATAACATTCTAGACCCTGCAATACTTCGCTATTGGTAATGTCTTTCTCGAGCGTACCCGATTTATTCTACCAGTCAAACCACTCTCTAAACATTCCTGGCACTAATAAGTACAAACTTTGACATTTTCGCGAATTTTGCGAGCACAGGCTGATTTTTTATGCATGGTGTCCGGGATAAAAGGCGCTAACTTCGTGAGATGATTCTACATAATGGTAGAAGTAAAGAAAATTAAAAAAACACTTTTTTCACATATAAAAATATTTTTCCATAGAATATTTATTTGCCCATACAAATAATTTGACTTTTTTTTTACCTAAAAACTACCTTAAAACGTTATAATATCGTACTATCATGTAGAATCACCCCCGAAGTTAGCGCACTTTACCTCCGGACACCTTGTATATTAATATTGTTTATTATATACGTAAATAATAAACAATATTAACAATAGATTGACATAGGCCCTGAGGGAAATTATTTTCTTCAGGGCCTCCTGTGTGGAAATAATATATAAAAAAAAAAGATTATATATATATATATGTCATAATGTGATAATACTATATCAAATGTTGTTATCAATGTAATTAGTTGATGGATTTTGGGTACCTGATTCAGCGATGCAAAGAATGTGACCGATATGAAATACTACAAAGGATAATGGAATTATCGAATTTTTCAATTAACGAAAGATAATAGATAGTCGATAGATAAAATTGCCATCGCACGTTTTCGCAAAAACGGAAAAAAAATACCTAAAAATTGATTGTAAATTTGGTGCTGATGACTTTATTACAAATAATCGAGTTGTGTTGAACACGTACAAAAAACTGGACCAGACAATTCTGCTTCAATATTTAGAGAAACGACATCTGATGGAAATTTTACAATTTTATATTAGCAGTAACGAACGAAAGCATGCTTCTAGTCAAGTTAACCCTTCGACCCCCATAGTTAATTCAAATTAACACGAACTTTGTGATTTTTTTTCCTTTAACTGTAAAGATTTTCATAGTTGAAGTTTTCGTTTTTTAATTAATTGTTGGGAATCTTCTCTATGGCGTCTATTTTTTTCTGGTAGGTTGTCAAAATAAGATATCTTGTAATGTAACTGGATACTGGATGTAAATAATCTGTCGTTCAATAGACAAATACCGCTAATACACTGACAGCCTCCGTTTCGGTGGTCTTGTTTAATTTTTATGGATACGTTATTTTATTTTTGGTAATTTTTTGTAAATGATTAATAAAAAGTACAATTTTTTGTGTGTTATGATTTTTCCTTACTTATTAAAAATAACCCGTTGAGCCATAAAAATAATAAAATTCAAACTAGAAAAAAAAATCTATTGATGTAAATAAAGTTATTCAGTAATGCAGGGCTGAAAGGGTTAATTAAGCTTAAAACTAATTGATTTATTTTCTTTCTCAGGCCTCCAAAATCTACGACACCCCGTACGCCGAGCCGCCGTTTCCCCAACGAACTCTTCCGAAACCGCCTACAGACGGCCCGTCGTCCAAAACTTCATTCCTGTACGGCCTGCCCGCCATTGATCGAACCATCAACCAAGCTATCAACGAGACCATCAACCGGCCGTGTTCGCCGCTAACGCAAAACGGCCTCGTCGATGAAACGTCATCCAACGATCTGTCGTCCAACGGCGCGTTCAAGCGGCCGCCGATGTATGAGAAGAAAGGCGTTTATTTCGAGGGACAGTCAAGCGCTCTGTATAGGCTGACGGAAACGCCGAATAGAAGAAATATCCACGAAGTGAGGAAAAGAAGATCGCCTACTGAGATGGACAGAGAAAATGTGAGTTTTTTTTCTAACCTAGGTACCTACTTATCTGATTTTTTTGTTTATATGTACGTAGCAATTTACAATATCCCCTCTGACTAGGGAACTATATCCTCACCCGGTTGGGTGACATTACGAGAGGGATTTGAGGGAGGAATTTATTAACATACGCTTGCGGTACATATAATGAGTAAGGGAAACGTTACATTCTCATGCTGCCGATATCTACTGCGAACGGCTGTTCCGCTCTTGACTGATGAGTGTGTACAGATCAATCAAATATTTTAATTATTCCGAGCAGTCTCTATAGAAGTGTATTCAAACACCCGGCATACCTATGTTTCACTGTGCATACGATATGGCAATGGATCTGTAAATCAGACGAACTTTCCTCCTCTGCACAGTTATAAACAGATTAGTAGTTTGTTGGTGTATTTCAAAAGTGCATTCCAAATTTTATTTGACAACAAAATGAAGTTTTTTGTTATTTTAATATTTGAAACTGTTATTTCGTGGTGGAAGTTTTTTGTCTTACGAAAACCATCATATTGTTTGAATCTTGAAATCTAATCAAGATCTCCATATATAAATAGAGTGGTATTTATCCGACTTAATTGTCGTTCTGTACACCTATTTTTGGCATAGCTCGAAAGAAGTTGATTTAAACATCCTATAATCGGTAATAACAACCATTTTAATTATAAACCCTTTCAAACAGTTAGCTTGTTGTTGATGAATCTCGTCAACCGACTTGTCAAACTAGTTGGACGACAGAATTTAATATGAATGTAAGGCATTATGGAAACGTGATCGTGTCAGTATTTAATTATCTCTGCAATTAAGTTAGTATGAACAACGCATTTAGAACTAATCGACTATTAACATGGTAAAATTAGACGTTTTTCTTTATAAGATTGATGTATATTTCCCATGTGTTCATGATACTCGTGCAAACTATCACTGGAGTGGTAAAAAATTATTAAATACGGATTTTAGCATTTTTTGTAGCCTAAGAGGATAAACCTATCGACTCCTCACTTATGAACCCTATAGATCAAGGCTGCCCAACCCCAGGCCCGCGGGCCACAATGTGGCCCGCGAACGAATTATAAGTGGCCCGCGTGAAACATTTTCAAAAAACCCGCCAATCTCCGCCAATTTGAAAAAGTGTCGCGGGCCCGCGGTAAAACAAACAATGCAGCTTGCGCGCGGTCACCAGTGTTGCCAACGACGGCGATTTATCGCTATTTAGGCTACTCGAACGAGAATCAGCGACGAAAAAATCTAACCGGTTTTCGACATAATATTCTTTGCTTCGAAATGGAATTCTGTAGCCACCCCCCCCCCCCTCATGGAATCTGAAAAATTGCTGTGGGGTATCACATATGATGTTCGGGTGTGCGGAATTTTTTCTCAGCGAAGTTCCGTAACAACCCCCCCCCCCCATGGGTTTCAAATATTTTGTGGGGAGCACTTATTTAGATTTTTTTTGTGGGGAATTATGTTTTATAGAAATTCTCTAACAACCCCCCCCCCCCCCCCCCCATGGAAATAGGAACCGTCAGGTATTCAGTGGCCCGCCAGTGATTCAAAATCGTCAATTTGGCCCAACTGCTAAAAAGGTTGGGCAGCCTTGCTATAGATATATATAAACACATATCTGTCTGTATCCCTATTATAAACTCTGGAACGGTAGCTCTGTATGAAATGAGCCGGCGTCATGAAATTTGTTTATATTTATCTGTCTGATATTTTTTTCAACGCAACTTTTTCAGCTCTAAACGTCATTTCCATCGAAATATCCATCTAACAAAACGTCAAAAATAATTACAATGGTTTTTCCATTCCAATGTTGTTCAAATGTTGAAAAAAGAGCGTTGAAAATCGGGCGAAACCGGGTAGTAATTTCAGTATTCTTTAAAATACCAATTATCTTAATAACTATTTAATTGCGTAAATATTATATATATATATTTTTTCAATAAAAAATATCCGTTTAAAGGGCATTTGCCGTAAGATGAAGTTTATATATAGTTATAAATAAGATTAATCAATTTTTTGATATTATAAAGTATTTCAATGCTAAGCGCCTGGTGAACTGCAACCGCATCAACACACGAGCTATGTATTGCCTGCTTGTTCGTGCCAGGGGTTAGAGCTTATATCACAACACTGGTAACCGGACAACTCAACACAATGACATTTCAACTCACCTTCGTCACGGGTTCAAATCCCGGCGTGCTCAAGTAAATTTTATATGATTAATTCGTGTTATTTCACAATTTACTCGTTAAAAATAATACATGGTATACTTGCGGCACGTTCCAGAGTGGAGGATACTCTCAGTGAGGCCCTGGTGTGAAACCACCATTCAGAATTGAAATGTTGCTTGAAATGGCTTTGGCCGTGTTTGGTGACCAGATCTGAATAGCCGGATACTTCTCCACCTTCCTCCACTCAATCTCCTTCCCCTCCCACCACCTTCAGCCTCACAACATACCACAATTGGGGATGCCATTGTCTCACTGGTTCCTCCTCCCTACGGTTGGGAACCCTTGACACTTTGTTCGCAATTTCCTGATCTTTGTTTTCTTTGTACACGAAAAAGATATAAGCGAAAGAACTTGGAAAGTCGGCAGTCCGTTAACTGTAAAAAAGCTTTTAATAAAACGTTATAACAAAACAGAACATTTTTTTATTAAACCAATTTATTGCGACCACTCGTACTATGCTGTAATTACTAGTAGTTTTTGGTTTGAAAATTTGGTCGCCTAGAAATGTTTCAGATGCTTTAATTAAATACTGCGTGTAGAATACATCTTGGCCTTTGAAATTGTCGAGTATTTTTTATATAAGTCTTTTTATACGCCCAGAAAAAAATAATGTAGGGGCCTATGAAAACTGCTTTGAAGTCCAAAATCTCCTACTTACGAACCCATTTTCGGTTATGATTTTATTGTATAATGTGGGAAATTAAGTTATTTATAAAATGATCGAAAAAAAAAAATATTTATGCCTGAAAATACACAAAATAAAATAAAAGGCACTTTTTGGCCATGTTTTTTTCTTGCATAAATCAAAACAGGCGGATGGTGTTAAGCGGGAATTTAAACCTTATCGCCATCTATGTAAGGGTTGTTATTGATAGCGGCTCAATTTAAAATATTACACGACGTAGTGCATCGCCTTAATTATAAAACATATAATATTTAACGTATTGTTTGAGATGTAAATGTTATAATATTGTTTGCAGTTTTAAATGAGAGTGGGATTTTGTTGTAGAGTAGAATAACCGAATAGCATTTATAAGACGATGTGTACATGCTAATGAAACAAGTGGTGTGCGCTATGACAGCTTTGCGGCGGTCTATCCTCCCGCTGGAAACGGCCTGAATTCCTAACATGCATAGAAGAAAGTTGATGTTAAAATCGCTGAAAAACTAAACCAATACAGGTGTGGCCTATAATGATTCGAAATAAAACTGCGGACGCCATTTAAATTAAGGCCTTTTAATTCCTAGTTCTCAGACTGGCCAATGAAATTAAGAAGAAAGTAATTCAGCTTTGAAGTGAGATTAAATTGAGCTTCAAGATAACGTTTTGTGTAAAACAAAAAAAAATAATTTCGGCTGTCTGTGCATCCTTCGTAACTCTGGTTCAATGAACTTTATTTTCTTTGAATTTAAGTGTCTTTTTAAAAATTTTATGTTTTTTTTACAGAAAATTATATTAATTGTAATATTCATAATTAAAACAGATTTGTTAAGAATTTCAACTATCCCGTGATTTCTCACGGGTCTGCGCTGGTTTTATAATGAACTAAGGATACTAGCAATATAATAATGTAAAAAATGCAATTTGATTTATTTATGTTCAAATCACCTTGGAGTTGGGGCGTATACCATTGTATCCGTTGCACGCAATATTCCATGCATACAAACGTACCTACATTCATTATTTCTAAAATTATACATTACATTATCCGTCTGGAACCCACATTACAACATTCGTGCACAAGCTATTGGAAGAATACAAAATAAATTCTTAAGTTTTAAAATGGGTATTCCAGCAAATTTGATGAACTGCAACACTCTTTTAAATAAAACGAATATGCTTATCTTGTCTGAAAGAAGGTTTTTCACCGACTTTTGATATTTGTATATAAAATTCTAAATAATGCGTTTGATTTGATTTGATAAAATTGCTTGCATTCATAAACTTTCGGATTCTACTACGTAATACTAGAAGTCAGAATTTATTTTAGTGTAGAAATTCTGGTACTAACTACCATATGTATTCCTCATTGCCCAGAATACTTATGAAGGAAAATAATTATACCGTGTCAGTGGACATCTTTAATTTATCAATTGACAAATATAAAAGATTGTTAATTTTTCAAAAGAAACAAACACATTGTGACTTGACATTTTAAATAATAAAAAAGGAAAACACTTTGTATTTTTATAACAGTCCTGATGATGGTACGGAGGTACCGAAACCGGTAGACTTTAAAAATTTCAATAAAGTGACTTTAAACAAAGTGTTTTCCTTTTTTATTATATAAAAGATTGTTACTGAGACAATTTAGTTATCTATAGAAATATAAATGTAAATGTTCGTTTTTTCAAAATCTCAGAGTTCTTTACCGATTGCTTTGAAATTTTGACACAACGATGCATTCGAATACGCGTGTGTTTTTTTTACCTATACGTCTGACAGGTAAAGACATGATTTTTTTTAAAACAGCATATTCTGTTAGATAAACATGCTTAAAAAAACAAAAAAAAACAGCTCCATCTGTTGGACGGTAAAAGCAACACGCGCTATTGTTTTTCTATCTGCACAAACATAGGTACTAAGCCAACGCGTGTCGGCGTACAGCTAGTGTATAATACGAGGGTGGTCTGAAAAGTTTCCGACCTCAACGCAAAGATGGCGGGACCTACTCGTCTATAAAAGCTAGTGAATATAGTTGTGCATCTTTTGACAGTTACTCACCAAAGTTTCGGCCATTTTGGAAACGGAGTTTTTAGATGACAGTGGTTTGAGTGTGTTTTTGTGAAAATGGAAAAATTGAGTATCGAGTTGTTAATAAATTTTTGTTTTTGATTGGCAATACGCCTACGCAAATCAAAGATGAGTTGGACTCTGCGTATGGGGACTCTGCACCATAATTTACCACAGTGAAATTTGTGATGATTTGAACAATCACATAAATAAACGAAATGAATGTACTCCAAAAAAATTTTGTTTGGGCTAACAGATAAGATTTATTGACAGGGGGGCTTGAAGAAACACATTCCGACGGGAAGGGAGAGAATGGGTAGACAGTCGGGTTTTGAACTTGTGTACGTTGACAGCTCCGGGAAATCGATACAAATCAGAAGTGTTGTGTATTACAGTTAATTAGAGAATTCAGACGGTGTTAGAAAGCTTTCCTGAATATTGAATTAAAGTGAAAAAGTGATTGGACTCAGTGAGAATAATAATAATAATAATAATTGGATAATTTGTAGAGCGCCGTTTTGTGAAAAATCACCCCAGGGGAGCTAAGGGTTGTGCGATCGCGATTATAATATAAAATGTGTTAAATTAAACGTGTATACGGTTCCAACTAAATTACTCGTCTTAAAAACATGGAAATAATAACGATAATGATTGCGTTTAAAACAAACTGAACGTATTTAAAGACAGGAAGTGTTTGATTCAGGTGGTGTTCTAACACGTTGACCACATTGAGACCGTAAACCAGGGAACCCAAACAAATCATAAAAAACTCGGGTTCGAATCCTGACAGAGATTAGGTTAAATTAGGGAGGTACAATTTTATCTACAGGAATATTTAATTACCCTTTTAAAGTCGTAGGGAGGGGAACAAAATTGAACAGATTGCAAGGGTTTCGCTAAAATGATGAAAGAAGCCGATAGGGAGGAGATCGAAAATTAAACTGATTTAGCTATATAGTGTAACCAGGTAAGTTTCACACTAGGATTTGGAGGTGACTAACAGGGTGAGTTTTTATATTATTTATTAAATTCCAGAGGACCCTTTTTAAAGGACCGGTACAACCAAAGTACAGGAACCGAGTTTACAACGCCTGCAACCCAAATAATGTTCTCATTAAAATGAATGTGCTAGGCGAGTTGTAAATCAGCTGTGAGTGGGAGACGGGCCAATGACCTTTTCATATATAGGACAAGACGCAGGTACAGTCAGTCAAAGGGGAAGTTTTGCTAGCGTATGACCTCCCGAATTGAAAGCGATCGGATGCAACCAGACGGAACAAAATGAAAACTTTTCTTCTGTTATTTGACTTTCTAATTTAATACTTTTCATTTATTGTTTGACTTTCTAAGTTACGAATTGGGATGCACAAAAACAAATCTAGGATCAAAAGAGGGAGATGGTAATCTCCGAAATAAAACTACCATCCGAACAACTTCTCTCAACAGGTACCTTTCGAGAGGTAGGCAGCCTCTTTAAATTAAATGCAAAAATCAGACCAATTATCCGTTTATACCTACCTGTGAGGATAGGTATTCAATAGAAGTTACCCATACCTAATACACGAGGGTGCTAGTAACCTCATAAAATAAATACTGGAACCAAATATTAAAACAGACAGTCCTCATCCTAAATTTGGCATTTCGAGTAGACCTTACATATATCTCACATGATAATTGGCTGAATGGGTAGGCACACAACCTATCGTTAATAAGCGGGCTAAATGTCGACAAGATCGTCGTGTGTTATATATGTTATTGACCTAGAAAGGGATGTAAATCCCCGACGACGAGGGAGTTACAACGTTTTCTAGAGGTGGCACGTAACTTAGGACCTTACGTGTCACATTTTCGCGACTAGATTCGTGACAAGGGATGTCATGGTTTTCCCCTTCTACACTCAGTAAAGTAGTTTTTCCTGGAGGTGTATGAGATTGGGGCAATTCTGAAATTGGTGATGAGACCTGGTTTTCTTTATTCTGGCGTGACGGTTGCCGATTTGGAACAAGGGGAGACCCGGCCGGTTGCGATATCCAGACACGCAGATATCGATCGCCTTGCTCAAATTATCATCCATCGGTTTTGTTTGGTAAAGAGGAGGAGTCAATCTTAGCTTGATCAAATTCATTTTCTTTCCTCTCCTTCCCCTCCTAAAATATATACATGGATGGCGCCGACAACTAACACCATAAATTTATCGTATGTTTATCACACACATAAAATCTAACACTTTATTATACTCACATAACCATATGACAGGTAGAATCACGTAGTTAGTTGGGGAGCAGGCGACTTAGAAGATAAGGTTTATGAAGTGATTTTAAAACACAGCGGTAATGGATTCAACTCACTCTATCTCAAAAGAACCGAGGGATACCACACATACATAGATAACTAGGTTTCTAAACCGAGAAACAAAAAAAACCAACACAACCTTCGGTGAAGCCTTTTTATACTGAACCGTCACGTGAAATGAGTACGTTCAAGGTCGTACGTCACGTAGACAAACTAGGATGTACACACTTGAAGGGGTGTGTAATAAAGAGAGAGGCAAGGGCTTGAAAGACGGCAGGGAGAACCTTCATACCCCGGATATATACATAACCAAAGCCTTATGGAAAAGTTACCTATGGGACTTAAAGAAAATTTATCGTAGAAAGAAGAGAAGGAAAAAGTTTGAAGTAGAAAGGGCGTATCATTACAAATTTTGGGCAGTTGAATTTAAACGTAGCCGTAGAAGCTTGGGAGACGATGAACGTTCGGGGGACGTCCAAAAACTGCAACTACTGACGATAATATTGGTAAACTTCACCAAATAGTGTTAAACAACCGCCGAATTAAAATTAGAGAAATAGCAGAGGTTATGAAAATGTCCAAAGAACGTGTCTGTCTCATATTAAATCAAGATTTAGACATGATAAAGCTGTCCACGCGTTGGGTGCCGCGTTTGCTCACGTTAGACCAAAAACGTGTTCGAATGAACATTTCCAACGCTCTGTTGGCGCAATTTAGGCGCAGTAAAGAGTTTTGGCGCCGATTAATTACTGTAGATGATACTTGGATACACCATTATACGCCCGAAACAAAAATACAGTCAAAACAGCGGACTGCAAACGGGGAACCGGCTCCAAAAAAGCAAAAACTATTTTCTCGGCTGGGAAATGGAGTTATCTTCACGACAAGACAACGCGCAGTCTCACACCTCAGCGGTTGCCATGGCGAAAATCCACGAATTACGGTTTGAACTGCTTGACCATCCGCCTTACTCACCAGATCTAGCCCCAAGCGACTTCTTTTTGTTTCCTAATCTAAAAACTGCGCTCGGAGGACAGAGATTTTCGTCAAATAAGGAGGCAATCACCTTTGCGAACAATTATTTTGCAGAGAAAAATGCCGAGTACTATTTGGATGGGTTAGAGAGATGGGAGCATCGCTGGGAGAAGAGTGTAGAGTTACAAGGAGACTATGTAGAAATATAAATAAAAAACACCTTGTTTCATTGTTAAGTCGGAAACTTTTCAGATCACCCTCGTAGATATGTAATGTATCATTATATAATTTTTACTATTCATATGTAAATAGCCCCTCAAAAGGGCGTTAATAAATTAATAATAATTGTAAAATTATACGTCCACGCAAGTTGTTCGTAGGTACCTTTAAAAAGAGATAGAATTTACTTGTTTTTTACATAGGCACCATTCTTATAATAATTATTGTTTAATAACATGATTATGGTAGTACTAGTACTCGAGAGAGGTCGTACACAACCTCATCGTTCTACTGTCTTCTGTCTTTTTCTTTTTCATACAAGACGTGTGAGAAGGAAGAGGACGATCGTCGATGACGTTCACACTACCTCTCTCTAGGACTATAGAAACAGGTTTTCCCAACGTGCCTCGGGCGTAATGCTGTCTACGCAGAAGTTGTGTCCACGCTAAACATACAAGGCCCTACTAATAAACGTTTGACGGCCTCTGTGATCGAGGGGGTCCCTAAGGCTCTCGACTAGCAAGCTGGAGATCGCGGGTTCGAATCCCGGCGAGCGCAAGCTAATTTTATTTGATTAATTTGTGTTATTACACAATTTACTCATTTAAATTAATATATAGTATATTTGCGGCACGTTCCAGATTGGAAGATACTCTCAGTATCGCCCTGGTATAAGACCACCGTTCAGAATTGAAACGTTGCTTGAGGAAGCTACAAGCCAAAAAACTGTATGTTCTTGGTATACCTTATATTGTAGGTAATAGGCATTAAAATCGCTTGACAAACGGAGTCTAGAAACGTTCGATTTCAAGCGCAAAACCGGTTTTTATTTATTTTGTAAATAATTATATAAGAAAGCAAAAAAGTTAATCAAGTGAAACTGTCACAGATAATCTTAGCAATAATAATGTATTTTTTAAAAGTTGTGTTCTTTACGCGTTCATACATTTCTATTTAAAAAAAAAATTTTTTAGTAGTTTACATTTATATTTTTTATTGAGTAATTTATTTCTTTATTTATATTCTATTCAAGCGAAACGATAGGAAAACCTTCATTTTATCTAAAGCATATCATTTGGTATTCAAAATGTACACCAATTCGTTATAAAGATCAATCAAAATAGTGATTTAGCATTAAGCTTCGCCTTAAAATTGCTGTTGTCGTGTTTGGTGACCAGGTACTACCCCAACTTCCTCACTACAACATACCCCAACTGGGGATGCTTTCAGTCTCACTGATCTTGTGCGGTATTCACATAAAAATGAATCTACGTGTTGTAAATTTTTCACCGCTGATAAACAACCTTTAATGTTCAGTAAATCAGTTGAATAAAATTTAAAACATTTTTATTGGTAAGGAGGTACAATGTTTTACAACTTTGACGGAGACATTAATTATTGATATTTGATACGTTTTGTGAAAGCAGTAACATTTTTTACGGTGAATACCGTACAATATTCCTAATTGTTCGGAGCCGGTAGGATTATGGCATTCCTAATTGGGGAAGAATGTCAGGCTGAAGGGAGTGGGGAACGGAGGGACTCGGATAAGAGCACGTTTTGAAAGTACCTGGATATTCAGATCTCGTCACCAAACACGGCTAAAGCAGTATCAAGCAATATTTCGATTCTAAATGGTGGCATTTCAGCAGGGCGATACTGAGAGTATGTTTGTGTGGACTGAAATCTCTAGGAATCTGACATAGTCGCCTATAGTATTATGATATTTGCTAATTGTTTTTTTCACCAAAGTTGTGCGTTAGAAACAAATTGAGCTTAGCGGCCGCTCAGTTTGATATGTGAAAGCGGTAGCAAATGATAATGAACGAAACTTATAATGAATCCATCATCATCATCATCATCAGAGTGAGGGTATGAATACATGTTTTTTTCCCTACCCTAACAACTTTACGTCGTTGAACAACCACACTAAACGAACAATAATTTTATAGTGATTTATTTTAGTGGTATTACTACCTCCTTATTTATCCAACGTTTCAGACAGCACTACAGTGACCATCATCAGGGCAAATGTACAGCACAAAAAAGACACATCTATCCTGATACTCCACTATAATACTTTTCACCGTGAAAATCTCAAATTATATCGAACACTAATTTGTTCGCGAACACGTTCGTCTATCGCAGACAAATAATATCTCGCAACATTTCACATCATTGTAAATCCTGTTAGTAATTGACTACTCATCCGACGAAGTCCAAACCGGGCTCTATCTTCAGTATTTTTGTCCCCATTTTGTAGACACACGTCTGTTTACCGTTCGTACATTTGATTTCATCTATTTTCACCGTACAAAGTGTTTTAATTTTTTAAGTGTTTTTTTAAGAGGTTTGGAGTGATAAATATTGGTTTATTTTAATGTTTTCTACTGCGAATAAGTGATGTTTTGTTCGAAATCTTTGAATAATGTGTACCGCTGATATTTCCGTCGTAATTTCTCAATTAAATACGTCAATGTTTTGATTTGAAGTTCGGTTATTAAATTTAGGCTTATTTTCATGTTTTCTACTGCAAATGAGTGATTTTTTTATTCGAAAGCTTTCCCGCGGAGAGCTTACTTGCAATCTGTTCTTTATTCTCGTTAACGACGCATATTATAACAGAAATAGACAGTGTTGCCAACTCAACTACTTCAAAATATGCTAGAGTGATGGGAAAAATATGCCAGAAATATGCTACATTCCTTTAAAAAATGCCAAAAAAAGCAAACATAAATTTAACTTAGTATTTATTGAGAAATAGAGTGATGGGAAAAATGCCAGAAAAATGCTAAATTACTTTAAAAAATGCCAAAAAAAGCTGACATAAATTTAACTTAGAAATAAAATCAGTGAAATAAAATATCAATATCTTCATCTTCTTCTTCTTCATTAACAGCAGCTGATGTGGAAGGCTGAGAGACGGGGTCGTAACTTTCTTTGGTCCCAATGCAGCGTAGTACTTCGTCAGGAACAGTGTAAGAATAACAGCACTTTCCTGCTCTCTTTAGGCCAAATCTCACGTACAAAATAGCATTCAGGGTTCTCACCGCCAAACGATTTCGGAGTTTTGTTTTGACCAGACTCATTTGGCTTAATACACGTTCTATGTTCGCATTTGAATGCGGCAATGTTAAAATAGATATTACAAACTGACATAAATCACCGAAGGGGTTATTATTAGCTGCATCTTTATATTGCATGACTTCATTCCAAAACTCTACAGTGGAAGTCAAGGATTCCCATTTAATGTGAACTATTAATGTTTCTCCATTGAGATACCAGTTTTTCAATCGATATCATTTTTGTTAGTTAAAAAATTGGTTTTTATCATTTTCATGTTTCTGTAAAAATAAGCCAAATAAATATGCTATATGCTAAAAGCATAATAGTTATGCTAAACATGGAGTAATTATGCCAAATTTAGCATATAATATGCTAACTTGGCAACACTGGAAATAGAGGTTTCGATGGACCTCTCAGAGGGTAGGAATATACCAATCTTTGCCACGCTAATTTAAAAATTAGTTTACCACACTGGTCGATAAGGAATCGACATACACCGGGTGCAAGATGAATGCGGGCAATTGAAGTATGCAGCACCGCTCCCGATCCGTGTACGGGCGCCTATAGACATGGAACGGAGTACTTTCGTATCACACTTTCTTACTGCACTCGGTTTATGTTGATTCCTTACCGGCCCATGCTACCTTCTAATTTGATGCGTGCAGTTTAGACCAAGTTTAGATCCAGTTTATAGGCCATTTAAATTTAGTTATAAAAACCTATTACATAGCATAAAACCCTTTCAGTTGTTTTAAGATTTACGCAAAATGGAGTTTAAGATGTAGGTACGGTGAAAGCTGGGTATATACTGCGAAGTTTGTTTACGAAATGACTTCAACATTAACATGTCACACGATTTTGATAAACAATTTTGATTTCCTATTTTTTTCTAGATTACGCCCAAGATTTTTTTCTTTTCTTAAATGAATGAGAATGATTTCAACAATGAATTGTGGCGTATTCTCTTGTATTTTGTTAATTAAATACGTTTATTTTGAAGCATCATTCAATTTTCGAAAGTATCGATTATGCTTAACACTACCCACACTAAGAATTTGCGTAGGTATCTAGTTTTTGTTTTCATTTGAGAAAGTTTTTGTTGAATTTCTGGTTATCCACATCCATCTTTGTTTTAAAATGTTATTAGCCTTCATATAATAGTAGGTACTGTAATATGGGAAACTTTTGAATCGGGGGGTGACCTTGATAATTCTCGCTACCACTCAAAAGTACTCGCTTCTTTGTAATGTTTTTTTTTCGGGCAACGAAAATAAATGCCAAATTAGTTGGATTCTAGTTATATTCAAACATATTGATGGTTTAATTACGAAGCTGTTATTTTCGGGCAGATAAAAAATTTACACATATTTTATATATTTCACAACAATTATAATAGTTTCGTTTCATTTTATGTTGGAACGTATATATCAGTGTATATCGACAAATGCTTTATTCTAACTATTTGAATATAAAAACTCGCATTGTAATTTTTTTATGTATTCTTCAGCGGACTTCTTCAATTTATCACTTAAAAAATACAAATTATTTTTGCTGGGGCAGTTCATGCAAGTAATATAATTGTTTACGATTTTATTCCTAAGTAAAAGCATCTAAAAACGTCGTTAAAAATATATACGTGGTCACGGAATGAAACTAACGTATTCCATACCAGAAATGTTAAACGTAATTTTTTTCAATTATGTTCCAAATTCACTTAAAAACTGTATATTTTCAAAAAATATATTTTGATATAAGCTATTTATTTTACAAAATTAAATTTATGCACCTAAAAATAATTTCGAATACATACTTTGTTTCATTGAATGTAGAAATGGGACACGATAAAAACAAACTACATTTAGATCTAAATAATTAATTAAAAATATATACATGTTCTACAGTTGTATTTAAGTGACTGAATAAAGTAAATGTATAAATATATAAAGTTCCAATTCTCTATAAGATAATACTATGAAAAATTCATGCAAAATCGTTGGTCATGTCAAAAAAACAAAATTCAAACTTTGGCGAAAATGCCCATATACCTACATTTAAAAAAATATATTTCGATGGTTTAAACATGTGCAATAAATATGACATAAAATTTTCCGACACAAATGATTTTATAAAAAGTTCATTAGTTTCATGGTTGAAAATTGTCTAAGTCATCCCATTTTACGGTACTTGTCATTGTTTTTAGTATCTATCTACACTTTATGGGTTTTCTTTCTTTCAATTATTTATTCTCGCTCTAAACTGTACTTATTAATTCTATGGTCTAATCTTGCTTTCCCTTTGATAGCTGTACTTAATCGCCAATATAGTCGAATCTGTCTAAACCACTGTAAGTGTACCCTAAGTAATAAAAAAATATCCTTGCTTCTGACTAAATTGTGCAAACATTTTCAACTATCCAAATTTTTTCATGAACAGATAATCAATTTCATCTGATATTTCTGGGGCTTATGATTAGATAGGTCTCATGAATTTGGCGACATTAGTTTTCTTTCAAATCGATTCACACTTCTTCTATTTATCTTTTAGTAAACTTTAAAAATGGAACACAACAAATATGAAATGATGAATAGAGAATTTTCCCAAGAAAGTACCTTCAGCTTGACACACTTAACTTGACAGTCGGTGGGTCACATTTTGTGAATATAAATATAGTTGGTTCCTCCTCTGGCCGTCTGCTTAGATAACTGTGTCAAGCTGTGTCACAATTTCTTCGTTAGAAAGAAAAAAATCTATTAAGATCCGGGATGCAACTAATCGAGATTAAGATTTCTAATTACAAATTAATTTAATTATTTAAACATCCTTGTTATATGTTTTTTGTAATCACGATTCAGTTTATTTTTAGTTATAGCCTAAAAATAAAAATAAATCTTCATTTACTTAACCTTCGAACAGAAGGTCAATGTTACGTTTTTTCTGAGATTTGATAGAATGTGTTGCTAAATCAACATGATAAAAATAGTTAAACAACAAAGCTGTTTTCGTCAAGTTGTATTATCAGCTAGGGGATTTGCCACGGATTTGATACGGCCGAGCCGAGCCAAGACTTGGCACTTGGCTCGGCTTGTTTTATTTCGAACACGTCGAAAATCAAGCCGAGCGAAGGTTGCCGAGCCATCTGAGTTTCCCCACACACGATGAGTTTTGGCTCGGCGCGGGGTAATTTGGGTCATTGGCTCTGTCGTGATGGTCCAGCTTATATATCTATCATGCTAGATATAACGAGTATAAGTAAAAAAAAAATATTCATGTTTTAAATCTTTGTGACAATATCTTCACAGTATAAAAAATCACAAAAGTACTCACAGTTTATAAAGTTGAAATAGCTCTCCTGAAAAGTTTTTGTTTTTGACTTGTACTCTTTATGCTTAGCATGATAGAATTATATTATGTTATCTATGGCTCGTGGGGGCACACCCTCACCACCGCATGCGCTCTCTCCCAATAGGTGGGGACATAAATTGCACGTTTGGACGGCACTTGTAGAGTGCTTTGGTGGCCACTAACCTAACCTAACCCAGCAGACCTGCAAGCGTCAAGACCATTATAAATGTATCGACTGCCCCACGTGTTTTAAAATCTAGATTACAAAGAAATTTTTTTCATCAAAAGATAAAACTATGCTTATCCGATCAAATTATTAACTTGAGAATTTCTGAATTAATATTTGAAAAAAATAATCATGTTTTTATTTTATTTGAGGGTAGTTTCAATTATTTATTGTGTTATTTTGTGTCTCAATAATTTCGTTTAAACATCCGGAGCTTAATCCTTTCAAAATTCCATTGAAAATATCAATGTAAGATGTTAATGCATTTAATATTTTTTATTGCGATGATAAGTTCTTTCGTCACAAATTGAAAACTTCTTTTGTTCTTGAAGACAGATAAGTTTTTTATGATTTGAGATTTTCACGGCTAAAAGTATTAAAGTATTATGTGTCCACCTGCCCTGATGATGAATATTGTAATGCTGTCCGAAACGTTGACTAAAGATGGAGGTAGCGCAATACAGCATGATACCAAAAAAAATCACTACAAAAAAGAAGTTTATTTCTGTTACGTTATGGGGTAAAGATTTGAAGGTTTTATCGGGGACAGTATAATTATGTATTTTATTTATATTTATGTTATAGGTAGGTAGGTACTTTGGTAATTAGTAAAATTAATTTGCTAATTTGATAAAAAAATATTTATATATCGCGAATAAAATAAATATAATTGTTAGATTTTCTGAATCATAATAACAGCTGACCGCCGTGCTTGATAGCAAATCAAATTTGATCAAACGCCGAAACAGGCCAAAAATCGACCGTTAACGAGGAACGTTCAAATGTGAAATATTCAAAATGGCGCTAATCGTCGATCAAATGAGACGGAAGTTCAAACAACTGGGGCTAAATATGTCATGAACCCGGCCTTTTCTTGGATAAATTTCAGTATGGAAGCCCATTGGACGTGCATACACAATACATATCAAATAATTAACCAACGACCTAATCGTTTTCGATCACCGTCGATGTCGTTATAAAAGAACTTGATCGTTGCCTACGAATTTCCGGAAATTCGATCGATAAGCCATTGGACAACTATAAAAATAAACCATTTTTTATCAAACTCGCCTCTTATCAATTAATCAAATGTGAATTATTTATTTCGTAGAATTGATAAGTTTTTTTGTGTAGTCTAGTGACTAGTGATACCCAATCTTTGAAAGTTTGTGCAATTTAATTTGAAAGGACATTATTATTTTTGAAAATGGAACCACACGAGCAGAAAGAGGTAAGAATTGCTTATTTTTATTATTATTTATTACTAAAGGTTATCGCACATTTTTCGGCTCGGCATCGAATCAAGGCGAGGCGATGCCGTTACGATGCTGATTGGTGTGCTTTGCAGTAGGTATTTGTATTTATTTGTATTTTTTTTATTATTTATTTAATAGCTGACGTGTACCCGGCGTTGCTCGACTTTTCTCTACTTTCAATGCATATAATATACATGTTTTATATTATTCTCTAAATGATAGTGATATCTCTATCAAACTCCGTTGCATAGTCAAGAATACCTAAGCGCACAAACGGACAGACGCGGAGAGTGACTTTGTTTTATACTATTTACAGATATCAATGTATTGTCACGATTACGAATTTACTAAAAGTTCATCAGGAAACTGCCTGTAATTCCGTTTTTAGTTCATCATGATCTGGAATGTTCCCTAACGTTCCAGACTTTTCTCGAACATTCCGAGATATTCGGGAATGTTGTGGAATGCTCTCGAATACTCTCGAATGTTCTAGAAATTTCTTGAGGGTGAAACTTCTTGCCTTTATATCTTCAAAAGCACGCCCTTCAGGTAATAACGGGAACCTTTTTCACGGATGGGGGATAGAGGGCTACAACACCATAAAACTCTCTTGATCGTACCGGGACTTGTTTCTGAATTTTAGCGGCACGCACATTGTACACTTTCTTTTATAATATATATTGATTGATTGTGAAAAACAGCGAATCCAATTTATTTTGCAAAATTTACAATTAATCACATACATTAATTAATTAATTACATCAGTTAAGACGCAGCCTTGTGTCAAAAAATATTTATTGCAATCTTGAAATCACTGAAGTTTAACACATTTGCTGCCGGGAGCTTTTGTTACCATTAAAATAGGGGTGATATTGGCACCACGTTTAACTGAAAAATGTCGAACTGAAGAATGTTGTAGTCATTGTAGGTCCTGCTTCTTGGAAAAATAAAGCCTGTGCTGCTTAGCTCTGGTGAAGTTATCGTTGATATAAAGCGTAATACGTTCCAGAACATCAGGAGTTTACATATACACAATGAGCAGCTTATGTGTTACTAACACAAATACAATTAGTAGGTATAATACGAACTCCAAACAAATACTATTTGTATGGAGTTTCATACGAAGGATTCTGAACGGCTCGATCTGCGGCGATGCTGATGTCGTGCCGAGGTGATATGTATGCAACAACATTTAAGCCCGTGACAGACCACGCTATATTTTCGTGACTTGGCCTATTTCAGCACATCGCTCGCCATACATTCCCAGTGGTAGAGCGATATGTTGAAATAGGCTAATCCATATAGTGTAATGTGTCACCTACCTTATGCTGTGCTATAAGCTAACATATAAGATGATATCTGACTAATAAAGGTGTATACAGACTGGCCGGCCCAGGAACTAACTGAAGCCACCGCGTCGAATAATTGCGTATATAAACTACTGGGCAAACCAGTCGTCTGTAACTGCCTTAAGAATTACTCCGTGTTCCGCAGAGTAACGCAGATAACTTATTTTAATGCATAATATATTTTTTTACGTCATTTAAGGCATTCAATTAAAAAATATCTTTGCATTGTATTAATTTATACAATGCGTTTTCCTTGACCTAACAATAGATGGATGATTGTTTAACATTGTGAAATACAGATTTAATGATATTGTAAATAAGTTATCTAGCAAGCAGGCTGGCATGATTTTCCACGACCCTACAAACCCAATGGGTTTTTACGGGTAAAATCCACTTGGAAAAAACCCTGGTTTATTAATTTTATAACTTGCCTAATAGATGTTACGAAATTAAAGTCATTCAATTACGATAAGTAATTTATTGTTTTAAATGTGCCATTCTTATAATTATCAGGAAGCCCGTTTAAGAGTTACAGCTGAGCGGAACTTGAAAGAAAGGATAAGAACCTATAAGGGATTTAAAAAATAATAATAATAATAATTTTTATAATAATATTCCTATAGATTTTCTATAAATGTTAATTTAATTTGTATGTTGTACCTTTGTTTCTGACGGTAGTTAGGACGGGATACCTCATAGTTATTAAGAAATAATTATTAAATATTTTTTATTACTTAAGGCGATGCACTACGTCGTGTAATATTTTAAATTGAGCCGCTACCAATAACAACCCTTACGTAGATGGCGATAAGGTTTAAATTCCCGCTTAACCCTTTCCTTCCTGACGGTACAAATTTGTACCTGTTGATTTCCTGCCTAAAATCTATGCCGCATTATCGTTTATACCTTTGCTAAGCCTGACGATACTTTCTAGTACCGTCTAGCTAGCCAATAACAGCAAAGTATTTGACATACGGCGATTTGGCGCCAAGTAGGGCAAATAATAAGTCTTCGCAACGACGACCGTAATGCGTGGTGACGTGCTGTTGTTTTAGAAAATATTTAAAAATAGTTATTACTTGGTAAGTGCCATTATTGTTTATTACACTTGGAAATTAAGGTTTTGTTTATGTAGTAAATGTGTTTTTAGTGCATAATTCTAGTTATTAGTGTTTGAATAACTCGAAAAATCGTTAAGGACTAATAAGTACCGTCAGTAACTTCTTGTTATACTTTATTTGTTTGAGACATGAGTGAAATTTATTATTTTTATATCGAACAAGTCCACGAATGCATATGAGACAACAATTTTTTTTATTTTTTTTTGATATACTAGATTCTTATATGCCTTGAAGAGGTGAATCATTTAAATTTACTGAATTTAAAGTTAATGTTCTTTATACAAATAGAACGGCGTCATATGCGCCTCGCAATTTTTACCTCATGTGGGTATTTTAAAAATAAATTTTTTTATACAATCGTCCCGTACAATTTTTTTACGCTTTTTTCAGGTCTTCGAAATGGATATTTCAAAAAATAATGCTTTGATTGAAGCATTACTTTTAGAAGACCTTCCGGATTGCGATGCGAATTCAGATGTGGAGTTGTCTGACGAAGAAAATATTGAAAATATGCAACTACATACATCTAGAACGTTTGATCAAATTTTCGAGGAAGCGTTGGAACAATCTTTAGATCAAGCTGAACTTGAGGTTACAAATGAGATCGAAGAAAAAAATGGAGAAGTAAGTCAATGCGCATTACCCTCCGGTTCTTCAGGAACTGTTGCTTTGATACCATCTAAAAAGAAGAAGAATATTGAGCCGAATCGTAAATGGAAAAAACGCGATTTAGAAACTTATCTTCCAGAATATTCTACAAATACGGGTGTGGTCGAAGAATGTTTTGCTGGATGTAATACACCCACCGATATTTTTTTAGTTTTCATTGATGATATTCTGGATATAATTATATATCAAAGTAACTTATATGCAGTCCAACATGATAAGGTCCTCAACCTAAAAAAGGAAGAACTAATGGCTTTTATTGGAATGAACTTTTACATGGCCTACAATACTAGACCTTCATGGACAGATCATTTTTCGTCGGCCCCTGATTTGAACAATCCTTTGGTAAGCAAGACCATGCCCAGAGATAGATTTGCAATTATTTTGTCCAACCTCTATTGCAATGATAACTCTCAACTGCTTCCTAACTGCAAAGACAAACTATACAAAATCAGACCTATAGTTGATGCTTTGAACAAACAATTTCAAGGGTGCTACTACGGAACGAGAGAAGTGAGTGTTGATAATCAATGATAAAATTCAAGGGAAGGTCAGTCTTGAAACAATATCTTCCGATGAAACCAATAAAGAGAGGCTATAAGCTATGGTGTCTGGCTGACCAAAGAGGTTTTATAAAAAAATTCATGATTTATCAAGGAAAAGACGAAGTAATGAATGCAAAATTTTCCGATTGCACTTTAGGAGAAAGAGTGGTTTTGGAATTGACAGAATCTGACTGGGGGAAGGATAAAGTAGTTTACTTCGACAATTTTTTTACATCGGTAGCTCTACTGGAGAAACTGAAGACTGAAAGAACTTACGGATGTGGAACAATGAGGGTTAATCGTAAGGGTGTACCCAACAATCTGTTAGCTGACTCTAAATTGAAACGTGGAGAATGTGACTATCGATTTTCTAGTTTGGGCATCGGGTTTTGGAAATGGAAGGACAACAAAGTCGTAAACATTGCTTCGTCTTTTTTTTTTCATGGCAACGAAGAAGAAACTGTAACTCGCAAAGAAAAAAATGGATCCAAATCGACAGTATCTTGTCCAAAATCTATCAAAGACTACAACTCTTACATGGGCGGTGTAGATACAGCTGACAGATTGAGGGCCTTGTACTGTGTAGACCGAAAGTCTCCAAAATGGTGGCACAGATTGTTTTGGGGAGTTCTGGATATAGCTTTTGTAAATGCATATGTTGTTCATGGGCTGATACTTGAAAAGACTTCTGTAAAAGAGTTTAGACGGTCAGTTGCACAAGGATTGATGACAAAAAAAGATCTTGACAAGAAAAAAAGGTTATCGAGGGAAAACCAACCCAGCCCTGGCCCATCTAAAAGGCGCAAAGCAAACTATTCGACATTGAAAGATGTTAGGTTGAGTAACAGAGGCATACACTGGCCTACTTTTGTAGAAAACAGAGGCAGATGCGAAGTATGCAGCATCAAGAAGATACAGTCAAAGCCTCACTCAAAATGTTCTCACTGCAATGTATTCTTATGTCTAAATGAAAAGAAAAACTGCTTTACTGAATACCACGAGATTCATTTTTAATTATTTATAACTATTAATATTTATTTAACGATTTAATTAGTTTAAAAAAAAAAAAAACTATGTTTTAAAAGTTCCTATTATACACATTACTATGATACACAAAGTTCCTGACGGTACAAATTAGTCCAGGTCACAGTAATAATACCTAGAATGCAAATAAAAATCTAAAAAAAATTTATGTGTTTCCTTTACAACATATTATAAAGAATCTCATATAAAACCATTAATTTTGTACTTTTTTCTCATAGCCGTTAGGAAAGGGTTAACACCATCCGCCTGTTTTGATTTATGCAAGAAAAAAACATGGCCAAAAAGTGCCTTTTATTTTATTTTGTGGATGTTCAGGCATAAAAATTTAAGTTTGTTTCGATCATTTTATAAATAATTTAATTTGCCACATTATACAATAAAATCATAACTGATAATGGGTTCGTAAGTAGGAGATTTTTAACTTTAAAGCAGTTTTCATAGGCCTTTACATAATTTTTTTCTGTGCT
Organism: Hesperophylax magnus; assembly: GCA_026573805.1. Taxonomy (NCBI): domain Eukaryota; kingdom Metazoa; phylum Arthropoda; class Insecta; order Trichoptera; family Limnephilidae; genus Hesperophylax; species Hesperophylax magnus. Next base: position 8,946,959 of record JAIUSX010000184.1, on the reverse strand, counting down.
TATAAAAAGACTTATCTAAAAAATACTCGATTATTTCAAAGGCCAAGATGTATTCTACTCGCAGTATTTAATTAAAGCATCGGAAACATTTCTAGGCGACCAAATTTTCAAACCAAAAACACATGATTTTGCAATACTTCGCAGTGCTTCGCCTTAAGCACTAAACATTAAAAAAAAACAATAGACGTGAGATATGTACGGATTTGAATGAAAACTGATGTGGCCAGTTAACAGAAGACCTTTCGATTCTAGGCCCCAGACAGACCCAATCAAATTAATTATCTTCAGAATTAACTTCGATATTTGATCGATTTCTCTACAGGTTAGGGGAAATTTGAGTTTACTTCGGGCACACAGACTCGCCCACGGTACACTTCTATAATACACGTGTATTATCTCTCTACTGAAGAATGAAAGGGTCATAGAACTTATACCCTAACCACAGACACTTTTGCGTGATTTCAATTATGTATTCATTATTATTATTTCTTAGAAAGACTAAAATTAAAATATCTATGTACACGGTGTCTAAAAACTCGTAACGTAAACGGGAAAATGGTTAATTACATCACACAGAAAATCCTAAAAAACTGTTTTTTTCGATCTGAGCATTTTAATTTATTTTAGGCAACTAAGGGGTCTACGCTTCGACCCATTTTAAAAGACACAAAACAGCTGATATTAACCCCACTACCGACCAAAAAATTGCAAACTTTGGACTCTATTTACTCGAAAACAAAAACTGAAATCAAAACAGTTATACCACAAAGCTGCCTGCTTGTCCCACGAGGTTCTGGACACCGTGTATAGCGCATGCGTTACTAAACTATTCATAATTTTTCCTACAAATAATATGCGTGATAAAATAACTCTACACCTTGGTATTTAAATTAAATTTAACAGTCCTCGCACGGTTTTAACAATGAGCCAAAAACGGCCAAGTGCACAATAAAATGAAGTGGCCCTTTTTTGGCACCAGTGGCATTGGAAGGGTTAATAACATTCCAAGCGCGTCGTGTTGCGTTTTCTAATGGGCACGTTATTATGTTATTTCTCATTCACTATGCACAGATGATGAAAGAACTACTACAATAGTGTGTTTTCCACTGAAGTAAAAAACCGACAAAAATGTGTGGTGTTTTTTTTACGTACTTAATTTGATTAAATTTATCGACAAAGGGGAATAAAACAAGTTGCGCGGGAGGTGGCGTGACCGTCCCACTTTCGGTGATTTGTCAATAAATGAATCTGACAGTATGCAGGCAACTCGCATTGTAATATCACCATCTGGTCCTTGAAAATGAAATCTGCTTACGAATTACTAATCATTTTTACAATGGCGCGCAAATTGCCGGCTGCGTAAAAAAACTAAACTACATATTCCAAATCGGCTAAACAAAAGTTCGGGCTTGTTTCTAAAATTGAATATTTTATTAAACTACTTAGTTAGACACTTTTACAGATGTGTTACAATTTACCCACCTCACTCACTTTTAAAGTCGCGCCACCCTAGGCGATTCGTTTAAAAACGTACATTCAGACCCCGCGTAGAAAAGTCCCACAATGGACAGCGCTGCAAATCTTTGGCTTAGTTTAGCGAACTTTACTTTTCTGCATACTGTCTGATTATTTCAATGTGCGCTCTTCGGTGGTCAGTGTACGACTGATGTCGCTAAAAAATAATAATATATTATAATAATTATTGTGAGCATGATTTTTTAACGTTCCGTTACTCGTATGTAAATAGGAAATGATTTTGTTTAAGTGCCACGTCGACAATCATGTAATTATTGCACAGATTAATGTTTTAATTTAGTTGTACAATTTTTTGGCTGTCTTGCTACAAAATGAAGCTCCTCTGAAGTTGCATAATCGTGTGATTAAATTCATTGCCATTAGTAAGAAGCGCGATATAATTCATTCCCGGTGATGTCGGCCGCGTGGGATTTTCCCAGGAAGTGGGGAAAATTTGCCGCCAAAGAGAGAAAGCGAGGAATATTGGTTCCCTAAAAAAATTAATAATCGTACATGTTACATAATTTAGTATTATGCGTCTCATTACACATACGGATGATGATTCATATATAAATGTATTTTGACATCGGCTATATCCTATTGTAGCAAAACGGATTTTGATGACCAATTGTTGACCACGTTTCGGATTCAAAAATATAAAAAACCGGTCAGTGGCTGATTTGAGAAATGCGTCGGGTTTCCACCCAAGCGTCATGGTTTCAATTCTATCTACACTAGAAACATATAATATGCTTATAAAAAACGGTAGTTCAATTTTTTTAAAATATTTTCACGTTATTCGTAATCCGCATAGATTTTTTTTATTTATTATTATTATAATAGCGTTTTGTTTCGCCAGGAAACGATTGCTATTATTTTAACTGAATTTGAAGGTTTGGTAGTTCTTCTTCCCTTTCTTATTCTTCTCTACCGTGTTTGATTGTGGCTACAAATACAGAAATGGAAGAAAGGGCGGTGGGTACTTTAAATATAGAAAAAATTAATTTAGTTTTACTTTATTGAACAACGAATCTTTAAATAGTATACAATAAAGTCGCTATCCGCGTTTGTCTGTTTGTGCGCTTAGTTCTTCTAAAGTACGCGACGGATTTTGATAGGGTTTTCACTTTCATTTAGAGAATTTCTTTCCGAATGTTTACACATATAATACATGCATATTGTACTTATAGAAAGTAGAGAAAAGTCGATGTTTTGTAATTAAGTCGTAAAAAAATATTTTCGGGTGCTTATATTGCTAACGCTGGCTAAACCTCATGAGATACATCAAAATAATGTACTACGGAATTGTATATCTTAAAAAGGCCTACAGAAAAGTCCGCCATGGTATATGTCTATCTCCTAAGGATAACCCACAGCAACGCCGGGTACACGTCAGTTAGGTAATAATAATCAAAACCTATTAAAAAAAGTATGACATCCAGTGCCTCCCCCACACAGCATTTCACTCATAGTAAAGAAGAAGAAGACTTCGATATTAACATTTTTCAAATTGAAAATAACAAAGCACAAAGCAAACGGATGTAAAAAACGGTGGGAGCATTTATTTTTCCTTAAACTCATTTCAGGTAATTTCGCAATCACTCACTGGCAAACTGGTGACTATTGAAGCTGAATTTAGTTTGCCTCGTATTTTTAATCGGCGTGGTTGTGCTTGTCGGTTTATAATTTAATTGTCACTGTATGTACATGAATTAAATTATATTTTAACACGAACAGAGCTCTTCTGTAGTCTGTATTTTAATTTTAAATGTTTACATACGAAAAGCACTGCGGTTTCAAGCGGAAATTGCACGATTTTACATACAGAATTCACACAAATAATATTGTGACAATATGAATTGTTTTTGTATCAAAAACTCGTTTTTAGTTGATTTTATGTATTAATTTCTGTGAATTTATATTGATTTTGATCAGTTTGGTGTTTTAACCATGCGGTGCGTGGGGTTCTGTCGCTTTATTACTGATATCAAGTGAGTTTGTGTAACATTTTTTATGTTTGTTTTTCTTTATTTAACTTCTGAGTCATGTTCTGATAACGGTGTGTGCTTAACGTGTGATACAGTGGGAACAGTCTAATTAACTCGTAATGTAGTCAAGTCTTTTTTACAAACCTCTGCCAATGTATATTTTTAGCTCTGTGAAGTGTTTCACTAATGCGTTCAAGATTTTTTTTCGATGTTTGTTCGACAGCAAAGTAACATTGCGGATTGGCTGTTTTCGTGTTACGTCAAAATCTAGCGCATTTTTCAGCTTTCGTGACTTTATTGATTATTTTTGCTGTCTGTGTCTGACTGACCCCAACCTTTCGATTTGTGAAAAGGGAAAGGTATGGGGTGGCGAATGTAGGTTATTACTTGTTATTTTAACAGTATGATCATAATATCATGACGTTTAACGAAGGGACAGGCAGATGATAATATTTTAAGAAGCTAAATATTGTTTTTTTGTTTTAATGAACATTGTTTTAAAATTTTATCAAATTTTTTTAATAAAATAATAACCTTGTAGATGTGAGTACACAGGATATAACGCCTTAATGTGTACATCTGAAACATGCCCTTGGCTCAATATCGTTGTGTAAATACGACATAGTGTAATGTTTTGTACCTAAAATTTGACGAAGAGAAAATAATTAAGAGTTGAGGAATATAAGACGGTAAATGGAAGGTTGAGGAAGACGACCTGGCTATTAAAATTTGTGCCTAAACATAGCTAAAGCCATTTCAAGAATGTTTCTGATTGGTGAAAGTTCGCTTCTGTTGCAAATAGTGAAAATTTGACGTAGAACCAAAAAAAAAATCATAATTTTTGACACCTGTCAGCCTTTTGTGTTATTCATTCTAACCGTGTCTTGCAGAGGTACGCAGATGTGATATGACATCACAAATCACTATTAAATTCTTCCACACCCTTGCATCTTCGTCACTTGCTACATCAGAAGCTGACCTTCGTGAATGTGAAATAATTCATCATCAATCATATCTTCCCCCTAATTCCTCTACATTATATGAAAAATGTATACATAGATCACAGATTTACTTCCCACGCATGCTCCTGTAATTGTGATAATTCGACTGCAATCATTATTGTGTGTTTAAAGCGCTGGGTTAGTCATGAATGTGGCCAGTGGAATGGAAAGTAGGCAGCCACCACCACCACTGAATAGATAATACCTAGAAGCGTCATCTGTAAGAGTGGTAGGTACTTCTCAGTATCGTCCTAGTGAAAGACCAAAATTTAAGAATCGAAACGTTGTTGCTTGAAATGGCCATATTTGGTGACTAGATCTGAATAGTCAGATAATTTCCAACCTTCCTCTTCCCCATCTCCTTCCCCTCCCTACAAGTCCCACCTTCACAACATAACTCAAATAGGGATGCCATAGTTCCACTGGCTTTAGACAGTTGGGATCAGTTGGAACTCTGCAGTATTCAATTGAAAAATAAAAAAAACAATCTGAAAATATAGAATAGAAAACTGATGTCGCCAACATTGAAAGACCTTTCGACTCCTAGGCCCCAGACGATGGCCTTGCAGCCATCTGGTATAACAAACTTTTGAAATGATTTCATGTCAAGTGGTATAAAATTAAATATTTTGATTTTATTTTGTTATTGTAATTATAACGGCTTGTCATGTTTTTGGGTATTTGATGAACCACAGGATGGGACATGTCATTACAAAATTTAAGTAGGTAAATGCATTTTTCATACACTTTCCCCCTCACTTCAAATTGTTCTCGAATAGCTCTGTCCAGGGCCTTTTAGTTTCATGATTTTACTAGAAGTAAGGCCGAATTGAACTTACTTCGGACACAAGGACACGCCCACGGCATTCTTCTATCGGTTTTGTCTCTTCAGTGGCAGTCACTATCGGATGTGTATGAACCATTGTTTACTTGCTCAAGTACTTATCTCTACTTGTTCACTGGTTGCAACATCCTAGTGTGAAATTTGCCCTTTGGGGCCTCCTGTGTATATTGTTTAGGCCCACCAACGCTGTCCCATCACAAAAAAGTAGCATTCTATCCAGTGGCGAAATACCACCAAAAATCAAAACAAATAACAGTAATAAATATAATACTATAAAAGTATTAAGTTAAATTCAACCGGCTCGAATTTTCGTTCTTTGTATAGCAAAACGTGTCATAAATACATGGCGCCAGCGGATTCCACATCAATCTTGAAGAAATGTCATCTGAGCATGTACTCTCCGAGCGTGAATCTTGACGCAGTATTGAAATTTCTCCGAAACATGAATGGCGCTCACCAATGCCACGGAACTCTTCGGCGAGGCGGAAATACCCATAGACCCAATACATTTATTTGTCGCGCCAAGATGGCGCCACTTTAGTTCACAATTCGCATACCGATAATTCCGGCAGGTTGGTATAAGCTTCAACATAGCTAGAATTATTTACCTGGCATAGGGGATAGTTTGACAATATTTTTAGCACGCCACCCATTTTTGTGAGTACAAGCCGCCACTGATTCTAGGTAATGCAATGCGGAAGTAATGCAATATTGTGCAAAATAATGTTTTTAATTTGAAAATAATTTGATCGCAATGAAATAATTAATTACTGCAAGTAGAAAACACTTTGGCCTTTGCTATAATTGAGCATTTTTATAAGCCTAGAAAAACAACCCATTAAAAATAATTTCAGACCCATTAAGTGTAAAATATCCTACTTACGAACCCCCTTTTCGGATGTGGGTTTTATTGTATAAAGTGGCAAATTATGTTCTTTATAGTATGATCAGAACACAGACATAGGAATTAATAGACGAGAAGATAAGGGCGAGGGGTAAAATCAACTGTTGAAGAACGAGGGGAGTAAGGCTGACTGTGATTCGTCAATAAATCAATCTGACAGTAAATAGGCATCTCGCATTATAATATCACCATTTACTTCTTAAAAGTAAAATCTGCGTTTGAATGAATAGACATTTTTACATGGGAGCGCAAATTACTCGCCACGTTATGAACTAATTTGCGAAGTCCAAATTCGGCAAAGTAAGGCAGCTTCTATTTCAGAGTCGTAGTTAGTTTCAGAGTATTTAGTTAAGACACTTTTACAAATGTCTCATAATTTACTTACCCCAGTAAACAACGATGAGCACACTTGAGAATCGCTACATTGTGATGTGATAGTATATGTTTCTAAAACTGATCCATATAATACGGTGTGAATAAGCTTAAAATAAAGTAAAATAATGCTTACTTATGGAATGTAATACGACAATTGGGTTTATTCTCTTTTTCACATCTATTTTTACAAGTTTTCATATCAAAAGTCAACATTTTGCCGTGTTATTTCGTAAAATGAACCGATGATGCCTCGACCATAGTTCGCACAAGAATGATGACGTCACGTTTTCAAATTTCACTTGAAGCCATATGCGAGCCCAGCCGGCTCAATGGAACCGGTATGGGGAGTGGGGATAATACGCTTTTAATCACTTAGGGCAGGTCTACTAATATTCATATGTCTATGGATCAGAACTATTTTAATATTTGTGTCTGAACACAAAATAAAATAAAAATGTATTTTAGCAATGCTTTTTTGTGTAAATCAAAACAGACACCCAAATTATGTGGGAATTTCAACCTTATCGCCATTTGCGAAAGGGATGTATGATTTAATTCGAATTTTACGAATTGGATTACTTTAATCACGTAATAGGTGGTAATACTCTCCGTATTCCCTGATGAAAGAGAACTGTTCAGAATCGAAGCGTGGCTTGAAATGGCTTTAGCCGTGTTTGGTGACTCAAGTAATCAAGTAACAGGTGGTAGATACTCTCAGTATCGCCCTGATCACCACCATTCAGAATCGAAATGTTGCTTGAATGGCTTTAGTTGTGTTTGATGACCAACTATGAATAGCCAGGAATACTTCCAAACCTTCAAACCGCTTTCCCATCTCCTTCCCATCTAGGGGATGTGGGAACTATGTAGTATTCACATTAAGACGATGCACTACGTCGTGTAATATTTTAAATTGAGCTGTTATCAATAATAACCCTTACGTAGATGGCGATAAGGTTTAAATTCCCGCTTAACACCATCCGCCTGTTTTGATTTACGCAAGAAAAAAACATCGCCAAAAAGTGCCTTTTATTTTATTTTGTGGATGTTCAGGCGTAAAATATTTAATTTTTTTTCGATCATTTTATAAATAACTTAATTTGCCACATTATACAATAAAATCATAACCGAAAATGGGTTCGTAAGTAGGAGATTTTGAACTTTAAAGCAGTTTTCATAAGCCTTTACATTATTTTTTTTCTGGGCTTATAAAAAGACTAATCTAAAAAATACTCGATTATTTCAAAGGCCAAGATGTAATCTACTCGCAGTATTTAATTAAAGCATCTGAAACATTTCTAGGCGACCAAATTTTCAAACCAAAAACACCTGATTTTAAATTACAACACATGGCATCGCCTTAAAACAAATTAATAGGCAACACAGTATGATGGTAGGATCTATTAAAATAGGCATGCTTTTTTTGGTGTTGGAATGTGAGTTAAAGAATGTAATGATTGTTTAGCTTTTTACGACACTTTCACACCGCCTTGATAAAGTTATCTAATCTGTAAATGCGCTATGGAAATCTTTCGTTATTATTCATACCTACCAAAATGTATTTATTTATTTAATATCGCTATATGAAATACTTTGTTTGTGTCTGGGATCCATCGATTCGACAAGTCGTTTATAGGCAGCCATCCATATCCTTGGCTACGTCAGCGGAGTCTGTCCATTGTAGGCTCAGCCTCTCCTCGCACGCTGCTTAGCCCCTGGTGTTGCTTTCCCCAACCTTGAAACGGCCAACTAGACATCTTCACTCTGGAGTAAGGCTTTCAATACCGGAGATTTTTTGAAGAATTGGGGTTACAGTGCTGACAATTTTCATTCCCAGGGCCCCGGGAATTTAAATGTTTAAATTATTAAAAAAAATAACAGTTGGAACCAAAGATATTAGAAGAACGAGATGTGCTATGAGCAGTTCATACTGAGTGGAATTGTTTTGCCGAGTGTCGCCGGTTTTGTTCACCAATACTACTGCACACCTTCGCTTACGCTAAGGTATCCGCACTAATACATAGAACAGATTTCTGTGCGTACACGTCCCGATACCGTTCAAAGTACCCTAATTAGGTAGTACTCCGCCTACGGTTCGGCGGCCAACATAGCATATCTCGTTCTTCTAATATCTTTGGTTGGAACAGATGTTTTATTTTTCAGTTATTGTACATAAATTGATACAATATTAATAGAATTCTAATATATAACAGTTTAAAAAAAATGCAAAAAACAATTGAAAGAATTCAAACAATATTTTGAGATTTAAAATGCGACCTCAATAAGATCAAAGTGTCTTAAGGTTTCATTCTTTAGTGATTATCTTATTTTAGTCGCCATTTTCCCATATCCCATAAAAACCCTTTCAGATTACAAACTGGCAAAGGGTTTTGATTTTAAAACCACGTATCACTTTTTTCTAAATTTATTCCCCTGTGTTTCGAATTCGAAATTAGCAAGCTACTTTTTAATAATGTTTGATAAATCGCGGCTGTTCTTGATTTGTGAAACATAAGACTTTAAAAAAATATGCCAGCCTAGTAATCCCGAAATTTAAACAAGCTCTGCACTGGGATTACTGTGCCTAGAAAAGTCTGGGATTCCCGGGATCCTGGAGATCGAGCCCTACTCTGGAATTGCCGCCAGTATTCTGTGTGGAAGTCGCTTTTCCATTGTCCAAGCCACCTTATCTGTGACACTTCAATAAAGAGTAGTTGTCAAGAAAAACAACATAAAAAAAGTATATAATATAATATTTTTGCTATATGTTTTTATTATAGTATTGATGACACTTTGATCACTGTTTGTTTTGATAACTTTGAAATCATAAGCACTTGTCTTTATGATGTGTACCTTCTTCACATTAATTAATCCACAACATACTGATATTGTGTTTTTTATTGTTGCAGTTGAACCGTCTGATGGCTGAGATATATGACACAGTGGCCGAGGCTTGCATCCTTGACGGAAACACCTCTGGGGAGACCGATCATGACACGGGTGACGAAGGTATGCATTGTCATATTCAAGGATTAATTTATATGTTTCCATGACAAAATGGAAAATTGAAGAAAAAGAACAAATAAACGTAAAGTAACCTTCTTCTTTTATCATCAATCTGTTTTATCCGTTTACCAATTTATGTGTCTTCCTTAATATTGATGCCTACATCTACATAATATAGAAGATTATTCGATTGCTGAGATGTTTAGTTAGAATTAGTATCATTGATCCAGTGATATCTTGGTTCCGGGTTGCAGTCAGTCTGCAGGGTGAAGAGTGCCCTTATGATAGCCAACTTCCAGATAGTATAGGCCGTAACAAGAAAAAGATCCAGTGACGTGGGTATCTTGGGGCTTTAGTACCTCTGCTCAAAATGTATGTATGCCTTAATGCACAACATATAAAATTCTGAATTAGTGTCGTTTCTAACGTAAGTTTTTATTTATTTTTCAGTGTCTATCAAGCTGACGCGCAGCCTCACCGAGAAGCGCAAGCGTTACGTGCGGAGCGTCTCATCGCGCGCTGGCCTCATCTCTCCCGGAAGCATTCACCGCAACCGCCCATCAAGCTGCACCAACGCTTCCAACATTGATGCAGAAAACGCCACCAGCATATCAAACTCCTCGTCCGAAGACATCAGCAACACTGAAACAAAAGCGGATTATAAAGATTACTCTACTTTCCCGATGAGACGTAAGCAAACCCTCAAGACGCCAAATCCCGCAGATGCTGAGACTAATCCCAACAATTACATGGCCACCTATTCATCATTTCCGCTGCGTCAAGCGACAAGAGTTGGGGAAGATACGGCCGATGAGGCGGTATCGCCAGTGTCGTGTTGTGATTACGAGGACATTGCTCAGCCGCAGATTAACAAAGGCGGTCTCTTTGATTCGTGCATTCTCGTCGGCATGAATTTTTCCACGGGAGAGGCGTACATTAAAAATGTCTTTCCGGAAAAGGTTTGTAGATTTATTAGTTACGTAATCGTTGTAAATTGTTTATTATTTTAGCAGTAGATTTATATAAAAGGAATTGTTTCGGTTCGGTGAAGAATCAAGTAGATCTGCCGTAATATTATACGAATTTAAAAACAGTTTGATTTTAGTGTATACCCATAGTTAGTATGTAGTGAAATTAGGGCCTTGAATAATGATAAATGACCATGACGGAAGGATAATTATTTTATCATTTTACCTATAGCCAATGAAGTACAAATAAGCCAGTTAGATATCACTCATATGACCTATTTGGAAATTTATGCGCGGAAAGCCAAACCCAACAGACACAGGGTTCTGATATTTCTACATTATACTTTTTTTAACATATTGTATAGAGTGAATGGATAGAAAAGCAATTTTTAGAGAGTATATGCTTTGTTTGGAAACTCGTATTACCAGCGGTAAACTAATGAATCTACATCACATGGAGAAATCAAAAAACTTTATGGCAACTTTTTGAACCAGGTCTATGCTTCAACTCATTAAAGAAGGCATTAAACAGCTTTTATGTATTAACCCTCTAGCGACTGATTATTTTCAATTTTGACCTCAAAAATCTTCAGATTGGATTTACTCGAAAACGAAAGATCAGATCAAAACAAGTTGTACCACAAAATCGATTCCAAATTTGACTTGTACTTGTACTACGAGTTTCCGAACACAGTGTATATGACATATGAGTGGTGTTTTTGAAGTTCAGTTTTGATATTTAGAAAGCATGATGCAATTTTTCTAAATATTTTATTTTACATAAACGCTTACGCCTTAATCTACTTTTCAACATACTTATATTAGGGCACTTGTCGTATTGTACGACAGGCTTCTGTATCCATCGTCATAGACGTATGCCGCCTGATTTGCTAACCACTGCAGCACGGCCTCATTTGTATCATCCAAAACCTGTTGCTTTTATAAATACAGTGAAACTCTCTTAAGAAGTTTTCCAAGGGACCGGGGAAAAAAAACTTCTTAAGTGGGAAAACTTCTTAAGTGGGATTCAATTTTAGCCATTTAATAACTCGAGTCCGGTGCATACGTCATTCCTATGTCTACCTACGTTAAATTGTCGTGAAAACAAGCTCATAATTTGATCCAAGCGGTCAAAAAAAAATAAAATATATATACATCTTCTAGTTATCATGGTAATTAGTATTACATATGTATTTAGAAAAAGGTGGGAATGTGAAATAAATGAAAAATGGTAGAACATAGTTGATTATCAAATCAAAACAAAACCATCCCATGGACAAAGTAAACACAATTTTAAAACTGTTAAAGTACATCCCTCGAAAAAGCCACTCGAATTCGGATAGTAAAAGTTGCAGCATTCCAAAAGGTTCATACTGTTGATCTTATTTTAAATTGGTGTAAAGGCAATGGATTATACATATTTACTTGTTAGTGATTACTCACTCTTAACTTGACAGTTGAAAACAGAGCTGTGGATATACGCCGTCTCTTTTTTACGCTTTCGTTTACTATATGAACTGAGGGAGAAAGAAAGACTTGTTGTGGTTAATTTTACCAAGCGGTTTGATAAAAGGACACCGCAAGTAATTTTGTTAACCGCAAACTAATGATAGCGGGTTCTTTGCCTCAGAACCGTTTGCGTACTGCAACCCTGCCATGGCACTGCACAGAAAAATCTCACAAAGTCTACGCGGCAAACTGCTTATTAGTTGGCGGACTTTAACTTTTTTGCACGCTTGCTGCTTGCTCCAATGGCATTTGAGATTTGAGAGACTATTGTTATGATGTATTTTCGCCAGGCACAGTCGACTATCGTATATTTTTAAAGATATTTTAATCCTTTTCTAGAAATTCCTTATGAAAATAATGTGCGCAGCTCAATATTATGTCCTACCTGTAACTAGCAGACATCGAATAGCTATGATTTCGCACATAAATAAATGGCTTGATGCTTGAATCAGAAAGTTATATCATACGAGCTGTTTGACGCTGGAATTATAATCTGTGAACGCATCCAAAAACTACAAAAATCATTTGCGAAGTTTCGTTTCAATCTACATTTTAAATTTATGCATATGTATTTCCTAACCTTCAAACTTAATTTACGACAAATGTCAGATGAAACATGATGCACGGCAATTTTTGATGTTTGAATGAAAAAAACGTAATTATAATGCATATTTTACCATTTCCCCCGCCATATAACCATGTTGTTATGTATTTAAAGGTGAAATATTCCGTATTAACCGTGATCCGATAGATTATCAAAAGTACATTTTAAATTTATGGATATGTATTTCCTAACCTTCAAACTTAATTTACGACAAATGTCAGATGAAACATGATGCACGGCAATTTTTGATGTTTGAATGAAAAAAACGTAATTATAATGCATATTTTACCATTTCCCCCGCCATATAACCATGTTGTTATGTATTTAAAGGTGAAATATTCCGTATTAACCGTGATCCGATAGATTATCAAAAGTTTTTTGTGTTTTACAAATTCGATGGAATAAAATTTTTTATACAATAATATTACGAAACATCTCTATGTTCATTATCAAAGGGAAGATTATTGAAGGAGGCGTCAAATGTATGCAAATGTAGATCTAGCCCACGTTGTCATTAAGGTTGAGTTTAATATAATCTTTCATGTTATTTCGGCCTTAAAGACGCTTGCATATTTGTTACATAATTCCGCATTGTTTGTTCGTTCCATTGCTATTTTACCTAGTTAGGGGATTAGGAGACGGGGTATTTGGTTTATTTATTGGTTACGGCCACGTTACGGCAGGTTACGGCTTACGGCCCGGCGGCCGACAAAGGGTTTTATGGTCTCAGGTACTAGGTATGGGTTTCAGTCAACGTCTTTCAATTTATGACTTGGAAAAAGGTTCATTTTAGATATTTTGCGACACAATATTTCGTTTGTGTTGATTTTACCGCCGGATTTCTAAAACCTCTTAAGTGGGAAGCAGTTTTAGCTCTAAAACTTCTTATGTGGGAAAAAATCGTGTTTTTTGTATGGAATTTTCAAGGGACCAAAAATCAAAACTTCTTAAGCGTGAAAACTTCTTAAGTGGGAACTTCTTAAGCGAGTTTTACTGTATAGGTATTAAAAATTATGATGACCGGATAACTCATCAAAATGATAAATCAACACGCCTATCAAAAGTGCCATAGAGTTATGAAAAGTGACATAAGTGTATGTATATATGTAACTATTTAACATAGTTTTTGTTTCATAACCTTATAGCACGTTTTAAAGGTGTGTTGAATTCTCATTTTGATGAGATATCATGGAACCAAAAATTACCAATCAATTGGCTTTTTATATGTACAATCTGATTTGTCAAAATTCACGATTTAAAATTGGTCATGGACAATTTCTTATCTGGATAATATTTACTTGTGATTTACTAGATCTTTTACACTTATTTACTGACTTTTTACTGATTCTTTACATGATTGTTAACAGAAAATGCCTAGGATTATTATCTTCTGTTACCTAAAAATTTCTGCCGTCACTATCATTTTGTCCTTGAGAAAGCAGAATTAACTAAAATCAGAATCATTTTTACAAACAGACTTACTCATTACTTCTGTCCCATTAGATTAGTTGCAGTAATTGTAATTGTAGATTAGTAGACAATCACAGAGTTAAACATAAACTGTGCAATAAAGCTTGAATTGTTTACAGCAACACATTGTTTGTATTATTTTGCATTGTACAGATCTGCAAAAAACACGCCGTCACAGTCATTTGGAATTTGTAATAAAAGAAAATGAATTAAATATTACTTGCGGTATGCAGTGCAATATTCAGGAATTCTTTATCTGTTTTTACACATTTTGGCTAGACAGGAAGTCCTAACACTATCTCTTTTTTCTGTCATATTAATCCCATGCACCGATTAAGTAAATTACACTAGCAACAATAATAAGTGAACTTATTAAATTTTTTATTGGAATAACTTTTCTTTTAATAAGTTTCGAAGGTTATACCCATCAATGTAAAATATAATTGAAGAAAAAGATAATACTAGAAAATCTAAACGAAACATGAAACAGAACAAGACACCGAAAAATAAAAACATAACGGTCTCAACTGGGAATTGAACCCAGGAACTCTGTCTTACCGAAACAATGCCTCTAACTACTTTATCTTCAGACTGCTCTGGTCTCTTCAGACCAATCTGAAGATAAAGATTTAAGATTAATATATTCCTCTTTAATCTGTGTTCAAACAGTGAAACTCTCTTAAGATGTTTCCACATGAACATACAACACAACAATTTTAACATCGTTACAACGGCGAGTAGCAGGCGTCCCCGGTGCGGGCCAAAACTGTTGGTAAATTTTGCCAACATTCGCGGCCTGCACACAAATTTAAATTCCGTCCATCACCATCTTTTGTCCCAACGTCCCAACCTTCTTTTCCTATCCGAAACTCAGATAGCCGAGCCGCCAGACTCCTCCTATCTGGACTGCCCGGGCTTTACCCTCGCAAGCAAATTCCGACTCAAAGGAGGAGTCTGCCTCTATAGTCGAGCTGACGTCAACTGTGTACGACTATTGAGTCTGGAAAACTCGGGTGTGCGCGTCAATCTTGCCAGTACGGCAAGATTCTACGCATGTCTATACCGCTCACCGAACCATAGCGAATCAGACACTTCCGAACTCTTCAAACATTTGAGCGATACTATTGATGATCTCTTGCCCCGCTACCCTTCGGCCGAGTTTGTTGTTCTGGGGGACTTCAATGTTCATAACGAACCATGGTTGAAGTTCTCAGGCCCAACGGACTCGGCTGGCCGACAGGCGGAATCCTTTGCCATTTGCTACGGATTAGAGCAATTGGTTCAGGAGCCTACAAGGGTTCCTGATGTCCAGACTCACCGCTCCAATCTGTTAGACCTATTCTTAACTACTGTGCCACACCGTTATAAGATTGACGTCACAGCGCCTCTGGGATCATCTGACCACTGCCTAGTGACGACATCAATCCCCGTTAGCCTCAGACCAACCAATGAGAGGCTGAGGAGAAAAGTGTGGCACTATAAGTCAGCAGATTGGTTCGGTATGCGGGCCCATTTCAACGCTTTTCCGTGGTCAGCTGTTTGTTTTCGGACTTCGGACCCTTCAAGATGTGCCCAGGAGATTGGTGAAGTCATCAAATCGGCGATGGATGGCTTCATACAATCGACTACTAAAGAAACTGGTGTGGGCTCAAAGCCGTGGTTCAGTCGACAATGCTCCGAAGCAGTTCGACGAAAAAACGCGGCTTACAGAACCTACAACACATCTCGAACGCCCGAAAGCAGATCAGCATACAACAAATCGGCAAAGGAATGCAAGAGAATCATTAATATGTCAAAATTCGAACATGACCTGCAGATCAGCAAAAAGCTGGCTGCCTGCCCGCATGGCAGCAGAGCATTCTGGTCGCTTGCGGGCTCAATAGGTCGGAATTTTTGCAAACCCAGTTTGCCACCTCTTACCAGACCTGACGGCTCACTAGCAAACACCGCCACCGAAAAGGCTAACCTATTAGGGAAAATGTTTGCGGAAAACTCGACCCTCGACGACGGAGGTTCCTCACTGCGGCTTCTTTTTTTTTTTTCTTTTTTTTTAAAAGAAAGACAAACATTCCCGGGTTACGAATAACCTGACAATATTTGAAAACCTCCTACTACCACCACAGTAAGCTGAAAATGTTGCTTGTGTTGTGATGGAGGACTTAGCCAGCCGAGGAATTGAACACACTACGCCTGGGTGGGACCCAAACGCGATGTCAACTCGGCCACCGACCGGTCGATCTATGAAAAAGCTGAGGATCCGGCATCGGGATGTACTACACGTCATACGGGGGCTCGATGTTAACAAAGCTAGTGGACCTGATGGAATACCTGCCCTGGTATTGCAGAGGTATGCTGCGGAAATAGTTCCAGTTTTGACAAAGCTCTTCAAAATGTCCCTGAAGTGTGGCACTGTGCCAAATTCACCCTATTCCCAAGAAAGGTGACCGCTCCAACCCGGCCAACTACCGCCCCATAGCGATCACATCAGTTCTGTCCAAAGTGATGGAACGTGTGATCAACGACAAACTGCTCATATACCTCGAGAAGAACAAAATTATCAACGACCGTCAATACGGATTCCGGCGGAACCGCTCGTGCGATGATCTTCTCGCTTATGTGACGCATGTTTGGGGGAGGTGCCTGGAACGTCACGGTGAGACCCAAACGGTCGCACTATTCGAGTTTCGCTGTATTCTTTTTGTTTTTGGTATAACCAGATATTTACATCAAGTAATTTTGCTTCCAGACCGCCCTCCCCCCACGCATGGAGTCTCTCGTCTTCCCTGAGTGCTCCTCGGACCTGGACCCCAAGTGCCGGGCCCCCGTGCCGGCTACGGATCTGCAGGACTATGCCCTCGTGCTGACCAATGAGCGGGGCGCCCGCAGCTATGGATACTGCCGAAGGGTACTTCCCGAGGGGGCCTCACACTGCCTCCCGCTGGCCTACTGCATTGTCAGTAGGTACAGGGCACCGTCTTTTTACTACAAGGTGGATATTACTTATTTATTTAATTATTAACGCACATTTCAGAGGCTCTTACATACTAAAACTTATATAGTATTATACATAAATGGACTGCCTCAGTAACAATCTTTTGTATATTTTTAGTGGTAAATTGAAGATGTCCACTGAGTCCGCATAATTATTTCTCTCCATTAGTATTCTGAGCAGTGAGCAATACGTATGGTAGTTAGTCCCAGAATTTCTGAACCGAAATAAATTCCGACTTCTAATATTACATTGTGGAATCTGAAAGCTTATCAATGCAAGAGATTCTGGACTACCAAATGCATCATCTAGAATTTTATATGGAAATACTAAGTCAGTGATAAATCTTCCGTCCGACAATATAAGCATATTCATGTCAAGAGTTGTGTAGTTCAACAAAATTGCTGGAATAGCCAATTTAAAACTCGGAAAGCATTAGATTTTATGTTGTATTCTTTCAATAGCTTCTATATGTACAAATATTGTAATGTGGGTTCCAGACATACAGCAAATCTATTTAACCTTATCTACGCGACTGTCGCATATGTGATCCATCGGCGGCTATCCCCGTACGCGGGTGTCACATATGTGATCCATGAAGTTTCACTGAAACACAAACATGGTGTCAAAACGTTTCCACGTGATGGAGTAAATCACGTGGCACGTGGCCGGTCGGTGGCCGAGTTGACATCGCGTTTGGGTCCCACCCAGGCGTAGTGTGTTCAATTCCTCGGCTGGCTAAGTCCTCCATCACAACACAAGCAACATTTTCAGCTTACTGTGGTAGTAGTAGGAGATTTTCAAATATTGTCAGGTTATTCGTAACCCGGGAATGTTTGCCTTTCTTTAAAAAAAAAAAAAAAATAGCATTGAAAAGGCCAGCGTTGTAAAAGCTAATTTTAACCCTAATAATTCATTGGAATTGGGTTATTTCAAACACCCGTCACATTTGAATACGTTCAAATCAACGATCGGCGCGATTTTAAGTTTTTGACATTTGAACGGGTTTGGTTAAAAGCCGATCCTCAGTTTGGGAGCCTGCGAAAGGAAACATTGTTAATTGAACTTTATTTAGTACAGTCAGTGGATTCATAGTACCAATATTTTACTAAAAGGTGTATAGAAATATTGGTGACCTGATAACTCATCAAAGTGAGAATTCAACACCCCTTTAAAAAGTGATGATAAATAAGTCATGAAAAGTGAACACAAAACTAGGTTAAATAGGTTACTTTTTTTACATCCCTCTTATTGACTTTATATCTCACTTTTTAAAGATGTGTGGAGTAACCATTGATCCAGAAATATTGCTTCATAAATTTGTTAATTTTAACAATGATAAATTCGTTAAACAGTTTAATTGCAATTTATTATGAATGCTCTCTCCAGAATTGTGCAAAAAAACACCGATATAATTTTGCTTGTTACGCAATTGAAAATAAAAAAACCTTCTGCTTTCACTAAAAATCTATTTCGTCAACTGTGAGTTTACGGAAATTACCGTCCGTCACGCTCAAATCTATGTTACTATTAGTGGTTTTAATTATTTAGACACTTTCTATAGTGATACCATTTTAATTACGGAAAATATTTTTACCCGTAACTAGCAGAAAGTCCTCAAACCGTATCTTTTATCAATGAAATTTTCTGAATGCAACATTTCTGAATGCACCCGCAAGTGTTTCAGAAAGTTGGAACAAAGTTATTGCATCATGCACCGAGTATCAAATACTATAGAATCGTTTGTCAATCTGGGGTTCGCGTCTTCGAGAGCGGTCGCGATCAGGCATCTATATTCACGTTGTCGCAATCCAAAACTTATCTAAATCTTTAGATAAAAATTCGGGGTGTAGAGTTTTGTCAGCCGTTATTTCAATTAGTTGGGGTTGTGAGTCTTTTACATTCTTTTCACGTTAGTAATGTAAAACTTTGAAAAACATCAAAATATGTAGTCAAGTCTAGAGGTTTTTACTTTGGGCTTTTAAGAGGGTCGCAACAATAAAAAGTGTGAGAAACGATGCTTTAGAGAAATCGCCATATACTTAAACGAATCAAGCAGTAAATTATCACGGGGCTATTTATTGTATATTTACTGGGACATGTGCCCATATTAGAATACTGTCGAATCACATTGGTTGTAATGGATTGGTTGTTTGCAACTAAATATTTGTTTTGCATGCTTATTTCATCGATTTGTCATAATTTCTCATCTTTTTAATGCATTTTAATCTGTCCCCTAGCCGTCAGTTACTTTCTATTGAGTCATTATAACCATGAACATTTTATGATATGTTTATATAACCAGTAAAGCAATGCAAATGTTAGGTTTTGTCTTACGGATTTCAAAGGATTTTAAAAATTTAAAAACTGTCAAATTACTTTACACTTCACTTGTTAGAAGCCAACTAGAATTTAACACCACCATTTGGAGTCCTTACTACAGTGTACATGAGAATTCCCTTGAGCGCGTCCAACATAAATTTTTACGTTATATTAATTTTAAATTGGGAATACTCATCGAAAACATTAATTACCCCTCTCTGTTACATTTATTGGGACTCGATACATTAAAAGAACGAAGAATTTGTTTTGACCTATTTTATTTATTTAAAATCGTTACCAACCTGTTGAACTCCCCTGAACTTCTTTCGCTAATATGTTTCCGTGTACCTAGTCGATCAGTTCGTTTCAAATTACCCTATCACTGCAACAATACAGGATCTAACGCTGAACTCAATTCCATAATGAATCGCCTACATGTACTTGGTAATAAATATGTTTTGGATGAATCTATAAACATTGCTAGTTTATCCTCATACAAACACCACCTAATTAAAACTGTATGTCAGCGCTTCTCTGATTGAATATAACCAAATACAGTCTTAAAGTATTAGTTTATCCGGGATTTATTGTAAATTAATTGTTTATATATTTATATATACACATTGTTGCATTGTATTTATAATAACCATTTCTATTGTTCTCTTTTATGTATTTTGTATTTATATTTTCTTTATCTATGTATATTCTGTATTTATAATAAGTAAAAAAAATGTTATTCTTTTGTAAAAGCCGCTATAATCGGCGTTAATAAATAAATAAATAAATAAATAATCAGTGTCATGCTTTTAGAAACAATGATTGAACATACTAATATTTTCAATACATTTCATTGTTTTTCGAAAGTGTCTTCCTTATTCTAATTTGTCTCATGTTAATTTTCAGGTTCTCGAAGAAATCGAGTCCCGTCACGGCTCTTCGGATTTCATACTTAACTCAATACTCACCCAACTGTACAACTCGGATTTTCCCCGGCCTGGAACCTACATCACCCTCAAGCAGCTCAAGAGTCCAAAGAGGATCGTGGTCAGCGATCACAGCTTCCAGAAAAACTCCACCTTCCGAAACTCGGTCAATCTCGGCGAGGTTCTCAAATCAATGGAAGATATCAATGAGCAAAACATAAATAAAATAGCCAATTCTAACAGTTCCGAAGCTCTGCAACCGTTCCCTAAAGATTGTGATAAGTTCCGGAGAAAGAGTACAGACGTTTCGGCAAAGTTTCCCGAACTCTACGCCAAAGATAACAGCATCATGAAATCGTTGGAAAGAATCTACGGGACTGGACTTAAAGAATTTCAAAGCGTGATGAGTGACGGAAATAAATTGCCAGTTATCAATCCGTTTGAACGCGAGTTCGGCGGCAGTAATACCGATTTAAAATCAGCCGGCAATAATTTGTATGAAGAAGTCAAGTTTGAGAAGACTAAAGTGATGAATTTGACCGAGGAACGTATTGATAAGGAACAGAAGTATAGGAACTATAGTGCTAAGAATTGTTTGGAGTTTGTGAATATCAAGAGGCAGCTTGAGCCTAGGTTGGACGAGGATAATTTGTCAGTGCTTTTTGACAGTATTAGCGTCAGTGTGTTGGTGAAGATATTCGGCACTCTGCTCATCGAGAGGAAAGTGGTTATTGTCTGTGATAAATTAAGGTTAGTTGGTGTATTTTTTTTTTTTTTGTCTGCATAATATTATTCCAAATTGTGTTTTTTTTTTCCTTTGAATTATTATTATGCAATATGGAGACGATTTGCATAGGTCCTGTAAGCACTCCCACGTTTCACCTTATTCCTTTGAAAGTAGTCCAGTCCGTTCAATGAAGTTCACCAAGTTTGACATGGGGTGTTCGACAATTTACCAGCTTCAGAGGAAAAGAATTTTCCATTTGATTAATTGTTTTTTAAATTTGTAAATTTTTGTGGTACCACTGGAAACCCCCTTGTTTTACTGTATACAACAAAACAAAGGGAGTTAAATCACCACCTGGTTGGGTCATGTTGTGAGGAAGGTCGAGAAAGGGGTTTTTTGTTGATTAAGGTCTTGAAGAGGTCTGGTTTATATTAAGGAAAAAAGATGCCAGTAACTTGTTTCAAATTCTCAAGCAGTCGATATCAACTGTGAACGGGAGTTCTGTACTTCTTGTTTTTCTAAACCTGCCCCGATGAAATGTCTAAACAGACTCGCAATACCTACGTTTTGTCTGTTAACGATACTGTTTCGATTGTAATATTTATTTTTTTAACTTAACTTCACACAGGAGGCCCTGAGAGAAATAATTACCCTCAGGGCCTAATTAGACAAAGTTTTTTCATAGAGAGCTGCTCACACCTGTTATCCTGAAAAAAACAGGAAAATCAGGAAAACGGTGAAGAGGTTAACCTTCCATCACACATACCCCTGTTTGGAACAATGTTGCAAGCGCTTGGAATTGGGTACTGCATTATATTTTTATACTTACTATGCAATTATATCTTGGGTTTTATTTGTTTTTTTTTTATAATAAAAAATAAAAAAAATCAAAATGCCTATCTACTATAGTTAAAATAAAACCAACTTATAGAGAAAAAATTACATAATTTTTTTTAAATATTCTGAATCTCCTGTTTTTTGACAGCAATTACTTAAGTTAAAAAAATATGTATGCGTATTTGAATTTGATTTTTAAAATTAAAGTCAATTTTTGTAGTTTAAGTAGCTATGAATCTTCATCTATATGGATAATGAATAAATAACTTACAAAGAACTCTTTTCATTGGTCTAATAACTTACATTAATGTTCGATAAGTTTAAGTTCTATAAGCTGTTCTATACCTCGACTTTATCCCCACAACAGCATGCATGCAATATCTGGGACTGCATGTCAAGCAAACAAACGTAGGTGGATTCGTGTCAAATTCAATGTTTGGGCTTATTTGCATTCTATATAGGGTTAGCAGCTGCACACAGTTGAAGAATCTATTAGCCTGATACAGAGGTCAGCTTATTAGAAGCCAAGTACCACATTATTTGTTTGTTTTATGTTTCCAGCAAGTTGTCAGCATGCATGGAGGGTCTGCAGTCCATCTTGTACCCCTTCACCTGGCAACATGTCCTCATAGCCAGCATCCCCGCTGAGATCCGCAGGGACATGATGGAGGCACCCATCCCCATACTGTGTGGCCTGTCTCAACAGGACCAGGACATGGACAGCCTCAACTTCCAGGAGGTGAGATTTTATCTTTTCTTTATCTTTATTAGAGTGGTAGATGCTCTCAGTATCACCCTGGTGAAATACCACCATTCAGAATCAAAACATTGCTTGAAATGGCTTTAGCAGTGTTTGATAACCATATCTGAATAGCCAGGTACTATCCCACCCCCCTCTTCCCATCTCTTTCCCATCCCCACTCCCTTCAACACACAACACACCGCACTTGCAGGCTCCGGTTAGTAGGGAGAAGTTGGGACTCTTGTGCCGTGTTCACATCAAAAGCTTCTTCATTAACCGTCTGGTGTCTAATTTTTGCCAGATTTTTGATTCGTGGCGGCTCTCACCCATACGAAACTTGCAGAACTCTTCAAATCGTTCATGTCTTATCTGTAGGCGACCTTTGTTTCTCTTTCCCAACAAAGAACGCCCCATTTGACGCTGTTGCGATTCTGACGGTTATTTGTAAGTCGTGCCAAATGCCCAGCATATTTCCACTATAAAACTATTGTTCCTTAGTTTGTGGAGTTCTTTTTTTTAATTGCTGTTAGACCTGGATGTGATTACCCAATTATATAATTAACACACTTTTATGATCTGAATCATGAGCAGGCGTGGAAGAGATAACTCTCTAATAATCTTCTGCTTATAAAAAAACTCTGCACAATGCTGTGCGGAGGGTCTTTTTAATGAGAAGATGTTGTAAACAAACTCATGTTGAGTTTTCTTTACATGAGGGTATAGCTACTACCCGTGGCACCATCCTACTGACTTTTTTTTGGGTATGCTCGGGATGAACCATCTACGGGTCAGGAGGGATGTGCGCATTGCTACACATTTCTTCAGACTGATTCGTGGATGATTTGAAATATCAGCTACCACCTCCTTCACCGACAGCATTGTCTATTTTATCTCCCAACCTGCAGGACTAACTTACCTATGGTAGTGCCGGTAGGGAGAGCAATATTGCTGTTAAACAGAATCAATTCGGATATAGACATATTTAGCATCAGTGAGGCTTGTTGCCTTGTTGCTGCCAGTATAGTACCTTTAGAAGCTTTTAAAGTTTATTTTATACTTACACTTTAAGTAATTTGCCATTTTTTAATGTTTTTAAAATAATTTTTATTTTATTTTGATAGAATTAATGAGAACCATGTTGTAGTAGGAAACACAAACCCATCATAAAAACGAGACATAGGAACAATGTAACTGTCGATTGTCATGAATCCTGTTGTGATCCTGCCCTAAAGGGATCAATTACAGTAGAACCTCGTTAATTCGAAATCCACGGGACATCAAAAATCAAATTTCGAATTAACGAATTCCCACGTAATTCGAAATTTTATGAAAAAAAAAAAAAAAAATAAGCCGAAAATCGATTTTCTCGGCCGCCTCTTCAAATCCGGATGGTATTTTAGTTGTAAATTCGTATTAATACCAATTATTTCTTTATCTTCGCGGCCGATTACCATAGTGACGGGCCCTTTAAATTCAGATATTCGCAATAAATTAGTAAAAATGCTATATATTTACGCGTAAATCGAGATTTCGCTGCCGATTTCTGTCGCGGCCTACCCTTTAAATTGAGATATTTGTAAAAATACGATATATTTCCGCGTAAATCGAGATTTCGCGGTAATTTTCCGTCGCGGCCGGCCTTTTATTTCAAATATCTGAATTTAAATTCGTAAAAATACGATATATTTCCGCGTAAAACGAGAATTCGTGGCCGTATTCCATCGCGGCCGACTCTTTAAATTGAGATATTCGAAATAAATTCGCAAAAATACGATATATTTCCGCGTAAAACGAGAATTCGCGGCCGGCTCTTTAAATTCAGATATTCGAAATAAATTCGCAAAAATACAATATATTTCCGTGTAAATCGAGAATGCGCGGCCGATTTCCGTCGAGGCCGACCCTCTAAGTTCAGATATTTGGTGTAAACTCGTAAAACTACGACATATATCCGCGTAAAACGTATTTTCTCAGCCCTTCAAACTCGGATATTCGAAATAAATTTGAAAAAGTACGACATTCCATTGTAAATCGATTCAGATTTACAAAATAATAATACTAATTAGGACGATGTATAACCACGTAAAAATACATTTTTTGGCGTTTTACCGCTACGGCTGACTTTTAGATTCAGATTTACGAAATATTATGATTTATTTTCGCAAAAATCTAATTTTTTCGAATTACATGAACAAATTTTCGTGCGCGAACAAAAATAAATTTCGAATTACGAATTAACGAATTTCGAATTAAAAAAAAAAATGTATGAAAAAAATTTTCTGCGGAAATTTTTTTGGCGAAAATTTCGAATTACGCGTTTTTTCGAATTATCGGGGTTCGAATTAACGGGGTTCTACTGTATTACAAAGCACGGGCATGTGCCTAGCTTGGTGGTCTAAACATTCCTAATAATTGTAATAACCATGTCACTGAATAAATAAAAATATATATTTATATATTATATATATATAGTACCTTCCATTGATATACTTGTAAAATACACAGTGATCGTAATCGGTCTGTTAATACATATTATCTCCTGGCTTTTAATGAAAAACACAGCATTAACACCTGATGGTTGAAGCTGGAGAGTGAAGATTGCCCCGATGCCAGCTAATCTCCAATGGGAGAGGGCACCATACGAAGAGGAAATAATATTTTACTATTTGCAGGGCATGGTGGTGGATATCTCCCGTTCGTGTAAGGGCAGTCCCTGTGAACGAGTCATCAAGATGCAGGGAGATGAGGCTTCCTTGCTTCCACCACTGCTTGCAAAGACTCTCAAAGCTTCACTCAACCTTGGTGAGGTTCCAAGAATATTATATCTATGTAGTAGTTTGTTTTGAAATGTTATCGGTAATTTTAATATAAATATGCATGGATGCAATAAAAATATGATGATATGGATCGAATCAATAATCGAGAAAAGTTAGCTAAAAGATAAAATAATGTGTAAAAGAAATTCTCGCATCTTATTCTATACTAGCTGTACCCCGCCAAGCGTTGCTGTGGCTCAGTCTGTTTGTGCAGATAGATAAACAATAGCTCGTGTTGATTTTACGTCCAACAGATGGTTCTATTTTTAAAAAAAGCATGTCCAAACAGATGGCGCTGTTAAAAAAAAACCATGTTTTTACCTGTCACAGGTGACATCTATATAAATATAAAAACAGACGCGTATTCGAATGCAACATGGTGAAGAACTTTTATTTTTATTTATATGTGGCGTCGAATTATCCAGATTAAATAATTAATAATAAACTGCTACTTGCTACTTAGGTAGGTACCTACTTGCTACTTGCTCGTTAAATCGTAAACAAAGTAATCTACGTACTCTATCTACTCGCGACAATACTATGACGCTATCAGTCTTACACATTACGAGAACTCGCCAGAAGGAACGAGTCTGCCGCCTAGGCATAATTGCCAAGCCATCGAAAGTTCGCGAATGATCCAGATCGAGCGAGTGTCTTCAATTTAGTTGCCATCTATCTACCCACTGCTACCGTCGGCCGTCTAGTATAAATAGGCCCGACGCAGCGAGCATATTATCAGTGTTCAGTAACTACTATCGTTCGGCTGTACCTACGATTTACTACGGCTTAGTTCGCGCGCATTCCTTTGTACGTACCAAACGTGAAATATTGTGATTTTAAAATCAGCTGACAACTTATCAATAAACGTTATACCTGAGTGAGAGATCTTTTCATTTATACACCACGATAACCACAGTGGTGACCTACGACGTGAGTTCGAATATTTTGTGTTATCGTGTACTACGATTATTTATTTTTTTTAAATGTCTCTCCCGACCGACTCTACGACGTCAGTTTCGCCGCCGGAAGTCAACCGCGTAGCTGTGCGGATTCCCCCGTTCTGCCCTAACGATCCGGAGCTGTGGTTTGCTATGGTTGAAAGGAGTTTCGAAGCTGCATCAGTGACGGTGGAGTCGACCAAGTTCGGTTTTATCCTTGGGGCCCTGGATCCCACGTACGCCCAAGAGGTCCGGGACATTATTGTCAACCCCCCTGAAGTCGGAGCGTACACCCTGCTTAAGAGAGAACTTACAAAGCGCTTGAGCTCTACCCAGGAGCAGAAGACAAGGAGACTCCTGGAGCATGAGGAGAGGGGTGACCGAAAACCTTCGCAGTTTCTTCGTCATCTACGCACCCTTGCGGGCAGCGCAGTGCCTGATGAGGTGCTGAAGACACTTTGGATGGGCAGGCTTCCGCGAAGTATGCAAGTGGTCCTGGCGACACAACAAGGCACCCCGCTGGACAAGATGGCGGATCTCGCGGACGCCATAGACGACTATGCTAGCAGGCCAGGGGTCAGTGAAGTCTCTCCCCGGGGTTCCGACGAAGACTGCCTAATAGATAGGATGCAGAAGATGATGCTGCCGCTCCATGATGAAATAGCCACCCTACGACGGGAAATTTCGACGCTGCGCTCTCAGGAACGCCCATCCAGGAGTACCAGTCCTCGTTGGCGGCAACATCGTTCGCGCAGTCGTTCCAGGGGTCGGCATGTAGAAGGCAAATGCTGGTACCACTGGAAGTTCGGTACCAAGGCGTACTCCTGCATAAAACCCTGCAATTTTGAGGGAAACGCCATGGGCTCACACTGATGGCGACCAGCACCAGCAGCCCGGCACAATTAAGTCGCCTCTTCGTAACTGACCGGGCAACTCGCATCCAGTTTCTCGTGGACACCGGCGCGGATCTCTGCGTTTACCCACGACGCCTAGTCCAAGGCCGTCCGGCCAAGCAGTCCTACGAATTGGCGGCCGCAAATGGAAGCACCATCGCGACGTATGGAAGCCTGACGCTCAACCTGGACCTAGGCCTACGTCGTGATTTTACTTGGAGTTTCGTCATTGCTGACGTCTCCAGGCCCATCATAGGAGCGGATTTTCTAGCACGATTCGAGCTCCTAGTTGACGTCCACAACAGACGACTGCTGGATCAGGTGACGAACCTGACAACTACAGGCAGGCGCAGTAACAACATGACCGCTTCCATCAAGACTGTCACAGGGACATCCCCCTACCACAAACTTTTACAACAGTATCCGGACCTTACGCGCCCTGACGGCGCCATGAAGGAAGTTCGCCATACTACCCTTCACCACATTAAGACTACTCCAGGTCCTCCAGTTGCAGAACGTCCTCGCCGCCTCGCCCCTGACAAGCTCAAACGGGCCAAGAAGGAGTTTGAGACCATGGTCCGATTAGGAATTGCCCGGCCTTCTGAGAGCTGTTGGGCATCCCCACTTCACATGGTCCCTAAGAAGGACGACCAATGGCGACCATGCGGTGATTACCGCGGATTGAACGCCAGAACTATACCTGACCGGTACCCAGTCCGACACATCCAAGATTTCGCCCAGTCGCTGAGGGATACCAAGATATTCTCCACAATAGACCTGGTACGAGCTTACAACCAGATTCCTGTAGCTCCTGAAGACATCCCGAAGACGGCAATATCCACGCCGTTCGGACTCTTCGAGTTTCCAGTGATGTCCTTCGGCCTCCGCAACGCAGCCCAGACGTTTCAACGTTTTATCGATGAGGTCACCAGAGGATTGGACTTTTGCTACGCATACATCGACGACATCCTCATTGCCTCATCATCAGAGGAGGAACACATGAACCACCTCAAGACCTTGTTCCAGCGCCTGCAGGAATATGGGGTGGTCGTCAACGCCAGCAAATGCCATTTTGGATTGCCTGAAGTAAAATTCTTGGGGTACCTGGTGTCTGGTGAAGGCACTACACCCCTGCCAGAGAAAGTCGACGCAATAAAAAATTACAGTCGGCCTGAAACGGTGAAGGATCTACGACGCTTTCTGGGAGCTCTCAACTTTTATAGGAGGTTTCTCCCCAATGCAGCAGAGACGCAAGCACCGCTCAATGATTTCCTCACTGGAAAACAGAAAGGCAAGCAGCCCATTTCCTGGACAGCAGCGACCTTGGAAGCCTTTGACAAGTGCAAGGAAGCCCTTGCTCAGGCGACCTTACTAGCTCACCCAAAGTGTGAAGCCCCACTATCCATAGTCAGCGACGCTTCTGACACCACAGCTGGCGCCGCACTCCAGCAGCTCATCGCAGGTCACTGGGAACCGCTGGGTTTCTTTTCAAAGAAATTTAGCGCGGCTGAAAGAAAATACGGCGCTTATGACAGAGAACTCCTGGCCATCTACCTCGCTGTGAAACACTTCAGACACATGGTAGAGGGCAGGACGTTCACCATATTTACGGATCATAAGCCCATCACTTTCGCCTTTCACCAGAAGGCTGATAAATGCTCCCCAAGGCAGTTCCGACACCTTGACTTCATTAGCCAGTTCACCACGGATATTCGCCACGTAGCGGGCAAGGATAATATCGTCGCAGATGCCCTCTCCCGGGTCGAGTCAGTCGACGCTCCCCTGGACTATGCAGCACTGGCAGCTGATCAGGTGAACGACACGGAACTAGAGCAATGCTTAAAGGGAAGTTCTAGCCTACAACTTAAGAAAGTGCGCATTCCCGGCATCAACACGGACTTATTCTGTGATATGTCTACAAATACAGCGAGACCTTTCGTCACCAAAAAGTTTCGGCTTGCAGCATTTAATGCAGTCCATCAGCTGGCTCACCCAGGCGTCAAAACAACGGTTAAGCTCATAACTGAACGTTATGTCTGGCCGGCCATTAAGGCGGACGCGGGTAAATTTGCACGCAACTGCCTACAGTGCCAACGCAGTAAGGTGTCACGTCACGTGTCAGCACCCTTAGGAACTTTTCCCAGACCATCGGCCAGATTCGAGCATGTGCACATAGATATCATCATCATGCCCTCATCTGAAGGATGCCGATACTGCCTCACCTGCGTAGACAGGTTTACAAGATGGCCAGAGGCTTTCCCGATTAGGGACCAGGAAGCAGCAACTGTAGCGCGCGCTTTCTACCAGGGGTGGATTACCAGGTTCGGTACTCCGCTCCGAATTACAACTGATCAAGGAAGACAGTTTGAGTCGAGGCTGTTCAGGGAGTTAAACTGCCTGGCAGGTACGACTCAAATACGTACCACGGCTTACCACCCTGCGGCTAACGGCATGGTTGAGAGGCTACACCGCCAGCTTAAGGCAGCGATTAAATGCCATCAAAATGACCGCTGGACTGAGGCGCTTCCCACAGTGTTGATGGGAATCAGGGCAGCTTGGAGGGATGACCTCGCTGCCACTTCAGCCGAACTGGTGTACGGAGAGCCACTCCGCCTACCTGGAGAATTCCTCGTTGCTCGGCCAGCGAACGACGTCAGTACCAGCGATTTCCTCAGAGAGCTGAGGCAATATTTTAACAACCTAAGACCGGTGGAAGGTTCCCGACATGGCGAAAGGAAATGTTTCATTTTTAAAGACCTTCCCGCAGCTACCCATGTGTTTCTAAGGGACGACACCGTGAAAAGCCCGCTCCAGCAACCCTACACTGGCCCTCACCAAGTGGTACGCCGGAACGAAAGAACGTTCACCATTTTAAACAGAGGCAAAGAAGTAACGGTGACTATAGACCGCCTCAAACCTGCGTACATTGCCCAGGAAACTACGCAAGGAATAAGTTCAACCCGTCCTTTGCCCGCTACCAACCCGGATCGCACTCATACGACCACACATTCCGGTAGGCGTGTTCGGTTCCCGGACTACTTTAACGCCTAAATGCACGTTTAACCCTAAACGCAATCCAACGCTTCTTGATGACGAGGAGTGCTGTAGTGATCAGTTAAGGCATCACGGAGCATCACGCACCAGACCATCTCCGCACAAGCGCGGATAGTAGTGCCACCATGGTTATCTGAGTGAATCTTTAGCCTGTGTTGTGAACATGTGTTTTGCAAAATTTTTTTTTTTTTTATGAAGTGTCACAATTTAAAAGACGTTCGTTTCCGAGCTATTTCTTCTATCGCAGCCCTCAGCCAAGCTGCTGGGAAGGGGGTGTCTGTGGCGTCGAATTATCCAGATTAAATAATTAATAATAAACTGCTACTTGCTACTTAGGTAGGTACCTACTTGCTACTTGCTCGTTAAATCGTAAACAAAGTAATCTACGTACTCTATCTACTCGCGACAATACTATGACGCTATCAGTCTTACACATTACGAGAACTCGCCAGAAGGAACGAGTCTGCCGCCTAGGCATAATTGCCAAGCCATCGAAAGTTCGCGAATGATCCAGATCGAGCGAGTGTCTTCAATTTAGTTGCCATCTATCTACCCACTGCTACCGTCGGCCGTCTAGTATAAATAGGCCCGACGCAGCGAGCATATTATCAGTGTTCAGTAACTACTATCGTTCGGCTGTACCTACGATTTACTACGGCTTAGTTCGCGCGCATTCCTTTGTACGTACCAAACGTGAAATATTGTGATTTTAAAATCAGCTGACAACTTATCAATAAACGTTATACCTGAGTGAGAGATCTTTTCATTTATACACCACGATAACCACATATATATAGATTTTGTATTGTCTGGTTTTATCCTTCCCATTTTGCGACCATTGAAACATTCGGTTTGATTGTTTTTTTGCCCGATTTACAATACGTAAACAAATGCACAACACGGCGTATTATTTTATTTGTAACATCTAAAATCTAAATGGATATTTGAAAGTGCCGTAAGTCATAACGGGAAGTTGCATTGACCTAGAAATTCCAGACTGAAAAGCTGTGCAAATTGTCGTGAATCCTTTCACCGTTTGCTGATTCAGATTTTTTTTTATTTTTTTTTTATTTATTTATTTATTCATTTAAATTTATTCATTTAAATTTACACACAGTACAATATGATACAAGATATAATTAAAATATTTTGTGATTATTGATTATTGTACCTTATCAGGTCGAAATTATTGGTTCCTAACTAGGCAAATTGCCCGTTCCAAGAAACCAAAAAATATGTGAAAGTAAGTGTGTGATTTGTCTATGTCTATAATATATCTCATTAATGTTTTAATTTGTGATGTTTAATCGTTACAATCTTATGATAGAGTCGAACTTGAGCTGTTGTGTATGTTTCAATTGTGTATGAACAATAATTAGAATAATGGAAGATATATATAGTGTGTGATTAGTCTATGTCTATTTATTACGTGACGTTTTTTAACATTTTTTCAGATTCTCCTCTGCCCAGTCCAATCAACCATTTAGTTATTATTGGGCCTATGTATGAAATATTACAAGTTTTAATGTTTAATTCAGGGGGGATTTTGTTGTACAATTTAGGTCCCAAGTATGTGTGTGTCTTTTGGTATTTTGCCGTATTGCTCGTTGGGATCATAAGGTCATTTCTGGTGTGGCTTCTTGTGATGTGTTTATGGTCAATTTTATTAATATTGTCTAGATTTTTATGTACATGGATAATAACCTTTTTTATATAATTTTGACGTACATCAAGTACATTAAATTGTTTAAAGAGCTCATCGCTAGAGAACCTATATGGTTTGCGCATTATGACTTTAATTATTGATTTCTGAGCCTTCATAAGCGGATCTAGAATTGATCTTCCTGATGCTCCCCAGCCAATGCAACCATACATTAAGAGGGGGTTACACAGTCCGAAATATATTTTTCTAAGATCTACTTGTCTAATTATGTTTCGCACTGCAAAGAAAATGTGAGTAAGTTTTCTTACCCTAGTTGTAAGATTGTCAATGTGATAATTCCACTTAAGATGATTGTCTATTATAACACCTAGGTACTTGATGTTTTTCACACATTCAAGATCTTCACAATTGCAGTGAGGTTCAGTATTATAGGAGTTACAGTCATGATTATGTATTTTAATTGTGTGTGTTGTACTAGGTTGTCCCTTTATGGTTGAGCTGAATCTCATGTATTTGGTTTTAGAAGTGTTCAGTGTTAGTAGATTTTTGTTGAGCCATTGTTTTATCATATTAATTCCACTTTCAGCAAGTTTGTGTGTGTCAGTCCAGTCATCTCCTTCAAAGATAGCTACCGTATCGTCTGCGAATGTAATAATTTTACCACCGATTGGTAGCTCGCACAACTCATTGATATAGATTATAAATAGAAGGGGTCCCAATGTGCTTCCTTGTGGTACACCAAAGTTAGTGCCTAGTGAGTTACTCAAAGTTTTACCAGTTTTGAGTTGCTGGCTTCTACCTGCTAGGTAACTCTTTAGCCATTCGTATGGCATACCTACAATTCCAATATTTTGTAGTCTTTTGAGGAGTATTTTGTGAGAAATTGTGTCAAAAGCTTTGGCTAGGTCTAAGAATATTGCGATGTTTTTCTTTCCACGATCTATATTATTAGAAATATGTTCTGTGAGTTGTGCTATGGCGTCATCCGTACCTCTCCCTGATCGAAAGCCGAACTGATTTTTGCTTAAAAGTTTTCTGTTCTCTATGTAATTACTTAATCTATTTTTAAAGATTTTTTCAATAATTTTTGAGATAGCGCTCAACAGAGATATTGGTCTATAATTGTTAACTTGGTTTTTGGGTCCACTTTTGTGGATTGGTACTACTATAGATTTTTTAAGATGATCGGGGAAAATCCCAGAGGAAAAGCTTTTATTGATAATGTTCGATAGAGGCGTTGCTACATTGTGTTTAATGATTTTAAGTATAAATGTGTTTAGATTGTCAGGACCTTTAGAGTGTGTAGTGTTAAGACTGTCAATGATTTTTAAAACCTCTTCGTTTGTCGTAGGTGTGAGTTTAAATGAAAAAGGATTTTGTTTTGATTCTATTGACAATGCCAGTGAGTCTTCGGTTTCCTTGGTGACACTTAAGATGTTTTCTGCAAGCTTAGACCCAACCATCGTAAAGTATTGGTTTGTGTGGCACGCAATTATGTCCGAATCAATGATGGATGTATTCCCAATTTGTAATTCGTTAATATTGAGTTCAGTTTTATGTTTAGTGTATGTAATTTGTTTAACGATTTTCCACATATTTTTGCTAGATGTATCTCGGTCGAGTTGTTGCTTATAGTACCGTTCTTTAGCGTTACGCATAACATTTTTACAAATGTTACGGTACCTACGGTAAATCTGTTGTTTGAGAGTATCCTGTGGGTCTTTTGTCGCCAGTCTGTGTAAGTGATTTCTTTTGTGTATGGCTTTTACAATACCCCTGCTGATCCAAGGAGTAAGTTGTTTTTTTTTATGTGCAGTGAGATTATTTGTTGAATTTTTAGTTATGTACTTGTCGATTTTGCTAATAAATAAATTGAATGCACTGTTAACTTCAGTCACTTCACACAAATCTTGCCATGTTTCACCATTCAGATCTTTAATTAGTCCCTCATAACAGATAGTTGATATACAGTGGTTAGTTTTTACTTGGTTTTTATGGGATGTGTCCGGAATGCTTATTGCGGTTGTGTAGTGATCGGTTATTGTATTGTGGATAATAAATGCGGTGGAGTCCGTAATATTTCTGGTATTTATGTGGTCTAAACATGACCTGCTATTACCTTGAATCCTGGTAGGAGCTTTAATATTTAATGCGAAGTTGTTTTCTGCCATGGCGCATAGGTAATCGTGACATTGTCTGTGTATATTTCCGTAGGTGTTGATGTTTATATCCCCCATTACTATTTGTTGTTTGAATTCACTACATTTTTTAAGTTCAGATACGAGATTATCCAGAAATTCATGAATGTCAGTGAATGATGGTGATCTGTAAATGGCTAAAATACATAGATGTCCATTAATTACTATTTTTAGACAGTTTGATTGACTGATATGAATTTCTTCAACTTGAGAGTGAATATCATCGCTAATGTAGGCTACCACTCCACTGTTTTGATTCAAATGTTGTGTTGTGTGGTATTCATGATAACCTGTAATTTGTTTTGCGAGATATGAATCATTCAATCTGCATTCCGACAGTATTATTATATGAAATCTCACAGTCATCTTAGTATTATCTAAGAATAGAAGAAAATCGTCAAGATTTTCCATTGTGCGGATATTCTGATGTACAATATTAAATTTATTATTTCTCCAGTTAAATTCTTTGAGTTCATCAGTACCTTCTAGGATAATTTCCGTATTTGGGTCCCCAATATTATCTAACTCCGAGTAAGCGTTTAAGATCATTTTAATTTAGAATTATTAGGAGGTGCTGTCATAAGATCACTGAGTATTAGGCCTGTATTTATACTTGCATGGCGGGAGTTTGAGCATATTATAAAACAAACATTAGTGTAAATACTTGAGAGATGAGAGAAGAATAAATTATATCTAGTGTACAATATCATGGTGGTGGTAAGACTCATAGAACAAAAAGAAGAAACAGTCGATCTAAATAATAATAATAATGATAAGTAGTGAGAGAGTACATTATTTTGAGTTTGTGTTATCTTGTCGAAAGTTAATAAGTCGAAAGTAGCCAATAGGGAAAGTAAGAATACATATTGAGTGTTATAAAATAACAGATAAAAGCATATTATAAAGTAAACATTACTGTAAATAGTTGATAGATGAGAGGAGAATAATTTATATCTCGTGTACAATATCATGGTGGTGTTATGACTCATAAAACAAAAGTAAAAAACAGTCGATCTAGATAATAATAATAATGATAAATAGAGAGAGAGTACATTATTTTGAGTATATGTTTTCTTGTCGAATGTAGCTAATAGGGAAAGTAAGAATACATATATAGTGTTATAAAATAGTGAATAAAAGCATATTATAAAACAAACATCAATGTATATACTTGATGGATTATAGAAGAATAATTTAAATCCCGTGTACAATATCGTGGTGGTGTTATGACTTATAAAACAAAAATAAAAAACAGTCGATCTAGTTAATAATAATATTAGGTATAGAGCGAGTACATTATATTGAATATGTGTTTTCTTTTTGAAAGTAGCTAATAGGGAAAGTAAGAAAACATATGTAGTGTTATAAAATATTGGATAAAAGCATATTATAAAGCAAACATTAATGTATATACTTAATAGATAATAGAAGAATAATTTAAATCTCGTGTACAATATCATGGCAGTGTTATGACTCATAAAACGAAAATAAAAAACTTTCGATCTAGATAATAATAATATTAGGTAGAGAGCGAGTACATTATATTGAGTATGTTTTTTCTTGTCGAAAGTAGCCAATAGGGAAAGTGAGAATACATATTGACTATTATTGAATAACGGATAAAAACATATTATAAAACGAACATTAATGTCTAATATAGTGGAGTGGTATAGCAGCACAGTAATTTGTATCATTAGTCACAGTAATTGACGTTTTTCACGGTCCAAATCAGCAATATTATTTATTGGAATTGTCTTGGATGTATCAGATTTCCTCAAAAGAATGCGCCCTCCTCTGGACCAAGCATGTTTATAATTATGGTCTCTAGCAAATTTTTTTGTTTGTGATAGCAAAAATTTTCCTTTCTGAGTTAATTGGTCGGATATATAAATGTGATTGGCGGTTTGCGATAATCCTAGGTCCCTTGTATTTATTTGGTTTGTTACATTAGTAGTGGATTTCTTGTAAGATTTGAATTTGGATAGGAACTCGTCCCGCGATGTTATGGTATTGAATGTCGCCACGATAGATCTTGGATTTTTGTCGGAGAACTTCGGTCCAATCCTGTTTATTTTTGTTATTACAGAATGCACGTCGCTATTTTCGTAGTTGATGATATTACAGATTTTTTTGAGAACTTCTGCATTATTTTCAATGTTTGACTCCGGGACACCTCTTATCTCGATGTTACAGATTTGGCTTAAATACTCCAATTTATCAATTTTATCCTCTTGCTTAGAAATAGTATTGAGTAGTATATTATTATGATTTTTTTGTGCAGTTAATTCATCATTGACTATTTCTTGTGCTTTTTCGATAGTATTTATCCGTTTTTTTAAGTCTTCTTGTTGATCTGCCATAAATTGGATAGTTTTTATTAATTCGATATTTTGTGACATGAGAGCTTCATATTTATTTACATATGAATCAAATTTGTCTTCCACGAATTTCATTATGGTTGATTTGAATTCAGTGAGCTCATTTAAAAATAGTTGTGAGGTTAATGGACCATTAGCTCCATCTATATTTGAGGTTGGTAAGCTTTCTGTGTTTGTTTGAATTGCGAGTTCAGGTTTTGGCGCTTGAGAAAACTGTTTTGCTTGTATGGCGATAGATGGCGGTTCTTTTTCGTTGTTCAATGTTATTTCATTATTCGCCTGTTTTGATTTGATATTTTTATAATTTTTAATACATTTTTTGCATTTCCACTGCAAACTCCTTGCACTACGGCGTGTCGTTTCAGTAATGTCAGCACAGCCAAGGTGGTAGCTTTTTTCACAGACACTACAGCTTATGAAGTCCGATGGAGTGTCAATGTCTTTTTCGCAAATAATGCACTTTGTATTCATTATAATATTTTTTGACACAGTCTTTACGTAAAAAGTGATTATGTAGCATAGGCTTTATTTAAAACCTATAAAGTGAGATAAACATTACCATTTTGCAGCCAAATCGACGTTTCTTACCAATTTCGTGTGTAATTCTTAGTTTAAATCTCCCGCCAATGTCACCTGCTAGTTCCAAATGCATCCTTGAGGCGGCGCCAGTAGTGGGACGCCACTAGTGACGCTATAATTTCAAGCTTCATTAGCATTTATTTTGCGAAGGTCAAACACGTTTGGTTTGTTTACAAACATCAAATACCGTAAAATAACCTGTTTTTCAGTATTTGCGCAAAATTTACATATTTTTTTCGAGGTTATTAACAGTGTGACTGTTCGAACTCCGTAAAATTGCGATTTATAGAGTTTCGTGTGTTTTTGTTTAGTGTTTTTTTTGTATTTTCGTGATTATGTCGGATTCCGAACGTTCCGAGAGCGGGGAAGCCGAATTTTCGAGGGCGGAAGTCATGAAGGTGATTCACACGGATTCGCGGGGGAAGCGTCCGAGGGTCTACGGCGAAGGCAAAGCCAAGAGGCAGAGGGTTTGTGAATTAGCTCCCGCCGACCCGCGAATTGACGTATTAACGCAGCAGATGTCCCAGATGCAGGAAATGTTGCGTCTGCTGCTGGAAAAGCGTTCGGAGGCTCCCGTCCGTGGCGCCTCGGATGACGATGACGAGGACAGCATCTCCCTGGACACCCCTGCGTCGCTTCGGGAGGAATTGGCAGGAGATTTGGGAATGGGACTCGTCCATCCGAATAAGCCGTCTCGTGACTTGGATCTCAGGGAGTGGACAACTGACCTAAAGCAGCCGAAGATACCATCGGCCGACCCAGGGAGGGTGAAAAAAGTGGAGCTCCTTCAGCATCTGGGGACGGCCAACTGGAACAATGTCCGCTACCTCGAGATCCAGAAGTCGTATGCCGCAACCCCTCTCTTCTCAATGTTGGCATTGAACCCTGAATTGAAGCGCCTAGCTCAGGAGGAATCGGCCAGTACGTCAACGGACTCCTTCTGCGGCTCCCTGACCAATGCTCTTTCCCTGCAGGCTGATCTCCTGAAGGCCTCCTTGCAGGAGCTGGTCAACTGGAGTGCGGAACCAGGCACGAAGCTGAGCACTTCCACTCTCTTCGAGAAGGTGCAGTCTCTCTTCGCGGCGGGGTCTGAGTCCCAGAAGGTGTCCAAAGACATCATGCAGATGGTCTGCGGAAAACGGGCTAGCCACATTGAGTATCGACGAGAGGGGGCATTGCGAGGCATCAGTGACGGATACGTCCGAGATGCCTTAAGGAAGATTCCGCCCACATCGGAATATCTCTTTGACCCGAACCTCCTGTCGGCCCAGCTGGATAAGTTGGGGGGAGTGAAGAAGTGCCTCGCTCCTCAGCCTAGCACTTCGCGACCAGCTCCACCCGTTAAACCTGTGACTGTGCAGAGCTCGCAGCCCTTTCGTCCTAGAGTACAGCAGGGAAGAACCATCGCGAGAAGGGAGCACCCTGAGAGTCGAGGTCCGGAACCAGCCCGTAGAGCCGCTAAAGCTTTCCCTCCCCGAGGTAGGTTCCGGCCCAAGGAAAGAGCAGGGAAGCCAGACCGTAAGAGGTTTTAACAGTGGGCCCTCTTTTCAAGGGGGTCAGTTGCGCTCATTCGCAGGTAAGTGGAGGAACCTTGGCGCCCCTACTATCATCCTTAAGATGTTAGATGGCTACCGAATTCCATTTTCATCAAAACCTCCACTAAATAATAATATTTATTTATTTAACTCCCCTTTCGCCACTAAGACTTCTGTGGCAATGACAGAACAAATAGAAAAACTCAAAGCCCTTAAGGTTTTAGAGTCGGCACCTGCCACTCCCTCATTTATTTCTAACATGTTTCTGGTCCCCAAATCAGATGGCTCAAAGAGGCCGGTCTTTAACTTAAAGTATTTAAACAATTTTCTGACTGTCAGTAAATTTCGTCTGGTAAACGTTTATCGAGTTCCTACTTTTCTACAACCGAATGACTGGATGGTTAAAGTGGACCTCACACATGCTTACTTTCATGTACCTGTGAGTGAGCAGCATAGATGTTTCCTTAGACTTATCTATAGGAATGAACTCTTGCAGATGACATCCCTCCCCTTTGGCTTGGCCACCGCACCTAAGGCATTCGCAACCTTCACTAACTGGGTAGCGCAGGAACTGCGGAAGAGAGGGATGAGAATTCTAGTGTATCTGGATGATTTTTTATTAGTAAACCAATGCCTGCCTACTTTAAAACAGCAGGCTATTGAAATGGTGGAGTTTTTGCAAGGCTTGGGATGGCATATACAATTTGATAAGTCAATATTAGAACCATCACAACAAGTTCAATTTCTTGGTATCAGCTGGAATACTCTAACTAATGAAAAGTCTCTCCCTCAGAACAAGGTTTCAGCCCTATCTTATTTGTTAAAGGGTTTTATTCAGACAGGTAGGTGGTCACTAGATAAGGGGCGCAGCCTCTTGGGCTCTTTAAACTTTGCTAGTTTTGCAGTTCCAAGAGGCAGGCTCAACAGCCGGCACATACAGAAAGGGTGCTTAGGACTCAGACACTACCACCCTTGGGAGTCATCACCAATTCCGGCAGCTACCGCTCGGGAATTGAGATGGTGGGTTCGATCGCTCACCCTGA
This sequence comes from Hesperophylax magnus, assembly GCA_026573805.1. Classification (NCBI taxonomy): domain Eukaryota; kingdom Metazoa; phylum Arthropoda; class Insecta; order Trichoptera; family Limnephilidae; genus Hesperophylax; species Hesperophylax magnus. The sequence goes on along the minus strand of JAIUSX010000184.1, from coordinate 8,907,138 downwards.
CGTCACCTATACATCTGCCGCTGTTTGAGCATTACCTAACAACCGATGCCTCTGATCAGGGTTGGGGTGCCCAGCTGGACGAAAAGCTTCTCAGCGGTGTGTGGGCTGATGACCAGCTGAATCTTCACTCCAATGTAAAGGAGATGCTCGCCGTGTTGGCTGCCTTGTCTCCTCACGTGCTTGAGCTATCTGGCTCGGGTCTTCTGATCCAGTCGGATAACAGGTCTGTCGTATCTTATCTCCGCAAGGAGGGTGGTACCAGATCAACTCAACTCCTGAGCTGTACTCGACTAGTGCTAGATGTTTTGGATAAACACTGTGTCTCCATGACAGCACAATACTTACCCGGTCGTTTCAATGAAGTAGCGGACTGTCTATCTCGTCATCGTGCTATACCCGAATGGCACTTGCTACCCTCGTTCACAGAGGTAGCATTCAGGAAATGGGGACGACCCGAAATAGACCTATTTGGCTCTAGGACAGCGCATGTGGTTCAAAGGTATGTTTCTCTTGATTTTCAGGACGACGAGGCAGACTACCACAATGCTTGGAGCAGGGACTGGGACTATCAGCTGGCTTGGATCTTCCCTCCCCCGTGCCTCATGCCGAGGGTTCTTTGCCACCTGAACAGAGCAAGGGGATTATACTTGGTAGTGGCTCCTCGTTGGGAAAGGGCATTTTGGAGAGCGGATCTGAAGTGTCGGGCCTTGGGTCCACCTCTTACGATTCACAATCTAGGAGAAGCACTGATAGACACCAGGACCAACAAACCCCCTCCTCAAGTAGAGTCCTTCACTCTGGAGATTTGGCTTTGTGGGGGTGGGACAAAAACCTAACAAGATGGTCAAGTCAGCAGAAGGAACTTCTTAGATCCGGGTGGAGAAGTTCTACCCTTCGCACTTATGCTCCGGCATGGCGGAGGTGGCAGCGCTGGGCGTCAGAGAATCAGCTTGATGCCACGCGTCCCAAAGCTGAAGACTTAGCCAGGTTCCTAGCCGATCTACACATCAGAGAAAAGCTATCGCTGAGTACCATTTTAGTTCACAAGTCAGTGGTGTGTACCTTAGGCTCTCCCGAAGACAATAGAGAGCTGAGCTCCAATCCGATAGTGAAGAAGATATTAAAAGGGATATCTTTAGCTAGACTAAGGCCTTCAAAACCCCCCATTTGGGACCCGAGGGTTGTATCATCATGGCTGGAGAAGAATTTGCCTCAACATATTACTCTCTTTGAAGCATCAAGGAGAGCAGCCACCATCCTGCTTTTGGCATCAGGGCGCCGAGTCCACGATCTCACATTGCTCCATTGCACAGCTGAAAGATTGTCAGTGGACAGTGAAGGCATCTCCATTTGGCCAGTGTTTGGTGGCAAGACAGATTCGGCAGACTGGCAACAATCAGGGTGGAGACTGGCTCGCTCGGAGTCTAGGAACATAGACCCTGTCTATTGGACGGAGAAGGTCATAGAACTGTCTAAGGAACGGAGAGCGCAGGCAATACTACCTAGCCTATTTATTACAACTTGTGGGACAGTGAAAGCGGCCTCCAGGGCAGTAATTGCAGGTTGGATTAGGGCAGTCCTCAGGGATGCTGGTGTAGAGGATCCACCTGGCAGCATCCGTTCAGCAGTGGCATCTCTGAACTGGCTGCAGAAATATAAGCTGGACGATATACTGTCGCGTGGTAACTGGAGAAGTCCCAATACCTTTGCCAAGTTCTATAGAAGGGAAATTGCAGAATCGGCTGGCCGAGTCAACACCGACCCATCTGTTGCTGACCTTTTTCAACCTCTGTAACTGGTTAGCTGATTTCTGGAAATCTTGCCCCTATTTTCTTTTTAGCAAATAAATTTAAATATTATATTTGATTCACATTAGCATAATGTCACCAGGCGATAACAAACAATATCTCACTTTATAGGTTTTAAATAAAGCCTATGCTACATAATGAAAAAGTTTTACCTTACAATAAAACTTATATTATGTACTTAGCTTTATTTAAAACCTAGGCAAGGGCTGCCTGATGAGATCTAATGAAGCTTGAAATTATAGCGTCACTAGTGGCGTCCCACTACTGGCGCCGCCTCAAGGATGCATTTGGAACTAGCAGGTGACATTGGCGGGAGATTTAAACTAAGAATTACACACGAAATTGGTAAGAAACGTCGATTTGGCTGCAAAATGGTAATGTTTATCTCACTTTATAGGTTTTAAATAAAGCTAAGTACATAATATAAGTTTTATTGTAAGGTAAAACTTTTTCATTTTTAATGGCTAATAATATTTTAAGATAGTAATCGTTAATCACTATAGCGTCACAACCGATGATTTTTTCCAATAGGTAGAGATAACACTTCAGGGCAGTTTGACACTTCGAGGTAGTTTAGAAATGTAGGTAAAAAAGCACTAAAACAGCCACTTCACGCGATAAAAATTCACTGGTTTGACGCGCGGTCTACAATTTAGAAGAATTGGGCACTTTAAACTCAGTTCACTATTGGTTTGTTTGGTGATTATTAATAAAATTATGTAGACATAAAAATACGTCACACTGGATGAATGGGTAGGTAAGAATTGGTAAGATAAAACATAATTTTGTGCTTTATTGTTAAGTTATGTGTATTACTGTAGGGCCTCCCATAACCTCCAATGCTGCATCAGATGAACACGCGCGGAAGACCAGAAACGTCCTGGTGGCCGAGGCTTTCCTGCGATTCTTTGTGGAACTGCTAGGAGACTACAGGAGCTTCTTCAAGGAGGGGACGGAGGAATTGGAATTTGATGTAAGATACCACATGAAATATTTTTCATGTCATTTTCATATGCAGTGAAACCCTCTTATAACATTCCCACATAAGAAGTTTTCATTTTTACGAAATTCTGTTTTCTTGGTCCCTTGAAAACAGAAACTTATAAATGGCACAATTCATCTCATATTTTCCCACACAAGAAGTTTTTCCAGTCCCTTGGAAAACATTATAAGAGAGTTTCACTGTGTAACTGTTTAGGTTTTTTTCTAGTGGTTTATTAATTATAGTGGAGGACAGAGTTACAATTCAAATGTGTTAAAATCAAAGTAAGTCGGCTATCCGCTGTGAGTATCGAATTCAGCCCATCTGACTGCTAGTCAAGTGCTCTACACGCTTGCTTGTCGACCACCTCAAGAAGAATTTTCACTTTTAGTATAGTCCTGGTGAGAGACCACCATTCTGTATTGAATTGTTGCTTGAAATAGCTGCAGCTATGTTTAGTTTCAAATCTAAATACAAGCATAGTAATAAATGACCGGTTTGTAGCTTAGTTGACAAATGCATCTGGTTCTCACCCGGGTTTCATTGGTTCAATTCTTCTCCGAGCTAAGTCTCCTTCATCATTGCACAAATTTCTTGTTTTAACTGTTAAAAATGACTTACGTTGATATGGTCAAATTAGCTCAGTGGTCAGAGCACTTCACCGGCAAGGAAGAGGTCCTTGGTTCAATTCCTAGATGTAACTGAATCTTTCAGTCATTTCAGTTTCACATCTTTTATTTGATAGTCGTTACAATTACAATTTGAGGTTTTACAAGTTATTCCACTATAAATATATTTATTTGTATTTGTATTTATTTTCATTAACAGAAGGAGCAATTCATAAAGAGCGTCAAATCAAAACACGTGCAATACTTTCTCGAATGGTTCACGGAGACCGCAATGTTCAGTAACTTCATCCATCAGCGAACATTGCTCGCATCGCCTGCTTTGCCCAAGTCCAAATCGTCGAGCTTCGAGTCGGAAGCAGCCAGTCCCATCATAGACCTCCCGTATCCAGATTTCTATGAACTGTTTGATGAACGAGTTTCGAGGAGAGCCAGCGCCACCACTAAATCCTCGGGAAACGGGAAGGACGGAGTCACCAAGGGAAACTATAAAATGATTGTTAATAAGAAGGTGAAAGTGTGGAGAGATAAATTGAGAGATCTGGTCAATTAGTTATTAGTTTTATTGCGTCCAGAACTTTGACATGGAATACAAAAGATGGAACCGTTGGCTACTTCACAACACTTACAAGTGATAAGTATTGGGTTTAGAATTGGCAGCTCGTGACTTATTAGTGTGCTGGATTGCTAAGTTTGATAAATACAAAATTATTAATAATTTTGTAGCTATAAACCAAAAATTGTGCTCAGTTACAACAAAATCAATAATTTTTTTTTTGTCTTTGGAACCATGTTTATAATTTAAATCACCATGTTACGCACAAGCAGCACAGTAGCGTGGACACTGCGCAAGACCTCTTACATACGTAACATGCTCAAAAGTCATGAACCGTCACTAGGTTTTAGAATCACAGGGACATACTCGTGGCTATGTATGATAGACCTCTATGATTTTAAGCCTCCGTTTCCTTACTTGATTTTATATGATATACTTGATATGAAGTACTCTGCAACTTTTTTCTAAAGTGACGTTAAAAGTGACATAAATTATCTCAGTAAATTGATATTCTAAACTCACATCACAATCATTTTTGATAAACCTAAAACAAATATTGTTATAATTGCAGTACCACCAAATTTTCCGCAGTGGAATCAGTAACTACAGATTAGTAGTTACTGACACATGTTTCAATATTTTTTATACCAAATTAATTTTAGTTCCTGATTTTGCCACAGTCAATCTCTCGATAGCTGGAGGAGTATAGTTTTCTCCTGTAATCAGGGGCAGTCTGCGCTATGCGTGTTGTTTCTATTATCCATGGTTTTATACTTACTACACTGCTTCAGGCCTATCTAATGTGATCTGTGTCAATGGTCAGTGCGTATGCATTACCAGTGCATACAATTCGTCCTGTGAATTTGAGACTGAAGGTAATATTCTGAGGTCGGCGGCAGACTGCAAACTGCTGCGGCAGACCGCAGACTTGATACTAAATGTTATAATAATAATTATTATCATGTCTTGTATTAAATCTGCAATCTGCCACTGCGGTTTACAGTCTGCCGCTGCAGTTTGCAGTCTGCCACCGACTTCAGAATCGTATCTTAATAAGATGATGAACAAAGTGTGTAAATATTAAAAAGAAAGTGAAATATAATGAATTAATTTAAATACACGTAAGAAAAGGCCTATATTTTAGATTTGTAGAGAGCTACGTTGGTTCAAACGGCCTTTATTCTTACTATAATAAATCTACAACTATTGCATTTGAGTTTGTTGTTTAAGGAATGTTTGGAGATGTAAATAATACAATAGCTTACAATATATTATCTATAATAAATAGTTTTCAAGCTTTAAAATGGTAATAAATTCAATATATAAATATGATTTTGCCAGATATTTTTTAATGGTCATTCCATTTGTACATACAGTTCATTTTTCATTTCTGTGATACAATTTTATTATTGTATTATTTATTTAAAAACGAGTTATTTTTATGTTACTACTTATATACTACAGTAAAACCTTTGTATAAGGTTCCCATGTAAAAAAGTTTTCACTCTTGAGAAGTTTTGTTTTTTTTTTTCGGTCTCTTGAATACTGAAACAATGCCAAGTTTTGGAAATGTTTTCAGTTTTTTTTGTTTGGTTCCTTGAAAACCTTGTAAGAGTGTTTCACTATATCGTGAAGTTATCTTTTCACTAATAGTAGGCAGAGAAAACTGAGTACCACACATCACTTCATTATTCTTCGACTATCATGCATTTGTCAACTACCCTAAGTACACAAGTAAGTGTTGAATAGTTATTATCTGATATAACACTATGTTTGTAAACATCGTTTTTTTGCAACAATATGTGAACTGGTTTCAGCATAGCTGTGTCTTCGTCTGAGCAGATATAAACTGCATAGTTATTATTTTGGTTTATAAATAATATGTTCAAAATAGTTCTGCCATTTTTCATTTATAATAGGTACTTTTTAATTCATATGAAAATCTATTCTTTCAGATCTGTATAGTGTTATCTGTGTACAAATAGGAAATATTCCCGTTGAAAGTTGTGATAAGTTGAATGCCTTTAAAACTATATTTACTAGTTGTAAGATTTTAACATAGTTATTTTTTAGGTAGGTATGTTTTAAAAAAATTATATTTAATCCTTCAAAATCATGTGGAAAGTTAAATACTACATTAGTACCTCGTTCCTTTTGGATTAATTATAAAAAAATCTTGAATATTTCCCTTTTCTCAGAAATTCTAACCATTCACCCCCCCCCCCATGTCTTTATTTTTTCTATTTGATGAAACAGTTCCAAAAGTAACTGGATAAAGAACCGGTTACTGGAACTGCAGCGTCGACCCATTTCAGGTATTAATCATCTTTTAATTGATTACACTTCTGTGTTGATTCTTTATCTAAATCTGTTGGATATTTATTTACAGGGAATAAACCCACATTTACGAAATTTCAATGTATTTGACAGCTACTTTAAACGACTGACTTGTTTTCATTTTCCTCTCAGTAAAGGAATAATTTATAGACAATACGTACAATATAATATTTATTTTCCAAGTGCTTTCCGAATTAACTTCTTTTATCACACTTTAAACTACACCTCGAAAACACCTTATAACTGTTTCATATTTTGTGCTTTTTCTGATTTTTAATGAAGGCGAATTTAATCTGTGTATTAACATAATGGAATTTTCGGCTTATTTCTTTTTGTGCTCTTTGTCATAGATAAATTTAACAATGTGTTAAAGTGAGGGTTCTCCTTTCTTCCTTCCTACAGGTTGTTTTCTTCCTCTAAATGCTACTTCTACTTGTCTATTTGTTTTAAATTTTATTATGTATTACAAATTTCTGTCTTCTTGAATAAGGTGTATTAGACTTATCACATTGTTTGAAGGGTTAAACTATGTTCGAATGTATGAAGCTATGATATTATACTATAAATATTTATTCTATACTTTGTTAAATTGTTACAATAATATTATAATGACTGATAATAAGGTAGATTGAACAATAATTTTTATAAAAAAATATTTAAAAAATACAGCAATTTTATTTATTTTTTTGGTATGAAATTGGTTTGTGTAAAACCCTATTTAAAAGTTCCCCTAGGAGAAGCAGAGGTAAGCAAGCGCTATACATTGCAGTCTTGCTTGAAATATTGCCATGTAATATTATTACGCACCATTACATCTCGGTAGAATTTAGAAGTAGGTAATAGAGGATAGAAAAAAAACTATTGGTGTTCTGAAATTATGCTTCTCACCTTTTAAATGTAGGTTTCAAGTAAAATAAATTGTTAGTTTATTTTAATACTCATAATACTCAAAAATGTCATCACTCAGTTTTTAGAAGTTAATAAAATAAAAAAAAAACATCTTTGTATTCTCAATCATCAAAAAGCATTTTAAAATTACAAAAACATAAAACCTTTTTGCAAGGGTAGGCAGAGATGATAGAACTCCGTGCGTGTCTGTCCTGGCGCAGGTTCTTTTGCTTACATACATGCAGAGCCGGCCCTGTGCAGGCGCAATTGGAGCAGTCCGCTCCTGACGCCGACTTGCGAAGGCACCAAGGGCCAAGGCCTGATAATACCTAATGCCTAATAGAGTGCCTTTGAGGTTTTTACTAGCGACTTTAATCATGTTTAGAGATCAGATATGAATAGCCAGAGCTTCCTCCATCTATCCTTTTCCCTCCTCAGATTTCTTTTCCCAATATTTGGAATGCCATAGTCTTACTGGTTCTGAGCAGTTGGAATTCTTGTTTAGGATTCATCATGAAATTCAAATTTTTTATTAGATTTAATTCGCTTGATCATGCCATGTCTTTTTTTTCATCCGTCCACTGCGCCTGAACCATCTTAAGTGTCCATATCTTGCTCTTATACACTACGCTAACATTGGCCTTTAAAATAGCTTTAAAAAATCTAAATAAAACATTGTTCTTATCAGTAGAGTGAAATTATAATGACTAGATCTTTAAATAACCAGAATTACTCTAATGAATCTCAAAACAGATTATTTACATGTGTATATTTTTCATATAAATATCTAAAACAAATATTTTAATTGTCCAACAATTTATTTTTCCTGAGATGTTAACAATATTTTTCTTATTAAAAAGTTGATCAATATATTGTAAGAAATAATACAGCATCTTGTCTAATTTTCTGGCTTTTAAATGAATATTTCAAAGTTCCATGGCTCATCATGGAAATGATGCAGTGAGCTGAAAATAGTTGCATCGACTTAGAAATTCAACATAGAAAACTGCAAATTTCATCACGCCAGACTACTGTTACTAGATAAAACCTCTTTGGTGTTTTTTATCCTTAGTGAATACAGCGTCATACCAAATTCAAATACTTTCATATTAGTGAGACAATATAATATTGCTTTAATTAAGACAATAAGTCACTGAACACAAAATCCCTAGAAGTGTATATTATACAGATTTGATAGAAAACTGATTTTGCCAATTTAGGAAAAACATTTCCGTTTTAACACGAGACAAGCCAATAAAATGGATTATCTGTTCAAGTAAGAATTTCATTATTTGATCAATTTCAACCGAAGTAAGATATAATTGACCTTACTTCTGGCACAAAGACATGTCTACCACACTTCTATCGGTATCTCTTCAGTGCAATAAATGTTCATTGAAAATTATAAAAAAAATCACAACCTTATTTTTAAATTCTGCCATTGAAATAAAGATGTACAAAGTTTTTGAAAATATAATTATTTATATTAAAATATAATAAATTTGGCTTTATATTGAAAATGTTACTAATAGTGATGTCTTATGTTAATAAATTTAAAATAAGACATCACTAGTAGTAACTTTATATTGAAAATGTTACTAATAACGATGTCTTATTTTAATAAATTTCCTACATGCATTTAGTTATTTTAACTGAATATTTTATAATACTTATTGTAACTGTAAGTGTCTTTAAAATGGCCTTTATTAGGAATTTTGTAATGTAAATAATATTATGGGAATAAATAAAATATCAAATTATAAATAATAATGAGTAAGATTTATTTGTTTTTTATTTTTAAGCTTAAAACGCAATACTCTAGCCCAGGGGTTCCCAACCGATTCGTTTGTGCCCGCCACTATTCGACAGTGAAATATTTTTTTGACACCTCCACTAAGTCCCAAATGGCCGATTTATTAGAGTTTTATTTTTTTTGAGTGCCTAGGTTTATTAAATACATTTGTATGTTTGCGATATTGTATGTATGAGTGGTTCCTTTGCTGACAATACTTGTAGCAACCTGTCTAGCGGCGAGCCAGACTGCACTCTTCACGCTAGCCTGTAACGGAGAGTTCTATTTGCACATCACTCCTTGTACACACAGAAAACCCGAAGTGAACGAACGCTACGAACTGAGCCGATGAACGCCGAAGGCGCCAAAACACATGGAACATGACTCTGCCAGCTCTGTCTGTCAGTGAAAGCAATAAGCATGGCCCCGACCAGGGACCGCGGAAGTACTCTATGACGGGGGGGGCAAACTTGTTTAGTCACCCTCTTCCTTCAGTCTCCTCTCCAGTCAATCAACTAGTTATAAATAAGATAAAACGGAGATGACTAGGTCAAACAAATAACAGGATCAGTGAATAAAAAACTTTTTTTTAAAAATATTTTTTTATTGGATTCATTGAACGATACCAAAAACGTTGCGTCTCTCAGCTGTCTTTGAAGCAAATTCCCTAAGAATTTCATTTAAATCTAAACTAAATGTTTCCGCCTTATGCACGTGCAGTATTGATTATTTAAATAATCAAAGCTCTAATGCTATCTCTTGACAATTTTTCTTGTATACAACAAACACTTTTTCATTTATGAAAAAAAGCACTGTGAAGGATACAGATAATCTTTACCAGCACAGATAATCCTTCTTTACCCAGGTAGTAAAATTAGAGGGGGCGCGGCCCCCCCCCCATTTGATTTTAGGGGTGCATTTGGTCCCCTATGCCCCCCACTTCCGCGGTCGCTGGCCCCGACAACCAAACTGACAGTAGTCACGTGCTCGTACTGTCCAACTCGGTTCGGCGATCATCGGCTCACTTCGGGTTTTCGGCGTGTACAAGGAGTGATGTGAAAATAGCATTCCCCGCCTGGAACCGCGTTGTTGTCATTTTGATTGCGATTGCTACCCCGAGTTTTTCGATTAAAAATAGGTGGTGCCCGCCACCCTACCGATATTTTAGAATGTGCTCTAGAGTACAAAAAGCAAAAAGATTGGGAACCCCTGCTCTAGCCAGTCGGAACGATGACTACCATAGACATTCAAATTAATAGACTTGCCCTAACATGAAATCTTCGTATCATTTCGGTGAACTGGAGGCAAACCACGTGACCATATTTTTGGCACCAGGAGGGTTCAAGAATGCTTTGAATAAACTATGGCATCAGTCGTACATTGACCACACCGAAGAGCGCACATTGAAATAACCAGACCATGCACAGAAAAGTAAAGCAAAGGTGCACGGCGCTGTCCATTGTGGAACTTTTCTGCGCAGGATCTTACGAATCGCCTGGCGTAGCCACGCTAAAATTGAGTGAGGTGGCTAAATTATAACGCATTTGTAAAAGTGTCCGTGTAACAAAATGTTAAATTTGTTTTTACCTGATTTGGGATAAGTTTTTTACGCATCATGCAATTTTGCGCCATTATATAAAGGACTAGTAATTTGTAAGCATATTTTATTTTCGAGGACCGTATGGTGATATTACAATGCGAGTTGCTTGTATACTGTCAGATTCATTTATTGACAAATTGCCAGAAGCAGGACGGTCACGCGGCCTCCTGCACTCTGCGGAAGTTGGTTTGTTCACCTTTCCCCGATTGGCTAGTTGTCTATGATGGCTACCCATATCCAGGGACCCAATTTTCATTTCAGTAGACAATTGCTCGCATGCGAGGATCGCGCACGATAAATTATCTACTGTTTCGATAAATGCGTATTTTCGACCGTCGTAGATAATGTAAAACAACCGATATTAATACCAACATAAAAATGTACCAATTTTATTTTTTTTATATGGTAACCCGTGTATTTAACTCCATAGATTTGATACATTTTTCTATATATGTAAATCTGTTTACGACTGACAATTTTCAATTCACTTTGTTGTTCGTTGAAGAAGTAGTTGTTTCCTCTTGCGTGTTTTTCAAAATATTTTTAGATTTTGATACAGTAGATTGCGATACTGCCATATTTAAATTTGACCCAACAGGATGTTGGTAAGATCCTGTGCCAAAAAAATTCAATGCAATTAAAATCTGAAAAAAAACAATGTTTTTTTATCATATCACTGATTGAGTACAAAAAATGATTTGTTTGCATATAACGGGGATCATTAATCGTTCTTACCTTCGTTTTAACATCTACAGACTTGATTTTATACGGTTCTTTCATCTAAGGCGACAATAGATCAATTAATTTGAGCACCAATTGTTTAGATAGTCGAAAATTTTTTATGAACAGTTCATTACTCAGACTAAATGCATCATTTCTTGAAAAATTTTTTCTTGGTGGCCTTTCAATTAAATATTCGGCCTGTTCCATGTCTTCGATCGATTGTATGTGCGTCAAATCTTCAAAACTCACCATTTTTATAATAATTAACAAAAATACGACACACGCAAACCGTACAAGTAACACTTTTTGACAGTTGAATTACTACTAAAACCAATAGTCCAATTATCTACTGCTTTGTAATAGATAATTATCTATTAGAAATTCCAAAATACGCTTTCTATCGAAAATTAGTAGATAATTACTCGATGATAGAAAAACCATAGACAACGTAGATAATTATCGCATGCGAGCAGTTGTCTACGGAAATGAAAATTGGGTCCCAGATCTCTAGGCCTTGAGCGAAGGCTGCATAAATTTAGGTAGACAATTTTTCGAATTTAACAGCTGCCAGAGGCGGCGAAGAGTGACGAGCAGTGACATCTGTTGTCTCTAATAGAAGCTTTCATTCACAAGTCAATAACAAAACAACAATAAATAAATACTCGATTTCATTAATAACGGTTATTTATCTATTCCACCATAGTATACCTTCGCTCCAGCAGCATCGACAGTGGAGCAATACCCACAAAATATATTATATAATGTGGTAAAGCCCATCATAGGATTTTTCATTTACCTGAGCAATTTTTTTCTCCCTTTTTTAATCTCCGATTAAACTCCTAATGAGACATGTCATGAACCGCTACTGATTCCAATCTATTTGAGTATTTCTGCACACTCATAGATAGTTTAGCGAGTACGCGTCAAACTGGTTCGAATTAGTTTGGAACGATCGCAATCAAATCTTTTTATTTAGATTTTTCTGTACTACTTCGTGATTCTTCTACGGGCAATATACATATCATAGTTGCTATGCATGTTGCGGTATTTCTAAATTGAGGCGCCATGCTGAAGACCGATGTTAAAACTCTATTTATAATTGTTTACCTACCACCGAGGAATTAGCTCGCAGATAATTGAACGCGCGATTCATGAATGGGTACCGGTTACTTTTACTCACTCGGCCACTAACTGATATTGTTTTGAGTTCGTCAGATGTGTTGCAATTCGAATAAAGTTATTTTTTGTTGGTTGAAGGGATTTTAATGGCTATTGTATTCAAATTTTTGTTTGCGTTGATAGTATTTCTTAACAAGGAGTAAGTACAGGGTTTTCCAATAAGAGGTGTTATTTTGATATTCAATCGTAAAAGATCAATAGTTTCGTTGCTCGTGTCGCACGTAGCGCTGTCTTGTTGAAAGTAAACGTTGTCCAGATCAATAACATCCAATTCCGGCCTTAAAAAATCATTAATCATCTCTCGATAGCGCAATCCATTCACTGTAACTGTTGCTCCAGCCTCATTTTAGAAAAAGTAAGGTCCAATGACTCCGCCGGACCATAAACCGCATCAAGAGTCACACGTTGAGGATAGAGAGGCTTTTCAACAATAACTCTTGGGTTTTCCGAGCCCCGGATGCGACAATTTTGCTTGTTGACGAAGCCACCAAGGTGGAAATGGGCCTCATCACTCAAAATGATTTGCATTTGATTCACTCAAGTGAATTTTAATAATTTAAATGCGTTGTTGAAGCGTGTATCGTTCAGTGATGACAGTAATGACAGTAATGACAGTGATGACAGTGATGAAGTAATGACAGCTTCAAAAGTAACATCTACCGAAATAGCGGGCTATTCAAAATAACACCTCTTATTGGAAAACCCTGTATATTATATTAATAAATAATTTTGTCAAAGCATAATTGGATTTAAAAACAATGGATACAATTGTGATAAGTCTGTAAAAGGTTTATGTGTGGCTTGCTATAAATATTATAGTAATGATAGGTAGATAACTCTAAAGCAAAAATCTGAATCATTTGAAGCTGCAGAAGCTCTCGAACGGTGAGCTTTGGCATAATGATATTTGCACAGATTTCTATTCGTAATTTATAGATCAAAGCAATTGTTTAGCTTGCCACTTGTATATGATGGTCTCCGTGGTCCAGGGGTAAGGCTCTGGAATACGAATACGGTTTCAAATCCCGAAGTGCGTAATTAGATTTTATTTAATTAATTTTTTTTGTTTCACAATATATTATCTCAAACTAATATACAGTATACTTGCGGCACGTTTCAGAGGGGAAGATACTCTCAGGAACGCCATGTAAAATACTATAATTTAGAATTGAAACGGCTTTAGGGGTTTTTAATGACCAGATCTAAAAAGCCAAGTACTTACCCACCCTCCTTTTACTCATCTCCTTGCCCTCCCCACTACCTTCAGCCTGATAAATTGCTTGCATACAGAATTTGTGTATGAGAAACAAACTTAAAAGTACGTGATTAACCAACAGTCCAACGAAATTCTAGACCCATGGATTCTACGGTCTTGAATTTCATGTGCTTTTAAGTTCGCTCTATATAAATTTACATTCGTCAAGTTGCTCCCTGGTAGAAACTCTGGCAAGTAAGGTTACTGAAAAAACCACATTTCCAAGGCGTCAAAGTACTGATAATTCCTAACCCAACACATTGTACTTGAGATTATTTCCCAGAAGGGATAGGCAGAGAGGACGGACCGCCAAACAACTCGGTCTTGGCACACATTTCTTGCCTCATTCACATTCATACATCGTCGCATACATACTCTTCTATTATTCTGACTCTTGACATGGGCCGACTCGAGTATCTGATTCACTTGATCGTGTCATATCTTCCTCGGGCGTCCCCGACTTCTGCTACCATTGGCATTTGCATCATATATCCTCCTTACACTCCTATCTTCGCTCATTCGCTCTACATGCCCAAATCATCTAAGCGTCCCTTTCTTCATCTTACTCGTTACGCTTACATCAGCCTTGAACTCTTTGCTGATCTCCACATTCCTCACACGATCAAACATGGTTTTACCACACATACGTCTCAGGGATTTCATTTCAACAGCATTCAATCTACTTTCAGCCTTACTTTGCCAGTTCCATGCCTCATTTCCAAACATCAGGGTAGGTACCAGCACACCATTGTGGACTGCTAACTTACCTGGTCGTCTACTGGTTTTGACAAGGGTGCCCAAATGTTTCTTGCGCCAGGCGTCTGTTAGTTCAGGGCCAGCCCTGCCCATGCGTCACCAACTCAGTCCATCCAATGCAAACACATTAAAACTTCACCAATGACTCTCTGAGTAACTGAGTAAAAGACACTTGGGTAATTCGTGCCATTATTCTGCGAGTCTCACGATTTCCGCCCGTAATAATGGCATGTATCGCCCCCAGCCTCTGAAAACTTTAAACATGCCAGTACTTTACTTTGCGGTGGCTCCTTCATTACGCCAACTGCATACAAATAATAATGCAAACATCAATGAACAGAAATTTTCTAGAAGTGTGATTTTAAAATTGAAAATGATTACCATAATAGTCACAACTGTCTGTAGCCAGTGCGACAATTGCATCTTCATTTGGTGTATGTTGGTGTCAGGATGGAAATAATGAGAGGAAGAGGAAGTTTATCAGATTAAGGCTTGTCAGATCTGGTTACTAAATATGGCTAAAACCATTTCAAGCATTCCTCCTATTTTTTAAGGCGGTTTTTTATCAAAGCGATACTGACAGTATTTACTACATGGCATGATCTATACCGATGTAAAATAAAACTATTGTCGCCAATTTACGTAAAAACTTTTAGAATTCTAGGTCTAAAATGATTATCTTGGTTTTGATCGATTTCACGAGGAGTAAGGAAAAATTATACTCACTTTGTGCACACGGACGCGCCCACAGCATCATTCTATCGGTTTATCTTTTCAGTGAACAACCTGCCCGAAGTGGCCCATAGACGTAAGTTGTCGCTGAGTGATTTGTAATACCTTGAGACAATGAAGGTTTGTGGATAAATAATGTTAATTTGAATACAATAGCCATAAAAAGGTACCGATCCTTTTAACCCTTTGAAAACTGCTACTGATTTAACCCATTATTCACATTCAATACGTATGGATGCTGAAAGTCTCAAGCACACAAAGACGAAAATTAGATTGAAAGTTAATATTCAGATATTACAAAATTCATGCAAAAAGCAATTGAAAAATTCTCTATTTATTTTCTAGTCTCGTGACTTGTCAGGTCTTTCCGCCCGGCCGCCAAAACTCTGTGCGAGAAAGCTCAACGAAGTGGGCACTTTGTGGGATGTTTTGTTGTCCTGGAGCTAATCTCAAATATTTTTCTTCATTCTAAAGTAAAGTTTTTGTCAATATCAATATTTACACTAAAGTCTTCAATAGTATTTTATGGTATTTTCTTTTGTTAAAAAAATATTCGTTTACGATACGACTTAACCGAATTTTAACCACTAAAAGTAAAATGTACATTCCAAAAAATGTGGCCTCAAGTCTGTTACGGAAACCAGATTTTAATTTTTATGTGATGTAACATCTCTTCACAATCTTCAAGTCCCTAATTCTGAAGGGGAAGCACGCACCAACCACGAAAATGGCGAATAATTTATTATTACTTTTATAATCCAGACTGCAATTGGGAATGCACACAAAAGTCATAAATATATCAAAGCCATAAAGACAGAAAGGAATATACTCGTATATTGTGAGACTTCACCATTTTCATGGTCTCCCGGCCCTAATTTCCTACAATTTTCAGGTTTCCACCTATAACTGTCAAACTGATCCATATTTATGATAAAAATTCAATTAACCTATACCTTAAACCAGAGGTTCCCAAAGTGGTCTATATAGACCCCCAGGGGTCGATATCGGCTTGCTGGGGGTCTATGTCAGCGAGAAAAAAAATTTGGGGTCCACGAGATTCAAATGAGGGTACATACGAGCAGACCCCCATTTATCTTAAGTCAACATTTAGGAGTTCCGTAGATGACACAATACACCTAATACAAATAACACAGTTTACGTACCTAATACTAATAATAGACTGAGAAATTACTTATTTGATATTTGTATTTTTATATTTCGTAAAGTTGTATATTGAGGTATATAAATAAAATTACACATTCTTTTTCTAGTCAGTATTAATATATTGAAGCAAAACATTGCACATCGGAAGCCGCGAATTTTCCTAGATTCCCAACTTGTTTTTGAAAAACGTCCAGGTTAATAATGACGTTCAACATTTAAATCTACTTTACACAGACTTCAAAACTAAGTTTGAGGACATTTTGACTGTGGAAATGGAATGTTGAAGAATCGAATATCATATGATAAGAAGAACTGATCGGAATAAGCGCTAACAAAGAACTTAAGGGGCAGTTCTGTAGGGCCAGCTACAGAAAGAAATTCCCGTTGCTTATCCTGCTCCATTTTCATTTGGTGTAATAAATACCTCACAAGGGCGCCCCTGTCTGCACAATGTAAAGACAGAGGAACTATAACCCGGTTGTTACACAGGCAAGGGAAGGGAATGAAAAAGAGAAATGATTATCACATGAGACGTTAATAGTTTTAGGAAAATTCAATATTCGGCAGACGGAAAAAACGGAAAAAAATATATTTGGCAAATGGTCTACGGGGAAAAAAAGTTTGGGAACCTCTGCCTTAAACGTTACACCACAAACATATAATTATAAATTCATGAACATAAAGCCTCTGTTAGAAATTTTCGTGAGTTACTCAGAAATAGAATTTATTTTTGTGTTATTGCTATAAGTGGAATAGTCTAGAAAAAATATAATGAAAGCGTTTTCGAGGACCTTTCATAAACATGTTAATTTATTGTCCCGGGATCAACTTTGGCTATACCCAATCAATTTCTATGCACTGTTAATAATCATGATAGATAAAACTCTGTCATAGGTCACCCCAAGTGGTTCGCTACGTTTGGTGATTTAGCAGGAGTGCCCGGGTTCATCGGGTGATGTGTGTTCAGGATCCTCCTGCCCACCAGCTGCATGGCGTGCCAGATCGGGAGAGGCTGGTTTGGGGAGACCCTTTGACCTGACCAACCGGTCTCTCGACCCATTGCCCTGCGTCGCAATGGGAGGGATATATTAATATGGCCGTTACTCCTGGACACACTGATCCCTAAATTCCTACTCAAACCTCATACCTTTACCTTAGAACATCCTCTCCTTCCTTTCATAAAAAAAATCCCTCCACACAGCATCGCAAATGTTTACATAGGCCCTGAGGGAAGTTATTTTTTCAGGGTCTCCTATGTGGGGTTAAAAATATCGCGAGGGAATATTCGTTACTAAAGAAATCATTGAAAATTTTCCCACGTCAACACAATTTGTTTCTTGTTTCTGGTAAGCATTTCACCCAACATTTCGACCATAAACTTAATAATTCTCACTACGCCAACTATAATATACTTTCTCACGGGTGTCAGGACTCGTGTACAATCCTCTCCATTGTTGGTTGTTACCTACCATTAAGTGTGCAATTACCTGCTGCAATATAATATAATATGCAGACCTTGAACTGGACTCTTGGCAGATGGTAGAGCAGTGAGCTACGCACTCATCCATTGTTTGGGTAAATGTCTTCTCACGGATGTAAACCAGGCTAAGCTTCGTCAGAATATGCTAAAGTGTTGCTGAATTAAATACTGAAGATCTGTGATTTCACTAAACTTATTTTTGAACGAGAGAAAAACTAGTCGAATTTAACGTTTTATGTCTGTTTACATCTGTAGTCTCCTTCATTGGAAGTAATCTTCACAACATGCCTCCCATTGATGTGCTTGGCGTAATTCTAACTGATCAGCTCAGGCACGGAGCTACATCGAAGCCAGAGTCAAGTTAGTATTTAATATTACGCAACTGCTGAATTAGTACAAATCGCAAGTGCGCCTCACTGTTGAGTTTGGCGACCTCTGGTCTGAAGCCCTTAGATACTTGAACATTCTAGATTCCCCTATCCTAAAAAACGGATTACAATCTTTAGAGCACAGGCGTCAGATAGGAATGCTGTCCTCGTTCAATCGGCATTTCATGAACAGGGAAACACGCCAAACGCGTCCTACATATGTGCATGGTTGACATAATTTGTCATATGAGAACGGACGTTACTACAAGTTGTTCGTGAGTTCAACAGCTCGGCTGTGTAATGATTTGCCTGCCTTAATCCTAAAACATGGGTTTCTTCAAGACCCATGTCCAGAGTTGATTTAAAAAAACATTCCCTGGTTACGAGTTACGAATAACCTGTCATTACGCCCCCTGGAGACGAGAGACGGTCAAATATCTCCCATAAATGACTATTGCCTAATTTCTAAGCAATATTTTTTGACAACTTTATTTTATTTATTTATGTATGTATTACTCTGAATTATGGATTGTATAGCATTGCACTACACCTACATTACTTCTGAAATAAGTTATTAATAATGCGTTTTTTAATTTCTCCTACTCCCACCATTAACATCTGAAAACGTTCTTTGTTGATGAACCTCTTCTTTTTAGCCGTCCAATGAAGGACAGCTAAAAAGAAGAGGATTGAAATCGCGACTCCTGGGTGGACGCATTTGTTAAGTCAGCAACTAATCAATCAACCGGTTACTATGAATGTTCCCACAGACCAACTAATGAAGTGACTTGGATGAATGTAAACAACAATAATAAAAATATTTTAGTTATTGTTTTGGGGGCATTATGCGCCTTTAGCCAATGTTTCGGACAAAGTTACCGTGTTGGCTATCAGGGCAGATCTCACAATGTATTCATTTAAAATAATGTATAGCATATTTGTGGAAGATACTCTCAGTGTCGCTTTGGTGTAAACCCACCATTCAGAATTAAAACGTCGCTTGAAATGACTACGTGTATTTGGTGACCAGATCTGAATAGCCAGGTAAGGCCCTCCATCCTCTTCTTCATCTGCTTCACCTCCCCTAACCTTCAGCCTCACAACATATGTATCCCGATTGGGGATGCCAGTCTCATCGGTTCCGGCAGTTGGTACTCTTGAGCGGTGTGTGTTTTTGCACATATAAGAGATACCGTGTTCGCCGGGTTAAACCTCTCAGTGTGGTTTTCGTCGTTTAGTTTTGTTGTATAGCTGTCTAATAACAGAAGCTTCATTGTCATCTTATTAATACATTCCTATTTACATGGTTTTTGTGGATTTAAATTGAATTATTTTCATCGTTATTTGTCATCCGAAAAGTTGTATAATCTAGGATACGAAAATAAGTATTTTGGCGTCATAATTCGTGTATTATAAAATATTGGTATTATTACATGCTTTAATTATAATTATTATTGCAAATTGTAAAATGTTTCTGAGCGAACGTTTTGATAACAAAGGTCTTTGTCAAAAACAACGTAACCTGTAATTCAATTACCAAGGAACTCACGATTAAGTGATGTTATTACAGAAGATGCTGAATTTTGTATCCACCATCCAATAAACTATAATAATATGATAATGGGTTAGTGGCTGAATCCGTTGCCTCGTTATTGATAGACTATCGTTCTCTCTCAGCAGGTATGAACCAAAAAGGTGAAATTATAAAAAAATATACATAATACACAACCGTACCAAAAATTACACACATATCGCCTAATTTTTTTATTATGTACTGTCTTTATTATATTTTATTTTATTGATGTACAGCCATTTAATTTATATACATTAAGGGGGAAGCCCTCGGTATATATTGGGTACGGTCCCGTTCACACACAGCGATTTTAGTTGAACGACAAAAATTGAACAAGATATCGTTCAGACGTTTCAATTTAACTCGAACCGATTTTGTTAATGAAGATGGCGTCAAGTGAAGTTATCGCTGCGTGCGTCCCTATGATTTGGAACATTTTACGTAACGAACTTTAGAATATGAAAAAGAGCAAAAAACTTCGTATTTGGGCTAAAAAATGGATTTAAGAATATAATTATAAGGCGTTAGAATATACCGAAGGCTATCGCAATCATTTGCGAATTTCGGAAGAACAATTTGACGTACTGTTGTCTAAGATTCAAGAAAAAATCCAAAAACAGGACACAAGGACACAGTTATGCACGCTGTCCCGGCAAAAACTAAATTACTTATTAAGCTAAGATACCTGGCAACGGGGCGTTTTTCAAGTCTGGCTTATATGCACAGAGTTCCAAAAAATACGATATTGTTTATAAAAGAATTGTTTGTTGTAATAGTTGATGCCCTAAAATTTGTTATGAAGATAAAAAATAATTATTTTTTGAAACATTCAGAGACGTGTTATTTAATAATAATAACTACAAAGTTACAGTAAAATTTCAAAAATAATATTATTAATTGATCCCAAAGATAAGGATGGCTTGCGAAAATCGAACGATGACTCATACTTGAAAAAAAAAAGTAGACGGGCTTTCAACTTTCGTCGTTCAACTAAAAACTTGGATCAACTCTGTTGAAAGGCTGTTCACACTTGTCGATTAGCTTTCAAGTGTCATTTAACTCCGACTTCATCAACTAAAATCGCTCTGTATGAACCGGGTCTAAGGGTTTCCACTCTAGATCATGCGCAAATATTTATTTATTTTTTCAACATTTTAATATGCACTCGAGTGATTAGCTTACACGATATTTGAGGTAGCTACCTCGTAGTAGGAAGTCTGGCATAGGAGCATGGCAATCAATTGTCTTTCGTTTTATAATAATAAATCAATGACTGATTATGCTTCCTAGAATGTCAGTTGTAGTCACTTTGAATTAGGAACAACCCACCGTTGCATTATATGAAAACCAATTAAAAAAATGTTGCGTGCTGGAAGTATCCTTCATTGTTATTTGATAAAAAAATAATAATTCCAAGAAGGTATTGTTTTATTATATGATCTGCGTTATCTTCAATTACACTAATTACGTCATTTCCACAACACATTATCATTACCTCAAACCAGTTTCAAACCTATATTACACTGCGTCTAAGGCAAAGTCGATGCGAACGCGATTTTGAAGCTTTGGGATTTTATGTTGAAGAAAGTTTGATTGAATGAAATTAAAAATTTTTTTTTTTTTTTTTTACAGTAATACCGCACAAGAGTCCCAACTGCTCCCGTCTGGAGCCAGTGAGACTATGGCATCCCCAATTGGGGTATGTTGTGAGGCTGAGGGTATATTGGGGAGGGGAGGGAGATGGGGAAGAGGAAGGTGGGGAAATACCTGGCTATTCAGATCTGGTCACCAAACACGGCTAAAGCCATTTCAGGCAACGTTTCAATTCTGAATGGTGGTCTTACACCAGGGCGATACTGAGAGTATCTTCCACTCTGGAACGTGCCGCAAATATACTATATATTATTTTAAATTAATTAATTGTGATATAACACAAATTAATCAAATAAAATTTATTTGCGCACGCGGGGTTCGAACCCGCGACCTTCGGATCTGTAGTCAAAAGCGTATACCACTACACCACGCCGGCCGTCGTATACCAATACTAATCAAAAAGTATTTAAACATTAAAAACAATATTTAGTAAAATATATTAAATAAACAATAGTTGCTCTCTGGCCGCCGCGTCCACTTCGCTCAAAAAATATTACACTCTATAACTCTCTTCCAGATAATATAAGTATAAAAATAGACAGCATGTACAAAAAAATTCAAAGTAGGTAATGCTTTTAATAATATTTTTTTCAAACATAAAAACGAAGATAAGTAATTCCCCTATATCCCCTAATATCCCCTGTATTTGTAATCGAGCATAATCTATTTTTACCAATGCATTAGTGGGTAAGTAGCTTCTTGTAAATTTCTACTTTGGCTTTGTCTTTATGTGTATTCCTGTCTGTTTACTTTTTTGTTTCTTATTGTTTGTTCTACTTAACCTTCCATTTTTGTATTGTTTTGTATGTGAAACTTATAATTTTGATTATTTTTCTATTTTTGTACTGTTTTGTATGTGAAACTTATACTTTTGATTTCAATATACCAGTGTAAAATTGTACCTATTAATTCCCACCTTTGTATTCTCAGTTCCTCCCGTCCTATAATGAGTTTTGTAACTCATCGGGATTGCTCTAGCAAGAAATAAAAAAATATATAAAAATTATGCATGCTAATAGGTATCGCAGCTAGAATTGTTTGTGCTATAATAATAATTTAATAATATTTTTTCAGTGGTGCGACAAAACTTGTCACCGGCTGGTTCTTTTTATTATTCCCATATTTAAGAGCATCTCAAAAATCTTCACTGGCTCAAATTTTCTGAAGAATCATTTATAAGTTTTGCCAGGAGGTATTTGAGTCAATTAACGAAATTGTTCCGGTTTACTTATCGTGGTTCCGAATTTCTGACAATTCCAATTCACAACTGTCAATTTGACCAATGACGTCATCAGCTATAGTAAGGTTGAAGAATAAAAGCGCATACCAGATACTTATAGGGGTTTTACAGGATGGTTTTTTTCATCCAGTTTGTCTATTTTTAGGGGATGAAAAAAGGTCATGTTCTATTTTGGTACCGATTTTCTTATAGTTTACGACAGACATAAGTTCGGTGAGCGTAAATTCGGAGTGTCAGATCCACGGAGGAAGGAAGAGAGTGGAGGTGGTCATAGAAACTTTTTCTACGACAATTTTGTCGCCAGTTTGCGGTAAGAAGTAAGGTCCGCGCGGTAAGTATGGGTGGGATTTAAAATGGACACACCCATCCATCTAGCCAGAATGGGGTAAAATCCCCAGTTTTAACCACTTAACACTATTATTTCTTATATTATTTAATTTTTGTAAATTAATTACAAGGGTTTTTAATGACAATATATATAATATCACATATTAATAAACTTTCTTTTATTAGATATCTTATTGGTAAAATACACAATAACAAAAATAAGCATTGGAGTCAGTGGCCAAGTCAGTGGTCCTCCATGACTTCATGAGGGGTCATGAAGTCATGGAGGAATGATTTTTTTAAGAACTATCAAAAATAATTTTGGTACTTAAAATCTGTTTCAATTTCATTACAAAAATATGTATAAAATTACAGACCGATGGAAAAAAATAAATAAACTGCCACACGATTTAAGAATGATTATAAAATAAAAAGAATCAAAGCAAAGCTTACAACTTATCTCTTCAAAATCATACAGTTTCAAACCTAATTTACACAGCTAAGCTAACATTTACAAAATAAAATAATTATTTAATGCACCAGTTCTTCAAATGCGTCGATGTCCCAATAGACTGAAACTTTTTACAGTCCTCGACATTGTAATAACTAAATACGAAGTTGTAAATAATTTTTGATAATTTCTGCTTCTGCATCTGTTTGTAGGTACATAATAAGATAAAGCCTAGCAAGTAATATTAAATTTGTACAGGTAACATGCGATAATTTTTCATGAAAACGGCGCTGCACAGTAAACAATTCACTGTAAAACTTTTCGGTAATTAAAACTAAACTAAAGAACAACGAATAATAGGTTAAAAGTTCAAACTATAGACATTTAACTCATATTGTAATATCGCTATTCATCCCATGATAATAAAATTCTTACGAAATATTAGTCCTTTTCAAAATGGCGAACAATTTGCTGGCTGCGTAGATTCTGGCTTGATTTTAGGGTTTTGTCTCGTCTTCACTACAAATCTCAAATCGGGTTAACACAAGTCCGGGTTTCCAAAACTGAATATTATGTTATACTATTTAGTTAGACGCTTAATTTACAATTGTGTGATAGTTTACCAACCTCAGTCATTTTAAGCGTTGTTATGCCAAGCGTTTCGTTTAAAAACGAACATTCAGATCCAGCGTAAAAGTCCCACAATGTACGGCGCTGCAAACCTTTGCCTCTCTTTACTTTTCCGTGCACGGTGTGGTTACTTCAATGTGCTCTCTTTGGAGGTCAATAGTGCTAAAGGTCGAAGTCGAAATGATACCCAGATTTCATGTTAGGGCAAGTCCATTAATTTGGATGTCTATGATTCAATTGCTGCTTGAAATGGCATTAGCCGCAATTGGCCAAACCTGTATAGCAAGGTAATTCCTAACCTTCCTCTTATCCATTCCTTTCGCTTTCCCTTCAGCCTCCTAACGTACTCCGATTGGGAATGCAATGGTCTCGTTGGGACTCTCGAGCTGTATTTAGATTTAAAAAACCTGTTTCGTTTAAGTTACGATCCATAACGACCATTACCCATCTATCAATAATATTTTAACATTTCCTGAACAAAGGCGTCTTTTTGTTTGGAATTGCATTTTTCTATCATTATTGGAAATGTCAGTCGGTATATTATTAAAATAAAATACAAAATTACGTTATAATTTAACAATTTAACGTAATAATAACTCTTTATAGAGATGACCGCACTATCAATTACTTATTTTGTTCATTTGTTGGTACTTTTATACGACCTTTCATAATTCACGATCTGAAATTTGATTAGGTTTATCTGACGGTAGGATTTATCTTATTGCTTACATTATATATCACTTTAATCTGCGATAATTAGCTAACATGGAAATGAATTGGTATTTTAACGTATCCTATTAAACAATAAAAACTGGCAATTAAACACGAATCATTAGCATAATTTTAATATGAGTCCATAAACTTTGTGAAGTCAATTTAAGTTAAAAATATATACTGAAAGCGGCAATGAAGTGTGTTTTAAATTCCTGTGTTTTCGAATTACAATTTAAACCATCAGTAGAAAATTTGTTATTTCACTACAAACAGAGAGCTCTGATGTCATAAAGTTGCGCAAGTTTTTTTCTGCCAGGAATTAGATTTATTTTCGGTAGGTGATATCTTTTCTATCATGAGATACGGAGATTTCTCCTTCATTGTCAAAGACAATTAAAGACGCCACAATGTTTGTCCCGTTTTTTTCTAATTGTTCAAAAACGTTATATTATCTTAAATATAGGTACTTATAAGAGAATCGCAAGCTAAGTATGAAAGTAGTGCCCATATTTGCACTTTATTCTAGCATAGTCGTTATTCTCAGTATCACCCTGGCGAAAAACTACCATAATTACAAAACTAAATAACCATCACACCGTTTCCCGCAGGGGTAGGCAAAGAGGACAAGTCGCCAAACAACTCGGTCTTAGCACACACTTCTTGCCTCATTCACATGCATACATTGTCTCATTCATACTCTTCGATTTTTCTGACTCTTGACATGTATCTGATTCATTCAATCGTGCCATGTCTTTCTCAAGCGTCCACGACTCCAACCACCATGCAGAATCAACATATTACTTGAAATGGCTTTAGCCGTGTTTGGTGACCAGATCTGAATAGCCATGAACATTCCAACCTACCTCTTTCCCATTTGCTTTCTCTGAATACTATTTTTAGTCTCAAAAAAAATCAATTATTAAAATGCCATAGGGTAGTTGAGGCTCTTATGCGGTATTATAAAAAAGTACCTCAATTTTTTTTCAAAAAAGGTTTCGTTTTTTATTACGAAATATTCTATTAACGTTATTCGATATGGGATCTAATATGGGTTTTGAAAGTAGGTACCGATGCACAAACTAACTTATGCAGTACGTCGGCGGCCAAAAAGGTGGACCAACGAAAAAAGGAATGATAAAAATCAAACATTTTAATTTTTTGTATCCATAATATCAACAGTAGCGATGTCCCCGACTGTGCCGAAAAGTTATTAGATCCGTGGTTATTTTTTGTCTTCTTTATTTATGAACAACGCCAGTTTCTTGATTTTACAAAAAAGTCGTTTTAAAGAGAAGGGATATTTTTTCCCAAAAAAACTAACATTTTAGATTTATTACACTTCTTCGTAAGTCCATTCCTCATTACTTAGGATCGGGCCCAATAAGGGTGGTCGTAAAATTACACTTCTTCGTTACTCCATTCCTCATTACTTAGGATCGGGCCCAATAAGGGTGATCGTAAAATTACACTTCTTTATTAGTCCATTCCTCATTATTTAGGATCGGGCCCAATAAGGGTAGCCGTAAAATTACACTTTTTCTTAGGTCCGTTCCTCATTACGTACATAGGATCGTGCCCAAGAAGGGTAATCGTAAATTACACTTCTTCGTAAATCCGTTCCTCATTACTTAGGATTGTGCCCAAGAAGGATAGGCGTAAATTACACTTCTTCGTAAATCCGTTCCTCATTACTTTTAGGATTGTGCCCAAGATAGGTGTTCGTAAAATTTAATCAACGAAGAAGATAAAACTCACAACCCTGAACTAAAAATTAAATGGAAAAAACAACCCGTAAACTGCTGTAAACTCTTAAAACTTTAAAAAAACTTTTATTTCGTTTTGTTTGAGGATTGAACCTTATTCCCAAGGTCTGGGGTCAACCAACTGCGCCAAATCCAGATTGGGTAGAACCGATATTGATTTTGTATGTAATCTTCCCTAATGTCATCCAATTTCAGAGAAACGCGTATACGAGTATGTCCATGTCTGTGTGCATGGTTGCAAAAAAAAAAATTGATAGAATACGTTGTCATCGACGAAGAGTATATTTGTCGAGTTTCAGCTCGATCTAAAGTGGGGAAGTTGGTTATTTTCCACTTCCAAGATTAGAATTCATTCTTTCACGAGAACAAAATTTCACTTTTAAAAGACTTGTTAAAGGTATCGACTTGGACTTGAACCCAGATCCTTAGATCGCGACAGCTAATCAACATTGCGTACTCTGTCTCTCTTAGACTGTTTGATATCGTATATGGCCATTCCATTTGATTTAACTACACCATTAATTAAAATTTTAGAAATAATAAAAACACAATCCATCAATAAAGTTGATTTATTTCAGTGTGTAATATGTATCCATATATATATTTTTTTAATCGCTGAAATATTTGTTCCTGTTGACATTCGTCGAAGTGACTAGTGAATAATGGGCACAAGTATAAAAAAAAGTCGCACCCTCCATTCTGTCAATTTAAAAATACATATTTATTTAAGACATTCTAACCTTTCGAGCAGCTATCGTGTTTTAGATATTATACAAATACCCTCCCAATGACACGGTATCATAAACTGGCCGAATCGAATCTCCACTCGATTATGTATTGTGGCGGGAAATGTCTTTTTTGTCATGTTTGCTTTTTTAAGAAAGGGGCGGACTTGGAATTTGGCACTGCGATTTTGGCCCTGAAGTTCCCATTGGGCCCATGGCTAGTCAGCCAGAACTGTTGTATCCAATGGGCCTTAATATATCTGCACTTTTTCTAAGTCTACAAAATAAATTCTGTATTTGCATGGCAGAGATAGCACTGACATGTGAAGTCAGTTGCTAATCAAAAATACCGATTTCGGTTGTGTGTCTGTCTGTAATTCGGGTTTAACGAACGTTAGAAATTGAATTTACTTTGAATTAAAGTGTAATTTTTATAATCGGTACTGATTGTATGATGATATTTTGATGAAAATAATATTTTAACAGAAAACCATTTTAATTTTTTTTTCAAATTTGAATTATAATATCCCGTGATTTTTCAAGTTTAACAAATATAAAATCACTGTTGTAACGGCGTTAGTCATCACTTTTTAGATATATGTCCAAAATATTTTCGGGAGATTGTTTACACGTCTAAGTTTGCCTTCTACTAAGTTTGTTGGGACGGTAAAAATTATGTAGGTAAATTATCATGTCTGTTCTGGCGAAAAACCTCATTTTTTAAATCAAAAAAGTACTAAATTTAAATGGAAGTACGTCCCTGTTTTGTTTGGAACACATGCCAATATAATATGGTATTAGACGACGATGTGGCGATATATAATTTTAATAATCAAGGTGACACGGTACATTACACGATCTCTTCCTGTTATACAAATTCTGAGGAGAAGATTATTGACAGGGTCACCACAATACTTCTTCTGTAGTATGATTTCTAATAAAATAATATAATGTTGATAATTAGATAAATCTATTGGTAACTATTGTTCTAGGTTACTTGATTACGTTTTTCTGTTGTCGACCTAAATTATAAAATTAACCATAACTTAAAAAAATGTTAAATAATATGTAATGTCACCATTTTTAGGGCTGATGATTAAAATATTGCTTCGTGGAAAAATAATGCTAATTTATTAAAAATCTCGAATGAATTGATGAATTTTTTCTTGATGAACTTTTAGTAAAATACTAATGTATTGTCACGATGTTGGAACACGTGTTCATAAAAATTCTAAAATTTTCGCGTTTCGTCGTTATATATTATCATTATTACAAATTTACTTAAAGTTTATCAGGAAATGGCCTGCAATCCCGTTTTTAACCGAATTATCAAAGCTTTGAAGATATTAATAAATTAGCAATACTCATTTTCTTCGTGTAGAATCACAGTCATACATGATAAAATTTAGATATGGGGAGATTAGAGATACTAATAAATCTAAACGGAAAATGAAACAGAACAAGACACAGAAAAATAAAAAGAGATCGATATCAACTGGGAATCACACCGGACAACGCCTCTGACTACTTGACCATTGGGACTTAATAATTTAACGTAGTTTTTTCAATCTCAAATTCAGAATGAATAATATTATATTTAAATATTTTTTT
The DNA here is from genome assembly GCA_026573805.1 of Hesperophylax magnus. Classification (NCBI taxonomy): domain Eukaryota; kingdom Metazoa; phylum Arthropoda; class Insecta; order Trichoptera; family Limnephilidae; genus Hesperophylax; species Hesperophylax magnus. The sequence continues at coordinate 8,878,205 of JAIUSX010000184.1, read as the reverse complement.
CTTGGCCGCCATCTTTGTGAACAATTACAAAGTTCTAAAGAATTTATTTATAACCTAGATAGTGTCTCTGATAAACATAACCGATTTTTAATTATATGAAACACCTATTGACTTTTTCTAAAAGGAAAAATATCTTTTCATTTTATAACTTTTGAAGGTTATACCCATCAATGTAATATATCATTGAAGAAGACGGTCACCTTTTTTAATTTTTCTGTATCTTGTTCTGTTTCATGATTAGTTTAGATTTTTTTATATTATCTCCTTCTTCAATGATAATATTTTACATGGCCCTACCATCGTTACCACTATTACATTTACCGAATATTATGTTCTAAAAATCCATGTAAAAGCCCGACTGGGCGTAATCCAAATAAAATAAAAATTTAATTAAAAAAATAAAAATATTCTAGTAAATTTGAAAAAAAAATGATCGAATTAATTTAACCTGTCTCTTACTGTGCTAAAAAAAATCCACGCGTTCCGGTGCTGTGTAGTCAATACACATCTTAAAATAAACGATTTAATATCGGACAAATATGAATATTCATAGCTAATCGCTTATGTTTATTATATTTTATATCAAAAATGATAATAATTGTAATTTAATTGCTGAAAACATGAAAAAACCATCGGCAGATGCTAAAAAAAATGCGAGGGGTCCACATCTAACGACGGTCCGCGACCGACTGGCTGGCGGCTAGCACACACACAGCTATTCGGTCGTAGGTATCGATGGTCTAAATGAAAATACAACTGCGGACGTGTAGATTTCTCATGTTCCCGCATAGCGAGCTAAAGCGGGACATCAATAGCGTGTCATTTCCTCGAACACTCTTCGCTTAGCAGTGTCACACGGTTGATTGTATTGGTGAATTGTTTCCGAATTCTAACAAAAATCTCTGATTTTTAATTGAATTTTAAAACTATATAAAATTATATTTTTTAATTCAGTGCATAAATGTATAACGTAGGAATAACTAAAATCTGAACCCAGAATTTATTATATTTATGGAGATATTCAAGTTATTAGAAGCAATGTGTAGTAAATACACACCACAGATAAGGAAAGGTTAAGAAGGAAAATGATTGATTCTTAATGCGGCCCTATTCAACACTCAGCCCCAAGCCAGTCTCAAAGTGAAACAATTATTTATTTTAAACTTGTATTTAATAAAATGTACCTATCACAGCGTCCATCCTTGGGTTTAATTAAGCCACCTTGACATTTGTTCGCAAGTAAATAATATAAGACAGTTCGCGGATCGCTCCATTCAGAAAAAAGCTAAATAAATAATACTATATCGTCTAATTTAATTTTGTTCAAGGAGATACAAGTTCTTAGTGCAACTTTTGAATCTCCATCTCATTAAAATAGCTGAATTTTATATTTTTAGTTGTTGGCTACGCACACTGAATGGTAAACCTCAAGAAGTGTGATCAATTTGAAAGGAAATCGATGTCGCCAATTTATATAAATTTATAATAATATTTTGGAAAATGAGGGAAATGGAAAAAATTTAATCCGGGCATATGTCGTCATCTTTGGGGATGCTGTGGGGGAGTCTTTTTAGCGAAATGAAGAAGAGGAAGTTCTGGAAAAAAGTATGAGATGTGAGTAGGAATCTAGAGGTCAAAGCGTCTAGAAGTGACGTAAGTATGAATTCATCCCTCCCACTGCGTTCAAGGAAACGGGTCGAGATAGAGCGGCTGAATGCGCCTCTGCTAAGTCACCAAACGTAGCAAACCACTTTGGGTGTTGGTTATCCAATAAATGGTTCCTTGGGCCGCGGTACCCATACCCGCCTCCCAAATTGAACACTATATAGAAACACGGAATAGAACCAAACTGGATTCGAACCTGTGATATTTGAAACGGATTTGTAACCAAGGATCTAAAGATGAGACAATACCCTAAAATAAACCAGAATCTTAACGGCGTAAGTGAAGCAGCCGTGTAAAAAAATATGCGACGCGCGGCCCTGTTGTATTGGACAGACCTGCGGTTGAATTTGCTCCATCAAATCTGTAAAATGAAGTGGGAATCTTAACCCTTTCACACCCGCATTATTGTTTCCACATATATAAAATATGTAATGCTTGAAAATACCACAAAATTACTATAAAATTATTTGAAAAAATTGTGGTATTTAATTTTAATTTTAGAAATTATTCTATGTTAATTTGGCTTAATATTGGACGTCAGAGGGTATTTTTTAAATAGTAAGGTTAAATAAACATAACACAAAAGTAACAAAAAAAACTGTTGTATGTCAGAAATGCACATTTACAATGTAATAATCTCTAAGGTTTGAAACAAATTTACTAAAATTCATTCGGAAATAAAGAAATAATCTAGGATAATAAAGCTTTAAAAATTCGTCATACTAGTCTAAAATATGTCCGTCACTACCAGTGTTAATTTGAATGATCATTGAAATTCTTTTACAATATGCTGGCAAATGACTGTGAATTGAACTGATGTTATTATTATAGAACACATCTTAATGCGTTAAAATATTTGTAATTTGAGTAGAAAATATTGATATCTCACCTTAAATGATATTGATATCAATGACGGCAGAAATTCCATGAAACTCACAATCAGCAGCGTTTTTGTGGCGGGAATAAGGATTTCAACCGAGCGGATAAAAAGACGCCACAGAACAGATTACGAGCTATAAGAAAACAAAAACATGGCCTTTCTAAATCGATCAAAACGGTAAAAAAATCACAAAGTTCGTGTTAATATGAATTAACACTGGGGCTGAAAGGATTAACGACATAAGTGGTGAAGTCGTGTAAAAACAATATTCAGCGCGGCCAGGGGTAATGGTCGGACCTATGGTCGACTTTGCCCTAGCAGGCCTGGAAAAACGATTTTTCCGTGGGGTTCATTTTAATTATTTCTGATGAACGTATTACTTAAATCTCAAAAGTTTCTGGAGGGATCCGTAAGGAAGTTACAAATTTATCTTATAAAAAAATAAAATCTGTTGCTCACTGCTAATTTTATTGTTGCGAAACGATTTATAAAATTTTAAAACCGTTTTACATAAAATATTTTAATGGAAGGTCCAGTTTTTATTAATTTTAAATATAAATAACTTACATCTGTAGGGATCCCTCTAGAAACATTTATGATTTTAGTAATACCTACGTTCATCAGATATAATTAAAATGTGAGCGTCGAGCAAACCCCCTTGCCTTAAGCGCTCGGACACGGAGATTATTAAAAAATATTGAATTGGCTCCTAGGTCCCAGACAGGCTAATAGGATTGAATTTTACGTATTTGAAAATAATTGATCAGATGTCTGGAAAAATTGAGGCTTTTCGGTCACAGGAACACGCCCACTATACATTTTTATCGGTTAATATCATCAGTGGTTGATCGGCCGATGTGCTTTATAATAATGTGTCGGAAATGTTAAAAATATATGCAATAAAAATAATATAATTTTTTAACATATTTATTTAGGAGCTTTGAATATATTATTTAACCAAATTAAAATAAAAATATTTTAAAATTTATTTTAATTTTAATTTTATACCTCAAAAGAGCGCCCCTTTCTGAACAGTGTAAAAACAGGGTAACTGTTGTGAGGCGGGTTGAGGAAGGGGCTGTCTATATACTATGAAGTGATTTTAGGTCGCCAGGGCTTGCGTTTAACAAGGGTGTCAATTGGTGCATACCGAACCTTTGAGCACTTGGGATGCCGAGTTTCGTCTGCAGGAGCATCATTCATTTTATGTACCCTATACCGGCCTGGTTCAAAACAAATCACTTTGGACTTTTTTAATGAATTTTCGTGTTTTCTCGAGCGGGTTGTGGGACTTTCCGATAATATTTTCATAACAGGCGACATTAACATTCACTTAGAGCGTCTAGAATCACCAAATACTCTTAAATTCACTGATTTATTAGACTGCTTCGGATGCCGTCAATGGGTTAATTCCCCAACTCACGATGCTGGCGGAACTTTGGACATTTTTATCTCAAAGTCAAGCGGTCCGTTTCTGGTAGCGGATAGTGTGGATGTAGGACTATCAGACCATCGACTTATTCGCGCAGAAATCGATTTTAACCCACCGAAAATTCCTTACGTTACTATCACATCAAGAGCATGGCGCGGTTTTAACTTTGACGACTTCCTGTCAGAACTAAAAGCTTCTCCGCTCTGTACACATAGCGCATGGGAAACAGAGTCGCCAACCAAACTAGCAGCAGATTATAACACCATCCTTTCAACCCTTTTAAATACATATGCTCCAATTTCTACAAAAACTCGGCGTCTACGAAAATCTGATGCCTGGTTTGACGAAGAATGTCGGAGCCAGAAGAGATTGATGCGTAAATTGGAGAGGTCCTACAGACACTCGGGGGTTACATCACGGAACGATTGGATACAGGCTCAAAAAGAGTACATGATCTTAATCCGTTCAAAAAGGTCTGAATATTGGACAAATAGGATCACTTCAGAGCGCCAAAATCCACGTAGTCTTTGGAACTCGGTTAAGATAGTCATTGCTGATGTCCATGCACCAAATACAATCGACATAGCTCCGGAAATCTTCTCCAAGTTTTTCCTTGACAAAATTGAGTCAATACGAGCCCTAACAACCTACGCTCCACCACCGTATTTTACTAAATGCAATAGAGAAAACCTTTCTGCCTTCAAACCTACATCCCTAGAAGAAGTAAGGAAATTAATTCTTACTTCACCGAACAAGCAGTGTTCGCTCGACCCTATTCCAACGTGGCTACTGAAAAAGTGTTGCAGTGAAATTGCTCCCTTTTTAGTTCATCTTTTCAATAAGTCACTCAGCACGGGTGACTTTCCAAAATCCCTTAAATCAGCTATCGTAACTCCATTATTAAAAAAACCACAACTGGACGCTGAAGATCTTTCAAATTACCGACCCGTTTCAAATCTGCCTTTTATATCAAAAATATTAGAAAAAATCGCTGCCTCACAGGTCATATGTCACTTAAATTCAAATGAATTATTAACTAAATACCAATCTGCATATAGACGGTTCCACTCCACAGAAACCGGGTTACTACGTGTTTTGTCGGACATAACTACTGCCATTGAGTCGGGTAAACTGGCACTTCTTTCAGTCTTGGACATGAGTGCTGCATTTGACACGATTGACCATGACTTTCTTATTAAACGATTAGATGAATCATTTGGTTTAAACTGTGATGTTAAGACCTGGCTGACATCGTACCTGGCCAACCGTTTACAAGCCGTAAAAGTGGGAAAAAACCAATCAAATTATGCAACCCTTTCATCTGGAGTACCCCAAGGGTCCGTTCTGGGCCCACTACTCTTCATCCTCTTCACAAATGATGTCGCTAAAATAATAGAATCATTCGGCCTTCTATCTCACTGCTACGCTGATGACCAGCAAGTTTATTTTTACTGCTTACCAGAAGAAATAAACAGTTTAAAAATTCGTATAACTGAGTGTATAGAAGCAATTACTCGCTGGATGACCTCAAATAGATTGAAACTGAATCCCACAAAGACTGAGTTTCTGTGGACTGCTACAAGCAGACGTCAGCATAACATTGAAAACTCCCCAATAACCATTTCCGGAAGTGACATCACTCCAAAAACGTGCATCAAATTACTGGGTGTCAATCTAGACGCTAATTTTTCCCTTAAAACTCAGGTGAACAGAACTGTAAGCACGGGGTTCTTTCAATTAAGGCAAATTAAAGCAGTGCGGAGAAACCTGCCAACAGAGGCGACTAAATTGCTAGTCAATTCCTATGTTGTTTCACGTCTAGATTATTGCAACGGAATATATGCAAGTCTCCCTAAATGTCAAATCAACAAATTACAATCCGTTTTCAACGCCGCGGCAAGGCTTATCATCGGAGTATCTAAATACTCCCACATTTCAGAGCATCTCAAAAATCTGCACTGGCTCAAATGTCCTGAAAGAATCCAGTTCAAGGTATGCTGGATGGTATTTAAGTCACTTAACGGAATGGCTCCGGCTTATTTATCAGAATTGTGTATTCCAGAAGATTCCAATTCCCGACAGTCAACCCTTAGGTCAGCAACGTCATCAGCTATCGGAAGGTTGAAGGAACCAAAGCGCACACCAGATACTAAGTTCGGTGAGCGTGCTTTTGCCGTGTCAGGACCTAAAGCCTGGAATGGACTGCCACATGATTTAAGAATGATCGCAGACTCGACAGAATTTAGGTCTAAACTTAAAACGCACCTTTTCAGACAGTCGTATCCATAATTTCAGAAACCTCCACTTTCACAGTTGACGGCAATTTAAATTTAAATTTAAATTAACAAAATGTTAAAAATACTAAAAATAAAATAAAATAAATAAAAATAATAATTAAAAATAAATAAATAAAAATGATAACAAGTAACAATTTGTAGGCTTTTAAGACAGTTAAAATACATTTAAATTAAAATAAAAACTATAGCAGACTTAAGATCATGCGACGACCAGTGTTTTTTGATATAGTGTCCTCTGCGTGCAGTTCTATCTTTTATAAGCATAAACTTTTTAATATAAGTGTGTTTGTTGGAAGTGACTTGCCAGGTAAGTATGTTTTGGTATCTTTTCTAAATAAAAAATGTAGATCCTAGGAAATAAATTGTACAGCGCCCTTGAGGTGATTTTTCACAAAAACGGCGCTCTACAAATTATCCAATTATTATTATTATTATTGAAGGAGGAAAAATACCCATTTTCATGAAGCCGACAACAAAACTGTTGAAATTCGTTTAGAATTACAATCTTTTATCAATTATCTTCTGATCAGCAGAAGAATCGAGTGTCATTTCTAGCGTCTGTCTGTGCGCTTAGTTTTTCTAAGGATGTCGATAGTGTTTTCACTATCATGTAGAGAAATTCTTCCGGAAGGATTATATATATAATACACGCATATTATATTTATAAACAGTAGAGAAAAAACGATGTTTTGTTATTAGGTCCTAAAGAAATATTTTCGGGCAATTACATTGCTAACGCTGGCTAAACCTCATGAGATACAATATCAAAATAATATACTACGGAAATGTATGTCTTAAAAAGGCTTCACAACCTCGTAACTATTTTCAGGTGGCAACAAGTTTTTAAACGTAAGATATAACTTTTCATACGTTGAATTAAATTGCTTTAGCTGTGTTAAGTGATCAGATCTGAATAGGCAGGTATTTCCTATTAATCTTCCTCTTCCTCATGTCCTACTCCTCCCGACTCCCTTCAACCTCACATCCCCAATCTGGATGCCATCGTCCCACTGGCTCTGGGCAGTTGGGACTTGTGTGTAAAATTCCCATCACAAAAGTAATGAAAGTATTAAAGCAATTATATAATTTAATTAGGTGCCGAGTAACATTGTATGAAAGTAGGTATTGATTACTCATTGGGATAATTTAGGCTATGTATTCTGATCACGATGTATGTTTTCTCCTTTTTCTCAGACATGTGCTTAAATGAATTTAACTTCCTCAAGTATTATTTAAATTGATGTTTTTTACGTACTAGATCAGGGTTTTTCAAAGTGGGAGCGATGGCCACCTGTGAAGTTAATCGCAAAAGAAAAAAGTCATATTATTGGAGAAACACTCGTCAAACCGTGTAGGTATATTGAAAGCAACTGAGATATTAAATTTCTTGTACCAGAAGGTAAGCAAAAATTATGCACAGTTTTTTTTCTAACTTGATCTCAACCTAAAATTATTTGCGTAGAGGGAAGAAGAGATTTTTTTTGTTGCAATAAAGGCGTGACATAAATAAGTTTGGGAACCCGTGTACTAGATCACTTTCTCCGTTTCTTGATAGGATTTCTCTCTGCTGCATGTGTTTAAATGCAATATAATTTTGTTAGGTACGCGATACCTGACGCAAAAGGTAAATCCATCGTGAATTTGCTAGTAGCTCACCGCACTTGCCTTAATTTTATGGTATTTTGAATCTTAAAAAATGCTCCTGCCATACTGAAATATATTTTATTCGCTTGGCTGGGAAATAATGTATCATAATATTACTCTAGCTTGTTGTTTAGTCACTTGCAAATATGTTTATTTTATCTGTGAAAAAGAACAAAATTCGTAGTCAAATGTCATACTTTCGATTTAAAAAGTCAAATTACAGTTTTTTTTCATATAACTTATTTTTGTTGTGAAGAACGATTATTTAGCTAGAATATATAATAAAACTCAATAATACTTTCTTGTCTTGATTAAAAAAAAAATCTAAATATAAGTAGCTATCCTGAGAAAACTATACCGGATGGATATATAAAATTTGTATAAATATGTAAACATCTGACAAGACGGTAAAATTGCAAAAATTAAATTTATTAAAAAAACACGTAAGTTATTACGTTAACAAGTAAATGAATGAATTTTTTACTGGAACAACTTTTGAAGGTTATACCATTAAGGGGGTGACAGATTACGCTACAAGTTCAAAGCGTTTTTATATCACTCCATACTTACTCGCCATACAATCCCATATAGACCTGTCACACCTAAAAATATGATATGCTTAATGTTGGCGTGGCGACTATATGCGCTGTGGTCTGCTAGCCAGGCTATAATTGAAAATGATGCGACCGCCTCTCCTACCTACGGCAGAAGGGGTAGAACAATTTACGGAGCGCCGTAATTACGCGGCTGTCATCTGCCAAAGTGACAGCTCTCATACAAAGAAATGATATTCCGCGGCAGTTCCCCAATTGATCTGACCCCCTCTCCTGATGAAGATTATAGCGTAGTGTTTCAGCTCAACATATAATACGTATATACCACGCCCAATTTATGTGCGCATAATATAGCGTAATATGTCTAAGGCCTCAATGTATTGTCCCGGTAAGACAAAGCTCCTGGGTTCGATTCCCAGTTAAGACCTTTATAATTTTTGTTTTCGGTGTCTTGCTTTTGATGGTATAACCTTCAAAAGTTATTATAAAAGAAAAGTTTTTCCAATAAAAATTTAAATATTCATTTAGAACTTTAAATAAGTCAATAGGTATCCCATATAAATAAAAATCGAATATTTTTATCCGAGACACTATCTAAGTTGCAAATAATTTCTTTAGAAATTTGTAATCATTCAAAAAGATAGCTGCCAAAAATATAGGAAAACTTGTGAAAAGTTGTAAAAAGATTGTTAATTATTAATTTGAAATATGAGATTGACAAAAGTGACGTATAATAATTAGGTACAGGTTAAATACGTTTTCTCGGTAAGACAAAGATCCTGGGTTCGAGTCCCAGTTCAGACCGTTGTATAATTATTTTTCTCTGTCTTGTTCTGTTTCATGTTTCTTTAAGATTTATCATTACTATCTTCTTCTTCAATGATGAATAATGAAATATTTATAGAATATACCTACGTAGATCAACGGGGAAAATATATTTTGTAAGAATGCATTGTCCTCAAAATCCGATTGATTTAAATCCGGTAGATAATATTAGCGAGAATATAAGATCGAATAACAGACCAAGTTGTTTGGCGGTCCGTACTCTCTGCTTAATGTTAGTTAGTTAGTTAATATAAGATCAATGCATATTCTTAGTACCATTAAAACTGTTATGACTTGATCTAGGCCTCTGAAAGACAGAGATCGGCCTCGTACAAGCAAAAACTCGTCCACTGTCTCTTGTTACATCTGTCTGTATGGCGGACAACCTTGCCAGGTTATTCAATTATAATAAAAACAGGATTTTATCGATTTTATATGCTATATTAAGATCGCAGTTAGGTACCTACGTAATTAGAATTATGGAAGCGGATACACTTTTGTATAATTTAGTCATTTATATAAATGGTTTTAGATTTTATATAATATTCTCCTCCAAATTGACATTCTAATCAAAAACTATTTTTGGGTCCAAAATTGATTAAACGCGCACGCCGCCTTATGCTATCAACATTGATAAAGGTTTTTAACAACAATATCGGTAATTAGTCGAAAATGTCGGTAATTAGTCGAATTGTTAGTAATTAGCAGACAATATCGGTCACCCCAGGCGGTTGGTGACTAAGCAGTGATGCCCGGGTTCATGGGGGTGAGTTTTGTCTACACAGCATCCCCAAAGATGACATTAGCCCTGAGGGAAATTATTTTGACGTGTGGAACTAATGTGATTTAATGTGAACGAACTCGATGAAGCTTGCAATCCGAAGAGCAAATACAATTTTTATTTAAATAATTTGTGTTATTTCACCATTAACTAATTTTAAAATGATACACACTATATTTGTGGCAAGATACTCTCAGTATTTCCCTGGCGTAAGATCACTATTCATAAGTGAAAAGTTGCTTGGACTGGCTTTAGCTGTGCTTGGTGACCAGATCTGAATAGCCAGGTACTTCCCCACCTCCCTTTTCCTATTCTCCTTCCCCTCACCGCTACCTTCAACCTCACAAAATTCCTCAATCGGGGATGCAATAGTTTTACTGGTTCCAGACAGTTGGGAGGTGCTTACTACTCTTGTTTGGTAATCACAAAAGAAATGAATGAATATATCTAATTAGTCGAAGTTACTTATCGACGATATAAGTTACTTAGTAACAGATCCTATAAATTAATATAGATGATAAAGAAATTTCAATTGTTCCTATTATGCATACCTATTGCATAATGGTATTATATTTTCTTTATAATTATTAGTGTATCTTTGTCACCAAGCACAAGAACCAGTTTCTTCTTTGGTGAGTTTGCGATTATAAATATATTTTGTACCCAAGTGTAATTTATATAACACCACTGTACCCACTTATATCTATATTAAATAAAAAAAATTGTTGACAATATCGGCAATTATTGTAAAATATAGGTAACTTGTCACAATATAGATTACTAGCCGACAATATCGGTAATTAGTAGAACTTTTCAGCGCAACCGCAGACCGCCAATGACATTTGACAGTTAATATCGAGCAAATTTTTACTCAGATAAGCTAAAAATTTCCAGACTGTACTCTGGTACGGTGAAGATTGCCCTGAAGATACCTGACCTGCGACAAGAGAGGGCACAAGGAACTTTTACATTTGACCCCTAAACATTTCATCGCAAATACATATATAATTTAATTTTTTTGGCTCGTTAGTAAAGACATATTATAATCAATTTCCCACAACTTCTACACCTTTCTACGTCCTTTCATTCTAAGCACTGCATGAAAGAGCACCATTACACCGTATAATTTCACGCCTCAGACTGTTGGTAATTTATTCATTATTCATTTGATGCTGTCACTGCCGGTTGAGAATAATCTTGACACCTCAGTGCCAAAAATAATTATCATGTAACAACGCTAAATATTTAATGGTTCAGTCATTAAACCCACTGGGGGTGACCTTGTTAAAGAGGATAGTCAATGCCAACTACAACTACCAGACGTCGATACAGAAATCAAAAGATGACATTCATAATCTGATATTTTTTTATTGAAAGCTAACATTTCGTGTTGATATATTATACATTTAATAGAAAAACTTTGTTCTAATATTTTCATGCTTTTAATATGCGGCAATTAACAATATTTCAGAATGCTGTTAATAGTTATATATATTAGGTTAATTTTTGATTTATGTACATTAGTTATTTTATTAGGTTAGAGAAACGTTAAACAAAAGTAGATCGATTTTTTCTGACGTCATATTTTGTATAATTTGTAGAGAAATTGTCAAAGATAATAGATATTATCTTTGTTAATTGTATTGAATTTCTAGGTAAAGGAGAGCAAATTAAAAATGAAAGTCTAACTTAGGTGAAGACGGGTCATATACCAGCTAACCATTAATCCGTTTCCTTAGAGCTCTAGAGGGTTAAGCAAAGACGATAGATTACCACCAACAACTCTCTCCTGACATACGATCCTTGCTTAATTTTCATTCATGCATAGCATTTGATTCATTTGGTCGTTCCATGTCTTTCTCCGGCGTCCTCGAAATTTCTACCATTATCTTTCGTGCAGTTGCGGTTTTCTCTAAAGTGCGTTTGTACGGTGAACCCCCATTAAAAAGAAAATAAAATTTAATTATTTAATATGAACTTGAGTTATAATAATATCAGCTCATTATAAACAGTACGCCATAAAAATTCCGCTTTTAAAATCCAAGAGACCGAAAAATCCGGTAATAGAGCAACCCGATATTCCCATTTTGTGCGTTATAGAATCAGCACAAAATGCTTCATACAAAATCAAAACAACACAACCCTGAAGTTGTGTAAAATTAAGACTATCCTTATGCGCTGCGAAGCATAATGTTTGATACCACGTGACCTCCGGAGATTGACGGATGGCGCGGTCGGCGGGTCTTTGCTCAAAATAAGGATGCAAGTAAAATGTTATTTATTATGTTAAATTTTGATATTTAACTGTCTATAGTTCTTGTTCCTGAATTTCTTCAACCGTTTACTTAATGGCATCTGTAAATCTACTAGTATAATAGGACAGATTTTAACGTATTTTTACTTATATAAAATTCAACCTTTTTTTAGATAAGACGCTATATTACTTGGTTACTTTAATGAAAGTTTCGGCAAATTCCGTATTGTCTAAGTCGCTATTATGCAATATTGTGTGGGGCTTTCTCCAGTATACAGCGAAAATAACATTAACTAAATTTGATTAAATGTATCTCTTCTTAAATTTTTTAACCCCCAATTGTAAAAACCACGAAATGTTTTGGCGTCAAAATAATATTCTCCTGGCACTCATCCTTTCGTTTAACTGTTTCACTTGTCCAAACCTTCTAAGAATACCATTCTTTATCTCGTTATCAAATAAGCCAGTGAGCCCAATTTCAAGACACTGTACTTTAGAGAAGTACCTCTTTAGTATAATCTATATCAATGGTGTCATCAACAGTCATTACTTTGTAATGCCCGTTTAAAATAGTATAAAGTTGACAGTGTTTTGTTTTCGGCCCTGGGGCTAAAAGGTCTCAAAGGTAGGGCACTTGGCACTTTTTTATTGGCCGTGGGTTCGCCTATCACACCGTACACTCTAAAATAAGACATTGAGAATTAAAAATATGTGTTAATTACATGCGTTTTGAAAGAGAGAGTAATAATTATTGAAGGCTTTAATGGAATATAGGTAATAAGGTACCAAAAGCAATAGGGTACTTTGTGAATAAAAAGTGTTTTTGAGAAAAAATGTATAGGTACCAACCTATAGGAAAAAATGTATATGTATAAGTTTTAGGATATTATTAAAATTCGTTTAAATTTCTACCATCCCAGAAAAGGCTAATCTAGTAACTAGGCTTATATAAAAAAAATATAATAATCGTATATATATGTATTTTTTTGTAAATAAATCATTTTTGTACCATATTTCATCTGCCTGTAAATTTATTTATACGTTTCCGTTTCAAGATGGTGGCCGTTTTAATGGTTCATTAAAGATTCTTTTTTCAAATGTGAAATCGTTGTGTTTATTTAGATTTATTCACATTACTGTACCTACCTTCCTGAAAAAAATAATTGTCATTGAGATGGTGACGTTTTTAGGACAACTTGTATAATTCCTTATTTTAAATTTAAAAAACTTACATAAATATATGGTTTATAATTAAGTAGGTGGGTAGTTAGGTACCTACTTATAAATCCGATGACTTCAGATCTAATTTTAGTTTTGATTTATTGAATAAAAGAAAATTTGAAACACTTCTTAGTTTATTGTTCAGAGAAGCACTAATACAAGAATAAGTTTGAAGAAATGCGTCTTCCCATAATCTGACGATAAAAAAAGAATAAACAAAAGAACAATAAAAGACTTTAATCATTTTTGACATAGGACATTATAGAAAAAAAACAGCTAAGAAGAAAATCGTACCATGTATCTAGCCATGAGCCGAATCTTTTTATGAAGATATCAAATGTAGGCGTTTTTGTTCACAGTAAAGTGCCATTTGTTGTTAATTTTCCGAAAAGGGATTGAGTCAGCCTTGACCTTTTCAAATATTGAAATAATATTATTGACAGACTAACATAGCCATAAGGCTTAATCTATTTGTTTCACATAATACATGAAATTCCCATGACCAAATATGATGGTCTGTATTTTAACATTATTAGGCACGATTGCAACATCGCTTTAAGATGACTTTACAATACTCCTGGTAAGCCTAACACAACTGAACCGCATCCGCGACAGTCACAGCCTTTGTGCGTGTATGTTGCCTAAAAGATTCTGATAAATTTTGGAAAAATTCAAACAACATAATACCTCTATGTGTAGGAATATTCCATTCATCAGTTTCCCAATTTCCCTATTTCCCTATGTGCTGAACCAAGCGACTTCCGATGCCGACGACTGGCTAACTCCAGCATATCATTATGATCTTCACTATGAACGCTCCTCCACCATTCGAAGAAGAATGTCAGGACAGGGACATCATCCTGCGAGTGTCCTTCTGTCTCCTTTCAGTCCCTTAGAATAAGTTTGTTAACATTTACCAAAAGTGATCGGGTCATTTCAACTTGTGCAACATGGATTTCTCAGAATCATTTATTTCTTTTTAATAAAATACCCTTTAAACAGCATTCCCGATATTGAATATATCACGCATATATGATATACAGGTCTCCTGATATTTCCCCATTTTTGCCCTAATGAGAGACCACTAATCAGAATCAAAACACTGCTTGAAATAACTTAGGCTGTGTTTAATAATGAAATAGTCTAGCAGTACAGTTAGGTACTTTCCAAAATTCATACACTGCATCTTCTGCCTCTCCCCACTCCCTTTACCATCAAAATGATCACAAAATACCCCAATAATTCTGGATGCCATAGTTCCACTGGCTTCGAGAACTCATTGCGATTATTATGAGTCCTGAGATCGGGGTTTGTGTAATATATTTTAAAAATACCTTCGGCCATCTAAGTTTGCCACTCAATACATCTTGCTCTTGAAAGCTGATTAGATGTGTTATTATAGTTCGATCAAAAAACCTTTCCCTAGCGTCGTGTGTCGTCCAAAATGAATTGCAGTGCGGTAGGCCACTGATTCGTGGCAAGCCACCAACGAGCGGTCGCGAGCCACTAATAAATCCCTCCATTTCTGCGCATGATAAGAGACATTCGTCTGCGCACCTTCTTTTGCTTGCGGTCTAGCTATAGTAAAGTTGGTCGCTAACATTTGTTAACATATTTTTTTATGAAATTCATTCAGTTTTTGCACAAAATGACGCACGTTACGGATTTAAATATGATTACTATCTTTAAATTGAAGTATCTCTAAAGCACAGTTTAAAGTCCAATTAAAATGAAAACTCTTTATTGAGTTGAATAAATCGCAATTATCAGATACAGCAAGGATCCGTAATCCTTAATGGTCATAAATTACAATATTTCAAATGAACACTACCATTTAACGTTCACCCATAAATTACACCAGGAAACGGTAGAAAAATAAACAAATCTCATTCATGTGGGTGATGTAATATGTTTACTAAATCTTTATCATGTTTCATTTTCTTACCAAATCATCGAGTAATGTATTTGTATTTATAATTAATTGCTTTTATTAAACTAGCAGAGATGTCAGATTTTGTTTTATGATAAATCCAATAATTACAGGATGAACTCAGCAGTGGCTCGGGCAATCGGGCACGCGTTGGAGTTAATGGTATTATAATCATTGACTAATTCATCTATGTAATGTTTATGTTAACCCTTCAGGCTTTCAAATATTTTTACAAATTCCCAACGATACGGTGAAAGGTCATGAAATTTCAGAATGCTTCCGAGGTATTTTAAATGTGTTACATAGTTCTTTTTTTGTTTATAATGTATGGTCAGATCTGCTTTTTAGAGGGTCTAATGGAATATAACGTGTTTGGCTAGTAATGTACTTCCGAGGCTTAAGGCGAAATAAGATGCCACAAAAATATCAGTTATGGGCGTGAACGCGCTTTAAGTGGGCGGGGCCAGATACCGAACCATTTTGTATCATGTTTCATTTGCTCGCCGCGCCGGACCAAATATTGCACAGTGGGACATGGTTTGATTTCACACGGACAAGTTTTATAAATATAAATTTCTGTACGATAATAATAATAATAATTATTTTTAGCATTAGTTAATGAATTGCATAATTTGCATGGTGTTTGGAAATTCATGGTATCTACGTACAGTGAAAAAATTTGTAAGGGATCCCAAAAAATTATAAATCACAAATCCTTTTTTGGTTAATAAATGTATATTTATTTGGTAGACTCTTTTGATAGGAGCCACTGAAAGCTAAAAAAAAATTTTGCATGTTTTTAATTATTAATCATTTTTTTATTATTTCTTGCTAAAGCAATCCCGATGCGTTACAATACTCACTGTAGGACGAGAGGAACTTACAATACATAGGTGAGAGTTAATAGGTACAATTTTACATAGGTATTTTAATATGAAAATTTTTTTTGAAAAAAAAATTTCACATACGAAACAGTACAAAATTAGAAAAATATAATATTTTTACTAATAAAACTTTTTCCCAAAAAATAGTTTTAACATTACACTTATTTTACATGTCAGATTGTCGCCATAGATGTCATCTCTCCGCGATCACTGTACGAGTCAGTTTTGCGTGTGAGCCCACATACAATTTAATATTGAATGTCTTTTTTTCTCATCACAAATCCTTTTTTGGTTAATAAATGTATATTTATTTTAAAATACAACTTGACAGGATTCACTTTTGATAGGAGCCAATGAAAGTGGGAAACTCACTGTGGGAAGGGAAGAACTTACAATACGTAGATGGAAGTTAAAAGGTACAAATTTACATTGTTATTTTGATATCAAAATTATAAGTTCCACATATGGAACAGTACAAAAATAGAAAAATATAATATTTTTACAAATGAAACGCTTACTTTACTTTCACCAGCAATTCCTTAGCTTACCTATTTGGTGTAAAAAATGCATTTCGGTAAAAATAAAAACATGTCACAGGAAACCAAAATTAATCTACTTCTTATACTCCATATTCAATTTGCTCAATTCAATTTTTCCGACTGCGTATATATGTATATACCTACATATATATGTAGATATATAAAATTATTTAAACTGACATTATACAATTATGTTCTGTAGAAAAATTATCCCAAAAATCTAATTTTATGTGTGTATTTCAGTAGTACCTTCTCCAATCCGTTAAGCATTTTCCTTGGTGCCGTAATTTTGTTCGGGATAAAACTCCTTTTGTGTTCTGCTTTCCCAAATTTAACTGAAACGTATGTATACTGTAAAATGTCAATTGATTCCACTTTCCATAAAATTAATGAATGTCGGGTTGATGAATAATAACAGATCTGTGCGATCATTTATAATTCTTTGATCTGATATTTTTATTTATTTCTCTTCCTCGGTAAACATCTGATATCATCCTTTTCATCTACTTATGAGGTGTCTTTTAAATATTTTTTTTTTGGTTCGCCCCCATCTTGAATATGCTTGTGTTATTTGGTCTCCTTTTTATGCTGTCCACATTCGACGCATTGAATCTGTTCAACATCGGTTCTTAAAAGGGATTGCTAGGAGGCTAGGTTTAGAAAAAGGCAAATACTCATATGATGAAATTGAACTAACTCTAAACCTCTCTCCTTTGGAAGTCCGTCGGGAAAGAAATTACCTCATTTGCTTCTTCAAAATTATAAATGGTATTATTGATTCACCTACTCTACTGCAACTCATTCCCTTCAATATCCCCTCGCAAAGACTCAGAAATAATGAACTGCTCTTCCTTAACCATAATTCGACAAATTATGGATATTATTCACCATTGTCCAGAATGTGTAGACTGGTCAACTCAAGTCAAAACCTTAACTTTTTTGGGATAAGTCTGAATGATTTTTGCCGGTCGCTAAACAAGTGACGGAATATTATAAGGTGTTCTGTAGTCCTGACCCACTGCGTATTCTTGACTTGATTCGACTTGTCACTTTATTTTCTTATATTATATCTACCATAATATGTCTTTGCTTTCATGTACCTTTGTCTACTCCTGTATTTTTCATTTTACTTTATTCGTGTTATTATTTTGTAATTTGGACGATGTCCGTTAATAAATAAATAAATAATAGTTTCTCCATCACGTCGTCCGTAACACGCTTTGTAATGCATGTTTCTGCGGCTATTTGTTATATGTACATTGTTTTCTATAATAATTCTTATAAGCCTTTTAAATTTCTCGTCACGATTCGCATCTGTCTCTGCTTCTTATCTTTTTCATATTCGTAATCGTGTACAAATTATATTAGAAGTGGATTCATAAATAAATCTTCTGAAGACTTATTTCTCATCCTGTAACTCAATGTTTATTGGTAGAGGGATGATTTGCGTAGTACTCCAGCTATAAAGGTTTCAAGGCTGTGTTTCTTAATATACAATGGCCGAAACTTTGGTGAGTAACTGTCAAAAGATGCTCAACTACATTCACTAGCTTTTATTGACTAGTACCGCCATCTTTGCGTTGAGGTCGGAAACTTTTCAGACCACCCTCGTACATATATATTTATAAAATTTTAATACAGATAAAACTATATTAAGTAGTTATATTTCCGATACCTTAGAAGTATTGCGATATTATTATTATTTGAAAAATATTAGAATTGATTAATTTGTGTTATTTCACAATGTATTAATTTGAAATAATACATATTATGTGACAGATACTGATATCGCACTGGTGAAAGATAACCATTCAGAAACGATACGTAGCTTTAAATGGCTTTATTCAGATCTGAATGGCAAGGTACTTCCCCACCATCCTCATTCCCATGTCCTTCCCTCCCTTACTAGATTCAGCCCCACAACATACCTCAATTGGGGACGCTACAGTCTGATAAACGCCAGGAAGTCGGGAGCAGTTTGGACTCTTACGCGGTACTCTCATCAATAACAAAGTTTATTCACTATAACATATAAAACTTAAAAAAATATATTTGACCGAGGACTGAAACTTTCTACCCAGAAACACGAGTCAATAACTCTACCAACATCGTCAAATGCCGATCGGGTAGTTATGATATTTATTTCGTATATTACAGCAGTAATGTCATCCGACTTCAGATTATTTTTTTTACATTAGCTCCACTCAGGAGGCCCTGAGGAAAATTATTTTCCTCAGGGCCTGTCACTTTTGGGGATGCTGTGTGGTGGGTCTTTTTTAAGGAAGGAAGGAGAAGAAGTTTTGGGAAGGAAAAGGGTATGAGGGGTAAGTAGGAATCTGGTGTTCAGTGTGTCCAGCAGTGACAGACGTATGAATTCATCTCCGCAACTGCGGTGCAAGGTAATGTTCGGAGAAAGACCTATTGGAGGAAAAGATCTCCCTCAACCAGTCTCTTCCGATCTGGCCCGCCACGCAGTTGGTGGGCGGACGCTTTCGCCGCCAAGACCCGAACAAATCTCACCCCATGATCCCGGGCAGTGGACCGGGCACCCCTGTTAAGCCACCAAATGTAGCGAAACACTTGGGGTGACCTATGGCAAAGGTGTTGGTTATCCAATAAATGGTTCCCGGGGCGACGATACCCATAACGGCCTCCCAATTTGTAACCAAATAAATGCATATATGCTTGCTTTTGTGTACGTGATAGAATGCATTGTCAACGACAATGAATCTATCTGCCGAGTTTTAGCTCGATCGGATATCGGGAATTGAGTTAATTTCCGCTTCTAAGAGTTGCATTAATTTATCCCCGAAAACAAAAGTGATATTTATTTAGATGTTTTTTTAAAGCTTAATTTAATCATTCACATTTAACATAACAAAATTTACAACGGAACTTATTTATCGTCGTTTTTTTGAAAACTCAACTCAGCGGCGCTGTTTAATTCATTGCGAATTCCTGGGCTCTATCTAATTTTATTATTTACAAACAAATACCGAAGAATATACTTTCCTGGCAGGTCACTTCAGATAAACACACTTTTAATAAAATGTTAATAAATAGACTTTGGACACTACAAAACACTGGAAATTGATATAACATATGCTGTCTTACCTTACATTACTATTGATATTACATGTATTAGAGGATTAGTGGCAAGTACAGTATTTTCCAATAAGAGGTGTTATTTTGACATTCAGTCGTAAAAGATCAATAGTTTCGTTGCTTGTGTAGCACGTAGCGCCGTTTTGTTGAAAATGAACGTTGTCCAGATCAATATCATCCGATTTTGGCCATGAAAAATCATTAATCATCTCTCAATAGCGCAATCCATTCACCGTAACTGTTGCTCCAGCCTCATTTTCGAAAAATTAAGGTCCAATGACTGCGCCGGACCATAAACCGCACCAAACAGTCCCACGTTGAGGATAGAGAAGCTTTTCAACAATAACTCTTGGGTTTTTCGAACCCCAGATGCGACAATTTTGCTTGTTGACGAAGCCACCGAGGTGTAAATCACTTAAGATGATTTGCATTTGATTCACTCAAGTGAATTTTAATAATTTCAATGCCTTGTTGAAGCGTGTATTGTTCCATTTTTATAATGACTCCGCTGGACCATAAGGCTGGCCGCATACATACGTTTTCCGTATTCGATTTCCGAATTCGTTTTCCGTATTCGGACATCCGAATGCACGGAATCAGTAGAAAATACATTAACTGCCGCACACTTTCGTTTTAGTTCCGAACGGAACAAATTCCGTACGCACGTTCCGAATGCGAGCCGGCGCATTCGGAGAAAACGAATGGAAAAAACCTAATGATGTCATGTGGAACGCAGCTATTGCATACAGTTTGTTTGTGCCGACGCAAACGCACGGAAATTTCCGTTCGTAATTCAGTGTTGCCAACGGATCTTGACCTAATATCGCCGTTTCTCATACATAAGGTAGCGTAAAGTAGCCGAATTTGCTGTTAGGTGGGACATGTTTAAAATTGATGTTTTTACGTGAAAATAAAAATTTCGTGGGGGGGGGGTGGCTAGAGAATTTCAAAAAGATAAAATTTGTCCCCAGAAAATAAAAAAAATTCATGGGGAGGGTGGGTAGAGAGTTTCAAGAAAATATAAAATTTGTCCCCAGAAAAATAAATTTCATGGGGGGGGGGGGGGGGGTGGGCTAGAGAATTTCGGGACATGTTTAAAATTGATGTTTTTGAAGTAGCTTAATTGGCGACCAGTCGCCTTTTAGATTTTTTCGGCGCCGATTCTCGCTCTGAGTAGCCTAAATGGCGATATATCGCCCTTGTTGGCAACACTGGTACTGACGTTTATACATTCCGAATGGAGAAAAACGAACGTTTGCGCTAGTCTCACGGAATTCCGAATACGGAAAACGAATTCAAAAATCGAATACGGAAAACGTATGTATGCGGCCAGCCTAAACTGCACCAAAAAGTCACACGTTGAGGATAAAGAGGCTTTTCAACAATAACTTTTGATGCGACAATTTTGCTTGTTGACGAAGCCACCGAGGTGGAAATGGACCTCATCACTCAAGATGATTTGCATTTGATTCACTCAAGTGAATTTTAATAATTTCAATGCGTTGTTGAAGCGTTTATCGTTCCATTTTAATTAATGGCATAGTTTCTACCTGTCAAATGTCAAAAAATGACAATTTCAAAAATAACATCTACCGAAATAACGGTCTATTCAAAATAACACCTCTTATTGGAAAATTATTTTTAAAGACTGGAGAATGTAGTATTCTTTAGTACTGGAGATTTTTTTATGAAATGACCTTAAAAAGACAAATTCTTAATTGTTTACATTTTTCACACATTTATTTGTATAAAATTCATCATATTTTTAATCCATCATCCATTATATATGTAGTATCTAAAGACAAGAATATTGGTATATTAAATGTATACGTTTTCTTTTGAAAAGCGTCGTGAATTGGCACTACCATTCTTCCTCTAACCATACTTCATAAACGCTGAAATCTGCCATTTCGAATGACAAACTGCTCTTCTAAATGTCGCCCGTTAATCAAATATATATTCCTCTTCTTCGTGAAAAACCGTGGGACGTCCACAAAAGATTACATCTTTTTTAATCGATTTTTACTTCCGAATACCACATGTTTTCCAAAACTCATGTCCCATAAATCAAATGGTTTATTTTCCTCGTTAAATACCAAATACCATGTGAAGGTATCCATTTAACTATTACAACAATCATAAATAATAACAATGATGTTAAAACATAAAAGATGTGCAGAATTTTTATGTGTTTTTTGTTGTGGACAGCTATTTTATTAGCGAATATTAAAGTTAACTGCTAGCGTGGATGTTTTCTCCTATAAATAAATGTATTTTAAAGTGTTGCCAATATGCCAATAGTGATATTAATTTACGAATTGTGGTAGTTTGTTTGGATGATTTATATATTTTTTGATGTGGCAACTACCCACTGTAGTTGCAGGTGCAACACCAAATTAAATATCGAAAGAATTAATAGATAAAAAAAATCGAAAGATAGTTTAGAGTTTGGTTTAATGATAAACTTGATCAGCCAAAACTCTAAAGCTGGCCGGAGCTCCACAATAGCGATAGGACATGATTAATTTTATAGAGTAGGAGCCACGGTACCAGCTCAATATTTTCGCATGGCTCAAAGAGTCGACAATCCAATTGAACGACGATTCAATTGAACGACGATCCAATTGAACGACGATTCAATTGAACGACGATTCAATTGAAGGACGATTCCATTGAACGACGATTCAATTGAACGACGATTCAATTGAACGACGATCCAATTGAACGATGATCCAATTGAACGACGATCCAATTGAACGACGATCCAATTGAACGACCATCCAATTGAACGTTGGTTCAATTGAACGGGAACCGTGAGCTGAGCATATGAACAATGAGAATAATTTGCTCGCCCGGTACGACTCGCCCGATATGGCTCCCCGTTACGGCTCCCCCGCTACGGCAACCCCGGTACGGCTACCAGCTCGCAGCTCCCAGCGTAAGCGTACGAGATGTTAATAGAGTTAATATAAGAGATAAGGTAGGTAGTAGGTGTATGTACATATGTTTAAGAGGAGATGTCGGACTGTCAGACGCCGCTCACGTCTCTGAGTATGCAATAACAATTAATAAATAATTGGTTAATTAATTCTCCTCATAAAAAAGAGTAACTGTTCCATAGATCTGTGGTACGGTTTACATACGGCTCATCTAGCTCAATTGTGCAACTCGTTCATGGACGACTCATGGTTACTCCACCCAGAAGAAAACATGAGCGAATGCAATTTTTATTACGTAGTTGTATTATTTGGCTTATTCTTTCAATGGTTATCTTAAACATAGATTTAACACGGTGTATGGAAGTATCTGGCTATTCAGTTCTGTTTACCAAACATAACCAAAGCTATTTAAAGAACGTTTCGTTTCTGAATGGTAGTCTTTCACCAGGGTGATCTTGAGAGTGTCTACCACTCACTTGGAAAATCCTATGTCCAAATCCGGACATAGAAAATCCAAATAAAAAAAAATAAGTGATGGATTCTCATCTCCTGGAAATTAAGGCTATTCTACAAAAAACAATATCTACTACAATAACTATGATATGGCAAAATGTTGATCCTCTTTAGGTGTTGACTTTAGAACACAAAACAATCACACTATTTGTTTGTGTATATTACTAGGGCAACCCGTGAAAAATCACGGGTTAGTCTGAATTCTTGGCCTAACAGTTTGATTTTTGAAAATGGCACCTAATTAAAATATTTTTTTGTTAAAATAATATTAAATTATAGGTAGGTACTTTATTACTTGTCTGAATTCTTCACATTCACAAATTAAGTTCCAATTTTTATAGACACTTAATTTAACTCAAAGCAAATTGACTGTATCAGATTTTACGCATACTACGGACAATTGAAATTAAGGCGATGCCATACGTAGTAATGCAAAATCATGTGTTTTTGGTTTGAAAATTTGGTCGCCTAGAAATGTTTCAGATGCTTTAATTAAATACTGCGAGTAGAATACATCTTGGCCTTTAAAATAATCGAGTATTTTTTAGATAAGTCTTGTTATAAGCCCAGAAAAGAATAATTTATAAGGTTTATGAAAACTGCTTTAAAGTTCAAAATTTCCTACTTACGAACCCATTTTCAGTTATGGTTTTATTGTATAATATGGCAAATTAAGTTATTTATAAAATGATCGGAAAACATTTAAATATTTATGCCTGAACATCCACAAAATAAAATAAAAGGCACTTTTTGGCCTTGTTTTTTTCTTGCATAAATCAAAACAGGCGGATGGTGTTAAGCGGGAATTTAAACCTTATCGCCATTTACGTAAGGGTTGTTATTGATAGCGGCTCAATTTAAAATATTACACGACGTAGTGCATCGCCTTAATATGTTTGATATCAGACAAATAATGATGTTTAAATTTAGAATTCAACAAGGCTTGTTAAATGTAGCTACGTAATTGTATGTTCAAATATTGGTCAGCTCTTTTGGCCTGATTTTAGAACAAATTATATTTAGAGATATATTATTCAAATTAAGAATTTAAACTGTTTTGTTAACTTTATGTAATAAATAATTACTTTGGAACACGAAAGAGGCAAATTATTTTCCCTGTTAAAAGTTTAAATTTAGAATTCAACAAGTGTTGTAAAATTGACGTAATATGTTCAAATATTGATCAGAAGATCACTTTTTATATCAGTTATTCGAATTTAGAATTCAACAAGTCTTGTTAAATTTATGTAATTATGTGGGTCTTGTGTCACCGGTTTTGTCAGAGTGTCACAGGTCTTTAGATTGGAATGTCACAGTGCCAGCGCCCAGGACGCCTGGCGCTGGTCGCCTATTGCCAAACTGCGCCTGTTCGCTGTCAACTAGTCTACAATAATATGTGTATATTATAAATTATTATAATGCGAGATTGGCCGGACCTGACTGCCTTAATGGTCCATCGGCCACACATGAAATTCAAGATTGTTTAAAGAGGAAGAGCGGTTAATGAGGATACATAGATTGTTTTCAAATAAATAAATTAAAATCAATACTTAATCATTGAAGATATTATTAACAACTCTCTAAGGATAAGTGTGAAACAGAAAAATCAGAAAAAATCAGAAAGATAGGAATTGAACCCAGGATCGCCTTGTCGGGGCCTTGCTCTGAGCCCCGGCAAAGCTGAGGTTTAAAAGGGTTCAATTCCTAGATGCTACCGAATCTTATTCTAATGTGGTGATGACAGTGTCATAATTTTCATTTGACAGTTGTTATTATTATCTTCAATGAATAACTATTACAATTTGAGTAATGAAATAAAACGTTTTACTCTATAATAATTACTACTACTCGTATATAAATTAATTCTTTATTTTTTAACTATTTAGTGGCTTTTTGTACTCTTATTACAGAGCTAAGACAAAAGTAAAATTTAATCAAATATTGGAGAAAAATACTTCAATAACTTGCCATCGACCCAGCCAATAGGTTGGGAAGAGATGATGGACCGCCACACTGTCTTCGCATTATACTCCTTGCTTCATCCAAATATTCTTAAATTATTATTTTTTTCTTTTGATATGACCCGCCTCAGTTAAACGTTTGGTTCACTTGATAGTGCCATGTTTTCCCGGGGCGTCCACGACGTGACATGTTATATTATGAGTGCATTTTTGTCGTTGATGACAAATTTAATCGTTTTGATTAAATGGTTTAAAAATTCACACATTAAATACACGATCACGTACGTTGGATGTTTATGCGAATGAATGAAGAGCTGTAGTGCCACGCGATTCGTTGCGCGCTGCGTACGAGGACCACATATCTGTCGACCGTTTGTCATTGTCCATTTTACTCAGCTTTCCTCTATTTCTCATATATTTCGAAACAAGACCAGAAGACCGCATATTATTTAGTATTTATGTGACTATTTACCATTTGCCCAATCGCCATTGACTCCGCTATTATATTTGTGCCTATAAAAGCAATAACGACACATTGTCGATGCAGACTGCAATAACAATGTTAAACCATTCAATAATTCACGTGACGAAACCCGGTGTTCATTTGTCACTTTCGAATTAAATTCAAACTCTTAACGAGTCAAAGGTTAACTAAATAAACCAATAAAGTTTGCACCAAGAAACAAGAAACTCTATTAAAATATAATATTTTATGGACTTTATTTGACTCTGATAAAACATTAGTTTACAAATAATAATCTTTAAGTAGAAATGGTGCGTTTATTTATCAATATTTAAATATACGTTGATTCGAAGAACTAGCGTTATTAATATCTCCTGCACAGGTGGATCTTTCGGCTTTTCACAACACATTTTCTGACGCTGGGGCATTTTTATGCTCAACAGCTCGGCTGTGGAATGTTTAGCCAACTTTTGTGTTTTTTGATTCCTTTTTGCTACAAGCTGGGTCTCTTAAGACCCTAATTAAACAACAGCCTTACTAATAATAAAAAAAAAACACTTTCCCAAGCGTTAAACGGCGTTTTAGTTACACGTTGAATAAGGACTGTACAAGCTCGGTTTCGAATTATAACTAATCGAAATATTTAACTGACTGCTTAAGAGCTGGCAACGTCGCACTTTGACAGATAGACGATTGAGGTTCCCGTCTTGAAAAAGTTATTTCTGACATTTTATTTATTAATTGACTGTTAACAAGAATTCCATGAAAGTGATGTTTTTAATAACATATGCTTATGCATATGTGCCTTATGCTTGTACAGGTAAATATAAATCTAAGAAAACAATGAAACAAACAGTCAAATCAACGAAAATATCAATTTTTTGGTTAATCCCTGGGAATTATTATTATAATTGTTTATATTTTTTATTGTGACTTTTTGTGAAAAGTGAGCGAGTTCCTGTAGATTTCTTAAATAAATAAAATGTGCATTTAACATTTCGAATTTACTAGAATTTTTCGACTATTTAGGTAAAAATTTGTGGTATTTTTTCAACTTTATTCATGTTTGAAGTTAAAATATTCAAATTTATAAATATTTTAGTATATTTCAAATACGAAATAATAAAAAGTAAATAAATCTAGTTTTAAAAAGGGTATTTGTTTTTACGACATCTTCAAAGAGAAGAAATATATTAAAATACCTTGGAAATATTTAGAAATTTGATGAGAATTTTCAAGTTTATGCAACAGAAAAACATCCCTATTTGGCTGTACAAACAACGTGTATATAATTCCAAGAACTGTTTTATGGCCGTTATTTGTTAGTTTATTTTTTATTATTAACAGAAGATAACAAATAATACATATAGGTAGAAGTAAATAAGAACATCAGTGGGTTAATATTAAGAAAATTGCAAAGTAATAACAAAGTATGTATACCAACCGTCCAATGACGGTGTACAACAGTATGTTATTTCAAATGGTCTGCATAAGGGTAAGTATATACTACATATTCCAAGTTTATATTTGTACTGTCCTGATGAAGGTTGAGTTTAACCGAAACCGGTCGACGTATATAAATGTAATAAAGTAGTTTAAAACAAAGATATTCTTTCATTTGTGTAATAATGTCAAGCCACAAAGTGTTTGCTTCCTTCGATAATTTAATAAATACCTCCCTAATTGGGAATAACTCGTGTTTAGGGAGAGAAAGTAAGGTTTTAGTAAGGTTTTCACATACACGATTGTTCATCAACTGTATTAAAATATACTATAATAAATATAGTGTAATTTTTTTATCGTTTGGATTGTGTATATCTAAATTTAAAAAAAAAATTATGTCCAAAATGGACGAGGAACCAATAAATCTTGGAAATTCAGCTCTCTAGTGATTTTATTTGGAGTTCTTTTTTCTGAAAACCTAGATTATAATGTACCGATTTTAAACTCCCATTTGGAATTCAAAATTTTTTGATAGTGCAATATCAATTTCACAAACAAAGGATATTGTTTGCTCCTTAGACAGAAGGTTTCGAAAAATACTGATAAAACTCGTACGAAACAGAGTAGTACCTATAACTATTCTAATGTGGGATGATTTTTCAACTTTGTTTTTCAAATAAGTTTCGTTGCAGTAGGCGCGTATTCAATTCATATTTGGAATAAGAAATGTCAGTTTTTTCGGGGGATAAATATAGGCATCAACCATTTAACCTTTAGCTATTGTCATATGGGCCAGTCTAGTGTGATGGAGTCTACCTAATTTGGTAACTGTATAGGAAATGTTTGAGATGTTAACTAATTGGACACCGATTTGTTGTAAATGGGGTCCAGTACGAAGAACTAATGAAGCAACGAAATTCCTCACTTTGCTAAACACAAGAAAGTATTTTTTATTGGTATTTTATGTGTGCTTGAATTTAAAATGGTCGTAATAATAATACGAAAATGTGTAATGCCACACAGGAGGCTTACTAATCGGAACCAGAGATCTATTTAGCTATTAAACTTGATACGACACTAAAAACTCGTAATATGTAAGAAACTTAATTATTCATCCTCGGATATTTAAGTACAATAAAGATTGATAAAATAGTACAGAAATGTCACAATTTCATCAATAAATTTATTTATGTCTTCCTTCGATATCCACATCTTCCACTTTCTCTTCTCCTCTTCCAATTCCCCACTATCTTCATACATCTATACAATCTAACTATACAATTGTAAATGTTCTCCAAAATGCCCTGGAAAGAATCTCAGACTTGTGATTTTTTTTTATTTTTTATAGTGAATACCTCACAAGAGTCCCAACTGCTCCCGTCTGGAACCAGTGAGACTATGGCATCCCCAATTGAGGGGTGTTGTGAGGCTGAAGATAAGTGGGGAAGGGAAAGAGGAAGGTGGGGAAGTACCTGGCTATTCAGATCTAGTCACTAAACACGGCTAAAGCCATTTGGAGCAACGTTTCAATTCTGAATGGTGGTCTTACACCAGGGCGATACTGGTAGTATCTTCCACTCTGGAACGTGCCGCAAATATACTATATATTATTTTAATTAATTAATTGTGAAATAACACAAATCAATCAAATAAAATTTATTTGCGCACGCCGGGTTCGAACCCGCGACCTTCGGAATGGCAGTCCAATGCGTTACCACTGGACTATGCCGGCCGTCAAAATAATTATGATATTATGTGATGTCCCGAAAGAAACCATTCATCTGTTCTGAACGCAATTACTAATGTTATCCAAATTGACCCTGGTAATAAATTACATCTTTGCGATTTTTTTAAGGATAAAGAAACCATCCTGTCACTTCGAATGCAATCAACAATGTTCTCAAAATTCGTTTTGACAGCATCGCCATTCCATTGTAAGAATATTATGTACTAAATACACAATTTGGCTGTCCTGAAACGGGAATCCTTCCCAGTTGGACAGACAAAGGTTCATTTTGTTTTGTATTGTTTGTAATTAATAATATATATAAAATAAATAAATAAAAAAAAAACAAAAAACATACATACACAACGTACCCCAATTGGGGATGCCATAATCTCACTGGCTCCAGACGGTTCTGTGCAGTTGCGACTCTTGTTTTATTTTTTATGTGAAACTGCACAATAGTCCTAACTGCTCCCAACTGGAGCCAGTGGCATCCCCAATTGGGGTATGTTGTAAGGCTGATGGTAGTGGGGAGGGGAAGGAGATGGGGATGGGGAGGATGAAGGTTATGAAATACCTAGCTATTCAAATCTGGTCACTAAACACGGCCAAAGCCATTTCAAGCAACGTTTCAACTCTGAACGGTGGTCTTACACCAGGGCGATACTGAGAGTATCTTCCACTCTGGAACGTGCGCAAATATACTATATATTACTTTAAATAAGTAATTTGTGATATAACACAAATTAATTAAATAACATTTGCGCACGCCGGGATTTGAACCCGCGATCTCCGGCTCCCGACCACGGAAATCGTAATTTTTTTTACTTACAACAATAACTGTAATTATTTGTTGATTATATAATTCCTAGAATTGTTAAAACATATCTGATACAAGTGACAAGATGAAACTTTCATTTTTGCTAGAATTTCATATTTATTAATTGCTCTTCTATGTTTAAAGTCTCGATGACGGCTGGTTGCGGAGATTGGCGTCACCAACGACTTTACTAAATGACGACAACGTGTTCCTGTGTACGCTCCGCGCATATGTATCGCCGTAGTTGCCAAGATGCTTGAATAGTCGTGTGTTCTGTTATTGATACTGTTGAAGAAAGGCCTTAAAATTTCTTTAAACTATAAAAATTAATCGCTTAGCAAAAATTATAGATTGACCCTTGACTTGATAAGAAATTTTCATATTAATTGAAATGCTTGCTGGAAACCCCGAATTGGTGAAAGTTATTTTTGTTGAAAGACATAACAAATTGTTTGTGGTTTAAAGTTGAATTTCATGACGAAATACCGACGCGAAACAGACGATATTGAAGGTTACGGATATAATGAAGAAATTTCGGAAGACCAATTATTTAAAAAACCTTTATTAAAATTTCAAAATAACACTAATTCTTTGAGGTTGCTTAACATGTTACGTGAGTAAAATCTTATTTTTTCACGCCAATTATTAGTAAACGTTTATCAATAACGATGTTTATTGATTTATAATTATGTCATTACGATAACTATAAAACAAGAATCGTAAGAACAGTAGAACTAAACAATCAACATAAAAACACTTAGGTCGGGTTGTTTGAATCCCCATCAAATTTGATGTGTCGATCAAATCGTCATTTTTAATTTGGACATTTTAACGGTCCCTATTAACCGTCGATTTTTGGCTAATTTCAGCTTTATATAATTGTGATCTTTCGTAAACCTTAACAGTGTGACTGGTGTGCTTAACGGCTCATCATTTTTAAGGAAGCAATTATAAGCAATAATGAGTCGCCTGAAATATCAATACAAATTGAAAATATCTCCCATTAACTAACTATTGCTTATAATTATTTCTTATCCTTTATTCTATGCATAAAACCTTGTCTTATGAACATTAGTTTATCATTAAAAAATTATAATATTTGACAAGTCAAAAATATTTCACCAATAAATGAAGATATAATATGTCTCGACGCCATCTAGTGAGAAATTTAGCACTAAAAAAGCCTTTCCTACAAGAATAAAGTTGGTTGTTTACAGGTGGAAAAAAGATAATAAGCAGTAATTGTTGAATGAGGTACTAGTACATATTGAATCATTTAGCGGGTTGGAAATAAGCCGACATAGCTCAGTGGTTTCAGAGCACCTGACCGGACATCAGAAGGTACGGTATCAATTCCCGTTGGCGGCATTTATTTTTACTCGGGAGATATTTTCAATTTGTATTGATATTTCAGGCGACTAATTATTGCTTATAATTATTTGTTATCCTTTGTGCTATGCATAAAACCTTGTCTTATAAACATTAGCTTATCACTAAAAAATATTTTGTTATTCATTTTATCCATTTTTACATATATTTCTTTATTGAGAATGTGCTCCCTCCATGGTAAGTAAATATATATAGAACTTACTAACATTAGACTAGTAAATCTCAACCTACCTACCATAAACCGAATGAAGACGTACCGTGTAACTAACATATATTGACCTAAACCTAATGTAGAACAATTGTACATATATATAATCTCCTTCACGATAGCCTGAAAGCAGAAAAGAATAGAAAAAACTGTTCATCTTAACCGCTCTGGCTAATTTGTTCTTTTTTGGGAACAGTCCATATGGTCTCGTTGAAATCGTTGTGTCTTTCTTTCTGTCATGGTTAGAAATATGATCTAAATGGTGTTAGAAAGGAAAAGCACCACGCTTTATATTCAAATGTAGAAGAACCATAGAAGAATTAAAATTTACACTTTTGTGAAACCAAAGGTTCCGATACTAAATCAATTGTTCTAACCCATGGTGGAAAGAAGGGAGAGGGTGGTCGTATGAACATTTCCTATTAGACGTTCGTCGCCAGCTTGAGGTGACGAAGTATGAAATGCGCGGGCCTTTGGTGCGGATCATAGACATATGAATATTAGTAGACCTGCCCTAAGTGATTAAAAGCGTATTATCCCCACTCCCCATACCGGTTCCATTGAGCCGGCTGGGCTCGCGTATGGCCTCAAATGAAATTTGAAAACGTGACGTCATCATTCTTGTGCGAACTATGGTCGAGGCATCATCGGTTCATTTTACTAAATAACACGGCAAAATTTTGACTTGTACTATGAAAACTGGTAAAAATAGATGTGAAAAAAGAGAATAAACCCAATTGTCGTATTACATTCCATATATAAGCATTATTTTACTTTATTTTAAGCATATTCACATCGTATAATATGAATCAGTTGTTACTATCACATCGAGAAACGTCTGGACGCGAAACACAAAGCTGGTTGGTTGCTGGGAAGTAAATTATGAACATTTATTTATTTAATCTATTTTATTTAATCACAGTCAGCTTCACTCCCTTCGTTCTTCAACAGTTGATTTTACCCCTCGCCCATATCTTCTCGTCTATTAATTCCTATGTCTGTGGTGCGGATTTAAAATTGACATGCCCATTTATCTGGCGGCACACCGGCGAAACATTAAGATAGACCGATGAATAGATTAAAATTTAAAACGGAAATTAAATGTTAAATCAAATCTCAACTTTTGAATAAGCCTAATTGTGACACGTAACTAGAGAAATTAACAATATTTCATTTAAATAATAATAATTTTCAAGCGATGCGACATACATCAGATAGTCAAAAGGTGTTTTAAAAACTAACTAACTAACTAACCATCACGCCGTTTCCACGCAGGGGTAGGCAGAGAGGACGGACCGCCAAACAACTCGGTCTTGGCACACACTTTGTAATATTTTCATACTTTCGGTCTTGCTTTTTATTATATTAAACAATATAAAATTTTCTTCTCTCTTGGCTATGACCGATACTTCTTTTTTTTTCTAAGGCTTTGCATATGTGTTCGCAGGGATGGAAAATTCCTCCCCTACAACACATAAGCCTCCATGAAAATTGGACCCTTAATTTCTTTGATAACTTCAGAAAGCTACTTAAAGCCCTCTTGTACTGTATATCTTTATAGACATATGTACTTAACTAATTAATACGTTATTTACGAAATTGAACGCAAATATTTTCGTATTTATATTGTAATTAAATTCCATCAAACGTTGTGTAATTTTTTGATTTATGATATAGGATTTTAATTACTTTCATTTTTGTGGTAACCCTCTTGGTTCTGATCGAGGCGTTGAGTTTCAAAATTTACTTGGTCTTTCCATTGCAAACCTAGACTTAAATGATTTCTCTGAATGAGCTAGCTTTCCTATTGTAACTATTCTGATTTCCTACACCCTAACAAAGTCGTAGTTAAACGCTGATAAAAGATATTATACATGTTTATTTGGACAGGTAATTAAATGTAACTCAAATGGTTAATTGTTAGTAAGTTTGATTTTGGTTAACTCTTGTCTGTTTGGCGCCACTCCTTTATGATTCTGCTGCTATAAGGTACATGTAAAGAATGATTTAGTAGGTTAATGTAATTAGTTAAATGTATATTTGACGAACTCGGAATGGCCCTTCGCTTGCAAAATTTGGCTCCTATCCTCCAGCAAGTAAACGAGATGATCGTGAGTCAACGAGAAATTCGCACAATCTTTTGACACGGCTCTTTGATTGATACCTAAGTTATCGCGTCCCAAAAAGCCTTCCACGTCATCATGCACTGCCTTCAAGTTTCCCCTCGGGTCCCGAAACCTCCAAATTCCATCTCCTCCAAGGTCTACTATTTACTTAGGGCGAACCGGTTTCGTCCTATATACAATCATATACTCACGGTTGGTGTGGACTTACGGGTCGTGAATCCTCATTCCACGTTTAAAAGAGAATGCGAGAGTGGTCTACCGACCTAAATGCAAGCTGTATGCAGGTCCGCATTCTCCAGTAAACAGTACATACGAATAAATATATGTATACATACAGTTTGGGAAAGGTTTATAACTCGCAATACGAGGCTATTTACCTCGCATCCCAAGCTCGGATCTCGTGCCAAGAACTCTGCGAAGCTCTAAGTTTGGTTACCGAATAAATACGTAAGAATAAGGTTATACTAATAGATACTAGTAAAATAAGATCTTATTTGATAGTTTGTTTTGGAGAGCTATCGAACTCCAGGCTTTTGTTTGGTTTTGACGTTTTTATTTAAGAGAATCGTCATCTCTATTTGGTTTGGTTAATGGTCTTGTTATAGGAGCGACCACTGCCTCCTATTTGATGAACTGTATTTGTTTTAAATTTTACCTCCAGGGTTCAACATTAATTTTGGTTCATCCTATCCCGTGATTTCTCAATTGTTTCAAGTAGTTGGTTGCCGCATTAGAGAGTACTCGACTCTCAAATGTCTCAGGCAACTGATGGGGTTTTGTATGAGCGCCCAATCAATAACATTCAAATGTTTTGTATAATTATTCGATATAAATCTTACTAACCCGTGATTTTTCAATTGTCGATTGTGAATGATAGGTATTTGTAAGCACGCAGCTTCTAGCTGTTTCAGGTAACTAATAAAATCTATGCGACCATCTAATCAATGGTATTCAAATGTTTCATGTAATTTTTCGATATAAATCTGGCTAACCCATGATTTTTCGATTGTTGTTTGTGAATGATCCATATCGCTGCACATTGCACAATGACATCCTGATGATTATCCTTATAACTCTAATAAATTATCTAGTTACGGCCAAGGTCGTTTTCAAACTATGCAGTTGACTGACCCAATTCTTCAGTGTATGCTTTGTTTATCAACAAATCGAATAGTATAAACATCTCACCTGACCCACTAACCCAGATGTGAGATTGTTTATTTAAGAAATATTTCTACCTCTCCCTATGATTCAGTTTCGTTACCCTCTATTGTGCATAGTCAATTTAAAATATTTTTAATTCCTTTATTGAAGTTAAACTATTTACTTCATTACCCGAATTTAGTAAATTTACTAGAAGTTAGGTGAAAAATAAATATAAATATATATATAAGTACACATATCTCGATTGTCAAAATACGTTAAATAAGATTACATATATTAATAAATAAATATAAAATATATGATTCTACATAGTCTTGAATATTAATAAATACATATTTTCTTTTTCAATAATATAGATATGTCCATGAGTAGGTATTTTAAATCGTTACCATTCCGATGTTTTGATTAATAAATAAAATACATATATATAAATACATTACATATATATTTATTCTTTATATACAATATATTACTTTATTTTATATAAATAAATACATAATATACATATATTAATGTGTAATGCTTTGTTTTGTTGTTCTTTAATAATTTAATTGAAATACCATAATCAGCTTCATCTCCTCACTCCTAGGTCCTGAAAATTATTTATAAAAGGAAAACTTACCCCCCACCAAGATTTTTCCAGTTGGGTGCCACACAACAAATCTTGTCAAAGAAATCCTACCTAATTAACTGTATTTTTCAAATAATTTCAAAATTAATCTTTTCGACTATTTATTCCTATTTAATATTTTATTCTTGCTCGATTCATATAAATTAGCTGATATTTAAAATTCGTGATATAGATGTGCCGGAAAATTATAAATTATTTAGGTCGAACTATTTTTGTTGTTTTCACTCTTTTTAATTTTTTTTTTATTTATATAAATTTATAAGAAAATTCATCCCGAATTGCGCAAACTTTTAAATATTTCGATTCTGAATAAATTAAATATCTGTTTAAAACTTTCTTCTAAATTTCACTGTTTTCACCAATATTTTAAAGTATCTACAATTATTTTTTTTTCGAATTGTTACTTTTAGAACAAAGGTTTGAGCGTTTATTATTATTGAATCCTTTTTTTTGTTTTTGTGTTTGATTGATGCAAAATTATAATCTATTTTTAAATATCAATTCGCGAACGCGTTTATTCTAGATTAACGATAAAACTCTCCATTAAATTCTAATGTTTTCACTTTGAATGAAATAATTATTTTTAAATTTTAATAATTCACTTTTAACACTTTTTGCACTATTCACTTTTAACACTTTTAAGCACTTCACACTTTACTTTTAAAGCACTGAGTTTAAACTGTATTTATTTTCACTGTTTGATTTAATTTAACTGACTTATTAAATTTCACTGACTCTAGCACTTGTACTTTTCACAAAATTTTGAATAAGTCCCAGGGACTTATTCAAAATTTAACACTTAAAGATTTTTCACTGTTAATCCTACCAAAGACGTAGTACTGCCACGTAACAACTTTTCGAATCCTCGGCGCGACTGTCTCCTGACTGATTTGTACCCTCTTTTATACCCCTCTCAGGTTCCAAAAGACGTATCTGAATTTCCTTTGATAATCGATTCTATCTCCTATCAACTCGTAACCTTGAACATCCCTCTCACTAATATTGATTGTACATCCATACGATCTTTTGTCGTCCGGCTTTGGGTGGCGGTTAATTTTTATCTCACGTCGCTAACTTGATAGGGTCCGAATCGGGTAAGTCTGCGTTAATCGCCCAAGCTCCCTTTGTCCTCTGTTCATACAAAATGTAGTTAAAATCTCATGATTTTGCGTTCCTTTTTTTCCTCAATTCGCGATAGGTCCGTCCCCAATAACATATATATAGATCTCAATTTTATGCATCTCGTGCGAAAATTGTTGAAAAATCCATGTCGAAATCTTTACTACGCATTTTTGAATTTCGATTTGTCTAAATTCTACTTAATTTTATTGTCACTTATATGAGCTTTTCCATTTCCACCCGTACTTTCTCTCTTTATGTCGCAGATTCGTATTTTCCCTTTTTCTTTGAATTTTATATTATTAGCGACGTTTTCTTCCACAAATTTCTTCTTTATTCTTATCTTATTTCTCATAACTCTATAACTACTTATTCTCCAAGTCGTATTTATTTATTTCACGGATAAATTAGAATTGTATCGCTTTTCTCCACTTGGATCATTCCTTATCTCCGTTCTTTACCCTTCCTTTTATCTTTTTCTCACTTTTCCCGATGTGTGTGGTCTCCAGGAAAATTTCATATTTCATTTATTATTAATTTATATATATTTTTCCACACTTCTGTGGGAGATATACCTAATTTGGCTCTGGGATATCTGTCACTTTTATTGCCTGACCCAATCTCCGCCCCATCCTCCATCTTTGTCATACAAGATTTCACATAAATTATATGTCTGGACACCTGTTTACGTCTCGAATTTATGTACTACAGTCGTAAATTTAATTTAATTTCAAACCTATTAATTTTAATATCTTTTGCTTTAAATAAATATTCCATAAGCTCCGCGTTAAATTTTATTGGTCTTCTAATCGTTTATTACCTTAACGTAAATAAGAATCATGTTCGAATTTCGATTGTTTATCCTTCAGAATACACATGAGATCGTCAACCTTTTATCTTGTTTCGATCCCTCTGTAATCTTGTGTAACTCTAATATCTATCTACCCTGATAATTATGTAAAATGTCTACTTTTCCTGAATCTAATCTATCGCTATATGTTTAGTTTTATGGCCTTCCTTTGGTACTCTATTATCATATTCCTAGGACCTTTGTGGTAGCTCAAAATCTCTGTATTATCACTCCGTTCAGTCGCTCCACTATTTCTAAAATGTCTATTTTAATGCGAGATTTTCATTCCCAAATTGATTTTCCAATATGTCCGCTTCATCTTAAATTGATAACGATTAGTTTCTAATGTTCCTAACACTTTCGTTTTCCTTTAGT
Organism: Hesperophylax magnus; assembly: GCA_026573805.1. Taxonomy (NCBI): domain Eukaryota; kingdom Metazoa; phylum Arthropoda; class Insecta; order Trichoptera; family Limnephilidae; genus Hesperophylax; species Hesperophylax magnus. Next base: position 8,840,467 of record JAIUSX010000184.1, on the reverse strand, counting down.
ACGATTTTTATCGAACTTGACACCCTATCTCTATCATAAATAATTGCACTATAGTTGAAAATTCTGCCAGCAACTTTCTTTCGTTTTACCCGTCCTTTTTTATACTATCACGTTTATAGTTTTTTTCATTGCATTTTCGTGTGTGTGTTTTTCCAACATGAAAGGCCAAAAGCCCTCGATGTCAACGGTTCGCTATCACCTAAATGTCTCAGTTATTGTAAACATTTCCTAGAGTTTGTCGCCTTGAACGTCAGTGTTTATACCATAGTGCGTTCACCTCTAATTTTTGTGGGAACGGAAATGCAATTAATTATCTATTTTAATGTCGGGTCCAAGGTTCAATCCTTTGTCTGTAGTTGATGCACGCCTCTCCGTTCACTGATTGGTTATTCAAAATTTTTATAGCTCTCGTTCATGATCTATTGGTTGACAAAATTCAATATTTATTTTTAGGCCTAGAAAGGGGGTTTCTTTCTCGTGCTAGACGATTTTACGACCTCTCTGCTTTCGTCCCGGAACCTTGATTTTAATTCCAACTATTACAGGTGTCTACTGCAAGCAAGCTGGATCAATTCTTTCTCCGCCAGATGTCGTTAGCATGTCCGTTTTCATAAATAATTTGCATATTTTTAGCAGCTATTGTTTATCTGTTTTTCACTGTGATTTAAGCCTTTCATCACAACTTCTTGCCTCATTCACATTCATACATCGTCTCATACATACTCTTCTATTATTCTGACTCTTGACATGGCCCAACTCGAGTATCTGATTCACTTGATTGTGCCATGTCTTCCTCGGGCGTCCCCGACTTCTGCTACCATTCGCATTTGCATCATATATCCTCCTTACACTCCTATCTTCGCTCATTCGCTCTACATGCCCAAACCATCTAAGCGTCCCTTTCTTAATCTTACTCATTACGCTTACATCAGCCTTGCACTCTTTGCGGATCTTCACATTCCTCACACGATCAAACATGGTTTTACCACACATACGCCTCAGGGATCTCATTTCAACAGCATTCAATCTACTTTCATCCTTTCTTTGCCAGTTCCATGCCTCACTTCCATACATCGAGGTAGGTACCAGCACTTCGTTGTGGACTGCTAACTTCGCTTCTTTGGACAGTTTTAATGTTTCTCTTATTTAATTTATGTCATTATTAGTGACATCTAGCGATAAAAAGAAATATTGATATAAACTCGGTATGTCGACCATTTGGAATAACAATGTCCCATTTGACAAACTAATGCTACGCGATTGAGAGCTCTAAGGTAACTGTCTTCAATGCTCAATATCGCATCACATTGTTGTAAAATCTACTCCGAAGGATTCGGCTACCACTAAACGTGTAAAAGAAACTACAGGGTTTTCCAATAAGAGGTGTTATTTCGAATAGCCCGATATTTCGGTAGATGTTACTTTTGAAGCTGTCATTTTTTGACATTTGACAAGTAGAAACTACGCCATTAATAAAAATGGAACGATACACGCTTTAACAACGCATTGAAATTATTAAAATTCACTTGAGTGAATCAAATGCAAATCATTTTGAGTGATGAGGCCTATTTTCACCTCGGTGGCTTCGTCAACAAGCAAAATTGTCGCATCTGGGGCTCGGAAAACCCAAGAGTTATTGTCAAAAAGCCTCTCTATTTTCAACGTGTGACTTTTTGGTATGGTTTATGGTCCGGCGGATTCATTGGACCTTACTTTTTTGAAAATGAGGCTGGAGCAACAGTCACGGTGAATGGATTGCGCTATCGAGAGATGATTAATGATTTTTTATGGCCGGAATTGGATGGTATTGATCTGGACAACGTTTACTTTCAACAAGACGGCGCTACGTGCCACACAAGCAACGAAACCATTGATCTTTTACGATTGAATATCAAAATAACACCTCTTATTGGAAAACCCTGTAGTAGCGGAAACGAGCGATTTACTACAAAAATCAACAGTACAAATACTTTCACGTGAAGAGTAATGCTATCTCTAGTCTTTAACTTTCTTCCTGTGCGGTTTTTACAAAATTTCATTCTGCATTTCATAGTTTTCATTTGAAATCATACTGGCCTAGTAAGCCACGCCCATTTGAGCACGGTTGAGTTTAAATGACGTGTTGTACCCGGTTGCCCTAGTGCCATCTCCTCTCCCTTCTTTCCTCAATGTTCCGACCACAATTAAAAAAAAAACAAATGAAATATTTTAAATATATAGATATAAATAAATAGATACGACATAAAAATTAGGTGGCAATAAGTTTTACACATTTGTCTGATAAAAAATGTGTTTTTTTTCGTTATCAGTAATTTTAGTTCAGTGTTTAGACATATGCCAGAGGCCTGAGGGGTTAAGATAATGCCCCGTAGTAAGCGTTCAAAGATGGTTTCAAATGGAGATATATTATGTAAATACGAATGTCAGAGGGAGCTCGCTGTATTAAAAAACGATAACAATTAACTCTTTCAGCCCCAGTAGTAATTCAAATTAACATGAGCTTTGTGATTTTTTTTACCGTAACGGTAGCGATTTAGAAAAGCCATGTTTTTTTTCTTATAGCTTGTAATCTTTTCTGAGGCGTCTATTTTTTCCGCTCGGTTGAAATCCTTATTCCCGCCACAACAACGATAAATATTTTGACATCTGCTGATTGTGAGTTTCATCGAATTTCTGCTGTCATTGATTACTTAATTTAAGGGGAGATATCAATATTTTCTACTCGAATTACAAATATTTTACGGCATTAAGATGTGTTCAATAATAATAACATTCGTTCAATTCACTGTTCACATTCATTTCCCAGAATAATGTAAATGAATTTCAATGTTCATTCAAATAAACGCTGGTAGTGACGGACATTTTTTCGACTAGTATGGCGAATTTTTTAAGATTTATGATCCTAGATTATTTATTTATATCTGAATGAATTTTAGTTAAAATGTTATTTGTTTGTGCCTTAGAGATTATCACTACATTGTAAATGTCTATTTTTGACATGAAACAGTTATTTGTACAACTTTTGTGTTATGTTTATTTTACATTACTATTTAAAAAATACCCTCTGACGCCCAATGTTAATCCAAATTAACATAGAATAATTAAAAAAAAAAAAAATTAAATTTAAAAATTTTCAAATAATTTTGCGAGGTATTATCAAGCATTACATATTTTATATATGTGGAAACAATAATGCGGGTGTGAGAGGGTTAAGCAAAAATGGTGAAAATATTTAATAAAAAACATGACTCGTTTGAAATAGAGCAAAAATCTCTCGACCAATGATTTGGTTGCATTTACAGATACACTGTAAAGAACGAAACATGTTTTTAATAATTTTCTTAGCTTACTTTGCGATTTTTTATCTTCAAACTAAAAACTTAAATAGTTTAAAAAAAACTTGTATAAATAAATAAATAATTATAAATCGGTAGAAATTGGAAATACGGGGGCTTTCATTCATCCGTATCTGTTCTCCAATGAAAGCTTCCGTTGTAATGAATGCATTATTGAAATAACATTTTAAAGCAATTTCTATCGCTATATCATTGTGTCACGTATTTCACACGATGCACGATTTCAGATAGTTCTGGGAATACCCGCCACACGATTATGTAAATTGGCGATTGAACAATTAAAATGCTTAATCTTTTTGTCACCGGACTCAGAAATACCATTTCTAGTCAATTACGATTTATCTTTTGGTTTTATGACTTTATCTCTTGCTCAATGGTTAAATAGTTTTACTACGTAAGGCAGCTGATACGGATCAGTTTTGATGATACTTAATAATCGATAAAGAATTTTCGATATTTTGCAAGCTAACATGCGATGGCTTAGAGTTAAAATATTTTATCTCCAATTTTGGTCGAAATGAGTTAAGTACTGAAATTTGCCAAAGATAGCCCATATTTGTATGGGTTCAAATATTGCAGCTTCTAAACCTACATGAAAATATTAAAAAATGTACCTTAGAAATAGCTACGAGGCGGCGCACATTGGGGCGACTTCATGTAACGCGTTGGCTGAAATTCAGAAAATCAAATGTTCTTTACAATGAAGCAAGTATGCTAGTTTTGAAGTTCATTAAGTGTTACATAATAACCCCGAAGCGTTTTGCCCTAATCGCGATACTAACTGGAAGAGATCAGTTTGAACTTGACCTTTGTGAGGGTGACTGTGTCAGTTTTCGAAAGCGCGTAAATTTCAATACTTTTCAAGTTTATAAAAAGCAAAATCTATCAATTGTACAGATCCAATTCAATATGGATACGATGTCTTATGGTATGTACTTTAATTATATTATAGTAGTTATTGATACCCTCATACTGTATGTCATAAATTTAAATTAAAACAAACACCTATTTGAATGAAATATTTTCTTGTAAATATATTAAACGTAGAGGTATATAGTTTAGAGTTCCACGAGATCCCGTCATATTTTAATTGTTTTTATATAGTTTAATATCTTAGCTACAAGATTTAATTATAAATAGTTGCAAGTATGCACAATTTTTTAAATTATAGTACTTGAAAGTGAGGACTATCAGTTTTCATAAAAAACAGTTGTAGTCTAATAATCAATGTGTTTTGTTTTAGATACATTTTCTGGCGTGGTTCTTACGAGATTCGAATTATACATGATTACGAAGAATTCTGGCGTTAAGAAATTTGACGAAAAAGTAAAATTCCTGAAAAAAACACCTCTTAGAACTTACTCATTGTCGACTCTTTAATCAAAAATAACTTTTTAATGAAATAGCTGCATTCTGTTCTAAATTGAAAACCAAATGGTTGAAGTGTCACAGAATCCATGACTTCATTTTATTAAATAATAAAAAATGGCTCGAAAGCCTCGTTATGTTTAAGAATTATAAACCTTTAGCAGAAATAGTAAAAACGAAAAGAGGTCGACCCACACTGTCATTTGATATGTCGTTTGAGCGTACGAAACGTCATAAAACTATACTATTGCGATCTAAAACATCTAGAACTGAGTTAGCCTTTGCTACCCACATGAGTTTTCGGTTGGCAGGTAAAGCAGCAACACCGACTGTAGTCAAAGACGTCACGTTAAGTACGCCGACCAGAGCAAATAAGTACAGAAAAGCTTTTACCGATAAAACCCAAAACAAAAAGATATTGAGTGGTGATGAAGCACTTGCTTTGATTGTAGATGCCAAAATTAGTCGCTACCAATACAATTTTATAAGAGAAAAGGATAAAGAGGTATTTCCTTCATACAAAATTGTACAAGGAGCTAAGAAAAAATGATACCCATTAAGTGAATTCATAACGGTCACGGAATCTTCAGCGGAAGTGAAATTGCAACAATTGCTGGATCACACTGCTGAGCGTTTAATACAAGTTCAGCAGCCGGACAATGAAGACAATTTCAAAAGAAGTGCTGAAAATGCTAAAGACACCAGACCCTAATACGACTACCAGGAATGATTCGATAGTTGAATCAAGTATTGATGACGATAGTATATTGTCACAAGATGATGAAGACGATTTATTATGTGTATAACTGTCAATAAATAGCACGAGAAATAAAGTGAGCATTTTGACTGATTTAATTGATCTTATATTATTCAATTTTATATTTTTGTACTAAGTATGCGTGACTTTTCGAACATTTTTTTTCACTTATTTTTATCAACATGTCTATACGGAACTAAAAATCGAAAAAGATTTGATGTCATTGCAACCACTGATTTGATGCCAACTTTCGGGGTCATCGGCCCCATTGTGCGGCGTATCGATTAATATAACATTAATATTAATATAATTAATATTAATATAATTGGTAAAAATCTTGCATTCTTTCTAGATAAACAACTATGTCGTACAACAAATTACGACAACACTTTTGCCACAAAATGAATGATCGTTTTTTAGAAGATTGAACAGTAATTTTACGTCAAGTAGGGTTGTTAAGTTCATCTCCATATCTTGAGACGCGATACCTTTCAGGCTTGCTATTGGCCGATAAAATTAACAAATTACAACACGGGATTTGAGCGATAACTTTGTTCTATGTTTTATATTGTACGGAACTTACATTTATAAATAGGCTATCGAGGTAGACATCAGAATTCGATGGGGCATTAAATTATGAAATTTCTCTTTGACAGTGTTATTTTCAGATTGAAATTAAGTATGAAAAGTCTAATCCATTGTATCATCGATATATTGACGCACCGACAACCGAAATTAGTATGTTTTATAAAAGAGAAATAATAATAATATATTATTTTTTTGGAATAACTTAGTGAGTAAAACCTTAAATTGTAATATTTAATCATTGAAGACAATATTAGCGATTCCTAAACGAAAATCTGAAACAGAAAAATCAGAAAAGGATACGGTCACATCTAGGACACGAACCCAGGACCCTTGCCTTGCCGGGACACCGCTCTACCAACTGAGCCAATGGGACCCTATCTACTTCGGTCATATTTAACTGTATCATACTTAGAATAAGAACTACCAACATTATCTTCATTTTTCTCACCGCACATTTTTATTGGAAACTATTTTTTATGTAAGATCTTAAGATTCAACCCGAACTAAATGCAATCTAGACAGCGTCTTTTAGATAAATGTATCTTTTATTTTATTTTAATGTGTTATATCTATTGACTTTTCTGCAAGCCTAGGATGAATATTTATTTTTTTAGAGTAACTTAGTGAGTAAAACCTCAAATTGTAATATTAAATCCGCTTATGAAGGCCCAGAAATCAATAATTAAAGTCATAATGCGTAAACCATATAGGTTCTCTAGCGATAAGCTCTTTAAACAATTTAATGTACTTGATGTTCGTCAAAACTATATAAAAAAGGTTATTATCCATGTACATAAAAATCTAGATAATATTAATAAAATTGACCATAAACATATTACAAGAAGCCACACCAGAAATGACCTTATGATCCCAACGAGCAATACGGCAAAGTATCAAAAGACACACACATACTTGGGACCTAAACTGTACAACAAAATCGCCCCTGAATTAAACATAAAATTTTGTAATATTTCCTACATAGGCCCAATAATAACTAAATGGTTGATTGGACTGGGTAGAGGAGAATCTGAACAAATGTTAAAAAACGTCACATAATAAATAGACATAGACTAATCACACACTATATGTATCTTTCACTATTCTAATTATTGCTCATACACAATTGAAACATACACAACAGCTCACGTTCGATTCTATCATAAGATTGTAATGATTAAACATCACAAATTAAAACATTAATGAGATATATTATAGACATAGACAAATCACACACTTACTTTCACATATTTTGATTCCTTGGAACGGGCAATTTGCCTAGTTAGGAACCAATAATTTCGACCTGATAAAGGTACAATAATCTATAATCACTAAAAATATTTTAATTATATCTTGTATCATATTGTACTGTGTGTAAATCTAAAGGAATAAATAAATGAAATAAATGTAAGTTATTGAAGACAATACTTGTGATTCCTAAACGAAAATCAGAAACAGAAAAATGAGAAAAGGATACAGTCACATCTAGGTCCTAGATAATGAAATAATAAATTACCTCAAAATCACATTTTAACTGTCCAGTATTATTTCATAAGCCTTCTCTCAATCTGAAGTAGCTCAATTACACGTTCGTAGTAAGTAACCTTTCATTATCGTCATTATTGAATCCGCTCCAATAGTATTGTGATGAAAGAACATTATTGCGTTTTTAAGCTTCTCGGATTGGTCAAGAGTTCAAGAGATGGGAGAGGAAAATAAAGAAGGTTGAATTGCTTTATTAAGATTGGATGATTGCTATCCGCTCTTAAAGTTCAAAGGGTCAATATTTTCGATCAAACACGAAAAGAATTTTCGAAAAATTGATGGCAAAATCACCATTATGGCGTTACGTATGAGATTGTAAATTTGTTGCTGTGGTATGAAGTTAACTACTTAATTATGGACTTAACTATTTGAACTTATGGCGCTTAAATATTTCCGATTGGATTTACAGTGAATACTCTCAGTAGCTTCCTGGTGAATGACAATCATTCAGAAACGAAATGGCTCTAGCTTCGTTTTGTTTGCCTCTTCTTTATCCTCATTTACTTCCCTCTTCCTCCTTTCACTCTCACAACTTACCCCCAATTGGGGAAGTCATAGTCCTACTGGCTCTAGACAGTTGAGACCGTTTTCAAAATTAATAAAGTAATTCTTCGCTACCACTCAATGCTCTTATTATAGGGTAAAACGGATTAGGTTTTGTTTTCGAGACGAACTGCGAGCTGAACCTCAACTTATGGGAAAGGAACGAAGCAACCGCAAATGGCGCGAAACGCCGCTCGCTTGCCGGTTCCTTTCCCGTAATTCGTGGATCGCCTCGCGTTACTGTTCACAAATGTATACGTACCATAAAAGTAAAAAAAAAACAGGACAAAATTTCCTCGAGCCCAGCCGCGAATTACGCGAAAGGAACCAGGCAACCGTAAGCGCCGTTATCCGCCGTTCTAGTATGGTAATACTGTTTTTTAAACAAAGTAATTCTAATAATGGATCAAAAAAGAAAAATAATTAATTTCCCCCACTGAACGCGTATTCGAAGAATTCAAAGTTCCTACATTTAAAAACTTATTTTTGAAAAAATCAATTATTCAAATTATAAAAGTAAAAGATAAATACTCATTCATAACTGAAAATCGAACCAGACTTAAATATATATTTGCATGTCTTAAACTACACACTTCTTTTGCCCAGCACCATTATACCCACAAATGAAAACATTTCTTTAATAAATTACCAGAAAAAATCAGAAGCATTAATGATAGAAAATAAATATTGAATTCTATAAAAAAATATTTTAGGGAAATCAATAACAAAAAAACTGCTTCCCCTAGTTTCACTTGAAAATCTCACAAATTATCCTACAATAATCTAATTTTTTACTTTGTAACCATAACCTTAATGTAACTTAAACCTTTTATTTAATTATTTCACCAAATAATGCATTAGGTATATTAGTATACCATTATTGTTTTCGCAAATGTACACTCCTCTTCCAACCACAAGCAAATGCTTTCAATGGAAGAGTAGTATAAATAGAAAACAGAAGCTAAGTAAAAGCTGAATTGTAATATTATGTTCAAAAGTAATGTAATCGTAACTTTACTTTTGCTATTAATGCACTTGTCGGAAAACAAAATGGCAACTCTCACAATTCAAATCTTAAATAGAACAGTGGGAAGAAATAATAATTATAAAAGTGTGTTTATACGATCGCTTTGTAAACCACACAAAAATAATAAAATTATACAAATTAACTTAAATTTTTTTTATATGGGAATTAATGAAAATTTTCCACATTTATTATTATTATTATTATTTTTACACAATCAGTTCCAATGACACTTTGCGAATGTGAGTTCACTGAACCAGAGTTACACAGGACAAACCGACAACCGAAATCAGTGTTTCTGATTAAGAAGTTATGTACAATGAATAACTAAGAGTTGATTCTTCCTAATGATGAATAAACAGAATAATGTGATTGATCGCGTATGGACGGTATATTCGAGTATTACAAACAATTTTTGTATAAGAATGTAACATAATTAATAACACTGTTATATAACAATGCTGTACGTTAATTTTGTATGATATTGTGTTGTATATTAAGCTCGCTATTAATAAATTACAACAAATACCAAATGACTTTTCAAACATCGTGTTTTGTTGAGACTCGTATCTACATATTTGATCATAATTACTCAATCCTATTATACAAGGTGTTCAAAAAGTGCTGCTTTCAGATACATCTATTTGAATTTCAATTTTGTTTTCTTGTTATTTCTTAATGATAAACTAGTGTTTATATTTCAGGATAATCCTTTATGCTATGTATAAAACCTTGTCTTATAAACATTAATTTATCATTAAAAACTAATATTATTTGACAAGTCAAAAATATTTCACCAATAAATGAAGATATAATAATGTCTCGACGCCATCTAGTGAGAAATTTAGCCCTAACAAAGCCTTTCCTACAAAAACAAAGTTGGTTGTTTACAGGTGGAAAAATATAATAAGCGGTAATTGTTGATTGAGGTACTAGTACATATTAAATCATTTGGCGGGTTAGAAATAAGCCGACATAGCTCAGTGGTTTCAGAGTACCTGACCGGACATCAGAAGGCACGGGTTCAATTCCCGTTGGCGGCATTTATTTTTACTAGGGAGATATTTTCAATTTGTATTTATATCTCAGGCGACTAATTATTGATTATAATTATTAATGTTTTCTTGGTTGAATCAATAAATGAAGTGGAGTTGGAAGTGGAATTTTGGAAGTGGAAATTAAGCCACTTCAGGACATCCGATCGAGCTGAAACTCAGTAGATAGAACCGTAATTGATGACAATGCGCATACCCATGCGATGTTCTGAAATCGAATGACATTCTATTTAATATATAAAAATACAGTAGTTAACATACAAAATAAATGTCGGTACATCAAATTAGAATTTGGTTAAGGTATTACAGTTGTTGACTACAGTTCCTGGGGATGAAGGTTCAATCCTCAAACAAACCAAAATATGTACCTACCTACTTTAAAATAATAAAAAGTTTACAGCAGTTAAGAGACATTTCCTGGAGAGGAAGGTACATTTTAAAAATATTACATTTTTGACCGTTTTTGCCTAAAAATACTCTTGAAGCCATATAATATATAATAACACAATAAGTGCCTTCTGGGCGTGTTTTGTGATCCAAATATTAGCCTAATCGAGGCTTAAATTTCCAATGCAAAACTTTGTAAGAATAGAACAGTCGCATTATATGAACAAGGGCATCGATTCTCCAATCCAGGCCACTTGCAATCGCCGTCGAAAGTACATACATTGGTCAAGTCTCTTCGAAGAATCACACTTAGGCCTTGCGCGCACCACGATTTTCTGTACCACGATAATTTTGTCGCAGAAATGCAACGTATGAGTTAGTAAGCATGTGCGCGCATATACGACAGATAAATAGTTGCTATTTTAAAATTGTGATTTGTCACATTTTTCCGCGACAGCGCGCGACGCGATTGTCGCAAAACAAAATTATACCTTTTGTTGTTATATGGACACGCGCGCACTGCGATTTAAAATCGCTACCTGACAACCTTTCTTCAGCTGAGATTGCATTCCGCCATCTAGTATTATTGTATGTTGTATGCAATTTGAGGTACAACAATTCTTAATAGTTTGTCAAATGTCTGAATCGTCATTCTATATTAGCCAAATAATTTTTTTGGATATTGTCGAAGATCATTGTATTTCAAATAAAAGAAACCTTTAACATATCTTTATGCTGTAAAAGGATGAGTCCAGTATTTATGTGTTCTTTTATTCCTCCTCTTCCGAAGAAGCAAAACACAACAATACCAAGTGTCACAGTGAACACATACTTTTTTTGCTCCACAAAATTAACAGTAAACATTAATCTAAGGACTCTATGTAGTGATTTTTATTACAAAAACTCAACTAAAATCTAAACTTAAACAGTGAAATAATAGTTGCAGCTGCCTAACTGGTAACTCTTTATTTATAAATTAATATCTCAAATCTCAACTGTCACCAGAGCGCATTAGACACACACAAACAAACGTCATACAGAAGGAAGTACTACTGACATACACATTCAGAGTATCGAAGTGTGCAAGTGAATAGCCCATCTAACTTGTCACAGACAACTCAAGTGCAGGGTTGTCACCGCTATATTATATAAAATAAAATTAAAATAATTTTATAAATTCCAACTTGCAAGATGAGTGCCACAGTTGCTCTTTCTTATACCAATAAAGCGAAAGAAGAAATTAGTGCTCTATACAGTAACATAACGGATCCCGCTTTAAAACTAACTAAAGATCAGATGACCAAACTACTCAATAAACTGTCCAACCTCTCTGGCACTATGTTAGATGTAGGTGTAAAAGTAGGAATTCTCGAGGGACAGGTCAAGTCGTACGAGCACATGGTCTCTTCAAAATTGATAGATTCAAACTCATCACAAGAATCCACAAACTCATCAAATGTATCAATGTGTGAAGCTGCCGATGAGCTCGAAGAGAGGAAAAAACGGTCAAAAAACATAATTATTTTTAACTTCCCTGAAAGCTCAGCCAGTTCCCATATAGAAAAAAATACTGATGATACAACGAGAATCTTAACCACACTAACAACTCTTAACTCATCCATCACCCGAGCCAACATAACAACTTTTCGTCTGGGAATCACAAAACCTGACAAACCTCGACCTCTTAAAGTCATCCTTGACAGTTCCATCCAAGCCATAGACATACTGAAGAAAAAGAACAACATAACCGAATACCCCGGTATTAAAATTTATTCAGACCAAACCCCAGCTCAAAGAAACTATCTCACCAAGCTACGTTTAACACTAGAACAAAGAACCAAAGATGGTGAGATTGGACTCACAATAAAATACAAAAATAATAAACCTGTTATTGTAAATAGTAACCCAAAAAACTAAAACCTATCATGGCTTACTATCAGAATATCAGAGGCTGCCGCACAAAACTTAATGAGCTAAGATCATCGATTCCAATCCATCCCTTTCATATATATTTCCTGACTGAAACTTGGTTGGATCTGTCCTTTAACACAGAAGAACTAGGCTTCACTTCACACAACACCTACCGCTTAGATAGAAGTACCGCCACCAGCACCAAATCAAGAGGAGGAGGTGTATTAATATCAGTCACCAAATCTATAACTTCATCCAGGCTAAAATGCAAACACAAAAATATAGAACAAATTTTCCTACTACTCAAGATGAACCTAGGAAAAATCATTCTTGGATGTGTTTATATTCCTCCCGGATCAATTACACAAATTTACGTAAACCACATTGAAGATGTAGAGGCCCTCAAGCTCAAATATCCGGAAGCTAGAATGCTGCTAATCGGCGACTACAATACTCCCAATATATGTAGACTGGATTACCCATAGTGATAACTCAACAACTCATTTTAATACATCTGCTAATGCTCGTGAAATTATAAATATGTCAAATTTCCTAGGTCTTAAACAAATTAATAACGTATACAACTCTAATCACCACTTACTAGATCTTGCATTTAGTAGCGATCCTTCAGTAAAATTATGTAAATCCATAGACCCCCTTCTTCCCGAAGATTCCCACCATCCTCCCTTAAACATCACCATTACTAACAACTTCCTAAACATTTACTCTAATAGTGTTCCTAAATATTCATACAATTTTGCAAGGGCAGATTATCCATTGATAACAAAATACTTAGAAAGTACAGACTGGTCCTTTTTAGACAAAAACACAAATGTTAACCAAAATCTTGAATCTTTTTACTCCATCATCAACACGACTATTGAAAAATATGTTCCCTTAATTCAATTCAAACCATCAAAGTTCCCCAAATGGTTTAATAATGACTTGAAACACTTAATAATTAACAAAAAAATCTGGCACAAAAATTTCAAAGAGAGCAACTCTATCTCAGACTACAAAATATTTCATAAATATAGAACTGATTGTAAAAAGCTCTCCAAAAAATTATATCAAACATACATACTCAACACAGAAAAGTCTATTCCTTCAAATACCAAAAACTTTTTTTCACATGTAAACTCACTAAGAAAAAACAAACCTAGCCTACCAACCTACATGTATTTCGAAGGGAAAAGTAGTAGTGATACTAATGACATCGTTAATTTGTTTGCCGACTTCTTCAAAAATGTTTACGATAATGATATCCCAAATGTTCAACTTCCACCCTTTCATCCAAAGAAATCGGTCCACATTCCCGCTTTACATATAAATGTTCCTGATGTTATACGCAAAATAAAAACACTCGACTTAAAGAAAAAAGCGGGTCCTGACAAAATTAGTCCTGCCTTTCTAATTAACTGTGCATCAATAATAGCCAATCCACTATGTCATATATTTAACCAATCATTAAATTCTGGCTGCTTCCCCGACCTATGGAAAAATTGCTATCTAACACCTGTATTTAAAAAAGGCGATATTCATGATGTCACTAATTACCGACCCATTTGCATGCTCTCAACTATCCCCAAACTGTTTGAAAAACTTATCCTCGATAAAATCTCCATACATATTAACAACATCATTGTAACTAATCAACATGGATTTATGCCAGGCAGATCCACACTAACAAATCTCTCCTTATATGAAAATTTTATAGCATGTTCACTCGAAAACAAAACCCAAGTCGACTCAATATATACAGACTTTGTAAAAGCGTTTGACAAAGTTAACCATAAAATTCTTCTCAATAAACTTAGTCAAATCGGAATTGAGGGAAAACTATTGGAATGGATAAAAAGCTACTTAACAAATAGAAATCTACAAGTAAAAAATAATTCTAACCTTTCACACAAATTCATAGCTACTAGCGGTGTACCCCAAGGGTCACATTTAGGCCCAATACTGTTTCTCCTTTTCATAAACGATATTGTTACTGTATTTGATAAAAATGTTGAAGTGCTACTTTTTGCCGATGACCTTAAACTATTTAAAATTATAAAAACAATAAATGACTGTATTCAAATTCAATTAAATTTAAATAAACTTCAAGATTGGTGCAAAACTAACAAACTTTATCTCAATATTAGTAAATGCCACATTATAAGATTTTTCAGAACAACACAACCCCTTAACTATCAATACAAAATAAATAATGTTTCTCTCGCCTCTGTAAGTGAAATTAACGATCTCGGCATTATTTTCGATTCAAAATTTAACTTTCTTTCACATGTAGAAACAGTCACCAACAAAGGATTAAAAATGCTCGGCTTCATTCTCCGAAATGGCAGAGACTTTAAAAATATTTCAACACTAAAAATCTTATATTCCTCACTTGTTCGAAGTTAAATCGAATATAATTCTCCTATTTGGTGTCCTTACTTTAAAATCCACTCCGACTCTATTGAAAAAATTCAGCATAAATTCCTAAGATACATTAACTATAAACTCGGTCTACCTATAGAATCAATAAATTACTATCACTTGATGAAAGAATTAAACTTACTTAAACTCTCAGATAGAAGACTTATTTCCGATTTGACTTTTATTTTTAAAATTGTCAATGGTATTATAGACAGCCCTGATATATTAAGCCTAATTACCTTCCATATACCCACTAGATCCAAAATTCTTTTTAATTTCAATAACAATATCAGGACTGAGTCATTTAGAAACTCGCTTATACCTAGATTGCATGCAGTTGGCAA
Organism: Hesperophylax magnus; assembly: GCA_026573805.1. Classification (NCBI taxonomy): domain Eukaryota; kingdom Metazoa; phylum Arthropoda; class Insecta; order Trichoptera; family Limnephilidae; genus Hesperophylax; species Hesperophylax magnus. Next base: position 8,825,171 of record JAIUSX010000184.1, on the reverse strand, counting down.
TGCTTTCTCAGAAGTAGTAGATGTGTTCAACTGCACGGAATATAGTTATAAGAAGGCTATAATAACATACCTCTGTCGTAATTATCAATGTTATTAGGCATAATACCATTCTATTCATAAGTTATCACAGAACCTAAACTATGCACTTACATCAGATATCAGACAGAAGAGTGTTATATACTTAATCAAAACTATAATTTTTCCCAAAATTGTTATGAGATGTCTTACTGACAGCCCTGATTCAATAGAGCCAACTCTTAGTTCTCAACAAATTCAACCAAATTCAATATTGAAGGTAACAATAACCTCAATACTAAATTACTGTACGGATTGAAAATAAAAATGCTATTGTACCTATGTATACCAGATGTTATTCTTGTTTAATTTTCAACATAATTTCTCAGTAATTATTCTGTTTAACATAATACTGTTTCGCTCCTGTGAACCACTGTAAACATAAATCATGTATATTGTAAAAGCCTTTTACGGCGTCTAAATAAATAAATAAATAAATAAATAAATAAATAAATAAATAAATAAATAAATAAATAAATAAATAAATAAATAAAAACAATACAAGCAATTTGTACGAAATCTATGTTGAGAATGAACAATTCATCGCAATTTTTCATCGCGATGCGCGCAGTATTATTTTTGCGATTTCTTATAGCACGATTTTAAAATAGTGTCGCAAAAAATACAATCGTGGTGCGCGCTAGGCCTAAGTGCGCCAAACGTCAAATATCATTCCTCACGAGAATGACTTCGTTGAGAATCGACGCCCTGAGCTGATCCAAAAAACCGATATATTTAAAAAAAAATTAGTGGTATTACAAGAATGGATCAAATATATTAAGCACCAATATGTTGCCTATTGTTGTCAATGAGATTCTAATGTCATCCGTTCGTTCAGATAAATGTAATTTTATTTTCTTCGAAAATCAATATAATATGTGACAATCTTAAATTCACAAGTTGTAGAGTTGACATAAAAAACAACATAAAATCAAGTAAGTAACTTTATTAACGTCCTGTAGTAAATATTAAACACTTATAAATTTTCCCGATCCCTTTGATGCCACCAATGCCATGACATTACTTCACCTTCTTTAACGATCTAATTTTGCTATTCTTTCTTTAATTTGTTCCACATATGTACAAATCAAATCTGTTACAGTTTGGTAACAAAATTTATTTTGTGTTGTTTTTTATGAGATCTTCCTTCATACTTTAAAACGTTCACTATTATAGTGAATTAAACAAAGTATACCAGCACTTACTTTGAGAAATGGATTATTTAACCTCTCAGGCTAATTTGTTCGCTTCTGGGAACAGCTCATATAGGTCTCATAGATATCATTGTCTCCCTTACTGTCATGGTGAGAAATATGATGTAGATGGTGTTTAAAAGAGCAAATACCACGCTTTATATCCAAATCAAGAAATAAACCAAGGAAACATTAAAAAGTTCACCTCAATGAAACCGAAATTTTCGACTGCAATTTGAGAAAAAAATTATGAACCTTCGTGAATGAAAAAAAATCAATTATATGATACGACAAAAAAGTGAGGTGACAGTAACGTTTATAATACACTTGTATAGGAAAATTTATGTGTGTGGGTGTGTGTGTTTTTTCTTGTTATCTGAATATTAATTAGAAAAATTGTATGGTGAGCCATTTGTAAAAAATAATTATGTTCGGATTCAAAATTTCAACATTTAAAAAATTATATGATATTTTCTAATAATAAAATTACATTTATGAAATGTTTTTCGTTTTCGGATACATTCAGAAACATTTAATTTATTTGAATTTTATTGCAAAGCGAAGATACTCTAACCTTTTGACAGAATATGCCAGATACCATCAGGTAAAGAATTTTATTCAGTACCTATAGGAGGGAAAATCGGCAAGGAATTCGTGAAGTTGGAAGAAAGGTATCTATAAGATTACAGTAATATTTGGCGAAAATTATTTAATACATGTGTGTAATTTTAGGTTGTGAGGATAATAAGTATAATGGATGAAAAAAGGTCAAATTATTATTTTTAATAAGATAGTCGTGTATGTAATACGTAACAACGAATACCTTTATTTCTCGGAAATATGTCTTCCACTTTACATTCTTCCCGTTCTCTTAATTCCTCATCAGTCTTACATCACCGTTCGTATTTTTGATGTGGTATCATTCCTACTAAATTCATTATATTTGCTTATCCAAATTCAGCCACATTCGAATGTTAGAATCTCCTCTTGTATAAATAGCATTGGTGTGCGAAATTTTCTAATTGCCTATCGTATTTATTCTGATTAGAATAATCATCAGACTGGTCAGACCAGTTCGAAGATAATTGATGATTTAATTTACTTTATTATTTTTCGTCTTTTCTGTAGGTTCTACAATTGTTTTCGTAATTTAATAAACGCGAAAGATGTTAATTTTGAAGCAAATTCTGTTAAATTTATTTTTACAACAATGTCTATACGTAATGCGCTATTCGAACCTTTCTTCTTCTGTGATGAAGGCGATTGTTTGAAAGCGGTCCATTCTGATAAACAAACAAGTGGAATTAAGTTTTAAAATAGTTTAATTGTACATACTCATTATATGAAACCATCAAAACATACGTCTTCGTGTGTTGTCTCGACACAGGTACACCCATGGAGAAAATAATATTTCCTCCATGGGAGTATACCCAATGAGAAAGGTATTAAAAAAATCATTTATAGCTAATCATATTTTGTATAGATAAATATTAAAAAAAAAATCATTTTTAAAAGTATTAGATATACAGTTATGTCATAAATATTCCTAAAGGAAGATTTATCCAAGAAATAATAGTTAATTTTGGGTTATTTTATAAATAAAGTGAAATTAACTCGTTCTAGAGTGCTAGATTCTCTCAGCATCGCTCTGATGTAAGATCACCATTCGGAATCGAATCGTTGGCATTGCTTGATATGACTTAAGTCTATATTGGTGACCAGATCTGAATATCTAGGCATTTCCTCACCCTCCTCTTCCCCATCTACTACTTCAGTCTCAAAACATTCCAAAATTGGGTATGCCTTTAAATGCCTTAACCTTTTCTCCGAACAGTTGGAACTCTTAAGGAATACACACAAAAAAAATAACATTCCAATCCAACAAGGAAAACGACTAGCGAGTAGCCTGAGAGAAAGTTTGAAATAAAAAAAATATATATATATTAAAAATACATATTTATTGCACGCCACTGGTATATTCTAACAGCATTCCATCAGCTTGCTATTATGATGGAATATGTTTTGGTCAGAAATAACACTGACACACATCTTCGGCAGTATAAATTATAACGTCAATTCTTTCCCGATAAACTTTCGTAATTTCATTGTTTTTTTTATTATTATAATACTTATTCATCATTACAGCTCGTTTGTTTCACTAATGAAAAACAATAAAAATTTATTACATCTGTTCGATTTAACACAACCTAATACGGTAGTAGTTGGTAAAAAAAATAGACACATCGTTATAAACAAAATAAAGTGTTTCTCAAACTTTTCAATTTCTTATGCTTTCACGTTGCTTAATTTAACAATTTATTCGTTACAGAAGACAATATAAAATATATAGAAGTTTGATAAATACCGACTTGAATGTCACTAATATATACACGACCTTCTGACTCTTAGACCCGTGACTTGATACCCATGATTTGATACATTTGTATCGAAAAATGAATTACTTCTACCACACAGACACTGACCACAATAACTTCTGTCGTTTATTTAGTGTTGAGGAATTTACAACCTTTGGAAAGTCCTGACTACCCCTAGGAAAGTTAAAGATTCCACTCCATTCAGTCTTCTGTTGACTCTCTCTCAGATCCTTGTACCTAAGATGCGGTTTTTTCTCATCCCAACACTCCCTCATCCTGCAGGATTGATACAGAATAGCACTCTTCCATCTTTGTTACATTTCTTGTCCAGTAGAGCCGTCTTAGTTTTATAAAACTTGCTCTCAAATATTAACATATAGTATTAACAGAAACGGTCTCAAGGGAGAACCTTGTGGGACTCTAGAAAAAGTCAAGAATTCAACGGAATTAGAACCTTTACAAAAAAATATTACTTGTGATTAGAGAAGTGTGATGCAAATGAGGTACATTTTTTTGGTTGTACCTTATCTGTTAGACTTATTTTTCTCGAAAGGTTAGAATAGGATTACCTTCTCAATATTTACCTGTAAATAAATACTTTTTCGTTACTCATCGCATCAAGTTCTGTATTGATCTCTCTGAATTTTCCGGTCAGCTGTGCAAATTTCACAACTACAAAGCTCACCGTTCGTGAGTTTTTAGTTCGATATACCTATATATTTAGTTTCCAGACACCATGGATAGGTTCTTTGCCTTTTCACAATCAAAACAATTACCGCAGTACCGTCTAGGTTTTAGGACATCACCTTATTTGGTACCAAAACCAAACGTTAAACATCTTTAAATCTCATTCGGCAACTTGATTACAGCAATAAGCTATTCCTTCATTGAATATCGACTCAAAGCCCTGTGATCATTAATTAGTTATTAGTGAATTTTTAAGTATGTACCCCGAGTTCGGCATGGTTTTTTGGTGGCAAACGACTAAACGAAGGCTTTTATTGGCACACTGAATGATGCTACAATAATACGTAATTAAGGCAAGAACCAGCAATAATAAGTAAGCATGCAATATTGAGGATGGCTTGTTTTAGGTTGTTTCCAATGATAAAAAACCTTGAAGAAGATATGTAACATTGATAATCGGTTGATTTAAAAAAAACTGCTGGTATTATCAAGTGGATGATAAATAAATAAAAACCCTTTACTCGTTTTTGTACTTTTAAAGATAAAGATAACACTAACAAAAATTGTTAATTAACAAAGTCCATCATATTTTTTACTGTGATGTTGAACTACTGTTTATTTTAATAAAAAAAAATCGTCTACTGATTGCCAACTATTGGATAATTACATCTTGACACTTTTCATTTCTAGAAGTTTGTTGCAGAGTCCTTTTTTAAAATCGCTATAAGTTCACAAATTGGATTTTTTTGGAGTTTCTAACATAAAGCATACCTTAAACGTAGATCAAATTATTATTCTCTCATGTATTTATTTATCGGAAAATAATATTAACCGTTTACAGTAGATTTTTAATGTGATGTGTATAAAAAGATGCACTGCCAAAACTCCCTAGCATTCTGTTTTAGATATGGCGTATCTGAAAAGATACACCGCCAATATTAAATGCAATTTAGTAACGTAAATAATTGATAATAAATAATACAATCGAAAAACATATGACTGTCGAATTTTTGGCAATGTAAAGAAAAACGATACAACCTAGAAAACCCACTGACAATGATATTTTCTCAAATAAATTTCATATAAAATGGCAAACTTTAGAATACCTAAAATAACAGATATTTTTTCGAATGCAAATTTCAAACTTGCCAATTCAAGAGTTAAGTTAGTTTTTATCAGTTCTCCTTTAAATCGCGGTTGAACGTGTTACGTGAACAATTAATTATTTATATTAAATTGATTTAATTCTGAGGAAGCAGACCCATTTCAAGCGTTACTTCCACTCCTTGTGATTAGGATTAATTTACTTGGCTAATTAAAAAATGTAATATGACTAATTAAATATATTAATATGCCTAGTTTGGGGTATAAATAATTAATAAATAAATAAACAATCTTTGCTATAAAACACATCAGTGAACTATTTCTTTCTTTATTCTAAAGTAACAAAAACTTTAGAACAAAGAACTGTGATATGGTGATCTTTTTGATTTTTTTTATTGGTTTTCAAGCTACAATCCCGTTAAACTGCAATAAAGCAGTTCGTCAACAGGATGTTAATGATCAATTACATACATACACACATACTATTATTACTATAACTATACAATTAACACACCTAAATTAATATAAACTATCTCTATTTAGTAACCATTGTTTCAGCATATATTTCAATCTATTTGTAGAATCGCAATTTTTTATATTAATGGGTAACATGTTAAGCATTTTTGGCACGTTAAATTCTAGGGTTCGCCGTCCGTATTTATTATTATATTTTGGAACAAGCATTCCTTCATTCTTTGTAAACCTTGTATTATATTCATGTTCCACTTTCCTTTTATAATCAGACTCAGATATATGTTGAATCAATATTTTGTACCATAATAAGGCCTGCACCGGTAATATTGTTAAATTCCGATACAACAATGATATGTTTCGTCTCTGTGAAAAAATATGTTTTTGAGCTAATAACTTAACCATAGAATTTTGTACTGATTGCAGGTGGCTTAAATTAGTTTTACAAGAGTGACCCCAAGTAGTTAAACCATACCGTAAAGTTGATTCTGCGAGTGATAGGTAAATAATTTTTAAAATATTCACCGGAACGAAACATTTCAGTTTGTATATCCTACCCACTATCGCTCTCAGCCGCTTGCAAGTTTTGTTTATTTGTGTATCCCATTTGAAATGACAATCAACAGTCACCCCCAAATAAACGTATTCATTTACCAGTTCAATACTTTCACACATACAGGGCTGTAAAATGTTTTGATGAATACATATAAAGTTATGTGAAATTATTTTAGGCATGATCTGAAATGAAGCATGTGGAGACCGTATTTGCATCAATTTAGTTTTCTTGGTATTAATGATTAGACCTGCGTCATGTGACCATTTTATCAGGGACGTAAAGTCATGTTGCATATCGCAATGGATAATTGTTCATCAGATATGACAAGAGCAGTGTCGTCAGCATATACAAAGTGTCTTACATATTTAATTTTTTTTTTCATTATTGATACAAATATAATATATATCTGATTATAATAATGATAACATAGCATGTTTCTGTAGGACAGCTTTGTATTATTTCACTGATTTTAATATAAAACTAAATTGCTTTAAGTTTTCCGGTGTATTTGAATATAAAAATGTAGATGCCATTTTGGTGTCCGAAAACATTTTTTAAAGTAAAAAGTACAATAAATTTAAATTTTTCATATATTTGCTGCATCCTCCATTAGAAGGTAGTCGGTACTATGCGCTATGTAATAGGTGTGTCGAGGAAAGTGGCAAAGTGAGATTCCTATTGGAGATGACCTGACCTGCGCGGTAGGAGTTGCGCAACAGATCACAGACCACGTGACGCCAACCAACAAACATGTTACTCACATCATAATTGTTTTCATTTTACTCCGATGTAGGCACGAGCGAGTTAGTCCCCTGGTCTGATTGGAACCGATTGTTTCCTGGCGAGCATGCATCAGATGAGAACGCGTAAAATTTCACCAAAATCAATTTTCACCAAACCACTTTTCACGAAAACATTTCCTCTGTGGCAAAATACACACGCTACCACGCGGAAATAAGCATTAATGTTGTGCGTCAAACGTGATTTATTATATTTTTATTAAGAAATGTAGGTAATACAGAGTTTTCCAATAAGAGGTGTTATTTTGATATTCAATCGTAAAAGATCAATGGTTTCGTTGCTTGTGTGGCACGTAGCGCCGTCTTGTTGAAAGTAAACGTTGTCCAGATCAATACCATCCAATTCCGGTCATAAAAAATCATTAATCATCTATCAATAGCGCAATCCATTCACCGTAACTGTTGCTCCAGCCTCATTTTCGAAAAAGTAAGGTCCAATGACTCCGCCGGACCATAAACCGCACCAAACTACACGTTGAGAATAGAAAAGCTTTTCAACAATAACTCTTGGGTTTTTCGAGCCCCAGATGCTACAATTTTGCTTGTTGACGAAGCCACCGAGGTGGAAATGGGCCTCATCACTCAATATGATTTGCATTTGATTCACTCAAGTGAATTTAAAAAAATTCAATGCGTTGTTGAAGCGTGTATCGTTCCATTTTTATTAATAGCGTAGTTTCTACTTGTCAAATGCCAAAAATGACAGCTTCAAAAGTAACATCTACCGAAATCGCGGGCTATTCAAAATAACACCTTATTGGAAAATCTTATTGGAAAACCCTGTAAAAAAATTGTCATCGTTAAATTTTACATACAGCGCCCTTGAGGTGTTTTTGCACAAAAACGGCGCTATAAAAGTCATCCAGGTATTATTATTATTATTATTTATCATTTTTTATTTCCACTCGAAAACTACTGCTTCTACGAACAAATATTTACTCCAAGTTCCTGTAAGTTTTTGCTAACGTAACTTTACATACCTACTTTGCGATAATAATTATCAACATTCTTCCAAATAATTAATGGCCATACATCAATTGAATTTCCAAGAAAAGTTGAAAACGTGTAGCACTGTGAAAGTGTGTATGCACTTGAGACGAGAAAAACACACGAAATAAGACTTCCCTTCAGAAAAAAAACACAGAGATAATAATTGTTTATGTACGGAGCAATGAAGATATTTAAAAAATAAAATTAAAAGGATACATAATACACGTTTGTAAGGATTGTTTTAGAACATGAAAAACTATGTAACTATTTGAAATACCACAAATAAATATAAAACATGTATTTCTAGTTATAGTTGCTAATTTATTACAATAAATTTGTTATATTATTATTAATAAATCATTATAAGCAATAATTAGTCGCCTGCAATATCAATACAAATTGAAAATACTTCCCGAGTAAAAATAAATGCCGCCGGCGGGAATTGAACCCGCGCCTTCTGATGTCCGGTCAGACGCTCTGGACCACTGAGCCACGGCGGCTTATTTCCAACCCGCCAAATTATTCAATATGTACTAGTACTTCCATCAACAATTTCTGCTTATTATATTTTTTCCACCCGTAAACATCCAACTTTTTATTTTATTTCCAACCCTCCAAATAATTCAATATGTACTAGTACTTTAATCAAAAATTACTGCTTATTATATTTTTTTCACCTAACGAATTTCATCCGAAGTGAGATAACATTGTGCTTACTTTAGGCACATAGAACAAGCCCACAACACACTTCGTTTTATGTATTCAGTGGAGATTCTACCTTATTTTGTTATCTACCTATCCACGTATTTACTAAAATAACGAGTGAACTCAATGCATGATTTACGCTACATATGTTGCAAATGAGTAAACATTTAATTATGAGGAAGAACTCGGGTCCAGATGTCTCGATGTTTAATTTATGCGCAGGTATTTAACCCAAAGAACTCGCAGGCAGTAATTAATTTTAGTTAATGCAAAAGGTACCCCCATATCAAGTAAAATTTTATAGGTAATATATTATATCAAGCGATATTGATCGGTTATATATTTCAAATATTATGTTTATCAGGATTTACGAAAAGGATCAGGATCAGGATTACGATTCACAAAAATCAAAGATCGAACAACAATTTTCTCATTTTCGGCTCTTTATAAAATTATAAACAGCAAATTGAAAACTTTTACCTGTTTATACGTAGCTTTGAAATGGTAACCTTTTCAGCACGCCCAACTTACTAAATATCTATCTAAATTCTTATTCTAGAATAGCACAGCATGACCAGAGGAATGTTACTCTTCAATGAAATATCTAACAAGGAAGATAATGTATTTAATTAATTGATTAACTAAATAACGATCACGCCGTTTCCCCGCAGGGGTAGAAACAGAGGACCGACAGCCAAACAACTAGGTCTGGGAACTCCTTGCTTAATTCACATTCATACGTTGTCTCGTACATACTCTTCTGTTGTTCTGACTCTTGACATAGCTTGACTCAAGTATTTGGTTCACTTGATCGTGCCGTGTCTTCCTCGGGCGTCCACGGATTCTTCCACCATTCAAATTCGGCTCATACATTCTCTTTGCACTCATTTTTTAGTTCATTCGCTCTGCATGTCCAAAAAATCTAAGCGACCTTTTCTTCATCTTACTCATTACATTTCCATCAGCCTTGCATTCTTTGCGAATCTCCACATTTCTCACACGCTCATACATGGTTTCAGTCACATACGCAACAGGTATCTCATTTCTACAGCATTCAGTATACTTTAATCCTTTCTCTGTTAGTTCCATGCTACACTGCCATACATCAGGGTGGGTACCAGCATTCCATTATGGACTGCTAGCTTCGCGTCTTTATATCCCTCCTACTGCGGCGCAAGGCGATGGGTCGAGAGACCAGTTAGAGAGGTCAGAGGGTCTCCCAAAACCAGCCTCTCCCGATCCCGACATTTATCTAATATTTAATAAATTGATTGTTTCATGCAAGCAAAGATCAGTGCAATATTTGCAACATTCAATTGTAATGTACGAGAATTACAAGTGAATGTTGCAAAGATTGTATTGATCTTTACAATATTCACTTGTAATGGCAGCACGTACACAAGTAAACATAGAACTGTGTGTTTACTTGTGTATGTGCTGTCATTACAAGTGAATTTTGCAAAGATCAGTACAATCTTTGCTACATTCACTTGTAATGTATGTGCTGTCATTACAAGTGAATATTGTAAAGATCAATACAATCTATGCAACATTAACTTGTAAGGACAGCACTTACATAAGTAAACACACAGTTCTAACTATTCACTTCAACGCAAATGACGTAGGGAGCTTCTTTCCAGAGGAACTAACGCCTACGCACCCGATTACGCCTGGCCAACCTCTAGTTGCAGTAACACCGCACTGCAAGCGCTAATGGTGCATAACTTTGAATAATGACACATAATTTATAAAGTGAGATTATCTGAATGTCTGCTATCTCGGTTGTATTTATGGCAGCCTTTTGCTTTTAAGAGGCTGTGAATAATCTTCTTAAATTGATGGCAATAATTTGCATAGTGTTTAGATATTATTTATGGGAATTTGTAACACGTAGCAGTGGCGTAAAGACAGCCCATTATCCGGGTCTCGAAGGAGCCTGTGCAAGGATATTATTTTTATTTAAAACTATTGAATATAATTTTTTTTTTAAGTTTATTATTTCATAACAAGTTATTTATGTTATGGAGATAATACGTAGACTGGGAAATTAACTAATAACAGATGTAAATGATATGTTCGATTTACATTTTGAAACATTCAAAGTCAAATCAGTTTAGTGTAAATAATGAGTAATCATAATTTATGTATGTGCTTATGTATCCAAATTATATTTTTTAAAATTTTTTACCTATATTGTAATTTATATTTAAAATTTTTTTTTTCAAAAGTTTTTAATTTTTTAATCTTTTTTATTTATGTTAAATTGTTGTTTTCAATTTAATTTATATTCGTATAGTAAACGCCCAACCGGGCGTTTACTTTACTTTGTTAATAAATAAATATTTTATTTAGTTACAAAATTTTTACATTTTATAACTAGTGTTAATGTATTCTGAAACTACTACAATAATTTTCTATTACCTATGTAAGTAATAAAATTTGGACTTCACAACATTGAGACATAACCCACGAAAATCTACAAGCTTCCGTAATATATAAATAGAGTTTATTGACCATTTTAAAATCTCTATAACAAATATTGTTTTGTTTTTCCGATATATTTGTCTTAAGAAGCCCAAAATCGTTGCAGCTTCTCGTGGGATATGCATGAACTGTATCATTCTTACTTATAAAGATTCCATAATACGCCGCTGTAGCGTTGGTATAGCTTGTGATGAAAGGCTTAAATCACAGTGAAAAACAGATAAACAATAGCTGCAAAAAAATATGCAAATTATTTATGAAAGCGGACATGCTAACGACATCTGGCGGAGAAAGAATTGATCCAGCTTGCTTGCAGTAGACACCTGTAATAGTTGGAATTAAAATCAAGGTTCCGGGACGAAAGCAGAGAGGTCGTAAAATCGTCTAGCACGAGAAAGAAACCCCCTTTCTAGGCCTAAAAATAAATATTGAATTTTGTCAACCAATAGATCATGAACGAGAGCTATAAAAATTTTGAATAACCAATCAGTGAACGGAGAGGCGTGCATCAACTACAGACAAAGGATTGAACCTTGGACCCGACATTAAAATAGATAATTAACGACATTTCGATTCCCACAGAAATAGAGATGACGATATTACACTGCATAGCCGTGATCAGGAGGTTCAGGTTTTATAAGTCTGAGAGAAAAAAAAAAACAAAGTTATTGGTCAATCTATTGCAAAAACGGAGAAAATAATAATAATAAATAGGAAGTAATTAATTAAAGAATTAACAAAAAAAAAATATATCAGAAAAGTGCGACATTACATAAATACACAGTGAAATTTAAAAAAAAATAATAATACATTAACGTAAATAAACAATAAATCCAAAAAGAAAGTGTTAACGAATAAACCTTTAATACAAAAAGTGTTCTTGTAATTAAAAATGTGTCAAATCAAACGACCATTAACTCCAGAGTTATTAAAAATTCCTTTCATACGATAATGTAAACAAAAACAAAGGATATGTAGGTTAATGATGTCATTCAGTCAAAAGGAATGCGTTCTGTAAACAAAAACATTGTTTATGTTTTGGGTTCACCGAACAGATCGGAATGTTGATATGAAGCAAGTTTAATAAACAGACAAACACGAAAAACATCGAACGTATTGTGACAGCAAAGAACATCGAAAATTTGATAATGTAAACATCGGGCGTAAAAACATCGAGATTTAAAAGTCGGAAACATCGTTAAGTAATACGTATCACTCTGAGGAACAAAATTAAATAAACAAACGTCGAGATTGAATAAATAATAACAAGCAGGATGAACGTAAACAATTATTGTTTATCTCATATCCGACAGACCAGCGGCGGGCCGTGGTACTTTAACAAAATGTACAGAAAGTCAGGAAAAGATATTATTATTTTTATCGCTAGACATTCGACAGATTTATTAGAAGAAAAGAAAGGCTGAGAGAATTAAATTGATTAATGTTTTACAACACCCAATGTACCTTACTAGATATCATTGGTTTTGAAAAAAAAAATAACTACGTAAAATATAAAATTGATTAATAGCAATTGATTAACAAAAAAAAAAAAAAAAAAAATTTTTTTTTGATTAACATTAATATCATTATAAAACAAAAGAAAAACAATTATTATGAGATGTTGGGGTGTTATCTATTATGACCATCTGTAACATAATAAATAACGGAAATATTACACCCATATCGTGTGATAGGTAGATCTATGAAAACAATAATATCAAAATAGAAAAGTGTAATTGTATTACATCATAGTTAATCATTAGGACCACGTGTTAAATTCAAATGATCGCTCTACGTGCCGCCAATGCACGAGTAGATAGATTTAGTCAGGAACACAAACACATAATCGACAGAGACATTAATGAGGGTGAAACATTTGATGTTTTGTTTTGTGAGGTAAGATTAATCTTGCATAATATAATTTACCATATAAACGGGTAAGTTGAAATAACGTAAGATTTACTCATGATAATTTTGTTGACATTCGGGTTAGGTTGTTGACTATTGAGGCATGTTTTAAGGCACAGGGAATCCAGTCAATGGATTCAATGAAGAGTTTCAATCTCAAAGGAAAAAATACAATCCAGAGTCGGCTCGAGACTTTTAATGTCGTTGACAAATGTTTATGATGGGATTATGTATGCATATATATGTGTATATATGTATATATGTGTATGTGTATATATATACCTATTTAGAGGAAAAATCAGGTTAGGTGTTGCAAAAATCATAATAGAATTTGAAAATTTTGCAAATTGAATATAGATTTGAACTCAACAATAAATCAATATGGCGGAGAAAAGAAAAATCGATGACACTAAGGTAAACACCGAAACAGTTCCTTTGGTTGATGAACTAAGAGAAATATCCAAACGATCGCGAGTTCATTTTAGGTATTGTGAAAATCATAATAGATTTTACAAATTTTGCAAATTGAATATGGATTTTGCAAATTGGAAATAGATTTTGACGAATCAGGTGATGAAATACAAGAAAAAAAAAATCTAGAAAAAAAAAAAAATAGAAAAACGAGAAGGGAAATATTGTTACCAGAGAACTGCGGAATAGTGTAGTGATATTAAAAATAAAATAGATCAATAAATAAAATATAAATAAAAGTGAAAACGTGCCCGCAAGCAACAGACTGCGTTACGTAAACAAACGAAAGCAATTAAACACGATTCATTATGACGGGTCAGTGGACCCACAAAATAGGACACATATTGTTTATAAAACTAACCCTCGCGCCTTTGAAAATATAAACAAAGTAAGAAATTTACGACTTGGATTCAACGCGAAGGAATTTTAAACGTAAACCAACTTGGTCCTTCATGAACGAACGGGTGACGCATTAAGATAAACAAAACGAAAAGGATAAGATAAAAGTGATATCCAGATGAAAAGAAGGATAACGTAAATAATCCTTAAAGATAATGATGAACATTGGATAAAGATAAAAGATATTTTATGATTTATCTAACGGGATAAAAGTGTTAGGGTTTGCGAGCACTTATTATGAAATATAAACATCGGAGCTTAAATCAAGTATAGATCAAACAAATAAACGTTGTTTTGAAACAACAAAAGTGTTAGTTGTGATTTCTACTTTCAATTTCAAAGAAAAATTACAATTCAGACGGCACCGAGATAAGCCACTTGACAGTGAATGAAAATAAATAAAATGGTCTAGACAAGCAATAAACGGAAGCGTGTAGAATTGGAATTCGCAGCAACTGATAAGACGGAGCAGGGGTACTCAACAGTTTGGAATTTGAAAAAAAAAAAATTGTTTTTTCCAGAAAAAAAAAAAAGAATAATTTTGAGTTTATCAAAATTAGAGAAAATTCCATAAAATAAAATCTACGCGAAAAGAAAATAGAAAATACAATGTGATTCAAAGTCAAGGTTGTTAACAATCCAAACAGAATGAAGAAAGAGATAGGGAATAACAAAATGAGGGGGGGGAGAAAGGAAATAACAGGAAGTGATGTAGGAAAAGGAATAACAGAATGAAGCGAGAGAAAGGGAATAACAGAATGAGGGGGGGGGAGAACGGAAATAACAGGAAGTGATGTAGGAAAAGGAATAACAGAATGAAGAGAGAGATAGGGAATAACAGAATGAAGAAAGAGATAGGGAATAACAGAATGAGGGGGGGGAGAAACGAAATAACAGGAAGTGATGTAGGAAAAGGAATAACAGAATGAAGAGAGAGAAAGGGAATAACAGAATGAGGGGGGGGGAGAAAGGAAATAACAGGAAGTGATGTAGGAAAAGGAATAACAGAATGAAGAGAGAGATAGGGAATAACAGAATGAGGGGGGGGAAGAAAGGAAATAACAGGAAGTGATGTAGGAAAAGGAATAACAGAACGGGGGGGGAGGATAGCTAGACTACATTTGAACACAATTTCGATGTCTAAAGTAGTATACAACGTTAGCCACAGCAAATTGAGTTCAGAGGGGGGAACTGTGATGAAAGGCTTAAATCACAGTGAAAAACAGATAAACAATAGCTGCAAAAAAATATGCAAATTATTTATGAAAGCGGACATGCTAACGACATCTGGCGGAGAAAGAATTGATCCAGCTTGCTTGCAGTAGACACCTGTAATAGTTGGAATTAAAATCAAGGTTCCGGGACGAAAGCAGAGAGGTCGTAAAATCGTCTAGCACGAGAAAGAAACCCCCTTTCTAGGCCTAAAAATAAATATTGAATTTTGTCAACCAATAGATCATGAACGAGAGCTATAAAAATTTTGAATAACCAATCAGTGAACGGAGAGGCGTGCATCAACTACAGACAAAGGATTGAAC
This sequence comes from Hesperophylax magnus, assembly GCA_026573805.1. Taxonomy (NCBI): domain Eukaryota; kingdom Metazoa; phylum Arthropoda; class Insecta; order Trichoptera; family Limnephilidae; genus Hesperophylax; species Hesperophylax magnus. The sequence goes on along the minus strand of JAIUSX010000184.1, from coordinate 8,809,415 downwards.
CTTGGACCCGACATTAAAATAGATAATTAATTGCATTTCCGTTCCCACAAAAATTAGAGGTGAACGCACTATGGTATAAACACTGACGTTCAAGGCGACAAACTCTAGGAAATGTTTACAATAACTGAGACATTTAGGTGATAGCGAACCGTTGACATCGAGGGCTTTTGGCCTTTCATGTTGGAAAAACACACACACGAAAATGCAATGAAAAAAACTATAAACGTGATAGTATAAAAAAGGACGGGTAAAACGAAAGAAAGTTGCTGGCAGAATTTTCAACTATAGTGCAATTATTTATGATAGAGATAGGGTGTCAAGTTCGATAAAAATCGTACTAAAGGAAAACGAAAGTGTTAGGAACATTAGAAACTAATCGTTATCAATTTAAGATGAAGCGGACATATTGGAAAATCAATTTGGGAATGAAAATCTCGCATTAAAATAGACATTTTAGAAATAGTGGAGCGACTGAACGGAGTGATAATACAGAGATTTTGAGCTACCACAAAGGTCCTAGGAATATGATAATAGAGTACCAAAGGAAGGCCATAAAACTAAACATATAGCGATAGATTAAATTCAGGAAACGTAGGCATTTTACATGATTATCAGGGTAGATAGATATTAAAGTTACACAAGATTACAGAGGGATCGAAACAAGATAAAAGGTTGACAGTCTCATGTGTATTTTGGAATATAAACAATCGAAATCCGAACATGATTTTTATTTACGTTAAGGTAATAAACGATTGGAGAGACGATTAATTTTAACGTGGACCTTATGGAATGTTTATTTAAAGCAAAAGAGATTAAAACTAATGGCTCTAAAATTAAACTAAATTTACGGCCGTAGTACATAAAATCTGAGACGTAAACATATGTCCAGACGTATAATTTATGTGAAGTCTTGTAAGTGAGGGATGGAGAATGGGCGGAGATTGGGTCAGACAATAAAAGTGACAGATATCCCAGAGTCTAATTAGGTATATCTCCCATAGAAGTGTGGAAAATTATATATTAATTAATAATAGATGAAGTATGAAATTTTCCTGGAGACCACACACATCGGGAAAAGTGAGAGAAAGATAAAAAGAAGGGTAAAGAACGGAGATAAAGAATAATCCAAGTGGAGAAAAGTGATACAATTCAAATTTATCCGTGAAATAAATAAATACGACTTGGAAAATAATTAGTTATAGAGTTATGAGAAATAACAAAAGAATAAAGAAGAAAATTGTGCAAGAAAACGTCGCGGATAAAAGAAAATCCAAAAGATAAGGAAAAACTTGAATCTGCGACATAAAGATAGAAAGTACGGGTGGAAATGGAAAAGCTCATATAAGTGACAATAAAATTAAGTAGAATTTAAACAAATCGAAATTCAAAAATGCGTAGTAAAGATTTCGACATGGATTTAAACAATTTTCGCACGAGATGCATAAAATTGAGATCTATATATATGTTATTGAGGATGGACCTATCGCGAATCGGAAAAAAAAAGGAACGCAAAATCATGAGATTTTAACCACATTTTGTATGAACAGAGGACAAAGGGAGCTTGGGCGATTAACGCAGACTTACCCGATTCGGACCCTATCAAGTTAGCGACGTGAGATAAAAATTAACCGCCACCCAAAGCCGGACGACAGAAGATCGTATAAACGCACAATCGATATTAATGGCAGAGATGTTCAAGTTTACGAGTTGATAGGAGATAGAATTAAGCATCAAGAGAATTTCAGATACGTCTTTTGGGACTTGAGAGGGGTATAAAAGATGGAACACATCAGTCAGGAGGCAGTCGCGCCGAGGATTCGAAAAGTTGTTACGTGGCAGTACTACGTCTTTGGTAGGATTAACAGTGAAAAATCTTTAAGTGTTAAATTTTGAATAAGTCCCTGGGACTTAGGAAAATTTTGTGAAAAGTACAAGTGCTAGAGTCAGTGAAATTTAATAAGTCAGTTAAATTAAATCAAACAGTGAAAATAAATACAGTTTAAACTCAGTGCTTTAAAAGTAAAGTGTGAAGTGTTTAAAAGTGTTAAAAGTGAATAGTGCAAAAAGTGTTAAAAGTGATTTATTAAAATTTAAAAATAATTATTTCATTCAAAGTGAAAACATTAGAATTTAATGGAGAGTTTTATCGTTTAATCTAGAATAAACGCGTTCGCGAATTGATATTTAAAAATAGATTATAATTTAGCATCAATCAAACACAAAAACAAAAACAAAAAGATTCAATAATAATAAACGCTAAAACCTTTGTTCAAAAAAGAAACAATTAGAAAAAAAAAAATAATTGTAGATACTTTAAAATATTGGTGAAAACAGTGAAATTTAGAAGAAAGTTTTAAACAGATATTTAATTTATTCAGAATCGAAATAATTAAAAGTTTGCGCATTTCGGAATGAATTTTCTTATAAATTTTTATAAAAAATTAAAAAGGAATGAAAACAACAAAATAGTTCGACCTAAATAATTTATAATTTTCCGGCACATCTATATCACAAATATTAAATATCAGCTAATTTATATGAATCAAGCAAGAATAAAAATTAAATAGGAATAAATAGTCGAAAAGATTTATTTTGAAATTGGTTGGAAAATACAGTTAATTAGGTAGAATTTTCTTCGGCAAGGTTGTTGTGTAGAACCCAATCGGAAAAACCTTGGTGGGGTGAGTTTTCCTTTTATAAATAATTTTCAGGCCCTTGGAGTGCGGAGATACAGCTGATTATGGTATCCCAATTAAATCATTAAAACAACAAAAGGAATTACGCATTAAAATATGTGTATTGTGTATTTATATATATATGTATATTTATAAATATAAAATAATATATTGTATATAAGGAATATATATATGAGTAATGTATTTATATATATGTATTTTATTTATTAATCGAAGCATCGAAATGGTAGCGATTTTAAATACCTACCTATGGACATATCTACTTTATTGAAAAAGAAAATATGTATTTATTAATATTCAAGACTATGTAGAATCATATATTTTATATTTATTTATTAATATATGTAATCTTATTTAACGTATTTTGACAATCGAGATATGTGTACTTATATATATATTTATATTTATTTTTCACCTAACTTCTAGTAAATTTACTAAATTCGGGTAATGAAGTAAATAGTTTAACTTCAATAAAGGAATTAAAAATATTTTAAATTGACTATGCACAATAGAGGGTAACGAAACTGAATTACAAGGAGAGGTAGAAATATTTCTTAAATAAACAATCTCGCATCTAGGTTAGTGTGTCAAAGAAGGTGTTTATATTATTCGATTTGTTTACAAATAGAGACGCTGAAGATCTGGGCCAACCGCATAGTTTGGAAACGACCTTGGCCGTAACTAGAAAATTTATTAGAGTTATAAGGATAATCATCAGGATGTCATTGTGCAATGTGCAGCGATTTGGGTCATTCACAAATGCCTATTGTTCGCAAACGACGATTGAAAAATCACGGGTTAGCCAGATTTATATCAAAATATTACATGAAACATTTGAATACCATTGATTAGATGGTCGCATAGATTTTATTAGTTACCTGAAACAGCTAGAAGCTGCGTGCTTACAAATACCTATCATTCACAATCAACAATTGAAAAATCAAGGGTTATTAAGATTTATATCGAATAATTATACAAAACATTTGAATGTTATTGATTGGGCGCTCATACAAAACCCCATCAGTTGCCTGAGACATTTGAGAGTCGAGTACTCTCTAATGCGGCAATCAACTACTTGAAACAATTGAGAAATCACGGGATAGGATGAACAAAAATTAATGTTGAACCCTGGAGGTAAAATTTAAAACAAATACAGTTCATCAAATAGGAGGCAGTGGTCGCTCCTATAACAAGACCATTATCCAAACCAAATAGAGATGACGATTCTCTTAAATAAAAACGTCAAAACCAAACAAAAAGCCTGGAGTTCGATAGCTCTCCAAAACAAACTATCAAATAAGATCTTATTCTACCAGTATTTATTAGTATAACCTTATTTTTACGTATTTATTCGGTTACCAAGCTAAGAATTGTGCAGAATTCTTTGTGCGAGATCCGAGCTTGGGATGCGAGGTAGATAGCCTTGTATTGCAAGTTATAAACCCTTCCCAAAAACGTATGTATACATATATATTTTCTTATGTACTGTTTACTGGAGAATGCGGACCTGCATACAGCTTGCATTTAGGTCGGTAGACCACTCTCGCATTCTCTTTTAAACGTGGAATGAGGATTCACGACCCGTAAGTCCACACCAACCGTGAGTATATGATTGTATATAGGACGAAACCGGTTCGCCCTAAGTAAATAGTAGACCTTGGAGGAGATGGAATTTGGAGGTTTCGGGACCCGAGGGGAAACTTGAAGGCAGTGCATGATGACGTGGAAGGCTTTTTGGGACGCGATAACTTAGGTATCAATCAAAGAGCCGTGTCAAAAGATTGTGCGAATTTCTTGTTGACTCACGATCATCTCGTTTACTTGCTGGAGGATAGGAGCCAAATTTTGCTAGCAAAAGGGTTATTCTGAGTTCGTCAAATATACACTTAACTAACTACATTAACCTACTAAATAAATTTTACATGTACCCTATAGCAGCAGGACCAAAAAGGAGTGGCGCCAAACAGACACATGAATCTACCAAAATCATTGTCAAATTTACTAACAAATTAACCATTTGAGTTATATTTAATTACCTGTCCAAATAAACATGTATAATATCTTTTATCAGCGTTTAACTACGACTTTGTTAGGGTGTAGGAAATCAGAATAGTTACAATAGGAAAGCTAGCTCATTCAGAGAAATCATTTAAGTCTAGGTTTGCAATGGAAGGACCAAGTAAATTTTGAAACTCAACGCCTCGATCAGAACCAAGAGGGTTACCACAAAAAATGAAAGTAATTAAAATCCTATATCATAAATCAAAAAAATTACACAACGTTTGATGGAATTTAATTACAATATAAATACGAAAATATTTGCGTTCAATTTCGTAAATAACGTATTAATTAGTTAAGTACATATGTCTATAAAGATATACAGTACAAGAGGGCTTTAAGTAGCTTTCTGAAGTTATCAAAGAAATTAAGGGTCCAATTTTCATGGAGGCTTATGTGTTGTAGGGGAGGAATTTCCATCCCTGCGAACACATATGCAAAGCCTTAGAAAAAAAAAGAAGTATCGATCATAGCCAAGAGAGAAGAAAATTTTATATTGTTTAATATAATAAAAAGCAAGACCGAAGTATGAAAATATTACAAGCTACACGGTGAAGAGTGACGTATACTGCTTGGGTTAAAATAATATTCATGCAAGATTTTTTTAGATTGGCACCACTTTACTCTAATCCTCAAAAACATGGTCATTTTCGCATTTCGCGTTCAGTTGCTAACTTCACGTTTCTTCAGATAACATTTGCGATTTAGTTGGCCTGGTCTGTTTTGAATTGCTTCGAAATTTGGCCAGTTCGATTATGCGTTCCGTATTTGTTTTGGTAAATCGATATTTCGATTTGAAATATTCCTCTGATAGTGCAGCCCTTGGATATTACCGCATTTTTACATTTTCATTGCATGACCGATCGATATTTGTCAAATCAACCAGATTGTCAACAAAGTCTTAATACGATCGTAATACGTCGCTAAACCTTGGAGTAAGGCGGTTTAAAAATCTGTCAGCCACAAATACTGCAGTATTACGGCCGGTATATGCAGTACGCGTGCACGTGATTATGAGTAACGTTTACTAGTAACCCGTTCTTATTCCGCCGTATTATCTATTATGAGCAAGACGATATAGGTTTTATTATTTAGGTTTGGGTTACATCATTATTAAATGTCCGTTAATGATTTTAAATAATAATAAAAAAAAATCGAAAATCTCTCCTTGCTGTAACGAATCCGGTAATTTAAGTAATTGCATTAAACAGTTACAATTTAGATTATCAATTGAAATTTACGTGCCTTAAAATGAATAAGTGAGTAAAGTTTAGGTTTAAATAAAGGTGGGAAGCTAAATATGTAGTTGTACATCGTTGGTTGCCTGTTAGGGTATTTTACCTTGTTACGCTTCCTTCCTTTTGAACCAACCTTGGGGACAGCCTAGCACTATCCATCATCAAGTAGATCAACAGTTAACATCAGATCAACTGCTCTGTCTTTTTGCTACGCCACTGAGAAGTACAAAATCAGCTGTGTTTGTTGTTTTTGTTATTGTGTTGGCCTAAGTCGGTTAAGGTGAAGCCTCCGGGGCGCAGCGGTAAAGGGGCGGCAGAGGACCGGAGGTCACTGGTTCGATTCCTGGGAAAAAACAAAAAAGATATTATTTATCAGATATTATCGCTTACCTTTAAAAAAAGAATGATCATTTATTAAAGGTTAGAATGATCTATTTTTTTTAAGTCATTGAGAATGATGAATTCTATTTTTAGAACTACCAGCATAATTAAATTTACCTACCTAAAGGTATGTATGAAAGAAAATGTCAGAATCTTCTTCTGATTTTATTCTATTTTTGTTTAATGTGAATACAGTACCAAAGTCCCGACTGCTCCCAAACGTCTGGAGCCAATGAGACTATGGCATCCTCAAAAGTATGTTGTGAAGTGGAATACTTTCAGCGTCACAACCTGTAAGTAGGTATTCAGGAAGGGAGGAACAAGGCGGGGAATAAATAATAATATTTGGATGATTTGTATAGCGCCGTTTTTGTGAAAAATCACCTGAAGGGCTATCAATTTATGTCCGACAGGGGAAGTACCAGACATATTTTTATTAAAATAGTAGTTATAGGCCTTAGTCGTAAGTCTCTAGATATAAGTTTCGGACGTAAGTCACTAGTTTTAAGTCAGTAGTTCAAGTATTAACTATTTAAGAAATATATTTGTAGGTTGGTTCACCCTTGAGGTGATTTCTCACGAAAACGGCGCTATATAAGTTGGCCAAATAGTATTATTATTATTATTCAGATCTGACACAACCCAAAAATGTATGTCTCAGTGTGTCTTACACGGAGAAAAATGAGTATTGCTGATTTATTTAAAATCATGTTAAAAACGGGATTGCAGGCCGTTTCCTAGTAAATTTTAAGTAAATTCATAATATATCAGAACTTTTGTTCATGCAGCTGCGTTTTTTATGATAATATACTAGGTATTATCAGATAACTAGCGGGACACTGTTTGATAAATTTATCGGATCTATTTGAAAAACACGTGTTCTGACATCGCAATAACACATTTGTGTTTTACTGAAAGTTTATTAGGAAACTTATCAATTCATGCGTTAAAGGCATGCAGTCCCACATTTATCCGGATTATGAATAATTAGAAGATATTCTTAATAAATTAGCAATATTTTAAATCTTAACGTTTATTAGCAATATTTTATATCACCATGAATATAGGTAATTAATCATAAAAATCGTTTGGCAAATAGGCTCTACAAATGGTCAATTTAAGTGCAAATGTATATTGTATAAGAAAAAAAGTTAATCGAGGGAAACTGTGACGAATAGTCATAGTCATATAAATGAGTATTATTAAAAGTTAGTTATTATGCGTTCATAATTTTCTAATTTAAAAAATACGTTATTTTAATTGTAATTTAAAATGTTATTTTAATTCTATTAAAACGAAACGATAGGAAAGATTTAATTTTTCTAGACGATGAATTAGTAGGTAACTTCCTCTAGAAACATTTGAGATTTTAGTAATACGTTTATCAGAAATAATTAAAAATAAACCCCACGGAAATATCGATTTTCTAGGTTTAATATGGGTACTGATATAAAATTTCCAACATGAATTCGATAAGATCACAACTTGTAAGTTGTAAGATCAATTTGATAACATGCGTCTTTGATGTGATTTTTCACAAAAATTGTGCCATTCAAATTATCCAATTATTATTATTACCAATCATTCTAAGGACATATAATTGTATTATCAAACATTCTAAGGTAAAATATTGTAAGATAAAATATTCTAAGGATAAATATTGAATTATCAAACATTCTAAGGTCAAATATACTAAGATCAAACATTCTAAGGACAAATATTGTATTATGATACATTCTAAGGTCAAATATTCAAATATCAAACATTCTAAGAACAAATTATGAAACATTCTAAAGTCAAATATTTAAATATCAAACATTCTATGAACAAACAGTGTATTATCAAACATTCTAACGTCATATATTCTAAGATCAAACATTCTAAGGACAAATATTGTATTATTAAACATTCTAAGTTCAAATATTCTAAGATCAAACATTCTAAGTAAAATACCTTAGCAGATTAACCAACAGGATTTAGACGTTAGCGAGAACAATTTATAATTCCGCTTCGAAGCAGGATTCTTTATGACTGGCGGTTCCTGCCATAAAAATGATTAATTCATTTCTTGTTCGACCTTTTGCATCCTTGCGACACTATTTAAATAATACTTACTGTCAAAACAAAGTCATCTGTCACATTCTCAACTTGCGAAAATGGTAAATAATGGGAAACACCTAACGATATGATATATTGAGGTAAGCAGGTTATTTATTAACTAAAGACTTCTCTGATAAAGACAAGATTAAAGTGACAGTAGAATAAGAAACTGCAAAACAAATTTCGCAAAAGATGTTTCATAGAATTATTACATTATGATTATTGTAATATGTTTTTAAAATACTGTTTATCTTACATAGACCGGAATAAACGTAACCAGGTATCACGTGTCACATAGAATCTGGCGTCGGCTGGTCATTGATTCAAAATAAGGTAGGTTCACTTATTTTTAAAGTCCTATACCGCATAAGAGTATCACCTTCTCCCTCTTAACTGGAGCCAGTGGAACTATGCATGGAGTCATTATTAAGAATAAAGGAGAATTTCGTAAGAGTCTCTTCAAATTATTAGTAATCCGGTTAAAACGGGAATGCAGACCTTTAACGAATTAATTGACAGGTTTCCTGATTAAGTTTTAGTAGGCTACGAATATATTATCATTCCGACAACATGATGTATCAGGAAACCTGTTAATGCATTTGTTAAAGGCCTGCAATCCCGCTTTCAACCGGATTACCAATAATTTGAAGATATTGTTAAAAAATTATAATTACTAATATCTTTCCGTCTGATATCCCCTAATGAGATATGTTGCGAGGCTGAAGGGAGTAGGGAAGGAAAGAGACGAGGAAGAGGAATAAACAGTTGACCGAAGCGCCCAGGAGATGATCAATATCAATTTATTTTTAATAGTTGGGTCAATTCACGTCTTTGATGCTATTGACAATTGCTAATTGATCGGTTAATGAGACAATTGAAGTGATTGATAATTGAGACTTACGATTGATGGGGGGGAATGATGTATATATTATTTGAGCGCATAGACGCCACAGACAATCGTCAATGATGCAGCTGAATGATCTTTTCGCTGTGTGATTGACAATCGTTCTTTCAATTGCTCCATCTACCGAGCCTTTGGAATTCAATTTCATCGCGGAACGAGATTTTTTTAACTTATATCTACATTATATTGTGATTGTCCAGAATTATAAGAAGTAAATTTTAATGCTAATACAAATCATAACCTACCAAAGGGCACATCTAACCTTTTCTAAATCGCTGCCTTATATAAATACAACACTTTATCATAATCGTCTTGTCAGGTACAAAAACAGGGCACAGGTATGCCTAAGAGCTACGGCTAAGGTTAGATAAACTGTGGGTACTTGATATGGTGCAATCGGCCCCATGGATCCCTCAATAGCCTGTATGTAGCCACCATGCATCATTGCATAGGGACTGTTCTGACAGACGATATTTGACGGGTATTGATGGCTTTTCGATACTGGCTGTAATTTACAGGGTTGGCAAAATACTATTTACTTGAATAGATTTTTAAAAATTGGTCCTTAATTGTTACGCCCTGCTTTTAAATGGTAGTAATGGTTTTGTTGTGTGATTTCTGTATTAGGGTTTTTGTAAAACTCTGTTGTAGGTAGCGAATTAGAGTTGACTCACACAACAAAAACTGTGTTTTGTTCTATATGTAGCTTTTTTCTTCTGCTTAATGTGCTTTCTGGCGTCCAGTTTGACCTCCAGCAAATTTTCACTTACTACTTTTCAACTGTGTCCTCGACTTTGTCTTGAATAGAAAGACAAACTTTCCCAGGTTACAAATAAGCTAAAAAGATTTAACTCTTTTTACTACCGTCGTTATAGAGAGACAATGTTGATTTCTATTTTGATGAAGTAGATACATCAACTAATTGATCAGGTAATTACTTACTAATATTCTTACTGAATATTTTTATATCACATTTAACCTGTAAGGTCATTTTTGTTGACGCATCGGTCAATTAATATGGTAAGAAACATTGTAGTTTGCATTAAGAATCAACATCTTCCCTTTGACATCTCTTAAAACAATTAATTTAATACATATCCAATATATTTATTTATTAAAACGGCACATTGGGCTTTTACGTACGTATTTATAGGTACCTATCTTATCTTTATAACTCCGTAGTGACTTATAGTAAAAATAACAATAAATAACTAATTAAATTGATCATCTATTATCATTCCAATTTGAATCAAATGCCTTAATTTGATCTTATGAGGAACGAATTGAATACGTCTTTTTTTATTACTTTGGAAAAAATAATTAAATTTTTTTTCTTTATTGTTTACGAAAAATTATTCACGACGAGCTTGAAACCACTCACACAAAGTTCTTAATAGAATTTGGGGACGGTAAGGTGAGACGAATGAAAGATATTGAAGTAATCACAGAGTTTATTGAAGTCTGTGAGGTCGTAGTGAAGACTCCGAACCGATCTATGGCGAATTCCCAGGCCGAAGATCGACACCGCATCGGTGGATATAGTTGACGGCGAATCCTCCAGGTAGATGGTCAATTCCAGATGAAGTGTTCGTGGCGATGAAGTCGGTGGCTCCAGGTCATTGCGGGCGAAGACCGGACTTGCAGGAGATGTTCAGCACTTGTGAAGACCATGGGTCTTCAGTGGTACTCTAGTGTGAATAAAATAGCTAAAGGTACGGCGGACCTGGTTGGCAGATGCGAGTGGTGGGCTCAAACCGCGCGAGCGACGCCAGGTACACTCGTACGTACCTGTGGCTCTTGGGACACGGTGCACGGTGCGCGGTCGTGGGAGGGGCAAAGAGGGGGGTAATTTAAGGAGTCATAAAACATTCCATCATGAATTAAAAAAAAGCACACAATATAGCCTACTTTAATCCACTGTCTCTAATGTGTCGTTTGTATAATGCTAGTGAACGCGACTGTAAATTTATAGACAACTATCAAAACAGTATCGCATATTTTGAAAAGAAAATAAACCATCTACTAACCAGCCTTGGAGAATAATAATATTATTAGAAATGTTAATCATCCTTTCTTCGCTTTATGTATTTTATATTATGCTTTTTTTATTTATTTATTGGACAATTTGCATAGCGCCACTTTTGTGAGATATCACCTCAGGGGCGCTTTACAGTTGATGCAGGTATTACAAAAATATAAATATTACATAAATAAGTGAAATTAAGTTGAATAAAATGAAGTACATGAACAGGTGATGAAGTACAGGAACAGGTGACACGAAAATAGAAGATGGAGGTGGAGACTCTGCAGCAAGAATCCTAGGTGCTGAGGAAACTGGAGCAGCTGCTGCAGCGAAAGAGTCCCCCACTTCTACCAACAGTGCCAGCACGAGGTTCGTCATCCGTCCAGGTATGTGTCTGCTGCTAATTAAGCGCTGACACAGTATCCTCACATTGATAACAGAACTTGGCAGCACCGCTGTGACGTTCGGCGAAGATAGAGGATGGAGACTCTGCAGCAAGAATCCTAGGTGGTGAAGAAACTGGACCAGCTGCTGCAGCGAGAGAGTCCACCGCGTCCATCAACAGTGCCAACACGAGGTTCGTCATCCGTCCAGGTATGTGTCTGCTGCTAATTAAGCGCTGACACAGTATCCTCAAATTGATAACAGAACTTGGCAGCACCACTGTGACGTTCGGTAATTCCATCATTCATCTCCATGTAATCTTGTTCCTGGTGATTGTGTTACTGGTGCATTGTGGCCGCAATAAAAGGCGACGGTCGGGATAATAAATTACCCTGGGCTTAACGAAATATTTCTTAGGGCCTTCAGAGTTTCCAAGAATTCCATTGAAAACATCTGGCGTACCGACAATTACCGATCCTCGTCGCAAGTTCAACATCAGCGAATTTCGAATGTTTTTTAGCAGAATTTTCGAATATTCATTTTGAAAAAACTGCACTCTAATCACATTACTATAAAGTTCGGATTACTAATTGTTAAGTGAATTTAAAATGTTGATTGACTGATTTTAAAAATAATTTCAAATGGATGTTGCCTCATTTCCCTTGAAAATACAAAAAAAAACACAAAGCGGTTGGAGGACGCGAGAACGCGTCCGGCTGCCACTAAGGGCGCTAAAAAAAATTATGTATTATTTTTCTTATTTCTCTATATTGTATCTTTATAGTGTTGTTGAGCATTTTTATATGGTAACAGAAATCTTACACGATACATCCTGTGAACCTGCATTGTTAAAATTTACGCACTTCATGTAATTACCGTATGTCTAAACTTATGAAAGAGATATTCGTGTATGAAAGAGATTGCATAATTATGCCGACTCGTATAAATGGGTATGTCTGCTTTTGTTTCATGTCTTTTTAACAGCAAGCTTCCTTTAGTTATCTTGTACCAGTAGTGCGACAGTAAATTGTAATTAGTGTACCTACACTCTGTATTATTCTGAGTCTACCCATCATTATATTACTCCAAGATCTTACTAAATCTCTACCATAAGTAACACACTAAAGTATTACAAGAAGAACCAGACCACCTTAAATTGGTGGAGTTACGACCACCACACTTCCCAGACCACCTTAAGTTGGTGGAGTTATGACCACCACACTTCCCAGTGCCATTTTTGTAAATCTAATCCTCATAAAATACTCTGCAAATGTTAAAAAACAATACGCGCTACTAAAATCCTTAATTTATCTGCATGTTATAAGATCTTTTGTTGGCTTAACGTAACAAAAAAGGCTTTCATTAGAACAATGTTACCAAAACAAATGCAATTAGGTCAAGTCTTATTATTTATGTGTTCAACAACCAATTAAGGAGATAATAATTTGTATTAAATGTCAAAATTTACTTCTGGCATTATCAGTTTTTTTCCCAATCATCCCACACGACTCTTTCAGATTTGTTGATTGCTTTTCTCCAAAATTGAATATCTTAGTTTTGAAACTTTTGTTTTCTACGAATATATCTAACGTCGTCATTGAATGTCCTAGATTTCAAAAAATAAAATAGATGTGCAAAAAGGGAAAGGAAGCACTCTAAAATGATTTTAAATGATCTATAAATCAATTTTAATGTCATGAAGTTGAAAGTGTAATTCGGAGGTCAAAATGACGTTTAAATTAATGGGTTTTTATGATAATAGGTTTGGAAAGAAATCGTCTAACATGTCCTTGAGTGGTTTTGTAAGGTTTTGACATTTTGGGAGTAATCTGTCTATGTATCATGCTGGTACTGGTGGCCCCCTACTGAGTTTTACCCGGTTTTAGACAATACCATTCTCTTTGTTCCGGGTTGTATTGAAGGTTCCGGGATGTTTGTTAATAAAATGGTTTAGATTTTAGAAAATAATGGTTATTTGTTTAAAAAAAACATGATCAATGATGGGTATTCGAGATTTCATAAATTTTTAATCGTGCTAATTTCAAAATAACGAACTGATATAAGTTTAATCATCAGTTATTTTTTAAACCATCCTTTATATACTCTCTCCTGCTTTTTTCATACATTAATCTGACTTTCCCCCTTTCTGTCCCATTTCTTTACTTCTCACATTGAAGGTCTGTATTTCACAGAATCACATTTTAAAGGTCCAAAATACATAGTCCAGGAGAACAGGTCAGATCTTTGAGTCATATTTTAGAGGTTCACGTATAAATGTACACATATCAAACGTCCACATTTACACTGTTAAAATTAAAAATATCGACACATCATCATCATTATCTCAAAGGTTCAAATAACACAAAAGGGTCACATTAGACCATGTATGATCGTGTGAGAAATGTGGAGATCCTCAAAGAGTGCAAGGCCGATGTAAGCGTAATGAGTTAGATTAAGAAAGGGTCGCTTAGATGGTTTGGGCATATAGAGCGAATGAGTGAAGAAAATAGTGTAAAGAGAATATATGACGCGAATGCGAATGGTAGCAGATGTCGGGGACACCCGAAGAAGACATTGCATGATCCGGTGAATCAGATACTTGAGTCGGGCCATGTCAAGAGTCAGAATAATAACATTATGGGTGGTTAGTTAGTTGGGTCGCATTAGTTCACCCTAAAAACAATATATTAGAATCCAAATTCGTAGGCTTATGTTCTGAAAGCCAACATTTTAAAGCTCCACATTTCTTTGATCCAAATTTCAAACATCCACAATACGAACGCCACCAATTTGTATACCGATTGATGTTTAAAAATGGTTACTTTACAATTATTTTCTTATTGCACAGCCCTTTTCCATTTTACACAGTCTTTCCATAAGATGGACATATTATTTTTACTTCGTCGGCTCTAAGGGCCACGCTATTGCGCAAGAAACCTTTGACAGAATGGCAATTCGACATTTAACGCATAGATGACATCGCATTTACCGGCGTCTAATGTTAGATTCCTGTAAGTAGCAAAAACTAGTACCCACATACATACACACGTAATATACATATATGATAATGCCATGGCATTACGTCCACGTGTTGACTGTTGACCAATCGAATACAAAGGATTATAAATTTTGTTTTTATGTTGTGTTTTCAAGTGATTAGCGATAATTTTATTGAAATAAACAATTAAGCAAGTACTCAAAAATGTCAGAGCGTATTCTTATTGGCTCAGGACCAATGTAGCTAAATAACGATAATATAATAAAAAACTTTGTAACCCACCTATCAAAAAGATTTCAACACAATATCAAAATACCAAAATGTAATACCAAACAAATGCAAAATAACTATACCTATTTAGGAATAAAGTATATCAACAACCTTCCGATTGAAATAAAGATATTAAAGGATATCAACAAACTTAAACTAAAACTGAAGTTATACTTTCAGAAATAATTAACTCATTAATTATCTGTTTTTCCCTTTATTTATATTTGTTATCAGTCTTTATTCATCTCTACTGTATTTAGATGTTCCTAATTACTCTCTTAATTGCTCAGTAATTAGTATGTAACAGAATCCTATATTTGTACAAATACACATAGATAATCCAGAAGTTTTAATTATTCCTAGTAGGTAAGTATATACATACTTAACTATTGCATAACGTTGTACTATTTTCCTTATAATTAGTGTAACCAGCTCACCAAGCACAAGAACCAGTTTCTTCTTTGGTGATATTGCGAATATAAATATATTTTATAACCATATGTACTTATATAACATGTACCCACTTACATATATTAAAAAAATAAAAAAAGTTTATTTTATTTTTATTTTTTTATTGAATATACAAACACATTACAATAATTTACAAATGTAGATATTTCGAGGCTGATTGCGAAAAAATTAGAAATTTTTAACGAAAACTACCCAACTCAATTGAGAAAAGTGTAATTAAAACATTCAGAATCGAAACACTGTTTGAAATGGCTTATGATATGTTTAGTGATTAGATCTAAATACCCAGGTTTTTATAAGATTTCCTCTACCACTTCACCATCCCCTCACTTGACCTAGTCTTATTAAATACATTCTCCAGTTCTTGTAGCTCAGGTAAATTGAGGAAAATAAATTTATTAAGTTGTGAGGTCGAAAAAATGGGGGTAAAAAAGGAGAAAGGGAAGAGGGAGATTGGAATTCTGGCTTTTCAGAACTGGTCACTGAATCAAAAGCTATTTATCTTTTTCGAATCGAAGTAAATGTCACTAGAGCAAATTGTAATGATATTTCTTCAAATTCGTTTTTATGCCCGTTGGTGGGTGGGTATCTGGCTAAATAACAAAGTACGTGTAAAATCATTTATATTAGTGTATGAGCTCACATATAGATGACGTTCGTCTATTAGGTTACCCATAGATGGCGTTTAGCTGTCGAGTATTGTAGAGACCGAGTATTTGATATATAAGGTAGCAACCTCAAGGTCGGGTTCCATACTATTCCAACCGCCTGCTAATTACGATGTCAGAGCCATTTACTTTGTCAATCTATCACATTAAAAGACCAAATGTTTTGTTAAAGCCGGAGTTTTATTTAATGAGAGAGTTTGTGTTTTGTGTGAGAGATATAACAATACCTGGGCATAATATTTTTGCACGGGAATCGTGTCGTTACGAAGAAAATAATCCACATAAAAATAAAGGAGTTTTATAAAAAATAAATACGAATTTTGGGTACACCCCAAATTATTCACATTTTTTTATCTAAGTCGCTAAAGGTGCACCCATTATTAGTAAGAGAATAATCTGCATTTCACATTATGCATTGATTATTAGTCACACTTTAGTGATTACTAATTAATTAACACTCTCCAACCTCCTACCTACCGTTGGCCATGACACGGATTTTGATCAGGTCAATAAAAAAGAAGAATAATAAATTTATCACAACTTATCAGTGAAATCACTGGTGACAATGATTTTGGATGTGACGAAAATTGATGATCAAAAAACAATACGAGAGAAAATAAAGTTATAAATATTTTTCGTTTTTTTTTTTGGTTCTTTTAGCTTGTCGTAGGCACTGAACATAATATCTCTAGAAGTGTGAATTTCGATTTATATGTCCTCTACAGGCCAATTACTTTGAGTATCTGTCCAAGAAAGAATTTCGATATTTGAAAATGTTTGATTAATTTCGCAAAGAAGTAAGAAAAACTAAGCATATTCTGGCACACGGACACTCCCTCGTATTTCTTTAATTTGGTTGGAAATTACTGCGTTTAATAGATTCAATGGTTTAACACGAAGAAATAAAGGCAGACAAAAGTGTAAGAAGAATTTACATGAATGTGAAAGGTTCCATCGACACGATACCCGCACAACGCACTGAGCCACTCCCACCTACCAAGTAAGGTAATAAATAATTGAACATTGATAGGAAGGCCCGAATACACTATTATAGTCACAATTGATTTAATACACTTTGTTTTGCCTTTTTGACTGATATCGCTCAATTATTTATTTATAATTAAGTGACGTGTAACCAAAAAATAATTAAATTCAAAATATTATAATAACACAGAAAAAATCTTTGTTATTGAATACCACACCTACCAGGTAAGCATGGTATTGTATATTATCTTCCTGTGAAAAATACAAATTAATAAGAATAAAAACATATGTACATTCTAGCATCACGTTCATCAATCAAATGCATTGTACATATAGCTTTGTATTAGTGATTGACGAACCGGTGGATGCAATCTGTGAGACATAAATTGATAATAGTTTGACTAGTATATAGTTAGTAATAACATAGATCATTGTAGAAATGTATTATTTATTTGTACAGCGCCCTTGAGGTGATTTTGCACAAAGAACGATGCTATACAAAGCATCCAAATATTATTATTTTTATAAAGTAGTGATAAAAAAAAGACCAACATTGATTGATACAGTGACAGTAGTTCTGTGAACAATAGACCTTACTTCCAAAAAGTATGATTTTTAACAAATCAAAACGAAAATTTCCTCTGTTATAAGTTTTGTATGTAGGTACTTAAATACCTACCTACTTAATTAATAACCATAATTTTATAAATTTCAAATAAGGAATTATACAATTTGTCCAAAGAAATGTCACCATCTCCATGATAAGTATTTTTTCAAACTTCATTCGGTCCGGTAGGTACCATAATATGAATTATTCTGATATTTACAGTATTTGTAGTAGGAACCACGGTCATGCGAACTCTGGTGGTATAAAAGGTAGTATCTTCACGGCCGCCATCTTGAACCGGAACCGGTACTTAACAAAACAAATTTACAGACAGATGAAATGTCGAATGGTCGAGTTAAAATTAGTCTTTGCTAAGCTCAGTCAATAATTTCCGGTGTTTTCATTGTCAATAGGTATGTCACATAATTCACTAAAATGACATATTTTATGCGAGTAATGCAACTGACTTGTAAAGTAGATACCTACATAGCTTGTTATAAAAAAATTCTTGCAATCAGCCCACAGCTCTTCAAAGAGCTTTAATCTCCCGTATGATGCAATTCGACTTCATGATCCATCGTTTTGGCTCCCAGCAACTCTTCAAGCCTAGCCAGGTCTACTAGCAAGTTGTCCACAAAGGTCTTGGTATGACAATAGGCCTGCTATCAAATTGTTTGGCTTCGTGCATACACAGGTCTACTGTTGAATTTGGCAGCTACCTCTGGTCTGGAGCCCCAAGGTACTCGAATAAAACAGGAGGTCAGTTTGATCGATTGTGGAATCTTAACAAGCGAGTTGGAATTTTTAGAGCACAGGTGGGAATGCCGTCCTCGTTCTACTGGTATTTAAATTGAAGATGCTCCGAGGAACTAGCCATTGATTCCTTTGAAACTGTCGCATGGTCGGAAAAAACAAGTTAACACTTTGACATTTGCCACATGAGAACAGATCGTTTCTACGATTCGTTCTTAAGTTCACTCGGCTGTGGAAAAGTTTTCCAGCCTTCGTATTTCCTCCATCCTACAACATGTTTGCTCCTTCTTCTCTTCAAAAATACCATCCACCCAGCATCCCTAAAGATGATATATTGCCCGAGGGAAATTATTTTTCTCAGGTCCTTCTATGTGGATTTAACGCAGAGAAAATGTTTGATATAAGTTCAATACATCACTGCCGCTAGAATTCTTGGAGACTCGTGACCAATGACCATGTCTCACTAAGAATATCTTGGTATATACTCTGATTAGTGGAAAATTGCAAACGTAAATTATGAAACAAAGGCTTGGTTCTAACCAGTTGTTTGGTGTAGCAAAATAAGTTTTCATCTGCCCGCTGTGTTCCAAACAGTTGTATGATATCATGATTAGAGGTGGTGACAATACGATGAGGTTATGATAGAAACGCGATAAGGTTTCAACACCGATTTTAATCGGAGATTCTATTATGAGCTGCTTCGAGATTCACACATAATAAAACATTTTATATTTATAAATATGCTAAATGCTTATAAGGATTTGATGACAAACTCGTATTTACGGTTTCATTTGAACTTTACAGCAAGACAAAGCCGGGTTTTCTTAGATAGAATATAAATTAAACAAAATAGTAAACCTACCTACGAATAATTTGATTGTATGAAGCAATACAAACTCCATAACGGAGAGCTCTACCAATAGATTTGTACAGCTTTTTCTGCGTGGAATTCTGTGATAATTGCACCTTCATTTCATTTTTAGCTTAAAAGCACTTTTCATTATGACACTTGGAGTTTTGAAAATCTATTTAAATGTCATGACAAAAGACGAAATTCTCTAAAATATTGGGTAAAGTTGTTGAATTCCTCCTCAAGCTAAGGCTTGTTAAAAAAACAACACATGATTTCAACTTGGGAGGCGGGTTTGGTTACCACCGCCTCGAGAATCGTTTATTGGATAACCAAAACCAGTGTCATAGGTTACAACAATTGGTTCGCTACGTTTGGTTATTTAGCAGGGGTGCCCGGGTTCATCGGGTGAGGTATATTCAGGATGCGCATGCCCGCCAGCTCTGTGGCGTACCAGATCGGAATAGGCTCCTTTGGGGTGATCCTTTGACATCTCCAACTTTACTGGTGGGAGGGATATATGCATTCGTCCATCACTCCTAGACACTGATCGATAGATTCTTACCAACCCCTCATGCCTTTAACATTTCCAGAACTCCCTCTACTTTCTTTCCTTAAAAATTCCATCCACACAGCATATCCAAAGATGAATTATTTTCCTCAGGCCCTCCTGTGTGGGGTTAACATAAAGAAAACTTTGTCACTAATGGAAACAACTATTTCAGTATAGGGTTTAAGTAAACATGCACAAAATAAGTTTTTACGTTGTTAGTTTTGGTTATTTTAATAAAATATGAGTATTTCATAATTTTCATACTTAACTTTAAATGGAATTTTAACACATCTTTTACCAGCTTCCTCGACATAAATATTTGTTTCTTTTAGTAATTTAGTTGAAACCAAGTGCTACGAGATTTATATTATTTGCATGTTGAAGCGCAAGGCGGAATTCGAAATTATATCAAAATAAAAAAATCCATTTGCCAAAACAAAACGAAAAATAATGTAGAGACTTTGGTTAAGCCGGGTATTAACCCTTAGAAGACGGGTAATATTTTGTAAATATCTCAAAGCCAAATAAAATATTGAAAACTATATTTTAAACAATTGACAGGCAACTAAAAAGTCATCGTTTTTCTTGGGAATTTTCGTGGACAGTATTGAATTGCGTTAAAATCTTCAAAAACCTAGTTGTACACACTGTACATTGCAGTGCAACTGAAAATAGTCTGATTTCACTGAACTTCTATTGTAGTTTGTCGTATTCTAATTAACTACTAGTTAGTACAAAAGATTTATATTTCAAACAAAATTTACCATTTTACTCCTTTAAAATGAATTATTCATTTTTCCGTTTGGCCATCAAATAACCAATTATTATCACGTGAACAAAAAAATTACTCATAAAGTCTTTGATGACAAAAAATAATATAAGGAACGAAGGAAATTGATCTTAAGAGCAGAATATCTTCAACGTAATAATATTTTGAAGACCACTTGGATGAGCGGAAAGATCTTTGGCTTTGGATTAAAGAAATGACTGCCCGGAAAAAGAATTTATTAAATATTTATGTATTTTATTTTGTTTTTCGCATATAATAAGATGGTATAAATACCAAGTATTGTAAAATTTTGCACCTCTTTCCATATTCAAAGATATTATTGGTATTATTATTCAGTGACCGGATGACTAAAGCTAGGCTGTGTGTAATTTTTCGTGTTCATGTATGAATTCTTAATTATTATGCATTGGATATTTGAAGTTGGCCATTTTGCTATCATCTTCACTGATTGTTGTGGTCAACTGAAAATGAGCATACAAGCATCTTACTAAATTCAGAAAGAAAAATCTTTCTTCAAATGGAGTTAGTTTTTAGTTTTTCTTAGCGTAGGCACAGCTTTTCACCCTATGGAATGCGATGTTATCACCGTTGCATCAAAACTTATGTTTGGTTACGGCATCTTAATAGCTAGATAAAAACGTTCATATTCTAATCTTCTATTTCGCAAATTCCTTTAACCTCATAATTCTACCCAAAAAGGGGTATTAAAATTAACTCACAAATCCGAGTACTAGATGCTCTCAATATTCCCCCTGTCAAAGACCACAAATCAGAATCGAAACCTTGCTTGAAATGACTTCTGGCATGTTTGACGATCAAAATATCCCCACAAATTCCCTCATAAAGTCCCCACTTTCCTCTTCCCCATCTCCTTCCCTCCCTCACTCCCTCTGGTCTCACAACTGGCTTAGGTTAGTTGGGTGCAGAAGTGACTCTTGTATTCACATAAAAATATATGAGTCAAATAAAATAATGATTCCTAATTATAATATTCTTCTTCATTCTCTCTATGGAAGCCGCATAAAACAAATGGCTCTTTTTATTAATTAATATTTTTAAATAATAACCTGAATATCGTGAGAAAATTGGGAATTTAAATCCGCAATAATTTTTCCTTTTTCAGCGTTAAGCGATTATTCTAATACAGTAATTGGATCCCCAATAAATTTAAATAAAAAAATAGCGTTCATGGCGCCTTACTGAAAAGCTACTTTATCCTCATTAGTTCCAGGATGTTACTTCATACCTACAATTGGCTTCATAACACCTTGACCACCGTAGAGTAGTGGTTTTGAGCCAAAAAATCGAGTAAAGGTACGATTCCTACCTTGTGTTAAACACCCAGAGAAAACTTACTGATACGAAATATTGAAATCTTTTCAAAGCAAAACACGGGACTGCAGGCTCTTAAAGAATGAATTGATAGGTTTCCTGTTAAGATTTTAGTAAAAGAGTAGTATTATCGCGATGTCGGAAAACGTGTTCATAAAAATCATCATGTTCTCGCATTTCGTCATTATATATTATCAAGGCATTATGCAGTGAATGAACACGTGTTGCGATATGTTAGGAATGTACTAAAACTTTAACAGGAAACGGCCTGCAATCCCGTTTTTAACCGGAGTGCGAATAATTTGAAGAGATTTTTAATATATCAGAAATGCTCAATTTCCTCGGTGCAGGGCGATTCGGCACAGATGGAACGTAAATATTCTTAGTCTGTTTTACAGATATTTCAATGGAAATTGGTAGGAGACACTGAGAAGACGAATCGATAGAAGTACGTCATGGGCGTGTCTGTGTGCTAAAAGTAAAATTAATAAAACATGTTCAAATATCGAAAATCTTTCTTCACTGTCTTATCTGTGTATAATATATATCTGTATACATACCTCTAGGGACTTACTGTACATTGGTGGAAGCTGCTAGCAGCTTCAACCCCTTCTGTATCGACGGATCAGCGAGAATACCTAAAAATGAAATTCGATGCATCTGAAACAATCTACCGTTAATTTCACCTCTCATTTAATTTCGCTATCTTCAAGATGCAATTTAAAAAAATACCTATTTAATTTAGTCCCTTCCTTAATTTTATCATAACAGTGCTCGATCGGGTTGTGATTTAGTTCATCAGAGGTAGCTCACATTAAAGACAGAAGAACTGTGGTTTAACGTAATCTAAAAAATATATATTAAATCACATTATTTTGTAAATTATTTTTTTTTTTAATATTTGACTTTAAAAAGCAAAAACCTGTAAATTTTGCGAAAATTACCATTTCCTACCCACTTTATACCTACTTCACTGTGGTCTTAAGATTCATTGAGTATATGGGTACTTATTAAAAATGTTTTAAGTGATTTTAAATCACTTTCATTGAAGAATCACAGCAGGATATAACAAGTTTAGTGACTGGAGGCCATTTACAAGGTGGATTTTACGGTAATGAATGAAAAAATACATGTCTGAAAAATTAACGTTTTCAACTGTTGCATCACATATTTGTTCAAGACAAAGCAAAAGGGGACAAGCAGCATTTTTTAAGTAGCTGTTACTAACTAACTAACTATCCATCACGCCGTTTCCCCGCAGGAGTAGGCAGAGAGGACAGACCGCCAAACAACTCAGTCTTGACACACACATTCCTTGCCTCATTCACAGTCATATAACGTCTCATACATACCCTTCTATTATTCTGACTCTTGAGATGCCCCAACACTGACGCCGACGTCCCCGACTTCTGCTACCATACACATTTCATTCTCCTTTCACTTCCTTCTTCGCTCATTCGCTCTACATGCCCAAATCATCTAAGCGTCCATTTCTTAATCTTACTCATTACGCTTACATCAGCCTTGCACTTTTTGCGAATCTCCACATTTCTTACACGATCGTACATGTTTTTACCATACTTACGCCTCAGGGAACTCATTTTTACAGCATTCGGTCTACTTTCATCCTTTCTCTGCCAGTTCCATGCCTCACTGCCATACATCAGAGTAGGTACCAGTACTCTATTGTGGACTGCAAGCTTCGCTTCTTTGGAACTTTTTTTTAATGGTATTTACCCTTCTTTCAATATCTAAATACACAAACTCATCAACCTGCTCCAAGTATTCATAATTCACAACTATATTACACACCATTTTCGTAGTGTTTTAATTACTGATATTTCAAAGCGTTATTGTGCATGATGGAAGTACTTGAGCATACTTTGGTAGACTTAGGAATGGCAGGCAGAAAACGCAGCATATTTCACTATGTCAGTGATCACGGTTTTTGTGTCTGTTGTTTCAGAGACTGCCAAACAGTATTTCAACTTTATAGATCAGTCCAGACAATTCATTACTTCTCCGCTTCGCGAGAGATTAGACAATAAAAGGATTGAACAATAAAAGGATTGAACAATCTGACCCTTTGTCTCATATTTTAACATACCTAGAATTGGAAATGCATACAGCTAACTGCGCTCTGAATTCCTTTAATTAATTTACTTTTCCATGATAAAAGCTGTCGTTTATAGACTGTTTTAATGTTGATATTCTTAATAATAATAATAACATTCAGAAGAGCAATGTCTAAATAATAAACACTTTTTTTTTCAATGCTCTAACTTATTTGAATCGATGTTTGGCAAATAAAGCAGCCGCCTGTACTCATATGATTAACAATGGTATTTCGGTAAATCCGAAACTAGAGGTGTCGTGAATTGTTCAATTCAATATTTACCTATCATTTTATTGGTTGGTTAACGTATTTTTAAGTGTTTTCGGAAAAAGAATGACTCACGGAGGAATTTGATTGTGTTACTAGAGGTCGTGCTAAGTTTTTTTTATTATAAATCTCCTCACGAAAGTTCTTGGAAAAGGCAGGATAAAAAAAGGAGATTTTACTAAAATACTCGTTGAGAAAAAATTTGGTAATACTTCACATTAAGTGTGAACATATTATGTCGTATTTATTTGATTTTGTATTAAAATATTTAATGGTTTTATGAACGTGGGCTTCGAACAAAGTGGGCACTTAATGAGAATAAGAAAACAATGTAGACAAGTTTAATTTTATTTCTGTTAAGTGTGAACGATCTATCAATAAATAAATTGATTTTATCAATGGTCAATGATTGCATTGAACAATGGTGAAAGAATGGAGAAGCCAAATGAAATTATTGTAGAAAGCAATGACTTTGTGGTTTGTCATATTTAATTTGTCACTTGTTTTGTGTATAACCAAAGAATTTTAAATTAATTTATTTACCGAACGGTTTCGTTAAGCAAACATGGTACAAACTAATACTGATTAATTTAATTTTACTATCATTATTAATTTGTACCCTGATAATGCTTGAGCAAAGCGGAACCAGTCGGTAAATAAATTAATTTAAAACTCTTGGTTTTTCAAAAATACGTGTTTTACTATTATTAAAAACTTGTTAAAATATTAAATAATTTTTTTTTTCATTGATTTTCTTTAGTGCTTTTTGTAGGCATTTAATCATTTTTGTAATTATTATTTTTTGTTAAGGTATTGTGTTAGAAAGCGGAGACTATTTAGTATTTTTAAGTTGATGTAAATATTAAGAAAAATATGGTGTTAGGTTAGGTTAGGTTAAGTTCATGGGAGGAGAAAATATCCAAGTTTTAGCGAAAGCAGCTCGTTTCAAAAACGTTAAGCCCCCGCATTTCTACCAACATATCATATTTCCCTTGAACTCAACAAGCTTTTAAGCTCTTAAAAAATACACGTTTTTTTTATAATAATCTCTATTCAGATGCCGAGTTAAAAAAGAAATTATATGAGTTTCTCCCAACATAATTAAATAATTACGCTTTGAAAATTATAAAAATCACAGTTTGAAAAAATTACAGTGTATTTTTAAATGCAACTAACCTCAGATGCCGAGAGATTTTTCTCTTTAAACAAAATTAAACAGTTGCTTACGTTTATTCATTATGATCGTTTATTACATATCTCCCTTTCAAATCATCTTCAGTAATCGCCTTTTTCCTTTTCAACGCTTATCTATGTATTTAATACTAACGGTATAAGTATACCTTGCTATAAATGGACTTGCCGAACGTCACAGCGGTGCTGCCAAGGTCTGTTATCTATGTGAGGATACTATGTCAGAGCTTAATTAGCAGCAGACACATACCTGGACGGATGACGAACCTCGTGCTGGCACTGTTGGTGGACGCGGTGCACTCTCTCGCTGCAGCAGCTGGTCCAGTTTCCTCACCACCTAGGATTCTTGCTGCAGAGTCTCCATCTTTGTGTCACCCGTTTCTGTACTTCATCACCTGTTCCTGTACTTCATTTTATTTAACTTAATTTCAATTTATTTTTGTAAATTTTTTTTTTTGTAATACCTGCATCAACTGTAAAGCGCCCCTGAGGTGATATCTCACAAAAGCGGCGCTATACAAATTGTCCAATAAATAAATAAATACCATAAACAATAATTGCATGTCACAGTATACAAGCATATAACCACACAAGTGCTCGCGTCAATAACTGGAGTATGAGTTGAGTGATTGGCGTTCAAGTTGGAAATTTCTCGCCCTCATTTAAATAAAATCATACATCCTAATTTTAATAAGGAGACATATAAACTGATTATAGTGCTATATAGCCAATGAAATCACCCATATTTTATCGTTTTTACTATATTTTTAGGATTCATTAAAAAAAATTAAAAAATCGTAAATGGGCGAATTCTGCCAAAAATGTGAAAAATGGCATATTATGGCGTGTAATTACTCAAGACGTTTTGCGAACTCGGCATAATGTGCCGAAAATCACTCGAGTGAGTAATCAAACTATACAATTTTTTAAATAACAATTAACTGTGGCATTTGAACATAAAATGAAAACAGAAATTATAAAATTGATTCAAGCTCTAGAAGAACATAAAAGGAGGAGATACAAATACATAAAAAATAATATACAAGTATATGTAGTCTAAGGTTAAATCAATACTGATTTAAAATATATGATAGTATAGCCTTCTTTCTGTTACCTACTTTCCGTTCAGTTAGCTGTGCGTCCTTTAGTGAGGTATTTGTTTTTGAAAAAATATGTTTTTGTCAATTACACTTGCGTGATAATGTGTGTATGTATATAAGTAGATTGGTTTGGTATGTTTTCTGTCCGGGTCCCTAGTCTCTACTCCTCTGTCGGCTCGCCGCCTACGCAGACCCCCAAAAGCCCGAAAACCAGTCAACTAAAATAATCAATTGTATTAAGAATGTTTTCATTTGAATGTGTTTATATAATTGATTATAAAACAATAACTAATGTGGATGCAGAAATATGAAGAAAACTAAGAAAAAATAATAATATAATTTTATGTTATATCTCATCATGTGTCAACTTTTGGGATGCTGTGTAGATGGTCTTTTTAGGGATAGGAAGGTGTGAATCTACACGGAGAAAATGAGTATTGCTTATTTATTAAGAATTGATTAACAATCAATTAAACTTAAGAAATGAATAAATGGTTTTCCTGATAAACTTTAAGTAAATGACGAATATATTGTCACGATGTCGGAACACGTGTGAATGAAAATCATAATACTTTCGCATTTCGTCATTATAAATAGGGTTTTCCAATAAGAGGTGTTATTTTGAATAGCCCTCTATTTCGGTAGATGTTACTTTTGAAGCTGTCATTTTTTGACATTTGACAAGTTCTACTACGCCATTAATAAAAATGGAACGATACACGCTTCAACAACGCATTGAAAATATTAAAATTCACTTCAGTGATTCAAATGCAAATCATCTTGAGTGATGAGGCCCATTTCCACCTCGGTGGCTTCGTCAACAAGCAATATTGTCGCATCTGGGGCTCGGAAAACCCAAGAGTTATTGTTGAAAAGCATCTCTATCCTCAACGTGTGACTGTTTGGTGCGGTTTACGGTCCGGCGGAGTCATTGGACCTTACTTTTTCGAAAATGAGGCTGGAGCAACAGTTACGGTGAATGGATTGCGCTATCGAGAGATGATTAATGATTTTTTATGGCCGGAATTAGATGGTATTGATCTGGACAACGTTTAATTTCAACAAGACGCACAAGCATCACAAGCAACGAAACCATTGATCTTTTACGATTGAATATCAATATAACACCTCTTATTGGAAAACCCTGTATTATCAATGTACACGTGTTCCGATATATTAGGAAAATACTAAAAGTTTATCAGGAAACGGCCTGCGATCCAGTTTTTAACAGGATTACCAATAAATTGAAAAGGTTCCCAATACTTTTTTTTCTCCGTGTGGTCTTGAAGAGCAGATAGGAAATACGAAAGCCGGTTAATCATTTACAGCGGAGTTCTTGTAGTAGAATGAGTGGTTAAAACAACCAATTCTCATGTGATAAATTAATGTCAATCATATATCTTTTTTTAATGTGAAAAGCGCACAAGAGTCACAACTGCTACCAAACGTCTGGAGCCAGTGAGATTATGGCATCCCAATTGGGGTGTGTTGTGAGGCTGACGGTAGTGGAGAAAGAAAGGAAATGGGGTAGAGGAAGGTGGGGGAATATCGGGTTATTTAGATCTAGTCACCAAACATGGCTAAAGTTTTTTTAAGGAAAATATCAACTCTGATCCGATACTTAGACTATTTTCCACTTCGGAACGTGCCGCAAGTATACTATATATTATTTTTAATGAATAAATTGTGAAATAACACAAATTAATCCAATAAAATTTACTTTCGCAAGCCGGGATTTGAACCCGCGACCTTCGGCTTGCTAGTCAAGAGCTTTACCACTCGACCTCGGAGGCCGTCGAGGTATAATCAATGAAGCTAGTTCTTCGGAGCATCTTCCATTAACGTACCGACAGAATAAGCTCGGCATTTCTACATAAAATATTGTTTTAAAATTCTTCCACCCGTCCGTTAATGCAAGGTAATCTGTCAAACGGCTTGCACCTTCCTGCATAGTCAAGAGTTTGTTTCCACATAATTATGAGACCAAAGATGACTCCCAAACTCAGCAATGAGAGTAGAGGATTATCAGTTTTGCTCTGATACTCATGCTTCTGAGAGGATAAAATAACTCTTGCTTTGATGAAGTACCCATACAATTACGGAAACATGATATTTGAAGAATGAGAGAACGCCGTGTAAACGGAGCCTGGTCGATGGAGAAATAAAATATTTGGTTTCAAGCACAATGAGCTGTCACCATGCTGTCACCGTCGTGAGGTCGCGAATGTTGCCAGCGTTGAAAGAATAAGTTAGCTAGGGAATGAGATACAGGGTTTTCCAATAAGAGGTGTTATTTTGAATAGCCCGCTATATCGGTAGATGTTACTTTTGAAGCTGTCATTTTTTGACATTTGACAAGTAGAAACTACGCCATTAATAAAAATGGAACGATACACGCTTCAACAATGCCTTGAAATTATTAAAATCCACTTGAGTGAATCAAATGCAAATCATCTTGAGTGATGAGGCCCATTTCCACCTCGGTGGCTTCGTCAACAAGCAAAATTGTCGCATTTGGGGCTCGGAAAACCCAAGAGTTATTGTTGAAAAGCCTCTTTATCCTCAACGTGTGACTGTTTGGTGCGGTTTATGGTCGGGCGGAGTCATTGGACCTTACTTTTTCAAAAATGAGGCTGGAGTAACAGTTACGGTGAATGGATTGTGCTATCGAGAGATGATTAATGATTTTTTATGGCCGGAATTGGATGGTATTGATCTGGACATCGTTTACTTTCAACAAGACGGCGCTACGTGCCACACGAGCAACGAAACCATTGATCTTTTACGATTGAACATCAAAATAACACCTCTTATTGGAAAACACTGTATTTATTTCAGTAGATACTCGCTACAAATGGTTTGTTTGCCTATGAACACATCCTCTATGGCTTTAATTTATTTACTGGCTAGTATAATAATCCCGTATCTTCCGCCGATGGTTCGGTTTGGTAATGCAATGGTCATTTTGCATTATTTTAACACCTTTGAATCGCGATTACGAATTGAATTTCCAAGTTTTATTTGTTTTTTTTCGATAACTTTGAAGGTTTTTACTTGCATTGCGAGATTACTGGCACGGCGAATCACAGTTTATACTTGCAGAAAAGCGGATAAACGTATTTTGTTATTATTATCTTTTAGTTTTTTTTAATAACTAGCTTATGCTTGAGGACTTGGAGAAGAAAATGGTTTGGATTAAAGTTTTGAGGTTGTGAATTCTAAGTTACCTGAATATCTGAATGCATTTTTAAGATGGAAATAATATTATTGTATTGTAATAAGTATTTTTTCACTTGATCGTGCCGTGTCTTCCTCGGTTCCCGATTTCTTCTACCATTCACTTCCATGTCCTACATTCTCCTTACACCCTTTTCTTCGTTATTAAAGATACATTATTTTTTCTACAATTTTTTATTTTTGTTCAAAATTTTATTTTTATACAAAATTTAATTTTTTGTAATTTTTTTTATTTTTTGTACAAGAGTTTGGTACATTTTCAGTCCTAGGTGCCTTGATTTAAAACCTTCTCCAATATCACAATATTTAACCGATCTATGAAGGACTTCTACAACAGACAACCTATATTTATTTATTTATTGGTTTAAAAATTAAAAATAATAAAGAAAATAAGAAGAAAAGGCCTCCTGGTCGAGGGATGCATCTCTCAACTAGCAATCCGTAGGTCGCGGGTATAAATACCGACGCAACTAAATTTTACGTGGTTAATTTGTGTTATTTCACGAGTGAAAGATATTCCCAGTATCACCATTGTGTAAGACCACCATTCAGAAATGACTGCTTGAAATTGTTTTAGCCTGTTTACTGACCAGATCTGATGAACTGAATACTTCTCCAGCTTCTTTCCTATCTCCTTCCCCTCCCCGCTACATATATTTTTTCCGTAATGAAAATATTTTTAACTCGTGGCAGCACCGGACTCGCAAACCAGGCGGTAGATTTCCAAAACGGTTTTTTGAACGGTCAGCCATTTTTGTTGATTCTTCATTGGCGGCTGTGACGTCATCGTTCACCATTACAAGTCTAGTATGTTATTATCACATCCGAACAAAAAGACGTGTTTAATACTCCGAGATAAACTGATCCGGCTCAACAGTTTCACATTCCTATACAAAATGTCACCGGCTGCATAGAAAATTCGATTACATAATTATAATTTGTATTATTATCCTGGTCCAATAAACTAAGCTTTTTAGAGGTAAATCTGAACGTTATCGGTTTTATTGGAACATTTATATGACTAAATTGAAGAATTATTCGTTTTTTTTAATGAAATTTATTTATTTTGTTGTTGAAAAATTGCATGAATCGGGAATGATGATATTATGGATTACTCACACCCATTCATAAACCAAAGATGCCATCTCGTCTGATGCAAGTTTGCGCGTAAACATGTTCTCCGCGATCTAGGGTTGCCAGTAGAAGAAAACAAAGAAAAAATCATCTATAAATGAGAGAATTAGGAGATAAAAATAGTTGAAATTGCTCATTTTCGCACTTAAAGTAGGACACGACTAATGGAAAACAGTTTTATGCATTGCTGTAATATGTGCATGAAAGGGAATGAGTGCAAGCGAGCGAGAATGCTTACAGATGATATATAAAGGTATGAATGCGTGTCTCGTCCTCTCTTGTCATGTGTCTAAAACAGTTTTATGTATTGCTGTAATATGTGCATGAAAGGGAATGAGTGCAAGCGAGCGAGAATGCTTACAGATGATATATAAAGGTATGAATGCGTATCTCGTCCTCTCTTGTCATGTGTCTAAAACAGTTTTATGCATTGCTGTAATATGTGCATGAAAGGGAATGAGTGCAAGCGAGCGAGAATGCTTACAGATGATATATAAAGGTATGAATGCGTGTCTCGTCCTCTCTTGTCATGTGTCTAAAACAGTTTTATGCATTGCTGTAATATGTGCATGAAAGGGAATGAGTGCAAGCGAGCGAGAATGCTTACAGATGATATATAAAGGTATGAATGCGTGTCTCGTCCTCTCTTGTCATGTGTGTGTTCCCGAATAAATACCTGTAAAAATCTACCTGCACGTTCTTCATTTCAATAGATTACAAACAAGTAATCTCAAGAGAGAGAGAATCCAAATGTCACCCGTAAACGAGAAGCCCTTTCTTACATGAATTTGCACAAGAGTCCCAATAGATTATAGCTTCCCCAATTATTTATTTACGCTTTTGGCTTGAAGGCTTTTACGTGTACAGTCTCATAGGTAAGTTGTTCAGGAGTACAATAATAAGTGTACGGTTCATAACACAGTAAAGTGAGTATGAACAATATAAGCAGGTGCAATACAATACAAGTTCTCAAAGTTCTGTTATAGAAAAGAATTTTAAAAAATGTATATAATAACAAGAGTACAAAATAAGTACTTAAAGTAGGTACTATGAAAGTACTTACAGAGCAATGTGCCGTAACTTTGGGGTATGTTGTGTGGTTGTAGGTAGGTGTAATTCAATTAATGTTAATAGCGAACGATACTAAGTGGTCACCATGTATGTTGTGTCTCTTGGAGATAAACTTTGATTATCAGTAATTTACTATCTAAGCTTTTTAGTTTTTAACTATCTAAGGAAAATAAAAATTGTTTTCCGATGTACCTATCCAATATTTTGAAAAAACCACCACACGCCACACATTTCATGAGGAGGGGGGGTTAGAGAATTTCTATAAAACATAATTCCCCACAAAAAAAATTTAAAATGTACTCTCCACAAAATATTTGAAATCCATGAGGGGGGGGTTGCGGAACTTCGCTGAGAAAAATTCCGCACACCCAAAAACATCATATGTGATCATATCCCCACAACAATTTTTCGAATTCCATGGGGGGGGGGGGGGTGGCTACAAGATTCCATTTCGGACGCAAAAATATTATATCAAAAACCGGTGTATTTTTGTTTAAAAAGTAAGTTCGAGAGGTTAGATTTTTTCGTCGCTGATTCTCGTTCTGAGTAGCCTAAATAGCGATAAATCTTCTTCGTTGCCAACACTGGTGACCGCGCGCAAGCTGCATTGTTTGTTTTACCACGGGCCCGCGACACTTTTTCAAATTGGCGGATTTTTTGAAAATGGTTCACGCGGGCCACTTATAATTCGTTCGCGGGCCACAATGTGGCCCGCGAACCTGCCTGCGCGGCCTGGGGTTGGGCAGCCTTGCCTTAGACGTTTGTATTATAAAACCACGTGGGTATATTCTAAATAAATGCAAGGCCGTTTTAATCGTAATTTGTACAGGGTTTTCCAATAAGGGGTGTTATTTTGATATTCAATCGTAAAAGATCAATGGTTTCGTTGCTTGTGTGGCACGTAGCGTCTTTTTGAAAGTGAACGCTGTCCAGATCAATACCATCCGATTCCGGCCATAAAAAATCATTAATCATCTCTCGATTGCGCAATCCATTCACCGTAACTGTTGCTCCAGCCTCATTTTCGAAAAAGTAAGGTCCAATGACTCAGTCGGACCATAAACCGCACCAAACAGTCACACGTTGAGGATAAAGAGGCTTTTCAACAATAACGCTTGGGTTTTCCGAGCCACAAATGCGACAATTTTGCTTGTTAACGAAGCCACCGAGGTGGAATTGGGCCTCATCACTCAAGATGATTTGCATTTGATTCACTCAAGTGAATTTTAATAATTTCAATGCGTTGTTGAAGCGTGTATCATTCCATTTTTATTAATGACGTGTTTCTACCTGTCAAATGTCAAAAAAGACAGCTTCAAAAGTAACATCTACCGAAATAACGGGCTATTCAAAATAACACCTCTTATTGGAAAACCCTTTATAATAGTTTATTATAAATAGGCCCTGAATAGCAAGATTTCACTTCAAGATGACCTTGTAAACCTCCCGGCCAGTACTCTCACTCCTCACGACTCCTCTGGACTGACGGCGAAAATCTGCTTCTATCAAGACACTAGACTCAAGAGTCCTGACAAAATGAGTGACAAACTTCAGACATGAAAAACAAGCACCTTGTTGTAGATCTGACTATTAAGCTGCCAGGGTTCTCTCTCCTTCTGAATATGTGGAATCGCAGCCGTTGTGCATATATTTAAGATGCAAAATGGGTCCTAAAATATTCTGAACTGTGTGATGTGGACATACGAGTATTCAAACAACAAAATACACCGTAGAAGGATGTCCTCTTCATCAGTTCCTTACGGTACATCTGTACATTTTTTTTAAATTTTAAGTTAAATGAAATATACCTACACATTTCACTTTCTTAACTTAAAATTACAAACTAAATATGAAAATGTAAATATAATTGTTTACTACGTAACATAAATACGTACATTTTAATTTTGCACGCTGATCTTAAGAGAATACAGTTTTTTCTTAAATATATTCATTCTATTTACTGATGCCAGGCTATTGGGAAGGAGATTGTATATTTGTACACCCTCGTGACCTATGTTTCTTTTACCACTTTCAGTCTTTGCTAAATGTGTGTATATGTAGTTTATTATTTATTTATTTATTTATTTATTGTTGTTATACGCCCATAGGGGCTTTTACATAGATTATAAATAAGTTTTACATAAGTTATCGAGTTAGAATTTATACTAAGAGTTATAAAAGTGAAGAATTTTAAAAAAATATACAAGTAGTTTTTGAAGAATATGGCGTAAAGAAACATTTTAAACAACATAATATTTAACAATAACAAAGAACAAAATATAATATAAAACATTACAATAACATATCTAATCGTTAAATCTATTACAATAATTTGTATGATTCCACAAAGTGTTGGTTTAATTTGAATTTAAGATTATAAAGGGAATCATGGAATATATCTATAATACCACCAAACTTGTTGCCCAAATCATGCATCCTATTAGTAAGTGAGTTTGACTGATAGTTGGTTTTATATGTGTCGCAAAAGAATGTTGTATTTTGTCTAGTATTTCTTGTCGGTACATAGAGTTTAATAGCAGCAACGATGGCAGGGCTGTCAATAAGGTTGTTCATGACTCTGTATAATAAAATTAGGTCTGAAATGGTTCTTCTGTCAGACAGCGTAATTAAATTAAGTCCATTCATCAAATTTACATAATTAATGTTTTCTATTGGAATTTTAAGCTTGAAATTTAAGTACCTAAGAAATTTGTGTTGAACCCGTTCTAATTTGTTAGAGTGTACTTTATAGAAAGGAGACCAAATAGGTGAATTATATTCCACTTGGCTTCTAACTAGTGAAATGTAGAGTGTTTTCATGCAATCCAAGGACTTAAAATCAGTTAGGGTTCTACAAAGGAAGCCAAGAATCTTTAAAGCCTTATTAGTTATATCATCTATATGCGCTGTGAATGTTAAGTTTGATTCGATTGATTTGATTATGTTGTTTTATGTAATGTTCATGTAATGGGGTTGCTTTTATAAACGTTGTGTTCGTGTGTATAAATCCATTTTGGATTTTGTAGATTAATTAGCAAATGTTATATTCGGTTTGTTTTCTGATTTTAAGTAATTAATAAAAATAATTTAACATATTTTCAGTAATAATCGATACCGTCGACTAGCTGAATATTCTCAGCATTCCACTTTGTCCTCCAAAAACTATCCCCACACAGAGAAAAATTAGTATTGGTGATTTATTAAAATCCTTTTAAGGTAAGAGTAGGCCATTTCCTAAGAAACTATTAGTACTTTCGTAATATATCGTAATATAACACTTGTTCGTACAGTTGCGTTTATCCTGTTATTATATTTATAATGTCGAAATGCGAAAATATTAGAATTTTTATTAACACGTGTTACGATATCGCAACAACACATTCGTGTTTTACTGATAGTTTGTTAGGAAATCTGTCAATTCATTCGTTGAAGGCCTGCAGTCCCGATTTTAACAGGAATACGAATAATTTGAAGATATTTTTAATAAATTATCAATATTTTATATCGGTAAGTGCAACCATATTAAGATTAATGTGAAACCGGTTGGATACAAATACTACTGTAAAATTAGTGATAAAGAAATTCTGGTTTTAATTCATAAATACATTTTTGATTGTGCCAGCCAGAGTTCCGAACCTGCAATCTTTGGGTCCAAAGTCAAAGCCAGTACAACTAAGCCACGCAGGCCATCGTTATCACGTGACCAGTGGATGACCACGGAAATGAGAGTTGGTAGGTGCAGGTCAGCATTGTTTGTACATTGGTTAATTTTTTGTAATGAGGTAACTTAACAACAACTGTGTCTCGTGCCATTAATTATATGCAGACATACCTTTACTATCTACTACTTGTACGTAATGTGGACGTACAGCGTTACTACAAAGTTCATTATTTGTTATTATTTTGTAATTATTGTTTTTTTTTAATGTGATGATGACGTTTCCGTGGCAAAGCGGTTAAAAAAAATGTAAGAATCTTTTTTTGGGCAAAAAAGCTTCTTATATCATAGTATTAAACTCTACAATAAAATACCACTCTCACTCAAAAACCTCAACATTATAACATTTAAATCTCAAATAAAAAACTGGATAATAATATAGGGAGATCTGAAATAGAAAATATACTGATATCAAACACAGACTAAAACCGAATCTACTAAACTGAACTATACAAAAAAACACTATCTTACTTATTTTAAAATTATTTAAAAAAAAATTATGCTACCTGATATATGTTTATAATTAAATTCATATGTTGCTTTGTTGTAATATTAATTTCTTATAATTAAATTATAATATGTAAATGACATCCTCAGCACGGGAGATCCCAGTGAGGATATCATTATCTCTATATTGTTACTAAGAAAAGAAGACAATAAATCATTATTATTATTATTATTATTTCTAACTCTGTTAGCGGGTTTAAGACCAGTTTAGATTGTTACTAAAATGGTTTTAAAAAAATTATATTTTTTTGCTGTACAAATAAGAAAACCTTCACTCTTTAGTTTTTCAAATTAACACATAGTTCATTTGTACCATTGACTTCAGGCGAGTTGACCATCAGCTTACCCGCCTCGTTCTAAGTAACAGGAGTTACTTCTTCAGCGCGCTCTTAAGGATTTTATTAATTAAAGGAAGCCACACTCTTAAGAACGAATTTAGATTTTCTAGTGTCGTACAGCAGGAATATGGAAGATGAATTAGTACTTGTACAGATAAAGACAAAATTACCTCAGGTGGTGCAGAAACGACGATCATACCGTTTTATGGGGGAGGCAACGGCACATAACAATAACATAATTCACTGACCTCAGAATAAGAAGACCTTCCTAAAGCCGAACTTATGTATCATTTTGACAGCCTGGAGGCAAACCACGTGACAACCTATTTGGCACCAGCCAGGTTGGCGCTTTTCCCGGATAAACTACCACCGCAGCAATTTGGTTTCCTTTTAATTCAAATGGTGTAAATATAGAAATAGTACAGAGATAATACGATTGCATTGGGTGGGGAGTAACAGGAAGAACAACATTAAACCCTTAATAATTATTATTATTTTTTTTTTGGTAAACTAATGTTTTTAAGACAAGATTTTTTTATGCATAGCACAAAGGGTAACAATTATTTTATAAGCAATGATTATTAGCCTGAAACACTCATCCACATTGAAAAATCTCCAATAAAAGATACATGACGCCAACGGGACTTGAACCCGTCTCCTTTCGATTTCCGGTCGACAGCTCTGACCAATGATTTTTTTTCCACCTGAAACAACCAACTTTATTTTATATATGTTTCAAGTGAAAAAAAAATAAATTAACAAGCAGTAATTATTGAATGAAACACTAGTATATATTGAATTATTTCGCGGATAAGAGATAAGCCGCCATAGCTCAGTGGTCAGAGCTGTCGACCGGAAATCGAAAGGACATGGGTTCAAGTCCCGTTGGCGTCATGTATCTTTTATCAGGAGATTTTTCAATGTGGGTGAGTGTTTCAGGCTAATAATTATTGCTTGTAAAATAATTGTTACCCTTTGTGCTATGCATAAAAAATCTTGTCTTAAAAACATTAGTTTACCAAAAAAAAAAAATAATAATAATTAATATTCGACAAGTTCTAGTATCTTCACCATAAAAATGTAGACAATTTGTCTCGACGCCATCTAGTGAGCGAGTTAGCACTTACAATGCCTTTCTCATATAAATAAAGTTGGTTGTTTCAGGTGAAAAAAAAATTAACAAGCAGTAATTATTGAATGAAACAATAGGTATATATTGAATTATTTCGCGGATAAGAGATAAGCCGCCATAGCTCAGTGGTCAGAGCTGTCGACCGGAAATCGAAAGGACACGGGTTCAAGTCCCGTTGGCGTCATGTATCTTTTATCAGGAGATTTTTCAATGTATAATAATTCTAATAATTATTGCTTATAAAATAATTGTTAACATTAAACCCGTTACTGAAGGCACAGAAATCTATTTTACGTGTTATTATGAAGAAACCTTTCAGATATTCGAGCGACGCTCTCTTCAAGGAATTTAATGTACTAGATGTCCAGCAGTGTTTTATAAAAAAAAAACAGTAAGGGAAGAAATGACCTTTCCGTTCCAACAAGCAACAGAGCGGCTTATCAAAAACTATTTTCATATCTCGGTCCTATAATATATATAAAAAAATCCCCTCACAGCTGAAACTGTGTGAATTGTCATCCTTCGGTCCAAAAATAACAAAATGGTTATTAGATCTACGCTGGACTGATTCCGAAATATTACTAAAAATGTAATCTGATAATTATTTATCACGAACACCTAGTTGTATCTTCGCTTTTAAATACTTATTTTCTATATTCTTAAATCCTGTATTCCTCTAGGATAATTTACAACCTGTTTAAAATTTGACTGTCCTAAAACGGGAAACTTTCCTAGTTGGACAGTCAAAAACTACCTTGCATATAATGTAATGAATATTATACAAAATAAATAAATAAAAATAATCTGTAATATGGCACTATATTCAACGGGTATGCGTTGATTTATTATATATGGCTACTAAAGGCTTACGGCCCATCTCTGTTGTTTTTCATTATCCATGGTCATTCAACACATCAATTATAAAAAATGTTGTATCAAAAAATTAACACGTAACGTTAATTATATCACCATGTTCTGTAATTTATTAAACTATTTATGTTTTGAAACAAAATATGCGTTGCCATAATTTCATCAACAAATTTTTTACACACCGTGTAGTAAAAAAGGAATGCTTAAGGATTTAAAAGCATAAAAATAATTCTCTCACAAGTTACATAACTTGTCGAAAACATTAACTGCGTGCACTTGACCCTTTCAGAACAGGCTTAAAAATTACCAATTATATAAATTATTTATTCTTTAGTATTGTGAAGTAAGAGTACTCAAGTACAGGCTATTTGACTTAAAATAACAAAGTGAAACAAAGTTCATGGTCATCAGTAAGAAAAATGATACAGCCATAACCAATGTTTAAATGTTCATGGAATCCATTGAGCGGATAATTAATTACATTCGAGTATGTACTTTGATTGTTGTTTAACTGAGAAATCCGATGCAGAAGTATGGGTACGAGTAGAATTTGTCAAAGAGATACTTATTGTACCAGTTAATGAATTTCCAGTGCAAGATGGGCCTTAAAATATCTTAGTTATTGTACAAATATGTTGTGTTGAAATGATATGGCCAATGTCTAATTATATTATTCGTAAGTACGTAATGGAATTTTGTATTCTGAGATATTTGACGATGTTAATTTTTTAAAGGTTATTACTAATATGGTCTATGGCTTTCCATTTGACTCCATGACTCTAAGTTTAATTTGTGTTTGTGAATGCAGTTTATGTGCATGGATAGAATCAATCTGTAGAATCGCGCAACAACATTTCGTGACAATAGTGTAACAAACCCGAAGCCATGACTTCTATTTTCAACTGCATCATATGTGAAACCAGTAATTTCTAAGTCGTAGCGAGGAATTATTGCTGATATTAAAATCGTCCAAAATCACGAACGCCTGACAAAGTAATCTAACCTATCGTGTCATATAAAACCTAATAACTTACAGTTAATATTTGTTAGTAATGGCGAATAACTAAGATTTATAACTCGTAACTAGTGACTGACAACTAAGAATTATAGCTAGCAATTAACTACTTAGACTTATAACTAGTGACTTACATGTAAGAGTTATAGCTTGTGACTTGCAACTAAAACTTATGACAAATAGTGACTTAAAACTAATGATACAATATTTTTGACGAAGTGGGTCTTAATAAACAATACTGCTATGTGACTTACAAATATGGCTTAAAATTAGAGACTTACAACTATGCACAAACATATTTACACTAAAAAATACACGATATACTTTTAGTTCGTGCTGTTAGTGATAACTTATTCTAATATAATCAGAATGAAACGAGTTTGTGCATTTCTTTCATTATTTTCTTTGAATCTTATATGTTGACATGTTTATTGTGCCGTAAAAGTAAAGGAGATTAAATTGAAATATTATATAGAACGTAACTCTGTTCCCAGAGTGTTATTGTGGCAAATTACACGGGCCGGTAATTCGAACATGACACCCAACAAATAATGATCGCCTCGCGATGCAAGACGTAGAGAACAGAGTAAGTACATAGTACATATTGTGAGAAACGAGAGATGCCAGAGAGAAATGTAAGAGGTGTTACGGCACGCGACTACCTTATTGATGGGTGCTACGCAAAGGTGTTGGATGCTGGGTGAACTGGGTTTTGCGCAGAGCGGGTACGCGAAGGT
Organism: Hesperophylax magnus; assembly: GCA_026573805.1. NCBI lineage: Eukaryota > Metazoa > Arthropoda > Insecta > Trichoptera > Limnephilidae > Hesperophylax > Hesperophylax magnus. The sequence goes on along the minus strand of JAIUSX010000184.1, from coordinate 8,768,922 downwards.
GTTTCATGCCGGGTGCATTAAATTTTGCATAGGGTGGATACGCGAAGGTGTTGGATGCTGGGTGCACTGGGTTTTGTATAGGGCGGATACGCGAAGGTGTTGGATGCTGGGTGCACTGGGTTTTGTATAGGGCGGATACGCGAAGGTGTTGGATGCCGGGTGCATTAAATTTTGCATAGGGTGGATACGCGAAGGTGTTGGATACTGGGTGCACTGGGTTTTATATTTAAATTGTTGATGTGAAACATCTTTTGGCGCCCCTAGTGGGTAAAACCGATTCTTTCGTAGGACCCTTAAACGGAACGACGTCTCATTCGGTCAGCATCATGACTTTTTCCACCCGGCCGCCAAAACTATGTGCGTTTTATTTGCTTCCATTTTTATCGAAAACTGGCAATGGATCTATTCTAAATGGTGATCAATTTTTAATTTGTAATATATTTATTTGTGTTTATTTTAATAATAATTAGATTATTGTTTTATTATCAAAAATATAAAGACTTGTTTATTTTCATTTTCACTTCCTTCAATTAAAACCAGTTTTGATGTTTTACATCTTCCAGGCGTCCCGTGACGGCTATTTTAAATATTATTTTCCCAATAAGGAGTCAAGTCAATTCATATAAGAGGTCTGCTGTTAAAGGTTTCTTGTAAAATAATAACGTCCAAAACTTCACACTATGTCTTTATTTAGACTAAAAGCTCTTATAATCGGAAATGAGGGTGTAGAACAGCCTGGAGGCCTTCAAAATCTCTCTGTTGCTAGAAACCTAACTGCTAGCCTTCCTCGGTTCTGAACACAGAGGGGCAAACCTATACACTAGAGACATCACCTGTAGAACTCTATAGTCTCTGTAAACCATCTATGCTACGTAGCTCGAATTATCAGAGGTTTGATATTTTTACACAATCTAAAATCAAATAATTGCAAGTTTTACGTGCATGTAAAATGGGATGACTTTAACCAATTTTCAACCTTTTAACTAAATAGGTTTTTGTATAAAAAACATTTTTGTTAGAAAAATGTTATGCATGTTGCGCAAACTATCACAATTAAAAAAATGTATACTGTTTGGAGAGTCAAAAAAATGGTAATCAAAGTCACATTTCATAGTGGGGCGATGTTGAAATACTCACTGTGATTTTATAAGCTCATTATAATGATACGTCATCACTTTTTTTAATGCCAGTTTGAATATTTAAGTACTAGTTATTTATATAGATGGACATTGATATATTTACCATACAAAATACATGAAACGAAACTATTATAAACATTGTGGAATTTACAAAACGTACTTACATTTTCCTGTCAATGAGAATAATTTATTAAGAAACCAATTAATTTGACATTTATTCTCGAAGAATCGTTGCCCGAAAAAAATATTATAAAGACGTGAGTAGTTTCTGAGTGGTAGTTAGCGAGAATTATTGAATTATTTATTTATATTACACGCCCATACGGACTTTTACAAAAATGTGAGATGCAGAATAATTTTGTGGAATATTATTAAAATTTAAATTAAAAATAGAACACATGCAAAAGCTAACATTAATATTTATTTATGAGGTAGGTTATTACAGCCTTCTTCTAACTAAATTCCATGCAGTTTAACCCATTTCCTATTTATGAGAAAGTATTGCCAACTGAATGCAATCTAGGTGCAAGTGAGTATCTAAATGACTCAATCCCGATATTGTTGTTGCAAATAAAAATAATTTTTGATCGAGTATTTATAGTTGGTATATAGAAGACAAGGCTTAGTAAATTAGGGCTATTTGTAAATTATTGATTATTTTTCGGTAAAGTAAATCAGGGCTGTTTGTAATACCATTTACAAATTTAAATATGAAATGATATACTTTATGTTGATATACGCGATAGGCAAAGTCGCTCCATTTACGGTACAATTTTTAATGCGAGTCTCAACTGCTCTCAACTGTCCGTTGTGTTGAGAGGCTGGTGAATACAGTGTACCATTTATTTATTTATTTATTGGATGATTTTTATAGCGCCGCTTTTGCGAAATATCACCTCAGGGGCGCTGTACAGTTAATGCAGATATTACAAAAAATATATAAATATTACAAATTGAAATTGAAATTAAGTTAAATAAAATGAAGTACAGAAACAGGTGACACGGAGATGGAGAATCTGCTGCAAGAATCCTAGGTGGTGAGGAAACTGGACCAGCTGCTGCAGCGAGAGAGTCCACCGCGTCCACCAACAGTGCCAGCACGAGGTTCGTCATCCTTCCAGGTATGTGTCTGCTGCTAATAGAGCGCTGACACATTGTCCTCTCATGGATTCCAGACCTTGGCAGCACCGCTGTGACATTCGACGAAGGTAGAGGATGGAGACTCTGCAGCAAGAATCCCAGGTGGTGAGGAAACTGGACCAGCTACTGCAGCGAAAGAGTGCACCGCGCCACCAACAGTGCCAGCACGAGGTTCGTCATCCGTCCAGGTATGTGTCTGCTGCTAATTAAGCGCTGTCACAGTATCCTCACATAGATAACAAACCTTGGCAGCACCGCTGTGACGTTCGGAAAGTCCATCTCCTTGTACACTTGTTTCTGGTGATTATGTTAGTGGTGCATTGTTCCGAAATAAAAGGCGGCGGACGGGATAATAAATCACCTTGGGCACTTGTTAGGGCTTTCAGAGTTTCCAAGAATAACATTGAAAACATCTGGCGTACCTACAGTTACCGATTCTCGTCCCAAGTTCAACTTCAGCGAATTTAGAATATTTTTAGCACAATTTTCGATTATTCATTTTTGAAACACTGCACTCTAGTCACATTACTATTAAGTTCTGATTACTAATTGGTAAGTTAATTTAAAATGTTGATTCACTGATTTATTTAAAATAACTTCAAAGGGATGTTGCCTCGTTTCCCTTGAAAATACTAAAAAAACACAAAGCGGTTGGAGACGGCATGACGCGTCCAGCTGCCACAAAGGGCGCTAGCTAACCTATTGGTAACATATATCGTGTATCCTATTGGTTAGCGAGTGTGTCTGATAGTTGGATGTGTACGTATTGCAGAAAATGTCACATTATTTTGTCTTATGTTTTTCGTCGGTACATGAAATTTAGTAAAATACGAGTGGCTAAATATTTATATACGTATATCTTCACACAATCAATACGTAAGGATATTTTTAGAAGTTTCACATTGTTATCGATTAGTTTATTAGTGTATTGGTTACCTTAATTTTTTTGTTTCTCAACAGTTGGTTACTTGGCCAGCAGGATAGGAGGTGGCTGTGGCGATCGGCGATGACTCGGTTATTACAATATTATGAAGTAATCCGTTATGAAAGTGGAGAAAATTAATATTAAAACACCACCCACTCGCCTCTTGAATGTTGCAAAAAGGAGAGGACTTATCAAATTGTTCATTTCACGTAACATGCCTTATAATGGTGTTATTTATTAATGCACATATCATTTATAATTAAATTTTATTATGCAGGTAGCGAGAGAGATGGAACTCCATATTTAAAAGATGATAATTCTAATTTTCTTGATTGCACATAAAAATCAATTCTCTGTAGTAGTTCTTAGCTAACAGGATTATACTATTTCTTACAGGAAAGTACGGAGACGCCTGCGGAAGTCATGGCGAGTTCAATTGTAGTAATTTGAGTTTAAGTAAAGTAATGGCATTTCTTTGTCCTCCTCACTAGGGTGTCCTGTGCTGAGGCGGACTAAAGTTATTCAATTATATTTTAATGGTCTTCCACGTAGTTTTTTTTCAAGTTTTTTCAGTGACCTCTTTCAGCCAGATTTTCATTCTCGATTAGCAATCATTAAACTTTTTTTTTCGTTTTATTTCTGGGGGAAGGATGTTTTGGATTATTGTTGCAAAATAAATGTAGTTTCTTCGTCCGAATGTGGTTTTATAATTTTGAATTTTTTTATGACATTTTGTTTTGATCAAGTGTGATGGAATGCATAGTGAATGGTAGCAGAATTCGGGGAAGACATGGCACGATCAAGAGAATCAGATACTCGAGTCGGGCCATGTCAAGAGTCAGAATAACAGAACAGTATGTATGAATGTGAATGAGGCAAGGAGTGTGTGCCAAGACCGAATACTCTCTGCCTACCCCTGCGGGTAATGGGATGATGCACAGTTAGTTTGATGAATAGTTTCAATGGTATATTTTTGGAATTTTTCAATCCAAGCCATTCTTATTGTTACTTTAGTATGGTATTTATGATTACTTTTCAAGTTATTTATTTACTTCGATGTACCAGATCCCCATCTTATAATTCCATATTTAATTCGAGATTAAAATCATGCGTATTTTTCATATCTTTATTTTGATTCTGACAATTCGTGATGGAATTTTATAATAATGATATATTGAAACAATTTTAAACTTTTTTCCACTTATTTTATTATTTGACCGTTACCGGTTTCAGCTTATTATAGCCATCTTCAGAGTGCTGCAATTATTCCTTAAACTGTGGATTAAATACATAATATTTAGGGGAAGGGGTGGGAGTTCAAAGGAATGCCACACAATAGTTTTATTACAATTACCCATCTTCGCTGGTATATATGTGGTGTTTCGCAGCTGAATTTCCATTAATTTGGTTAACAGGCATAATTTTCTCGATTGGATTAATTTACTGTTTATTTAGGGAATACATTACTTGAATTGTACTTCTTGGGGAGAAGTATCACTTGCTCCAGTTAATATTGAAAGGCAAGAGGTCGCAGAGGGCCTGGTAGGAGACAAATGTCTTGGCTGCGAAATATACGAGAGTGGACCGGCATTAGAAGTGTGGAGGAGATATTCCGGGCAGCGCAAGACAAAGAGACATTTTCTAGAGTGATCGCCAACGTCGGGGGGACCTGATACGGCACATAAAGAAGAAGATTACTTGAATGGTTTTCACCCAATTACAGTAAAAGTTTTTATCTTTCAGGATTCTACTATTTCTTAGAGGAAAGATTCTTGAATAGTCGGGACGCCCGAGGAAGAAATGTTGAGTTTAAGGGGAGTAAATTGAGTTGGGTCAAGTGAAAAGAATAATAAAAGAGAATACTGTATAATATGTTTATTTGGGAATGGTTTCCGAGTGGAAGATATTCATAGCCCAACATTCAGAATTGAAACGATGCTTGAATTGACTTTACCCGTATAGCCAGGTACTTCACCACGTTCCTCTTCCCCATCTCCTTTACCACCCTACAACCTTCAGCCTTACAACATACCCTTATTTGTATGCCATAGTCCCACTGGCTCCAGACGGTTGGGATCAGTATTCACATGCGGTGTTTGCATTCAAAAATATATGTGATTGAAGCAAGGAGTTTGTATCTTTATTTTTTTGATGTCCTATCCTCTCTGCCTAAATCTGCGGGTAAATAGCGTGATGGTTACATTAGGTAAAATTAATCAAGCACACTCATGTTGAATCTGCATAATAGAATAAATAAAATACAAGAAAAGCTTCAAAAGGAAAAGGACTTAATCTGTTAATTATTATTTTTTGGTAAACTAATGTTTAAGACAAGATTTTTTATGCATAGCACAAAGGGTAACAATTATTTTACAAGCAATAATTATTAGCCTAAAACACTCATCCACATTGAAAAATCTCCTGATAAAAGATACATGACGCCAACGGGACTTGAACCCGTAAAATAAAGTTGGTTGTATTCAGGTGAAAAAATGTAACAAGCAGTAATTGTTGAATGAAACACTAGTATATATTAATAAGATAAGCCGCCATAACTTAGTGGTCAGAGCTGTCGACCGGAAATCGAAAGGACACGGGTTCAAGTCCCGTTGGCGTCATGTATCTTTTATCAGGAGATTTTTCAATGTGGATGAGTGTTTCAGGCTAATAATTATTGCTTGTAAAATAATTGTAATCCAATGTTTTGTGATTAATTTACTTTAACCGTAGTGATATTATATTGTCCCATATGATTGTTTCAAAATTTACTATTACTGTAGTGATATTATACTGTCACATATGATTGTTTCAAAATTTACTTTTACTGTAGTGACATTATATTTTCCCGTGTGATTTTTAAAACGAAGTGACATTTATTGTCCCTTGTGATTGTTTCAAAATTTACTCTTACCGTAGTAAAATTATATTGTCCCATGTGATTATTTCAAATTTACTTTTACAATAGTGACATATTGTCCCATATGATTATATCTAAATTTACCTTTACGGTAGTGACATTATATTGTCCTATGTGATTGTTCAAAATTTACTTTTACCGTAGTGACATTATATTGTCCCATACGTCTTACTTTTACCATAGTGCTATTATATTGTCCCATATGATTGTTTGAAAATTTAATGGAATTATCAATGCATTCTAAATGTTATCGAAGATTTTGCGTAATTTATTCTACTGTTAACTAAAGAGGTTATCTCATTAATAACAATCTTTGATAAAAATAATGCTTGCTTTTTTTGAAAAATATTTGTCTGTAATTGACCGTACTACTAGACAAACTACATTATATCACTGGGATCTTCAGGGCCGCTCCTGTGTAGGTGCAGTTGGAGCATTCCGCTCCGGGCGCCAACTTACCGAGGCGCCAAGGAGTCAAAGGGCCAAGCTGCCGATGATAACCGAATACCTAACACAGCGGCCTTGAGGTTTTTTATTAGCGCCAGTCGCCGTTTCGTTCAGGACCGGTCCTGGGGATCTTTAATCAAGATACGAAGCGAACGCGGGCTCTGCACCCATATATGAAATGAGCATCTTGAGAAACAGTCGTAAAAACTACCAGTTTTATGCAGGTTGGATTTGCAATGATCTGCTTATTTCCTTTCCTTCGTTCTGTAATATGGATCCCTCCAAGGCCCAGGATATCTTTTTAATGTCTTCAAGATCTTTGAACAACATCTTAAGAGGAACGGCTGCACGTATTTATTTATTTATTTGAGGAACATAAACAGTCTTAGTAATACAATATGCATTAGAGGATAACAAAAAAACAGACTAATTATTAATGTTCGCAGATAGATATTCAGAAACATAAAACTAACCTGTAAACTAGAATATTTAATAAAAATAGAAAAAAAAAACAGAATAAAGCAGCTAATAAGAAAAATAATAATACGAATGTAAATTCAACAAACGATAAACCTATAATATGCCTACAATAAACAGCAATAAAATAAATGTGATTATAACTATACTTAAATAGACTTGGGTTGGAACGGAAAAGGGGAGGAGAGGGATAAGGAAAAGTTGCCACGCAAGTAATATTAAAATATTAGGTACAATCAAAGATATTAGAAGAACGAGATGTGCTATGCGCAGTTCGTACTGAGTGGAATTGTTTTGCCGAGTGTCGCCGGTTTTGTTCACCAATACTACTGCACACCTTCGCTTACGCTAAGGCATCGCTAAGGTATCCGCACTAATACATAGAACAGATTTCTGTGCGTACACGTCCCGATACCGTTCAAAGTACCCTAATTAGGTAGTACTCCGGCTACGGTCCGGCGGCCAACATAGCATATCTCGTTCTTCTAATATCTTTGGGTACAATCAATATAAAATATTACGTATATTTTTTAAATCAAAAAGTGTGTTGCAAATAACATCAAGTACAACTCAGAATGTATACTTTTGTTTTAAATTATAAAATAAACGCAAAAAAAAAGAATACATCTTGGCCTTTGAAATAAACGAGTATTTTTTAGATACATCTTTTTATAAGCCCAGAAAAAAATTATGTAAAGGCCTATGAAAACTCCTTTAAAATTCAAAATCTCCTACTTACGAACCCATTTTCGGTTATGATTTTATTGTATAATGTGGAAAATCAAGTTTTTTATAAAATGATCGAAAAAAAATTAAATATTTATGCCTGAACATCCACAAAATAAAATAAAAGGCACTTTTTGGCCATGTTTTTTTCTTGCATAAATCAAAACAGGCGGATGGTGTTAAACGGGAATTTAAACCTTATCGCCATCTACGTAAGGGTTGTTATTGATAGCGGCTCAATTTAAAATATTACACGACGTAGTGCATCGCCTTAATGGTAACTAATAAAAATAATATTTCTCTCCCATCCACTATATAAACATGATGAAATATAAGAATATATTTATTAACAAATTACGGTGGGCTTAAATTTTAAAAAGACCATACTTTTGATAGTAGCAATTACTTTTTGGTTTTCCATTTAATTTTTCCGACTTTATGTCCGGGTTAAATCTTCCCCACAGTAAAAACTAAACCCTTCCACACACTTTTCCGCAAATGTCATCTAGTCAATCCACATTATGCAAGTAATTAAATTAAATTATATAAGCATAATAAATACAAAAAACAACTCGTCAAATCACCAGAGATCAAATGGGAAAATAATTCACCGACTCCAGATATTTTCATATCAGAGGGTTCGGCTCGGTAGAACTTCTAATTGGACCTTTAAATCCTACTAATCCCTCAATATAAACATTTAAAAAATCTTTCGTAATCATACATGTATTTAAAATGACTGATTTTTGAATTTTTATGTATAAATTCTTTGATAGATCTAATACGCCTGAATTTTGAATGAGAGAGCTATAAGTATAATGCCAGTAGCCGAAATAACAAATGTTAATATATAAATAAATGGCAATAAATGGTAATAACTTTGATTGAACCATTATATATTGTTTTTCTAACAAACGAAACATTTTTAATCAATAAAACAATGTAACTTTGTTTGAACCACTATAAATAAATATATATTTAATAAACGCCGACCGGTTTCAGAACAACCGCTCCTTCCTCACGGCAAAATATATACTTAACATTTTAAAACAATGTGTGAACATAATAAATTACTTGACTAATATTAAGGCGATGCACTACGACGTGTAATATTTTAAATGGAGCCGCTATCAATAACAGCCCTTACGTAGATGGCGATAAGGTTTAAATTCCCGCTTAACACCATCCGCCTGTTTTGATTTATGCAAGAAAAAAACATGGCCAAAAAGTACCTTTTATTTTATTTTGTGGATGTTCAGGCATAAATATTTAATTTTTTGCAGATCATTTTATAAATAACTTAATTTGCCACATTATACAATAAAATCATAACCGAAAATGGGTTCGTAAGTAGGAGATTTTGAACTTTAAAGCAGTTTTCATAGGCCTATACATTATTTTATTCTGGGTTTATAAAAAGACTTATCTAAAAAATACTCGATTATTTCAAAGGCCGAGATGTATTCTACTCGCAGTATTTAATTAAAGCATCTGAAACATTTCTAGGCGACCAAATTTTCAAACCAAAAACACATGATTTTGCATTACTACGTAGTGCATCACCTTAAGTGGGTTCGTACGTTTCATCCCCTCCCCTCCCCCCACTCTTCAATAATCCCTAGTCACGCCTACAACTCCACTTGAAGTTATATATCATGTTCACCTATTATTTCGTAATGTTTAAGTTAGTATAAATTTTGCCCTTTATTAAATATTGGAGTTTATTAAAAAATAAATACATTTATAGTGGTTCAAATAAAGTTACATTGTTTCATTTATTAAAAAGACCAATTACTGAAGAAATTAATATGTCAACCGAAAAAATGTGTTCATAGATATTTAGGTACATCAGCTTGGTTAGATATTTTGGCTTTAAATTAAAAATTAACTTTTGTATGAAAAGGTCTTGAAGCCGTTTCCCTTAGGAGAACAAGAATCATCAAATTTGAAGACTGATGAAAATGACTGACTCTTGTAATCAAAAGGATATAAATGTTTTTATGTTGCACATTTTAATGATATTTTGTATGGAGCCATCTCCAGTTTAACTTCTCAAATAATTAACCTTTAAAAAATGGGTTAACAACTTACATAAATTAATGCATTTTGCTATATGTGTTGGATTGTTACTTTGCCCTTTGGTTTATATTTGTGGTTATTGATTTACTTTTACCCCTTAGGCCGTTTTATTTCTTAAAGACCCTGACAGAAGGTCAGAGAATTTGTGTGTATTTCAGCTTTGCAACAAAAAAACAAATAAATGAAATATTTCTGAATGGATCCACAAATGAAATATTTTTGAATTGATCCAATAAATATTTTATTTCTGAATGGATCCAAAAATGAAATATTTCTGTATTATAATTTTTTTGGTAAACTAATGTTTAAGACAAGATTTTTTATGCATAGCACAAAGGGTAACAATTATTTTACAAGCAATAATTATTCGCCTGAAACACTCATCCACATTGAAAAATCTCCTGATAAAAGATACATGACGCCAACGGGACTCGAACCCGTGTCCCTTCGATTTCCGGTCGACAGCTCTGACCACTGAGCTATGGCGGCTTATCTCTTATCCGCGAAATAATTCAATATATACTAGTGTTTCATTCAACAACTACTGCTTGTTATATTTTTTCACCTGAAAACAACCAATTTTATTTTATATGAGAAAGGCATTGTAAGTGCTAACTCTCTCACTAGATGGCGTCGAGACAAATTGTCTACATTTTTAGGTGAAATACTTGAACTCGTCAAATATTAATTATAATTTTTTTGGTAAACTAATGTTTAAGACAAGATTTTTTATGCATAGCACAAAGGGTAACAATTATTTTACAAGCAATAATTGATGCAGTGAATCAGATACTCGAGTCGGGCCATGTCAAGAGTCAGAATAATAGAAGAGTATGTATGAGACGATGTATGAATGTGAATGAGGCAAGAAGTGTGTGTCAAGACCGAGTTGTTTGGCGGTTCGTCCTCTCTGCCCACCCCTGCGGGGAAACGGCGTGATGGTTAGTTAGTTAGTTTCCATCAATGTTCATGTGTTTATTAGCTTGCTTGCTAGTTGGGAGCATCTTACAGCGTTGTGCGGGGGTCGTGTGTGCGGAACCTTTGATTATTGAAGGTGATGAGTTATACCAGAAGAATATGTGATTTTACGTTTCTAAAGCTCGTAATGTTTTTATATTACTCTTCAGAATACCACTAGCTTATCGTAAATATTATTATCTTGTGACCATGTGGGTATCCCAGTGAATTTAAAACCCTTACTAAGTTTTGAAATCAATTACAATTATTTTTTTATGATTATCTAATGTAAAATTCATATTTTTATAGATAAAAAAACACGAATAGTTCAAGGCTATTTAATTACAAAAAATTTTTATCTTTTCGAACAAATCTACCCGAGTGAATAGGGTATTTTTACAAACTATGAATCCCGTTAAAAAGTCTTAAAGATTAATTTTTCTCTTTTTTACGCACAAAAAATATGTCAATTTAATATTTTCATTAAAAAATATTGATTTTCAAATCGATCAAAACTGAAAAATTTGGAAACGGTTCCAACTGACCACAACGTCAGTATGACATGGAAGACGCCAACGTAATTTTAATTTCAATTGTGAATTACACCTACGTTGCCCGGAGTGAGGTCAACGCCACCGAATTCACGAAAAAAAACGAATACATATTTCGTTTTGGCGGAAAATCAAAAATGGCACATTTTAAATCGTTATAGAAAATGTATTTGTCAACTTAATAACATAAAAATAACGTCACTATCGCATTTTTTTTTCTTAATTTATTGGAGAATAAAAAAACAGTGAAAATTCCTGGAGGTCTAGCACGGACTAATCTCTATGTCAATGCGAAAAATCTGTGAACTTTGGTTAGATAGCAATATTTGCAAGCACGGTCAGAATATGATTCCGACAGTAAGTAGATAAAAGTTGCTACTTTTGGCATGAACCCAAGGAGACGGATAAACTGTCAATATGCTCAACTTTTTGAATAATGTCGTTCGTTAAGCAAAATCACTAGCTTGTTAATCAACGGGGGTGAACTAACTAAGCTCTTAGAACTGAAATAAATCGTATACACGATCCATAGACTTGAATAATTCATCTATGACGCGATCAAATCATTACGTTCCAACTAGGAGAATCAAAAGTGGTTAGTTATTACTAATGACCTCATAAACTAATTAACTCCGTTTTTATTAATTTATTAATATTTTTAACTTTTACGTTTCAGTCTGACGTTTAGGAATGTTAATTCGTGAGATGCGTCAGTGTTGCCAATGTATATCGAATTCTGATTTATCTATGTTATCAACATCGGTCTGGATATCAATAGTGCAACAGGGTTCGATAAATCGGTATAAAATTTTTTCACAAGGGCACGTCATACTTGGTTTTACCGGTATACCATGAATGCCCGAAGTTTAAAACGTGTCTCCACTATGAAAGATCTTGACATCATGTTTGATAGTAGGCTGACATTTCATACTCATATTGAAATGACGTGTAGTGCTTCACTGAAAATGCTGGGCTTCGTCCTACGCACTGCGAGGAATTTTAGAGACACCCGGGTTCTCCAAGTGCTATACATTGCGTTGGTTAGGAGTAGGCTTGAGAGTGGGTCGGTGGTTTGGAGCCCACATCAGGTGAAGTATTCCCTCATGTTGGAGAGAGTGCAGAAGAAATTTCTGAGATTCCTCTACCTGAGGGAGTATGGCTACTACCCGTGGCTCTATCCTACTGACTTTCTCTTGGGCATGCTCGGTATGAACCATCTACGGGTCAGAAGAGATGTGCATATTGTATCACACTTCTTCAAACTGATTCGTCGATGGTTTGAAAATCCGACTATCATGGAGAGTATTAGTCTCTATGTTCCTGATGGTTATCTCCGTCACCGACAGCATAGACTGTTTTATCTCCCGGCCTGCAGGACTAACTGGCCAATGGTCATGCCGGTGGGGAGAGCAGTCTTGCTGTTGAACAGAATCAATTCGGATATCGACATATTTAGCATCGGTGAAGCGCCTTTAAAAGGCAAGCTCTATTGATGCTGGTATAGTTGATACACCGCTTACTTATTATGTAATAACATGTTACAAATGTACTTAAAAACGAATTAAAATGTAATTTTGTAATGTTTTTAAAGGAATAAACTAATTGAATTGAATTGAAAATCGTCGGTAGTTACGCCTATCGATCCGATACTATAAAATTATCGATCTTCACGATATCACTGTGAAGACCCCATATTACCCCATTATACAATTTACCATACAGCGTTGAATATGTAAAGTGGAAAACTTAGGTCTTATTTCTTAACAAATTTCAAAATCTTAAAAAACATTACATAAATTTGACCATTGACTGTGAAACAACGGAATGGATTATGAAAAATAGAAAAAAATGTGGAATCCATATATTTGTATTAGAAATTGTTACATTTGATCCACTGACCAATTAAATATTGCAAAACTATTTAATAATTTAGTTGATACTCTCATAAATGAAGCGTAGGCACCTTTTATCTGTAAACTTTAATAAGGAAACTGGCTATTACGATTAAGTATGGTAATATAGCACCATTTTTACTAATTGATTAAATTATTTAACGAAATGATATTATACCCAACGAAAGTTGAAAGGAGAAAAGTCGGTGATAAATGTTAAACTAAAGTGCAATGTTTCCAAACAGATTATTTATTTTAAGATAAATTTCTTATAAGCATGTTTTTTGGTATAAACTTCTTTTATTTTCGAAATACAAGAAAATAAATTATATTAAAGGCGGTGATTTATGATATTGTAATGTTGATATTGGGTTTAGAAACTTGGTAGAATAGTAACCTTACAGTGATTTAATTTTAGGGTATTATGCCGCGTTGCGCTACCTCCTTCTTAAACCATCGTTTTGAATAGAATTACAGTGTCCAAAGCTATTGTTACGTATATAAGTTGAGTATTTAAGCGATAGATGGCGCTAGTCATAAAGCTTACCCCCAGAGTCCCTCAGATGTCGCTAGAGTGTAACAGATGCTTGTGAGGTTATAGTGACAGGGAACAAGCTTCTCGAACCAGAGAATTACCAACCCTCGGGTTATGAACAGTGTAGCTAAATCCAGACCAATTATTTGTAACGCGAATAAACGCAATTATAAGTAGAACCTTTTACTTTTTAACAAAGAGTTCCCAACCCTTAAATCTGCAAAGTAAGACAGATATAATAACTATACTACACTGTATTGCTGTCCGAAATGTTGGCTAAAGAAGGGAGCTACGCAACATGGCATAATACCCCCAAAACAAATCACTATAATACTTTTGACCGCGAAAATTTCAATTCATATCTAAGTAGTAAGCTCTTTGGCTTTGGACCAATACTCGCGTTTTCAAATCCCGGTTAGGACAATTAAACACGGAAGATTAACAAGGCTCTCGACTAGCAATCTGAAGGTCGTGAATTCAAATCCCTAACTTAATCTTAATTTAAAATAATCGTCTAATCGAACTTTTAGGTCAAATCGAGCCGTATACTATGATCGCTCTTTTCGTGTAACAGGCCCGCTCATCTGGAATAGACATCTCTCAGCTCTTATTAATGTCCAGAATTTAGCTGAATGTAAACGGGATTTAAAAACAAAATTAGTCAAAAAATCTTACCATTCACAAATCTTAACTTCTTTTCGATATTTTATAATAAGCCATATTCTAAAACATCCGGTAATTGTTTGGTTTTGGTTGCCTCCTTATTGTACCTTTTAATGTCTGCTCAGAAGATTCTCATTTCTGAGCACAAACTGCCTCCTGTTTTATATTATGTCATTAGTTTTAATATTCTTGTTCTGTCCTGTCCTGCTATTATTGTTATTCTAAGTTTTGCCATCACTAAAAAGAATATATTTAGCGTTATAATATTAGATCTGTATTGGGTAAGGCTTACTGTAGGAATAATTTTAAGAACATGACCACTAATATTAAATTACCGATTTTAAATTTGTTATAGTTAAGCGCACTTGAAGTGAAATTACACTAAACCGCGCTATATAAATGCCATGTTATTATTATTATCGCAATGGTGTAAGACCATCATTAAGAATTAAAAACGTTGCTTGTAATGGTTTTAGCCGTGTTTTGTGCACAGATCTGAATAAACAGAAACTTCCCCATAGTCCTCTTCCCCACCTCTTTCTCCTCCCCGCTACCTTCATTATCATAACATACCCCAATTATAATGCACATAGTCTCGCTGGCTCCAGGCAGTTGGGAGTAGTTGAGACTGTTGTGCGGTGTTCGCAATATAAAAAAAAATTCGATCCACTGGCTATAAAGAATTGGGATTCTTGTGCTTTATTCACAATATTTGTAACTGTCATGCCCTTTTCAAACCTTATAGTTAAGTACTAACTGTGTTCTGAGGTTGAAAGGAGTAGGGAGGGGCATGAAATGAGAAAGAGAAAGGTGGGGAAGTAAACGGCCATTCTGGTTTGATCACCAACCACGGCCAAAGCCATTTTGAGTAACGTTTCAATTTTGTCTGGAGATCTTTCACCAAGGTGATACTGAAAGTATCTATCACTCTGCATATCCCTGCCTATAGACCACAATACAGAATAGAAAAGCTGCTTTGATTGGCATTAGCTATTTTTAGTGAATTGATCTAAATACTTATTATATTCTCGACTTTCAATTGACCTCCAGCCTTTCTCGATAGAAAGGTGATGCCATCGATATACTGGCTCCCAGCAGATGGGATTCAGTGCAGTAATAAAAATTAAAACGCGTCCCTTTAACGGAAGTTTACGATATAATTATTGACAGCCTTAATTAAATGTGCTATTTATGAATGTTGCAATTGTATTCATTATTTGATTTTAATGATTGCAATAATTTATAACTTCAAGTACCCAATGTACACAGTTGAAGATATCTTGAAAATCATCTAGTTTAAAAAACAATACTGAAAATAATAAAAACAAAATGCCTATTCGTACGTCTAATTAATAAGGGCCTTTCACATGCTTAAAATTTTGCACAACTGATAAACAACTAAAATATTATATAAGATGACCTACAAATCAGACAAAAAATATTGTATAAGATGCCCTACGAATCAGACAAAAAATAATAGAAACTGAATTTCAACTACTGCTCAACATCTGTTTTCTTGTGTAACAACAAATAACAAAATAAGTTGCAAATTCTCCAAAATAGAGCAAAGAGAAAAAAACTTACGCGAAATAAATTTTCAAATTTAACTAAATTAGCTAACAGTGAAACAGCTTGAACGCGATGATATTTACACATAAAATAATAAACAACCTGTTACCGAAATTTTTATCAAACAAAATTATGTACAACAAGCACATTTACATACATAACACAAGAACTTGCAATGAAATCAGATTACCAAAAAAAATTTATGCAGTTTTCACCAATTGGTAGATTCTATTATTTTTTAATGATAAACTAATATTTATAAGACAAGGTTTTTTATGCATACCACAAAGGATAACAAATAATTTATAAGCAATAATTAGTCGCCTGAAATATCAATACAAATTGAAAATATCTCCTGAGTAAAAATAAATGCCGCCAACGGTAATTGAACCCGTACCTTCTGATTTCCGGTCAGGTGCTCTGAACCACTGTGCTATGCCGGCTTATTTCCAACTCGACAAATAATTCAATATGTACTAGTACCTCAATCGACAATTACTGCTTATCATATTTTTTCACCTGTAAACAACCAACTTCATTTTGTATGAAAGGCTTTGATAGTGCTAAATTTCCCACTAGATGGCGTCGAGACATATTATATCTACATTTGTTGGTGAAATATTTTGACTTGTCAAATAAAATAATTTTTTTAATGATAAACCAATGTTTATAAGATAAGGTTCAATTCCCGTTGGCGGCGTTTATTTTTACTCGGGAGATATTTTCAATTTGTATTGATATTTCAGGGGACTAATTATTTATTATAAATTATTTGATAGATTCTAGTTGGGTTGTAGGAGCCATATTAATAAAAAAATGGTTAAAATAAAATGAATAAAAATAAATAAATACAAACTTGTATACTTAAAACTAATGTCAAAACATGGCTGAGAGAACTGAGTTATAATCAGCTTGTAAAACTTATGAAAGCAATGTAAATACATTTAGATAATCAATAAAAAGGATAATCAAACCACAGGAAACCCTAGTGATAAGGATTCCAAAACATGTGAGATTATTCTCATATATATTCCTCAATAATTTATTACGCTTTATATTACATGTAATATATTGTTATTACCACTTAAGTCATAAGCATGTACAAAATTAATAGCCTAAAAATAGAATTTAAAAAAAAACAACTGTAGGGGACCTACAGTTACCTATTTAGTTGAGTAAAATTAAAGACGATTCCATGACAACTCAACACAGTGGCAAATCAACACACATTTGAAAAGTGATTGAAAGTCATGAAAAGCGATTGAAAAGTTTTTTTTCACTTTTGAAAAGTGATATAAAATCATGAAGAAAGTGACTGGAATTGTTAAGTTACAATGTAAAGATTCATAACGTTTTTTGCAATTAAATTTTCCTGCTTTTTAAATACATATTTTTCTTAATATATAAAAATCACGTGTCACTGTATTCGTACACGCTAATCTCCGAAACCGCCAAACCGATTTTATTGAAATATTTTGCTTGTGTATGGTTGGTTCCAGCTTAAAATAAAGAATAGTTTTGGACCAGCTGGCTAGCGCTGTTGTCGAGATCTAAATAAAAATAAAACTTCAACCACAAATTTTAACTTAAACACTATTTTTTTTTCTTCTTTTAAATATTCAATAGTTATATCATACTAATATATTGAAATATGTAACAGATTTTTAATTTTAATAACTTTTTCCTGCTTGAATTTTGAACCCGCTACATCTTAAATCAGAACTACCACTATTTCCGTTCTGCCTCAGGAGTCATTAAAATAATTGCCTATTATTTAATAGGCCATCTTATTCCAACCTGAACAACAAGTCGTCTCCCTACCTGGAATCGTATTAAGTAGGTACACGCTATAATATAATGTGGTTTCTATGAATACTATTAATATACTAAAGGTGTTCATCTGCAGATCCGGTTGAATCAACCGACAGGGAAAATCCAAACCACTTCAAACCTACGCGTTGCTTATTTATTAGTTTGAGTCCACCTCGATGCATAGTATAATCATTATTGCATATTATAATACTTTTATGGTTTCTGTATCATTATTGTATCAAGTTTGCCATTCGAAACTACAAAGTACCTAACGTGAAACTCATGTAAAACTATACTTAATTTATCTAACAAAACTCTCATTCCAGTGCAGAGTAATGCGTTCAGGCGAAGCTTAATGCCAAATCACTATTTTGATTAATCTTTATAACGAATCGGTTTATATTATGAATACCAAAAAACATGCTTAAGATAAATTGAAGGTTTTCCTATCGTTCCGGTTGAGTAGAATACAAATAAAAAATAAGTTACTCAATAAAAAATATAAATGCAAACTACTAAAAAATTTTTTTTTCAATAGAAATGTATGAACGCATAAAGGAAACAACTTAAAAAAACTACAGTATTAAAGCTAAGATTATCTATGACAGCTTCACTTGATTAACTTTGTTGCTTTCTTATAAAATTATTTACAAAATAAATAAAAACCAGTTTTGTGCTTGAAATCGAACGTTTCTAGACTCCGTTTGTAATGCTTATTACCTACAATATAAGGTATACCAAGAATAGACAAATTTTTGGCTTGTAGCTTCCTCTTAAGTCTTCCTCGGCGTCCCTGACTTTTACGATTCAAACCACTCCTGGCGCTAGTAAAAACACATTGTGAGATTTTCAGAAAAATCGATCCAGTAGTTTTTGAGTCCACAGGGCACACCATGGACACACATATACGAGCATTGCCTTTTATTTACATAGATTAAACAATGCTTGGGTGCCATACATATTCCATGATGTAATATTACCTTTGCGACATGTTGCTAACTCCCAGATATATTCTTTTATTATATTTCAATCGATTTCTATTAATACTTTTGGTTTACTGTAATACTTTATTAACGCCTTGGTGGCTTTTACATCAGATTATTTGTTGTGTTATTTTAAAAGGAAGCTTTTGTCCTTATACACGTTTGTAACGATAAAGGTTATGAAATTAACACAGAATGGAATTTCCATTTCAATTGATGTCGCAGACTACATGCTGTGAAATGGTTTAGATTTGTAGGATTTCAAATCTGAACCATTCACAATATTGAATTGTTTGAAAGCGAGAGTTTGATGATTTCTATATACCCATGTTATGAGATTTAACCTAAATTGAAAGCTAGAAAGTAACTAAAATTATAGTATAAAGTGTTGTGTCATTAGTGTTTAAATGCGAACGGTTCTTACATGTAATAACAATAATAATTTTGTTTTATTAACTCGTTGGTTCAGCTCTATTTTAACAAGTGGCGAATGACAGAAATCGGTAAGAATTACATGGATTAATAAGTGCATGGATGTTGTAAGAAATCAAATCATAGGTAGCAATACCCCAAGGATTAAATTTAGGCCCAACATTATTTTTTTAATTTTTTATTAATGATATCGTATTTGATAATATGTTTTATGCCGCGTGTTGTTTTTCGCTGATGATCTAAAACTCTTCAAACTTTTATAAAAAACTATATTCAAATAAAGATTATCAATTCTTCTCATTAAACAAGCAGTCATGGGGCTGATTTACTAGATTATCGTTTTTTTAAACAAAACTTGTATAAACTACAATGTGTTATTATAATTTTTATATTTTACCAAATAAAAAAATAACAAGATATTCTTTAATTGATTACAAGATTAGTATGAATTTAACAAACTTTATATAAACATTAGTAAATGAACAAAAACAAAAAAAATCTTCATTAATTGGCGTTCAACCATCAATACAAAATTAACAATAATAATTGTCCCTGTCAATGAAATCTTTAATTTTCTTTAACAGATCAATACAATAACAAATACATGCTAAAAAAGTCCAGCTTAGATTATCCGAAATATCAGAGAGTTGGGAATATTTTAACATTAAATTTCTATGTTTATTCTTCTTTAGTTCGAACTCAAGTTGAATATAATTGTTCTATCTGACCACCTAACTTTAAGATCCACTCCAATTTCAATTAAAAAGAACAACATTTATTTTCAAGATATATTATCCTTTTTTATTCCAATTTGGAATCCACAATATAAACTTTAAATAGATGATACAGATTGTATAGAACGTATCCAAAACAAATTTATAAAATATTTTACCTCAAAATTCAACAATAACTTTGAATGTACATTTCAAACTTTGCAGCAAAAGCGAGAAGTAGCTGATTTAACACTTATACATAGAATTTTAAACAATAACATCGACTGTACCGAACTTCTGTTCCCCAATTTTAACATACATTTGAGACGCACACGACATACAGTGCTATTCCACACGATTAATTATAAAACATATGCAGCATCTAATGCGCCAATTAACCGAGCTCTTTATACTCTAAATAATATTTGTCTAATGTTAAACATTGATATTTTTTCGGAGTCACTGCCCAAATTCAAACGTGGCATCATGTCAATAATATAAACTGTGCAATGCTCATACATATACAAACACTCACCCATACATACAAACACACACACACGCACACACACCTATACACTACATACATCACCTGGTAATTAAGGAATATACATACCACTTACCAGACATTACAAGGAAACAAATCATAGATACCCAACATGATATATTTAATTCCTGTAAATTGTTTCATCACTGTAACTCATGTACTGTTTGTTTCTATAATACCAAATAAAAATGTTGATTTCCTGTTGAAACCATAAATTATAATTATGATTAGAATATTAGAAAAACACTTGATTTTAATTAAATATCTGTTGATGGTATTATAGACAGCCCTGACATACTTAGCCTAATTGCCCTTCATAAACCAAACAGAACTAACAGTGTATTGGAACAATAATTTCAGAACTGAGACATCTTAATGAGAACAAAAATTTCAGAATGAGCTTATACCTGGATTGCATGCAGTTTGGTAATGCTTTCACAGAAATAGTGGACGCGTTCAACTGCAAGGAATGCAGGTTCAAGTGGTATATTAGCACTTGTAGGATATTTGCTGAATATAATATGAAAAAGATATGATTTGTATACTTAGTTATTTTTAGTTACTTTTATATCCATTTACGTCTACCTTTATACTTAGACTGTATTTTTGCTCGTGTTTCATGTCATTGGTTGTTCTTATTCTTTACTGCTAGATGTATGATGCGCTAAGAAAAAAAAGCTTATGTCTTCAATATTGATGGTACCTGAATAATAAACGGGATATTACAAGACATACTTGATTTACTTTGACCAAAAAACTGTGGATGAAATTTTTGCCACCGGTTTTCATTATTTTTTCTTTCACGTGTCGAATAATCCCCTAACTTCAAACCCTGACCGTAACTGTACCTACTGATTTTTTTTTGTGTACATTGAAAAAAAGTCAATGGACATCATGTCATCTACAGTTTTACTTCAAATAACCTCAGTAATCAAAGCTTAAAGTAAGTCAGGTACGTTTTTTAACACCCTGTACACAAATCTGCAATCTGGTGAAAGCAGGTATATAAAAAAACGTGATATAAAATAATTTTATAAATTGCATTTTATTCAAGAAATTCTGAACCTCGCTGGAAATGTACCGTGATTATAAATTAATTACATACCTAAACAATTGATTGAGAGTATAGTCATGTACAAGGATGTACTTCAGTTATCAAGAGAGATTAATATGTATATTAATCTTGTTGTGTCATATGATGTAATAAAATAAGACCAAAACAATATAAATTATTCAATAGTACGTTGCATATATTTTGTACTATAGAAACGTAGATTAGAAAAGAAGGTTGCTGAACAAATTTAATAGGAAAATTCATTTGCATTATTGACTTAAGGTCTAATAAAGGACAGCTGAAGATTTATATAATATTATAAGCCATTAACTCGAAGTACACACTTCTTTCAATACAATTCTTGCGTAGTAAAAATGTGTTTTAATTGTTTGATATAAACCCTAGGATTTAAATACAGACCTTTCGTGAAGCATGACATCCGTGACAGAGCGGGAAGCTTATGGTTGCATGCTCAAAGCTCCCGGGTTCGGAAGCCTAAGTGGAATGAAATTTTAACATTTGCATGAAACACAAACGTTAACATTTCATTCCTCGTGTTCGGAAGCCTAAGGGGAATGAAATTTCAACGTTTGTGTTTCATGTAAACGTTAAAATTTCATTTTCTTAGGCTTCCAAACCCGGGGAATGAAATGTTAACGTTTGTGTTTCATTTAAACGTTACAATTTCATTATGTTATTTAAAAAAATATATAACACATTCTCACATCGTTTCATTAAAGTGATCTCATTAACGCTTTGATAAAATACCATAATAGGTTATTTTCACAAACTATGGGTGCATGGAAACCGTTACAAATATAACAGGAGATTTAAAATTAATATTTCTTATTCTGAAATCGCACTAAAAATGTATAATTTTAATATTTTCATTAATAATTCTTGATAATTCCGAAACAAAAAATTCCGATTGATTGCCATAATAATGTAAAAAACGCTATTGGCTGGCAAACCATAGAGATATAAATTAGAGGCGCTATTGCGTTCTCATATCACGGCGAAACGTGTTACACTATTAAATCGCGATAAACGGTGCGCGTATATCGGATTCGATAATTTTAGTTAGAGCGTTTTTGGAAACTTTGGAGTTCAGATGAATAAAATAAGTGGAACCTTTTTTTTCGCTACATGTCTCATCTAAATATAATGCTTCAATGGCTGTCACCAACGCTAGGCGGCGTGACGTCATCAACGCCATAATCACGAATAGAAATTAATATGAATAAATTATAAAAATATTTGTCGACATAAAAATTGCTGTTTGTTTTGTCGATATTAAAAAAACGGTTAACTTGCCATATTCAATGGCTTAAGTCATGTTTAGTGACCGGATCTGAAAAGCCTGGTATATCTAGATCGTTCTCTTTCCCATCACCTTCTCCTCCCCAATCCCTTTAGTCTCATAACATGCTCAGAGAGTTGGGACTAGTCAAGCGTCGTACCCACGTTTGATAGCCAGCGGTATCTAATTTAACTATTTTTATCAAGATATCTTAATACCTTACGTAGCCATCTACACAAGATTATTTTTATTTGATACCACTCTGAGGCAAAATAAGTAACGTCAGTAAATTTTTATATTATATATCCAATGTGACTCAGTGATTTGTCGTGGGAGGTTCTTGACGAAGTAATCGATGTAATATCAATCGAAGTAGATTTATCATTTAACAGCTGTAGTTACAGATTTGGTATTAAGGTAATCAATCATTGAATTACTTTAGGAGATTTAAGATTTTGAAAAACAAACATTTACATTTACATAGATATATTAAAACTGAGTTACCACATGCTTAGTAATTGTAATTATTTATATTTTATAGGTAATTTATTTATGTGTGGTTTTTAAATAGTTACAAAGTTACCTGTGTCCTATTACAATTCTTATATTATTTTATTTTATCCTTAAAAACCTTTTTAGGATTAATCATAGTCAATAATCAAATTAATAATTTAGTTAACATTTTCTTCTAATTCTATTTTGTTTGGTAATTCACCAAATATCTTAGCTATGCTACACGTAAGATAGTTGGTAGTCTAGTTCAACTACTTATAAGATACAGGGTTCAATAGGTACTCAAAGTGAGTACATAGCGATTTACGTACATGATACTTACTGCGTTTTCAGAAAAAAGAAAGAAAAAGAAAGAGAAACATAGTTTTTTAATTGCCTGAAACAAATTGAGTTCTTCAGGCCCATCTGTGTGGAGCTAATTAAAAAAAGTGTGAATTTCAGAGTTACCCAATTTTCATGACGCCAGAACTCACCCTTCTAGGGATTATACACACATTGTCTCTCTTCATAGTGGCTAACATAATGTAACCAAAACTTAGAGTTCAGTTACTTACAAGAACAGTAAAATCTTTTCGCAATGAATCATGAAAGGTGTTTTATTTTTGTCATTGCAATTTGCACACTGTTCATGTAATTTGGTTCGCTGCATTTTGTATGCAAGTGACTCAGACGCTCGGGCAGGATGCAAACCTATACCCACGCAGAGCCCAGAAAGTTGTTTTGCAGGTTAATTGAACTTTGAATACCTTGATTAAACGTAGAAGTAATAATATATTGCTAACGAATAGACAGAAAATAGGATAAGATCCCAAGTTCCGGGTAGAGAGAACTTATGCATTTATAAGAAAGCATGTTCTTAATTAGAATGCTTACCATTAAGACAACTTAAAGATAGGCTCTAGTCATAGATAGCCATAGTGAATAGTGACTTATCTGTCACTTAAGCAATGTGAATAAATAACGTTGGCGCACAGTCGTACATTGGTGCATCCGTTCTTGGCCATATCAAAGAATATCGGAGTGTTTCTCAATACACATCTTCGGATAATGCACATAATCACAAAAATCGAAAAACCCTACATAGTGGCGGAGCGGTTAAGATCATAGGCTACAAATCCATAGGTTGCGGGTTAGAGAGTATTATTGGGAACAACGTCATAAAGTATGGTGTAAGACCACCATTCAAAAATGGCGTCTGATCAGATCCGACCAAATTTAAATGGCCAGGTACGTCCCAACCTTATTCTTACCCATTCCTCTTCTCTCTTTCGGGAGCTATAAGGATTCTTGTGCGGTATTTCAAATGTAGTCAATTTCTCACAATCAGTACTTAAAAACTTTCAACTCTTGTTTTCAAAAGTTCGGGAGTACAATATTAGGTCACTCTGCTCCCTGTTTTATTTTTATCCATGTTGTTTACTGTTAGGTTCACAGGAAAACATCGAGGTTACTAAGTTTCACGCAAGTGAGCACCTTCCCTGTTAACAATGAGGAAATCATAGTCACCGCATTCTGTGACGTGAAGCAACTTGTCTGATTAATAGATAGATGTCACTGTGTCCGGTTTGTGGTGTGATAATTTTTCAAGGATTACAGTGGGAGATTTATAATGTCGGGTGACCATTCTTCAAATTTTGTAATGTGGTATTGTAAAATGTGAGTTTTTTGGAGGTTTTGCTATCGGATTAATTTGTAAGCATATATTATATTACAGACAGCTTTTCACCACGGTATTACAGAGTGCAATTTATATCGTTAGGTGACTATTTTTCAAGATTTGAAATTAGGGATTATAATTGGGTTGCCTTACGAGGTTTTGACTGAGATTTATAATGCAGGATTTCGAAATGTGCGACTTTTTTTTCAAGGATTCAAGGACTGAACTGTACGATTTATATTTATGTAGGGTGACCATTCAATAAGTTGTGAAAGTTGGGATTGATAAGTGTGTGACTTTTCTTCATGGATTGAACTGTGGTATTTATTATGTCGGGTGACCATTTATTAAATTGTGAAAGTTTGAATTGATAAGTGTGTGACTTTTCTTCATGGATTGAACTGTGGTATTTATTATGTCGGGTGACCATTTATTAAATTGTGAAAGTTTAAATTGATAAGTGTGTGACTTTTCTTCATGGATTGAACTGTGGTATTTATTATGTCGGGTGACCATTTATTAAATTGTGAAAGTTTGAATTGATAAGTGTGTGACTTTTCTTCATGGATTGAACTGTGGTATTTATTATGTCGGGTGACCATTCAATAAGTCCTGAAAGTTTGGATTGATAAGTGTGTGACTTTTCTTCATGGATTGTACTGTGGTATTTATTATATCGGGTGACCATTCCATGAGTTTTGAATTGTGGCATTGAAAAATATGTGACCATACTTCAAGAAAATAACTGAAATATTTTTAATATCGGGGGACTACTACTCAATTTTTAATAGCTGGACTTGAAAATACGTTTCATATCTTTAGGGTTCATTATTGATTAAGTATAGGATTTCAAATATGGGATCGATAATGCAAGGCAATCTATTTTATGGTTTGAGTAATGTGGGTTAGACAGTGTGTGATAAAACGCGCCCGTTGTTTGAAAAGTAAGATTTAAAAAGAGGGTAAGCGCTCTTCGGGTTTTGAAATGTGACGTTGAAATAAGTAGAATAATAACAAAAAGAAAAAAAGTGAAAAATAATTTTAGTTCTCCTCCCTTTTATTGACATAAAATGTTCAAATCATAATGTGGGGTGACCATTAATCAAGATTCACATTCTTAATTATTTCATACGTGAAATATATTTTGACATGTGGGTTTAATAGTTCCTATGATGGCGGGGGTAACCATAATTTTGGATTTGAATTATGGGGTTGATAATATAAAATTACCATTTAAGATTTGACAATTCAAATAAATAAATAATAGTGGTTAATAATGTATCATAACATCTCTTTAATGTATGAAATATGGGATTGAAGTTTTTGAGTGATTATCGAATGATATTTGGTTGTTGAAGTTGATTTTACTGGTACAAAAAAAAACATGTGAAAAGGACATTAGAAGAGAAAATCATTGTTCACAAAAAACAAAAAAATATGTAAGTGCATCATAATCAATAACAATTAGGTAAGGGAAATAAATTACGTAATAAGTGGATTCATTAGGGAAATTGTTGGGATTTTAGTTTTTCCAAGGATTAATTATTAATGTGATTTAAGGATAATCTGAAAATATTCAATCTTACAAAATAAACAACGAATGTGTCATTCGTAA
This sequence comes from Hesperophylax magnus, assembly GCA_026573805.1. Classification (NCBI taxonomy): domain Eukaryota; kingdom Metazoa; phylum Arthropoda; class Insecta; order Trichoptera; family Limnephilidae; genus Hesperophylax; species Hesperophylax magnus. The sequence goes on along the minus strand of JAIUSX010000184.1, from coordinate 8,742,282 downwards.
ATAACTCTAATCAAATTCTTGAATCTTCTGCCAAAAGTTTGCCAATTGCATTGACTCGCTTGCTATAAATAAACCACGCCATATATAAATCTTTACCAATGGAATGCTATTTGTAACAGTTAACATTTTTAAGACAACAATAAAAAACAAAACATATCGATACAAAACATATTTACATACCGTCATTAGTTAAATTTGATACTATCGCCTCTACAATTCTCTTCTGATTAATAATTTATTAATAATTAAAGTGGCTGGGTAAAGTGGCTTAAAGGAACATTAGAATTAATATAAATAACTGGCTTAGATACAGATTTAATATAAACTATTGAAGAATATGGTTCAAATTATATATGGGAGATGTGTAGATACGAAATGTTAGAGGGAGCGCGCAAATATAAAAAAAAAACGATTATAATCGAAAATACGTAATAAAGCGTAGCTTATTTAAATAGAGCATAAATCTTTTGGCAAATGTCTTAAGTAGTATTTAAAGAAACACTGTGATTTTTTTTCCTACGGTATGTTAAATAACAGTGTTTTTTTAATTTTTGGAGCATATTTTCCGATTTTTTTTTATCTAGGGAATTTCATAAAATTACTTTTACAACAGATGTACAAAGATTATCTTCAAAAGTAACACATATTTTTAAGAGCTTAAATAGTCAAAGTATTCAAGGGAAGAATGTTATAGTTCGCAGGAAATTCAGAATGCAGGATTCTAAAGCTCTTTTAAATCTCTTAAAAGATGTTTTGACGTAGAAATTTCCGAGATAAAATTTTCAAACATATTTATATCCAGAGTGGAAGATACCCTGGTTTAAGACCACCATTCAGAAATAAAAAAAGTTGCTTAAAATGGCTTTAGCCATTTTCGGTGACCAGATCTTAATATCCAGGTTCACCTTCCTCTTTCCCATCTTATTCCCTTCCTCATTTCTTTCTGCCTCACAACATACCCTGATTGGGAATGCCATGGACTCTACTTAAAATAAATAATTTTTAAAAAATTTAAGAATTTTTCCTACACCAAAAAAGCAGAAAATTTTTTTTAAGTCATAATTAAAATTTTTAAAGTCATCAAGTAAATGTTTAAAGTCACTATGTAAATTTTAAAAGTCATTATATAAATTTATATTTTCTAATATTTGAGGAGGGGAGGGGTAAAGGTGGAGAAGTACCTGGCAGTTCAGATATGATTAATAAACATACTTAAAGCCATGTAAAGCGTAAATTGTTTTATTTAAAAATGGCGATTATTTGTCGAGAAATGTACTGGGAGGATATTCTACTCTTAACACTCTTGCCTTGTTAGTGTGGGTTTAGAAACAATATTAATCATTCAATCAGTGAAACAGCAACTTGCACAGTGATTCACAAACATCTGCTTAGATTAGGTATATCGATAGGTCTAGTCTGGAGATAGAGAGTAGAACGCTGTATAATATTTTTTGCGGCCGATAGTACCAACAAAATAATAATTAGTCTCCTTCAAGACTAATGATTGAAGTCTTCATCGTGAAAGTAAAAAATAAAATAAAAACTTTAAAAAATAATGTCTTGACATTTCGCAACGGTTATTAAGTATCGCTATGTTTTTTCCTTTGCTTAATTAATTTTAGAATAAAATTTAATAATTCAGGAGATAATATTATTGTGTTTGTATGTAGGTACAGTGTGAACCCAAAAAATTGTAAATTTGCATGATAATTTTTTTTACATAATAATATAATAAATTTGATTTCAACATAGTAATATTGATTCACATTATGTCACACAAACTCTCCCGATAAAGCTGATTCTTATGCTCAGGAGAGAACTCATATGGTCCAGAAAATATGATTTGAGATTTGGGATATTATGCCATGTTGAATGAATATTTGGCCACTGTAATGCTGGCCAAAACGTTGACTAAATAAGGAGTTTGCGCAACACGGCATAATAACCCGTAAATAAACCACTATATGGGAACTAAAAACAACGTGGGGACATGAGGACGTGGGGAAAGTTTGAAATTATCTCAACGAAAACTGTCGCTCATTTGCGATTGTCCACATAACAGAAAAAATGTATTTTTTATAATTTTCAGAGAATATTTTGCGATTTTTTCTATCGAGGGAATTTCATATAATTACTGTTTTGCCTCTACAGATATTATCTCCTTAAAAATAACAGATATTTTTTTAGAAACCTAAAAACAAAGTGTTCAAGGGAAATATGTTGTAAATTGGTAGAAATTCGGAACGCGGGGTCTTAAATAACAAACATAATAATACCTCATGTTACTTGCCCTTTTCCATTAGACATAATCCACATAAATAATCCAAAACAAATTATGTATCTCTGATCTCCGCCCATCAAATTCAACCAGTGATACCAGTCCTTTATACATTCTCAAATCAATATTATGTAACTACTTATCCCTATTTTAAAAATAGCCTTTAATAATTTATTTTTTATGGCCCTGCAATTTACTGTATTCTATAATTATCTGTTTCACGGCATTTATTCTGTTGGATTTTATTTATTAGAATACACTATGTATTGCAATCTCTTAAAAATGTACAGAGAAGTAATTAGGTAGGTACATTACTTTCAAATTAAGATTGTTTTCAGCTGTATTGTCAGAATAACCCTTTCAGACCGGAGCTTTATCGACAAACAGTTTATATTTTTAATTGTTATAATTTGGATAAGGGTAACAATTAATTAATCTTTTTGAGAAAAGCAATACTCACAATTGTGAGTACTGAGTCTCAACAGGGCTAAAATAAGGTATCAGTAGAACGAAATATGTATTGATTATTTGCGATTGGATTTCAAGAAACAGTTGACATCTTTTGATAGAGATATGTATCACATTTCATGCATTTGGTGCCAAATCTCTTTGAACTTTCCTCTTGTCATGTAATTTATAATTTACCCAGCCAATAATATTTTGATGGTCACAATCGATCCAGTCTGGTCCTAAAGCTATAGAAGCATTTGTACCATCCGAAATTAAGCATTGAACATACCCTCACAATTGTGAGTACAAGGTTCGAAAAGGTTGAATGTAGGCAATACTTTTGACTCCAAATTTTATAATATTAATTAACTAACGCATTCTTTTGACAATTTTCAGTACATTTTTTTCATTTTTATAATACAATCAAATTTCGTTTGTTCATGACGCTTCATTAATATATTTGACCAGCTCAGCATATATTTGGATTGAAGATATCATTTGGTGATTTATTTAATTACAGCACAAGTACTTTTAAATACACAGAACAAATCATTTTTACAAAAAAAATTAAAACAGTTATTTATTTATTTATTTATATATACGCCTAAAAAGGCTTTTACATAGAAGTGATACATGATGCAGTGTACATAGGAGAATATCTGTATTATACAGGAAATACTGACAGTAAATAGATGTAATCCATTGTAAAGAAGATACAAAATACACAATTGTAAAATTGTGATTACAAGTATAATGAGAACATATTAAGAAATAATTATAAAAAAGCTTAATAATAAAAAAAAAAACTAAATATGAAGCAATATTAGTAAAACGTAAGAGTAACATAAAGTAAAAAAGAAATTACAACAACACTACATATAAGACAAATCATTAAAACTAATTTACCAAAGCTACTCTAATTTGTAGGATTCGACAAAGTGTTGGTATAGATTATGCTTAATTCTATAAATGGAGTCAATAAATAAATCAATAGCACCCCTATACTTGTTGCCCAGATCATGTATCCTATTGGTCAGTGAGTGTGTCTGATAGTTGGTCGTGTATGTATTGCAGAAGAATGTTATATTTTGTTTTGTATTCCCTAGTCTGCACATGGAGTTTAATAGTGGCAAGGATAGCAGGACTATCAATTAAGTTGCAATTGATTCATCAAACTGACATAATTAATGTAATCAATAGGAATTCTGAGCTTAAAATTTACGTACTTAAGAAATTTGTGCTGAACTCTTTCTATATTATTGGAGTGAACTTTATATAAAGGGGACCAAATAGGTGAATTATACTCCAATTGACTTCTGACTAATGAAAGTATGTATACAGTAGAATAGAAAGTATGTAAGTAGTTATGCAGTACAAATATACTAAAATGTTTCAATTTAACAATATTTTACAATTAGATATAGAAAACAAAATTTAATCTAATAGCTTATTGTAAAAAAATATGTGTACAATGCTTTTTTGTAAGTTCTTTATTAAAAATATCTGGTAATTCTGCATATTGATTACCTACGCGTGGTATAAAATAGTTTTTAAATGAATTGGTATTGATTTTATTATTGCAGTGAAAGATTTTTTAGTTCGCGTGACTCAATTAGGAACATGAAATAATTCCCCCGCATATCCATTTTTTTAAGTTTTTAGGTTCAAAAAAATAAATATATTTTTGAAGATAATATCTATACTATTGGTTATGCCAAAACGTTAATTACATTAAATTCTTTCGATAGAAAAAAATCGCAAATTAAGCTCCGAACATTATTAACACATTTTGTTCCGTTGTTTAATATGTTAAAGGCATCAATTGCAATTTAAAAAAATGACACAAAATCAAGTTCCAGAGTTCATTAAACTGGAATTACAGACAGAATCACCGAAATAAGTATTTTTTCAAAATAGATTTGAGTGAAAGTTTCACATTTATTACGTCCACCCTGTACCCTAGCTATAGGAAGGTACGTTTGCCCATGTATGCATATTAAAATATTATACTGTCGAGCTTTTTATATCAGAGTTTCGGTAGGTATATCTCTTATATAAGTTTTTTTTTCATAACCACTCTTCTAATGACTGCCATGTCTTAAGATTCCCAAATTGGTCCAGTTATTCAATTCGTTTTCATGCAATTATTATATGTAATTATTAACATACTGCAATGGGACTTTCAATTACCGCCTGATGCGCTGGGCAATTATTATTCAAAATGAACAATATTCAAATAATTAGCCCAAATAACGACATAAATATTTAAGAGTTCATTAAATTCTGATATGAGTTATTGAAACATTTCGATTAATATTCTAAAAATGAAATTTTTTTCATTAATTAATATGTTCAATTCACAAAAACACCTCGCTCATTATCTCATTCACTGATTATTCATTTATTCGTTGATTATTCATTAATTCATTGGATATTCATTCAGTCATTGATTATTCATTAATTCATTGATTATTCATTCATTCATTCATTCATTCATTGATTATTCATTCATTCATTGATTATTCACCCATTCATTGATTATTCATTTTTTCACTGAGGTATTTATTTACTTAACTTAAATTTACAATCATGATATAGGAAACAAATTGTTAACTAATAATAATTTATTTCAAAAAAGTTCTTTCGGTGCTTTAAAAAATATCTGCTACATCTGCATATTGGTTACCTAAGCTGTGTATGTATGGTATAAGGGAGTTTATAAACAATTTTATATTGAAATTATTGTTGCGGTGAAAGATCATTTTAGTTCGTATGACTCTATTAGGAACATGAATGAAATGAATTGCGATAGTGCAGGGCTGTCAATAAGGGAATAAAAACGATTTTAAAAAGAAAAATTATGCAAATCTTCTGATAGCTTCATGGATTTCAGATTTTTCCCCAAACAGTTATAATTTGTATTATGTTTATAGTTTTTTAAATAATTACATACTTCATTTTAAAATTTAGTTTTAACCAATTATGAATTTGAATGAACCTTATAATGTGTTGACCAAACAGATAAGATATGTACTTTTTTAACATCAGAAATGAGGTTGTATTCTATTTATATTTTTATATGATGCATGGTATTTCAAGTGCTTTTAATGACTGTAAAATTACTTTTAATATCTCAAAAAGTTATGACCTTTCTAAGTGAATTGGTATAACATATGCAATGTCGTCTCGTGACGTCACATAAAACACGATTGAGTATAAATCAAATTCGAATGGCAATGCTGCAGTATTGCCGTGCGTGTACCATGAAGCCACATGCAATTCAGACGGCTTTATCAACATTTTGACGATTTACACTTTCTTAAGGTACCGACTATTTCCGAAAATTCAAAAACGTTTGTCCTCAACATGGTCTAATTAATATGAAACATTAAAAAATGCAGTTTTGCTGTAGGAGACGACCTCATTAAAATTATTTTGTGTAAATGACCCTGTACAAATTGAAAGTGCGCCCCGCTGTTGAATTTGGCGGCAACCTCTGGTCCAGAGCCCCAATATACCTGAAAAAAACCCTCGACAATGGCAGAAACGGGCGGTCCGTTCGATAGATTCCCTTCTCTTAACGAACGAATCCTTAGATCACAGGCGTCAGTTAGGTATGCTGTCCTTTCGGCATGCTGTTCAACCGTCATTACAATGGAAAATGCTCTGAGGAACTAGTGTCATTGATCCTTTCGATACCGGCATACAGTCGGGAAACAAGTCAAACGCGCCCCCAATATATGTACACGGTTGATATTTATCACATGAGAACGGGTCGCTTCTACGACTCGTTCTTGTATTCAACAGATGATCTCGGCTGTGGAACGATTTTTCGGCTTCTGTGTTTCCTGCCCCCTACAACATGGATCTCTTCAAAACCCATAGATCTGTTCAAATATGACATAAGTCCCGAGGAAAATAACTGTCTTATTAATCTCCAGAACGTTTAGGTAAGTACCACAAAAAAGCCAGAGGTACTATGAAACATAAATTTGTATCGATGAAATTTAAAGTATCTTTTAAAAACATATTTTTAAGATGTGTAAAAACCCGGCCAGTTTTGCTATGAGGATGTGATGTTTTTTTTCCCATTCGGCATACCCGTCCATGCATATTGCATATGTATACTTTCGTACATATGAACTAGAGTTAGTTAGTTGGTTGTAATGCGAAAGTCCGCCTAACCATGCGAAGGCGACTGCTGTGAACATCAATCAAAACCCCGCAAGCAAAAAACTATTTCGTATCTTCCGCGAGAGGTGCACGGGCGCACGAGCTAGATCCAGGCGATAATATTATTTTGGATACAGGGTGCTTCGACTTCTCAGAATATCATATTCCAGTATTTAATTATTGTTGTGAGCATTTTGTATATTTTTATGCAAACAGCAAAGAAATATATTTCTTGAAATTCGTTATCTGACTCTCATATCCTATCGAAATTTCATAGTTAAGTAATTTAATAATGTTTTATTGTGAATATGGCACAAGAGTCCCAACTGTAGTGGAGAAGTGAAGGAGATGGGGTAGACGAAGGTGGAGAGTACCTGGATGTTCAAATCTGATCACCAAACATAGCTAAAGTTCTATCAAGAAACGTTTCAATTCTGAATTGTAGTCTTAAACCAGGGCGATACCGAGAGTATCTTCTACTATGGATCGCGCCGCCAGTTTACAATATATTATTTTAAATTAATAAATTAGGAAATAACACAAATTTATCAAATAAAATTTACTTGCGCACGCCTCTATTTGAACCCGTGACCTTCGAATTGCTAGTCAAGATTCTTACCCCTCGACGACCGTATGGTTTTCTGTTACCTGACCAAAACTGTCCTTATTTAAATCTTCTTCTTTTCAAGATTCATCACAACATTAATTTGCTGAAACCCAGTAAAAATTCCCCTAACCTAACCTATGTAGTATCTGTGATATCCTAGACAGTAGTTTAATAGGTTACCCTATTATAGATGGCGCATTTCTGTCGATAATGTACAATTCTCCTGTCTGGAACTTATATTATAATATACATGTGCAAGCTGTTGAAAGAAAACAAAATAAAATCTTACGTTTTATAAATTTTAAAATGGGTATTCCAGCAATTATGTTGAACTACAACACTCTGTTAAATTATATGAATATGCTCAAATTGACAGAATTGACAGAATTTTCACTGACTTGGTATTTCTATATAAAATTCTAAATGATTTAGTTGATAGTCCGGTATTGCTAGAATTGATAAGCTTCCGGATTCCACAGCGTAATACTAGAAGTCAGGATTTATTTAAGTTCGGAAATTCTGGGACTAACTACCATATGTATTCGTCTTTGCCCAGAATACTAATGGAGGGAAACAATTATACCAAGTCAGTGGACATCTTCAATTTATCTTTAAACAAATATAAAATATTGTTAATGAAGCAATTCAGTTATGTAGAATAAATAATGTATATTTATTAATATTCATATGTAAAAGCCTAAAAAAGGGGCGTTTATTAATAATTAAATAAATAAATGCAGGAATTACTTAAATAAATATGATTGTAACCTAAAGATAGGGGCCCGAATAATTCCTACCGCCTGCTTCCAATAAGAGTTTGTGAGACAAATCCGGAGTAACAACAGTATCATTACTAATTATTTAAAATAACCATACCTTATCACTAACCCTACTCCAAACTATTTCTCTGAATTGTCTGGTGCAATTTGATGGAAGCACCCTCCCCAATAGAGACTCCATTGAAATGCTTGGAGTAAGTATATTAGACCAGCTCAAGTATAGGTGCTCTATAGAAGCCCAAGTAAATCTGGCTTCCAAGAAACTAGGCGTCTTGTATAGAGCTAGCAGATTCTTCAACAGTAACCAGCTGCTAACCCTATACAAATCTCAAATACGCCCAGTAATTGAATTTGGGAGCCACCTCTGGGCTGGAGCCTCACATTACTTGATAAACCTACTTGATTCTTTGCAAAGGAGGGCGGTCCGTCTGATTGACTAATCATTGTTAATAGATAGATTGACAACTCTAATGCACAGACGCAATGTGGAAATGCTGAGTCTGTTCTACAGGTATTTTAATGGAGTCTGCTCTAAGGAGCTAACAGCATTGATCCCCGGTGCACCAGTGCACGTGTGTGAAACTCGACGTACACGAGCAGAACTCCCATTCACAGTTGATATTGGCTTCATGAGAACGGGCCGCTTCTTCGACTCGTTATTGTGTAAGACGGTTCGTATGTGGAACGAGCTACCAGCATCTGTTTTTCCTTCTTCATATAATAATTAATAAAGCCCTTAATACAGCCCCTGCCTTAACCCGCCTCACAGCACTGCTACGGGTGGCGCCATAGATCCTCTGCCTTTACACTGTACAGACAGTGGTGCTCTTGTGAGGTGTCACGTAAAAATGCTTTCTAATACTTATCCTAACTAACCCATTTAGTATCTACACACATTGAAAATTGTATGTCCTAAACTACAAACTACCAAAACGAAATCACAGCATCACTTAATTTCTTATTTATCACCTACAAATCTAACTTAACTCTTTTATGTTATCTTCCATGAAATCATACAACAACAAAACTCTTCGGCCTGAGGGCGAGTCGTGAGTCCAGCACGAGTGTATCGTAAATTTTGGTTTGAAAGACAATGATGAAATGTATAGGCGTTGTTTTGGTAGCTGCTTCTCTAATTTAGAGCATTGGCTATCGTACAATTAACTTTTTTTTCTTTAATTTGTAGTCACGGCAAACCTGTGGGTATCGAGTTGTAGAGAATTCTGTATATGTCCAGCCGGCTTTAAAGAGTTAAAAATACAAGCAGAGTCTCAATTCTGGGGTCAACGATTAAAAACGATTGCATCCCCTTTTTGGGGATTGTTGTGAGGTTGAAGCAAAATAGAGATTACAAGGGCGATACATTGAATCAAATCATCTTCTTAACTCTTGACAGGCCAAGATGCCGAACGAAACGTCTGTAACCAAGTGGGTCTTCAGACGACCCCATGATTGTTCTGTCTTATGTGCTTTTAAGCTGTTCTTAGTGCTGGGTAAAAGTATCTGGAAGTGAGAGAATTTTTTCTATAAATTATACTACGAATATGATACCTATATATGATAATATGTTACCATCTAAATTTAAAAAAAAAATTAACTTCTTTTTTAACTGTTTTTATTAAATACGCAAATATGTATTAAATACTCAAAAATAACTATATGTACAACATATTTTTTTTTCTTTATTCATATTTCTTTTTTCATTTAAACTATAGATAATGTAACCACCACTGTTTTGAATACATACCTTATAATGCCCACGCACAGGCTTCGCCTTTGTGAGATTTTTTTGTTACTGCCTTATATTTTGTATAATTATATATGTACCTGTATGTATCAAAAAATTGCCAATAATAAAAAAAAAACTATAGAAATCCAATTATTCAGTCAATTATTAATGTTAACTTATTTATTTGCGCAGGAATACGTACAATACTGTGAATTATTTAAGCTAATATAAGTAGGATAGTAATTTTGGGTACTACCTACTACCCCACTTGGCTGCGGAATAGTTAACTTGTAAGAGAACATCCAATAAATGAATTTTTATTTATTTATTTAATGTAACTAAAACATTTTTATAAATAAGAATGAATTGATAAAAAAAGAGATAATTTTTTTTGTAAAATCCCATACAAGTTAGGAGGCTGTTTTTAATGAGTGTCCCGACCTTGTGATCGAGGGGGTTTTGGTTGAAGGTAGTAGGAGTGCATTTTAATTTGGTATGTGAGTACCACACAAGTGTCTGGAGTCAGTGAGACTATAGCATCCTAATAGTCTCACTGACTGACCGGGAGGAGAAGGAGATGCGGAAGATTAAGGTGAAGAAGTACCTGGATATTCAAATCTAGCCACTAAATTCAGCTAAAGCTATTTTAAACAACGTTTCAATTCTGATTGGTTTTCTTTCAACTGGGCGATTCCGCAATTAAACCTATTGCACATATTGTCGGGTGTTGACTTTTTGACAAGAAAATTATCGCACAGCCACAGTAGGGTATAGTAATAAATTGAATAAGAAGGTGAATAATAAAAATAAAAAAATTCTATGAGGATATATTTTAATAGATAAATTACTAATGTAATACATTATTATGTATTTTGATTCGTATCTTGGCACTCTTCCTCTATCATAAAAATTAAATTGTGTCATTTCCTCCCATACAACAATTTTATAGGATTTAACATTAGAAACCCGTGTATCTATATTATTTTGTCATTTTTACTGCGTTGTATAAGTTCTTCATTTTGTTTAGATAATATTATACAGTGCGCTCACTGTTTACCACAGCAGAAAATAATATGTTTGAGGCGATTACAGGCACAAATACCCATAAATGAATACGCGTCCTTGATTTGATTATTCTATGGTATTATTATTAATAATTCTGTCGCAAAAGCAGCAAGCTAAAATAAGTATAAAATAAATCCATAATCTTAACGGTGTATAGGACAGACCTACGGTTGAATTTGGGCATCTTAACGACATAAGTGATGAAGTCGTGTAAAAATAATATTCGGCGCGCGGCCCGGCGTAATAGACGGACCTACGGTCGACTTTGCCCTAGCAGGCCCAGAAAATCGATCTTTCCGTGGGGTTTATTTGAATAATTTATGATGAACGTATCGCTAAAATCTCAAACGTTTCTAGAGAGATGCCTTGAGAAATTACCAATTTACCGTCTAGAAAAATAAAATCTGTTGCTTACCGCTAAGTTTATAGTTCAAAAAGATTTATAAAATTTTCGAACCGTTTTACGTAGAATATTTTAATCGTAAGGTCCTGATTTTATTGATTTTAAATATATAAAACTAACTTCCGTAAAGATCCCTCTAAGAACATTTGAGATTTTAGTAATACGTTCATCAAAAATAATTAAAATATGAACGTCGAGCAAACACCGGTCCTTAGAGTCTTATGTACACAAATTGAGATTGATAAAAGGATTTACCGACGCTAATAGTAAAATTTTGAACAAGAATTCTGTGTAGGAGACTATGAGATATCCTCAGGGCCTGTGGCATTTTTAGGATAATTTGTGGCAGGTCTACGTAAAAAAGGAATGAGTGATCTTTTAACCACTCTAGCGATGGTTGAGTGTGTGTGACATAAATATATTTACCATATTATTTAATTATATTTTTTTACATTGACCCTACACAGGGGGGCTGAGAAAATTAATTTCCCTTAGGGCTTATGTCATCTTTGGGGATGGGGATCTTGAGGGTCTTTTTAGAGGAAGTTTTGGGAAAGAAAAAGGTATTAGGCGTGGGTAGGAATATATGGATCGGTGTGTCCAGGAATGACATATAAATATATCCCTCCCACTGCAGCGCAATGCGATTATTATTATTTATTGGATAATTTGTATAGTGTCGCTTTTGTGAGATATCACCTCAGGGGCGCTTTACAGTTGATGCAGGTATTACAAAAAAATATAAATATTACAAAAATAAAGTGAAGTTAAATTAAGTTAAATGAAGTATAGGAACAGGCGACACGAAGATAGTAGATGGAGACTCTGCAGCAAGAATCCTAGGTGGTGAAGAAACTGGACCAGCTGCTGCAACGAAAGAGTCCACCGTGTTCACCAACAGTGCCAGCACGAGGTTCGTCATCCGTCCAGGTCTGCTGCTAATAAAGCGCTGACACAATATCCTCTCAGATACTAGACCTTGGTAGCACCGCTGTGACGTTCGACAAAGATAGAAGATGGAGAATCTGTAGCATGAATCCTAGGTGGTGAAGAAACTGGACCAGCTGCTGCAGCGAGAGAGTCCACCGCGTCCACCAACAGCGTCCAGGTATGTGTCTGCTGCTAATAAAGCGCTGACACCTCACATAGATAAGAGACCATGGCAGCACCGCTGTGACTTTCGGCAAGTCCATCATTCATCTCCATGTAATCCTGTTCCTGGTGATTGTTGAAGATGGGTCAAAAGACCAGTTGGAGTTGTCAAAGGGTCTCCCCAAACCATCCCCTCCCGATCAGGCAGATGAACCCGGGCACCTCAGCTAAATCACCGGCCGTAGCGAACCACTTGGGGTGACCTATGGCAGAGGTGTTGGTTATCCAATAAATGTTTCCCGGGGCGGCGGTACTCAAACCCGCCCACCAAATTGAAAAGATATTCCTTGAAATATTAATATGGAAACATATGAACACCGCTTACCACAGTTTAAAGCCAATTAATCCACCTATATTTCACCGCTTATTCTGTATTTTTAGGTTTAATAAATTCGGCACATTATTCCAAATGATTGCTCAAACAATTTGCAAAGTTGCCATAATACGCCAATAATCGTTTGATTAGTTAACTGAAAATATAAGTGATTCTTCTTATGGGCCGGTATATCATTCATTTTTAGTAATGGTATCACTAAGCTTATCTTGCCAAGGCTCTTACTAAAAAGTAACCATTCGGACGTAAATAATTCACAAGCCGAGCTTAAAAAACAACTGATATACCGGCCGTGGCTCTACGAATCGTAAATGTGACCCGTAAATAATGTAAGCGTAGATAAATATTATTGTGTTCATATTAAGTGCTTGCTTCTTTTGGGAACGAAATATCATAACTGTTAATTACTCCTCTTGACTGAATTCTGTTAAAGATACTTACTTTAAGAGGAAGCTACAATCCAAAAATGTGTATATTTTTGGTATACCTTATATTGTAAGTAGGTAATAGGCATTAAAATCGCTTGACAAACGGAGTCTAGAAACGTTCGATTTCAAGCACAAAACTGGTTTTTATTTATTTTGCAAATAATTTTATAAGACAGCAAAAAGTTAATCAAGTGAAACTGTCACAGATAATCTTAGCTGTAATACTGTATTTTTTAAAGTTGTTTCCTTTACAAATTCATACATTTAGATTGAAAAAAAAATTTTTTTGGTAGTTTACATTTATATTTTTTATTGAGTAATTTATTTTTTTATTTGTATTCTACTCAAGCGAAGCGATAGGAAAACCTTAAATTTATCTAAAGCATATTTTTTGCTATTCATAATGTACACCAACTCGTTATAAAGATTCATCAAAATAGTGATTTAGCATTAAGCTTCGCCTTAAGCACAAAACCTTGAAAAATAAGAAAAGTGATTTCCAATAGCGATTTTAACTGGTATTTTTAACTGAATCTAAATTGTATGGTAGAAATTTTTTTAATAAAATAATCCCGTTAATTAACAGCGAGTCATCTGTACAAAAACCTTTCTTTATCAAATGTCTGTTAATATGTTTGAATATTCATGATATTTTATTGGAGCCATGTTGTCCATACTGAGATGTAACTTTTAATGCCTATTTCGAAATAATTAACAAAAACAACTTGATGATATCGTCCAATAAAACTGTTAAATTAATTCCAAACGATTAGAGATCGACTTTTTCAGTTTCTTATCGTGTATTTAGATCTTATTTCCCGTGTTCGATTTATTCGCCATTAATTTTCTACTTTTTATAAAACCATTTAAAAGATATTTTAATTTATATACTATGATTTTTTTAATGTTGACGTATAAACATTTAATATTTTAAAGTTCCTTCTTTCGTGTTCTTATGCGATCAAGACTTTTACGAAAAATGTCTATGTTTACAGAAAAATTTTCTATTTCGCCGTTTTAAAAATATTTCCACCATCCATTTGACAATAAATTATTTTATATTTGGCATTGATTAGTCTTCTTCTTCTCGTATAGCGGACAAGATCAGTGCCACAAGCGAGATTAACGGTTTTTGTTCCCAATCCTACTGATCAACTGCTGAGCTGAAATTTTGACTCAACACTGCTCGAACGCACAACTAGCCTCTTTCCAACGGAAAGGTGATGACTGAGCGATCGATTTAAGAAAGTCAAACTACTTGATTAAGCTTGCCTCAGTAAATGACTAGTTATAAAAAGTGTCGACAGAGTGAAAAATATTCGCGACATCAAGATACGATGACGTTAAAGTCTAGCTAACACTTTATTTTGAACATTTTACATTCGTTATAAAAAAAAAATTAATATCGGTTTATATACTAAAGTATTTAAAAAAAAATATGTATGCATTAATAATGAATACAATAATTAATTCGTAAATATTAATTTAACATTAAAAGTCTTAACTTTGATGTCATTTTATTGTCTGTGAAAGTGGGCGGGGCCACTTAAGATAATCAACGGTAAAGATGTTTGGAAACAGGCGAATTGAATGTTACTGAACAAATCATTTGGCTGATCGGAGACTGAGATTGATCGTTCGAAAAGTTGGGAAAAAAGGCTGTAAAAATCCGGAACACTGCCGGTATGACATTAATTTTTGTTAATTTGACATTATTTGTTAGTATTAACTATGTAGTCTATATGTACAGTCACAAGTATTTCCCGGAGTAAGTGAAACAATGCCATCATCAAGAGTTGATCAACGTTGTTAGGGTAAATGAAAAGGGAAGAGAAGGGAGGGGGGAAGAGGAAAGTTACGATGTTCGTAACTATTCAGATCTGGTAACCAAACACGGCTCAAATCATTTAAAATAAGTTTCAATTCTGAATTATGACTTTCTTCCTTGCAATATTGAGCATAAGAAGATATTGCATCGTTTTATAAATTTAGAATTATGTACATAATTGTATGTACTAATATTAAGTAATAATACATATTTATTTTAGTATCTTTTGCAAGAGATTAAATCTATATCATCAGAAATCACTCTTGAGTGTTGAAAGACCACCATTTATGGCTTTGGTCGTTTTTGGTGACCAGATCTTAATTGCCACGTACTTCCTCACATTCATGTTTCCCATCTCCTTCCCCTAGAGTTAGTTTGTGAGTTAGTTCCCACTGTAGTCTCACTAGTAAGGTATTCAAATTTAAAAAATATTTGGAAAATGCTGCCTGCAATTTTTTTTCCAATTATTTGTTTTTCACCTTTCAATTGGCCATCGTTTTAATAAATGCAGAGAAGTAAAGCGGCATTATTATTCATAAAAATTATCTAAGCATTGAAAAAGTATTTCGTTCAAAACCACTTTATTTAATTTATACAAGTCGACCGGTTTCGGTTTATCTAAGCCTTCATCAGGACAATAAACATAAACTAAATTACATTTCAGAAAAAAAAAAGTTTTAAGTTGTATGTAACCAATGTTATATGTAAATGTAAGTTATATGTCATGGAACCATTTATAAATAAAGTGGTTTTAAAAAAATAATTTTTTGTTTATTTCTGTAAAGACAGTCGAAAATTCAAATTTAAAAATAAGCTATTAAAGTTCTTCTAACTATAATTTGTGGCTGCCATAATGAGGCATGAAACACCATGTTGCTAATATTGACCATTTCACCGCACGATGTTCTGCCCGCAGAACTTCCTCGAACCGAATCAGAAAAAAATCTGGTTCTAGATGCGATAGGAATATTCACAGGCTTTACCGTGTCCCAGTGACCTCAGCGGGCATCCGGTTTGGGTCTCACGACAGTTTAGGTCTTCGGGTTTATTAGAATTTGTTTCAAACTATGGAGGTTAGGAACGTCGATTATTTAACACTTACCTGTCTTACAACAACGTCACCATCCATGTATATTTTGACTCCAAATAAATACGATTTATATATCAGAAGGATAATTTTATTTTTATAGATTTAAAAGATTACAATTTTAAATCAAACTCGGAAGGCTAATGTGGAGAATGACAAACGTATGACATGACTTGTCAGAACGGCTATTAGAATCGGAATAATCTGTGGTTGTCTTTTCGCCGTTCAAGTCTCTGCCATTAGGGATAACACACCTAAAAATTAGTTTATACGGTTGATAAGTGATTCTCCACACGCCTCCCCTCCAGTTATAAAGTTATAACGACATAAAAAGAAATCTTAATATTTAAAATTGGTTCTTTATACCTAGGACTACAATACTGTTTAAAAACATGTGTCTGTGGCTTTATTAAATTACTGTATGCACATCATGAACAATTTTTAATGCAATAAAAAGTATGATTTTAAGATTATGTGCATTATTGTATATCACCTATATCACTAGTTGTATAAAAATATTCCATGAGCTTAAAAAGTAAATCTATAACTAGTGTGGCTTCAACAACATTTGGTTTGGAGCTTGGCTAAAAATGAGCAAAATTATTTCAAGCTATTGGCTGAATGGTGGCATGAATATCATTTAAAAGTAGCCTAGAAACATCTTGTGTGTTTATACTAGAAGCTGTACAATTATTATTCATATAAAGTAAATTTTCTATTACTGAAATATGATAAAGTACATTATTAAAACTATTTATAATATAAAGTACAAGTTATAAATGCATGAACCTGAAAATTCAATTTAGAGAGTACATAGTATATATTAAAAAATATTTGCTTTTTATGAACATATAATAATAGCTCGTCAACTGTTTACAAGTGTAGTCTATTTATATACTAGGTTTGAATACCTGAACTTGTGATAAATTTGCTAATACCATTGTAAACACTTAAGGAGTAATATTTAGATAAAATAGTTTTTTTAACAACACATTCTATCAGGTGTGATGCAGGTTACCTGAATCACACTTGAGAGGATGCGGTTAAAATATTACAAGGTTATAAACAATTACATTTCATTAAAAGAAATGGTATAAAATATTATTGTATCATATAAATGAGAAAATTTCAACAACATGTTCAATTCCTTTAGAATACATAATGTACTGTAAAACTAAGTACATAGGTTTGTTAAAAGTTGTTAAAAGTACATGTAAAATTTCTGCATAACAAGATTTACATAAAAATGCTTAAAATTTTTTTTTTTTAATATATGAAACTTCAACGCGTATAGCGGAATGGTTTTGAACTTGGATATGTTTATTATATAGGTATACATTAATATCTGGTATATGGCTTACATGATAAATGTTAAATATTAAGCCCGTTTTATATATATAAGTTATCTTAAGTACATGTTATATATTATGGTAAGATATAATGGTAAGACATTTGTTATATTAATGCGTGATATATTATGCTTGGTACATTTATTGTAAAACATATTAAAGTGTTCGCTATCTTAGCTGGTTGTAAGATAATATCTTAGACATTGATGTTGTATCGTGTAATATACGATTTTAAAGTTTACTTAAAACTAGTTACATGTTATTTACATGATTTTAAGAATGAAAAATTTTCATTTGTTACAAGAATTATGATAGTTTGAATACTAAAGCTCAAAATTTCATCAAGTTTTTGTAGACTTTTAGTATTTTTGCTCGGTAAATTTAAAATATATATACTTTGAAATTCCAATGAGTTTGGTTATGTATTTTATATAGATTACTATAAAATTTTGTTTTGTATGAATCAACTTATATTTGATATGAGTTTGTATGAATGTTAATAAAGAAATGAATTTATTTTGCCATAGTTCCATTCATTTGCGTACTGATTGGTATCTATCAGGAAAATGAATTCTGCGACCAGACCTTGTTCTTGTAATGTTTTCTGGGAGTGGTTCCTGGACAGATGTTGAAATAGGTACATTATCCTCTACTGGTACAAAGGCAGGTTTTAGTCGGTCTATCGAGACGCGTTTTGGTTGTCCTTTAACGGTAATGACGAATGTTTTTTCATTACGCTCTTCAACTTGGTATGGGCCTTCGTAGGGGTTCTGAAGTGGCTTTCTTCCCCCATCGGTTCTAAGGAACACATGTGTAGAAGTAGGTAGGTCTTTGTGAACAAAAATTTTTCTTGTACCGTGGACGCTGGCAGGAGTTGATTTGATGTTCTCGAACTTCCGCTGGAGTCGTCCTATATACGTATCTGGTTCCTCGCGTGGAGTTGCTGTGAAGAAATCGCATGGGAGTTTTAGAGTTCTACCGTAAGTTAGTTCTGCTGGTGAACACTTCAAATCTTCACGTACTGTTGCTCTTAGGCCAAGTAAAATGAGTGGTAGATTTTCAACCCAATTCTGGTCTCCACATGCCATAAGAGATGATTTTAACGTACGGTGCCATCTCTCAATCATACCGTTGGCTTGTGGGTGATACGCAGTTGTTCTCTGGTGCTTGATACCAAACTTCTCTGTAAGTTTTTTGAAGAGGCAACTTTCAAATTGACGCCCCTGGTCGGTTACTATGCTGTCAGGAGTTCCATGACGGGCAATCCAATGGGTCGTCAATGCCGTGGCGACCGTTTCTGCTGTCATATTTTTTAGAGGAATCGCCTCAGGCCATCGGGTAAATCTGTCGACCATTGTAAGTATGTACTGGTACTCGTTACATATTGGGAGAGGTCCAACTAGATCGATATGTATATTTCGGAATCGATCCTCAGGTAATATATATGTTGCTAATGGTGCAACAGTATGTCGGGAGACCTTAGCTTTTTGACAGGCTACACATTGCTTGACAAAGTTTTTTATGTCTGTAGCCATCTTATGCCATACAAATCTTTGTTTAATTGTTTTTGTCGTTCCCAGGATGCCAGGGTGGCAAATATTATGTACACTTTCAATTACTTGTTTTTGCATGCAAGCCGGTACAAATGGTCTGATGTTACCTGTTGATATGTCACACCATATTGAAGTTTCGGTGCCAGGTATCACCATTTGACGTAAGGCGAGGGCGGTGTCATCTTTTGCCTTCATAAGTCCGTCGTCTTGACACTGCGCTATTCCCATCTGCCTATAGTCAATAGAAGTAGGACTATTAATCTCCTCTATTCGAGATAGTGCGTCAGCTACTACGTTATGTTCTCCGGAAACATGTCTAATGTCCGTTGAAAATTGTGCTATATAATCCAGCTGCCTTTCTTGACGTGGTGAGCTGGAGGCTCGCTTCTTATTAAAGGCGAAGGTAATTGGTTTATGGTCCGTATATATAGTGAAATTTCTACCTTCAATGTGGTTCCGGAAATATTTTACAGTTTCGTAAATGGCGGTAAGTTCTCGATCAAAGGTGCTGTACTTCTTTTGAGCAGGTGTAAATTTTTTCGAGAAAAATCCTAGAGGTTCCCAAGAGTTGTCGTTGAACTGTTGTAGTGAGGCTCCCATGGCTATGTCGCTAGCGTCGACCATTATAGAAATTCTTGCTGATGGGATTGGATGCGCGAGTAAAGCTGCATTTGCTAATTGCTGTTTACTTTCCTCAAACGCTTCTGTCAGTTCTTGATTCCATGTGAGTATCCTTTTGTCGTTCTTTTTGTAACCGCTGATGCTGTTGAATAGCTTAGTCTGTGTGTTGATAGAATTTGGAAGGAATCGGCGATAGTAATTTAGCATTCCCAAAAATCTTCGCAAGTCTTTTGCTGTTTTTGGTGTTGGAAACTCTGTGACTGCTGTTACTTTTTCTTTAATTGGCGACATTCCTTTTTGGGTGATTGTGTGACCCAAGAAGTTAACTTTATGCACACCAAATTGGCACTTGTTTATATTAATTACCAGATCATATTCGGCAAGACGATTTAGCAGTAAGTCTAGATGTTTTTTGTGTTCTTCTTCGTTTTTGGAAGCGATTAGTATGTCGTCCAAATAAACGAAACAAAAATCTAAGTCTTTGGTTACAGCATGCATAAATCGCTGGAAGCTTTGTGCTGCATTTGTTAGTCCGAATTGCATACGTGTAAATTCAAATAACCCAAATGGGGTAATGATCGCTGTCTTTGGTATGTCCGCTGGTTCCACTGGTATCTGGTGGTAGGCACGCGTCATATCTATGGTGCTGAATATAGTAGCGTCTGATAATTTGTGTGCGAAATCCTGCAGTTGAGATATAGGATATTTGTCTACGATTGTTTTTGCGTTTAATCTGCGGTAGTCCCCGCACGGACGCCATTCACCATTTGGCTTCTTGACCATGTGCAAGGGGCTGGCCCAATTACTTTTTGATGGCCTGCAAATCCCCTGCTCCATTAAGAACTTAAATTCCTTTTTGGCTGCTTCGAGTAGAGCTGGTGCCAGCCTACGAGCACGCTCAGTGACAGGAGGTCCCTTCGTCTCTATACAATGGGTTACTGTATGTTTTTGTTTATCAGGAATGTTCATATTAGGTCTTGTTAAGTTAGGATATTTGTTCAGGATGTCCCGATATTTTTGCGATGTAGAAATGGTAGAAACTCCAGAAGTTGGTCCTTTGTAAGTTGTTCCCTTGATTAGTAAACCTGTAGACTGGTCTGCGATAATTGCTTTTTTGAGGTTAACCGTTAAGTTGTAATTGTGTAGAAAATCTGCACCTAGTATCGGTCTTGAAACATCGGCAACAATGAATCGCCATTTTAATGCCCGTCGTAGGCCAAAATTGAGTTCGACGGTCCTTGTACCATAGGTTTTAATGGGATTTCCATTCGCTCCATACAACGTAGTGGGATAATTGTCAGAAGTTAAACTGTTCTTGTTATAAGATGGATTTCTCGGTATGACAGAAACATCTGCACCAGTATCCACAAGGAATTTCTGTCGTGTTTGCAAGTCATACACGAAGAGACGACAAGTTTTGTTGTTGGGAATCTCACATGTCTCTACTGCGAGGTTCCGCTGTCGTTTCCCGAAGTTTTTTTTTTAGTAAAAGAGCACGGTTGATAGCACTTGTGAGCCTTTTCCCCGAATCGCATGTGGTAATAGCAAAAATCATTGTTCTTCTCAGCTGGTCTATCACGAGACTTGGACCTGCTTTTTCTTGTGTAGTTATGTTGTGGTGCATTATGATATGAGAAGTTCCTACGAGGACTTTGAGTTCTTCTTCCTCGGAAATCTGTAGAGCGATTCGTCTGGGTAAGTTTTAACTTGGATACTTCGTGTGTGAGAGCTGAAACTTGTTTCTGGAGTTGTAGCAATATGGATGTTTCGGTTGGTTCCGCTCTTGATGAACTCTGCCTATTCTTGTGATCCACCGCACTGCATTCAGTTGTTTGGTATATGTCAATTATTTTATCTGCTGCTGACGCCAGTTGGTAGATATTATTTTCCGAGAGTGCTGAGAGTATTGCTTGCGCGTGTTGTGGTAGGCGCTGCATCCATAATGTTCGCACTATCTCACTTTCCGCTAAAGCGGGTCCGGCCAATTCAAGCATATGACGTAGGAGTTCTGTGGGTTTCCTATCTTCTATCACGTCGGGGTCACCATTTATGGAGGTTAGGAACGTCGATTATTTAACACTTACCTGTCTTACAACAACGTCACCATCCATGTATATTTTGACTCCAAATAAATACGATTTATATATCAGAAGGATAATTTTATTTTTATAGATTTAAAAGATTACAATTTTAAATCAAACTCGGAAGGCTAATGTGGAGAATGACAAACGTATGACATGACTTGTCAGAACGGCTATTAGAATCGGAATAATCTGTGGTTGTCTTTTCGCCGTTCAAGTCTCTGCCATTAGGGATAACACACCTAAAAATTAGTTTATACGGTTGATAAGTGATTCTCCACAAAACAAAACAGAAAAGATTATTGTTGACTTACTATAAAGGACGTGTTGTTTCAAATAAATTGAATGATTATTCATCAAATTTCAAAGTTAATATTCAAGATCTGTTATTATCTGATAGTATTATTACTCTTGCATCTGGACGATCTAGGTCCTCTGATTGCTCGAATTCAAATCGTATGTTTCGGGTAAATCCCAAATAGGGGGTCTGCAGGCAAAATTCGACCACTTGCCCCTCTGGCGGTATAAGAACGAACCAAATGACTGGCGCGAACATTTAAATATGCAGCTAACAATACGCATGGTTACGCAAAATTACTTGACTATTAACAATCGTTTAATAAGAAGATTTCTTCTGGAAGCTTATCACTTTGTGATGGCATTATTTATTTTATTTAAACATAAATAACTTTGTTTACATCACTTAATTACATACAACCTCTACATGTTTCATGAACGAAGTTCACGGCATCAGGAGTAAGTAGACATTCAAAAATTAAATATAGATTACAGTTGGAAAGAAGAAGTGGAAGGAGGGGGAGGGGTAAGAGTGGGCGGAGTTTATCAGAATTAGGAATTACAATATCGTTAGACGGGAAAGACCAGTTGAGTGGGAAAATATTTAAAAGAGGGTTTAACTGCTAGTTCTGTTATTACTGTGATAGGAGCGTGGCCAGCTTCGAAACCAGGGAGGGGGGGGGGCTTGAGCCCAATTTTTTTTTATAGAGCTTACAGGGAAGGAACAAACATGTAGTCAGAAAAATGTATAAACATTTAAAAAAAGCTGTCATGTACCCGGCTTTGCTAGGGGTTATGAACAGGGCCGCATTAATCCGTGATGGGGCATACTGAGTTTGAGGGTCCCTTTTGAAATCCATAAACCTGTACGAAAACAAAAAACCACATTTTTTTCTACAATTTTATTTATATTTTATTGTAAGACAGTTTTGTGCAACCCAATCGTGATTTTTAAGTGAAGTTAATTTCGTTATGTTTCGTTAAGTTTAAAATAATTGAAAAAATCTAAATACCACTATTATCATTTTGAATTGTGTATTGTACAATTTATGTATGAAACTAATCTTTTGCATTTGGAAAGGCAAAATAGAAAATAAATACATACGTTTTTTAAATATGTAGATAGATATTTAAAAAAAAGGCTTCGACTTCGAAAATAATATCGCACAATAGTCCCAATTCCTCAATAAACTTGAATATGTAGTATTAAGTCATCCCCAACTGGAGTAAGCGACTAGAGCGAAGGATGTGGTAAATTAGTCATTCATTTTATGATATTTTTTAGATAATATATTTGGTGTGGGCGAAGGGAATGGAATAAGATTTATTATACTCTTCCACGGAAAAATCATACTGATATAAAATATGGCTAATTTATTGAAAATCTGGACAAATGCTCGTATTCTTGTTAAAAACGGGACTGCAGGCCTTTAACAAATGAATTGACAGATTCTTTGTTAGAAGCAATATTGAATCAAACAAAGTATAAGTAAAACGCCGATGTGCCGACAAGGACGGCGGAACACGTGTTCATAAAAATTTGAATATTGTCACATTTTGTCATTATATTTATCATGAAAAGCGAACTTGCATGAATACGTGTTCCGATATATTCTGAATGGACTAATATTTAATCAGGAAATAAGTTGCCATCGCGTTTTTAACAGGATTTCAATAAATCAGCCATACTCAATTTTCTCTTTGGAAACCACGGAAGGGCGACTCAGTGCTCCAACAATATTATTTAGACAAAAATCCTTGACTATTTCTTCCGTTTAAAACGTAAACTCTTAAAACATGTCAGCTTAACCAGCTGGAAGAAGAAAGGCGGAATTTTTTTTATTTTAATTTTATTTAATTTTTTTATTTTTTATTAGTGTCTATTTAATTACAGGTTTGATGAGAGTTACAATATATGATAATCTATAATATTTCATCTGTTTGTTCTTAGTCCTCCTCACTAGGTAGTCCTGTGCTGAGGCGGACTGGTAGATTTCTTTGATTTTCTGTTATTTAGTTTCTATGATGTTTTTAATACATTTTCTAGTATGTCTGCATTAATTTCTTTCACCCATGATTTGATTTTTTCCTTAAGCTTATTTATCTTTTCTATCTTATTTTATTTTATTTTATTTTATTTTATTAGGAACATTAACAGGTTTATAACATAACATGCATAGAGAGAGAGAAAAAATAAGTAAAAGAATTAGGTTACAACCCAATAACCAATGTTCACATCATGCAATAAAGATAAAGAAGGTTAAAAAGCAATAAACAAACAAAGAAAACAAAGAAAGGTTAAAAACAAAGAAATGTTAAAAACGAGGAAATAATAAGAGAAAATGTATATATATATATATACACGTATAAACACATACACACATATATATACATACACATGCATATACACATATAAATACATACGTACACACATACATATACATAGTTGCATACATACATACGCATACATACATACATACATACACACACGTACATTTGATATAAAATACAAATAATATGTAAGAGTGATAATGAATAAATGATGAATGTAATGTATTAAATTTAGAAAAGGGTTAATTATAACAATACTCTGTTAACAATTTTTTTAAAAGCTCCTAAGGTACACGACATGATATCAGCATCAAAATAAGTTTTATTATAATGATTGCAAGTTCTTAGTAAGAAAGAATTTTGCCTGAGACTCGATGAAGCAATTTCGATATGAAACAATGATTTGTCTCTAGTTTTCTTACTTGGGACTCTAATATTGATTGATGACAAAAGGGCTGGACAGTCAATATGACCACTCAAGACTTTGTGTAAGTAAATCATGTCCGCAGTGTCTCTCCTGCTTTTTAATGTTTTAAGTCCGTAGTGCTTGATAGAGCTTTCCATATCGTAATAACGTAATTGTCTCCTGAAGTTCAAGTGATGTACAAACTTTCTTTGAACAGCTTCAATGCGTTTTGTGTGAATGTTATAAAAAGGATTCCATATGACAGAAGCGTACTCAAGATGACTACGGACGTAGGAGTAATACAAAATTTTGAGTGTATGGATATTGTTGAATTCCTTTCCAATACGGAATAAAAATCCTAACATGCCTTGAATGAAAGTTTGTCGTCAATCAGTACACCGAGGTCTCGAATTTGATTGACTTTTTGAGTGGTTGACTGTTTGTAATATGGTAATTATATTCCATTTTATTTTTATTTTTTGTAGAGTTTATTACATAACATTTGGCAGTATTCATGTGGAGATAGTTGACAGTACAATAATCATTAAGCCTATTAAGATCTTGTTGCAGTTTATAACATTCAGTAATAGAGTTAATAGAAAGAAATATTTTCATGTCATCAGCAAAAAGTAAAACTTTAGCATGCTTAAAGCATTTTACAATGTCATTGATAAATATAGTAAAAAGCAACGGTCCCAGGTGAGATCCTTGAGGGACACCTGAAGGTACATTGACAATCTCAGAATTGAAACCGTTTACTGCTATTATCTGGGAGCGTCCGTTTAGGTATGAAACTAGCCATCGGTACAAATTACCGTGTATTCCTAAAGCTAAAAGTTTAGACAATAATAGGCTGTGGTCGATTTTATCGAATGCTTTGGAGAAATCTATATATATAGCATCCACTTGGATTCGTTTGTCCATTGATTTTGAAATATGTTCGGTGAATACTTCAAGATTGGATACAGTTGATCTTTTTTTCATAAAGCCGTGTTGATTATCAGTTATAACAGACTTAACACAGTCATAGAGTTGCTCATGAACAATCTTTTCAAGAATCTTACTGAAGATAGGTAGTTTTGAAATTGGCCGATAGTTCTGGACGTCGTTTTTAGAACCGGATTTGAATACTGGTGTAATGAGAGCACATTTCCATCGGTCTGGGAAGATGCCTTCTTTCAGTGATGATTGAAAAAGCAGTAGGAGAGGCTTAGATAATTGCTTGCTGCACATTTTTATAAAGTAAGATGGTATTTTGTCATATCCTTCTCCCAACGACCATGAGATATCATTAATTACTTTTTCTATCTGTTCCTCAAACGTTTTTCAAACTTGAAGGAATGATGTTAAGTTTGGTTGCCAGATATATAATTTGAATCGTTAAAATAGATTTATTATGCTCTGATGATGGACACTGTAATACTGTCTGAAACGTTGGCTAAAGGATATACTAGCTTAATTAGGAGAGTGTTGTCCCGGTAAGGCAGAGGGTTTGGGTTCAATTCCCAGTTACGCCGTTACCTTATTTTGTTTTCTATGTTTTTTTCATTTCACAATTATTATTTAATATCCAGGTAGAATTCTGCTGATGCGAGTATATGTAATTTCATTGAGATTTATTAATACAATTATCTTCTTTAATGATTAAATAATATTATATTGATGTGCATAAGCTTAAAAATTCTTTCCAATAAAATTAAAATCAAGTTATTTAAAAAAATAAAATGGATCACAAAGACAATAATCTGTACTAATATGATAATTAATTAATTAATTTGAGAAAATATTATTTTTAAATACATCCATTTAAATAAATTTTGCTTTCGTGAATAAATGCAAATCTTGGAAGTGGAAATTAATCCACTTGTAGATATACTATCGAGCTGAAATTCGGCATATAGACGTGTCGTCGATAGCAATGCATTCTACAGGGTTTTCCAATAAGAGGTGTCATTTTGATATTCAATCGTAAAAAATCAATAGTTTCGTTGCTTGTGTGGTACGTAGCGCTGTTTTGTTGAAGTAAACGTTGTCCAGATCAATACCATCCAATTCCAGCCATAAAAAATCATTAATCATCTCTCGATAGCGCAATCCATTCACCGTAACTGTTGCTCCAGCCTCATTTTCCAAAAAGTAAGGTCCAATGACTCCGCCGGACCATAAACCGCACCAAAAAGTCACACGTTGAAGATAGAGAGGCTTTTCAACAATTACTCTTGGGTTTTCCGAACCCCAGATGCGACAATTTTGCTTGTTGACGAAGCCGCCGAGGTGTAAATCACTTAAGATGATTTGCATTTGATTCACTCGAGTGAATTTTAATAATTTCAATGCGTTGTTGAAGCGTGTATCGTTCCATTTTTATTAATGGCGTAGTTTTTACTTGTCAAATGTTAAAAAATGACAGCTTCAAAAGTAACATCTACCGAAATAGCGGGCTATTCAAAATAACACCTCTTATTGGAAAACCCTGTATCAATATTTTTGTGGCAAACACGGACAAACACTTTTTTAAAGTTTTCAAAGACAATTTAAATAGATTATAGTAAAAAAACTTTTTTTTTTAAGCCTATTTTTTTGTACATTATGAATAATATTAATGTATAAAGCTTTATTCGATACTACTCAGGCGTCAGGACCGTTATTAATATTACATTTTCTCTTGTGAGAACTACACCCAATGTGACCATGAAACGTATGCAGCAACCACTTTCCGCCCTCTGTCATAGCAAGGTCGCAATGCCGACCCGCCTATGAAACGTCACACGCCACGCGTTCTATCGAAAATTCCTTATGGGTCCTTAAGAAGTTGAAGGTGACCTTCACCCCGTACTGAATAAAAGAAGGTCAACAATGATTCACTAAAGCCTATCCCAATAAATCATGGAACTAGCCCTGAAATCAATGACACTAACAGTTAAATCGATGACAAAACGTAAATTATTTCAAAGGTAACATCTAAATTTGTGTCTCGCGGAGTGACCTTAAGCAATACAATCGATATGACAAACCAATATGCAAATATCATATCTATCATATTACTCATTCCCAACAATTTATTTATTTTTATTTTTGATAATTAGTAAAATTTGAAATTTAATCATTAAAAACAATTTTAGCGATTCTCAAACGAAACTTTGAAACAGAAAAACCAGAAAAGGGTACGGTCGCATCTAGGAACTGAACCCAGGACCCTAACATTGTCAGGGCGCTGTTCTACCACTGAGCTAATCCGACCCTATTTCCTTAGGTCATATTTAACTGTAACGGTCCTGGGATCAAGTATTGTCTTCAGTGATTAAATACTCCAATTTGAGGTTTTACTAATTAAGTTATTAAAAAAATCATCCTAGACTTGCAAAAAAGCCAATAGATGTCGCACAGTAAAATAAAAATAGTATATATTTATCCATGAAATTATCTAGATAGTATATATTTATCCATGAAATTAACTAAATAGTATATATTGATCCATGAAATTATCTAGATAGTATATATTTATCCATGAAATTAACTAGATAGTATATATTGATCCATGAAATTATCTAGATAGTATATATTTATCCATGAAATTATCTAGATAGTTTATGTTTATCCGTTATATTATCTAGATTGCATTAAGTTCGGGAAGAGTTTAGCATCTATAAGTTTCGTCAGAGAATCCCTAATATTGTCTTCAATGGTTAAACTTATTAAATAATACGTTCATATTATTCAATTTATTTAGTAAAAAAATATTTCTCAACAATTTTTAAAGTTTTTTTTCTGAAGATCCGAGTTCTCTCCAACCTTAAATTTCCCCATTCCCTTCCCCTCCCCTCTCACTACAGACTCAATTAGAGTGGTCATAGTAACAGTGACTCTTAGTTGAGACGCAGAATTAACTATTCACCATGAATCACCCCGTTTCTCCAGAATAGACCACCACACATTTCATTAATTCTTTCACATTCGGAATACACAAAAAAATTACGGACAAACGAAATGGGAATTAATCGAGTTAAAACAGGATTTCGCTAAGCTCAGTCAATGACAATGCAAAATCATGTGTTTTTGGTTTGAAAATTCGATTGCTTAGAAATACTGTAGATGCTTTAATTAAATACTGCGTGTACAATGCATCTTGGCTTTCAAAATTATTGACTATTTATTCTATAATTTTTTTATAAGTCCATGTTCCCCATTTTCGGTTATGGTTTTATTGTAAAATGTGGCAAATTAAGTTCCTTAGAAAATGATAGCGAAACATTTAAATATTTGAGCCTGAACTTCGCAAAATAATATAAAACACACCATTTGGCGATTTATTTTTCTTGCAAAATTCAAAATAGCTAGGCTGGCTGGTGTTAAGCGGGATTTTAAAACTTATCGTACATAAGTGCTACGATTCCAAATGCTACACGACGTGGTGCGGCACCATTCAGATAGTCGTGCTATTTCTACGACAGGCGCACCCGACTAATTCCATCATTCTGCGTTATATATTATTCTCCTGGCACGACTTTCTCTGTTCGTCCGCTTCACATGTCCATTGATCAAAATCAGGTTTTTCGATAAAACCTCTGGAACTAAAACATTGCATCAAAATGTAATTAGAATTAGGTTGAATAAATTAGAAATTAAGAGAGCCTTCAATAATAACTCCAACATAATTAATAATCAAATAAATGTATCTGATAGTCACATATTTAATTTGTTCCGTTAACCTCCACTGAAACTGTTTTCCCCTCCCCTTACATATCCTTCCTATACTATTTTGTTTCCCTCTTTTCTATTTGTATCTCTTTCTGTCACCAATTTGATGTCTTATTTTATTTTATTTTATCTATTTGTTTAACGCCCAGAGGGCTTTTACATGGTTGGTAGTATAATTTTAATTTGACAGGTACTTTGAATCATAAAAAATAAGGATAAAATTACATTTGATAAAAGCTATGCAACAAGTCATACAAACACAAGAAAAAAAAACAGAAAATTACAGCTATTTGTAGGTTTACATGATGTGTTTAGGAGTATTGTTGAAATAAATGTTTTAAATGATCCACAAAACTTGCCAAGTTGGTATTGAATATGTCAACATCACCCAAGTAATGATTTCCCATGGTGTGAAGTCGTTGTATCGGAGAGTGGGCAATGTAGTTACGCTTATGTGTGCTGCTGTAGAATATTGTATTTTGTTGTGTTGTTACTGTGGGTGTATGTATGTTTATAAGTTGCAGGAGTTCACAACAGTCGAATTTAGCGTTAAGTATTTTGAATAAGAACTTTAAATCGTTTATTTTACGTCTATCTTCTAATATATGTATTTTTAGAGTATTTAATAAAAAATTGTATTTTAAGTCTTCGACAGGGATATTTAATTTAAAATTTATAAAACGTAGAAATTTTTTTGTATTCGCTCAATGTTGTTTGTGAATTTTGTAAGATGGAGACCAAACTACTGAGTTATATTCAATAAGACTTCTTACTAGAGATACGTATAATAGTTTAATGGCTTGTAAAGAATTAAAGTTTTTAGTTGTTCTTAATACGAAGCCTAGTGTTTTCATACCTTTGTTCACAATTTGATGGATATGATTGGTGAAACTTAGTTTTTCGTCCAAAATAATTCCAAGATCTCTCATTTCCGTGACTTTCTAAAGCTATGTTATTGATGGAATATTCGAATAAAACAGGATTTTTGTTTCTGAAGAAAGTCAATGTTTTGCACTTTACTACATTTAAAAATAAATTATTTTGAACGCACCAATCTCTAAACTTACTAATATTTGACTGTAGTGGCAATGATTTATATCAGTTATTTTCTTGTATAGTTTGATGTCATCTGCAGTCTTCCCCTCTATTTGTCTCATCTTTCGTTATAATTACATACAGACAAAATGTTATTATAATTAGTCAATATAATAGCCCTGATGAAGCTTGAGAAAAGCGAAACCTGGTCGGCTGTCAGTTATTAATTCAATATAAAGATGTGTATTTTTTAAAATTTAATGTATAATGTCAAACCCTGTAGTATATGCTTTATGCCGGAGGGAAGAGCAATCTTGCTGTTGAAAGGAATAAATTCGGAAATTGACATTTTAGCCTCAATGAAGCTGCCTTTAAAAGGCAAACTCTGTTATTACTAGTATAGTTGATATAACCCACCGTCTATACTTATGTAAGAATTATCCATAAAAAATGTTCTTGAAAAAGAATTAAAATTAACAATTTTGTTATGTTTTTAAAATTAATAAATAATTTAAATTCCAATTATTATCTTAAAACAATGTTTTTGTACATGGACCCTGTAATCCCAAACCCCCGAATTGATACTGAGTTGCGCGCGTCAATCCTCTAAGACTCTAAGGGAAAAGATTTTTTCACTGTAATAATTTGTCAAATTATATATCTTTCACTAAATAATTACTGAAATTAATGTGTTTTTCGGTATTCGTTTTGGTGTAGCCATCATGTACCGGACACCAATAATTTTTTGAGCTTAGACTCGTCGCGTGTCGTCTCTATTGATATTAATGAGGTTTACGTGGATTTCAATTGCCCACGTAATTAAGCGAACTAGATGCGTTTTGGGTCTTTTCGGGACTTTAGAAAAATAAATCTTTTAGCCGTGAATATCGGATATCCACATTTGATGTGAAAATTTCTGAATTGGTGTTCTATGATTATATAAATCGAAGGTTATACAAACTTCTGAAGAAGATAGATGAACATAAATTCATTTATTATTACCACCAAAATGACATACAATATGTTGAATTTTGACATTATCCCACGAATTGATATTTATTAGAAAAACAGGTACAATTTCAATAATTTCGAAGGTTCCAGTTCTAAGGTAAAGGGTCGATGGTTGAAGGTCGACAACAATAATTTTGAATTTATTTCCTTATCCTACCACAATATAAAACTTGTAATTTGATGAATAGTTTAAAATTAATGAATGGACGATGATATCACCAAACAAACTTTAGAAATTGGAACTGATCGTGTGAACATTCAGACAAACGGTATAGTAGGTGCCTAATTACCTATAATTTAATATTTGAATAGAAAATTATTTAAATTATCTTTTTCAAAATAGGAATTATAATATCCCGCTTTTTTCACGGGACTGCGCTAGTTATATAAAATTCTACTTCCGATTTTATGTCCGGGTTAAATCTTCCCCATAGGAAAAACTAAACCCTTCCACTCACTTTTCCACAAATGATCAGCTAGTCAATCAACATTATGCAAGTGCATTATATAAGCAAAATAAATACAAAACAATACAAGAACAACACGTCAACTCACCAGAGATCAAATGGGAAAATAATTCACCGACTCCAGATATTTTCATATCAGAGGGTTCGGCTCGGTAGAACTTCTAACAGGGCCTATAAATCCTACTGATCCATCAACATAAATATTTAAAAAATCTTTCGTTATCCTACATGTATACAAAATGACCGACTTTTGCATCTTTATATATAAATTTTTTGATAGATCTAATACGTCTAAATTTTTAATGAGAGAGCTAGGTATAATGGCAGTAGCCGAAATAACGAATGGTAATATTTTTATAGTCTGAGAATGCCAAATTCTCAGACTATAAAATTTCCTAAATCTGTGTATTTTCTTATTTTTTCATTAGCAGAATTTTGAATATTACAGGAATTTGGAATAGCGACATCAATGATATAAGTTATTTTTTTATATCGTTATTATTTACTTCAGTTCTATGAGTGCAAGTTGCATGTACGTATTCTAAGAATTCTAAGATTGATATTGGAATAACAATCGGTACAATACTTTTTATAATTATGATATAAACAGGCTATCTACGTTGCATTTAAAAAGAAGAAGAAGATAGTTATGATGGTTTAGAAAGTTAAATATTTAAAGCATAAAAATCTGTCTTAAATAGCATTTAAAGAAACACTGTGATTTTTTCATGTCCACATGAAATATATGGTTTATAATTAAGTATGTAGGCATTTAATATGATGCTTTAAATAACAGGATCAGATGTGTTTTTTTTTAATTTACATTTTTTTTCTACCGATGGAATTTCATACACTGAGAAAAATGATTACCTATTGCTAATTTATTAAGAATCTCTTCAAGTTGTAGGAATCCGGTTAAAACGGGATTGCACGACGTTTCATAATATCAGATCACGTGTTGTTTTGACAATATATAATGACGAAATGCGAAAAGGTTAGGATTTTTATGAACATGTACATCTTGATAATACACGGGAATTTTATTAAAAGATTATCAGGAAAGCTGTCAATTCATGTGTTATTGACCTGCAATCCCGTTTTAGCCAGATTTCGAACAATTTGAGAAGATTTATATTATATAAGCAATATTTTTTGACAGTAATTTTGCTTCGGGTATAATTACATTTTCAACTCGGCATCTGAATGGAGATTATCTTAAAAAATAACAACAAATTATTATAAGCAATAATTTGTTATCCTTTGTGCTATGCATAAAAAACCTTGTTTTATAAACATTAAGTTTATCATTAAAAAATAACGTTTTTTAAGAGCTTAAAACTTAAAGTACTGAAGGGAAGTACTCGTATGTTATGATGCAGCAATCTTAGACTTAGGTTTATTATTTTACCAGATTTTGAGTTTCGATTCAATTGTTTGTAGTTAGTACATACAAAAGAAAATCAAAATCCCGGAATTGCAACCTGCAAATATTTGAATTTCTCGTACTTCCATCAATATAAGCAAAACACTATAGTGTAATGAGATGAACGAAGCTAGAGAATTACTAGTGCAATAAGGAGAAGCTAGCCGAGAATCCAACCCACGACGCCTGGTTGGGAACCCGACGCTTCGTACCCACTTGGCTATTAATCGGTTTAGTGTCTGAATGATTGTAGGTTTCCTCAAAAAAGAGAAAAGGAATCAACGTGATCAGTTTTGATTTGCATCCACCATTACAAAACGAAGGCGGTCCATATTTATGATAAAAAATCGTCTCCGCAGATGTAGACAGAGGAGATTGATTTATACGAATCTATCACAACCTTGACCTTATTAAAACGAAAAGCCAAATACCATATACATTAATTGCCATTACTGAGGAAACTATATAAAAATCATTATACATATGTTCCGGGCTGTGTAATTTGAGATTATTGTTGACAATCAGGATGTCACCACTCATCGATCAATATACTCACCATCGCGTGACCTCAGCTTCATCTATATTCGTGGGTAGATCATTCAAATGATGACGACCGATGACCTTAGTAGCGCAATAGCCTTGACTCTAGTCTAGGGTCTGTACAATTGACTTTGAGCTCGATTCCCGGTTAATTTAATACAATATTTCGATGGCTTAAGGCGATGCTATACGTGGTAATGCAAAATCATGTGTTTTTGGTTTGAAAATTTGGTCGCCTAGAAATGTTTCAAATGCTTTAATTAAATACTGCGAGTAGAATACATCTTGAACTTTGAAATAATCGAGTATTTTTTAGATAAGTCTTTTTATAAACCCAGAAAAAAATAATGCATGGGCCTATGAAAACTGCTTTAAAGTTCAAAATCTCCTACTTACGAACCCATTTTCGGTTATGATTTTATTGTATAATGTGGCAAATTAAGTAATTTATAAAATGATCGGAAAAAATTAAATATTTAATCCTGAACAAGTATAAACGGCACATTTTGGCGATGTTTTTTTCTTGCATAAATCAAAACAGGCGGATGGTGTTAAGCGGGAATTTAAACCTTATCGCCATCTACGTAAGGGTTGTTATTGATAGCGGCTCAATTTAAAATATTACACGACGTAGTGCATCGCCTTAAAGCCAAGCCATTTTAACTCTTAGTTCTGAAGTAGAACCAAAGTGAAGTGAAGTAGAGTTATGAACCAGAACCAAAATTAGAATGGGATGTTTGGGTCCAATCCCCAATAGAAATTATGTAAGTATAATATATGAATGGTATTTTGAAGCTCACTATACAAACAAGTTAACATTGCGGCTTCACTCTGATGTCTGTACGCTATGTTGAAATTAAACGTAATCTAATGTTCTATTATCCACTCGAGTGATTTTCGGCATATTGTGCCGAGTTTGTAAAACGTCTTGAGTGAAAGCACGCCATAATATGCCATTTTTCAAATAAGCGTTCACCTTCATTTATCTCGAAATAGTGGTTCTTGGAGACACAGTATCTTTGCTTTAAGTCATTGATGTAGGTTCAACTTTTACAATTATTGCAGTAGGTACTAGCCTACGCGTACCCGGCGTTGCTGAAAGTTATCCTTACGACACTTTTCTGTAGGCTTTTTTAACATATACAATTCCGTGGTACATTTTTTTAATGTATGTCATAAGGTTTAGCCAGCGTTAGCAATGTAAGCGCCCGAAAATATTTTTTTACGACTTGATTACAAAATATCGACTTTTCTTTACTTTCTATAAATATAATAAGCATATATTATATATATAAATCTTCCGGAAGAAACTTTTTAAATGATAGTGAAAACTAAGCGCACAGACAGACGTGGAAAGTGACTATATTTTATACTATTTAAAGATTATAGTTATTCCACAAATCTTAACGTTTTTATCAGATTCCGTGAAATCTGTAAATACGTCAATACTAAATTTCCTCGTTACAATATCATGTGCAGATGAGTAAATCTTCGGATTTAGTCTTTATTCACCCAGTGGTTTATTTATGATTTACCCATTGCTGGGTGCAGACCTCCCTACGTCTAATCATGCCTTATTTTGAACCAGGAGTTCTCAAAGACGTCCCTCAATCTCTGACGTTTCTTCTTGTAGGGTAATCTAATGACATAACAATACGGTGTTCAGTTATTTAATTGCCATAACTAACATAGCTGCAAGTACCTGATTATGATAATTATGTATGGTGATAAAAAAGATAATTTTTGAATCCGTTTTTATTTTCTCGTAACTTAAAGAAAACATTTCACACAAAGTTAGGATGTCTTTTAACTGTGAATTTGAAGTAATTAATTTCACCTAATAGCAAAAATAATCCTGTCATTATTACAACATATCTAAAAATGTACATTTTTGTCGACTAATTAAAAGATTTCAATTGTAAGGATGTTGTGGTCGCAAAGTTAATTCACCTGTTTTTTTGAAACCCAACTTTATCATGCCGTAACCGCACCATTACCGGGAGCCAGTGGTCATGGTCATGGTACCTACGAACTTAGTTAGTCAGATCTGGTCACCAACATCTGCAATACAATTATGAATTTGAATACACAATTTATTTGATTTAGCCAAAATTATTTTTCCATGTATTTCACCAGAAAGATTGTTTAACTACATCTATTTGAATTTCACTTATATGTTCGGTAATGGATTACGTAGCACTTCTAAATGTAAAATTATAAATTAATGACTAAGCGAAAATCGTTAAAATATTTATTAAAAATTATGGGTGCCGGGGTTCATCGGGTGATTCAGGATGGTGATATGACCAACACCTCTGGCATAAGTCATCTCAAGTGGTTCCCTATGTTTGGTGATATAGCAGGGGTGCCTGGGTTTATCAGGTGAGGTGTGTTCATGATGCGCCTGCCCATAGCTGCATGGCATGCAAGATCGGGAGAGGCTCATTTGTTCATCGCCTTGCGCGTGGGAGTGGGAGGGATACGTCCACATGTCCATCACTCCTGGACATACTGATCCCTAGATTCCTACCCAATCCTATATTATATATTCTCTCCATATTATATATTGTATATTTCACAATCGTGAAACATGTGTTCAATCACTAGTTAAGTTTGCGATTAGGCGGTTAGATAAAATCATGTCATTGGCAAACGTAGGTAAGTGAAAAACGCTTAGGACGGGTTGTTTCGGAGAACTTGAACAATTCTTCAAATTTCAAAGTTAATTTTCAAGTTCTGTGAAAGATATTTTTAAGTTCTGTTTTTATTTCAGTTCTGTCAAGCAACTAGCCTATAATGAGATAATAACAGAATTTGAATAGGACTTTCACAGAACCCGTAAATGAACGTTGAAATTTGATGAATTGTTCAAATTCTCCGAAACAACCCGTCCTTAGTATTGCTTTGGTTTAAAAACACTAATAATTCATAATCGAAACGTTTAATTTCTGGGAATAACAGAATATCAAAACATACGATACATATTAGAATGACAAGGAGAATCACAGGGTATTATAATCGAACGATTTGTAAAGCTGAAAGTTTATGTAAGGTACATCAGAACAAAGACAATTATTTTTTTTTATAAACTTTTATTTTATTTTTGGGAATAACTTTATTGAGTAAAACCTCAAATTGTAATATTTAATTATTGAAGACAATATTGGCGAATTCTAAACGAAAATCTTAAACAGAAAAATCAGAAAAGGATACTGTCACATCTAGGACTCGAACCCAGGACCCTTGCCTTGCCGGGGCACCACTCTACCACTGAGCTAATGAGACCCTATCCGCTTCGGCAACTTTTAACTGTATCATACATCGAATAAGAACTACCAACAATGTCTTCATTTTTTCACCGCACATTATTTATTGGCAACTATCTTTATGTATGATCGCAAGATTCAACCCGAACTAAATGCAATCTAGACAGCGTCTTTTTAGATAAACCTATCTTATTTTTTTATTTTTTTTAATGTGCGACATCTATTGACTTTTCTGCAAGTCTAGAATGAATATTTATTTTTCGGAATAACTTTATTGAGTAAAACCTCAAATTGTAATATTTAATTATTGAAGACAATATTAGCGATTTCTAAACGAAAATCTGATTATTTTAGAAACATAAAAACTTAAGTTTTCAAGATATATGTTATAAATTGGTAGAGATTCGGAATACGAGTGCTTAAGCATACGGATGTATATTTCACAATCGTGAAACATGTGTTCAATCACTAGTTAAGTTTGCGGTTAGGCGGTTAGATAAAATCATGTCATTGGCCTATTATCAAAGCACAATGCTAACATATTTAAATTTACCTGCTATGCATGATTACTTTGCAGAATTTTAAAATAAGTCAATTACGAACGTAGGTAAGTGAAAAACGTTTAGTATTGCTTTGGTTTAAAAACACCAATAATTCATAATCGAAACGTTTCATTTCTGAATATCAAAACATACGATACATTTTAGAATGTCAAGGAGAATCACAGGGTATTATAATCTTATGATTTGTAAAGCTGAAAGTTTATGTAAGGTTCATCAGAACAAAGACAATTATTTTTTTTTTTAACTTTTCTTTTGTTTTATAGTTGTGCCTTTTGGCTGTTACAGAAAAATCTATGAGTGTGATGAACTCATTGATTGTGTTTTGTCTAACTACTATATCTGCAAAACCAAAATCTTTTAAGATCTTGCTCGTAAAAATGTTATGACTTAACATTAATATGCCGAAAGGACAAGGCTGTTGATCCGGATGCTTTGAATTCGATTCCTTTGAAGTATTGACCTATCATTGTATGCATGTCAAAAGATTGACACATTGAAAAGTTCATGTAGTCCATCTGGCCAACAACCAACAATGACTCATAACAACGAAATTCAATGCACTCAAATATTATTTTTTAAAATAGGGTCAAAACTCAGCTTTTTTTCACATAAACTCTACACAGAGGGGCCCTGAGGAAAAAAAACTTTTCTTTCAAAGATCTTTTCCTACTAAAAGTTTTTCATCACTAACTCCAAACTCAGTCCATTGTTTATCAGAATACTTAAAAAGTAAACAATGAAAGCAAAAGTATCCGCAAATGCACTGATAAAAATTATAATTTTTTTTAACCTCTTTATTTATCTCTTTTGTAACATAAACTAATAATCACTTTATTTAAATACGTTAGTCATGATTCAATGAATTTTTTGTGATTTCTTTCGATGCGTTATCCACAGAATTAGACATTTTAAATTATTCCATTCAAATTACGTCAACAATGATAAACATAATTTCGCGAACTAATATTCAAGTTCAAGATGGCTTAATTTCCCTCGGGACCTGTGCCATAATTATGGATGCTGTGTTGACGGTCTTTTTGAAGAGAGGAAGGAGCGAACATGGGTCTTAAAGAGACCAGCACCAAGACCTTAATCGTTCTACTGCCGAGTTGTTGAACTCAAGAACGAATCGTAGAAACGACCCGTTTGGCGCCAGTTCCACGAAGAATCTTCTATTGACGTACCAGCAGAACGAGGACAGCATTCCCACCTGACGTTTGTGCTCTAAATATTGCAATCGTTTGCAAAGATAGGAGAATCACCAGAAACCAAAATATCATTTACATTTTTTTATACCTTTTTAACCCTTATCTCCTTTAACAGGTGCTAATCTTTCACCTTGACGGTTTGAACTATTTGGAAAATGTATACCCATTTTCCCGAAATATCAAATTTTTCAGGAAGTTTTTATCTGATTTTTTTTTCAGATTATTACGTACATTTACGTAGAAAATCTCAGGCTGTATTCAAATAAAGTCTTGCGGCCTCTACCTATTTAACGTTACATTGATTAAACATTATTTCTGATAAATATTATAATCGTTATTAAAGATAATTCGACATGTTGAATCAACCGGTTAATGAAAATATAACAAACATAGTGAAAAGGATACACCGGAACAATGAAAATATTATTAAAATATTGCAAACCTCTCGATTTAAAGACGACAAAATTGTTAACATGTAGAACAAATTACAGCCAGAATTTAATAAATTTAAAATACATGCGTATACCTTCTCTCAAAATGAAAACATCTCTTAAGAGAAACTGCTGCGCGGCCTTTTTCATATAAAACACAATTTTTAAATTATTAATTACTTTACGTTGATTGATATCTTCGGCTAAGGCTAATAAGTGTTAATACATTAAAAATATATTCACAACGTGTTCCACGCTCATACCACGAAGGTTTAAGGGGATGGTTATTCATGATAATCTAAGAAAAACATCTTAATCAGCTTTTCTTTTGCGAGTCGTAGGTAATGCACTTGTTCAGATAACACAATGGCCATCCTCGCATTTTCAATCTTAAATGAAACAGATGACCGAGAGCGAAGAAATAATAATTATAAAGGAGAAATTATAATAATTATACTAACGCTTTACAGAGCAAAATACGAAATATATCATCACTATTTTATCTGGGCACTGATGAAAAAAAAGTGGTAAGAATATATGTATATACATATATTCCAACCAAATGTTTTGGTGACCTTCTCCACTAATTCAACCAAATATGACAGAAATTCTTAAACCTTGCAAGAGCGGCAAAAAATTTACAGAAATTACTGTTAGCCAAACCAGAAAATGCGTACGTAATTTTTAAGTAAGTTATTTCATCATAGCATAAAACTCGTACCTAAGATAATGTAGGAAATAAATAGCTGAGAATTAAATGAATCACAGAGAAATTAAAGAGAATTTATGAACAGTTTTTATAAAGTCAAGGACATCGCGGTTAACCAAAGGACTGAATACTTTTGATGATTTTTAACTGCTACCTTTTGGTTATTGGTGATTGGTTAGATTACTAATTCAAGGCCATTTTATTATTCGAGGAATAGATGTGTTAATACAGGAATGTTTTAATGATTAAATTATAAAAGTTCTGTCGCTATGTATTATGGTTTCAGGTTTATTGTCTACGTCATTGAATACGTATTTAAAGGTAGTTAGTCCCAAAGGATTGAATAAAATAAAATTTATTAGACAGTTTCAATATTATAGTTTCAAGTTTGCAAATTTTCAAAGGTTTTCAAGGCAAAGCTTAATGTGAAACCACTATTTTCGATTAATCTTTACTGTGAATCGGTTTTCTTAGTGAATACCAAAAAATATACTTAATTACTTTATAAAAAATATAAGCGTGAACTGCTAAAAATATTTTTGTTATTTGTTTTTGGGGTGTTATGCCGTGTTGCGCTAACTCCTTCTTTAGCCAACGTTTCGGACAGCATTGCAGTGTCCATCATCAGGGCAGATGTGTTATTTAAAACAAATAATATAAATAGGAAAAGAGGAAGCTTGGGAAGTACTCGGATAACCAGATCTGATCACTAAACACGGCTAAAGCTATATCAAACTACGTTTCAATTCTAAACGGTGGTCTTTCACATGCATAATACTGAGAGTAGATATCTATTTTTATGTGAGTACCGCACAAGAGTTCAAACAGCCCGGAACCAGTCAGACTATGATAATCCCCAATTTGAGTATGTTATGAGTTTGAAAAGAGTGGGTGGGGGTGAAAGATGATTAATAAAAACAAGGTTGTGAAAGACCTTATTAATTTTATTGAACTAGCGCAGACCTGTGAAAAATCACGAGATATTAAAATTCAAATCTTCAAAATGACAATTAAATAAATTTTCTGTTATAATATTAAGTAGGTACCTTCTTTATCGCTTGTCTGAATTCTTCATACAATCAGTTCCAATTTTGAAAAGTACGCTTAAATTCTAAGCAAAATTTTAATAAATTGAACCAGATTTTTACGCAGGACTAACGCACAGCATAGACAAACGAAACAAGTATTTTTAATGATTTAACTATACTCAAACAAAAGAATTGATTTCTCCACTGAGATGGGTAGTATTGTTTAAAAAAATGATGTAGCTTGTAAATAGTCTTAACTTTTGGAAGCCGAGTTTTCGCGACCTAATAGGCTCTGACACACGTAGACTTCGGAGCGGCGGTAACACGCGCCACTCCAGGCCGCAAAAGTTCAAAAGTAAGGTTTACAGCGCAGTCCATCGTGAGACTTTTATACGCGGCGACCTGGAGCGGCGCGTGGTACCGCCGCTCCGAAGCGTACGTGTGGCAAAACTTATTACCTCCGCGAAGAAATGACACGAACAAAATATACTAAAAATGAATGGCTTTGCAAAAGGTAGATCAAAAGTACGGACACGTGGTATTTTTTGTTTTGATATACTGGTATATACCATTAAAGGAGTTTAACATTAGTTTGTATTACATATAAATTATATTTAATTTGTTGCCACCTAATCCCTCAGCAATAATGATATTATATACCTATATTTTAAAGATAGAATAACTCATACTTATCTATTTGTAAAACCAACATTATTACAACACTGGCGTCACAAAATGATAATCTCGATTAGTTAACATTATTTTTACATAACTTTCAAAAGCCGTAAGTCACTTATGCTTTCTCCAATAACCTGTAGTCTGTAATAGATGGGAGGTTTGTAGGAAATAGGGTCAAATCAGGTCTGAGATGGCAGTCTGGCCCTAAATGATGTATTATCTTAATGTTTATTCGGTTATCGTAAATCAATATAAAATGAACACAGAGAATGTAGATATTCTAGGAATTAATGTGGCGGAACCGCAGTTTAGACTAACGTAACGCAGCGTTACGGCATATGTAGCCAAGTTATAAGAGTTGACTTGTATTATAAGTACAATATTCCCTATTAGCTAGATGTATATTTAACATAGTAATATGTAAAAAAATTGCCCACAAAAAATTTAAGGAATCGAAATCCCTAAGCGACTATAATATATTTCAAAACTATAGATCCCAATGTAAAAAAATGTCTAAAATATCGTATATTAATTACATAAATGGAATCGAAAATTCTATACCTTCCAACATTCAGAACTTTTTCAATCATGTTAAATCTTTAAGAAAAAGATTTAACACTTACCCATCTCAATGCATTTCAAAGAAAAAAGTAGTACTGATATGAAAGTAAAGGTCAACTATTTTGCTGACTACTTCAAAAGTGTTTATGACGAAGATATCCCAGACAATTACATCCCACCTTCATCCATTAACAAGACCATTCATATCCCTGCCATACATATCAATATAAACGACGTTAAAACTAAGATTAAATCCCTAGACAAAACAAGAAGGTCGGACCTGATAATGTGCATCCCAGTATCCTTATAAATTGTATTGATTCACTGGCTGAGCCAATTTGCTTATTGTTTAATCATTCCTTTGATACAGGTTGCTTCCTTAACATTTAGAAACGTTGTTACCTGACACCTATATTCAAAAAGGGCAATAAATGTGATATAATCAACTATAGACCAATACGTAAGCTATCCGTAATACCGAAACTTTTAAAAAAACTATTAGTTGATAAAATTTCACCTTATATTAACCACCTCATTGTTCCGAATCAACGTGGATTTTTGTCGGGCAGATCAACTTTAACAAATCTCTCACTATATGAAAACTATATATCGAACGCATTAGCTAATAGAACTTAAGTCGATTCCATATATACGGACTTTATTAAGGCATTTGACAAAGTTTGCCATAAAATTCTCCTCGTCAAACTATGTAAGCTCGGTATCGATGGAAAACTTTTAGACTGGTTTGCAAGCTATCTAACTGATAGAGTTCTACTAGTATAAATCAATTCGTTCCTTTCAAACCAATTTATAGCTACAAGTGGTGTACCGCAGGGTTCTCATTTAGGCCCAATATTGTTTTTACTGTTTATAAACGATATTGTTAATATATTTGATAACGATATAAATGTATTACTTTTTGCAGACGATTTAAAAATATTTAAAAAAGTAAAAACCGTTGAAGATTGTATCAGTCTACAAAATAACTTAAACGGGTTAGTTAATTGGTGCACTCTAAATAAACTATATCTATACCCAAAACAGGGATACCACAGTCCTTAGTTTTTGTGTAGAATTAGCTTTAGCCGTGTTTAGTGATCAGATCTGAATAGTTAGTGTTGTATCTTCGGGTTTTCTCTACTAAATAAAACTCCGGCTCAACAAAACACTTGGACTTAAATTGACAGTGGGATCTGATTTATATGATTATTGTACACTCTGTATCTGCAATATAGACAGCTAAATGCCATCTATGGGTAACCTAATAGACTATAATATATAATTTCATTTATGGGTGAGCTCTTATACTGATATCAAGGATATTGTCAAGGCAATTCCCAACCTTCCTCTTATTCATCTCCTCCCCCCCACTCCCTTCAGCTTTACAACATACATACCATATTTGAGGATACCGTAGTCTCACTGGCAGGGAAGAGTTGTGAGCTAACCCAACAAATACACACTATATTACATAACCCAACAATTACATGTTAACAAATGTATGTAAATAATAAATAAAAAACAGAGGTATTTAATTTAAGGTGTAGTGACATTTGTTTAAAATAAATGTTTTTAGTGATGATTTTAATTTAAGTATGTCGGTTATTTGTTTGATGCTACGTGGAAGGTTGTTATATACTTTAATGGCCATGTAGTGTGTTCCTTTTTGAAATATAGTTTTGTTTGCTTTTGGGATTAATAAGTTTTCTGTGAACCTTGTAGCGTGTTTATGTGTTGAGTTATTTTGTGGGAACTTTTCTGGAGATGATCGAACTAACAGGCATTCATTATATATATGTCCGTCACTGTCAGAAGTTTGAGATTTTTAAAAATTGGTCTACATGAATCCAATAATAATAATAGTATTACTTTCATGCTTTAGTAAATGATGTATACTTTTATCTGGTAAAATCATTACTGAGATATCCTTGATATAAATGTAAGAGATCTCCCATAGTATTATTTTTTCTATATTTAATAAGTAATTTTATCATTTAACTGCTTATATTATATTGTTAAGTAAT
The DNA here is from genome assembly GCA_026573805.1 of Hesperophylax magnus. Classification (NCBI taxonomy): domain Eukaryota; kingdom Metazoa; phylum Arthropoda; class Insecta; order Trichoptera; family Limnephilidae; genus Hesperophylax; species Hesperophylax magnus. Next base: position 8,697,689 of record JAIUSX010000184.1, on the reverse strand, counting down.
TTACTTTTTTCAATTTAGTCTTAATTTTTTAATGTCGTTAATATACAATATACAAGTGTATAAAGAAAGACAAATACAAAAAATAGATGGCACTCGTAGTAGTCTAGGTTACTTATAGATGGCGTTAGCTGTCATACTATTCAAACCGCCTGCAAATTAACCCTTCAGGCCTCGAATGGACATTACTAGCCACAAACATCATATTCCATTATAGCCTCTGAAGGACAGATCTGACCGGGGCGTCATACATTATAAAAGTATTTTTATCTTTGTTTTTATAATGAGAAGATATGTGATATGTTCGTCATTGGAAAGATAAATAATTATTCTTCACAGTTTTTATCAAATATTTATACATTATTACATGGATGAATTTTTAAAAAATTGTCAAAGTGCATGATTACGAATTTCGGCATTTTTTCATTGACAGTTGAAAGTTAAAAAATGATTAAAAAAAATTTATTGTATAAACGGTATTAAAAGTGAAGTGAAGTTTTATTACTTATTATCTACACAAAAGGAATATGTTTTATAAATTTGGAAATCTTTCAAAATTATGGACGTTCGTTTGTTTGATTTTCATGTTTGATATTAAAAATGTATTTTTTAGAAAGATCAATGTTTTTTTTCAAATGCAAATATTTCAAAGATAATTGAATCTAGTTTCTAAAATAGTATTTCTTTTTACGACAACTTCAGAAATATGTAATATGTAGCACATTTTAGATAGCTGTGGAGTATTCCGAAATTCCAAGAAAATTCAACATGTTGTTGGGACTTGTTCGTAAAAATATTTAAAAACCTGAAGGGTTAAGACAACAGAGATATTAAAAGTCCAAGTGTATTGTTAAAGCTGGAGTTTTATTATATCGGAAAATTCGTAAGAAACCACAGAGACCCAACAATTATTGTATCAAATGATTATAAGCAATAATTAGTCTCCTGAAATATCAATACAAATTGAAAATATCTCCCGAGTAAAAATAAATGCCGCCAATGGGAATTGAAACCACTGAGCTATGTCGGCTTATTTCCAACCCGCCAAATGATTCAATATGTACTAGTACCTCAATCATCAATTACTTCTTATATATAGGAGGCTCAATGTCCCCAGTGCTTTTCAACGTGTATATGGATGAACTTAGGAAAACACCAAATACAGCAAGAATCGGATGCCATATTGCCGGGGTAAGTATGAACAATATTAGCTATGCAGATGACATGGTCATACTAGCTCCATCGGTAAGAGCGATGAGAAAACTTCTGGCAATATGCAAAGCTTACGTTGAAGGTCACGGGCATCACGATATTTAAAGCAAATAATGGTCCCACTATCATTCCACCCATACGTCTCAGGGGAGCCAACCTGAAAATCTGCAGTGAAATCAAATATTTGGAGCATGTCATCACCGATGACCTAAAATCTAAATGATAAAAATGGCATAGAACGCCAAAGAAGAGTACTGAGTGTGCGAGCTAACATGCTTGCCAGAAGATTCAACAAGTGCAGTTCTCCGGTGAAGACGCAACTTTTCCAAACATACTGTATGAGCTTCTACACTAGCGAGCTATGGACGCCATACACACAAGGCGTCATGAACACACTGCGAGTACAGTACAACCACGCATACAGAGCCCTATTTGGCCTCACCTGGCGATGCAGCGCCTCACAGATGTTCACCGAAGGAAGGGTGCATGGGTTCGCTGCTTTGATGCGCCACAGAATAGCCGGGACGAGTCGGCGCTACCAGAGATCGGACAACACTCTTGTCCAGGCCGTTGCCCAGTGGCGCCTCTACACCAGTGATGGAGAATTTCACTCAAGCCACCATAAAGTCCTAATGTGTCCATCAATTTTTTTATTTATTTATTTCTACATTGATTTTTTTAAGTATTAACTTAAATGTAAACTTTTATGGCAGGCAGAGCATTGCACACACCGCTCTGTCCAGCTGAAATAAACATTACTATTATTATATTTTTTCCACCTGTACCCCTGTAAAATTTTTTATTTTTTTATTTATTAAAAAGTAATGGTTTCGATGGACAATCGTGTGCCCAAAATGATTTCATTCCGGTGTACTTACGTGTGCTTTGTGAAAAAGTTCCTTGAAAAATTAATAATATGTCCTGAAAATCACACTTACTTATTTTTGGTAAAAGTCAAAGTAACGCAAACAATACAATGACTGATGACTAATTTAATGTTTGCATATTTGATTGCACCAATGTATTTTGGCGCCACTAACTCCAAATTCGCTTCAATAACCCGATATGCTCAAGTATCCTATGACACATTCTGTGGGCGGTTCTTCAATTCCAAATCCTCAATCCTCACTCCTCAAGTCACGGCTGTTGTCTGCTGTCATTCGAGTCGCATTTCCTAATAATTATCATTGTTATAATACCTCCTAGAGTCGTCAGCCAAGGTTCTGGGACGCCCCCGACTTGTTCTACGCCCTCATCCAAGCACAATATTAAAAGGTCAATTATTTTAAGGCACATCTGCAATGGAAATGGCATATAAAATATTATAATTATGTGTAATTGAGTGTAAAGTACATAGTAACATGGTACTTAGATACTTACTGTTGCATAAATCTTAAGTGACACATTTTTTGGCAAATATTTTGAAGGTCTTTAGACCAAAGTAGATTTGAGTCGAATTTCCTCAATTCTATTCAAGTATGTACGTATTTGTAATTTGTGACAAACAGGCGTCCTGTATTATTGTAGTCGTACTTCAAAATAAATGATTTGATTTTTTTAATTTTGGGAAAATGTAACGTTTTTTTCCATAAATTTGTTTTCCTATTAGCGATTATCGATTTTTACCAAGCCATTTTTCATAAGTAACAAAAAAAACAAAAAGTCTTACGAAAGTGCTTCTCGTTTGGTTTTAACTCATTTTTAACTTTATTTAAAAAAATACTTGTACAACTTTGCATATGAATTTACCTTTCCTGTCTCCGCCCTGTAAACATATGGCAAAGAACATCCTGAAAGGGTGAAAAACAATGGCGATTGGGGAAATCAGGGAAGTGGCAATTCAAAACACTCTTGAAAAGGTTAAATAGGTTATGTGAGATTAGGTTTATAGACCATTTTTAACACTTTTAACGACTTTATATCAGTTGAATTGACGTTGAGCGTGTTTTATTGCCACTGTCCTGAGTTGCCGTGCAACAAAAACAATATACATAGTAAAGAAAAACAAAATTTGAATCGAAGAATTTCTTTGCACTAAAAATAAGTGTAAGTTGATATACATGTATGTATGCAAAGGTTTTTATAGAGATATTTCAAGACCATATTGAGATGAATATAAACACACCGTGACATTACAATGGTGTATTATTAACATGACGCTCTTATTTAAATCTGATGACATTGAGCGCTCTGAATACATCCATCTCATTAAAACCAACAACGCATTTGCTAGGATACTGTGGAGACTGCCTTAAATACACAAACAGTGATTACTTCATTTTAACCAATACATGGCCGACCGCCATTTGTATTTGGGCATCTTTGACAAAATTTGTACACGTTTTTATCACTTTTATACTTTTATACACTTAAGTTTCTACCAATACCAGATTACTAGAAGTCGTGATTGTTTTTTTAGGACTAACTGCCATAATACTCTGGCCTCATACTCTCTACTCCTCATTGCCCCGAATACTAATGGAGGGTAAAAATGTGATTTTTTCAGTGGAAATGGATCTTCAATTGATGACTTCATAAATGCGTTAGATTGTTGCTCTGTTCAGTTATGTATAAAAAAACTATTTAAGAGTATTATAATTGAACAACATTTCATAAAATATACTAAAAAGTTATGCTTGATTTTTTTCAATGTTGGTCTAAATTTATGTAATAAATATATATTTGAAAAAAATATAAATTGCGAGATATAATACACTACAAAATTAACATTAAATACGAAATCAGACATTGTTTGATTGAATTTAAAAATGGGACATGGTAAAAACACACATTCGTTTGATCTAAATTATTTATAAAAAAATATACATATTTGACAGTTGCATTTAACTGACTAAATAAAATAATTTCATAAATTTGTATATTAAAAATATATTCCGATTTTCTGCAACACGTAACTATGAAAATCAACTTAAATCGTGGGACATGTCAACGACGCAATGTACAAAATTTGGCGAAAATGCCCATTTTGGTATGGAGTGTAGTAAAAAACGAGATAGTAGTAAAAGGATGAAAATATATTTTTGACTGTATTGTCCTATTTTTAAGTAAAAATGCATTGAACTAGTGCCTGAGGTAGGTAAGGAATTCCAATGACGATTCCGTTAATTTTCCCAAACGAAAGCGAATACTTAGACACTGAATGAATTATTCGCATACAATGAAAGCTTTGGAAAAGTAACTGAACGTGATATTAATATAGCTTGAACTGAATGTCTTATAAACGATAAGATTTTGAGGGAAAGCTAAGCTAATGGTAATCTAAGCTTAGAGTAAGCTGAATTAAGGTAAACTAAGCTGATGGTAAGTTAAAAAAGGATAAGCTAAGCTCTCAGAAAGTACAATCAAAGAATACAAAAACTTATATCACATCATGGATATGGTGTGGGCAATTAGGTGTAGAACCTAGAAGAAAGTGGCTGAAAAACATTCGTCGGTAAACATATGTTTATGATGTGGAGTAGATCTTCTGGTTGGAGGAGAATGAGGGGTTTGGAAGGATGGTCGTCAGTATTATTTAAATAATATGGCGCCCGAAGAAGAAAGAGTTATCCGCTGGTCTTCACACATTATAGTAATAATGTTACTACATACGTCATAATTTGTATATTGATTTAACGGTGGTGACTTCATCTATTGTTACTATTTATGGTTCAGCCTCAAGAAAAAGTGAATATTTTTTTGAAAAAAGAATTCCTCAAGGATCTCTTTTAAGTCTTTTTAATATTAAAATATTATCTAATTAAGCATGCGAAAGGTACCTGCAGAATGGGAGGGTGGTTAAGAGTCTCAGATACCCGAACAAAGCATATCTATTTTTAGGCGTTAATTGGACACAGCTGAAAAATATAACCGAGCTTGTGACTTCAAACTCCATCGGGGATGCCCTTGGTCGAAGCTTCGAGTACAGGAAGCTGTGAAAAGCAGACATAATAGTCAATGGGGATGACGAAGACAAAATAAGATTAGAATTCTTTAGAAGTAGTTTGTTAAAATTATATCCATATGACGCGTAAAATTGATATGGAAAACGGTCAGACATCCACTGTTAATTTCGGTTTATTATTAAATATATCTATTAGAATTTCTGTTTTGTTTTCGGTAATGAATAAACGCAAATCTTGAAAGCGGAAATTAACCAACTTCCCTATAACCGATTGAGCTGAAACTCGGCTGATAAACTCGTTGTCAAAGACCAAGCAATTTATTTACTTTTGGTGGCAATCACGTGCACATAAGAAATCGGACGTCATTACACCACTTAATATACTGAATAAATGTCTGTCCTACCCGATCGGCATTTGGCATGATTGCTAGAGTTATTGACTCTAGTTCCGGGGTAAGAATGATCAATCCTAATCAAGTTTTAAAATACATTTTCAAACGGATGTATCATTGCAAAAAAACTTTATTTTTAACGGGTTGATTTTTTAAATAATGTAAATAAAAGTTCAGCTTACAGCTTAAGGTAAGGTCCCATCACTTTATTTGTGGGCCAAATTTAATAAATAAATCTTATGTTAGTAAAATCTTTACTGACATTTGACTCACAGTGATATTTCAATTTATTTGACTGGCATTGGATTGGAATTGGAGTCATTTCTCACTAAAAGGGACATGCTTACATCATCCAACAATTATTATTAATTTATAATAGAATTAAAATATTAAATACGCTTTCTAAGTACAAACAGTTTTGGGTAAAATTTGGTGGTTAATAAGTAAAATAATTACATTGTCTGTGTGTGTCAAGTGTTAACCTTAGGACTAACTAACCCTAGTAAAATGTAAATTAACCGATGCATCACTGACATCACCTTCTATTGTCATACACCATACATTAAAATACCACACACAGGCTAACATAAGTATGAGGATATTATTAGTACCGCCCACAGCCTGTTCCTCCGCGATCTCGAAATGCCCATGACTAAGGCTAAAAGCCCTGCGATTGGTATATGTGCATAAGCACAGATCGCGTACAAAGTTATAAATAGAAGTTGAACGGAATGCAGTGAAAGTGAAATTAAAAAAGGCAAACGATTTGTGTGTGGGAGTCTTTGCTTTTTATGTTACAGGTAACGGAGGCCTGATTTTACGATAGTCTTATTTAAAAAATGTTAATATTTTTTATTAATCTAAAATTCTGGTGTCATTTCCTGTTGGAGGCTGGTTATCATCAATCAGCCGTCATCATTATCATCCTCCAGACTGCAACCCTGAATAATTCGAGTGAAACTACAACTGATCTCGATGCCATGGATGCGGCATGCTTCAATTGTATCGTCTTCCATTACGTCATCTTACATTATGTCGTTCTCCATTACGTCGTCTTACATTCCATGGCCTTCCATTACGTCGTCTTACATTACATCGTCTTTCATTACGTCGTCTTTCATTATGTCGTTTTCCATTATGTTATCGTCCATTACGTCGTCTTACATTACATCGTCTTTCATTACGTCGTCTTTCATTATGTCGTTTTCCATTATGTTATCGTCCATTACGTCGTCTTACATTACATCGTCTTTCATTACGTCGTCTTTCATTATGTCGTTTTCCATTATGTTATCGTCCATTACGTCGTCTTACATTACATCGTCTTTCATTACGTCGTCTTTCATTATGTCGTTTTCCATTATGTTATCGTCCATTACTTCGTCTTACATTATATCGTCTTCCATTACGTCGTCTTTCATTATGTCGTTTTCCATTATGTTATCGTCCATTACGTCGTCTTACATTACATCGTCTTACATTACATCGTCTTCCATCACGTCGTCTTCCTGTATGTCGTCTTACATAATGTCGTCTTCCTGTATGTCGTCTTCCATTAACATCCCTCATTTTTTTAGTTGCATCATCTTGTAAAGTTTTCTTATTTTTATATCTGGTAAAGTTTCTCAAATTTAGACTCTTCGACTTGAGCTTATTGGTTACAAATGAACTCTATCTCTCCATGGTATTTTGAGAAAATGTCTTTTTATCCATATTCCATGTTCAGTGAGCTTGGTTCAACATCCAGCGATTCTAAAAAAATTCTTAAAATAATAATACGTATTTCAATTTAATAATCCCCCCCCCCCATTCATATTTTGAAATTATTGCGTTTGCGAAGGCTGACGTAACCCGGTTAGGAGTTAAGGAGTTCTTTCACGAAATAAACACTGTTTTAAATTATTCCATACAAAATCCAATTAGTTTTTAGTTGTTTTCGTATTTTTGCATAACATATCTTAATTTTTACAATATTTTTATTTTAATTCTTACGAACAAATTAATTTTGGTTTAAATGAAAATAGTCCTGATCGTCACGGTCGTACTACGTTTTTTATTATTCTAAAAATAATAACATTCTTAGAAAAAAAAACCTTCTTTGTGTCTGAAAGAGTTATGTTTAACAAAGGTATTGTATAAATTAAATTTCGTGCTGGGTGTGGAAAGTACAGGGGTTTTCAAGAAGGCTGTCCACAGCCGTATGCTCCAGCATACGTCTTGATTTCAATGAATGACATTTTTTTTCTGCGTAACATATTCGATTGAAGTTGCTCGTATTGTTTACTCTAAAGTGAATGAATAAATTAATGGAGGTATTTTCCCGTACTTCGTGTAAGGTTACGTGTTCCACGCATTCAAACATATGTTTACTATGCCAATAACAATTGTTAACATAATTTATTACGGACCTCTAATGACAAATATAGTGTTGTATTTCCAGGGTTTTCTTTCAAACTCTCTTAGTCAATAAAACTCCAGCTTCAACAAAATATTATGGACTTTTTTATGATAGATTAACAATGGATTCTGATATCTTAATTAGAAGGCGGTTGAAAAAAGCTGTACCAGGACTACCTACTCACGAAAACGGCGCTATATAAATTAGCCAAATATTATTATTATTACCTTATTTATTCTCTTATTATTCTGGACAGCTAACGCCATTATTATTACCTAATATTTATTTAGGAAAACCAAGAGATTTTTTTACATCTATAAATCATAAACTTATAAACAATACAAATAAAATCTAATGAAAGATTTTCACATAAACATCAAATTATAACAAGAAACTAAGAATCCAGTATCCGTAGGCTAAAATAGTTACAAATTGTAAATATTAGATAAATAAGATATAAGGACACAGATCAATGACAATAAATGTTTTTTTTTTGTATTAGACAATTCACCCTAAAGAACAATATATGTTATTAAAACAAATAATATATAACAAATTATCCTCCTTATACTCGTACTACCAACAGCAATAATCACTAATATATACCTACAACTAAACTGAACTAATGTTTATAAAAATAATGGTATACAACTGAAGAGTATTCACAGGAACAACATGATAACTTGCAGTATGTTATGAAAAATTATTTAATGTTAGATAGGATATATTTTTTTATATTCTTGAATTACACAAAAATATGTCAGTATCATTAAAATTCTTGTTAAATAAGTTACACGCTCTGATTATAAAAGTGTTTTGTATGTTATTAGTAGATTTATGGGTAAACTCATATACTCATATCGAGGATATTATTTAGAGTTTTAATAAAACAGCTTATTTATTTATTTATTTTACATTTGACAGAAAATTACATTGGACGTTGATAGTCATGTTATATACTTTATCAGAAAAGAGGAGCTCTTGTTGCTAAAAAGGAAGCCACTATTCTTACTGTCTTAGTATTGAACATTTCTTTTGATTTTATTTACTGCAATAATAATGTTTGTGTTTTTTTTTAGTTATTTATTAAGTTAAAAGAAATACATATTTCGCTTTGTTAACTTAAGTGTACATTGATTAAAACAAAAAATAATATATATATTAATAATTATGGTTTACTACCTAAGTAACATATTTTTCTTAAGTAAGAGCATTTTGGTTTTGCTCATTGATCTTGAGGGCAAACAGTTTTTTCTTAAATATATTTATTCTATTTACGGTTGTCAGGCTATCAGGAAGGAGATTATATATGTGTACACCCTCATGGCCTATGTTTCTTTTACCACATTCTGTCTTTGCTGAATTTGTGTATAATTTATTATGCTGTCTTGTGTGGTGGTCATGTACTTGTGATGTTTTCATAAATGAAGTATTTGTGTGTATGAGGCCATTTTGGATTTTGTGAATTAATAGGCATATGTTGTATTCGTACAGTTTTCTAATTTTAAGTAAGTTAGTTTCTTGGTATACTCTTTTGGTGGGGGTATCTGGTCTATAGTTAAAAAGTTTTTTTATAACTTTATTTTGTATTATTTGAATTTCGTTTAGATATGTGATGTTTGTGTTTCCCCATATTTCTATGAGATAATTTGGATGGGTTTGAATTAAACTAAAGTATAATATCCTCTTTACTTGTATTGGTAGAAGATGGGCTATTCTACCAAATACACCAATTAGTGGGATAATTTTTAATTTACTTTTTGTATGTGGTGTTTAAAAGATAAGTGTTTATCGATATGAAGTCCCAGGTATTTTCACTATCTGAAATTTGTAGGTTTTTTCCTTCTATTTGCAAAGGTTTATGAGACGGCGTTTTTCTTTTTTGTGAACTTAAGATCATGTAATTTGTGTAAAATTTATATATATTTTTTCAACTGTTTAATGTTATTCGTTTGCTACGCAACACCGACATTTGTGTAGCACCACGGTGTAGCGTGAAAACGTGGTGTGAAATGACTTTAACTGTGTTTCTTGACCAGATCTGAATAGCCAGTTACTTCCTCTTGCCTTTCACCCGTTCAGCCCTGCAACCATACAACCGAACATACCTCAAATCGGGGTGTCATAGTCCACCAGATATTTTGGTTCCGGACAGTTAGGGCTCTTTCGCGGTATTCATAATAAAAAAGTTTCACCTTATTGCAAATTATCTTCTTTTTACTCATATTCGTTTACGTTATGCCATTGTAATGTAATGTAATGTAAATGATGAAAACACATTTTCTAGCATAAGTAAAATTATATATAAAAATTAAAAAGTTAGAACCTTGGATAAAGAATGTTATATAATATGTATATTACAACGAGACTTGAACTCAATTAACCCCTTTTACCAATAACAAAAACACCTTTCTCATTAAGGCACATCAATAATTCTTCTCGAAAAACAAAAAATACCTTAAAACCCCGGAAAAGGAAACACGTTGCTACAAGGTCAAAGGACCACAAGTTTGTTGTTTCGTCGATTGGGTAGTTAATAGTGGCCAGTGATGCCACAACCGGTGTTGCGTAACAGCATGCTAACTTTGCGTTGTTTTTAACAATAAAGCGTTGCGTGGCACAATGCGGATCGTGACTCCTTCGTTGCGTAACCATATAATTTCCGTATAGACACATTATTTAAACAAAAGGTTTGAACTTAAACGGATGGGTGTTTATTTAAATGGCGATCAGTCTATGGGTTAAAAGCGGCGATTCCCAAAGTTGAGTGATAATGTCACCCTGATTCGGACTCGGGGATATTGGAGCAGTAAGTAATGCTAAGTTCCCACCTGATCTATGAAATTGATCCATTATAACAGGTTTCTCTATGGAACAGAAACTCAAAGTGAATGGACTTCAATTTTCGTTCTATAAATTGACCACAGAAACTCGTAGAATTGATTGGCTTTTAAATAATTTGTTGCACTAAATTATTATTCAAACAACCATTTACCCTACATTAGTGGTTATTTATCAGTTGTATAAAATTTAAAACACGTTAATTAGTAAGGCCCTGAGTAGGTGGAGTGGAAAAATGTTGAAGAATAATTTAGTACAATGTAAGGTTGTTTTAAAACATGTTTGCGTACATCGTCGTATGAATCAAATATGTAAATGTACAACAAGTAACTACTTGTTTACTATGCTTTTTTTAAAATTAAACACCAAGTTATTTACCAGGGGGGGTAGCCAGAGAGGATAGATGGCAACATACGGTACGCACTTATTGCTTCATTCACATTCATCGCCCTTTTTACTTTGTATTATATTTTTCCGTATGTACATTATTTATTACTATATAATACGCATTATGTCATTCTCGAATCGAACATGGAATGTACAACAAATGTATGTCAGAGATCGGAAAACACTCTTGTCCAGGCCGTCGCCCAGTGGCGGGGCGCGCCCCTACACCATTGATGGACAATATCCCTCAAGTCACCGTAGTAAAATTGCTATATATGTTTAGTATTTCATTTAATTTTATTATCATGTAATTTATTTTGATGTATATGGCAGACAGAGTACTGCACTCACTGCTCTGTTCAGCTGAAATAAACAAATTATTATTAATATGTGGCCCTGTCATTGTAAGCTCCGTTGTTCCCTATCTTTCTATTACAATGTGCCATTTATGAGAAAGCGAGGTTATTAAAAATGGACCTTTCAGAGCCCAGAGGTGTGTTTCTTTTCGCACATTCGTTAAAAAAACCCCTTTAAAACGGGCAGTGAACCAAATAAGTTTGGGAAACTCTGATTGAAAGTAATTGATCGACCGTGTTTGCAAAACTAATAGTTCTTTTATTTTACATTCTTCTTGGCGGTGTTGCCTCATGGCTGGGGATCGTGATCATTATGCTTTCACTGACTTCGAGATGCTTCTCCATTTCTCGACACCCTGCGACTGACATGACCTTGGAACGTGGTACCTACAGATATACCCACGTATTTCGGCAATACTGTCACATGATTACAAGAAATTTTACAAATAGAAAAATCTACAACATATTTTTTATCGTGGGACAGTTTTAAGTGAATGCGAAGTGATTCCGAGTCGGGAGCAGTTGGCAATATTGTGCGGTATTCACTCTATTCAACTATAAGTAAAAGTGACAAGCTTATGGAGATAATAATAGAGTTGTTGTTGTCAAGATTTTTTCTGAAATTCTTGAAAATCTAATACAAATACATATATTTCCCCACTTTAAAAATTTCGAATGCGAAAACATTGATATTCACAACGTCAATGTTAATCACTAGCACGAAGAATATGACCAACTAGCTGAAATCCCCGGCATTGCCCGAATTTGCAGAGTTTTTCGAAATCAGACATAGAAACTTATATTCATTCGTCTTATATTAAATTTCAAGTATCCAAAATTTCATCAATATCATAATTCAACTTTAAGGGGGTGGGAAAAAGGGATGAGATGATTTTTCGAGATATTATCTAAACAGTGACCTTCCTCTTATTTTGAAGTTCTAGTGTGCAAAATTTCATCATTCTTGGAAAAAAACTGTAGATTTGTATAAAAAATCAAACGAGGCGATTATCCTTGACAATATCATGATGATACAAGGAATTTTCGTTGTGATGGAAAAATATTCGGATTTTCATGAACACATATTCAGACATCATATATTCGTAATTTACTAAAAGTTTATCAGGAAACCTATTAATTCATTTATAAGGGCTGCAAATCCCGAATTAATCTTAACCAGAATTACCAATAATTTGAGAGATTCTTAATAAATTAGCAATCGTAATATTTCTCCTTGTAGATGTAATAATAATATCTTTATTTAGGAAAGTTTACACATTACAACTATAAATACATATTATGGTGTACATTGATTTGTAACTTTTATATTTAAGGTTATAAAATTAACAGAAAAATACAAACATAATCTTGTGAAGGTAAAAAGAAAATAAAAGTACAGTTGAGGTTTCTCAAATACAGCCTCACTAGGCTAGCCTGTGTGGAGGCAGAATTTTTCGTGTTAGTTCCTAATATCTTTGAACATACCCATACTTGTAGATGTATTCGCTCAATAATGAGGTGACTTCAATAACTGCGAATTTGGGTGAATGCACCGGTGAAGGCCCTATTCTTATATTTGATCCAAATTTTACATTAGATAGAAGATGGGTTGTCACTGGTTGGATTACGGAACAAAACTTATGAAAAAACGACAAACATAAAATTAATTAAGGTAAGCTAAGGGAATTGAAACAGTTAAATCGTGTGGCCCAATTCATACTGGTGTATTAAGTACTCAGTTGAAGAGGGCAGGTCAAGAAAGCATTCATTCATCCATTACATCAACATTTTAAATGAATTAATGACATTGACGTAAAAAAAGCTTTACATCATAGTTAATTTCCGGTCATTGAGTATTTTTACGCCCACTGGTGATACAGTTATGGTTAACGGTTCGGATTTTGCAATAGCCCGTCCGAATCTGACATCATTACTAGCATGGTATGAAGTTATTAATCTGATAAAGCTTAAGAGTAAGCTACAAGCCAAAAATGTGTATATTCTTGCTAAACCTTATATTGTAGGTAATAGGCATTAAAATCGCTTGACAAACGGAGTCTAGAAACGTTCGATTTCAAGCAAAAAACTGGTTTTTATTTATTATGTAAATAATATTATAAGAAAGCAAAAAAGTTAATCAAGTGAAACTGTCACAGATAATCTTAACTTTAATAATGTATTTTTTTAAATTTGTTTTCTTTACGCGTTCATACATTTCTATTGAAAAAAATTTTTTTTTAGTAGTTTGCATTTATATTTTTTATTGAGTAATTTATGTTTTTATTTGTATTCTACTCAAGCGAAGCGATGGGAAAACCTTTAATTTATCTAAATGGTATTCATAATGTAAACCAATTCGTTATAAATATTAATCAAAATAGTGTTTTGGCATTAAGCTTCGCCTTAATCTCTGCAAAATAGTTGCATATGAATTTTCTATCGTTGTTATTTAGGTGTACAACTAGAATTGTCTATATAGATTGACATACTTAACACTGCTGTTTTGGGCATCGTCACTGTAGATATTTTGGATTTAAAAAATCTATAGTTTTAAAAACTTCGTTCGTTCGTTTCTCCTTTATACGTCTGCAATCTATGTCTTTTTTTACTCTACTCTGAGCTTTTGTTGAGAGCTCTGTTAAAACATGTAAGCTGTCTTATAAGAAAGAGTTTGCAGCGGGAAGTGAACCATTTAGTACACTTTAGATTATTTTTATGCGAGTACTTTACAAGAGTCCCAACTACTCGCAGCCTTCTGCAGCCAGTGAGACGAAGGCATCTTCAATTTTGGTATGCTGTGAAGCTGAAGGTAGTTGTGAGGGGAAGAGGATAACAAAGAGAATATTCGGGAAGTACCTGGCTATTCAGATCTGGTCTACGACTGAATCCATTTCAAGCGACATTTCGATTCTGAATGGTTGAATTTCTTCAGGGCGATGCTGAAAGTATCTGCCAATGTGGAATGTACCACAAATATATCCAAAATAAAATATTATTTTAAGTCTATAACTTGTGCAAACACAAATTATTCAAGTAAAATTTACTTACGCATGGACGGATTTAAGCCTTAGACCGTCGATAGTCGATGATCATTACCACTCAACCACGCAGGTAGTCAAAGATGACCTGTAAAATATATACCATTTTAAGTTTTCTTACGAGAGTTATGAAGTCATTTTTGTGATTCATTTATCAGCCAACATTCCAACACCAGACGGACATTGCCTGTACAATCACAGCTAGTTTACAAGAAAGTAAAAAACCATGTCAAAAGTCACGTATGATATCGAGAAGTTACCACGACCTCCCTCACATAGTGGTAAGCTCATTGACTCAGGATCCATCCCGATTAGATTGTGCGTTAAATGTCCCTAAAAAAAATATTAAAGACGATTAGATCAGATGTACGTACAGTTAAATAAATATTTACCATCATTCAGCACGCAAAAGTTGTTCGAAATTGATTCCGCTACATTTCGTGACTAGATCTGAATAGGTAGGTACTTTCCAATCAATCTCTTTTCCATCCTATACTTTTTTCAACCTCTCATCCTTCCCCTATATAAATTTCCAAATTATATTTAAATACGCAAAATTAAAAAATATATTCAAGTGTAAATTCGTCTTCCCTTTCCATTTATAGATGCCATAGTCATGATAGCCTGATATATTAAAAAAAATCACAAAAATTGTTCACACTGGAAAAGTATATTTATAAGGAAAACTTGAGAAAATTTAAATATAATTTATTCATACGGGATATTTTGAAACATATTAAAAGCCCACGAAAAATAATCTTTAAGAGAACTAGAGAAAGTTAAAAAAAATGATTCAAATTTGTTATTATTTAATTTTATATTTATTCCGACTTTATGTCAGGGTTAAATTTTCCCAACAGGAAAAACTAAACCCCTTCCACACACTTTTCCACAAATGATCATCTAGTCAATCCACATTATGTAAGTACATTATATAAACATAATAAATACAAAACGGTTTCATCATAACTCAATACAGTGACAATTCAACACACTTTTAAAAAGTGATATAAAGTCATTAGAAACGATGAAAAAAAAATTTAATCCTAACCTAACCTAACCTACTTAACCCAGGTAATAAAGTTTTTTTTCATCACTTTCCATGACTTTATATAACTTTTTAAAGATGTGATGAATTATCATTTTGATGATTTATCCAGTCACCAAATTATGTATGTCGCTTTTCCAAATTAATTAATTTAATTTAATTATTATTTCAGAATATCAGTCGCGCCCGCCCGCCCACTCAAGAAATGACGTCACAATAATTACATCAGAAACTCGCTACATATCGATTGGTGGAAATGCCTTAAACAGAATCGTTCTGAATATCTTACAACATAAACACCAGATTAGTCACATTCAGTAGTCCATATATAATTATAGACCCCGTGGCCTTGTGGTAACGTGCTGGTTTACACAAAGGACGTGGTTCGATTCCCAGAAAGGAACTTAGTCATCGCAGTCTCGTGAGTTCTATAATGCAAACAGCTGTTAGCTTATTGTTTTGAATTGAATAAAATGGGGTATTCGTAATCCAAGGCATTCACCTAGGTCCTAAAATGTAAGATGGTGTCATTATGAAAAGTTCTTTTGGGTTATTTGGTGTTAGTTGAGGGATCATCAGGGTGGACTGATCAATGCGTTGAAAACTTAATATACCAAATTACTTAATATAATAACATATATAATATATATATAAAAAACTTGAAGATTGTCCCATTTTCTAAAAATTGAATGTCACCCTATCTGTCTTTATTGTCTACTTTGTTTCTTCTTTTGAATAATTAATAATGATTAGTTATAGTTCAAATATTGTTACAATATACTGTCAAATTACCCATCTGGTTACACATCTAATACATATTTTTTCTTTAATTTTGAAATATTTTGTGTTTGTATTTTTTATGCTTATATTACTCTTATGTTTGCTTCACTCAAATGTAAATTGCTAACCTCGATAAAGGTTAGTCCTAGTGAGGTTGATTTTTATGTGAAAAACGTATTTTATGTATTGCGAGATGCAATAAATAAATAAATAACTTTTTATTAGTTTGTTGTTCTTCAAAGTATTATCCCGTTAGACTACAATCAAACAGTTTTTCAACACTTACGGACCTAAATATGTATGATTACTTAATATACCCAAAATAACTTGAAATACCTAATTACTTTATATACTATAATGAGACTAATTATTTATTATATCTTAATGTTTATTATTATATTATAAGCACTATTTATTAAATCATTATTGTATCTAATTACTGACGACTTAATATGTATGATTACTTAATAACCTGAAATTGTCTAATATATCTAAATAATATACTTTAAAATGCCTAGCAACTTAACACACGGTAATATTTCCAATTGCTTGATGTACTTACTTTAATACTCCTAATTACTAAGTATACCTAAAAATACTTGATATACCTAATTCGTTAATAAACCTAATTACTAATATGAGACGATGAATGCGTCAAGAAAGAGTCGTGTGGTGGTATATCCGCTCTGCATCCCTTCGGGGAAACTTCTATTTAAATTATGTTTTATTTTGTATTTCTTTATTTCACATGCGCATTTTTTAGTTGAGTTCTAAGATTGCTAGTGAATCAAACAAATGAAAATCAAGTTTTTTTTAAATTTTAAGACATTAAATATTACCAGTAAGTTATGTTTTTAAAAATTAAGTTTAAAGTGCTACTTTTTTAACAATATTACACATATAAATAATACAAGAAAGAGAAAAATCCCAATAAAATATTGTGTAGTAGTTTGTCAAACAGTAGTAACAAACATACTTGTGAAATAAAGCTCTTCAAAACAAAAACAAAAAAATTAACTACGGTTACTTAAATTGATGGTCCACCCTATTCCGAAGATCAGTGTTAGGAGTTTGGATTTTCCATGTATTATAGATTACTCATATTCAGAATAAATTGTTTATTCTCTACATATGAAACTGAATTCTTTACAGTTTAACGATTTCGTTTAGTGATTTTCAGAAGAGAGTTCGCCTTTGAAAGTATTTATTGAATATTTATTATTATTTTCAATCAAGGCCTTGAATATTTTCACATTGCACCTTCAATTTCACCATTTTTGTAAATGTATATTTGTAAAAGTGAATATTTCTTCTCATTAATTTAGCCTTGTGTAGGCTCCCTCCCTGTTATTCATACATTTCCTATTTTGGGCCAGGAGAAACTCATGGTCATGTAAATAACTAAGCAGAATCGATGCGATAAACCTCGCTGCTACATCGCTAGCAAGCTTGTGTCTGCTTAATATATCGATAATTTTATCAACGTGGGTTAAAAACAGGCAACACCGACACATTTAATGTACATGAAGGAGTACTGCCGTGTGACTTCTCTCAGAGCTGATGTCTTTTTGGGGATGCTGTGTGGGGGGTTACATTTACTTGGAAGAATTCCCCTTCTCTCCTTCTTTCTGTAGAAGAGAGGAAAACGTTTGAAATGGTTATCGATTTAAAGCAATTTTTGCGTCAGTGGCGGAATCTATGTACAAAAAGTAATTTAATATTTTTTACGTTAAGTCCATATAGAAGGCTCTGAAAAAATACTTAAAAGGCTTATGTTATCTTTGGGAATGCTGCGTAGGGGGTATTTTAAGAAAATGAGAGAGAAGAAGTTATGGAAAGGAAAAGGTATGAGGATGGGTAAATAACCACGGATCAGTGTGTCCAGTATTGATGGAAGTTTGAATACATCCCTCCCACTACAGGGATGGGTCGAAAGCGTCCTGCTGGAGAGGTTAAAAGTCTGACCAGAGGTTAAAAATCTGACCAGCCACGCAATAGGGAGACAGACGCATCCGCCGCCAAGATCTATGCAATTTTCACCTCATGAACCCGGGTACCCCTGCTAAGTAAGCTAAGTAGCAATCCACTTGGGATTACCTATTGCAGAGGTGTTGGTTATTCAATACATGAATTCCGGGGCGACAGTATCCATCTCCCAAATTTCTTCGTCAGTTCTCATTAACATACACACAAAACGAAAATGGATTTCTTAAAACTCTAAATTCTAATTTTGCCTTGATTTTTAAAAATGATAAAGGAAAGTATGTAGGTTTCGAGGTACGCACTGAATAACTAAATAGTATAACCTGTCATTTTTTCACCACTCCTTTAAGACACGCAGATCTCATTCAGAGATAGTTTGCATTTGCACACTATGTAATCCAAACGAGGACATTGTAAGTCAAGGAACAGCCTCAGTTATGCAGACTTTACCGCTTTATTCGCAGAAAGCCCGGAAGTTTTGCAACTGGAGATCATAAACACATCAAAAAGCAAGGTCAAGGTCAAGAAAGAGTAACAGCAATAACAAATATTTAAATACTCATGACACAGATTGATCACGTGTATAAAATTATGCACTTGGATTGTTACAAAAAGCATACATAAAGCAAGTCAGGGCGACTTTCATTGAACATAGAATTTAAACAATTTATTCAACAAGTTACAAAGGTAATGTTTAAGTTCTCTGAAAGTTCTATTCAAGTTCCGTTATTTTCAAAGTACTTTGAAATAACCGGCCCGCGATGAAATGACAACAGAACTTTCTCAGAATTTGAATGTTGACTTTGAAATTTGATAAATTGTTCAAAGTCTTTGAAATAACTGCCCCATATTACTCTTCTACAAGCTGGGTAAGTTAATATAGTCGATTTAACTCAGTACTCACAGCACTTCGCAGGCAAAGAAGATGTCCTGGGTTCAATTTATGTTGACCGGATAAATCATCAAAATGATAATTCATCACATCTTTAAGAAGTTATATAAAGTCATGGAAGTGATAAAACAAAAACGTTATTAACTGGGTTAAGCAGGTTAGGTTAGGTTTAAATTTTATTTTTTTTCATCGTTTCTAATTACTTTATATTACTTTTTAAAAGTGTGTTGCATTGTCACTGTGTTGAGTTATCATGGAACCATATTTACCAACTATTTGTGATTGGCTCCCGAATCACCTCCTATCTACATTTGTAAAGTTCTTTTCTGCTTATTTACGATCTCCATCGTTATTCCTTTCCCGACGTAACCGTATCACAGCTTATTGCCTGCTTAAAGTAATTTTAAAAATATATATATACTAATAAATGTAATGTAATGTAACGTTACATAACGCGGTAATTTCTCGTTCGGGAGTCACTTCGCCACTTCCGTCACGCGCATGCGGTGCGGCCGCCGCTGCTCGTAGCTGCTTCGTTGCCAAATTGTTTTCGTAACCTCAATTTCCTCGACCTCTGACCCTCATTTACATAAGTTATCGATTGATATTTGCCCCTCGAAACCGGCGGACTGACTTATGAAGCAATTCGACGACTTTAAACCAAAACACCGAACAGATAATCTCCAGAAGTGAAGTTGGTACCGATCTGAAAGAAACAAATGAACGGTCTAGCTCCATCTCAATACTTTACTGATATCTATGTGAGGGACAATCTTATTTACTCAGAAACAACTCACCATCAGGGGCTCAATTCTCCAATAGCGATCAAGTTGTTATTCGTCATGCGCCATCAACGAACGAACAATTTACCCATCGTCTCGACGAATTTTGTCGAATGTTCATTTATACGTTTATTTTAGTGAAAAAAATTAATACATTGGAATAGTTATAAAATACAGGGAAACAAAAATAAAATACAAAAACACAAATAAAAATGGTGAACAAAAAATCTCACATATAAATGTCCAAACTTTTTAAACATATTTCTATGATTTAAGATTTTTTAAATATTCACAAAATATTATGTTGGTATTGTTTTATTTTATTTTTATTTTTTTTTAGTTTATTTAGGAAACATACAGTGTGACAAAAAAAAAATAATTGAACATAAAAAATAGAACATGATTTAAACCAGTTAAGTTCCATTTATAAAAGCTAGAAATTAATTAAAAGTAATAAAGTACATAGTGTGTGTGAAAAATGATTAAAAAGAGAATACTAAACAATACAGAAGTTATATTTTTAACTTAGGTACATATTAAGGTTAATTTGATTTTAAACGATTTAAGAGTACAGTGGAAAATGTCAATATCGCTTAAGGCATTATAAGATTTGCAGATACGCCCGAGCAAGGAGTTTTGTGCGTATTTCGATTTGAAATGTTGTATATAAAATAAAGTATTTGATCTGGTATTGCGTTCAGGACAATGAAATGCAATCCTTTCTAACAGGGCTGGGGAGTCAATAAGGCAGTTCACAATTTTGTACAGAAACAGTACGTCAAAAAATTTTCTTCGTGTGTAAGGAGTAATAGGATTACATTGATGATTTTAAAAACGATACGACAGGTGTTTCAGGAATTTTGTTTGAATATTTTCAATTCGGTTAATATAAGTTTGGTATTGCGGATTCCAAATGACAGATGCAAATTCGAGATGAGATCTTACGTATGCCATATAAAGTAGTTCAAGTGTAAAAGGTTTATTGAATGGTTTTGTGATTCGTAGAATGAAGCCCATTTGTTTGTACGCTTTTTCTAAAATGTTTTCAATATGATCTTTAAAAAGTAATTTAGAGTACATGTTCCAAGCTCCTAATACCTCCCTCCATAATACGTTCTTATACCTCCCTAATTGAGAGTAACTCGTGTTTAGGGAGGGGTACGTATACTTGAATGTCGCAGGGCTGAAGCGATATTACATTGGCATCCCTGTGAATACTGTCTATGTTTCTAATTGTTTGACGTTTCAATGGACTAGAGAGACTAAAATAGACTAGGATGAGGTGATTTTGCACAGCGGTGCTGCCAAGGTCTGTTGTCTGTGTGAGGATATTGTGTCAGCGCTCTTTATTAGCAGCAGACACATGTCAGCGCTATATTAGCAGCAGACACATACCTGAACGGATGACGAACCTCGTGCTGGCACTGTTGGTGGACGCGGTGGTCTCTCTCGCTGCGGCAGCTGGTACAGTTCCTTCGCCACCTAGGATTCTTGCAGCAGAGTCTCCATCTTCTATCTTCGTCGAGCGTCACAGCGGTGCTGCCAAGGTCTGTTATCTACGTGAGGATATTGTGTCAGCGCTCTTTATTGGCAGCAGACACATGTCAGCGCTATATTGGCGGCAGACACGTACCTGAACGGATGACGAACCTCGTGTTGGCACAGTTGGTCTAAATAACAAATTTAGATCCTAGGAAATAAATTGTACAGCGCCCTTGAGGTGATTTTTCACAAAAACGGCGCTCTACAAATTATCCAATTATTATTATTATATAAATTTTAAACGTCAAAAAACAAAACGTTTCAGCGTTAGTTTTGAACTTACCTTAGTTTCTACATCTAGATCTACAGAACGGGTGGGTGTGTTATAAAAGGAGACACAAACAATGACTACCAGCTGACGTACTAAGGCTTTGTATTTTAAACCTAAAATTGACACACGAAGTCTTCGTGTGTCAAATTAGCGAAAGAATCGAAACATCGGCGAAACGTTCTTGTTGGTCTCAAAGCAGCTGCTTCAGTGTGCTCTACATTATATATTGAAAAAATGTATGTAAAAAATATACGGGGACTAAGAAGGGGTGCCCGGGTTCATGGGGTGAGGTTTGCAGGTCTTGGTGGCGGATGCGTTTACACACCTACTGCGTGGCGGGTCGGATCGGGATAGACTGCTTGAGGGCAGAAATTCTAGGACTAACTACCATATATATTCCTCTTTGCCCAGAATACTAATGGAGGGAAACAATTATACCAAGTCAGTGGACATCTTCAAATCTTTAAACAAATATGTAATGTTGTTAATGAAGCAATTCAGTTATGTACAATAAATAATGTATATTTCTTAATATTCGTATGTAAAAGCCCCGAAAAATGGCGTTAATTAATAAATAATTAATTAATTCAATAATAATGATCATCAATTGGCCTATCTGAGACCTAAGAGTCGGAAGGTCTAATGAAAATTGGTGATTCAGTTTTCTTTCAAATCCAAATTAATCACACATCTAGGTGGATTATGTTCAGTGGCCATTAGTTTTAGGCTTTATCCTTAGCTGGCAAATTTACCATTCTGAAGTAATTATCACCGGGAATTCCGGAGGAATCAATTTACCTTGAACGCAAGACTTTCTTTGCTCTTCGAATTGTTTTATGTGATATTTATTGTGTTACTCGATAGCTTGTGGAGCTCATTTGGAAGTAAAAGTATTGCAGCAACAGTTCTACGTGATCAAAATCAGGATTTTTTTTAGTTACGTTAATCAGAACATACTACCTTAAAGCCTACTCGAATGTTGTAAACGCATACGGAATATGGAATTTGTTAGAAATATATATATTAACAAAAATATAACATCTGAATACATATAACATCGCTTTTAAAAAGTGTCTTTCCAATTTTCTGGTTTGGGCATGTAGAGCGAATGAGCGAAGATAGGAGTGTAAGGAGGATATATGATGCAAATGCTTGGAATATATGATGCAAATGGTAGATGAATAGTAGAATAGTAGAATAGTAGAATATAGGACGCAAATGCTTGGAATATATGATGCAAATGGTAGATGAATAGTAGTATATATGATGCAAATGCTTGGAATATATGATGCAAATGGTAGATGAATAGTAGTATATATGATGCAAATGGTAGATGAATAGTAGAATATATGATGCAAATGCTTGGAATATATGATGCAAATGGTAGATGAATAGTAGAATAGTAGAATATATGACGCAAATGCTTGGAATATATGATGCAAATGGTAGATGAATAGTAGTATATATGATGCAAATGCTTGGAATATATGATGCAAATGGTAGATGAATAGTAGAATAGTAGAATATATGATGCAAATGCTTGGAATATATGATGCAAATGGTAGATGAATAGTAGAATAGTAGAATATATGATGCAAATGCTTGGAATATATGATGCAAATGGTAGATGAATAGTAGAATATATGATGCAAATGCTTGGAATATATGATGCAAATGGTAGATGAATAGTAGAATATATGATGCAAATGGTAGCAGAAGTCGGGGACGCCCGAGGAAGACATGGCACGATCAAGTGAATCAGATTGTTGGATGGTTTTTTGGTTATTTTGTTAAATGAGTTTTACTTTACTTTTTAACTGTTTGATGAATCATATTGAGTCTTGGATAAATACCATTGATACAAACATTTACTTGCCGTAATATCCGACCTGCTGTAACATCTGACCTGATGTAACTTATCATTTTTAATTTTATTTTTCTTTATATTTTTCAATCATGTCTTTTGAATTGTAATTCAGTAAACACTGATTTTTTATTTTTTCAATTTATTTTTCTAATCTTTTACAAAGATAATGTATGTATGTGAGTAAAATTTTAACCGTTAATAAACACTAGTATACCCACGAACTGGCGATGCCTATGTGGGATTTTTTTTGGTTAATCTGCTAAATGTATTATTCCTTACTTTTTAACTGTTTATATTAAAAAGTGTTTCCTTTATTGTAAAATTATACCAATCTATGTACCAGAAAAAATATTAATAAAAAATAAAAAATAAACTCGAGTCTGGCCATGTCAAGAGTCAGAAAAATAAAAAAAAGTATGTATGAGACGATGTATGAATATGAATAAAGCTAGGAGTGTGTGCCAAGACCGAGTTTTTTTGGTGGTCCGTCCTCTCTGCTTACCCCTACGGAGAAACGGCGTGATGGTTAGTTAGTTAGTTATCACGTAATTCGTAACCCGTAAATGTTTGTCTTTCTTTTAAAAAAAAATCACTATCTCAGTGACAATTCTTTTCTCAGGCAAGTAGGTACTATAATATTTAAATATATATTTGTGTTTTAAA
Source organism: Hesperophylax magnus (assembly GCA_026573805.1). Classification (NCBI taxonomy): domain Eukaryota; kingdom Metazoa; phylum Arthropoda; class Insecta; order Trichoptera; family Limnephilidae; genus Hesperophylax; species Hesperophylax magnus. Next base: position 8,673,336 of record JAIUSX010000184.1, on the reverse strand, counting down.
TTATGATATAGGCCGTTAAAAAATGTTCATGATTTTAGAACTTTCATTTTTTGCTAGTTAATTGAAATTATTAAAAAATATATATTTCTGCCGTATGTGTTAAAATGATAATAAATAAAAAAAATAAACATCGCAAAAAAAAAGTTTTTGGGTAGGAAATTATCTACGACCAATTTGGGGTCCAACGTAAAAAATAGTAGTTCGTTGATTTTTTTATAATTTTATTTTTTTTTAATTTTTTTTTTTTAATATTAAATAGAGCATAATTATTTATTAAATATTTTTCATAACTCATAAATAATTGCCAAAGCTGACTCTATAATCATAAAAACTCGAATTCTTTAATGGCCTTTATTTTATAATTCAAAACAAAAATTTAAATTTCGTGTAAAAAAGGTTGCTCAGACGTTCCTCTTAAACTGTGTCTTCTGGGTTCAGACCAAAATATCTTTCTGCTCTGTCACGAAGTTCATTATTATGTACATAAAGCAGGAGAAATCTATTCGTTAGGTTTCCAGAAAACTTCCATATCGAAAAAAATATGCATCATTTTAATTACCTCACCTAAAAGGTTCTTATAATTAAATGTGATTAAGCTAATTATGAAAAAGTGATACGAAGAAATAATGTTCGTGGTTTTTTCCGTACCGAGTCACGCAATGACATTAACTTGGGTCAAGGTGTAGAAGATAAAATGATGTGTTTGATAGGCCTCTCTGATTCTCCAAAGTGCTCAACATGGGAACAAATTGAAGATGTTGAACAAACGTTAATAAAGTGCAATAAATATGAAGAATAAAAATTGACAATATTGATGACCTCAAACCCATCAGAAATTGGGAATTCAATAGCTTCTAATGGGTTCTATGTTCTATGCCATATCAAGAATCGTGCTATTTGTTGGATCATGTACTTATATTGAAAATTAAGTAACTAACTAACCATTACGCCATTTCCCGGGGTAGGCAGAGAGGATGGACCGACAAAAAACCCACTCCTTGCCTCATACATCGTCTCATAAATACTCGTATTTTATTCTGACTCTTGACATGGCCCTACTCAAGTATCTGGACTCAAGTAAATTGGAAAATTTGAATGTGAATTCCTACATAAAGGTTAGGCACCTTTTAAGGAATATTGGACATTGTAATAAAAATATATTAATATTGTAATTTAAAAACAGATGAGGCAAAAAATGACAACATTATTTGAGTCAGAATTCACAATAACGTCATGGAAAAAATATAAAAGGAATCCCATAATCTCCCTAATTGCATAAATATGGATGAATTATACATGTTGTGATGTATTATTACCTACGCACTTCTTTTTATTACTATTTAAAAAATATATATAAAACACTTTGTGAGTATGTTAACCTCACTTTATTCATACATTTTAAGTGCGTTAATGGCGTTGCTTGAAATGACTTTAGTCGCGTTTTTTGACCAGATCTGAATAGTCAGGTGCTTCTCAACCTTCCTCTACCATATCTATTTTCCCTCTCTACTTCCTTCAGCCTCACAACATACCCAGATTGTGGATGCCGTAGTCCCACTTGTTTCTGATCGCATTACTAATCTGAACTAACCAAACATTTCTCCCCAGAGGTAGACAGATACACTTGGGTGTATCCATGGTCTCATACAAACTTGTTTAGTATTCCGATGCCTTCCTGGGACGTCCCCGACATTGTCTTACCCTTATTACGAGTTATTTACTCCAATATTTCTTCGCGTCTTAACCTTCCAAGCGTATTTTCCGAACCTTAATAATGAACCACGACATGACATTACTTATATAGATACATTGACCTTGCGTTATTTTCGTAAATCTCTTGTGTGTGGGAACATCCATGAAATGTAAAGCATTACAAATAAACTCGCATATTTAAAAACGATTGCAAACGCTGATAAAAATCTATTTTATTTCATTTTACAAAATGATTGACATTGGTTTTTTCAAAAACTCATTTCAGATGAGTCATTATTCATCATTTCTTTGTTTTCTTCTCTTCTCACAAAGCCTAGAAGCAAATAACCCAATCGTTTCTCAGGAATAGGATAGAAATAGATTGCAAAGTGTTAGCAAGAATCTAGAAGTTGGCTAGTAAGCATCCTATGAGATAAAAAAGGATTTAAAACGGGGTATTTCAAAGTCGTTGAACTTGTAAATTGTAATTAGTGATCAGCAATGTGAATAGAAGCTTCCAGCAAATGATTTTTTTTTATCACGAACGTCAATTATTTCACTTTGCATCCTCATTAAAACGGGTATCTTAATTGGCGCAGAGTAGCAAATAGTGCCTACCTTTTCAAATGAATACCAAGCGCCTGAAGACAGTGGGACAATGGAGTCCCCAATTAAGTTGTGAAGTGGGGGGGGGAGGAGAATGCGAGAAAGCACCTGACTATTCAGATTTGGGCACAAAACACACAAAAAAATCATTTCAAGTAACGTTCCTTTCCTTAACGCCCCGGGAACCATTTATTTGACAACCAAGACTTCTGCCGTAGGCCGCCCCAAGTGGTTTGCTACGTTTGGTCAATTAGCAGGAGTGCCCGGGTTCATGGGTTGAGGTTTTTCTAGGTCTCGGTGACGGATGCGTCATCCTACTTACTGCGTCTTTTTACAGCTAGTATAATTTCACGACGATGTATGAATTTGAATGAAGCAAAGAGTATGTGCCAAAACTGAGTTGTTTGGCGGTCCGTATTTTCTACCACCCTTACGGGAAAAACTTTTTGGTTAGTTAGTTACAGTTACCCAATTTTTGATAATTCAACAAAGAACTTCTGTATTTTTTAACCCATCAGTACAGGATATTTTGAGGATGCGCCTATATTATATCCACATTTCAAACGATTTCGTTTTCCATGTTAATGCTTGGTTTGTTGTCCAGGTTTCTAAGGCGAACAGAAGAAAAAAGAAAAAAATAACAAAGAATCAGTATGATTTTTAAATCTTTTTCATTTACGTACTTAGGATTTGATCGCGATGTTCACTTGCCTATGTGCAACTCATATCTTTGTACGACGAAATGCTATTGCAATAATTTGCATCGCGCTAACTCGTAAAATCTTGACTAATCAATTGTATAGCAGAAAATTTACTGCCCGGACCAACAGAAACACTCTAACGTTGTCCTTAATTTTTGTTACATAACAGTATGAAATTAAATTTCTGCGAACTTCGATAATAGAAACACGTAGGTTCGTTTGTTGGTAAGGCAATACCACTGTCCAAGAGATCTAGAAGGTAACAATAAATTATAGATCGACACGCGTAACTTTGTAGTCGGATTTGTGGAAAAGTCGGATATTAAAGCTAGAAACTATTATATTTAAAATTTGAAAATATGCAAAATGAAAAAAAAACTTCTGTTATCCCCTTTCTTGAAACATTGTTAGAAATATCTACCTAAATTTGTTTTACAATTAATATTAGTGAAATCCTATTAGAAAGTTATGTGTATTCTAACAACATAATAGTTCCGAAGGTTGCCGTGAAGTTCAGTGGTTAGAGCATCTGCCCGGTTAGCGGATTTAGATCTCGGCGTTCCAAACCCTTCGCGGCTACAACAATTTTTATCCAATGTGTTTATGTGTTTCAACCTAAGAAATTCATAACATTTTTACAAAATATTGTGACTAAACATTTTCAAAACCTTTTTTAAATTTTATTTTATTTATTAATTAAATAAATTAGTGATACAAAGGTATAGTACATTGTCCTCCACGCTAGGAGTTCACCTGTGTTGTGGAGGACTTTTTCAATTGTATAGTTATATAATAGTAAGCAATATAGTGGAGATTAGTAACATAGAGAAACAATAAAAATTAAAATATAATATTAATTTTTACATAGTTTTAACAAAAACAAATGCGAAATATAACAAAATTAAATATTTAAAATGATTGTAGCCAGTTCCTCATGAGTTTTTTGTATTCTGTAAGATTAAGGGCGTGAGCACACAGAGAGCGGTCAGAGTTCTGCGTTCTAGTGACCGTTGACCGCTCAAGAGTTCCAACGCACACAAGCGGCGTTCAAATTCTCGCGTTCTAGTTTCGTTTGGGTCTTTGCATTTGCAACATGTCACTAGAAAGTTCATCATCCGTGAAAATATATTGCTCTTGTGGAGCTTAACAGCTTCTAAAAAGAAAAGAAAGTATTGGGTGCACCCAATCAACACAACGCGAGAAGAACAAGGCGAATTTACTAATAATAAAATTTACTGAAAATTTAAATTTACTAGTAGCAATTTCAAACCAAGCTTCGACTTTTTTTTCGCGTTTTTTAAAATTTACATCACTTAAATCGTATAACAAACTCCTTTCCCTAACCAATTCAATTAACTTTTCTGTGTTTGTAACCTCAAACATCGCGGCGTTCTGGCGTTCTCTGCCTCGGCGGCAAAAGAACTCTTAGAACGCGGCGTTTCGTTTTGACCGCCGCGGTCTGACTGCCCGCTGTGTGCGTTGTTGTTATAGTATCAGTACATTCTAATGAACGCCGAACGCGGAACTCGGAACTCGAAACTCCTGACCGCTCTCTGTGTGCTCACGCTCTAGATGTTTTATATTGTGTTGGAAGTGAATTGTATAGTTTTATAGCCTGGAAGTGTTTTTGTCCAAAGGATGTGTTGTTTTTTGGTATTAGTAGTTGGTGTGCATGTCTTGTTCTAGTATTGCGAGAAGTTTGTGAAGTTTTAAATGTGTTTAGGTTCTTGTAAAGGAAAGTAAGTATTTGTATTGAATATAATTTTTGAATTTCAACACTGGGAATTTTTTGAATATGGTTGAAGTGGGTGTTAGTATTGGTACTTTGAGTATTACTTTTATTAATCTTTAGATATCATTATCTGTTTTTTATGGTAAAACCCTTCAAGTCACATTTTTGGGAATGTTCGGTGGTTTCATGTAGAGTAAATAGTATTCAAAGCACAACATTGTAAAGCAATTTTTGCTGATTAAGACGAGACTAAACGACGTAAGTGAATCAACCGTGCACAATCGTATGCGACGCGCGGCCCTGGTGAATTGGACAGATTTGCGGTTGAATTTGCTCTATCAATTCTCTAAAATAAAGTGAAAATCTTAACGACATAAGTGATAAAGTCATGCAAAAACAATATTCAGTGCGCGGTCCGGCGTCATGGACGGACTTGCGGTCGACTATGCTCTAGCAGACCTAGAAAATCGATCTTTCCTTGTGGTTTATTTGAATTATTTTTGATAAACGTATTACTAAATTCTAAAACGTTTCTAGAGGGGTCTCTCGGTAAATTACTAATTCATCTTCTAAAATAATAAAATCTGGTGCTTATCGCTTATTTTATAGTTGTAAAACGTATCTTCAAATTTTTCGAACCGTTTTAAATAAATTATTTTGGTTGTAAGGTCCTGTTTTTATTAATCTTAAATATGAATAATATAGGGGTCCCTCTAAAAACATTTCATATAATTAAAATGTGAGCTTTGAGTAAACTCCCGTTATTAGGTCATTTGTCGCCTTCTAATTTTTTATACTAAATGGTAAATGTATGCGTTTAATTTGTTTAGGTTATTTCGAGAAAAAGAAAAAAATTGCGCATGATAAAAAATGAAAATTTCGTTCTGAAAAATTAACTTTAAATCTTCGGCGCACTTTTAACGGTATTTATTCGCCGTTATTAAATATTTTCGTGAGGATCATTGTTAATAAACTTACATATAAAGTAGGTAACCAATATATAATATTTTCATACAAACAATTTTATAATTATTTAGTTGTTTTTCAGCCTTTACATTATTTATACGAGGTATTGTACAATAATAGCATTTGTCCTGAGGAAAATGTCGCCTCTGCTTGTGGTCGTAGGTGATTTATTATCTTTATTAGCATAATTAAATGTTAAATACACAAAATGTAACATTTACAAAAGAATTCATCGTTTCGCAATGATTCTTTCAATAATAATTGGAATAGAAACCATGCGCAGTCGTTAATTCTTTGTAATTTGTTGTCAACTCCAAGTTTGGATAAGTGTTCGACTGTTCAATGATTAAATTGGTATTATACTTTACAACAATGGTCATAAAATAGATATAAATCTTCACTGGCACTAATGTCCTGAAAGAATACAGTTCAAACTTCTTTGTTGGATGGTTATAAAGGAATGTCTTTGCCTGAACGTACCTACATTCCTTTAAATACTAATTCATTTATACAATAGGGTATTTTCACTGTTTTAATTATGTTAATTAATGAATGCAGGTATGTTTATTTTATTTTAATTTTAACGAATAAATATTCTATAAAGATTGAAAATGTGTCATTTATTATTTTCCGCCAAAACGTAATGTTTGTTTTTATTCGTGAAATCGGCGTCGTCGACGTTACGCCGAGCGACGTTGTTGACAGCCGTCTTACCAGACATTGGCGTTTTCTATGTCATAATGACGTTGTAGTCATTTCGAACCGTTTTGGAATCTGCTGTTTTAGATTATTTTTAATATTTATGAATGAAAATATTAAAAATACATATTTATACTACGATAATTATAGTCGGAAAAATAAACTTTAAATATTCGACACGTTTAATACACTTTTTATTTAATTTAATAAACTTTAAATTTGTATTTAATGTTTTCAATTTATATTATGAATTTAATAATATTCAATTCATTATATAAATTGAAAGGTATTAAAGTTTTTTTTTAATACCTCAACAAAAACTTTAACAAAAAATACCGTTTTTAAAGTTTTTGTTGAGGGTGTGGAGAGGTATTCGTAGTTTGTGAAAATACCCCATTATTTTTAGACCAAGAAGGTATAGGAAACTAAAAGGCAGATCAAATACCCATTTAATTCGGAGGTGGCGCATTCGTAATGCCTTGCCAGAAGCTTGAATTTTAAGGGGACGGTATCAAATCTCGACTTCAGTACAGTTAGGTATTATTGCTACTTGTAAATGAATCGGTCGGCCGCTAGAACAGCTGCGGTTTCAAAACCAACACCGCGTCTTTTGAGTAGATAGGGGGATGATTGACACGGTTTTGATAAAATACGAAATAAAAATACACGTGCCTTATAAAATTTATATTTATTTACTAAATAATGGATACAACTTGACAGAATAAAAATCATACTAGCAAAATAATGGATACACAGTCACATCTTTTACGCCCTGGACCTTTTTTGACGTCTCAGTTTTTTACTCAAAGTCACATAGAATCTAATCGTGTTTTGACTTGGAAAAGATTTTTGGTTCATAAATTTGATTGTATGGTTTGTGTAATGACAATAACTGTTTTTTTTTAATATAATATTACCAGAAAGCAATGGGTGTGAAAAAAGGGAAAACGTAAAATTAAGTTACGACAAATATTTTTTGATTATATATTTAGTGCGATAGAAAAGGAAAAAAGTTTATTTGTAAATCATGAATGTAATTTGAAAATTTATTTCAATGTTTTTTTCGTACTCGGGAAAGAATATATTTTACAATATTAACATAGATATACAAAAAAGTAGAATGAAGTACATAAACTAAGAAAAAAACACAGTCTAAGATAGATATAAAGAAGTTGATAAAAATTGATATAAAATTATCTAAATGTCTTGGTTAAAAATACTTTTTTCATGTTTTTAGCATAATATCCTCGAAAAGTGCCAAAACTTTGGCTTTCTTTGTGGTTAAGGTTATTAAAAAAGTTTTTTGTACATTGTATAAAATACACTACAATTCTTAATATGCATGTTACCGGTAATATATTATTTTATATTTATTTTCTCTCTCTCTCATATATATATATTTATATTTTTTTTTTAATAATTTATTTATAATACTACTACCAGGAATTAGCCATCAACGAAATTCAGTGCATTTATCAATGGATCTGATAGACATTAGGTAAGTTTTTAGATTTTCACGGCCAAAAGCATTTTTGTTGTTTGTTTTTGGGGTATTATGCCGTGTTGCACTAACTCCTTCTTTAGCCGACGTTTCGGACAGCGTTGCAGTGTCCATCATCAGGGCAGATCCGGTAGATCACATCTTCGGATCTATCGGATCTGCCCTGATGATGGACACTGCAACGCTGTCCGAAACGTCGGCTAAAGAAGGAGTTAGCGCAACACGGCATAACACCCCAAAAACAAACAACAAAAACTGATAGACATTGTTCCCAATCTTAGCGACAGTTTGAAAGGAATCGGTAGAATCGTTGAAAGCACCTTCACACTAGTCTCGCAAAGTCCATCTCCAAGCTCCGTAACCCAGATTTTGCACCAAATCGGCAGAAAACTCAAGAAATTCAAGCTGGATGCTGAAGTTATGACGTTAGATCCGAGTTCAATGCACATCCAAACTCCTTAATCCCGATTTTGAACCAAATTAGTAGAAAACTCGAAAAATTCAAAATGGATGCCAACATTACGTTTTTTGACGTTAGATCCGAGTTCAATGCACATCCAAACTCCCAAATCCCGATTTTGAACTAAATCGGCAGAGAACTGAAGAAATCCAAGATGGATGCTGAAATTATGCATTTTGACATTAGATCCGAGTTCAATGCACATCTAAACTCCCTAATCCCGATTTTGAACTAAATCGGTAGAGAACTGAAGAAATCCAAGATGGATGCTGAAATTATGCATTTTGACATTAGATCCGAGTACAGTGCACATCCAAACTCCCTAATCCCGATTTTGAACTAAATCGGTAGAGAACTGGAGAAATTTATGATTGATGCCGAAATAATGCATTTTGAAATGAGATCCGAGTTCAAGCCACCACCTACTCCGTTTTACCGACTTCGATAGAAGTCGGTAAAAATTTGTAGAAAACGTGTCCATCGGAATGATGTATTTTGACAAACCTTATTCTTCTTTTCCTCCAGTGAAGCGGTCTCTTTCGGCGCTGTACGCGCGAGTCCCTTTATTATTTCCCATTTATGTGCCCCTTTATTATTTACGTATTGGTACCTGAAAAAGGTAAAAAAAAGTTGAGACCGTAAAACAAGTTTCAAATTATATATTACAAAATAAATAATATTTAATTTCCACTTACCCCTTGGCTATAGCACCAATCTCCTCTGGATTCCTATTAGAAATTTGAAAGTTGGCCGAGGACTGGAGAATAAACAAAATAAGCGTGCTCTCACTTCCGAATTCACCTCGAGACTGACAGTGACTAGCGGTGTTCGGTCAAGCCATGGACAATGATTTCATCCATAGGATTTTGTATGACGGAAAATAATTTAAATATTCGGGAAGTTTAATTGAATCACAACAAAAATCCATATATGTTAAAGTGTTTTTTATTTATTTAAAATGACCTGTATCATATTTACTTTGAGATGACCGATGGATTTAAAAAAAAAATCTCTCTGATAGGAACTATTCTGCTTCCAGCGAAGGCATTTTTGAAGTTTTAGGTAAAGTTGCAATGTGTATTTCATATAGAATAAAAAAGTTTACGATAAAAAAAGTTAATTCACTGGTAACATAAGACATTTTTCTATATACCCCTATAGAATTTTTAGATAAATTATTAGTGGTATTCCTTTTACTAGGTAAATACAAAGTGATGTTTAGCGCTATTTATGATACTTCCCCCTTAAAGCCTATATCTTCAATTTACTGCTCCATGAGAGGAATGAAGAAAGCATCTTAATTCAACTAAAACACTAACAGAAATGCTCTTTTGTGGAGAGGAAATCAGAGGATGTACAGCGTCACAACTCTGCCTTCATGTATCGTTAATTTTATTTAAAATCCCACATAGCTTTGTTTAATATTCTTCAAAGCGTATCATTACATATTCCAAATCGCAACAGCGGTCAACTCTAAACAGAACCTTACCTTTAACGACAGATCCACAAATTCATTTAGAATTTGCCACATGACATTTTTAACTCGACTATACAGGACATAAAACGACAATTTATTACACAACCTTACTCAAAATAAATCACTCAATAGGTATACCTTTCCATCTACTCTTTATCCTAATCCTATGTTCCCCATCCTCTCCACACCCTCAACACGTTTTGTAACTGAAAAAAAAACGATAAAATATCACACTTATATCATTTACTATCAGCAGTGGAAAGTTTATATTACCACACTTATATCATTTACTATCAGCAGTGGAAAGTTTATATTACCACACTTATATCATTTACTATCAGCAGTGCAAAGTTTATAATCGTATTTTGTATTAAGATTTGATCTTAATTTTACCAAAAAATATTTAAAATGTACATATTTTTTTAAATACATCGCCTCATACAATTCCGATATTCTGACTCTTGACGTGATTTGACTCACGTATTTGATATTGATTCACCAGATCGTGCCATGTTCCCCGAGACTTTCCTCATCACTAATCATCAATTAAATTAATCTTATTGTCTTTAATTTGGCATACGTCTAATATTATATTATTATTTCCGAGCTAGCCCGTAACACCTAGTGAGTAGAAAAATATGTTCGACTGTTGACCAGTTTCGGAAATTACTTTTCATTTTAAATATCCGGTATCTCTTCTTAGCACCTATCGGACACAGAGTTCAACTGCAATTTTACATAATTATTTTAGAAGTTCTTTGAATTTGAAGACAGTTATCGTAGTTCCATGTCCCCCTTTCTTAGATTATCAAAATGTTAACATTTGGGAATCCCAAAGCATCTCTTTTGTGTCAATTTGCCAATGAATGTGGCAAAGGCATTCTTTATTTTTTTGTATAAACACGTGTTGTTTTCTATGGGCTTCTTTGAATTTAGGGACAGTTTTTGGTAGTTCCTTGTCCCCCTTTCTCAAATTGTCAAAATGTTAAAGTTTGTAAGTCCCAACACATCATTTTCACGTAAATCTAAATTTAATGTGGCAAAAGTATGTGTTATAACTTTTTTGTTTTAAATGGATTTCATTTTGCTAATTTTTTTACCAGGGAGTGATTGAAAAGTATTTAAATCTTTATATTTTATAGCTTTCCACTACAGCCATTGTCGTTGAGCCGGACAAAATGGACTCTCCACGCGGTATATTTGAATTTAAGATAGATACAAAGTTTACCAAAATAATACTCGGAGGAATTCAAAAATGTTTTATAATAGACTTGCCCGAGTATTCGAGATACTTACGAAATGTTCCCAAATCATAATCCAGGGGATGAATAGTAGAAAAAAAAATCTGATGAAGATATAGACACTGTAGTGAAATTAAATTAACCAAAAAAAAACAAGAAATAATTTGTCATTAAGAAAATAATAAAAAATAAACTTTCCATGATCAATTTATTTTGTTATTGATAGCCCTCTCATAGACATTGTTGTGTCTCACTTCAAAAATTGTTCCGAAGGTTTGTTGGGCCCTATAAAATAGACTTATAAGACTTTATTTAAAGGTGATTTCATGATAGAAACAATTATCCATACGACATTATTTATTAAATTCTCTTTCTGATACCCATAAATTTCACATTTCTCACCATGACAGTATAGCGGCGTCTCCTGCGACCATTTCCACAACATTACTGCAAACATTACCACAAACATTGGCTCAAACATTCGAAAAAGGGACGTTCCCTTCCACATTTTTGTTTGAAAACGCAATGTTTGTGTATTCCGTGGCCGATAGAAAACATTCTGCGCGCATTAGAAACGGGTAAGGCAGGGGAGGGGATTATTTCATTTTTTGGCAGACAGCGCTGTGCGGTCAGTCACGGAGTATAAATCGTATGAGTTTTTGAGGTTAGCACTGAGCGAGCTTAGTAATTATGAGTTTAGCAAATTGTAAATAAATATTGTCGTAATGGATGATTGTTCCTATAATTAACTCACCATTAAATCAATCATTTTTAGTCTATTGTAAAGGGGAAGGCAGGGGAGGAGTTTATTTTTTTTTTTGCGGCCGCAGCGCGGTACGGTCAGTCATTGAGCATAAATCGTACTAGTTTTGAGGTTACATGCAGTGAGCGAGCGTTATAATTATGAGTTGCGAGTTTAATAATTTATAAATGAATAAGTATTTTAAGTCTATTGTAGAGTGTCTCAAGTGGCATGTACACGAATCCCAAGTTGCGAGAAATCCTAATGTGACACCATGGCACCTGTGTTCTTTGACGGCCTCCGTGGTCGAGGGGTAAGACTCTTGACTAGCAAGCCGGAGGTCGCGGATTTCAATCCCGGCGTGCGCAAGTACATTTTATTTGATTAATTTGTGTTGTTTCACAATTTATTCATAAAAAATAATATATTATATATTTGCGGCCCGTTTTAGAGTGGAAGTTACTCTTGATATCCTCCACGTGTAAGACCACCATTCAGAATTGAAACGTTGCTTGAAATGGCTTTGGCCGTGTTAGGTGACCAGATCTGAATAGCCAGGCACTTCCCCACATCGTTCTCCCCCATTTCCTTCCCGTCCCGACTATCTTCAGCTTCACAACATACCCCAATTGGGGATGCCATAGTCTCACTAGTTGGGACTGTTGTGCGGTATTCACAAAAAAAATACATTCCTGTACGTCACTTCGCCACTTTTATTTATATCTGGCCGAATAAATAAAACTAATTCTTCGAAATCAAGACGCGGATGAAAATACCTAAACCATATCTGTCTTTACAATTCCTGATATAAATTTAAATTTCATTCAATTGAAGGGCACGATCGAACCCGAGATCTGTGTTTCCTTCCTGATGCAATAATTTCTGAGATGGCTAAAAGTGCAAGAACGTTTTCCTAAAGCTAAAATGAGAGCACACACTTCATTCTCATCAAACATCTACAAAATAATGACAAAATGTCTATGGCCAAGCCCACCGCGCCCCAATGTTTCAACAAAAGGAGACAGAATTTGGACGAAAACAAAAATATTTGAGGTAATGTTTGACGTATTGTTTGTGGGAAGAGACGAGGTTTAATAATAAATTTTGGAAGCGTATTTCATCTACTTTCAAAAACATGTCTTATTTTTCGGATACATTCAGAAATTTTGGATTTATTTCAATTTTATGCAAAGTGGAAATCTAATTCATTTACTTTCAAACACTGGTTTTATTTTTCGGATACATTCAGAAATTTTGGATTTATTTCGATTTTATGCAAAGTGGAAATCTAATTCATCTACTTTCAAAAACTGGTTTCATTTTTCGGTTACATTGAGAAATTTTGAATTTATTTCGATTTTATTGCAAAATCGAAATACTCCGACCTTCTGAAAGAATACGCCAGAGGCCTAAGGGGAAAAAATTCATGTAACATAAATATTTTGTAATAAAAAGTAATGAATAATAATAATGCTATAATGAAAAACAACATGTTTTTATCCATGTTATTTATCCAATAAAATATCTTTGTTTGCGGTTAATGATTAATGTTGAATAAGGAATCACTAACATTTGTTTGTTCATTAGTTCAACATGACAACGATCTTTTGAAACGCACCAACTTTTTACTATTAATTTCTCGTGTTTAATGATTATCTTTGTATTCTACATCACAAGGGTACATAAATCATCTACATGACAAATATATATTTTACGGTTCATCTCTCGCTCTGGACTAAAAGGTCCATGAGTGTGGCAGGCGATTCGACATGTTAGTATCTTTATTTATAACACCTAGTTGACATTGATTAGTTTGATTTCCGTTTTATAGAAAACGATAGTATACTTTAACTGGTAAATTAATGAAATTACATTATTTATAGTCGTGCGAGTGTGGGTGCGAGCAGAGAAGGAGGGTGACAATGTAAGCAAAAATGATTATTAAAAATTTGTAAATGAATGTCGTCTACAAAAGACGTACGTGCAATTATTTATTGTTTTTGTACAGACGGACATCCATTTGTATCTCCCTTAACTAATTCAACTACCTACACCTTTGTGACATATTCCAAGAAGAACGAATTAACGAAAGTACATAATATAATAGTGGGGAAATATCAATAATATGAAATACTGTTAATGCACAGAAAAATTACTGATAAAAATATTGGTAAGTTATTAAGGCCCCGTAGTAAGCGTTCAAAGATGCTTTCAAAGGGAGGCTAGTATTAAAAAACGATTATAATATTATTTTAAATTATAGAAACAAATAGTTCATGATTTACAATAAAAGGAATAAGATACTTCATGTTGTGTACCTATGATATGTTTCCTTGTAATGTCTGCTAAGTGGTATGTTTATTCCTTAAGTACCTGGTGACGTGTGTAGTATATAAGTATGTGTGTGTAATGTATGTGTGAGTGTTTGGGTGTTCATCTGTATGTATGCGCATTGAACAGTTTAAATTATTGACATGATGCCACGTTTGAATTTGGGCAGTGAATCCGAAAAAATGTCAATATTAGAGTTAAGACAAATATTATTTAGAGAATGAAGAGCTCGATCAATTGGCGAATTAGATGCTGCATTAATTATAATTAAACAAAAATGGTGAAAATATTTAATAAAACACGACTCATTTGAAATAGAGCAAAAACATCTTTACAAATGTTTTAGTTTAATTTAAAGATACGATGTGATTTTTTTCATTCCTATAACATATTAAATAACAAAACCAAATTTTTTTTTAATAATTTTCGTAGCTTACTTTGCAATTTTTTTCATTCAAGAGAATTTCATATAATTAACGTTTCGGCATAACAAATGTATAGATATTATCTTCAAAAATAACTTTTTAACGTAAAAATTAAAAAGTTAACGAGAAACTTGTTATAAATCGTAAAAATTGGGTATGCGGGGGTCTTAAGAATCTCTTCAAATTCATTAATCCGGTTAATTCCGATTTCAGGCCACCAAAGAATGAATTGATAGATGTACTGATAAATTTTTAGTAAAATACCAATCTATTGTCACGATAGGTTTACTGATAAACTTTTTTTAGTAAAATACCAATGCATTGTCACTTGGGAACACATGTTTATAGAAATCCATTTTTCGCATTTCGTCATAAAAAATATGTCAAGAAATGTGTAAAAATAAGAGCGTGAACACGTGTTCCGATATTATTACGAATTTACTAAAGCTTTATCAGCAAACGGCATGCAATCCCGTTTTTAAACGGAACATCCAATTAGGATGTTGACAAACTGCTTAATTCCGGTTTAATGGGATTTTACTTTGAAGAACAAATAAAAATAAAAAATTGTCACTAATAATTATCAATTCTAATTTTTTTAGGCGTTTTAATGTACAATTTGAAATTCAATAGAAATTTTAAAAAAGTAATTATTCATTCTTTTAATTACCTATCCCAAGTTGAATTTAAAAAAATTGAATTATAATTAAAGATTTTGTCAAATCGGCGAAAACATGTTATTGACACTAGAATGTAAAAAATGTGAACAAAATGACAATCTCAAAATAAAGTCTACCATTCGCCGGCAATTTTTTGTTTTTTTAGACATATTAGCACTAGAGGTGAGGCGTATTTATCGTACCCAGTAAAAGTACCGGGTATTTTCATGCGATACTTTGTACTTGTGAAAAATCTCCAAAATACCTGGTTCCAAAATACTACTGTAGTATTATTTTATACCTTACTGGGAGTAAATATTTTTAATACGTACTTTAACCAGGTATTTTTAATAGGTATTTTAATGGGTATTTTTAATAAGTAAATTTCCTGTTTTTTTAGTATAGGTATTTTTAATAGGTACTTTTTATGGGTACTTTTATCGGGTAAAATTTAATTTAATATTGTAATTTTTTTTTGTGGGGAATTATGTATCACAGAAATTCTCTAACAACCCTCCCCCCAATGCATTTCGAATAATTATTGGGGAATCAATTTTTCGTAGAAAATTTTATAAAATCTGTCTGTAGAAATTATGTGAGTACAGTTTACAAATTACTTATTCTTAATCAATCCTCAGGTCGGTATGAAATACTTTTGAGTATTTTGTAATCGGTATTTTTACCAGGTATTTTTTTTGTACCTGTACTCATTGTACCCAGTAACAAAAAGTACTCACAGGACCCACCTCTGATCATCACAAAATGCCTACCCCAATGACAGGGTCGGTCCTGAGCCAAAAGGGAACAAATAGACGCTACAGTTTTTCCTTCACTTTTATTGAGTAGTACATTCACGAGGCGAGAACGAAGACAAGGTTTTATGCATAGCACAAAGGATAACCAATTATTATAAGCAATAATTAGTCGCATGAAATATCAATAAAAATTGAAAATATCTCCCTAGTAAAAATAAATAAAATATTTTATTTGTACTCGGGAGATATTTTCAATTTGTATTGATATTTCAGGCGACTATGGTTATCCTTTGTGCTATGAATAAAACCTTGTCTTATAAAATTAGTTTATCTTTAAAAAAATAATCTTATTTGACAATTCAAAATATTTCACCAACAAATGTAGATATAATATGTCTCGCCGCCATCTAGTAGGAAATTTAGCACTAACAAAGCCTTTCCTACAAAAATAAATTTGCTTGTTTACACGTGGAATATAAATATAATTAGCAGTATTTTGACTGAAGTACCTACTAGTACATATTGAACTATTTGGCTTGTTGGAAATAAGCCGACGTAGCCCAGTAGTCCAGAGCGTCTGACAGGACATCAGAAGGCGCGGGTTCAATTCCCGACGGAGGCATTTATTTTTACTAGATATTTTCAATTTGCATTGATATTTCAGGCGACTAATTATTGCATATAATAATTACTCATGGTTGTGTTTAAACATGATATTATTATGTTTGCGCTGTGTTCCACTTGTCAAAAAGTGAGGAATAAAAAAAGCTTCTTATGAACTTACATATTTTCTGCGCAGGTTGCCAATAGCATTACAAAATACGTAATTTTCTTCTTATATCGCCGTAAAATTGTTTTTGCGATTCTTCGATGGTTTTTAAGTGGGTCTGTTTTATGTGGTTATGTATGGGAAATGCTATCAAAAGTGACGCACGAAACATTATCCTGAAGGTGAAGATATTTATGGATATTTCAAAAACCACTAAAACGGCCGATAATACCATATTTGAAGTGAATCAACAAGTAAGCACTGCTGTAGGTTCGAGTTATCAGCATCACTGTGAAAAAAAAAACAGAATCTTTATCAGAGCATCATCTTTACTCTAAAGTATCACCCTGGTGAAAGTATTACCCTCGTGAAAGTATCACCCTGGTGAAAGTATCACCCTGGTTAAAGTATCACCCTGGTGAAAGTATCACCCTGGTGAAAGTATCACTCTGGTGAAAGTATCACCCTGGTGAAAGTATCACCCTGGTGAAAGTATCACTCTGGTGAAAGTATCACCCTAGTGAAAGTATCACCCTGGTGAAAGTATCACCCTGGTGAAAGTATCACCCTGGTGAGAGGCCAGCATTCAGAATCTATGTATTGCTGGGACTGATTTTATCCCTTCTACTTCCTTATCTTCTTCCCTTCTCCACTCCCTCTAGCCTAAAAACATACCCCAATACATATGCCATAGTCCCACTTTTTCCAGGGCCATAGGAGCATCGTTATTTAGTCAATGGCAATACACATAGGAATTCTGAAGTTCGCGGGTTCAAATCGCGGTGTGCGGAAGTAAATTTTATTTTTTCATTATAAATTATATTTTATTTTTATTTTTTATTATTATTTAATTTTTTCACTATAGTTATTTTATCCTGATGAAGCTTGGTTGAAGCGAAACCGGTCGATGTGTAAAATAATAAATATTCGTGGTTAAATACAAAGTGTTTGTTTTATTTAAAAAAATAAATTTTATTAGGTTAAATTATTAAAAATATAATATAGGGTATATTTGCGGCAGTGGAAGTTTCAGTGTCAGTTCCAGAGTGGAAGATACTCTCAGTATCGTCTTGGTGTAAGACCACCATTCAGTATTGAAACGATGCTTGAAATGGCTTTAGCCGTGTTTGGTGACTAGATCTGAATAGCCAGGTATTTCACCATCTTCATTTTCCCATCTCCTTCTTCTCCCGACTATCTTCAGCCTCACAACATACCCCGATTGGGATTGCCATAATCACACTGTCTTCAGATGGTTGGGAGCAGTTGGGACTCCTGTGCGGTATTCACATTTTAAAAGTATCTTTCTGTATCTTAGAAATGCTTTGCTACTTTTTTGGGTTTAATAGGTATTTTGATAAGTGCTTACATATTCGAAATATTTATTACATATGGAGTTCCACAAGGAAGCATACTAGGGCCCGTTCTTTTTACTATTTACATAAATGAACTTTGCAGCATGAAAATAGACGGTGAAATAGTTAGCTATGCTGATGACACAGTTTTTTAATTTTAAATATATCATTATGTATTTTTAATTTTAAATATATTATTTTCTCTTTAAATCTATTATGTAGATTATATTTTCATATTATAAAATGAAGGCCTCAGCACGGGCAAGCCACCCAGTGAGGCCTTCATTACTGTAAAACTTAAAATGTAAAAAATATTCTACCAAATAAATAAATAAATCTATGTACGATTAATACCTACACATCGAATATCACGCTAAAAGTTATGATATTTGACTTGCGATAATTAATTTCATGAGTAGTGTGGTGAACGTATGTTTCTCGGTAAGAAAGAGACAGGCATATCTGAGTGAGACAGCATGACCGAGACGTATAAAAAGGCATGTCTGTTGTAACTCGTTCTCTTTTCAATATCAAGCTATTCTATTGTTCAATTGTACCAATACTTGTAGCTACCTGAATAAAAACGCATTGTAACGGAGTACCCAGATTCTTTTATTATGAAGAAATCTGGATGATCGGGACGGCAAACCACCACAAGTAGTTTGATATGAAAACCATTTAAAGTATGATTTCCGGTTGAAAATCACCGGCTGCCACTGTATCACTTATTTTTTTCTTACAAGATATACCTATTTATAGCACGGAGGTCGCTATTATTAAACGCTTTACGAAATTTGAATGTTCCTTCAAACGATCCTTGCGCGTAAAAACAATTTAATGGTTTTTAACAAAGCACCTCCTTCAACATTCTCAAATCCATGAATAAAGATTGCTTGCGGATGCACAAAATTAGCAATAAATTTTATATACCAGCAATTTATTAATTAACATTTAATTGTTTACTAATGGCATTATTTAAATGATTTGTAGTTCTAACAAGACCACACAAGATAATTTTTATGGCGGTTTTAGTCAAATTTATGTGGTCAATATAACATTATGTAAAAATTCTATTGATTATTGTTTTTCTGTGATATTTCCGTATCCTTACAACCAAGTTACCTGTTGGTTGCCAATTGGAAAACTTATTTTTATTCAAATTACATTTATCATTCATGAAGAAGATAATACTAATAAATCTAAAAGAAACATGAAGCAGAACAAGACACAGAAAAATTAAAAAAATACAGGTCACTACTAGGAATCGAACCAAGGATCTCTTTTTTTTCTCTCTTGATCTCAAGTCTTAAAAAGGTGGATGGCAAAAATATGGTAAAAATTAGTGGTTGTTATTTTAAAAGATGATATTGTTGATTTTGTATTTGAAAAATGAGACCAACTAAATTGACGTTTAAGAGGAAGCTACGAGCCAAAAATGTATATATTGTTGGTTTACCATATATTTTAGGTAATAGGCATTAAAAATCGCTTGACAAACGGAGTCTAGAAACGTTCGATTTCAATCACAAAACTGGTTTTATTTATTTTGTAAATAATTTTATAAGAAAGCAAAAAAGTTAATCAAGTGAAACTGTCACAGATAATCTAAGATATAATACTGTATTTTTTTTAAGTTGTTTCCTTTACCCGTTCATACATTTCTATTGAAAAAATATTTTTTTTGTAGTTTACATTTATATTTTTTATTGGGTAATTTATTTTTTTATTTGTATTCTACTCAAGCGAAACGATAAGAAAACCTTCAATTTATGTAAAGCATTTTTTAAATAAAGATTAATCAAAATAGTGATTTAGCATTAAGCTTCGCCTTAACAAATAAGTCCCAATGGTCGAGTGGTTTAAGACGCCTGTCCCGTCA
Source organism: Hesperophylax magnus (assembly GCA_026573805.1). Lineage (NCBI taxonomy): Eukaryota > Metazoa > Arthropoda > Insecta > Trichoptera > Limnephilidae > Hesperophylax > Hesperophylax magnus. The sequence goes on along the minus strand of JAIUSX010000184.1, from coordinate 8,653,346 downwards.
AGAAAAGAGATTCGAGGTTCGATTTCTATCGTGGCCGTTATCTTTTTTTTTCTCTGTCTTGTTCTGTTTCATGTTTCGTTTAGATTTATTATTACTATCTTCCTCTTCTATGATATATTATATTCATGTTCATAACCATCGAAATAAGTTAAAGAATAAGTTTTTACTCAAATTATATTAGTTTCATTTAGGGCAATTTTTTTTTTTTTTTAAGTTATAGAAATTATTAACAGCACATATTTTTGAGAACTTTGTTGTATCTGTCGATGGTAATAATTATTCTTTGTGCGACAGCCTCCGTTGTCGAGTTGTCTACGTTCCTAGCTACGAATCTGGAGGTTGTGGATTTAAATCCCTGAGTACGCGAGTACATTTTATTTGTTATTTTTGGAATAATCGAATGAATTCAACTTCGAATTGTAATATTACTGTTTCACATTTTATTTGTTATTTTTGGAATAATCGAATGAATTCAACTTCGAATTGTAATATTACTGTTTCACATTTTATTTGTTATTTTTGGAATAATCGAATGAATTTAAAATCTCAAATTGTAATATTACTGTTTCACATTTTATTTGTTATTTTTGGAATAATCGAATGAATTCAATCTCAAATTGTAATATTACTGTTTCACATTTTATTTTTTATTTTTGGAATAATCGAATGAATTCAATCTCAAATTGTAATATTACTGTTTCACATTTTATTTGTTATTTTTGGAATAATCGAATGAATTCAATCTCAAATTGTAATATTACTGTTTCACATTTTATTTGATTAATTTGAATTATTTAACAATGTATGCATTTAAAACAATTTTAATTAAAAATAGTTATTTTATAAGCTCTCAATGTCTTTCTTTAATGAGCTATGGAGAAAAAAATATCGATTTAACTGCAAAAAAATAATACTAGAAGTAAATAGAAAATGATCTTGCTATCTCGGGCGACGCCGGGGAGAAAAAAGGATAATTCATAATCATTAATAATAGTTCCGTGAAAAATTAATCTTGCTTCTAAATAAATATGTGATTAATAAATCAAAACCAAAATTTACTCTGAAATCAAAAGATTTGTAAGTAGGTACTTAATTATAAACCATAAATATTTCATGAAATTCAACAAAGGAATTATAAAATTTGTCCCCAGAAATGTCACAATGAAAATCTCAATGAATATTAATTTTTCAAACTTTTTTCATGGAAGTAGGCACCATAAAATTTTTATTCAGATTTGACAGCTCGTAGTATGACCCACGCTCATTCGAATTCTGGCAGCATAAAAAGGTAGTATCTAACACGGCCACCACCTTGCTGCGAATACGGAACGTAAAATAACTGATTTAAAGACAGAAAAAATTCCAAACCGTCGAAACCGTTAAAACAAAACTTAACTACCCTAAAGCTCAATCAATAATCCCAAAAGAAACCATTCATCTGTTCTGAATGCAATTACTAATGTTATCCAAATTGACCCTGGTAATAAATTACATCTTTGCGATTCTTTCAAGGATAAAGAAACCATCCTGTCACTTCGAATGCAATCAACAATGTTCTCAAAATTTGTTTTGTCTGCATCGCCATTCCATTGTAAGAATATTATGTACTAAATACAAAATTTGGCTGTCCTGAAACGGGAATCCTTCCCAGTTGGACAGACAAAGGTTCATTTTGTTTTGTATAGTTTGTAATTTATATATATAAAATAAATAAATAAAAATAATGATATTGAGAGATTTTTGATACTCTGATAAATATGGCCAAAGTAAATCTAACTTATAAAACAACATTGCACGAATTCGATGTAAATTTCTTAACGCTTATTTTCTAACGATTAAACTATATAAATATTAATCGTCAATATTAAAAAAAAAATCAGGTAACCCCTGTCAATTTTTTTTCTTGAAAGTGTCAGCAAAGACGATGACGCGTCTGCTAAAACGGCTCTCAATATTAACATATTATATAAATTAACGTTATTTAATTACTAACATTCTTATTAACAAGTTACCGAAATAATATCTTTTGGAGTCTGTAAAAATTCCTTGACCTCTTCAAAACAACATAAATATTTAAGTGTTTGGGTAAATTGACTGGATTTTTTTTGCAAAGTATAAAGATTGTTAAAAATAACAACAACAATCAGTGACATGCACATTCCTAAAGCTATTTTTAATCTTAACAACACTTTTCATCAGAACACCTGCAATTATGTGTGGTTAAACTGTAAACAAATTAATGTCATAGAAATGTTGCCCGCATACCATTATATTACTCTTTAAACAATTTAACAGCTAAATGATAAAAAAAAATAGCTACATGTATTATATCGGAAATAAACTCTCAGAACTGAAAACATACGTTTACCATTACTTTTGTACTTGCTATTTATAGCATAGCTATGAAAGCAGTCCGCACAATATAAAAAAATCAATGAAAAAAACTATAAGTTACCTCTCCTATTAGCTTAAGGTGATGCTTAATGCTAAATCACTAATTTGATTAATCTTTATAACGAATTGTACATTATGAAAACAAAAAAATATGCTTTAGATAAATTGAAGGTTTTCGTATCGTTTCGCTTGAGAAGAATACAAATAAAAAAATAAATTACTCAATAAAAAATATAAATGTAAACTACTAAAAAAAATATTTTTTAAATAGAAATGTATGAACGCGTAAAGGAAACAACTTAAAAAATACAGTATTTTAGTTAAGATTATCTGTGACAGTTTCACTTGATTAACTTTTTGCTTTCTTATAAAATTATTTACAAAATAAATAAAAAACAGTTTTGTGATTGAAATCGAACGTTTCTAGACTCCGTATGTCAAACGATTTTAATACATATTACCTTAAATATAAGGTATGCCAAGAATATACACATTTTTGGCTTGTAGCTTCCTCTTAACTACCTTGGAGAGTTATTAAGGTGGGTTAAGAAATAAACATGTTCACGTGGTGAGAGTGAGGAATATTAGGTTAAGTAAAGGTTGGTTAAGAAATATATATGGTCATATGGTAAGAGTGAGAAATGTTAGATTAAGTAAAGTAATGTTTCTCAATCTTACTTATTACGCTTACGTCAGCCTTTAGGGATCATACGCTTAGGGATCTCATTTGTACAGCATCCAGTCTTATTGCATTCTTTCTCTTCCAGTTTCCATGCCTCACTGCTTAACTTCGCTTCTTTTGACATTTTTGTTAGCGCCAAACGCGTTTAGTCCTCCATTAATTGGATTCCCTGTATTTACCCTTCAATATCACTATCCGCCTTTCCATCTCTCGTAAACATACTTCCCAAATATACAAAGTCATCCACCTGTTCCGCGTATTCATCATTCAAAACTGAGAGTATTAAATATTAACAATTGAGGAAAAAAGGCAATACACCTGCCAAAACTGGAAGTCAAAAGGATTAATAAACGGATCCTTGTCTTGCTAAAACTGGCATAACCTTACCAATGCGTGACTGTTTTAACTGCTTTTTTATAATGTGTGTTGTTCGTGGTGATATTCATACTGTACGAATTAACTTATTCTACCCATACGTAAGTTCGTCAATTCATTAGTGGAGCCTTGAATGATGATCATCAGTCATCAATTATAAAAATCTTCGATAAACAACATAAAAACAAGTTTAATGCGTTAATAAAAGGCAGCAAGCTGTAATCATCAAACATCAAACGTTTTGTAGTAAAATTGGTGGATTTTGATGATTGGAAAAAACAAAAAATAAATGTAATGACTTCACGGTTACCTCGTGATTTGATAACGGATTTGGCAAAATTAATAAGGTCACTACCCCGATTAAAGACAAGCTTTTTCATAACATAACCTAGTCCGGGTTTAAAAGTTCAATAGGTTGGTAATAGAGTATTAAAATATAATATCGAAATACATTTAATTATAATTTATCCATTTGTAGCTTTTGTCATAAATCAATGCGGAAAATCTGCATGAGATATTATCCATTTCTACTTACTATTATGTTTTTTTTTTAATTTTAAGACTTTATGTCCGGGTTAAATCTTCCTAAAAACGAAAAACCTGAAAAACTAAACCCTTACACACAATTTTCCACAAATGATCATCTAGTCCATCCATAGTATGCAAGTGGATTATATAAGCCTAATAAATACAAAACAATACAAGAACAACACTTCAACTCACCAGAGATCAAATGGAAAATAATTCAAGAACTCCAGATATTTTCATATCAGAGGATTCGGCTCGGTAGAACTCCTAACTGGACCTAAATAAATCCTACTGATCCCTCAATATAAATATTTAAAAAATCTTTCGTAATTTAAAATGACTGATTTTTGCATCTGATCTAAAAATCTTTGAGAGATCTAATACGCCTAAATTTTGAATGAGTGAGTTAGGTATAATGCCAGTAGCCGAAATAACAAATGGTTATATTTTTATAGTCTGAGATTTATATTATTATGATTTATATTAAATATTTTAAAAAATATAGGAGCGTACAACTCATTTTTTAACACGATAATTAAACGCAAAAATATATAATAAATAACTATTATGTGTTTACTTTTTTATTTTTATTCATATAAATGAGTATATCATTTACTTATTATTATTATTTTATATTCTTACTATAATATCATCTACTCAATTCACTTACCTACTTAATTTATGTATTAACTTAGTAGTATTTATAGAATAATCCCCATTCTGTGGGGCATAAATGCAAGGCTTGGGTTCGAACTTTTAAAGCCGTTTTCTCATGCTGTATGTCATCGAACGGACTGAAATTTTGAATACAATCTAAGAATTATGGTCTGATGTGAAATCAATTAGAAAATATGCCTAAAATAGCATTTATGGAATAATAATCATTCTGACTGGCATAAATCCAAGGCTTGGGTTCGAATTTTGAAAGCTGTTTTCTCATTCTCTATGGCGTCAAACGGACTGAAATGTTAGATACTTTCTAAGAATTAACAGCTGACGTGGAATCAATGAGAAAATATGCCCAAAGTAGCATTGAAAGCTGTTCTCTCATACTCTATGGCGTCGAACGGACTGAAATTTTAGATACTTTCCAAGAATTATGTTCAGATGTGGAATCAATGAGAAAATGTGCAAAAAGTAACATTTATGGAATAATCATTCATTTCGAAAGCCATTTTCTTATGCTCTATAGTGTTTTGATTAAGGCGTTTCAGGAGAAAGTTTTTTTGTTTTGTAAATTTTTTTAAATTTGCTTAAAACGTATTAATACGTGATCCGATTACAATGTGTTTACGGCAATATGCTACTTATGCTCCAAGACAATTTATTGACGGGCAAGACAATTGTTCGGCAATAGGCAATAAATGAGCTATTTACCTTGCTCATTTACTAGCACCTTCATTAATGTATTCACGGCAATTTGAGTACCTTATCACCCAATTGTACATGTTTACCATGCTTCTATTGCCTACAATCCACAAATATAAAATGCAGCGCTTTCATAAATCAATTTCAGGCACAGCCATTTATTATTTTTAAACTCAGATGCAAAACTATATAATACCTAAATATAATAATGTAAAACTGGGTTCATTCTTATCTCGTATGAGTTCCTTCGCAGAACACCGCATTGGAAAATACCGCAATAAAAAATTACCGTAAAAGTTTAAAAAAAAACATCGCACGGTCGACCGCATAATGTGAATCTTCCGATCGTCCCGGATCTAAAAGATATTTATTGTTTTTTAGAATAACCGATCACAGACTCCCAAAAGAATTATAATACCTACAATATTAAGACGAGGCAATACCCTAAAATAAAACCAGAATCTTAACGACGTAAGTGAAGCAGCCGTGCATAAAAATATGCGATGCATGGCCCTGTGTATTGGACAGACTTGCGGTTGAATTTGCCCTATCAAATCTATAAAATAAAGTGGCAAACCTTGACGACATAACTGGTAAACTCGTGTAAAAACTATTATTTTATAAGCAATAATTATTAGCCTGAAACACTCATCCACATTGAAAAATCTCCTGATAAAAGATACATGACGCCAACGGGACTTGAACCCGTGTCCTTTCGATTTCCGGTCGACAGCTCTGACCACTGAGCTATGGCGGCTTATCTCTTATCCGCGAAATAATTTAATATATACTAGTGTTTCATTCAAAAATTACGGCTTGTTACATTTTTTCACCTGAAACAACCAACTTTATTTTATATGAGAAAGACATTGTAAGTGCTAACTCTCTCACTAGATGGCGTCGAAACAAATTGTCTACATTTTTGGTGAAAATACTAGAACTTTTCAAATATTAATTATTATTTTTTTGGTAAACTAATGTTTAAGACAAGATTTTTTATGCACAATGTAAAAACATTATTCGGCGCGTGGCCCGTCGTAATTAATATACGGACCTACGCTCGACTTTGCTCTATCAGGCCTAGAAAATCGATCTTTCTGTGGGGTTTATTTTAATTATTTCTAATGAACGAATTATTGAAATATCAAATGTTTCTAGAGGGATCCCTCGGGAAGTTACAGATTCATCGTCTAGAAAAATAAAATCTGGTTTTTACTACTAATTTTATAGTTTATAAAATATTCCAACGTTTTACATAAAATATTTTAATAGTAAGGTTCTATTTTTAATAATATTAAATATAAATAACTTGCATGCGTAGGGATCCCTCTAGAAACGTTTTAAATTTTCGCAATAAGTTCATCAGAAATAATTAAAAGCAAGCAATGTGCAACCCCCATCATTAGTCTGATTTCGCCTTAAGAAAAAACAAGTCTTCCGAAACGAATCGAAAAAAATAGTAGAAACCCCAGATCAGAAGTTAATTAGCTCTTCAAATTGAACTAATGTGAAGAATATAATGAGTTAAATAAAAACGAGTATATTCAGATAGAAAAATAAACGTCAGTTCTGAATAATATGTATATAGGTAAATTTAATTATTTATATCAAAGCTGTTCATAATATAAAAACAGAAGCGATATGAACAATTTAAATATCGGATAGAGTCTTTGTTAAATAATGATTATTTTAACTATTTATTATAGCGATTAATACAGCGTTATTTACATTTTATAGTTACAATAAATTTCAGTTCATTTTACTATTTTCAGTTATTATTATTGATTTATCGAAGTTTGAACAAGATTGTAATAGATAATCATTGAAAATAATATAACAAAACTCTCGATAGTGAAAATAGAATGAAACAAGGAAAAAAAGATAAGTCGCAACTGGGACACGAACTAGTGTTTTATCTGCCACCAAATAACTCGTCCTCATAAAACACGTTCTATCTCCTTATCTGTTGTTGTCAGATAAATAATATAAACCAGTTAGCACGGTTAGTTCCTGTTCCTGGGGAGGATGGTTCAATAATCAGTCGAAGCAAAAAAACTACTAATACATCTATCAATAAAAATAGACGTATTTTATTATTTAAAAAAAAATTGTTTTGAAAACTTCAAACGGTTCCTTTTGAAAATAACAGATGGCGCCACTTCCGTTTACAACAATCCTAAACTGTACAGTTATTAGTATAATAATACTATCAAATTACTGGAAATATATTATTTTGCTTTTTTTTATATAAACCTTACAAAACTGACAATGCATAGATAACTAGCTGTGAAAACATATGTGAAATAAATACGTCAATAACATGTTATTAATTGGTCAGACCTGTTTCTAACTTATGACATCAGTTCAATGTGTGGATAATCCTACATCCTGGACAGATGTGAGATACAATGACTTGAGAAGGAATATTAAAGATTGAATTAATTATAACAATAAGTAATAAAAATTACATCGTGCATAATCTCGAATGGAAAACTTGATTGTAAATTTTCATCGGTCGGACTAATAAATTTCTGCTTGTAAACATTTTTCTATTTTGACCATAGACATCCATAAATATAGACTTGCCCTACACGGAGTAAACAAACTGATATAAAATAATGTTATTTATTCAAAATATGGTGAAATTATTCGTTTTCATGATATTAATTAGGAAAAGAATACGTGTTCTCGATATATTCTGAATTACTAGTATTTTATCAGGAAATTGGCATGCTATCATTTTTTTAACACGATAATTTTTCTCCGTGTAGCATGAAATCTAGGTATCAGTTCGTAGAGCTGGAGCAAACCACGTGACCATATTTTCGGCACCAGGAGCGTCAGAGAATGTTTTGAATAAACAATGACATTAGTCGTACATTGACAACCGAAGAGCGCACATTGAAATAACGTTTGCCGCGCTGTAAGTTCTAAGACTTTTCTGGGCAGTATTTGAATGTTCGTTCTTAAACGAATTGCCTGGCGTAGCGACGTTAAAATAAAGTGAGGTAGGTAAATTATAACACATGTAAAAGTGTCTAAAAGAAACAAAATATAAAAATGTTCGAACTTTTTTTTCCGTTTTTGGATTTATAGTTTTTTACGCAGCCAGCAATTTGCGCGCCATTGTAAAAAAAGACTAGTAATTCGTAAGTAGATATTATTTTCGAGGACTGAATGATTATAATAATATATATCTTTATTTAAGAAAGTTTGCACATTACAACTAAAAATGCATATTATGATGTATATTGTACATTGATTTATAATTTTTTTTAAGCTTATAAAATTAACAGAAAAATAATATGATGAAGGTAAAAACGGAAATAAAAGTATAGTTAGTTGAGGTTTCTCAAACACCGCCTCACTAGGCTAGCCTGTGTTGAGGTAGAATTTTGCAAGTTACTTCCTAATACCTTCGAACATACCTATACTTGTATTAAGATGTATTCGCTCAATTCTCCTGTCATTCATTTATCGACAAATCGCCGAAGGTGGGAGTCACACCGCGTCTTAATACTGGTTACTGGCAACTTGGTTTGTTCCCATTTCCCTGATATAGGCTCGTCTATTAATTTGAATGTCTGTGATTGTGACAAAACATACATTATTAAATATAATTATTTCGAAAATTTGTTTTAGTGAATGACAATATTGATGATTTTTTTTTGGTTTGTTTTTTTTTGTATTTGATTATCGTTTCAAGTAACTAATACGTTTTAGTTAAATGAGGCCAAGCTAAAAAGAAGATTAAATCCTGGCGTGCTCAAGTAAATGTTAATTTTATTCATTTTGTTTTTCAACAATTAATTCATAAAAAATAATATATTTTTATTTGATATATTTATATTTATATACTATCAATTACATAGAAACCGTACAGAAAACGATCTTAAAGGTAATACTAAAAAAAACATAGACTGACTGATACAGACCAAATATTCAACAGCTGTGACGTACTAGATATACGCCAATTATACGTTAAAACACTACTAAACTACATTTTTTACAAAAAAAATAATTTTCAACATACACAAAATAACACTAACAGACCAGTTAGACAAGCGTACAAAGAAAACATTAAAACTCCGACAGTAAATTCAAGCTTTGGACAAAGACACTACCAATACCATGCTATAAAAGCTTTCAACAGTGTAAAACTTGAAATTAAAATTGAGGAAAATAAAAATAAATTCACACACAAAATTACAAAATGGATTAAAGAACAAAAAAGACAATATTACCAAAATGTCATAGCATAAAATAAAAATAAAACCTACACGTAACACACAAAACCAATATAAACACACATCACTCACAAACACACAAGATTATTTTCAATGTATTCTTTTTTAATTTTAAATATATTATTATGTATTACGTATTTTTAATTTTAAATGTATTATTTTCTCTTTAAATGTATTATGTAGATTATATTTTCATATTATAAAATGAAGGCCTCAGCACGGGCAAGCCACCCAGTGAGGCCTACATTACTGGAAAACTTAAAATGTAAAAAATATTGTAACAAATAAAATAAATAAATAGTTTGAAATAAACCTTGTGAAAATTAAAATTGTTAGTTAAAATGGATTTAGCCGTGTTTGGTGTAAACAGATCTGAATAGCCAGATACTTCCCCACCTTTCTCTTCTTCTTCTACTTCCTCTCCCCACTTTCTTCAGCCTTATAACATACCTTATTTGAGGATGTCATAATATTAATATGGCTGCATACGGCTTGAAGCCGTTGGGGCTCTTGTGCGGTATTGGGGTGGGGAAGTACCTAGCTATTCAGATCTAGTCCCAAAACATGTAATTTTATTAATATATTCGTTTCAAGTAATATTTAAATTCTGAATAGTGTTATTTAACAAGGGTAATACTAAGAGTATCTTTCGTGGAACGTGTGGCAATCATACTACATGTATATTATTTTGAATGACACAAATCCATTCAATTAAATTTGGAATTATGTATAAATGTGAATAAAGCAAAAGCGTGTGTCAGTACATATACTGTGTATTGATTTCCACCTGTTTTATTTTTTTGTTTTTTTTTTTTTAAATTATCTTCTTAGAATTTAAAAAACAGGATGCTATGATAACATGTTTTTGTTTTTGTATCTTCTTCGGAATTCAGGATCTCCTGAATGATAGGGAAAACCACAGAAGGTACATTGTTTCAACGTAGGGATCCCAAACATCCCGGATCTTGCTTGTTTGACCCTCTCTGTAAAGAAATAAAAAATATATTTATACATATACTTGCTTCAATCAAAATTGCATTATTATGATATTATAAAATTGTAGGATTGATAATTATTGCAAGTTAGATAAAACAAAAAGTGCAGATCCTTGAAACATCACGAAATCTGACTTACTTGTCGAGATTTTCAACAAAAGAAATGCAGAAATAAAATCTGTTTCTTGTCAATTATATTGTAGTTAGGCACTTGTTAGGCACTTACTTAAGCTTGTCTGAATTGTTGACTCAATCGGTTGTAATTTTAAAATAATATTTAAATTCACAACAAATCCGAGTTCATTGAACCAGAATAATAATCAAAGACAAACGTTTGTTTTTTGTTGTGAAATGTTTGAATTAATTGATAATGAATATAATTGTAGGTACCTACCGACTTGCTTATTGTGAGTAAACAAAAAAACACCGTCTACATATTCCATCATTTATAAAAATCAAACCATTATGCAAGCGAATTGAATTAAAATATAATATTTTTAGTACCTATTTTGTCGCATGTGATTGAACCGGAGCTACACAGAAACACGCGATAGAAACAATATTTTTAATTCAATTTAGTTAAGTACGTAACATTCTAAAATTCAATAATACATATTAAGCAATATAATTTCGTACATGAAAGTACCTACGAAAGATTCTAAAATTCAAAAATACATATTATTACAGTATAATTTCGTACGAGAGTAGGTAGTAGGTAGGTACCTACGAAACAATTCTAATATTCAAAAATACAAGTTATTAAACAATATAACTTCGTACGTGAGTTAGTAGATACCTACGAAACAATCTAAAATTAAAAAATACAGATTATTAAACAATATAATTTCGTACGTAAGTATGTACCTAAGAAACATTCTAAAATTCAAAAATACGTCATTCTTATATTTTCAGTGCCTATAGTAATGGTCCACATTGTTGCAATTTAAAATTTCTATTCATATATTTTTTACCTTGGTTCATGGATTTACAGGAGACTCTGAGGAAAATAATTTCCCTCAGGACCTATGTCACATTTGGGGATGCTGCCTGGAGGTTTTTTTAAGGAAACGAAAGAGAGGAAGATCTGAGAATGAAAAAGGTATGGTGCCTTTGGTGGGCAGGATTCTGGGGGTCGCTGTGTCCAGGAGTGCCGGACGTTTCAATTCATCCATTGCACTGCCAAGATCTAGGTTCAAGACAATCAACATGAACCCGGGCACCCTTGCTAAGTCACCAAACGTAGCGAACCACCTAATGTGACCTATGGCAGAGGTGTTTGTTATCCAATAAATGGTTCACGGAGCGGCGGTACCCGTGCCCGCCTAAAAATGAAAAAAAATGCATGTATTTTTTTGTTACTGTTTTTTTTTTCTCGTTTCTGCGCTAGTTTTCACATAATATCCATCTAATTAAAGCGATGAACCAAGTCATTATATTATACTTCCAAATAAGCTGTGACAAGTCATCAAATGACAATAATGTATTCCCGTATTCGCATTCAGTGATGACAATGTTATATGTGAGTTGACATTCATCACGAGTATGACCACATAAGGGATTGCATGACATAATTCACCACTTGACGTGTTATTATACATACAAGTAGTAACTACCTGATTGTTTGTTACTTCAGATCCGTGAAGTGGCCTTTTCTATATTATTATAAGTGGCGTGGAATGTCTTTCGTGGATTTTCCAGTATAAAAATACAGCGTTGGAATTTTTATAGCATCTGATTATTCACTTTGAACTCTTGAACCAGTTGGTGATCTGCGTGAGAGAGCGTTTGAGTTTGAGATCCGGATGACGCGGGTTTGGAACCCGGCACGCGCGCAATGCAGAAATGCTGAGTCTGTTCTATAAATATTTTAACGGAGCCTGCTCAGAGTAGCTTGCAACATTGTTCTCCTGTGCCGGCGCACGTGCGTGAAACTGGATGGACACTTTCACGTTCACTAGAGCGGGTCGTTTCTTCGACTCGTTTGTGAGTATGTGGAACAAGCTTAAGGCATCTGATTAACCGCCTGTACAGACAGGGATGATATTGTAAGCTTTAATATCATTTCAAAATTGGATCTCACATGTTAAGAATCCAGACAAGCGATGAAGTATTATAAAAAGTATTTTTTCTAAATTTTCACATACCAAAAAGTGTATTTCTTTTGTTTCCATTTATTGACAAGTAAAGTAGGGGTGTGTGCTTTTTAGCTATCATGCAATTATCAATCCCTGATTTATAATATTTAGTTATTTTTCACGGCTCTGCGGTATAAGTATTATAAAATATGTGCAGTATTTTCACACCATATTGCAGAGTGGTAAATTGATTGATCACATCGGAATAGACAGGTATTTCTCATCTCGTTCCTTCCCCGCTTATCTGAGCCTCACAGCAAGCCGCAAAATTTGGAATGCCATGGACCCACTTGCTACGGGAACTTGGAATCATGTAAGGTAACAGAAATATTTTTAGATTTTCAATATTTTTAATTTCAAAACATATATATTTTAATTTGTGTCAGTACGTAAATCTAAAAAATGTTTTTTAATAGTGGTCACAATTAAATGGTTTTACTAAAACCATCTTACATTCCTTAGTTACTTCTTCGGTTGAAGAAATAAATCAAGTATCTGTATAATAAATTAATTTAATTTCTTGCTTGTATTATACATTATTATCTTTACATATTTTATAACTCCACCCAGGAGGCCCTGAGGAACATAGTTTTCCTCATCGCGAATGTCGTTCTTGGAGATGCTGCATGAATGGTATTTTTAGGAGAGGCAAGAGTGAAGATGGGTCTTACAGATACGCATGTTGTAGAAGGGAGGAAACACAAAAGCCGGTAAATCGTCTAACAGACAAGCTGTTGAGTTGTAGTAATGACCTCTTCTCGTGTGACAAAATGTCATACGAGAAGAGTATACAATTTTTTGGAGTGTATCCTAACTAAGCACTGATGGAAAAGGAATGAATGACCCTAGTTCCTGGAAGTATCGTTCATTGAAATACCAGTAAAACAAATACAGCATAATTACCTGTGCCCTAAAGATTACAATACATTTTTTAGGATAAGAGATTTTTTTGTAATTTGTGGTTAAAATTAGTTAAATAAACAAGTATATTATGATTGTGAATCATAATAGACATCGGACGCCCCTGAAGCCAAAATGGCTAAAAGGTATCCATTTTCTTCGCAAATTAACGCATTGACATGTTCTTGTAATCAGATTTGCATCTGAATAATTAGTATAATTGCATATAATTAGGTAGTTTTTTTTAATGTGACATCATAGTATCGTGCCACTGTGGTCTTAAAATATTTTTAAATCGGGTTGTCACAGTTCCATAAGCGTAGCAGTGCGATGTGGGCGTGTTTCGTGCCTTTATAAGCGTTCAAAGGAAAAAGATGACAGAAAATGGTTTGAAAGGTAGATGTGTAAAAACGAATTATACAGGGAGCGCTAATAATAAATAAAAACAAATTATAAAAATTGTTTTATTTTAGTGTATTGGGAAAACAAAGGGTTTTACAATTTTATATAAATCATTGACCAGTGAAGTTTCCACATAAAATTCATGTTACATGCAGAAAAAAACATAAATAAACAGAAAATCATAAATAAACAGAAAAACATAAATACACAGAAAAACATAAATAAACAGGAAAACATAAAACACCTCCATGAAAATAACTGTGATATGTTAGAAATAGATATTGTATTAATTGATTGTAATTTTAATTATAGGCGTAGGCAACTGCCATGAAAGATTTTAATAAAACACAACTTATTTAAAATATCTCCACATCTGAGTTAAATAGCATTTAAAGAAACACTGTGATTTTTTTTCGTACCTGTAGCATCTTAAATAAGAGAACGAGATGTTATTTTTTATTGATAAACTAACGTTTTTTTATAAGACAAGGTTTTATGCATAGTATAAAGGATAACATTCTGAGAAGGCACGGGTTCAATTCCCGTTGGCGGCATTTATTTTTACTCGGGAGATATTTTCAATTTGTATTAGTATTTCGGATGACTAATTATTGCTTATAATTATTTAGAACGAGATGTGTTTTCTTATATTTTTCGAAGCATTCTTTGCGATTTTTTTATGTCGGGAGAATCTCATAAATATAATTACTTTTTCAACTTGGCATCTGATTAAAGAGTGTCTTGAAAAATGGTTTTTTAAGAGCTTAGAAACTTGCTCAAGGGAGATATGTGTTGTATTATGTCGGTAGAAATTTGGAATTTCCAAACATTTCCAATACAAAACTGTGTTTCGTCTTCATTATTAAATTCAAAAGGCATGTAGGTATAATATGTCAGGCAAGTATGAGAGAGACAGAGCGGGTGCTAAATGAGCTAAAATCAAAAGGTATCAAAAAGTGACGACATTGGTTTCCATTAAAATGTACATGGAAGGCATTTCATTACTAAAACAAATATAAATATTACGTTTAAATCAGGACTATAATGTTGAAAAAAAGTCAGGGCCTCCTATGCGGACTTAATGTAAAAAAAATAAACTAAAATAAGGATGCAAAAAACAAATTTTTTTTATGCTATAAAAACAAGTATTTAAAAAAATATTTATAATGAGAGAAAAATTATAATAAGAACACAAGACAAAGTGTTACATTCTTATGCAATGCATACACAACCAACTATCAGACACACTCACTAACCAATAGGATGCATGATCTGGAAAACAAGTTTGGGAGTACTCTTGATATATTTACTGACTCGATTTAAAGAAAAGCGCAATCTAAAACAGCACTTTGTTGAATCCTACAAATTATAGTATCGTTGGTAATGTAGTGTTCTGGATTTGTCTTGTATATAGTATTGTTTTAGTTTCCATTTTAACAGTTACAGATTTTGCTAGTATTTTTTCATATTTAGTTTACCAGTTTATCGCTATTTTAGGCTTCAAAACCTATATACTGACATGCTATAATTTTTGATAGCTCACAAGGTATTTGGCGTATAACAAAATAAAATAAAATAAACAAAATTAGGAGTTTGATTGTTGCCTTATGAATAAATAATAGGTGGTAAAATTGAATATTACTAACAAGGAACAAATAAGAAACGAACATCATCGTGCTTGGCAATTTTACACTTAGAATCCAATGAAAATTAAACAAATAAATAATACGTATTCCTAAAGAGCATGCCATAGAACCTGTGATAAAATAAAGTGGTTTAAAACCAATTTATGTGGTTATTTTATAAATAAATAAAATTTATACAAAAAAAGTTGAAATTAGAGTCAAACTTATATTTAGCGTATCTTATGAAACATAAGTTTTTTTATATATTAGATCACACAATAAAGTTGAGAGCTAACTGAATATTTACAAATAATAAATACCGTACGAAAACGACGCATAGAGGTCGAATATTTTCGAACTAAAAATTCTAATGGTGGGTTTTCCCAAACTTCCGATGTTGGATCTAATATTTATTTATTAATAATAAAATGTTCTAGAATCCATTGGCGTGGCAAACGTCCAGATATGTTTATTTTTATTTGGGGTATTTTAAATGGGTACATATTTATCTACGTTCTAATACAATCCTTATAAACGTATTATTTCCAAAAACATTTTTTAGAATAAATCAATCACATATTTACGTAATTTAAGTTGAAATTTGTTAATGTTATTTTTTCTAATCAACGACTTTTGATTCTCGGTTTTTTTCCTGAGAGGTAGGCTTATTTAATTTCTTTTTATCGTTGAAAATCTGCAGTCTTTCAAATCCGCTCTCTTTCAAATCTGCAGTCTTTCGAACCTGCAGACTTTTAAATCTGCAGTCTTTCAAATCTGCAGTCTTTCAAATTTGCAGTCTTTCAAATCTGCAGCCTTTCAAATCTGCATTCTTTAAAATCTGTAGCATTTCAAATCTGCAGTCTTTCAAATCTGCAGATATTCAATTTTTCTTAGAAATTCAATTGATGCCACTAATATTTTTTTTAGTTTAAATACAAAGTACGGAAGTAAATAATTTGTTTAAATGACAAGATATGTAATTCAATAAATAGCTAACTAAATCCCCGGCGTTAAACGGGCTTTTCGCAAAATTTTTCAAAATGTGTTGTAGAACGTGATCTCCTTCTTATTTTGAAGGTCAAGTGTGCAAAATTTCATCATTCTTGGAATAAAACTGTACATTTGTCTCAATCAAATCAAAATCGCTTCACGACCACCCACCCGCCCTAGACACTCTCCTTTATATTAATAGAAGATTCACAAAAATATCATTCATAAAGTAAATATACATAATACAAGTTAGTTAAGTCGGATTTGGGTACCGCCGCGGCCGCCACGTGAACCATTTTGGTTTGTGTAATCCCACACATCCCATACAGATAATTTTATCATTACTCTTTTTTCAATCGTTAAATTTTGGTACGTACTTATCTACAAATGTTTGAGAGCGGCTCGAAGCTATTTATATTTCCATGTCTATGAGTTGTTATAATAAATATATCACATAGGAATTGGTGGCATTGCTGCAGTATTGAAACATATCAAATTTCTAATTCTGAATAGGGGCATATGAAATATGACAAATTTCAAAATATTCAGGGCAGTCAATAAAATTTCGCAAATTTATAAAAATAAATTTAATGACATTGCACATGAAAAATAGTGCGGAGCACAGATATCACGGAAGTTTCATAGTTTACGCCACTGCAAAAATTAGCACCGTTAGATCACGAACATAAACTAGATTTAATTC
The DNA here is from genome assembly GCA_026573805.1 of Hesperophylax magnus. Lineage (NCBI taxonomy): Eukaryota > Metazoa > Arthropoda > Insecta > Trichoptera > Limnephilidae > Hesperophylax > Hesperophylax magnus. Next base: position 8,636,002 of record JAIUSX010000184.1, on the reverse strand, counting down.
TAAATTTAGACAGCAACACCAGAATGACGGCTTTTTTTACTCTGCACCTATGACGTTATAACACTAATGTACTATAATTGAATTACGAACCGAATAAGAAGTAAATTGACTGCGTGTAAGAAGGTAGAAACAATATAGAAAGGTTATTAAAGGATTGGAGATACATTTTTGTAGAGAATTTGTGTAGGAAACCACGTCCTGATGATGATGACTCTCAAGTTAGACCTTCTCAAACATTTTTTGGTCCAACCAGCATCTGGTTCCGGATCTTTATATTTATGATATAACGTCTCAACATTATTAATTATATTTTGTGTAACAACTTTTTTATTGTATTGGATCTGCAGATTGTACTAGATGTGCCTTCGACTTAATATGGAGAGTTTTGGGCACAGTGTAATATAATATGTCTCGACGCCATCTAGTGAGAAATTCAGCACTACCAAAGCCTTTCCTGCAAAAATAAAGTTGGATGTTTACAGGTGAAAAAATATAATGGTAAGCAATGATTGTTGATAGAAATTCTAGTACATATTGAATTATTTGGCGGGTTGTGAATAAGCCGACGAACCTTAGTGGTTCAAAGCACCTGACCGGCAATCAAAAGATGCGGGTTCAATTCCCGTCGGCGGCATTTATTTTTACTCGGAAGATATTATCAATTTGTATGAATATTTCGAGCGAGTAATGTAATAATTTATAAATTGATCTAATAAAATTTCGCCGGGATTTGAAACCGCGACCTCCGGCTTTGTAGTCGAGAGTATCACCTTTCGATCACAAAGGTCGTCAAATTTGTTAGATGTCTGTATACTGGCTATTAAATTATTACATTTTTTTTTAAATTTTATACCTTTACATTTTCTATTTTTATTTTACTTTTTCCTTGTGTACCATGATGGTGTGTATTTTCCAGTGTACTTGGAAAATTGATGCATGTTCTTGATAGACGAACACCGATTGCCACAATATAATGCGTATTACCGTGTGTAGCGCACGTAATTTGGAAGTATTATTTTCACACCATGAAAGCCAATCTAGTATATTTTAAATACTGTTCTGCATTATAAATTTCATTGTGGTCCAAACCAGTTTAAAAGTACCACATTGAATGTGAATGCAATCCCAATTTAATAAACATACTGTAACATTCAATGCTCCATACATAACTTACACCTAAGTTCCACCATCTACATTCTACATAGATAGATTGGACAGGAAATAATTTACAATGCAATTCACCAAGCGGATGAGATAATCGCTCTTATAAAAAGCTTTTTATTGGAACGATAACTCAGGCCGATATGTAGAGACTTGCCTGACTTACGACATGGAAAATAGTATAATATACTAACACAGGAAATGTTATGTGTTGGATATTGAAATGTTGGTGTTAGTTAGATGGGTGTGAGGAGTGAGAGAGTTGGATGTTTGTTCATGTTTGAAGTTTTGGAAGGAAAGAACGATTTTATTATGGAATGGAATCTGCCTCAAATAATACAGGGTTTTCCAATAAGAGGTGTTATTTTGATATTCAATCGTAAAAGATCAATGGTTTCGTTGCTTATGTGGCACGTAGCGCCTTCTTGTTGAAAGTAAACGTTACCCAGATCATTCCATCCAATTTCGGCCAAAAAAAATTATTAATCATCTCTCGATAGCGCAATCCATTCACCGTAACTGTTGCTCCAGCCTCATTTTCGAAAAAGTAAGGTCCAATGACTCCGCCGGACCATAAACCGCACCAAACAGTCACACTTTGAGGATAGAGAGGCTTTTCAACAATAACTCTTGTTGACGAAGAAGTTTAATTTTCCTTGTTGACGAAGCCACCGAGGTGGAAATGGGCCTCATCACTCAAGATGATTTGCAATTGATTCACTCAAGTGAATTTTAATAATTTCAATGCGTTGTTGAAGCGTGTATCGTTCCATTTTTATTAATGACGTAGTTTCTACTTATCAAATGTTAAAAAATGACAGCTTTAAAAGTAACATCTACCGAAATAGCGGGCTATTCAAAATAACACCTCTTATTGGAAAATGCTGTATAAATTTGTTTCAACCCTTCAAGCCCCGTTAGGACATTACTAGCCCTAAATATCATATTACATTAAAGCCAGATCTGACCGGGACGTCCATACAATGTTTATTTTATTTTATTTATTTATTTACTATGATATGTATTGTCATAATTTCGTAATGTGCGAACTGCGAAAACTGCGATTTACCGTGTTGAGGAATACATTTTACATTTTTTTTATCTTATTCAATTTACATTTTAATATAATTTAATACTTGTTACACTAGTTAGAATGTGTGTTACAATTATTTTTTATTTTTCCGAAAACTTAACAGTTTTACTAATATAGATTGTTTTAATTATACTTTGTCCCTTGAATATGTTTTGTTGGATTGAAAAAAAAAAAAAATTTCTCAGTTTGTTTCATAATATAAAAACTTGACGGCCTCCGTGGTCGAGGGGTATGGATTTCGACTAACAAGCCGAATGCCGCGGGTTCAAATCCCGGTTTACGTAAGTAATTATTTTTATGAATTTACGTTTTTTCACAATTTATTCATTTAATAAATATACTTGCAGTACGTTCCAGAGTGGAAGATACTATCAGTATCGCCCTGGTGTTCTCCCATCTCCCTCCCTCCCCTTTACCTTCAGCTTTTCAATATAACGCATTTGAGGATGCCATAGTCTCACTGGTTCCAGAGGGTTGGGAGCAGTTGAGAAATGACAAGTGAAGTGACAGTTTTCTTATTAATTCCCTACGCAAAAAAATGTGTTTACTGAATATCGAATTCTTTCAAAATTATGGACGTTCTAAGTCAAATCGTTTTGGTAAGTTTTTTTGTACATTTCCATGTTTGAAATAATATTTTTATTATTTAGTATTATCAATGTTAATTCCAAATACTAATAGTAACAGTTTTGTTGTTGCGACAACTTGAAAAATAAGAAATATAGGGCATATTGAGGGTAAATATATTATAGCATACCAACCACGTTTAAGACAATGCAAAAGCAGCCATAATTTTAAAATTCAAATATGTTCTCGTTCTGAAAACCATGTAACAAATATAAATAAAGTATTAAATAAAAATAGCTAATTAAAACGCAAAGTAAATTTAAATTTCGTAAATCTCGAAGCAATAACAAAAACTTACTACAAATACCGATAACACATACTACGTTTGGTCAACGAAACTTTAAATACTTTGCGACAAGACTCTACAACATTCTTCCAGACAGCATAAAACAATGTGATTCACAAAATAAATTCAAAGATAATGTAAAAATTTTGATAAAAAATAAGAATAGGGCCTTCACTGGTGCATTCACCCAAATTCGCAGTTATTGAAGTCACCACATTATTGAGCGAATACTTTTTAATACAAGTATAGGTATGGTAAGTTTTTAGATTCTCACGGCCAAAAGCATTTTTGTTGTTTGTTTTTGGGGTGTTATGCCGTGTTGCGCTAACTCCTTCTTTAGCCGACGTTTCGGACAGCGTTGCAGTGTCCATCATCAGGGCAGATCCGGTAGATCCGAAGATCTACCGGATCTGCCCTGATGATGGACACTGCAACGCTGCTACCGGATCTGCCCTGATGATGGACACTGCAACGCTGTCCGAAACGTCGGCTAAAGAAGGAGTTAGCGCAACACGGCATAACACCCCAAAAACAAACAACAAAAAAAGTATAGGTATGTTCAAAGGTACTAGGAACTAACACGAAAAATTCTTCCTCAACACAGGCTAGCCTAGTGAGGCGGTATTTGAGAAACCTCAACTAACTGTACTTTTATTTTCTTCTTACCTTCACAATATTATGTTTGTATTAATAGTTCTTCATTTTTGTAAATTGTAGTTACAAATCAATGTACACCATAATATGTATGTATAGTTGTAATGTGTAAACTTTCCTAAATGAAGATATTATTATTATTAAATACTGTATGCCTTAAATTAAAATGAACTTTTGGCATCATGAAAGTTTTAAATTAATATTTTTCATTTTTTCTTTAAAAAACTGCCTTCCACGCATAAAAGGGGTTAGGTTTGGTTTAGTGTATAAAAATATTCATTTAAAAGTGGAGGACGGACAACGTTACAGTGTTCATCATCAGGGCAGATGTGTGACACATCTGCCCTGATACACACGAAACGTTGCCTTTAGCTCAACACAGCATAACACCCCAAAAACAAATAACAAAAATACTTTTGGCCGTGAAAATCTTAAATCATAAATAATAAATTTATACAATACGCTAAATGAGCATTTTTTAATGTCTTACTAAGTTAGCGTGGTACGTTTTTTTACGGCATGAGAAGTCAAAGTTAGCTAATAAAAAAAATTTACTCGTTAATCGGGCATGAGCGTTTTATTTTCCAAAGACTTTGGCAATGTTAGTTGTATTTTGGTCTGTAGCAGGACTATTTAAGGAAGCGAAAGTTTTGTATCTAATTCGTCCGAAATTTGTTTTATTAGCTATAATAAATAAATTATGTCTAGTTCGCTATATAGGATCATCCAGACAAATTCTTCACCTTCTTTGGTATGCTATCTTGGAGGAGTTTAGTTATAACCAGGGCAATCTTCATACCAAAGATTGCAGCTCAAGTCCAACCTCAACGGAATTACATTCGTTCAGATCTTCCAAGTCATTAAGTCATCAGGTCTGGTGGGTCTAGTCTACCATGTCTGACATTAATCAGGCCCTGTCCCAATATGTTGTAGTATTTTCCCTTGGGAATCTAGTACCAACATTATAAAGAATACTGAAGCAAATTCAAAATTAATCAAACTGTGTAAAATTATTATTTGGTAGTTATTTAAAAACAACAGGTATCTTTGTAAAAAAAATACTACCTAATTGAAATGATTTCCTAATGATGTAACCAATACCTCCGATGATAAAAAAGCTCATACGTAAACCAAAAAAACATATAAAATGACCGGCGTGTAAAACCTTTGACACTACATTCATAAAAATTACGGAATAACAATCAAAACGTCCTTGTAAAAGGGCGTTACTCAAAATGTAAGTGTTTTAGCATCCGGGATAGGTAATTTCATCAATTCAAATGAATAATTCTTCATAATTTTATATTTCAAATCAACACGTCCCAACAATTAAACTTAAGTATGGTATAATTATTAATAATGCATAAAGCTGACATTGAAAAGTCTCTGTTTTACGAGGCAAGCCGTTATTGGTTTTATTACTTAATTACAATGATGCTTTTGCAAGTTTTCAGGGGGGTTTCTAGAAGGGGGGTTTTTCCTGTTTTAATCAAGGTGTTTAATCTGTATCCTAGTTAATTGACTGGATCTGGAATCGAGCTAGCCCCAGCTCTGATTTAATGCTATAATTATAGCCTGAAGCAACTTCAAATGAATGATAACACCTTCTGTATTATATATGTGGATATAATTTTAAATATATGTGAATACCGCTCAAGTCCTAACTGATCGTAGCCAGTAGGGCTGTGGCATCCCCAATTTAGGTATCTTATAAGGAGTGAGAAGGTTCAAAGCAAAGAAAGTTAAGGGGTTGGTAATAACCTGACTTTTCATATATCGCCACTAAATAGGGCTAAAGCCATTTCAAGCAACATTTAGATTCTGAATGGTGGCCTTACCCCAAGTCGATATTCGGTGTTAGTATCGACCACTAGGGAACGAAGTATTTTTTTATTATTATTGATTTAAATCATTTATTTTTAATACATTAATTTATTTATCAAATTATGTTATAATTAAATATATTTTTTCATGATTAAATTTAAAAAGTTATATTTTCTTTTTTTTAATATGAAAACCACACAAAAGTCCCAACTGTTCCCAATCAAATGAACATTTTTAAACATGTCATTTTTAATTAATATATTCAAATGTGTACCTTTCAAATAATGCATTTAAATTTTAAATGAAAAAAATTTGAATTAATACATTATTTTTATTTTACTTTAGTTTTGTATAATTAATTAATTAATTTTTTTTTTTTAAATTTTATATCACTCCAGATATTTATTAAATATTATTTATTAAAAACGGACGCTAGGGCAGGCGAGCACTGTGATGAGTAGATAGATAGCTTGATAAATACAGCGCCTCAGCAACGCGTTACATAACCTGCTCCAATTATGCCTGGGTATCTCCCGACATATATTAATGAATGGCTTTAATTGAGATACCAGTCGCGCCACAGAAAACATTGGCTTCAATAAAAAAAAGTTTCCACAAAAATGGGAGGTACATGGCACAGAAAGCTATAAATCCCATGGATGTAAATATTCACAAATGAACAAGAATTGGAATGAATGAAAAAGTACGGAAAATAATAATACTAATACATTTAAATATAAAGAGCAATATACAGCAAAGAAATTCGAATCTAAATAATAATAAAATAGTGAATTAAAAAAATTACAAAGTGATACAATAATTTTTAAGATTTTTTTAAAGCTTTCATCGAGTACCTACAGAGAAATTGGTTATCATAATTGTTTATAATTTTAAGTTTTTTGTACGTTGGCAGACCCTTGGCAAGCTAAAAACTGTCTAACCTTGAATCTAACTGTTTCAGTTTCGACTTGGTAAAAGAACCATCATTCAGAATTATTGGAATGTTGAGTTGCTTGGAATGGTACAAGTTGTTTGAAATGTTACAAGTTGCTTGGAATGGTACTATGGTACAAATGGTAATGGAGTTTGGTTACCAGGCTGTAAAGCTGAAGGGAGTGAGGGAGAGGAACGGAATAGGGAAGTGGATGGTCAGGGGGTCAAGAGCTGCGAAGTCGATAACTCTACACCATCGGATCCGTAGGCCTAACTACCGACGATTTTATAACGATTTCCTGAGCACGATCATACTTTTTATACCCAGACCAATATTCATACTGCAAATTTACATATGCTGGCAACGCTGGCGCATCTGATTGACACTCCTAAACGTAAACGTTAAAAATACTAATAAATTAACAATATCGAATTAAAATATTAAGTTTTACATATATTGACAGTTTGCATGTACATTTTGATACTAAAAAGAGAGTTCATTAGTTCGTGAAGTCAATAAAACAAAGTTCGTTTCTCAAAGATGGAACGGTATCAATCTATCGCGTCTTATATGAGTTAATTAAGTCTATGTGTTTACGATTTCTTTCAGTTCTCAGAGCTTAGTTAGTTCACTCCATTCATTAATAATCCAGTTATTTTCATAACGAATGATATTATCCAAAAAGTTGTACATATCGATAGCTTATCCGACGCCTTTGAGTCCGCACTAAAAGTAGCGGCTTTTGTCTCCCGACTGTCGGAATCATATTCTGCACGTGCTTGCAAATATTGTTATCTGATCATAGATGTTGTTGATATATTTAGTACATCAATTTTAATATATAAGCATACCCTATTGAAGTTTTTTTTTTCATCGAGTAGTGGAATATTTTAATAAAGGTATTTAATTTGATTTGACTAACATTTAATAATTTTGTCAACTGAAACAGAAAAAATATTTTGGATTTTTTATATGTTGTGCCTGCATTCTGTGTAGATCAAGTTGAGTGATATTTTGACTTTATATTTATTTTTCTGCAATTGTATTAATAGTCGTTTCCTGCACTATTTTCATGTATAATTTCGTAAATATTTTGTTATATATATGTATGTAAAAGCCTTAATAGGCGTGAAATAAATAAATATATTTCGTCAATATCGTATTAACCGTTCCATGATAACTCAACACAGTGACAATTCAACACACTTTTAAAAATTGATATAAAGTCATCAGAAACGATGAAAAAAGATAAATTTAAACCTAACCTAACATACTTAACCCAGTTAATAAAGTTTTTGTTGCATCATTTTCCATGACTTTATATAACTTTTTAAAGATGTAGTGATTTATCCGGTCACCCGTATTAACATATGGCTTTATCGATCGCCCGTACAGAAGTTATTCTGTCGCTAGAGACATACATACAAAAATAAAGGGTCGTCTCCAAAGATATTCTAATTTATTTGGTAGTCTCTCAACCTCACGACGCGGAGTGTATCGTCTTGATATTACCTCAGAGATTTTACCGCTATACCTCGTAGATCGTTACGCGCTTTTGTGAATTCATCAATATAGCCAATATCTAGAACTTTCGCAACTGATTGCGAGAGCTCAGAAAAAAAAAAGCTTTTGATTTAATAAATATCAAGCCCAATAAAAATCTTTTACCAGGAACCCATTAGTTAGATATTGAGGTACTTGTAAGTTTTAAAAAATTGCCTTCACGTCAAAGAAATAAGTATACAAGCAAAGGTCAAATCCTAGGAAAGACAACAAATGACTCCAGATGACTAGATTCTATCTGACCTCTAGCCTTCTGATATACGGAATGACTATAGTATTATTAATTAATTACATTTTTTTGATTTCGTGATAATAAAATTGATAGGAAGTGGAAATCTGATATAAACCTGTGAGTCATATTGATTCATTATATTTATGTAGGTGTATAAATATTTGTTTGAGGACTTCTAAGAAATAATTGTTGATTCTGTTCGTTATGTCCAGTATGTATATTATTTGGGAAGACCAGTGAGCTAAATTAAACACTCCACCAAGTGGAACATGCTTGATGACAGCTGTGTGAGGGAGGTAAATCCATGGACTATGGGCTCAGAGGTCAAGAGTTCAACATCTGGCATGGGTGATTAAAACAAATACTCCATAATTACCATTATACATAACTTTGTTATCATAAATTTGTATAAATCGGGTTACAATTAAGTTTTGAAACATATGTATTCCGACGTTAGCAATGTATTAATGAATATCAATTAATATTATAACCTTTACTTAAGTACTACACTTAATTTCGCCTAACGTCAATACTACACTGGGTCCATGCGGACCCATACTTTTTATGGTAATTCAAGTATATATGAAAATATTTTGTTAATTTTTTGTCACCTTATGCTTATGCATCGTGCTTTATTGTTGAGATTCTTCTATGTTTTCCTTTACAATAAGGTTAAGGTGAAATTATTAGTAAAAACTATGGACCAATCTGTGACAAATTACCTCAAAATGTTTCCAGGTTAATAATGATGATAACGCTACAAAATAATTATCTAAATGTAATAATCTCACACCAATTTGAGAACTATAAGAACAGCTTACTTTTATATTTCATACCACATTAACACTATACTGGGTTTGTACGGCCCCGACTTGTTAAATATCTCAAAAACTAAGACAAGTAGCGTTCTGCTCCGATACGGTACTGAGAAGTAAGGAGGGATACCGGAGGCGGATGTGGTTTGGCACGCACAACTGTAGCTGCAGAAGAATGTATTTTTCGGTTGGATACCCACGGACCCGGTGTAATCCTTAAGGGTTAAAGGCAATTTATGTAAAACCCATTTCATTAAACAACCGATGTAAAAACACAGAGAACAGTATTCAAGAATTCGACTAGAAAGAAAGAATTCGAACACTATCGAATTCGCCGTCACCGTTACCTGACATCCGTTATTAAGGCGATGCACTACGTCGTGTAATATTTTAAATTGAGCCGCTATCAATAACAACCCTTACGTAGATGGCGATAAGGTTTAAATTCCCGCTCAACACCATCCGCCTGTTTTGATTTATGCAAGAAAAAAACATGGCCAAAAAGTGTCTTTTATTTTATTTTGTGGATGTTCAGGCATAAATATTTAATTTTTTTTCGATCATTTTATAAATAACTTAATTTGCCAAATTATACAATAAAATCATAACCGAAAATGGGTTCGTAAGTAGGAGATTTTGAACTTTAAAGCAGTTTTCATAGGCCTTATGCATTATTTTTTCTGGGCTTATAAAAAGATTTATCCAAAAAATACTCGATTATTTCAAAGGTCAAGATGTATTCTACTCGCAGTATTTAATTAAAGCATCTGAAACATTTTTAGGCGACCAAATTTTCAAACCAAAAACACATGATTTTGCATTACTACTATGGCATCACCTTAATAATGAAAAGTTTTAAATTTATACTAGTGACCTGAATTTTTGAATTAATTAAAAAAAAGTTAACTCAAAGTTATTTTTTGCGTTGTATAATGCATAGCGCTGTTTTAGTTTTTTAAAATCACCTTAAAGGGAAAGGTCTACTAATGGGACTATATTAATTAATTGTTTGTCCTAAACATTATTCAGTTTTCATATTTAAGTTAAACGTTTTACGAAGTAGCTTTTGTATTTTTTATAAAAACATTTGACAAACTAACCAATACAAAATAAGGCAGGAATGTAATAAACTTTTTAATTAAAATAAGTCCAATTAATAAAATATCTGATTTTTCGCAAACTGATGCTATCTTCAATATTTATGTTTTTGTTTCTATTTCCAACTAATTTGTTGAAAAAATAATTAGATATTTCCCATACAATAATATTGTTGTTCCGATGAATCATTCGAATTGCAAAACTAGCTCGCATTGAAACCGATAAAGGCGAGATTTATAAGAACTTCGTGCAATTTTTATGACGCTTGTGTTATTTCAGCTTTTGATACATCCTTCTTCTTTTCAATGAAATTGGTTATTATGCTTTCTCGTTTATTGAGCGGTAGTGAAAGTATTTCGGCTGGAGAAATTAAATTTACATCCTAGATATGGGTTTCATTCCTCAAACAACACGTATTCAACCCTCAGTTGGTAGCCAGGTTAACAATTTACTTTAAAATAATGTCAACACACTATCCTTAAAGATAACAGAATCAACGAAGACAAAATCAAAGATTTTAGACCCAAAGATTCCAAACCAAAATATGATAGTTACAAAGATAACAGACCCGACGCCGACCGACCAAAGGTGATAGACCCAGAAACAATATACAAATATGACAGATCAAAATATAATAGGTCCTAAGACGACTGACTCTAATAAGGCGGAACTAAATATAATCTATTGAAAGATGATATAGCCAAAGATGATACAGCCAAATATGATATATCCAATAACAATACACCACATAATTTAACAGATGCAAAGATTACAGATACTACTTGTATTAGTTTTTGGGATATTTAGTCGGGTCTGTACGAACCCAGTGTAGTATTTGTGTATTTGTGTGGTACGAAATACAAAGGTAAGTTGTTTTTTTTTTATTTCTCAAATTGTTATTATATTTTTAAAGACCCAAATAGATCCAAATACAATGAACCTAAGGTGATCTGAAGACAATAAACGTAAATATGACAGATCCTAAGAGATGACAGACTCAATGTTGATAAATCAAAGGACGATAGGAATATAGCAGATACAAAGATAAAATTCCCAAATGCAATAGATGGATAACAGACAAAGTTATGAACCAGAAGATGACAGACACAAAAATGACGGTTTCCAAAAATAACACACCTAAATACAAAATTCTACAATTTAGCACCCAAAAAAATTCTCATTTGTTGCCACAATACGTCGAAGAAACAAATCTTTACTCTTCGCAGGACCTGATATTATATATTTTTTTAATAAATTGGAACGTACGAGAAAGCAAAAAATAAACATTCCGAATTTAAAATCGTGGAATTCAAATATTCGTAAAAAATCCGCAAGGAGAAGATGACACCCAAACTGTCAGCCAATCACCTCAAGGGCGCGCGCGGTCAATCCGCCATCGTCGCTATATAAAGCCGTGTCCGCAAACCTCGCTGCTCATTACGACCCGATACGCCGGCCGACGCGGATGCCAATAGCTCCGCTCGTGAATACTTAAACTATATACATTTATATATATACAAAATAATTTTGATTTCATCAGACCGATTTAGTGTTTTGTGTATTTTATTATTGATCAATTTTTGGGATATTCGTGGACTTAACTTTCTCAGTGAAGTGTTGTGGAAAAGTGCTAAGTGGGATTTCTGCTAGGTGATTTTCAAAAAAGTGAGTTTACTTTTTTTAGTTTTGGTACTTTTAAAATATTTTTTTAGCATCTGGAGAGAAAAAAATTTGTTTCAGTGAATAAAATGTGATTTACGCCTTTAATTACACAAACTTGCAAAAATTGATATTTTTTATCGAAAATGATTCCTCATAATCGACTTGAAGTTATCGCGGTGGGTCAGTGGTTAGAGCAGACGCTAGGATATAGGCATGTTCTGAATTTTAATTGAGATCGTACCATTTTCCCTGTGCTTTTTCTACTGTTATTATTTTTAATTTCTTTTCATTACTTGGTTGCATATTGATTATTTTGAGATTAAACGCTTGACCGTTGTGGCACTAGAAAAAGTGCTTTCCACCAAGTAACCAATGTCAGTAATTATTTTGAAAATTTATCAACATCTTTATAATGATGTTTACACACGTAACGTGGTTCCATAGTGAATCAAATTTATTAAAAAACGTACGTGCTGAAAAATAGTAATTATTTTTAGAAGTCAAAAAAATTAATAATGTTGATATAAAATCTGATTTGAGATGATGTCACATCGTCCACTAGAAATTAAGACTTTGGAATCAATTGTAGTTAAAAACAAAAACTGTCAAAAAATTTGTGGTTTTTTTAATCTATGCGAAATATTATGTAATCGTAAGTAAGTGTGAAAAAATGATTCGTCTCGCAGTTTTTTTAAGTATTCAATGTATGCCCAGTTAGTTAACATAATCGATAAACAATGTTGCAAGCATAATGCAAAGGAATCCTTCGAACAATGTTAATTCGCTTTGCGTCTTGTTAATGAATCATTCTTTGTTAAAATAATTATCAATGGCAATATATTCATTAATCAATTTAAATACTTTGCGGATATATATAAGATAAAAATTTAACATTCCGTAAGCTTTTCATCTTTTCATTTCTCAACTGAAAACACTGGTAAATGACGTTATCAAGACTACATACCATAACTAAATTATCATTTATCCTAAATTTAGCATTGCCAGAGATTTTTACTGTTACATAACTTGTCATCATTGTTAGGTAGGAACCTGTGACCAACGGCTCTAAAACAAGTATTTTCCAAGATTTATGTTTCAAAAAAAAACTATATTTTTTAACACCACATCAAAAATTTAGTATTTAGAAAATTCTTTAGAACTTCTGTGAAAATTAAAAAATATTTACATTCCAAATTTTATATTTGGTGATCGGAGTATTTCATTAAAATGTTGTTTGATAATAATTTAATAATACTGGAAATTCCACATTTTTTAACAATTCGTAATCTTCTATTCATATCCGAATGACAAAAAAAAAACTACGACGCTTATTCTCCAAAATACTTAATAATTGTAAAGGTCGAATCGAATCTTAGTCATTTTTTACCTTTGCATATTTTTTGTTAGTTTTATTAAATATAATCATGTTTATATTTATACTTATGTCATGATTTTACCAGGTAGAATGTTTTTCAAAATGATATTTATTAAAATGAATAAACCGTGTCACATTTGAACAAGTTCACTAATCTTTCTTCGGATATTTTCATTTATTTTGTTCTTAGTTCTTTCTTTTAAATGGAATAATTATTATATATTCTTACAAATTCTTCAACTTGAATAGTTCATTGAAAACTTGAAAATCCCCGCTAAAATATACCAAAAGCTTCCTACGTAATAAACCTGCATTATATTGTGGTATTTTGAATATGTTTCATATTTCAACTGTGCAAGAGCTAAAGAGTCGCAGAACATTTGTTTTAACAAAAGTTGTGTTGGCTGAAAAACCAAAAGGAAAAAAGATCATCAGAAAAAGGTCGGGGATTATTAGAGCTTTGATTAATATGTATTTCAGTATACGGACAAACTCGTAACAATATGCAAAAAAAAAATTACAAAAAACTCGTTGACTCATTGCCTTTCTCACTACCTACTGAATAAGGTTCATATACTTTCACTTCAACTCAATATTTGTCTTGATCGATTGTCTTCTTGTTCATAATAGAATCAACCTTTATCTTGCTCATCTATTTTGTCTATAAAATAAATGTAGTTAACTTCTAGATTTGAATAAATAGTGTTTTCTCTTTTCAATACCGTTTAGATCATATTTCTCACTTTAACAGTAAGAGAGACACAACGATTTATCTGAGAGCATATGAAGTGTTCCCAAAAGCGAATAAATTGACTCTCCATGTAATAGCTTTTTGTTCGTAAAACCGAACAAATTAGCCTGAGGGGTTAGTAAAGGTTATGCCCTGTTTCATTATTCCAAAATTTAAAAAATATATATTTTAACACCTTTTCCATTTTTTCGGGATAATGCATATTTCAAAGGTTCATAATATGACGACAGAAATGACTTTTGTATATATCTATACATATTTGACCTAGAAATTCCGCACGCAGAAATATTTTGCATCATTTATGACACAAGAGTTCACCACCGTTGAAGATATTTTGGTGAAAAACAAACAAGTTTTCTACTTTAGAGTTAATATATAAAAGCGTGTTTTGGATGTCTATTTGGGGTCGAGTCTAATGGCCTATGTTTGAATTGATTTAATGAGATTATTTTTAAGTTGTTATTTTGTTGACAAAAATTCCATTAAAATGAACATCCGGGTCATGTTTTTATTAGCGATGGAATTTATTAACGTGTATTATATTCCAGTTTCCTAACCAAATTTAAAAAAAAAACACAACTTTTGGTCTGAATGTGTCTGTATTTACATTTCTATTGTGAGATATGATAATTTTTAAAAACATAAATTCACATCATAAAGAGTTAAATCTCCATCTAGTTTAGTCCAAATTTTCAAGTGTTTAAAAAAAAAAACATTATTTTCTTAGTAAAAATTCGAAAAGTGAAAAATTGCTGTTATTAAAATTGTTGTTTTAAAAACGAAATTTAGTCATTTCAACAATAAAATCAATTTTTATGTAGCAAATTATTTTTTAAATTTATTTTTGTTCCCAACAGTCTGTATCCAGTGAGACTACGTTGAGAGTATGTTGTGAGGTTGAAGATAGTGAGGAGGGGAAGGAGATGAAGAAGAAGAAGGTGGGGAAGTATTTTGCTCTTCAGATCTGGTCACCAAACACGGCTAAAGCCAATTCAAGCAACGTCTAAATTTTGAATGGTGGTATTATACCAGGGTGTTACTTAGATTATCTTCCACTTCAGAACGTGCTGTAAATATAAATCAAGTTGAGAGGATTTTTACTGCTTAAACAATTATATTTAAAATAAAGATTCCTGAAATCACAGAACATGTCACAGCACGTCACTATTAACAAAATTTAAACAACTGATGTATCCTTATAACATCACAAAACTCAACAACATAATACTAACAACGTATTCCATTTAAAAAAAATGATGTTAATAAAATTACTTAAACTGGTGTTGGCTACTAAAAAGAAGAAGTTGTTGAGAAAACTAATTAGTAGATCACCAAAATGGTAGCATACTAAATGCCACTTAGTTAGATTGAGAACCTTAGCAAAAACATATACTTAATGTTGAGTTGAACAGACCAACAGACCTTGGGGGAAGATTCAAATAGAAGCCGATTAACAAAACAAAAAACTTCAGCCAAAGCGACAAGATAAAAGAAAATGACTTATTGTGTTATGATATTTATCCACGGATTTTTTTAACCACTAAGTTTATAACAATAATTTTTTGTGCATTTATGCATAACGTGTGGTTTTCATTATTTGTGTTATAACTTTGCATACAAGCATATTTAAATATCAGTATAACAAAATAATATTTTTAAAATGAACTTTTTCCCATTTTACTCAGTTTTTGTGATTTGTTTTTTCCTTTTCTTATATATTTTATCGAGCAATATAAATATGATTATAATTACCCACTCGAGCGATTTTTGGCATATTTTGTCAAGTTTGCGAAAACGTTTTGAGCGATCGTTTGTTATAATGTGCCCAAAGAACCTAAAATATTAGATAAATGGCGAAGTCTCGATTGATTCATTGACTTTAAACCGCTGTAAGATATGCTTCCATTTTCCATATTAATATTTTGAGGAATTATATCAATTAAATAATATAGTAAATGTTTAAATATACAAACAATCGTTCGAGTGGATATTGGCAAAACATGCATTCATTTCAATTAATAAATAATATAATAATAATAATCACCGGTTTCGCCCTTCATGTAAATTCTTCTCCTGACAATAATTGTAAAATAGGAAACTAACAATGTGGCGTCAAGTCTAATTTTCCAACATTTAGCGGATATTTCAAAGCTTCATAATGTACTATGGTAATGTTCAGCAATTATTAAACAACGTCAAATCCCAAATAGACATACGAGTAAAAACCTGTGAAAATTTCATGACGCCAGAGAGTATGAATGTTTATACTGTTTTAGACAAACAATCCGATATTACACGGAGAAAACTTATTAAAAACCTGGTCATATTATTCGTTTACCTGTTAAAAACGGGACTGCAGGTCTTTAACGAATGAACTGACAGAGTACCTAACAAAGAATCACTTAAAAACCAATGTTTTATGAAGACGGCGGAACACGTGATTACAAAAGTATTGATATTGATATACTGACATTGTCGAATTTAGTGATGATATTTAATAGGAAAAGAACACGTGTTCTCGATATATTCTGAATGACTAATATTTCTTCAGGAAATTGGCATGCTATCACTTTTTAAGAGAATACATTTTTTCATAGATTGTCTGGAAAAAGGCGCACATTCAAGAATCCTTAGTACACCATTCAAAAGATGTTGCTACTCTATTATTTGTATTTGTCTATATAAAAAAGCAGATTTATTTATTATACATAATTAAGATTGTAGAAAAATATTTCGTTTATTTTCTTTTAATTAATCAGTCATTTGTAGTTAGTTTGGTTGGCTGTTTATATTTGACGCCTACCTGGAACTCGAACCGAGATTAACAATTATTATATATAATATTTGCGATGATTCGAGCGCAACACCTCCATACTTGTATTACGAGACACGTCTTACGTAATCATCATCATGTTCATATGAGATAATACGGTAAGGTGATCATATCATACCTCCATACACTGAACACATAATTCCTAGAAGTGAGACCTGCACTGGTTTTTAGGAAAATAAAACAGATAAAACCTGCTAGCAGGCCAGTGAAATTAATTATCTCTTCAAAAAAGAACTCCGATATTTGAATTTTTTGGCCAATTTCATCAAAACGAAGGAAAAAAATAAAGAGCTCAACTCTGGCACATAGACACGCCCATAACACACATCTATCAGTTTACTTCTTCAGTGGTTCCACAGCACAATCAGTCAAGTGGATTTCTTGGGGCTTGGCGTACCACAGGTATGCTAGGTCGACCCACTGATATTGGCATTATTACGGTGAGATATGCAGAAGTTGAAATAGTCGATTGATTATTTCGAAAGCTTTGGTTTATATAGCAAAAATGAAATATTATATTAGTATGTAGGTTGCGAATAACATGAACATATTTTAATTCATCCTACTACCATCATGATAAGCGCAAAATATTGCTGAACCATAATGATGGAACACCTCAACTAACTATATCCAATGTCTTCAATTAATTGGTGTGTAGAATTTGGGATTACTTTTTAATTATGAATAATATTGTTGGGGTTTCGTTTCGACCGCCCGTTGAAGTAATTTAAGTCCGCTGAAATACTATTGAGCTTACAGGCTCCTTAGTAAGCGTACAAAAAGAAGAAGAAGTTGGTTTGAAAGGGAGATGTGTAAATACGAATTTTAGAGGGAGCGCGCTAATATTTAAAAACGATAGTAACTAAGCGAATTGTGAAAATATTTAATAAAACACGACTCGTTTAAAATAGTGAAAAAATCTCTTGGCAAATGCCTAAGTTGAATTAAAAGAAACACTGCAATTTTTTTCAGACCTATAACATGTTAAATTATGGAAAAGATGTGTTTTTAATAATTTTCGGAGCATGCTTTGCTATTTTTTTTCTATTGAGGGAATTTCATATAATTGCAGTTTCTTCTCGACAAATGTATAGATATTGTTTTCAAAAAAACATATATTTTTTAGGAATATAAATCGATAGAAATTCGGAACGCAGGGGTTTTAAGATCACCAAATTTTTAATAACTTGCATTTATGTGAAAAAAATTGGAATAATTCATTAAAAATATAAGAAATTAAGAAAAATAATGTAGCAGAACTAACATACCTTTTAAATGATTAATTCAAACATTTTACTCGCTGATACTCAATGATAAAATGAAATCAATGGTTGGTTTTCAGCGTGTTATCTACAAACATATTGTGTCATTAGAAAAAAAATATTGTTTTAATTCTATGAATGTAAATCACTTTTGAAACCCGAGCTTCATAACTTTTAACTTAAATTACTTAAAATCCCCTTGCTTTTATCTTCTTCAATTTCAAGGTCAATACGCAAGTTTACACATAATAATTATTTATTAATCGTTCAGCGTTCCGAAACGCTATATTCAAATCTTGTTATCTGAAAAGGCTATAAGCATCAATCAGCCAATAGAAGACATTTGATATGAATAGACAGTGGAACATCCTGGTTCGAGTTTTTCAAACATTCAAAACATAAACATGGAGCTATTCGCATGACCCACAGGCCAAATTCGTGAGGTCACCATTCCAGATACCAGGGTTTTTTTGAGGATGCACGGAAAAACAACAAAAAAATGTCGGTTAAAATTTGAAAGTTTTTATTGCTGGCAGCTACGTTTAATAAATAAGTAATTAGCAGTAAGATCAACTAACACTAAACGATTCAATACTCATATGTTCAAGAAGTGGTAACCTGTAAACAATAACGGAGTTGATAACATAATTACAGAGCTAAACTGCTGTATAATTTTCATATAATTTTGGTTGTCAAGAACAGCTTGTTCCACAAGTCTAAATCTTTCGACGGCGATAAATATGCAAATGCCAAAAATCCTCGTGTCATCTAAAAAGTTCTGGTATTTTAATTCTGTTAAACCCTGTTAATCTCAGGTTAGAAATAATTAAAACTTACCTAATTTGGGATTTTCGTATTAGTTGTAAGTTACTTGTTCTTAATTTTAACGTCTTAATTGAAGGACGTACGTTTTACACAGATTATAAGATCCTTTTCATTTGAATTCCTGATTTTTTAACCTTTTATTTTCGTAAGAACAGTAGCGCTAAATTTACTGTTAATTTTTTTTAAATCTAGTAGAACTGAATAATTAAAAAAGATTTTCTTCCTAGTGGATTCAACATATTTTGTTGTTGACTCTCATACAAATCTTTCTTCACACCTTTGGTTTTAGCTTAGTGATGATGAATATAATGTAGCCCTCTGTGTAAGAGTCACGTAGCCAAATTCTTTATTATTAGTATTTGATCTGTCTAGTTAACATCTCGCAATTTTTTCAGCAATTCAATAATATATTATATTGTTATTATTCAACTGAAATCAATTCACCTTTCGCCAAATGCGAGGCGGCCTGACCTCTGCCACAATCCCGGGAGGATCGTGGGTTCACAAGTCAAACCAAATAAAAATGAAAACAATTTGATGAGGCGAATATAACACACGGATTTTGCTCGATTACGTTACGGTGCCTGTCAAACTATATTTCATTTCATTTTTTTAAATTAATCGTAATAAATTGATGGTCATTTATGATTATTTATTATTTTTCGGAGTAACTCATAAGAACCGAGAATGTATATTTTTTCGCTTTTGTTTAAATTTTCTGTAAAATATAAAACAAGTGAGGTATCGAAACGGATTCTTTTGGAACACCTTTGAAAAATTATTTAATCAACTTTTCCTTTAAGCCAAAACCTTCAAAATAATAACAGTGCATTGTATACAAAATACTATAACACGCTCAATGTGAATGCAGAAAGGGGTGGTGGAATGTTTCGTCTGTTTGACAAGTGTTTCAATTGTAGGTGCTCCAAGGAATCCGATAGCTCTCGGGCTGTATTCTATAATCTGTATTCAGTACATTTTTTTGTTGATATTTACAGAATAAGAATATTTTGATTCTAATGTAACCTTGGTATTTTCAAGATCAGTCTTCTGCTCAACCTAAGAAAGACATACAGTTAGCCAGACATAATAACACGACTATGGAGTTGAAACTAAGAAGGGTAAATAACTAGCACGTTTTATTGTCTACCGAAGCAATTAAACCAATACTTTGGTGTTCCTTAAGATTTTGAAAAGTAGAATTTTAAACTGTTTTGACCGTTTGAGAGTGTTAACAGTTTGATATTCCGTGTAATTTTTAAGATGGGCGCGCGCCATTGGATTACATAACCACTGAGAACACTGTTATTCAAAATTATATTTGAATTTTATTATTTCTTTAACACGATGACCAATTTAAGATCCTGTGGTATTTCGCGGTACCCAATCAGCAGTGCTGGATTCTCAGTCCAATTTAACTATTTCGCACTGGGTGTCATAAATAACAATGTATCTTAATAATATATGTGTAATATCACTTGTTTCTACCTACTACTAGTTGAATCAAGTATTTTCGTTTACAAATTGGATGAAATTTGTTGTAGGATATAATTCGACCCACACGAATGCTGGTTACACGTTTTGTTCATATAATGACCATTTTGACAATCTCTTATTATTATATTATGGATATTAGTGTTAGGTCCGTTAGGCAATGGTGAAATTGAATAATGAATACAATTTATGATAAAACCACTAGCAAGTTTTTCGTTTGCTTGCTTCATTTTAAAAAAATCCCAAAAACAGTCCGTTTTTTTAAATAATTACACTGTCAAGTGAATAAAAAAAGCAGTCCATGTAATAGAAGTTTAGAAATGTATGACAGCGGTTTGAAATAAGGAGCGTGTGTTAGGACGTGATTCAACCGCTTTATCAAAAAAACTTGTAAGGTAACACATAATATTATTAGCCTAGCAATTGTTACACATTTTTAGCAAATAGCAAGACATCCTTTGTGTTTATATCGATATAATTATCGACAAAAATATCTACTTCAGCCATTGATGGATTAGTCAATGACTTCAACACTCCATCTTATTTTAGTCGGCACATTTGGGTGAGAGGGCTAAACCAGGCGATATTATTGACTTTTATTATCGAAGAAAATGTCTACTTCAGCACACTCTATTTTATTATAAAATAGTTGAAATATTTGGGTCAGAAGGCTAAAAAATAAAATATCATTTTTCAATGTATTAATGTAAAACATGCTATGGCGCCTTAAACAATGGAAATTAGGAACATGTATTTCAATATTGCTAGACATAATGTAGTACCAAGATGACCGTGCATTATTTTATTTAAACATTATATTAGATCAATCAATTGCCTTCTAATTTTAAGCGTATTAATCTTAAAATATGCAAGATTTATGTCATCTGATCTAAGATGGTCATGTAGACCACATTTGAAAGATCCCTCTTGGATTCGTACGATGTTTTCATATTTGCAGTAGTGTGGATTCCAAATATCTTCCATACTAAAATAGACGCAGTTCCATCATTATTACCAACCATTATTACCCAACCCAACCCTGCTGATAATATGACACTGTTGACCGAAAGTACTTTGAAATACAATCAACAATACACAATATAGATACCCGAGGTGTTGCTATCGATGTTAATGTTGTTACATAGCTATCGATCTCATCACAATCGATACTTAGTTATTGCACGCGGATTGTAACCTTTACAAGTGAAGTTTTATTTATTTATCGATCAATGAACAAAGACTGGTATGACGGAAAGCTTTGCGCCAGATTTCATCACAGGCTTTTTTCTGTAACCCATAAGTGATACAAAGAATGTGTGATGCAAATTGCATGATTGGTTAAGATTTTTTAACCCTATGAGAGGCATATGAAGTCAAAAATTTTAGTCAGCATCACAGAATTGCGAAATTTTTTTTCATTCTATTTAAATCTTGTTTTCGAAACAAATATTATCTTACCCAAGACTAAAATGAGTTTTTCGTATTTTTAAATTAATCTTTTTGAATTTAAATTTTGCTTTTGGGAATGAATTATTGCAAATCTTGGAAACGGAAATTAACCCACTTCCCGACGTCCGATCGAGATGAAATTCGGCAGATAGACTTTTTGTCGATGACAATGCATTCTATCAACTTTATGGCAATCACGTACACAAACGCGGACAAACAGGCATTTCTCTGAAATTGGATGAAGTTAGGTACAGCAGTTAATATACGAAATAAATGTCGGTTCTACCCGATCGGCATTTAGCTAAGTTGGTAGAGTTGTCAACTCTAGTTCCTGTGTAGGAAGGTTCAATACTCAGTCAAACCAAAAAGACATTTCAAAATAGATGTATTATTTCTTTTTAAACTTTCGCGTTTTTTTTTATTTTTATTATTATTTAGGAGGACACACAAATACAGACATTAACAAGACAATATGAAATATTAGCTGAAGAATTCTCCTGCATCATAACTATTTCTTACAGAAATTTTAACCTAAATTTCTAACCCATCTTTTTAACCTAAAAACTACCTTAAAACATTAGAATTTATAAAAAAGATTTTTTTTTAATTTTTACTTCTAAAATCATGTAAAATCATTTTCCGAAGTTATCGCAAGTTTACCCCTGGACACCCTTATACACTGTTATTTTTTTAAAAAACACCTACTTTATATTGCTTACCAGTACCTAGGTTCTAGGTAGTAATGTTCCCGGTAGCAATGTTCCCTGTCAAAATGTTCCCATTAATAATGTTTCTATCCTAACTTTTAGATAAATTAATTTATTGCCATCGTGTTATCTATGTGAGTTCTTTCCACCGTGTGATTAGTATCTAGGAACATTTTGAACGAGGTTATTTTAGTAGGGAACATTTTAACTGGGAACTTTTTGACAGGGAAAATTTTTACAGGGAACATTTTAACTAGGAACATTATGACAGGGAACATTTTGACAGGGAACATTTTGACAGGGAACATTTTTACAGGGAACATTTTGACAGGGAACATTTTAACTGGGAACATTTTGAAATAAAATATTTTTACAGGGAACATTTACGTAATAAACAATGTCATTTCAATTGGATTTATTATATTTATTCGTTAGGTTATCCATATTTTAATACTTTGTGCCACATTGGCTAATCATCCATTGTCTAGTCGCATTTGTATTTTTATTTTGAAAGCCATCATTACAACATCATTTGATAATTAGCCAAGTCTCCTACGAAAGGTTTATACATTCATTAAAAAGACATCCATTTTACAACTATGTACAAACTAGCTACTTAAAAGCAATAAAAAAATGAAATGATGTTGTCGTATGTATGTACTTACTGCCCACGTAAAAATATCCCACAACAGATTATTTAATAATGATAATTTATTGCTTCGACTTAACGTTATAAACATAATCGAAATTATAATTACCAAATTTTGTGCCGTGCGTTATTCAATATAAATTTTAATTGATACGTTGTATCGTTAATTGATAAAAAAAAATTACTCGAAAAAAAAACTGTTTTTAATTTAGCGACCCCGTTATTAAAGGTTAAGGTTTTTTTTTGTAAGAGTTAACAGCATAAATTATTTGTCAGTGGATTTTTTTCAAGTGGTTTTGTTTGTGTAACATCATAGCACCTTTCGACAGTCGTGAAGCTGTTTTGTTAAATGTTAGACCGTAAATAAATATCAAACGGTGAGACAAGTCTAGGTATTTTTCTTCAAATGTCCACGGGGGTCCGCTATCAACCTGTGAAATCAATTGATTGAGAATTGCAGGTAGAATTTATTATGAAATCAATTCATTGATGCCTTAAACTATGTTTCATTATTATATACGTACACTGAGAAAAATGTGTATTGCTGATTTATTAAAATCCTGTTTAAAACCGGACAACAGTACTTTCCGAATATATCGGAACACTTAATCATGCACGTGTGTTTGCGCTGTTAATATATAATGACGAAATGCGAAAATATATTGATTTTTATGAACACGTGTGCCAACGTCGCGTTAATACATGAAACCTGTCAATTCATTCGATAAGGGCCTGCAGTCCCGTGTTTAACGGGAATACAAATAATTAGAAGAGATTTTTAATTAACTAACAATATTTTATATCAGTAAGTTTTCTCCGTGTAAATATTCATAGTTACTACTCGGTTTCGCTCGAGTTTCATCACTCTCGATGATATCCGTGATCAGGATGCTAATCTTCTGATCCAACAGTCACCGGTTCAAAATTCAGAGTGGGCAAAATAATTTAATTGTATATTCGCAGCACTAGTGGTAGATACTCTCTGCCTGAGGAAATAACACCGTTTAAAATCGAAGCATTGCATGAAATGGCTTAAGCCATGTTTAGTGACCGGATCTGAATCGCCTTGTACTGCTTATCAGCCCTATTCCCCATCTACTTCCATTCCCTTCAGTCTTACAACTCACACATACCACAGATGAAGATGACATAGAATCACTCGCTCTGGGAAGTTGCGACTATTGTATATTCACTATTTTTGCACAGTATCGTTTATTTGGCAGAATATCTATTTTCATGTTACTTATTTATATTTCATGTTACCTGTATTTAGTGAACTTTTTTTTATTTTAATAAAGGGCGTTTAAATAAAATCAATGAGTAATCACAAAAGAAAACATTAAAAAACAAGCAAAAAACATCAAACCTTTATTTATTATACCTAATGCTACAATAATATTTCAATGATTTAAACGGTGAACATTTTTCAACACTGATTTTATTATTTTATATCCTATTGTACTGCCCTTTCAGAAACATTGTCTTCAAATTGAAATAAAACGTTTTATAGATAACTTGTTTTTATTTTTTATCGTAAATAGTTATTCCGATACAAAGTTAATCAAATGACGGAAGTTAGCACATCAATACTTACCTCCTCGTAATAAGCGTGATGAGATTAAAATAAAAAAAAACTTATTACGCAATTTTACGTTAGTCATCGCTTAAAAATTTCTATTAAATTATCAGATACTCAGATTGTTTCTTGTTATTGTGTGAATCTTTTGATTAAAAATTAAGGTCATCAAGTAACAGGTACTTTGTGATAATTAACAAACTTACCTGGAAATTTTTGACCTATCTTTGAAGGTAAGTTCTGTGGTGAATTTTATACATACCTATGTTTCTGTTAATTGCTAATATTAACGTATTGAAAAGGTTCTACTATTTTGACATTGATTTTTTTATTGATTCGTTCGCCTTGTGGCCAAGTGGATGCGTACTCAGCAACTACTGGTACCTTCTGGTTTATTCTTGGAATTGAACCCAAGAGATCAAACCTTGCAGCAAGTGGGTGTTAACTGCTCACCCAAGAGTGTGATCATTACTATATTCATGAAAAATAAAATGTTTCTTGAAATTTTCAAGTATTGCCTATAGCTTTTTCTTTGCTTGAGCTGTTTGAACAGTCCTCGGTCCGTTTCAAATTTGGATACATTTTAATTTTTAAAGGCACAATTGAAAAAACTTGAAACTTATTAGAATGTTGAATCAACTTACTGTATTTATTTTTATTTTTTGAGATCCAAAGTGAACTCTGTCGAACTCAACTATATTCATTCTGCAACTTCAATTCTATGATGAGCTATGGAGCTTTGAAAAATCCTTTAAATTTTACCAATTACCTTTACGTTTTTACGTTTTACGTTTTTAAGTTTTACGTTTTAAATAGTTTGAAACTGGAATGAGTAGTAATTACTAGTTATTTTTATCTGACAGGGGCATTGTAGACGGAGAAAATGAGTAGTGCTACTTTTATTAAAAATCTCCTCAAATTATTGGTTATCCGGTTAAAAACTAAATTGCAGGCCTTAACCGAAGGAATTAACAGGTTTCCTGTAAAACTTTTAGTAAAATACGAATATATTATCACAACGTGTTCCGGACACGTGTTCATGAAAATATTATTATTATCACATTTCGTCATTACATATTTTTATCAATACATTTATTATGAATTTACTAAAAGTTTATCAGGATTCTGGCCTGCAATTCCGTTTCTTTAAATAAATAAAGATTTTTAAATAAATTAACTACACTCATTCTTCTCAGTGTGTCTTGTAGATTTATTGGATATAAGTCTATTCACAGTGGCATTTTTAAATAATAAAATCAATGTTTTTACTTCACAGACCAATCTATCACTTTCCATTGTACTTTGTCTAGACAAAGACGAAATCACACCTAACATCTGCGTTAAAATGCTTATTTTTCCGTAAAAACTCTAAAAAAAACTATAAATTTCAATCGGCGACATTAGCATACAAATTACCTAAGCGGTCACCGCCTACAGCCAACTAGTAACATGACACGTGAAAAGTCAGTAGCTGGATGGGTGACCTTGGTATTAATTATAATTATATTGTTCTTGGTTCTTCCGTCTAAAAACGATTGCGCAGAATTTATCTGTCTTTATAAACCTGTCATCCTCTTACGAAGGTTCACATTAAACACTGAAGAGAATTCTGATAAACCGATAGAAGTGGATTGTGGGTTGTGTCCGTTTGCCCAAAGTAGGTTAAAATCTTCCTTACTTAAACCTTTTAAAAAATCCAAATTATTTCAATACCAGCATATTTTCTCTAAGCAGAATTCTTGCCTTAACAGACTATGCAATAATTACAATAGCGTATTATCCGAGGTGGATATTTTCAATTGCGAACTTACCAAATACAAGAGGTCCATAAAAGAATATTTCTCCGATGGTTTGTGAATAATTTTATGTCTCTATTGTTTTTATTTCTATTCTGATTTGATTTACATCTACAACCTTTCTCCATGGCTATAAATGATTGTTTTGTAATTTTTCGTTTTATTTAATCTTTTTTTTGTATAAATTTTTGAATTCATATTCCTTTCTTACAAATTTAATTTACTTATTCCTTATTATGCTGTCTCAGTAGAGGTAAAGGCACAAGGAGGAAATCCATAATTGGTTTTATTTTGGCCTTATGTACAAACTGAAAAAAATGTAAACTCTCGATTTCACGAAAATTAATAAAAAAAGATTAATAAATAATAATTTCATTTGACTGTCTTGAGTCTATGAGTTAAAAGGTGTTATGTAAATTGGCGCCAACAATATTATTTTCTTTCGAATTGGTATAGATACACTTCTACGTTTTTATCTATTCAGTGTTTACATAGCAACGAATTTGGGAGTTATTTTATTATGACAACATTTTTTATTTGTCTTTTTTTACGACAAATAAACTAGGTAATATATTATGGGTAATGCGCAACTCTTTTGTACAATTTATGTGAAGCGCTTTTATCGATTTTTTTTATAAGGTGACATTTATTTCGCCATCTGCCCAGTAAGGGCCGAACGTACGATTAAAAATAATTAAAGGAAGATGGTTGTTTATCTGTTTAGTTGAAAGCCATTTGTTATTTAGTTTATTTGCTGCCCTTTACTGAGTTGCTATTGAAATACTAAAAAAAAAGCTTTACAAAATTTCATTATGAATCAATCGAAATTCTGCTTCAAAGTTAAAATACTTTTAAGCCCTTTACTTAATTTAGTATTCTCAGGAGCGAATTACTTTTTAATGGAGTAATGAAGTAAATAAATTAACTGCCTTTTGTAGACCGTATTCTTGAATACTTAATGTAATTCTTATCGTGGCACTGATAACTTGCATACACTGAATGTGTAAACTGATGGAAGTGTATTGAGACCGGGTCTGTGTACCCTAAATAAGCTTATATTTCCTTGCGTCTGGTGAAATCGATCAAACATTTTCAAGAGTCAAAATTGCTTCTAGAGCTTGTAATCACTTTTTTACCTGTCTTGCGTCCAGGAGTCGAGAGGCCTTATATGTAAATTGGCATTATCAGTTTTATTTTAATTTAAATCGGCGTAGATAACAGTTCTAGGGATTTTCTGGTCGATGCTCTTGGCATTTGGCGCCTGGTAATTAGCCGCGACCCGGAATGACCCGCGCGCGACCTGGCGTGGTTGTGCGACAATCGCGACCCGCCGGTGACCTGTTTGTGACCCGCCAGTGACCTGCGACCTCACGTGTCGGGAAGACAGTGCCGGGTAAATGGGCACGATCCGTCGCCAAAGGTGGCGAAACAGTCGGATTTCAAAAGCGGTTTGCAGAAATCGCAAGTTTTAAATAAACATAGACATAGAACAAATGTGTAAGAAAACATTGTTTGTACATACTATTTACCTATGCGTTATTTACATAACCTATCAATAAAAATACAACTATTTAAATCATTTAATGGGGTATTTCTACAAACAAAAAAAGTTGATTTTTCTGATTCTTACCATTGTACTTAAATGTGTAATTTTGATTAATTAATTAATTATTGTTTCTTCATATGAAGCGGTTACTTTGTGATGTGACATTATAATTTAAAATTAAACAATAACTTTGTAAACATCACTTATAGGTAAATACTTAATGCCGACCGGGTTTCGCTACAACCGTAGCCTCATCAGGGCAGTATAATACTGCCGTATGTATACTACAGTATAATACTGTATTATACTGCCCTGATGAGGCTACGGTTGTAGCGAAACCCGGTCGGCATTAAGTATTTACCTATAAGTGATGTTTACAAAGTTATTGTTTAATTTTAAATTAATTATTGATTTAAAAATCTAACTTTCTGAAACGGTTCCAACTGGCTTCCAATCGATACTGGTTGGTAAAACGGCTGTCACCAATGTTGCCCGGCGTGAAGTTGACGCCGACAAAAACACTAATTAAAACGAACTAGTTAAAGAAATTTTTCGTCAACATAAAAAATACCTACATTAGTAATTTTTTTTTTCTAAAATACCCTATTAACGATGCAGTGGTAAGTGTGTTAGATATTCTTAGTCGAAACGTTGCTTGAAATGGAATTAGCCATGTTTAGTGACCAGATCAATTTGAGAGGGTTTGTGTACCGCCACCCCGGGAACCATTTATTGGATAACAAATGCCTCGGCTATAGGTCACCCAAGTGGTTTGCTACTATTGGTGATCTAGCTGGGATGCCCGGGTGTTCATGATGCGCCTGCCCACAACTTGCGTGGCTTGTCAGATCGGGAGAGGCTGCTTTGGGGAGACCCTTTGACATCTCCAACTTGTCTTCTCCTCCCCACTTCCTCCAACCTTACGAATATACTCCGAATTGAGATGGCATACTTCCTGGCTCTAAGCAGGGTTTTCCACATTTTGAATATAAATTAATTGTATGAATAGTCCAATACTTCCTTACCCTTTTCTTCCTCTTCCCACTTTCATCAATCTAACAACGTTTTAAGTAAAATTGGAATGTCATACTCCAAAATAAATAATTTAATTATTATCAAATATGCACTGTTTTTGCTTGTATTTTCAATATCTATAAGGTCCTTCAATATTTCGCGATATTGCAAACAAAGTTGTTCGTGATGATATTTTGTTGTTTAAATAGTCATTGAACTTATCGAGATGTCTAAAAATCACCTTAAACAAATTCGCGCCAATTTTCGTTTGACTTCCGCAAACACGTACTGCGCAGAAAGCCTAAACCAAGGCCACTGCGCATCGAGCCTAATATCAAAATTAAGCAAAATGTGTGAAAAATTAGTGGTATTATTTTTTAGTGCGAATACAGAGCGTGCTCCCAAACGACTTTAGCCAGTGAGACTATGGCGCCCCAAATGGGGTATGTTGTGAGGTTGAAAGTAACGGGGAGGGAAAGAAGATGAAGAACGTAGGGAAGTACCTGGCTATTGAGATATGATCACCAAACACGGCTAAAGCCGTTTCAATCAGAAAATATTCAATTCAATTTTTACAGACCAAATATTCAACAGCTGTGACGTACTAGATATACGCCAATTATACGTTAAAACACTACTAAACTACATTTTTTACAAAAAAAATAATTTTCAACATACACAAAATAACACTAACAGACCAGTTAGACAAGCGTACAAAGAAAACATAAAAACTCCGACAGTAAATTAAAGCTTTGGACAAAGACACTACCAATACCATGCTATAAAAGCTTTCAACAGTGTAAAACTTGAAATTAAAATTGAAGAAAATAAAAATAAATTCACAAACAAAATTACAAAATGGATTAAAGAACAAAAAAGACAATATTACCAAAATGTCATAGCATAAAATAAAAACAAAACCTACACGTAACACACAAAACCAATATAAACACACATCACTCACAAATACACAAGATTATTATCAATGTATTATTTTTTAATTTTAAAAATATTATTATGTATTTTTAATTTTAAATGTATTATTTTCTCTTTAAATGTATTATGTAGATTGTATTTTCATATTATAAAATGAAGGCCTCAGCACGGGCAAGCCACCCAGTGAGGCCAACATTACTGGAAAACTTAAAATGTACAAAATATTGTACCAAATAAAAATAAATAAAAAATCAATGTTGGTCGAGCACTATTGCGATACTGGGAGTATCTTCAATTCTGAAACATGCTGCGGAAACAATATATTATTTTTTATTAATAAATTGTGAAATAACAGAAATTAATCAAATAAAATTTACTTACGCACGCCGGGATTTGAACCCTCGACCTCCAAATTGCTGATCGAGAGCCTTACCCTTCGACTATGGAGGTCGTATAATTATACTTTCACGGGTACATAAGACGGCTCAACGTTCAACGAAAAAAGCTTAAATCATCAATTCAAATAGATCTCTAAAAGTAACTTTAAGATCGTGATGATTTTCATAGCAAAGATAATATACACTACAAAGGAAACACAGTAAAAAATGAAGTCGTAAACAACAGATAAATTCCTTATAAATAATATTATTCTTATTGAATCTCGTCGTAATTCGCATCCGCAACTAAATATTTCAGTAGTAATCAATTATCCACAATTAATTAATTAGAATCAAATTCTTTCTTGTTCGATTGAACGCGAATTAGTCATGGTGGAAAAAAAAACAGCATTAAGTACTTACATGAATATTTAGTAATGACATAACCTTCCCGATGATTCGTTACGAAAGAGAATCTGACAACAAAAAACGTTGAAGAATGCCGACAACTTTTTACTTACAAGAACAACTACCTATTGATTGTATGTAACTACCTATCTTTGTATGTAATATTAGTGAAAATGCATACTTACGGTGTGGAGTAAAATGAGCATTACTAATTTATTAAGAATCTTTTCAAATTGCAAGCCATTTCATGATAAACTTTTAGTAAATTCCTAATAATCGGAACACGTGTTCATGCACCTGCATTTGTCTTCATAATGTATAATCACTAGATGTGAAAATATTATAATAGATAAACCAATTATTTTTTTATGAACACCACAAAATAGTTTATTAATTAACAAACGCAGACCCGTGAATATATTATAATATCCGATTTGTAACTATTATTCCAATTTTGAAAAAGACAACCAAAAGTTAATTTTTTTTTATTTTAATTTTTAATCTACTTTATACTAAATTGAAACTTAAATTCATTGAACCAGATTTCAGATTTCACGCATTATATTTCACGGGGATATACAATCACGTACAGAACCATTCCAGTTATACCAGTATTTGAACCAGCATGTCGTATCTGCTAGATACGAATTCGATTCTTCCAGAATTTTATTTACCACGATAAAGTGTAGGTATTATATGATAAGTGGTCCAATGCGTCGAGATCCCATCATTTTCCGCTTATAATTATGCTAAAAGAAGGAATTCGAGCTGAAGAATTGAAAACTAAGGACTATTTCTTTGAAGGAATGAAAATCAATTATTTGAAGAAATGAAAATTTTCAAAGGAGAGCACAAAAATCACACCAGTTAGATATTTAATCACTGAAGACAAAAATATTAGCGACTCAAACGAAAATTTGAAACAGAAAAATCAGAAAAAGATTTGGTCGCATCCTGGAGTTGAACCAAGGACCTCGGGCTTACTGGGGCTTTTCTCTACCACTGCCCTAATTCGACCCCATTCGACTGACCAAATTTAACTGTATCATACTTCTACTTAGAACTACCAACATTATCTCCATTTTCTTAATGCATATTTTTATTGGCTGCTATCTTTATGTATTTTATCTAAGATTATTTCCGAACTAGATGCAATCAAGTGTCTTGGATAAATATAATCATTTTATTTTTTTATGTGCGACATCTATTGACTTTTCTACAAGTCTAGGATGAATACTCGTAAGAGATATTGTACGAATCACTATTAAGTTAAATGATACCCAACTTGATTCAATATTACATACCTTATTATTATATTAGTGTAAACTTAAACGTATGTTAACAAAAATTAAATAAATAAGGTATTTTAGTGTATTTATAAAAACCTGATCTTAATCTTTGTGCCTCGTGTGCACCTTTGTGCCTGAACACTTCTCCGAAGCAGAAGTGTTCAGAAGAGTTCAAAAGAGTTTAAGAGATTTTCACAATATTACAAACACAATGTCTTCCAAGTTTTAACCTTCATCTACCAAATGTGAAATATTTAGATTTTTAATTTAATTAAAACACTATCAAAATTCTAACACGACCTCAATCGCCGTACTTTAATTCGTTCCAATTCACTAATGGCCATTGTGGAGTTTGCCAAACGTATAATATCACCATAAAAATACCAAATAAAGGCACCATTCAAATCATTTTTCACTTAAATGATCACATTTAAATTAATTTTATGGCGAAAATAACCTAAAAACATTGATTGAATAAGTTTAAACATTTTTTCGCAACGATTTGTAAATGATTTCTTCACTATTAATCTGGGTAATACTGAAATTACATGGATTTACCATTAGAGAAAATTCAGCAAAACAACTTAACCAAAATAACGTGCTATACTATAAAGGCAGTATTTTAAAAAGAAACCAATTACTTGAGACAATCTGTTTTGAGAGAAATATGCAAACATAGATCTAGATACATTAAAGATAGCAATACCCTATAATTTAGCTACACTTAATATTACCTAGGTAGTAATGCAAAATCTATTGTTTTTTGTTTGAAAATTTGATCGCTTTTTTTAAATCTTTTTAAAGGCCCAGAAAAAAATAAAATATCTTTAAAGTTCAAAATTTCCTTTTTGCGAACGCCTTATCGGTTATGGTATACCCAGATTTGTTCGGAGACTTTTCTCTACTTTCTATAAATATTATATGCATGTATTATATTATACGTAAACCTTCCGGAAGAAATTTTCTGAATGAAGATAAAAACCTTATCAAAATCCTTTGTTTAGTTTAGAACTAAGAACTTAACTTAAGAACTAAGCGCACAAACAAGCAGAAGCGGATAGCGACTTTATTTTAACTATTTAGACATTGTGGAAAATTAAGTTCTTTAGATAATGATCGTAAAACATTTAAATACTTGTGCCTGAACTTCGCAAAATAAAATAAAATGCACTTTTAAGCTTTTTTTCTGGCGTAAATCTAAACAGACGGCTGGTGTTAAGTGGAAATTTAAACCTTATCGTCATCTACCGAATGAGCGTTATTGTTAGCGGCCCGATTCCAAATATTACATAACGTGGTGCATCGCCTTAATCATTGAAAATACAACAGTCAACTCGCAATGAAAATATCGAAATAGAATAACTTACCGAAAATAAAATTTTACAAGCATTTTCTGGTGAGAACTTTGCAATATTTCCAAAGAGCAATCTTTTTCTGCATCAAGAGCTGCCAAGTTTGTGAAAAATATGGACAAAATAGTTTGGTTTTATTAATTGAAATCTGATATCAGTAGCTCAAATGGTACAACGTTGGTCCTAGGGATTATCTGGATTTGAGTCCCAGTTGAAAATATCGAAATAGAATAACTTACCGAAAATAAAATTTTACAAACATTTTCTGGTGAGAATTTTGCAATATTTCCAAAGAGCAATCTTTGCTGCATCAAGAGCTGCCAAGCTTGTGAGAAATATGGACAAAATAGTTGAGTTTTATCAATTGAAATCTGAGATCAGTAGCTCAAATGGTAAAACGTTGGTCCTAGGGATTATCTGGATTTGAGTCCCAGTTGCGACCGCTTCTTTTCTATTTTCCTAATCTCTTTGAGAGTTGCTCATATTATTTTAAATAATTAAATATTACAATGATTACACGTCTTACTTGCATTCCTTTCGCCTAGCAAAAATCCATTTTATTACAAGTCAAATTGAAGACAAGATCAACCGGTTAAGATTCTTGTGACGCATTAAAAAATAGTTATGACATCATCGAACACACGTAGTCCATTCATTTGAAATTTGATACCCTGATGACACCTATGAAATGAAAAAAAGTATTCAATTAAATTATCTGTGATATTTGACGCTGCGGAAAAATGTTATACAATTGTGATTAATAAGATATTAATATTCAATCGACCTTGATAGAATTAATTTTGTAGGTATTTAATTAACTTTTGCTCATAATGTGTTAGTTACCAGGCAAATTTAATTAAAATACAAAAAATGTTACCACCTATTCAATAATCTCTTAAATCCATTGAATATATTATTATGGTATCGCATAAATCCATTGCTAAATAATAAAATTGTTCTCTTTTAGTCTTTGCAAAACATTTCTTATGTACGTCAGTACATTTGTCTTGATTGCGGATGAGTATATTTGTTTGGTTTTGAGAGGATATCGTATCCTGTGTAGCAGATAGGTACATCAGTAGGTTGTCGTTGTTTCGGTGAAATTAATTGACAATGTTAAGCTTTACTTACGTATTATATCGGGGTATTTTGTTGTTGTTTTCGTGAATTTGATAATGATCGTATAGTATATTCCTAGTTACATTAATATGTTTTCTTAATGTTTCCGTGAATTTGATAATGATTGTATAGTATAATCCTAGTTACATTAATATGTTTTCTTAATGTTTTCGTGAATTGGATAATGATCGTATAGTATATTCCTAGTTACATTAATATGTTTTCTTAATGATTCTGTGAATTTGATAATGATCGTATAGTATATTCCTAGTTACATTAATATGTTTTCTTAATGTTTCCGTGAATTTGATAATGATCGTATAGTATATTCCTAGTTACATGAATGTGTTTTCGTCATGTTTCCGTGAATTTGATAATGATCGTATAGTATATTCCTAGTTACATGAATGTGTTTTCGTCATGTTTCCGTGAATTTGATAATGATCGTATAGTATATTCCTAGTTACATGAATGTGTTTTCGTCATGTTTCCGTGAATTTGATAATGATCGTATAGTATATTCCTAGTTACATGAATGTGTTTTCGTCATATTTCCGTGAATTTGATAATGATCGTATAGTATATTCCAAGTTACATAAGTTTGTTTTCTTCACGTTTTTGTGAATTAATAATATTGCCCCTCTAAGCTTTTCCTGTTAAATCAATGCGTTTTTTCGTTGTTTCGGTGAATTCTGTTTTGTTTCATCGGTGTATTTTGTCGTTGTTCCCGTGAATTCATTAATAAAGTATTCGTAGTTACATAAATGTATACACTTTATGTTTATTTTTTCGGTTTTTTTAATCCATCAGCGTGTTTTGTCGTTGTCTCTACAAATCTTATTTTCATTGAAATTTTTGTCAGTTAGAACAGCATTTTATATTTTAGTTTGTCTCTGCTAGAGTGTCTTTCTTTGTATTTTCAAAGCAAACTTGATTAAATGTAGGTTATATTATCATGGTTCAAATATTAAGAAAAATATTCAAATCAAAATACAATAGAATTTCGCATTGGGTAGAAACGGAACCCGGAACTCCTGAATCAAAATCAAACGTGAAAAAAATCATTACGTCATGGAGCAACCTTTACCTACTTATTACTGGAGTTGAATCCGAGACCAAAATATCAGCTTTCTCATCAAAGAAATCTCTAATTTACTCAAGTGTAGTAATAAAAATATATTTAATCAATTTTCCAAAAGATATTTAGCAAGTTTTTTTACGAATGGACAGTATATATATAATATCATATATATAATATTTTTGATATTTTTTTTATATTGTTTAAAGTAAATCACACATGTAAACAATAGAATCTCACTTAAATTTCTGATAAAACTCCGTGTGAAAATTAAAACAATGGCGTCTACAAATTATCGTATTTTCCACAAACCTTGAACTATTGTTCAAAACATTTTTTATGGAGCTTTGTTTGAGTTCTGACAGTAAATTTGATACATTGATACTTACATTATTTCGTCATATTTTATTTTAAAAATACAGGTAAACAGCTTCAGTAATGAATTGAGTTGTAGTTGGTTAAGCGGTTCGAAGCATTGGGTTCCCACCAGGGTATATAGCACGGTCGATCGATAAAGGATTTATCAATAATGTCGATTAGTTATCATCGTTCCTGAGCTCAACTGCAGACCGCCAACGAACAAACAACAGCCCACAACGACTAAGTGTTCTTAATTTATTCGCCGTGAACTGTTGTTTAGAAGTTAGTGGTCTGCAGTCGTGCTCGGAAACATTGACAAGTTATCGACATTATCGATAAATCATTTGTCGATCGACCATGCTAGGTACCCAGCTGTCGCAAGTTCGATCCATCATTGCGCTGGCAATATTTTCCTATAATTATAATGGCATTAGTAAGAATTTAAATAATTTTACTATTTTCGTAAACTGAGAATGTTCTGTCTGTTTCATAGAATCACAAAAATTAAGTGAATTGAGAAAAAATCACGCACGATTTTATTTTTATATTGGTTATTTGCAACATTCTGATAAGTTAATATATCAAAATGAGTTATGACGATGATAATTATTGTTAATTAATATTTATTAATTAGGTATGTATTGATGTTTATACCCAATAAAATGTTATTAAAACCGATAATGTGGGAATTATCTACGAGATAGTTTATATTTTATGGGTGTTTATATTAATTTAATAAGCAATACGTAATTATTAAAGTTACGTATTAATAAAGTTTTGACGTTTTTCATCATCTGTAGTTTTACATAAGATTCATGAAAACAAGACAAAAATAATACTATTTAAATAATAATAATATTTTTTTGTTTTCGATATTATATTTTTTGTGTCACACACTTTCGGATGTTAAAAGGAATGTTTTAGCATAATTTGTTTGTTGAAATTTAAAGAGAATAAATACTCAACACAATGAAATCACTAAATTCAAACAAAGTTCCAGGAACTGATGCCATTCCACCATTATTTATTACTAACTGTCTGTGCTGAATCTCTTGTTTATCAATCTCTTGTTTATCCACTTCATATTATATTTTACAAATCCCTCAAAGAAGGTGTTTTTCCTGATCTTTGGAAAAAAGCACATATCACTCCAATTTTCAAATTAGTGAACAAAAGCAAGCGAAATCTCTAATTATCGCCCAGTCAGCATCTTCTCGTGTTTTGGGAAAATTCTTGAATATCTATAAAAGCATTTTTACACATTTTAAACAAATTTTAAGCTATCTTTGGCTTCAATTCGTTAGTAAAAGATCCATTACCACAAATTGGTTTGCAAAAGATCCATTACCAAAAATTGGTTTTCAAAAGATTCACTACCACAAATTGATTTGCAAAAGATGCATTACTACAAATTGATTTGCAAAAGATCCATTACTACAAATTGATTTGCAAATGATCCATTACTACAAATTGATTTGCAAATGATCCATTACTACAAATTGGTTTGCAAAAGATGCATTACCACGAATCGGTTTGCAAAAGATCCATTACCACAAATTGGTTTGCAAAAGATCCATTACCACAAATTTAATTTTATATCTTGATTTTTAATTTAAACTTGTAATTTCCAAATGTATTCCTTAAATTCAGCGATAACTAAAGTATTGAAAATGAGTTCATCTTAATGAACAGAGTAAGCCTATTCATTTTTGGAATAACTTGCTGAGTAAAACTTCAAATTGTGATATTTAATTATTGAAGACAATATTAGCGATTCTTAAACAAAAATTAGAAACAGAAAAAGGTCGCATCTAGAACATAAACCCAGGATCTGCTACCAACAAAGCAAGGATCCCGGGTTCAATAATTAAAGAATAAGCCTAGTAATATTAATATTAATGAATTCCATTAATAATTATGCATTTGTTATGTATTTTGTTTATAACAGATGCAATAATAATTCTATCTTGCCTTAATGATTGATTTGTTTCTATAGAATTACGAGTTGACTCGGTTTGACCCCTCTGAGATATCTCACGTTCCTCGTATCAATTATAAATTAGCAACACGTTAGCAGTTAACGCGGAAATCAAACGTTTAACGCGAATTCTTTGATTAATAATAATTATCCATCATTGTAAAAAATGTTTTATTGGGAAATGATAAATTAGCAAGATTATATTGATATTAAACGTGAACCCTTTTTTATTTGATACCGCACAACTGACAACTAGTCCCAACTGCTCCCAGCCTTCTGGAGATATTGAGACAATGGCATCCCCAATTGGGGTATATTGTGGGGCTGAAAGTAGTGGGGAGGGGAAGGAAATGGGGAAGATGAAGGTGGGGAAGTACCTGGCTAATCAGATCTGGGCACCAAACACGGCCAAAGCCATTTCTTGCTTGCATTTATTGCTTGAAATGTCATTAGCTGTTTTTAGTGACTAGATATGAATATGTCCTCCTTATAAATCACATCTTCGCTAATATAACCATAAATAATTGGCACATCAAGTAGGTTCCTATTACCAGTATTAAAAAAATCACCATTCCAAAACGTATTCATCAAAATTTATACCGTTATATCAGAAGTACCAAATTTAAATAATAAATTCAGATAATTGCCACGTTACAGAGATTTATCTAAGACCCATCTTTCCACACGCTATTGATCATAGATGCTGCAAAATATTACAATATGTCTACTCTTAACTAAATAGCAATCTTCACAATATTATGTGTCATGATAATTATACTCCTCGGAGATTGACTCTAACAGGTAGGCATACATATAATTAAAAGTTTTTAACGGTCATAAAAATGTAATTATTAATTGCGCAATAA
Source organism: Hesperophylax magnus (assembly GCA_026573805.1). NCBI lineage: Eukaryota > Metazoa > Arthropoda > Insecta > Trichoptera > Limnephilidae > Hesperophylax > Hesperophylax magnus. The sequence continues at coordinate 8,597,013 of JAIUSX010000184.1, read as the reverse complement.
TTAACTTAGTTTGTCTTGTTAAAACGCAGGTAACTTAGAATAATTTAACATTTTTTATTCAAAACTGCAATACCTGTGCACAATGAAAATGTGATTACTTTCGCGTAATTAAAAGTGATTACTTGCTGTTATTAAATGTGATTACTTATCGTAATTAAATGCGACTACTTACGTATAATTGAATGTTATTATATATATTCAATTACATGTGATTACTTACATGTAATTAAATGTGATTACTTACATGTAATTAAATGTGATTACTTACATGTAATTAAATGTGATTATTTGCGTGTAATTAAATGTGATTATTTACATGTAATTAAATGTGATTACATACATGTAATTAAATGTGATTAAATACATGTAATTAAATGTGATTATTTAGGTGTAATTAAATGTGATTACTTACATGTAATTAAATGTGATTATTTACGTGTAATTAAATGTGATTAAATGCGATTATTTACATGTTTTAAATTAAATGAGAATACTTAAGGATAATAAAATTTTATTACTTGCATGTAATTAAATGTGATTACTTATGTGTAATTTAGTGAGATTACTAAAGTGTAATTAAATGTGATTATTTACAAAAAGATGATCACTTTCGTATTCATAGTAAGCTTGTCGAAAAATTATTAAAATGGTGATAAATTTAAAAATCTACGACCGTAGTGATTTTTCGGGCTAAAATAAATGGGGAGAGGCCTTCCTCTTATATTGAAATTAAGGTGGTTGTGAATTACCTGGCTATTCAGATCCAGTATGTAAGTTTTTATCAAACGACTTTTATATTATCTGTAGGATGAAGTATCAGGTACCCACAAAAGATGTGAAAAAAATCATCACAAATCAACTTAATTTTTATTTGCCCTCTAAATCTTGGCACTATGATCGACCAATAAATTTTATAATAATAGCTCCATGTGAATAGCGGACAAGCGTCAAAACTGCCCGAAACCAGAGGGACTATGGCATCCCCAATCAGGCAATTTCAAGCAACTTTTCGATCTAAGAGTATCTACAAATTCATAGAACGTTCGCAACTATACTACTTTTTTGTGATAATCATATGTGAAATAAGCCTTTTAATTTACACTATATTTATTTGCGAAAGCTTTGATTTGAAACAGCCACGGGCGGACGCCAGCAAATACCTACTTTAATAAATATCTATAAAAAAAACCTTCTAATACGAAAACAAGGAATCCTCTTCACACCCAATACGTTCGTAGGCCTCTATAAACAATTTTCCAAGTGCGTAATTGAGGATTTTAAAGGTTAAACACTATGCATTCACACAAGCCATTATCTCTGATTCTTGTCATCATTGCGTAACACCAATTCCAGCGTTTAGTACGCAAATGGTCTCTTAACTATACAAATTACAGTTCAGTTACCGCCTATATCGATAAATACTTATTGTGAAATGCATTTTATCTGAAGGTACCCATCCTAAATTATGTCGATTATGTAAATAAGTGTTTATTTCCAACACTGCATCAGATAATCTGATGGAAGTGTATTGTGTCAACTCAATTTTATCTTAATTCTGTTGGAATTGATCAATTTTTTAGATTTATTTGTGTAGCAATTTCTACGGTCTGTCTGGGGCCTAGGAACCGAAACGTTTAGATAAACTAGCGACATGAGTTTTCTAGGGATTATCTGTTCAGTGATTTCAATCAATATGCAAGTACACAGGGAAAACTAACTGATACGAAATTGTTTTGTAATTTTGTAATATGTTTCTAATTTATTAAAAATCTCTCCAAATTATTCGTAATCCGGTTAAAAACGGGAATGCAGGCCATTAACGAATAAAATTATAGGTTTTTTGTTAAAATTTTAGTAAAAGAGGATTGATTTATCTCAATGTAACATTAAAATATTGGTACATGAAAACGTGTTCCGATATACTATGAATTTGCTAAAAGTTTAACAGGACACAGCCTGCAATGCCGTATTTAACCGGATTACGAATAATCTTAAGAAATTATTAGTATATCAGCAATACTCATTTTTCCCCATGCGATCGGTTTTGAACAATTCATAAATAGAGGCAAACGCTTGTGGGCAATTTCAGAGATATCAATTCCATGGATAACCTGCTTATATATTGTATTAATTATCCAACTATATAATATTAACTATATGGAGGTTGTCGTAATAATATTTTATAACTTTAAGTTGGAAATTGTGATATAAAATTTCTTTCTATTTTCTTAGATTCATTTTGTATTAGCTTTATGGTGACAACTTTTGCGGTGACTTTTACTAAAGCACCGTTCGACATGACATCTACTTAATTCACTGCATGACTTTAATAATAAGATATTGATAGTAGATTACTAAAAAAATTTTGTTTTAGATTTTAAACATTCCGATATCATATTTTGAAAAAGCTGTTTGCACGATACACGATTATGGTGTCTAGAATTTTATCACATGGTTTATGAAACACTTCGAATGCGTGTACGCTTATCGTTATGCACGGTTTTCGGTGTGTTAACCACTAATTGGATAACCAACTCCATAGGTCACCTCAAGTGCGTTGCTTCGTTTGGTGACTTAGCAGGGGCGCCCGGGTTCATAAGGTAAGGTGCGTTCAGATGGGAGAGTAATATTTAGAGTTTAGGGGGTTAATATTTAAAAAAAGCTGCACATTCGGAGCTGCAATTCATACCCAGTTACATTTCAATTTCAAATACATTTAAAATCCTCTCCTTCTTACGTAAATATTTTGCACCAACTCAAAGAGTAGTGTGAATTCTAGTCGAGAAAGCATCCGATAATTATCACACTTAAAGTTTTTTCGCCCATGGGCAAGTCGTGAGACTAATCGAGTATGGCTAAAAAATACATGACATTACTTTGACTGAAGCCCGCTGTGTGGTAACTCTGTTTCTTTACCAAATTAAAGATACATTACCCAATAGCTAAGGGATAAGCATCGCATTTTCATTATATAATCACATTCTTGAGACGAAGATAAGTCTTTACATAAATATCTACAAAGAAACATACCAACTTTTCATTATGAAACATTCAAAAATAGCTGTACAACAAAACATCTTAAAGGTAGACTTAATTATATTGCTAATTTATTGAGTATCTCTTCAAATTATTCGTAATCTTACTTAAACATAACGAATGAATTGATAACTATCCTGTTAAACTTTTAGTAAGATACGAATGCATTATCACGATGTCGGAACACATGTTAATAAAAATCCGCAAATGCAGGCGCGTGAACAAGTGTCTTGATATAACATAAATTTACTAAAAGTTGGATTATCAATAATTCGAAGAGATTTTTAATAATAAATAAATTAAATGAAAATACTTGGTTTTAAGTCACTTTATGTCACAATTATTTATTTAAAATGTCAAGTCACAATGTGTTTGCATCTTTTGAAAAAAGATTTTTAATAAATTAGCAATATTGATTTTTCTCCGTGCAATGTAACCAGTGTTTATTAAACGGATCCCAACCTTTTCCTTACTTCGTCTCCTTTACCTCCCCATTTCCTTCAACCGCACAATATGCTACAAATTGAGGCTGCCATAGTTTATGAACTTTAATGCGATGTTACAAAAATTAAAATATATTTATAACTTTTCATTGAGTGAGAACAAAAAACATCAAAAATTCTTCCAACAAGTTTTGTCAGACTTACTCTTGAGCTTACACACAGCGATTTTACAAAATGAACGGTTAGTAGGTGAGTGGACAAAAGCGTCAGGTCACCATCTAGGCGTTGTGGGTTCAATTCATTCGCTAGCAAAGTCCTCCGTGATTTCACAATAAACATTTTCCACTATAATGATGAAAATAAGAGTTTAAATTAAATTCCATTTCAATCTATAACAATCTGTTTTATGCAGGAACTACATTCATTTTGGTTTTGTTTATCAGATAAATATATCAAGCAGACAATGTGTTGTAACATTTAGCGTTGAGTTGAATAAGCAATTATTTCGTGTATTGATTCAGCAAATTGATACAGCCTTATAAATCAAAAGATCTGCCCTCTTCAAAAGTTCGTGCAAAAGTGATTTGATAAGAATCTATAAGTAAATTTGGCGTAGTGTTCCAATCAAATCGTATTTTGCTTGACGAGTTATTGATTCTGATTTCGGAAGATATTTTTGATTGCCGAAACGTATCAAATTTTCAAAATAATAATGCCATTAGCACGACTTATCTATCAATGTAAATGCTTTCTCCACCGATAGTCTTAGCAAAATGTTCACAGATCGATATTACAGCCTTCTGGCTTTCAACTCTGAACATAATGTTCATCGATCGACATTACAGCCTTGTGACTTTTACTCTGAACTTAATGTTCATAGCCTTCTGAATTTCATCTCTGAACTTAATGGTCATTGGTCGATATTACAGCCTTCTGACTTTCAACTCTGAACTTAAGATCTACTTCAAATGACGTTGCTTTGATTTCCTGATCTTCAATTGCTCTTAGCGATTCAATGCTGACAGTTTTCTTTAAGTGGTCCACCCAAATCATTTGTGGGTGACCTCTGTGTCTCTTCTGTAGGACCCCGTTGAATTATACTTGAACAATATCTAAATTGTCTTTCTCACTTACAGGTAAAGCAGGGTTTAATAAATGACAAAATTCGTGTATTCATTAAACTTGATTGTACATTCTTCTCGGTAGTATAAATGAATATCTACAGAGTTCTCACACAAAAAAGCCTGATGAACACCCCTCTAGAGGGAGGGAGAGGGTGGGAGTTAAAAAAAAACACATTATTTCAAACAAGGTCGAGTGATATATAAATTATTATGTTTTCATTCATGTTGAATCCAATGACGTCACTCTTAAATCAATATTTGGTGAGATAAATGAGTTTTTTAGTAAAGAAACTTAAAAGTAATGACATCAACAAGTATTAACCTCTTATAAGGGTGCCCTACCACTTTGTTTTGGGCGGAATCATCAGGTGTTCATTTCTACTGCCAAGAATAATGTATGAGTATTTCGTGTGCTTTGATATTTTTTACCTTTTACTAATAATTTACTCTGCGTATTGATTGTGTATACCTCAAATATAACACTTCACACATTAGTTTTATAAAAAAAACATTGTAACTGATTTAGTTGTATTGCTTGTTTCAGATTAGCCGCACGATGTTGCCACTGCGCGCTGTGGCGCTGCTATTTCTATGCGCCTCCCCCGCTCTATCCGCCCACCCCAGGAGGAGCAGATCCGCAGGCTTTCATCACCAGTCATCTTTCGGCTCTTCCTTCGCCTCCGGCTTCGGGAGCCAGGGCCTGGCTTCTGAACCCGTCGTCCAAACCCACGCCTCATACAAGGGCTGCTCATCAGCCACCGGCTGCGCGGGAGTCACGCTAGAAAATGGAAAAATCACCGAGAAGTTCGGGAACCCCGCTGCTATCGGATTACATGGAGGAGAAATCCCAGACAACATTGATCCAGCAGAACTTCATAAGAAGTTTGCACTGCAAGCCGCAGATATCAACTCTGCTTTTGCGTCCAATTTACCAGTAAACGGACCATTTTGGTGGGCAACCAAAGACTCTCCTTTCAAGGATACTTATGAAACTTACCTCAAATGGGTGAAAGAAAACTCATTCGGAACTCCTCCATTTACTTCTCCTTGTGGTACAAGCACTTGTCCTTTCGGAAGCTCGTTCAGCAGCCAAAGCAAGGTCTCCGGTATCGGAGGAGCAGGCAGCAATACTATTGATATTTCCAACAATCCTTTCTTGAATGGACAGTTTGCAGCATCCGGTTTCACCGGAGGGGCTGCTGGATCATCGGGATTTTCTGCAGGAGCAGCGGGAGTAGATATTTCTAAAAACCCATTCCTGAGCGGAAATGTACATTTGGCAGGAAGTCAACAGCAAGGAGGTGCATCACACAGTGGATCCTCTTCATCATTCTCAACGTTTGGATCCTCTACAACGGGTGGTGGGGCTGGAATCAATATTGCAGGAAATCCCTTCTTGAACGGAGCCATCTCAGGGTCAGGATGCGGAGCCGGAAAGTCTGGATGCTCTCAATCGAACTCTTTGACCTTCCAATCTGGATCAGTTGCTAAGCCAGGAAGCTTTGACATTTTGAACCTTGACAAAAATCCTTTCCTCAATGGACAAATCAGCCAACCCACCGGTGGTAGTGCATCATACCAAATTTCAGGATCTTCCACAACCGGAGGAGGATGCGGAGGAGCGGGAGGATCCTGTGGAGGAAACAAGCAAGTTGTTGGTGGATACCAACAGCAACAAGTCGCCACTGGATTTGGAGGAAATAACTTCCAAGGACAAAAACAAGTTTCCACTGGATTCCCAACGGGTTGTGGAGGCGCTGGATGTGGCAGTCAACAAGGAGGTCAAGGTCAAATTACAACTGGATTCACCCAGCAGCAGATTTCTACCGGATATAATAAACCTGGTCAGCAACAACCAATCCCCACTGGATATGATCAAGGAAAGCAGGGTCAACAACAAGGGCAAATCACAACTGGATTCACCCAGCAACAGATTTCTACCGGATACAATAAACCTGGTCAGCAACAACCAATCCCCACTGGATATGATCAAGGAAAGCAGGGTCAACAACAAGGACAAATTACAACTGGATTCACTCAGCAACAGATTTCTACCGGATATAATAAACCTGGTCAGCAACAACCAATCCCCACTGGATATGATCAAGGAAAGCAGGGTCAACAACAAGGACAAATTACAACTGGATTCACTCAGCAACAGATTTCTACCGGATATAATAAACCTGGTCAGCAACAACCAATCCCCACTGGATATGATCAAGGAAAGCAGGGTCAACAACAAGGACAAATCACAACCTCATTCAGCCAGAACAAACCAGGATGCTCAGGCATCGGTTGCAACCAAGGAGGACAACAACAGATTACCACCGGATACCAACAGGTCCAGACTGGTTGCAGTGGTCCGTTCTGTGGACAAGGGCAGCAGACCCAACAGCCTTTCCCTAAGCCAACTGCTTCCGGATGCAGTGGACCTTTCTGCGGACAGGACCAACAGACCCAGCAAGGCTTCCCTCAACAGCCCTCTTTGCCTAAACAGTCTTCAGGATCCAACCTTCCCCATCCCCCAGGCATCGCTGGACAGGGATTCAAGGAGTCGGGCAATGTTAACTCAGAGTTGACCGTCACATGCGTTGGAGAAGGAAATATTTGCGTGAAGAATTACCTGTGTGTCAATGGATTTGTCAACGATAACGGAGAGAACATATTGCAAGCTCGTAGCGGGGTAAGTCTATTTCATTTATTTTTACCAAAAATGTGTGTACTTCCACTGAATGCAATTTTGAAGTATTTTAACAGCATCAACCGTAGTAATCTTTTTTAGTAAATTGTTAGAAATAATCTAATAGTTTATTAACTTATGAAACGATCACGAATACATATATGTGTATTTATGACAGACAATTTTTTATTACTTTTAAAAACATGTATATGACAAGTGCATAGATGTGTAGGAATTTCATTATTTGCTCCTTGTTTAAACTGACGCATTCAAAATTCGCACTTGGTGTTATGAACTCACGAAAAATTCGCAAAATCAATTTAGATTCAGAAACTCGACATTGAGATGAGCTAATATTGACATAACATCTCCACTCTTCGGTAGTAGTAGAGTATTTGCTTAGCGAATAGTTCGGCTATGGTTTTATGTTGACCTAATCATTTATATTTGTATGATCGACACTTTTATACTTTATTATTATTAGCACATATAAGCGTGCCATTGCGCGTCGTCATCGGCAAAATAGTGGGAAGAGCACTACAAGAGGACCAAACACGTATTGGTCCTGATAACTCTTTCATTTGTTCTTCCTTCTTCCAAAAATGTACCTTACGAAAAAAGTTTTTTCCTGGGTGTTAAAAATATTCCAGGACCTAGAAGCGATCCTTGAGGAATCCCAGAGAAACCTTTAAACAATATAAACATCGGTTGATTCTAGAGAGGTGCAAGTTAACACGCTATCCAGGATACATATACTATAATTGTAGCAATCACTGTGAACACGAGTCGTCCATTTAAAAAACTGAATATTACCAACATTCATCTTTTGATCAATATATTATATATGTTGAGTATCTATTGTCCGAGCAATTCTCTCTTCTATTAGCATTGACCAATGCAATGATTTATGCGTTTTGTTTGAATTATCGTCAATTGTGTGAAAAAGCTGTATCATAAATCTTCATAGGATGATCCGCGGTTAATTCCGTAATCCTTGGAATTTCAAATGGCCAGGAAATGATCGAAGGCTTTACTCAATGGCTGGTTAACTCCTTTGTTAATTTGATCATAGTAATAGTGCGACAGACGAGTTAAATATATCCCGCATTTTGCGCATTCTGAATAACCCGACATTTAAAATGAATAACGACTTTTATATTATTCGTGTTTAGATTGTGGAATCTTTTGATAAACACCTCTATTGTTTACGAGATTCCGTGACCTTTGTGGAAGCCATTAGACTAACAGTTAGACACTTATATCAACTTTAAGTAGCTTATTCAAATGATTAACATCTCGGATGTTCAAATTCTAGCTACTGTGTTAAACCCGTGGCATAATCCCAGTTGACAATGTTCTATCACACTTACCTTCAGGGCAATTATAGAATTTTATATTCTCGAAATTTTAACATATTTTTATGTGATATATTATTAATCATATAATAAGTACTGTTAAGAGTGACTAAATTGTGCATGATTGCTCATGATCCTTTTTAAAAAAGATAAGATCCTGCAGGAGGTAATACAACTTTAAACCACATCAAAATCCCAAAAATTAAAGATTGGCATGAGCAACAACAATTAAGGGCGGTGGTATTTTACTAAGATTGTTATCGAGTTTCTAAATTAATTAAAAGATAAGTGTAATCATTAGCAACGATAATAATTACTGTGTAGTCACATAATGGATTTTTAATAATGATGCAAACAGTAGCAGAGGGTATGTTCTTTGTTTACCGTTACTAGGAAAATATTTTTTTCAAAGCTCCCTCCTTTTTGTTACGCTTTTAAAGTCAGAGTCAATAATTTCCATCGTATATCATAGAAAGGTTAATCACATGGAACCACATCTCTGGAATGATAAAAACAGTTTCTACTAACTAACCATCAAGCCGTTTCCCCGCAGTGGTAGACTGAGGGAATGGACCGCCAATAGATTATATTCAAATTAAATGGAAGATGAAGAAGACAGTGAATTCATGTCATGGCTGCAACCTTTAATCGTAGAACTGAAATTGATTTCAGATCTATAATCTTCATAAATATAGTTGTCTCATCGAATTACTAGAATTTTGAATGCGGAATTGACAATCGAAAAACAAGTTTTTGTGGCTAAATACCTAAACAGGCATGATGTCATTTTTAAAGAATTTTCTAAGCAACCTGCGAAGATTTACCTAAGATCTAATAGCTGCCGAAACACAATTCAGTGATGATACTATAGGGCCCTAAAACTAGGAACATAATACTTAACCGGTTAGTAGCTTAGTGAACAAACGCGTCTTAATATGAATGTTGGAGGAATTAAAACATTTTAACGTTATTCTTAATCCGGGTTATTAAAAACTGCAAAAAATACATGAACTAAAACTGATAGAAGACTGGGAATTCAGAACTAAACTAAAAGCAAGAATCGAAAATATTCATTACTTACCATGGCACTTATATTCTTTAACACTATATTAACTTTTTGCACCTATTCTTACGTATTCGTACTCCGAAACATAATCTTCAAACTTCAAAATGTGGCCAAATAAGGTCCATTGGTTATCATTATCTTCAATACAAGGTGTCAGTTTGTACATTCAGAACCAAACTCAGAATTCAATTTATTAGACACATATAATACACGTGTTACATATTGAAATATATTAGACGAAAACGAGCATTTGGATTTTTTTAACATAAAAAATAGTTAAAAGTGGCGCCCAACGTGGGGCATATGGAGTTTTTACATGTAACGTATCCTCTTTTTTAATTCTTCATAATTACCGAGAGACCGAATTCTTCTCGGACCAACTACCAACATAATTAGCACTGGCAAAAAATAATATAAACTTAAAGTAGCACAAATATGACACTTGTTACGAAGATTCTTATGTAAAATACTAGTTTCAAGCAACACTGGCGATGTTGAGAAAGTCAGAATTATCCACATCGTCGAAACTATTATATCCACTGTACGAATATTTTCTGACGTTTAAAATATTGATTTTTTGTCGTAATAGGTTAACTACTATTAAATTTAGCATAAATTGCATCCACTATCTTATTAGTTTTTGATGCTGCAAAGCTAATGGTTTCAAGCTGAAGTAAGCTGCAAGCAAGTGCAGTTTATTTTGGATTCTTGGATGTTCCTGGTTTTTTATTTCAATACTTATAATACAGTTTAGTAAAATTTCAATGGGGTAATCAGAGAAATATGCCATTAATTAAAATGTATTGTCAACAAATTAAGAAATTAAACAAATGTGTGAACAATATTAAACATACAGGAAACACATGGTGCCATGATACGGATATCACAATAAACATAAATGGCTCTAATTCGAAGACCAATATTGATCGCGTGTTCATACAAAGCTGACATTGAAGACGTGTTTATAATACTCCAGTGGCTGGCTGCATACCAAGCTGTTGTCAGTCTAAGATCTGAATCACTGACGAGACAGGCCGATAAAAGTGTGTTGTGGGCGTGTGTGTTTAGCCAATAAGTAAGGTCAATATTTTCTCGCTTCACATCAATTTAAAAAATTCTAAAACCGAAATTCAGGAGTCAACACGTCTTATTTTCATTCTGAATGCTTGGGTTACTCAGCCAGTCAACGGCATCAGGAGTCATTTGCTTCAACAAGTGACTTTGCCCTTGGGAAACTTGTGAACTGGACATTATTCTACAATGTTTTGTCTTTGTTAACATTTACACAATTCTGATTTGTTTAGTTCCCATTTGTGCATCATATACGCACAATTACTGTGACTGCACCAAATACGTTTAGGGAGGTCGGATGTTTCTGAGAGAGATCCCTGGCAGTTTAATTGTTGTGACCACAGCAAGATACTTGTTTTTCACGTCCGAGGTCTTCAACTGAATTTTCCACGACTCTCCAGAAGAGAGTTTCTTATATAAACTGGCAACATGGGTTTTCCTCCATATCTTTAAAGATCACACTTCTATGAATTTTCTGTTCAGTGATCGGAATCGGGTAATAAGGAACGACAGGTATTTGTTTAAACACACTCTGCTGATGTCAGACGTGGTCTCCGTAAGATTGAAGTGATTGGGGAAATCCCAGTAATATCACTCTAGTCTTGGTTACACTAGTACTTAGTGTCGCATTGCGTATGCTTACACATAATTATAGACGTTCCTGTCTCCGTCTTTCCGTATATTTATATCCAAACCATATAAGCGTCCCTTTCTTTACATTAATCATTACCTACAGCGATAGCTAATTCCACAGGCGTGCCTTTTTTATATGAACGAGTAGGAAAAACGACCGTTCCGATGCAGACAACATTAAATGTATTTTTATTATAGTGGTAAAGTTTGCCTGTGCAATTATGGAGGACTAGCAGAGAAATTGAACCCACGACGCCTAAGTGTGAACCCGTCGCTAATTCCCACTTGGCTAATGTCCAGTCTTCTGAATAGTGAACACTCTTGTCGGTCGAGATTCTTGATATTTTGCATTGGATCACTTTTTCCGAGCAGGCTAAATTGAAATTCCAGTAAAACAAAAAGGAATTGTAGATAGATGGAAGAGCATATTTATACTTATAATATAATAAAAGATATTCTGTTGTATCTTTCATCGATGATTTTTTCTTAGCACCTACATAACAGTAGAGGTTTGTTATTTTTTTAAATGTGATTGAACATTGAAGCAGATAATATTTACTCAATTAATTGGGACCTATTTGGTGGAATTTGCTGTTTGAATGATTTGAGAGGGAACGACCTAAGTCTCAAGATATCTCGGTGGACTTAAGTAGGTACGTAAGTGAGATTCCGAGAAAACTCCATTCGTTTGTTGAATCGTTTTGACATTCAAAAATTCATCATTCCTTTAGCATTCCGTTCGCATTGATTTTATGAGATAATGTTTGCTTAAACTATGAAGTGTACCAATTGTTCTGTTGTTGTCTGACACCACAAGAAACTAGTTATCATTTTAAGTTTTAGAAATATAAAAACACAACTATTTAAATTATTGCCTACATAATACGTAACACATTTTGTGAAAAAAAAATAACAAAAGTATTTAAGCATACCTACTTATAGAACAAATTATGAGTCGAAGTTCTTAATCGAATTGCCACGAAGTATTTTCTTATATTTTGACCAAAAAGTACCTATATTACGACCACGTGCCGATTTTTTCTTTTTTGTGTATACCCAGTGATTTGTATATTTATTTTTCTAGATTTAAGAATGAGTTTGCATGAGGTATTCTCGATCACTCAGTATTAGATTTCTCATGATATTTTTTTCGAATCCATGGGAGGGAGGGGGTTGCTAGAGAATTTCGGATTCGGAGGGGAATAACTATATTTTATACTTCTCCCTGGTCCGCAGTAGGCTGGAGAGTGGTTCGCTTATCTGGAATCCTCATGAGGTGGGGTGCTCCCTCATGTTGGAGAGGGTTCAAAAAAAGTTTCTAAGATTTCTCTACATGAGGGAGTACGGCCACTATCCATGGCTCTACCCGACGAACTTTATTCTGGGCATGCTGGGACTTCACTCCCTGCAGCTCAGAAGGGAGGATTTGCAGCTACCCACTTATTCAGACTGCTGCGAGGCTATATTGAGAACTCAGCCATTTTGGAGCGCGTGAGTCTCCATGTTCCAGATGACTATCTTAGACAACGTCATCATAGATTATTCTATCTTCCTGCCTGCAGAACTAACCTGACAATGGTTCTCCCGGTAGGGAGGAGTATATTGCTCCTGAACCAAATCTCCTCCGAGATTGATATATTTGGCGTCAGTGAGGAGAGATTCAGAAGGGAAATTCTTCTGATTCTTGAAAGAGTCTCTCCACATTGACGAGATCTTTCACCGCTGCCTGAAATTTTTTTGGAAATTCCACATTTCATGAAATTTCTTTTTTTATGTATAAATACTTAAAACAATCTTTTGTAAAAAATTTATAAAACCTAATTTCTTATATGCATTAAATCCCAATTTGTAATTGTGTAAGAAATTAATAAAATTTATTATTATTATTATTAACTCCCCATAATATTTTCCAATGGGGGGTGGCTAAAGAATGTCGGAGAAGAGTAATTGCTTACAATACTTTCGAATACTCTTTTATTAATTTTCTCTAGAAATAGTGTTTGTCTCTGACATTCATATATATAAATAAAGATTAAAAAAAGGTAAAAAACGAAAAACTAGGAATTATTGACTATTGGTTATCCGTGACCTGGAAATGGTCGTCTTATACGATAGACGCAAAAAAGTTTTTAAAAATGAGAAATATTAATAAAAATTGTTTTCTATCTCCATTATGGCAACACCAAACATAATATTTACCAATATAATAATTTAAATTTGCAATGCAATATAGTAGCTGTCGTGGCAAAGGACATTGTCAAACAAATAAACATCTCAATAAATATTTTGCAATGGCAATATTATGCATAATCGAAGACTTCTATGGTAGGTACAAAAGGATTAATGGTGTTTTAAAGCTTAGCATTTGATGCACTTGTGCATGCGCATTGTGAATTCCTATGCACACGAGATATATGTATTTCTACACAAGTTTTTGACGTCGAAATGTTATGACTGTCAGATTAAACGTATTGCTGACTGGGTAAGACAAGTTGAATGTTTACCTTTGGAAATGGCAAAGATTTGAAATCTGATATCATATTTATCTTGAGATTTTTGATAGCCCTTTCGTAATATTTTACGTATATTGTAAAGTTGACTTAGAAATCATACATGAAAGAGTATTGGTACGATAGTTGTAGTAAAAATATAAAATATTCTGGCATTCTGTTTAAAAAAAGTCAAGCTGCTATATTTTTACGCCGACGTAGAATTTCGATTCTCCACCCGATTAAAAGTCTAACTCGTTTTCCACATCGTTAATGATGACTTTAAATTATCTGTACGTGAAAAGAAATAGCCGTTACTGGACGGAAGGAAGTGAAAGTGTAAGTAAATAAGTTTTTATATTTTTCTCATAAAACATTCGTTTTTAACTGATACTTTGTTAGGAACTCTGTCAATTAATTCGTTAAATGCCTAAAGTCCCGTTTTTAACAGGAAAATGAATTATTTGAATACATTTTTTAATAAATTAACAGTTTTTATTCTCCGTGTGATTTTGCAACTTTGTCACTGTGCTTTAGATAGTGTAATATTATTATTGTAAAATGTGGAAACCGTATGTTACTCTTATATGTCTTTGAAACGTTGTAATTCTTTTTCACTTATCGATATTGACGGTTTGATATTTTTCAAGTTTGTTTTACAATCTTGTGCGTTAGTTTTGATTAATATTCTGTTATAAGAGAGGTACTTGTAATATTTATTAATTAAGAGGCAGTTTATTAATGGGCTGATAATAAAATTGATAATTACAAGCTTCGAATGGATATGACATCCAAACCTATTCGTACCTTTAATGTAATTGATTCCAGGTTTATTGATGAGGTATTTCTGTTGCAAAATAAATGGTACGGTGGCTACCTTCACTTAAAGCCAATAATTTAAATACATAAACTTGCGTCCCAGGTCACAGGTCACAAGTCACAGGTCGCAAAGGTCACTGGAATCGGTGACTCGCAGTATTGACCTTTATCAGCGATAATAATTATATCATTTGCGAAATGTGACAGTTCTTGCTGAATCCCACGTCTGGCTTAATAAAGTATAATGCGGAAAATTAATACATTGACAGCTATTTCATAGTTTGATTTACGTCGTACGTTGATATTTCTTACTACATTAATTTATATATCATTTATTAAGTGCTTCATGTGGGTTTACAGTGTAGAATCATTTACATTATTTAAATAGCATTAATATTTTGAATTAAGGCTCTTAGAGTTAGACAGGGCTTCGTAATTATTAAATTGGGGTTGTTTTTCAAGCTTTTGACTTTCAAAGGTTTTAATAAATGCAGATTTTTTAGAAAACGCCTGTTTTCATTGAGACATAAACAGTTTTCACTAAGACATAAATTTTAAATTTTTTTTGGATGTAGAAACAATACGCAACCTACCAACAAGTTTAGTCTAGTATAGAGTGTCACAAATCACGGTCTTAACGCATGACCTTCGCATCTTCCACGCCCATGCATTTTCTAATAAAAACCCACTTACTAAATGTTCATGCATTATTCAAACACGATTTCCTTTAAAATTGCATTATGAATTTAAAATGTGTCAGTTCACTATTTAAAAATCAAATAATATCATGTGGTTTGAGTTTTGCATTAAATAGATGATCGCCAAATCACAGTAACGTTCATCTTGACATTCTTAGTGATCTAGAAATAATTTTATTCGGATGGTTTTCGTATAATTTATGAATAAACTTAAATCGAACACATTTTTATAATTTTACCCATAAAAATCGGTAGATATTATAACTGCACAGGATGTCAAATAGTAGTGTAATTAAATCATATCCCAAAAAGCCGTCTTCTGACTTTATTAAAATCATTTTCAATCTCTTTTTCTATTTTCCTTCCTTCTCGAGGCGACCCTTTCCGGCGCTATTGGAGTTGCCTCAGCTAACCCAATCTCTCCTCGCGCAGTCATTGTATTTATTTTTCTCTCATTTTCCTGTTGTTTCTTCCATGTCCTGCTCTTACAAGAGTCCAACTGCTTGGAGCCAGTGGAACTGTGAAACATCCCTTATTTATTTTATATTTTTTAATGATAAACTAATGTTTCCATGATAAATCAACACAGTGACAATTCAACACACCTTTAAAAAGTGATATAAAGTCATTAGACACGATAAAAAAAATAAACCTAACCTAACCTACTTAACCCAGTTAATAAAGTTTTTGTTTCATCATTTTCCATGACTTTAAATAACTTTTTAAAGATGTTATGAATTATCATTTTGATGATTTATCCGGTCACCATTCATCATTAATATACTCAGGCGCCTAAAATGTAGTTAGTAAAATAGATAATGACAGATTAGTAGTTGAGTGAACAAATACCACCGGTTCCAGTCGTCGTGGTGGGTTCAATGCCCTGCTAGCTCAGTCCTCCATCATTGCTCAAGCAACATTTTCAGCTTATAACGATGGTATTAAGACGGTGCACCACGTCATGTAACATTTGGAATTGGGCCACTTACCATAACACTCATTATGTAGATAGTGATATGGCTTAAATTCCCGCCGGTGTTGATTTATCCAAGAAAAAATAATCGCCCAAAAGTAAGTTTTACTTTTAATATTTATATTTTTTGCGATCATTTTCTAAAGGACTTAATTTTCCACACTATATAATAAAACCATAACCGAAAAGGGGTTCGTAAGTAGGAGGTTTTGAAGTTTAAAGCAGTTTTTATAGGCCTGACACTTTATTTTTTCTGGGCTTATAAAAAAATCCGCGACTCTTTCAAAGGCCAAGATGTCTTTTACTCGCTTTAAAAAAAACCACCTTAAATATTTCTCAATAAAAATTTGCATTTCTTAGTGTTTCACCTGAAAAATAATTTAAACATTGTCAGGTTATTCGTAACCCGGGAATGTTTATATTTCTTTTAAAATGGAATAGTTTTTACTATGTACATATCCTCAGTATTTATTTCATCAGCGAGTTCAAAATGTAACGAATGTACATAATATTATTATTGCCGTAAACTACGTCAGTTTTTACGAGTTTTTAGTGCCAGTTTTACGATTTAGTTGTCCTTCGTCTAAAAATGCAAATTTTTTGTCATCAATGATGTTTCATTTCACATTTGCATGATGTCTATCGTGTTCAATATTGGTAGACAACACGTAGACAAGACGGATGAACAAAATAGCTTTTATGTCCAGAATTTCGGATTTTGTTAGAATAACTATACAATATCGAGTATTTCAAAAGTAGGTATTTTCACCATCGCATTAATTGTGTATGTGCATGCTCATATCAATCTAACCTAACCCTACCATTTTTCATGGCGATATTTTCCTGCACTTCGTCTGTTGAGCAAGTAGGTTAGTTATTTATGTGAACACCGCATAAGTGTCCCTATTGCTCTACAACTCCGTGGGACTACGGAGCAGTGAGTATGGTAAAAAACGTTTATTTCCCTAGATTTCAGATCAAAATTTCCCTAGATTTGAGAATAAGTTTGCATGAGTTACTCAGTACCGAATTCCCTATAATATTAGAATTTTTCCTCAGTTTTGACCTATGTAGTCAACATTTCAGAATTTCACTAGATTTTTTATGCTTTATCCCAGTTCTGGGATAAAGGATGAAGGAGCGGGGAGGATAAGGAGATAAAAAAAGAGAAAGTGGCGAAGTACCTGGCTCAGGCCTGGTCTCCAAATACAATTAAAGCCGTTTCTAGCAAGGATTAGATTCGAAATAATGGTCTTTCACCGGGGCGATACTGACAGTATCTACCATACGTCGTGATGCCGATGAAAGAATAGTAATATCTTAGGTTCAATGATTCTCAACACATTAAATATTAATGAAAACATTCGTTTATAAATATTCACCGATCAGGTATGAAAAACATTCCTAGATATTTCAGTATAATCTCAGTAATACAGGCTGATCGCGGATTATTACAATAATTATATCTGATCTTCAAATTAACATATTAATTTATTGAAAGTGTCCACCAAGACATGCATACTAAGCCACTTTGCAAAGTGCTCAACCTGTTTTTTTATGATGCAGAAGTGATATTAGAGATTCACGATAAATTATGAGAATAGAGGCGAACTCATACTGCATTTAGGTAGGACAGAATGATAAATCAATGATTATTTTACAAGCTTGTTTAGCATCTTCTTATTCCTTCTCCTGTCGAAGGTTATCTATCATCACAGTGCAGCCCTGAATAACTCGGAGGAACTGCACTAACGTGGTTCCGAACTGACGTCCGCTCCGCGTACTTCCTTGCAGCTTACACTTAAGCCCTCGAGTCCTCGAGTGCCTCTATAAGGCCATGCGCTAACAGTGCGCATACCTTTCTGCGCGGTGAGGGGACGTCACCGAACTCTTTCCCTAGAAATTTGTACTTTTAGGTGCATTCTGTAAGTTTTCTAGTCCCCTTTCTAATCCCTTAATGACGAATCGTTTGACCGTTTGTTAGTTTTGAGCGGGAATCACACGCGTTTGAATTAAGTTCGATATTAATATTGAACGACAATAATTTATTTTTATAACATACTATATAAATTAGTATATAAGTACCATCAGAGATTTTTTATTTATGTTATATTTAGACAACTGATTGGGTACATGACTTGTTCATGAACAATTTTGTTTGAGAATTTTTATATATTTTCCTGGTATAAGATTTCATTACACGTAGAGAACATCAGTTTCTACCATCGAAAAAGTGGTTGACCGCCACTGTAAAGAACCATCTTATACAATCTATAATGTACACTACCAATAATAGTTGATGGTGGATCCAATCACTATGCGCGTGGGATTAGATTGGGAGTATTTGAATAATCAATGTAGAAAAAATCTTGAAAATGGATTGAGTTATAATCAATTGACCTTTTGAATCAAAACATCAAACACGCAAAACTAGACATTGATACAATATTTATTATGCCAGGACTTAGATTCAGTGGTCTTCCGCAAAATTTTGAACATCAAAAGCAAAATAATATATAAAAATAGAATATTTTTGCATTTTGATCAAGAATGGTTATCTAAAAATCGATCTGGTGATAAACTATCGTTAAGAATCAACACGTTGCTCAAAATTACTTACGTTTAGTGATAAGATCCTAATGGCCAGGCACTTCCGTAAATACTTCATTCCATACAACCCCTCCCCACTTTCTTCAGCCTCACAACATCCCAATCTTCCTCTTCCTCGTCTCCTGCCCCTACCCGCTCCCTGCATCCTCCCAACCAGTGGTGGCTCGTGACTTGTGAGTGCACTGGAGTGCTAATTTTACAAAAGATAGCATTATCGATGTTGTTGTAGCTAAAAACGTTTTATTTTTTTTCGAAAATTCGATGTTTGTATCAAGGTTTTCAGGAAATCTTTCAAAACTGAAATTTCCTGAAAATATTCATACAAAAAATCAAATTATCGAAAAAATAATCAATCGTTTTCAGCTACAACAACATCAACAATGCTATTTTTTGTAATATTAACACTTTAGTACAACCAAAAGTAACGAACCGCCACTGCTCACAATTTAACCTTAATTGGGAATGCCCTAGAAGCACTGGCTAGGGCAGTAGGTAATATTGAGCAATATCAGAAACTTTGTTTTACTTTTCGATGACATTATTCGATTCACCCAACTACGTTAAGAAAAAAATTGGATAAATTTTTAATAGTATATAGTATTTATCACGTTAATTAATTCGTATCACTTTGCCTTAGTATCACTTGCACCATACAGTTGTGATTCCTATGTACTGTTTAAACAATTTTTAAATCGCCGCACAAGACGATGAAATCGATATTTTATTCAAAATTATTGAAATCGTTATTCTATAAAACTATCGCTTAAAAAATGCTATTATTTTTAACGTTTGCAGCATCCTGTAACCAAAATAAAAAGATAAATCTTTATTAAGTCAATACAAAAGGTGTTGTTTGGTCTTTACGCGACTCCATAATAATGTCATTAGCGTGTTCTAACAGGATACACTTCGCCAGATGTACAATACATAAAAGACATGTTTTTTCTTCAAGTATCGATGACAACATATTATGTTATTATTATCACATCACAGATTTTGAGACCTGACTGAAATTGGGTTTGAATAATTTATTATTATTTTTTATAACCTCAAATTGTAATATTTACTCATTGAAGACAATAGCGACTATCAAACGAAAGATGTGAAACAGAAAAGACAGTAAAAGGTTCAGTTACATCTATGAATTGAATCCATATTCATTCTAGACTAGTAAAAAAGTCAATAGATGGCGCACATTAAAATGAAAATTGATATATTTATCGAAGTCACTATTTAGATTGAATTTAGTTCGGTAAAAATCTTGCAATCATACGTAAAGGTTGCAGTCAAAAATACGCATTAAAAATTTAAGATAATGTTTGTAGCTCTATGACGGAGGTTGATGTGGTCGAATCAGCTCAGTGGACAGATCACTTAGGACGAGGTTCAATTCCTAGATGCGTCTGAACCTTTTTCTGCCTTTTCTGTTTCACATCTTACGTGTGTGAATCGTTAATATTGTCTTCAATGATTAAATTTATTATGCACTATTTTGGCAGAATAATATTTTATTATTTTCATTGATACTGGGACGGTCGGCACAGCTATATATTTGTCATTATCTGAAGGTGTGCTCAAGATGGGTCTGTCGAATGCTCTCAGAAGACTACAAATACGCTATAACAACGGCGACAAGCTGATAGATGATGTTCAAATCTTTCTCAACGACATGGCGGCGAGCTGTTATAATATGGGTGTACAAAAATTGCCACAGCGCTTACAAAAATACATCGACTGAAATTATGTAGAAAAATAGAAAAATGATCAAGCTTTAAAATAAAAATGTTAAAATCATTGAAAAACAATAGTCAAATGGATAGAGAGGTTGTCCCGGTAAGAGAGAGATCTGGGTTCGATCCC
This sequence comes from Hesperophylax magnus, assembly GCA_026573805.1. Taxonomy (NCBI): domain Eukaryota; kingdom Metazoa; phylum Arthropoda; class Insecta; order Trichoptera; family Limnephilidae; genus Hesperophylax; species Hesperophylax magnus. The sequence goes on along the minus strand of JAIUSX010000184.1, from coordinate 8,576,156 downwards.
CAGTTGAGACTTGTTTTATTTAACTGAGTCTTGTTCTGTTTCATGTTTTGTTTAGATTTGTTAGTATTCAATGATATATTCATTCATTGATAGGTATAACATTCAAAAGTTATAGAAAAGTAGTTCGAATAAAAATCAAAAAATAATTATTTTTTGTACATTTAAGATTACCCTTGTATATAGAATCGTAAGATGTAAATACATTTTCTTTCAGTTACCTAATTGTGGTTTAGCCATGAATGAAGCAAATTTTAATTCTATTAAATATTCATTCAAGTGTCGCACTCCAAGCGTATTTTCTCAATATCACAATATATTTACATTAGCGTTCTAGAAGATTTATTTTTTATTTGCCAAAATCATCCAAGGATATCTGCTTATCCACATAATATTATGCGTAAAGTGGTAGGTAAGTGACAAATAAATCGGAAAATTGTTAAAAATGGCAATGATATCACGATCCGACGCAATATATTATTATATTTATTTGGTAATGGGAATTGCTTAAATGATTGTATGAGCTCACCCATAGATGGCACTAGAATAGTCTACTAGGTTACCCATAGGTGGGGTTAGCTGTCGAGTGTTGTAGAGACCGAGAGGATAATAAATAAAAGGGAACCTGAAATTCGGGGTCCAGGTTATTCCAACCGACTGCTAATTCTAAGTCTGTCACATTCAAAGTCCCAGTGCTTTGTTGAAGCCGGAGTTTTATTCTATCAGACGGTTTGTGGAAAACCCCGGAGGTACAACAGAATTAAAAATCTTCTGTGCTTTGGATTTTGAATAAGGTATGTTTAACTTTTTTTATGTGGTTTAAAATTCGAACTGAGATTCTTGCATTAGATGGTAGCTTAAGAGGTTGCACATAGATGGCATATTGCTGTCGATAATGCAAGGATTGCGTCTATAATAAATTCTACTTCTACGGGTCAAAAATAATTCCTACCGACTGCTAAATAAGCCATCAGAGCTGATTGTGTCTGTCGCAAATAAGGTCCAAAGTGACCCCGAAGTTGTGAGACAGACCCAGAGTTAACAGTTTTAAGTATAAAGCATCAAAACTTTAACTCTGGCGTCATGAAAATTGCACAACTTATTTGTGTGAAATTTCTAGGTTAATTCAACTATTTTTTGCTCGTTTATATCATGAGCTTTGAATTTAATCTAATAAAATGTCTAAAATATTTCATATTCCATATTATTAATTTGATAAAAATAAATATTCGATAAATTAAAAATTTGTAATAAATGAACCAATTTTTTTATCGCTTCATATTATATTACATATATTATCTGACGTCTGTATCAAATACACCTGGTAAAATATGTATTGATTTTGTTCACTAGCGTTGCTGGTTCTCACGTAGGAGGCGGACACTTTCAAATTAACACATTAAATAATGATACTATGTAATCAAACATAATTATCTATGTAAGTTGGTTTGAATCACCGCTGTGAATAAATAATCATAAAGGATATGATTTGTCGGCTGAGAAGAAATTTTAAATTCATCTAACCTAAAATCAAGATAAGATTTACAAAATTCTATGTTACTTTTGAGGTTTAACCCGTTGAGCAATTTTGGGAGATATTCTTCACAATAACAAACACCCGTAGAGTATTTTTTGGAAACATATCTCCCAGCCTGACACGGTCTCATATAAGTTATTCTAACTCATTTCGTATTACGGTGAGATATATTATTTAAACGTTGTTCGAAAGAGAAAATAACGCGTTTTCGGTTTGCGTACAATTCTATGAAATAACATCTAGCATTTGAAAATGATTGGTTAAATGAAAAAATGTGAATTGTTGATTAATTTTATAATACCTTTTTTATTTTTTATTCTTAAATATATTTGTTATACAATGGTATAGTATATTGTCCTCCACGCTAGGAGTTCACCTGTGTTGTGGAGGACTTTTTCAATAAGGAAGTTGAGTGAAAAATATTTTGACTTATAAAAAATATATTCATGTAGATCAAAAAATATCGATTCTAAATATATAAATATATTTCTATATTATTATTCTTAGAATTAGTTAAACGTTCTTGAAAAAGCATTCAATAGCAATAGAGTGTATACGCTCCACGATTGGTCGAAAGAATTCTGACGTCACATGTGTCGTGACTTGTACGTACAGCGAATCACCTATGGTGCATCTCTTTCTATTACATGAGAGATGGTCGGTTTAGATGAGAGAGGTGTATAGGCCAAAGTTTATTTGGGTTTGTCAAATATATGTACGTATTTGTTGTTATTATTATATGAAATGGGTTTCTAAAGATACATATTCGTATAGTGCTTTATAATAATATGTTGTTTATTGCATAACTTAGAAGTTTTTATTATTATACATGTCACATAACATGTGATACACTTCAGGCCGCCGGCCGCTCAGAAAAGTCTCACAGTGAACTGGGCTGTAAACCGTTATTTTACTTTTGGTCTTTACATTTCTGCGCGGTGGTCCTGAATTCGCGCGGGGCAAGTCAACAAATAGCGACGACAATACCGTACCGGGCTTGAAAATCAAATATTCTAACTTAAAATATTAATTTAACTATGAAATCTTAATCAATTTTCTTTTTTTTTTAATAACATCAATTCTAATAGACGGTTACCATTGGTAAAAAAATTACTGGAATTCCTTATTGAAGAATTAATTTTTTTTCCATACAAAATCTTTAAAGCGACGTGGTTCTTACAGTTTGAATGACGTCACACCCACCCCCGCCTCTTACCGCTCGGATTCCGCTCGTTTTGGCGGGCTTAATAAAATTCAAACTTTGAGAATTAATTTAACTATGAAAACAAACTTTAAAAAAAAAAAAAAAAATACTCGTATTTAAGTTTGAATGCGAACATTGATAAAAAAAAATAAAAAAAATGGACTCAACTTCCTTATTGTAAAGTTATATAATTCTAAAACAATACAGTGCAGTTGGTTACACAGAGAAACATTAAAAATTAAAATATAAAATCGATTTTTCCATAGTTATAACAATAGTTTTTCCATAGTTATTCCAAAAAAAGTGAAATATAAAAAATTAAATATTAAAAGGATTGTAGCCAGTTCCATATGTGTTTTTTGTATTCTGTAAGATTAGATGTTTTATATTGTGTTGGAAGTGAATTGTAAAGTTTTATAGCCTGGAATCTGTAGTGTTTTTGTCCAAAGGTGTGTTTTTGTTTTTGTCCATAATACCTTTGTCTAAATAAATGCATTTTCTAGTAAAGTGATAATCACAGTTGACACAATAAAAACCATCGGTAACAACGTTAAAAACTTTATCTATGTTTACGTTCAAAAATTATTTTTTTTAAATTTCATATCACGATTTTTAATACTAAAATCAGATATATGCTTTAAAAACAGTATTTTATCTTGAAAAACGTTTAAAAACAGCGAATTTACCTGGAATCGAATGCCACGCGAAAATATTTTTCGCGTAATTCGCATTCTGACAGTTCGCTTATATTTAAGTTATTGTGAAATGTCAGATGCTGTATTGGTTAAAGAATTTTTAGTGCTTCAACAAATTGTGATAAAAATAAATACCGTTTTTTCGAATATGGTGCCCTGTTAAAACCTCCCGACGTTTATTTTTTAACTTACGAATTTCCCTAGAAGTCACCTGCCGCTACTGTAAAAGTAAAATAATTCTTCTTCCCTTTAATTTGTTATTTGAATGAATAATAATAATGAAAATAATCAATTTCCATCTCGGTTTAGCGAGTAGGCAGGTCGCTTTGCGTAATGACGTGTTATTTAAAACGAATTTGGCGGCCATTTAATAATGATATAACATAACTAAGATGCTTTAGCTTCAATATAGACGTAACCAATGAACGATCATTATTCAGTGTGTGATTAGAATTGAGCACAGGTTTCGTTAAAAATTAAAACTATAAAAATTATTATACATTTTAGATACTTAAATAATTACGTGTATTTCTCACATAGCTAATCACTAGAAGGGTGTTACCAATGCCTACCGATATGAAAGAAAAAATGATGTCGCGAGTTAACATACAGAATACCATTAGACTCCTAGGGGTCAAACGTGCCTATGAAATTGATCATTTATTCATTCCTTTTGATCATTGTTTCTAAAAATTTCTGAACACCCGAATTGCACTGTGTAAAGATCACCATTTATAATCTAAACCTTGCTTGAAATGGCTTTAGCCGTGTTTGACGTCCAGCTCTGAATGGCCCAGTTATTTTTAACCTACCTTTTCCTCATATAGTTTCCTTTTAACCTCACAACATACACCAATAATTTAGGGATCTCACAGTACCACTGGCTTCAGACGATTGGGAGCAATAGGAATCTCTTCCATAAATATACCTGGATCACTGTGTTTTCTTTAAGTTACACCTATATCTATTTATCTATACTATCTTGAAGTGAATTCAGAGCTTTCCTTTGTCATTATTTTTGTGTTATGTCGTGTTATGTGTCGTTGGTGTTTTAGAAGCCAAAATACGGATAAGTTTAAAACAATATTCGAGTAACTTTTGAAAATTATGCCCATCAATGTAATATTTAATCATAAAAGAAGATAATACTAATAAATCTAAACGTAACATGAACAGAAAATAAAAGGTTACGGTCATAACTAGGAATCGAACCCAGGATCTTTGTCTCACTGGGATAATATTATTATCATCATAATATGACAAAGATACCAAAACCTAGGTTACAAATAATGCGGGTATACTTTTATATTCATACAAAGATGGCAGCCAAAAAAAACATGGGAATTAGTTGGGAATAATATTTTTAGGATAGTTTTTTTTTATTCCGGAAAAAAATGTGAAAACAATTACAAAAATTAACATATTTTTATGTTGTCGAATAAATTATTCATAACGATTAAATGTACCATTTTCGCTTTGCCGCCAAAACGACATGTTCGTTTTTATTCGTGAATTCGGCCGCGTTGACGTCACGCCGAGCGACGTTGGTGACAGTCGTCTTACCAGACATTGGCTTTCTATTTCATAAAGACGTTGTAGCCTATTGGAACCATTTCTGAATATGCGGTTTTAGATCGTTTTTTAAATCGATAACTACGAATGAACATATTAAAATTACATATTTTTAGTACGATAATCAAAAAAATAAACTATAAATCTTCCGCACATTTTTAACGATATTCACGGTTTATAAAAACACCCTATTCTAGATGTCAGATCTATAGTAAAATAGTCTCAACGGTTGAGTGCTTAGACGTTGTCCCGGTAACACGAAGATCATAGGTTCAATGTTTTATGCGTCGATTTATTAATATTATAAAGAATCTTCATCTTCAAAGACTAAAAAATACATTTTCTTAAAGTAATCGTGATAACCCACATAAAACATAAACAAAAAACACACATCTTCAATCAAGTTGTTTTTAAATTATATATCCGGGCTCTAAACAGCCATTTATAATACCAATTTAAACGTCAGTTCCCACTTAATAACATTTAAATAAATCTAATGCAATTTCGCTGTACGATTACCATCAGGTAAAATTACCCTTTCGTTTTAATTTGGCAGTAAAAAACGAATGAATAAATATAATTTAACTCATCGTTTAAAGGCCTGAATTGAAATTACGTAATAATACATTTAATCCAAACATCTGGTCACTTTGGACAAAAACAAAATCGTTTGTCGATATTTTTTTGTAAATGGAATCGCTGTCACGGAGTTGCCATTTTGGGAACCGTAGCCATCTTAATTTTTATTATTTGAATATCGAATTTTATTCACTTGAATGTTCTGGTGTTGTCATGCGCGGATTATTATTTTATTTTAAATGGTGTTTGGTAGTTCATGGTCAAATATAATGGTTTTTTTTATTAAATCTGGATTGGTTCGAAAGGAAGTTGATAAAAGGAATTTAGGAATCAACCGTTTTTTTATGTGATTACCGCACAACAGTCTCATCTGCTCATAAATACCCGGAGCCAGACAGGAAGCGTGACTGAAGAGGGTGTGGGAAGTGATGGTAAGAGAAAGATTTGGAAGTTTACGGCTATTCAGATCTGGTCACAAAACAAGGCTAAAGCTTTTTCAAGACATGTTTCGATTCTCAAAAGTGGTCTATCACCAGGTCGATACTGAGAGAATCTAACAATCCGGAATATATATTTAAATAGATATTTCAAATCTCCGTAACTCGTTTTAAAACGACGTTTCAATATGAAAACAATTACTTATCGTACAGAAAGATCTGTGCATATTTCAAGATGCCAGAGCTCACCGTTCGAGAATATTCTTCTTTACGCCTAAGACACAAACAAAAACACTTCAAAATAGAGCAAAAATCTTATATAGGTAAGAAACAATGTGAATTTTTTTTTGACCTATAGGTATAAGAGAACCAAAAGCCTACTTTGTTTTTTTTTTATATCGAGGAAATATCATATAATTATTTTTTCAACATGTCCAACGTATAGAAATTATCTTATAAAAACACAACCAAAAACATCGAAGACGGGATGTTTCAGAGAATTTGAACGAATCATCTAATTTCAAAGATGATTTTCAAGTTCTGTTAAGGTTTTGTTCAAGTTCTGTTATTATTTCAGTTTTGTGATGCCCCTGGCCAATAACGATTTGCAGTGTTGAAGAGAAGTATTTTAGGATGACGGTAGAAATTCGAAAAACGAGATCTCAATAAAAAATTAAAAACAAAATGTTGCGACCATCAAATACCAAACACGGTGTAATCTTTACTTCAATGCCTTATTCACCGAACATTTTATTTAATGGATCTTCTTTTTTCGTTTCTGAATTTAATATTCGCCAATCTTTCGGTCGCCATTGGCTGAGATCCGACATTATTGTATTTCATAGTTCAAGGTTGGAATCGACTCGAAATAATTCTAATTTGGCCATCTTCAATATTTTAAATGCCTCTTTTATGGCATTTAAATGCTGAATTAGGTGACATTTTAAAGGACTTCATTTTTTTAATAAGATTTTTTGGTAGGTAAGAACTTCAAACGAATTTGGTTTGTAAAAAGCAACCCGTAAAGTTTAGGAGGCTGATTTGATTCAGTGTTCCGGCCTTGTGATCTAGGAGGTTTTGCTCAAATTCGGCATACAAAATCCAGTACCGAGCAGTAAATAAATCTAGTATCTATCAAAAGACAAAGTCATTCGCCAAGACGTCACACACGACACGCCATAGATTTGGCGCTTTTCGGCGAGTCTTGACAAATTAAAACTTCATCAAATTTAAACTAACTTTTAAAAAAATTACATAAAATTATAAACTTGTATTTCAGTTCGAAGGTCAATGCTGATTTTTAATGTACTGGAGTTCCTCGTGGAGGATGACATACACGGAGAAAATGAGTACTCTTAATGTATTAAAATTCTCCACATTATTGGTAATCTGGTTAAAAACTTCTTGATAACCTATTAGTATATAATTCGTAATAATATTGGAACACGTGTTTATATATCTGCGTTTGTCTAAATAATTAATGACGAAATGCGAAAATGTCAGGATTTTTATGAACACGTGTCAATTCATTCGTATTTTACTAATAGCTCAAGAAATTTCCAATTCATTCGTTAAGGGCCTGCAATATCGTTATTAAGAGGATATCGAATAATTTGAAGAGATTCTTAATAAATTAGCAATATATTTTCATTAAGTTTTCTTCCTGTAGGCTTACTAGCAGTGTCTGCTCAAGATGATTGGGATCAGTTGGATCTCTTGTGTGGTACTCACAAGGTTCGTTTTACCTTACTTGTTACTAATTTATACTGCAGAGCCTTGTAAAAGTTTCGTTTAAAATATTTTAAATATCCGAACAAGCGTCTTTTTGTTAGGTGCAGATCTTAAAATAAAGGAATGTAAAAATGGCAATTTTTTTAAAGTAGGTGCTCAAGTCGATACCTATCTTATACCGTCTGGGGTCAGCGTTGGGTCACCAAAAGGCGCCAATATTAATTTGTACAACATTTTGCACTTTCTCCTCTATTTTTCAACTGCCACAATATCGATGATGGAACGTTTATATCACACTGACCAAAGAATGACGAAATTTGTTTTACAGGAAAGGGGACTGCGACAAAATAATTGGAAACATTCCAAATGAGTAAATAAAAGAAGTTGGGTTTTTAAGGCTTTAGCAGGCACTGCGATTAAACGCAAGCGTTTTGAAAGTAAAATGCTTTGGCTGAAAAATTTAACTAGACAATTGCACGCATTAGCAATTTTTTTCAGTGACTGATTTTGAAAAGCGTAATTCACTACATTTGGATAGCGGTTTGAAATTTTTTTGTGTCCCATAGTTAGGTGTATGCTGTCACAAGCACAGCATTCGATTTTGCGCTGTTTGCCAGAAATTCATGGTGATCATGAAAAGAATTAAGCTAAGCCTACATTATGGAATAGTAATTACTTTCAGTGTAGCCTTGGTGAAAGACCACCATTTAGAATCTAAGCGTTGCTCATAATAGCTTTAGTCCAGTCCTTTATCCAGGTACATTCCAACTTCCAACCTTACTCTTTCCCATCTCCTTACCCTCCCACTCTCTTCGTCCTCACAACATACCCCAATACTGGCGCCACTGCACAGTTGGCGCAGTTGAAACACACGTAACTCACATGTGCGGTATTCACATAAAAAAAAATCTGATACTAAATTTAATCGTAATGGTTTGTTGTAATATTTTCTCTAATCTTATGTTCCTCAGACAAGAAAATCTGGAAACTGAAAAAAATTATTTGTCTGTTTTCTTATTTTTATTTCAAACACTCTGTGGATCAGTGACTGAGTTGTCATCGAGTTTAGGTCTCACCCAGGCGTCCCGTGTTCAATTTCTCGGCTGGCTAAGTCCTCCATCACAACACAAGCAACATTTTCCGCTTACTGTGGTGGTAGTAGGAGATTTTCAAATCAAATATGCTTTTATTTCAAATGTTTATCAATCCATCACGACTTTGAAAGTTGACATCTTCGAACGTTGCCTAACCCATTAGATTAGTCGCAAATTAGTGTTGTTGCAACGTCGGATTACCGTTTTATGTAACAGAATGTGGATAGGGAAAACTGTCTTATTTTAATCATATAAAATTATGTTTTTTTCTCCAAATTATTAAATATTAATTTGCTCTGCGAATTTCTGCATAGAAATCAAATCAATTAAGCGCCATTTCCTAATATTTTTGAACATTCATAATCGTTTATAAAAGTATTTCTCCATCGATGAAAAGAAATATAAACAAATCGTTTCGTCTGCCAATCAACATCAAATTAGCATTTAAAATTAGGAGAAAAAAGGTGCCCCAACGCGGTGCCAAAATAATTGTATTTGTTCAGATTTACTTTTATGGGGTATATCCGTTTCTGCTTTCTAGGTGTGTTGTGTTTCTCACGAACTCTATTATTAAATAAAACTCTGGCTTCAACGAAACACTTGGACTTTTAATGTGATAGATTTATAATGGGCTCTGAAATCTTAATTAGTATGCGGTTGGTAAAATGTAGACCCCGACATTGAGGTTCTCACCTTATTTATTTTACCTTCGGTTTCTAAAATACTCGAAAGTTAACGCCATCTATGGGTAACCTAATATACTACTAAGAGTGCCATCTATGAGTGAGCTCTTACATTAATATCAAAGATATCTCTGTGTATATTACGTATTATTATCATTTTTATCATGTTTCCTACAAATAATATTTTTTTATTTGTCAGTTTATATAAATTATTTTCATTTCTGTTTTTTTCGTTTATATTTATTAGTATTATCTTCTTCTTTACTTACGTCATAATGCCTTTAAGTTTTAAATCCTTGAATTAACTTCGCCCAAGATCTGAGACGAAAAAAACTAGGAATCTAAAAAACTTTTTATCTTTTCGTATTTTTTACAGTTGAATGCGTATATAAAAGCTCCATCTCTCATGATGGTAATGTCGTAGAAAACTAAAAATAATGTGCAAAATTCATGACACCAAGCTCAACGTTCAACTGTTTTCAGATTAAACAAAAAAAATCTTAAATTTTGCATTTTCCCGTTGCATATTCTAATATTATCTTCTTCCTCTTGTCGTATTCGTATCGGGGACCCATCGCCTCAAGAAGACGCCTCCTTCTAACCTCTGAATAGTCAGGTACTTTCCTCTTCCCCATCTCCTTCCTCTCCCCGCTACCTTCAACCTCAAAACATCCCCCAATTGGGGATGCCATGGTCTCACTTGCTTCAAGCGGTGGGAGCATTTGGTAGGTACTCTCGTACTTCAATGGCCTACGATCGGTTTTACATACCAACCTATTATTGTTTTCTATTGCGTCATTCCGTGGGTTTGAGTATAAACTTAATTCAGTTCCTTAATATTGCTAAAGCCTTCAATATAATTTTATCATCTTCTGTGTGATGAAGCGCGATGGATCGCGACGCCTTCATCAAAGTAATCACTAAAAATTAACACATTAACAACGTTGTCTTAATGCGTTTGTGGGACTTCCTTATTGTGCACGTGTGCTTATAAAAGGTTTTAAATTATTTAAAATACCCATATTTTATTTTGGAATAAATCAAAAGCAGGATTGGATACGAGTAATATATCCGCGTAAACAGCTCTAATATTCAAAGGGTATTAGGAACGTATTTTTTTGCGTATTATTTTATGTTGATAACGGTTGGAGAAAATTGATCGTATTTTTTTTTTAAATGAACACTCAATGTGTCAAATATAAGTCATAAATCAAGTTATGCTAATAAATGCCATCGATTTTTATGATCCCGAGATAAAACACGCAATAAATGGGTTTCAATTTTTGGGCCACTGATTCAAAATCCCATATTACTTCAGAAAATTATTGAAATTGCTATCATATTCAGTATTTTAACTTTGGACAGCTGATGTTTCATATTGGTACGAAAAAAACTACTTTGGTAATCTATAAAATTAATAAAGAAATGACTTATAGTAACTGTGCAAGTCTATCCCCCTTTTTAGCACATTTAACTTTTTATTAAATTTTCAAGAAATTAACCAACTTAATCTAATAATAAATGTTTGTTTCTTTCTTCACAGATCCGTTGCCCAGTTTCCACTGAATCCTGCTGCAAGATCAAGCCCAAGGGTCCCCAGACCACTTCCCAGACCTACACTGGAAGTTACCAGTCCACCGCCGGACAGAAACTCCAATCTTCCTCTCAGATCACAACAGGATCGGGACTCGTCCACATTGCCGGAGTTCCCGGAGAAAAGGCTTTTGGACAGCAGCAAAAATTCAACCAATACAACCAGAATACCGGAAAGCCAGCAGATGAAGTCAGGCCCCCTTTCACGAGCCCTGGAGCCACGGGAGTCTACCAAGACTCTGCCATTTCTCAATCACAGCAGACGCAATACACTAGGCCCAACTTTGGTAATGCAAAGAATCCCGGTACACCTTACCTGCCTCCCAAAGATGAGGAATACAAACCTTACGAATACCCTGAACCTAAGAATCCCTATAACCCTCAGCCAATACCAACTGTTTACAAGCCAATTCCCACACTGCCTGCACCCACAACGCCGGTAGCACTGCCTAAGCCAACACCTGGCGTGCCAATTCCTACTCAGAACAAACCACAAACTACTACTTATCAACCAAAAACCACCCCCCGGAAAGTAACACCGACCCCATACGAACCACAACCCACGCCTTACAAAACACAGTCTACCCGCTACGCACAACAACCCACTACACCCAAATCCACCGGCCCGAGTTATCTTCCTCCCATAGTGGGAAACCAGAAGAAGGAAAGAGAAGATAATCCAGGGTCATCCAAGGGCAGTCAGCAGATTGTTCCCACACCAGGAGACAGTGAAGGAAGCATCATTCTAGACGAAACCAGGACCATCAAGCCTACGGGTAAGGTTTTTTATATAATCATAATAAGTAGGTACATACTCGTATATTAGATCGTGGCATATATTTAGAGAGGTTGGAAATAGATCTTCATACATAAATAGTGTATCTACTGGGGTTGATACCGCAACAGCCTATAGATGTATTTAAGACCAATATTAAAATATTGTGTTTCTTTAACTTTTGACAGATTAGTGTATTTCCCTTTTTTAAGACCGCCTTACTCACAAACGCGGTTTAAATATGACGCGGAGTAAGGTCGGAATAATGAAAAACTTTACTTAATACCACGGCGTTTGTATGGTTAAAGCCGGTCTTAAACCAGGCATTAGACCGGCTTTACCATACCAACGTTAAACCGGCGTATAAGAATTTAATTAGTAAGACGGTGAGTAGTACATATTGTTCCTAAAGCGATTTCTTACTTCACCCGAGTTCAACACACTTTTTTAAAATTGAAAATAATTCATTTGAAATAAAAGAAGAAAAAATACTATGCCTACTTAGTGTATTTTTTATGATTGTACGGTTAAATGGGCATTTAAATTCATGTCACCACATCCTAACAATATTTGCATTGCCAACCATAGACATATGAATATTAGTAGACCTGCCCTAAGTGATTAAAAGCGTATTATCCCCACTCCCCATACCGGTTCCATTGGAGCCGGCTGTGCTCGCGTATGGCCTCAAGTGAAATTTGAAAACGTGACGTCATCATTCTTGTGCGAACTATGGTCGAGGTATCATCGGTTCATTTTACGAAATAACACGGCAGAATGTTGACTTGTGCTATGAAAACTTGTAAAAATAGATGTGAAAAGGAGAATAAACCCAATTGTCGTATTACATTCCATATATAAGCATTATTTTACTTTATTTTAAGCATATTCACATCGTATAATATGAATCAGTTGTTACTATCACATCGAGAAACGTCTGGACGCGAAACACAAAGCTGGTTGGTTGCTGGGAAGTAAATTATGAACATTTATAAAAGTGTCTTAACTAAATACTTAAACGAAATATTCGACTCTGAAAATAGAACCAAATTTTTTTGCCGAATTTGGACTTGGCAAATTTGTTCATAACGTGGCGAGTTATTTGCGCTCCCATGTAAAAATGTCTATTCATTCAAAAGCAGATTTTACTTTTAAGAAGTAAATGGTGATATTATAATGCGAGATGCCTATTTACTGTCAGATTGATTTATTAACGAATCACAGTCAGCTTCACTCCCTTCGTTCTTCAACAGTTGATTTTACCCCTCGCCATTATCTTCTCGTCTATTAATTCCTATGTCTGTGATTGCCAACGCATTTGCTTTGCGGGCCAATGTGTGGGGACAAGTGGTCCAATATACATTGGACCAGCACATTGGCCCGATGCATTGGGCCAACGTGAACTAGGGGCATAAGATTTTTGCTAAACAAGCTGTGTGAACTTCATCGTGTCAAAACTGAAAGGTTGTGTTTCTGATTCACATACAGACAGATTTCTACCTTAAAGTTAGAATAATGAAGTTTTGCTTCTGTTCGTAGAATACGTTTTGTGATATCAGGTCATCCAATTTTTTTTTGTGATATCAGGTCAACAAATATTTTTTGGTGATATCAGGTCAACCAATATTTTTTTGTGATATCAGGTCAAACAATATTTTTTTGTGATATCAGGTCAACCAATATTTTTTGGTGATATCAGGTAACCAATATTTTGATTTAGTGATCCTTAAATTCAGTTGGAGAGAGATCCAGATCCAGATTCATTTGGGGAACCCAAAGCAGAAAATTGAGGTTTTTCGTTTTATTTGAACAGCACATCCGCTTTGACCTTAGCACCCTTGCACTATAATTGTATTTGTTACACCTTTAGCACATTTTCACAATATTAATAAATTATTGTGTAAATATTAAATATACTCAACATTAAATGTTCACGAAATTCCTCAAAAGAAGCACTTAATAAACTAACTCTGGCACACTTGCACACTTTTCATCATTAAATTTATTTCAAAATGTATTTATTTTAAACTATAAAATAATTCTTTTTCTAAAGATTAATTATATAGATCTAAAAACTTTTTTTGAACCCTTTTTTTCCTATTTAAATAAAGAAGGTTTAAAAACAGTATTTTGATAGAAGATATTCAAATATTTCAAATCTCCATAATAATTGACGTTAAACTGATTTTTGACAATATTATTTATTTATTTTTTTGTTGCAAATTGTATTTTACACTTTGGTATAGATAAAATATATAAATTATGAAAAGTATGATAATCTTGTCAGGACATTATTTTTTTTTATTGGCCTCCATCCCTCAATTAGATTGTGATGAAAAGCAAAAAGTATGTGTTGACCTAAAATATTCAGACTGTGAAATTTAAAAAAAAATGCCAGAACACTGTTGGAGAGTTTTCTCTGATTAAAAATGTGGCATCTTGCCTTATTTTCATGTTGCAAAATTTCTCTTGATGAAAATTACGTAGTGATTTTAAAGAGTTTCTTTAATATGGAAATAGATACAATACTGTGCAAATTTCAAAAGACGTAAAAACTCGTTCAAGATTTTTTATTTAATTTTTTACTACCTGTACAAATTGGAATTGATATTTTTACACGAAAACGATTTCAAATTTGATAAAAATGCCAGCGTAGATGCAATAATATTTCAGTATAACCTGAAAAGATTTCATTGTCTAATAAGTTTGTTTGTTTAATTTAGGTACCCCCTTCGCGCCCATCATCCCCTCCGGCTGCGCTGCTGCCCTCAAGTGCACCCCCAAGGAATTCTGTTCTGCTGATGGCATCATCTCCAACTCCAGCGTCAGGCTAACTCAGGAACAGGAGGACTTCAGAGTGCCACTCACGGTGAGATACACCTGCAGATCAAAACATAACATTACTAAAAATCTGACCCAACGTAACTTAACCCAATCTTACCTATCAATTTCCTAACCTGGCTGAATCTATAGCAAGAAGTTTTTGAAAGGGGAAATCATTTTTACGAGAACTTCAAAATCATTCTTTTTCAACGGTCCGAGATTATTCCCAGAATAATTCTAAATAATTGAATATAGAAACTAAATCTTTTCATAAGCTTAAAAAAACATTATCAGGCCTGTAAAAAAGACTTGATTTGTTATATTTCCTTTGTACGATTTTTCCTCTTGATTATCTTTCAAATTTATGTTTATCACATTCAAATTCCGAAAAAAATATTTTTTTACGACACTGACAGACTTCAACAAAAGGTAAGTAGTAGCACTGATGTAAACAAATTATATAGTGTGTACCTGTGTACCTAAATATGTGTTTATAGTGTATAGTGTGTACCGAAATATGTATAAGCATACACCTGGTTCGTAAATCTGGTCAAATAAATTAACGATTTTTTCTATGGTCCAATTTTAGGATTGCAAAGAACCTTCAACCGGAGTAGTAGGCAAGTGCTGTCGCGACCCCAACTACACTGATCCCTGGCCAACGAACCAGCTAGGTCAATGGATCCCCGGAGCATTCGGTGACACCGGAGCTTACAAGGACAGCCAGAACAGAGGCAAACCCTCCCGAGGACCCATCGCCGGCCAACAGAACCCCATCAACAACCAAAGACCCTTCAACAACGGCTTCGGACTGAACCCAGCTGGATCAATCAACAACCCAATCTACCTGGCAAACCCCAACGCGATCGGTCAGATCAAGAACCCAGTCAACCCTGGAGCATACCAAACCCCGCCCAATCAGAACAACCCAAGGAATCCAGGTGTTTTCCCAACAGGATCCACCGGAACTCCTGGAAAGCAAACATTCCCACTGACCCCATTGACCAAGCCCAACTTCCCAACTGGATCAGCTGTTGGCACAGGGTTCCCAGACCCTTTGAGCCAGGTCAACACCCAAGAACTCTATACTGACGGACAACTGCTGCTGGGAAACTACGCCAATGCCAAGAAACCAGAACAGATCCAAGGATCTTGCGGAGTTAGACAGGTAAGAATCAGAGCATATTAAAAATGTTATTAATTATTTTCACACCAGCAAGCTTCGTTGCACCTTTTTCTTACCTTTTTCTCTTTTCAACCCTTTTTTGACAAATTAAACAGTCGTAATATCAATCATGCCTATAATCTGCCGGGACAGCGTTGTAGTCTTGTAAATGTAGTTTGATTTTGAGTAGGTATACATCTAAATCTAAAGGGAAAAATTAATGTACTTACCTACCGATGAAACGCAGTAGGCGACCGAATCATTTGAATCAATTCATGTGGAGCATAGTATGGAAAATATATATATTTGTAGTTGTAGGTTGGACACTTTTTGAACAGACCTAGTATTTACGAGATTTCAGTATGGAAAATGATTAAACCCCTTGTCTGCAGGTCTGTTATGTATTCATCTTATTAATGTGTTGTATTATTTTATTCTTCAGGGCATCAAGCCTCTAGGAAACAAGGACTTGTTCGAGGCCGACTTCGGAGAGATCCCATGGCAGGCGATGGTGTTGCTGCAGACCAACAGAACTCTGCTGTGCGGAGGTGTCATCACCTCTGAGAATATCGTCGTTACAAGTGCCCACTGCATTGATGGGTATGTAATCTTACACAGCCCTGAATTGTTATGCAGTATTTAGTGCACCGTCAAATATTATACTGCAAGGCTAGAAGGTTAGATAAGTCAATAATATAGTATTATCCAGTTGGTTCATAATCAAATTTCACGGTTAGAGAAGACACCCCCGGTAGGGTTTGCAATTAATGAGCCTTCATTATCGTGAATTATCTTTCGCCGGGTTCGGTCGCATTGAAAATTGTATTAATTACGTTTGTTTACAGTCTTGAGGCCAAGAACGTGCTTATCAAGGGAGGAGAATGGAAGTTGGGAGTCGACGAGGAGCCCAAGCCATTCCAGATTGTCCAGGTGGCCAAGATCCACAAGCACCCCCAGTACTTCACCGGAAGCCTGCAGAACGACTTCGCCGTCCTTGTGTTGTCTGAGAAACTCAGGTAAGACTGAAACCAAGTATTTACATAATTTGACTGAGGAAGCTTTACCTCGACTGTCTTGGATTTCTTCTGTTTCCGGTTTAACATGTTGGTCATTTTAATGATTCAGTAAATATTCCTTTTTCAAATGTTAAATAGTCCTGCTGATTTGGACTTTCTGATACTTTTTTTTTTAATTTGTGGTATGAAGAAAATAAGAACAATGATGATCAATTTTTAATGACGTTTTGTTTTGATAATATGTATTAATTCTGGCTATTTTTTGCACAGATACGCACCCAACATCGCCTCCGTCTGCCTGCCGCCCACAAACCAGGATGCAAACCAGAGATTGTACCAGAGCGGAGGTCGCTACAAGTGCATCACCACCGGATGGGGAAAGCAAGTTCTGCAAGGTTAGTACCCTAATCCTAAATAGAAGGTGTCCTTTCCATTCCAATTTACTCATATTATGCTATCCTATTATTTGGAAAATTACTTTCATGGGCAACGAAGAAGCCAGGGACAAACTAATAAAGATTTCTAAAACTTTGGTCATGTTTTTCAAAATAAACAAAAAAAAATAAAATATGAATTTAAATTAAATAAGACTATAAAACAGAAAACACGTGTCTGTTACTGAACAATGTTGTGTTTTCTCCCTCCAGTGAACATCCCCAACAGCATCTTGCACACAGTGGACATGAACCTCATTCCCCCCACCCAGTGCCAGGCCCAGATCCAGCAGAACTACCCTCACCTCCTGGAGAACTACGATGCCAACACCTGCATCTGCGGACAGCCTGCCCAGCAGAGCGCTAGCGTTTGCAAGGTAGGTTTCCTAACAATTCTTACCCACTAACTATATCATTATTATGGAAGGTTGGCAAACTATTGCTGTCCCTATACAACTCGAAAGTGCGCCCTGCTGTTGAGTATGGCATCACTTAATACCTGAAAAATTGGGAAAACTTCGTGCAAAATGGGCAATCGGTTTGATAGAATCCTTCTTATTAAAGATTAGTTTCAGTCTTTAGAACTTTCCATTATTTCAATGAAAGGTGCTCATTACAAGTAAGTTAGTGCTTGTTTGGTGCTTCAGATCTGGTACACAGCTGGGAGACCCTCGACCTTTTGTCGTATATGGACAAATACATTGTTACATGGATGACAGTACTGTGGTACAAGCCCCCATGCGGCGCGGAAACTCTTGTAGCTTGGAGGTCTGTCCTTTATAAGTTGAGATGATTTTATTTGGCCAAATTAAACCCCCAAAAAAGGCTAATAAGCACTTCTCAATGTTTTTTTTTAAGGAAAGACATACATTTCCATGTTACGAATAACTTGACAATAATTTGAAAATCTCCTACTAAAACCACAGAAAGCGGAAATTTTTTCTTGTGTCGTGATGGAGGACTTAGTCAGCCGAGGAACTGAACTCACAAAGCCTGGGTGAGACCCAGACGCGATGCCAACTCAGCCACTGACCAGTCACTGTTTACTGCGATCGCAAAATAAAACCATGCATAACACTAAAGTAACAGAAATCTTATTTTGTTTTCAGGTTGATATTGGTAGTGCTTTGGCTTGTACCAACGGAGATGGAACTTACTACATGGAGGGAGTCTACTCCTGGGATGCAGGTGTGTTTCTTAAAAATTTTATTATAGTCATGGAATACGCTACATATAAACACACAGTTGGATAGAGGACATTTTTTTTTAAGGGACGTGAGTTAGTAGTTAAAGTAAGTCAAGTACGTCCCTTAATACCCTGTATGGGTGGGCTTTTTACTGACTTCAGTAGTCCTTGGTGCTTTTAAAAATTTATGATCAATCCTGTATCAATTACCCCTTGTTGACAAATCATCAATCAGAATCAAAACATTGCTTTAAATGAATCACTAAAACTTTGGTTTAGTAACCAAATCTGAATACACAGACACTTTTCAACCTGCCGCTTTTATCTTCCAGTAGCCTTAAATAATATTGATTATCTTTTTTCTGTTCAGGTTGCTCATCCTCAAACCAACTCGCCGCCTTCTACAAATTCGACTCCTTCTGGTATCAGAGCGTGTCCGAGGGCGGAAACTACCAAGCCAACCTTTACCAGCAGTCCCAGATCTCCAACGGAGGGGGGGCGTTGAACGCAGGTCTGCTCCAGAACCAAGGAGCTTTGCAACAACAGCAGGGAGGGTACTCCACCCAGATCAAGCAGACCGTCACCAAGCACGGTCAGAGCTACAGCATTGGAGGACAGAAGCAGTTCGAGCAGGCCATCGGAGGGCACATCCATACCGGACCACAATGTCAGTGCTTTGAAGACGGAAAAAAGTGAAGAGTTTCGATGAACGGTTTGGAAATTAATTTTAGTACAGACAAATCGGACAATAGTGAATTTGGACAATGGTTAAAAGACAATAGTCGAAATAGGCAATGGTCAAATAAGACAAACCTGACAACGGTAAGTTTTTACACAAATGGATTTTTTTGGATTAAACCTTTGAATGCTTTAAATTTATTTTAGTAGGTAAGCACCGTCAAATCTTATAATATAATGTAAATGTTGACTTTCTAATTTGAAAAAATAAATAAATAAATGTTTTTCTTTTGCATAAAGAATGAAAAAAATGCAATACTTCATGTGTTCTGAAAATTTTGTTAAGAATGAATGACATTAAATTAAAATAAAACAGGTAGGTACTTTTAAATGTAACCATTTTTTTGGTATGGAAGAACTAGTAGTTACTACTTGGTGAAAAAAAAAATGGCGTCCTGTCCTACATTTGATGTTTCAGAGTTGCTTAGCTCATAATGGAAATGTAGAAATGTAGTGAAAAATAGTTGCATTGACCTAGAAATTGCATTGAGAGAACAGGCCGTGCAAATTTCATGACGCCATAGCTCACCGCATGATAGTTTTTGCTGCTTCAGATACCAGGCCAACAGATTTTCTGGATTAATAATTCTGTATTGTTTGATTCAGTAGGTATAAAAATGAATTTCCGAATATCGAAGTGTTCAAATTTGAACAAATAGGATTAATGACTTTACTGTGTATTTATTTTTACTTAAGATTTGTGAAATTATGTTTGAAATATATATCCCAGTACTAAAATTTAAAAATTTTAATTTAAGAATTTTTTTTTTTTTTTACAAATCTTACGAATTAAAATTTTACCAATCAAATACAAATTAGAACACAACCCAAAATAAAAATATTAAACATTAAATTAGTTTTAAAAACAATTCATAAACTTTTAAAAGGAAGTTCTAATTATTTTGACTATTTAATTTTCTAGTTACTATTTATGAATGAAATTATTAAAATTATGTTAAAACTTTTTTTATCAAAAGATTTAAGACCATATTTGAGTTAATTTAGTATATAATAATATTATGTTGTATACTTAAGTAAAATTATTTTGTTATCATGCAGATTTTTAATGTGTTTATAAAATGATGTTAAATTTCAATATCCTACAAATTTTAAATCATTTAAAAAATAATACAATAATTTATTTTAAATCAGTTTGAGACACAAAGGACAATTTATAAAAATATAATCAGAATGCGAAATATTTTTAATTAATATCATATTTTAAGATATTATTTTCATTGTAAATGTTAATTTTGATTAAGTTAGTATTTTTTTATTGGCTATATTCCACTAAACATTCCAGAAACTAAACAAAAACCTTTTATATCATATACCTACTATTAAATATGTTTACTTTAGCGGTAATGATATTTAATAATATGTTTACTTAAGCGGTAATGATATTTAATAGTATGTTCGTAAAAGGTTAACAAACTTAACGGGTTATAACTTCATTTCAAACTATAAGACTTTTTACCCATAAATTATGAAGGGTTGTGTACATTTCCACAAATGTGTTTGAAAATCTTGTGGAATTGTTACATTACATAGAGCCAATCTGTGGAATAAAATGTATTTTATATTAAAAGACAAAAATAATGAAATTTGTTATGATTAATGAAACATTGTAAAAACATAATAAGATGAGATGTAATAAAGACATGTCACACTGTGATAAACTGAAACTTTTGTGTTTTAATCATTTTATTTTATTTGGGAAACAAACGGTTATACAAATGTATTTTAATACAAATCATTTTTACCAAGTTGCATAAACCAGTAAAGTTTCCACAGAAGATTCATTTAATATATATATATAGGTAGAAAAACATATGAATATAAATAATACAATACAATATAAATACTAACTAGTAGAAAAGGAAAATCTCCAAAAAAAATAAAAATAAAAGTAAAAGGACTACAGATTCAACCCATACAAAAACAATACACACACTAACACTACTAAGTTTCCCGCAACGATCGAACGCTACTCTCTTGGGAATGCTATGAATCCTGCGAGGCTCGTATTGAACACATCGAAATTTGTGCATAATCTATTAAAGGTGCTACAGCTTCTTCTTATAAATACATTTTCAAGATAATTAGTATTGCTCTTAGGAATATAAAATGTGTCCGGAGATCGAGTTACTCATGAACATCTGAAATGAATATTTTGTAAAAGGTATGGGCTATCAATAAAATAGTGGATTATCTTATATAGCATTACTAGGTCTCTGATATCTCGGCGTTGATCAAGAGTTTTAAGGTTCATGGACACATTGTTTTCATCATTTCGCATGCAATAAAAGACATATTTCAAAAACTTTTTCTGAACTCTTTCTATGTTTGATTTATATGTAGAACTATGAGGGTTCCACACTGTTGATGCATACTCTAGGTGGCTTCTGACGTAAGATATGTGGAGAATCTTAAATGTTTGTGGATTTTTGAAAACTGAACATACTCTAAGTATTAATCCCAGAATTTTCAAAGCCTTCGACGTAATATGCTCGATATGAGATTGAAAAAGAAGCTTACTGTCCATTAGGACTCCAAGATCTCTAATCACATTTACCCTGTTTAAGAGTTTGTTTTTAATTTTGTAGGGATATAATATTGTGTGTTTCTTTCGAGAGTAAGATATGACGCTGCATTTGTCTGCATTCAAAAGAAGGTGATTTTTTAAACAATATTCATTCACCAGAGAGTCAAGGTCAAGCTGGAGTTCTATGCAATCCATCTCAGACTTTATGATTTTGACTATCTTTTTGTCATCAGCATATAAGTATAGCTGAGAATTACGGATAATTTTGCTAACGTCATTCATAAAAATATTAAATAAAAGGGGGCCAAGGTGAGATCCCTGGGGTACTCCTGAGGTTACGGGCACGAAACTAGAGCAAAACCCTTGAACAGTTACAGCTTGTGTACGATTGTAGAGGTAAGAGGCTAACCAACGAAGGAGGTCAAATTAAAATGCTGTGTGGGATTTTATCAAAGGCTTTGGAATAGTCTGTGTAGACTACATCTATTTGATATCCGTTATCCATAGCAACAAGGACTGTGTCAACAAACTCACAAAGGTTAGTTTCTGTTGATTTTATGAATCATCTTTTAACCCTTAGGATCTGACCAACTACAATAGCAGTTCAGTAAAATCATGACTACCTTCAGGTGCACTGCAATGTGTAGTGTATAGAGCTAGGTTTTAGAAGTTTTGAACGCATTTCAATACTGTCCATGAAAATTCCTCAAAGTAAAACGTTGAAATTGTAGATGCCTCGCTGCCTTAGTTCTTGTATGTTCAATAGACCATTTAGCAAATTTTAAAGGAGACGTTTTTTTTGTTTTTACAGGCAAATTCTAAAGAATTCTCGATTTTGGTCATTTCGTTTAATACATATGTGTAACAGGAAATTATCAAAGATCATTTTTCGAAGATTGAAGCTATATTAAGCCCATATTATGACTTTAAAGGTGGACGTTGAACATGGCTTGAAATGATGAATGATTATTTTGGATATTGAACATATCGTCTGGAGATTGAACAATTCGGCTCCCGTAAGTTTGAGGTATTTTTTGTTCAATTAGCCAATTTGTGGTAAATTGTATATACAGGGTGATTTTCAGATTTCAAACACTTTACTTTTACCTTAGTTAGTAGTTGACTTAAAGTATTACTTTAAAATATACAAACAGAGTCCTTGAGTTGATTTTTCACAAAAACTGCTTTATATAAATCATCCAAATATTTTGTAAGTTTGAAAACAATGCACAATTGCACAAGTTCAAAGGTACCTACCGCTAATATACTACTATCGGTTGTCGGTGCATGCGTGATGTGAAATATTCTTACATCGTACTATTATGGCCTCCGTGGTCTAGGGGTACTCTTGACTAGAAATCCAGAAGTCGCGGATTCAAACCCCGGCGTGCGCAATTAAATTTTATTTTATTCATTTATGTTATTTCTCAAATTATTCATTTAAAATAACATATAGTCTATTTGCGGCATGTTCCAGAGAGGAAGATATGGTGTAAAGACCACCATAAGAATTGAAATAGCTTTAGCCGTGTTTGGTGATCCGATCTGAACAGATACTCAAATACCATCTCTCTTCTCCTTCCTCTCTTTCTCCTCTCCATCTCCTTCCCCTCCACAATACCTTCAGCCTCACCATATACTAATATACCCCAATTGGGGATTCCATAGTCTCACTGGCTCCAGATGGTTGGGAGCAGTTGTGACTGTGTGCGGTATTCCATAAAAAAAAATCCCGAGTGATGAGTAAAATTATTGAAGTTCAATTTTCAGTTGAAAATTTGTTTTTTTTTTATTGTTTCGTTACCTACATTTGATAAATGTAATTTTTAAAGTTTACTTACTTTAGAAAGATTTTTTCCTTTCGGAAGGTTTTATTTGCCGTGAGCTTATTATTTATGTTGATTATCGTGAATAAAATATATATTTTTTTAATACTTTCAGCTCTTAAAATCCTAAAATTATAATATCCCGCGATTTGGGTTATGGGTGTGCGCTATTTAACATTACATTTATTGTTGTTAGTCGTTTGCCTAATTGGTTTTATTGTAGTTCCTACATAAGAATATGTTTATTGTTTTTTATGTGACTAAAAAAAACAAAAAATCAGAAACTTTTAATTGAATGAATTCAAAATTGAAATATTTGGATTTCGTTTTCATCAGCGTTCTCAGCAGTGATAACGGACAAAATATGTGTCATAGATGTCTTTCAATCAGACTATGAGGACAGTCGACTTTTTGCACATTTCCATGTCCTGGCTCTTTTGTTGTATTTCTTGAATAAAAATAAGTTTTAATGCACTAATATAATTTATTAATACTCATTTTATGTACAAGTCTTAAGTTTGTAAATAAATAATAAATGAAGCATCCTGTATATTTGCCTAGCAAATTCAAGAAGTACAATATGTAAAATATGGTGAAAAAGCCTATAAATGACATAATTTTAAGACTTACCTTTCTATTTGAGCTACTGTTCTTAGGTGAATTGATTCTGGAGTCGGTGAAGTCATTTTTTAGTTCAATAACAGTATATATTCGCAATTAAACGTATTTTTAGTGGAACAATTTCGTTGTTAGAAAACAACTAAAAATCAACATGGCCGCACATTTTAACTAGCCGGCTCCTGATTGGTTGACAGTGGAAATTGAACATTCAAGACCTCAACGTTCGGCGGGATGTTGAACAAATATCTATGAACTTTTTAAAAATATTATATTCATAACTTTGAGTGTTTGAATGTTCAATATCCAGGATATTGAACAAATAAGAACTGAAACATTATTCCGTGAGTGGATATTGGCACTCGAAAAATGCTTAAAATGTCACTTAAAAACCAAAAAATATGGTTTCTTTGAGCTTCATTAATGCGCAATAGGCTAATGAACATATTGGCATTCATAACTCAGTTTTGCAAAAAAAGGTCTATTGAACATACAAGAACTAGGACAGCGGCCTGTCAATTAGATCAAATATAATTTTTAATATTGTATTTGGCTCTTAGATATTTACAAAATACTACCCATCTTCTGAGGGTTAACCAACTTCTTTATCTTATCTCCGCCGCTGATGCATATATGATTCATCGGCAGATGTCACACATATGATACATAAAGTTTGTGTGATACATTGTCATATAACAGATTTTAGCCGCAAAAGATCCTACAGTTGCCAGCCTGAGAGCGGGAATTATTCAAATTAGTTGCTAGACCAAACGTAGTGAAGAACGCGCAATACATCCGCTACAGTTCCCCCACCCCCGGCGACCCTACGCCCCGTCCCCCCCGCTCGCGCGCCGACCTCTGACCAGGCTGGACGTGTGTTCGTTTCGGCTCCCGCGTTCCCAATCTGCACCGCTCCGTCGAAAGCAATAACGTACGGAAATGGCGCTTTGAACATCGACAGGCTGGCACCGTTTGTTTGAGACACGGCGCTCAGTCCTGCAAATCAACAGGATACCCGACAACACCATGCTGTGAGTCTCTTACATTTCCTATTACCCTTGAATGTGTCCGCTAATAACCTAAATTCATCCACGCTGCCTGCCGATCTAGAGAGAGTGAGCTGTTAATTATTTCCCAGAGAGAGATTAGGGAACCCTTGTTGATAATTCCAGTTTAGGATGTAATAACCTGTGTACTGTTGTTATTCACCCATGTAATGTCCTTTAGCCGCTCAAATACAATGCTAATTCATAAAAACCTAACCTCTTTCATTTGGGCATAACAATCGTATGGGAGTGTTTTGTATAGACGGTGGGATATGGATTCTCGAGCCACGCGCTGACCCCGAACCCTGACTATGAGAGAGACGTCTCATGCCCCGCTTCTGAGCTGGCCGAGGGTAAGTCAGGACCCCCCCAGGTCCGACGCGCGACACTGGCGACCAACTTAGGGGCAGAATTTTTTTTTTAAACATATCCTTCCCGACTGCACAGAATTGCCTTTACGATTGTCCCCAATTTGAAAACATGTACTATGCAATTTTGTGCCAAGAGCATTTTTGCCGCAAAAACTACGGTGGAAGTTTCTCGAATAAATAAGAAATGCACGCAATCCTGTCGTGACTTTGTTTGTTGCTAAGCGCATTTTGCCGCGAAAAATAACGGTAAGAATCTTCTCGAACGAATAAAAGAGACGCGCGAAATTCCCGCCAAATGCTGTGATAACGAAAGTTCGAACATAATGTTTTTGTTTTTTTTTCAATAACATAGATTCTGTATTCTTTGTTTAACAAAACAAACCCACTGTTTTAATTTCGGCATAAATTGCACCGTAATAATAACAGTCAGGATTTAGAACTGTGAAGCCAATTTTTACACCGGAAGTGATTTTTTTTAAAAAAAGCACAATACACCCAACGGCCCATCGAAGCTGATTTCTAAAAAGTATATCAGCTACAACCTGTAAAACACAAGTAATTCTTTATCCCGATTAATTATATAGGTACGGTGTTTGTCCATATTCTTTTTTCAGCATTGACTGTTATAAAAGTGATTTTAAGTGAATTGTTTCAAATTAACTTCAGAAGTGCAGTGTTTTTTTGCAAAGAAGTGCTTTCTCGACGCAATAATAAGAACGTGTGTTCAATCTCACGATTTAGTGCCAGTAAATGAAGCAAATATAAAATCTTTCCATCAAAAGTGTTTTTTCGCTTCTAAAGTGCTGTTTTTTGTGCCTTTTTCGTGCCTTTCCTCGAGTGCAGTGAATATAAGTGCGAATAGTGCCCACAAAAATTAAATAATGCAAATCCTAAAGTGTCCCCCTGGCCAAATTTTCTTCAAAAAGACTTAGAAGAATTTCGGAGTTTTTTTTTTTCCTTTTTTAAACCATTTTTAACAATGAATTCCAATCAAATGGCTACATCTTCGGACATGGGTGTCATTCCCAATGTACACAACTTATCCAAAGTGCACCTACAAGCCGTCTTAAAAGACAGAGGAATATCACCACTAAACAAATCAAAGTCAGCATTGAAAGCATACGCTTTGTTATTTAACAAGAAGTTCATCAGGAAAATAAACCTATCCGTTGCAAATGAAGTCAAGGCACCCAATACCCCAGCTTTGGAAATCCCCGTTTCTAACAAAGAAACCAGGACACATGTTACAGTAAAACAAGACAATGCACCCATCACGGCACAAGAAAAAACATACGATCTCACTCCTTGGAAGATCAAATATAACGGTGTTTCTGATGTACTGGATTTCATTGACCGAATCGAAGAAACGGCCTCAATTAAAAATGTTCCATTTGACGTGCTGCAGAAAAACTTTATAGAACTAATATCTCCAGAATTAATCCCGTGGCACCGAATACAAAAATCAAAATGCAAGGACTGGAATAAACTCAGATCAGCCCTGATCACTAGCTTCGGCAAATCAGAGGCCCAACACAGAATTAAATTATCGTTACTATCCATTAAACAAGTAGTAAACGAAACTGTGGCAACATTCATAGAGAGGGCCGAATCCATCAACATCAAACTTTCCCACCCTGTCTCGGAAGCCGAATTATTACCAGTTATAACTGATGGCCTCCTACAAAGATATGAAAACATTATCACCTCACAGAAAATTGTGTCGTTGGCCCATTTAAACGAAGTTTGCCTCATTTTGGAATCCCACCAAGACAGGAAAAACAACAAAACCACCACGGACAATATCACTGTACCAAGCCGTCCTTCTGGATTAAAACCAGAATTTGACAACAAAAAAGTTTGCTCCTTTTGCAAAAAAGTAGGTCACCTAGCTACCACTTGTTTCAAGCAGGCCAAATTTCTGGAAGCTAAAGAACCCAGAACCTTAAAGAGACATCGCTCCAGGGATCGTTCTCCTCCACGCGACGAACTGCGTGAAATTTTCAAAAAAACAAGAAATAACATGGAAAGGTTGCAAGACCCTCACTTTGTTAAACCTCAAGTGGATTTCTCTAAACCCCCACCGAATTTTCATGCGAGAAAACCAAAAAACTAAATAATAACCTCTCAGGTATTCATTCTGTACCAAGGTCTAAGGAATGGACTGATTGGTTATCACACATTAAATATTTTAACCAGACCTTAAATGTTTCTTCGGTTTGTTGCAAACAAGCTAAAGATGGAAGACCTTATGCCCTTTTCTCCGTTAACAATGTCCCCTTCTCTGGACTACTAGATAGTGGTGCATCTGTTAGTTGCCTTGGCAACAATGCCCACCTGCCTTTTGTTAACAACGGTTTTAAAGTTTTTTCCAAACCTACACTCGTGACAACTGCGGACAATGCTCCCCAGACAGTCATCGGTACTCTGTCATTACCAATTAAATGTAACAATAACACAGTTACAATTAACTTTCTAATAGTACCCTCTATATCCCAGAATTTCATCCTTGGCGTTGACTTCTGGAAGGCTTTTAACGTTGCTCCACAAGTATTTAATACTCTTGGCCAAAAACCTCCGGTCGCTCAAGTTGGTGAGATTCGAACAATAATACCTCACGAAAACCTAAGCACTGACCAGGCTCTCCAATTAAAGGAAATGATCAACAAATTTGAATCAATATCTTTCGAAAAATGCGGACTGGGTTTAACTACTTTGGTAAAACACCACATTAAAACCAACGGCCCACCAATCAAGCAACGCTACTACAATTTAGCCCCCCAAAAATTGAAACTTTTAGAAAATGAACTTGATGAAATGTTGAAAATGGGAGTGGTAGTTCCCAGCAGAAGTGCTTGGACCAACCCAACCCTTTTGGTTTCAAAAAAAGACGGCTCTGCACGCTTTTGCCTCGACAGTAGACGATTGAACTCTTGCACTGAAGCCGACGCGTACCCACTGCCTTTCGTGCACGCAACTTTAGACAAATTACGCAACGCCAAATTCATTTCTTCCATTGATCTAAGCAAAGCTTTCTGGCAAATACCTTTAGATGCGGAATCCTGCGAAAAAACTGCTTTTGTTGTACCTGGTAGGGGAATGTTCCACTTTAAAAGGCTACCTTTTGGTCTAAAAAATAGCCCCGCCGAACTACAGAGGCTGATGGACAAACTATTCGGCCCTGAAGTTGACAACAACCTATTCTGCTACCTTGATGATCTCATCATCGTTAGTGACACCTTCGAAAAACACCTGTTAATGCTGGAAAAAGTTTTTCAACAACTTAAATTTGCTGGTTTAACCATCAATTTAAAGAAGTCTGAATTTTGTAAGTCTCGCCTGCGTTATTTGGGATTCATTGTCGACGAAAAAGGTCTGAGAACAGATCCTACTAAGGTGGAAGCAATGGCAAATTTCCCCCGACCCAAAAACGCGAAAGAAGTCAAAGGTTTCCTTGGACTTACAGGTTACTATAGGAGATTCATTAAAGACTTTTCCACTATTTCGGCCCCATTAAACAAAATTACTGGTATCCGTAAAGGTATCAGCAACTTTCGTTGGTCTACTGAAGCCGAAGAAGCTTTTACGACTTTAAAAAATGCTCTTCAAACAGCCCCTGTCCTGAATTGTCCTAATTTTGAACTACCTTTTACCCTCCACACGGATGCTTCTAACGTAGGGATCGGTGGAGTCCTAACTCAGGAATTCCCCGATGGCGAACACCCTGTAGCCTATTTTTCCCGCACCTTGAATAAACACGAGAAAAATTACGGAATCACCGAAAAAGAGTTACTGGCAGTATTGGATTCTGTTCACCATTTCCGCGGTTACATAGACGGTAGCAAATTTACTGTAGTCACAGACCATAGTAGTTTGAAATGGTTGATCTCTCTAAGTAATCCCTCCGGCAGACTCGCTCGCTGGGCTTCTCGTTTGTCCCAATACACTTTCGATGTCATCCACCGTAAAGGTGCGGACAATATTGTCCCAGATGCCCTGTCAAGAATTGAACTTGCCGCATTAAACATCGATACAATTGCCTCTACCCCATCCACAAAAGATGAATGGTATCTCAAAATCTATGAAGGGTGCAAAAACAATCAACAAAAGTTTCCCAATTTTATTATAAAAGAAGGACAACTATATCGCAATTGTAAGGCCCCACTGTCCATCCTCGAAGATTACTCTTGGAAACTCGTTGTGCCCCTCGAAAAGAGAAAACAAGTAATCATCAACAATCATAGTGCCCCCGACTCTATACACCCAGGAACCTTCAAGACGTATAAAAAGATTTCCTTGAAGTATTACTGGCCTGGTCTTTTCAAGCAAGTTCGCAACTACATCTCCAAATGTGAAACATGTAAAGCTTACAAACATAGTACGGCACCCCCTGCCGGCCTAATGGGAAAACCCAAACGTGCTGATAGACCCCTCCAATCGTTATCTATGGACCTCGTCGGACCTTTTCCCAGAAGTTATTCTGGACACATGCATATACTCAGCATTGTGGATATCTTTACCAAATTTTGTTGGATCTTCCCCTTAAAAAGAGCCAACGCCGCCGCCATTGTCAAACTTGTGGAAAAACACATTTTCATACCCTACGGAACACCCAAAACCGTAATAGTTGACAACGGAAAACAGTTTATAGCACAGGAATTTAAAGATTTCTTTGCTAAATACGGGATTAAAGATATTTATTATAATACCTTGTACACTCCCCAAAATAACACTGTCGAAAGGTATAACCAGACTATTAACACAGCTCTGGCCATTTTGGTTGACAAAGACCAACGTAATTGGTGTAAGAATTTAGATAAAATTCAAGCTGCCATGAATAACACTGTTAACCTAACCACTGGTTACACCCCCTTCTTTTTAAAACACGGTATGGAACAGGTGGTACACGGTTCATTGCACTGGAACACGAATTTCCCCACGTCAACCACCTCCACAAGCAATCCTGCCGTTGATTACGCCCATCGTTTGGAAGAACTTACTGCCATTTATAGTGAAGTTACTGATGCCCTATTGCTGGCCCACCAAAAAAGTGCGGACAGATATAACCTACGTAGGAAACACATCACTTTTAATGTAGGCGATGTTGTCTGGAGAAGGAATAACACCCTCTCTCAAGGAGCCCTGTACTTCTCTGCCAAGCTGGCACCCCGTTTTGTCAAGGCCAAGGTTGTAAGAAAAATATCGGACTTAGTTTACTACCTGTCCGACTCCTCTGGCAAACATACTGGTAATTACCATATTAAGGACATTGTAAAGTCTGGAAGTGAGGAGACAGTTGAAACTCCCCCACCACCCCAGCAACTTTAAACTAACCCACTGTGTATTATCACAAACTATTGTAAGCTATGAAGTCTTACCATAATTAGGCGTGTAAAGTGTCAACTACATGTCAACCTATTCGTCAAAAACGAGTTTAACCCACCTTTGTAAATGAATGTATATTAACATATTATGACCATGAAATATTATTCCTGTAATAACGTTCTTTCCCTCACGACAATCGTTTTCTCCCTTTTTACGTTTTATTTTCTCACCTGTTCTGAAACTGATCATTTTAGAATAGAGACACGTCTTCGAGTTACAATCGCCGGGAAGTCGCGAACCCGCTTTTGCTCCTCAACTTCTACACTATGCAATGTTTATGTCATGTCACCCCATTTTCGTTTCATTTTTGTTCCCTTCGTCGTGTTAGAAAGAACCACCCCACTTTTGTTTTTGTTCCTTGTAAAATAACGATTGGTAATCACTCATAAGAGTGCCATCCAAAAGAGTTCGGATTTTGTAAATTCCAAAGTGTTAAATACCGACCCTTTTTTTTTTTAAAAAAAAAAAAAGAAAACCTGTCAAGTACAGCCATTAATTCTTTCTTGTCCAATTCAACGTTACCTTGAGTATGTAAAACCCTATAGTGGTCTCAAAGGCAAGAACCAAGTAGCAATTAATCACATAATTGTCTTCTTTGTATGTATATAATTTTTTTTTTTCATTTTTTTTCAATTTTTTCCTTTCAAAAATTGATGGCGTCCTACCCAAGCTCACATTTACCAAAAATAGGATTTTGACACATCCATTTTGGGAAATTGTATTTATAAAAGAAAACCAAATGTCGGTCCTATAAAACCACATACAAATAACTGGACTCGCTTCAACTAAAAGTATGTAAAACCCATTAAGGTCTTTTATTGTATGACGAGATCTCGATTTTCTTTTCTCTACTGTTACGTCACGTATGTCTCGTACCTCACGTTTCAACCCTACGGGACAGGTTAGTAAAACCTTACGGTTATCCTGATCTTCAAACGCAAATAATTATATCACAACGTAAATCAACAGGACTTTGTTCGATCATCGTTGCATAATATAAACACCCAACCTTTGTCTCACCATTTAACCAAGTGTTTGCAACCCAATTGCACGCTACAACGAACAGTATGTAAAGCCATTATGGGCCTGTTCCCACCCATCGCTCGATGTAAGTAGAAATACCTTCTACCATCATCTTGCACCTTGTAACACAATGAAGTAACATTAAAATTGTTTATCTTCTCTATTGTTCCATC
The DNA here is from genome assembly GCA_026573805.1 of Hesperophylax magnus. Taxonomy (NCBI): domain Eukaryota; kingdom Metazoa; phylum Arthropoda; class Insecta; order Trichoptera; family Limnephilidae; genus Hesperophylax; species Hesperophylax magnus. Next base: position 8,543,913 of record JAIUSX010000184.1, on the reverse strand, counting down.
GTACGCCCCTCCAGGCTACGGAGTTAGTCAATCTAACAAATCTTTGCAAACAGTATCAAATGATACTGCTAGCTTTTGTTGAATTATATTTAAATGTAAAAAATTGTCACGCGATAGGAGAGATCCTTACAAAATCCACCACTACACGAGAAGTTCGTTACAATTACTTAATACTTATAACCATGTGTTATAATTTGGTCGTGTGACATTAATTTGCCATGAGTACCGCCTTTGTGTATAATTTGGTCGTGTGACATTAATTTGCCATGAGTACCGCCCTTTGTGAATAATTTGGTCGTGTGACATTAATTTGCCATGAGTACCGCCCTTTGTGTATAATTTGGTCGTGTGTCATTAACATGTCATGAGAACCGCTTTTGTGTATAATTGTGTACAACCCTGTACACGAGACGTGGAGACGTAATAATAATACTTACCGTGATTCGTGTGAACGACATAATATCGACATCGTCATCTCCTTTAAGGAACTGTTTTTACACTCCTTGACTTCTGTCTATAATTGAGTTGTACCTTGCATATACTGCATACTTGTACACTATACGTGAAGACGTTACAATACTCACCATGAATCGTGCGAACGAAATAATATCAAACCTTTATATGTGAACTACGTAAGTATTTCACAGAAGCCTCTTTGTTCAACGCCAATGCCCGTGGACTTCCTGTTTTTGCTGCTTTCCAAAAAGAAAAGAAGCCCAGGAATATCTACTATCCCAAAAGGACTAGTTTTCAGCTTCACTGTCAATTATGGGGCATAGTGCCGCAGGAGTTAATCGATGGGCACAAAACCACTAAACTCGTCGTCTGGGAAACGAATAAGAAGAATCCCAGGTTTGTGAAATTGGAACTAGGGTCTGTCTTTTCTCACAATCATGTAGAAGTTTAAAACGACCCCTAATCTTTTGCCAAATACACGCAAAAGATTAGCCTCTTTAGTACAATGTGTATTCAAATGCGGTTTAAAAATTAATCCACTTTATTAAAATGTAAAGAGTCAGGAAATCTGCTGGTTGAATATGTTTCACTCTCACATAGAGGTTGAATTGGAAATTAGTCCAGTCTCTAGCAATTTCGTAACTCAATTCCCGTCCTTTTTCCCCCCTCCCCACCCCATGCCCTCAGGCAATATGTATGAAGTGGAAAATCTGTTGTCGACCATATTTCGCCCTCACTTCGAGTTCGAATCGGTATTTGTTCCGGTCACCAACAGGCTTCCTACCTCACCTTTCACGTATGTTGTCATTTTTTTTCTCTCCTCAACGAAACACATTCATGAATTTTGAATATGTATGATACGCACTTGGCGTATCGTCTGTCTTTTCTGACAACCTTTATTCATGAATTAGTTTCCCTGCTGTTGCCGTGACTCGTTCACGAATTTTTTGTCTTGTTCTTTGAAATCCTACGAAAATGTTACCACCTGTATGTTAACATAGGCCAAAGAAGGCCAGTTGTTTTTTCAACCAAGACAGTTTGTCATTCGGCAAACGCCAAGTCATCCTAATAAAGGATAATGTTTATGTAATCAAAACTAGTTAGGAACCTCTCTCTACCTCTCTCTCACACTCTTCGTCACTCTCCGGACCGGCAGCTAAACCTCGTTTGTTTATTTTTTCTGGACACATTTTGTTTCTCTCCAAACTTTTCTTCATTGGTCCCTAGGCAGGTAAACTTCAAGAAATTTGCTTTAATAATAATTCCCCCCGGATTTAAAAAGAAGCCCAGGCGGATGTCATCTCCGGCAGCCAAGCTGAGCCTCACCTCCTAGCAGCCTGCGCTGTGGTTACAAAGGTCCCTCGACTACTACTCGCTACACACTTGTTCCATCTTGTTCCTGAAAGCTCAGACAATACTAATCATATGTATGACGTTTGTCTCACCACTGCAAGCCGAGTTGTCCCACTATACTTTATGACACTCTGAACTACCTTTCGGACACGCTAGTCCCGGAGTTCAAATTTCTTGCCCTCAATGCCAATGCCAGTTATACCGTCTCTTGCTCTGTCATGCAGTGACACATACCAGGTCATGGGTGAAACATAATTACCCTTTGCCCCTCCAGTAAACACAAACTGCGCATCTCTAAAAAGTTATCCTGAGCTACATTATGCTCCGATAACCAACACATACGATCCGTGCCCACCATAATAGCACATAGGACTCGTACTGGCATAACTACGGAACCTGGACTACTCTCTCCAATGACCACTGTAACCATAGCCGCAGCCCCGCAAACCACAGCCCCACTTCGCAAACATCAACGCCCACAACGAAGCAAAGTGTTTTTTTTTTTTTTCCAAGACCTAAGTGTACTCCTGAGTGTTATCTCAATGGGTCAGATTACAGTGATAATGTAATCTTTTAGAGTCAGTGAAATCTCGTTTCCTTCGCAACTCTTCGAAACCAAAAAACCAACGCAACGCAAACTTAGCTTCCAGACCAATGAAACCCTAGAATCACACCTTAACATTCCGTCTTTTGTTTTGTTTTTCAATTGTATAATGTTGTCTATTGTTTTTTTCAATTGCATAACCATGCCCTTTTGTCTTTCAATTGTATAATGTTGTCTATTGTTTTTTCAATTGCATAACCATGCCCTTTTGTCTTTCAATTGTATAATGTTGTCTATTGTTTTTTCAATTGCATAACCATGCCCTTTTGTCTTTCAATTGCATAATTTTGTCTTTTGTCGTTCAATTGCATAACCATGTCTATTGTTTTCTAATTGCATAATTTTACTTGTTGTTTCCACACCTGCTCTCTCCCCAAAATTTATTTGCTCCAAACATGCTATGTACCCTTCCTCATTTCTCCCCACAAATATTGTTACCTAGCCTATGGCATAAGCTAGTCATTATGTTTTAGCTAGGCATCTCTCTGGCCATCCAAGTCTCTCAAACTAAGGGCAACTCTTGTTTTGTCAAAAAAACCCCAAGGGAGGCACATAGAGGATCTTTTAACCCTGATGCTCCATTACCACGTCGCCTTTTTTTACGAGCGCGGGGGGAGGTGTCATATAACAGATTTTAGCCGCAAAAGATCCTACAGTTGCCAGCCTGAGAGCGGGAATTATTCAAATTAGTTGCTAGACCAAACGTAGTGAAGAACGCGCAATACATCCGCTACAGTTCCCCCACCCCCGGCGACCCTACGCCCCGTCCCCCCCGCTCGCGCGCCGACCTCTGACCAGGCTGGACGTGTGTTCGTTTCGGCTCCCGCGTTCCCAATCTGCACCGCTCCGTCGAAAGCAATAACGTACGGAAATGGCGCTTTGAACATCGACAGGCTGGCACCGTTTGTTTGAGACACGGCGCTCAGTCCTGCAAATCAACAGGATACCCGACAACACCATGCTGTGAGTCTCTTACATTTCCTATTACCCTTGAATGTGTCCGCTAATAACCTAAATTCATCCACGCTGCCTGCCGATCTAGAGAGAGTGAGCTGTTAATTATTTCCCAGAGAGAGATTAGGGAACCCTTGTTGATAATTCCAGTTTAGGATGTAATAACCTGTGTACTGTTGTTATTCACCCATGTAATGTCCTTTAGCCGCTCAAATACAATGCTAATTCATAAAAACCTAACCTCTTTCATTTGGGCATAACAATCGTATGGGAGTGTTTTGTATAGACGGTGGGATATGGATTCTCGAGCCACGCGCTGACCCCGAACCCTGACTATGAGAGAGACGTCTCATGCCCCGCTTCTGAGCTGGCCGAGGGTAAGTCAGGACCCCCCCAGGTCCGACGCGCGACAACATGTATGTACATTGTGTCAAAAAGTGATGGGATAGATTGAAGTGAAGGTTAATCCGCAAATATACCACATTTGAGTCCCAATTGTCGGTGGAACTATGTCGTCTCCATTTCAGACAATTGATTGATTGATTGATTTTTAAAAAATATTTTGAATACCACACAAGAGACCCAACTGCTCCCAAAAATCTAGACCCAGTGAGACTATGGCATCCCCAGTTGGGGTATGTTGAGGCTGGATGTAGTGGGGAGGGGGAGGAGATGAGGAAGAGAACGGTGGGGAAGTACCTGGCTATTCAGATCTGGTCATCAAACACGGCTTAAGCCATTTCGGCAACATTTCAATTCTGAATGGTGGTCTTACACCAGGGCAACATAAAGTGCACTAACTTCAGAAGGAGTTCTATATCGTCGCATTAATTCGTAGAATGCGTAACCACCAAATGTAAAATTTTAAAGGAGGCACAAAAAACCTCGTAGTGAAAAAAAATGAAAGACGGCTCATTCTTTTTATTTATGTTTCGAACATATAATATATGTCGAAATTTATTTTCAATCATTAAACTTTTGTAAGTTAAGGCTTTCTATTTCAAATCGGAGTTAGGAAGTTTACATAAAAACCGAGAATGGAGATACGTATTTTACAAAAGATACATACTTTTCTGCGAACAGTTTTATTAACAACCTAGCGGAAAATTTGGGAGATAGGAATTTTACATTCACAAAATAAAACACAACAATGTATGTATATGTCGAGGCAGTCTATTTAGATGCATTTTAATGATTTTAATGATGCGGAAGGTTATCGTTAAAGGAGTGGTAATCCTTTTCTAATGTCTGTTTTAAGTCTTGTAAATGCTGGTACTTTTCCTTCCTTAAGGGATTAAATCTGACTCTCAAGTGAAATCTTCAAACTCTGGAGATCATTACAGATTCGGCGATGGTTTTGTGCTGGGTGAGATCTACACTGACCGGGAGTAGTCGTGTCAGAGATGCTCGTTAAGTGACGCTTGGGGTTGATGAAGGAGATTGTAGAAGAATTTGATCTGACATTGTCGATCACCCTTGTTGTCCTGTAGAAATAAAACTGATGTACTTACTAGGGTTTGCAAGACCCGGGCAAAGAATAGCCATGACAGGAAACGTTGTGAAAGAGACTCCTCAGAGTGTGAAGATAGGTGGGAGAGACTTGAAAGTGGAACTGGTGAGCAAACATGTGCTTTAAGCGTAGAAACTCTTCATGCTCAGCATCACTTTGGAGTAAAGTGAACGCTTCATCTTGCCCGGCTGGTCGATCCCGAGGCGAGAAGAAAGGACGTCGATAGATGCGTGCGTTCCTGCGTACAATGCAGGACAAATGACCCTCCGCCATCATCCCATGAAGCGGGTAATCTTAATGTTGTGACAACCTGGAGTCGCTTGGCAGTGTATGTTACTCATTTCGGTAGGAAATGTTTACTCACATTTATCGATTGCGGTCCAAGTAGATTTGCCGTGTGGCGGGAAATCGAGTCAGATAATGCAGCTTCGATTATCAGACATTTGGATGAAGTGTTTCGGGAAAGAGGCCCGCCCAAAGTAGTTCTCATGGACAATGGTACTGCATTTTGTTCCTACAGTGTTACAGATAAGTGTAAGAGATGGAATGTTCGTCAAAGATTTCGCGCGGCATACCGACCAGCTGGAAACGGTATAGTTGAACGACATCATCAAACAATAAAGAGAACTGCAACCAGAAGTGGAAGCGATCCCCTGCAGGCAGTGTTTTGGTACAATCTTTGGCTGCAAAAAGTCAGGATGATCAAGGTGTTGCGCTGTCTAGTATAGTTCACACTTACTCGTGGAGACACCCTTCTGCGCAAGTGAATATAGAAGATGAAGTATTGACTGAGTTCTAAGTGGGCGATCTTCTTGCGGTTAAGCCAGTAGATGGGAGATGCACATCGTGCATGGAAGGGTGACAGGACTTACTTAAGTCAACAACATCGAAGTAGATGGCATACCAAGACATGTGCTTGACCCGCGGAAGATGCCTGACAGAGAACGGACTGTGTCTGAGGAGAGACGAGATGGAATTGCCGCACGTTCCACCGTCAATATTTTGGGTTTGTTTGAAGAGGACAGTGAAGAACCGGATCCGGATATGCATCAGGAGGAGATCCACTTGCAAAGAGATGGTGACCTTGAAGAAGAGATAGTCACAGAACAACGACCTATTAGGTAGGACGCGAAGGGCTCCGGGTTAGTTAAATCAATTCGTGCAGTGATGATGACATCAGGAGGGTGTGTGGTGATAAGCAGGTACCACTGTAAAAGCGGTGAACGCAACCGCAGAGGCACATAAAACAAGAGAGCTACGGTAGAGCGTCACACGGTGCAGAAGACGTCAGTTTAGACTACAGATACAAAACACTATTGACTTCACAATTAAAATTAAGGTTATAAAATGTTCAAAATTGATTAATCAACTTATCTCAGTTAATTTCACGGTAAAACTATTACACCGTAAATAAATTTCCTCAGTCAAAAACACAACAAGCGTGCACGGCTCACCGGCCAATACTGAATTAAGGAGTTTCGAAGTATTCGCGAGTAAAAATGGCACCATGATTTTACGCAGTTTCCTAATTTGTATTTATCTAAAAGGTTAATTTTTTTTTAAATTTTCGAGTTTTACTAGTCGATGCGGGACTAATTTTAACACCAGATGGCATTAAAAACGTATTTTCGAAAAATTTGGAGTTACGCAGTCTACGAATTAATGCGACGATATGATGGTAGAAGTAAAAAAGATACATGAATTTTTTTGAAATTCCATCATTTAGGAGTACTTTTCAGATAAAAACGTTAATTTTCTTCGAAGTGTGGGACTGGCATTATAATTTTGCATTTTTGCTAAATCTACTGTCTCGCGCCACCTGCCGCCGTTCCGTCAGTCTTTACTTGCCGCACTTCGTGTCAATAACTTTTATTTTATTCGCAAAGAATCTGATAATTTAATGTATCTAGCGATGTTTAACTTTAAAAATTTGATTATTTTAATCAGAACTTGTTAATTAATGTACCTAGTGTGTTTTTATTGCGTCTTTATTAAGGACTTCCTTAAAAGAACATCTTTATTCAGTGCATGTTTTCTCCAAAGGCTTACTCTTTACAGTGTGTTTATTTGTGCGGAATTTTAATTACACTTACAATGCTTGGCTTCACCCACAAAGAACAGGCAGACATTCATTAGGTTTACGGGCTACATAATGCAATTACACATGGAAAGTGGACATTTTGAAAATTTGTTAAATTAATCAAAAGCAATGGACGTTAGTTCTGATAATATGCATAAATAAAAATTTTAATGTTTGTTTGTTCAAAATCTTAACACTCCGAAAGTTCCTCCTGTTTCTCTATCTACCCAGACAGACTGAGTCACAGCAACGCGTGGCGGGGTACAGCTAGTAGTTACATAATTTTATTGATAAAAGGGTAACTACATTTTGTTATATTAGTACAGTTTTATTTTTGAATTTGATTTAAAACGTACAATACTGTGAGATAATTGTAAACGTCCAACTCTCGGGCTGTTATTATTTACATGCATTTTCAATGGATACAGTCCAATTACAACATTTCCGCACTCATTCTCGGCAAGCTCACAGCGAATTTATCGGGTAAGTTTGTACCTTACACTAAGGATTTTAAGTAGGTATGTCTTTTTGTATGGAAAAAAAAGGTGTTTTTCTTTTTTACTCCTACCATCATGCACCTCACAAGGTTAGTGCACTTTACCCCCGGATACCCTGTATATTATTTTAAATGAGTAATTTGTAAAATAACACAAATTAATCAAATAAAATTTGCTTATGCGCACCGGGATTTGAACCCGCGACCTCCAGCTTGCTAGTTGAGAGACTTACCCCCAGGACCATGGGGGCCATCATTGATCATTGTTTCCTTTAGGACTGGGAGCACAATCCGGAAGCACGCCAAACGTGCACCCAACATTTGTTCATGGTAATTACATGATAATGGGTTACTTCTACGACTTGTTCTTGTGTTCAACAGCAACTCTGGCCGCTAGAGGCACTAGTGTAACTTTGTTTAAATTTACGTGAATACCGCACAAAAGCTGCAACTGCTCCCAACCACCTGGAGCCAGTGAGACTATGGCATCCCATGGGGTATGTTATGAGGCTGAAGAGAGTGAGGAAGGAAAAGAGATGATAAAGAGGGAGATGTTACGCAGATGATAGTACAGTTCATGATAGCTTTTTGATTGAAAAGCCCCCCAAAGGATACACAAACTCCAACAGATAGAAGGGTTTTGAGGCAGAGAATGGACGGTTATCTTGAGAGGGTTTATTGTTGGAGTAAGAATAACCTAGTCGAATTTAATGTTTTAAAGACCCAATCAAGTCTGATTACGTCTAAAAGGGATCAAAATCTCCTCCAACAGAAGCAACATGCCCTCCACTGATATGCTCGGTATCACACTAAGGGACCAGCTCAGGCACGGAGGCTCCATTGAAGCCAGAGGTCAAGTTAGCCTCTCGGAAGCTGGGTGTACTGTACAGTTTTGTTACATTTTATTGATCTTTATTGAAATTATATTTTTTCATAAAAGATTATTTTAAGCAAACAACCTCTGGATCTAGAACCAATAGCTTATTGCTCGACTACATAGATCGTTAAAATGAAAGATTAGGCATGATAATAATAACAATATAATGTATCTACACAATTTATTTAAAAATACTCCTAGATTTTTTAAATAATAATAATAATAATATCTTTGTTTAGGAAAGTTTACACATTACAACTATACATACATATTATGGTGTACATTGATTTGTAACTTTTATATTTAAGGTTATAAAATTAATAAAAATGAAGATATATAATTGAAGAATGAAGAATACGAACATAATATTGTGAAGGTAAATAGAAAATAAAAGTACAGTTGTGGTTTCTCAAATACCGCCTCACTAGGCTAGCCTGTGTTGAGGCAGAATTTTTCATGTTAGTTCCTAATACCATTGAACATCCTATACTTGTATTAAGAAGTATTTGCTCAATAATGTGGTGACTTCAATAACTGCGAATTTGGTTTTACAATCATTATAAGAAAGTATTATACATTATTCATAAATAAACTTGAGACTGATTAAGGTGGTATTTCATTATCCTTTCGATAACTATCCATTATAGTAAATCTATATAAATAAAAATGTAAATCTTCATTTTTTCAAAATCTTAAATCTCCGAAAGTTCTTCGCCGATTGCTTTGAATGTTTGACACAACGTTGCATTTGAATACGCTTGTGTTTTTATGTAACTATATTATATAAATGTCACCTGTGACTGGTAAAAATATGCTTTTTTAAAAAACAGTGCCATCTGTTGGACAAACATATGTATTTGTTTTTTAAAACAGCACCATTTGTTGGACGTAAAAGCAGCACGCGCATTTTTTTTCAGTGTATCTGGACAGACACACTGAGCCACAGCAACGCGTGGCGGGGTACAGCTAGTAAATAATAAAAACTCACAATAGGTAGAAAACTCAGTTAACACGTCCAGTGCTGAGCCCGTAGCAGGTACGGGCGATACAAAGTTCGCGGGATGCGCTGCCCGTACAAGGTACGGGCATCTTATAACTTACAGAAATGATAATAAAAAAACGTTAGCACAAACGGATTGTGTATATAATACCGTCAGGATGTAGGATAACTTCAGTATACATCTATATGTTGCGCGGGTCGGTCGCTATTGTTTATTTTCTACCGTAGTACCGTTGTGGCGAGTTTACACGCGACTTTTTCTATACGTTTCACACAACTACAACGAATTATATGTGTGTGCGGTAATTGTGATTGTTATTGACTTTATACAAAGTGTCTAATTGTTTATAAGTATTTTTTATTATACTTTTCGTTATTATTTTTTGTGTGTTCGGACTTTTGAATCAAAATATTGTGTTTTAGACTACAAGTAATTTATATTGAATTCATTTACTATAAAGTGTTTTTATTATTATTTTTGTGTTGGACTTTTGATATTTTTTTGTGTTATACATACCTTGAAATATGGATCAGCCATCAACATCCAAAAGAGCTAGGCTAGATGACGACTATAGCGACACCGATAGTGATTTTGACGATTCGGGAAGCGACTTAGAGATCTTCCCCGAATCGGATGAAGATGACTTGGAAGACATGGATAACGATGAATCGGATGAAGATGACATTATCCAGCCAGTACCGGCAGCATCACCACTGCCTCCAAACCAACCATCAATGTCCGAACCAAGACAGTGGTCAAATTCACCCAAACCATCACATCACATCCCATTTACCGGTCTATCTGGCATAAATTTTATGGAAGCAGGAAGAAAACCGATCAACTTTTTCAATGCCATCGCCAACGATGACTTGTGTGAGATGGTCATCAAACAAACAAACGCTTATGCGGTAGAGGTGTTATCAAAGTCGAAAGGTGATAAAAGCCGAATCACAAGGTGGAGGGACCTAACAATCGAGGAATTCAGGAAGTTTTTTGGGCTTATTTTCCACATGGGAACTATTAGGATGAATCGCCTAAACGACTATTGGAAGAAAAATCATTTATTCAACCTGCCAACATTTTCTCAATACATGGCTCGAGATAGGTTTCTACTTATCCTTAGAGTGCTTCACTTCAATAGTAATGAGGAAGAATCAACAACTTTAGGAAAAATTCAGCCACTCATCGATTTTTTCAATGATAGGATGGAGATTATATATACTCCTAGTAAAAATCTTTCCATCGATGAATCGCTGGTGCTCTGGAGAGGGAGACTATTGATGCGTCAATACATGAAAGGGAAAAAAGCGAAATATGGCATAAAACTGTATATGTTGGGTCAGTCAAATGGATTGGCCCTAAAAATAATTGTTTATGGTGGTGCAGCAGACATCGAACTCGGTGGTAAAGACCACACCAACAAAGTGGTGAAGAAATTGATGGAAGGAAAGACTGGAGTCGGGCACAGTTTATACATGGACAATTTCTATAACAGCGTTCCATTGACGGAGCATTTATTAGAAAACAAAACATTTGTTACTGGGACCCTCAGATCAAACCGGAAGGACACACCGAAGGAAGTTACTGAAAAAAAATTAAAAACCGGAGAGTCTACCAGCATGTATACAAATAAAGGGATATGCGTCACAAAATGGAAGGATCGACGTGAAATTGTTATGATATCTTCCGAATTCGATGGGCAATTGACGAAAACTACCAATCGTCGAGGAAAGGAGGTTTGTAAGCCAAAAATGATTATTGAATACAACAAACACATGAGCGGCGTAGATTTTCACGACCAAATGCTTGCCTACTACCCATGTCGTCGAAAAACTTTGAGGTGGTATAAGAAACTGGGAATTCACATTTTCCAATCAATGCTAATAAATGCTTACTATCTGTACAATGCACAAAGTGAGCGTAAGAAAAGTCTTTATGATTTTAGACTGGAAGTAATCGATAATTTACTTGGTCCTCTTTCTGCCATTCCTCGTCCACTAGTATCAAATATAAGACATTTGCCAGCCCTATGCGAAAGAAACGACAAAGGAAAAGTAAAAAAAAGGCAATGCAAATATTGCTGGGAAAAAAATCAAAAACGGAACGATTCTAATTATTGCTGCAAGGAATGTCCACAGATGCCTGGATTTTGTATCGAACCCTGCTTTAGGAATTACCATGATGAAAATAATCTATAAAAACCCCATTGTTTCATTTCAAACCGATAATTACCTGTCCACTGCTTTAGGAATTACCACGATTAAAATAATCTATAAAAACCCCATTGTTTCATTTCAAACCGATAATTACCTGTCCACTGCTTTAGGAATTACCACGATTAAAATAATCTATAAAAACCCCATTGTTTCATTTCAAACCGATAATTACCTGTCCACTGCTTCAGGAATTACCATGATGAAAATAATCTAGAAAAACCCCATTGTTTCATTTCAAACCGATAATTACCTGTCCACTGCTTTAGGAATTACCACGATTAAAATAATCTATAAAAACCCCATTGTTTCATTTCAAACCGATAATTACCTGTCCACTGCTTTAGGAATTACCACGATTAAAATAATCTATAAAAACCCCATTGTTTCATTTCAAACCGATAATTACCTGTCCACTGCTTCAGGAATTACCATGATGAAAATAATCTAGAAAAACCCCATTGTTTCATTTCAAACCGACATGTTCACGATGCCTGCACTTTCTCTTTTTATAACAATACTATATAATTACCCTTTTTAGGCGGTCAAAATCAATTTGTTATAACTATACTATATATGACAAACTGCATGAACGTGGTGAAAGCAAAGATTGTGTGTAAGGACAGGGTAGTCTGGCGTTCTGTTTTCTCTGTTTACCCCCGTAGTAGTAGTAAAAAAATCAAACTTGAGTTTACTAATAATTTATAAAAATATAATTTCTTGATGAGTAAATAGTACAGTAAATGTCTCGTGTAAACTCACCATTACGCAATGACGCCTACTATTTTGTCCTGCCAATTACATAACAACTGGAGAGTATGTAGCGCTGTCAGGCAGTGGAATTGGTAGGTGTGATCCCCAATAATAAACCAAACATGCAAAAGTCCCAATTTTTTTCGGATTAGGGAAGTAGTCCCGTTATGAAAATTTCGTATTTTATTAGCACAGTTGGTTTACGCCATATTAAAATAACGCAGTGAAAGTGTTAACTTATCCGATGTATATATATCTCATATTCATAGTTTTGAGTGCTGAATAGTAAACTCCAACTTTATAAACCAAAAGTTGAAAATACACATTAATTATCCTATGGATAGACTATTGACAGCTTATCGAGAGGATGATGAAATACCTCCTAAATGCGCATACTACAGTAAAAAGATAAACATTTAAGAGGGGTAATACTGTACACATTATTTCTTAACTATTTCTTCTTCATCCAGTTCTATTTGTCCTGTTTTCTTTGCTACTTGGTCTAACCTGAAAAAGAATCAATACATAATATTTTTTTTAAATGTACGTAACTTGAAAAAATAATAAACAATTGAAAAAAGTATACATTTAAACAAATTTAGGTTGAAGAGTTTCAAACTGCTTTACATTTGATGACCATCAAATGGACGATCAATACCCTATCCACGTTAAATGATGATTCTCGGCCCTTTTCAACATTTGATCAAATTGTGATGAGCTGTCAAGGGTGAAACTCCGTTACAAGTGTTCAATAAGAAGAAGGAGATTACGAGATAGTTTGAAAGGGAGATATTATATAAATATAAATGATAGATGGAGCGTGCTAATATTAAAAAACAATTAGAATTAATAGGCGTTAGCGACGGTGACCGGATAAATCATCACAATGATAATTCATCACATCTTTAAAAAGTTATATAAAGTCATGGAAAGTGATGAAGAAAAACTTTATTAACTGGGTTAAGGCTGGCCGCATACATACGTTTTCCGTATTCGATTTACGAATTCGTGTTCCGTATTCGGAATTCCGTGAGACTAGCGCAAACGTTCGTTTTTCTTCATTCGGAATGTATTAACGTCAGTACCAGTGTTGCCAACAAGGGCGATATATCGCCATTTAGGCTACTCAGAGCGAGAATCGGCGCCGAAAAAATCTAAAAGGCGACTGGTCGCCAATTAAGCTACTTCAAAAACATCAATTTTGTCCCGAAATTCTCTAGCTCTCCCACCTAACAGCAAATTCGGCTACTTTACGCTACTTTATGTATGAGAAACGGCGATATTAGGTCAAGATCCGTTGGCAACACTGTATTACGAACGGAAATTTCCGTACGTTTGCGTCGGCACAAACAAACTGTATGCAATAGCTGCGTTCCACATGACGTCATTAGGTTTTTTCCATTCGGTTTCTCCGAACGCGCCGGCTCGCATTCGGAACGTGCGTAAGGAATTTGTTCCGTTCGGAACTAAAACGAACGTGTGCGGCAGTTAATGTATTTTCTACTGATTCCGTGCATTCGGATGTCCGAATACGGAAAACGAATTCGGAAATCGAATACGAAAAACGTATGTATGCGGCCAGCCTAAGTAGGTTAGGTTAGGTTAAGTTAATTTTTTTTTTTTTATAATCGTTTCTAATGACTTTATATCACTTTTTAAAAGTGTGTTGAATTGTCACTGTGTTGAGTTATCATGGAACCGTTAGCGACAGTTGTGGAAATATTTAATAAAACACTACTTATTTAAAATAGAGCAAAAACTTATTGACATCTGAGTTCAGTAGCATTTAAGGAAGCAGTACGAATTTTCATACCTGTAGCATGTTAAATAACAAAAATTAATGTAATTTTTCTATTGAGGTAATTTTCATATAATTACTTTTCAACTCCGCATCACAAAGAGATTATTTATAAAATAATGTATATTTTTTTAAGAGCTTAAAAAATTAAAGTGTTCAAGGGAAGTGTGTTATATATCAGTAGAAATTCGGAATGTGTGGTCTTAATTCTTAATGGATATCTTCTTGTTATGCTTTTCAAATTATTATAATCAATATTAGTCGCCAGAAATATCCATACAAATTGAAAATATCTCCCGAGTAAAAATAAATGCCGCCGTCAGGAATTGAACCCGCGCCTTCTGATGTCCGGTCAGGTGCTCTGGGATATTTTCAATTTGTATGGATATTTCAGGCGACTAATTATTGCTTACAATAATTTGTTATCCTTTGTGCTATGCATAAAAAAACCTTGTCTTATAAGCATTGTTTATCATTAAAAAAATAGTTATGCTTTTCATTTGATCACAATTTAATTAAAAACAAAAACAGACCGAGAACCGACTTTAAACAGAGACCGTTCAAATTCTGAAAAATCAAAATGGCCACTTATCATCGATTTGATGGTTGTCAATGTCATGTTTCAACCACCAGATTGAAGAACTAAATTAAACTGTATTTTTGAGCCATGCTTACTTGTGCAGGTCCTTCAAAGACATCTTTCCAGAACCTCTGGTCAAGGGTTTAGGCTGAGATTTGTCTGGTTTCCATCCCAGCAGGTAGATCACTTGGAAAGTGGCCGGTATACTCCGCACATCACTTTTAGGATCCGTCTGAAAAATATGCATTTAATTTTACTTAAGTTTTTAATTTATTTTTCATTTATTTTACATTGCTTGACTCATCAACATATTATAAGCTGTAGTCGGAGTGAACTGAACTGGCAATTCCTAGAAGTGTGATCTATATCTACTGATTTGAAATAAACTGATGTTGTCAATTTTCAAGATCTTTCGACTCCTAGCCCGAAGACAGACCAATGAAACTGATTTAACATTTTGATCAATTTCACCAAAAATAAACACAAATTGTGATAATTTCAGGCACACGAAAATGCCCACAACATACTTATAACTATTTATCTCTTCAGTTATACCCGACATTTGTACACGCTTGACATTTGTCACATGAGAACGGGTCGTTTCGAAGACTCCTTGAGGAACGATTTGCCGGCCTCAGTCTCTTCAAGACCCGTTTCAATTCACCGCATAGCATCCTTAAAGATGACATAGGCCCTGAGGGAATTATTTTACTCAGGTTCCCCTGTGTGGAGTCAATGTAAAAAATAAGAAAAGAGCCATTTGACCATCTACACATTGTTGGACTCAACGAGAGGTTATACTGGTATTTCATGTTGATTTGAAGGTGCATTAAGTAACAAGCACAAATAGGACATGAAAAACAGAGCCAGTTAACCATCTACGCATTGTTGGACTCAACGAGAGGTTATAGTGGTATTTCATGTTGATTTGAAGGTGCATGAAGTAACAAGCACAAATAGGACATGAAAAACAGAGCCAGTTGACCATCTACGCATTGTTGGACTCAACGAGAGGTTATACTGGTATTTCATGTTGATTTGAAGGTGCAGTAAGTAACAAGTACAAATAGGACATGAAAAACAGAGCCGGTTGACCATCTATGCATTGTTGGATTCAACGAGAGGTTATACTGGTATTTCATGTTGATTTGAAGGTGCAGTAAGTAAAAAGTACAAATAGGACGTGAAAAACAGAGCCGGTTGACCATCTATGCATTGTTGGACTCAACGAGAGGTTATACATACTGGTATTTCATGTTGATTTGAAGGTGCACGAAGTAACAAGCACAAATTAATAATATGTAGGACATTAAAAATTTTACAAATAAAAATAGTGGTAGTTTCAAATTAAAAATTAGATGTTTAGCTGTGTTCCCCATAATAATAATAAAAATTGGATAATTCGTATGGCGCCTGTACTGGACACCTACGCTAGTGACATCGACTGTAAATGCCGGTTTCCTCTCGGGGGTACCTTGGGTAAGGATTTGCAAAGAAACACAACTTGCGAATGTCGTCAGACAACTGACTGGTTGGGCCAGTTGTTTGCGTATTTATTGGGTTCAACTTCAACAATTTCTACACGTGTTAATGTGGAGCAATTATTCTTATATCTAAACAGAAATATGATAAGGCATCACAGCGCCGAGAATTAATTACTAAGGTCCCACAGTTTGTCATGCGAGTAATTCATCCTTGAACTGGCGATATGACACGTGTACGATGTTTTAAATTCTTAGCAAGATGACTCATCGTGCGAGATAAGCCTCAAAGGATTCGGCATCGTAAAATGTGTGATATCAGAATGTTCATGTTCTTAATTATTTAATAATTATTAGATACATCCATCTGCTGTCCGGTACAGCGCCATTAAGCCATTTTAGATGGTCTTGCTGTGTTCATTATTAGGGCAGGTGTGTAATTTTTGACAACACCTACTGAAAAAACCTAACCTAACTTATGTTTTTTTTTGTTCAATATAAAATTTATTTAGCACTCACTTAAAACACTCAATAAATATAAATTTAAGCCTATTAAAAACATATTTTTAGACATGTGTAATTCCAGTAGGTGTAATATTTGAAGTAGGTTTAATTCTCTTCGTGTGTAATTCAGTCCGGGCATAATTCTGTAGCACGTGAAATTCACGCCTGTGTGATTTCATCTCGACACTGGGTAAAAGACGTTAGTGACCAGATATGCGCACACGGTTTAATACTAATAATGGTTCATAACACATCTCACTTGTTTATTTATTTATAAATATTCTTCTATGGAAAAAATATTTTTGTATGGGAAAAAAACAATGGTCTTTGGAAAAAATTATTTATCTTTTTTCCTTCTACCATCATGTAGAATGATGTTAGTGAACTTGACCTTTATGGGTTTTCCCATTACCTTGCCATACAACTCATCATAGATAGCTGCTGCCGCCACTTGCGTATCTCTGGCCAGATGGAGCTGCCTGTTGTAGGAAGCGTTGTTCTCTGCCATCCCCTTCAGGTCAGTCATCAGCTCAAACATGGAGGGGTAACCCACCACTATCTCATCCGTGTCTATGGTCTGGAGGGAGAAGCCTGATCTGGAGAGAGAAATATTTAAATTTAAGAAATAAACAAGTCTTTGACATTGTTGATCAAAATTAAGAAGACTATAAGCGAACAACCAAAATGAATAAAAAGATTAATGACAATTTCTATTGGTCACCATGAAACAGGCAGCTGCCTAATATGGTGATTTAATATGTCAATCCCAGGTAAATATCTTTTAAAATATCACTTATCATATAAATAAATAAATAGAATTGCCAATTTGTCCGAATGGCTGAATTCGCAGGCTCAAAAGTTTTGCGAGAACCTTTTGGAGATGGTTGTTCTGTCTAATTAATATTTCGGTTAGCTAACACTCCTACTACATAGGAACGTACATTAAAAAGTAGGAAAGTGTACTCATTACTGACCTGTTTAACAGTCCCCCAATATCTCTGATTCTTGCAAACGGAGAGATGTGCGGCGCTATTCCGCCGTTTCTTTCTAGATCGGCTAATTGTAGTGATGATCGCAGTTCAAACAGTGTATCCTCACCAAAAAGCGTTGCTAGAAATACCTGAAACATTCAAGGTGTCATGAAAAAGATCTAAAAGAAAGGCAAATATGATTTGAGATTTTCACTGCCAAAAGTATTAGGGTGATTTATTTTTGGGGTATTATGGCGTGTTGCGCTACCTCCTTCTTTAGCCAAAGTTTCGGACAGCATTACAGTGTCCATCATCTTCACACATCTGCCCTGATGATGTATGTACTTGTAGAACTCTATCCCTCTAATCCGCCACACCAAAAACCAGGCAAGTGTCCCATTAGTGAAAGCTGCGGATTATAGTGCATAACTGTGCCTTTGTAGATCTACAAAAAGCATTGCATGTGTTAGGGTGAATGGTGGTTTTAAGGGGTGGTTTGATATCACAAAAGGTGTTAAACACGTTCGGTGCTACAGATGGATAATTTTATGCAAAAATTGAAAAAGGTGGGATTGGGCGCGAATTTGAGTAATCTGAAAGTATGTTGCCTGTTGTATGCTGATGATGCGGTGCTGATTGCTAACAGTATGGAAGATCTACAGTGTCTCGTGTCTAGGATGAACAAAGTATGTATGAAAAATGAGTTAATGATGAATGTAAGTAAGTCTATAACAGTGTGCAATATAGTTGTGAATGAGGATTACTTGGTGCAGGTGGATGAATTTGTGTATTTAGGAAGTATGTTTACGAGAGATGGGAAGGCTGACAGAGATATTGAAAGCAGAGTAAATGCAGGTAACTGCATTAATGGAGGACTGAACGCAGTTGGCGCTAACATAAAAGGAAAAAACTTTTGGAAAAATTAGAAGATATAGGTCATTCTGAAGTAGCTCTAAATCTTTTCAAAGAATATCTCCATGAAAGAAAACAGGTAACAAAAGTGGAAAGCTCAGAATCAGAACCGATAGAAAACAACCTCGGTGTTCCACAAGGGTCGGTATTAGGTCCAATTCTATTCATTATTTACATTAATGATATAATTAAAACCATAAAACATTGCAAAATTAGATTATTTGCAGACGATACATTAATCTATATTTCATGTGAAGAGTACATAGATGCAATTAATAAATTAAATGAAGACCTACAAAATATAGCGAAATGGCTGAAATTAAACAAATTAAAACTGAATGTCAACAAAACAAAATATATGGAAATAGGCAACAAAACGCATAACACAGAGTTAAAATTGACAATTAATGGCGAAAAAATTGAAAAAGTAAATGAAATTAAGTACCTGGGTGTGATACTAGATTCAAAACTAACTTTCGCAGCAAATTTTGAATATGTGCTAAAGAAGGTATCTAAAAAAGTCAATTTTCTTAGAAGATTAAGAAATAAACTAAATGGAAACACTACAGAGCTGATTTATAAAACTATAGTTGCTCCACATTTAGATTATTGCTCTACTATGTTGTATTTGGCCAATGAAGGAAACTTGAACAAGCTAGATGTTATACAGAATAGAGCTATGAGATGTATACTAGGAAAAGGAAAATACGCAAGCATAGATCAAATGAGAGAACAGCTAAATTGGATTTCTATAAAAAAGAGACTATTATTTAATGTGTTAATTTTTGTACATAAAATCATGAACAACCAAATGCCAAAATATTTTAAGGATGAAATTGTTTTTAATAGAGATGTTCATAATTACGAAACCAGAAATGTAAATAGGATTAGATTGCCACATATGAAAAAAACAAAATCACAGAACTGCCTAATGTACAAAGGACTAAAAATGTATGATGAAATGCCTGAAAGTCTGAATAATGAAGGAAGAATGAATGTATTTAAAAAGAAATGTTATATTTATTGTAAAAATATGTAAAATTACAAAATGAAATATGATCTTGTTTATATTAGTTTATATTCAAATGTATAAACTAACTCAATAAATAATAAAAAAAAATAAAATTGTTCAAAGAAGCGAAGTTAGCAGTCCACAATGGAGTGCTGGCACCTACCAAGATGTATGGAAGTGAGGCATGAAACTGGCAGAAAAAGGATGAAAGTAGAATGAATGTGCTGCCTGAGGCTTATATGGGGTAAAACCATGTATGATCGTGTGAGAAATGTGGAGATCCGCAAAGAGTGTAAGGCTGATGTAAGCGTAATGAGTAAGATTAAGAAAGGGACGCTTAGAGGGTTTGGGCATTTAGAGCGAAGTAGTATAAGGAGAATATATGATGCAAATGCGAATGGTAGCAGAAGTCGGAGATGCCTGAGGAAGACATGGCACGATCAAGTGAATCAGATACTTGGGTCGGGCTATGCCAAGAGTCAGAATAATAGAAGAGTATGTATGAGAAGATGTGTGAATGTGAATGAGGCAAGAAGTATTTGCCAAGACCGAGTTGTTTGGCGGTCCGTCCTCTCTGCCGACCCCTGCGGTGAAACGGCATGATAGTTAGTTAGTTACAACAGCTAAAAATTAAGAAAGGATTTCACAAAACAAACAAACACCGTTATCGATATTTCATAAACTTCAATTTTTTGGTTTAAAGTTTAGATGGCACAGAAACACATGTGACAGTTTCTAGAATACTCAGAGGACTTGCCGAAATGTTATAAAACAACAATAATGAACGCTTGTAACTGGTAAACTCGTCAGCAAGAGCAACCTAGACGGCAGTATAGTAACTGAGTGATTTATCCCACAATAATTTGTATGGTGTTCAAAGCTCGGCGCTCGAGTCTAGCAAGCGGCAGACTACTGAATTTGACATACGAATATCGACAAATTATAGAGTTTGATTTCGTGCTTTCAACTACTAAAAATAATGGTAGATTATAGTAGTTGTCAGTTAATGGAGTGGCGACACTGAGAGAGTATTGCACTTAGTTTTGCTTATATTACCCACATACAGGCAACTTCTTAGTGGGCTCTCATTATGTACTTACTTGTTTTATATTTATATGTATGTAAAAAACAAAAAATAATATATGTACTAATATATATAAAAATAATGGAAATAAACAGATAAAAAAATTTAAATCAAGGAAGCAAAAAGTTACCCCATCATTTTTGAGTCCTTTAATGATATTATCAAAGCATTTTGGCAGGTCATTCACCCAGTGGAGGCATAGAGAAGATAACACGAGGTCCAGACTATCAGGTGGAAACTGGAAAAAAAACAGTTAACAGTAGAAAGATTACGCAAGTATTTTAAATTAAAATAAAAACTGTTATAAAATTATTATCAAGGTGATAATGTATGTATCAACAAATCTGAGAGAATTTTTTTTTTTTTTACCTTAACCCCACACAAAATAATATCCCTCAGGGCCTTTTAAGGAATGGAAGGAGAGTAAGTTCCGGAAAGGAAAAAGGTATGAGGGGTGAGTAGGAATCTAGAGGATGGACAAATGAATATCACTCCCACTGCGGCGCAAGGCGATGGGTAGAGACGAGTTGGAGGGGTCAAAGTGTCTCCCCAAATCAGCCTCTCACGATCTGGCAAGCCACGCAGCTGGAGGGAACACACCTCACCCGATGAACTCGGGCACCCCAGATAAATCAACGGCCATAGCGAACCACTTGGGGTAACAAATGGCAGAGGTGTTGGTTATCCAATAAATGGTTCCCGGGGCAGCAGCACACAAACCCGCCTCCCAATTTGAAATAGATAAAGAAAATTACACAGAACAGATATTATCTTCTTCAGTGATTAAATATATTACAATGAGGTTTGTAAACTCCAATAAGTCATCCATAATAAATTGAATATTCATTCTAAACTTATCGAAAAAGTCAATATATGTTCTGTATAAATAATATCTGATAGATATATTCGAGACACCATGTAAATTGTAAATATATTCAGGTAGAACTTTGCAATGTTGCCATAAAAAGATGGCAAAAATGACCAAATTTGATAAGGCCTAATAAATTTGTGGTAATTTTTTTTTTACAATTTACCTCTACAGTCTCTTCATCTGCTACCATTTTTATAACTTCTATTCCCTCAGGAAGCTGGGCCTGGTCCAGATAGGTTTGGTTTGTGTCGCACAGGGTGATCTTCTCTACACTGTCAGGTGTCAGGTGTCTCGCTACATATCCTCGGGAACATCCTATAGACAAAAATAATCAAATACTCTTTTGTATAAGAACAACTTTGGGCGTCGTCCACAAGGTTTCGTAAGTAACCAATACTCGACGATTCAAGTATCTTGACGACTACCGCCACGAAACAAAATTACTGTGTTTGAATTAGATTTCAAAATAATGTATACTTAAGTACGCTTAATGCCTTATTCAGTAAGCCAGTTAAAAATTAAAAAAGATGTTTAAAAATGCCACTAAATGTTATCAATATAATTCTGAATATTAAAGAATGTGTAAAAAGCTATAATGTTTAATTTGGGCGGCAGATAATATCTCTCCGATAATATCTCATCTGCTGAGCTGGGATTTTTTGACTATAACATTTTTCGTAGTGACCGTTCTACTTCTTCTGCGAAATGTAAAGGTGGTGGAGTGATGATATGTGTAAACAAGAAATACCATTGCTATATTCTAGAGTCATCTAACAATGTGTCTGATCAATTGTTTCTATGTGTTCTATTAGGTAACAAAAAACTTGTACTCGGTTGTGTTTACATTCCTCCATCCTCGTCGATAGAAGTCTATAAGTCACATACTGTTTTAACTGAACATGTTTCTAGAAACGCTGATTCCTTATTTATTTGTGGCGATTATAATTTACCTAAAATATTGTGGCTGAATGACAATCAAGGTGTCAAAACTCCTACTAGAAATCTTTCCCCACAAGCTACTGAAATTGTAAATTTTTTTGCCTACTTGAATCTGTTTCAAGTAAATCCAGTCACTAACTATCTAGGTTCTTGCCTAGATTTAATTTTTTCTAGCATACCAAATATCATAGTAAGTGAAGCTGATGTCTCTTTGTTACCTATAGATAAATATCATCCACCTCTCTCTATTAACATCACTAATTTCTTCCAATTAGATTCTCTGAAACCAAGTGCCTCTTATCACTACAAATATCTTAATGGTGACTACTCTAATATGAACAAATTTCTTTCCCAGATAAATTGGTCAGTACTATTTTTAAAATCTGATATTAATGACGCTGTATTTAAATTTAATGAATGCGTCTCACGCGCTATAGATTTGTTTATTCCTAAGGGATGTTACTATCAACCCAAGTTTCCAAATTGGTTTAGCTCAAAACTCAAACAGTTAATAATTGAAAAAAAGAAAACTCATAAGCTATTTAAAGACACTGGCAACTTAAACTTGTATCGAAAATTTTCTCATTTAAGGGAACTGTCCAAAATCGAATCAGCCAAATGCTATAAATCTTATGTAGAAGTTACTGAGTCAAAATTAATGCAAAACCCTAAACAATTTTGGCAATTTGTTGCGCAAAAGCGTACTGATAATGATCTTCCTTCTAGTATGCACTATAATGAAACTCAAGCTACTAACGGTCTTGACATCGCCAACCTTTTTGCTAAACACTTCTCCTCTGTATATTCTGGTGCCTCATGCAACATCCCTCCACTCAACTATGACTACAACATTGACTTGAATGATTGCCAAATCTCACTTGTAGAGGTATACCAATCTTTAAGTAAACTTTCTAACAAAAAAAGTACCGAACCTGATGGCATTCCAGAAATCTTGCTAAAAGAATGTAAATATTCATTATCTATCCCAATTTGTATGTTGTACAACTTATCACTCTCATCTGGAACATTTGCTGATTCATGGAAAATTTCATATATTCGACCCATTTTTAAATCCGGGAACAAGTCAAACATTGAAAATTACAGACCAATATCAATTATATCTTGTATTCCAAAAATATTTGAGTCGATAATTACAAAGATAATCACTCCTATATTCAAAAATGTTCTGATTGATGAACAGCATGGATTTAGATCGGCGAAATCTACAACAACTAATTTATTGTCCTTTACAAATACCATTGTTAAAGCCTTGGAAGACAACACTCAGGTTGACGTACTCTATACTGATTTCTCCAAAGCCTTCGATAAAGTAAATCACTCGATTCTCATGGCCAAACTTTATGCTATAGGCATTAGAAACCCGTTGTTATCATTCCTTCGCTCTTACTTGAGCGATAGAAAACAAAGGGTTAAAATAAACAACTTTGAATCCTTTAACATTGACGTAACGTCCGGCGTTCCCCAAGGAGCTCATTTGGCCCCGCTTCTCTTCAACCTTTTTATTAACGATATCACCAAAGTTTTTTCTCATACACGCTTCTGGCTTTTTGCGGATGATAATAAGATTCTTCAGATAATTAAATCCTACCTTGACTGCTTACATTTTCAACGTGATATTGACTCGTTTAATAATTGGTGCAAAATAAACTGCATGGAACTTAATGTTGATAAATGTAAAATTTTGTCCTTTTATAGAACCAAAAAACCTATTCAGTTTGATTATAAATTAAACAATGTTTGTTTATCTACTGTAACATCTATCAAGGATCTTGGGGTCACTCTAGACTGCAAACTTTCTTTCCGTGAGCACATTAACAACATTGTTAACAAATCACTTAAACTACTCCGCTTCGTTCATAGAATAACCTCTGACTTTAAACATATAAGTACCCTTAAAACTCTTTACTGCTCGTTAGTTCGCCCTCACCTTGAATACGCTAGTGTTATTTGGTCTCCTTTCTATGCTGTCCACATTTGTCACATAGAATCCGTACAACATCGCTTCCTACGAGGAATCACTTGGAGGTTGGGTCTTGAAAGAGGAGAGTACTCATATGATGAAGTTGAACAAACTTTAAACATTTCTTCTTTGGAGAAACGTAGAAGGGACACTGATCTGATTTGCATATTTAAGATTATCAATGGTATTACAGACTCACCTGCTTTGTTGCAACTTATCCAATTCAACATCCCTTCCCGTAGACTCCGAAATAATGAATTGCTGTTCGTCAATCAACATTCTACCAATTATGGATACCATTCTCCTTTGTCCAGAATGTCGAGACTTGTCAACTCACTGTCAAGTCAAAGCATTGAATTTTGTGGTATATGCCTAAATGACTTTCGACAGTCAATACGCAATGTCTAATTTCTAATGCCCTTTGAACCATCTTCATGCTTTGACTTATTATTATCTCCCATTCTTACTTTTTATTATTATTGTCATTATTATTGTCTTCGCTCCTCATTTATATATGCTCTCCTTTCACTGTCATCTCTGTTTATAAAACTTATTCGTGTAATTAATATGTTGTTAATGGACTATTTGTCCGTAAATAAATAAATAAATAAATAAATAAATAGATTGAAACATTGTTTTGCTTCTCTTTATGAAATCGCTATGATATTCAGCAAATTATTAGCTTTGGAAGCGAAGCTGTAGTTGAAACATATATGTAACTACATTTCCCAGATTAGTGCATTGCATCGAAAATTGGAATAGAAATATTGTGAAGTCATATGATTGCCTAACTGTATTTATTTCCACCAATGAATAACTCTGAAAGTGTATGGAATAAACTTTCTGAATTTTTGATTGGTGTATAATATAATAAGCAGGCTCCGAATGAGAATTGAACTGTCTATATATTGGCATATCTATGGTTTGTTTAGGACCAATTTGTTTCATACAAAAAGCCCGAAGATATCGATCTAGTGAGTGGTTTATTTATGGTGCATTACTAGTAAGTAAAAGTAATCAAGAAGGTACATGAATTCAGTCTTGGCAAAAATGTCAGATGTGCAAATTGATAACATTGCATTACAGCCATTTTATTTGCCAAAATATGGGTTTTTTTAATTAAATAAATTGGGGTTTATGCAAAATATTAAAACACTGCAAATTTTCTTACTAGAAAAGCAATGAAAATGTAGACACGAAACTTTAAATATGTACAAACGAAGCACTAAGCAACATTAATACGAAGTTACAATTTCTAACAAAATCGATGTCGAAAAAAATAAAATAACAGTAATAAACTTAAATTTATAAATGAAATTTAACTCACCTAAGTTAACAGCATTTTTAAAAGTCTTCTTGATATCAAAAACTCTGTCAGCTAATCGCCAGCCAACCTCTTCCTTCACATAGTCGAAAAGATGAACATCGCTAGATGTGGCAGCCCGCTCTCTCTGCATTACCTTTGCTTTTCTATCAAATATGTTAACACTGGCATCATTAGGACCCTGGATCTTACAGTCAATGGAAGAATTGTGTATAAGCCGACAACACTGACCGATATGTAAGCGATTTTTCGAGATAAAACTATCAATTCCACGATCTTTCACAGCGGAAACTGTAGAGAAATGTGAAAATGATGGCTTTACGGTGAGATAAAAAGGTCTTAATAAATGTTTATTCACATTTTTAATACCAAAATTCGAAGAATTAACGTTTTTCAACAGTTGTTTTGTATAAAGTGACATTTTACCGCGACTGACGTTTATGAGGTTATATTTTCAATTTGACGTTTCGTCTGTCAATTAGAGATGGTTGGTATTAATTCCGGTCCCGGTTACTTTGTCTCGGTGACTTTGCAGTCACGGGAACTCCCGATGTTATTTTTCAGGAAAAAAATCCTAAATAAAAAATTTAAACACCTGATAAAATATCTTAATTATAAAATCCCAAATTCAAAAATAACTCTGAAAATATTAATCAGTACACCCACCCTGAGACAAATGGCGCCTGTCGCTAGTGAACATCTCAAGGGCACTTTGTTAGGTGTTAGGTATTATCAGTACCTTGGCTCCTTGGCTCATTGCCGCCTTGGCAAGTTGGTGCTCGGACAGGACTACTCCAATTGCGCCTGCATAGTACCGGTCCTGAGTACACCAGCAATGAGCATACCGGACAACTATCTCGTCTTCGGGAACCGGCGCTAATTTGCTTTCATGGACAATTTATACAGGGAAACGAAAAAAAAAGTTCTCTTATTGTTGATAGTTGTAGTTGTTGATTCTTTATTCAATGGTTGTCCTAATTAAGTTATTATTTCAGTTCAATGGCATCTAAGAAGAGTGGCAATTCAAAAGTGATATAAAGTCATTAAAATTGATGAAAAAAATCGTATAAACCTAACCTAAAATAACCGATTTAACCAAGTTTTCATGACTTTATTTATATCACTTTTCAATAGTGTGTTGAATTAGCCGGGACGAGTCAGCGCTACCGGAGATCGTAATACACTCTTGCCCAGGCCGTGGCCTACACCATAGATGGAAAATTTCCTTCAAGCCACCGTAGTACAAGTGCTAAATATGTTTACCATTTTATTTTTATTCATGTTAATATTATGTAATTTATTTACATGTATGCTTTAGTATATATATATATAGTATTGCACTCACCGTTCTGCTCAGCTGAAATAAACAAACGTTGTAATGTTAATAAACATACAGCGGCATTAATTTTCCTAAAATTCAATCGGAAAAAAGTTAATTTAATAATTTCCTCCCTGTTTGTCGACATACCAATGTTTCTGTCCCGGAAGTAATAATATTCACCGATGATTTTGTCACCAACATACGGCTTGGGGCAGCCTTGGAGGTTCCCCCTCGTAAACACGATTTGCATACAAAGATACTACGGCGAACACTACTTTATGAGTTTGTGACTAATTCGCTAAATCAGGTCAACATTTTGTGAAGGTCGAGTGGGTAGGTACTTATTTTAAAGAAAAAACGTAAAAAGTAAGAGTTATTTATTTGTTTATCAAAATAGTTTCACTCCTGTTTTATGTAACGCCTTCCAAGATCGCCTCTGTCTGCACATTGTACAGACATGGTAACTATATCACTACCCGGTTGGGCAGTGTTGTGAGGCAGGTTAACGTAGAGGAAGTAATACGGCTTTTATTAATACGAGTCTTGAAGAGGCCCGGATTATGTGAATAGAGAAAAACCGATGCCGGTAGCTCGTTCCACACACGAGCCGACTTACACAAAACTAGTCGAAGAAACGACCCGTTCTCATGAAGCCAACATAAACTGTGAGCGAGGGATTGAAAGCATTCACTTGAAATACCTTTACAACAGACTTAGGATGCCTTTATTGCGTATGTGCATTAGAGATGGCTATCGGTTTGTCAATCAGACGAACCGCCCTCTTTTGCACAGAATCTAGTAAGTTTATGCAGTATCTTGGGACTCCAGCCCAGAGGTGACTCCCAAATTCAATTTTTGGACGTGTTTAAGATTTGTACAGGGTTAGCAACTAGTCACTATTGAAGAAACTGCTAGCCCTAAACAATATACAAGACAGAACGCAGAGTTTTCAATATTTAATGTCATACATTTAACATGGCGTGAACTATAATAATTATCGATCAATTTATTTGAACGAAATTGCTAAATAATGCATTATTTAACCGAAATAGTTTTTCTCACAGCAATGAAGTCGAAAGGAAGTTTTTTTTTTGTAATTTTTCGTAGATTAGTATTTTTTTCAAACGCACCAAGTTATATCAAGTCTCTAAGCAATATCCCTATCTAACTACGTGGGTAAAACTACCCTATACTAGGAAGTGACGCATCAAAACTAAATTGATGAAGGCTTTAACAGTGAATAACAAATAATGGGGGCCAGCTGTTTGACAAAACTTTAACAATTCATAAAATTTCCATTGAGTTATATATAGTCTAGATTCCCTGCAATATCAGTGTGAAATATTGTTCTCGTGCGGGAAGTAGGAAGAAGGGTGTGGCGGCTGTCGATGTCGCCCGAATCCTCCCGACCGCGAACGAACTCGACGAACGGGTCGAAGGTAACCGACGGCCGCGCGCCGCCGAGCAAATGCTCCACGAGTTTTTAATATTAATAAGTCAATTTACACGACTCCTGACTGTCGTAAAACCCTACTAACGTATGAAAGATTATATCATTGCTTTCCCTATATTTTCCAGGGCGACTTGTACAATATCTCCGCGTGCATGTCGGCCTGCTCTTGTAACTTGTAACTGACTGATGCTCGTGATATCTCACATCGAACAATGATCCGATATGCGTGGCCATACTTCGAGCGCGAAAGCTCACTCTATCTACATGCCTCATTGAACTAGGTACTAACTATCTATTACAAGGAGTCTGGATTTTATTCGTGACATCGACCTAGATAAAAAGATTACCAATTAATAACTGAACATGATCCTGAGAAATCAGGTTTGGACGTCGCAATAATATATGATATTGAAACAGAATTAATAATTGCGATGAATCAAA
Source organism: Hesperophylax magnus (assembly GCA_026573805.1). NCBI lineage: Eukaryota > Metazoa > Arthropoda > Insecta > Trichoptera > Limnephilidae > Hesperophylax > Hesperophylax magnus. Next base: position 8,514,944 of record JAIUSX010000184.1, on the reverse strand, counting down.
AAAATCTAAGAAGCCTGACTAAAATCACACGAATAATTATCTCTATCGTCATATGACGACCTTTATGGTCGAACGGGTAAGATCCTACGAATGCAGAGATCGCAAGTTCAAATCCTAGCTTACGTATTTGATTGGTATCTCATTATCGGCCTAGTGAAAGACCATCAAATAGGCAAAACGATGCGATAAATGGTTATTTGGCTTATTATTTGATAAGATCTGAATAGCCCAACCATTCTCTTCCCCTTCTCCTTCCCAGGTTGGGAGCAGTTAGATCGGGGCTCCATTATTGATTTTTTTAAATTTATCATTTTCATTTAAAAAAACGAAAAAGGATTCTTGAAATTCGGCAAGTCGATTCTCTCATAAATTCCTCTGTCGCTTGTTGTTTTTCTCCATAATCTTATATCTCACCCCTCGTAAAGTACGAAAGTACAATGCATTCAACACGTTAAACATTAAGAGGAGACGATACCCTAAAATAACGTCAGAATCTTAACGACAAAGTGAAGAAACAATGCACAAAATATGCGACGCTCTGACCTGTGTATTGGACAGATCTACCGTTGAATTTGTCCATGCAAATCTCTCAAATTAAGTAAGAATCTTTACGACATAAGTGATGAAGTTGTGAACGTGGAAGAAATGGACGGATCTATGCTGCCGTCGTAACTAAAAACACAGTAATTACCAAAATTAACATAATTGAATTGACTATGGAAGTTATGTATCGATCTTTTTATGATTTACCAAAAAAAAAATTGTATCTCGTTTTTTGTAGTTAAAAAAAAGATGATATTGTTTTTGATGTTATCGCAATTTTACCTCTCTTGGTAGGTAAAGACACAGTATTCCTGTTTCTGTAAATAAATTCACAGTTCCTACGGTGAAATTACTGCGTGTACCAATATACTGTCTACCAATCTACCAATTTGAAATACTCCTAGTAGGCCTAGGAAGGCCATCTTTCATTGGGGTTTATTTTAATTATTTCTGATTACTGTAAAATTTTAGATGTTTCTATAGAGATCCCTTGGGAAATTACTGATTCATCGTATAGAAAAATAAAATCTGGCGCTTACCGCTAATTTTATAGTTGAAAAACGTTTTATAATTTTTTCTACATAAAATATTTTAATGGTAAGGTGCTGTTTTTATTAATCTTGAATATAAATAACTTACATTCGTAGGGATCGCTCTAAAAATGTATATTATCGTTACGGTGGTAATTAATTCAAATGTCTCGCCTCGAGCGAACCCCCGTTATTAGAGTCTCTTGTCGCCTTAACTCAGCATGGGCTTTGCTCTCAGTTGACTATAATTGGGCGACAGTTCGCAGAATACCCTAAAGGCCTCTCGTTAGCAAAAAGAAAGTGAATACAGATTGTCAAACCACGATTATACCCTTTACTCCTTTACTACACGAAGAAAAAAACATTCGCTTGATACCTCCCCGCGATTGACAAATTTATTAAGGTACAAGGTACCATATGTCGAAACCTATACCTATCATTAATATGTTGAACTCTAGCGTTTATCCCGCGGGTAGCCTCTTTGGCAACATGAATTTGAATTGTGCAGAAAAAGAAAAGACCCAGTCAAAATTTTGCAAATGTTAACGAAAACATTAAAAAAATAACCCGTAATAAAATTTTTTTTACGGGTTAAATATAATTCATCTATTTTCAAATGTATTATAAAACTTTTAAAAAAATTAGACTGAGGTTGAACCTTCTTACCCAGGAACTAAAGTCGACATCTCTACAAACCGATCCATTTTTCCATACTTCAGGTGAAAATTATGATTTTAATAGATAATCATAATTTCAACTGCACGGAATATAGTTACAAGAAGGCTGTTCTAACATACCTCAATAATAATAACAATTAAGTTATATAATACTATTCATTTGCATGGGTTCTGTTTAATTAAAATGCAAATTTTCAAGCTCTTAGAATTGAAATAAATCGTATACTAAACTAGTTAACTAAATTAGTTAACTTTTACGTGGCCGTCTGACGTTTAGGAATGTCAATTCATAGACGATGGACACTCTAACGCTGTCCAAAACATTGGGTACAGATGGAGGAAGCTCAATACGGAATAATAACTCTGAAATCTAATCTAACTGATCAAAAAACAAACATTTGAAATACAAGTCATTCAAAATGGAGCCGTAAGGAATATATATCATCTACCATGGGATAGATATATATACTCACAGACAAAAAACGTTATTTTACGATTCCGCTAAAATAAAACATCACAACTGCCACTCTACAAATAATTCAACACTCCTCACACACCAACACTAAACCAGTCTTTGATTCCGACATACACCAGCATAAAATCAAATACACTTATCATCATCTACTTAAAAGACTAAATTTGGAATTAACTCCTTACAATACATCGCATGTAATCAATACTTCCAGCAACGAAAAAATAAACAATGGCAAAAGCTCTTAAAGCTATTTCCTCAGCAGTTTTGTTAATGAGTGACACATTCTTTCTTCGGAACTCCAAAAGAACTTCTTTGTTTATTTATTTTATGTACTTATGAAATATTTTCAATTTAACTGTGTTAAGTCTGTCTAGTTTTAAAATTTACCTACACTGTTCATTAAACTCCCTTTTAAATACATTTTATTATGTAAAAAGAAGTTTATTTTATTTTATTAGTGTTAATTAATGCTGCCTTTCCCGAAACTATTTTTTTTTAACTCACTGGGAATAATATATTATAAATATTATTGTTATTATTTTGTATTGTATAATAATAGTGAACAGTCCCCTTCCTTATCAGTATCGTTCAATTGATTATATTATTTATAATATTATGCATGCACTAAACTTGACCCAAAACACAGAATGCAGGCGACATAAAATATTTATCTATCCTATCTCTATTGACTTATTGTTTATTTATTACTACTTGTTCTAAAATGCATAAAAACCCGCATGCTCTCAATATGTTATTGTGGACATAGTAAAATAATTGAATTTGATATGTACTTTGTTATTTGTTTATGTTTTTGTAATGCTAGCTGTAAAATGTAATTTTCAACCACAACACACACATAATAATTGGAACAATAATAATAAGTGTTTTATTACCTATCTTGATCTCCAGTGCTGAGGATTTCAATTACATGTTATTAAAATTTGGTAGCATTGATAATATGAATAATTATTATTACATGGTGTTTTTAGTGTAGTTGAGTGGTTTCGGTTTCAGTCTGTATTTGGTGTCAGTATATTATCTATTTCTGATCTCCCTGTGTTTTGTTCAGTTGAGTGGTTTCGGTTACAGTCTGTATTTGGTGTCAGTATATTATCTATTTCTGATCTCCTTGTGTTTTGTTCAGTTGAGTGATTTCGGTTACAGTCTGTATTTGGTGTCAGTATATTATCTATTTCTGATCTCCCTGTGTTTTGTTCAGTTGAGTGGTTTCGGTTTCAGTCTGTATTTGGTGTCAGTATATTTTCAACTTCTGATCTCCAGTTTTGTTTCTAGCTTTTTATTTGATATCATATTAAGGGAAGCCTTTTTGCCCAAATGTGTTATTTATAGTTGCTTGTTGGATATGTGTTTTTACCTGAGCTCTAGTGTTTCTAATATACGTGTTAGTTGTTATTTCTTGTGTTTTGTATTTATTAATGTGAAGGAGTATTGTTTTAGAATAGATTTACTGACGTGATGTTGTTGATTGTTGAAGATTTCTTCAGTGTAATTTCCTATGGGAACTTTCATTATTTTTTCTGTTGCTGTTTTAATTAGTGATTTTAGGATATTGTCATTTGTCTGCCCCATCCGATAATTCGGTGGTACGGATATTAGATTATGTCCTTCGTAGATGAATAAGCCATTTTCAGAATTTGTACATACCTCCCTATAATAACGTCAGTTTCTGCTGCATGATTTAAGTTGATGATAAAACTGAACACATTCAAAATTACTATACAGGGTGTCAGGGGGTATAATGCGCTAACTTCGGGAGGTGATTCTACACGATGGTAGAATCAATATAAGTTTTTCTAAATTTCAATGTTTATTTTCACAGTAAAAAAATATGTTTCCATGGAAGAATGTTTATTTTCCCATACAACAAAATACATCTTTTTTACCTAAGAACTAACATAAAATATTAGATCAGAAGAGCGCCCCTGTCTGTACAGTGTAAAGGTAGGGTAGCTATGGCGCCACTCGGTTGGGCAGTGTTATGATGATGGTTAAGGTAGGAGATGTAAGAAGGGCTTTATTAATGCGGTTCTTGAAGAGGTCCGGATTATATGAAGGAGGAAAAACAGATTCCGGTAGCTCGTTACACAAAAACGAGTCGGAGAAGCGGCTCGTTCTCGTGAAGCTGACATCAACTGTGAACGGATGTTTCGCTCGTGTACGTCGAGTTTCACGAACGTGCACCAGTGCACCGAGGATAAGTGTTGCTAGCTCCTTAGAACAGGCTACATTAAAATACCCGTAGAACAGACTCAGCGTGCCCACATTGCGTCTGTACATTAGAAATGGTTTGTTAACAATGGATTGTCAATCAGACGGCCCGCCCTCCTTTGCACAGAATCAAGTAGGTTTATAAAGTATTGTGGGGCTCCAGCCCAAAGGTGCCTCCCAAATTCAATTGCAGGGCGTACTTGAGATTTGTATAGGGTTAGCAACTGATTACTATTTAAGATTCTGCTAGCCCTATACAAGACGCCCAATTTCTTGGAAGCCAGATTTACTCGGGCTGCTGTAGTGACACGATACCTACTTGAGCCGATTTGATGTTCTTACCCCAAAAATTTTAATGGAAAATTTATTGGGAGGATGCTTCCATCCAATTGCACCAGACAGACATCGATCTCCATCTTTGCCAAAATCAAATAAAATTAAATAATCATTCCAGAAGATATGCAGGACCAGTAAAATACAATTAATTCCATAATAATTAGCAATAATACAAAAAAATTATAATAATAAAAGAATAGTCAATGTACGAAATAAACAAATACGCAAATACAAAATTAAACCACTATCCAAATAAATAAATGAACAAATTAAAACAAGCAACTAAGCAAAATAAACAAACGGTTCCATGATAACTCAACACAGTGACAATTCAACACACCTTTAAAAAGTGAAAAAGTCATTAGTCATTAGAAACGATGAAAAAAAAATTAAACCTAACCTAACCTAACCTAACCTACTTAACCCAGCTAATAAAGTTTTTGTTTCATCACTTCCAATGACTTTATCTAACTGTTTAAAGATGTGATGAATTATCATTGTGATTTATCCGGTCACCTAAGCAAATATTTAAATAAATAAATTATCTCTAAATAGTATAAAACAAAGTCGCTATCCGCGTCTGTCAGTTATTTTCTGTTTTTGTTTATGTATTTTGTTACAGATGACACACATACACTTCACTTTGACTTTGGTTCAAGATTTTGCTTATGATAGCCTGCGATAAGCGAGCCCTAAAGGTCTGAGACAGAGTTGTGAAATCGTCGGATCACGACAATAGAAAGAATTGTAATTTATTTATTTTTTTGCTGGATTTTATTTAGGTATTGGAGCCAGGAAAGAGTCTAAAAGGGTCGAGAGGATACACTAAGTGGCATGAATGGCTAGGAAGTGACTAGAGAGACTAAAATAGACTAGGATGAGGTGATTTTGCACAGCGGTGCTGCCAAGGTCTGTTATCTATGTGAGGATATTGTGTCAGCGCTCTTTATTGGCAGCAGACACATGTCAGCGCTATATTAGCAGCAGACACATACCTGAACGGATGACGAACCTCGTGCTGGCACTGTTGGTGGACGCGGTGGTCTCTCTCGCTGCAGCAGCTGGTACAGCTCCTTCGCTACCTAGGATTCTTGCAGCAGAGTCTCCATCTTCTGTCTTCGTCGAACGTCACAGCGGTGCTGCCAAGGTTTGTTATCTATGTGAGGATGTTGTGTCAGCGCTCTTTATTGGCAGCAGACACATGTCAGCGCTATATTGGCGGCAGACACATACCTGAACGGATGACGAACCTCGTGCTGGCACAGTTGGTCTAAATAACAAATGTAGATCCTAGGAAATAAATTGTACAGCGCCCTTGAGGAGATTTTTCACAAAAACGGCGCTCTACAAATTATCCAATTATTATTATTATTTGTGCGCTTAGTTCTTCTAAACTACACTTTGGATTGTGAAAGGGTTTTCACTATCATTTAGATAACTTCTTCCGGAAGGTTTTAAATGTGGTGACCGGATAAATCTTCACAATGATAATTCATCACATCTTTAAAAAGTTATATAAAGCCATGGAATGTGATGAAACAAAAACTTTATTAACTGTGTTAAGTAGGTTAAAAAAAAATTTTTCATCGTTTCTAATGACTTTATATCACTTTTTAAAAGTGTGTTGAATTGTCACTGTGTTGAACATGTCAGCTAGTAAATAAATAAACGATCCTGAACATGTGAGCTAGAAAGTTTCCAATACTAACATTTTTTTAGGTGTTTTCATTATGCCTCTAGTGTAAAATTAGTCCTTGTACCTTGTAATGGTTCCAAGTACTCCAGAGTACCTGTTATGATAAAGCACCACACGTTTCTATACTGACCTCCTGAACCGCATGTTTGACTTTTCCAAGAATCGTACAAGTTCTACTCTAATCGTTTATGTCAATAATTTAGGCAGACAACCTTGCCTTGGCGGTTTTGTGTCTGAGAATTGAATACAATACGATTGATGAGTGACATTGGCCATGGGGATATGGGCGGTATTATTTTGCATAATAAGCTGTGTAATGTTGTGTTTCAGATCATCAAATGTTGACACATGAAAGGTTACTTCCTTGAAACTTATGATGGTGTGACTTTGAGACTTTGAATGTTTCAAGTGTTATTATTTGTAAATGGGTATGCTTCCTCTGGAGCACTTTACAAAGCTCGAATATTAACTAGAAAATAAATACCAAAAGGATTTAATTAAGTACATTTTTAATTATTTCATACATATTCATTTTTATTAATTTGTTTATTTATTTATTCACGCCATGAATGCTTTTACATTTGTAAAGTGTTTAAGGTAAGCTGATCAGGAGTACAATAATGTGTGTACATTACATAGCATAATAGGCGGAGTACAGACAATATAAGCAGGTACAATACAATTAGTTATCGTTGAGAGTTATTGTACATTCAATTAGTAGTTGCTCAATAAATAAAATATATTTAGAGTAAGAGTATAAAATAGGTAGGTACTATGAAAGTAGTAGCGGAACAATATGTAGTGACATTGGTGAAATTAGTAAAATAAACATGAAATGTTTATTGTTAAACATATTAGTATTTAGCAAACTTTTATAATGCCAGATTGGGTATTAAACATAACATGGGTTAACAAATTTGTAATCAACAATCATTATTACACCCGATTAAGTGTTTTATGGAAAATAGAAAAATTTATATAACTGTTAAAAAAAATTGTATATCAGTTACAAATATTCTAATATATTGATTTTTAGTTTGTTCACTGAGTGGTGGCGGTAAACTTCGATTGAACTATACTAATTACGTAATTACCTAGTCTGTGTAGCCTCTTAATTGAAAACGAATTTTTGAAATAATTATCTGCAGACATTGGAACATTATCTATAATATCTATATCTATATCTATATCTATATCTATATCTATATCTATATCTATATCTATATCTATATCTATATCTATATCTATATCTATATCTATATCTATATCTATATCTATATCTATATCTATATCTATATCTATATCTATATCTATATCTTTATCTATATCTATATCTATATCTATATCTATATCTATATCTATATCTATATCTATATCTATATCTATATCTGTATCTATATCTATATCTATATCTATATCTATATCTATATCTATATCTATATCTGTATCTATACCTATATTTATATCTATATATATACCAATATGTATTTATTATTTTTCATTTTTGTTTGACAAAATTCTACATAGCAACCAAATTGTTCGAGAAGCTTCTTCACCCTTTAAAAGCGACAGCATGAAGAATCTAGTCAGTCAGTCATCAATCCGCCGTCAGTTAACAAGGTGCTCAACGAGTGATAATCCGCGCACCTCACTTGCGCGAAGGACATTCTTCCCGGCTCTGCTCATGGACTCCATCGGGATATCATCATAGCACGACGGCCGGCATAGTCCAGTGGTAACGCATTGGACTGCCATTCCGAAGGTCGCGGGTTCGAACCCGGCGTGCGCAAATAAATTTTATTTGATTAATTTGTGTTATTTCACAATTAATTAATTAAAATAATATATAGTATATTTGCGGCACGTTCCAGAGTGGAAGATACTACCAGTATCGCCCTGGTGTAAGACCACCATTCAGAATTGAAACGTTGCTCCAAATGGCTTTAGCCGTGTTTAGTGACTAGATCTGAATAGCCAGGTACTTCCCCACCTTCCTCTTTCCCTTCCCCACTTACCTTCAGCCTCACAACATCCCCCAATTGGGGATGCCATAGTCTCACTGGCTCCAGACGGGAGCAGTTGGGACTCTTGTGAGGTATTCACTATAAACAAAAAAAAAAAAAAAAAAAAACTTTGGCCCAGATCGCCGTCCCTGGCCAACGCTACATGGATTAGAGCGCCCTGGTTCCAGCGTCTCTGACCAGCGCTTCATCCACTCACCATGACCACCACGAGGACACGCAGCATCCTCACTGGTCTACTCAGCTCCCGTTCAACCGCCTACAAGGTCCACCGCACCTTCGGCCTTCCCGTCAGCACTGGAGTACTGATTGCCAAGATCGCCAGTGCCTGACAGACAACGAGTCCGGTCACCAGCGCCCGGCGTCGACTCACAGACCCGCGCTTGACCTGCCATCACCGCCTGCATCCGGAGAATACTACATCTGTCCTACGACATCTCATCACGGCTACCTGACTCACAAATAAACACTCTGACCTTCACGACACGTCTTTCATTCCGTGCCTTCCTCAATAGATCCCCAAATATCTATACCTATATAACATTGTCTTCAATTGTGCGCCATTTTTTTATATTTGAAAGATCCCCGTTAAATGCCGATTCTGGGTGCGTTTCAGCTTCAAATTGTAATAAGATGACAAGCTTATCAAGATGATAGTTTTCATCTTCTGCTGATCACAATTTGTTCAAAAATTTAAACTGATTAAGAACGGGTTGTTTCGGAGAATCTGAACAATTCATCAAATTTCAACGTTCATTTTCAAGTTCTGTGAAAGATTTTTCAAGTTCTGTTTTTACTTCAGTTTTGTCAAGCAACTAGCCTACAATGATATAAAAACAGAACTTGAATAAGTCTTTCACAGAACCCGAAAATGAACGTTGAAATTTGATGAATTGTTCAAATTCTCCGAAACAACCCGTCCTAAGAATTGGCATTTAACTGGAATCTATCAACTGTCAAAAAAGCAAAATGGCGTTGAATGGCCATTTGATGACTTTGTCACACGTGAAATAACTGAGCCTAGGCAAATATAGAAAAATTAAAACAATAATTATGTTTGCTTTGTGGGATAGTTATGAATAAGCGATTTAATTTTATTGTAATAATGAAATGGTTAAATGATGAAATAATGTACACGTAACACACAAAACCAACATAAACACACATCACTCACAAACACACAAGATTATTTTCATTGTATTATTTTTTAATTTTAAATGTATTATTATGTATTTTTAATTTTTAATTTATTATTTTCTTTTCAAATTTACTATCTTCTCTTTAAATGTAATATGTAGATTAGATTTTCATATTATAAAATGAAGGTCTCAGCACGGGCAAGCCACCCAGTGAGGCCTACATTACTGGAAAACATAAATTGTAGCAAAATAATGTACCAAATAAAAAAAAAAATGAAATGGTGAAATGATGAAATGGTGAAATGGTGAAATGATGAAATGATGAAATAATGAAATGATACAATGATGAAATGTTGAAGTTTTTTATTATTATTATTTATTGAGTTAGTTTATACAACATTTGAATATAAACAAGATAATATTTCATTTTGTAACTTTAAATATTTTTACAATAAACATAACATTTCTTTTTAAATACATTCATTCTTCCATCATTATTTCAAGTGATGAAATAATGAAATCATACGATTCTTTACCACTGCTCCTTGCACTATAGAAAACACTGACGACGAAAGTAAAATCTGAAACCATAAATTATAAAAATGGCATTGAAAGTGTCTAACTGGATAGGTACTTGCCAATTTTAGTCATTATCTTAAAACATACAATTTTCTGAGAATTTAACTATGTAAGTATTAACCTTGGTCTAATAACCGATTTATAATGAACAGTAGGTAAATCATATTTTTAACCCATTGAGATCCGAATATTTTTTGGTAAACAGAAACTCTACTTTTTGTTATTTGTTTTTGGGGTGTTATGCCGTGTTGCGCTAACTCCTTCTTTAGCCAACGTTTCGGACAGCATTGCAGTGTCCATCATCAGGGCAGATGTGTCCTGATGATGGACACATCTGCCCTGATGATGGACACTGCAATGCTGTCCGAAACGTTGGCTAAAGAAGGAGTTAGCGCAACACGGCATAACACCCCAAAAACAAATAACAAAAATACTTTTGGCCGTGAAAATCTTAAATCATAGAAACTCTACTGATTCGGATTATTCTCATACTGGTAAAATTTCGGTTTTTCTGTCAAATTATCTATTTCTTTCATTTTTTCCGCACGGAGAAAACTTACTGATATAAAATACTGTTAATTTATGAAAAATCTGGTCAAATTATTATTTTTTTTATTTATTTAAGTACATAAATCGGGCATGGTGCCCAAAAATTTACATACATGGATGTTTAAATACATAATAATAACAAAATGATAATAACAAAAATAGTAACAAAATGAAAAAAAAATAACTTATATCATTGATGTCGCTATTCCAAATTCCTGTAACATTCAAAAATCTGTTAATGAAAAAATAAGAAAATACACAGATTTAGGAAACGAAATAAAAAGAAATTGGCATTCTCAGACTATAAAAATATTACCATTCGTTATTTCGGCTACTGGCATTATACATAGCTCTCTCATTAAAAATTTAGGCGTATTAGATCTATCAAAAAATTTGTATATAAAGATGCAAAAGTCGGTAATTTTGAATACATGTAGGATAACGAAAGATTTTTTAAATATTTATATTGAGGGATCAGTAGGATTTATAGGCCCTGTTAGAAGTTCTACCGAGCCGAACCCTCTGATATGAAAATATCTGGAGTCGGTGAATTTTTTTTCCCATTTGATCTCTGGTGAGTTGACGTGTTGTTGTTCTTGTATTGTTTTGTATTTATTTTACTTATATAATGCACTTGAATAGTGTTGATTGACTAGCTGATCATTTGTGGAAAAGTGAGTGGAAGGGTTTAGTTTTTCCTATGGGGAAGATTTAACCCGGACAACAAAATCGGAAGCAATAAAAAAAAAAAAGCTAAATATGCAGAAGTAAATAACAAAGAAGAATGGTTAAAAGGTAAATACAAATATGTTCATAAACGATTTGTTATTGTCACACCTGTACTGGTGAGACACTGATTAGGTAGGTACAATGTTGCTTCTCTTTAAATATTATTATTCGTTTTCCTGTTAAAAACGGGACTGCCTTTAACGAATGATTTGACAGAGTTCCTAACACAGTATCAGTTAAAGGGAACGTTTTATGAGGACGGCGGAACACGTGTTCGTACAAATATTGATATTGATATTGACATACTGATATTTTCGCATTCCTTCATGATGTTTATTAGGAAAATAACACGTATTCTCGATATATTCTGAATTACTCATATTTTATCAGGAAATTGGCATGCTATCACTTTTTTAACATGATCATATTTTTCTCATTGCTTATGAAGATTTCCAAGAATCTGGTGCTCTCAAACCTTTAACACTTCATTCGTTTTCAATAGGCAAGTTCTTTCGAAAAATATATTAGGGATGCATTTCAACTTCCGCTCAACGTTAGCAAAATTATGCAAAAAAAACCTTTAAAAAAGATTTTTTTATGAATTTGAATATATGTACAGGTAAATCGGACACGTTTGAATGAATTTGTATTATCGAAAGTTTAAAAATAATTCGAAATTTTGGAACATCCGTCTGCAGTCCCCTCCTACCCCGCAAATTCTCAACGATGCTGGTTGCGTAGTAATGTTCTGAACTACTCAGCAAACCACTATTTAGATTAATCTTTACTAAGATAAGGATCTGTTTAAGGGCACGGAATCACTAATTAAATTAATCTTTACTATAATATGGATCTTTTTAAGGACGTGGAATCACTATTTAGATAAATCTTCACTATAATAAGGATTTATTTAAGGCCTTGAAATCACCATTTAGTTTAATCTTTACTATGATAAGGATCTCTTTAAGGGCGTGGAATCACTAATTAAATTAATCTTTACTATAATATGGATCTCTTTAAGGACGTGGAATCACTATTTAGATAAATCTTCACTATAATAAGGATTTCTTTAAGGCCTTGAAATCACTATTTAGATTAGTCTTTACTATGATAAGGATCTCTTTTAGGGCGTAGAAACACTAATTAAATGAATCTTTACTGTAATAAGGACTTCATTATGGTTGTAAAATCACTATTTAGAATTAATCTTGACTACGAATCGGCTTACATCTTGAATACTAAAAAATATGCTTTTTATAAATTGTAGCTTTTCCTATCGTTTCGTTTGAGCTGGATTAAATTAAAATTGTTAATTACTTTACTAAAAAATATAAGCAAAAATTATTAAAAAATGTTTTTTCATTAGAAATGTATGAACGCATATAAGAAACAACTTTAAAAATACACAATTTCATCCCTAAGATTATCTGTGATAGTTTCTCTTGACATTTTTTTTTCTTTCTTATAAAATTATAAACAAAATAAATAGTAATACCAACATACCTCACTCACGGTACCAACTACCAAAATAGAACACGTTCCCGATTAGACAAACTGGATGAAAAAAGGTATCATGGAAAACGGTCATAAGAAAAATACGTCAAATAATGTCCGCCATCTTAAAATGTACGAAAATCGGTAATACCAACAAACATCACTCACGGTGATTACTATCAAAATAGTTCCCGATTAGACAAACTGGATGAAAAAAGGTATAATGGAAAACGGTCATAAGAATATACACATTTTTGGCTTGTGGCTTCATGACTAATGAATTTTCTGTACCTGCCTACGCTCCTAGTTAGTTAAATAGGCATAAGAATATTATATACCAATCGTCACGGTTTGACAAAGGCAGGAAAATGTATTAATTTATTTTATCGAAGGAAAATATAATCAACAATCAAATCAATTTAACTGATAGTCCAATATTTAATTTATTCCGTTAACCTCTGATAAAACTGTTTCCTCCCTTCCCCCTCCCTTCCTACCCATCCTGTAATCAGTCTACATCCTTTCTCGTTCTAGCACTAATAAGGTGTCTGCTCTTTTATTTCTATCTCTTTCACTCGTGTCTGTTATTTTATTTCTATCTCTTTCACTCATTGTTTTAATTTCTTCTATATATATGTGTCTGTATGAAAATAACTTTAGTTGATATAATAAGCCCTGACGAAGCTTGGGTTAAGCGAAACCTGGTTGGCTGTTAATATTAATTCAAAATAAAAGTGGTGTTTTACAAAGTGTATTTTTTCATTTAATATTAATTTATTTATTTCGAAACATAAAATTCTGGACACCGGTATTCAATGTGTTATTTGAGTTATATCTTCAAACGTAAAAAGTGTGTCAAATATGCATTGCATTATTTGTCCTTAGCGCCTACCTATTAGTCAACTTATCTGTATTATTATCATTAATAATTAGTAGAAATAGTGTAATGCCGATTATTGCGTGTACCTAAGTATGCAAATATTTACATATTTTATGAGCTGCATGGACAAACACGCTAAGTCAAAAAAAACATTTTTCTGTGCAATTTGGGATCGTGTTGCAGTACGATTTACAAAGTAGGGCGTAGGACGTAGTACATTTCTAGTTTAAGGAAGTATAAGACGATTTGTCGATATCACAACTCTCACTATACAAATAATACAACATTAAAAGATTTTCATTTATTTAACATTCCTGCATGGGCACAAAAAACTATCCATTAACCTCTTAAGGGCCCGCTTTCCGCGTAAAGAATTTAGATTTGGGCAACACCTACAAAATTTAGTGTTAAAAGAATCCGACAGAGGTGTCTGAATTCGTATTAGGAATAATTTTGGGGATTATGAAATTAAATTACCGACATCTATTGCAATTTTAGAAAAACAGAACCATTTTTAGTTAGCACCGACCTTAGAGTAATAATGCACCGACCAAATGAGAACGAAGTCGATATGAAGATGGTTCTCAAAATATGGGTTTTATTACGGATTTAATTAAATTTTTTTTTTTAATTTTACAAAAAACATTTACGAAAGTTATTTGTATAGGTATAAAAATTACTTTACTTTACTAAAATACTATTCTCACTTTTATAAAAGTAATTTATAACTTTTATAAAATCAATAAATATATTTTTACATCAATAAGGTTTTAAACTTTTTTACTCGAAAACTATCTTAAAACGTTGGAATTCCAAAAAAAGTTTTTTTTTCTTTTTTACTTGTACTATCAATTAGAATCACCTCCCGAAGTTTGTGCACTTTACCCCCGACATCTTGTATAATATGCGCAATATAATATTTATACAAGTGTAATATCTACTTTTGTACATTTATATAAATTATATACACGTTTACATTTTTATGCTCATCAAATTTATTATATTATAAAGATAGATAGAAAGATCCTTAGTGCTTCCTGAGGACTTACAAATCAGAAGACTTTTTTGTAATTATTTATTTATTCATTTAAACAATTCAATAATTATAAAGAGTAATAAAACATGTAAGCAACATAAAATTACATTCTAAAATGTGAAAGGGGCTCTATTTATTTACATTTTTATGAAATTACTACTTTTAATAGTTTAAGCTTTCAGTGAACTTTCAATTTTATTTTTAACTTCTCTAAATATTATTTGTTTAAATTGTCAAATATAATTTAATCACAAACACAAGATTCACTCAAAATGAAAGATTGGTGGTTCTGAAATGTTCCCATAAATACGGTGAAAGAACCCTAAACTATGAACTTATTGCCCTAAACATGCTTCGAGCGAAATGCGGATCTGGAAACCTTATCGTCAATCTGAGCAAAACATACCATGAACGTCAATATAGCAACAGCCTTTGTTCTGCTGCAGTTTCATTAAATGCCGAGAGATCCGTTTACAGTCTCCAAAAAGCAATACTGGGGCACAACCCTAGAAGCCAAGCTAAATGATTGGAATACAGAAAGATAAAAACACACCATTGTCAAAAACATCTTGGCCGTAAATGATTAAATAAAATTAGATTTATTCAGGAAGGCAAGCATTACGGTGATCGATGTTAAAAATCTAACATAGCCCTAGAATAACTCCAGTATCTTTAAGAAACCTTTCTCTTAAAGCTCAGAAAAAAACTTTCCATGACAGTTAGATATACCACTCTACAACAAGGCCGCGTACGGTAAAACTGTAAAAAAAAATAAAGTAATAAATAACAAAATAAATATTTCACAACACAATAATTTCATCGAAAATCTTAAATCCGTTTCACCTTTCTACATTTTCTATATTCTCCTTAAGAGTATAATCCTTAGATAATGCCTTTTCAAATTATTCGTGGAAGCTAGAAAAAAAATAAAATCATTGATTATAACTGCACTTCAAGTGACCTTTTAAATAACAGTAAAGGGCTCAAATGATTTTATTGTTACGTCCGTGCCTTTGCATCTTTACAAGACTTGGGCAAAACATTCTGTAGCAGAGTATAGATTTCACATCTGAAACATAATTAAAGAGTTTATTGAAAATAGAACACCAAGGTACGGTTAGTCAAAAAACGTACAATAAAGATAATTCTGGGAAGAAATTGTACAGTTGACATTCAGGACAGGTTCACTCCCTCCTCCTCAAAAAAGACCCTCTATACAGCATTCTCAAAGATGACACAGGCTCTGAGAGAAATTATTTTCTTCAGGGCCTCCTTCCGACATAAAAAATAACATCACTGAACTAAATTATATTATTGTAGAAAGCAATCACTTTGTGGTTTGACATATTTAATAAAATAAAATACTTTTTTGTTTTAAAACCACGATATTTATTAATTTAAGAACCGACCGGTTTCGCTTTACTTAAGCATCATCAGGGTACAAATTAATACTAAACAAGAAGTACATAATGTGTGCATATATATAACAAAATATAGAGGGAGACAACATGATACAAATATATTATAGAGGGAGACAACATGATACAAATATAAGCAACACAAAGACGGTCATAAAATACATTAACATAAGTGTACAAGTAATGGAAAACCGCTAGATAATTATGTAGACTAATGGGTTATACGAATAAATCGGGAAAAACAAAACATCAATAAAACCTCAATAATAACGGTTTTTCCGAATTTGCAAATCATTTGATCGATAAAGATCATACATTCTGTCATAGAACCGGTGCTAACATCTTACATAAAAACGGGCATGGTAACAGACTAAACAATTTAGAGGCACTAGAAATTAAAAAAGCTGTAAAAACCAAAAGTCAGATACTTAATAATCAATTAGACATATCAAGTAGTCCAATATTAAGTCTGTTTCCAATAAACCCATAAAAAATTCCCAGTTCTCCTTACCTCCTTACCACCTTGCCAGTTGATGTTTTGTTTCTCCCGATTTATTCGTATAACCCATTAGTCTACATAATTATCTAGCGGTTTTTCCATTACTTGTGCACTTATGTTAATGTATTTTATGACCGTCTTTGTGTTGCTTATATTTGTATCATGTTGTCTCCCTCTATATTTTGTTATATATATGCACACATTATGTACTTTTTGTTTAGTATTAATTTGTACCCTGATGATGCTTAAGTAAAGCGAAACCGGTCGGTTCTTAAATTAATAAATATCGTGGTTTTAAAACAAAAAAGTATTTTATTTTATTTAATTATATTCCCCACAGTTTCAGAACTTTCGATAGCTTTTTTCGCTGGCCCGTTCATTATTTTTCTGGATTCCAAGTTCGAGTATTGTTATTTGAAACAGGTGGCCCATATTATTATTACATATTATATTATATTTCGGACATCGTTGCATTGTGAATCATTAGAGCAGATCTTAGAGTAATATTACTCTAAGGAGCAGATGTAAAGTGACGTGTGTATTTGTGTACGTAGAAAGTTAATTCGCAAATAAATCACGATCGTATAGGAACAAGAAAAGAGACAAGACAACAAGAAAATTAAATTAATAAAAATTTACCCCGTAATTTCTAATGCATTGGAATTAGTTTTATTTCCCAAAGTACCTATTCTGAAAAAAAAATAATAACTTTTTACTACACAATACATAAATAAAAATATGAATTATTAATTTTTATAGTAAATTATCGTTTATAATAAATATAAGCTTATAAATCAAAAATTGTATTTTTTTCTTCTCACCTATTAGATAGGATATAATTTTATGAGATAACATTTTTTCTTTGAAATACGGGATATCTTTCGTGTATTTCCCATCTTTGAAAAAACAATATTTATTAACTCATAAACTTTACACGCGTAAAAATTATCTTTATAAATTCAAATATTTGCACGTAATCGCACGTCTGTAGATCATAGAACGATGAACGACACGTCTGCCCCCAAAGCCCTCGAGTTGGCGAATGAACTTCTCAAAGAAAGATAGTTTAATCTGCAAGTCGGAGCGAGCGCGCTATAATAAATATGATTTAAAAGCAATAGGCGTAAGCGACAGTTGTGAAAATGTTTAATAAATCACGGCGTATTTCAAAAATAGCAAAAATTACTTATGGGGTCTATTGAGTAGCATTAAAAGAAGCATTGTGATTTTTTTCATACATATAACTTGTAAAATAACAGAAATAAACGTGATAATAATATTTTTCGGAGCATACTTTGCGATTTATTTCTATCGAGGGAATTTCAAATAATTACCGTTTCGGCTTTTGGAACAAATAGATACTATCTTAAAGAATAACATATATTTTTTTAAGAGCTTAAAAACTTCAAAATTTTAAGGAAAGTATGTCGGAAATTGGATGAAATTCGAATAGTGGGCCCTTAAGGACCACGCCCGAGTATACTTGAGCGGCTATTATGTGAAATTAAAAAAATAATAATTATTATTGAAGTGAAACTTCTTTACGCGCGTCATGCAATTTCGAGGACCGGAGTAAAACCGACTCATGACCGAAACGAAAATGCGGGACCACCGATTAAAGTTCATTTGATCTAGTCAAAGTTTTGAAGTAACATATAAATGCTTCTTAGCTCATCCCGACAACTGGCGTTGGTGGTGTAATGGTCAGCATAGTTGCCTTCCAAGCAGTTGATCCGAGTTCGATTCTCGGCCATCGCACATTATTTTTTTGTTTTTAACGCCTTTTTCATTCAATATCTTATTTTTTAGTAGGTCAGAACATTTTTTAAAAGAAAATAATATTGCAAAATAATAAAAACACTTATCTCACTGTGATAAAACATTACTCCGCTAGAGCGCGCTTTGCGTTATTGTGTTGGATTAAAATTATTATCTAATCCGTATATTATGATAATTGTATTACATTTATTTAATTAATTTATTTATTTTGATAATATGTAATAATTTACAGAAAAAAAAATTAAAACTATCTCCCTCTGATAAAATATCCGTTCGCTAGAGCGCACTACGCGATCTTGTGTGGGATTCTATTTCTGTACATTGTACATTATTTTTAAAAATATATTATATTTTGGGTGTGATGTAGGTAACATTATAAAACATAACAAGCTCTCATATTTTCAGAACCTACATAATATAATCAATTTATGCGGCTTTGCTTACAGTTGGTGCTCAGCGTGGTTGGCTTTCAATCAGTTAAGCGAGGTTCGATTCTCGGCTGTGGCATTTTTGAAGTGAAACCTTGTTGAGGTGGGGGAGCCGCTCACGAACGTTCTCTCTCTTCTCTTCTTTCCTCTCTCTCAGACACCAGCGAACTGCGCCACGCCAAGCATCAGCTGAAACTAGAAGTTTCACTTCTGTCTTGCGTAGGCTTGACACACCCACTTTTTTTTTTCACACTATGCACCACAACATCAATATTCAGTACCATTTTGGGCCCGAAATGGCTTTTATATGTGGATATATATTTTGAGTAAATAAAATTCATTGATAAAAAATGGTGTTTTTTTCCATTTTTAATTTTTAAATGATTACTGAAGGGGTTAATTAAACAATATAAACAAACATGTAAGTTATTTAAAAAAAAAATGTTGTACTTTTTTGATTTTCCATTTTTTTTTTAATTCTCTCGACTAAAATACAAATAAATAAGTTAAATAAGATTTTGATAGTAAGATTTTATTATTTATAGCGCAATAAGGAACTCCAGTTGATTTTTTTTAAGAAAGTTCACATTCTAACTTAAATACCAATATTTTATATTATTGTTACAAATGTCAATTTCATGGTTGAAATAATTTTCTAGGCTTGCATTTTTCAAAGCACGCCAAAACGAAAAAATCTGACGGGGTTCGCGTGATGTCATACATACCTCGATTTTGTCGGTTAACAGTAAGGACAATTTAAATATTTAACAAGATTTCCAAAAAATATTCATTATTTTGAAACAATTTCTATGCCGCAGTGGTGAACCGTGTGTTATCTCTCCGTTTGTTTATCTGTTTTAATATGTATTTTTAAGCCATAATATTTTGTCACTAAAGTTCCTTATTGGTTTATACATCAATAAATAAATTCCTATAATGTAGAAATCAAATATAAAAACCATAATAAAAAACAAAATAAAACTTAAGACATAGATATGAGATGAAAATACATTTATTTTTTCTATCATACTAAAAAAATTAAATTAAAAATAGTAAATATATAGGTACCAATATTATAATAAGTAATATATACAGAGTGTTAAAGGACGTACTTGACTTACTTTAACCGGTTCCTAAGATTCCTAACATTATTTGAAGAAAAAATGTTACTTAAATTTTGGCCTCCAGTGACTTTTTTGATGTTTTTTTTAAGTTTCGGTTTTTAACGCCCTGTATATATATTTTTTTAAAAAAACGATGAATATCAAAATTAATAAAGCAGATTAATCGAGTTACCTATCTACTTTAGAAGATTGCGGTAATTTTAAAAAAGTTCATGAATATGTATTTATAGTACCTGACATGAAAATTGCTGAAATGTGGAAAATCTGAACGAAAATAGCAATAGTTTTTAAATATGTACCTAGATAGTAGCTACAAGTTTTTTTTTTAATTTTCTAAAAAGACTTCACAACAGAAACCGCTTGATATCTACTAAACTACTGACTGTCTCTGGAAAGGTTCTAGGTAAACTGTTCCTGGTAGCAATGTTCCCTGTCAAAATGTTCACAGTAATAATGTTCCTTACCAAAATGTTCCCAATAAGAAATACGTAAAATATCACTAAATTAATTTATTTATACATGTTGTCCGGGAGTAAAGTGCGCTAGAAGTAAAAAAAAACAACATTTTTCGAAATTCCATTTTTTATTTTTGCTTACAAAGATCACAACTACCTTGAATTTCGATTTTTTCGAAACCTTTTTTACTTCTAAATCATGTAGAATCACCCCCCTGAAGTTAACGCACTTTATCCCCGGACACCCTGTATAAGAAATATCGTAATATAAGCTTAGATATAACGAGTTTTTTTTATATATTGTGTTATACTGCGCACATATACGGGGAATTGGGGATTTCAAATGTTGGTTCTGCTTGTGGGCAAATGAAAGAAATGGGTTTGTCGTATTGATCTTGACGGAGTTGAAGTTGTGAAAATTATTGGATTTGGTGCAATTTGAAAAGTGAAAATTTAGTTTATAATAGATTAATTTGAAAAACATCTCTTTAAATTCTTTCGATTATTTCAATATGGGCTAGCTGCAAGCTGGGAGAAATGAAAATATTTTCGCAGGCAGTCAGCAGACTCTGCATGTCACATTGAACCTAAACTACAATTACAAGAGGTAAATATTAATCCATCCATTTAAAAAAAATTAACGCCACGCTTAGTGACCATATATGAATAACTACTTTATTTATTGTTATTGTGTTATTTATTTGAGTTTTTTCCACAGTTTGAATATTACCTAACAAGGGACATTTTGGCAGGGAACGTTTTGTCCGGTGATATTTTTGTAGGGAACATTGAAACTGGGAGTATTTTGATAGGGAACATTTGGTCCGGCGATATTTTGATAGGAAACATTGTAACTGGGAGCATTTTGACAGGGAACATTATTAGCAGGAACATTATTACCGGCCACTCTCTGAACAGTGGGTATTAGAAAATGTGCACATTCATGTCTTGGTAAACAGTCAGCACTGTCACCAGTTATTTTTTCACAGAAACAATTTCAGATTTGCACGAAATTTGCATACAATGAGCCCTTGTTGTGTAGGCAGAATCCCTTTGGAATTTGCACTAACGAGAAAATATGGCCGAAATTTGCCTAATGCTAATATAGAGGCTTTTCGATCTTTGGTTTTGTACCTTACATAAATATTTAATTTGACAATTTTGTGACTTGGTGACTTGGTGCCTTAGTGTCCGACCATCATATATTCGAGTAGAGAGTAGTGGATAGTGTGACTGTAGTAAGTCCATAGCCCAGTCTTATATCACTCAGATAAAGAGATATAAGTAACCTCCAAAATAAATGACACGCGAAGCGGGCAGCTGGGACACGCGGTGATCAGAAAGTATTTATCTTTATTTAATAAATATAAAAAATATAATAGTGTTAATAGTATATATTTTTTTATAATCTCGACAGCGATTTCGAGTTAAGGCCATTATCAAACTGTTGTTATTCCATACAGGGATTTATTTATTTATTAACGGACATCGTCCAAATTACAAAATAATAACACGAATAAAGTAAAATGAAAAATACAGGAGTAGACAAAGGTACATGAAAGCAAAGACATATGGTAGATATAATATAAGAAAATAAAGTGACAAGTCGAATCAAGTCAAGAATACGCCGTGGGTCAGGACCAAGGGACACTTATAATATTCCGTCACTTGTTTAGCGACTGGCAAAAATCATTCAGACTTATCCCAAAAATGTTAAGGTTTTGACTTGAGTTGACCAGTCTACACATTCTGGACAATGGTGAATAATATCCATAATTTGTCGAATGATGGTTAAGGAAGAGCAGTTCATTATTTCTGGGTCTTTGCGAGGGGATATTGAAGGGAATGAGTTGCAGTAGAGTAGGTGAATAAATAATACCATTTATAATTTTGAAGAAGCAAATGATGACATATTTACATGATAACTCCTCAAATGACAATTCAACCCACCCATAAAAAGTGCTATAAAGTTATGAAATGTAATGAAACAAAAACTAGATTAAATTGTTACATGTACTTATTACAATACAATAATGTTATTTTAACCTTAAAAATGCAACCAGTAGTCGGGTACACTAGAAGTCCCGAGCAATGCCGGGTACACGTCAGCTAATAACATTATAAATATTGATTTTCAGCTAGTAACATTATAAATAAGTATTATTAATTTAGCGAGCGATGTGCTAAAATACAGTAAGCCATGATGCGTATAGCGTAATGTGTCGCCTACCTTACCCGTGTTGATACATTCCCATTGGTAGTGTATGGCGAGCGATGTGCTAAAATAGAGCAAGCCATGATGCGTATAGCGTAATGTGTCGCCTACCTTACCCGTGTTGATGCATTCCCATTGGTAGTTTATGGCGAGCAATGCGATGAAATAGGCGAAGCCACGAAAATATAGCGTGGTCTGTCACAGACTTCATGCGCAACAAAGATATTGAGGCTATAGAATTATTTTTTTAATTATTATCTTTTCTGAGCAGTTAATTTGGGTGCATCCTGTAGTGCAGAGTTGTTTTAATACATCAGAAAAGGTCTTCCATACCTCAGTGGATTTTGACACTCGGATAAGCGCACTGCCCAAACATATTGCTCCGCCGCAGTGCCTGCTTTTGGAAAGTGCACATCGAGCTGTTGGTACGAACACCGACTACTAAAATTACTTGCAGTCAAATTCACCACTATATATAAAAATAATATCAACAATATTTTGTGCAGTGTTTATTTATCAAAAAAAAAATCCGATTTTGAAAATCTTATTATTTAGGTACATAATATAAAATCCTTGTAAGCGTAACCAAAGTGAATTACATGAATTAACAATTATTAAGTACGATTAAGTACATATCTACCTGCCCAATTTTTATTTATTTTGGGATTGTAAAAACACATGTGAAAAGTGCAAATATTTATATACCTTACCAAAACATCTAATTTACGAAGGGACAGTTTAATACATCAGAGAAGAGATATTCCATATTTTAAAGTGAAAGTTTTAATTTTGTTCCTACTTACAAAATTTATAATCGGGAACAATTTTGGGTTAATAATTTGACAACTTTTTTATTATTTTTTATTCTAAAGGTCACCATTCCCAGTGCAAATCCAAAATTTCATCCGGCTTTGTCCCACATAATCGGAGAAAATTGAAAACCTAACAATAGACCTGGTCTTAATTTGTTAAGTAATAATTATAAAAATTGAATTTCTTTTGGTAATTTCAAACTTTTTAAATATATTATTGCTGGTGCAACTAAAGATCGACATTATTTGTGTAAATTCAAAAAAATCATACAATTCGGAGATATAGAGGCGAAGAAAATAGAAAATAATAAACACCTCGATTCAAAAAAATTGCTGAAAAAATATTTTGAAAATGAAGTTCAAAGCGTGTTCGATCTTTTTATACATTCTCCACCAACTTTTATCAGTGAGGTGTTTTTACGACCCACGGATCGGTGGGTTTGTCAGCGACAGTAACTTTGTGTACCCACAAGTGATGACCTACGCAGTGCACCCAGAAAACGACGAAAGCGGTTCTGGATTTGTGGAGTGTGGAACCAGAACTGTGGACTTTCAACCCAGAAGGAGCGGGAAGATTGTGGGAGGGATAGAAAGCCCTTACGGTGCTTTTCCTTGGCAGGTATGTCACTTCTTTAAAATTTGCCCTCGTTTGTTAGATTACACGGAGAAAAATGAGTAATGCCAATTTATTAAGAATCTCTTATTATTTGTAATCCGGATAAAAACGATTTCCTGATAAACTTTTAGTAAATTCGTTATAATATTGGAACACGTGTTTATGCTCCTGTGTTTGTCTCAATAATGTGTAATTACTAAATGCGAAAATGTTATGATTTTTATGAACACGTGTTCCGAAATCGTGACAATACGTTCGTGTTTTACTAAAAGTTTAAGAGGAAACCTATCAATTCAGTCGTTAGGTGCTTACAATCCCATGTTTAACCGGATTACGAATTTGAAGAGATTAAAAATTGCAACATTTTATATGTAATATGTTATATTTAAATTTTATTTTGTTTTTTCTACTGATAGCTGAAGTGTGTCCGGTGTTACTCAGGGACTTATAAATGGTTTGACGTAAAGTTTTGATGTCACGAGGCCTTTTTTAAGATATACAATTACGTAGTACATTATTTTGATTTATCTCATAAAGTTTAGTCAGCGTTAGCAATGTATGAATTTTTTTTACAACCTCAATACAAAACACTGACTTATCTCGACTTTTTATAAATAATATGCATGTATTATATATAAAAACCATCTGGAATAAATTTTCTAAGCGATAGTGAAAACTTTATCAAAATTCGTAGCGTAGTTTAGAAGAACTAAGCGCACAAACAGACAGACGTGGAAAGCGACTTTATTTTAGTACTAGCTGATGTATTCCCGGCGTGCGTTGCTGGGAATCCTTAGGAGATATACCTACATATACTGTCGCGGACTTTTCCATAGGCCTTTTTAAGATATACAATTAAGCGCACGAAAATATTTTTTAAAAGCCTTCCGGAATAAATTTTCTAAATGAAAATGAAATTCCATCAAAATCCGTTTCGTATTTTAGAAGAACTAAGCGCACAAACAGACGGACGCGGATATCGACTTTGTTTTATACTATTTACAGGTAAACAGGTACGTCTGTTATACTGTGTTCATTGTTTTGTTTATCAACAATTTATTGTTTCTTCTTTCTGTGCCTACTCATTCATCTCTCGTACTCCAATGTCTTGGTCCTTGATGTGTAACAGTGTTACTATGATCATTATATTTTTATAAATATAGATAGATAAATATAGTTAATCTATCCGTTGATTAACATCATATAAAATATTGTTAAAGCTATTTCAAGCAGCATCTGAATGGTGGTATCTTGCCAGGATTTGGGTGTCAATATGCTACCTAGAGGTTGAATTTATTTAAATTACACATTTGAATAAATCCACATAAATTTGAATAAAATATTTATTGTCATCGCCGGGTTTCGAACCCGCAACCTCTGGGGGAGTCAATGAGCTTAAAACTCAGACCACGGAGGTCGCCAAAATTATCAAAAACACAAACAAACCGTCTTCGTTTTAGGATCAGGATAATATAAGCAATCATTGGACCACGAAGACAGTCTGTTTAACCGGTATGTCACTACTTAAAGACTTTAATACATTCATGTCTTGAGAGTTTTGCCAAGAAGACGAATGACATTTTTTTAATGACGAAGCTTTGCGGTTTTTCACTTTCTGCGTATTATGGATAAATATGAGTGTTCATTATTTTTTTGACGGATTACTTGTTGTGTTTCGGCATAACTCGGTGTTGACTTAGCATTGACACAAAATGGTAACACTATTAAATTTCTACGTTTTAAACTGTTTTCTATGTTGCGAAACTGCATAGTACTAAGTTAGTACTTAAATTTTATACACATAGGTGCCACTCTTTCCTCTGGAATTTAATAAATGTATTTTAAATTTTGAAAGTACGTTTAAAATGTTTTGTATTTAGATTTTTAGACTTTGTGACATATAATTTTTTAATCCTTCGTCCCTTGTCGGAGCATCACACAATTACAGTTTATTCTTAAATTAATTATACACGGTGTCCGGAAACTTGTAGTACAAGAGGGAAACTGGCGAATCTACATCACATTTAAAGCCGATTTGGTATTATTTTTTTTTATTTTGACTTTTATTTACAAGTAAATCATGTCCGAAGTTGGATTTATTTAGAGAGTAAAAATCAGCTATTTAATGTTCTTTAAAATGCGTCCAAACGTTGACATGACTTCAAAATTATTTTTTAACCCTATATTTGCTAAAAAAATGGAAAAAAACGTTTTAAAATAAATCCTAAGAAAAAGTCCTCAGATCGAAAAAAATAGCACTGTAACCTAATAAACATACTTCACAGTTGTAGCGTGAGTTTCCGGACACCGACATAGGTTATATTACGGAAAGCTATTTTTATCAAAATGTAATAAATGTATATTTAGTGTTTGAAAATTGTTATATCTGCATTTACTATGCAGACTTTGTGTGTTGGGAACTCCATAAAAAATTGTAAAAAGTTCTTCTTATAATCGTGTTAATTGTATTACGTTACAATAAAAAGGTCTAGATTTAGCCACACTGTTCATTATCCAAGGGTTGGTAATTCTCTCGTTCGAGAAGCTAATTCCCTGTCAATATAAGTACCTGTTACACTCTAGCGACATCTGACGGACTCTAGAGTAAGCTTTATGACTAGCGCCATCTATCGATTAAATACTCAACCTTATTACCATACATCACAAAAATAATAATGTAAATGTCATGTAATGTTATTTCCAGGTGGAGATAAAGAAGATGAACCCAGAGACGGAAGCCTTTGAGCATCATTGCGGCGGGGCCGTAGTGGGAGTACGAACTGTGGTCACCGCAGCGCATTGTTTTGATGAGGTATTCATTATATCTATCGATTATCTGATATGAGGTGGTTCGCGAATTTCAAAATCATTGGAATCAACTTCTGGTTTCGAAAATATGATCACCCAGAAATATTTCAGATTTTTAAGGTAAATACATCAAGTAGATCAGACTGAAAGTAAGAAAGCGTTTAAAGTAAATACAGGAAGTAGATCAGACTGTAAGTAAGCAAGTTTTTAAGTTAATACAGCAAGTAGATCAGACTGTAAGTAAGCAAGTATTTAAAGTAAATACAGCAAGTAGATCAGACTGAAAGTAAGAAAGCGTTTAAAGTAAATACAGGAAGTAGATCAGACTGTAAGTAAGCAAGTATTTAAAGTAAATACAGCAAGTAGATCAGACTGAAAGTAAGCAAGTATTTAAAGTAAATACAGCAAGTAGATCAGACTGTAAGTAAGCAAGTATTTAAAGTAAATACAGCAAGTAGATCAGACTGAAAGTAAGCAAGTATTTAAAGTAAATACAGCAAGTAGATCAGACTGAAAGTAAGCAAGTATTTAAAGTAAATACAGCAAGTAGATCAGACTGAAAGTAAGCAAGTATTTAAAGTAAATACAGCAAGTAGATCAGACTGAAAGTAAGCAAGTATTTAAAGTAAATACAGCAAGTAGATTAGACTGTAAGTAAACAAGTATTTAAAGTACATACAGCAAGTAGATCAGACTGTAAGTAAGCAAGTATTTAAATTTTTTATTATAAGGCTTGTGCCCCGAAAAAAATTACAAATCACACTGAGAAAAGTAGTCAAGTATTGCGAATCTCTTCAAATTATTGGCAATCCGGTTAAAAATAGGATTGCAGGCCTATTCCTGATAAACTTTTATTTAATTTTTTGTAATATATCGGAACACGTGTTCACAGGAATTCTTCTGTAAAAACACATACATTCTGAACTACACGGAGAAAAATTAATATAGTTGATTTATATAGTCGTGTAAAAAACTTGATTGCAATCCATTCCCCAATAAAATTCAGAAAAATCGGGTCACGTGTTTATGCAGTTGTCCTTTTCTTCATAAATATAATGACGAAATGCTAAAATATTAGGATTTTCATGAACACGTGTTCCAACATCGTGATATTATATTCGTAATTTACGAAAAGTTTATCAGAAAACCTATTAATTCATTCGTTTTGGACCTACGATCCCGTTTTTAAACATATTACGAATAATTTGAAGAGATTCTTAATAATGTAGCAATTCTCATTTTTCTCTGTGCTTGTATGTTAAAACTCGTTGATTGCTCGAAAAACTAATAAATAATTAACATACAAATCGGATGAGTGGAGACGGGAAATATTAAGAAAATTACTTTTCATCAGACCTATTTTTCGTTACTCTGGTACTCGGAATCGTCAGGACTATTAAAGGTGGTGTCCCCTTTTTCCTCTTTCGTCCATCCATATGGGTTTCCTTTCTTCTAGGAGAGCATTATAGTTAATATATACCTAGTTTAAAAGTTTATATAGTTTAAACAAATATACACTTCCTTCCAGAATCCACTGAAGCTGGAATCCTTCAGAGTGGTGACGGGAGAACACCGATTAAAAATAAGGGATCCACATGAACACAGCTTCAGGATCAAGAGAGTGGTGAAACATCCTGACTTCAGGAAATGTAAGTAACTAATTGAAATCAAATCAGATCTTGCATGGTGGATTTCTTCAGTTTGTAGTTTTTCTTGACACATTTAACACAGAACCGTTTTTATGTAAAAGGTACCAAGTGTATACATACCATTATTGTTTTGAGCTTTTGATGAATTATGCAGTTTGCTCGTAAAAGCGTTTGTGTCACTACACAAACTCACATTAAAAATATAAGAAAAAAAAACTTTTATAATTGACGAGTTCTGAGGAAATTTTTCTTTGGGGCTGCTGTGTGGAGTGTCCTTGTCCCTTTGAGGAAAAGAGGGAATGAACCCGAGTCATGAAGAGACCCATGTTGTAGGAGGGAGGAAACACAGAGACCAGTAAATATTTCCACAACCGCTGTTGAACACAAGAACAAATCATAGAAGTAACCTATTATCATGTAAAAACCGTGTACAAATATAGGGCGCACGTTTGGCACGTTTCCAGAGTGTGCTCCCAGTCCCAAAGAAAGCAATGATCAATGACGGTCTGTCGAGGGGTAAGACTCTCAACCAGTAAACTGGATGTCGCGGGTTCAAATCCCTGCGTGCGCAAGAAAATTTTATTTGATTAATTTGGGTTATTTCACAAATTACTCGCTTTAAAATAATATATAGTTTATTTGCTGCAAGTTCCAGATTGGAAGATACTCTCAGTATAGCCCTGGTGTAAGACCACCATTGATAATTGAAACATTTCTTGAATTGGCATTGGCCGTGTACATTCCTCTTCCCCATCTACTTCCCTCCTTCAACCTCACAACATATCCCAATTAGGGACCCCATAGTCTCACTGGCTCCAGATGCTTAGGAGCAGTAGAGACTCTTGTGCGGTTAAACATTAAAAAAGGAAAATCAGAAAAAGATTTGGTCGCATGGCGGGCTCCAAGATGCGACCAAAACTTTTCTAATATTTCTGTTTCAAATTTTCGTTTAATAGTCGCTAATTATTGTCTTAAGTGAATAACTATATCAATATTGTAATTATTTGATTTTAAAAGTTCGCTGTCGATAGTCATGAACCGTGTCGGGATGCATCTTCGCTGGCTTTTCTTTTACCATCATCATGGCAGGTGACTCACATCAAACACAGCAAGGCTCTTTCGGTGCCATAAATCTGATGAAGGTCACAACCGAACTTACTGGAAAGGATTGAATCATCGTCAAGGGACAATGATCTGTAGAAGTTCTTCTAACAATTCAATGTCTTTTATAATGTTCAACGTTATTTCTTTCACCTTATCTAGACTAGGGTGTCATCTGGACGAAATTTTACAGGCGTGAATTTCACATACCAATATTATTACATTGCCAGAATTACACACGGACGTAATTACACACGAAGAAAATAACACCTACGTTAATTACTCATGTCAAGATAGATTATATTTTTCAAATCGCCATTCTTCTTGTTAAAAATGACGTTGACCCATGAAATGCCGATAGAAGTACCTATAGTTATTTATGACGTCAGAATTTTAATTGCTTCAAGGTGTCCGGATTTGTGGTGGAAAAAGCAGTGAAAAATGAAAATAAGTATATACGAGTTTTGCACTCGTAATATTTCAATCTATCAACAATAATCGCTGTTTTGTTTTGTCAAATAAATAATTATGTAGGTACTTGTAAAAATGTACGTTAAAAATAATTTGGGGAAAATATATTTTTCTTTCTTTGCACGAAACTGTAAAAAAATATTGCCACCCGAAATCCATGTTTTCTGCGTCATAATAACGTTGTAGCCATTTGAAACCGTTTAGGAATTGTTCGGTTTTAGAACCGTTTAAACATATTAAATCTATACATTTTTAGTACCATGATCAGAATGTTTTATTTTTCTTTCTATCTATTTCAGAAAGCTTAAATCTTCATCACAATTTTAATAGTATTCATAGTTTGTGAAAATATCCCATTCTAGTTGGTCCCCATAGCAACGATATAGCGCTAGTGAGCGTGGGCGTAGGACCTGGCGGCATCCCGTTCTCTTCCCACGTGCGGCCCATCTGTCTCCCTTCCTCGCCCATCTCCATGGGACCCTGCTCCGTCTCGGGATGGGGTGCGCTTCAAGGTAAATATTGTAATTATGCAATAATATAATATGAAAATTAGTAAAGGTAACATTATGAAAACAAACCGAATAAAGCTATAAAGAAATGTTACTTTTATGTTCTGCAGCTCTAAGTATCCTGCCGCAGTTACATCAATGGTTCTTTTTGAAAATAACAGAGGGCGCAACTTCCGTTTATAACAATCGTAAACCGTACATTCATTAGGTAGATAACACTATCAGATAATGGTCTGGCGTAAAAAGAGGCTGAGTGAGACCTAGGGTTGCCAGATGTCCGGTTTTGGACCGGACAGTACGGTTTTTTGAACGGCTGTTCGGTCTAGAAAATTTTGGAAAACCGGACAGTAAAATGTCCGATTTTTTTTAAAATACCCGACATACATACCTCAGTAACGAGATTGTTTACAGAGTAAAAGCCATGAGCGATTCTGGCGAGTGATAGCAAGACTTGCTCAAATCTGTTGAAAATGGTGCAATATTTTTTGAGTTTTCCCGTCTCCAATGCCTTCGTTGAAAGAGTTTCTAGTGTAATGGGTAATGTATGGACTGACGAAAGAAATTTACTAGGTGTGAATAACGTAAAAAGCGAATCATATGTTTTATTCAATTTAAATGTTAACTAACTGCAACTGCACTGAATTTAAAAATACAATTTCAGGCAATAAACGATTATTTAAAGCAGTAGCATCTAGTGGCAAATATGTTAAAAAGTGATTTTATTTTACCAATAGCAATAATAAATATAAGTTTTAATGTTTACTAAGTGTTTAATAATAATAAAAAAAAAAATTGTGCTCACTCTCAGAAATTTTCTCTGTTTTTTGGTCAAAATCAAAGGGGTTATGATTATCAAAGGGCCCTTTGATTTTCGACAAATTGTACCAAAAAAAATCAAAGGGGGGACCCTATGATAAAACAATGTTCGGTTTTTTTATCTGGTCTATCTGGCAAACCTAGTGAGACCGCGCTATTACTCTTTTGAAGGCTCGCCTATTGCCGTTTCACTCTGCACTCTATTCCAACAATATTTTTTTAAATTTAAAGTATTTTTAATTGATTTATGTATTGTTTTTAAAATAGTACATAAAGTTTGTCCTAAAATAAAAATTGAATTGTGCAGGTCTTAACAAAATCAAGGCAAAACAGTAACTTCCTCAAAATCCAGTCATTGATTCACTTAAATTGGGCAGTAAGGATCGGAGTCAGGGATCGGTTGGTTACTAGGCTGAGTGATTGAAAAATTGCTTGGTTTCGAGAAAAAAATTTGAAAAAAATGTAAAAAAGTCATCGGATACCAATATTTCACTAACATTTTTTACTGGTTAAAGCAAATCAAGTACGTCACTTAAGGGCCCACTATTCGAATTTCATCCAATTTCCGACATACTTTCCTTAAAATTTTGAAGTTTTTAAGCTCTTAAAAAAATATATGTTATTCTTTAAGATAGTATCTATTTGTTCCAAAAGCCGAAACGGTAATTATTTGAAATTCCCTCGATAGAAATAAATCGCAAAGTATGCTCCGAAAAATATTATTAACACGTTTATTTCTGTTATTTTACAAGTTATATGTATGAAAAAAATCACAATGCTTCGTTTAATGCTACTCAATAGACCCCAAAAGTGATTTTTGCTATTTTTGAAATACGCCGTGATTTATTAAACATTTTCACAACTGTCGCTTACGCCTATTGCTTTTAAATCATATTTATTATAGCGCGCTCGCTCCGACTTGAAGATTAACCTATCTTCTTTGAAAAGTTCATTCGCCAACTCGAGGGCTTTGGGGGCAGACATGTCGTTCAACGTTCTATGATCTACAGACGTGCGATTACGTGCAAATATTTGAATCTATAAAGATAATTTTTACGCGTGTAAAGTTTATGAGTTAATAAATATTGTTTTTTCAAAGATGGGAAATACACGAAAGATATCCCGTATTTCAAAGAAAAAATGATATCTCATAAAATTATATCCTATCTAATAGGTGAGAAGAAAAAAATACAATTTTTGATTTATAAGCTTATATTTATTATAAACGATAATTTACTATAAAAATTAATAATTCATATTTTTATTTATGTATTGTGTAGTAAAAAGTTATAAAAATTATTATTTTATTTTTTTCAGAATACGATAAACGATAATTTATTATAAAAATTAATTATTATTTTTATTTATGTATTGTGTAGTAAAAAGTTATAAAAATTTTTATTTTATTTTTTTCAGAATACGTACTTTGGGAAATAAAACTAATTCCAAAACATTAGAAATTACAGGGCAAGTTCTTATTAATTCACAATGCAACGATGTCCGAAATATAATATAATATGTAATAATAATATACGGGCCATCTGTTTCAAATAACAATACTCGAACGTGGAATTCAGAATAATAATGAACATGCGAGCGAAAGAAGCTATTGAAAGTTCTGAAACTGTGGGGAATATAATTTAATAAAATAAAATACTTTTTTGTTTTAAAACCACGATATTTATTAATTTAAGAACCGACCGGTTTCGCTTTACTTAAGCATCATCAGGGTACAAAT
Source organism: Hesperophylax magnus (assembly GCA_026573805.1). NCBI lineage: Eukaryota > Metazoa > Arthropoda > Insecta > Trichoptera > Limnephilidae > Hesperophylax > Hesperophylax magnus. The sequence continues at coordinate 8,481,593 of JAIUSX010000184.1, read as the reverse complement.
TAATACTAAACAAGAAGTACATAATGTGTGCATATATATAACAAAATATAGAGGGAGACAACATGATACAAATATAAGCAACACAAAGACGGTCATAAAATACATTAACATAAGTGCACAAGTAATGGAAAACCCGCTAGATAATTATGTAGACTAATGGGTTATACGAATAAATCGGGAGAAACAAAACATCAATAAAACCTCAATAATAACGGTTTTTCCGAATTCGCAAATCATTTGATCGATAGCTTGCCTTCCTGAATAAATCTAATTTTATTTAATCATTTACGGCCAAGATATTTTTGACAATGGTGTGTTTTTATCTTTCTGTATTCCAATCATTTAGCTTTGCTTTTAGGGTTGTGCCCCAGTATTGCTTTTTGGAGACTGTAAACGGATCTCTCGGCATTTAATGAAACTGCAGCAGAACAAAGGCTGTTGCTATATTGACGTTCATGGTATGTTTTGCTCAGATTGACGATAAGGTTTCCAGATCCGCATTTCGCTCGAAGCATGTTTAGGGTAATAAGTTTATAGTTTAGGGTTCTTTCACCGTATTTATGGGAACATTTCAGAACCACCAATCTTTCATTTTGAGTGAATCTTGTGTTTGTGATTAAATTATATTTGACGATTTAAACAAATAATATTTAGAGAAGTTAAAAATAAAATTGAAAGTTCACTGAAAGCTTAAAACTATTAAAAGTAGTAATTTCATAAAAATGTAAATAAATAGAGCCCCTTTCACATTTTAGAATGTAATTTTATGTTGCTTACATGTTTTATTACTCTTTATAATTATTGAATTGTTTAAATGAATAAATAAATAATTACAAAAAAGTCTTCTGATTTGTAAGTCCTCAGGAAGCACTAAGGATCTTTCTATCTATCTTTATAATATAATAAATTTGATGAGCATAAAAATGTAAACGTGTATATAATTTATATAAATGTACAAAAGTAGATATTACACGTGTATAAATATTATATTGCGCATATTATACAAGATGTCGGGGGTAAAGTGCACAAACTTCGGGAGGTGATTCTAATTGATAGTACAAGTAAAAAAGAAAAAAAAACTTTTTTTGGAATTCCAACGTTTTAAGATAGTTTTCGAGTAAAAAAGTTTAAAACCTTATTGATGTAAAAATATATTTATTGATTTTATAAAAGTTATAAATTACTTATATAAAAGTGAGAATAGTATTTTAGTAAAGTAAAGTAATTTTTATACCTATACAAATAACTTTCGTAAATGTTTTTTGTAAAATTAAAAAAAAAAATAATTAATTAAATCCGTAATAAAACCCATATTTTGAGAACCATCTTCATTTCGACTTCCTTCTCATTTGGTCGGTGCATTATTACTCTAAGGTCGGTGCTAACTAAAAATGGTTCTGTTTTTCTAAAATTGCAATAGATGTCGGTAATTTAATTTCATAATCCCCAAAATTATTCCTAATACGAATTCAGACACCTCTGTCGGATTCTTTTAACACTAAATTTTGTAGGTGTTGCCCAAATCTAAATTCTTTACGCGGAAAGCGGGCCCTTAACACCCTGCTTAAGATAGGTCCATAAAGAAACAAACCGTCGCCCCAGTGCTTAATTGTCCAAACGACCATTTTAGCGAAAATGAGTTTTTAACGCAATATTGTTAAGAATCAAATTACGCGTCGTTCGATGAAGAAAAAATAGTTTTATCAGCCTCCTACAATTAATTATAAGCATTTTAAAATGTCAATGTCCACAACAATATTCTAAAAGTGAGTCCTTGTTTGGCCAATCTCCTTATTAGGCCAACCTCCTAGAGTCGAGAATTAAAATTGCGTGCTAGTTTGTTCAAACTCCACCAACCGACCAATTACAGCACGATGCGAGGATCACGTGATGCCGCCATCTTAAGTTTTTACATTCCAACGGTGTTTGTTTTCTGGTGTTACGCGGAAGTAAAAAAGCATTTAAATATATACCAAGGAGTTTTTGATAGACAAAACAACAGGAAAATGTCAATAACTAATTACAAAAGTGCATACATACGCAGCAGTGCGGAAATAGAGCGGTAAGTGTTAGTTTTAAATATCTCTATCAATACCAAATTTGTTTTGTTTTTTACATTGCAATGAACTTTGTCATACAGCGTGTTCACTTTTCTGTTTTTGCTCAGACTCTACTTTTTGCAAGTTTTTGCTGTCAAAATTGGTTTTTTGACTGACGATTCATATTAAACTAGTTAGATTAGTATTTCAATTCGAAATTTTCAGTATATCCGTATTTGTATGTAGCCGTTTGAGATTTACAAATTGATCTATAGTGATTATGCAGTTTGTTGAAATAAATTATAGTTATATAATAAATTATAATTCTGATTTTTTCCTCATTTGTGTGTTTTGGGGTTTTGATTACGATTCTGAGCATTACCAACAAAAACGGTAGGATTTTAATTTTTAGCCAAAAAAACATGTATAGGTATATTATTCACTGAAATAATTTGCATAAATTTCATATAATTTAAGTGATTTAGTTTTTTGGCCACGCGTACTGTTTAGGCGCAATTCTATGGGAGCACTCTCCCCAATAAAGACTCCATTGAAATGCTTGGAGTTAGTATATCAGACCGGCTCAAGTATCGGGGATCCATAGAAGCCCGAGTAAATCAGGCTTCCAAGAAGCTGGACGTCTTGTACACGGCTAGGATATCCTTCAACAGTGACCAGCTGCTGACCCTGTACAAGTCTCAAGTCCGCCCAACAGTTGAATTTGGGAGCCACCTCTGGGCTGGTGCCCCAAAATACTTAATTAACCTACTTGAATCTGTGCAAAGGAGGGCGATCCGTCTGATTGACAATCCGTTGTTAACAGACCGATTGCCTTCTCTAATGCATAGACGCAATGTAGGCATGCTGTGTCTGTTCTACAGGTATTTCAATGGAGCCTGCTCCAAGGAGCTAGCAGCATTGATCCCTGATGCACCGGTGCACGTGCGCGAAACTCGACGGACACGAGCGGAACACCCGTTTACGATTGACGTTAGCTTCATGAGAACGGGTCGTTTTTTGTAAGTCGGTTCGTATGTGGAACGAGCTACCGGCATCTCTCTCCTATAATCCGAGCCTCTTCAAGGCCAGCATTAATAAATCCCTTCATACAGCCCCTACCTTAACCCGCCTCACAACGCCGCCCAACCGGGTGGTTACATAGTTCCCCTGTCTGTATACTGGCAGGGACGCTCTTGTGAGGTGTCACATAAAAAAAAAATCTGATCGTAAGAGATTCAGCCTACTGCGGTCATCTTCAGACTGGTACAGATATTCCTTAAGCTGTGCTTTATATACATTAAATTTAGGGAGGGGGATTAAAAGGGGTGGAATGCAATGATTTTATTCAAATTATATGGATATCCCATTTTCGTTGCTAGGTCGTAACAACGAAGATGGAAGTCTAAAGATGGTTGATAGGCTAAACCCGGTCACGGTCAGAAATAAAAAAAAGTTGGACATTGTTTAATATATTATTATCATTGAAGTAAATTATTATAATGGAACTGTCGAGTACCTGGCACGCGTTTCAATGCCACTCAAAGAAAGATTTGTCCCGCATCCCACGAACCCTCCCCCCTCACGGATTATCCTCACCCTTCCCTCTTTCAGTCCCTACTGCTAAGCTACAAGAAATAATGCACACATTTTTATAACAACTCGATCGCCACCTATTATACAATCTGAATGCAAATTTCATAACGCCAGAGTTCACCTTTATGTATGGAAACCTTCGCCGGCGTGCGCAAAGCAACTCACCAAAGTTTCATCGCAATCGGATGAATGATATAGGAAATAATAAGAGAATCTTTATACAAATTTCACAACGCCATAGTTCAATATAATATAGGGAAACCTTCGCGGGCATGCGCACAACTCAAAGTTACAAAGTTTTATCGCAGTCGGTAGAGTGGTATGGGAAATAAGATGTGAATTTGTATATAAATTTCATAACGCCAGAGCTCACTTTTATGTATAGAAAAGGTATAGGAAATAAGAAGGAACAAACAAAGAAAAAATCACTATTATAAATATATATATATATAGATTCCACCACGAATTGTCAGTATCCATAATAGAAATATTGAAAATAAACTCATCCTGTATATAACTAAAGGTGGTCGTTTGAACAAACAAGCACGGAAAGTTCTACGCAAAAGTTGCCCTATCTCCAATTCCAGTTTGTTCAATCTCCCTTTACAAAATTCTGGTGGTGCGTTTTTGTTCAATCTCCATTTTAAAATGTAAAAAAAAGTATCAAAAACTATCCTAAGTCAATTTACAAAGAATTATTTAAGCTGATCAGACCTTTAGCTTGACGGAAATATCTTCATCTTAAACACCTGTCATAATGTTTCATTGAAATAATCAAAGAAAACCTCCTCCTGTAAAATTTGCAAATGGTCGTTTGGACAATTAAGCACTGAGGTGACGAAACGCTCGCCTCCGGAAAATTGTATTTATTATAACACATCTTGCTGTTGCGCCTAAAAATATAATATTAGTTTCGCGTATATCACAAATGCTGTGTATATTGCAGACAGTTATATTTTAGGGCGCAATTCTGAAACTAACTACATTATTAAATAATGATTATTGTTATGTAAAAATAATTTGAATGGCTAATACTATATTTCTTTGCTTATCTATTTTTTATCATTTGATTGCCATACAGAGAATATTGACACGCTGTCTCCAGTTCTGAGAGCGGCTGCTGTGCCCCTGGTGGACTCCAGTACCTGCAGGATGCTGGGAATTTACGGCGGGAGACAGCAGCCTATTCTGGACACCATGATCTGTGCTGGTGAGATAATAATAAATTTAATCTTAATTTTACGGAAAATAGTTCAATTAACATAAAAATATCGTCTCCTATACATAAAGACAGTAGGCAAAAATTATGCATTAAGAAAATGAGGATAATGTTTTCAGCTCTCAGTCGAAGATGATACAGTTAAAAATGACTTAAGTTGATATGATCGAATAAGCTCGGTGGTCAGAGCACTTCCCCTGTAAGGAAGAGGTCGTGAGTTCAATTCCTAGATGCGACTGAATCTTTTTCTGTTTCACATTTTTATTTTATTTTTTTTATTTTTTTTTATTGTTCTTCAAAGTACAATACCATTAAATCCCATTGACTTCAATGATTAAATATTACAATTTGGGGTTTTAACATTTTTATTTTATCCCACTATAATCCCAGTGAGAGGTATTGACTAATACTTTTTTCCTTCGCAGACCTTCCTTTCCTTATTTTCAGGGCCTACGGTGTGGAGCTAATGTAAATTTTTTTTTTCAATAGTTGGGTTATGGTATCACTGACTGAGATAATCGTAATATTCTAGGGCTTCTTCAGGGCGGAATAGACGCGTGCGGCGGGGACTCAGGTGGTCCACTCGCCTGCCAGCGCGACGGCAGGTTTGAGCTGACCGGACTGGTCTCTTGGGGGGACGGATGCGGCAAGAAGAACCGGCCAGGAGTCTACACCAAGGTGCACTCGTTCTCCGCCTGGATCCGGCAGACTATGCAGGAGATGGGAGGATAACATATCACATCTTTGACGATGACACAATAAGGAATTCCACTGTAAAAACACATCGATTCTGAACTACACGGAGAAAAATTAATATGGCTGATTTATATATCCCTGTAAAAAACTTGATTGCGATATATTTCCAATAAAATTCAGAAATATCGGAGCACGTGTTTATGCAGGTGTGCTTTTCGTGTTTTACCTACAGTTTGTTAGGAAATCTGTCAATTCATTTGTCGAAGGCCTGCAATCCCGTTTTTAACAGGAATACGAATAATTTGACCGGATTTTTATTAAATTAACAAAATTATAAATCAGTAAGTTTTTTTCGTGTAAAAACTTACTAAACCTCACACAGTAAGCTTTTTTTTGTGTTTGTTTATTTATATGTTATCCTGTGGGCAAGCCATCAAGAGGGTGCTAAAATACCGCCATATTCTCCTTATGTTAGTCCTTCTCATATGTTTTGTATGAAAATGAAAAAGAAAGAAGATACGGGAACGATAACGTAACGTACGACCTCTCTCTGGGACTACTATACATTATTTCTCTGTGCATCCGTTCTACATTCCCAAATTGAGCGTCTCTTTCTTAGTCGTATCCTTTATGCCGGCGCCAGACATGTGTTCAAATAAGTGAACACTTATTTGAAGACTGCTCACACATTTGGTCATTTATGTGTGTCTCTGCCAGATATGTGTTCAAAGATTTGATCACTTCTTTGAGCTCACAGTTTTCAAATAGACCTCACATAACATGGAAGACGATTTGGTCGACACAGTTTGCTTATATTATTTATGTGCTAGTAATTATTTATTACACGTGCAAATAAATAAACATGGGTTAGTAAAGTGTTTCTTTTGCGCTTTAATTCCTCGATAGCGCAAGGTATTGAGAAATTCCGCATTAATGTTATTTCTGTTTTTATGCCCTTTTCGTTTTGGGTCCCATATGTCAAGCTCTCCTTGTAATAATTCAATGAATTCAAACACGCCCTCTTTGTTCCACTCCATCGCTAGTTCGCTTGGTTATGGCTTGTTTGTGTACGCACGCGGCACGACAACTCTCCACGGCGACGCTCGCGCTACTGGGCTTCGCGCAGTGTGGCAGGCATGCAAACATTTTGACTTTGATCCCTTTGATGTGCGCCAAAGAAACCGACACGGAACGGCAAAGCGCACTTAAGTGCGCAAATAAGTGAACACAGTATCAAATGCCCGTGCCACACATGTGAACACTTATGTGAACACTTCTTTGAACACACGTCTGGCGCCGGCTTTACGCTTATATCAGTCTTGTAATATTTCCGAATTTGCATTAGCACGGCCGTACAAAAGTTTACCACACTAAGCGATCTCATTTCACGGCATTCGATCTGCGGATCGGAACGATCATCCTGCCGCGTCAATGGTGCTAAGCTTGTCTATGCGCTCACTCAAAACACTTATTATTCTCCCGTCAATGGGAAGTAGCAAATGTCATTTGCTTTGATATTGATTCTGTAAACCATCAATTAGAAATTGCCAATCGCATCAATTGACGTAACTATCGGCGATTGTTATTGATATCTCCAAGGCTCTAAACACAACCAAAATTTTACTAAATTTTTTTAACTGTGTAAACATATTTTAAAAAGTTGACTGCTGGAATTCCTCTGTGTTTCTCAAACTTGTGTGTTATTTTTTGTAATTTTTTTAGAAAGAAAGGAGAGAAGCGCAGTAAATTATATATTTTTTTCAATGAAAGTTCCTAACAAATTATTATTTAACGCAAAATAAAACATTAGGTAGGACGGGCGAAAAAACCTTGTCTGTTTGACGCATTTTTAATGTTAAGGACAATTAGTGTTCGTAAAAAACCTAGGTATAACCCTGTGTATATATAATGTTGTCTAGTCATATATTATAATTTAATAAACGGTTTTAATGTTGATTTGTCTTTCATTGCTTACCTACTAAATATTTTCTTTTTTATTAACTCCTCTATCATTAAAAAAAACCAATGATCCCTACACACTACACATCTATACGAATGGTATGCTTCTTTCATCTAAATTTCCTTCAAAGACGAGCAGGCCCAGTCATTTATAATACATTACTGGACCCCACAATGCTTCGCTATTGGTAATGTCTTTCTCGGTCGTCTCCGAGTTCTTAAACCATTCACTACTGTATACCACAATGTTACTGTTAAAAAAATATAGGTGGGGCAAAAGTAATCACCTGATGTTCTTTTGCTGTAATTTTTTTTATGATAAACTTTGGTACTGCTTGTGAAATTTGTTTATTGCGTAGTAAACCGATTCGTGTCTTGTCGATTTGTATTTGTATATCGGTCGATTACTTTTCGAGTTTTGCAAACACAAACATACGCACAAGCATAAATAAATGTCGGTCCTACCCAATCAGGATTTGGTGAGGTTGTTAGCGCAGGTGACTCCAATACCTGGGAGGGAAGGTAAAATCCTCTGTCAAATTTAAAAAAAGTGTGTTTTTTTAAGTTTTAAAAGACTTTTTAAAATAAATGTGTAATGGGATTATTAAATAAAATGCACAATTTTAATGGTGAATACAGATGGTCTTTTTTGGGTAGAATCGATTTGCAAGAATGATACGTATTTATAGCAGTTCAACAGAATAGTAAGACAGTGTAATAAACATTAATAACCCCTCTATGGGTTCACTGAGGAAACAGGTTACACTGTATCATTCCCCCCAAAGGAACATAATATGATTCCTCTTTACTCTCTGGGTTAGCTGATCTCCGTTGCTGGAGTCAGTCCTGCCAGAGGTAACCGAAGTTGGAGAACTTAATGTTCTAGAGAAAAAAATGTCCCTTTATCATCACAGCTGTGACAACACTTCCCGGGATCACAACTGTAAGCCAGAGCGACCGACGCACAGTGGGCTGAAAATCGCCTTTCATAGACATAGAGACTTGAATTTTCAAGGGTATTTTTTTGGCTAGAAATGGATTCTGCTGATCATTACTATGCTATAAAATGTCGTACGAAGCAATTGCGTGTACAAATGAAGGAGTTATAATTTTTTTAAGAAAAATTTGTATGGCGCTGACATTAAAAATGAGGCTATCTCTGGAATCATAAGGTTGGCCGTTCTATCCTTACACACAGATAATACTACTATTTATTTGTATTTTTTTGACATACTCCATATTGTGGCGCAAGGTGCGATTTTTTTTTTTAAATCCTAAAGTGAAAAAAAAAACTTTTTTTTGATGATGATTCATTTTAATGCTTAAATGCTTTACATATGAGTATGCTTTGTCTAGTTTACAATATTTTATTTACACTGCAAGCCAAAACACTGCGCACAGTGGGCTGAAAATCGCCTTTCATAGACATAGAGACTTGAATTTTCAAGTGTATTTTTTTTGGCTAGAAATGGATTCTGCTGATCATTAATATGCTATAAAATTTTGTATGAAGCAATTGCGTGTACAAATGAAGGAGTCATAATTTTTTAAAGAAAAATTTGTATGGAACTGACATTAAAAATGAGGCTATCTCTGGAATCATAAGGTTGACCATTATTTCCTTACACACAAATATACTACTATTTATTTGTATTTTTTTGACATACTTCGTATTGTGGCGAAACTTGTGATTTTTTTTTTTTAAATCCTCAAAGATGAAAAAAAACTTTTTTATGTTGAAGATTCATTTTAATGCTTAAATGCTTTACATATGAGTATGCTTTGTCTAGTTTACAATATTTTATTTACACTGCAAGCCTAAAAGCGTTTAAGCATTAAAATGAATCATCAACATTAAAAAGGGTTTTTTCAACTTTGAGGATTTTTAAAAAAAACATCGCACCTTGCGCCACAATATGAAGTATGTCAAAAAAATACAAATAAATAGTAGTATTATCTGTGTGTAAGGATAGAACGGCCAACCTTATGATTCCAGAGATAGCCTCATTTTTAATGTCAGCGCCATACAAATTTTTCTTAAAAAAATTATAACTCCTTCATTTGTACACGCAATTGCTTTGTACGACATTTTATAGCATAGTAATGATCAGCAGAATCCATTTCTAGCCAAAAAAAATACCCTTGAAAATTCAAGTCTCTATATCTATGAAAGGCGATTTTCAGCCCACTGTGCGACGGGGTGATAACACCAACCTATAGCATCCCTCGCCCTAATTAGTAAATGACGAAGCGATGCGGGAATGATGAAGTATTCGTTTGAAGAACTAATCTCAAAATTAGTATAACTATAGGGTTTTCCAATAAGAGTTGTTATTTTGACATTCAATCGTAAAAGATCAGTGGTTTCATTGCTTGTGTGGCACGTAGCGCCGTCTTGTTGAAATTAAACTTTGTCCAGATCAATACCATCCAATTCCGGCCAAAAAAAACCATTAATCATCTCTCGATAGCGCAATCCATTCACCGTAACTGTTGCTCCAGCCTCATTTTCGAAAAAGTAAGGTCCAATGACTCCGCCGGACCATAAACCGCACCAAACAGTCACACGTTGAGAATAGAGAGGCTTTTCAACAACAACTCTTGGGTTTTCCGAGCCCCAGATGCGACAATTTTGCTTGTTGACGAAGCCACCGAGGTGGAAATGGGCCTCATCACTCAAGATGATTTGCATTTGATTCACTCAAGTGAATTTTAATAATTTCAATGCGTTGTTGAAGCGTGTATCGTTCCATTTTTATTGATGGCGTAGTTTCTACTTGTCAAATGTCGAAAAATGACAGCTTCAAAAGTAACATCTACCGAAATAGCGGGCTATTCAAAATAACACCTCTTATTGGAAAACCCTGTAGATAGTTGTTATGATATGTATTATAGAAAAAAAAATTATCTGTTAAATTTTTTGAAAAAAACGTGTTATTTTTCAACAAGAGTGGTGGTATTTTGCAAGAAATTTTACTTTTTTGGTATTTTACAGAAAAAATTGGCGGTACACCGTTTTTTTATAGTTATTCAAGCTTGCCGAAACCACGGACAAATAAATATTTAGAACGAATAATTTTACTTTACTTTCTTGTTTTAAAATAGGTACTAGAAAATCGCGAAAAAAATCACGTTATTCGCCCGAAAATTGCGAATCTCGCGTTTCGTGAAATGGCAAAATCGCAGGATTTTCTCCCGTAGGTGAAGATTTTTTTAAATCTCTTCAGCCAGCTCAAGCGTATATCGAGCTTTTAGATATTTGAATATAGTGGGAGCCTTACATATTTTCGCTTTGCCATGGAATTTTTTTAATTGAACTTAACCTAACCTAATATAGCCCTGACTATTACTAATTGCGCGCCACGGAACCCGTTTCGAGAGGACAATATCAAACACACTCGACATTTGTTTTCTAAATATCACCTTGGTTTGTCGCTCTTGTCAGGTGTCGGAAATTATATTTATAATATTAATAACATATTGTTATAGTGCATAGTGCAGCAGCTCGAGATATAATTCGGTGGTGAATGCACTTCATACAAAACTTAAATTTGGATTTGAGGCCAAAATACTTAACCAAACTGAATAATATTTTTTTTAAATCAAAATTTATAGCAAATATTTAGTACGGATATGTGCTACTTTATTTATTTGTGTTTTAAATTAGAAAATATATGCCATTAAAGAATTAAACTTTTCACGATTTTAGAGGCAAATTTGACAATTTTTTTTGAGTTAATGATAACTATTACAGAAAATTATCTTTCGCAACCTACTATTTAAATACAATTAAATATAATTTGTATTTAATTAGTTTATCAAGTAAATAGGAAAGACAGAAGTCATTGTTTGTTTGGCATTTTAGTGATAGCTTTTGTAGAAATAGATTGTTTGTTACTTTAAGCTATGCGAGAGAATAAAAATAATCCCAGACAAATTACATTGTTTTTTGTCGCCATTAGAAAAGTAAATAGTGTACGAGTATAAATGTTTAATTTTATTGTAATATTTTTGTAGGTTATTAGTGTATTTAATTTAGTCTTAGGTTATATATTTAATTAATTATTAAATAAGAAGCAGAAACTAATAAATATAAACGAAAAATTAAAAATTATTTATAGCACAAAGGGTAACAATTATTTTATAAGCAATAATTATTAGCCTGAAACACTAATCCACATTGAAAAATCTCCCGATAAAAGATACATGACGCCAACGGGACATGAACCTTGGCCCCGGTGCACAGTGGGCCAGCGCTCAAGGGAGGGCGGTTATAGCATGTTGACGTTGTGATAAACATTGAAATCATAATAATAACAATAATAATTGGATAATTTGTAGAGCGCCGTTTTTGTGAAAAATCACCTCAAGGGCGCTGTACAATTTATTTCCTAGGATCTACATTTGTTATTTAGACCAACTGTGCCAACACGAGGTTCGTCATCCGTTCAGGTATGTGTCTGCCGCCAATATGGCGCTGACATGTGTCTGCTGCCAATAAAGAGCGCTGACACAACATCCTCACATAGATAACAAACCTTGGCAGCACCGCTGTGACGTTCGACGAAGACAGAAGATGGAGACTCTGCTGCAAGAATCCTAGGTAGCGAAGGAACTGTACCAGCTGCTGCAGCGAGAGAGACTACCCCGTCCACCATCTGTGCCAGCACGAGGTTCATCATCCGTTCAGGTATATGTCCGCTGCTAATATAGCGCTGACATGTGTCTGCTGCCAATAAAGAGCGCTGACACAATATCCTCACATAGATAACAGACCTTGGCAGCACCGCTGTGACGCTCGACGAAGATAGAAGATGGAGACTCTGCTGCAAGAATCCTAGGTGTGCGAAGGAACTGTACCAGCTGCTGCAGCGAGAGAGACCACCGCGTCCACCAACAGTGCCAGCACGAGGTTCGTCATCCGTTCAGGTATGTGTCTGCTGCTAATATAGCGCTGACATGTGTCTGCTGCTAATAAAGAGCGCTGACACAATATCCTCACATAGATAACAGACCTTGGCAGCACCGCTGTGCAAAATCACCTCATCCTAGTCTATTTTAGTCTCTCTAGTCACTTCCTAGCCATTCATGCCACTTAGTGTATCCTCTCGACCCTTTTAGACTCTTTCCTGGCTCCAATACCTAAATAAAATCCAGCAAAAAAAATTACAATTCTGTCTATTGTCGTGATCCGACGATTTCACACCTCTGTCTCAAACCTTTAGGGCTCGCTTATCGCAGGCTATAAGCAAAATCTTGAACCAAAGTCAAAGTGAAGTGTATGTGTGTCATCTGTAACAAAATACATAAACAAAAACAGAAAATAAAAACAAAAACTCTAAATAAAATATGGCTTATCTGTTTTCTAGGTAGATATCCTCGGTTGAAGAGGTCCCGTAAATCCCGACACCACTTGACACTTGAGGGGTCAGGTATAAAATCTTCGACTGCATTGAGAATCTTTGTTCTAGCTTCACTTTCAAAATTTAATCAGTTTAAAATGCTATAATAATTGCAATTTCCGGCTAAACGGTAGAAGTTACGCGCATTTCGTGAAATAAGAAGGTAAGTCCTATATAAAACACGGATGCTGAACATTTTTCAGCGATCTTTTAACAAGGGAAACCTTCTGAAAGGATTAAACAAACCGGAGCGGTTAAAACACGTCCGCTCTCGTAACAAGTCAGCCACCCTTTTAGCAGCAACGGTCACACCGCTGGTTTTGGGGAAGAAATTTCGCCCTTCACATATGCTATTGTATTTTAAAATGCGTTTTGTTGATGAATACTTAATAAAAACAATTAGTTTATTAATTATTTAAAACTATAAAATGTGTGTAAAATTCATTGTGGTTGATTTTATAAAGAGTTTATATATTTTGAATGGTTGGTGAATGATAATAATATAATTATGTGTATATTTTAGGACTTTTTATTTAAATGTATTACATAATCACAATAAAGTCCCGTTAAATTGCTAGATAGCTGTTTTTCCAAAGGGTTTTTCCACCTTAATTGCTCGAGGACTTAAATTTCAAATTGTTTGGTACTAGCATTATTATCTGTTTTCAACGACTTGTTAAAATTTGGATTTATTTGACTAATTACTATTGGGAATAACCCATATTATTAGTATATTGTGTTATTCCCTTAATAATTTACATTGTTGTTTAATGTTATTTTCCAGGTATTAATTTATACTAATAATGAATGTGATATTTGCCAATGCAGTAGAGATACTTATTGTCTAATTTCTCAAGTAATTGTTTATTGGTATTTTTGGAATTATTCAGTACGTAAACTAATAACTAAGTATGATGGTAAAGCATTAACAGATATTTTGGAATTTAAAATTTTTTTTATTAATAAATACTGATGTTTAGTTAACGCGGCTTCTACAATGAGAGATACTACTTCGTCGGTACTAACTTTTGAAATAGAGCAGTTAGATTGATCGGAAAAATTTAATAACAAATTAACAGCAGAATCATCTAAATTTGATAAACACGCTAACCTTCTACGTTTTGATCGTTGGCTACAGTCCTCAAAGTTCTTCATGTGTCAAACATTCGAAGAGGACGCCTCTTGACGCTGTTTTTGGACACCCTCTACCTCTGTACGTCGTGTGACTCCCGAAAGTTCGCATTCTTCTGTCACATTCAACCAATCAGAATATTTAGCAACTAGTTTAGTTTTCGAGCGGATACTCTTCTTCCAAAATACAACAAACATCTTGCATATGTAAGTAATACGCTGTTGCAAGCCAGAAATGTTGATATTTTCGATATCGGGCAAGGTTCCAGTCACCACGTGTAAAACGTGGCGAGCTTTTTCTGCATCACTTCCAGCATTGGTTAACCAAATGTCAAACAAGTAAAAGAGACCTAAAATAAAATTTAAAAAGTTATCACAAAACTATATGTACATATGATTTTTACGTAGAACGTCGTAAACCGGCGCGCGGCGCTTGGATGACGCGTACATAAACCGATTACCAACCATACGTATGTTTTTTCGTAGACCGTAACTTCTACGACGGTTTACGAATGGCGTAGATGACCCATAATTACGAACAGAGCATGAATGTGCGGTAAAAAAAAGTATCTCATAAACTGCTAATTCTAAAGAACATTTTCCATTAAATAACACTAGTGGAATCGTTTGGTAAAGTAGTTAAAAGTTTATGGAAACACAAATACAAATTTAAATATAACCAAGAAATTTATACGCGCGTAGCAGGCGTACAATTCAAAAGCCTATCTATTTATAAATTTAAAAAATTATAAAAATAATATAACATACTTTCAACTTGAAATTCCATTGTAAAACAACACTCACAAATAAAAAATTACAACAAATTAGCAACAGTAAACACGGTGACTAATAAGGGCTCTGATAATAGTAATTTAGCACTTCCAGCAAACAGATCACTTTCGAAGCCGAAATACTAATGAAATCTTTGACGAACCAGGATTGCATTTATATCTGCAGTTAGTTTGGTAATTAGGCAAGACTTACGTACAATAAACACCTTATAATGAGGTCATCAATATTTTATGGCTACGACCTACCGAGGGACCACTGTGCGGTGGCTTGGTCCCGTTGGCGTCATTTATCTTTTATCAGGAGATTTTTCAATGTGGATGAGTGTTTCAGGCTAATAATTATTGCTTATAGAAAAATTAAACATAATAAGACACAGAAAATATACTTTAATTATTGTATGTCTGTGAAAAAATGGTAAAATGACGACAATATATTTTAATTTTTTGAGATTTGAGTTCCCTTTTCCCCTAGGATGAGAAAAAAACTTCAGAAATTCTCTAGCAACCCCCTCTTATGTTTTTTCTTCCTTTTTAAGGAACCAGTTCCAAAAGTAACTGTAAAAAGAACCGGTTTGCCAACAACTGGAATCTCAGTGACAATCCATTTCAGGTATCAACCATCTTTAGTTGTAGGTCGACTAAAGTGGTTGAATAAAAGGTGGATATACCAACCTCCACTCAATTGGGGCCACTTTTTTCAAGGGTCTCATCACTTTGATTTATTTATTTACTAACGGACCATGTCCAATTACAACACATGACATAAAGTTAATACAAGGAGAAATGCTTCAATACAGGATAATTAAAAAAAACTGCTTTGACAAGAATAGGTCACATAAACAATAAAGATAATATCACGTCAAGACAGGAACAAGGTTTTTATGGAGTTCACAACTTCTGCCACACTAATATAAAATACTTCTTGCGTAATGACTGACAAAAATCATTTAAGGGCCCGCTTTCCGCGTAAAGAATTTAGATTTGGGCAACACCCACAAAATAAACAATATTTAGTGTTAAAAGAATCCGACAGAGGTGTCTGAATTCGTATTAGGAATAATTTTGGGGATTATTTAATAATTTAAATAACGAAATTAAATTACCGACATCTATTGCAATTTTAGAAAAACAGACCCATTTTTAGTTAGCACCGAGCAAATGAACGAAGTCGAAATGAAGATGGTTCTCAAAATATGGGTTTTATTACGGATTTAATTAATTAATTTTTTTTTTAAATTTTACAAAAAACATTTACGAAAGTTATTTGTATAGGTATACAAATTACTTTACTTTACTAAAATACTATTATCACTTTTATAAAAGTAATTTATAACTTTTATAAAATCAATAAATATATTTTTACATCAATAAGGTTTTTCTTATATGGTTATCTTTATAGGGTGTCCGGGGGTAAAGTGCTCAAACTTCAGGAGGTTATTCTAAATGCTAGAAGAAGTAAAAAAGAAATGGAAATTATTCGAATTTCCAAATTTTTTCCACAAAAATTTATTTTCCGTAGAAGAAATTGTTTTTTTTTCTATACAAAAAATTAAACTTTTTTACTCGAAAACTATCTTAAAAGGTTGGAATTCCAAAAAAAGTTTTTATTCTTTTTTACTTGTACTATCAATTAGAATCACCTCCCGAAGTTTGTGCACTTTACCCCCGACATCTTGTATAATATGCGCAATATAATATTTATACACGTGTAATATCTACTTTTGTACATTTATATAAATTATATACACGTTTACATTTTTATGCTCATCAAATTTATTATATTATAAAGATAGATAGAAAGATCCTTAGTGCTTCCCGAGGACTTACAAATCAGAAGACTTTTTTGTAATTATTTATTTATTCATTTAAACAATTCAATAATTATAAAGAGTAATAAAACATGTAAGCAACATAAAATTACATTCTAAAATGTGAAAGGGGCTCTATTTATTTACATTTTTATGAAATTACTACTTTTAATAGTTTAAGCTTTCAGTGAACTTTCAATTTTATTTTTAACTTCTCTAAATATTATTTGTTTAAATTGTCAAATATAATTTAATCACAAACACAAGATTCACTCAAAATGAATGATTGGTGGTTCTGAAATGTTCCCATAAATACGGTGAAAGAACCCTAAACTATAAACTTATTACCCTAAACATGCTTCGAGCGAAATGCGGATCTGGAAACCTTATCGTCAATCTGAGCAAAACATACCATGAACGTCAATATAGCAACAGCCTTTGTTCTGCTGCAGTTTCATTAAATGCCGAGAGATCCGTTTACAGTCTCCAAAAAGCAATACTGGGGCACAACCCTAGAAGCAAAGCTAAATGAATGGAATACAGAAAGATAAAAACACACCATTGTCAAAAATATCTTGGCCGTAAATGATTAAATAAAATTAGATTTATTCAGGAAGGCAAGCATTACGGTGATCGATGTTAAAAATCTAACATAGCCCTAGAATAACTCCAGTATCTTTAAGAAACCTTTCTCTTAAAGCTCAGAAAAAAACTTTCCATGACAGTTAGATATACCACTCTACAACAAGACCGCGTACGGTAAAACTGTAAAAAAATAAAGTAATAAATAACAAAATAAATATTTCACAACACAATAATTTCATCGAAAATCTTAAATCCGTTTCACCTTTCTACATTTTCTATATTCTCCTTAAGAGTATAATCCTTAGATAATGCCTTTTCAGATAATTCGTGGAAGCTAGAAAAAAATAAAATCATTGATTATAACTGCACTTCAAGTGACCTTTTAAATAACAGTAAAGGGCTCAAATGATTTTATTATTTAAAATTATTTTATTATTTAAAATTAAACAATAACTTTAATAACTTCTTTTATTATTACCTCCGTGCCTTTGCATCTTTACAAGACTTGGGCAAAACATTCTGTAGCGGAGTATAGATTTCACATCTGAAACATAATTAAAGAGTTTATTGAAAATAGAACACCAAGGTACGGTTAGTCAAAAAACGTACAATAAAGTTAATTCTGGGTAGAAATTGTACAGTTGACATTCAGGACAGGTTCACTCCCTCCTCCTCAAAAAAGACCCTCTATACAGCATTCTCAAAGATGACACAGGCTCTGAGAGAAATTATTTTCTTCAGGGCCTCCTTCCGACATAAAAAAATAACATCACTGAACTAAATTATATTCTTGTATTATTGTAGAAAGCAATCACTTTGTGGTTTGACATATTTAATAAAATAAAATACTTTTTTGTTTTAAAACCACGATATTTATAAATTTAAGAACCGACCGGTTTCGCTTTACTTAAGCATCATCAGGGTACAAATTAATACTAAACAAGAAGTACATAATGTGTGCATATATATAACAAAATATAGAGGGAGACAACATGATACAAATATAAGCAACACAAAGACGGTCATAAAATACATTAACATAAGTGCACAAGTAATGGAAAACCGCTAGATAATTATGTAGACTAATGGGTTATACGAATAAATCGGGAGAAACAAAACATCAATAAAACCTCAATAATAACGGTTTTTCCGAATTCGCAAATCATTTGATCGATAAAGATCATACATTCTGTCATAGCACCGGTGCTAACATCTTACATAAAAACGGGCATGGTAACAGACTAAACAATTTAGAGGCATATCAAGTAGTCCAATATTAAGTCTGTTTCCAATAAACCCATAAAAAATTCCCAGTTCTCCTTACCTCCTTACCACCTTGCCAGTTGATGTTTTGTTTCTCCCGATTTATTCGTATAACCCATTAGTCTACATAATTATCTAGCGGTTTTCCATTACTTGTGCACTTATGTTAATGTATTTTATGACCGTCTTTGTGCTGCTTATATTTGTATCATGTTGTCTCCCTCTATATTTTGTTATATATATGCACACATTATGTACTTCTTGTTTAGTATTAATTTGTACCCTGATGATGCTTAAGTAAAGCGAAACCGGTCGGTTCTTAAATTAATAAATATCGTGGTTTTAAAACAAAAAAGCATTTTATTTTATTAAATTATATTCCCCACAGTTTCAGAACTTTCAATAGCTTCTTTCGCTCGCTCGTTCATTATTATTCTGGATTCCAAGTTCGAGTATTGTTATTTGAAACAGATGGACCAAATATTATTATTACATATTATATTATATTTCGGACATCGTTGCATTGTGAATCATTAGAGCAGATCTTAGAGTAATATTACTCTAAGGAGCAGAATTAATAAGAACTTGCCCTGTAATTTCTAATGTTTTGGAATTAGTTTTATTTCCCAAAGTACGTATTCTGAAAAAAATAAAATAATATTTTTTATAACTTTTTACTACACAATACATAAATAAAAATAATAATTAATTTTTATAATAAATTATCGTTTATCGTATTCTGAAAAAAATAAAATATTAATTTTTATAACTTTTTACTACACAATACATAAATAAAAATATGAATTACAAATGTTTATAATAAATATAAGCTTGTAAATCAAATATTGTACTTTTTTCTTCTCACCATGCGTTCATGCGTTGAACCCTTTGGAGATATATTGTTTTCTTTGGAATACGAGATGTCTTTCGCTTATTTCCCATCTTTGAAAAAACAATATTTATGAACTGATATACGCTTAAAATTATCTATAAATAGGCAATAGATTTATCTCCCAAAGTACGCATTCTGAAAAATAAAACAATACCTGTCACCTTTGTTACACAATATATAAATAATTTATTTTTATAATAAATATTACCTACGTAATAGTAAATAATAATATATTCATCAAATCAAAATTTATATTTTTCTTCTTACCTTACAATGTCCACCATGCGTTTTTGTTTCGAACGAAATAGTCTTTTCTTAGAAATACGAGCACTTTTTCGCTTATTTCCCATTTTCGGATTACAATATTATTATTTACGATAAATATTATTTAGTAGAAATCACGAAACGGAGAACAACACGACCGTCCGCGAAGCTCTCTAAGCAGTGACTGAAAGGCAGATAGCGTACGCGCGTGAGGAAGTGAGAGGGGCTGCAATAATCATGCTTAGAATCATAAGACGTAAGCGACTGTTGTGAAAATGTTTAATAAATCACGGCGTATTTCAAAAATAGCAAAAATCACTTTTGGGGTCTATTGAGTAGCATTAAAAGAAGCATTGTGATTTTTTTCATACATATAACTTGTAAAATAACAGAAATAAAAGTTTTAATAATATTTTTCGGAGCATACTTTGCGATTTATTTCTATCGAGGGAATTTCAAATAATTACCGTTTCGGCTTTTGGAACAAATAGATACTATCTTAAAGAATAACATATATTTTTTTAAGAGCTTAAAAACTTCAAACTTTTAAGGAAAATATCTCGGAAATTGGATGAAATTCGAATAGTGGGCCCTTAAACTTACACCAAAAATTCAAGGTCCTGACTTCAGTTGACAATTCTTGCCATTTTGGACATAGGCGAATGGTAACCATATTTGTGGAGTGTTGATTGAGGAAAAACAAATAATTATTTCTGGGTCTACAGGAAGAGGTAATTAAAGGGATTAGTTGCAACTAAGTAGGTGAGCCAATCACACTGTTAATAATATTGAAAATGCAGATGAGATCAAAGTACGAGTAATCGCCTCTTTTTAGCCCTAACATCCAAGCAATTCCTCTGAAGCGATGCTGTACGGATTCGATATGATTAATATGAACATCATAGAATGGAGACCAAATAGCTCAGGCATATTCTAGATTAGGGCGAACCAACGAACAGTAAAGAGTTTTTACGGTATTGTTGAAGTCAGAGGTAATTCTATTGGTGAAGCCAAGTAGCCTAAGGCGATGCATTACGTAGTAATGCAAAATCACGTGTTTTTGGTTTGAAAATTTGGTCGCCTAGAAATGTTTCAGATGCTTTAGTTAAATACTGCGAGTAGAATACATCCTGGTCATTGAAATAATCGAGTATTTTTTATATAATCTTTTTATAAGCCCAGAAAAAAATAATGTATAAGGCCTATGAAAACTGTTTAAAGTTCAAAATCTCCTACTTACGAACCCATTTTCGGTTATGATTTTATTGAATAATGTGGGAAATTAATTTATTTATAAAATGATCGAAAAACATTTGAATATTTATACAAAATAAAATAAAAGGCACTTTTTGGAAAAGTTTTTTTCTTGCATAAATCAAAAAAGGTGGATGGTGTTAAGCGGGAATTTAAGCCTTATCGCCATCTACTTAAGGTGTGTTATTGATAGCGGCTCGATTCGAAATATTACACGACGTAGTGCATCGCTATTAACCACGTTATTAATGTGTTCAGGAAAAGACAGCTTGTAATCACAAGTGACACCAAGTAATTAAAATATATCTGGCTAATTTTTGACTATTTTGTAAAAATATTACGATAGCTATTTATAAATACTTGATATTTAATAGATAGCTATTTATAAATTCTTTATACTTAATATTTGATGTGGTATCCAATTACTTTATGTCCGCGATTAAACTACTGTGTTTGATTTTTAAAGGTCGTTTTTTTTTCTCTGGTTAGTAATTTATAAATTATTATTAATTTCAAACCAATGCACAAAGCAACACAATCAATAAACTTAGCTTTGTTTAAATTTGTTTTATTTTTTCCGTGACTTGAATTATTTTACATTGAACCTTTATTATTCAAAGCCGTGGATACTTGAAATGTATTTTGTAACTGATTCTGTTGAAAATTAACCAGATTGTACCGCTTCTCTCTGCGGGGACAAGTTTATCAACGTTCGTTGAATATATTTTTCGTCGATCGGGCCGTGTATTTCGTTTACCGTGTTCAATAGTTGGCAGCACAGCCTTGAAACACGCACGGGTTTATTACGCTAATTATTTTTCTAAACTCGTGTTCACTTCAAGGGTGCGTCATCCAATCGTGCACGGGTTTATTCAATTAAAACACGAGTTTAGAAATAGAATTAGCGTTACAGTACTGCCTCCTGCTGAACACGGAAAAGGAAATGTTTTATTGGGCCTTACGACTTGTAGGAAAAAACTATTCGAAAGAATCAGAGGTCTTTGAGATAATGTATTAATTTTTACGTAGACATTTTGAACTCAAGAAAAATGTATTACGTCTAATCTGGAATGTCTAAACACAATATATTAGATAGTGTAATGTGTGAATGAAAGAGCATGCGTGCAAGCGAGATGGAATGCTTGCACAGTTAGATAAATATAGTGAAACTATCAACAGTCAGATACAAACAAAATGGAAATTGCAAAAGGTTCAAAGTGAAGTTAGAACCTTGTAAAATAAATGCAAGCTTTACAAACTTGACGTTAAAACTTCGTCATACAAATATCTACTTAAATACAACATAGGTGGCTCTGAAAGTTATTTTGGTTATCGAAATGAGCAAACGAAATAGTTTTGCATTCAAAGATCATATTTGACAAAAAATGTCTGTTAAAACCTTATCAAACTTAGGTGCTGATCTGTCGAGAAATTTGGCCATATTTAAATCAGCCATTCTTTATTTATTGAACATTTTCGTGCACGTCTATTAACAATTATTCTTTTTTTACATTAACCCGTTCACTCTAACATATTATTAACATATCTCCCTTTCAGACTATATTCTTCTTCTTTTTGAACGCTTAATTAATCCTTTGAATAATGGATTGAGCAATGCAATACTTTTACGTGTATTTTGTCGCAAGAGGGCCGTTAAATAAACCAACGGCGAGAGCCTATTGAAAAACTGGCCATGAACCCACGAGGCAATTCATTGAATAATATTGTTGACATCATTTTGATCAAAAGTAGGTACCTTGCTTTGTGATCATCTTTTTCCATGATTAATGATGATTATATTGTATTGCTACCGTTATCACTAGGGAAGCATCAAAAGCAAACTTTATGTTCCGTTGAATTAGTTTGTAGATACGAACTTTCCTTTTATGTGTAGCTTATACACAAGCGAAAAAGTTTTAAATCTACTTAAAATATTAATTTAAATTTAAGGATTTCGATTTTTTTAGGCGTTTAAAGGGTTATCCAATTGGGCATTTTAATGGTGTTCTCTAATCTGTCCTGGCACTTATTTTTCTGTTTAGTCGCTCTGCAAATTCAAACCATAATAAACTGAATAGATAACTCGGTAGAAATGTGTTGTGGGCTTGTTTTTTGTGCCCAAAGTAAGAAAATTGATCCCTATATCGTGTGAAAAACATCACATGTTTTCACACATCAATGTTTTTTCTTGAACAGCCAATCAATTTTAAATGGCTGTCCGAGGCCAAAAGGTATTAAGAGGAAACCCGGGGGCTGAGAAATTTGAACAATAGGTATTTTAAAAATCACTTGCTATTTCACTCTGCTCAGCGAGCGCGCTATCGATGTGTAGGTACCCACCCAACGAAGAGTGTGTGCATGTTACGCTTGCCCTCCCGCCCCGCATCTCCCGTCTTCCGTCCTTCGTCATGTAGGTATATCTGGTGTTTGTGGTTATCTTTCCGACTTATTTCTCTTTTTGTCTCAGCATATAATGTTTTTGTTTACTGGGCACTTACTGGGTCTTACTAAAATCTCTAAATAGTATTGAACAATCAGTACAAGAACAGTACAGAACAATCGTATCAGCGTCTGTCTGTTTGTGTGCTTAGTTTTTGTTTTCTTCTAAACTATGAAATGGATTTTGATAGGATTTTCACTACCATTTAAAGATTTTCTTCCGAAAGGTTTACACACGTAATTTATAAATATGTATTATATTTATAAAAAGTAGAGGAAAGTCATTGTGTAATCAAGTGATTTAAAATATATTTTCGGGCGCTTAAATTGCTAACGCTGGCTAAACCTTGTGAGATACGTCAAAATAATGTACTACTAATTAATTGTATCGCTCTTACTTACTTGACCGGTCAGTGGCTGAGTGGGCATCGCGTTTGGGTCCCACCCGGGCGTCCCATGTTCGATTCTTCGGCTGGCTAAGTTCTCCATCACAACACAAGCAATACCTTCCGCTTATTGTGGTGGTAGTAGGAGTTTTTCAAATGTTAGGTTATTCGTAACCAGGGAATGTTTGTCTTTCTTTTAAAAATTAAAAAAAAAATCTTACTACCCATATAGGTACACCTACTAAAATATGTAGGTGCGTACATTTGAACTGCCTCCGTGGTTGAAGGGTAAGGCTCTTGGCTACGAATCCGCAGGTCGCGGCGTGCGCAAGTAAATTTTATTAAATTAATTTGTTTCGTTTTGCTAAATTAATCAATTAAAAATAATATAAAATACTTGTTTGGACAGATAGTTATCTTTTTTGTTTATCAAAACTTAACTACACCATTCAAGTTGTTTGAGACAGGGAAAAGTATTAAAATAAAATATTTATTTTTTATTTTAGTAAAATTCCTGAAATCAACAGGTTTTAATTCCCTCGCGATGTTTATTTGGCCAAAATGACCAATTTTTACCACATAAACATCGCAAGTGACCAATTTTCGATATAATATTGCAATTTTGTGTTCACTATTTTGTTTTACGAATCTTATTATTGTGTTTTGTTAATAGAGCCAATGCCAATGCCATTCGTTGAAATTTTGAAAATGACATGAAAGCCATAACACCCTTGCCAATCACCACACTGCAAATCGGATGGTGTGGAGGAAACCTCCATTTTTTTCCACTCTACCTCCAGACATGTCGGGGTTCTGAAAATCGGATCATGAATAAAAATGAACTAGTATTTAAATATCCATGTAACTCGAAAATAATAGAAAATGTCATGACTAAACGGCGCAACTTTTCCTACTGTGTTTTGTTATAACAGATCACCACGCAAATGGCATCTTTTTAAAAATATATATTTAAAAAAAAATTCTTTATTCAAGTTGAGGATTTTTTGACTTTCATGCTAGGTACATGTCCGTGTTACGACCAAATTCTGTATCGGGTTGCTACAGGGTTTTGTTATAATACTCGTCCAAATAAGTCGCGTCTCAACTTGAGCGCGCACATACAATAGTCAGGTGGCTTCTTGCTGCTAACTCATCTTCAGTCGCGTCGCGACTTGAGCGTGCGTTTAGACTGGTCTCCCGATCCGGCCTGCCACGCAACTGGCGGACCGATGCATATATCGCCAATCCTCACCCCCATGAACCCGGGCACCCCTGCTCAAGTCACCAAACGTAGCGAACCACTCGGGGTGACCTATGACAGAGATTATCCAATAAATGGTTCCCGGGGCGGCGGTACCCATAACCACCTCCCAAATTGAAAATTATTATAGTACTTGACGTATACAAATTGAATTTGGTCCAATTGTAGTAAGATCGGCAAGTATGGTATACTCGAAATAAGTCACTAAACCAAAAAAAAACTAATAAAATATATCAATAACTCGGGAAAAGACAACACTAGTGCACCGACACAATTCGATATACTACGCTACATCACTTTGCTGTATATTTATTTGTCGAAATAGAAGTTAAATAAATAAAATAACAATATACATTATAGGTTATTGAAGAATTATAATATTATGCTAGTTACCCAAAAGTTATTTTTAAAAAAATTATCCATTTGAGTGTTTTGTATCCATATTGGCAATACGGAACGAAATCACTTCGGAGTCGGTCTGGCCGTAACGGATGTTTTTTTTACAGATATTATTTTACGTAAACATATGAAATTAAAGTAAGAATATCGGAATACTTCACCAAACAAACACAAAAGTGACCAAACGGAAAAAAATAATAAAAAACATCGATTACTCGGGACAACACAACACTATAATATCGATTTATGACTACGTGACATCACTTCGCACAAATACATACGTATTTATCTAAACCCTATCCCCCCGACCGTTACCTCCCGAATACTGAGCGAAAGGGACACATGCAGCTCGCTCTACTAATACCTAAATGAAATCTTCAAAATTGAGGTTTTGTATTCCCCATTTTTCTCCTCCAAAAGTTAACCGATTTTCAATTTTTTTTTACCAACTACATAAGAAGAAACTATTCTATATCGGACCGTTTTGCTTTTTTTCAAAATATATTGTCTAGTTCGTAGACTGAACGTCTTTTGACTGCGTTTAAATCCGGCAATTTTATTGATTTTTGATGGTCATAACTTCTATAAGAAGCAATTTATCAAAAAAAAAGTACTGACACACAAGTCGCCGATATCTATTTTATGTTAAAAAAATATTTGCTCTAGGGTTAAAATCCAGAAAGATAAATGGGGACTACGTTTGTATGGAAAAATCAACGCCCGGTTACATCTTAAAAGGTCTTACGTAAATTGGCTACAAATATATAATTAAATATATTTCCTTCCAAATCTTTATATATATATATATATATATATATGTATATATAATGTATAAAGATTTGGAAGGAAAAGGATGTTGTACAAATATATAATTAAATATATCTTCCAAATCTTTATATATATAATATATAAAGATTTGGAAGGAAAAGGATGTAGCCAATTTACGTATGACCTTTTAATTCCTTTTGGCCTCGGACAGGCATTTAAAAATGATTGGCTGTTCAAGAAAAAACATTGATGTGTGAAAACGTTTGATATATATATATATAAATCACACTTTTCTGTTAAATAATATAAACCTCAACGTTATATTTTAATCTTCCTTGAATTATTTTCGGTTAAGTAGCTAAATGATTTTTACACCTATGCATAGACATCAAATATGCCTTCAATACACAAAACTTTATAATGTCTATTTATCTCTTATCTTATACTTAAAATGTATTTTCTTGTACGTCTACTTTATCTGGTATGTCAAATAAAGACATTGAGTTATATATAAATAGAGTCTACATTCCTCGCAATATCAGTGAGAAATATTGTTCCAGTGTGGAAATTAGGAAGAGGGGTGTGACGACTGTTGATGTCGCCCGAATCCTTCCGACCGAGAACGAACTCGACGAACGTGTCGAACAGTGTCGAAGGTGACCGGTGGCCGCGCGTCTCCACGCAAATGCTACACGAAGTCAATTTACACGACTACTGATTATGGTAAAACCCTACTTACAGATTAAAGGTTTTGCTTTACCTATATTTTCCAGTACGATTTGTACAATATCTCAGCGTGCTTATCGCATTTTGAAGTTATCGCCGGAGACCTGTGCCCGGCGAGTACTTGTAATATCCCGTGCTGTGGTATCTCAGATCGGACAATGATCCGATATGCGTGGCCAATACTTCGAATGCCAAAGCTGACTATTTATATACCTAGAAAAATATGAAATTTCTCACTCAACTTTTTGCAGGGTCATCGTACTTTATTTAATAAACATTTACAACCGCCAGATTTTTCAATTGACGTGCTAAAAGGCTGGACACGTGGATAAAGCTGTCATGTAGCATTCGTCGTAGATAATACACACAAGATATGTGTAAACTGTGTAAAATGTGTAAATGTGTGCCTTCCATGTTGATTTGATTTGAAACCACTGTCAGTCCGTATCTTCGCTTTGTAGGTACGGCATTCCTCGCATAATTTTTGACGCCGAGGCGTTTGCACTGTTAACAGCAACACATGACAAATTTGACAGTTACGTAAATAATTGCATACTTCCATCTCACCGAAATGTACGTAAATTGCCTAATTTTATCAGTACGGCTTATTTATTCAGCGAGCAATGAAGAATGGTCATTAATTGATAATCAATCTAAAATAATGTGGTTAGGCCTGAGGGCAGATTTTTCAGCGGTTAATTCGTCATGATTTTATGAATAGTGCAGTGACTCCAGTAAAATAAATACTATTTACAATTTATTATCCTCCCACGTAGCATCATGCTGATTGACTGCTGGCGACTTTATCATAAATCAACTCGAAATTAAACCCGCGTAAAAATAAACTTCTATAGACAGTTTATTGGTTTTACAAAGAAAAAAGAAGCTCATTCCTCTGTTAAAATCATAGACAATACATGTAATAATGGTGATATCTAGGCTCGCGACCATAGAATAAAGAAGAAAACTAGAAGAAGAAGAAAACTAAAGACAACCAATGTCTCATTTAGCCCAATAGCGAAGCGCCCTGTCTCCATCTCCATCTCAATTGCATTTCAAGCACAGTATTGTATTGGAAATTTAAGCCTCGATTGGGAAAACATTTGGATCGCGAAACACGCCCACAAGGCGTTTCTTATTATGTTCTATTCCAAGACCTATATACGGATTATGTATTAAGCCGTGCTAAGCTCGACTTTCCAACCAAGCCGAGCTTAAAATTATATATTTATACTATATATTCAGTGGTATACCGCCATACAATTTGAATTTCATAGTTATTTTAGAGTTTTTGTTTGGAAATTTAAGGCCCGATTGGCCAGGCTTTTGGATTACGAAACGCGCCCACATCACATTTCTTGTGTTTTTCTTTATTACGTTGACCCCTTTCAATATGATCAATACAAAACATTAGCAGCCTTACTATTAAGGCGAAGCTTAATGTCAAATCAGTATTTTGATTAATCTTTATAACGAATTGGTGTATATTATGAATACCAAAAAATATGCTTCAGATAAATTGAAGGTTTTCCTATCGTTTCGCTTGAATAGAATACAAATAGAATTAAAAAATACTCAATAAAAAATATATATGTAAACTACTAAAAAATACAAATAAAATAAATTACTCAATAAAAAATATAAATGTAAACTACTAAAAAAAATTTTTTTTCAATATAAATGTATGAACGCGTAAAGGAAACAACTTAAAAAGGTACAGTATTATAGCCAAGATTATCTGTGACAGTTTCACTTGATAAACTTTTTTGCTTTCTTTTAAAATTATTTACAAAATAAATAAAAACCAGTTTTGTGCTTGAAATCGAACGTTTCTAGACTCCGTTTGTCAAGGGATTTTAATGCATATTACCTATAATATAAAGTACACCAAGAATATACACATTATGGATTGTAACTTCCTCATAAACGTGTTTTAACAAGCGATAAATAACCATTTGTGCATCGTTAACTGTTGTCGTCTATCAAAAATCGGCATAAACTGGATAAAATCGGCATACACGGAAATCTGCTTCGTTGGTTAGAATCATATTTATCAAATAGAAGTCAATTAGTTACTGTTAACGGTTTTAACTCTTCCCCAATATTAGTTACGTCGGGCGTTCCACAAGGATCACACCTTGGACCCTTGCTTTTCTTAATCTTCATTAACGACCTTACATGTAAACTCCACTGTAATTTTTCTCTATACGCTGACGACCTCAAGATATATAAAGCAATTAAATCTATGGAAGATTGTGAACTCTTACAACAAGACCTTAACACATTATCTGCCTGGTGTATTGACAATGAAATGGAATTGAATATAGCTAAGTGCAAAGTTATAAATTTCACCAAGAACACCAACAAAACTCTATACTCATATAGCATATGTGGTCACAATCTGGAAACAGTTGAATCGATCAAAGATTTAGGAATTATATTCGACAACAAACTAACGTTCAACCAACACATATAATACATTGTAAATAAATCAAATAAAGTACTAGGTTTTATTGTAAGATCACAAGGCACAAGACTGCAGAAGTGAAAAAGCATGCACTCGATGTTCCGGAACACATGACAACGACAACGACAACGAAAGCTGTCAAAGAGACAAAAAAATGAATGATCGATTAAAATTACAACTGCCAACTGACCATTTTGCTTGGAGTGATGAATGTTCAGTGCACGTGAGAAAAGTTGAAGCGGAAAAAAAGAAAATTGATTTTTTATGTCACTAAAGACCTGCTCTAAGGTAAACAGTAACATAAAAATATTTTCGAACAACAAATTAGAAACCGAAGAGATCTTGTACCTTAATATACAAAGCTTGCCTGCACACCATGAAGAGTTACAAATTTTACTCGAAGAACGAAAACCTCAAATGATCATGCTCAGTGAAACGCATGTCACAGAAGAAATAGAAGAAGTTGAAATAAAATTTACGAACTATAAGGTAATAAGATGTAATTCGAATAGTCGGCATACAGGCGGAGTAATAATGTTACTGAAAGATAATATAAATTTTGAAACAATTTCTAACGAAAATCACAAAAACTGTACCTGGATCTTAGCAATAAAAATTAAGAAAGGATTTAGTCCAGGAGTATACTGCGTAATTTATCACTCCCCAAATGCCAGTAAAAGTGACTTTATAAATTATTTTGAAAACTGGTGTTCAAATTTTTTAAAAGAAACTGATCTCAATATAATTATTGGAGACTTTAATATAAACATGAAATGCGAAACAGATTTTTATACAAAGAAAATGAAAAGCATCATCAACATTACAGGAATGAAACAGTTGGTCAAAGAATACACTAGGATAACACAATCAACCTGTACACTCATAGATCTTGTTTTATCAAATGATTATGAACTAAATGTAAAAATATTAGATACACCTAAAATAACAGATCATAGCATCATTAATATAGTGATGGCAAAAAATAAAAATATCAAAAATATCGAAAAAGTTATTAAAAGAAGAAACCTGAAAAGATACGATATGAGTAAAATGATTCAAGAATTATTGATTCAAAATTGGAAAGATGTAAATAACTTAGATTTTCACAAAAAAGGTGAAACTATAATAACCAATATGACTGATGCAATAAATAAAATAATGCCTGAACAACGTATAGTAATTAAAACCAATAATCAATGGTATTCCAAAAAACTAAGACAAATGCAATATGAACGAGATACTTCTTATAAAATAGCAAAAATTACAAAGAATAACGAACATTGGAATAGATTTAAAACAATTCGAAACAAGTACTCAAAACTTATAAAGGATACAAAAAATGAACATTTCATCAACAAAATTCAACGGGAAAAGGGAGATCCAACGAAAATGTGGAAAACACTTAAGTCAATGATGAAAAATAAATGTGAAGATGTGGAAAAAGATATCATATTCCCAACCGAATTGGCTGGCGAAAACAACATGGCTGATAAGTTTAATAAATATTTTGTGACAAGTATAGAAGAAATTAACAAAAATATCCCAATCATAGAAGAAGAAGAAATTTTAAATTTTGAAGAAAAACTTGCGAATTAAAGTTTAAGAAAATAGACGGCTAGAAACTCCAAAGAATACTGTCCAAAATCAAATCAAAGCCCAGCCAAGATGGGATCACTATTCAAATATTAGAACATGCATTACCTGTAATAGGAGAAGAGTTTCTTAGTTTAATAAACGAATCGTTAGAAACAGGGAAGTTTCCTGAATCATGGAAAACGTCTATGGTGATACCGATTCCAAAGATTTCGAACACAAAAAAATGTGAAGACTTTCGACCTGTAAATATGTTACCAAAATATGAGCAAGTGATGGAATACATAATTAAATCTCAACTTGAAGAATACTTGGAAAATAATAGCATCCTTTGTGACGAACAATCTGGATTTAGGAACAATAATTCATGTGAAACAGCGTTAAATTTAGTAATTGATGATTGGAAGGAAGATATAGATAAAAACTTGCATATTGTTGCGGTGTTTTTAGATTTTCAGAGAGCTTTTGAAACAATAGATAGAAAAAGAGTTATTAAAAAATTAAAAAAAATATGGAATAAAAGGGAAAGAACTGGAATGGTTTAAAAACTACTTAAGCAACAGACAACAAACAACAAAGATAAGAAACAATATATCAAATCCGATTGAAAATAAGCTGGGTGTACCGCAAGGATCTGTATTGGGTCCGATATTGTTTATACTCTACATAAATGATATGGTAAAAATATTAAAACATTGCAAAATAAGACTGTTTGCAGACGACGCACTAATTTATATTGCAGAAGATAATTATGAGAAAGCAATCAAAAAGATAAATAGTGACTTAGAAACATTGTCAAAATGGCTCAAACTAAATAAATTAAAACTAAATGTAAATAAGACAAAATACATGCATATAGGCAGAACAAATACGCATGAGGAACCAAAGGTTTCTATAAATGGAGAAATCATAAAAAAAGTGGAAGAAATTAAATATCTAGGTGTTATTATAGACTCAAAATTGAACTTCTCAAAAAATGCAGACTATACAATCAAAAAAATTGCAAAAAAAATATCATTTCTTGGTAGAATCAGAAACAAAGTAAATAAAGAAACATGCCAGATAATATACAATACAATTATATCACCACACCTTAATTACTGTTCAAGTATTCTTTTTCTCTGCAATAAAGAGAAAATGAAAAAAATGCAAATACTGCAAAATAAAGCAATGCGAATAATACTTAAGCGCAACATATACACACGGATAAGAGACATGTTAAAGGAGCTGAATATTTTGACGGTGAAGCAAACTGTGTATTTGAATGTACTTATTTTTAAACATAAAATTAAATTAGGGATGATGTCTAAGGAACTGAAAAGAAAAATAAATTACAATAACGAGATACACGGACACGGGACGAGAAATTCTAAGCAAATTAGATTGCCAACAAGAAAAAAAACAAGCACCCAAAAATCTCTGATGTACCAGGCCGTTCAACTCTATAACAAAATCCCAAAGGAAATTGCTGTGATAGAAAATATTAATAAGTTCAAAAATGAATTAAGAAAATATGTCTATCTCAATTATTAATGTTTCTTTTTTTGTGACTTTATTGAAATATTTAAAGAAAGATTATGTTTGCCAAACAATGTACATGTTTATATGTTTATAAAACTATTAGCACACACGAAGATGTGAGCTAACTTAAGATTAATAAATAAAAAATAAAATAAATAAATAAATCAACTAAACTGTTCAAGATCTCTAATAGCCTAATAATTCTATTCAATTCGTTAATCCGTAGTGTTCTTGAGTACGGGTCAACAGTCTGGAATCCACATTACATTACACAGGTATCCAGACTTGAATCTGTCCAAAGAAAATTTACACGGATTTTGTCTTATCGATCAGGTGTCTACCATCTTCTAAATGGGTATGAACAAAGACTTACATATTTCAAACTAGAGAGTTTAGTTAAAAGACGAAATATAAATGACCTCTTAATGCTTTACAAAATTGTGAATAATCGTGTAAATAGTAACTTAGTCAATCAAATCAATTTTTACGCCAGGCCCAAATATACTAGAAATATGAACATATTTTGGACCGAAATTTTTGCCAATAACACTGGTTATTTTAATCCTATGTCTAGAATGTCTCGATCATACAATGATCTTGCTAAAACCCACACAGTCATAGATATTTTTGCAAATAATATAACTTGTTTCAAGAAATATCTCCACGATTTCTGTACTTAGATAAAAAAAAAATAAAAATAAAAAGAAAAATAAATAAATAAAAAAAATTGTTTAGTGGTTTAGAATTTTTTAATATATCCTCTTTAAATTTTTCTACTTATTATGTGCTTCAATCTTTGTAATTAAGTTTTAAGTTTTGTATATAAATACTGTCATTGTTTTACATGTTTGCTTATGTGAATGTGCAAATGTGATTGCTGCAGACACATTAGTCTAGGGATACTTATAATTGTATTTTTTTATTATTTTGTAATCCATAATTAATGTTTTTATAAATATCCTGTTTGTGTCTCGAATAAATAAATAAAATTTAAAAAAATCAGTGTAAAATATAAAAAAATATATTAGTAAGACTCTATTTTGTTTGAATTAAATGTAATAGATATATCTAAAATATTATGTTACCCTATATCCCTCTTGACACTCCCTTAGAAAAAATTCAATGCGAAAAAAATGCAATGTCCAGGATTCAATTCCTTGATGCGACCAAATCTTAATCTGATTATTCTGTTTCAAATTTTCGTTTGGGAGTCACTAATATTGTCTTCAATGATTAAATATTACACATGTGTTGCGCAATAATACGTAATTATTGCGAATGTGTTATGAAATAGTTAAGGCGAAAACAAAACATTGAAGAAGTTTTACCGTTTTTTTTTTTAAAGTTGTAATAGAATATGATACACACTCTCCCCGACTACGAAGTCAGAAGTCGCTGGCTTAACATAATGATTTAGGTTTATTAAACACTACAACTTCTTAAATGTTTTGTTTTCGCCTTAACTATTTCATAACACATTCGCAATAATTACGTATTATCACGCAACACATATGTAATATTTAATTATTGAAGACAATATTAGCGACTCAGAATAGAATTGAATCCAGGGCATTACAGGTGTAATGCCCTGGAGCGCGTTCAACACGCTCTTGTGTCCTGTTCAGGGTTGATCAAAGCAAAACGAACTCTAAGCAGAATTCTTGCCTGAACAGACTATGCAATAATTACAATAGCGTATTATCCAAGGTTGATATTTTTAGTTGCGAATTTATCAAATACAAGAGGTCCATAAAATAATATTTCTTTGATGGTTCGTGAATAATGTTTATGTCTCTATTGTTCATATCTCTATTATGATTTGATTTATATCTACAACCTCTCTTCATGGCTATAGATGTATTTTGTTGTAAATTTTTCGTTTTATATAATCTTTTGTTTTGTATAAATTTTTTAATTCATATTCCTTTCTCACAAATTTAATTTACTTATTCCATATTATGCTGTCTCAGTAGAGGTAAAGTCACAAGGAGGAAATCCATAATTGGTTTTATTTTAGCTATATAATACTTATGTACAAACTGATTAAATGTAAACTGTCGATTTCTCGAAAATTAATAAATAAATAAGTAATAGTTTCTCACATTTCGTATAAAAAATAAATTTTTCGCTCTGCATTTTTTTTTAAGGGAGTGTCAAGAAAGATATTGGGTAACATTATATTTTAGAGAGATAAAGTGTTTTTTAATCTCTTTAATTTTATCTACCGTTTGTAAAAAACTAATCAATCTAAAAAAATGTTCATTCAATTCAACGTTTGAATCTTCATGAAAAATCTTCGGATAAAATATCTGTAAATGATAAGAGACACAAGAATAAAGTGATAACCGTTTACAACGAAAACTGATATTGCGAAATATCGTTTATGGGGCTCATAGATTACGCTATACGCATCATGGCTTGGGCTATTTCAACATAGAGTGGTCTGTAACATTAAAAAATGCCCCATCCCCTTTTCTCACCCGTTATTACTTCTAGATGATAACAATTTCATACTTTTTTATTCAACTGATTTGGAGGATATTGGCAGATGATCATCTATTTTTATTTTACTTGCTTAAATTCCATGTTCCTACGCTTTGTAAACTCTTATGATCCTATATCATGTTACCTATATTTTTTTAACCTATGCATTGTTAAATCTTATATTTTATGTAATATTTATATTCTTATATATTATGTAAAGTATTTATTTATATGGTACCTATTTTAAAAAATGCATAATAAATAAATAAATATTTGAAAATGTTCGATCAATATAAAATATATTAAAAATGGGCTTACTTCGGCCGTACGTATATATGTCACACTCTGGATTGTACTGAAAATATATCATATAATTTATTTTTACAGATTTAATTGTGAAATTAAACAAATTAACTAAATGATATTATACACTCCTTTCTTTGTCGCTATGTTTTTGTTAAATATAATTAAACTAAATTAAATTTAAGTATGAAAACTAAATTTAACTTTGCCACCAAGCGGACTAAGTAACAAACAAACAAGTAATATATACATATACTGACGTTGTAACCGATTCCAAGGATCTAGTTTGTGTAATACAATCTTCAGATCTAGTACCTACAAGTTGATTGGAGCAAGCCGGGTTCATTTGTATTAGTCAAACGGGCCATTTATGAACGGGCCAGTGGGCCGGTAATATATACATATACTGACGTTGTAACCGATTCCAAGGATCTAGTTTGTGTAATACAATCTTCAGATCTAGTACCTACAAGTTGATTGGAGCAAGCCGGGTTCATTTGTATTAGTCAAACGGGCCATTTATGAACGGGCCAGTGGGCCGGTCAGTGAGTCAGTCTCAGTCAGCACTCAGCAGTCGGGAAAAAAATTGTCCAAGGAAAGTCGTGTGTTTGCGAACTGCTCAAAGGTTAACGGTCTTTCGTAAAATATCTGAACAAGCGTTCAATATCTACTTACTTAATTTTATTTCATGAAAAGGGACGATCAATCGCCCTTTTCTGTCAGAAGCTATCGATTCTGTATTTTGTACCCGCTCGTCCCTATTTTTTCGCGTTCCAGAAATCTGTCGGTAAAAACGGGTCCTTTTGTTTGAAAAAAACATGCGTGCTATCTTGTTTGAATATATATTTATTAATTAGTTTTCAAGTGGTCTATAATAATTTAAGAAAGGTGAATAATATTTCTAGCAGTCTTTTAATGTTTTACAAAACTTTTGAAAATGCCGCGTCGGTAATGTAGAAATCCTAAAACCTTTCAACCCTTGTGATTCCTGAATGAAGTCTTATTTTTAACACGCATTTACAATAACATTTGACGTAATGATTTAAGATTTTCACAGCCAATAACTCTCTTTTTACATCTTCCCTGATATGGCCAATGATTATCGAAAAATTCAACATCAATTTACTCAATCTCCAAAGTACGTACCCACCCCAAAAGTTCTAAATATTACAAACTAAAATTTATAAAATACGTACAAGCCATTCTAAAGGTCATTAGGAAAAGTTGATAGCATTAAAATCTGGTTAAAGTTTACAGTAGGTATTGCTAATTCAAAGTAAATTAATAATAAAAAACTTGTGTCGTTTTTGAAAAATATCCTTATTTTCCCTGCGGGTCGGTAAGGTAGAAATCTGTAATTGTTTATCCTACGGGAAGTTGTTTACCACTTCTGTCACATCACAGCTGTCAATCCAATTGTCAGTGTCAATTAATACGTTCGGTGAAAACATGGAATTCGAACGGTTATTAGTGAATTGATAATACAAAAGACTGTTTCAGTGAATTGTGTGATTGCCGAGAGGTATACAAATGTGGTTTCCTGTGAATTAGTGACGCCCCAGTGAGTAAACACTGTGTTTAAAATTTCTGTTGTACAGGTTAGCGGCTATGACATTTTTATGTAACTCTGTGTAGATAATCTGAATTGAAATATTATAAATATTGTTTGAATATTCGTTTTACTCCGTGGTGTTTTAATACAAATATTGTGCAAAAAGTGTCACCGATGAAGAAATTAAATGAAACCTAAATAATAATAACTAAATTAACACGTTTCTGCGAATCTTTTGAAGAATCGTAGAAGGCCCATCGATATCGTAAGTTTTATTTAAATTTATTCATAAGGTTTTAAAACATTACTGATGTCACGATGTATTATTTTTTACATATCTTTTATGTGAATAGTTAGGTTATTGGTAAATAGATTTTTTTAAATGTAGGTAATTCAACCAAAGTTTTAAGGGTAATTATTAGGGATCGCTGGCCACGCTTAATATGTTTTTTTTTTAATAAAACCTTTTGATTCACCCTAATTACTATATAAGGAAATTTGCGTTTGGTAAATTTTTAATTTTAACATTCTAATTTTTAATTACGTAAAATGATGGATTTTAATTGCGTAAAATGTATGGGATGACAACCATTTTAAATAATTTCTGTCAACGATATTTTCATATGTTGCGATTCCCGATACTCGCGGGGCTAGAGAAACGTTAGTATCATTTAACTCATGCATATTTTGGCGGAATACTGGAAATAAAAGAAGGAAGAATTAAGACATTTAAAAAATATTTTTGTATGTAATAAAACTAACCTAACCTAACGCATCCTAACTTAACCTAACGTAACCTTACCTAACATAACCTAACCTTACTTAACCTAACCTAACCTATCCAAACCTAACCTTTTTTTAAAAATATTTTTTATTTATAAAACATGCTTAAAATTATTTTTTTTATTTTCGGAATTCGGCCAAAATAGTACCTACTTAATTTGCATAGAGTAAATGGTAATAACTTCTCTTCTAGCCATTCGTATGGTATCAGGAATACCAACTTAAGAAAATGTTGTCAACAGAAATTATTTTGGCTGTCATCCCATACATCGAAACGGAATTTTCAGTTTACGCAATTAAAAATTAAAACGCTAAAATTAAAAATTCCCAAATGACAGATTCCTTTCGCAGTATTTAAAGTAAATCAAAAAGTTTTATTTAAAAAAAATCGTATTAATTACCGTTTTAAATTAGCTTTGTAAATCGCCTTTGAGGTTATATTTTTCCTAACAGAAACAAGAAAGGTGCTCAGTGACCAGATATAATTAGCCAAGTACCTACTTCCCAATCTTCCTCTTCTCTACATCCTCCCCGTCTTGATCCCTTGGCCACAACATACATCAATGGGGGATGCCAAAGTCTCACTGCCTCCATACGGTTGGGATTGGTGTAATAATTCAAAAGATATATTATCATGTGTGCTTATATATTTTATTCACATTACTCAACACATTGAGAAAATGTTAATGCAATAAAGGTATTGCATTAAAAGTGCATGCACAAATCCCCACTTTTTTTCAATTGATTAAATACTTCAATATAATGTGGGTCAGGGACATATTTAATTTTCCATTGCATCTTTTACATATCCCATCTCCAGGAGTGTACGTTTAATATTTTTTCTATTTAGTCTATAATACGTAAAAATTAAAAATAATGTGTTCTACTTTATGTTAAAGGCACAACAGCTGAATGCCTTGGTAGATGCAGGAGCGGCCAAGAAAAATAAATATATCTTAATTGGGACATCCCAAGAAAAAAGAAATTCTCAAAAATTCCGGCACTTTTTAATTTAATTTATTTCACTAACTCTTTTTATACGCCTATGTGGAAATATTTACAATTTTGTACATAAGGGTTATAAACAATGGTTGCAAAAATAATTTCTTACGTTACAATGGTTTACAATTGGATCAAATAAAAACATAATTATAAACTGAAATTATCAGAAATAATATCGTGACATAAAAAATGTTTTTAGTATGTTTTAAACATCGAATTTGTTAGATTAAAAATGTCGAAATCATTTGTATATTCATTTGCTTCTATGTAGGTGATGAATTAGCGAATTTGCTACATAATTTGTTTGTGAATGATGACATTAAAATATGTAGATCATAAGTACTTTGTATAGTAGGTACTCTTAAATTGACTAGATTCAGAAGTTCGCAAGAGTGCTTTGAATTTACAATTTTGAAAATTTGAAAATGAACCATAGGTCGCTTATCGTACGCCGATCCTCGAGTGTA
Organism: Hesperophylax magnus; assembly: GCA_026573805.1. Classification (NCBI taxonomy): domain Eukaryota; kingdom Metazoa; phylum Arthropoda; class Insecta; order Trichoptera; family Limnephilidae; genus Hesperophylax; species Hesperophylax magnus. The sequence continues at coordinate 8,442,546 of JAIUSX010000184.1, read as the reverse complement.
AGGTAATTTAGTAAAAATTATAAAAGTAAAAGTTTTTAAGAGCAGGAGTTTTAAAAAATATATTGTTTGTCAATTTTATTAGTCCTTTGTTGATTTATAACGAACTGTGGCATCCTCAAGCAGGTTATCTTGCAAGAATTTATATGATTTATAATATTCACTAGGAAACTGAAGAATGCGCCGCAGGTAAAAAATTGGCGAAATAGTTTCTGAATTTGGTTTCTCCATGGTTAAACCTATAAATGCTGTCGATTTTTATCATTCGAAAGTCGTGTTCCAAAAATATTTAGGGTAGGTTGTTTCATATTATTTTCATTAGACTGACTGATACAGACCAAATATTCAACAGCTGTGACGTATTAGATATACGCCAATTATACGTTAAAACACTACTAAACTACATTTTTGACAAAAAAAATAAATTTCAACATACACAAAAAAACACTAACAGACCAGTTAGACAAGCGTACAAAGAAAACATAAAAACTCCGACAGTAAATTCAAGCTTTGGACAAAGACACTACCAATACCATGCTATAAAAGCTTTCAACAGTGTAAAACTTGAAATTAAAATTGAGGAAAATAAAAATAAATTCACACACAAAATTACAAAATGGATTAAAGAACAAAAAAGACAATATTACCAAAATGTCATAGCATAAAATAAAAATAAAACCTACACGTAACACACAAAACCAAAGATATTAGAAGAACGAGATGTGCTATGCGCAGTTCGTACTGAGTGGAATTGTTTTGCCGAGTGTCGCCGGTTTTGTTCACCAATACTACTGCACACCTTCGCTTACGCTAAGGCATCGCTAAGGTATCCGCACTAATACATAGAACAGATTTCTGTGCGTACACGTCCCGATACCGTTCAAAGTACCCTAATTAGGTAGTACTCCGGCTACGGTCCGGCGGCCAACATAGCATATCTCGTTCTTCTAATATCTTTGCACAAAACCAATATAAACACACATCACTCACAAACACACAAGATTATATATTAAATGTATTATTTTCTCTTTAAATGTATTATGTAGATTATATTTTCATATTATAAAATGAAGGCCTCAGCACGGGCAAGCCACCCAGTGAGGCCAACATTACTGGAAAACTTTGAAATGTAAAAAATATTGTACCAAATAAAAAAATAAAAAAAAACTTTGAACAGTTCATCAAATTTAAACGTTCATTTTCGGGTTCTGTGAAAGTTTTATTCAAGTTCTGTTATTATATAATTATAGGACAGTTCTTGACAAAAATGAAATAACAAAAATTAACTTTAAAATTTGAAGAATTGTTCAAATTCTCTGAAACAACCCGACCTAAGTCTTCAAATTTATGAATATTTTTAAAACGAATTCAAAATATATCAAGTGGAAAGTCAATTTCCAAATAACACTTATTCTCTAAATATTTTAGTAATTATATATTTATACATACATGGAATTTTTTTTTAAGTTAGGTTTTATGTCTGACAGCTGAATTCGTAGATTTAGGAAACCGTCGCGGCGCCTCCGCGGAACCCCAAAGTTCCACGGAACCCCAAAGTTCTACGGAACCCCAAAGTTCCACGGAACCCCAAAGTTCTACGGAACCCCAAAGTTCCACGGAACCCCAAAGTTCTACGGAACCCCAAAGTTCCACAGAACCCATATCGGGAACCGCTGCTTTACGTGATAAAGTATTTACTTGCTGAATTTTTGTGGAGAGATAAATAAATACGTTAATTAATAATATGTGTGATAAATGTGAATAACTGCCAAAAACTGTGAATAACTTTGAATAATTTGGTGGAACTATATATACTATATTGTATAGTAAGTCAAACTTTTAATATTGACATGTGAAAGAAAGCCATACGTCACGCGTTTCAAATTAGTACAAATAGATTTGAAGTGGTAAAAATAAACGTCTGCCAAAAATTATACTTTGTCGTTTGACAACGAACGAACGCATTCTATTTTTAAATATGTAAATCTATTTGCATTTCACTTTTGTTTTTTGTAACGGAAATTAACCTACATCCGATCGAGCTGAAACTCGGCAAATAGACTCGTTGTCGATGACAATGCATTCTTACAACTTGGTGACAATCACGTACATACACGCGGACATATTTTTTTGAAATCGGATGACATTAAAATACGTAATAAATGTCGGTCCTACCCGATCGACATTTGGTGAGGTTGGTAGAATTTTTGACTCCAGTTCCTGTGTAGGAAGGTTCAATCGCCAGTCAAACCATTTTTTAAAGTACTATCTGTACCCAGCCACTGTGGCTCAGTCTGTCTATGCAGATGGAGAAACAATAGCGCGTGTTTCTTTTACGTCCAACAGATGGCAGTGTTTTTCAAAAAATATCTCGTATATGTATAAAAAACACACGTGTATTTGAATGCAACCTTGTGTCAAAATTTCGAAGCAACCGGTGAAGAACTTTCGGAGATTTAAGATTTTGAACAAACGAACATTTACATTTGTGTTTATTTATATAAGATGTAAGATTGAATTCAGTAATGAATATCGAATACTGACAAACGGGGTCAAATCAGTCGAGAGATGGGAAAAAAGTACCTACATAATAATATTTATGACGAAAGTGGCGAACATAATAGCATGAATATACCTGTACACATGTCATGACTAATGATTCAAATGATGTACTAATGACATCTGAGACAGCGGAATTGTTAATTTTGAGGACAGGGTTGATACAAAAAGTTGGTAAATTTGTTTTGAACCCACGTAAAGACCTCTAAATAAGATAAGATTTTGAATTTACTGTGTACCTACCAAAGTATATATACATTTCGTCTACTAATTTAATGATAAAAAGAACTCCGTAGTTTAAGAGCTGATATAGTACCTAGAAATTCCAGATACATCAGCTTTAGAAATTGAATGATTTTCTTCACTATACATGAATTATTTAGGTGACAATAATTAATAAATTGAAAATATTTACGATGTAAAGATGGAATTTTTTTAACCAGTGATTCACAGTGATTCCTGACATTATTTGATGTAAAAATGTAATTTTAATTTCGGTCCATGGTGATATTTTTAATGTTTTTTTTTGCAACTTAAAACATAAAAAAATCAGTAGTTATTGGACAGTTAGGATCGGGGTGAGGGGTTAGGTTAGTTAGGTCGGCTGCGTGACCTGTTATGTCATGCGGAAGAAAAAAAAGGTTTTTAAGAAAAAATTAAACATCAAAATAAGTCACCGGATGCCAACATTTTACTTACATTTTTTACTCCAAATAATGTCTGGAATCACCGATTAGAGTAAGTCAAGCACGTCCCTTAAAGAGAAATAAACAATGCATGAAACATTCAGAAACAGTATTAATAAAAAGTATAGATAACAGCGGACCTAGGATTGATCCCTGTGGTACGCCAGAAGTAACTGGTTCCCTGGTTCACTGGTTTTATCTTAGTATATCTGCTACAGCACATTATAGACATCATGCCTCTGTTTTGAATTATTTCAATTCTTTTAAGTTCTGTTTATTGCTCAGAAAAATTAAACTTGTACAATTACAAAAAATCAGGTGGGTGCTACATGGTTTATGAAGTTACTGAAAGAATTGTGGAGCTAGTTTTATATTATAAACAATATATTATATAGCTAGTTTTATTAGTCCAGTTGATTGGTTACTATTTCAGTCTGTATTTGGTGTAAGTAAGTTTTTATTTTCGATCGCCCTATGTTTTGTATCCAGCTTTTTATTTGAGTTGTCCAAATGTTGTATTCGGAGATGCTTGTTGAATATGTTTTTTGACGCTGAGATCTAGTGTTTCTAATATGCGTGTTAGTTGTTATTTCTTGTGTTTTGTATTTATATACGTGAGTATTTGTTTTAGAATAGAGTTGTTTAATTGACACGATGTTAAGTTGAAGATTTCGCAGTGCCAGTTCTTATAGAAAGGATAGATTAAGGTTGGAAGAACCTGATTATTCAATTCGGTTCACTAAACATAGCCACACTTGATAGTTGATGTCGCTAATCTGACTGGCCGACCTCTTCGTGTTATGGCTTGGCAACCATTGTTGAAATGTCGCTACACAGACAACATCAACATCTACGCTGAACAGTTTCTAAAAACTCATCCATAATCAACATGACAATCACAATGGTCTCATAACACGGCGTCTTGTGAAAATGCAAATAATGGTATTGAAATTCTTGACTAGCAATAAGAGATGCCACCGCACTGTTATATAGTTTATAATAAACTATTAACTTGGTGCGGCCTTTGTCTGAAGGCGCTTGTTGATTAGTGATTTGTCATTTGCAGTGGTCACCATCACTGACTCACGGTCCGAAGTCTGAAATAACCAATCATCAACCATTATCAGGGGTATACAGAAAGGATAGAGTGTCACTCGAATATATCTCCACACACACTCCTTGCTTGGTTCTCATTCAAACATCGTTTCGTAAGTACTCTTCATCCAGTCGTCTGGATGCTCGTATTCTAGTCATGCACAGATTAGTAAAGTTATAGGCATTCCGCTGTTAGATACCTAACCTAACCTAAGTAACCTTTCCCTCATTCTCATGAACGGTGTATTTTTTTGTCTAGTGAAAAATCTATTCGGGCGGCTTGGATTTCATTTTTATATCCACAGATTTATTCCGTGATTAAATTTTGCAAACTTGACCTGAAAAACAAGAGGAAGGAATCCAATTGTCCCTCCCCTCAAAGCGGAATTTTGATACTTCTTGATGAAATTTTGCACACTTGACTTTCAAAATAAGGCTAAAATTATAAAAAAAAACTGTGCAAAGACCGTTCAAAGCCGGGACTGCAGCTAGTCCCAAAATAAAATCCTACTAGTGATTTTTTTACCCGTGAAAAATCACGGATTACATATTGTCTTGCCAAGATGAAAACTTAGAAAATTTGTTTCTACATAATGAAAAAAATATTACTATTTTTAAATATAGAATTAAATAAATTATCTAAAATATATTATAAGTAGGTACTTACCTACTTTATTGCATTTCGGGATTTGAAATGATTCTTTTAATAATATATGCATATATATTATAGTATAATTGCGGCATGTTCCAGAATGGTTGATACTTACTCTCAGTATCGCCCTGATGAAAAGCCACCATTTACCGCTGATCGGAATGGCAAGTAACTTCTTCACTTTTATTTTCCCATATCCACCCGCTCCCCACCCCCTTCCGCCTCATAAAATATCCCAATGTGAAGAAGCCACGGTCCTTCTGGCTCCAGATAGTTGTGCCTATTCACATATAAAAGGGTCAAATTTTTGAAAAGATGCAAAAACAAAATTCGAACAGAATGTAGGATATGGTTCCTACCTCCTATTACAAAATATTTTAATAATTAACCTATAATAACCAAGTCCGACTATGAGGCCGACTACCTCAGCGCGCGACAGATTTTAAAGTGTCACCTGATCAAGTCAGTGCCATCGAGCAACGATAGTTTGCAAACGGCGGCGATTGTTGTTGGTACTCATTGTTACTGCTGATTTGCGTTTTATTTTACTACAAGTACGAGTATATTATAGAAACATATTTAATCGCGACCGCGTGGATTCGTAACTTAGCGGTAGCGCGCCCAGGCCTGCACTCTAGTAGGCCTCGATTACATAATGACATTACTTACCTAGCACGCTTTTAACATCAAAAATTCTATTATTTCTCTTTAATTAAATATTTAATTGTTTTTTTTTTACTGCATGTTTTATGTATATTGGCTGTAATTGAAAACGATTAAAATTAATTTAAAAAAGGTAAAAATTTACTTTAACTTAACCTTCTCTCACTTTTGATTAACGAAAGCGACTGCAAGTACATGAATAAATATTATAGAGCAGAACATCTGTGCCCTGAAACTGCGCACGATCGGTGAGCTCTGGCGTCGTGCAAGTCGCATAACTTTTTAATAGATCCACGCCGCTATAGTTAATACCACCATAAGATGTGAAATGTGTATTTAAAATGAAGCGTTGTCCCGATAAGACAAAGATCGTGGGTTCGTTTCCCAGCAGAGACCGTTATCTTCTTATTTTCTGTGTCTTGTTCTGTTTCATGTTTCGTTTAAATTTGTTAATATTATCCTTCTTCAACAATATATATTTGGTCGATTTCACTAGAAGTAAGGACCAAATGAGAGTTTGCCTTCAGTAGGTGAAATATACAGGGTGTTAATTTTTGGAATCCGGTGACATTTTTGATGTTAGTTTTTCAACTTAAAATTAAAAAATCAGTAGTTATAGTTAGATAGGGGTGAAGGATTTGTCGGTTACTGGGCTCAGTGCCCAGTGAAGACATTTGAAAGATTTTTTTGCTTGGTTTTAAATGAAACATTTAAAAAAAAAAAACAAAAAAAAAAAAAAACTAAAAAAAAGTTACCGGATTCCAAAAAATCACTAATATTTTTTACCCCAAATAGTGTCAGGAATCACCGGTTATAATTAAAGTACGTTCCTTAACACCCTGTATGTATTAATAAATATTCTAGGAACCATAATATATGTACTAATTTTGGACATGCAATAAAATATTATCCACATGATAGACTTCAGTGGTTCGTTATGCAGATTAAATTGGTAGGTACAACATTGTTTTCGTCGTGTTGTTCCGTCGATCAATTTTTCTCAGAATCAGGTGAGTAATTATTTCTCTGATTTCAAGCAGGCAAAATAGTTTGGCATAAGTACCTACTTTACTGTTCTGAATAATTTCAGTACACATGCGCATGTTATTCTCAAAGACGTGTAACGAAAGTGACATGCAATCGATGTTGCAATGTTACTCAAATTAACATACTTTATCTATAATTTATAATATCTATGTACATATTATAGTGTTTATTTTCTTTCAAAGAACACTGGCGGTGAATCCAACATTAACCTGCAATTAGTTTTGGTCTTCTATTATGTATTCGGTTTCTATTATATTCTAGCCGACGTGTACCCGGCGTTGCTCGACTTTTCTCTACTTTCTATTTGATATTCGGCTTCTATCGTATATTCGGCTTCTATTTGATATTCGGCTTCTATTAGATATTCGGCTTCTATTAGTTATTCAGCTTCTAATTGATAAATGGCATCTGTCACCTATTCGGCTTCTATTAGATACTCTACTTGTATCGTATATTCTGCTTATATTTGAAATTCGGCTTCTAATTCAGCTTCTATTAGTTATCCAGCTTCTAATTGATATATTGCTTATATTACCTATTCGGCTTCTATTAGATACTCGACTAATATCGTATATTCGGTTTCTATTTGAAATTCAGCTTCTATTAGATATTCGGCTTCTATTAGTTATTCGGCTTCTCATTGATATTTTGCTTCTATTACCTATTCGGCTTCTTTTAGATACTCGACTTCTATCGTATATTCGGCTTCTATTTGAAATTCGGCTTCTATTAGATATGCGGCTTTGGGATTCTATTATATTATTTGGTATCTGTTTCGAATTTGTCTTCTATTAGGCATTCGTCTCTAATTAAGTATTTATTTTCTATTAGGAATTCGGCTTCTATTATATATTGTAATTGGCTTCAATTGGTTTCAAATAAGTATTCGGTCTTCGGCTTCCTTTAAATATTCGGTTTATATTAGATATTCGGCTGCTAATAGGTGTTCAGCATGCTAGGTTTTCGGCTTCTATTAAGTACCTACTCGTTTTCATCGTGTAATCGGTTTCAATTATCTTTTTGGTGTTCTGCTGATTGTTTGGCTTCTATAAGGCATTAGGTTTCTACGTATTTAACTTATATGGGGTATTTGGCTTCTATTAGGTTTTCTGCTCATATTAAGTGTTCGGCTCCTGTTAGGTGTTCTGTTTCTATTAAATGTTCGGTTTCTATTCGGTGTTCGGTTTGGCCTTGCCTAGGTTTAGGCCTAGGTTTTCTGTTCCTATTAAGTCTTCTGCTTCTATAAATTATTCGCACGCATAAAGTATTCTGCATCTATAAAGAATATTACATACGTCTGTGATGCATGTCAGTGAGGCATGGAACTGGCAGAGGAAGCATAAAAGTTGTAGAAATAAGATCTCTAAGGCGTAAGTTTGGTAATTCTTTGTATGACCGTTAATGTTAAAAATGATGATAATCCAGAAAGAATGCAAGGCTGTTTCACTTTGATGGTTTGGGCTTGTAAAACGGATGAACAAAGAAGGGTAGAAGTCGGGGGCACCCTAGGAAGACATGGCAGGATCAATTGAATCAAATACCTGCTTAAGACGGGTAATGTCAAAGAATATCAGAAGAATATATATGAGACAATGTATGATTTTGAATCCAACAAGGAGTGTGTGCGAGACAGAATTGTGTGCCAGTCTATCCACAGTTCGACAGTTAATTAGTTATTTTATTTATTATTATTTTTATTACATCAACCACACACAGGAGAACCCTGAGGAAAATAATTTCCTTTGGGGCCTATATCATCTTTTGGGATGCTGCGTGAACGGTCTTTTCAAAGAAAGGGAAGGAGAGGACGTTCTGGGAAGGTGAACTTTATGAGGGTTGGTTAGGAATCTAGGGATCTGTGTGTCCAGAAGTGTGAGATATATGAATGGTTCCATGATAACTCAACACAGTGACAATTCAACACACTTTTAAAAAGTGATATAAAGTCATTAGAAACGATGAAAAAAAAATTTAACCTAACCTTACCTAACCTACTTAACCCAGTTAATAAAGTTTTTGTTTCATCACTTTCCATGACTTTATATAACTTTTTTAAGATGTGATTAATTATCATAGTGATGATTTATCCGGTCACCTTCTAAATACAGGGTTTTCCAATAAGAGGTGTTATTTTGAATAGCGCGCTATTTCGGTAGATGTTACTTTTGAAGCTATCATTTTTTGACATTTGACAAGTAGAAACTACGCCATTAATAAAAATGGAACGATACACGCTTCAACAACGCATTGAAATTATTAAAATTCACTTGAGTGAATCAAATGCAAATCATCTTGAGTGATGAGGCCCATTTCCACCTCGGTGGCTTCGTCAACAAGCAAAATTGTCGCATCTGGGGCTCGGAAAACCCAAGAGTTATTGTTGAAAAGCTTCTCTATCCTCAACGTGTGACTGTTTGGTGCGGTTTATGGTCCGGCTGAGTCATTGGACCTTACTTTTTCTAAAATGAGGCTGGAGCAACAGTTACGGTGAATGAATTGCGCTATCGAGAGATGATCAATGATTTTTTATGGCCGGAATTGGATGGTATTGATCTGGACAACGTTTACTTTAAAAAAGACGACGCTACGTGCCACACAAGCAACGAAACCATTGATCTTTACGATTGAATATCAAAATAACACCTCTTATTGGAAAACCCTTGTATATCCCCGAATAATAAATTTCTTTTAATCTCTTCAAAGCTCTCTCTCTCAAGGGAACAAATAAAAAATTAACAGTTAGTATCATTTTAACCTCGAGTTAATTATTAACATAACAATTTTTTATCTATGAAAAATTAGTTTATATTTAATATTTACTGTAGATAAGCTTATCTAACCACAACATGAGCTGGTGTTTTTATTATGTATATTACGATACCTTTTACGACAGCTGTTACCGTCACGTTTATACTAATCATTTCTGTTTTAATTGTTTTACTACCTACAACAGAGAATATTAATTTATCACGTCCATAAATATAGCAAACGTAATTAATTACGTGATACTTTGTCAGTGTAAATTTTATTTCTGTGCCTTATAAATTAATCTATTTATACAGGTTGTCCGGGGGTAAAGTGCGCTAACTTCGGGAGGTGATTCTATATGATGGTAGAAGTAAAAAAGATACATAAGTTTTTTGAAATTTCGATGTTTTTTTTTCGAATACAAAAATATTTTTCCTTAGAAGAATATTTATTTTCCCTTACAAGCAATTCAACTTTTTAACCTAAAAAGTTATTTCACACCCTCAAAACTTTACTCAGAATCATTCACAACCCGAACAACGCCGGGTATACGCACGCCCACGATGCTTCATCTCCTAAATACCGCAATTGGGTATGCCATAGTCCCGCTGGTTCCGGATAGTTGGATTAGTAGGGAACTATTGTGCAGTATTCACAAAAAATCTTAAAAAACTGAGGAAATGCAATCGTTCGCGTATCAATTTGGTCATCAACCCACAGCTCAAGAAGATGTGTCAAGATCGGGTTTGAATCTTACCTGATCGCTTTAAGGCGAAGCTTAATGCCAAATCACTATTTTGATTAATCTTTATAACGAATTGGTGTACATTATGAATACCAAAAAATATGCTTTAGATAAATTTATGGTTTTCCTATCGTTTCGCTTGAGTAGAATATAAATAAATAAATTAATTACTCATTAAAAAATATAAATGTAAACTACTAAAAAAAAAATTTTTTTCACTAGAAATGTATGAACGCATAAATGAAACAACTTTTAAAAATTACAGTAACATAGCTAAGATTATCTGTGACAGTTTCACTTGATTAACTTTTTGGCTTTCATATAAAATTATTTACAAAATAACTAAAAAACAGTTTTGTGTTTGAAATCGAACGTTTCTAGATTCAAGTTTGTCAAGCGATTTTAATGCCTATTATCTAAAATACAAGGTATACCAAGAACATACACATTTTTGGCATGTAGCTTCCTCTTAACAAGCGATAGATAAGTAAGGTCACGATTCAATCAGCACTGGACTACCGAGTGTCGAATTTAATTAATTTTATTATATGATCAATACTTGTTGATGATTCGCGTCAATTGTAAAATTGTGTTTTAATTTTTTTTCTTCCATCTTATCGGAAGGTGACTATAAACAGAGCAATCTAAACTACCATACAGACGACTCAATTTGGTTGGTTCAATCACTGTGTGTCAACCGTACCGAATAACCGCGAAGAAGACGCTATGGTTGGTTAATTTTTATCAGTTGCTACGCAGGGGAATACATGCAGCATGCCTTCTACTTTACGAGAAAATTTTTGGATCGCTCTAGTAGCATCGTTAACTAATAACACTAAAAAAAAAGGACAAACACGGGCAAAAGGGCTCATGAACTGACAAAATCCAATTATATGATGCCACTAATAGAATTAAAATTTAGCGTATTACGGTTTTAATTGTTGCATTATTTTTAATACATTTGAACTGCTCCAAAAGGATCACACGATCTTCATTCCTAGAACCTCCATCAGAGTAGGTACATCTTACTTCTAGTATCCCATAAGCAAGTTAAATCCTTATTTAATGTCAAAAAATCCGTCTAAACTTCATTACGTCACTCCCGCCTGTCATTTTATTTAATTTTAATCTTTAAATGTACGATCGCAAACAACTACTCACGACGGCTCCCTAGCAGACTGGGTAAAGTTGATTCAACCGCTCAACCACGCTACAGACGATCCAACTTGGTTGACGGTTGGATGGTGATTGGATAGATGGTGGTCGGATGCTCTGGCTGTACAACCGTTCGATTTGATAGCCACTCCCTTTTATCGCCAACAAAGCATTCTACACGGTTCAAATTTGTTCAACTCAACCAGATTGATTGACAGCTGCCGCTCGGAACAATTCTGCGGAACTGCATTCGTAACAGTACACAGTTTACGATGCTTTGTAGTTTCTTTGCTTTTCACCAATATTTCCCTGTGCAATCAATTTGCTAAACTTGTATTATTCGTTCCTCATCTTAAAACCAAGATATACTTTTCACATCTAGGTAGTTACTTTTCATAATTTTTGATATATGTTGTTTTTGGTAGTTTAAATTTATATTTTTTATTGAGTAATTAATTTTTTTATTTGTATTCTACTCAAGCGAAACCATAGAAAAACTTTCAATTTATCTGAAGCATTTTATTTGGTATTCATAATGTATACCAATTCGTTATAAAGATTAATCAAAAGAGTGATTTAGCATTAAGCTTCGCCTTCAGTTACAATACAAACAACAAAAAACTGTGTATTAGTAACAGAATTGTATTATTTTGTCATATGTAAAAGATTAATAAATTAACATTTAAATGGTTTGGGCACGTAGAGCGGATGAACGAACAAAGGAGTGTAAGTAGAATATATAACACGAAAGTGAATGGTAGAAGAGTCGGGGACGCCCGAGGAATACAAGGCACGATCAAGTGAATCAAATGTTTGAGGCGGGCCTTGTGCAGAGTCAAGAAGATGTGAGACGATGTATGATGTGAATGAAGTACCTAGGAATGTGTGCCAAGATAGAATTGTTTGGCGGTCCATCCTCTCTGCCTGCCCCTGTTAATTTATTAGTTGATCTTAAATCGTCGTGAGTTCACTTCCTCGGGTTAAAGAGTCCTCCATCACGACTCGAGCAACATTTTCTGCTTTCTGTGATGGTAATCAGGTTATTCGTAACTGGGCAGTTAAAGTTAAAAATCATATTTTAATTACGTATTTATATTGCTTTACATTTTGTATGGACTCTTTTAATATGCCGGCTTGGTAGCGAATATCTTTATTTTCTAGCAAAGGTTCGTCTCTAATCTCTTGTTGCTAGGTGATAGGCAACAAGTTGTTCAAGTTCATTGAATGTGGACTTTAGTTTTACGTTCGTTGCCACTTGGTTGCTTGTTAACATACTATTTATAATAGTCCTATGCAGATGTTTCATTAAGCATGTGTTTAAATAAATACGCGATAAATTCTGGTACTTACATAATATTATATTATATTGTCTTTCTGACGAGTGGTAGATACTCTAAATATTGCTTGAAACGGTTGTAGCCACTGGCATCAGAAGAGATAGACTTTCCCTAACAAGAAATCCGGGTAACATTTCGATGAACTGGAGACAAACCACGTGACCATATTTTTGTCACCGTCAGGGTTCGAGAATGCTTTGAATAATCTACGACGTTAGTCGTACGTTGAACACCGAAGAGCACACGTTAAAATAACCATAACCTGCGCAGAAAAGTAACGTAACGGTTTGCGGTGCAGTCCATTGTGGGACTTTTCTACGCAGGATCTGAATGTTTGTTCTCGAACGAATCACCTGTCGTAGCGACGCTAAAATTGAGTGAGGTGGGTAAATTATAACAATTTTGTAAAAGTGTCCAACTAAATGGTGTAACAAATTATTAAATTTTGGAAATTTAAGTTTTTTACGCATCCAGCAATTTGAGCGCTATTGTAAAAAGAACTAGTAATTCGTAAGCAGATTTTATTTTCACACACTAAATTGAGATATTACAATGCAAGGTGTCTTTATACTGTTAGATTGATTTATTGACAAATCACTGACTGTGACACGTTCCTTTCACCGTTTATGGGCAGCTCTGTTTACTTTACCTTACTCTGGTTTCAGTTGTTTTTGCTGACCAGATCTGAATAGCCAGGAACTTTCCAACCTTCCTCCACCCCATCGCATTCCCCCCCCCTCCCTTCAGCCCCACAACATACTCCGATTGGGTATCTCATAGTCCCACTGGCACCGGACAGTTTGGACTCTTGTTGCGGTGTTGATGTAAAATAAAATAAAAATGTTAATAAACCAAAATAGTGTTCAGTGAACTCTAACGGTTGTGATGTTATCGTTTACTTAATTGGATACATCTAAAACAACCTTGAATTGCTTTGATTAGCTATCAATTGATTCGTGTAATCAGTTGGCATTTTTTTAATCGGCTCTGAACGAACTTGAAACATATTTGTTTGTACTAAAACGTAAAACGAAATAAAAGATTAATTTTTTTAGTAACAATCAACGCAAATTTTGTACGGTGGTCAATTAATTAGTTTTTAATTAATTGATTGAATAAATGACAGATAGATTGTTTTAAATGTGACGACGCAGAAAGATAACGCCCTCTGAGTGTTGGTATAATAAATTGCGATAGTTGTGTCCGTTTTTACCAATCAAAACTGGAACGCTAAATTAAGACAAAAGAACGTGGCTTAATATATATTTATGTTAAATATATATTAAGCCACAACCAAACCTTTCCAATTTTTTAAATAGTCGGTTATTGATAACGTTAATAACAAGTGTTTTGTTTTTAATCAAGCGTGTTTAACGGAACAACTATTTTGCCGCGGTAAATAAAAACAGTTGTACCTTGAGAGCCTCAATATATTTACTTACAGTTTATAATTGTCGAATTTCAAAATTTTATTGTATGTTGTACAAAGTACAAACAGAAATTGAAGAAAAATCGTGAAAATCTTTGACAATGAAATTTAAAAACAACATGGGAGAAAGTTTTCATATCGTTGTGAGTTTTTGAAATATCAATTTTTCCCAAGAAAGGTGGTCTATGGCACAGTTGTATTTGAAAATATGAGAAAATACTCATATGAGTATCTCGTGCTCGAGAGGGTTAAGAAAAAAGTTTAATTCGGGCATACTGACACACCCACAAGACAGTACTATCAGTATATCTCTTCAGTGGGCCTCCTGACACTCTGTATTATTTTATAAGCATTTAATATATTGAACGTCTGAAAGTCTAGACTCAACCTCTAAATTCCAATTGACTTCAACTCATTGCCCCGTCAAATCCTCATTTCATTATGAATCTGGCCTGATTCAAAAATTCTTTTCACTGGGTACGGTTCCTAGTATAGACATCAAATTAATTAATATTAGTTAATACGGGCCAAACAGGGAAATGGGAACAAACCAACTCACACTGTAATATCACCATTCGGTCCTCAAAAATAAAATCTGCTTAGCAATCACAAGTCCTTTTTACAATGGCTTGCAAATTGCTGGCTGCATAATTTAACTACGTATCCTAAATCGAGTAAACGAAATTTCCAACATTTAATTTTTTGTTGCACTATTTATTTAGCCACTTTTAAAAAGGTGTTATCATCAACTCACCTCACTCATTTTTAGCGTCGCTACGCCAGACGATTCGTTTAAAAACGAACATTCAGATCCTGCGCGAACACAGAAAAGTCTCACAGTGGATAGCTCTGCAAATTGTGGAGATTTCTGCGGTATAAAACAAATATATCAATACAATACATAAAATAACCGGTTCCTTTTGACTTTTGTATAAAAAAGGAGCTAGATTATCTAAAAAACGAACTAATTAGCTAAACCACTTTTGGACTGGCACTACTGATTCTAAATATCTGGTACCAAAAATATGGTCACATGGTTTGCCTCCAACTCGTCGAAATGATTCCCAGACTTCAGTTAGGGCAAGTCTATTAATTTGAATCTCTATGGTCCCTAGCCATTATCCTCCCAATTCAGACCTTCCCATCCTGCTCCAATCTTGTCCCATCAAATTCAAAGTCAAAATTAATTATCATCCATTGAGTTTGATGTGGGTATGAACGAGTATCTTTGGATTGGACTTTCGCTCTACATATTTGACAGCTCATACGTTATTTATCACGGCGTGTTGTTATTCTGTCAGCAAAAAATCGAACAAAGAAGTTCACCGGGGTTCACATGGGATGTTTTTGCACATAGTCCGTCATCTCGCTTTGTTTGTCAAATAATGTGAATCCTTATTCACACGGAGGCTAAATATTCAGCTTGCCAACTCGAGCAGATCAGAATCAGAATCTCAATCAGAAGATCGTAATTAATTTATTGCTATAGACGTGGATTCGTTGTTACTTGGACATTTCATATTGTAAATTCACTTCTAAGCAGTTGCTGCTAGTACTGTGGGCGAAAATACACCAAAATTATCTCCAGCAACCATGATTTACTTACAAAACTGAGTAGTATTCAGTTTGATTGTAAGATCTCTAATTTTTTACAATTTTTTAATATACAAAAGTATTATCCTTTTTTTTCTAACAACTAACTTTAATTTATTCATTGATACGTATTGGTTCTTGATAATTGGATTTAGGTTTTAATTACATAATTTATGTGTTTTTATTTACCTATATTATATAGATGTCACCTGTGACAAGTAAAATATGTTTTTTTAAACGGTGCCATCTGTTGGACGTAAAAGCAATACGCGCTATTGTTTCTCTATCTGCACACACAGACGGAGCCACAGCAACGCGTGGCGGGGTACAGCCAGTTAAGTATAAACAATTTCAATGATAAACTCATCAGTTGGGGAGGGGCGCCAGAAAAAAAAAGGGTAATATTTGCTCCTGCGGCACTTTATTATTGGTTTTAGAATATATGTTTCATATTTCATCGTAGTGTTGGGTTCAAAGATTACCTACAGACCAAATAATTGTTTGTCACTATTCAAACCGCATACGGTACAAAATTTTCTTGTGCTGTCAAGATGACACTTCTACTCGTAAAAATAGGTTAATATAACAATATGAATCGTCATACACCCAGTGCTGTAAGACCCTGCGTAGAAAAGTAAAGTTTGCTAAATTAAGGTAACGGTTTACAGCGCAGTCCGTTGTGGGACTTTTCTGCGCACGGTTTTACAACACTCGATTCATTACATGGCGTTTCCTTACCGGCTCATAAGGGAGCCGTCTCATAAAGTAAGTTTAAATCTCGTTGAGCTGCGATTCTCTACTTACGCGCATGTTTTCTAATTATATTGCACTTGTTGACGTATACCCGGCGTTGCTGGGAGTTCGTAAGAGATAGACATATACCTTCGAAAACTTTTCTGTAGGTCTTTTTATTATTTTGATCTATCTCACAAGGTTTAGCCAGCTTTAGCAATGTTAGCACCCGATAATATGTTTTTACGACTTGATTAAAAATATCGACTTTTATCTACTTTCTATAAATATTATATGCATGTACAGGGTTTTCCAATAAGAGGTGTTATTTTGAATAGCCCGCTATTTCGGTAGTTGTTACTTTTGAAGCTGTCATTTTTTGACATTTGACAGGTAGAAACTACGCCATTAATAAAAATGGAACGATACACGTTTCAACAACGTATTGAAATTATTAAAATTCACTTGAGTGAATCAAATGCAAATCATCTTGAGTGATGAGGCCCATTTCCACCTCGTTGGCTTCGTCAACAAGCAAAATTTTCGCATCTGGGGTTCGTAAAACCCAAGAATTATTGTTGAAAAGCCTCTCCTTGTGACGGTTTGGTGCGGTTTATGGTCCGGCGGAGTCATTGGACCTTACTTTTTCGAAAATGAGGCTGGAGCAACAGTTACGGTGAATGGATCGCTATCGAGAGATGATTAATGATTTTTTATGGCCGGAATTGGATGGTATTGATCTGGACAACGTTTACATTCAACAAGACGGCGCTACGTGCCACACAAGCAACGAAACCATTGATCTTTTACGATCGAATATCAAAATAACACCTCTTATTGGAAAACCCGTTATTATATATACGAACCTTTCGGAATAAATTCTCTAAATGATAATGAAAACCCTATCTAAATCCGTTGCGTAGTTAAGAAGAACTAAGCGTACAAACAGACAGACGCTTATAGCGATTTTATTTTATACTATTTAAAGATTACTCAGAAAAACTCCTTGTGCGAATGAGGCTTTACAGGTAGCTTTAATAGGTAACAGGTAACATTATCGTTGCCAAACACGCGAATCAGGTATCACTTATGTGGTTTTATGCAAACCGGTTTAAAATTCTTTGAATTTCGCACTGGCCCGGGTTTTCAAAAGTTAATTTATGTATGTCAGGTTCTATCGCGATATAAACCAAACTACGTAGGCCCTGCAATGACAAATTACTTGAGGAAAATCGGTTTACTGATTTTGTAAAATTTCATCATATTTCCTAAGAATTTACATTTATGCATCGCCTGTAATCTCAATAGTCGTGTAGTTTTATATATAAGATACACACTTATATGCATGGTGTATCAAGTCGTATCCGATAAACTTTAACCAGCGATTCTTGAGTTTATTTGGAGTAAAAAAAATGTAGCTGTCGTTTTTATGTCCGCTGATATTTTTTTAAATTAAAGTCAAACAAACCAAAAAAATCACTTGGAAATAAAATAATTATTTATAAACCAGAATATCTGTGTGCTTGAGCAGTAAAAAAAACCTCGAATTGTGAGCTGTGGTGTTATGAAATTAGTACAGTTTTTTTTCTGTTTTTGTGTATCTGGGTCAGGGGTCAAATTGTGAAGGAAACAAGATAACAGAGATATCAGTGACCCATATAATGGGGATGGGGGACGGTGGTCTAGAGAAGCCGCCTCCAAGGTGTCAGATAAGCTATCAATATGCATAACTTTTTATATGGTGTCATTCGTTATGCAAAATAATTGGCTTATTAATGAGTGAAGGTGAACTAACTAAGCTCTTAGAATTGAAAGAAATCGTATACACGATCTATAGACTTAATTAAATGATGTAAGACGCTGTCAATTGTTTCCGTTCTAGCTTGGAGAAAAAAAAATGTTAAAAATGATTGAAGAACTCATGAACTAATCAACTCCATTTTTAGTGTCAAAAAGTACATTTTAAAGTTAATATATCAATTCGTCAACAATAACACTGCACAATAACATGTACAGCTCTGCAATAAAATACTGAGAAACCTAGTTATATCTACATATAACCAGACACAACCTTCATTAAATTAACAATAAAAGCAGTGGAGTGTTAATATTAAATCAATTGTTATTAAATAGGTTTAAAACCTAAAATAAACCTGAAAACCTGAAACTTGAACTGTCGCTTCAAAAATAACCAATTTTCATTAAAAAAATCCAATTTAGTGCAATAAATCAGTCTAGAGTCTCAGTGAAAGTATTAAAATACAAAATTTAGTAATTTCTTTTTCAGGAAAATACTCTGAAACTTTTTTTAATTTACCTGGTGTTATTGCCAAACGGAACTTTTCAAAACAACGCAATAATTTCTATTAAAATACATAATTTAGTGCATTAAATCAGTCTGGTGTCTCAGTGAAATTAATACATACACAACCATTTGATTTATTTAAGTACACGGTGAATCAGCAAAATATGACTATAATAATAATAGACTATAATAAATTATTTTATACATAAACAAATCCAATGGCCAAGCCAACTAAGATAATGGAAACAAGGTCTAACAAGTTACCAAAGATGACCCCGTTTTCGAAATTATAAATTCCAAATTCGAGGAAATGAAAACAGTTATCAACGGCGCAACCGTGCTCGGGATATTGGTACAAAATCGTCGGAAGATAAGTCTATCGATCCGATATTGTTAAGTTATCAATTTGATCCTACACCCCATGGACTGAGTTAACGCAATCAGTGAACAACGATATTTTCACATTCAAGCTGCCCATCTATCGTAAATAAAATTAAACGCCATGTACATAATAAATTTCTTACGAAACTAATGACAAAAAATTCCAAATATTTAGGTTTTCACGTTAGGCTAAACTCGTGCATTCTGTCTCAGCGGTTAATATGAAAACATTGTATATATGTTTATTACTTATTATTTTAATTACGACTTAGTACTAGAGATAAGAGTGTGTACCATTTGCAATAATGATTAGAATATGTACACAATCAAGATTGCAATGTTCCAACCGCAGTAGTGAGAGAGAAGTAATTGAGAAACTGACTTGTGTTGGAAAAATCTCTGATAACTTCTGTCAATGTAATTGCAGAAAAGTAGAATAAGTACAAATAACATACTTCAGTACTTTCAACATATTTGTTCTGTTTGCAATGTTTTCTGTGTGTTTCAAATGCGCTATATACATTTTTTTTTAATTTTCCGTAAAAAAAAATACTGTTTTAGAAACAAGATAAAATTATCCTTCCGGTGTATGTATTTAAAATAAACATTACTATTTCTAAATAATAAAATTTTAATATCAAACGTGAAAAATGTTGTCAAAAACGCTAGCCACATTTTTACTCCAATCGTAGAAAAATTGAGAGAACTGATATTTCCAAAATACATTATTTTTGTTTGGGGAATTTGTTAGAAAACTGTATCATCACTTTTATCTCGTTCATGTAATAAAAAATAAGAAATAATTTTTAAAGCTAAGCCGATTGTTACGATGGCGGCGCGAAATATGAATTATTCATTTTTGCTATTTTAGGATTTTATTAATGACATCCAGTATAGATATTTGAGGTAAACTGGAAAGAAATACAGGATTTTCCAATAAGAGGTGTTATTTTGATATTCAATCGTAAAAGATCAATGGTTTCGTTGCTTCTGTGGCACGTAGCGCCGTCTTGTTGAAAGTAAACGTTGTCCAGATCAATACCATCCAATTCCGGCCATTAAAAACATTAATCATCTCTTGATAGCGCAATCCTATCACCGTAACTGTTGCTCCAACCTCATTTTCGAAAAAGTAAGGTCCAATGACTCCGCCGGACCATAAACCGCACCAAACAGTCACACGTTGAGAATAGAGAGGCTTTTCAACAATAACTCTTGTGTTTTCCGAACCCCAGATGCGACAATTTTGCTTGTTGACGAAGCCACCGAGGTGGAAATGGGCCTCATCACTCAAGATGATTTGCATTTGATTCACTCAAGTGAATTTTAATAATTTCAATGCGTTGTTGAAGCGTGTATCGTTCCATTTTTATTAATGGCCTAGTTTCTACTTGTCAAATGTCAAAAAATGACAGCTTCAAAAGTAACATCTACCGAAATAGCGGGCTATTCAAAATAACACCTCTTATTGGAAAATCCTGTATTATTTCTCTTTCTAACGTCAAAAAATACGTATTTCCGCATGATAGAAAAAAATATAAAAATACTTCTATAAAATATGGACGCCCGGTCATATATGACCCTAAAACGCTGGAGGGGTAAATTGTTTTTGTGTTTAATTTGTAAACTCCGTTTTTGTTGTTTTAAGTTGTAGACCACACGTCCAAAAAAATACGTTTCTAATTCTCTCTTTTTATATACGTTTATTTGAATTTCACTTAAGTTTTCTTGAATATATATGAATGAAGTTGAAATGAAACCACTTCCCGACATCCGATCGAGCTGAATCTCGGCAGATAGACTCGTTGTCGGTGACAATGCATTCTATCGACTTTTGGTGACAATCACGCAAACACACGCGTAGACATTTATTTCTCTGAAATTCGATGAAATTATAGAAATTTACAGCAGTTATTATTTATTATTCCAGTCCCTGGGGATGAAGGTTCAATCCTCAGTCAAACTTTTTTTTTTTTTAGTTTTAAAAGGTATTTTAAAAGTTCACATCAGTTAAGAGTTGGGGAGGAAGGTTCAATCCTACCAAAAGTAAAAATATTACGTATTTTTAATTACATCATCTATTAATAAAAATAGATGATATTATAGTAAAAATCACTGTTTTTTGATTATTTAATAAATCAAAATCAAAATTTAAAGATTTGTAAGAAGGTTCTTAAATACCTACCTACTTTATTATAAACCATATAATAATACAATCTGTCCAAAGAAACGTAACTATCTCAATAACAATTATTTTTTCAAACTTTCTTCGGGTAGGTAGGTACCATGATATTGAAAAAAATTCTAATAAAGTCCAAATAAACTCGACGAATTCACATTTGAATTTTTTTAATTTTTTTATAATTTATTTATTATTATTTTTTTTTTTACTGAACCATTAAAACGGCCACCATCTTGAACCGGAAACGGAACGGAAAGTAAAGTTCTTTAAATTAAAGTAGGTAACGGTTAGGAGCGTGTAAAACAAGTAAAAAATAATGATTCCAGTATATATCAAATCAAAGGTCAAAAATGTTCTCTATCCATAAAATTTTGCTAGTATTAAAAAATAAAAATAAACTACATCCAATAAACTTACGTACCTTTTTGACTTTGAAGGTTTATTCAAAACGATTAATTGCGCACATTACAAACATATGTTTTATTGCCTCGTGACTCGTGACTAAGCCCGTCATCCCAGTCCCAGACCCTGTGCAGAAAATTAAGTTCTCTATAGTAAGGTAACAGTCTGCAGCGTAGTTCAGGGTGGAGCTTTTATGCGCAGGATCTTGCAACATTTGGTTTATGTTGATTGCTTACCGACCAGTGGGAAGACGTGCTAATATGTAACGCTACCTCAAGGGCGCACAGTTTATTTATTTATTAACGGACATCGTCCAAATTACAAAAAAATAACACGAAAACAATAAATTGAAAAATACAGGATTAGACAAAGGTACATGAAAGCAAAGACATAAGGCAGATATAATAAAAGAAAATAAAGTGACAAGTCGAATCAAGTCAAGACTACGCCGTGGGTCAGGACCACGGGACACTTATAATATTCCGTCACTTGTTTAGCGACCGGCAAAAATCATTCAGACTTATCCCAAAAAAGTTAAGGTTTTGACTTGAGTTTGACATTCTGGACAATGGTGAATAATATCCAAAATTTGTCGAATGATGGTTGAGGAAGAGCAGTTCATTATTTCTGAGTCTGTGCGAGGGGATATTGAAGGGAATGAGTTGCAGTAGAGTAGGTGAATCAATTGTAGTTGTTGTTTTTGTAGATTATGGTTAATGAACACTCAATAATTTTTATTCAGCTTCATAAAATTTACTTAATTGGTCAACATTATTCAAATTATTAGAAACAATGTTGACTAATTTCGACGTATTTTGCTAATTTCAACATTCTCTGACACACATATTTTAAAAAAAATGAGCCATTTACATACCATTAAAAAAAAATCGTTCCAGGCAAATATTTCAGGAAAATTACAATCTGCAAAATTAGACCATTTTTTTTATAAATCGTAAAGAACGAAGAATTCCAAAGGAATGGTAGAAAAGAATAACGATAATCAAAAATATTACATCTTATAAAATAATTTTTGATCCTTGATCTATATCTCATTCTTAACATAGATTACTGGACAAACGAGTGGGACAAACGGATTCCTTCGATACTGTTCCAACCAATAGACTGTTGGCTAAACTTAAATTCCTAGGCATAAGAGGACGACTTCTCGAATGGATCAAATCCTTCCTCACTGAGAGAAAATTACAAGTTCGAATTGGCAACCAACTGTCATCTGAGCGAAATGTGACCAGTGGTGTCCCTCAAGGATCAGTTCTCGGTCCAGTTCTGTTTATTTTGTACATCACGGACCTGCATACTATAATAAAATCAGACTCCAGCTGCTTTGCAGATGACACAAAATTCTTTGCAAACCCACACACTCATCACAGCCAACTGCAAAACGATTTAAACGAAATATATCAATGGACAAATGATTGGCTTCTTAAACTCAATGTCGAAAAATGCACTGTCCTACATGTTGGAAAAACTAACCCTACACTTGCCTACAAACTTAATGGAACACCTCTAAAAGCAGTGACATTACAACAAGACTTAGGAGTTACCATATCACAGGACTTGAAATGGGAACCACACATCGCTGGAATTGTGAAAAGAGCAAATTCACTAACATATCTAATCAGGAAAACCTTCCTTGACCTAACACCGGACATGATGTTAAAAATATATAAAACATATGTGCGACCTCTCCTGGAATATGCTTTCCAAATATGGAGTCCTTACTTCACAAAGGATATAAATATGTTAGAGAGAGTACAGAGACGTTTCACTAAAATACCAAGAGCTCTGAAAGATCTACGATACGAAGATAGACTCAAGGAATTGAGATTACCAACCTTACAAGAAAGAAGAGAAAGGGGTGACTTGATCGAGACTTTCAAAATTTTATCCGGACATTACAGTTGCCCTAGCATCCAAGAAATCTTCACTACTAATAAAAATATAAATCTCCGTGGACACTCAAAAAAAATCACCAAAACGCCTTTTGCATCTAATCCTAGAAAACACTTCCTTGCAAATAGAGTAGTGGATGCTTGGAACAAACTCCCACAACATGTCATCGATGCAACAAATATAAATCAATTCAAAGCTCTATTGGATTCACATTTGGAGAGAAGAAAGGACTTAGTTCAAACTTAAAACACTCAATTGCTGTCAAACTTGTTGTGAAACTGGATATGAGCGTATCAGCAGAATGCTGCCTGCTCATTACATAATAATAATAATAATAATATATTACTGATCATTATAATGTTCGACGAATGAATCTACCCAATGTATAATATGTAATAGAAAGATATCTACCCAATGTATAATATGTAATTGAAACATATTTACTATATACCCAACGTATAATATATAATAGACAAATCACTACAAAGTTTTAAATTAAATTTAAAAAATGTAGAAAGGGAAGGTTTGTGAGGTATATGAAACATTAAAAATAAGTTAAAAAATTTACATAAAATATTTCAAAACCATGGATGTTTTTGTAATGAAATTATAATAAACGGTTTATGTTATGTAGAATTTTTAACAGTCGAACATTATTGTTCTTAAACATATCTTAATCTTGTTGAAATTTTGATTTTATCAAACTTTTCAGATTTAAATTATACTCACCCTATAAAATATAGTTTGATTTTGTTAAAGTTTTCACCCTCACCGCTATGCGTGCAAGCCTCTAAGTCGAAAGTCAAAGAAATATATGAACTTCACGTCATACTATCTATCAAAAGACAATGAAAGTCTCAGTGTTGCTATATTTAAAATTCAATGTGGATTTTTATAAATATAAATAATGAAAAACGTAAACCGGACATGTTTATATCGTGACTTCGGGGTATAGGGATGTCAGGAGTGGGTTAATTTTCTCTTCCAAGACATACATTAATTCATTGCCGAAAAGAAAAGTGAAATTCAAATAGATTTATTTAAAAAAAAAACTAAAAATAGAGGATCGAACCCCGATCGACTGCTTGGAAACTATGCAGACCCTATTACACCACCAACTATTAGAAGAACGGAGACAGAACTTCATTATATTTACCTATGTACCTATTGAAAATATTTAAGAATTATTTATTTTTTTTAATATAACGAACACACAACCGAAATGATATTGTTTATTATTGTAAATGTATGTGTTTTTCTATTGTTTTAGAAAATCACATTTAAACACACGACACAATGGACCCAGGATTCTACAGCCATGACAGAAAGAAGAGTCCAAGGAAAGGTGCTGGATGGTTATCACTCATGACGTACTGGTAAGCATTATTATATTACATACACCATTGGTTCCCAATTAGTTTCTCCTGAGTACCCCTTTGAGAAAGAGCCCAAATTCGTTACCCCTTGTTGCCAAAGTGTACGAACACATAGGACGCGGGTTTTGGCATTCTGATTAGTTGGCGCGTAGGCGGCCGACTGGTGCAGGTGCGCCGACGAGAATGTTTGTATGTAAACGTATCAGACCACACATAGTGAAGGCAGGTTAAGATTTGTGTACGTGCGTAGCGGCGCCGATAAGCTTTACCGGAATGAATTCTTAATTCCTACTCGCCGGTCACGCTGGGTAGTGACACTTATTTTATGAGCAGGAAGGTAGTGTCAAAATGAGCGACCTGTTAACTGCCGCTGTTTTCAAAAAATTGCCAGACTGAGATAAATGAAACACTATACACATGTTTTATTTCTTACTTTCAAGAAAGGATTCTCCAAAGGTTAAAAATCTTCGTCTGACGAGCTCGACATTTTGTTAAAACTGACAGCTGCTGTCAGGCTACCGCGAAGGTGGCGCAGATTTTTACCGCGTTCTACGTGTCCACAAATCGGCGCCAATTGCCACCGACGAACTCAGGCACTGAGCACCGATAATCTGAAATCCGAAACCCACATCCTTTGTGTCTGTACACTATAGCATACTGCAGTGTCTGTACAGTGCATGCTTGTACCCCTTCAAGCAACCTCACAATACCTCTCGGGGTACGCATACCACTAATTAGGAACCACTGACATACAACAATTAGCATTATATCAAATATTTTATAACCACTCGAGCGATTGTACACAAGGGTTGTTCGGGGGTAAAGTGCGCTAACTTCGGGAGGTGATTCTACATGATGGTAGAAGTAAAAAAGAGAAATAACTTTTATACGAAATCCAAAGTGTTAATTTTCCCATACAAACAATTCAGCTTTTTACCTAAAAACTAACTTAAAACGATGGAATTTTGAAAAAAGTTACTATTTTATTTTACTTGTACTATCATGTAGAATCACTTTACCCCCAGACACCTTGTATATAAACATTTACCATATTATTTAATTATTACCATTCCTCAAAGTATTAATATGGAAACATATAAACTGCTTACTGCGGTTTGAAGCCAATGAATCCACCTAGATTTCGCCGCTTATCCCATATTTTTATGTTCTATAAATTTGGCAGATTATGGACAAGCGATAGCACAAAACGATTTTGCAAACTTGTCATAATATGCCATAAATCGCTTGAGTGGATAGGAATTAATATTTTTCAGTTTATCCGTCTCTTCCGTAGTCTGCCTCTGGGTCGCTTCCACCAGGGCACCCACATAGTCATAATTCTTGGTGTTCTGTCATCTGACATTCTTTCAACATGTCCAGTGTCCAGCCCTAAGCAAGTTTTATTACATATTTTAGCTTTGATATAACTGATTAAAGTAGGCGATACATTACGCTATATGCATCATGGCTTGGTCTATTAGCACATTGCTCACCATACACTACCAATGGAATGTATGGCGAGCGATACGCTGAAATAGTCCAAGCCACGAAAATATAGCGTGGTCTATCAGAGGCTTAAAGGTACTTAGATGAAACTCGTTGTTTGTTAATGACTTCTGACAGTAAGCCAACGTATTAAATAATTGACTGGACTAACGCGTAATAAACGAAATAAACCTTCATTTACAAAATTTGTTTGAAGGTGGATGAAAGACCTCTTCTCGAAGGGCTTCGACCGTCAGATCGAACTGGAAGATCTGTACGCTCCCCTGAAGAGCCACGTGGCCTCCACCATCGGCAACCGCTACCAGGAGCTGTGGGACCAGCAGCAGGCGGCCGTGGCCATTTCGGACGGGCGTCACAAACCCTCACTACTGAGGATCATGTTCCAACTGCACGGGCCGCGCCTGATGATCATCAACATTGTCTTTGTCATCTGCGACTTGACACTGAGGTACATGTTTTTTATACTTGGACTATACACAATACAATATTTTCCCTCAGTCTTTAAGAAAGGGAAGGAGAGGAAGTTCTTGGAAGGAAAAAGGTATGAAGGTAGGAATTCGGGGGTCAGTGTGTTCATGAGTGACGGATGTATGAATCATCCCTCCCACTGTGATGCAAGGTGATGGGTCGAGAGAGTCCAGTTAGAGAAGTTAAAGGGTCTCCCTCAACCGGTCTCTCCTGATTCGTTCCGCCACGCAGAGGCACCCCTCCTAAATCACCTAACGCAACAAACCTCTTGTGACCTATGGCAGAGGTGTTGGTTATCCATTAAATGGTTCCCAGGGCGGTGGTACCCATACCCGCCTCCCAAAATAAAAATTCATATTATATATTATATTTCATATTAATTTGTTGATTTCTGTTTCAGACTAGCCCAACCCCTTTGTCTGGGAGTCCTCATATCCTATTTTTCTCCCGGCCAGACAGAGATATCGCGAGAAGAGGCGTACCTATACGCTAGCGGTGTGGTCCTGAGTATGGTGGTGAACGTGTTCATCGTGCACCCCTACCTTAATGTTCTGCTCCACCTGGCCATGCAGATGAGGGTGGCGTGTTGCTCGCTTATTTATAGAAAGGTATGAAACATTTTCGCGTTTACAAATGCTCAGTGATATCTTTTGATACCTGATGTAAGCAGCGTTTAATTATTACTTGCATTGGTTTTGACAGTTCAACAACAAGGAGTGAACAAGTAGACAATGATGATGATGATATTAAAATTATGTTAATATTCAAACACACATCATCAAAGTAATAGTGAATATAAAATACATAACCTAATTAATTATTATAACTGAAAAAAAAATGTTTGGATTTTGGGTTGTATTATGTTGTTTAGCGCTTCCTCTCAACGTTTTGTACATACTTGAAATGTGCATCATTGGGGCAACATCTAAGTTATTGTATTTTCAGGTTCTCAGGCTGGATCTAAAAGCCAGCGAGGGCGGTGAAGGGCTAGGGGGTCGCGTCATCAACCTGTTGACAAATGACGCCAATCGATTCGATATGTGCATCTTGTTCCTGCTGGAACTGTTCCGCGCGCCCATAGAGGGCACTATCGTCATCTACATCATGTACCGGAGTATCGGGGCCGCCGCACTTATAGGGGTGGCTTTTCTGCTGTGTTTTATCCCATTGCAAGGTATGTATTAAATAAATCAGATTCATCTTTGCACACAATTTGATAATCGTATTTTAATTTTAAAAGATCTGTACAAATGACTGTTGTAAAAATAAAGGTTTGATGCCATTATATCAAGATTTTGCTCAATTAAATAATACGATATTGAATTTATCAAGATATTGACAAATTGTCAATAGATGTCTCTATTATCATTTTGATTTGTCAATGTAGTAATTTCCTGTTTTACCATTGGAACCATTTCCTATTGTTTCAGTACAGAATCAAATTTAAATGTCTCACTGTAATAAAAAATTAGATAGAATGACTTTTATGAGTCTATTTCAATTTGTTACACAAAAATACCCGAGGAGTTAATAATTATTATTCATCTTCTGATTTCAATCTTACACGTGGGAGTTTGTTAACCAAACAATAATACATAATTATTTTGTAGCTTGGTTGGGTAGACTGAGCGCAGAGATCAGGAGGAAGTCGGCCCTGAAGACCGACAACAGAATACGGCTGATGAATGAGATCATTCAGGGAATCCAAGTCATTAAGATGTACGCCTGGGAATACAGCTTTGCTAAGATTATACGCGAGGCCAGAAAGTGAGTCATTTTTATATTCATTTCTTATAAAGCAATTGTTCCTTTAATTTTAGTTTTATTTACTATTGGGAAGTGAGTTAGTTAAGAGCTTCACAGATGCACTCATAGAGGGCAGTGCAAAGAGCTTGCTTGGAAGTCTGCAAGATGGCAGCTAGTAGCCAATAGTCGCCAAGACCAGTTAGAACGCTCCCATTCAAACTTGGTGTTTTCAGATCTCATTTAGCCATCTCCTAGTTAGGTCGACTATCGAGTCACCATTGTAATACACGAAGTATATAATAAATCCCTGATTTAACACAAAGAACTTGTTCTTCATAATCTCCTTCCACGACGAGTTAGAGAACTGTTAGTGGGAACAGAAAATTTACTCTGACATGTTGCACTGTCATTTTATAAATATTCAGACATAGTCGCTTATGGTCCTGCCACTGAGATATCCAGATGCAGATCGGATGGAGGACTTAATAAAAACCTCTTTTTTTTCGATGTGAGCATTTTTTTTTTTTTTTCTATTTTTTATTCTGAAGGGATAGAAAAAAACTTTTGAATCTAAGTCTAAGCTTCGACACATTTCAAAATACATTAAGCAGCTGATATTAGTCCCTGGCGAAAAATTTTTGAAAATTTGATCAATTTACAAAATTACAGAAACAATTTATAAATAAAGTTATACTAGTTATTAATGTGATGTAGATTCATCCTGATGTTTCCTAATTGTGCTACTAGTTTCCAGATTTGTTTTCTGGCATTTTCCGGCAAGCGTCCATCAATGTGTAAACCAAAAATTAATTACTTTTTTTTATTTTCAGAAAGGAAATGAAACTGATTAAGAGAATATCCTGGATTCGAGCCCTCACGCTCTGCTGCATAAAATTAAACACCAGAATTTCCATATTTATAAGCATTATAGCGTACATAGTTTTTGGCAACAAAATAACGGCGTCGAAAATATTCGTATTATTCTCTCTATATGATCTGATAAAACTTACAGTCGTAGAATTCTTCCCGCTGGCCATAATGTCCGTGTTAGATGCATATGTGTCCGTAAAAAGAATACAAGACTTCTTACTATTACCCGAGATACCAAAATTGATGGATGAGAAATTGAAAAATATGAAAAATGACATCGATTCGAGACAAGAAGGCGATGTACTTTTGACTGAAAAAAAATCTAAAATGGAAAAAAATTTGAATAATTTCGATGGTGGTTTGATCATCCCTTATGAAGGGGATAAGTTGAAGATTGGTAAAATCAGTGAAGAAAGTGAGGGGATGCTGCGATTGGGCGACGGTGTTAATAATTCGACCAATCACAAAGAGGCGGGACTTTATATGGATAATGTCAACGCGGTTTGGAGGAACATCAATGATTTGGGAGTAGAAAAGTCTATAGTCGCTTTGGATAATATTTGTTTGAAGGTAACAACAATGTTATTAAAATATATTTTTATACACTTTTTACCACTAAAATCCATGTACCATAAACAAAATAGACAATGAATAAAGAAAAACGCTTCAAAATTAAACTGTAAAACATAGGACATGATTTAATAATTCATAATTGCCATGTCATTACATATTTCCTAATATTAACTATTTAACGAAGACAATATTAGCGATTCCTAAACGAAATCTGAAACAGAAAAATCAGAAAAGGTACGGTCACATCTAGGACTCGAACCCAGGACCCTTGCCTTGCCGGGGCACAGCTCTACCAACTGAGCTAATGGGAACCTATCTCCTTCGCTCATTTTTAACTGTATCAGACTTCGAATAAGAACTACCGACATTGCCTAAATTTTCTCGAAGTATGATACAGTTAAATATGAGCGAAGGAGATAGGGTCCCATTAGCTCAGTTGGTAGAGCGGTGCCCCGGCAAGGCAAGGGTCCTGGGTTCGAGTCCTAGATGTGAACGTATCTTTTTCTGATTTTTCTGTTTCAGATTTTTGTTTAGGAATCTCTAATATTGTCTTCAATAATTAAATATTACAATTTGAGGTATTACTCACTAAGTTATTCAAAAAAATAAATATTTTTTATTTGTATTAAGCACTAAAACCTCAAACAGTGAACTCTGGCATTATGCAATTTGTACTTATTTTTCATTTTGGAGTTTCTATGTCAATGCAACTATTTTCAGCTTGAAATATCATTTCCATCATGACCTATAGAGCTTTTTAGAATCCATTTAACCGACAAAATATAAGACACAACAACTGTTTCATATTTTTCTATTGCAAAAATAGTGTTTTGGACACCTGAATTATTCATTGTTAGGGTTTCGTTGTCCCCCTAACGAAAGTTTTGTGCGATATCTAAGTTGTTTTTTCAATCACAATACAGTTTAGGTAATCCTTGAAAAAGTATTCGGTAATCTACAGTATTAAAAAATATCTATGGAATTTCAACTAAATTCCCCCCCCCATTATCATCATGCTTCAATTTATCGCAACAGTTTTATGAAAAAGTGCTCAAACTTCGGGAGATGTTTCTACTAGAGGAGAGGCGTATTTATCGAACCCAGTAAAAGTACCGGGTATTTTCATGCGATACTTTGTACTTGTGACAAATCTCCAAAATACTCACAAGTATTTTTTACTGGGACTAAGTATTTATTACTTATAGGTACTTTTACCAGTTATTTTTGATTAGTATTTTTAATAGGTACTTTTAATAGGTACTTTTCATAAATATTTTTAATAGGTACTTTTAATAGGTATTTTCGATAGGTATTTTAATAGGTACTTTTGATGGGAAAATTCGTGGGGAATCTGTGGGTAGAAATTATCCATTATCTGAGTACAGTTTACAAATTACTTATTATTAATTAGTCCTCAGGTCTGTGTAAAATACTTTTGAGTATTTTTGTAACAGGTATTTTTTTGTACCTGTACTCACTGTACCCAGTAATGGAAAGTACTCACAGGACCCACTTCTAGTTTCTACATGATGGCAGAAGTAAAAAAGATAATAACTTTTTTTTCCTATACAAAAATATTTTTCCAAAGAAAAAATATATTTTTGCCATACAAATAATTCAACTTTTGTACCTGAAAACTACCTTAAAATGTTGAAATTTTGAAAAAAGTTATTTTATCTTTTTTACTCGTTTGTCACACTTTACCGTCAGCCACCTTGTATAACGAGACTGAAGCTACTTGATTTTTTCTTTCTTGTTGGAATACAAATCGATGGAGATTCCGGAAAGTTAATTAAGAGTAATTTTAACACCTTTGTTAACTTTGATTGTAATATTCCAGGTGACTCCTGGAGAACTGGTGGCCGTAATTGGGCCCGTCGGCAGCGGTAAATCCTCGCTACTCCACGCGATCCTTGGCGAGATCCGCACAGAGCCCGGCTCCTCGATCCTCGTGGGCGGTGGTGTGTCCTACTGCAGCCAGCAGCCGTGGCTGTTTGAGGCCAGTGTGCGACAGAACATTCTATTTGGACTGGATATGGACCAGCAAAGGTACAGGGCTGTGATTCGAGCGTGCCAGCTGGAGAAGGATCTGCTGATGTTGCCGCACGGGGATAGGACCATTGTGGGGGAGAGAGGTAAGAGAAAAGGCACAAGGACTATTTCAAGCTAATCCTTTGACTCTGTGCAGTCCATTTGATAGATTATCTAACTGATTGCAATCTTTATAGCACATGCATCGGGTGGGAAACACACCAAACGTGCGCTTAACATAGTTCATAGTTGACATTTGTCACATGAGAACGGGTCGTTTCTAAGATTCTTTCTTGAGGGCTCGGCTGTGTAATGATTTGCCAGTGTTTCCCTCCTCCTGCAAAATGGGTATCATCAAGACCCAAGTTCACTCCTTCCTTTCCTCAAAAAGATCCTCCACACAGCAACCCCAAAGTTGGTATAGGCCATGAGGGAAATTATTTTCCTCCTATCTAAAACCATGCCCTTCTTAACCCTTAAATGCATGACTTTTTTTATTTAAAAAAAATATATATTTTTGCATTCATTTTATCAATTTTGACGTTCAATTTGACGTTCCAAGCATACAGAAAATCTATGCCAAAAACATTTTGGTACAACACCTCAAAAATAATTCTCAGGAAAACACCTCACATACTCATAAAACCAGAGCCAAACAAACAGAGATACTAACTATACCAAAGTGTAACTCTACCTTTGGACAAAGAAGCTCTGAATTTTTAGCAGTAAAGGTATATAACAAACTCCCACTTGTATCAAACAAATCAAAACAAAAAACAACTGCATTAAGAACATTAAATCTTGGCTTAAGGAATTACCGGAAAAAGAACTTACTAGCATATTTAAAACATCGTCGTAGAAGTTTCTGGAAACCCTTACCCAAAACATGGAGTCATACCATAGAAGTCGCTGAATAACTTATCCAAAACCTAGTCCCCCTCAGCACAGGATCTCCTAGTGAGGAGGACTACGAATATAATCAACATCTATTTTTTATATATATATTCTTATAAAAATGTAAAAAAAATGTATAATATAGCTACTAATAAAAAAAAAAAAAAAAAATTAATATAGGGAAAAATAATTTGAAAAATATTTATCAATAAATTTTGTTTATTTTGAGAAAAACGTTATTATATCATATGTGAAACACTATGCATCCATGTCTTGGCGAACTAATTTATGACTTATACTTAAAAAAAAGAAGACAAATAAAAACATGGGAAAGTATTAATTTAAATGAAATGCCGTAAAACAGTTTTTGTTCTTATTAAAACAAAGAGGGACTTTGTACTTTTTGCAGTGGCAGTACGTCAGACCATTGCAGGTAGGAAGTCGACACCTCTGCCTCTTTTCGTGCCATGTTGACTAATGAGATACCTCATCGCTTCTTATGTCTTTTGGTGGGACATTTAATTTTGGGCCTTTTTTCTTCTTTTGTAAAACGGGCTCTAAACTTCCACTTGGCCGACCAGTTCGTTTGTTGGTAAACTTAGAGTCAACGGTGCATAAAGATCGAGCAATTAGGGTTTTAAATTGGGCGAGACGCATATTATTTTTTGTATTGGCATTTTTTTGATCTTGTACTCTTCTATATAGAAACCAAGAATTTACTATAGTCATATCAACTAAGTGGTATAACACCCTCATATACCATCTATTGCTTCTCATCGCAATTTTATGTCTTCCCATGACACTGTCTAGTAAGTCAAATCCTCCCATATGTCTGTTGTACTCTATTATAGCAAATAGGCAGTTAACTGTGACCTTAGTTTTCTTTTTTTTTGTCATAACGTTCAACAGTTTTCTTTGGAAGTTCCCCTGCAAAAGACGATAGTAATGTGACCACCTTGTTATCCTTCCAAACAACATTAGACATTTCAACGCCTTGATACGATCCATTAAATTCTGAGCTTGTTCCTCGTGGAGCATTTTTCATTATTTTTTCATCTGGTAGCTTACATTCAGGGATTCTATTCCTCCTAACTGTCCCAAGAGATGCAAATCAGCCGCAGTAATATTTGCAGGTCTTGAAACATCTTTTTGCAGAGCGTAGAGATTTGACTGTTCTAGTATTTTATTGATAATAGCATCTGTAAAAAAATATTTAAAAAAATCGAATGGGGTTTCCAATTCCATCACATCCGAGGGCAATTGCCTGTTTCCTGTAAATTCCATGTCGGAGTCTTCAAGCTGCTGGTTTTTTTTCTCCACAAAATTGACGATTTCACAACTTTTGAAGTAGACGAAACGGGCGTTGTCGTTGTAATATCAGTTTGGCCACTAGATAAAACATTAGGTAGATTATCACCGTCAACATTATTTGGTAGATGATTCTCAACCGGATATCTTCAGGTTCACTTTGATCATCTGAATTGTAATTTTCTACGGCGCAATAATTTTCATCAGCTATACTGTCATCATCCGTAAAATCCATTCCATCTTCACTGTCAGATAAGCGATTAATTATTTCGTCCAACCCCTTTTCGGATAAACCCCTCTTTGCCATTTTAAAACAACGTTATGCTATAATTAGTAATGAATAAATACAAATGTCAAAATATGGTCTCGGTGCATAGTGTTACATATATGATATAATAACGTTTTGTCATATTTAGACTGTCAAAATACATAATACACATTAAATTTATATTTAAAACACATAAACATACCTTATTATTTGTGAAATAATATAATTACGATCCAACTCATCGAAAAAACACTATATTTTGATTTAATACTGTACATCAAAATGCACACAATCTGTAACCTCCAACTGTCAAGTTTAAAATCAAAATTTCAAATTATTGTGTATCATCTATTGTAATTTTTCGACAACATTATTATGCAGAAATAATGTAAAAACAATACTGTAATACCAAAACCCACCAACAGATGTCAAAATGAATAAGAAATAAAAAAAAGCTAATTATATCAGATGTGTTACACTATGCAGTTAAGGGTTAAAAAGTACTGGACTAATATTATAATATTTCTTTTTCTTCCAGGCGTCTCGTTATCAGGAGGTCAGAAGGCACGCGTTTCTTTGGCCCGATGCGTCTATCGCAAGTGTCAAGTCTACCTTCTGGATGACCCCCTATCGGCTGTGGATGCCCATGTCTCTTCGGCCCTGCTAGAGTCCTGCATCAGGGGACTGCTGGGCAACTCCGCTGTGATTCTGGTCACGCATCAGGTCCAGCAACTGTCCAAGGCTAGCAGGATCTGTCTTCTGGAGGCAGGAAAGGTAACAATACTTTTTGTCTGCCGTATACTATTCCGGTCATCGCATATAAGAATAGTCGACCAAAAACAAAAGTTAGCGTCGTCTGGAATGAAGCGCGGTGCGGAAGATGAGTGCAGCGTGGCAAGCCACCAGCAAAAACTAATGAACTACTAATAAATCATGCACTGTCATGAAAAAATAATTGCATCTACGCATACTTTTGCTTGCAGACCATTCATAGTCATTAACCGTTCGCACACTTTCAAAATCGCATTTTTAGGGCCCATGACGGCAATTTAAAAAAAAAAAAATTTTGTTTGTTAAAAGAGTTAACAGAGTGTGACTGTATTATTCTATAATCCTTTCCAGATTGTGTTCCATGGCAGCTACGACCAACTGCAGATGTCTAGGTTACATTTCGCAGAGCTATTACCCGCTGAAAATGAACAGAGCAAAGACACGAGTCCTGACGATAATATGGTAAGTAGATAATATATTTATGTATGTACATTCCTACTTTGGCAAACTACTAATAAAATAACGTGTACAGGGTGGGGCGGAGCCGACTGACGATTTTCTAAGGATCAATGCTCGGCCTGGGAATTGTTCTCATTGTGTTTTCACCATCGTCCCCTTTTCAGTCATTACCATGATTTGGACTGGAGTACATCGAGGTTTCGTTGTGGGCGCGTTTTATGAAGATAACCGTTCGTTGATTGCCACGCAAAGGGCTTTTCATCGACACTTCGGCATTCCGCTCGCCGTTTCCGTCCCTTCTGCTCATTTCCAAAAATACGGTCTTCTAAAATCGCCCCCTCACCTTAGAAGACTGAATAAAGAAATCGTCATGGCCATACCCATCGAAATGTGCTGAAAATCATGCTAAACCTTCAGAGATCGCCTTCATCAATGTATTGTTGCTGACAGCCACCATCTTTTTGATGTAATTTTCAAAACATGATGTGAAAAATGGGATTACCTACTGATTTGAATAAAACAAACCGCTTTTCTCTAAGTTGTACCATTCTATATTTATAGCATCTCAAAGTCGTTAGTCGGCTCTGACCAACCCTATATAATATTACAGACCCTCCATTCTGAACTGATAAAGTTATTAAGTCCACTAATTAAGTCCAATATTGCTGTCGCACCTACCTAAAATCTCACTAACTTCAGAAACACATCAAAATAGATCATAAGCATGTTATTACTGATAAGAAATGTCATTCCCTATACTTTATTGCCAAAACATAATCAATATCTTCCAT
This sequence comes from Hesperophylax magnus, assembly GCA_026573805.1. Lineage (NCBI taxonomy): Eukaryota > Metazoa > Arthropoda > Insecta > Trichoptera > Limnephilidae > Hesperophylax > Hesperophylax magnus. Next base: position 8,405,866 of record JAIUSX010000184.1, on the reverse strand, counting down.
TGTTTGTGTTTGCTTGCAGCATATGTAGATTTACAGGATTGTTAAGTGTTAATTGCTTCTTTTATCCGTTTTATAAGGTACCTACGGCATGTAATGTAAAGCAGACTGTATAAAAATGGCTTTTAAATTATCCCACAGCCAAGTGGGGAATAGGTAATACCCAACATTACTATCCTGCTCCATTATCCTCCTTATATTAGCTCAAATACTTTTACATATCATTTTAGTATTTTACGTATTCCTGCGCAAATACATAAGTTACCATTAATGATTGACTGAATAATTGGGATTTCTATAGTTTAAAAGCCCATAAGATAGAAAAATGCATGGGGTCGTCAGAAGACCCACTTGGTTACAGACGTTTTGTTTGCCATCTTGGCCTGTCAAGAGTTAAATGAGTACCTACCAAAATAAATCAAATACAAAAACTGTCACTATTATCACTTGAAATAATTCCAGGAAACCGTGCGAAAGAGAGGAGGTCGCCAATCAATCGGTTCCGTAAGCTCAAGAATCTCCCTCTCCTCCCCAAAGGACTACCAGCAGCACGATATGCAAGTGCGAGAGGCGGAGGAACAGAAAGCGGGCTCTGTGGACTCTAAAGTCTACGTCGCATTTGTAAAAAGCGGAGGCGGGGCGCTAAGTCTTGCCATGTTGGCGCTGCTGTTCATACTGAGCCAGACAGCTTTCTCAGTCTGCGATTTGTGGATCAGTAAATGGTAAGTGCGATCCCATATTTAAATATGAATAATGTATAGAAAATGAGTTAGTTAATTACAAGTTAGCATTCTTTGCAAACAGCTAAAGATAGTTCTTTTAAATTGTTTTAATTTAATTCAATTTATGTGTGACAGATTAATTCTCAATTTTCAGTACAAGATTTCTTATTTTAATGTTCTTAACATTTGGGAAGATAGGTATACAAAAAAGGTTTGGAGGTTATTTAAAGACGTAGAATACAGCGCCCTTGAGGTGATTTTCCACAAAAACGGCGCTATACAAGTCATCCAATTATTATTAAAAAGAGAAGGTGTATGAGAGTGCTAATATTACAAAAAATGGCATTGTTGGTGTTGTTGTAGCTGAAAACGATTTTTTATTTTTGTTCGAAAATTCGACTTTTTGTGAATTTTCAGGAAATTTCAGTTTGACTGTGCGCCGCATACATGTGTACTAAACATTTTTGAAAGAATTTTGTGGGGGTGAGTTTTTAGGGGGAAAATAAAATACTTAGGTGGGAAAACGAGTTATGAGATTGCACAGTAGCGTGTGTCGCTCTCCATAGAGAGAAAAAAAATTGCCTTATTTTTAAACGCCTGGGGTCTCAAAAGTTGCGTATGATCTGTAGCTATTCGAAAACGTAAAAATAAATGAAATTGGTGTTCACTATTAGCTCGCTAAAATGGCTGGAATTTTTGAAAAAAATTTGATTTCGTGATTTGGGAAAAAAATAAAACAATGGGTCCATATTGTATATTTTGTAGCACACTTAATTTTATTTCCATAACTGCAGTACAAAGAATGAAAAATAAATATTTTTTCATACATATGTGATGTGTTTGTTAAAAATATAAAAGGGGAAAGTAACACTTTTTATGGTTAAATTCAAGATACTAAACAATAACGTACAACAACATTTTTGACCAAAATACAATGAATAAAAAATAATGGATGCTCAAATTTGAATGATAACATATTGTTTCAACAGTAATTACTTGAAATCTTGCTTAGAATTAAAATTTGGCATTATGTTTCTTGAATGTTGCTTGGCGTAAATATAACCTTTTCTAGCATTGTAACCAGCAACAGAAGAAAACGCCTCTGTGGTCAACTTCACACACCTTTCCACTGATTGTGTGTGGAGGAAATTTAGGAAAATCGAACCTTTTTACATTTCCTTCATCACACAATTTAAGTAATTCGTCCGTTTTTACGTTGCTCAGGAGTAGAAATTCTGTCAGAATTAAATCTGTGGCCTGCCAGTTAATTAATTCTATGTAGCTATTGCAGTTGAAATTAATTTTTGGAATTATGAACTCTCTCACTCCTGAAGTTTGAAGGGCCCTACATGATCCTTCTACATCCTAGCTCCCTTATACATTTATTGTCATCGGTTAACATTGATAGAATAATGTTTTCCGGGTGTGCAAAATAGGCGTTCCTCTGAATCACGGGGTCGACAATAGCTTTAAATTCTGCTGAAAGATATCTGGAAATGCTAACCATTTTCCAGGGATTACGGGCTCCATCTATACAAGAACTATTGCACTTTATGGTAAACCATGTTGGAGCATATACTCTCACAATAAAGGTGGCCAATATCTGCAAATTTTCTGTTGGGTTTTCCGTTGCAACATATAGCCGTAATATTCTGTTTGCAGTTGTTAGCCACCTAGCATGAGACATTTTCCCTCGTTGTTTCCTTGCCAAATCTACAGCTATCATACCTTTTGACACAGCCAGACACATATTATATAAATAATTTTGGTCCTTGCTTAATTTTTCTGTTATATTTTGCAGTAAGGATGATTGAATGGGAACAAACCGAATAATTTTCATGTTCTCACAATTTTTCAAGTTTCTTCCGATTGGTCCCGAAAAAGCTACAGGTCCGTTAGTCGGTTCATCTAATGAAGATAGCAGATGTTGCAATGGTAGTTCATTGGCGTGCATCTGGCAGATAAGCCATTGCAATGGCTTTCCAAGTCTCTGTTCCATTCTTGAAATGATTCCATTTTTTCGGCCAGTGTTTGTATTTGTTCCGTCACAACCAACTGCAACAATTTTCTCCATTTGTCGATTTTCCTCTTCCAAAAGAGAACATATGGCATTTTTGCTGTCTTTAGCAGTACCAGATGATGGCGTAGCGTGTCCGAGATACACTGATCCTGGCTCCTGCACAAGCGTTATGTGTTCTTCAACTTTTATTCGTCGATAAAATTTACTTCCTTTCTTGATAATAAACATTGTTTTGTCCTTGCGCCCATCGAAAAATAAACCTTCGATATTTGTCAATTTACGGCTATTTAATAACATATCTCTAGTTTGCTTTCTAGCTCTTCGTAATCTACTATGATCTATAACGGAAGACGGACCAGCTTCATTTACATCTTGTAAAACCGCAGAAGCAATGGCAGCTGCTGCTCTGTGTGATACGCCGTATCGATCACAAATTTGAGATAACTTCGTCAAGGGATTCTTCATCTTCGAATATTGTATATTTCGAGGAGATAATGTATCATGAGCCACTGCAGATTGATGGTCTTCACTTCGCTAGCGCTGGTTCCTCATCAGAATCTGAAAAACTGTTGGAACTAACAACTTAAACTTGACAAAAAACAAACATCTTATTGTGGCAGGAGTAGGGGTACAGTGGTAGGAGAAAGAGGTAGTGGAGCAGACGAAAGGAAAGGGGAGATGTTCATTTGAGTCTTCAAATATCAAACCAAGTCCAATAATTGAAAATTAAAGCAAATTAAATGGCAATGGAAAACGTTTTAGTGGATTTTTATAATTTTTTTGTTAATTTCGGTATTCTTGTAGATTTACTTCCATTAATAAAATTGATTTTTCTATTTAATTTTTGTCAACTAAACGCAGTTTTTGATAATAAACAAACGTTAAAATGTTAAATTATTGCGAAGAAAATATTAATTACAATTATTTAAAAACACATGTTTTGGGTTTTTTTTTTCTGTTTTTCAATGCATTTTAGCGAGCTAATAACAATTTTTAAAAAAATAATTTTAAATGTAGTTCTCATTTTCTTTATAAGACGCAACTTTTGAGACATCAGGCGTTTCTGAATTCAAAAGTTGAAATAATTGACACACCCTATTGCACAGTACCCTTGAGGTAATTTTTCACGAAAACGGCGCTATATAGATTAGCCAAATATTATTGAGGTTGAAATAATGTATTGCAATAATGGAAATGTTATAAATGTGTTTTAGTATTACATACAGATCTTGTAACAATTAAAAGTTACAGGGCTACGCAAAACTAACACGTTCCGCGCCATTGTAACAATTAAATGTTTATGCTAATAGTTTAAGTCACGTTGGGGCCATTGTTATAGTAAATAATAAGGGCAATAGCAATACACATAAAACCAACTGTCGATTTAAATGAAAGAGTAATTAGAAGAACAAGTGTTTATTAGTTAAAATACAAGAAGTGTATTATCAAAAATAATACGTAGAACAAACATGAGCGACTCTAAAATTATGGAATTGAAAATAATTAAATCTCAGGTTCGTGCGCCGGGTCCGAAGGAACACCAGCGTGATGGAATTTACATTGAAGCATAAAGATCGTAATAGTGACATTTACAAACATGTTTAACTGACCTTGGTTAATAGAGTAGGGCGCCAGTGAGAAACAGAAAGTTCGGTCGAGCCATCCAGCCACAAGCTAACATATTCTTCTTTTAATCTCCAACGATCGAGTGGCACAAACCTCCTAGTGTGGGCGTTTGTGGCCAGTCGAAGTCAAGTAACAGTTCTTGCATATATAATTGCTGGGTTGGCAAATATAACTGTTACAATCTTAATATGTATACACAAATTCAGTCTGCGTATGTTTGCGTTCGCAAAACTCAAAAAGTAGTCGACCGATATCGCTGAAAATTTCAAAGATTTTTCTTATTAGTGCCAGGAGTGTTAAGAGGATGATTTGAATAGTAGAAAAAGTCGGGGACCCCCGAGGAATACTTAACGCATTATCTCTGCACCGGAATTAGATACGGAGTTGAATTAAAGACGATGAAATGTAGTTTTTTAACAGTAACATTGTCGAATGCAGTAGTGAATGGTGGAAGAAGTCGGAAACGTCCGAGAAAGACATTAGCAATAGCGAAACATTGCAAGTTCCACTAGTAAGCAATAAAAGAAGAGGATTCCTGGAATTTTAATTATTTATTTATATTTTAATTAATTATTTATATTTAATTTAAACGCCTTGATGGGGTTTTACATGATACATATTGTACATGATTTTCTGCATAATGCAGTGCCAACAGAATGTTTTTATTTTTAAAACAACAACAACAAAATAAATATAAAAAATGAACATATATGGCACATATAATTTTCCATTTAGATGTACAAAATATAAGAAAAGAGAAAAATAAAAAAACCGTTTTTAAAAGTGCAGATGGCATAAAAATAATATAAATTAATAGAACAGGTTGGTAATACGTAATTTGAATTAAAGTAATTTACAATAAGAAGTAAATGAAAAAAAAAAATGTAATCGCTCCTACAAGATACTCCTAAATAATAATATAATGCTACATAAAAACATCATTCAGGTATTTCTGATATAATGGAAAACTTATATTAAATAATAATATAGTGTGTGGAAGGGTTTAGTTTTTCCTGTGGGGAAGATTTAACCCGGACATAAAGTCTGAAAATATTAAAAAAAAAAATATATATATATATAAATATATATGTTTCACATAAAATATATGTTGATATTTGAGGTAAATTTACTTCCAAGTGTATGAAGGCGAGACATAAGTGCGTGTGTGTGGTAGTTAGACCAGGAATTATCATTTTAGAATAATATGTTTTGCCTAATTATGTTGTAAATCTATATAAATAATAATGTAAATGTTCGTTTGTTCAAAATCTTAAATTTCCGAAAGTTATTCACCGATTGCTTAAAAATTTTGACACAACGTTGCATTCGAATACGCGTGTGTTTTCATATAGGTACCTATATTATATAGATGTCACCTGTGACAGGTAAAAAAATAAGCATTTTTGAAAAGCGGTGCCATCTGTTGGACAATTTTTTTTTTTTTTTAAATTTGTTGGACGTAAAATCAACATGCGCTGTTGTTTCTCTATCTGCACAGAAAGATTGAGACACAGCGACGCGTGGCACAGCTAGTTTAAAATAATATTTCTTTCTACAAAATATATACAGAGTTCAGATTTCATACATTTTGTTCTTTGTAAAAACTTGTATTCATCCATGTACCTTTTCCACTTGCAGGGTTAACATGGAGGAAGTCTCAACCGCCACATTAGAATCTCTCATACCCAAAAATGGTTCAGAATTGTTTACAAACTCGACAGGCGAAACAGCCGTCGCAAATGGGACATTTTGGAATTCTACCGACTGGACTTCGAAGTATTTGGGAGACGATTCATGGGACCTGTCCAGAGAAACCAGCATCTATATATACTCTGGATTGATCATAATCTGTATTGTTTTAATTTTGACTAAATTGATGCTTTTCTTTGGGATGTGTATCAGAGCGTCAATAAATCTTCACGATTCCATGTTTAAGTGAGTAATATTTTTGTGAATAATCTAAGGTTGAATGGTGTTTCAATACAGTACCATCATCATGCTTGGAGAATGCTAGAAAACATCTATTATACTCCTGTTGGTCACCTGCTGTCTCCCTACAGTTCAAATTCTTTCAATATAGCATTGTTAGCGATAAATAAAATGCTGAATGTCCTTGCCGACCGTGACGTGAACAGCTAGAGTAGTTTGCTGCTTTGCCGACAGAGGCGAGAACGGCACCTCTGGCGGTGGACGAGCGAAACAAACTTCCGTGGTGGCAATATTCAAATACTAAACTAAACAGTACAGATTGTTTGATTATTTTTGAACAAATAACTAACTACAAACCTTCCAGACATGTATCTGCAGGGATATGCGGAGATAGTGGAATACCACACTCTTCTGTTATTCAGATTATCGACAAGACCTGACTGAAGCATTTGATTCACTTGACCGTAACATGTCTTCCTAGGAATGCACCCGACTTATTCTCACATCCACTTGCACGTCGTATATTAGCTTTCTTTTATCTTTTTTCTTCATTCACAAAGTTATTGTTTAATTTTAAATTTCTTTTATCTGTTCATCTGCTCTACATGCCCAAACCTTTAAATCATCACTTAACCCGTTAATTATTAGGAAACCAAATTTGATCCCAAACATCATATGAATGTTGTTAAATATGCAAATAATCAGCATTATTTTCGGAAATCTCGATTTGTAATATGATTATACTAACAGTGTTTTACATTTTTTCAATGTTTTTTATTATTATTTCAGAGGAATAACAAGAGCGACAATGTGGTTCTTCAACAATAACGCTTCTGGAAGGATTTTGAACAGATTTTCTAAAGACATGGGTACTGTGGACACCACACTACCAGCAGCTCTAGTAGATTGTATTGGAGTAAGTACTCTGTTAAATAAAGGGTACTGTTAAAACGGGGTCAATCACTTATCATTCCAATCAATAATAATATTACATGGTTAAGTCTTCGTCATAAGCTGTTGTTCGTTGAGAGATTGATGAGAGAAAATTTAATTTTATAGTGTAAACAGGAAATGGTTTCTAATGATGAAACAGGTAGTTACTACTAATGCTCTATTGATAACTCAAAATGAGAATAGTGTTACCATAGTCATAATAGTTTAAAACCTTTAGAACTTTTAAAAAAACAAGCCATAACTTTTTATTTCAACACACCATCCCAGGGTGTGATGTGGCTTCTCCTACAAATTTTTTCCACCAGCTCCAGTCCCCAGAACTTCCCATCCTGCTCCAATCCTCTTCCGCAAAGTCAGTCCGGTTTTCTTCTAGGTCACTTCCACTCAGGCATCCATTTGGTCAAGATTTCAGAGTCCTGTCACTTGGCATTCTTTCCACATGGCCAGCCCATTGCATTCTTTGTCGAACTCACAGAATCTTGCAATGGTTTCATGCTCTGTTATGTTCCAAAGTTCTGGATTCATTCTGGTTCATTTTAATTCTGTTCCATTTTCTTGCTTAGATCCAAAGAATTTTGATTGAGTTGGTTAGGCACCACTTCTCAGAACTTTATTTTTTACAGGAGCATTTTGATTCTTTAGTATCATCGCCATCTTTAAAACGGCTCAATATCGGAGGTTCACAGTGTCCCAAAATACTTGATAAACCTACATGACTCTGTGCAAAGGAGGGTGACTCGTCTGATTGACAATCATTTGTTAACAGACCATTTGCCATCTCTAATGCACAGACGCAATGTTGACATGCTTAGTCTGTTTTAATATGACGTTCATGAGCAGAACATCCGTTCGTAGTTATTGTTGGCTACATGAGAATGGGTCGTTTTTGTGTAAGTTGGCTAGTATGTAGAATAAGCTACCGGCATCTGTTTTTCCTCCTTTATATTGTTACGTAATACAAGTCACCCTATAAAAAGTTGCATACTTTAGCCTCGCTTTCCCCATGCAAACGATCGTGGCGTACGTGACAAAACGCAGCTAGCCGCCACGTGACCGGCACAGACCTCACGCAGCGCCGCGGCACAAGCTAATCGCTCCGGCAGTCTAGCTCCGACCTCGGCCTTGATGGTCGCTCGCGGAAACAATCTACTCGCAATGACTTGCATAATTACGCGAACAGACGGAATCTCGTTCCAGTTTCTTAATTAATCACTATCGAATTTACAATCATGTTTATTATTACGGTTCGGGCTAACTCAATGGAGTCCCGTTCCCGTGAAAAATCCCGAGTGCACTTCACCGCCTCAACTGACCCGCCGCCTGTGAGCGCGGGTACCTCTGGCTCAACCTGATGCCCCTTACCACATCGAGACGATTCGTAAGCTTTCAACCTTCCCCCTTTTTCTTGTGTTCAATTCTCGTAAATTTCATGTAGAATCCACGCTTTATCTGGTCGTCATAAATTAGTAGAGAGAGTTAGTAGGGAGATCCAATGTATACCTGTATTTCTCGAGACATTTAATATACCTTGTGCCCTTACTTATGTGTTATTATTGTGATGTCCTTTTCCAACCTCCTGACCGATGGACGAGCTGCTGATCAAAGAACTGCCCACCCCTGATTGTACACGAGTCGCCTGTTCTACCATTTTATCTGAGCTTAGCCAATTTAATAACCAGGTTCGATTCCGGGTACCATAACTTAGCACTGGCGCAAACGTGGTTTTTTCTCTGATTATTAATCGTCCATCGGGAGGTCAAATTGGAAATAATCTTGAACTCTTTCACTGTGTTTTATGTCTTGCTTTGTATTAACAATTGAATAACTATGTTTTCTTCCAATAAATCATAGCTGTTCTACAAACCATCGCGTCAAATCTAAAACAACCGTGTCACATTAAAACTATTCTGTGTTAAATTACAAGTTCTACGAATCGTCACTCGACAAAATTTAATTACCGGTATTCTATCACAAGGTGCGCAACCAACATTCACTTCTTTTCGGACATCTCAAACATCACATAGTGATCTTTAACCATGAAGGTTTACTTTCCGAGTACAACTATTAGAGGAAACGAGCTACATTAAACTACAATTCAACAATTTCAAATCTTGTACATGATACAAAATAAATTCCTTGTTAGTGGAGCCATAAGCCAGCATCGTTCTGCAAAATTCATAGACAAGGAAAACTAACGCCCTTCTGTCATCTGATAATTTCGCTTTATATGTAATAAAGGTGGGTAGAGTATCCTTTTTGAAAGAAAAGTCTTGAAAGCCGACTTACCCTTTACATATAATTGAGATTCGCGATTGACGTAAATCCCCGACTCTCGGCCCTTCTCCGCCTCGAGCCTGTCGTGTCCAGGGAAAGGGATGCTTGCGTGTAAATAACCAAAAGCTGGTTCTGCCTAAATTCAGACAATTGGTCACGAATCACAAACAACCCTCCATTAATTGTTGAAAGAAAAAACAATACTTCATCGAAATCTGTATTCGGAAATTTTTCGGAATTTTGAAAATTTTTTCGGAAATTTGGTTTTTTCGAAAATTTTTTTTCAAAACGCACAATCTCAGGGACTTTTCCATCAAAATCCCAGGACAACCCCTGGCCGTTTTTTTCAAAAAATCAAGGACTTTGAAAATTTTTCGGAAATTTTAATTTTTTCGGAAATTTGGTTTTTCGGAAATTTTTCAAAAACGCACAATCTCAGGAACTTTTCCATCAAAATCCCAGGACAACCCCTGGCCGTTATTTTCAAAAATCAAGGACTTTGAAAATTTTTTCGGAAATTTGGTTTTTTCGAAAATTTTTTTCAAAACGCACAATCTCAGGGACTTTTCCATCAAAATCCCAGGACAACCCCTGGCCGTTTTTTTCAAAAAATCAAGGACTTTGAAAATTTTTCGGAAATTTTAATTTTTTCGGAAATTTGGTTTTTCGGAAATTTTTCAAAAACGCACAATCTCAGGAACTTTTCCATCAAAATCCCAGGACAACCCCTGGCCGTTTTTTTCAAAAATCAAGGACTTTGAAAATTTTTTCGGAAATTTGGTTTTTTCGAAAATTTTTTTCAAAACGCACAATCTCAGGGACTTTTCCATCAAAATCCCAGGACAACCCCTGGCCGTTTTTTTCAAAAAATCAAGGACTTTGAAAATTTTTCGGAAATTTTAATTTTTTCGGAAATTTGGTTTTTCGGAAATTTTTCAAAAACGCACAATCTCAGGAACTTTTCCATCAAAATCCCAGGACAACCCCTGGCCGTTTTTTTCAAAAATCAAGGACTTTGAAAATTTTTTCGGAAATTTGGTTTTTTCGAAAATTTTTTTCAAAACGCACAATCTCAGGGACTTTTCCACTAAAATTGCAAGGAGACCCCTGGCCGTTTTTTTTTTCAAATCAAAGACTTCAAAAAATTTCACCTAGGACTTTGAAATTTTTCGAAAATTTTTTTCAAAAACGCACAATCTCAGGGACCTTCCCATTAAAAACACAAGGAGACCGCTGGCCATTTTTTTCCATACTGGGACTTCAAAAATTTCACAAAATTCTTCACCTACCATCACAAGTAAACCCCTGGTTTTTTTTTTTGAAAAACAACCAGCCACAACACTCTGACAATTCTTTTTTCTTTTCACAATGTCTAACTCAACTAGCCACAAAATGAATCCTCGAAACAACACCTTAGGCATAATAGCCAACATCTGCTCTCGAAGTACGCAAAGTTTAGAAAAGGAATTGAAAGACAGGAATATTTCTCCTTTCAACAAAACCAAAAACGTCCTGATCAAGTACGCAACATATTATAACAGGAAATATATTAGGAGACTGGAATTTCAACCCGGCAGTATAACAATCTCTGACACAAGCACACCTACTTGCACAGAAATTAAACCACCAATTACACCCGTCAAGGAAACCACAAAACCCTTCGATCTAACTGGATGGAAAATTAAGTACAACGGCAATACTAACGTAGAAGATTTCATCGACCGAATTGAAGAAACAGCCGCGATACGCAACATTCCTACTGAGATACTACACCGTAACTTCATAGATCTCATCTCGCACGAGCTACTCTCCTGGCATAGAATTCACAAGAAAAAAGTAAGCTCCTGGCCCGAACTCAAAGCTGCTCTCCTGAAAAGTTTCGCACCAAAAGAAACACAGCATAGGATTAAGTCTACTCTGTTTTCCATCAAACAATTCTCCAACGAAACAGTAGCACAATACGCCCAGAGAGCAGATCTTCTAAACATCAAACTGACAACTCCAGTCCCTGAAACAGAGCTAGTCCCTATCTTGACTGATGGCCTCCTAGCAAGATATGAGAACATAATAACCTCTCAAAAAATATCCTCAGTAGAACAACTCAAAGATGTCTGTCTTCTATTGGAAAACTATCAAGATAAAAGAAGAAACACCAAGACTTCTAACGAGCCCCTTCTACCAAGCCTCGCCTCTCGGTCATCCAATCAAATTAAACCAGAGTTTAACGAGAAGAAGTTTTGCACCTTTTGCAAAAGAACCGGACACTCACAATCATCTTGCTACAAAAAAGCTAAACTTTCGTATACTCAAGATAACAGGGGCCACCAAAAGCGCCCCCGTGACCATTCTCCTCAACATGACAACTTGAGGGAAATCTTCAAGAGATCAAGAAATAACCTTGAAAGATTACATCCTTCTAACAACTTAATTGCAAGACCACCTACAGACTTCTCTAAACCTCCGCCAAATTGGTCCAAGAGAACTCCAAAAAACTAAGATTCAACCCCTCGGAAGTTCATTCAATATCTAGGCCTACTGAATGGACCGAGTGGTTGAAACACATTGCATATTTCAAAGAGGCCTTACAACTTTCTACAGTGAGCTGCACTCAAGCTAAAGATGGTCGCCCATACGCGCAATTTTCTGTTAATGACGTCGTCTTCTCTGGACTACTGGATAGTGGAGCTTCAGTTAGCTGCCTCGGCGGTAACGCCCACATCCCCTTTGTCAACAATGGATTCACAATCAACAAACACCCCGCTTTCGTCACCACTGCAGACAACAACACTCAAAAAGTCACAGGAGCAATTGTCCTACCTGTCAAGTGTGGAAGTAAATCAATTCCAATAAATTTTCTAATTGTACCAACCATCACCCAGAAATTTATTCTTGGAGTCGATTTTTGGAAAGCATTCAACATTGCACCCCAGGTTTTCAACCCATGCAACAACACCACACCCACCACCTCAATCAACGAAATCCGTACAATAATTCCGTACGAGAACCTTCACCCACCACAGGCCGAACAACTGGAAGGCATGATCAAGAAATTTGAATCAATCTCGTTCGAAAAGTGTGGACTTGGTTTGACAAATTTAGTCAAACATCACATCAAGACAAATGGACCACCTATCAAACAAAGATACTACAATTTGGCTCCCCAGAAACTAAAACTGTTGGAGAAGGAACTCGATGATATGTTAAATATGGGCATCGTGGTTCCCAGCAGAAGCCCCTGGACCAACCCCACACTCTTGGTATCCAAAAAAGACGGTTCCGCCCGATTCTGCCTCGACAGTAGAAGACTTAATGCCTGCACTGAGGCTGACGCGTACCCACTTCCGCTTGTACACGCAATCCTGGATAAACTACGCAACGCAAAATTCATCTCTTCAATAGATCTGTCCAAAGCATTCTGGCAGATACCTTTGGATGAAGTTTCATGTGAAAAAACAGCATTTGTAGTGCCCGGCAGAGGAATGTTCCACTTTAAGAGACTCCCTTTCGGTTTAAAAAACAGCCCTGCTGAGCTACAAAGACTGATGGACAGACTGTTCGGCCCCGAATCCGACAATAATTTGTTCTGCTACCTGGACGACCTAATAATCATCAGCGACACGTTTGAAAAACACATCGCCACCCTAGAAAGAGTATTCCAACAACTCAAGTTTGCCGGATTAACAATCAACCTAAAGAAATCCGAATTTTGCAAATCACGCCTACGCTACCTCGGCTTTGTAATAGACGAAAAAGGTCTAAGGACCGACCCTGCCAAAGTCGAAGCTATGACAAACTTTCCCAGGCCAAAGAATGCTAAAGAAGTTAAAGGTTTCCTTGGTCTCGCCGGATACTACAGAAGATTCATAAGGGATTTCTCCACAATAGCGGCCCCCCTTAATAAAATTACCGGTACCCGTAAAGGTGTCAGTAACTTCGCTTGGTCTGCCGAAACTGAAAAGGCTTTCACCTCTCTAAAAACAGCACTGCAATCTGCACCGGTACTAAACTGTCCAGATTTCAATCTGCCTTTCACCCTGCATACAGACGCCTCCAATGTTGGAATCGGCGGAGTCCTAACACAAGAATTCCCCGACGGCGAACACCCAGTGGCATACTTCTCTCGTAGTCTAAACAAACACGAAAAAAACTATGGGATAACTGAAAAGGAACTACTCGCAGTCATGGATTCTATCCACCATTTCCGCGGCTATATCGAAGGCAGTAAGTTCTCAGTCATCACCGATCACAGTAGCCTAAAATGGTTGGTATCATTAAGCAACCCATCTGGTAGATTGGCCCGCTGGTCGTCTCGCCTATCACAATACACCTTTGATGTCATCCATCGTAAAGGCGCAGACAATATCGTCCCAGACGCCCTCTCAAGAATAGAACTCGCCACTCTGACCTCCGAAGAAGCAACACCAACTCCTACCACCAAAGACACTTGGTATTTAAAAACCTACGAGGAATGCAGGAACAACCCGCAAAAATTTCCCAACTTTATTATAAAAGAAGGTCGGTTATATCGTAACTGCAAACCACCACTGTCTATACTCGAGGACTATGCTTGGAAGTTAGTCATTCCCTCAGAGGACACACAAAAAATTATCATTGACAATCACAGCGCCCCCGGATCCATACACCCAGGAACTTTCAAAACCTATAAGAAGATAGCCTTAAGGTATTACTGGCCAGGCCTGTTTAAACAAGTTCGCAACTACATCTCTAAGTGCGACATTTGCAAAGCATACAAACATAGTACTGCACCCCCATCTGGTCTCATGAATAACCCCAAACGAGCAGACAGGCCATTACAATCATTCTCTATGGATCTCATCGGCCCTTTTCCCAGAAGCTACGCCGGAAACATGCATATACTTAGCATAGTGGATGTATTCACAAAGTTCTGTTGGATCTTCCCATTAAAAAGAGCCACAGCCTCTGCAATCATAAACTTGTTAGAAAAAAACATTTTTATCCCCTACGGCACTCCTCGCACCGTCATTTGCGACAATGGAAAACAATTCATAGCTCTGGAATTCAAGGAATTTCTGGCCAAATATGGCATAAAAGATATTTTCTATAATACCCTTTACACGCCTCAAAATAATACGGTAGAGCGTTACAACCAGACCATCAACACAGCTCTGGCAATCCTGGTTGACAAAGATCAACGAACATGGTGCAAAAATCTAGAAAAAATTCAAGCTGCACTAAACAATACAGTGAACCTCACTACTGGGTACACTCCTTTCTTCCTCAAACATGGTATGGAACAAATTGTCCATGGCTCCTTGCATTGGGACGCTAGCCTCCCATCATCTTTTCCTCCTTCTACTGATAACCCATCAGAGAATTATGCTCACCGTCTTGAGGAACTTTCCGCTATCTACAGCGAAGTCACAGATGCGTTGATACTTGCTCACAAAAAGAGTGCAAACAGATATAATTTACGCAGGAAACATGTTACCTTTAAGGAAAACGACATAGTTTGGAGACGCAACAACACACTCTCACAAGGTGCTCTGTATTTCTCTGCAAAACTAGCTCCTCGCTTTGTTAAAGCAAAAGTCCTGAGAAAAATCTCCGATGTAGTGTACACCCTATCGGATGCCTCTGGGAAACACATCGGCAACTATCACGTAAAAGATATTGTCAAACTAGGAAGTGTGGACACAATAGACACCACCTTCACTAGCTCACACTCACATAACTAACAAACTTTTGGCTCTACCTTTGTCCCACGAGATTTGGCCCTCGTGCAGACAAACAGCATGTCTTAACGCGTTTGTTTCATATAAAAACTCGCTTTTTTTCGACCTCTGCAAGGTAACCTTTTTTTTCTAAAAACACAGAAGTGTCAACTGTGTTTTTTTTTTTTTTTAAATCATTTCTCACCCATACTTGTACTATTATGCTCTTTTGTATAAACCCTTTGTTATTTTTGTTTCTTTGTCACACACCGTGTAATGCTTATAATTGTACTAATATTTTGTACGTATCTTCTCTAGAACTGATCATTCTAGTCAAGAGACTTTTTCCACTTCCCGAACAATTTATGCTCCCGGAGTCGACCCTGGACATCATTTGTTAGTCGTTACCATTCTGACATTTACGACACTAAATACATAACTATTTTTTGTCATAAATACCACAAAAAGTCACGTACAACATTGTTTTGTAAATATTTTTTCTGTTCTTTGTTCTTCACATTGTTCTTTCACTTTGTTCTTCACATTGTTCTTTCACATTTGTTCTTCACATTTGTTCCAATGGGTTCCATCGTACATAAAACAATGGCCCCTTTGCAACATACACCCAATTGAGGTGAATATTCTACCCCTGTAACTTGTAATCATAATGCTATGTAAATTCCAGTTTGGTATCGTCATTTGATTCAAGTTTACATAGTTGTAACAAATAAAAAGTTACAATAACTTTGTTTTAAAGTTTTTTCAGTTTTTTCTAAAAAATTGAATGGCGCTCAACATTCCCATTTGCTCTAATTTGTTGTTTTTTCAGAATTTGATATTGACACGTCAATTCTGAAAAAGGTTGTTGTAAAGGAGAACAAACGTCGATTTGTCCTCCTCATCAATAACAATGTTACATACATAACACCTTTCGGTCACATTGAGTATGTAAAATCTTAAGATCTCAACTTTCTGACCCCAATTTGTTATATTATGTACTACTATTTTGACTTAAATAAGCATTAATTTGCCTTGTCAAATACACCGAGCCAGGTCACTCATATTAAATGATCCTGTGTCTCTAGGTGCCTTCTGTATCAAATTTGTAACATAAAGTTCACAACATTCGTGTTTGTGGCAATTTTGGTAACACCAAGTGTGTTTCCTTGTTTTTGTTTGGTCATTTTAAGTAAGTAAAACCGATTAGGTCTCTTTTGCTATATGTGTGTCTTGTTTAAGACATCCTTGTAGGCATATGTTTTGTATTATTGCCAACTTAAAGCATAAACCCAACCAAAGGTTATGCCATCACAACATTTTGTGAGCAAAGAGTTAGTAAAACCAAATAGGTCTCTTTTGCTATATTTGTGTCTTGTTTAAGACATCCTTGTTGGCATATGTCTTGTATTATTGCCAACTTAACGCATAAACCCAACCAAAGGTTATGCCATCGTCATTTTTTGATAATACCAATAGCCACTACAAGATTGTTTTGACATTGTGTATGTATCTTTTTCCGGTATTGAAATGGTACTTTTTTTATTATTGAACGTTGATATATTATTTTCATGATACATGAGAATGTTACAATATCCACCATGAGACGAGGGATCGTTATAAAATCTAACACTATACATGAGAATGTTATAATATCTACCATGATACGAGAAGTTCGTTATAATTACTTTTTACTGGCTTACATACACTGTGGCCAAAGAGATAATTTGTTCCATTAAATGGTTATAAATATCTATGTTGTACCTTTCCTTTCAATACTAGGGTTCTTTCGTAATTCGTTCAATTTCTACATGAGACGTGGAGACGTTATAATACTTACCATGATTCGTGCGAACGATACAATATCTTGTTGTTGTCTTCTTTAAATAAGTTGACACTATGTACTTGTTCTACCGGACGTAGATCATTTTACCCTGACTTGTCACCCTTAATTGGGACCCTTTTTTGTATAACTCATGACACTGAGGGAAATGTCTTTCACTGTAGTGAGAATTTTTTTTGTTCTTTTCAAACAAACATGAAGCTGTGCATTCAGCAATTTTTTACGCTAACTGATACCTGTGGACTTCTTGTCAGCGGACCCAAGAACCATCCACTATCCATTGACCATGGACTAGCCATCAGCTTCACTGTTGGTTATGAGGTATCGTGTCGTGGGAGTTAATTGAGACAGTGACACAAAACCACCTAACTCGTTGTCTGGGAGACGAATAAGAAAAACTCCCAGGTTTGTGAAACTTGAGCAAGGGTCTGTCATGTTCTCACAAACTGTAGAAGATTAAATACGACCCCTAATCTTTCACCAAATACACGTGAAAGATTAGATTGTTATTACTGTGTATTCTCCTTCACCTTTTCATCAAATTCATGTATATTTGTGTAAAGAGTTAGGAAATTTGCTGGTTGATATATTTCGTCCTCACATAGAGATCGAATTGAGAATTAGCTCAGTCACTATCAATTTTCGCTACTCAATCCTCCATCCTTCACCCCTCCATCAAACTCTTGTACATTTGTAAAAGTTAGGAAATCTGCTGGTTGACCACATTTCGTTCTCTGAAAGAGATCGAACGGAGAATCAGCTCCATCACCAGCAGACCTTCTCGCTCATCGCCATTTTTTTTTTCTCCCTCATTATCCTTGAGGTTAATTTCATGAATCTGGAAGGTGTACCCTACGCACATAGCGTATCGTCTGTCTATAAGACAATCCTTATCCATGAAATTTGCTTCAAACTTCCTTTTCACCCCATTCCTAGGTAATCAACACATTTCTTGTAATTTTGAAAGTCGTAAGTTGTTATCGCTCAAGCGCTAACACCGGCCATGGAAGGCCAACTTCTTTCAGAAACTTGGTGTTACTACTGTACAACCACCTACCTATACCTTGTATATCAAATAGGTAACCTCACGCCAGTCGTGATAGTTTTTTTGTCTCCCCAATCTCGGGATACTCATAGTATAGTCAGCATATTGGATCTCTCCCTACTCTCTCTACTCTCTCTAACCAACAACGTTTTTTTGTCCTTTTTGTCTTTTCTCTTGAACACAATTTGTTTCTCTCCATACGTTTTGCATCATTGGTCTACTAGGCAGGTAAACTTCAAGAATTTTGGCTCTAATAATAACCTGTCCCTGGATTAAAAAGAAGACCAGCAGCCCTTCTCATCACCTGCAAGCTGAGCTTCTCTTCTTTGCCGCCTTCACTTCCATCACTCACATCCCTCCAATCTCTGCGTACCAAAAACATCCGACCGCACCCAAATTAGGTGTGAGTCGTGCGTGCAGTTGCAAATCAAGTTGTCTCATCATTCAAACCACATTCAAAAGAACCAACCTCAGAGCATGCCAGCTCAAGGTTAATTATGTTCCTGCAATCAACCACTTGCCGTTGTGCAAATCAACCACTTGCCGTTGTGCAAATCAACCACCTGCCGTTTGTGCAAATCAACCACTTGCCGTTTGTGCAAATCAACCACTTGCCGTTTGTGCAAATCAACCACTTGCCGTTGTGCAAATCAACCACCTGCAGTTTGTGCAATCAACCACTTGCCGTTGTGCAAATCAACCACCTGCAGTTTGTGCAATCAACCACTTGCCGTTTGTGCAAATCAACCACTTGCCGTTTGTGCAAATCAACCACTTGCCGTTGTGCAAATCAACCACTTGCCGTTGTGCAATCAACCACTTGCCGTTTGTGCAAATCAACTACTGGCAGTCGTACAAATCAACCACTTGCCATTTGTACAAACCAACCACTTGCCGATGCGCAAACTCAACATAATAACCATTACACGCATCAACCATCAATCAACTTATTGGTATTACTCCATGTTATTACCAACTTCATTTCACCTTGACAACCACTGCTCCACCGCATCAGCATAATGGAATTCACGCTGGTACAACAACAAAAACCCGGATACTTCTGGCCCTCCGCATCACCATCCCTCAACCACAACCAAGAAGCACAGTTCAATTTCTATGGCCCTAGTGATACTTGAGTGCAATCTCAAATGGGTCAAGTTACAGTGAAAATGTAACTTTATAACTTCAGTGAAATTACGTCTACTTGGTACTCTACGAAAACACTACGCTCTTCAAACTTAGCTTACAGACCAATGAAATTTTAGAGTCCTTTTTGTTCTTTTCATCACTGCATAACCTTGTATGTTGTTCTTTTCATCACTGCATAACCTTGTATGTTGTTCTTTTCATCACTGCATAACCTTGTATGTTGTTCTTTTCATCACTGCATAACCTTGTATGTTGTTCTTTTCATCACTGCATAACCTTGTATGTTTGTTCTTTTCATCACTGCATAACCTTGTATGTTGTTCTTGTCGTCACTGCATAACCTTGTATGTTGTTATTGTCGTCACTGCATAACCTTGTATGTTGTCTTTTCACCATTGCATAACCATGTATTTTTTCTTTGTTTTTTTGTAAATCAACACTGTTTTTTTCTCTCTCTACTCACCTCACGACAAGATGAAGAGGATTTTTAGCGCCTAAAGCTTCATTACCACGTCGCCTTTTACTGGCGGAGGGGGAATGTGTTACGTAATACAAGTCACCCTATAAAAAGTTGCATACTTTAGCCTCGCTTTCCCCATGCAAACGATCGTGGCGTACGTGACAAAACGCAGCTAGCCGCCACGTGACCGGCACAGACCTCACGCAGCGCCACGGCACAAGCTAATCGCTCCGGCAGTCTAGCTCCGACCTCGGCCTTGATGGTCGCTCGCGGAAACAATCTACTCGCAATGACTTGCATAATTACGCGAACAGACGGAATCTCGTTCCAGTTTCTTAATTAATCACTATCGAATTTACAATCATGTTTATTATTACGGTTCGGGCTAACTCAATGGAGTCCCGTTCCCGTGAAAAATCCCGAGTGCACTTCACCGCCTCAACTGACCCGCCGCCTGTGAGCGCGGGTACCTCTGGCTCAACCTGATGCCCCTTACCACATCGAGACGATTCGTAAGCTTTCAACCTTCCCCCTTTTTCTTGTGTTCAATTCTCGTAAATTTCATGTAGAATCCACGCTTTATCTGGTCGTCATAAATTAGTAGAGAGAGTTAGTAGGGAGATCCAATGTATACCTGTATTTCTCGAGACATTTAATATACCTTGTGCCCTTACTTATGTGTTATTATTGTGATGTCCTTTTCCAACCTCCTGACCGATGGACGAGCTGCTGATCAAAGAACTGCCCACCCCTGATTGTACACGAGTCGCCTGTTCTACCATTTTATCTGAGCTTAGCCAATTTAATAACCAGGTTCGATTCCGGGTACCATAACTTAGCAATATAATCACCTTAACCCGCCTCATAACACTGCCCAACCGGGTGGTTGTACTTTACACTGTACAGATAGGGAGCCTTGGCGAGGTGTCGCGTAAAAAAAAAAATACTTGGCCAATGGTCGCCGGTTTCAATTTTATAGTGACCGAAAAACACAATATAGGCATACTGAGTCTGTTCTACAGGTATTTCAATGGAGCCTGCTCTAAGGAGCTAGCAGCGTTGATCTTCTGTGCACCGGTGTAAGCCTCAAAAACATTAATGCAAAATCTTTTTCTTTTTTCTGTCGGTAGGCACCTTTCAGGTGTAAATAAAAAACATTATTGTTAGTTTATCATTGTTGTATTCTCAATATTATATTGATCAGTGAGTATAATTTTGACACCCCTTGTCAAAGCCAGCAGACGCCTAGATAGTAGGTAGGTGATCACTGTAAACAATAATATTCTGATGATTTGTATTTTTGTGTAAGGCCGTTTTTGTGATAAATAATCTCAAGGGCGATGTGTTATGGTGGTTCAAACATCTCGTATTTAGTTAATCAGTTCTCTGCTGAATGACACTTAAAAGCTTATCGATAAGTTTAGTGTGACCACCCTTTCAACAAAGTTGATCAAATTTTTAGCTAAGCAACTAATGTTGAAAGCCCGTCTATTTTTGTTGTTCAAGTATGAATCATCATTCGAGTTTTACACCGAAACGACACGTCTGAACACATGTTTCACACGTGTCGATTCACGATCGATTGAAAGAAGACCTTTCTATTTAGGAACATGGCATCTTTCACAAGTGTCGAAAACGAAAGTATGCTCATGAACGATCTGTCTAATGGTAGGTACTTTTTTTTTTCTGTTGATTTCAGTTCCTCCTGGAAACCGTTGGTATCTTGGTAGTGGTATGCATAGTCAACTATTGGCTTCTCATCCCCACAACCCTGGTCGTTATAATGCTTTCAATAGTCAGGATCATCTACATCAAGACAGGAAGGAGTTTGAAGAGGATAGAAGGCATAAGTAAGTAGCTAGTTTTTCTCTGGTAATTAATCATCATTGTACTATTCGAGTTAAGGACCCATCGCTTTGATAAGGCACCTTCAAGTGTCCCTATCCCGTCCATTGCAAACTGCAAACACGGCCTCCCCTCTCACCGCCTCTAGAGTTGCTTTTTCTCAACTTGGTCTAGGGCAGCCAACTGGACATCTTCGTGAATTTTCCGCCGGGCTCAATGTTGCGCACGTCTCGGATCGTCGAGCTTCTCATTCTATCCCATTTTGGGACTTGATTTTAAAACATGGTTTCTAGTAATTAGTATTTAAAAAGGAATATAGCTGATTTGTAAGGTTTGACCAAAGATTGCTTCAATGTGTTTACCTACTAGAGAATTATCTCTACTGTAGACTAGTCATTCCTACATTAGGGTGAAGACACATTATGCTATATGTATTATAGTTTGGCCTATCGCTCGCCACACACTATCAATGGGAATGTATGGCGAGCGATATGCTGAAATAGCATGGTCTCTCACAGGCTTTATTGTAATTATTATATATACTCATAGAATAAAGAAGAAAACTAGAAGTGCCTTCCATACAAATTTCAACAGAAATGTTTCATTTAGCCCAATAGCCCAGAGCTCTGTCTCACTTATACTCGCCTGACATTGTAATGTCAGACGATTGGGCAAATACTTGTATCACGAAACACGTCCACAAGGCTTTTCTTGTACTCTTCTTTATTCGATGTATGTACTAAACTTGCATAGTTACACTTTTAAAAGTGACAGAAAAAAGCCATGTAAAATATATTATTGGTAGGTATCAGCTTCACAGACGGACTCACTCACATAGGAAATTATGTTGTAAAATACTACCAACTAAGCCATCTATTCCAGGCAGATCGCCAGCCTTCACCCACGTGAACGCCACCCTCTCAGGCCTGGAGACAGTGCGTTCTTCAGGATCCGCAGCCCAGCTTCTGACTATGGAGTTTGATCGGCACCAGGACCTGCACTCGTCGGTGTGGACGCTGGTCATCAACTCCAACCGAGCCTTCGCATTCTGGATGGACGTCATCTGCTGCGCCTACCTGGCCGCGGTCACCTACAGCTTCTTGCTGTTTACTAACGAAGGTGGGTTACCCTGTACATCGGTGCTCTAAAACTTTTTTACACGGCATACCGAAGTTGTACTCAAAATTATGCAGCACACCAACATTACAAGAGTATATAAAAAGTGTATTCCAAATTCTGAATTGAAATTCTCATTGAAATGTTCTTTTATTTATTCGTGGTATAAACCTCTATTTTGGTCAATCCGTCTATGTATAAATTATCACAAAGATCTGTAATGTATCTCCGTATTTGGTTCAAAATCTGCCCAAATGAAACACAGTGAAACCTCGCTTAGTGAGCGTAGTTTAATGCAAAACAGTTTTTCCCTTATAAACCAATCTAAAATATGGTAATACGTTCAATGCCGTAAAAAATAATCACATTCGTAACAAATCTGCAAAGAAATCATTCCTATGTTCTTAATGCAATTATTGATAAGCTCAAAAATTACCTTGAAAGTAACACATTCTTGCGAACTCTCAAAAGAAACCATTCGTTTGTTCTGAATGCAACAATTAATGTTTTATGAAATTTTCAAAATCGCATTTACTGCGAGTTTTGGTAGAGAAATCAGTCCTGTGTTGAACGCAATTATTGATTCAGAAATCGTCTAAATAATCACTTGCGAGCTTCTGAAGAGAA
Organism: Hesperophylax magnus; assembly: GCA_026573805.1. NCBI lineage: Eukaryota > Metazoa > Arthropoda > Insecta > Trichoptera > Limnephilidae > Hesperophylax > Hesperophylax magnus. The sequence goes on along the minus strand of JAIUSX010000184.1, from coordinate 8,382,569 downwards.
ACCATTCCCATGTTCCAAATGCACATTACTGACAGGTGCTCATTAAGTGAGGTTCCTCTGTATGTAGTTTATTTTTTTATTTATTTTTGATATGGAGATTGTCTGCATTGCTCCTGTAAGCCCACTGTGCTGTCTTCCATTTTTGGACTTATTCTTTTGAAAGTAGCTCAATCCTTGTAATGAAGCACAACAGCGTGTTTGACAACTTCTGTTTCCGCTGGCTCTTCAGATATACCATTTACACCATGGATGCATTAGTGTTTCTCCATCCTCTTCGCACTTCCTACAGCTGTTGGTGTTTTCTACTCCTCATAGCTGCATATTGCAATTGAACTAAAATACATTGACATTTCTCCGGCTATCAAAAACCTTGCAACATATTGCTCCATTCAGGAGATAGTAACCACTTTGAGTACTGTTTAACATTTACGGGTCAAATAGTGTTAATGAGAGTTGAAGAAATACAATATTAATTTGTACAGCTTTCGGAGGGAACAATTTTGGCAATCGTTACCTCATGAAACTTTAATTCATAGTTAATATTTTATTTTTATTTCTAGATACGTTTGGTGGCAAAGTGGGTTTGGCTATAACCCAAGTCATGGGCTTGGTTGGAATGTGTCAGTGGGGAATGAGACAAACAGCAGAAGTAGAAAACCAAATGACTTCGGTAAGCCATTTTCAGTTTTGCTGATTTAAAGTGTTTAATTAGAAAAAAAAATTATTGCATTATCATTTAATGTGGTTTTTTGATTTTAGGTTGAACGTATCAATGAATACTCAAATTTACCGTCCGAACCTGATCTAGAAACGGATAAAGCGGAATTCTCTCGAAAACACCCCGGAGTGGATTTGGAAAAATGGCCTAAAGATGGTGATGTGACCATATCTTTTTCTGATATTTCTGTTTTAGATTTTCGTTTAAGAATCGCTAATATTGTCTTCAATAATTAAATATTACAATTTGAGGTTTTACTCACTAAAAAAATTAAAAAAACAATAACAAGACATCTTGTCTTTTCAATTGAAATGAAAATTTCTATTGCAAAACTCCATGACTCAAGGTGGAAATGACAGTGAAAATTTTAAAAAGTTGCATTGACCTAAAATTTTAGACAGAAATTTGTGCAAATTTATTGACACTAGAGCTTTTGAGTTTTTTCACCCTTATTTTGCTAGACACATATCAGTTTGATGATGTTGAATAATTGATGAACAGTGAAACAAAACGATATTATTATTGACATCTATTCATTGTCCATCCGTCAAATAATTGTTTTTTTACAGGTGGTGTTGAAATTGAAAATTTGTTCCTCAAATACGACAAAGGTAGCGATGCAAAGGCTGTTCTGATAGATATTAGCATCAAAGTGGAAAGTGGTGAAAAAGTTGGAATTGTAGGAAGAACTGGTGCTGGAAAGAGCTCCATCATTGCAGCACTGTACAGGTGACTTGATTTTGCTATTGTAAAGTATTGTTAGAGCTTGACACAGGTAACTTTGTAGTTAGTGGATCTTAACCCCTAGTGTGCCGAGACATCCACTGTGGATTTGTTAGTAGCTCACAGCACTAGCCTCGATTTGATGGTATTTTGAACCTTAAGAAATGCTCCTAGCATACTAAAATATAAGTTATTCGCTTGACAAGGTAATAATGTATCTCAATATTTTTCTCTAGCTTGTCGATTCATCACTTCATATGTCATAATTCCGATTCTCAAGAGCGGGTTTTGCATCTCCACCACTCATTGTAATTATTTCTAGGTTAACTGAGACCGAGGGTACGGTGAGACTATCCGGAGTGGACACTAAAGACGTGGGTCTCCACGAGCTGAGATCCGGAATGAGCATCATTCCACAGGAGCCCGTGCTATTCAGCGGCAGTCTCCGAGATAACCTGGATCCCTGGGCCCGCCACTCTGACCAGGAGCTGTGGGACGCATTGGGCGAGGTAATATTCCTTTATACTGCGCTCAACCACCTGAATGTCGGTGCAGAAAATACTAAAAAATACTCCCGATTGTCGACTGAGAATTAACAGAACTACGTGAAAATTACCTTGATGAGTTTTGCACAAATATCAGAATAAGAACTACGTTTTATGTTTTGTGTTTTGAACATGTATTGAAAAGAGTGAGATTGTATTATAAAAAATCAAACATTGTTCAAAAAATATATACCTACATAATATCAAAATAACCGAATCAATCAGATATTAATAATAATAAAAATAAATATTAATTATTAGGAGGATTCTTACAAACACCGCACCACGGTGTACGTCCATACTCATTTACGCATATTTTTTTAAGGACGCACATGGTGCGGCCATACTCTCCTAAAGGTTAAATATCTCCCTCTCTTCTTCTTCTAGTGCCCCCTCATATCGGAGGTTGGCTATCATTAGGGCAATCTTTTCCCTACAGCCCGGAACAAATTAGTGGAACTGCACTCATGTTGCAATGTCTTACTCCACCACATCTTCCATTTCCCTAGGATTGTCTGTTGGGTTATCTTGTATTTGTCACCCGTCAAAATATGACCAAGATATTGGAGATTCTTATTTCCATTCGATTCAGAATCTCTACATTAGTCACCCAACATGTCCAGGTCATTTTGAATATGCGCCATCCATAATTCAAATTTCTTGCCTCTAACAGTATGAGATATGTACTGTGTGTTGTAGTTTCAGGTGTAGACGAAAGGCATGGTGGTATTTTGAGGATGCACCAATCAATCACATTCCAAAGTCTTCCAACTTCCTCCCTACCTAACACAACTGAGTAATACATGTACGATAATGCTGTAGGTTGCGTCACCGTAATTGGGGCAGAGAAAGGCGTTCTATCCTCTCTCTCTTCTAGGGAGACTTAGACCCAACCAACATACAAAGTAATTGTAAGATTTCGACACTTACAGATTTGATAATTCGCTCGTCCAACCGGGCCTGCATTGGTAATTTCCAATATGTCGTAATGGAATGCGTTTCCCGGCGGTATCTCTAATTACGTGTAGAGACGTTGGAAGTTGATGGAAGACTCATTTAAAACACTGATTACTATGACATTTCATCACGCTAATCAAGCTAATAATGTGATGCAGCCACAAATGACAAGCGTCGTAACGGAACAAATATATGTATTATAATTCCAGGTGGAGATGAAGGGCATGGTGTCCGAGCTGGCCGGCGGGCTCAGCTCGCGGGTGTCAGACGGGGGCGCCAACCTGTCGGTGGGTCAGAGGCAGCTGCTGTGCCTGGCCAGGGCGTCCCTGAGAGGGGCCAAGATACTGCTCATGGATGAGGCCACCGCCAACGTTGACCATGAGTAAGTTATTAAACATACATTTTTTATTTTTTTATTTTTTATTTATTTAATATTTGAAAAAAAAAATTTTTTACATAGATATATACATACAGGATATAAACAAGATATAAAACAATAGAAATCAAAGTAGCCTTTCCTCACCATAAAGAGACAATGCTCTTGTGTTTGGTGAGGGAATTCTAGTTCAATTATATATATGTCAATACAACAATACGAATATACACATTACTAACGTGTTTGAATCAGCTTCTGCTAAAATATTAAAAAAATAACCAATTTAAATAGATCCTGATCATAAGTAATACGTTACTCTAGTGCTAATTTAGTAACAGTGCAGTGAAAGTAGTGCATTACTCCACATACGTGTTGTGTTAACTCAAAACCTAAGTTTATTAAAAATAATCCGCCATTACCGCTATTTGGTACCTAATTTCACCGAGCGCGACTTACTACCTAGTGTGACTGTGTGTGTGTCCGTACTAGCCGTCAGCGCAAGTACTCACTCCTTCCCGCCAACACAAGTCAGGGCAGCTAAACCTATCTCGCCAGCTACTTTATCATGGACTCCTGCGATACATATGCATTCATCACATTAGCAAACAATATTATACGTGATTTAAATACGACCATCATGGATCCCACTAATAAATTTACTAAAGAACAAATGGGTAAATTAACGCCTCAACTCTCAGTGCTATTAGGCAATATTAGTTTGGTTTCCACAAAAGTTGGTTTTCTTGAAGGTGAATTGAATGCCTACAGGAACATTTCACCTAATCATTCCAAAAATTTGTCAACTACCAACATCGAAACGGAACAACTAACAGGAATTTGCGAAACTTTGAATGAAATGGACGAGAGAAAATCGCGATCTAAAAATGTAATAATGTTCAATGTTCCTGAAAGCTCGGGCAATTCTCAAACTGCAACAATGAGCGAAGATCTGAATAATGTCAAGAATATTCTTAACAATGTTGATAATGTAGATACCTCGCTAATTAAAGTGTATCGATTGGGTAAGAAGGACACTAATAAAACACGCCCCATCAAGGTCGAACTGTCCGATAAATATCAAGCCAGAACTGTTCTACAGAAAAAAGGAATACCGTATGGAAATGTAATTATCAAGACCAAGAACGACTTAACAATGCTTCAACGGCAAGAAGTACAAAACTTGTGGAAGGAGCTGGAGGATCGAAAAAGCAAGGGAGAAAATAATTTAACTATCAAATATATCAACAATAGACCCAAAATTATAACAAATATACCAAAAAACTTATAACCACGCCACGTTACATCTTCTACCAGAACGTCAGGGGACTTCGGACTAAACTCAGTGACTTTAGAACTAATGCACCCACCATCACACAGGACATCATCATACTCTCTGAGACCTGGCTGGAACCATCGATATACTCAGCGGAGCTCGGTCTACCTAACCACAGTATCTACCGAGTTGACCGAAATCGGAACACCAGCTCCAAATCAAGAGGAGGAGGCGTCCTGATAGCAGTAAATAAAAAAATTTCATCGAAATTATTAAAAAACAAAAACAATGATGTTGAGCAAATTTTTGTAATGTTAAACGATAAATCCAAAAAAACTATCATCGGATGTGTATATATTCCACCAAATTCTAATATAATAATGTATAAAAATCATTGTGAAGATGTCGAGCTACTCAAATCTAACCACCCTAATCACAATATTATAATTTGCGGTGATTATAATCTACCTAATTGTAAATTTAATGATTTGGATTACTTACCATTAACGGCGTGCGAGAGAGAAATCTTAGACATGTCGAACTATTTAGGTCTACTTCAATGTAACAATGTGCCTAATTGTAATAATCGGACACTTGATTTAATTTTCTCTACTGATGAGGATATAAAAGTCTATGAGTCAGCCGAATCCTTTGACCCAATTGATAATCACCACCCTCCACTTACAATACTATTACAATAGAGTGTGACCCCCTAATTAAAAATTGTAGTCGTAATTTCATTAATGCTAATTACCAGGACATTAATCATGCACTTAACAAAGTAAATTGGTCTGTTCTCAAGGAAGGTGATCTCAACTATAGCGTAGAACTATTTTACTCTCAACTGAATAGTATCATTTCCGTCACAATTCCTCTAATTCATCATAAAGTACGAAAGTATCCGATATGGTTCAGCAAAGAATTAATTCAGTTAATTGTTATTAAAAAAGAAACACATAAAAAATATAAAGAACACAGAACAATTCCCAACTATATGGCATTCAACAATATTAGAAGAGATTGCAAAAAAATGACAAAAAGATATTATAAAAATTACATTAATTCTGTTGAGAACACGATACTTCATGATGTAAAATACTTTTGGAAATACACAAAATCAATGAAAAACAATGATTCTGGTATTTCTGGTAATATACGTTACAGACAAAATAGCTCCAGTAAAATTTATGAAATTGTTAACATGTTTGCTGATTACTTTAAGGACGTGTATGAACCTGATATTCCAGATGACTTAATTCCTTACTTCAATACGGATATAAATTTACACTTATCGCAAATACACATTGATATTGAAGACATTATAGTCTGTATTAAATCACTTGAACCTAAAACAAGCTCGGGACCTGATAAGATTCCTTCCATCTTACTTAAGAATTTTGAAAATTGAAGAATATCTGTTCCGCTTAATATACTGTTTAATAAGTCACTCTCCACAGGACACTTTCCAAAAATATGGAAACTTAGCTACTTAACTCCTGTATTTAAAAGTGGTGATAAATCCTTTGTTGAAAATTATCGGCCTATCTGTATTCAATCGTCTATACCTAAACTTTTTGAGAAATTGATTCTTAAGAAAATCAGCTTCTTTGTAAACTCTTGTATCGCAACTTGTCAACACGGCTTTATCTCCGGCAGATCAACTTTGACTAACCTAACATTATATGAAGATTTTATTTCCATGCACTTGCCAACAAACAACAAGTTGATTCTATATATACCGACTTCAGTAAGGCGTTTGATAAGGTCTGTCATAAAATCCTCATTAATAAACTTTTGAAACTTGGAATTAATGGAAACCTTTTATCTTGGTTTAAGAGTTACTTACTTAGGCGTCAGTTAACTGTCTGTATTAATGATCACTTATCCTACATGTTCGAAGCTACCAGTGGCGTACCCCAGGGTTCGCATCTTGGTCCTATACTTTTTAATTTATTCATTAACGACGTAACAAACATATTCACCCGTGTTCTCATTCTAATGTTCGCTGATGATATGAAGATATATAGAATTATTGACAATATAGAGGACTGTCTAACACTTCAATCTAATATTAATAGCTTTAACGATTGGTGTCTTAAAAACAAATTAACACTTAATGTAAAAAAATGTCAACTTATGAGATTCCACAGAAAAAAAAACCCATTGTTGTTCACCTACTTTCTCAATAATCACACCTTATTATCTGTTGATGAAATAAGAGACCTTGGTATAACCTTTGACACTAAATTAACATTCATTAAACATATTAATAATATAACCAGTAAAGCAATGCAAATGTTAGGATTTGTCTTACGGATTTCAAAGGATTATAAAAATTTAAAAACTGTCAAATTACTTTACACTTCACTTGTTAGAAGCCAACTAGAATTTAACACCACCATTTGGAGTCCTTACTACAGTGTACATGAGAATTCCCTTAAGCGAGTCCAACATAAATTTTTACGTTATATTAATTATAAATTGGGAATACTCATCGAAAACATTAATTACCCTTCTCTGTTACATTTATTGGGACTCGATACATTAAAAGAAAGAAGAATTTGTTTTGACCTATTTTATTTATTTAAAATCGTTACCAACCTGTTGAACTCCCCTGAACTTCTTTCGCTAATATGTTTCCGTGTACCTAGTCGATCAGTTCGTTTCAAATTACCCTATCACTGCAACAATACAGGATCTAACGCTGAACTCAATTCCATAATGAATCGCCTACATGTACTTGGTAATAAATATGTTTTGGATGAATCTATAAACATTGCTAGTTTATCCTCATACAAACACCACTTAATTAAAACTGTATGTCAGCGCTTCTCTGATTGAATATAACCAAATACAGTTTTAAAGTATTAGTTTATCCGGGATTTATTGTAAATTAATTGTTTATATATTTATATATACACATTGTTGCATTGTATTTATAATAACCATTTCTATTGTTCTCTTTTAAGTATTTTGTATTTATATTTTTTTTTATCTATGTATATTCTGTATTTATAATAACTAAAACAATTGTTATTCTTTTGTAAAAGCCGCTATAATCGGCGTTAATAAATAAATAAATAAATAAATGTTAGTATTAAGGTAAATAAATTATTAAGAAACAACACAAGATTTAAACAATATTACTTATAGATGTAAGTAGTGAACGTATTTTGGACTTATAATAGTTACTTACATATTGCCGAATAAAATATTTCTCTCACACTACTTGTTGAAATGCACTGATTCATGTTTTGTTGGGTTCTATGACAAAATCTTAATTAACCTAACCTATTATTTTCTCTTTTATCCAGTTAGGCATTGTTTTGTTCACATATACCCTAGATGGCGATACATCAAATTAATTTTTCTAGCAAAATTTTTTTAATTAATAGTGAGTTTTAAATATGCTTAACTACCCTTCTCTTTTTGTTTCTAAGAACCTCGACATGTCCATATCTTTCTTACTGAAATCATAAAATTTTGTAGGACAGACCAGCTGATCCAGAAGACTATCAGAAGGAAGTTTGCAGACAGAACTGTCATCACCATCGCCCATCGGCTGCACACCGTCATGGATTCGGATAAGGTCGTCGTCATGGACAGGTACGCTAGAAAAAATGCTGTTTAAAACATTATTAAATCTAAACTAAGAATCGAACCCGGAGTCTCTGTCTTACCGGGATAGAACTCAACAAAAACAAAAACTCTTTGCTGCCAAAGTGAAAAATTGTCTACAATTAAAGATGAAAAAAAAAACTTATTATTTTGAGCGGATGAATCAAAACTTTGAAGAAAGACTAAACCCTTTTACGATACAGAACAGAAACCGTTTAATATTTTATTCAATCAAGACAGTGGGCCTTACTAAAGTTCTTGCTGGCCGCGTGTTGCTCATCAATGCGATAAATGAAGTAATGTATGATTTTACATAAACCTTAACCTAACCGTTCTGTGACGTGCGTCACTTGTGAGTAAGATGGAGAGGTTATAATGAAGCTATTAGCACAAAGCCTTTACAAATAAATTCTTAGAATAACAAGGTTCTATCTGAAACAGCAATGATATGCGATTATGCACTCTGTGGAAAGCTACTCTAGAGTTTACTTGCTTTATGGCCGTATCAGATAGAACATTATTATTCCAAGCAGTCAACAAAGTACTGTTGCATTTAATAACAATCACAAAGTTAACTAGCCAAATTAAATATTTTATTAATTTATCTTTTTCCAGTGGAAAAGTGGTGGAAGTAGGTCACCCCTTCGAGTTGCTGAACTGGGAGTCTCCGTCGGAGGTGTCCTCGCGGCCCATAGTCCGCCGCACCTCTTCGGAGGAGGATCACTTCTCTCTGTCGGAGCCGGACATCGAGGAGTTGCTGTCCAGCGCCGTGGGGCGGGGCGGCAAGGGAATGTTCCGCTCCCTCGTCATGCAGGCCGGCCAGAACACGTTTGGGGTACTTTATGCAGTAGCTCAGGAGGTAATGTATTAAGATGTACTCATTTACTTGCCCTGAAGCATGTGTGAAAAGAATTACGAATGATCAGGGCTGTAAATGTACTAAATTAATTTAAGAATTGTAATCTTTAGTGACTTTGACAGATGAAACAGACCTGTTGTATTGAAATTTGACAATTATTAATTTTAAAAAGTGATAAAACTCTTAAGCGGCCGCTACACTACTCGCTTCGACGCTTCGACGAAGTCCTCGACGAAGTTAGCCGAAGTTCGAAGTGCGTGCCCACACACTCGTGCAACTTCGCGAGTAACTCAGTCCAACTCAGTCGTGATTAGTTTATTTATGTGTTCGAACTTCGGGACGCTTCGAGTCCTTTGACTCGGGCGCATTTACCGACAACAATCGGAAGTCGGGCGAAGTGAAGCGAAGTTGCCCGAAGCAAAGTGAAGTTCGTGCCCACACTATCGTATTCGGTCAACTTCGATCAACTTCGCGAGTAGTGTAGCTGGGCTATTAAAATGGTTCTTAATTTATTTACTTATTTGATATTACAGAAACAAACCGTACATGAGTGCGTGCGTATGAACGTGTGAGTGTGTGTGTGTGTGTGTGTGAAAGGGTGAGTGTGTGTGTGTGTGTGTACGTGTGCGTGTGTGTGTGTGAACGTGTGAGTGTGTGTCTATGAAAATGTGAGTGTGTGTGTATGAATGTGTGAGCGTGTGTGTATGAAAGGGTGAGTTTGTATGCACCTTTATTCGAGGACCTTCACAGGCCTTTAGATCCAGAATCCGAGGACTCACACGAATCCGAGGACGTCCTCGGATTCAAAATGCGAAAAACTGAATATGTACCTATAATCTATGCGTTCTGATTGGTCAACTGTCGAAATTTTGGGCCGATCGGAGAGAGTCCTCATTTTCGTGGCGAAAAATATCGTGTTTAATTTGGCTAGTGTTTCATTAGTACGGATGTGTGACCACCAGGGCGGCGCAGCTAATGCTGGAAATCACACACAGACCCTAAACCGAGGACTCTCTCAAAGTCCTCGGTTTCGTGTTAAAAGGTGCCGATTGCCGGAATGTGAACACCAGGAGGCGCTGCAAGCTCGAGTGTCAAGAAATCTCACCTACGCCCTAAACCGAGGACCCGTCGTTCGAAATTCCTACGTGCATGTGTATATAATAAGTATTGCACTATTAAGATTGTGCCGACAAGGAATTCAGTTTTTGACTGTTGAAACAAAATTCAATATTGCGTTTAGTTCGTATTGTGAACTATGTTCTGTAATACTGTTTAATTCGATGTACGGTATTGTAATATTTAATAAGTAATTAGGACACCTGATCAAGTATTTGATTAATCCGCGTCATAAATTCTTCTTTCACTCCATTCTTCGTTAATCCGCTCTATTTCGGTACTTTCCGTATTATGAACGCCGATTACTAGCCGATCTGCTGTTGCACCGGGCGGCGTATTTCCTTTTACGTGTTCAATAGGAGGCATCATTGCCTCGAAACCCGCACGGGTTTGTAACGCCATTCTCCTTCCAAACCCGTGTTCAATATGAGGCACGCGTCCTCCTACTGAACACGGGTTTGTAACGCCATTTCTCTTTACAAATCCGTGTTCAGTACGAGGCATGCGTCGTCCAATCGTTTATAATTACCATGCGCATTAATTGAGCACTACGGATCCGTGTTGGTTTCGAAAGATTTTTATTTTTTAACGCCCTAGTGGACTTTTACATGGAATTTTAGTAATTGTAAGAAAACAAGACAAATGGATATAATTAAATTTAGTGCAAATCAGTAAAATATCAATACGATGATTCAATATATAATACTGCCTGAAATGATAAATAAAAGAAACTATTTATTTTTTAATATAAACGCCATAATAGGCTTTAACATTAAAGTGATACATTGTATTATAAGTATGCAGTGGTACACAGAAGGGAAAAATTATTTTAAGTATTAAGGACAAAATAAGAATGTGAGTACCTAGAAATATTATCGCTGAAATGATACAATTGTTATTGGAAGTACACTGAGATAATGTTGAAAGAAAATAAAAAAAGAACTATGTACTTTTGTTATTTTGATTGATTAATATGAGACATAATATAAAACAAAGTATGTATGTATGGAAAATCTAGTATTAAGATACAGGATACAATTATTTAATGTGGGTTACATAAAAAAAGAAAAAATATTAAAGTACTCATAAGGTAAAGAATGTTATAATAATATAGAACATTTTATGTAATTCCTTGGGCCTCGACAGTATTTTGTGAGAGGTTTAAAATATTGCCGTTTTGTAATAAAATCCCAATAATAGAATATTTCTAAATATAGCTATCCGAAAACTAATAACCGTTTTGGGAAGGTTATGAAATGTCCTTTCAAATTTTATAATTCAAAATAAATATTTAATTTTTAAAATATAATATTTTGCATGCCAGCATAAGGAAGTTTTAAAAATGACTCATCTTACGATTTTTGTAACTAAAATTACTGATAATGAAAAAAAACGCATTCATATTGTGATAGACTAATGTATTATAAACGATATTGTCATCTCAGTTTTTGTCGTGCCATATAAAAAAATAATCAATATAAAATGCTCAAAGTACATAATTATTTTTTCAAATAGCGTTTGGAAACTTAGGATTCGTTTATGTTGGACTTCTTAATTATTTTGCGGTAAATTTTTAGATTTTTTTATAAAGCGTGATTTTTTCTCTTTTTAACACCGTTAAGATCATATCCTAACCATGAACCATGAAAGTAAGGTAGATACAACGATTTCTATGAGACATGAGATTAAAAATGTGTAAAAAAGGTGACTTGTTTTTAAGTAGAATAGATCAAAATTATTAACATCAAGTATATCTATTCATACATTCGCATGTTTATAATTGAGTATTGAGATTATTATGAACTTTAAAATTATATTTGTTTGAAATGTTTAATCAGGTATTGTTAAATCAAGGCTATCAGTTGTAATAATAATTTTGGATTAAAAATCATAATTTTGGAAAATCATAATTTTTAATAAATTATAACATAAAAAAAGTAAGTGTGTGCTCACAATTTCTGCGTTATAAACCAATAAAACAGAATAAATAATAATTTTATTTACTCGTCAGGTATATAACATTATAATAGAGATTAAAAAAAATAAAATATGACGAGTTGTACCTATTAAAAACCAAGGATAGAAATAAAACTACATTCAAAGATGTATACGTTATGTGAGGTAATCTACATAACTAGGTACCTACAAATAAAAACATAATAATATATTTTTTTTAAATCAATATTTTTTGGCAGGAGGTTCATTATCATCAATATTTAATGCAATTTTGTGAATACGATTTCTCTTGATCAATTAAGACTTGGCTGGTCGTCCTGATTGAATCCTTCCTGTAGCCGCATGATAGACCCTTTCTTTGCGGCGAGCGATCGATATAGGTTGTACATTAATTTTTCGAGATCTTTGCCGGCTATTTTTTTTCCACAATATATATATATATATATTTTTTTTATAGTAATATCGCACAAGAGTCCCAACTGCTCCCGTCTGGAGCCAGTGAGACTATGGTATCCCCAATTGGAGTATGTTGTGAGGCTGAAGGTATTGGGGAGGGGAGGGAGATGGGGAAGAGGCAGGTGGGGAAGTACCTGGCTATTCAGATCTGGTCACCAAACACGGCTAAAGCCATTTCAAGCAACGTTTCAATTCTGAATGGTGGTCTTACACCAGGGCGATACTGGTAGTATCTTCCACTCTGGAACATGCCGCAAATATACTATATATTATTTAAATTAATTAATTGTGAAATAACACAAATTAATCAAATAAAATTTATTTGCGCACGCCGGGTTCGAACCCGCGATCTTCGGATCTGTAGTCAAAAGCGTATACCACTAGACCACGCCGGCATAAATGATAGTATACTCAAATTAAGCTTTGACAAATCACATCCAAACTTGGTGAGAATTTTTGTATGTTGAGCATTTGAATTCCTTTCCAAGATATTAGTAATTCTTTGCCACTGGGCTTGAATATTTCAGGCTAATAGCAGTATTATATATCAAATCATCGTATTAATATTTTAATAATTTACACAAAATTTATTGCATTCATTTGTCTTGTTTTCTTACAATTACAAAAGCCCACTAGGGCGTTAATAAATAATAAATACCTAATAAAAAAGGTTCCTAGATTATGCGTTTTATTGCCCATCCTTAATACATAACAATTTACACATACAAAAAATGTCTCGAAACAAACATGGATCCGTAGTGCTCAATTAATGCGCATGGTAATTATAAACGATTGGACAACGCATGCCTCGTATTGAACACGGATTTGGAAAAAGAAATGGCGTTACAAACCCGTATTCAGTAGGAGGACGCGTGCCTCGTATTGAACACGGGTTTGGAAGGAGAATCGCGTTACAAACACATGCGGGTTTCGAGGCAGTACTGCCTCCTATTGAACACGGAAAAGGAAATACGCCACCGAGCGCGCGGGTGGAGGGGTGCATTGCCTGTCGTGTGTCAGCCGTAATGATCTCTTACCAAATTCATATATTTAGATAGGCAATTCAATTTTATTTTGAACCTTTTTTTAAGTTTTGTGCAAATTTATATTTTAAATAAAATATTTAGCAATACGATGAGGCGTATACTTTTGTTGCCTGTTCACCGAACGAGCGAACGTTAGGACGAGCCGCGACGCTTCCAAGATACGTGTAAGAAATTCGTTCCACACTATTTCGAGGACCCGAGACCTCCAAAAACTATAGACCACTAAATCGAGGACCTTCCGAGATCCGTGTATTTTACGTATGTGTAATCCTGAATACGTGGACAGGCCTCGGATATGGGAAGTCCTCAGTTACCCGCTGTGTATTCCGGTTTTTTGAGGACCGTTTTCTAGGTGCTTACCGGGTGTACGATGAAACCGAATAGACAGCAACGATCACGATTAACTTGAGTATACGTATAAGTGTAGAATACATGTCTACTTTATATAATATAACAGGACCTCGAATTCGGGTAGCCAGTTGAAGTCCTCGAAATCGGGATTGGACAAACAAGGGTGAGTGCGTGTGTATGAATGTGTGAGTGTGTGTGTATGAATGTGTGTGTGTATGTATATATGTATATTGAACATTTTATATTATTGAAATGATGCCACATTTGAATTTGGGCAGTTAATCCCAAAAATTGTCAATGTTTGAGTTTAGACAAATATTATTATGTTAGTATGAAGAGCTCGGTTGATTGTCGAATTAGATGCTGAATTTGTTTTGTAATTAACGTTTGGCATAGCACTGTATGTCACTAAATACAATTTTTTAACAAATCGACTCAAACATCCACCGTGCAGGACTACATTTAGATATATTTTTCATTTAAAACCTTTATTTTTTATTACAATAACATACACATGTAAGCTACGGAACCTTCTCAAAATTATTGTCTTAATTTATGTAACAGTCAAAACTTCACTATGGTTTGACAAGGTTCTAATTGACATGTTGCTCCAAAATGACCTTTGAATGGGAAACCTTTTCTTTAGCTCATATCTTCATCCAAAATAATTTTGAAGTCATTCTGTTGAGTATTAACGAAGTTAGTAATAGTAAAGATCTAACATCAGACACTTTTAATTTAAATTTATTTTGACAAGGTTCTAACTTCTTATTTTGTTTCTAACTGACAGTTAGACAGTTTTAACATTGTTTCTAACTGACAGTTAGACAGTTATGACATTGTTTCTAACTGACAGTTAGACAGTTATGATATTTTTTATGACACAAAATTTATTTGGATACAAACGGTGCATTGCTTTTTTGTTTACAAAGTTTTTTGTGTCTTTGTTTTCATTATTGTTAACCCTTCAGACGTCTGACATATTGACCAATATACAGGGTGTCTGGAGGTAAAGTGCGCTAACTTTGGGAGGTGATTCTACATGATGGTAGAAGTAAAAAAGATAAATAACTTTTAAATAGAAGTTAAACACAGAATATGAAACTCTATGAAACCAAAGGTTCCGACCTCAATTTGAGATAAATTTATGAAATTTTGTGAATTTCTTACTAATTATTTTTATATGAAATTCCAAAAAAGTAAAGTGGCAGTAATGTTTAAAATAAATTTTTCTTAAAATAAATATGTGATTTTTATCATTATCACTAATTTTAGTTCAGTGTTTAGACGAAAATAGGAAAACCGGTTTCTGCGCTTCCCCAAACTGAATGAATCCTGAAAATCTTCATGCAAAAGTTGAAATTTAGAAAAAAAAAATTATTTCAGCTGTAACAATAAGAGCAATGTTATATTTTTCAATCTTACCACTTAAGCTCACTGAAAAGTCTGACTGCCAGACACATCTGTCAAATCAGCCACTAACCTATTTTCATTAGCTCCGCAGATTGTCTAAGTTTTTCTGTCTATCTGATAATTCTCAATTTTCTTAATAATAATGTTTTTTTTTTTTCAGAGTTACAATAGAAAACATCACTCGGGCACAAACAAATAAAGGTACCTATCGTATTATGTAGTTATAGTTTTATAAAATGACTTAAATCTCACAATGTATCCAATATTTTCTTACATGTACTTTATGAATAGGTATTATTATTGTTCATACTGTACTTTGGTTACTAACTATTTTTAATAATTTATGCTAGATGAGGTAACAGCAATCAATAAAAATAATTTCCCCCATTCAAACGTTTAACCTCTGCAAATGAATGGTAAATCTTTCTTAGGTTAATTTAGGAACTTGAATTGTGAATTCTTTTAACTTGAAAAGGGAGTTCATATTTATATATTTAATATGAAGTAAAAAATATGTTTTGTTGATTGATAGAAGAAGATTCTTATGAATTTTGGGCCAAAAGAAATTGACTGATGGTAAGTCGATTGATTGCTTTGAATATTCGTTGATTGATTTGAATATCCATTGATTGATTTGAATGTTAATTGGTTGTTTTGAATATCAAATGATTGTTTTAAATGTCAATTGATTGATTTGAATGTCAATTGATTTGAATGTCGATTGATTTGAATGTCAATTAATTAGAATTTCAATTGATTTGAATGTCAATTGATTTGAATTTCAATTGATTTGAATGCCAATTGATTTGAATGTCAATTGATTTTATCATTTCATTGGTTTTAATATTAATTTGATAGATTTGAACATTCCTTGATGAATTTGAATATTGCGGGTCAATAAATTGAATTGTCAATTATTAATTGCTCGTAATTTCAATTGGTTGTAGTGTTAATTGATTGAACTGTCAATTATTGCTTGAAATGTTAATTATTCAATTGAAATGTCAATTATTGATTGAAATGTAAATTAATTAAATATCATCAGAGACAGATCCTGGGTTCAATTCCCAGTTGCAACCGTTACCTTTTATTTTCTGTGTCTTGTTCTGTTTCATGTTTTGTTTAGAATTATAAGTATTATCTTCTTCTTCAATGATTAAATATGATGATTACATGTGTTTGACATCACAACTTCCAATAAAATTATAATTAATCACATATTCCTAGCAAACAGGGTTCATTCATCACCATTCTGCAGAGAAAATTATAATTAATCACTACATAGTAGTAGTAATCACTTTTGTAAGTATTATAATTTATATTATGACCTAACTGTTTTACCCAGTGATGCTATGTAATTGTATAAATATATTGCATTATAAGTTTTTTTAGTATGTATTCAAATTTATTCTGTTGCACATTTTTACTCACAGTGACAACATAAAAAAATAAATTTTAGTTATTTATAAAAAAATATATAATCAATTTTCCTCATGTTCATTTTTGAATGTGTACAACTTAATTAACTGTTACAAATTCACTGTAAGTAAGTTCATTATTTATCTGATATTGTGCTTTACCTGTGAAAAAGACTTCTACGTTTTATATAATAAGATGACATGTGCATTTTTTTTTATGCACAAAATTAGAAAGTATTGTATTAATTTTACAATGTTTTTAAAATATATAAACTTACTTCTTGATTCTGAACCTTTTGTAAATGTGCAAATGCTCTACCAATGGAACCAGCCATTCATTCGATCAACCTGTCAAATTTTGTTGCAAATGAGGGGTATAAAAGAAAAACTGCGACTATCCACACTTTGTTCATTTTGACCCAATGATTAATTAGTAATCTGTCTCACTCTGTACATCATACAATCTTCAAACTAAAGCAAAACGTCTCTAAGCTATTCAAAAACTACTTTTAAGATGGTGGTCAAACACAAAACTGCCTCTCTTCCACCTTTGGTGAGGTTCAAAAGTGCCACTCTCGAAATGCACCAATCACGAGCCAGAAAACATATAAGTACTTCGCAAATCCAATATGGCCACCGTGCTGGTTGAAGTGAATAAACCACCATTCTAACAAACATTCAGGTTTTAAAAACGCCACTAAGTCGAGTTGAACTGAACTGAATCTGAAAATTATTGATTTGTATCTAAAACATGCATAAGCTTGCAATTTAAAAAAACAGCCAACCAAAAAAGTTTAAGAGAAATATGCAAATCATTTTTGCATTGGTGGATAGTGGCAGTTTTGCTTTTATACCCCTCAAATATAACAATCACTGTCTTCATTATGTTTTTCTCACTGTCAATGGATAAAAAAGAATTTGTTGTTATGATTACGGTTATAATTAGGTAGGTACTTTATTTACAGTATCTTTAAAGAATTTTCATCTTTAACTACCTTAACCCATTCCATCCGAGGAGCTCCAATTTATCTCTGCTATCTTACATGACCTTGCATCCAAGCGGCGTTAATTTATTGCCCCTCAAAAGCTTGTTAAAAAAAAGGGATTATTTAATTAATTCAACGATCATAAATTCAAAATTATTTACAAAATGTATATTGAATAAATACAATAAAAAAGTAGGGACATATTATATTAACTGCATCAATAAATTCAGCACAAGTTCGCACAAAAATTAATTCAGTTGATGTGGTCAGTTTCAGTTAAAATAACTTTGGATAGGGTCTCTTAAAAACCTTCTCTAACAATGATTTGCTATTGAATAGTATGTTTATTTCGTCTTCCCATTTATTGTAATGTGTGTTGTCAAAATCAAATGTCAAGACTACTTACTATCCAAAAAATGTACAGTGTTTTAAAGGAATGCAGGCATTCTTTCTAATAATTCATGAATAGTTTTCACTCAACGTATATTGCAGAATGCTGTACCAATTAATTGTCAATATTGATCTGTTTGAATTACTGTGTCAATCAATTGATTTGTCAACTGCTATTGTCACTTGATTGATTCAAACACATAAATCAATTGAATCGTGGAGTTGTAAAGGAATGCAGGCATTCTTTCTAATAATTCATGAATAGTTTCTGATTTGAATACATATATTATGTCAATTGATTGAAATGTCACTGTTATTGTCAATTGATTTATACATCAAGTTTTGTTGTCAATTGATTGAAGGATTAATTGTTTGGAGTGTCATATGTTTCATTTCTGGATTACTTGATTATTGACTGATAGAAATTTCTAATATTGAAATGTCAATTAATGATTGAAATGACAAATAGTGATTGAAACGTAGTTTGATTAAAACTATTAATGTTAGAAACGTCAATTAACTAGGTTTGATGTACTGTTTAAAACAATGACACATTGTGGAGGGGCATTCATTTCATTTTAATTTTGAGATCTTTTCTGCGAAGTCAGTTGTAATTTGTAATACATATATATTTATATTTGTTTATAATATTTCATATTACTCTACTTGGTTTTTTGCTTTTCATCATTTGAATATATGTATATAATATTATCATGTATTTTGTAAATATTAGTAAATATTTTAAAGAGCGCACATTTAAATGTATTAATGGACATTGATAGGGGTTCACATTGATTCAAAATAGTTTCAATATAAAATCTACCTGCAGTCCCCTCTTACCTCGCAGTAGTCCTATGATACAGTACACTACTACACACGCAATAATCTCTTTTAAATTGTTCTACTGTGCTTCTTTTCGTTTTCTGTGAAATATATATATGTTGCTTATTAAGTTAAGATATTATATAATAAATAAATAAATAATCTACTTAATTATTATACGCATCAACTTAACTACATATAATTTAGACAATTTTACAAAAAAATGTTAATTAATTTTTTAGCCAAAATTTATTGTAATTTTTACATATTATGTAATCTAAAAATATTTAAAATAAACTTGGCCACAAAGGTATTATACAAAGGAGGCCATTATTATTGTAACTATGTAGATTGAAAGCTGATCATAATTTGATCAAAAGCGTTTGGCGGCTACCATTTGAATGTAAAAAAATTAAAAATGGGGTTGATCATAGATTTGTTCATCCTCTAAATAAATAGTTAATTTCTTTTACATATTATATTAATGTAAATCTGTAATTTAAATGCTCTCAAATTTAATCTTGCCAACAAATTAATGTCGATAGAATTTTGCCTCTTTATCTTTACGTAATATTTTAATATGAAGTTGTTTTAAAACTAATTATAATATTCATGAAACTTTTATAATATCGTCAACTGATTGATTCAATCTAAGTCTGCAAACATGAGATTCTTTTGAGAATGATTTATGGATTCTAAATACATACCCACTTATATATAGTATAATTTAATATTCGAAGGGTTTGTCTCAATTGTATGTGCATAAGTAATATAGGTACAGCAAAATATAATTGGATAATTTGTATTGTCAAATATATGACCAAATGTGAAATTAAACTGGGTACAATTTGCCTTTTGGAATAACCAATCTTTAAAAATAATTGTCTTTGTATGTTTTCATAATGTCTTTTTTTTAATGATTTTTAAAAATAATACCACTTATCTCTTTACAACCGAAATGACACGATAGCATTTTTGGTAACGGAACCGGTATCAATTGAATGTGTGAGAGTTGCTTACGGTTCCTTCACGAGCGCGTTTTTCAAGCTGGGAGTCGTCCATTTCCAGGGGATCGTAATTACGAGCTTTACGGAGCTATTTGCTAAGGGTTATGTGACGTTTTTTACAAAATCTTTGCTTTGGTCACTTATGTAGTAACTTTCCTTCTCTTGTGTGTATTTATATATGTACATATAGGACGACCTCCGTGGCAGAGCGATAAATTCTTTGACTCCCGAACCGATAAGTCATGGGCAAAATGCATTTAAAATTTTAGTTAAAAATCAAATGGCTAGTGATCAGATATTAATTGCCGGCAACCTCTCACTTTTCTCTTTTCTATTTCCCTTCCCTTCCACTTTCTTCTGCATTCTCCTCACGGCATTAAGTTGAGGATTCCATAGTCCAACTGGCTCCGGTTGGGACTCTTGTACGATATTCACATAAAAATTTTAGAGTCCGAAATTTTCATAGACATTCAAACTCGACAATAAAAACTGCTTACAAATCCCAAATTGGGTAAACAAAAGTTCGGGCTTGTTTCCATTTTTTATATTTTGATACACTATTTAGTTTGACACTTACAAATGTGTTATAATTTACCCACCTCACGCAATTTTAGCATCACTACAACAGGCGATTCATTTAAGAACGGACATTCAGATCCTGCGCACAAAAGTCCCACAATGGACAGCGCTGCAAACCTTTGCCTTACTTCACTTTTCTGCACATGATCTGATTATTTCAATGTGCATTCTTCAGAGGTCAATGTATGACTGATATCATAGTTCATTCAAAGCATTCTCGAACCCTCAATTTCATGTTCGAGCAAGTCTATTAATTTGGATGCCTATGAAAATATTATAATTAATTATCTTTTATAAACGCATCTAAATAGAGATTATTTTGTGTATTTATAACGCTAGCTAGAATCACATATAGAATCATTTTACAATATTTCAGCAAGTTTCAATAATTTTTTTTATACTCAAGTTATATTATTATTTAGAAAATGTGATAAATGTGTCTTTACATGATTACTTAATATAATTATTTGTAAGTACATTAATGTATCAATTATATTGTTTACTGGCCAATCTTGAATAAATATCTCCAATTATTATTATGACCATTTCTGATTTTTTAATTTTCTGTCTGACCCTACAGTAATTTCATTGACAGGTAGTGAAACTAACAGAAAGAAACTAATTTTCTGTCTGATCCTACAGTCATTTCATTGACAGGTAGTGAAATTAACCGAATGAAACTAATTTTCTGTCTGACCCTACAGTCATTTCATTTACAGGTAGTGAAATTAACCGAACGAAACTTATTTTCTGTCTGACCCTAAAGTCATTTCATTGACAGGTAGTGAAATTAACAGAACGAAACTAATTTTCTGTCTGACCCTACAGTCATTTCATTGACAGGTAGTGAAATTAACACAACAAAACTAATTTTCTGTCTGACCCTACAGTCATTTCATTGACAGGTAGTGAAATTAACACAACAAAACTAATTTTCTGTCTGACCCTACAGTAATTTCATTGACAGGTAGCGAAATTAACCTAACGAAACTAGATTTTAAACTGAAACCAAATTTCGGGCTTATGTTCTAGTTTCGACTGAAACTGTTTATAAATAAATAACTCTGTACCCCAAAATTAGTCATTTTTAACAAATATTTTTGGCTATTTACAAACTCAATTCTTTCAAGAAAGGCATACAAATACGAGATTGTATCAGTGATTTTCAATCCATTATTGTATTTGTATGCCTTTCTTGAAAGATTTGAGTTTGTCTTCGGACTAAACTATTTATTTATATTCATATTGTGTATGCACGGGTGTAAACAAATAATTCATCTTAATATTTGAATGCATACAACTTGCAAAAGTATTTTTTCCTAAAATAATTAAATTAACGCCATCTATAAGAGAGCACATTATGAATTCTTTTAGGTATGACTTTAAGTGACCAGCTAAGGCAGATGGGCTCGATCCAAGCCAGAGTTAAGTCAACCTCTCTGAATCTAAGCACACTGTAAAGGTACTGTATCTGCATTTCCTTAATGCAACATAACTTACTGTAATGTATAATAATTGTAAATGCGTCCCACTTTTGAGTTTAACAGCCACCACTGGTATGAAGCCCCCAGATACCTGAGAGAAACCTTTGATTGTGTGAAAAAATGAACAATCCTTCTGATAGGTGTCACTATCTCGACTTGGATTGCAATTTTTAGAACACAGGCAACAGGTAGGAATGCTGTGTTCGTTCTACTGGTATTACAGTGGTTGTAATGAGATGAATTTTACTAATAGCAAATGACACGTTGGGGCCATTGTAATAATTAAATCAACACATTGTAACAAGATTAAAATACAACACACTAGACGCCATTGTATTTAATTAGGTTTTCTTTAAGAAAAGTTTGCATTGTTAAAATAATAAAAGAATGTTAAAGTTAAAAAATATTTATTAATTAGCAAATAGAACATGAGACTTTTAATTAATGGTTTTAATAACTCAAGGTTCGATAAGAAAGCTCTGGGCAACAAGAAATTTAAGATGTAACAATTTGAGTTTGCAAAAGTGACATAGAAACCAAGAGGTCAACTAACCTGAGATAAAGTGTAGGGCGCCATGTAGATATGTTAATATCTACAGAATTAAAAGTACTTTAAGAAGACAGTGTCCAGTAAAAAGTTTAACTAACTAGCGCGGCCATTTCAAAAGAGATCACTCGCCCAGGGAATTCAGAATGTCCAGTCCAGCCGCTTGTCCGCTTCGTACTGAGCTGAGTTGCCGGACAAAAACCATCTCCTGCGCTTTACAATCTTCTTCCTTTAATTTAAATAACACCAGAGAGGCGCAACCAGCCTAGTGTCAGTGTTATCAGCCAGCCGAGATTCAGTAACAGTTCTTTCTTGCAGGCGTGACAAATATAACCGTTACATGGTAAGTGCTCTGATGAACTAGCGTCGTGCTGCGTTTGTCTTACTGGTATTCCAGTGGTAATTGCTCTGATGAACTAGCATCGTTGATCTCTTGGTTGACATTTTACACGTGAGAATGGGTTATTTTCACTACTTATAACTTCTTTCAGCTTCCTCACTAGAAGTGCCTTCCATAAAAATTTGAATGAAAACAAATGTTCCATTTAGCCAAACCGCCCAGCGTTCCGTCTCACTTACACTTACCTGACATTGTAGATCTCCATCCCACTTGAATTTTGAAAACACAGTGTTGTATGGAAATATATTTGATGACAATACTCGCCAATAAGTCACTTCTTCAAGGTTATTCTTTATTCTATGCCATAACCAATAAATAGATTTGGAAATTTGTAAATCTTGTGCGGAATTAAATTTATTGTGTCATGAAAAAAAACAATTTCATAATATTAAAATATAAATATGTTTTTTATTAATGTAAAATATGTACAATAATTTATTTATCACTTTGACTTATGCTAACCGCAGTCATTGTCAACAATCAAATTCACTAAACCATACGTGGGAGTACCCATGAATTAAACGAAAACTGCTGAAAAGACATAGACGTGTGTTGTTTGCGTATCTGTGTTCCCAAAGTAAGTTCATTTTTATCTTAATTCAAGTGAAATTGATCCAACTTGTTCAAATATTGAAAATCTTTCTTGAACAGATGATCAATTTCATTAACCTCTCTGGGGCCTAGGAGTCAGAAGGTCTTATATAAATTGACGAAATCAGTTTTCTTTCAAACCGTATAGATCACACTTCTACTAATTTTCTGTTCAGTGATGAAATTCACTTCAATATTATGTATATACAGGGTGTCCGGGGGTAAAGTGCGCAAACTTCGAGAGGTGATTCTACATGATGGTACAAATAAAAAAGGTTAACAACTTTTTTAGAAATTTCAACGTTTAAGAGCGGGAGCACACAGAGAGTGGTCAGGAGTTCCGAGTTCCGCGTTCGGCGTTCATTAGAATGTACTGATACTATAACAACAACGCACACAGCGGGCAGTTAGACCGCGGCGGTCAAAACGGAACGTCGCGTTCTAAGAGTTCTTTTCCCACCGAGGCAGAGAACGCCAGAACGCCGCGATGTCTGAGGTTACAAACACGGAAAAGTTAATTGAATTGGTTAGGGAAAGGAGATTATTATACGATTTAAGTGATGTAAATTATAAAAACCGCGACAAAAAAGCCGAAGCTTGGTTTGAAATTGCTACCAGTAAATTTAAATTATAAGTAAATTTTATTATTAGTAAATTCCTTGCAGCCTTTCCTTGGAGTACTGTATGCTTTAGCTCCGAGGACCCATCAATTTGTGCACGCGAGGTAGAAGAAGTAATCACATCAGCAATGGATTGCTACATTCCCTTCTCCGTCAAATCCTCTGGAGCGGGCACAAAACCGTGGTTTGACCATCGCTGTGCTGAAGCTGTCAGACTCAAAAATACGGCTTTTAATGCACTCCGGAAGATTAGCTCCATGAATAACCTTTCGGAATACCGAAAACGGGCAAGGGATTGTAAGAGAGTTCTAAATAGAGCTAAGAGCGATCACGACCAGAGAATTGCGAAAAAGCTGGCTGACTGCCCCACTGGTAGCCGTGCTTTCTGGTCACTCGCTAGCTCGATCGGAAGAAATTTCTGCAGAACCACTTTCCCACCTCTGACCAAGCCTGATGGTCGGCTGGCTAACTCGGCCCGCGAGAAAGCTGAATTATTAGGCAAAATTTTCGCGGAAAACTCAACTCTTCAAGATAACGGAGAGACTCCCCCTTCCATTCCGCACTGTGGTTTTCAAATGGAGGAACCGAAGATCCGGAACAGAGAGGTTCTCCGAGTCTTGAACGAGCTGAAAGTCGACAAAGCCAGTGGGCCGGACGGAATACCTGCCTTGGTCCTCAAGAGGTGTTCTGCAGAAATGACTCCAGTGCTCGCGAAATTATTTAGGCTCTCTCTCAAAGGTGGAAAGGTGCCAGATCTTTGGAAAAAGGCAATCGTCCACCCAATCCCAAAAAAGGGGGACCGTTCCGACCCTTCTAACTACCGCCCCATAGCCATCACTTCCATACTCTCGAAGGTATTAGAAAGGGTGGTTAACAACAAATTGCTCACATATCTCGAGAATAACAATATCCTAAGCGATCGGCAATATGGATTTCGTCGAAACCGATCGTGTGGCGATCTACTCGGATATGTAACGCATATTTGGGGGCGGTACATGGAACGTTTTGGTGAAACCCAAACCGTTGGGTTAGATATCTCCAAAGCCTTTGACAGAGTCTGGCACCGGGCGCTTATCGGGAAATTACCATCGTATGGGATCCACCCAACCCTGCATAGTTGGATTGCGGACTTTCTGAGGGGAAGAACAATTCAAACCGTGGTTGACGTCTCTTCTTCCTCACCGCACCAAATCAATGCGGGGGTGCCACAAGGATCTGTGCTGTCTCCGACGCTGTTTTTATTGCACATCAACGATCTCGTTGAATGTGCACCAATTCACTGCTACGCTGATGACAGCACCGTTCACGAGGGTTATCTTTTTGACAGGCCCCCTTCCACCTATGATGTCCGAACAGCTCGGGAAGTTTTGAAGCGAAAAATTGACCACCACCTAGAGATGGTTCGTGCCTGGGGTAAGGCCAACTTGGTCAGTTTCAACGTCTCAAAAACCCAAGCGTGTCTGATTTCGGCAAAGAGGGAGATCAATGACTGTCTGGTGCAATTTGATGGGAGCACTCTCCCCAATAAAGACTCCATTGAAATGCTTGGAGTTACTATATCAGACCAGCTCAAGTATCGGGGATCCATAGAAGCCCGAGTAAATCAGGCCTCCAAAAAGTTGGGCGTCTTGTACAGGGCTAGGAGATTCTTCAACAGTGACCAGCTGCTGACCCTGTACAAGTCTCAAGTCCGCCCAACTATTGAATTTGGGAGCCACCTTTGGGCTGGTGCCCCAAAATACTTGATAAACCTGCTTGAGTCTGTGCAAAGGAGAGCGATCCGTCTGATTGACAATCCGTTGTTAACAGACCGATTGCCTTCTCTGATGCATAGACGCAATGTAGGCATGCTGTGTCTGTTCTACAGGTATTTCAATGGAGCCTGCTCCAAGGAGCTAGCAGCATTGATTCCTGATGCACCGGTGCACGTGCGCGAAACTCGACGGACACGAGCTGAACACCCGTTCACGGTTGACGTTGGCTTCATGAGAACGGGCCGTTTTTACGACTCGTTTTTGTGTAAGTCGGCTCGTATGTGGAACGGACTACCGGCGTCTGTTTTTCCTCCCTCCTATAATCCGAGCCTCTTCAAGGCCCGCATTAACAAGTCCCTTCCTACAGCCCCTGCCTTGCTCCGCCTCACAACGCCGCCCAATCGGGTGGTGACATAGTTCCCCTGTCTGTGCACTGCACGGGCAGGGACACTCTTGTGAGGTGTCACATAAAAAAAAAAAAAAAAAAAAATTCGCCTTGTTCTTCTCGCGTTGTGTTGATTGGATGCACCCAATACTTCCTTTTCTTTTTAGAAGCTATAAACAAGAGCAATAATTCTTCATCGGATGATGAACTTTCTAGTGACATGTTGCATATGCAAAGACCCAAACGAAACTAGAACGCGAAAATTTGAACGCCGCTTGTGTGCTTTGGAACTATTGAGCGGTCAACGGTCACTAGAACGCAGAACTCTGACCGCTCTCTGTGTGCTCCCGCTCTTAAGGTATTTTCCAGGTACAAAATTTGAAGTTTTTGTACAGAGAAAATAATATTCTTATATGGAAAACTATTTTTGTACGGAAAAAAAACAATGGAATTTCGATAAAGTTAATTATATTATTTACTTCTACCATGACGTAGAATCACCCCGTGGATATCATAATTCCAATTTCGAAAAAGACAATCAAAATAATTTTCCCTCAAAATATTATAGATAGGTACTTCATCGCTTGTCTGAATTTGTACAAACAGTTCCAAATTTCAAAATGATCCTTAT
Organism: Hesperophylax magnus; assembly: GCA_026573805.1. Lineage (NCBI taxonomy): Eukaryota > Metazoa > Arthropoda > Insecta > Trichoptera > Limnephilidae > Hesperophylax > Hesperophylax magnus. The sequence goes on along the minus strand of JAIUSX010000184.1, from coordinate 8,355,548 downwards.
TCAAAGCAAATCCGAGTTCTATCTAAAGTTCATTGAACCGGAGTTAGAGACACACAAACGAAATTAGTATTTTAAATGTGCGCTGTGCGGGACTCAAACATGTATTTTCCTGATCCAATGTCAAGAGCATAGACCGCTACACCATATAGGTTGTATAATATACACTTATACTATAAACTTGATTGATGACTTATGTATTATCGTTAATACAGTAAATTTCCTCATTTCAATACAAACTGAGGTTAGTTTATATCTTTTATGTTTTATAAATACGCCTTTTGGTTTGACGTGTTAAATCTTTTTCTTTGTCCATATTTTCTTTTCATAACTCTGCAAGCAAATTCAAAAAATTGTTATTAAAATATGTAAATGTTGGTTTATAAGTCGTGGTAAATATTTTTGGTAATTATTTTCCCAACTGCTGCACTTTTAAGTGCGGATTATGGAAATTACACTTTGTGTCAACAATTACTAGAAGAAACAACTATTTACATGAACAAATTAGGTTCTTTGTTTGGGTTAATTAAGTAATGTTTTTATATTGAAATCAAACTTTCACAGGTGTCACTACATACTAAAAAGTTCCAAAATGACAGCAAAGGAATTGTTTCATAAGGTAAATTTTGAACTTTGAATAAAAACGGAATGGTGACAAAAATGGAAAAATTATGGAATAATGCAATAATTTACCATCTCTCCCGAAATAAATAGTTGTTTCTTGTAGTAATTAATTTGAAATGAAGTGCAATTTCCATAACTTGTGTCTATTAAAAATGCGACGGTTAGGCAAATATTTACCATATTTTTAAAGCATCTTTCAGTTGAGAGCAAAAAGCATTCGGAAGTCTTTTTATATCCAATCACAGTCATCAAAAAGATCATGGTCAACAGAGGCGACCTTTGATATAAAAGAATAGCTTGAAAAATGATCTGAACTGTGTCTAAGGATTTGATGTCAACAACATGATCGTTATACTTGTCAATTTGAACCGAGAATCGCCGGTTTCGAATAACCTGGTAATATTTGAAATATACCTACTACCATCATAAATGGAAGATGTTGTTATGTGCAATGATGGAGGACTTAGCCAGCAGAGGAATTGAACCTACAAAGCCTGGGTGGGAACGCATTTGTCAACTAAGCCTCTGACCGGTCAATCTTAATATGTACACAATTCTGTGAGTTTCCTGCCTAAAGTTGGAAAATCTAAATTAAATCTCACCTCTTTTGCGATATGTAGAAGTTGTGTAAATGTATTTGACCCTCCCTCCATGGCCAGTGATTTGAAGGTTCCCTTTCCACGATTCGCTCCAGAATCTCCTGTGATTGGGCTCTGTTCTGTGTTATTATGAGGCTGGAGAGATGATGGATTATCGCAATTAAGCAGTTCGTAAGGATGGCCAATTTCAACTACCCTACCACTGGAAACACAATCAAATTAAAGGGATTAGTTTGATTTGTTGTGATAAAAATTGCTTTAAAAAATTGTGTTACAATTTGATTATCAAAAAAAATTTGGCATACCCAAAGTTTCAAAAGTCTGACTTATTCACCAGTTTCTCCAGACAATACTTTTTGCGAAAGTTAGTCTTTGTAAAAATCATCTATTTTATCTACCCTTACTTATAATCACAGTGTAAATATTAACCAGTGCATAAGACGGCCAAAGTTCCTAGCCCAGGAATCTGATAGTATTATTATCTTAATGACTGTACAATTGAGGATTCTGGAAACGGAAGTGGCGCCTTCTGTTATTTTCAAAAAGAACTGTTGAAGTTTTCAAACAGCAACGAGTTTTTATCTGCTAGTTATGTAATTATTTGACTTCTGTAGGGCAATCCTTGCTCTACTCTCGGTAAAATATTCCGTGAAACTTTTCCCGAGGTGGAGCAGTCCTATTGCTACAGGTTCACTTTAGTATCGCACAGTTGTTACTTGGATTGTAATTAATTGTGTTATGAGAGCGTGGGCGCATCTCCAGTACCCCTTCTACATCACTGTGTAATATGATATGTAGATATGTCTAGCGATCAAATATCAAAGGTGTATTCGGTGTCCACAACTCTCAACTCAGTGCAGGACCTCGAGGAGTTAAGGAGCCTTATCCACCAGGTAATCTTAATTGGGGTTCTCAAAAATGAGGAAACGAGACTAAAAAAGAAGATATCTAGTTTGTAAAATATATATTTTTTTAATTTCCTTCTCACCTGTCCATGACGACGACCTTATCAGAATCCATGACGGTGTGCAGCCGGTGGGCAATGGTAATGACAGTTCTGTCTGCAAACTTCCTCCTGATGGTCTTCTGGATCAGCTGGTCCGTCCTAAAAATGTAAACAGCATCTGTTTACAGTTTACTCGTAAATAAAACCAGCGACTTGTCGCAAACCGCAGGCATCGTGGATTTACTGGCGAATACACATTGAGGTTTTTTTATTTTGGAAATTATGCCTGGAAAATCGAACATCGATAATATTGTCCGGTGACAGCCAATCTTTCTACAGCAGCAGGAACCAGATGAAGTAAAAAGTTGGAACAATGCTAATTGAAACACTGTAACTTTGTGTATATCACTTTCACTTATAACACCACGGCAAGTGATTTAGGGACAACCGTGCCTTCGTCATTGTGCACATTGCCACCTTCACGAGTGGCAGTAATTACCTCTCTCCCGGTTTATCACACATATATGATTAGTGCTATTGCAGTGATTTTCCCGGGTTCCAGCAACAACCATTTAACCCGCATATTAAGTATAATAATTGTCATCTTTCAGAGTGATTATCATGATACAATAATTGGCTTACTCATAGTCAACGTTGGCGGTGGCCTCATCCATGAGCAGTATCTTGGCCCCCCTCAGGGCAGCCCTGGCCAGGCACAGCAGCTGTCTCTGCCCCACCGAGAGGTTGGCGCCCCCGTCTGACACCCGTGAGCTAAGGCCCCCAGCCAACTCGGACACCATGCCTTTCATCTCCACCTGGAATTTATTATAATACATATATGACTCCGTTCTGTTAGAGATGAAGAAAGATGGAAGATTTTAATGTATGGATCTAGTATTGGTGAATCCTCAAAATGCCACCATGCCTTCATGTACCTAAAAAATCATTGTATCACTATTAGAGAGACAGGAAGATAGAAGCTTTAGATGTGTGAATCTATTGGTGCGACTTCAAAATACCACTCACGCCTTTCATATCCAGCTGAAATTACAAAACAAACATTTCTCACGCTGTTAGAGGGAAGAAGTGTTATAGTGCCATAGAGACTTTTTGAGGTTTTTCATCGTATTGTCCAGCAATACTTAGTTGTACTGAATACAAAAGATGTAAACTCCAACATCTTGATCATATGAGGGACCACGAATACATGAAAATGTGGTAGCGGTAGATATCGCAGTACGAACGAGAGCAGTTCCACTGAGTTGTTTCCAGTCAGAAGTTAGAAGTGTTAAGATTGCTTTGATCATACCCAAATTCTAATAGGAGAGGGCAACGGAAGAAGAAAAGTAAAAACACTGTAACCTATCAGAAATGACGCGATTAAAGCAAATCTTATATATTTATGCTGTTTGAGGTTCCTGAAAAGCACGAGAAGTAGTTGGAAAAGAGTGGTGGTTTTTATTGGATTATTGCAAAGAATATCATAGACACAGTGGCCAAAAACCACTACTAGCAAATCGACAGAAGAACAGGAAGAAGGAAACCTTCTGCAAACTACAAAGATAATAAAGGCATATTGTTTTAAGGAAGCACCTGAAACGTTCCTAAAAAGGCAGCAGAAAGTGTGGGGTGTTTGTGTCTAAATTAAATACCCTCAAAAATTATGATAAGATTTGTCACATGGAAGAATATTTTTGCATAGCTAAAAGACCTAGAGTTTCCATGATGTTTCAAGAATAAAAAAATTAAATGTTACCTCGCCCAAAGCATCCCACAGCTCCTGGTCAGAGTACTTGGTCCAGGGGTCCAGGTTATCCCGAAGACTCCCGCTGAATAGGACGGGCTCCTGTGGAATGATGCTCATTCCGGATCTCAACTCGTGAAGACCCAGGTCCTTGGTGTCCACTCCACATAACCTGATCATCCCTTCTGTCTCCGCTAACCTGGAACATTTCATAAATACCATACCATCAATAGAACACAGATCTATTTAATAGTTTATCAGCAAGAAGAAGAAATATATTATTGTGGTGTCACCTGTAAAGTGCAGCAATGATTGAACTTTTCCCTGCCCCAGTTCTTCCGACTATTCCAACCTTTTCTCCACTCTCTACCAACAGATTTACATCCTTCAGTACGTTCTTAGCTTCTTCACCCTTTTCGTATTTCAAGTAAACATTCTCCATTTCAACTCTACCTGAAAATACAAGTAAATATTATTTATGGTTATTATACTAAAAAGTGTTTGTGAAGGCTTTAATCATAGACATCCAAATTGATAAACCAGCCCATCACGGAAAGCCGAACAAACCAAGTGCGAGGAGCGGGGAGATGGCGTGAACGTTTCCCTTTTCGTGATTTGTCAACAAATGAATCAGACAGGCAACTCGCATTGTAATCACTATTTAGTCCTCAAAAATAGAATCTGCTTAAGAATTACTACATAGTCTTTTTTGCAATGGCATGCAAATTGCTGGTTGTGTAAAAAACTTATCTACAAATCCCAAATCGGCTAAAAAAAAGTTTCAGCTTGTTTACAAAATCGAATATTTAGTTAGACCCTATTATAAATGTGTTCTAATTTACTCACCTCACTCATTTTTGCATCGCTACGCAACCCGGTTGTAGAAAGTTTGGTTAAAAACGAACATTGAGACTCTGAGCAGAAAAGTCCCACAATGGACTGTGCTGCAAACCTTTGTTTTACTTTGGCGTATACAGTAGAACCCCGTTAATTCGAACCCCGATAATTCGAAAAATCGCGTAATTCGAAATTTTCGCCAAAAAAATTTCCGCAGAAAAATTTTTTCATACAAAAATTTTTTTAATTCGAAATTCGTTAATTCGTAATTCGAAATTTATTTTTGTCCGCGCACAAAAATTTGTTCGTGTAATTCGAAAAAATTTGATTTTTGCGAAAATAAATCATAATATTTCGTAAATCTGAATCTAAAAGTCAGCCGTGGCGGTAAAACGCCGAAAAATGTATTTTTACGTGGTTATACATCGTCCTAATTAGTATTATTATTTTGTAAATCTGATCGATTTACACTGGAATGTTGTATTTTTTCAAATTTATTTCGAATATCCGAGTTTGAAGGGCCGAGAAAATACGTTTTAGGCGGATATATTTCGTAGTTTTATGAGTTTACACCAAATATCTGTATTTAAAGGGTCGGCCGCGAAATTTCGATTTACGCGTAAATGTAGCGTATATTTACGAATTTATTTCAAATATTTGAATTTAAATGGCCCGCTGCGACGGAAATAGGCCGCGAAATCTCGATTTACGCGTAAATATATCGTATTTTTACGATTTTATTTCGAATATCTGAATTTTAAAGGGCCCGCCGCGACGGAAATCGAATGCGAAATTTCAATTTACGCGGAAATATATCGTATTTTTAATAACTTTACTTCGAATATCCGAGTTAAAAAATACGGCGCGACGGAAATCGGCCGAAAAATTTCGATTCACGCCGAAATATGACATATTTTTACGAATTTACTTCAAATATCTGAACTTAAAAGGCCGGCCGCGACGAAAAACTGCCGATAAAATTCGATTTACGCGGAAATATTTCATATTTTTACGAATTTACATCAAATATCTTAATTTAAAGGGTCGGCCGCGACGGAAATCGGCCGCGCATTCACGATTTACTCGGAAATATATCGTATTTTTGCGAATTTATTTCGAATATCTGCATTTAAAGAGCCGGCCGCGAATTCTCGTTTAACGCGGAAATATATCGTGTTTTTACGAATTTAAATTCAGATATTTGAAATAAAGGGCCGGCCGCGACGGAAAATTACCGCGAAATCTCGATTTACGCGGAAATATATCGTATTTTTTCGAATATCTCAATTTAAGGGGGAAGTATCATAAATAGCGCTAAACATCACTTTGTATTTACCTAGTAAAAGGAATACCACTAATAATTTATCTAAAAATTCTATAGAGGTAGTTAGAAAAATGTCTTATGTTACCAGTGAATTAACTTTTTTTATCGTAAACTTTTTTATTCTATATGAAATACACATTGCAACTTTACGTAAAACTTAAAAAATGCCTTCGCTGGAAGCAGAATAGCTCCTATCAGAGAGATTTTTTTTTTAAATCCATCGGTCATCTCAAAGTAAATATGATACAGGTCATTTTAAATAAATAAAAAACACTTTAACATATATGGATTTTTGTTGTGATTCAATTAAACTTCCCGAATATTTCAATTATTTTCCGTCATACAAAATCCTATGGATGAAATCATTGTCCATAGCTTGACCGAACACCGCTAGTCACTGTCAGTCTCGAGGTGAATTCGGAAGTGAGAGCACGCTTATTTTGTTTATTCTCCAGTCCTCGGCTAACTTTCAAATTTCTAATAGGAATCCAGAGGAGATTGGTGCTATAGCCAAGGGGTAAGTTGAAATTAAATATTATTTATTTTGTAAAATATAATTTGAAACTTGTTTTACGGTCTCAACTTTTTTTTACATTTTTCAGGTACCAATACGTAAATAATAAAGGGGCACATAAATGGGAAATAATAAAGGGACTCGCGCGTACAGCGCCGAAAGAGACCGCTCCACTGGAGGAAAAGAAGAATAAGGTTTGTCAAAATACATCATTCCGATGGACACGTTTTCTACAAATTTTTACCGACTTCTATCGAAGTCGGTAAAACGGAGTAGGTGGTGGCTTGAACTCGGATCTAATTTCAAAATGCATTATTTCGGCATCAATCATAAATTTCTCCAGTTCTCTACCGATTTAGTTCAAAATCGGGATTAGGGAGTTTGGATGTGCACTGTACTCGGATCTAATGTCAAAATGCATAATTTCAGCATCCATCTTGGATTTCTTCAGTTCTCTACCGATTTAGTTCAAAATCGGGATTAGGGAGTTTAGATGTGCATTGAACTCGGATCTAATGTCAAAATGCATAATTTCAGCATCCATCTTGGATTTCTTCAGTTCTCTGCCGATTTAGTTCAAAATCGGGATTTGGGAGTTTGGATGTGCATTGAACTCGGATCTAACGTCAAAAAACATAATGTTGACATCCATTTTGAATTTTTCGAGTTTTCTACTGATTTGGTTCAAAATCGGGATTAAGGAGTTTGGATGTGCATTGAACTCGGATCTAACGTCATAACTTCAGCATCCAGCTTGAATTTCTTGAGTTTTCTGCCGATTTGGTGCAAAATCTGGATTACGGAGCTTGGAGATGGACTTTGCGAGACTAGTGTGAAGGTGCTTTCAACGATTCTACCGATTCCTTTCAAACTGTCGCTAAGATTGGGAACAATGTCTATCAGTTTTTGTTGTTTGTTTTTGGAGTGTTATGCCGTGTTGCGCTAACTCCTTCTTTAGCCGACGTTTCGGACAGCGTTGCAGTGTCCATCATCAGGGCAGATCCGGTAGATCCGAAGATGTGATCTACCGGATCTGCCTGATGATGGACACTGCAACGCTGTCCGAAACGTCGGCTAAAGAAGGAGTTAGCGCAACACGGCATAACACCCCAAAAATAAACAAGAAAAATCCTTTTGGCCGTGAAAATCTAAAAACTTACCTAATGTCTATCAGATCCATTGATAAATGCACTGAATTTCGTTGATGGCTAATTCCGGGTAGTAGTATTATAAATAAATTATTAAAAAAATATATATATATGAGAGAGAGAGAAAATAAATATAAAATAATATATTACCGGTAACATGCATAGTAAGAATTATAGTGTATTTTATACAATGTACAAAAAAACTTTTTTAATAGCCTTAACCACAAAGAAAGCCAAAGTTTTGGCACTTTTCGAGGATATTATGCTAAAAACATGAAAAAAGTATTTTTAACCAAGACATTTAGATAATTTTATATCAATTTTTATCAACTTCTTTATATCTATCTTAGACTGTGTTTTTTTCTTAGTTTATGAACTTCATTCTATTTTTTTGTATATCTAAGTTAATATTGTAAAATATATTCTTTCCCGAGTACGAAAAAAACATTGAAATAAATTTTCAAATTACATTCATGATTTACAAATAAACTTTTTTCCATTTCTATCGCACTAAATATATAATCAAAAAATATTTGTCGTAACTTAATTTTACGTTTTCCCTTTTTTCACACCCATTGCTTTCTGGTAATATTATATTAAAAAAACAGTTATTGTCATTACACAAACCATACAATCAAATTTATGAACCAAAAATCTTTTCCAAGTCAAAACACGATTAGATTCTATGTGACTTTGAGTAAAAAACTGAGACGTCAAAAAAGGTCCAGGGCGTAAAAGATGTGACTGTATATCCATTATTTTGCTAGTATGATTTTTATTCTGTCAAGTTGTTTCCATTATTTAGTAAATAAATATAAATTTTATAAAGCATGTGTATTTTTATTTCGTATTTTATCAAAACCGTGTCAATCATCCCCCTATCTACTCAAAAGACGCGGTGTTGGTTTTGAAACCGCAGCTGTTCTAGCGGCCGACCGATTCATTTACAAGTAGCAATAATACCTAACTGTACTGAAGTCGAGATTTGATACCGTCCCCGCGACCGAAATCGGCAGCGAAATCTCGATTTACGCATAAATATATAGCATTTTTACGAATTTATTGCGAATATCTGAATTTAAAGGGCCCGCCGCTACGGTAATCGGCCGCGAAAATAAAGAAATAATTGGTATTAATACGAATTTACAACTAAAATACCACCCGGATTTGAAGAGGCGGCCGAGAAAATCGATTTTTGGCATTTTTTTTTTTTTCCAAAATTTCGAATTACGTGGGAATTCGTTAATTCGAAATTTGATTTTTGATGTCCCGTGGATTTCGAATTAACGAGGTTCTACTGTAATACTTTTCTGCATAGGGTCTGGTTATTTCAATGTGCACTCTTCGGCGGTCAACGACTAAACACTCAGACTGTGTCGTATTCTATTCAAAGCATTATCAAACACTCCTGGTGCCAAAAATAAGATCATGTGGTTTGTATCCAGCTCGTCGAAATGATACCCAGATTTTATGTTAAGGCAAGTCTATTATTCTGGATGTCTAATGAATTCTAATGGTTTTAACACAATTAATATTTACCTTCTATGGGCCAAGTAATTAGCTCGATGTTCGGATACTTATGATCGAACTTCGATTTATCTGTTTCTAGCGGTGGTTCTGATGGAATATTTGAGTATTCATAAATTCTTTCTACCTGAAAAAAATGAATATAACATAAAAGATATTTTTTTCCATCTAATACAGCTCTCATTGAAGCAAATAAATATTTAGTTTTAAAGTAGCTCACTGATGTCATTTGATTCTCAACTTCTGCTGTCTGCCTCATTCCAGTCTGACACATCATCACCAATCCCATCACTTGGGTCATGGCCAAGCCCACTTTACCACCAAAAGTATCTGGGAATAAAAGCAAATTGATTTATGTGGTTGATATATTACTTTATAAATAATTGAACAAGGGTATTTGGCCACGTTCTGCTAATAATTCAAATACACCATTATGCCTTATTATCTCACGTTAACTTTATCGGTATTGTTTGACGAGCTGTCAATAACAAAATTTATAAAATAGGACAGCTCTGCTATGCGTAACATCTCGCAATGACCGAAGGTAGCCGACCATCAAAGGAGATTGTTCTTGTCGACTTCTGTTTCCCAAATAGTCTCCAATTAGTCTTGGACTGGGGGCAAGCTTGACGAGTATTACTGCATCCGTATTTGCATGTTTTTATGAAACAGTGACTTTCTCTCTCTGTGAAAAATCGCCATCATGACTCCAGGTTACCGTTACCGTAACCCCAAGTTTGTCTCGCAACTCTTTAAATAAAACTCCAGGGTCAACAAAACATTTTGGACTTTATTGCGATTAGATACAATGCGCTCTGATGGCTCATTTAGCAGGTAAGAATTATTCTAGACCTCAACCTAATTCCTTGCTTTATAGACACTTATGTACCATCTATAGGTAACCTCTTAAACTGCTCTCTAGGTTATCACACATACGTTAGTAAGAAAAAGACAACACAAAGAATGATTAAGAAATGGTTGAAACTGACAGTAAAAAAAAAATTATGTAGTATTTTCTTAAAACCAGCCAGTACAGAAGTCATAAGTACAAGGAACTATAAAAGGTTTGAGTAACAACTACTTACTATCATTGGTGAAGACCAGGAAGCTGTAAGTGACAACGGCCAGGTAGGCGCAGCAGATGACATCCATCCAAAAGGCGAAGGCCCGGTTGCTATTGATGACAAGCGTCCATATACAGGAGTGCAGATCTTGGTGACGATCGAATTCCATGATGAGGGTTTCACCAGCATCTCCAGAGGAACGAATCGTCTCCAGACCAGATAGAGTAGCATTCACATGTGTGAAGGCTGGAGATCTGCCTGGAAGTGAAGAAATTCAACTTGTTTGGATCCTGTCTGCGTGAAGTGTTAACGGTAGGATATTTCTGTTCTTAAAAACGTATGTTCCATCCACTAGCAATTGCTCCAAAGTATGAATGCGCGAGAAGCATGTAACGCGAGTAACATTTATTGAAATATATGAAACGCGTTTTGCACTAGTACTAAGATATTACGATAATTTTTTATCACAATATTGTTTGAAACCACATTTGAATCGCGATGTCTGGACTGATCCGATTTTTTTAAGTGTGCATTAATTGCATTATCTGGACGTCACTACTCTTTGTCAGTTTATCGAAACATCTTTTCGGTAACTATAAACTTAAAACCGACGACCATTGGCCAAATATATATTTTTTTGTGAATCCTCACAAGAGCGCCCCTGTCTGTGCAGTATAAAGACAGGGGAACTATGTCACCTACCCGGTTGGGCAGTTTTGTGAGGCGGGTTAAGGTGGGGGCTGAAGGAATGGATTATATAATGAAGGAAAAACAGATATCGGTAGCTTGTTCTACATACAAGCCGACTTACACAAAAACGATTCGAAGAAACGACCCATTCTCATGAAGCCAACATCAACTGCGAACGGGTGTTCTGCTCATAAACGTCATGTTAAAACAGACTAAGCATGCCAACATTGCGTCTGTGGCGAACTGTCTGTTAACAATGTATTATCTATTTATCAAGTATTGTGGGGCTCCAGCCAAGAGCTGGCTCCCAAATTCAATTGTTGACTTAATCCCAAAAGAGTATCGCTTTCAGAATAAAAACACCTGTAATTAATGAAGTTATAACATACCTATCCCCTCCAGTCTTTTGAGACTTCGCCCAGCTCCTATGTACACCACCCTCAAAAAGTACAGCAGGATGACAACAACAACTGTTGGAATGAGGAGCCAAACGTTGACAGTGCATACTACCACGAGTATTCCCAGAGTCTCCAAGAAGAACTATAAAATAATAGACAATACATTAAGATTTCTTTTGCTGAGACAGGGCGGCCGCAATCCGTGACTATACCAAACTAATTTCTTGCTAGTCTTGCTCAATTTTACTCCCTTTAGTTCAGAAATAATGGTTTCCTATACCACCACTCCATTCTTCAATACTGCTGAAGGGTAGTTTCAAAACCCTCCTCCATTTCGGAGAGCATAAGACTTCCCCATGACTAACGGAGATTTATTTTTATCTTCCTTACCGTACCACCGACCTGCCAATAGTTCTTCTAGAGGGGAAGGGTTGATTGTAACTGAATAATATAGAAGCCTGGTAAGTGATGATTAGAAAATTTAATTCTCATACATCCAGCAGGTTTATTATTGCAAAGCTTTATTGGTAGTCAGTCAGTTGTCTTTGCGCTACTGGTCCTGTCCAGCTGCGCTATCCCTGTATTTTATTCTTACAACTAAATTAAAGACTTACGGTAAGGCAGTCTGCTAGGGCAGGAGGAAGAACTGTGTCAACAGTTCCCATGTCTTTGGAAAACCTGTTCAGGATTCTCCCTGAAGCATTGTTGTTGAAGAACCACATGGTAGCCCGTGTGACGCCTCTTGAAAGGAAATCAACAATATACATTACAGACCCAGACAGTTATATCAAAACTAAACGCCGAAAACTGCATTAAGGGGATTAATGTGGGAAACACGTCACCTCTACACAAATAATCATACTCTACATCAGTGCTCCGCAACCGGTGTGCCGCGGCACACTGGTGTGCCGTGAGCCGGACACAGGTGTGCCGCGTTCAAATTCAATGTATTTGACATTTTACAATATATCATTACGTATTCAATACACAATTACAAAATATTTTTCATAATATTGTCTATTTTTGATTGTCTGCCGATACTGTTAAAAGACGTATTCACAATATATTAGGAGCACTGATTAGAAAACTGTTATTGGCTGAAAAATTTGCGCTTCAGATCGACACAATTACAATTTACACACTGCTGCATACATCGACAAGCATTCATGGTCAAAAATTTACCAGAGGAACTTCTGAACACGATGAATTAAAATCGAAAACATAATTAAATTAAGAGCCCTAAACTCGCAAATCTTTGGAATACTCTGTGCGGAAATGGGAGCCAAATATAAATCTTTATTGTTTTATACTGAAATTCGTTGGCCATCCCGAGGCAAAGTTTTGGCTAGATTGTTTGAGCTTCGTCACGAGGTGCGTGAGTTTCTTTTAAATCAAAATATGCAGGAACTATATCAGCACCTCGATGATAATTACTGGATAGCCAAACTTGCATACATGGCTGATATATTCGAGAATGAACTTAATAACGAACTATGGCAGAAAGAGTTGCAAAAAGGATGTTTGGAAATGTATCAAAGGACCAACCATATTACAATTGAAAACAAACAATTAACTGTGGATCTGGCCCAACAACATTTAAGTATGCTTCAGCAGAAATTTGGTCACTATTTTTATTCCATTAATACGGAACAATACGATTGGATTCAAAATCATTTTGCAACCAATGCAATAAATTCTACAGAAGCACTGCCTCTGCAAATTCGAGAGGAATTTACAGATTTAAATAATGACATGACATTAAAACTTCACTTCTCCGAAGATCCATTAGATGTTTTGTGGATTTACGTTAAAAAAAGAATATCCTTGCATTTCCATCAAAGCATTCCATTTTCAACGACATATTTATGTGAGCATATTTTTCAACGCTTGTATTAATTAAAAATGATAAGCGGTCATGCTTAAAAGGTCTTGACCAAGAACTTCGGGTTGCGCTGGCAAAAATCGAGCCGAATATAAAACTTTTGTGTTCATTGAAACAAGCGCAGGTTAATTTAACAATTAATCGCTCATTAATTTATTATTATTTTATAATAATTATTAAGACTACTTAAAAATTAAAAATGTTATAGTTATATGTAAGTATGTATACTTTTAAAATAAAAAAAAAAAACAAGAAATTATTGTAAAATTTGTGTATCAATTTAATACCTATATGTTTTAGCTTTCGGTGTGCCGCGGAATTCAAGGAAGAAATTTGGTGTGTCGTAGGTGAAAAAAGGCTGCGGAGCACTGCTCTACATGACAATCTTCACGTATATGCCTATATATTATGATGGATATTGATGGATAATGCAGCACAATACCTCGAAAATCAATCACAATAATAATGTACATATTCAAAATAAATTAAAATATTTGTGTGTGTTTAGGTTTTTCTAAGTTTTTCTTTAATTGTGTAATATTTGTCATTGATAAAAGAACCTAATTTGCTGCAAATGACTTTGCAGCAATGCAGTAAAGGGTTCCAATTTCACACGGTCCGGTAGTAAACCGAGTGGTGAACCATCTTGTGGAGAAAAGTAAAGTTCGCTACGGTTTGCTTCCATCCACTGTGGGACGACACTACGCAGGGTCTTCTGCTTACATTGATTCCTTACCCTTACCGACTCAATGGAATGACATGCTTAATTGTTCGTTTCGAGGTGTATCAGTGTACGTAAGAGTGGAATAGGAGCACACGCGATACTTAGATTTATTCCTACGAAACAGTCGGGTATAGGGCAAAAAGTACCTACCTACTTTCAATTTGACGACCGCCCACTTTTCAAGTACATTTTTCTTCAATGCCGCACCCTTTACTATTAAAACAAGCATGACAGCATAGACGGAAAAAGTATAACTAAAGTAAAGACTTATAATGATTGAAGTGGATGGATATTAAATATTCTGAGATTATTTGCAACTCGGGAATGCTTTTTATTTTAATAAAAAGTTTTTTTATTTTAAGGATTTTTGAAAAAATATTATCAGAACAAAATAATGGTTAAAAAATATTAATAATAACCACTAATTTTCATATGCACTTCATATGCAAGATTCTTACAATGGTGCATACGACATAGCTGTTTTCATTAATAAAATATTTTTATTTAATTTCTATGACTCCCATTTCAGCTCTTATTACCTCCTATTGAACACGGAAAAGGAAATACGCGCCCCTCACCCCCCGCTTGGAGTATTTGACCACCCCCCATATGCACTCGAGGCCACCACCGCTCCCCTGAATCTCACCCTTCCCCCCCCCTCCCCCCCCCCCCCGGGTGAGTATTATTTAGAGAAAGAGAGAGAGGTTAGAATGGGGATATTCGACTATATTATGTTTTCAAATTAATGTGTGACATGATTTAAAAAAAAACACTTACCTAAACATAGAATCGTGTAATTTTATGGATGTTTTGATGCACATCCCGAAGAAAAGGAAAAGTTTTCCCAGTGTGAGCAAAATGCTGACCACCATTAAACCACTGTACACATACACACAGGTATTTCTGGTCAGGCCCAATCCTTCCATGTCAAATATTCTTGGGTTAGTGGAGTTCAAATTGTCGGCAAATATATTATTGAGTGTGTTTTGCATTTCGGACACCAAAAAGAAATTCTTCGTATTGTTTTTTGTAGTATCGACGCTTGTTATAATATTTGTCTTGGAATTTGAGAGCTCTTCCAGATTTACCCTAAAACAAAGAAAGAAAAACAATCACGATACATTACTCCACTCTGCCAATTTTCCGTGGTTGTCTACGGTATTTTGTATGATGTAATATTGTGTGGATTCGACTGAGAAACAGAGATCTGAATTCGACACACACTCCAACGTGGTCCTGCGTAGGTCCAATAATTGGAGCAGACTGTTCTGGACGGCGCGTTCTTGTGCTGCCATATTTGCAAATCTATTGGACACACGGATGTAAAAGCAGTGATTTGTTGTATCTTATTCTTACCAGTCGCTAATCCATAAATCGCTGATGGAGAAAGCGGCTTGACTCAGGATAAAAAGAGTGGCTAAGCATACAAGACTGAACAATCCCCCAGAGCTTTTGATGTAGGACATATAGACACTTGAGTTCACAGAGCCTTCCTGCTGGCCTTCTACTTCTATAGTCTGTTTTTCATGTTGCTCGTAATCCACTTCATTCAATTTTTCGGATGTATTGATGGGTACCTTGGAGTATTGATCTGCTTTGGTTGTTTCCTGAAAAAATTACATTTAGCTTTTACTCCCAAAACTATAGTTTTGAGCGCAAATATGGACTCTCACTAAGAAGAACATTGTGACAGAAAATTCTAGAGCCATGGAATGAACCATGCTATCTTGCAAGATGACAAATGAGTGGATCAGAGCAGGACAAATGCCGTAACTCAAATTGTGACTATGCTGACCATGTAGCACTACTGTCCCAATGAGGGAATGGACTGATGACAGTGATGACTAATGAAAGAGGTCAGCAAAACTGGACACATTCGAGTAAGTCTGAAGTAAGCCAGAACAGTTTTAAAACATCGTAGTAAGGGCTGGCTAATAAGATTAGATATCATCGGCGAAAGGGTAGTAGAGTATAGGTCATAGAGTAGTTTACAACCTTAAAAAATAACTTAAAAACTTTACCTTATCTCCTGGCGGTTCTTCAACATTTTCGCTAGTCTCTGGTAAAAGTTCAGAGAAATTGGTATTAGACAACTGCAGTTCTTCATATGACCCCTGGAACACTATCTGAAATTTAAAAAAACTCTCTTAAATACCCAAGCCATTCGTACATTGTGCTATCTCCCACGTTCCATCTTATTCTCATGACTGTAGCCTGCAATCCCTTTATTAAAGATCATCAGGCATGTCATTGGGTGTTTGTTGATGTCTCCCCGTTCCACAGCGCGGTTCCTCAAGTTTCTGAGCCTTTTTTCTTCATGGTGAAACTTTGTCATCAAATTTACAAGGGGGTTTCTTCACCCCCTTCTCATCCCTTGCGACTAATGATGCTTCCCATGGCCAAAAGTATAAAAAAAATTGTCCTGTTAACATTCCTACTAGTTCCCTTGGTGTGTTTCTACCCGTATTGAGTAGTTGTCTAGCTAGTTTTGTGTTGTGTGGTTCCCCCGGGTATCTGAGCCTGAATTGGATGAATAACTTGAAATAGTATTTGGTTTTGAGCAGTGACTTGTTTGAGGGAACACTGAGAGTCTTTCTTACCCTTCCAGCCTCCATAAGGCAGATCCTACTGGCCTTCGTGAGTTGTTGCACCTGGTGGGTCACCAGCAGCACTGCAGCGTTTCCCAGCAGCCCCCTGATGCAGGATTCTAGTAGGGCTTTGGACACGTGTGCATCCACTGCAGAGAGAGGATCGTCCAGAAGATACACTTGACACTTGCGATAAACACAACGCGCCAACGATACGCGTGCCTTCTGACCCCCTGATAGTGACACACCTGGAAAATGTATATATTTATAGAAGTGTTTGTACATACTCGTATGTATTCACATTACATTAAAGATTTTACACTTTTGGCGTTATAAAAGTCCTGTTTTCATGGTGCTTATATAGAGCTAAGAGACTGCATCTGTCATTTTTTCCACCTTAGTACTTTGGGAATGCCGGATGGTTCCAGAAACCAACGTTAAAATCTATGGGTTACCAAGATTAAAATGGGTTGTGTAATTAATATAACAAATAAATACTAAGTTAGATTATCGAGTCCATAAATCAACTTTTTTAAAGTTCTTTATTTTTGGAAGAACTTTATTTAGTAAAACCTCAAATTGTAATATTTAATTATTGAAAACAAAATTAGAGATTTGTAAACGAAAATCTGAAACAGAAAAATCAGAAAAGGATACGGTCACATCTAGGACTCGAACCCAGGACCCTTGCCTTGCCTTAATTTATAGACCATAGTTTTCGTGAATTGTGTTTCCATTGATATGTATTGATATTTCAACCTGTTGAAACCCTTTTTTACAATATTCAATGTACCTGTAATAGACAACTAATATAAAAAATATCCAAATACACAAATTTCAAAAGATAAAAAGTTGAATGACTTACAATGTCATCTATTATCAGAATATCATTAAAATCCCAAAATTGAAAACAAAACATATTTAAAGTGGCTATTAAGGAATATTAACTTATTTAAAAATTATGGAAAAAATTCATGAATTTCAGTTTTTTTAAATTTTTAAATAAAAAAATACTTAAAACCACCATACTAGTCAATATTTCTTACTATTTAAAAATCTTTCTTTTTGTTATCGATGAATCTTGTGTTTCTCTTGTTTACTCTCTTATTATTATTATTTACAACAAGCTGTGCCCCGCCATGCGTGTGCTGTGGCTCAGTCTGTATGTACAGATAGAGAAACAATAGCGCATGTTGTTTTTACGTCCAACAGATGGCGCTGTTTAAAAAACGTGTTTTTACGTGTCACAGGTGACTTATAATATAGATATATAAAAAACACACATTTACCTTTAACTTTGTGTCAATATTTCAAAACAATCGGTGAAGAAATTTTGGAGATTTAAGATTTTGAACAAATGAACATTTACATTTTTATTTATATACTTGCTGTACCATGCCACACGTTGCTATGCCTCAGTATTTCTGTTCAGAATAGATGGAGAAACAATAGCGCTTGTTACTTTTACGTTTAACAGATGGCACTGAATTTCAAAACTATGTTTGTCCAACAGATTGCACATTTAAAACAAAATACATGTTTTTTACTGTCACAGGTGACATCTATATAAAATAGATATATAAAAACACGTGCGTATTCGAATGCAATGTTGTGTCAAAATTTCAAAGAAATCGGTAAAGAACTTTCGGAGATATAAGATTTTGAACAAAGGAACATTTACATTTTTATAAAAATATTTTGTATCGCTATTTATTATGAAAAATACATACATTAAATAAATGAAAATAAAAAAGTTTTTACGAACCTCTCTCTCCAACAATTGTCCTGTCTCCGTGCGGCAATATTTGAAGATCTCTCTCCAGCTGACAGGCTTTAATAACGTTCCTGTACCTCTGCTCGTCCATCTCTTCCCCAAACAGAATATTTTGCATCACACTGGCTTCGAAAAGCCACGGCTGCTGACTATAGTAAGATACCCTTCCACTTACGTTTATGGAAGACCCAGGTTCTTTGTGGATCTCACCCAAAATGGCATGGAGTAGAGTGCTTTTACCAGATCCAACAGAACCAATTACCCCAACGAGTTCACCTGGATATATCTGTAAATATGTGAATTCATAAAAATACGAACGAAGGATTTTTCAAAACCGGTAAGCAGGAGCATCACACATTAGGTCACATCACATCACGCCTTGGTCTTTTAAAGAAAAGGAAGGAGAGAAAGTTCTGTGAAGGAAAATATATGATCGGTATGTCCAGGAGTGACTGACATGAATTTATATTTAGGAGACGGTCAAAGGGTCTCCCCAAAGCAGCCTCTCCCGATCTGACCCACCATACAGCTGGTGGGCAGGTGCATTTGCCTCCAGGATCTGAATTCACCTCACCCGAAGATCTCAGACACCCCTGCTAAATCATCAAACGTAACAAACCACTTGGGGTGACCTATGGCAGAGTGTTTGTTATCCATAATTCATTAATAGAATACATCCTTGAAAACGGTATAAAATAAGAAAATGCAATTAATGATAACAAAGATCACTAAACTTACTTTCAAGGAAATATTCTCTAGTGCAACCACATTTTTTTCCATTCCTGTCGCATCTACATTCTTCCAGACTGCGTTCAAATTAGACAACTGTAAAGCCGCCAGATTCGTATCTAAAGTACCATTTACTTGTTTTCCTAATCCTAAATCCCCACTTTCAAAATCTTCTGTTATTCCGTTTGATTTCAGACCATCTTTAATATGTTCGGAATCTTTTAAAATATCGGGAGTAAAACCAAGGTTTCGAAATCCGTTTTGCAATTGTTTCAGACTCAATTGTTTTTCTTTTCCTTCTGTTTTTTTGGATACTTCTGGTAACAATAAGAATTCTTGTATTCTCGTTATTGAAACTATGGCATCTAGGACTGCCATTATTGCCAAAGGAAAGAATTCAACCACAGTCATCTTGATGAGATCGTACAGAGAATATAGCATGAAGATTTTGGCAGCGGTGATCTCATTCCCGAAAGCAATGTAGATCAGAATGCTTATGAAGATGGATATCTTTGTGTTCAGTTTGATGCAGCATACTATCATTGTTCGGATCCACATAATTTTCTTAATAAGGTTCATTTCTTTTCTGAAATAAAAGAGAAATGTGTTTTTATTACATGCTTACTTATCTGAAATAAGTATTTAAATGATCTTTTTCATCTTCGGCGATGATGTGCAGAGAGTCTGCAAGGAAGGAATGAGTGAATCTGAATCTTGAAGTGACTCATCTTGTAGAAGGGAGGAAATGCATGTGCCGGAAAGTCATTTAGCCAATGATGCAGATTGGATCAATGGTGCTAGTTCTTCGGAACGCCTTCTACTAAATTACCAGTTGAATAAACGCAGCATTTCCACCTGACGTGAATGTTATAAAGATCGCAAACCTTTCACTGAGGAATCTGTCAAAACGATTTTTCATTTTTGCACAGGTGCAAGAGATTTTTTAGGGCTCCAGGCAGTCCAGACAATGGCTAGCAAAATTGATAACAAGAGACACTGGCGATTTAAACAGAGTTAGAGGTTGTATAACATCATGGTATCCTATTGGCTCTGAACAGTATGTCTGACTCCTCTGAGGCTAACTTAATTCTAGATCCAATGGAGACAAACGGGGTAAGGTTAATCACGAGATACTCTGCCTCCAAGAAGCTGTCACTATAATCTCTTCATCGGTAACGTCATGGGTGATGAGCGTAATTCCCGATCATATTGTCAAGTCTTGGGGATTGATTAAAGGATTTTTTCCCCATAGGAAAATAGACTCACAGCCTGGCTTCAGTGATGATATTCGCGAAGCAGTACTCCCAGGCGTACATCTTGATGACCTGGATCCCTTGGATGACCTCATTCATGAGCCGAATCCGGTTGTCTGTCATCAAGGCTGCTTTCCTTCTTATCATAGCGCTCAGCTTGCCCAACCATCCTGGGGGGAAAAATATCAAAAAGACGTGTTCGAACATTGCATGGTTATAAATTAATTGAATTGCTCATCAAATGCACATTATGTATAATAGCATGAACACATTGAAACAATGGTTTGATACAAATCTTCTCTCATTGAACACTAACAAGACATACTATATACATTTCTCAATTAACAAACTACAAACACTCCCTAACACTAAAATAATTATTCAAAATAACAAATGTAATAAAAACATATGTATCCAAGGCTGTTCAATATTGAACTCAGTATCAGAAATTAAATATCTCGCAGTGATAATAGAACAACATATGAAGTGGAAAAGACATATCTGTGAATTGGTTAAGCGTATCAGAAAGTGTGTATACATATTCATAAGATTAAGAAATATTTTAAAAAGAAATAACCTAAAAAGAGTATACTACGCACTAATCCAGTCGTTAATTCAATACGGAATTATTGGATGGGGGGGTCATACAATAAGATTCTAACCCCGATCAAAGTGGTCCAGAAGCTAATCCTCAAAGTAATCCCTAAGAAACCCTCCACATATCCAACAGAAACGCTATTTACAGATTTCGGGGTGCCCCGATAGAAGATATATTCAATAAAAATGCAATTATTCAAATTTATAAAGATAATATAATCAAAAAATTTGAAACCCACTTATCTAAAAGATATCAATACAATATCAAAATTCCAAAATGTAATACCAAACAAATGCAAAATAACTATAAATATTTAGGAATAAAGTATTTCAACAACCTTCCGATTGAAATAAAGAAATTAAAGGATATTAACATACTTAAACTAAAACTGAAGTTACTCTTTCAGAAATAATTAACTAAATAATTGCCTGTTTTTCCCTTCATTGATATTTATTATCAGTCTATACTCATCTCCACTGTATTTAGATTTTGTCTCTTTATATATTGTTCCTATCATATATATACTTACTTATAGCATAATGATATTCTATTTTTCTTATAATTAGTGTAACTCTCTCACCAAGCACAAGAACCAGTTTCTTCATTGGTGAGATTGCGAACATAAATATATTTTGTAATGTAAATATATTTTTTATGTACTCATAATATATCCTGTACCCACTTATATATATGAAATAAAAAAATGAGTATTATCAATTAAAATTTGTGCCCCAGTGACTTAGAAGGAGACCAAAGAATGGGGCTGAACCATTAACTGTAATCTAATTGAGCATTTATTAACGTTGTCATCATTTTCCGATGGTGTCAATGAAAAATCATAATCACGCGAAAGCCCCAGTAGAAGAGACCCAGAAACATACCGGATAAGAGGTAGTTCGACTATTTGGAAAATGATTTGGTCTGGATGGGAAGGCATAATGACTGGCGACGATTGACAAGGGGTGGAGTTGACAGGTGGAAAACATGCAATTTGTAGAGAAGGCCAAATCCAACCCAATTTTATGTTGCTTTAACGAAAATGATTGTTATGGTTTTAAAAATATTACTGAAAATAGTATCAGTAATTGTAATTAATCCGCAAAGTTGTAAGGGTCGTATTTTTTCTTTCCAGAATTATAATTAGATCATTAATGTCATGTTAATTTATATATGCATTGGACTTTTATAGAGAAATCTAGGAGCTCAGCAGGGATTTACTTAAAATAATAATAGCAAACAAACCTTGCAGTGGTATGAAGCAGAGTAGAAAGGCCACACCAATCAAACCAGCCGGACCAATGTTCCAGTACAAGATGTAGATTACTATGGCCCCCTCTATCGGAGCTCTAAACAGCTCCAAGAGGAAAGTGCAGGCCAGATCAAACCGGTTCACGTCGTTGGTCAATAGGTTGATCACCATCCCACTGAGACCTTCATTGGTTGAAGAAATTGATTTCAAATCAAGTTTAAGCACCTAAAAAAAAACCAGAAAAGTTGATTTACGACTTATTTTCAATATACCTCCAAAAAAAGCCTCACCTCCACCCAGACTCTTCCTATTTCTTATTATTAAAGCTACGGTGTTTTATACGGTGGTGTCGTGAAAACAGGTCGTTTCTACGACTCGTTTTTGAGTTTTTGCCGGCCCCTATGTTCCCTCCCTCTTATAACATAGGTCTCTTCAAGACCAGGTTCACTCCTTTCTTTCCACAAAAAATCTCATCCATACAGCATCTCCAAAGATAACATACGCCCTCGAAATTATTTTCCTAGGGTCCCCTGTGTGGAGTTAATGTAAAAAATATTTAGATGAGACATGAAGCAATAAAAATGGTTCTGCTTAGTTATATTTGCATTAGCTCCACACAGGAGGCTCTGAGTAAAAATTATCACTTAGGGCTGATGTCATCTTTGGCTTTTTTTGGGGAAAGGAAGGGGAGTAAGTTCTGAGAAGGAAAAAGGTATGAGGGGTGGGTAGGAATCCGTGTGGTGCAAAGTGATAAGTCGAAAGTGAGTCCGGATGTAAAGGTCATAAGTTCTCTCTCAACCAGTCTCTCCACGCAGTAGGTGGGCAAACGCATCCGCCTTCAAGACCTAGACAAACATCACCCCATGAGCTAAGTCACCAAACGTAGCGAACCACTTGGTATGACCAATTCTTTAACAGCGAAACACCAAGAAATAACGAAAACTGCCAATCCCGGTCCTCTTGCACAGTTCCTTGCGTGTTCATAGTAGAACCCGTTTTTATGAGATAACCCTATTTTTTAGATAACTCCAAAGATTATTTTAAATTGTTATATCATTCTGATGTTCACCTTTCGATAGATGAGAGAGCAACACCCCACCCGAACTTGCATAGCGGTATGGGACAGCTGATTCAGACACGGATGCATGATGGAGATGTTGATGAGCATACTGAACACCACTCCAGAGCCGTAGAGGTAGGCAGCTTGCTCTGTTATATCAGTCTGTCCAGGGGAGAAGTAGGATATAAGCTTGCCAAGGCACAGGGGCTGGGCAATTCTGAAATACATAGTTAAGAATATTATAAAGTAGGCAAAACAAATCGTCATTTACTGTCGAAGAAAATTAGAAGTAACCTAAAAAAGGAATTGTCCTGAAGAGAACTGCAGGCACAAATAAACCACTCATGCTGCAGACTGCTGGCTTCGGACGAGTAAGACCACTAATATTTGTCAAAAGAAGAAACATTTTATAGAGCTAAACGCCATAAGGATAGTGAAAACAACAAAATGACGCTACGCCAAGGACCTAAAACGGACCTGACGTGTGTAGTATATAGGTGTGTGTGTAATGTATGTGTGAGTGTTTGAGTGTGTGTATGTGTGTGTCGGTATGTATGCGCATTGAACAGTTTAAATTATTGACACGATTCCACGTTTGAATTTGGGCAGTGAGTCTGAAAAAATGTCAATGTTAGAGTTTAGACAAATATTATTGAGAGTATGAAGAGCTCGGTTAATTGGCGAATTAAATGCTGCATTTGTTTTATAATGAAGCGTGTGGAATAGCACTGTATATCGTGTACGTCTCAAAGTTATGTTAAAATTAATAAGGGACAGAAGTTCGGTACAGTCGATGTAATTGTTTAAAATTCTGTGAATAAATATTGAGTCAGCTATTATTTATTTATTTAATAACTTCTAATTCGTATCACATTATTAATAATCATCACATAATTCTGCTTTAAAAACAGCGGCTGATTACAATTATACTTCTTATATTTTCATTTTTCTAAATGTAAAATCCAATTTTCCATTACAGAAAATGAAATCAAAATTACTCAAATGTGTATTGATGTTATCTAACCATCAATGTCTAATAATGTCAACTTCACTTATTCTATCGTAGAAGACGTCAGACGAAGAAAGCTCAAATGCGTATTAATTTTATCTTATAAGGACACAATATAGTTCAATGTCAACTTCACAATTTCCATCAAAGTGAACAAATCCGAAAAATGTACAAAGTAAAGAGTTATTCATTACATCTGATAAACACCTGGTAGTCGAATATAAGGTTTACTTTTCTATCACGATATGTGTGATGGAATATCACGTGGACGGTTTATCTCGTTCATGTTATCTTTTTTATTGTAAGGAAATGCACACGGCTAATGAATCATATATAAAATCACTATTTGAAGACTTAGGTTCGAACTTCAAAAGCCGTTTTTTCTGGTTCTATGGCGCCGAACGGGCTGAAATTTCAGAATCATGGTTAAAATAACGGTCTCAAGCAAAATTCAATACCAATATTTGGAAAAAATTGCATTTCTAGAAAAATCATCAGGCTTACGGGCACTATTTGAAGACTTGGGTTCGAACTTTAAAAGCCATTTTATTTGGTTCTATGGCGCCGAATGGGCTGAAATTTTGCAATACAGTTGAAAATCACTGTCTTAAGCGAAATCAATAATAATATTTGCAAAAAGTCTCATTTCCGGAAAAATCATAATACTTACCGACACTATTTGAAGACATAGGTTCGAACTTCAAAATCCGTTTTTTCTGGTTCTATGGCGCCGAACGGGCTGATATTTGGGAATTGTAATTAAATAAAAATAAAATCAAAACAATTTCATAATTTTTAAAATTCATATCAAAACTGTGCAAAATGTGAATTTCGGAAAACACAGTTATATATAGTGACAAACCACGTGTTTTACAAACACAACCTTTTTTTTAAATGGTAGGTACCTACCCATATAATTGGATAAAGCTCAACAACTTAAAGTTGTAATGATTTTGAGAGCTGAAAAAGATTTCTTCAAACTTCAGGAAGACAAAGTTCACCTTTCAAGACCTTTTTAAAGTCAAGCAAAGAAAAATAAATAAAATAAATTGGTACTTAGGTGCTTACCTGAAAACAATTTGTGAGACTGCAAAGATCACATTGATGACCAGCACCCTCAATCCATGAACTCTGATCAGTATGGACAGGAGCGAGGGAGATTTTTGTGGCAGTTTCAGCAGCTGTTCATCCCACATCTTCTGGTACTGGTCGCAGATCTTTCCGGACATGTGAGAGTTCAGTGGGGCGTAGATATCTCCCACAACTATAGGTCGTTTAAGACCTTTTTTGAATAGATCGAGTAGCCACCTGGAAAAAAATGACTGCGTTTAAATTGTTCGAAAATATCAATCATTGGAAATAATAGTGATTATTTAAATGCTACTTAACTCAGATGTCGAGATATTTTAGCTCTCTTTTAAATAAGTCGTGTTTAAATAAATATTTTCACAATAGTCACTTGCGCTTATTAATCATAATCGTATTTTTGTTTATATTAGCGCGCTCCCTCTAACATTCGTATTTATATAATGTTATCTCCCTTTCATCAGTATTCATCTTTTTCTTCTTTTTGAACGCCTTTGATGGGTTGTTTCATAAAATTTGAACAATTCATCAAATTTCAACACTCATTTTCGGGTTCTGTGAAATTCCTGTTCAAGTTCTGTTATTATATCATTATATGCCAGTTACTTGACAGAACTAATAATAACAGAACTTGAAAAAAAAATCACAGAACTTGAAAATTAAGTTTTAAATTTGAAGAATTATTAAAAATCTCTGAAACAACCCGTGCATAAAGAGTAATTAAAAATTATATTCTACTGTTTTAGTAACTTCATTCAATAGCGCGATTCCTCTTGTTATGCTATGCCGTGCTAGAACATCTGTTCTGCGGCGTGGTATCTTGAATAGAGAATTTGATCATACCAATATGTGAAGAGTGAAAATGAGTTAGCTTCTTTCCTGGGGCTCTTCTTCCTTTCATGGGGGTAGAATCCTGGGTCCATATTTCAAATAAGTTCTTAACAAGCACAAAATAAAGGATCCTAGAAAAATATAACAAACCGATAAAAATGATGGATATACTGTATTGACAATGAAAGATTTTGGACAATTTTTTTTATTATTTTTTTTAATGGTTTTCAAGCTACAATCCCTTTAAACTGCAATAAAGCAGTTTGTCAACAGGATGTTAATGATCAATTACATACATACACACATAATATTATTACTATAACTATACAATTAACACACATAAATTAATATAAACTATCTCTATTTAGTAACCATTGTTTCAGCATATATCTCAATCTATTTGTAGAATCGCAATTTTTTATATTAATGGGTAACATGTTAAGCATTTTTGGCACGTTAAATTCTAGGGTTCGCCGTCCGTATTTATTATTATATTTTGGAACAAGCATTCCTTCATTCTTTGTAAACCTTGTATTATATTCATGTTCCACTTTCCCTTTATAATCAGACTCAGATATATGTTGAATCAATATTTTGTACCATAATAAGGCCTGCACCGGTAATATTGTTAAATTCCGATACAACAATGATATGTTTCGTCTCTGTGAAAAAATATATTTTTGAGCTAATAACTTAACCATAGAATTTTGTACTGATTTCAGGTGGTTTAAATTTGTGAGACTGCAAGGTGAGTTTGGTAGTAGGAACTAGGAAGGTATGGGTAAATCATTTAAAAAAAACCCTTACTCTTGTAGTGATTTACTGAATGGATCAACACCAGAAAAAATCAACCCTCTGAAAAGAAAGTTGTTTTGATATGATAGGGAAATCTATTTTTATTAATAGGTG
Source organism: Hesperophylax magnus (assembly GCA_026573805.1). Classification (NCBI taxonomy): domain Eukaryota; kingdom Metazoa; phylum Arthropoda; class Insecta; order Trichoptera; family Limnephilidae; genus Hesperophylax; species Hesperophylax magnus. The sequence continues at coordinate 8,328,444 of JAIUSX010000184.1, read as the reverse complement.
TATTTAATAGGTGTATTGTAGGTGTTTCTCTGAGGATTGAAACTTCCTCCTCAGGAACTGGTTTAATGTGTCTTTTAAAACTTAAAAAAAAATACATATACATAATTTTTTCTTGACTGAAGGTTGAACCTACCTCCCCAGGAACTAGAGTCAATCTCGCTAACAACTTAACCAAATTCCGATTGGGTAGGACTGACATTTATTTCGTATATTAACTGCTGTAATATCATCCAATTTCATAAAAATGCGTTGATTGCCATCGACAGCGAGTCTATCTATCGAGTTTCAGCTCGATCGGATATCGGGAAGTGGTTTAATTTCCACTTCCAAGATTTACATTAGTTCATTTAAAAAAAAAGTGAAATAATAAATAAATAAATGTAATTAAAATGGGGATAGAATAAATAATAATATTTTGATGATTTCTATAGCGCCGTTTTCGTGAAAAATCACCTCAGGGGCGCTGTAAATAGTAGCCATCTACCGTACACCTAAGACATGTTCTACGAACGCGATATAAAAATATATTTGTTGGTCTAAAAAAAATTTAAATAAAATAACTTTCTCAACTGACTTATTCAAACCGTTAGATCTCCAGTACCACAAATTTTTAAATATAAACACTATGGCTTGGATAATGCAAAACTTCTTATAAAATCACTGATTTTAGGTTAATTTTAAAGTCCTCCATTACTGCTTTTGATTTGGAAACGATTGACTATGTTCAGCTTGGTAAATTAATTAACACGCGTGACAGCTGTTTCACCTTCGGAAGGCGTTGTTGAACTAAACTAATAAATTAATTAGTCCTATAATTTATTAATTTATACTTAAAATTTTAACAAATCGATATGATCCGTCAATCATTTTGTCCATTTGCCAGACAAAGATTAATACCAGATAAAACCAAATCCTTATCTAAACAATTTCCAATATTATTGTTCATGGAGTATGTAGTATTTCAGTAGGTGACCTATTTTTATTGAAAAGATAGATTCAATTGTAAACTTGACTGTTGTAATGTTTCAATTTTATGTTCATGAAAAGGAGGATTCCTCAGAACACCGTTTAATAGTCTCGTAAATGTCTTTGACGCTTAATAGGTAAAAGAGAAGGGGTCCCAGGTTCGATCCCTGGGGAATACGGAAGCGTATTATAAAAATATAGAGAAAATATACCTATAATTATACAAGTTCTTACATTAGTGAAGTTTCTATACCAAAAACAATAAACTTAACAGTTATTCTTTACACAAATAGGTTGTGCTTGTGAGATTAGTTGATTTTCATCTGATTTCAGAGATGTCCGCGTGTATGTACTTGATTGTGGCTAAAAGTTGATAGAATGCATTGTCACAACGAATCGCTCTGCTGAGTTTCTGCTCTATAAGATGTCGAGAAGTGGGTTCATTGGGATTTAATATTGGTATTCATTCATTACCAAAAACAAAAGAGGAATTCAAATAGATATATCTATTTGCATACAAATGGAATACTTGTACAGGACTACGTCTCATTACCACTCAAAAGCACTATATGTGACTATATCAATTATCAATAAATACTCGTAAAAACCCGTGTGTTCAAAAAAATTGGTACGTGCGATGAACGTGTATGGTTGCATTTTTAAAACTAGGTAGATACGTACTTATCTTTGTCTATAAATGAAGGTGTTGTATTGTACCAAACTTTCACACGTCCCCATCAAAGTTGCAGATAATTGATAATGTTTGACCAGACCTGATAACAGATTTGACACACTAATAATAATTGGATTAGGCATTTGATTGTGCAAAAACACATCAATTTACTCAAAAATTTTATTTTTGTAACTAGACACCTTAATTCGCTTGTTTTGTCAATAATGTTGTTGTTTGGGTGTATTTTAATTTTTGATATGAAAACAGTAAAATGTTAATAAACTTGCTTTACTATCGGCCATGTGCTTATTAGATCTACTCGTATTGCATGAAATATAATTCAATTAAAGATTTAAGATATTTGTGATATTATCTGAAATGCAGCTCGATTTCTTAGTTCTAATTTATAATTTACACTAAATACCTTATAATATAATGTTCCGCCGCCCAGGGAACCATTTATTGGATAAACGACATCCCTGCAATAGGTTACCCTAAGTGGTTCGCTACTAGCAGGGGTGCCCGGGATAATTGGGTTAGGTTTGTCTAGATCAGAGGTTCCCAAACTTTTTTGCCCCGTAGACCACTTACCGAATATTTTTTTTCCGTAGACCCCCTGCCTGCCGAATATTGAATTTTCCTAAAATTATTAACGTCCCATGTGAGAATCATTTTTTCGTAAAAAGATTCCCTTCCCTTGCCTGCCCTACAACCGGGTGGCGATATAGTTCCTCTGTTTTTGCATTGTGCAGACAGGGGCGCCCTTGTGAGGTATTACACCAAATGAAAATGGAGCAGGATAAGCAACGGGAATTTCTTTCTGTAGCCGGCCCTACAGAACTGCCCCTTAAGTTATTTGTTAGCGCTCATTCCGATCAGTTCTTCTTGTCATATGATATCCGATTCTTCAACATTCCATTTCCACAGTCAAAGTATCCTCAAACTTAGTTTTTAAGTCTGTGTGAAGTACATCTAAATGTTGAACGTCATTATTACCCTGGACGTTTTTCAAAAACAAGTTGGGGAACTAGGAAAATTCGCGGCTTCCAATATGCAATGTTTTGGTTCAATATATTAATTGTGACGAGAAAATTTATTTATTTTTACTGGGAGAACAATTCATAGGAACGTAGACTCTATTTATATACCTCAATAAACAACTTTACAAATAAGTACTTTCTCAGTCTATTATATTAGTATTAAGTAAACTGTGTTATTTGGTTAGATGTATTGTGGCATTTACTGAACTCCTAAATATTGAGTGGGGGTCCGCTCGTATGTACCCCCAATTGAATCTCGTGGACCCCAAATTTTTTTCTCGCTGACATAGACCCCCAGCAAGCCGATATCGACCCCTGGGGGTTTATATAGACCACTTTGGGAACCACTGGTCTAGATCTTGGTTTACCCACCTACTGTGTGGCAGGTCAGATCGGGAGAGACTGGTTGAGGGAGACCTTTCGACCTCTTCATCCGGACTCTCTCTCGACTTTTCACTTTGCGCCGCAGAGGAAGGGATGGATTCATACGCCCGTCACTTCTGGACACGTTGAAACCCAGATTTCTACCCACCCCTCATACCTTCTTCATTCCCAGAACTTTCTCTCTTTCCTTTCCCTAAAAGTCCCTCCGAAGATGTCTTTTCCTCAGGGTCTCCTGTGTGGATCTAATATTAAAAAAAGAACATCTAAGCCGACCAAGGGGTAATAAATGTAAATATTATTTTAATTTCAAAGCAAATGAGTAATTTAATTATTAATTACTAGAAGTCTTCAAAATTAGCGTTTGCAGTTGTCGTTTTTACCCTAAAATGCTGGTTTTTCCATTTCCAAGAGAATAATGCGCAATTAGCGATTTTCAGGCAGAACGCGAAACTTAGATTTTTTTTAATTTCTGTATTTTAAAATAATAAAATAATATTATACATCTCATACGTCGTTCATATATGCGTTTTTAAACAGGTCATTTACATAAATATTTCTGTACAGAATATACATATAACGCAGCATTACGTTCATTCACATTCGATAGTTTGAATAGTCTATACCAGGGGTGCTAAAACTTGAATTGCTGGCGATCTACCTCAATATTATTAGATTCCGATCGATGGACTCTGAGAGGCTGTAAGTATGTGTTATGCAGGATTGTCGTCTATGTAGGTAGGGTGTATCGTGGCGCAGGTATAAGTGTATATATAGGGACGTTGCATAATTGCATGGCCACGAATCCACATAGAATTTGGAGGAACGACAGAAATTAGTTCGCAATATGCATTTTTTTAGTCAAGATAGGTGGAGGTCTGCACTAAAAAGTCGATGAACAAACTTATATTTATTCAAAATTGCAAGTTTATTGGTTCTTACAAAAAACAATCGAGTTCTAGTTTCTAAACTAAAAAATTACTTTGGATGTTGAAGCGTGGCACTGCATGTCCTCAGCATACTTTTCATACGATAGTACGTAATTACCGAGTGCAAATCGCAAGCACGATGACATATGTTCGTCAGTTAGTCGATTGCGATATTTTGACTTAATTATCTTCATTTCAAAAATTGCAGACTCGCACAAGTAAGTTGACCCAAACATTGCGAATACGAAATTTGCCAGCTGTTCCAGAACACTCCGTTCAGTAACTTAGTCTTACAAGGTACAAATAAATAATAAAAAAGAAGGCATGAAAAATGGGAAATTTTTCTCGAGATCGACTCAAAAAGCACTCGCGATCGACCGGTCGATCGCGATCGACTGTTTGAGCACCCCTGGTCTATACTGTCTGTAGTACATCTCTAGTCTTTGTTTGTACAGCGCCCTTGAGGTGATTTTTCACAAAAAATGGCGCTATACAAATCATCTAAATATTTTTATTATTATAGTAAAATACCATAGCTATCGATGAAAAATAACACTGCTTTTCCCGAAAAATAACGCTAAATACGCCAAAAAGAACGCGAATATTTCAAGATAACCAATTACATTCATTCTTATTACTTATAGCTGACATGTACCCGGCATTGCTGGAGGTTATGCGTATGAGATAGACATATTCCATCGCGGAATTTTTAAGATTTACTATATATTTGACGTATCATAAGGTTTAACCAGCGTTAACAATGTAGAGCCCGAAATATATATTTTTACTACTTGATTAAAACATCGGCTTTTCTCTTCTTTATTTAAATATAAAATTCGTGTATAATATATTTTATTTTATTTTATTTTGTAAGAAACAAACAGATTTTACATAATATACAATGATAGATATAAATATACAAGTTAACTGAAGTCAAGCCACAGAAGTTCCTTATGCTAAAATTCATTGTAATGATGTTTTAATTTCTTAAAATTAATTTGGTGTTAAAGGAAGGGGAGAGGAAGAGGAAAATAGGAAGAGGATAGGAGATACTCCCGATACATTCCATACTCTCATATTAATAATTGATCGTACGCATTACTTCATATCGATATATCTTTAGGTTATTACCAAAAATGTCAATACTGTAAAATTTTGTATTATATTGTGCACATATACGAGGAATTGGGGATTTTTTTCGAATGTTTGTTCTACACGAGGGTAGATAAAATAAATCAGATTGTCGGGTTGATCTAGACGGAATATGAGTATTTATTAAATTGGTAAGTTCTGGTGAGTCCAGACCATTATTTAGGATTTTAAACAATAAGATTTGATCAAAAATTAGACGTCGTGTTTGGAGGGAGTTAAAATTATGAAATTTAATGGATTCGGTATAATTTGAGAAGTGTAAGTTTAGTTTATAAATTATTTGTTTATTTTTTTTTTTAATTCATTCGATATGGGCTTGGTATAAAGGAGTCCATATCGATGTACAGTGTTCAAGGTGCGGGCGAATATATGAGGTGTAAAGGGAATAAAGTAAAGGTTTGGCACAATTCACCACCAAAACCTGTTCAATAAACTTAAATATTTCGGAATCACGGGAACAGAACTCAAATTAATTGAAAGCTACATGGAAAATCGCACCTAATATACCTCAATAGAAAACACATGTAGTGACAAGGAGCAAGTATCCTACGGAGTACCACAAGGCAGCGTACTTGGCCCAATCCTATTCCTTATTTATATTAACGATCTATGTCACCTCCACATAGACGGGGAAATTATAAGCTTTGCTGATGACACTTTGTTACTTTTTAAGGCCACTGACTGGAACACACTAATCATAAAAGCTAAAGTTGGCCTAAATATTACAAAAAATGGCTTGACTCTAACTTATTAACTTTAAATATAGATAAGACTAAATTCATAACCTTTAGCATAAACTCGAGAGGCCAACCCTCCAAAAACATCTACCTTAAAATTCATTCCTGTCACTCAGCGAGCACCCCATGCAATTGTCCTCCAATCACACAAACCGAAAATATCAAATATCTTGGTATATACTTCGACCGTTATTTAAAATGGGACAGACATATTGAGTCGGTTAAAGTAAAGATAAACAAGTTGATTTACTTTTTCAAAAACGTGAGAAATATACTAAACATATTTGATATTAAGAATATATACCTACCTCGCAATAGCACAATCTATAATGGAATACGGCATTATTGCCTGGGGCTATGCCAGTAAAAAATACATAGACACACTGTATAAAGCTCAGAAAACCTTAATAAAAGTAATACTTAAAGTACCAATACTAACACCCACTTCAACCATATTTAAAAAATTCCCAGTGTTGAAGATTCAAAAATTATATTCTAAACAAATACTTACTTTCCTTTACAAGAACCTAAACACATTTAAAACTTCACAAACTTCTCGCAATACCAGAACAAGACATGCACACCAACTACTAATACCAAAAACCAACACATCCTTTGGACAAAAACACTACAGATTCCAGGCTATAAAACTTTACAATTCACTTCCAACACAATATAAAACATCTAATCTTACAGAATACAAAAAACACATATGGAACTGGCTACAATCCTTTTAATATTTAATTTTTTATATTTCACTTTTTTTGGAATAACTATGGAAAAACTATTGTTATAACTATGGAAAAATCGATTTTATATTTTAATTTTTAATGTTTCTCTGTGTAACCAACTCCACTGTATTGTTTTAGAATTATATAACTTTACAATTGAAAAAGTCCTCCACAACACAGGTGAACTCCTAGCGTGAAGGACAATATACTATACCATTGTATAACAAATATATTATAGAATAAATAAAAAAATATATATAAAGAGTGTTTTTGTTGTGGAAGGGTTTTGCTATGCGAATTATAAATCCCAGCATTTTATTGGCTTTGTTAATGATGTCATCAGTGTGTTGGATAAAGCTTAATTTAACATCCAGTGCTACCCCAAGGTCCCTGATATATTTTACTTCATTGATGTGTGTGCCATTTAGTGTGTATACAAAGGATATTTTATTTTTATTACGTGTTTATTGCATTTTGCGATGTTAATAACAAGTTTGTTTAATTCGCAATAAACAAAAAGACGATTGAGGTCCTCTTGAAGTTTAATGCAGTCGTTGATTGATTTAATAACTCAGTATATTTTTTTATCATCTGCATATGCAAGGTAATTAGCATGAAAAAAACATTTGTGAATATCGTATATATACACATTAAATAATAATAGGCCTAAATGATAACCTTGAGGTACACCGGAGGGCACAGAGAAGAAGCTGGACTTTGTTCCCTCAACTAAGACACTTTGAAGTCTACTCCAAAGGTATGAAGTGAGCCACCGGAGTAAGTCACCATGGATGCCTAATTGTTTTAATTTTTGAATTAGAATTAAATGCAATTAAATGGTTTACCTTATCGAAGGCCTTATAGTAATCAGTGTAGATTACATCTACTTGGTTTCTATTGTCTATATTGCACGTTAAATATTCGGTAAAATTTACCAAGTTTGTTAGTACTAATCTTTTTTGAAGAAATCCGTGTTGTTGGTTTTGTATATTACGAACAATTGTTGTGTAAATTTGATCGTAGACAATGCGCTCAAAAAGTTTACTAAATACCGTGAGTATTGAGATGGGCGGTAATTTTCAATGTTAATTTTTGACCCTGTTTTATGTAAACCTTTCGGACAAAAATCTCTAATTGATAGTGAAAATCCTATCAAAAGTCGTTCCGTAGTTTAGAAGAACTAACTAAGCGTACAAACAGACAGACGCGGATAGCGACTTTTTTACACTAATTAGAGATTCAAACAGCAGAACACATCGTAGAAGAAGAAAATTGAGTGCTGCGGTATAACAAAATGTAATAAATAAATGTTTTTAGATAAATTTTTCCGTTAAAAAGTCAGAAGAGAAAAGCGTAATTTTGTGTTTAGTGCACGATTTGTCTTTTGTCCTTTGGGTATTATGTTTAAAATTTGAACAGCCGATCAATGAATTAATTATTCTAAAAAAATCCACTATGGCCTCCTTGGTCGAGGGATTATCCTCTGAATTAGCAATCCGAAAAACGTGAGTTCAAATCCCGGCGTGAGCAAGTAAATTTTATTTTATGAATTTGGGTTAGTTCATGATTCGTTCATTAAAAATAATAAACTAATAACAGTAAATTTGCGGCACATTCCAGAGTGGAAGATATTCTTAGTATCGCCCAGGTGTAAGACCACGATTCAGAAACGTTGCTTGAAATGACTTTAGCCGTTTTTGATGACCAGATCTGAATAGCCAGGTACTCCCCTCCTTCCTCTTCCCATCTCAATCCCCTCCCCAATACCTTAAGCCTCACAACATGGGGATACCATAGTTTTACTGGCTCCATACGGTTGGGAACAGTTGGGATTCTTGAGCGGTATTCACAAAAAAATGCATCTGTTTGGGATGCAAACAGATGCATTTTTCAATAATTTCAATAATTGCAAATTTCAATATTTTTTTTTTTGGTTTGACTGAAGATTGAACCTTCCTTCAACTGCGCCATATCCCGATTGGGTAGGACCGACATTTATTTCGTATATTAACTGCTGTAATGTCATCCACTTTCAGGGAAATGCGTATATGTCCTTATGTGTGTGCGTGATTGCCCCCAAAAGCAAAGATAAAACGCACTGTCATCGACAACGAGTCGACGACTGCCGACTTTCTGCACGATTGAATATCGGGAAGTGGTTGATTTCCACATCCAAGATTTGCATTCATTCATCCACGTAAACGAAATTCAAATTCACATAGATTTGTTTAAAAAGGAATGATTGTATGAAAGATTAATTGTTCAATGCGCAATCATTGTTATCTTTTGTTCAGCTGCTTATCCTTTTTCATAAATGAAGGTGTCGTATTGTGCATCAAACTTTTACACGGCACTATCGAAACTTTCATAAAATGTAGATTTGTTGTGTAACCCGACACCTTCATTACTTTTTATCATTTTCTCGTCACAAATTAACACCGTTGATGGATAATCTTATCTCAAATCTGTCGCAAACTGATAAAATATGTTGTTATTATTTACTCACAAATCAATCAATTTTGTTTGATATAAAGTCCCATTAATAGTATTAATTGCATGCTACCTTCATTAAAAAAATCTATAGTAAATAATGTGCTTTATCGAAATTAAGACGATATAAACTCTGAAGGGCCTAGCAAGTGTTAGTAAGCTAAGCCCAGGGTAATTTATTATCCCGACCGTCGCCTTTTCAATAAAATGAGGCAGAATGCATTGCTTCCATAATCACCAGGATGTCTATGTGAGGTGTCAGGGCTTTATTAGCAGCAGACACATACCTGGACGGGTGACGAACCTCGTGCTGGCACTGTTGTTGGACTCGGTGGACTCTCTCGCTGCAGCAGCTGGTCCAGTTTCTTCACCACATAGGATTCTTGCTGCAGAGTCTCCATCTTCTATCTTCGTGTCACCTGTTCCTGTACTTCATTTTACTTAACTTAACTTCACTTTATTTTTGTAATATTAATATTTTTTGTAATACCTGCATCAACTGTAAAGCGCCCCTGAGGTGATATCTCACAAATGTGGCGCTATAAAAAATGTCCAATAAATAAATAAAAATAGATCAAAACTAAAAACTTTTTTTTATCTGAAAAATATTCCTGGGTTATGAATAACCTGACACTATTTTAACATATCCTTGGTAGTACCATCATAGTATTTGCAAATATAACCCCGCCAAATATCAGGCGAGATATTGCAATACTAAGGGAATACGAGAAGAAGAAGGCGCTGCAAAAAAGCGCATTACCTCTCACTCTAAAAGATTTTTGGCAATCGGCCGACGTGAGAAATGCCCTTCTCGTGTACGACCCCACTAATAAACAGCCTGGATTCTTACTGCCTCGTAAACTCTGGTCCACCATCAATAGGATAAGGTCCTCCATACGGTCAATGAATGCCCGCTACATTCATTCCTCGGCGGGATTGATGATGTCCACAGGGTGACGCTACACCTGAGACCCTAGACTGGCTCACCGACCTAGATGTTCTTCCCCTAACCTCCCCACCATCATGGACTATCACCAAAGATTGTACACGATTACCTATTTTATAAATAAATGAAATCTTGATATCACTAGCGATGTGAAATTAATATCTTTAAAAAATACACACTTACACTAAAAGATATCAGGGATAAGGATTAACACGCCAAGAGATTATTTTATATTGTATCGCAATGATACAAATATTGTTATTGTACCAATTTACGACAAAATATGTGTATGTTATCAATAGCTATAAACCGCGTGGGGTTTGGGTCCCAACTTTACTGTCAATGACTAATTAGGTTTGTGTTATAAATTATAATCAAAACAATATTATCAGTAAATGTTTTGTAGGACAGATCAGGGCTGGCCCATGAATATACGATGTTTTTGGCGGTGCAAAAAGATGAACATATATATATTTTTAATTTCTGGTACTCACCCTATGTATGTTTTTAGCCTTAATTTATTACTATTAGTTTCTACGGAAAATTTAAACTAGTACATCATTTAAGAATAACTAGCTGTAGTGCCCGGCGTTGCCTGGCTTTACGCATTTTTCGAAATCAGAAGTAGACAGTAATTTGCCTCATATTTTGCACGTCAATTGTGCAAACACACCCACACACACACACACACACACACACACACACACACCCTCACCCTCACACACACACACACACACACACACACACACACACACACCCTTACACACACACACACACACACACACACACACACACCCTCACACCCTCACACACACACACACACACACACACACGCGCGCGCGCGGTGAGTTAGGGGCGTGCCCATAGTAATTTAATTCATTTTTCCTTGCTTCTGGAGATTGACCTTAGGTAGTAATGCAATATGTCAGCTTAGATAACAAAAACAGTCAACACAATAATATAAATTATGGTGTTCCTCAAGGATCCATATTAGGGCCTCTCTTGTTTCAAATATATATGAACGATATCTGTCAGTTAAACCTAAATGGGGAAATTTTTTTATACGCGGATGATACTGCTATATTTTACTTTGGTAAAAACTTAGAAAACTTACTTGAAAAAGCCCTGGATCTTAATAAATTAAATAACTGGCTAATTAAAAATATATTAACTATTAACACAAAAAAAAAACAAATTGCATGATCTTAAGTTCACAAAAAAGAAAAACGCCGTCTCATAAACCTTTGCAAATAGAAGGAAAAAACCTACAAATTTCAGATAATAAAAAATACCTGGGACTTCATATCGATAAACACTTATCTTTTAAACAGCAAATACAAAAAGTAAAAGAAAAAATTATCCCACTAATTGGTGTATTTGGTAGAATAGTCCATCTTCTACCAATACGAGTAAAGAGAGGATTATACTTTAGTTTAATTCAATCCCATCTAAATTATCTCATAGAAATATGGGGAAACACAAACATCACATATCTAAACGAAATTCAAATAATACAAAATAAAGTTATAAAAAAACTTTTTAACTATAGACCAGATACCCCCACCAAAAGAGTATACCAAGAAACTAACTTACTTAAAATTAGAAAACTGTACGAATACAACATATGCCTATTATTTCACAAAATCCAAAATGGCCTCATATACACAAATACTTCATTTATGAAAAAATCACAAGTACATGTTCGTACGAAATAATTGTGACATATTGTGCGAGGAAGAAATTAATGTGAATGGAACAAACTGCTTATATGTACAAATGAAGTGTTATAACAAAAAATTGATATTATCTCTCTATACAGAACGCACTCGTCTACTGTCTGTTTGTTTATAGAAGAATTAAGACATGTGTTATTAAACTACAGAAACGCGAATACAATAGTTTTAGGTGACATTAATTTAAATATATCGCACAATTATACATCGAACGATAAAGATAATTACTTAAATATGATGGCGGAATTGAATTATGTGTCGTGTATAAACTCTTACACCAGAAACGTCAATGGGCAACGTCCATCATGCATTGATCACATTTTCACAAATATCAAGGATATAAATAATTTAAACTCGGGAATTATAAAAACCTCAATTACCGACCATTACATGACTTTGCTACATTACAATTCAATAATACCTCAGGCGATAAACCAACATTGCGGACAAACTGCTAATAATAAGAAAGAAATATCTGTTGTTAATATCGAATCTTTGAAAAATAAATTGTCATCTGAATTATGGTTAGATATTCTCCGAAGTGATAACGTCAACGAATGCTGTAAAATATTTGAAAATAGATTAACGAACTTTATAGATGAATAAAAAAAAATTATTCCAAAAGGAAATACAGCAAAATTTCGTAAAATCAAACCGTGGATAACACATGGGCTTGTTGTGTCCATAAGACACGAAGAATGGCTTTATAAAGAAACAAAAAAAAACCACTAGACATTAAATTAAATGTTCATTTTAGAGAATATAAAAATAAACTAACCACGCTCATAAAAAACACGAAAGAAAATTATTGATGTTTCTGAAAATGAAAGTAAGAAAGTTTGGAATATAATCAATGAAATCATGGAAAATAAACAAAAAACCAAAAGTAATACTATTAAGAGTGTAATACAAAACAATAACATAATTAACTGTATTGAAGAACCTAAAAAAGGAGCAAACGCTTTTAATGATTTCTTTGCAAATATCGGAAAGAGTCTAGCAGAAAAAATTACCGTGAAAAAAATAAATAATATGTATATTGAAAATATTCCGAATATAGAAACTAAACTTGAACTCTTCGAACCAACCAATCCGTCGCAAATTGAACAAATTATATCAAAAATGCGAGGTGGTTCTGCTCCGGGATTTGACGGTCTCGCCGTAAAAACACTAAAAATCATTAAAAATTATGTTTCTACACCAATCTCTCATATTATAAACAATAGCTTTAAGACAGGAGTTTTCCCGAGCACGTATAAGAAAACCATAATCTCTCCAATATTTAAGTCCGGTAGCCCGGAGGACATTTCTAATTATAGACCCATTTCACTCTTATCTAATATATCGAAAAATTTTGAAAAAAATGCTAAAAAAAGACTAACTGCATTCTTAAAAAAAAACTCGATTATAAATGAAAATCAATTCGGTTTCACAGAGGGAAAAAGTACCCAAGATGCCATTGCAAAAATTTCATCTAGTATTCAGAGTACCCTGGACAAATCAAATAAATGTATAGGAATTTTTATTGACTTAAAGAAAGCTTTTGACAGCATTTCCCATGAAAGACTTATATTAAAATTAAAAGAAAATGGCATTGACCACTTAGCCCTTAAATGGATAGAAAGCTACTTAACAGAGAGACCTCAAATTGTAAAATTAAACCAAACTTTTAGTACACCACTAACAAGTACCTACATTTGGCATTCCTCAAGGCACGGTCCTCGGACCATTACTATTTCTAATGTATGTAAATGACATTTTCCAACAGAAAATCAAAGGTGAATTAATCTCTTATGCTGATGATACTGTTTTATTAATAAAAGGTCAAACATGGGAACTAGTTAACAAACTTGCAAATGAATGTATTAATATCTTAAAATCATGGTTTGATAATAACCTACTCACACTTAATGCTAAAAAAACAAAATATGTATTATTTTCACTACAAAAAATACCTAAACACAAAGTAAATATCATAATCCATGATGAAAATTGTGACAATGTCAACTGTAAACTACTTAATCCTATTTGTACTGTAATCAACTCTTCTTCTGAAATTAAATATCTTGGTGTGATCATCGATGAAAATCTGAAATGGAAAAGCCATATTACGGAGTTAGTAAAGAGAATAAGGAAATGTTTATATATATATATATATATATTTGTTAGGTTAAGAAATATTTTAAATGTGAAAATACTAAAAAATGTATATTATGCTCTTGTCCACTCCCTGCTTATTTACGGAATCATAGGTTGGGGAGGATCTTATAAAAACAACCTAAACTCAGTAAAAGTCTCTCAAAAAATTATTATAAAGGTAATACTTAAAAAAACTCTACTTTCCCAACAAAATTGCTTTTTAAATTGTTTCCAGTACCAAATATTGATGATATATTTAAGCAAACTTCCATTATAAAAATGTGTAAAGAAAAAAATAACACAGAATATCAAGAATTTTACAAACTCATGAGAAATGGAAATCAATTTATTACGCCAATCTTTAAAACAACTCAAATGCAAAACCTTTATATTTACCAAGCCATAAAAAACTAAAATAATCTCCCTTCTGAATTGCGCTATATTACGAACCAACAAGAACAAATAAATAAAATCAAACTTTTTTTCCAAAAAAACTTATATTGTGGCGCGCGGCATTTCGACCGACGCACGAATCCGAATACTTTCTCCCTCACACGCATAGCGCCGTCTCGCTCGGCCAATCACAGCGATTCCCCGTACAGGAAGACACCCCATTGGCCGAGCTACCCCCACCCCTCCGTCAGCGGCCGATACTGCTCCGGCTAAAGGGTATATAACGCCGTGCAGCTCATTTTGACGGCAGAGTACCCAGTCTCCTGGTTAACTAAGCAACAGAATCCTAGTGGTCATTGCCCAGTTAAACACTCCCCAGTACCAAGTCGAGAGAACCCTCCGGGTCCTCCTTGGGAATTCAAGTAACAGCTCCCTCGGGGACATTACTTGTTGGGAGAAAGTTAAACACTCCCCAGTACCAAGTCGAGAGAGCCCTCCGGGTCCTCCTTGGGAATTCAAGTAACAGCTCCCTCGGGGACATTACTTGTCGGGAGAATCTCCACCCAACTAAGAGACCCCCCGGGTCCTCTGTTGCGGCTATTACGTTGTGCTTAAGTGATATTTGAGAACTTTAAGTGATCATTGTTTTTTACCATAAGCTGTGAACCCTTTATGTAAGATAAATAAACTGACCGACGATAAAAGCTATTTTTCTTACAAACACCCTGACACAGTGGCGCCCAACGTTACAGCTTTTTTAAAGTGAAAGACAGTGATAAAACGGAACTACGCGGAAAAGTCCGACGAGAGTGGCGCCCAACGTTACAGCTTTTTTAAAGTGAAAGACAGTGATAAAACGGAACTACGCGGAAAAGTCCGACGAGAGTGACGACCAACGTGACAGTTTTAAGTGAAAGACAAAGTGGAAAAAACGGAACCTACACGGAAAAGTGCGCGGATAGTGGCCAAATCAAAAAGGGCGATTTCCCAGGACCAACTCCGCGAGTTATTCCAGAGCGCGAGGATAAAAAACCTCGCTCACTGTTCATCCCGGTTCAATGGATGTACAGACCCACAGAAGGTGGAAGAATTCATCTTGACGGCAACACTGTACAAGACATCTGAGGGAATACCAGATGACAACGCCTTGGAAGGACTACCCCTACTCCTCCAAGAGGTGGCTTCGCCGTGGTGGCAAGGAGTCAAAACCGGCGTCAAAACATGGCAGGCCGCCATGGATCTGCTCAGGCAGACATTCGCGCCGAGACGACAAGCGTACAAGGTGTACATGGACTTGTTTGAAACCAAGCAAGAAGGACCACGAGCCACGGGCTTGTTCATTACTAAGGTCCCTCCTGGCGGAATTGGTGACCAAACACCCGGAAACACAGGAGATCGACTTTATATACGGTCTCCTGCACCGAGAAATAAGGGAGCGGATGCCAAGAGAGGACATCCAGACCTTCTCAGATGTGCTCTGTAAAGCACGATGCATCGAGGAGATGATCGCCGAGCGTGAGACGATACCTAGATCTCACGATGCGGAGAAAACTCGCTGGAAGGAGGACAATAATGTCCGCAGAACACGACTGAGGTGTGCGAACTGCAAACTATTCGGGCATACCACAGATGCCTGCCGGAAGCAGCCTCGAGAGCGGAGCGCCACCCGGAACCTCACTCCAACGAAAGGACATGGCCAAGCAGAGGGGCCAAGCAGAGGACCAAACACACTGGCATGCTACGGTTGTAATCGACCTGGTGTCATACGCAGCAGATGCCCGACCTGCAACCCCAAGCAAGGAGAAATGAGAAACGCTCAGTTCTGCTCCCTCAACACCCGTACGGCCCTGGCAGTCCAGCGACACCGGCCTGCGGTGTACATTGAAGTGGGAGGAAACGTCGGAACGGCTTTCTTGGATACCGGCTCTAAGGCCAGCGTCGCAAGCCAGGAACTATACGTGCTGCTAAGCCGACAGGGCTACCATTTCACGTCGGAGAGGCTCACCATCATACTTGCTGACGGACACACCAAGGACCAGCTAGTCCTCCGTAGCAGAGTAGATGTAAAAATACAGAACCGGTCAGTCTCTACCGAGTTCTTGGTGCTACCGAACGCATCGAAAAACCACACCCTCCTGGGAATAGACTTCCTCGAGGATGCAGCGATGGTGCTGAACCTGCCTACCAAAGAATGGTATGTTTCAGACATGCCGGGAAGAGCCCATAGGTTCATTGTGCCCACACATGAAGGGGCGAATCAAAAGGAACAGCCACGGGCGGCTGAGCAGATTACCCCTACCAGCATCGAGGATGAGCTGGATGTAAGGGCGTACGGCCCTCCACCGCCAGGATACGCCGGAGAGATGACGCCTACCAGAGAGATCGGGTCAGTGATGATACTGCCCACGCCAATCAGTCCCTTGCCTCCAACCCCAGATAAAGGCATAATAGGCTTGGCGGACCCGTTTATAATAAAGACCGACGCCAGCGGCTACGCTGTCGGTGCAGTCCTACTCCAGGGGGAGGGGACGGAAGAACGTCCAGTGGAATACGCCAGCAGACTGATGACCAGCGCCGAGAAGAACTACTCCACTACGGAACGAGAGGCTCTCGCTGTAGTATGGGCCATCTCGAAGTTCAGGGGATATATTGAGGGAAACCCGACCACGGTTATCTCCGATCACCAACCCTTAAAGTGGTTGATGTCCCTGAAATCTCCCACAGGAAGACTCGCGAGATGGGCGCTACAACTTCAGCCCTATAACCTCACTATCAAATACGCCCCAGGAAGGACAAACCTGGTGGCTGATGCTTTATCACGCCCTCCCTGCGGCGATGAAGAGAGAAACGTCTGCAATCTATGCAGCTTCGTCGAAGCAGATATTCCGACACGAAGTGCCTTGGCCACCCGCCAAGAGCAACTAAAGGATCCAGAAGTAAAGAAGATTCTAGACTGCTTCCAGGCCGGACAACAAGATGAGGAATTCGCCCGATGGACAAACCGGGGCTACCTCACTAACGATGGAGTATTATACCGATACTCCCCTGATCAGGACGGCGAGGAAGCCCAACTCGTCGTGCCTGCCCACGAACGCGCAGAGATATTACAAGAATACCACGATGCCCCTACAGCTGGACACTACGGCATTGAAGGTACCTGCAACCGTGTAGCTACGCGATACTACTGGGTAGGGATGCGGCGGTACATAGCAGAATACGTGAAGAATTGTATCGAGTGTCAACGATACAAGGCCACAAACCTGAAGCCCGCCGGCCTACTGCAAACTCCATCTACACAGCAGCGATTTGAAGTCATAGCAATAGACCTATTCGGACCATTACCCACCTCACCGGACGGAAAGAATTGGATTTTCATCGTAGAAGACCTCGCTACACGATGGGTCGAACTATTTGCACTAAGTAACGCAACCGCAGACAAGTGCGCCTGGACCATTGTGACGGAAATAATCCTACGGTATGGAACACCAAGACGGATAATAAGTGATAACGGCGTCCAATTCATCAGCGCTGTTATGCAACAGGTGACACACTGCCTGGGAATACGACAGAGCTTGACACCCCTCTACCACCCCGCTGCTAATCCGGTAGAGCGAAAGAACCGAGACTTTAAGCCTCAACTAGCAATTCAAGTTGGGAAGAAACACGATCAGTGGCCGGAGAAACTACCGACCATTCGATTCGCCATGAACACGGCAAATATGTAACAATAAATATCACTGACAGCTGTCGAGTTTTTTCTGTGTCTTACTAGAAACTTATAAATAGAACAAAAAAAAACAGTGTTTTTAAACAAGTTTCAGTATACTGCAACATAATTTAGTGCACTACGTTATTTATTAATAATCATTTCGAAATCATCGTAAATATTCACCATTATTATAAAATTTATAAATCAATTTGTTTAATAATCAATTGTGCACAGTGTTCCCTACGTCTCGCTCTAACAAGTAACAGGATAAGGTATTCTCTCCCTCGCACTTACTGGATAACACTTGTGGACGCTCCCGCTACCTACTTGAGTTAATTACCTGTACATTGCGAGCAGGGTTGTCACTCATATTATTTTCTTATAAAAAAAAAAAATTTTAAATTTAACTTTCGAAATGAATAATAATGAAGCAATTGCTTTCCTAAACAAAGCTAAGGAGGAGATTAATAGCATCCACAATGCCATTACCGATCCTGTCTTAAAAATAACAAAAGACCAAATGGCAAAAATACTCAGTAAACTTTCTAATCTATCTGGAACTATGCAAGACCTAGGAGTAACTGTTGGAGTTCTTGAAGGAAAAGTTATGACATTCGAAAAAATCATTGAAAAGAAAGTATTACCACAGGAAACAACGCCAATTTGTGAGGTGCTCGCTGAGATAGAGGAACGCAAGACCCGCTCGAAGAACATAATTTTACTCAACGTCCCCGAGTGTAATTCGAACTCAACTACAGTGAGCGTCTTGGAGGATGGAAAAAAGGTATTAGCAGCTATTAGTGAAATTAATAGCGAGTTCAATCTAGAAGATGTGAAAATTTACAGGCTCGGAAGTAAAATTCCAAACAAAACCAGGCCAATTAAATTAGAATTTGATGAAGTCAAACAGGCGAAACTAATACTCTTTAACAAAACTACTCTGTCCAATGGAATTATAATCAAACCTGACAGGACACTACAACAAAGAAATCACTTAACTGACCTCTGGAAGGAATTAGAAGAGAGGAAAGAAAAGGGCGAAGTCGATTTACGAATCAAACATTTCAACGGAATTCCCAAAATCATCAAAACCCAAGCAAAAAACTAAAAAACAAACAGAACAGATTTTCTAGACTTACAGGATATTATCAAAATGTACGGGGAATGCGTACAAAATTGCACCAACTTAAAATTAACTCCCCAATCTTCTCACACGATATTCTGTTTTTAACTGAAACATGGTTAAATGCTGATATCAGCTCGTCAGAATTAGGCCTACATCAATATACCACATATCGTTCTGATCGAAATTCTATTACGAGCAAAAAGTCTAACGGAGGAGGTGTGATGCTGTGCGTATCCAAGAATATATCATCTACTAAATTACCGGTAAAACACAAAAGTGTTGAACAAATTTTTGTATTGCTCAATATACCTAATGGAAAAATTATTATTGGCTGTGTCTATATCCCACCTGCATCGGATTTGCAAACGTATAAAAATCACAATGAGGACATAGAAGTACTCAAATTCAAATATCCTAAAGCAAAATTCATTATTGCTGGTGATTATAACCTTCCTAACTGGACCAGCCAAGATGACAACGGACCTGCTACAAACCAAGCCGATTTACAGTGTGCTAAATGTAGTGAAATTCGTGATATGTCTTTATTTTTGGGACTAACTCAATCAAACAAGATTTTCAACTTTAACAATCGAATGTTGGATTTAGTGTTTTCAAGTGATTCGAAAATAGTGGTTGAGCTATCCGACGAATTATTATTACCATTAGATCAACACCACCCACCGTTGGACATTATCATAACAAATAGGCCTTTAACATCTTCAAAAAAAACAAGTGTCCCATCGTATAACTTTTCCAAAGCTGAATACCATCATATTACGGAGTACCTTGCCCAAACAGATTGGTCCTTTTTAGATGAGGAAAATAATATAAATGATCAATTAGAATACTTTTACTCGATTTTAAATACCTCTATAGAACAATTTGTTCCCAAGGTTAGCTTTACATCATCTAATTATCCGAAATGGTTTACAAGGGAACTAACTAATTTAATTAATAAAAAAAAAATGTATCCACAGAAAATATAAACATACCAGAAATTCTAACGATTATATAGCATTTACTAAACTACGAAAACAATGTAAAGAATTATCAATAAAGTGCTATAGTGACTATGTTAACGTAATTGAAAATGAGGTACATCATCACAATGTGAAAAAATTCTGGAATTTTACTAAATCTCAACGAAAAGACAACTGTGGATATCCTAATAGCATGTTCTTTAAAGAAAAATGTGCCGACAGTATTGAGGGTATAGTTAATCTTTTTGCTGACTCATTTAAAAGTGTCTACGACAAAGATATTCCCATCAAAGCAGTCTCCAGTACGTCAGTGGAAGAGTCATTAAACCTAAGTCAATGTTTCATAAAATTAGATTCCATAGAAAGAAGCATAAAAGCACTAGATAGTAATAAATCTGCTGGACCGGATGGTATTCCTCCCATATTTTTAATAACTTGCATTGATAGTTTGATATATCCCTTACATAAACTTTTTAACAAATCCTTAGCGTCTGGCTGTTTTCCGGCTCTGTGGAAAAAGAGTTATTTAACGCCCATTCATAAAAAAGGCGACAAAAGCGATATATCTAACTACAGACCTATTTGTATTATGTCTGCTTTACCCAAACTTTTCGAGTCATTAGTATTAGATACCATTGTAAAACCTATCAACAATATTATTGTTCCTAACCAACATGGCTTTATCAGAGGTCGATCTACCTTAAGTAATTTAACTATCTACAATAATTACATATCTGAATCGCTCAGTCTGAAACAACAAGTGGATTCTATATACACCGATTTCAGTAAAGCATTTGATAAGGTTCGACATCATATTCTTATATCCAAACTCCGACTGTTAGGCATCAAAGGTAGTTTATTGACATGGATTATTAGTTACCTCAGTAATAGAGTTCTTTGTGTCAGGATTAATTTTATAGAATCCTATGTATTCGAGGCCACAAGTGGTGTCCCGCAAGGGTCCCACCTTGGCCCAATATTATTCTTAATATTCATTAATGACATTGTAAACATATTTAAAGATGTACAAGTCCTACTTTTTGCAGATGATCTAAAATTGTTTAAAAGAATACGAAATATATATGATTGCCTAATTTTACAAGCTAATTTAGATAAATTTTTTAAATGGTGCGAACAAAATATGTTATTTTTGAACATTGAGAAATGTCAAGTAATACGATTTTCCAGAACTCATTCTCATATCTTACATGAATATAATTTAAATAATGTTAAATTAACACCAGTATCACAAATTCGTGACTTGGGAGTTATATTCGAATCAAACTTAACATTCACAGCGCATATAGATGATATAACTAATAAGGCTTTAAAGATTCTTGGCTTCCTTTGTAGAACCCTAACTGATTTTAAGTCCTTGGATTGCATGAAAACACTCTACATTTCACTAGTTAGAAGCCAAGTGGAATATAATTCACCTATTTGGTCTCCTTTCTATAAAGTACACTCTAACAAATTAGAACGGGTTCAACACAAATTTCTTAGGTACTTAAATTTCAAGCTTAAAATTCCAATAGAAAACATTAATTATGTAAATTTGATGAATGAACTTAATTTAATTACGCTGTCTGACAGAAGAACCATTTCAGACCTAATTTTATTATACAGAGTCATGAACAACCTTATTGACAGCCCTGCCATCGTTGCTGCTATTAAACTCTATGTACCGACAAGAAATACTAGACAAAATACAACATTCTTTTGCGACACATATAAAACCAACTATCAGTCAAACTCACTTACCAATAGGATGCATGATTTGGGCAACAAGTTTGGTGGTATTATAGATATATTCCATGATTCCCTTTATAATCTTAAATTCAAATTAAACCAACACTTTGTGGAATCATACAAATTATTGTAATAGATTTAACGATTAGATATGTTATTGTAATGTTTTATATTATATTTTGTTCTTTGTTATTGTTAAATATTATGTTGTTTAAAATGTTTCTTTACGCCATATTCTTCAAAAACTACTTGTATATTTTTTTTAAAAATTCTTCACTTTTATAACTCTTAGTATAAATTCAAACTCGATAACTTATGTAAAACTTATTTATAATCTATGTAAAAGCCCCTATGGGCGTATAACAACAATAAATAAATAAATAAATAAATAAATAAATAAATAAATAAATAAAGTGCCAGAGTACGGGATACAGTGCCGCCTATCTGACCTTCGGTAGAGAACTCCGAACCCCAGAAGAGCTCCTCTGGTGCAGTCCCAGAGCCCCTGGTGCCCCTAAGAAGACGCGGAAGACCCAGGAAGACACCACTCGTCCAACAGCAGAACTACCAATAAAAGGATCCCAAAGCGGGGCGCTTTTTGGAATCCTAGGGGGAGGATGTGGCGCGCGGCATTTCGACCGACGCACGAATCCGAATACTTTCTCCCTCACACGCATAGCGCCGTCTCGCTCGGCCAATCACAGCGATTCCCCGTACAGGAAGACACCCCATTGGCCGAGCTACCCCCACCCCTCCGTCAGCGGCCGATACTGCTCCGGCTAAAGGGTATATAACGCCGTGCAGCTCATTTTGACGGCAGAGTACCCAGTCTCCTGGTTAACTAAGCAACAGAATCCTAGTGGTCATTGCCCAGTTAAACACTCCCCAGTACCAAGTCGAGAGAACCCTCCGGGTCCTCCTTGGGAATTCAAGTAACAGCTCCCTCGGGGACATTACTTGTTGGGAGAAAGTTAAACACTCCCCAGTACCAAGTCGAGAGAGCCCTCCGGGTCCTCCTTGGGAATTCAAGTAACAGCTCCCTCGGGGACATTACTTGTCGGGAGAATCTCCACCCAACTAAGAGACCCCCCGGGTCCTCTGTTGCGGCTATTACGTTGTGCTTAAGTGATATTTGAGAACTTTAAGTGATCATTGTTTTTTACCATAAGCTGTGAACCCTTTATGTAAGATAAATAAACTGACCGACGATAAAAGCTATTTTTCTTACAAACACCCTGACACAATATTAAAAAAAAATATATATATATTATTATATATTTTACACATAACATAATATTATAACATTGAATCTAAGTAAGAATCGTGGCTACCTTATCAGGCACAAGAGCTCCTCTTTTCTGATAAGGTATACATGACCAATTATGAACCTTTATATTATATTTTGCAAAATATGTATGTATTAATGTAACCCATATGATCTATATTAAAATAATAAAAAAAATTAAAAAAAAACATGACCACCACACAAAACAACATAATAAATTATACACAAATTAAGCAAAGACAGAGTGTGGTAAAAGAAACATAGGCCATGAGGGTGTACACATATATAATCTCCTTCCTGATAGCCTGACAACCGTAAATAGAATAAATATATTTAAGAAAAAACTGTTTGCCCTCAAGATCAATGAGCAAAACCAAAATGCTCTTACTTAAGAAAAATATGTTACTTAGGTAGTAAACCATAATTATTAATATATATATTATTATTTTTTTAATCAATGTACACTTAAGTTAACAAAGCGAAATATGTATTTCTTTTAACTTAATAAATAACTAAAAAAAAAAAGTTAATTTTTGTTGCATTTGGTTATTTTCATCTTTCATCGACTTCTTGCAAAAGAGCCTCATTTTTGTAATTAATGGATACGCCCAAGTCACCCAGTCCTCTCCTGACAGTTACATAATAATTTATTTGTAGTGCGCTTAGACAATCAGGAGGTATCGATCTTACGATTTTACGATAACCAGTTATGTAGTTACTCATCTGCCGAACAATCAACAATCATTTTATATTAATGACAGCTCAATTAGATCTTAGTCTAGTTATGTGACTATAATCATGTTTAATGTATACAGCTGATAGATACATTGTAATCTCGATCTATATTTTTTCTCTTATACGACGCGTGTTACAGAATGAGAGGTCACAAGTCCCAACCTCAGAAAGACCCATCCACACTGTATTATTTTGATCGCAGTGTTTTGAATTGATTATATACCATTAGTGCCACCTGTGAATTTTAGGTTATATTAATTATGAAAGGTTATCGCCTCTGCTAGTTATTTGGTTTTACCTTTCCTAAAGAAGAACAGGAACCGGCATGTATCTTGTGTATTAAAACCCTGTAGAAAGTGTCTAATCGTGGTGTATTGTAAATAAAGTAATTCAGATTGCCTCTCAAAATAACAGTGTTTAATTTAAAAGCACCTTCCATTTATTAATACACTGCTTCCCCAAAGATGATATAGGGAAATTATTTTCCTCGGGGCATCCTGTGTGGTGAGTCAAAAGGTATGGCTGCGCCGCCTTTCTTAAACAAAACATAAAATTGGATTTGAGGTCGTGATACTGAGACCAAACTAAATAATATATATTTTTAAAACAAATAATGTAGCAAAGATCTAGTATGGATATCTGCTACTTTATTTATTGTGATTTAAAAAGCTAAAGCCATTTCAAGCTACATTTCAATTCTGAATGGTGGTCTTACACCAAGGCGATACTGAGAGAGTATCTTGCACTCTGGAACATGCCGCAAGTATACTATATATTATTTAAAATGAATTAATTGTGAAATAATAGATATTCAAAAAATAAAATTTACTTACGGACGCCGGAATTTGAACCCGCGACCTTCGAATTGCTAATCGCTAAAGAAATACATATAGAAAACTATGAAAAATAAAATAAAGAATACGAATTATTGAATATATATATTGATAGGATTGAATTTGAATTACAAACGACCGATTTACGTTTGTACACAAATTTGTGGTACATAAATTTAAAATTTCGACCCAAAAACATATTTTTTCCGAGGTTTTATTTTTATTTATTTTATATTTACACAGTAGGTTGGGTAAGATTTAATCGTGAAATAATTAATTATTTAATGGCCTATATTTCATAATTTAAAACACACATAAATAAAGTAGCACATTTGATCAAATAAAAGTTATTCAATTTGGTCCAGTATTTTTACATCATATCTAAATTTAAATTTTGTCTGAAAAAGGCCATGCAGTCGTTCCTCTTATGTAAAAGAATTCGACCTCTGAGCAGCACGATAATTCTAACTTTCACTTTTTTTAGGTATTTGACTACCATCCTCTACCCCATCTCCTTCCCCTCACAATCCTAATTGGAGATGCCAATTGTTTGACTGGCTCTGTATGACTGTGTGGTATCTCCATAAAAAGTGAGATTGCTGTGTTTGTTTCAATGATGTTTGCTTTGATTCAATATTTTGTTACACGCTTTGGTAGTGATTTCCTCACTGACATCTATCGCTCCACAAATTCAAATCTTGCGTTTTTACGATATTTCTTCATGACAAAAATGGCATTTATAGGAATTACTTTACAGTTTTTTACCGTGTTAATAACAATATTCTTTTAGAAAAATACGAATACAAGGTGATCTCTATAGATGAATTGCATAATATATGTCAGTATTGGCACAAAATCACGATTTTCAATGGCTTTGCATCAAATCGACTACGGTGCGTTCCAGGGATCTCATTTGGGACCACTCTTATTATAATATGACATTTACGCATTCATTATGATTTATTTATGTATTTCATTATTTCAGAATAATTGTGTTTTATTGTACACTGTACTGGACGGGAGTCCGCACAAGACTGTAGATTTGGGCGCCGGTTCCAAACCGTGTCTTCAACCGATGAGAATGCTCCTTTACGGCCGATGATGATGATAGTAGTAATGTTTATGATGAAATCTGCCTCCCGCACCCAGGCTTGGTGAATGTTGGGCACTGGGTGTGCTGTCGTCTCTGCTCGCTTCTGGCGTTGGCGGTTTTCCAGAGGAGGGCCGGCTGGTCTTGAAGAGGTAACACCAGAAGGTTTTGGAGCAGAAGACTTGGCGAGGTGAGGCAGATGTTGGGCAGGAGTCACTTGTAGATAATAAAACGCTTGGTTTCGGTGGTAAAGATGAACTAATTTTATTTTATTATGTTGCTGCTTATATGCAATAAGCATGACTCGCACCCGACATTGGGCTTTGAGTCCAAAAGTGGTGGGGGATTGTACCCGCGCCAGTAATGTGTTTATATGCCCCGGCAAAATGTTGCATATTCATTTTGCCGGTAGCATAGTCGAAGGTAGTCGCTTAAATTTGCGAGTTAGAAAAGATTTTGAAGGCTTACATGAATAACAATTACATAGTTTAAATGCATAGTAGTTATAAGAATGTGTATCTTGACAACTAGATTTTTTGTTTGCCAAGATACGACAAAAAATAAGAAAAGTTTGTAAATAAATGTGTAAAAATGATCTCAAAGCGATCAAATTTGTAAAACATTGTTAAGATAGTATTTTTCTCAGGTCCCCCGTAACATAGCGCTCAGAAAGAGATAAGATTCACTATGCTACGAGGTTTCTGGATTTTTGTACACGCTGTCACATAAATATTTTGTGACAAGTTTAGTTCTTGCTTAATTGGGGTTATTTTGTCTATGGTGTTTTTTTTCGAACTTTGGCAATATTTTGAAGGAAGGAAGAACAGTTTTATTTATGGTCACTAAACGTGGGTCCAGGGGGGTATAACTCCGACACTTTTTTGGTTTTTTGATGACGTCAGTTCCAGACTATCCAATGAAAAGCCGTCCTGGTTTGATCTCTCACTCTCTCCCGTGTAACAGAGAGAGAGAGGCTACGCTCCATTTCCCCCGGAAACAATGTGACCAATGTGACGCCATTATTGCGTCATGGTTGCGTCGTTATGACAGATTCAGATTGTTTGCGTGAGTGGTTTATTTATGTTGTTTGCTTTCGTGAATTCATGAGTTGTTGTTGTGTGAAAATGTCTAAAATTATGAAGCTGTGTTGTGTGTACAGACAGACAGACCACTTGTCATAAATACCCAAAATACGGAAGTTACAAAAGAAACAAAAATGCCAAATGGATCCCTTCGAAGATGCGCACTGCTGACTTTAAATCTACCCGGCATTGGTAGTTATGCAGATTTAAGACAGTATCGGACCCGTTATTACGAAAATACAGGTGTGAATATCCCTTTGTTTGTCTTCAGTGTTCCATGTAATGTGTAACTTAATTTCACCTAAGAATTGAATTTACTTTTAGACCCCATGTCATAAAAGACCATAATTACTTTCAATATGATATGTTTAGTTCACGAACTTTGGTTAACCCGATAAATATGTTTATTTCAGAGCTTGATAACATCTTACCGGGTACCAGCGGTGTGTTCCTTCTGCCAAAAAGATCATGGAAGATTACAAAGGTAAACATCTGTTCTATGTTACTTGTTATCCAATATGCAGATCTTTACTTCCTTTCCTTTGACAACTAAGATCATTTTGTTTTCAGACAGTGTTCCTGTTCCTGTGGGACCCAGCGGCAGTAATTCAGCCGCTACACGGAAACACAATGCTCCCCTTGAGATGACTCTTCCTTTCACCCTTTGAATTTAATTTTTTTTGTAATACCTAAGTGACCTTAGGCCACTGGCATTAAAATATCCCTAGAACTCTTTCTCCCTTCGGTAGCTACGAAGGCCACTCATGGTTCTCAAGTAATATATATACATTTATATAAAGACAAATGTACTTAGTTAATTAATACGCCGGTTACGACCTTCAACGTAACTCCCTCGTATTTAGTTGTAATTAAATCCCACCAAACGTTGTGTGATTTTTTGCTTTATGGTATCGGGTTTTTAATTACTTTGTTTGGTAACCCCTAGTTCTCTTTAGGACAGGGATGAAGTCAGAATTGTTAATTTCAAAGTTAACGAATCGAAATTGGATCAAAATACCTAAAACCCCCGCTTTCTCCATACTGTCTACCTTCTCTAATCTGATCTCCTTAGAAGCTCACCTAAGCCGCCCTCCCGACATGTCATAAGACCTTAATACACAAAACGAAAGTCAAACATAATTTGTTAGTACATTACAATCATAATTTGTCCTCCGGGACCTCTGGATCGCCGACCTCTCCTACTAGATGGGATAACATGGGACTAATTTCAAGCGTGTTAGTACGATTCGGTTATTGCATATATGACGAACTCGGAATATTACTTTGCTAGCAAAAATCTGGCACCTTCCTCCTGCAAGACGTGAAAATGATCCGTATCGATCTGGGTTTGGCATGATCACTCGACCCAATCTCCTAGTTGGTGCCTAAGTCACCGTGTCCTAGTTGACCATTCCTGTGGTCGTCACATACTACGTCCAAATCTCAACAGAGTCTCACGCTCCCAGATTCCAACTCCTCCGAGAATTACGTCTACTTAGTACGAACCGGTTTCGTTCTATATGCAAAAATATACTTGCGGTCTTTGTGGAGAGCAGTTTCCTAGGCTGCTTCCCATCCTCTGAGAGGGCGTGTATGCAGCCGTAGTGTATCATCCCGATAGTTACCAGACCACATACATCCCCCCTGCAGACAGTACATATCAAGAAATATATATAAATTTACTTTGTTTTGTTTTTATAATCTGCAATGTACTATTTATACAGTACATCCCAGACCAAGCATCGCCGAGAAGGAGTTGTGAATTCCAACCAGTTCGCTTGATACATAAATACTAATATAAATGCTAATAATTACGATACACATAATATATTACGGTTTTGTTTGTTTGATGATTTTATTTATAGAGATCACCAACTCAGATATGACCTTTAGCCATGTCCCCAGTCTCCCCCTTCTCCTGGCTGCCACCCTGCTTATTCAAATTTTCCCACAGGCACCACCTGATCTTGGGATCCTCCCGTTAAGTGAATTTAGCTATGTTCGTAGACTTCCAATCGCAACTCAAAATTTACTTCGATTATCCCTCAGGCACTGTCTGATTTTGGGATACTCCCGTTAAATGAATTTAGCTATGTTCGTAGACCCTCGATTGCTACTCAAAATTACTTCAATTATTCTCAGACACTAGCTGATTTTTGGCTCCACCCGTTAAATGAATTTAACTATGTTCGTAGACTTCCAACCGCAACTCAAAATTTACTTCAATTATCCCTCAGGCACTGTCTGATTTTGGGATACTCCCGTTAAATGAATTTAGCTATGTTCGTAGACTTCGAAGCAAGACTTTAGTACCTAAGTAGCCATTCATCCAACCGCCGTATCTTTTTTTTCGAAACCAACTCCGCATTCCAGACTCAGCTGTTTCTAATGTCTCAGTTAATCTTCAAGGCCGTCTGTCCCTTCAGACCCTAATAAATCAACCTGTTTTTCAGCACAACTCGAGTCAATGCCCTATCCATTTTAAAGCCGGTTTGAAATGAATATTTTTTTCTTTCTCCTTTGTATTATCGTGTTACAAAAGTCGGTCCGGTCAACCCACTTATTTGAATTGTCCCCACGATAAATAGGTACTTTACCTACAATGAACTATAATGACAAATTCCGGTTACGACCCTAGTCCATAGAATAATTGGTAATTGTTTTGTCATGGAATAAATGATATTTATTTTATCAGCTTATGCATTCATTCGTACATACACATACATATGTTATTTGATAATACGTACATAATTACGGTCCCAACTGGCGTCTTCAAAATAACTGCCGGATTAGCAGTCTCCATCTTTGTCCTGCAAATATATTATATTCGTGCAATTTACTTACCTGAGCCCCTCTCCTCTAATCCACCGGGATAGCGACGGCAAACAACCTGTTCTTATGCATTCATCCGCCTATCAATGACTCCTCTATCAGATTGTAAATGCCTAGTTTAAACGCGCGCCCTGATTATCTCACTGAATTGAGTCCTCTAATCTCAGTAATTTTTTTTTGTTCTTACTATTTGTTATAACGAGGTATGGTTATTATTTAGCGCACGAAGTGGAGTACGCGATTTAATTTTCCCTTTTCATACCAGTACTAAAGTATTATTATTATTTCTATCATTTTCGATTGAATTCGCGAGTTGACGTGAATACTGAATCTGAATAATTCTCCGAAGTCCGAAATTCTCTGAATCCGATATTGATTATTTTATCTTTAATTATTGTTGCTATCATTTTCCTAGCTTAAATTTCTGGCAACGAAAGATCGCGTTAACCTCGAATTATAGCCGTCTCCCCTCTCCCTTTCAACACTTCGTATTAACAACTCGGCTTATAACGCGACACCGTAGTGTCGTTTCTAATCTTTTTTTTCACTGAATTTAGATTAATTAAATTTTTCAACCTTAATTTATTATCACGCCAAATACTGTGTTTAACTAATTCTTTGAAGTTCTAGAATTCTCTAAGGCCCGATATTATTTCTTTCAAACACTGAATCTAACTGTATGTTTTTGACTAGAGAATTTTTCTAAGTCCACAAACAATTACCAAGCAGCGCGACGTGTTTGAACGGTTCCCGGCGATTTTCAACTCTCTCAAAATTCACGAAGAGACTTTTCCGTTTTTTCTAAAATCACCCCTTTTATAGTCCCGTTTCCTCATTAATCACGTCAAATACATGCTATTCTAACCTTTATCGACTCGTATGTTCTTTTCTATTTAGTCCATAGTCGCATCATGCTAATTAGGCCATTCTGATCATTTCAAGAAAGTTAACACCCTAGCATTCGTCTCATGTGACAGAAAGATCAGACGCGGACCGGGAAGCGGTCCCGTATTCCCATACGGCGTTTCCTATATTACGCTCTAGTGCGAGCTGTCTTTTTGTAATGTGAATTCCGGCCTTTTATTTTTAAATGCTACCGTGTCCGCACAATTTATTTAATGGCCGTCGTTTATGGTGTGATACGCTTTGTCCTTAACGCTTTCACGAACTTAGTTTTGATCTTCTTCCCTATGCCTTCGACAATTTAAACGGTGTACACGTCCGTTTCCCCCTCTCAGTGTGTTAAATCTCCCGCGTACGATCGTCTCCTACTTCTAACATTTAGTTCTCTTCCCTTACAAACGGTCTAATATAGCTATTCTATTTTTTTTTCGATTATTTCTATTTAAGGCTCCCATCGATACTTGCTTTTAGTTTAGACGTCCCAGTTTACATCGTCGTTTATGTTTTTGTCCCCCGTCCTAGATCGCATCGGTTTGATATCCTGTCTATTCTTTCGGTCAGTTTTTTTTTTCAAGAATTATTACTGGATTTTCGCGACCCCTCCCTGTAATTTTGGGCGTCGCCTCGGTTGGTACCTCTATACGCCCATCTCCTGTCTTTTTCTCCTACTTCATCTCGCATCGATCAGAGGCCTTAATCACCTGTCACAACAAACCCGAACGTACTCTCTCATAATTTCCCCACTAATTGTTTATACATTAATTTTAATGTATTTTCGTCTCCATAAGACGCGGGTTAATTTTATCACCTCGTTGGATCGTTATTAGCGTCCTAATGGCCCAAAACCATGTCCGTATTTTTTTTCAAAATCAGCGCTTTCAAGTGTCTGACATCGCCAACCTTTTTTCCCTTGGTATCCCTTTCGCAACTAACTTCGCGCCATCATTCTCTTGTAACCTCAACGCTGTTTCTTTGCGGCTCCACGTCATGCTTACGATAGGAGTTCAATGTTTGCTTTTTTTTCACTTTTCTTACGTAATTTGCCTGTTTTTCCCTTATTTCTGTTGTTTTCTTTTAATTGACGCGTGTAACTGCCCTCTCCCCCAATGATTTCCACTTCCGGTATGTCTTAACGTAGGATTCTACCAATTTCTCTCAGTCCCCAGTTCGTTTCGCGTTATGTCTCTTACCTTTCTTGCAACACGTCCCCCTCGTTCGTCGATGGTTTACGATCCCGTTCCGCCACACCCTTGCATTCCAAACCCATGACGTCATCGCACTACCCTCTACCAAGGTTCCCGTTTTTTTTCCTGTAATAAATCGAGGTAGCCCCTCCCGGTTCAAAGTCCATTCCTTTGTCTGCTTCGGTAAACCACTCCCACTTGCCGCCCCGCATCCTCTGGATCCTCTTGATTGGTGGGAGATTAAATCGAGGCCTACGATTGGTCCATCTCTCTACCTCACAGAGACATCTGCCTTCGACCCTGTAAAGCTTCATCCACCCATCCATTTGATCGTAATTACTTATTTTTCGACTCTGCCGCTAGAGGTCTCCGCCTGTATTATCTCAGTAAAAGTGCATCATATCACACCCTCCTCTTGTCGCAGTTTGCCGTGTATACCACTTTTCTTTCGCTTTCCTCTCACCATTTTTTCTCTCTCTTAAAATTTTTTTTTTTCTATTATTTTTTTCTTTCTCCTCTCCCCTTTTTCTTTTTCGTGGTAGACACTGAAACTGGGACAACATCTAGAGAAAGCTAAAACTCCCCCTCCTCATCCCCTTTCCTGTCCTCATCTACGCCCTCTCACCTCTCTTCCCCTGTTCCCCCTCCTCATCCCCTTTTCCTGTCCTCACCTACGCCCTCTTCCCCTGTTCCCCCTCCTCATTCCTCTGGACTGATCGCAATCTCTGAATTTGAACCTTAATGTCTTTTTTTTTCTTTCGCGTTGATTCTAACGTTATTTTTTATTTGTTGGCCCATGCAACCTTGTTCATGACCTCATGAATGAAAGGGGACACCCTCCTCCCATTGCAAATCAAAATTTTTTTTTTTTTTCTGAGAACACGCCCCTCGACTCGCGTGTTGTGGTGATCTCCAACCTGGTTGAACCGAGATCTCCCTTACAAATGGTTCAAATCAAAAGATTGATATTCAATCTCGCGGTTCCTATCTGACCATTTGGATGACGGGTGGCGTTGGTGTACAACCTATTGATGGTATATAAGTGTATCCCTACACACATTTACTTTGAATTTAAATTTGTCATGAATGTTTAGTTCGTACAAACCGCGCCCTCCCGTCACACAATCGGTGTACATGGTTGAGTCTAGCTTTGTTGTTTTTTTTTTTTCATTTTCTTAACCTAATCGTTCATTCACTCAATCATGCCCCGCCCTCTTTTTGTTAAATTCTCCTAAATCCTAGTTGCAGCAGCTTTTCTTAACCCTACGTTTGCAATCCATAAACTAAAAAAAGACTTTCTAAACACTGCATTGGTAACACATTTTTTTTTTCTAAACCTAGTCGGATAACCACCCACCTCTAAATTTTACTTGAGCATCTCCTCCCCCCTGGATCTGCCTATATTGTAACATTTTTTTTTTTCTAATTCCTATAATCTCTATTCCTAATGAAACGCATTAACTTCTTAACAGTACCCCTACAAACTCCCTACATCTAGATAACGCTAAAACTCTCTTAACTAAAGATTTATTTATCTCTTTATTTTTTTTTCTCCCGACGTTAAAATCTTTTTTCTTACTGAACTTAATTTGTCGCATCCTTACCTAGCATGCTTGGGGCCTCAACAGAAAATTTTCAAAAGATTTTTTTTTTTCTTGAACGATGGGTGTTCCCCCTTTTTTTCCGTTTATTCGTGCATCTCGGTGATTATCACCCCCGGACTACGCGCCTCTTTCTCTATGTAATATCTTGCCAGATGGATTGCATTGTAATCTCCTCTTATCTCTCGGGTTATCGGGTCCGCCAATGTGTATGTGTTACTATACCTCACCGCGGCTATCACATACGGCCCTTCATATAACAACGCGAATTTCTTTATTTGCCTCTTCAGTAGACTTGATTGTGTAATCTTCTTGAGTTTTACCAAGGTGCCTATCTCGTAAGTCACTAATCGTTTGTTTAGATTATAATAATGTTGCCGTCTCTCCGCATTTTTCACTAAGTTCTTCCGGACTGCTTCTCGTACCTCTTCCTTTGTTCGCGCCGGCCGATTGCATCCCTTCGTATATTTGTCTAAACTATATTTTGGAACCTTCCCAAAGGCCACCTCGTTCGGAGAAAAACCCGTAGAGCAATGTACAGTATTGTTATATGTCTGTTCAATATCATTTATAAAGTGCCCCCACGTCGTGTGACTCTCGTGGCAGTATATACGAAAAATGCGACCTAGCTCTTTGTTCACCCGCTCTGTGATGTTGGGCCCCGGGTTGCGCACTGAAGTATGTAATATCCGGATTCCCATGTTCTCTAAAGTCCGATCCCATTGTCTTGAGCAAAATACCGACCCGTTATCAGTTAAAATGGCGGCGATCTTTATTTCCTTATGGAATTTCTCTACACAGTTTAAAACGGTTCTAGTGGTAGTTTTTCTTAAACGGTATAATCTAATTAGCCTACTGAACGTATCTTGTATTACCAATATGAACCGTACCCCTCCTTGACTTCTCGGTAGTGGCCCATATAAGTCCGCCATGATTAATTCCCCCACCTCTCGAGTAATGATAGACCTGCCCGGCCCTACAGTTGGTCGAATTTCGCGCTTCGCCATTTGACATAGGTGACAAACCCGCACATTTTGTTTTATTTGTTTGTGCATACCGGGCCAAAAGTACCTGTCTTTGATCGCCGATCCCGTTTTAAATACACCTCCGTGTCCAATTTCCAAATGCACCATTCTAATTAATTCTTCGGTTAATCCTTGAGGTATGGCTAGAAGTGTTCTATCTCCTCTCGCCGCATAATACAGAGTCCGTCCTATTTTCTTATAATTTTTCAGGTATCTACTGACACTCCGTGTTGGCGGCCCGAATTGTTTTCCTTTTATGAGTCCCAACACCTCACCCAAAAAATCATCTTTATGTTGTAATTCTGCAATATTCTCGAGGTGGCGCCGTATCTGTCGCTTTCCCTTCACCGCGAAGCTCGCTACCTCCGGATAAACAGCCTTTTCTTCTTGTACGTTCACTGCTTCATGCGAATACCGAGACAAAATATCAGGTCCGATATTTTCTTTCCCCCTCACGTACTCTACTTTGTAGTCAAATTGATTTAAATAAAGGATCCACCTCGTTATCCTGCCGCTGTACATTTTCCAGTTTTTTAAAAAGGTCAGCGCTTGATGGTCGGTCCGAATTATTAGCCGCACCCCCCGTAGGTATGTTTCGAATTTATGTAGTGCATAGATTATTGCCCACAGCTCCTGCTCTGAAGTAGTCCATTTTAACTCGGGGCCTCGTAACGCTCGACTTATAAAACCGATGACGTGATGATTTCCATCGGGGTCCAATTGATAGAGTTCCCCTCCAATTGCGAACCCAGAGCTATCCGTCTGTAAATAATACGTGCTGCTCGGGTCGTGGTGGTGCAAAATTACTGAAGCTAGAAAAGACGCCTTCACGTTTTCAAACGCCCTTTGTTCTATATCCGTCCACCTCCAAGTTCGATTTTTCTGTAGTAGGTCGCACAAAACGCTTGTAGTTTCTCCGTATCTACTTGCAAACCTCCGGTAGTAATTACAGAGACCCAAAAATGCTCTAACCTGTTTCACTTTCTTTGGCGCGGGAAAATTTTTTATGGCAGCTATCTTTCCAGGGTCCATTTGAATTCCGTATGGCGAAATAATATGTCCTAACATGTGCACTTCAGTAAATAAAAATTGACACTTTTCCAACTTACTCGTCATATTAGCCGCTTCTAGACGCTCCAACACCGCACCCACGTGTTCGAAATGCGCGTCTCGGTCCCCGCATGTATATATTACTAAATCGTCTAGGTAATTTGCGCAAAAGTCCCGCATTTGATGGCCTAATATTTTATCCATAGCTCTCGAAAAGCTCCCTACCGATGTCTTCAGACCTTGTGGTAGTACCTTATATACGAATGATTTCCCGTTGTACACAAATCCGGTGTATTTTCGGCTATCTTGACTTAACGGTATTTGAAAGTACGCTGAATTAAGATCCAATGTTGTTATGTATTTCACACCGTGAAATCGTTGTAATATTTCGGAGGTTAACGGCGGTTTCTCTACCTCTCCCACCATTCTACTGTTCAATTCTCTGGCATCCAAGAGAATCCGGACGGCTCCATCCTTTTTCATCGTGAACGTCAAAGGACTTGCAAATTGCGTCGCCTCACGGTTAATGATACCTAGCTCCTCTAATTCGGCTATTTTTTTGTCGACTTTGTCCCTATATGCGAAAGGCACAGGGTACGATCGCTTTACAAACGGTGATTCATCTATCATCTTTATATCATGTGTGTATAATGTCGTCAACCCCGGCCGGTCGATAAACACTTTTTTATGTTTGTTTAATACTTGTGTCAAACCCTCTTTCCCTTGCGTGTCTAAACTAAGCTCGGCTACAAATGTAGTTATTTTTTCTTCAAGACTTGAAAGGTTATTCTGGCCCAAATCACTTTCGGTCGTGTTTACATTTTTTGTTGCGCAATTTAACGGTTTTCCGCCGGCCTCTTCGTTCGACTTTACCCGCGTTATTGTGGAGTTTGACAGCCCTATTGTTCTCTCAATCCCTCCAGATGTGACTTTAAAATGTCTATTTTCCCCACACTTAAACTCCGCCGCATATTCGTCTAGCCAATTTATTCCTAGAATGACTGTTCTGATTAATTTCGGTATGATTAGACACGGCGTGTTTATTTGAAGGTCCCCAAATTGTAAAGGCACCAGCACTAACCTAGAAATCCGTTGACTCTTGTGGCCCACAGCACCCTTTATTTGAATCGCTGCTACCGGCATAACCGGGTATTGTTCTGTATCTGACAAGTGGTGGTCGTAAAACTCCTGCGATATACATGTAACCTGGCTGCCCGTATCTATCAAGCATCGCACCTCCGTGTCCCCTACATACGCCCTGGCTTCCGGTAGCTGTGGCAAAGTGCTACCCCTTCCTGTTTCATCGTAAGACTCGTCTTCGAAAATGTTATGAAAATTCTTTACGTCGCTGTCTCCCTCCCACGCCTCAAATTCCGACTTGCCCCATTCTGTGCTAGTTTGC
Source organism: Hesperophylax magnus (assembly GCA_026573805.1). Lineage (NCBI taxonomy): Eukaryota > Metazoa > Arthropoda > Insecta > Trichoptera > Limnephilidae > Hesperophylax > Hesperophylax magnus. The sequence goes on along the minus strand of JAIUSX010000184.1, from coordinate 8,291,548 downwards.
TGCAATAAATCTACGCACGCCCCTACATACGTATTCGAATTACTTCTTAACCCTTCATTCTTACATCTCCTCTCACTCCCTTCTGCCTGTATTGGTTTAGTTATTCCTTGTTGATTTCTTCCAAGTCCTTTAGTGATGTCCCATCCTGAATTCAGCATTATTTTTAGCGCAATATTGTGTGTCTGCGTGGTCGTCCCTCCTCCGTCTGGTTGAGCCGAATTCCTCAGGACCTCGGAGACGACTCGTTGTAGTTTCCCGGACGCTTCACAACGCAAACCTCCTTCCCGCTAGCTTCCGGAGTCGGCTCCTTCCTCGTAGGCGGCGACGTATCTGTGCACTTGCTGCAACCGGCGCCCTCACTAACACTTTCAATAGCATGAATACGTCGCTTCATTGCATTATAGCGCTCTCGGTATTTATCGATTTTTTTGTTCTCGTCGTATTCTCTTTTACGCGGCTGACGTTCTTCAGGATCACACACCATATTATCTAATCGTCGTAGTAACTCGGCCGCCGCAATTTCGTCACCCATTTCACCCGAAAACCATAGAGATTGCGTCTCCTTTGGAAAATGCCGCATTATCTCATTCACTATCCCCTCGGACGTATCCGTGATCTTAAGTGCCTTCGCAAGCTCCCAATACGTAGCAAAATGCGCGAGCATTGACGTTCCCTTTTTTGCGTCATAGCTCCCTTCTGCAAGGCGTCGCCGCACTGCGTTTTTCTTGATGTCTCCCCAATAATTCGCGAGAAAATCCAGCTCGAATTCCTCAAGTGTCTGCCATCGCTTAGAATATAATTTGAGCCAACTTTTAGCTTCCCCTTTGAAATTTTCTTTTACGACATTCAACGCATCCGTACGTTTGACCTTTCTTATGTAATCTTTCAACTCCTCTAGGAAGGCAATCGGGTTTTGAGTTCCCCCCGAAAATGACGGTCTCTCCTGCTGCGGTAGCATTTCCACTACCTGTAGAACGTTCTTCGGCGCACTATCCTCTGCCGCTACCGCTACCGTTGCCGACCTTCCCAACTGTTCCTCTAGTTCTTGCACCTTACTAACGAGCGGTCCCAATGCTGCCTGGATTATTGTTGTCACATCTTCGATGTTCACCGTCGAAGCCCCAGCTGCAGTATTTTCTCCGATCGCTGACACCAAAGCTTCGGCTGTTCCCCTTCGTTTTCCGGCCATTTTAGAATCTTTGAGTTGCCGGTTTATGTAGATATACACTTCTGCCTTATTATACGACAACCTAATTTTCCTTATTATAATTTTACTTAGTTATTTTATGTATGTTGCCTTTCTAACACTATATATTTTTTCTCTTATTTATTTATTTATATATATTTTTTCCAAGTAGTCTGAAAATTACTTTCTATTAACCCTACGTTTCATGCCTAATTTTACCTCATCCGAGTGGGTTTTTTTTCGTTTGTTAAGATTTATTTAAATTTTTTTTTTTTGAATTTTCTCCCTTTTCTCATTTTCTTCTACTGTCTCTTTCTCCCTCTCTTCACCCTCTTCCGGATGGTCTCTCTTCCTTGTTTTTGATAGTTCCTCCATTCTTCCGCGCTCCGCAACGTCGCCTGTCCGCATATTGTGATTTTTAAAGCGCCCCGAACGCCTTGACCTTTTAAAAATCTCTCTTAACTTTTCGGGATCGGGCACGTCTCCCCGAACCGTTTCACCTTCCATAACCTCACTTCCCGTTATGAATTCTTGGTCCATTTTTTTTTCTTTCCAAATGGCTACTTAACAATCTCAAAATTTCGTATATAGGACATATATATGTATGTATATATACATACATACACATATCCATACACATATATAATTATTTTTACACAGTCATATATGTGGGAACCTCTTCCCCGATAAACACGTTATATTTCTATTTAACGATACCTAATCAATCCGAATTTCGACCGTATTCCTAAATAGTCCGTCTCTGTAATTAGGTATTTTAAATTCCGAATGAATGTATCTAATCTTCTTTGATACGACTCGCAATGATCGTTGTTGCCGCGATGCTAACGAATATCCCGTGATTTACCGTTTGTACACTAACAATTCCTTGTCTACTTTATAACGTCTTTCTTTTAATAGGCGTATCCCTATCACGATATTTACGCGATTTCTATTTTGAATTTGCAATATTTTATTTTTTCAGTGTTCGTAAGAAGTCCTAACATTCTTTCCTTGTGTATTGCGAAACCCTATTTTTTTCTTAAGCAGGTACGCACGCTTATGGTTGCTACGCTTGGGCCCTAAACTTAATTTATGGTTTGTTTATACTTTTCGCAGCCCGGCCGCTTTTGTCTAGACTTGTACCGCTGTCAGTGATTTATTTTCTGTTTCGTAATATTTAGAACTCTTTCTTTTCGTTATTTTTTTTTCATTAACAACTCTTTCCCCACTCTAGGTATGCCTATCCATTCTCCTGGTCATGTTGGCCGCAGTTGAGATGACTCTTCCTTTCACCCTTTGAATTTAATTTTTTTTGTAATACCTAAGTGACCTTAGGCCACTGGCATTAAAATATCCCTAGAACTCTTTCTCCCTTCGGTAGCTACGAAGGCCACTCATGGTTCTCAAGTAATATATATACATTTATATAAAGACAAATGTACTTAGTTAATTAATACGCCGGTTACGACCTTCAACGTAACTCCCTCGTATTTAGTTGTAATTAAATCCCACCAAACGTTGTGTGATTTTTTGCTTTATGGTATCGGGTTTTTAATTACTTTGTTTGGTAACCCCTAGTTCTCTTTAGGACAGGGATGAAGTCAGAATTGTTAATTTCAAAGTTAACGAATCGAAATTGGATCAAAATACCTAAAACCCCCGCTTTCTCCATACTGTCTACCTTCTCTAATCTGATCTCCTTAGAAGCTCACCTAAGCCGCCCTCCCGACATGTCATAAGACCTTAATACACAAAACGAAAGTCAAACATAATTTGTTAGTACATTACAATCATAATTTGTCCTCCGGGACCTCTGGATCGCCGACCTCTCCTACTAGATGGGATAACATGGGACTAATTTCAAGCGTGTTAGTACGATTCGGTTATTGCATATATGACGAACTCGGAATATTACTTTGCTAGCAAAAATCTGGCACCTTCCTCCTGCAAGACGTGAAAATGATCCGTATCGATCTGGGTTTGGCATGATCACTCGACCCAATCTCCTAGTTGGTGCCTAAGTCACCGTGTCCTAGTTGACCATTCCTGTGGTCGTCACATACTACGTCCAAATCTCAACAGAGTCTCACGCTCCCAGATTCCAACTCCTCCGAGAATTACGTCTACTTAGTACGAACCGGTTTCGTTCTATATGCAAAAATATACTTGCGGTCTTTGTGGAGAGCAGTTTCCTAGGCTGCTTCCCATCCTCTGAGAGGGCGTGTATGCAGCCGTAGTGTATCATCCCGATAGTTACCAGACCACATACATCCCCCCTGCAGACAGTACATATCAAGAAATATATATAAATTTACTTTGTTTTGTTTTTATAATCTGCAATGTACTATTTATACAGTACATCCCAGACCAAGCATCGCCGAGAAGGAGTTGTGAATTCCAACCAGTTCGCTTGATACATAAATACTAATATAAATGCTAATAATTACGATACACATAATATATTACGGTTTTGTTTGTTTGATGATTTTATTTATAGAGATCACCAACTCAGATATGACCTTTAGCCATGTCCCCAGTCTCCCCCTTCTCCTGGCTGCCACCCTGCTTATTCAAATTTTCCCACAGGCACCACCTGATCTTGGGATCCTCCCGTTAAGTGAATTTAGCTATGTTCGTAGACTTCCAATCGCAACTCAAAATTTACTTCGATTATCCCTCAGGCACTGTCTGATTTTGGGATACTCCCGTTAAATGAATTTAGCTATGTTCGTAGACCCTCGATTGCTACTCAAAATTACTTCAATTATTCTCAGACACTAGCTGATTTTTGGCTCCACCCGTTAAATGAATTTAACTATGTTCGTAGACTTCCAACCGCAACTCAAAATTTACTTCAATTATCCCTCAGGCACTGTCTGATTTTGGGATACTCCCGTTAAATGAATTTAGCTATGTTCGTAGACTTCGAAGCAAGACTTTAGTACCTAAGTAGCCATTCATCCAACCGCCGTATCTTTTTTTTCGAAACCAACTCCGCATTCCAGACTCAGCTGTTTCTAATGTCTCAGTTAATCTTCAAGGCCGTCTGTCCCTTCAGACCCTAATAAATCAACCTGTTTTTCAGCACAACTCGAGTCAATGCCCTATCCATTTTAAAGCCGGTTTGAAATGAATATTTTTTTCTTTCTCCTTTGTATTATCGTGTTACAAAAGTCGGTCCGGTCGACCCACTTATTTGAATTGTCCCCACGATAAATAGGTACTTTACCTACAATGAACTATAATGACAAATTCCGGTTACGACCCTAGTCCATAGAATAATTGGTAATTGTTTTGTCATGGAATAAATGATATTTATTTTATCAGCTTATGCATTCATTCGTACATACACATACATATGTTATTTGATAATACGTACATAATTACGGTCCCAACTGGCGTCTTCAAAATAACTGCCGGATTAGCAGTCTCCATCTTTGTCCTGCAAATATATTATATTCGTGCAATTTACTTACCTGAGCCCCTCTCCTCTAATCCACCGGGATAGCGACGGCAAACAACCTGTTCTTATGCATTCATCCGCCTATCAATGACTCCTCTATCAGATTGTAAATGCCTAGTTTAAACGCGCGCCCTGATTATCTCACTGAATTGAGTCCTCTAATCTCAGTAATTTTTTTTTGTTCTTACTATTTGTTATAACGAGGTATGGTTATTATTTAGCGCACGAAGTGGAGTACGCGATTTAATTTTCCCTTTTCATACCAGTACTAAAGTATTATTATTATTTCTATCATTTTCGATTGAATTCGCGAGTTGACGTGAATACTGAATCTGAATAATTCTCCGAAGTCCGAAATTCTCTGAATCCGATATTGATTATTTTATCTTTAATTATTGTTGCTATCATTTTCCTAGCTTAAATTTCTGGCAACGAAAGATCGCGTTAACCTCGAATTATAGCCGTCTCCCCTCTCCCTTTCAACACTTCGTATTAACAACTCGGCTTATAACGCGACACCGTAGTGTCGTTTCTAATCTTTTTTTTCACTGAATTTAGATTAATTAAATTTTTCAACCTTAATTTATTATCACGCCAAATACTGTGTTTAACTAATTCTTTGAAGTTCTAGAATTCTCTAAGGCCCGATATTATTTTTTTCAAACACTGAATCTAACTGTATGTTTTTGACTAGAGAATTTTTCTAAGTCCACAAACAATTACCAAGCAGCGCGACGTGTTTGAACGGTTCCCGGCGATTTTCAACTCTCTCAAAATTCACGAAGAGACTTTTCCGTTTTTTCTAAAATCACCCCTTTTATAGTCCCGTTTCCTCATTAATCACGTCAAATACATGCTATTCTAACCTTTATCGACTCGTATGTTCTTTTCTATTTAGTCCATAGTCGCATCATGCTAATTAGGCCAATCTGATCATTTCAAGAAAGTTAACACCCTAGCATTCGTCTCATGTGACAGAAAGATCAGACGCGGACCGGGAAGCGGTCCCGTATTCCCATACGGCGTTTCCTATATTACGCTCTAGTGCGAGCTGTCTTTTTGTAATGTGAATTCCGGCCTTTTATTTTTAAATGCTACCGTGTCCGCACAATTTATTTAATGGCCGTCGTTTATGGTGTGATACGCTTTGTCCTTAACGCTTTCACGAACTTAGTTTTGATCTTCTTCCCTATGCCTTCGACAATTTAAACGGTGTACACGTCCGTTTCCCCCTCTCAGTGTGTTAAATCTCCCGCGTACGATCGTCTCCTACTTCTAACATTTAGTTCTCTTCCCTTACAAACGGTCTAATATAGCTATTCTATTTTTTTTTCGATTATTTCTATTTAAGGCTCCCATCGATACTTGCTTTTAGTTTAGACGTCCCAGTTTACATCGTCGTTTATGTTTTTGTCCCCCGTCCTAGATCGCATCGGTTTGATATCCTGTCTATTCTTTCGGTCAGTTTTTTTTTTCAAGAATTATTACTGGATTTTCGCGACCCCTCCCTGTAATTTTGGGCGTCGCCTCGGTTGGTACCTCTATACGCCCATCTCCTGTCTTTTTCTCCTACTTCATCTCGCATCGATCAGAGGCCTTAATCACCTGTCACAACAAACCCGAACGTACTCTCTCATAATTTCCCCACTAATTGTTTATACATTAATTTTAATGTATTTTCGTCTCCATAAGACGCGGGTTAATTTTATCACCTCGTTGGATCGTTATTAGCGTCCTAATGGCCCAAAACCATGTCCGTATTTTTTTTCAAAATCAGCGCTTTCAAGTGTCTGACATCGCCAACCTTTTTTCCCTTGGTATCCCTTTCGCAACTAACTTCGCGCCATCATTCTCTTGTAACCTCAACGCTGTTTCTTTGCGGCTCCACGTCATGCTTACGATAGGAGTTCAATGTTTGCTTTTTTTTTCACTTTTCTTACGTAATTTGCCTGTTTTTCCCTTATTTCTGTTGTTTTCTTTTAATTGACGCGTGTAACTGCCCTCTCCCCCAATGATTTCCACTTCCGGTATGTCTTAACGTAGGATTCTACCAATTTCTCTCAGTCCCCAGTTCGTTTCGCGTTATGTCTCTTACCTTTCTTGCAACACGTCCCCCTCGTTCGTCGATGGTTTACGATCCCGTTCCGCCACACCCTTGCATTCCAAACCCATGACGTCATCGCACTACCCTCTACCAAGGTTCCCGTTTTTTTTCCTGTAATAAATCGAGGTAGCCCCTCCCGGTTCAAAGTCCATTCCTTTGTCTGCTTCGGTAAACCACTCCCACTTGCCGCCCCGCATCCTCTGGATCCTCTTGATTGGTGGGAGATTAAATCGAGGCCTACGATTGGTCCATCTCTCTACCTCACAGAGACATCTGCCTTCGACCCTGTAAAGCTTCATCCACCCATCCATTTGATCGTAATTACTTATTTTTCGACTCTGCCGCTAGAGGTCTCCGCCTGTATTATCTCAGTAAAAGTGCATCATATCACACCCTGCGTAAGAATGTTTATAGTTTTTTTGTACACATTTAAGATGTGTTTTGTGCTCATGAATTCTGTAAGCATATTATTTTTTGAATAACTTCATGACTAAATCCTCAAATTGAAATATTTAATAATTTAAAACAATATTAGCGAGTCAAATGAATATTTAAATCAGAAAAAGATTTGAAAAAGATTTAGTCGCAGACTTGGTACAAATTTAAGATGTGTTTTGTGCTCATGTTTTCTGTATTCTTATTATTTTTTGAATAACTTCATGACTAAATCCTCAAATTGAAATATTTAATAATTTTAAACAATATTAGCGACTCAAATGAATATTTACACCAGAAAAAGCTTCAGTCGCAGACTTCGTAAACATTTAAAATGTGTTTTGTGCTTATAAATTTATTTGTTTCTTTCTGTTATCTTACTGAAATAAAATAAAAAATACTTTACAACATGTAACAAAGTTTTTCATTTTTCTGATAAACAGAGAAATGTTAACATTCAATGCTGTCGTAGAAAAGCACAATCATTGTTTGAAAATGTTTTTCCTTAGTGGAATTCAAATTTCAAGTAATTTTGAGTTATTTTACGACGGCCTCGGGACGACAGATTTTCAACTTACAAAGCGCCGTCCTGAGAAAATGTGCCGTAAGGAAAGATACCTTATAGCTCATTATCGCATGACCGCACTTTGTGAGTTGGAGCCTTGTCGTCCTGAGAGAATCTGTTGACATTTCTAAAATTTATTTTTAAAATAATATTTTAGGCTGATGAATAGCACAATATTGTCTTCCCTGGGTGCCTACCTAGGTAAGATCATATTGTCTATGGCCGCGCTTTTTTTTTTTTGTTTCCTCTACTTTGCTGAGTGGTTTGTTTATGCCCCAATTCTGGATGTGACGTCATCGTGGACAAAATTTCTCCCTACTAAAGGCCGAAGTTATCAATCTAGTGATTGGTTTATTTATGCGTGGGTCGGTGGATCCAGTCAGATCCAGTCACTCGCCTTTTAAGGGGTTTCAATCTGAGTTGATCATGTGAATAGAAGTTATTATTTTCTTTTAAAAAAGGCGCGGGGTGTTTATCCATTCACGAACAGTTCGTGTTGGTTATTATTTTTAGTGGTGATTATGGAATCCCGCTTTTATTGAGTGTTGGCCGGTGGTCATGTCGTAGTACTCGTGTTTCGGACTTGAAACCGCGAATGGTTTGGTCCTAGCTGTGGCTAGTAGTTCTTGGCGGAGTATCCCCGTGTCGCGAGAGAACGGATTGCTGTCCTGGCTCCGTAGAAGAGTCTGGTTGACTACCACGTGCTGCAGACCTGATGTTCCTGCAGGCGTACCTTGGAGGTGCTGCGCCCTCCCGTTTCCACTAAGAGAACGGATTGCTGTCCTGGCTCCGTAGAAGAGTCTGGTTGACTACCACGTGCTGCAGACCTGATGTTCCTGCAGGCGTACCTTGGAGGTGCTGCGTCCTCCCGTTTCCACTAAGAGAAGGATGTCCTGGCTTTCGTCACGGGTCCGTTCCCCGCTTCCGGATACAAGTCTTCGTTCGCCATCCGTTGTTATCCCTTCGTTTCTCGACCACGTAAAGTTAGTTTAGTTTGGTTCAGGAGTCCATCTGGTATGTGCTTATTTTTTATTCCTATGTTTACATTGGTATCTTTTATATTCGTTTGTTGTAACTTTTGATGGTTTCAATATAATTTTCCATTAAGAATTCACTCTTATTATTTATGATCACCCAACTTACTTGACAGGAAATTAATCCCACAATCTAGAGATTGAGATCTCTGCTCTACTGTTTTTGTAAACATTGGAATGTACTTACATTACATTATACCTTACATTTGGCGCACAACGTTTAAAATATTTCATTTTCGGTGCCGTATCTTTTTTTCTGTCATGTCAGGTTGGATTTTCATTAATACTAGTTGTTTATATTAAAGTTAAATCGATGTGTGTGTACTTTATATTTATATACTTACGTTTACATTTCCTATTGTCTACTATGGTTTTTCCTGCTCGAGAATGTTTAAGTTCTAGCATTATAACCTTTAATATTATTGTTATTCAATGTTATGTTCATGTATTCTCGAACATAACCTATAAAAATTATCGTAAATTGCATTGTCAAAATGTCATTCTTTTGCATAGAGTTTTTTCATTATTTTGAAAAGCATAGACAATTTATTACTGTTGAAGTTAAAAGTTTGAGTAAATAAGTAATTATTTTCCTTTAAATATAATATCGATTGTCTATGACTATATTTGTTGGTCTATGACCAAGATTAGTTGTCAACAGGGGCGTATAACTCCCGCATAACCTTGTAACCCTGATGGGAGGAGTTATCCTCAACCCAAATTCTTATAGACAAAGCTGTTGTGGCTGAAAGCTCAGATCTCATTGGCTCAGAGCAAAAATTGTATCTTGGTCTCTCGCTCTCTACCGTAGCGACTCGTGTAACAGAAAGAGAAGCTAAGCATCGGTTATGCTCCGATAAAAAAATAACGGTAATTTCCAAGACGCCATTTCGCAGATTGAAGTCAGTTGAAGATATTAGCGTAAATATTTTGAATTTTCTTTCACCCATCTAAAAATAATGTTGCGTGCTAGAATTCTTCAAGGTGATAAATTAATGCCGTGTTGTGTTAAAGGTTGCTCAAACGGATTCGATAATCCAGTGCTAGGAAGAAGCAGCAAGAAATACGTTTGTTTGTGGGTGTCATTTCGCGATTGAAAGCAAAAATACGGTACTTTTGGGATTAAAAAAGAATGCTTGGCAACGCTTAATCTTCCAGTCATCATATAATATCCTGTCTATCTCCACTAACTGAAAGAAGGACCCGTTGTTAAATACAGGTACTAACCTCTCGTTCTTTGATACAATATTCCTGATTCCTGAATGTACTTCATTGGCTAATAATTTAATTAATTTTCCTTTTCAGACCTATCCGTATTCCGACGCGATACTATACCACGTATAAGGATGCTAAAACTGCTAAAAAAAGTCACGATTACATCATACAAGGTCATTTAAACCTCTCCAGAATTGCATCATGTAAGTATTCAGATTTAACCAGCATTTTCCATGATGTTTGCTGACGACAAAGCTGTGGAAATTATATGAAACCCCTGCAGGAGAATTTGAATAACTTCTAGTGTTGTGGCAATAATAATTAACACTTAAATTTGTTGAATATGTATTTTGTGTATATATTCTTGTATTATTGTGCAAGGTCAAATTAAATCCTATTAAGTTGTTGCAGTAAGACTTGGTTCGATTCCTAGTTGAGACTGTTACTTTTTATTTTTCTGTGTCTTGTTCTGTTTCATGTTTTGTTTAGATATATTAGTTTTATCTTCTACTTCAATGATAAATCAATGCTCAATACATCGGTTGTACTGACCCTGTTTTGTATTACTGTCCATTGTCTTTTTGAAAATAAAAAGTATTTTTATGTGTGCATAGCTGTGGATTTTTTTTATTTTCCTTTTCCTGCATTCCAATATTTTTATTTTTAAAATATAATTTTTGTGGGCTAGTGAATGAACGATGTTAGCTGGGTGCAGTTATATTGTCTATGTTTGCACTTTTTTAAATGGCCTTGGGATTTATTTATGGTACACAATATATTTACCTGTCTGGACCAAACGACCGTTTTATCTGTGGTCGTCTGTGGTTAAGGGTGTGACAAAATGGCGCCATACAAAAAGCCCGAAGATATCGATCTAGAGAGTGGTTTATTTATGGTTGTCAAAATAAACAAAGGTTAAAGGTCAAAACGAGTTTTGTATTTTTACACTTTCAAATGATTACAGTGACTAAAGGCGATCATATTTTTATGAATGGTGAATAATAATATCTGATCATATTAAAAAAATAACACGCATTTGTTAAAAACATTGTGTTTTTATATTCAATACGGAGGTATATTTTTCATATCAATACAAACAACTGTGATATTAAAATTCAGTTTATTTGTAATTGCAATGCATACAAGGTACACACATACGTACAATACAAACTTTTAAATATATTTGCACATTAATATTCAAGTTTTATATAAATCCAGTACACATTCAAATTACGACTTTGTCAAAAATAAATTACCTACCTTGTTTACATTCTAAAAATACTATCTGTCAATATGTGTACATTGACATTGGTCATCTATCATGATGAAACATAAACATGCAAATAATGTTCAATATTGTTATTTTATAAAGAAATACCTTTATTAAAGAATCTTTTATATGATATTACCATTTCATATACAAAAATGGTAACGAGACTTTTCATGGTTATTTTTCATTGACAGCGCACATCTGTCATTATTAATTTAGTTGTTGTTGTTAATGTCATCTGACATTAGGTGCTAGTAATTACTACATTGTTTACAAACATTGACAACTGTTTTTGCAGGTTATTTAATCGAAACTAACGACGTGTTATTTCTATTAAAGAGCATCTTCTTCTTCTTTTTCAATTATTATAATAATTTGGATAATTGTTTTCTTTTTCAATTATTATAACAATTTGGATAATTGGTTTTTTTTTTATTAAATTACAATAAAGTAGTTGTCCTTGATTCTTAATTGTACTTGGAGTACTCGTATATCGTCGCTTGGCGGCACTGAAATATTGGGAGAATACGTTGGCGGCACTGTTTTGACGCGTATTAGTGTAAACAATTTCTACTTTTCGAGTTGACTTGTATAGGGTGTTTGGTAATTGATCTGTTATAAATAAATTATTATTTATATTTCATTATTAGATAAGTGTTAATATTCTTATTGAAGAATTATTATTAAAATTCTTATTATCATTTTCTCCAGTTAAACAAAGATGGCGATTTCAGATATTAATGGGGTGACGAAGGAAGAAATGATTAAATTGTTATCGGATCGTAACATCGTTCCGGAAGCTACTCTATCTAGTATGCGCGAACAGGCTCGCTCCTTTAATAAAGTTTGAAAGATGGGGGTGGTTCTAATATGAATGTGGGGGATGATAATACAGTTTGTTCAGATAACACTAAAACTATAATTAATAATTATTACCAGTCGGTTATTCCTTCAACTTCTTCTTCTGTCCATTCTTGGGGTTTAAAATTTTCTGGGTCTTCGGATGTCAGAGATTTCATTTTACGAGTTGAAGAACTATCTAGAAGCCGGAAGGTGGAGTTGTCCTCGGTTGTTACCGCTTTCTCTGACCTCCTAGAGGGAAGAGCTCTTTCCTGGTTTAGGACTCTTATTGATGACTCTCTGTCTTGGTCAACTTTGAAAAAGCTCCTCATTTCACGTTTTGACGTTTGTACCAACCAAACGGAAGCTTTAAAAGCCTTGTTCGCTATGAAGCAAAAGTTTAATCAAGCTGTGGTGGAATATGTTGAAGATGTTCAATTAGCAAACTTAAGGTTGGATGTTCCGCTCTCGGAAGAACAATTGGTGGACTTAGTCTGTGACAGTCTCCTACCTAAATACGCCTTGGCCATTGCCTATTTCTCGGATAAGAGTCTTTCAGCCTTAGTAAGTGTGTGCAGTAAATTTGATAAACTTTCGGTAGAAATACACGCTCCACACTTTAATTCTTCTCCCCGATTTTCTTCTCCTAATAAGTCGTATTCTAATCGGGTTCCGTGTTCTCAACCGTCGTATCCGCCTCAAGCTCAAGGGTCGTTTTCTCCACGTGTTAAGTATAATCAGGCTTCCTTTTCTCCACGCGCGTCTTCTTCAAATTCTTCTTCTAACAGTAAGAAAACTTTTAATTGTTTCTATTGTAAAGAACAGGGACATACGAAACAATTTTGTCAAAAATGGAAAAGGGACTCTTTTAAGCATAATGACGCAAATAAGTATAATTCAAAAACTGGCCAGCGATCTTTTGCATTCTGTGTACAGGGGTGATAAAGGGTCGTCGGCAGTTTCTAGTAATAAATCTAAGTTTAAGTTTTACAACACACAACATGGACGCATGTGTGTTGCTATCTCATTGTGGACAAGATGTTAGACCACTTGTTAATATTAAAATTAAGAATTTGTTTTTTTTTTCAGGTAGATTAGTATTGTTTTTTTTCTTTAAGGAGGTCAATGTTTTAGTGTGTAGGCCTACCAAAGCCTTCACATTATTGCAATATATATTTATAATTTTTTGTGGACGTTCTGTTCTCATGATTTGGAGTTTGGTACCTTCATTTCTTGTGCTCAGTACGGACACTAAAATCTAGTTTATTGACGATAAACCATTTATTTACCCTCGGTAAACTGGAACGTGATCCTTGTGGTCACTGGCGCCCAAATTTTGTTAGTTAAGTCTTTCTTTCCTTCGTTACTTTGCTTTTCTTGTTATTAATAACATACACTAGTTTCGAGATATTGGTATTATCAAATGTTTGATTATATTGGTAATAATACACTGAGTTACTTACGTGCACACACATTGATTTATTACTTTGTTCCGTCTGTATTACGGATTATGTTGTAATGCTATTATTTTAAGTTTATGCCCTTCTTTCTTTAGTACACTGGAGGCCCTTTTTATTGGCCCATGGAACCTTCAGCGTATTTGAGAATGTATATCTTGGAATTTTGTGTTTCAGAAACTTGAGCTACTTTCTGATGCACAAAAGTTCTGTTAGTTCTATTATTGATAGTTTGTATTTCATAAGTTTAAGTATGGTACAGCTTTCCTAAAAGTTCTTTGTATAAGTCTTAGTTCATAAGAATGTTGTTTTGTCTCTAACAAAGTAAGTACTGCTTTGGCGTGCTTAACTAGTAATTAATTCCTTTGGAATTATCACTTTGCCTCTAATACAGGAAAGTGTGTATCTGTATAGTTTTTAAGTCTAAATGTGATAAACATCAGTGTCTTACTGTTAATACCAGTATTAGACTATACATTAAGTATTACTAGTGTCATTCATTAAAATTTTGGATTGATCACCCCTCTAATAGTGTCAACTCACTGAAAGCCATAGTTGATCACACAATTTTGTTTTGTTTATACAAGAAATGCTGACGTTTTGTCTACACTTGGAGTGTTTTTTTAAGGAATGCCAGCTTGGGTATTGCCTTGGTCTCTTTTCTTTTACAAACAATGTCACTCTGTTGAGTGTTTGCTGCAGGTTGTTATATGGATTTTTGTATATCCTAAGGTATGATGAGCTTAACTTACTAGTTTCTGTTTTGCTTTTGAGTGGCAATTGACTTTTGTCATGAACTGATTGATAAATAGATAGGTATTGTGTTATGTAAATCCTATTCTGTCCACCTTGATTGGCAGGTATTTATTGTTTTTAAATCCTGACCTGATTTGATTTTCGAAAAATGGATAATTTAAATATTATTCTTGTTTGACGACTCTGTTACATATTGGTATTTCTTCGGAATTGTAAATCCTGGTTCAATAACGAACGATAAATATTGACTGATAAATAATCCAATACAAACCCCTACTCTGGTCACGTCTGATAGACAGTTTGTAAACTGATTCTATATTACTTATAACACAGAAAAGTATTTGCTTGTGTACTAATTTTGCCAATATTGAACTCCATTGTTCTGAATTGTAAAAAATGTATATCTATAAAGATATTTTCAATATCTATGCTTGTTTAATTTTAAGTATTGTTTAATTTTAAGTTTTGTCATAAGAATTTTGTCATAAGAATTTTGTCATAAGAATGTTGTCATAAGATTTTTGTCATAAGACTGTTAAACCGGATGGACTTAGTTAGATAGGTTTCTCATTTTGCTATTTAATTATAGCGTAAATTCAGTGTAAGTGAGGGCTGTTTAACCACCCTAAAGTGAAGCCTAATTGGACTTTATTTCCTGTGCAAGGAAAAGTGATCATGTTTCCTTTTCTTTATTTTTAAGAAATTTAGTTTAAGAAACTTAATTCTAAGTTGTTATTTTTAACTACTAATTAATATTTTTTGTTTTCATTTTTCTAGATACCTGATGGACTCATAGTTTAGTTTGTTAGTGGTCTTAGTTTTTCATGTTTGAGGGCAAACATTTTGCGGGAAGGGGGGAATTGTCACATAAATATTTTGTGACAAGTTTAGTTCTTGCTTAATTGGGGTTATTTTGTCTATGGTGTTTTTTTTCGAACTTTGGCAATATTTTGAAGGAAGGAAGAACAGTTTTGTTTATGGTCACTTCCTCCCCGGCCTGCTTGGCCGGTGGGTCGGTGGATCCAGTCACTCGCCTTTTAAGGGGTTTCAATCTGAGTTGATCATGTGAATAGAAGTTATTATTTTCTTTTAAAAAAGGCGCGGGGTGTTTATCCATTCACGAACAGTTCGTGTTGGTTATTATTTTTAGTGGTGATTATGGAATCCCGCTTTTATTGAGTGTTGGCCGGTGGTCATGTCGTAGTACTCGTGTTTCGGACTTGAAACCGCGAATGGTTTG
This sequence comes from Hesperophylax magnus, assembly GCA_026573805.1. NCBI lineage: Eukaryota > Metazoa > Arthropoda > Insecta > Trichoptera > Limnephilidae > Hesperophylax > Hesperophylax magnus. The sequence goes on along the minus strand of JAIUSX010000184.1, from coordinate 8,275,983 downwards.
GTCCTAGCTGTGGCTAGTAGTTCTTGGCGGAGTATCCCCGTGTCGCGAGAGAACGGATTGCTGTCCTGGCTCCGTAGAAGAGTCTGGTTGACTACCACGTGCTGCAGACCTGATGTTCCTGCAGGCGTACCTTGGAGGTGCTGCGTCCTCCCGTTTCCACTAAGAGAACGGATTGCTGTCCTGGCTCCGTAGAAGAGTCTGGTTGACTACCACGTGCTGCAGACCTGATGTTCCTGCAGGCGTACCTTGGAGGTGCTGCGTCCTCCCGTTTCCACTAAGAGAAGGATGTCCTGGCTTTCGTCACGGGTCCGTTCCCCGCTTCCGGATACAAGTCTTCGTTCGCCATCCGTTGTTATCCCTTCGTTTCTCGACCACGTAAAGTTAGTTTAGTTTGGTTCAGGAGTCCATCTGGTATGTGCTTACTTTTTATTCCTATGTTTACATTGGTATCTTTTGTATTCCTTTGTTGTAACTTTTGATGGTTTCAATATAATTTTCCATTAAGAATTCACTCTTATTATTTATGATCACCCAACTTACTTGACAGGAAATTAATCCCACAATCTAGAGATTGAGATCTATGCTCTACCGTTTTTGTAAACATTGGAATGTACTTACATTACATTATACCTTACAACGCAAAAAAGGTAAAAAATATTGTACAAAAATGGTTATACATATGTGTGAAAAACAGCTTTTTTAATATCTCCTCAGCGGTAGTACATAGAAAATAGTGTTTATTTGACTACCGCCGAGGGGATGAACAAGTAAAATATAGACATTTGCAATATTTAAAAATTGATTTTTCCTAGTAATTTTTACATAGAAAAAGTTGAACATCGATCCGGCCGGCAATGATAGACGCGCGATGCGGTATCGATGCCGTTCGGGGTCAAAGTTTTTCAAGCGGACGGGAACAAAATGGCCAGTGGCGGGGAGTGATGATTTCGCCAGTGGCGTGGGGTAGGCACATTTTATAAATGTAAAACAGATTTTATGAAATTAAATAATGTGGCCAACATCGTCCGTTACATACACAATAACATAAAATTTTGTCAACCCATACAATCCTTTACCGATTATATGGAATTACAAAGCGATCTTCATTTGTGCGTGTACCGTGAATCTAATTATTGTCCTTAAATATCTAAGTGCTACTCGATTACGTTCACTATAAATAAAAAAAAATCATGTATTCAATATCATGAACAATATTTTATTTATCATTTGTAAATTTAACAATAAAAATCACTTAACTCTAGGGGGGAGACGTCCAGGGGGCCGCCCCCAGGCAAGCTTGGGAAAAGCAACTCAAAAGGCAGTGCGAGGAGAGGCTGGACCAGCTTTGGACGGAGACCGAAGAAGTAGCGCAGGGTGGGGGCGTCTTTTTAAATATTTTTTATTCAGTTTTCTTTTACTTACAAAATTGAGTAATATTCAGTTAGATTGTAAGAAATCTCTCATATTTACATTTTTCTAACATTTAGATATTATGTATCAGTAAATTATGTTTCTAAAACTTAAGTTTAAAGTTTTACTTGATACATGCATACATGTTGCATTATGAATTAAAAGTGAGTTTATTTCTGGCAACTAAAATGTTATGTGATGCGTATTATAGTAGATTAAAATTAGTTTTTATTTCTATCGTCTATTTTCTACGGCATTTAGTAATGCATATTTCATTGTACATACATAGATTTACAGGTGCATTGGTATTTGTATCCATGTTCTATGGGGGTAGAAAGACCGGACTTTCCTTTCTTACTTTAGAAATAGATATCTTTCGAAAAACATGTCTGGAGGCATCTTGACGAGGCGATGGATCCCCGGACCGAATATAACACGGGGAAGAAGATAAGATTAGGAGAAATCTTTTGGTACGTATCTGGAACATATAAACTGACACTCCTACCCCTAAACTTCTGATTCAGTCCACATTTTCTTTTCATAGCTCTGTAAACAAATAAATAAACATATGAAACTTAAATGTACTTTTCCCATTTCATGATGTTTTAAAAGCCACATTCAAACGATAGTAAAAACCGTGGGGAAGTCTTTAATAGGCAATGAATTGTGGCCAACAAATAGGTTACAGTCAACGGTGGTGATCTTTGAAATGATGCCGAACTCGAGGAAAGAGCGGTTACTGTTCTTTCCTCCAAAACCGAAAGGTGTCTAAACATAGTGTTCATAAATCTCCAGTTCCCTCTGAAGAGATTATACCCCATTCACACAGAGCGTGCCTTTTCGATATCCGAGACTGTTGCAATGTTGTTGTTGTTGAAAGAATAATTAAATAATATTTTATTTTTATTTCTCGAAAAGACAATATGATGACGTTTTGAAACATTTATATTGTTATATATTGTGATATATTGTTTAAATCAATTAACACAATCGCTTAGACTTTTTATTGGCTTTTATAGCTTAGCATCATCAGCAATTGTGCTATAGAGCCATTAAATGTAGCTATATAATCGTTTATCGCATATTTTTAGGATTCATGAAAAAATTATTAAAAAAACCATTTAATTTATAAAGCGTGAATTTTGCTAATTATTTACTTCAAAATTGCCGTTTGTGGTACCTACTTGGAGCAACATTAAATATTACGACTTTTGTGTGTTCTCTATGGCCTAGTTGATAAACATTGCTATAAATTTAAATTCTAACATGCATCTTTTAATATGTGAACACATGATCAATGATTTGTAAGAAAACACATTTCAATAATTTCGGTTCATGGAATGTGAATAACCAATAATTTGGAAGAGATACGAGACGTATTTTGGCAAGTGTGAAACTACTAAGTTAGTTTTATGATTAATCGAAGTTTCCAACGCGCTGGAGCTTGCGAAATAATTCTAATAAATGATTTAAAATACCACGCCAAATAATAGCCAACATTTTGGACAGCGTGAGCTCGCGGGCGCTTTCAAATTGGTCAAAATGTGGCTGAATAAAGTCCAGTGGCTAAACTTTTTGTGGGTCGTTTGGAGATAATCCACATTCTTTCGAACCAGTTATTATTATTCTATCAAGTCTTCCCAGGGGGGTCAGCATTGGTAAGTTAGTTAGGCACTGTTATGAAGAATCTGATGAAATGATCCGAGACATACAATCCTATTTCAGCCACGATATCAATTTCAATGTTTGATAGTCCGTAAATAAATAAATTAATTCTTACCTCTTTTGCGAGGTGTAAAAGTTGTTTGAAAGTGTTTGTCCCTCCCTCCATGGCCAGTGATTTGAAGGTTCCCTTTCCGCTTGGTGCTTCTGCATCCTTTGTATCTTGGTTCTCTTCTTTGGTGTTAGGAAGTAGGAAGGACAATGGATTGTATAAATTTAGCAGCTCTTTAGGATTGCCAAATTCTTCTTCACTATCACTGGAAATAAAATCATTTTACAGGGTTAGAGTATAGTTATTGGTTATATGACAAAGGGAGATATTGGAAAAAAGGGAAATCTGACTGTTGCCGAGCTTTAGCCAAACCGCGTGGACTATCAAAGTACAAAGTTATGCGTTTTGTTGTATAGGAAAAATGGGCGGGTTGTCGCTTTGCATGGATGTAATTCTCAGTAGTATGGGTGAACAATTTTGGCGATACTTTTGTACGCGCGGTTTCTTACGAATAATGGTTTATGGCCTGCCTCCCTTGTTTCTGCTATCTGTAGTGGAGATAGATCGATTTAAGTGTGTTGTGGGCGAGTCGAATGCAAAAGAAGGCTCAATTTTTCCTTACTTTTTTCTTGAAAAATCTTGATTTTTGTCAGGGAAATTGTTAGATCTACAAGGGATTAGTCTCGGACACTATCTGGATTTCACTTTAACTCGGGTAGAATCTTACAGTCATACATAAAGATAGCAGCCAAAAATAATGCGTTAAGAAAATGAAGATAATGTACGAAGTATGATTCAGTTGATTCATTGAAAAGTACGGAAGTTGATATGGACGAATTAACTCCTTGGTCATTGCTATGCCCCGGCAAGACAGAGGGTTCAATTCCCAGATGCTATCGAAACTTTTTGCCTTTTCTGTTTCACATTTTTCGTTTGAAAGTGCCTAATATTCTTTTCAATGACTAAATAAAAAATAAAATGATTATTACCTCTTTTGCGTTGTGAAGTTGCGCGAAAGTGCTTGGACTCCCCCCATGGCCAGGGATTTGAAGGTTCTCTTTCCACTCTCCTCCTCAGAACCTCCTGCAACTTGATTCTGTTCTTCGGTATTAAGAAGCAGGAAGGACGATGGATTATCCCAATTGAGCAACTCGTAAGGAGGGCCGATTTCTACTACCCTGCCACTGGAAATAAAATCAAGTTAGAGTTTGATGCTAAGCAGCGAACCAGGCAACTACTCAATATAGACAAACTCACTGAGGCAACTGGTAGGACTACTAACGGGACACTGCCATCTCAGGAGACACATGCTGGGAGTAGAAAAAACCAATAGATGTAGAACATATGAAGAGGATTTAGTGACTCCAATTCACCTTTGGTGCCAATGTCCAGCTCTGTTGGGAACAAGGCTCAGATACCTGGGAAGACACATTATAGAACCAGAAGACATAGCCACATATCCAACTTCAGCTTCAAGCTTCAGAACGAGAAACCCTAGTGAGGAGGACTGTGAAAACATTGAATTTATTCTTATATTATGCTTTCACCATGTACATACAAACTTATTTTAAAAAGGTTTGGTTTTTATGCATGAGTGCCTCTAGCCTTTAGAGTCTAAAGTTTAGACAATACAAATGAAGCCCTATTCAATATCTTATCCCTATCGATGGACAATGAACCATTATTTCGCATATATACCTACCGGTTGTAGGTATATATGCGTCTTTGTACCTACGTAGTTATTTTATTATGATAAAGAAGATGTGATATTAAAAAAAAATATAGGGTACACTTACTTATATTTAAATGGTATCGCGGCATGTTTTGTTTGGCGTTATTAAGTCCGTTAAAATTGTGTATCTTTTGTTTTGATCCAGACTGAAATCATTTGTTTTATTATCAAATTAACTAACTAACTAACCATCAATCCGTTTCCCCGCAGGGGTAGGCATAGAGGATGGACCACTAAACAACTCGGTCTTGACACACACTCTTGAATCATTTACATTCATACATCGTCGTATACATACTCTTCTAATAAAAAAAAATCTATATACCTGTCCATGACGACAACCTTATCATAATCCATGACAGTGTGCAGCCGGCGGGAGATGGTGATGACAGTTTTATCTGCAAACTGGCTCCTGATGGTCTTCTGTATCAGCTGGTCTGTTCTGCAAATAAAGACAGTAACCTGACATGAAAAACCATCTTAGAAATATTAGGCTAATCCACATATCTGTTGTTGTTATGGAATTTCTCTGATGATAGAAGATGAAATATCACAAATTAAAACTTTGTGATCATCATTCAAATAATTTATACATAACAACACATCAACGGGTTTCATAAAAACTGTGTCTCGGCCAAGGCTTCATATGAAAGCTTCGTTGGAATGCTGGGACTAGATCGTCTAGAGTCTAGACGTTAGGAGGAATATGGAAATGGTGGTAGCACATTAGTTGCCTAATGGACACATTTGTAATCCTGATGCTCTGGAATGTAGTACGTTTTATGTCCACGATAACTTCACCAGAGCTAGCCTAGGCAGCACATGCTTTTTTTATTTTTCCTAGAAGCAGGACCAACCTATCCATTACCATGCCACTGAGGAGGATTGCTATGCTATTAAAGCACTTCTGAGATTGATATTTTTCAGTCAAACTTTAGTGAATTCATAGTTAGAATAAGGATTTTTTAACTCAAGGATGCATAGCAACTGAAATAATTAACGTGTGTATTATTGAATGTAATGTTACCAGAATCTATGTTTTTCACAATGAATATTACACAGTAAATATCTAAACCTTCCAGAACAATGGTCACAAAATATTGCTGAGCCGGCAGGGTTGGCAAGTAATATGCTGGGTTTGGTCTGAGTCAATGCACCAAGCATCTAACCCTATAGGGCTTTTCACCATAACCCCCATTTCATAAAAGACACCTTCGCAAGTGGCAATAGGTGAGATAGGATGACATGCAAGCATATTTGAAAGCTGTCATTACTGCTGTTCACCTAGGTCGTTGAACAGCAGTAATGACAGCTTTGATTTTCCCATATTAATAATATTTAAAATTTCAGAAACAGTCTTTGGCTTACTCATGGTCAACATCTTCGGTGGCCTCGTCCAAGAGCAGTACTTTGGCCCCCCTTAGGGCCGCCCTGGCCAGGCACAGCAGCTGCCTCTGTCCCACCGACAGATTGGCGCCCCCGTCCAAGACCTGCCAGCTGAGCCCTCCGACCAGTTCCGATACCTTGCCCTTCATCTCCACCTGGAATTACATCACACACATTTTTATCACTGTTCAGAAGAACGAAGATGAAACGTGGTGCATCCCATAACGCCTTTCATTTTCTGTTCCGAGGTAGTTTTTGGTGTTACATTATAATTTCCTCATCTTCATGTTTGTTGATTTCTTCATTTTCATACATGTTAAAATATGTTGTTGATTTCGTTGTTGAGTTGTGTTGGCATTACATCATAATTTGTTTGATTCCCTCATAATTGTTTACCTAGCCATTGATGTTTTTAATCTTGTTCGTGGTATTTTTAATTTCATTTAGAATGGAATTATTTAATTTTGTAGCGCGGCGCTAATAGTTTTTTGCCCAAAATATATTTTAATTTTAGAATGTTCAGTAGATTTAAGGGTTCTGTTTTTCTATTCAGTGTTTCGATAGGTAAATATATCACTTCTTATTACTTATGGTGGATGGTCAAATTGAACACCAAAGCCTGAAGCCAGTCTGGCGCCTCAGGCATCGCCCCATGAACCTCAAACACTACACGGTATTTCTTACGTCAGCTACAAATTTGCCACTCGGAGTTAGAGCTAACAGAATGAATCTCTCTCCATCCATAAGGATTTTTAGGATTTCATGTGATGAAGTAAAACAATAATAATAAAATAAAATCATCATCGTGCAACGACATAGCGATATTTTGCAGATATATTTTGCGATATTTATCACTTGAATACGAAATGTATTCAAGTAATCTTTAAACAATTCTGATAAGTGAATCACCAGGAGTTAAATGGTCAGCAACAATATTTCTGAGTTCCATTCAACACAATTATCGCACATTACTTATCCACCACCACTTTTTCTTAAATCACAAAGAACACTGTAATTCATTAGAGGACAAGAGGTGTGTCACAGTACAGAGGAAAATATGGAAATGATTTCCCCCTTAGTGTAGCTATAAATGTATCTACCTAGTGGAAATAAATAATGTTACCTCTTCCAGGGCATCCCACAACTCCGGGTCAGAGTGCTTGGCCTGGGGGTCCAGGTTCTCTCGAAGAGTACCGCTAAATAGGACGGGCTCTTGTTGAATGATGCTCATGCCGGACCTCAGCTTGTGGAGGCCCAAGTCCTTGGTATCCACTCCGCATATCCTGATCGTCCCCTCTGTTTCTGCTAACCTGGAAAATTGAGTTATGTTTTCAGATGCTCGATTGAATCCATTTAACTATCTGAGTGAAGGGAGATATCTTCTTTGCGATGCCAAATATTATATTTGGCCATTTCCACCAATGCTGCACATTAGCTTCTGGCCCTTGATATTCTTCTCCAGTTTCCAGGTCTTCTTGCTTGATCTGTCTCTAATTTGCTTTATATATCAACTTCACACTGGAGGACCCGAGGGAAATTATTTCCCTATGTGCCTGTATTGCGTCGATCATCATAATATTCCCGTCAAGAAGAAAAATTAAAAAGATAGTGTAGTGTTACCTGTAAAGTGCAGCGATTATGGAACTTTTCCCTGCCCCAGTCTTTCCCACAATTCCAACCTTTTCTCCATTTTCCACCAAGAAGTTTACGTTCTTCAGTACGTACTCAGCTTCTTCGCCCTCTTCGTATTTCATGTAAACGTTCTTCATTACAACTCTACCTAAAAGTACTTATTATTAAAATTTTATTCGGCAACATGTACTAGGGTCGATAAGTCGTTTGCTAAGAAATTATTACGATACTCTGAAGTTCGAGTCTCTCATTTGGAGATTGTTAATTTTCTTTCAATAATCAATATTCCAATGAAGCGTAACATTTTAATAAGTTACTTAACTATATTTTCGAATAATATTTAATTGTAATATTTTTTTCTCTGGGTACTCACTTGTCTATACTTATTTGTCTAATCTTATATTTATTAATTTTCAGTATACGTTTACCCCAATGAAGAAACTATTGATTTCGAAGCATGTCGATTATTTTGATTAAATAGTGGTGTACACAAAATATTTTATTTTCATATTATACTTAAGTCCCAAAAAAACTTCTGGATTGAAGGAGAGAGGCTTCTACTATTACCTCTAACTTCAGAAACCGGTGGAAACATGAGTGGCAATTATCCGATCTCGCCCATGAAACTCGGCCCCAGATAGCCAAGGGACGCCAAGGAACGCCTGAAGTCTTAGACTGGATCACAGTCCTAGATTATCCCCCCGCATACAAAAGAAGAAGAAACTTCAATATAATCATTTTAAATCATTGAAAATAATGAGTTTTACCCGCAGTATTTTATCAAACATCTACATTTGTTTGACGAGTGAAAATCATGATTTTGAAGGTTTTTTTTAAAGATTTAACATGGTTAATATTTACCTTCTTTAGGCCAAGTCGTGAGCTCGATGTTAGGATACTTATGCTCGAATGCAGCTGTATCTGTTTCTAGTGGTGGTTCTGATGGATTGTTTGAGTATTCATTTATTCTTTGAACCTAAAAGGGGGAATAGAATATTACGACAATTTTTTTTCTATCCTGAATGCAAAAATAAATTTGCCCTTATTGAAGTGAATGGGTATTTAGTAAATAACTCACAGATGTCATGTGATTTCCGACTTCTGCAGTCTGTCTTAATCCTCTCTGAAAAATCATTACCAAAACCATCACTTGAGTCAAAACTAAGCCCACATTACCACCAACAGTATCTGAAATCAATAAAAAGAAAAAAATTTAATCATATTAATTTTAGACTTGGAATAACTTCAGAATCAAATGATTGTAATTTTTTTATTATATTTATTGCAATTTTTGAAATAATTTTGAACTTACTAATTTAGATACATAAATATTTAACAATACATATTACATTTTAGATCATCATTGGTTATGTATACCTTATCAGAAAAGAGGAGTTCTTGTGCCTGATTCCACGATTCTTACATAAGTTTTATGTTATAATAATATTTTTGTATAGAATATTGATTTGTCAATGTAATGTTTGATTTAAGTTTTTTTTTAAATTTATTTGTTCTGATTGGTTGAAAATACAGCGCAGTTCAGAGGGGAGATTATTGTATTTTTTATGCCTTGGTAAATATAATTTATTTATTTTTTTTATTTATTTATTATTATTACATTTATTACATACAAGATATACAAATATAAAAGGAAGCTTTGACTGTCCAACTAGGAAGTTTCCCGTTTTAGGACAGTCAAATTGGCAGGTTGCGTGTACATAATTCCAGGTAGGTACATGTAAAATATAAAATAAAATTAAAATATAACATATAAATGTAAGAAAGAAAAATAGAAAGAAAATATTTTTTTAGGAAAATACAATTTAGCAGTAATAAACAATAAAATCCAGATAGGTACATGTAAAATATAAAATAAAAATATAATATATCAATGTAAGAAAGAAAAATAAAAAAATATTTTTTAGGTAAATACAAAATACAAAATCGAAGAAATCAACTCAGACTACGTTTTTTAATAATTTTTCGGAATCTGTCCTACCTAAGTCTAATAACCATTTAGTAATTTTAGTACCGAAGGCTGATAATTCACACAGTTTAAATTGAGAGGGGATTTTGTTGTATATTTTTGGTCCCAGGTATGAGAAAACTTTTTGATAAGCCGCAGTATTGCTAGTTGGAATAGAAAGGTCGTTTCTGCTCCTACTTCTGGTTTGATGATTATGATCGACTGTTATCGTTTTGTTTTTATTTTTGTGGACGCAGATTGTTATTTTTTTTATGTAACACTGTCGAACATCAAGCACATTAAACTCCTTGAAGAGAGCGTCGCTCGAGTATCTGAAGGGTTTCTTCATAATGACGCGTAGAATGGATTTCTGTGCCTTCAGTAGCGGGTATAATATTGTTAATCCTGTTCCACCCCATCCAATGCAACCGTAGTTTATGACGGAGTTACAGAGCCCGTAGTATATTTTTTTAATGTCTTGAGTTTTTATAATTTCCCGCAATGCTATAAATATATAAATAAGCTTGCGCACTTTATTAGCTGTGTTTTCAATTTGTTGTTTCCATTTAAGATGGTTATCCACTATTATACCTAAATATTTAATAGATTTAACACATTCAAGGGTTTCGCATTTACAAGTATGGTTATTATTTCCAAGGCTACACTTAATATTATGTATTGTGAGGTGATGAGGTGTTTTGGGTTGACCTGCAAGGGTAGCGCTAAATGTGAGATATTTTGTTTTTTGTATGTTTAGTGTAAGCAAATTACAGTCCAGCCACTGTTTTACTCTGTTTATACCTGTGTTCGCAAGGTGGTGTGTTTGTTTCCAATCATCTCCTTCAAACAAAATAACTGTATCGTCAGCGAACGTGATAATTTTGCCACCAATGTTTTGGTTACAAAGTTCGTTTATGTATATAATAAAGAGAAGGGGCCCAAGTGTACTTCCTTGTGGTACCCCAAAAGTGTATTTTAGTGAATAATGGTTTTGCATTTGTGTTGTTTTAAAATTAGGTGTAATAGATCGATTTCCATTTCTCATTAGTTTGTAAAATTCTTGGAATTCTTTGTTATTTTTTTCTTTGCACATTTTTATAATGGAAGCTTGCTTAAATATGTCATTTACATTTGGTACTAGAAACAATTTAGAAAGTGATTTTGTTGAGAAGGTAGATTTTTTTTTTAGTATTACTTTTATGATGGTTCTTTGTGAAACTGTGAGTTTAGATTGTTTTTTTAGGATCCTCTCCAGCCTATGATTATGTAGATAAGCAAAGACTGGACAAGAGCATAGTACAAATTTTTGATTGTTTTCACATTTAAAATATTTCTTAACCTAACAAATATATAAATATACATTTCCTCGTTCTCTTTACTAGCTCTGTAATGTGGCTGTTCCACTTCAGGTTTTGGTCAATGATCACACCGAGATATTTAACTTCAGAAGAGTTGATTACAGTACAAATAGGATCATGTTGTTTTATTATAATAATAACTTTCTGGTTAGGTATTTTCTTTAAAGAAAATAACACATTTGTTGTTTTGTTTGCATTAAATGTGAGCAGGTTATTATCAAACCATGATTTTAAAGCATTAATATCTTCATTTGCAAGTTTGTTAACTATTTCCCATATTTTACCTTTCATTAATAATACAGTGTCATCTGGGTAAGAAATTAATTCCCATTTAATTTTCTGTTGGAAAATGTCATTTACATATATTAGAAATATTAATGGACCGAGAACCGTGCCTTGAGGAATGCCAAATTTACTTGTTAGTGACGTATTAAATGTTTTGTTTAATTTTACAATTTGAGGTCTCTCTGTTAAGTAGCTTTCTATCCATTTAAGGGCTATGTGGTTTTTGCCATTTTCTTTTAATTTGAATACAAGTCTTTCATGGGAAATGCTGTCAAATGCTTTCTTTAGGTCAATGAAAATTCCTATACATTTATTTGATTTGTCCAGGGTACTCTGAATACTAGATGAGATTTTTGCAATGGCATCTTGAGTACTTTTTCCGTCTGTGAATCCAAATTGAATTTCGTTTAAGGTTGAGTTTTTTTTATGAATGCATTAATATACTCCAAACTCTCTATTACTGTCATTTTCAGAATCATCAACTTTATCTTTATAGTATTTTTCTTTAGTGTTTTTTATGAGATAAGCTAATTTATTTTTGTATTCTCTAAAATGATTATTTAAATTTATGTTTAGTGTTTTTTTTTAGTTTCTTTGTAAAGTCTTTCTTTATGTCTTATGGAAACAATAAGTCCGTGTGTTATAAAAGGTTTGATTTTACGAAATGCCGAGTTCATTTATGAATTTTTTTTGAGCCGTTTATTTAAATTGTCAATCTTTTTCAAATACTTAACAGCACTCATTGACTTCATCATTTCGGAGTATATCCAACCATGATTCAACCATTATTAACAACAGTTATTTCTTTATTATTATTTCCAGATTGTACGCTATGTTGATCTGCCGTTTGGGGTATTATTATATTGTAATGGAGCAAAGTCATGTATATTCGGTAATTGAAGTTTTTACAATTCCCGAGTTTATATTATGTATGTCCTTAATATTAGTGAAAATATGGTCGATACACGATGGACGTTGTACGTTGACGTTTCTAGTGTAAGACTTTTATACACGGTACATAATTCATTTCCGCCATCGTGTTTAGGAAGTTATCTTTATAGTTCGATGTATAATCGTTCGATATATTTAAATTTATGCCGCCTATTGTGTTTGCATTTCTAAAATTTAATAACACTTGTACAAACAGACATTTCATGATGAGATGAGTAGATGAGTGCGTTCTATACAGAGAGATAATATCAATTTTTGCTTGTAATACTTAATTTGTACATGTATTTGTACATTTCTTCCGTGCACAAAATTTCACAATTATTTTGTACGAACATTGCGATGCCACTGTTCTTGTTTATTCTGTTTGTCGTTGACACATATTTATATCCAGGTATATAGTACGTCACTTCACTACTCGAATGAGTTTCTGTCAACACAATGCATGCCGGCTTTTTGAGATCATTATTAATTGTTGCTAGAAATTCATCTATGTTTCGATCTATGCTTCTAATGTTCATGTGTGGAATTAGTGGGCTGTAGTTCAGGTCGTTTTGGTGGAGACAGTATTCTTCAAAACTGTTATATATTTTCTCGTTAATGTTATTTTTTTTGTGTCTAGTGCATTATACAGGGTGTCCGGAAACTCGTAGTACAAGCGGGAAACTGGTGAATCTACATCACATTTGGAGTCGATTTTGTAGTATATATTTTTTTGATTTGAGCTTTCGTTATCGAGTAAATCGAGTTAGAAGTTCATTTTTTTTTTTTTTTTTTTTTTTTTTTCAATCAAATTCTTATAAATTATTACTGAAGATCAAAGTACCCAACTAATTAAAACTATTTGAAAGTAAAACAAATGAAGAAACTCGGATTTTAAGCATTATTTTGAAATCACCCTTCATTTAATCCGGTGTAATCATAAAATATTTCTGCTCTGCAGGGTTAAAACATCTGTTGTTCAACCCTAAACACCAGAAAAAACTTTAACCCAAAAATAGCCGAAAAATATTTTTTTTTGGTTTTTTTTTTTTTTTTTTTGAAAATGCTCAAATCAAAAAACTTTATGTTTTTTTGGGTTCCCCATGTGGTGTAGATTCTCCAGTTTCCCGCTTGTACTACGAGTTTCCGGACACCGTGTATAAGAAGTCCGTCATTTTTATTTGTAGGCGATCCTGTCTCTTGCTACTTTGAGAACTTTATTTTTGTAGGGACACGAGTTGCTAAAAGCCTGGTGGTCTGTGCTATTTTTTTCGTCATATATTTAATATACGCCATACATTTTATGCCAGTGCATATTTTAAGGAAGTCACTATATATCAGGTTTTTTTTGTTTTTGTTTTTTCTTCATTTCGTTCATTACCTTTGTACTAATGTTTTTTTCTTGTTTTCTTATAAAGTTTTATAATTTTTCATTTCTTATTCTTTCCATATTGTACTATGATTGTCAATAACTATCAAGTATGTAAATGGCACTTGTGCCGTTCATTCTAAATAAATAAATAAATTCAATAATTGTATTACAAAAAAGTTTATTAATAAACAGGTTGTGTAATAATTATCAAGCGTGACAGCTGTTTCGACTTCTAAAGGCATTATCAAACTGTGGTGAAGCCGCTTATAGGATAATTTTATACAATTCTGCCTGTAGTCCCCGGTGTTGTCCGGTTTATGCAGAGTTTTTTTTTAATCAAATGTGGTAATTTTTCTCCTATCTTGGACGTCAAGTGGACAAAATTTCATCAATCTCGGAATAAAACTATAGATATTTATAAAATATCAAATCCACACTGCCCGCCACAGATAATCTTTTTTTTTATAAGCTGGTCATTATTTAGAATTTAATTAAATATTAAGAAAATTATTGTTATTATTATTACCAACCATCGTTTTTAGTAAAAAGCAAGAAGCTGTAGGAGATAGAGGCCAGGTAGAAGCAGCAGATAACATCCATCCAGAAGGCGAAGGCTCGGTTGGAGTTGGTAACCAGCGTCCAAATGCACGAGTGCAGATCCTGGTAGCGGTCAAACTCCATGGTCAGAATTTTGACAGCATCGCCAGAGGAACGAATCGTCACCAAACCAGATAGGGTGTCATTAACATGTGTCGAGGCTGGAAATCTGCCTGAAATTGAAATATTTAGATAGTTTCGGTGGACTTTACGGCTTTCGGCACGGAAAACTTGCAATTTTTAATAGATTATTAAATAGTTCTATTTTATACACAGTACTGTAACTCATGGGTTAATGGTTAATGGTATTTCAGGCTTAAGTTGAATATTTCCATGATCCGACTGACCTGATCGTTAACGGCCTCCGATAGGAGCGTGCACCAGAAAAACAAGCGTTGTTTTTAAAGTAAGAATCGGACTTTATGTGTTTTGGGTTCCGGTACAGAAATGAAATGGTGGAAAATAATTGGTACGGTGAGGCTTCAATCAATCTACACAGAAGATTCAACCGAATGCTTTCAAAGTGGGACCACTGATGGGCAGTTAGAAAGAACTCTCAAAACAAAGTAAAATAAAATCAATGTCGGTTACATAAAGACGATGGGTCTGACACCTTTCGGAAAAGAACCAGCGGAAAGTTACGAAGTTAGAAATTACCTATACCCTCCAGTCTTTTAAGACTTCGCCCTACTCCTGTATATACCATCCTCAAGAAGTACAGAAGGACGCCAAACAAAACCGTTGGAATGAGAAGCCAAGCGTTGACAGTGCACACTACCACTAGTATTCCCACAGTCTCCGAGAAGAACTGTAATAGAAAAAGCAACACATTGAGATTTATCTGCACGAGGCGCTGCTTTTTGAAACCATTTTAAGGACCAAACCCAGTGTTATTATACATATTTTTCACCTTCCTGCCCACTAAAAGTAACCTGCGAAAGATCTGTCAGCGGGAAAATGTATATTTTATCCAATTAGAAATGCTTCTAATACCAATTTGTCTTATTTATTTATGGATTACATCAGTGCAAGCCTTTCAATACTCCTGCATCCAGCAGGTTAATTATTGCGAAGCCTTTTTGGTGATCGGTGATATTTCATCCTTGAAACATGTCTTCTTCAGTTGAACCATCTCAATTAATAATATTTTAACAACTTACTGCAAGGGAGTCTGATAAGGCTGGAGGCAGAACGGTGTCCACAGTACTCATGTCCTCAGAAAATCTATTCAGGATCTTTCCCGAAGCGTTTTTATTGAAAAAACCCATTGGAGCTCGGGTGACACCGCTTTAAAGGAAATATAGAACATATACAATCTTCGAAAGCATAAGTATTTCCGGATTTTGGGCAGGAGTATGCGAAAAGGAGTGATTTGTCAATTGGTCAATATAGAAATACACGTGAATGTTAATTCTTTCGTCTCTTCTTGAGTCTCTCAATTATGTAAAAGCAAAAAAAAATACGAGGGTTTCTTAACACTTACCTAAACATGGAATCGTGTAACTTTTTGGACGAGTTAATGCATGTTCTGAAGAAAAGTAAAAGTTTGCTCAGTGTGAGCAAAATGCTCACCACCATCATAATACTGTACACAACAACAGACGAATCCCTGGACAGTCCTGCACCCTCCAAGTCGAATTCTCTTGGGCTATTGGAATTCATATTCTCTGGAAATGTATTTTGCATGTCGGACAATAAAACAATAGCTGTTGGCTTCACTGTGGATTCTGTTGACAAAGTCGATTCTGTCGGTTGTGTTGTCGATGGATCTGTTGTCCAAAAGGGACCTGTTGTCCACGATGGATCTGTTGTCCACGATAGATCTGTTGTCCACGATGGATCTGTTATCCACGATGGATCTGTTGTCCACGATGGATCTGTTATCGACGATGGATCTGTTGTCCACGATGGATCTGTTGTCCATGATGGATCTGTTATCGACGATGGATCTGTTGTCCACGATGGATCTGTTGTCCACAATGGATCTGTTGTCCACGGCGATTCTGTTGTAGACATTATGTTCACGGAATTTAACAGCTCTTCCTTATTTACCCTAAAACAAATAAATATGGTGATCTTAGCAAGGCGTTTAATTGGTGACTTCTTACGTCATTTAGTATTATTTTTTTCTTTGCCACGATTTATTTTTAATGTACAAATCGAGTTTACCCTAGCAACCGTTTTGATAGCAATTAGGCTTAAAAGGAAATGACTAAAGATAATACAAGGTGACTAATATTGTCCTCTATGTTGTATCTTAAGGTTTCAAGCTTGACTGAACCCTGCTGTCTTACCAATATTTCACTGATTATAATAAAGCAATTTCTCTATTCATAAGGTAGGATACCACTCCAGGGCTTGCATGTAAACATAGGATTCTGTCAGTGTTTGTTATTGTATTAATTTGATCCTTTACAATGAGCTTCCTTTAAAACTACTTCTATCTATTTTTATCTCAAAAAGAACCTTCCGATCACCGAACACCATATCTAAAGTCAAATACGAAAAAAACTTCTATTTAACGAAAAAAAGAACCTTCCGAACACCGAACACTGTCTCTGAAGTCATATTCGGAAAAAACTTCCTTTTACTGCAAAAAAAGAACCTACCGAACACCGTATCTGAAGTCATATTCGGAAAAAACTTCCTTTTAACGAAAAAAAGAACGTTCCGAACACCGAACACCGTCTCTGAAAAAACGGAAAAAACTTCCCGAAATAAAATATTGCTAATTTATTAAGAATCTTTTCAACTTTTTCGTATTCCTGTTAAAAACGGAATTGTAGGACATTAACAAATGAATTGATAGTTATCCTAACATTTTTGCATTTCGTCATAATCTTACCAGTCGCTAACAAATAAATCACTGCCGGAGGAGGCTGCTTGGCTCACGACAACACAAGTGGCCACGCCAACAAGGCTGGAAACTCCAGAGCCAGAGCTTCTCATAAAGGACAGAATGCCACCTGAGTTCACAGAATCAGCCCCCAAGTCTTGGTCTCCTTCAATACTCCCCGTCACTTGTTCCAAGAAGTCCGAATCAGCCTCTTGGTCTTCTGCTTCCATATTCCGTCCTTCAAGTTCCTGGATGTTCGAATCATCCTGTTGGTCTTCTCCTTCTAGATTCCGCTCTACGCCTTCCTGGACCGAATCATCATTTGATTCTTCTTTTCCAATTTCATTATCATGATCATTATCGTTATCATTATCGTCATCGTTGTCATTTTCACCTTCATCTTTTTTTCTTTTTTGTTCTTTTGTTAATTCCTGAAAATTAATAAATCTGAATCAGTTTTTTGGTGAATGATTTTTGATGATTATCTTATTAAAGCCGCGTTGCACTTTCTCCTCCTTGAAGCAGGAGTCAGACGGTTCACTTCTGTCTTCTGTCGTTAATTTCTGTCTTTCTTTTTGCCTCTTTCACTGAAACAAAAGTGCCGAATGAATTCATTAGTGAACCGATCCATCGATGTTGGTTTTGGCATTCGGCATCTTTCACTCTCGGAATTAGAGAAAAATGAAACGTCTGAACAGAGAATGAATTTCTCTCAGTGCAAATTCTTTCTCTCGGTGCTTTTTCAGTTTTTTTGTGCAAGTATACTCTCTCTCTCTCTCTATCTCATCAAAGTATCTTCGATAAACTTGTTGAATTCAGCATTACGCTTAAAATCCCTCCAGCGTTTGAGGGTTATATATAACCGGGTCTCCATATTTTATAAAAGTATTTCTATCTTTCTTTCAATCATGCGGAAAAAAAAAAATTTTTGACGTTAGATAGAAAAATAATAATTCTTTCCATTTTGTTTCAAATAATTATACTGTAATATATTAATAAAATCCTAAAAATAGCCAAAATAAATAATTCATATTGTGCCCCGCTATCTTGACAATCGTTTTAACTTTAAAAATTGTTTCTTATTTTTTTACTATATGAACGAGATAATAGTGAAGGCACAGTTTTCTTACAAATTCTTCAAACAAAACGAATGTGTTTTCGAAATATCGAGTTCTCTCAATTTTTTCTATGATTGGAGTGAAAAATTGTGGTTAGCGTTTTTGACAACACTTTTCACGTTTGATATCAAAATTTTATTATTTAGAAATAGTAATGTTTATTTTAGTTGCATAAACCTGAAAGATAATTTTATCTTGTTTCTATAACAGTATTTGTTTTTACGGAAAATTAAAGATTAAGATGTATATAATGCATTTGAAATGCACGGAAAACATTGCAAACTGAACAAATGTGATGAAAGTACTCAAGGGTTCATACGCAAAAAATTATAAATAGCGCTTGGTTTCAACTCAACCGCATACTAAAAGAAACAACTATTTATGTTCGGAGAGATGATAAAAGATGCAATAAAGTTCCATTTTTTCGCAATCAAAGTTAAGTTTGAAGGTTAGGAAATTATTAAAATAACCCAAATAAACAACCTAAAACCTGTTTTGTGCATATTTACTTAAACCCCCGACTTAAATAGTAGTATCTATTAGATATTTAGAAATCAACTGTTGTTTTTTTAAAGAGCCATGAAGTGGAATTCGACAACTTAAACCATATCTTCTTTCTTTATTGACGGAGCAACCAGTAGTAGCAGTTCGTCAAATTTAGTTTTTTCCATTCGAAAGTGTGATTCAGGATCTTTTTCCACTAATTCTCTTAACTATATATTTGAGGATCTCAACACAGTTCTCCTTGAAATTAATGGTTGCACCCACCACCGTCCACGTTTTCTTTGCTTCTTTTTAGTTAAATTTGTTCGACGACATCATAGTGGGAGAGGAAAGGATGGATCTGAATTTCTATATCATTATGTATGTAACATGAACATTCACCTGAGTGAACAGCCTGATCCGCCTTCAGCTAACATTTCAAGACAGCCTAAAGCTGGACACACACAGCAGAGCCATTTGACCCCGAACCGTTTGGCTGGTGCCATGCCAAATATTTATAGGGGCTAGTTGTTATATTTCTGTTGGTTTTTGAACTTCAAAGAGAAAACTTTTCCCAGATTATTTTAGGAATGGCATCAATATCTAGGTCACCATTCACCATCGAATGAACAACTCTAACGTATGAATTGAAATCTTTCCACTTCCTTCAGCCTCACAACATATTTTAATTGTGGATGCCATAGTCCCACTGGCTCAAGATCTAGTGAATAGTTGGAACTCTTGTGGGGTATTCACATTTAAAAAAATACTAACAGCAACACCAATATATTAAATTAACATTACATATTAAAATAGATATGAAACTTGACCTTATCTCCTGGCGGGTGCTCATTTTCCTGAGTTTCTGGTAGAATTTTAGATAAATCGTAAGTTGACAGCCGCAATTCTTCATATGTCCCTTGGAAAACTATCTGGAAGTGTAGAAAATGTACTTTAATATTAGATTGTTTGTTACGGGATGCGTTGCATGGCCCTCGTGAGCCCTCGGATTATAATAGATCCACTGTACATCTCCCATGTTTTACTCCCTTAACGGTAGCTCAGTGTGGAAATGTCTCCTGGGTCCCCAACACGGTATTATACCGGCCAGATCTGTGTCTTCTTCCCAATAACGCTGGACATTATCATCGTATATACATTTGGTGCTTTCCACTCCCAATATCAATACGTATCAACAGGGGCGGTTCTTCCCTTAGGTCAATCTGTGTTTGACCCACAAAAATTATAAGACAACAATAATAATAAATAATGTACATCAAAACAACTGGTATTATTCTTAATTCATTTGAAATGTACCGTGAAATAGTAGGGCTGCGAGCGACGGCGGCGAGTTATGAGCAGTGACATCTATTGTCTCTAACAGAAGCTTCCATTCACAAGTATGTGCGATTCGCTGGGTCAATTTAAAGAATGTCCCCAGCTTTGGCATCTTCTGTCCCTTATGTGCGCCATAGAACAAACAAGATGGCACTGAGTCTTTCATCTTAGTAAAAATTAGGTACCGAGGAAAGCTTAGGGACGCTTAGGTCATGGCCGTGAGGGAGACAGCACAGAATATTATATGTTTCAAAGAGATGGTGACATTAACATATGTCGGTTTTTCATTTTACACGCTTGTCATGTGTGGAAGAATGGTTGTTTTTCAATTGGACAATTCGGGAAAAGTTTGGAATAATTATTTATGTTGTTATTGATGTAGAATAAAGTTGAAGAATGAAACAAAACAAAAAAAAACTTAAAAAATCACTGTCAATTAGAAGTCTAAATTTAAATGTAATTGATAAACGTAGCGTCGCACCATGGAACCACCATATGAACCCAGTATCTGTGGCATAAATAAACCACTCTCTAGATCGATATCTTCGGGCTTTTTGTATGGCGCCATTTTGTCACCCCCTTAACCACAGACGACCACAGATAAAACGGTCGTTTGGTCCAGACAGGTAAATATATCGTGGACCATAAAGAAATCTCAAGGACATTTAAAAAAGTGCAAACATAGACAATATAACTGCACCTAACTAACATCGTTCATTCACTAGCCCAAAAAAATTATATTTTACAAATAAAAATATTGGAATGCAGGAAAAGGAAAATTAAAAAACACCCAAAGCTATGCACACATCAAAATATTTTTTATTTTCAAAAAGACAATGGACAGTAATACAAAACAGGGTCAGTACAACCGATGTATTGAGCATTGATTTATTATTGAAGTAGAAGATAATAATAATTTATCTAAACAAAAAATGAAACAGAAAAAGACACAGAAAAATAAAAAGTAACGGTCTCAACTAGGAATCGAACCCAGGATTTCTGTCTTACTGCAACAACTTAATAGGATTTAATTTGACCTTGCACAAAAATACAAGAATATATACACATAATACATATTCAACGTGTTGAAAGATATTCATTATGTCAAATAATAGTAACGCCTTTTGACTTTTACATGGTATAATTTAAATCATAATACATAAACCATAATATAAGAAATAATAAAACAACAAAAGATATTATGAAATAGAAGTTAAGAACATGTAATTAATATTTCTATTTTAGATACTGACAATTCGTGGTGGAATCCATTTTCTATAAATAGTATAAAATAAAGTGACATTCGCGTCTGTCTGTTTGTGCGCTTAGTTCTTCTTAACTATGCGACTGATTTCGATAAGGTTTTCAGCATCATTTAGAGAATTTCTTCCGGAAGGTTTAGATAAATAACACATGCATTGACATATATTGATAAAAAGCAGAGAAAAGTCGATATAAAGATTATTTATGGCCGCTTACATTGCTAACGCTGGCGAGACCTTATGAGAATACCAAAATAATGTACTACGGAATTGTATACCTTAAAAAGGCCTACAGAGAAGTCTGTTATATATATACAAATGTTATACATATCGCAGCTGCCGTCTGGTCCCCAAAATCTCCAAGTGCGTCTTCTGTTTCCTGGGAGAAAGGGCTGCCGTCGGACCAATGCAGCTCAAAATGCCCTTTGTCTTACCTAGAAAAAGACAAAATTTGAGACCAATGATTCTATTCTAGTATTGTACACATATTTAATAAATTTCATGGATTAAAATTAATTAAAAATATTTTAAGAAAAAGGGGACATTAATGGTGATGGATTAATTCACTGTTGAACTTGTGAACTTTCTTGTAGGTATGGGAAAAAATCGCGTTTTATGCAGTTGCTGCAGAATTTGTAGGGAGCGAAAACAACACTTCTTGAGCGAGTTTCACTGCAATATAAATTAGGTGTATACCTTCAGAATATTCCTTCAAATGACGAGGATTCCACACTGTTGAAGCGTACTGTAGGTGACTTACATCTTATAAATATTAGGTAAAGAGTAACAAATTTGGAAAAAATTCGGTTTATGGGAGTCACTCGAATAACCGAAATTGAACTTGATTTAGACTAATTTAGGGCTGGGGAATCCGAATCTGTAAGAATTAGGTGGGGGTCGGCACTATTAACTGAGTTATAGGGTTTTGAAATTTCGTACGCGATACATAGAAAACCATGTTTTATTTATCAATTATGACATAAGAAAATCAAATTAATTACTTTTTAATAGTCTCACATTTCAGAAGTGCCAACCAAAAAATAAAAAGTGTTGCCATATAATAATAATATCAATGCATGGAAAATTCAGAAAATTAAATATCATTTGCCAGATTTGTAGTTTATTATTTAAAATCTTGTAAATATTAAATTTATGTATATATATATATATATAACTTAACCTAACTGTGATTTTCTATAACAAAAAAATGACCCTTTAATAACGCCCACTCGCGTCCCCTTTAGAGTTTTATGCCAGTTTTCAAGTAGTTTGTGGGCTACGCTAGGTTTGTATAGACTGGTTTGTGATTTGATTCTAATACCTTTTTTCCATGTTATTTCCTGTTACAAAAAATTGCCCCTTTAATAACGCCTGCTCGCGTCCCCTTTAGAGTTACATCCCAGTTTTCAAATAGTTTGTGGGCTACGCTAGGTTTGTATAGACTGGTTTGTGATTTAATTCTAATACCTTTTTTCCATGGTATTTCCTGTTACAAAAAAACGCCCCTTTAATAACGCCTGCTCGCGTCCCCTTTAGAGTTACATCCCAGTTTTCAAATAGTTTGTGGGCTACGCTAGGTTTGTATAGACTGGTTTGTGATTTAATTCTAATACCTTTTTTCCATGGTATTTCCTGTTACAAAAAAATGCCCCTTTAATAACGCCTGCTCGCGTCCCCTTTAGAGTTATATCCCAGTTTTCAAGTAATTTGTGGGCTACTCTAGGTTTGTATAGACTGGTTTGTGATTTAATTCTAATACCCTTTTCCCATGTTCTTCTGCCTACTCTAACCCAAACTAAAAACCTAACCTATTTTGTAAAAAAATATTATTATTATATGCCAACACTTTTCTTTTTTTGGTTGGCACTACTGAAATTTCAAAAGTATTAAAATAGTTGTTAATTTGATTGTCTTATGTCATAATTGATAAATAAAACCTTTTTTTCTATGTATCGCGTACAAAATTTCAAGACCCTATAACTCAGTTAATAGTGCCGACCCCCACCTAATTCTTACAGATTCGGATTCCCCAGCCCTAAATTAGTCTAAATCAAGTTCAATTTCGGTTATTCGAGTGACTCCCATAAACCGAATTTTACCCACAAATTTAAGTGTTAATTATTACTGCCACAGCACTAGAAGTTATTCAAATTCTCCTGCAAGGGTTTCATATAATTTCCACAGCTTTGTCGTCAACAAACATTATTGAAAATGCTGTTAAATCTGAATAAGGTACTTACATGATGCAATTCTGGAGAGGTTTAAATGACCTTGTTTGATGTAATCGTGGCTTTGTTTAGCAGTTTTAGCATCCTAATACGTGGTATAGTATCGCGTCGGAAAACGGATACGTCTGAAAAGGAAAATTAATTAAATTATTAGCCAATGAAGTACATTCAGGAATCAGGAACGAACATTGTATGAAAGAACGAGAGGTTAGTACCTGTATTTAACGGGTTCGGGTCCTTCTTTCAATTGGTGGAGATAGACCCGATAACACACTTTAATACAACACGGCATTAATTTATCACCTTGAAGAATTCTAGCACGTAACATTATTTTTAGATGGGTGAAAGAAAATTCAAAATATTTACGCTAAAATCTTCAACTGACTTTTCAACTTACGAAATGGCGTCTTGGAAATTACCGTTAATTTTTATCGGAGCATAACCCATGCTTAGCTTCTCTTTCTGTTATACAAGTCGCTATGGTAGAGAGCGAGAGATCAAACTACAATTTTTGCTCTAAGCCAATGAGATCTGAGCTTTCAGCCACAACAGCTTTGTCCATAAGAATTTTTTTTTTTTTTTTGTTATAGTGAATACCTCACAAGAGTCCTGCTCCCGTCTGGAGCCAGTGAGACTATGGCATCCCCAATTGGGGGATGTTGTGAGGCTGAAGGTAAGTGGGGAAAGGAAAGAGGAAGGTGAGGAAGTACCTGGCTATTCAGATCTAGTCACTAAATACGGCTAAAGCCATTTGGAGCAACGTTTCAATTCTGAATGGTGGTCTTACACCAGGGCGATACTGGTAGTATCTTCCACTCTGGAACGTGCCGCAAATATACTATATATTATTTTAATTAATTAATTGTGAAATAACACAAATTAATCAAATAAAATTTATTTGCGCACGCCGGGTTCGAACCCGCGACCTTCGGAATGGCAGTCCAATGCGTTACCACTGGACTATGCCGGCCGTCAAATTTGGGTTGGGGATAACTCCTCCCATCAGGGTTACAAGATTATGAGGGAGTTATACGCCCCTGATCTGTGGATACTGCGGACGAACGTTTCAAACTCTTATTTTTTAGTATCTTATGGTGTGCACTCAAAGATATTAGAAGAACGAGATGTGCTATGAGCAGTTCACACTGTGTGGAATTGTTTTGCCGAGTGTCGGCGGTTTTGTTCACCAATACTACTGCACACCTTCGCTTACGCTAAGGTATCCGCACTAATACATAGAACAGATTTCTGTGCGTACACGTCCCGATACCGTTCAAAGTACCCTAATTAGGTAGTACTCCGCCTACGGTCCGGCGGCCAAGATAGCATATCTCGTTCTTCTAATATCTTTGTGTGCACTACTACATTAAAACGTATCCTCTTTAAAATAATTTTCCGTAAGTACATGGATTGTGTAGTTATTTACAATTTACTATATTCACATAATATGTATTTTGAGTCGCGGACTCATGAGTTACCTACTTACAAATTGATATAGATAATAATATAATATATGAGCATTTTTCACAATATAAAATAAAGATTAGGCACACATTTTTTTTAAATGACTTACAACGCCTGGATCCCTAGAGCCGCCTTTCCGCGTATCAGTATATTAAAATAGTACTATGTATTAATAATGTTAATTTTCTTTCACGTTTTTACCATTAGATCAAGGTTCCCTAATATGTAATATGGAACGTATTATAAGTGGCCCGCGTGAAACATTTTCAAAAAACCCGCCAATCCGCCAATTTGAAAAAGTGTCGCGGGCCCGCGGAAAAACAAACAATGCAGCTTGCGCGCGGCCACCAGTGTTGCCAACGACGGCGATTTATCGCTATTTAGGCCACTCAGAACGAGAATTAGCGACGAAAAAATCTAACCTGTTGAACTTACTTTTGAAACAAAAATACACCGGTTTTCGACATAATATTCTTTGCGTCGAAATGGAATCATGTAGCCACCCCCCCTCCCCCCCATGGAATTCGAAAAATTGCTGTGGGGTATCATATATGATGTTCGGGTGTGCGGAATTTTTTCTCAGCGAAGTTCCGTAACAACCCTCCCCCCCCCCGCCCATGGATTTCAAATATTTTGTGGGGAGCACTTATTTAGATTTTTTTTTGTGGGGAATTATGTTTTATAGAAATTCTCTAACAACCCCCCCCCCCCATGGAAATAGGAACCGTCAGGTATTCAGTGGCCCGCCAGTGATTCAAAATCGTCAATTTCGCCCAACTGCTAAAAAGGTTGGGCAGCCTTGTTCTAAATAGATAAATAAGTATGTTCTAAGGTGGCAGTAGTCCAAATAATTCTACTAACTCTTTCGGTGAGTTTGTATCCATATTGAGTGGTTATCTAGCTATTTCTAGGTTATGTGGTTTCGTAGGCTTGCTTACATCAAATCAAATTGATAGTATGAAACTTTACTTCGGTGAGTACTGACAGTGACTTGAACGTTTGGACGAGTGACGTGATCAAGGGAACCGTAGAAAAACAATCTTTATTACCTTCCCCGCCTCCATAAAACAGATTTTGTTCGCCTTTGTAAGCTGCTGCACCTGTAGCGTTACCAGCAAAACTGCAGCATTGCCAAGCAGACTCCTAATGCAAGATTCTAGCATGGCTTTGGACACGTCTGCGTCAACTGCAGAAAGGGGATCATCCAGAAGATAGACTTGACACTTGCGGTACACGCAGCGCGCCAGTGATACTCGTGCTTTTTGTCTCATCGATAGTGCCACACCTGAAAAGTGCATTGATTGTACTGATGTTATATGTCATACTAAAAACATGACAATACATTAGAGTCCACCCACCGAAATCAGATAGCTGGTCGCTCTTCCTATTGATATCATTACAGATTTCGCTATTTTAATTTAGACCCCTCACAAAATGTTTCCATAAAAAACCTTATTTAATCGTCAGGCTTTCCCATCTTTGCTTGAACCTTTTTCAGTGCTGTCAGTCAACCTCTTCCTCAGACTGACTATCTTGGTTGCTTCCACTGGTACACCCACTTGTTCATGATTTTGCTTCAATGTCCTGTCATCTAAAATTATATCCACATGGGCAGCAGATTGCAATCGTTGGGACTTACATAATCTTACGATATTTTCGTACTCTTCTTCGGAGTCGTGGCTCATTCTGTAGTTTTTATTTTACAGCTTTACAATCAAACATGGTAGTTGACTGGTTCTAACGTTGCTGTTTACGATGGGTTGCTATTATGTCGGCCAGATCTGTGAAAACTAAAAAATTAACTAAAGTTTTACTTACCTTTTTCACCAACAATTGTCTTGTCTCCGCGCGGTAATATTTGAATATCTCCGTCCAGCTGACATATTTTTATTACTTTCTTGTATCTCTGCTGGTCCATTCGTTCCCCAAACAGAATGTTTTGTCGCAAACTGGCTTCGAAAAGCCACGGCTGCTGACTGCAGTAAGACACCCTCCCGTTTGTATATACAGAAGACCCTGGTTCTATGTAGATTTCTCCCAAAATGGCATGGAGAAAAGTGCTCTTACCACAGCCTACAGATCCAATTAAACCAACGAGTTCACCCGGAAAAATCTGTAAAATACATGGAATAAAATAAAATCAAATTAAAATTTTAAAATGAAAATGTATATAAAGGAAACTTAAAGAAGGAAGGGTTTTTATCGCAATCGGTAACAGTTGAAATACAAATTATAGTCGGTAGTTTAAAACAACATTAATTGAATTTTTTAAAGATTTTTAGCGCAGATGATATCATACAATGGAGGTATGAAAACTGTAAAAAAAAGAACAGGATACAAGAAATAATAACAAAATCTCTAGGTCACTTACTTTTAAAGAAATGTTATCCAGTGCTATAAGTTTTGTTTCCTTTCCAGGGGTAGCTTCAATCTTCCAGACTGCGTTCAAATTAGACAACAGTAACGCCGCCAGATTCGGATCTCCTATCACATTTTTTTTCTTTCCAGTTGCATCTTCATCCGTCCAGACTGCGTTTAAATTAGACAACTGTGAACCATCCAGATTTGTGTCCCCTGCAGCCATCACATTTCTTTCCATTCCAGTTGTATCTTCATTCTTGCAGAGTGTATTCAAATTATACAACTGTAAAGCCGCCAGATTTATATGGCTTACAGCTCCCACTTTTTTTTTTCGTGAATAAAGTGGAAGAGTCCCAGCTGCTCCCCACTGTCCAGTGGAGCTAGCGGGATTATGGCATCCCCAATTGGGGTATGTTGTGAGGTTGAAGGGAGTGGGGAAGAAATGGAGATCGGGAAGAGGAAGATGAGAAAGTAGATGCCTTCCTAATCCCAAATCCCCCCTTTCGAAATCTTCTGTTAAACCCATGAATTTTTCAATTTTTTTTTTTAATTCGATGTGTTTTAAAAAATCTGAGATATCTTCATTCTTCGAGGCTGCGTTCAAATTACAAAACTGTAAATCAGCTAGATTCGTTATTCCTTCAGAACCATTCTTCCAGGTTTCTTTTAAATTAAACAACTGTGAAGCAGCCAGATCCGGAACCCCTGAAGCTCCACGCTCCCAGTTTTCGTTCAAAACGTTCAACTGTGAAGAAGCAGCCAGATTCGAAACCCCTGCAACTTTATGTTCCAAGTTTTCGTTCAAATCAGATATTTTTGAGGCAGCCAGATTCGAAACCCCTGCATCTCCGCGTTCCCAGTTTTCGTTCAAATCCGACATCTTTGATTTAGCCAGATTCGAAATCCCTGCAACTCCTTGTTCCCAGTTTTCGTTCAAATCGGACAACTGTGAAGCAGCCAGGTTCAAAACCCCTTCAGCTCCATTCCTCCAGTTTCCCAAATTAGAAAAGCAGACAGGCAGACCTGCCTCTTTATTCTTCCAGATTTTATTCATGTTAGACTCTCCTAAAATATCGGGAGTAAAGCTATGACTATTGTATCCCCAATTTGGGTATGTTGTGAGGTTGAAGGGAGTGGGGAAGAAAACGAGGTGTGGAATAGGAAGGTGTGAAAGTATTTGCTTTCCTAATCCCAAACATCCACTTTCGAAATCTGTTTCATTCGCTTTTTTATTTTGTCTTCTTAAAACTTCTCTTTCTACTTTGGATTCCTGATCACCTTTCTTTGATTCGTAGTCATTTAAAATATCGGGAGTAAAAATATAATCACAGTATCCCCAGTTCGGGTATGTTGTGAGGTTGAAGGGAGTGGGAAAGTAAAGGAGACGCGAAAGGGGAAGATGCAAAAGTACATGCTTTCCATATTTCAAATATCCGCTTCCAAAATGTTCTGATCTTCTCCTGGATTTGTGACCGTCTTTTTTTAAACGCGAATCTGTCGGACTTTGGTGTTTTTCTTTTCCTTCTGTTATTTTGGTTACTTCGGGTAACAGTAGGAATTCTTGTATTCTCGTAATTGAACCTCTCGCATCTTTGACTGCCAGTATGGCCAAAGGAAAGAATTCTACTACAGTCATCTTGATAAGTTCGTGGAGAGAATACAGCATGTAGATTTTGGATGGCGTAATCTCATTCCCGAAGGTGGCGTACAGCGTGATAGTTACGTATGTGGATATTTTAGTGTTCAGTTTGATACAGCATACTGTCGCTGCTTGGATCCACAATGTTTTTTTAATCAGGTTAATTTCTTTGCTAAACAAAAAAAAAAAAAATTAAGATTATTTCGTTAATTAAAAGAACATATAAACAAATTTAAACTAAAATTACGAGAATATGTGAGTGAAACAAATATATTTATAAGGATTGAATTAGGACATAGGTACTATGAACTATGTACCTATTTTAAAAACCTCAATTATTTTTTATTATTTTTAATGATAAACTAATGTTTATAAGGTAAAAATTTGTGCATAGCACAAGGGATAACAAATTATTATAAGGAATAATTATTAGCGTAAAAACACCCATACAAATTGAAAAAATCTCCCGAGAAATATTCAAATATTTGTTGATCAATTGCTAATTGATGAAGAAACTGAAATGCATGTTTTAGTAGGCTATAAGTGGATAGATATACGATTTATTAATCCCTTATAAAACAGTAGTTTTATCTCAGAATATTGTGTTTTGGTTATTATTTTAGATTGTGTATTATCGTACACAACCAGGAGGCCATCAGGTTTCTCTCAGAAACTATGTGATTTTTGGAGATGTTGGTTTGAGGTTCTGTTGGAGAAGTGAGGCTTAGTTTCGACAATATCGATGTTTTAAATGGAGGAATATCAATGTCCAATGCATTTTCAAGAATAAGATTCATTCATTCATTCAAGTTGGTTGCATTGGTTCCGTTTATTCAAGAGGATCTACACTTTTAAGAGAAAGGAATATAACACAAATGGATAGCTGTTCTAGCTCTGGTGTAGTGCATGAGTAGTGAAATTGAGCCTTTATATTGGACGATAATATCGATAGTGACAATGCTAATTTTGACGGCCCTCGTGGTCAAGGAATAAGGCTTTCGTCCAGCAATCTGAAGGTGGCCGGTTCAAATCCGAGTTGTGTTATTTCACAATCTAATAATTTAAAATAATATATAGAATACTTGCGGTAAGTTCGAGAGTGGAAGATACTCTCAGTATCGCCCTGGTGTAAGACCACCATTCAGAATTGAAACCTTGCTTGAAATGGCTTTAACCGTGTTTGAATCAACCAAACAAACAAAATTGACCAAATCTTAATAGCCAGGCACTCCACCACATTCCTCTTCCCCATCTCCTTCCCCTCGCACTACCTTCAACCTCTCAACATATCCCGATTGGGGATACCATATTTGGTAGAGCGGTGTCCCGGCAAGACAAGGGTCCTGGGTTCGAGTCCTAGATGTGACCGTATCCTTTTCTGATTTTTCTGTTTCAGATTTTCGTTTAATAATAATAATAATAATAATAATAATAATAATGTTTATTTCAGCTAGACAGAGCGGTGTGTGCAATGCTCTGCCTGCCATAAAAGTTTACATTTAAGTTAATACATAAAAATAAAATGAATAAAGAAATAAATAAAAAAAAAAAAAATAATAATAAATAAAAAATCAATACATTGATGTGCACATTAGGTCTTTATGGTGGCTTCAGTGAAATTCTCCATCTCCGGTGTAGAGGCGCTCCCTGCCACTGGGCAACGGCCTGGACAAGAGTGTTGTCCGATCTCTGGTAGCGCTGACTCGTCCCGGCTATTCTGTGGCGCATCAAAGCAGCGAACCCATGCACCCTTCCTTCGGTGAACATCTGTGAGGCGCTGCATCGCCAGGGGAGGCCAAATAGGGCTCTGTATGCGTGGTTGTACTGTACTCGGAGTGTGTTCATGACGCCTTGTGTGTATGTCGTCCATAGCTCGCTAGTGTAGAAGCTCATACAATATGTTTGGAAAAGTTGCTTCTTCACCGGAGGACTGCATTTGTTGAATCTCCTGGCAAGCATGTTAGCTCGCACACTCAGTACTCTTCTTTGACGTTCTATGTCTTTTTTATCATTTAGGTCATCGGTGATGACATGCCCCAAATATTTGATTTCGCTGCAAATTGGCAGGTTGGCCCCGTCGAGACGTATGGGTGGAATGACAGTGGGACCAGTATTTGCTTTAAATATCAGCAGGGATGACTTTTTAGCATTGTACATCAGCCCGTGACTATCAACGTAAGCTTCGCATATTGCCAGAAGTTTTCTCATCGCTCTTATCGATGGAGCTAGTATGACCATGTCGTCTGCATAGCTAATATTGTTCATACATATCCCGGCAATATGACATCCGATTCTTGTTGTATTCAGTGTTTTACTAAGTTCATCCATATATACGTTGAAAAGCACTGGGGACATTGAGCCTCCTTGTCTAACGCCGCACTTTAATTTGGCTGCTTCTGATAGGCTTTCATTCCATCTGACAAAGTTTTCCTGTTGGTTGTACCATGTTCTCAATATATTGACTATTTGTGGTGGAACTTGTCGTTCGGTCAGTTTTTTCCACAACGCATTATGACAAACCCTGTCAAAGGCTTTGCTTAAGTCTAGGAAGCATGCGTATACCGTTGTTTTTCTGGCTTTATAGTATTTGATTGTTTGTTTCATGCTATATATGGCCGTATCAGTAGAGCATCCAGCTTTGAAGCCCATTTGAGAGTCCACTGTATTGAGCTTGTCTTCCGTTAAATTTAAGATGACCTTTTCGAAGATTCTTGCAATTATTGTGGCAAGAGATATGGGTCTGTAATTAACAGATGATGTCAAGTTCAACTGGCGGCTTTTTGGGATCGGTATTATTATTGTTTTGGACAGCTCTTTCGGAATGTGTCCGAGGCCGATCATGGCAGTGAAGAGAGAGGCAAGCAGTATTGTTAAATACTCCCCCGCATGCTTTACATGTTCTATCACTAGTCCATCGTGACCTGCAGATTTACCTCCTGCCATGTTGCTTATTGCTCGCTGGATCATCTCAGGTAATATGACGATGGATGGCTGTTGTTCTGGTTGATGCATTGTTGTCTCAATCTCTTTAACCATTATTTGCGGTTGATCTGGTGCGGAGCAGAATGTATTTCTGAAAACTTCAGCAATATCTTTATTTACAGATTTTCCATCAATCTGGCTCGGTGCGGTGTATTTTGCTTTCAATACGGCATTGGTTTTATTCCAGAAAGATGAAAAATTCTTGCATTCAAAGCTGTTCGCTATTTTGTCCATTTTGTTCTGCTCAAAGCTTCTTTGACAATTCTTATATTTTTTCTTAAAAAGCAATCTGGTTTCTTTTCTAGCTTCCATGATGGGACCTTCAGTAGGTCGTCCATTTTGCAGCCAATTTATATGTGCATTTCTAGACGCTTCATAATATAAGGCAACCTGCTCATTCCAACCCGCTGTAGCCTTCCATTTTCTCCCATTTTTTGGCCTTCTCCCTATGTTAAACGCAGATATAGCTGAGTTACTCAATGCTTGTACAATGTTTTTGTATAGGTCGTCGATTTGGGCTACATTCATCGTGGTGCTGTCATAAGTTTCTGTGTTGGTTCCATAAATTATCTGAAGTTGACCTATTGCAAAGTGGGCATACCTGGAGTAGGACTGCACTTCTACATGACTTTTGGGCCGCCATCGACACGGATCCTCTACTTTTGTGTGACTTGCGGTATATGTGGGTAACCCATTAGTTCTTAGAGTGGTGTGCATTGGTCTATGATCAGACCAGTCGGACTTGTAGTCAATATACATATTTTCTATTGTATTGAGTACTGCCTGAGTCACTAGACAGTGGTCGAGCCACTTCGTGGTATTATGTGCATCGCTTACGTATGTGTAGGAGTCGAGCGGGAGTATGTCAACATCCGCAATTTGTAGGTTATATTCGGAGCAGAATGATTTAAGCTCACGTCCAAATGGCGAATTCATGTCGGCACTAAAGTTTAGAAATCGCTAACATTGTCTTCAATAATTAAATATTACAATTTGAGGTTTTACTCAATAAAGTTATTCCGAAAAATAAATACCATATTCTCACTGGCTACAGACGGTTGAGAGCAGTTTGGACTCTTATGCGGTATTCATTAAAAAAAACAATGTTTTGAATTGTGAATGTATCAGTTTGGTCATTTCCGCAAAGAGACCAGATATTTTTGTTCCCTTGTATAAGGGCTCAGAGTTGGTAACGACACTCACAGTAAGACGACTTATGCAAAACACTTATTGCCTTTCTGATGACATCACTGTCTGTCAGCTATATCTTAGGTCACATTTTCTAGCAATACCTAAAAAATAAGTTTGGCAATTTGACTTACAGCCTCGTTTCAGTGATGACTTTGGCGAAACAGTTCTCCCAGGCGTACATCTTGATGACCTGGATCCCCCGAATGACCTCGTCCATCATCCGGGTTCGGTTGTCTGTCTTCGTGGCGGCTCTCCTCTTTATCGTGGTGCTCATCTTGCTAAGCCATCCTGGGAAAAGAAATTACAAAACAATGATTGATCCCAAACAGAAAAATTACGGGTCAATCGTAAGAGATTTTTACTTGTGTAGCGGTGTACTGGGTGGAAATAAAAAATTATTTACATTTTTGACCTTAAAATTTGAGGGCATCTTCGCCAAATTGGTTTTTTCAAAGCTGCGTTTTATAAAATATTGGAAACAATTTATTAATTTACTTTATCCACTCGAGCGCTCGCGTAAATAACTGGAATGTGAATTAGTGGTTCATAAATTTCTCGCCCTCATTGTAAAAATTATACCTCTGAATTTTAATAGGGAGACATATAAACTGACTATAGTGCTATATGGCCCATGAAATCACCTTTGTTTTACCATTTATGCTTTATTTTTATGATTTAATAAAAAAATTGTAAATGCGTGAATTCTGCGAGTCAAAAATGGCATATAAATATTCCGAAAATCACTCGAGTGGATAGTTAGTCGAACCTGTTTATATTTTTAATTAATTATTTAGATCAAAAGGTAGCATGTTTTTACCATGTCCCATTTCTACATCCAATTAAAGTATGAAAAACTGTCCAGTAAAAATCTTTTGTTTGTAAGGCGACACAAGACTCTAACGGGGTTTTGCTCAAGGCTCACATTTTCATTTCCGACGAAATCGTAACAATAATATACATATATATATATATATATATATATATATATATATATATATATATATATATATATATATATATATATATTATATATATTAGAGCGATCCCTACGGATGTAAGCTATTTCCATCTAAGATTAATAAAATCAGCACCTTACCACTAAAATATTTTATGTAAAAAGGTTTGAAATTTCTTTTAAACGTTTTTCAACTGTAAAATTAGCGGTAAGCACCAGATTTTATTTTTTTTAGATGATAGATTAAACCTTCTGAGGGGATTCCTCTAGAAACATCTGAGTTTTTAGTAATACGTTCATCAGAAATAATTCAAATAAACCCCACGGAAAGGGGGTTTTCGCCGGACCGCGCGCCGTATATTGTTTTTACACAACGTCATTACTTATTTCGTTAAGATTCCCACTTTTTTAGATATTTGCTACGGCAAATTCAACAGCAGGTCTGTCCAATCCGAACCTCCCAGATGTGATCTAGGAGGTTTTGGTCCAATACACCGAAAGGTAAAAGCAAAGAAAATGGATGCATAAAAATGTAAAACTTTGGCTAAGATGCCCTTGAATGCAAATTCAATTTAAATAAAGATTTAAGGGGTATTGCTTATAGGTACCTACACCCCATTTTTTACAGGTAACCCAATAAACAATAGGTAAAAATACACAATATCCATGTCTCTTACACTTGGCTGAAATTGTATAACACTATCCCATATATCGAAAAACTAGATCTTAGGTCAAAAACATTTCCAACAAGCAACTACAAATATAACATTTGGGAGGTTTTGCACGACATG
The DNA here is from genome assembly GCA_026573805.1 of Hesperophylax magnus. Lineage (NCBI taxonomy): Eukaryota > Metazoa > Arthropoda > Insecta > Trichoptera > Limnephilidae > Hesperophylax > Hesperophylax magnus. The sequence goes on along the minus strand of JAIUSX010000184.1, from coordinate 8,240,953 downwards.
AAATGCTATAATTTTATGGAGAAGTTTACAAAATATTCTGAAAAAGTTCCACGGTGGACTGCATGAAAAAGGCTCAACAGTAAGCATGGGTTGTTTTAAAATAATAATGGCAAACCAACCTTGCAGCGGTATAAAGCATAGTAGAGAACCCACTCCAATTAAACCAGCCGGACCAATGTTCCAGAACAAGATATAGATAACGATGGCCCCCTCTATTGGAGCTCTGATAAGCTCCGGTAGGAAAGTGCTGACCACGTCAAAGCGGTTCACGTCGTTGTTCAAAAGGTTGATCACTACTCCTCTCAGCCCTTTGCTTATTGAAGAATTGAACTTCACGTCTAGTTTCAGCACCTGCAAAAGATATCCAAATTAATCAAAGCAAATATCTACTAGCAAAATCAACACGACTCGGATGAAAATGGGCAGAAAGGGGAACTCTAATGATGAGAAAACGTGAAAAAATCACCTATATCAGGCAAACAGAAGACATCCCTTCAGAATAATGGACCAACTAAACTCCCTTTTCGTATAACTAAATTTTCAGACCTTGGCAGCAGAAACGGTACCAGAACTTGATTGAGGTTTATAACTCATTCATCAGCCATTCAAAGAATGGGAAAGAAGTAAAAGAACAGGACCCACAAGATTCTCAGAGGGCTCTTGTCTTCTGTCTGGGAATTTTTTAAAGGTAGGTACGAATCCTTGAGATCTTGATGACATTCTTGTAAATGCTGACAATTAGTTTCATTGCAGAGTTATAGAGCATCATAAAAAGGATTTCCCGATATGAGGTTAACTGTATATGAATATTAGGTTTGAGTTTTCTACAAATTTCGTGTTTAAAGCTAATTTAAGAGGTATTAAATGTTTAGGTCTCTCGGGAAACTGTCTAATCTTTAGTATTTTGAAAAATCCTATGATATAATATACTGTTGCCTAAATCTTAACACCTCTCTTTCTATTTTTGCTTACCTTCCGATAGATGAGAGAGCTGCATCCCACGCGGATCTGCATAGCTGTATGGACCAGTTGATTCAGGCACGGATGCATTATGGAGATGCTGAGAAGCATACTGAACGCCACTCCAGAAGCGTAGAGGTAGGCGGCTTGCTCTGTGATCTCAGTCTGTCCAGGGGAGAAGTAGGATATGAGCTGGCCAAGGCACAGTGGCTGGGCAATTCTGAAATATACCAACAAAATAATCACAAAAGCGCATCACATAAAGGACTAAAAGAAGATACTAGATTTAAAGATACTGCATATTGCCATGACACTTTATAACCATTTCTCCGTCATTTACATAACACTTCTTCATTTTATGTGCAAAAATAGTTGGAATTTTGGGCGTCTGAAACATACATTTGTTGCGATACCCTTTCATATTTTGTAAAACAGAACGGGAACCGTACAAAATTTTTATCAATAGCGATCAGGGTTTGGGTACCGCCTCCCCGGGAACCACTTATTGGATAACCAACACCTTTGCCGTAGGTCACCCCAAGTGGTTTGCTATATTTGTTGATTTAGCAGGGGTGTCTGGTTTCATCGATTGACGTGCGTTCGGGATGCGCCTGCCCACCAGCTGCATGGCTTGCCAGATCGGGAGAGGCTGGTTTGGGGAGACCCTTTGACCTCTCCAACTGGTCTCTCCACCCGTCACCTTGCGCCGCAGTGGGAGGAATATATTCATATATCCATCACTCCTGGACACACTGTTACCTAGATTCCTACCCAACTCCCACACTTTTATTCTTCTCAGAACTTCTTCTCCTTCCATTCCTTAAAAAAAACTCCACAAAACATCTTAAAAGATGACATATGCCCTGAGAGAAATTATAATCCTGTGTGGGGTTAATGTAAAAAAAATATCACCGGGAAATCAGAACGATTAAAATGTTCTGTTTTTAGTCAGTAGTGCTAATGGGGGATTTTCGTATTTTGGGTTGGTGTTCTTAAAGATTTACGATGTTTGCTGAACATAATATTACTGCTAGACCCAAAGCAACCTAAAGTGCGCAGACACACGTCTCTTGCCATGCGCAGAAAGGTGTGTTGATGCAGTTGACTCCTTTCTTTCACGAATTACGGGAGAATAATGAATCAACTGGAACCGGCGTTTCACGCCATTTGCGGTTGCTTCGTTTCTTTCTCATATGCTGAGGTGCAGTTCGGCAGTTCAGTTCGCGGATGTATACGTAGCATTTGAAAACAGGTCCTCGATACTCGACGAAGTCATTCCACTCGAAAAACGAGTGGTTCGACCCATTCGTTGTTCGTGTAGAATTACTTTTGACGTTTTACGTACGCAAGTGTGTACCTTCGACGAGACTCGAGAATAAGAATGTCGACCAATATATGTACTTTCGACGGCAATTGCGAGCAGATTAGATTCTAGAATCGATACCCAGTGTTTTGTTTCTGTCGAACCATATATTATAATAGTCGAATGCCAATCATTTTCCACGACAAAACAAAATAACGAAAGGCCCCAAGGCCTTTTCATTTAATGTTATCTGTTTTTATGTTATCTTTTTCTTACAATCGGTTTAATGACTGTTTACAAATTTTAATATTTTACATAAAATAATTTGTTTTCTTTTATGTAACGATAAAATGTTTTAATCTTGAAAAATGCTAAAAATGGGTACGCAAGGAGACAAAAAGTGATACCAATTTGTTTTACGATGGCATTCACTATTTTTGTCACATTTCTTTACCAATATAATATATCTATTATTTAGCTAGATTGTAATATTTCAATTTTCACTCTAAACCTTTTCTGGACGATTGAAAAGATTGAAAAGGAATCAGTAGTTTTTTTTGCTTATTTTGAATATTATTTAAAAGTCACAGTCGGTCTCTAGAGATAGTCTTGGATTACTGAATATATAATACATGCTAGAAGTTCCTTCATCTCGTTTTGAAAGAAACCCACAGGCCGAGCCCATTTAGCACACCCGCTCTGTCTCTTTTACACTGCCTAACATCGTTTGATTGATTTGATTTAATTTTAAATTTAGCAAAGATGATGAAACTAATTTCTTCATTTAACGTTTAAGGCGACACTCTAATAACGAGGTTTGCTCGAGGCTCACATTTAAATTTATTTCGACGAATCCGTAACTATAATACTTCTTTTTTCAGACACACGGATGTAACTTGCTTCAATGTAAGAATAATAAAAACAGTGCGAAACCATAAAAATAGTTTTTGTAAAACGGTTCAAAAATATTGTAAAACATTTTTAAACCATAAAATTAGAGGTAAGCGACAGATTTTATTTGTCTAGACGATGAATTAATAACTTTCCGAGGTATTCAGTTAAAAACATCTGAAAAGGGCCGGAATTTCGATATTCTACCGATTTATATCATATTTCCCTTGAACACTTTAAGTTTCTAAGTTCTTAAAAAAATATATGCTATTTTTCAAGATATTATCTGAATATATTTAGGGCCAAAACGTTAATTACATAAAATTCCCTCGATAGAAAAAAATTGCAAAGTATGCTCCAAAAATTATTATTTACACATGTGTTTCTGTTATATTACAAGTTACAGGTATGAAAAAATTCAAATTGCTTCTTTAAATGCTACTTAAGATAATTTTAAAGAAATTTTTGCTATATTGTTAATAAGTCGTGTTTAATTAAATATTTTCACAACTGTTGCTTACGCTTATTGCTTTTAAATCACATTTATTATAGCGCGCTCGCTCCGACATGAAGATTAACATATCTTTCCTTGCAAAATTTCATTCGCCAACTCGAGGGCTTTGTGAGCAGACGTGTTGTTCAACGTTTTATGATCTACAGAAGTGCGATTATGTGCAAATATTTGAACCTATAAAGATAATTTTAAGCGTGTAAAGTATATCAGTTCATAAATATTGTTTTTTCAAAGATGGGAAATAAGCGAAAGACATCTCGTATTTCAAAGAAAACAATATATCTCCAAAGGGTTCAACGCATGATGCAAGAAGAAAAAAATTCAATATTTGATTTATAAGCTTATATTTATTATAAACGATAATTTATTATAAACATTTGTAATTCATATTTTTATTTATGTATTGTGTAGTAAAAAGTTATAAAAATTATTATTTTATTTTTTTCAGAATACGATAAACGATAATTTATTATAAAAATTAAGTAATTGATATTTTTATTTATGTATTGTGTAGTAAAAAGTTATGAAAATTATTATTTTCTTTTTTTCAGAATACGATAAACGATAATTTATTATAAAAATTAATTAATTTTTTTATTTATGTATTTATTGTATAGTAAAAAGTTATAAAAATTATTATTTTATTTTTTTCAGAATACGTACTTTGGGAAATAAAACTAATTCCAATGCATTAGAAAATTACGGGGTAAGTTTTTATTTATTTAGTTTGCTTGTTGAGGATTACCCTATATGATCGTGATTTATTTGTGAATTAACTTTCTACATACAAAAACACATACGTCACTTTACATCTGCTCTAATGATTGACACTGCAACTATCTCCCAAATATAATATAATATGTAATAATAATATATGGGCCATCCAAGGGCCATCTGTTTCAAATAACAATACTCGAACGTGGAATCCAGAAAAATAATGAACGTGCACGAAAACAGCTATTGAAAGTTCTGAAACTGTGGGGAATTTAATTTAGTTCAATGATGTTATTTTTTTATGTCGGAAGGAGGCCCTGAAGAAAATAATTTCTCTCAGAGCCTGTGTCATCTTTGAGAATGCTGTATAGAGGGTCTTTTTTGAGGAGGAGGGAGTGAACCTGTCCAGAATGTCAACTGTACAATTTCTACCCAGAATTAACTTTATTGTACGTTTTTTGACTAACCGTACCTAGGTGTTCTATTTTCAATAAACTCTTTAATTATGTTTCAGATGTGAAATCTATACTCCGCTCCAGAATGTTTTGCCCGAGTCTTGTAAAGATGTTAAAGCACGGAGGTAATAATAAAATCATTTGAGCCCTTTACTGTTATTTAAAAGGTCACTTGAAGTGCAGTTATAATCAATGATTTTATTTTTTTCTAGCTTCCACGAACAATCTGAAAAGGCATTACCTAAGGATTATACTCTTAAGGAGAATATAGAAAATGTAGAAAGGTGAAACGGATTTAAGATTTTCGATGAAATTATTGTGTTGTGAAATATTTATTTTGTTATTTATTACTTTATTTTTTTTACAGTTTATCTGATGTACGTGTCTACGTAAACAAGAACCAAAACAAGGCCACAAACAAGAAATTTATCGACCGAAGTGGTCTTTCGCAATGCATTGACAAAATGTATGTTATAGTGATCTATTTTACTAATGTTTGTTATTTTACCATCGATAAACGTTATGTTCCAAAGAGATGAATTATTAATCTACAAACTATCTGCTTCATCGGAAAAAAGAATATCTGCTTCATAAGAAAAAAATAATCTTCAGTAATACAAGCATTCAAAAGTTTATAATAGTCTTATATTGGCATCCAAATCAATGTATTTTTTCATAAATCGGTTTCCATTTTTAACGCAAATTTTGCTTTTCTAGGTTAGATAAAAATGATACAGCCGAAGGAGGACTAGAAAGACGTATCGTCGACATTTTTTATTTTATTGACCAATTGAAATCCATATCGGACCATCCTCCTTTTGGATGCGGATTTTGAAATCTTGTTGTCATATCTGAGAAAAGATTTGGCCTTATGTCCAAAATACTGTTTCAATGTAACATGTGTCGCGCCAAATTTACAGTCAACACATGCGACCCAAAACCTAAACATACAATGGATGTCAATGTAGCAGCAGTATCAGGGATGACTCCTGCAGGAATTGGACTTGCTCAACTGTCCTAGCTTTTGACGGCTGTTAACATACCCCCGATGTCCCAAAAATTGTTCAACAAGAAAAATGTGTTAGTGTCAAGGGAGTGGGAAAAATGCGCGTTAGTCGCCATGGAAGTCGCAGCGGAACGAGAGCGTCAAGCAGCTATCGAAGAAGGTTCTCTGCAGGACGGAGTGGCAGTGATAGACGTGATCGCGGATGGCTGTTGGTCGAAGCGATCATATAGAAAAAATTATACCGCCCACTCCGGTGCGGCAGCAATTATCGGCAGAAGATTTGGAGAAGTTTTATACCTCGGAGTTAAAAATAAATATTGTTGCATTTGTGCAAAGGCAGAGAACCAAGGAATATTACCTAAAGAACATGCTTGCTACAAGAATTACACAGGACCTTCAACAGGAATGGAAGCTGAAATTCTCGTAGAAGGGTTCAAAACTTCAGTTGCATCTTATAATTTGATATATGGGCGGCTAATAGCGGATGGCGACAGTAGTACTTATCATAAGCTTATCCAAACGAGACCGTATCCAAATTACACCATCGAAAAAATTGAGTGTCGCAATCATTTGCTTAGAAATATGTGCAACAAATTATCCGCTCTAACGAAAGACACAAAGTATCCTTTATATCAGCGAAAGATGATCACCACACAACGGATACTGGCCATAAGAAAGGTGATTTGTCACGCCATTCGAGAGCATAAACAAGGATCTGAGAACTTATCAAACAGAATTAATAACTTGTACGTAGACGTCAGCAACAGTTATAATCACGCGTTCAGTGAACATGAAAATTGCAAAAGTCATTATTGTCAGAGTGGTAAAAAGAATGATAATCTCGTCAAAAAGCTTGTTGCTTCTACTTTATGGTTTAGAGTACAATCTATTGTTGGGACCGTTGCATCAAACGCAAGAAGTTTGATCAATGATGTTGATAGTAATCGCGTTGAATCCTTTAACAATATAATAGCGAAATTTGTTGGGGGGAAAAGGGTGAATTATAATCTTCGACAAACTTACCAGAGCCGTTGTTCAGCCGCAGTTGTTTCGTTTAATACCAAGACACCAATTTACAGCCTCCACAAATCTATGCTGGGGCACAGTCCTAGTAGCAAATCTAAAGAATTTGCAAACAGAAGTATAAAAAAAAAATTCTAGAACCGAAAATGTCTTCGTCGTAAATTGTTTAACAAATCACGGTCTGTTCAATATGACAAACATTATGTGCGATCAATGTCAAAAACCTGACTTGGCTCCTGAACAACTCCAGCAGTTAAAAGAAACGTTTTTGAAAAATCTTAAAAAATCTGAAGAAGAAAGGAAAATAACAGAAAGAGACACCATTCTACAACGCGATTGTAGTGAATGGCTGGAATTACGAAGAAATCTCATAACCGCCTCAAATTTCGGAAAGATTATTAAAAAAAGAGAAACAACTGGACCTTCAATCGTTAAAACTTTACTATATAAACAAGACCTTTCTAATGTGCAATCCATCAGACATGGTGTGAATAATGAAATGAAAGCATTAAACCAGTTGTCATTGCAACTTGGAATTACCATACGGCAGTGTGGCTTATTTATTGATTGTGATATTCCATATTTAGGTGCTACGCCTGATGGCTTAGTTGACGACGGCAAAATTGTTGAGATTAAGTGTCCATTTATAGCATTCAATTCAAAACCAATAAAAGAGTTGGTACAACAAAATAAATTTAACTTCTATAAACTCAAAGGAGAAGAATTGGTTATCAACAAGAATCACGATTGGTACTTTCAGGTGGGTTTTTTTGTAAATAGTTGAAGACAAACATTCATAATGATTACTTTATGCAGAAGTTAATACATTATTATTTTTAATGATAACAAATTTGTTCTTTTTTCAGGTCCAAGGTCAACTTCACGTTACCAAAAGAGAGATTTGTATTTTCGGAATATGGTCAGGTGAGAAAAACGATCTCAAAGTAGAGATGATTCAACGGGACGATGAATTTTGGAGGAAAACTATGGTAGATAAGCTCCAAGTTTTTTATATGGAATATGTTTTGCCTGAGTTGGTAGACCCTCGCCTCGCGAGAAATTTACCAATTTGCAAACCACCAGTCATTAAAAAAAAAACATCTGTACGTAGAAAAAAGGAGTAACCCTACGATATCATCTCAAATTTTAGAAGCGACTGATTGTATTCTTATATTTGAACGTATGTAAGAATACAATCCTTCTCCTTCGAGTTTAAAGAAGTTAAATTTCTTTTGCTGTATTAACTCTTCAATTGATCTCTAAATTTATGCTATAAATGGACACTTAGTTTTAACAATTTTACAGTCGTCAACTAAGCCAAATATGGAATATTAATATTAATTATATTATCAATCAATACATAAGCCACTTGGCATGGTGATACCAAGATGCGATAACAACTGATTAAGAGCTTTCATTTCATTATTGACACCATGTCTGATGGATTGTACATTTAAAAAGGTCTTGTTTGTGTTATAAAATTTTAACGATTGAAAGTTCATTTGTTTATTTTTGTTTTTACAATATTTCCAAAGTTTGAGGCGGTTATGACGTGGTTTCACAATTTCAGCCGTACGCGGTCTTGTTGTAGAGTGGTATATCTAACTGTAATGAAAAGTTTTTTCTGAGGTTTAAGAGAAAGGTTTCTTAAAGATACTGGAGTTATTCTAGGGCTATGTTAGATTTTTAACATCGATCACCGTAATGCTTGCCTTCCTGAATAAATCTACTTTTATTTAATCATTTACGGCGAAGATATTTTTGACAATGGTGTGTTTTTATCTTTCTGTATTCCAATCATTTAGCTTTGCTTCTAGGGTTGTGCCCCAGTATTGCTTGTTGGAGACTGTAAACGGATCTCTCGGCTTTTAATGAAACTATATGTTGCTATATTGACGTTCATGGTATGTTTTGCTCAGATTGACGATAAGGTTTACAGATCCGCATTTCACTCGAAGCATGTTTAGGGTAATAAGTTTATAGTTTAGGGTTCTTTCACGTATTTATGGGAACATTTCGGAACCACCAATCCTTCATTTTGAGTGAATCTTGTGTTTTTGATTAAATTATATTTGACAATTTAAACAAATAATATTTAGAGAAGTTGAAAATAAAATTGAAAGTTCACTGAAAGCTTAAACTATTAAAAGTAGTAATTTCATAAAAATGTTAATAAATAAAGCCCCTTTCACATTTTAGAATGTAATTTTATGTTGCATACATGTTTTATTACTCTTTATAATTATTGAATTGTTTAAATGAATAAATAAATAAATAAATAATAACAAAAAAGTCTTCTGATTTGCAAGTCCTTAGGAGGCACTAAGGGTCTTTCTATCTATCTTTATAATATAATAAATTTGATGAGCATAAAAATGTAAACGTCTATATAATTTATATAAATGTACAAAAGTAGATATTACATGTGTATAAATATTATATTACGCATATTATACAAGATGTCGGGGTAAAGTGCACAAACTTCGGGAGGTGATTCTACTTGATAGTACAAGTTAAAATGAAAAAAAAAAACTTTTTTGGAATTTCAACGTTTTAAGATAGTTTTCGGGTAAAAAGGTTTATTTTTTTGTATAGAAAAAACAATTTCTTCTACGGAAAAAAAATTTTTGTGGAAAAAATTTGGAAATTCGAAAAATTTCCATTTCTTTTTTACTTCTACTAGCATTTAGAATAACCTCCTGAAGTTTGAGCACTTTACCCCCGGACACCATAACCAAACCGTAAAGATAACCATATAAGAAAAACCTTATTGATATATAAATATTAATTGATTTTATAAAAGTTATAAATTAACTTTTATAAAAGTTATAAAAGTATTTTACGTAGTATTTTAGTAAAGTAAAGTAATTTGTATACCTATACAAATTACTTTTTTGTAAAATTTAAAAAATATATTTAATTACTTAATTAAATCCGTAATAAACCCATATTTTGAGAACCATCTTCATTTCAACTTTCGTTCTAATTTGTTCGCTGCTAACTAACGCAGACTCGACAGAATTTAGGTCTAAACTTAAAACGCACCTTTTCAGACAGTCGTATCCATAATTTCAGAAACCTACACTTTCACAGTTGACGGCAATTTAAATTTAAATTTAAATTAACAAAATGTAAAAAATACTAAAAATAAAATAAAATAAATAAAAATAATAATTAAAAATAAATAAATAAAAATGATAACAACTAACAATTTGTAGGCTTTTAAGACAGTTAAAAAACATTTAAATTAAAATAAAAACTATAGCAGACTTAAGATCATGCGACGACCAGTGTTTTTTGATATAGTGTCCTCTGCGTGCAGTTCTATCTTTTATAAGCATAAACTTTTTAATATAAGTGTGTTTGTTGGAAGTGACTTGCCAGGTAAGTATGTTTTGGTATCTTTTCTAAATAATAAATGTAGATCCTAGGAAATAAATTGTACAGCGCCCTTGAGGTGATTTTTCACAAAAACGGCGCTCTACAAATTATCCAATTATTATTATTATTATTATTATTATTATTAAAAATGGGTTTGTTTTTCTAAAATGGCAATAGATGTCGGTAATTTAATTCCGTCATTTAAATTATTAAGTCATCCCCAAAATTATTCTTAATACGAATTCGGACAGTGACACCTCTGTCGGATTCTTTTAAAACTAAATATTGTGTTACCCAAATCTAAATTCTTTACACGGAAGGCGCCCTCTTAAGGAATTTGCTAGGTCAAATTCAAGCATAGGTCCTATTACACAAGGGCCATATTTTTGTACACGCCTTCTTCACTTACGTCGTTAAGATTCCGACTTAATTTTAGGGTATTGTGTCGCCTTAAAAAAAGTTAGACATTTGGATCTCAAAACACGCCCACATTTCGTTTCTTGCGATTTTCTTTAGTTTATGCCTTGGATGGATTGTGCCTCCCGAGAGATCATTCCAGAGAATTTTAAAAACATATTTACTATTGAGGGCCGTTAATGCTGAGTGCAATACCAAAAATTTGCCTCAAATAAAGATTAAAATCGTTACCTGAATGTAATTTGGGACGCTAAAAATATCACATTGATGACCAGCAGCCTCCAGCCATGAACCCTGATCAGTATGGACAGGAGCGAGGGAGATTTCTCCGGCAGTTTCAGCAATAATTGCTCGTCCCACATCTTCTGGTACAGGTCTCCGATCTTAGCGGCCAAGTGAGAGTTCATTGGGGCGTAGATATCTCCCATCCCTAACGGTCGTTTAAGACCTTTTTTGAACAGGTCGAGTAACCACCTGGAAAAATACCCTCTATGTGAGATGACCATGAATGATTACAATTATCAGATAGTATTATTATGTTAATGACTATACAGTTTAGGATTGCTGTAAACGGAAGTGGCGCCCTCTGTTATTTTCAAAAAGAACCGTTGAAGTTTTCAAGAAGCAAATAAAACCCCATTATTTTTATCAGGCAATTTATTGCTATTATAAGAATTTCAATCTTTTTTTGTCGAAAAAAATTGTGATGGTAATGGCATTTTTATTTTATGTATATGTTGACGAGTTTCTATAATGGATTAAAACGTGGGATTTTGGATTTCGATCCCTTGGAACAACAAGGTTCTATCTGCCATTTGTGTGAAACTGAGATATTGAGGTTCAAAGTTTGAATCCCTAATAAAGTACTAACACATTAAATTTATGAAACAGTGAAAATGAAGAACCTAATGTTATTAAATTTTGTTTATGTTAAAGAATAAACATTGTATGCAAAAGAATACGTGGCATTTAGCAAAACCACTAACTTAAAAAAAACACGGGTTGCCTTAAAAACAGTTAATCTCAAAACTACGGTTCACCAATTATATAATGCGTTTTTTGGTTAAATGCCATGTTTCTTGCATATAATGTTCTTAAATCTAAATATAATTTAATTATAATACGTCCAGCGCTGTAATCCGTTGCAGCGCTGGCCAGGGACGGTGGCCAGGGCGCTAGGATGATGTCCCGATGGAGTCCATAGTTGAAACCGGGCGGAGCCGGGAATATTGTCCTTCACGCAAAGGTGCGCGGCTTATCACTGGCGAGACTGGTAAATTGTTGGCGGCAGATTGATGACTGACTGACTGCTCGCTGCGTTGGGCTTATTTATACTGTACAGCCGACGGCAACAGTAGGTAGATGAATTCGCAAATAAATCGGAGACACTCGCTCAGTCTGGGCCTTTCGGGAACTTTCGGCGGCGCTGTAATCACGCATAGGCGATAGGCTAGAACCTTCTAGCGAGTTGGCGTAAGGTGCCAGACTTGCTCGCAACGTATTGTCGTAGGTAGGTCGCGTTGTTTACGATTTGGCTGTCAGTAGTAACTCGCAATTAGATACTCGTAGATAGGTAGGTGGTGTTGTTTACGTTTTAGCTCTCGGTATTAATTTGCAAGTACCTAAGTAGGTCGAGCTGTTTATTATTAATGAGACAATTCTGGATTGTTCTCTCGTCGCCACAACATAATAGAGTAGCTTTTGTTTATGCAAAATAATTAGCAAAGCCTAAACCATCTCAGTCCATTGATTTTATTTTATTAATCACATTGGAAGATAAAGTATATGTGTAGTCTAATACAGTCTATACATTAGTTAAGGTTAATTTATGTTAGGTTAGGTTAGATTAGTTTGGATTACGTTGCTTTACGCGAGTCTACCGGGTCCCGGTGACAGCTATTTGTGAAAATGAAGGTACTTTTAAATTGTCAGAATTTTGTGATAATGTTAGGTTTTACACTATCCACATACTGATTTAAAATTATTGTTACATTGTAAGTGATTATTGGCTGTAAACCACTTGATAAAATACAGCCGACTTCATACAACCGTGAGTTTATTTTTTAAAAAATCTAACAGAAGATAAATCTGTTTTTGGGAACGAAATCGGTGGGTGACGATAGGGTACCTTCATGCGCACGTGTTTCAACCAGTAAAGGTAGAAACACACTGGGTCGACGTGCCCTACGTAAGCAATGAATTGCGATATCTAATTACAATCCATACGTTTTCTATGGAAATAGAAACATGCTTGTCACATCATGATCTAAGCTATCCAGATCGGCGTGGGACGTGTAAAGATGGAGAGGGTGGCGTCACGCCTCCAATTAGTTGATTTCACATCTATGTTGACCTAGGAACGTCGACCCAGTGCGTCTCTACCTTAAGGGGTTATATACAGTCAGGAGGCCCAAAAAAAATGGATTTTTCAAGATTTTTTTCTGAGAAGACTTTTTAATTAATTAAAGTAAAAATTCGAACACATATTATGGTAACTTTAAACAGTATTTTAAGAATTTTTATTTGTCAAAATAATAATTTTGAAAGCTGCTATAGCTGATCTCCAGAAGCTCCTCTCAAAAAAGGCATCTTGCGGTGACCATCATATCTCTGGACTGGATCAACTAAAATGTATTTCTTTATAATAATAAATATTCCTCTAATTGATCGAAGGACAGAGCAAAATATATATTTTTTGACAAAATGGCGGCTTCTCAAAAAAACGACTTTTTACCAAAATTTTGGCCTTATATTGTTTATAAAAAATATATATATATTTATCGGTGAGAACAGGCCTTCGATTAATAACTCTAAAATATACTTAAGAAGCTTGTGTTAAAATTTGAGACTGATCGGTTGAGCCGTTTCCGAGTAATCTTGGTCACCGACTTTAAAAACACAGTTTTGAGAAAAACGCGTTTAAAGTTTGAAAAGCACTTTACATAGATTAAAAAAAATACTTTTTCAACTTACATCGAGTCGTCTATTCCAGTGCCATATAATACACCCTCCGCCTCTTCGGCAGTTTCTAATATCTCGAGTTGGTGTTGTCTGCGGACCATTCTTCGCTCTCGTGTGCTATCATGTGCTCTGCGGTCGGAGACGGCCACGCGCTGTTTATCCTTCTCTTTCGGCGTATGAATGCGCTTTAGGCCCAAGTAAAACCCTTATTGCATTAATGTAATATAATAATGATGTTGTACCTTCATTAAATATGCCAGCAGCTTGTATGCAGCTGTTTCTACAGTTTTGGAACCGGCCTGAACTATTTTTGGAGAGATTTTCCACATCAGTTGATTGTAGCTCTCGTTGTTGTTTTGGGTGAAACCACCCACACAGCTTTCTAATAATTTCTCATTGCTGAGATCTGTATAAATGGGAAGTATAGCCTCAGCAAAATCTTGTGGTAATGACGGATGGTCATGCTTGAAAGTGGGTAATTCATTGGCAGCTACTGCCCGTTGCCAACTGCACCATGACTATGGTCCGGTCGGGCACTTATCGTGTTGAGGTTTTTGTCCGTTGAGCAATAATGATAATATGTGGCATAGATAGCACTATACATTTTTTCTACGGAATCACAATTTCTCCTAATTGCTAAGCCATAAACTGTCAACTTGTCGATAATTTTATCACTAAGTTTGCCTTTTCCACCAAAAGTGTTTTTTGGTATTTTTTTTTTTCATTTTTATTATTAAATGTTTCCACATATTTATTCACACAATCTCGGTGTCTCGTGCCCATTCTCTGCTGTATGTGTCCAATACATTATTTCTTCATAACATCTTGATCGCCGTACGAATACGTTTTGGAGTCACGGTCTCCGCTCTGACACGTCTTTACAAATATGCGTGTAACTTCAAAAATAATAGCCGGATTGACTTGAAATTTTCTGTGTGTGTACTTAAATAAATTTTCATTACGAAAATAAAATAATCAAAAATTTTTTTTTTGAAAATTTTAACTGTGTATAACCCCTTAAGTCGCCTAAACCCATTGAATTATAACATTGAGAGAGAGGTTTGGTACTGTGTGCCCATCACAATGCGGAAAATTAAAATAAACAATGTATCCAAAAATAATTCGACCGGTTAGTGGCTGATTTCCCACCCAAGAGACGTGGGTTCAATTCTTCTGCTAGCTAAATCCTCTTAATGCGGAAATATGTCTTTCTTTTTAAAAATGAAATAAAATTGGTTAGCATACCAAAATGTGAAGATTGAAATCAAGTTGGCCCCTTTCCTGGGGCTTTGCTTCCTGTCGTGGGGGTAAAATCCTGGGTCCATATTTCATATGATAATAAGCCCCCAGTTGTCACAAAATAGGAAATCTAGAAAGAAATTACAATTGTGAATAGTATCAACAGTGAAAACGTACCTTATAACTTTTTTACTTTCTATTTCTCTTATTTTTAATCAAACCAAAATTTCCTCTGAATTCTCAAGATTTGTAAATAGGTACTTAAACACCTACCTACCTACAAACATGAATAGTTAAAATTTGAAAAAATTATATTTATTAATTGAAGATAATTTTATGTGAAACAGAAACATTTGAAAAATATTTAGTCGCCCTTAGGAATTGAACCCAGGACATCAGCCTTTACAGTTTTGAGGTTTTATTCAATAAGTTAATTCACTATAAAAATATTGAAAAGGATATTTACAGAACTATTAATCCATCGTATGCTGACGCTAAACTTTCGCCGTGCGTCAGCTGATTCTATTTTCGTAAAAACTTACTTATTTTTGCAAAAATTGTGTTCATGTAAATTGTACGTCTTACAACAAATTTACAGAAAGACGAAATGCAAAACGCTAGTGTAGTCGAAGTTTAAACAGGACTTCACTACGCTCAATCAATTAGTAATCAACACTTTTTTGAGAAATCGAGCGTGGTAGTTCTTAGTCAAAATGTTTCGTCAGTGTTTTTCTAACAATTTTCCAGAGGCAGTAGGACCATAGCATCCCCAATTGGGGTATGTTTTGAGTATAAAGGGAGGGGTGAAAGGAAGATAATTAGCACATGGCCGTTCGGGACTAGGTACCTACCTGGCCCTTCAGATTTGATGTCTGAAATTTTGTCAATATTTGGTTATCATTCTTTGATATTTTGTCTTTGAAATGTAAATAATTATATCATGAAAAGCCGGCACGAGCATGCATGGAGAACGGACTGCCAAACAACTCAGTATTGGCACATAGTCTCATTTACATTCATACATATCTAATCTTCTCTTATTCTGACTCTTGACATGGCGCCAATTAAGTATTAGGTTCACTCGATCGTGACAAGTCTTCCTAGAGATCAAGACATCTTGTATCATTCAAATTAGTGTCACATACACTCTTAACACTAAAATCTTCGTTAATTCGCTCTAAATTAGTTAATTAATCTTTTCTCAATCTTACTAATTACATAATTAGTATTCCCAATTGGGGTGTATTTTTAAAGGGAGGAGTGAAGGGAAGGAGATGGGGAAAAGAACGGTTTAAAAATACCCGTCCCTTTAGATCTGATGTTTGATGTCTGATTTTATGATGTTGTGAATCTTTTAAATGTAAATATTATGTCATGAAAATGGGGCAGGTTACTTACTTAGCTAGATTTTTGCACAGAACTGAAAATCACTAGAAGAGTAACATTAAAGTAGTCAATTCACACAGTATCTACCGACTTCTACATGAGCAATTAAATTTAAAATCTGGGTGAGAAAGATTAACGATATATTTTTTTACAAAATACACATTTTCAACAGAAGTAACGAAAACAATTATTGACCTGACTACGCACCTTAAAACACGTCCACCTCAAACTTTTATCTATTTATCTCTTCAGAGATTGTTGAACGAAAAATATTATGATGCAGTTAATCTCTGGTTATCGAAAGAAATAAATATATCATGCAGACCTATCGATGCGATTAGCGAAAAAAAATATTGACTTGAGTTTAAAATAATATGATAAGTATAATGATAGAATTGATGCGGTGCTGATTGCTAACAGTGTAGAAGATCTACAGTCTTTTATGTCTAAGATGAACGAAGTATGTATGAAGAATGAGTTAATGATGAATGTAAATAAGTATGTATAAAGAATGAGTTAATGATGAATGTAAATAAGTCTAAATTCATGGTGTTTGAAAGAGAAAGCAATGTGCAATATAGTTGTGAATGAGGAATACTGGGAGCAGGTGGATGAGTTTTTTGTATTTAGGAGGTACGTTTACGAGAGATGGGAAGGCTGACGGGGATATTGAAAGAAGTTAACTCCATTGATGGAGGACTGAACGCAGTTGGCGCTAACAAAAAATTGTCCAAAGAAGCGAAGCTAGAAGTCCACAGTGGAGTGCTGGTACCTACCCTGACGTATGGAAGTGAGGCATGGAACTGGCAGAGAAAGAATGAAAGTATACTGAATGCTATAGAAATGAGATCCCTGAGGCGTATGTGTGGTAAAACCATGTATGATCGTGTGAGAAAGGTGGAGATCCGCAAAGAGTGCAAGGCTGATGTTAGCGTAATGAGTAAGATCATGAAAGGGACGTTAAGATGGATTGGGCATGTAGAGCGAATGAGCGAAGAAAGGAGTGCAAGGAGAATATATGACGCAAATGCGAATGGTAGCAGAAGTCCAGGACGCTCGAGGAAGACCTGGCACGACCAAGTGAATCAGATACTTGAGTCGGGCCATAATAATAGAAGAGTATGTATGAGACGATGTATGAATGTGAATGAGGCAAGGAGTGTGTGCCAAGACCGAGTTGTTTGGCGGTCGTCCTCTCTGCCTACCCCTGCGGCTAACAGCATGATGGTTAGTTAGTTACTAACTATAATATGCTTATCTTATAACAATTTATTAAAAGCATAGCTGTCGACTAGCAATCCGAAGGTCTCGGGTTCAAATCCGGGTAAGTAAATTTTATTTGATGTATTTCGTTATTTATTAATTAAATATACCTAATATATTGTTTACTTGCGGCACGTTCTAGAGTAGAAGATACTCTCAGTATCAGCATACCAGTAGGTATATAAGTTTTACCATTCAGACTTGTGCCTGGGGATTCTTCCACCCCTGATCTTCCAGGAGTCACTTTTCGCTTCTAATTTTTAGATATTCAAAAACTTTCTTTCTTCTATCACTTTCTATACTCTTGTTGCTATTGTTAGTAATTATGTGAATAATGGAGAAGGATTTTGTTGAACAATTCCTTCCTGGTCCCACTGTAAAGCCCCCAGATCCCCCGCCCCCTGATCACCCAAACGGTGAAAATACAGAAATTTCAGACAGTGAAACTATCGTTCTAATTTCGACTGAAAAAGCAAATTTAGCTCATCTTACCCAATAAAACTCAACTCGCCTTCGATTTCAGAGTCCCCACCATCACTTTCTCAACCTCCTCCAACAAAGCTAATCTTAAAAAAGCAAGAGCTATCTTAAATAGAAAAACGCCGAATCTAAAACCAAAAAGGGTATTAAGGTCAAAAATAAGATCCGGGTCGTACAACTTCTGCATTTCAGTATCTCAGAACACACCTTCACAGCTTCATCAGGCCTGTATAATTCTGTATTCAACTTTAAAAATGTAAATTCTACCAGTAACATGTGTTATCAATATATTAAGCTTATATGGGGTCGAAATCAGGTTGAGTTCCAGTGGAAGAGGTTGTAGGAGTAGGTAGGGGGTTGGGAAGGTAGTGGTCTTTGTCAATGGGGAAGAACTAAAGTATTGGGCTTCTATTTAGGTTTATTTGATTGTTGATGACTTGACCATTCACGTCTTTTGCTTTCCATTACTCTAGTGCCTCCAAGTTATCCAGTCTGATCCCTATTGCATTCTTATGAAGTAACCTTATTTTTTTATTATTTGGTTTTACGCCCAGACGGGCTTTTACATGGATTTTAAAAACAGAATATATCTAGTGAGCTATCGAAAATTATACAAAAAAATTTAAAGTATTATATAATAGTAAACTGAATTTAAAACAATATTAGTAAAACATGTAACAGTAACATAAAATAATATGGAAACTAGAACAATATTACATACAAGACAAATCACTAAAACTACATTACCATTTTATTGTGAATCTTTGACCGGTTAGTGGCTGTGTTGGTAAATGGTCCTAAAACAGGCGGTATTTGATCTCCTGACTCCAGAGAAAATAATTATTGTGTCGTATACCAAAAGACTCCGGAAGGAGAAACCTACCCCCTATCTATTGTACCTAAAAAACTTAATTAAGATTCCGCAAGGAGAACCTACCACCTATATATTGTACATTATAAACTTACTTAAGATTCCGCAAAGAGAAACCTACCACCTATATATTGTACATAGTAAACATACTTAAGATTCCGCAAAGCAAAACCTACCACCTATATATTTTACATAACAAAGTTACTTAAGATTCCGCAAGGAGAAACCTACCACCTATATATTGTACATAACAAACTTACTTAAGATTCCGCAAGGAGAAACCTACCACCTATATATTGTAGGTACATAACAAACTTACTTAAGATACCGCAAGGAGAAATCTATCTATTGTACATAACAAACTTACTTAAGATTCCGCAAGGAGAAACCTACCACCTATACATTGTACATAACCAGTGGCGGTTTTCTCTAAAGTGCGTTTGTGCGGCGAACCCCCATTAAAAAGATGAGAAAATAAAACAAACTTGTTTTATAATAATATAAGCACATTATAGATAGCACGCTATTAAAATTTCGCCTTCAAAACCCGCGCCACCGAAAAATACGATACATATTCCAAGTTTGTGCGAGTTGAAATCCGCGCCAAACTCTTCATACAAAAGAATTTTAGCCGGTACAGACCCTATGACGGTGACTTATACAAAATTTGGTCTTTCTTTGCAAAACTAAGACAAATTGTGTGCGTCGATCACGCGGTATGATATCACGTGACCTCCGAACATTGACGAATGTAACCGAAGAAACCCGAGAACTTCGCGGAATGACTGGCCGACGTTTAACCTTTGAACATGCTTTGAACCATAGGAAAGCAAGAGTTATTTTTTATGTTATATTATTATGTTATATTTATGGTATTTAACTTTGTAGTCATTTTTGTACATATTTTTGTTTTCTTGTTTCTGCATTTCTCCAACAGTTTGCTTATGGCATTTGTAAATCTACTACCTATTGAAGTAGACCGATTTTGATTTCTGTTTTCGTATTTTTTTTTTTTTAGATAAGTCGTTATATTCCTTAATTATATTTGCGAAAGTTTCGGCAAACGCCCCATTGTCGTCGCTAGTTATGCAATTTTGTGTTTTGTCTTCTCCAGTATTCTTTCGGGTTTCAAATTGAAAGCGTTTGCGTATATGTTTATTTATGCGTTTGCGTTTATTGATTGTCGCGAGTATTTTGTCATAATTTTTTTATACAATGGCGGAATACAGTGTTGTCTATATAAAAAATAATGCCAATACTTATGAAAAAAGGTTGGAAATTAAAAATAAAGGGCCTCCACGTCCTGACCTCTCATTAAACCAGGTTTGTGCCGCGAAAACCGAGAAATTCACTCGAGTTTTTAAACGTGAGTGGTACGCGAGGTGTACTTGGTTATGTGGTTGCGAGGAAACCAATCGGTTATTTTGCTTCCCCTGTTTAGTTTTTGGAGGCGACCCATCGTGGTGTGAAATTGGAGTAAACGATCTTTCCTTTATTAATAATTATAAATATAATTTAATTCCTATAAAACTTTTCTCATTATCTAATAATTGTGTCTAGTGTAAAGTGATTTAAAAACAATAATATGTAGGTACCCCTCCCACTAACTTTATTTAAGTTGTGTGACTGCTGCCGTATTCGACTATTTGACGAAGGACAACAGTAAGTAAATTTTAATTAGATATGTTTATCTTCTCTTGAATTTCTGAACCCCCTGTTAAAAAGACCACGAACCGCCACTGTACATAACCAAATTACTTTAGATTCCGCAAAGAGAAACCTACCGCCTATATATTGTACATAACAAAGTTACTTAAGATTCCGCAAGGAGAAACCTACATCCTATATATTGTACATAACAAACTTACTTAAGATTCCACAAGGAGAAACCTACCACCTATTTTTTTTTAAAGTTTCTTTATTCTATAAAATTATTAGTTACATGCATTGAGGAATTTTTCGACCACCATGCTAGGCACATGCCCGTGTTATGGTGGTCGAGGACCACCATAACACGGGACAATGAGACCTATATATTGTAAGTACATAACAAACTTACATAAGATTCCGCAAGGAGAAACCTACCACCTATATATTGTAGGTACATAACAAACTTACTTAAGATACCGCAAGGAGAAACCTACCACCTATCTATTGTACATAACAAACTTACTTAAGATTCCGCAAGGAGAAACCTACCACCTATATATTGTACATAACCAAATTACTTTAGATTCCGCAAAGAGAAACCTACCGCCTATATATTGTACATAACAAAGTTACTTAAGATTCCGCAAGGAGAAACCTACCACCCATATAATGTACATAATAAACTTACTTAAGATTCCGCAAGGAGAAACCTACCACCTATATATTGTAAGTACATAACAAACTTACTTAAGATACCGCAAGGAGAAACCTACCACCTATCTATTGTACATAACAAACTTACTTAAGATTCCGCCAGGAGAAACCTACCACCTACATATATTTATTTATTTATTATTTATTAACGCCCTATCGGGCTTTTACATAGTAAGTATTAGAATAATGGTAACAAAATTATCAAATGTGTTTAGTGGCGCCATCTATATTGAAACAATGTGTAACATTTCAAATAAATTTCAAGAACAATAAAGATTATTCTTTTGTCTATTGCGAAAAGCAACGTGTTTTAATAGGTTATGGGCAAATATCCATATATTTATCGGTTTTTTACTGTGTAAATTTAGTATAAAACAGTCGAAAATTGTTGACTTTTCGTGGAAATATGGCTGTAAACTATTTTCAAAGTATTGAGAAGCTGACAAGACGCCAGAATTATGATCAGTGGAGTTTTGCGGTCGAAAATCTGTTGGTGCTTGACAACCTCGCAAACTATATCAAGTCGGAGCCAGATAAAAATTTCGAGTCAAAAGCATCAGATAATATTAAAAACCGATAAAAAATAAGCGAAAATTGTGAAAATATCAGTTGCATTTAAAGATACACTGTGATTTTTTCATGCCTATAACGTATTAAATAACAGAACAAAACGTGTTTTTAATAATAATCGAGGGAAATTCTTATAATTAACGTTTCGGCATAACAATGTATGTATAGATATTGGAAAAAATTCGGTTTATGGGAGTCACTCGAATATCTAACCGAAATTGAACTTGATTTAGACTAATTTAGGGCTGGGGAATCCGAATCTGTTGAAGAATTAGGTGGGGGTCGGCACTATTAACTGAGTTATAGGGTTTTGAAATTTCGTACGCGATACATAGAAACCATCTTTTATTTATCAATTATGACATAAGAAAATCAAATTAGTGACGATTTATTAGTCTCACATTTCAGAAGTGCCAACCAAAAAATAAAAAGTGTTGCCATATAATAATAATATCAATGCATGGAAAATTCAGAAAATTAAATATCATTTGCCAGATTTGTAGTTTATTATTTAAAATCTTGTAAATATTAAATTTATATATATATATAACCTAACCTAACTGTGATTTTCTATAACAAAAAATGACCCTTTAATAACGCCCACTCGCGTCCCCTTTAGAGTTATATCCCAGTTTTCAAGTAGTTTGTGGGCTACGCTAGGTTTGTATAGACTGGTTTGTGATTTGATTCTAATACCTTTTTTCCATGTTATTTCCTGTTACAAAAAAATTGCCCCTTTAATAACGCCTGCTCGCGTCCCCTTTAGAGTTACATCCCAGTTTTCAAATAGTTTGTGGGCTACGCTAGGTTTGTATAGACTGGTTTGTGATTTAATTCTAATACCTTTTTTCCATGTTATTTCCTGTTACAAAAAATTGCCCCTTTAATAACGCCTGCTCGCGTCCCCTTTAGAGTTATATCCCAGTTTTCAAGTAGTTTGTGGGCTACGCTAGGTTTGTATAGACTGGTTTGTGATTTAATTCTAATACCTTTTTTCCATGGTATTTCCTGTTACAAAAAAATGCCCCTTTAATAACGCCTGCTCGCGTCCCCTTTAGAGTTATATCCCAGTTTTCAAGTAGTTTGTGGGCTACGCTAGGTTTGTATAGACTGATTTGTGATTTAATTCTAATACCTTTTTCCCATGTTCTTCTGCCTACTCTAACCCAAACTAAAAACCTAACCTATTTTGTAAAAAAATATTATTATTATATGGCAACACTTTTTATTTTTTGGTTGGCACTTCTGAAATGTGAGACTAATAAATCGTCACTAATTTGATTTTCTTATGTCATAATTGATAAATAAAAGATGGTTTATATGTATCGCGTACGAAATTTCAAAACCCTATAACTCAGTTAATAGTGCCGACCCCCACCTAATTCTTCAACAGATTCGGATTCCCCAGCCCTAAATTAGTCTAAATCAAGTTCAATTTCGGTTATTCGAGTGACTCCCATAAACCGAATTTTACCCAAAATATTATCTTCAAAAAAAATTTTTTTTTGTAACTTAAAAACTTATAGAGTTAACAAGAAACTTTTTATAAATAGGTTAAAATTGGGTATGCGGGGGCTTAATATGTAATTTTTTCCCTGGAAAGGTGTATCGTTTTGTCACCAGACCATCACCATACCACTAAACACAACATACAATTCTCCAACCGTCATTTCAGTTGTTTGTTATTTTGGCTGGCATGAAGTTTTTTTTGGGGAGTATGTATATTTTTTACAAGTTCATAGGTGAAGGAAGAATTTGAAAAAAAAACCAATGAGTTCTTGCATTTTTTTACCTCGTTTGGTAGTAAAATTGGTACACATACGGTGTTAAACACAAAATTAGTATTTTGAGATGTCCATCGGTCTGTAAAATTATTTTTACTACGTTTTTTTTATTTACTTTTACCTTTTGTACACTGAGACGTAGAAGGATATTCATACTCCTGCTGATCATCTACAACCATTTACACTGAGAGCATCAGACTCCCAAGATGATTCAAATTCTTTGATTTATAATTGGCTTCGTTTGATTTATAGTTGTCTTTGTTTGTTTGGTTTCTGTCGTTGTTCGGATGGATTGCGTATGTCAATTTTCGTCTCCTTCCCACTGTCATTTTTCACCTCTGTCAGTATTTCATTTATTGAAAGTCTGCAAAAAATATTATTATTATTAAATATTATTAGTATTTATTTTTTTTTTAAACTTAGCGAGTAAAACCTCAAATTTTAATATTTAATTATTGAAGACAATATTAGCGATTCTTAAACGAAAATCTGAAACGGGAAAATCCAAAAAAGATACGGTCACTCACATCTAGGACTCGAACCCAGGACCCTTGCCTTGCCGGGGCACCACTCTACCAACTGAGCTAATGGGACCCTATCTCCTTCGGTCATATTTAACTGTATCATACTTCGAATAAGAACTACCGACATCGCCTTCATTTTTCTCACCGCACATTTTTATTAATTTGTAGGAGCCTACAATGTACACCGTGCACAGCGTTTTAAAAACGAGACTTTCGACAAAAAATCTGTATTTGCTATAAATACATCTGTTTTTATTAATAAATAATGTCTAGATTTTACTAAATAATAAATCTTCCTCCCCAGGGACTGGAGTCAACCACGCTAACAAATGAGCCAAATCCCAATTTGGTAGGACCGACATTTTTGCGTATATTAACTGTTGTAATGTCATTCAATTTCAGATAAATGCGTCCACTTCGATGCATTATTACCGACAACGAGTCTATCTGCCGAGTTTCAGCTCGATTGGATGTCAGGTAGTTCATACATACTTTCAAGAAAACGAAAGTGAATTTCAAATAGATGTATTGAAAAGGTATAATATTTTGGTCACAAAAAATAATAATATCAGAAAAAAACACAAAATTTCCCTCACGCTTTGAGAACTAAAAATGCCCCTAGCTAAAATTATGTCACCAGGAAAGAAACCGTTAAAAAAACTGGCACAGATCTGACGTCTGTCCCCTGCCGCTCTCCGCGGGCTTCTGAAGAAATAATAGAATTCCATACAAAGTTTCACTCAAAAAAATTATTACGTAAGCGCCAAAGTGGATTTTAATTTTTTGTGAATAATTTAATAAAAACGGAAAAAAGTTTATCGAATCAAGAGGTAGCAAATAAATATAGCCATAAAACAGTATTTTTTAAAAGTTGTTCATAGTAAGCTCTTGAAAAATAAATCTATTTAGTAGTTTACGCTTATATTTTTCATGACGTAATTAACAGTTTTATTTTAATTCTGATCAAGCCAAGCGATATAACAAGCTTAAATGTATCCATGGTATATTTTTTGTATTGATAACCTATACCGATTCGTGGTAAAGATTAATCTAAATAGTGCTTTCACTTATAGCTTCACCTTAAGGGCTGCTACAGAAATAAATTCCCGTTGCTTATCCTGCTCCATTTTCTTTTGGTGTAATAACTCACAAGGGCGCCCCTGTCTGCACAATGCAAAAACAGAGGAACTATATCGCCACCCGGTTTTAGGGCAAGCAAGGGAAGGGAATCTTTTTACGAAAAAAATAAATGATTATCACATGGAACGTTAATAGGGTCTACGGATGAAAAAAAATTTGGCAAGTGGTCTACGGGGCAAAAAAGTTTGGGAACCTCTGATCTAAGGCTTAACGTCATTTATGTTTTGTCCTTATTATTGAATAATATATTTCAATATTATTGAATATGATTTATGGGATGTGTGGGATTGCACAAACCTCCCAACAATCCGGAATAAACTCGTTATTATTATTATTTTATCTCATTCTCCGATAACAATATATAACTACGCACGTTAGAATTATTTTGAGATATTTTATATCGTGCAAAAAAATAGTTTTTTTAAAACACATTGTATTGTTCACATAATTTTGTAATATTTTAAATTTCTAATCGTCGCTCTGTAGTTAAAACATTTTAATTTAATGTTTTTGTTATCTCCATTAGAAGTTTTTTGCCTTCTTATTGACTAGCACTCCTTTACCAAATATTACATTAGGAAAGAATATAATAATTAGATACAAATGGGCAAATGCCCGTATCATGGTGGTAATATAGAACATTAATAATAATACAATAATATGCACATATTTGCTGTAAAACAACTAAAAAAAACAAAAATAACGGATTTGGGTGGCCTCGGTGTTGCTAGGCAAATGCGGAAACGTCATGTTTCATGTTGTATAGCAGCAGACTCTAAATTTGCTTCTCCAGTCCTCGAGTCCAGTCCTATCCAGTCCAGTTATCAGTTCTGAAATTGTGACTTTATTAAGGCGATCCACTATCTGATATATTTAAAAATCGGAGCCTTCCATTTTATAAGGAATTATAAAATACATATTTATAAAAAGGATTAACTTTTTGGCTCGCCATTTTTTACAATAGAAAAAAATACATTTGTTTTGGACCCCTTTATTTTTTGTTTTTAATTTGAATATTAAAAATAAATAAATAATAAATAAAATTGTTCATTAATAGATTTGTGTATTTCTTTTGTGGATTTTCTCTTTAGTAGTAAAAATATAATAAAATTAAATAATTACTAAGGATTTTCAAAATAAAGCGTAGAACTCATACATCAACGGTTTAATTTGTAGAATGCGTAACTTCCATTTATTAAATTTTACAGTAGGCATAAAAAATTAGGCTTACACCAAAAAATTCAAGGTCCTGACTTGAGTTGACAAGTCTGGCCATTATGGACATTGGTGAATGGTATCCATAATTTGTAATAATTTGAGTGTTGCTTGTGGAAAAGCAAATCATTATTTCTGAGTCTACGGGAAGGTATATTCAAAAGGATGAGTTGCAACAAAGTAGGTGAGTCAATCACACTGTAAATAATTTTTAAAATGCAGATGAGATCTAAGTCTTTCCTACGGTTATTTAAGGAAGAAAGATTTAATTTTACTTCAAGTTCATCGTATGAGTAATCGCCTCTTTCTAGCCCTACATCCAAGCTATTCCCCTTAAGAGGCAATATTTAAATTAAATTAATTTTTTTATACTAAAAATTATGTTTCTACACCAATCTCTCATATAATAAATAACAGCTTCAAGACAGGAATTTTCTCCAGCTTGTATAAAAAGCCATAATTACTCCAATATTTAAATCCGATAGTCCAGAGAACGTTTCTAATTATAGACCCATTTCACTTTTACATAATAGATAACGAAAATCTTTGAAAAAATTTCCAAAAAAGACTTTAAATTTACAACCATAAATGAAGATCAATTTGGATTTACAGTGGGAAAAAGTACTCAAGATGCCATTACAAAAATCTCATCTAGTATTCAGAGTACCCTGGACTTGTATTAAAATTAAAAGAAAATTCCATAGACCACATAGCCCATAGAAAGATACTGAACAGAGAGACTTAAAATTTGTTATTTAAACCAAACATTTAGTACATCACTAACAAGTAAATTTGGCATTCCTCAAGGCACGGTTCTTGATCCATTATTATTTCTTATATATGTAAATGACATTTTCCAACAGAAAACCAAATGGGAATTAATTTCTTACGCAGATGACATTGTATTATCAATAAAAGGTCAAACATGGGAAATAGTTGCAACAAAATTGCAAATATTCATATTAATGCTTTAAAATCATGGTTCGATAATAACCTGCTCATACTTAATGCAAAAAAAAACAACATACGTCATATTCTCCTTAACGAAAATACCTAATCAGAGAGTTAATATTATAATCCACGACGAAAAATGTGATAATGTAAACTGTAATCGACTGTTCTTTTGAAATTAAATATCTCATTGATTAAAACCTGAAGTGGAACAGCCACATCACAGAGCTAATAAAGAGAATAAGGAAATGTATATATTTATTTGTTAGGTTTAGAAATATTTTAAATGCAAAAATAATCAAAAATGTGTACTATGCCCTTGTCCACTCTTTGCTTATCTACGGAATTATAAGCTGAGGAGGTTCCTATAAAAACCATCTAAACTCTGTAAAAGTTTCACAAAGAATCATCATCATCAATACTAAAAAACTCTACCTTCTCAACAGAATCACTTTTTAAATTGTTTCCAGTACAAAATGTCAATGATATAATTAAGCAAGCTTCCATTATAAAAATGTACAAAGAAAAAAATAACAAAGAAAACCAAGAATTTTACAAACTAATGAGAAATGGAAATCAATTTATGACACCTAATTTTACAACAACACAAATGCAAAACCATTATATTTACCAAGCCATAAAAAACTAAAATAATCTCCCTTCTGAACTGTGATGTATTGTCAACCAATCAGAACAAATAAATGAAATAAAATTCAAAAAATACTTAAATTAAACATAACATTGAAAAATCAATATTCTATACAAAAATATTATTATAGCATAAAACTTGTGTAAATATCGTGGTTCTCTTATCAGGCACAAGAACTCATCTTTTCTGATAAAGTAGACATAACCAATGATGATCTAAAATGTAATATTGTTAAATATGTATGTATCTATATTCCTTATATTATAATAAAAAAAATAAAAAAATATGCATTATTAACAATTTATTAAAATTTTACATCCCAAAATCTGTAGATTATGAAAAATATGATAATGATGTCATCATGAATTGAAAAAAATATATATATTGATAAAAGTGAACCGCTTAAAGGCAGAAACACACTCAGTCTACGTAAGTAATGCATCACCATATCTGGACTAATTACAATTCACACATTTTCTATGTAAATAGATGCTTTAGAAATACACTTGTCACACACAACGCAAAACCACGCTTCCATCGCTGCGCTGATATATTAAGCTGTCCAGATCGGTGTGAGACTTGTAAGATGGAGGGGGTGGCGTCCGCCTCCAACGAGTTGAATTCAGATCTAAGAGTGTTATTATCTATGCATCTACTCTTATGTTTGGTATATATATGGTTGTTTGTTTTGACAGTTGTCTTAATAAAATAATAAACTATGTAAATAGTCCTCAAATTCACTCTCCGAATGGCAAGACTTGACAAAACTACGAATTACATCTGCTGACAAGTAAAACACATTAACATAACCTAAAAAATGAACGTCAAATCAACTGACGGGCCTGCGCGCCGCGTACAAGGTGAAGCTAAAAGTGAAATCACTATTTAGATTAATCTTTACTACAAATCGGTATAGGTTGTCAATACCAAAAATATACTATGGATACATTGAAGCTTTTTCTATCGCTTGGCTTAATCAGAATCAAAATAAAATTGTTAATTACGTCATGAAAAATATAAGCGTAAACTAGTAAATAGATTTCTTTTTCAAGAGTTTACTATGAACTCGTAAAAGAAACAACTATTAAAAAATACTTTTATATAGGTATGTTTATTTGCTACCACTTGACTTAATTAACTTTTTTTCCGTTTTTATTAAATTATTCACAAACATTAAAATGCACTCTGGCGCTTACGTAATAATTTTTTGAGTGAAAAATTGGAGAGAATTCAAGAATTTTGTCACAAGACCGCGGAGCGCGGCAACGGACAGACGTCAGATCTGTGCTAGTTTTTTAACGGTTTTTTCCGTGTTTAAATAACTTTCGCTCGCAGCATTTTTAGTTCTCAAACTGTGTGTAAACTTGTCTTTTTCCGATATTATTATTTTTCATGACCAAAATATTATATCGTCTCAATATATCTTTTTGAAATTCACTTTCGTTTTCTTGAAAGAATGTATCAATGAAGTGGATTTTTGGAATTGGAAATTAACCCACTACCCGACATCCGATCGAGCTGAAACTCTGCAAGTCTCGTTGTCGAAAATAATGCATTTTGGTGGCACATAAGTGGACATATACACATTTATCTGAAATTGGATGACGTTACAACAGTTAATACACGCAATAAATTTCGGTACTACCAAATTGGGATTTGGCTTAGTTGTTAGCGTGGTTGACTCCAGTCCCCTTGGAGGAAAGTTTACTGTTTACTCCTCGTTAAAACAGTTATTTTGTAATTGGGAATCTTGGAAGAAATCTTGAAATTAACCCACTACTCGACACTCAATCGAGCTGAAACTCGGAAGATAGACTCGTTTTCGATGATAATACATTTTAGTGGCAATACATTGTATGACATTACAACAGTTAATATAAGCAATAAATGTCGGTCCTCAATCTATGGTTTTATTCCTTATTTACCTGAATTAATGATTTATATCTCTAGAAAAATGCTTTCTATTTGTATTTATAATGACTAATAATTCGTTTTTATAGCTCTATAATTCCTTGATAATTTCTAATACTGAGATTTGTTAGATTAAATTGTTTTTTAAATTGCATTTGTAAAATGGTTTTTATAATGACTCTAGTGGGCCGAGGCAGACGTTATTCTGCCACAGACCGCTTTTATGAAGGGAAGTTAAATTTTGGGTTTGTATGAATTTTTGGATGAGAAATCAGAAATATTAAATTGTCGTTGAAAAAATATTTTTAGATCTTGACAACAGCGCCACATATCGGGTCTAAGACTATTCTATATTTCAAGCTGGAACCAACCATACACTTTCATTGAAATCGGTTGGGCGGTTTCGGAGATTAGCGTGTACGAACACAGTAACACGTGATTTTTATAAACTAAGATTATTCAAGGTTTAATAGTTATAGTAAAATATATTTAACATATGTATGACCGGTCAATGGCTTATTTGGCATTGCGGCTGGGTCCCACCCCGGCGTCGTGAGTTCAATTTATCGCCTGGGTAAGTCCTTCATCGTTACACAAGCAACATTTTCCGCTTATTGTGATGGTAGTAGGAGATTTTCAAATATTGTCAGGCTATTTGCAATTCGGGAATGTTTGTCTTTTTTAGAAGTATTATAATTAACACTTCCTATGGGAAGGGTAGTTTAACCTCTTACGCCGGTCCTATTTGAATGGTGAGGTATGCATTGCTGTCCGATAATTTTATACTTATTATTATGGAAGATATTCGTGATTATTATTATGGAAGGGGTAAGAACAAAAATACTTTTGGCAAAGAACCAGAACGTAGACCCCCGAGACTAGTAATGCGTGTATCGCGTACGTCGACCCAGCGTGTTCTACCTTTAATAAGAGAAAATAAAGGTCACGCACCCAAAAGTGAATTATATGCCTTGCTATTTGGTAATATAGATATGAACTTCGTAATTCCTTGCATAATAATATAATGATAACAATATGTTATTATCTCTAAAATATTTTTTTTTATTTTATATTTTTTTTTTATTATATAAGTACATTTTTGTTTATTTGTTACAATATATGATCAAATATTTCAAGACCCCTCTTCCATAGAAGCATTAGCTTGTGGCTGGAAATGGAGTGTACATGGTTTTATTACAGTATATATATTTTATGACTGTTATCATTTTTCCGTATCGGGTAGGTAGTATTTAGTATGATTTAAAAGTAACGTGCTAATAATAAACCTTATCTCTAATCGCCAAAAAATCGACTTTGTAGGTGCCTACTGAAAAAATATTTTGCAAGTACGTACCTAGCAAATAATAAACCCTGTTTTGGGTAGATTGCAAATTCAATATTATTGGCAATTGTTGTGTGCGATAAAAATATTACAATAATATATTGCCGACATAAGAGTTTTTTGCTCCACGTCAATATTATTTGACCACATCATAATTAAAATCGCTGCTTAAAAATCGAAATTTTCAATCCATCTTCTGTGGTTATTTTTTGTGCTTAATTTTTCGTTACATTATTAAGTTCCAAGGAGTGCTAGATGACCGGACATCAATGTGGAAAGAATGCCAGATGACCGGACACCAATGTGGAATGAGTGCCAGATGACCGGACACCAATTTGGAAAGAATGCCAGATGACCGGACACCAATGTGGAATGAGTGCCAGATGACCGGACACCAATTTGGAAAGTGTGCCAGATGACCGGACACCGATTTGGAATATGTGCCAGATGACCGGACACTAATTTGTAAAAAGTGCCAGATGACCGGACACCGATGTGGAAAGAATGCTAGATGACCGGACACAAATTTGGAAAGTGTGCCAGACGACCGGATACTAATTTTGTAAAAAAGTGCCAGATGATTGGACACCGATGTGGAAAGAATGACAGATGACCGGACACCAATTTGAAAAGTGTGCCAGATGACCGGACACAAATTTGGAAAGTGTGCCAGATGACCGGACACTAATGTGGAAAGAGTGCCAGATGACCGGACACCGATTTGGAATGTGTGCCAGATGACCGGACACTAATTTGTAAAAAGTGCCAGATGACCGGACACCGATGTGGAAAGAATGCCAGATGACCGGTCACCAATAATCATGACCAAGTGGGTGCTCCAGTTAAAGCATCCTCGAGAAGTATCAATCGGGTAATAACTAGGGGAGACCGAGGGGAGTTGAAACAATTTTCACATTTTGTTTCATACATCAAATACTATAGACAGAAATCGTATGATATTAGTACCAATCGATAGGTCATTCTTTACACTTGCAAATGACTAGCATAAAGAAATTGTAAGCGTTAAATATTGTGGTTAAAAATCGACTTAACCGTAACAAGTCAACTTGTTTCAACTCCCCTCATACCAAGGTAAGATGAAACAGGGGTCGAGGAGAGTTGAAACATATGATTTTTGAGAAGTATTAAGGGCTGTAAAATAAAAATGATGATATAATTTAAAGGTATTTATTAAAATTAAACTTTTCAAGTAGGTACAAAACAAACTGACAAAAATAAAAATATTATGAAAATAAAAAACGTCAATCTGAAAAGCAGTTGTGGCAAACATAAGAAAGTTCCTCATTCCTACTAATAAAAATTAAACTTTTCAAGGACAAAACAAACTAACAGAAATAAAAATATTATGAAAATAAAAAACGTCAGTCTGAAAAGCAGTTGTGGCAAACATAAGAAAGTTCCCCACTAGTGCAAGCTTCATGAGCCCAATTGCTGCATTCCAGACATTGCACCCACTTTTCTTTGGCTCTGCTATTTGAATATGGCTCTAAACAACAAAGGCAAAGGGATTCTTCTTCTTCTGCACTGTCTTCGTTTCCTCTTGATTTCTTGACAACCTTGACCTTTTTAATTTTAGTGCCTGGTTTTGATCTTTTTGTTGTTTTTGTTTCTTTAAAGCTAGGTTTTTTCACCTTTTTCTTAGCCGTTCTAGCTGCTTCGATTGCAGCTAGTTCATCCTTTACGGGAGTGTCGGTTGAGACAGCGTATTTCACTTTGCGTCTGTTTGTTTGATTTCCTTTCCTTGGTGGAGTTTTTGGCAAGGGTCTAAGAGTTTCAGGTGAGAATGAAATTGCTGTCACAGTAACTGAAGTATCTCGTGATGTAGATGCTTCAGGTATTATATCTTCAGTGGTTGAAGGCATCGTGATAGAATTAAGCATTACTTCAGATATCGCCAGATCAGGTGAATTCTTATCAGAGTTTTCTGCAGACTTGGGTACGTCTTCTGTTTCGTAGATGATTTGAGCAGAAGTAGCCGATAAATTGAAGATTTAAAAAACGGTCTTTTCGGGATATCCAACCGTTGGAGCAGTCGCCATTTCCTCAGCTTCATAAGCAGTTTTTTTTAATATACCTGTAGAGGGAGGTATCGTTCAGGTTGTAACTCGAAGCCGCGTCACGGAGACTTTTCTGTCGCAAAGTAACTTCTTCTGCTGCGAGATCACATATTTCGAGACACGTCATACCTCTCTGTCAGTCTTTCTTTTATAAAAAGTAGGCATTCTGAAACAAAATAAACAAATTAAATCAACAAAAAAAAAAAAATTATTTTGTGCCCGTAAAATAATAAACAAATAAAATTGAAAACGAGGAGAGTTGAAACAGTCTGTTTCAAATCTCCTCAGTACGAAAAAACCTCCCATTTTTTATTTAATCCACAATCAAGAAGCAAATACACAAAAATCAATTGTACCAAACATATGTAATAAATCGTTAGTTAATGAGCTTTCAAAACACATATAACTTAAACCAAAACACAAAAACATTATCAAAATATAGGCATCGTAACAAAACTTTAAAAACTTACTTTTGACGATTTTTGAGACACGGCACGCACAACTCCACAACCGCTCGACTAGCGGCACCGAAGCGAACTGACGAGCCAGCAGGCGGAGGTAAACGGTTGAAAAGTGACGTTGCCAATTCGCCAACGGTTTTAAATTTGGAGAAATCGGTACTGTTTCAACTCACCTTTGTTTCAAAACCCCTCGGTCTCCCCTACTTTACTAAGTTAGTTTTCAGTAAGTACCTATCTACTTATTTTGCTTGAGGAGGCACTTAACAAAAAATGTTTACGGCGATGCACTACGTCGCGTAATATTTTGAATCGAGCCGCTATCAATAACACACTTTAGGTAGATGGCGATAAGGCTTAAATTCCCGCTTCACACCATCCACCTGTTTTGATTTATGCAAGAAAAAAACATGGCCAAAAAGTGCCTTTTATTTTATTTTGTGGATGTTCAGGCACAAATATTTAAATTTTATAAATAACTTAACTTTCCACACTATACAATAAGACCATAACTGAAAATGGGTTCGTAAGTAGGAGATTTTGAACTTTAAAGCAGTTTTCATAGGCCCATACATTATTTTTTTCTGGGCTTATCAAAAAGACTTATCTAAAAAATACTTGATTATTTCAAATTGAAGCATCTGAAACATTTCTAGGAGACCAAATTTTCAAACCAAAAACACATGCTTTTAAATTACTACGTAGTGCATCGCCTTAATGATTGATCACATTTTAGTTTTGACAGTAATGTTCCTTCCCTCCCATGTTAAACCATCAGAGCAGTAAAAATTTAATTACATTTTTATCACATGTAAACGGTAAAAATTAAGCCAAAAATACACCAGTTCTTGTTATCAATATTGTTTGAACAAAATGAAAGTCATTCAGTGCGCACTCGAATCTTGCCTCTTATAATATTACAGTTTCAATGGATTTTTCAAGTAAAACCAATCATTTTAATATTCTCACTTACTGAAGGATTAATTAAAGAAATTAATTTTAACATCACTGTATGTAATCAATGTGAATTGTGTTTTTTTTTATCCAGTGAGACTATGTCATCCCCAATATTGGTATGTTGTGAGGCTGAAAGTAGGGGAGGGGGAGGAGATGAGGAGGAAGAAGGTGGGGAAGTACCTGGCTATTGAGATCTGGTCACCAAACACGGCCAAAGCCATTTCAAGCAACGTTTCAATTATGAATGGTGGTCTTACACCAGGGTCATACTGAGAGTGTCTTCCACTCTGGAACGTGCAGCAAGTGTACTATATATTATTTTTAAATAAATTGATCGTGAAATAACACAAATTCATAAAAGAAAATTTACTTGAGGACGCCGGGAATCGAACCCGCATTCTTCGGATTGCTAGTCGAGAGCCTTACCCCTCGACCACGGAGGCCGTCAAATCTAGATGGATGTGCAAATCATCACAGTCGCTGTAATTAATTAGTACAGCACATTTAATTATGTATTATTCTAATTCGTAAACGTAAATTATTCACGCAATAATCAACACTATAGTCTCCGCTGAACGAATATTGCGAATTGAAGATGGGGCCAATGTGGAATGCTCTTGGTGGCTTAGCGCCAAGATCCTTTGACGTGTGCACGAAAGTCGGGTAAAACGTCCATCGCTGGTCGCCAACGCATGTCATGGCCAAGTGAACTTGTAAACGTTGGGCTAGCGCGTTGGCCCAATACATTGGACGAAGGTGTATTGGGCCCATAAAAGACGCTTCCCCTCGAACATGTATTATCATTAACCCTTAACACTAATTGTTAACCCATTGGACGTACTTTATCAATTACTTACAGACTACCATTAACCAACATGCAAACATAATTATAAAACATGTACCAAATAACATTTTACCAATTAAGCCATGGATTAACAACACTATTATTAAATCCATCCGTAAACGTAACAAACTCCACAAAAAACCGTAATGACAATCCTTATGATATAGAACTTCGAAACTTTTATAAAAGATATGGAAACATTTGTATCCAAATACTTAATAAGAAAGGCTAAAGAGATAAATAAAAAAATGTAATAATGATCCTAAAATCTTTGGAAAACGCTTAAAGAAGCCACCCACTCTCTTGATTGCGTTTCAGGGTAAACTATTTGAGCAATTGGAGGGAGTTGCGATGGGCAGTCCATTGTCGCCAGTACTAGCCAACTTTTTTATGGAGAAGTTTGAAGAAGTGGCACTCGACACAGCTTCCGCTGTCCCTAAAGTATGGTGGCGCTACGTCGACGATGTCTTCGCCATTTGGCCTCATGGAACGGAGAAACTGAAAGAATTCCTGGACCATCTTAATTCTCTCCACAGCAAAATTAAGTTCACAATGTAACTGGAAAACAAAGATAAAATCTTGCCATTTCTAGATGTGAAGGTGATGCGAAAACACGATGGTAGCCTAGGGCATGCCGTATTTAGGAAACCAACCCATACGAATCAATACTTACACGCGGATTAGAACCATCATCCAGCTCAGAAGAGAGGACTTATCCATACGTTGGTGACCCGAGAGACCAAATATGTGAAGAACATAAAATCGTAGTGGAACATACAAAGCTGACCGATGCACTGGAGCGTAACGGTTACCCAGCAATTCAAATCAAGGCAAATCATAAGATCCAAATCTGCACCAAACGAAGACAGAATTGAACAAGAGTCGAAAGTCTGTTCCTTCCTGCCTTATGTGCACAATGTGACAGACAGAATTGCCAGGCTATTGAGAAAGGAAAGTATCAAGACTGTCTTCGGAACTGAGGTCTGCAAAGACTATGTTTCCTCTGGAAACAGATGGAGTGTATAAACTCAGCTGTTCCGGATGTGACAAGGTCTATGTAGGCCAAACAGAGCGGACTATTTCCAAAAGGATTTCAGAACACTTCAGAGCTTGTAAACTCGGCCACCCTGACAAATCGGCAATTGCCGAGCATTAGATTGACACCGGGCATTACTTTGGATTTGTTCCTGAAGTCCTGGGGAGACCCAATACTTATAGAGCACGGCTGATTACGGAGGCCATTGAAATTCATAAAAATCCCGTAAATATTAATAGAGACGATGGAGCGAGGCTTAATAATTCTTGGTATCCGGTAATTGACGGCTACACCAGAGCTAGACGAAGAAAACCACTTTAAAAATAATACGTTAATGTTAGCTCAGAGGGTTGGAGCTGGCAACACGGTATTACATCCTCATACATAAGCTTACATTTCACAACAACTGATGATGGTCATGATGACCACCCCGGGAACGGAATACCCGCTATACCTGGCACACTTTGGCCAGGAAACAAACATGGGCCACCTGAGAGCCGCGGTGATCTACCTGTGCCACTGCAGGATTACATTAAGGAAGTACCGAAGCAACCATCTACAACACGGAACACAGTGCCACAGGTGCCAAAATTTCGGACATGGGTCCAGAAATTGCGCACACGTCGCCCGCTGCGTAAAATGCGAAGGAGCTCACGCCACACCGGAGTGCCCCAAAACGAATAGAGAAGAGCCGGCCGTCTGCTGCAATTGCGGCGGAGCCCATCCCGCAAACTACGGCAAATGCCCCAACAGGGTGGCATATGTAGCTGCTCTCCAGCGCAGACAGGAGCAGTCCAACGCCCAGAGGCGCAAAGAGGCATAGCCCAGGGCACAGAGACCCGCGGCCCGAGTAGACGGCCGGTCCTGGGCGGACGTAGCGGGCCGAAGCAACCACCAACAGCAGGCTCCTGAACAACAGGAACCACGAAGAACCACACCGGAACAACGCCAAGCGCCGAACACCGGATCCTCTGATGACGAGGACATAATGATTCTACTGCAAGGCCTCATCAGGGTACGCGAAAGACTGGCCTCCTGCTCATCCAAAGCAGAGAAACTGGTCATCCTAATGGAGCTTCTCATGGAGACCTCACCGTAAAGCTCCATGAGAAAAAATGACAGCGACGATGAAGAAATAGTATCCTTTTTAATATAACAAAATGTTTTTTCTTCCACAGGATTTCTCTCACAAACTTTTTCTCCCAACAGGTAGATATGCAGGACCACCGAAGCGAAAAGGACACAGCCAAAATATGAAAAAATGTAATACTTAAATTCAGTAAATCACAAAGTAAAACAGCGTAAAAAGTTCAGAACTTATTGTTTTCTTTTTCTTGTCATTTGTATGAGGTTTTTTATCCAGTTAAGAATTTTTCCTCATAAAACTTATTAATGTAACATAAATTCAGTCAATTAAATACAACCATCAGATGGTAATAGTAATAAGGCCAAATGAGCCGCAGTACTAGTCAGCTAGAAACATGAAGGGTATTGTTATAAGCCCTAGCTAGTTAGAGGATTACGAAAGAATCCATAAAATCAAAAAAAAAAAATCAACTTCAGATGCCCATAAAAACAGACACACACACACCACAAAATGCAGAACATCATATACCGATGTTACTGAAGGCCGTATATGTTTCAAGTTGACTATCGGCCGCTCCTTCCGGGTAAGGTTTTCTGCGGTTTCCCTTACTCTATCACGCAAATGCGGAAGGATTCCCACAATAGGACGCAGCCAAATTTCCCCCCCGATCCCAACACAACACAAACAGACACGTACGTAGTATATGGCCGCCGTTGGTCGCTGGTGGTGCTGATGCTGGACAAAACATGCAATTTTAGTAGGGTTTTTAGGTAACAAATTTTTTCCCTACCGAGAAAATACAAGGCCTCTAAGTCTATAAAAGCCAGGTAATATTTGAATAAACCCATATGAGGTAAAAATTGTGAGGCGCATATGACGCCGTTCTATTTGTATAAAGAACATTAACTTTAAATTCAGTAAATTTAAATGATTCACCACTTCATGGAATATAAGAATCTAGAAAATCAAAAAAAAAAAAAATCAACCTCAGATGCAATGCTGTCCGAAACGTTGGCTAAAGAAGGAGTCTAGGATAACACCCCAAAAACAAATAACAAAAATACTTTTGGCCGTGAAAATCTTAAATCATATTTTAATTGGAATAATGTGTACTTAAAAAACTAACAAGGGGCATAACTATTGTTAAAAGATGGTTAAACAATAATACACTAACATTGAATGTGACCAAATCTAAATACATTGAATTTAGTTTTAATCTTTCCTTAAGAACCCTAGAAAATCATATTAAAATATGTGCATGCCTCCTTAAAAATGCGATAACATGTGAATACCCTTATTTAGAACAGGTAACTAAAATAAAATATTTATTTTTGGAAAAACTTTATTGAGTAAAACCTCAAATTGAAATATTTAATTATTGAAAACAATATGCCTGCCTGAAGACTGTAATAGAACCACTTAATATTGCCCAAAAACTGATTCTCAAAGTTATGTACAAGAAAAAATTTACATATCCTACACAGTTACTTTATAAGGAATGTAATATCATGAATTTAAAACAACTATTTATCCTACAAACGCTATGCAGATTTTTTAACAATATTAGTTCTGCGAAAAGAACGCAACAAATTCGTACTACAAGAATTGGCTCTGGTCTGAACTTTATGGCAATTCACCCTAAATCTTCATTTGGGCAGAGACATTATTTGTACCAGGCTCCACTTCTATTTAATAGCCTTCCAGATCACATCAAATCGTCAAATTCCTTGTGTACATTTAAAAAGAATGTTAAATTATTTCTGCCATCCGAGGATTTCCAACATATTCTTTCATCTTTGTCCTTTTAAATTGTAGCATAATATTTTTGAATACGTTAATTTTTTCATCCTTTTCTTTTTTAATGTAATTTTTTTTTCTCTCTTTCTTTCTTCTCTGTTTTAAAAAAAATAATAGTTTGTTACATTTTTATTGCAATTAAATATCATGGTCACCCTACATGTTTACAGCATTATTGTAATGAATAGGCTGATAGGTACCATGTAGGTATCCAATTCGCAGAAATGTCAATGTAACAATATTGTTATCTTAATATTTGAATTATTTTTTTTTAATATTTCTTCTATATTAAATCTCTTATATTCCTTGTACTATTTTTTTAATATTTTGTAAAATTATTAACCTCAACACAGGCTTGTCCTAGTGAGGTTAAAAATTATAACTTTAAAAAAAAAGATACAATGTAAACGATAAATAAATAAATAAATATTAGCGATTTCTAAACGAAAATCTGAAATAGACAAATCAGAAAAGGATACGGTCACATCTAGGACTCGAACCCAGGACCCTTGCCTTAAGGCATTTTCGTTTAGAAATCGCTAATATTGTCTTCAATAATTAATTGTCTTGAATAATAATATATTATTTATCAACAGAGTGCATGTCAAAAATTCGCTCCACTTAATAATACAAAATCTAAAGCCTACAAAACCTAATATCCATAAAATTTATCTATAAACATGTCCCCGAAGATCAGTGTAGAGAATAATCGAAGTTTGTGAAATCTTAACGCTCTAATTTTACAGAATTTACAAGTGTTTAATTCAAACTGTGAAGTGTCAGAGTGTTGTTGCCGAAATAATAAACTGTCATTCTAATCACTGTAAACATACCTGTGCGAAAATAAAAACAATTAATACGTATCATCAAAGTTTGTGAAATCTTAACGCTTTAATTAACCAGGTTTACAAGTGTTTAATTCAACTGTGAAGTATCATAGTGTTATTGCCGAAATAATATCCTTTTATTCTAATCGCTGTAAACATACCTGTGCGAAAACAATTTTATATTACTCTTAATTCCCGGTTAACCAAAAGCGGCCGCTAGTCCAGTGGTGAGCGAATCCGCATATAGATCCGAAGGTCCTCAGTTCGATTCCTAGTAATACTAAGTTTTCTTCCTCAATTTTTTTTTTTCCTGCAATATTATTTAAATCATTGTGAAACAAGATATACGAGTTTAGCAGATCATCCAAATCAAGGCGCTGATTTAAAGTACGAATTATCATCAAGTACCCATAACTACTTACTGTGGCAAGTTAGCAATATTGCCTACATGTCAGCTGACAGGCGCAAATCATCGACTTATCAACTAAAGTGGTGAAGCGAATAAAAAAAAAAACACAAAAAATACGAATTGTACAAAACCAATTACTTATATAAAAAAATCCAGTGTTCAAAAAATGAACCGTCCTAAAAAAAGACATCTGAGCACAATGATGCCCCGGATTATTGGAGAAAATAGCGTCTTAATTGAGGATGCAAACGAAACCTCATCGATTGCGTCATCCAAAGGCTCGGATGATACCGAAGTAGAATATCCTTGCACCTCAGGGGTAGATGTGCTTAATGAAGCTCAAACACATCTGACAGCTCTACAAGATGTCTTGGCAGAGAAGCAGTCGAAGGTCTCAAAAGACCAGCAGCTGAGAATTGCCAGAAACGTGTCGGAAGTTTTTAGAT
The DNA here is from genome assembly GCA_026573805.1 of Hesperophylax magnus. Taxonomy (NCBI): domain Eukaryota; kingdom Metazoa; phylum Arthropoda; class Insecta; order Trichoptera; family Limnephilidae; genus Hesperophylax; species Hesperophylax magnus. The sequence goes on along the minus strand of JAIUSX010000184.1, from coordinate 8,199,700 downwards.
CCGTATCTCAGCTGTTGTTGGAGCGCGAGACCATGCGTGCTGATCTGGCTACAGTGACTGCCCAACTGAGAATGACAGAAATCAAAGTACGACACGTGAAGAGCGAAAAAAGACAACTTGAACAAAAAATTATTCAACTAGAGTCTGATCTTGGACCTGTAATGCGGAGAGTAGCGGAGGCAACGGAGGCTAGCCTCTCATTTGCTGACATCGCCCGCAAACAGCCTAATGATGCTCACCAACCCCCTCCACTTACCCAATATGGACATCGTGTCGGAGCACCAAGACCAGGCGTATGCGTATTTCCAACAGATGCAGACGCCACCAAGGATAGCGATGGTACCAAAAAAATTATCCAGGACATGATTCGGCCATCTGAACTAGGCGTTCGGGTCACGGGAATAAAAAAGATAAGAAATAAAGGTATCTTGATAAACACGGCAACCGCAGGTGAGCAACAAAAACTATTAAATGCACCCTGTTTCGACAAATCAAGCACAATTAAGGCCCGACTGCCGACCAAGCGATCTCCGAGACTAATATTTTTTGGGGTACCGAGGGACCTGACTGACGAAGAATTTTTAAGGATCGCCTTAACTGGGGTTCCCAACATTCAAGACATTGAGGGAACTATAGCGTGCTGTAAATTAAGTCACTTAGCTGGTGCTCGCACAGGAAACACTTGTCATCGTATTTATGAAATGCCAGCTATCGTCCGTAAATTACTTATTGAACAGGAGAAAGTATTTGTGAACTGGACTGTTTGCCGCGTCAGAGATTTTATTGGCCTTACTGTCTGCACTAAATGTCATATGATTGGACACTCATACAAATATTGCAGAGATACTAAACCTACATGTGGACACTGTGCACAAGAAAAACACACCCGTGAGTCGTGCCCAAATGCAGCCATCAAACCAGTTTGCGCGACATGCATCAGATTTGGTAAGCCTGCTGACCATTCAACCGGAGATAGGGACAACTGCCCAGCTTACATAGCTGCCCTCAAGAAGGACCTAGCTACAATAGACTATGGAGTGTAATATACAAGAACACAAGTGCCTAACTATCGATGACTATACTCCCATGAAGAACTGTCTGCGAATAATGTATATGAACGCCAGAAGTATACGAAACAAGTTTGACGAAATTGAGGAAAAGGTCAGAAGATTATGCGATATTGTTCATGTTCTTGTCATCACTGAAACGTGGCTTGATGTCGGAGAAGAAAAGTTCTTTTGCTTAAATGGTTTTTACAGTGCTTTTTCTTCTCGCCCAAATGAAGGAGGAGGAGGTGTGGCCATATATGTTCTGGATTCTATGAAGTGCTCTATCATTGAAAATTTTTCCAACGAAAATTCATTTTTAGGTATTAGTGTTTGCAGCAGTAATAGGAAACCAGTCAACATTTTTGCCATTTATCGAAAACCTAACCCAAACAACATGCACGATTTCCTAACACATTTTGAAAAAATACTGAACATAAGCAGACAAGATACATTAATACTCGGAGATTTCAACATTGACACTTCCATAAACACACCTTCTTCTTTAAATTTTATCAACACCTTATTAACATACAATTTCTCAATACAAAATAAATCATATCCCACGAGAGTCACTGATACAAGCAGCACTATTATAGATCACGTTATATCAAACAGACAAAACATTTCAACAACCATATCGAATATAGATGACCCGCTTAGTGACCATAATATACTAATTGTTGACTTTAAGAATAATTTAAAAAAATGGTTTAATAATAGAACTAAACCACGCTTTACTAAACCTATCATCAACAGTATGGCGGTAAAATCTTATATTGCGACTAACAAATTTGCTATCAACTCAACCAAACCCGAAGACGGTTACAAAGATTTTAATGATTATGTCAAAAATGCATTAGAAGCAGGTAAAACTACACCGAACGTAAAAACAGGAAGGCGGCAACATCTTAATACACCTTGGTTTGATTCTAAACTGAATTTCCTAATCAAGGAACGAAACCAGCTTCACAAGCAGTGGAAACAAGACCCAGGTAATATTACTCTTGCAATACGTAAAAATAAACTCAGAAACATAATAACTAATTATAGGAGAAGTCTGAAAAACAAATATTACATCAATAGCTTTCAACAAAACCTAACTAACCCAAGAAAAACTTGGAAAACCATTAACTCAATTCTGTCTAACCGTGTACATAAACCCACCAACACAATTGAATCTCTCATCGTAAATAATTGTGAAATTAGGGAACCCCGTGAAATAGCGTTGGCATTTAATGAGTTTTTCCTGTCAGTTGGAGAAAAATTGGCAGCTGCCATTCCATCATTCCCGGATGACTGTAATACAATATATGTAGAACCAAAGGCACGACAATCCTTATATATGACTAGGACGAATAAGGATGAGGTAATAAAGGTCATCTCGAAACTTAGGTCGAATGCAGCGGCAGGAATCGATGGAGTAACACCGTGCATTCTTAAAACCTGTAAAGAAGAACTAGCGGGGCACCTAACCCAACTTATCAACTTCTCCATAGGCTCGGGAATATTTCCAAACCAGTTAAAGCTAGCAAAAATTATACCAATTTTTAAAGAAGACTGCAAGAAGTGTATTTCTAACTACCGTCCAATATCGATTTTATCGGTATTTTCAAAGGTGTTTGAGTCAATTATCAAAGATAGACTGATAAAATACATCTCTAGCAATGATATCCTTACACCACAGCAATATGGCTTTCGGAAAAACTCCAATACCCAATGTGCCACTTTCGATTTCATTTCTAACATTCAGCAGTACATAGACCAGGGCGAATATGTGGCAGCTATATTTATAGATCTGAAAAAAGCCTTTGATACGGTAGATCATGAAATACTTCTACAGAAAATGGAACATTTGGGAATAGTAGGTAAATCTTTAAATTTGCTCCGAAGTTACCTAGCTGATAGATTTTGCCTTGTCGATATCGGAGGGAACCTAAGCGGCTTTGGAAAAATCACATGTGGAGTGCCACAGGGCTCTATTCTTGGACCTCTACTTTTCTTACTATACATCAATGATATAACTAAATGTGGCATCTCGGGAAAACTTCAACTTTACGCTGATGATACTGTGATTTACTACCATTGTAAAAATCTGAAGGAACTTGAAGCTCTAATGAATAAAGATCTCGCAAAGCTGGCAAAATGGCTTCGATTAAACAAATTAAGCCTCAATGTTAAAAAAACCCATTACCTTACTTTCGGTAAAAAAGATAACATGGGTATGAATATTATTCTTGGAAATGAAAAGCTACAACATGTTCAAGTAACGAAATATTTGGGGTTACTCATAGACTCTAACCTCTCGTGGAACTCCCATGTTGAGAATGTAAAATCCAAAATTTCCCCTATAACCGGTGTACTTTATCGACTCCAAGGTGTGCTCCCCACATCTTTACTGCGTGCAACTTATTATGCTATGATTCACTCCCACCTGAGTTATCTAGTTAGTATCTGGGGCACCATTACCAAAAAAAAAAGTTCGGAAATACAAGTAATTCAAAATAGAGCCGTACGTAATATATATAATCTGCCATGGGATACACATGTCAAAGATATATACTCACAGACACAAATACTTCCCTTTACAGTCCTTCCAAAGTATAACATCACAACTGCCATTCTACAAATAATTCAACACTCCTCACACACCAACACTAAACCAGTTTTTAATTCTGACATACACCAGCACAAAACACGATCACAAAATCAAATACATTTATCGTCATCTACTTACACGACCAAATTTGGAATTAACTCCTTACAATACATTGCACATAAACAATATAACGCATTACCTAGTAATTTAAAACTTCCGGCAACAAACAAAAAAACACTGGCAAAAGCTCTTAAAAGCTATTTCCTTAACAGTTTCATTAATGACTAACACAATCTTTCTCTAGAACTCCATAATAACATCTGCGTTTATTTATTTTAATGTATTTATTTTAATGTATTTTATTTATTTGCCTTGTCCTTTCTAATGCTGTCTTTCCCGAAATGAGTTTTATAAACTCATTGGGAATAATACATTATTACTTTGTTATCATTTTGTAATGTATTATCTTGTAATAAAAAAAAAAAAAAAAAAAAAAAAAAAAAAAAAAAAAAAAAAAAAATTAAATACTTTGGTATTATTTTTGACGGCAATTTGAAGTTGAAACAACATATAACCACTACAGCAAACAAACTTAGAAAATGCGTTTACTTTTTTAGACAAACTCGCAACTTTCTCAACCTAAACAAGCTCAACCAAAAACATAATCTCTTACAAATCCCTTTCGCTAAAACAACTTTTGGCCAGAGAAATTTTAGATATTTTGCAACAAGGCTATATAATGCTCTTCCACTAGCCATTAGACGAATCATTTTTTTTAAATATAAAACAGACACTATAATCGCAAGGCGAATCAAGAATGGACTGTAAAATTAATTGTGAACTTGAAGTTGACACAACGATGGTTAGAGATGGTGAACAGGGAGTAAGGAAGGAATCCGACTTACCCCTTTGATGTTCGTCAACGACGTTGATGGTTGGGTTCACTCACAGGAGATGATTTATTTCACACGCAACTTCCACAACATCTGGGTTGGGTAAGAACCACACTGAGGGAACCGAATATATTCACTGCACAGTATTCTACCCCGAGTTGATATCAATAAAAGCACTGATCATAAAGAGATGTTCATCAAACCGGCTTCATCAATAAACTGATTTAACAGTTACGTTTATTGTTGTAAATATCACACAAACGTGGGTATTGTCGGATAATGACAGGTACTTGTAGGTAATAGGAAAGGAAAATTTCAAGGACAATGTTAAGAGCCCGCTTTCCGTGTAAAGAATTTAGATTTGGGTAACACCTCAAAAAAAAACAATATTTAGTTTTAAAAGAATCCGACAGAGGTGTCACGGTCTGAATTCGTAATAGGAATGATTTTGGGGACTTAATAATTTAAATGACGGAATTAAATTACCGACATCTATTGCCATTTTAGAAAAACAAACCTATTTTTAGTTAGCACCGATCAAATTAGAACGAAAGTTGAAATGAAGATGGTTCTCAAAATATGGGTTTATTATTATTTATTATTATTAATTACGGATTTAATTAATTAAATATTTTTTTAAATTTTACAAAAAAGTAATTTGTATAGGTATAAAAAATACTTTACTTTACTAAAATACTACATAAAATACTTTCATAAAAGTTAATTATTAACTTTCATAAAATCAATTAATATTTATATATTTTTATTTTTATTTTTTTTTATTAGTAAAAAAAAGATACACGAATTACATATGCACTTTACCCCCAACATCTTGTATAATATGCGTAATATATTATTTATACACATGTAATATCTACTTTTGTACATTTATATAAATTATATACACGCTTACATTTTTATGCTCATCAAATTTATTATATTATAAAGATAGATAGAAAGACCCTTAGTGCCTCCTAAGGACTTACAAATCAGAAGACATTTTTGTAATTATTTATTGATTCATTTAAACAATTCAATAATTATAAAGAGTAATAAAACATGTATGCAACATAAAATTATATTCTAAAATGTGAAAGGGGCTTTATTTATTTACATTTTTATGAAATTACTACTTTTAATAGTTTAAGCTTTCAGTGAACTTTCAATTTTATTTTTAACTTCTCTAAATATTATATGTTTAAATTGTCAAATATAATTTAATCACAAAAACAAGATTCACTCAAAATGAAGGATTTGTGGTTCCGAAATGTTCCCATAAATACGATGAACGAACCCTAAACTATAAACTTATTACCCTAAACATGCTTTGATATGATCTGGAAACCTTATCGTCAATCTAAGCAAAGAGTTGGCCTAACGTCAAAAAAACTGTTGGAGTGTGACATGTGTCGCGTCAAATTTACAGTCATGGCAACTAACGCGCATTTCTCCCACTCCCTTGACACTAACACATTTTTCTTGTTGAACAATTTTTGGGACATCGGGGATATGTTAACAGCCGTCAAAAGCTCGGACAGTTCAGCAAGTCCAATTCCTGCAGGAGTCATCCCCGATACTGCTGCTACATTGACGTCCATGGTATGTTTAGGTTTTGGGTCGCATGTGTTGACTGTAAATTTGGCGCGACCCATGTTACATTCAAACAGTATTTTGAACATAAGGCCAAATCTTTTCTCAGATATGACAATAAGATTTCCAAATCCGCATCCAAAAGGAGGATGGTCCGATATGGATTTCAATTGTACATTCTTGTTTACGTACACACGTACATCAGATAAACTGTAAAAAAAAATAAAGTAATAAATAACAAAATAAATATTTCACAACACAATAATTTCATCGAAAATCTTAAATCCGTGTCACCTTTCTACATTTTCTATATTCTCTATATAATCTAAGAGTTAATCCTTAGGTAATGCCTTTTCAGATTGTTCGTGGAAGCTAGAAAAAAATAAAATCATTGATTATAACTGCACTTCAAGTGACCTTTTAAATAACAGTAATGGGCTCAAATGATTTTATTATTTACCTCCGTGCTTTAACATCTTTACAAGACTCGGGCAAAACAGTCTGTAGCGGAGTATAGATTTCACATCTGAAAAATAATTAAAGAGTTTATTGAAAATAGAACACCTAGGTACGGTTAGTCAAAAAACGTACAATAAAGTCAATTCTGGGTAGAAATTGTACAGTTGACATTCAGGACAGGTTCACTCCCTCCTCCTCAAAAAATACCCTCTATACAGCATTCTCAAAGATGACACAGGCTCTGAGAGAAATTATTTTCTTCAGGGCCTCCTTCCGACATAAAAAAATAACATCACTGAACTAAATTAAATTCCCCACAGTTTCAGAACTTTCAATAGCTTCTTTCGCTCGCATGTTTATTATTTTTCTGGATTCCACGTTCGAGTATTGTTATTTGAAACAGATGGCCCATATATTATTATTACATATTATATTATATTTCGGACATCGTTGCAGTGTGAATCATTAGAGCTGATGTAAAGTGACGTGTGTATTTGTGTACGTAGAAAGTTAATTCACAAATAGGTAAATCACGATCGTATAGGTATTCCTCAACAAGAAAACTAAATTAATAAAAATTTACCCCGTAATTTCTAATGCATTGGAATTAGTTTTATTTCCCAAAGTACCTATTCTGAAAAAAAAAATAATAACTTTTTACTACACAATACATAAATAAAAATTTGAATTATTAATTTTTATAGTAAATTATCGTTTATAATAAATATAAGCTTATAAATCAAAAATTGTATTTTTTTCTTCTCACCTATTAGATAGGATATAATTTTATGAGATATCATTTTTTCTTTGAAATACGGGATATCTTTCGTGTATTTCCCATCTTTGAAAAAACAATATTTATTAACTCATAAACTTTACACGCGTAAAAATTATCTTTATAGATTCAAATATTTGCACGTAATCGCACGTCTGTAGATCATAGAACGTTGAACGACACGTCTGCCCCCAAAGCCCTCGAGTTGGCGAATGAACTTTTCAAAGAAAGATAGGTTAATCTTCAAGTCGGAGCGAGCGCGCTATAATAAATATGATTTAAAAGCAATAGGCGTAAGCGACAGTTGTGAAAATGTTTAATAAATCACGGCGTATTTCAAAAATAGCAAAAATCACTTTTGGGGTCTATTGAGTAGCATTAAAAGAAGCATTGTGATTTTTTTCATACATATAACTTGTAAAATAACAGAAATAAACGTGTTAATAATATTTTTCGGAGCATACTTTGCGATTTATTTCTATCGAGGGAATTTCAAATAATTACCGTTTCGGCTTTTGGAACAAATAGATACTATCTTAAAGAATAACATATATTTTTTTAAGCGCTTAAAAACTTCAAAATTTTAAGGAAAGTATGTCGGAAATTGGATGAAATTCGAATAGTGGGCCCTTAAAGGAAGATAGTTGCGTCAACAGACACTACACGAAGTCTTGGATCATCAGCCAAGACAGATCCAAGATCAAAATTTTTATAAAATCCTCTTTATAAGTATGTACTCCAACTAGATGCTGATTAACCAATTTATCATTTATTATTATTATTTTTTATCATTTTCACATTGTCATTTAATGTAATGTAATATTACATGTATCAAATAATATGTAAACACTAATTTATGTATCCAATACGTCTGTCTCGATACAGGTATATGCTAGTGAGACAGACATTAAAAAACACCTGTAAAAAAACTTTATATTGATAATAAAAACGGAAAAATTACTGAACCCTAATAAAAGTATCATATTTATAAGTATCCCTAACAAAAATCCTTCTAAAAGCACTCCCCATATCTATTGTAAATAATGTTCCATTATCATCGTTTAACCCTTTCAAACCGTGTGTATATTTGAAATTCATTGATTTTTCCTCCCTATCTAGAGCGAATAAAAATTGACAATTATTGTTGACATTTTTGACTTTGCGTGAGTTTTTTTCGATTGGATAAAATGTCTTTATTTTCACCTGATATTATTTTTTTTGTTAATATTAATTTAGCCTCCGTGGTCGAGGGAAAAGGATCTCGACTAGCTATTTGAAGGTCGCGGGTTCAAATCCCGGCGTGTGTAAGTTTCAATCATCAATAAAAATTCAATCAACAAATTAAATAAAAACTGTTTTCAACATTATTTTTTTTAGTTCATTGGGAAACTAACAGTTAGACTATTTTAGTTAAATAAAAACTATATGTTACAACTATATATCTTATTTTTGTGCAAAATCACCTCAAGGGCGCTGTACAAATTTATAATACATTTCTACAATGATCTATTTTATTACTAAATATATATGGAGATAATATACAGTACAATACTTACCTGGTAGGTCACTTGAGATTAACACTTAATTAACATTATCTAATTGTTTATTAACGAAATTTATGTACAGGATTTAGGACATAATTGAAAAATTGGATATAACTGGACTTTCTCTTAGGAATGGTATATTTAATTTAAGGGTATGACAGCTTAAAAGAGTAAGTTTATAGTTTTAGACCTGAATTCTGTTGGACTTGTTATGGATCTTAGTTGCGGAGGGAGTTTATTCCAAGCCTTCGGCCCTGATACTCCGAAAGCGCGATCACCCAACTTAGTATTTGGCTTGCGCTTAGTTCCATCAGTCTGCCTACAGCTGCTGATGTTGCTGATCATTGTTGCGGGGGATCCACTAGTATATATCTATATAAATAAAATTTTAAATGTTCGTTTGTTCAAAATCTTAAATCTCCGAAAGTTCTTGACAAAACGTTACATTCGAATACGTTTATATACCTATATTATATAGACGTCCACCGAGGTAAAAACATGCATTTGTAAAGAAACAGCGCAATATGTTGGACGCAAAAGCAACACGCGCTATTGTTTCTCTATCTGCACAGACAGAATGAGCCACAGCAACGCGTGGCAGGGTACAGCTAGTTTTTAATAAAATCATTAACGTAATTATTATAATTACGAGTCGTTATTATTATTACAAGTTTACAGGCATAGATATCCTGGTGTTCAGTGAACAAATACAAAGCGATCAGACAAAAGCGGTAGTTACTAGTTACGAAACAAAAGGTTAAATTAGGCATATTTTAAGAAAAAAATGTGTATATTAGATAACGTTTGATCTTTGAATTGTGATGATAATCAACATGATAACATTTGACACTGTGGAACAACAACTACGTACTTCATCACAGCGGGCTCGATTCATCAGAGTAACTCCAGCCACAGAGCAAGGTGCCCGTCTAGTCCACGCTATCAATCACTACAATTAACTTGTACAATAGTAACCTCATAAATAGTTCATCATGGAAGCCCTCATATTTGACCAAAAGACCCTGTCCCTAAAGTACACCACCAACCGAGATATCCCGAAATTGGAGCTAGAAAACGACGTTTTGGTGGAAGTCGAGTATTCCGGGATTTGCGGTACTGACGTTCACATTATTGAGGTAAGAAAAGTTGTTTAATTTATACGCAATTTTAAAGTTTCAGATCGTTATACAATTGTATGTATAACGAATTATACGCTGTTTCGCGACATTGATTCGTTCCTTTACCATAAGGTTCAGCTCGGCAGTTCGGCTCGCGTATGTATACGTATCATTACATTGCAATCCAATGTTTATTTATTTTATTTATAAATAGTAAAATTATTAGCAAAAGTAAAAGCAGGTCATTGACTGGCGTCGTAGCGAAATCCTGTTTTGACTCGACTGTTTTACATTTGGTATTTTATGTAAATTTGTTTGCACGTTCCGTTTCCGTTTCAGAAAAAAATTTCAAATGAAATCGTCGTGTTTATTTGGACTTATTCGCATTGTTTTCAATAATATGGTAGGTACCTACTTGCCTCAAGAATGTTTGCAACAAGAATTACCATTGCGACATTGATGTATTATATTTAGATGAGACATGAAGCGAAAAAATAGGTTCCGCTTTTTTACCTCCAACTGACCTCCAACTCTTCCAACTCTCGCTACAGAATCCGGTCTATGCTCATCGCTTGCGGCATTCTAATAGTGGAACAAGTTTCGTTTAAATTTTAGTACGAAATAGCGCCTCTAATTGCAGCTCAATGCATTGAGGTAGTGACGATTCTTTGTTTAAAATATATAATTTCTTATTTGAGAGAAATAAAAAATCGTCGCAAAAATCAATAACTAAAGAAAATACCATAATGCACAAAATATACATTTAATAATTGTGTACTTGCAAATCTTTCGATTTTAGGGGAATTGGTTTTGATATATTAAATAATCGAATATTAGGAACGTACTTTTTTGGACGCGTGGTCTACATAACTGTTCACATAACTACTAGTTATAAAACGGTGCAAAACAAAAATTATTGTCATTTATAATTTATTAGTTATTTATTAATTACGTTATTTAATACAGAAAACATCATTTGGCCTTTTTTAAAGAATGTTTTTTTCTTTTTCAATCATAGAAAATTTATTTTGTGGCAATTATGTATTACATTCTCTGTGTGTTGTGGCACCATTTTTTTATTTATAATAAATAAACACAGCATTACTCGCGAAACATGTTGGTTTCCTAAATAATAAAAAACTGATTATTATTTGTGTTGATTTTTTTACTGTTTGACTAAGTACGAACTTTAATAGACAGTCAGTTCACATTTTCAAAAAGTGTTGCCATTCATGAAAGAATTGGGTTTTTATACGGACAAAGCTATTTATTCAAATTTATATTGCGTAGTATGTACGGAAGCAAACAAATAATATGTCGAAAGCAATACTTACGAAAAGTATATTTTCCTAAAATAATTAAATTAGCGCCATCAATGCGTAGATTATAACAATGTTCTTTTGAAAAAACGTGAATGTGCTATTGTAATATTTCTAGTCTCGTCTTCTGACATTGAATTAAACGCAATTTATTTTATGCAATTAACTCCGTGTGTAGATTATTTGCTGTGCAAAATTTTTATACAGAATTTTCCACATAAAACAATAATTTCATTTTATGAGGAACATACCAATACTATAATGTGAATGGTAGAAGAAGTCTGGGACACCCGAGGAAGACATGGCACGATCAAGTGAACCAGATGCTAGAGTCAGGCCATGTCAATAGTCAGAATAACAGAAGAATGTGTGTGAGACTATGTATGAATGTGAATGAGGCAAGGAGTGTGTGCCAAGACCGAGTTGTTTGGCGGTCCGTCCTCTCTGCCTACCCCTGCGGAGAAACGGCGTGATGGTTCGTTTGTTAGTTAGTTCTAAATATTATGCTCCGAGTCTTTAACTGCTGCACCCATTGACTATAGTATAATACGTAAGTATAATACATACAACTAATGGCTGCTCCCTATATAAAAGATAAACATTTGATATCAAGGTCGCATATGTCAAGTATCTAAGGAACACACAGAAATGTCTAACACTCTAGGGACTAAGCAAATATGTATTTGTGTTCATTACCAACGGTTCCCAAATGGTAGGCTGCGACCTGGGCTAAAGTTTTTTATTATTTTAAAAGAACACATCGATCCAACTTATTTATTATAAAAGACAATTATTTACATCGGGGGAGATGGAAAATACCGCATTTTAATATTTCGTTAATCTTAAATTTGTTTGTCCACTTGGTGGTCATTATTTTTAAAGTGACAGTTTTAAGGTTAGTTTTTTTCTTGTTTTATTCAACCCAAACTAAGATACTAAATTCTTTAATAGTTTCTTAGTTTGGGATCAATTGAAAAAGATGAAAAAAACGGGACAAAAAAACTTCGTTTCGTATTATTTTGTCAAAACAGGGCACGTACAAAATACGTCAAATTATCCGTAATTTGAACAAAATAGCTTTAAAGTGGAGTATTTTAGGATCTCAGATTGGATTAAATAAAAAAAAATAAACTTACCTTAAAACTATCCGTACTTTGAACAAAATAGCTTTAAAGTAAAGTATTTTAGGATCTTATTAAGGATTAAATAAAACAAGAGAAACTAACCTTAAAACTATCCGCACTTTGAACAAAATAGCTTTAAAGTAAAGTATTTTAGGATCTTATTAAGGATTAAATAAAACAAGAGAAACTAACCTTAAGACTGTCACTTTAAAAATAATGAGAAGAAGGACCAAAATACGTCAAATTATCCGTACTTTGAACAAAATTGCTTTAAAATGGAGTATTTTCCATCTCAGTATTATTTTTTTTTTCATCATTACAAATTAACTTATATATAAAATATTAAAATCCAAATCGGACAGTTCCGAACTCCTGCAACTAGCTAATTCCCCGGTACAGCGGTTTCGTACTATGCGAAACCAATACCGAAACAATAATTCTCTGATCACGGTACTTTAAATTTTTGTTGCTGTATATCTAGTATGTATTTTTTTATCCTAACTTTATTGTTATTATTTTTTACTGTACTTTAAATTTTTGTTGCTTTTATTTTTAATTCATGTATGTATGTATATTTATTTCTCATGTTAAGTTGTGTACACATGTAAAAGCCCTCTGAGCGTAAAATAAAATAAAAATTTCCGACTCGGGTTAAATCTTCCCCACGGGAAAAACTAAACCCTTCCAGACACTTTTCCACAAACGATCATCTATCTATAGATCTATATTATACAAGTGCATTATATAAGCATAATAAATACAAAATAATTCAAAAACAACACGTCAAATTATCAGAGATCACATGGGAAAATAATTCACCGACTCCAGATATTTTCATATCAGAGGGTTCGGCTCGGTAGAACTTCTAATTGGACCTATAAATCCTACTGATCCATCAATATAAATATTTAAAAAATCTTTCGTAATCCTACATGTATTTAAAACGACTAATTTTTGCATTTTTATGTATAAATTCTTTGATTATATTAAGTATTATTATGTATATTAAATAAAGTTGAATAGAAGTGTTTAGCCAACCTTTACCAGACTAAAAAACTACCGAAAATCTAGTTTTTTCGGTTATGGATTTCATTTTTCCACGATACTCTAAAATACAAGTAAATAAAGCATATTTTTCTGACACTAGAAGTATTAAGGATATCAAGCAAAACATTATGTTTCTAGAAGAAAACAAAAATGTTTTATGTAAGTTGGCAGTATAAGTTTTCTCTCGATTTGGTAAAGATCTAGAACCTATCCGTTACGTCGTCTTGAAGGATAAGTAAATAAATAACTGGGCCGTGGAAAAAAACGTTGGGGAAACGCTGGTCTATATTACGATTGGCATAACAAATTTACAACACGTAATAATTACTTATTCATCACTGCTCAAGGTTATACTTTATTATTATTATTATAAATTATTTAATAGTAGTTGTAATTAGTCGTAAACTTTATGACGTGCTTAATATTATTGTTGAGTTTATGTTGTTAGCCCACTGTAAATGAATTATTAAATAAATCCACAATTTGCATTGTATTTATAGCGTTTCAACAATAATAGCAAGACGGTGTAATGAACTTTAACAACCACTGTGTAGGTTCACTGAGGAATAGGAATAGGAATAGGAATAGGAATAGGAATAGGAATAGGAATAGGAATAGGAATAGGAATAGGAATAGGAATAGGAATAGGAATAGGAATAGGAATAGGAATAGGAATAGGAATAGGAATAGGAATAGGAATAGGAATAGGAATGAGGAATAGGAATAGGAATAGGAATAGTAATAGGAATAGGAATAGGAATAGGAATAGGAATAGGAATAGGAATAGGAATAGGAATAGGAATAGGAATAGGAATAGGAATAGGAATAGGAATAGGAAGAGGAATAGGAATAGGAATAGGAATAGGAATAGGAATAGGAATAGGAATAGGAATAGGAATAGGAATAGGAATAGGAATAGGAATAGGAATAGGAATAGGAATAGGAATAGGAATAGGAATAGGAAAAGGAAAAGGAAAAGGAATATGAATAGGAATGAGGAATAGGAATAGGAATCACTTAACACTCACTTATCACGGTCCCCCCAAAGGAAACGTTATATGTTCCCTTAACCCTTCAAACCTCGGAAGGACATTACTAGCCACAAACATCATATTCCATTAGAGCTGGGGGACAGATCTGGCCGGGTGTCCATACATTATAAAAATTGTTTTTTTTTCTATAATACGGAGATATGTGATTTGTCCGTCCGTCGTTGTAAAGAAAACTAATTATTTATCTCAGTTTGTCTCGAATATGCAGGGCCGGCCCTGCCCGGGCGCAATTGGATCAGTCCGCTCCAGGCCCCGAATTGCCAGGGCGCTGATAATACTTAACGTCTAACAGTCCGAACACATCACCTTTCAGATTATTTTTCATTAAAACGGCGCTGCACAAAAAATCCAAATCATCCCAAAATGATTGATTACGGTGATCATCTACTTAGGCGTCTACTGGTTTTGACGAGGGGCGCCAATATTTTACTGGCGCCGGAAGCCGTTTGGCTCAGGGCCGGCCCTGAAAATATGTATACTTGATTCCATGGATAAAATTGTCAAAGTGCATGATTGAAAATTGGCGGGATTGTTTCTTTGACAATTTGATAGTTTAAAAATTATTTTTTTAAATTGTATTAATGGCATAAAAAGAAAAGTAACCATTTTCTTACTATTTCTTGATACAAAAGAATGTGTTTTCAAAATAAAGAATTCTTTCAAAATTACGGACGTTTCTAGTCAAAATGTTTCGAAAAGTTTTTGTTAACTTTTTCATGTTTTATATTAAAATTTTATTAATAAGAAATATATGTTTATTTCAAATACCTACAAACATTTAAAAGGTAATTTATTCTAGTTACTAATGTGGTATTTATTTTTGGCCCTACTTCAAAAATAAGAAATATACAGCACATTTAACTGGTATTTCGACACATTGCCTTGCGCCGTAGTGGGAGTGATATATTCATATAGTCACTCCTGGAAATACTGATCCCTAGATTCTTACCCAACCCTCATACATTTTACCTTTCCAGAACTTCCTCCCCTTCCTTTCCTTAAAAAATACACTCCACACAGCATCCCAAAAGATGGCCTCCTATGTTTTAATGTTAAAAAAAAATACCCGGAAGCATTCCGAAATTCCGTGGGAAAGTTCGCCGTCGTTGGGACTTGTATTTAAAGATATTTAAAAGTCTGAAGGGTTAACCCTTTGTTTTACCAAGAGGGTTTTGACTAGCATTTTCTCTCACTGGGTTAGCTGAACTTATGTGAACTGTGATTTAAGTTTTAATTACTGAACATTGGTCACCATGAAACAGGCATCCGCCTAGTGCGGTGATTTAATATATATATACATTATCTGTAAATGTCTATGTCAAATATCAAGTATTTATAAAAAAAATATATGATTTTCCTCCCTCTGATCGTGTGTAGGGACTAACAACTAACTTTATTTAATTTATTTTTACTGTAGGGTACCTTCCCTTGCAATGACCGCAACCCCTTCGTGATGGGCCACGAATTTGTGGGAATCGTCGTGAAGGCGGGCCCCAAGGCCAACTTCCAGATTGGACAGCGTGTATCCGTCGACCCCAATAGGTAAGTCCACAATACTAATAAAAACAAATCCCATACAGCCCCCATTAGTACCGACAGGTAAAATAGGGTTTGAAAAATAGTGTATTCATGAAGCTTTGGTGATACATCTTATCTTGGCGGCATTAATGAAGATCTGCAGTCTGATTGGATCGAGTGAGGTATCGTTTACTATGTTTTCATTCGTGCTAAATGGAATGTGACCACTTCTAAGTCGATAGAGTCAATATTTGAAGAGATAAGTCAGTTTTAAGCCTTTTAAAAAGATTTAAAAAATCAACATCAAATCCGGTTAGCCATGGGAGCACCAAAATGGATGAGGGTACCTACCCAATAATATGGAGATTCTGAAGTTTCCGCTTTAAATAAATATTTTCAAAATACTAATTTCGATTGTGTGCCTCTCTGTCTGTCGGTAGCTCTGGTTTAATGACAGCCTCTGTGCTCTATGGGTAAGGGGTACAACCTTCTCGTACCTACCTTACGTGCAGCTAAATAGATCCATTATTACTAACTTCATGCAACCAGAGTTTTTGAAAGGCTCATTCCTGGTATTGAAAAAATGAGTATTGCTAATTTATTAAGAATCTCTTCAATTTATTGGTAAATCGGTGATAAACGGGATGGCAAGCCTTTAACGAATGAATTAACAGGTTTCCTGATAAGTAAAATTTGAATGTATTATCACGCTGTCGGAAAACGTGTAGGTACATAAAAATCTTTCTATCTCTGAATTTACTAAAAGTTTATCAGGAATCGGCCTGCAACCCCGTTTTTAACCGAATTAGCAATAATTTGAAGATATTTTTAATAAATTAGTAATACTCATTTTTCTCCTTAAACATTTAAGGCGAAGCTTAATGCCAAATCACTATTTTGATTAATCTTTATAACGAATTGGTTTACATTATGAATAGCAAAAAATATGCTTTAGATTAATTGAAGGTTTCGCTTGAGTAGAATACAAATAAAAATATAAATTACTCAATAAAAATATGCATGCAAACTGCTAAAAAAAATGTTTTTTCAATAGAAATGTATGAACGCATAAAGGAAACAACTTTTAAAAAATACAGTATTATAGCTAAGATTATCTGTGACAGTTTCACTTGATTCACTTTTTTGCTTTCTCATAAAATTATTTACAAAATAAATAAAAACTAGTTTTTTGCTTGAAATCGAACATTTCTTGACTCCGTTTGTCAAGCGATTAACGCCCATTACCTACGATATAAGCTATACCAAGAATATACACATTTATGGCTAGTAGCTTCCTCTTAAACAGGATTTTGGAATGAGCAACTCTCGTAGGTAAATGAAATTCAATGTGGTTAACTAAATCAGGGCGGTCTGTACTACCATTTACAATGTGGAAAGTAAAATATTTGTTGAATGTTTCCCAGCGGTTGTGGTGTCTGTCAGGCTTGCCACAAAGGAAACTATCACCTTTGTGACGTGGGCGGCATCAACAACACGGTGGGCATCTGGAGGGACGGCGGCTGGGCTAAGTTCTGTCGGGTGCCCGACACGCAAGTCTTCCTGATGCCTGACTGCGTCACTCCAATGCAAGGTAGGTATCCTTTCTCCAATATCAGCCACTTTTGAAATCTAACCTAATGGGCCACCCATTGCCAAGGCGCTGTTAATACCTGACACATAACAGTCCTAACACATCGCCCTTGAGATTATTTTTTCATAAAAACAGCGCTACACAAAAATACAAACCATCCGAACATTATTTATTATAGTGACCTAGGCGTCGAAATTTGACTCTGCCCGAAAGATTGTAACCAGCGATCCTTGTTCATATTTGGAGTCCAACATTTTTCTGTCCTATTCAATTCAAAAGCATTAACAAAAAGCAAACGTTAAAGTTATAACATGCTACAGGGATGAAAAAAATCAGTGTTTCTGCCGCTCAAGGCGAAGCACTACGTAGTAATCCAAAATCATGAGTTTTTTTATTTGAAAATTAATATATTATATAGCTTACAAATATTTTGATGCTTTATTTAAACACTGCTATTAGAATACATCTTTATCTTTGAAATAATCGAGCATTTTTAGTATCAGGCCTATAATAACTTCTTTGAAGATGAAAATCTCCTTCTTACGAACCCATTTTCGGTAATGGCTTTATTGTATAGTATGGCAAATGAAGTCCTTTAGAAAATAATCGTAAAAAATTTAAATATCTGTGCCTAAACTTCGCAAAATAAAATAAAACTCATTGTTTTGCGATGTTCTTTTCTTGCATAAATCAAAACGGTTGATCAACGGTTGATTTGACAAAATCAAGGCGGCTGGTGTTAAGCGGGAATTTAAACCTTATAGCCACCTACATAAAGAGTGATATTGTTAGCGACCTAATTTCAAATGTTGAGTATTGGCACATTGCTAGTCAATCCAAGGAAGCCTACTATGCCTCAATACAAGGACTATCCCATCAAAACCGTGGTTTCAAAAATTCACCCATTTTTCCAAAAAAGAAAAAATCTTCACTTATTCGAATGGGGATCGGACATTATTCCGTTCCTTCCCACCTTTTTAAAATTCACGTCCTTGACTTCCCAGATTGTACATTCTGTGGTCTAGAAGTGGGAACTTTAGATCAGATATTTTTTGGTTGTCCCTCTCTAAACAAATATCCTCTCTTCTATCAAGCCTTATCTAAAATTGCCTCCCCTCCATTCAACATCTCATCTCTTCTAAGTCTGAACTCGACTCTAATTTTCATTATAATTTTGAAATTTGACTATTTAAATAAAATTTAAATTTAAATTCACCTTTCATTTCTCCATGTTTTTAAATGATGGCTAAGAACACCCTTGAAGGGTGAAAGCCAGAAATAATGGGAAAAAAAATTATTACACGACGTGGTGCATGTGGAGAGATTTTTGCTCTATTTTATACATATCTCCCTTTCAAGCCATGTTCTTCTTCTTTTTGAACACTTACTACATGATTTTTATATGCATTCTATTTTGTAGGTGCCCTTACGGAGCCACTGTCTTGCTTGGCGCGCGGCTGGGATCGTGCCGGAAGGATTCCGATCGGAGAGGACATCCTCGTCATGGGGGCTGGCATCATCGGTAAATAAAAACCTTAATTTTTACTCTTCTAATCATCCTTTAAGTCATCATCGACGTCGACCAACACCTTCATAAGAAAAAGCCTAGACTTTGAGAGTCAAGGACCAAATTTGACCGCCTATAATCAAACATAATTTCTTCCAAAAGTATTTAATTGTATTGGAATAACTTTTTGAAGGTTATACTAATAAATGTACACGAAACAGAACAAGACGCAGAATAATACAATCTAATAACTACACCTATTTTTATTAACATACCTATTTGACTGAGGATTTAACCTTCCTCCCAAGGTATTTTTTTAACATTAGCTCCACACAGAAGTCCCTGTGGAAAAAATTCACTCCCAAATTGAAAATGGGACTCAAGCCAAATCCCAATTGGGTAAGACCGATATTTATTTCGTATATTAATGTCATCCGATTTAAGAGAAATATGTATATGCGCGTTTGTATGCATGATTGCCACCAGTTGATAGAATGCATTGTCGTCGACAACGAGTCTATCTACAGAGTTTCAGTTCGATCTGATGTCGGGAAGTGGGTTAATTTCCACTTCCAAGATTCCATTTCATTCAAAAAAGCAACATTGACATTCATAAAGATGTTTTTAAAAAGGTTAAAATATTGGAAAATTAGTTGAAGATAATATTGTTAATTCTGAATTTGAAATACGAGATCGGAAAAAAAAACAATGGCGGAGTGGATTGAGGTATTGTCCCGGTAAGATAGAAATCCTGGGAACGACTCCCAGTCGCGACAGTAACGTTTTTTTATATGTGATTTATTAGTATTATTATAGTATTTTTAATATTATGAAAATTCTTGAAATTTCTCTACAGAGGGAGTATGGCTACTACCCTTGGCACTATCCTAGCGTTTTCCTTTTGGGAATGCGCAATATATCGTAAGATATCTTTTCAGGGTTTACGCTAAAATTGCTTGATAAACAATTGAGATCTAGCCTTGATATCATTATCAAATCGAACTCATTATGTTATTACAATATTGATTTATGATAATTTTATCAGATGGCACATGTCATTTGGAAATCAATCATAAAACACTCAGCGTAAATATATTAGGCACAGATAAAGTACTTAATGTAATCGTCAATAATAACTCTTTATTTAATTTACATCTACAGGATTTTCCAATAAGAGGTGTTATTTTGATATTCAATCGTAAAAGATCAATGGGTTCGTTGCTTGTGTGGCACGTAGCGCCGTCTTGTTGAAAGCAAACGTTGTCCAGATCAATACCATCCAATTCCGGCCATAAAAATCATTAATCATCTCTCGATAGCGCAATCCATTCACCGTAACTGTTGCTCCAGCCTCATTTTCGAAAAAGTACCAACGACTCCACCGGGCCATAAACCGCACCAAAACAGTCACACGTTGAGGATAGAGAGGCTTTTCAACAATAACTCTTGGGTTTTCCGAGCCCCAGATTCTATTTGTCAAATGTCAAAAAATGACAGCTTCAAAAGTAACATCGACCGAAATAGCGGGCATTCAAAATACAACCTCTTATTGGAAAACCCTGTATAATCAGGAGGTCCAGCACCATACATAAACCAATTCCAGCACGGACGATTGATAAAGCCCTATGTCTATACAAATTCGTGATCTATGGTCAGTAAATTACGAGCAACATTCGCGAGCACTGTCAACAACGATAGACAAAAAAGCCCGCCAAATCTACCGTGGGTGCTTGGCTGTAAATTAAATTTCGTTTGATTGTTGATATACGCAACTTATTAATAATAATATCGTTCATTATGCAAATTACTGGTTTATTAATGAATGGAATAATGTGGTAAATATTTAATTTAACAAAAACTACACAAATAAAATTAATGGCTTATGAAGGAACGGAGCTCTTGAGAAATGAAAGAATTTGTAGATGCGGCGAGTAATCTGTTCGGGCCAATGACCCTACATTTGTTCGGGCTCGCGGAAACGAAATTTGCTCACCCAATAAGTTGTGAATAAAAACCTCACTAGCTAATTAAATCCCTGTTTAATGCCAAAAAGTAAGGTAAAGGTTACGAATTCCGCTTCACCGTAAATACGCAATATTTCACTTTCAAATAAATGGATTTAGTTTTATTAATTCATAACATGATTTATTATTTCGGGGGAGACGGAAAAATACGCACTTTTAATTTTAATTTCATTTATTAAGTCACTTACGCGATATGTCAATTAGTATGCGGCGCCGTTTACCTAGCCAGTGCGCGGGTTAGGTACAGTACCTACCTACGAACTAATTCAATTAAAGAAAATAAAATCTGAAAATATTAAATTAATATATATAACCTAACCTAATCTAACTGTGATTTTCTATAGCAAAAAAATGCCCCTTTAATAACGCCTGCTCGCGTCCCCTTTAGAGTTATATCCCAGTTTTCAAGTTGTTTGTGGGCTACGCTAGGTTTGTATAGACTGGTTTGTGATTTGATTCTAATACCTATTTTCGATGTTATTTTCTGTAACAAAAAAATGCCCCTTTAATAACGCCTGCTCGCGTCCCCTTTAGAGTTATATCCCAGTTTTCAAGTAGTTTGTGGGCTACGCTAGGTTTGTATAGACTGGTTTGTGATTTAATTCTAATACCTTTTCCCATGTTCTAACCTAACCTAACCTAAACTACCTAAACTGAATACGTTAAATCTCATTTTATTCTGTTTGGTTGTTATTCGGGTTATTTTATTTAATTATATGTTGATTATTTGTTATAAATAATACATTGACTTACATATGGATTAATTATACACGATGATATTATTTATTTTATATGGCAATACTAAATTTTTTTTTGGTTGGCAGCTGTGTCTATGAAATATTTTGTAGGTATGAATTACGATATTATGAATATAATCCAACTCTTGATATGAACATTGTCGCCGTCGACTGCTACTATAACGGCGCCGCATACTAATTGACATATCGCTTAAGTGACATAAACGAAATTAAAATTAAAAGTGCGTATTTTTCCGTCTCCCCCGACATAATAAATCATGTTTTGAATTAATAAAGCTAAATCCATTTATTTGAAAGTGAAATATTGTGTATTAAGAGTGAAGCGGAATAAGAGAAAAATAATAAAAGTAAATGTGGAGTTCTAATGCATATTTTGGTTAGTATTTGAATTAAAAATTCCCACTTCTTAAAATTTTGCAAATTCACTTTGTGGCACCATTTTATTAATGAAATAAATTAAAACACTTTGTTTTTACCACGATAATCTTTATTTTTTTTAAATCGACTTGTTTCGAGAACGATGTTCTCTTCATCAGGACATAAATTGTACAATTGAACTGAACATGACAAGTTTGTTTTAAATGCAGGACAAATCTAACCACGAGTTGATATCATAATTTCACTATATCCAAACGTAGAATATACTTAGGTATCATCTGAATCGATATAATAGTCCCAGCGAGAGATCGTAAGTGACATCACTGTTCTAGTATCTTCTGTCTTGTTCGTTTTCAAATAAGACGCGTGGGAAGGAAGAGGGCGAACATCGATGACTTCCATACGAGCTCTCGCTGGCACTAGTTTACTTTTTTTTGTTATGAGAAGGTATTAATTTACAATGTGTTTTTTTATCTTTTGTACTTACCTACTCTGTTTATTGTAGGAATTCTGTGGTCTGAGCTCTTCCACCTACAAGGACACAAAAGAGTGACCATCTCTGAACCGAACCAGGATCGTCGCAACCTTGTCACTAAAATTGGTAAGGCATTATTTACTACTAGCGCTGATCCGTAAAAAATCAGGGCCTTCTATAATTGTTGGATTTGTAGAGCTGAGCCAAGTGTTTATAAAAAATATTTGCCTCAGGATTATTGCCTTCCAAATTAATAATAATAATAAATGTTTTATTAACCTCCTTTTTTGTAACAAATAGAGATAATGATATCCTCACTGGGATCTCCCGTGCTGAGGATTTCGTTTTGAACATTATTAAAATTTAGTAGTACCTATGGGTAATATGAAATAATCAATATAAATAAAATTGTAAGGACGGGTTGTTTCGGAGAATTTTAACAATTCATCAAATTTCAACGTTCATTTCCGGGTTCTGTGAAAGTCCAATACAAGTTCTGTTATTGTATCATTATAGGCTAATTGCTTGACAGAACTGAAATAATAACAGAACTTGAAAAAATCTTTTACGGAACTTAAAAATTAACTTTGAAATTTGCAGAATTGTTCAAATTCTCCGAAAATCTTAAATCTCCCAAAGTTATGATATTTTTTAGTGAAGTTGAATAGTGTTTGGGTTTTAGTATGTACTTAATTTCAGCATATTTTCTATTTCTGATCTCTCTATGGTTGTATCCAGCTTTTATTTGAGATTTAAATGTTATAATTTTTTTGGGTTTTGTTGAGAGTGGGATTTTTTTGTAGAGTTTAGTATCTACCATAGTAGAGGAAGCTTTTTTGCCCAAATTTTGCATTTTTAGTTGCTTGTCGGATATGTTTTTGATCCCGAGATCTAGTATTTCTAATATATGTGTTAGTTGTTACTTCTGGTGTTTTGTATTTAAAGGAGTTTTGTCTTTAAAAGAGAATTTTATAAATGAGTTTTGTTAAAAAATTAAAACGAACTTTTCGAATGTTAATAATATATAAAAATTACGACATATATTCATTGACATTGAACTAAAATACAAGAGAGATTCTTTTCATACTAATCCAACAAAAAAATTACCGCCTCTTATGAAAACAATAGTCAATCAAAGAATTTGTGAAATGGCTATATTTTAACGGGGCGTTATAAAGTATGTCCACTGGATCTAGTTCAATGAAACCACGCTTTTGTCTCAGTAATTTATCTTCATTCTAAGAATTCATCTGAACAATAATTAATTAAGCAAGTATTAATTAATACAATAATTTTGGTTCCTACTTTATCGTTGGTCTGATATCATTTATACAGTAAGACATTTTTAAGTGAACAATCAGTCGGGGTCAGAAGCGGCTCTAGGGGTCCAGAAGTGGAAGATCAATCGAAAAAAATATCCACCTATTCTGAATCCTGTAGTACAATATTGTTTAATTTAAGATTATTTAGCTAATTATTTACACATATAACTAGTTCATTTTTTTTCTTTTTAAAGATCTTTTTCTATTAAAAGTTTTTGAATCACTCCAATCTAAGTCAAGTAATCTAGTCCAAAATTTTGAACTCCAATCTCAGTCCTTTGTTTATCAGTAGACTTAAAAAGTAAACAATAAAATATATAAATTTGTTTTAGACCACTTTAATTTTAATTGCACTCTACCGGTTTCGGAAGCATCCTTCCTTCGTCAGGAGAATATTAAAACTAACCTATGATACAAAATATTGACAGATATATACACAAAAATATATAATTTAGGTGTTTGAGTAGGAGGTTAACAAAGGGGGACGGGTAATTGCGGGAATTCCGGCAATAACAGAGCGGTTTACTGGAAATATATCTAGAATGGGACTAAACGATAAATTAATTTGGTCATTATACATTTATTTGGTTATAAAGAAAACATTTAAAGCAAACCTGTACGGTAATTTTATGGGGATCTGGTAGTGAGACAATGAAATATGATGTTGTGTGGTGTCACGGCATTTATTGCGAGTCAGTATAATTGTGCAGTTGGAAGATGACTGAGACCGATGAGGATGACACCAGGCGTAGACGGCGATGACGGCGGTAGGATGGTCGAGGCGCGAGTCAGTGGGTCGACACCGCGTTGATGGAGACCGGACTCGTGGGCTTGTTCAGCATTGGTGAAGGCGAGGAGTCCTCCAGGTACTTCAGCGTAAACGAGGTAGCCGAAGGCGCGATGGACCTGGTCGGCAGATCAGCGGGAAATGCGGTACCGATATTTCAATTGAAGTTTCGTAAGTCTGATTGTTAATTCAACTTTTAACTCGGTGCGGTATGGTTATGATATGATGACCCTACAATTTTATTGCACCCGCAAATCCACTGACCAAAATTATAAATTTTCGTTTGAAAACATCGTTTTGAATCTCTTTATTTTTCTCTCTTGTAAAATAAACTAATTGTCACTTGATTTAAATACGTTTTTCATGATTCAATGAATTGTTTGCAATTTCTTTCAATACGATATCCCCAGAATTTGACATTTTAAATTATTCCATGCCAATTACGTCTACAATGTTAAACATTATTTCTCGAACTAATATTCAAGCTCAAAATGGCTATCGTTTATCACACAAAAACTTTTGGCTGACATTTTTTCACATCTCTCTGTGTAGGTCGTAGATATCTCACCGCGCTCATGTCCAAAGACTCCTTCAAAATTAATTTTGTATGATACTAAGCATACGTCAGATATGATAGTGTTTACCTCCTTTGTCTGTATAGCAAAGAGAGGAGATACTTTGGGGACACATTTTAAAGTAACCCACGGTAGGTATATACAATAGCTTCTCATTTGGATGCTAGATGGCACTGCGCTATCACCGTACGAATATGCATGAATAGTTAAAAAAAAATTATATTAATATTGAAGCATATTTTTGAGATATCATTGACCAAATTATCCCCATAGAAGAGCCGCCACTGGTAGGGGTCAATGTTTTATGATAATATTTAATGCCAATTCAATTATCTGTTTGTCATGATGAATACATAATAAGAACACTTAATTAATTTGTGAAAGTCATCTTTATTTAAAAAGTAGTCGAAAATTGCGAATTTTTACAAAAGAGAAATATCATAAATAATAATTAAAATTATTAATAAAAAATTTTAAACATGAAATGTACTGTTGGTAGGTAGGTACATAAAAAATGCATAAGTTACATAATATGTAGGCAAAACTTTTGATGTGTTACTGGTGGCCTACTCAGATACATTTAAATAAGATAATAATGGCTTTTGTACATTTATAACAACTTAGTTTCAAAATGACTTATTTTTATTTAAATGTTAGTATGTTGATGTTTCACTTTGTGAAATGTATTCTTTTTGTATTATTTTCTTTTATATCTGATTTACTTCCCTGAAGTTGTTTCCCTCACCGTCCAAAATTATATATATTGTATTTTACGGAGTATTATCACGAACTATGAATATCCTTAAAAATGTGTGGAAGATAGGTTTATTTTTCTGAGTATGATTATCGTACTAAAAAATTTTAATTTAAACAATTTCGTTCAGAATTATTGATTTCAAAAACGATCTAATACGAAACGGTACTAACTGACTACAACGTCGTTATGACATAAAAAAAACCCCGATGTATGGTAAGACGGCTGTCACTAACATCGTCCGGCGAGACGTAAAAGCCACCGAATTCACGAATAAAAACGAACATGTCGTTTGGGCGGCAAATTGAAAATGGCACTAAATTTATAGAAAACTAGATGATGTACCCGGCGTTGCTAAAGCTAGCCATACACACTACGGTCCACCGGAGAGGTCTACCTGTGCAAGGTATGCCTGGGCAGGCAGACCGGAGCGTGTGTGGGAATAGACCTGTGCAGTTTTTTTAACCTGCGCAGGCGACCGGTGCAAAATCGAAAATCAATTCTTTCGGGCGACACCGTAAGGTGTACCTGCGTGTGTGTGCATGTACTCCGGTCGCCTGCGCAGGTCGCGTCAAATCTTAAAGTAACTTATAATATATTATTTCTCATAACTGTATCTTTTTTTATCATTGGTGTAACCATTGCAAGTAATTTTAGGTATGTGTTCTCGTGCATTCTGAGATAGTTTTTAAAATCTTCAGGTTCAAATTTTAATTCATTCACTTTGTTCGCTTCTTTTTCACTGTTTTATCTTTTTTCATCAAAATTAACGCAAGGCCTATCAACGCCAACCCGTCATCGTCTGCAATCGATGCCATCGCAAAGAGAATGAACTGAAGACCGCTCCGGTACACCGGAACGTCCCCATACACGCTACTGACGTACGGTTGACCTGCGCAGGCAGACCTTCAAAGGCAACCTCTCTGGTAGACCGTAGCGTGTATGGCTTGCTTAAGGGTTATCATTAGGACATGGACATCTGCCATCGCGAACTTTTCTACAGACCTTTTTGATATATAATTCTCTGTTGCATTAATTTGATGTATCTCATAAGGTAGCCAGCGTCAAAAATACAGTGCCTGAAAATATACGACTTCATTTTAAAAGATCGACTTTTCTCTACTTTCTATAAATATAATATGCATGTATTTTATATGTAAACCTTCCGGAAGAAATTCTCTACATGATAATGATAACCCTATTGCGTAGTTTAGAAGAACTAAGCGCACAATCAAACAGACGCGTATGGCGACTTTATTTCATACTATTTAGAGATAGGTATAGGTATATATAATATTATGGCAATTTAGATCAAGATATTGGATAAACCCGAGATACGTGAACGATACGTTAGAAAGCTACGTGCAAGAGTACGTACACATTTGCGAACCAAAACGCGAACGGGAAAAGAACGAAGCAATTGCAAGCGGCGTTTCGTGCCATTTGCGATTGCTTCGTTCCATCCCCATAAGTTGAGGTTCAGTTCGGTAATTCGGCTCGCGGATGTATACGTAGCATAAGGTGTGGCCGTCGGAGCCAATATTTTCGAATGCCAAAAAATTGGGCAGTGATGCCATGCCACGAAAATGAAAATCGGTAGATGTGTAAAAGTGGGGGTGGGGCGTGGCTAGAGAACTTAGGAATAATTTCCTCGACGACAACGAGATTTCAAAAATTAGTTAATTAATTCTTTGAAGGCCTCCGTGATCGAGGGGTAAGGCTCTCGACTAGAAAGCCGAAGGTCGCGGGTTCAAATCCCAGCGTGCGCAAGATTTTATTTGAGTAATTTGTGTATTATTATTATTTCAATTATTATTATATATAATATATTTTAGTCATCATTCATTTGTTGAAGAACAGCAAAATACGAATACGCTGATCGAAGAATCTGAAACAACATGATAAGTATTTATCAACACGAGTCAAATATATTTGCATACTTTATACAAGGCACTTAACAATACTACGATTAAAACGATGTTATAGTGTATATTCCGAAGATCTCCATTTTTGTATTTACTGTACAGTAGCGATGGGTCATGAGTGTCATGACTCTTAGACCGGGAGCCTTTTTGGGAGTGATATATCTCAGCCCGTCACGGTCTCATAAAATATTTGCCATCTCATTTAGTTTTATGGTGAGAAATATGATTTAAATAGTGTTAGAAAGAGAGATGCCGCGCTTTCAGGTTGCATTAAAACAAAATACCACAAACGGTGTCGAAAAAAATTAAATAATTCTATGAAACAACATTTAGCATATGAAAAATAAAGGTTTAAAATGTCTAACTAACCATCACGCCGTTTCCCCGCAGGGGTAGGCAGAGAGGACGGACCGCCAAACAACTCGGTCTTGACACAGACTTCTTGCCTCATTCACATTCATACATCCTCTCATATATACACTTCTATTTTGACTCTTGACAATGCCCGACTCAAGTATCTGATTCACTTGACCGTGCCATGATTTCATGACTTCTACTACCATTCACATCTGCGTCATATATTCTCCTTACATTCCTTTCCAATAAAATTAAATAGGGGTATTAATATTTTGTTTAAAAAATATAAGATTTCCTCACCGATACAAAAGTTTGCAAGGACAATGGGAAAAAATATCCTGCCCTGGTGACAATGGGTTGCTTCAGTCTTTCCATGAATATTAGAAGTGTCGTGTTGAACCTTTTGCTTCGTTCAATCCACGGGGATTTGTAGGCTGCATCAGTCAATTCTCCACTCTTTAAAAAAAACAATAATAATAATTTCACTGATTCACCACAGTGATGCATTTCTCTTTTTGTCTTACCTAAAAATAATTATATTAAATATTGGACATTTATTAAGAATCTCTTCAAATTATTCGTAATCCGGTTAGAAACGAGATTGCAGACACTTAACGAATTAATTGATATGTTGCCTAATATTCTTTTAGTACGAAAGTATTATAAAATAAAATGTTTAAATAAAAATACTAATATTTGCGCATTCTGTCATTGTATATTATCAAGGCAAAAGCAGGTGCATGAACGTGTTCAGATATATTAGCAATTTACTAAACGTTTATTATGAAATGGCCTGCAATCCCGATTTTAACCGTATTACCAATCATTTCAAGAGATTTTTTAATAAATTAACAATACTAATTTTTCTCCGTGAGTATTCATTTCTCTTTATTTTTTGATTATTGGCAAAATCAAAAGTTACAATATTTTATAAGTATGGTAAAATAAATACAATAATTGAATTAATAATAGGTTTTCACTGATGTTTCTTGATTATTATTAGCGAATTTAAAAAGAAAAAGTTACATTGGCCTATGGGGATGAGATGGTCAGAGAGAGGAGAAGGGAATGGAACTAGAGTGTGTAAAGTAATGTGTATTGTAGGAACGTTATTTTTATTGAGTTTAGGTTTGAAGATGTGAGGTTTTAAATTAATCAAATTCATTATACGAAGTGTTAAAAATGTATGAAGCACGTTAAATAAATGTATTTTATTTAGAGTTAATGTTGCATTGAGGTATGTTTTTAATGTGTGGTTTTACCTGGTTTGTCAATTAAGGGTAATAAGTAACTTTATACTTACTATAGTTGAAATTTCGTTACCAATCCTGCAAATAAAAAATATTTGTGCCAACATCACCATCATGTAAGTCACCGTTGTGAAGAATTTTATACTTGTCGGACTTATCTAGAAAAAAACATATTTGCTTCCTGAATGTGTATATCAGTATTTTATATAACTCGGTTTGTCTTGACAGGGTTGCTAGCTTATGACAAAATGACGAATGTAAACATCTCTCTTACCGAGCATAAAGAGTAACTGCAATCTCTCGCCGTAAAGCTGTTTTATAAACATAACTGTAATTATTTTTATTAAGACCCAGGCAAAACGATTTTTTTTAACTCGACAGGTATACCAAATATCTATTGCAGATGCGAGCTATTTTTATTTATGTTTGTGTTCATTTAATAAAATTCAGTCTTTTATGATTATAGACGCAAATTTGGCAATTATTTAAGAGTTAAGGCCCCGTAGTAAACGTTAAGGATGATTTGAAAGGGAGGTATGTAAATACGAATGTTAGATGGAGCGCGCTAATATAAAACGATATAACTATGCAAAAATTGTGAAAATATTTCATAAAACATGACTCGTTTGAAATAGAGCTAAAATCTCTCAACAAATGCTTTAGTTGCATTTAAAGATACGCTGAGATTTTTTTCATACATATAACATATTAAATAACAGAACAAAACGTGTTTTTAATAATTTTCGGAGCTTACTTTGCGATTTTTTTCTATCGAGGGATTTTCATAAAATTAATGTTTCTGCATGACAAATGTATAGATATTATCTTCAAAAATAACTTATTTTTGGAACTCAAAACTTAAAGAGTTAACGAGAAACTTGCTATAAATCGATAGAAATTAGGTATGAAGATACCTAAAGTTGGCCCTTGTTTATTTCACTCTCCGCAGGTGAGCTTTATTTAAATAGTCCCATTGCTATTGAAGGGCCTTTGCCATAAAGGTGGCTTATTTTTCCATTGAGGATAACTTTGTCCCTTATTTTACTTGATATTTTTAAAAATGTCGTATTAGGCATTAGGTGGATACTATTGTTTTTTTTCATCAAATTGCATTGAACTCTATGGTCCGGAATTTCAGTACGGTTACTCTGGAATGTCATTAGTCGGATTAGGTTGACAGGGCTCCTATCATTGAGCAACTTGACAAACGTAAATATTTCTCAATCCACGCTTAAAACTATATAATAATATATAAAATACTAGCTCACCAAAGTCAACTGTAAGCCAGTGATGCAAATGATACCAACGCTGGCAGCAATTTGTGCCAATATTCCCCAGTGAAATATATCTTCAACCTCGTAAACAAACCTAAAAATGTAAAGACAACAATAAATTAATTATGATTGATTCCAAAAACAACATTTTAAACGGACCCGATACGGCGTACGTAAGCGTACGAATGATCGTACGACTCTTGTACCGGTACGTCGCCTAGTTATTAGGTGTAAATAACAATTACATAATACTTTGATAATTTAAATGGCGCTATTTTTCTATTGAGCTGTGGGACGGTTTACTGGGAGTCGTAAGAATGTGGCTAATCAAAAAGAGTCAGTTCAATTGTGCAACTCATTCATGAACGACTCATCGCTAATCTAGATGTGTACATTCATGCAACGTCTAAATAATTAAATGCAGTTTTATTTGCTTTGAATACATTTAAATTGTACCTACATGACAACAGATCGGTGATGCAATATACTGTTTACCAGGCTTGTCTGAATCATTTCTTCAAGTACGACTTTTCTTTGCGAAAAGTTAGTTTGTTCGTGTTTAGCCTCTTCTCCAACTTGCAGATTTTCATTTTCATTTCCATTTGTCAGACTTTTTTCAAATTCGTTCAAATCGTCTTGAGCGTATGTTTCAATCTGATTAAATAAACAATAACTATTAATTCCCTCAAAATTAAATTCAAACCATCATGTATGGATAAATAATTATCATTAAAATGTGTAATTATTAAAAAATCTTTATTATTTATAATACTCATATTCAAAACATATTCCTAGTAGTTACTACCCATAGAATAAAGAATAACACAAGAAGTGCCTTGTGGGTGTGTGTCTCGTTATCCAAATATAAGCCAAATTTGGGCCTATATTAGCACAAAAACCAAAACTGTCAAATTCAAATGGGATAGCGATATATAATTTCAAGCAAGTGCAAGAGAGACAGACCGCGTGCAAAATGGACCAGAACCAAAAGTTACTAAATCAGTGGCATATTTATTTCCATTCAAATTTATATGGAAGGCACAACTAGTTTTCTTCTGTACACCATGTAACTACCTAACCTGTGTTCCAAAAAAAATGTTTCCAAACATAAAAAAAGATACCATAATATAACACGGTGTCCGGAAACTCATAGTTTTTTTATATGTTTTAAAATTTGTTTTGGAATACAGGTACTCCAAACAAGCTTTGGAAACGCTGTAAAGACTGTAGGATAACTGTAATTTATTTTGTAATATACACATTGTTCGGAAACTCGTAGTACTCTACCCACAATTTGGGAGGCGGGTTTGGGTAAAGCTGCCCAGGAAACCATTTATTGGATAACACCTCTGCCATAGGTCACCCCAAGTGCTTCGCTACGTTTGGTGATTTAGCAGGGGTGCCCGGGCTCATCGTGTGAGGTGTGTTCAGGATGCGCCTGCCAACCAGCTGCGAGGCGTGTCAGATTGAGAGACCCTTTGACCTCTCCAACTGGTCTCTCTTGACCCATCGCATTGCGCCGCAGTGAGAGGGATACATCACTGATCCTTAGATTTTTACCCACCCCTCATACCTTTTTCCATCTCAAAACTTCCTCTTCTTCCTTTCCTTAACATTATGAAATTAGTAATTTTAATTAATTTTTCATTATTTTTTTAAATTTAGTTGAGCTCAAAAAAAATCGGTCGCTAGGAGTTAAAATCAGTAGCAGTTTAATGTATTTTTAAATTCGTCGAAACGTAGGCCCGGCTCAGAAGGTTTTTTTAACCTTTTATTGGTCGAAAAAAAAATTATGTTTTTTTTTTGGTTCATTATGTGATAAAGATTAATTAGTTTCCGCTTGAACTAAGAATTTCCGGACACCTTGGGTAATGGTTCGTTCCATAATAAATTGCAATGGTTCAATAAGAAAAAAGGTTTTATACAAACTTTGCGGAATACTACTTAGAAAGATTAGTGTTTTCAATGAAAATAAATAGAAACCGGGTTGAAAAACTAGTTCACATATAAAATTTTACGCAATTTTAAACGTATCCACCGTGTAAAAGAGGAGTCCAGTGTAATTACATTGATGATGTTGTCTTTGAGTATTTCAAGTTGGGCACAGCACATAGCCGTCATGCCGGTACATAGTCTATCCACGCTGACGTTAATCAGGGCGCTAAACCAAATGCCGACCATCTGGTAGAAGTACAACAGTTCGTAATAGGGCGACTGGTCGGCTGGAATAGGATACCTGAAAAATATTTCAGATGCGTTATTTTCATCAAAATATCTTCTTACATCTCTAATACTTCTTTTCATCAAAATATCTTCTTACATCTCTGATACTTCTTTTCATCAAGATATCTTCTTACATCTCTGATACTTCTTTTCATCAAAATATCTTCTTACATCTCTGATACTTATTTTCATCAATATATCTTCTTATATATAATATCTTCTTACAGCGTGCTAGTCTGGCTCCGCTTTATTTACCCTTTCAGCTTGGGAGTAGCTATAGCATTCACATGGGGATGGTTCGACCCTAAGGGAGGGGGAGGGGGGATTACGCAGAAGTGAAAGGAGGGGATTTATTATAATTTTTATTGAACCTCTATTTCCCGAAACTTATTATTTACATCACATTGGTTAAAGAGATGATGCAAACCGTATTGTTGTATTTTAAAGGAATATTTTTGCCTCTTTTTTTCTACGCACAACTGTGGCCGATGTGGGGGTGGGTTAACTCCCCCCCCCCACCCCGCTCCTGTAAATACGCCCTTTCCTTTCAGACCTGAATTAAACTTTCGTTTTAAAAAAACATTAGATCTCAGAGGGCGTGTTTCACATAAAATGATATACATATAGATATTTGGTTTACCAAAATATGACATTTTTTAAAACAAACATTGTTAAATTTGACAAATTTCGGTAGAGATAAAACACAAAAATCAACTTTCAAAATATAAAAATGGCAACTATTCTTATTGGTTATTAACCAGATAATTATTATTCGCTCTAGATCTAGAAAGGGAGGAATTTGTTGAGGATTTGTGTTCTCACGTTTAAGCCCCTACATACCCAATTTCTACCGATTTATAATAAGATTTCGTTAACTCTAAAAAAAATTTTAAATTCCAAAATTCATGTTATTTTTTAAGATAATATCCATACATTTGTTATGCGTAAACGTTAATTATATGAAATTCCCTCCATAGAAAAAAATCGCCAAGTAAGCTCCAAAAATTATTAAAAACACGTTTTGTTATGTTATTTAATGTGTTATAGGCATGAACAAATTTACACTGTATCTTTAAATGCAACTAAATCATTTGTCGAGAGATTTTGGCTCTATTTCAAACAAGTCGTGTTTTATCAAATATTTTCACTATTTTCGCTTAATTATTATCATTTTTTTTAATATTAGCGTGCTCCCTCTAACATTCGTGATTACATATCTCCCTTTCAAACCACGCTTACTACGGGTCCTTAACGACGTGGTGCATCGCATTAGTTAGTAAATTTGACGGACATACCAGGCTTTTAAAGGGAGAAGTTTTTCCCCGGGAGCTGCATCCACCAAAGGGAAGACCGTCCAAAGAGCAATTGATTGCGAAGCTAAGTAAATAAAAATCCAATACTCCACTACCTGGACTTTAGAAGTAGCATTGATAATCCTTGAAAACAACAATATATTCATTATATTTGATGTACATAATTACAACTATTAGCTACTGAACGAAAAAAACTTTAAACTCTTGGTAAATGCAAAACAGAATATTATTTTTCTTGATTGAATGAATAAATTAATGAAATGGAATCTTGGAAGTGGAAATTAATCCACTTCCCGATATACAAGTTATGAAATTACAGGAGTCAATACGAAATAAAAGCCGGTCCTACCCAATTGTAAATTTGATCGGCTGTTAGCGGGTTGTTTGGAGTGAAACATGTAAATTAAAATTTGAAACCCGGTGCTGTTGTTTTTTTACATTTTTTTTTCAAAACCAAAAAAAATATCCGCATGTCGTCACAGGTCACTCAGCCTAGTAACCGACCAACCCCTCACCCTAACTGTCAAATACCTAGTGATCTTTTTAATGTTTTTTTTTTTAATGTCACCGGGTTCCAAAATTTAATTTACAATTTGTACTCCAAATAATGTCAGAAATCACTGGTTAAAATAAGTCAAGTACATTCCTAACACTCAAACAGATGTATTGTAGAAAAACATTGTTCTTTGCGGCTTGTCTTTTTTATAATAATAATAATAATTGGATGACTTGTATAGCGCCGTTTTTGTGCAAAATCACCTCAAGGGCGCTGTACCAACTTATAATACATCTCTACAGTGATCTATGTTATTACTTAACTATTTATGGAGATATTTATGTTATAAATATATCTTTTTTACTTACGGGTAATGCGCATTTCGACTTGGAGCAAATCTATCACAATTCATTGCATTTGCCAAAAATATTGCCTTGTCTCTCTTTATGATGAACATCGTGATTTTGGTACATAAAGCGATTTGCGTCAGAAGGAAAAAGGAAGCCTCTGCGAACTTTTCAATGTCCCTCCAAACAATGAACATATAAATTATTTCGAAAAGTGTGTAAAAGTATACATAAGCACCCAATACACAAATGGCGTGGATTTTATAAAGAGTTGGATTGCTTTCTTTTCTCCAAAGTCCTAATAAATGCATCACTATCAAGGGAAACTTTACATATTTCTCTATAAGGTTTACTGGCTTACGACGCTCCATCTTTCACTGTTGTGTCGACTTAAATGACTTTGTTGACTTCAACTTTGATATTCAAAAGCAATTTGATTTGATGTTTATTTTCAGGTGGTTTATTTCTCATCAATTGGTGGTTCTAATAAAGTAATTCAGGAATGCACAACCCGCGGCCCACGAATTCATTTCGTCGTGCCTTGGCTAAATAAAAAATACGTATATTTACCGTAAATCTTCCTTTATACATACCAGAATTCATGGACAACAACTCATAACCTCAATGTATTTTCAATTGTAGTTCCTATTTTTATATTTTTCACTGAATAAATAGACTGTTGTAATTTAATACTACTAATATTAATATATGCCAGACTGTTATCTTGACATGTTGATTTAAGTGAGGCCCACATTAAAACACTTATAACATCTCTCGGCGATCGACACTTGAGATTATTATCGGTCACGTCGAACTGTATCGTCGTTGCCGATAAAGGGCAAAAGATACTTTTAACGTGTAATAGCGATTCCATTATCACGTCGTGATAAAGCCAGAAATACAGGTTTAAAATAAAGGTTTTAACCCTGGCAAACTAAACAAAGCTACACGGGTGTCATGAAACATTTATTAAGTTTACCATTGTTAAGTTTTTAATATTGAAATTTAAAAAAAAAACACACATCTTCATCCAACGAAAGTGATTATAGAAATTATACTATATTCTACACATTCTCCTTGAAATTCTAATACCAATTACACATCCGCATCCGTAACCGCATCCCCATCCGCATCCGCATCCGCGTCCGCAACCCCCTCCGCAACCGCATCCGCATTCGCATCCGCATCCGCAAGCCCCTCCGCATCCGCATCCGCATTCGCAACCGCATCCGCAAGCCCCTCCGCATCCGCATCCGCATTCGCAACCGCATCCGCATCCGCAAGCCCCTCCGCATCCGCATCCGCATCCGCATTTGCAACCGCATCCGCATCCGCAAGCCCCTCCGCATCCGCATTCGCAACCGCATCCGCATCCGCAAGCCCCTCCGCATCCGCATCCACAAGCCCCTCCGCATCCGCATCCGTATCCACATCCGCAAAAAATAAAAATAAAATAATGATAATATCAGTTATACTTCCGTTACGTGTTTGGCACCTCTTTGCATATCTTAGTTATAAGCCAATTATATAACTCTTACTATACACGGTGTCCGGAAACTCGTAGTACAAGCGGGAAACTGGAGAATCTACACCACATGGGGAACCCAAAAAAACATAAAATTTTTTTTTTTTGAGCATTCTCACAAAAAAAAAAAAAAAAACCAAAAAAAAATATTTTTCGGCTATTTTAGGGTTAAAGTTTTTTCTGGTGTTTAGGGTTGAACAACAGATGTTTTAACCCTGCAGAGCAGAAATATTTTATGATTACACCGGGTTAAATGAAGGGTGATTTCAAAATAATGCTTCAAATCCGAGTTTCTTCATTTGTTTTACTTTCAAATAGTTTTAATTAGTTGGGTACTTTGATCTTCAGTAATAATTTATAAGAATTTGATTAAAAAAAAAAAAAAAAAAATCAACTTCTAACTCGATTTACTCGATAACGAAAGCTCAAATCAAAAAAAAATATACTACAAAATCGACTCCAAATGTGATGTAGATTCACCAGTTTCCCGCTTGTACTACGAGTTTCCTCCTGTATAAGGGTGTTTGTACAACACCATTCAGGTGTTTATTATATTATATTATTCACGAAAACTAAGCTGTACAAAATCAGCCAAATATTATTATCATTTTGAGTATTATTTACCTACACAATAAATTGAAAACTTCGATATAACTACTTAATAATTTATTCATTAATATCTAGGCCTGTGGGAGTGACGGGAAACGCTTGGGGTATTATTGAAAACTTTCCCAGTCAAAGTAAATTATAACTTTAAGTAGGTGGTACTTGTACTTTGATTTTGCTATGGATTTCATATACATAAATCATTAGTTTTTTTATGCAACTAACACTAAGTATAGTAAGAAGTTCAAAGTTACTATAAACAACCTCGGGAAAACGAAAATTAACTTTAGTTTAGTATTTTTAAGTTAATAGTCGCCTATCCACTATCTGAGGCAGGGGTTCACAACCCGGTGCGTGCGATTCGAACAATTCGTATTTGTCCGCCACTATTCGACAGTGAAATAATTTTTTCATAACCATTAATTAAAAATATGAATTATTTTTATTTATTTGTTAAGAGTTTTCATTTTTTGAGTGCCTAGGTTTATTAAATACGTTCGTATGTTTGCGATATTGTTTGTATGAGTGGTTCCTTTGCTGACAGTACTTGTCGTAACCTGTCTAGCGGCGAGCCAGACTGCACTCTTCACGCTAGCCTGGAACAGAGAGTTCTATTTGCACATAACTCGTTGTTTACGCAGAAAACCCGAAGTGAACGAACGCCACGAACTGAGCCAATGAACGCCGAAGGCGGCAAAATACATGGCACATGACTCTACTAGCTCTGTCTGTCAGTGAAAGCAATAAGCATGGCCCATAAATCAATGGCATGGCCCCGACAGCCAAACTGACAGCAGTCACGTGCTCGTACCGTCCTGATCAGTTCGGCAATCATCGGCTCACTTTGGGTTTTCGGCGTGTACAAGGAGTGATGTGCAAATAGCATTCCCCACCTGGAGCCGCGTTGTTGTCATTTTGATTGCGATTGCTGCCCCGAGTTGCCGCCCGTGTGCCCGCCACCCTACCGATATTTTAGAATGTGCTCTAGAGTACAAAAAGGTTGGGAACCCCTGATCCAAGGTAACGCCAACCTGGTCCAGTTTCAACATCTCAAAAACCCAAGCGTGTCTGATTTCGGTAAAAAGGGAGATCAATGATTATATGGTGCAATTCGATGGAAGCACCCTCCCCAATAAAGACTCCATTGAAATGCTTGGAGTAAGTATATTAGACCAGCTCAAGTATAGGTGCTCTATAGAAGCCCGAGTAAATCTGGCTTCCAAGACACTAGGCGTCTTGTATAGGACTAGCAGATTCTTCAATAGTAACCAGCTGCTAACCCTATACAAATAATTGAATTTGGGAGCCACCTCTGGGCTGGAGCCCACAATTCTTGACAAACCTACTTTATTCTGTGCAAAGGAGGGCGGTCCGTCTGATTGACAATCCATTGTTAGCAGACACAATGTGGGCGTGCTGAGTTTGTTATACGTGTCTTTTATTGGAGATGCTCTAAGGAGCTAGCAGCATTGATCTCCGGTGCACCGGTGCACGTGCGTGAAACTCGACGTATACGAGTGGAACACCCGTTCACAGTTGATGTTGGCTTTATGAGAACGGGTCGCTTCTTCGACTCGTTTTTATATAAGACGGCAGGTATGTGGTAGGAGTTACCGGCATGTGTTTTTACTCTTTCATATAATCCGGGCCTCTTCAAGACCCGCATTAATAAATCCCTTCCTACAGCCCCTACCTTAATAATAATAATAATAAATTCTTTATTCCAGGATGTGGGGAGATTAGTGCAATCCCACACATCCCATAGAGGATATAAGTACAGATAGTATTTACATATAGTAAAATAAATAAAAAGAGTTTAAAAAATTAAAAATTAAATTGAAAATGAAATTAAATTAAAGCAGAGAAGCACGGGAATCCATCGGATCTAAGATTGTGGGAGCAAGTATCTTTCTCCAATGGTCTTCAATGCTCGATCCTGAAGTAAGACGGGATTCTATGATAAGAATGTTTCTGGAATGGTTTATCCTTTTCCTCAGTCCTGCAATCCTGGTTCTTAACAGAGCTGTAAATCCTGGAACTCGCCCTTCTGTGGAACACACCTCACAATGCTAATTCCGCTTTCTTCAGGTGTGTATCCCTCCATTGCTTGTTGTCAACTAATTCTCTATCTGTCTACAACATATATGTCAAAGCACAATGACATTTGACGCCATTTGCAAAAATTATGGCACATTCACCTTGACATTACTGTTGCCCCATCTTGTA
Source organism: Hesperophylax magnus (assembly GCA_026573805.1). Classification (NCBI taxonomy): domain Eukaryota; kingdom Metazoa; phylum Arthropoda; class Insecta; order Trichoptera; family Limnephilidae; genus Hesperophylax; species Hesperophylax magnus. The sequence goes on along the minus strand of JAIUSX010000184.1, from coordinate 8,159,903 downwards.
CAATCCAATAAAATGTATGAGAGAAAACCGAGGTGCACAGCTCATGCCGGTAGGAGACGCAAGTGTAGCATGTTGTCATCATAATGTATGGGAAATGTCAAAAGCTGGAGGTATTATTAATATGTTAGGTTATCTAGATGGTTTATTTATATTACTTTATAGAAATAATATAAAATAGATCGTCTGTTTGTTTGTCACCGCAGTTTAATAAAGCCTTCAAAAGGCGAAACAGCTGTAACTCGTATAAATAGTAACACAGCAGACAGCGGAATTTGTTTATAAATAAACTGTTTTTTATAAATTGATTAACATTATTGAAAATACTTTTATAAGAAAAACTTGAAATCAACGTGGTTTTCGCAGAATTTGACTGTAGTGCTATTCTTTGTTTGTTTATTAGGTCTGGACTATACAGCCCTCTCTCCGGCGGAGATCAGCTCCTCAGGAAAGAACTTCGACGTGATCGTAGACTGTACAGGCGTGGCAGCAGCCATGGAGAGCAGCTTCCCGCTGCTCAAGAAGGGCGGGCGCTACATCGTGTTCGGCTGCTGTGACCCCAAGGCCACCACCAAGTAATAACTCTATCATTCTTACATCTTCTTTAATTGTTGCCTCATGGGGGATTGAGACGCCACTCCAATTTCCCCGGTGAACAAGTCGCATGCACTGATTACGGTCCGCATCTTCTGCTTTCCATTTTGCCAGGTTTCTCCAGGTTCAAGTTCTCAGTTTGCCGAACAACGTGTCCGAAGTTTTTCCATAGAGGTAGGGAGACCGGAGACAGTTGTACCAAATTGATTTTTACCATATTCTACCTCCTAGGTATAAGGTTTATGAAAAAATACTCATACTCAACGGCAGTTGTCTTCAAAATTCTTTTATTCATATGTTTTCTAAATCTTATGAAAAATAAGCTATAAGCGGGTAAACAGAGAAGGGGAAATATACTACAACTGACCGCTACCCTGGGGTCAGTTGTACCAGTAGCGGAATGTTTATTTATTTATTAACGGACATCGTCCAAATTACAAAATAATAACACGAATCAAGTAAAATGAAAAATACAGGAGTAGACAAAGGTACATGAAAGCAAAGACATATGGTAGATATATGTAATATAAGAAAATAAAGTGACAAGTCGAATCAAGTCAAGAATACGCCGTGGGTCAGGACCACAGGACACCTATAATATTCCGTCACTTGTTTAGCGACCGGCAAAAATCATTCAGACTTATCCCAAAAAAGTTAAGGTTTTGACTTAAGTTGACCAGTCTACACATTCTGGACAATGGTGAATAATATCCATAATTTGTCGAATGATGGTTGAGGAAGAGCAGTTCATTATTTCTGAGTCTTTGCGAGGGGATATTGAAGGGAATGAGTTGCAGTAGAGTAGGTGAATCAATAATTATTATAATCAATAATTCTGTGTTGATCAAAACACAGAATTTATACATAAAATTGTACAGTTTTAATCATTTCGGCGAGGAAAAACAGTTATTTTATTAGTTTCTAAAATTACTAGGTATTCAAAATTTAAGAAATATTTTTAGAGATGATTTAAATTTGAGTATGTCGGTTATTTGTTTGATGCTAAGTGGATATCTTTACACCCTGTATTTTATGCCCTGTAATATGTACACGGTGTCAGGAAACTTGTAGTAACAAGCGGGAAACTGATGAATCTACATCACATTTGAAGACGATTTTGTAGTGTAACTTTTTTGATTTGAGCTTTCGTTTAGCAAAGTCCGAAGTTGGAAGTCATATTTGAACAAAATCGGTCGCTAGGGGATTAATATCGGCTGTTTAATGCATTTTATAATGCGTCGAAGCACAGACTCGGCTCATTAGGTACCTATAGTAGACCTGCTTTCACGGCTGACGGTAAAAAGGAGTAACAATTATTTTACAAGCAATAATTATTCGCCTGAAACACTCATCCACATTGAAAAATCTCCTGATAAAAGATACATGACGCCAACGGGACTCGAACCCGTGTCCCTTCGATTTCCGGTCGACAGCTCTGACCACTGAGCTATGGCGGCTTATCTCTTATCCGCGAAATAATTCAATATATACTAGTGTTTCATTCAACAATTACTGCTTGTTACATTTTTTCACCTGAAAACAACCAACTTTATTTTATATGAGAAAGGCATTGTAAGTGCTAACTCTCTCACTAGATGGCGTCGAGACAAATTGTCTACATTTTTAGGTGAAATACTTGAACTTGTCAAATATTAATTTTTTTTTTTTTTGGTAAACTAATGTTTAAGACAAGATTTTTTATTCATTGCACAAAGGGTAACAATTATTTTACAAGCAAAAAGGAGAACTATTATCTTATTTATGCAAAACCCATTTCCTTATGCTGACATCAGCTTCTACATTGATTTGTATTTGTTCCAGGATTAACCCCTTTCACATTTACTGCAAGGAGGCCACCATCATCGGAGTCATGGTGAACCCTTTCACTTTCCCCAAGGCCATCGGGCTCATCGAGTCCATGGGAGACAAGTGAGTACCCACGAATCAATGGCTAAACATTATTGCAAAATAGAATATTTACTTTATTATTTAACTACTCCAAGATCTTCATGATGGAAATGACATTTTTAACTGAAAATCATTGCATAGACCTAAAAACATTAAAAAAACTGTGAAAATTTCATGACACCAAAACTCCGTTTGAGGGTTTTTGCTGCCTGAGACGACAAACTGCTTTGTACCTCAGACTTACAGTTTCAAGTTTCAACACTCTTTTACGACATATTATACTAAATAATAAACCTTATAAAATTAATAATATTTTTTTATTGTCACTGCGATGCGACGTATTCATGGATATATAAAATAATAAATGTTAGTACTTTTTTATTGGTACTGCGATGCAACATATACATATTTATGTAAAATAATAAATGTTAGTACTTTTTATGTAGGTTAGTACCTAAAGTACGATACGTAAGTTTTTTTTTAAATGCTCAAGAAAAATGTGCATAATACTAAGATTTTTTTAACATTAACTCCACACAGCAGGACATGAGGAAGATAATTTCTATGTCATCTTTGGTGATGCGCTGTGGAGAAAGTCTTGTGGAGACTGAAGGGGTGAACCTGTGTCTTGAAGAGAGCAATTTTGTAGGAGGGAAGAATCACAGAGGCCAGCAAATCACTCACAAATAACGTCAACTGTGAACCAGCGTTGGGCGTGCATTTGGAGTGTTTTCCGTTTGTGCACCGGTGCCGAAGGGATCAATGATGCTTGTTCCTCGGACCATGTTCAATTAAAATATTAATAGAATAACGAACAGCATTCCCACCTGACGTCTGTGCTCCAATCTGTTTGTTAAAATCGGCAATTTGGTATTCTGTCTTATTAACTCCCCTACAGCGTTTTAGGGTCATATATCACCGGGCGTTCATATTTTATAAAAGTATTTTTATATTTTTTCTATCATGTGGAAATACTTAATTTTTTTAACGTTAGAAAGAGAAATAATTGTTATTTCCAGTTTTCCTGATTTATACTGAAATCCATTAATAAAATAATAAAAATAGCTAAAATTATTATTTCATTTTCATACATAACTATCTAAACTAACAATCGGTTAAACTTTAAAAATTATTTTATATGAACGAGATAAAAGTGAAGGTACAGTTTTCTTAAAAATTCTCGCATTTTTTGTATGATTGGAGTAAAAATTAAAAATGTGGTTAGCGTTTTTGACAACATTTTTCACATTTGAAATTAAAATTTTATTATTTAGAAATAGTAATGTTTATTTTAATTGCATAAACCTGAAAGATAATTTTAATAAAAACGCAGAAAACATTGCAAACTGTACAGAAGTGATGAAAGTACTGAAGGGTTTAAAATAGTTACACTAACCCAGATATTCCAGATAGGAAAACCTCTGCAAATTACTTGGCGTCAGAAATAAGGTTTGTTTTTTTTCCAGGTATCTGAGCTACGAGAAACTGGGCATCAAAGTGTACCCCGTCTCCGAATACGAAGAGGCGTTCAAGGAACTGAAGAAGGGTGCCATCTCCAAGGCCATGTTCAAGCTGTGATTAACTAAATACATTTACATAATTATTATATAATAAGACAAGACTCAAGTAATATTGTTCACTTTTATTCACGTAAAACAAAAACTTTATAAACCACGCAATCCATTAAAATACTTTGCAATATAATCAATCTGTGCTTATTTATTTACATATTAGCAGTGTCCATAGATGGTTTTAGTTTCAATACCTCTCCACAGATTAGAGTGTGTAAATTTAAGTTATTGATATTTAGTTTTAGTTTTAAGGGGTCTCCATTAGTAGTAGTACCACCACATGACAGAGACAACATGTCGGCCATACCCGAATGGTTACGAGTACAGCCGATGCTAGCCGATCTTCAGATGAGCATCTCAGTTCGAGTTCACTCCCGCAACAGAATAACTTAGAGCCTCCTATATCCAGTTAGATATTCATTGTATTTACAATGACATGTTTATATCACGATAAAATAAACTTACTCGTAATCTCTAATTATTGAAAATCTCGCGATCATCAAGCGTATTCAAATTAAGAGCAGAAATATCAGTACTCTACAATATTTAACCTTTTTTCAGTGGTTTAAATAAATTTTATTCAGTGAAGGTTCATGCAACGAGGCAGAAAATGTTGTGTCTACCTAAAAAAATAAAGGAGAAAACTGGAAAAAAGATACACAAAATCACCTTCAAAATATATGCATTACAAGCAGTGGCGGCCGGTGGTCAAAATATGTGGGGTTCACCAGAGTACAACATTAAGTCAGAAAATAAATTAAATAAAGGTACATACATATTTATAAAGAAGTTCTATTCTCCGCTCATTTTGTTTAGCGAAGATCTCTATGATTCTCGTGTTGAAATCAGGCATAGACTGAATAAACCTTTTTTCAATGCTTAACACTAATATTGCGTTCAGTCTGTCCGGGCTCAACGTGTTTAAAAAGGATTTTATTCTTTTTAACGTTGAGAAACATCTTTAGCTTTCAACTACAAATATTGATGAAAAGTTTAAATTTAAAATGGGATATTATTATTCTTACTGAATGTTGGCTAACTGATAAATACTACCCCCTACAAATTGGTAATTATGTCCCTTACTCTACAATAATGAACAACACAAAAAATGATGGTGTCATCGTATATATTAAAGAAGATATAGAAGCTGATGTCAGAGAGATCTGTATCAATAATGCAAACTGTCTAAGTATATCAATCGGTAATGACACAACAATACTCGCAATTTATAGATCTCCTTCTGCACAAAATCTAGAACCATTCCTCAACTCCTTATCTAATCAACTAAGTCTACTAAAAAGAACTAAAGATGTATTTATCATCGGTGATATAAATATTGATATTCTTGAAAATGGCCATCCAAAAAAATTTGATTATATGCAAACACTAGCATACCATGGATATAAAAGCCTAATTGATGAACCAACACGTGTATATAATGAAAGCAAAACTTGCATTGATCATATCTTTTGTAAAACTAATAGAAAAACTCAAGCCATTATTTGTACTACCACACTGACAGACCATTATACAATAATTCTATCTATTACAAAAAAAAATACATATGTAAACCAAAAAAAGAAATCACTCCTAACGAAGTCTGAAACAAATTGGGAAAATGTCAAATGCGAGTTAACAGTGAATGACTGGACAAGCCTTCTGGAAAAAGATGATACTGATACTGCTTGGAGTTATTTTATAGAAGTTTTACAGAACATTATCCTATCAAACACCAAAACCATAGAAAAAAAGTTATCTCATAAAAATTTACACATTAAACCTTGGATTTATTGTTATTAAGTTTAATTTGTAGAACTCCATTTTATTTTTTTATTTTTTATATATTCAATAATATTATTATTGGGTTTATAAAAACAGTTTATTTTTAAACAAGTTCTGCTGTGTAATTATTATTACGCGTGACAGCTGTTTCGCCTTCTGAAAGCATTATCAAACTGTGGGTAGCCCACTTACAGACGAAATCAGTAATTGTAATTAAAATACCTACCTAGAAATAATATAAATGTATCGTCTGTAAGTGGGTACCCACAGTTTGATAATGCTTTCAGAAGGCGAAACAGCTGTCACGCGTAATAATAATTACACAGCAGAACTTGTTTAAAAATAAACTGTTTTTATAAACCCAATAATAATATTATTGAATATATAAAAAAAAAAAAAAAAAAAAAAAAAAAAAAAAAAAAAAAAAAAAAAAAAAAAAAAAAAAAAAAAAACCTTGGATTAGTCAGAATATTATAAACTCAATCAGAAAAAGAGATGAACTGCACAAAAAAGTCAAAAACAACCCTTATGATATCCTAACACTTCGATTCTACAAAAGATATCGTAATACATGTAAAAATGTAATACGTTATGCTAAAGAAACATTCTATAAAAACAAAATTGATGAATGTAATAATGATTCACGTAAACTCTGGCAGATCATAAATGAAATAACTAATGCTAAAGCCTCACATAATGACAATAGCATTAAGGAATTAAACATTGATGAGATTCCCACATCTTTTACAGAACACCCGGACAAACTTCTTGACTTTATAAACAACTATTTTTGCAATATAGGCTCAAACTTAGCAAATAAAATTAAACAAAATTCAATTAGTACTATCGAAAATACAGTGAGGTTTGACGATGTAAATCAAGAAAACAGCCTCAATATTGTCAAGATAACAAGTGATGAAATAAGAAATATTATAGCCTCCCTAAATATAAATACTTCATCGGGAAATGAACTGATATCAAGCAAATCAATTAAATATCTACAAAATGAGTTAATCCACCCACTAACGTATCTTATAAATCTGTCAATATCAAATGGTATTTTTCCTGCTTGTCTTAAAATTGCTACGATCATTCCAATATATAAAAACGGTCCCAAAAATGATGTATCAAACTATCGACCAATTAGTATTTTAACTACACTATCAAAAATATTAGAAAAAGTTATAAAAAAACAAATGCTTACATTTTTGGATTCTAATAAAATATTATCATCTACGCAGTATGGTTTTAGGGAAAACCTGGGTACTGGTGACGCTATAGCTAATGTAACAAATACAATTATTAGAAAATTGAATGAAGGCAAAAAATGCCTAGCAGTTTTCATTGATCTTCAAAAAGCTTTCGATACCATTGACCACGAAATACTGTATTTAAAACTAAAAAAAAATGGAATAACCGAAACAACCCTAAACCTACTTAGAAGTTACTTAACGGGAAGAGAACAATTTGTACAAATTGGTAAAAGAAGGAGCAAAACTCTACCAATTAAGTACGGTGTCCCCCAGGGAAGCGTATTAGGACCTATACTATTTCTAATTTACATAAATGACCTTATGAATCTTCCCATCAAAGGAAACATAATGAGCTTTGCAGATGACACTGTAATTTTATTCCATGAACAAGATTGGACAAGCACATATAAGGAGGCTGAACATGGCCTAACTGTTCTTCAAAACTGGCTTAAAGCAAACTCCCTTACATTAAATGTGAATAAAACCAAATATTTAATTTTCTCCAAAAACAAAAGAGGACAACCAATGAATGAGCATATACTCAAACTACATGAATGTCAAAAAAAATTTCCTCAATGTTCCTGCTCGATTATAACTCAAACCAAAAGCATAAAATATCTTGGTATTGAAATTGACGATAAACTACACTGGGATTCACACATTGATCGAACTTCAAAAAAGTTAACTAAACTCATCTACTTCTTCAAAAAATTACGGAACATTTTGTCAGCTAGGGATTTTAAGAGAGTTTACTATGCTTTATGCCACTCCAAATTGGAATATGGAATAATAGGATGGGGCTCAGCAGTATCAAAACATATAAAACAGTTGAAGGTAACTCAGAATTGCATCATAAAGACCATACTAAAGGTTCCCATAAGGACGTCAACAACAGAAATTTTTAAACAATTTGACGTTCCAAGCATACAGAAAATCTATGCCAAAAACATTTTGGTACAACACCTCAAAAATAATTCTCAGGAAAACACCTCACATACTCATAAAACCAGAGCCAAAAAAACAGAGATACTAACTATACCAAAGTGTAACTCTACCTTTGGACAAAGAAGCTCTGAATTTTTAGCAGTAAAGGTATATAACAAACTCCCACTTAGTATCAAACAAATCAAAACAAAAAACAACTGCATTAAGAACATTAAATCTTGGCTTAAGGAATTACCGGAAAAAGAACTTACTAGCATATTTAAAACATCGTCGTAGAAGTTTCTGGAAACCCTTACCCAAAACATGGAGTCATACCATAGAAGTCGCTGAATAACTTATCCAAAACCTAGTCCCCCTCAGCACAGGATCTCCTAGTGAGGAGGACTATGAATATAATCAACATCTATTTTTATATATATATTCTTATAAAAATGTAAAAAAAATGTATAATATAGCTACTAATAAAAATAAAAAAAATGAAAAAAAAATAAAAAAAACTGAGGTCATCCCAAAGGTCATGAATGGTGAACACACGTTTTAGTAATTTCACAGTCTCGGAAAAGTCTTCTAATAAACAAGTACTATAAAAAAATTGTAAAATTGATAAAGCGCCGTTAGCTTTTGAAAAATCGTCGCGGGCGTAAATTGCACAGAGTTCACCTTTTAACTGAACTTTATTTAGGAAGTCATGTTCTGGGAAATTTGACCTGTATCGATTTTTATTAACTAGCTCATTATGGTGTTTAACTTAGGCACGGTAGACTGAATCCAATTGCATTCTTATGTCAACTTTTCCTAAAACCTTTAAGCCCAAAATTTTTTGTAAATGTAAATGACAAGAATTATGTTTTTTGATTTTTTCAGAAAGGTGAGTTACATCAGTAACACCGCTGATTGTCCAAACTGAATCAACATCGTAAATTAAATACGGAAAACAAAATAAACTTTTTAATTGGTCACATCCACAGAGCCTCGAAGCTTTGTTATACATTGTTTTGTTAAATGATCGAGTAAACTTCTTCGATCCAGATTTGCACTCTTGTTTTATTATCAGTTCAGGTTTAGGTGAACTGGCATTTTTTATTATCACTTTGTTTTCAAATCTCGACCTATTGTTCTTAATGTATTCCACATTCAAACTCATTCCTAATTTATACGTTGAACAAACATAAAGTAATCATAAATTAGTATAACCTGTAATTGATATGCCTTATTAATAATTGATATACAAGATCGATATAACCTGCAATTAAACTTCAAAACTTTCGCAGAGTAAGAAAAGTTTTAAATGCAACAGACAATGCCCGGCAACGGCGAGTACTGACTGAACTGATAATAAGTAATCTGACCATCACTCATCTCTTAATGACAAGTTTTATCTTGTATGCTTGTATCGAAGAAGAGGAACATTCGCTGAAAAATAGCAGATGGTAAATTGAAACCACGATTTCGACAATAATATCAAACATACGCGTTTTAGTTTAACTTTCTTCTGAATAAACCGTTCCTTCTGATGTGGTGGTAAAACCCCGAACGCTGTCCTTGATATGGTATTATTTGCAAAGAATAGTATGCAATGGTATGTACCCACGCTTTCGACTGTTCCACAGAATATGCGACAAAGCAGTTAAATTTTGGATCGCAATCGAAAACGAACTGCTACAAACATAGGCACAAGTCAAAGTCGGTCTGCAAGTTAAGCGCGCTTAATAAGTAGGTACCTTTTGAATGAGATATTATAACCGAACCGAGTTTCGTATTGTGATTAGCCATGTCGGAAATCTTGTTGGTTGTTCGGCGCTCGGGAGCACATATTAGCTGGCCGCCACTGATTACAAGCCTTAATGTTACCTCAATTTACAAATTATGTCCCAATTTATAAATTGTATAAGCCTGAACCCTTTGGGCAATTTTCGGATATATTCTTCATAGACAACAACCAATTAGTCTTTTTGGGAGATATATATCCCAGCCTGACACGGTCCAGTAAAAGTTATGCTATTTCATTTTGTATTACGGTGAGAAATATGATTCAGTGTTAGAAAGAGAGAATACCGCGCTTTCAGTTTGCAATAAAAAGTTTACCATAAATGCTTCCGAAAAAATTTGTGAGAGTGACAGTATCTTTTATAATACGTGATAAAAACCAGCGACTTTAAAAACTTTGTTTGGATTCAAAATTTTAATATTTTTATAGTACATTGCAAAATGTCAGAGGCTTTAGGGGTTAAAGTTACTTCAATTTAAATATTACACATTTATATTTTCGTATTAACTAGAACTGGTGTTTTTATAATATCGTTATTTAGTTAGAGGCACGCCTCACAACACTTGCGTAGCAGCACCGATAGATAAAGATTTTTTTTTTTGGATACTATATCGCCACACGGTTGGGCAGCATACTGAGACAGGTTAAGTTAAGGGCTCTAGAAAGGGATTGTATATGCAGGTCTCGAAGAGACCCGAATTAAATATAGGAGAAAAAGCAGATGCCGGTAGTTTGCTCTACATACTACAGGGTTTTCCAATAAGAGGTGTCATTTTGAATAGCCCGCTATTTCGGTAGATGTTACTTTTGAAGCTATCATTTTTTGACATTTGACAAATAGAAACTACGCCATTAATAAAAATGGAACGATACACGCTTCAACAACTCATTTAAATTATTAAAATTCACTTGAGTGAATCAAATGCAAATCATTTTGAGTGATGAGGCCCATTTTCACCTCAGTGGCTTCGTCAACAAGCAAAATTGTCGCATCTGGGGCTCGGAAAACCCAAGAATTATTGTTGAAAAGCCTCTCTATCCTCAACGTGTGACTGTTTGGAGCGGTTTATGGTCCGGCGGAGTCATTGGACCTTACTTTTTCGAAAATGAGGCTGGAGCAACAGTTACGGTGAATGGATTGCGCTATCGAGAGATGATTAACGATTTTCAATGGCCGGAATTAGATGGTATTGATTTGGATAACGTTTACTTTCAACAATAAGGCGCTACGTGCCACACAAGCAACGAAACTATTGATCTTTTACGATTGAATATCAAAATAACACCTCTTATTGGAAAACCCTGTACTTACACAAAAAAGAGTGGAAGAAATGATTCGAAATGATTCGATCAATACTGCTAACTCATTAGAGCATATGATATTCGCAAATGGGACTTACGGAAGAGTTGGTTGTGATTTTCGATGATATGGTTCTTTTGGTAGCGCTCGTATGGTGGAGGAAGTCACAGGCACTAGTATAAGATTGAGCTAATTATAACTCCGGCTAAAATTCGAATTGACAAATCGTTTGCTTTATCTGTACGGTGTTTTGGTCAACTGTCATTAGATGACGATTCAACTGAAAGCAATACTGCGCAGATTCAAACCAGTAAAATTTGAATCCTAGCCTCCTTATTGGTTGGAACGGAAAAAGCGTTAAAACATTTCAGCGTCACGAAACAACCTATATAATCTAACTTATGTATTTTCTCCAGAATGGCTAGTTATATTCAGAGTAAAGATTTTTAAAGATATCGGACACATGTCCGTATAAGAGGTTTAAGGTAAAAAATGTTTCCTTTATCCTTGAATAAATTTATTTTTTCCAAATTTGCTGCAGTTTTGAAAATGTGATTAAAATCTTTTCAGAAATCCTTCTGGAACTAAAAAAAAATCATAACGCAAGTAATTCAAAATTTTCCAAAATGTGGACGTTAGTATTTGAGTGTGTTAGACCGGCTCTGTTACACAGGCTTGCACCGCCAGCTCTACGAGGAATGTGGCCAGCGCACCCGCTAGTAGTATGCCCCACAGCAGCAGGGCCCCTTGCACATGGTGGAGCCCCAGCACCGTGGGAGGGTTGGACGGGAGAGCCCGGGACCTAATAACCGCCTGCTGCACTGCGTAATTCAGGTACTTGGACACCACCTGAACGACAAATAAAAGATTCTTTAAATCAGTACAAATTCAAATGGTTTTATTTCATCCACACACTGGCCCGCCTAAAGCTTGAATCCTGGCACTGGGAGGAATGGGAAAGGTCACCCAGAATGAGGCAATCCAAAGTACTCATAAACGGACCAGACCCAAGGCGAACCAGACAACTACTTAATATGGACCAGAAACTCACAGAGGGAACTGGTAGGACTACTAACGGGACACTGCCATCTCAGGAGGCACATGCAGTTGTTGTGAGTGGAAAACACCAACAGATGCAGGAAATGTGAACAGGATGAAGAGACTCCAATTCACCTTTGGTGCCAATGTCCCGCTCTGTTGGGAAAAAGGCTCAGATACCTGGGAAGCCACATTGTAGAACAAGAAGACATAGCCACATATCCAATGATCCTGGTGAACTTTATTAAAGGAACCGGATTACCGTTAAAGGAATGAGGTAAAATGGGAGATAGCATAATGAGCCTATGGCCTAGGTGCTCACGAGAACTACACGTAAACCGTATCCGCTCTATAAAAGAAAAAAAAGCCCGAACCGGGTCCGGGATTGCTCATTATTGATCGCTTAAGGGATTGATCACTGGAGTATTTGTGGAGGTCGCCAAATCTCACCCTGCGATTTACATGATGATAATGATGAATGAAGAAGAAGGAATGAGTCTCACAGACCTGGTTCTCCCAGGCCTTCATGAGGCCGGTCTGGTGCAGCCTCCAGACCAGGGTGTCATAGCGCGGGCGGAAGGGGCTGCTCTTGCGGAACATGGCGATGTACCAGTCCCAGTAGATGTCCCCGCCCATCAGACGGCGCAGGTTCACATTGTCGGTGGTGATGTAGTCTGCAGTGGCAAAGTTTCCTGGAAGATACAATTAGAAAGAGAGATTTATATCTGGGGGCTAATGCTAAAAGTGCCTATGTCAAATGTGTGATTTTTTGATTAAGGTGAGATTGCTTATTGTTTTCTTAGCCTAAAATATGCCAAAATATTTTTTTTTATATGCCCATTAGATAGGCCACAATAATTCCATTCATAGTCGATTCCATTCATCCAATTTCAAGTACTTTTTTATACCTAGCTCAAATTAATATGACTGATGTAAATAAATCTGAGACAGATTTCGCCATGCGCCATCTGATTCTATTTTCGTTATAACCAACGTTCCCTCTAATATTTTCATTGTGTGTGTGGCACATCAATTTATTTGTGCAAGATATTAAAGAAACAAATAGGCTAGTGCTCATATACGCACATTCATGCGTATATAAAATTAAGTAATCATGTGAATGTACCATGAAATAATAAATTACATTTTTATAATTTAAATATATACGATATATTTATAATAAATAAAAATTCAGCCTGCGTATGTTTGCGTTCGCAAAACTCGAAAAGTAGTCGATCGATATCGCCAGAAATTTCAAAGTTTGTTCTTATTAGTGCCGAGAGTGTTTAGAGAGTAGTTTGAATGGTATAAGAAGTCGGTAACGCAACATATCTGTACCTGAATGAGATGTGGAGTCTAATTAAAGTTGATGTAATTTAATTTTCATACAACAGTAACATTGTGGTATAAAGTAATGAATAATAGAAGAAGTCGGAGACGTTCGAAAAAGACATTAGCAATAGCGAAGTATTGCGGGGTCCACTTATCCACAAAAATCTGGTGAGACGTTACTATCTTTGAGATGTGTGCAGACAATTTTTAACGAATGCACACGTGAACCCCTTAGAGGGAAAATTTCTTATAACTTGAATGCTTTTTGCAAAATGGTGTTTTTGTAAATTGTACTGTCTTACCAGATAATGTGTTTATATTTATGAAAGCAGTATGTAATCTACCATATGTAGTTTCCCCAGAATAGCTTATTTCCAGAGAAATTATTTGTTAAATTTATTTTTTATTTTTTAGATATTACCACCAAAGAGACATCTCTTTACCTTTCCCTTACTGTGCTAAAAAAATCCACGCGTTCCGGTGCTGTGTAGGCAATACACATCTCAAAATAAGCGATTTAATAACGAAATAATATGAATATTAATAGCTAATCGATTATGTTTATTATATTTTATATGAAAAGTGATAATAATTGTAATTTAATTGCTGAAAACATGAAAAAACCATCGGCAGATGCTAAAGAAACGTGCGAGAAGTCCACATCTAACGACGGTTCGCGGCCGACTGGCTAGCGGCTGGCACAAACACAGCTGTGCGGTCGTAGGTATCGATGGTCTAAATCAAAATACAAATGCAGACGTGTGGATGACTAATGTTCCCGCATAGCGAATTAAAGCGGGACATCAATAGCGTGTCATTTCCTCGCACACACTTCGCGTATTAGTATCACACGGTTGATTATATTGGTGTATTTGTTCCCGATTTTTAACAAAAATCTCTGATTTTTAATTGAATTTGAAAACTATGTGAAATATTATTTTTTAATTCAGTGCATAAATGTATAACAGAGAAATACCTAAAATCTGAACCCAGAATTTATTGAATTTATAGAGTTATTAAAGTTATTAGAAGCAATGTGTAGTAAATACACACCACAGATAAGGAAAGGTTAAATAAACTTGCAAGGCAAAGGAGTGTAGGAAGACGTAACCTTGACTGTATGGTGACTGGATGCTGCGGAAACAAACACAGCAGCTTTAGGCATAAGCAACAGGAGATCTCGAATACAAATGCATGTAATTTAATGATTATTTTATGGTTACTCATACTCAAACTCACCATGTTGCAATCTTTCCACGGCATATGCAAAGTCGCCTCGCTTCCACTGCTTCATGAGTTCCTTTGGAGGCATGTTCACAAAGTTGTTACGCACTGTGATAAGGTCTTTCTGTAAAGAAAAGGATTTATTGTTTTTCACAGAAGGGATTAGGGTGGGAAAGGTTCTGGAAGGTTACGAATCAGTTCACCTACCTTGAGGAGTGTGTTGGTGCTCAAACAAAACAAAGAAAGGTACAACCAACGAAAGTTGGATCCATAGAATAAAGAATATAACACTAAAAGTGCCATCCATACAAATTTAAATGGAAATCTTCCATTTAGCCTAACCATCCAGCGTTCCGTCTCACTTACACTCCCCTGAAATCGTAGATTTCCATTCCGTTTGAATCTCGATAAGACAGTTTTGTTCGGAAATACAAGCCAAAACCAGGCAAATATTTGGTTCAAAAAACACGCTCACAAGCGTGGGATTTCATAGTTCGAAACTGAGAGCTCAGTTGTAACCTTTCTCTCTTTTTCATCATTTTTTAGAAAGAGAGAGATGTATTGTCAAAAGCGGAGCTATCAGGAGTTCGTGCAAAATAGATAATAAACAGAATAACTAACAGTTTTTTTTATATTAACAGAAGATAACAAAAAGTACATATTGATAGAAGTAAGTAAGAACATTAGTAACTGTACAGCAGACAGAGGGTTAATCTTAAGAAAATTGTAAAGTAATAACAAAGTATATATAGCAACCGTCCAATGAAGGTGTACAACAGTATGTTATTTCAAATGATCTGTAGGGTTAAGTGTATAGTTTATGTTCCAAGTTGTTGATTAATACCTCCCTAATTGAGAATAACTAGTGTTTAGGGAGGGAAAACTATCCACCAGGGAAAACCACATTAGGGTGGGGAATGATCATACATGTCTCGGCACATCGTCCTTACTTCATTCAAATTCATGCATCGTCTCATACTTACTATTCTGACTCTTGACATAATCCGACTCAAGTATTTGATTAACTTAAATTTTGTCATTGTAATAATTGTGATCTACCTGAGTGGCAGCCCTGATGGAGAAGATCCAAGCGTCGTGCGTGGCTCCCCATTGCATGCCATTCGCAGCCAGATCACGAACTGAGTCGATGGGCGCGGAATAGCGTGGGCGCGTCATGGTGGAGGTCAGCCCGCACGTGTAGGCATTGCACACAAATAGCGCGTAGAACAGCATGGCACTGCGCAGCGCAAGTCCGCGACGACCGCCACCAAAACCACCTCCCTGGAAAGTTAGCTTTATTGTTATATCTTTGGATAGGGAAAGGGAATTTGAGAAGCATTCTCAAATATCGCTTCTTTTTAGTACCTTGTGTCTGACAAGCAGTCATAGTAGATGTGGTCAACTGCACAGAATATAGTTACAAGAAGGCTATAATGACATAATTACCTCAATAATTATTCTATTACTATTCTCCTGTATGGGTTCCATATTTTAATTTATTTTTACATTAGCTCCACACAGGAGGAAATATTTATTTTTGTCATCTTTGGATATGCTGTGTTGATTTGAGGAAAGGAAGGAGAGGAGGATCTGGAAAGAAAAGGTCAGTGTGTCCAGAAGTGACAGACATTCGAATTCATCCCTCCCACTGCAGTCCAAAGCGATGGGTTGAGAGTGGTCGAGATTGGCCGAGAGTGGTCGAGAGTAGTCGAGAGAGTCCTTTTGGAGAAGTAAAAAGATCTCCCTCAAACAAGTCTCTTCAAATCCGGCCTGCCATACAGGTGGGCAGAAGCATCCGCCGCCAATACCTAGATAATCCTCACCCACATGAACCCGATCACCCGTGCAAAGTCACCAAACGTAGCTGACCACATGAGGTGACTTATGGGAGAGGTGTTGGTTATCCAATAAATGGTTCCGGGGGGCAGCGGTACCCATACCTGCCTCCTAAATTGAAAATTGAACTATGATTCATAAGTGTGACTAGTCCACAGGAACATTTAGGATTTTGCTCTTATGAGTGGGAAAATATATCTTATGGAGAGAAAACTAGTGAAATGTTTGCAGAAATTCTCCAAGATAACAAAGTTATACCCTACTTATTTTTCGAATATTTCAAAGGTAGTGACGGGATAGATTTTGGGATCTAAAAATACCACATAAAAAAAACTGTGCAAATTGACTTCTGAAATCACTGTTTGAGAGTTTTTGCTGACAAAAGAAACAGTTTCTTTGCTTCTCTAATCTCTAAGAAGTATGAAACAATGTCGCTATCCTTGTTTGACTGTTTGTGCATCATTTAGAGAATTCCTTCCGAAAAGTTTTTATATAAAATACATTCATATAATACGGGCATGTGCCTAGTATGGTGGCTCTAGAAAACAAAAAACAGTAATCATTTAAATTTTTAAAGAATAAAGATAAACCAAAAAAAAATTTTATTGAAAGTAAGGAAAAGTTGATTTTTTGTAATAAAGTCGTTAAAAGATATATTTTCGGGCGCTTACATTGCTAATGCTGGCTAAACCATAAGGTTCTCATAAAAACATCAAAATAATGTACTACGGAACTGTATATCTCAAAAAGGCCTCACAACCTCAAAGCGTTACCCCAAACCATTCCCGCCAAACCAGTCCCAGTCCCCAAACAACGTCAGGTACACGTCAGCTAGTTGATAATAATTAAGATTTAACAAGAGTTTTTTTTTTATGAAAAAGATAACTTACTTGCAAAAACAGTATATCCAAAATGCTCAGGTGAGATCCCATCATGTTGTATATAAAGGAACCACCCTTAAAAGTGTTTACATTGCTTTCAAATCTCTTTTTCCCTTTAACTCGGTAAATTGTAGTTTCATTCGCTTCTTTCACTTCATTCGTAAACTTATTGTTTATGGCCCCTAAAGCACTGCCATCTGCTGGTTTCTCCTCGAAGTTGTCATCATCTCTGTCAAGTAGCTTAGCTTGAGTTTGATTGGTTGATTCCATGACGCAGTAAATGTACAAGAGAATGGTTGCAAGCAACAGCACAATGTTATGTAATATCCAAATGTTCATTTTGAAGGGGAGAAATGGAAAGAGAAAATCGTTGATCAATCTGCAAGTATAAAAATATATATTTGATTACTTATTACTTATGTGTTAGGTACTTAACTTTGGTAAATATATAGAAAAATGGAACACGGTTAAAAGCAGCATAAAAAAATATAATATATATTAGTTAGATAATATTGAGAAGTATTTCAGTCCTAGGAAATGGAAAATAATGACATTTAATATTTTTTTCGTTAAAATTAAAATGGATTGTTCATTTGGCGGTCATCGTTGTTGATGTGAAATTTTTGAGGTTTGTTAAGAAAAGAAATTATCTTTTTTTAACGAAATAGATGTCAAAATGCATTATTTTCCATTTTCGGTTATTGAAATGTGTTTTGTCATTTTTATCTAATTTTTAAATAAAATGTGTTTTAACCGCGTCTCATTTTTCTGTATAATTAACATTAACTTTATAGTAAAACTCTTTAAATGAGAAAGAGAGTATTTTATAATTACATACCAAATTGCTTACATTAATATAATTAAACAATCACCTAAATAATATTTAAAAACCAAAAATAATAAATGCACTATTTAGTAAACAAAAATTTCCAACAAAAATAATTTACTATAACCAGTTGAACGATAGCTACCCATATTTAGGTCTCATCACTCTAGGCCTCGAACGATGGCTGCTTAAATTTAGGTAGACGATTTTTTCGAATTTATTTCAAAATTCCCGGAACTTGCTCAGTTATAAAATCTAAAAATATGGATCGATTCATTGGCTTTAAACCACAGAAATCACATTACATTTTTCCATATTAATATTCGGATGTACGATTTATTTAATGAGAGCTGTCAAATCCAAAACCGAATGCCAGGAAATCTCCATTGCTCGTGGCGATAACTACCCCATCGCTTGAGTGGCTAAGAATGTTGATTAGGCACCATAAAACATGTTGTACAAGAAAGCAATAATTAGCATTATAGTAATAGGTTAGGTTAGGATAGGCTACCATTATTACGACATTAAAAAATTCTCTTTCCCTGCTGCAAATTAACCGGCAAAATTAAATTTGTATTGGAACTTTTTTGGCTTTACTGCAATAATTGCATAAAAAAGTTCCACCTTCATTTTCCATATTGTAATTTTTCGTTATATTAGTTATATAATTATTGTAAAATTAACCAGCTGACTACTCTGGCAGTTTAGCGGGTTTTACAATGAAGAATCGCAACAACAAAAAACTAAAATGTTTCGATATGTAATAGCTTACTTGGGTCGTGGAGCTATAACAGTGATGCCAGTCCGGATATAGGGAGCAGACAGGTCTAGGAAGGTATACTCATGGAACCACATGCACGAAGATGCTGAAATTACGACGTAACAAGTTCTAAATATATTATAAGCAAATATTAAAAGAAGTATTAGTATTAATGGATTGTAGGTTCCTTACAGAATCCCACGTCCACCCGATCGTGATAAACGTTCCCCAGTAGCCCCACCCCCGTCCTGTTCTCAAACATCTCCCCCCACTCCAATTCCTCCTCGTAGTGCACCAGCTCTATGCTGCAATTCACCCACCTGCAAACCATAACATCTCTTTTACACTAAAATAAAGTCACTATCTGCGTTTGTCTGTCTGGATTTTGATAGGGTGTTCACTATCATTTAAAGAATTTCTTCCGGAAGGTTTATATCCCTAAATAGTATAAAATAAAGTCGCTTTCCGCGTCTGTATGTTTGTGCACTTAGTTCTTATAAACTATGCAACGGATTGTGATACGGTTTTCACTATCATTCAGAGAATTTCTTCCGGAAGGTTTATAGATACAACACGTGCATATTATACCTTTTTTTAATTTTTTTTATGTTTCTTTATTCAATGAAATTATTAGTTACATGCATTGAGGAATTTTTCGACCACCATGCTAGGCACATGCCCGTGTTATGGTGGTCGATTTTCTATACATTAACATAAAGAATGTGAGGGAATATAAAATAAAATAAGATATTATTAAAGAATATTTAAGAACATAAAATAATGTAAATGACTATAGTAATATAAGGAAGTATGGAAGAATACAGTAGAATATAAAATTATAATAGCATAATATTTATATAATATAATAGCATAATGCATATAATATCATAATATTTTTTAGTTGTTGTAAGTAAAGTGTTATTTTTAGATACATAATACAATAGTATATTGAGGAAATCTGTAATTGGTTTCTCAATTAGGTAAATTACACATGTATTAATGAACCACATTGTAAACTGTTGATTTCCCTAAAGTAAAATAGATACATAAAAAAGAATATAAAAAGTATATATGTAGTTATAAAATATATAAAATCAAACATAGTACTATAGAGTAGGCAAATGAGAAAGGATTATTTTTATTATGGAAATCTATATGTGCTTGATTAAATTGGTAGGTACATTATTTTGCAACAATTTTGTACAAATAAATCAAAGTTAGAATTCATGTTTCAAGTCTGGCGAATTACACTGAACACTGGAGTCAATTATTATTGTTACGGTGGTTTAGTCAGCTGGTAGCTAAGGTGGCACAGTAGGTACATTGAATTTGTATGCCGTACAGTGGTGCCAAACAGTTTTAAGTAATTTATGTAAAAAGTTTTTAAACTTTCGGCTATTAATATTATAGTAATTATATATAGTTCTTTACAAACAAAAACTTTTATTGGTGGTATAACCTACGTTCCTTAAAGAAATTCTTTAAAGAAATACCTCAAAGAAATTCTTTAAAGAAATTTCGACCCTTTCCGGATATCCATTTTTGGACACCAGTTGCAAAGTGAGTATGTGTACTGGATCTTTTGATGTCGTTATTTAGTGCATTCTATATTTTTGGTGCGATGTATGTGTATTGTCTTTGTGAGAAAGTGGTTTTTGTTATGGGAATTGTGCATTTTCCATGAGATGAGTAGCGTTTATGTATATTTTTTCGAGTAGAATTTATCAAACCATTTTTCCAGATATGGATGAGAACTATCTTAATATATAGTTGGTGAATGTCCGGGACTGCTAGTTTCTTGAAGAGTGGCTCTGATGGGTAAGAATGGGAACATTTTAAGATGATCCTTAACAAAAGTTTTTGAACAGTCACTAGAGGGTAGAGAATGGATTCAGCACAACCTCCCCATCCTATAATGCCGTACGTAGCTATAGATTGGAATAAAGCAAAATAAACACTTTTGAGTGTTTTTATATCAAGGATTGATCGAAGAGAATAAAAAATATAGCATAACTTACGGAGTCTTTTTGTTATGGAGTTGATTTGGGCTCCCAGCGTAAATGGTTATCTATAATGACACCTAGGTATTTTATTTCAGTTGACGGTTTAATAATTGGGCATGAACAGCTTGTAGTGAGAGATAGTGGGGGAGTGTCTAGATTTTGTGGGCAAGTGTGAATAATTAGTTTAGGAAGGTTTTCTGAGAGAGTTAATTTTCGGATTGAAAAATGTATATATTGTGTTTTTTTAATATTTAGGGTGAGGAGGTTGGAGTCCAGCCATTTTTTAATTTTGTTCAGTCCAGAATTCGCCTTCTCAATTGTTGTTCTCCACATTTTACTTGTAAAAATGATAACCGTGTCATCAGCGAAAGATTTTATATTACCTTCAATATCCAAATTCAACAAGGAGTTCATATACACGGTGTCCGGAAACTCGTAGTACAAGCGGGAAACTGGTGAATCTACATCACATTTGGAGTCGATTTTGTAGTATAATTTTTTTTGATTTGAGATTTCGTTTTCGAGTAAATCGAGTCAGAAGTTGATTTTTTTTTTGATCAAATTCTTATAAATTATTACTAAAGATCAAAGTACCCAACTAATTAAAACTATTTAAAAGTAAAACAAATAAAGAAACCCGGATTTAAAGCATTATTTTGAAATCACCCTTCATTTAATCCGGTGTAATCATAAAATATTTCTGCTCTGCAGGGTTAAAACATCTGATGTTTTGAATTGCAAACCTATCTCTGACATATTCGCAAAATATAGCTTTCTCTTGTTTTCTGGGTTCAACTAACATATGAAGGAAAGAGACGCACGATAAGCAGATGTCACATTTCTGTTAAATCGTAAGTAGGTACTAGGTAGGTCAGTTTTGGTTTACGGGTCGCCGCACGTGGCGTTGTGGCTGTATTCATGTGATTGTTTACGAAGTTTTCTTAATTTAAACATAAAAGCGAATTGTGGTCGAAATTTTTTCTGTTTTAATACGCGTTATTATTGTTTTGATAGTGAATCGATGCGTTCGACGTGTATGAAAACAGTTGTACGTTTTTAATGTTTTGATTTTGAGACTTATCATCAAGCCTTCAACGAGGTAAAAATTAACTCCGACATGATTCAAATAGTGCGATAATCAATCATCAGATGGACCCAACTGTGCTTGGAAGTTAACGGTGAACATTTAAAATAATTTATGTGACGTGTTTGTGTGTTTGAATTGGAGATCGGAACATCGCTACATATTGTGAGTAGGTACC
Organism: Hesperophylax magnus; assembly: GCA_026573805.1. Taxonomy (NCBI): domain Eukaryota; kingdom Metazoa; phylum Arthropoda; class Insecta; order Trichoptera; family Limnephilidae; genus Hesperophylax; species Hesperophylax magnus. The sequence goes on along the minus strand of JAIUSX010000184.1, from coordinate 8,137,623 downwards.
TACCTATGGTAATAATAATTTCTATCCGTTGCGTCGGCGTCTCAGATCGAATGACGAAAAAAATTTAACCCTGAAATAGCCGAAAAATTTTTTTTTTTGGTTTTTTTTTTTTTTGATGATAATGCTCAAATCAAAAAACTTTATATTTATTTGGGTTCCCCATGTGGTGTAGATTCTCCAGTTTCCCGCTTGTACTACGTGTTTCCGGACACCGTGTATATGAGAAATAAGAGCGGGCCTAGAACACTTCCTTGGGGTACGCCGTAGGAGATGGGTAAACATTTACTCCTGTATTCTTGATCGGAGTGGATGACGGTTGTTTGTGATCTCTGCGTGAGGTAGTTTTTAAACCATTTCAGGGCAGTACCTTCTATCCCAATCTGTTGCAGTTTTTTTAGAAGAATGTGGTGGGAAATAGTGTCGAAGGCTTTAGACAAATCTAGAAAGACAGCAAGAGGTTTATTGCCTTTATCGAGGTTATCTGATATAATTTTGGTAAAGGTTGCAATTGCATCAGCAGTACTACAGTCTTTGCGAAAACCGTATTGGTTTTTGGAAAGGATTTTATTGTCCTCGAGGAATTTGAGGAGTCTTATTTTTACTACTTTTTCAATGATTTTGGATATTGTGCTCAATAGCGATATAGGCCTGTAACTATTTAGGGAAGATCTGTCACCTGATTTGAAAATAGGGATGATAGAGGCATGTTTAAGTGATTTTGGGAATAAACCGGATTGGAGGCTTAAGTTAATAACATGTTTGAGAGGGCTGGCAATAAGGGTTTTTAAATGTTTAGTGAGTTTAGTAGAGATTTTATATATTCCTGTTGAGTGACTATTTTTTAATGTTTAGATGATTTCTGTAATTTCCAATTCTGTGGTAGGTGTGAACATAAATGGAGTATAACTGAGATGAGCCAGGGTTATTTCGTTTGCAAGGTCATGTTCCGAAACATTATTTCTAGTTAGAATATTATTGGAAAGGTTAGATCCGACTGAGGTGAAAAATTCATTGAAATTGTCTGCGATTTTTATTGAGTCATTACGTGTATTTGTTAATGATCGGCCTTCAATTTTAATCTTATTGATGGGTGTAGTCGTTTGTCTAGTGTGGGATTTGTCCTTAATAATACTCCATATTTTTTTCTTGTCATTTTCGGGGTTTTTGATTTGTTTTTTATAGTAATCTTCTCTGGCCTTAGAGGTAATTTTTATGCAGACATTTCTGTATTTCTTGTAAAATATGTAGGATTCATGATCGGTGGGATTTTTTTTACAAAGTGCGTGGAGTTTATCACGCTTACGTATAGAATGAAGGATACCTACAGTTATCCAAGGTTTGAGTTTAGTGTCAAAATGTTTTGTTTTGTGTGGTGTGCTGGATGTAGCGTTGGTTAGGTGGTTATGTAGTGTTTCGACAAGAGATTCGCAGGCTAAATTAGGATCATTTTGTTTGTAAAGATTTGACCAATTTTCTTGTGAGACCAGCTCAAAAAGTTTGGTATAGGATATTTTATTTTTTGGAATTTCATGCGGTTGTGGTTTATCTACTTTGTAAGAAAGAGAAGTTATGGTAGCGTAGTGGTCTGTGATGGTGCATTGGTATACAAGAGATATAGTTTTTAATTTACATTTTGAAAAAACATGATCAATACAACTTACAGACGAGCCAGATACTCTTGTGGGTGCTGTTATGGCTGGGACGAGGCCATGAAGAGTTAGCATATTTATATAATCATTGGCTTGAGGATGCATAGAATTAATTATATTTATATTGAGGTCACCAATAATAAGGAGATTATCACAATCACTCACACAAGATAGAAATTGGTTTAGTGAATTTAGAAAAGGGGTTATGTTAGACGTGCTTGGTGATCGATATATAGAAAATATGGTTACGTGTTTATCTATTACAATAAGGAAGTTGAGTCCATTTTTTTTATTTTTTTTATCAATGTTCGCATTCAAACTTAAATACTGGTATTTTTTTTTTTTTTTTTAAAGTTTGTTTTCATAATTAAATTAATTCTCAAAGTTTAAATTTTATTAAGCCCGCCAAAACGAGCGGAATCCGAGCGGTAAGAGGCGGGGTGTGGGTGTGACGTCATTCGAACTGTGAAAACCACGTCGCTTAAGCATTTTGTATGGAAAAAAATTTAATTCTTCAACAAGGAATTCCAGTAATTTTTTAACCAATGTTAACCGTCTATTAGAATTGATGTTATTAAAAAAAAAAGAAAATTGATTAAGATTTCATAGTTAAATTAATATTTTAAGTTAGAACATTTGCTTTTCCCGCCCGGTACGGTATTTCCGTCGCTATTTGTTGACGTGCCCCGCGCGAATTCAGGACCACCGCGCAGAAAAGTAAAGACCAAAAGTAAAATAACGGTTTACAGCCCAGTTCACTGTGAGACTTTTCTGGGCGGCCGGCGGCCTGAAGTGTATCACATGTTATGTGACATGTATAATAATAAAAACTTCTAAGTTATGCAATAAACAACATATTATTATAAAGCACTATACGAATATGTATCTTTAGAAATCCATTTCATATAATAATAACAACAAATACGTACATATATTTGACAAACCCAAATAAACGTTTGGCCTATACACCTCTCTCATCTAAACCGACCATCTCTCATGTAATAGAAAGAGATGCACCATAGGTGATCCGTTGTACGTACAAGTCACGACACATGTGACGTCAGAATTCTTTCGACCAATCGTGGAGCGTATACAGTCTATTGCTATTGAATGCTTTTTCAAGAACGTTTAACTAATTCTAAGAATAATAATAAAGAAATATATTTATATATTTAGAATCGATATTTTTTGATCTACATGAACATATTTTTTATAAGTCAAAATATTTTTCACTCAACTTCCTTATTTTGAGACAGTTAGATTGACTGATTATGATTTCGTTTACTGTGTGAGATATGTGATTTTTTATGTATATGATAACTCCATCGTTTTGGGTTATGTTATTCTGTGTATTGTAGTGGGTGTAGTTTGTTATGTTTTTGGGAAGGTAATTTTCATTGATCCAGCATTCACTCAAAATGATTATGTCAAAGTCGGAGTTCAGGTCTGTGAGAACTATCAATAATTCGTTAAAATTATGGTTTATGCTTCTGATATTCATTGAGAAATTTTTTAGGGCCGATAGAGTTAATATTTGTTGAACTTCTAGAGAACTGTTTGTTTCTGTACATGGAATTGGAGACAAATTGTCTAGTTGATCGGCTATTTCTACCATTTATAAAGTTTGTAACAAAACACAGTAAGTGGCATAAAAATTAGCAATGATTTTGACACATCGTTTAAAATAACAATGAGAGGCTCCACATATTTATATGATAGATTCAACTTAACATTTAAGACAGTGGTGATAACAAGACCTATGATCAAAAATAGTATCTTTGGGCTAGAGACATACAAAAATAATTTACTGCTGTATATAATGAAGAGTTTTAAATAATAATATAAAAATACATAAAAGAAAGTTATGTTGCTCAGCGAGCATTGTTTACGGATTGATGGGTGAGGGTGACAAAAGGTGTTTATTTTTGTCATTAATATTAATGACAGGTGTCATTTCCTATTTAAAGAAAGTAGAGAACAGTCGAGCAACGCCGGGTACACGTCAGCCAGTCCTATTTAATTAAACCTTCCCCTACGGTACTAGAAAATTCCTCTTTGCACCAGTACCGTGTACTCCAGTACAAAGGGTACACATTTATAAAGTTGTCATTTTTAAGTTGAATAGTTTACATTCAATACTTATAATATGTCAATCATTTTATTAATATTTAATAAATTTTACGACTTTGGCTAAAAGGGACATTTTCAAGTATATTTCACCGCTAATTTTCATTTGTGATGGTTTCACCGCCAATCTTAAAATATCGGAAAAATCGTGTTTTTTGCATTTTTTTGTATGGAATTTCAAGGGATAGAAAACAAAACTTCTTAAGTGGGAACTTCTCAAACGAGTTTGACTGTACATTACACTTTTTGACAAAACATTTTTTTCTGTTGCGTTCGATAAATACGTATTATATTTTATCCAATACATAAACGTATTGCAGTGGAACACCTAATATATGAACTTTGTGTTAGTATATCTACAGAGATATTGAAATAATTATATACATGTCAAATCAGTTGACAGCACAGGCAAGGAAAAATAAATACCGCATTGCCTCTTCTTCTGCCCATGGAATATTTGTGTCTGACATCGTCTTAAAATGGGATAATTCCCAGTAGTAGTGCATTCATCATCGGGTGAGATTTGGTTTTGTCCAAAAACGCTATTCATTGGCTACGGTCCCTTGCCATTCGCCTGTCGTCCTTCTCGACCTACTCCAATCCTTATCCTCACAATCTATCTATCTCTTCCTCAATCTGCCTCTGGGTCGCTTCCGCTGGGGTACCCACTTGGCTATGAGTTTTAATGTCCTGCTATCTGGCATTATTTCAATATGTCCATCCTATCGCAGTCTTTGGGTCCTAGAGCAGCTTACAATCAATGGTAATACAAATCATGTTATTGCAATTTTGTATTAATCTTTAAACTGCGGCTGACGTATATGTATGTGACAGTCAAGACCTGTGTGGCTATCATATATGTGTGTGCTTGAATGGCACTTCAGTTTTTTTTTAAATCGCAGAATGTATAGGTCAATAATTCGTCATTCTGGAGTTTGATAAAACATAATGATTAATTAAAAATATCAAAATCAAGCCACGTAAGGTGGATTTCTAACCTGGTGGGTGAGTCTATATTTGCTGTGATGCGGCGAAAAATGATTTGCTTGTAAACATATAACCACTTGAGCGATTGGTGTTAAAATATGTATTCCTCAAAATATTAATAAGGAAACATATGAAACTGCTTAGTGCGGTTTAAAGCCAATGAATCCACCAAGATTTCACCGTTTATCCCATATGTTTAGGTTCTATAAATTTGGCACATTATGGCAAGCGATCGCTCAAAACGTTTTTGCAAACTTGGCAAAATATGCCAAAAATCGCTTGAGTGTATATGCATATAAAATTCTAGGGGGTGAGTCTGTTATGTAAGTTTGTGACTCATTTAACGCCGATTAAATCGGCATTAGGTAATGCAAAAGATACAGACTTACCCCCCTGATTTTTTGAGCAGTGTTCGGATTAACTAAAATTTGAAGCCAATGAACTGTTGTTTCAAAGGCACATCTTCAAAATACTCTGGTTCTTCATCGAATCGCCAAAATTTGAGAAATTGTACAACTTATAAAGAAAAGGTCTGATATCTCGATCACTCATTAGGAGTGACAAATTGAAGGTTACCTTGACTCCAGAGAAAGATTGATTGAAGACTTATTAGAGAAAGCTATGTTTGGTATGTTTGAAGAGTTTCAAGCTACAGTCTGTAGGATGATGTTTGCTCGGCCATCGATGAAAGAGTTCCGATATTCCGAGTAGGTGCTTCCTACTTATAACTCACTTGCAGTATTGGATGGCGATCCTAGCCTCTGTGCCATCAAGGTGAATGCCATCCTTATCCTCCCACCACAGGCTGGAAGGCTTGTAGTTGAACATGGACAATCTTAGAGTACGTCCTAAAAATAAATATTAATTTACATCAATTTGTTAAGAGAAATAGCTGCTCAGCCGTTTTCATACAAAACTTAAATTTGGATTGCAGGCAAAAATACCCAACCTAAATGAATAATTTATTTTTGAAAAAAAAGCTTATAAAATATCCTGTACGAATATGAGCTATTTAATCTATTTGCGTTTTAAATTATATACATATGATGATTTCGATTTTTCAACAATAAAAGGCATCTTTCGTAATTTTTTTGTGAGTTAATAGTGATTATTAAAAAAAATAGTCTTTTTTCTTTCTGTGATAATTATGAAATATGGAGAAAAAAAATTTTCTAATGAAATCTTTTATGTTGAAATTTTTATTTATATATGATAAATTTATGTTCCAATGTTAAACTAGTCCTTTGTAATTTAAATTTATTAATTTTTTCAACCCTGTTTTTTTTATATTTCATATTCGACAGTCCCGAAGCACAATGTTGGGTGTGCAAATTTGTGGTTTTGCAGTAGAGTTTCGTTTCTAAATATTTACTGTTTTTGATAATATTTTTCTCTATAATTATTATTTTTTTATTATTTAATAATAAATAAGGGTTAGTGCAAAATATCAAACACTGAGTTTCTTGATCTCAAAAACAGTAAAAATGCAGAAACGAAAACATTAAACAAATCTACTGCAAAACTACAAATTTGCACATCTGACATTGTTTTTTGTAAGTAGGACAAAAATTATTTTTTTAAATTCTTGTCGTTAACTCATAATAATTGTCAAAGTTGCCTCTAAAATAATGAAAAGTCTATATTTTATAAATTAACACAAAAATTAATTTTTAAAAATATTGTTATACCTGTCGATAAAAAAAAAAAATCAGTTTGGTTGGGCATTTTGGCCAGAAATTAAAATTTAAGTCATTCCTGTTAAGCTCTTCAAGTTCTGCTATACTTAGGACGGGTTGTTTCGCATAATTTAAACAATTCATCAAATTTCGAAGTTGATTTTCAAGTTCTGTGATGGTTCTATTCAAGTTCTATTATTATAGTATATAATTATATAGTGTCCAGTTGTTTCACGAAACTGAAATGATGAAAGAACTTGAACGGAAGTTTTGGCGGCGGATGCATCTGCCCACTTTCTATGTGGCAGGCTGGATTAGGAGCCTGTTTGAGAGAGACCTTTTGACCTCTCCAGCAGAACTCTCTCGACCCATCGCCTTGCACCGCAGTGGAAGGGACGGATTCATATGTATGTCACTCGTGGACCCACTGATCCTTAGATTCCTACCCACCACTCTTACCTTTTTCCTTCCCTGAACTTTTTCTCCTTGAATAAACCCTCCACACAGCACCTCCAAAAATGACATAGGGTGTGTAGAGCTACTGTAAAAAAAAAGTTACCTCGTAAATCTCGCATTTTATCAGGAAAAAGATCAGCTTTCTGTTGAAACGTTTGATTTTCTCCAAACCATATATCATGCAGCACCATATCTTTCATATTCTCTGTTCCTATATAATTAAAACTGTGAATTTCTATATTTATCAGTTTCTCTTTTAAAAATATACCATATCTTCGATTGTTCTTTAGAATAGATTCTTCAATATCAACTGTTTTATTTAAAAGATCGGATTTTTTCCTGTCAATTGCTTCAGATTGCTGATTGTTATCGGATTCACTTTGTAATCTGACAGATTGTTGAATGTCAACAGGTTTAGTTAAACTTTTAGACCATATTTTAGACTGTTGATTATTATCAGTAATAATTGTTTCAGATTGTTGATTATTATCGGGTTCACTTTGTAATTTGACAGATTGTTGATTGTCAATAACAATTGTTTTTAAAAGTATAACATCTGGAATATGCTTCACCCAGTCATAATTGAAGTTATTCAACGAGAAATCGACTTCATCAGTAGGCAAAATAATAAAACGCTTTCTTCCATATCTGTGATTAATATAAAGCGTCACATTTTCAAATTGCGTAAAGAATCGGTTCAAATTTTTTATTCTTAAAACGTAACCGTGACAGCCCTTGTCCATGACTTCAAAGAGAAAAGGAAAGTCATCATGTTCTTTGGTTTCAAAGAAAATTAAAGGCACATCGGTATTCGTTAAAGAAAGTTTTGTGTCAGTTATCACTACTGAGCAGTAAAAGTTCTTGAAGTAAGTGTTTATCAGAATGTTTGTTAAAATGGCAATACTGTCGGTAGAGATATACATGATGAATGATCATTTTCATGAAAGTTACTATTTTTATAGTAATCTTAATCTTAAGAAAGTGTTTCTCAAAGTTAAATGCTATAACCTATTTATGATTTTTTTATCTGAAGTCCCAACTGCTCCCAACCATCTAGAGCCAGTGAGACTATGGCATCCCCAATTGGGGTATGTTGTGAGGCTGAAGGTAGTGGGGAGGGAAAAGAGGAAGGTGGGGAAGTAATAATAATAATAATACCTGGATGACTTTTATAGCGCCGTTTTTGTGCAAAAACACCTAAGTACCTGGATATTCAGATCTGGTCACCATACACGGCCAAAGACATTTCAAGCAACGTTTCAATACTGAATAGTGGTCTTAATCAGGGCAATACTGAGTATCTTCCACTCTGTAATGTGCCACAAATATAATACATGTTATTTAAAATTAGTAATTTGTGAAATAACACAAATGAATCAAATAAAATTTACTTGTGCACACCAGGACTTGAACCCACCATCTCCAGCAAGTTAATAAAGGGATTACGATGGACTTTAAAAAAAAAAGTACCTGGAGCATGGCTAAATAGTTTTTTATGTGATATTAAACATACATTCCAACTGCTCACACCCAGCGAGACAATGGCATTCACATTTGATAAATGTTGCAAGGCTGAAGGAAGTGAAAAGAATGAGGAAGTTTGAGAAGTACCATGCTTGTTTAGATCTTGTCATTAAACAAAGCTGAAGCCATTTTAAGCAACATCGCTATTCAGAATTTTTTCTTTGCTACATCAGCCAATAAATAATTCTGAATACATACTGAATTTGCTTGCATGTAAAATAATTTGTTTGCAAATATGATTGCAATGTTGATTTGGCAATAAACCTTTTGCAAATAATCCACAAAGGGAATAGCTAAATTCTAATTGGGTTTGAAAAGAAAAGCAATTTACTATTCACCTGCATTGGCAGAAAATTATTAACTGGCTGGCTGGCTTTTTTTTAGTTTTGAAACTTTTACAAATATTGACTCAAGTGATTGGTTGTGTATATATATACATTTACCATAATATTTAGCTAGCTGACGTGACATATACCATCACGGACTTTTCTGTAGGCCTTTTTAAAATATACAATTAAGTAAAACATTATTTTAATGCATCTCATAAGGTTAAGCCAGCGTTAGCAATGTAAGCCTCTAAAAATTTTTTTTTTCGACTTGATTACAAAACATTTACTTTTCTCTACTTTCTCTAAACAAAATATACATGTATACCTTCCGGAAGAAATGTTCTAAATGATACTGAAAACCCTATCAAAATCCGTTGCGTAGTTTAAAAGAACAAAGCGTACAAACAGACAGACGCGGATAGCCTATATAGATACAATAGACTTTGTTTTATACCATTTAAAGATTAATTCCTCAAAATATTAATATGGAAACATATGAACTGCTTATTGCGGTTGAAAGCCGACGAATCCACCTGGGTAATGAGCTGAAAATAGTTGCATCAACCTAGTTTTCAAACAGAAAAAAAAATAGTAAATTTATTTTTATAACCGTCACACCATTTCTAAGCAGGTGTAGGCAGAGAGAAAGGGCCGCCGCACTAATCAGCTTTGCACACAGTACTCGTTTCATTCACATTCATGCCTCATCCCATTTTTTAAATTTATTTATTTATTGACTCGCCAACAGAATACATCACATAATTTTTACAGTAATTTACATTTATATATGGTTATAATGATGTTTTTAATTATAGATGAGCACAATACGAGGGGGCGTAATTAAGTTCGCGGAATGGGTATGTAGGTGATTAGTGGGGGTGTCGCTGAATTAGGTACTGATTGAGCAACTTATTATTATTATAAATACCAGATTTTTTTGTAATTAGGTCATTAGTCTTTGAGCTATCATCGACAAAACAAGTCAATAGAGGGGAGAATTGTGAATATGGAGAAAATCGAGTTCCGCGCTGTTATAAAATTCCTTACCAAGCAAGGAAAATCAGTTCAGATCATACTGGAAGATATGTCATCCGTTTGCGGGGACTCTTGTCCAAGTAAAAATATGGTTTACAAGTGGCATACCCTCTTTAAACAAGACGACGACCCACGGCCAGGAAGGCCTATCGAGGTGAACACTCCGGAAATTATTCAAAAAATCAAAATATTAATAATAGAAGATGCCCGACTAAAGAAACAGCTCGCAGAAATGGTTGGAGTATCAGACACAACCATTTTCAAAATTCTTCACAACTATCTTGGCATGACTAAAGTCAGCGCAAGATGGGTACCGAGAATGCTCACGCCGCCTCAAAAACAACAGCGCATGGAGTGTTCTCGTGCATTTTTGGACCTCTGTAGGGAATACAAAGATGGAGAGTTGGCTCAAATTGTTACTGGTGATGAAACTTGGGTTCATCATTATGAACCTGAGTCTAAACAGGACTCTATGCAGTGGCACAAGAAAGGCACACCACCACCCAGGAAGTGTGTCACAATCGGCTGGGAAAATCATGGCGACAGTCTTTTGGGACTCAGAAGGAATCCTGTTGATCGATTACAAAGATGAAGGTGTTTCCATAACCGGAGTTTACCATGCTTCAATTCTAGAGCAATTAAAGGAAGCCATCAAGGAGAATGAAGGGGAAAATTGACCAAATGTGTCCTCTTTCTGCACGACAACGCGCCTGTTCACAAGAGCCGTGTTGCAATGACTGCCCTGCAGAAGATGGGCTTTGAAATTTTGCCACATCCACCCTACAGTCCTGACCTGGCTCCCAGTGATTATTACCCATTTCCAAACTTGAAAAAAGAACTTCGTGGGAAAAAGTTTTCAAGTGATGAAGAAGTGAAGGATGTAGTTTCAGCGTATTTTTTAGACAAAGACAAATCTTTTTTTTTTGAGGGTATACATAAGTTAATTGAAAGATCCGAAAAATATATTAGGGTAGCTGGTGAATATATTGAAAAGGAAAAATAAATTTGGATTTTTATTTCCACTCATAGATACATACATACACACACACATTTAAATACAAACACACACATAAGCATATATGCATAGATGTGCCTACTGTACGCATATTGTAGACATACTCTTCGGTTACATTGACTCTTGACACGACCCGAATCTAGCATTTGACACACTTGATCGTGCCATGTACCTCGGGCTTCCAGTCAACTGAATAAGAACAAAAAAGAAAACTATTATAATTTTAGATAAAACATTTTATTTCATTAATTCATATTGTAAATTGGTGTCGCAAATTAATCTGAAACTATGTTCATAAAAAGAAACATTGTTTTTATAAATCGTGAAAAATGAAGGAAAAAATGGAATGGTACAAAAACAAGGTAAAACAACAAGGTCCCAGATTATGTTAAAAAAAACTATCGAAACTACTTTTTATACAGTGATTAATTAGTATAACAAAAGTGTAAAAACTGAGCTTAGCAGGTAAATAACAATAAATTCATATTCTGAGTAACAGGGGATGTATGAATGTGAATAAGCAAGGAGTGAATGACAAGACAAAGTCATATGGCACTCTATCCTCTCTGTCTCCCCCTGCAAATACATGCAGCTTGTATTTAAGAATTATTGCAACTGGCAATTATTGTGATGTATCAAAAATAAATTTGACTAAATGAAAATGTACGAATTGAAGAAAATGGATTAACTAATTCCTGACACCTGTTTTACCTTCAAACGGAAATAACCTAACCTTATTACTAAATGAACACACAACATTTAGACACTGCTATCAACATTAGACATATTTGCGGAAAAATAACATTGTTTTTTAAATTAAAAATTACGTAGTCTGAAGAGCCCGGAGTCAATAATATAATGGATACAATAAAATGGGACTATTGCATCCCCAATTTAATGAAAGCTGTAAGGCTGAGTGAAATGGGACGTGATGAGGAAGATTGTAAGGCATCTGATTATTCAGATCTGGTCACTGATTCTGAAGGGTGGTCTCTCACTGAGAGCATCTACCATAAAATCGTCAAATTCACCAGAAATATGTCCAATGGATTCGCAACTTAAATTCTAAGGATATGTAGGCCAAAAAAATTACACAACATGGCAAATTGTATGTTAAAAAATGCATTGCTAAGTGTATTTATTATTTATTGTAAACAAAAGAAACTGAGACACTTAGATTAAGTCAGACACCAAACTATTGAATCAATGTTCAAAATGTTTCAACATTCATTTGTACTCTCAAACTAACACAATTTACTAGTTTATATAGATGAATATGGTTTTAAAGTGACCTACCTACAGCTTGACACAGATAACTCTGCAGGCGACCAGAAGAGAAACTAAAGAGGCCATGTTATTCAGCCATCAAAATATGTTCAACGTGCTTCAAAATGAATTGTTTTACGATATAAAGCGGTACAAATCAAAGAAAAATTATTCACAAACTATAAAAAGTACAAACCTATATTCTCAATAATTCCAGCATTAAGATGGGCTAACGACAGTTTAAATTGTGATGTCAGCTTTGCGAAAAAAAATTACACACAATTTATTTTGTATGGAAATCTACAATTTAGTGGTGACATCACGGACTTCAAAGTTACCCGTGTCAAACTGCATACAAAGTTATTGTTTTATTTATTGTGGTATTTTCTCATGAACCAAATCAGGGTGTAATATCAAAGATGGCAAAGTACAACTTTTTGAGATTTTTTTTTCTGTGACAACACAAAGTTTATAGTTAATATTATGTTCTCAACATGGCAACTTTCTATCAAAAACTTATACAATATTAAATTATTGTTGTTTTATGTATTAGCGGGACACAAAATATTTGAATGAGGCTGAAATAATTCAAATAAAAGCGTTAATTGATTACTTTCTGGATGAACTTGGCCATCTTTGAATTATACTCTGGAAATTAATGACATTTGTTTTTGAAAACATAAATAATAACTTGATCGAAAAATGCAGTATATTTTTTTTGCTTTATTTTAAACTAAGTCGCACAGTCGAAACAGTAAGTAAAAAAATATTATACCTTACTCTGGTAAAAAAATTTCGTGCTCTTCTAGTTAAAATAAATTATTTGTATTGATTATTCTACTTGTTTTTGGTTGACAATATTAATTACAATTAAAAATACAATAAGTCAATAAAACAACATAATATAATTGAAGTCATAAAAATTAAAAATAAGTTTTATTACATATTTAAAACAATGGATGGATTTTGATATTAATATCAAGTGGTAGAGATTACAAAATATCATAATAAAAAAATTAGATCACGTAAATCTTTAAAAAAAAAAAAAGTCACAAATGGATACAATAAATTGGATGGAATTTGACTTTTAATAATATGAAATGGCAAAAATTACAACATATAATTTTTTCAAATCATTAATTATTTAAAGTCATGAATAAAAATTTTATATTAAATAATGCTAAATATTAAAGGCCAATAAATAAATACATAAAATATAAATTATTGCTCTTTTTCAAGGATTTAGAAAGTTTAAAAATGGGTACTAATATTGTAAAATGTCAACTGTCATGTATAAATGTATAAAAAAGAGATTCATATTTTTTGTTTTCATCAAACAAGAACGACTTATAAGAGAAAAATATTTTTATAGAAATTTACTTAATTTCATTTTACAAATATTATTAATTTATGCGAAGAAAGGCACTCGCCAAAATTATTTCATCGTTTTGTTAAACCATTCGGGTTTGTTTCGTTATTTACAGATAAACTCTTATCAATACTAGAAAAAATGTCACAGGTCGTGATGGCAAAAATCAAAAGATATTTTACATGAAAACAACCAATATGCGTTACAAATTATATAATATCATCATAGAATTGCGGGATCTACTGTACTTATGTGTTATACGGCATAAAACTAAAATGGATGAGATTCAAATGTAGTTATTTTACTGTATATTACTTTGTTTTTATATTAGGTCATAATTAAGCTACCAAAGTGTCACATTGCATTGAGTGGAATGTTCATGATTTGTAGTAATAAAATGTGGAATGTCAAATAATATTATAATCATTTCACAACATTCAAGTGTTTATAAGAACCACCACACTTGTGATTCAAATGTGAAAAGTTTTGCAAATTAAATCGATAAAAGGTGTAACTTCCATGATTTTAACTGATTCAAATATGGAATGTCCATGATCAAAACTGATTCAAATGTGGAATGTCCATGGTTCAGACTGATTCAAATGTGGAATGTCCATGGTTCAGACTGATCCAAATATGGAATGTCCGCAATCCAAAAGTAGAATGTCCGTGATTCATACCGATTCAAAATGGAATGTGGAATGTCCTCAAGTTCTAAACCTAGAATGTACTAATAACATTCAGCTGGCAAACAGTTGACCGAATTAGAATGGGTTTTGTGATGTAAAATCAATCAGTGCCGGCGTAGCGTCTTCAGAAAGCAGTGCGGTATTAACACAAAGGCGACTGTGGTAGCGATATGTAGAGGGGAGCTGGAGGGTGCCGCGCCAAAGTAGTATTGGTACACGGCCGGGTCCCACGTTAGTCCGGGGAAGTTAACGTCCGCCATTTGCGTTTCTGCAACAAATAGTACTGTTAGTTGATTGGGGCAGGGCACCAACTCCCAGAGAGTTTGGTTGCCTCTTAGTGAGCTTGTTCGGCTCTCAGTGATTTCGTTAAGCTCACGGTGAGTTCATTCAGTTCCCAGAGAGTTTGTTTGACTCTACCGAAAGTTTATTTGACTCTCAGTGAGTTTACTCGGCTCTCAGTGAATTCATTCAGTTCCCAGAGAGTTAGTTTGACTCCCCCGAGAGTTTGTACGACCCTCAGGGAGTTCAGTCAGTTCCCAAAGAGTTTGTTTAACTCTCAGCATCATGCAAGTGCAATTCCACCTTGTAAAAGTGTACCAATAGGAGAGCCTGATTAAAATTGCTCAGCATAATCATTTTATTATGTTGGCAACACTAAAAAATTCCCACCTGTCAACTGCCTTTCGATTAATAATGAAGTCATGTTACCAAAGCAACAATACAATATTATTGTGAAAACTCATTGCATTTGTGTTTGAAGAAAGAGTTTGCAAAAAGTTCATGGAATTTTTAGTAGATAAAATGCAACAAATGAGTCAACAGTTCGAATAGTAATTGAGAAATTCGAGGAAACAGATGAGAATGTGGACAGTAAACCTGTGCATAATCATACCTGCCGTTCTCTCTACTTCGTTGCCACAGTAAGCAAAAGTGTCACTGATAGTACAGAAACAAACTGTGAGTTCACCATTGTTTACAGAATTGTGACTTTACGAGAAGCACCTCACCTAAGAAATCACACAAAAGATCAGAATGCAGATTCAACAGAATTGAAGCAAATTAAATCAGGCACTCTCATGGGCTGCTCTCATTAATATATACATGTATTAAGTCAACATTTCCCAATATGGGAAATCCATAAAGGGCCTCTGTCTTTTACAAAGAAGATGAATTATTCAATAACTTTTCGTATTTCGGAAAAAATATTAGCAGAATAAATATCGTATCACTTGTTCTTTTCCATTTTTATTTATTGTTTATACAATATTATTAATGTGGAAATATCAAATAAATTATGGTGCACTTGTTATTCAAATAAAAACATTATAAATAATATTCAAGCAGGTTATCTTCAGTCTTTGACAAAAATCTCGACGTTCGTTATAATCTAAGTGTTTGTAGATGGCGTTAATTTAATTATTTTATTAAAATATACGTTTTGCAAGTTATGCTTTACAATATAAAGACCAAAATAGTTTTTTCCGTATAAAAACTCAATTCTTTCAAGAGAGGCATACAAATACAATATTGGATTGAATCACTGATACAATATTGTATTTGTATGCCTTTGAGTTTTTATACGGACAAAACCATTTATTCATATTAATATTGCGTACTGGCGCAAACAAATAATTCTTCCTTATATTGTAAAGCGTAACTTGTAAAAAGCTTATTTTAATCAAATAATTAAATTAACGCCATCTATGAACACGTATATATTATAACCAACATCTTGTTTACCCTTAAGTGCAAATAAATTTGTGTGCTCTTCAATCAAAATATAATAAGTGCTTCGAGTGAAATTGAATAAATATTTTCAAATTTCTTTCTTGAACAAACTTCATTTGCCTGTTGGAACCTAAGCACCGAAAAAGTCAGTATAGATCACACTTCTAGAGGAATTTTCTGTTCAATGCAGATATGTATATATTTATATACATATATATATAAAATGAAAGAGGACACAAAACGTTATGAAATGAGTTGGTCTTGTCACAAAATTACATTGTTTGCATTCATCATAATAATAGACAACAGATTGCTATTGGAGCAATGTGTTTTTTGGTACACATGAAATCCAAATACATATATATCTATTTGTCTAATTTTATTGTAACGGTTATAAAAAAAAAACATTATTGAGTATGTGATTAAACTAGAAAATATATAAGTCCACAAAACACAAAAAGTAACATTAGATGCGATAAAGCCATGCGTCAATGTGCGCTATTACATTCTAAGAGACAGACACCTACATGATGGGAGTTTGCGATAAAAAAACTGAAGTAACCAAGTGTAATATACATACCTGCAAAACGAAGATAGACCTACATGACGGGAGTTTGCGACAAAAACCTCGAGTGTAATGGTGGTACGTACCTGAAATGCGGCCTGAACGCGTGGTACATCAGGCCCAGCGTGATGATGCCCAGTGCAGTGGTGGTGAGGCGGGGCTGCAGGGTGGGGGCCGCTCCGTAGCGGGCCTGGCCGCAGGCGGGCGGGCACACCGGGATGATGGACTCTGTGCAGGCGGAAGGGGAACGTACGGAGGGGACCCCATGACACAGGAATGGAACAAATCGGTTCAATGAAAATGTAAGAAGTGGGTTGTGAAAGATATAAATCCCACGACATTACAGGAATGGATGTATTGTGGAAGGAAACGAGCAATCAGTTCAATGAACAGAGACGTCCGAAATAGAATAAGGAAATGGTAAGAAGTGGGTTCAATTATGATACAAAGAAAAACCCCACGTTACAGAAATGGATAAATTATGGATAAAAATGAGAAATCAATTCAATGAGTGGTAAGAATTAGAATTTATACGTTTGGGTAGATATTCAAAATTGGGATGTAAGAAATAGGAAAAACATGATGGGTTCAATTTTGGGATGGAGTTGGAAAAAATAAAAAAATCAAATTGTAAATTAAATAATTCTTAAATGCAAAAGCACATTCATAAAGGCATACCGCTGAGAGCTCAGTTGTGACTTCTCGTTTTATCTAATAAATGACGCATGTAGAAGAGAGAGAGAGGTTACAACGGAACTCTCAGCAGTAGGACTATACCACTAGGGCGAGGCGGGATGTCATGAATGATGAATCAGCTATGAAATAATGCAGCAAGATCATGATACGTGTTAAGTTACTGGTGGCGAGAGCTCGTCTGAAGATGTTCTTATCGATACTTGCTGCATCATGATCATAACATGTACTCTTCTATTTTCAGCAATGCATTGAAATGGGATGCATATTACTGGTGGAAGGGGTCTATAGCCCTTGGAAACAAATAATACCTTTCTTTATAAAAGCGACACTGGTAGTTATTTATATAGAAAGGTTGTGTTTCATCCCATTTCATCGCAGTATGGATTCATTTATTGAAATTTAAATGAAATTCCTAATACACATTCATATGAAAATGCTAACATTCAGGTAAAAACAAATCATTTAGCAAAAATTGTCAAAAACTACAAACTAATAATAGAGGAACACGCCTTAAACCCAACAATCATAAATAATTCATTATTAACTTCAGTTGAAGTAATTACACATCGAACTCTAGAGGTTAAATATAAATTTCCACTCATTCAAAGCTCAAAGTAAATGCAATGGAAGATCTATTTTGAAAAAAAATATACATAATCTAAAATGCATAATACATATTACGTAAATAAAACATAATTATGAAATGTATTAAATCTAATTCAAGAAAGAAACTGTTATATAAATTCATGATTATCATTTTGAAATTTAAAACTTGCTTTATTCTTATGCTGGCTATTCCTCATTTAACATAAACTGAGTTATGCAGTAGAATACATGCACGGCATCGCAAAGTATTTTTGCACCGAGGAGATCAATCTGTCGACAAAACTATGTTGACAATGTTATCGTCACAAAGGTAATTTGACATAGCAAACTCAATAAGATCGCCATTTATTACACTGCCCCAGAGCTATGGTTGGCAAACTCAATGTTCTTGCCACAGCAATTTAACTACCTATCAACAATTATTAGTGCTTGCCTCAGTGTTTTATTTCCACAATTTGGCAAACTCATGGGTTTAAAATAGCAATCGCCCCACGATTGGCGAACTCAAAGTCACGAGTTTTGGAGAAGTGTGACTATACTTTTTAATATTTGTGTTTACAATTTGCAAACAGCGTTTTTACTGCCCCAGAGCTACGAATAGCAAACTCAAAGTTATCCCCAAGAACATGCATTTAATATGCGAGAAATATTCATCAGCAGACACGTAGCCTAGCCGTATTTACTGCAAACAGCATTGAGCACAAGGAGGAGTTGGTGGGGATTGTGGGCGTACTGACCAAAGAGCTCCACCTGGGCCTCGTTCTGGCCCAGTTTGTTGGCCGCCTTGCATGTGTACAGTCCGTACTGACGTTTCTCAATGGTGATTACGCGAATGGTCGTGTCTGTGAACTCATCGGCTGTAGCAAAGTGAGAGATCCTGAAATAGATAACAAGAGTTAGAATATTGGTTTAACCCTTACTTCAGTTTTAATTCAAATTTGTGTAGATCACAATTCTAGGAAATTATCTGAGCACACAAATCAAGTCTTGTAAGGAAAAGAAGTAGTGAATCTGAGACTTGAAGAGTTCCATGTTATAGGTGAAAGGAAAGATGTTAATTATATTTCAAATGGATATAATGCCGTGGAAGCACTCATTTCATCTAAATGATGAATACAAAAAGTGGACTGGCTTTGTCACACCAGAGTTGCAAACACTAAAATACCATAGACATCCAAATTGCAATTTGCCCTAACATGAAATCTGGGTATCATTTCAATGAGCTGGGGGCAAACCATGTGACCATATTTTCAGCACCAGTAGGGTTTGAGAATGCTTTCAATAAACCTACGACATCTGTCGTACATTGACCGCCGAAGAGCGCACATTGAAATAATCAGACCCTGCACAGAAAGGTAAAGTTTGCTATAGTGAGGCAAATAGAGAAAACTAAATAGAGAAACAAAATATTCAATTTCGGAAACAAGTCAAACTTTTTTTACCCGATTTAGGATTTGTAGTTAAGTTTTTTACCCAGCCAGCAATTTGTACATCATTGTAAAAAAGGACTAGTAATTGATAACTAATAGTTGCCGCAGGCAAATTGTCAGATTAATTTATTGACAAATCACAGAAAGGGATGTGGTCACGCCGCCTCCGGCATTCCCTTGGTTTGTTCCCCTTTCCCTGATTGGCTGCTCTATCAATTTGAATGTCTATGTAAAATAAATACCTATAAAATAAACATAAATTATATTTAGATAAACCTTGGTCCACAAAGACCTAATAATTAGTTAGTTACCTGTAGTGCTGATTATTGGCAAGCTGAACCTCGTCCTTCAGCCAGGTGATGGCCGGGGGCGGGTAGGCCTCCACGTGACACTCCAGATCCATGTCGTACTGCAGAGCCTGCCAAACAACACACAGTCAGCAACAGACGCCTTTAGGAATGTGGATTTACAAGCCTCAAAATATAAAGGGTAAATTTTCTTATTATTCAAATCATTAAAGGCTCGGTCACGGTTTGGGTGATCACTTGTTGTATCCGCTATTAGACGGTTACACGGACCTACTGAAACTGCAAAGGTGGTAAACAGAAGTTTAATTTTAACAATATTTAAACACTGAATAAAAAAAAAAAGAGTTTTGAACCTGTCCAAGACGCGGTCTGGGTACGCTGATGACGGGTGCGAACTCCACCTCCACTGCCACATTCCTGCGTGCGCCTTTACCCACTCCGTTTTCCGCCACGCAGTAGTATGTGCCGCGGTCCTCTTTCTTCACCTTGTCGATCTTCAGCACGTTGCCCCTGAAAAATACAACAAACTACAGTGTCACACGCAAATTTTCTTTTTTTGATTCAGGAAGGATTTTTAAGGCATTCAATATGTTTTTTTAGGACGGGTTATTTCACAGAATTTGAACGATTCATCAAATTTCAAAGTTAAAATTCAAGTTAGTTTCACAGTGCTTGGATAGTAATAGAACATGAATATTATAACAGTCCGTCCGTAATATTTTTCAAAACTGTGATAATGTTTTTTAACATATTACACTAAAGGCCCTTACACACCTCCCTGCAATCGGTAGAGATATAGGGAGAGCGGTGGTGAGGGTAAAATTGGCATCTTCTCTACACACTCCCCTTCCGCGGTGTGAAATGTAAAACTGAAGGTGCAGCATAGCTCTGGCACTTTCTTGCGTGCAATTATGAAAAAAAAAGGAAAAGAAAGCTTTGGGTGAAGAAATGGTTGATGAAATGCTGTAATTTGAATCACACGAATGCAATGGGGGTACTGGAACCAGTAGACCTGAACAACTGAAATATAGTGGACATGGAGTGTTTTGAAGAACTAACGCTCGTCGAACTGATATCGTGGGGTCGCCAGTCCCAATTTCAGGGGAGTAATAATAATAATAATAACAATTAGGGCGCTCCACACCACTCAGCAATATTGCCACCAATTACAGGAAGGTGTGTAGGGCCTTTAACTTGTAAATCCTTCGAAATTTACAATTTTTTTACAAAGCAGTGTTAGCGGTAAATAAAGGTGTTCTTTATTGGAGTTTGAACAGCAAATATTAAAAAAAACAGCCAAATAAAAAAATCAATGATTAGTTTACAATTCCATAAAAGCATTGTAGTGAAGCTAAAATCGTCAGATGATCAATGAGTCACAGAATCGACAGCTCCAATGAACAATGACAATGTTGATAATGCTGTTATGATATTTTTCATATCATGGAAAAAATTAGTCATTATGGCTACTTTAAACAGTGACATGTAAACTTATTAGTCATTATGGCTACTTTAAACAGTGACATGTAAACTTATTAGTCATTATGGCTACTTTTAACAGTGACATGTAAACTTATTAGTCATTATGGCTACTTTTAAAAGTGACATGTAAACTTATCAGTTTGCACATTTAGCATTGTTAGTTGCGTGAATTCCAAAATGTTGACAAGTGTTTTGTGAAAATGTCCATTAACTTCTCATATGCCGGGACCGCACATGTGCGGCCCATACAACTTTCAAAAACAAAAAAAAAAAAAAAAAAATTTGTGCGATTTTGACCCTTATGTACAGAGAATTTGTATGGAGAACAAGGTCTCAATCGCTTGGGCTATTCTCGTTCTTTAAGCATCATATTCTGGAAAGACTTCTAGCTCCTTCGACATCTTAATTTTAATTTTTCTGTAGGACGCGCCACAAAAAATTTTAACAGTCAAAGTGTCACATCGCGGTTGTATTTTAAAGTGCCAAAACGAAGTAATTCATCAATAAAACGTAAGTAATGTTTTTTTTATACATAGTTTATCGTTCACGGCATGTGTTTCGGCAAATTTAAAATACGAAAACTCAAAATAACCGACAAAATATTACGTCAAAGTATACGCCATGTTTTCGTGATAAAAATTTTCGTTTTATTTCTAGCTATGTCTCATCATATATTGTGTGATTTGCTTTGTTTCGTATCTCATTTTGCAGATAAATCAATTGAGAACACATACCACAGCCTTCGGTTTGTCCATATTTAGTTAATATTTTACAAAAAATAATATTTCAATGTCCCCCGCGCTAAAAAACTGTCCGAGAAATAATTTGACGTTTCTCCATCGATATTCACGTAAATATTGTCCAATCTCGTAAGGATTGTACATCATTATGTAAAGAAAACTATTGAGATTGTGTATAAAAGCCCTAGTTTCGTCAATATTTAGTTAATATTTTTTAATTAAATAAATACGAGACATCGGAAACCTGCACAAATACACGTGAACTGTTTATATGTATGTGTGAGAGGCCATCTTGAAATCATATCCGCGCCTGCGTAAAACGTACTTCGATCTGCGCGCGCAGATATCAACGTTTTTTACAAATTCAAATTTTGTATGGGAGGTACAAGGTTCTTACAAAGTACGTGATTTATTAGAAATATTTATTTCTAATAATATTTATTAGAAATATTATTTTTTATTTATAAAAATGGTAATAAATATCACAAAATTAGATTAGTTATATAGGGTGTGCAAAAAAGTACTAACAAACTTTTTTTTTGTTTAGGTATAAAATATTTATACGCGTATTGATGATTATATTATATAATGAAATACATGATTGTTTCTATTGTTATAGAATGGAGATTCCAAGACCGTCGACGGAGGAACAGACAACAGAAGAAAGATTTTCAGTAATTGCGACGGTATGTTGTGTATTAGTAGTAGTTCTATAGTGGTTGTACGCTTCATCCTTTCCAAAATTGAAAGACATTCGTGTAACAATTAATGTTTACAGTTTCAGATTCCGGGATGGCAGGCTGACCCGAGACCATCAACCTCCTCTACGCATCGGGCTCCAAATACTCAGGTAATTATAATAACACTTGGCTAACTTTTACAGCGCCATTTTTGTCTTGTATTACCTCAAGGACGCTTTATATAGCTGTATATATATTTTTTTTCTGTCTATAGGAAACCGACCACGTCGTTGCGGAGTTCTACGGATTCACTGATAGCGAGGATGAATCCCTCGCCGGTGATGGTGAACTTCCGTCAATGGTGGATATGGATGTTCCTGAGGATGAGTTGGAGCCTTTGGAGGAGGGGGAGGAGGAGAATACAGAGGAGCAGACCTTCACCTGGTCCGAGGATTTCTCCACCTTCACATTTATAATTTTTTTTTCAAATCGTTTTTTTTCCATTTAGATTCTTTTTTTTATACAAAATTTTAAAAATTGCCATGAAGAGGAAATTCATCATACCTAATAGTGGCAGTCCCATAATTACAGTTCAGGAATTGTGTCGCTATTTCTTGCATTAGTGTTGTTGTTTGTTATAATGTTATTGTTTGTTATAATGTTATTGTTTGTTATAATGTTATTGTTCTTTGAATGTTGGTTGCGGTTGTTATTTGTTACTTATGTGTTGTTGTTTATGGTTTTGGTTATTTGTTGAATGTGTGTTATCATTTGTTACTTGGATTTTGTTATCTGTGATTGTAATTTGGTACTGGTTGTTGTTATTTATGGTTTTAATTATTTATTGAATGGGTGTATTTGTGCATTATTTGAATAAAAATGTTTACTGAAACAAGTGCATTGTGCATCTTTGCATTGTTTGAATTTTCGTTTCCATTCATTGTATCTTCCACTTTTGAGGAGGACAGAAACAGTGTCTAAAAATTTGAATATTATAATAATAAATTTATGTATGTGAAAAAAGATTTTTTTCGCAGTCTCTCGACCAAAGATTAAAAAAACGTGTTTCATGTACCTGTTCTAAAACTGAAATAAATATGATGATTTTTTTTTCTTATTTTTTTTGAACCACACAGTATCTGAATTTAAAAAAAAACGTATTTAAATAAATAAATATTAATAAAAAAATATTAGCAAATTTTATTTTTATTCCCCGAGTCATGATTTTTTTGTCACCCTGTTCTTTCCAAACACATCTGTACACGCAGTCGGCGGCCTTTGCAAAGGACGGCAGTGCAAAAACATCGCGAATTCTTGTAAGGTAACCTCTTACTTCTTTCATTATTTTTGATATAAATTGATTGTGGAAATAATAGATTTGAGGTATCATCAGAAAGATAGTTTTTTTTTAATTTTTATAATATTTCACCCAAGAAAAGTGATGAAAATTAGCTTTGTAAGTTTATCGTAGAAATGTCAAAATTTTTACGTCCTAATGAATAATTTTATTTTTAGCATTATTTATTTACAGGTTTCTTGTACAAAATAATATTATTAGTAACAACAGTTGTATAAACTACCGAAATCCGGAAGAATTGTTATCATATACTTATAAAATACGACACAAAAAATTTTTAAGTGGACACTTGACGTTTGATTTTTTTTTTGAATAAATGAAAATATTTTACATTTTCAAAGAAGTGTCAATGGCATTACTTCTTCGAAAAAACCTTTGGATTATTTTTTTTCACGAGGAGTGTCTATTCAGGTTTGTGTAGAAATAAAAAAATCAGTTAATTTTCATATGAATATATTTTTTTTACATTTGTTTGCCGAATGGGAAAATTTTTACACATTTTTTTTTGTTAAAGTTAGCTATTCTGGGAAAACTTGTAACAATATTATCATGTAATATATATGAATAATAAGATACATTATCTGATAAACAGAAAACAATCGCAAAATAAACAATTTCTTTGTTTTTAAACGGATGTTTGACCAAAAGGCAGGAGAGTAATTTGCGCGCGGTTTTTTTTCAAAAAAGCTTGGAATTTCCTGGCATACGACAGGTTAATGGAGGACTGAACGCAGATGGCGCTAACAAAAAATTGTCCAACGAAGCGAAGCTAGCAGTCCACAATGGAGTGCTGGTACCTACCCTGATGTACGGAAGTGAGGCATGGAACTGGCAGAGAAAGAATGAAAGTAGACTGAATGCTGTAGAAATGAGATCCCTGAGGTGTATGTGTGGTAAAACCATGTACGACCGTGTGAAAAATGTGGAGATCCGCAAAGAGTGCAAGGCTGATGTAAGCGTAATGAGTAAGATCAAGAAAGGGACGCTTAGATGGTTTGGGCATGTAGAGCGAATGAGCGAAGAAAGGAGTGTAAGGAGAATATACGACGCAAATGTGAATGGTAGCAGAAGTCAGGGACGCCCGAGGAAGACATGGCACGACCAAGTGAATCAGATACTTGAGTCGGGCCATATCAAGAGTCAAGAGAATAATAGAAGAGTATGTATGAATGTGAATGAGGCAAGGAGTGTGTGCCAAGACCGAGTTGTTTGGCGGTCCGTCCTCTCTGCCTACCCCTGCGGGGGAAACGGCGTGATGGTTAGCTAGTTAGTTAATAAAGAGCATAATAAATCAGATCATTCTCAAACTGACTTCACAACTTAAAAACACAGATTTATTATTAATAAACAATACACATTTTTTTGTGGGATTTTCGTATTTTTAGTAGATAATCAATTTCGAAGAATTTGTCTATGCTAATTAAAAATGTATCATTTCATCACTGAGAATCACTTACTTGTGAATGGAGCCCCCCGTGGGCAAGATGGCATTGTTCTCTCTGCGCCAATTGATCCTGGGAGTGGGGAAGCCACCAGCAAAACACTCCATCTGCACACCTGCAAAAAACAACATTCACAGTTAGTAATAATGGATTTTCATATATCAGCTGATGGGAAACATGAAATTAGGAATACATAGGAACGGTCATAAGAGCTGTAATCAATATATAGTAAATATGAAAATGTGTAAAATCCAATGTCTGGTAAAAATAATTGGATAATTTTGTAAATTATTTTTATAAATATTTTATTTTATTAATTATATGTAGTATTCTTTCACAATTTACTCATACAAAATAATATATTGATTTTTCGTGGAATTTTCTAGAGAGGACGATGCTCTCAGTATCGCCCTGGTGTAAGAGCACCATTCAGAATTGAAACGTCGCTTGAAATGGCTTTGGCAGTGTTTGATGACCAGATCTGAATAGCCAGGTACGACCCACCTTCCTCTTCCCCATCTTCCTCCCCTCCCCACTAACTTCAGCCTCACAACATACCCAAATTGGGGTCGTCATAGTCTCACTGGCTCCAGATGGTTGGGAGCAGTTGGGACTCTTATGCGGTTTCACATTCAAAAAATGTATAAAAGTGATTGATTTAAACGTTAGCCTTGAAACTAAACGGAAGATGGTAAAGAATGAGATGAAGGATGAGAAAGAATGAGATGGGAGAAGAAATAAGATACCTAGGTAATAGAATATCAACAAAATGTTGTAGCTAAATAAAAACGGAGGTCTTGAACAATGAAGGATTGGACTCTCCTAAACGTCTAAGCTTAGATGGAGATAGAGATAGTTAATACCTGAAATGGTTGTCACTGCGGTTCCAGTTACCGGTGTGGAACTTGTTGTTTATCCAGTTACTTTTGGAACCGGTTCCTTATAAATAAAAATAAAAACATGGGGGGGTTTGCTAGAGAATTTCTGAGAAATTTTTCCCATCCTGGGGGTGGAGTTGGCTATTTGAATTTATATTTCCAGCAAAGAACAAAGCAAAGAACTGATTTCTTGCAACCAGAACAGGACAGGTTTTTTTAAACTAATGTACTATTTTCAATGAATGAAAGTTGTATCAACATCGGACCAGAAGATCTAGTGTTTTGTACTGCATCGCAAGGACCCGTATTTTATACACACTAACAATAATTGAGAAAAATTTGGGGTCACATTTAACCAGGGTTTTTAAAGTAAAAGCAGAGATCTATAATAGCTAGACTAAAAGTACAAGAAGGTGTGCAGATGCACGCCTCTTGCTTTGCGTAGAAAGGGTGCGTTTTATGAATAGTTCGCTAGCATTCATTTGTAGTTTACCACGTCGGAAGACACTAAGGAAGTCAGTAGTTGAAGAAAACTTAAGTAACTCACTCTGTCCCTCGCTGACCACCAGCGATCTGGTGGAGTTGTCGGAGATTACGGGCGGCCGACGCACCTGCAGCTCCACCTCAGCCGAGATCTTGTTGGAGATAGAGATCAGGACCTGGCACACGTAGAAGCCCGCGTCTGTCTCCTGGATATCTTTGACCTGACGAAGGACAAAAATACTTTCATTATCAGAACAATTCATATCCTAAACAGTAAAGCATACACGCTGCAAATGAATGACACTAATCCACAGATACTAGAAACAAAAGGAGCTATGGTATGGAAGCGTGTCGACTGTCGCTGACCTACAACCAAACTGCACGGACTAACAGAGTAGCGGAGCCAATGAAAGTTATGTGATTGCTAGATCCGTTTTTCAGTAATATGGATGAACGTCGTTGGCGATCACAACCAACAATGTTCATGACCCATCTGACCTATCTCCCGTATTTCTATTATCTATGGGATTCCCTCAAGGCGGTCTGCTTCAGGAATGCTTTCGGAGAGTACCAGCACACCAGTGGATGCTGCATTTTCTTATTATTGGTCATGTAACGGTGCATAATACAACACAATCCAAGTATATACCTGCAGAGTGTAGGTGGAGGAGGCGACATCATATCGCAGGGCAAACCTCGAGTCGCGCACAATCAGGGTGGAACCAGTGGAGATGGGTAGCAACTCCGTCTGCCTCGTTCGGTCCAGCTTCAACTGCGGAGGGATAACTCGTTAAAATAATTACTTGAAAATTATCGAATAATAATTGCAAAAAATTATGATTTTCATCAGCGTCCAAAACAAAAACAAAATTATGCAAAATGCTACAACAAGGAACTCAAATGAAAAATAAAAATATTAAGTTGAATATACAAGTTTTATTGTACATGGCATAAAAAAATATTTTGATAAATTAAAAAAACCAAACGTAGTAGCAATGTGGAGGGATTGACGACTATTCTGCGTGGTAAATAAAAACACAGTGTCTTCATTGAGAGTCTCAGGGAAGCACTGTTTTTAGTTACCACGGCAGTATTGTGATGTCTTCTAAATCCAAATGAACTGAATTAATATGACAAAGAAACAACATGCAATATTAATGACTTACCTCCTGTCTCATCAGCTAAGCAAGCAAGAAAAAATAATATAACGTTATATTGTTACAAAGCAAAACATAGAAAAGTGTAGAGATGTTGGATAGGTATCCAAAAGAGTTCCACGTCCAAATATGTAGTGATACAAAACCGTCTATTATTGGGGTGGCATTTTGTGATGTGATGTGATGTTTTTGTATATGAAAACTCTAGGAAGCAATAATAACTAGGTTCAAAAAAGCAATAATCTGTAAGTGAATCATCAAAACTGGGATACTTTTACAGGCTTTACAGTAATTTTCAAGTTATAAATAGGTCTGGCTTGAATGCCTTCAAAGTTTTGTTGACACGATAAAGGTTTCAACAATTTCGGTAATTAGTTGACACTCGCTAGCACGCCTGCAAATTGCCAATGACGTTATTTGACATTGACAAAAATATAATTAGTTTAACCCTTATATAAAGTTATCTAAAAGTCGATAAACTTTGGCAGTAAAAATTTTATGCAGAAACTATTGGCCGCTTTTTAATTAACGGGGGCAGTTTTTAACTTAAGGAAACATGATTTAAATAGTTATTCATGATATCAAGGGTAGTGGCATGCCAGCACATGCCTAAAATAAGTTTTATATCAAAAATCATATATCGAAATGACTAACTGCCAAAGGGTGATTTTTAAATCAATATTGACAAAATTATCAATATATTAATATAGCAGTTTGGGGCATGCTAGCAATATTGATAAACTAGCATCGACTGTTAAGTTATCGATATGACCGTGCTAGATCGTGCTAGAACGCACAAGTAATAAAAATTATTAACTTTGGCATAATATTTTTTGTAGAAAACAACTCTGTACCACAAACACTATGTATTATGTTCACAAAGTGTTATTTATGACACATCAGAGCACAAACACTACGTATTATATATGATTTAAGATTTTCACGGCCCAAAAGTATTTTTGTTATTTGTTTTTGGGGTGTTACGCCGTGTTGCGCTAACTCCTTCTTTAGCCAACGTTTCGGACAGCATTGCAGTGTCCATCATCAGGGCAGATGTGTTATTTAGATAACACATCTGCCCTGATGATGGACACTGCAATGCTGTCCGAAACGTTGGCTAAAGAAGGAGTTAGCGCAACACGGCATAACACCCCAAAAACAAATAACAAAAAAACTACGTATTATGTACGCAAAGTGTTATTTATTACACATTAGAGCACAAACACTACGTATTATGTACACAAAGTGTTATTTATTACACATTAGAGCACAACCCTACGGATTATGTACACAAAGTGTTATTTATGACACATTAGAGCACAACCCTACGTATTATGTACACAAAGTGTTATTTATGACACATTAGAGTAAACCAGCGGCCCTCTTGAGGTGATTTTTCACAAAAACTGCACTACAGAAATCAGCTAGATATTATTATTGTTGCATAGAAAGTTCAAAAAATGCTTGGGCTACGAGGAACGGCTGTGCAGCATTTTTTCATACAAAACTTCAATTTGGATTTAAAGCCAAAAACTTAAATAAACTGAAAAATATCTATGGACTTTTATTTATTTGTGTTTTAAATTATTACACAAAGGCTATTAAAGAATTCAATTTTTCATCATTTTAAAGGCAATTTTGATAATTAGTTAATAGAAATTATTAAAAAAAATAATCTTGCCAAACCTATTATTTTAATATAATGAAATCTAAAATAAAAATAATAAAACTTGCATTTTTGACTCAAAATTTTAAACCAACATTCGACAAATTTGTTTTCCTACGTAAATCGGTGTCATTTGTACGTTAAATTAATTTAAGCCCATCAAAATGGTCTTTATCGATATTAATTTAATATTTTTTTATTATCATAGGTATATTTTACTATACATATTTACTAAGGCAGGGCAAAATATTTTTTTTTTAATAAAAAAAAATCTAAAATATACTAGTACTATGTAGATATTTGCTATACCTTTTGATTAAAAAAACATTTTTTCGGTTTGGTTAAGTATTTTGGCCTCAAATCCAAATTTAAGTTCTGTATGAAAAATGCCCTCTTCGCCGTTCCTCTTAAATTACTCGGCCTTGTGAGAAGTTGAAATTATAATGTATTACATAATATGTACAGTACATATCAACAGTTCCAACGAACAATGTTGGACATGGAAATTGAAACAATAATAGGAGTTTTTCATAGACTTTTGTCTCGTCGTCCCACTGGCTCGGTAACGATAAGGAATCGACAAAAACCGAAGACCCTTTGAAGAAAAATAAAGTTCGCTACAGTTTGCAGCGCAGCCATTGTGTAATTTCTCTGCTCGGGGTCTCTGGTTGTTGTAGATTCCTTACCGTTACCGAGCCAGCGGGATGACGGGCTAAGAAGTTGAGCAGAAAGAGAGAAATCTCTAAATTCAAAGAGATGAAAGTATGTGAAGCAGAGTTCTAAGACAATATTGAGATGAGCGACATCTGCTGAGAATTTGAACAGTGATCACAACTGCAGTATTATTAAATTGACAGAGTTGACATTGACTCACCCATAGCACAGGGTACTCCTGGGCATACTGTACGGAGCAGTCCAGCTCCACAGTTCCTCCAATGTCTTTGATCTGCTCCTGCGTGATGTGGGATATCGTCGGCGTCCTCTGACACAGACCTAAGGACAATTTCACAACAAATTAGAAACATCATAAATATAAAGAACAATACACTTAATTGTGGATTTTTTCCATACAAAAAAACCAATAACTTAACAATATGGGATATCGCATTGAAATAATAACAATATAAAATGGAATAAGAAGCTCAGTGATCCCAGTTGGACTAAATATGGAGCCCCTACTACTCTTTATAGACTACTTAAAATCGAGGTGGCTTAATCGTGTTTTAACTGCTTGTGGGCGGAATTTTACCATTGGCAAGGAAAAATTTGTATCGTTTGAACGCCAACCTTGCCTATAAGCAAGATAAAAACATAAATTCTTTTTGTGGGACCAGATAAGAGATCTTCCCTTTCGTTTCGTACATATTTCGTTTACATTCACAAGGAAGGAAGGAAGGACACAAGTATTCAAGAAATGTTTCTATTTTTTGCAATAACCATGCTTATGACAAGAAACGAACACTTGACTATTGAAGAGTATTGGAGTACAAATATATTTCTAAGTTCCCCTATTTTTAGCCAGATCATGAGTAGAGACCGATATCAATTGTTGTTGCAAAATATACATTTCTGTGACTCAAATTCCCATCCCATAGATCGTCTTTATAAAATAAGGTTAATTTTAAATCACACCCGAACACTATTTAAAGAGTCTGTCATACCTTATGAAGACCTATGTATAGATGAAAGCATCATTGTTTTCAAGGGTAGGCTTATTTTTAAGCAGTATATTAATATCAAAAAGACATCGCTTTGGAATGAAAATGTTTGTTTTGTGTGATGTGAAAACTGGATACATTATTTCATAATATACTGCGGAGAAGGCACGGAAATTACAGATGAGCAGAACTTGGGAATAACCGGCGCTGTTGTTACTACACTCCTAACTGATTATTTTGGCAAAGGGCACAATTTGTGGTGTGACAATTGGTACTCAAGTCCAAAGTTATTCAATTTTTTGCATTCGAAAAAAATTAATGCCTTTGGGACGGTAAAAAAGAACCGAAAGGAAATGCCAAAATTTATAAAACTGAAAAAAGGAGAATTTGAGTCATAAAGCTGCGGTCCCCTTGTAGCATTAAAATGGTATGATAAAAGGGATGTACATATGCTAACTACCTTGCACGATAACTCATTAAAAGAAACAAGTAAAATAAATCACCAAACTACAAAACCCATTCGCAAGCCCGCCTGTGTCATTGCTTACAATAAATCTATGGGAGCTGTTGACAAAAGCAACATGATGCTGAGCAGTTTCTTCTGTATGCGGAAGACCATAAAATGGCATTAAAATTATTTTTTCACATACTTGACCTATATTTATTGAATTCATTTATTTTGTACACCCAAGTGACAGGTATAAAAAAATCTCTAGCAGATTTTCAATTGGCGGTTATTATGCAACTAGTTGAAAAATATAACTAACTAACTAACCATCACGCCGTTTCCCCGCAGGGGTAGGCAGAGAGGACGGACCGCCAAACAACTCGGTCTTGGCACACACTCCTTGCCTCATTCACATTCATACATCGTCTCATACATACTCTTCTATTGTTCTGACTCTTGACATGGCCCGACTCGAGTATCTGATTCACTTGTTCGTGCCATGTCTTCCTCGGGCGTCCCCGACTTCTGCTACCATTCGCAATTGCATCATATATCCTCCTTACACTCCTATCTTCGCTCATTCGCTCTACATGCCCAAACCATCTAAGCGTCCCTTTCTTAACATAAACCAGAGATTTCTCAAATACCAAAGCCTAATACATCAGCCCACCTCAACCCATTTCGGGTTTTGCCTAAAGATGCCACTAAGCATATGGCCGAATTGATTCCATCAACCGACAAAATAAAAAAACTGCGCAGACGATGTTGTGTATGCCAATTGAAAAATAAAAAAATGCAGTTAACGAAATACGTATGTAAAGAATGTGATGTCTAATATCTTAGAAAAAGTTTTCATAACTAAAAATGTTTTCATAGTGATCATTAAAAGTGATCATAGTGTCCCACTTGTGTCTATGAACGCAGTGGCCTAAGTACACACGAGGATTTGTTTTCATATTGTGGAGAAGCATTCAAAAGGTTAAGATGCACAATTAGATATAATGAACAAAGTGTTATTCGACATAATAACTTATATACTGTATAAAGCATGACAAAATAGGTAGATTGTGACTTCTCAGTTTTGACAAAAACGTCACTTAATGACTTCTGGCAGTAAACCGACAATGTACACTAATAACTTTTCGATTATTTCGATAGCACTGTTTTCATGAAAAAATCGCTTCAAGGGAGCTTGTGTACAGTAACATTTGATAGTGCCACCGTTCATCGTTCTAGAGTTTCCTATAGGCAAAATAGATGGTCAAGATTAGTAATTCTTTCACAACGAATTAATAATTCTGTGGTTAACCCACTTTGGAATCTGCTGACTACACGAGTCATACAACATAGAACAGATCGATATAGTCATCTCTGAAAACCCCTGGGTAACCCTAACTGCTGTATGTATAAAAATATATCTAGCGAGTTTTTCAAATATTGTCAGATTATTCATAAGAGAAGGAATGCTTTTGAAATGAAAAAAAAAATTATATGACTGTACTGTTAAATATATTTTTTAAATTTATAAATCAAGGAATGACTGATGGTACTTCATGATTCACACTATTATTACTCATATGAATTGTATAAAATCAGAAGGAATAGACATAAGTAGGTACTTGCGAGTGTCATGGTAGAATGAATTTATTGTTATCCCATTTCACATTATAGTCCTGTGACTCATAGAGGACTTTTCATTCAAGGTTTGGTGTATCAATCTAACCAATTGGATTACTATCGAAATTGATATGGTTAAAAATGGTGTTTGAGTCATAATAAAATGATACAATATTACATAACTGTACCACACTAGGGATTTTTAAAAAAAGAGTGTCTGAGTCATAATACGATGAGACAATATCATACGATTGTACCACCCTAGAGATTTTTTTGTCCTACATTCTTTGCTGATTTCTCTTCTATCTTTTTTTCTCTTTTTCCTTTCATTCTATTCATTCTGAGTCTGTTTCAGTCACAGTAGAAAGAATAAATATATGAAAAACAATTATCTGATACAATATTAACCTCAAACTACAAACTTAAATCCAACTAACTAGCATCTATTTTCTGCATTAAATAGGTAGAAAGGATAGTATGCCACACAACTTTCCTGGCTTTTTTTACATTAATACATTCTGTTCTACCGAATCTCAAAATGAATTGACTCTGGTATTTGATTAACTTGATTGCGTCATATTTTTCTCAGGTATCGCCAACATAAACATCTATAAATAGTATAAAACCAAGTCGCTTTCGAAAGTTTATATATGTAATACATACATGGATATTATATTTATTGAAAGTAGAGAAAAGTCGAGCAACGCCGTGTACGCGTCAGCTAGTTTAATTAATAAATCAATGTAACGATTAATAATGTTGACAGACATCAGGTGGGAATATTAATATAATTGTTCTTGTTATACCGATATTTTAATGGAAGATGCTACGATGAACTAGCGATATTGATCCCTACGGCACAGGTGTGCAGAGCCATAGAATACACCAAACGCTCATTCTCATTCAACAACTTGGCTGTGGAATGATTTGCTGGCCTTTGCGTTTCCTACCTCCTACAACACGGACCTCTTCAAGACACATGTTAACTACTTCCTTTCCTCAAAAAGACCCTCCACACAGCATCTTCGAAGATGACACAGGCCTTGAGAGAAATTATTTCCCTCTGGGCTTCCTGCGTGCGGTTAAGATTTTAAATAAAATTTTAGCTTCATCAAAGCATATTTCAGGAAAAAAAAAATAAATAAGTGCCAGGATATCGATAAATAATAACGATCCAATACACAATCAACCGTTACGGTTCAAAATAACATTATAAAAACAATTTGTTCGAAAAACGACCCCAAAGGAAGAAACGAATTACAGAAGGAAGCTATTATGTTTGTGCAACCAGGTGAGAAGTAAATTCACCCAACAGGTAAACCAAGCACCTATTCCTCTAAATACAAATAAATGAATACATTAACTTTTTAGATTAATTATTATTAGTAATAATTTAGAAAAACGTTGTATGGAAGAAAGTATTAAAAAAAAAAACAGAAAGCGTTGCACAAAAACAACGATTTTCGACACACGGGCGGTATCAACGGGATCGCTAGACAACATCAAAAATGCTCATCACATTTCAGGTTTTAAATCATTTTCAAACCAATTACATCTTAGTTAGAGAGGAAATATTGGATTCATTCTGCATTATGAAAGGCGTAACTTGCGCAAAAACATGTTATGCCCAGATAAATGGGTGTGACACATTTGTAAGTGATAATTCACACAAGAGAGCATGTAAACAAAATCGTCTTACAATTTGTAAGTTAAGTTTTTGAGTAATATATGAATGATAATAATCAATGTTCGTGTTATTTTCTGATAATGGACTGTTTATGATTAAATACAGAAGTTAAAATAACAAATAAGCGTAATGACTCACCGCTATTAAGTAAAATGCTAAATATCACAGCACTAACAAACCACACGCCCGCCATTTTAAAGGTAAATTACAGAACTGTTTTGTGTTTTCGTTTATTCTTATTTCTCTCGTTGGAAACTAGAAACAAGCGATGCAGTGTTGCGATGTCTAGGGAAAATTCACGAGATATGGGAAAAAAGGGATGCTTAGAGTCCCAGGGAAAAGACAAAAAAATAATAATTTCGAATCCAGCCCTTACAACATTTTCAGTAAATATGCAGTGCTCTGACTCATTCTAAAATCGAAAGATAAATCCCTGTACAGTACCGCCCATTGTGAAATGTACCTTTCCTTCCCTTAAATCGAACAATAAAGAACATAAATAATTTAATACAAGGATAAAAACAACACGTTTTCAAATAACATGCAATGCGCAGTGTTTCCAATATTATTTCCCCAACATGCAAAACTGTATACGAAATTCCCTAAAGTTATAAAGTGTAAATCCACTAAAAAGTACAAATCATATATATATATTTTTTTAAAGTAGCCTGAAACCCATTAGGTACTGTATTAAATATAAAAAAGGTTTTATGCGCTGTTTTATAATAATTAGGAAGTATATTTATTTAAAATTAAAAAAAAAACAAGCCTTAAGTCCTACGAGATTAGGTTAGTTTTTTTGAAATAAACTAAAAACCTATTTTTATAATATAAAGTTGGTTCTTATGCTAGTTTTTTTTTAAAGTGATAAACATAATTTTACATATGTTTAAATAAAAAAATATATTTTGACATATTAGAAAAAACTAGCAGCGGGTTTTTTGCTGCTAGGCCCTGCGGGCGGCACTTGGTTGGGCTTCGCCCAGTTTAAGTGATACTAACAACAGTTACATTTAATAAATAGATATTAGGTCATGTAACGTCAAGTCAGAGAGAGGATGAGTATATATTGTTAAAACACGGAACAGGAAGGAGTTTAGGCATAATAAGGATGACAGTTGTCCGGGTAAAACTTTACCTTTCCCGATTAATTGCCTAAAGGGGTAAAGGTAAGTTAATATTGGTAAATATTCGGAATCGCTGGACACGGAAAAAACGAAATATTTATAAATAAAACCATCTGATTTACCTTAATTACTATAAAAGGAATCGAACAGCATTTAGGAAATATTTAATATTAGCTTTTTAATTACGTAAAATGTTTTGTTTTGTTGTATGGGATAAAAGCCGGAATAATTTCTGTTGATGACATTTTCTTTTGCCGGTATTCCTGATATGAGCGGCTAGAGATAATTGAACAACGTAAATTAAAAAATATATGTAATGCAATACAATATTCCGGCAAAATAGGGCCTACTTAAAAAGCATAAATTATTTATTTGGCTATTATTATCATTATTATTTTATTTAACCTAACCTATAATAACCCAACCTTACCTACCCTTTAATAATCCAACCTAACCTAACTT
Organism: Hesperophylax magnus; assembly: GCA_026573805.1. Lineage (NCBI taxonomy): Eukaryota > Metazoa > Arthropoda > Insecta > Trichoptera > Limnephilidae > Hesperophylax > Hesperophylax magnus. Next base: position 8,101,284 of record JAIUSX010000184.1, on the reverse strand, counting down.
AACCTATATACTTTCCTAACATATAATAATCTAACCTGACCTAACCTAACCTCAACTATAATAATCCAACCTAACCTATAATAATCCAACCTAACCTAACCTAACCTAACCGAACCTATCCTAACCTATAATAACCCAAACTAACCTCACCTAACCTAACATCACCTGACTTATCCTAACTTAACCTAACCTATAATAATCCAACTTAATCTAACCTAACCTATATACTAACCTAACCTTTACTAACCCAACCTAACCTAACCTAGCATAACCCAACCTAACCTATCCTAAACTAACCTAACCTATAATAAACTTTTTTAAATATTTTTTTTATTTATAAACCAAACCTAAGTACTTTTATTTTATTTTTCGAGCTCGGCTAAAATAGTACCTACCTAGTATTTGCATAGAGTAAATGGTAAAAAATCTAGCCAATCATATCAGAAATACCAACAAAAGAAAATGTCATCAATATAAATTATTCCGGCTGTCATCCCATACAACGAAAGCGAATTTTCATTTTACGTAATTAAAAATTAAAATGCTAAAATTAAAAATTTCCCAAATGCATTCAGATTCCTTTTATATTAATTAAGGCAAATCAGAAGGTTTTATTTAAAAATATTTCGTGTTATCCTTGTCCAGCGATTTCAAATAATTACCATATTGGTAAATATATATACCTGGCAAACTGATTGTTTTACTATACATATAAGCACATGTCAGATTAGAGATTTGTTGGCTAATTTTACAATCAACGAAGCATTTCTATCTGCCGATTGTGTTTCATGTTATTTTATTGGGTTGGCAGTGCCCATACTTCCTACAAACACACGCGTATTATGCATTAACTTCATATCGGTGTTCTGTCAAAATAGTGCGAGATTAAATATCAATATTTTTCAAAATCGTACATGCAAAGAGTTGTTGTTTATTGTCATTAAGTTGAATCAAATGTTTTTTTTATTTGTAAATGCGTATTAGAACGGTAGTTTTACTTAAATAATTACCGTTGTTTGAATAAATGAAATTGTACGTATTTGTATATCGCTCTTATGCGCTCTGTCGGCCAATAGGGAAACTAATCCAGCGGCCGGTAAAGGAGGGATTGACATTTTTAAGGAACCTTAGAATGTTTGATTATTGACAGACGTCAAATATATAAAACGTAATTGTGAATAATTTTTACTCTAATGTAATTATTCTAGTGGATTTAACTTTCTAAAACATATTTTTTTCAGAAACGATGCTTTTGAAGAAATCTCGTATTACATGAAGCGATCCTATGTTAGTATGAAATCGGGTCTTTACGGTCTCGGGAATTTACCCGAAACATACGATTTGAATTCGACCAATCAAAGGGCCTAGACCTAGACCTAGACCGTCCAGACGCTGGCGTAATTATAGATTATGAATGTGTTTTTAAAAAAATAATATTAATTTATCAAATATATATTTTATTATCAAAAAATTACCAAAAACTACCCAGAAAACCTACTAGATTAGGTTATGATAATTCCGCAGCACTAGTACATTCACAAATTATCGTATTATGGCAATAAATCATATTACACTGTTAAATCGTCAAAATAATAATATAAAATAGTTTATTTATTCAAAAAAAGTATATACATGTCTAATTACAGATTTTTTCACTACATTCACGAAAAAAAAAACTCACTCCTATGAAGTATGTTCTTGGGAAATTTTATTTCGGTGAAGGGAAAACATGGGCATTGCAACACTAATTCGAAACCATGGAAAGTGGCGAGAATCGATTTGTAAGTTGCTAATATGATTTGTTTGGTCATTTTTGGGTAGGTATATTAGCCAAAGTTTAAAGAGTTTACACGAAGAAACACTAAAACAGATACATTACTTGAATACAGTACGTTACAAGCTTATTAAACGCGATAAACGCGCGCCCAACATTTGTACACGGTTGACATTGTTGTTTTGCAAGAACAACACTGCCGGAAGTACGAAAATACGACACTGTGTTTGTCGGGTCATTTCTAATAACATTAGGGACGGTACAGTTTTTAAAAGAAAAGACTTATATTTTAGGTACCCAACTTAAACATTTAAATCTAGAATCATAGACAATCAAGAAATCGTATGGGAAAAAAAACTTTGGCAGTGACTTCACCGCAGTACTCATGTCACATTTATAGTTTATGAACAGCTATTCCCAGAAGAAACTTAATAATAGTGACTGTTTATAATTTCACTATCAAAATTTCAAAAATTCCTCAGCAAAATAAGAAAAAATAATGGCCCAGAGTAGCGAGTATTTTCTCACGCAGGCAATACTAACAAAGTCGCATCACGGAAATAACGGAATCGAGTCTGTGGTGAGTGGGACTTTTTAATGTCGGTAAAACAGTAATCTGCATCTGCCATCTTTTTGACTGACATTTATGTCATTTATTGTCATTTATCTAGATTATTTTTCTAGTTTGAAATATTATAACCTCTTCGCTCTTTCGTCGACTGATAAAATAAACAGATAAGGTTTCGTATTGTTTTTGATTTTTTGCAAAATTTGTTCTTATTATTTATCTATTGAATAATTAGATCATCATTATTTAATGTCACAAGTGCGTGATAACTTTTGGCACCGGTTTTAACCTGAAAGGTACAATCCATAAAATAAGTTGTGTAACTGTTTATATTATTATTGAATTGACAACGTATTGAAAAACAAGCTGAAAATAGTATGCTGCTGTTTTTCTTAAACATTACTGATTATATATTTCTAAATATTTATTTATTTTATTTATTAATCTTAAGTTAGCTCACATCTTCGTGTGTGCTAATAGTTTTATAAACATATAAACATGTACATTGTTTGGCAAACATAATCTTTCTTTAAATATTTCAATAAAGTCACAAAAAAAGAAACATTAATAATTGAGATAGACATATTTTCTTAATTCATTTTTGAACTTATTAATATTTTCTATCACAGCAATTTCCTTCGGGATTTTGTTATAGAGTTGAACGGCCTGGTACATCAGAGATTTTTGGGTGCTTGTTTTTTTTCTTGTTGGCAATCTAATTTGCTTAGAATTTCTCGTCCCGTGTCCGTGTATCTCGTTATTGTAATTTATTTTTCTTTTCAGTTCCTTAGACATCATCCCTAAGTTAATTTTATGTATAAAAATAAGTACATTCAAATACACAGTTTGCTTCACCGTCAAAATATTCAGCTCCTTTAACATGTCTCTTATCCGTGTGTATATGTTGCGCTTAAGTATTATTCGCATTGCTTTATTTTGCAGTATTTGCATTTTTTTCATTTTCTCTTTATTGCAGAGAAAAAGAATACTTGAACAGTAATTAAAGTGTGGTGATATAATTGTATTGTATATTATCTGGCATGTTTCTTTATTTACTTTGTTTCTGATTCTACCAAGAAATGATATTTTTTTTGCAATTTTTTTAATTGTATAGTCTGCATTTTTTGAGAAGTTCAATTTTGAGTCTATAATAACACCTAGATATTTAATTTCTTCCACTTTTTTTATGATTTCTCCATTTATAGAAACCTTTGGTTCCTCATGCGTATTTGTTCTGCCTATATGCATGTATTTTGTCTTATTTACATTTAGTTTTAATTTATTTAGTTTGAGCCATTTTGACAATGTTTCTAAGTCACTATTTATCTTTTTGATTGCTTTCTCATAATTATCTTCTGCAATATAAATTAGTGCGTCGTCTGCAAACAGTCTTATTTTGCAATGTTTTAATATTTTTACCATATCATAAATATGTAAATAATATCTTTGGTCTACCTGCTTCAAAGTTTCAAAAAAGGTAATTATTTTGCTAACCGCCAACGACAAAAAAGAAACAACTATTTACATGTACAAAATAGGTTATGAGGTTCATTTAGATTGAAACGAAACTTTGGCAAATGTCATTCCATTCAAAAAAGTCCAAAATTGCAGCAAAGGGATCGTTTTATACGGTGAATTTAGAACTTCGATAGATTAAAAATGGAATTTTAATGCATCTTTTACCATTGACGGCCTCCGTGGTCGAAGAGTAAAGCACTCGACTTTAATTAAAAATAATATATAGTATATTTGCGGCACGTTACAGAGTGGAACATACTCTCATTGTCGTCCTGATGTAAGACCATCATTCAGAATTGAAATGTTGCTTAACCCTTAGGATACGACCAACTACAATAGCAGTTCAGTGGAATCATGACTACCTTCAGGTTCACTGCAATGTGCAGTGTATAGAGCTAGGTTTTAGAAGTTTCGAACGCATTTCAATATTGTCCTTGAAAATTCCTAAGTAAAATGTTGACACTGTAGATGCCTGTCAATTATTTCAAATATAGTTTTCAATATTATTTTTGGCGAGATATTTACAAAATATTAACCGTCTTCTAAGGGTTAAGGCGATGCACTACGTCGTGTAATATTTTTAATTGAGCCGCTATCAATAACAACCCTTACGTAGATGGCGATAAGGTTTAAATTCCCGCTTAACACCATCCGCCTGTTTGGATTTATGCAAGAAAAAAACATGGCCAAAAAGAGCCTTTTATTTTATTTTGTGGATGTTCAGGCATAAATATTTAATTTTTTTCCGATCATTTTATAAATAACTTAATTTGCCACATTATACAATAAAATCATAACCCAAAATGGGTTCGTAAGTAGGAGATTTTGAACTTAAAAGCAGTTTTCATAGGCCTATACATTATTTTTTTCTGGGCTTATAAAAAGACATAAAAAATACTCGATTATTTCAAAGGACAAGATGTATTCTACTCGCAGTATTTAATTAAAGCATCTGAAACATTTCTAGGTGACCAAATTTTCAAACCAAAACACATGATTTTGCATTAATACGTATGGCATCGCCTTAAGGCGATGCACTACTTCGTGTAATATTTTAAATTGAGCCGCTATCAATAACAACCCTTACGTAGATGGCGATAAGGTTTAAATTCCCGCTTAACACCATTGATTTATGCAAGAAAAAAACATGGCCAAAAAGTCCCTTTTATTTTATTTTGTGGATGTTCAGGCATAAATATTTAATTTTTTTCCGATCATTTTATAAATAACTTAATTTTTCACACTATACAATAAAATCATAACCGAAAATGGGTTCGTAAGTACGAGATTTTGAACTTTAAAGCAGTTTTCATAGGCCTATACATTTTTTTTTAACCCAAAATGGGTTCGTAAGTAGGAGATTTTTAACTTAAAAGCAGTTTTCATAGGCCTATACATTATTTTTTTCTGTACTTATAAAAAGACTTATATAAAAAATACTCGATTATTTCAAAGGCCAAGATGTAGTATTTAATTAAAGTATCTGAAACATTTCTAGGCGACCAAATTTTCAAACCAAAAACACATGATTTTGCATTACTACGTATGGCATCGCCTTAAAATGGTTTTAAGTACACCCCCACCTTCCTCTTCTCCATCTCCTTCCCCTCCCACCAACCTTCAGCCTCACAACTTACCCCAATGGGGGATACCATTGTCTCAATGGTCCAGACAGCTGAGAGCAGTTGGGATTCTTGTGCAGTATTGTATTGTTCTTGTAGTAATTGAGTTGAAACGAAACGTAATTTTCATAATATATGCCTGTTAAAAGTGTAGCGGTTAGTGAAATATTTACCCAAAGTAGTCTTAGCCAGTGTTGAATTAAAACTACTTCTTCTGGTGCCTGCTTCTCTTCCATTGGAGGTTGGCTGTCATCAGAGCAATCTATTCTGCTATGGATATTTAGGGAGTAAAATATATGACTACAAAGTTCCTAAATATGTAAGTTTAATTTCTAAAATAAGAAAAATCATCCAATTTATATATTTACGATAATACCAGTGTTTTGATTTATAAAGCCATATTAATGTTGACTTTTGTAATTTCTATCATTTCTCAACCTGGGAGTCGTGACAATCGCAAAATTATTTATTAATTTTAATCACATTCGAAATTATTACAGTTTAGGTAACGGGTAGTTGGCGAATAAAGATGCACATATTATATGTAATCCTGCCTTTACACACCTCAGTATTTTGCATCAGTATTTTACATTAGTATTTACTGATCAGTATACTGATAGCAGTCGTCAGTATTTGTATGGCATTACACAAGCTCAGTATTGTCAGTAATGTTGTGAGAATCCCATACAAGACGCTTTTAATGTATTGGATCCGAAAATAAAAGCCTGTGTTGCTATAATTTTGATGCTCGGTACAAAGAAACGAGTGAGCGTAAATGATGGGTGAAGAACTGACTTCTCAACAAAGAAAAATTCTCACATTTGAATTTAATTAATGAAATTTTGATCCATACGACTATATAAAAATTATTTTAGGATGAACAATGAGAATTTCAACTTATTGCTACATGTATTTTGAAACAAAATACAGCAATGAGAACTTCGATCACAACGGAAAAATTAACTGTAGCTCTAAATTTCTACGCGTCTGGCATAAGCTTAGAGGATTTGAAGTTTTCGGCGATTCTGTCTCGAGCAGAAATAAGTCCCAGCCCGATTTCTCTTGAGCGTATTCTTGTAGTCCTTGTGAGTTGTGTTTGCAGGTCACATATTTCATATACACCTCTAAATGTCACTAGGAGATTTTCCTTTCGCAGTGGGGGTGCGACATCGCTGTCTGGCCTAGCTGGTGGCGATGGATGCATCGTAGGACTACGCTCTGCAGACAAGGTAGCACCGTCTTCCATGGCACATAAGAAATACTGACATACTGAGGTGTCGAACGCACACACGCATCAGAAAACATGTCGGTATCCCCACCACTTTTCGGCCATGCCCTAATATTGATAGGCTGATCCAAATATCTAGATGCATATCAATAATGTTTTCAGTATATACCGATGTGAATACTAACTCGTGTAATGGGGGCATGACAGCGAAAAGTGAATCGATTTAGCCCGGAAATATTGTTGTAATATCGGTAGCTGAGCAAACTCACAGTCAAGACAGGGCAATACATCTACAGGAGTAGACAAAACACAACAATCTTCCCAAGGCAAGGGTCCTGGGTTCGAGTCCTAGATGTGACCGTATCTTTTTCTGTTTCAAATATTCGTTTAGGAATTGCTAATATTGTCTTCAATAATTAAATATTACAATTAGAGGTTTTACTCACTAAGTTAATCCAAAAAATAAAAATATATATTTTTCAGTTTGGTTGGGTATTTTAGCCTCGAATCCAAATTTGTTTTGTACGAAAAAGACCGCACAGTCGCTCCTCTTAAGTTGAACCCATTGTGCAAATTCTAAAATATATATTTTTTTTATAATCTCCCTTACAGATGTGGCCGATAATTTGGCAAATCCTAAGAACGAGGGCTCCTTACATCACCCTGCCTTTTGCAGCGCTGGTGGGGGTCATAGGGTACAATCTGGAGAGCATGCTGTCTGATAAATATACTCCATATAAAGGTAACACACTCTGCATCTTCAACAGGGCCACACACAAGTCCCAACCGAGCCAGTGAGACTTAGACATTCCCATTGAGGGGAATATTGCGAGACTGAATGAATCGGGGGAAAGGATGTGAATGGGTAAGAGGAAAGTTAGGAAGTACCTTGATTTTCAGATGAGACCACTAAACATAGCTTAAAAGTTACAAAACTACAAAAACTTTTGAACTGATATTAGGTATCATTTTGACTGATAATTGAGGAGCGGGATGCAATAACAACTTACAATGAAAATAATTATGGTTTTGAGCAGTGGCTGCTTGAACTCGCAAAAATTGGTGGCGCGCTAAAAACATTGCGAGTACCCCATGCGCCAGGTACAGAATACTAATAATTTTGAAGCCTATACCTGCTGGAATTATCCGTATGCAAACTGTTAATTAAAGGGGTGCCATCTCAGCGTGACAAATAAATGTTTTATGTCTTTAGATATTACTCGGTTAACAATATGGAATCCGCTAGCACCATATGACTTATGAGGCGAGAACGAAAATTTGTGTCGGTCGAATTCAATTTAATATATTTTTAGTATGTACCTATTACTATTATTTGCTTTGATTTTTGGTGGTATTATTATTGGTTGATTATTATTATTTTAGATCGTCCGAAATTTAGGGAGTGCGTAGCTCCAACGCTCCTTAGCGCTAGCCACAACTGGTTTTGAGTAAAACGCATTCAAAGTTTTTTGAAATGTGTAGTATTCACTTATAACGAAAATTCAAACATTTGCAGGTAGCTCCGTCTGTGTAAAACCTACAGAAATAATATTTACGCAGCAGATAAAGAAGGGATTGGAAATATTAAAAATACGATGGGAGCAAAATAGATTGTGCCTGTGTGTGTTGTTATTGCATTCATTTTAAAAGAACTTCGGAATGGAGGGTGATTTTCAAATTTGTTATTGTAAATTCATCCAAAGTAATTGATTACATTTCACCTAAGTTCATATTTACGTTTCTCGTAGCACAATCGATTCTTGATTCTTCCGAATAATTTCTTGAAGTTTCGGAATGTTTCAATTGTTAAAATAATCTGTCATTCAGAAATGAATATCTGGATTGTGCGAATTGCTTGTATCAATATACAGTTGTTCCATTACATTTTTTTGTCGCATTAGCTCCACTTGGGAGACATAGAGAAAATTAATTTCCCTCAGGGTCTATATCATGAATAGAAAAAAGATACATAGAACACTTCATAATGTAATAATCTGTATGCTTTTATCCTATTGCATACATAGACCATTGACGTCATAATGTAATACTGTATAAATATGTTTTATCCCTTTTCAGAGGCCGTTCAAGAGCAGAGATTGGAGCGTCTAACAGAAGACGAAGCGCTGCGAGATCCTACCAATGTGAAAAAGCTCAAATATCATGAAAATGTCTTAGGAAGAAACCTGTCTCCATCTTTGTCCAAGGAATCCACAACACACGCACATGATCACAAAGCATAATTATTAACCTTATCTACGCGGCTGTTGCATATGTGATCCATGAAGTTTCACAAAAACCAGGAAATCGTGACAAAATGTGCCGCATGACGGATAGATTTGAAAAGGCCAGCACTGTAAAGGTTAATGATACTCCTGTATGGTTACACGACTGTTATGTAGCCGCAAAATAGAATCAAAAATAAAACTGCATGTTTTTACGTGACCATCTATATGCTCACAATTGTACTGATCATGATCCTTTTAACCTAACCTAACCCAACAGCGTTCCTATTGTTTTTTTTACAGCATCATTTGAACAATCCTCACATGACATGCTCTGTGTGCACAATGTGATTGTGAACATGTCAAAATAGCCATGCAAAAACAGCAGTTTTATTTAAAATTATATTTTGCATATTTTTTTATTGTATTGGTATTGCAGTCAAGTCCCTTGCATGTTTTTTCTTTCAAACTTGATGAATACAATCGACACCTTAAATAAAGGCCTGGACACTGACGGTGAAGATGGCTGCCGATCTCGTTAAAACAGAATAATTATGTCTCTCAGTATTTTCAATTCAGTGTTTTAGAATTACGTAACTCATTTTTTATCAGTGAAATTAAATATGTAGCAGTGCAATATAATAACATTTTAGGCATTTTGGAAATTTTTAATGTAAGTGCAACTTGATATAAGTGATAAAAAATTGAGTTATGTAATGACACTTGTGTAAGTTCTAAAGTTAATATAAAGACATTTTAAAATTCGTTTTCAAAATGCTTTAAGTTATAACTATAAATGCTCATAAATTAAACAAATAAAATATCAATTTTTAAGGAAACAGTTTTAGTTCTTATTCTAATTTTTTCATCTTGTGATCAGAAATCGAAATATGCAATAAAGGTGGCTAAAATAGGTCCAAATGTGAGTTTGGTAATGTATATACATTGCTCAATGCATTTTAAATGTATTTGGCTGCTAATATATGGAGGGCTGTTAACGGTTGGTTTTCAACGGTAAAATATTACTATAATTACTATCAAATTAATTACTTCAAGAAACAACTATTTACGGCGGGAGCGATTGAAAACATGCAATTAAATTAGTATTCGGTAAAAAAAATTATAATCAGAATTTATCCTTAGAACTGATGCCATGTTTAACTAAAGTGGTGCCATCTCAGCGTGGCAAATAAGTGTATTGTGTCTTCGGGTATTTCCATCTCGCCGAAGACTTCCCAGGATATTTCTCAGAGAGCGATATGGAATCCGCTCGCACCACATGACTATGACACGTGATACAAAGAACGAAAATTTAAGGCGGTTGATATTTTTATAGTATACTTTTATTATTGTTATTTGCTTTGATTTTTGGTTGGTCAAGCCGTGGACTTCTAATTAACAAATCAATTATTCTATGTTGATATCGTTACTTGTGCAATCAGTTTTATAAGGTAGAAGGTACTTACTGAGGTTGAGGAACATTCACTTTTGGGATGCTACTTTCACTATAGTTTTGGTTTAACAACTTTTATTTATTGCGATATGTTTGTGATGATTTTCTGATTGATATGCGATGCTTTATTGGTGGTATAATGTTCACTTCGCGTCACGGCTGTTGTTTTTTGACTGACTGCCCGGGCACGGGGTAGAGATATCAAGGAGAGGAGAAAGGGGGGTCGGGAACAAAATTCATCGCCAGTAAACTAATTCTCTATGAATCAAAAATTAGCCATTATTGGTAAACATTGGTGGTTAATTCATAGTTGTTTCTTTTTCTAATTAAGTTGAAAGAAAGTGTTATTTCAACAACCTATGCATATTAAAGACGGCTTGTTTCGGAGAATTTGAACAATTCATCAAATTTCAATGTTCATTTTCAAGTTCTGTTTTTATTTCAGTTCTGTCAAGCAACTAGCCTATAATGATACAATAACAGAACTTGAATAGGACTTTCACAGAACCCGAAAACGAACATTGAAATTGAAGATGAATTGTTCAAATTCTCCGAAACAACCCGTCCTAAGAAAGATGTGGAATAGTAGACTTTTACTGTTTTAAACAATAATATTGTCTTGGCATTAACATCTTCAGGTGTAATTACTTAGTATAGTATTTAATTTTTAATGTTTTATATTATATAGATTTATGTAGAGTTATCTGGAATGATGTACATTTATTTATATACATTCTACTAGTATTCCAAATAAAAGCAATGCTCAGCCAAATCATTTGTATTTGTTATTTTTTTTTTTTTATTATTTCCCTACTGAAGGAAGGAATGAAGGACTAAAGGAAGTGGGGGAGGTGAAGGATGATGTAAAGGGGATGGTCGGAAATTACCGTCAGGCTTTTGAGATCTGATCGCAGATAACAAACATATATGAAGCTCCATTCAAGCAACGATGAAGACGACCATTCAGATTCGAAACATCGCTCGAAATGGCTTTAGCCATGTTTGGTGACCAGAGCTGAATAGCTAGGTTATTCTCCACCTTCCTCTTCCTTCCCCATATTTAAATTTAATGTCAATGTGAAAAATATTTTTAGGAGTATTTTAACTTCCGCTGTGATACACGGTAGAGGTGTGTCGTTTCACTTCTTCACATTTTACGAAATTGACTCCGATACCTAGTTCATCCAAATGGATTTGATTCCTCGGAGTCGTTTCTTTCGTTCCGCTGGACTCACCAAATCCAGTGGAACACCACAGAGTTTGGGAACGATAGGAGTTACAAAAGTTAATGAACTTACAAATTTACTTTCGGAAACAATTCATAGATTCGTGTAGTATGAAGTAATGATTGTAAATTATCAATTAGTGATTTATTTGTGACTTATAAATAAATGCTATCTCTTATAAAATGCGGGAGTTAAAAATAATAATAAACCAATATGTTTAGTTTTTAAGATCCACTCCACACGTCCAGTCCAGATATTGTTGCCATTGAGTTGAGTTGCCATTGATTGCGTTGAGTTCGGAACCAGTGAGAGTGAATCCATAATCGTTCCATTATATTTTGTGAACTCTGAGTGGTTAAACACTTTTGGAATCAGATCGGATTCACTCACTCCTAATTCCTAATACACAGTCAGTTTGTGGTAGGTACTCTCTATGTCACTCATTTCAACACCGATTGAAACGATTCAAATAAGTTTATATAAGTCCTTTCAACTCTGGACCCCATGCAGGCCAATGAAATTGACTATCTGCTCAATGAAGAATTTTGACTCAAAAAATTTCTGACACATCCACAAGACTTTGTTTAGTGGTATGCCATCTTCGGGATGCTGTGTGCAGGAAATTGTTTAAGAAAGTATCCCTGGGTTTTGAGGAGATCTATGTTGTAAGATGGAGGAAACACTGAAGCCTGAACACCAATTCACAACCGAGCTGTTGAGCACTAAAATGAGTCATAAAAGTTAATTATTATTTTTTTGGTAAACTAATGTTTTTAAGACAAGATTTTTTATGCATAGCACAAAGGGTAACAATTATTTTACAAGCAATAATTGTTCGCCTGAAACACTCATCCACATTGAAAAATCTCCTGATAAAAGATACATGACGCCAACGGGACTCGAACCCGTGTCCCTTCGATTTCCGGTCGACAGCTCTGACCACTGAGCTATGGCGGCTTATCTCTTACCCGCGAAATTATTCAATATATACTAGTGTTTCATTCAACAATTACTGCTTGTTACATTTTTCACCTGAAAACAACCAACTTTATTTTATATGAGAAAGGCATTGTAAGTGCTAACTCTCTCACTAGATGGCGTCGAGACAAATTGTCTACATTTTTAGGCGAAATACTTGAACTTGTCAAATATTAATTATTATTTTTTTGGTAAACTAATGTTTTTAAGACAAGATTTTTTATGCATAGCACAAAGGGTAACAATTATTTTACAAGCAATAATTGTTCGCCTGAAACACTCATCCACATTGAAAAATCTCCTGATAAAAGATACATGACGCCAACGGGACTCGAACCCGTGTCCCTTCGATTTCCGGTCGACAGCTCTGACCACTGAGCTATGGCGGCTTATCTCTTACCCGCGAAATTATTCAATATATACTAGTGTTTCATTCAACAATTACTGCTTGTTACATTTTTCACCTGAAAACAACCAACTTTATTTTATATGAGAAAGGCATTGTAAGTGCTAACTCTCTCACTAGATGGCGTCGAGACAAATTGTCTACATTTTTAGGCGAAATACTTGAACTTGTCAAATATTAATTATTATTTTTTTGGTAAACTAATGTTTTTAAGACAAGATTTTTTATGCATAGCACAAAGGGTAACAATTATTTTACAAGCAATAATTGTTCGCCTGAAACACTCATCCACATTGAAAAATCTCCTGATAAAAGATACATGACGCCAACGGGACTCGAACCCGTGTCCCTTCGATTTCCGGTCGACAGCTCTGACCACTGAGCTATGGCGGCTTATCTCTTACCCGCGAAATTATTCAATATATACTAGTGTTTCATTCAACAATTACTGCTTGTTACATTTTTCACCTGAAAACAACCAACTTTATTTTATATGAGAAAGGCATTGTAAGTGCTAACTCTCTCACTAGATGGCGTCGAGACAAATTGTCTACATTTTTAGGCGAAATACTTGAACTTGTCAAATATTAATTATTATTTTTTTGGTAAACTAATGTTTTTAAGACAAGATTTTTTATGCATAGCACAAAGGGTAACAATTATTTTACAAGCAATAATTGTTCGCCTGAAACACTCATCCACATTGAAAAATCTCCTGATAAAAGATACATGACGCCAACGGGACTCGAACCCGTGTCCCTTCGATTTCCGGTCGACAGCTCTGACCACTGAGCTATGGCGGCTTATCTCTTACCCGCGAAATTATTCAATATATACTAGTGTTTCATTCAACAATTACTGCTTGTTACATTTTTCACCTGAAAACAACCAACTTTATTTTATATGAGAAAGGCATTGTAAGTGCTAACTCTCTCACTAGATGGCTTCGAGACAAATTGTCTACATTTTTAGGCGAAATACTTGAACTTGTCAAATATTAATTATTATTTTTTTGGTAAACTAATGTTTTTAAGAGTCCCGTTGGCGTCATGTATCTTTTATCAGGAGATTTTTCAATGTGGATGAGTGTTTCAGGCGAACAATTATTGCTTGTAAAATAATTGTTACCCTTTGTGCTATGCATAAAAAATCTTGTCTTAAAAACATTAGTTTACCAAAAAAATAATAATTAATATTTGACAAGTTCAAGTATTTCGCCTAAAAATGTAGACAATTTGTCTCGACGCCATCTAGTGAGAGAGTTAGCACTTACAATGCCTTTCTCATATAAAATAAAGTTGGTTGTTTTCAGGTGAAAAATGTAACAAGCAGTAATTGTTGAATGAAACACTAGTATATATTGAATAATTTCGCGGGTAAGAGATAAGCCGCCATAGCTCAGTGGTCAGAGCTGTCGACCGGAAATCGAAGGGACACGGGTTCGAGTCCCGTTGGCGTCATGTATCTTTTATCAGGAGATTTTTCAATGTGGATGAGTGTTTCAGGCGAACAATTATTGCTTGTAAAATAATTGTTACCCTTTGTGCTATGCATAAAAAATCTTGTCTTAAAAACATTAGTTTACCAAAAAAATAATAATTAATATTTGACAAGTTCAAGTATTTCGCCTAAAAATGTAGACAATTTGTCTCGACGCCATCTAGTGAGAGAGTTAGCACTTACAATGCCTTTCTCATATAAAATAAAGTTGGTTGTTTTCAGGTGAAAAATGTAACAAGCAGTAATTGTTGAATGAAACACTAGTATATATTGAATAATTTCGCGGGTAAGAGATAAGCCGCCATAGCTCAGTGGTCAGAGCTGTCGACCGGAAATCGAAGGGACACGGGTTCGAGTCCCGTTGGCGTCATGTATCTTTTATCAGGAGATTTTTCAATGTGGATGAGTGTTTCAGGCGAACAATTATTGCTTGTAAAATAATTGTTACCCTTTGTGCTATGCATAAAAAATCTTGTCTTAAAAACATTAGTTTACCAAAAAAATAATAATTAATATTTGACAAGTTCAAGTATTTCGCCTAAAAATGTAGACAATTTGTCTCGACGCCATCTAGTGAGAGAGTTAGCACTTACAATGCCTTTCTCATATAAAATAAAGTTGGTTGTTTTCAGGTGAAAAATGTAACAAGCAGTAATTGTTGAATGAAACACTAGTATATATTGAATAATTTCGCGGGTAAGAGATAAGCCGCCATAGCTCAGTGGTCAGAGCTGTCGACCGGAAATCGAAGGGACACGGGTTCGAGTCCCGTTGGCGTCATGTATCTTTTATCAGGAGATTTTTCAATGTGGATGAGTGTTTCAGGCGAACAATTATTGCTTGTAAAATAATTGTTACCCTTTGTGCTATGCATAAAAAATCTTGTCTTAAAAACATTAGTTTACCAAAAAAATAATAATTAATATTTGACAAGTTCAAGTATTTCGCCTAAAAATGTAGACAATTTGTCTCGACGCCATCTAGTGAGAGAGTTAGCACTTACAATGCCTTTCTCATATAAAATAAAGTTGGTTGTTTTCAGGTGAAAAATGTAACAAGCAGTAATTGTTGAATGAAACACTAGTATATATTGAATAATTTCGCGGGTAAGAGATAAGCCGCCATAGCTCAGTGGTCAGAGCTGTCGACCGGAAATCGAAGGGACACGGGTTCGAGTCCCGTTGGCGTCATGTATCTTTTATCAGGAGATTTTTCAATGTGGATGAGTGTTTCAGGCGAACAATTATTGCTTGTAAAATAATTGTTACCCTTTGTGCTATGCATAAAAAATCTTGTCTTAAAAACATTAGTTTACCAAAAAAATAATAATTAATATTTGACAAGTTCAAGTATTTCGCCTAAAAATGTAGACAATTTGTCTCGACGCCATCTAGTGAGAGAGTTAGCACTTACAATGCCTTTCTCATATAAAATAAAGTTGGTTGTTTTCAGGTGAAAAATGTAACAAGCAGTAATTGTTGAATGAAACACTAGTATATATTGAATAATTTCGCGGGTAAGAGATAAGCCGCCATAGCTCAGTGGTCAGAGCTGTCGACCGGAAATCGAAGGGACACGGGTTCGAGTCCCGTTGGCGTCATGTATCTTTTATCAGGAGATTTTTCAATGTGGATGAGTGTTTCAGGCGAACAATTATTGCTTGTAAAATAATTGTTACCCTTTGTGCTATGCATAAAAAATCTTGTCTTAAAAACATTAGTTTACCAAAAAAATAATAATTAATATTTGACAAGTTCAAGTATTTCGCCTAAAAATGTAGACAATTTGTCTCGACGCCATCTAGTGAGAGAGTTAGCACTTACAATGCCTTTCTCATATAAAATAAAGTTTTTTTTTTTTTTTTTTTTTTTATTACAAGATAATACATTACAAAATGATAACAAAGTAATAATGTATTATTCCCAATGAGTTTATAAAACTCATTTCGGGAAAGACAACATTAGAAAGGACAAGGCAAATAAATAAAATACATTAAAATAAATACATTAAAATAAATACATTAAAATAAATAAACGCAGATGTTATTATGGAGTTCTAGAGAAAGATTGTGTTAGTCATTAATGAAACTGTTAAGGAAATAGCTTTTAAGAGCTTTTGCCAGTGTTTTTTTGTTTGTTGCCGGAAGTTTTAAATTACTAGGTAATGCGTTATATTGTTTATGTGCAATGTATTGTAAGGAGTTAATTCCAAATTTGGTCGTGTAAGTAGATGACGATAAATGTATTTGATTTTGTGATCGTGTTTTGTGCTGGTGTATGTCAGAATTAAAAACTGGTTTAGTGTTGGTGTGTGAGGAGTGTTGAATTATTTGTAGAATGGCAGTTGTGATGTTATACTTTGGAAGGACTGTAAAGGGAAGTATTTGTGTCTGTGAGTATATATCTTTGACATGTGTATCCCATGGCAGATTATATATATTACGTACGGCTCTATTTTGAATTACTTGTATTTCCGAACTTTTTTTTTTGGTAATGGTGCCCCAGATACTAACTAGATAACTCAGGTGGGAGTGAATCATAGCATAATAAGTTGCACGCAGTAAAGATGTGGGGAGCATACCTTGGAGTCGATAAAGTACACCGGTTATAGGGGAAATTTTGGATTTTACATTCTCAACATGGGAGTTCCACGAGAGGTTAGAGTCTATGAGTAACCCCAAATATTTCGTTACTTGAACATGTTGTAGCTTTTCATTTCCAAGAATAATATTCATACCCATGTTATCTTTTTTACCGAAAGTAAGGTAATGGGTTTTTTTAACATTGAGGCTTAATTTGTTTAATCGAAGCCATTTTGCCAGCTTTGCGAGATCTTTATTCATTAGAGCTTCAAGTTCCTTCAGATTTTTACAATGGTAGTAAATCACAGTATCATCAGCGTAAAGTTGAAGTTTTCCCGAGATGCCACATTTAGTTATATCATTGATGTATAGTAAGAAAAGTAGAGGTCCAAGAATAGAGCCCTGTGGCACTCCACATGTGATTTTTCCAAAGCCGCTTAGGTTCCCTCCGATATCGACAAGGCAAAATCTATCAGCTAGGTAACTTCGGAGCAAATTTAAAGATTTACCTACTATTCCCAAATGTTCCATTTTCTGTAGAAGTATTTCATGATCTACCGTATCAAAGGCTTTTTTCAGATCTATAAATATAGCTGCCACATATTCGCCCTGGTCTATGTACTGCTGAATGTTAGAAATGAAATCGAAAGTGGCACATTGGGTATTGGAGTTTTTCCGAAAGCCATATTGCTGTGGTGTAAGGATATCATTGCTAAAGATGTATTTTATCAGTCTATCTTTGATAATTGACTCAAACACCTTTGAAAATACCGATAAAATCGATATTGGACGGTAGTTAGAAATACACTTCTTGCAGTCTTCTTTAAAAATTGGTATAATTTTTGCTAGCTTTAACTGGTTTGGAAATATTCCCGAGCCTATGGAGAAGTTGATAAGTTGGGTTAGGTGCCCCGCTAGTTCTTCTTTACAGGTTTTAAGAATGCACGGTGTTACTCCATCGATTCCTGCCGCTGCATTCGACCTAAGTTTCGAGATGACCTTTATTACCTCATCCTTATTCGTCCTAGTCATATATAAGGATTGTCGTGCCTTTGGTTCTACATATATTGTATTACAGTCATCCGGGAATGATGGAATGGCAGCTGCCAATTTTTCTCCAACTGACAGGAAAAACTCATTAAATGCCAACGCTATTTCACGGGGTTCCCTAATTTCACAATTATTTACGATGAGAGATTCAATTGTGTTGGTGGGTTTATGTACACGGTTAGACAGAATTGAGTTAATGGTTTTCCAAGTTTTTCTTGGGTTAGTTAGGCTTTGTTGAAAGCTATTGATGTAATATTTGTTTTTCAGACTTCTCCTATAATTAGTTATTATGTTTCTGAGTTTATTTTTACGTATTGCAAGAGTAATATTACCTGGGTCTTGTTTCCACTGCTTGTGAAGCTGGTTTCGTTCCTTGATTAGAAAATTCAGTTTAGAATCAAACCAAGGTGTATTAAGATGTTGCCGCCTTCCTGTTTTTACGTTCGGTGTAGTTTTACCTGCTTCTAATGCATTTTTGACATAATCATTAAAATCTTTGTAACCGTCTTCGGGTTTGGTTGAGTTGATAGCAAATTTGTTAGTCGCAATATAAGATTTTACCGCCATACTGTTGATGATAGGTTTAGTAAAGCGTGGTTTAGTTCTATTATTAGACCATTTTTTTAAATTATTCTTAAAGTCAACAATTAGTATATTATGGTCACTAAGCGGGTCATCTATATTCGATATGGTTGTTGAAATGTTTTGTCTGTTTGATATAACGTGATCTATAATAGTGCTGCTTGTATCAGTGACTCTCGTGGGATATGATTTATTTTGTATTGAGAAATTGTATGTTAATAAGGTGTTGATAAAATTTAAAGAAGAAGGTGTGTTTATGGAAGTGTCAATGTTGAAATCTCCGAGTATTAATGTATCTTGTCTGCTTTTGTTCAGTATTTTTTCAAAATGTGTTAGGAAATCGTGCATGTTGTTTGGGTTAGGTTTTCGATAAATGGCATAAATGTTGACTGGTTTCCTATTACTGCTGCAAACACTAATACCTAAAAATGAATTTTCGTTGGAAAAATTTTCAATGATAGAGCACTTCATAGAATCCAGAACATATATGGCCACACCTCCTCCTCCTTCATTTGGGCGAGAAGAAAAAGCACTGTAAAAACCATTTAAGCAAAAGAACTTTTCTTCTCCGACATCAAGCCACGTTTCAGTGATGACAAGAACATGAACAATATCGCATAATCTTCTGACCTTTTCCTCAATTTCGTCAAACTTGTTTCGTATACTTCTGGCGTTCATATACATTATTCGCAGACAGTTCTTCATGGGAGTATAGTCATCGATAGTTAGGCACTTGTGTTCTTGTATATTACACTCCATAGTCTATTGTAGCTAGGTCCTTCTTGAGGGCAGCTATGTAAGCTGGGCAGTTGTCCCTATCTCCGGTTGAATGGTCAGCAGGCTTACCAAATCTGGTGCATGTCGCGCAAACTGGTTTGATGGCTGCATTTGGGCACGACTCACGGGTGTGTTTTTCTTGTGCACAGTGTCCACATGTAGGTTTAGTATCTCTGCAATATTTGTATGAGTGTCCAATCATATGACATTTAGTGCAGACAGTAAGGCCAATAAAATCTCTGACGCGGCAAACAGTCCAGTTCACAAATACTTTCTCCTGTTCAATAAGTAATTTACGGACGATAGCTGGCATTTCATAAATACGATGACAAGTGTTTCCTGTGCGAGCACCAGCTAAGTGACTTAATTTACAGCACGCTATAGTTCCCTCAATGTCTTGAATGTTGGGAACCCCAGTTAAGGCGATCCTTAAAAATTCTTCGTCAGTCAGGTCCCTCGGTACCCCAAAAAATATTAGTCTCGGAGATCGCTTGGTCGGCAGTCGGGCCTTAATTGTGCTTGATTTGTCGAAACAGGGTGCATTTAATAGTTTTTGTTGCTCACCTGCGGTTGCCGTGTTTATCAAGATACCTTTATTTCTTATCTTTTTTATTCCCGTGACCCGAACGCCTAGTTCAGATGGCCGAATCATGTCCTGGATAATTTTTTTGGTACCATCGCTATCCTTGGTGGCGTCTGCATCTGTTGGAAATACGCATACGCCTGGTCTTGGTGCTCCGACACGATGTCCATATTGGGTAAGTGGAGGGGGTTGGTGAGCATCATTAGGCTGTTTGCGGGCGATGTCAGCAAATGAGAGGCTAGCTTCCGTTGCCTCCGCTACTCTCCGCATTACAGGTCCAAGATCAGACTCTAGTTGAATAATTTTTTGTTCAAGTTGTCTTTTTTCGCTCTTCACGTGTCGTACTTTGATTTCTGTCATTCTCAGTTGGGCAGTCACTGTAGCCAGATCAGCACGCATGGTCTCGCGCTCCAACAACAGCTGAGATACGGATCTAAAAACTTCCGACACGTTTCTGGCAATTCTCAGCTGCTGGTCTTTTGAGACCTTCGACTGCTTCTCTGCCAAGACATCTTGTAGAGCTGTCAGATGTGTTTGAGCTTCATTAAGCACATCTACCCCTGAGGTGCAAGGATATTCTACTTTGTTTGTTGTTTTCTAAGTTGGTTGTTTTCAGGTGAAAAATGTAACAAGCAGTAATTGTTGAATGAAACACTAGTATATATTGAATAATTTCGCGGGTAAGAGATAAGCCGCCATAGCTCAGTGGTCAGAGCTGTCGACCGGAAATCGAAGGGACACGGGTTCGAGTCCCGTTGGCGTCATGTATCTTTTATCAGGAGATTTTTCAATGTGGATGAGTGTTTCAGGCGAACAATTATTGCTTGTAAAATAATTGTTACCCTTTGTGCTATGCATAAAAAATCTTGTCTTAAAAACATTAGTTTACCAAAAAAATAATAATTAATATTTGACAAGTTCAAGTATTTCGCCTAAAAATGTAGACAATTTGTCTCGACGCCATCTAGTGAGAGAGTTAGCACTTACAATGCCTTTCTCATATAAAATAAAGTTGGTTGTTTTCAGGTGAAAAATGTAACAAGCAGTAATTGTTGAATGAAACACTAGTATATATTGAATAATTTCGCGGGTAAGAGATAAGCCGCCATAGCTCAGTGGTCAGAGCTGTCGACCGGAAATCGAAGGGACACGGGTTCGAGTCCCGTTGGCGTCATGTATCTTTTATCAGGAGATTTTTCAATGTGGATGAGTGTTTCAGGCGAACAATTATTGCTTGTAAAATAATTGTTACCCTTTGTGCTATGCATAAAAAATCTTGTCTTAAAAACATTAGTTTACCAAAAAAATAATAATTAATATTTGACAAGTTCAAGTATTTCGCCTAAAAATGTAGACAATTTGTCTCGACGCCATCTAGTGAGAGAGTTAGCACTTACAATGCCTTTCTCATATAAAATAAAGTTGGTTGTTTTCAGGTGAAAAATGTAACAAGCAGTAATTGTTGAATGAAACACTAGTATATATTGAATAATTTCGCGGGTAAGAGATAAGCCGCCATAGCTCAGTGGTCAGAGCTGTCGACCGGAAATCGAAGGGACACGGGTTCGAGTCCCGTTGGCGTCATGTATCTTTTATCAGGAGATTTTTCAATGTGGATGAGTGTTTCAGGCGAACAATTATTGCTTGTAAAATAATTGTTACCCTTTGTGCTATGCATAAAAAATCTTGTCTTAAAAACATTAGTTTACCAAAAAAATAATAATTAATATTTGACAAGTTCAAGTATTTCGCCTAAAAATGTAGACAATTTGTCTCGACGCCATCTAGTGAGAGAGTTAGCACTTACAATGCCTTTCTCATATAAAATAAAGTTGGTTGTTTTCAGGTGAAAAATGTAACAAGCAGTAATTGTTGAATGAAACACTAGTATATATTGAATAATTTCGCGGGTAAGAGATAAGCCGCCATAGCTCAGTGGTCAGAGCTGTCGACCGGAAATCGAAGGGACACGGGTTCGAGTCCCGTTGGCGTCATGTATCTTTTATCAGGAGATTTTTCAATGTGGATGAGTGTTTCAGGCGAACAATTATTGCTTGTAAAATAATTGTTACCCTTTGTGCTATGCATAAAAAATCTTGTCTTAAAAACATTAGTTTACCAAAAAAATAATAATTAATATTTGACAAGTTCAAGTATTTCGCCTAAAAATGTAGACAATTTGTCTCGACGCCATCTAGTGAGAGAGTTAGCACTTACAATGCCTTTCTCATATAAAATAAAGTTGGTTGTTTTCAGGTGAAAAATGTAACAAGCAGTAATTGTTGAATGAAACACTAGTATATATTGAATAATTTCGCGGGTAAGAGATAAGCCGCCATAGCTCAGTGGTCAGAGCTGTCGACCGGAAATCGAAGGGACACGGGTTCGAGTCCCGTTGGCGTCATGTATCTTTTATCAGGAGATTTTTCAATGTGGATGAGTGTTTCAGGCGAACAATTATTGCTTGTAAAATAATTGTTACCCTTTGTGCTATGCATAAAAAATCTTGTCTTAAAAACATTAGTTTACCAAAAAAATAATAATTAATATTTGACAAGTTCAAGTATTTCGCCTAAAAATGTAGACAATTTGTCTCGACGCCATCTAGTGAGAGAGTTAGCACTTACAATGCCTTTCTCATATAAAATAAAGTTGGTTGTTTTCAGGTGAAAAATGTAACAAGCAGTAATTGTTGAATGAAACACTAGTATATATTGAATAATTTCGCGGGTAAGAGATAAGCCGCCATAGCTCAGTGGTCAGAGCTGTCGACCGGAAATCGAAGGGACACGGGTTCGAGTCCCGTTGGCGTCATGTATCTTTTATCAGGAGATTTTTCAATGTGGATGAGTGTTTCAGGCGAACAATTATTGCTTGTAAAATAATTGTTACCCTTTGTGCTATGCATAAAAAATCTTGTCTTAAAAACATTAGTTTACCAAAAAAATAATAATTAATATTTGACAAGTTCAAGTATTTCGCCTAAAAATGTAGACAATTTGTCTCGACGCCATCTAGTGAGAGAGTTAGCACTTACAATGCCTTTCTCATATAAAATAAAGTTGGTTGTTTTCAGGTGAAAAATGTAACAAGCAGTAATTGTTGAATGAAACACTAGTATATATTGAATAATTTCGCGGGTAAGAGATAAGCCGCCATAGCTCAGTGGTCAGAGCTGTCGACCGGAAATCGAAGGGACACGGGTTCGAGTCCCGTTGGCGTCATGTATCTTTTATCAGGAGATTTTTCAATGTGGATGAGTGTTTCAGGCGAACAATTATTGCTTGTAAAATAATTGTTACCCTTTGTGCTATGCATAAAAAATCTTGTCTTAAAAACATTAGTTTACCAAAAAAATAATAATTAATATTTGACAAGTTCAAGTATTTCGCCTAAAAATGTAGACAATTTGTCTCGACGCCATCTAGTGAGAGAGTTAGCACTTACAATGCCTTTCTCATATAAAATAAAGTTGGTTGTTTTCAGGTGAAAAATGTAACAAGCAGTAATTGTTGAATGAAACACTAGTATATATTGAATAATTTCGCGGGTAAGAGATAAGCCGCCATAGCTCAGTGGTCAGAGCTGTCGACCGGAAATCGAAGGGACACGGGTTCGAGTCCCGTTGGCGTCATGTATCTTTTATCAGGAGATTTTTCAATGTGGATGAGTGTTTCAGGCGAACAATTATTGCTTGTAAAATAATTGTTACCCTTTGTGCTATGCATAAAAAATCTTGTCTTAAAAACATTAGTTTACCAAAAAAATAATAATTAATATTTGACAAGTTCAAGTATTTCGCCTAAAAATGTAGACAATTTGTCTCGACGCCATCTAGTGAGAGAGTTAGCACTTACAATGCCTTTCTCATATAAAATAAAGTTGGTTGTTTTCAGGTGAAAAATGTAACAAGCAGTAATTGTTGAATGAAACACTAGTATATATTGAATAATTTCGCGGGTAAGAGATAAGCCGCCATAGCTCAGTGGTCAGAGCTGTCGACCGGAAATCGAAGGGACACGGGTTCGAGTCCCGTTGGCGTCATGTATCTTTTATCAGGAGATTTTTCAATGTGGATGAGTGTTTCAGGCGAACAATTATTGCTTGTAAAATAATTGTTACCCTTTGTGCTATGCATAAAAAATCTTGTCTTAAAAACATTAGTTTACCAAAAAAATAATAATTAATATTTGACAAGTTCAAGTATTTCGCCTAAAAATGTAGACAATTTGTCTCGACGCCATCTAGTGAGAGAGTTAGCACTTACAATGCCTTTCTCATATAAAATAAAGTTGGTTGTTTTCAGGTGAAAAATGTAACAAGCAGTAATTGTTGAATGAAACACTAGTATATATTGAATAATTTCGCGGGTAAGAGATAAGCCGCCATAGCTCAGTGGTCAGAGCTGTCGACCGGAAATCGAAGGGACACGGGTTCGAGTCCCGTTGGCGTCATGTATCTTTTATCAGGAGATTTTTCAATGTGGATGAGTGTTTCAGGCGAACAATTATTGCTTGTAAAATAATTGTTACCCTTTGTGCTATGCATAAAAAATCTTGTCTTAAAAACATTAGTTTACCAAAAAAATAATAATTAATATTTGACAAGTTCAAGTATTTCGCCTAAAAATGTAGACAATTTGTCTCGACGCCATCTAGTGAGAGAGTTAGCACTTACAATGCCTTTCTCATATAAAATAAAGTTGGTTGTTTTCAGGTGAAAAATGTAACAAGCAGTAATTGTTGAATGAAACACTAGTATATATTGAATAATTTCGCGGGTAAGAGATAAGCCGCCATAGCTCAGTGGTCAGAGCTGTCGACCGGAAATCGAAGGGACACGGGTTCGAGTCCCGTTGGCGTCATGTATCTTTTATCAGGAGATTTTTCAATGTGGATGAGTGTTTCAGGCGAACAATTATTGCTTGTAAAATAATTGTTACCCTTTGTGCTATGCATAAAAAATCTTGTCTTAAAAACATTAGTTTACCAAAAAAATAATAATTAATATTTGACAAGTTCAAGTATTTCGCCTAAAAATGTAGACAATTTGTCTCGACGCCATCTAGTGAGAGAGTTAGCACTTACAATGCCTTTCTCATATAAAATAAAGTTGGTTGTTTTCAGGTGAAAAATGTAACAAGCAGTAATTGTTGAATGAAACACTAGTATATATTGAATAATTTCGCGGGTAAGAGATAAGCCGCCATAGCTCAGTGGTCAGAGCTGTCGACCGGAAATCGAAGGGACACGGGTTCGAGTCCCGTTGGCGTCATGTATCTTTTATCAGGAGATTTTTCAATGTGGATGAGTGTTTCAGGCGAACAATTATTGCTTGTAAAATAATTGTTACCCTTTGTGCTATGCATAAAAAATCTTGTCTTAAAAACATTAGTTTACCAAAAAAATAATAATTAATATTTGACAAGTTCAAGTATTTCGCCTAAAAATGTAGACAATTTGTCTCGACGCCATCTAGTGAGAGAGTTAGCACTTACAATGCCTTTCTCATATAAAATAAAGTTGGTTGTTTTCAGGTGAAAAATGTAACAAGCAGTAATTGTTGAATGAAACACTAGTATATATTGAATAATTTCGCGGGTAAGAGATAAGCCGCCATAGCTCAGTGGTCAGAGCTGTCGACCGGAAATCGAAGGGACACGGGTTCGAGTCCCGTTGGCGTCATGTATCTTTTATCAGGAGATTTTTCAATGTGGATGAGTGTTTCAGGCGAACAATTATTGCTTGTAAAATAATTGTTACCCTTTGTGCTATGCATAAAAAATCTTGTCTTAAAAACATTAGTTTACCAAAAAAATAATAATTAATATTTGACAAGTTCAAGTATTTCGCCTAAAAATGTAGACAATTTGTCTCGACGCCATCTAGTGAGAGAGTTAGCACTTACAATGCCTTTCTCATATAAAATAAAGTTGGTTGTTTTCAGGTGAAAAATGTAACAAGCAGTAATTGTTGAATGAAACACTAGTATATATTGAATAATTTCGCGGGTAAGAGATAAGCCGCCATAGCTCAGTGGTCAGAGCTGTCGACCGGAAATCGAAGGGACACGGGTTCGAGTCCCGTTGGCGTCATGTATCTTTTATCAGGAGATTTTTCAATGTGGATGAGTGTTTCAGGCGAACAATTATTGCTTGTAAAATAATTGTTACCCTTTGTGCTATGCATAAAAAATCTTGTCTTAAAAACATTAGTTTACCAAAAAAATAATAATTAATATTTGACAAGTTCAAGTATTTCGCCTAAAAATGTAGACAATTTGTCTCGACGCCATCTAGTGAGAGAGTTAGCACTTACAATGCCTTTCTCATATAAAATAAAGTTGGTTGTTTTCAGGTGAAAAATGTAACAAGCAGTAATTGTTGAATGAAACACTAGTATATATTGAATAATTTCGCGGGTAAGAGATAAGCCGCCATAGCTCAGTGGTCAGAGCTGTCGACCGGAAATCGAAGGGACACGGGTTCGAGTCCCGTTGGCGTCATGTATCTTTTATCAGGAGATTTTTCAATGTGGATGAGTGTTTCAGGCGAACAATTATTGCTTGTAAAATAATTGTTACCCTTTGTGCTATGCATAAAAAATCTTGTCTTAAAAACATTAGTTTACCAAAAAAATAATAATTAATATTTGACAAGTTCAAGTATTTCGCCTAAAAATGTAGACAATTTGTCTCGACGCCATCTAGTGAGAGAGTTAGCACTTACAATGCCTTTCTCATATAAAATAAAGTTGGTTGTTTTCAGGTGAAAAATGTAACAAGCAGTAATTGTTGAATGAAACACTAGTATATATTGAATAATTTCGCGGGTAAGAGATAAGCCGCCATAGCTCAGTGGTCAGAGCTGTCGACCGGAAATCGAAGGGACACGGGTTCGAGTCCCGTTGGCGTCATGTATCTTTTATCAGGAGATTTTTCAATGTGGATTAGTGTTTCAGGCGAACAATTATTGCTTGTAAAATAATTGTTACCCTTTGTGCTATGCATAAAAAATCTTGTCTTAAAAACATTAGTTTACCAAAAAAATAATAATTAATATTTGACAAGTTCAAGTATTTCGCCTAAAAATGTAGACAATTTGTCTCGACGCCATCTAGTGAGAGAGTTAGCACTTACAATGCCTTTCTCATATAAAATAAAGTTGGTTGTTTTCAGGTGAAAAATGTAACAAGCAGTAATTGTTGAATGAAACACTAGTATATATTGAATAATTTCGCGGGTAAGAGATAAGCCGCCATAGCTCAGTGGTCAGAGCTGTCGACCGGAAATCGAAGGGACACGGGTTCGAGTCCCGTTGGCGTCATGTATCTTTTATCAGGAGATTTTTCAATGTGGATGAGTGTTTCAGGCGAACAATTATTGCTTGTAAAATAATCATAAAAGTTAACTTTTCTCATACGACAAAACAAATGCCAACTGTGTGCAAATGCTGAACATGCGTTTTGTGTGTCTCCTGGCTATGCGCCATTACCGAAGAGATCAATAACGATGACACTTGTTATCAACTTCCGTTGATATACCGGCAGAACAAGCGATACTTTCCCATCTGACGCCTGTGTCCTAAAGATTACAAATTCTTTTGTGGTGAAATACCACAATTTAGAATCACTGCATTGCTGGACATGGCTTTAGTCTTGAATATACTTAGGTCATTTTCAACCTCCTTCTTCCCCACTTACTCCCCCCCATTTCCTCAGCTTTCCCCAAATTGAGAATGCTTTAGTTTCACTTGCTTTGGACAGGAGGAACAGCTGTGTGGCCTTTATCATGCAAAACTTAAATATGAATTTGACTAAACTAAATCTTATCTAGTACGGATATTTATTTAAATACAAATGGCACAACATGTGTCATAAACATAAATATAAAGTTAAAATGTATAAGGTATAAAGTATACAGCATAAAGTTTAAAGTATAGTATACAGTATAAAGTGTAAAGGTTAAATATAAATTTAAGTATAATATTTGGTATAAAGTGTAAAGCTAAATATGTGCTATTTTTTTTTTAATTATAAAACGTAGGCCATTAAAGAATTAAATTTGTGAACAATCAATTTCTTTATCTCCAAATAGTTTAAAATAAAGTCGCTATCTGCGTCTGACTGTTTGTGCGCTTAGATCTTATAAAACTACACAACTAGGCAAATCCTTTGAGAGACAAAATAATGTTCTACGGAATTGTATACCTTAAAAGGGGTTCCATGATAACTCCTCAAAATGACAATTCAACAAACAAGATATGTTTAGATTGGTTGTGAATTTAGGCCTCAAATCCAAATTAAAGTTTTGTATGAAAAAGTCCGCGCACCCCTTTTAATACAAAAAGAAGCCCTACAAAATTAATTCTACACATATAAAAAAAATCCATTGTATTTAACTTGGACCTAAAAAGCCCTGGACGGAGCAATTTGAGAATATTTTGAAGCCAGGGGGTGAGGTAGGTGGAAGATGTATGAAAAATGATCCTATTCCCTTTCTCATAAAAAATAACAAAATAAATCATAAGCTGTTATAACTGCGTTGACAACACAAAATAAAATAATAATAGTTCACTAGCAGTTAAACCCTCTTTTAAATATTTTCCCACTGAACTGGTCTTACCCGTCTAACGATATTGTAATTCCTAATTCTGATAAACTCCGCCCACTCTTACCCCTCCCCCCTCCTTCCACTTCTTCTTTCCAACTGTAATCTGTATTTAATTTTTGTCTTCAATGTCTACTTACTCCTGATGCGGTGAACTTCGTTCATGAAACATGTAGAGCTTGTATGTAATTAAGTGATGTAAACAAAGTTATTTATGTTTAAATAAAATAAATAATGCCATCAAAAAGTGACAAGCTTCCAGAAGAAATCTTCTTATTAAACGCTTGTTAATAGTCAAGAAATTTTGCGTAAAACCATGCGTATTGTTAGCTGCATATTTAAATGTTCGCCCCAGTCATTTGGTTCGTTCTTATACCGCCAGAGGGGCAGAGTGGTCGAATTTTGCCTGCAGACCCCCTTTTTGGGATTTACCCGAAACATACGATTTGAATTCGACCAATCAGAGGACCTAGATCGTCCAGACGCAAGAGTAATAATACTATCAGATTTTGCACCACTTTGTATAAAAATCAGTTCAAACGTTAACCATACAAGATGGCTGCCAAGCAATTTCCCCTCGCTATAGATTTGGCTTTAATGCCATTTATGAAAAATCGCACTAATTCTCTGTCCAGGGCTTCTTAAGCAAGCCATACACGCTACGGTCTACCGGAGAGGTTGCCTTTGAAGGTCTGCCTGCGCAGGTCAACCGTACGTCGGTAGCGTGTATGGGGACGTTCCGATGTACCGGAGTGGTCTTCAGTTCATTCTCTTTGCGATGGCATCGATTTCAGACGATGACGGGTTGGCGTTGATAGGCCTTGCGTTAATTTTGATGAAAAAAGATAAAACAGTGAAAAAGAAGCGAACAAAGTGGTGTAAGCATTGGTTATTGAAAAGGAAAACGTATTGAATGAATTAAAATTTGAACCTGAAGATTTTAAAAACTATCTCAGAATGCATGAGAACACATACCTAAAATTACTTGCAATGGTTACACCAATGATCAAAAAAGATACAGTTATGAAAAATAATATATTATCATTTACTTTAAGATTTGACGCGACCTGCGCAGGCGACCGGAGTACATGCACACACACGCAGGTACACCTCACGTTGTCGCCCGAAAGAATTGATTTTCGATTTTGCACCGGTCGCCTGCGCAGGTTAAAAAAACTGCACAGGTCTATTCCAACACACGCTCCGGTCCGCCTGCCCAGGCATACCTGCACAGGTAGACCTCTCCGGTGGACCGTAGTGTGTATGGCTAGCTTTAGGTCCATGGTATTTAGGTATTCTCTATTCAATGTATTTAACGAACCCAAAAGGAATGGGATACGTCATTAAAAAATTAAGTATTTATTGGCATTTTTCATACATCTTCCCCCCACCCTCACACCGTGGTTTCAAATTGTTCTCGAATTGCTCCGTCGGTTTTTTAGGTCCATGAACGAACCGGTGATTCTCGCTGGTTTATTCCGGTTGAATCCGAGTGTTTGGCATTGTAGCTGTGACAGAAAAAGAAAAACAAAGGTGCATGTCCCCGCTAAGCGATTAATAAAGCTTTCTCAAAGGGAACACAGATGTCAGCGGCTGTCAAGCGCGCCGAGCCAGACAAGTAATTTATTATTATTGTGTACGCTTCGTTAGATCTGATGTCAGAAAAAAGAAAAAGTGATCTTTCATAGATACCTACCTTTATAGAGGCATCAACTTTTCGCTATAATTCTGTAACACGAATTTCGTCATTTTTAAGTGAATTTCGTTATTTTCGCACGACAGAACTGGATTTTCAGAATTTTTTTTACTTTCAAAATGATAGCTTATTTATTTATTTACAGAAAATTACAATAAATAAATATTCACAAAGTTGATACAAGGAGAAATTATACAATAAAGTTATTTTTTAAATTACTTCTACGACAAAAATAGGGCACAAAAACAATAAAGATAATGTTAAGTCAAGACAGGAACAAGGTTTTGATAGAGTTCACGACTTCTGCCACATCAATACAAAATATTACTTGCGTAATAACTGACAAAAGTCATTAAGGCCAAGTGTAGACCTGTCAAAATCAACTATTTTCGACACACAAGAACTCTGTTGTTCATTTCCAAAACAATATTTTTTCTAACTAGAATTTATTTTAAAAACGTTTGCCTGAAAACAGTAAGATGGCGGTAATGTAAATCTTCGTTATCATCGTTATAAAAGTTATGAATTTCAGTTACCAGATGGCACTATTTTTTAGTATTATTACGCATTGTAAAAAATATACCTACATTCCTTTTCCTAGCATCCCATGTTTGTATTGACATAAAAAAGATAGTGCTATGTATTTGTCTTTGAGAAAGGAATGAAGCAACCGCAAACAACGCATAACGCTGCTTGCGGTTGCTTGCTTTCTTGCTTTCCTTTCGTTTCAATGTGTTTATAAATTAATACTGTCACTTTTTCATAAAACATTTTACATTTTATCTTTGGTGACACCTATAGCGGAGCGGGTGGGACTTCAACACTTCTCATTTTAAGCAGCCATATAATGTTGGAGATTTATTGCTTTCCCTACTTGAGATAGACAATAGATAAGCCGCCACCATTCTCGCCTTTACCGCCGCCGTTATAGACATCTGTGGGCCATATAGCCTGTCCGTGTTTCCGTCACTGAATCGCCAAAGACCATCGCCCTTACAAGAGAATCATCTGGCGATTCCTGCAACCCCGCTGCACAACCCCCGCGTCCCTACGCCCTTGGAAGTAAGAAATCCAACTGAAGCCGCGCCCTTTGTCTTCTGTCGATACGCAGTAATATTTTCAACAGTGAAATGACGATGAAATTAAAAACCGATTTACTTAGAAAATCATCGAGTGAAGAGTGCCTCACCATGAGTACCGTTAATTTACCCCCCCCCCTTCCTTTAATTGGTTGATTGATTGCTGGTTGATTTTAATTTCTTTGTAATATACAATTACATTTTTACAGCATAACATCCCTTTACTACTTTGTTTTCTTGCAAATCATCGATCTTTTACCATGTTCACCAATTCATTACTACGCGGATGACAAAACAGTTCATGATAGATTTTTGTTTGACAAGCCCCCGAAGGGCACGAGGGAAGAGTTTTTTTTATTAAATCTATTTTTTAATTGTTTTATCTACCTATTCTTAATCAAGGTGTCAGATGTTTGTTTAAATAAGCAGAGCTTGGTATGTTTATTTAATTTTTAAATTTGTTTTAAACACTCGAGAATTTTTTGGCATACAAATATGGCGTGTTTGCAAAACATCTTAGTAGTACTACTAGGTACTACCTAGAGTACTTATAGAACCTGAAAATATAGACGAGCCAATTTTGTAGAAAAAACTCCAAGTTAGGACAAATAACGGTAAAAGGTCTGTGAATGTTTTTTTTTCATGACCAGATTTTTTCATTATTACTTCGACGGTCTCCGTGGTCGAGGGGTAAGGCTCTCGACAAGCAATCCGAAGGACGCGGGTTCAAATTCCGGCATGTGCAAATAAATTTTATTTGATTATTTGGTGTTATTTCACAATTTAATTAAATATAATATATAGAATATTTGCGGCACGTTCCATAGTGCAAGATACTCTCAGTATCGCCCTGGTGTAACACCACCATTCAGAATATTAAGCTAGCTTGGAATGGCTTTAGCCGTGTTTGGTGACCAGAACTGAATATCCTGGTACTTCCCAACCTTCCTCTTCCTCGTCTCATTCCCCTCACCTACCTTCAGTCTCACAACATTCTCCAATTGGGGATAGGCCATAGTCTCACTGACTCCAGACGGGAGCGATTGAGACTCTTGTGTGGTATTCAATTCAAAAATGTACTGCTAGACGTAAAAAGTAGAAGAAAAAAATAATATAACTGGAAGTGGGTGTACAAGCGTGTCTCCTGGGCCACGGAAAAAATATCATTGTGGTACTGCCCCATGGTTGACCTTGGTTAATCTCGGTAAACCATGGTTATCGTAATAAATATTTAGAAAAAAAAAATCTACTTATTTAGCCCTGAGGGGTTTTACATGTAGGTAGTACAATTTTAACATCATTATTTAAATTTAGACCGCAGAACGGGTATTATTTATTGAATAAGTGAATCTACCTGGCTATTCAGATTTGGTCACCAAACACGGCTAAAGCCATTTCAAGCAACGTTTCAATTCTGAATGGTGGTCTTACACCAGGCGATACTGAGAGTATCTTTCACTATGGAACGTACCGCGAATATACCATCCGTATTCGATCCCGCAAACTTCGAGTCGAGAGTTTTACAGTATAGTGTACAGAATAGCATAACCTAAGCCAGTGGCAGTGGCCGTTTGGCTTGAATAACTGAAACCGATTTATACGTTGAATATTGGCTTATGGACATGGGAAGAGTCGAGAGCGAACTCATGCTAACACAAACTCCCATACCTAATAGGTTAGATTTTTTTTTCTCTTTTTCTTTTTGTACTTATTTAAGTACTTTGATATAAAAAAAAAACAAATTCCTGTAATATCGAAAGATCTGTTTTTGAAAAAATAATAAAATACACAGATTTGGGAAATGAGTTCAAAAGAATTTGGCATTCTCACTATAAAAATATTACCATTTGTAATTTCGGCTACTGGCATTATACCTAGCTCTCTTATAAAAAATTTAGGCGTATTAGATCTATCAAAAAAATTATATATAAAAATGCAAAAGTCAGTCATTTTAAATACATGTAGGATTACAAAATATTATCATATTATTAATATTTAATTTTTAAAAATATGGTATAATATCATATAATTTAATAATAATAATATTTTAATATATTTTAATTTTAATATATATTTTAATATTTATCATATAATTTAATAAATAATAACTTAATAATATAATCGGTTTGAAAAATAAACAATAACCAAGACTCCGACCATGATAGCGCCATCTGTTGGGATATTTAAAAGAAGCTTTTAGTTACATGTTCTACCGTATTAAAATTTTCAAATAGGCGCCACCAGACGGCCTATTTTCAAAGTAATTTAAAAATCTAAGTGTTCTTTCTTAAATTATAGTATAAAAAATATTAAATTAACTTTAAAAAATGGAAAAATATAATACCAATAATTTATCGTTTAGTTTTGTTAAATAAACGTATCCAAAGTTTTATAATCTGCATTTTAAAAACAAGAACAATTAGTGTTTATGAAAAAATTAAACTACGAACCTATTTTATTTATTTTTTAGTTTTTTTTTTCGTACGTTTAAAGAAAACCCCTTCAGATATTTTTTGACGATATTCAGCCTTTAATAGTATTTTTTAAAACGCACGTATTACGGTCTGAAAAAGGTCATATTTTCGATTTGATTTTGATAATTACTAAGCCTATGTTAATTTTAAAAATGTATAAAAAAATTTTTACTTGTTGAAAACACTATCATTATCGATTTGCTTAATAATATTATCATTATTTTAAATTAATAAAAAACTACACTCGGCCTTAAGCTTACACCGAGAAATTCAAGACCCTGACTTGAAGTAAAAACCTTAAGGGCGCTGTGGTAGGTATTATCAGCGCCTTGACTCCTTGGCAACTCGACGCCCGAAGTGGACTGCTCCAATCCCCCAAACTATCCACTTACTTTATCTTCAGGGCTTAATCAGGTAGTCGATCTGGGTGTTGCGGTAGTCGATCTTCGTGCGCGGACAAACCGATCGCCATGCACATTCTCGATGGGAATAGATAGTTGATTTATGGATGGGACTGCCATGACTGCCAGTTGACGGGAGGAATACTCTCCGGTTAAATATTACTAATTTTACATCTTATTTAGTTCTATTTTCAAATGCCTACAATTATAAGACGACTGTATGGAACGTGTTTTCCTTTTTAATTTATATTTTCTTATTTTTACATATGACTTTTGTCTGAGTAGTTTCGTCCATTTTTATTATTTAAAACGATGTTAAAAATATGAAACAAAATTATCAAATATTTTTATATGAAAAAGAAGTAACCTCCTTAATACGTAATAAAAAAATGTATCAACAAGATGAAAAGTGAGAGTTTCATTACAAATTTTCATATAAATAGGAAAGTGTTTTCAAAATGTGAAGTTTCATGTATTTTCCACGATTAATTATGCAGGTATGATTTTTTAAACTCAAAATACATTTCAAATTTTAATTTCTTTTATTTATAAATTAAAATGTTTATTTATAATAAATACGTCTGAAAGATTATTTTACCTAGTTTTAGTACAGTTTTTGTTTTTGCAAAAGGATAAAAATTAAGTAATGTAAGAGAACATGTTTAACACATTGAAACAATTGGGAATTTTGCTTGAATATGTCACCCGAATGCTTTCGGTAATGTTCTGTTCCGAGTTCAACAGAGCTATCGCGGCGCACAAGAATTACGAATCTTTATCATTATAGAGCGAATACATTTGCGAGCCGAGCCTCGAATTATGGGAAAAGAACGAAGTAACATCAAATAGCGCGAAAAGTTGCTTGCGGTTGCACAGCATTAGATACCTACTAACATCGTTCGGAACAGACTTTACTTTTTATGAAATATGCCACAGATTTTGCCTTCTTGTTCATTCTGGAAATCCGCGCTGGGCCTGGCTTCTCACTGGTGGATGTTTTCACTATGGAGTTGTAGCGGAATGTTCATTCGTAGCGCAGATTTTCTTTTACTATGGAGGTGGCGCGCTGTTCTAACTGTAATAATATTATAATCAAGTAGGTTCGGTTTTGCCGTTTACTGCGAATGCGCACATCAGAGAAAACCGCCACTCAAATATTGGTGATGATCTGGCTTGTAGTCACACAGACCATCAGGGAATAAATAATTCCCTATGAAAAAAAATGGTTGATTATTAAATTCACTCTGCAGGAGAAGTAACAACTTGTAATCAAGCCACTAAATACATAAAACAGAAGACTTACCAGAAATATTACTCGCATTGAGTTTAGCTCCTTAATCTTCAAATTCGGCAGCGGACTGGTGATCGGCACAATAATATTTGCATTCGCAATATGAAATTATAATCTGTCACCACCAGCTCTCAAGAGAGTGGAATTTAGAATAATAAAAGAATCAACACATTGTAATTCTAAAGTACTGTCACATTATTGTGACAAAAATATATTAATCCTTTAGTCTTAATTCGACCTCTTTTGACAAATGATATAATTCGGATGAATCCATCTGATTAATGCAAAGATGACTGTAATTCATTATCACTCACCTGCAGAGCAAAATCTATACAAAAGTGACCAGAGATGTCTCTTCTGTCCACTATTTTAAATTTTAAAATTTTATTTCAAACTAATTTTAAGTCGACTGCTTCTCCAAATATATTTCTCATATTAGTAATAAGGTAGTCAACGATTGTAAATTAGAAATAAAAACTAAGAAATCTATAGGAGTGTGCTTTTGGGCTTTTACTCGGCTGAG
This sequence comes from Hesperophylax magnus, assembly GCA_026573805.1. NCBI lineage: Eukaryota > Metazoa > Arthropoda > Insecta > Trichoptera > Limnephilidae > Hesperophylax > Hesperophylax magnus. The sequence goes on along the minus strand of JAIUSX010000184.1, from coordinate 8,065,145 downwards.
TGTGGTGAAAAGTGACAAACATGGGAAAGATTTTGTGTTCGTATTTAAAAAATATATAAAAACAACAAAATTGTCACCGAAGAGCTAAATTTCGTTCACATTTTTTGATTTTTTCAAACTAGCTGTCCCCGCCACGCGTTGCTGTGGCTCAGTCTGTCTGCAGATAGAGAAATAATAGCGCTTGTTGCTATTATATTGATGTTATGAAGGGCAGTTAAAAAATTATTCCACACATACAAGGCGACATGACGGTGTACTGGGTATTCCAGTAAAGTTAAAAATGGAGAAATGCGGGAGAATCCGGAAAAATAAAGAAATTATAATAACATTAATATATAGGCGGCAAACGTCACGATATTTTAATGTGATATTATCAGTGATTCCTGATGTTACCTAAATGTATATATACAGGGTGTATCGGCACGTACCCGACAAACTTTAACCAGCTATTCCTTAGCATATTTGGAGTAAAAAATCTTAAATTAATTAATCTTTGCTGTCCGGTAACGTTTTTTTTAATAAAAAATTTACTATTCATATTTTCACCACATGTCACCACTGTTTTATCCTTTGTCAAAGTTTGAAAACCCATCTGGCAATATTTTATTCGAATTCCGTTGAATAATGTACGTGTGTACCTATATTGGCGCGCTTTTACAATCACAACGAAATGGCACGGCACCATTCGTCTCATTTTTAACTATTATTATTTAGTGTGTGCGAAAGAGCGAAGACGATTTTCGACATACTTGCTTATAACAGCTGTTGAACACGAAAAGCAATGCCAATGACAGTGATGTAGTGTGGAAATTTTTATTTTTTTTTGTTTTTAATTGAAAAAAAAATGCTACCGGACAGCAAAGTGCCAATAACATTTTTTACTCCAAATGTGCTAAGGAATAGCTGGTTAAAGTTTGTCGGGTTAGTGCCGATACACTCTGTATATAATTAAAATTAAAATTATATATGTATATTGTATTTAAATAAAAACGTTAATTTTCGTTTGTTCAAAATCTTATATCTTCGAAAGTTTTTCACGGATTGCTTTGAAATTTTGATCCAACGTTGCATTCGAATGCGTGTGTGATTTTATATTATATAGGTGTTGATTTTTTAACATGTGACATGTAAAAACATGCATTTTTGAAAAACAGCGCCATCTGTGGGACGTAAATGCAACACGCGCTATTGTTTCTCTTGACAGACATTTGAGCCACAGCAACGCGTGGTGGGGTCCTCAAGTAGTTTATAAAATTATATGCATTTTTTTTAATACATAATTGAAAGGCTCCAGCAAAAATATTTTGTGTTTATAAAGTGAAAAATTGAAGATGTCCACTAACTTTTTCCTGAAAATTATTATTAATTCCCTCCATTATAGAAATTGTACTATTCTAATTCTACTCCTCATTCCCCAAAATACTAATTGAGGGAAAATTATTATTTGAATTCCGTCCATTAGTATTTTAGGCAATGAGGAGTAGAATTAGAATAGTATAATTTCTATACCGTAAAACGGGACTTTTAGTAATCTGGTATTGGTATCATATTTGCTATTTTCCATGCAGTTTCCAAGTTTTTTCTTAATTTTCTTATATGTTCTGTTTTGTCTCGGAACCAGAAAAAACGATCGGTCTACAGACAACAATAGCAAATAAAAAATGATGTTAGCAACACCATTTTCTAAACGCATGCTGAAGCACGCAGCGTAAAACGTCTGCTAAATGTGTGGTCCTCGCAAAATCTCAGCAATTTTTCAGCATTAGGCGAGACATCCGTCATTGTCTTCGGGTTTAAAAGAAGATTTACATTAGTTCTAACGACGGACTCTGACGCCTGCCACATGGAGAAATCTCATCCAAAACTAACAACTGTCGTGGATACGGACACAGCATCATAAATAATAGCACTTCATGCAACTCAAGCACTATCTCTCATTGAGCAAAAACTAATTATTCAAATTTATTCATTGGATTTGAGCTACTCTTTAGTTAATTTATTAAAAACATTGTCAAATTATTCGCTTTTCTGTTAAAAATGGGACTGGAGGCCTATAACGAATGATATGACAAATTTAATAATTTCAAATATTTCATATTAAACTATCAGTAAAGCACGAATAAGTTATGAGGAAGTCGGAGTACGTATTCTTCTAAATAATAATCTCATGCATTATATTTTTCGGACAACGGTACCTGCGGGAACACGTGTTCAGATATATTCTGAGAGACTAATATTTTATTGGGAAATGATCAAGCAGTCACATTTTTAACAGTGTATTGATAAAAAATCTTACTCATTTTTCTCAGTATATATTTTAAGGTGATTTTTGTGTTAAATCTCGGGCCATTTTCTTCTGCAATATATAAATAGCATTTTCACTATTACTGGAATCAATTAATTTATTTTTTATTATTTTGAAATTCAGGTGTCAGAACATAAAATAAAATTTGTGCATGCCCCTCTTCCTAACCTAACCTTACCTAATCCAACATAGATTCTCTTTTTTATAGCTCTCTTTTACACTAACTGAACTCAACCACCCAACACGCAGGTTGTACGCGGCCTACGTGTTGCCGTTGGGTGGTTGAGTTCAGTTAGAGGGAGACACCCATAATGCGATCATGAGTACCATGTCGACACAACCACGAATAAACTTGCACTTTTATTTTCGATTGTAGTTCATCACTGCTTTTTTATTGCTATGGAGAGGGCGTGATTTACTTTTAGCTTATGGAAAAAAAATCTTACAGCCTTATTAAAAAAACTTGGTGTAAATATTACGCGGTTATAAGGTTAGAGTAGTGAAAAACTTGACTTGTTACCATGGCGTTTGTTTGGTTAAAACGGTCTTAAACCAGGCTCGAGGCCGACTTTACCACACCAACGTAGAACGGGCGTGTAAGAATTTTATTAGTAACAGCCTTATTTGTTTACAAATGCACGGAAAAAATGAGTATTACTGATTTATTAATATCATGTTAAAATAGGATAGCATGCCAATTTCCTAATAAAATTTTAGCACATTCATAATATATCGGAACACGTGTTCATGCACCTGCGTTTGTCCATAATCACGAAATGCGAATATATTTGAATTTTTATGAACACGTATTCAGACATCGCCATAACACTTTCGTGTTTTATGTTTATTAGGAAACCTATCAATTATTTCGTTAAAGGCCACCAGTCCCGTTTTTAACTGGAATACGATTAATTTGACAAATTCAATGGTTAACATATCCTCCGTGGTTCTTTCGTGAAAAAAAACGATAAAAAATTTATACAATCTCCTCTCTCTTACCGTGTTAACTCTTTTTCAAACAAAAATATTAAACAATGAGATGAACGGATATATCCTTTTAAAATTATTTTAGATGAACGAACTTGGAACATTCTTATAGGTTTCGTATATCAGTTACTCTTTATCCTTGCTAAGAAAGATATTTACGTGTTTATTTATGCTAGATTTAAAAAAACTTTTTATTTTTATTATAGCGACTTTTTAAACATCCAGAATATGGTGACCGGACAAATCATCAAAATGATAATTCATCACATCTTTAAGGCTGGCCGCATACATACGTTTTCCGTATTCGATTTCCGAATTCGTTTTCCGTATTCGGAATTCCGTGAGACTAGCGCAAACGTTCGTTTTTCTTCATTCGGAATGTATAAACGTCAGTACCAGTGTTGCCAACAAGGGCGATATATCGCCATTTAGGCTACTCAGAGCGAGAATCGGCGCCGAAAAAATCTAAAAGGCGACTGGTCGCCAATTAAGCTACTTCAAAAACATCAATTTTAAACATGTCCCGAAATTCTCTAGCCACCCCCCCCCCCACGAAATTTTTATTTTCACGTAAAAACATCAATATTAAACATGTCCCACCTAACAGCAAATTCGGCTAATTTACGCTACCTTATGTATGAGAAACGGCGATATTAGGTCAAGATCCGTTGGCAACACTAAATTACTGAACGGAAATTTCCGAACGTTTGCGTCGGCACAAACAAAATGTATGCAAGAGCTGCGTTCCACATGACGTCATTAGGTTTTTTCCATTCGGTTTCTCCGAACGCGCCGGTTTGCATTCGGAACGTGCGTAAGGAATTTGTTCCGTTCGGAACTAAAACGAACGTGTGCGGCAGTTAATGTATTTTCTACTGATTCCGTGCATTCGGATGTCCGAATACGGAAAACGAATTCGGAAATCGAATACGGAAAACGTATGTATGCGGCCAGCCTTAAAAGTCATGGAAAGTGATAAAACAAAAACTTTATTAACTGGGTTAAGTAGATTAGGTTTGGTTAGGTTTAAAAAAAAATTCATCCTCTTTAATGACTTTATATCAGTTTTTAAATGTGTGTTGAATAATTACTGTGTTGAGTTATCATGGAACCCCAGAATATATGTATAGTAAATTGTAAGTAAGGCGAACTAAAGTTATTCATTACTGTTTTATTAGTTTTCTATTTTGTGTATGAGTTTTTTTAATTAACCAGATTTTTATTCTTTGATGAATTGATTATAAATTTCTATTCTCTTTATATCAGGGGGAAGGATGTTGTGGAGTTTTGTCGCAAATTAAATGAAATTTCTTTGTCCGAATGTCGTTTTATGACCTGGAATATTGATGCACTGACAAGATAATCCGAGTGATGCCATTACTAAAAAAATATTATTACTTAACCCCTAAAGCGTTTAACGTTTTTAAATGTACTTACTTCTATAAGGAGATATGTCAGAACACAGATTACCCGGAAAATATTTTCGCATTACGTTTGATTCCAGATAACTTCGCTGATTTTGAACGTATTTCAAAATAAATTGAAGGCAGATGAAAGACTTTTTTGTATTTTAATGCAAATCGACAAATGAAATCAAAAATATAATTTTTTTTTAATGCAAACAAAGATAAAGTAAAAAGTAAATAAGAGTCGCTTACCGATGGTTTTAACCGTGTAAACTGTAATTACTACTTGACACGAATCTAAACAAAAAATAATGAAATAATTATACATACAAATAATTATATGCACAGGATTTTCCAATAAGAGGTGTTATTTTGATATTCAATCGTAAAATATCAATGGTTTCTGTTGCTTTTGTGGCACGTAACGCCGTCGTCGTCTTTTTGAAAGCAAACGTTGTCCAAATCAATACCATCCAATTTCGGCCATAAAAAAATCATTAATCATCTCTCGATAGCGATCCATTCACCGTAACTGTTGCTCCAGCCTCATTTTCGAAAAGTAAGGTCCAATGACTCCGTCGGACCATAAACCGCACCAAAAAGTCACACGTTAAAGATAGAGAGGCTTTTCAACAATAACTCTTGGGTTTTCCGAGCCCCAGATGCGACAATTTTGCTTGTTGACGAAGTCATCGAGGTGGAAATGGGCCTCATCACTCGAGATGATTTGCATTTGATTCACTCAAGTGAATTTTAATAATTTCAATGCGTTGTTGAAGCGTGTACCGTTCCATTTTTATTAATGGCGTAGTTTCTAATTGTCAAATGTCAAAAAATGACAGCTTTAAAAGTAACATCTACCGAAATAGCGGGATTTTTAAAATAACACCTCTTATTGGAAAACCACGTATAAATCATTATTATATTTTTATTTTTATTTTTTAAAGAAAGACAAACATTCCCGGATTACGAATAACCTGACAACATTTGAAAATCTCCTACTGCCACCATAGTGAGTGGAAAATATTGTTTGTCTTGTGATGGAGGACTTAATGGAGTCAGCCAAGGAATCGAACGTACGACGCCTGGCTGGCACCCAAATGCGATGCCAACTCAGCTACTGACCGGTCAAGATGGATATTATATAAATTTATAAGATTTTAAATTTTTTTTTAATAATAGAAAATATTTTTTTTTAATAATAATAAAATAATACATAACAATCTTAATGAACTAATTACAATTTCCGGTTAGTGGAGAATTATTCTCGATTCTAATTGGGTAGTTAGTCAATTTGCTAATTTATTTATTTTTTAAAATAGAAACCTATGTATTCTCTCTTTCTAATACTGTTTAAATCAGAGGTTTTTTAGACCACGTACCGATTTTTTCTGTTTTGGGTAGACCCCCTCTTTCTCCACAATATTTTTGAATTCGCTAATTCCCCAAACACTATTTTTGAATCCACTAATTCCCCACACAATATATTCAGATCCGTTTGGGGTGAGGTGGCTAGAGAATTTCAGGAAGACACTAATTCCCCACAATATTTTTAAATCCATGGGGGGTAGGGTGTTGCTAGGGAATTACGTAATATGTGATTAATTCCCCACAACATTTTCGACAGATAATTTGAATGTATAGAGATTATACTTGTACTTTGAAAACTAATCTACATGAAACCACAAAAAGTGACATTCCTGAAAAATGTTGCTTAAAGGGCTATCATGGACTCTCATTTACATCTCATGCACTCCCAATTTTTTTTTTCATTGACTTGAACAGGTTGAAATAGACTACTTTGGGAGTGTCCGGCTTAAATCATATACAATATGAGATAGCATAACTTTTATGAGATAGTTTAAGGCTAGGAGATATATCTTCCAAAGAGACTCTACTGTTGTTTGTTGTCTGTGAAGAATATCTCCAAACACATGATTTTGTACTATGGTATTTTTTTTAATGTGAACACCGCGCAAGAGATCCAACTGCTCCAAACCGTCTGAATGGAATGGAATACCTCTTGGAATGCTATAAATTGTTTGTACCGAACAACTACCGTCAGGGTTGACGCCACGACTTGCTCTGTATTCCACGCGGAAGAACCGACGTTATGGCCCAGCATAGCATGACAAGAGGTATGGTGCTGCTAAATGATGCCTCTAGGTCTCTTGACATTTTCAACATTGGCCTTGAAGATTTCAAAAGTAATTTTAGGCAAGAACTCTAAAATATCGGTTATTGTAAAATGTATCATTTAAAGCTTTGTATATTTCATGTGTATTGTAATAGGAATGAATTAATCTGTAATGCACAATAAAAAATTTAAAAAGTCAGTGAGACTATGGCAACCCTAATTGGGGTATGTTAGGCTGAAGGTAATGGGGATGGGAAGGAGATAGGGGAGAGGAACGTCACAGCGGTCGTCACAGCGGTCGGCGGACAGCGGAACGTCACAGCGGTCGTCGAACGTCACAACGGTGCTGCCAAGGTCTGGTATCAGTGAGAGGATATTGTGTCAACGCTTTGTTAGCAGCCGACACATACCTGGACGGATGACGAACCTCGTGCTGGCACTGTTGGTGGATGCGGTGGACTCTCTCGCTGCAGCAGCTGGTCCAGTTTCTTCACCACCTAGGATTCTTGCTGCAGGGTCTCCATTTTCTATCTTCGATGAACGTCACAGCGGTGCTGCCAAGGTCTGGTATCTGTGAGAGGATATTGTGTGAGCGCTTTGTTAGCATCAGACACATAACTGGACGGATGACAAATCTCGTGCTGGCACTGTTGGTGGACTCTTTCGCTGCAGCAGCTGGACCAGTTTCCTCACCACCTAGGATTCTTGCTGCAGAGTCTCCATCTTCTATCTTCGTGTCATCTGTTCCTGTACTTCATTTTACTTAACTTAACTTCACTTTATTTTTGTAATATTTATATTTTTGTAATACCTGCATCAACTGTAAAGCGTCCCTGAGGTGATATCTCACAAAAGCGGTGCTATACAAAATGTCCAATAAATAAATAAATAAGGAAGGTGGGGAAGTAAAGTAGTGAATTTATTCTCACAAACTGTGACACATTTCGGGTTTATGTTTCTATTAAAAGCTCATCGTATAAAAGCAGTTCTACGCCAAAATGATTCAGATTTTGAAAGTGATTCGACGCGACGGGGCGCGACGTTCGTATATAATTGAGGAGTCCAAGTCAAAACGCCAGTAGAATGACACTCCTGAAGTTATGGAGCAATGAACATCTATTTAGTTAAATGTCTAACTGAACACTGCTGAATCCGTGCCAAGTGACTCGACATTTAAGGAGCTACAAATAGAAGCCATTATTATAATATATACCGGATTGCATCGATTTTTTCGTATCTCATACGATGGCCAAGGGCCTAGCACAAACACATTGACAACTAAGCAGAATCATTACGATAAAGTTAGCAATCGTTTCGTTTATCGTTTTCGTTTTCGTTTATTTAATTATTTCGTTTATCGATTATGCTGGCAGGCTCGCCCTTACTTAAGAGGAAGCTACAAGCCAAAAATGTGTATATTCTTGGTATACCTTATATTGTAGGCAATAGACAAACTAGAAACGTTCGATTTCAAGCACATAACTGGTTTTTATTTATTTTGTAAATAATTTTATAAGAAAGCAAAAAAGTTAATCAAGTGAAACTGTCACAGATAATCTTAGCTATAATACTGTATTTTTTAAAAGTTATTTCGTTTTAGCGTTCATAAATTAATATTGGAAAAATATTTTGTTTAGTATGTTACATTTATATTTTTTATTGAGTAATTTATTTTTTTATTTGTATTCTACTCAAGCGAAACGATAGGAAAACCTTCAATTTATCTAAAGCATATTTTTTGGTATTCACAATGTACACCAATTCGTTATAAAGATTAATCAAAATAGTGATTTAGCATTAAGCTTTGCTTTACTTTATGTAATGCGTAGACCTTACAGAAAGTCAAAATTAAATTGCTTTTTGCTAAACAGATTTTTTAATTTATTTTTCAATAGTCGTTAGTCATTTTCATCGAAAACTTAAATTCGAATTTGAGGTCAACTTAGTCAACCTAACTGAAATTATTTTTTTTAATCAAAAGCAATTATTTAGTACAGAAGTGAGCTATTTTGTTTATTAGTGTTTTAAATTATAAAAGAAAGACCATCTTGGAATTCGTTTTTCATAACTTTATAGGCAACTTTGGGAAATCTTACTATATTAATATAATCAAACTTAAATTTAAAATGAAACATCGGAAAAGAAGCGTTTTTGGGTCGAAATTTTAAATTATCTACGACAAAGTTGCATTCTAACGTAAATCGGTCGTTCGTAATTAAACTATTTACGACAAAGTTGCATTCCAATGTAAATCGGTCGTTAGTAATTAAATTATCTACAATAATGTTGCATTCCAACGTAAATCAGACTGAGTAAACTCTGGCAAATCTTACTATATAAATATAATTAAACTTAAATTTAAAATGAAACATCGAAAAATAAGCGTTTTCGGGTCGAAATTTTAAATTATCTACGACAAAGTTGCATTCTAACGTAAATCGGTCGTTGGTAATTAAATTATCTACGACAAAGTTGCTTTCCAACGTAAATCGGTCGTTGGCAATTAAATTATCTACGACAAAGTTGCATTCTAACGTAAATCGGTCGTTCTTAATTAAATTATCTACGACAATGTTGCATTCCAATGTAAATCGGTCGTTGGTAATTAAATTATCAACGAAAAAGTTGCGTTCCAATGTAAATCGGTCGTTGGTAATTAAATTACCTACGACAAAGTTGCTTTCCAACGTAAATCGGTCGTTGCTAATTTAAAAAGAGAAGAAAAAACTAACCTTAAAACTTTCACATCAATAACAATGGTCGCCAAATGAACAATCATTTTTTCATTAACGAAAACTTGTATCACCGCAGACAGTTTGAAATTAAATGATCGTGCGAAGTTAAAATTAAGTTTTAAATATAGCAGAAATTTGAGCGATTTTATTAGAAGAACGTCTCAGTCTATTACACTTGCACAGTCAATGCGTTAATATAAAGTCCGTGATTTACGGAACCTTTTAGCGTGTTTCCACAGCGAGCCAATACAGAGTGAAGTATTGCCATCAGTAATGTCGGACATCGTGGCAACTGGCGATGAACTATACATTTAATTGGATGGGTATTCTTAAAATCACTAATCCTCTCCTCGCAGAGCGGTGATCGCGGAATGAATAACTGGACAATGAAGCAAGAAGCATTGCATTCCCGAGGATGTGTTGGATTTGCCTGTTTCATACCAACACCAGTCCATATGTGAACAGGTTCCACGATAACTCCTCAAAATGACAATTCAACACAACTAAAAGGTGATATAAAGTCAATAAAAGTAAAGAAACAAAAACTAGGTTAAATTACAAATGTAACTTATTTAACCTAGTTTTTGTTTCATCACTTTTCATAACTTTATAACACTTTTTTATAGGTGTTGTCATTTTGATGAGTTATCCGTTCACCATGTGAACGCACTGCATACCAACCTAACCATAACTTTCGCAGAAAAAATTACATAATATAAAAATTTATTAATTTGTTGCAAAAAAATCAATATTTTCCGTTTTTCCTCCTTCACATAATCCGGACTTCTTCAAGACCCACATTAATAAATCCCTTCCTACAGCCCCTACCTTAACCCGTCTCACAACTCTGTCCAACCGGGTGGCGACATATTTATCCTGTCTTTACACTGGACAGTCACGGGCGCTCTTGTGAGGAGTCAAATAAAAAAGGTAGGTATGTACTGAAATACTTACTAGGATATAGCTAGGAATAACAGGACTTCAATTAGGATTTATCTTATCGTGTACAATGGATACAGGAACAACTTACCTTGTTACCGATTATATAATATACATGGTGTTAAGGCAAGTAGGTACTTGACATACTTTAACCAGTGATTCCTGACATTATTTGTAGGAAATGAAATTTTGGTCTCCGGTGACTTTTTTGATATTTTTTTTTTATTAAAAAAAAAATCAAAGACAACTATTGAAAAAAATTTCACATGTCGTCACTGGTCACTTATCCGAATACCTGCCCAGCCTATCACATTAACCCTAGTTGTCCAATTGCTTCCATTTTTTAATGTTTTTTCTAGAAAAAAATGTCACCAAGATCAAAATTTCATTTACGTTTTTTTACTCTAAATAATATCAGGAATCATTGGTTAAAGTAATTCAAGGAAGTCCCTTAACACCGTGCATAATCACTCATGGCGATGCCATACGTAGTAATGCAAAATCATGTGTTTTTGGTTTGAAAATTTGGTCGCCTAGAAATGTTTCAGATGCTTTAATTAAATACTGCGAATAGAATACATTGAAACAATCTAGTATTTTTTAGATAAGTCTTTTTATAAGCCCAGAAAAAAATAATGTAAAGGCCTATGAAAACTGCTTTAAAGTTTAAAATCTCCTACTTACGAACCCATTTTCGGTTATTATTTTATTGTATAATGTGACAAATTAAGTTATTTATAAAATGATCGAAAAAAAATTAAATATTTATGCCTGAACATCCACAAAATAAAATAATAGGCACTTTTTGGCCATGTTTTTTTTTCGCAAAAATCAAAACAGGTTGATGGTGTTAAGCGGGAATTTAAACCTTATCGCCATCTACGTAAGGGTTGTTATTGATAGCGGCTCAATTTAAAATATTACATGACGTAGTGCATCGCCTTAATCACATAATTTATTGCTGTTTTCCAGAAATATTTGTTTCTAAACCCAGATTGTTGTTTTAACAAGAATGTTATTTTTAATTTAATCATCTGTTCTTTAATTATGGATACTAGTAACCATTTATTGCAAAACCAACACCTTTGCCATAGGTCACCCCAAGTTGTTCGCTACGTTTGGAGACTTAGTAGGGGTATCCGGGTTCGTGGTGGTGAGGTTTGAGGTTTGGGCGACGGATGCGCCTTCCCATGCGTGCCGGATCGAGAGAGACTGGTTGAGGGAGGCCTTTTGACCTCACCGACTAGACTCTCTCGACCCACCACTTTTGAAGGATGGATGCATACGTCCGTCACTTCTGGACACACTGACTTCCAGATCCCTACTCACCCCTCATACCTTTTTCCTTCCCAGGACTTCCTCTCCTTCCTTTCCTTAAAAAGACCCTCCACCCAGCATCCTTTAAGATGATATAGGCCCTAATGTTAATTATTTTCCTCACCAAAAGTAAAAAAAAAAAATTGTTAATTTTTTGCATGAACTATTTTGGGGCACGGGTGTTATCTTGGAGATTTTACATTAAAGCCTGTGACAGACCACGCTATAAGCGCGCTATATTTTCGTGACTTGGCCTATTTCAGCAAATCACCATACATCTCAATTGGTAGTTTATGGCGAGCGATATACTGAAATAGGCCAAGCCATGATGCGTGTAGCGTAATGTGTTGCCTACCTAATGAGGAATACACAGCGCATCACGGTGCTGCGATCGCTACTGGCAGTAAGAAGTTGTAAGCTGCAAAAAATCTCTAGCAATCCAGGAGAAATGGAATGATATTTACAGTGGCATCGACGCCGCGACGCCCCTCCTGCAAGGCGAAGCTTAATGCCAAATCACTATTTTGATTAATTTTTATAACGAATTGGTGTACATTATGAATGCAAAAAAATATGATTTACATAAATTGAAGGTTTTCCCATCGCTTCGCTTGAGTAGAATTCAAAAAAATATATAAATTACTCAATAAAAAATATAAATGCAAACTACTAAAAAAAATATTTTTTCGATAGATTTCTATTGAAACAACCTTAAAAAAATACAGTATTATAGCTAAGATTATCTGTGACAGTTTCACTTGATCAACTTTTTTACTTTCTTATAAAATTATTTACAAAATAAATAATAACCAGTTTTTTGTTAGAAATCGATCTTTTCTAGACTCCGTTTGTCAAGCGATTTTAATGCCTATTACCTACGATATAAGTTATACCAAGAATATAAACATTTTAAGCTTGTAGTTTCCTCTTAACTATGTCAATCTGTAGCAACTTAAATCGCAGCATGCTGACCCGCCAATGGTCATCTTTACGGTGTAAATAAACTTTTCTGTACAGTGAAGGTACACTCATGGCGTCCACGCAACATAAGAAATTAACATAATTCAGTGTTAGCCCAAAAACAATTTGGTTAATAATAGGTTTCGGGACCACCCGAGAAGTAACGCCGTGTTATTATTAAAATACATTATACCACCTTTTAACCAAAGGGGCGGGCCCGCCATTATTGTTATTTATATTTAGTGAATAATCGAAGTTTACTTGGATACGTCGTGAATAATGAATTAGATTAAGAAAGGATCGCTTTCGGCGTGCGGAACGAATTGGTGAAGAATAAAGGCATTTAGTATGATGCAAATGTGCAATTATATGGGTTACAGGATACATATTATACAGGACTGAAGAGTCATCAGTGACTTCACCATTTGGGGAATGTTTTAAAACCGAAGCGAGAGAGAGGGGGTGGAGATGAAAAAGATTGCCTAGCATAATTGATAGATTGCTGTCCGTAAATCCACATATTATCTAGAGGCAGGGTGATACTGAGAGTATCTCACAATCGGCGATGAGGTAAGTCGTACCGATGAGATAATTAGCGATTAAAAAAAACACATGTTTTCTATGAAGAAGAAAAAAATATATTTGGTATAGGTGTATTAATTTTAGGCTTGGAATTCCTTTAGAAACAATAGATTATGATATCTTATTACATTCATTGAAATTGCTTAAGTTAAGTGATAGAAGAAAAATTCTTGATCTTATATTTTTATACAAAATTATAAATTATCACTTGGATAGCCCTGACATATTAATGTTGATTCAATTACATGTAACTACCACTAGATCAAGGTCCTCTAGTATGTATTATTGTGACAATTATACCACAGTCTCAGGATATAACTCAGTTATAAATAGATTGCACAAACTTGGGAACTTTTATGCTAAAATCGCAGATACTTTTAATATTCCCCTTGTAAAGTATAAAGCTGCACTAATAACACATTTTAACGCCACTTATTTTAATGAGGTCACTACATAACAGGCTATTGTCATTGCTTCTTTCTTAACTGTTATTTTATTTGTTATGTTTTAACTTAATTTAATTCTTTAATTTTTCTGATCAAAATTTAATACTGCACTATGTATATGTAAAAAATAAAATAAAAACTTTGTATGTAAATGGAACTCTGCCGTAAATTTTAAATAAATAAATAAATATTTAATGATTTTAAAATAATTTTTATTTCGTTTAATCCACACAGAAGTCCCCGAGGAAAATAATTTTCACGGCCTATGTCATCTTTGAGGATTCTGTGCGGAGGGTCTTTTTAAGGGAAGGAAGGAGATGAAGTTCTGTGAAGGGAAAAGGTATGAGGGGTGTGTAGGTGTCCAGGAGTGACGTATGTATTCATCCTTCACACTGCGATGCAAAGAGTTGGGGTCGAGAGGCTGGGAGGTCAAAGTTGTCTCCCTTATCCAGCCTCTCCAGATCGGGCCAGCCGCTGATCCACTGACCCACTACGGCAGAGGTGTTGGTTATCCAATTAATACTTCCCGAAGCGGCGAAACCCAAACCCGCCTCCCAAATTAAGATTACATTGGCGCAGCCTTGAGAATCCCACCTCTTACTCTGAATACTTCTTTAAACACAAGACCTCTTAAGAGGAAGCTACAAGCCAAAAATGTGTATATTCTTAGTATACCTTATATTGTAGGTAATAAGCATTAAAATCGCTTGACAAACGAAGTCTAGAAACTTTCGATTTCAAGCAAAAAACTGTTTTTTATTTATTTTGTAAATAATTTTATAAGAAAGCAAAAAAGTTAATCATGTGAAACTGTCACAGATAATCTTAGCTATAATAGTGTATTTTTTTAAAATAGTTTCCTTTACGCGTTCATACATTTCTATTGACAAAATGTATTTTTTAGTAGTTTAAATTTATATTTTTTATTGAGTAATTTATTTTTTTATTTGTATTCTGCTCAAGCGAAATGATAGGAAAACCTTCAATTTATCAAAAGCATATTTTTTGGTATTCAAAATGTACACCAATTCGTTATAAAGATTAAAGAAAGTAGTGATTTAACATTAAGCTTCGCCTCAATCTCTCTATCACAAACGATGTCTTCACCAAGCTTTAAAAAAGGGTGGCATTGAAATCTTAATTTGTGAAAAAATGGACCAATATAAATTAATAAGTCCAATGGGCGTATTAAAATGAAATAAATAAAAACTCACAGCCTCAAAATACATAAGTATTTAAAATCCTGGAATCGCGCTAGACCGGATGTTCTTGATCCCTTCAGCCAACGGGACAGTTGTTAGTTGGCAGTTGCTGGGATCATCGACACGACTAATTCACTTCTGAAAATTTCATGCGTCTTTTGGTTTCCGAGCCAACCAGAGGTCAGGATATGAATTAGCTGTGTAAAGTTAGTCACTCGCGACGCGGTGTACATTTCAACGCAGTGGCGTGCGTGATTTTTATTTATTTATTTAATTAATATCCATGGTATTATAACGTAAACAATAATTACTTGTCACAGTATACAAGCATAAGCAGATAATAGAAATGTTTATATTTTTTAAATAGCAACTGTGGCATTTGATCGTAAATGAAACAGAAAATTTAAAATTAACACAAGCTCTAGAAGGATATACAACTACGAGATAGAAGTACATACAAAATATAATAATTACAAGTTTTTAATTATCTTCCTTTTTTGTAATAAACAGATTTATTTATTTATTTATTGGACAATTTGTATAGCGCCGCTTTTGTGAGATATTACCTAAGGGGCGCTTTACAGTTGATGCAGGTATTACAAAAAATATAAATATTACAAAAATAAAGTGAAGTTAAGTTAACTAAAATGAAGCACAGGAATAGGTGACTCGAAGATGGAAAGAGTCCACCGCAACCACCAACAGTGCCAGCACGAGGTTCGTCATCCGTCCAGGTATGTGTATGCTGCTAATAAAGAGCTGACACAATATCCTCTCACAGATACCAGACCTTGGCAGCACCGCTGTGACGTTCGACGAAGATAGAAGATGGAGACTCTGCAGCAAGAATCCTAGGTGGTGGTGCTTGATAATTCATAACAAAATTATTTGAAAATTTTTGGTAATAAATTTTTTTTTTTAGATATTAATCTGTGTATGTCTATGTTAATTTGGATTAACATTGGGCGTCAGAGGGTATTTTTAAATAGTAAGGTAAAATAAACCTAACACAAAAGTAATACAAATAACTGTCTCATGTATCAAAATTGCACATTTACAATGTAGTGATAATTCATAAGGTACAAAAAAATAACATTTTAAATAAAATTCATTCAGAAATAAAGAAATAATGTAGGATAATAAATCTTTAAAAAGTCGCCATACTAGTCGAAAACATGTCCGTCACTACCAGCGTTAATTTGAACGAACATTGAAATTCGTTTACAATATTCTGGCAAATGACTGTGAACAGTGAATTGAACTGATGTTATTATTATAGAACACATCTTAATGCGTTAAAATATTTGTAATTTGAGTAGAAAATAATGATATCTCAGTTTAAATTAAGTAATCAATGTCGGCAGAAATTCTATGAAACTCATAATCAGCAGATGTCAAAATATTTATCGTTGTTGTGGCGGGAATAAGGATTTCAACCGAGCGGAAAAAATAGACGCCACAGAAAAGACAAGAACAAAAACAAGGCTATTCTGAATCGCTACCGTTACGGTAAAAAAATTCAAAATGTTCATGTTAATTTGAATTAACACTGGGGCTGAAAGGGTTAACTCTTTAAATGAAAACGCCTCGGTCAACAAAACACTCTGGACTTTTATTTAGTGATAGTGATATTTTATTTAATTAGCAGGCGGTAGGAATGATTCTGGGCCTTGATCCTGTATTGCAATTATACTCTGTATTATCGACAGCTATGTGCCATATGTGGGTAACCTGTTAAACTATTATCTAGGATATCACAAAACTCATGGTAACTGGCAAAGTGTTTGGCAGAAGAGAGTCAAAAGTGCCGCTGGCGACCGGAGCTTCGATGTCCGCTGCTCGTGAGCATTATTGTTAAATTAAGGTTGTGGAAATGCAGTGTTCCGGATCGAGAATCTTCAAATCAACATATTCACTTGACAGTCCCGTGAAGTGTGAAGTTCACTGTAAACTAATTCTAGTATCCTTAAAAGTATCTAGCAATCCCTGGTTATTATGAACATATAAAAAAACATCGTTTTTATGAACATAAAAGCAATATGTTGTGAACTCCAGATTTACGACATATCATTAAAATGTGACCAGTTCGATCACTTTTTTGGTCAAGTTTCCAGTGCATTATCCTCAGCCTACAGCACAGTGATGTGTGCAGTGACCATTTTACCATTCTGTGCATCTTTTACTTTATAGTTCACTGCTTATTCCAATGCCCAGTTTACCAAACTAGTTCAGTGTTCACTACAGTTTCCAATTTTAAGTTCATCGTCCAGTTTCAAGTCAAGCGTCTAGTTTTCAGGTGAGGGCACAGTCCAGCATCCATTAGGTACAGTTTCTTGGACAGTAATGTACCAGCTTCCATTTCAGTGCCCAGTCCAGTTCAGTATTTAATTCAGATTCCAGTTCAGTGTCTAGTCTAGGTTACTCGACTTTCATATGTACACGGAAAAAAAATGAATATTGCTAATTTATTAAAAATCTCTTCAAATTATTGGTAATCTGACATTGTTGGCCTCAATCGAATGAATTAAGGCCCCGCAGTAAGCTTTCAGAGATGGTTTGAAAGGGAGATATGTAAATATGGATGTTAGAGGGAGCGCGCTTTTATTATAAAACGATAATTAAGCGAAAAAGGTGAAAATATTTAATAAAACACGACTCGTTTGAAATAGAGCAAAAATCTCTCGACAAATTCCTTTAGTTGCATTTAAAATTACACTGTGTATTTTTTCATGCCTATAACATATTGAATAACAGATCAATACGTGTTTTTAATAATTTTCGGAGCTTACTTTAAAAAAAAATTATATCGAGTGAATTTCATATTATTAACGTTTCTGCATTACAGTACGTAACGTATAGAAATTATCTTGAAAAAAAAAACTTTTATTTTTTCGGAACTTTAAAACGAGAAACTTGTTATAAATCGGTAGAAATTGATCTTAAAAACAAGTTCTTTTTAGTATTTGTTATCGTGCGCCGCTGCGGGAGTTTTGCCTGCATTAGCAATATCAAATTTCACACATTTTTTGTTCGCATACCGTTCGTAATGTACAAAAATCAACATGCCTTCAATTTAAAACCATTAATCCGGTGATTCCAACACAACAATACAATATCATATTAATTTATGAATGATATTGTAGCATGCATAGGTTACATTATTTACCTAGTCTATAGGTATTTGATTTTTGATATTTTATTTTCGTTTCTTTAATAAGGAACCAATGTTACCTTCATTTCAATGTTCTCAGACATTATTTATAGTAATTGTGTTAAATAATTCGTAGAACTCCATTCTTCTGTTTTAAGCTTAAATATAACATTTAATAAATCGGTTATTCGTAACATGTTTGTCTTTCTT
Organism: Hesperophylax magnus; assembly: GCA_026573805.1. NCBI lineage: Eukaryota > Metazoa > Arthropoda > Insecta > Trichoptera > Limnephilidae > Hesperophylax > Hesperophylax magnus. The sequence continues at coordinate 8,046,768 of JAIUSX010000184.1, read as the reverse complement.
TTAAAACGAAAGAAATTTTACCTCTGAATTAAAAAAAAATTGTCAACTTGTGTTTGGTGTGTTTTGCGTATTTTAGATATCAGATATGTAATAAACACTTACAAAAAATCCTCAATCACCCCAACTTGACACTGGCTAGAACACACCTTTGGGGTGAAAAGTCATTTATAAAAAAAATATATATATTTTAACATTTAAAATGAATACAAACAAATTTAGGAAAAACGGTCGAGTTAAAACAGGAATACGCTATTCTCAGTCAACAACACAACAGATTTATCTAAAATAAGGTTTTTAATCATTGCCAATCAATTAATCAAGATTCAGGATATCATAATTTTCAAAGTTGTTCTAACAGGATGTTTTGTGTCACAATTATTATTCAAATTTCTGCGCACACAACAGCATATAGGCCAACATGGTTAGCTTTTCAGGCATCCAAAAGATGCCATGTATTTTATCGTGTTTGGCTGTCAAAATATTTTCAATACGGTTTCTTAAAATATTTCAATAAGATGAAAGACAAAATAAATGGGAAAATCTATGAATTATGCTCAAGGTTTTGGCATTCACAGACTATAACCTGGGCCTCGATTCTCGACGAAGTCATTCCACTCGAATAAAGAGTGGTCGACGAGAATTAAATAATAAGAATGTCGACCAATGTATGCACTTTCGACGGCGATTGCGAGCGGCCCGGATTGGAGAATCGATACCCTGGTAGGTTTTAAGACGTGTGGACTGTGGACGCCATAACAGAACTGGCAATAATTTACCACCAGTTACCGTTGTACTGTCTTAATTAATATCTACTCGTGAAAAGAGTACCTATCACTTTTCTGAAGGGCTAAATACTGTCAGTATCACCCTGGTAGAAGACCACCATTCAGAATCGATACGTTCCTTGAAATAACATCATCCGTCTTTGGTGACAAAATATTCTAAATAATTAGTTGCCGTAAATATGGTGTCATTAAAATAGAGGGGCGACTTCAATACTTCAATTTTTTTTATTGATTTAGACCCCGATTGAAAATAAAAAAATGATAAGCGATAAAGTACCTACCTATATTACATTTTTATTTTATTTTATTTTTTTAAAAGAAAGACAAACATTCCCGGGTTACGAATAACCTGACAATATTTGAAAAACTCCTACTACCACCACAGTAAGCTGAAAATGTTGCTTGTGTTGCGATGGAGGACTTAGCCAGCCGAGGAATTGAACACACTAGGCCTGGGTGGGACCCAAAAACACCGACCGGTGGCCGAGTTCGAGATTAAATGTAATATACCAAAGTACCTACTTATCTTAGATTTATTTTGTGCGTTCATATGGTTTACTTTTGAAAATTCTATTTTTTTTGTTTTCAGTAAAACTTTTAGTAAAAAAACAACTTTCCCAAATTCGGCGGACATTTTGCTATATATTTGTATCAGGAACTACTAAAACATGCATTAACGACCAAAAAGGCTCAAAGATGCACTGTGCGTATAGGTTTCATGAAAAAAGTTGCAAATGCGTATAATCCTAGGTTTATTGATTGCAAATACTGACATAAATAAACCGCTCACTAGATTGGTCCTTAAAAAACATAGATTTGCCAATATATAGACAGTACAATTCTCATTCGGAGCCCACTTATTATATTATACACCAAGGCTGCCGAACCTTTTTAACAGTTGGGCAAAATTGACGATTTAAAAGTCACTGGCATGGCGGGCCACTGACTACTGACGGTTTCTATTTGTGTTACCTAAGCTTTTTAATGTCTTATTTTATGCAACAAACAAATAAACATATTGAAATTTTATAGCCGTTTATTGAAATAATAAAATAAATAGCATCTAGTGCCAAATAACGAAACAATATTTTATGTAACAAAAATCTAAATCCAAGTAATCCAAAAAATCTAAATCAATGTGATTTCTGACATTGTTTTTGTTTCAATAATTCTCCTATGTTAGGAGTCAGTTCAGATGTTGACAGTAGCAACAAATCAGACATATGTTGCTCAGTTAGAGATGTGCGGTATTTATTTTTTACAAAATTAAGATTAGAAAAAAACTTTTCACAAACATACGTTGATCCAAAACTACTTAAAAATTGAAACGCCAGTTTTCCTTTGGCACCAATTTCCATAATTCTTCTGAAGAAGTTTGTGAGTTTGAAATTATTTTTTCAGCAAAAAGGTTTTTCAGTGCAGAATGATTTTGCAGTTCAGTGAGTTCCAACTAGATATTGGCAGGATAACTAATTATTTCATTCAAACTGATTAGGAAAGGATTAAAAAAAATTGTAAATTTTGTTCTGTACTTTCAAAGTCCTGGAATCTGCTTTCAAACGACTGTAATAAGCATCTAATTTTAGCTTCGTACTTAGTACAGTTTATGGTGGCAATATTGAGTATGGGAAAAAGGTCAATATTTTCGTTGGCTTAACATAGTCGGAAGTGAAAAATTTTTGCCTTGTAATTTGAAATTTAAAATATTGAGATAATTGGTGATGTCAACTATAAATTCAAGATCACTCAACTAGTACTTTTTCTTGAGTAAATCGATTTCCAAAGGTAACGCCCCTTTTTCTTCTAAAAATTCCAACACCTGCTCTCTCAACTTGAAATGTTTTAACATGTTGCCCCCTGAAAGCCATCGCACAGCGCAATACAGTTGAAACTCTCCAAATTCCGCTGATTTCTTCTTCAAATAAAACTCTGAATCGACGTCTGTGAAGAGCTTTTGGATGTATGTAATTTATGCAACGTACTACCGGCTCCATTATATCATTCAACTTTATGTCCTTTGCACACAACGCCTCCTGGTGGATGATGCAATGATACGAAAATATTTTTCGATTCAAGTAATTTTCAAATTGGCGGGTATTTTGAAAATGATTCACGCGGGCCACTTATAATTCGTTCACGGGCCACAATGTGGCCCGCGGGCCTGGGGTTGGGCAGCCTTGCTATACAGTATACACCAATGAAAAATTGTAAAAGTTTATTCCATAGACTTTTATAGGCTATGACATCACAATATCAGTTCCAATTTTCGATCGGAGTTATACCCCCTGAATACTAGTATTTTTGTGAACAGTACCTAGACCGCGCGTAATATTGATTACTCCGATTTGACAGATCGTATCGCTCATGCGAACTCTGGCGGAGTAAAAAGGTACTATCCACTATGACTACCACCTTGACAGGATTGACCGGACGCGGAACACACCAACAAATTTACAGACGGATGAAATGCAAAGTGCTCGAGCTTTAGCTAAGCTCAGTCAATTTTGTAAAGAATGTTTTAATACTGTAGTTATCTAGGATCTAGACAAACCGACGTAGATCATTTGTCAGTGATTTTTCCACAGTTTCATGAAGTCTTCGGAAGGCGGAACATTTGTCACGCGTGATGATAACTATATTATATAACAAAACTTTTAAAAGCAGATTAATCATTTAAATAATAATGTTTATCATTAAAATTAAATTGGACGAGGATCGGGTTTCTGGTCGTGACAGTATAATAAGCGATCGTGACCAGAGGCACGCGACATTTTGGAAATGTTCGGCATTGTTCCGCTTTTGGCCTGAATGTATCTAAAAGAAAATATTGTTCTTTCTGAAATCTCCGGCTTTATGCAGAGTTTCTAAATGTCATTTAGACTGAGACCTTCCTCTTATTTTGAAGGTCAAGTATGAAAAATTTCATGATTATCTAAATATAAATACTGTGGATTTGTATAAAAATCAATCCATTCCACCCGCCCACCACAAACACTCTTATTTTTATAAGCAATAATTATTAGCCTGAAACACTCATCCACATTGAAAAATCTCCTGATAAAAGATACATGACGCCAACGGGACTTGAACCCGTGTCCATAAATGCTATGTGTCCATAACGCTATGCATAAAAAATCTTGTCTTACATTAGTTTACCAAAAAAACAAAAAAATTAATATTTGACAAGTTCATGTATCTTCACCAAAAAATGTAGACAATTTGTCTCGACGCTATCTAGTGAGAGAGTTAGCACTTACAATGCCTTTCTCATATAAAATAAAGTTGGTTGTTTTCAGGTGAAAAAATGTAATAAGCAGTAATTGTTGAATGAAACACTAGTATATATTGAATTATTTCGCGGATAAGAGATAAGCCGCCATAGCTCAGTGGTCAGAGCTGTCGACCGGAAATCGAAAGGACACGGGTTCAAGTCCCGTTGGCGTCATGTATCTTTAATCAGGAGATTTTTCAATGTGGATGAGTGTTTCAGGCTAATAATTATTGCTTATAAAAATAATTGTTACCCTTTGTGCTATGCATAAAAAATCTTGTCTTAAACATTAGTTTACCAAAAAAAAAAATTAACAAACCCTCTTTTTTATACACGGTGTCCATAAATTTGTAGTACATTACATTTGGAGTGGCTTTTGTGGCATAACTTATTTCGTTTGAGCTTTAATTTCTGAATAAATCGAGTCTTAAGTTGGAATTTTTGAGGTCAATTTTGGAAAAAATCGGGCGCTACGGTGTTAAAATCAGTTTGGTTGGGTCTTTTGGCCTCAAGTATATTTAAGTTTTGTGTGAAAAAGGATCTTTTAAAAAAAGTTTATCTATGACATATATGACTTTTATTTAGTTTAAATTTAAACTGGCAATTCAATTCGATACCTTACGTTATTTTAATGTTTTTTTTCAGCTTCCTAACAAAAACGATTTTCTAAATTATTTGCTGTACCTAAGTTTCAATTTTGAAAATGGAAGGAATTTATATTTTTAGTCTTGTCAGAACTGTAATATGGCTTTCGATGAATTTGAAAGTGAACTGTTACGTCAATTTTACAACAATAGGGTTTGATGGAATTGGGTGAAAGTGAATCTGGGATACAAAAAAAGTAATGAAAGGAAAAGGTAACCCAAACAGTACTACGGGACATCTGCTGGAGGAATTCGGGCACACCAAACAAAATCATAATATAATTGGATCATAACCTTTTTTTTAGTTTTACATTTACTACACACAGAAGGCGGTGAGAAAATAATTTCCCTTAGAGCCTATGTCAACTTGGGGATGCTGTGTGGAGGGTCTTTTTGAGGAGAGGCAGGAGTGAACATGGGTCTTGAAGAGACCCATGTTGTAATCGTTCCGCAGCCAAGCTGTTGAACTCAAGAACGATTCGTAAAATCAACCCGTTGTCGTGTGACAAATGTCAACCGTGTACGGCATTACGGTATTAGGCGTGTTTCCCGAGTATGCATCGGTGCTGAAAGGATCATTGACGCTGGTTCCTTGGAGCAACTTCCATTGAAATACCGGTAGAATAGGGACAGCATACCTACCTGACTGATTATGTTTAATGATATCCGACAGTAATCCAGATGATGGTTCCTCGAGGAAATCAACACGAAACGACGAATACGTTGCAAAAAACAATATTAATTTCCACCACAGCAAAAAACCTAATGAGCATCCCAAACTACCAGTTTTCTTCTGCTCGAAAACAATAGAACCCGATTTTCATTCGAGTATTCAAATAATTGATGGTTAGGAAGGTAGGTAAAGTGATGGTTAGGAAGGTAGGTACTGTGGATAAATACCACAATTATGTGTAAAATCTATTTTTAATAAATATATATTATTATTTCTAAATCCAACAATTTTAATTATTTTACAAAGGAGTTTTATAAATAACAAGTGTTACACTTTCAAAAGAGTATGTAAATTCGTGTAGGTACCACCCCATTATGTCAAAAATTAAAACAAAATTTTAATTTACTATCTTCGAGATTATTTATCTATGGCTTAACATTTAAATTCGAATTGGTTGGAATGATTAATTTTTATTTGTTCATGCTCAATAACCACATGATGCCCCTAAATACAGCCATAAATTAATAAACAGAAGTGTTATTAATAATTGCTACTGTCATAATTATAATACATTATTTAATAATCCAATATCTCCCGCTCCGATCTGTAAACTTAGTAAGTAAATTAATGGCCCCCATTTCAGCAATGAACTTAAAATTAAATTCGTATCATCTGATAAAGAACCTACAAACATTTTGAGTGTGTTTTAATATAGTAGATATAATAATTCATTTCTATACAGCTTGACACCGATCACTTTGCAAGCGGCCAAAAAAGGAACAAAGGAAGTTAAAATATTTATTTAAAATTATTACATAAAGAATATGTCCCTTGTAAATTGTACGTATCAGAAAGAAGGAACTCTAGGGCGTGATAAAGGAGCAACGATTCTTACTTTGTTTCATATTAAAGCTGGGTACCGCCGCCCCGGGTTCCATTTATCGGATAACCAACACATCTGCCATAGGTCTCCGTAAGTGGTTCGCAACGTTTTTTGACTTAGCGGGGGTGTCCGAGTTTATCGGGTGAGGTGTGTTCCGGTTTAGAAAGACCCTTTGACTTCTCCAGCTGGTCTCTCTCGACTCATCGCCTTGCACTGCAGTTGAAAGGATGGATTCAAACGTCCGGCACTCCTGGAAACACTAACCCCTAGATTCTTATCCAACCTCATACCTTTTTCCCTCCAAGATCATCCCCAAAGATGACAGAGGCTCCTGTATGTCTCGTCTAAACATAATTAATATAATTATTATTTTTTGATAAACTAATGTTTAAGACAAGATTTTTTATGCATAGCACAAAGGGTAACAATTATTTTACAAGCAATAATTATTCGCCTGAAACACTCATCCACATTGAAAAATCTCCTGATAAAAGATACATGACGCCAACGGGACTCGAACCCGTGTCCCTTCGATTTCCGGTCGACAGCTCTGACCACTGAGCTATGGCGGCTTATCTCTTATCCGCGAAATAATTCAATATATACTAGTGTTTCAATGTGAATAATTATTGCTTGTAAAATAATTTTTACCCTTTGTGCTATGCATAAAAAATCTTGTCTTAAACATTAGTTTATCAAAAAATAATAATTAATATTTGACAAGTTCAAGTATTTCACCTAAAAATGTAGACAATTTGTCTCGACGCCATCTAGTGAGAGAGTTAGCACTTACAATGCCTTTCTCATATAAAATAAAGTTGGTTGTTTTCAGGTGAAATATATAATAATATAACAACAAGTGCACGCTATTGTCAACAACTGCTGAGCTCTATTAAATTTATAAAAATTGCAATAAAAAGTAATCAAACCTATATATTTAAGTGATCAAACGATAAAGACTTTAAAAATCCACAATCTACGTGATTAATAAGTTAAATTCTGCATTGCATTCCACTAAAAGTGTACGAATTTAAATAATACGGAACTGTCAAAATTAATTGTTTTCAAGATTACGTTCAAACTACATCAAAAGTGCTCAATTTTGTTTTTTTGCTAAGTGTAACAGTGTTAAATCACCCAGTTTTAAATCCAATTCTATTTATATAAAAGTAAAACTATCAAATATTGTAAGTGAAAGATTTAGCAAAAACAGCACTGTCATCTCTCAAGCTGAATTACAATATATGAAGATCTATTATCTCGCCTACTCATAACTCGGAAGTGGTTCAGTGGATAAATCGGTCACGCTGAAAGTTATATCAACGGCGTACGTTCGAGCCCCAACCAAACCAACTAGAAATTTTATATTTTATTTTTATTTTATTTAATCTCTAACGCACGACTGTTAAGTTGCGGGGCGCGTTCAAGGCCCAGAGAATCCATCGAAAATTGAATAAATTAAAAATATTAAAAATCTTCTAACTATGCCTAACTGCTTAGCATGTCCCGAATCGACGGGAACTACATTTGTATGCCTAGTATGTAAAGGAGCATACCATCTTCTCTGCGGTGGAATCACAGAAACCGCTTATCGACGACTGACAATGGAACGGCGCACTCAAATTAAATGCAAGAAGTGCGCAACCGTAGCGGTTGGCACTTATTCCCAGGCGCAGTCACCGGTTTACGATATCAGTTGTGATAAACCCATTGGATCGGAGAACAGCGAAATCCTGAAAAGTCAAAATGCAATCATCTTACAAAATAATAAAATACTGGATACAATAACCTTCATGAGCAAGCAGTATGAAGATATTCTCCTCCGCGTGCGGGAGTTAGAAGATAAAAATATGGTGTTAACAAAACAAAATTCCTCTTTAGAATCCCGAATTGACCTACTAGAAGGCCAGCTTGAAAATATCGAAAGGTCGGCAAGAGCCAAAAATATAGAGGTAAGGGGAATACCCGAAATAAAGGGAGAAAGTTTGAAAAATATATTCCACAATATATGCCAAACCATTCAATCAAAAGTAAATACTTCAAACATTGAAGCGTCCTACAGGACACAAAAACACAAAAATGGACCTATTGTTTTTAAACTGACCTCGAATCGCGATCGAGAACAATTACTATCGGATATAAAAGCCTTCCACAAACAAGCATCCAGTCCCGAGGAGAAGCTCAACACTCTGAACTTAGGGATTGCCGGACCAAGCTCACCAGTCTACGTTGCGGAACACCTGACATTTCGTGCTAACCACTTGTGGTACCTGGCCCGCAAAGCTACAAAGGAAAATTTTTTTAAGTATTCATGGATCAAATCAGGGCAGATCTACGTACGTAGAGATATCGGAACACCTGCAATTCTTGTTTCAAATGCGGAGACACTGGCACTACTCTCACCAAATTCATCACAACTATAGTTCTAAAATTATCATGTGTAAAACTTTTATTGTATCGTATTATTATTTTTTTATTGTACTTGTTTTGAGGTATCACATATATTGTACTAGTGTCAGAATCAAGAATCCGGTAAAAGATACTATTCCTATTTCTATTCCTTTGAAACATCAACATTATTTTCTAACATTGCCAACAGTAAAAACTCTACATACAACTTGTTTTCTAAATTGCTCGCCAAGTTTTATTCAGCTTCTAGTCTTCATCCAAAGTTTAGCTACCAACACCCTACACCAATTTAAAAAATGGAAGATAATATAAATAATATTTTAGACAATTTGTCGCAGATTCCATGTATCGAAACAAGTAGTTCTGTAGAAGTTCAAAAAACCCTAAATAAATCCAACCTAAAAATATTTTCCATGAATATCAGAAGCATGAACAAAAATTTCAATGAACTAATGATACTACTTACAGAACTTGACTCAGACTTTGACTTGATTATTCTGAGCGAATGCTGGATCAGAGATAACTATATTCCTAAAAACATAAAAAACTATAATCAATACAGTACTCAGAATAACCAATTACAAAATGATGGCGTTATTATATACATAAAAAATCATATACAATACTCTATAAAGGAAATCACAATAACTCACTCAAATTGTCTTAAACTTGAAATAGAAAATAGCGTTACTGTTCTAACTATATACCGATCACCGAGCACTTCCAATATAACACCATTTTTAAACTCGCTTAATCAGTTTCTGGCATGTATTAGAAATCATGAAAATGTTCTAATTATTGGTGACCTAAATATTAATATTATAAATACAATGCATCCCCAAGCAAACGACTACATAAATTTATTAACTCTTCAAGGATTTATCCCAGCTATTACAGCCCCTACTCGTGTCTCAGAGTTATCCGCCAGTTGCATAGACCACGTCTTTGTCAAATGTAAGCTAAATATCAAATCTCTCATATATCAGTGCACTGTGACAGATCACTACGCTACTATCACCTCCATTTCTCATAAAATTCAAAAATTACCAGCATCCACTATACAACTAAAGAAAATTTCTTATGACACTCTCTTCAAACTGGTTTCCAATGAAAACTGGTCAAATTTCTACAAAATTAGCGATCCAAACTTAGCGTGTGAATCTCTCATCAACATCCTACATAAGCATCTGAAAAATGCCACATCCCACACACACAACAATCAAAGTAATCGTACAATTAAACTAAAACCTTGGATAACTACTGGTATCTTACACTGTATCCGCAAACGTGATAAACTTCATAAATATTGTAAAAATAACCCCACTGATTACGAATCTCTCTTATTCTATAAAAGATACAGAAATGCCTGTAAAAAAATAACCTGTACGGCCAGAGAAGATTATTATAGGAAACAGAAACAGACCAATATCTCTACTGAGTCCAATCTCTAAAATAATCGAAAAAACAGTAAAACAAAGGCTCTACAAGTTTCTCGAAGAAAATAAAATCCTGTCAAAAAACCAATACGGCTTCCGCAAAGATCTTAGTGCATCAGATGCAATTGCAACTTTTACTAAATTAATTTCTGATAACCTCGATAAAAGTCGCAAGCCCCTCGCTGTATTCTTGGATCTGGCTAAAGCCTTTGACACTGTATCTCACCGCATACTTTTGAAAAAACTCTCACAGATAGGAATAAAAGGTGTTCCTCTTAAATGGTTTGAGAGCTATCTAACAAATAGGTCCCAGTCAACTATTATTAACTCCGCTAAAGAGTATAGAAGTACAAGTTTGCCAATCACATATGGCGTGCCCCAAGGCAGTGTGTTGGGCCCACTTATGTTTCTAATATACATTAACTCGTTATGCAATTTGGATACTGGTGGTACTATAATATCTTTTGCCGATGATACGGTTATCATATTTGCAGATGAAAATTTGAATTCAGCATTTGAAAAAGCAAATCATGGTATAAATGAAATAAAACACTGGTTAGATTCCAACCTCCTCACTCTAAATATTGAGAAAACTAAATACTTACTTTTTTCCATACGCAAACATAATCTCCCTCAAAACTATCATAAACTTACCATACATTCATGTTCACAGAACTTCAACATGGCTACATCACCTCACAAAAATTGTTCATGCGATAACCTTATAATATCAAACGAAATTAAGTACTTGGGGGTCATTATAGACAATCAACTGCGATGGGAGGCCCATATAAATTCTACAACAAAAAGGCTTCGCAAATTATGCTACATTTTCTACTCTCTCAGATCTATCCTTAACCTACAAACACTAAGATGTGTATACTTTGCACTTTTTCAATCAATTACTACATATGGTATAGTAGGATGGGGAGGTTGTGCAAAAACGATTCTTCATCCCATGGTTTTAATTCAAAAACTGTTACTAAGGATAATATTCAAATGTAAGCCAACAAACCCATCAGAACCACTTTTTAGAAAACTCAGAATATTAGATATTCGACAATTATATGTTAAGACCATTCTCATATACATACGGAAAAATGACTTGGTGAATAAAACACAACAAAAAATTAACACCCGTTACTCGTCACACCTAAAATGTAAAATTCCCCAAACGAAAACAGCTTTCGCCCAGCGGCAGTTTTCTTATATTGCTCCCAAAATATTCAACTCGCTGAGTATTGATATCAGAAAATCAAAAACTCACAATTTGTACGTCATAAGTGTTCAAAATTGGTTATTTATAAAGGGAAGGAACTTTTTCAAGGAATGCCTGCCATCATTAAATTAAGCTCATTTTCTTTATTAGTCATTTTTGTTTTTCATTCAATTCTGTAAAGAAAAAAGTTTAATAATTAATTAATTAATCTTTATTTTCATTATTTCAACAAGTTCATTTTCATAATTTCTACTTTATTTTCATTATTTTAACAAGTAAAGTAACCTATTTATTTGCTGATTGTGTTCATTTTATCTCATTAATATCAACAGTTTAAAATACGGTTGATGTACACTTGAGCAATCTACTGAACTGGGAACCAGTAAAAATGTTACCTATTATACACATACATTGCATGAAAGAAAAAAAATACTTAGATTAACAAGTTATCAAATATTACATTTATATAATTATATAAACCTATGTATATAAATTTCGACTACCATAATACGGGCATGTGTCTAGTGTGGTAGTCGAAAAGCATGTAAAAACTGTACACATTAATATTTCATGAATAAAGGAAAAAAAAAAAAAAAAAAAAAAAAAAAAAAAAAAATGTGTATATGCTTGGTATACCTTATATTGTAGGTAATAAGCATTAAAATCGCTCGACAAACGGAGTCTAGAAACGTTCGATTTCAAGCAAAAAACTGGTTTTTATTTATTTTGTAAATAATTTTATAAGAAAGCAAAAAAGTTAATCAAGTGAAACTGTCACAGATAATCTTAGCTATAATACTCTATTTTTAAAAAGTTGTTTCCTTTATGCGTTCATACATTTCTATTGAAAAGATATTTTTTTAGTAGTTTACATTTATATTTTTTATTGAGTAAATTATTTTTTTATTTGTATTCCACTCAAGCGAAGCGATAGGAAAACCTTCAATTTATGTAAAGCATATTTTTTGGTAGTCATAATGTACACAAATTCGTTATAAAGATTAATCAAAATAGTGATTTGGCATTAAGCTTCGCCTTAAATGACATTTGTTGTCAAAACTGAATATTAGTTAGAAGTCACAATCTACCTATTTGGTCATCTTTTGTACACTATGTCCAATAACACCCTGTTTATAGCTAAATTAAGCACCCTAATAGTGCATATTTTATCAAAATAGTTTTACAAATAAATCATCCGACTGCTCTCTGATCGACATAACTTTGTTATAGAAATGAATGCCAATTGTTAACACAAACTCACAAAAATATTTTAATGGCTTTTGAAATTGGGATTATGTGCGGAAATACACACATTAAATTTCTTGCGAGACAAAAATATAACCTTTCGTTGTTACATTCATGTTGTTTGCAAAAAGTCAATAAGTGCCGTTTTTATTGTTTTTCTTATTAATATGATTAAAACAAAAATAAATCCAACATAAAAGCAGTTGTAACATGAATGAAAAGGCATTATAAAAAAATGACTTATAATGTTAGCTTAAATATTAATATACTTTCCAATTGATAGACCAGCCAATCAGGGGAAGGGGAACAAACCAAGTTGCGAGGGGCGCGGGAGGCGGCGTGATCGTCTTCCTTTCTGAGATTTGAAAATAAATGAATCTGAAAGCAAATTGCTGGCTGCGTAAAAAACTTAATTACAAATCACAAGTCAGGTAAACAAAAGTTCGGGCTTATTTCCAAAATTGAATATTTCGTCATACTATTTAGTTGGACACTTTTACAAAATGTGTTATTATTTACCATTGTACTACTGATGTTGTAGTTTATTCAAAGCTGTCAAAATTATGGTCACGTGGCTTGTCTACAGTTCGTCTAAATCAGAAATTCCCAAAGTTTTTTGCCCCGTAGACCACTTGCCAAATATTTATTTTTTCCGTAGACCCCAATCCTGCCGAATATTGAATTTTCCTAAACCTATTAACGTTCCATGTGATAATCATGTATTTTTTTCGTAAGAAGATTGCCTGCCCAACAACCGGGTGGCGGTATAGTTCCTCTGTCTTTACATCGTGCAGACAGGGGCGCCCTTGTGAGGTATTACACCAAATGAAAATGAAGCAGGATAAGCAACGGGAATTTCTTTCTGTAGCTAGAACTGCCCCTTTAGTTGTTTGTTAGTGTTTATTCAGATCTGTTCTTCTTGTAATATGATATCTAATTCTTCAACGTTCCATTTCCATACTAAAAATGTCCTCGAACTTAGTTTTGAAGTCTGTGTAAAGTATATTTAAATGTTGACGTAGACCAAAACGTCATTACTGGACGTTTTTCAAAAACTAGTTGGGGAACTAGGAATATTTGCGGCTTCCAATGTGCAATGATTTGATTCAATATATTAATTCAGACAAGAACGTAGACTCTATTTATATAGCTCAATAAACAATTTTACGAAACATAAAATTCGAAACATCAAATAAATAATTTCTCAGTCTATTATTAGTATTACGTAAACTGTGTTATTTGGGGGTCCACTTTGACCACTTTGGGAACCTATGATCTAGTTGATTTCATGTTCGGGCAAGTCTAATAATTTGGATCGCTATGGATATTACTGATTACGGCTTTTTAGGTTCATGGAAGCTGAAACTTTAAAGTCGATTATCTCAGAATTATTTTGTCATGGGTAGTAAACTGACCGCATGCTTTTTGTTAAGGAATCACTATTTTGATTAATCTTTATAACGAATTGGTGTAAATTGTGAATACCAAAAAATACGCTTTAGATAAATTGAAGATTTTCCTATCGTTTCGCTTGAATAGAAAACAAATAAATGAAAAATATAAATGTAAACTACTAAAAATAATACAAATGTATGAACGCATAAGGGCAACAACTTTAAAAAATACAGTATTATAGCTAAGATTATCTGTGACAGTTTCACTTGATTAACTTTTTTGCTTTCTTATAAAATTATTTACAAAATAAATAAACAAATAGCAGTTTTGTGCTTGAAATCGAACGTTTCTAAACTCCTTTTGTCAAGTGATTTTAATGCCTATTACCTACAATATAAGGTATACCAAAAATATACATATTTTTGGCTTGTAGCTTCCTCTTAATCGGCTGTCAAAATGTCATCATCAAGTCATTTATTGTTGTTATTGAATACGTCCCAAACGTTCCGAATGCGGTATGTTGAAGGGAAGAAAATATGAGAGAGGAATCTGCAAATTATGCACCTAGCTATTAAAAACCCGTCACCAAACACGGCTAAAGCCATTTCAAACAACGTTTCGAGACTGAACGGTGGTCTTTCACCAAGGTGATACTGAAAGTATCTGCCACTCTGGAACGTACGTGAAACGTGAAATATTTCTGCGTGAAATTATTCACGTTCAATGAACTCAAATTTGCTTCGGATTATTGATAAATTAGGTACTACTAGCTGACGTGTACCCGGCGTTGCTAGGGACTTATCCCTAGGAGATAGACATATACCATGGTGGACTTTTCTGTAGGCCTTCTTAAGATATACAATTCCGTAGTACCTACATTATTTTGATGTAACAAAAAAAAATTTTTTTCTACTTGATTTCAAAACATCGATTTTTCTCTACTTTCTATAAATATAAAATATATATATATATATATATATATATATATGAAGAGATTCTCTAAATGAAAGTGAAAACCCTATCAAAATCCTTTGCGTAGTTTAGAAGAACTAAGCGCACAAACAGACGGACGCGGATAGTGACTTTATCTAATACTATTTGGATATTTGGAAATAATATTTTGAATTGAAAATTAAGTCTTTCTAAAATCGAAATGCAATATCCCGTGATTCTTCACGGGTCTGCGCTGTGTAATTAAATGTTGCTTGTTTCGTGGTGAAGGACTTGCCAGCCAAGGAATTGACTGACGACGCCTGGGTGGTAACCAAACGCGATGCCAACACAGCCACTGAACGGTCAAAAGTTATTGTATGTGAAATAATATAGTCGCTCTCGTCGGGATTTGAACCTGCGAACTTTGGATCTTAGCTATTAGAACGTAAAAGTTGCATAGATGATAACCAACCACCGATATGAGGAAGAAGAAAAAGGTATTAAATAAATAAACATTGAAAAATTATCATGCATTGTATTATAAAATAAAATCCATTTTTAAATAAACATTGCAACATCAATAATTTATCGGCATGTCATTCACACACGTTATAATAATAAAAAGGATTGCTTCTTTACGCATTTAAAAAAAAACCTCTTCCGTCTCATCTCTCCCTCTGCGAAGATCTGTAATCGGAGAGAGACGAAAACATATTGTTCAATTCCATAGAGCAGATGCATCTAGTATTTTTTCGCGGCTAGCTTCACTCCGGTTAAATTTAGTACCGAGTTGGCATTTGCACGGGGTGGTTGTGTCGGTCCGCTTCTGAAATTTGAATTCGCGATGTATTTAAATTTGTTTGAAAATTTCGTTGGCTCTTTTGAAAAGTTATTTACAATTTGTAATGATACATTTAAAATGAAGTGAACAGAAAAATATCTTGTATTTGTGATGAAAATGTCAGCAAATAGTGACATTAAAAGAAATTTGTGAATTTTGCTTTCTTATTGATAAACAAACCAATGTCAAAATTAACACCAAAGTTCGATTGAAAATATTTTGTGTGTAATAACAAACTTTACAAGTTATCTTCTGTGTTCAAAAACAATACTTTTTGAATGGAAAAAAGTGTGAAAGATTAGTGTATTTTGAAAATTTTGTAGATTTTCGTGATTTTTATTTGTGATGTTTTGAAAAAATATATAGTAAATGTGTTTAAACATAGTGTTTATTGTTTTGAGTGTGGTGTGATTCGCTTCTAGCAAAAGGCGAAAGCGAATTTACTATGGCGTCTTCAGACCAGAGGAGAATTTTGAATGCAAAATTCCTCACACCATTGACGCTGTTGGTTTTATCATCATGTTTCCTGAATGTCCAAGGTGTGTACTCTTAAATTTTTTAATAGATAAGTCTATGGTGGAAGTCGGGGACGCTCGCTGAAAACATAAGACATGACACGATCAAGTGAATCAAATATAATATAGGATCAGGGCCGGCCTGGCACGTGTAAAAATTTGGTGCCCCTTGTCAAAACCAGTAGACGCCTAGGTAGGTGATCACTGTAAATAATAATATTCGGATAATTTGTATTTTTATGTAGCACCGTTTTTATGAAAAACAATCGCAATTCGACGCCCGGAGCGGACTGCTCCAATTGCGCTCGCGTGTGGCCGGCCCTGGGTAGGTTTCCAAGTTGAGTCAAGTTATATCAAGAGTATAAATATGTATATGACGATGTATGCATGTGGATGAGTTTTCTATTGGATGGATTGTTCTCAATCACGTATATAACGTGTACCCAGTATAATAAATAATTAAATGTAAAATAAATCAACCAATAAAGAACAAAGTTTTTTTACTGCATCTATTTTCAAACGTCTTGAACCGAGTCAAATCCCGATTGGATAATACCGTATGTACTGCTGTAATGTCATCAAATCTCCGTATATGTCCGTTTCCGTGTCCATTCTATCATATGCGTGATTGTCATATGATAGAATGCATTGTCGTCGACAACAAGTCTATCTGTCGAGTTTCAGCCCGATCGGATGTCGTGAAGTGTGTCAAGATTTGCATTCCTTCTCGAAAACAAAAGTTAAAATCAAATAGATGTAAATACAAAGTTCTCTGCCTACCCCTGCGGTGAAATTGCGTATTGGTTAATTCATCAGTTAGTTGGTTAGATCTACAAAAATTATCCGTGCATTCGGGGGCGTCGCTAATCCAGATGCTCTGAATACGTATTATAAAATGGCGTTAATCGTGCTTAGCGAAAAGAATTAAATATACAGGTTTTTCCTAACCCCTCTCTTTTGCACACGGCAGTACCTATAAAGTACCTAACGAAATAATATATTTTTTTATAGTTTATGATATATACCTACCTATTTACGGGATTCTGGGGCCGGGTGTAAATTAAAAATGGGTAGACATTTTGAATAGACTTTTATTATAAATTACAATTATCTGCTCAAAGTACATATAACGCTCACATTTTTATATACATATAGTAGGTGTAATTTATTGCCCTTCTAAAATTATCACACAGTTAGTTCCAATTTTGAAAATGAACACAAACACACAATTGAAATTAGTATTTTGATTATTGAAGCAACAAATATGAATAAGGGTAACGACAAAACAGAACGTGAAAATGAACACAAACACAATTGAAATTAGTATTTTGATTATTGAAGCAACTAATATGAATAAGGGTAAAGACAAAACAGAACGTGAAAATGAACACAAACACACAATTGAAATTAGTATTTTGATTATCGAAGCAACAAATATGAATAAGGGTAACAACTAAACAGAACGTGAAAATGAACACAAACATCCATTCGAAATTAGTATTTTGATTATTGAAGCAACAAATATGAATAAGGGTATCAAAGCTAAACTAGGTTAGGCTGCGTTATAGTTGTTATTATTACATTTCTTCGATGATCTGTTTTGTAACTGTTCTATTTTGGTATGGAACCATGAATCAGATATTTGTTACTCTGGTAAAACATCACAATTAATTATTGAGAATCGATAATTCAGTTGTTTTATGTACAATATTGTACTTAACACAAATCTTACAAAACTGAACAATCAGTTTGAATGTCAACAAATCTCTAATTATTCATATTTATTTGTTTTAATATTAAGTCTTAATATTATAATACTTAACTTAATATTACAATAATTAACATTAACATATATAGGTATTGTAATGCGATATTAAAAGTTTTATTTTGAACAATTTTATTACGGTGTGTAGGTATGGATTACAGGCCTAGGTTTTTTTATGTTCCAACTGAGGTAGATTGACCTGACTTTTGTTTTGATTTTCGAAATAATCTCCCTTTTAATGTCTTCAGGTATTGTGTTAAACATTTAAATGAAATGGTCTATCCTTGTTTGGTGCTCAGATTTGACCAGTGGACGTTTAACTGCGTAACATTTATGCAGTAAACTCCGTGAAAAGATAATGAAATAAGAAAAATCCTGTATTATAATTTTACCGCACTTTAAACAGTGCGCCATTTAAACGCCATGTTAAAAATTAATCCGTGCGAATTATATTGGCCAAGAGCGAGTTCGAAATGATTTCCATTTGTGCGTTATGAATGTCAGCGACTATGGGACTTACTGTTCTAACACACCAATGGTATCAGAGCGATAGACTGCAAACCTTGGGTTTTTACTAGGTGACTGAGAATTTTTAACAGCAAATTTTTACAAAATAGTATTTTGCAAGAACCAACAGATTTTTTTCTGTGGTTTATATGTCATACATAATTATCAACCCCTCAGGCCTTTTTTCGAGTTGCAATAAAACCCAAATAAATTTAACATTTCTGAACGTATCCAAAACTTGAAAACTGTTTTTGAAAATTGATGAAATACGGTTTTAAATGATTTTTTAAATATTAAAATTTTTTGATGCAAACATTTTTTTTTTTTCAAAATAGATCACCTTACATTTTTCCCATATAAAAAAATGAACTAAAAATTAAAAAAAAAAGAAATACATATTTTAATGCAATATGTATTATAGTCACTTCATTTTTTATCGTTTTATACAAAAATAATCAATAAAAAGTCCACAAAGTTAAATATATCATAAGTTTTTTTTATTTTTATATTTGATTAATATAGGTGTACATTTGAATTATTCTGTGGTTAACTTCTATATTTAAATATGTAGCGTCATGTTTCTTCTTTCGTTTAGTATAGCTTAGATCACATATTTCACCATGATAGTAATGTAATAACTATTTCTATTAGATCATATGAGCTGTTTTATAAATAAACTCCACGGGTGCTAGCTGTTGGTTCGCTCAACCGAACAAATTAGCTTGAAGGGTTAAAATAAGTTAATTACTGAAGATATAACTTTTTTTTACCTGACATATTTTAAACATGATTTAAAAACACACATTTTTACCTATATTATTATTTCTTTTAAATACATGGGTCCTGATCATTTTATAATTTTATTGTTCCATTAGAAATGATTTCCGTATAAATATAGTAAATCTCACATCAATTCTCTCTGACTTCAGACAACGGAGTTTCGTTTGTTCTCCTGTCTCCAGCTTCAGGGCCTTTGTTCCACCCCGGGGATGCCTTATAGGGAACTCCAAATATTCCGACAAAAACAAGCGCACAAAAAACGCAACTTTTTTCGACTTTCCAAAACAAAAAAGTCAACAAGAGTTTTTGTAGAACACGTTTTCTGTCTCTAATTCTAATACCTTTCCATATAAATCCCTCAATAACAGAGACAATCTTTAGCAACTGTCAGCATCACCCTGTTGAAAGACCACCATTCAAAATAGATATATTAAATGAAATGGATTTAGACGTGTTTGGTGACCAGATCTGAATAGCCAGATATTTCCCCCATCTTCTTTTTTTTCTAAAAAGAAAGACAAACATTTCCGGGTTATGAATAACCTGACAATATTTGAAAATCTCCTACTACCACCACAGTAAGCGAAGATGGAGACAACAGGAATGTCATCTCAGCTACTAACCTCTTCCATATCTTCTTCATCTTACCTGACGTAACTAAGTATGTTTTCTCTATTTGTTTGTAAATAATAAAATTGATAGAGCTTAAGAACTCATAACTGTACAGCGCCCTTGGGGTGAGTTTTCACAAAATGGCGTTATACAAATAATATATAGGTATATAACACACACACGTTATACGTAACACACAAAACCAATATAAACACACATCACTCACAAACACACAAGATTATTTTCAATGTACTATTTTTTTTTTTTTAAATTTTAAATATATTATTATGTATTTTTTATGTATAATTTTTCTCATTAAATGTATTATGTAGTTTTTTTTATATTATAAAATGAAGGCCTCAGCACGGGCAAGCCACCCAGTGAGGCCTACATTACTGAAAACCTTGAATTGTAAAAAATATTGTACCTAATAAAAAAAATAATAATAATAATAAATTATTATTCCAATATTCAAAATATAGGAATACACAGGAATATATTATAGTGTTCCTGTTATTTAGTGAAAATAATCAACCCATCAAAATGTTACTGTTTTACTGTTTCATATTAATTTTAAAATGTCTTAAAATTAAAATTGGGCCTGGAATCAACCGGGTAACAACCTCTTCAAATGCCGTTCGGGAAGGACCGACATTTATTTCGTATATTAATTGCTGTGATGTAAATTTCGATTGCCACAAAAACTTTATAAAATGCATTGTAATCCACAACGAGTCTATCTGCCGAGTTTCAACTCGATCGGATGTCAGGAAGTGGGTTTATTTCCATTTGCAAGATTCCACTTCGTTAAGAAAACAAAAGTGTGATTCATATAGATGAATTTAAAAAGCTCGGTTTCTAATAAAATCACATAATTTTAATTTTATTATATTTATTGAAAAGTATCGGCGCTTCCACTCGCAGAAAATTTTCCAAGTTTTTAGCCACCATTAAGGAGCTGGGACCCTTTTTGTGCCTTTGTTTTGTGACCAAGGGCACAAAAAAGCGGCCTTAAAAAATGTCGCATGCCCTTATCCGTCACCCGCCCGCGGGACGCCGCATTCATCTGCCGGGCCTGGGCTCGAGGCCCGGTGACGTGCCACCACTGGACAGATGTACCGATACATACATGATGTGGACTGGTTATAACAGAAGTAAGATCAAATTTCGCCTAATACTACTGCCGAAATTTATCGAAAATAGTCAAATAACAAGACAAACCGGCATAAATGTTTTGTGGACGTATCCATGTGAAATTGTTATGAAAATCACAAATTTTCAAAAATATTGAAATTCTTTCTTGAACCGATTGCCTGTTGCACTGAGCGCAGCGAAGTCCGGTTTTAACTCGACCATTGTGCATTTCGTCTGTCTGTAAATTTGTTTGAACCTTCCGTTTGCATTTCAAGAGGATGGCCGGTAAAGATTCTTTTTTCAAATGTGAAATCGTTGTTTATTAGGTCTTCCTTTCTTATTAGCATTTATTCATAATAATAACATAGTATTTATATAGCGCAGTTTAGAGTCATTTCACTTATTTTTTTTAATATTATGGTACCTACCTCTATATACTTGAAGAAAGGTTGAAAAAATAAGGGCGGGTTCTTTCACAGAATCTGAGCAACTCATCAATTTTCAAAGTTGATTTTCAAGTTGTGTGAAGGTTTTATTCAAGTTCTGTTATTATTTTAGTTTTGTGAAGCAACTGGCCAATAATGATATATTAACAGAATTTGAATATAACCTTCTCATAAAGGGAGATGCATATACTTGCGTCAACAATATACCTACAAATCTCATGATTTCATAGGAAATTTTGTATTTGATTTATTAAATAACCGAAATTTAGACACAAACTTTTTTAGACGCGAAGTCAACTATTTACTGAACTACCAGTTGTAGACATTTGCCGATGTCAGTTTTTTTTCAAATCGGTGTGTACAAATCACACTTCTAGGGTTTGGCACTTCAGTGCACGTCACTAACTTGATTCGTCTGAATCAAAATCGGAGAAAGCATTGTGTTACTAAAGTTTTTCGAATTGTTTTTTTTAGGGGTACACATAAAAAAAAACGTTGAGTCAACAGATCTATGACACCCCTTATTTTTGAAAATGATTTAAGAGGAGTTGGTTTAGAGAGGGAGCAAAAGGTGTTTAAAATATGTACAGTAAATTTAGATTTTGTTCTATTTCTTGATGACCACATATATTTTCAGCCAGGTATTTCATTTCCATCATGAGCTATGGAGGAGATATATAACAAAAATAATAACTGCCATAATAATATTGCTTATTAAGTAATAACTTTTTTTTTCAAATACGTTTGAAATTCGGGTGAAACCGGGCAGTAACTACTAACTAACTACTGGTGGATATTTAACAATACGCGCACGCATAGTCCACCCTCTGTTGATATTATGATTTACCTGTATAATATTGCTAGGAACTAATGCGCTAGTTACAAGCTACCATCACCCCTTCTCCTTTCCCTTCCCAGCGGTTAATTTCATCCCCTAGTTGTAGCAGAGCTCCCCGCTGTATGTTATAATGCAGGGCCCGTGCGGGCATGCAGAAATACGTGGGAGATTTAATGACTGATAGCCAAGAAAGACATGGCCCGATCAAATGATTCCAATAGCCTCACCGGCTCTTGTCAAGAGTCAGAATAACAAGAGTTTGTACGACATTGCGTATGAATGTAAATGAAACAAGGTATGTGTGTCGAGACAAGAGTGTTTTGCGGTATATCTCTGCCTACCCCTGCGGGGAAACTTTGTGATGGTTAGTTAGTTAGTCAACACTTTTAATTGTTAAATTTAAATTTCTATAGAATACGATAACGTAATCGGCAGACTTAAATAGAGCACCCATTTAGTAAGGAACATGGAGAAAAAAGAGTATTGCTGATTATTATTTTTTTGGTAAACTAATGTTTTTAAGACGAGATTTTTTTATGCATAGCACAAAGGGTAACAATTATTTTACAAGCAATAATTGTTCGCCTGAAACACTCATCAACTCACATTGAAAAATCTCCTGATAAAAGATACATGACGCCAACGGGACTCGAACCCGTGTCCCTTCGATTTCCGGTCGACAGCTCTGACCACTGAGCTATGGCGGCTTATCTCTTACCCGCGAAATTATTCAATATATACTAGTGTATTGCTGATTTATTAAAATCCGGTTAAAAACGGAATTGCAGTGATTGCAGACCATTTCCTGTTAAACTTTTTGTACATCCTAATATTTATCGGAACACATGTTCATGCACCTGCATTTGCCCTAATAAAATGTAAATTAGAAATTTCACTTGTTCACTTTTTACTCAAAATTTAACAAGACACAGCAGTCCCGTTTTTAACCGGATTACGAATAAATGGAAGAGATTCTTAATTAAATAGCAATATTTTATGTGGTGACCGGGTATGTCATCAAAATGATAATTCAACACACCTCCAAAAAGTGATATAAAGTCAAGAAAAGTGATGAAACAAAAAATAGGTTACATAAGTAACTATTAAACCTATTTTTTATTTCATCACTTTAAAGGTGTGCTGAATTTTCATTTTGATGAAATATCAGGGAACCACTATTAGTATTATAATTCGTTTATTTTTTATTTTTTTTTTTTTTTACAGTTATACCGCACAAGAGTCCCAACTGCTCCCGTCTGGAGCCAGTGAGACTATGGCATCCCCAATTGGGGTATGTTGTGAGGCTGAGGGTATTGGGGAGGGGAGGGAGATGGGGAAGAGGAAGGTGGGGAAGTACCTGGCTATTCAGATCTGGTCACCAAACACGGCTAAAGCCATTTCAAGCAACGTTTCAATTCTGAATGGTGGTCTTACACCAGGGCGATACTGAGAGTATCTTCCACTCTGGAACGTGCCGCAAATATACTATGTATTATTTTAAATTAATTAATTGTGAAATAACACAAATTAATCAAATAAAATTTATTTGCGCACGCCGGGTTCGAACCCGCGACCGTCGGATCTGTAGTCAAAAGCGTATACCACTAGACCACGCCGGCCGTCAAATTATGTTACTATTAAGTAATTATTATGTAACCATACAATTAAACTACTTACTCATTACTTGTTTAAACACATCAACGTATTTCTGCACCTCTTCACACTGAAAATAAGAGTGAATGTACACGCCATTATTTTTAAGGTCAAAATATAGTTTTGAATTCAATGTTTATTCCCACGTATTTTTGCACCTTACCTGGAAATGAATTGGAAATCCCACTGCACTGCCAAGATAAATGTTATCATAGTATTAGACGTCTTTCCTCTTCCCCGTCTTCATTCCCTCACCCTTTCTTCAGCTTCTCGACAAAACCCATTTGGAGATAGTCCCACTGACAACGGGCAGTTGGGAATCTTGTGCACGTTTAAATAATAAAGAAAACGCATTGTGCAATAGTTTTGAGAAAATGCAACCCACTGTGACAGTTCATTTTTTAAATTTTACCCATGAAATATCACATTTCAAATGTATCAAATGTTCGAATATGAGACCATAGATAAAAGACTCGTCGCTCTTTTTCCCGCCCACAAAGAACCACGCAAAATGGCGTCATTGTGCTCTTCATTACGGAATTAACGCGTATCGCTTAACGTCTTAACAAATATCCACGATTTAACACTCTGTTTAACACCCAGGCTCAGAGATTACAAAAAAAGATGAGAACACAACATGTTGTCTCCGTTGCTTTCTGAAACGGGACAACGGGCTATTCCAAATTTAAATTCTAAAACAAACCAAGTCATTGTCTATTCATCCGCTCCCTCTGTGTTTTTTTTTTACTTTTAAGGCGATTGATGTTGCGCTCGCGGTCCCGTGTAGGTACCGCGTTCTTACATACTCGACTCTTAGGTAGGGGTTATTTTGGGCACGTCATTTACAATTGAGACGGCGACGTGTAAATGTGCTTCTAAAATAATATTATTGTGTCTAGGTAAGTATAACAGATAAATAAGAAATACTTTGGTGCAAGCTTTGTTTACTTTGTCGTCCGTGGGAACTAGATTTTTTCTCAAAACACGTGTGTATCGGTACGCTTTAATTCTTTAATATCTTCTAACCCCGTTAAAAATCTTATTAAGTAATATGTTTTCCTTAACTCATAACGTCACTATATAAAAAAAATGTCCGGTCTACGTTATTTGAAATTTACTTTTTATTAAACTCCACAATGATTTTTTTTTTTAAATATAGCAACACTGAACGTTCCGTCGACTTTGAGTTTTAGCATTTCTGTCATCTTAACATCTCGTATAACGGCTAATCTTTTTATTATAGCAGAAGTATTTTTTGGACAAAGAAAATATATGATATCTTTAGTTATTTTTACCGTAATATACGAGTATGTAAGAGACGTTGTATGAATGTGAATGAGGCAAGAAGTGTGTGCCAAAACCAAATTGTTTGGCGGTCCGTTCTCTCTGCCTACCCCTGCGACAAAGAAGCGTGATGATTAGTTAGGTAGTTACCGTCTCTGACCCTACGGTAGTTAATAAATCCACATTTAAATAAAAAAACATATTTTATTGGTTGATATTTTAAACGATAACTTTTTTGATTCTTTATTTTTTTTTAAATATCTACATTTTAAATTAGAAAATACCTAACGTCGTACTATATGTCGTACTAGCGAGATACCGCTATTCAGAATAGATTTGGATTTGCTCAGTGTACTTCCCAACCTTCCTCTACATCCCCATTCCCATCCTACGCCTCCTACCTACAAAGTTCGGTATTCTATACTGTACCCACTGACGTCAGAATAATGCGGTAACACATAAAAATTATAATGTAGATTTTAGGTGTCAATTTTCACTTACGATATCGCAAAATCAAATATCTCAAATTTTCGTCTCAACTTTTTTCAAATCTCTTTCCCCTTCCATCATTCATCACTTCTTTTACATCTTCTAACGTTTTACGTTTTTATTTTCACGGCAACTTTTCATAATGTTAATTTTCAATTTAATTTATTAATTTATTTATATTGGGTTTTTACAGATGTTTTCACTTACGTGAGAACAATCCAGTTATAAAAACTCAGTTAATATACAAAAAAATAAAATTCCAAAAACCTGCTCAGTCAAAGGATACATTTTTTTAAAAAATTTAAATTTTTAAAATGAAAGACAAACATTCCCGGGTTACGAATAACCTGACAATATTTGAAAATCTCCTACTACCACCACAGAAAGCGGAAAATGTTGCTTGTGTTGTGATGGAGGGAAGATGAGAAGACACTACGCCTGGTTGGGACCCAAGCGCGATGTCAACTCGGCCACCGACCGGTCAAAACATAAAAATACATAATTATAAAATTATATAAAAACTCACTCAATTGAGAAATGATACAGAGAGGCAGGGGACACAAAAGAGATAAGAGTAAAAGCAGAACATTTTTTTCTAAATCCATATAAATTATCGAAGAAAATGTCTACTTCATCACACTCATTATATAGTCTACACATTTGGGCCAGATGGTTAAAATAGGCGATATTATTTTAAATGTATTCAGGACAATAGGATTTGGGAATATTTATTTCAATATTACTATGACACATTGTAGTATAGCCTATGTATGTAGTTTGGTATGTAGCATAATGTAATATAAAATGTAAAATGACAGTGAATTATATATTTGATTAATGAATTACCTTTCTCAATCAGTTATTACCTTTGTCCACAATACAGTATGTGAAATTCATAGCCAAAGGATGAAAAAAAATTAAAATTGATTTATTTAGTAACATTATACATTAAGATTCAATCTAAGATCTGAGCTATAAATTAATTAAAATCAAAAACGCAACTTTTTTTCACTATTGTAGAATTTTCTGTGGTTTTCGTTAAATTCCTTATAACTATCACCTTAATTCAGTCGACTTACCCACGTAATACCGGTTTCAGACGTTTCAATTTTAGTTGATCAACTTTTATTGAACGACAGGATTACTAACTAAAAACTTGAGCAACTTTGTTAAATGAAGGTTCACACTTGTCGATATGCTTTCGAGTGTCGTCTTTAATTTTTGGGTTATTATGTCACGTTACGCTTCCTCCTTCTTTAGCCATCATTTCGGACAGCGTTACATTGTCCATCATCGGGGCAGATGTGATGGACGTAACGCTGATGGATTGCACGATTATACTTTTGGCCGTGAAAATATCAAATCATATCCATAACCAACGGCCTCCAGGGTGAAGGGGCAAGACTCTCGACTAGCAATCCGGAGGTCGCGAATTCAAATCCCGGCGTCGCAAGTAAATTTTATTTGATTAATTTGTGTTATTTCACAATTTAAAATAATATAATGCATAGATATATACGGAACGTTCCACGGTGGAAGATACTCTCAGTATACCCCTGGTTTAAGAACACTATTCAGAATTGAAACGTTGCTTGAAATGGCGTTAGTCGTGTTTGGTGGCTAGACCTGAATAGCCAGGTACTTCCCCATCTCCCTCCCCGCCCCATTGCCTTCAGCCCCACAGCATACCAGCAAAGTTACCCATCTCTTTTCCCTTTTCACTTCTTTCAGTCTCACATGTATGCTCATCAGCATGCTCTAATCTGGGATGCCGTAGTCTCACTGGCTGCGGGTACTTGGGAGTCTGGTGCGATAATCACAAAAAACTAACTAAAAAAAACTTACAAAAACATCATACCCTTCCATTCCAATACCCTTTCAACGATGATTTGTCGCCTCGCATCCTTTGATTCAGGATTATAAAACCGACATGAAACGGAGCGCAGGCAAGAAATCTTAATAATAATCACCATTTCGCAATTGCTTTATATACTTTAAATTTAAACCTATTCATTGTATACTAAATTAACCCACATCAAGAGCGATCACCTTTTTAATATGAAAGCATATACATATATAATATATCGTAGTTAATTGCCGTTTCTAATAAAATACCAGGGTATGCGTATTAAAACCCTCATCCCCGCAGAGGGGTTGCTAATGGTGCCGAAACGTTACTCCTGACAGATTAATAGCACCAAATTACAACGCCCCAAGCCGCTCGGGATCCGTAATTGAAGAGAAAAATAAAACACAGAAAAAAGTGGATTTTTCATATAAATATGCGGTCGAAGATGTTTATAATACCTTCGCCCAAGTAACCCACACTTACGATGTGTTTTTTGGCTAAGCGTTTTATACCCTTCAAACGTAATAAATATGAATTATTTTTTAAATTTGTAATAACGGTAGGAGTCTGTTATAGTTAAGTATTAACCCTTCAGGCGAATTTTGTTCGCTTTTGGGAACAACTCATATGATTTCACATAAATCGTTGTATCTCCCTTATTGTTGTGGTGAGAAATATGATCTAAGCGGTATTAAAAAGAAAAAAAACACCACGCTTTATATTCAAATCTAGAAGTTCACGAAAGTAGAAAATAGAATGAAAATGTGCATCCTTTTGAATCCAAAGGTTCCCACCGCAATTTGAAAAAAACTTTTGAGACTTCGTGAATTTTTGATTAATTATTCTTATATGAAACCTCAAAAAATGAGGTGACGTTAAAATTTAAAAACAATAATAATAATAATATCTTTATTTTGGAAAGTTTACACATTACAACTATAAATACATATTATGGTGTACATTGATTTGTAACTTTTATTTTTAAGGTTATAAAATTAACAGAAAAATACAAACATAATATTATGAAAGTAAAAAGAAAATAAAAGTGCAGTTAGTTGAGGTTTCTTAAATACCGCCTCACTAGACTAGCCTGTGTTGAGGCAGAATTTTTCGTGTTAGTTCCTAATACGTTTGAACATACCTATACTTGTATTAAGGTGTATTCACTCAATAATGTGGTGACTTCAATAACTGCGAATTTAGGTGAATGCACCGGTGAAGGCCCTATTCTTATTTTTGATCAAAGTTTTTACATTATCTTTGAAATTTTTTTGTGAATCACATTGTTTTATGCTGTCTGGAAAAATGTTGTAGAGTCTTGTCGCAAAGTATTTAAAGTTTCGTTGACCAAACGTAGTATGTGTTATCGGTATTTGTAGTAAGTTTTTTTTGTAAAAACGTAAAGTGAACCATTGTTTGCGTTCAAAATTTTAAAATTTAAAAAAATATATGTTTTTTTCTAACAATAAAATTTGAAAGCGTTTCGATTTCATTAACTTTCAAAGACAGTTTTCGGATACGTTCAGAAATATTCCATTTCTTTGGATTTTATTGCAAAGTGAAAATACTCCGACCTTCTGACATAATAAGCCTGAGGCCTGAGGAAATTAAGGCTCCACAGTAAGCGTTCAAAAAGAAGAAGGATGTGGTTTGAACGTAAGATATTTATATAAATACGAATATTAGATTTAAAAAATCGATTATAATTAATTATCAGGCGAAAATATTTAATGAGCATGAAATATTTAATACAGTGCTTAAATCTTTGGACAAAATGGTTATAGAAACAGTGAAATTTTTGAATCTGTAACTTGTTAAGGCGATGCACTACGTCGTGTAATATTTTAAATTGAGCCGCTGTCAATAACAACCCTTACGTAGATGGCGATGAGGTTTAAATTCCCGCTTAACACCATCCGCCTGTATTGATTTATGCAAGAAAAAAACGTGGCCAAAAAGTGCCTTTTATTTTATTTTGTGGATGTTCAGGAATAAATATTTAAATTTTTTCCGATCATTTTATAAATAACTTAATTTTCCACATTATACAATAAAATCATAACCGAAAATGGGTTCGTAAGTAGGAGATTTAGAACTTTAAAGCAGTTTTCATAGGCCTTATACATTATTTTTTTATGAGCTTATAAAAAGACTTATCTAAAAAATACTCGATCATTTCAAAGGCTGATTCCAAATCTGAAACATATCTAGGTGACCAAATTTTCAAACCAAAAACACATGATTTTGCATTACTACGTATGGCATCGCCTTAAATAGCAAAACCAGATGAGTTTTTTTATCGAAGTATTTTCATATAATTACTGTATCAACTCCGCAAATGTATACGTAGAGATTATTTTTCAGCGAACGTAACACAGCATAGTACCCCAAAAATAAATCACTACAATACTTTTGGCCGTGAAAATTTCAAATCACATCTAAATAAACGTTCTTTACAATAAAAGTAAGTCACGAGAGAATTTTCCGTAAATAAATACAGAACTAACTTTTTAATCGGAATTATGTATTTCATATGGAATTTCGCTCCGTGCTTTTTCAATAACCAACTAAGTAACCATCCCGCAGGGGTAGGCAGAGAGTACTGAACGCCAAACAACTCGTTCTTGACACACACTTCTTGCCTCATTCACATTCATACATCGACTCATACTACATACTCTTCTATTATTCTGACTTTTGACATGGCCCGAATCAAGTGTGTGATCGTGCCATGTCTTCCTCGGGCGTCACCGACTTCTGCTACCATTCACATTTGCGTCATATATTCTCCGAAAACGCTCGCGCTTTTTCACCGATAAAATAAACATGTTTGCAAGTGACGAAACGAGAGGCTACAATAATATTAAGAAATGTCATTTCCTTATTTAGCGTACAAAATACATTTAGTATAATAGGAGCATTTTAAGGTTAAAAATACCGTAAAATTGAGGCAAACTAGGAAATCCACCGAGGATTTAATTGCGCACTAGAGATTAAACACTTTTTTTAGGTTATTTTTAATTAACTGAATTCTTTGGAACTATTAAGATGGAGCAAACATTAATACGCTATTTTATTATTTAATAATTATAAGGCGCAAGGATTTCTAGGAAGTTTGAAAGCAATGTGTTGAACGCGCTTCAAGTTGTTAATATATTCCATCAAATCAAGTCGTAAATCAATCTTGAATCTATCCTGAATCAAATCAATCCCTCAAGACATACAATTATTATGATTCAGAGGCGTTGCTGGTGAAAACACCGGGGGAATAGGGTATCAGTGTTTAAAAGTAGTACCTAATTAACATAACCTAACCTAACTAACTGGATAACCACCCTTGAGAGACAGAGGGTGGACCGCCACACAACACGCTATTGGCACACATTTCTAGCTGTATTCCTCATTAATTCATCGTCTCATGTATTCCTCTTTCAGTTTATTAAGAATCTTTATTTTTGGAATAACTTAATAAGTAAAACCCCAAATTGTAATTTAATAATTGACTACAATATTAGTGATTCAGATACGTAGATACATGTATGACCGAAGGGGATAGGTTTAATTGTTTGGTTTCGGTTGTCTCCTTATTGTACCTTTTTAAAATGTCTGCTCAGAAAATTCTCATTTCTGAGC
Source organism: Hesperophylax magnus (assembly GCA_026573805.1). Taxonomy (NCBI): domain Eukaryota; kingdom Metazoa; phylum Arthropoda; class Insecta; order Trichoptera; family Limnephilidae; genus Hesperophylax; species Hesperophylax magnus. The sequence goes on along the minus strand of JAIUSX010000184.1, from coordinate 8,015,529 downwards.
ATAAATTGCCTCCTGTTTTATATTATGTTTTAGTTTTAATATTCGTGTTTTGTCCTGTCCTGCTGTTATTGTTATTCTAAGTTTTGTCATCACTTTGTATAAACAGTGTATTTAATGTTATAATATCAGATCTGTATTTGGGTAAGGCACACTGTAGGAATAATTTTAAGAACCACTAATACTGAATTACCATTTTTTTAAGTTTGTTATACGAGTAGTTAAGCGCACTTGAAGTGAAATGACACTAAACTGCGCTATATAAATGCCATTTTATTATTATTATTATATAGGTCCCCATTAGCTCAGTTGGTAGAGCGTCGCCCCGGCAAGACGAGGGTCTTGGGTTCAAGTTCTAGATGCGACCGATCTTTTTCTGATTTTTCTGTTTCAAATTTTCGTTTAAGAATCTCTAATATTGTCTTCAATAAACAAAAAACCCGTTAATTAATTCGTAATTCCTTCAATCCCGTTTTTAACCGGATTACCGATAATTTGAAAAGATTCTTAATAAATTAGCATTTTTGATTTTTATCAGTGCACGCAATAGGGAATGTTGTAGGAAGGAGGAAATACGATGCTTGCAAATAATTTCAAAGATTAGCAGTTGAAAATGAGAACAAGTCGTAGAAGCGACCCGTTCTTGTACAAATTAATATCGGACACGCTTTTGGCGTGTTCTGCTTGTGCACCGGTGCCAAAGGGATGACTCTTAACATGACCCAACTGAAGTACATATTTGATTCACCTGATCATGCCACATCTTTTTCTGGCGTCCACAACTTCTTCTAACGTTCACTTCCGCCTTCACTTATAACACTTCTTTCTTCGTTAAGAGGAAGCTACAAGCCAAAAATGTGTATATTCTTGGTATACCTTATATTGTAGGTAATAGTCATTAAAATCGCTAGACAAATGGAGTCTCGAAACGTTCGATTTCAATCACAAAACTGGTTTTTATTTATTTTGTAAATAATTTTATAAGAAAGCAAAAAAGTTAATCAAGTGAAACTGTCACATATAATCTTAGCTATAATACTGTATTTTTTAAAAGTTGTTTCCTTTACGTATTCATAAATTCCTATTGAATAAATATTTTTTAGTAGTTTACATTTATTTTTTTTTTTGAGTAATTTATTTTTTATTTGTATTCTGCTCAAGCGAAATGATAGGAAAACCTTCAATTTATCTAAAGAATATTTTTTTTGTATTCATAATTTGCACCAATTCGTTGTAAAGATTAATCAAAATAGTAATTTAGCATTAATCTTCGCCTTAATCCGCACTTCACACCCAAACCATTATTCTATCACATAAATCCCTTAACAGCTAGTTTCTCGTGGTTCATATTATATTTTGATAATACGGTCGGAAAAAATCCAGATAACAGGAGATTAAAACAAAAATAAAATTAAAAAAAGAAAAAGGTCAGTTATTATAATGGCTAAAAAGGCGTAAAAGGTTTTTCGTGTTTGTAAAACGACTCATTTAATATATTTGATTTTTTATTGTTTTTCACCGTCAAGCTCTCTAAGCCCGACTCCAAATCTAAAGGCGGGATCGGGGCGAATTAACAAAACCTCACCAATAACAATAATACACAAAGCGAGCGAACTGTAACACACAAAAGGATCAGACCCAAAGTACATGGCTACCAAAGTATTTTGAATACGACAAACTTTTTCACAAATGTTCCAACTCTTTACAACTATCCGGAGATGGCGGATTTCTAATTTAGGACATCGGGTGGAAGAACGACTTAAGCTGAGATATACTGGGCCCACGTACGCAATGTACGCAACGTGTCAAGACATTTTGTATGAAAATAGATGCTTTCGAAATACAATTGTCACACGCAATGCAATCCTACGCTGTCTATATCAGCTTAATAATAAAGATGGCGGTGGTCGAAGGCCTTAATAATAGTAATATTTGGATGATTTTTATCGCTCCGTTTTTGTGCAAAATCACCTCAAGAGCGCTGTCCAACGAGTTGATGATTAATTTTTGTTTTATCGTTTGGCGATTACTGACATTTATTGCTCGTTTTGTTGTTAAAATGGGAGATAAAGAACTAATAAAGATTTAGTAGGACGTTCCGAAGTGATTTGTAATGAAAATAGCTGAATAGCCAGTTATTCCCCACCATCCTTTCATCATACTCCTCACCACCCATCTCCTTCCCCTCTCTACTACCTTCAGCCTCACAACATACCCCAATTGTGGATGCCATAGTCTCACTTCACTTGGATCAGTAGCTCTTTTGCGGAATTCACATTTAAAAAAAAAATTCGACACTAAGATTCAAATTTATGTTGCGCGCGTAGGACAAGTGTGCACGTCGGTCTGGGAATAATAATGCATACGTTTGGTGCGTGGGCCCAGTTTGTCGTTACCTTTAACCTCATTTACATCGTTTATTCGGCCAATGCATATTTAGCATACTCCATGCCTTAGCTATTACCATACAAATAAATATTATTATATCCGTACATGCAAGAATATCAACACTTCTCTCAAGTTGCAACTATAAACAATCCTTTCTGCCATTATCGCTATTATTACCTCAATTTCATCTGTCAGATTTCCATTCGTTAAAATTTAGCTTCAGTAACAGCTTGTATAGTGAAAAAGAAGATGTATAGTGAAGACACTTTTATAACGCCTTGCTTTTGGTATAGAAACTCATACCTTCTCATAAACTGATACTTTTATAGAAAATAAAATATTTAGTAAAAAATCCAAGCACGTGTGGAAAACACTTAAAAATTGTTAGGATAAACTTAAAATTATTCATAAACTGCTCGTTCATAAATGGCGCTAATTCTATTATTTTAGGAAATAACACTTTTTGTATGTTATACTTCAAAATATTAAGATGGATTATTTTTTGCGTCCGGACATATATGCTACATGAATATGTATAAATATTTTAGTCCGTATACAAACTCAATTCTTTCAAAAAAGACATACGTGTACAATATTGTATCGATGATTCAACGTATGCCTTACTTGAAAGAGTTGAGATTTTATGCGAACAAAACTATTTATTCATATTTATATTGCGTATGTAGCAGTTTATGAATAATTTTAAGTTTACCCTTAAAAGTAATTATCTAAAAACTCGCTTTTATGACTTAGGTTGTTCTTCCCATTGTGTCCTCAATTTGGGTATGGTCTGAGGTTCAATGGTTTGGGAGAGGTAGATTCAGGTTCGGTAAATACCTATCTATTCCGATCTGATCACCAAAGACGACGACGTATGTCAGCGGAATAGTAACTTAGTCATGACAAGTGACATAGAAACCTTAAGTCTGCCCCAATTGAAAAGTTTAAGATGTTATGTAGGAGCCATATCAAGAAAGAAAAAAAAAACATAGTATATTTAAATGTAATAATTAATTAGTCATTTGTAATCTTAAATGTACAAATTACTAAAATAAAATCAATAAAAAAAAAAAATAAAAAAAAAAAAAAAAATAAAAAAAAAAAAAATAAAAAAATAAAAAAAAAAGAAACACACTTGGAGTGTGAAGTGACGTTAAAATGTATATTTATTTAATTATTCCCAGTATATTTTCATCAGTATTGCTTTCCATGTTGTGATTCATGGACAAATCTGCACACGGTCTGTAATGGTCCGTAAATCTGAGCTTTGGGACAACGATACCTTTGTTTTCGAGATTTTTTACTGCTTTTGGATTTTGCTTTTATTTCACATGTCAACACTGTAAGAAAGATGGCGAGACACATTTCTCAGAACGCTTGACGCGCAAAAGGTTCATTTGGCTTTCAAATGCATTCGCATATTAACACGTTTAAATTACATATTTAAATCTGAAGAATCACATCGCGCCGGGATGCTGGAGGCTGGATGCCGCGTGGTGCAGACTGCAGGTTGGATATGGATAATGGCCGAGTGGGAGTGTGTTTGGCATCTGTGTTGGAGTTGCGGGTTCAATGCACAATCTCTTGTAGTCATAATACCTTATGTACTGTGGTAAATTTCATGTTTTTGTAGATCTAACTTCAACATTGATAATGCTTACGTGCTTTGTATTTGGGACTTAAGATAGATAGTAAGATATAGCTTTTTTTCGTTAACTGTAGAACACATAAATGGATTCATATTCCTTTCTTACAAATTTTAATTTAATTTAATTTACTTATTCCTTATTATGCTCTTTCAGTAGAGGTGAAGTCACAAGGAGGAAATCCATAATTGGTTTTATTTTGGCCTTATGTACAAACTGAAAAAAATGTAAACTGTCGATTTCCCGAAAAATTAATAAATAAATAAAACATAATTACCTACACAAGAATTGGTTTTAGAATGGGTTGTTTCATAAAATTTGAATAATTCAACAAATTGAAAGTTGATTTTCAAGTTCTGTGAAAGTTCTATTCAAGTTCTGTTATTATATAATTATTGGCCAGTTGTTTCCCAAAACTGAAATAATGACATATCTTGAATAGAAACTTCACAGAATTTGAAAATCAGCTTTGAAATTTGATGAATTGTTAAAATCCTGTAAAACCCGTCCTTAAAATACATTTTTCTGATTCTGATCATTGTAATAAAAATGTCGTATTTTAATATTTTTATTCATAATTATTGATTTTAAAAACCACACATTCTGACTACAATGTCAATATGACATATAAACCGCCACACTAGTTGATAAGAAAATGGTAAGTAAAATCGAAAATGGCACATTTAAAAATATAGCATAGGTATTCGTCAAATAACACAAAAATAAAATAAAATTTACTTCTTCGTAATTTTTTTGCTTCTTTTTAACTAAGCCGGGAGAGCAGTTGGGACTCTGGTTCAGTATTCATAAATTTTTTTTTTTTAAACATTTCAATTTGTGTATATTATCAATCTGTTTTGAAATCAGTGATTATCAATAATCTATCACAACACCTTTCGACATTCTACAAAATTTTTTTGTTAACCATCCATACAATTATTTATATTTATAATCTGCCTGCTCTGTCGGAGATTTTCGGCTGAGGTATGCCCACTGCCCAGTACTCGACCCTTCAATAGAGCGGGCTCACTCGCAATCAAAGTTGATTTATCGGTCCTAATTCTTTAATAGACCACCTATGGCTAGCTGTCGAATCCTTTGATACTTTAATAGCTGCGCTTTAAATTAATAAATACAATTATTTTTACTAGTAATTTAATATCGAGTCATTTAACATTGATAACTTTAAGTGAGCTAAGCAATAAAGCTTTTTTCTATGACCTGTTATGTAGTCGGGACAAGCAGAATACGACAGTAAAAAGAAAATATAACATTAATAAAACAGAATCTATTTAAATAAAAATCTTCGTTTGTTCAAAATCTTAAATCTCCGAAAGATCTTCACCGATTATTTTTAAATTTTGACACAACGTTCCATTCGAATAATATATAAATGTCACCTGTGACTGGTAAAAACATGTTTTTTTTTAAAAAACAGCGCCATCTGTTGGACAAACGTGCTTTTTAAAAAACAGCGCCACCCGTTGGACGTAAAAGCAACATGCGCTATTGTTTCTCTATCTGCACAGATAGTCTTAGCCACAGAAACGCGTGGCGGGGTACAGCTAGTTGTAAATAAATATAATTGTAATTTTTTAGTCGTTTTTTCGTCCCAACAGTCTGGAGCCAGTGAGACTATTGCATCCCCGATTGGGGTATGTTGTAAGGCTGATGGTAGTGGCGGTGGGAAGGAGATGGGGATGGGAAAGGTGGGGAAGTACCTGGCTATTCGCATCTGGTGGCCAAACACGGCCAAAGCCAGTTCAAGCAACTTTCCAATTTTGAATGGTGTTCTTACACCAGGGCGATACTGAGAGTATCTTCCAATCTGGAACGTGCCGCATTTATACTAGATATTATTTTATATGAGCAATTTGTGAAATAACACAAATTAATCAAAAACAATTTACTTGCGCACGCTGGGATTTGAACTCGCGACCTCCAGTTTTACCCCTTGACCATGGAAGCTGTCATGTAGGCAGATACTAATTATATAATATGTAAATATTTATATAACAGATATCTCTACAGTATACATATAATAATAAAATGTTACGTTAGGTTAGGATCTTTTTATGAAGCGTCATCTGTTTTATCGTGTTCTGTTTTATCATTGTTTGGTTTTAACATGTTCTGTTTTATCATTGTTCTGTTTTATCGTGTTCTATATTGTCATTTTCTGTTTTATAACGGAACCGTGTTTTGGGGGTATTTCGCCACTTCTGAGTAAAATGATGATTAGCTCTACTCAACGATTATAATTATCTGTTTCACTGCCTCAGAATCGATGAACCATTCCAATGGTTAAAGTTACTTGACAAAGAAATTACATTTATTTTGCGACGAAACTCCACAATATTCTTCCCCCTGATATAAAGCGAATAGAAAATTTGAATGATTACAAAGAAATAATAAAAATCTGGCTGAAAGAGATTAACGAAAAAACTCTGAAAAAACATTAAAAACCACATAGAAAACTAATAAAACTGAAATGAATAACTTTAGTTCGCCTCAGCACAGGTAACCCTAGTGAGGAAGACTAAGAAATACAATTTACTATACATGTATTTAATATCATATTTACTTTATTTTTTTTTATTAAAACCGGAATAATACATGGATGAAACAAAGAGTGCGTGCCAGCACAAAGTTTTGTCTAAAATAAGAACGGGTTTATTAATTGGCACCAAAACTTACAAAATTATATATCACAAAAGTTCTTAAACGACCCTTTATAACTAAACTTATAATCGTCTCGTAAAGTTGGTGATATATTATCTTGGTAGCCACCTTCTGGAACTTTGGGAACAAACTTACAAACTGATATTAATACTGCGAAATGAAATATTTATAATGTAATTAAATTATGTACCTCCTAATTTTAATTCATGCCGCCCCCATGGCAAAAACTCGTCCAGTTTGCCCGTCCCACGTCGAAAAGCAAGGTATAACATATTTTCATATCCATGAGCATGCATTATAAAAAGCTGTTCTGAGTGTTTTTTAAAATCTCTATGCGTCAGAACCAAGTCAGAACTCGAACAGTTTTCTCTGTATTTTCTGTGTTATAGAATTTCGTATTGTTTACGACATAATCTGTGAATACGTATTTTTACATACATTTAATATACATTATTGATTATAATCAGTAACAGTAATCATATAGAATAGTATTATGCTGACCTTAATTGTTAATTTTATCGATGTATGTTATTATAGCCTTCTTATAACTATATTACTTGTAACAGTAACAGTAATCATATAGAATAGTTTTATGCTAACCTTAATTATTAATTTTATTGAGGTATGTTATTATGGCCTTCTTGTAACTGTATTCCGTACAGTTGAACACATTTACTATTTCTGCAAAATTGCATGGAATCTAGGTACAAGCAAGTGTCTAAATGACTCAGTCCTGATATTGTCGTTGTAATTAAGAATAATTTTTGATGTGAATATACTAGCGCAGACTGGTGAAAAATCATGGGATATTATAATTAAAATTTTGAAAATGACAATAAAAAATAATTTTCTGTTAAAATGTTATATTCATATGTACCTACTTTATCGCTTGTCTGAATTCTTCAAATAATCAAGTTTGAATTTTGAAAATGAAACTTAAATTCAAAGCAAATTTGAGTTCATTGCAACAGATTTCACACAGGACTCACGCACCGTCCATCGAAATTAGTATGTTATACGAGTATATCTAAGGAGAAGATTGTGAAGTACCTGGCTATATCTGGTCACCAAATACGGTTAAAGTAATTTCAAGCAATATTTAGATTCTGAATGGTGATCGTTCACTAGGGTGATACTGGGAGTATCTATCTACCACTTGTTTTTTCTACGCAAAGATCTAAGAATTTTAAAGATAATCGTAACTATAAAAAAGAATACGTATCTCAAAAAATTCTACAACTTTGTCCAGCATTTTTGTATGGAATTTCTAAATAAGTAGGTAACTATTTTCAGGTGGCAAAATCATATCTTTCATAAGATATGTAGTTTTGAAACACATATTTATTTTAAAGGTTTTGTTCTTTAACGTTCTATTAGCTGACGTGTACCCGGCGTTGCTCGACTTTTCTCTACTTTCTACAAATATAATATGCATGTATTATATATAAATAAACTTTCCAGAATAAATTCTCTAAACCCTATCAAAGTTTAGAAGAACTAAGCGCACACACAGACAGTCGCAGATAGTGACTTTGTTTGATACTATTTAGAGTTAACGTTACTATTCAATTTATAAAAAATGAATATAACAATTATAAACAAGTTCTGCTGTTTAGTTACTATTATTATGTGACATCTGTTTCGCTTTCTGAAGGCATTATCAAACTAACAGTTGGATATTGCCTTCTTAAAGCATACTGTATATTATTTGTCTTTCCTACTGCCTATAAAATACTAGATATATCTATCAATACTTTCATCTTTCAGAGTAAAAAAAGTTACCAAAAAATAATACACCCTTCAACAGTAAACACGCAAGTTATAATAATATATAGGCGTATCGTTGATAGCTCCGTTGCTACGTATCCCTTTCTCTCATAAACAATGAATGTGATGGAAAGAAATGTTAAAACGGAGCTATCAGCGGCAGGACCGTAATATGCCACAATATGTCAATAATGGTGCTTTTAGACCAGTGATTCTCAAAGTGTGCGATTTTGCTTAGGGATCTGAAGGCTAGAAGGACTGCGAGGGACTGTGAGGAAGCGGCGAGGGGAATAAGAAAGCGCAAAATAGACCTACAGAATAATCATGTTTTCTTCGAAATAAGTTTTTCGAAAATTAATTCCTCGAAACTACTGATTCTTCGATTACATATTATTACATAATTACGTTTTCTTCGACCATGCAATTCGTCGAAAATCCCATTTCTTCGAATTTTAAATAACCTAAAGTAAGACCCTAAAAACCTATTTTTGCATGTTTACTTAAAACACGGACAGTTGAAATCAAGTGTTGGTTTTTCAAAGAGCCTTGGCGTGCAAAATTGCCATTCGAAAAATATGCCGTTCGAACAATTGATTTCGAAGCATTGATTTTCGAAGAACTTACCTATAATCTTCGTAGTTACATATTCACAATGCGCATAATCGTATAAAATATGTTGTTTTATTTGGTCGTGTCTGGTGTGCCCGAACTAACGCCAACTTGCCCTTGCTTCGGGTATTATTGTTAAAATTTCTTTCTTAAACAGATTATCAATTTGGTTTCTCTGATTCAAAATGTCTTAGTTCAGTATTGGGTACACTTCTAGGAACTTTCCACCTATGCGGGATAAGTAGTTGATGTATTAGGATGGGTTGTTTCGGAGAATTTGAATAATTCATCAAATTTCAATGTTCGTTTTCGGGTTCTGTGAAAGTTCTACTAAAGTTCTGTTATTATATCATTATAGGCCAGTTGCTTGACAGAACTGAAATGAAAACAGAACTTGTAAACATCTTTCACAGAACTTGAAAATGAACGTTGAAATTTGATGAATTGTTCAAATTCTCCGAAACAACCCGTCCTAGTCTAATAGGGAATTTCACCATCCCCTTGATAGCTTATCCGTAGGATAATGTATTATAAGTAAACATACTATAAATATTCGCAAAATGTAGAAAACTCAGCTAAGTCATCCGATATATAGACTCTATTTATAGTTTGGAGTAACGAATAGTAAATTCAGACTATGTAAATATAGTAAAAATACAAATCATCTTATAAATCATAAGTCATCTGACTGCAGGTTTATAACGAATGAATTGACAGAGTTTCTAACAGAGTATCAGTTAAAAACGAATGTTTTATGAGTACGGTGGAAATCGTGTTCATACAAATACTGATATGTCAAATGTTTATGATGATATTTTTTAGGAAATGTATTTTATATATTCTGAATGACTAATATTTTATCAGGAGACTGGCATGTTATCATTTTTATAGCTAAGATAAGCTTTCAAGAGGATGGTGAAATACCTGCTAAAAGCGAAACACATTTATCGAGGGGTGCGCTGAAGAGAATGGGGATGGTGAAACACTGTTTTAGACAGTCAGAAGTTAGAACTTTTCGGACGGCGCATTAAAATGCCAGGAGATAGCAATCTACGGCTCCCCGCATCGCACATGGTGTCAAAATTTGTTGATTTGTGTAATATTGTACAGCTTTTAACGACGGGATGTTAACTTTTATGAGGCGCGCGTAAAATTATGACACGTTTTTGTTTTTAGGGTTTTTTTTAATTGAATTAATAGATTTACAAGAAGATGGCAAGGTGTGTTGGTCTGTGAGTCACAAGTTATTATCTAAGTAAATTTTATTTGATTCATTTGTGTTATTTCACACTTATATAATATTTTCACTTTCGACATTTTTTGTCACTTTCAGTATCGCCCTGCTGTAAGACCACTATTCAGAACTGAAACGTTGCTTGAAATGACATAAGTCGTTTTTGGTGACCAGATATGAATAGCCAGGTACGGGCCACCTTACTCTTATCCGTCTCCTTCCCCTCCCCACAAACTTCAGCCTCACAACGTACCCCAACTGATCACAATGATCAACGTACCCCAACTGATCACAATGATCAACGTACCCCAACTGATCACAATGATCAACGTACCCCAACTTATCACAATGATCAACGTACCCCAACTGATCACAATGATCAACGTACCCCAACTGATCACAATGATCAACGTACCCCAACTGATCACAATGATCAACGTACCCCAACTGATCAACGTACCCCAACTGATCACAATGATCAACGTACCCCAACTGATCACAATGATCAACGTACCCCAACTGATCAACGTACCCCAACTGATCACAATGATCAACGTACCCCAACTGATCAACGTACCCCAACTGATCACAATGATCAACGTACCCCAACTGATCACAATGATTAAACGCACCGAGAATCAAAATTTAATCGGCGTGGACTAAACGTCAAAAATCCAAAATATCATTGATCGTAGATTTGGTGGTCATCAAATGTGTTAAGATTTGAAATACACCAACCTATAACCTAACCTAACCTAGTCTAAACTAACCTAACCTAACCATTTCGTGCGGAGATACCTAGACTATTGTGGAATTGCTGTACAAAACAATATGATAATTGTGTACACGGCAGACAGCAGACACGGATGAACATTGATTATTTCGTTGTATGATATCCTCAATCCACAATGATTGAGCAGAAACAATAATTATCAGATGTAAAGCGCATGTTCCTCAGTTGCGTTCACGATTTCCCACTAATGACTTGCAGTACCTACACAACCCTCAATCAATTCTGCAGTCGGCTCTCGACAAAACGTTTTTCCGGTTAATCCGTACGTATAAACCTAGTACTCCCAGATAGAGCTCGTATAATAATAATATTTGGATGACTTGTATAGCGCCGTTTTTGTGCAAAATTACCTCAAGGGCGCTGTACAAATTTATAATACATTTATACGGTGATTTATGTTATTACTAACTATTTATGGAGATAATATACAGTACAATACTTTCCTGGTAGGTCACTTGAGATTAACACTTAATTAACATTAACTAATTGTTTATTAGCGAAATTTAGATACAGGATTTAGGACATAATTGGAAAATTGGAAATAACTGGGCTTTCTCTCAGGAATGGCATATTTAATTTAAGGGTATGACAACTTAAAAAGGTAAGTTTTTAGTTTAGATCTGAATTCTGTTGGACTTGTTATGGATCTTAGTTCCGGAGGGAGTTTATTCCAAACCTTCGGCCCTGATACTCCGAAAGAGCGATCACCAAACTTAGTATTTGGCTTGCGCTTAGGTTCCATCAGTCTGCCTACAGCTGCTGATGTTGCTGATCTAAGAGTTGACTGCCTGAGACCCGTGTTTTCCGGGACGCAATAACCCGACTCAATAAATCGAAATACTAGTGTACTTTTCCACACACAATATGATGTATGATCCTACTACCAAGAACACCGTTACAACCTCTGTTTCTCTACCCGCCTCGTTCATTAGAAAGAGTGAGAGGTTGCATGGGATCTATCAGCGGTTTTTATAGATCTATCAATGCATGCGTTTCGGTTAATGACAGATGCAGCTATGGGCCATAACGCGTTGTTTGCATGTCAAAATATAGGGGAGGGATATGTAACGATTTTAGGTACCTACTCCCAATTATCTTAACCCATGAAAAAATAATATATTCATGCTGAGGACATCTAAACCACATTTAGTTACCAAGTAATTTAGTTGAACTCAGTTTAGGAAGTAATGTTTTTTTTTTATAAAAAATGCTTTTTGAAAACGATAATGATGAATGCATCACAGTTTTCTGTGCCAGAAAATTATGTTCGCGAGTTGTTTGTTTCGAGTTTATTTTTATGTTAAAACCTTACAAGAGTCTAACTCCTAACTGCTCCCTATAGAATTTTTCAAAACCAATGCGACTATGGCTTCCCTAATATGGGTAAGTGTGGCATAAGGCTTAAGTAAGTGGGAAAGGAAATCAGCCGAGGAAGAGGAAGATGAAGTTTTGGAGGTACCTGGCTATACAGATCTGGCTGGCTTTGAGATAAATTCAGTAGGAATCAATAATTACAAAATATTGATTCATCATATATAACACAACAATAGGTTCAAAATAACGAAGGCATGCTTGTTCCAAAATACAATAATAAATACGCACAGCGAACCCTAGAATATAACGTGTCCAAAATGTTTGACATGTTGCCAAGTAACATAAACAATTGTAAATTCCCAAATAGATTCAGATATATGCTGAAAAAATGGCTCATAAATAGAAATACTTTATACTAATCATTACTATCAATCACTAGTTGTCATTAGCATGTAGATTTTGTGTTATTTTAGATTGTGCCAACAATAATAATCTGAACATCTTACAACTAAGTAGAAACAACATTATGTATAATTAGTAATAATATTATGTATACATATTTACATTGGAATGGAACTTGTACATCCTGTTGACAAAATGCTTAATTGTGGTTTAAAGGGAAGAAACGGGAATCAGAACAATTTCACAGCCTGTGGCATTTTTGAATAATAAATATAAACACTAAAAATTTGGTTGCTTGGCCATAATGCATTATTATATGAATGAACAGCGGACTTATCTTAAAGTTATATTTTGCAAAATGGCCCTATTAAAACAAACAAAGCTAAATCATTATTTTTAAACATAGAATTAAAAAGAAAAGTAGAGGTGCCTTCAATAAAGAAATGTATGAAAACAAATGTCGCCACTGAACAACGTCCATTTGTTTCACTTCAATTGGTGCTTTAAAAAAATTATAACACAACTTTTTTATAATTATTGGCTTGTGGCTTGAACGATTTCTGCCTTACTTGGTCAAATGCCTGCGTTAATGGTAATGGTGGCATTTGGGGTGGTAATGACGTCATAACATGTAATTAACTGCGTGCATACCACCAACCATTAACCCTGTACTCCATGGTACGGAATTTCATCAATATTTCGAAATGTTTTCATAATTAATTATTTTAATTTTATTATTACACTGAAAAGGATGATATTATTAGACTGAAAAAGGCGAGTTTTGTAATTCGCAAATGGAAATCTATGATGACTACGATTAGACTGGTGCCATATTTTATTATTAGACTGGTGCCATATTTTATAATTAGACTGGTGACATATTTTATTATTAGACTGGTGCCACATTTTCTCACTAAAACTTATAATGATCATTTCTCTACGTAGTAGAGGATGTACGGGAAGTTTTAAGATGTTGATTTTCAGGTATTTATCGGAGTCAAGTTATTAATTAATAAGGGAAATACAATACGATAGATAAAATATATTTATGGCGCCCTTGCGGTGATTTTTCTCAAATAATGATGCTATACAAATGATGCAATTATTATTATCTACCAACAGAATCTGCAGACCGGTGAAAAATAACGGGATATTATATTTCTAATTTCGAAAACAACAAATTAAAGTAATTTTCTGTTAAAATATTAAATTATAGGTTGGTACCTACTTGATTGCTTGTCTGAATTCTTCTTCACAGACAAGCAGTTCTAATTTTTAAAAGACTTTGAGTTCATTGAACTTGAATAATTTCACGGAATAACAAACATCACAGACTTGTTTGATTTGATCTTCCCTTCCGTATGCCATAGTCCTACTCGCTCTGGATCAAGACTCTTGAGCGTTATTCACATTTCACATAAAACAAATCTCGCTATACTTTACAAAAATTTGGTCGTTAATGCGGAGGTTCTTACGCTTCGAACGCTGGAGTAAAAATATAAATACATTTGCAAAGCGGCATCTACAAAGTGTTACAAATAACCAACTGCAAATCGCCACGTTAAAATTTAAACTCTTTGAAGTTACGGCGAAACATAAACATTAAGAATAAGAAAAAAGATTCCTTCCCGAAAATAAAAGATGGCGAAAAAAGAGAAACTCGAAACGTCCAGTGACAGTAAAATTTAAATGGCCGCGACGCGAGATTTGATGCGGTCTTTAAAATATAATTTATTTGAAGGATGGACGTTTTTAGAGGATTTCGGTTTTTGACACTCAAATTAAATGCAATTAGAATTATTGGTGTAGAGTTGTCAAAGAATGAATTTCTGGGAGGTCGTAACTTTTATGTGGATACTGAATACCGCATAAGACTCCCAACTGCATGGAGTAAGTGGGGTTATGGCATCCGTAGACTAAAGATGAACACAAAAATTGTCTTGTGAACGTATTTCGCTATTCAAATACTTGTCCAATCGGGGCTTAAATTTCCAATGCAACACTACGTTCACAAAATTCAAATGGGATCGAAATCTACGATGTCAGGCGAGTGTTGTAATTGGTAAATGGAAATCTACGATGTCAGAGCGCTGGGCTATTGGGCTAAATGGAAAATTTGTTTTCATTCCAATTTGTATGGAAGAAACTTCTAATTTTCTTCTTTATTCTTTGATGACATGCCTAATTTGGGTGTGTTTTGAGATTGAGGAAGGGATGAAGATAGGCAAGAAAAGGTTTGGAATGTAACTGGTTATTTAGATCTAGTCACCAAGCACAGCTAAGGCCATTTCAAGCAAAATTTGATTTTGAATGTTTCTCTTTTATCAGGACAATATTTTCTACTCTAGAACCTGCCGCAAATATACATTACATTACATTACATACATTACATAGATATGTTAGTATGCAGTTTTTGAAGTAATATATTTAAATTAAATAAAAATAAAAACGGATCCCGCATGCGGAGCCAAGCTTCTTATTCAGGACAGACTGTTTCACAAAATTTGAACCATTCATCAAATGATAAATGAATGAAATTTAACAATTATGATTTAAGATTTTCACGGCCTAAAGTATTTTTGTTATTTGTTTTTGTTGTGTTATGTCGTGTTTCGCTAACTCCTTCTTTAGCCAACGTTTCGGACAGAATTGCAGTGTCCATCATCAGGGCAGATGTGTTATTGGTTATTGTTATTGTTAAATAACACATCTGCCCTGATGATGGACACTGCAATTCTGTCCGAAACGTTGGCTAAAGAAGGAGTTAGCGCAACACGGCATAACACCCCAAAAACAAATAACAAAAAAAGAAATTTAACAATATTTTTTTAATTCTGTGAAAGTCCTATTCAATTTCTGTCATTATATAATTATGGGCCAGTTGCTTCACAGAACTGAAGTAATAACAGGACTTGAATAGAACTTTCACAGAACTTCAAAATGAACTTTAATGTCTCCATCTTCTATCTTCTATCTTCGTGTCACCTGTTCCTATACTTCATTTTACTTAACTTAACTTCACTCTATTTTTGTAATATTTATATTTTCTGTAATACCTGCATCAACTGTAAAGCGCCCCTGAGGTGATATCTCACAAAAGCGGCGCTTTACAAATTATCCAATAATAAATAAATAATGAATTCTGTTAAAGAACCCGTACTTTGTTAAAGAACCCGGCAGCAAAATCAGGAAATTATTACCCATGTTTTTTTAAAATTACGAGTATTATTATTGACTTATCACTGGCAACACTGGAAAAACCCAAAACATAGTTTTAAGCCTTAGTCATAAGTCGCTAGTTATTGTGAGCCAGTTATATTTATTTTGCAATAGATATATTTGTACAGCGCCCTTGAGGAAATTTTTCACAAAAACGGTATACAAATCAGTAAATATTTTTTATTTATTTATTTACACCCTATTGGGCTTTTACAATAAGATGGTAAGTTAATTTATAAACAACAGTAATTTAAACTTAAACTTAGCGACAGTAAATTAAAAATAACAACAGTATAACATATGTAAAAAATATAAAGCCTGAAATACAATATACACGCTAACTGAAGAACCCTTGAAATAAAAAATAAAAAGGATATTATGAATACTTAAGCGTATGTATAGATGATGGTATAATGAATACTTAAGCAAATGCAAAGATTATGATATTATCAATACTTAACATATACATAGATTATGATATTAACAATGCTTGAAAGCAAATGCATAGATTATGATATTATCTATACTTAAGCATATACATAGATTATGATATTATCAATACTTAAGCATATGCATAGATTATGATATTAACAATGCTTAAAAGCAAATGCATAGATTATGATATTATCTATACTTAAGCATATTCATAGATTATGATATTATCAATACTTTACCATATGCATAGATTATGATATTATGAATACTTACCTAAGCATATGCATAGATTACGATAACATATTATACTAGTGAGCCCTTGAGGTGATTTCTCACGAAAACAGCGCTTATAACTATATAAATTAGCCAAATATTAAATATTAGTATGAAATAATTTGGTTCTAAATGTATCAAAATTTTAAATGAAAATATCAGCGAAATTTATTAATTCATTGCCAAGTCTATGAATTCTCTCCATGACATCCAACACAGAGTTATTGTTGTGAAACGATATTTTATTAAGGCGAAGCTTAATGCCGCATCACTATTTTGTTTAATCTTTATAACGAATTGGTGTACATTATGAATACAAAAAAATATGCTTTAGATAAATTGAAGGTTTTCCTATCGTTTCGCTTGATAAGAATACAGATAAAAAAATAAATTACTGAATCAAAAATATAAATATAAATGTAAAAATATAAAATATATTTATTTTTAATAGAAATGTATGAACGCATAAAGGAAACAACTTTAAAAGATACAGTATTATAGCTAACATTGTCTGTAACAGTTTCACTTGATTGAATTTTTTGCTTTCTTAAAAAAATTATTTACAAAATAAATAAAAACCGATTTTGTGCTTGAAATCGAACGTTTCTACACTCCGTTTGTCAATCGATTTTAATGCCTATTGCCTACAATATAAGGTATACCAAGAATATACAAATTTTTGGCTTGTAGCTTCCTCTTAATTTTGCACCAGTAACCTAAATGTCCACAATTGCGAGGACCCTAACTGCAGATATTAGAATGTTCACACTATACTTACGCTCGATATATCAAACAACATTTTTACATTTAGCTTCCAATAACAAATGAATTAATTCATTCCATCAGAATACTTTACAATATAGAAAATAGATTATAAGGGTGTTAATTCAAGCGGGACGCTTTAACAATGGCCACGTGCTTTGAATAAATGAACGAAGGGCTAAAAAATCCCTTACGGTAAAAAATAACAATGTACACCTCTTTGAACAATGCAAAGGCTTATAGCACGGCTGTATTTTTATACTGTTATTATTTTATTTCGTTCAATGGGGGTGATTGGTTTACAATCTCTCACATTCAGCAGCAAATTGCTTGAACGACAGTAAAAATATGTTGCAACCATTTTAAGGCCAGGTAACCGTGCGCATCATACTTTTAAAAAAAAATTGTTACCTGGCCAAGCTCGGGATTTTATTCAGATTGTATTTTGTAAATGTATTATTTAATTATTTTAATAATTTTTTTATTTCAATATTTCTTCTCCGCGTGTTTTTCTAGTCTTAACAATTTATTATATTTATGTTTGTTTCCATGAAAACTTTCGAAATCTCAGAACTCACCTCGCTTTTATTGTTTTTTTTCTAAGCATGTTTTGTCTAAAACGGTTCTAGCGGCTTTTGAACACTTTGGTTTAGACGGATCATATTTAAAATTCATAATTTTAGTTATGTGAAAGTTTTATTCAAGTTCTGTTATTATTACCTCGTGGACTTATTGTTTCAAAGTACTTGGATAATAACAAAACTTGAATAAGACTTTCACAGAACTTATATATTTAGGACGGGTTGTTCCACAGAATTTTAATAATTCATCAAATTTTTAAGTCAAATTTCAAGCTCTGTGAAGATTCTATTCTCTGTTATTATATAATTATTGGCCAGTTGATTCACAAAACTGGAATTATATCCGAACTTTAATAGAACCTTCACAGAACTTAAAAATCAACCTTGAAATTTGATGAATTGTTCAAATTCTTCCAAACAACCGGTCCTTAATGTTTACTCAGATATTTGATTTTTTTATAAAATAGTATTTCACATATCAAAAAACTATTCAGTGAAATTTTCAAATTAGAAAAAATAGTGGATTTTGGAAGAAAAATTATCGACAAAATGGGGTTGCCACAGTGTACAGTTCCATTTGGTCTGGGTGGTTGAAACACCGAACATAAATTAATCAAATGTACCTATGGCATTTTAAGGAGTTTATCCCACCATAACATAATGTATTTATCCCCTATCAAATCGACCTGACTTTAACCGAACTGTGCTGGTATCATAAACCATACAGCCGGCTCAGAGAACACCATAACAACAATGTGTATTATAACACAACAAAACAAAACACGGTATAACATATATAAATAACAACATTCCTCAACAGTAACAAGAGTAACAGTGGTGTAATTGAATCAAACAATTGCCCCCAATTATCCAATTTGTGTTCTAAGCAGCCCTTTTCTTATGTTGCTTGTCGCGACCATCAAAACAATGCTTCCTGCTTTGTGACAACTAACAAGGAACAACCCAGTTTGGTGTAGGGGGCTGACAATTATTTTAATTTGAGAATTCTTGGAAACTGGAGTACGAACTTGTTTAAGCCCATGATTCTCAAAGTTGCGAATTCGAATTATATAACCAAATTGTGAAAAAATCTTGATCTATACAAATTAATTTCCCAAATAACAACATCGTGCGTGAGGGGTAAGGCTCTCGACTAGCAATACGAAGGTCGCAGGTTCAGATCACGGCGTGCGCAAGTAAATTTTATTTTATAAATTTGTGTTATTTCATTAAAAATAATATAAAGTATACTTCCAGAGTGGAAGATACTCACAGTATCGCCTTGGTATAAGACCACCATTCAGAATTGAAACTTTGCTTGAAATGGTTTTATTCTTGTTTGGTGACCAGATCTGAATAGCCAGGTACTCTCCAGCATTCTCTTCTCTATCTCCTCCCCTTCCCCATTACCTTTAGCCTCACAACATACCCCAATTGGGGATTTCATAGTCTGACTGGCTCCAGACGGTCGGGAGCAGTTGGGACTCTGGTGCGGTATTCACATAAAATAAAAAAAAAGGTTTGCAAAATGCTCTTTTGCATCAAGTTTTTTAGACTTTTTCGAACTATTTAAAATATGTCCATCTTCTATACAAGTTTCAAGATCTACTCAAAAAAGTTTATATAAATATTTTTTTTGAACATCAAGGTTTCATTATTTTTGCAATTTAAAGCAACATCGTTCTATTTAAAAAAAGTTTTAATTTGCGTATTTTTCCGGCAACTTGGTTCTATCTGCCATAGACTAAATAGTTTTTGAGTGACGTGTTCCATTTGCGGTGTGGTATTTGCTAATACGCTTGGGATAGCAAGTTTCTACTTACCGATCGCATGAAAGTGAGAAAATAAATTAAAAATGACTGTGAATAGGATTTCATACTGTCCCGTGATTTTTCATGGGTCTGCGATAATGAATTATGAATAATATAAGAAGAGTGTTTTAGTAATATTAGGTGTTGTTTTCAATTATTTTTTAGCTTCAATTATGAACCGTATATTATTATTACAAGTAAAAGGGAAACCACAGATTTGAGTCATATATAAAAAAAATGTATACTACCCGCCCATATAAAATCCCATCTGAACTAACATGACAGATGTACAAATTGGCGGCAATCTACTTAAACTCTCACCGACCGGAAGTTGCACTCCGCCACGCTTCTCTTTTCAAAATCCTGCCATGTTCCATATTTGAAATATTAATAGTAATAATAATAACCACTCTACCACTTCCGGCATTATTAGAATTAGGGATGATTTGGTTATTGGTTTGTCCCGCTAGGGGTAGCTTTATGGAATATAATATGGCCGAACAAAATGCCTATTATATATTTAAATTTAATGTGAGGGTGGATTTTTAAACAAGATTAAAAATAGAGGTGAAAGTAAACTACTTTATTAATTTTATGTGAAAATGCGAACAGTGTCGACAATTTAAAATATATTTACAAACCTTATCCATGACTCTATAAAAATATATGTTCAAATCTTCTCAACGACTCAATAAAAATATATGTACAAATCTTCCCCATGATTCAATAAAAATATATGTACAAATCTTCTCCATGAAAGGGTTCTCTATGAAGAGTTACTAAATACCGATTGTATGCATTTCGCTCGTATTTTTTAGAACTTACGTTCTTGTGCTTTAGGACCTGTTACGTACAATAATAATAATTTGATAATTTGTATAGCGCCGTCTTTGTAAAAAAATCACTTCAATGGCGCTGTATAACTTATTGTGAGTTTCTAGGCTCTAACTAATTTTTTATTATTTACAAACAGATACAGAAAAACATACTCACCTGGCAAGTCACTTCAGATAAACACACTTTCGGATAAACATCTATTTTTTTATTTACAAACAGATACAGAAAAACATACTCACCTGGCAAGTCACTTCAGATAAACACACTTTCATTAACGCTAAGCACTGTGAAGGTGAAAGGTTTCTGACTTTGTGGATGTTACTGTCTAAAAAGGTGAGTTTTAAATTTAGCTCTGAATTCTGTCTAGCAATAAATATCTTTCGATTGCATCCAAGTTCCATACCTTGTTTCTCCAAATAAATGCTGTTTTTACAAACAATATCAGGGCTATGTGCAATAAAAACCTAACCGCTAACGCTTTAAGTCATCCCCTGTCCAACCCTTTCCGACCTTCCTCCTTCTTGTTTATTGTCAGAAAAACCCTGACAAATTGTGTTATAAATCACGGAAAACGCGCACGCTAACAAAGAAGGGCGTTTTTGGGCGGCAAAGGGTTGAAACAGCCCTTGGCTGCATGCAGTACTGCGCTAAACACACCGAATGCTAAATATACATCGTTTATCATGAAAATAACCATACGAAACTCTCCATAAAGTTTTGTATTGTTGTTTGTACAACACAAATGTATTCAAGATGATTTTGTTCTGTCCAAAGGCGTGAAACATTCTATTGTGTTTGAACGGTGGGTTTGCAATAACATGTTGGCTATCGTCCAACATTGTCATTAATGTCGGCAATGTTTGACATTCTGGAGTCCAGAAATGTTAAGGAATTTGATGTGTTTTTTTTAGCTCCACACAGGCCCCGAGGAAAATATTTTCCCTCATGGCAATGTCATCTTTAAGGATGCTGTGTAATGTATCTTTTTAAGGAAATAAAGGAAAGAAAGTTCTGGGAAGGAAAGAGGTATGAGGATTAAGTATTAATCTGGAGGTCAGTGTAACGGAAATATGAATCTATTTCTCCCACTGCGGTGCAAGGCGATGAGTCCTGTTGGAGAGATCAAAGGGTCTCCTTCAACGAATCCGCCGCCAAGACCTATATAAACCTCACCCCAACACGTAATAAGAAATCTTTTACACTTAATCTTTAAAGTTCTCAGCCTGCAAACTGGGCGCTTGCTCTAGAATTTATTTGTCACTGTTTTCTTTATGTAATTAAATATTAGCTGTCTTCGCTTTTCTGATTGTAACAGTGAGTATAAATATACGAATAAAGGTAAATATGAGATCCCTCAAGCGTACGTGTGGCAAATCCATGTACGGATGGCTGCATTGCAAATGTGAAAATTGAAAAATAATGTTGGCCGATTTGGTAATGCACAAAGAAGTCTCTGAGAGAAATCATTTCCTTCAGGGCTAGGTCCTTCAAGAGGATTCTGTTTGGAGGATCTTTTTGAGGAAAGGCAGGAGTGAACCTTTGACTTGACGAAACTAGAAAATAAAGGAAAGGAAACATAGGTTAAGACATTCAACTGAACTTTAAAAAAACGACTCATAAGTGATAAGTGCCTGTAAGAATGTTAGGCACGCGTTTTCCCGGAGCCAATGGGACGTGATTATTGTTGACTCACCAGTTGGGTGTGCTGTGAGACTGAACAAAGTGGGAAATGGAAGGTTGGGCTATTCAGACCTGGTCGGAAAACACGAACGTTTCCATTTCAAACAACGTTTATCCTAACAGTATAAGAATCTTCCACTGAAAGGTAATTTGGCCAGAAATACAGTACAGTAATACAGAAAGGAAGAACAGAATGCGCGCAAACTGCAAAATAATATAATTTCAACATATTGTAAAAGAAGGTTAAATAAAATTACAGGCGCTCAACTCTACTAAGCACGTGAGTGAGAAAAAATTGAATATATTATGGTTTCATGTTTTTCAGTTTCAAACCATTATGTAAAGTGCCGACACATTTCGGAAACGGCTCTCAAGTAGGGGTAGGTATATTTGCAGTAGGGGTAGGCACTACAAGGCACTCCATACGCCATGTGTATTTTATGAGTATGTTTTACTTTTGCCTCCCTCGGAGACGAAGGTTCCACGAACCCCTTTTTTCCTTTTCATTTTATTAAATAATATTCGGAAAATTTGCCAGTGGACGTTTTATAACGACACTTTTCGTAATGCTGTGTTTGGTGTTTTTACCACTGAGCTAAACGTTTATAAAGTATGCCAAATTCCATTATTCGATCGAAGAGAAATGCTAAATGCTCGAAATCCAACTCTGCTATTCTGACATCTATAACTCGAAGAGCGTTTTCACAAGAAGCATATACCCGAAAGGGTTTTTTCTTTTTTTGATTCTTAATCTATATGTAGTTGTCCACGAAATGGCTAATTCAGTTTTTTGAAAATCAGTACATTTATCAGCTTTATGTGTAATAGAAAATTATAAATTTTCACAAATTGAAACATCTACAGACCTACATCTATGTAAACGTGAAATAACTAGGTACGTATATAATTTAGTCATTGAAGACAAGAAGTCAAGTTAAGAAGTCCTACCGTATTTCGATGTGTCTGAGTAGGGCTCCAGTTACATAAAAAAATATGTTTTGCTGCAATTAGGTAGATACTTTGAAGGATAAAGCAAACATATTTTTTTGATGTTATTAAAAACAATCATTCTATTGTAGAACTTTAGATGGGTAGGAATCTAATGATCAGTGTTTCCAGGACTTATGAATACATCCCTCTCAACCGGCCTCTAATGATCAGACCTGGACAAACCGCACCCGATGAACTCGGGTACTCCTGTTAAGTCACCAAACGTAGCGAACCACTTAGGGTGACCTATGTCAGAGTTGTTGGTTATTCAATAAATGGTTCCCGGGGTGGCGGTAACCAAACCCGCCTCACAAATTTTATATCTGAAAATTTGCACAGGAGTTCCTTGGATTGTGAGGCTGTGGAATATGCGGTATCACATAAAAAAACTCATTCACTTTCACTCCAAATCACTCTCCGCCGGGTCAGGCAGGTAGCTTGACGTACTAATTTAGGTTTTGACAGCACCCTCTTCCGAAGGGTAGGTACCTAAGCACCTCGTAGGGCTGGCAGCTCCTGTATTATAATTCAGGAGCCCTTTAATGCGTTTATACAAGGTCCGTTGTAACCTCTCTTTCTATCATATGCATAGCTTATGAGAAAGGGGGAGAGGTTATAGCTGAGCTATCAGAGGTACGCCTATATGGTCTTGTCACTGAGAGCTCAGTTGTAGCTTCTCTTTCTGTTGCATGGATCATTTTTGAGAAAGAGGGAGATATTACAATGTAGATCACTGCTTTTGTAAACATCTCTTTCTGCTGCACGCGGTGTTAATGAGATAGAGTGAGAGACTATAACGGAGCTATCAGCGGTTTTATTATGGCGTGTTTTATATTCGAGGGATGCAGGTAATACGGCGGGAAGGGTGCTTATTTCATATAAAGTTTGGGGATGCTCTAATTAATCGAATGAATAGGGGTGTTGTATCACCTGGCTTTGTTCTCTCACTTTCTGACCTCCGTGCCAGAGCAGTAGGTACGTAAGCTCCTTGGCTCGGTACTAAGTGATAGCGGGTTCGTTGCCTACACAGAAAAAATTGCGTATTGCTACTTTTTTTTAAATCTCACCAAAATTTCCAAACTCACCAGACCGTTTCCTGATAAACTTTTAGTAAAGTAGCAATATTTTTTTTTAGTAATTTTTCTCCGTGTACTTACATGAAATGTCCCCGCTACCTTCAGCCTCACAACATACCCCAAATGGATGCCTTAGTCCCACTGGCTCCAGACGTTTGGGAGCATTTGAGACTCCTACGCGGTAAAAAAATTTACCCCCGGAGGTTTTATTTTATTTTTATTGTTTTATGTGAATGTCATAGTTCTAATAAAAATTAGTCTAGTGAGGTCATTTTTTTACTTTCACCTATGCCTGATTTTTGCTATGATGATTTTTTCTCATTGAATGGCCTTTTTTTTCTTTTTCACATCAATAACTAATAAGGATACACAGTGTAATAGTATATTAGCACTCCTCCTCACTCTGAATTGCTGTTCCTAGGCGGACTGTAGGTTGCTGTGGTGGTGTGTTATTGGTGATTCATAATTTTTATTATTTCCCCATCTTCATGATTGTTGCCCTCATCTTCATGTTTTTTGATTTCCTCATCTTCATGTGTGTTGATTTCCTCATCTTCATGTGTGTTGATTTCCTCATCTTCACGTTTGTTGATTTCCTCATCTTCATGTTTATTGATTTCCTCATCTTCATGTGTGTTGATTTCCTCATCTTCATGTGTGTTGATTTCCTCATCTTCATGTTTGTTGATTTCCTCATCTTCATCTTTTTTTACTGTTTTTTTTGATTTTCTCATCTTCATATAATTTTGAAGCGTGGCATTCATGGTTTTTCTTGCCAAAAGATGTACCGATTTCACTTTGGATTATTAAATTTATTTGATTTTATATTACGTAAGTTTATATTTTATGTAGTTTATTGTTCAGTTCAGTGCCGATAAATCTGTATTTATTGTAATATAATTTTTACATTTTCATATATAAAAGCAACAACAATATTAATAGGTACAATAATTAATTCTCTATTTAATTTAATTGTATGCTGTACATTATCTATCTCACAAGGTGTAACCTAGTTACGATTGACGATAGCATCCATAATAATTGTAGTATATTTTGTTCGTTGGTTTAAAAAAAATAATTATATACCTAATCTCAGTGTAGAGAGTATGAATATTATATATTGTGTCAATCTCTGTATATGGTTTAAGGGTCTTCCGGAACGAGGGTAGGATACAATGGCTCTCCACAGCTTCCGTCAACCTTCGGCTTTGAGCCCTCATTATGTCCGTATTAAAAGCAGGGGATGCCAAATCGCCAAGCCAGTCACAGGGCGCTTGTAAAGTCACGAACCGAAATACATAATAAAAAATAAATCATTAATTGTACTATTTACACTTTATTGACGCACTACTGGTGGGTACATGTTACTTCATGTAAGGTTACTGGTAGAAACACCTGGATCAAAAATCGGAAATTTATACGTGATGGCATAATCATGCTGTCTCTTTCATACTCGAATGTCTCTTTCATACTCGAATGTCTCTTTCATACATTTAGACCTACATTCGTTACATTGAGGAAATCTTTTTTACTTTGCATGGAGTTGTAGATATGTTCAATATCGCTCTGGTGAACGACCAACGTTCAGAATCGAAACGTTGTTGCTTGAAATGACTTTGATCGTTTTTAATGACTGGATCTGATTAGACATGTAGTTCTTCACCTACTTCTCCCACATTTTTCCACTCTTTTTCCTCCCCACTCACTTCAGCCTCATAAAATACTCATTTTGGGGTTGCTATAGTCGCCTGGTTCCGATTGGTCAGTAAGATTAAGGAAGGCTTAAATTCTTAGGACGTATAGAAATAAAATAAAATCAATTTATTGTACATACAAATATATATCTATGTATATACAGGGTGTATAAGCACGTACACCATAAAAGTTAACCTAAGATAATTTTGAATATCCGGGGACATATTTATGTACTTAGTATATTTCATATAAAAAAAAACAAAAAATGTATTTTTCTATTACACGTCGCCACTGATCACACTGCCACACGTCGCAACGGATCACGTGATATGCGATCCGTCTCTTATAAACAGTGCTGCTGGAACGAGATGGTGTTCGTATCACGTGATATCCTAGGTTGTATCCAGTGACGGCGTGTGATGAAAAGTTTTTAATGAAAACAATTTCATCGGACAGCAAAAATACGTAAACATTTTTTACTCCAAATAGGCTCAGGAATCGTAAAATATGACTACTCACACTGTTACTCGTAGTATCGCCCTGGTGATAGACCAACATTCAGAATAATTACTCAGAGTACTTCTCAAACTTCCGAATCCCATTTTTAATCCCTTCCTAATTTTCTTCTCCGGAGAGTTAGAGATTAGTTTGTAGTACTATGGCATCTCCATAGTACTACAAACGAATTTCAAAAGAGAGCAATCTGTTCACCCGGTATCTATATGCGCAATGAGCGCTCCCCTCACACCCCACCTCCTTTCACCCCCACCGCACGACCGCACGGCCCTTTATTGCACCTGAGACGATCCTCGTATGAATGCCTAATGCCTGCCCAACTAACCCGGGTTAGGCCGGGCGAGGTTCAGACTGACAATTTATTAGTCCTGTCTCCTGTCAAGCATACGGAAGTTCTGACTGTTCTGTATACCTATCTTACATCACATTACACAAGGTGCTCACGTAAAAGTCAACAAGCATTTAATTTTTTTGTATCTTTTATCAATACTTGCAAAATTACTTTGTGGCATCATTTTAATAACAAGACATTGAAACACTTTGTATATACCACTTTTAATTAATAATAATCAGGATAATGAAAATAAAAGAAGAACGTACAGAAAAACAATTATAACGAGAGGTAATTAATTATTAATTTTTTAAATAGTTCATTTTTAGATTTATGTATCTAGCAGTTTTTTTATAAACTAACGCAAATATGAATTAATCGAAAACTTTTTTAATTCAACATAAAAATAATCAAGGAGTAGGTAACTGAGATGTATAAATAACAAAAATTAAAATTACAAGTACTGAATCAAAATTACAAATACAAAATTAAAATTACAAATACAAAATTAAAATTACAAATACAAAATTAAAATTACAAACACTAACTTTAAATTATTATTAATATAAGTATCAAAGCGAAAATAAATTTGAGAGATGGCTATTTAAAAAAATATGTGTATTCTAATTAACTATAACACTTTTTTATAATTTTTAAAATTTTAAACTTATCTAATTGTAAACCCATTGTATTCGTATGTAAAAAATTTAACCCTTTATTTATATCAAAAGAATGATTTGTTTCCAAAATGTGGTTGGAAAATTCAGAATTATAATTATTATTCCAACACCTAAGGTGCTCCTTAACCCTTTCAGCCCCAGTGTTAATTCAAATTAACATGAACTTTGTGATTTTTTTTACCGTAACTGTAGCTTTTTAGAAAAGCCATGTTTTCGTTTTCTTATAGTTTGTAGTCTTTTCTGTGGCGTCTATTTTTTCCGCTCGGTTGAAATCCTTATTCCCGCCACAACAACGATAAATATTTTGACATCTGCTGATTGTGAGTTTCATCGAATTTCTGCCATCATTGATTACTTAATTTATGGTGAGCTATCAATATTTTACACTCGAATTACAAATATTTTAACGCATTAAGATGTGTTCTATAATAATAACATCAATTCAATTCACTGATAACAGTAATTTCCCAGAATATTCTAAATGAATTTCAATGTTCATTAAAATTAACACTGGTAGTGACGGACATGTTTTCGACTAGTACGGCGAATTTTTAAAGATTTATTATTTTAGATTATTTCTTTATTTATGAATGAATTTTAGTTAAAATGTTATTTGTTTGTACCTTAGAGATTATCACTACATTGTAAATGTGCATTTTTGACATGAAACAGTTATTTGTATTACTTTTGTGTTATGTTTATTTTACGTTACTTTTTAAAAAATACCCTCTGACGCCCAATGTTAATCCAAATTGACATAGAAAAATTTCTAAAAAAAAAAAAAAAATAAATGCCAAAAATTTTCAAAGAATTTTCTGAGGTATTATCAAGCATTACATATTTTATATGTGTGGAAACAATAATGCGGATGTGAAAGGTTTAACTCTACTGTTCAAATTTTTAGAAGTTTAACCTATATAAAAAAAGTTACAATTATTAAAAATTACATATGCACTCTCGATTTGTTTAAAATATCATCCTTATCCTTGTTATTTAAAATATAATTTTTAATTTGTTATTTGAATAAAAAGCTTGTTGGATGGTTATTGGGATTTTTTAATTATGAAATTTGGAGGATGATTATTTTAACATTTATTTATTGGAAAATTTGTATAGCGCCGCTTTTGTGAGATATCACCTCAGGGGCGCTTTACAGTTGATGCAGGTATTACAAAAATAAACTGAATTTAAGTTGATTAAAATGAAGTACAGAAACAGGTGACACGATAATAGAAGATGGAGACTCTGCAGCAAGAATCCTAGGTGGTGAGGAAACAGGTCCAGCTGCTGCAGCGAAAGAGTCCACCGCGTCCACCAACAGTGCCAGCACGAGGTTCGTCATCCGTCCAGGTATGTGTCTGCGGCTAATAATAGCACTGACACAATACCCTCTCACAGATACTAGACCTTGGCAGCACCTCTGTGACGTTCGACGAAGATAGAAAATGGAGACTCTGCAGCAAGAATCTTTGGTGGTGAAGAAACTGGACCAGCTGCTGCAGCGAGAGAGTCCACCGCATCCACCAACAGTACCAGCACGAGGTAGCAGTACCGTCAGTACCTGCTGCTAATAAAGCGCTGACACCTCAGATAGATAAGAGACCTTGGCAGCACTGCTGTGACGTTCGGCGTTTGTCAACTATGTGTGGATAAACAGAAGATCTAATAAACTTTTTCTTATATTTTTTGTTTCACGTATTATTTTTTTAGGACTATAACCGTTATTGATTGTAATTTGTTGATATTTAATAATGTATTAAATTTTTTTAAAGATAAAGGAACATTAACTATTCAGCATAGTATGAAAAGCTGATAATTTTTGAGAAAATGGATGGTTCAATGTTTCATGTATAACAATATATATTAATAAAAATGTGAATGTTCGTTTGTTCAAGTTCTTTACTGATTGCTTTGAAATTTTGACGCAACAACGTTGCATTCGAATACGCTTGTGTTTTTATATACCTATATTATATAGATGTCACCTGTGACAGGTAAAAACTTTTTTTTTAAACATCGCCATCTGTTGGACGTACAAGCAACAGTCGCTATTGTTTCTCTGCCCGCACAGCAACGCGTGGTGGGGTACAGATAATATCTGTATATGTGCTCTACGAAAAATGTTAAATTCAAATTTAACAATCTTTAATATCTAAGGAATAATATTTTTTTTGTTACTTTAAAATTAACTATTTAAAATTATGTTTAATCGATTTCTTTCCGTATATCATCGCAGCATTACACCTGAACACTAATCATTGTACTATATAATATAATGTACATACGCACAAGAATATAATATATGATAGGATATCATACCTGCCACAACACAACAGAGATTAGCCGAACCTTTTACGTATAATTACAACAATGGGTTTTGACGGACGGGGTTTGAACCTGGGGTTAAGTTGCGGCCGAACCTGGTGATTGATTGAGGTAATC
This sequence comes from Hesperophylax magnus, assembly GCA_026573805.1. NCBI lineage: Eukaryota > Metazoa > Arthropoda > Insecta > Trichoptera > Limnephilidae > Hesperophylax > Hesperophylax magnus. Next base: position 7,985,369 of record JAIUSX010000184.1, on the reverse strand, counting down.
GCGGGTCTAGGTTAGGTTAGGTTACCTCGCGAGAGTTGTGTTGTACCTAAATCCATCCTGCGTTACCTGGCGATAATTCAATGTACAAAATCAACTTACGCAGATTTATGCTGAACCAAACTATGTGTTGGAGAGGAGAGGTTATGTTTAGTTGTAAAATCGAGCTTGTACACGGTGTTCGGAAACTCGCAATACAATTGGGAAACTGGTGAATCTACTTCGCATAGAGAACCTAAAAAAACTCAGCATTTCGATTTTTTTTAACCTTCTCGCAACTAAAGCGTTAAAACTTTTGGATCCGAGTCTTTGAATCGACGCATAAAAAACATTTAATAGCTGATATCAAACCATTTCAACGCGGACTCGATTTGCTCGAAAACGAAAGCTCAAATCCAAAAAAGTTATAGACACCACAAAATGGACTCCAAATGTGATGTTTATTCCCCAGTTTCCCGCTTGTAGGTACTACGAGTTTTCGGAAACCGTGTTTATACCTATTTTTTTAAAGTCCTTCAAACAAGCTACAAAATTATTGATTTCTTTGATATATTCTTGTATAATTTTATTTTTATACGCTACTATTTAATTTTCATTCAAATTAGTTTTCATACTACTACCAGGTTTATTTAAACAGATGTATTATATAAACTAAATATCATTAAAATTAATATTTTTTTCTTCTTGTTCCAGGTAAGCTGAAATCAATGTCTTCCATTCACAACATAAACAATTTGGTATGTTATCAATATTAATCCTTCCTTTCTTCAATATTCCATAATTTCCGATTAATATAATTTCCGATCAATATAATTTCCGATTAATAAAATTTCCGATTAATATAATTTCTGATCAATATAATTTCCGATTAATATAATTTCTGATCAATATAATTTCCGATTAATAAAATTTCCAATAATTGAAATTCCAAGAATAAAACATTTTATTTAAAACTAGTGGACCCCGAAATGTTTCGCTATTGCTAATGTATTTCTCGAGCGTTACCGACTTCTTCCAATATTAATTTCTGTATACCACAATGTTACTGTTCAAAAACCACATTATATATTACGTATTCCTCTGGCATCCCCGACTTTTTATACCATTCAAACAACTTTCTAAACGCTCCTGGCACTAATAAGAACAGCCTTTGAAATTTTCAGTGATACCATCTACTACTTTTCAAGTTTTGCGAATACAAACACAAGCGGGCTGAATTTTTATATATTAAGATTACCAGGAAACTTATCCTTTTGAAATTCTTCAATTCTAATACTTTCTGCTTAATTTTTCTTTATCACCTATAACTTAGGACAGTAGGTACTTAAATTAATACTAATGACTCCCTTAATACCTAGGTATTGCATAAAACCTCACTTAAATGCATCCGTACCACCTGTATAACTTATGCTAAGGCAACTTTTGCATAACTTAAGCCTCAGCAATTAGGTACGGCAAGCTATGTTCCCTCTGCCGAAGTTAGAAGTTGCGATGGCTTAGGCTTAGCTCGTAGCTGCGATTTAGTTGCCGAAGCGAGCTTAAAGCTTACTAAACTAAGTAACCGGCAAGTTATCTACATTAGGGCAGATATTATAATGAACCGATAGAAGTTGCCGCCAGCTAACTGCCGGGTATTCCATATCGCTATTTACAGACAGCCGGTTTCTACCACGGAGTAAAAACATAAATTGGTATCGACAACTTATTGGAAGCATCAACCAAGTAAGACAACTTTAGATCGGCCATTTTTAACAAACTAGAAGATATCGTCATGTATTTTGGCCATTTTTAAATACATTTATTTGAATTTCACTTTCGTTTTTGGGAATGAATCTTGGAAGCGAAAATTAACCACTTCCCGAGATCCGATCGAGTTGAAACTCGGCAGATAGACTTGTTTAATGGATTATCGATGACAATGCATGCATTCTATTTTGGTGACAATCATGCACACACACGCATATCTAGGCATCTCTCTAAAATTGGATGACATTACAGCATTTAATAAACGAAACAAATGTTAATATTTATTGAAGGATTTGGTTTTATGCAAAGCACAAAGGATAACAATTTTTTATAAGAAATTATTATTATCCATTTTGAAATTTATATTTGTATTTCAGGCTAATATATTTTTTTTATTAAATAAATGTTGGTCCTACCCGATCGGCATTTGGCGAGGTTGGTAGAGGAGTCGACTCCATTTCATGGGTAGGAAACTTCAGTCCGCAGTCAGACCATTGTGTTTTTTAAGTTTTAAAAGACATTTGAAAATACATGTTTTGATCAATTTAACGGGTTAATTTTTTGTGCCTTTATAATAATAAATATAGAAAATAATGTATATTGTGAATGTCATTCTATTTTTTCGGTCCTCATTTCACTGATAATTTTTCGAAATGATTATAAACTCCCTTTTGTAAAACGGAATCGCATGAAAAACTGTTTTTTATCCATTATACAGTTGGAAGAATTCTCTATAGACTCTCACGAGCTGCAAATACATATGAAAATATGAAGACAAACATACACCATAATACTAATATTTAAGCCCCCGAGTACCCAATTTATAACAAGTTTCTCGTCAACTCTTTAAGTTTTTGAGTTCCAAAAAAAATATATGTTATTTTTGAAGATAATATCTAAACATTTGTTCCCTCGATAGAAAAAAAATCACAAATTAAGCTCCGAAAATTATTAAAAAACACGTTTTGTTATGTTATTTAGTATGTTATAGGCATGAAACAGTTTATCTTTAAATTCAACTACAGCATTTGTATATAGATTTTTGCTCTTTTTCAAACGAGTCATGTAATGTCATTAACTAATTTCACCTTTTTCGCTTAATTATTATCGTTTTTTTTTTAATATTAGCGCGCTCCCTCTAACATTTGTATTTACATATCTCCCTTTCAAACCATCTTTGAACGATATATATAAATATATATAAAGAACACAATTTTAAACTTTTTTCCACTTGTTTTTATTTGACCGTGACCGGTTTCAGCCTGTTAGGGCCATCTTCAGACTGGTACAATTTTTGTCTTAAACTAGGGTTTATATACATAGGCAAATTACATTGAGGGGAGGGGTTAACATAGTAGGTTGGTTTGAATTATGAGGGGTTTTTTCGTGAAACATGATATTTCCCAAATAAGTATTGTTATTAAAATCAAATGAATTTATCTGTAGAACTATGATAATTATGCCTATTAGGACTATCAATTTAAGGATTTACCCAACATAAAGTTATCGGTAATCTATTGTGTGGTTAGGAAAAAATATTTTAATGGATTTTATATAATTCAAATACATATTTATGATAGGTGACACACTGATTATAATGGATATAGCAACGGAGATTTAGTAACTGATTCTAATTTTGTGTTCATAACATTGTTGGAGTTTACTTTTTTAGTGAGGCGGGTTATCTCTAATGACTCTAGCCTATCTAATTTATGACCTTTGTCGCAGGTATGTAAAAATTTTACATCTCTATCCTTGTCAAACGAGTGTTTATTCTCAAGTAAGTGTGCCGCAACATTCGACATTTCGCCTTTGTCATTTACCCAGCTTGAAAAATGTTCCTTTATGCGGGTTTTGAATGATCTACCCGTTTGGCCTATATAGTAAGACGGGCAATTGGCACAGTTGATTTGGTAAACTCCTGAGTTTTCCATTTTATCCCTTTTAAATTTATTATTTATTAGGATTTTACCTAATGAATTTACATTATAGAATGCTGTTTTACAATTGTCTTTATTGGTTATCCTAGATATTTTTGTGGATATATCACCAATATACGGTATTTTAACCCATTGTTTTTTTGTGACATCATTTTCATTGTTGATTGTTGATCTAGGATAACCAATAAAGACAATTGTAAAACAGCATTCTATAATGTAAATTCATTGTTGATCTAGGATAACCAATAAAGACAATTGTAAAACAGCATTCTATAATGTAAATTCATTGTTGATCTAGGATAACCAATAAAGACAATTGTAAAACAGCATTCTATAATGTAAATTCATTAGGTAAAATCCTAATAAATAATAAAGTTAAAAGGGATAAAATGGAAAACTCAGGAGTTTTCCAAATCAACTGTGCCAATTGCCCGTCTTACTATATAGGCCAAACGGGTAGATCATTCAAAACCCGCATAAAGGAACATTTTTCAAGCTGGGTAAATGACAAAGGCGAAATGTCGAATGTTGCGGCACACTTACTTGAGAATAAACACTCGTTTGACAAGGATAGAGATGTAAAATTTTTACATACCTGCGACAAAGGTCATAAATTAGATAGGCTAGAGTCATTAGAGATAACCCGCCTAACTAAAAAAGTAAACTCCAACAATGTTATGAACACAAAATTAGAATCAGTTACTAAATCTCCGTTGCTATATCCATTATAATCAGTGTGTCACCTATCATAAATATGTATTTGAATTATATAAAATCCATTAAAATATTTTTTCCTAACCACACAATAGATTACCGATAACTTTATGTTGGGTAAATCCTTAAATTGATAGTCCTAATAGGCATAATTATCATAGTTCTACAGATAAATTCATTTGATTTTAATAACAATACTTATTTGGGAAATATCATGTTTCACGAAAAAACCCCTCATAATTCAAACCAACCTACTATGTTAACCCCTCCCCTCAATGTAATTTGCCTATGTATATAAACCCTAGTTTAAGACAAAAATTGTACCAGTCTGAAGATGGCCCTAACAGGCTGAAACCGGTCACGGTCAAATAAAAACAAGTGGAAAAAAGTTTAAAATTGTGTCCTTTATATATATTTATAATGGAATTCCACCACGAAATAACAGTTTCAAATATTAAAACATCTTTGAACGTTTACTACCGGGTCTTAACTCCCGCTAAAAAATGTATTCTTCCGAATGGTTCTAGGAGGCAGATAGCGATATCGGCACGTTATAATTCAAGCAAGCTTAAAGATGTTGAACTAAGTACCCGGCATATTATCTACATTACTGCATCATTAGATCTGGTGTACTTCGAATAATCCATTAAACTTGACGAAAAGTTTACTAGAGCCGCATTCTTCCAGCTAATTACTCAAGTTTTGAAAATTATAAGCAAGTTTGAATCCTCGTGCTGACTTAAGTTTTCACAGGTTGATTATCTGTGGAATTTTCAAAATTGGTGTCTTGGAAACTTTGAAATGTTTTAATGCGCGTAAGATTTAAATTTGCAATGTAGGTTTACCAAGCATGATGTTTTCTTTTTTATGTTGTATTTGGATTTAAAGCTTATGCAAACATGATCAACAAATTCATCATCTTCTTCTCACGGTGTCCTCCCATATTGTAGGTTGGGTTTAGCTATGATTGACTATGTTAGGTTTGGTTGAGATACGCTGTTTTTGTGTTTTAACGAACTAGTGAACAAAATATCCGTCTTTTGATCCAGTCAAATTTGGGGTTGATAATGTTAAATAATAGGGTTAAAAATATTTTTTTTCTTGATTTTTAAAACTTTTTGAAAACCGAGCTAACCACATATATTATATTACACTAGCTGAAGTCCCCGGCGTCGCCCAGGCTTAACACAGAGTTTTTCGAAATCAAATTTCCCTTATTTTGAACGTTTTTTGCATAGATTTTACCTACACATAGTTGTATAGCAGCGTTTGTATGTTTTTTGTATTTTTGTGTATGTTTATTTTTGTTTTCCTAGTATTTACATATTAATATCTATTATTTTATTTATAAACTAATGTTTATAGACAAGGATTTTAGGCATATCACAAAGGATAACAAGATATTAGTCTGAAACACATATAAAAATCTAAAAAATGTTCTGAGAACAAAATAAATGGCGCTGACGGGAATTGAACCCGCTGCCTTCTGATTGCCGGTCAGCTGCTCTACTATTGCGCTACGTCAGGTTTTCTAAACACGCAAAATAATTCAAGGTGTACTAGTATTTTTCATTCAACAATAATTGCTTTTTTTCTCGTAAGATTTTTTCAGTTGGGTATTTAAGAGCATTATTAGTCATGTATACCTCATCAGAAAAGTTGAGATATTGTGCCTGATTAAGGAAGCCATGATTCGAATATGGAATTATACATAGAACACAGTTTATTCTAAATGAAACAGACACTTAGAAACCACTTTATTTTGAGGTATATTCGTCGACCGGTTTCGATTGGACTCAATCTTCTTCAGAACAATAAAATATAATACCCTGAATTGTCTATTGTCCTGAAGAAGATTGAGTCTAATCGAAACCGGTCGACGAATATACCTCAAAATAGAGTGGTTTAAAACCAAGTGTTTGTTTCATTTTGTATAATGTCGAGCCACAAAGTGTTTGCTTTCTTCGATAATAAGAAAGTTTATTCATCAACATAAAAATAAAATAAAAATACATTCCCTATCGTATCTTTTTAGATTGAAAAAAGTAAAAATACCGTAATGTTCTGATATATTTAAAAAATAATAAAATCATATCTGCCAGCCATTGATGTAGTCGTATTTAGTCTATGCTGCCATCGGGGAAATAGTGTTAATTAGTTAGTTACACGAACTTTTGACTGAATAGGTGGGTACTAGTGAAACTTTTAAAACTTTAAAATGCATAAATTGAGTAGTTAGAAATGATGCTATTTTCCATACAAACTTAAGTGCAATTTATCGCTCCATCGACCCCCCCTCACAAATAGCCTCTAGCGGCCGGTTCCGGAAGCTGACAAAAGCGCGGAAAAGCGTCGCTTCCCGCCATTTATCGCCTCGACGGCACCATCAATAATTTGTCTATGGTGATTTATTGACGCAATAATTCGATTATTTTTTCTATGGATTAATAGTGGACGTGCTAGAAGTACTGTGTAGTTCGACTTTTATAGCGGAATAACTTTTTTACTTTATGTGACCATTGGAAACTGCTAGTTAGAGTATAATGGATCATAATATTTATTTGTTTACGTTAAACGAACTTACGACGGTTTAAAGCCAAATCAACTCGATTAACAATGTTGTGAATTTTAAGAGCAAAAAGCGTTTAACAAATTTTAAAATGATTGTTCTTTTTAAATCCACACAGGAAGCCTTCAGGGAAATGATTTCCTGGACTCTCTCATCTTTAGAGATGCCGCGTGAAGTGTCTTTTTTAATCAAAGAAAGGAATGAAGCTATGAACCCGTGTTGTAGGAGGACGGAAACACAGAGACTGGCTTCTAATTCCACAGCCGTACTGTTGACAGGAACGAGTCGTTAAAACTACTTTATCTAGTTCTCAAGTGACAATTGTCAACCTTGTACAAATGTTGGGTGTATTTTCCTATCTTCCATTGAAATACCGATTGAACTGAATAATAATAAAAATAATAATTTGATGATTTGTATAGCGCCGTTTTTGTGCAAAATCACCTTAAGGGCGCTGTACAAATTTATAATACATTTCTACAATGATCTATGTTATATATAGAGATAATATACAGTACAATACTTACCTGGTAGGTCACTTGAGATTAACACTTAATTAACATTAACTAATTGTTTATTAGCAAAATTAAGATACAGGATTTAAAACATAATTTAAAAAAAATGGATATAACTGGACATTCTCTCAGGAATGGTATATTTAATTTAAGGGTATGACAGCTTAAAAAGGTAAGTTTTTAGTTTAGACCTGAATTCTGTTGGACTTGTTATGAATCTTAGTATCGAAGGGAGTTTATTTCAAGCCTTCGGCCCTGATACTTCGAAACCGCGATCACTAAACTTATATTTGGCTTGCGTTTAGGTTCCAGCAGTCTGCCTACAGCTGCTGATGTTGCTGATCTAAGAGTTGACTGCCTCAGACCAGTGTTTTCCGGGACGCATAGTTCAGAGATGTAGGGTGGGGCCAGCACAATTTGTACTGGATTCTTTCAAGGCACTTGACCCAGTGAAGGTTACGAAGGTGTTCTGAAATATGAAACCTGGTATCTGTTCCCCCAAAGACTACAATCCGTTCATTAAGGTCGGAGATTCTATCAACCGAACCATCCGAATAGTCAAGTTTTGGAATCCATTTATATATTGTTTTTGACAAGACGGAGACAAGTTTGTTACACATTTTCATTTATTCAATTAGACCAAAGAGTATTAAAATCTCTGGCTAAACCGGGCAGTTAACCAGGTGGTAACCGTCAGGATTGTACTTGTTGTATTTGTTTAATATAAAATAATAAAGCAATTGGGTCCGTTCGGTCCACGGAACAATGAATATGCATAGCTTCGTGTCCGCATTTCGCTAATGGCTTTAACAGAGATTACCCATTCATTCTCTCAACACAAAGGTTTCGGAACATTAAAAATTTCATCTTCTTGTTTTGATTTCCCCTCCTGTCTTTATGCTGTGTTTCGAGCTGCTTTATATCCCAGAATAAACAGAAAATTGTTACGTTTTTTGCTACGTCATTTCGCATTTACCCCTAATTTAAAAATGAAACAACTCGCACTCTTTTTTTTATGACCGAGACCGGAATTTTAATGTCTGTGACACTGGGGAGATAATTCGAGAGAAGTGAGAGTGTTGAGGGCATTTCTCTAAGCCCGAAGTGAGCTCAAATTTTCCTTACTTCGGTGAAGTTGATCTAAATATACACCTAGTTCATATCATATCGCGAAACGTTGGGGGTGGTGGTTATTCACGATAATCTAAGAAAAAAATACTAATTAAGTTTTTTTAACAAAAGCAAATCTATTTACAAAAAAAAATTGTAATAATCTTAGATTTTACTTTTGCGAATAATGTACGTGTTCGGACACCAAAGTGGAAACTCTCAGATTTAAATTCTTACTGACCGAGTGGGAAGAAATAATGATTATTTATTTATTTTTGGGGTATTATGCCATGTTACGCTACCTCATTCTTTGGGCAGATGTGTAATGATGGACTCTGCAATTCTGTATTATACGATTATAGAAGTAAATAAGACGAAAGATAAAATAATGTACATTATTAAAAAGTAAAACAAAAGACCTGTTATGCAGTGACCTCGTTAAAATATGCACTATTTAATAGAGCCATATTAAAAAAACATGTATCACACACCATTGATAACCCTTATGCTATGTTAGGGTTACCAATGGTGTGTGATTAATCTATTTGTAACAGATTTGTAGCCTGATACTGTAGTATAATTGTAACAATAATACAGACTAGGGAACCTTGATCTAATTTTAGTAACATGAAAGTGAATCTACATTAATGTGTTAGAGCTATCCAATTAAAATCAAAGTGGTGGGTTTATACAAACGCTTTGCAAACCACATTATAATAAGAAATTTTAGTAACATGAAAGTGAATCTACATTAATGTGTCAGGGCTATCCAATTATAATCATAATGGTGGGTTTACACAAACGCTTTGCAAACCACACTATAATAAGAAATTTTTCATAAAATATTGATTTGGGAAAATGAAAAAAAGATTTCAACATTTTAAGTTTTTGAATAATCAACCCGCCAGAGTTTTAGCGGTATGATCGTGGAACTTATATATCTCAACTCTTTCTGGAACAGATATATAAAATATTTTTTCTGGTCTTATTTAAATTGGCCATGTCAGTTTTCTTATGTTGTCTATCCTATCTATGTATTATCCATTTATTTAGCCCGCGTCGTAATGTCGAGGATGTTCATCGCTTTGATAAGCTACCGTAATTAACTATTTTATTACTTAAATCCTAAGAAGGCTAAGGCTATCTGTTTCCGACAGGGTAGGAATTTGTTATGCTGATTTTTAATATTGTCTGTTTAGATAAAAACAATAGCATGTGTTGCTTTTACGTCATGTTCACCTATCACAGGTGACATATATAATATAGGGATTAAAACACACACTCGTATTCGAATGCAACGCTGTGTCAAAATTTCAGAACAATCTGTGAAGAACTTTCATCGATCTGGGATTTTGAACAAACGAATATTTATATTTATATAGATATATTACAAATTAAATTTACAACACCCAAACCGAAGTAAATGACACTTTTTTAATGTCATTCGGCTCAACAGTTCCTACTCTCCAGACCCATTTCGACTATGGTATTCTCAATTTGGGGAATATTTTAAGGCTGCAGAAAGCGGGAGTAACCTAAATTCAATTCAAACAAACATTTCTGTTCAAAATGGTCGTTTCTCGGCAGGTCCATATTGAGAGCCTGAATGAGTCAGCGCTACCGGGAATCGGAAAATAATCTCGTCCAGGTTGTCGCCCAGTGGCAGGGCGCCCCCCTACATCATACAGCCAAAAAATTCCTTCAAGCCACCGTAGCACAAGTGCTAAATATGTGCACTATTTTATTTTTCCTGTATTCACTTTTAAATCATGTTATTAATTTAATGTATGCTTTTATAAGGCAGATTGAGGATTGCACTCACCGCTCTGTTCAGTTGAATTAAACAAACATTTTAATCAATTAATCTTTTTTTATAGTTTATGTCATTAAACCTGACTTTTGAATTCAGAGGCTTGGAGCTCTGAAACGAATGGTAATAAGAGTATGTATTTGTTAAATTATACACAAAATAAATACTGTATTTGGTGAAATACGTATTCTTGACTTCTACACGAAGAAAACTTATGATATAAAATCGTAAGACGACTGGTCGGTGGCTGAGTTGACATCGCGTTTGGGTCCCACCCAGGCGTAGTGTGTTCCATTCTTCGGCTGGCCTAAGAATGGAACAATGGCTAAGTCCTCCACCACAACATAAGCAATATTTTCCGCTTACTGAGGTGGCAGTAGGAAATTTTCAAATATTGTAAGGTTATTCGTAACCCGGGGATTTAGGTCCTTCTTTTTAAATAAATAATAAATAGTTCTAAATTGCTAATTTAGTAAAAACCTGGTTAAATTATCTTTTTCTCCTTTAAATAGGGGACTGCAGGTCTTCAACAAACGAATCGATAAGTTTCTAAAAAAAACTATCGGTTTAACACTAATATGTTATGGAGATAGAGACGGAACACGTACTCATAAATATTCTTATATTTTTGCATTTCGCCTTTATATTTATTAGGGTAAGCGCAGCTACGTGAACACGTGTTCAGATATAGTTTGAATATACTTATAGTTTGACAAGAAATGGTGTGCCATCACGTTTTTAAAACGATTTTAATAAATCAACCATACTAATTTTTCTCCGTGTACTGTCTTAATCTTTAAACTTTGTTTCCTGAAACTTCTAGACACCAATCAGGCATTTAACTAGCAGACCACAAAGATCGTCTCTGCCTATCCCCACGGAGGCATCGTGTTATGATACTATGTGTAGGTAAGAACTGGGTTCACTCGGGTTACATCATTAATTATTATCATTCGTGGGATTGGCAAAAATCCATTTCCACGCCTCGCCGAACTTTTCCAATTAACTTAACACCGAAACGAAACGATCGCAAAACCAATTCCAATTATGTACCTACATTCACATTTTGGTTTTTGATGTTTTTTATGTTAATAATGTAAACCATTATCTATGGTAGTATTTATTTCCATAAAAATGGCAACATTAACATGCATAATCTGAAAATATTGTTGTGGATTGTAAGTTTAGTGTGTGCATGTAATAACTGTAAATTTTAACATTTGTTAATGTTTTTATATTTTACTATGAGACAAATCTGATAATCTGTATCGGACTATTAAATTACATGCACGGAGAAAAATGAGTACTGATAATTTATTAAGAATCTATTCAAATTGAATAAAAAATGGGGCCGAGAATCGACATTTAACGGGTATCGTCGATTCGATGATCATCAAATGTGACGAGAGTTTGAAACAACCCGACCTTAGATTTCGAAGGCTGTTTAAAAGTAAAATCCCAGAGAGTTGTCCTCGCCCTGTGTTAACAATTTAATAAAAAAAGCTTGTTGCTTTTCACGACTATTAATTTCCTCACCTCGCTTTTTAAATTTGGAATCTGCTAACATTTTTCCCCGCCGCTCGTTTGGGGCTTCCGTTCTGCAGATCCGCGGATCAGGACGGAAGCGGAAATTAAAATGGCGGCTGAGGAATTTAATACGGTACCTACCCGAGCTGCCTACCTCACACACAGACTTATAGTACCTATACACACGATGCACACGGTTCGGTGCCGGTATTCGGGCCAACAAGAGTGTACGAAAAGAAAATTGTTATTGTGTTGCTTAAATTATTCGATTATGGTTGCCACAATTTAAGCAAAAAATGTTAGCAAGACTAACGGGCGTTTTACACTATGCTTTTTTAAACCCCGATTCCAATATGGAAACCATATCGAAACCCATATGAAAATACATTCCTTTACAGTTTGGGAGGCAAGTATCGGTACCGCTGTCCCCGGAACCATTTATTCGATACCCTGCTCCCTTGTCACAGGTCACTCCGAGTGGTTTGCTATTTTTGGTGATTTAGAAGGGGTGCTCGGGTTCATGACGTGCGGTTTGACCAGTTTTTACTATCTAGTGACCTATTAAGTTGCGGGCCGGATCGGGAGAGACTGGTTGAAGGAGATCTTTTGACCTCTCCAGCCGCACTCTCTCGACCCAACGCAGTGGGAGGGATAGATGTATACGTCAGTCACCCCTAGACACATTGACTTCCAGATTCCTACCCACCCCTCATCGTTCCTTCCCAGAACTTCCTTTCCCAAAATGGGCCCTCCACACAGCATCCCCAAAGATGATGGTTTTGGGCCTGAGAGTTTTTTTTCCTCTGGGCCTCGTGTGTGGAGATAATATAAAAAAAACATTAATTTTTTGTCGGCTTCTGTGTTTCCTCCCTACTGCAATACGGGTCTCTCCAAGATTCATGTTAAAATTATTTTAACATTAATGCTATCCCAATTACACATATTATATATTTACTTTTCTTTTCAAATTAATTTGTTTTTCTAATTTTCCCACCACCCTATACTCCATTTCCCGTTATTTTTATAGAAAAAATCGCAACCTACCTCTCTGTAATTGGATTCTTTATGCTCAGCGCAGTGGCTCTACCGGGAGCTGGCTGCAGGGGCGCTCCCGCGGTACTTGCGCCCCGGGGTAGGCAGCTAGGTACACTACACTGGTACAGCGCAGATTGCGGGCCGAACCCCGGGATGATATATGGCTTGATTCATTTATGAATTTCACTCTTTTAAAAAAAATAATTTATAACCAAACTGTCAGGATATGTCGAAATGGGCTGCAAAATTAAAATGTATTGTAATTACATTTAAACAGAATAGTTAATTATTATTAATATTATTTTTAAATAAATTAACTTTTGCCTATAAGCTTCCACTGTAATTCTTCTCATATTAACCCTTCAAGCTAATTTGTTCGCTTTTGGGAACAACTGGTCGCATAGAAATAGTTGTATCTCACTTACTGTCACGGTGAGATATATGATCTAAATGGTGTCAGATAGATAAAACACTATGTTTTATTTTCAACTAACTACAGAAGAATTGTTTGAAAATGTACACTTTTATGAAACCAAAGGTTCCGAACGCAATTTGAAATAAAAATAAGAAACTTCATAAATATTTTATTCATTATTTTTGTATGAAACGATAAAAAAGTGAAGTAACAAAATGCGTGTGGTTTTATATATTTTTTCGTTATCTGTAATTTTAGTTACGAAAAACGTAAGATGAGATTTAAAAAATTTTTTATATTGGCATTAATTTTTTTTATAGATATATAGAAAATTATATTTTATTTATTACTAGCTTCCGTTTACTCGGCGTTTCTCGACTTTTCTTTATTTTCTATAAATATAATATGCATTTATATTATATAATATATATCTTCCGGAAGAAATTCTTTAAATGCAAGTGGAAACCCTATCAAAATCCGAACTAAGTGCTCAGAACTTTTGTTTTATATTATTGAGAGATAAACCTTTCAAATAAATTTACCTTTTTTGTATTTAGTTCAACTCTTACGATGGCCTTCAAGTGAATATCAAATTTTTGTGATATTGAACATAACGGTATTCAAACTTGCTTGCAAATTACATGTTGCTAAATACATCTCATACGGGTGACGTCTTCCATATCAATTCTCATACTTTTATAGATTTCATCTTTTGAAAACCGAATGTATGCAATCTAAATATCCTAGATGGTGTCTTGGATAAACCTATCCATTTTCAGTTATATGGGACATTCTTGGACTTTTCTACACCTATTTTTCTTCAAATGCATTAGGCGATATCGCAAAAACTCCTTTCGTCGCATCCATTCTGAATTGTGGATCCTAATGACGTAAACAGATGGCGGATGAGATTCAGATCGACTGCCTCACTTCCTCCTAATCATATTTCAATACTGCTATTTTTGTTGGGCTATATTATCGTGGAGGGCTCTAGTCAATAAGTCGATGGTGGCTTCTCTGGTGAAATTTTATGGAAGGCTTCCTCTAAGGCGACGAAGTTAATGGGTTAAAAACTAGCGAGACTGTTGTTTCGAGTTGTTTCGTTCTGTAGCCTTCGTGTAGCTACATATGCTGTTTATAGAATTCACTGGGTGAAGACCGGCTGAAGAATCACCTGGAAGGAAAAATTTCCTCAAATCGAGAACAGAGGGCGATGGAATTTAAGACTAAATCACAGAATATGGTCCAACCGAGGACAAAACTCGTCAGCGGTATAATAATGAAATAGGGAATTTTTTAAAACCGCACGTTTCCAACTGGCTACCACGTCATTATGATATAGAACACTCTACTGGCTGGTAGACAACTATTACCGACGTTCGCCGACATGACGTCAACAAACAATAAAAATCATTTTCGTAATTTTTTGCTTAAGTTTTTCTGTCTGTGAAATTACCCTAAGTAAGTGAAGAAGGCGAAAAAAATGGAAGAGGAATGATGAGAAGTATCTACCTACCTGGCTAAAGTAATTTCGAGTAGGTAACATTTTATTTTAATTACTAATAAAAACGATAATCTTCCCCTCCAAAACTTGTTAGAAGTTGAGATCTCTGGACCCAAAATCAAGCACCTCACCACTGTTTCGCGGAAATAAATATAAGCTCAATAATATCGTAATACATGCTTTAGACGTAATTATGTTTCTAAATCCACTCCTTTTCCGCAATCCTAACTATTTTTCACAGAAAGAATATTATAATGCACCTAGACACATAATACATTTCATGATCATTGCGTAAGTACATCTCTGCTCTGATCGTTGAAGCAATCGGCGCGCGGATCTATTTCTCAGCGCGATTAGTTTTCTATAGAGTTATTAATCTAAGATCTCACTCGTCATTAGCTAAACGATTAAACAGGGTTGAACTTATGCCTGATGATTTTTTTAATCTTCTTTTAATTTTTTTTAATCGTCCTAAAAAATTACTTGAATTATTAAATTGAAGTTCAAAGACCATCTTGACATTTTACTGGTCCATCTAAAATCAATCAAATAAACAAAAAAATATCAATAGTTTAATAGTTAATCTAGTACCTGATCGAATGTTGTTTTTTTTTTTAAATAAACAAGGAAAAAAGCGCTAGTTTATTATTTATAAACAATAGACCCTTTATTCAAATTCTTCGATCAAGCTCTAGTTGTTTATGCTTTCAATAAACTGTATAAAATTCATTCAAATTCTTCGAATTAATTTTATAAAATAAATTAAACTACTGTCAATTTTTATTTATTTGAAATACTATATTTTTTTCACTCCGCTGATTATCCCTAACCCAAAAGCAACAAAATGAATGTGAATATTTGCTTTTCATCTATGCTAGATGAAACAAGTAAGATAAATTTCCCATGAAACATCCGTTTACAAAGTAAGTAATGTGAGGAAGCTACAAGCCAAAAATGTGTATATTCTTAGTATACCTTATATTGTAGGTAATAGGCATTAAAATCGCTTGACAAACGGAGTCTAGAAACGTTCGATTTCAAGTCAAACCTGGTTTTTATTTATTTTGTAAATAATTTTATAAGAAAGCAAAAAAGTTAATCAATTGAAACTGTCACAGATAATCTTAGCTATAAAACTGTATTTTTTAAAAGTTGTTTTCTTTATGCTTTCATGCATTTCTGTTGAAAAAATATTTTTTTTAGTTGTTAACATTTATATTTTTTATTGAGTAATTTATTTTTTTATTTGTATTCTACTCGAGCGAAACGATAGGAAAACCTTCAATTTATCTAAAGCATATTTTTTGATATTCATAATGTACACCAATTCGTTATAAAGATTAATCAAAATTGTGATTTGGCATTAAGCTTCGCCAAATGCTTTACAAAACATGTAATTGTTTTTATTTAAAACTGCACTTAACACACGTGTGCGCTAGACCATTGTTATTATGACTAAGCAGTTTTGAATATTCATTTTAAAAAGTCGTATTCTTGAATGGTACAGATGAAAATATTTTTTTACATAACTATGCCATAGTACCTTTAAATCTATAATATGATATTTTAAATTTGCACGAGGGTGTAAATTTGGATAAACTGTTTTATTAAACCTTAGTAAACAGTTTATCCCGCAAGTCCGATCATATCTTTAACAGTGATTCTTGTTTTAAAGTAATTTTCTTGCTTTCAGAAAAAAAACTACCTACCTAGCTTAGAATAAATTTATGATTATCTTATTGTAATGTAATCATTTGGACACAGCCGACATGTTGTCTCTGTCACGTGGCGTTACTACCGCCGCCTATGGAAATATTTTAGAACTACGCAAACTGACCTCTGTTGGGCGGTATTGAAACTACAACTAATTATCAATACTACACTTTTCATAATCCTTTAAAACTTATTTTATCATGTTTTTAAAAATGTGAATGTTTCTCTATGGGATAACCTAATAATAATATCTGCACAACCTGCAACCTTCTCATCTACGACCATTTATCCAGTTGAATTTATTGCAATTGAGGTCAAATTGGTACTTCTTAAAAACGTCATTAGAAAATTATGCATGTAAAAATGTGACGGACCCATCTGTTACTGAAAGATTACAATAAATGATGTGCATTGTTTTGGAGTGTGATAAGTGTAAGCGTGTGACTGAATCACTATAAATGTGGAATGCAATTCAAAGATTCGGGTGCCTTTATAACTCATTGCTAATCCATCTCTGCCCGTTCCCAGCCTCTATCTCCATTACAGTCGGATGTACCAATCCGCATCACAGCTATCGGCAGTCTGATCTCCGCCGGGTTAAGCGGAGAACGGCCATTGTGCCCTGCCGACAGCTGGAAGCACTACCTCGCAACTGTCGGCGGACTTAGCTAGATGTTGGAGATAGCGGCCGTGATATCGATATTCAACAATCGTGACTTAGTCGTGTCGATTAGTGGTACTAAAAAAACACTTTGTAACTTGTCATGTTTGCTACTTATTCTGCGTTTGTACGACCTCTTCTTCTTCGTGAGCCTTCTGGGTATCTCGATCTGGGTATGGTCGAAAGATAAAAGTTTTATCGATAATGTCGGTAACTAAGCTAATGGTTCACAATAATGACTAAGTGTCGTTAATTTATTCGACGTGAACTGTTGTTTGTACGTCAGCCATTTGCAGTCGTGCATGGGAACGGTGAAAAGTTTTCGACATTATCGATAAACTCCATCGATCGACAGTGTTATGTAACCTGACGTCCAGCTTTGGAATTCATTCATTTTTTTAGATTTGCCGGTTCCCTCTCAACCACCTAAGACAAGAGTTCTCTTATAATCGTCAGCCCTTCTCATCTATAGCAACAACCTATAGGACAACCTCTGCTTCTATATCCTAACCAAGATACCAACACTCATCTATCTGTAAGTTGTGCCACATGACCATCAAGGTTTGATGTTTATTGTTAAGGTTGAAGTTGTAGATTTTGATGGTAACATTGGCCAACTTAAACTTGTTTTTACATTCGTTAGCAATAGCAAATGTAGAATCAACGTTCGTGCTATGGTTCAAATATTGTTACAATATACTGTCAAACTACCCATCTGGTAACTCATCAAATACATTTATTTTTTTGAAATATTTTGTGTTTGTATGTAGTATTACTTTATGATTACTAATCACTATTGTGATTACTAGACGTTTGCTTCTCTCAAATGTAAATTGTTAACCTCGATACAGGCTTAGTCCTAGTGAGGTTGATTTTTATGAGAAAAAACGTATAGTAAGATTCAATAAAAATTTATGTATAGTAAGATTCAATAAATAAATAAACGTCCAGTGTTTTTACTTTTTACTATAGTGTCCTCTGCGTGCTAAGTCGTAATTTAAAAAAAATAAAAATGTGTTTATCTGAAGTGTCCAGCCAGGTAAGTATGTTTTTCTGTATATGTTTGTAAATAATAAAATTAGATAGAGCTAGGAATACTCAATAAATTGTACAGCGCCCTTGAGGTGATAATAATATACAGCGTTCCTATATTCTGTTTAACGTAGCTGAACCAATCAAATTCTTGCGACATGAAAAAAACGCAGTGTAAAATGAACAATCTTTGGCAAAAATGTCAGCTACATATCTGGTTAGTTTCTTTTTTTATTAAATTTAACATATAATTTTTTATAGATTCGCTTTTGGTGATGATCTTATGAGCATCAATAAAATATAAATATAATGCAATGCAGCCAAGATCTCCGAAAATCCTATATTCTACTGCCCACCGGATAAAATAATTGAATCAACGTTTTATTATAATGCCTTGTGATTAGCATACAATCGAGTATTTATAAAGATTTATCAATAATCCGACACTTTCCCGCTTTTGTCCATTATGATATCAAGTGGACGTCTGTATTCAAATCACCCATTCGAATATTGTGACAGTTATAGACGATAACTTGGGATTTTATAAAATTAGAATTGAAATTTCTTTATTCAAAATCTTCTGTTGGTTTAAGAAATAGAATAATAATCATTTTCAGTCCGCGTTTTAAATTATTAGTTAATGTTTGCGTAGGACGAAAGGAAAGGTCAAAATAGAGATCAAAAACGGCCTTATTAAGTGGTAACGTAAAAGTGAAGTTACTTTTGTTTAGGGGGTTACATTGAACTTTTAGAGAAAAAATGTATATCTCTATTGTATTGCTGATTTAATTTTATATCTAATTTCAAGATGGATTCTGAAGATACATCCGAGTGCAAAACCGTACAAGTTTCTTACTTTCCCTGGGGTAACATTACTATACTTGAAAAAGAGTTGTCAAATTATAAAATAATACATACACGGAGAATTATGAGGTTTGCTAATTTATTAATAATCTCTTCAAATTATTCGTAATCCGGTTAACGAATGAATTGATAGGTTTCCTAATAAACTTTTAGTTAATTACGAATATATTAGCATGATGTCGGAACACGTGTTCACAAAAATCCTACTATTTTCGCATGAACAATGTTCCGATGTATTCCGATTGAATTTAATAAAAGTTTATCACGAAACGGCCTGCAATCTAGTTTTTAACCGGATTACCAATAATTTGATGAGATTTATAATAAATTAACAAATACTCATTTTTCTCCGTGTATTATACATAAATGTTGTGATGTTGATTTTTCTCATTGTAATTAAACTTGCCTGTCATGAGAGTGCAGTAACAATAAAAGTGTCTTACTTTACAAAATAAAATAATTCTTATTTTCAAATACGTTTTTTTCATTTTAAATGAATACTCTAATTTGTTTTTGAATCACATTTAAAAACATATATTTTTTTGTTACGAATCTTGTCAATAGTGTGGATTAAAGAACATTCAATGTATTTTTGTCATTCTTAGATTACTCCACTAAACAATAACCGTGTTAATCTCAAGTGACCTACTGGTAAGTTTGATACTATATATTATCTGGCTGTATAAAATGCAAATAAATAATTGGAATGACATATGTACATTCTAGCATCACGTTCATCAATCAAATGCATTGTACATATAGCTTTGTATTAGTGATTGACGAACCGGTGGATGCAATCTGTTAGCCATAAATTGACTAGTCTATAGTTAGTAATAACATAGATCATTGTAGAAATGTATCGTATATTTATACAGCTCCCTTGAAGTGTTTAAAAAAAACGGCGATATACAAATCATCATAATATTATTATTATAATTCGAACTAACGTCGCGCGTCGTCAGCTAATTTGAATACTTCTTTTTTGTTTTTTCTTCTACTTCTACTCTACCATCATGCACATTGACTTGTATAATACATCAATGATCATGCAGCATCCAAGCGCCCCTGAGGTGATATCTCACAAAAGCGCCGCTATACAAATTTTCTAATAAATTAATTAATTAATCTACCGTCTATAAGTCTGGCACTTTACTCCCGCACACCCTGTATTTTATTTGTAAAGAGGATATATAAAAATTACGTGACAATTCCTATTATTTTTTTTCAAAGATTAACGTACTAGCAGAATCTACCTTCGACATAATTATATTTAAACAAAAACTTTTTTCAGATGGGTCAAAGTTACACTGTAAGAGACAAAGTTAGACATCGTTACATTATGAAATTTCGTTTTAGATTTATTTGCCAACGTCTTCTTATTGATTTAGCGGCCATTTTGGCTATCAAATTCTGGGTCTTAAACAGAAGATTTTGGTTCATACGGTCAATCTACTGAATCTATCTATATAAATAAAAATCTATTAAATAAATAAAAATGTAAATGTTCATAATCTTAAATTTACGAAAGTTCTTCACCGATTGCTTTGAAATTTTGACACAACGCATTCAAATACGAGTGTGTTTTTATATCTTTACCTATATTATATAGATGTTACCTGCCACAGATAAAAGACGATTAAAAAAAACAGCGCCTTCTTTTGGATGTAAAAGCAAAAACGCTCTATTGTTTCTCTATATGCACAGATTGAGCCACAGCAACAGATAATAAATTAATCTTCAAATTGAAGTGCCTTCAATACAGATTTGAATGGAATCCGATATAGCACATTAATTGGTACCTTTTGGTTCTGGCCCCGAGAGAGACTATGAATATATAGCGCTATGTCTCTCTTGCACTGCCTGACATCTTATATTCCATCCCATTTGATTTTGAATTTGTACTGAGAGCGAATTCTGAATTATGTACTTAAGGCCCAAATGGCCAGACGATCACCAAAAACGCCCACATCGCATTTTTGTATTCTACTTTATTCTTTGGGTCCAAAATTTTCTTCCCGGGTGGCACCGGTCTCTCCGTCGATGTTTTTGTAAGTGGAAAAAACAGATTCACAATGTTGTATGTGTTAGATTTGAGTACTCATATAATTTCTTAAAAGTGTCGACAGTGTGGCAACGACACAGCTTTCAATAGATAGGCCCTACGCTTGGTAACGTTATCTTGCCCCACTAAAAGATATAAATCCATCAGTGAGTGCGAATGATGATGCAAGCTTGATGAGTAAGATTAAGAAAGGGACGCTTATATGGTTTTGGCATGTAGAGCGAATTAGCGAAGAAAGGAGTGTAAGGAGAATATATGGCGCAAATGTGAATGGTTGCAGAAGTCGGGGACGCCCCAGGAAGGCATGGCACGATCAAGTGAATCAGATACTTGAGTCTGAATAATAGAAGAGTATGTAGGAGACGATGTATGAATGAATGAGGAAATAAGTGTGTACCAATACCAAGTTGTTTGGAGGTCAGTTAGTTAGTTAGTTCTAGTGTCAGAAAATTTCTAGGTTAATGCAATTATTTTAGTTTCTAAAAGTCAATTTTATTCTTTCATGATTTTATATGTCATTTAATTTGTCAGAAAATCAGATAAAACCCACGTTATTCCTAACGGGATTCCCTTATAAACTTACCAAAATAATAATAATAATTGGATAAATTATATAACCCCGTTTTCTTTAAGACTCACCTCAAGGACGCTGTCCAATTTATTATGAGTTTCTAGGACCTATCTTATTTTTACAGAAAACATATTTACCTGGCCAGTCACTTCAGATAAACTAACTTTTATCGGAAAGTTTACGCTTGGAAAAGATACAACTTTGTTTGCAGAGGACTACATATTAAAAACACTGGACATTACATGATTTTATATTTGCTATTTTTTTACCCACTATTGATATTACATTTATTATTTTTGCTAGTGGCAAAAGTAGTGATGATATTTATTTTAATAGCTAGAGATTTTTAGAAGATACAATAATGGACAAGAAGATGCAAGAAGAACCAAGGCGAACCATGACGAGCCAGTCAAGAAGAGACCAGAAGAGCCTAGAAGAGACCAGAAGAGTAGAGAAGAACCAAGAGCAAACAAGAAGGGCTAAGAAGAGACAAGAGTAGCCTAGAAAGAGAGGTACGAAGAGACCAGAAGAGCCAAGAAGAGTAAATAAGAACTAATAACAGACTAGAAAGGCCAAGAAGGACCAAGAATAACCAGGAAGAGACAAGAAGAATGATGAAAAAAAACGCTCAGTCAGATCCTTTTTTCCTTCCCATCCTAAATTCCAATATTGGCTTATTAGGTTGCCATGTATACCGGTTGATCGAACTCCAACCTTCTTCCCATCGTCAGAGCACGTGTTCCTAGTCCTAACAAATCATTGCCCCCTAATGTACCGGTCTTACCAGGACAGGAGTGCCCCTGGCTGGGGTGGTGTAATCGAATTTAATTTTTAGAATGTCGCTGACTGTGAAGATGAATGGTTTCTGACTGTATATGACTGTCTGAAAAGGTGTGATTGAAATATATACATATGTGTGAAAGAATGATTGAAATATATATTTACCTATGTAAATAGATACAAATAGAGTTTATTTGTAATGGGTTTTTAAGCTACAATTTTTGGTCATATATATTACCTCATATATAGTGTTATTTTTTTTTGTCCAAAATACCAATCTAGAAGCGCGTGTACCAATGGCTATCGGACATTCCAATTCCCAGATTTATCGCTATTTTATCGATATTTTACGATTTTCTCGCAGTAAAATCGAATAATCGAAGTGTCGATTCCATCATGCTTTTTTTAAATTCACACAGTGTTGCCAGGAAAACAAAACACAATAATAATAACGTCCCTCGTGCCGAACGACACATTGTGTGTTTTAATGGAGTGCGGGCAACATTATTATTGATGCGTTTAAAGTTGATAGGCCATTGTTGGCAAATCTGTGGCTTTGTGAATAAAAAAAATTCATGTGAACACACAATTTTTCAAAAATATTTACATATTGTAAGGATTTATATCATACTATTCAAGAAAAAAGACTTGTGTACTTTAAATATTGCTATGATCTTCATTTAAATGATTATTTTTTTCTACGATTACTTACGATTCAGCTGACAACATTTGCAAATTCGTACTATCATGTCAATTTAAGCGAAAGATATTGTTTGTGGAATGATGGAGGATTTAGCTAAGAGAGGAATTGAACACACGACAAAATAAAACCAAATACAAAGTTCTGCAAGTTACATTTAATTTTACGTTTGTCAGCTGTGTAGTGTAGGCAATAGATTTTAGAAGTAAAAAATATATTTTTTTAATCTATTCTTTCATTGAGAGAAAGCTGTAAGCTTATATGTCAAACTCATTGCGTGATCAACCGAGTGACAATGACGTGGCGTTGGACAACCTTACGTCGGTGTAGAACACGTATTTTATTTTTTAAAATTAAACAATAACTTTGTAAACATCACTTATAGGTAAATACTTAATGCCGACCGGGTTTCGTTACAACACGTAGCCTCATCAGGGCAGTATAATACTAAAAATCTTAATTTTATTTTTATTTCTTGCTAGAGCAATCCCGATGAGCTAGAAAACTCATTGTAGGACGGGAGGAACTTAATGTACATAGATGGGAGTTAATAGGTACAATTTTACATTGGTATTTTCATATCAAAATTATAAGTTTCACATACAAAACATTAGAAAAAAACAATGGAAGGTAAAGTTGAACAAACAAAAAAGGAAACAGAAAGGAATATACACATACGCACAAAGCCAAGGCAGGAATTTACACGTCGTCACTAGCTATAAAACTTAGTTATGTTATAAGCCACAATGACAAACCGGATGAAAGTAGACTGAATGCTGTAGAAATGAGATCCCTGAGGCGTGTATGTGGTAAACCCATAATGTGAATGGTAACAGAAGTCGGGGACACCCGAGGAAGACATGGCACAATCAATTGGATCAGATACTTGAGTCGGGCCACGTCAAGAGTCAGAATAATAGAGTAGTATGTATGAGACGATGTATGAATGTGAATGAGGCAAGGAGGTTGTGTCAAGACCGAGTTGTTTGGCGGTCCGTCCTTTCCGTTAGTTAGTTAGTTAGTTAATAAGCCACAAGTAATAAGTTTTAAGTCTAAGTGATAGGAATAGATTAAATGCATAAATTAATTATAAGCGCCCTTGAGGTGATTTTCTCACGAAAACAGCGCTATAAAAATAATTCAATCATTATTATTTTAATCACTCCAATGCTTCCAAAACCTAGTTATTCGATTATCATTTTAAAAATCCCCAAAACTTTACAACCGTCCCTCGTGTCTAATAGTATTCCACGAACAAAGCGTCCCTACCTACCTGCTACCTATTATACAATTTTCCACTGTAAAGGTCGTCAAATTAATCGTATTTTCACGTTGATTGAGCAGCCATTATTTTGCGGACAATTAAACTAGATACTGTAAAGTTAATGGCCATTTTTTGTTACCCAATTTGATGTTAGTGAGTGGCGGGCTGTGTTAACCCTTTCAGTACTGAATTTCAGGCACAAGTCATAAAAAATTGAAAATTGGTGTCTAGACTAATGAAATAATTTCAAAAATATTTTGTTTGAAAACTTTTTTGATAATTGTTATGTTTATTGTTGTACAGAGTGTCCATGTTCATGGACAAATGGTTACAAAGGTATAAAATTTTATTATGGTACTTTTGTATATTGAACCTTGTAAGTCATAAAAAATTGAAAATTGGTGTCTAGACTAATGAAATAATTTCAAAAATATTTTGTTTGAAAACTTTTTTGATAATTGTTATGTTTATTGTTGTACAGAGTGTCCATGTTCATGGACAAATGGTTACAATGGTCCCCTGACCATATTTCTTCGCAACCGTCAAATGCATTTGTCCATGAATATGGACATCGCTTTTCAAACGTAACTTGTAATCATATAACTCAACAGAACTTCGTAACTAAACATTTAAGAACCATCGTAAACATTTAATTTCCATGAAAAAAAATGCTCGGATAAATTAGTTGCTACAAATAATAAAGAAAACTAATTATATTGTAGTGTGTCTTACCAGGCAAGGGATGGTCTGTTTTCTCCATGGCTTGTTTATCATTTTAGTTCTTGAAACTCCGTATGATGGCAGCACCACACTGCTCTACTAATGTCCATGATCATGGACAAGTTGTTGTAATGATCAAAACCTAGCAAATAGCGTAATAACTAAAGATGAAAGTCGATGTCCACGATCATGGACATGGGTACTGAAAGGGTTAAACAGGTGAATTAAAACCTGTTCGCCTTTTGAACTCCGTAGTAACTGTTATGAAAGGTAATTAGAAATGTTTTGTTTTAGCTATGAGGTTCTTTTAGAAGGCTTACCAAACTTTGCAATCGATATCACAACACTAAGAGGTATAAATAGAAAAAAATCTTGTCAGTATAATTTTTTGCCTTTACTGTAATAATTACATGGAGGACTTTATGTACCAATACGTGTACAAAGATGTGTGGATTAAAAAATAATTTAATGTTGAGATAGAATTGAACAGATAAATTTTATGATTGGTGAACTTTGAGGTCAAGTGTTAAAACAGTTATTTTTTGATTGACGAACTGATAAATTCAAGTTCAAAAATAAATTTTTCGATTGATGGATTTGGAGGTCAACTGTTAAAACAGTTATTGTATGATTGGTGAACTTTGATGTCAAGTGTTAAAACAGTTATTGTATGATTGGTGAACTTTGAGGTCAAGTGTCAAAACAGTTCTTTTATGATTGGTGAACTTTGAGGTCAACTGTTAAAACAATTATTTTATGATTGATGAACTATGAGGTCAACTGTTAAAACAGTTATTTTATGATTGGTGAACTTTGAGGTCAACTGTTAAAACAGTTATTTTATGATTGGTGAACTTTGAGGTCAACTGTTAAAACAGTTATTTTATGATTGGTGAACTTTGAGCTCAACCTTTAAACATTTATTTTATGATTGGTGATCTTTGAGGTCAACAAACATTTATTTTAAGATTGATGAACTTTGAGGTCAACTGCTAAAACAGTTATTTTATGATTGGTGAACTTTGAGGTCAACTGTTAAAACAGTTATTTTATAATTGATGAACTGATAAATTCAAGTTCAAAGAGAATTTTTTTGATTGGTGAATTTATGGAAACTTCATTGAGAAATTCTATTGTTGGTGGATTTATTAGTAGTCCAAAGAGTGATTTGTAGATTAATGAGATTTTTTTACACTAGCTCCACACAGGAGACCTTGAGGAAAATAATTTCCCTCAGGGCCTCTGTCATATTTTGTGATGCTGGGTGGATGGTGTTTTTAAGAAAAGTAAGAAGAGTAAGTTCTGTATCAGGGGTGGGTAGGAATATGGGGTCAATGTGTCCAGGAGTGTCGGACGCAAGAATCCATGTATCGCACAGCGGTGCGAGAGATGGGTCGAGAGTCCGGCTCGAGAGGTCAAAAGGTCTCCTCAATCAGTCTCTTCCGATCCGACCCGCCACTCAATAGGTGGTCAGACGCAGCAGGTGGGCAGACACATCCGCTGCCAAGACCTAGACAAACATCACCCCATGAACCCGGGAACCCCTGCTAATTCACCAAACGTAGCGAACCACTTGAAGTATCCTTTGGGAGGGGTGATGGTTATCCGATAAATGGTTCCCCGCCATATATACTCATATCCGCCTCCAAAATTGTAAAAGACTTGCGTTCATGTCTAATTATTGTAAAGATTTTTCAATCGCAAATAGTATTTTTGTAATGGGTGTAGTTCAGATTATTTCAATTAAAATGAAAAACTCAAAGATTAATGAACTTATGAGTTATGAGTAAAAGTGCATAGAGATTAATGACTGTGAGTACAATAAGTAATAATTACTTGTTCTTATAAGTCATCAGTCATCACGTTCTTTAAGTACAAGTGCAAAGAGATTTAATGACTGTGAGTACAATAAGTAATAATTACTTGTACTTGTAAGTCATTACACATCACATTCTATAAGTACAAGAACTTTAAAAAATTAAGTTAAATTAACAATTATTTATTTCTTTGCCATGTTCGCACGACAACTGTAGAGTAATTTTTGTAAGTTTTAGTGTCGGTGAGTATGAGAAAAAAAAATTTTTTACTCGTATTTTTAAAAGCCGTGACTAATGACATAAGTGCATTTAAAAACACTTAAAATGTAGTGTAACAATTAAACTGATTTAATCAGGTATTATTCGATTATCTCCGTTGCGATGGGACCAGGACGATTTACCCAACCACTATTATATATTTGAAAATTTAATGGGATGATGGAACCATTCAAATTTACCGGAAATAGTCAGTCAATTCGTCAATGGCCGATTGTTGCCGAACAATGGCCCTCAACAATGACAGTACCTACACAGTTTAATTTTAAACGGATATATTATATATTTTGGGAATTGTTTACAAGTAGGTACGGAGAATCCACGTGTTGTAATCGTGGATACAGGTGTATCCTTTGTATGGAGTTGTACAAATTTTCAGACCAACATTCAGAATAGACACGTTGCTTATAAAGTCTTTAACCGTGGGGAATTTTATGATATTATATTATATGATCGGTTGGGAAATTGTCGGGTTTAGGTCGGGAAATTTTATAATATTATATATATGATCTGTTGGAAAATTATCGAGATTTAGGTCGGGAAATTTTATGATATTATATACTCGTATATATATGATCAATTGGGAAATTGTTGGGCTTAGGTCGGGAAATTTTATGATAACATATATATTAAATTATTTGTATTCAAAAGCGATATTACATCTTATCCTTATAATAGGGGAAAACAATTTTTTTTTTAATATAATTGTTGCATAATACATATAAAAGCTAAGATTTTTGCTTAAGTTCCGAGAAATCCAAAAAAGGGTTTATTAAGACCATTTGGTCTGAAAATATTTTCACGGTATATTGTAATATATACAGGACCAACAAATTATGTTTCAGTAAATAAAACTAGAATAATAATAAGCATATTTTACTATATTTTTATGTGAAATTTTCAAGGTAGCTTCGTAATGTATTCATACCTTCCTCTTCCTAATCTCCTTTCCATCCCACTTCCTTCAACCTCATAAAATACCACTAATTAAGGAATAAGGATGTTATAGATCCATTACCTTTGGGCTGTTCAAACTCTAATGCGGTAGTCACATTTAAAAGAAGATTTGTCTCTATAAAATTTCTATATTATCCACTTTAAAACGTCAAGTAAACAAAATCTCACTGATTTTTATTTGTTTTTGTTCCGTTCTGTTCTGCAATTATTATTGCAATCTGTAAAAACGGGGTTGATTTAGGCTCCGGGCTAGCGGCAATATGCCAGATAATACGGGGCCGAAGATTTCCCTGAGGTCCCATGCGAGGATAGAGAACACACGGAACAGATAGTAGACTGCAGGCCACTGTTTCCACTGGGACTTTGTAGCCAGGGAAAGATGTAAATACATGTTTACACCTGCCTTATTTTACTTTCACAGGAGAGTTTAGACGTTCAAAGCAACGAGGGTATCGTGGTTACACTTTCGGAGTGCAATTTTGAAGGCGGGTATGGGTAGCACTGCCCCGGGAACAATTTATTGAATAACCAACACCCTGCCATAGGTCACCCCAAGTGGTTGAGGGATGAGGTTTGTCTAGGTCTTAGCGGCGGATGCATTTGCACACCAACTGCGTAGCGGGTATTTTCAATTTGTATTGATATTACAGGCGACTAATTATTGCATATAATAATTTATTAACTATTAACCTATTATGTATAAAATACTGACACCGCGGGTGGAACCACAATATCCTCCTCGAGTACCTCAAGGAGGATGATATGTTTTTACTTATGACGGCACCATAATATTTTCGTAAAACATGCGAACACCTCAGCACAGGTTCTCCTAGTGAGGTGTTCACAAAGTGACCTCCTACTAACCCATACAGAAACTGACTTTAAATATCCCTTTTTAACTGGTACTAATTGTGTATACTATATATAAATGAATAGAATTGAATAAATAAATCCAATAATATTTTTTTTCTCTTGTTCTAGGTAAAATGCAATAT
The DNA here is from genome assembly GCA_026573805.1 of Hesperophylax magnus. Taxonomy (NCBI): domain Eukaryota; kingdom Metazoa; phylum Arthropoda; class Insecta; order Trichoptera; family Limnephilidae; genus Hesperophylax; species Hesperophylax magnus. Next base: position 7,956,075 of record JAIUSX010000184.1, on the reverse strand, counting down.
TTTTCGACACACAACTGAACATCATCTAGAAACGTGTTTTGGTAAGCTTTTAAAAAAACTAATTTGCGTTTAACCACTTAACACTTAAAAATACCGAGAGGACACAATACTCTAAAATAAAGTCGGAGTCAACGACGTAAGTGAAGAAGACATGTACACAAATATTGGCGTGCGGCCCGGCGCGTGTACCACGAAACTACAGTCGAATTTGCCTTAGCAAACGGATCTTTCCGCGGGGTATATTTGGATTAATTCTGATGAACATGTTATTAAAATCTCAGATGTATTTAACTAAATCTCTCGGGAAGTTACTAATTCATCGTCTAGAAAAATTTAATCTGGCGTTTACCGCTAATTTTATAGTCCACACCGTTTTACGTAAAATATTTTTTTGTACTGTTTTTATTATTCTTAAGTATACTCGTAAATACGTTACATCCCGTGGGCACACTCGTATTAAAAATATATTATAGTTTTATTATAATTCGACGGAATTAATCTCGCACACCCCCGTTATTAGTCTTGTGGCGTCTTAACCCATCAAGTCAATTTATTCAATTTTGGTCTCATAGAAATCGTTGTATCTTCCTTACTGTCATGGTGAGATGAGAAATATGATTGAAACGGCGTTAGAAAGAAAAAACACCACGCTTTATATTCAAATGTAGAAGTTAATCACAGAAAAATTAAAATATACACCTCTTTGCAACCAAAGGTTCCAAATATGAAACTTTTTTTAATTAATTATTTTTATATAAAACAACAAAAAAGTGAGGTGACGATAATATAATACATTTGTCTATTAAAATGTGTATTTTTTTCGTTGTCAGTAATTTAAGTTCAGTGTTTAGACGAAAAAACGTAAGGTGAGGCCTTTCAAAAACTGTTTTATGTTAGCATTAAAAAAATTAACATTCAAAATATTATATGTTTATTTCCAATAATAATATTTGAAAGCTCGTTTCATCGCCTTTCAAAAATAATTTTTAGTTTTCGGATAAGTTCAGAAATATTCCATTTATTTGGATTTTGTTGCAAAACAGAAATACACACAATTCTGACAGAATTTGATCTGTCTCTGAACCCGGATATCGTGCTTTCGAAGCCCGCCTTCAAATTGTGATTTTTTAAATTATTTCATATAGATGGCATGTATTTTTTTGTATACAGGCGACATGATACAAAATGGATCTTTTACAAAAGCAATACATTCTTATATGATTAACACTTGCCATAAATAATCATTTAACGCCCAGACCGAAATGCCTGCTTCAAGTTAAACCGTATTTATATTAAAGCACCAAACGCTCATTTTATACAAACGCACGCATAAAAAGACCGCTTTGGGTAATTTTCCAATTTTCTTTGCATTTTCGGGCGGACCTCACCTCCTCGGTTCTATGCCGCCCTGGTAGAATAAAGGGGAACATGAAATATTTATAAGGGAAAAGGGTCAGCTAGTAGGCATGACAAAAGGTAGCCGATAAAAGGGTTAGCACAGTATTTTAGTGGGATGGAACGTGTCTGTTTTATTGGCACGCTTATATATACTTATAAAATTGTTTGGACACGTGCATACCTGTATCTTATAGGTAAAACTTACATGTCCGTCCGTATTGATGGATTGATTACGTTATGAATTTCACCAACATCAGCTTCGTACCCTGTCCTACGATGGTCGCGAACCCATTGCTTCGACAGCAATGGGTTCGAGGTTCTTTCACAGTTGCTTTCCCCATTTTAGTCTGGACATATTCCCTCTTGAATAGCCGCCAGAATTTTATAAGGGAGTCAATCTACAACATAGTACCTACGTGTGCAAACCATCCCATCTGCGACTTTTATTTATTTTTTTGTGAAAAAAAAAACAGCACAGATTTACACGGTGTCCGGAAACAAATTGTACAAGTGGGAAACCGGCCAATCTGCATCGTATGGAGATTTTTAAAAAAAAACCTTTTTTGTTTTCGAACTGAGCGTATCGATTTTTTTTTACTCTTTTCACTTGGCTAGAGGGAAATTCTCCATCTATAGTCTAGAGGCCCTGGGAAATGGGCGATGGCATGGACAAGAGTGGTTTCCGATGTCCGGTAGCGCTGACTCGTCCCGGCTACTATGTGGCGCATCAAGGCAGCAAACCCATGCACTCTTCCCTCTGCGAGCATCTGTGAGGCGCTGCATCGCCAAGGGAGGCCGAACAGCGCCTTGTATGTACCTTGTCCTCTATTGTAAAAGCTCGTTCAGTATGTTTGGAATAGTTACTTCTTCGCCGGAGTACCTGTTGATACTGATGAATCTCCTGGCGAGCCTGTTGGCTCGCACGCTCAGTACTCTTCTTTGACGTACTATGTAATTTTTATCATTCAGGTCATCAGTGATGACATGCCGTAAATATTTAATTTCGCTGTAGATTTTGAGATTTGCTCCACAGAGAGATATGGGCGGAATAATAGCCGAACCAGTATTCTAAACTCTTATCAATATTCGTTCGATTCTCATCGAAATTTGGCAACCATATGTAAGGTTATGAATTAATTGAAAATCTTAAAATATCTTAACTTTTTTATTTGCAATGCATTCACACCTATTATAATATTATGTCACGCCATTTGAATGAAACATTTTTTCTATTTTTAGAATATTAGTTTTGGTCGTTGACTCAAGTATGTTGTGTTGCTAAAAATACACACTTTCAACAAATCATTTTGTAAAGGATCAAACCGAGAACTTAAGAAGTCGAAGGTCGCTAGAATCATTTGTATTAGCTTATGGGGAGAACACTACAAAAGGGGTTTTTCAAGGTTTTTCGTCTCCAGTCTCTATTCAACAATATCCGAGATACCTCATTTTATACCGTAAGCTTCTCTTCAAAATTTACTTGACGATGTCTTCGCAATTGAATTTGGTTGAATCGTCATCAGTTTTTTTATCAAATCAACTTTAAATTGATATGCGACCTTTTGGTTGTGACCATTGAATTGAAATTATTTATATATTGCAGTTATAAACCTCCCATTATATTATAGTTTAAAATATGTGGTCAACGAATGCCCGTTCCATTAATTCCCCGGCGGGATTGATGAGGTCCACAGGGCAGCGTTCTAGACTGGCTAACAGACCTAGATGTCCCCTCTGACCCCCTCCACCTTACAAAAGATGAATAATAAACCTCATAAAGCGACATAAGACTTTAATAACGAGGGTTTGCTCGACGCTCACATTTTAATTATGATGAACTAATTACTTACTGATGAACTTTTTACTAAAATCTCAAATGTTTCGAGACGGATCCCCACGGATTTAAATTATGTATATTTAAGATTTATAAAAACAGGACCATATTATTAAAACATTTTTTGTAAAACGTTTTTTAACTATAAAATTAGCGGTAAGCACCAGATTTTATTTTTCTAGACGACGAATTAGTAACTTCCCGAGGGATACCCCTGGAAACAAATAAATAAAAAATAAATAAAACAAACAAATCACAAATAAACTTCTCAAAACAATACACATTTTTCTAAACATAAGAAACATACATAAAATAAAACAATATATTTTGCACTTTGCCAATCAATAATAGAATATGGAATTATTGCTTGGGGAGGAGCAACAAACTCGGCAATCAATTACATAGAAACCGCACAGAAAACGATCTTAAAGGTAATACTAAAAAAATATAGACTGACTGATACAGACCAAATATTCAACAGCTGTGACGTACTAGCTATACGCCAATTATACGTTAAAACACTACTAAACTACATTTTTGACAAAAAAAATAAATTTCAACATACACAAAATAACACTAACAGACCAGTTAGACAAGCGTACAAAGAAAACATAAAAACTCCGACAGTAAATTCAAGCTTTGGACAAAGACACTACCATTACCATGCTATAAAAGCTTTCAACAGTGTAAAACTTGAAATTAAAATTGAGGAAAATAAAAATAAATTCACACACAAAATTACAAAATGGATTAGAGAACAAAAAAGACAATATTACCAAAATGTCATAGCATAAAATAAAAATAAAACCTACACGTAATACACAAAACCAAGATAAACACACATCACTCACAAACACACAAGATTATTTTCAATGTATTATTTATTAATTTTAAATATATTATTTTGTATTTTTAATTTTAAATGTATTATTTTCTCTTTAAAGGTATTATGTAGATTATATTTTCATATTATAAAATGAAGGCCTCAGCAGGGCAAGCCACCCAGTGAGGCCTACATTACTGGAAAACTTAAAATGTAAAAAATATTGTACCAAATAAAAAAATAAAAAATAAAAAAAAACATTTAAGATTCATTTAAGAAAACATTTAAATACGTTCATCAGAAATAATTAAAATAAACTCCGTGGAAAGATGGAAAGACGATGGAAAACAAGCACATTATATCTACTAAAATTAGGTTTTTTAAACCTTTCTAGGTATGTGTTATATTGCACCTAATTCAAATTTCTCCCTCACAGTAACGAATACCATAAAGAAAGTAGCGCTTAAATTTGTGTGTTCACAAATAAATCTTAAAAATAAGTGAAATACTTCGACAGCGATACAAATTGTTGCTACGTTCATAAATTGAAAGAAAACGTGTCTTTGCTTTCTGTTCGCATCCAGCCAGCGGCCACCCTCTACAGGGGGCATCAAAAGTCAAGGCACGTCCGGAAATAATATTTTTCTGGATTTATCCCTCTTCCTACCACACCCGATACAGCAACAAGATAACAAAACTGACGAGATAAACATATTATTTTTTTATTTAACAGTTTAATGATAAAATTATATTTTGATAAAAAGCGATCCCTTTCTGGTATTATGTACGAAATAACTTCTATGTATAAACCACAAATTTATTAATATATTTGCCCCAAATTAATAACGATTTTTAAATGTTTTTTATGTAGCCAACTGCCCGGATCCAGCTGGACTGTGACATCCCCAATTAGAGGTTTGTTGAGAGGTTGAAGGTAGTAGGGAAGGGAAGGAGATGGGGAAAAGTCAGCGTACACTCATCAAGTGTACCAGATACTCGAGTCGGGTCATGTCAAAATTCTGAATAACAGTCTGAATGTGAATGAGGCAAGAGTGTGTGCCAAGATCGAGTTGTTTGGCAGTCCATTCTCACTACCTACCCCTGCGGGGAAACGGCGTGATGTTTAGTTATTTAGTTAGTTACAGTTTACCTATTTTTTATTTGTTGATTCCGAAGATGTTAGCATTGTTTAGGAAACATATAGGTTGTACCTATACAATAAAAGTGGGTAAATTTTTTTTCATATGTAAATGTTGCCACAAAATTATTTAGCTGTGTTTGTAGAAAGGTTTGTGTTATTTAAATGGTTACCAGAAGTGCTATAAAGTTATGAAAAGTGATGAAGCAAAAATAGGTAAAAAATAGGTTACTATTTAACCTAGTCTTTGTTTCATCACTTTTCATAACTTTATAGCACTTTTTATGGGTGTGTCTGAACAATATATCTCAATTTTGAGATATCTTCTTACCGGTAACACTGCAATTCAGAATAGTGTCTATTCAACAAACTCTTGAAAAGTAATAAAAAAAAAAAGTTAAATTGGTCACATTATCTTAATTTTTTCATCACTTTAATTACTTTACATCACTTTTCAAAAGTGTGCTTAGTTGCTGTTGTTTTGAGTTGCCATGGAACTGTTATTACCAATTATTGGTGATACCATAGTCCCACTGGTTCCTTGCAGTTGGGACACTTGTGACGTATTAATTTTTTTTTATTTATTTATTTATTGACGCCCTATTGGGCTTTTAAGTACATAACAATTACAAATTTCATTTAACAACAGTATAAAACAAACAATAGAAAATCGAAATAAAATATAATGATTTCTCATACATTATTTAAATTTAAAAAGTGGTGGATTAATTTGGCTTTAAATGTATTGAATTTTAAATTAAATATTTCAGCGACATCACTTAGTTCATTGCCCAACCTATGTATTCTTTATAACACAGAATTCGTAGCGAAGTTATTGTTGTAGAATAAAATATTCCGTCTAGTATATTTTGGAGGTATATGTAAAGATAGCAAATTTATAGTGTCAGGGCAGTCTAACCTTGAATGAACAATTTTATATAATAAAAGGAGATCAAATATTTTTCGCCTTTCAGATAATTTCGATAAGTTAAGTTTACTGCGTAAATTGACATAATTGATTTCAATTGATGTTAGAAAGTTCTTCCACGGCCATTGTAACGCATCTTCGACGTTTCTTCCTTGAATTCTTCCATGTGTTCCACTAATCATACCTTGCGTTCTAGCAGCGTTTCTTCTTAATTCCCTTCTTCATAAAGCCGAGAGAGAATTTATATTCTGCCCATAGCGTTATGATACAAATAATAAACATTGTGTAATTCGGACGAGATATAATTAATTATTTGTAATATGGAAGAAAGCAGAATAATAAGTAGTTTATTCGTGCAATCAGAGCTATCCGGGGCGACCCGGCTTTGCACGGGGAAAAAATATGAACGGTAAATTATAATCAAATGAAAAATACACTTTGTAAAACACCACTTTTATTTTGAATTAATATTAACAGCCAACCAGGTTTCGCTTAGCTCAAGCTTCATCAGGGCTTATTATATCAACTAAAGTTATTTTCATACAGACACATATATATATAGAAGAAAATAAAACAATGAGTGAAAGAGATAGAAATAAAATATGCTTTTTCTGAATTCGCGAATCATCTACTAGAAACTAACCATTCATTTGATAAAACCTCTGGGACTACAATATTATATAAAAATGGAATTGGAATTAGGTTAAACAATTTAGAAGCCCTCGAAATAAAAAAAGCCGTCAATAATAAATCAAATATAATCAACAATCAAATCAATTTAACTAATAGTCCAATATTTAATTTATTCCGTTAACCTCTGATAAAACTGTTTCCTCCCTCCCCCCTCCCTTCCTACCCATCCTGTAATCAGTATACATCCTTTCTCGTTCTAGCACTAATAAGGTGTCCGCTCTTTTATTTCTATCTCTTTCACTTCTGTATTTTATTTCTATCTCTTTCACTCATTGTTTTATTTTCTTCTATATATATATGTGTCTGTATGAAAATAACTTTAGTTGATATAATAAGCCCTGATGAAGCTTGAGCTAAGCGAAACCTGGTTGGCTGTTAATATTAATTCAAAATAAAAGTGGTGTTTTACAAAGTGTATTTTTCATTTGATATATAATGTCACATCACAAAGTGTTTGCTTCCTTCGATAAAAAAAGGTAAATTATAATTTTTTTTTTATTAAATATTTTTTATTGAAGACTTAAAGTAATTACACACAAAATCGTATTAACATTGGGTTTTTACATATTAAGAGATTTGAATACTACTCTTCGATAGAAGCGTTAGCTTGTGTTTGGAAGAGGAGTGCACAGTACATTATTGTAGTTATTTATAAGCAATTAATAATATGATATGTATTACGTGTTGTAGTAAGTACATTACAGTGAAAAAGTAAAAATTGTCTTTAAAGATACACCGATATAAGTGCACTATTTATTTAATTTTTATTGTACGACAGATCGAACCAGTTACATGACAAGATTTCTTATATTGACATTTTTCTTGACATTTGGGAAGATAGTTATATAAAAAATGTTTTAAGGTTATTTAAATAGTAATAAAATATAAAATACGTCACTGTTTTAGAAATTTCATTCAACAGTACCTACCATTCCTCTTTCTATGCAATGATGTGCTAGAACATCTGTTCTGCCGTGTGGTATCTTGAACAAGTCGTGGTGACGACCATGCTGAAGTTTACAGGCAAGGACAAGTCATATTGTATACTTATGTTTTTATTTTTATTTATTTATTTATTTATTTATTTATTATTTTATTTACGCCCTAATGGGCTTTTACATGAAAATATACATTTACATTGATTACAATAATTGAACATAAGAAGATAAATGGAGTTAATTGTAAGAAAGCAACACATATAATAAAATTTTGTGCAAAATTAGCAAAACACTAATAAGATGGATTCAATATAAAATATACCCAAGCATGAAATAGTAAGTAAAAGAAAGTTCAACATAAAAAGTAAGTAAGTGGGTGTGTTTAAACCCAGTATTAATTGTGTGTTTAACAAATCGATAAACCAATATAAATTAGAGTGTAACTTACTCGTGAGGTAAAGAACATTATAACAGAGATTTAAAAAAAAAAATAACAAAATAAGAGTTGCACCTGTAAAAAGCAAAAACTAATAGAATTTAGCAATATCGACATGAATAAGAAATAATAAGATCTGAGATGGAACATAGTGTTATGTATAAAAAGTAGTTAGTAGGTATAAGCATACAATTATAAGTGTATAGTAGAGCAAATAAAAAACAAACAAATATGGATATAATTTACTTGAAAGGTTTCGAATGGGAGAAGATGTAATAAAATTATTAAAGCTATAAAAGTTAATTATTAGCCGATAGAATCGAAATAAGTTGCCTTTTAAAGCTCACAAAATTGTCAAAACCAAATATATCTATAAGTTCACAGTATTTATTCGCAAGGTTGTGAATTCTAGGAATTGGTGAAAACATAGAATAATTAGTGTTGAGGTTCTTGTTAAATTTAAAAGTATCTTTACTGCGAGTTTGCCTAGCAGGAACATTAATGCAAATAAGTTCCAACAAATTAGGGCTGTCAATTAAAGATTTAATAATTTTGAATAAAAATAGCAAATCAATTAACACTCTTCTATCAGATAATTTAAGAAGTTTAGTTACAGCAAGCAAGTTATTGTAATTTATAAATTCGATTGGAATTTTCATTTTAAAATTAATGTACCGAAGGAATTTATTTTGTACCTTTTCTAATGATTGAGAATGGACCTTGTAGTACGGTGACCATACGGTGGAATTGTATTCTAATTTGCTTCGTACTAACGAGCAATACAGATGTTTTAATGTTGACATACTTTTAAAATTTGCTCCCATTCTCAAAATAAAACCTAGTATTCTCATCGCATCGCTTGTTATTTCATCGATGTGTTCGTTAAACTGTAGACTCTCGTGGAATATAACACCAAGATCACGAATCTGTGATACACGAAGAAGATTAGCACCATTCATAAAATAGGAAAAATTAAGTGGATTTTTGCCTTTGTAAAAACTGATAATCTGGCATTTACCTAAATTTAGTTGCAAATCATTGACAGAACACCACGCACATAGTTTATTAAGGTTCAACTGCAAAATTGCGCGATCGTCATCGTCTTTGATTATTCTGTATATCTTCAGATCGTCGGCAAATAATAGGACTTTAACATTAGTAAAAATATTAACAATATCATTGATAAACAAACAAAATAATATTGGGCCCAAGTGAGATCCCTGTGGTACTCCGCTCGAGGCAGCAAATGTATAAGAAGTAAACGAATCTATCTTGACTGCTAAGTACCTTCCTAATAGATAACTCTTAAACCATTCCAATATACTCCCTCTTATTCCCAACAATTTTAGTTTACGTAATAATATTTTGTGGTTTACTTTATCAAATGCCTTACTGAAGTCAGTATATATGGAATCAGTTTGATGTGATGCATTAAGGGCATTAACAATATCATTCGTGTACAATATCAAATTGGTAAGAGTAGATCTACCTTTAATGAATCCATGTTGAAGGGGAGAGATGGTTCGATTGATTCGGGATATCAACTTATCTAGTACTAGGCTTTCAAAAAGTTTGGGTAAAGTAGACATTATACATATTGGCCTATAATTTGTTACTTCGCTCTTATTACCTTTTTTGAAAATGGGCGTTAAAAGACTAAACTTCCAAAGGTCCGGGAATACACCTGATGAGAGTGACTTTGTAAATAACTTATGAATAGGATATGACAATGTATGCATACAATTTACTAAAAACCTGGGCGGAACATTATCAGGTCCTGCGGATTTTCGGGAATCAAGACTCTTCAGCTTAGATATAATATCGTCTATGGTTACATTACAGTCAGATATATCAAGAGTTTCAACCAAATCAAAGCACGAAATATTGCTGTCTTCACTTGCATCAATGTAAACGCCGCTAAAAAAATCAGCAAAAAGATTAACAGTTTCCTGAAGATTTTGGGATAATTTAGAATCGAATGACACACTACTAGGTATGTAAGTACCATTTTCTTTTTGGGATTTAACATATTTCCAAAAGAAATTTGAGTCGTCCATGATAGAGCCTTCGACATCACTAATGTAATTTTTGTAACATTTTCCGGAGAGCTTATTGCACTCTGCCCTCAATTTTTGAAACGCAGTATAATCGATGGCCAGGCGACTTTGTTTGAATCTCTTATGAGATAATTTTTTAAGGTAAATTAAGTCTATCAGGTCTTTTGAGAACCATTTTGGGTATAGAGTTTCTCTGTAAGTCGTTAAAGGAACAAATTGTTCAATTGCGGAATTAACGATGAAGTAAAAATTTTTAAGGTGTACATTAATATCATCGTCGCTATCAAAGAATGACCAGTCAGTCTGTTTAAGGAAATTTGAAATTTTAACATAGTCAGCTTTTTTGAAATTTCGAGTTTCTACTACCTTTTTTACGATAGGAATTGGTTTAAGATTAGACATGCATATTTCTAGTGGTGGATGGTAAACATCGACAGGTAATAGAATTTCGGTACTTCTCACAACACAGATGTCAGACACATTTGACAGTGCCAAATCCAACGTACGACCTCCTATATTATGAACATTATTACACTGTGTTAGACCTAAGAACAGTGCCATATCTCTAATAACACGAATATTAACATTAGAACAAGAATTGACAGAATTCATATTACACCAATCATAATGTGGCAGATTGTAATCACCAACTAGAAGTAGTTTAGTATTAGGATATTTAGCACAAATTGATTCAACCTCGTCGCAGTGATTGCTGTAGCTTTGGACATCAGAATTCGGAGGTAAGTATGCACATCCCACTATTATTTTACCTCTAGAAGTGTTCACATTGACAAATAGTTGCTCGATGGATGTGTTTTTTGTGGATATTTTTGAAGAACTGAGATTTTTTGAGATAGCAATGGCTACACCACCTCCTCTCGTTTTGGCACTTGTTTTAGAATTCCTATCCATACGGTAGATGTTGAAATTAGGGAAGCCTAATTCGGCAGAATTGATTCCTGAGTCGAGCCATGTTTCGGTTAAAATGAAGATATCACTGCTGATAGTTGCCGCCGAAGTCAGCAACATGGGAAGTTTAGTGCGGATCCCTCTCATATTTTGGTAGTAGCATTTTATTTTTTGTTGTTTCAGTTTTTTGGCGCACATTCAATAATTTTAGGTACAGAGTTCACATATTTGATAGTTATATTGGTTTCACCGTTGTTCTTCCTCGTCTCGAGTTGTTGGCGTAAATCTAGAAGTTGAGTCCTCTGCAATGGTGTTTGGTCGTTACTGGCCTTTATACCGTTTTTCAGTTTTGCGTTCCTGGTCAAAACCTCACGAGCCGAGACAGAGTCATTGAATTCGACCTTAATCGGTCTAATTTTGTTGGACTTTTTTACACCAAGTCTGTACGACTTGGTGTAAAAAATGTAATGTTCATGCATGAGTATACGTATGTGATGGTGTAATCGACCAGCTAGGTCTTTTACACAGACTGTAATATAGGGGGCCGGTCAGTCCGTAGTTAGCCGCTAGGTCCGGGTAGAAATCTACTTTACCCTTGCTCGGGTCGGTAAAGGAATCTACTTTTATCCTTGCTCCGGTCGGTACAGGAATCTGCTTTTATCCTTGCTCCGGTCGGTACAGGAATCTTCTTTATCCTTGCTCAGTTCGGGGCCGGAATCTGCTTTATCCTCGGTGCGGGAGGAGGCAGGCAGGGGCAGAAATCCAGGGGGGAGCCAAGTCAAAGAAGTATCCAAGTTCAGATCCAGAGAGAAGTGGTCGGGAAGAGCAGAGTAGAGTAGCTGGTGGCGGTCCAAGGCAGAGAGAGAGAGCTGAAGGCTGGCGCGCCGTATTTATTGTGCAATCCCCCTCTCCCGACTTTGGGGAGGGCGGGGTCGACGCGCTGCCTTCATTCGCGGGTTGTTGATGATCCGCGGGCTGTGACGTCCGCTAAGATTTAATTAGCGGAGGTCACAACCTTTAGAACTACTCTACTCTTTATGCTCTTTTAATCAATCCTAACCACTCCTCCCTAGCATTTTTATTTATTAATCAGTTGTACATAATTCATTCAGTGTGGGGGTCCCCGGCCCAACATATTCAGGGGAAATCGTACTTAATTTTCTTATATTTAATTTTACACAAATTCTTATTATCTAGTTATGCTAAGGAGAGTCCGGCTGTTTTATCAATGTCTTTTATTTCGTAATATCTACGGCCGAACTCTCTCAAACTTAGTCTAAATATTTCAATACATAGTCAATTCAAACTATTTCCCCGTACAGCGTTGCTTAGGAGCGCGTTGATTGGTCCTGGGCGGTCGCCTAGGCTGGCCGGGCGCTTGCGGTGAGGGGAAGCGATGCGGGGGCGAGCGGGACTCGAGGTATCGAAGCCCCACGTAAGTTCTAAAACCAAGCTCCCGGTCGGTGCTTCGACCATTATGAAATAGCAGCCGCCGCGAGCGGTACACACCGTCCGGTACAGATGGTATGTATGTACGTATGTGTATGTATTGATTAATAGGTATATATACGGATATATAAATATATCCGTACGCATGTATGCGTGTGTATGTGTAAGCATATATATGTACCCGCCTCAGAACAGAAATCTTCTAGTGAGGCGGGTTACTTACGTGTTTGTATATGATAATGTTATTTCAAAAACGACCGGGTTGCCGGCAATTTAAAAAAATATGTATATTATCAATAGAGTTATGAGTTATATTATAACTGTTGTAACACAAAAACTCCAGGGTCACCACTATAATTTGGAATTTGTTTGTGATAAATAACAATTAGCTCGGATTCGAATGGTTCTGGACCTTGAGGTTGCAATCGTATTTATTAAATTCTGCATTACCGATAGCTATGCGCCATCTATGGTTAACCGTTATAACTAATATTAGGATGTCACAAAAAAGAAGTAATGAAAGATTTGCAGGACATCTGATTTCTAGGTTATTTCTTTTCTTTGCCTCTAGTATGTCCATATGCTGCATGAATCTCGGATAAGTTCCATGCGTCCGCATACAGGCAAACCTGTGGATTTTTTTCTTGATTTGCTCCAGCACATATATATATATTTAGTTTGATAAATTTTACCTTTCAAGTATCACTTCTGGACACATTGACCCTCATTCCAGATCTGTACCCATCCAGATTCCTACCATCCCCTCATGCCTTTTCTTTCCCATAACTTCCTCTCCTGCCTTCTATTAAAACGACCCCCCTCACACCATCCCCAATGACATTGAAATTATTTTCTTCATTACCTCCTGTGCGGAGTTAATAAAAAAAAATATGGATACACACCAGAGGTGGCTGCTAAACTCAATATTAGTGCACATTTGCGTTTTGTACACAATCAGTAGAGAATTTGTTAAATATTCTTCATTTTAAGTTAACAAGTAGACATCACAATCATAATGCAAATGTGTATCGTAGTCTTATCAATTATGTCAATGTGTTTATTCTCTTATTCAGGGAGCGAATAATTTTATGAATCATCTATTTATTATTAGCGTCTATATTGATAAGAATTCGATTATTTTAAATAATATTATGGTTTGCATTTAACCGAGAAGCATGTTATTAGTCACAACATGATGTGCAAGTATTTGCCTTTCGCAAAAATGATATATATCTCCAAAGGACAGCATACAATGTGACCATCGTAAGATAGCCACCGTAAGATCATTCACAAAATGTTTTAAATAGCCACCAAAAGATCGTAAACAAAATGTATTAAATAGGCACCATAAGATCATACACAAAATGTTTTAAATAGCCACCAAAAGATCGTAAACAAAATGTATTAAATAGGCACCATAAGATCATACACAAAATGTTTTAAATAGCCACCAAAAGATCGTAAACAAAATGTATTAAATAGGCACCATAAGATCATACACAAAATGTTTTAAATAGCCACCAAAAGATCGTAAACAAAATGTATTAAATAGGCACCATAAGATCATACACAAAATGTATTAAATAGCCACCAAAAGATCATACACGAAATGTATTAAATCGCCACCATAAGATCATACACAAAATGTAAACGGAGAAAAATTAATAAAATACTGATGGTTTGTCATGAAATTAATTAACAATATTTCACATCAGTAGGTTTTCTCCGTGAATACCTCTGTATAAGGTATTTGAACCGATTCCAAATATATAAGTATTAGGGGTCTTTCTTGACAAATAACAATTGACTAAGTAACTAACCATCACTCCGTTTCCGCAGGGGTAGGCAGAGAGGACCGACCGCCAAGCAACCCTTGTCTTGGCACACACTCCTTGCCTCATTTACATTCATACATCGTCTCAAACACACTCTTATATTATTCTGATTTGTGGCGTGGTCGGACTTCAGTATCTGATTCACTTGATCGTGCCATGTCTTCATCGGGCGTCCCTGATTTCTTCTACCATTCACATTTGGTTTTGGCATATATTCTCTCTACACTGATGTCTTCATTGACTTCATTCATTCGTTCTAAATGCCCAAAGCATCTGAGCGTCGCTTTCTTAATCTTACTCATTACGATTACGCCAGCTTTGTATTCTTTGCGGATCTCCACATTTCTCATACGATCATTTATGGTTTTACCACAATATTATAATTTAGGTAGGTACCAATTTTATCGCCTATCTGAATCCTTCACACAATGAGTTCCGATTTTGAAAATGACACTTATATTAAAAAAAAAATTGAGTTCATCGCCCCAGTGTTACGCATGACGGACACAAACAAGATCTGTATTTTTGGTTTGTTTTTCTGTTAATTAGTAGACAGTAATATTACGACCTCTTAAATAGCGGATAAAATTATATTTAATTCAAATATCTATTCTGTTATCCACTCAACCTACTTTATAAGGAATGTAATGTTATGTGCATAAAACAGCTATATATCACTCAAATACTTTGTCGATTTTTTATTAATATTAAATTTGCTGAAAGAACACAACAAATGTGGACAACTAGAATTAGCTCTACATTGAACTTTGTGGCGGTACATACTAAAACTTCTTTTGGTCAAATAAATTATTTATATCAGGCACCACTTATGTTTAATATTCTTCCAAATCATATTAAGTCTACCAATTCCTTAGTTAAATTTAAAAAGTTAATTATGGTTTTTGTATTGACAGACGATTGTCTTAATATTTTTTCATCCTTGTCCTTTCTTAAATAATAAGATTTGATATAAGTCCCATTTGCTAAAAACTGAATGTCACCCTATCTGTCTTTATTATCTACTTTGCTTCTTCTTTTGAATAATGATTAATGATTAGTTATTGTTCTAATATTGTTAAATTACCCATCTGGTAACACATCTAGTACTTATTTTTTCTTCAATTTTGAAATATTTTGTGTTTGTATGTAGAATTACTTAATGTTTGTGATTACTCTTATGTTTGCTTCACTCAAATGTAAATTGTTAACCTCGATACAGGCTTAGTCCTAGTGAGGTTGATTTTTATGTGAAAAAAAGTATTTTATGTATAGTGAGATGCAATAAATAAATAAATGTGGTTTTTCTCACTTACTTAATTAAACATAAAATAATATGTACCTAGTATGTTTGCAGCACTTTCCAGAGTGGTATATATTCTCGGTATCGCCCTTGTGTAAGACCTCCATTCAAAATCTATACGTTGAAATGGCTTTGCCGTGTTTCGTAACCGGGTCTGAATAGCGAAGTACTTGTCAACTTCATCTCCAATTTACGAAAAAGCTTCATACCTGAAATTAAACCATGGTTTAGAGCAAGGCTGCCCAACCTTTTTAGCAGTTGGGCGAAATTGACGATTTTGAATCACTGGCGGGCCACTGAATACCTGACGGTTCCTATTTCCATGGGGAGGGGGGGTTGTTAGAGAATTTCTATAAAACATAATTCCCCACAAAAAAAAAATCTAAATGAGTGCTCCGCACAAAATATTTAAAATCCATGGGGGGGGGGGGGGTTGTTGCGGAACTTCGCTGAGAAAAAATTCCGCGCACCCAAAAACATCATATGTGATACCCCACAGCAATTTTTCGAATTCCATGGAGGGGGGGGGGTGGCTACAGGATTCCATTTCGACGCAAAAAATATTATGTCGAAAACCGGTGTATTTTTGTTTCAAAAGTAAGTTCAACTGGTTAGATTTTTTCGTCGCTGATTCTCGTTCTGAGTAGCCTAAATAGCGAAAAATCGCCGTCGTTGGAAACACTGGTGACCGCGCGCAAGCTGCATTGTTTGTTTTACCGCGGGCCCGCGACACTTTTTCAAATTGGCGGATTGGCGGGTTTTTTGAAAATGTTTCACGCGGGCCACTTATAATTCGTTCGCGGGCCACATTGTGGCCCGCGGGCCTGGGGTTGGGCAGCCTTGGTTTAGAGCTATGGTCATCATATGTCTTTGAATAACTGATGTTCTTTTTTCTCTCCAGCGATCATTATGAACATTCATGTAAAAAGCAATTACTTGAACTTTTGAGCGTGAAGTATTTTCTTGGAAAATACTTCACCAGAAAATCTTTATTATTTTTGCCCCATTTTCATGAATAAAGGTTATCGCTATAGGTCAGCATTACGGTACCAACCCTTATGTCCGTTATTATGCCACGACCCTAATTATTAATATCGTTAAGGGATGATTGTACCCTTTCCACTTAATTTCAAGATATAATATTACCTGCCCCCGGACAATGAAAATATGATTATTGAAAATTCTCTTCTAATGGTGTAATTATTTTTAATCGATCTAATTTTGTTGATCACCATTAAGCGGAAAGTCTTTCGGATATTGAGTTCTGGTATCGTGAAATTTGGTAAAGATTTATTTGTTTTGAATTTCTAGATAGGCGTAACTATTTTCAAGGTTCCATGATAACTCAACACACCTTTAAAAAGTGATATAAAATCATAAAAAGCTACGAAAAAAAAAACTATCTTATTAACCTAACCTACGTTACCCTTTCTAACCTAGTTTTTTTTCATCACTATTAATGACTTTATATAACTTTTTAGGTTCCATGATAACTCCTCAAAATGACAATTCAACACACCTATAAAAAGTGCAGTAAAGTGATGAAACAAAACTTAGGTTGAATAGTTACACATGTAACCGATTTAACCTGCTTTTTGTTTAATCCCCTTTCATAACTTTATAGTACTTTTTACAGGTGTGTTGAATTGTCTTTTTGATGAGTTATCCAGTCACCGACTTTTTAAAGGTGTGTTGAATTGTCATTTTGATGAGTTATCCGGTCACCAACTTTTTAAAGGTGTGTTGAATTGTCATTTTGATGAGTTATCCGGTCACCAACTTTTTAAAGGTGTGTTGAATTGTCATTTTGATGAGTTATCCGGTCACCAACTTTTTAAAGGTGTGTTGAATTGTCATTTTGATGAGTTATCCGGTCACCAACTTTTTAAAGGTGTGTTGAATTGTCATTTTGATGAGTTATCCGGTCACCAACTTTTTAAAGGTGTGTTGAATCGTCATTATGTTGAGTTGTCTGGTTACCTATTTTCAGTTCTTCAACGTTTCAACGTACTTTTCATCTTGAGCAAATCAAATGTGTACTATAAAACAAGATAATCCGTTTATGTCAAAAGTTGGTCTGAAAACAACCTTAACTGAGCTCTGGCGTCATGAATTTGCACAGATTTTAAAATAATATTTTATTTCACGTAACTGTATTCAGTTCACAGCGCCATCCATCTCGATTGAGAAAAAACATTATTATTTAATGATTATCGAAATTTAATACAATACCCTATTTTTACAATATTTTCCAATTATCAGTTGTAGGTATTTACCTATATTTAGTGGTCAAATCTTAAATTCCAGACATGTGTTCTACCATTCTAACTTTTATTTCTGTCTTCCAATTATTTTGACAAAATAACATTATTGACGTTGCATTAATCTCACGAGCTCCTGGCGGTTGGCACAATTGCGAGGACATCACATAAAATGACGATCTAGGTCACGCGATAACACGGGATGACCCGAGATGAAACATTGTCCTCCGTCAATCATCGTTGTCCACCCTTTTCGAATGGGTACCAACCTACATAGTGCGCTTTGTATATATGACCTCAGCGTAAAATTCTACTCGAAATAAACAATACAAGAGAAATATTATTAAGTACTTATACTGTTGCGATCTTCTGCAAATCATAAACGTACTAATACCTACAATAACAACACGACAAAATACACTATTCCACTGCAACACACATAAGCGCAATTACATTGCGAACTCCCCAATACAACGGTTTCACACTATGGGAAACCAATTCTTAGGTGATGTCGATATATTTAATATTAATTTTGCGAATTTTGTGGATCACGTAAAAGACTTATTTCAACACTATTCCTAAATGAAAGTTATATTTTTGTAAACCAGTCAAATGGCTGTATTTTTAAATTTATATTCTTGTGATTTTTAATTTTGTTTCTTGCATATATTATTTTTTAATATAATTTTATTTTTATTATTTCTTTCTCATGTTTCAAAATTGTCCTTAAAATTGTACCACCTACATGTAAAAGCCCTCTGGGCGTTAAATAAATAAAAATAAAAATAAATAATAATAAATAAGCAACTGATTTTTTCCTTAATTCAGTTTATTGTTTAGTGTTTGCAGCCTTATCCGAAGCCTTAAACCTCAATCTGTATCGTACCGAGGGACGAATCACATTTAGACTAAGATAAGATTTTACTTTTAAGATAAATAATGGGCTTAATAATAAATTTAATGGATAAATAATAACATAGATCATAGTAGAAATGTATTATTTCTTTGTACAGCGCCCTTGAGGTGATTTTGCACAAAAACGGCGCTATAAAAATCATCACTTTCTGAGAGAAAGTCCAGTTATATCCAATTTTCCAATTATGTCCTAAATCCTGTATCTAAATTTCGCTAATAAACAATTAGATAATGTTAATTAAGTGTTAATCTCAAGTGACCCACCAGGTAAGTATTGTACTGTATATTATCTCCTTATATAGTTAGTAATAACATAGATCATTGTAGAAATGATCTATACAAATCATCCAATTATTATTATTAAAAATATTAAAAATAAACAGTATTAATCTCAAGTGACCTCTCGGGTAAGTGTAATGTATTGATATTGTACAGGAATAGAATACTGGGCCCTTAATCTCCAGTATTCTAACGAGGATAGGGATCTGGTAATATCTCTATGAATAGTCGTAGATTCTGATATACGGAGGTTGTTTAATTCGGAATATAATAAATTGACAATACAAATAACAAGTTATCTAAAGGCCGTCTGGCGACAGAATGAATCCTCGCTCCGGCAATGTAATACGAGACGGTTCGTAGCGTTCGGTTATCTTCGGTAGAACCCGAAGCTGCCCGACGCAAACAGCATACTCTACAGTAAGTATAGTCCTTTATATTATCTGCCTGTACAGAATATAAATAACTAATAATATATTTACAGTAATACATGCATCTCGTTTATTAATCAAATGCATAATACATATAGTTTTGCCTTATTGATCGACGAACAGGTGCGCGGTGGAAGCAATCTGCTGATAATAGTTTGTCTAGTCAAGATAGAGTATATATAGAGTATTGTAGAATTATATTATATATTTGTACAGCGCCTTTGAGGTGATGCGCTAAACAAATCGTACAAATATTAGTTATTATTATTATTTATTTACAACTGACAACTGACAACGCCCCTGACTACATAGATGATAATGTCGTACTTTGACCGATTTTCAACCCTGGCTCTTCTTAATAAATCATTGAAATACGCACGAAGAACAAGGGTTTGTCTGTCAATGGATATGATTGGAAATAAATAATAATAATGGCGTCTTTTCTTCTGTATTGACTTTTTCGTTATTGAATTTCGAGTTATTACGAGTCGTATTGCAAAATTTGAAGGCTTTCTTAAATCTTCATTGGGACTGGGCGTGGCTTGTGTCAGTTCCCAGGGTTGCCAAAATCGATGAAATTAATTTTCTTTCATTGAAGACTATATTAGCGATTCTCAAACGATTTTTTTTAAACAGAATGGGTTTCGAATCTAGGTCGCATCTTGAATAAAGTCCTGGTAAAGCTGAGGTCCTGTGTTCATCTCCTAGATGCAACCTTTTCTTGATCTTTTCCTGATTTTTCAGTTTCTAATTTTCGTTTGAGATTCGCTAAAATTGTCTTCAATGATTATATATTACAATTTGAGGTATTACTCATCAAGTTATTCCAAAAATTATAATTATATTATTTGCATTTAATTTTATGAATAAATAAAAATAAATTCACATCTTAGATCAGTGTCTCTTAAACTTATTGGTGCCACGCCCATTTATAATTTAATTAATTATTTAACTGCTTCCAATATAAAATGCTCATATTCTAAACCCACGGTTTCCCAAACTTTGTCGGACCTTAAAAACTGCTTGGATGTCAGTGGAACTCCAGTTCCATCACAAACACTTTATTAGCTACTTTGAACATACATGTCAATGTGGAAGAAAGACAGTTGTAATAACGCAAGAGATTCGTTAATTTCTTTTTTCTTTTGGCATAACATATGATATCCCCAAATAATTTTTCAATGCTCCGCAGGCTAATTGTTTGCTGAGTTTAAGAAAAAATAAATAAAAATGTTGCATATTTTTATTGTTTAGAAAGTTATGCTCTAAAAATATTTTGGAAGGAATTTAATTTAACATTTGACCTGTTTAAATATATGTTTTTTGAAATTTTTGAGAGTCGCGTGTGAATATAATAATTTCAATTATATCTTGATATGTTATAAAAAAATATTATGAGCGGTTGCCAAAATATGTTGTTAGGAATATCTAAAATTTGAAGTTGTCATTGTAAAAGCATACGGAGATATTAAGATGAGACAATACCTTAAAAAAAAGACGGAATCTTAAGGCCCCATAGTAAGCGTAGTAAAGATAGTTTGAAAAGGAGATATTTAAATACGAATGTTAGAGGGAGCGCGCTAATATTAAGAAAATAATTATAATTTTATAATTAAGCGAAGATGGTGAAAATATTAAAATATTACTAAAATATGACTTGTTTTAAATAGAGCAAAAATCTGTCGACAAATGCTTTATAACATAATAATTAACAGAACAAAACGTGTTTTTAATATTTTTCGGAGCTTACTTTGCGATTTTTTTCTATCGAGGGAGTTTCATATAATTAACGTTTCGGCATAACAAATGTATGGATATTATCTTAAAAAATAACCTATATATTTTTTCGGAACTTAAAAACTTAAAGAGTTGACGAGAAACTTGTTATAAATCGTTATGAATTGGGTATGCGTGGGGTTAACGACGAAAGTGAAGAAGCCATGAACAAAAATATACGACGCGCGACCCTAGTGCATAGGACAGACCTGCAGTTGAATTTGCTCTAGCAAATCTCTAAAACACAGTGGGAATGTTAACGACATAAGTGATGAAGTCGTGTCAAAACAATATTCGGTGCGAGGCCCGGCTAAATGGAAGGACCTACGGTCGAATTCGCCCTAGTAGGCCTAGAAAATTGATCTTTTCGCGGGGTTTATCTTAATCAATTCTGACAAACGTATCTATTACAAAAATCTCAGATGTTTCTAAATGATACCTCGGGAAGTTAATAATTCATCGGCAAAAAAAATCTGGCGCTTACCGCTAATTTTATAGTTCAAAAACGTTTCATATACCTTTCAAGGGCGATGCCATACGTAGTAATGCAAAATCATGTGTTTTTGGTTTGAAAATTTGGTCGCCTAGAAATGTTTCAGATGCTTTAATTAAATACTGCGAGTAGAATACATCTTGACCTTTGAAATAATCGAGTATTTTTTATATAAGTCTTTTAATAAGCCCAGAAAAAAATAATGTTTAGGCCTATGAAAACTGCTTTAAAGTTCAAAATTTCCTACCTACGAACCCATTTTTGGTTATGATTTTATTGTATAATGTGGAAAATTAAGTTATTTATAAAATGATCGGAAAAAAAAAATTATTTCTGAACATCCACAAAATAAAAAAAATGCACTTTTTGGCCATGTTTTTTTCTTGCATAAATCAAAACAGGCGGATGTTGTTAAGCGGGAATTTAAGCCTTATCGCCATCTACGTAAGGGTTGTTATTGATAGCGGCTCAATTTAAAATATTTTAAAAGTAACGTACTGCTTTAATTAATCTTTAGTATAAATAAATCTTAACATCCGGGTCTGGAAACATGGTATTATAGTTACGAATTCGACGAAGTTAATTAAAATGTGAGCCTCAAACAACCCCCTGTTGTGTCGCCTTAATTTGGTTGTCATTGTCCTTAATGTTTTACAATAATGTTATTACATTCAATTTGTGATTGTTTTATCATGTAGAGCCTTTGTTGCTAAGCCTTTTTCGTTCCGATCATTCACGTAGTTGGGCACATTAATTCAAACGGTTATGAACGCGATATGCACTAAAACCCATAAGCGCGCGGAAGCCATTACGAATTAACAGTTTACCAACATTACCCTCTATGATACACTAATTATTATTAATTGTGCCTAGTTGCACTTCCTGTTATCACGTACGTCCGGCCGTCGTCGACTCGAACATCATTATAATCACGGAACAGTTATGGCGCCTGACCGGCGGGAATGACGATTTAATTTGTAATAATTGCAGGTTATGTCGGTTTCAAATTGATTTCATTATTAATGTGTGGCTTCTATGAGCTTTATGATCAAGTGTTTTATTGTGGGGAAAACACTTTCTCAAGGAACTGTCCTTACAAGTTCTTAACTAACTAGCCGTTACCCCATAGCCCCGCAGGGGTAGGCAGAAAGGATGGTCCGCAAAACAACTCGGTTTTGAAACACATACTCCCTGCTTCACTCACATCCATACATCGTCTCGTACACATCCTTCTGTTAATCTGACTCTTGAGATGGCCGCACTTAAGTATTTGGTTCAGTTAATCGTGCCATGACTTCCTCGGGCGTCCCCACTTCTTTTGTCATTCACATTCGCGTTATATATTCTCATTACACTCATTTTTTTAATTCATTCGCTCTTCATGCGCAAATCATCCGAGCGTTCCTTTCTTAATCTTACTCATTACGCTTACATCAGCCTTGCATTCTATGCGAATCTTCACATTTCTCACAAGATCATAGAAGGTTTTACCACACATACGCCTCAGGGATCTCATTTCTACATGTCAACCAGTCTACTTTCATCCTTCTTTTGCCAGTTCCATGCCTCACTGCCATGCATCAGGATAAGGTACCAGCACTCCATTGTGGACTGCTAGCTTCGCTTCTTTGGACAGTTTTTTTGCTAGCGTCAACCGCGTTCAGTCCTTAATTAATGGAGTTACTGGCATTTATTCATCTTTCCATATCTCTAGCAACCTTCCCATCTCTTGTAAACATACTTCCTAAATACATAAACTCATCCATCTGCTCCAAGTTTTCATCATTCAAACTATATTGCACTCTGTTTTCGAACTCATCTTTAAAATTTCTGATATTTCACAAACAAACAAAAAAACCGAAAAAAACCCTATAAAAGGTAAATTATTGTTATTATTTATACCCGGCACATACTCGTAGTTCGTATGCCACGTGACGCCGCACAGTGGGCTGAAAATCGCCTTTCATAGACATAGAGACTTGAATTTTCAAGGGTATTTTTTTTGGCTAGAAATGGATTCTGCTGATCATTACTATGCTATAAAATTACGTACGTACGAAGCAATTGCGTGTACAAGCATTAAAATGAATCATCAACATTAAAAAGTGTTTTTTTCAACTTTGAGGATTTTCAAAAAAAAAATCGCAAGTTGCGCCACAATACGAAGTATGTCAAAAAAAATACAAATAAATAGTAGTATATCTGTGTGTAAGGATAGAATGGCCAACCTTATGATTCCAGAGATAGCTTCATTTTTAATGTCAGTGCCATACAAATTTTTCTTTAAAAAATGATAACTCCTTCATTTGTACACGCAATTGCTTCGTACGAAATTTTATAGCATAGTAATGATCAGCAGAATCCATTTCTAGCCAAAAAAAATACCCTTGAAAATTCAAGTCTCTATGTCTATGAAATGCGATTTTCAGCCCACTGTGCGCCGTCTCGACTGGTCAATCACCAGGATTGGGGGGTGGGAGTGATGACACCACCCACTTTAACCCCCCGCCTTACCCCTGCTTTCACCCCACCTAATATTATTCCTAGCGCGATCCCCTGTGCAAAGAACGGAACATTCGGACGTTTTATTATTTCGCACGAACGGAGTTATTTTCCATATTTGATCATCATTCTTGTTTTGACGTTATTAAATTATAAGATCTGTACGTGCTCAGCCAACTTGTGTATTTGAAATAGGCTTGAGATAGCCACTTTTAAAATTCTAAAGATTACAATAGATATTTTTTTGTTCTTGTTTTTGCAATTTTTCCGAGAAGCTTTCAAGGTTTCGCTACTCCTTTTTCCTAGAAATCTTTGTCTGATCTCCCTTATTGCACCCAACAAAAAATATGTGTTTTACGTCTTATAACAGTTAAAATAGTATAAAACAAAGTCGCTTTCCGTGTCTGTCAGTTATTTCGCCTAGTTCACATAAACTACGCAACTTTTGATAGGGTTTTCAATATCATTTAGAAAATTTCTTCCGAAAGATTTACATATATATATAATGCATGTATATTATATTATACAAAGTAGAGAAAAGTCGATGTTTTGTTATCAAGTCTTAAAACAAAATATGGCGCTTACACTGTTAACGCTGACTAAACCTTATGAGATATATCAGCGTAGATTTACGTAATTTATTACTTTTGTTTAATTTTCATATTATAATAGTATATATTTTATTGCTTTCATTTTCTAATAGTATATACCTTTCTAATATCTTTTATTTTATTTTTTATAAACTCTTAATGCCTTTTAGACATTTTATAAGCACTTCATTCTTCCTTATACTACTCTATTGTATATTATTACATATAATTTCTTACTTTGACTTATTACTATACTACAGATTGCTACTTATATTATATTTATATCTCTTTGTTTTTTCATACTTTTAACCTTACTTACTATTTACTGATTACACCATTATACTTACATTTATATTGTTGCATTCCTTATGTTGCTCTAATATTCTATGTAAATTAGTATGTAAATGGCACATGTTGTGCCGTATATGTGAAATAAATAAATAATGTATCTACTACGGAATTGTATATCTCAAAAAGGGTGACCAGATAACTCATCAATATGACAATTCAGCACACCTATAAAAAGTGTTATAAAGTTATGAAAGTGATGAAACCAAAACTAGGTTAAATTTGTTACATATTTAAGTACTTATTCTAGTTTTTGTTTCATCACTTTTAATGACGTTATATCACCTTTTAAAGGTGTGTTGATTTGCTAAAAGGTTCACAGAAAACTTATTAATCCCAAAAGC
Source organism: Hesperophylax magnus (assembly GCA_026573805.1). NCBI lineage: Eukaryota > Metazoa > Arthropoda > Insecta > Trichoptera > Limnephilidae > Hesperophylax > Hesperophylax magnus. Next base: position 7,930,398 of record JAIUSX010000184.1, on the reverse strand, counting down.
AAACAAAACTATATTTCAAAAAGGACCACACTACATGGCCATTAAAGTATATAACAACCTTCCACGTAGCATCAAACAAATAACCGACATACTTAAATTTAAATCATCACTAAAAACATTTCTTTTAAACCAATGTTACCACTCCTTAAATGAATACCTTACATAAATTAAATACCTCAGTTTTTTATTTATTATTTACATACATTTGTTAACATGTCATTGTTGGGTTATGTAATATAATGTGTATTTGTTGGGTTAGATACCTTACATAAATTAAATACCTCAGTTTTTTATTTATTATTTACATACATTTGTTAACATGTCATTGTTGGGTTATGTAATATAATGTGTATTTGTTGGGTTAGCTGGAAGAAATAGGATGTAACCTATAAGCTACACCCTTTGTACTCTGTATCTTTGTGCAATAAATATTTTTTGAATTTTGAATTTTATCATTTTGAGGAGTTATGATGGAACCCTTAAAAAGGCCCACAGAAAAGTCCGCGACAGTATATGTCTATCTCCTAAGGAAAACTCCCAGCAACGCTGGGTGCACGTCAACTAGTAAAAATTAAATAATATGCATATTTGGATACGTTTGCGCCTTGGAGTGCTGGTCTCAACATCGTACATCTCACCATTTAGACTATAATGTTGCTTTAAATATTGGCTTCTGCCGTGTTTGGTGATCTCATATGTTATCTATTTTTTAATGTTAGCAAGCTGCCTCTAACGTTCGTATTTACATATCACCCTTTTAAACCACATTTGAACGTATACTACGGGGCCTTAAATTAAAAAAAAGCTTCCAGTAACGTGACTCCTGCTTTATCTGGTATACTGTAGATCAATATTTACTCCGCGATGGACACCCCGGAAAATGGACGTAGGGGCCCGGCCCGGGGCAGCAAAGGGTCCCCCTGTTTGAAAAGTCCATTCCCATAAACACATAAATTGGACGTTGATAAATCGTGGCGTTTGATTTATTTTCAAAGACCTGTCGAGGTTAAGACATTATTCGAACCAATATTATAATATAGGTAATGTTGTTCGGACTACACAGGCACAGGGTGTCCAGAAAATTATTAATTTTATATAAATTGTAACAAGAAGGCTATAATAACGTACCTTATATGATTCAAACGCAAAACCTACCTATTATTATAAAATACATGAATCTAATTACAAGATGGCTATAATAACGTACCTTATATGATTTAAACACTAAACCTTCTTATTATTATAAAATATATGAATGTAGTACAAAGAAGGCTATAATAAAATACCTTGTATGATCAAAACACCACACCTTGTTATCATTATAAAATACATGAATCTAGTTACAAGAATTCTATAATAACGTACCTTATACGATTCAAACGCAAAACCTTCTTATTATTATAAAATACATAAATCTAATTACAAGAAGGCTATAATAAGTACCTTATATGATTCAAACACAAAACCTTCTTATTATTATAAAATATATGAATCTAGTAACAAGAAGGCAATAATCACATACCATATATGATCAAAACACCAAACCTTCTTATTATTATAAAATATATGAATCTAGTAACAAGAAGGCTATAATAACGTACCTTATAAATAAATATTAATGTTAGCTATTATTATTCTTTTGCAAGTTTTCTATTTTATGATTTTTTTGACAAATATTACTTTTATTGTAGTTTTAGGTAGCAGCTGTAGGATAAGATTTATTAATGCAGTTCTTGCAGAGGCTCGGATTATATGAAGGAGGAAAAACAGATGCCGGTAGATTGTTCCACATACGAGCCGACTTACACAAAAACAAGTCGAAGAAACAACCCGTTCTCACAAAGCCAATATCAACTGTGAACGGGTGTTCCGCTCGTGTCCGTCGGTTTTCACGCGTTATAACTGATTATAAACATTTCGATTGTGTTTGTCTTTTTATAAAATATCATTTTATGCCATACCTAGGCAAGTTCAGACTTCAATTCCGATACTCTTTGCCAAGTGGATCAATTTTCCGAGCGCTCTGTGGAAATTGCGCTTGACCGCCACTTTTGCCAATTTGTAAAGTGAGCTGTAAGTACGAGCTACGAGTAGAAGGCCCGATTAATAGTTCTTTCATGACTTGCGCTTTCTGTGAAGACGTTATTTTCTTCAATTATAGTTCAACAAGCCTCCTGTCTATCTGTAGGAAAAAAACCTAACTTCGCCACGGGCTGGGTTTATTACACTGTTATTTTAAAAAATCTCTTCGAATTTCAGTTCTTTGTTTTCAGGAACGTATTAATGAATGAATGCAAATCTTGGAAGCGGAAATTAATTCACTTCCCGTCATTCGATCGTGATGAAGAATATAAATATACGAAATAAATTACGGTCCCACCCAATAGCGCGGTTGACTCCAGTATCTTTTATTAATTTATTGATTTTGAAATAAATATGTTGTAGTAAAAAACTTTGTTTTTTACCGTGTTAATTTTTATACTGTTTAATGCAAAAATTTTTATGTGACTCAAACAACTGGTGTATATATATACCCTTAAAGGCTATAATAATTATAATATCTTATAGTGCCTTCGATATTGAAAGTTTATCCATCTAAACTAATAATCCAATGGGAAAATTGACGGATTCGCAGAACATGAAGACGCCGAACTTTATAACTTCAATTCAGGGCAGCCTGCGTGTTGGCAGTTACACCGATGATAGCCAACCCCCGATAAAAGAGGGCCACCCCACCATGATATGACATCTTCTCTAACCCAAATAAAAATTCATGCAATACCATTGATTCACGTTACTTCTTCCTGTTTTTATTACATTATAAAAATCTTGATTACACCCCTAGATATTCCTCCCTATTTCATCTCCCGGAATGACATTACGTCACCCTATACTCACCCCCTGACGGGTGCTGCCCTCCTGTTCTGTGTACCTTCTATCCACTCCAGCTACCTGAATAGGCGATGGAGCCTGCGGTACCTACGTAGGTAGGCCTACTGGGGTAGACGTACTAGTTACCTAGGTATACCCAAGGATGTAGAACTTTGGGAGGTCAGCTGAGGAGAGGGAGAAGGGTATATTTTATATTTTTCACCCTCGGGGTCGGAATGCTAGGTCGATTGAGAAAACAGTGTATTTTATTTGGAAGCTTTTCAAAAATCTAGTTAAATGTAATGTGTTTTGTTTTTAAATCAGTGTTGGGAGTTTTTGCAAGTTGTTGTGTAGTTGACATAAAATAAATTTCTAGTTCTTAAAATCGTTTTACCTTAGGAAAATATAACTTTATCAGTTTGGTGGAGTGTCACAAACTGTAGCTAATGCGTCAGAATTATTGAAATTCTTTATAGCTAAACATTAGATTTTTCACTCTAAACTCTGAAGTATTTTTTAAACTTAAACCATGTAGTTATAAATTAACCTTAACTGAATGAAATTCGCGCATAAAAATAAATCTATTGATAAATTCACTCGATTTCTTGAAACTATAAAATTTAAACAAATTTATTTACCATAATATATGTCTGAGTTACCTTATAATTTTCACTGTATTCTCAGGGATAACTTCAGAACCTTTCGGAACACCGAAAACCAAAAACAATCATTATAGTTCCATTTCCCGACAATAATTAATTGCAAACCGATGATATTTCGGTTTCTAGTAGTCGTTTGCCGTTCCGAAAACCAAATTAGAAAAAAGATCGTTTTGTCCGCGGGAAATCCAGCCCTTGAGGTTTTCCCCATTGAATGGTGGGGAAAAAACAATAAAAAAGTGGCAACACCCCTCTTCTGCAAGGGAGGAAGTGCCGACCCTCTTGCTGGTCTTTCTAAGGCTTTCCGAGCTCAAGAAGACCGTTAAGTATCTATAGAAAGGAATTGGAAATTTCTTAAAAGGACGCCATATATTGATTTAAAAGAAATAACTGAGAATGGTTCCATGATAACTCAACACATCGCCAATTCAGCACACCTCTAAAAAGTCATTAAGAGTAGTGAAAAAAAAGTAACCTTATCTACGTAACCTATTTAACCTAGTTTTTGTTTCATCACTTTACATGACTTTATATCTCATTTTAAAGGCTGTGGTAGAATTGTCATTTGGCATCCTATCCTTCGTTTCTGAATCCTTTTACGGCCAACGTCATCTCTTAATACCAGTTAGCTTTTGTTTCATCTCAGTAAAAACCTGAGTATTTTAAAGATAACCTTTCTATGTATATTCAAGTCTTTCACAAACTGATTCTTCTCAAAAATACAACATAAAAATCTGTAATATAAGGCTTTACATTTCCGTAGACCTGAAAAGCAAAACAAATTATTTTGAAATCTTTTAAAAAATAAGAAAAAAAACCCCATTTATTTAATCAAGTATCAAGTGTCATAGATTGTTATGTTCATCCCGTTTTGCTTATAAATGCGACGAAAAAGTCATTTACTAAAGAAGAGATAGAATAATTTCCATTATCAATGTACCTATTCATTCCCAGAATCTTCCGTATACAAAACAAGTATAATATTAGGAGATTCCCGGTTCTGTCAGCAGGAGATGATTATCCCTTTGTATTCCGCGTGAGATTTGTCCATTGTCGTTCTGTCTTATGACTCCTGCCAGGGGTCGTAAAAATATATGTAGTCGTTCGCCGTAACTAGCGGGGTGTCTTAGGCTGCTTCAGGGGTGGCCAAGATTGTCCCTGGGGGCTTTTCTTTTTAGGGGTGCAGCAATTTCCATTGTAAAAGTTACGTTTTTTATTATTTTTTTTACATTCATTCCACACAAGAGGCCCTCAAGAAAAAAAAATTCCTGTCATCTTTCGGGATGCGGCGTGGAGGGTCTATTTAAGGAGAAAGGGAGTGAACATCAGTCTTGAAAGAACCACAAGTCGGAAAATCGTTCCACAGACGAGCTGTTGAACTAAAGAACGAGACGTAGAAATGACCAAAGATATCGCACAAGCTTCAATAATCTACTGCTCAAAGCCAGTGGTGCTATGGCATCCTGATTTTGGAGTTGTGAGGCTGAATGGGGTAAGGAAAGGAATGAGATGGATAAGCTTTTATCGATACGACGCGTTTTATCTTCATATATTGGCAATGTCTTCAACAGGATCCCAGAGTGGTATATATTTATATATTTCATCTTAAAAATAATCAATATAAATATTGTTTATTTCAATTCTTTTATATATCTAGACACAAATAGACATCTATAATTTCCGCAATATATATATATATATTTTTTTTTTATTTTGAATACTATTTATGGGAGACTACTTATCATTTTTACTAATGTATCTTATTTTATTACATGCTTTTGTTGTAACATTTAATATTTTTTTCTTTTTTCGTTGTATTATGTTTCCTTTATTGTTTTAATTTTGTAGAATTTATAATAACTGTGATACTCTACTATTAAACTTTGTAGTGTGTAAAAGCCCATTAGGGCGTGTAATAATAAATAAATAAATAAATAAATATTCTTAGTTTCGCCCTAGTGAAAGACTACCTTTGCTTTGTTTTGCTATGACACTACACTCCTTACGTTCCTCTTTCTCATCTCTATCTGCTTCCACAACACACCCAACAGGAGATGTGTATCGACATAAAAAACATAAGTTTTTAATTTAGTTTAATTTAAATCCTATATATAAAATAGAAAATATTTCCGACTCAAGTTGAATTTTTAAAAACATAAATATATCATTTTTTGCAACCCTATGTGAGGGTAGGCAAATCTTGTTTAGTGTCTGTCCCAACTACCCCCGCGCTGAGGTGCCAGTTCCCAGCTTCCGGCGCAGTGCTCCCAGGGGTTGAATTACAACCTATCCTGGGATCGGAACCCGAGGCCCGAACCTTAGAGTGATGGTGCTGCCCCCTCATGGTAGGGAGTAAAATAAACTTATCTTGATACTCTAAAACCGGTCATGTATTTATTGTATCTTTGACATTCAGGTTCGATATTTTTGAAGTCATTATTAATTCGGTTGTTGGTGCATGGGTAATGTGTAATTTTCCTGCGTAACGCGTAACATTATTCAAGTTCAATGAACTTATAATTTTCAAAATTGGAACTCCTATCATAGCGATAAAGTAGCTATCGTTTACATTGGCGGCTCATGACTTTTGGGTGTTCTACATTGCTAATATTACAAAAAATGGCATTATTGATTTTTTCGAAATAATATTTTTTGTATGAAAATTTTCAGAAAATTTATGATTTCCTGAAAGTCTTCATAAAAAAAAAAAGAATTTTCAAAAAAAAATAAAAAAACGTTTTCAGCTACAACAACATCAATAATGCCATTTTAGAACACCCAAAAGTGACGAGCGCTCACTGATCGGATACCATTTTTGTGAGTAAATCTACCCCAACCTTCGCCTTTTCTGCGTAAGCCAGTGAATCCATTTGAATTATTGATGTTTTGAAAACAAGTAATTATAATTTTTTCAGTATGCGCATACAATGACACCCCTGTTTACCTAATCGTTTATAATTTGGCCGTGGTAGGTAGAGGTATGAGTAGCTATATTAGCACGCATTGCAGCGTCGGTCACAATCATAGTCACTTTATAAGACTCTAAAACACTAAAATTGTTAAAACTCTCAGTTAGAAGACTCGTTACCGACATGACTTTTATTTTTCAAATTATTAATGGAATTATAGACAGCCCTAATTTATTGAGTCTAATCACCTTCAACATACCAACTAGAACTACTCGATCGAAAAATCTTTTTAATTGCAACAATAATACCAGAGTCGTTTAAATACTCGATTTTACCTAGATTGCAATTGGCAACACTTTCGCAGAAATTGTAGATGTGTTCAACTGCACGGAATATAGTTACAAGAAGGCTATAATAACATCAGTAATAATTATAATTAAGGTTAGCATAATATTTTTATTGTGTGGGGCTTATATATAAATAAGTTTGATAGAAAAAAAAATCTTTTGATTACTGTTCCACTGACTTATAATGTATGTACATGTTTGTAAAAGCCCATGTGGGTGTATTTATTATTATTTTTTTAAAAATATATTTAGAAAAACATACAGTTATACATGTGAATCAATTTTATATTTAAGATGTTAAGTATAAAATAAACCAGTTACGTTCCATTTACAATCTTTTTATGGTTACAGTTTAGGAAGAAAGTAGATATTTAAAGTTAAAAGTGAAAGAAAAAAATATGAAAAGGTTAGACGAACAATAAAAAAGAATTGTTTTGGTTTAATTAAATTATAAGGTTAATTTGATTTTAAAATTTTTTAAGGGTTTAGTAGAAAATATCGATATCTCTTAGGGACTTGTAAGATTTGCAGTACGTCTAAGAAAAGAGTTTTGGGCGTATTTTGATTTGAATTGTTTTATGTAAGATAAGGTATTCGATCTGGTATTGCACCTGTGACAGGTAAAAATATGCTTTATTTAAAAAAAAAAGCGCCATCTACTGGACAAACATGTTTTTTATAAACAGCGCCATCTGTTGGACGTAAAAATTCCTTAATAATCAAATGATAGCACGTTTAATTGTTGATCTATTGAAACGGAGTGCACTCCACCCGAATTTTAGTAGGAAATCAGTTGATTTTAGCGATTGATATTGAGCAATTGTTTTGCGTGCGCACTGTATTGTAGGTTCCCGTGATGTCATGATGAGTTATAATGTAAAATGTTTTATATTAATGAATATTCTTTATTCGAAATATTTATTTGTTTTGTTTAAATGTTTGACATACGCTCTTATGAATTATTTTAGTGGAGATACGTTACTGAGACAATGCATGTGGTTTCTATAAACTAGGCATAGTGGACATATTTTAATAGGCCGCTCTTGTAGCTATTTCATTCGTACGCACCATGGTAGAAAGATTCCTCCGTGGAAATTTAAAAAACTTGAATAGTTTTATTTTTTTAAATATATTCATGCGGGAAAAACAATGGATTTTCATGAAAATTTATCTTTTTTACTTTTACCATCACCGTATAGAATCAGTGCACTTAACCGTTTCGATTCTGAATGATAGTCTTACACCATGACGATACTGAGAGTATCTTCCACTCTGGAACGTACCGCAAATATGCTATTCATTGTTATGAATTAATAAATTGTGAAGTATCAAAAATTAATAAAATAAAATTTACTTGCGCACGCCAGGATTTGAACCAGCGACATCCAGATTGCTAGTTGAGAGCCTTATACCTCGACCATGGACGCCGAAAGCACACCTTTAATCATGGTCTGTGCTCACGCGATGTCACAAAATTACATCCCGCTTTCCAATCATTTCAGAGACATAAATATTCTACGCTTAAACTGCGGGCTAAATTATTTCCATTACTTCGAATTCCTATTTCCATGACCATAACCCAATCCCCTCCCCTTTTTTAAGGAAAGGTATGACCGTTAATGTTTGTGACGGCGATATTTACGAGTCGTAAAGACTGGGAGCAGTTATACGTGAAAGAGGCTAACCTCTGGACGCTGCAGTACCCGATTGCAATAAAATGCAAGTAATATATATTGCACTTTCCCGGCCCCCGCATAAATCCACGGGGAAAGCACCGATAAACGTGCGCTGGGAATATTAAGAAATTGCATCCCGCAATGTGGTCTACGTTCTGTGTGACGCGGAGGGCTTTAAAAGCTATGTCTTATCGTCTAATATATATGGTAGGGTCGCTGGATAAGCTTATATGACCGATGAACACGCTAGCACAAAACCATGAATATAAAAAAAAAACTCCAATCAAATTAATCGTATACCAACATTATTTTTTAATGATAAACTAATGTTTATAAGACAAGGTTTTATGCATAACATAGAGGATTAACAAATAATAATATTTGACAACTCAAAAATATTTCAACAATAAATGAAGATATAATATGTCTCGACGCCATCTAGTGAGAAATTTAGCACTAACAAAGCCTTTCCTACAAAAATAAAGTTGGTTGTTTACAGGTGGAAAAAATATAATTAGCAGTAATTGTTGATTGAGGTACTAGTACATATTGAATCATTTGGCGGGTTGGAAATAAACCGACATAGCTCAGTGGTTACAGAGCGTCTGACCGGACATCAGAAGGAAAGGGTTCAATTCCAGTTGGCGGCATTTTTTTTACTCGGGAGATATTTTCAATTTGTATTGATATTTCAGGCGACTAATTATTGCTTATAATTATTTGTATACCTACATATTTCATATTTAGGAAGAGAGTTTTTTAGACGCCCGAGCAAAACATGGCACGATAAAGTATACCAGATAGTTGTATACTTTATAACTTTAAGTATATGAAATTCTCTCGATAGAAAAAAATCGCAAAGTAAGCTCCGAAAATTATTTAAAACACGTTTTGTTCTGTTATTTGATATGTTATAGGCATGGAAAATTCGCAGTGTATCTTTAAATGCAACTAAAGCATTTTTCGAGACGTTTTTTCTCTATTTCAAATGATTAATGTTTTATTAAATATTTTCACCATTTTCGCTTAATTATAATCATTTAATATTAGCGCGCTCCCTCTAACATATTCGTTTATACATATCTACCATTCAAACCATGTTTGAACGCCTGTGAACAGTAAAAATCGCGTCCAAAAAAGATTGTTTATAATTTTCTCTTATTCAATAAATCAAAAAACCAAATTTTTTAAAAATAGGTACTTAAACACTTAACTACTTAATCATAACCGTATATTTTATGTAACATTTTTAAATTTCAAATGGAGAATTATGCAATTTGTCCAAATTTATCGCAATTATGACAAATATTTTTTCAAGGTTTCTTTAGGTAGTTAGGTTATATATCATAATATTGAAAAAAAGGCGAATATAAAAGTCAAAATAAACACGACGATTTCACATTTGAAAAAAAAAATCGGTAACACTTTACCTACAACTACCGTTTTTTTATACGCATTTAAAAAAAATCTTTTGAGTCGACTAAATGTCAATGAACATCAACTTATTGGATTTATGATTTTACAAAATATTGATATTTTATATTGTTTGCGTAAATAATAATTTACGCGAAAATTTGCCAACCGACGCAACATTTTGAGAGAACACCGATATGAAGTTCGCGCATAATTCGCGTTTGTTTGTAGGCAGTGTAGACACTGCCAACCTAACAATAAAAAAACATGAAACACAATTGGAAGCTAGAAACGCAAAATCTAAATATAATTAAGAATAATTGATTGTAAAATTAGCCAACAAATCTCTAATCTGAAATGTACTTATATGTATAATAAAATAATAATTTTGCCACGAATAATATATATTAATTTACCTTTACCCATTTAGGCAATTATTCGGGATCGCTGGCCACGCATAATACGATTTTTTTTAAAAAATAAAACGTTTTTTAACGCAAATTTGCTAGCCTCATAACTTCCTGTAAATTCTATTTAGGTTCTCAACCTAACCTAACCCACATTAGCCCAATTAGAGTAAAAGTGGGAGAGAAGGCAACATCTGCGATTGCCCGACTCTAGAAAAAAACTATTGCTTCTTTTTAAAACTGCCTTAAATATTTTTTGTTTTTAGTACTTTACTTTATTTCTTAAAAATTTAGTTAAATTCGTTTAATTTAACATTATTTCAACAGAGTCCATTTTATTTACATACATAATTAGTTACATAAAATTTTAAAATGGGGGCCTCAGCACGAGTAAAGCACGCAGTGAGACTCACATTACCAACTAATATTTAAAAAAAAAACACTTTTAATTTATCAATAAATATGTATATATATTTCTCTGTATTTGATTTACAAAGCAAATTATCTTTAATAAATTATCCAAAAAATCCATACTGTTTTTACCCATTTTTTATGATTCACTTTCAGTCTTAAAAAATCCATACTGTTTTTACCCATTTTTTTATTATTCTTTTTTTTATGTTTCTTTATTCAATAAAATTATTAGTTACATGCATTGAGGAATTTTTCGACCACCATGCTAGGCACATGCCCGTGTTATGGTGGTCGGATGATTCACTTTCAGTCTTAAAAAATCCATACTGTTCTTACCCATTTTTTAATTATTGACTTTCAGTCATAAAAACTCCATACTGTTTTTACCCATTTTTTTATGATTCACTTTCAGTTTTAAAAAAATCATACTGTTTTTACCCATTTTTTTTTATTCCCTTTCAGTCTTAAAAATCCATACTGTTTTTACCCATTTTTTTATGATTCACTTTCAGTCTTAAAAATCCATATTGTTTTTACCAATTTTTTTACGATTTACTTTCAGTCTTGACTTAAAGTTAAACAAAGTGCAATGCAAAATAAACCTTTTAAAATCACTTATACCATTCTGACATATTATGTTAACTTTTAAAGCTGCAATGAACTATAAAACGTGCAACAAACCTGAACTAAAATTGCATTTACCCACCCTTTCCAGATAGTCGGGCGTAACATAATTCACAATTTCATTTCATTTTTTCTCCGTAATAAATGGTGCACTATATTCAGGAGAAGACGTATTTCTTGGCATATGTTGGGGCTACCCGCTGCGATACACACACATATTACACCTCCACCCACGCTACCCGCAGGGGCAGGCGGTGCAGTGTGTGTGAACACTGGTAATGAACGTATGATGACGCACACTTGCTCGGTACTGGGGGGGCTGCGGACGAAGAAAATTGCGTATAACCTACCCCCCTCGCTATCCTAAGGCGTCGGATATTTAGGGATGTTTAACAGGGTTGAATTTTTGTCTTTGAAATCGTGACTTTACCATATAACTCTTCTTTTTATTTTCACCATGGACAGGTAACATTATTTCTGTACCCCGATACGCTAACCATTCGACTTTGTGACGAACAATTTTAAAGCTTTTTTTAAAAATTAGGTTTTGATTAATTTTTATTTTATCTAGTAAAATATAGAATGATAAGGTAATAAATTAAACAAAAATATAACAAAATCTTTATTCACGTTTTCAATACTAAATATTTTAAACCTATTCTTCGTACAGCTCTTTTATACATACGTGTTAAAATGGCTTAAAAATAATTCATAATTTTTATATTTTCCATCCACAGTCGACAGGTTAATGGTTCAGTATAGATTCTGTTTTTAAATGCAAAATCGTAGTGTTTATTAGGACTTATGGTATGGAATTGTCTGTTAAATTTCTGTTCACAAATTGTGTGAGAAAAAAAGTTACTTAAAATGATGGTTTACAATTATTGTTAAGAAGATAGGTATTTAAGTACCTACTTACAAATCTTATGATTTCAGAGGAAATTTCCGTTTTGAATCACACTTTTTTGTACGTGAGTTCTACTCTTTTCAAAATTACTAGTTTATGGGAGACTATTTCCTGTTTTATTGACTCTCGATTAGTATTTGATTAATTTAATAGTATTCTTCTGTGATCTTATTCCTGCGACATTGAGTTGAGACTACTTCCGTTTGTCCGTTTTTCTGAAAAGGGAATACATCGGCACCCGCTGTTACTACTACTCAAGGATCCTACCCACAGGGCTATCGAATACGGGTACCTTTTAAGTACTTAAAATAAAGCTCTCGAGTTTAAATGTAATTCCGTTTTTCCGCGAACATGAAATAATTCCACAAAATATTATTTACCTGCTATGCTATCTATGGAATGCACCCCTGCACTTGTAAGAAATATCAAGTAGGTACAACCTACCCTAAAACTGTCTGCAGTATTGGGCAGTCTACCGACCCTACACCCCCAGACTAAACTACACTCATACTTCTCCCATTTCTACTACCAAATAGGCTTCGCACACCGAGTCCAAAGCAGAACCCGCTACCTCGTAGTGGCTACCTATAGTATTAGTAACTTTTGCCTCCCACCTTTCTCAGGGATATGCATGTAGTCAAACGTAAGCTTGTCTTTAGGATACGGAGTGTTCTAAGAAGAATTACTTGAAGAACATGACAAATCTGGAGTTTCACGTTTTGGGGTGTGAAAAAGCGTAATTTTAAACGAATATTATTATATAAGCTTCTAGATAACTTACGTTAGATTTTTCAAGAAGATGCAACTGGTACATCAAATAGCTAGTTATTATTATTTTACTTTATTGGGGAATCAAACAGTTTTACAATTTTATATATATAATTACATGTTGCATTAACTAGTGAAGTTTCCGCATAAAATTCATGTTACATACAGAAAAATAAACATAAATAAGCAGAAAAACATAAAAACACATTAATGAAAATAACTGAGATATCTTACACATCTTAGTAAAAATAATTTAATGAAAATAACTTAATTTTCTCCACAATGAATTTAGTAAACTGAACTAAGGCCAAATGGAAAATATCGACGTCTGAAAATATATTATTGTATTTTATGCACGTCCTTCTGAAAAATGAATGTTGTGTGTAGTTGTGGGGTAAGGCTCTCGTCTAGCAAGCCGAAGGTCGTGGGTTCAAATCCCGGCGAACACAAGTAAATTTTATTTGTTTAATTTGTATTATTAATTTGTATTCATTAAAAATAATATATAGTATACTTGCGGCATGTTAAGTGTGAAAAATATCAAATCAAAAAAATATCACTCAGGCGTAGTGTGTTTGATTCCTCGGCTGGCTAAGTCCTCCATCACAACACAAGCAACATTTTCAGCTTACTGTGGTGGTAGTAGGAGATTTTCAAATATTGTCAGGTTATTAGTAACCCGGGAATGTTTGTCTTTCTTTTAAAATTGATTAATTAAATCTATTAAATTAATTAATAACCATTCAGAATCGAAAGGTTGCTTGAAATGGGTTTAGTCGTGTTTGGTGACCAGATCTGAAGCCAGGTACTCCCTCATCTTCCTCTTCCCCATTTCCTTCCCCTTCCCACTAATTTCAGATTCACAGCATCCATTACGCCGTTTCACCGCAGGAATAGGCAGATATGACGGACCGCCAAACAACTCGGTCTTGGCACACACTCCCTGCCTCATTTACATTCATACATCGTTTCATACTCACTTCTCCATTATTCTCCTGACTCGGCCCGTATATTAACTGCTCTAATGATTTTAGAGAAATGGGTAAATGGCCGCGTGTGTGTGCACAACAGCCACCAAAAGTTGATAGAATGCATTGTCATCGACAACGAGTCTATCTGCCGAGTTTCAGTTAGATTGGATGCCGAGAAGTGGGTTAATTTATGTTTCAAAGATTTACATTCTTCCAATATCGAAAAAAAAGTGAGATTCAAATAGACAGAATGGTAACTGTCAGATGATGTATGCATGTGAATGAAACAACGAGTGTGTGTCTGATGATTTTACCCCTTTCTTTTTAAGATTTTATTATAATATTCCAAAACACCCCTTGCATTCTAAGTTAAGTATTTTACTGCAGATGCAATAGTCTTCTACTCTTGGCTGGAAATCTCACATAAAATTCACCTCCCGAATGGAATTGCTCTGCTCTAAAGTCACAAACTGAAAATTTATTTAAATTGAAACATACGTATGGAACGTCTCACTTAGCCAGGAGTCTGCGCAGCACTGTGCACGGTAAAAAACGTAGCTTTTAACGGAAAGTGTCACATTTGGTCTGAATGTGTTGCGTTTCTGTTAATGTCCGACCAATAAGCAGTGGCTTGCAGTCCACTTGCGGCTCGTTTCAGAGTAGAATCTACTCTCAGCATCGCCCCGGTGTAAGACCACCATTAAGAATTGAAACGTTGTTTGATATGGCTTTAGCCGTGTTTGGTGACCAGATCGGACTTCCCCACCTTCTTATTCCCCATCTCCTTCCCCTATCCACTTCCTTAAGCCTAAGAACATACCCCAATTGGAGATGCCGTAGTCTCACTGGCTCCAGACGGTTGGGAGCAGCAAAAAAACAAATAAAACTTGTAAGTGTTATTACCTTACACATTTTCTTTCAATTTCATGTGCCAAGAACAGGTCCAGATGTATCACGTTTGAATACCAAGGAGTTTTATGTATCTTCCTCTCTCATACATCCTTCATCCTAACAACATTCCCTTTTGATTTGGGGTGCCATAGCCTACTGGATCAGGGCTCTAGGAACTGTAGTGGGGTATCTCAAAAAAACAAAGCAAAATACGCCTCAAAAAACAACATTGCAATTGAACATGATTTAATTTTGTAAAAAAGTGAAATCCACG
Source organism: Hesperophylax magnus (assembly GCA_026573805.1). Taxonomy (NCBI): domain Eukaryota; kingdom Metazoa; phylum Arthropoda; class Insecta; order Trichoptera; family Limnephilidae; genus Hesperophylax; species Hesperophylax magnus. The sequence continues at coordinate 7,915,267 of JAIUSX010000184.1, read as the reverse complement.
TTTCAAAGATATTGTGGTAGGGGCCCTAATCCCTCAGAAAATTATCGGAGAAAAGATTACACGCCTCACATCACGTTTCCCTCACGTTCTTTTAGGGGAAACTTTTCCTCCTACCTCCCAAACACTCACTTCTTCTCCCAACTCCTCACACGCTCTTTCGTCACCCCTTGATACTTCCTTCTTCCTTCATTCTAACTTCTTACACCCTCTTGTCCCTTCGTATATCCGTTCTGTATCGATTCTTCCGTTAATTGCATCTTGCAAGGTACGGGGGTGGGAAAATATTTAAGGGTATTTTTCCTGCGACCCTCCTGCATATTCGAGTAAGCTAATCCATTTATGTATTTAGTGTTTACTAAAACTTGTATTATTCATGTAAATAAACACGCGAAGTAATATTAATTTGTTTCATCGCAAGGGTTTCGCTTCGTTAAACGCACGATTGTTTGCTGCACATGTACCAGGTACACAGTACCTGATATTTGTATTTGAGTTGTGTAACGTGGCTGACTTTTCTTGTTCAAAGATAATTATAAAAGTGTGCTCAGATCTTCTGACTAATGAAGGAAGAATGATTGCATTTATGTGAATGTCCTTCTTTCACGTCGCAACGGAGCCACCGATCGACGTGATTTTTTGCATAGGGATAGTTGAAGGACTGGAAATTTACATAGGCTATATTTCATCCTGGAAAAACATTTCATTCAATTAGGAGAATTCTTTGTACAGTAATTTTTCCCCAGTACTACGCGAGCGAAGCCGCGCGTAAAAGCTATTAGTGCTAACCCTAACTAATATCATAAATGCAAAAGCGTGTTTGTTTGTTTGTCTGTCCTTCTTTCACATAGCAACGACTTGATTTTTTGGATAGGGTTAGTTTTAGTGTTAGTTGGATTTAGTTTTTAGTATTAGTTTTAGGACTAGTTAGACGTGAGCTACTTTTCATCCGGAAATATTGTATTCATTTGTACAGTAATTTCTCCCTAATACCAGGGAGTATATTTATATGTATATCAAAGAATTGTAAATTACAATAAAGAGTGGTAGGTACTCTCAGCATCACTCCGGTGATAGACCCTTTAGTCTCATAACATACACCAAGTAGGCATGCCATTGACCCACTGGTTCCAGAGGGTTCGAAAATTTCATTATATTCACATGAAAAATTAATTTAAAAAAATAGGTGTTATATTACTAAAATTTGTGTTATTTGAGGTATTCGTTTATCATTAGCTTCTTCGTTCATTTCCCACTAGCTGTATCCCGCCACACATTGCTGTGGCTCAGTCTGTCTCTGCAGATAGAGAAACAATAGCGCGTTTTGCTTTTACGTCCAACAGATGGTGCTGTTAAAAAAACATGACTTTACCTGTCGCAGGTGAAATAATAATAATAATAATAATTGGATAATTTGTAGAGCGCCGTTTTTTGAAAAATCACCTCAAGGGCGCTGTACAATTTATTTCCTAGGATCTACATTTGTTATTTAGAAAAGATACCAAAACATACTTACCTGGCAAGTCACTTCCAACAAACACACTTATATTAAAAAGTTTATGCTTATAAAAGATAGAACTGCACGCAGAGGACATTATATCAAAAAACACTGGTCGTCGCATGATCTAAGTCTGCTATAGTTTTTATTTTAATTTAAATGTATTTTAACTGTCTTAAAAGCCTACAAATTGTTAGTTGTTATCATTTATATTTATTTATTTTTAATTATTATTTTTATTTATTTTATGTTATTTTTAGTATTTTTTACATTTTGTTAATTTAAATTTAAATTGCCGTCAACTGTGAAAGTGGAGGTTTCTGAAATTATGGATACGACTGTCTGAAAAGGTGCGTTTTAAGTTTAGACCTAAATTCTGTCGAGTCTGCGATCATTCTCAAATCATGTGGCAGTCCATTCCAGGCTTTAGGTCCTGACACGGCAAAAGCACGCTCACCGAACTTAGTATCTGGTGTGCGCTTTGGTTCCTTCAACCTTCCGATAGCTGATGACGTTGCTGACCTAAGGGTTGACTGTCGGGAATTGGAATCTTTTGGAATACACAATTCTGATAAATAAGCCGGAGCCATTCCGTTAAGTGACTTAAATACCATCCAGCATACCTTGAACTGGATTCTTTCAGGACATTTGAGCCAGTGCAGATTTTTGAGATGCTCTGAAATGTGGGAGTATTTAGATACTCCGGTGATAAGCCTTGCCGCGGCGTTGAAAACGGATTGTAATTTGTTGATTGACATCTATATAATATAGTTACATGTAAACACTCGCGTATTCTAATGCAACGTTGTGTCGAAATTTCGATGCAATCGGTTAAGAACTTTTGAAGATGTAAGATTTTGAACAATCGGTGAAGAACTTTCGAAGATTTAAGATTTTAAAGAACATTCGATGATTTAAGATTTTGAACAATCGGTGAAGAACTTTCGAAGATTTATAATTTTGAACAATCGGTGAAGAACTTTCGAAGATTTAAGATTTTAAACAATCGGTGAAGAACTTTCGATTATTTTAGATTTTGAACAATCGGAGAAGAACTTTTGAAGTTTTAAGTTTTATGAACAAACGCACATTTACATTTTTAATTATATAGATTTCGCCCATTGTAGGCTTCCTCTCCGCATTGTACTAATTAGTCCGCAGCAAAACCTGTAATATTAATAATTAATTTCCTTTATTAATGATGATTCACGACATGTTCCACAAAGCAGCGAACTGAACGATCCGGCAAAGCACAGCTTCCATTGTTTATGCCGGCGTTTCGATTAATACTCGCGTCTCGTTAACAAAGCCAGTCTATTAATCGCGAGCCTCTTTACACGGTGGATACACAACCTTTTTAAATGCAGAGAAATTCGCTCATTACATTATCAGACCAGAAGGGAAAAGCACTGAGAGCCTTTAAAAATATAGTTGCATCGAAATAAAAAATTCTTTCTCTTATCGAACAAATTTTGCACTTGACGCGATGCATATTCTGTAATAACCCTGTAATTCGGGATTAGTTCTGTTCTTTAAACCATTTCAATGGGGCTCACCTTTTCTTCAGGTCGAAAAGTTGAAAAATGTGTCCCAGTTTATATAGTTACTTTGTAAACACATATGTGCAAACAACTTTTCTTTTTTAAAAACTATCGGAAAAAGTTAGATTTTGTTTAAAAATATAGTAAGCAACTATTGAACTACATTTAAACTCATTTTATAACTTTTACGATGTTGTTTTAATTTTCCATAGCTCACAAGGTATATTTAGTTCATAAAATCCACGTAAAATCCCGGCTGTGCTTAAAACCAAAACAAATAAAAAATATACGTATATACATATTAGTGTAGCACCCTCGATGTGATATTTAAACAAAAAATTAGCCTACCTAACCTAATCTAAACTTTAAAAATCCCGACCTTAATCCGTCACATGTCGTCTATTCCCAATATTCATAAAAAATTAAGTGGTTTGTATCTATACACTGAAAACCTTTTCTGCTCAGCTTTCTTTTTGGAACACCTCAAGAACTACGCAACGACGTACGATAAATTAAATAAACGCACGAAAAGAGGACGAAAGCGCACTCCGGACAATAGTCAATCTTCAGAATATACACGCCGTTTGGCGCCACAACCCTTGGGCCACGAGATATATTTAAATATTTGGCGACAACAAAAGCGTTTTATCGTTGACTCTGGCGAGACGTTAGTATGGGAGCCTTTTAAAAACAGATTTCACGTTGAAACATTATCTGATCTACAGGTTGTTGTTGAACATTGGCTCACTCGTACTAAACACTGACCCCTAAGTACGTGACACTTTAAAAAAGGGTAGCGCAATTTGTATAATTTCCTAAGAGCCCCATCGTCTTGTAACGTGTGATGCCAACAGGTTGCCGATCTCTCCTAGCAGTTTTCTGTTCTCCCGATACAAATGGGCAGCCATTAGAGCGGCGGACCGGGCTATCCATCTCCAGTCACCGACCGCCGGTCGGGTTAAGCGAATGAGTCTCGTATTGTTAATTGTTTCTACATTGTCTTGAACAATGGTGCTGTTAGTTGAGAGTGCGGCACCCGTGTTGCACGTAGAAATTACAATCGTTTTGGTGACGTTGACTTTTCTGCTTCTCCTCACCTAATTTTTCAGCTAATGTTCTTCCTCTTCCCATCTCCTTTCAAAAGTTTCAAATAGTTTCAATCTCACAACATAGTCTGACTTACTCTGAATAGTTGGGAATCTAGTGCGGTATTAATTTAAAAACATTTTTAAAAAGTGTAGTCGAAGTTCGATCAATAGAAGAATGACCAACTATATCGGAAGACAATAAAAATATATAAATTTGTTTTAGACCACTTTAATTTTAATTACACTATCGGTTTCGGAAGCACCCTTCCTTTTGTCAGGAGAATATTAAAACTGTTAAATATATGGCGAGCCACAAAGTTAATGCTTATTACAAATATTAAATGAGTCCAACTGCACAGAGACACTGGGAAATTCTTAATTGTGGGGCGTTTTTTTTCAAAACTCATCATTATTAGAGGACCAATTTTTCAGAGACTATTTGTTTTTTTGTTTGTTAATTTGCTTTCTATCTAAGTGAATAAATGTAATAAAATTCAGATATTATTGTTAAAAAATGTTAATTCTAACTAATATTATATATGAGAAAGTGTGATTGTTTGTTTATTTGGCCTTCTTTCACGTCGCAACGGAGCGACCGAACGACGCGATTTTTTGCATAGAGATAGTTGGGGAACTGGAAAGTGAAATAGGCTACTTTTCATCCCGGAAAAACATTTCATTCCAGTGGGAAAAATCTTTGTTAAGTAATATCTTCCTTATACCACTCGATCGAAACCGCGGGTACAATATAATTAATACAGATACAAGAAGCGTAACAAATTTTTATTTTGGCTCCAAAAATGTAAAATTTACGGAATGCGTGAAACTGGGTAAAATATTTATCAAAGTGTGGAAAAACGCTACTAAATTTGGGTATATTGTAAGGGGGGAAAGAAGATTATTTCAATCTAATCACTAAACGCGACAAAATCATCAGTGCGATACTGAGATACCATTCTACACAGTCGTGTGGCGGTCTATCCTCTATATGTAACCCTGCGGGAGTAAGGCGTGATGCCTAATTAAGATTTTTCAAATAACCTGCTGAGAATTACTTCGTAAACAGATAATTCAACAAAATTATTCAATTTTTCCCCGGGCAAAATTATTACCATACTTCTTACTTCCTTTTACGGCGTTCGAGATATAATTTCAAATTTCGGACGGGTCTCAATTTTTCTTGGTATTTAGTGTCACATCTATCATTGGAAGGATTAAAGACCAGAATTATTGCGCCGTAGGCGAATTTCGGAGATGAGTTATTAGATATGATTTGAGTTATTATTGTGTAGGCTTAAAGCTAGGCTACATTCCACGCATAATCGCTTGATTTTTGACAGGTTTTTAGGCTTTTTATATTCGAAGATGATTAAAATGATTCATACTCATAAAACGTGTTCTACTTGCAGAGATAGGAGTAGGTAGATAACGCACTGACATAACCTGACATGATTAAACTAATAGTTTGGTGTTTTTGTATGGCCAAGCTGTATATTTGAAAATCTGTTTGAAGTCTGACAAAGCAATAACTAGCGATTAGCGAGGAGTGCGCTCTGGCGTAAATTTGCACAGATCGTCTTGAACCTGAGTCTAGTCAATATAAGAGTACGTACTCAATACACTAGGCATAAGGATTTATTTTACTGTCGACAAATTATGAAGTAAACTCGCCAATACCTCGTCTACATACCAAATGAAAATACAAATGATATCGACATTTTTAACAAAACAAATTCGATGTTTAGAAAAAAGATTTTCATGTCATAATTATTTATGAAAAAATTTGGTTTCTGTTTCAAATTTATCCATTTATTTCATCCATTATATATATTTCCACATTGCCTCCACACAGGATATGTCATCTTTGGGTATGCCGTTTGGAGGGTATTTTTAAGGATAGGAAAGACATCGCATTAAGGCGATTTTTCACAAAAACGGCGCTTTACTTTTTTTTTACATTTTTTCGACTTTATGTCCGGGTTAAATCTTCCCCACAGGAAAAACTAAACCCTTCCACACACTTTTCCGCAAAAGATCATCTAGTCAATCCACATTATGCAAGTGCATTATATAAGCATAATAAATTCAAAATAATACAAAAACAACACGTCAAATCACCAGAGATCAAAGGGAAAAATAATTCATTGACTTCAGATATTTTCATATCAGAGGGTTCGGCTCGGTAGAACTTCTAATTGGACCTATAAATCCTACTGATCCCTCAGTATAAATATTTTTAAAAAATCTTTCGTAATCCTACATGTATTTAAAATAATACTTATCCAATTATTATTATTATTAAGGAGAGAAAAAGGGTCTTGAAGATCGTGAATCGTTCAACAGCCGAGCTGTTGAACTCAATGACAAGTCGTAGAAACGATCCGTTCTCATATGACAAATGTCAACTGTTTCCATATATTGGGCGCGCGTTTGGAGTGTTTCCCGATTATGGTGCAGATGTCGAAGGGATCAATGACGCTAGGTTCTCTGAGCATCTTTCATTTTAACGCCGGTAGAACAAAGACAGCATACCTTTTTGGCGCCTGTGCATATGCAACCATTTTATATATTACCTTATTATGTACCCAACATAAAAGCCCCATGGGCGTATTAAAAAGGTTAATAAATAAATGTCATAATCAATCAAACATAGCACCACTTGGCCCCGAGTGGTTTTAAGATTTCTAACTGCCACTGCTAGTTGGACTATAGCATCGCCAATTAGGGGAATGATGTGTGGCTGGTTGAAACGAGAAAGGGAAGGAGATGGTCAAGAGCAAGTTTTAAAATACTCAACTATTCAGATCGAGTTAATTAACGGAATAAAAACTAAGTTGTTTGAAATTTCTTTATTATTTTTTAGAAAAGCGTTCAGTTTTCCAAGAGGACGGTGAGATAAAAGTTTGAGAAACACCCCGCTTTAAGATCTGTTTGTATTCAGTTCAAAATTAATTACATCTTAATTATCACATAAAAAATTTGACTGGTAATGAACTTGCCCTATTTAATGCCCAGTTTTCTTAATTAACGCTTTAAATAAGCCATTTACTTTTCGCATCTTGGCAACATTCTGAAACGACTGAATTTTAAGCACAATTTCGTCGAAATGGGTTTTTAATCTGATACAGCTTAAATTCATTAAATAATATTAACGGTAGGTACGGATGTTAACATTTTATAGTTTTAAATATTTAATTAAAGAGGAAAAAAAACTTTTGACCTGTGTATTCGAATATTCATATCTCTGTAAAACTAATTATATAACACACCATTTTTAGCTGGGGTAGGCAGAGAGGGTGGAGAAGAACGCTACAAAAACGTACATGACACATGACAATATTTATTATTATTGTAGAAAGCAATCACTTTGTGGTTTGACATATTTAATAAAATAAAATACTTTTTTTTGTTGTCTTAAAACAACTATATTTATTAATTTAAAAACCGACCGGTTTCGCTTTACTTAAGCATCATCAGGGTACAAATAAAGGCTAAACAAGAAGTACATAATGTGTGCATATATATAATAAAATATAGAGGGAGACAACATGATACAAATATATTATAGGGGGAGACAACATGATACAAATATAAGCAACACAAAGACGGTCATAAAATACATTAACATAAGTGCACAAGTAATGGAAAAAACCGCCAGATAATTATGTAGACTAATGGGTTATACCAATAAATCGGGAGAAACAAAGCATCAACTGGTATGGTGGTAAGGAAGACAGAGGACAGACTAAACAACTTAGAGGCACTAGAAATTAAAAAAGCTGTAAAAACCAAAAGTCAGATACTTAATAATCAATTAGACATATCAAGTAGTCCAATATTAAGTCTGTTTCCAATAAACCCATAAAAAATTCCCAGTTCTCCTTACCTCCTTACCACCATACCAGTTGATGCTTTGTTTCTCCCGATTTATTGGTATAACCCATTAGTCTACATAATTATCTGGCGATTTTTTCCATTACTTGTGCACTTATGTTAATGTATTTTATGACCGTCTTTGTGTTGCTTATATTTGTATCATGTTGTCTCCCTCTATATTTTGTTATATATATGCACACATTATGTACTTCTTGTTTAGTATTAATTTGTACCCTGATGATGCTTAAGTAAAGCGAAACCGGTGGGTTCTTAAATTAATAAATATCGTGGTTTTAAAAAAAAAAAAAAAAAGTATTTTATGTTACAATATTTATTATTTGAGAAACTGAAAATACGTATTTGAAAAAAAAAAAATACCTGAGGATCATTGCTTTTCAAAAGAAGAAATTTACCTACTGAATATTAGGACGGGTTGTTTCCGAGAATTTGAACAATTCTTCAAATTTCAAAGTTAATTCTGTTATTTAAGTTCTGTTATTATTTCAGATCTGTCAAGTAACTGGCCTATAATGATACAATATCGGAACTTGAATAGGACACTCACAGAACTCGCAAATGAACGTTGAAATTTGATGAATTGTTCATATTCTATAAAACAACCCATCCTCAGTAAACTTGGAAAATTCTACATCTACCATACAAGACACGTTATATTCATAATAATCGAACAAAAAGTGTAGCACAGCTCATAAAAAGGATAGCAATTCAAAGAATATGTATATGAACGGGCCGGTAAAGGATGTAGACTAAACCACGCGCGTTGTCTCAGTAACGTATCTTCTCTCTATTAATTCAACTTAGCATCTGTCAAACATTTTATAGGCATTTCGAATAAAGTATTATATTTGTAAAATAATGTTGGTACCTGCCTACATTATCGCTTGACTGATATGAACTTGAAATGATAATAACAATAATAATATTTGGATGATTTTTATAGCGCCGTTTTTGTGCAAAATCACCTCAAGGGAGCTGTACAAATATATAATATATTTCTACAATGATCTATGTTATTACTAACTATATATGGAGATAATATACAGTACAATACTTACCTGGTAGGTCACTTGAGATTTACACTTAATTAACATTAACTAATTGTTTATTAGCGAAATTTAGATACAAGATTTAGGACATAATTGGAAAATTGGATATACTCGTAACTGGACTTTGTCTCAGGAATGGTATATTTAATTTACGGGTATGACAGCTTAAAAAGGTAAGTTTTTAGTTTAGACCTGAATTCTGTTGGACTTGTTATGGATCTAATTCCAAGCCTTCGGCCCAGATACTCCGAAAGCGCGATCACCAAACTTAGTATTTGGCTTGCGCTTAGGTTCTATCAGTCTGCCTACAGCTGATGATGTTGCTGATCTAAGAGTTGACTGCCTCAGACCCACTCAAAATACTTTTTCCGGGACGCATAGTTCAGAGATGTTGGGTGGGGCCATTTCATTGATGGATTTAAACACCATCCAGCACAATTTGTACTGGATTCTTTCAGGGCACTTGAGCCAGTGAAGGTTACGAAGGTGTTCTGAAATGTGCGAATATTTTGAAACCCCGGTCATGAGCCGTGCTGCTGCAACACTGATTGAAGTTACGCATTACGGAGTAATATTTCACATTAGGTACTTATTTACCCATGCACCAACAACCGAAATCAGTATGTTTAATTAAAATCTAGCGGAAAAAATAATTTTAAGATTTTAACTCTAGGAAATATTAATTTAATCTCATCAGAACAGCCCAAGTATCGGAGCTTTATGGAAGCATTAGTAAATCTGGCTCCCAAGAAACTGGGCGTCTTGCGTAGGGCTAGCGGATTTTTCAATAATAACCAGCAGCTAACCCTATACAAATCTCACGTACCTCCGCCCAACAATCGAATTTGGGAGCCACCTCTGGGCTGGAGCCCCACAAAACTTGATAAGCTTACTTGATTCTGTGCAAAGGAAGGCGGTCTATCTGTTTGACAATCTATTGTTAACAGATCGATTGCCATCTCTAATGCACAGATGCGGTGTAAGCATGCTGAGTCTGTTCTACAAGTATTTTAATGGAGCCTGCTCTAAGGAGCTTGCAGCATTGATCCCGTATGCAACAAAACGTTGATGTTGGCGTGAATGTGTGTCGACCGAACTACCGACATTTGTTTTTCCTCCTTTATATAAATCCGTCCCTTTCATGTTTATCATTAATAAATCCAGTCTTACAGCCCCTATCTTAACCCGCCTCACAATGCTGCCTGACATAGCTCCTCTCACTTTACACTGTATAGGCAGGGCGCGCTCTTGTGAGGTGTCATATAAAAATTATAAAAATCTAGAAGCATAGTTCTCACAGTTATTTAAGTAAACCCAATTAACCAATTTGAATAATTTATGCAAAACACATTTAAACGTCCACAAAGCTCGTAAATCTTATTGAAATTACCTCCACACTGGAGGCCAATTATTCTTTCTATAAACGAGCATGTATTTCTCTCTTTACACGTACTACAATAACGATTTGTCGCTCCTTCCTAGGCTTTTTTACGTTACACGTGAATAGTTAATAATTCATGATCATAATGCTGTTATTACGGTAATTGATGAAAGCGCCGGCGGTATTTTAAGACTCTCAATTTTATTTTTGTAGGCGCCACATTGTTGGGTAACGAGCAGTCTAAAATTCAAATGCTTCAACTTTCTGCTGTGGCGTTGGTCTAGAAAATTGACAATTTTATAGCATATGCAAAACATGGCTTGGTATCATCACAATGTATTATAATATATTAGTTGATTATGTCGTGATAATAAGACAACTATATGCAAAATTTGTACTGCTACAACTCTTCCAAGACAAACTCCACATTCCGACCCAACTTCAAGCCGTAATAAAAACCAAAATTAAGACGATGCACTACGTAGTAATTAAAAATCATGTGTTTTTGGTTTAAAAATTTGGTCGCCTAGAAATGTTTCAGATGCTTTAATTAAATACTGCGAGTAGAATTCATCCTGGCCTTTGAAATAATCGAGTATTTTTTAGATAAGTCTTTTTATAAGATCAGAAAAAAAATAATGTATAGGCCTATGAAAACCGCTTTAAAGTTCAAAATCTCCTACTCACGAACCCATTTGCGATCATGGTTTTATTGTATAATGTGGCAAATTAAGTTATTTATAAAATGATCGAAAAAAATTTGAATATTTATGCCTGAACATCCATAAAATAAAGTAAAAGGCACTTTTTGGCCATGCTTTTTTCTTGCGTAAATTAAAACAGGTGAAGCGGGAATTTAAGCTTTATCGCCATCTACCTAAAGTGTGTTATTGATAGCGGCTCGATTCAAAATATTACACGACGTAGTGCATCGCCTTAATCAAATAAAACCCTGCATATACCGATAACACAAAACTCACACGAGCAAAGATAGTGACTACGCAATCAAAGTACAAGGTGGGCCTAAAGTAATGTCATAATGTGAATTTGCCATAATTATTACAAATAGCGTCAAATGCCATTGTGATTTGCCACCCAAATAAAAAAAAAAAACAAAACATAATTATTTTAATGAACAAGCTACCGTTACAATATTTACAACACAGTCTAAGAACTGGAGACATTTGAGGGATGCCCATTACCTATGTCCAAAGCTGAAGGTCAGAAAGCTTATGAATATTGATCAAAATAGTCACGTAATGTAAGTTTGATTCAACATAAATTAAATCATTCATTTTATTTAACAGTTTCAAGTGTAAGTAAGTAATACGTAAACTTACGATAGCAGCATCGTACGGCATTGTCTCAACAAGTGCATTAATAAAGTTGATTTACCGGCACAATTAAACTTTAATGGGACGTCATTAACAGGTAAACACGGCCCGTTCTATTATCTCCGTGAGCGTCTTTTATAGCCGGCGCTCTGAGCTTTTTATACGGACAGAGGCGTCGTAAATAACAGGGGAACTTTTTCAAATGCGTAGGTTGATCGTAATAACTTTACTGTAAGAACATTTGTTCCAAATTACTTAGGTATTTGGTATGGTTTAGAAAATAAATATATTTTTCAATCGTATCTTTATTTTAACCTCCCTCTCTTTTATATATTTTTTATTAAATAGCTTTAGCCTAGCGTTTTAAAGCTAAAGTTTATAGTTATTTTAATAATTTCTTAGGCTGGGAATAGTACCAAGCGTCAGTCGCTTGCGCTAATATATAAGTGATTGAATGAAGAACTGTAGTGCTACGCGCTGCGTACATGGACCATCGGTCCAGCTCGTCAGCGCCACGTCGTCGGTCGACCGACAGTACGCGTGGCACTGTTTCCAGCTTAAATAGAGATTTTTAAGTATTTTTTTGGTAACAATGGTTTTTAGTTATCTTTTAGCCTGATTAAGTGTCCTTTCATTAAACTTTTTCAAGTATTTTAATGGTTTACAAGCGACAGAGCGAAACCGGTCTGTTCCCAAACATATATTCACGAAAATTGAAATCATGATATTAAGATGGATTTCCAACACGAATTAAATTAATAATTTCTGTATTTATTGTATATCATTGAAAAAAGATAACACTAATAAATCTAAACGAAACATGAAACAGAACAAGACAGAAAAAAAAGAAACCGAAAAATAAAAAGATATCCGTCTCAACTGGGGATTGAACCAGGATCTCTGTCTTACCGGGACAACGTCTTTAACTACTTAACCATTGGGTCCTAATTATTATAAGTCATCTTTGTCGATCTCATATTTCCAATTCAGAATTAACAATATTATCTTGATACTAATTTTTCCCATATTATTCAAAAGTTATTAAAGAAAAGTTGTTGTTCCAATAGCATTTGTTTATATTTTTGTTGTGTTTAATTTGTAGAGCTCCTTCGGGGAAATGCCTTTACTCATACATACTGTTCTCCTGCCATCGTCTTCAAGTTATCCGTGCAAGCATAGATCTCTCATCTCCTCTTAAGGCTTTTTATAAAGAGTGAAGAGTGCAAGGCTGATGTAAGCGTAATGAGTAATCAGTAAGAAAGGGACGCTTAAATGATTTGGGCGCGTAGAGCGAATGAGCGAAGAAAGAAAAGTATATGACGCGAATGCGAATGATAGCAGAAATCGGGGACGCCCGAGGAAGACATGGCACGATCAAGTGAATCAGATACTTGGGTCGGGCCATGAGACGATGTATATGTGTGAATGAGACAAGGAGTGTGTGTGTCAAGACCGAGCTGTTTAGCGGTCCGTTAGTTGGGTTATATCCATACATTTGTTATGCCGAAACGTTAATTATTTGTAATTCTCTCGATAGAAAAAAATCGCAAAGCAAAAACACGTTTTGTTATGTTATTTAATATGTTATAGGCATGAAAAAATGCACAGTGCATCTTCAAATGAAACTAAAGCATTTGTTGAGAGATTTATGCTGTATTTCAGACTAGTCACACATTAAGGCGATGCACTACGTCGTGTAATATTTTAAATTGCGCCGCTATCAATAAAAACCCTTACGTAGATGGCGATAAGGTTTAAATTCCCGCTTAACACCATCCGCCTGTTTTGATTTATGCAAGAAAAAAACATGGCCAAAAAGTGCTTTTAATTTTATTTTGTGGATGTTCAGGCGTAAATATTTAATTTTTTCCGATCATTTTATAAATAACTTGATTTGCCACATTATACAATAAAATCATAACCGAAAATGGGTTCGTAAGTAGGAGATTTTGAACTATAAAGCAGTTTTCATAGGCCTTATACATTATTTTTTTCTGGGCTTATAAAAAGACGTATCTAAAAAATACTCGATTATTTCAAAGGCCAAGATGTATTCTATTCGCAGTATTTAATTAAAGCATCTGAAACATTTCTAGGCAACCAAATTTTCGAACCAAAAATTGTTTTGTGCGCTCCCTCTAACATTAATATTTACGTATTTCCCTTTCAAATCGTCTTTGAAAGCATACTACGGGGCCTTAAATAAAATGAATAACGTACACTCCACTATTTAAAAATTATTGAAGATTAATTACATCTTACGTTTTACCGTTTTCAAATAATTTTTGCTGATCCGCCAAACACCATAATATTTTATTGTTAGTCTCTATACCGCAATCGTCTTATGATATTCCCTGCAAGACCTAATGCTTCCACCCTATAATAATTTTAGTTCGGTAATATAATGTGTTATAAGTAAGTGTATCTCTGACACCTAAATTATAAATTTAATTAATGGTTCATTAATGCTTCCCTTCATCAGTGTTACATCTTCCCCACAGGCAGAAGGCAGAATAGCGACAATTCCAGCGACTAGTATATATCTACATAGCAGGAGTAGTTGCTTGCAAATGGCATCGGAAGAATCAACTAAAAGTTGAGCAATAACTCACGGCGCGCGACGTCTAATGTCATAAGTTGTTCGCGAACAAGGAGGGATAGATGTGTCGGGAACACCCGGTGAATGTCTATTATTCATACAACTTGGAATGCGTTTTACCCATGTGGGTATAGGGTATTCATACTTGTTTTAACTACTTTATTATTATTTAAATAATTGTGCGTGTTATATATAAAGATCACTAAATGCGAAGCCGAGTTTATGGTACATTTAGGTGCCTTGTACGGTAGGTTACGTTGCTTATTGATGTCATGTTGAAGCAACGGTATTAACGTTATTTAATATATAAATTCATAGCATTTGCATACCTACTTATTTATGAATGTTGTTTATTAAATAGAAGATTTGACCCCTTTTATGAATCAAATTTAAAAAATACGTCGTTACATAGGTTAAAAATGTAAAGAGATTGGTTAAATCCTAGCTTCACCACCTGACTTTGAACAAGAAACAGAATTACAATATATCGTTTTGTCCTTTATTTATTTTATCGCATCAAATGGATATTTGAAAGCTTCATCGTGCATAACAGAAGTTAGGTTACGAACAGAAAATTGTTGGCAGATCTAAAATTTAATGATAGAAACTGACCGGTCGGTGGGGTAGTTGACCTTTAGTTTAGTCCTCCATCATAACACAAGCAAGATTTTCCGCTTACTGTGGTGGTAGTAAGAGATTTTCAAATATTGTCAGGTTATTCGTGAACCGGGAATGTTTGTCTTTCTTTTCAAAAAAAAACTTTTGCAAATTTCATGACGGTAAAAGTAATTGTTTGACAATTTTATAGTGGATCACAAAACAGATTTCAAACCGAAACCTTCTCTGGGGTTTCGTTTGAAAATCCAGACGCCAACATCAAAATTGATATTTTTACAAGGCACCGAAGAACATCTGCTCATAATTGACTCTAATGTAGGCCATATTTACCTCTAAAGTCTGACTTAAAGCCTTGTTTTGGGCCTCAAATGAACAATGTAAATGTCTTAAACTTCCCGGGT
Source organism: Hesperophylax magnus (assembly GCA_026573805.1). Taxonomy (NCBI): domain Eukaryota; kingdom Metazoa; phylum Arthropoda; class Insecta; order Trichoptera; family Limnephilidae; genus Hesperophylax; species Hesperophylax magnus. Next base: position 7,899,867 of record JAIUSX010000184.1, on the reverse strand, counting down.
ATGAAGCTGGTCCTCCGCTACGGTAACGGCACATTACGTCACGGTTACGGCCAGTTTACGTTACGTTTACGGCGTTTTTACGGCGCTTTGTTGTCGCTACGCGGTACGTTTGTTTTTATCGAGATATCTGAAACAGAAATATGCTACGCCACTTCGCTACGGCCCTCTGTGGCGCCTCGTGACTCGCGACATCACCTACTTGTAGAGCTTGCTAGTGGGGTGCTTTCTTGTCACTTTTAAATTAGATGATATGTTTTAATTATTTAAACAATATTCAAACAAATTGAATTAGATACCAAAAACTAGTTTCGGTGGCGTAATACTAATCGGAAAAACTTTATTTTATTTTCCTTTTCAAATTGTTTGAATACCTGCTTATTATGAATATAATAATATGTTTAATTATAGACAGCTCTAATTTACTGAATCACCTCCAACATACCAACTAGAACTACTCGATCGATAACTATTTTTAATTGCAACAACAATGCACATATTAATTCAGTGGAACGGTGCAGTTATTGTTGACGTTATTTATTATTACGGAGGTGTCTTATAATAGCCTTCTTGTAACTAAATTCCGTGCAAATAAACACATCTACAATTTCTGCGAAAGTATTGCCAAATGCATGCAATCTAAGTGCATGACTATCTAAATGACTCAGTCCTGATTGTTCCGTGATAACTCCTCAAAATCACAATTCAACACACCTATAAAAAGTGCAATTGAGATAAAAGTGAGTTATCCGGTCACCAATTCGATCATCCTATCGATTTACCATATTCGCAATGGTTAAGAATTGATACTATGTCCACACGAACTTATTTTACTTCAAGATGTTAAGGACATAATTTATCTTCTACATACATCATCTATGAGTCATCCTGTATATGCAAAAGCTTCTTAGTATCTTTCATTGTCCCTTATCCAAACTTCGGATCAACAGAAGCTCGTGGTAAAGAAATATTCTGTCTGTCGTCAGCTATTTGTTGGGTCCGTAAATAGAATAAAGCAACGAGAAAACTGCAATTGTATCAGTTAATGTGAGGCGGAAATAATTGCAATGGTTTTGAAACTTGATAAATTTTCCTGATGTCTGCGCAGGAAAAAGAGCCATTTTAGAAAAGGTTACTCCTATTGGTTTTTTTTTTCCAAAATATTTGAGTTTTATAAATGTTACCTCCCTTCTAAAATATTTAAGATTATTAAAATTCATAAAAAAATACTGATATAAATAATACAAATTTATTAAAAAATTTGGTAAAATTATTAGTAGTCCTGTTAAAAACGAAATTGCAGACATTTAATGAATGAATTGACCTAACAAACTGTCGGTAAAACACCAATTTGTTAGGGAGAAGTCGGTTCATAAAAATTCTAATATTTTATGAATACGTGTTCCGATATATTATGAATGTTGCGCTCTCTTTCTAAATCTAACAGGAACTCGATACATTTTTAGAAATATCTATTTTGTTAGCGTCAGACCCGCGAAAAATCACGAGTCGGTCAAAAAGGCGCTATTGCGTACTTATATCCCATCGAAACGTGTTCCACTATTATCATGCGAGTAGCAGTGGGCGGAAACCGTATTCCGTAGTTTCCAGTCGTCCGTCTTTAGTGCATTGGGAGCGTTAGGATAGAGCGTTACATTGGACTAATCGGAGGTAAAAAAAGTGTAGCCATTTTTTTCGCTTCGTGTCTCATGAACATATTTATGTATTGTTTACAATAGATACACAGTTACCTATGTCCTATTCAGTCATTGTACATTATATATTTTAAAATACGTTTTTTTTTTTTTGCAAAAATCAATCAACATCAAAATCAACATCTTTTCGTAATTTTAATTTAAATATGTTTATATTTTCTTCTTATTTAATTTCCTCGGATAATTTGCCAACTATATTTAGTGCTCCATACATTAATGAGGATAGTCGGAGTTTTCGACAAATCAGTTCCAATTTTTAAAAAGGCAATTAATATTATTTTCTGTTAAAAATATTATATTACAAATAGGTAGATACTTTATCGTTCGTCTGAATTCTCCAAAGAATCACTATATTTTGAAAAATTAAATATGAATTCATAACAAAAATTCTTAGTTCAAGTCCGTCATCAAGTTCTTTTTTTATGTCATTATAGGCCAGTTATTTCACAAAGCTGAAATTATGACAGAACTTGAATAGAACCTTCACAGAATTTGAAAATCAACTTTGAAATTTGATGAATTGTTCACATTTTGTGAAACAACCTGACCTGAGAGTTCATTGAACCGGAGTTACAGGCACTACCGATATTAGTATTTTTAATGAATTTTCCACCACCTTTTGCTTATACTGAAAAAAATTGTTTGATTTTCTCTTGTTATAAGAAGCCTTTTTATAAAGACGAAGTAACTGTTTTTCATTTTTAAAATCACATGATAAAAGTGTTTGCTTTCTCTGAAAACATTCAATATTTTTCCCCATTTACAGCATACAAAATAATGCCAAATATGTTTTGTATATCATTGATCTTCACCCAATAAAAGCAAACTCTACAAACCTCCTGAAATTCGGTGCTTTCAACTTTCAGCAACGTATCAGGATATTGTAGGGTATTTCTGGGTATTTCAGGATATTTCAGCCCCTATTCAGTCCCCTTCCCTTCAACACGTGCGAACGAAATATAAATGCCTCTCCTTTGTCGCTTTACATTTTCCCGCCAAAATAATGTAAATTATGTTGTCATAATTCACGCAATGCACGAAGGTTGTATGAAGCTAATCATAAATCTAATTTGGAGCTGTTTACGGCTTTTTTTGCGGCCTGAAAATTTTACAGTGGGTCCATTTAAAGCGGTGCTTTTAAATATTTATGCTATCCGAATTAATTTCAATTTATTTATGAATTTTGAAGTAATTTAATAAGAATTATTATTATTTGTTTTAGTTTTCCCCGTGGAATCACTTTGAGTTTGAAAAAGCGTACTTACCATTGAGTTATATATAAATAGAGTCTACATTCGTTGCAATCTCGCAAATCGCACAGAAAACGGTAAAAACTAAAAAAAACATAGACTGACTGATACAGACCAAATATTCAACAGTTGTGACGTACTAGATATACGTCAATTATACTTTAAAACACTACTAAATTACATTTTTGACTAAAAAAACAAATTTCGACATACACAAAATATCACTAACAGACTAGTTAGACAAGCGTACCAAGAAAACATAAAAACTCCGACGGTAAATACGAGCTTTGGACAAAGACACTATCAATACCATGCTATAAAAGCATTCAACAGTCTAACACTTAGAATAAATAAAATTGAGGAAAAAGAAAAATAAATTCAGACACAAAATGGATTAAAGAACAAAAAAAAACATTATTACCAAAATTTCCAAATATAGGATAATTTAACCTTTTATATCATTTTATTTTATTTTAATTTTAAATCTATATTTTCTCTAAATGTATTATATTTAAATTGTTTTATATTATAAAATGGATGCCTCAGCGCGGGTAAGCCACCCATTGAGGCCAACATTACTGGATAGCTATGAAATGTGAAATATTGTTTCAAAAAAAATATATGTATATCAGTGTGAAATTTTGTTCCCGTGCGGGAAGTAGGATGACGGGTCTGGCGGCTGTCGATGTCGCCCGAATCCTTCCAATCACGAACGAACTCAACGTACGTGTCGAAGGTGACCTGCGGCCGCGCGCCGCCACACAATTTTTCCTCAGAGTTTTTAGCATTAAAAAGTCAATTTACACGACTTCTGATTATAATAAAACCCTACTTACAGATGAAAGGCATTGCTTTCCCTATATTTTCCAGTATGACTTGTATAATATCTCAGTGTGCATGTCGGCATTTTGAAGTTATCGTCGGAGACCTGTGCCCGGCGAGTATAAAAAACCTTGTTATAAAAACGAGAAACCTTGTTATAAAAGAGTTATAAAAAACCTTGTCTTAAAACATTAGTTTACCAAAAATAATAATTAATATTTGACAAGTTCAAGTATTTCACCTAAAAATGTAGACAATTTGTCTCGACGCCATCTAGTGAGAGAGTTAGCACTTACAATGCCTTTCTCATATAAAATAAAGTTGGTTGTTTTCAGGTGAAAAAATGTAACAAGCAGTAATTGTTGAATGAAACCCTAGTATATATTGAATCATTTCGCGGGTAAGAGATAAGCCGCCATAGCTCAGTGGTCAGAGCTGTCGACCGGAAATTGAAGGGACACGGGTTCGAGTCCCGTTGGCGTCATGTATCTTTTATCAGGAGATTTTTCAATGTGGATGAGTGTTTCAGGCGAATAATTATTGCTTGTAAAATAATTGTTTAAAATTTTTATTTAACCCTACGAAGTTGAAAAGTAAATCTCGCTAGAGAGGTTAAGGTTATTTATGGTTAACATTCAGTTTCGGTCACTCTTGCAACGTCATTACCCGGCCCAAGGCAAAGTAGCAGGTTCTTTTCCGTCCACTTCCGGTGTCCCTGCAAACACACAACCTCCCCGACCGCCGCTTCCTTCTCACACTTCCGGCGCGTTAGGATTTATGCGGACAGAGGGCCGGAATGTGTATAGCGTGTAAAGGCCTCGACCACTAGCAAGTCCCTCCTGCAAGGAAATTATATGGGAACTAGTGTAGCTAGTTTCAGGATGTTTCAGTTCATTTCAGGTTATTTCGGACTGTTTTAGTTTCGTACTCCCTGAAAGGCCCTCTGCATGAACATGGAAAACTCTGTGCGGAGTGGATGGCGTATATTTTGTACAGGGGTTTATGGAAATCCTGCTTTTAGCATTTTATTCGCTGTGCATTTTCAGAGATTAAAGCTTTTAAAACATGCAAAGGAGCTTTGTTTTAATTCCACCACCAATCCCCTAGTGAATTCCTTGATTCACTCGTACCTCTGATGCGTTTTTTTCACATATAAGCACTGCCTAACCTACTGTACTAAAAAATAAATAAAAAACATAAACAATATAAAAATGTATAAATTGATTGCAAGAAATTAATCTGCACTTTCGAAACTATGCATTTATTCGAATCGCAGCACCGGGCGCGCCCTACCGAACGCTCTACTATAAAGTGTCAAAAGCAGGAACTAAGTATGCAAAATGTTGCACACGTCGTATTCAAATATTGACTGTATTATACTCCAACAAGTGCATAAATGAAGTTAAGTCAAGTAAAATGAAGTACAGGAACAGGTGACACGAAGATAGAAGATGGAGACTCTGCTTCAAGAATCCTAGGTGGTGAATCCTTGAAGGCATCTGCAAGGTAATCTGCTCACAGCTCACAACACTGAGCTATTACTATAAACCTAAATCTTTTTTTTTTCTTTACATTTACCCTACACAGGAGGCCCTGTGGAAAATAATTTCTCTCAGGGACTAAGTCATCTTTTAGAATGCTGTGTGGAGGGTCTTTTTTAAAAAAGGAAGAAGAGGAAGTTCTGGGAAGGCAAAAATCATGACAGAATCGGGATTAGTGTGTCCAGGAGTGACGGACATACAAATATATCTCTCCCAATGCGGCGCAAGGCGATGGGTCGAGACACCAGTGGGAGAGGTCAAAGGGTTTCCCCAAACCAGCCTTTTCCGATCTGGCAGTCGCATCCTGGACATATCTCATCCGGTGAACCCGGGCATCCCTGCTAAATCATAAAACGTAGCGAACCACTTGGGGCACCACTATGGCAGAGGTTTTGGTTATTTAATAAATGGTTCCCAGAGCTGCGGTACCCAAACCCGAATCCCAAATTGAATATAAACATACTAGAATATATAATATGAACAATAACTAGAAATAACGTGAAGTAAAGGTCTGAAGTTTGACAAGTTATCAGTTGTTAGAGTAGAAATTAAAACAGCCAAAAACTGTAATTTTGTCCACTTATAAATTTCTCATTCTTGTGTAACGGCTTGCAAGTTTTGTGATGTAAATGACAGCTGGAAATGGTGTTTGTTTTACTGTTATTCAATGGCAGGTGCTCTAAATAACCATCACCATTAATTCATTTGGCGCACTCAATAAACACGTTGCCAACATTCATGCGCGGTTGACATTTTCCGTTTGTTAATGGGTCGCTTTCACGATTTATTTTCGTGCTGAACGATTTTCAGCACCAAAATTCGATTCAAATCAAAAGTTTGCCGCTTCCTCTCATTCAATAGACCTTCTGCACAGCATCTCCAAAAATTACATATGCTGAGTTGTATATATTCTTCGAATCGCCTTGGTGGAAAACTACCATTCAGAATAGAAACAGTACTGGAAATTGATGGTTTTATTTATTAGATACTAAAAAATACAATTACAGCATGACTTTGACTGTCCAACTGGGAAGGTTTCCCGTTTCAGTACAATCAAGTTGATAGGTTTAGTTCATATGAAGTAACAATAAATTCATATCATTAGAGAAATTACTTTTAACATAACGTTAAATTAATAACATTGTGGAAATTACTTTCATGTTTCCAATATAAAAGATAAGTTAGGTAAGCATCTTAGTTTTTTCATTGTTTCTGTGATGTGTAATAATGTTTGTACAATAATTATTAATTTAACTGATTTAAGACTTGTTAACAGTACATATTATTACGAGTTTGTGAAGTCTGGTGGGAATTATAGGTCTAAAGGTCAAAAATATTAAATGATTGTATTATGAACGTACTAAACGTTTGTTCTAAATCTGTAAGTTAGCATATGTTCATTTTCAACTCTCCCTCAAGTCCAGAAGCCAATTTTTAACCGATTTACGCACAATTAATTATCTTTGGCTACCAGAAGAGTCAAGTATCTTCAATTAGGTGTCCGGATAACTCATCAAAATGACACTTTAATACCTTTAATAAGTTATATAAAGTCATCAAAAGTGCTGAAACAAAAACTGCAATATTTAGGTTACGTGGGTTAGGTTTATATGTTGTTTTTTCATCGCTTTTAATGACTTTATAATACTTTTAAAATGTGTGTTGAATTGTTATTGTGTTACCCTACAACTCACTGGTTCCAGGCAACTGTTAGGACTTTACATTAAAAAAAAACTAAAATGAGTCGTGAAGTATTTATTTGTTTATTTACCTCAAAAACATAATACTATACATACATGCTTCTCAAGGTAATATCAAATATATAGGAACGGCAATAAAAAACATATATAATGGCACAGTAATAAAAGACAATAATAGCAAGTTTATTTAAGTTGGACATAACCTGCCTCACCAGACGAGCTTACATTGAGGCAGAAAAATGAGAATGAGAATTCTCGGTTTTATTTTGAGAATGGGGGCAAAGTTTAAAAATGTGTTAATGTGCTCATTAGTACGAAGTAAATTAGAATATAATTCAACAGTATGGTCACCGTTCTACAAAGTCCATTCTCAAGCTTTAGAAAAGGTACAAAATAAATTTCTTCGGTACATCAATTTTAAAATGAATATTTCCATCAAATTTATAAATTATAATAACTTACGTACCGAAACCAGACTTCTCAAACATCATATAGAAGAGTTCTAACTGATATATTATTTTTATTCAAAATTATCAAATCTCTCATTGAGAGCCCTGAATTATTGGAATTAATTTATATGAATGTACCTGCCAGACAAACTCGAAGCAAAGAGACTTTTAAATGTAACAATAACCTCAATACTAACTACTCTATGTATTCACCAATTCCAAGAATTCATCACCTTGCAAACAAATATTGTAAACTTATCGATATATTTGTGAGTTTCAAAAGGCAACTAATTTTAGGCCTATTTGCTATTTATTAACTTGTATTATTTATTAGCTTTAAAAAAAAAGGTATTGCCTTCATACTTTGATTTACTTTACCATATTATTTTTTCTAATTACCTTATGAGTAAATTATATTTAGCTATTTTATCCATGTACATGTTACACTTACATACATATACTGTCAACTTACTGTGTAAAAGCCCGATAGGGCGTTAATAAATAAATAAATAAATAAAATAAAAAGGCTCATGGAGTCCTGTCAGTAGATAATAATACTATTCATCTTAAAAATTTGACGGACTCCGTGGTCGAGGGGTAAGGCTCTAGACTCGCAAATCGGATGTCGCTGGTTCAAATCCCGGCGTGCGCAAGTCAATTTTATTTGATTAATTTGTGTTAGTTCACAATGTATTCATATAAAATAATATATTGCATATTTGCGGCACGTTCCAGAGTGGAAGATACTCTCAGTATCGCCCTGGTGTATGACCACCATTAAGAATTGAAACGTTGCTTGAAATTGCTTTGGCCGTGTTTGGTGACCAGATCGGAATAGCCAGGTACTTCTCCACCTTCCTCTTCCTCATCTCTTTACCATCCCCACTACCTTCAGCCTCACAACACACCCCAATCGGGGACGCCATAGTCTTACTGGTTCCAGACGGTTGGGAATAATTAATGGGATAAAAAAAAGTTTTTGATTTAGAGTAGGAACCGAAAAATATAAATGTATTTCATACCACCTCGTAGTAGCCTAAAACATTGTATGATCTCTTCATTCTGTCCCGCTGTAGCGTGGATGTTAGATAGACATTATGATAAAATATAGGACGGAGGATGTAATGTGTTTCAGCGGTTTTGTTTCCCGGCACATTCATCTTCATTGTGTCGCTGAGGGGTGTTCTGCTCTTACCGGTTACTCGGATTATGTATCGCAGTAATAGCGACATTGCAACAATACTTGCGAAACGATCATGAAGATTGAGAAACGTTTGATTACTGTATGTGGATATTATAGAGATAATCAAGTCAATCTCTCAGGATCTATAAAAGATATTAAATCAATTTTTTTCTACATACTGACATATTTATTAAGAAAATAATGATTTCGTAAAGGACCACAAGATATGTAAATACGAATATTAGAAAATATTTAATAAAAAAACGACACATAGCGTAGAAATTTCTCGACAAATTCTTTAGTAGCATTTAAAGATACAAAGTGAATGTTTTCATGCATATAACTTATTAAATAACAGAACAAAACGTGTTTTTAATAATTTTCGGAGTTTAATTTGCTATTTTTTTTTCTATCGAGGGATTTTCATATATTTAACGTTTCGGCATAACAAATGATATTATCTTCAAAAATTACATACATTTTTTAAAACTTAAAAACTTATAGAGTTAACAAGAAATTTGTTATAAATAGGAATTGGCTATACGGGGCTTAAGCGTAAAGCGCAATTTCCACCGCGAACGAAGCTAAACTAGTACTAACTTAATTGAGTCTTTTACATACTTTTGTTTCCGCCACGCGCGTGTATGAAAGTATGAAAAAGAATCGTTACGATGTGAGCTAAGCTAAACTAAGTATAAGCTTAGCTTCGTTCGCGGTGGATACTGCGATTTAAAATAATTAGCTGCTTACTTTCGAGTACCCTATTACCTATTTTACGCTATTTAGTAAAAACATACTAATTTTATTTAACAAAAAATATTTCTCCTTTCACATATACAAATATCTTTACCAACGGGATGCATCTTTATATCATATTTTCTCTTTAACTTTTTTTTCTTGCGCTGGCTGAAACAAATAAATATTTAACAAATTATTATAAATAATAATTATTAGCCTGAAACACTCATATAAATTGAAAAAATCTTCCTAGAAACAAATTAGATGCCGCCTACGGGAATCGAACCCGCAGCTTTCCGATTGCTGGTTGGGTGCACAAGCCAATATGCTACGTCGGCTTTATGGTGGCTAGTACACACGACCGGCCATTGGAAGACTTCGGGTTCAATTCAATTGTTTATTATTGTTGTCCTTTGTGCTTTGCATAAAAATCTCGTCTTATTAACATAAGTTAATCTTAAAAAATATAAACAGGGTTTTCCAATAAGAGGTGTTATTTTAATATTCAATCGTAAAAGATCAATGGTTTCGTTGCGAAGCCACCGAGTTGGAAATGGGCCTCATCACTCAAGATGATTTGCATTTGATTCACTCAAGTGAATTTTAATAATTTCAATGCGTTGTTGAAGCGTGTATCGTTCCATTTTTATCAATGGCGTAGTTTCTACTTGTCAAATGTTAAAAAATGACAGCTTCAAAAGTATTATCTACCGAAATAGCGGGCTATTCAAAATAACACCTCTTATTGGAAAACCCTGTATATTTGTATCCACATGTTTATTCCAATAATTTTCCCTAATGTTGTTTTTATTTTTGGTTTCAGGTAAGACCTTCTAACATTCGATTCAATCGCACAACAGCTGAACAATCATGGTCTAAATGTAAGTATTCTTAATTAAAAATTACACTTACTTGACGGATGGATATTTGTCTTCCATTCAACACGACATTAGGATCGTTTTAAGAACCCCTCCCAACATCCTCCCCATCTCCTAATTCCGTTCAGCCAACAACATACCCCGACTAGGAATGCCTTAGTATTAGTGGCTTCGTGCAATTCGGAATATTGTGCTGTGTTACATACAACAAATCATAAAAAAGATCCCATCTGATTACGCATGCATTGCATACATATTGCAATCCGTTCGATAATAAAATAAACTCGAGAAACATTTTCAATCTTCTTGCCAATAAAATATAAACATTCCCTCTTCCTCCAAATCGTTAAAATAAAAACCGTCGAAAATAAACGTATGCCAATCCATTTCAACGGTTTCTTCGCTGTACGCTTTTTTATGACCGCGTAAATATGCTATATCTAGAAAAGTTTTCAAACACATATTTCGCAAAGTATGACTCGTAATGTTATGCGAATATGCACACCCCTTCTGGCGATGCATGTTCGAATGAAATAAAGAAATGTAAACAGTGCTGATAAATAAACTTTTTGTAAGGGTATTCTTCAAAGAATTCATAATCTACTGCTTCATAGATAGCGTTAATGTGATTATTTTTGGAAACAAACACTTTTTGCATATTACTTGTTATTTATTTATTCATTTTCGGGAAATTGACAGTTTACAGTTAATCAGTTTGTACATAAGTATTATATAGTAAAATAAAACCAATAATGGATTTTCTCCTTGTGACTTTACCTCTACTGAGACAGCATAATATGGAATAAGTTATTTAAATTTGTGAGAAAGGAATATGAATTGAAAAAATTTTACAAAACAATACATTTATAGCCTTATGCTTTGTTGTGTTCCCACAAACAGTTCTCCAACTCGTCGTGGAAGGAGATTTTAAATAATATGTTCTTTATTTAAATTTAGAGGGAGATGGGAAGAGGAAGGTCGGGAAGTACTGGCTGTTCATATCTGGTCACCGAACACGACTAAATCGATTTCAAGCAACGTTTAAATTCTGAATGGTTGTCTTACACCAGGACGATACCGAGACTATCTTCCACTTTGACACCTGCCGTGTATACACAATGCATTATTTTAATGGTGAAATAACACAAATTAATCAAATAAAATTTACATGTATACGCCGGGATTTGAACCCGCGACCTCCTGATTAGTTAGTCGAGAGCTTTACCCCTCGACCACGGAGGTCGTCTTAAGCTGTATTTCCATAAAAATGTCAGTATTTTTGTAAGTCTTTGTGAATGCTGCACACGAAACCACTATTATCTTTGTATGAAACCCACAAGCAGTGTGGTGTGTCAAAAATGTACACAAAGAGATTTAAATCTCTTTTCAGGTTCACCCAAGAAGTCTAAACTTTCTTTCATTATTCATGTAAACATATTCGCAGGGCGCAGCGACTTGTGCAGTCAATATTGAATATGGATATTCCTGTAAGCCTTATAACAGAATGAGGTACCGTTCTATCCTCCTCTATATACCTGGCTATATACAGGGTGTGAAGAGACGTACCTGAATTATTTTAAACTAATGATTCAAAATTTTCTACTGACATACTTAAACACAAATCTTTTTTTTTCAAAATAATCTGTATTTAATATGTCTGTTATTATTTAACATGTTATAGGTATGAAAAAATTCACAGTATTTCTTTAAATGCTACTTAACTCGGATGTCCAAAGATTTTTCTTTAATAATAATAATAATAACATGGCATTTATATAGCTCAGTTTAGTGTCATTTCACTTCAAGTGCTTTTCAATAAGTCATGTTTTATTAAATATGTTCGCTTACGCCTGTTAATTATAATTCTTTTTTTTTATATTAGCGCGCTCCCTCTATCAATCGTATTTAATTAGTTAAGTTAAGTTATTTGGAGTAAAAATGTAGATGGCATTTTAGTCTCCGGTGATTTTTTTTCAATTTTTTTTTTTAAATATCATTGTACATTAGTTAAGTGTGACCAATGTGAAAGATTATTTTTCCTTGCTTTTGTAAAATAAATTTTTTGAAAAAAAATCTGAAATTTCACAGGAGACTAAAATTTAATTATTATTTTGTACTTTAAATAATGTGAAGAATCACTGCAAGTAAGACAGATACGTTTCGTAACATCCTGTATAGAATGTAAAGGTACCATCCCACGTCTGTAGTGTTTTAAACAGGGGAGCGAAATACGTGCTCCGGTATAACGAATAAAACATAAGAGATGAAAGAGGGTGCATATCGATTTGATATAAATTTGCGTTTTAAGATTAGATATTGATATTTTATAAAATACGAACTAAAGGAAAATGTGAAGCGATAGGCGCATCTCCAGAAGTCCCTGTACAGTGTACAGCTAGGAAGACCTACAACAGTTATCGCTAAGTCAAAAACAATTCAAACACAAATGCATTGCTTTCATACAGCGCGTTTCAATCAACCTTCTCTACAGTTAGTTAGTTATGTAACACAATTATGTAATTTTTCTTGCATGTTTGATACATATAAGTATATATATATATATTTTTTTTTTTTTAAATTCATGAATAATATGTACTTCTGTCGTTTGTTATTGATACTGTTCGTTTTCACCAATTTCATTTCTTGTAAGTACCTCTCTTAGTTATTTGTACAACTTTTTGTGTAGATTATTTATTTTATTTATTTATTCTAGGTTTTGATGATGTTCTCACTTACATAAAATTACAAAAACCTACTCAGTCAAAGGACACATAATATCTACATAAAAGTACAAAATTATGTAAAAGTTCACTCAAATGACAAAAAATACAAAAATAGGCACGAGATACAAGACAAACGTGAGACACAAGTGATGCATAATATATATTAGCTCAATATATTTTTGAGCAACATCGGAGACATGTTTTCTAAATCCGTATAAATTATCAACAAAAATGTCTACTTCAGCACAGTATCTTATTATATAGTCCACATTTAGTTCAGAGAGCTAAGCGATATTACTTTTAAATGTATTCAGGTGAGGTGATTCTATGAAAAATAAATCAATTAATTTGATATTCGTCTTTAGAATGGAAAACTTCGAGAGAAATTGTTTGTTTGTATACCTAGTACAAAGAAAGCACGGAAGAATTTTCAAATATTGAAATTCGAACAACGTATAGGTAAAACATAAGTAAGCGTAAGCAGCATAAAAGGTTGCATCTACGTAAAACCCTCCACTGACAAACTATAAAATGGTTTTCAAACTATTCGTAAAAAAACAGCAAAGCATTCGAACTTTCTCAACCTAGGCACCATGGTTTACTTGTGCAGACCAACTTTATTCTGTTGCGTCGAGTAACACCATCCATATATTGGACGATGAGTAACACACATAAACACTCTCCCAACTCCAGAAATACTGCGCCATAGAGTGCATCCCCGTCACGCGACACGCCTCTGGGACTCTCCATCCATCAGGGCCGATTGCAGCCCCCCCTGCTCCCCCCCACACGAGGCAGATCCACCGAAATATATTTACAAGGGTTGCCGGCGCGGGCGGGGATTTCCACGAAAGCCTAGAGAAATACTCGTGCACTACACGAAGTGGAAAATATTGTATGTTTGTTTGGGCGTATTTACGTATTTATGAGAGTCGAGGTTCAAATGTTAGAATTATGTATCTGATGCAAGGCGGGATGGGAGATACATGCTGTCAAGCGAACAAATAAACTAACTTTCTCTGTATTTATTGTTAAACGTCTTATAAATTAGATTCTTATGCGCCGGTTCGACATTGGTATGATAAAGCTGGCTTAAAGCTTTAAGCCTGGTTTAAATAAGTCATGTTCCAAACTTATACCGCATTTATAAGTTAGAATCATTTAACTGATTTAACCGTGTTAAGTGCTCTGAGCCAGTTACTTCACGACCTTCAACTTAAGCACAATATAGTATTACAATTTGGGATGCAATATTCACACTGGCTCCTGCTATAAGTAAAGAATTATGTTTATTTGTTTGTCCCATATAGACTAAAAAACTACCGGACAAACTAACTGGACCGATTTCACTGAAAATTTAATAGTTTGTTCTTATTAGTGTCAGGGCTGTTTAGAGGTGTGAATGGTATAAGAGGTCGGGTACGCCCGAGGAAGATTTAACGCATTATTTTTGCACTGGAATGAAATACGAAGTCCAATACAAGTCGATATAATGATTTTTTTAAAAGTAAGAATGTGGTATACAGTAGTGAATAGTGGAAGTCGGGGATGCTCAAGGAAGACATGTCACGATCAAGTGAAACAAAAACTTATAAAAAGTATACTTTTCAATTCTTTATAATAATGTTTTTATGTCGATTAATGAAATTTTACACCTTATAAACCATAATGACGCCACTCCCCAACTTAAACACGAGAAATAATTTCTCAATTGAATTGGGCAGTTTCGTTAAAAAAATATAATTTTTTCACAAGCAGCCTCGAAATATTTACATTTGTAAATAATTGTAATGTGTTTGTATCATAGACTAAAATGGTTTGTATATTTACACTAGAATTCACAATTTTAAAACTTTACTCCAAACCATTAATAACCCCGAACAACGCCGGGTACACGTCAACTAGTATTTGATAAAATCCAATATCTTTCAAAATTAGGTTATCAATAACATAAGCTACAGTAGCAATATAACTTCTTCAATGCTATTTGCAGTTATATCTATCAAACACTTTGTTTTAAACTTTTAAAATGCTTATAAGTTTTTCCTGAGCAATATTTTACCACGCGTCTGCACGAAAAGCAATCTGAACTCTCAAAACAAAAATATATTGTATAATATCGGTAGGAAATCCCTCATACAATATAATATCGCACGAGACAAGAAGTGTTGCTAGCGATAAATCCAGTAATATCTTATCCGGCAGATAAGGTATACTTGGGGGGGTTGGGAAATTCGAGGAAATTTCGATAACTCTAGGGAAGGGAAGTTTAACCTTTATTTTATATGTTCTACGAATACCAAGGTGGTAGAACTTGTTGGCAAAAATATATTTTTTAATGTTTGTAAGTTTTTTTTAATCTCAAATTAATTGCTACTGGTTGCACTCTTTTAGCTTTTATTTGTTGTAGTGCATTAAAAAAATAAAAGATTTGCAAAAAAAAAATAAAAATGCAACCAAAACAAAACCATGATATTATAATACTATAATAAGAAGACTGGATGTACATAAAATAAATTAAATTCATTACAGAATAATATAAACCACAACAGAAATGTGCTCATGCTCATGACATGTCAGAATGTTGTTGTTGGTACTCATTACAAATATAGGTACAGTCTTCAAAAATCAAAACTTCGAAATCAATTGTTTGAAGGAAATATTTTTCGAAATGCAGTTCTTCGAAATACACATTTTACGAAGTCTCGAACTGATTTTTGAAAAACTTATTTCGAAGAAATCGTTAGATAACACTCATTACATCTCAGAATGTTGTTCTTCGAGGTACTCATGACATGTCATAATGTTGCTCCCCAAGGTAGCCATAGATGTCAGAATGTTGTTCCTCGAGGTACCCATACATGACAGAATGTTGTTCCTCGAGGAACCCATACATGTCAGAATGTTGCTCCCCAAGGTAGCCATAGATGTCAGAATGTTGTTCCTCGAGGTACCCATACATGACAGAATGTTGTTCCTCGAGGAACCCATACATGACAGAATGTTGTTCGTCGAGGTACTCATGACATGTCAGAAGGTTGTTCCTTGATAATGTTTTTCGTCGAGGTACTCACGACATTTCTGAATGTTGTTGGTCGAGGTACTTATGACATGTCAGTATGTTGTTCGATGAGGTACTCACAACATGTCAGAATGTTGTTTGTAGAGGTACTCATGACATGTCAGAATGTTGTTCCTTGAGAATGCTGTTCATCGAGGTACTCACGACATGTCAGAATGTTGTTCTTCGAGGCCTCTTTTTGGCACTCGTCACAGTATATTTTCACAAATAACAAATTTAGCAACAATAGATCAACATTATACGTGTTATATATTATCACATTTCTGATTGAAGACTGCGGCGGGTTTAACGATCCAGTATCCAAAGTAACAAACGTCTCGATTAGGTTAGCCTCTTAGATACAAATAGAATTAAAAAATTATTTCAATTTTCGGACCCTCCATGGACCACTGGTGAAAGACTTCTGGCCGTGGGAGACTGGACGGATTGCTTTGCTAGTTATAGAAGATGTGAGACACGAAGGGAAGATATGAAGGGGGCTTTGTTTAGGGGTAGGCCACGCAAGGGATGCGCGTGGGGAACCTGTATGCAGTATGTATATCGTTTTTTATTGGAATTTTGAGATTTGATCAAACACTGTGGGTACTTGAACATTTTTGAAAGTTTTTTAGGATCTTCAAATTCACGTAAAATGACTGCAATATATATATATATATGATTTAGTTGCATTTTTCTGCCAAATATTTCCAACGTTCTAATTTCTGTATAAATATAGATAATACTATATTCGCAGAGTATAGTGCACACGTTTTTCCTAATTCAGTCAAACATTCCCGGGTTGCGAATACCCTAACAATATTTGAAAATCACAATCACAAAATGTTTTTGCAAATTTGCCATAATATGCCAAAAATCGCTCGAGTGAATATAAATAAAAAAAGCATTGTTCATTTCTGTTAGACTCAAAAATTATTGGACCGATTTTGCTGAAAATTTCAAAGTTCGTTCTTATTAGTGCCAGGAGTATGAGAAGAGTGATTTGAATCGTAGAAGAAGTCGAAGATGCCCGAGGAAGACAATAACAAGTCGTCACGTTCTTTTAGGAAATTTTCTGTAGTTTGTATGAATCCGCATTCACTAAATTCGGAATCCTGAAGACCCGAAAGCGTCTAATCAATTCTCATTTTGAATAATTTCAATAAGTCCCGTGTCAGAAATTTAACTGTGATTTTACTGTTGGTTTCTGCCGCTTAATTCCAACAATAAAATATCCAAGTAGCCGAGGTGCGTGAAATTCCACAGAAGTAGTAATATCTAGACGGTTTGGTGCTGTCAATTATGGAACGAGATATGGGGAGAGATGGAACTTAGCATATTCCAAAGGTAATTTGGGCTTTAATACGCGGAAATAAAGTTTTGCATCCGGGAAACTTGATGAAACTTTTTACTGGCAGATTTTATTAAACATTTTTCAACATGGCTTTTATTAAACTTGGCGCGCATAACTTTTATTAAGCTTCATCTTACCTTTATTTCAAAGTCTATACGTAATCTTATTACTTGATTTTCTACGTTCTGCGGTTAACGTTACTAGTTCTCGTGCGTTCATATTGATTCAGTTATCGGTGCATGGGTACATAATTGTATTACTGGATAGTGCGTAAAATTATTCATCATTTCATTTCAATGAACTATTAATTTTTTAAATTGGAAGTTATCAGTTCCAAAATTACGAAGTAATGCAAAATCATGTGTTATTGGTTTGAAAATTTGATCTATTTTTAATTTGAAATACTGCGAGTAGAACACATCAGGGACATTTTTGTCTTTTTAAAATAAAAATAATTTTTTGGCGATTTTTTTCTTGCATCAAACAAAACCGTCGGCTAGTGTTAAACGGGAATTTAAACCTTATAGCCATTTACATAAGGAGTTTTATTGTTAGCGGCCCGATTTCAAATGCTACTCTTCGTTGTGCATTAAGGTTAAACGCGGCGCTCGTTACATTCTACGTTTTCAAAGATGGCGTTAGTTAATTTATTTTTATTAAAATACGCTTTTGCTAGGTATTGCTGTACCGATCATTCAATCCAATATTTTATTTCTATGTCTTTCTTGAAAGAATTCAGTTTTGTTTACGGACAAAACCATTTATTCATATTCATGTTGCGTATATGTACATGCGCAAACAAATAATTTGTCTTAATATTGTAAAGCAATACCTTGCAAAAGCGTATTTTAATAAAATAAATTAACTAACGCCATCTATGAACACGTAGAATATAAAAGCGTTGGGTTTAACATAAAAAAATTGTTTTGAAATGATTCGATTCTGTTAATGTGCAATTTATAAAATGAAAAACAGAACCTTTAGGACGGGTTGTTTCAGAGAATTTGAACAATTCTTCAAATTTCCAAGTTTAAAAAAAATATATTATTATTCTTTATTTTGGCTTTTACCCACTAGGGGTGATCTTGGTAATACACAATTAACATTTTTTTCTTATTAACAAATGACAGTTCTTCAAATCTTCATCTTCAAATTTTAAAGTTAATTTACAAGTTCTGTGAAAGTTCTTTTCAAGCTCTGTTATTATTTCAGCTCTGTCAAGTAACTGGCCTATACCCCGAAAACGAACGTTGAAATTTGATGACTTGTTCAAATTCCATGAAATAACCCATCCCTAGACAGTATGATTATTGACTAAATCTGACTTGTCAAGATTAGTTAGCACCAACCTTCCTCTTCTTCTTTTCTTCTTCCCCTCTCCATTACCACCATCACATAAAAATCTTTAACGTTGGCAACCGACCATCGACATAAAAGCAGGGTCTAGTTTTTATTACGTCATCCGTAATAAATATTTTCAATATCATTTCTATATTATTAATATTATTATCATCTGTATTTGATTGTTTTTTTTACTGCCCTTGTTTACGCGATGTTTTTTTATGGCATATTTTGTACTCCCTCGTAAAAGCAGCGCTAATTCCGAATACTTTGGCTTGTCATTATTTTCTAAATAAGAACAAAAGAAATTTTATTCATTGTTTCGGTTAACTTATGGTAATTTTATACATTTGATTAATGATTTGGATAAAAACAAAATTAATTGTGGTGTGGACCTCTGAAGATTTATACGTATAGAAATGTGTCTGACATTCCCAAAGTACGTTCGAACTTTCATTACTTCTGGTAAAATTTATCAAAACATTTTCAGCATTGTGACGTCATTGTTTTCAGGTCATAATTTTTTTTGTCTAGCAGATTATCATATATCAGTTTTATTTCGAATCGGCAAAGAACAATGACGTTACAATACAATATCTAGCCTTGTTATTGTCTTACAAACTCAAGATAAAATGTGGCAAGTAAGAAACACTTGTATGTTTCCAGTAAATTCTTACTTCAAACGTTGTTCATGTATGACAAAGTATACCTACGTATTCAAATTCGTTGGTATGAAAAAATAAGCTATAACAGGTGGCGTTTTCGTATTTGCGTCGAATACTACATTTTAAATCACGGGTGTGTCTGAGATAACAAGATACGCTTACTCGCTTGCACTATCGGCTCGGCTCGCGGTAAATTTCTCCTGCTTATACGCAGCATGAGACGACCACGAAATACTGTATGAGACGACCTACTGCTATTATGTTGTCTTAATACTTATGTATTGCTACGTTCGCTATCTCACTTTCTCTAATGGCGCTGAAAATCTTCCGAAAATAGTCGAAATAATTGTATTTTTTCTAACAATGAAATAATTTGTGTGTACGAAAGAAATTTTATTTCTTGACTTTTACTAGTGTTTGCCGAGTAATGAAAACATTCTCTAAATATACACGAGGGCGTTTTGCCACATTTTAAGGCAATTTACTTGCAATACAAAAACGAAAGTACTCTGATTGACGTACTTTTCGCGTGCCACTTTGAGATTTCTACAGCGCGTCTATATATATTTTAACGTCATTGTTTATGACGTAAAGAAATTTATATTATATAAATTAAGTTTAATAAATGGAATCGCGTTAAAATATTAATGTGCATTTATTTATAACTGAATGAAACAAATAATAATAAGGGTTTTATTATCTCCTTTTTTGCAACAAATAGATTTTTTTTTATTGTTGATACATTATTTTACAATATTTCATATTTTAATTCAGTAATGTTGGTCTCACTGGGTTGTTTACCCGTGCTGAGGCCCCCATTTTATAATATAAGAATTTATACATCAAAAAAAAAGAAAAACAACATTAAAATAAAGATAAATTTAAACTAAAAATAAAGATTAAAAATTAAAATATAATTATCACACTAAAAGAAAAATATTAAAAGAGAATGTAAATCGGCATTTATAATGATTTATGTGTTTGTGCGTGTAAAGATATAAAGATATTTAGATATAAAGATATTTTGACTGGGATCTCCCGTGCTGAGGATTTAATTTGCATTTGTTTAAAATTTAGTAGTATGGATAATATAAAGTAATTGTAAATATATTGAATAGTGTTTTTTTCTGAAATAATTATAAATATATTACAAGGTGTTTTTTTTGTTGTTCAGTTAAGTGGTTTCGGTTTCAGTCTGTATTTGGTGTCAGTTTATTATCTATTTCTAATCTTCTTATGTTACATACATTATATAATACATTTTGTTAATGCATTATGCCAGAACAAAGGTTAATGATGTTCCTTCCTGTGATGGTAGTTGGTTAGTTTTAGTTGAATTTAAACCAAATTGAAACTCAGTTAGCCATCCCGGAAACGTGGAAAAGGATGATCGTGGTAAGGGATGAAACAGACACCCCTATTCCGGGGTTGTACCAGGCGCCTGGAAGGCTTAACTACCCCAGCAGATAGAAGGGGTGGGTTTATGTAACGGTGCAACTTTGTCGCTTAGGGTGCTTTTTGAAAATTATTACATTTTCTTAGTGTTTTAGCCATCTGCTTTCTGGGAATTTGTCACACTTGTAGAAAGTTTCGTTTACCTTTCCTCAAAATTAGGAAAAAAATCATTTCGACATCTGAAAAGTCGTTTTAGTAAGTAGCATTCAACATGAATTCAAAACAAAATCATCATCGTATTTTAGATGTCCTTTACATTTTGTCGTGTTTTAGCCATCTGATTTCTGAATATTTTACAAGATTTTTCACACTTGTAGATAGTTTGGTTAGTTAAAAAAAATCATTACGACAGCTTGCAAGCTGGTTTCGTATCCAATATCAAAGTATCTGCTTCATATGAACAAATAAATTAAATTCAAAATTCAAATATTGAAACCTTTAATTCTGTGGCTTGCTTCTAAATGGGACAGTGTGACTTTTAAATATATATTTTATCATCAGAATTCTAAAACAATCTTTCGAATTCAAGAAAGGATTAATACTGAATAGCCAGGTATTTACCCGTTTTTCCCTTTCCTACTACTCTCAGATTCACACCCTAAATGGAGATGCTATAGTCCCACTGACTCCAGACGGTTGGGAGCAGTTGGGACTCTTGCGCGGTATTAACATAAAAATAAGTAAATTAACAATTTTGAATCTATTTTAAGGGTGGTTTTTAAAAACTATTATATTTTTGGTGTTAAAGCAATCTTACTACAGCAGTAAGCAATTTTACTAAAACGCGTCTAAATACCATCTTAATCATTGTATTTTCATTTGTATTTCATTGTATCATTTTGTATTGCACTCTTGGATATAGTACCATTATGCCTACATATTATCTTTGTCTATTACCTTTGCCTAAGATTGTCTTTGCTTCGGAACCTCTTCCTGTCAAGCACTTGTTAAACGATTGTCAATAAGAATGGTTTATTTATTAAACTCAACACAATTATAATCGTGTTCTTATTTCACCACAATATAACAACCAATTATATACATATTGTTTAATTCCTGAAAGTGTCAGTATTATATTCTCTATTGCGATTATTATTATAATTTATATATTTCGTTTCTTATCGAAATAATGTAAAGTGTATCCCTCAAAGGATCCACATTAGTTTTTATGATATTATGTTAGGATCGCTAGAATACCTAACAAGGTCCATCAACATCAGGCAAATCCATCTCTCCTTTCATACCATTCTCCCATCAACCATAATCTTACCAAGACCCATGTGTACACGCGCTCAAGTAGCTACTTATTTGAATTACCCATTAGTCCCCTCGAGACGCGCAAATGTTTGCTTTACATGGCTAAGAATCAGTTATTACTTTTGTTACCATACCATTTTGAAAACTAAAGTTTTAGAATTCATCATTAGCCTTAGCGCAGATCACAGAAATACTTAGAAGTACCGATCCGTAAGCTTTTCCGTGAAAACCTTTCTCCTTTACAACCTTTCGTATGAACAAATTTCACCTCATTTATTTCTTTTTTATTATAATTTTTTTTTTTACATTAACATTGGAGGTCCTGAGTAAAATAATTTCCCTGAAGGCCACCTTTGGGGATGCTGTGTATGGATCTTTTTAAGGAAATGAATGAGGGGAAGTTCTAGGAAGGTAAAATGTATGACGGTTGGATAGGAATCTAGGGATCAGTGTGTTCAGGAGTGACGGACATATGAATATATCCCTCCCACTGCGGCGCAAGGCGATAGTTCGAAAGACCAGTTGGAGAGGTCAAAGGGTCTCCCCAAACTAGCCTCTCCCGATCTGGTACGATCTCTCCCGATCTCTCCCGATCTGCCTACGCCGTGCAGCTGGTGAGCAGGTGCACCCTGAACACACTTCAATCGATGAACCCTGGCACCCCTGCTAAATCCCCTGATAGATGTGTTGGTTATCCACTAAATGGTTCCCGGTGCGGCGGTACCCAAACCAGCCGTTAAAGTAGTACATTGTTTTTGAGTCTTCAATAGTGTGGTACCCAAACCAGCCGTTAAAGTAGTACATTGTTTTTGAGTCTTCAATAGTGTGGTACCCAAACCAGCCGTTAAAGTAGAACATTGTTGTTGAGTCTTCAATAGTATAATAATGTTAATTTGTGTCTTGATATTTCTATGATCTGTGTGCGAGCAAAACTAAAACCGAAGGATATAGACATTGGTTGAAAGTTCGCAAGCTTCTCCGGAGCGCCGCAAGGTGGTGCCTGGTTTCTGTTTACAAGCTCATCCGAGAAAATTAAGGCTGTTAAATTTTACGGTTAATAAGAAGGTTGTGAAGGGATAGAGGTGGGTAACTAGGAACCAGGGGGGGAGGGTAGAACCGAACCGAGAACATCCCCTCGGGGGGTAATCACAATTTCGGTACAAGACTCTGCCTCGCGTCTATCAGATTTCTGACTCAAATTTATCATATTTCTGTTAAGTTTTGATACTTCGTTGTGTTTAAGAATATCTGTTATGAACCGAATCGTTTGCAACAGATTTTAAGCCATTCTTCATTTATTATGTTATAAATATGTATTTGAACAAGAAAGAAACACCAAAAAAGTTGGTGCAGAATATTTGAACTAACTGACCAAACATCTCATTGAAAGGAGTATCCTACACTTTGAATCTATGGAGCTACAATAATAATCATCATTTTTCTAGTGGAATAACTTATCGAGTTAAACCTCAAATTGTAATATTTAATCATTGATGACAAAGGACTCTCAAACGATCGCATATACATTTTGCTGCAATATTCCCTTTGAATCTATGTATGTATTCATTTATAGTTTATTTTACGTCATCGAAGCCAGAATCAAGTTAGCCTCTTAGAAGCTGTGCGTACTGTACAGTTGTCCAGGGCCCTTAGATACTTTAATAGTACACAACTGCTGACCCTGTACAAATAGCAAGTGCGCCCCACTATTGAATTCGGCAGCCACTTCTGTCCTGGAGCCCCAAAATACATAAAAAAAACCTTTGACTATGTGCACAAACCGTTTCCCATCTTTTAACAAACGGATTGCAATCTTGAGAGTAGTACACGCGTCAGGTAAGTATGATGTCCCTGTTCTAACAATATTATAATGGAAAATGCTTTGAGGAATTATCGTCATTGATCTATTCGGCACCGGTGCATAGTCGGGAAACACGCCAAACGCGCAACCAATTTGTACACGGTTGACATTTGTCACATGAGAACGGGTCGCTTCTACGATTTCAACAGTTCGGCTGTGGAACGATTTGCAGGCCTCTGTGTTTCCTCCCTCCTACAACATGGGTCTCTTAGACTTATGTTCACTCCTTCCTCTCCTTAAAAAGATCCTCCACACAGCATCCCCAAAGATGACATAGGCCATGAGGGAAATTATTTTCCTCGGGTCCTTCTGTGTGGAGTTAATGTTAATATATATATTTATTTGTTTTATTTTTTATATATATTTTTTAGTCTTATATAATCCCCAATATCAAACTTTTATTGATCGTATTGAAATATAAAAGTTGAACAAACATCTGTCGCTTTAGTAATCGTAAATTGAATCACATAGCTCTATTCACATAAACGTGGAAAAAAACACAGATACGTTGATTGCGTTATTCTTATACACAATTGTAAACTGTCATAGATTCACTTTAACTACTAGAAAGGATTGCATTTAGTTACCCTTCGTTGTCCACACCAGAAAGAATGATTGAAGCTTGTGACACACCACGCTATGTTATATTTTGTGGCATATCTATCTAACAAAAACTTCTTCATCTGTCCAACTTATGACAAAAATTGGATTGTCCAAAACCATAGTGTACTAACTCACTTTTTGCAGTTTCTTATAATGTTGTTTTTACAATGTCTTATAAATAACTGCTTGATTCCTAAATATGATAAAATAAAATGAAAAATAAATAGTTCTTATAAAATGTACACACTTTGTATCCTGATGAAGGAAAATTTTGTTCTGAATCATGGTATATTTTATTTAGTTACAAAATTCAACATTTTATATCTAGTATACATCTATTCTAAAACTACTATAAAAATATTATATTACATACGTACTATTTAGACTTCACAACATTGAGACATAACCCACGAAAAACTGCAAGACTATGTGTATTTATCCAAGACACTATCCAGATCGCAATTAAATTCGTTAGTTAGATTTGACCGAAGTGGTCAGATTAGCTTAGTGATAGAGTAAAGCCCCGGCAAGGCTGAATTTCTGATTTCAATTCCTAGATGCCACCGAAACTTTTTCTGATTTTTCTGTTTCACATTTTTTTTAAAGAGATGTTCATATGTCTTCAAAGATTAAATATTACAATTAGAGTTTAACTCAATAAGTTATTCCGCTATGTATATAAAAATATATGTTATTTTGATTTAATTCAATTTTCTTGCGTGTATTTGGTGCTTTCCTAGCAGTCAATATGCGTCTAATTTCATAGAATAACTGCATTAAAGTGAAGCAATTCACCCTCCTACAGCTAAATTGGTATTATAGAAGCAGGCGTTGGCGATGGCGGTGGCGATGTGTGTCAGCGTGAGAATGGACTGGAAGCCTTTCATGTTTCCCTCTTAACTTGCCAATCTAATTTTATTTTTAAGTTGCCTTTTTGACTTTCCTCCCAGCAGAGCGTGTCGCAGTAACGGCTAGCCTATCCCAGGGTTGCCGCCAATATACCAGTTTTTTTTTTAAATTGAAACTTTTTTGTTTTGTTTTTTTTCCGCACAAGAATTCCATTTGCCAGAACGAATGATACTGTTGCATCAAAAATAATATTATTTTCCTTTCTACGACCAATCAATCAATCAAAGCAATCCGGAGGGTTCAAATCCCGGGGTACCCAAGTAAATTTTATTTGAAGAATTTGTGTTGTTTCACTATTTTTTGAAATGGCTTCAGCTGTGTTTGATGGCCAGTTCTGAACAGCCAGATACATCCTTAGTTTTCACAAAAAACTTACAACATCTGAGTTTTTAGTTTGATTGTCAGAAATCTCTCAAGTTATTACATAGACACCTATATAATCATTCTTTATAAGTTTGTTAAATTTTAACATTCAGTTGGTGCAGATATTATTTTTATTCATTAGGTACTTTTCAACTGAGCTTTTTCCATACGAAAAATTAGAACTGTTTTAAAAAATCTATTGGCTGTAAAAATACAAACAAAACTTCATAATCTTGATATATCCAACTCTGGGCAAAAATTTGGATCATCTTAAATCATAGTGTACTAACTCACTTTTTGCAGTTTCTGAGTTAGTTCTTGAAATGAGGACAGGACATGATTATAATCTAGGTCAGCCAGAGAGAACTATGTTGCTTGACCAATCATAGAGAGTTTTTCAGTACCGTGTGCTTATATGTTCAAAGTTTAAACTAAACCGTTATCTTAAATGTGGGCCACCATTTATCCATAGTGATCACAAACCATTGTTTTTCAAATGTACGTTTTTTGGCCTAACATTTTTAAAATTTAAGATAATCAAATTATCTGATAAATGAATGTCTGTTCAAAACCTTATGGAAAAATAAATTCAACTTAAAAGAAACACCCTTGCTTGTTAAAAGAAGCAAAGTTGCACAGGGAACTAATCCGATTAATTTCCCAGTTATCATAGAAATCTGAATTGTTACGAAAGAAACTAACTAAATATTAAATTACTTTGACTAATCAGTGATATCTTTCCTCACCCCTAAAAACACTTGCAATTCAGATCTGCATATTCCCCCTCCACCCCCACTGAATTAATGAAGTGCGACTTTCTTCTGAGAGTTTCCTCTCCCTAGATACTTGTATACTTCCCTGTACTTCCGTCCCTTCTTATTCCCTTCCTGCTTCTTCTAGTTCACTTCTCTCCAGCGTCGTTGCTTTCGCCTCCCTTCGTCTTCTGCTCTCAGATGAGGACTTTAATTAAGGGCGTGAGGGGAGGTTTTTAAAATTTAATCTGGCGTTGGCCATTTTGCGGATTCTGCGAAGGAATGTTCAAATTTTAATTATTCTATTAGTTTTTTGGGCAACGTTAGCAATTGGAGGACAGTAAACAATTAGACAATAGAAGAAATTGATTAGATACATATTGTTATTTCATTTACACTTCACAAAAAGATAGAGGGATGAACTCGAGACGTAGTTGCAGACTTCGTACCTTTCGTAACGCCCTTGTCACCAACTGATGCTTCTGTAACTTTGACTACCTTAGTATGCTGGTAAAATGCCACACTGACACAATTTTCGTGATAAGTTACTTGTTTTTAGCAAAATGATGTTTTTGAAAATTGTAACGTCTGACCAGCTAATATGTTTATATATTTATAAACAAAATATATATCTATGCTTTATAGTCTCTCCAGGATAGCTTTTACTTATATCAGAAAAATACATACGAAAATTGCGTACGAATTAGTAAATTTTCCAATTAAATATGCGTTCTTTACGATGAACTAAGTCATATGAGGCTTTTCTGTAAATAAGTACTACGACTTTAAAAATGAATAATTACGATATTAACATGGAATTTTGTTGCAACGCACTATTTCCCAGATAAAATAAAAATGTTTGCAAGTGACGAAACAACAAGCTAGTATAATGTTAATATACATTTATTCCTTGCCAGGCGAATAAAAAAATAGTCTTCTAATTTTGCAAATTCATTTTGTGGCACCATTTTATTAATGAAATAATTAAAAACACTTTATTATTAAAAAATCAACATGTTTCGAGAACGATGTTCTCTTCATCAGGACATTAAATATAACGAAATGTACTTTGAGTACATTTAATGTCCTGATGAAGAGAACATCGTTCTCGAAACATGTTGATTTTTTTAAAAATAAAGATTATCGTGGTATTAAAATTATTACAGCGCCCTTGAGGTGTTTTTGCACAAAAACGGCGCTATACAAGTCATCCAAGTATTATTATTTATTATTATTTAATTAAAAAAATAGTATTCTAGGAGCATTTTTGTATGTTCAAAATACCATAAAATCGAGGCAAATGCGGTGAGCTTCTAGGAAATTAACTGTGTATGGCACACTAAGGATTAAAACTAATTTTTAGAATCATTGGCCGATTAGTGCTAAAACTACAAAATCGAACATCCGACAATTAGCGTTTGTTTTACTTGCCACTTTGAGAGCTCTACAACGAGTCTATATTTATTGTAATGTCATTGTCAATAACTCAATTTTAATTTCGTATGTGTAGAATCCAGGGTTTATTTTTACAGCCTGCATATCCGCTACTAAAGGTTTTTTTTGTTTTGATTGCCGTTCAGAAGCTGATTGTATTTTTACGGGCTATTGTGCCAAGTAGCCGGCAATTAAATCGGTTATTGAATGACATAAATATCTGGGAATTGCGTCCAATAAACTGCAGAATGTTGCAGGAAAAGCCTGATTAAATCGTTTCGATCCGAAACCTTATGTCGTAAAAATAATAATGTTGTAGATTGAACCATTTCATAAAAAAATTGTTATGAGCCATAGCGAGCTATTAAGTAATCGGATAAATGAAGTAATTGCCCGAAAATAGCTTTTAAAATTATTGATTCTCTTTTTGTTTTTGAAGTTTTTTATTAATTGTATAATAAAACACTTAAAAAACAAAATATCTAGAAATCGTAACATGGTTAATGTTTAAAAAATACAAAAAGGCATTGCATCTACTTAAATTAATAATAATAATAATTTGATGATTTGTATAGCGTCGTTTTTGTGTAAAGGTTGTTCTCGTCAAGGGCGCTGTACAAATATACGATACATAGACAATATCTAACTATAGACTAGTCAAACTATTATCAATTTATGGCTGATAAATTGATAATAGTAGATTGTATCCACCAATTCGTCGATCACTAATACAATGCATTTGATTGATGAACGTTATGTTAGAATGTACATATGTTATTATTCTATTTTATGTATATTTAGTACAGGCAGCTAATATACAGTTCCACATTTACCTGGTAGGTCAGTTGAGAAACACTGTTTATTGTTTATTAGAGATATCTAGATACGGTTCGAATGCACTGGACATAATTAGAAAATACCTCAAAGTAACTAACTAATGTGGTAATTTGCATAGAGCTTTACAATTAGAGGCGCTAGTGCGTACTAATATCTCGTCGAAACTTAATCTGATTCGGTAGCTTTAGTTGGAGGTCATTTGGAGGTAAAAAAGTGGAACCTGTTATTTCACTTTATATCTTATCTAAATGTAATGCAACAATGGCTATGTGCGACATTCCAAATTCAAGCGGGCTAAATCGGCCGCTCAAGTCTTGGTAAGCCACAGAATAGTTTCCTTTTTAGACGCCGAGACGCTAGCAGTAAAAAATGTCAATTATGATATTTAAAAAGTGATAGATATACTACGTAGGTAAGGTTTATGGGTTAGTGTTTTTCATAGCTTTTAATGTTTTTATATCAATTTTAAAGGTGTGTTGAATTGTCATAGTGTTGAGTTATCGTGGAACCTCTCAATAGTATCAATACTAATAGAAAAATTTAACGTCGTTTACGATGTATTTTCATCTACCATTTCCTATCAAGTACGTTGATTTAATCCCTAACCGAACCGTTTTAGCTTTAGGATCCCGCATCGTCCCGGATTATCGCGGTTGGGGCTCTCCCGTATCGCGTCCCGGATCCCGGCTAATGCCTCTTCAGCAAAATCAGGGATTAGCAACAACAGATGCGGGAATGGCGGGATAGTGGCATAGAGTCCCGGATTGTCATTGCCGAGACTAATCCGGGAAATTACCCGCACTACCGAGTTACTAGTTAGTAGATAGGCGGGGATTTTTCAATGATATTATGAGCGGTATGATCACCCTTGTCTTCGGATCAGAAGTTTTTCGGAATTGGATAAAATAAAGAAAAACTCAACCCGTAAAAACCTTTTTTTTAATATTATAATGTCCTTTAATTACGACTAAATTATCAGATTCCTTTGTGTAGTGAATCGTGGGAGTCTTTAATGATATAACAGTTAAGATTACAAGTTATTTTGTTTACGATAAGAAATACAAAAGTACTGTTGTAGGACTGACATCTTGTTCTAGTGAGAGTCTAAGTTATTTTGAGAACCGCGGCTGGCGAGTGGAGCCTCCTGGCTACGGTCGGCTAGGTTCGGAAATAGATCGGAACCATTCGGATTCTGATGTGCGCGCTTATCACTCGCGCACCCCAGCGCTATCTGTCGTAAAATGCAATAACTAACTTAACTGCCACTACAAATATAATATTTATATTTTCAATTTTAGAACTAGTTGCGATATTTCTTCGGCCGGCCATTAGCCAATTTCAAAGATTTTTTTTGGTTTAACAATGCCTCTGATTCATATATAATATATGATATAAAATTTTGTCAATTAATTAAAAATCTGTTGCATTGACAGTTTTCCTAACAAACTGTCAGTAAAACACGAATATGTTACTAGCTAATCGGAACACGTGTTCATAAAAAAATCTAATATTGTCGCATCTCGTCATTATATTTACCAGGAAAAGCGCAGCTTCGTGAACACGTGTTCCGATATATTCTTAATGGAGTGATATTTTATTACGACATGGATTGGATTAACAGGATTTTAATAAATCAGCTATACTCCGTGTGCTATACTATTTTTTCCGTGTGTTTATCTTTTAAAAGTAATTAGTTATCTAAGAATTATTGAATCTCCAACTTTAATGTTTAAACATTAAACTTTAACGCAGTACCTACATATTTAATATCATATTATCTAAATTTACTTAAGTAATCACCTAACTAGAACTTATAACCTAAATTAAACTGAACTAATATATCCACCCCCACAAAGGGTTGGAACTAATTTCAACTTTGAAATAGTTGTTATAATCCTCGGTAAAAGGTCGTATACTGTTGATGCATTCATAATTGTGGTGCAGCGGGATGTTCGCAGGCCCCGGCAACCCAGTTGTCGGAAAGTTGTGTCTCCGTAGGGAGATGCAGGGGCGGAGGGAACGCACAAGTATCCAGTTTTACCTACTGCAAACTTTTGGATAATATCACCATCATAACTTGGAGCGCTTCGTACGATGTGCGTCGGTTAATGTGATCGTGTTTATTGTTAAACCGATTAAGAGGAAGCTACAAGCCAAAAATGTGTATATTCTTGATATATATATATATATTTTTTTTATAAATTTAATTTAGATTAAATTTGATAATATTATTATTAAGTTCTGCAAGTGTTTTAGTTTTTTATTATTGTGACAGCTGTTTCGGCTTACAAGGCCATTTTCAAACTGTGGTTAGTCCACATTGAGACGACGTATTTATACTATTTCAAATGTAAATTTTGAAGGTGTATACATTGATTTATTACTGATTAAACCGATGACATGATCTATTGTTGGTTAAACCAGTCTATGTTTTCCCCCCAGTAAATGGTAATGAGTTCTTAATTATTTACTAATGACTTTATTGCTATGAATTATTTGGGTGCATTATACTGCTTATTAGAAACGCATTAGAAATCAATAAACGAACGAATGACCCAAATTTAACACTAATTAATAAAGTACGGAAAATAATTTACTCACCACTTCTCAGTATTTTCACAAAACCCAAGCAATGCACCCAAATAATTCATAGCAATAAAGTCATTAGTAAATAATTAAGAACTCATTACCATTTACTGAGGGGAAAACATAGACTGGTTTAACCAACAATAGATCATGTCATCGGTTTAACCAGTAATAAATCAATGTATACACCTTCAAAATTTACATTTGAAATAGTATAAATACGTCGTCTCAATGTGGACTAACCACAGTTTGAAAATGGCCTTGTAAGCCGAAACAGCTTTCACAATAATAAAAAACTAAAACACTTGCAGAACTTAGTAATAATATTATCAAATTTAATCTAAATTAAATTTATAAAAAAAAATTAAATGGAGTTCTACGAATTAAACACAAAAACAATAAATAAATATATTCTTGGTATACCTTATATTGTAGGTAATACGCATTAAAATACCTTGACAAACGGAGTCTAGAAACGTTAGATTTCAAGCACAAAACTGTTTTTTATTTATTTTGTAAATAATTTTAATCATCAGTTAAAAAGTTAATCAAATGAAACTGTCACAGATAATCTTAGCTATAATACTGTATTTTTTTAAGTTGTTCCCTTTACGCATTCATACGCATTTGTAGTTTACATTTATATTTTTTATTGAGTAATTTAATATTTTATTTGTATTCTACTCAAGCGAAACGATAGGAAAACCTTCGATTTATCTAAAGCATATTTTTTGGTATTCATAATATACACCAATTCGTTATAAAGATTAATCAAAATAGTGATTTAGCATTAAGCTTCGCCTTAAGAGGCGATTCTGTCATGGTACGTATACGTTAGCGAATCAAAACGCGAGCCGAGACACGAATTAATTGAATTTAAATAAGTAACTGCAAGCGGCGTTTCTCGCCATTTGCGGTTGCTTCGTTCCTTTCACATAAGTTGAGGTTTAACTCGGCAGTTCGGCACGCGTATGTATACGTATCATTATACGAACACTATTGGTCATGTAAATGTGTTTTAACTTTGATCTCGTTTTTTATCTCTAAATAGTATAGAATAATGTCGCTATCTCAATCTGTTTGTGCGCTTAGTTCTTCTAAACTACAGAACGGAGTTTGATTTATTTATTTATTTTTATTTAAGTACATAAAACAGGCATGGTGCCCAAGAATTTACATACATGGATGTTTAAATACATAATAATAACAAAATGATAATAACAAAAATAGTAACAAAATGAATAAGCTAAATATGCAAGTAAATAACAAATAAGAATGGGTAAAAGGTAAATACAAATATGTTCATAAACGATTTGTTATTGTCACACCTGTACTGGTGCGACACTGATTAGGTAGGTACAATGTTGCTTCTCTTTAAATAAATGGCTTCATCACAATATTAGCTTAATATGATTAAAGGTAATATATATTTTTTTAAGTGTTTAAATTCGTCATTAAAAATGTCTATTTCATTATTAGAGCCATGTATAATGTTACAATTTCTTAATGTTCGCGGTACAGGGAAAAAATATCCTGTATTTGTGTGGTAGGCTTTAATATAGAAAATGTCTTTCATCCTCCTTGTTGATTTTCTTGATGGTATATTGATGTTAATTTGGGATAAAATGTTTGGTGTATCAACTGATGCATGTATAATTTTGTGTAGGAGCAGTACGTCAGAAAGTTTACGTCTGATCGTCAGTGAGTGTAGTTTATAGTGCAAAATTCGGTCATTGTATGTTCCAAATTGACCAGAAAAACCTTCACGATAAGCAATTACACGGGTTAGTTTCCTTTGTATGGATTCAATTCTATAATTATGAATCTCCTAATTGGGATACCAAATTGTTGATGCGTATTCGAGAATACTTCGCACAATTGATTTATATAATGTTAAAGTTAATTCTGTACTTTTAAAACAATTTGTGATTCTTAGCGTTAATCCTAATACTTGTGATGCACTTTTTGAAATTGTATCTACATGTTTATTGAAGCTAAGTGACGAGTCAAATGTCACGCCTAAGTCTTTGATTGAAGTTGTGTTTAGTAAAGGGATATTGTTAATGTGATATGTGTTTAAGAATTTATTAATGTTCTTTGTGAATGAAATTACGGCACATTTGTTTTCATTAAAATATAAATCATTTAGTGTGCACCATTCATGAAGTGATGATAAGTCTTTTTGCAAATAGGTGCAATCTTCTAATGATGTAATTTTTTGTACAACTTAAGGTCATCGGCAAACAGGAGATATTTTGGTACGTCAGAAAGTTTACGTCTGATCGTCAGTGAGTGTAGTTTATAGTGCAAAATTCGGTCATTGTATGTTCCAAATTGACCAGAAAAACCTTCACGATAAGCAATTACACGGGTTAGTTTCCTTTGTATGGATTCAATTCTATAATTATGAATCTCCTAATTGGGATACCAAATTGTTGATGCGTATTCGAGAATACTTCGCACAATTGATTTATATAATGTTAAAGTTAATTCTGTACTTTTAAAACAATTTGTGATTCTTAGCGTTAATCCTAATACTTGTGATGCACTTTTTGAAATTGTATCTACATGTTTATTGAAGCTAAGTGACGAGTCAAATGTCACGCCTAAGTCTTTGATTGAAGTTGTGTTTAGTAAAGGGATATTGTTAATGTGATATGTGTTTAAGAATTTATTAATGTTCTTTGTGAATGAAATTACGGCACATTTGTTTTCATTAAAATATAAATCATTTAGTGTGCACCATTCATGAAGTGATGATAAGTCTTTTTGCAAATAGGTGCAATCTTCTAATGATGTAATTTTTTGTACAACTTAAGGTCATCGGCAAACAGGAGATATTTTGATGTTTTTATTCTTAAAATTATGTCGTTGATAAAGATTAAAAACAGCAAAGGTCCAAGATGCGAGCCCTGCGGAATTCCCGACGTTACAGTAAAAAGATCCGCGGAGTTCCCTCCTACAACCACTTGCAGTTTTCTTTCTGTAATGTAACTTTCGAATCATTTAAAAGTATTTCCATTTATGCCAAACTTTTCCAGCTTTTTGATGAGTAATGATTGATTTAACTGGTCAAATGCTTTGCAAAAATCCGTGTAGATGGCATCTACTTGTAAACGTTTTTCGATGCTATCGCGGATGTCCTGGGAGTATTCGAGAGTTGTTGTGGAACGCCGAGGGAAAAACCCGTATTGCTCAATGATAATATATTTACTGTTATCACTATAATTTAGAGAATTTAGTGTATAATAAGATGGAAGTTTACATATATAATACATGCATATTATATTTATAGAAAGTAGAGAAAAGTCGATGTTTTATAATCAAGTCGTAAAAATATATTTTCGGGCACTACATTGTTAACGCTGGCTAAACCTTATGAGATACATCACCATAATGTATTACGGAATTGTATATCTTAAAAAAGCCTACAAAAAAGTTCGTTTTGGTATTTATCTATCTCTTAAGGATAAACCCCAGCAACGCCGGGTACACTTCAGCTATTATATTTTTATTAAAATTATTTTTAACCTGTTGAATGTGGGACGAAATTTCGGAAACGGCGCGAAAATTACCTCGATGTGTTCTGCTCAAATATCTTAATGAAAACTAAGTATTTGCTTTTTTTTCGATTGTTTTCTGTTTACCAGATAATGTAGCTAATTATTCATATATAGTACATGATTATATCGTAAGACGTTTTCCCAGAATAGCTAACTTTATCTGAAAAATTAATAAAAAATTCCCCCGTTCGGGAAACAATTGTCAAAAAATTATGTATATGAATATAAACGGATTTAATTATTTCTACACAAACCTGAATAAATAGCCTATATGAAAAAAAAACAAACCAAAAGTGGTTTCAAAGAAATAATGGCATTTACGTTGTTTTGAAAATGTAAAATATTTTAGGCTTTTCAAAAAAAAATGTCAAGCCAAGCATGCACTTTAGAATTTTTTTGTGTCGTATTGTATAAAGTTATGAAAGCAATTCTTTCAGTTTTTGGTAGTTCATACTATTGTTGTTACTAATAATATTTTTTTATACTAGAAACCTGTAAATAAATAATGATAAAAATATATTTATGCACTATGATGTAAATTTTCGCTGTCACTTTACTAACCTGGTTTTTGACACAATTATATTGCGAAATATTATAAAAATTACATCAAAATAAACAAGATAGAATTACCTTTCTAATGGAACCTCACACCTTTTATTTCGATAATGAATTTATATCCAAAACAATGCTAATATATACAATATTTACCTCAGACAGTTGACCAACTTCAAGTCAATTTCAATACATCGATATCCAAAATGGCCGCCATTTTTGTATACAGATTTTCTTCGAAATACAGAGTGGTGCAAAGAATCATGATTCAATGAGAATAAAAAAAAATTTTAGTGATATTTTTTTTCATAATATTTATTTCAATTTTATATAACATAAAATGCATTTTTTTCAATTTCAAGTAACTGGGTGGTTCAATAAAAATAAAAGTCGGAGATTTATGTTTCATCATGTTTATTTCAATTTTATATTACATGAAATACATTTTTTTATTCAAGTGCTGTGGGGTTCAATAAAAAAAAGTTTAGTAAAAAAAGTTTTTTTTCATCGTATTTATTTCAGTTCCTCTTATGTTATGTTCTCTTATGTTCCTCTTATGTGGCCGATTTGAAACCTGAAACAGTAAACATTTATTGTTACACTAATGTCTTTCAATTCTGGAAAAGATGAAGCGTACAATCAACCTAATATAACTACTACTAATACAAAACATACCGTCATGGCGATCGATGCGGTGTCTTTGGTGGTTCTGCTCCCTGCATCATGTTGTATTGTGGTCTCCATTCTGCAAAGCGATAGAAGCAATCAGACATATACTTGTATTTATTTAATTTTAAAAAAGATATTTATAATTGCATGCTGTTTTTTTATATCATATATAAAAAAAAATCTTATAATTTTTTTTAGCACATCCTGTACACCTGATCTAATTTTGTGATATTTATTACGATTTTTCATAAAACAATAAATAACAAAAAAAATATTTCCGTAAATAAAACAATAGTTTTACATTTTCTAGTACACCCTGCTGTGGTGGTTTCTTTTGTATGGAGATTGCAATATTCACATATCACTACAGGTGGCGACACTAGTCATTTTTCAAAGCTTTCGTAAAATTCCGTGAACAGATACATTCAAACAAATTGGAAATCTTGATTGTATTGGTGTCAATTGCTGAGATGCAAAACTTATTTTTTTATAATATTTTAACTAAATATTGACTAAACAATGATTTTGAAACACAATGCCAATAGTTTTCCCTACATAATGACATATGAATCTCTACAAATAATATAATATTACGATGTCAATATTGATAAACAAAAACGAACTTTTTATAAGCAAGTTTTTTTTGACATTTTCGGCCAGTAATTCATTTTTCATAAAATAAACACTAAATATTGACAAAACAAAAGCTTTTATATATTCTCTCAAATGGTTTTTCTACACAATAACATGTAAATCATTCCAAATAATGTAATATATGACATAAATAACTTGATTCAAACACAATAAATTTTCAGAGCGAAAACACTTCCAGTTTTTGACAGGAATTTTACGTATTTGTCTTTTGCAAAAATGAATTATATTTATGAAAAACACATGACTTGTTCAATGAACTATGCATAAAATCATGTTTACTTACGTTTCTTTGGGAAATTCGTCGTATAATACAGTCTTTACTGTAGCAGTCCGTCCACCAGCGAACGTTGAAAAAGATGCACAAAAAAGATGACAATGGCTTTTCATAGAGAAGTCAATTTGAAAGCTACCAAAGAGGCTACACTAATAAAATAAAAGGTATCTTCTAGACTGATATTAGCGCAAGCGATTTTGACCTTGTTCTTCATACAGTTTCTCTATAGATAAGGGTTAAAATAGCACTTAAAAAAAAAAAACCAAGCAAAAATATTTCTCGGATGCCGGCGTCCGACTCACAGTCGAGAGGTTAATCTTAATTATTTTCAATTGTTTAAAATTAATGTTTATAATGTATCGCGTATTTAAATTTCTTCCTGCATTGTTTTTATTCTAGTAGTTTCGTGAACAGTAGACTTCTAGTAATGTTGTTTATTCCGACGTCGTTAATTTAACAGTCGCAACGCTCATGTGCTCTGGGGGAATAAAAAGGTACTATAAAATACGGATACCATCTTGACGGCATCGAAACAGGAAAAGATTAACAAATCTACAGACCGACGAAATGAAAAATGGTCGAGTCGATACAGTACTTTAATATTATATACCTACTACATACTCGTATAAAGAAAAAATAGTTTGTCTTATGCAAACTGAAGTGAACTACTTTCTACAACGCGGCCCAGGGAAAACATATTTCTAATACAAAATAATAATAATAATGTAAAATATATATTTTTATGCTCCAATAAACAATTCTAATTATTTATGAATTTCGGGCTAGAATCTAAATTTAATCTTTTGTACAGTGTTCAACGGTTAATGTGGTCGCAATTATAGTTGAACCCATTAAGCGCCGATTATGTTCCCTCTAAATTCAATTTTGTGTTAACGTAAATAAAACAATATTTCAAAGAGTATTTCAGCATCAAGATTTACTCCAAAATTTTATCTTTTAGCGAATCATAATGAACCGAATGAATCACAACTTATGTAAATATTTTATAAACTTGGTCTGGCCGAGTGATAAAAGGTAATGGCATTATAGAAAACATGGCTTACTGTTTTCTACGCCAGTTTTGAGTTTTACGGATATCAGCGTAGCCGCTTAATCGGCTTAACAACAGTAATCCGAACAAACCTGATTAGTGGTCACAACTGATCGATAAAGGAACGCTCAAACTTGCAAACATGTTGTTATTTACAGACCACTTTGACCTTAACATAAATAATCATTTATGGAGAACTAGCTGACGTGTACCCGGCGTTGATGGGGTTTATTCTTAAGAGATAGACATATACTGTCTGTAATTTTTTTGTAGGCCTTTTTAAGATATATAATTCCGTAGTACATCATTTTGTTGTACCTTACAAGGTTTAGCCAGCGTTAGCAATGTAAGCGCCAGAAAATATTTTTTTACGACTTGATTACAAAACATTGATTTTTTTCTACTTTCTATAAATATAATATGCATGTATTATATATTCAAACCTATCGAAAGAAATTCTCTAAATGATAGTGAAAACCTTATCAAATTCGGTTTCATAGTTTGGAAGAACTAAGCGCACAAACAGACTTTATTTTATACTATTTAGTGATTAGTGATTAGAAACGTCTCTAACTCTGACTATTCACTGCTACATAGACCGACAATTGTAAAGACTACATCAAACCTTATATAATATTATTTTTCCAAGGGGCAGGACCAACCTACCAATGATCATGCCTTTGGGGAGAATAACTACTTTGTTAAATCATATTTCTTCTGTGATTGACATTTTCAATTTGAACCAAAGAGAATTTAAGACGGCAATAAGCATACTATTTAACAAATCTGGTTAATCAGATAGTATTGATGTACTTACCCATGCAAATAAATGTATGTACTTACTTCTTATAAACTGTAATTTATAAACTGTTATTTGTGAAATGTAAATGGCTTATACTGTTTTTCACAATAAATCAATAAATAAATAAATAAATAAATCAATAAATAATATATATGCCGGGGAATGTTTTCACTTTTTGAATATGTGACGTTTACTCAAAATAAATGACTATTTCAACCCAAATAATCACTAATTAGGGCATGATTCACTTGAAACTTCCGCACTAGATTGTACGAATTAAGGTATGGTGGCCATGATGAATAGATGTATTGGTTACTTGAAAAACTACCGCTTTTGTTTCGGAAGGAGGTTGACACTACCGTTTTTGTTACAACAGCAAGACTTTAAAGCCGTTAACAATATGGGTCGATGACGTTTATGTTGCAAAAAGAAAATGTTATCGAGAAAGAATGAACTTTTCTTTAAAGAACTGCATATTTAACTCATTTTTGACTGGTTTTGAATCTAGGGGCCTCATATGTATGATTAAAAACAATATTTTTAAAAGATTTACTTTGTTCGCAGTTAAATTGTTTTTAAACACAAGAGTTATTTTTCACAGTTACATCACAAGCATTAGAGAATTTTATTTATTTATCATTTATTATCACAGCATTAGAGAATTCAAATAAAAATCAGATACCTTTATAGGTCTGTTTATTTTCCAAGAAAATGTAGTAATTTCCTTCGCGTTACTCGAGTTTCCACTATTGATTCCAGCAAGGGGTGACTTAATTTTCAGACGATAAATCTGAGGGCTTCTTCCCACCCCTTTCGTGGGTAGGTAGATACTGTAGGAGGCTTCGAAGGAGATAAGGTTTTCATTAGTACCCCCCTCCCCTCGCGGTCATAATCAGCCTTAGCAATAAGACAGCCAACTCGAATAACAAATCCATTTTGAAATTTCAAATTTATGGCAAGCGGTATTAATTATTTTGCTCAAATTCAATGTTGTTATTATATTCATGATACAACAATGATTTTAGGTATACAGGGTTACTGGTTATTGGTGTTATATATAACATTAAAGTGAAGTGGAAGATACTCTCAGTATCGCCCTGGTGTAAACAACCATTCAGACACAATTCAATTGAAACACTGCTTGAAAAGGGCTTTAGTCGTTTTTGACCAGATCTTAATGCCCAGGTGCACCCCTACCTTCCTCTACCCATATCCTTTCCTTTACCTTCAATCTCACAACATATCCCAGTTGGGGATGCCATAGTCTCTCCAGACGGTTGGGATAGGTTAGGTTAGGTTAGGTGAGGTTAGGTTAGGTGAGGTTAGGTGAGGTTAGGTTAGGTTAGGTGAGGTGAGGTTAGGTGAGGTTAGGTTAGGTGAAGTTAGGTGAGGTTAGGTTAGGTGAGGTTAGGTGAGGTTTTTTTTTTTTTTTTTTTTTTCTTTTTTTTTTTTTTTTCCTTTTGGGTGTTCTCTGTTTTTTTTTACCTTGTCTATTATTTATCAAGGTTTCTTTAAACTGTCTGATTTTTTAATGAGCTATTGAGTTTAATTTTTTCATGTATGTTGGGATAGGTAAGGGTTCATGTTATTTTTAGAGAGGTTAGTGGGTTAGTGGGACTGTCTGACATGGGCTATCCATTACTCCAACATTTGTTTGACAGCATGAGGGAACCATGTGAAACCTCAGCCGGAGTAGTTTTGTGAATCTGAAAGAAAATTGTGGATGTTCTGTTAAGATTATAATTGCTTACCCTCTTAACAGAACCAGTGAGGTTAGGTTAGGTGAGGTTAGGTGAGGTTAGGTTAGGTGAGGTGAGGTGAGGTTAGGTGAGGTTAGGTTAGGTCAAGTTAGGTTAGGTTAGGTTAGGTCAAGTTAGGTTGAGTTAGGTTAAGTTCGGTCAGTTGGGACTCTTGTGCGGTATTCACGTAAAACATAGGCATTGGAGGCATATTTATCAAATAAACGGTGGGGACTCCTTAGCTTAATATTTTTGGCCTATAAACCTAAAATTCCCACCACATTTCACATACTCAAATAATATGTATTATAAACAACTATTATAATTCTTACAGATATACTATTACACATTATAGAAACAATGAAAAAAATTAAGATGCTAACCTAACTTATCTCTTATATTGTTAATATGAAATTAATTTCCACAATGTTATGTAAAAAGTAATTTCCCCAAGGATATGAATTTATTGTTATGTATTTGTGTTACATTACCTACTTCTTATGAACTAAACATATCAATTTGATTTTCCTGAAACGGGAAACCTTCCCAGTTGGACATTCAAAGATTCATTATTCTGTAATTGTATTTTTTAGTATCTAATAAATAAAGACAAATCACTTAAACTACATTACCAACGTTTCGTATGATTCAACATAGTTCTGGTATAGATTACGCTTAGTTCTATAAATGGTGTCATTAAATATATCAATAGTACCCTTAAACTTTTTGCCTAGATCATGCATCCTATTGATTAGTGTGTGTGTCTGATAGTTGGTTGTGTATGTATTGTACAAGAAGTGATGCCATAGTCCCATTGGCTCCGGACTGTATTCACAAATAAAAGGTATGTTTTGTAATATTACATCAACAACAGTTTGTTACGGAGTCTGATACAATATTGTAATCACGTTATACCTACGTAGATTATATTCAACGCACGTAAAAGGTTTCTCTCCGAGTACCCTTTGTAATAATATCTTTCTTCTATTCTTTCCGTATCGACAAGTTCCCCATGGACGATCAGCCCGAAAGAAACAAAATGTATTTTGTTTAGAATTCTCTTTTAAATTTGTTTTCGTCATTTCTCTCCCACTAGGGAGGTAGATCCCAAAAAAACAGTTACCCAAGGGTTACAATAAATTTTCTACATAATCTCCAGACTGTACCCTGGAGCTGATAACTCTCTGCATGAACTATCCAGGGCGTGCAAAATAACATGTAAATAACATTACCTAATTCTTAATGAGATAATGGGGTGTTTTCACAAACTTGGGATACTGTTAAAAATGTGTATGATTTAAAGTTTATTTTTCTGATTCTGAGAATTGTACTAAAAATGTATGATTTGAATATTCATATTTGAATGTTCTTAATTATTGATTTGAAAAACCGCACATTCCAAAACGGTTCCAACATGGTACAACGTTATTATGACATAGAAACCGCCGCTGGGTGGTAAGACAGCTGTCGCCAACGTTTCCCGACGTGACGTCAACGCCGCCGAATTTACGAATAAAAACGAACGAACGTTGTTTTTGCAGCGAATCGTAAATTACACATTTTAAATCGTTATAGAAAATATATTCGTTAGCATAAAAATACCCTATTATCAAATGTCGAATCTGCCTCCAAGTTATTAAAAGACTTTTTCGATTTTTTAGTCTTAAAACCAAAACATTTTTTTCATGAATCACTTATTAGCTCCATATAGGGAGGCCCTAGGAAAAAATAATTTCCCTTAGGGCCTATGTCATCTTTGGAGATGCTGTGTGATCGGTCTTTTATGGATATGAACGAGGAGATTCTGAGAACTAAAACGGTATGTTATGGGTTAACCGGATAAATCATCACAATGATATTTCATCACATCTTTAAAAAGTTATATAAAGTCATGGAAAGTGATGAAACAAAAACTTTACTAACTGGGTTAAATAGATTAGGTTAGATTAGAAACGATGAAAAAAATTTTTTTTTCATCGTTTCTAATGACTTTATATCACTTTTTAAAAGTGTGTTGAATTGTCACTGTGTTGAGTTATCATGGAACCATGTTATGGTATGGTGAGGAATCTGTGGTCAGTGTGTCCAGGGATGATGTATGAATCCATCGCTCTTACTGCCGTACATGGTGGTGTCGAGAGAGTCCGGCTAGAAAAATGAACTCAAATGGCCTCTCGCTGTAAATATATGAAAATGCACTGTGCCAGTGGGATCGTGACGTTTTTAATGTGTGAATATTGTAAGTGACATATAACTGTTTTTGATAATGTCCAAACTGCTAGTGACAATAAATCAAAGGGTATATTCTCTTAATAATCGCTTTCACTAAAACAAATTATAGCCAAAGAAATTTTAGATAAATTGCCACAAAGCTATACAATACACTTCCATTTGCTATTAGACAGAACACAAATTATTCTAAACTAGCTTAATTGTTCCC
This sequence comes from Hesperophylax magnus, assembly GCA_026573805.1. Taxonomy (NCBI): domain Eukaryota; kingdom Metazoa; phylum Arthropoda; class Insecta; order Trichoptera; family Limnephilidae; genus Hesperophylax; species Hesperophylax magnus. The sequence goes on along the minus strand of JAIUSX010000184.1, from coordinate 7,856,652 downwards.
GGCGTAGTTGGGGTTATACCTAGGATACTTTTTTAAGATATACAATGTCGCAGTGCCCGCAAACATATTTTTACGACTTTGATTATAAACATCGACTTTTCTCTACTTTTTATAAATATAATATTCTTGTATTATATATGTATGCCTTCCGGAAGAAATTATCTTAATTAAAATGAAAATCCTATCAAAATCCGTTCCGTAGTTTAGAAAAACTAAGCGCACAAACAGAAAGACGCGGATAGCGACTTTATTCTATACCACAGGGTTTTCCAATAAGAGGTATTATTTTGATATTCAATCGTAAAAGATCAATGGTTTCGTTGCTTGTGTGGCACGTAGCGCCGTCTTGTTTAAAGTAAACTTTGTCCAGATCAATACCATCCAATTTCGGCCATAAAAAATCATTAATCATCTCTCGATAGCGCAATCCATTCACCGTAACTGTTGCTCCAGCCTCATTTTTAAAAAAGTACGGTCCAATGACTCCGCCGGACCATAAACCGCACCAAACAGTCACACGTTGAGGATAGAGAGGATTTTCAACAATAATTCTTGGGTTTTCCGAGCCCCAGATGCGACAATTTTGGTTGTTGACGAAGCCACCGAGGTGGAAATGGGCCTCACCACTCAAGATGATTTGCATTTGATTCACTCAAGTGAATTTTAATAATTTCAATGCGTTGTTGAAGCGTGTATTGTTCCATTTTTATTAATGGCGTAGTTTCTACTTGTCAAATGTCAAAAAATGACAGCTTCAAAAGTAACATCTACCGAAATAGCGGGCTATTCAAAATAACACCTCTTATTGGAAAACCCTGTATTTAGATTAGATATGTTATGCCATATCAAATGCCAGGTATTAGAAATATTTTGTATATTTGTTTGTCGGTAATGGAATTTAACCATATCTTCCGGTAGTGCTTGCCCTAGACCAAACTCTGTTGGAGGTGGGGGTGAGTTCCTACCCCATCGCGTCCCATGGAATTATTACATCGGTGGGGTTAAAAGTACCCCCGCGGCGAGGGTAATTTATAGGACCAAACAAAGGCAATGAAAACGTATGACAACCCGCGCGCGATTTTCTTCACTGGATTTCGCCTAATAAAGGTGTTTTAGGGTTGATTGTCTCATTATAAGTTATATAAAATAAGCTTTCATCTAGATAAGTTCACTCCGGTTATAATCTTAACTATAAAACAGAATGTTTGTATGTCCTACCCAAGGAGAACTGACGTCCTGAAACTCGCACAGCTTTTTCTATCTGGAATTTGACATAACTTAATTATTCCAAGTACCCTATAATATTAATCATACTTCCAACTTCTGACGATTACTATACATTCTGACGGCAACCTGCTACACTAGCGCCTCCTAGCAGCATGAGTTGTGCGCATACAATTTAATGTTAATTGTTTTCTCTTATAAATTTGAATGGACTTTAAGTGAAATTATTTTATTTATTTTACCTTAATACTTTATAGAAGTCGAAAATTTAAAAAAATAGATATCCCAAATACGACCTTACGGCTTTTTTGCTCCTACATTAAAAAAATATTAAACCGGTTATTAACTCTGCCTTCGATGGTTTAGAAATGTAATAAAATACTTGTTTAGTTGTGAGAAATTTTATAAAAAGATATCAATTTATTTAATTATACGAATGTATAAAAAAATGTAATTTATTAACCTGTTAACCGGGCGGGACGTATGAATACGTCAAACGTAAACAGTATCGGGTACGGGTAGGACGTATAAATTCGTCCTTGAAATATATGTTGCGCTCTGGAACGAGCGGGACGTATATTTCCGAACATATCACACGGAAATGGAGTTTTTAATTTTTACATATTTTAATTTTTTAAACTCAATGTTTCTCTTTTATCTGTGTGCTTTTATTTATTGTTCTGTAATTATAACCTTTTTTATATATTTTTTTAATCTTTATAATTGTTTGTAAATATTCTATTTTTTTAATTCGATGTTTTCACTTTTTTTGATGCATAAATAAAAAAAATAAAAAAATAAAATTAACGTCCACCGGGCGTGACGTATTGATACGTCCTATTGAAGGAGTTCGCGCCCGTTATATGCTGCGTAATTCAAAACTGAACTCCCCGGTTAACAGGTTAATATTATATATCAATATATTTATTATATTCGATGATTCAAAACACATACATAATTCTGTTTTTCCTCGTTCATATAATCCGGGCCTCTTCAAAGACACGCTGTAATAAATCTTTTCCTGCAGCCCCTACTTTAACCCGCCCCACAAGGCTGCCTAACAGAGCTCTTCTGATTTACATCGTAGAAACAGGGGCGCTCTTGTGAAGTGTCACATAAAAATAATACAAATATGCCACATGGAACTAACACAGCTTTGCTGAATTAACCTTAAAATTTTTATAATAATATTTTCATGGTTTAATCAACGTTTTAATTAATCAAATACATTTTATTTGCTAGTATTTATTAAAATCAATTATAGCACGTCAACGTTTTTTGGCAACTTGAAAAACGGGAGAGTTTTTGCTGTTTGTTCGTAAACTGAAACACGGAACCCACTTTTTAAAAATTTTCATAATTTTTTTATCAAAATTAATTATAATATAAATTAGAAAGCGCAAAACACCGATACCAAATACAAAATTAATTCAATTTGCGCCATTGAAATGAATGTCACAGTCAACATTTTATACTGGCTCCCTCTAGCGGCTAGAGTTGTTAAAATTACCACTATTTCGCAGGAGTTGGGCGTATTGTTAATATTATAGGGTATTTGGTTAAAGCGATCAGTTGGGAATCTTAATTCGGTATTATTTTGGGGAGGAAAGAAAGGGAAGGTTTTCAGCTAACAATGAGTTACATTGATAATACAGTATTGTGAATTGAAAAAGTATTTCTTCATATGAAGCGGTTACTTTGTGATGTGACATTATATTTTAAAATTAAACAATAACTTATTAAATATTATAGTAAATACTTATTATTATTATACTGCCCTGATGAAGCTACGGTTGTATAATAAGTTGACAAATATTGAACATATAATTTCGTGTCTTTTCTAATATTTCGATTTTTTAATAAATTTTTAAAGTATCCTTCTATCGAAATAATGTTGCGACCTGAAAACAGTTTCGGTAATCTTAAAATCCTAGGTAAATCCTAAATAAGCTGTGAATTGCGTTAAAACTCACCATTTAAACAAAATGTTGTGTTAAACGGTGAGTTTTAACGCAATTTACAGCTTATTTAGGATTTAAAATCCTAGGTAAATCCTAAATAAGCTGTAAATTGCGTTAAAATTGTTGTTTTAAACGGTGAGTTTTAACGCAATTTACAACTTATTTAGGATTTAAAATCCTAGGTAAATCCTAAATGTTTATTTTTCGGAATAACTTTATTGAGTAAAACCTCAAATTGTAATATTTAAATATTGAAGACAATATTAGTGATTTCTAAACGAAAATCTGAAACAGAAAAATCAGAAAAGGAAACGGTCACATCTGGGACTCGAACCCAGGACCCCTGTCTTTCCGGGACAGTGCTCTACCAACCGTTTCCTTTTCTGATTTTTCTGTTTCAGATTTTCGTTTAGAAATCACTAATATTGTCTTCAATATTTAAATATTACAATTTGAGGTTTTACTCAATAAAGTTATTCCGAAAAATAAATATTCATTCTAGACTTGCAGAAAAGTCAACAGATGTCGCACATTAAATAAAAAAATAAGATAGGTTTATCTAAAAGACGCTGTCTGGATTGCATTTAGTTCGGGTTGAATCTTGCGATCATACATAAGGATAGTTGCCAATAAAAATGTGCGGTGAAAAAATGAAGACAATGTTAGTAGTTCTTATTCGAAGTATGATACAGTTAAAAGTGACCGAGGAGAATAGGGTCCCATTAGCGCAGTTGGTAGAGCACTGTCCCGGAAAGACAGGGGTCCTGGGTTCGAGTCCCAGATGTGACCGTTTCCTTTTCTGATTTTTCTGTTTCAGATTTTCGTTTAGAAATCACTAATATTGTCTTCAATATTTAAATCCTAAATGAGCTGTAAATTGCGTTAAAACTTACCGTTTAAAACAACATTTTATTTAACCAACAAAATAGACTATTTACCCATAAAACTTCTCCGCTTCTACTATTTTGTTTTGTTGAATCTTTTAAATTCAATTATATGCGTGAGGATTCATTTTTGCCATTATGTTTACATTCTTCTTTATTATGTTTACATTCTTCTTTATGGTATTAATTTTTAAGTGTTTACTCTGATACAAAATGCTTGTATTTTTTTTAAAGAAAAGCCCACTAGGGCCTGTAACAAATAAATAAATTGTCAAAATAATTCAACGGATATTGGATATGTCAAAGAAACCCACTATCAACTATCGAAATCAAGATCTGTTTTTACTGCATACTTAAGTAAACTATTTTTTTTTAGTTATAATTGTATTATTTATCAAAATTTTGGTTTGTCGGTGCATGTTTGCGTGATGATGTGAAATATTCCTGCGTTGTGCGGAAAATTATTCAAGTTCAATGAGCTTTTCATTTTCAAAATTGGATCTTTTAAGTTTTAAATCATATCAGACAAGCGAAAAAGTAGGTACTAAAATGATTTTATTTTAATTTTTAATATTAATTATTTGTGTATCTTTAGTTCAAATTTTTGGTAGATATCTGCATAATAATTTTTAAGATTAATCTCTAAATAGTCGCTATCCTCATCTGTCTGTTTGTGCGCTTAGTTCTTTTAAACTACGCAACGGATTTTGATTGGGTTTTCACAATAGTTTGGAAAATTTCTTCCGGAAGATTTATATATAATAGATGTATATCATATTTACAGAAAGTAGAGGAAAGTAGAGCAACACCGGGTACACGTCAGCTAGTATTTTATAAATACTTTAAGCTTCACGAACCCGATAATTATAATTTCCCGTGATTTTTCGTGGGTTCGTTCGCGAATCACTCATTCATACTTGAAGTTGGTACCCACCCTTATATACTAAAAAAACAATACGAGTATTAGTCATTAAAAAACCTATGAATCTACCTGCGTAGTTTCCTGTCAAAATCGTCCGGAAATACTTTTTGGCGCCAACCGTCCCCCTTCCGGTAAATCGCCACTTCCTCCCGTGGGCAACCCTTCCGGCGAAGATTTGAATTTACGGGAAATTCCACCGCATCCGGTCCGAGCGCGAAAAAGGGCGCGAAAACACCCCCAGTTTTTTTATTTATTTTTTTATCTGCAATTATTTATGGGCGCCTGTGAAATAATTAAAATTTATTCGACCCCAGAGGCCGGGGAAACAGATAACAAAAGTTGGTGGAAAAAATAAAAAAAGGCAATTAAATCTATTCAGGTGTGAAACAATGTACATAATTGGTTGCTTTCGGCTGTGCAAGTAATTTATTTTAAGAGTAATTACTGTGTCACTTATAAATGCCGGTTTTATTTTTATTTAATTTTTTTAAACAAAACGACTAGAAAAATTTAAATTTAGGAGAATCACGATTTTTTCTAATTTTGAAAAAAAAACAACTATTAAAGTACTAATTCTTGTTAACTGGTTCCTCATTACTCGTTCGTGACTTCCACTCCAATTAAATGAATAATTAAAAGTGTGAAAATACGTATAGTATTAATTTAAGATGAGTTTTGACTCACTCCGTGATCGAGGGGTAACGCCCTCGACTAGCAAGCTGGAGGTCGCGTGTTCAAATTCCGCGGTGCGCAAGTTAACTTTATTTGATTTATTTGTTTCACAATTTAATCAATTAAAATAATATATAATATATATGAGGCACGTTCCAGAATGGAAGATACTCTCAGTATCGCCCTGGTGTAAGGCCACCATTTCAAAATTGAAACGTTGCTTGAAAAGGCTTTGGAATAACCCCACCTTCCTCCTCCCAACTTTCTTAAAATTCAAAAAAACATTTATTGCACAAAAATACAGAGTACAAAGGGTTTAGCTTATAGGTTACATCATATTTCTTCTAGCCGCACAACATACCCCCATTGTGGATGCCATAGTCTCACTGGCTCCCAACAGTTACATATTATTTGAATGGCTATCCTTTTCATGATCTGTTCTACATTATTTGAAAATAACGTATCTAGTATTTTTATAAAGTCATTGGGTAATACTCATATATGTAGGTACCTAGTTGTATTGTAAGAATATTCTTCTTCTGCTTCTAATGCCCTCTTCTATCGAAGATCCATTAAGGCGATGCACTACGTCGTGTAATATTTTAAATTGAGCCGCAATCAATAACAACCCTTACGTAGATGGCGATAAGGTTTAAATTCCCGCTTAACACCATCCGCCTGTTTTGATTAATACAAGAAAAAAACATGGCCAAAAAGTGCCTTTTAGTTTATTTGGTGGATGTTCAGGCATAAATATTTAATTTTTTTCGATCATTTTATAAATAACTTAATTTGCCACATTATACAATAAAATCATAACCGATAATGGGTTCGCAAGTAGGAGATTTTGAACTTTAAAGCAGTTTTCATAGGCCTATACATTATTTTTTTCTGGGCTTCTAAAAGATTTATATAAAAAATACTCGATTATTTCAAAGGTCAAGATGTATTCTACTCGCAGTATTTAATTAAAGCATCTGAAACATTTCTAGGCGACCAAATTTTCAAACCAAAAACACATGATTTTGCATTACTACTTATGGCATCGCCTTAAATTACTTAACATTTTTCTTTTTTCCATGTTTTTAATTTACAACACATTATAACTATTAATATGGTTTGTACAGAATATGCATCGTCTACATACAAAACTAAACGAAGAAAGATAAATAAGTTTCACTCTACTCAATTCTTAATCTATTCCTTGACTTCTGTCCATCGTGCATTCATATGTATCCATAAGAGTGTTTTAAGTTCTTAAAATACAGACCTCGTCAGTGTTACGGTCGCACCGGAACATGAGTGTTCACTGGGGTAGTACAATCATTATATCGTATTTTCAACATACAAAACTACGTAATTATTATCTAAAAATACATTAATTTTACACCCTTGCTCAATAAAACACCTTCCATTTCCTCCTGAATCGGGAGAGATTATTCTCAAAACCGAACACCTTAAATTCCCTCTATCTATCCATTTAAATAACACATTAAAAGTAAATATCGTGCAATTAATTCTTCGATAAGACTGGTGACAAAATACACCACCCAACTTGTATACGGGCTTGGAATCTACCTTAAAGTCAGTGACGTGCCGCCCATAGTAACGGGTGGAAAAAAATAATTTAAAAAAAAATTTTTCAGATCCTAATATGCTCGTAGATTTTCTTACTAACCTAACTACGTGTTTGCACGTTAAACGTATTATCATCTATTATTGTCTCCTTATCTTATCGCCTGTGTTTTCATCGATAATAATTACTATCAGTGGGACAATTGTATCAAATTACACATTTAACTACCGTTTAGATGTAATCTAACTGTAAGGCTAACGAGTCTTCATGTAGATGTTTGAATATTTCAATGGAGTTTGAGACATTGGCGAAGTTATGTTAAATTTGTTTAACATATAATTCAAAGCAATAATTAGTCGCCTGAAATATCAATACAAATTGAAAATATCTCCCGTGTAAAAATAAATGCCGCCAACGGGAATTGAATCCATGCCTTCTGATCTCCGGTCAGGTGCTCTGAAACTACTGAGCTATGTCGGCTTATTTCCAACCCGCCAAATGATTCAATATGTACTAGTACCTCAATCAACAATTACCGCTTATTTTATTTTCTCCACCTGTAAACAACCAAGTTTATTTTTGTAGGAAAGGCTTTGTTAGAGCTAAATTTCTCACTAGATGGCGTCGAGACATATTATATTTTCATTTATTGGAGAAATATTATTATATTTTAATGATAAACTAATGTTTATAAGACAAGCTTTTATGCTTAGCATAAAGGATAACAAATAATTTTAAACAATAATTAGTCGCCTGATCATTAAAAAATAATGATATTTTTTTAAGTTAATTAAGTGTAAAGAATACGACTTTATATACGAATATTTAGGTTACATCAATGAACATTTGGTTATCTATTATGAGGAAGCATTCAGTCACAAGTTAATAAAATGACGCGGTGAAATAGTGTTGGATAAAGTCTGACATTTATAATAATATTTGCATGGTTTTTAGATCGTAATTTATGTGAAAAATCATTTCAAGGATCCGTAACTTACTGCCGCTGCTGAATCAACGGCAGTTCTTTTTTGTTTTTGATATTATTTTTGTGTATTACTTCAAAATACATAAAATAAAACATATCTCATAAAATTGTAAATAATCGATTTGATCGCACGCCTCTGGTAATTTGTATTTCTACGGTATTATTTCAGGTCCCACCCTTAGCAGTATAAATAATATTCCAACCCTTATCTGGATGCCAGGGAGACAGTTTCCAGGTATGCCAGAATTCGTTAGCTGGGGGTGTGTTGTTGTAACCTGGAAATTATCATATTTATTATAATTTGATACGTACGCCACGCTTGTGCGGGCACAGTGCGAGGTAGAATGTAATTATTTTGAGATTTTCGTACATTGCCAACGTACGAAATAAAATAGATTAATTACCGAAAGGTAACTTTGTAGGCGGAGTTTTGTCTAAATCATGTTTATGTCACCATTTTGGGACCAACACGCTGTGTAATCTGTACAATATTGTCTTTATATATTATATTTTGTACCACCGGGTTTGTCTCGCAACTCTTTACATAAAAACTCCGAGGTCAACAAAACACATTTATTCAATGATAAAATACGATGAGATTGGGTGGCTTTATTTTCAGGCGGTAGGAAAGATTCTGAGCCTCGACCTTGGGTTTGAAATCGTATTTATCCAAGTCTCAATCCTTACATTATCGACGGATATATTCCATCTATGGATAACCTCTTAAAATACTCTCTAGGATATCACATTATATCAAATTTTCGGATTGAGGCAAGGGAGGGAAACACCGTCTGTAACCGTGTTTTTCAATTTTTCATCATATCTGTGTTTGATGTCTCCAAAAGTTGATTTTAATAAATAGTTTTATTGATTATTTCTTTTAATTTTGATAAAAGGGACAAGTCCCGTTGTTTAAAGCCAGTGGCACCCCCAATTTGGAAATATTGAGATAATTGAGAAAATAGGGGATGAGAGGAAGTATTGAAGTAGGTCTCGTTGTGAAATTTTATTCAAATCTGGTCTTTAAACATAGTTGTATTAAGAATAAAAGGAAAAGCAATCATTATTCAACGAGATGCCACCCTATTCACAATTAAAGATTTAAAGCCAGATGATGTTTCCATGTGGTGATCTCTTGTATGGTTGTTGTATGCATACTGTGTTATGAAGAGCAATCATATCTGGTTATGAACTCACGATCTTTGAGGAAATGGTCTTACTTCTCTGACTCAGAGATTCTCATATAAAACGCAACCAATTCAATAAAATATTTTTTAAATTACCATGTATTTTCGTCTGTTTATCAATATGTGATACTGATGAACTGAATTTGTTGGTTCATTGCCCTACCGCTGGGTGCATATTAAAGTAGATTCTGGAAAGTTATGTATCTTTAACTGGTATTTTTTTCCGGGCGCGTATCATCGCAAAGGAACCGTAAAAACTGAGTACACGCACAAACTGCCTGAAATTCCACCCTTAGAATCGATAAGGCAACTGTGGATGATAATTCGGAAGTATTTCCACCCTCTCTCACGGGAAACTACCCCCTACTCCCCCTGTTGGAAGGCCCAAGATACCAGGGACGCGTTGATGGAGTTTATGTGTATAGAATTTTTCTCAGGTATTCATTTATACGTACTAAAAAGCTTGATATGGTCCTGCCACTGAGAGATTCATCTACCTCTTTGAAATAAACGATGCCTGCAGCAAAAGGAGTGGTCTTTCATTGGACCATATTTATTAACCCCTCCAGCGCTTGAGGGTCATATATGACCATGCGTCCATATTTTATAAAAGTATTTTTATCTTTTTTTGTATCATGCCTAAATACTTAATTTTTTAAAAGAGAAATAATTATTCTTTCCAGTGTACATATTGGATGCCATTAATAAGTTCCTAAAAAGAGCCAAAATGAATAGTTCATATTTCGATATCCTAACAATCGGTTTAACTTTTCTATCTTTTTTTTACTATATGAATGAGATAAACGTGAAGTGACAGTTTTCTTACAAAATCCCCTAACACAACGAATGTGTTTTCGAAATATCGAGTAGTCTTCATTTTTTCTACGATTGGAAAAAAAAATTATATAAAAATGTGGTTAGCGTTTTCGACAACATTTTTCACGTTTGATATTAAAATTTTATTAATAAATAGTAATGTTTAGTTTAAATGCTCAATAATTTTATTTATTTTCTTAAACAGTATTTGTTTTTACCTAAAATTTAAAAAGAATTTATCATATTTTTCATTTGAAATACATAGAAAACTTTGCAGACTGAACAAAAGTGATGAAAGTAATAAGAAATTTAGCTGTATAGCAGCTTAAAAATATTTGTTTTTAGATTAATTTTACAGCAGTCAAATCTTGGAAACGGAAATTAACCCACTTAGGTAGACCCACTCTTTATCATATATGAAATCTGATGAAAGTACAGCAGTTAATATACGAAATAAATGTTGGTCCTACCTGATCGGCATTTGGCAATGTTGGTAGAGCTGTCAACTCCAGTTCCTGGGTAAGAAAGTTCGATACTTAGTTAAACCAAAAAATGATGTTATTTATTAAAAATATTATAAGACATAAAAATAGTTGTATTGAAGTAAAAAAATGTTTATGCGGGTTGACTTTTATTTTTTGTAATGTTTGCGTTTTAAATTGAACCTGCTATCAACACAGGATTTTCTAGCGAGACAGGCACAGTTATGTACATCACTTATTTAATCATGTATAAATTTCGAATTATGGAAATTTCTTAGTTCCTTTCCCATAATTCGAGGCTCGGCTCGCGTTTCCGCTCGCAAATTTATACGCAGCATATTCTTCATAATCCGGAAAATATTTCGTTTTTTTAGGAATTCAGGAACAAAGAGAAACAATTTAAAACGTAATAAAAACATGTGATGCAAATACAACACAAAGTTAGCACCTGTGCAGAAAAGCTTCCACATTCATTTGTGACTTTAATTATTGAACTACAAATTCTCAACAATACAATACTCCTAGATACCGCACTATCGGAGACACGAGTCCCGCATAACTCCACCCGGTGTAAATCACCCCTGTCTTATCTTGTGTGTATCCAGTGCGATCTCCACCCAGCGCGGGGTGCTCTGCCTACCGGTGTAGATAGCGGGCTTTAGGTAGCGGATAGCAGGTATCGGGTTGCCGATACTAACGCTTGCGATACTGTAATACTTAGACCAGGGGCGGCATTTCATTATTTATATTATATGCTGTGCACAAGGGCGGCTTTTTAAATTAGCTTAATCTTTCTCATCATTCTTCTTCTCCTGGTGCCCTGACATTACGAAGTGTCCAAATTTACGATGATCGGTACACTTAGGTAGACAAACCATTTATTTATTAAACTCAACTCATCTATGGAAGTTTTAACTGCCAAACTCACGTGACGTTTTATTCGTATTTAGCAAGAAGTAATTAAAATTATCACGGATAATTAAATATGGATATAGGAATTATAAAAAAATACTTGTTATAAAAATGGGCCTTTCAAATAATCAATAATATCGGTAAACATTTAGAAAGAGCCTGCCTCAGAATTGTTCTAACAATACAGATCAGTGGCTGAATTAACATCGCGTCTGGGTCCCGCCCAAGTGTCGTGAGTTCAATTCTTTGTCTGGCCAATTTTGTCCGCCATCACGACACAGGCAATATTTTTCGTTTACCTAACCTAACCCAGAAACTTTTCTTTAAAAAAAATAACATAACTTCGAAACAGAGCATTCCGATGGTTATGTTTTGGGATGTTCACTGCCCAGATTTTCACGTCTACCCTGATGATGAACATTGTAACGCTGTCCGAAAGATTGGCTAAAACAAAATGAAACGCAACACGGTATAATAATCCATACATTAAATACGACAATTACATTCCGATGAATTTTGTTTTAAAATAGTGACATATTTATAATAATTCCAACAGATAGTTTATCTGATTATACATTGAAAAGTTAACCTTTGACGCCATTTAACTATATCCACAGTGAACATATATTCGGCTGATGCTTTTTCAGATTCAGATCTTACACATTGGATGACATATCTCTAGGGAAAGTTACCTATTATTTTAATTAAATGATTGGGCATTTGGAAGTTATCCCTTCAGGCGGCCCTGCCAACGACTCTACTGGGAATGTTCACAGTTATGACTCCCCCACGCGCGTCAATAATGAAGGTATAGAGTTCCCGAATCGAGTCCTCAGCATACTTCAAGTAAAGTGATCTTACTGCCCCTAATTGTCTGCAGTATTGTTTTACATGAAGGGTTGTAATTGTATTTCTATATGTTGTGTAAAAGGTGGAAAATTTCCACGCGTTACAAAATGTATTTAATCTCTTACTGATATAATATACCCATGTCAATATCATGGACTTAAAAATCTTCTAAAGGGCTTTTTAGGTCCATGATCAAAATAGACAAAATATGGTCCAAATGATTACTTGACAAAATTACGCAGGCGAGAATATCACGTACAAATATTGTACTTGAAAACATTGAATGCAAGAATTAAATAAAACAGTGTCGTTTGGTGATTGCAAAACAGTTCATGTTGTGGAAACAACGGTGCTTATAGTGCTGCCCAACTGCCGAACAGAACCTCAACTTATGAGCAAGAAACGAAGCTACACCAAATGGCGCGAAACGCCGCTTGCAGTTGCTTCGTTCATTTCCCGTAGTTCGTGGCTCGGTTCGCGTTTTGGTTCGCAAATGTATACGTAAAATTATATGTACATCTATGAACTATTAATAGTGCCAATGTAACCTCCCCGAAACTACCAGAACAGGGGGAATAAATATTGGAACCGAAATATCATATTCGTCATATGATTGCCTAACTATATCCACCAATGAAAAACTCTGAAAGCCCATGGAATAAACTTCACAGTTTTTCATTGGCGTACAGTATAATAAGTAGGCTCCGAATGAGAATTTTACTGTCTATATATTGGCATATCTATGGTTTTCTAGGTGCAATTTGTTGCATTCAAAAACCACGAAAAAGTCGATCTAGTGAGTGGTTTATTTATGCACCAGAACTTCCAAAGGAAACATATATCATTTACAAGGTAGAAGCCTCTTTTTCATCACTCTTAATTTTCCTTGTGATAAATGAATATTATCATTATTAAGCTGTCGTACCCTTAAATTAAATAAACCATTCCTAAGAGAAAGTCCAGTTATATTCAATTTTCCAATTATGTCCTAAATCCTGTATCTAAATTTCGCTAATAAACAATTAGATAATGTTAATTAAGTGTTACTCTCAAGTGACCTACCAGGTAAGTATTGCACTGTATATTATCTCCATAAATAGTTAAGTAATAACATAGATCACTGTAGAAATGTATTATAAGTTTGTACAGCACCCTTGAGGTGATTTTGCACAAAAACGGCGCTATACAGGTCATCCAATTATTATTATTATTATTATTATCGTTTGATTATTTCTTTCTATTTAAAAATACAGTCCGTTCGTCCAGTACCAATCGTCCATACGTAACAATTCCTTTCCTTTAACCGTATATTTCTTGATTTTAAGATATAATATCTTGCAACCCTAATACATGCTGGTACTATTTTATATGTGTCCTTTCCATTTAGATTTAAGATGTTATTACATTTTATTATTTAGTCAAAGGTTAGGTTAGATGTATATTATAATGTTTGTTCTACTCTACAATAGTACATCAATTAAAGAAGTAAATATGAAATTAATTTTATCAGTTATGTAATAAACAAAAAAAAATACTTTCTGGTCAATAAGTTTCGTATCTAAACTGTTGATTTCTGAATAATGAACGTAAAAATAACGACGCGTTTTGAAAATACACATTTAGCCCCGACAAACTTATTACAATAATTATTGATTTTGAGTTAGAAACGCGTTAAGGGGACTCATTTGATTTTACCTGTATTCAAATGGGTTAGTTCTTTCTCTTCTTCGTTATTACACCTGTAATAAATTTATATGGGGTTTGTGGAACCGAAATTTCTCGAAAAACTTTTGCGGTGATATAAATTGGCCTACTTACTTAAAGTTTTTCTTTCATTAAATTGGAAGGTAGATTTTTCCTGTAAACTTGAACGTTATTTTTCATTTATTTTTAGTTAGTTCATATTGGATTTTTGTAATTAAATAGAAATTTATTAGATTAAAAAGTCATTAATTTTTTCTTTCTTAATATTTTTAAATTATCTGCTGCTGTTATAATGTTTTTTTTTTATTAGTTCTTAATTCTTCAACTTAACAACTAACAACAGTGCCATTCAATTTCTCAGCAGGGGTAGGCAGGGAGGATCAAACGCCAACGTAACCAAAGCTCTCGAATGGTGAGGTCTGGCGTCATGAATTTCGCATTTAATTTTTTAAGGAATTTCTTGATTGGCAAAATACAGAATCAATTTAAATTTAACGGCCTCCGTGATGGAGAGTAACGCTCTCGACTAGCAAGATGGAGGATGCGGGTTCAAATCCCGGCGTACGAGAGTAAATTTGATTTGATTAATTTGTGTTATTTTCACAATTTATTCATTAAAAATAATATATAGTATATTTGCGGCACGTTCCAGAGTGGAAGATACTCTCAGTATCGCCCTGGTGTAAGACTTTTCGTAATAAAAACATTGTTTGAAATAGCTTGACCAGATCTGAATATCCAGGTACTTCTCCACCTTCCTCATCCCCACCCCACTATCTTCACCTTCATAACATACCCCAATTAGGTATGTCATAACATCACTGGCCGCCGTCAGTTGGGAGCAGTTGAGACTCTTGTGCGGTATCACATTTTAAAAAATAATGTAATTATTACTGATTATGAATAATGTTCGAACGGAATAAAAAAAGAAATTTTGTCCGAATGACCATAGATTTTTTCCACTGCAATAGCCATACTTACCATAAATGAAACAATCGGGTATTACCACAGTTCACTCAGGTAAAATCTGCACTAAAATGTTCATACACTTTTACAGCCAATTCCTTCATAAACACCGGCACAATCGTCGCAATAAAAAACACTAAAATATAAGTCTGGGGTAAAAGCAACCCTTCTCCTGGGGGCGCGTTGTAAAGAACGACAAAGTATCCAATAATTCACGCAGAAGCCGGGCAGGGTTAAAAATTAATAGGCGAAAGCCCAATAAAACCCCATAAATATTGTTTAAGAGCGTTTGATATTTTAAGCTCCCTGATTTTATTTATTTCCTTTATTCTAGGCACAAATAATAATAATAAAGCACTGGGGGGTGAAATGCAACCCACCCCCGGGTCGCGGAGTGATTGCGCGAATTTCAACAGTAGAGGGTAGAAATTTGAAATTTACCTCCTATTTGGAATATTTTCCCCTTTTGTTTTGGTTTGGTCTACAGGTGAAATGTTATTTAAATTTAATGGCCTCATTTCGGTTGTTGGATGGATTTTGTCATTGCCTCGCATTCTGTCTGTCGGGGTTGAATACATTTTTGAAAAAACCTCACTTTGTAAGACTTGCGGCCGCTTTCGTCAATCTAACTCGAGTTGAAAATGATTCAAACTTACAATCAACGCACATGTGCGTATTTTGAGGTAAACGTAGAGTAGTTGAACGGAACCACCCCCAAACCAAAAATACAATTCATAGATTACATTCCTGGAAAATACAAAAATATTATTTACACCTGTCTCTTTTAGTCATGTGATTATTATTTACATTCACTCAACACAGGACATCTTGAGAAACATAATTTTCCTCAGGGCCTATGTCATCTTTGGGGATGCTGAATGGAGGGTCTTTATAATGAAATGAAGGAGAGTACGTTCGGGGAAGGAAAAATGGTAAAAGGGGTGGGTAGGAATGTGGGTATCAGGGTGTCTAGGAGTGAGTATGAATCCATCGGAGTGGGAGACACATGGCGGTGGATGGGTCGAGTGGGTCCAGCTAGCGAGGACAAAATTCAAAGGGTCTCCCTCAACCAGGTGCATAAATTGTCAAGAGCTGAAAAAATATCACCCCAT
Source organism: Hesperophylax magnus (assembly GCA_026573805.1). NCBI lineage: Eukaryota > Metazoa > Arthropoda > Insecta > Trichoptera > Limnephilidae > Hesperophylax > Hesperophylax magnus. The sequence goes on along the minus strand of JAIUSX010000184.1, from coordinate 7,840,400 downwards.
AAACCCGGGCACCCCTGCTAAGTTAACAAACGTAGCGAACCACTTGGGGCGACTTATGAAGCGTTGGTTATCCAATAAATGGTCACCGGGGCGGCGGTACCCATACTCGCCTCCAAAATGCTGAGTAGAGGTCCCAAAAACCTCTAAAAAGGGTTTCTCCCCCTCCATGTGAGTGTTATAGCTACGCCCCTGGATGAAGCAATGAGTGAAATGGCGTGGTGGTTAGTTAGTTGTTGCCATTAAACACCTTCTATATAGTTTTCTTCCTTTCTTCCCAAACAAATCTGTTGTTCTTCCATAAACCTTCTTCAAAAGCTAATTTCTCCGAATAATATTGTAGAAATTTCCAGTTAAACAACTATAAATCCGACGGTTAATCCTCCGTTGCGGATTAACCTTAGATTTAGTGGGCAGTTACCTCAGTGCCTTAAGTGTAACTGCCGGCAGCTAGTTCCCACATAAACTCGGATTAACTATCTGTGGAGCGAGCCGCTTCATTGTGCATGGAAATGAGAAAATGTAGAATGTTTCAGAAGTCTGTGACGGATTTTTTTTAACGTTGAAATTGTTTGTAATCTTCATCATTTTATCCTCTCGTCTTCTATTTTTGTTAATTATGGTGGTGCTGCAATTTGGATAATCCTCATCAATGAAGTTGTAGTGATAAACGAGAAAAATATATTTCAGACAAATACAAACAAGTAAAGCTTTACCCAAATCTGTGTAATTTCCAAGAAAAGAAGAAGAATATTTCTTGATTTATGAATGATAAATTTTTCTGAATCAATTTTTTCCCTCTGAATAATGAATAATAAAGGACAGGCGATTGAATATGTTTAGTAAACATAGCTAAATTTATTACAGTCGACTAACCTAACGCCTTAACGATTTAATATTTGTATTTTTAATCCCGGCGTGCACAAGTAAATTGATTTAAAATACTAAATAGTGTATCTTATTGCCGCCCTGGTGAAAACGATGCTTGGAATGCTTTTAGCCGTATTTCTGAACAGATCTGGATACTACATCTGAATTTGGCACTTCTCCACGTATCTTTTTTCAATAGCCTTCCCCTCCCAGCTACCTTCAACCTCACAACATAACCCATCGGGGATGCCATAGTCTCACTGGCTCCAGAAGATTAGGAGCAATCGGGGCTCTTTTGCGGTGTTCATATTAAAAAAAGAAAAGTTTGAAAGGCCGTTGAACCTAAAATCTTGTAATATGTGTTTCTGTGCATATTTTAGATTGTGTTTAGCATAGAACTATAATATCCATATCATATAAAAGTGAAGATGTTGTTTCGTAACTTCAATAAATTTTATCGTGTTAAGGCCCTGTAATAAGCGTTTAAAAATTCGCTGTGAATCTTTTCATGTCTATAACATATTAAATAACAAAACAAAACGTGTTTTTAATAATTGCTGGAGCTTACTTTGCGATTTTTTTCTATCGAGGGATTTTCATATAGTTAACGTTTCGTCGTAACAAATGTATAGATATTATCTTCAAAAATAACTTTTTTTTTAAACTTAACAAGTTAACGAGAAACTTGTTATAAATCAATAGAAATTGGCTGTTATTGAGCTAAATTCTATTAAATATCTTATTAGGACAGAATAGCCAAACATTAACATTTTTATCATTATTAAACTATTATTAACTTTATGAATACCCTGTAGTCCCTTTGTATTAAGAAGTATAATGTCTAATATCCTTTGTTCACACAGAGCAGAACATTAAAAATAATTTGTGGGCGGATAACTTTTAATTTACTTCTCCGGAACTAACTGGAGATATTTTATCCGCCTGAGAGGCCGCGATAAAGTGGACAACTTTTCACATTACAGTTTTTTTTATGAATCCAAGACTAGTTTTAAAGCCAGTGCTGGGGGCTTATTAAATTCTGCCAAATCCAGCCCTTGATTGTGATTTGAGTGTGATTTCCGTCATTTCACTTTACTTGGGTTTTTTAATACTCTTCCCATATTATTTTGTTCTTCATTGCTCTTGACGAATATTAACCAACCCACAGTCTTTACCTTCTTACACCTGTAATATCCGTAACACTTTTAAATTAACAACTTCAATTTTTACGTATTACCGGACAGAATAGTTTTGCAACATCTCATTTTTTAATAAAATACCAAAAAATATTTGAAATTATTATTTTCACACGTGACAAAAACAGGTTACATCGGTTTAACAATTTTTCATCCCTTTACATGTTTAAATTTATATAATTCTTGTTGTATTTATGTTTTACATTGAATTCATTTTAAGGTGTTAATGTTTACGAGAGATGGGAAGGCTGACAGAGATATTGAAAGAAGAGTAAATGCAGGTAACTCCATTAATGGAGGACTCAACGCAGTTGGCGCTAACAAAAAATTGTCCAAAGATGCGAAGTTAGCAGTCCACAATGGAGTGCTGGTACCTACCCTGATGTATGGAAGTGAGGCATGGAACTGGCAAAGAAAGGATGAAAGTAGATTGAATGCTGTTGAAATGAGATCCCTGAGGCGTATGTGTGGTAAAACCATGCATGATCGTGTGAGGAATGTGGATATCCGCAAAGAGTGCAAGGCTGATGTTAGCGTAATGAGTAAGATCAAGAAAGGGACGCTTAGATGGTTTGGGCATGTAGAGCGAATGAGCGAAGAAAGGAGTGTAAGGAGAATATACGATGCAAATGTGAATGGTAGCAGAAGTCGGGGAAGCCCGAGGAAGACATGGCACGATCAAGTGAATCAGATACTTGAGTCGGGCCATGTCAAGAGTCAGAACAATAGAAGAGTATGTATGAGACGATGTATGAATGTGAATGAGGCAAGGAGTGTGTGCCAAGACCGAGTTGTTTGGCGGTCCGTCCTCTCTGCCTACCCCTGCGGGGAAACGGCGTGATGGTTAGTTAGTGTTAAAACATTTTTAATCCCTTTTAGGATTTAAATGCATATCATTCTGGTTGTATTTATGTTTTACATTGAATTCATTTTAACATTTTTAATCCCTTTTCAGATTTAAATACATATCATTCTGGTTGTATTTATGTTTTACATTGAATTCATTTTAACATTTTTAATCCCTTTTCAGATTTAAATACATATCATTCTGGTTGTATTTATGTTTTACATTGAATTCATTTTAACATTTTTAATCCCTTTTCAGATTTAAATACATATCATTCTGGTTGTATTTATGTTTTACATTGAATTCATTCTAAGGTGTTAAAACATTTTTAATCCCTTTTCGTATTTAAATGCATATCATTCTGGTTGTATTTATGTTTTACAATGAATTCATTTTAGGGTGTTAAAACATTTTTAATCCCTTTTCACATTTAAATGCATATCGTTCTGGTTGTATTTATGTTTTACATTGAATGTATATTAAAATAATAAACTCATCAAAACTTTTCCACAGAGAAATATTTAAATTGTACTAAGACGGGTATGCTGGCGTGTCACCTTGGAATCCAAATAAAGTTTTTGAACTAGGTTAAATGCTCAATTGGGCATCGTATTTTTTTTCCTTTTTTTTCCAAATTGTCTTTAATAACGGGCAGTCAGAAATAAAGTAATTTAATTCAAGATTCAATCTAGTTTTTAATCTAAATTTGTAGTTTCGATACGGTGCATTTAAACTAAGATTGAAACATCTTGTAATGTCTTTAAATCACCCATTTGTTGGATTTGGCATCGTGATATAGAATATTTCAATTATTTGTCTTGGCATACTGTCAAATCGATCCATTTTCGTAACCTCGTTCAAGAAATCCCAAATTTCAATTCGTTTGCTGGAGACGTTAACAGTTTGTGTTTATAGAAGATACTGGGTTGTTTACATTTAGTTACATAATCCTGCTGGTCTACCACCTGAGGGTTCTAAGTTCTGGAACACTGTAGACTGTAGACTAACAGTGGGTAGCCAAAACGTAGTATTATGGGGAATTTATTTTTAGCATCACAGGACTTCGGCAGGAACTTCCTAGAACATTGCGTTGTAACGTTTCTTGATTTAAGAGCTTAATTTCTATAACTATATTATACAGAACGAGATCGATATACTCATAGACACCAAATTCTTTGTTCAAGAACCAGGCTGAGATTTTGCGAACAGAAATAGTTAATAATAATATATTTTTGATAAAATTTCTAAGTCATTCCAAATTTTATTTCTATACATAGAAAAATAATAAAATATATGAAAAAATAAACATATTTTCAAATATAAAATTTCAAAAAATTTATGCAGCTGTGAAGATAGCGAAAGAGATGATAGTCGAGTACTATTGGGTAGTAGCATTATTTCAAACGTTATTTATTTTTAAGAAACAATCAGTTTAAATATTATAGAAAGATTAACATACATTAAAAACGTAGCTGCAAAAATATGGGAAAAATTAGTTGCAAGATGTTATTGTTGATTCTAAATTTGAAATATGAGATCGACAAATATGTCGTTTAATAACTGCGTCCCACTAGGCGAGTGGTTAATACACTCTCCCGGTAAGACAAGAGATCCTGGGTTCGATTCCTAGTTGTGAGCGTTATCTTTTATTTTATTTTGTGTGTCTTGTTCTGTTTCATGTTTCGTTTAGATTTGTTAGTATTATCCCTATCTTCAATGATACAAATGTACATGTTAGTTGACGTTAAGCTAAAAAGTTTTTAATGTTAAAGTTACTTAAAGATGCAATTTTATTGTGTTTTATTTAAAACTTATTTTAGGTAAGGGAGAGAGGAAGAGGAATATAGGAAAAGGAAAGGAGATGCTACCGATTCAGTAAATTTCTCACGTATTAATTTACAATCATACGCGTTACTTCTGTTCGATATTTCTGAAGGTTATTGTTCAGAATGTCTAATGTTGGTTTTACATGTGTGCAAATGAATATGTACTGTTTATCCACTCGAGCGATTAATGGCATATTATGCCAAGTTTGCAAAAACGTTTTGAGCGATCGTTTGACCGTAATGTGCCAAATATATAGAACCTAAAAATGTGGGATAAACGGTGAAATCTATGTGAATTCATTGGCTTTAATCCGCATTTAGCTGTTTCATATGTTACCATATTAATATTGTAAATGTTATGTGGTAAATATATATATATATATACCTATCTCCGTTCTTAGTATTCTTTGTATCCTGTTGAAGGCATCATTGGTTTTGAATCTTATTGATATATTTTTATTAAATAATGGTGCAAACAAAATTATTTATTTTATTTGAATTACAATGACGCCACACAGTGATTTTGGTATTATTGAAGAAGTCTTAGGAAGGGTTGTTTCGGAGAATTTGAAAAATTCTTCAAATTTAAACATTCATTTTCAGGTTCTGGGAAAATCCTATTCAAGTTCTGTTATTATATCATTATAGGCTAGTTGTTTGACAGAACTGAAACAATAACATAAGTTAAAATTTTTTTTCAAAAAACTTGAAAATTATCTTTGAAATTTGAAGAATTGTTCAAATTCTCCGAAACGAGCCGTATTGTTCAACATCAAAAAAGTTTTGACTTTATCACGATAGAAATATTTACAGAAATTATTTATGCAAATTTACCATAATTGAGACTCGAAGTTACTTGAATTGGCATTAGAGGTAAGTTCAGTTACAAGATCGCAATAATTAGGTAAATACTAATCAAACTTTCCCTTCTCCGTAAAATAAGCAGTGTCAATTCATTATAAAGCATTCCAGATAATTTTATCTCCTGGTCAAAACTTCATTGACACTGTTTGATCGTATCTGAAATAATAGACACGAACAAATAAAGCAAATCCCCTCTACGCGAGTAAATAATGAAAACTTTGGGAAATGCTGATAGAATTGCCGATAAAAAGCGGATTCCATTCGGGATTTTTATCCCGAACCGTTTTCCGATAGGTGGCTTACTAGGATTTACTGCCAGACCCGCTGTAGGGCCCGCTGTACCAAGCTTCTAGCACACAGAATACAAGGATGCAAGAGATGCATCAAGAACGTGTTGTGTTCAATATTTATTTGTTTTTTTAATAGCGTAGCTATTTGTCATTATTCATTATAGGTAGGTATTTTACTATTGTAAGTGATGATCTCTGGTTATGAATCGCGCTTAAGGTGAACGCTTGGAAAGTACAGATGTTGTATGGAGGAGACACGGAAGTCAGCAATTCTGTTCACAATAGAACTTTTGAGCTTTGAAAAGAGTTTTAAAAACAACCCATTTTCGTAGCTGCCAAATTTCAACTGTGTACCAAATTTTAGGCACGAGTTTGTATTGTCTCTTGGCAATGCTCACGGAGATAAATGATACTGCTAAAAAAGTGATAGTATTTCAATATCTTGTTAAAGCTTTGGAACTTTTCCTTAGCTGAGCTATTTCAAATTTATAAACTATGAGTACTTATTTCTATTGGATAATTGAGTAAAAAAATGCCTATTTTAATTGAAATTACTTTTTTTTGATACCACGTAAAGATATTGTCCCAGATATTATTATTCTTTTAGTTGTACTCTTTATACCTAGCCTGATAGATATTTTTATTAATACCTGATGAATTAATACAATAATGTACTTAACTATCCTCTTCCAACGACAAGTTAACAAGCTAACGCTTCTATGGAAGAGTAGTATTCAAATCTCATAATATGTAGAAACCTAATGTAGTTAATTTTTTTATGTACTTACGTTATTTCTTTAAATAAAAAATAAATCAAATAGAATAGCCCCTTCACCTTAGCTACACTAAAATAATTCAAATAGAATAGCCCCTTCACCGTAGCTACACTTAAATAAATCAAATAGAATGGCCCCTTCACCGTAGCTACACTGAAATTAATTAGCAGCCGTATTGAAACACTATTTTGCTGTAATATCGGTTAATTCATCCATGGTATAAACATTTAAAACCTCCTATTTTCACCGCTTTAATATTTTAAACAAATTTACAATATTTAAGTTGATGGCGGTCATAATTCTCGATTTCGAACAACTGAGAGACCATCGGTTTTAACCACTGTTTTCCCGCAAATTAGGTAGCCGCTGTCGGTTAATTTGCATCCAATTCCACCCTCAACAGTTATACAATCTCAGGAAGTTAGGGGGAGGTACTGAATGCAGGATTCTGAGTTAACCCTGAGAGCCGAAAGGGGAAGTAGAATGCGGAACTGTTCCGCGGCGACTTAATAATATATGGCGATTTTAAAATGTGCACTTTCCTCTACACTACTCTATGGCTGGCGGAGGAGATTTCCCTTTTCCTGTTTATTTATTTTTTAACTTACCTTAGAATGTTTTATTGTGAAAATGAACTGGAGTGAAACACATTTCCTCGTTTTTCTCTAATTAATGGTGTTGCTTCTAGACTAAGCTACAGGATTTTCATGAAGTTCTAATCTGTCTCCGTCAATTTAAAACCAGTCAATATTTTTGGTTTATGCTCTTTTTTTAAAAACTATTTTTATTGACATATTATAAACCATTTTAAGTTGGGAGCGGACGTGATCGATAAACTAGCTTTCAGTCGACGATTAAACGCCATTGGCGATTTACGGGCATGCTAGCAAAGATCGACTAATCATCGACAATTTTAAGGCGACATAAGACTCTTATAACGGGGGCTTGCCCAAGGCTCACTTTTTAATTATTTCTCATTAACGTATTACTAAAATCTCATTTTTTTCTAGAGGGATCCCTACGGATGTAAGTTATTTATATTTAAGATTAATAAAAACAGGACCTCACCATTCAAATATTTTTTGTAAAACATTAGCGGTAAGCACCAGATTTATTTTTTTAGACTTTGAATTAGTAGCTTCCCGAGGGATTCCTCTAGAAACATTTGCGATTTAAGTAATAAATTCATCATAAATAATTAAACTAAATCCCACGGAAATATCAATTTTCTAGGCCTGTTGGGGCAAAGTGAACCGTAGGTCTATCCAAACGCTAGGGCCGCGCGTCGCTTATTTTTGAGCACGGCTGCTTCACTTACGTCGTTAAGATTCTGGATTTATTTTACGGAAATGTCTAGTCTTAAGGCGTTCGTGTTAGACCTCTTGGTTGATCTAGAATCTAAGTTGGGATCATTTCTTTATCCCCCGTAATATAAAGGCTTAAAATTGTAATTTTATCTCCTTCAATGGAGGCAAACTTCCCAAATTCTCGGTGTAACTTAAGTGACCAGCTCAGGCACGAGGACTCCATCGAAGCCAGAGTTAAGCAAGCCTCAGAAGCTGGGCATACCGTGCAAAGCCTGCAGATTCTAATAATAATACGCAACTGCTGACCTAAATTGAGAGTACGCTATTATATTTTTTAGAGTTTGGTTGCCACTTCTAGCACGGTCGATCGATAGAAACTTATATCAATACGACATTGACTAAAGTTGCCACGGTCAACAGTTGATAAGAAATGTTCCGACGGCCGATATACAAATTTTAGCGCGCCCCCCAAGTATCATCTTTTTGAATAATGTCGTTCGTTATGCAAAATTACTGACCTATTTATGAACGGAGGTGAAGTAACGAAGCTCTTAGAATTGAAAAAAAGGCATATATGCGATCAATTGAATTTTTTCGGGCTTGGACAAAGGAAAGTTGTTCAAATACAATAAGTTGTGGCTAAATACCTCATTAACTAATTAACTCTTCTTTTAATGTCCTAAAGTATACGCGGAGTGTCAATCCATATTAAAGTTAGTATTTTAATTCGACATTGTCAATTTATTTATATTTTTACGTAGTTGTTTGACGTTTAGGAATGTCAAACCACAGACTCACTGGTGTTGCCATCATGAAACTATTTATTATTTATTTAATAAAGGCTATATTAGTTTGGTTATTGACAGCGCAACCGTGCTCGGAATATTGATATAATATCGTCGTAAGTTGAGCCTATCGATCCGATGTGTTGGTCCAGAGCTTCCAAATATCTAAGTGATATTACTAGATAATTATATCTGCACATCTACTACATCCCTATATATATTTACCTAACTGAAAGGAAATGAGTTTAATTAAACCTTTTTAGGATCTCAATTCCACTTTTGAGAACCTCTTTTTACATCGTGAATCAGTTTAAATTGCATTTCCTTCTACTTTAATAGTCCCGTCTCAGCCTGCTCTGTGCGGGCACCCTATTGAATTTCTATAGAGTCCCAATAAGTCCCGGAAGGGTGGGTACCCCCATTATAAATCACATCCTTCTCCCATCACGGCGAATGGTTCTCAACGGTATAACCTTGCCGCCGAGAGCTCCGTCTTAACTTCTCTTTCTGTTACACGCGTCCTTTATGAGAAAGATGGAGATGTTTCAACGGAGCTATCAGCGATATACCTTTATTGGAGAAAATCTAAATCGAAATTGGTATATAAGAGGAAATCCAAATTTATTTTTAAGGTTTTCAGTTTGATGCGACAGTTAAGGTTAATGCATATTTTTTTATTGAGATATTTGTCAAGGATTTGTATTATTTAAAGTGGGGTTATGTAAATATATTGGGTACTCAAATCTATATCCCCAAAGAGGCATGGAGTGAAGTTAGATGGTATTTGATTACCTATTTTTTCCTAGACAGACTCGAAACCATTTTTTCGGATTTTTTTTCTTCGCTCGTAACGAAATATAAATTTGAATGAAATATTCATAATACACAACTGCTGACCCTCTACAAATAGCAAGTGCGCCCCATTGTTGAATTTGGAAGCCACCTCTGGTCTGGAGCCCCAAATTTTTTTGTAAAAACTCGCTGTGCAAAAACGGGCGGTCCGTTTGATAGCTTCCCATATTTTAACAGACAGATTGCAATATTTAGAGAACATGCATCAGATAGATATGCCATCCCTGTTCTACCGATATTACAATGGAAGATGCTCGAAGGAAGTAACGTAATTAATCCTTTCGGCACCAGGGCATAGTCACGAAAAACTCCAAACGCGCACCCAACATATGTACACGGTTGACATTTGTCACATGAGAACGGGTCGCTTCTACGATTTGTTCTTGAGTTCAACAGCTCGGCTGTGGAAAGATTTGCCGGCCTCTGCGTTTCCTTCCTCCTACAACGAGACACATGTTCGCTCCTTCCTCTTCCCAAAAGACCCGCCACATAGCAAATCCAAAGATGACATAGGCACTGAGAGAAATTATTTTCCTCAGGACCTTCTATGTGGAATTAATGACAAAAAATGTGCGTAAGCGTTAGAGATATCTTGTTATCTACAATATATAGACTTTTTGAATCTACCGGTCTACAAGGCAGATTTTCCAATGGTACTACCGGTGGGCACAACAATCCCGTTGTTGAATCGGATAACTTCGATACTGACATATTTTGCATCAGGTTGTTACTGTTACTAAAACAAACACTTATTTTTTCTTCTTTATACACGGTGTCCGGAAACTAGTGGAATAAGCGGGAATCTGGCGAATCTTCGTCACACAGAGAACCCTAAAAAACTGCATTTCGATGCATTTTAGACACCATTTACACTCGTACGTACATACACTATTTTCTGTTACCTTTTTTATCTATCTGTTTTTATATTTATTCATACAATAATTTTGTTTTTATTTATGCACTTATTGTTATTTTTTTTAAATATCACCTAACCTAACCTCACCTACATCTTACAAGTATAATCGGTGCTGCACGTGCATAATGACTGATAAAAAGTATTGCAAATTTATTAATAATCTCTACGTAATCCGGTTACAAACGGCATTGCACGCCCTTAATGAATGAATTGATATTTTCCGAAAAACTTTTAGTAAAATACCAATGTATTGTTACGATATTGGAACACGTGTTCCTAACATTTTCGCATTTCGCCGATAATATTATCATAACATGAGTTTCAATATTATTACGAATATATAAGAAAATGAACTGAAATTTAACCGAATTACCAATAATTTGAAGAGATTCTTAATAAATTAGCAATACTCATTTTTCTCCGTGTACAATTTATTAGTATAATCGGCGCTAAATAAAGGTAACTGATTCTTACTGTACACTGTATCACATTTTTAATTGTGTTACTTCTATTAAATCTTCTTGAATGTAATATGTATAACATGTATTTTTTAATGTTGGTTAATAATTATTTTTTTCCCTTTCAAAATATATTTTAATATCAATATTGACTCGGTCTATATAAATGACACCCGACCAATATATAATAAAAAATGAAATTGTCGATCTCCTATTAATTTGTATTGCCCTCCAATATATCACACAGATGGGTAGCGTCATTGGAAGTCTGGCGTGTCCATTACACTAGTGTAATGTGTCAATTAATCAACTGAATAAAGTAATATATCAGACGATATTGACTGCAGTAGATATATCTGAATAACACACAGACTGTACGTAACGATGTATATTTGAATGAATCACAATTTTATTTAGTTTTGGAATTTTTGAAGCATAGGTTAAAGCAATTAGAATATTTTTTTAAAGAGTTACCCACACCCACACATGTACGAGTAGGTACCTATTTTATAATATTATTAGAGCAGACAAACCGTGAAAAATCATGACAAAAATGTATGAATGGTTTCCCCTTTATGTGATTTTTAACAACAGATATTGCAGAGACAGTTGTTCTATATAATTTTTAACAACAGTTTCTGTAGAGACAGTAGTTATATATAAATCGTTTCCTCCTTATGTGATTTTAACAACAGTTTCTGTAGATACAGTAGTTACATATAAATTGTTTCTTCTTTATATGATTTTAAACAACAGTTGTTGTAGAGAGAGTAGTTATGTATAAATCGTTTCCTCCTTATGTGACAATAACAAATCGTTTATGAACATATTTGTATTTACCTTTTACCCATTCTTATTTGTCTGGTGAGACACTGATTAGATAGGTACAATGTTACTTCTCTTTAAATAATGGGCTTCATCACAATATCAGCTTAATATGATTAAAGGTAATACGTTTTTTTGAAGTGTTTAAATTGGCCATTAAAAATGTCTATTTCATTATTAGAGCCATGTATAATGTTATAATTTCTTAATGTTCGCGGTACAGGGGAAAAATATCCTGTATTTGTGTGGTAGGCTTTAATATAGAAAATGTCTTTCATCTTCCTTGTTGATTTTCTTGATGGTATGTTGATGTTAATTTGGGATAAAATGTTTGGTGTATCAACTGATGCATGTATAATTTTGTGTAGAAACAGTACGTCAGAAAGTTCAGTTGTTGTAGAGGCAGTAGTTATATATAAATTGTTTCTTCTTTATGAGATTTTTAACAACAGTTGTAGAGGCAGTAGTTATATAGGTAAATTGTTTCCTCTTTATGTGATTTATAACAACAGTTGTTAAACTGTTACTTCTGCACTCCTGGTATTTCATTCTTGTCGGCAAGTATGTTTTGACGTTTATGATTATTTTATGTGACACTAGCAACACTGCGGAAATTAACCCAAATTACCCTGTGATATTTCTGTGCTCCTGGTTTTTTTTTTGTAGTCGACTGGTTCCCTTTTTGACTTTTTTTTATTATTTATACCTAGAGACAGACCACAGCACTGTGATAAATCATATGTATTCTGAATTTTCACAAAATCAATTTTTAAAATGGCAATAACAAAGTAATATCAATGAGAGGTACATACATATATTGTAAATAAACATATCGGTTTTCAGAATTCTCCAAAAAAACTCTTCCAATTTGTAAATGACACTAAAATTTGCATTGTACTGGAGACGGACGGATACACAATTTAGTATTTTAATAACGTATAGGTGGACTTATTTAACTTTGATTTTGGAGTTTGTTGGCTATGTCACGATTGTTTACTTTTTCAATATCAGCCTGGGAGTTGTGATGGTTGTTTTTACAGCTGTTGTGTGAAATGTTGAACTACATAATTTAAAAATTAACACATTTATCTGTGCAGGCTACAAAAAGAGCAACTCGCGAACACCACAAACATAAATATTATGTAACGTTTTATTTGTTCTTTAATAACCAAATACATACATCTAAAAAATAACTTATTCCTAAACAATCAGTAGGTATGTCGGAAAACTTGTTTTTATTGTACTAGACAGCACTCTTTAATAAAAGTATACTTATTAAATAATAATACACCCAAAGTATTTAATTAGAGTGTTACTTTAAATTTTAGTATCCCTGTGTATTTAATAAGTGTTACTTTAAATGTTTACATACCCAGTGTATTTTATAAGAGTGTTAGTTTAAATGTTAATTTTATAATTTTTGTGATTTTAGAAACAGTTAATACTTAAAAATATCTTTTGATGTTTCAATTAAAACAGAACTACAGCAATAAAATATCACTTTAAACAAGAATACCATATTCCATCTTTAAAGGCGGTTAAAAGAGGAACTGACGAAATGAAGAACAATTTTCCGAAATTCTAACCTTGCAAATTTGAAAACCAAAACTTTACACGGAGAAAACTTGCCGATACAAAATATTACAAATTTATTGAGTAGTTAAATCAAATTATTCGTACTCCTGTTAAAAACAGGATTGCAGGCCTTTAACGAAAGAATAGAAAGATTTCCTAACAAAGTATCAGTAAAACGCGAATGTGTTATGATGACGGTGGAACACGTGTTCATAAAAATATTAATATTGTCGCATTTTGTCATTATATTTACCAGGAAAAGCACTCTTGCATGAACACGTGTTCCGATATATTCTAAATGGATTTTATCAGGAAATAGATTGCTATCACGTTTTTAACAGGATTTCAATAAATCAGCCTTATTCTCAGTTTACCAACTTGTGCAACAAACAATACTTTATTTGCATATTCCTGAATAAAACTGTATTCTTAGTTTAGTTTCCTAGGTGAGTGGTTCTCTTAGCACCGGACACCGATTAGTTGGCACCGTCCACTGGAAGTGTACACTGAACACCAATAATCAAGCATGGCATGAAACATCAAGCTGTGGGATGACTATGAGATAAGCATCAGTCAGGAAGCGTCAATTGACAGTGATCGCTTGTAATTTAATAGCTACCAACGAATAAATCACCCACATGGCAAGACATCACCTACTCACCGCTGACCGACCATTTGGTGGCGTGGTCAACCTTTTATTTGTTGTGTAAATCAGACAATCTATTTTACAACTAAATTCAGAATACTCCTGAATTTTTATGAATCAGATTGGGTTTTCTGGATTCCTACTCGATAGCAACTTAACGAGCGTAATAATAATAATAATAATAGGATCATTTATATAGCACTATTTTTTTGAAAAATCACCTCAAGGGCCCTGTACGATTTATTATGCGTTCTCTGGCTCTGTCTAATTTTATTATTTACAAACTGATGCAGAAAACATATTTACCTGGCGCACTTTATATAGATATATAAATTTCCTCACAGACGAAACTATATTAATTACAATGAACAGCCTTTTTTATGTACCAAAAAAAATAAATTATGTAATGACGGGTAAAATAGCAAATGTAAATCATGTATATATACATATTTTTTAATAGTAATACCCATCTCACTTGAGAATTCCACTCTCATGTTTGAGATAGGGAGCAGTTACATACATGATTTAACGTTACTTACATGTTTTTACGTTTGTTATTTTAGGTACTATTGTTATAACAATCATTAGAAGATTAGTGACTAGAGCTTTTATTTATTTTAAACGACTGGAGAATTTAGGACTGAATATATTTTGTGAAATTAAAAGTTTAAAAAGATGTATCCCTTCAGGCATACTGACCGTTACACTTCTTAAAGATGCTGTCAGAAAGTCGGAGAAATTGTGTGTATTTCTCAATTAAATCTAAATTAATGAGATATTTATCAACTGGTTGTAATTTATAGTTTCTATTGGTAGACCGAGTTTATAGTTAAGATATCTTAGAAATTGAGTGGATTTTGTAGTAGGAAGACCAGACAGAAGACTATATTCGACTTGACTTCGAACTAAATAAGAATACAATTTTTTTTAAGTTGACATGTTTTTTTAGTTTCTCCTATATTTGTTACTGTGTTGTGTTGATATGAGAAACAAAATTAAATTTTAAATAAAAAATAATGATATCTTTGATTCTTCGTTAATTTATTTGACCGAGGTGAGGGAAACGTTGCTCATTTTATATTAATAACCGAAAGGTCGATTTCTTCTGAAAATTTTATTATTTTCTGAAAATGACATTAATAAATATTTAAAAGTACCCAGTGATGAAGTATTTTAGCGCACGTATAGTAGAAATTTGCACTTTTGTGAATCTATACAACTTTTCATTTATTTTTAAATTTTTTTAAATTTATTTAAAATTATTATTAGCTAAGACGATGTAGATACCTAAAATGTAGAATACTAACTAAAAATAATTAGGAATATTGATTTTTGTTTAGTAATCAAATAAAATATAAATTTACACAATGTTTAAGTTTAACTGCCTTATTTAACTTTTAATATAATTTGATTCTTAAAAATATAACCGTTTGCGACTTCTGCGTCCTGCCCTCTGTGAAACAATGACCACCAATAAACATTAATCCTACATCATAAACTGCCGACTGCGCACAAGTGGTTGAGTGCATGGGCTACATACATTATCCATATGCAGTGCGCATGTCATAAAGTTATTATACCTACTTACATTTAGATTAATTATTATACTAGAAATGCATCTTGGAAAAATGAGACTTGTTCTAATGATCTATTTGACTACTGTATTACATACTAAACTAAACTTGTAAACAGGGTGAAATGCCTAAAACCAAAAAAAAAACTTGTATCTATCTCGTATTTAGGTACCTACGTAATCCAAAAAGAAATCAGTATAGTAAAGGTAACCTACTTTTTTATGTGACTACCGCACAATATAACCTGTATTTACTGCCTTACCAAAAAACTTATTTTTTATTTTTCTAAAATATCGTATTTTATCCTCATATTTTTACATTACACTCTATGGAGTAGCTGGTATGACATATAAAAAAATATTTTGGAGTATAAACGGTTAATAGGGAAGGCATCGATAACACCAGCCACTACTTAAAAAAAAATACAAATAACATCTTTATCTTATAGTTAATTTTCTTTTTCTTTCCAGGTAAGAATAATTCTTCAGTTTTCATCCTGTTTTTCCACAACTCTCATCTTTACATAAAACAACGTGGTAAGTGAATGACACTTATTTGCTTTTTACCGATTATTATTTAAAAAATTATTATAAGCAATAATTATTCGCCTGAAATATCCATACAAATTGAAAATATCTCACAAGTAAAAATAAATTCCGCCGACGGAAATTGAACCCGCACCTTCTGATTGCCGGTCAGGTGCTCTGAACCACTTAGCTACGTTCAACAATTATTGCTTTTATTATATTTTTTCATCTTTAAACAAGTAACTTTCTTTTTGTAGGAAAAGCTTTGTTAGTGCTGAATTTGCCACTAGATGGTGTCGAGACATATTATATCTACATGTGTTGGTGAAATGTTTTGACATGTATTTAAAAAAAATAATAAATTTAGTTTTATAAGACAATTTTTTTTTATCATATTTTCAATTTTATGGATATTTCAGGCGAACAATTATTGCTTATAACAATTTGTTATCCATTGTGCTACGCATAAAAAACTTTGCCTTATAAACATTAAAAAAAATCATGTCCAATTACAACACATTACATACTACACGAAGTTAATACGAGGAGAAATTTTACAAACATGGTAATCAAAAAAAAAAATCTCAGCTATTACAAAAATGGATGATACAAACAATATTGATAATATCGAGTCAAGACACGAACAAGGTTTTGATGGAGTTCAGTTTTCTGCCACATCAATACAAAATATTACTTGCGTAATGACCGTCAAAAATCATAATAACTGTATACCTTTCTTATAGGAATTGAGTTTTTATACTGACAAATATATTTATTTACATACACATTGCGTATGTACGGGTGTTTCGCGACGCTGAATTGTTTTAACGCTTTTTTCCGCTCGAAAGAATAGGGAGACTAGGATTCAAATTTCACTGGTTTGAATCTACGCAGTGTTGCTTTGAGTTGAATCTAACAGCCCGCGCCGGCGCCGTAGCGAAAACATCATCTAATGACAGTTAACAAATATACCGTACCGATAAAACAACCGATGTGTCAATTAGAATTTTATCCGGAGTTATAATTAGCTCAATCTTAGACGAGTGCCTGAGAATTCTTCCACCATACGAGCACTACTAAAAAAAACATCGAACATCATAACCAACTCTTCCGTAAGTCACATTGGCGAATACTTATCTTTTTAGTTCAGCGAACAGAGAGTTAATTTACATTGGCACATACTTGTCTAGATTATAACCATTATAATCTAACCCATGTGTCGATACTGTCGATAGTCTACGCGAATATCGTACAACGGGCGCAAACAAATAATTCATCTTAAGGGGTATTTCACTGTCCTCTTGATAGCTTATCCATAGGACAAGGTAAATTAATAAATAAACGAATAAACATTCGCAATATTCGCAACCCGGCTGACTCATCTATCCGTTATATAGCCGCTATTCATACATGGAGAAAACTTACTGATAAGAAATATTGTTCATTTATTAAAAATCTGGTCAAATTATTCGTTTTCCTTTTAAAAATAGGACTGCGGGTCTATAAAGAATGAATTTAAAGAGTTCGTGACAAATTATCAGTCAAAAGCAAATGTTTTATGCGGACGAATGCTAATATTGGTAGGTACTGACATACTCATATTGTAGCATCCTGTCATGATATCTAATCGGAAATGGACACGTGCTCTCGATATATTCTGAATGTCACTGTTTTAACAGGGTCATTTTTCCTCTTATAATTTCAAATACCTAATAGTAAACTCGGATTTTATAAATAAATAAATCGTAAATTAATAGAAAATATTCGTTATCCTATGGATCAGATACCAAGAGGTTGGTGAAATACTCCTTTTATGTTTTAAAGCATTACTTCCAAAATAGTTTTTTCTTAAAATAATTAAATTAACACCATCAATGAGCAGTTAATGAATAATTTTACGTTAAGATACCCTTATTTTCCTTCTTACTTACCAAAAGTGAAAATATTATGGAAACTTTGAATTTTTCATACTCATAACTTCGAGTGTTGAAATTTTAACAATTTAAATCCCTTAATCCACTTATAAAATATGACTTAGAGTCATAGAGTTGATCTCATGCTGTGATTAGCCTCCGTCAACATTATTCCTTGCTTTAAATTAACTATGGGTATAATATACCGCTTTCTACGTAGGTACGGCATTTAGTTGCTCCGTTCTTGGTGCTTATACATTCTATTGATATTGTGGAGGACGTCAGGATTAAGTGCCGTGAAACTTTTTTTATTGTTTTTTTTCTATGAAACACTTCTTCTTCTTCTTCTTTCGTATGGTGGGGGGGTCAGAGGGGAACATCTAGGTCTGCGAGCCAATCTAGGGCCTCAGACGTTGCCATGTGGAGCTCATCAATCCCGCCGGGGAATGAATGGAGCAGGTATACGTTGACCACATGTTCGGTGGTCTGCACCGCACCACATTCACACATCGCCGATTCTTTAAGGCCCTATCTGTGCATCATGTGGGCACAGCGGCTATGGGAGCACCTTAACCTATTGATGGCGGACCAGGTTTTGTGAGGCAATGAGAACCCAGACTGTCTCTCGGTGGGGTCCTGTATGAGATGGGCATTTTCCACGTTGGCCGTTTGCCACTCAAGTTTATGAAACACTCATTGCCTTCTTTAAAATAAGTGTATTAAATTAGGCTCTTCCCAACCAGTTTCGTTAAACCCGTGTCTTGGACGGAGGAGATCTAAACTTTTACGGTAATAAACTTACTACTACTACTAGTAACCATCACGCCGTTTCTCCGAACGGGTAGGCAGAGAGGATGGACCGCCAAACAACTCGGTCTCGGCACACACTTCTTGCCTCATTCACATCCATACATCTCATTCTTACTCTTCTATTATTCTGACTCTTAATATGGCCTGACTCGAGTATCTGATTCACTTGATCGTGCCATGTCTTCCTCGGGCGTCCCCGACTTCTGCTACCATTCGCATTCGCATCATATATTCTTCTTACACTCCTTTCTTACTCATTTCGCTTACATAAGCCTTTTAACTCTTTGCGGATCTCCACATTTAATCAATAAGGTAATAAACTTAATCTAAAATTATTACTGTGAATAATTTAAGTTTTAATTTTTGTTTTATATACAATCTCTAAATAAATCAATCGGATAAATTGATGTAGTGCTAGCTGATATTTATATCATTTCCAGATTGGGTCATGTTTTGAGGTGGGTTAAGAAAGGGGTTTTATAAAGTAACAGTTAACTCGTTATCATGCTGACAATATCAATTGCGTACAGGTGTTCTCCTCTTGTCCACCACAACCTTGGTGATATACTAGTTCGTTTGAGTTCAAGTCTCCATTGTAATAACAGAAAAGAAACTCAGAATTGAAGTGATAAGTATTAAAAATAAACGGTTAAATTGACATCGACCACTCATTAATGGAGTCAAGAAGACGAAAAATCAGCTTTAGATAAATCTGAATTGGAGTAGAATTACGATTTCAAAGAAGTTGCTTCAATTTGAAGTTATTTTATCGCCGATTTAATATTTTTCACTGGTGCGGTACACCCCCTTCTAACATCCTGGAAATAATAATAGCAGTAAGGCTCGCTATAAAAATCTCGCGTGTTGGTTTTTTCTAGTTTTCCCTTGTTTTTTACACGCAGTATTTAAAAGGTAATTTTAGTTTTAACATGGGAATAATGGAACGAAAAATCATGGCGGTGAATACCTTTACCCGATTCATGCTTCGCCAAGTCTTGTTGTTTTGGACAGACTGTTCAATCTATTTATTCTTTATTAAATATGTTAAACAAGTAGAAGAAGCTCAAAAGGCTTAAGTTAGTCAGAAGATAAAAAGCAAAAAGTAGCGAGAAGAAAAAAGAAACATTAACAAGAAAACAGGAAAAATAAAAATTAACAAGGAAAAAGGAAAACGAAAAAGCTAGCAAAACTAAAAATAAGCAAGAAGTATAAAGCAGAAGAAATACTGATAAAGTAGATGCAATAAGAATACATACAAAGCATGAGGAGTAAATAAGGATAAAGAAGAAGTAAGCAGAAGTAAAAATAAATAAAAAGCAAACAGAAGCAAAAAGATACAAGAAGGAGAAGGAAGCATAAAGAAGCAGCGAGAAGAGCGAGCAAAAGCAAATAGAAGCAAAAATAAGCCAAAAGAGAAAGAAAGATAAAGAAAAAGCGAGTAGAACCAAAAATAAGCAAGACGAAGAAATATAGTTACATATATAAGAAGCTAAATTAAGAAAGAAGAATGACCAAGGTTAAATAAGGAAAAAGTCGAAACAAGGAGAAAAAAGAAGGATAAAGAAGAATGAAGAAGAAAAAACTCAAATTTTTGCTTGTGCAATAATAGAGGACTTAGGTGATTGAACTTGCAATGCCTGAGTGCGAACCGCACGCTTTGGACCAAATGGCTCAACTCGGCTAACATCGACAAACGGGTCAGCGTCTTTTACATTCCAATTTTGGTTACACGTAAGTTAAAAAAATATATTTAGTTACCTAAACAGTCAGACAAACTTTCTTTTCAAATTGGTTATTTAAACCGACTTGAAAATCTTGACAACACAATCATTTTTTATATAAAAAAATCACTGATTTACATGCAAAGATTAGTGTTTATCAAAGCACAAAAGAACCACGTCTTTAAGATAACCCTCGCATGTTATATTGTACAAAGTTATCTGCATATCCATACGGGACAAGGACTGCGTGAAGTAAATGATTTTCCAACAAACATTATTCTGTAGATTCTGAGATTCTAATGGTGACTAATTGCATATCAACGAACACGTGATCCAGTACAATGTACTTGAACAGGTTGCTGCATAAATTGACGAACGCCATAAACTACACAAGAATTAAACTATTGCACCGACCCGCCCTGGTGAAAACCACCATTCAGAAGCAAAACGTTGTTTGGTATAGTTTCAACCGTAGATAGTGTCCAGATCAGAATGGCTGCGGGCAGTTGCGACTCTATTGCTTTATGTTTCTTTGTTCACTCCAAACTACTCATGGATACCCTTCTCTTTTTATGCGAATTGCACAACTGCTCCCAACCATCTGCAGTCAGTGAGTCCACGGCATCTCCATTTGGGGTATGTTGTGAAGCTGAAGGAGTGAGGAGAGGAACTGAATTAGGAAGAGGAAAGTGGGGAAGTAGTACCTGGTTCTTTATATCTAGTTACCAAACACGGCTTAAGCCATTTCAAGAAACGCTTCAATTCTAAATAGTGGGCTTACACCAAGGCGATACTGAAAGTATCTATATATCTGGACCGTGTCGAAAAAAATTAATATTATTTTAAAATAATAAGTTGTGAAATAACACGAATTAATCAAAATGGATTTTGATTTGATGGATGGATTTGAACCCGCGACCTCCGGAATGCTAGTTGAAAGCCCTACCCCTCGACCACGGAGGCTTGTGCTATATTTTTGATGCTGGAAGTAGTTTTTACCAAACAACTACTGCCGGCGGCGGCACCACGATCTCCCACGCGTACCATATGGCTAAGCGCAGCATAATACGGGGTATGGTGCTGCTCAATAATATCGCTCTTGATAAATTCGACAGAATCCTTGAAATTTTCAAGAGACATCATGCAGATACTATACATATCTTATTTCATATCGTTCTCGTTAACTTTTATGATAACTATCATATTAATATATTTTTGAAACTGTTCGTGTGTAGGTATAGTAAATGGACGTAGTCTGTTATATCTACACAATTAATGTAAAAATGTGATAGTATGTCTGTGTCTTCCTGGAGGACAAATAATGTGATGGATAGTTGCTTCCAGTATTTTGCAGCTGTTTTTCTGCGTTTTGGAACTAATGAAGCTGCCTGTAAATGTTCGAACATTACTCTTTACGTATATTGTGTGATTGTGGATCGCGCTTTCTCGTAAACACGCCACGGCCACCAGGGGGCTACTCACAGCATTATACATAAATATACATTCATTATAGGGAAACAACCTTTCAAAACGACACAATGTTACAAACGGTCATTATGGAATACTTTTTGAAAAATCATTGTTGAATGACGTAAAAATTATTCGTTTACACGGAAAAAACATTACAGATACAGAAATATAAACCGGATTCTTCCACTATCCGGTAAGGCTCTCCCTACCAGCACGTAGAAAAACGAGTATTGCTGATTTATTAAAATCCTGTTAAAAACGGGATTGCAGGCTATCGGAACACATGTTTATGCATCTGCATTTGCCTAAATAATATACTATGACGAAATGGGCCATATTACGATTTTTATGAACACGTGTTCCGACATCGTGATTACACATTCGTATCTTACTAAATGTTTCTAGGAAATCTATCAATTTATTCGTTAAGGGCCTGCAGTCCGGTTTTTAACCAGATTTCGAATAATTTGAAGAGATTTTTAATAAAATAATATTTTATATCAGTAAGTTTTCTCCGCGAGTAAAGCTATTTCTGTTAACTATTTTTCTTCAAAATTATGAATAGTAGAAATTTGGAATTCCTGAGGCGTGTATGTGTAATACTATTTAAGGCAATATTAAGTACCTATTCACTAATAGTTTTGTGAACTCTAGACCTAGTTTCCTAATAAGTAAGTTTATAATTTTCTCCTATTTTATAAATCAACATCTAACATTTCCTCTGAAATCTTAAAAATTGTAAGTAGATGACACTATAAACCATAATATATTTTATGTAACATTTTTTTCAAATCTCAATGTAAATTATTATATCAAACTTTCTTCAGGCAGACACCCACCGTAATATTTAAAAATGTCCAAATAAACGAGACGATTTCATATTTAAAAATGAAAAAAAAAACATATCTTTACTGAACATATGTAGGTCAATGAATGAAAATCTGTAGTGCCATGCGATTCCAGCGTCACATGTCAAGCTCGTCAGCTCTACGTCGTCGGTCGACTGACCGTAAGCGTGGCATTATTTGCAGCCTTGAATACCTTTTCCTTCTTTCCTTTTCTTAAAGAGACCCTCCAAACAGCATCCCCGAAGATGACATGGACCCTGAGGGAAATTATTTTCCTCAGAGCTTACTGTGTAGGATTAATGTAAGGGTACATATACTTAATAAAGTCCTGCTAAAATTTTTAAATAAATAAATTTAAATTTATATAAACCTTATTAACATATTTATATAAATCACAGACATAGGAATTAATAGACAAGAAGATAATGGCGAGGGGTAAAATCAACTGTTGAAGAACGAAGGGAGTAAGGCTGACTGTGATTCGTCAATAAATCAATCTGACAGTAAATAGGCATCTCGCATTATAATATCACCATTTACTTCTTAAAAGTAAAATTTGCTTTTGAATGAATATACATTTTTACATGGGAGCGCAAATTACTAGCCACGTTATGAACAAATTTGCGAAGTCCAAATTCGGCAAAAAAATTCGGTTCTATTTTCAGAGTCAAATATTTCGTTTAAGTATTTAGTTAAGACACTTTTATAAATGTTCATAATTTACTTCCCAGCAACCAACCAGCTTTGTGTTTCGCGTCCAGACGTTTCTCGATGTGATAGTATATGTTTCTAAAACTGATCTATATTATACGATGTGAATATGCTTAAAATAAAGTAAAATAATGCTTATATATGGAATGTAATACGACAATTGGGTTTATTCTATTTATTGTTATTAACTTTTTCACATCTATTTTTACAAGTTTTCATAGTACAAGTCAACATTTTGCCGTTTTATTTCGTAAAATGAACCGATGATGCCTCGACCATAGTTCGCACAAGAATGATGACGTCACGTTTTCAAATTTCACTTGAGGCCATACGCGAGCACAGCCGGCTCCAATGGAACCGGTATGGGGAGTGGGGATAATACGCTTTTAATCACTTAGGGCAGGTCTACTAATATTCATATGTCTATGATATAAATCTATTATTAACATATTTATATGAATATTAACCTTATTAACATATTTACACAAATCTATTATTAACATATTTATACAAATATTAACCTTACAAACACACCTATTTATACAAATATTAATTTATATTTTGTTCTCTAAATATATAATCTTTGGGCTATTTTTTTTTATTTTGTAAAATTATCAACCCCAACACAGGCTTGTACTAGGGAGGTTAAAAATTCGTACGTACGTATAATAAAATACAATGTAACGAAACAAAACAATTAACCTTATTAACATATTTATATAAATATTAACCTGACTAACATATTTATACAAATATTAAGCTTATTAGCATATTTATATAAATCATTATTAACATTTTTATATATTTATTTTTTATAATATTCATCTTACATAACGACCCTAAAATTACAAACCTAAGAAATGTAATACAGAAGTATGCATTAAATTTAAATGTTGGTACTTTAAACAGTATTGCAAACATTGTAAAGTATTTGAAGAAATTCTTTCTTCATTAAACGTACAAAGCATTGAAAGTCGAACAAAGTACAAAATAACAAGAATCGTTGCGCAAAATGAGTTCTAACAACTCATCGGGATTGCTTTACACACCAAGATATTATTATAAAATTATTAAAGCAACGGAAAACAAGGAAACAAGGCACGGTTTATAATAATTATACCATTCCAAATCGGCCTATTACCTACCTAAGAAGTTTATAACAAAAAATCAGTAAAGGCGAAAATTGAATATAGCAATTTACAGAGGCTTAGAGATAGAATACGGATAACAAAATAATATCAGGAAAGTTAAAATCCTTATTTTATATTCTTTGCCTTAACGGTACAATCTTTTAATAAAAAATTACAGAGCTATGCGATTTTGCATGTTCTTTCTCTTCTTTGATACTTGTCACAAATTCGAACCTATTTACCTACGTCGGTGTCATATTTAAAAAATATAAATAGTTTTAATTTATTTCATAATACCTCTATATCTGTGGGTATTAAAAAAATGTGTTTCATGGTAGTTTTTTTTACCCTACACAGGAGGCCCCGAGGCAAACAATTTCCCCTAGGGTCTATTTCATCTTTTGGGAGGCTGTGTGACGGACATATGAATATATCCCTTCCAAGGGTCTTCTGAAATCAGCCTCCCCCTATCTGACACGTCACGCAGCTGGTGGGTTGGCGAATCCTGAACACATCTCACCCGATGAACCGGGGCCACTTGGGGTGACCTATGGCCGAGGTGTTGGTTATCCAATGAAGAAATATAGGAAACCCGCCTATATTTCTTCTTCTTCACGAAATTTCAGGCGTCTAGCTTTGAGTAGGTGTCCCTTAAGTTTCGCCAGATTTGACATTCTGTGTCGGTAGTCCATCTCATCTTTTGTTTCTTCTGTCTTCTGCTTCTCTTTCCAATCCCAGGACGTCATCCGATGATACTGTGATTCCAACGGTCGTTTGTAAGCCGTGCCATATGCTCAGAGTGCGCGTAGTTCCACTTGTGATAATATCGGCCACTTATTATTTGTTTATTTTTCATGGTCTCCATAACAGTTCTTCATCATATTTTACAGGATTACATTTGTAGAACACATAAAGGTACAGTATAAAAAATGGTAACTAATAATACAAGTAAGTACATAACATGTATATTAACCCGGCAGATAGGCTAATATTTTGTAAATATCTCAAAGTCAAATATAACAGTGAAGATTATATTTGAAATAATTAAGAGGCATCTACAATGTCAACATTTTACTTAGGAATTTTCATGGACAATATTGAAATGCGTTCAAAACTTCTAAAACCTAGCTCTATACACTGCACATTGCGGTGCACCTGAAGGTAGTTATGATTTCACTGAACTGCTATTGTAGTTGGTCGTATCCTAAGGGTTAAAGATTTAAAATAATACCATAGACAACATTGAAATTGTTGCTTAAGACAACAATATCAAATATACATAAAAAGTCACATTATTGTTTTAACGTTACGTTGCTAGGTTTTACTATTTTATGACATGCGTTATGAGTTAAGAAAGAAAGTTGCAAAACTGTCTCTGAGTGACGTTCAAAATGTGATCGGTCAATGCGAATGCAGCATCGTTCGGTTGATTGGCTAATTCTGAGTTCTGATAGACAAAAGTTCTTGCTTTCGGAACAGAAAAAATGCATGGGATCTCTCATGAGTACACTTGGTAGCAGTGGCGGTATTGTCCAGGGTGATTTCCCGTAAAATAGATAAGAAAATAGGGTAAACCTGTATTATGATTTTACCACACTCTGAACTGAATGAAAAGTCCACCCGTCCGAATTATACTGCCTACGAGTGAATTCGGAATGAATCTCATTTGTGCGTTATGAATGTCAGCGAAATAGTTCATACAAATCATTCTAGTGGCGCCAGAGCGATAGACGTGCAAATCTTGGGTTTTTACTAGGCACACTATGTTCGCAGCGATTCTTTAATAAGATTTTGCAAGATTCAACAGTTTTTTCTGTGACTATCGTGTTTTATATAGTTACTAAAATAAATAAATTATTTGTAGCCTTTTTTATGTAAAAAATAACAGCTTCTTGTGTAAATTGTGATTCTCTTATTTAAAACTAGTTTTTGTTACATTCGACATTATATTATTTACACAACATATAGGTATTTTAATGATTCTTTCTGCTAGGTCGTTAATCTCTAGTGCATTAATGTGATGAGATTCCTTTGGATCTAGGGTGAAAATAAATATAACATTGAAAAGATCAACATATGAATTTGAGGGTGACTGTAAACTAAAAGTGTGACGTGACGCTGCTCGCTTTATATAGGCGCGCGGTGCCTTGTAGAGCCGGGAAATTCTAGAAGTTGCAGGTAGCATGGGTCACTTCCATATGTAATGCGCGCTGCGAGATTCCATGTGTAATGCGCGCTGCCCGTACTAAAAGTTTGAAACATTCTAGGCTGCGCTGCGAATGTCTCGTATTATTTTAGCTACAGATTTTTTCATACATCTGAGGGAATTTTTTGCTCTCCGATTGAACTCTCAATGATAAAGGCCACCAACCGCCACTGCTTATAAGAAACTTATAGCTATATAACTGGAAGCAACCAAATGTTTAACTTTGCTCTTTCCGTAATTCTCTGCGTGGTGGACTCATTTCCACCTTTCTTAAAATATCTACAATCTGATTTAAGTTCAATTACCAAGTCATTCATTTCCCAGCTTATTACAATATTACTAGTACAAAATGAAAAATAAAATTAAAGATTTGATCTCTGTTTTCTGACAAAGACGGCGGAACGAACTAACGAACGTAGTAACACGCCACAGCCAAATCTAATAATACTGCCTAGTTCTTTGATACTGTATCGCAATAATTACGCTCTGAAGTAGTATAGACGGATAGGTTTATCGGGGGAGCAAGTCCCGGTGAAGTGAGCCGCATTCGTCTTGATCCCGTTTTTCACGGTTGACGCATATTTATTAGATTCGTAGATGGTGACACGCTATATCTTGGTGCAGGCTGTAGGTTTAATTAAAAAATTTATTTGTGTTTTTTATACTGATGAAAATCGATGGGTTTCTTCAGAATTAGAGAGAGTCACGGGATATTATAATTGTAGGATGTGTGATGCAGTAAAGTATTTATAATATACTTGTCTCACAAACAATTTTTTGTCTTTGTTGACAAATTAGACAGTCGCCAGAAATTTATCTTTCAAATGAACACCGTTACTAAACTTGTGAAAAATTACGATATCTGTCAACAAATTTAATAAAAGAAATACAAATTTCAAATGTGGAATTTTTATTAAAATATTATAATTTTGGTATTACATACTTTATCGCTTGTCTGATGTGATTTATATCACGTATATTATCGTTGAAAGTGAATAATTTTACGCAATACACAGGAATATTTCACATCACTTCACGTGGCACAGACAATCGAAATTAGTATGTTTGATATATGGCGTTCCATCCTGGTATTTTAGAAAGAATCCTGAATATCCCTGGAGTCAATGTAACGATCGAGTGAGTGCGGATTTCATTATTTTGTTTTTCATTGTTAGCTAGTTCACCCAATAATTTTGGATAGTACCTATTTAGGTCCAAAGACGGTCTAAATTATGAACACAAGTACATCCAATAACCATTAAACCAATGGGCATTGGAAACATGACAGCCTGTACATAGTCCAATTTTTAATTTGTTTAATTGAAAATCCATAAATCAAGTTCGTACTTAAACGCATTAAAAAACTACATTCATTCCACTAAAATAAACCAATTATTCCGTCCAATTAAGCCCGGATTTCCACTGTACTCGCGCCACAAAAAGGGAAAGGGACGTATAATTGCTAATTCGATTAACTGCCTACCCCTGCGGTGAACCCCGGCGTGATTGCAGATTGCAGGGAACGTGAATTTTAAATATACCGCGGTGGACCTCAGCCGAGTGAGGGGTCCAGCCTTAAAGCATTTCCCGAAACCTGCATACAATTATAAGTTTTCCAAATTTCCACGCATAAATTATTTTCCTAATTGGCGCTTGCGGCGATGGAAAAAAAAGAAAAAATAGGGTGGAATTTACATGCGCATCGCTGTTAAATGCGACAATTCTAATTTTACGGTTAATCAATCGCGGTGGTAACCTTTTTGGTAACGGCCTTCGCTTTGAATATATAAGGTGTGAATTATTTTTACACTTTTCGACTTTATGTCCGGGTTAAATCTTCCCCACGGGAAAAACTAAACCCTTCCACACACTTTTCCACAAATGATCATCTAGTCAATCCACATTATGCAAGTGCATTATATAAGCATAATAAATACAAAATAATACAAGAACAACACGTCAAATCACCAGAGATCAAGTGGGAAAATAATTCACCGACTCCAGATATTTTTATATCAGAGGGTTCGGCTCGGTAGAACTTCTAATAGGACCTGTAAATCCTACTCATCCCTCAATATAAATATTAAAAAAATCTTTCGTAATCCTACATGTATTTAAAATGACTGATTTTTGCATTTTTATATATAAATTCTTTGACAGTTCTAATACGTCTAAATTTTGAATGAGAGAGCTGGTATAATGCCAGTAGCCGAAATAACAAATGGTAATCTTTTTATAGTCTGATAATGCCAAATTATTTTAATCTTATTTCCTAAATCTGTGTATTTTCTTATTTTTTCAGAAACAGATTTTTGAATATTACAGGAATTTGGAATAGCGACATCAATGATATAAGTTATTTTTTTAGCAGTGTTATTATTTAATAGGTTATTAATATTATAGATGATTATTTAATAAACGATGATTTAAAACTATTAGTTAAAACAGCTAAACTAAAATGACCTATCTATATACTTAAAAGAATT
Source organism: Hesperophylax magnus (assembly GCA_026573805.1). Lineage (NCBI taxonomy): Eukaryota > Metazoa > Arthropoda > Insecta > Trichoptera > Limnephilidae > Hesperophylax > Hesperophylax magnus. Next base: position 7,810,974 of record JAIUSX010000184.1, on the reverse strand, counting down.
CGTAATTGCTCTTTAATAGATAAATAAAATATTAAGACGAATTATTTTTTTGCGCCTGTATACACAGTACATGAAAATGAATCAATAGTTCAATCCGTGTAATAACTCAATTCTTTTTAAAAAAAGGCACAAAAACAATATTGATAAAGTTGAGTCAAGACAGGAACAAGGTTTTGATGGAGTTCACGACTTCTGCCACATCAATACAAAATATTACTTGCGTAATGATTGACAAAAATCATTAAGACTTACACCAACAAATTCAACGTCCTTACTTGAGTTGGCAAGTCTGGCAATTCTGTACATTGTTGAATGGTATCCATAATATGTGAAGTGTTGATTGCATTGCTATCTAATATTGTATTGTATGCCTTTCTTGTAAGAATTCAGTTTGTGTGCGGTCAAAACGATTTATTTTTATTTATTTATTTTTTATTTTTTTTTATTTTTTTATTTAACAATTTTTTTATATGAGATAATGTGTCCTTACTGGGGTACCCCGTTCTAAGGACACATTGTACATGGTTGTGTGTTTGAAATAGTATAAGTACATATGTTAAAATACTATATAGAAAATTAAAAAACAATATTTAGAGAAAAATAAAACATAATACAAGCATAATACATAATATTCATATTCATATTATGTTGTATGCACGGGCGCAAACAAAACAATAGCGTGTAAAAAGTTTTTTTTTTCTTAAAATAATTCAATTATGAAGTAGTAGATTATGAATTCTTTTAAATATACCGTTAAAAAGAAAAACAGATTGTATCTGGGCACAGATTCATTGGTAAAGAACGGTAAGTTATAAACGATTTTTCGAGTAATTTTTTCCCAATTTCAATGACTTTACTTTTTCTTTTCTTTCCGTTCCATAGTGAGCACACTGTAGGTAATATATCTAAGGGATGATTTAGTAAAATACCTTAAACGTAATAGCTATTCTTTTTTCGGAAGCGGAAGGAGGGCTGGAAATAATTACGGGAGGGGGTAAAACTAATGAAAAACTTGTTCAGCCGAGTCATTTTTAAAATATTTTGCTAATATTTTATCTTTGACACGGGGTGAAAGTTTTTAGGGGCTCAATGCGTTTTTAAACAAGTAACGTGATAAATCGCTTATGGAAAATGATATTTTATCAGAGCTGTAGACACTCTCAGTATCGTCCTTGTGTAAGATCAATATTCAGAATCCATACGTTGAGCGTTGCTTGAAATGCTTTTTACCGTGTTTCATGACCAGATCTGATTAGCTGGATGTTTTCCCCACCTTATTTCCATCCCCACTCCCTTTAGCCTTTCAACATACTCCAATTCGAGGTGCCACAGTCTCAGTAATTTCGGAAAACTGGGACCATTGTTTTTAATAATCGGACAATTTATCCAAAGATATTTGTTATTTGCTATTATTTGGCTAAAAGTTGGAGGGAGGAGGAGAAGATGAGAAGTGGAAGGTTGGTAAGTATCTGGCTATTCAGATCTGGACATATGGACACGGCTAAAACCATTTAAAGCAACGTTACAATTCTGATGATGGTCTTTTACCAGAGCGATACTGTGAGTATCTTCCACTCTGGAACGTGCCGCAAATATTCTATGTATTTTTTTATTGAATTATTGGATTTGAACCCGCGACCTCCGGATTGCTAGCCTTACCCCTCGACCACAGAGGCCGTCAAAAGACAGAGGTATAGAGAAGTAGAAGATTGGATAGATTGGTGAATTACCTTATTTTATGTGAATACTGCAGAAGAGTCGCAACCACCTTCAGCTAGTGAAGCTGTGGCAACCCCAATTGGAATGCTTCTGAAAGCAAGATCTTACAATAAATCATATTTCGCATTTCTCCACACTAAGTTTTCTCTTCTAAACGTTAACAGCCAATAAGTCTACTTGATACCTTCGTTTATTATTTTTCTCACTTCCATCATCAGGGTTGGTATCAATACTCTATTGTGGACCTCACTTCCTTTGTCAATATCAAGTTAGTGACTTCAGCATTCAGTACTTCTAATATATAACAGATTGTAGATAGAATTCTGGACAACAAGAACTTGCAATACTAGATACCTTAGATAGAATCTGGACTACAAGAACTTGCAATATTACATACCTTAGATATTATTCGGAACTACAAGAACTTGCAATACTACATACCTTAGATAGAATCTGGACAGCAAAAACTTGTAATACTACATACCTTAGATAGAATTTGGACAACAAGAACTTGTAATACTACATACCTTAGATAGAATCTGAACTACAAGAACTTGCAATACTACATACCTTAGATATCATTCGGAACCACAAGAACTTGCAATACTACATATCTTAGATAGAATCTGGACTTTATTTTGGAACTTGTAATACTATACACCTTAGATATAATTCTGGACTACAAGAACTCGCCATACTACACACCTTAGGTATAAATTGGAACTACAAGAACTTGCAATACTACATACCTTAGCAATTTTAACAAACTAATTGAATTGATAATTTTCAACAGAATCTCGCTACAATTTTTATATACATCGGAAAAAAATTCGATTTAGTTTTCTTATTATTATTATTACTATTATTTTTAGTTTGATGCAGTAACTTTAATTTACTCACTGGCTGCTTTACCCGTGCTGAGGTCCCTTTTTCTTGATTAAATGAATGAATGAATGAAATGGAATCTTAAAAAAGGAACTTAACCCACTTCCCGACATCGGATCGAGCGAAAACTCGGCAGACAGACTCGTTATCGATGACGATGACGTTGTTGGTGTCAATTACGAACACACTCGAGGACGTATATGCATTTCTCTGAATGAAGTGATAACATTACAGCAGTTAATATTACTTTTGTACTTTTAGTGGCACTCAAGCAAACAAACGCCCGCTCACGCGTATTTTTCTGAAATTCATTTATTTTTATTTTTTTTTTCTTTATTCATAAAAATATATTTGGATACAGGTTTTTTACATGCTTTTCGACTACCACACTAGACACATGTCCGTATTATGGTAGTCGAAATTTGTGTATAATTATATAAATGTAATACATGATTCATTCAGTTGTAAAATAGGTATAGGTTAAATAGTTTTAACTGAAAAAAGGAAAGAGATGAAAATAAAGATAAATTAATTAATTATTTTAAAAAGAAATTTTAAACAGAATTGAAATGAAAAAAAAAAATACTAAAGCAAATTAACTTATTTTAATGATGTCGGGTATTCTTTAAAATAGTTCTTTCCCTTCATAAATAACCAATTCTGAATATATAATATTATGTACATGATCACATACAGGAAAGGAATTGGAGTAGGTGAACCTTGTAAACATAAAGATAAAAATAATAGATAATGCTAGGGATAATAGAAATAAAAATAAGAACAGTATTAAGTTGTAAGGCATTCTTTATAATATTTCCTTCCCTGAGCAAATAACCAGTTCTGTACACTAATGGCATAAAGATCATCAGTTTTCAATGTCTTAATATCAATACTCAGTAAGTTGAACATTTTAGACAAATTGGATGAAGTTATATTAAAAAAATTACACCTTACGATATAAATGTCGGTACCAACCACTTAGGATTTGGCTTAGGTGTTAGCGATGTTCTCTAACTGTTTTCTGATCAATCCGGCCCAAGAGATGGCCCAAGTAGGTCGAAAATTGAAAATCGATGTATTAAAGTAAAAAAAATAAAATTATGGGTTTTTTTCCGATCATTACTTACTTTGTATGGAACAAACACTTGTTTAAAAATAACCCTACTGCCATCGACCTGCTTTAAAGCACGTTTGAGTTTGAAAAAACCTTATTTTAAAAGTATCCAATCATTTAAATTCCCAGTGGCCCAGCTAAAGGAGAAACACAAAGCCACGGGCTTATAAATAAATAAAATCCAGTCATTAAACGAAGCGGAGGATTTTCCTAGGAATTATTATTCCTTATTCCTTTCTCTACCCTTCGGCAACGCTAACGAATAGGGATGTAGCAGACTTTCAACATGTTTATATTTTTATTTTATTTATTTGGCGCACGAATAATAATAATAATAATAATAATAATAATAATTGGATAATTTGTAGAGCGCCGTTTTTGTGAAAAATCACCTCAAGGGCGCTGTACAATTTATTTCCTAGGATCTACATTTGTTATTTAGACCAACTGTGCCAACACGAGGTTCGTCATCCGTTCAGGCATGTGTCTGCCGCCAATATAGCGCTGACATGTGTCTGCTGCCAATTAAGAGCGCTGACACAACATCCTCACATAGATAACAAACCTGTTTCGTATTATCAGATAGTACCGTTGTAGGCGTGTCAGTGTGCCTAAAATAACCTCAAATTTTTCGTACTTCGAATAAAAATTTAAAAAATGGAAATAATTTCTTGACATATACTGTCAATAGATGTCGCACATTAAAACAAAAATTTGTTTATTTATCTAAGACACTATCTAGATTGAATTTAATTCGAGAAGAATCTTGCAATCATACATAATAAAATAACAGTCAAGTCAAGATGTTGATAGTTCGTAGTCGATGTATGATCCAGTTAAATATGTCCGAAGGAGATTAGCTTAGCTCAGCGGTAGAACAAAGCCCCGGCAAGGCTGAGGTGCTGGGTTCATAAAAAAATGGGTGGTAAAAAAACATTAATTAATATTTTAATTTTGTAACCTTACCTCGACGAGGTTTTATGTTGACTGAAAAATAAATTTATTCGTACGCTTCCCGGCTTCGCTCTCGACTTTTAATTAAAAAATATGAAACAAAAGTGTTTCAGATCAAATTTGGTCTTAATTTTTCATAGTTTAAAATGTATATTCTAAGACATAGTTGCGTTGACCCTGAACCCAGACATTCCAGACAGATAGAGCTACATAAATTTCGTGACCCCATAACTCGCCACTCGAGCGTTTTTCATGCGACAAAAAACACAGATTATCTGTTTTATGGTTTGATTAACCTTTTTCATTAGTATTGTAAGTTTCCCACTACCTTAAAGTTTTATTCTGCGTCGAGATCGAATCTCGCAGTGGTACAGGATTATGCTTTTGTTAATATCGTGCATTAATATTTTGTTGAGCTCTTATTCTAAAAATACAAACGTCTCGATAGCTTTTTTTTCCACGCCATCCCTCTGTATTCGTTAGGGTTCCAATTGCACGCGATCCTTATGATCCGTTACCCATAACGGGGAATCCGTTACCATGGCGTGCCGAACCTCAACCCTCGCAAACAATACGTACTTTCTTACATACGCCCGTTATCCGTTATTCGTTATACCTAAACAAGTACCGGTGGAAGCAAGTACAGTCTGGCAAATAAATGAGGAAAAAAGGAAAGTTCTTTTCATGGCAACAATAGGATGTAAAAGATTGTATCTTTAAAATAGCATTATGATACAGCAGAATTTTTTTCCTATAATGTGTCCCCTAAAGACCCTACGCAGAAAAGTTCCCCACTGAACTAGGCTGCAGACCTTACGCCAACTTAATTTTCTGCGCAGTGTCTTGCAGCATTCGGTTTATGTCGATTGCTTACCGACCCGTGAGACGATGAGTTAAATTTTCCCTTATCGACGGTACACGATGTTGCCCTTGGAGGATTATATATACAAATATGCATTGTTACTCTAAGGTGTTGTCATAGTTATAAAAAAATAAAGTTTCTTTAATTTGAACACTTTATTGTCAAACTGTACCAGCGTGTAAGAAGCAGGTAGGTACCGCAACCACGGCGCGGAAAAAACAAATGATTCACGGGTAGTTTTAACGGTTGAGAAATATTACGGGCTAGGTTAAGGGTAGTTAGGTTTTGTAATTGGAACGCCTCGTTAAATAACCAAAAAAATAATTGCTTGAAAAGTTAAGGGCCCCAGGCGATTCGGGTCAGAATTAATGTCTTTTTTACAAATTAATTTATGGGTCATTTTCTTTCTAGTTTAATGTAAGTAAATTGACCCTTTTAATAATAGTGGTTCGTGGACTTGCTAACAAGGTTTATTATGAAGTTTAATTTTTATTTTTGGTACTGAAGACTTTTTAGATTAACTAAACATTTCTTCTAGACACATCTAATAATTCTTTCAAAACAACTATTACTTATTAATTATGGGTTCGTTACCATTCCATACTTCCCCATCTTCCTTTACTACATCTCTTCCTTCAGCTTCACAACATACACCAATTGGGGAGGCCATAGTCTCACTGGCTCTGAACGGTTGGGAGCAGTTCTTTTGAAAAAATTTCACATAAAATATATGTACTTTTAGTTCCTTTTTGTGTTTATAGCGTAAAAGAAACCCAAATGCTCCCACACGTCCATAGCAGGTGGGACTACGATATTCCCCAATGATTGCGGTATGTTTATTGATATTGGGAGTTTATGAGGCTGAATGGTGTTTAAAGGTGAAGTAATTAGGTCAAGGTAGGGAAGGTAGGGAAACACTTGGATATTCAGATATGATCATCAAACACGGCTAAAGCCATTTCAAGCGACGATTCTGAATGATGGTCTTTCACCTATTTATTTATATATATAATTTGTACATTTATTTATAACAATTACAGGTAATAAAGCCTAAACCTAAAACCTGGGCGTACTGACAGTGCTTACCACTATTTTTTAATGCGAAACCGCACAAGTCCCAACTGCTCCCAACCTGTCTGGAGCCAGTGAGACTATGGAAACCCCAATTGGGGTATGTTGTGAGGCTGAAGGTAATGGGGTGTGGAAGGAGATGTGAAAGAGGAAGGTGGGGAAGTATCTGGATATTCAGATCCACCAAACACGGCCAAAGTCATTTAAAGCAACGTTTCAATTCTGAATGGTGGTCTTACACCAGGGCGATACTGAGAGTATCTTCAACTCTGGAACGTGCCGAAATATGATATACATTATTTTAAATGAATAAATTGTGAAATAACATAAATTAATTATAACACGCGACCTCTGGCTTGTTAGCCCAGAGCTTTACGGCTCTGAAACGTGCCGCAAATATACAGGGTTTTCCAATAAGATGTGTTATTTTGAATAGCCCGCTATTTCGGTAGATGTTACTTTTGAAGCTGTCATTTTTTGACATTTGACAAGTAGAAACTACGCCATTAATAAAAATGGAACGATACACGCTTCAACAACGCATTGAAATTATTAAAATTCACTTGAGTGAATCAAATTCAAATCATCTTGAGTGATGAGGCCCATTTCCACCTCGGTGGCTTCGTCAACAAGAAAAATTGTCGTATCTGGGGCTCGGAAAACCCAAGAGTTATTGTTGAAAAGCCTCTCTATCCTCGACGTGTGACTGTTTGGAACGGTTTATGGTCCGGCGGAGTCATTGGATCGCTATCGAGAGATGATTAATGATTTTTTTACTGCCGGAATTGGAGGGTATTGATCTGGACAACGTTTACTTTCAACAAGGCTACGTACCACACAAGCAACGAAACCATTGATCTTTTACGATTGAATATCAAAATAACACCTCTTATTGGAAAACCCTGTATTATTTAAGAAACCTATTTTTTTTATTAATTTAGAATTACAACAAAGATGCATAATACAATCTTCAAAGTAACTAATAAAGTATGCGACAAACCAAAAAAACAACAAACTTAATTCCTTTATAGAAAACTAATAAATAATAATAATTACAACCGCGGTGGAATGTGAAGTCGGCCAAACTCGATAAAAAAACAATCCCAAAAGCAAACTTTTGTTTCTTTAATGTTGTTTTAATGTTTGTTTTATTTTTCTTTCCGTGTTTTATGTTTTAATGACACCACCATCGCGCGTCGCGCTGTTTGATGCCGGGAGCATTTAATGAGCAAAAAGCCATTAACTCGACTTTACCATTTAATGATCGATCTTTTTAATGGGATTGTTCTGTTTTATGTAAAGACGACATGTTTTTACTTGAACTTGATCTGTTCACCACTCTTTTTAGAACGATTAAAATTTAACTTTTTTTTTACATTACTTATTCATAATTATCGTAATCAGGAAAGCGATAAATCTTGCTTAATTGATTCCCCACCGGTGCACAGCCTAACGCGTGCCCGACATCTATACACGGTTGACACATAAGAGCAGTTCTTTTCGACTCGTTCTTCTTATTTTTATTCTAGCTAAATTCTCCTTCTTTGCCCGGGTTTTACGCACGGTTTTTCGAAGTCAGATATAGACAGTCATTTTCCTCTTATTTTGAACTTCATGTGTGCAAAATTCCTTTAAGGAGTATTAAAATTCTGCTTTAAGAGGTGGGAAAAGGGGATGTGGGTGGTTTTTATAAATCAAAGTTACCTTTTACCAGTGACCTTTCTCTTGTTTTGAAGTTCAAGTGTGCAAAATTTCATCAATCTCGGAATAAAACTGTCGATTTGTATAAACATCAAATCCACGTAAACCAGATAAAAAGTTATGATAAATTTCTGTTTTTTGTGTGGTTTACAAAGCGTTTGTATAAACCAACCTTTATAATAATTATTTCTTCGCATTCGGTCAGCTGTTCTATTTAAGATGAAATGTTTGGTTGGCCATTTTGTTATCCGAACACGTGCATTATTCGCAAAAGTAAAGCTACGATTACACTGGACAATTTTTATTACAATTTATTTTTTATTTATTTATCTTTTGTTTATTGTGAAATGCAGTGATTCCAGTAACATTTCACAACATGTGCAGTTAATAATATACAAACAATAGTACCTGCCAATAGTAACAGCCTCATGTTAAAAATATACTTATTGCAATTTTGAATTTACTGAGGTTTGACTAAAAAATGTTTATCGTGATAATTGGTAGGTTGGTTGTCTGTGCTGCCTAGCTCTGATGAAGTTATCGGGTTAATAATCCCAACCCGTATGAGCGTGGAACACGGAATATAGATAGATTGAGGAGAAATCGTAGATACAATCAGTGAAAAACATTAAAATATAATATCAACATAACTATTTTGTCTGCATCCACATCATTTCTCACAACTTGTCAGCATCATACAATTTTTTTAAATTTTTTTATTTGTGAATAGTCCCAACTGCTCCCAACCGTGAGCTAGTGAGACCGTGGCATCCCCAATTGGGGTATGTTGTGAGACTGAATGTAGTAGGGTGGGGAAGGAGATGGAAAGGAGGAAGGTGGGGGAGTACCTTGCTATTCAGATCTAGTCACCAAACACGACTAAAGTAATGTTTCTATTCTGAATGGTGGTTTTACGCCAGGGCGATACGGACAGAACCTTCCACAATGGAGCGTGCTGCAAGTATACTATATATTATTTTTTAATTAATAAGTTGTGAAATAACACAAATTAATCAAACGAAATTTGATTTGAATCCCCGACCTTCGGCTTTTTAGTCGAGAACCTTACCCCTCCACCGCGGAGGCCGTCGAAGTACACAAAGATTGACTACAATTATAAATCAGCTGGAGTAACATAACAAAAAACGTACCGGACCATTATAATAACACCATCTCAACGTATTAGAAAAATATAATAAGAAACATTGATGATCCCATATTCTCGTCAGTTCGTATCAAACTATCTATTCATTCCGATTCTTTCTCTCACGAAACTCCGATGTCCTATTCGATAAACGTATTATCTCCCTTATACTTTTTATTGCCCCCCGCCCAGCTTCCGTAATGAATGGACCATTTTCTCGGGATAAAATCATCATTTCCACATAGAGATGATCTTCCTAACCAATATGGAATAATAACGTAGAATAATGGCTTATAACATATTTGGAGAATTGGGGATGATAGCTTATGTGGCATTGTATACGAGAATGTGGCAATTATTCTTGAAACAATAGGATGAAGATAGAAAAGAAATAATATTAAAAACAATTTTCACTGTATCTTTTGTTGTTTATTTCGAATTGGTATTATTGTTTTTCAACCTCTGGAAAACCTTTCGTACACCAGTGACCAGAATATTTTCTTTTGAAACACTTTAAAGTTAATTTTTGATTTCACGCATCTAATCCCTTGGAAAGGGTCTGGTGGTCCAAAGGTAGATATATGAATTATACTAAAGAAAAATATATCATCAGAAGTCAAGTAAATTTTGGAGGAGTTAATCTACTTATAATATATGATTGGCCATAAATTAATTGAATTTCTAAACAAATTAAAACCTGCATCACAAACACACACAGGAGACAGAAAAGGAATCTAAAAAAGATTCCAATTTAAAAAAACCTGAATCAAAAGTCGTTAATGTACGAAGCAATGGGTATTTAAGATATTTGGCAAATTACCAGAGGAAATAAAATTAAAAGAAAATATGTTTAAAATGAATTTTAATTACGAAAATATATAATTAATTTTTCTATTTTTAAATAATATAATATGTATTATAATTGTGTTAGGACACAGTTAATTATGTATATATTTAAAAATTATTCTAGTGGTAGATACTCTTAGGACGGGTTGTTTCGGAGAATTCGAATAATTCATCAAATTTCTAAGCTCATTTTCGGGTTCTGTGAAAGTCCCTATTCAAGTTCTGTTATTATATCATTATGGCTAGGTGCTTGACTGAACTGAAATAATAACAGAACTTGAAAAAATCTACAGATATTTGATATTTTAGTAATACATTCGTCAGAAATAATTAAAATGTGAGCGTCGAGCAAACACCTGTTATTAGAGTCGAAAGATATGTATTTATTTGTAAGAAACAAACAGCTTTTACATAATATACAATGATAGATATAAATATACAAGTTAACTGAAGTCAAGCCACAGAAGTTTCTTATGCTAAAGTTTATTGGAAATGAAGTTTTAATATCTTAAAATTAATTTGGTGTTAAAGGAAGAGAAGAGGAAGAGGAAAATAGGAAGAGGATAGGAGATGCTCCCGATACATTCCATACTCTCATATTAATAATCGATCGTACGCATTACTTCATATCGATATTTCTTTAGGTTATTACCAAAAATGTCAATGCCGTAAAATTTTTTTATTATATTGTGCACATATACGAGGAATTGGGGATTTTTTTCGAATGTTTGTTCTACACGAGGGTAGATAAAATAAGTCAGATTTTCGGGTTGATCTAGAATCTAGACGGAATATGAAGATTTATTAAATTGGTAAGTTCTGGTGAGTCCAGACCATTATTTAGGATTTTAAACAATAAAATTTGATCAAAAATTAGACGTCGTGTTTGGAGGGAGTTAAAATTATGAAATTTAATGGATTCGGTATAATTCGAGAATATATATATATATATAGAAGATATGCATAAGTTAGAGAGTTCCAAAGAACGATTGTGTTGCTGGTTAAAGCTGATTAGAAAATAGTCTTTAAGAGCTTTTGCCAATGCTTTTTTGTTTGCTACTGGAAGTTTTAGGTTACTAGGTAATGCGTAAATGCGATGTACTCTAAGGAGTTAATTCCAAAAATAACATAATATATTATACTATGAATTATCATGATAAAATTATATGTATATGTTCGAACAAAGATTTTAGAGAGCCTTGCAGTGTCCATCAGAGCAAATACACGTATCCGTGATCTCCAAGTTTTGTCTTCTTAATAATTTCTACGTATTTTTCCCATTTTTAGTAAATATACGCACTTAAAAAATAACCCACTGGCGTCACGTCCAGAAATTCGAACTGGAGGAACTTATCTAATACTTTATATCGATAATACTCGTATATGTCTGAAGATGCCTGGGCTGCGAAACCGGATACAGGGCTAAAGTGATTCGCGGAGGGGGGTTAATGCTGGCTCTCAGAACTACTTTACTCTTCTAGAGGATAGTTGGATCTCGGAGGAAACTCTATCCTCTACTCTGATGGAAAAGTTGAGAGCGTTGGTATGGAAAATACTCACGTTTGACACAAATTTCCTAGATAAATTATTGTGGCAAGAACGTTTTAACGTAATATTGTTGCGTGTTTTTATTTTATTTTATTTATTTTTACACGTGTCCAAGGGTACAGTACACAAACTTTTGGAGGTGATTCTTCATGATAGCTCAATTTAAAAATATGATCATTTTTTTACAAATTTCATATTTTTAAGGTAGTTTTTAGTTACAAGAGTTGAATTGTTTGTTTAGAGAAAATAATATTCTTTTGTGGAAAACTAATTTTGTACTGGAAAAACAGACAAAATTTTGAAAAAAGTTTTTTCATCTTTTCTACTTCTACTGTCATGTAAAATCACCTCCCAAAGTTTGTGCGCTTTACCCCCGGACACCCTGTATAATCACATTCATTGACAGATGAAAATTTTCAGAAACGATTTCCACAATGACATACGATTTATTTAAAATGTAGGAAAATTTTCTCGATTGATGTTTTAAGTAGCATTTAAAGAATTTGATTCTTGACTGATTCTTCATACATGTCATATGATGTTGAATAACAGAAACAGATGTTATTTAAAAATAACTTTCTGATTTTTTTCTTTTAATTTAATTACTTTTTCAACTCGGCTAATGAATAGAGATTATCTGTAAAAAAATCTTATATTTTTTGTAGAGTTTAAAAACTTTTTGTTCATTGGAAGTTTGATATATTTCCGTTGATATTCGGAATGCGGGGTATGTTTTTTAGTCATCAAAATAGATCTATTTGAATTTTACTCTTTTTTTCTTGAACGAATGAATATATAAATAAATGAATGAAGTGAAATCTTGGAAGTGGAAATTAACCCACTTTCCGACATCCGATCGAGCTCAAACTCTACACAAAGACTCGTTTTCGATGGCAATGCATTCTATCTACATTATAATATTCTATTTTGAAGCTACACACGCATAAACATGCATTTCTATGAAATTGGATGACATTATTAAATTTTACCAGTTAATATACGAAATAAATCTCGTTACCATCCAATCAGGATTTGACTTATGTGATAGCTCGATTGACTCCAGTCCATTGGGATAGACGTTATAGTAAAATTATAATACAATTAATCTAAATAGATTATCTTAGAAAAAAATTAAATACAATTAATAAACATGATGTATTATGTAAAACCGCACAAGATTCCCAACTACTCTCTACCGTCTGGAGCCAGTGAGACTATGGCATCCCCAATTGGGGTATTTTGTGAGGCTGAAGGTTGTGGGGAGGGGAAAGAGGTGGTGAAGAGGAAGGTGGGGGATATTCTGAATAAGGAAGTTGAGTCCATTTTTTTTATTTTTTTTTATCAATGTTCGCATTCAAACTTAAATACGAGTATTTTTTTTTTTTTTAAGTTTGTTTTCATAGTTAAATTAATTCTCAAAGTTTGAATTTTATTAAACCCGCCAAAACGAGCGGAATCCGAGCGGTAAGAGGCGGGGGTGGGTGTGACGTCATTCAAACTGTAAGAACCACGTCGCTTAAAGATTTTGTATGGAAAAAAAATTAATTCTTCAATAAGGAATTCCAGTAATTTTTTTACCAATGGTAACCGTCTATTAGAATTGATGTTATTAAAAAAAAGAAAATTGATTAAGATTTCATAGTTAAATTAATATTTTAAGTTAGAATATTTGATTTTCAAGCCCGGTACGGTATTGTCGTCGCTATTTGTTGACTTGCCCCGCGCGAATTCAGGACCACCGCGCAGAAAAGTAAAGACCAAAAGTAAGATAACGGTTTACAGCCCAGTTCACTGTGATACTTTTCTGGGCGGCCGGCGGCCTGAAGTGTATCACATGTTATGTGACATGTATAATAATAAAAACTTCTAAGTTATGCAATAAACAACATATTATTATAAAGCACTATACGAATATGTATCTTTAGAAATCCATTTCATATAATAATAACAACAAATACGTACATATATTTGACAAACTTAAATAAACGTTTGGCCTATACACCTCTCTCATCTAAACCGACCATCTCTCATGTAATAGAAAGAGATGCACCATAAGTGATCCGTTGTACGTACAAGTCACGACACATGTGACGTCAGAATTCTTTCGACCAATCGTGGAGCGTATACAGTCTATTGCTATTGAATGCTTTTTCAAGAACGTTTAACTAATTCTAAGAATAATAATATAGAAATATATTTATATATTTAGAATCGATATTTTTTGATCTACATGAACATATTTTTTATAAGTCAAAATATTTTTCACTCAACTTCCTTATTGTGGTCTTACACTAGGGCGATACTCTGAAACGTCTCCCACTCTGAAACGTGCCCCAAATATACAATTATTTTAAATGAATAAATTTTGTAAATATAATACAATTAATAAAAAAAGATATATTGTCGTATAATTATTATTCAATTAATAAAAATAGATGTATTATTGTAAAATTATAATACAATTAATAAAAATAGATGTATTATAATACATTTAATAAAAATATATATATCAAAATACAATTAAAAAAATGGATGTATTATGATAACTAACTAACTAACCATCACGCCTTTTCCTCGCAGGGGAGGCAGAAAAGACGAACCGCCAAACAACTCGGTCTTGGCACACACTCCTTGCCTCATTCACATTCATACATCCTCTCATTCATACTCTTCTATTATTCTCCTTACACTCCTTTCTTCGCTCATTCGCTCTACATGCCCAAACCATCTAACTTTCCTTTCTCGATATTACTTCTTACACTTAAGTTACTAATTATGATAAAATTATAATACAATTAATACAAATAATAGATGTATTGTAGTAAAAAAACAAACTTCGTGTTTTACGGGTTGATTTTTTCGTCATTATATCAACTTATATGCTTTAATTACACCCTGACGATTTTTCCAAAATCTCCTTTGTATTCCATACTGTTTTGCCACCCTACTGACACTTACCTGAGACATCCGATTGCCGTCATATAAATTGGTTAGCTTTTATCGCTTGGGAGATCGAACCGGGTTTTTTAGTCGGTCAGCGGTCACTTGGTCCTCTGTCTTTATGGTCCAGCGGTGATCTGAATATGTAAGAAGCCGTCTGGAGGCTTAGTCTGGTGTCTGGACCATTGTGTGTCGCTTGGGACGTGATTGAATTTAGCTCAGGAATATATTAGTAAATGCAGGAAAAAGGGAAAAATTTGGAATAATTATTAACTCCAGTCGGTCAGTGAATATTGGCTAGTTTAGAATGAGGCCCGTATTGATTTTAAAGGAAAAAAAATACGATTTTTTAATGCTAAGAATGTACTCGTACGTATTTTCTTTTAACTTTGGTCTGCTATGTAAAATTGGTTTTACACTCGATAAGCTCATTTGGAGGTTGCGAAATTCATTAAATTATAGAAAAAAAAATTGAGTTACATGATCATTATTTTCATTAATGCGATTTTATACAGATAGCAGTTGCGATTAGAGAAGAAATAATATCTTTGGACGGTACTAAATCGCCATAAAATGGCAACACCTTGAGCAAAACTATAAGCATCTGTCAGTTACCTTTGCCATTGCTATGAACGTCTTAAATATAAGCGACATTCTCAACACCGAACAATAATGCATGTTCAAAATCAGTAATTAACACATATTATAGTCTTTTTATCAATATTTGTACTAAAAAACGTAATACACATTCAACTTTACCACTTAACAATTACGTAAAAGGTTATAGTTAATTTAGCATAGTTACGTGAAACGGAATAACTTCACATAGCTACTTAATAGTTAACTAATATAGTCACGTAAAACGTAATAGTCAATTTAACATTATTATTATTTTTTTAATGATAAACTTATGTTTATAAGACATTGTTTTTATGCATAGCATTTAAGATAGCAAAAAAGTATAAGCAATAATTAGTCACCTGAAATATCAATACAAATTGAAAATATCTCCCGAGTAAAATAAATAAAGCCTTTCCTACAAAAATAATGTTGGTTGTTTACAGGTGAAAAAAAATATAATAGGCAGTAATTGTTGATTGATGTACTAGTACATATTGAATTATTTGGCGGGTTGGAAATAAGCCGACATAAGTGGTTCAGAGCACCTGACCGGATATCAGAAGGTATGGGTTCATTTCCCTTTGGAAGCATGTATTTTTACTCGGGAGATATTTTCAATTTTTTTTTTTTATTTTTTTTTTATTTAGTAGCTATATTATACATTTTTTTTACATTTTTATAAGAATATATATATAAAAAATAGATGTTTGTTATATTCATAGTCCTCCTCACTAGGAGATCCTGTGCTGAGGGGGACTAGGTTTTGGATAAGTTATTCAGCGACTTCTATGGTATGACTCCATGTTTTGGGTAAGGGTTTCCAGAAACTTCTACGACGATTAAATATGCTAGTAAGTTCTTTTTCCGGTAATTCCTTAAGCCAAGATTTAATGTTCTTAATGCAGTTGTTTTTTGTTTTGATTTGTTTGATACTAAGTGGGAGTTTGTTATATACCTTTACTGCTAAAAATTCAGAGCTTCTTTGTCCAAAGGTAGAGTTACACTTTGGTATAGTTAGTATCTCTGTTTGTTTGGCTCTGGTTTTATGAGTATGTGAGGTGTTTTCCTGAGAATTATTTTTGAGGTGTTGTACCAAAATGTTTTTGGCATAGATTTTCTGTATGCTTGGAACGTCAAATTGTTTAAAAATTTCTGTTGTTGACGTCCTTATGGGAACCTTTAGTATGGTCTTTATGATGCAATTCTGAGTTACCTTCAGCTGTTTTATATGTTTTGATACTGCTGAGCCCCATCCTATTATTCCATATTCCAATTTGGAGTGGCATAAAGCATAGTAAACTCTCTTTAAATCAATTATTATTTTTTGGTAAACTAATGTTTTTAAGACAAGATTTTTTATGCATAGCACAAAGGGTAACAATTATTTTTACAAGCAATAATTGTTCGCCTGAAACACTCATCCACATTGAAAAATCTCCTGATAAAAGATACATGACGCCAACGGGACTCGAACCCGTGTCCCTTCGATTTCCGGTCGACAGCTCTGACCACTGAGCTATGGCGGCTTATCTCTTACCCGCGAAATTATTCAATATATACTAGTGTTTCATTCAACAATTACTGCTTGTTACATTTTTCACCTGAAAACAACCAACTTTATTTTATATGGGAAAGGCATTGTAAGTGCTAACTCTCTCACTAGATGGCGTCGAGACAAATTGTCTACATTTTTAGGTGAAATACTTGAACTTGTCAAATATTAATTATTATTTTTTGGTAAACTAATGTTTTTAAGACAAGATTTTTTATGCATAGCACAAAGGGTAACAATTATTTTTACAAGCAATAATTGTTCGCCTGAAACACTCATCCACATTGAAAAATCTCCTGATAAAAGATACATGACGCCAACGGGACTCGAACCCGTGTCCCTTCGATTTCCGGTCGACAGCTCTGACCACTGAGCTATGGCGGCTTATCTCTTACCCGCGAAATTATTCAATATATACTAGTGTTTCATTCAACAATTACTGCTAAATAAAGTTGGTTGTTTTCAGGTGAAAAATGTAACAAGCAGTAATTGTTGAATGAAACACTAGTATATATTGAATAATTTCGCGGGTAAGAGATAAGCCGCCATAGCTCAGTGGTCAGAGCTGTCGACCGGAAATCGAAGGGACACGGGTTCGAGTCCCGTTGGCGTCATGTATCTTTTATCAGGAGATTTTTCAATGTGGATGAGTGTTTCAGGCGAACAATTATTGCTTGTAAAAATAATTGTTCTCTTTAAATCCCTAGCTGACAAATGTTCCGTAATTTTTTGAAGAAGTAGATGAGTTTAGTTAACTTTTTTGAAGTTCGATCAATGTGTGAATCCCAGTGTAGTTTATCGTCAATTTCAATACCAAGATATTTTATGCTTTTGGTTTGAGTTATAATCGAGCAGGAACATTGAGGAAATTTTTTTTGACATTCATGTAGTTTGAGTATATGCATTCATTGGTTGTCCTCTTTTGTTTTTGGAGAAAATTAAATATTTGGTTTTATTCACATTTAATGTAAGGGAGTTTGCTTTAAGCTAGTTTTGAAGAACAGTTAGGCCATGTTCAGCCTCCTTATATGTGCTTGTCCAATCTTGTTCATGGAATAAAATTACAGTGTCATCTGCAAAGCTCATTATGTTTCCTTTGATGGGAAGATTCATAAGGTCATTTATGTAAATTAGAAATAGTATAGGTCCTAATACGCTTCCCTGGGGGACACCGTACTTAATTGGTAGAGTTTTGCTCATTCTTTTACCAATTTGTACAAATTGTTCTCTTCCCGTTAAGTAACTTCTAAGTAGGTTTAGGGTTGTTTCGGTTATTCCATTTTTTTTTTTAGTTTTAAATACAGTATTTCGTGGTAATTTGTATTGATATTTTAGACAAACTTAAAATTATTTCGTAAAACGTAATATTTAACTTAACATTGTTACGTAAAACGTAGTCATATAGTGTCCGCCATCTTAAACTGTGTGAAAATCGGTACCAAAATAGAACACGTCCTTTTTTTCATCCCGATCCGAAACGAAGGACTGTGCGGTTGCATTGTTCTACGCTCTTCATATTATACGCATTTTAGTATCAAAATAGAAGTTAAAAAGACGACGATTGTAGTTTACCTATAGAAAGTACTCTGTGAGTGCTTCCACCCATTATATTGGTCCTCCCGTTTATTTATCGGGAAGAATAAAAAAAACTTTTTAAAAGTGTGCAAATCTGTCAAACGGACGCTCTAGTATAGTACCACTGTTGTTTTCCCTGTTCTTCAACATAGGTTCTGTTTACTCAAAGTGTTTTGTTAAAGCTCCTGCCCCATAATTTGAAGATATTTTTATTAAAGTAACTCATAATACTCAGTTTTCCCCGTGTAATTACACAATTCGACGATAAGATCTAAGAAAAGTATATTTAAGACTGGGCAACTCCCTGTTAACATAATAAGGTTGTATTGGCTTTGGAGCATTAAGTAGAACAATTTTCGATCCTTTTGTGAAGGCACAGAAATTCATAATTAGAGTTATTGTGCGTTAACTTATAGAATATCTAGCGGTGAACTCTTAAAAAAAAAATAATTTCCTTTATGTTCATCAAAATTACATAAAATGTTTATCATCCACGTACATAAAAACCTATATGTCTTAATAAAGTTGACGATAAAAATATATTACATGAAGTTACACCAGAAAGGACCTCTTGGTCTTGATGAGCAACACGGCAAAGTATCAAAATCCATACAGAATTGCACATTAAAACACGCTAGTTGACCTACATGGGTCCAATAAGAACTAAATCGTTGATTAAAAAAAAACATAAGAACTCCGACGGTAAACACAAGCTTTGGACAAATAAATACCGGGCAATAAAAGCATTAAACAATATATCACTCGATATCAAAAGTGAGCGACACAAAAAACATTTCAGAGACAAAATTAAAATATGGATTAAAGAACAAAAAAGGCAAAATTATAACGTAAAAGAATAAAACATTTACATTTATAATAATATTTTTATGATTTTTGTAGCACCGTTTTTGTGCAAAATCACATCAAGGGCGCTGTATAAATATATAATAATATTTCTAATAATACACAACTCCATTACAATACACGCATAATTGTATTCAACCGTACCTCATAAAAGATACTATAATTGCCGATTTTTTGTTGTGTTTTTTTCATTCCCACCTTTATTATTGTATTTTATTTTATTTCATCTAGTTTTATTTCATCTAGTTTTATTTCATCTAGTTTTATTTCATCTAGTTTTATTTCATCTAGTTTTATTTCATCTAGTTTTATTTCATCTAGTTTTATTTCATCTAGTTTTATTTCATCTAGTTTTATTTCATCTAGTTTTATTTCATCTTAGTTTTATTTTATTTTATTTCATATTATCTTTTTATTGAATACTATAAAATGGGGGCCTCTCAGCACTGGTAAAGCACTCAGTGAGGTCCACATTATCAAATAATCTTTTAAAATATCAAAAGTTATTTATATAATTTTTATATAATTATTTATATAACTAGGAGGATATATGAAGTCAGGGACGTCCGAGGAAGACATGGCACGATCAAGTGAATTAGATACTCGAGTCGGGCCATGTCAAGAGTCAGAATAAATGAAGAGTGTGTATGAATGTGAATGAGGCAAGAAGTGTGTGCCAAGACCGAAATGTTTGGCGGTCCGTCCTCTCTGCCTACACCTGCGGGGAAACGGCGTGATGGTTAGTTAGTTAGTTTGTTATTTATATAATAAAAAAAAACACAAATAAAAACATCAACAACACATCGCGTAAAACATTCGAAGATTCAGAAGATGTTTGATTGAGGATGGTGTAAGCAGAACCTACAAGGTTATGCGTGTGACACCACTTCCTCTCTGCTTACCCCTAGATAAAATAATTTATATGAAATTATAATGCTCAATGCTCGTTTTCAGCCACAGGGCATTATGTTTGAACTAAATACCGCCCAGAGAAAAATGTATAGTTATATATTCGCACCACGAGCGCATACCTTAACATGGTTCGAACCAAGGCCTAGTTTTTACCCAGCCAGCTCGCTACCACTCGGCTTTGGTGAAACAGTATGGAACGGGTTGGGCTAACAATGCAGCGGCGTAATAGTAAAAAATGCATGGGTGTGGATGATGTTAAAAATCGCGGTCGTTTCTGAATCGTTCGATTTAGGTAATGGGAAGCAATTCGGAGAATGTTTGAGACGCCATTATTCAATAAAAACTTCGATGAAATCAGGTTTGTGTTGGACGATGTAAAAGTGTAAAAGAATCGAAACTTTGCGATATTTATCAAAATTACATCCACACATACCCAGATCAAACGAGCTATGTGAGAGATTTCTTAAAAGATTGGCCTCTCTGATTTTCTGGTTAAAAAACCGGTGGTAAAACTCATAAGCAAAAAGGCAGCTAGGAATTTGCAAAAGTCACTTTCTAATGCACCATTTATTATAAAAATGAAAAGTCTCGTATATAAGAATGTGTAATCTCAAATAAAAAGCTAGATACAAAACACAGGGAGATTAGAAATATATAGATAAAATACTGACACCAAAAAATACAGACTGAAACAACTCAGCACTAACAGCATGCAATATATTTATAATTATTTAAGAACAAAAACACTATTTAAATATTATAATTCCTTCATATTGTCGACACTACTAAATTTTAATAATATGTAAATAAAAACCTCAGCCCGGGAGATCCCAGGGCATCATTATCTCAATTTGTTACAAGAAATGAAGATAGTAAAACATTTATTATTATTACTATACCTAGATATTTGATTTTAGCTTGATTATTTTATGTTTATTCCAATTTTGTTTGTAGTTATTTAAATGAATAAAATACCGCACGAGAAGAGAAGGTAGTTGGGAGGGGAAGGAGATGTTAAAGAGGCAGAGGTATATGAGCTGTTAGTATTCATTTCAGCAAACACGGCTAAAGCCAATTCAATCAATGTCTCGATTTTCAGGTTCAGCCACGTTAAGGTTGAGTTGGGTTAGGTTAGGTAAGGTCAGGTTGCGTTTGGTTAACATCACATATTTTAACACTTTTTACTGCCAGTTTGACCTATTTATGTCGCCACCATTAGTGATAGAATAATAATTGTGAATTTCCGGGCACTCGCAACACAAGCCGGACACTGGAGATTCTACATCACATTTGGAGTAAATTTTGTCTTATAACTTTTTTTTTGAGTTTTGTTTTCGAGTAAATCGAGTCCGAAGTTGAAATTATTTCGATCGAATACCAGCTATTTAATATACTATCTAATGCGTCGAAGCGTAGAACCAACTACGAAAGATTTTTTTGTCCCTTTAGTTGTCGAAAAAGAAGAGAATTCTCAGATCGAAAAAAAAATGTTTTTTGAATTCTATGTTTCCGAGTTTCCGGACACCATGTAAACTATTTTAAATTTTTTTGTAACAAATTTTTATTCGCCCTTTATAACATTTTTTTATTTGTTAATTAATTAATTAAGTTTTTTAGCTAATTTCTATGTTTTTCTTTGTTCCAGGTATGTTTGACGTCAGTAAGCTTAATACGACAATTAAAATTAAAATATGCTATAAGGAAGTAGGTAAGTCCGTACACATTTTATTAAAAATATCATGTCATTACAATATTTGAACTCTGTCAAATAAAATAAATTTATAATTCAATTTTTATCGGAATTACTATTTTTTTTAACCCTTTGTTATGTAAACTCATCAATGCATATAGTCAATGTAGTATATATAATACTACTATGTCTAAACGAAAGGAGACAAAGAAAATAATCCGTGACACTATCTAGGTTACAATAAAATTCATCTAAAATTTGTAATCATTCAAAAAGATAGCAGCCAAAAATATGAGAAAAATTAGTTGAAGCTAATATTGTTCATTCTGAATTTGAAATAAGAGATCGACAAAAATTATGTAAAATAATTTGGTCCCAATGGCCGAGTTGGTTGATGCGCATTCGCATTAAGACAGAGATCCTGGGTTCGATTCCCAGTTGAGGCCGTTACCTTTTTTTATTTTCTGTATCTTGTTCTGTTTCATATTTAGTATTTTTCAGTATTATCTTCTTCTTCAATGATATATAAATGACAAGGAAATTATTTGTTTGTTTTCACCAATGCATCATTTTTACTTATCTCAATGTTTTCTATCTAGTCTACCAACGTTTTCACAATAGCAACATTGTAAAAAAGTACTATTTGATCTACAGCAACGTCGTTTTTACCTCGATAAGGCGCAGAGTACGTTGGCTTCAGCTTCCCAGTCTATACATAGGCACAGCGTTCTATCCTTGTAGGGTATTTCGTCCTATATCAGTAGGGACTCGTTTGGTCGGACTGCGTTTACTAGCAGCTTATACGGGAAGAACTAGTAGCTATGTAGATAGTACTTGTTCCCTTTTAGGTGTACTAGTTTCTATGAAAAAATGTCACCAACGGACATTCAACTTAAGCTCGTATTGTAAGATTTCATATTGTCATTATTACGTTCTTAGGTTCAATATAAGTAAAGGTAATATTTAAAAACAGTAAGACGAAACTTAATGTGAAATGACTATTTTTCGATTAATTTTTACTACAAAGCGGTTTATATCATGAATACAAAAAAATGCTTTGGATAAATTGAAGCTTTTCCTATCGATTCGCTTTAATAGAATTAAAATAAAATTATTAATTACTGTATAGAAAAATTTAAGCGTAAACTACAAAAAAAAAATCATTGGAAATGTATGAACCCATGATATAAGACACAATTTTTAAAAATACAATTTTATGTATAAATTTTTTTATGAGAGTTTACTTTTCTTTATATACAAAATGAATTAGAACAACTTTTGTGCTAAAATCGACCGTCGATATATACATTTTTGGCTACTGTATTTTTCTTATTTAACACAGGAAGCATTGAGAATGTCTCCTATGTCATCTTAGGGGATGCTGTGTGAAGGGTCTTTTTTAAGGAAATGAAAGAAAGATGTTCTGCGACGGAAAAAGCTATCAGGGACGTGTAGGAATCTGGGGGTCTGTGTGTCCAGGAGTGACGAACGTACGAATCTATTGGTCGAGAGAGTCCTGCTGGAGAGTTGAAAAGGCCTCCCTCAACCGGTATATCTTGATCCGGCCCGCCACGCAGTAGTTGAGCAGACGCTTCCGCCGCCAAGACCTAGACAAACCTCACCTCCATGAACCCGGGCACTCCTGCTAAGTAATTAGACAGAGGTGGTGGTTATCCAATAAATGGCTCCCGCCTTCCAAATTGTATTCCAAAACATATTAATTATGTGCTGTTTGTTTTTGTCTAAAATAAATATTTTTTTAATTACGAAAATTCAATAACCCCACAGACTATATACACACCCCAACCAGGAAACAAACACAAGTTATGATTCAATAATATTTACATAAAAATGAATGCATTACAAATAAATACAGGATACGAAGTACCCAAGTAGTTAACAGTACGGTAAGAAGCCCACAGCATCCGAAAGAAACGATCTTAACTACCTTTTGTTAGCGCCGAGAGACTAACAAATACGCATTCACTAATGGGTAAACAGCTGATAGCTAAACAATAGCGCTTTGATCTCTACAAGGCTTGAAAACGGGTCCGGGCGCTGCGCTGTGGCGGAACGCTGAACGCAGGGGATGTCAAGTCTTGCAGTCATTTTATATTTAATATCAACAAACAATCATATTATGTAAAATTGCGACGTTTTGTAGTGCTTTCTCAGTTGGGAAAGTCGAACGCTTCGAAAACTTTAATTCATTTCATGCAAAAAATATTGTGAACTAGATCATTTATTTAGTATTATTTTACCCGCTATGCTAGGGATGTCCCTGTATAAAAACCCAAATTAAAGTTTTTTATAATATGCATTTAATAATTTTTATTAAATTATACAATTCAGTTTAAGTTATGAATATTTTATGTGATAATTTAATTAATAAAATTGGATAAGGAATGTGAGAGATGTATAAAGGGAGACGAGGTGGTTAGATTGTAGAATGTATGTACGTTATGATTGACATTTAATGCAAGTGGAGGGATTTGTGTTTTGAAAGTTTGGAATTGGGTTTCTGTTTTAAGTTGTCAGGGAGAAGGTTGAAGATTTTTGAAGCTAAGTAGATGAATTGTCTTTGTGCTGATGCAATATGTAGTTTAGGTACATTGTCTTTGGGCTGATGCTATATTTAGTTTAGATACGTTGTCTTTGTGCTGATTCAATGTGTAATTTAGGTATAATGTCTTTGTGCTGATGAAATATGTAATTTAGGTATAATGTCTTTGTGCTGATGAAAAATGTAGTTCAGGTACATTGTTTTTGTGCTGATGCAATATGTAGTTTAGATACATTGTCTTTGTGATAATGCAATGTGTAGTTTAGGTACATTGTCTTTGTGCTGATGGAATAGGTAGTTTAGGTACATTGACTTTGTGCTGATGCAATATGTAGTTTAGCACCAGTGTTAAACTCTCGAATTACATTATTTTCTACTTTTCGACACATTTTTACATTGCATTCTCGCCTATGCGTTCATTACAATTCCACTATATTACTAGAGTGTTGCGTGGAAGATGCTCCCAGTTTCGCTTTTATGAAAGACAACCATTATGAATCGAAACGCTACTGAAAAATGCTCTACGACCAAATCTTAATTGTTAGGTACTTCCCACCGATACGTGAGCATCACATTATACTCCAATTGGGAATACCGTATACCCACTGCCAATGGTCAATGGGACTTTTGATTGAAACGACTAGCCATTTTTAGTGACCAGTTCGCCATCATCACAGCCTCACACCATTTCCCAATTTTATTGGGGTTGCCAGATTATATTGATCCACTGACTTTACCTACTGTTTTACCATCAACTAAAAAACGAAATCCGTCAATTTTTGTTTGCTCTAAAAATTAAGAAAAAATTTCTGAAATCTATGTATTTTCAAATATACACACGGTGTGAAAGGGTTAAATCCCCTTCGCATAGATTTTGTAAGAAATATTGATAAATTAATAATAAAATGAAATGTTTGATCTGCCCTGCGCGTAACATGAAGAAAAGGGCGCTACTTATTCGGGAGTCGCGTGGGCAGGACACGCCGGGTACACCCTACCAGCGATACCAGTGCCGATCAGCAACCTACCTAATACCTGCCTAACTGCCTACTCCTACGGTCCATTGTCTCTGGTCTCTGGTCTCTGGGCTGCGGGCTGCTTGTAATGTGCACCGGGTACTGAGTGGTCTAACGAATTAAACATGGGAAGATTATGTATTGTATTCAGGTGTATACTGTACAATATGAACATACTAGTAGTTCTATGAACTGTTAGTAGACCTCGAATCTTAAAAAAATATTTTTCAATTTTATCTTATTTTATAAATCAAAACCAAAATAGGTACTTAAATTATAATATAATCCATTGCATTCTTTATTTACGAGTCGTTTCTACGACTCTTTCGTGAGTTTAACAGCTTGGCTGTGGAACGATTTGCCGGCCTCTGTGTTTCCTCCCTCCCTCCTGTTCACTCCTTCCTCTTCTCAAAAAGCCTCTTCACACAGCATCCCCAAAGGACGTAAACCAACCCTGCAAGAAATTATTTTCCTCAAAGCCTCCTTTGTGGATTTAGTTCATGTTTTTATGTGAAACCGCACAAGAGTCCCAACTGCTCCCAACCGTCTGGAGCCAGTGAGACTATGGCATCCCCAATTGCGGTATGTTGTTAGGCTGAAGGTAGTGGGGAAGGAAATGTGGGAAAGTACCTGGATATTCATTTGTGGTCACCAAACACAGTCAAAGCCATTTCAAGCAACATTTCAATTCTGAATGGTGTTCTTACACCAGGGTGATACTGAGAGTATCTTCCACAGTGTTAAAAAAGAAGCTATACAGAATTGTGTGACAACCCATCATCGATTATTAGTTATTTTTTAAAAAATGCAGCAATCTTTCAGGGGTAGGCAGAGAGGACGCACCGCCAAACAACTCGGTCTTCACACACACACTCCTTGCCTCATTCACATTCATACATAGTCTCATACATAATTTTCTTTTATTCTGACTCGTGACACGGCCCGACTCAAGTATCCGATTCACTCGGTCGTGCCATGTCTTCCTCGGGTGTCCCCGACCTCTGCTACCATTCACATTTGCATCGTATACTCTCCTTACACTGCTTTCTTCGCTCATTCGCTCTACATGCCCAAACCATCTAAGCGTCCCATTCTTGATCTTATTCACTACGCTTACATTTTTTTTTTGCTTTTCGAAACCAATCAAAGGTCTCAGTTTAGTTCCTATGCCATTCGCTACCGGTTGCTGAGTAAACAGCCGGCGGTCCCCGGTGTAGAATGCGGTAATGGGTATCTAGCAAGTAGCTAGTAGCTAGTAGCATTATGTAGTAAGTTCCCATTTCAATGGAGGTGGAACTATCCATTGGCCCCTTTTGGAGCACACCGGATAGCTTACGGTGACCATGAAACGTGTAAAAAGTTTGGCAAAAATCGCTTAATGCGATGCACTACGTAGTAATGCAAAATCATGTGTTTTTGGTTTGAAAATTTGGTCACCTAGAAATGTTTCAGATGCTTTAAATAAATACCGCGTGTATAATAATACATCTTGGCCTTTGAAATAATGGAGTATTTTTTTAACATAAGTCTTTTTATAAGCCCAGAAAAAAATAATTTATAAGGCCTATGAAAACTGCTTTAATGTTCAAAATTTCCTACTTATGAACCCATTTTCGGTTATAGTTTTATTGTATAATGTGGCAAATTTATTTATAAATTTATCGGAAAACATTTAAATATTTATGCCTGAACATCCACAAAATAAAATAAAAGGCACTTTTTGACCATGTTTTTTTCTTGCCTAAATCATAACAGCTGGATGGTGTTAAGCGGGAATTTAAGCCTTATCGCCATCTACGTAAGGAGTGTTATTGATGGCGGCTCGATTCAAAATATTACACGACCTAGTGCAACTGTTTTCTTTTTGAGCTACGGTGGAAAATGTGCCTTTTCTCAATATATGGGTCATTTTTCAACTTAGCAACAAGATAGCCAAACTCTTATCCCAGGCGCCAGACAAACGAACGATATTGATTATCAAGAAAGAATTTAAAATTTTGATAATTTTTACCCGAAGTAAGAAAGAATTGACGTATTTTGCGTATACAGACCGTCTATGTGCTTAAGTTTTCTGTGTTTTACTGTCGATGACTTTTTGGAATATATTTAAAGTATTTTGAAGGGTCTATTGTAAACTTTTAAATGCAAAGCGTGGTATTACCCTTTTCGATAACCGCTTTAATCATATATCGCACCGTTATGCAAAATGAGATAATAATCACTATTTTTATGATCTTCGCAAACACAACCGATCTATCTGTTTAAGTTTTCAGTGTTATCCTGTCGATGGCTTTTTGGAATAAATAAAAAATATTTTGAAGGGTCTATTGTAAACTTTTAAATGAAAATGCAAAGCGTGGTGTGACCTATTGACTATTTTTATGTTTCCAAGTATGGTTAACATACTTACCTAATAAGTCACTTTAGATATACACACCATATATAAGTTTAAGCTTGGAGAAGATACCATTTTACCCGCTAATTCTGTTTATATTAAATTTATTAGAAGATTAGTAGCAAAAGGAGAGTTCATATTTATTTTGAATATATTTTTGTTGGTCAATTTAAGGTCAACCAAAAAGCTTAGAAATTCTACTTAAGTTTAAATGGGTGCTATCGATGTACTGTGTACTCAAAGGAACGCAAATAACCGAGGTGTTAAACATTTTTATTTTGGGGTCCCGCAAAACACTATTCCCTGGTCACCGCACCAATCGCCTACGCCATTCTATTGTTTTCTCAATACAGCTTAGTTGTTTTTCTCCAGTAATACATCCTATCCGCACCGTGTACTTTCACGGTTTCTAGTATTACTCTAGTACTGCATAGTGCATGCCCGGCACTTTTAGAGAGATTGCTTGGCCCGCAGCGTCTGAAATTCAATGGTCCATTATTTGAACAAGATAAGGTTGGATGGGATTGTTCGAGAGATTAAGTGATAGATTTATGTATCGGCGGGGTTGTTTTTTTAAAGGCATTTGTAAGGAAGGCTTTGGTTTATTTCGCCAATAGCGTTAACTGTCACATTCGTACGTTTTAATATGCTGTGTCACCGTTGGAATAGGCAATGAAAACTTAAATGAAATATATATATAGGGTTTTCCAATAAGAGGTGTTATTTTGAATAGCCCTCTATTTCGGTAGATGTTACTTTTGAAGCTGTCATTTTTTGACATTTGAAAAGTAGAAACTATGCCATTAATAAAAATGGTACGATACACACTTCAACAACGCATTGAAATTATTAAAATTCACTTGAGTGAATTAAATGCAAATCATCTTGAGTGATGAAGCCCATTTCCACCTTTGTGGTTTCGTCAACAAGCAAAATTTTCGTATCTGGGGCTCGGAAAACCCAAGAGTTATTGTTGAAAAGCCTCTCTTTCCTCAACGTGTGACTTTTTGGTGTCGTTTATGGTCCGGCGGAATCATTGGACCTTACTTTTTCGAAAATGAGGCTGGAGCAACAGTTACGGTGAATGGATTACGCTATCGAGAGATGATTAATGATTTTTTATGGCCGGAATTGGATGGTATTGATCTGGACAACGTTTACTTTCAACAAGACGGCGCTACGTGCCACACAAGCAACAAAACCATTGATCTTTTACGATTGAAAATCAAAATAACACCTCCTATTGGAAAACCTGTATACATACATATATAGCTCTACCGAAACACGCAATATTTTATCACTTCTTCATGTTTCTTTGTCCTCGTTTCAACTGTTTATTTGTTGTTTTTTTGTTTTATGTGAATACCGCACAAGAATCCTAACAGCTCCCAACCGTATGGAGCCAATGAGACTATGGCATCCCCAATTAGGGTGACATAACACAATAGTCCCAACCGTTCCCCACTGTCCAGAGACAGTGGGACTATGGCACCTGTCATCGTGGTCAGGTTAGGTTAGGTTTATTAGAAATCAATAATTATGAACTAATATATTAAAATTACACATTTTTATTTCGATGATTAGAACCAGAAAAATAAACTTTAAATCTTCCACTCTCTTTTAACGGTATCAATTGGTTTTGAACATACTCCATCGGGGAATGTTGCGAGGCTGAAAGGAATAAGATGGATAATAGGATAGTCGGTTATTCAGATATGGTCACCAAACATGGTTAAAGCCATTTAGATTCTTAATTGTGATCTAGGGTGACATTGAGAGTATCCACCTCTCTTAAACGTGCCATGCTTAGAATAAGCTAACCGGGCAGTTCATGACAGTGGCAATTCAACAGACTTTTGAAAAGTTATATACAATCGAGAAAAAGTAATGAAAAAAAACTAGGTAACTTTAGGTTGGGTTAGGTAAGGTTAGGTTAGGTTGGATTAGGTTAGGTTAGGTTAGGGTAGGTTAGGTTAGGTTAGGTTAGGTTAGGTTAGGCTACGTCAGATTAGGTTAGGTCAGGTTTCATTAGGTTAGGTTAGGTTCATATGACAGTTTTTTCATCACTTTAAAGACTTTTTTTTAAAGAAAGACAAACATTCCATGGTTACGAAAAACCTGAAAAATAATTTTAAATCTGCTACTACCACCACAGTAAGCGGAAAATGTTGCTTGTATCGTTGTGGAGGAATTTCAGCCGAGGAATAGAACGCACGAAACCTCGGATGAATCATATAATCAATTTACATCACTTTTCAAACGTTTGTTGAATTGCCATTTAACCGTAAAATAACTGTCCTCTTTGATATTTTTTTATTGTTAATAGATTAAGATTTTCTATATTGATATTGTTTACAAATACACTAGCATTCATTGATTATATGCATGTAGTTGTATATATATGCCTATGAGAGTGATTATTAAGTATACCGTACGCCTTTGAGTGTGTGTATGTTTATGAGTATGTTGACTGTATTATATCTATCTGTCTATGTATTGTATATCTTTGTATTGTAGTCCCTTAAAATGTCATTCTTCTGTATCTATTTGACTGTGGCTTCTCGTTATATAATTGATATTGTGAACATTACCTGTTGATATTGCGTTTTATTGAAGAATAAAACAAATTGCATTACAATCATTACAATCGCAGGGATTGAACCCAAGACCTCTGGTTCCAGAGTCAAGAAACTTTCCACTCTTTCACCAGAGATCGTCAAATTCCTCAGTCGTTTTAATTTGTCTCAAACTTAAGTAGGTATAAAAATACACAAATCTCCGATTTGGATCTTACGGCGCCATCCATCTAGCCCTGTCCCCGCTAGTGTCAGGGCATCTGTTCCTAGTATTGTTGTATCGCCCCGGATAGGAGAGGGGCAAGGGTGGGGTTGCAGGAGATAAAAATTGTCGGCGACGACATTAATCTGCCGCAGACATGGTGACAGATAATGCTATGGAGACTGCTCAGTCTAACCAGGGTTGCCACAAATTAATCTTAATTTAACGAACATACTAATAACTTTTCCTTCACAAGATTATTTATTAGTTTAACGATGCCGACCGTGTATTATTAGGGCCAAAAGTTTCATTAGAGCTTAAATAATTTAAATTTACAAAACGTAAATAAATATAGTGTAGCACACATCCGTACAAACATTCAGTTTGGTTGGGTATTTTGGCCTCAAATCCAAATTAAAGTTTCATATGAAAAAGGCCGCCTAGCTATCGAGGCCCGGGACTAACGCGCAGACAACCGATAGTAACATTGTTGATGATGGGCACGTCTAAGAGTTTGGGAAAACGCACTTAACCCGTCAAAATTGGTTGAAATGTGTTGATCTTATAACAGGTTATTTCAAGACCACGCATTTCGAATTTCTACCTGTTTATAACATATGACCATTCTCTTGAACGCCTAGGTACCTACAAAAGTATATATGTTGTTTTCTTAAGATAATATCTGTACATTTTTGGAGCCAAAACGGTAATTTTATGAAATTCCCTCGTTAGAAAAAAATTGCAAAGTATGCTCCGAAAATTATTAAAAACACATGTTATTTAACACATTATAGATATGAAAAAATTCACAATGTAACATAAATGCGATTTAGGCATTTGTCGACAGGTTTTAGCTCCATTTAAAACGATTCGTGTTTTATTAAATATTTTCACAATTTTTTTATGTTTTTATTAATTAATTTACCTCAATTATTTTCGCTTTTTTAATATTAGCGCGCTCCCTCTAACATTTGTATCGACATATCTCCCTTTCAAATCATATTTTTCTTATTTTTTAACGTTTATTAACGAAAAAATTACTTCTCTCGGTAATTCGAATTATTTTAGCATATTATTTGCCCTTTTACCATCTTGCAAAACAACACAAATTAGTTACTATTTAAAAAGAAAAATATATAATAGTGTACACAAAAGATGTTTGATCTCATTTATTTGAATTGTGTATTTTATTTTTATTTTACAAAATATTCTAATTCATATAAAATCTCAAAGCCAAAAACATCAAATATTCACGGTCTCGAGTACTGTTCAATATATTCGTACCTGATTTACATGCACCTATTTATGTAAATACCTATTTTGGATACCCCTGTCGCTAGACAGACTCGCCCATAAAATGCGGGCACTCAGACCGACGGGATCTCTTCAGTCTGCCAGAGATCGGCAACAATTGCTCTCGAGCTTATGCTAGGAATATCTGAATTTGTTTTCACTAGAACTTTACCTCTAATTTGTTTCTCAAAATTATTTTTGAACACGTTTTTAGAACCAATCACTTTTCTAGTTCAAAAATAATGTCCCTATCACTTTAACCAAAAACGAAAAAATATGTATAAATCCATCTGTTTGTCTCAACAAAAAAATCTCGAATGGTAATAATGGGTCTCACCCAGGCGTAGTGTGTTCAATTCCTCGGCTGGCTAAGTCATCCATCACAACACAAGCAACATTTTCGGCTTACTGTGATGGTAGTAGGAGATTTTCAAATATTGTCAGGTTATTCGTAACCTGGGAATGTTTGTCTTTCTTAAAAAAAAAAAAAATTCCTTCTTCAACACAAGTATTTTCTGTTTGATACGTCTTCCCATAGTTAGCCACGGATAATAATAATAATAATAATAATTTTTGGATGACTTGTATAGCGCCGTTTTTGTGCAAAAACACCTCAAGGGCGCTGTACAAACTTATAATACATTTGTACAGTGGTCTATGTTATTACTTAACTATTTATGGAGAAAATATACAGTTCAATACTTACCTGATAGGTCACTTGAGATTAACACTTAATTAACATTATCTAATTGTTTATTGGCGAAAATTAACATTATCTAATTGTTTGAATTATTCATTAGCTAACTAACTAACCATCAAAACCAGGGGAAGGCAGAGAAGATTTGTTCAAATCAACGTCATTTTTTCTGAAGTGTATGTAAGTTTAAGTAAGTACATTATTAGCAACTATCGCTTTTACAAGTGAAAAAAACCAAATGAACTAGTGTTTATTTGGTTTGTTTTTTGTCAAAGCGAGAATAATTAAGTGTTTTTGAATAATAATAATAATAATGTTTATTTCAGCTGGACAGAGCGGTGTGTGCAATGCTCTGCCTGCCATAAAAGTTTACATTTAAGTTAATACATAAAAATAAAATGAATAAAAAAATAAATAAAAATAAAAATAAAAATAATAAATAAAAAATCAATACATTGATGTGCACATTAGGTCTTTATGGTGGCTTCAGTGAAATTCTCCATCTCCGGTGTAGAGGCGCTCCCTGCCACTGGGCAACGGCCTGGACAAGAGTGTTGTCCGATCTCTGGTAGCGCTGCCTCGTCCCGGCTATTCTGTGGCGCATCAAAGCAGCGAACCCATGCACCCTTCCTTCGGTGAACATCTGTGAGGCGCTGCATCGCCAGGGGAGGCCAAATAGGGCTCTGTATGCGTGGTTGTACTGTACTCGGAGTGTGTTCATGACGCCTTGTGTGTATGTCGTCCATAGCTCGCTAGTGTAGAAGCTCATACAATATGTTTGGAAAAGTTGCTTCTTCACCGGAGGACTGCATTTGTTGAATCTCCTGGCAAGCATGTTAGCTCGCACACTCAGTACTCTTCTTTGACGTTCTATGTCTTTTTTTATCATTTAGGTCATCGGTGATGACATGCCCCAAATATTTGATTTCGCTGCAAATTGTCAGGTTGGCCCCGTCGAGACGTATGGGTGGAATGACAGTGGGACCAGTATTTGCTTTAAATATCAGCAGGGATGACTTTTTAGCATTGTACATCAGCCCGTGACTATCAACGTAAGCTTAACAAAGCTAGATAAGTCAACTGTTTCTTGCCCCTGGTGTATCTGGACCGGCAACGTGATAAGTGTCGCGAGGATTCTGTCCCCGACTGTACTCTTCGTCTATTTCTGGTAAATGCCAATGGTTACGAGTACCACGCATCCAAAGAACTAATACTTCCACTACCCACTAGGGATTGCAAATTTGGAACGTTTTGGAAAATCCGGATTTACAGATTTCTTGAAACTAAAAAACCGGGTTTTTCACAAAAAACTTTTACAAATTTAATGAAAAAATAAATAAAAACAGAACGTTTTTTCGAATATGTTAAAACATTATTATATAAGTTATGAGGTTCCACAAAATCAAACACCCAATAATGTATAATTATTCATTGTGTAATGTTGACTTAATCAATGTAATCGAAATACTTGACCTAGGCATAATGTTTGATCAGAAACTCTGCTTTGTATCTCACATAACTTCCATCGCTAACAGGGCTATGAAAATGTTTGGTTTTATAGTAAGAATTTCCAAGGATTTTAAAAATATCAACACATTAAAAATTCTGTTCACATCTCTCGTTAAAAGTATTCTAGAATACAACTCTACAGTTTGGTCACCTGTCTTTAATAATCGCATTAATACCATTGAAAGAGTCCAACGCAAATTTTTGAGGTGTATTAATTTTAGGCTTGGAATTCCTTTAGAAACAATAGATTATGATTTCTTATTACATTCATTGAAATTGCTTAAGTTAAGTGATAGAAGAAAGAATTTTGATCTTATATTTTTATACAAAATTATAAATTATCAGTTGGATAGCCCTGACATATTAATATTGATTCAATTTCATGTACCTACAATTAGATCAAGGTCCTCTAGTATGTATTATTGTGACAATTATAACACAGTCTCAAGATATAACTCCGTTATAAATAGATTGAACACGCTTGCGAACTTTTATGCTAAATTCGCAGATCCTTTTAATATTCCCCTTGTAAAGTATAAAGCTGCACTAATAACACATTTTAACGCCACTTACTTTAACGAGGTCACTACATAACAGGCTATTGTCATTGCTTATTTCTTTAATGTTATTTTATTTGTTATGTTTTAACTAAATTTAATTCTTTAATTTTTCTCATCAAAATTTATATCTATGTGTATGTAAAAAAATAAAATAAAAACTTTGTATGTAAATGGCACTTGTGCCGTAAATTCTAAATAAATAAATAATATAGAGGGTGCCCCACTGAAGTTCTTCCTTTTGATAGTGAGAAATGTGATATCATTTTTTTTCTCTCTTATGTTATTTTCTGTTTAAATAATAGTCACACTTCTTTATACCTAGTCTTGTATTTCTAAGTGATGTGAACATTCGGCTATGTCATCGTATCCCCCTTACTAACATTCGTGTATTAAATTGTACTCAACTAATAGACAACCGTTTACCATACACGTGGTTTTTATCAGTTGTGTAAAAATTATAACACGTTTATTAGTAAGTCCCTTAATGTCTACACATTAAGTAGATATTTCACGTCTGTTGAACGTGTTTGTTTTTATTCAATTTTGCAAAATGCTTCTTTTTTAAATTTAAATTTTAATATTTTTCAATCCATAATCTTTGGATTGTAAAATATCTCTAATCTCTTCCATAATTATTGCAGTGTCCGAATAATAAAAGAATCCGTATTTTTCGACATCCGAATTATCCGAATCGCAATCTCTACACACTACTCTACAACAGTGGGTGCAGTCGCGGGCCGAAGAGTTCCACAAGTTGTTGATTTTACGAAATAACAGGAGCATTGTCTGCTTTAAATAGAGAAGCCAATCAGATGACAGGGATGGTACTTGTAACTATTGTACAGTAAAGTTTGGGTTTTAAAAAGTATATATTGTAAGATATTGGGGTGGTTCCGTTTTTTATTATTAAACTGGTTTGTATTATTGTTTCTGTTTGGGCATGTCATACCATTTTTTTAAGAGGAATCGGTGTTTTTTGTTTGGATTTATGACTGAAATACATAACATATTTAAAAAATCTTAAATCATTGTGAATAATGGATATAATCTAATATCATGTATGTTCGTTTGAAAGTGTTTTGTAAATTTATTTAATTTTGAAGTACAGTAGTAGTTAAAAGCGGCTTTGGCAATAATGTAATTGTAAGAAACAAACAGGTCATATATTTGGGTAAAATTGTGCATTCCATATAGACACATAAGCACTACCTACTATACCTTACTCACTCATCAATATAAAGATTATATAATATAAAATTATTAATAAATTTGTAAGTAATCAATCAACACTTATAAAAAAACGCGCATGGTTCCAGATACGAATCGCAGTGCCGCGCGCGCGCCACACTGCTCTACTATAACGTGTCAAAAGCAGGAACTAAGTATACAAAATGAGGAACATGTGATATTCAAATGTTGATTGTATTCTACACAAAAATCTTTCATGTTAAGTGTCGAAAAAGTCCGTGCTTTTCGGTACAAATCGCTTTTGGTAACGCTTGTAAGAAATTTTATTTATTACCCAGTATTTGACTTGTATTATGCATAAATGAAGCGGTTATTTGTACATTTGATGTGGTACTTTTTTTAGGGGAGTTTTTTTATTTTTAATTAATTCGATGTTTTTACTACTGTATACTCTGAAGTCGGGGATTCCCGAGGAAGACATGGCACGATCAAGTGAATCAGATACTTGAGTCGGGCCATGTCAAGAGTCAGAACAATAGAAGAGTATGTATGAGACGATGTATGAATGTGAATGAGGCAAGGAGTGTGTACCAAGACCGAGTTGTTTGGCGGTCCGTCCTCTCTGCCTACCCCTGCGGGGAAACGGCGTGATGGTTAGTTAGTTAGTTAGTTAGTTTACTCTGATTTAAAACTCTGTGCACTCCACTGTATATAGATAGTTTAGGTACATGGAAAGTTAAATAAGGTTAAGCCAAAAAATTACTTATGCTGTTAACCTTAAGTAGGTACAGTGGAAGATGGGATGGGGATAGGATATGCTCTTGATACATTAAATTTAGAGGTGAAATAGATCCACTGGCTCCAGCCACCAGCATTTATTTCGTGTCTAAATTTAAACCTTTATAATATCACCGTCCTCGAGTCTTCTAGAGTTTAGTTTGGATATACGTCCGTCGAATACGCCAAGTTGTGCTAGTTCTTGGCGACTGCTTGGGAAAACCATTTTAATACTCTTAGCGGAAAATAAACAGAGTTCTCCCGCTGCTGAGATGTGCTGACGTCCTAAAGAACACACCGTTACATCTCAAATTAATCGTACAAAAACTATCTTCCCGCTGCATTTAATATCAAATCAGAAATAGTCTCCCTAAAAATACAACTCCAAACTCTCGGCCAAACAAAACAAAGTGTGGAATTCACCATTTTCTCTCTCATTTGAGAAGTAAACGACATCTAGCGACAGATTTATTGGGATCAAAGTATTTTTAAAGTGGTTTAAATCCCGGCTGTCGCGATATCTCACTGATAGTCTAGTAGGATTTATGGATAAGTGCGAAGATAATGTGTTGCAAGGTGTTAAATAATATGTCTTGAGGTGTTAATAAAGTGGTGCACGAATATAATATGTAGTTTCTCGGTGATTTATTGTGATAGTTTAGTACTTTGTGGATAATGTTGATTGATATTGGAGATTTTGTTTTATTTTTAAAGGCGCTAGCCGCGTAGGTACCTACAGTCGAGTAGGCTACGATTCTTAAATAATATGATTCTTAAGAATGTGCCTTCGTAATGATTTATTAAGTTTGTTTCTAATTTGACATTATGATAGATTATTATTTTTTAACTAATTCTCATATTCTTGATCTACTGATACAGAAAAACTTTTCACATCCCGAGACAAACGTAAAGTCCAATATTATATATCGATTATTTTATCTCAACTCTTAAAGAATTTTTCGAATGTTATTAGATAAAGTAGATATTTCACAAAAATGATCCATATTTTTAATAATAATAATAACATAGCGCAGTTTAGTGTCATTTCACATCAAGTGCGCTTTACTATAACAAACTTCAAAAACGGTAAATTAGTATGAGTATTCAATGTAGTCATGTTTTTAAAATTATTCCAACAGTGCGCCTTACCCAATTCAGATCCAATAATATAACACCAAATTTACAGTGTATACAAAGCGATGACCAAACAAAGAATAACAATAACAGTGCTATTATAGCACAGGACAAAACAAGAACATTCAAACTAAAACAGAAGGCAGTTTGTGCTCAGAAGTGAAATAATAATAACGTAGCATTTATATAGCGCAGTTTTGTGTTGTTTCACTTCAAGTGCGCTTAACTATAATAAACTTAAAATAAAATTTCCTATTGTGTTCCTTTAAAAAAAATTAATTACATAATATGAAATAAAGAATAAACGGTTTACACAAAAGCAGAGAATAAAATTTAACAATAACAGTGCTATTTTAGTAGAGGACAACAATAAAGACAGTGACAGTGCACGAAAAATAAGAACTTTTAAATTAAAATATTATATAAAACAGGAAAACATTAAAATATTATATAATAGGTGGACATTAAACATATTGAAAATATTGTGAGTAGACATTTAAAAAAGGTACAATAAGGAGAAAAAAAAAACCGAAACCAAACAATTACTTCAAGTTTAAGAATATGACTTATTATAAAACATTGAAAAGATGTAAGGTTTATGAATGGTAAGTTTTTTTTAAATTAGCCCGTTTAAATTCAGCCAAATTCTGGAGATTTGTAAGAAATGGGGGAAGTTTATTCCAAATGAGCGGGCCAGTTACACGAAAAGAACGATCATAGTAAATGGATCGATTTGACCTAGATAATTCGATTAGACGATTACTAACATCTAGATCTGCTGACCTTAGAGTAAGCTGTCTATTGCTTAAGTTTTGTTGGACTCATAGTTCCGATATATAGGCTGGCGCCATTCCTTGCAATGAAGGTCATTAAGCATATCTTAAAACTCTATTCTTTCAGGGCATCGAACCCAGTCAAGGCGATTATTAGAAATACCAAATATTTTACAAGTAGCTGACGTGTACCCGGCGTTACTGGGGGTTTTCTTTAGGAGATAGACATATACCATGGCTGACTTTTCTGTAGGCCTTTTTAATATATACATTTCCGTAGTACATTATTTTGATGTATCCCATAAGGTTTTGCCAGCATTAGCAATGTAAGCCCCCGAAAATATTTTTTTACGACTCGATTACAAAACATCGACTTTTTTTCTATAAATATAATATGCATTATACATATTAACCTTTCGGAAGAATTTCTCTAAATGATAGTGAAAACCATATCAAAATACTTTACGTAGATTAGAAGAACTAAGCGCGCAAACAAACACACGTGGATAGCGATTTTATTTTATACTATTTAGCCATTTATTAAGAAAAACTTTAAGCTTATAGATTAAATTATCTTTTTCTAGTTCACATTTCATCTATTTCAATGTTATCATTTCCATTGATTAAATCATATATTATTCCTTACAATAACTATATTTAAGATAATCTAAATAATATCACAAAAATGACTAAAGAAACCACTCCACATGGCATTCGTTCAGAATACAAATAGCCTAATATTAAATAAACAACATATATATTACATTTTGCCAAATGGAGCATGTATTCAATAGGCAATTTTCACCATAATTGAATCCGCCGAACGAATCCAGAATATTCCCACAAGGTCCTGGCAAAACCTTTTAACTTCTTATCTGACTCTGAATTCCCCAAAACCCTGTTCGCTGTTCAATTCGAGATTCAACATCGCGACGCTTACATTGTCTGGTTGTTGAAATGTTGGATGCAGCATTTCGATGGAAGTATTATTTTTAGAATTATATTTCAAAGATGGCGGACATTTTTTTTTTTTTTTTTTTAAAGAAAGACAAACATTCCCGGGTTACAAATAACCTGACAATATTTGAAAATCTCCTACTACCACCACAGTAAGCTGAAAATGTTGCTTTTGTTGTGATGGAGGACTTAGCCAGCCGAGGAATTGAACACACTACGCCTGGGTGGAACCCAAACGCTATGGCAACTCGGC
Source organism: Hesperophylax magnus (assembly GCA_026573805.1). Lineage (NCBI taxonomy): Eukaryota > Metazoa > Arthropoda > Insecta > Trichoptera > Limnephilidae > Hesperophylax > Hesperophylax magnus. The sequence continues at coordinate 7,771,083 of JAIUSX010000184.1, read as the reverse complement.
CACCGACCGACATATTTTCATTAATTAGTTTGTCGTTTTATTTGTGTAATATACTCGTTTACATGAACATAGAATAAAGAAAAACACAAGAAGTGCCTTGTGGGCGTGTTTCGTGCTGAAAATATAAGCCCGATTTCCATTCAAAACTGTGTTTCCCCATAATAAAAAAATTCAAATGGGATGGCGATATACAATTTCAGGCAAGTGTAAGAGAGACAGACCGCGTGCTAAATGGTCTAGGATTCTAGAACTAAAACATACTAAGACCGTGGCACATTTGTTTCCATTTAAATTTATAACGAAGGTTCTTCTTGTTTTCTTCTTTATTCTATGGAAATCAGTGAAAATAAAGTAATCTTCTGGTTTTAAAAATCAAATCAATTTTATTCCTTAGTGAGGAACATTATACTTTAGTGTCAAAGCGATTAGGTTGACTAAGTACCAGTACTTGTTTCACAGAATTTATACAATTCGTCAAATTTCAACATTAATTTTGAGGTTCTTTGAATGTTCTATTCAAGTTTTGTTTTATTTATCAAATCACTATGGGGCATTTGCTTCCGAACTGAAATAATGTCAGAACTTTCACAGAGCTTGAAAATATACTTAGATATTTGGTGAATTGTTCAAATTCTGTTAAAAAACTCGTCTTAATGCTTTCTGTTTGTAATAGGAATTTCACACCAGGGGGTGATTTTATAAATCTGGAAAACACCTAGCTTTAAATTATGAAGGACATATTTTTCTTCATCATGAAATTTTACGACGTTACGAATGTACGACCCAGCCAGGAGCACTCCTGCCCCGGTGCGACCAGTTCACCGCGGGGCACTGATTTGTTAGGAATTTGAACACGTGATCTGAGATCATTAAAATACTACCTCATGCTCATGCATGAGGTATTAGTTTAACCAGTTTTTTCATCTTCATTTGATTGAGCGTAGCGAAGTCCTGTTTTAACTTAACCATTTCGCATTTCATCTGTCTGTAAATTTGTTTGATACGTCTCTGTTCCGGATTTAGGTGGTGGCCTTGTTAGATACTCCCTTTTTATCCCGAGAGACTTCGCATGATTGCAATTCTACTTCGAGATGTGAAATTGGAATAATCAATATTATGGTATCAATTATCCCAAACACAGTTTGAAAATCTTTTATAAAGGCGTTCCGCTGACAGCTGTATTGTAAATCCCTCGATGTAGTATTTCATAATAAGGGCGCTATGCAACTTTTCCAATTATTATTATAATGATATGATATGACATACGACGAAGAGAGATTACAAACATCTCTCACCGGCAAAACAGCACAATGAAAAAATTCAGCGTTTTCGATCCAACGACCCTAACACACTCTCTATAGTTTGTGTCCAATCCGCTTTTGATACGCTAATATAAAATGTACGCCGTAAACCGCATTCGAATCGAGAGTGTATTTGTTAGGAACATTATTTCTTCCCGCCGAATTTAAATTAAGAACTGAATTCCATAGATGCCGCGCGCATTTAGATGACTACTCACGATTGAGAAAATTCTTCAATTTGTGTCTGTGGTAAAATGTCTAAACGCGAGGTAACCTACCTACCTGCCTTAGTTAGTAGCTGCTTACATTACATAATTAGCAAACTTGTTTTTTATCGAAATTTTTCCTAATATTTAAAAGAAAAGACATATTCTAATCCATTTTTTAACAACAGTGCTCAGCGGAAGACCGCCAAACGTATGTCAAACATTTTGCATTGTAGTTCAACGAGGACGGGATCCTATTACATCGTGATGTCTTCAGGAACCAGGTTCACTTCCTCATCTTCAAAAATACCAACCGAATATCATTTATTTAATGTATTTATTCGTTATTATAGAAACAAACAATACATTGGTTACAGTGATGCACGGAGACAAACGAGTACGGCTTTTTTATCAAGATAAAAATGTTAATGTGTATAAATTGCCTAATAAAATATTAGTCATTTAGAGTATATCTGAACACGTGTTCAACGCAGGTGGCCTTGTCCGAATAAAAATAATAGACGAGATATTTATTTGGACAAAGCCATAGAGTCTAGGCCACAAGTATTATTATTTTGAAGAACACGTGTTCCGACTTCCTCATAACACATTCGTGCTTTACTGACCGTGTATGTTATGAAATTAGTCACATCATTCTTTATGGGCCTCTAGTCAGATAATTTTATCAGATTTTTAATAGATTACCAATATTTCATAGCAGAAAGTTTTCTACGTGTGAAACAATTTACAGATATTAAATATTTCATGTTGGTTGTATATGATATGTTTGTATGTGGTACTTGTGGCATGCTTATTCAGTAATTACCAGGTGACGTGTGTATTGTATAGGTATGTGTGTGTATGTCTCAGTGTGTATGTATATGTATGCGCAGTCAACAGATTACATTATTGACATAATGCCACTTTTAAATTTGGGCAGTGAGTCCGAAGAAATGTTGACGTTAGAGTTTGGGCTAATATAATTGAATGTGTGAAGAACACATTGGGGAATTGGATGCTGAATTTGTTTTGTAATTAAGCGTGTGTAATAGCGCAGTATGTCTCAAAGGTATATTAAAACTAATCAGGGACAGACGTTCGGTACAGTCAATGTTATTGTTTAAAATTCTATGCATACATGTTAAATCAGCTACTACTCGCCATTGCTGCAAGATTGAAATATTCATTAAAATTTGTTGTTGAATTTGGATTAAGATATTTTATTTCGTTTTGAATACGTTCTATGATATTGATGTACAGCTTGTATTGTGGATTCTAAATTGACAAGGCATATTCCACTGTACTAGTCCAGTGACTAGTGCGAAATATGAAATTACACTTTACTTCCACGTAGGACAAAACAAAGCATTTTATACGACCTACGATTAAGTCAAAAGTACTTATTAAATATCATCCATAGAGATGTCACGGAGGTTTTGTTTGGAGAGACTTAAAAAAACCGTTGAAATAATGTATTTTTTAACCTCGCGAACGGTTAGGTACGTCGATCATCATATTGTTAGGAAGGTACCCGCACGTTTGTGTGGTTTATTCCTCTTTCCTGTATTTTTTTCCTATGCCCACAATCATTTACCTACCATCGACGAGGCACGTTTGGCATTTATTTCCATTTGTTGGTTTGTTTTCTTCTTTGGTATTGTAGCGCGGGAAATGGCCCGGCTAATGTATTCCAGAGTTAAGAGCATCGGCTCTCTGGAACCTGAAAGTAGGGGAAACTAAAGCTGGAAGTTGGGCTACTTATTGAACAAGGAAAAGTAATGATGAAGAAAACAGGCGACGTCTAGCAGATTCCGCCGTGCTTAGAATTAAAACACAAATAATATCCCGTGGTCTAGTGGCGCAACTATAGCATTTACTTACTACAATTTGTTATTAACATCACATTGATAAAAGAGATGATGAGAGATGGAAATAGTATTATTATACTTTCCAGGAATGTAATCTATGAATTCTCCACCCGGGAACCATTTATTGGATAACCAACACCCCCCTCCCCCGCCATAGGTCACCCCAAGTGGTTCGCTATGTTTGGTGACTTAGCAGGAATGCCCGTGTTAATGGGGTGAGGTTTTTCTAGGTCTTAGTGGAGGACGCGTTTGCCCACCTACTACATGGCGGGTCGGATCGGGAGAGACTGGTTGAACCCTTTCAGCTCTTCAGCAGGACAGTAGGAGGATTCATACGTCCGTCACTCCTAGACACATTGACCCCAGATTCTTACCCACCCCTCATAACTTTTTCCTTCCCAGAATTTTCTCTACTTCCTTTTACTTAAAAAGACCCTCCACACAGCTTTCCCAAAGATGACATAGACCCTGAGGGAATGTTTTTCCTAGGGGCCTCCTGTGTGAAGCTGATGTAAAAAACTATTTTCTTTTTTTTCCTACGCAATACTGAGGTCGAATGGAAGGGTTTTCTTGTTTAAAGCAAGGCAAAACCTAACCAAAAAAATTAACGTGACAAAAAGATCAACTACAAAACCAATTATTGAAGATATACAAAATATAAACTCATTGTCCCGATTTAAAATGGCTAGTGAAGTAGATATTTTAAAAATAACTGAAAATATGAACGGAGGTTCGTCGCCAGGATATGATAATATAACGATCCAAATTCTAAAATCTATTAAAAACTATGTGATAAAACCATTAACTCACCTGATTAATCTGAGCCTTAAAAAGGGAATATTTCCATCAAATTATAAGAAAACAATTATCTCGCCTATATTTAAAAGTGGAAACACCCTTAATGTTACCAACTATCGACCAATTTCTCTAATCTCTAATATTGGAAAAATATTCGAAAAAATTGTAAAATCTCAACTCATGAAATTTATTGAAAACAACAAAATACTTCACAATAACCAATATGGATTCCGAAAAGCGCGCAGCACACAAGATGCAATTGCAAACGTTACTTCACGCATATACGAAATCCTAGATAAGAGTAAAAAATGTTTAGGCATTTTCATAGACCTAAGAAAAGCATTTGACAGCATATCTCACTCAAAACTTATGGAAAAATTAGATAATCTGAACATTAAGGAGAATGTTGCAAATTGGATAAAAAGCTACTTAAAGAATCGCCCACATTATGTCAAAATAAACAATATATACAGCGATGAAGAGACGTCTGAATATAGAATCCCACAAGGAACGGTACTGGGTCCATTACTATTTATCTTATATGTAAACGGGATATTCTCACAGTCAATTCTATGTAGTATAACCTCATACGCGGACGACACAGTACTCATTGAAAGTGATAATACATGGGAAGGAGTAAAACAAAAAGCAACAGAAGACATAAATCTACTCAAATACTGGTTTGATATAAACCTACTATCCCTAAATAGCGAAAAAACCCAAGTACTGCCATTCGCAATAAAAGCAAACGATATTCCACAAAATTTTGACATAATTATACACGACAATTTTAAAGAACATAATACAAATCACTGTACAATAAATTGTTCCACACTACAAATTACAAATAAAATTAAATACTTAGGAATAATAATGGACAAAAACCTTAACTGGAAAGATCAAATTATCCTTACCATTAACAAAATAAGGAAATTAATTTATATTTTTCTGAAACTGCGTAACTTTCTATCATTGGAAAATTTAACTTCAGTCTACTACGCATTAGTACAATCGAATCTCCAATACAGTGTAAGCAGTTGGGGATCCGCATACAAAACTAATCTCCTACCTATTGAAATTGTACAACGTCTGATTGTTAAAATAATATTGAAAAAACCGAGAGATCATCCAACTCAACTTATATTTGAAGAATTTAAAGTACTAAAATTTAATGATCTTATCCGAAAAAACATAATAATTCAAATGATAAAAGAAAAACAAAATCACAGTTTTTCAACTGAAAGACGTACTCGTCAAAAACATATATGTATTTCCAATACAAAAATGTAACACCTCATTTGCACAACATCATTACACATTTCTAGGCAAAAAATACTTGAATAACCTACCTGATAATATCAGAAAAATCGAAGACGACAAAACCCTACTCAAAGCGATCAAAGAACATTTCAAGGTAAAAAATCAAAATAACGAAATTCGTCAATTAAATAATGTAACGTTATAAATCGTTAAATTGTACATTGTTGATATACACTTATATTTTTAATATTCTTAACTCCTTAAATTATTAATAAGAATACTTACATAAATAATGTTCATCTCGATACTCAGCATCTCTTTTAAACACAAGCGTCTGCTTCCATAAAAGAGAAACATCAAAAAAAAATTCAAAAAAAAAAATTGTGAAAACTAATTTTTATATATCATTATTGTTAGCAAATATTATTATTCATTGTAAACTGTTTAATTATTACATAATAAAAAAAAATAAATAAAAAAAAAAAAAAAAACAACTACAATCGATGTTCTTCTACCCTAATTATGGTAATTGGATTTTCCTTACATACACTACAAATATTGTATTGTATAAGGAAAATAAATTTTGATTTGTTTAAATATTTAAACCGTATTTGCACTTCTTCGAAGAAAAATTTGGATCCGTTTACTATCAAAATATGTTTCACGTTAGATGAGACACGTAGCGAAAAATAGGTTCCACCTTTGTACGACCTATTAATCTGATTTGGCCTCCCAACAATCTAACACCGAACGACCGGATACTACAAAATACGGTTTACACGCACCTAATAATAGAACACGATTGGACGAAATAGTAATGGGCAATAGCGCCTCTAATTATATAGATCTATGTTTACTAATGCAAAGAGTTCCGAATAACCAGGAACTTATTAATTTATTACAAAAGCGTTAAAAATTACAAAAAATATACTTAATGCAATAAAAACAAAATCATCAAATACCCAAAAAAATCATACGCCGCTATAACTGAGTCAACAAGAAAAAAAAAATTATAATAATTCATTATATACCACTATGCATACAAATCATGTCATACAAGATGGCTGCCATGCTATTTTCCTCACCCTAGAATTAGCTTCAATGCCATTTACACAGAATCACACTATGCTCTGTCCAGGGTTTTAGGTCCATGGTAAAGTTAAAAGGTTTTTTTTCCAAATCTTTCTGCCTTTCACCCTTCAAGGGTGTTCTAGACCATAATTTCAAATTACGAAGAGAGGTTTAAAGAAAATTTATATGTCAGTTTTATTTAAATGAGCAAATTTCAAAATTATATGAATGATTGGAGTTCTGACTTAAAAGAGATGAGATGTTGAATGGAAGGGAGGCAATATAAGATAAGGCTTGATAGAATAGAAGATATTTGTTTAGAGAGGGACAACCAATAAATATATGATCTAAAGTTCCCACTTCTAGACCACAGAATTTACAATATGAGGAGTCAAGCAGGTGAATTTTGAAAAGATGGGAAGCAAAGGAACAATGTCCAATCCTCATTCGAATAAGTGAAGACGTTGGGAGAAATGGGGGAATTGTTGAAAAGGTTACTTTGTGCTTAAAGTTTTTTAAGAACATATCCACATTTCCTCAGAGGCAGTTAATTAATCTAGTTAGTCTTCCCAGAGGAACCAATTGGTAAGATAGTTCTGCACCTGGCAAGAATCAGAAGCAGTATTGGTTACTTCCTTCCGCACAACAAAGCATTTCCATACAAAATAAATAATATAAAATAAGTGAACAGTCTGCTAGCGGTTTAGTATTGTACTAACAACAACAAAAAACACATCTCCCTAATTCTTCTGCATCGGAAATTGAACCGAAGTACCTTGTCCGGAAGGTGTATTATCTCAGGCCAGTGGCCACCCCACAGATAATCGAATTTATTTTCTGCCAATCGGATTGCAAAACGCACAGAGTTTTAGTTTTTCGGCGAAGCAGATTGAAGTCTGTTCGTCCTGGCGGAAAATTTAAATCGAATTGAAACGGGATGCTCGTGGTAAGGTTGCCAGATAAAAATTTATTTGGGATTGTCTTACCCGACTTTCTAACATGATAACAAAAAAATGTGTTTGCTGTCCTGTACAGTTTTTTTAATATAGTGTCCTCTGCGTGCTAAGTCGTATCTTTTCCGTGCTTAAATATTCTAATAAAAGTGTGTTTATTTGACGTTACCTGCCAAATAAATTATTTTCTGTATTTGTTTGTACAGCGCCTTTCAAATGATCCCATTATTATTATTAAAAAATCACCATTTTGGAAGAACTGGGAGCTTAAATGGCCAAGTGTTTAATATGCTAATTTATCAAAAAAAGTTTTAAAAAGCTATTGCTGCTCTGAAAGGGAGAAACATAGATTTTATTGTCGCCTTTAATATTTCAAATATTCGATTCCATCGAATATTGCTGAAAAATGTCGAAATGGTGGTTTAGCCTTCTTCAATTTTATTGCTCTTATTATCTCTTCAGCACAAATCACTAAATGAACATAATACCCATTAATTTCTCTATAAAATAAAATCGGAAAGTAGGATTTGTTGTGGATTAAAGCAGCGAACAAATAGATGGGTAGGGAAGGCAGAACAAGCCGAAAATAAGCACTTCTTTCCGATGTTGTTTTATCTGCTCTGAGGTAAACCGCTTTGAGCTTGGAACGACTTGGCGCGGGCTTGGCGCAACGAGAGTGGCTTGGCGCAACCCTGGAGCAAGGGGCGCAGAGGGATAAAGCAATATTATTGTTGTTGGAGCAACTGGGGATTACGTATTGGAATAAAATTGAGGAATTGAGCTTGGAACGTGCGGATTAATAGTTGCATTTTCATCCGTTTATTTTGTTTTGTTTGCTGATATTATTTGTAATGAAGGATTGTGGTTTTGTGGAAGGGAACAAACTAAGAGGAGAAAAGAATAAGTAAGTATTTGTTATAGTAGAAACATCATGACGAAAGAAACTTATTGCAAATTGAAACATTGTGATAACTGAATCAATGTGGGTGAACCGTTAAGATCCTCGACTCCCAATTCAGAGGTCATGGGTTCGAATCCCAGCGTTAAGACGGGTTGTTTCGGAGAATTTGAACAATTCATCAAATTTCAACATTAATTTTCAAGTTCTGCGAAAAGTTTTATCAAGTTCTATTTTTTATTTCAGTTCTGTCAAGCAACTAGCCTATAATGCTATAATAACAGAACTTGAATATGACTTTCACAGAACCCGAAAATGAACGTTGAAATTTGATGAATTGTTCAAATTCTCCGAAACAACCCGTCCTAGAGTAATTAAATATATCCACTATCTCAGAATTTTTATTGTCATGTTTTGTTGTGCTAGAACATCTGTTCTGACCTGTGGTATCTTCAGCTTTCGGCATCATAATTATAATGTCTTGAAATGACATTAATAGCCACGCAACATTCATATTCCCTCTCTCCTTCCCCTCCAGAAAACCTGGTATCATACCCCCAATTGGGGATTCTATAATCCTACTGTCTGTAGGCATTTGGAATTCTCGTGAGGTATTCATGTTTAAAAAAAAAACTGAAACATTTTCTTAAAAACATCAATGTTTATTTCTTAGCGATACTGAGATAATTTATCAATATATGTATATCACAAAGCAAAACAATAATATTTGGATGATTTTTATAGCGCCGTTTTGGTGCAAAATCACCTCAAGGGCGCTGTACCAATATATAATACATTTCTACAATGATCTATGATTGCATCCACCGGTTCGTCGATCACTAATACAAAGCTATATGTACAATGCATTTGATTGATGAACGTTATGCTAGAATGTACACGTGTTATTAGTATTATTTATTTATATTTCTTACAGGCAGATAATATACAGTACCTACCATACTTACCTGGTAGGTCACTTGAGATTAATACATTTAATCAATACACAAATTATTCTCCTACTACCTACTCTGATGTATGACAGAACTATCAGTGATAAAGTGAAAGTAGACTGAATGCTATGAAAATGAGATCCTGAGGCGTGTGTGTATTTATAATCGTGTGAGAAATGTGGAGATTCGCAAAGAATGCACGGCTGATCTAAGCGTAATGAGCATGATTAAGATAGGGACGCTCAGATGGTTTGGGCATTTAGAGCGAATGAACGAAGAAAGGACATTTTATTTTGTTATTTAACATATTACAGGTATGAAAAATCACAGTATATCTTTAAACGTTTAGAACGTCTAGACGTTAGAAGAAATATTGCAATGGTGTTAGTGGCGCACAAGCTGCTAAATGGGCACATTTGCAATCCAGATATTCTGGAGCGAATTTCTTTTTATGTCCCTGATAATTTCATCAGAGCTAGACAGCACAGATTATTTATTTTTCCAATGGGCAGGACCAACCTACCAATGATTATGCCTTTGGGGAGAATAACTACTTTGTTAAATCACATTTCTTCTGTGATTGACATTTTCAATTTGAACCAAAGAGAATTTAAGACGGCAATAAGCATACTATTTAACAAATCTGGTTAATCAGATAGTATTGATGTACTTACCCATGCAAATAAATGTATGTACTTACTTATTATAAACTGTAATTTATAAACTGTTATTTGTGAAATGTAAATGGATTATACTGTTTTTCACAATAAATCAATAAAATAAAAATAAAATAAAAAATAAATGCTACTTTAGACATTTGTATAGAGATTTTTGCTTTATTTTAAACAAGTTGTGTTTTATCAAATTTTTTCACAATTTTCGCATTATTATAATCTGGGTTTTTTTTATATAAGCGAGCTCTCTCTAACATTCGTATTTATATATCTCCCTTTCAAACCAATTTTCTTCTTCTTTTTGAACGCTTACTATGGAGCCTTAAGACGTTTTATATAATATCATTCAATTTATTGAAATGTACGTCCATAAACAATAGTATATACTGCAAAACAAACATGTATTGTTTTTCACAGTAGATATCATTCCACAACCTTAAATTACCGATCAATTCATTTCTGCAAGAAGCACCGGGGAGGGTATAATGATTCCTTGATGATACGTGTTTCATCTTAGAACCCTCACATCCGTGTGGTCCATCGGATGTGTGGGTGGCTGAGCGATCTTACGAGCCGAGGAACACCCATTCGATACTTGATAACGCCAATTTTAACGCAGCTAATTCGATATGATGATGCCGTGTTGGATATTTTACTGGCGAGATTTAATAATATATTCGATTGCATTTTATCTTCGGTTTCTTGTATTCAGTAAAACAAATGTACCTGCAAATCTACCTTAAAATTATCTTTTATTTGTGCGTTTTTTATTATCTTCTGAATTCCGATAAACAGTAAAAACACATATAATATGTTTCATAATAAATGTAATAATATAAATAACATTCTTTATAACTTATTGCCGAGTTGCATACAGGTACTGTCATATCTCCCTGGTGAAAGACAACCATTCAGAATCGAAACGTTGCTTAGGATGGCTTAAACCGTGTTATATGACCAGACTTGAATAGCCAGATATTTCCCAACCTTCCTCTTCCCATCTCCTTCTTTTTCCTTTCAGCTCAACAACATACCCCAATGAGGAATTTCAGTAATTTTTATTTTTTTTATGCATGTTCACCTTCTAATTTAAATACCAGTATTTCTTTTCACAAATTTCATTAAGTCCGCCAAAGCGTTCGAAATCTGACGGAGTACGCGTGACGTCATACGTACCTCCGTTTTGTCGGTTAACAGTGAGGTCGATCCCACTAGGGTTGATATGAATAAAAAACAATAGAAATATTTAGCAAGATTTCTAAAAAACTTAACTTCTTTTGAAATAATTTATAAACAGACGAAATTTGACGAATTATTGAAATCTGTAAAACTGGCCCTAAGCGTTGACCTTTGATATCATCCGACAAACGCAGATTTCGTCCGCAGACTTGAAATATGTGTATAATATATAAATATGTCACATTGGTATCACCAAACTATCCAAACATGAATACTTAAAATGTGTTGTTTCACAAATCACTATATTTGTATTTAAGTCCTCACATGGGCACAAATATATGTTGACAAATGCAAGTCTTGAAAGGTGGAAGATCGATATATCGAAAAAACACCATTTAGGACAGCCCAGTCAACTGAATTTACTGGTAGATAATTGTTTTTTTTACTGAAGAGGAGACGGTTAACGCAGAGTTCCAGAGAGCACTTAGGCCACAGGTCCATACATTGTGCTATTTCCCATTTTACCTCATTCCTTTAAGTAACAGTTACCCGGTCGCTTTTATAAAGTTCACCAGGGTTGTCATTGGATATGTGGCTATGTTTGCTGGTTCTACAATGTGTCTTCCCAGGTATCTGATCCTTGTTCCCAACGTAACTGAACATTGTCACCATAGGTGAATTGGAGTATCTTCATCCTCTTCACATTTCTTGCATCTATTGGTGTTTTCCACTCCCGGCAACTGCATGTGTCTCCTGAGATGGCTGTGTCCTGTTAATAGTCCTACCAGTTCTTTCAGTGAGTTTATGTCTATATTGAGTAGTTGCCTCGTAAATAATAGTCCTATAACATTGGTTGATAGTCATAAGTGATTTGATTTTTTTTCCTTCCAAATGAGATCATTGTCCGATTTGTCGCATGGTCAACATTAACTTTAAAAGGTCAATACGAAACATAGGAATTAGATTGCATAATATATTATAATTTAAAATGGCGAGTGTTGAATAGACCAGCCATTGGAAATACGATCACTTGAGGAGGCGTGGGTCGAAGAAGTATGAGAATGAACTAGGGCACTAGGAAGTGACCTCATACTAGATTACATACCACATTACGTAAGTGATTTTTAAGGTAGGTTCTTAACCCTTCAAGACTCGGAAAGACATTACTAGCCACAAACATCATATCCAATTATAGCCTCTGACGGACAGATCTGATCGAGTATGTAAAATTAATTTTGTGGTGTCTTAAATAGCTTGGGGTATTATATATTTGAAAATTTACAGTTTTTACATTAATTTGAACCGACGGCGAACACAATCAAGTTTAACGTTTCTTGTAAACTCTAGTTAGTTTCATTACGTGATCACGTTTATTTATTTTTTACCGCCCTTTTTAGCGGCTTTTAGAAAGGATTTGCTTATAATTTTTTTAGGTAGGTACTATTATTTTACTATAAAACCGTTTTTAAATATTTTTTACAAGTGTCTTAGCAACAATCTTTCGTATTTACTGAGTGATAAATTGAAGATGTTCACTGAAGAATCCACATTTTGACCCTTCATTAGTATTCTGGACAATGAGGAGTACATAATACTTTGGTAGATAGTCCCAGAATATCTGCGCTGAAAAAAAAATCGAGACTTCTAGTAATCAGGTATTGGTGGAAACTAAATAATACGTAAAACTAGCGGAATGGAGAGTACAAAAAAATTAAAACTTGAGATAATGAAGAAAAAAATTAAATAATTTTCCTCAGGGCGTGTGTTATTTTTGGGGATGCTATGTGAAAGGTATTAGGAAGGAGAGGATGTTCTGAAAAAGAAAAAGGTATGAGGGATGGGTCGAAAAACCAGTTGTAGAGGTAAAAGGGTCTCCCCAAACCAGCCTCTCCCGATCTGGTACGCAACGTATTTGGTGGGCAGGCGCACCCTGAATACTTATCTCTTACCACTTTTACAAACCTATAGCAGAAGTGTTAATTATCCAATAAATGATTCTTGCGGCTTTTGATTATACTTTAATATACTTTTTCGCTTTAGACGTTTAAGGGATATAAACGAATAAATTCCGCTTTAGATTAGGTACAGAAAATATACAGGCCTTACCTAGGCCATTGCCGTTTAAAAGATGGCCCAATCCGAACTATGATATTAATTAATATCCCGCTACCGGCTGCCGGCATAGCGCCAAGATGACTTCGATCCATCTTATCCGGAGACTGATGGCTGCGGGAGAAGCTAATCCAACTGCGGGGAGGGGTCATCAATCAGTTTTACCTTACCAATTAGTCTAGCTGCGGGGATTTTATTTGCCCTCTTTTGGTCCAGATGGAATTGGGCTACCGATTGAAGGATCATGATGAATGAATTGCTTTTTAATTTCATTGAGATTAGCCATGAAGAAAATTTACTGATATAAAATATTGCCAATTTATTCAAAATCTCTTCAAGTTATTCTTATTCCACACTCAATAAATTGCTTCAGCTTCAACTTACTGCCGAATTGCTTAGAATTTCATTCAGACCGATTGCTACAATTTTTGCTCTGTTAGCACAGTTTTACACAAACGGGTCTTTAAAGATTCTGATTGGTGTGAATGTGCACGGAGAAAAATGAGCATTGCTAATTTATTAAAAATCTCTTCAAATTACTGGTAATCTGGCTATAAACCGGACATCGTGATAATAACTTCGTAAATTATAATACACGGGTTCGAGTCCCGTTGGCGTCATGTATCTTTTATCAGGAGATTTTTCAATGTGGATGAGTGTTTCAGGCGAATAATTATTGCTTGTAAAATAATAACTTCGTAATTTATTTATTTATTTATTTAATACATGTTACATTATTTTGAAATTTACATAAAGTAGATATAATGAATCACCATACTAGGCGGCTGCCTGTTTCATGGTGACCAATTGAGTGTAATTACTTTGTATGAAATATGAAATCTAGTGTAAACATATGAAATTAGTAACTATAGATGAAGCTAAAATTTTGGAAAAATTGTAATAAAAAGTATAAGATAGAAATTAGAAAGGAGAAAAAAGTAAATTAGCATTAGATTGTAAAAATGTACATAATTATATATATATAATTTTTAATATGTGTGCATGCAAGCACACATGTGTATATAGCAGCAGACATACCTATATACATATAACAACATATGTATACATACACCCATATGACGCATCCTCACGCATATAAACAACATATACACCTCTATCTGAGTACTTGGAATAGGCTACTAACACTATAACAATCACATATCAAAAAATCCCCGAGCGCTTTCCTGAAACTGTCGTATTTGGCTATTGATTTTATTTCTAACGTTAAATTATTGAATATTTTTGGAGCAAGAAAGTTAAATTGTCTTTGTGCCATTGAGGTTTTTATTGGGGGAATAGTATAATTGGATTTGTTGGAATATCTTGTATTATGGGTCGATTCAAAAAATTTTTTTTTTCATATGTTTGAATTTATGGTAGGAGGATATGTTTTTGACGTATAAGGATTTTATGTTGAGTACTTTGAAGTCGTTAAATAAGTCCTTCGTGGGGTGAATATAGTGTACTTTGTAAATAGTCCGCATTATCAATTTTTGAGCTTTAATTAATGGATCTAATATCGTGTTAGAGCATCCTCCCCAGACTACTATACCGTAAGATATAATTAATTGCCATAAAGAAAAGTATACCGTTTTTAGTGTATTTTTATTTAGAATATTTCGTAATGACCTGAAGATATATGCCAGTTTCCGTATACGGTTTGTACTAAAATTATTTACTAAAAGTTTATCAGGAAACCTGTTAATTCATCCGTTAAAGGCCTGAAATTTCGAACCGAAAAACTTACTGTAAAATATTGCTAATTTATCAAAAAATCTCAACGTTAAAAACGGGACTACAGGCCTTTAACGAATGAATTAATATATTTCCTAGTGAAATATTATTAAAACACGAATTTGTGGCGATGTCGGAACACATGTTCATAAATATTCTAATATTTAATTAATGCTGTCCTTATTCTACTGGTATTTCTATGGAAGATGCTCCGAAATATTAGCGTCATTGATTCCTTCGGCACCATAGGAAAACACGCTAAACGTGCGCCCAACATTTGCACACGGTTGTCATATGTTACATGGGAACGGGTAGTTTGTACAACTCGTTCTTGAGATCAAGAGCTCAGCTGTGGAATGATTTGCCGGCCTCTGTGTTTCCACCCTCCTACAACATGTAATGTGTGCATGAAAGGGGATGTGTTCGAGCGAGATAGAATGCTTGCAGATGTTATATAAAGGTATGAATGCGTATCTCTCTCATCTCTGGTCGTTAATCTGTTCCCGAATAAACACCTTTACAAATCTATCTACACGCTCTTCATTTAAATACATTACAGTCTCTTTAAGACCCATGTTCACTCCTCCCTCTCCTCAAATAGACCCTCCACATAGCATCCCAAAAAATAGAATTGGGCCTAGCAAAATAATTTTATTTACATCAGTCTACTTTTCCACAGACGACATTTTATCTTCATTTCTATAATATATCCATTCCATACAGACTTGTTCTCCCCTAGAAAAACCAACAGAAATTCTCAAAAACATCCACTGCTGTCTTCGAAGCCGAAACGAGATTAAATTGGGAGTACAATATTTATATTTACGTTCCTAATTCAAAAACAATCCAATAGAAAGGCCCCTTGTGTTGCCGACCAATAGAGAGCGCCCCGGGCGCCGCCATCTTTGATCACGTGCCCGCGTTCGCTTTTTGAATTTGACAGCTGTCACATTTTTCGATTTCTTTGTGGTGCGTGGAGGTCCTCTATTTTTATTATTTAAAAATTATGGGGCACCGTAATAGATTTTTTAATTGAATTCTATGCGTAGGAAGATATGTGGGTACTTTATTAATTTTTAAAATACACTGATAGACATGCCCCAGGGCTACATGAGTAACAGTATTCCGCTTGGTACCTCCGTGGTGAAGTAAATATACTCCTGACATTGGTTCCAGAACACCTACGTTTTTATTTTTTATTTTAATTTTTTAGATTATTTGTTATTTGTGTACCTGACACTTTCTCAATAAATCTTGTCAGTTATTTTAATTGCTTACTATACTTTCTTTTTTTCTATTCTTTCCAACAACGTAAACAACAAAAATGCACCACAAAACACTACTTACATAATATGTGTCGATTATTATTGAAAAAAAATCGTTATGTACTTATAATTACTACATTCGTACACGGAGAAAATTGTAATTTACTTATAATTACTACATATTATTCGTACACCGAGAAAATTGTAATTTACTTATAATTACTACATATTATTCGTACACGGAGAAAATTGTAATTTACTTATAATTACTACATATTATTCGTATACGGAGAAAATTTGTAATTTACTTATAATTACTACATATTATTCGTACACGGAGAAAATTGTAATTTACTTATAATTACTACATATTATTCGTACACTGAGAAAATTGTAATTTACTTATAATTACTACATATTATTCGTATACGGAGAAAATTTGTAATTTACTTATAATTACTACATATTATTCGTACACGGAGAAAATTGTAATTTACTTATAATTACTACATATTATTCGTATACGGAGAAAATTTGTAATTTACTTATAATTACTACATATTATTCGTACACGGAGAAAATTGTAATTTACTTATAATAACTACATATTATTCGTACACGGAGAAAATTGTAATTTACTTATAATTACTACATATTATTCGTACACGGAGAAAATTGTAATTTACTTATAATTACTACATATTATTGGTACACGGAGAAAATTGTAATTTACTTATAATTACTACATATTATTCGTACACGGAGAAAATTGATCATGTTAAAAAGTGACAGCCTGGAACCTCATTAGTCGTTCTGAATATATCGAGAACACGTGTTCTTTTCCTAATACATATCCTGACGGAATGCTACAATATCACAATGCTACAATGTAAGTATCAATATTAGTGTTTCTATGAACACGTGTTCCGCCGTCCTCACAAAACATTTGACTAATACTTTGTTAGGAACTCTTTCAATTCTTTCGATATAGGCCCGTAGTCCCATTTTTAACAGAAAAACGAATAATTTTTAATAATTTTGCAGTATTTCAAATAAGTAAGTTTTCTCCGAGTACCTACTATAAAAATGTTGATATGTATTTTAATATTAAAATTCTGTAATAATTTTTGTATGTTTGTATAAAACCTTCAGAAAGGTTCAGGCTGAGACGAAACCGGCAGGTTTTTATATTTTTTTATATACTCAAGAAAGCGGTGTCCAAATTGAAATTAATTTTTCTAAATTTTTGGCTTATTGATTTTCATTATTTTCTTCGATTTGCGTCGATGTCGTCCTGATTTAAAATAAGAGAAGTAAACAAAAAAAAATGAAACTTTTCGCTCGTCCAATATTATAATTTAATATATTAAATTATCGCTTGTCCTGAACCTTGATCTAGATATCTTTAATTCTGTGATAACTTTGACCTAAGCCCTAAAAAAACACGGTGTTATCCTGCCGGAGGAATTTGCCAAAACACTCGCCGTAGACAAATGCACTTGTCCGTTTTGAAGTGCCCACCTTAACTACCCCCCGCCGGGCTCCGGAGGGTGTTTCCATGGCAACGGGTCCAATCTTCCACCCCCTCCCACCCGTCTGTCAGGGGGCTAGTTGTTGCAGCGCCCCCCCGACCGGAGGCCGTCTCTGTACTGTCTAGTGTCTACGGAAATGGAAAAACGCCGAGAAGAAAACTCTCTTTTAATCAAGGTTTTGTATGAGAATACTTCTTGTGCAAATATAAACGTAGACAGAAATGTTTGCGCGGAGAGTTACACGGGGCGACACAACTGAGTAGGTGCTTTCGTCATGATGTTTCATTTTACACGTATTTGCTTTTGTGTGTGTGCTCTGTGCAACACACACACACAGTTTACTGGCCACTCTAGCAATCTACGTCACCTATAATCAGTAGCGGTTCGTTGTCTAAATTATTGAGAGTTAAACATTAAATCAATTTAAAATAAGGAGAGAAGATTGAATTTTTGTGAGCAGCTTTTCTTCTTTATTGAAAAAGGTTTATTGTTGTGAAAAGAAATTCTTCCCTGCATACTTTCTTGTTGTTCAGAAGTGTTTAATCCCACATTTGAGTTCATCCAATAATTTGGACTGTTGTGCAAAATTACACTGAAATTCTGAATACGAAAGGTTTTTATTTTTGCTTCGCACATCCCGAAAAAACCCCGAAAACAACCAACCACCCTCAGCCCACCGCCGAATGAGGGATACTCCTAAACGAACCTTGACTGCAGTCCAATTAAGGGTGAATATGAGTAGGGGATGGAGAGGGTGGCTTTAGTTAGGGCGAAGGTTGCGAAGGTACAGAATGAAGCCTTTGTTGAAAACCGGCAACACTTAGAGGAAATTTAGCCTGAGGTTGTATCGTTCTAATGGCGTAATCAGCGGATTCAAACATTTATTATGCTGTTGGATTGCGGTGTTCTTTTTATTATTATGTAGTTTAAAGGTTAATGGATTTTCTTTGCTACGTGATTATCGCACAGCTGCCCGTTAGAGACAGGGAGGTATCAATTTGGGCTATGAATTTTCTGAGGCTGAAGGGGAATAAGATTAGATAAATTATGGCTTGGAAGTAAAAAATACCTGACTTTTCAAGTCACTAAACATGGCTAACGGCACTTCAAGCAAAGTTAATAAATTGATTTATTAAATTTTTAAAAAATTTTTCATAACATTACAGATTTAGGATCGAAGTGGTTATAATTGTTTAAACAATGTATTTGCAGTTATTTACTCTGCATTTAGTACCTGGCTCTCACCCCAGTTGAGTTTATAAATATATTGGTTTGGTTCGATCTGCAGTAAAGGAGGTTATGGTGACGTCTCCGGGAGTGACACTCTGGTATAAAGAAATTTATTTGAGCCAGAATCTCTCTTAGTCCGTTTATTATATATTTAAGTAGAGTGTCTCTAAGGAGTGGTAATTGGTCACGCCCAAGAAATAAATATATGTGTATAGCCAAGAGGTAATGTTCGTAGAGACGCAAAAATAAAAATTATAAATTTCTTGTGTATTCCCTCAAGACACAAAATCTACTTTCGTTAGTGTGGGGTCCAGATGATAGAATTTGACTCCATTTAGTTTCTATTATGATTGCTGGTGTATCGCCATTGTACATGTAAACTAGGGTTGGAAAAAAATTACAAAATTCGTGCATTCATTTAAACGTGGGTCATATATTCATCTTGGCAGTATAAATTAAGTCCGCCCAAAATAAAGAGGGGGATGACCAGTCTAGGGGTGGGAGGAGGTGGGATTTAAAATATACATGTTTACAAACTGGGTTGAGTGAGGTATCGTTTATTACGTTTTCATTGGTTCTGAATCGAATTAGACAACTCTCAAGTCGAAATTATCAATATTTGCTAAGATAATAAAGTGTTTAGTTTTTTATACAAATATTAAAAAAATATATATTTGTATTAAATAGCCTGGCGCCAGTAAATTTGTTGAAATGAACGTTGTGAGGTAGAAGTTGGACAGTATCTGGCTGTTCAGATCTGATCACTAAAAATGACTTTTTTAAACATTTTTTTCAAAGATACAATTTAGCTAACTCCGGATATATAGGCCCGGTATATCAGTCGGTCCGTATCCTCGCAATGTGCAATATTCCTCGCTCAAATTTAAGCGGGCTAAACGGCCGTTCGAGCTGTGGTAAGCCGCAGAATAGTTCATATTAGAGATAAGACATTAGACACAATAGAGGAGCTAACAGTAACAAAGATCAAATATGACGTTTACGTGAATAATTATGTACTTCTATCTCACCGTCATTTTCGTAAATTGCCTAATTTTATCAGCATGGACTATTATATTCATCTAGCTAATGAGGGATGTTCATGTTATTAATTGATAATCGATCTAAAATAGACAAATAATCTAGTAAGGTATTATAAGAGGAATTTTTCAACGTCAGGACGGAGTCTTCAGCGGTTTATTCGTCATAATGTCATGAAGAGTGCACTACTCTTGTCAAACAATTAATATTACATACAAATATTTAAAATACGTATCCTCGCATATAACACCACTAAACATTTCATATTTTGAAAGCTCTCGGTCCTGATGACAGTAGAAAACCTGGATATATCACTCACTTTGTCAATTAAAATCATGGACAATACGTTTAATATTGCTGATACCTAGGCTTACTACCTATATACGGATTATGTTTCAAGCCGCGCTAAGCTCGACATTAAAACTAAGCCGAGCTTAAAATCAACTTATATCCCGGGCCTTAGATACACCGCCAACACATTTCTATGGGTTATCTCTCCTGTGTTCCAAATTAATATACTTGTGGTTCCACAGCTGCATAATTATTACCAAATTTCAAATAACGTGCAAATCAATATTCATTAACACTTATATGATCTGAAACGCCTCTAAAGCCGGTAATTACTCTGGCTGGCGACCATTCCAAGCGCCGGGCAATATATTTTGGTTATAAACTCATCTGGCGGACACATTTATAGCGTTTGGAATTTATTTTTATTACCTCGCATTGGTAACTGGGCGCGAAGTGGGTTTAACAGGTAGGACTTTGCACCTTGAATGCAACTTATGAAGTTGGACTGAATTTGATGGGGGAAAATACTAAGGACGGGTTGTTTCAGAGAATTTGAACAATTCATCAAATTTCCATATTGAAGTTCTATGAAGGTTCTATTCAAGTTCTGTTATTATATCGTTAACCCGAATGGAACCTTTAAAGAACTTGAATATCAACTTTGCAATTTGATGAATTGTTCAAATTCTCTGAAACAACCCGTCCTAATTGAAATAGTGAAAAAAGGCTGTTCTATTAGCAGCAGACACATACCTGAACGGATGACAAACCTCGTGCTGGCACTGTTGGTAGACGCGGCGGACTCTCTCGCTGCAGCAGCTGGTCCAGTTTCTTCACCACCTACGATTATTGCTTCAGAGTCTCCATCTTCTGCCTTCGTCGAACGTCACAGCGGTGCTTCCAAGGTCGGGTATCTGTGAGAGGATATTGTGTCAGCGCTTTATTAGTAGCAGACACATACCTGGACGGACGACGAACCTCGCGCTGGCACTGTTGGTGGACGCGGTGGACTCTCTCTCTCTTCCCCACCTAGGATTCTTGCTGCAGAGTCTCCATCTTCTATCTTCGTGTCACCTGTTCCTGTACTTCATTTTACTTAACTTAACTTCCATTTTATTTTTGTAATATTTATATTTTTTGTAATACCTGCATCAACTGTAAAGCGCCCATGAGGTGATATTTCACAAAAGCGGCGCTATGCAAATTGTCCAATAAATAAATAAAAATTGCGGATTGTCAAATCGATTGTTTGAAAATTCAAAAGGAATTTAGTTGAGAAAGGGAGGAAGAAAAATTAAGAATGTAAATTAAAGGGGTTCTTTGAACGTAGGGTCTGCATAGTACCCATAGCTTTAACTCGATAATTATCTACGGCCCCTGCCTTTTGGTTCCAGTTCCTTGTTATGGAAGGAGCAGTGAAATCCAATTGCATTATAAAACCCTTATTTGTGTGTGGTGTTAATGGTTATCAGTTTACCTTTTCGATTTGAGGGTTGATAGAGTCGGGGTCGCTCCGTTTATTGATGAATAGCTAAAACGCGTCAAGCAAGTATTGATTCAGCTGTGATCTGTCTCTCACCAGGGCTATGCGAAAAGTATATTCAATTTTGTAACAAATTAGAAATTTGAATTGAAAAAACCTACTCATACATCGTTAGAAAAATAACACAAAAAATTAAATCCTTAAAATTTTTACGTTACCTCAAGACAAGAGGCCCGAAGGAAAATAATTTTTATCACTGACTTTGTAATTTTTTTTAATGCTGTATGGAGGGTTTTTACAGAGAGAGGAAAAAGTGATCATAGGTCTTGCAGAGACCCATGTTACAGGAGGGAGAAAACACGGAAGCCGGAAAATCGTTACACAGCCGAGCTGTTGAATTCAAAAACAAGTCTAAGAAACGACCGGACTCATTCGACAAATGTCAACCGTCCACAAATCTTGGTCGCACGTTTCGCGTTTCCCGACTATGCACTGAAGTGACTAAGATAATTAATTATATATTTAAAAAATATATATTTTAAATTTTCAATTTTAAAACATGTTTGTGATTTCATTGATCGCAATGAGTGCAATTTATTCCAACTGTAAATTCCTTACCATAAAATGTTTGTCTAATAATTAAATAATTTGAGCCTATAGAATTTTGTGGCCAATATTCACGTGCTTTGTTATTTTTTTTAACGGCATTCATTTTGGTTTCTTAAATTCTAATAGGATTAAATATTTACAATTAAAGTGAGACAAACATAATGTATTCAAAAAAACATTTTTTTTTTTTTTTTTTTTTTTTTTTTTTTTTTTTTTTTTTTTTTTTTTTTTTTTTTTTTTTTATAAATTTAATTTAGATTAAATTTGATAATATTATTATTAAGTTCTGCAAGTGTTTTAGTTTTTTATTATTGTGACAGCTGTTTCGGCTTACAAGGCCATTTTCAAACTGTTTTGAAATGGCCTTGTAAGCCGAAACAGCTGTCACAATAATAAAAAACTAAAACACTTGCAGAACTTAATAATAATATTATCAAATTTAATCTAAATTAAGTTTATAAAAAAAAAATTAAATGGAGTTCTACGAATTAAACACAAAAACAATAAATAAAAAAACATTTATTATTAATAAGTCTGACCGGAACATTTTACCATTGGAAAGCTAAAACTATTTTCCACGTTACAACCTACCGCTAGATTCCTTGGCAACTTCGCCTAAACTGTATTCTATCTAAACTTCCTTTCACCTAAACCACTGTGCACTTTTTCTATGAATAATTCAGCATTCAATTTGAGGGTGTCTATGCCCCCCGTCCCCTGCGAATTGCAAAGTGGTGTCCCATGCACGGGGATAGTTTTATCAATATAGTGTTTCAATTAATTCCATATAAAGTGCGGTGGATTGAAATCATTCGCTTCGGCTCCACCCCTGGGATTTGAAATGTCAATTATTTTTCTGAAAGCTTATGGTGGCTTTCAAAAATCTACTTTCGGGGTGAATTATTTATGTTATTATTGATTTGTTTTAAAAGCCTCTGTGACTTAGCAGTTAGTCTGTGGATAGGCTTTAATGGATACTGCATACCGTTTAATTTAACTAAAATTGCACAGCCTTCGTAGGTTTGTGATTAGCACCGAAGAGAAAAATCGATGAAACTGTGTTTCCATGTTTGTGCACTATAAGTAAGGTCAATTTTGTCTTACTTTTTTCTTGTATTTCATTGGTGTGTCTGGGTACTAGGAGGTAAAGGGTCTTTACGTGTTATATGTGCAAAAAACGGGACTATATCATTTTATTCAAGCCTATATCAAGTAAACACAAAGTACAACTTCATAGGATTAATTAAACATTTTTATATAATTAATTGACTAAAGGTTATAAGATGTTGTCCAAAACGTCATTCCTAAACTAGATGCAACAAATAAAAACCTATATAGGTATTTGTAAGGGTATTACAGTTAAAAAGGGTAATTTTTTAGTTTAGACTTGAATTTTGTTGGACTTGTTATAGATCTTAGTTCCGGAGGGAGTTTATTCCAAGCCTTCGGCCCAGATGCTCCGAAATCGCGATCACCAAACTTAGTATTTGACTTGCGCTTAGGTTCCATCAGTCTGCCTACAGCTGCTGATGTTGCTGATCTGAGAGTTGACGGCCTCAAACCAGTGTTTTCCGGGACGCATAGTTCAGATATAGGCCATTTCATTGATTGGTTTAAACACCATCCAGCACAATTTGTACTGGATTCTTTCAGGGCACTTGAGCCAGTGAAGGTTAAGAAGGTGTTCTGAAATGTGCGAATATTTAGAAACCCCGGTTATGAGCCGTGCTGCTGCATTAAACACCGATTGAAGTTTGTCAATTCGATATTTTGGAAGGCTGGCATAATCAAGACGTGAGACTACGTACATATAAATATACATTTAATATTATACCATATTATTTAATTAATACAATTCATAAAATATAAATATCGAAATTTAAAGCCAACGAATCCACCTAGATTTTTGCTGTTTATTCCATAATTTTATTTTCTATAAATTTGAAGGGATCGCCCGATCGAAGAGATTTTTGCAAACTTGCCATAATAGGCCAAAAATCGACCAAGTGGATAAAAACAATACCATATATATTTATGGTAATATCATTGAATTATGTGTTTAGGTTAGGTTAGGTTAGAAAACGAAATATGTATATTTCTTTAACTATAATAAATAAAAAATAAATTAAATTAAATAAATGTGTTTTGATTTGATTGAGTGCAATTCTAATTTTAAAAATCTTGCTTTTGATTTGTTCTTTTTATTCATGGCGTGACAATGTATAAAAATGACTTATAACATCAAACACTATTTAAATCCATCAATCCATTTTATTCGTCCATAAATATATATATACAATACGTCAAACAAAACACTATATTTCTTTTAAGTTTCATAACTCAACTTCTTTGACGCTTTTTAAAGCTTTCAACCCCATAACGATATTATAAATCGAAAATAATAGTGAATGGCACTCCCTCAAGTTCACAGTTCACAATAATTCACACCCCCGCCCCCCACCAAGCCAGCCCATTATCCAATATTAAGCCATGGGGGAAATCACAATAGACACCGTATGAATTAATCTCAAATTCCAAGTGCATGGGGTTTTAATGGTATTGAAATCATAAACATGGAATAGTGCACATGGTTTTTAAAAGTATTTTATTAGTAGATGTATTGTAATAGTAATATTACTTAGTGTTTGACGCACAGGAGGCCCCGGAGAAAATAATTTCCCTCTGCGCTTATGTCATCTTTGAGGATGCGGAGGGGAGCCTTTTTAAGGGAAGGAAGGAAAGTAAGTTCTGGGCAGGAAAAAGGTATGAGGGGTGGGTAGGAATCTGGGGATCCGTGTGACGTACAAAATCCATCCCTCCCATTGCGATGCAAGTCGTTGGGGTTGAGTGAGACCAGCTGGAGAGGGCAAAAGGTTTCTCATCCGGCCTCTCATGATCCGGCCTGCAACGCAACTGGTGGGTAGAGGTATCCACCACGAAGACATAGAAAAACCCCACCCCATCAACTTGGGCACCTCTGCTAAATCACCACTTGAGTTGACCTCTGGCGGAGGAGTTGGTTATCCAAGAATGGTTCCCAGGGCGGCGGAACCCATACTCGCCTCCCAAATTGTTATTTCTCTGTCGCCGTTTTTGTGGGAAAATTATTTCAAAGGCGCTTTACAACTTAATTTATGTACACTATTAATTATCACTGAGACTTATAACTAAAAGGCACAGCTAATATTTATTACTAGTGACTTACAACTGCATTAGACTTATTACTGGCGATTAAAAATTAAGATTTATAACTAATGACTTGCAACTTAGATTTATAACGTGTTATTTACAACTAAATCTTATAGCATTTAACTACTGAGACTTATTATATCTTTTTCTTCTTCGCACGTTGGAGGAGAGTTTTTAGAGGTCAAAGAATTCTGAGGTTATTCCGGGAAACTATTGGAATGGACATTCTTCTGCGATGTGAACTAAATCTTATAGCATTTAACTACTGAGACTTATTATATCTTTTTCTTCTTTGCACGTTTGAGGAGAGTTTTTAGAGGTCAAAGTGGAATTCTGAGGTTATTCCGGGAAACTATAATGGACATTCTTCTGCGATGTGAACTAAATCTTATAGCATTTAACTACTGAGACTTATTATATCTTTTTCTTCTTTGCACGTTTGAGGAGAGTTTTTGGAGGTCAAAGTGGAATTCTGAGGTTATTCCGGGAAACTATTGGAATGGACATTCTTCTACGATGTGTTTTGCATGTGTCCACATTCACAATTCAGAATCTTTAAAGCCCAATTTGTGCAACCATCATACACTGTGATAAAAAAGAGTTAAAATTGTAACAATCGGCCTCGATAAAAATCTATTAACTGTTTAAAGTTTTTTTTTTATTCTTTATTTTTTTACTAACGACTATGAGTATATAATTAAAAATGTAAACACCCAAAATATGGTGTACTAAAGTATTTAATTAGGTGCGTCTTAAATCTTGTTTTTGTTGTTATTTATTGAACTCTTTTAGCTAGATTTTAAATCTTGACTTTTAATCAACTTTTCTATTCGTTTTATACGTGGGGGAAGGATTTTGGGGAATTTTGTTAAACATATATGTAGTTTCTTTGTCCAAATGTGGTTTTGTAATTTGGAATGTCATTTTGATTAGATCTGGTGTGATTGATACTCGGTATATTAGAGGATTTAATAATAGTTTTTAAAAGTTTACATAATATATTTATGGCATATATTTCTTGTACAATTAGTTCGTCAAAACTTCTAAAGGGTCTATCGAAGGCGTTTTTATGTGTACTTTAAGTGTGGTCTTTATGATTCCTTTTTATTGTCAAACCGCAGAAGAGTTCCAACTGCTCCCAATCGTCTGGAGCCAGTGAGACTATGTCACCCCCAATAGGGGTATGTTGTGAGGCTGAAGGTAATGGGGAGGGGAAGAAGATGGATAAAAGGAAGTTGAGAAAGTACCTGGCTATTCAGATTTTGTCACCAAACACGGCCAAAGCCATTTCAAGCAACGTTTCAATTCTGAATGGTGGTCTCACACCAGGGTGATACTGAGAGTATCTGAGATATCTTCAACTCTGGAACGTGCCGCAAATGTACTCTATATTATTTTAAAGAAGTAAATTGTGAACTAACATAAATTAATCAAATAAAATTTACTTGCGCAATCGGGGATTTGAACCCGCGGCCTCTGTCAATTTGAATGGTATTCGGATTATTTATATAGTTAGATGTAGCAGATCCCCATCCTATAAATCCATATTCGATTCGAGAATGACATAACAAGTTTACTGAAGTGTAGCAGTTTAATGAGAGTTGAATCAAAATGTTTTACAGAGATTTTAACCTTGCCAGCTGTCATCTGGTGCCACAAGCTAAATTTCCTCGGCGACATCTGTGACTTGCACTCTCTATCCTCCCTTGCCACCTTAAAACGTCTCCCTAATTGCTCGAAACTTCCAAGTGTCAATTACTCACACTCTTTGCTCCCAATAAGGGTAAAAAAATCTTGCTTTTTCCCGTCAGGAGGCCGCGTGACAGATGCAAGAGGCAGCTTGAAACCCACCCCTCCTAGAGCTTCCTACCACCTCCTGCTCTCCCGACCCCGGCATGCAGATAATTAATAACAGGGGGTGGTAATATGTAGCACCTCCTGCCGCCTGCTAGCCTCCTGGTATAAGGCGTGATATGTAGGGGCAGGCCTGTCCGTATGGCAAGCTATGAAGTTATTAATACGTCGTTAGGTACAGCGCTTCAATGGAGCTGGTTATAAGTCACACCAACAAATTTATTACCCGGCCGAGTTTCTACACATTTTTTTCCGTTATTCGTAACCTGTAAACCTATTTGCTTGAAATGGCTTTAGTCGTGCTTTTTTCATCTTACTTATTACGGTTAAATCAGCCGTGCATTCTTTGCGGATCTCCACATTTCACACACGATCATACATGGTTTTAATAGACATACGCCTCAGGGATCATATTTCTACAGCATTCAGTCTACTTTCATCCTTTCTCTGCTAGTTGCATGCCTCACTTCCATACATCAGGGTACGTACCAGCACTCCATTGTGGACTTCTAGCTTCGCTTCTTTGGACAATTTTTTGTTAGCGCCAACTGCGTTCACTCCTCAATTAATGGAGTTACCTGCATTTTCCCTTGTTTCAATATCTCCGTCAGCCTTCTCTTTTCTATAATAATCCCTTCCACACTCCGTTGAGTCTGACAACCACCTCAATTACCGATGCTATACTGCTGTGGTAACTAAAAATACAGTATCTTCCTTAAGACTCTCAAGTTATTAGTTTCCACGGCAGTGTATTGGGACTCTTGCGTGGTATTCACAAAAGAAAATACATTTACATTGTTGAATATTTCGAGACAACGATCTCTCTTCTCTAAATAGTATAAAACAAAGTCGCTATTCGCTGTTTTCTGTTGTCTGTTTGTGCGCTTAGTTCTTATGACCTACATAACTGATTTTGATAGTGTTTTCACCATCATTTAGATAATTTCTTCCAAAAGGTTATGTTTTTTTTTAGAAAGTAGATAAAAATCAATGTTTAGAAATCATTTCAAACATTTTCGGCCGCTTGCATTGTTAACGTTGGCTACCCCTTATGAGATTATCACAACCTCAAAACATTACAAAAAACCATTCATAAGTACCCGAGCAAAGCCGCTAGCCGCTACATTTCAGCTAGTATCTTATAAAGCCTTTGTCAAACGTCCCCAAAATCTATCCTCTTCCGCATCTGCATCACAGCCTATTCTATTTCTTCCATCCATTAACAACTAGGTAACTGATTCGTTACATATTGTCCAAACCAAGGATAATTTTGTAACCACAATGAAAGCGTACTGTGTGACCAACCAATTATGTTTTGATTCAGTGTTAACTGTTCTTTGTTAAACTTGTACCGTAATCGAATGTCACAGCTGGCGTAGGAACAATGTTACACTATAAATGCATTCATTTGATCTTTCTCTATGTGTAAAGATAGATTTCTGTCTCTTAATCAGTTTTACCGTTTTATTTCCTTTGTTTCAGGTAAGCCAAATTCATCAATCTTCACATAGACGGTGAATATGAATATATGCCACAAAGAAGTCTGCAGCTTCAAGTTATCAAAGTAAGCGAAACCAGGAACCCACGGTGGAGTTGTTATACCAACCCTGATTGTAGATTGAAGGAAGTACTGATAGTGTCAATTTTCTTTATTTTATTTTATATTATAGAAACAAACAGTACATGATTTACAGAGATGAAACAATATACAAGAATAATATATTTCATGTTGGGTACCAATGATATGTTTCCTTGTAATGTCTGCTAAGTGTTATGTTTATTCCTTAATTACCAGGTGACGTGTGTACTTTATAGGTGTGTGTGTGTGACGTGTGTAATGTATGTGTGAGTATTTGTGTGTCTGTGTGTATGCGCATTGAATCGTTTACATTATTGACATGATGCCACGTTTGAATTTGGGCAGTGAATCCGAAAAAATGTCAATGTTAGAGTTAAGACAAATATTATTATATAGTATGAAGAGCTCGGTTAATTGGCGAATTAGAAATGCATTGTACATATAGTTTTGTATTAGTGATCGACGAACCAGTGGTTTCAATCTGTCAGCCATAAGTTGATAATAGTTTTTTCTAGTCTATAGTTAGTAATAAGGTAGAACATTTTAGAAATATGTTATATATTTGAACAGAGTGAGGTGAGTTTTTACCAAAACATCGCTATGAAAATCATCCTTTATGTAGGTCCTGACTGACACCCTCTAAAAGCACGCACACTGAACTTAGTATCTGGTGTGCGCTTTGGTTCCTTATTGCTTCAACCTTCTGATAACTGTTGACCTGTTGTGGAGGGACGTTTTCAGGAATAGATACTTCCGATAAGTAAGCCGGAGCCATTTCGTTGGGTTACTTAAATACAATCCAGCAGAGCTTGAATTGGATTCTTTCAGGACATTTGAAATGATGTATGAATGCGAACGAAGCAATAAATATGAACCAATACAGAATTTTGTGGCATTCCTGTGGGGAAACGATGAGTTGGAAGCTATTGATGCATGATGATTTATTGGTCTTACACTAAAACATTTTTCTTACCTACCCTTTCGTCTGAACCAATTTTATCGTGAACTCAGAAAGAATTTATTCCCAACGGATACTGAAATTAAAAATATTTTTCTGTGAAATCTTCTCTTCCTAAAAGAATGGACCGATTTAAAAATATGTATAATTCATTCGAATCTTCATTTAATCAAGAATATCGATTTAACACCTTGACATTCAGAAAACCAGTAAATTGGAAACGAAATGATATTGAATTTGAAATAAAATTCACCCCGAAGCGAAGTGAAGGCATCTCTTCTCCAAATAAGGCTTTCAACTTTGAAGTGAAAATAGCTGGATAGATATAAAATCTAAATGAAATAATTGGCTCAGGGTCGAGAATCATTATCGGAGTTGGATGTTTTTATCAAACCCAAGAGATCTGATATTTGAATTTTTGATCAAATTATCATTCTTGGAATTTGAAATTTTAAAAGAATTCCGGTGGGATGGTTGCTGAGATTTTCGTTTGATTTGTAAATAAGTTGTTTTTGTTTGATTATATCTTAGGAATCTTTTGAAAAGGGGATTATTTACACTTCCCTCCGTGGAAAATCAGTAAGGTCCTTGACCGTAATGTACGCCCGGATGTTATTTCAAAACGACTTTTATCACACGTTTAAAATCCAGTTGACTAGAGACAATATTCCTTTCATTGGCAAATTTAATGGAAGTTGATAGTTATAGTATTATGTTTTATGGTGTTAATGGTAAGTTATAATTTGGAAGTATTTGCTTAGAAGTTATATGCTTTTTTTATAAACTGTATAACATAGGTAACACAAGCACTTTAAACAAGTCTTGAGTTTTAGTCGTTCATTTAAGTATATTTTGTTCATTCATTTATATTCATCCAAGTTCTAGCCCATGCATAACCGATTTATAACAAGTTTCTTTAAGTTTTTATGTTCGAAAAATATCTTATTTCTGAAGAAAATATCTATACATTTGTAATGCCGAAACGTTAATTGTATGAAATTCCATCGATAGAAAAAAAAATCGCAAAGTAAGATCCAAAATTATTAAAAACACTTTCGTTAAATTGTTCAATATGTTAAAGGGATGAAAAAAATCACAGTGTATCTTTAAATGCAACTAAAGCATTTTTCTAGAGATTTTTGCTCTATTTGAAACGAGTCGTGTTTGATTAAATATTTTCACCATTTTCGCTTAATTATTATCGTTTTTTTAATATTAGCGCTCTCTCTCTAACATTCGTTATTACATATCTCCCTTTCAAACCATATTTGAACGCTTACTACGGGTACCTTTTGTTGTTTTATTTATATTTTTTTGTTACTTGATTAATTTATTATTATTATTTTAAACTAATTTAATCGACAAATAATGGAAAAACGATCAAATATGCACAAGAGACACAAGTGACAAGTACATAAAATAATAAGCTTAATTAATTGTATTTTTTTAGTCTCTATATTAATATATAATTACCTAATGAGTTAAGCTTTATAAAGTTTGAATCTATTTTTATTTCTTTGAATAGAATCAAAAACTATTAGCTAAAAATTGACAAATAATAATGAATGTAATGATTTTCTTCAACAAAAAATGACCTGAATAAACTTTTTCCCTCATAAATTCATTCCTAACAAATGAATTATCAGGTAGATAATTGGATTATTTGCATAGCGCTGTTTTTGTGAAAAATCATTTCAAGAACGCTGTTCAATTTATTATGAGTTGCTAAGCGGTATTTTTTTTATTATTTACAAACACATACAGAAAAAATACTTACCTGGTTGGTCACTTTAGGTAAACACACTATTATTAAAAAGTTTACGACTTTGCACGCAGAGGACAATATAATGATAATAATATTTGGATGATTTGTATATCGTAGTTTTTGTGGAAAATCACCGCAAGGGCACTGTACATATATATTATACATTTCTACAATGATATATTTCTATATTTTTACTAACTATATATGGAGATAATACACAATACCATAGGTCACATAAAATTAACACTTATTTAACATTAACTAATTGTTTATTAGCGAAATTTAGATACAGGATTTAGGACATAATTGGAAACTTGGATATAATTGGAATTTCTCTCAGGAATGGTATATTTTATTTAAGGGTATGACATCTTAAAAAAGTAAGTTTTTAGTTTAGACCTGAATTCTGTTGAACTTGTTATGGATCTTAGTTCCGGGGGGAGTTTATTCCAAGCCTTCGACCCAGATACTCCGAAACCACCGAAATCACCAAACTTAGTATTTGGCTTGCGCTTAGGTTCCATCAGTCTGCCTACAGCTGCTGATGTTGCTGATCTAAGAGTTGACTGCCTCAGACCAGTTTTTTCCGGGATGCATATGGGGATGGGGCCATTTCATTGATGGATTTAAACACCATCAAGTTATGCTTATTTTAAATGATTGGAGAATTTAGGACTCTTGCTTACTGGAGAATTTAAATTATATTACCCTAAAAAGTTTATAAATTCATAGTTGATTACATTGAGATATTATACCCATGTTTCTGAAAAATTAACTAAAATATTTACTTTTAGACAATAACGTGTCACAAAAACTCATTTCCCAACTTATTTTCTGACAATCTGCGAATTTCGAATATCTTAAAAAATAATGTCAACCTCATTTTACGATCTAAAGAAATCACAGCCGTTACCTAACCATTATAAATAACACACCACATCATGTTCATAATATATTATATGCACGTATCCTTTTAGCTGAAATATCCAATCCAAGAAACAAGATACACGTACAAGTCTCCAGATTGAAGTTAAGTGTAAGCAATTCCGTCTGGATTCTCGGAACCCGAGTAAGCAGCATGCACTTTGGTGGGTACTACGGCTCCAGCGACCACTTGAGGTCAGACAGGCCTCCGCATCTGAAGTGGCAGGTCTCTGCGACTCGAGGGTCCCGAGTCGGGGCCTGTGAGCCGCCACTGAGAGTCAATATTTGGCGAACAGTTGACAAGATGATGTTTGGTTAAGATGCTTTTAAATATTTTATAAGAACCCCAGTGTTTGGTTTCTTGGTTTTATATTATAAGTAGGTAGGTTAGAATCACGTACCCAATTTAAAGCTACAGTTGTTGTATTTTTTTGTAATTTGTAAGTAAAGTTATTTGCATACCGGTCTATTAAAGGTATATTTAAAAAAAATCAAAATCTGCTATTTCATGTATGGCACTAATTTACTTATTTTAGTAAACACCACTTTTTTCCATTATCAAGAAAGTGTTATGTACTAAATAACGAGATTTACAAACATAATATCCACTGTTTTTTCACGGGTCTTCGCTACTATAATACCTTAACTATATGTATTTTTTATTAGAACAGAAGAACAAAAAATGCAAACAGCAGTAAACAAAATTCGGTCTTTGACTGTAATTAATTACATGTCTTAAAAATAATCAATTTCTACACATTTTATTGTTTAGAAATAACCGACATGTTTCGTAAGCAATACTCACTTCTTCGGGGTTTACTTAAAACTGAATTAAAAATGTTAATTTAGTGGTAGAAGGATGAGCGAATTAAAATGGTGCCCCAAAAAAAGTTTACTCTTCTTGAAGAGATATAATAATATATGTATTTGAGTCGGCAATAATGAAAGTACAGACAAAAATACTGCCAAGGAGAAAAACTAACCTAAACCAATTCTTGGAGTTGTTGCGTGAACTATTTTTACAAGGTATTTCTCACAATATATTATGTATGCACCAATTGGCATAAGTATTCTAGTTTTCATGATTGCCATTTCAATTTCATGAATTGGCATGAGTATTCTATTCTAGTTTTCATGATTCACTACAACAGTAAAAGTTTTGACATTTTCCTTCTCGTGCAGATTTCTAACGAATTAATAATTATTATTCACGAAGTTGTGACTCACTTTGTGTAAAACACACTTCTTCAATAACAGATCGAAAGCTCGCCAGTATAAGAGCTTAAGTCAATAATTTTCATCTAGTAATGAAGAATTCTCTCCTGGAGAAAAAAATATTTTTTATAAAAATACTTTGCTAGAAAAATATCTTGAAACTGTAAAAGTTTACCTCCTCGTAGAAACACGGACTTTTAATTTTCAGGTTTAGCTTGCTGTGTTTCAGGATTAAAATAATACAGGGTGTCCGTGTGTTAAGTGCCCTAAATTTGGGGGCTGATTCTACAATTATAAAGTTGTGGGTAATTTTACGGTAAAATAACTGAATTTTGTTGTATGGGAAAATACAAAGTACTCATAGTTCGGGATGTGATTCTACACAAGTAAAAAAAATCAATAACTAATAAATTTCAACTACAAAAGTTGAATTGTTTGTATGGAGAAAATAACATATTTGTATTAGAAAAAAACAACTGAATTTCGAAAAAAGTTATTTATCTTGTTTACTTCTACCATCATGTAGAATCACCTTCCGAAGTTAGCGCACTTTACCTCCGGACACCTTGAAAAGTTATAACTAGTACCAACACTATAATCCTCAATTTTTCGTACAGTACATTCTGAACTCTTCAATTATTATAAATCTCCGCATGTGTAAATACGAATAGGTACTGAATAAAATAATCCCAACGCCATCTTCTAGGAATAATCGACCATGCCTGTAGTCGAACTCATTCCTATCATTACCCAGTGTTTCCACCACTCTTCTAAGTGCATATTATATATTGCAGCGTATTGTTGCACCACACTGTACACGCACACTGTCATTAAATTGCACGTTGTACATTATTAAGATTGCAATAATAATTATTGTGATTGTTGGTTCGCTTGAAATATTACAAAGTACGCACAACTTCTAAATCTGTACGTACTATTATTTATTTTACTAATAATAATAATAATAATATTTGGATGATTTATATAGCGCCGTTTTTGTGCAAAATCACCTCAAGGGAGCTGTACAAATTTATAATACATTTCTACAGTGATCTATGTTATTACTAACTATTTATGGAGATAATATACAGTACAATACTTACCTGGTAGGTCACTTGAGATTAACACTTAATTAACATTAACTAATTGTTTATTTGGCATCATTGGCAAAATTGGATATAATTATATTTTCTCTCAGGAATGGTATATTTAATTTACGGGTATGACAGCTTAGAAAGGTAGGTTTTTTGTTTAGACCTGAATTCTGTTGGACTTGTTATGGATATGAGTTCCTGAGGAATTTTATTCCAAGCCTTGCTTTGCTTGAGATTTTCGTACATTTGATTTGGAATTCGCCCGGGCTCGTTAAAAAAAATCATACCTCCGAATATTAATATGAAAATATGTAAACTGTTAACTGTCGTTTAAAGCCAATTAATTTATCTATATTTTGTATTTATCTTAAGTTATTATTTTTAATAAGAGAAATCAGTAAATTCACAAGTGCGTGAATTGGTCCGATTGATATTTATTACAGAAAATTTTGCGAACATGCATTTAAATTTGAATAGAACGAAAAACAAGGAAATGTATAACAAAACATTTATAATAACATTACGCATTACTATTTTCATTAAATAAAAATTAGAATTTTCTTACGTAGATCGCGAAAATCGCTTGTGCGTTTTTCACTTGGCGAATAATTTTTCAATCGTAATTTATTAGACTAAATATAATATTAGAATTAGGAAAATTGTATCTATTTCTTTGTGATGAATTCCTCTAACTGAATTAATAATAAAATATACATTTCACGATATCACACCTCTTATTTAAAGATAATTTATCTACGATACCGAAAAAGTAAAAAAAAATACAGATGCAAATTAAAATTCACTTTAAAATCTTATTTTTCATTTTAGTAATTTGAAATCACTTTAAATAAACAGAGAAATTAATAACGAATGAGGAAAAAGAATAAGAATGATGGGAATGCTTGTTCCAAAATATAGCAATATATACGGACAGCGAACTTTAAAATATAACGTACCAAAAACGTTCAAAATGTTGTCAAGTAACATAAAAAATTGTAAATTCCCAAATATATTCAGATATATGCTGAAAACATTGCTCATAAGTAGAAATACTCAATACTAATCATATCATCACTATCAATCAATAGTTGTTATTTAATAGCATATAGATTTAGTATTATTTTAGATTATGTGTGTCAGTTATAATAATCTGAATATTTTATAAGTAGTGACAATAATATGTACATTTATAATTAGTAATAATATTGTGTATACATTTTTTTTTTAATATATTAACTCCACACAGGAGGCCCTCAAGAAAATAATTTCCCTCAGGGCCTATGTCATCTTTGGGGATGCTGTGTGGAGGGTCTTTTTGTGGAGAGGAAGGAGTGAACATGGGTCTTGAAGAATCCCATGTTGTAGGAGGGAGGAAACACAGAGGCCGGCAGTTCGTTCCACAGCCGAGCTGTTGAACTTAAGAACGAATCGTAGAAACGACCCGTTCTCATGTGACAAATGTCAACCGTGTACAAATGTTGGGCGCGCGTTTGGCGTGTATCCCGACTACGCACCGGTGCCGAAGGGATCAATGACGCTAGTTCCTCATATTAACATTTTAAGTGAACATGTTCATCCTGTTGACAAACTGCTTAATTGTAGTTTAACGGGATAATGCTTTAAGAACAATAACAAAAAAGCAAATATTTGTGTAAAATAAACATTACATAATAAACAGCCGCCATTTTGTTATTTTTACATCAAAATTCATAATTCTAGTACGGAAAGCCGCCACAAATAAATTGAAATAAAAAAATCATACATTTCAAGAGATATTTTATGAAGCCTAAAAATCAATATTCATCAATACCTTTTATAGAAACCATACAAAAAATTCCCACAAACACATAATTTTTCAGCCATTTGAAGTCGGATTAGACCTTAATTGCTTAGATTATCGATTTAATCCTTAATACTTCCACGAGAATTTGGTCGCTAATGCGGAGAACCGGTAACCGACGCACAGTAGAACAGATGTAACAAAGTTGTCTGTTGGAAATTTAATCGGTAGTTTGAACGGAAATTAAGATAGGAAAATCTATCTAACAGTAAATAACATAAACGCAAAATGTAAACAGTAATGAAATTAATAGCAGTGAAACGTTCATAATTAACTTTCAGCAGTAGTTAAATTATTTTACGTTTAGTTAGTGATGATTACTTTGATAAGCTATTAAAGCCTTTTGACCCGCTTTCTGAACAATTAAATACATCCGCCACCTCCACGTATCCATTACCAATGACATGGAATATAGCTACAATCAAGTATTTCAGTGACTCAGTTTTAATATTATTGTCAATTAATATCAAACTATATTTCAGATCGCGTAATTCTCTTTGGCGTTAGTGATTTGTCTTCATAATTCAAGGCTGTGCATGAAACGAAACTAATTGATTATGTTGCTTGAAATACTTTAGTTTAGTGACTTGTTTGAATTTGCAAGCATTTCTTCTCAGTCGTTTAATTGCGTAGGCGACAATCTGACATTGAATTTTACATACCTACGAGAGCTACTACTTATGAAATCCTGTTTTAAATGTAACAACACCAGGACTGAGCTTTTCAAACACTCGCTTGCACTTAGATTACATGAAGATAGTAATGGATACGCAGATGTGGCGGATCTATTTGACTAAGGTAGGGACAAAAAGGCTATACTGTCATATATTTTTAAACAGTATTAATTTAAACTTAGACCACTTATACAAATATATTATATCGTGTATGTACTTGCATTTCCTACTTTCTGTCGTCCTTTTACGATCAAATGCCACTGTTGATTGTTATTTATAACTATTTACTTCTAGTTTGTGATTATGCTTGTATACTGTGACATGTATTTATTGTTTATGGTATATTTATACCGTAGATATTAAATTAATAAATACATTTTTGAGAAAAACTATTTATGAATGCAAAACATTGAGGATTTCAAACTCCAAATATCTTAACCAGAATTCTGAACCAAAAACTGCAATTTGGCCCATAATTTCATTCAGTTTCAAATATGGAAATCTTGCTGTAGAATGAGAAACAAATATGGCAATCTGTAATATCGACCAATCACAACGTAACACAATGGCGGAAAGAATCGCATCATAGAAACAAATAAATTAAATAACCAATGAGAAAAGTGGCAATCTGTAAAAATGTTAGAATTAGGCTGGCCGCATACATACGTTTTTCGTATTCGATTTCCGAATTCGTTTTCCGTATTCGGACATCCGAATGCACGGAATCAGTAGAAAATACATTAACTGCCGCACACGTTCGTTTTAGTTCCGAACGGAACAAATTCCTTACGCACGTTCCGAATGCGAGCCGGCGCGTTCGGAGAAACCGAATGGAAAAAACCTAATGACGTCATGTGGAACGCAGCTATTGCATACAGTTTGTTTGTGCCGACGCAAACGTACGGAAATTTCCGTCCGTAATTCAGTGTTGCCAACGGATCTTGACCTAATATCGCCGTTTCTCATACATAAGGTAGCGTAAAGTAGCCGAATTTGCTGTTAGGTGGGACATGTTTAAAATTGATGTTTTTACGTGAAAATAAAAATTTCGTGGGGGGGGTGGCTAGAGAATTTCAAAAAGATAAAATTAATCCCCAGAAAATAAAAAAAAATCATGGGGAGGGTGGCTAGAGAATTTCAAGAAAATATAAAATTTGTCCATGGGGGGAGGGGTGGCTAGAAAATTTCGGGACATGTTTAAAATTGATGTTTTTGAAGTAGCTTAATTGGCGACCAGTCGCCTTTTAGATTTATTCGGCGCCGATTCTCGCTCTGAGTAGCCTAAATGGCGATATATCGCCCTTGTTGGCAACACTGGTACTGACGTTTATACATTTCGAATGAAGAAAAACGAACGTTTGCGCTAGTCTCACGGAATTCCGAATACGGAAAACGAATTCGGAAATCGAATACGGAAAACGTATGTATGCGGCCAGCCTTATAGGCAGCGATCTGACATTATTTTGGAATCAAAGGCTGCAATGACGAAATGTCACTTTCACATACGGCATTCTGGAAAATTCTTTGTTTGAACCAGAAACAAATAATATACTTCAAAAAACGCCATACGTTTTTGCATTATTATCCAATTATTATTTGTTGTTTTGGTCTGCTGAAAATGACGTAACATCAGATTGCCGACTTTGAAATTATACGACTGTAAGGACGGGTTGTCTCAGAGAATTGAGTTATTTTTTAAGTTCGGTTATTATTTCAGTTCTGTCAAGCAACTAGCCTATAATGAGATAAAAACAGAACTTCAATAGGACCTTCACATAATCCGAAAATGAACGTTTAAATTTGATGAATTGTTCAAGTTCTGTGAAAGAACCCATCCTTATCTGCTGACACACAGTTGGATGGACTAAGAAGTCGAGAATGCATTGGAATTGAAAGAACAACATTTCGCAATCAGGTTAGATCAAATAGGATTATTGATGATTATTTTTTTTAAATAGTTCAATAGTTATTGTAGAACTTACAACAACTGTTAACAAGTGAATATTCGTAGATTACCAATACACTTTTATTCGACACACGAGAGTATGATTAAAAAAGAACGTACGTTACATCAATTGCTGTGGGTATTTTATTGAAAACATCCAATATTTATATTGTTTTATTTTTAATTTTTTTTTTTCATTTTAAAAGGTGGAAGGAGGAAGATTTTTTTCTTCTCGTTTTATCTTCTTCTTAAACCACATAGTTTTCTAAAACCTCCTACTTCTTCCTCTGCATCCAAAAATTTCAATTCTTTTCTCAATAACTCTTGTTCCGCGTTCT
This sequence comes from Hesperophylax magnus, assembly GCA_026573805.1. Taxonomy (NCBI): domain Eukaryota; kingdom Metazoa; phylum Arthropoda; class Insecta; order Trichoptera; family Limnephilidae; genus Hesperophylax; species Hesperophylax magnus. The sequence continues at coordinate 7,731,256 of JAIUSX010000184.1, read as the reverse complement.
CGTACTCTGCCGGCATCTAGCGATCGTATCAGAAAGCATAATAATTACTGGTTCGTTTCTGAATATTAATGGTTGTGATCTCCGCTTCCTTACTCGTCATCTGGACCATATTCGGATGCTGCTTGCTTTATATCTCACGGCCCGCGGCGCTGGGCGGTCTCTATCGGAATAAATAATAACAATATTATAAGGAACGATACGGCTGGATTCTGTATTGGAACAATAATATAATAATAATAATAATATTTGGATGATTTGTATAGCGCCGCTTTTGTGCAAAATCACCTGAAGCGCGCTGTACAAATATGTAATACATTTCTACAATGATCTATGTTATTACTAACTGTACTCTCCTGTACGAAGTGTCTCCGAAACAGTATGAGTAGAAAACCTTATTTTTTTCTGTTTTTTTTTCAGTCGTCATTGTTAATCATTATGGTTTGGTCTTCTCCACAAATGTCTCCACTGGCTAGGCTCCTTCGTCATTCGCCTCCAGGCAGTCCTCACTCCTTCCGTCCTGCTTTAATCCTCTTCCACATATATATCTACTGGTTCGCTTGAACCGCGGACCGACAGTCATAATTTTCGGCGTCCTGTCATCTGGTATTCTGGGCACACATCCTTACAATGGTATAAAAACAATACTGCCACAGCAAGTAAAAATACCGTAATGACCAAAATTTGCAAAAATGAATTGACTATGGGAAGTAATCAAGCATCGAATTTCTTATCTTTTTTTATCGGCAGAAGCAATTAATTAATATAAACCCGATTTTACAAGTTATCCACAATGCGTTCGTATGAATATTATTACAAACTGTTTTTATACTTACCGCAATCACTTGATAAATAATCAACGTTGGTAAGTAGAAAAACAGTAAAATATTATATTGTTACCAAATTATTACATTGTTTACCAAATAAAAAAACATTCCCAATTGGCAAATAAAAACAAAAAACGAATATTTTCAACAGATATTATTATTTTTTTGCAAACTTTATTACAATAATCATGTTTACATGTATTTTGACATAAAATAAGTGCTGAGGTCAATTTTAAATATGCTAAAAAGGTTTTAAAAAATCTGGAAAAATACTGGAAAATGACTCTTGTAGAAATTACTGTGTTTTTGCCTACTGCGGTAGCATTGATCCCCGGTGGCTTCATGAGAACAGGCCGCTTCTTCGACTCGTTTTTGTGTAAGACGGCTCATATGTGGAACGAGCTACCGGCATCTGTCTTTCCTCCTTCATATAATCCGTCTTCAAGTCTCGCATTAATAAATCCCTTCCCACAGTCTGTGTCCAGTTTTCTGAAAACGGGAAAATTCAACGGTGCGACGCTTTCTTTGGGATAACGAGACGAGGTTCAGAAAAACCTGGCGGTTCCGGTACGGTCACGATATATACTGTATGTATACTGATCGATGCGTCCAAATCTGTGTAATGCTTTTGGCACCAAATCTCCGTGCTCTAGAGTTTTTAGCGTGACAACTAATAACCAGATTTTCCACTTCTTTGTTAAGATAAGTATTTTTTAACGTAATATTGTCGGGCATCGAACCCCTCGAAGCATTTATCACCGACTCTAATCTGCTACTTCCCCATACGGTGGTCGAACCATCGGCATCGGTTGGTCTGGCGGCAGAGTGGTAACGCGCACGCTCGCCCGCGGCCTGATCCCGACTCCGAGATCGAATCCCAATCCGCTCAACGCACTGAACAAATAAACCGATAGAGGTGTTTCATGGACGTGTCCGTGGGCTCAGTTTTACCCTAATTTATAAAACTTCTTAAAGATTTTTAATTTTTTTTTTTATTATTTTATTATGCGTCCAGTTGGGCTGAGAAAAACGAGTTTAGCTAATTTATTTAAATTCGGTTAAAAACGGGATTGCAGGCCGATTTCTGTTAAACTTTTAGTACATTCCTAATATATCATAATACCTGTCCAGGCACCTGCATTTGTACTGATAATATACAATGACGAATCGCGAAAATATTTGAATTTTTAAGAACAAGTGTTCCGACATCGCGATAACACATTCATGTTTTACTGAAAGCTTTTTAGGAAAAAAACTATCAATTCATTCGTTTAAGTCCTGCAATCCCATTTTAAACTGGATTACTAATAATTTCAAGAGATTCTTAATAAATTAGCAGTATTTTATATCAGTATGTTTAAGGCGAAGCTTAATGCCCAAATCACTATTTTAATTAATATTTATAACGAATTGGTGTACGTTATGAAAACGAAAAATATATTTCAATAGAAATGTTAGAACGCATAAAGGAAACAACTTTTAAAAAATAAAGTATTATAGCCAAAATTATCTGTGACAGTTTCACTTGATTAACATTTTTTTTGTTATAAAATTATTTACAAAATAAATAAAAACCAGTTTTTTGGTTGAAATCGAACGTTTCTAGACTCCGTTTTGTCAAGCGATTTCAATGCCTATATTTCAAACTACGATATAAGGTGTACCAAGGATATACATATTTTTGGCTTGTAGCTTCCTCTTAACTTCCGTGTACCTAATTAGCTATCTAAAATTATATACATAAGTTTTTAAAGCACGCAGTAATATAACACTAATAAACTAAATATTAAACGATATCATTAAAAATGTTATAGTAACATAAAATAAAATAGAAACTAAAACAATTTATTTTATTATTTAAGTGATAGTATATAACAAAATAATAACAATAATGTTAACAATACATTATTCCCAGTGAGTTTAACAAAACTCCTTTCGAGAAAGGCAACATTATATAGTTAAAAGAAAACTATTTTTACATAATAATACGAATTTAAAAGGAAGTTCAATAAAGTGTGTACATGAACAATTAAACAGACTTAACACAGTTATACAGAAATATATACAGATTTTAGAGCGTTGCTAAGCAAGATTTTGTCACATTGTATAAAGCTGCTGACAAAATGGAAGTTTTAGGATTACCATTGCCACCTATAAGCGATATATTGTAATGGGTGTGTGTGATTTTGTGATCGTGTTTTGTACTTGTTTTTATGATGTTTAATATGAATACAATATAATTTTATCTACACTATAAACGCATAGTTTTTTTTAACACATTTCATTGTGGTATCGAAACTTAAATATATTGCCTGTGCAGGCCTTACTATGGGACAAAATATTGATTCAACATATATCTGACTCTGAATATAAAAATAAATTGGAACATGAACACAAGGAATGAAGGTATGCTTGCTCCAAAATACTATAATAAATACGGACAGCGAACTCTAGAATATAACGTGCCCAAAATGTTCAACATGTTGCCAAGTAACATAACAAATTGTAAATTCCCAAATAGATTCAGATATGTGCTGAAAACATGGCTCAAACAGTAGAAATACTTTATAATAATCATTAATATCAATCAATAGTTGTTATTTATTGGCATTTAGATTTAGTGTCGTTTAAGACTGTGTGCCAATAACAATAATCTGAATATTTTATAAGTAGCAACAACATTATGTATATTTATAATGGTAGCAGAAGTTGCGGACGCCCGAGGAAGACATGGCACTATCAAGTGAATCAGATACTCGAGTCGGGCCATGTCAAGAGTAAGAATAATACAAGAGAATGTGAATGAGGCAAGGAGTGTGTGCCAAGACCGAGTTGTTTGGCGGTCCGTCCTCTCTGCCTACCTCTGCGGGGAAACGGCGTGATGGTTAGTTAGTTAGTTATTAATTAGTAATAATTTATATCCAATTTTCCAATCATGTCCTAAATCCTGTATCTAAATTTCGCTAATAAACAATTAGTTAATGTTAATGAAGTGTTAATCTCAGGTGACCTACCAGGTAAGTATTGTACTGTATATTATCTCCAAATATAGTTGTAATAACGTAGATCATTGTAGAAATGTATTATACGTTTGGGGATCAATGGTGAAAGCACGAAATAAAAAAGGGGTGTCGTGAAGTTCTCTGTGTTTATTGAGTCAGTTGCCGTGACGAGGAGATGACGTAGGACAAATGTTGAATTCTCCGGTTGCTGCGGTGATGTGGTCCAGGCGGTAGTTGGCGACGGCGCGCTGAGACCGGACTCGATGACTGTCAGGCACTGGCGATCTGGGGAATCAATACTCTAGTGCTGACGGAAGGGCCGAAGGTGCGGTGGACCTTGTAGGCGGTTGAACGGGAGCGGCGTAGACCAGTGAGGATGCTGCGTGTCCTCGTGGTGGTCATGGTGGCGTGGAAGAAGCGCTGGTCAGAGATACTGGAACCAGGGCGCTTGTAATCCGAGTAGCGCTTGCCAGGGACGGCGATCTGGACAAGGCGCTAAGATGATGTCCCGATAGAGTCCATGATGGTACGGGCGAAGCCGGGTAAATTTTCCTTTGCGCTAGTAAGAGGAGCGCGGGTATTCACTCGTTGATTCTCGGCGGACTGATGACTGACTGCCTGACTGGCTGCGTCGGGCTTATTTATACTGTTCGGCCGGTGGCAACAGCAGGTAGTTAAATGGCAACTAAATCGAGGCCACTCGCTCGGTCTGGCCCTTTCGCGAAGTTTCGACGGCCCGGCAATTATGCCTAGGCGGTAGACTCGAACCTTCTGGCTAGTTCTCGTAATGTGAAAGACGGCCTGTGACGTATTGTCACCTGGTAGAGAAGTAGGTGCTTGTAGTAAGTAGATTGCTTTGTTTACGATGCGATTTCGACTGCAGGTACATAATTCGGGAGTAGGTACTAAGTAGGTCGAGCGGTTTATTATTAATAAGTTAATCTAGATTTTTCTCGACGCCACATACGTATATTTGTACAGCGCCCTTGAGGTGATTTTGCGCAAAAACTGCCCTATACAAATCATCCCAATATTATTACTATTATTATTTGTTATTATTATTAGTCTAAGTAGTTATCTATTTTATTGCCTTAATTGTCACGGTAAAGAATTTTAACCTTTTTGTCTGTCCTTACTAAAAGAATAATCGGTGGAAATGAGATGATTGGCAAACTCTGAAAATATATTGTTATGTAAACATCTTCAATGTTCCGTGATTCTAATATTTATATTTATAGTTGTCTTACACACGTAGACCGGTGAACGATCGTTGCATAGTTAGTAAATGCCCGAGTGACTTAATTTATGATCTGTATCTTTAGTGTGTTTCAGTAATTTACCTGTGTTTTTATTGGAATTTAAACAATAATTTTTCAGTCATTAGCTTTTTTGAATTGATGATCAATTTCATTTACCTGTCTGTTGCCAAGAAGTCATAAGTCGGAAGAGATCACACTTCTTGAGAATAAACTGTTCACTGTTCAGTGGTTCAAACGGTTTTATCTGGTGGCCTATCTGCCGTACCCAGCTGCCGTTCTGATCGCTGATTGGCTGACGATAATTCGGCTGGCCAATGGCGGCCGCTGCGCCAGTGCGCCCTTTGGCGTTTTGCAATTTAAAGTAATAATTCAGAAGTAGGATGCGCGCGCATACTAAATAGTTTTATATTTATCGCAAAAATTAGCAGAGTTCAGGCTTGATTGTGTTTTTTTTTTAATGTGAATACCGCACAAGAGTTTTAACAGCCCGGAGCCAGTGGGAGTATGGCATCTGCATTTGGGAATATTGTGACGCGGAAGTGATTTGGGGAGGGGAAGGGTTGAGAAATACCTGACTATTAGTAACTTTTCGATTATGAATGATGATGTCAATAAAGAGGAAGTTTGCGATCAATGGACCAGCGCATAGAATGGATGACTTCATTATTTCAGTATCTAACCGTTTTTTTTAAATCCATGGTCAGGCCAAAAAACAAGCAATACCTTGTACAGATTTGCTTCTCTACTCTCAGTGTATTCACGACCTCAATCGTAGTGTGATGTATTTCGATATGTCACCGGAGTTCCAGATACAAAATGTAATGTAAATATGAGGTTATCATTATTTTTTGTTAGCATTGTGTATTTATTATACTGTCATATATTCTTAAATGCAATCGAAAAGTCGTTAGGTTTTTTACAACATTTTAAAAAAATAACAGCAATTTCAGATGATTAGACCGCTATAGTGGCTTCACTATTAAACCTGTCTAATGGTAAGAATGCTTTTTTTTGTGTTTTCTAAATTTTGAATTTTTTCGGACGTATAAATCAAGCTTAAACCAGATCGGAATAGCAAGGTATTTCTCAATTACCCATTTGCCTAAGCATAAAAATCAGCATGGTTCCGGGCAACTCTTGTGCAAAAAGCACTATGAACCACATCGGCGAAATCACGCATTCCTTATGCAGATGGCGATAAGGTTTACATTCCCGCCGCACATACCTGTTTTGTTCTGTTTTGATTTATTGCAAAAAACACCACCAAAATGCGAGTTTTATTTTGTTTTGTGATGTTTTGGCACAAATATTAAAATGTTCTCTGATCGTGATCTAAAGAACTTAATTTGCCACATTGTACAATTAAACCATACCCAAAAGGGGTTTGTAAGTAGAAGAGTATTTATTATATTATATATTTAGTACTTCAAAGTATTTTTAGAGGTCTAATGCTTGGTATTTGAACATCCTTACAAAAAACTTATCAATTATAGCAAAAGCCAAGATGTGTTCTACTTGCAGTATTTAATAAAAAAACATCTATAATTTATCTCTAATCCATCGACATTTCTAACCAAAAACACATGATTTTGCCTTACCTACTTCGCATTTTTAAGACACATTCGCAAAGCTAATTTTACTCTAAGTAGAGTTGTCGATATTATTGTTTGTCTTTTTAAATTTTATCTATAGTTTTTAATATTTGGTGGCTTTGTTAAGCGTCTTTGGGATTCTTTTTAATAAAAATGGTGCTATAAAACTTAACCATGAATGATTATTATTAATGTTTGTGAACTTTCTCTTGGTCTGAAAGCCAGCTGTCTGTCATGATTCGTGATTCATGACAGGGAAAACATAACCGAGCTCTACTGTACTTTTAATTAATCTAAAACATGTCCTTATTTTGATGTTGTTAGCTTACTTGCAGCTTTTGTCATAGTTAGGTCGTATACCATTAGTAACCTCTCCCTCTCTCTCATGAACGACCTGTGTGCCAGAGAGAGAGGTTTCAACGTAGCTCTCAGCGGAAGGACCATGTGCATTCTGCAGTCGCGTCGTGTGAACGCCCCTTTGCCTCAGGGCCCGATCCATATGCAACGGAGATAAGTTAATTTAACGTTATTTATCGCGTCTCCTCATCCGATGTGAACGCGCCCTGAGGTTATAAAGGGCCCAACACACGTTTCACCGAGTTATTCACGGTAAAACGATGGACCTACTTACAGAGATACAAATAATATACGATGTTATGTTTAGTTGTTATGTATTTTCATTTAAATCATTGTCGTTAGGTCTAGAAAAGCGTTAAGCTCTTTTGGGTTAAATCCTGGCCCTGCACCGAAAAATTTAAAAGTTAAAGAAATATTTAAACGGTACAACAATTTATTAAGTACTCCAATTACATACATTATAAATATAAGTTTGAACAGTGGAATATCAGTTGATAAAAAATCTATCGTAACACTTGTTTTTGAACAAGGCAGCCCCGACAAAATATATAAATTATTGACCTATAACTCTTGTCTCGAATATTGCAATTTTTTTTGAAGAAAACTCATGTATTATTTTGAAAATAATATAATACTTAGTCCTAGCCAATTTGCATTGTGAGAAAAACTAGGTACTCATTAAGCCATTGCAGAACTAACATCAACTGTATACCATGCATCGGATAAAAAAAGCCTTAACATTTTCATAAATTTACGTAAGGCATATTGTATCTCACATACAGAACTAATTAATAAATTAAATGATATCGGCATTATTGGGAAGGTAAGGTATTGGTTACAAATCTATCTATCTCAAAGAGGTCAAAAGGTAAAATTATATAACACACTAAGTGACGATGAAATTTAGGAATTTGGAATTCCGCAGGGGACTGTCGTTGGACCAATTTTAATTATAATTTGCGTTAATCAAACGTTTAAACTATCACTTCATGGTAAACTCATATCTTCTGCTGCAACAATTATCGAAAAAAATAGACGGAACAAGATTATCAATGCAGCCAACCAAGACATGAAGGTTACTTAAAAATGGTTCGATAGCAATCTATTATACTCAACATAGAAAAAAACTTATTGTATTCCCTATATAAAATTATCTTTGCAGTTAATTTAACGATTGAATAATGTTAATTTGCATATCGAATTACGTTTGTAGTTATTTAATAAAACTTTGAATATTGTTCACACATCGCCTTTTAAGCATTGTTTTCTTTTTTTATATATACTTACTCCTTCTATAAATACAAGGTCCTGGAGCTTACTTTATGGAGTAGTAGAATAATTAGGAAATAAAATTATCTGTATTTATTTTGCATACTGTTATAAATACAGATAATTTTATAACAGTATGCAAATAACTACAAACATAATTATTTGCATACCGTTATAAGATTATCTGTATTTATAACAGTATGCAAAATAAATTATCTGTATTTATTTTGCATACTGTTATAATTTGAAATCTTTCATTATTTTGTAATAAATAGATAAAATAAATATGTTCACATTAATATTTTGGGGGATTCGTTGATATTTCATCAAAATGAAAATTCAACACACCTTTAAAAAGTAATATTGTAACGGACGTACTGCTCCGTGATCGGGCGCGGTCGCCCCATATTAAAATCTTTTATTTGCCTTAACTTTGCCTGTCCTTAAATTAAATAAACTGGAGTAAATGTATGTAAAATTAAACTATAAACCCTAAATTATGTAAAAATGAAAATGTCAATATATGAAAAGATAAATTGTGTAACCCTCTGTTTGTAAGAATGTAATGTAAAGAAATGTTAAATCAATAAATGAAACGTCGGAGCTTGGCTAGGGGACACGGGCAGAGAAGCATACTGAGAGAGCTGGTGGATTAATAGCATTTAATTCGGGCACGGTTATGAGAATCGTGCTTATACGAGAGGGAACGCTCGGCCGCGACCCGAAGCAAAGGGCCGTGCGCCGTCATAGCGTGCGAGGTGGGTTTGCCGCCCGAGCGTTCCACAAGCGCGATTCTGAGAACCGTGCCTGAACAAAGAGAGGCCGTGGTCACGTTCGGCCACGAGCCCAAAATTACCGGCCGAGAGGCGGTAATCACACAGGCGGCGGGCCGCGCGCGCGTCACAAACACGGGCTTCGATTCCTGGAATCAAAGAGAAAGTTGGCCCGTGTGAGCGTCGTTCGGCCAGCGCCTGCCACCGATGGCCTATAAAACGGGAAATAGTCCCTTGGAAAGGCAGTTAGCCAGCAACCTCCACCAGCTCAACACCTCTCTCTCTGCTCTGCCCTCTACCTCGCTCCGACTTCTGCTTCTACTCGCCTTCTTTCACTCTGACCCCCGCCTCACCCTGGACCACGGACTTGCCTACCCCTTCGGACCAGACTCGGAATCAGCTCAAGAACAAGAAAACAGCATTCGGACCAGCTCTACAGCGGCTTCAGAGACGGCCCCGTTCTACCCCTCCACGCCACTGAAGGAAGACATCTTACGCCTCCACAGATTGGGATCACCGGCCCCTTACAGTCTTGTGTGTCACGATTACGTCTGATACATAAGTGGTCCTTCGAGCCGGATCTTTCTGTGGAAGATGTCACCTTCACTGCGCTCTGGGAAGAACAGCGCTGACGGGGATTCATCGCAGGGAAGCGATGATCCCACACCAACCGGGGCGGCCACAGCCGCGCCCCCCGGACTCCGGCCAACCGCCCCCTTGGCCCCCTCTGATCCCCGAGCGGACCTACTGTCTGGTCCCTCCGGCGCATCACCACCACAGACGCCCCCTGCCGCGGCCGACGTCTCGTCACGAAGCGAGGCTTCCAGCGAGGACACGCTCCGGCAGGTGCAGCTCGAGCTGAGAGCTGAGAGGCGGCGCACCCAGAAGCTGCAAGACGACCACGCCCGACAGATGGCAGAACTTGTCGCCACGCTGAAAGACCTCACGCGGACCGCTTCACCTGCAGCCTGGCAACCCGACGGAGCATATCCCGGAAGCCAGCCACCTAGCGGCCCCGGGCAAAGCTGGGGCTACGCACCCGAGGCGCACACCACTGGCTTACGGGTGGGCCTTCCACAGACTGCGGCGCCCCCGAGCGGCCCCAGTCATAGCCTTGCGTACACAGTGGGGGGAGAGCCCACTGTTCCGCACACCACTGCGCCGCGGCTGGGTTACGGACCGACGCCGACGCCGGCGCCCTCGGGCGTACCTACGCAGAGGTACGCAGCGGAGACGCACGCCACAGCTCCACGGGCGGAGTACCCACCGACGGCGGCGCCATCTAGCGGCTTCGGGCGATACCCGGACTACGCAGCGGAGACGCACACCACTGCGCCGCGGCTGGATTACCAACCGACGCCGACGCTGGCCCCCCCGGGCGTACCTAGTCAGGGGTACGCAGCGGAGGCGCAAACCACTGGCCCACGGATGGGCCTGCCACAGACTGCGGCGCCCTCTAGCGGCCCCGGTCACAGCCTTACGTACACAGTGGGGGGAGAGCCCACTGTGTCACAAACTACAGCCCAGCATAGCGATGTTTTCGGGAGCTCACGCCGCGCCGTGAGGACTCACACCGGGACGGGGAGAAACCATGCTGCGGATCCACTCACGGACGGCGCTTCCCCAGGCGCCGCGACGCTGCGAGGTGGACCAGAGCCGCAGTACAGCTATCCCGGTGTGACCCGCGGGCCCGCCCAGTTCCCAGCATTTGCCCCGAGCGGAAACTCGCCATCGCAGCCCCCCGTTGACGGATACGGGGCCTGCAACCGAACGGATGAGGCAGCGAGGCAGACACGAGACTGGGTGCATCAAGGGAGTGTCCCTCTCGCCCAAGTGACGGCCATGTTCGCCGACGCCCTCCGGCAGTCCCAGGCCGGTGGCACACCTCGCTACCATCCCGAAGATGAGCGGATGGCATCCCTCATCGCCCGGCAGTCCAGCGCAAAGGACTTGCCGCCCTACGCTGGCGACGCCATAGAGTGGCAAGCCTGGAAGGCGCAATTCTTGCAGTCGACGGCCACCTGCGGGATGACGGCGGCCGAAAATCTGATGCGGCTGCAGCGTGCCCTGAAGGGAAAGGCGCGCGAAGCCGTCAGCCCTCTCCTCCTGGACCCGGCGCAGGTGCCGGAAATCATGGATGTCCTGGAGCACCGCTTTGGGGGCAGTCGTAAATTGCATAATTTTACAGTCAACACTGATAAAATTATGCAATTTACGTATATGTCGGTGAGATTGGAGTTTGTAATTACTTACGTAAACGTCATATTTGACATTTGTTACTGCTAGCGCCTCGGTGTTTAAAGAGGGAACTATTATGTGGCTTACCAAGAGTTAAGCGACTGATTTAACCCGCTTAAATTTGCGCGAGGAATGTCGCATATAGCGAGGATACAGACTGACTGATATACCGGGCCTGTTTCATACACATAAGGAAATATACGTGGAAAAGTTAGTATGAAAACGACTCGACTAAGTTAGTAGGTACTAGCTTAGCTTCGTTCGCGGTGAATATTGCGCTTAAGGTTGGTTAGATTAGATTTTAGTCCAAGTAAACTATCCATACACAGTCCAATTTTGATGGCTGTGAAATTATCAAACAATTTCATTGCGATGGCTTAGGGTTATATTGTAACTCCATGTATCATTATATTGAGAAAATTGAGTTTGATGATTTACAAACCCGGATTAACATTAGATTTTGTGATACGCAAACAAGTTTTGAGTTACATATTATAGTATCTGTATCTTGTATAAATACAATACAAAATATGTTTTGGAATGGACTTTCGTTTAGGATAAAAAAATTGTTAAGGAGATACAATATCTGTTCTCATGAAACATATTGGTTGGAGAAATTACAATATTTATGATGACTTATATATTTAAAATTAATACAAAATGATTTTAACCTGTGAGGTTTGAGTAGAACTCTACCTTATCACCAACTGAAAAATGACCTGATTTAGTCAAGTATAAAACCTCAAGACTTACACCTACAAAGGGAAGTAGTAGATAATTTTAACAATTACTAGGCGGGTTAATTTAAAAAAAATCGGAGCATGTTGTGCGATGTTTTCTATAGAGGAAATTTTATAGAAATTATCCTAAAAATTAAAACATATTTTTTAAGAAAAAAAAAACTTTTATTTATAATAGGAATTGTGTTATATTTCTGTAAAAATTCGAAACACGGGTCTTTCGGCCCCATTTGTGATTCCAAACGTAAAATTGTTCAAGTTTAGGAACCTCTGCCATAGACACATAATTAATTTTATTAATGCTTTATCAGAACAAGATGGCCAGTCTCTGCCTAAGTATGATCAACGGTATTTTTATACATCAGCTCGTCGAGCACGGTCAGAATTGATACATTTGCTTTTAATAGAGTCATAAAATTTTATTCGATCTTTATTGCAATGTCATTAAGAACGTTTCAACCTACCGAGCCTTCTAGCAATAGACACGACCACAGATAAGAGAATCGATACATGTATTAAGATGGATCAATGAACTTCACATTGTTGATCATTGTGGCTTGCGGTTGCGGGTTAAGTTTTTGAGTTGAAATGTTAAAATGTAAACAAAACTTAAGCCGTCTTACTCATAATAGATAATACGGAGTTATAAGAACAGGTTAGTAGAAAATGTTACTCATAATCACCCGCATGCTTACTGCATATACTGTCCGTAATACCCAAAGATATTAGAAGAACCTAGATATTAGCAGTATTACTGCTTTTTTACACGTTCATTGTGCGACCGATCGATATTTGTCAAATCAACCAGATTTTTAACAAAGTCCACGATCTCCGTCTTAATACGATAGTGTACTGTATATTATCTCCATACAAAGATATTAGAAGAACGAGATATGCTATGTTGGCCGCCGGACCGTAGCCGGAGTACTACCTAATTAGGGTACTTTGAACGGTATCGGGACGTGTACGCACAGAAATCTGTTCTATGTATTAGTGCGGATACCTTAGCGATGCCTTAGCGTAAGCGAAGGTGTGCAGTAGTATTGGTGAACAAAACCGGCGACACTCGGCAAAACAATTCCACTCAGTACGAACTGCGCATAGCACATCTCGTTCTTCTAATATCTTTGGTAATACCCCAGTGTTAGTGGCGGACAAATTTTTAAACTGGTCGACCCCCAGGATTAGGGACGTATTAATAATTATAATAATATTTGGATGATTTATATAGCGCTGTTTTTGTGCAAAATCACCTCAAGGGCGCTGTACAAATATGTAATACACTTCTACAATGATCTACTAACTATATATGGAGATAATATACAGTACACTATCGTATTAAGACGGAGATCGTGGACTTTGTTAAAAATCTGGTTGATTTGACAAATATCGATCGGTCGCACAATGAACGTGTAAAAAAGCAGTAATACCCATCGGCAGCACTATTAGAGGAATATTTTAAATCGAAATACCGATTTACCAAAGCAAATACGGAACGCATAATCAAATTGGCCAAATTTTGAAGCAATTCAAAGCATACCGTGTCAATGACATCGCAAATGTCATCCGAACGAACTTGAAGTTAGCAACTAAACGCGAAATACGAAAATGACCGTGTTTTTGAGGATTGGAAAAATGTGGTGACAGTCTAAAATAATCTTTCAAGCAAATTATTATGATTAAATATTTTCACCCGAGCAGTATACGGCCCTCCTCACCGTTTAGCTATACCAGCGCTGCAGCGGCGTATTAGGTTAATTTTTATAAATAAGACTGAAATAATATAACAAATACATATTATCAATCAACTTAACTAGATGGATTGGTTTACTGTTATATACCTAGCTGTTAAGAAGGTGGTTGATTTTTAGACCTTCAACTCGCGGAGAATGACTTGGCTAATACTGAGGACAAATCATTGTTTTATATTTACATTTTAAAATAATTAATTACGAGGGATAAAAAACTGTTTATTTTTTGACCAATAATAATTAAAAAAATAATTTGTAGACAGACCATTAACTTGTGACACATCATCATATTTTACTTGACAATATTAACACAAAGGTCACTGCTCGATTGCAGCAGTGCCTTTCATATATATTGAACAAAATTTTATTTTATATACTCCTATATCTGTTGTTCATTTAGAAAATGTAACAAATATAACCTAATATGTATTTTTTAAACGGGTCGATCGATGACTATCGTATATATCTATGTAATAAATAATTGAAATAAAAATCAGATAAAATCAAATAATTAAAATCTAATAAAATTCTAATTAAAAATATTTTATTTTTTTAATGATAAACTGACGTTTATAAGACAAGGTTTTCTGCATAGCATAAAGTATAATAAATAATTATAAGCAATAATTAGTCATCCGAAATACTAATACAAATTGAAAATGTCTCCCGAGTAAAAATAAATGCCGCCAACGGGAATTGAACCCGTGCCTTCTGATGTCCGGTCAGGTGCTCTGTATCCACTGAGCTATGTCGGCTTTTTTCCAACACGCCAAATGATTCAATATGTACTAGTACCTCAATCAACAATTACTACTTATTATATTATACGGATTATACTCATTATACGGATGACTAATTATTGCTTATAATTATTTGTTATCCTTTATGCAATGCATAAAACCTTGTCTTATAAACGTTAGTTTATCATTTAAAAAATAATAATATTTGTGAAGTCAAAAATATTTCAGCAATAAATGAAGATATCATTTGTCTCGACGCCATCTAGTGAGAAATTTAGCACTAACAAAGCCTTTCCTACAAAAATAAAGTTGGTTGTTTTCAGGTGAAAAAATATAATAAGTAGTAATTGTTGATTGAGGTACTAGTACATATTGAATCATTTTGCGGGTTGGAAGTAAGCCGACATAGCTCAGTGGATACAGAGCACCTGACCGGATATCAGAAGGCACGGGTTCAATTCCCGTTGGCGGCATTTATTTTTACTCGGGAGATATTTTCAATTTGTATTAATATTTCGGTTGACTTTTATTTTTAACATTTATTTTTACTCGGGAGATATTTTCAATTTGTATTAATATTTCGGATGACTATGCGGGTTGGAAATAAGCCGACATAGCTCAGTGGATACAGAGCACCTGACCGGATATCAGAAGGCACGGGTTCAATTCCCGTTGGCGGCATTTATTTTTACTCGGGAGATATTTTCAATTTGTATTAATATTTCGGATGACTTTTATTTTTAACATTTATTTTTACTCGGGAGATATTTTCAATTTGTATTAATATTTCGGATGACTATGCGGGTTGGAAATAAGCCGACATAGCTCAGTGGATACAGAGCACCTGACCGGATATCAGAAGGCACGGGTTCAATTCCCGTTGGCGGCATTTATTTTTACTCGGGAGATATTTTCAATTTGTGTTAATATTTCGGATGACTAACTCTTATTGCTTATAATTATTTGTTAAGAATATTTTTTTAAATCTGAATATCGCACAAGAGTTCCAACTGCTCTCATCCATATGGAGCCAGAGAGACAATGGCATCCTCAATTGGGGTATGTTGCGATGCTGCAGGTTGTGGGGAGGGAAAGGACATCGAGAGGAGAAAGGTGGGGAAGTATCTAGCTATTCGGATCTGGATTTAAATTCTGAATTGTCTTACACCAGGGCGAAACTGAGGGTTATAATTACACAATCACTAACACAACTAGGTCTGTATCCCTTTCAATACTCATTTATAAATAAATTTTATCAATTATAATTATGTTCGGTTGACTGCAGTTAGTTACCATTTACTGCAGAGCTTCTTGAACGATGTCGATATCAAAATATACAGTGGTATTTCATTCCAATGTTTTGATGAGAAATAACTGCAACTACCCTCAAATGCAGTAGTTTTATGACTGGGGAGAAATTATCTCTTTGACGTGTACTGTGGGTATGAGTCACCGGACCATTGTAGTCTGACATACAGATAGTCAGGAACCTTCAAATTCATCAAACTTTAAATTTGGCATATTCGATATATGCCAAATTCTTCTGTTTGACAGGTTTAATATCCCATTCCGACAAAGGTTAAGCGAGATATAAAGGTACAATATATTTCGGAATATTATAACAATATCGGACACGTGCATTATGGACTAGTTTTTAGTAATATTTTCAATAAAGCGGACCATACACTACGCGGTTTGAATTTTAGAATTTTTTATATACCTACTTATATCTTTGGAACTACTTTTCGTAAATAATAAATGTATGCAATAAATTTTAAATTTAAAGATAAAAAAAAGATGAATCACAACAATATTAAACTGCTTTTATTAAGGACGGGTTGTTTCAGAAAATGTATTAATGAACGCTCTTTTTCGGGGCTTTTACATATGAATATTAAGAAATATACATTATTTATTGTACATAATTGAATTTCTTCATTAACAGCATTTAATATTTGTTTAAACAATTATTTATTTCAATTTATTTGATCAGTTCATCAAATTTCGAAGTTAATTTTAAAGTTTTGTGAAAGTCCTATTGGAGTTCTGTTATTATATCAACACGAACCAGTTGCTTCACAGAGCTGAAATAATAATAGAACTTTCACAATCCTTGAAAATTAACTGTGAAATTTGATGAATTGTTCAAATTCTCTGAAAGTGCCCGTCGAAAGATTCAGTAGAAGATCAAAGTTATGAAACGCAAATAATTATATATAGTTTTTTTTCTTCAGATATAAATGAATGAATAATTTTACCATTTAACTTTGCCAAAATTTGGTAAATGGAAACATTTAAAAGTAAATTGGGTAGATTATTTTCTCTTGTCAGTTTTTTTTTTTAATTTGTGTTCTAATGAAGGCTTGTGCAGTCAGGCGCGTAAATTGGGGGTTTTAGAAAGAAAATCCAACATAATACCTACTCAATTGAATATTTTCACGACTTTCATTACTTACCCCCAATACATCATGCAATTAAACACATCTCTTGATCGCAGACAGAAACACACTGATAAAAAATTCGAAGCCTTCAAAAAAACTTCAATTCAACACGAATTATACTATCCCATTTGAATATATCTAAGTAGAATACGTAGATGCATTACAATAAGTCTCACAGCAGCTTCTTTGGTGTTCTCTCATGGACCACCTAATCTAGTTCCCAGTCTTCGGGGTCAATCTCGTCTCGGTGGGTCTTATAAAATAGATTCGGGTCTATTCTCTTCTGACAGGCGAAACCTTAAGTAAGATCTCTCATTCAAGAAACCCACACGGAATCGTATTAACTATCCGCTATCTGAAATATCTTAAATAAGTCAGTCATTACTCTACGCTTTTACTGAGAGAGATATTTAAATTTACAGTAGAGTTCGATTTACCGGGAGAGTTTGTTAAAAATATCCTTTCACTTCTTCTTTGTATTCTGTTGACCTTTCTTATCAAATATTGGGTATCCTTAAGGCTATTTTGCTGAGTTGAGAGAGAACGAATTAATATAAATATATTTTCTAACGAAGATTTCCTCTTATAATTCTTGAGTAATTCTCCGTGTTTTGTTTGATGTTGACAATTCAGATTATTATTTTAATAGGTACTACGATACGAATTCCATGTTTTAATTTCAATATTTTTTTAAATTTTCAGTGAAACAATTTTAGTCCGTTCCGTGTTGTTAACTATAATTATCTAGGTACCACTTTTTTAAATATTTTTTTATGAACCCAAGTAGGCCGGATTTTAACTAACTATCACGCCGTTTCCTCGCAGGGGTAGGCAAAGAGGATGCTTTGCTTCATTCAAATACATACATTGTCTACACACACCCTTCTGTTATTCTGACTCTCAACATGGCCTGAGTCAAGCATTTGGTTCAATTGATGGTGCCATGTCTTCTTCGGGTGTCCCCAACATCTTCTACCATTCACACACACCTTACACGCCATTCCTCAATCATTCGCTCTACATGCCCAAACTATCTAAGCGTTTCTTTCTTAATCTTACTCTTTACACTTATTTCCTATAAGATCATTCATGGTTTTGCCACACATACGTCTCTGGGATCCCCTTTCTACAGCATTCAGCCTACTTTCATCCTTCCTCTGCCATTTCCATGCCTCACTGCCATACATCAGGGTAGATACCACCACTCCATTATGTACTGCTATCTTCGTTTCTGTGGACATTTTTTTTTGCTGGCACCAACCGCGTTCAGTCATCCATTAATGGAGATTCCATTTTCCTTTTTTTTCAATATCCCTATCAACCATTCCGTCTCTCGTAATCGTATTACTGAAATCAAGAAATATATACACTCAACGATTTCGTTACCATTAACATTAAGGCGAAGCTTAATGCCAAATCACTATTTTGATTAATCTTTATAACGAATTGGTGTAAATTATGAATACCAAAAAATATGATTTAGATAAATTGAACGTTTTCCATTCGTTTCGCTTGAGTAGAATACAAATAAAATAATAAATTAGTCCATAAAAAATATAAATGTAAACTACTAAAAAAAATATTTTTTCAATAGAAATGTATGAACGCATAAAGGAAACAACTTAAAAAAATACAGTATTATAGCTAAGATTATCTGTGATAGTTTCACTTGATTAACTTTTATGCTTTGTCATAAAATTATTTACAAAATAAATAAATAAAACAGTTTTGTGTTTGAAATCGAACGTTTCTAGACTCCGTTTGTCAAGCGATTTTAAAGCTTATTACCTACAATATAAGGTATTCCATGAATATACACATTTTTGGCTTGTAGCTTCTTCTTAAAACGGTTTATTATTTAATATATCATTATTGTAGATTTACTAAATCGTCTAAATCGTCACCGATAAGCCGCTTCCCGGTTAATCCAAACTCGGAAAATCATGATTCTGCTGTAATTCAAAGAAAGTATTTCATTCAGACATGTTTTTACACCCATAGTCACTAAAGACAATACCACCATTGACGACCAGGGACGATTTTATTTATAACTATGTGAAAACATTACAGATTGTGTGTCGAATTGGTTTTCTGGCCTAAACCTGCACTTACGACATAATATACTCGTATCGAAGGAGGCGACAGATTTACAATCAATGCTAGAGTCAGAAATAAGAATAATGTATTAGTTTTAGAATAGGACGCTAAAGGCAACATGAGACTAATAACGGGGGTTTGCTCGAGGCTCACGTTTTAATTAATTCCGACGAATTCGTAACAGTAATACATATATTTTTTTCAAACCGATGCCCACGGATGTAAGTTATTTATATTTAAGAGGAATAAAAACAGTACATTGCAGTTAAAATATTTAACGTAAAACGGTTTGAAAAATGTAGGGGAGAGTATGGAATATTGGACCGGTCGTTTAATTGGACCAGCGTAAAATTAACGAAACTACAAAACATATTTTGATCCTGGCAATGCCGAATGTTGCGCAGCAAATTTCAATGTTGACTTACCGACGAGCATCACATTCGAGAAGAATTAACAGAAGTGACAGGGACAAAACTAAATCTCTCTGTTTCGATGTAATATTTGAAAACGTTCATACGTCTTTAACTGCAACCATGGTTAACGTTTTTTTACTATCTTTTCGTATTAAACTCGGCAATTTTCATAGTTTTATGCCCGTTATAACCCGAATATCCAGATATATAGGGTTATGTTTGCTAGAAATTTTTATTTGAAAGAAGTAAGAGTTCGATTAATTGGACCACTGTGAGTTCGGAATATCGGACCGGTCCAATTTATCCTACTCAATGCTGCTACAAGTGAAAATAAATTGTGACTTCGGTTAAATTTGTATTTATTTTAGATGGCGGATAATAAACATTATTACAAAAGGAAACCAGAAATAATGAAAATGTTGGTTTGAATGAATGTGCCCGTGTTTATAAAATTCCAAAACCGACTTTAAAGAGGCATACCTATAGATTAGAATAATACACAAGGACGACCAACAGTTTTTTTTTCAAAAGCAGTTGAAAATGATTTAGTGAACCATCTCCTAACACTGGAACAGTGAATGTTTTAAAAAGGCGCGTGGTGCTCAGAAAGCTTTCATATTAACACCAAGCCCTTTTAAAAATGATTTGACAATATCTATTCAGAAACGTCTAGGAAAGAGACCAAAAATGGAGCCTATTAACAAAACCATTAAATGCGTAGGAATCGGAAAAAGAAAAAGATGAAAGCTGCAAGCAGTGTATCGCTCAAAGGTTAAGGCATTGGAAAGAAGACGACTAAACCTAATAAATACAAACGGCAGCAGTGATTCAGATATTGAGTTAGAAATTATGTTGGACGACTCTGATAGCCTACAATCTGAAAATAAGGAAAATGCATGCGGTATATGCAATGGAGATTAGTTTGATAAGCAAGGACGAAAAGTAGACTGGTTGCAAAGGGTGCATTGTCATAAATAGCATCACTAAACCTGTGCAAGCAACCCAGATATTTGTGATATTTTCTCCAAAAAATAAAGCGTTCTCTCTTATTACAATACATTAGGTAAAGTTAATAAGGTGGGTTGGGTCAGGTTAGGCTAGTTATTTCATGTTTATTTTTTAGGTAAATAAAGTGTACATTCTAACAATAGAATAAGCCTAGGTCCAATTTAAAAAACCCACAGGTCCAATTTAACAAACCGGTCGGCTAATTTGGAACAAATGCCCAAATTAAGTAAAATATTTTTAATAAAATAACTGTTATCAATAAACGGCCTTTGTAGTTTGATAACGCACCTTTCATTTCAGTATATTTGAAGTCCTCTAATGTAATATCATCCCAATAAATTTACTACTTTCCGAAAAGTGGTCCAATGACTCTCCCCTATAAAACGTTTTTCAATTATAAAATTAGTGATTTTTATAGACGATCAATTTTTAGTTTCTCGAGGTATTATTAATTTAAATACATCTGACATAAATACATTTATTAGATTTCATTAAAATAAACACCGCGGAAAAATCAATTTTCTATGCGTGCTGAGGCAAAATCGACCGTAGGTCCGTTCATTACGCCGGGTCGAGTGCCGAATATTGTTTTACACGACTTCATCACTTGTGTTGTTAAGATTCCCACTTTATTTTATTTTTGTCTAATACGCAAGGGCCGCGCGCCGAATATTTATGTACACGCCTTCTTCACTTACGTCGTTAAGATTCCAATTTATTTTAAGGTATTATGTCGTCTTCTGGTACCGTAATAGACTGCGTAATCAAAATGATAGTATTTTAATTGTGGAATAATTTAATGAGTAAATCTTCAAATTGAAATATTTAGTATTAGCGACTCTCAACGGAAAAACGTGAGACAGAAAAAATATTCAGTCGCATCTAGGAATTGAACTCTGGACCTCTTTCTTGCCGGAGAAGTGCTCAGACCAGCAAATCGACCATATCAACTTATATTACGTCATTTTTAACTGTATCGTAGGTACTTCGACTGAGAGCTGCCAACATTATCTTCATTTTCTTCATGAATAAATTTGATATTTTACTCATTAAGTTATTCCACTATTAATATATTTATCCAAGACTAGTACAAAAGAAATTGATGTCGTACATTAAAATAAAAATGGATAAATATTTCAAAAAAGACACTATCTAGTTTGCATTTAGTTTGGGTAAAATCTATAGGGTTTTCTAATAAGAGGTGTTATTTTGATATTCAATCGTAAAAGATCAATGGTTTCGTTGCTTGTATGGCACGTAGCGCTGTCTTGTTGAAAGTAAACGTTGTCCAGATCAATACCATCTAATTCCGGCCATAAAAAATCATTAATCATCTCTCGATAGCGAAATCCATTCACCGTAACTGTTGCTCCAGCCTCAATTTCGAAAAAGTAGGGTCCAATGACTCCGCCGGACCATAAACCGCACAAAACAGTCACACGTTGAGGATAGAAAGGCTTTTCAACAATAACTCTTGGGTTTTCCGAGTCCCAGATGCGACAATTTTGCTTGTTGACGAAGCCACCGAGGTGGAAATGGGCCTCATCACTCAAGATGATTTGCATTTGATTCACTCAAGTGAATTTTAATAATTTCAATGCGTTGTTGAAGCGTGTATCGTTCCATTTTTATTAATGACGTAGTTTTTACTTGTCAAATGTCGAAAAATGACAGCTTCAAAACTAAAATTTACCGAAATAGCGGGCTATTCGAAATAACACCTCTTATTGGAAAACTCTGTACATAAAGATAGCAGCCAAAAATTATGCGTTAAGAAAATGAAGATAATGTTTCTAGCTCTCAGTCGAAGTATGATACAGTTACAACCACCACAACATAAACGTTTGAGTGTAATTTAATGATCTTTAAATATAATTATTGCCATCATTGAACTTTCTTCGCATGTCCTTAGTAAAAGAAAGAAACGTAGATCAAGGAGAAAACGTGACGCCGTGTATCCTCATTGTATGTCCTCAAGTTTTCAATTTGTATTCACCAGCTAGGGTTTTCCGGTTCATACTAACGACAGTATTAGTATGATTATTGTACGTAGGTAGGGTCACTTATTATTTTAATATTGACCGAATGTCTTTTTAAATGTTTTTAGTTGACAAAAAAGAACAAAAGGTCGTCTACATTTTTTACTACAAATAACCACAGGAATCTCTAGATAAAATATGTCAAATGCGTCTCTTAAGGCGAAGCATAATGCCAAATCAGTATTTTGATTAATCTTTATAACGAATTGGTGTACATTGTGAATACCAAAAAATATGCTTTAGATAAATTGAAGGTTTTCCTATCGCTTCGCTTGAGTAGAATACAAATAAAAAAATAAATTACTCGATAAAAAATATAAATGTAAACTACTAAAAAAAATATTTTTTCATTAGAAATGTATGAACGCATAAAGAAAACAACTTTAAAAAATACATTATTATAGCTAAGATTATCTGCGATAGTTTCACTTGATTAACTTTTTTGCTTTCTTATAAAATTATTTACAAAATAAATAAAAACCCGTTTTTTTTGCTTGAAATCGAACGTTACTACTGGACTCAGTTTGTCAAGCGATTTTTATGCCTACTACCTACGATATAAAGTATACCAAGAATATACACATTTTGGCTTGTAGCTTCCTCGTAACATTCTGTATAATGTTAAAGGTTTATGAATGCTGATATATCTGAGAGTGTTTTTGATTGTCTGAAACTCGTTCGATCAGAAAAATAAATAAAGTCTATAATGGGTTTCATTATATTTATCATTTTAATTATTTACAGCGTTTGCCCGTAGTATATTCTCAGTGCATCTCATTTACTTTCCTTTGACGTGGTCCATTCATAATGTATCCCTCGAAACGCAATCAGAATAAGTCACATCTTCTCAAATTCTGTTTAAATATTCATATTTTTGACAGAAGTAACGTGGACCGATGTCTGTTATAACTTACAACAGTAAATTACAACGCAGTTACAACAGTTATATGCACGAGTATTATTTGTTATAAAAGTTAGTTGAAGCGCTGTATGTTAATGAACGGTGGGCACAGAGATGAATAAATCATAGAGTGGAAGTATAAACGAGAACAGAGAGTAATGAAGAACAACCACAGACCAAACAATGCATAGATGGGTGTTGTTAATGTTGAGTAAAGTTGCAGCTAACACTTTGGGAACGGGCCATTAAATTAATAGGTGGTTTGTTGGTCACATTTACCGGGCGAGTGAGGAATGAGTTCAACTTTAGTTTTACCAACATAACTAATTATGTAAACATGTGTAAAATATCATGTTATATTTATGTGATCATTGTAAAAGGGCCCGAAGCCAGTGGGACTACGGCAACCCCAAATCGAAATATGTTTTGAGGCTGAAGGGAAGGGAAGGAGATGAGGAAGAATACAGTTTGGAAGTACTTGGCTATTTAGATCTGGCCATTTCAAGGGACGTTTCGACTCGAGAATTGTGGTCTTTTACTAGAGCGATACTGAGAAAATACTGTTAAAAATGTGACTGCATGCTCATTTCCTAAATTATTACAAAATATTAATCATTCAGAGTATATCTGATCACATGTTCTCGCAGGTGGCCTTGTCCTAATAAATATATGGTATCCGTAAGTTTTCTCCGTGTTTCTATAACTCTGATATTATTGTAATATTTAAGTTTAATCTATGACATTCTCAATGTTCGAGGATTGTTGTGAAAATGAGTGGTAAAGGAGAAGAAGTAGAGGAAGGTTGGGAAGTATTTGGCTATTCAGACTTGATAACTAAACACAGCTAAAGCTTTATATGCAACCTTTAATGGTTGTCTCTCACCAAGGCAATACTGAGAGTTATGATCTTCAGCCCTGTAAGGGGTTGCAATCATACTGCTTTTATATTTAAACATTATTAATAACATTTAATCAATACGCCTTTCACATCAATGAAACCTTTAAGAACAATGCACATGAAAAAAAAAATTACATTATCTTTATACTAAACAACTAAGAATTTAATAAAAATTCTCCAGTTCTGGAGTCTTAAATCTCCAGGCTTTTAAAATAAATATCAAATCAATTTTTGCCACTAATCTTCTAATAAATGTAATAGGGTGTGTATGTTTATGAGTATATTGACTGTCTTATATCTGTCTGCCTATGTATTGTAGTTCCTTAAAATGTTCTTATATATTCTTCTGTATCTATTTGATTGTGTCTTCTCGTTATACAATTAAAATGACCTGCTGACTATCTGCTTTGACAGTTTTGTGGGTGTTTATATTGAAGAATAAAAAATAAAAGAAATCAACAGTAATGAAAGGTAAAATGGAAAATGTAAAAATCAATGTCCAGTGTTTTTATTATATATATATAGTGTCAAACTCGTGAACTTTTTATTATATATATAGTGTCAAACTCGTGAACTTTTATTATATAAATATATGGTGTCAAACTCGTGAACTTGAATTATATATATATGGTGCCAAACTCGTGAACTTTAATTATAGATATATATAGGGTCAAACTCGTGAACTTTTTACTATATATATATAGTGTCAAACTCGTAAAATTTTATAAATATCTATATATATATATAGTGACAAACCCGTGAACTTAAATTATATATATAGGGTCAAACTCGTGAACTTTTTATTATATATATGTATAGTGTCAAACTCGTGAACTTTTTATTGTGTATATAGTGTCAAACACGTGAACTTTTTTAATAAAAGTTAATTTATGTGACCTGCCAGGTGATTAGGTTTTTATTCATCTGTTTGTAAATAATAAAATTAGTTTTTTCATAAGAAGCAATTACTTTGTGGTTAAAAACAAACACTTTGTATTTAACCACGAATATTTATTATTTTACACATCGACCGGTTTCGCTTCAACCAAGCTTCATCAGGATATAATAATAACTGTTCGGATATAATAATAAAGTTATTATTATATCGTGATGAAGCTTGGTTGAAGCGAAACCGGTCGATGTGTAAAATAATAAATATTCGTGGTTAAATGCAAAAGTGTTTGTTTTATTTTAAAAAATATAATAAAATTAGATTCAGCCTAGGCAGTCGTAACATATTATACAGCGCCCCTAAGGTAATATTTAACAAAAACGGCGCTATATTATTATTATTATTACGAGGCCATGTTTCATCATTTTTTCTCTTAATTATATTATGGGGAATCTTGCATTTTTTGTTCCTCATAATATGACTAAATATATAGTAATATTGTAGTTTTCTTATTTTTAAAGCTACTAGAAATTCGTTTCGTATCTAGGTTAGCAAGAATAATAAAGAAAACATAACTCTCCATTGTGTTTCTTAAATAACTAAAGCAAACACAACCTACCAGGTAAGTATGGTACAGTACTTTATCTGCATATATAGTTAGTATTTATTTATTGGACAATTTGTGTAGAAATGTATTATATATTTGTAAAGCGCCTTTGAGGTGATTTTGCACAAAAACAGCGCTTTACAAATCATCCAAATATAATTATTATTTAAATAAACGGTTAAAAAAATATTTATAAAATTTTGCAAAAGATTCCGGAACACTTCTTTTTATGAATTAAACTAAATTAATTAATTTTACCCGGTGTTGCAAGTGTTCCAAGTGTTTCCAGTACAAACCTTGTAGATTTATATATGTAAATAAAGCCGACGTTTCGGTGCCACGGGACCATCCGTCTTCCAGATAAATTAACATCAGCGCCAGAATGCTCGGAACAATTAAGACAACTATTTTTAACGAACAACTAGACGAGATAATGCGGCGAGAAGACATCTTATTTGGTCCGGTAACGAGACGAAGGAAAAAGTAATAAATTGATGCTGCGATTGGAACTTCTTTATTTTGTGGTGATTGAGTATAATGAATGAAGGTATCTTGGTTTTGTGATATGTCTTTGTTTACTTCTAGTAAAGTGCTACAGTTAATCGATGAGAACCTTAAAACCAGTTATACCAATAATTTGTTAACTGTCTTGCATTTTAATCTTACTAAGTTTCCAGAGGGTCTATTTCATATTTAACTATTCCGCAGCCTTGTGGGGGATAGGTAGTACCCAAAATTACTATCCTCCTTATATTAGCTTAAATACTTGACATATCATTTTAGTATTTTACGTATTTCTGCGCAAATACATAAGTTACCATTAATAATCGACTGAATAATTGGGATTTCTATAGTTTAAAAGCCTATAAGACAGAAAAATGCATGGGGTCGTCGGAAGACCCCAATTGGCTACAGACGTTTTGCTTTGCATCTTGGCCTGTCAAGAGTTAAGGGTGTGCTGTAGAAAGATCTTTTTTTTAGAAAAGGATGGGGCTATAGCTCTACGATGTTTAGCTCAACTTATCTGCTTCTAACCCTATATGAAATACTGCCTTCATGGGTGGGACTACAGCGTCCTCATTGAGTCTCATGGAGGATGTTGTGTTTTTACTTATGATGGCAAAATAACACTTGAAAAAATATGCCAACATCTCAGCGAAAGTTCTCCTAGTGAGGTGTTCAAAAAACACTACTACTAACCTATTTACATGCATAGATTCAGTTACTGAACATTAACACATTCTGTATTACAGGAACTTATTATCTATGTAAACTATAATCACCTGTAAAATGTATGCTCGAGAATAGGAATAAAATTAAATGTGTTACATGTAGGTTGTATGAGAGAGAAAACAGAAGACGTACAATCAAATTCACAGCTGAGCTTTTAAGCGCAGGAACGAGCTTTAGGGATTATAATGAGCTTAGAATATTCTGTTGAGCACAAAACTAGTTGTTAAAACAACCCGCTCTCAAGTGACCAATGCAAACCGTCCACAAATGTTAGGCATGCATTTGGCGTATCCAAAGGCTGACCACCGGTACCAAATGATCATGACGCTAGTTATTTGGAGCATCTTCCTTTGAAATGCCTGTAAAATAAGCACAGGATTGTTTGACATCCGTTAAGAGTCCCTATTATTGTTGATAAATTTCAGTTTCGAAGAAGATTTCTAATATTAATTATTTTGTTTTTCTTTGTTTCAGGTATGACAACCATATCATTGTTTCTTTCTGAAAGATGAGAATTAGAAGATAATATTATGTTGTAAGTATTGTAGCAAGTACACCTACATTAATTATTTAATATCCACGGTATAAATGTAACATACACAATAATTACATGTTACAGTATACAAGCATAATCAAACATTAGTAATAATTTAAACAAAAATAACAATTAACTGTGGCATTTCTTCATAAAATGACGACAGAAAGTATAAAATTAATACAAGTTCTACAAAGAGATACAAGAATATATAAAATATTATAAATTATATTATAATATCGTCTCAAATCGTTGATATTCATTTGATGTTTTCACGCCCAGCTGGAATTTTACATGTTTTTTCAAAAGACAATACATCCAATGAACAACAACATAAAAACAAAATATTGTACAATGCAGGTGGAAATATAGTAGAAACGATAGTAGATGGATTCAGAAACATTACTGGAAACACCGAAAAAAGTCGATAGAAAATCCTTTTATACGTAAGGCGAAGCTTAATGCTTAATCACTATTTTGATTAATCTTTATAACGAATTGGTGTACATTATGAATACCAACAAATATGCTTTAGATAAATTGAAGGTTGTCCTATCGTTTCGCTTGAGTAGAATACAAATAAAAAAATAAACGACTCATTAAAAAATATAAATGTAAACTACAATTTTTTTTTTAATAGAAATGTATGAACGCGTAAAGGAAATAACTTTAAAAGAATACAGTATTATAGCAATGTTTATCTGTGACAGTTTCACTTGATTAACTTTTTTGCTTTCTTATAAAATTATTTACAAAATAATTAAAAACCAGTTTTTTGCTTGAAATCGAAGGTTTCTAGACTCCGTTTGTCAAGCGATTTTAATGCCTATTACCTACAATATAAGGTATACCAAGAATGTACACATTTTTGGCTTGTAGCTTCCTCTTAAATATGCATTTACCCACCTTTTCAATATTTTGAAGGAAAAGTCATAAGTTACCTATATTTATTAATTTTATTTCAGGGAAATCGACAGTTTATACTTATTCAATTTACTCAACTGAGAAGCTAATTATAGATTTTCTCACTATACATTAACCTTTTACTAATTAGATTCTTAGACGCCCGTTTAACGTTGGTGCGGTAAAGCTGGCCTTGAGCCTGGTTTGAGACCGTTTTAACCAAATAAACGCCATTGTAATAAGTCAAGTTTTTCGCTGTTCTGACCTTATGCGCCGCGTCATATTTACACCGCATTTTTAAGTTTAAATATTAAAGACATACATAATTACAAAATATAATATTATATATAATAAAAATAATCGAACCGCATTTTTAAGTTTAAATATTAAAGACATACATAATTACAAAATATAATATTATATATAATAAAAATAATCGTGGCTCCCTTATCAGACGGCCGGCGTGGTCTAGTGGTATACGCTTTCGACTACAGATCCGAAGGTCGCGGGTTCGAACCCGGCGTGCGCAAATAAATTTTATTTAATTAATTTGTGTTCTTTCACAATTAATTAATTTAAAATAATATATAGTATATTTGCGGCACGTTCCAGAGTGGAAGATACTCTCAGTATCGCCCTGGTGTAAGACCACCATTCAGAATTGAAACGTTGCTTGAAATGGCTTTAGCCGTGTTTGGTGACCAGATCTGAATAGCCAGGTACTTCCCCACCTTCCTCTTCCCCATCTCCCTCCCCTCCCCAATACCCTCAGCCTCACAACATACCCCAATTGGGGATGCCATAGTCTCACTGGCTCCAGACGGGAGCAGTTGGGACTCTTGTGCGGTATTACTGTAAAAAAAAAAAAAAAAAAGGCACAAGAGCTCCTCTTTTCTGATAAGGTATACATGACCAATTATGAACCTTAATATTATATTTTGCAAAATATGTATGTATTAATGTAACCCATATGATGTATATTAAAATAATAAAAAAAAAAAATATATATATTTATAAAGCTAGTTGAAGTTATAAAATATATAAAGGCTTTTTAAATTAGTTTGGGGCGTTTTTATGATTCAAATTACCATTTTGTTCGTTAAATTATCACCGTCATGTGTTATTTAATAATTTTTCGCTAACATAAAATGTCCTGACGAAATTCGCTTCTAATATCATCATCCATATAATTTTGATTTGAGACCACCCGCAGATTTTTAATATTTAATATTTTACTTCAACACATACCTGACTGTATTATATTTGTTATTTAAATTACGTCTAACGGCCATAAATATTCATTTCCCATAGCTGTGATTTGACAGCCTAACTTTTATTACATTCAAAACTGCTTTCCAAACTATCCCATTGCCACATCGCGCATTATATAGAAGCTATGACCAATTTATGTTATGCTACACCAGTTTAATGGGATCTGATTCAGGCTGACGTGTTTATGGACGAATAGTTTACTGCAGGTTGTTAAATTATTTATACTCGATGGGAAAATTATTGTTAATGAAGAGGTCTGGACAGCCGGGGGCCTCTTTGCGCGGGAGTGTGACGGTTAGATGACTTCTAACATGACAAAATAATAACACGGAATACTTGACTTGGAGAAAGTTGATAATAATTATGTATGAATGTTCTATTATATCGTTTTAATATTTTGTAGGCGAAATCTCTTTGAACCAAAACTGCTGCACCTGAAGCCGCGTACAGATATTAACAACAGAATATGCAATGCAACAAAGGTTGCAACAAATTACCATGGTGTGTACGTCGCACAGCATGAACTGCGCACGGAACTAGCATTCGTAGGTGGCGCGCTGCGATCCGTCGATTGTCGGATATTTGACGAACACAAAGGATTCGCAGTGTATGCAGAACAAGGCTCTTATATCCTACAATCCTACTGATCAACAGTTGAGCCGAAATTTTGGCTCACCACTGCTCAAACGCACAACTACGCTATTTCCAAAGGTTACGACTGAGCGATCAACCAATTTAAGGAAGCCAAACTACTAGATTAAGCCTGCCTGAGTAAATGACTAGTTATAAAAAGTGTCGACAGAGTGAAAAATATTCGCGACGCCAAGACACGGTGGCATTAAAATCAAGCAATCGCTTTATTTTTAGCATATTACAAATGTGTAAATTATCAGTTTATGTATTACATTATTTAAAGAAAATTATATGCATTAATAATAAACACAATAATTAATTCGTCAATATTAATTTTACATTAAAAGTTTTTACTTTGATGTCATTTTACTGTCTGTGAAAGTGGGAGGACCCGTTTAAGTTAATCAACACTAAATTTGTTTGGAAACAGGCGAATCGAACGTTACTGAATAAATTATTTGGCTGATCTGAGATTGATCGTTCGAAATGTTGGGAACAACGGCCATTAGTTTCGCAGTGGCAACGAGATTAAAACCTGGAATTTCGTGGAAAACTGAGGAAATTTGGCAGCCAGTTAAATTGCGGTAAACTGGCATTTAAAAAAGCTTAAAAATTCAACTTAGATTATTATTAATATTCTTTTAGGTTAGGTTTTTATATAAATAATTATATTATTCTAATACTCATTTCTAAAGATAAGGTAACGGCTCAACACACTAGCCAAAATTCTTGTAAAACTCAGTTCAAGTTAGCGTAAGTTCATTTTTCCATCAATATCCATAAAATGCTAATTTGTAATTCATATTCACAGAAATTTGATCGCTAGTGTGGAAATTTAATTTCCTGTTTCAGATCAGATTTCAGTGGAAAACAAATGGAATCAAATCAATCTATCTTTTACCTTTCTATAAAGAAGAGTGTCGTTTGCTGGCGGACGGCGTGGATTTAACTTCCATACAAATCTACAGTTTTATTCAGAGATTAGTGAAATTTTGCACACTTGACGTTCAAAACAAGAGGAAGCTCACTGTTTATATTGGATTTCGAAACACCCCCATCCCACTTTCCCACCCCTTTAAAGCAAAATTTGATACTTCTTAATGAAATTTTGCACACATGACATCTATCTATATATCTATCTATTTAAATAAAGATGTAAATGTTCGTTTGTTCCAAATCTTAAATCTCCGAAAGTTTTTCACCGATTGCTTTTAAATTTTGACAAAACGTTGAATTGGAATACGCGTACGTTTTTATATACCTATATTGTAAAAAAATGCTGTTTTTGAAAAAATAATCTGTTGGACGTAAAAGCAACACGCGCTATTTTTTTTCTATCTGCACAGACAGACTAAGCCACAGCAAAATAAAATGTATCTATCAACTGTCTAAAACGGTAATATCCTATAAGTTAATTATGTATTTTTCCTGGGGTATCCAACCTCCACGATCGCAAGGCCGGACAGTAAAGGCTATAAAAAAATTAAAACGATTAATAAAAAAAGTTTTTAACTCCTGCCCATAAAATGCAACATCAGCTCCGAACTTGATCGTCCCCATAAATAACAGTTTTACAATGAATAAAAGCGGAATGAAAAAGCCAAACACACGCTTTTATTGAGTTTCGAAGACGCCGGTAAATCCACGCTCACTCCGCCAGAGGTCTCTATTAGGCGGACCTTCGCAGCAGGGGACTACTCAAAGTACCTGCATTCATTTTTTTTTTTACATTTTGTTGTTGCATTCTTTGAATATTGGAACAGTTCAATAAATCGATAATATTATTTGTATGGCTTACTCAAAGGTGTGGCCCTGCCCCTGAGAGTTCCGTTTTAGCCTCTCTTTCTGTTAAGCTGGACACGCACGGCAGAGCCGAGGAACGAGATGGCCCCGCGCCGAGCTAAAACTGTGTTGGGAAGCTTCGCTTGATATTCAATGGAATTTTGTCATATCCCCTCGAAAATAAATAATTATAACTTTATCTTTGCTATTTATTGTAGTTTAATACACCATTTTTTTCATTATTATGTAAGTTTTGGCATCATGCCTATTTTGTACTACTAAAATGAAATAAAATAAAATCAAATATTTTGTATGAAGAAGAATGTCTGTGGCGGCCGCATGGCTTTGCTTATGTTTCAAATAAAAGTCCACAGTTTTATTCCGAAATTGTTTAAATTTTGCGCACTTGATCTTCAAAACAAGATGAAGGTTCTCATCACATTTTTTCCCACCCATTAAAGTAGCATTTTGATATTTTTCTTGATGAATTTTTGCACACTTCACGTTCAAAACAGGAGTAACTGTTTACATCTAACGAAAAATTATATGCAAAGCCCGAGTAACGTCGGGGACTTTAGCAAGTCCAATAATAAAATAATTTTGGTTTCACTCAAATATTGGAATTAAGCCGGGTGCTAAAATTAGTATAAAACAAAAGTCGCTACCCGCGTCTGTCTGTTTATGCGCTTAGTTCTTCTAAACTACGCAACGGATTCTGATAGAGTTTTCACTATTCTTTAGAGAATTTTTTCCGAAAGTTTTATGTAAATAATACATGCACATTATATTTATAGGAAGTAGAGAAAAGTCTAGATTTTGTAATGAAGTCGTAAAAATATATTTTGGGAGCTTACATTGCTAACGCTGTCTAAATCTTATGAGATACATGAACATAAGTTACTGCCGAATTGTATATCTTAAAAAGGTCGACAGAAAAGTCAACCATGGTATATGTCTATATCCTAAGTATAACCCCCAGCAACGCCGAATACATGCCAGCTAGTTTAATTATAATTAAGGCGATGCACTTCTTCGTGTAATATTTTACAGTGAGCCGCTATCAATAACAACCCTTACGTAGATGGCGATAAGGTTTAAATTCCCACTTAACACCATCCGCCTGTTTTGATTTATTCAAGAAAAAAACATGGCCAAAAAGTGCCTTTTATTTTATTTTGTGGATGTTCAGGCATAATTTTTTTTTCGATTATTTTATAAATAACTTAATTTTCCACATTATACAATAAAATCTTAACCGAAAATGGGTTCGTAAGTAGGAGACTTTAAAGCAGTTTTCATAGGCCTTTACATTATTTTTTTCTGGGCTTATAAAAAGACTTATCTAAAAAATACTCGATTATTTCAAAGGCCAAGATGTATTCTACTCACAGTATTTAATTAAAGCATCTGAAACATTTCTAGGCGACCAAATTTTCAAACCAAAAACACACGATTTTGCGTTACTACGTATGGCATCGCCTTAACAGCTTCTTGTCTGCTTTCAAAAGTAAATCAAATATATAACTTGGGTCACACCAAGAGTCATTCAAAATGAAGTATGAGACGATGTATGATTGTGAATATAGCAAAGAATATGTGCAAATACAGAATTGTAGGGAGGTCCATCCTCTCTGCCTACCTCTGCAGAACCGTCATGATTGTCAGAGAATTAAGTTTATTACTTTCTTGAATGGCTTCTGAATTCTCTCTAGCATCTGTTATTCCCAACTTTCCAATGAATCAATAAAATGAATGTGTCGTAAACCTTTAATTACATCTCATTGGTTCCAATTATTTCATTCATTGCCCATTAATTGTTCATTAATTACCCAACACCTTATAAATAAGCCATTAAATTAACGTCTCGAACCCATTAAATTAACGTCTAAAAAATCCACTTTTAATGGTCGATTACGTAGAGTTAATGCCATCCTACATTAATATACATATCTGAGTTATCTGGACATCTGAAGCAGTTGTACCTGGAGTATTAAGAGTATTATTAAAACAGGCGGGTGTTATATGTAACTTAACGAAAACACTACTACTAATTTAATTAAAATAGTATTAAACAATTTAATTTCCTTAAGCCGTCGCCCACATTTTCTAAATTGGAATTGATACAGGTATATTGTGTGTTGTAAAATTTATCTATCCGAAAAAAAGATCTACTCGTTTATAGTCTGAGTAAATTAGGTCGAAACGCGGTTTTTTGTTGAAATATTTTTTTTTTTTAAATTTTTTTTTTATTGTTGATACATTTTTTTTTTTTACAATATTTCATATTTCAATTCAGTAATGTTGGCCTCACTGGGTTGTTTACCCGTGCTGAGGCCCCCATTTTATAATTTAAGAATTTATACATTTAAAAAAAAAAGAAAAACAACATTAAAATAAAGATAAATTTAAAATAAAAAAAAAGATTAAAATTTAAAATATAATTATAACGCTAAAAGAAAAATATCAAAAGAGAATGTAAATCGGATAATAATAATAATATTGATATAATATTAATATTAATATTGATCGATATAACGTTGTGGTACTGTATTTTTTATTTGTGATCGAATCTTTTTGCTACGCGAATATGATACGCAAGATGGCGGACCATCACAAGGTCGAACTGTCATCTCTGTCTATTAAAGCCCTAAATAAAGTGAAAACGGATATCCAATATTAAAAAAATTAGAAGGATAATGTGCTTAAGGTTAGGAGGAACCATTGGGAAGAATCGTTCATAAATTGGTTAGTGGAATAATGATATAATGTTATACATACTACGTATGTACATTTTATATGACTTGTTTTAATATCAGTAATTATATCTAAATAGTAAAAATAAATTCGATGTCCGCGTCTATCTGTTTGTGCGCTTAGATCTTCTAAACTACGCAACGAATTTTGATAGAGTTTTCACTATACTTTAGAAAATTTCTTCCGGAAGGTTTTTTAAATAATTCTCAACCTTAAAACTTTACTCCAAATCATTCACAACCCCGAGCAACGCCGGGTTTATTTTCAGCATCTTATCTGAAATGTAAAATAAGTGAGTGAAAGGTTTGATCTTATATCACATGTATGTAAATGTAACATATACATAGTTATTCCACCATGTAACGTATATTATTATGTTCATCATTTTTTCCATAAACGTCAGTGGTTTTAAATGGTTCTTGGTATATGTATACCAATCAAATAAAAAAGTAAAATTTAAATTATTTCTGCGTTATTATTTTTTTAATATCTTGAATATTAGAGGTTTTATCAAAAAAAAAATCTTTTCAAATTTAGACAAGCGATTAAGTACCCTTCTATAATATACAAGGTGTCCGGAATTCATGGGACAAGCGAAAATCTCGTGAACCTATATATCATATCCCAAAAAACTTTCTATTTTGATCTGAGCATTGCTTCTTAATCATTATTTTTAATACTTTTCCGTCTTTTTCGGAATTATAAGGAATCGCATTATTGTGAATTCTTGCTCTCTTATAGTGACCCAAATAAATATATTCTCGAAATTAATTGAGTCAGTAAAATTAACCACCTAAAAAACAAAATACCCTTTATTTTTATATCCTTTAAATTTAAAAGCACTCCGCGAATAACGACCTATAAAATGACACCTTTTAATTGAATCGCCCACAGCCGTAAAGAAAATCAACAAATAAAAACACTTGAATTATATCTCGTAATTAAAACGTCTCTGAATACGCCCACACGGCACATTCCAACGTCGCTCCGGGTACAGAAAGCCTCGGCAGGTCGATCGGGATGTGCCCAATTGAGATGTTCAAATTTGGTGGATCAATGACAGAATGTAATTTATACGGGGGTGTTCAGATTAAGAAATATTTTGATTCTTTCTATAAATTAACTTCTTGAAGGCGGAGAGTTTTAGAATTCTTTTTTGAATTGTTTTTGTGTCATACATTTTAGATGTGTGTAAAGAAAACATTACCGAAATCTAATTAATATAAAAAACTAAAACGTGATAAGACCGGTTAGTGATCAAGTAGTCCGAGGCGTTGGGAACCGGCAAATAAAGTATGTATTTAATATGGTTATTTTCATAAAACTGCTCATTTAACCCTTTAAGTCTTAACTGCCATTGAATTTCCCAAGAATTTTCTGAATGTTTTCGAGGTATTTTAAATTTACAATATGTTTCTTATTTTTGAAGTTGTCCAAAGAACAATACTATTTTAGAAACTGGATAAAATTATCTCTCAGACATTTGTATTTGAAAGAAATGATGATATTTCTAAACAATAAAATAATATCAAACGTGAAAAATGTAAAAAAAAAACTTACCGAAACATTTTCACTCGAAACGCCAATACTATGATAATAATTCCATATTTAGAAAACAGTTTCATTTTGTTTACAATATTGGTAAGAAAATTGTCACTTCAATTTTTATGCCGTTTATACAAAATAAAAAATTAAAAACTTCTGATAATTATTTGACTTCAAGAAAACAGCAAAAAAATATTTGTACGTGCATGGTGTACGGAAACTTGTAGTACAAGTGAAAGACTGGTTAATCTACAAGCATTTGGAGCAGATTTTGCGGCATGACGTTATTGATTTGAGCTTTCGATTTCGAGTAAATCGATCAATAGGGGGTATATAACTGTTTAATGTCTTTTAATGTGTGTCGAAACAAAGAATTATAATAGTTTTTTACCCTTGTTTTAAAAAAAAGTTTTTTATGTCTCTCTATGTGATATTGATTCATTAGTTTACCACTTGTAAGAGTTTCCAAACACCATATATTTGTTAAATGATTTAATACCTTTTCCGTAATTTTCCGGATGTCAGACATCACATCATTTTGAAAACTTTGTTTTTTAAAGTTGTTTTTTTTTGTGTCAGCGACTGTTAATTTTTGAAAGGAAACAATATAAATGAATCATACATTTTATAAGGCTAGAAACAGTGAAACGTGTATGTCGGTCGCGTACGTTGTACTTCGGTCGCTCGCGGTAATGTGTAGGGGAATGAATGAAGAGTTGTAGTGCCACGCTATTCGCTAAGCGATGCATACAAGGACCATTTATACAGCTCGTCAAATCTAATTAAAACAATAAAATTTCAAAAAACATGTATAGCGTCAAGCATTATAGTTAATATTATTTAAAAACTTGACGTTTTACCCAGTGGGCATAAAAGAATTAAATTTAATATATTTTGAACACCCTCTACACAATAAACCGTATCAATGTATCTTCTTCCCCATATTGATTTCAAATCAACACCATTTATTTGTCGGCCATTGTTGTACGTGTAATTACTTTTTATGCGTTGTAACTTTATATACTATATTTATTTAAATTATCAGATCCGACATTTTGACAAATTTGAATTATATTTTCAGAAATCTTTTCATGAGTAAGAATGGCCTTATTTTTGTAATATGTTTTATACAGAAACTCTGTTTTATGCATCACAGTAAACATGAAATATACGTCAAAAATGTGTGTACAATTACGTATCATGTGATGTGCGTAAAGTGAAATATTCCTATCTGAAATTATTCACGTTCAATGAAGTCAAATTTGCTTTAAAATTTTGACAATTTGCAAAATTGGAACTGTTTGTGTGAATTCAGACAACTGATAATGTATTTAATTTTGAATTAATTAATAATTCTATATTTGAATGTGTATTTCTTTTAGTTTTTTTATTAAGTTCACTAACGGTTTTCTTTTGAAAGGTAAATTTTTGACATTTCTCTGATTTGTAGGTAAAAAATATATTATGTTATAAAGAAAAGTGTATTTACGTTAGGGTGGCAAGCATGTGATTTTGCAAATCTGTCAAATGGTGTATTTACGTTTGTGTAGCAAGTATGTAATTTTGGAAATCTATCGAATAGTTTATTTACGTCAGGGTAGCAACTATGTAATTTTGGAAATCTATGGAAAAGTGTATTTACGTTTAGGGTAGCAAGTATGTAATTTTTCAAGTCTAATGAAAAGTGTATTTATGTTACGGTAGCAA
The DNA here is from genome assembly GCA_026573805.1 of Hesperophylax magnus. Classification (NCBI taxonomy): domain Eukaryota; kingdom Metazoa; phylum Arthropoda; class Insecta; order Trichoptera; family Limnephilidae; genus Hesperophylax; species Hesperophylax magnus. Next base: position 7,693,051 of record JAIUSX010000184.1, on the reverse strand, counting down.
GTATGTTATTTTGGAAATCTATGGAAAAGTGTATTTACGTTTAGGGTAGCAAGTATGTAATTTTGCAAGTCTAATGAAAAGTGTATTTATGTTACGGTAGCAAGTATGTTATTTTGGAAATCTATGGAAAAGTGTATTTACGTTTAGGGTAGCAAATATGTAATTTTGCAAGTCTAATGAAAAGTGTATTTATGTTACGGTAGCAAGTATGTAATTTTGGAAATCTATGGAAGAGTGTATTTATGTTAGGGTAGAGTAATTTTTTATTTTTTTATTATTTAAGGTCTTAGATATCACTTTTTAAACGTTGAGTTATCATAGAACCCATAGTCCCAATGGCTCCAGACAATTGGGAGCATCTTTTGTGGTATTTCATAAATAATAAGAATATTTTGGTATGTTAATTAGACCACTCTCCGTTGCTAGCTATGTTATTTTACGCTACTCCGTTCCTCTTTAATTTTTTTACAAAAAATCGTTTAAAATCATCATAATGAGATGCCCAATTTGCAATTTACCAAGTTTAAACTCATCATCGCGCGAATTTTAAAATTTACACAAATAAAGCTGTCAGTTTTCATTACTGAAATAAATTGTAAAAATGCCCATCAAAGTGGCAAGCGGGCCAGACAGGATTTCACGGCTTCGAAGAAATATCACGCGTCATTTATTAAATCAGTCACTTTTCATTGTTAAAAGCTGTCGGACGCAGCAGCCATTTCTCGGAACGCTCGAGAAAGTCATTAATTTAAAATGTGCCTTTATTTTTACCCGCTAGATGCCCGTTTATTTATTAATCCAACAAGATTTTATAAACGGAAGTGTGTTGCGGGCGTGTCCGTGAGCCCGAAGTAAGTTCAATTTCACCGTATATTTTGTGACTTGATCGAACATTTTAAAATCTCTCCAGCTCTCGACTAGCAAGCCGAGGGTCACGGGATCAAATCCCGGCGTGCCCAAGTAAATTTTAATTGATTGATTTATGTTATTTCATAATTTATTAATTAAAAATAATATATAGTATATTTGCGGCGCATTCCAAAGTGGAATATACTCTCATTATCGCCCTAGTGTAAGACCACCATTCAGAATTGAAAATTTGCTTGAAATGACTTTAGGCGTGTTTGGTGACGAGATCTGAATAGCCCGGTACTTCTCCACCTTCCTCTTCCCCAACTACCTCCCCGATACCTTCAGCCTCACAACATACCCCAATTGGGGATGCCATATTATCACTGGCTCCAGACGGTTGGAAGTAATTGGGCCTCTTGTGCACTATTTCACTTAAAAAAAACTGTTTGTAATTATTATTTAAATTAGATATAGCCTGGGAACTCGTTTTAAATTGAAAAGGGGTTGAGGTTATTTTTCACAAAAACGTGGCTATACAAATGTTCAAATTATTATTGTGATATCCTCAATAAGGAGAATCGTGACCCCACTCTTATCAATTGTCCTAATAAACAAGGCTCCTGCACTCGCGTCCAGCGCTGCTGCAGAGGTGACACCTTCATAGGTGGCATCAGTTTTATCTCGAACGTGTATAGCCCACCTCTAGTGATTTTCTGTTCAGTGGAGTTAATATATTAATTCAACAAGTTGTTTGAGTTTATTTATTAAATCAAGAAGATGTTGGGGTTTGTAACTGTGATAATGTCACGCGGAATTGATTGCATCGATGTGGTTATTTTTGTCACGGGGGTCCGACATTGCACGGGAATACACAAAAGGAAGTATTAATATAGTTGGATGTTGCAAGCTTACAGGCTAGTTTTTGTGGTGGCGACAATTTTTATACATATATATATATATGTACATATTTTGTACATCTTCCGAGGTCTTTGGTCAAAATTTGATTAGGTGTCAAATAATTTAATTATTTTAGTAGAAAGTTAAAAATAATGTCATGTTTTCAGGTTTTGTGAACCATTTATGCATGAGATCGAGTTGTCAAATTTATTTCATATGTATCCACATTTCAATTTGGGAGGCGGGTTTGGTTACGGCTGCCCCGGGAACCATTTTATTGGATAACCACATGCCACAGGTCACCCCGAGTGGTTCACTTAGTGATTTAGCAGGGGTGCCCAGGTTCATCGGTTGAGATGTGTTCAGCATGCGCCTGCCCACCAGCTGCGTGGTGTGCCAGATCGAGAGAGGTTTGTTTGGGATGACCCTTTTACCTCTCCAACTGGTCTCTCAACCCACCGCCTAGTGTCGCAGTGGGAGGGATATATTCATATGTCCGTCACTCCCGGACGCACTAATCCCTAGATTCCTACCCAACCCTCATACCTTTGACCTTCCCAGAACTTCCTTTCCATAAAAAAGACCCTCCAACAAGAACCCCAAAAGATGGCACAGGTCCTGAATGAAATTATTTGAAATATTTAAAAAAAACCTTAGCAATTAACAATGCTGAAAAAAAATGTGTCCTATTTTTTTCTTATTTTATGAGTTAAATAAATATTTTTAAGCTTTATACCTCTTGATGTAAGTGTCGTGAGGGTCGTTGGTCACTCACCTAAAAACTGTGCACACTTCACAACCCCAATAGAGTTTTTGCTACCTTCAGTTAGATTTCTACTTCATAGTTATTTTCATAAATCCTGGTACTTCCTGAACTAACATTATTTCCCAGGCTTAGTTCGAGTCTCCGCGCTAATTAAGGCTTAATGAAAAGTTGTAATGAATGAAAACTGTAATCAAAAGGCAATTATAAAGCCGATACTGCCTTCGCAGCAATCAATCCTCACGGCTCGTCAATTTAATACAATTGATCCCTGCTGGCAAAGGGCAAAAATTTAAATTAAAAAAAGGGAAAAACATAAAAAAGAGGTCCAGAAAAAAAAGAACGAGGACTCGGAAAATCACAAAAGAGGGACCACACACAAAGGGAGTTATCCAATTTATACGGCTCTCTGCTTTTAGGGCTCTAACGACCTCCTGGTACAATGGAATAAGATTATAACAAAAGCCTCCAATGGGGTCAACCCTTAACCCAAAAAGCGCCAACTGTTTTTTTTTTTGTTTTACGAATTTAATTTTTCTAACTCAAGTTGGAAGGTCGTTATGCCAATTATTTGCATTAGTTCTTTGTTCTTACTCTTTTTCTTACGCTTTTTTGGCCAACTGAGTGTGATCTGCCTATACATATTTGAAATAATACTGATGTTGCTAGCTTGCATAACATCTTTAGATTCTTGTAGACGCTGGGCCAGAATTTCGGTATTTGATAATGTTTGATGAATTTCACCAGAAGTAAGAAAAAATGGAGGTTATTCAAGCACACTGACACGCCCATAACACACACTTCTATCGTTTCATCAAAATGAAAATACAACACACCTTTAAAAGGTGATATAGAGTCATAAAAAGTGGTGAAACAAAAACCAGGTTTAATAGTTACCTATGTAACCTATTTAACCTAGTTTTTCTTTCATCACTTTTCATGACTTTATATCACTTTTTGTAGGTGTGTTGAATTGTCATTTTGATGAGATATCCGGTCACCCCGAAATCACTATCGCAATTTGGTAGTAATCCAAAATCACTTTTATCGATTTTATTAGGCATCCCAAAGCACTATCGTCGTGTTTGTACAACATTCAAAATCACTTTTGTTATATTCAATAGTTATCCAAAATCACTCTATTTTTTCATTAGACATTGAATTCACTGTTCTTATTTTTACTACACATATTTTTGAATTTAATTTCGACCATGGCGTGCTATTAAAAAAACACTTGTTAATAATATTTTTCTTATTTATTTATCACCGTTTTCGTGAAATTAATATCACCTCAAGGGCGCTGTACAAACATATATTTAAACGAATATATATTTCCTATATAATACTTGTATTGGCCTACAACTAAGATTATTACTAATCATTGTGTTTTATACACATTTATGTCCTGATGAAATGATATACATATATTATCGTGAACAGTTTTTCTGTGTTCGCCCAGATAAAAAAAATAAAGCTTTTGTTTGGCTCTGAATGGGTTAATTCACCACCAGAATAATCCAGGACCTTCAGCCATTAGATTACCATCGGGCGGAAAATAATAATAATAGCTCATTATCATTTTAATATTTTTACTCTCTCGAGGATGATCCTTCATAATGACATTATAAAGGATTACAGGATAGATGTAAGTATTGTGATAGAGATTGGGAATGCATTTGGCTCCTTTAAATTATTATTGACGACATAAAGGAAAAAAGCTTTTAAACAGATCCTTGATAAGGTTCAGAAGTTGTGAATGGATTCGGAAAGTTTAAGGAACTAAAGTGCTGTACCTACGTTAAAATATACTATTGAAATTATTGGATTATTTCGATAACACCAATTTCGTTATAAAATCACCCAAATTACAATTCAAAACGTAATTTATTTAACCTTTAACTTATCACTTAGAATTGTAACTAATAACAGCTAAAATTTATAACTACTAAATGATTTATTTAATAACTAATTTTAAAAGAAAGACAAATATTCCTTGGTTACGAATAACCTGACAATATTTGAAAATCTCGTACTACCACCACAATAAGCGGTAAATGTTGCTTGTGTTGTGATGGAGGACTAAGCTAGCCGAGGAATTGAACACACTACGCCTGTGTGGGACTCAAACGCGATGTCAACTCAATCACAGACCGGACAAAAACTAAAACTAGTGGCTTACATCGAAGACATACCGACGGCTAGTGACAATTCATTTCAAAGACTTATAACTAGTGACTTATATTCATGTTATATTATATAAGTCCGTAGAACTCATATAAATATTTGAAATAAAATATTCTTTTAGGCAATGTTTTTTTTCGTATACCTACCCAAATCAAAACAAGCTTCGAAGTATTTTAAACGAACTTTTTGCTGTTGTTGTCATTCTACTAAACCGTCTTGTGCACAGTTTATAGAGTTTTTAAAACTAGATTTTTATTAATACTTTCAAACACTACGTCATGTACGTACGTATCAATATGCACAGTATATTTAACACTTTCATTTTGCTATTTTGATGCAATAGTCCACAACAGTTGCGGGTGAAATATTTTAATAACATGTAACGTGTTGAAATTTCTTCGTTGACTTGGTCATCCCTTTTAACTTGGTTAACCAGATACTATCACATACACAATTCCATGAATTTATCTAGCTTTCTATCGGTTAAACATTGCATTGTGAACGACAAATTGTCGTAGAAATCTACATTGAAGTTGCAACAAACATGAGGCGTACTCCACAGGTTACGCTGACGGGCCACTCCATCATCACCGCCTGCCCCGGCGGGGACAGGCCCGACGGTCCAGGGTACACTGTGCAGTGTACAGTCCACCCCCGCGGCCGCACACTCACTCAAAAGCGGGGTATCGAATTTCAATCCTCATTCAGACAAACTCATCCGTCTTCATTAACACGGATTCCAGAGGTTGTAAACGTATGTCGCGATGTCTCCGTTTGGGCTGGCAGAGAAACATGGAAAGTTTTAAATTCCTGACCGTCTGTAGCCGGTTGAACTATTGCATCCACAGATGGGGTACGTTGTGAAGTTGAAGGTATTAGGGAGGAGCATGATATGGAAAAGTGGATGGTGAGGAAGTACCTGGCTGTTCAGATCTGGTCACCAAGCACTATTAAAGCCGATTCAAGCAACGTTTCGATTTGGAATGTTGGTCTTTCACCCGGACGATACTAAGAACACGTCCACTATGCTAATATAAAACAGTAGCCAAAGTTTCCGGCGTTGCCCGGGCTTTACGCAGAGTAATTCGGAATCAGACCTAGATAGTAATTTTGCTCTTATTTTGTGTGCCAAATTTCGACAAGAAATATGAAAATTCTGCTATAAGGGGTGGGAAAATGGGATGGGGGGTTGTTTTTATAAATCTTTTTAAATTGTGAATTTATTTTTGTTTTGAAGATCAAGTGTGTAAAATTTCATCAAACTCGGAATAAAACTGTAAATTTGTATAAAAAACAAACCAAGGCTGCCGACCCGCCGCAGCCACTCTTCTTTATAAAGTACTTGCTGAAATCCTTCGCCGTTGCCCGAGCTTTACACAGATTTTTTCGGAATAAAATATAGACAGTGACCTTATTCTTATTTTGAAGGTCAAGTGTGCCAAATATCATCAGTCTTAGAATAAAACTGTAGATTTGTGTACAAATCAAATCAACGCCGTTCGCCCGGTGTCCGTCCGTCACAGACATTCTTATGTACATAAATAGAAGATGGATAGTATATATTTATACGTAGATTACTCTAATTTGACTACTAAGAACTCCGGTTTTCATAATCCCTTTAGCTCTATTGAATGTCTGTAAAATACGGACAAAATGATCATAATTATTATGTTGCTTCAATAATCTTGAAATGAAAAGATTGCTGGAGTCGGGAAGACGTGGTAGAAGTAAACGTCGATCCTAATGGAAGACATTTCTGACTTCGTGACAGATACTAACTAGTACAGCTCAACTGAAGTGTGAGCTGTATTCTACAAGGTAAAGATTGCTTTGAAGATAAGGTAGGGCATCAGAACAAAAAAAATAAGTTTTGCCTGAGGGTGAACCTACCCCGACGCGACGCCTTGAACCACCCGGCAACGAACAAATTTATTAAAAGAACTGTTCGGATAACAGAAAGTAAATGAGATCATAAAGTGTGATGCCTACCCTTTTGATAGATGATAGCACAGTGATTCAGAAGGGTATCTGACCCACATAAACTTCACATAACAAGGCATATTATGGTTCAGTATATTTCTGTTCTAATTTGCATTTTTTATATTCGTAAAGTATTCGGAAGTTTTTGTGAAGGTTTTATGAATTACTAGCGCAGACCCGTAAAAAATCACGGAATTTTATAATAATTGTAGCATTTGTAAAATATATATATATATATTACAAGATCACCATCACATTTCCAAAAAAAAAATCTTCGAATGTTTAGTTAAATTACTCAATGGTAAAATAATTGGCATAAAATTTCCAAAAATCTAAAAAAATTTTAGGCACAATTGCTAGTTGAAGTTTAACCTTTTAGCGCGGCTTGAAAAGCAAGACACCGATTCGATATGCCAAACCACTACAAAACATATCTAGACCGGAACATCTTAATGTTATTAATTCATGCATTCATTATTTATTTACACGCCTACAAAGGCTTGTACATATACAAGGTAGGTACATAAAACTAGTAGTTCCGCGAACAGCGGACTTCCGCGAAAAGTTTTTGCTCTCTGGCGGAATAAAAAGGTACTATCACACATGGCTACCATCTTGACACGACTGTCTGGAAACGGTACATACAAACAAAGTTACAGACAGACGAATCGCAAAGTGGTCAAGTCCATAAGTAGGTAAAAATACTCGTAACGCATAGGAAAATAATATTCTTTAAAAAAAAATAATAATAATAACGCTAGACGTAAATGATAAAATTAGGTACAAAATAGGTAGGTAAGTTAAATAGCATAGCTGAAGTTTTAACAACTAAGCGTTGTTCAACAGAATTTGAACAATTCATCAAATTTAATATTCAAGTTCTGTTACTATCCAAGTGCTGTGAAGCTACCGGCCTATGATGAAATAATAACAAAACTTGGATAAAACTTTCGCAGAACTTGAATATTAACATTTTGACTTTGAAAAAAATTGTATAAAGAACAATATCAAATGACAAGGTTTATCCCGTAACTTTTTTTTACTTCTCTATTAATTATTGCTTAAATGTGATTTACAACCTCTGTAGCTTCAGCAATATATTGACCTTTTCACAAAACTTGTGATTCATCAAAAGTATTCGTGGGTCGAGGGACTCAATTCGCATGGGACGCTAAATGTATAAGCTCTAAGGTTTAATATTAAATTAATTCAGAAACGTTGATTGGATGAATAATTATCTAAAGCCGGGATGGATTGAACCTAATTAAATGTTCGGAGGGATAATTAAGTTTGTAAAGGTAGTTTTGTTTTTCTGTGAAAGCCTCGGATGATGGTGATTACTGATTAGGTCATACGCCAATATAAACCTCGGAGTCTGTTGGAATATTAACTCGTGTATCAAAACGATACGTGCGATATATTTAACCTTTACGTACGTTACATATCACACGAAGGGGGGTTACTGGGGTCCCCCATATACCGCGGAGCGATTGTGTCTTTTAATACTGTTTTGCCCTTTCCAGTGACACTCCTATTAGTTAAAAAAATTATACCTGCTGTTTTCCCACCTTCGCCCAGCATTCAATCATTAAGTTATGCAAAACGGTAAAAGAGAGTATAAAATCGAGCGTAACTCAAATACACATTATCATTGTAGTCCTTTCCAACAAAACTCACTTTTTCTACGTCAGATCGCTTGTTTGCAGCAAGGGTTATTAAATGCAAATCGATTACCAAAATTTTTCTAGGATCACTTAAATCAAAGTGTATGTGATTTGAAATAGAACTTGGAAATCGTACAAAATTTACGTTTGGGGGATGTATATTACCCCCTTCCGGTGCGGGAAGGTTATAGGTACAGGTTAAAATGATTAACTTTGCGGTCGGTGTCGTCGCTAGAGTTGATTTTGTAAATTTTTAAAAATCAATGGTTTTGAGAAATGGTTCTTTCGTTCTTTATTTCTTCCCTTTTATATGGGGAATATTGTACAAGAGTCCCAACTACTCATAACCGTCTAGATCCAGGGTGATACTGAAAACACCACTACCTACCACTCTACCACTCTGGAATAAATATATCTTTATTGGACCGAAAGTTTTGTTACCTTTCGTAGACAGAATTATTAAAACATGTTTGCGCTTCGTCAAGAATCGAGCCCGTAACCTTCTAATCACATACCGGCGCCGTAACGCCTTACAAATTATCGATTTGCTACAATGGATTTTGATTTGCGTATATTTTTTTTACCATCGTCTCTCTTAAAAATAAACGCCAAAGTATTGTGCATAATAATGTGGTCATCTCCACCAAGGTCCTTCTTATCATGGTGTTAACATGCACAGCCAGCTGCAATATTGACTAAACATCTTACTATGATTACAGTACACTCAGTTTCTGTGAGACTAACTTGACTATGGCCGAGTGGATAAAGACATTGTCCAGGTAAGACAGAGATCCTGGGTTCAAATCCCAGTTGAGACAGCTATCTTTTTTAAATTTTAAATATCTTGTTCTGTTTCATGTTTCGTTTATATTTGTTAGTATTATCGTCTTGTTCAATCTTTGAGATAATTAATATTCAATTTATCTTTCGCTCAGCCACGAATGAAGCTGTTCGTAACAGAATTCCATTCCTGACCCGAATAACACGTTTATTAAGAGTCCTGACAGGGTATTATGCTATTAATTTTATTCAACAAGATGTTGCCATCAAAGCCTCCATTGATTTAGCATTCTTGTTGAGTGCGCTACAAGTGTCCCTCGCGAAACCTCTGACACTTGACATCCACTTAAAGTACTTCGGATCTTGGATCCTCAAATGATAAAGACCTTGAATTGTGCTCGCTGTCTGTTGTTAAAATATTTTATTTAGCTGTTTTTGAGACCATGTCCTGGCGAATCGGTTGTTTGCGGAGTAGATTGACGTTAATTTGTTTCGCATTCTTTCAGATCAGCGTGGTAGGTAGGTAGGTGCTGAAAGACCACCGTTCAGAATTAAAGCGTTGTTCTTTGTCTGTAATAGCATTTGCAATGTTCAGTGACCAGATTTGGATAGCAAGGTTCTTCCCAACCTTCCACTTTACCATACTTGGTTCAGTAATAAAAATCCCGAATTGGGATTTCCGAAGTCCCTCTGGATAATAATAATATTTTGATGATTTTTATAGCGCCGTTTTTGTGTAAAATCACCTCAAGGGCGCTGTACAAATATATTATACATTTCTACAACGATCTACGTTATTACTAACTATATACGGAGATAATATACAGTACCATACTTACCTGGTGGGTTCCGAGCTGTTTGGATCTTGCGTGGTGTTTCTGAAGTAAGGTCAATTTTCCCTTACTTAAATTGAATAAGCGGAATGAGTTGTTTGTCAATTCGGTATAAATCATACTTTTAGGGATTTTTCCATAGAATAAAGAAGAAAACTAGAAGTACCTTCCATATTAATTTGAATGGATACAAATGCGCCACTGACTTAGTACGTTCTTACACTTGCATGAAATTGTATATTGCCATCTCATATGAATTTCGTAAATTCGGTGAAACACAATTTTTTATGGAATATAGGCCCAAATTGTACTTTTATTTGGATCACGAAACGCACTCACGAGGCACTTCGTGTGTTATTGTTTATTCTAATTGTTGGCAGATGATTCATCTAAATGTGGTTAAGATCGACGATTAATTTCATTAATTTATTTAAGATACATATGTATACTTTTATATAAATCCAGCTAACCCATTGGGCGCATTTTACACCCGTGTTCTAAAATTAATTACGAAACACCCTAATATTATAGAACTCCGTTCTTCTTTTGGCTCTAGTAAAATTAAAAGAGTATTTATCCATGTTTTTTTTTAAATGTAAGTATGTTAGCTGTAAGTTTCTGAATATGTAAATATATATATGACATTAAGATAGTAGTTATAGGCATAAGTTGTAAGTCACTCGATATAAGTTTCAGATGTAAGTCAGTAGTTTTAGTATTTATTTATTTATTTTTTTAAAAAAGAAAGACAAACATTCCCGGGTTACGAATAACCTGACAATATTTGAAAATCTCCTACTACCACCACAGTAAGCTGAAAATGTTGCTTGTGTTGTGATGCAGGACTTAGCCAGCCGAGGAATTGAACACAATACGCCTGGGTGGGACCCAAACGCGATGTCAACTCGGCCACCGACCAGTCAAATTGTATTATTTATTAAATATATTGAGGTGATTTTTCACGAAAAACGGTGCTATATAAATTAGCCAAATATTATTATTATCGATTTTATTTTCAGTTTCATTGTGTAACAATTTGCATAAAAAGTATGCCGATAATAAACACAACATGGCCAAAACTCTTAAAATAACACTTTATTACACCTCATTAACTTTATTATGACTTTTAGCCTTATTTTGTTGTGTTTTTATTTGACTTCTTCGACCCGCATGCACCTTTAGCCGCGTGGGAGACGCTTGACGAGCGTTCAAAATGCATAATTCCGGCTTTAAAAGCTGACGAGACGGGGCCGGGAACAGACTGGGCGACTTACTCCCGCGTGGGCGTCTTCTGTTTTGTTACAACGACAAAGTGTAATAATTCTGCTACGTGTACCCATACCTATAGAGCGGACTTTCCCAAACTTCTTGCCTTCTTCATCTACTCAATGAGTTTTTTGGCGTCTCCCTCAATTTTTTCCAGATTTGTCGTTTCTTGGCGGCTAAAACTTCCAAAAACAGCCACAGTGCCAAGATGAGTCAAAAAGTACAAAGAAAAACTTTAAAAAGCCAAAAACAACCAAAAAGTGTCAAGAAAAACTAATAAAAGCCAAGAAGAATTTTGAAAAGCCAATAAGACCGAAATAGTGACAAGAAGAACTAAACAACGCTAAAAGAACAGAAAGAACTAAAAAAAAAACCCAAGAAGAACCAAGAAAAATCAAAATAATGCTGGAAGAAGAAAGACCCAACGAAAAAATAATGCTAAATCCGCTTTTTTATCGCTTTCTGACCTACATTCGAATATTGGCTTTGTAGCCTGTACAGTGGCTGATTAAATTCCAACTTCCTTTCCATCTTCAGAGCATGTGTAACAACTCCTAACCAATCAGTCGCTGGTTAGTAGTTCCTGGTTGGGGTGATAAAATCGTACCTTATCGATTTGCCGATCCTTTGAGGCTCCCATTCACCGAAGCCTGCAGTTCTCTTCAGATCGCCAGATAATTTCGTGGGTTACCTTTGTTTCTCTCTCCCAACCATGGACGTCATACTGTTACTGCTACTGTTGTTCCAACAGTCATCTGTAAGACGTGCTCCTTATCCACTCGTTTGACTTCGTACCTCGCAAGAAGATATGTTCTTACTTGGTTCTTATCACAGTTCATTCCATGGCTCTTTCCGTGTATGTAGTAGCCATTTTCCTCACAATATTGTTGCTTAGAGTCCCTGTTTGTACTTCAAATGTTGCTACATCCAGATCTCCTTCTCTCAATTTCGCTGGTCTGTTTTTATTTGCCTAGTTTCAGACCTTGATATATATATTATGTATTTACGTAGTGTTCTTTGGGAATCCCTGGAAGGTTAGGTACTAGATGCCCACATTACGATGTGATTCATGGGTTTGCACATATTTAAAGCACTTACAAAACGGACGTATTATGATAAATAAACGGGTATTTAGAAATAGGAACATGATGCCGAGAAGATGAATTGTTATTTAAGATATATAAGTTATTTCGTAACTTATTTTGTAATGCTTTGTAAGTTATTCGGCATGAAAAGTATATTTTTCTAACAAGGAAGTAAGAATGGCGGGGTCATTATCGACAATTCTTTTGAGACTGCAATTTGCTATTAAAAGACGCTGTAAGCTTTTTGACTCCAATTATGAAAAGGGATTATGAAAAATATATTACTCCAATTATGAAAAAAAAAAAAAAAAAAATGAAAAGGGCTTTTCAAATTTTGTACGTACCTTTAATATTTTTATAACCCTTTTCCCTGTAAATTGAGTTTTTTTAAACGATTCTCGTAGAAGAGTTCAAACGGTCCGAAGCCAGTGAGACTACGGCATATCCAATTATTTGAGGTTGATGGAAGCACGAGGGTAGAAGATGGAAAAGAGGAAGTTAAGATTGTGCCCGGACTGTCCGGTATTTTGATCTGGTCAGTAAAAATGACTAAAGCCATTTCAAGCAACAGTTCGATTCTTAATGGTGTCATTCACCAAGGATTACCACTCTCAGTGGATACCAAAACAAATAATATGCTTCGATTATTAGCTTCATGTCTACTACTGTAAGTCTTACGTGACTGTTCCAATTATTTACAGACAATAATTGCTGCCAAACTTAAACCGTTTTGATGTTGTGACTGGATGACCTGCGTAACAAAATGGTTAAAGCATAATGCTTTGGGCAGTTTATAGTTTTCTAAATTAAATTGCATTTGCTTTATTTTCTAGCTTTCTACGTTCACCTAAATAAAATCGTATGCTAGTCTCTCATTATTGTAAATAATGAAAGGTTTAACTAATCTGTTGAATTATTTTATCAAAATGAATGAATACTCTGTAATAATTTCGATAAGATTGGAATTATTTTAAAATCCGGTCCAATGAGTTATGTCTAGACTTCATTGCATAATAAAATATCGGCTTGCAATGATAGAAAAATATCTAGATGGGTCCTCAAATTGAACTTGGTGTAGTCGGATTTAAATTGGACCCTCTTATCTGAAGATGCGATTCTTTCGTGTAATGAAAAGACCTTTTTTGCGGGAAAGGGACACTTCTTCTTCTGGCACTATTTCTTATCGGAGGTTGGATATCATTAGGGCTAGGGAGGAAACACACTTAAAAATAAATCGTTTGCAAATATCTCGCACGTTGTTGTCGTGTCTTCCAGCTATGGGCAGCTTGCACCAATTCCAAATGATGAAAACCGTCCATTGACATACTGGTAGAAAATAAAATAACTGTTTTGTCAAATAATTATAACTACTTTAAACACGGCTAAAGCCATTTCAGTCAATGTTTCGATTCTGAATGGCGGTATTTTACCAGACCACCGTGTTCGATAGGTAAGGCTCTCGAATAGCTGCAAGTTGCGGGTTCAAATCCCGGCATGCGCAAGTAAATTTTATTTGATTAATTTGTGTTATTTCACAATTCACTAATTTAAAATAATTTATATTATGTTTGCGGCATGTTCTAGAGTGGAAGATACTCTCTCAGTATTGCCCTGGTGTGAGTCCACCATTCAGAAGTGAAACGTTGCTTGAAATGGCTTTGGCCGTGTTAGGTGACCAGATCTGAATAGCCAGGTACTTCTCCACCTTCCTCTTCTCCACCTTCCTCTTCCTCACCTTCCTCCTTCCCATCTCCTTCCCCTTCCTACTAGGTAGGTTCAGCCTCACAACTTACCTCAATTTGGTGATGACTTTTGTCCGGTTTCACATAAAAGGGCAATGCTGAAATGTTGCTGAGATGTCGTTCATATGATACAGAAATACCAATCTTTTTGATTGCATATCAATGCCTCAATAATTTAATATGTATGTGATATCTGTAACATTTAATAAAATAAAACCTGTTTGTAACAGATCTCTGGAGATAATCTGCATCGAAGAGAGATGAGAGATAAACCTGAGATGTGTCACTCGACCATTCCGTTTTGTTACTTTATCTCTATATCTGAACCGCTGCTTTCTTGTGTAATGTAAGACGAACGTACAGGAAACGCTTACATGGAGAGGTTTGGGAGATCAATCAATACCACCACCTGTTGATTAATTGTATTAATTTGATTAAAAAGTGTGTAAAAGGATGTTGTCAAATTGGTTTTAGGGATTATTTAATAATTAGATTTTTAACGTCTTTCTTCCTTTCCGATTTGTTACTTTATCACTTTATCTAGTCCGCTATACCGCTGACTGTGTACGGGAGACGGTTTTATCGAGAGCTTCTGATCAATCAATATCACCTCTTGATTTATGAAATTGTTTATTAAAAAGTATTTCGTTAAATCTATTTTCGTTATTAGTGGATTTGAATTTTAAGTCACTTGGTCATTCCGTTTTGTAACTTTCTCTTTTGTTCTGGACAGCAGCTTTCTTGTGTTCTGCAAGACGAACGTACATGAGAAGGTTATGTGGACAGGTTCGGGAGATCAATCAGTGTCACCTATTGATTAATGTCGTCAAGAATTTAGCTAATTTCTAAAAAGCTCACAAATATTGTGGAATGAATTTCTTACGCGAACAAGAAAGTAGATTTTTTTTTCTATAAGGGATAAACAAAATAAAAATTAATATTAGAATTTGAGTAATTGATTCTGAATTCTGATGAAGAACGCATTGTTGTACTATTAAACAACAATTATCATTGTCACTAATAATAATAATATTTTGGATGATTTGTATAGCGCCTTTTTAGGCAAAATCACCTCAAGGGCGCTGTACAAATATATATATAATACACTTCTACAATGATCTATTATTTTTTCTTTATATTATTTTTATTTGTTGATCTTCTTTTATTAATGTTATTGAATCTGTGAGTTGTCTAATTTAATAATTACTATAATAAACCGTAAATATTTAAGGTCATTAGTTACAATCTTGTATCTATCTATTTATATAAAAAGGAGTGTCTGTGGCGGGAGGCATGTTGTACAGTTTTATTCGGAGATAAAAGTTTTCACGCTTGACCTTCAAAGAAAAAGATTTCGAAAAACTATCCCTATCTCCCTTTCCCACTCCTTAAAGCAAAATGAGAAGAAAATTACTATCTCTATCTAATTTTGAATAACTCTGTGCAAAGCCCGGGCAATGCTGGGAGTTCAGATAGTTTATTTATATTTGGTAGGTACGAAAAAATACGTTTTCTTTAATTTCTTTTAGATCATTGTAATTATTAACAAACTTTACTTTTCACGTAATACAGATAAAATATTTGAAGTTATGTAAATTGTAATAGGAAGTCACGTGTATTGTAAGAGGATTATGTAAATCTGTAATACACATTAAAAGAATGGTAAAATATTAAACTAACTCTGATCAAAAAATATTTTCGACTCTTTTGCTTTGAAAAGGTTTAGAGGCTTAAACTGTATTTGTGAAAAATCGAGAAACCTTTTAATTTGCCCAATATGACAGTATTTTTTTATTATTATCTAAAATCCTGTTGAATCTGTAAAATATTTATCACAACTGGCATTATAATAACATAATAGCGTGTAAAATGTAGGGTATGTATTAATCATAAAAAAATCCCTCGAAGCGTAAATTCTTCATATAACAAAGCTATCCTTGTGTTCTGGCCCATTTTAATCCTACCAAAAGCCTTTTACGTAATCCCCTCCCCCCTCCCCCATTGAACCAACCCCCCCGCTCCTACTTCAAAGCCGACACATTCAGATCGATTTTAATACCGTTTAGCTTCTCTGTGCCCCTGGTAGGTACTCTGTATGTACCTGGACTCAATACTATTTAGAGACGTGATGCTTGCACCATAACCCATATTAATGGCATAATACTAAGCTCTATGTTGTCAAGAGACGTGGTGCGCTCACCATCAATGGCATAATACTCAGATCTATATTGTTTAGAGACGTGATGCTTACACCATCACCCATATTAATGGCATAATACTCAGCTCTATGTTGTCAAGAGACGTGGTGCGTGCACTATCAATGGCATAATACTCAGATCTATATTGTTTAGAGACGTGATGCTTGCACCATCACCCATATTAATGGCATAATACTCAGCTCTATGTTGTCAAGAGACGTGGTGCGTGCACCATCAATGGCATAATACTCAACTCTATATTGTTTAGAGACGTGATGCTTGCACCATCACCCATATTAATGGCATAATACTCAACTCTATGTTGTCAAGAGACGTGGTGCGCGCACCATCAATGGCATAATACTCAGCTCTATATTGTTTAGAGACGTGATCCGCGCACCATCACAGTAAGATAAAGATCCTGGGTTCAATTCCCAGTTGCAACCGTTACTTTTTATTCTCATAGTATAATTTCACGGAGAAAACTTACTGATATAAAATATTGCTAATTTATTACAAATCTAGTGAAATTTTCCTGTTAAAAATGGGACTGCACGCCTTAAACGAATGAATTGATAGATTTCCTCACCAAGTATCAGTAAAACGCAAATGTGTCATTAGGACAGCGGAACAAGTGTTTATAAAAATACATATATTTTGTCGCATTTCGTCGTTATATTTATTAGGAAAAGAACACCTGCATTAACACGTGTTCCGATATATTCCGAATAGATTCATATTTTATGATGAAATGGATTGCCATCAAATTTTAAACATGATTTCAATAAATCAGCCATACTAATTTTTCTCCGTGTTCCATAAAAGAGTTTTGGAGTGAAAATAGTTTCTACAAATTATAGACAGATCAGTGCAAATTTCATTACTCCGGAGATCACTGTTTCGGTTACCTAATTCAGAAGTTAGATTTGTTTCCTTTAGACTTTGTGATTAAACAAGACAATAAAAAACGAATTTATTTATGTCTAGTACTTCCAGAGAGAGGTCGTAAGTGACATTATAATATCTTCTGTCTTTCGTTTTCATACAAGAAATGTGAGAAGGAATAAGAAGATCGTCGATGATGTCGATCTCTGTAACTACTATACCTACATCACTTTGTTTGAGTTCAAATCCTATTTCTGGATACGATCATTTCATCATCACCAAGAATTCAGGCATTTCAAAAGAACACCAAATTTCAGTAAAATCCATAAATTTATTTTTAAAATAGAAATCATTATTCTAAATCTGACATAATTGTTTCATAAAGTTGAGATTTTCTCGGGAGGCCGTGACGCAAAACGAAAAAAATGTTAAAAAATAATTGAACCTGCAAAAAGATAAAAGAAAAAAAAAGAAGAATGTTGTCTCGGCAAGTTAAAGAAGTTTAAAAAACCCCTAGGCGTTCGCGTTCGGGCGAATTTGCATACCATTTTATAATAATATTCGCTTCCACTATTTTTACCGTTCTTTATAACTGGATGCTGGAAAATAACTTTATATTCAAATCCGAACACAAGATCTGAATACGCGAACTGACTTCGAGACTGAACTATTTTTATCGCTTATTTGAACAAATATTATTTTAACAATGTGAGAATATTTATTCTGTGGGTATTTCAATTTTATTTTTATGCCAAAGTTCGCTGCCCCACTTTAGCCAGAATAAAACCTGTCGACTGTGGATGGGACACCGGTGTCCTTCGTACTAAAAACGAAGATTTTTTAAGCATTATTTTTATTTTATTTTATATTATTGAAACAAACAGTACATAATTTACAGAGATGAAACAATATACAGGAATAAGATACTTCATGTTGTGTACCTATGATATGTTTCCTTGTAATGTCTGCTAAGTGGTATGTTTATTCCTTAATTACCAGGTGACTTGTGTAGTTTATAGGTGTGTGTGTGACGTGTGTAATGTGTGTGTGAGTGTTTGTGTGTGTGTGTGTCTGTGTGTGTGTGTGTCTGTATGTATGCGCATTGAATTCTTTAAATTATTGACATGATGCCACGTTTGAATTTGGGCAGTGAATCCGAAAAAATGTCAATGTTAGAGTTAATACAAATATTATTTAGAGTATGAAGAGCTCGGTTAATTGTCGAATTAGATGCTGCATTTGTTTTATAATTTAGCGTGTGGAATAGCACTGTATGTCGTGTACGTCTCAAAGGTATGTTAAAGTTAATAAGGGACAAAAGTTCAGAACAGTCAATCTCATTGTTTAAAATTCTGTGTATAAATATTGAGTCAGCTACTGCTCGTCTTCGCTGCAAAGTTTCAAATGTACACTCAAAATTATTGTTGAATCTGTGGGTAATATATTTTATAAATTTGTTTTGGATTCGTTCTATACTATCTATGTAAAGTTTATTTATTTATTATTTATTATTTATTATTTTTTAAAAAACATGACATATTACATAGTACAATGATCTTTGGCTGTCCAACTAGGAGAATACCTGTTTTAGGACAGTCAGAAATAGGCATATTTATTGAAAGCGATTCATGTATAGTCTAGTGTATTGACTTTTACTTATTGCACTTTATAAATAATATGAAAAGAAAAAAAAATAATAGTATAAGAAGTTGCTAACTTGTATTTGAATAGACCAAAAGAATATACAAATATGATAATACAAAAATAGCAATATCGTAAAAAATTATTGACATATGAGTTTATAAAATTGAAATTTTGCTTTTTATTTTGATGAAATTAATATTTAAAATTTAAAAAAAGAGTTGAGAAATTAAAAAAAGGAAAAATAAAATAAAAAGATGCAAAGAAAGGTTATAAGAAGATTTTAAATTTACAATGGTAAACACATAAATTTACTGTAATACATATATATATATATAAAATAAAATAAAATACAGTGTAGTTCGAAAAAACGACATTTAAGAAAAGCAAATTAATTACTGTTAATTAGCATATTTTCGCATTCATCTCTCCCCAAGATCAGAAGCCAATTATTTACCAGATTTCGGAGAATGTTAGCACTTTTTGATTTCCATACATCGGGAATAAGATTAAGCAATTTAGGGCCTAAGTATGAGAATTGTCTTTGAGCTAAGGATGAAGAAGTGGTGGGAGGAACAACTGGGTTCCTCTTAGCATGTCTAGTATCGTGGTAATGGAGTACGGAAGTGTATTGGTGACGCGTTCTTTGGGTATGTAATATGATTTTCCTCATGTATAATTGCCTCACATCTAGAACACCAAACTCTTCAAACAATGAATCACTAGGGTATCTGAACGGTTTTTTGAGTATAACTTTAAGAAGTGATTTCTGAGCTTTTGCTAAGGGATCAAGTATTGTTTTAGTACAACCTCCCCAACCTAAGGAAGCATAATCTAATAAGGAATTACACATGGCAAAGTAAATTCTTTTCATGTCTTTAATGCAGAGAATATTTCTAATAGCCCTGAAAAGATGTGTAAGTTTCCTGACTTTTGAGGAAGTTAAGTCTATATGTTTGTCCCACCTCAGAAATTTGTCTATGATAATTCCTAGATATTTAGTACTGTCCACACATTCTAATGTACTACATTTACATACATTTATGGCATTACAATGGTGTACAAAAATGTTATGCATCTCTTTAGGTTGACCCGCTTGAGTTGCGCTGAAGCAGATGAATTTAGTTTTATCCGAGTTTAGAGTGAGGAGATTGCTGTCAAGCCACTTTTTAACTTTGTTAATGCCAATTTCTGCTTTACTGTGAGTTTTTTCCCAGGTTTTTCCTTCAAATAATAATACTGTATCATCTGCAAAGGTAATGATATGGTCTGCAAAGGAACTATTACATAACTCATTTATATAAACATTAAACAAAAGAGGTCCTAACGTACTTCCTTGAGGTACACCGAATTTTATATCTGCTGGATCGCTTAGAGTACCGTTAATTTCCACTCTTTGGCTCCTATTTTCTAGGTAGCTGACCAACCATTTTAAAAGTTGCCCCTGGATACCGATTCTCTGTAGTTTGCTCAGCAGAATTTTGTGTGAAATAGTGTCAAATGCTTTGGCTAGATCCAAGAAGAGTGCAATGCATTTAATACCTTTGTCTAGATTATTAGAGATGATTTTTGTCAAATTGGCAATGGCATTTTCAGTACTTAAACCATTGCGAAAGCCATATTGTCTGCTAGAAAGGATGTTGTTATTTTCAAGATAATGACTGAGACGGTTCTTCACAATTTTTTCAAAAATTTTAGATACAGAATTTAGCAATGAAACAGGTCGGTAATTTTGTATTTGTGATTTGTCCCCATTTTTGTGTAGTAATATAACTATTGAGTGTTTCAAATGGTTAGGGAATTTACCCGCTTTAAAGCTTAGATTGGAAATGAATGCAATGGGTATGGCTATGTATGATTTAATGATTTTTAGCAGATTTGATGAAATTTTATCTGGACCACACGCTTTTGAAGATTTGAGGTCGTCAATTATCTTCATTACTTCATTTGGAGATGTTTGGATTAATTCTATTTTGTGACTGAGATTAGGGATAGATAGATTGGCTAGATCGGTTTCTGTTGTCATACATTTATTGAGAATTTTTTTCGCAAGTGTATCTCCCACAGATGTGAAATAATTATTGGCATAATTTGCCATGTTTTTTGGGACTTGAGAGTTTGAGTTGTTGATGTATAGAGATTTAATTTCTGAAGATTTGTTAATTTTAGATTTGGTTATTTGACGAAATGATTCCCAAAAATGTTTTGGAGAACAGTTGTTTTCGTAAATGATTTTTTTATAAAAATTTTCTTTCGCTGATTTAATTAAATTCTTACACAAATTCCTATATTTTTTATAATAAACTTGTAATAACAAATTCTCTGGGTACGTTTTCGCCTTTTCATGCAGTTGGTTTCTTTTGTGGATCGATTTGACTAGTCCCGGGGAGATCCATGGCGTTAGTTTTATTAGTTTATTAGATATGGGTTTAATGCTTGTGTGTTTTGAAATATACTCATTTAGTTTGTTAACAAATTCATTCATTGCTGCATCAGTATCTGTTTGGTCCAGAACTTTTTGCCATTTTTCTAATCTCAATTCGTCAAGTAGATTATTGAAGTTTGTTTGAGAAACGAATTTAATTTTAGTAGAGGTATGGGGCTTTTCTTTGAGGCAAATCGCTGTTGTGTAATGGTCTGAAATAGTAGTGTGCATAACAAAAGAGTCGATAAAATTAATTTTTTTCACATTGATATGATCTATACAGGATTTACTAAGGCCCTGTTCACGAGTAATGCTGTTAATTGTCTGAGTGAAACCATTTTCCGCAAGCAGACAAAGATAATCATTTGTTTGACGATGGTAATCCGGGATGGTATTAATGTTAATATCTCCTATAATGATTTGTCTTTCTATTTTTTTTGAATTATTTATGATTGATTGTAATGAATTCAGAAAGGGGTCGATATTTTGGAAAGAGGGTGACCTGTAGATAGCAAATATACACATATTATTATTCAATGTTATTTTCATACAGTTTGATTGCGATAGTGAAATTTCTTCTACTTGAGCTTGTAGACCGTCTTTAATATATATAACAATACCGCTTGATTTGTTGAGATTGAATTTGGTGTGTTGTTCAGAGTAATTGGGGATTGACTTGGATGAGTAATCTTTGTTTATCCAACATTCAGTTAATATAATAACATCAAAAGAGGAATTAAATTGATCAAGAAAAATTGTAAAATCATCAAGATTCGATATGCTTCTGATATTCTGATGTATTATTTTCAAGCTATATGAGTTCCAGTTGTAGTTGTTTAATTTATTCAAATCTAGAACAACATTCATGTTACAGCTAATATCGGAATCATTGTAATTATTCACATGCAGCTGAATCATAGTTATAATTTAATTAATATAATATATAAATGTTAGAGTTAGTGAGTTCAGAATGATGTGTAGGAATTTTTGTGGTGTTTGTGTCAATGAATGATGTATGAAACACGTATTATTGTAAGTTCTGAAAGTTATTTGTATGTTGAGAATCTTGAAGGCTATAAATATACTAAAAACAATAAAAAGGCCTATATCATGGTAAGTACTTATGATGGAGAGAGGTTGATGCTGAAAATAAGTTACAATGAAAAAATGAAGAAATAGCAAATTTATAAGATAAATTACATAATGAATAAATAGAGATAAGATTTTGATCTTGTGTGGGTATTTGGAGTGAAGTTTTCTTTCGAATCTATGAATAATTGATATAAGTATATTGTTACCCATTGACAAATGACTTATGATAAATACATTTGCTATTGAAAAATGAATGTAAAGTACATAAAAATGAGTATAAGATATTATTTTTTTATCAGTTATGTATAGCTTTACTGAGAGTATGTGATTAAATATAATTTCATACCATAATAATAATAATAATAATAATGAGAAAACATTTTTTTGACGATGTGATGTCCTCTCGAAAAAATTGTTATGACTAGTGAAAAAGCCAGGAAATGAAATTACTATTAAAAAATTATCCTTATTAAAGTAAATTAAAACCAAAAAATGAATAGACACTAGGTAACTGATTCGACGATGTAGTGTCATATTGAAATTGGTGACGTGAATCGTGAAAAAACCAGGAAAGGAAATTATGATTACTAAATTAAATTTCTTAAAGTAAATTAAAACTAACAAATGAATAAACATAAGGTAAGTGCTTCTATTGGAATTGATTTTATAAGATAAATGATTTGACATCCAGTGCTCACATAAGTTATCAAGAGAAACATATAATAACATAAAAAACAATGTGCATATTATTTTGCAGTATGTATGTTTACAAGATTTAAATTTTATTAAAATAGGAATGACGTAATAGCTTTTCACTATAAAGCTGAGTTGATAACTAAACTTGAAATGAGAACATTTAAAAATACCTTTTTTAGTAGCCTTAATAATGGGGAGAAGTTGTAGTCAGATGTTCTGACGTTTTAAACGGTCAAGGTTTATATTGCGGATTCCAAATAGGCGATGCATATTCCAGTGTACTTCTGACTAATGCGAAATATAACATTACAATTGTACGCGGATTACTGAATATTTTACTTACACGTAGCACGAAACCAAGCATTTTATATGACCTATTAAGGATTGAGTCAATGTGCTTATTAAATATAAGTTTGCTATCAAGGTAAACGCCGAGGTCTTTACATTCCGTTTTAGAGATGACAGGTTCATTGTTGAGTGAATATGAGTACTTAATTACGAGTTTATTTCTGGTGAATGTCATAGTGTGACATTTAGAAACGTTTATATCTAGACAGTTAACTTTACAATACTTGCAAAGCCTATCTAGGTCACTCTGTAACGCTTCGCAGTCAGAAAGAGAACGAATAACTTTGAATATTTTCATGTCATCGGCATAAAGTACATATTTGGAATTTTGAAAACATAAAGGAATAAATACATAAAACATAAATACATTATGTACAAAGGAACTGTATACTGAATAATGTGTTCAAAATCGCTTAGGTTAAATATTGCTTTTGAAAATAATTGGATTTGTATTTGATGGATGCACCGTCTGTCACGTCTTTGGAATAAATTATAATAATAATAATTGGATGACTTGTATAGCGCGGTTTTTCTGCAAAATCACCTCAAGGGCGCTGTACAAATTTATAATACATTTCTACAGTGATCTTTGTTATTACTAACTATTTATGGAGATAATATACAGTACAATACTTTCCTGGTAGGTCACTTGAGATTAACACTTAATTAAAATGATCTAATTGTTTATTAGCGAAATTTAGATACAGGATTTAGGACATAATTAGAAAATTGGATATAACTGGACTTTCTCTCAGGAATGGTATATTTAATTTAAGGGTTTACAGCTTAAAAGGGTAAGTTTTTAGTTTAGAACTGAATTCTGTTAGACTTGTTATGGATCTTAGTTCCGGAGGGAGTTTATTCCAAGCCTTCGGCCCAGATACTCCGAAAGCGCGATCACCAAACTTAGTATTTGGCTTGCGCTTAGGTTCCATCAGTCTGCCTACAGCTGCTGATGTTGCTGATCTAAGAGTTGACTGCCTCAGACCAGTGTTTTCCGGGACGCATAGTTTAGAGATGTAGGGTAATATTTCGGTGTGTCATTTTTTCTCAATGTCACGGATGTCATCTTATTTAATTAATGTAGCTATAATTGTGTAGTTATCCACTATAAATATTAAAAGCATCGAAATTAATTTGTTTTTTTTTCTACATTAACTCCAACCGGTTTCGGAACAACTGTTCCTTTCTCAAGTGAAAATATGTACTAATTTTTCAATACCAGTTTCTAAATTATGTTATTCTCAATGGTCTATTATTATTATTAACAATAAAAACTGTCTCACAGCACCATATTATATATGTTTCCATTCTCTGTACGTTCCATCTCCTCCCCCCACTCTTCACTAATCCCTGGCCGCGACTCCACCCCCACTTCAACACCTAATATATTTTCACCAATGACGTGTACCCGGCGTTGCTCGACTTTTCTCTACATTCTATAAATATATTTACATGAAATTATCTAAATGATACTGAAAATCCCATGAAAATCCGTTTCGTAGTTTAGAAGAACTAAGCGCACAAACGGATAGCGAATTTATTTTAGTACTAGCTGTACCCCGCTCCGCGTTGCAGTACTTCAGTCTGTCTGTGCAGATAGATAATCAATAGCGCGTGTTGCTTTTACGTCCAACAGATGGCGCTGTTTAGAAAAAAGTAACGTTTTTTACCTGTCACAGGTGATATTTATATAATATGGGTAGGTATATAAAAACACACGCGTATTCGAATGCTACGTTATGTCAAAATTTCAAAGCAATCGGTGAAGTAATTTCATAGATTTAAGATTTTGAACAAACGAACATTTACCTACATTTTAGGAACGAACGGTTGTTAATTAAAAAATAGTGATTTACGCATTGTAATATTGTTTCTTTAAATTTATTTATTTATTTACACACTTTAATTGGTTACGACTATTACAACGCCTCTTGTTAAATTTAACAGGTTGACCGTTAAATGGAAGATGTCGTGGATACATGGCACGATTGAGTAAAACACATACTTAAGTTAGGTTATGTACCGAGCAAAAAATCTATTCCAAAAATATTCCTGTTCGTCATCTCAAATCAGACAAATGGGCAAAAATCTCACCCAATCATAAAAACCAGAGCAAAGCAAACGGTCAAGCTAAATATGCCTAAGTGTCGTAGTAAAATTTAGACAAAGAAGCTCTTAATTTTTATTTTTAAAGTTATTTTATAAACTTCCACTATTGATAAAGTCCATCAAATTTTACCTTAAGGAATTATCGGGCGAATATCTGACTAGTACTTTAAAAACATCGTATAGAAGTTTCCCTAAAAGCAATACCCAAACCATGAACCAAGAAAGTCGCTAGAAACTGTCTATCAAAAACCTAGTTCCTCTAATGCTACGTATACATACGCGAGCCGAACTGCCTACCTGAACCTCAACTTGTGTGAAATGAACGGAGCAACCGCAAATGGCGTGACAAACGCCGTTTGTATTTGCTTCGTTCCTTTCCCGTAATTCGTGACTCGGCTCGAGTCTCGGTTCGCAAATGTATACTTACCATAAGAAGAAGGAGAATTCTCGCAGTAAAGAGATACATAAATTTAAAAAGGTTTAACTGCTGAGTTCGTGTGATAATATGATGTATGAACGGGGGTAAAGCAGTGAGTGTGTGTCTCGGTGTATGTGTGTGTGTATGGCTCTGTGTATGTTAGTGTGTGTGTATGTGGGTGTGTGTAGATGTTAGTGTGTATCTCTGTGTGTGTGTGTATATGTTAGTGTGTATCTCTGTGTGTGTGTGTATATGTGTGATTGTGTATGTGTGTAGATTTAGTGTGTGTGTGTTAGTATATGTCTGTGTCTTGTAACTTTGTGTGTGTGTCGTTGTGTGTGTGTGTATGTGTCTGTTTCTATGTCTGTATGTGTGTCTGTGTGTGTTTGTGTGTGTGTGTGTGTGTGTGTGTGTGAGTTTGTGTGTGTGTGTGTGTGTGTGTGTTTGTGTGTGTGTGTTTGTGTGTGTGGGGTCTCTGTGTGTGAATGTTAGTGTGTATCTGTGTGTGTTTGTGTGTGTCTATTTGTATGTGTGTGTAGATGTAGTGTGTGTTTGTGTGCATGGATGTTAGTATGTGTGTGTGTATGTTAGTGTTTGTCTGTGTGTGTGTTTTGAGTATGTGTGTGGGGGGGGGGAGGTGTGAGTGTGTATGCTTTTGTATGTGTATGACAATACATAGTGAGGCGGCTTTTCCTATTTGTCTGTCTGTCTACCCATGCTGACAGTATGTATTGTTTAGTTTTCTTAAAGTAATGCTTCTAAATATACACATTCAATTCAATTCAATTTGTTTATTAATTTCAAAAACATTACAAAATTGTTCATTTCAAAGCATTTTTAAAATATTTTTATAATAAGAATTCTAAGATTAATATTTACAGGGTGTTTATCAACTATACAAGTGATAATAGAGCTTGCCTTTTAAAGGAAGCTTCATTAATGCAAAACATGTCGATATCCGAATTGATTCTGTTCAACAGCAAGATTGCTCTCCCCACAGGCATGACCATTGGCAAGTTAGTTCTGCAGGCCGGGAGATAAAATAGTCTATGTTGTCGGTGACGTAGATAACCATCGGGAACATAGAAATGAATGCTCTCCATGATGACCGAGTTTTCAAACCATCCACGAATCAGTCTAAAGAAATGTGTAGCAATGCGAACATCTCTCCTGACCCGTTGTTCCGTAACGCCGATTGCTTTGACAGGCTGTGTACTAACCAATCGTACCGTCAGGATTTAAACTGTATAGTTTAACTTTCGCACACGTCAGCTGGATCCACGGAGGCCGTGGGCCGAGCAGTCGCACAAAACCGTTCGTCCCGTCATAACAACATTGCCGGTTCCTTATCGAAATAATTATCTTACGTATCTTATCGCAATTTAATTTTAAATAACGAGTGCTAACAACCACGCTAAACGTTCCAGTGCTGACAGATGATGCTTGTTCAATTTTGCAGGCTACCGACATCTGTAGTCTAGAAATTTGAATTTACTACGTTTAACCAAAATGGTGTGAGTCCTTGCTTAGAAAATATTGTCAATTTGGTCGGTATAGCAGGTTTCATTTTTACTGCTAGACATCACGATGACAAGTGTTTTATTTACATGTGTTGGTTTTTGAAGTCTTTAAAAAGGCTCGCATTATGTGTTTTTTCGTTCCTTTCTCAACAATAACTCGATAATAAACAAGCTCATAAGTCAGAGCGATCGTAGCAGTGTTATTCGCACAGTTCTTTATAAATATTACACCTGTTTCAATAGTTTGAAATAAATGTAAAGTTGTGTCAAGAAAACCAGTTTTAATTCAAAAAGGATCAACCCCAATTTTTTAACATTTGGTCCTTCGAGCCGGATTACAATCAGGAGATTGTATGTAAAAAAAACAAAGAACCAGCAGCCAAAAGGATACAAAATTGATTGAAACTGGAAATCATTAAGGAAAGTGGACCACATCGCAAATCTGAGATAAGTATTCAGTGCTTTCCTTCTTATCATCCATTTTATGTTTATTCAGGTCTCATGTAATTTAAACGAGATTAATCTTAAATAGAGTCAATATTATAAATAAAATCACTACCCACTTGAAAATAAGAATATAATATTATTGAATAGTGTTCTCAAATAGTATTGTCAAGATTGTCGTGGTATTCTTTCAAACGGGTGTTTGCTAAAATAAAATAATTGTCAACCGATATTGACAAAATATAATTAAAAATGGAAAATATGAAGTCATTAATAAACAAACGCGGCGTAATCAAAGGAAAACTAACCCGATTCGCGGATTCCTTAAATGCATTGTCGGTAAATGAAATTAAAGTAAGATATGAGCGGGTGAAATCATTGTTAGATGAATTCGAAGCAGTTCAACAGAAAATTGAAATGTTACCGGATTCAGACGAAATTGAAAATTATAGTCAACGAGAAGCTTTCGAAAACCAATATTTCTCAGTTTTGGCAACGGCCAAAGGTGCGATCGAATCCGTCGATCAAAGTAAGGTGGAAATTAAACTACCCAACCTCCAATTACGGGAATTTCACGGCGATCAGAAAAATTGGGTTAATTTCGTCGAAACCTTCAAGACTTTAGTCCATAGCAATAGCAATTTAAGCAACGTACAAAAATTCTTTTATTTGCAATCAACTTTAAAGGGAAACGCATTAAAGATAATTGCTAATCTAGAAATTTCTGAATTAAATTACATTTCCGCTTGGGAATTATTAAATGAACGTTATGCAAATTTAAGAACTACCGTTCATAAACACATCCAAGCTCTATTTTCATTAAAAGACATGAAACAAGAAGAGCCTGTAGCATTGAGGTATCTAATTGATGAAACAAACGTTAGTTTAAAGGCATTACAAAATATCGGGGTCAAGGTAGATCAATGGGATCCATTGGTTATTTATATAATATCAAATAAATTAGACACAGCTACCCGAAAAAATTGGGAACAATATATATTACAAGACGAATTACCGACGTTAAAGGAATTCTTAAAATGTTTATCTGCTAGAGCCCAAGTATTGGAACTGATGAACGCTTCTGAGAAAAAATTTTCTAGCTTACATAAAACACAACTAGGCAACAATAATTGCAAAAAAGATTCATCAGTATTTTTAGCGGTAAAGGCTAACAACTGCATTTATTGTAACGAGAAAGGTCACCATATTTATTATTGTAAAAAATTTCTAAAAT
Source organism: Hesperophylax magnus (assembly GCA_026573805.1). Classification (NCBI taxonomy): domain Eukaryota; kingdom Metazoa; phylum Arthropoda; class Insecta; order Trichoptera; family Limnephilidae; genus Hesperophylax; species Hesperophylax magnus. The sequence goes on along the minus strand of JAIUSX010000184.1, from coordinate 7,663,992 downwards.
TAAAATTACATGAGAGGATTGATGCTACGAAATCAATCCAAGCTTGTTTTAAATGTTTAAAGGTGGGTCACCAGGCACAGAGTTGCAAGGCAACCTTTTCTTGCAGGCGTTGTGGCAAAGATAATCACAACACCTTGCTACATAATGAGGTACCTCTGCGGGAGGCCTCCAATATGGATGCTGATAACGAGGTTTCGGTATCGAATTTTTCTGCATCGGATAAAGCAGAAAAAATAATATTATTGTCAACTGCCAACATAGGAGTTGTGGGTAGTAACAATAAAATTTTTAAAGCCCGCATTCTGATTGATTCAGGGGCCCAGTCAAATTTTATGAGAGCAGAATTTGCTAATAAATTAAATTTACCATGTGAATTGATAAACAAACCCGTTTCTGGGATCCATAATAACATCACTCACATAAAAAAGAGAATTTCAGTGGAGATGAATTCGCTTCATACTGATTATAAAAGTGAAATATCATGTCTGATTTTACAGGAGATTACAACAAATTTACCACAAGTGACAATGGCGAAAAAAGACTTCAAGTTACCACGAGGATTGGAGCTAGCTGACCCGAACTTCAATATAGCTGCACCCATCGACATCCTGTTGGGCGCGGAGAGCTTTTGGGAAATCCTAACCAACGATAGATTGAAACTCGAATCGGGACCAACACTTCAACGTACGCAACTGGGATGGATCATATCAGGACCAATCCACATGTACCCAAAGCAAAGGCCTGTATCAGATTGTTGTAATTTATCTATAAATAAAATAAGTCATCAAATAGAAAAATTTTGGAAATTGGAGGAGATTAATCCAACTAAGATTTTAAATCATGAAGAAAAGGCTTGTGAAGCCAGTTTTGCTAGTACTCATACTAGACAAGACGACGGTAGATACGTAGTAAGTTTACCGCGTCGAGCATGCATTGATCAGCTGGGAAGTTCATTGCTCACTGCTGAAAAAAGATTTAAAAATTTAGAGAGAAATTTTGTGTCAAATCCCGAATTGAAGACACAATATATACAATTCATGCGTGAATATGAGGAATTAGGTCATATGGAGGTGTGTGACCAGTCAAAGGGGGATCGTGAATCTTATTTTTTACCTCATCACGCTGTAATAAAAGAATCAAGCACTACTACTAAAGTGAGGGTCGTTTTTGACGGCTCCGCCAAAACTTCAAATGGAATTTCTCTCAATGACGCCTTGATGACGGGACCGGTTATACAAAAGGACTTATACACCCAACTTTTGCATTTCAGAAAACATCAAGTAGTACTGACGGCTGACATCGAGAAGATGTACCGCCAGATTAACGTGTGTGAAACGGACCGTGACCTGCAGAAGATAGTGTGGCGCGAGTCGCCGCAGGAGGTGCTCAAGCATTACCGTCTGAAGACAGTCACATATGGTCTGGGGCCTTCCTCTTTCTTAGCCACTAGAAGTCTACGGCAAATTGGTATGGATAACAATATAAAATTTCCTAGAGCTAGTCAGGTCATAGAAAATGACTTCTATATGGATGACTTGTTAACCGGAGGAGATGACATGGAATCCTGTAGAGAGTTAAAAGAACAATTAATCAACATCTTTTTGTCTGCGGGGATGACCTTGAGGAAATGGAGGTCCAATGTCTTGGAGTTGTCAGCCGAGTCGGGCCAAGCTAAGATTGCCGAATCAGGCAATTCTGAAAAAATTATTACTGACAATCCAAAGACTGAGAAAATATTAGGATTAAGATGGAATAATGAATCTGATTATTTTTCTTATGTAATAATGAAACCATCAAGTCGAACCGAGAGTAAAAGACAGATATTATCTTGCATCGCATCAACCTTCGATCCATTAGGTCTTCTAGGACCGATTATAGTTGTAGCCAAATTGATAATGCAGAAGTTATGGCAGTCTAAAGCAGCGTGGGATGATCCATTACCAAATGAAATATTAGCACCCTGGAGGTCCTACCTTCAAGAATTAATTCAACTAAATGTGTTGAAAATACCAAGAAAAATTATTTGCAGGCAATCTACATATCTACAACTACACGGTTTTTGCGACTCATCTGAGAAAGCTTACGGAGCCTGCGTTTACATGGTGTCAGTGGACCATGTCGGTAAGCGGCATTCACATTTAATAACGTCTAAATCAAGAGTGGCGCCATTGAAGTGTATTTCCCTGCCCAAGCTGGAGCTTTGTAGTGCTGTGCTACTGGCGAAATTAATTAAAAATGTAAAACAAGCGCTAAATATAGTGGAGATCGACACACATTATTGGTGTGACTCCATGATAACGTTGTGCTGGCTGAAAGGTCAACCTACGAGATGGGCTACTTTCGTTGCAAACCGAGTAGCTGAAATACAAGAACTTAGTGATCCAGATCTATGGAGACATGTATCATCAGCCGACAACGCAGCAGATATACTTTCAAGAGGAACCACTACAGATAAATTGATAAATTCTGCAATATGGTGGAATGGACCAAGTTGGTTGACCGAGGGAGTCAACGCTTGGCCTATATCAAATATTTCGTGTTCAAACCCTCCTGAACTCAAAGGCAAAAATATTCTATTATCCACAGATATTCAAGAATGGGAGATATTTGAAAAATTCTCATCATTTATTAAATTGAAAAGAGTTACTGCGTATGTATTGCGATTTGTCAATAACTGCAGAAGTGTTAAGGGTAAAATTTCAGACAATTTAAGTGTGGCTGAATTGGAATCAGGCTTGAAATGTCTATTGAGATCAGCTCAAATACACGCCTTTCAAAAGGAATTGAAAGAATTAAAAAACCATGGCATCGTCAACAAGAAAAGTAATTTAAAATCTCTTAATCCCTTCTTACATGATGGTCTAATATATGTAGGCGGTAGGTTGAATTTGGCTACACATTTATCTTACCAACAAAAACACCCAGTTATCTTGCCGGCTAAACATAAGCTAACTGAATTGATAATACGTCACTACCATTATGTAAACCTACACGCAGGACCTCAAGCTTTGTTAGCTGAAATACGATTAAAATTTTGGCCCATCTTTGGTAAAAATACTATTAAAAAGATATTACATAAATGTATTGTATGTTTTAGATGTCGTCCCCGAACCGGTCATCAAATCATGGGAAATTTGCCACCCGAAAGAATTACGCCGAGTCGTCCTTTCGCTATCACCGGAATAGATTACGCCGGACCAATTCTAATTAAAAGTGGGACGCTGAGGAAGGCTCCCCTCGTAAAATCGTATTTATGTATCTTTATTTGCTTCTCAACCAAGGCTGTTCACTTGGAATTAGTTTCGGATTTATCTAGCAATGCTTTTTTGAACAGTTTAAAAAGGTTTATATCCCGTAGGGGACAACCTGAAAAGATCTTTTCCGACAATGCTAGTAATTTTAAAGGAGCTAGTAGCAGACTCAAAGAGCTGTACACCAGCTTGAGGGAAAACAACGACAATATTCAAAATTATTTAGTGAACAGAGGTATTGAGTGGAAGTTCATAACCCCTCGAGCCCCTAATCAGGGTGGTTTGTGGGAAGCAGCAGTAAAATCAGCAAAATTCCATTTGTATAGAATCATTAACAATTCTTCATTAACATTTGAACTCTTGTATACCTTAATTTGTCAGATTGAGGCCTGTTTGAACTCCCGTCCATTAACTTCCTTATCCGACGACATCCATGATTACCAACCTCTTACCCCAAACCATTTCCTTATAGGCACTGAATCCTGTATCATTCCTGAGAGAGACGTCCGGGCGATACCGGACAACAGACTAACTCAATATCAGAGGATCAGTTCGCTAATTCAATCGTTTTGGTCTAGATGGAAGCAAGATTACCTGATGGAACTACAAAAGAGGACTAAATGGCAGACCAGCACTCAACGGGCACTGCAAAAAGACGATCTGGTGATTTTAAAGGAAGATCATTTACCTCCACCTTTATGGAAAATGGCCCGAATTCTGCATACACACCCTGGAGCGGATGGAGTAATACGAGTTGTTACCCTAAAAACACCTCAAGGAGTCTTTGTGAGGCCCATCACAAAGATATGTCTGATGCCCCTGGATTCAGACACTAAACCTGTAATTGACGTCCCGGACCTTACCAAGGATTGATTATGTACATTACACTATGATGCTTATCTTCTCGACTCCACCTTGGATGGATCAAGCAGAAGACCTGAGAAGAAAAAAAAAAAAAAAAGAACAATAATTGTGTTGTGTTCAGTGTGAACTATATTATTTGTGTTATTGAACTATTTAAATATGTAAAAATTAGTATGCAGACGTGTGTAATTTAGTCATTTTTGAATTTTTTTTGGTTATTTAATAGGATTAATAATTTTCTAGTTATTTTTAGTTAATTAATAGAGTAATTCAACAGCATTTATACAGTTAAATTTATAAGTTTACCAGTAGGGCATAAAAAAAAGCGGGTTTTATTTTGTTAATTTCTGCTATTTTGAATTATTTTGTTAGTATTTTTGTGGTATATTTAGATTAAGAATTTTTAGTTTATTCTGTTTGTTTTATAGTTTATTTTTAAATAGATTATCATTCAAAAATTTAGTGCAATTTTTGAATCCCGCCCCCTGGCAATATGTTCAATTTTGCAGGCTACCGACATCTGTAGTCTAGAAATTTGAATTTACTACGTTTAACCAAAATGGTGTGAGTCCTTGCTTAGAAAATATTGTCAATTTGGTCGGTATAGCAGGTTTCATTTTTACTGCTAGACATCACGATGACAAGTGTTTTATTTACATGTGTTGGTTTTTGAAGTCTTTAAAAAGGCTCGCATTATGTGTTTTTTCGTTCCTTTCTCAACAATAACTCGATAATAAACAAGCTCATAAGTCAGAGCGATCGTAGCAGTGTTATTCGCACAGTTCTTTATAAATATTACACCTGTTTCAATAGTTTGAAATAAATGTAAAGTTGTGTCAAGAAAACCAGTTTTAATTCAAAAAGGATCAACCCCAATTTTTTAACAATGCTCACTATGCAGATTTCACCATCTCTTCCCGGTAAGTTGATTGTGAATTAACGTTATGCATTGTGTTCGCGCATCGCCTGTCAAAAGCCATATAATTCATTTATACTTTATCTGTGTGGAATAGCCCTTTAAAGTGCGGCTATTCCAACCCCTGTTCGTTCGTCGAACATTTTTGGTGCCGAAACTAGGGAACTTTAAGATTATAATCTATCTATGCCAAAACGGATAATGCTGTGGAATGTTTCTTAAATTTTGAATAAAAATCGATTCGAACAGTAATTAGGTAGGTACCTAGCTCTTGAGTATTTACGACCTACCGCGCATATAATTGTAATAGATTATATTATTATTATTTATTTTCGTTTCGTTTTTGGGTACGTTTCCAATCGTGTTTATTCAACATGGCCCCAGCAATTCAAATATTGCGCCGGAAACGGACATTAGCGAATAATAGGTTACTCAAGACACATGAAATAGCAAAAAGCGCTTTGCACGATGCAACTAAGTGCAACTTACTGTTAGCGCATTATACTACTCTGGAAAAGATAGTTCTGGAATTTGAAACGTCTCACGCGGAAATATTAGCTTTAGATGACACAAACGAAATTGATGAGGATAAAATTCGCGAAACCTTTGACGAGATGTATTATCAAATTGTCGAAATTTACCAGGAGTTAACCAGTCAGCCTCTCGATTGTAAGACCGCGAATGCGTGCACAAACGTTAAATTACCAAAAATAAACATTCCAATATTTTCTGGAAATGTCAAGCAATGGCCCGAATTTTACGACATGTTTAACGCTCTGATTCATGAAAACAAATCTTTATCCAACATCGAACGCATGCAGTATTTGTTCTCATGTTTATCAGGAGAAGCTTTAGGGTTAATTCGGACATTTCCAGTACAAGGAGCTCACTACGTTGAAGCATATCAAAGATTAATCGCGCGCTATCGTAACGCGCGTGAACTCGCATTTACGTGTTGGCGGGAAATGCTAAATTTAAATTTTCCGCCCAACGATCCTTTTGAATTCCGTCGCGTGTTCGATGTATTTAATGAGGATTTAACAATTTTAAAAGAATTGGATCTCCCAACAGATAATTGGGACTTCGTGCTTTGTTATTTAATTCTGTCGAAATTAGATTCACCTACAAGATGCGCATTCGAACAACTTCAGTCTCCTACCAAGCTGCCTTCATATTTGAAACTCAAAGAGTTTCTTTATAACAAATGCGAAGCTCTTGTACGAGACTTACATTTTTCGACTCACGATAGCAATAATATTGACAAACCTCTTGCACAGAACTTTAATCAGGCTGCCAAAAAACACACTTCAGCGCTTCTTTGCGATCTTAAAAAAGGACAGCCTGAAACAAATAGGTCCTCGAATTCTACCACTTACCTGAAATGCTCCTGTTGCGGGGAAGACCACTCCATTTCCAAATGCAAGGTATTTGCACTCAAGTCAGTTCAGGATCGCCTACAGTTTGTTCAATCACACCGTTGGTGTTTCAATTGTCTCCATTCTTCTCATTATCTTAAAGATTGTAAATCTTTGTTTACATGTCAAAAATGTCAGCAAAAACATCATACTTTGCTCCATCGAGACGAAAACGCTTCTTTGGAAGATCAGCATCAACACCCCACAACGTCTACGGACCAGGAGCCTTCTTCCGACTCTAAAATTCAGGTCCTCACCAACTTAGGAGACAAGTCCATAGTACTATTGTCAACCGCCAATGTTGGCATTCGCGATTCATCCGGCCGTTTCCAAACCTTTCGCGCATTGATCGATTCGGGCAGTCAAGCTCACTTCATCACCGATCGTGCTGCGGAGCTCGTAGGCATCCCTCGTCAAGCCAGTTCTCAGAGAGTTAGCGGCTTAGGCCAATCTTCCGCAACCACGTCAGGAATTATTCAATTAGAGATCGGTGTTAAGGGACGGGTTCTCTTCAACATCAAGGCACTTACGCTGCCTAGTATCTGTGGCAACATGCCAACTGTTCGTCTAGATAAGTCATCGTGGCATCAGTTGAGAGACTTGCCTCTTGCCGATCCTGACTGTCACAAACCGGGACCGATTGATCTTCTCTTGGGTGCTGAGGTTTTCTCTTCTCTTCTGAGACCTGGTAATTTGAATGGTGGTCCACGTCAGCCATCAGCTTTCAATTCTGCATTTGGTTGGCTTCTTCTAGGTTCAGTTGGTTCGGACACTGCTCACGAAACGAAATCTTTCATCGTTACTAACGAGGACCGACTTCACGAAGAGGTCCAGCGACTGTGGGAGTTAAACACCATTCCCCAGTCTTCACACCTTACTCCAGAGGAACAACTTTGTGAACAAATGTACTGCACTGACCACTCACGGGACGGATCTTCGGGAAGATACATCGTATCCTTGCCTTTCCGAGAAAGGGGAAGGGATATCTCTTTCCCAGGGTCGCATGAGATCGCTTTACGCAGATTCCATTCACTCGAGCGCAAACTCATAGCAAATCCAACCTTATGTGAACAATATTCTGCTTTCATGACTGATTATTTACACAGTGGTCACATGACTCGTGTTCCTGGAAAAGATTTGCACAAGGGAAAGTATCACATACCTCATCATTGCATTCTTCGTCCAGGCAGCGCTAGCACTAAGTTAAGAGTGGTTTTCGATGCCTCAGCGACGGATGTGAACGGACCCTCGTTAAATGATACCTTGCTTATCGGTCCAAAGCTTCAAAAGAACCTGCTGGAGCTTTTGCTAAAATTCCGTACACCATCGGTAATGTTTACTGCTGATGTACGACAAATGTATCGCCAAATATTGGTTCAAGAACCAGATCGTGCTTTTCAAAGAATATTTTGGCGTTTTCATTCGTCGGAACCCATCCAAGAGCACCAATTGCTTCCGATATCCAATACATTTGCGTGGTCGGATTCAACCATCGTGCTCGCCTGGTTACGTTCTCCTTCGTGTCGCTGGAAGACTTTCGTGGCCAACCGTGTCAGTCGCATTCAAGATGCCCTCGAAGGGACTCCTTGGCATCACGTGTCATCTGGAGAAAATCCAGCGGATGTCGCTTCTCGTGGTCAATCTCCAGCCGATGTAATCGATAACACGTTATGGTGGGCGGGGCCTTCGTGGCGGATCCAGTCATTCGATTCTTGGCCGTCTTTCGATGGCAATGTCGACGAAATTGAACTTCACTCTGAGGAACGAGTTCGATCGTTATTTGTCCAACAGGACGAAAATCTGGTGGACCTATTACTAATTAAATTTTCTTCGATTCAGAAGATCCAACGCATTCTCGGTTACTGTCTTAGATTCATCTACAACCTACAGAATAACGAATCTCGTCGTTCGTATCTTCCATTAAACCGTGCCGAAATTCACACTTCAATTTTGACAGTAGTTAAACGCACTCAACATCTACATTTTAATGATGATATCACGCGCTTGAAGGATGGCAACCTTTTGTCGAAACAAATGCGGAAGCTTAATCCCTTCATTGACGACCACGGTGTGCTCAGGGTGGGTGGCAGGTTATCTCGATCTGGGCTCGAATTCGAGCATAAACATCCTGCCCTACTTCCTCGCGAATCTAAGCTTACTTCTCTTGTGATAAACGCTCTACATCGAGAACATTGTCACCCAGGCATTAACACAAAGCAATATTTCTTGACACAGCAGTTCTGGATTCTGTACCCCAAGCGCGCCATCCGACATTGTCTGTCAAGGTGTATACAATGTTATCGCATAAATCCAGCACCTCTAGAACCTTTCATTAGTGACCTACCCGCCGCTCGTGTTAATCAGGTTAAACCATTCTCGATTGCGGGCATTGATTACGGTGGTCCGTTTCGTATAAAGGCCGGCAACTATCGCAGCGCTAAGATAAAGAAGGCTTATCTTTACTTATTCGTCTGTTTTACCACCAAGGCTCTACATCTTGAAGTAGCTTCTGACCTGTCTTCCGAAGCTTTTATTGCAGCGCTACGTCGATTTTTCGGTCGACGAGGTCGTGTAAACGTCATACACTCAGATTGCGGCACGAATTTTGTTGGAGTTAAAACTCATCTCTATCGCTTAATCGGTAACCAAACGTTAACTTTCGAGGAGCTGACGACACGATTCGTGCAGATTGAGGCCATGCTAAACTCTCGGCCTCTCTACCCGTTGAGTTCTGACCCAAACGATTTGCGCGTGTTGACTCCAGGTCATTTTTTGACTTTGGAACCCTTGACTTCCGTGCCGGACGAGGATTATACTGACCTAAAAATCAACCGTCTGAGTCGCTGGCAACTCATTCAACGTTTCCAACGGGATTTTTGGAAACGTTGGAAGTTTGAATATCTCCAATCGCTAACTCAGCGCGCCAAGTGGACCAAAAATTGCAATTCACTCTCTGTGAATGATGTAGTGATAATCCTAATCGAAAATACTGTCCCTTTGCACTGGCCTCTTGCGCAAGTCGACAAATTGCACCCAGGTCCCGACGTCGTTGTGCGTATCGCTACGGTTCGTACATCAAATGGTTCTCTTCTCACGAGACCATTAACTAAATTATGTCCATTACCTAGTCAATGTGACTAATCATCTTCGCTTCCGCGGCGCATTCTCTCTTATCGATTTTCGTTATTCTTATTTTCATTATTTTCTTTTCTTATCCTTTTCATTATTATCATTAATATATATATATTTTTTTTTCTTTTCTTCTCTCTTTTCACTGTTTCTTCGTTCACGCAACGTTCCACAGCATTGCCCGTTTTGGTTTCTAAATTTTCTTTAAAATACACGTTGTTGTATTTTGGTGGGCGGAATGTTCCGTAACGCCGATTGCTTTGACAGGCTGTGTACTAACCAATCGTACCGTCAGGATTTAAACTGTATAGTTTAAATTTCGCACACGTCAGCTGGATCCACGGAGGCCGTGGGCCGAGCAGTCGCACAAAACCGTTCGTCCCGTCATAACAACATTGCCGGTTCCTTATCGAAATAATTATCTTACGTATCTTATCGCAATTTAATTTTAAATAACGAGTGCTAACAACCACGCTAAACGTTCCAGTGCTGACAGATGATGCTCACTATGCAGATTTCACCATCTCTTCCCGGTAAGTTGATTGTGAATTAACGTTATGCATTGTGTTCGCGCATCGCCTGTCAAAAGCCATATAATTCATTTATACTTTATCTGTGTGGAATAGCCCTTTAAAGTGCGGCTATTCCAACCCCTGTTCGTTCGTCGAACACCCGTAGATAGTTCATTCCGAGCATACCCAAAAGAAAGTCAGTGGGATAGAGCCACGGGCAGTAGCCATAATCCCTCATGTATCAGTATCGCTTTGGTGAAGGATCACCATACAGAATTGATATATTGCGTTGCTCGAAATGGATTATGGCCTCCCTACCCCCGAAAATCACCCGATAAATAAACCGATAGAATTTCCTATATTACTTACTGCCTTTGAACAGTTAGGACTCTTGCGGTATTCACACAAAAAAACGTAGTCTCTAAATAAATTCGTAGATAAACATTGAAAATGTAATGAATTTTGAATTTGTGGTCTTTCCGTGGCAATACTGAAAGTAACTTCCACTTCGCTCCATGTTCATATTAAATTATCCCTTTAACCACTCTCCTGATCTTGCTCTAACTATATTATTGAATGATTAATATGTGCAGTAGAGCGGGGTGAACCCGGCCCCATAGAGAGACTCGGCCCCGGGCCACAAAATTAATTTGTTTAAGTAAACCGAGCCGTTGTACGACTCTATTGTTCGGGCCATTTGATTTATTTATGCGTTGAGACAAATGCCTCTGGCTGAATACCCAATTTCGTATGTCTTGGATGTAGTTCGGAATAATGTATGGGTGAGCCTTGAGTGCGTTAGTTTGCTGTCGATGGTCTACTATTTTCTGAAAAATTACTCTTTGGGAAGGTTCTTTGTTGAAATTTATATTATATTAAACACCATGGGTTATTTATTTTATTTTATTTTGATAGAAGTAAGTGAGAACGTCAATAAGGATGGGTTATTTCGGAGCATTTGAACAATTCTTCAAATTTAATTTTCAAGTTCTGTGACCGATTTTTTCAAGTTCTGTTATTATTTCAGTTCTGCCAAGCAACTAGCCTATAATCACTTTTTTAATTTTTTTTTATTATTGAATAAATAGTTAATACATATCAACAAACAAGTCCTGCTAAGCCAATTGAATTGGCTTGTCAACAGGTGCTAAAGTTTAGTTACGTATACATTTTTATAAGTTATAATTTACATCTTATATCTACAGAATCAACAATTTTTTCATACAATTTTTCATACATATTAAAGTAAATATTTTTTTTCCGATAGCCAATTTTTCACCATATATTTAACTTTATTCATAGATTTACATTGCTTTATAGTGTCAGGTAATAAATTAAATATCTTCGGTATGTTGTATTCAAACGTTCTCTGTCCGTTTTATTATTAAATTTCGGAACTATTAACCCGTCATTGCGCGTGAATCTAGTACTGTATTTATGTTCTAATTTTTCTTTATGCTGCGGGGTAAATATATACTGAATTATGATTTTTTTGCCATAGAATAGCCTTAACAGGTAAAATTTTGGCACTCTGAAACAGCAACGGTGTATTATGTCTCTGTTTAAAAATATTAGGGACGACTAGTAATTTTACAATTGCGTTTTGTACAACTTGGACTTGTTTCAGATTGGTTATAGTAGTATTTCCCCATATGGTTAATCCGTATCTTATAATAGATTCTGCCATTGACATATAAATTATTTTAAGTGTTTCAATTGATAGGAAAAAATTTAATGTGTACATTCTGCCAGCAATTGATCTGAGTCTTTTACAGGTTTTTTTAATATGTTTGTCCCATTTGAAAAAGCAATCTACTGTAACACCAAGATAGACATATTCCGTAACTAATTCTAAGCTTTCACATTTACAATTAGTCGGGATATTTTTATGGATGCAATTAAAATTATGAGAAATAATATTAGGATTAAATTGAAATCTGGCATTAGGTGATCTTATATGCATAACTTTGGTTTTTTTAGCATTTATTAATAGTCCTGCATCATAATAACAGAACTTGAATAGGACTTTCGCAGAACTCGAAAATGAACGTTGAAATTTTATGAATTGTTCAAATTCTCCGAAACAACCCGTCATAAGTGTGTAGCAGACAGAGGTTTAATATTGAAAAAATTACAAAGTAATAACAAAGTATATATACCAACCGTCCATGACGTTGCTCAACAGTATGTTATTTCAAACTATTTGCATACTGGTAAGTATATAATATATGTACCAAGCTGATAATTAATACCTCCCTAACTCGTGTTTAGCGAGGGAGCGACGTCTTCAGTTTTTAACAATAAATAACTTTAGAAATTCTACCACACATATAAACTTTGAAATTATGAACATGTGTACAGAATAACAGATGTCAATATTGCAAAAAATATTTTAAATTATTTTAGGTTAATAACTAACCGTTTTTGACAGTGTTTCACTTTACATTTTATTTCAGATTATTCATCTAATTACAGTACAAGCTTCTCATTCTGACACTCTTACCACCTGGGATAATAATTTTACAAAACAGTCACCACGCCCTTGGGGTGATTTTTCGCAAAAACGGTGATATAAAAATCATCCAAATATTTTATGATTATCAAGGCTTTTTAAAGTGGAAGTAAATACTCCTACTGTTATAGTATCTAAATGTTATTCAAAAACATCAATCCTCGTATTTGCTCATAGGGAGAGGTACCCGTAGAATTATTAAATGGTCAGAATCAAAATTTAAGCAAACTTCCACTCAAAACTAATCCACCTATTTTAAGAGTGGTTAGCTTAACGAGTACACTCGTGAGAGATCCCGTGCATTTTTTTATGCTCCGAAAGCGAGGACTTCTGCCTATTAGAACCCGCCAATCAACCGAGCGACTCAACTGCTTAACAATTCTGCATTGTACCTCAAATTTGTAATCTTCTCCGTATTTTTTGTGCATAACAGACTGTGAGTCCATTTACAATATAGAGTCAGTACATTCGTTCTCCCATGTGGGATACATAGCAGATTATGATGTCGTCCCTGGCTGTAGTTGTTCGGTATGAACAACTTATGGTACGTATTCATTTGCGAAGCGAAACAATTCGGCAGTTCGGCTCCTGGAAGTATACGTAGAATTATACTAACAACTTGCGCTCCAAGAGATTTGGAGTATCTATTAAATTATTAATAATTTTATATGTCGTCACTGCAAGGGCCTCACTTCTCTTCAACTGGAGACTTTGGTAACGATCAAATCTTCGTGATGCATGAATCACAGATACTCTCACAATACATATACAGATATATAAGAAACTTTTTTTGAATCTATTCTAATTTCTCAATGTATTTTGCTGGTATGTGGCCCATAAAGCTTATGCATATTAAATTTGTTTATATTATAATGCAATTGTACAAAGTTTCTTATATATCTGTATATGTATTGCGAGAGTATCTGTGATTCATGCATCACGAATCACAGATACTCTCACAATACATATACAGATATTTAAGAAATTTTGTTTGAATCTATTCTAATTTCTCAATGTATTTTGCTGGTATGTGTCCCATAAAGCTTGTGCATATTTAATTTTATATATTATAATGCAATTGTACATGGCCATCATTGCTTCGGTATTAGAAAACTAGAATATTTATTGGTTTATAATCGTTTTACGCAGAATGTGAAGAAATAAATAAACCAATTTATTATGTATAACCGTACATCTACATAAATAAAAATGTAAATGTTCTTTTGTTTAAAATCTTAACTCTCCGAAAGTTCTTCACCGATTGCTTTGAAATTTTGACACAACCTTGCATTCGAATATGATTGTTTTTGTAAACCTTCATTATATATAGGGTTTTCCAATAAGAGGTGTTATTTTGAATAGCCCGCAATTTTGGTAGATGTTACTTTTGAAGCTGTTATTTTTTTAACATTTGACAAGTAGAAACTACGCCATTAATAAAAATGGAACGATACACGCTTCAACAACGCATTGAAATTATTAAATTTCACTTGAGTGAATCAAATGCAAATCATCTTGAGTGATGTGGCCCATTTCCACCTCGGTGACTTCGTCAACAAGCAAAATTGTCGCATCTGGGGCTCGGAAAACCCAAGAGTTATTGTTAAAAAGCCTCTTTATCTTCAACGTGCGACTGTTTGGTGCGGTTTATGGTCCGGCGGAGTCATTGGACCTTACTTTTTCGAAAATGAGGCTGGAGCAACAGTTACGGTGAATGGATTGCGCTATCGAGAGATGATTAATGATTTTTTATGGCCGGAATTGGATGGTATTGATCTGGACAACGTTTACTTTAACCAAGACGGCCACAACGTTTACTTGCCACACAAGCAACGAAACCATTGATCTTTTACGATTGAATATCAAAATAACACTTCTTATTGGAATACCCTGTAGATGTTACCTGTGACATGTAAAGACATGCCTTTCTGAAAAACAGCACCATCTGTTGGACAAACATCCCTTTTTTTAAGAACAGCGCCATCTGTTGGACGTAAAATCAACACGTGCTTTTGTTTCTCTTGTAAGTTGCTAAATATGTAAATACTCGTATATATGTCGTTAAGATAGTAGTTATAGGCATTAGTCGTAAGTCACTAGATATAAGTCTTAGAGATAAGTCAGTAGTTCTAGTATTAACTATTTAAGAAACATATTTGTACAGCGCCCTTGAGGTGATTTCTCACGAAAACGGCGCTATATAAATTAGCCAAATATTATTATTATTATTATTATCTGTACAGACAGACTAAGCCACAGTAATAATTATAGTCCGGTCAGTTGCTGAGTCGGCATCGCGTCTGGTTCCATCTGCAAACTAATATTATGTACCGTGAAAATGTTTATAATTATCCTACAAGAAGTTGCCGACATTTTAGGCTTCCCAAAACAAATATTTTACTGTATATGGTATATTTTATACCGTTGATATTAAAATAAACAAAATTTAAGTGCACACATAACAGCGTTTTTTATAAAGGACAAAACTTTATAATGACCTACCAAAAGCCTTAAAGGCAGCCAGGAGTCTTGTCACTTTTAGTAGGATATGTGCCATATACGTGAAAAAAATTGATTTATATACATATATATTTTTTCTATTAGATGTACTAAAAATCTTACTTTCATCTAAATAAAGATTAAAAACAAAAATAACCAGGCACGCTGTGAGTTCAATTTCTCGGCTGTCTAATTCCTCCTTTGCAACACACGAGAAGTGATACTAGTAGGATATATATATAAAAATTGTTGGGTTATTCGTAGCCTGTTAATATTTGTTTTTTGTTTTACAGAACAATAAAATAAATCGGCGTAGTCGATGTAGTCGAATTTTTTTTTTTTTTTTTTTTATTATTTTAATATAGATCATAGTTACATTAATACATACATTTTTTTGCTAAATATAATATTTAGGTACATAATTGGTCATGTATACCTTATCAGAAAAGAGGAGCTCTTGTGCCTGATAAGGGAGCCACGATTCTTACTTCAGTGATTCAATGTTATGTGTAAAATATAAATATAATATATCCATATATTTTTTTTAATATAAGTTTTTTTTGAAAAAATGTTTGATTTTATTGATTTGTTCTTGTTGGTTCGTAATACAGCGCAATTCGGAAGGGAGATTATTGTAGTTTTTTATGGCTTGGTAAATATAATGGTTTTGCATTTGAGTTGTTTTAAAGATTGGCGTAATAAATTGATTTCCATTTCTCATCAGTTTGTAAAATTCTTGATATTCTGTGTTATTTTTTTCTTTACACATTTTTATAATCGAAGTTTGCTTAAATATATCATCAATATTTGGTACTGGAAACATTTTAAAAAGCAATTTTGTTGGGAAAGTAGAGTTTTTTTTAAGTATTACCTTTATAATAATTTTTTGCGAGACTTTTACTGAGTTTAGGTTGTTTTTATAAGATCCTCCCCAACCTATGATTCCGTAAATAAGCAAAATATCGAAAATCATTTTCAAAAAGTTATTCGCCTTTCTAGCAGAGGCAATTCTTTCCATGTGGCCGTAAAGTAGTTTTTGGGACAAGACTTGAAAGAATTAACTTTGAAATAAATTTCACCAATGCACAAAAGCAACCCTGCACAAAAGTATGCGACGCGCGGTCATGGTGTATTGGACAGACCTGCGCTTGAATTCGCCTAGCAAATCTCTAAAATAAAGTGGGAATCTTAACGACATAAGTGATGAAGTCGTGTAAAACAATATTCGGCGCTCGACCCGGCGTAATGGACGGGCTTACGGCCGACTTTGCCCTAGCATGCTTAGAAAATCGATCTTTCCGTGGGGTTTATTTTAATTATTTCTAATGAACGTATTACTAAAACCTCAAATATTTCTAGAAGAATCCCTCGGGAAGTTACCAATTCATCGTCTAAAAAAATAAACTCTGGTGCTTACAGCTAATTATGTAGTTTATAAACGTTTTATAAAATTTTCAAACTGTTTTACAGTAAATGTTTTTAAAGTAAGGTTTTATTTTTATTAATCTTTAATATAAATAACGTTCATCTGTAAAGATCCCTCTAAAACTTTTGAGATGTTAGTAACACGTTCATCACAAATAATTATTATGTGAGCAAACCCCCGTTTTTAGAGTCTTACGACGACATAAAGTACTATGATTTGATTTATAAGTTAAGCTTAACATTCAAATTAGCATTGAATTTCACAGTGATAGTTGGGGCTTTATTTTAAATTGTAACGCAGTTACTTGTTGTATTTGTCATAATGTATGTGATATTGAGAAAGGTATATTTCAGAAAATAAATCAGTTGGAAATATCTCGATCATATATCAAACTATGTAACTTCATATTTCAGGGTAGCAATTTATATGTTATATCCACTTAGTTCGTAGTTTCTACCCAGGAAATGGGATTCCAATCTCAAACCACTTCAATTCCTGATAAAACTTCTTCCCTTAATCTTCCATATATCATATCTTTTCTAAAAGTTTGATAGATTTAAACCGCACTAAATCAAATTCCTTCACATACGTAATATTTCTCATAACCTTTAATATCCCGCACTCAACTTATCTCCGACTCAACCGGTCATTTTTCAAAACGGCCGGCAACGATATAATAATGAAAAACCCCCGCGGCAATAAATTTCCCATTGTGCCAACGTGGGCGCTAAGACCCCAAATGAAAATCATAAACTCGGTCTTTCGATAAAGTCCGGGCGCATCTGGCCGCGTCTTACTTTAATACCTCCCAGAAAAAGAGGGAAATTGCTCGGGAATTGCCGCACAACTCGGGGAATTCTTCGGGGATTTGACTGCGACTCGCGAAAAATACGCGAAGTCATCGTATTTTTAATATTCTCCAGGTAAATCGGGAGAATGCTATATGTATGAGGAATCAAGGGCGCATCGCGGTTTTTCTCTGTGTTCGTGTTTTCCGGGTAAAAGTTTAAGGATGGATTGTTTCATAGAATTTGATCAAATTTCAACGTTCATTTGCAAGTGCTGTGAAAATCCAATTCAGGTTCTTTTATTACATCACTATGGGCCAGAAACTTACTTGAAAGAACTGAAATAACAACAGAACTTGAAAATAACTTTCACAGAACTTGAAAATTAACTTTTAAATTTGAAGAATTGTTCAAATTCTCTGAAACAACCCTCGTAATGTTACCACGAAAAAATGTAAAATTCTCAAAATTTGTTCCAATTTTTAAACATATATCAGCAGATTGACAGTTAATCTGTGTCTTAAATGTTATTTTCTTTTAAACAAATCAATATGTAAAAAATTCACCGCCAACCTTTTTTATATTTTTTTGTACTAGCCTTTAAGATACAGCTGAGATGTAATTATGTTCGATCTATTTACAACCTCGTGGCAGGAGAGTGGCGGGTATAAAATTTGGTGTTAGGAAATAATATTGGTTTCATAGATTTAGGTTTGTTTGTTAGTTCACATGTAACGTGAAAGAAAACTAGAGAGTGAAAAACATGGCGAGAGGCCACAATCTTCTTCTTCTAATATAAAAGAGAGAGTCGGTTTGTGTTGGTCATGCGACGTGGATTTGTATACAAATCGACATTTTATTCCGAGTTTTATGCTTTTTTTTTAAATGTCTCTGTCTAATTCTTCTATAACTTAATAACCATCACGCCGTTTCTCCGTAAGGGTAGGCAAAGAGGAAAGACCGCCAAACAACTCGGTCTTGGCACACACTCCTTGCCTCATTCACATTCATACATTGTCTCATACATACTCACTCTTCTATTATTCTGACTCTCAACATGGCCCCACTCAAGTATCTGATTCACTTGATCGTGCTATGTCTTCCTCGGGCGTCCCCGACTATTTCTAGCATTCACGTCTGCGTCATTTACTCGCTCAGTTAAGCGTCTATTTCCTATTCTTACCCACTAGGCTTACATTAGCCTTACATTCATCGCAGATCTCTACATTTCTCACACGATCATACATGTTTTACCATACATACGCCTCAGGGATCTTACTTCTACAGCATTCAGTCTACTTTCATCCTTCCTCTGCCAGTTCCAAGCCTCACTGTAATACATCAGGGTAGGTACCAGCACTCAAATTGATCATTGTAGACTGCTAACTTCGCTTTTTATAGTTCTATAGCGAATAACATTGCTGAGTTTGGCATCAAACATAACAACGTTTTCTCTTGTACCGAAGTTTCAATTATAATGTAACAAATTTGCGATACTTGCCGTAAAAACTATTTCAACTTCTTCATTATATATATCACATCTAAACCCTCGTTAACCTTGCTCAAAAAAGAATTACGTCATATATTTTACCGCCCTTGTGATATTAGATATTTTACCTGCTCCGTTTTGCGCAGACAATTCTTACCTTTGTAAATTACGCTTTCCATAAAGTATCTCTCCCTACGTGCTCGCGCGGATTTACGTAAAAACAGACCGAAACCCTAAATTATACACCTGTATATTAAAGCTGATGTAAAGTGTAAAGTCACCCCAAGCGGGGGAGTTCACCCATTCTACCGTCTGCCAAACGAACTCTCGCCAAGTTAAATATTTTAATATAAATGCATTATGTATTAGAAAGAAGTGAGAAGTTTTAATGGCGGAAGTTTTTTTCTCCGAGGATTAAAGGTTTTAATTGAAATGTGTACTTTGGTATTTGTTTTTCCATCTCGTCGTGTTTTCTATGGGTAAGCAGAGAATATAAACTCTTAATATTTTCTTAATAAGAATTAATAAAAAAATTTAAAATTAATTCAATTTTTTTTTTTAAATTAATAACTCTGATCACCGGTATTCATGTAGAACATTTTTTAATAATCTCAAACTTCTGACAGTGACGGACATATATATAATGGAGTTATGCCTGTTAGTTCGATCATCTCCAGAAAAGTTCCCACAAAAAAACTCAACACATAAACACGCTACAAGGTTCACAGAAAACTTATTAATTCCAAAAGCAAACAAAACTATATTTCAAAAAGGACCACACTACATGGCCATTAAAGTATATAACAACCTTCCACGTAGCATCAAACAAATAACCGATATACTTAAATTTTAATCATCACTAAAAACATTTCTTTTAAACAAATGTCACTACACCTTAAATGAATACCTTACATAAATTAAATACCTCTGTTTTTTATTTATTATTTACATACATTTGTTAACATGTAATTGTTGGGTTATGTAATATAATGTGTGTTTGTTGGGTGAGCTGGAAGAAATAGGATGTAACCTATAAGCTATACCCTTTGTACTCTGTATTTTTGTGCAATAAATATTTTTTTGTGCAATAAATATTTTTTTGAATTTGAAAAATAAAAAAAAGAAAATAATTTTTTTTTTTTTAAATAAAAAATAAAATAATTATTTTAATAAAAAATAAAAATAAAATCATAAAAAAATGTGAATACCGCTCAAGAATCGCATTGCCCGGAGCCAGTAGAACTATGGAAACCCCGATTCGTCAATGTTGTGAGGCTGAAGGAAGTTTGAAAGATGGTCAAAAGTACCCAGCTATTCAGATCTAGTCACTAAACATTGATTGAGCCATTTCAATCAACTTTTGATTCAGAATGGTGTCATTTCACAAGAAGTACAATTACGTGCCGCAGTTTACATTTATTTCTTTGTACATAAGTATTATATAGCCAAAATAAAACCTATTATGGATTTGCTCATAGAACCATTTAGAGAAAAATCACCTCAATTATTGTTCGCAATGATGACCAATCAATCAGTGTACTATTTTTTTTTTAATTTGAACGCTGTGATCAATTTAATAAATAAGTTGTCTGAGGCCATTATTTTAATGAGTGATATTTTTTCATGAAAAAGAACCTCTTTTACTTCCAGAATGGCCTCCCCTTTTCATACCTGTGTGTTCCGGAAATAACACTTAATCATTCCAGCTTTTCCTCAATTCTCCGCTTGTGTCTGCCTTCCAGTTCTTCTCACTTATTCTCTCCCGTAAAATCCCAAACACGCTTAATCCTGGATTTATACGGCGGACCTGGTGAATATAGCGAATGCATTATAAAAAGCGAAGGTAAATTTAAGTAAGTTGGGGTTTTTCTCCACCCACCCAGTACCCACCCCCCTATCCCGACACCCACCCACTGTCCCACTTAGGGTTTTTTTTCTCCTTTTCGCGGTAGAGACATTTATCATTATTATTTAAGTGAAAATTTATTTCGTTCATTCGTATTTTTACATTGTATTCATTGGTGGTTCGTTTCTAATGTTGGAGATTTATACAAAAGGAAATTATGTGTTTACGGACGTGGGCACATTATTAGACCTAAATACAAATTCGCATGTTTTTCACACAAAAAAAATATTATTGCTCATTTATTAAGAATCTTTTCAAATTATTGGAAATCCGGTTAAAAACGGGATTGTAGTCCGTTTCCTGATAAAACGTTAGTAAATTCCCAATATATCGATTCATGTGTTCATGCAACTGCATTTTGCTTGATAATATATAATAGATTAACACGAAACTTATTAATTCATTCGTTAAGGGTAAACTTAAAATAATTCATAACCTGCTCTTTCATAGATGGCGCTAATTTAATTATTCCACTTAAACACACCTTTTGCAAGTTATGCTTTAAAATGTTAAGAAGAACCATGTGAAACATCTAGAAATTATTCAGAAGTCTATCAAGATAATGCACCAGAAGACCAAGACATATCCCACCGATCAATTGTTTAAGGAAACTGACATTATGGAACTAAGGCGGATCTACTGTGTCCAATGTCTTAAATTTATATACACTCGTCCTTATAATTTCTGTAAAAATCCAAATCGTTCTAGCCAGAGACACAAAATATGCGTGTACACAGTGCCTCACTGCAAAACTAGGCCAGCCCAAAGACAAATTAACTATATTGGCCTAAAATTGTTCAATTCCTTGCCGAGTTCCATCAAGATGTGCCAAAACCTAAACTCGTATAAAATAAATAAAAAATAAATAAAAAAAAGTATCTGGAAGTGAGAGAATTTTTTCCATAAATTATACTACGAATATGATACCTACATATGATAATATGTTACCATCTAAATTTAAAAAAAAAAAGTTTAACTTCTTTTAAACTGTTTTTTATTGAATACGCAAAAACTCCAGTAAAATCATATTAAACTAACTATATGTACTATATATATTTTTTTTCTTTATTCATATTTCTTTTTTTATTTAAACCATAGAAAATGTAACCACCACTGTTTTGAATACATACCTTATAATGCCCACGCACAGGCTTCGCCTTTGTGGGATTTTTTTGTTACTGCTTATATTTTGTATAATTATATATGTACCTGTATTTATCAAAAAAATTGAGGATAATTTTTTTTTATTTGTTTGCGCCCGTACATACGCAATATAAATATGAATAAATAGTTTTGTCCGTATAAAACACAATTCTTAGAAATCATACAAATACAATATTGCGCAAATAAATAATTCGTCTTAAAATTTTAAAACATAACTTGCAAAAAGTGTATTATAATTAAATTATTTTAATCTAAGCGTTTAACCTTAAGAGCCTGCAGTACCGTTTTTAACCGGATTACGAATAATTTTAATGAATTAACAATACTTATTTTTATCAGTGTATGAAGAAATTTGTACACCTTAAAATTATAACAAAACAATAAATAAAATTCAAAATTAAAATCACAAAAATTATTAATCTGATGATGGAATGTTCATGACAAGGTACCACAATGCCAAACTTGTCCACACATATCTTCAAGCTATGAAAATTCCAACGCCCCCATGGCCTGGAAATAGCCGTGATATGAACCCTTCAGATCAATGGTCGATTGTTGAATTTAAGAAAAAAAAATGAAAAAAGATAATGGGACCCTATCCCCTTCGGTCACATTTAACTGTATCATCATACTTCGAATAAAAACTACCAACATAGTCTTCATTTTTTTCACCGCACATTTTTTACTGGCAACTATCTTTATGTATCATCGCAAGATTCAACCCGAACTAAATGCAATCTAGACAGCGTCTTTTAGATAAACCTATCTTATTTTTTATTTTAATGCGCGACATCTATGACTTTTCTGCAAGTCTAGGATGAATATTTATTTTTTGGAATAACTTTATCGAGTAAAACCTCAAATTGTAATATTTAATTATTGAAGACAATATTAATTTATCTTCAATAATTTGAGGTTTTAGTCAATAAAGTTATTCCAAAAAATAAAAAGATAAATTACTGTTTACATATGATTTCGACAAACCGCGTAAAACACTGACAACGCCCGGGACTAGTTATTTCATAACAACAATACCGTGGTAATGTGGTAGGGATGCCTTTCTATTGAAACGCACACATATATACTATTATTTGATTTAATTTAAATTCGTGCTGACATTAAACATGAATTATTTTATGAGCAACATGGTTTGGTTAATGGATTTGTCATATGATTGGTTTGTCATTGTCACAGGAAATGATTTCATCAGATATCTCTTCACCGCATGTTTATTTATCGGTCTGCATTATTTAAACTAGATTCACTTTTTTTTATTTTTAATAAGAATGTAGTTTTAAATTATATTCATAGAAGTTAATATTTTATTACTACATCTTTCTGTATTAAGGGTATATTTAAAAGAATTCTTTATCTGTTCTTTCATAGATGGATTAATTATTTTACGAAAAAACACTTTTTGCAAGTTACGTTTTTTTTATTATTAATGTGAATTATTTATTTGCGCCAGTACATACGCAATATGCATAGGAATAAATAGTTTTGTCCGTGTACAAAATAAATTCTTTCAAGAAAGTCATGCAAATACAATATTGGATTGAATCACCGATACAATATTAGATTGGATCACCGATGCAATATTGGATTGAATCACCGATACAATATTGGATTGAATCACCGATACAATATTAGATTGGATCACCGATGCAATATTAGATTGGATCACCGATGCAATATTGGATTGAATCACCGATGCAATATTGGATTGAATCACCGATACAATATTGGATTGAATCACCGATACAATATTAGATTGGATCACCGATGCAATATTAGATTGGATCACCGATGCAATATTGGATTGAATCACCGATGCAATATTGGATTGAATCACCGATACAATATTAGATTGGATCACCGATGCAATATTGGATTGAATCACCGATACAATATTGGATTGAATCACCGATACAATATTGGATTGAATCACCGATACAATATTGGATTGAATCACCGATACAATATTAGATTGGATCACCGATACAATATTGGATTGAATACAATATTGATAATTTTTATGTGCGTTTAAGTGGAAAGCTACCAGCTGGATTATCCAGTACAATATCTGCGTGCGTGTGTGACTATAACATCGCAGACCACAATACAACGGCTGTTAGTATACACTATAACTCGATAGATCATTTCAAATCTTCTGATTCTAATTACGTGAAAATTCTTTCGCAAAAACTGATCGATAAAAATATTTGTAATTATGATTGGAAATCGCTTCTAAAAGAAACCGAATGTTCTGTTATTTATTTAAAAATTAAAAATTATTTTGATGACTTGTACAAAAACAGCACGATTGAAATTAGCAAAAAATCTAAAAGCAGACCTCATGCCATAAATGATTGGATATCTACGGATGCACTATATAAAATTAAAAAAAGAGATTATTTGTATAAACGTTGGAAAAATGCTCCAACAAACAAATACTATGAAAAAGAATATAAGTGTTACCGAAATGTTTTAAATAAATTGTTACTTAAATTAAAAACGACATACTATAATGATAAATTCAAAAACCTTTTTCAAGATTAAAAAAAAACATGGGACGAGTGTAATCAAATTTTAGGAAAGAAATGTAAAAATAATTGTGACCAAGTTGCCTCCAAATATTTGATGAAAGATCAGACCAAAGAAAATGTAAATAATGATTTTGTTAATTATTTCTCTGATAGTGTTTGCAATATGTTACATAAATGTAATTACAGGACAACTGGGTTTGAACCAGAGGAAATGCCTCAAAGTATGTACCTACCAAGGGCCAAAATTGCTGATATAGAAAGCATTGTAAGACAACTTAAAAACTCTTCTCCTGGAATTGATAATATCAGAATGAGCGATATTAAAAAACACATATCTACCTTAGGTCCAATTATAATCCATTTTGTTAATAGAATCATATTTGAGGCAAAAATTCCAGATGACTTAAAATGTAGTATCATCCGACCCATTTATAAAGGCGGTGATCACACTGTATTGGGTAATTATAGACCGATTAGTATTTTGCCATCACTCGAAAAAATCCTTGAAAAATACATTCAGCTGAAATTGATTAAATATTTTGAAGATTTTTCTATTATTGATACAAATCAATACGGCTTCCAGAAAAAAAAGGGCACTGAAATGCTAATTCAGAAGTTTGCCAGCCTAATAAATAATGAATTAAATAGTAAAACTCATGTATTAGTCTTATTTATAGATTATTCCAAGGCATTTGACACTATTAATCATAAAAAATTATTGAAAATATTAGAAATCGTAGGAATAAGAGGGAAACTTCTAAAACTCTTTGAAAATTACTTGAACAACCGATGCATGAAAATAAAACTTTTGAACACCTTAAGTAAACAAAGGAAAATATTAGCAGGCGTTCCTCAAGGTTCCATATTAGGCCCAATTTTATATATTATTTATGTATCTTTCATTAAGTACATTTTTAAACATGTAAAACACTTTGTATATGCGGACGATACTGCATTGGTGATTTCTCGCAGTGATTTGCAATTATGTATTGAACTGTTACAAAAAGATTACATTGAACTTCTGAAATGGTCTCACGACTCTGGTTTAATTATAAATGCCAAAAAAACTAAATTGATACATATTAGATCACTCAATGCTAAGGCAAATATTATTACACCCGAAATAAAGACACACTCTTCAAATTGCTTACATGTTGGTATTCCTGCAATATGTACATGTGAAAATATTGAACTGGTCACAGAGTATGTATATTTAGGTATTATTATTGATTGTTTTTTCAAATGGGACTTACAAATAAATAAAGTATGTGAACGTCTGAGATCTATTGTTAATAGATTATATCAATTAAAATTCTATGTTCCAATACGTACACTTAGAATAATTTATTTATCACTAGCTGAATCTATTATAAGGTATGGAATCACAGCTTGGGGGCTTTCATGTAAAACAAATATAAACCATGTTCAATCAGTTCAAAATTCACTAGTAAATTATTAGCTCATAAATGTTTATACGAACAAAGGCACAATGTTCCATACCTTTATCAGAATCTTAAAATTTTCTCAGTAAGATCAATTCTGTGGTATAAAATTATATTTCAGCATTTGAATAGCCCTATATACATAAATAGACTGGACCACACTTACAACACTCGTTTTACGTTAAATGAAGGACTAATTGTACCTAAGCATTTAAACAAATATGGACAAAGAACACTGGACTACATGATACCTAGTTGCTTAAATATGTTACAGAAATAATTAAATAATTAAGAAATAATAATTTTTTAATAATTTGAAGCATAACTTGCAAAAATTGTTTATTCTTAAAATAATTAAAATAGCGCCATTTATGAAGGAGTAGATTATGAATTCTTTTAAGTATAGCTATAAAGATTTATTTATACGACCTTTTTCGTGAATTCTAAAAGTTTGAAACTCTGTACATTAATATTCTCGCAAGAAAGCATGTTCTCGTACGTTTCGAATAGTGTTTACGTTTATCGTATTTTTCCCGAGATATGGGGAAAACTTGTCATATTTTTACCAACTCTTGGGAATTTTCATGGCGGAGTATCCGACTGCCTTGGGAAATGCAGGAAAACGTGCAAGAAATACAAATTTTCTATTGAAAGTAAAAAAAATTATGGACAGCGAAATAAGCTTACGTAAATATGGTAAAAATTTTCTGAAAAATTTCAGTTTGTTGTTTCAAGATAAATATTACTCCACAAATTTTTGTTTTCAAAAATTGTTGTTTTTGAACCAACAGTTTTGACTTGAGCAAAGTTTTTTGGAATTATTTGTAGAAGGTTTGAAATTATTTTAAGTGTGTAAAAAAATATTCGAATAATTGTGTCTATGTTTGACACAGACACAGAAATTATTTTCAATTTCTTTTGCAATGTTAACTAATTTAAAAATTAGAACACTTTTTAAAAAACACCTTCTTTGAAAAAAAATAATATGATCCAAACAAATGATGCAAAGAGAAATTAGACCGGGCGAGATTTTTCATACAAAAAGAAGGTAATTTAAGTAAATTTGTTCGCAAACTCGGACTTGTTTGTTCTCCTGGCTGGGTCGTTATGCCTCTCATGAAATTAATCTAAAGCGGCACGGAATATAGGAGGACTTAACGAACTTCCAGATCAGATTCTCCAAATCTTACAAATTAAATTTAAACAGCTGAGTAGAACTTTGTAGTTTTAAATTTTCCTCTCATTTCTTTCGTGAAAACAGCGGGTGTGAGTACCATAATTTCTGATTCGGCTTTACTTAAAAATAATAAAAACATGGCATTTTATAGTTTCTATGTCCAGTTTTGTGTTATTTCACCTCAGTGCACTTAGTAAAATAGATTTTGTGACCCCTTTATCGCAGAACAAATACAACATTTACCCAATTCAGTCAAGTAAGACGGAGTAAGGCTCTCGTCTAGCTAGCTAGAGGCAGCGGGCTCAAACCCCGGCGTGCACAGGTAAATTTTATTTGATAAATTTGTGTCATCTCACAAATTACTCATTTAAAATAATATACCCTATGTTTGCGGCACGTTCCAGAGTGAAAGATACTCTCAGTATCGCCCTGGTGTAAGACTACTATTCACAATTGAAACGTTGCTTGAAACAGCTTTTGCGATGTTTGGTGACCAGATTTGAATAACCAGGTACTTCCCCACTTTCCTTTTTCCGACCTCTTTCTCCTACCCACTACCTTCAGCCCCACAAAATACCCCGATTGGGAATGCCATAGTCTCACTGACTCCAGACGGTTGGGAGTAGTTGCGGTTTTACATTAAAAAATAATAAAAACCTATAAAATCTCACATATCTTCATTGTAATTATTTTCATTCTTCCGTTGGGAAAACAAACTTTGAAAACCGCACAGATATCAGGTAGATTTAAAGGCAGCTTAAGTTATGATCTAAAACGTACAACGTGTACGTCGGAGGAACCTTCATGAATTCTGTTTTCGTATTAAAAGATAAGGAGCTCCTAGATCCAAACTTGAGATATCAAATTTTGACACCCAGATACAAAGATTATTTTAGATACATTCATTATTCTATTTTCTCAATTCCGCCAGTGTTATTTTATCAAGTAATTGAAATCTATTTTAACGTGTTTTTTAATGTAAATATCACTCGAGCGTCTATCTATCTGGATCCGGCGACTATAGTACCCCCTAAATAGCTTTAGAGGAATACGATTGAATAATTAATAAGAAAAATTGTTTTTTACACTGGGTGTTAAGGGACGTACGTGACTTACTACCAGTGAATCCTGACATTATCTGGAGTAATTTTTTTTTGTTTTTCAAAAATAGTTTTACAGTGTCTTTGGTCACTAAGCCGAGTAACCGCCCAATCCCTCACATCCGCCCTAGCTGTCCGATTCCTATTCATTTTCTATGTTTATTGTTGAAAAAAAAAAACATCACAAATGTCACCGGAGATCGAAATTTCACTTACATTTTTTACTCCTAATAATATCAGGAATCACTGGTTAATGTAAGTGAAGTACGTTGCTGACAATACTTCTGAGGTGAAATAATTCGTACCCACCCGGCGGACTATAGGTAATGGATGTTATTTCATGTATTATAATTCATATTTGGTATAGTCGTAGATGCTCTCAGTATCACCTTGCTGACATACTAGGAGGTACCATTCAGAATTATAAAGTTTGATTACTGAAAATCGCCTCAAAGTCATGATTACTGACCAGATTTTCACTTCCTCATCTCGTTTCCCTCTTCAGTTCCTTGAAAAACTCTAATGCGGCATTCACGTAGGAACTCGTTGATAGGCAAAGAAAATAGCATGGATACTAGCACAGATCCCTGTGGTATGCCTCCAATATGTGTTTACTTTATATCAATTCTCTCAGCGAAATTTCTTTTTCTATTAATTAAATGATCCACCATTTTCAGAAGGTCTCAAATTCGGAGCGTAAAATTCGTGAATGATGCATCATTCAAAAAAAAGCGTGGGTACCAACACGGAACCCTGTGGAACACCTTCACAAATATTTTGCTCTACATTAAGTCTGTCGCTATTATTTGTTTTCTATTCATTAAAATGTCTATCTTGTTCATCAGATCTAAACGCGTGTTTTTCTTGTCTTTGCAGCCCAATACCGTTCACCGCGCATCACAGAGCATCCCTCGGATATAGTGGTAGCCAAGAACGAGCCCGTTACGCTGAACTGCAAGGCGGAGGGCAAGCCCAAACCGGCCATCGAGTGGTTCAAGGATGGTGAACCCGTGCTGACATCTGACTCGGATCCCAAAAGCCATCGCGTGCTGCTGGAAGGGTCGCTTTTCTTTCTCAGGTATGTAGCACACAAAAAACCGAATTTATTTGTACGAATGACATCAATGTGTGAAGGGACAGTTATCTTGCAAAATATTTAAATAAAAGGATTGTGTTCTCTGAATTTTTTCGATGTTTAGATTGACAATTTAGTGGTTTTTTTCAACTTTTTTCATGTTTAAAATTAAAATTTTGCAATTTTCAAACATTGAAGTAAATTTCAAATACGAAAATGTAAAAGGTGTTATATTTATCTAGTTTCCAAAATAGTATTTATTTTTACGACATCTTTAAAATTAAGAATAATATGGAACATTTAATATACCTTTGAAAAAATTTTCGAAATTTCGAAAAAAATGTCTCTTAAAACATAGCATGTATATTTTTTAAGAACCTGAAAACTTAAAAGTGTCCAAGGAAGTTATGTTATAGTTTCGGAATGCAGGGTCTTAATATCATGGCACATCATTTCTGGACCTCACTTACCAAATATTTGAGATATCTAAACACCATTATATGTTTAGAATTCAAGGAAATCCATATTATATTGGTCTTCATATAAAATATAATTCCATCAAAACTCTGTGGGTTCACCTCCCACATTCCAAAGAAGGAACGAGCAACTTTCCGGCACTTCTTAATCTGTAGTCTCGATGAAAAATTCACTGTTTCATAGTGCGCTACATTTGCTTGTTAATGGAGCTGAAAATATGCTGAATTCAACCGTACCCCGAGTATTTTACCACTGCGAATTGCCAGTTGATATTCTACATTAGACCTGTGCAATTTTCAGAGAGGAAAGAACTAAATATGATGTGTTTCCTTGGTCAGAGGCTGCTTTGAAGGAAGTTGTTTTCAATCTATTTTCAGTGATTCGAAAAATCCTGTTTGTTAATAGATGTATCTAAAAATGCATTTTTTTACTGAGGATTGAACCTTATTCCCCAGGGACTAGAGTCAACGCCGCTAATACCTAAGACAAATCTAAATTGGATAGTATTGACATGTCATGCAATTTCAGAAAAATTGCATGTTTACGCGCGGTTTGTGCACGAGTGCTAACAAATAGAGTATCAGCTATCAATAATGCGTTGTCATCGATAACGTGTCTATCTGCCGAGTTTTAGCTCGATCGGATGTCGGGAAGTGGGTTAATTTCCACTTCCAAGATTCCATTTCATTCATTCATATTTCTTTCATTCATTCATTTTCTTTCATTCATTCATTTTCTTTCATTCATTCATTTTCTTTCATTCATTCATTTCTTTCATTCATTCAATTTCTTTCATTCATTCATTTTCTTTCATTCATTCATTTTAATTTCATTCATTCATTTTCTTTTATTCATTCATTCTTTTTTATTTCATTAATTTATTAATTCATTCAAGAAAACAACATCGAAATTTAAATAGTATTTTAACAAAGTGTTTTCCGGTTCTTTTTTTGGTTTCGGAAGAACTCTTCCTTCAGGACAAAGTTGTGCTAACTACAGATGATACAGAAAGAATTAGTATAACACTATTATGGATTAGCACAGGAGCAGGGAAAACCTTCGGCCCCACGCACGCAAATGAAATTGTTCAATAGAATTTCAAGAAAGAATTTCGGTATTTGAAAGGGTGTCATTAACTTTTCGTAAAATTTTCACATCTTGTTGCTTCATCCACACTTCTAATACAAAATGACCGCACGCCGAACACATTGCAGTTTTGTGTTTTTATTGACAAACTTTTCCCATATATTTTTACGTCTATCGAAAATCATAGAGCGTAAAATTTGGTGAACGTTCGTGTAATATTGAGTGGCGCGGTTGGTGAACATTATTTGTGAGTTAAAAGTTGCAAGTTTTGTTTTGTGGGGGATATGGGAAAAGAACAGTAATCGTAAAACGTAACAATAAACTGATGTTTACACAAATACAAAAACTAGATAGTTGTAACAACCCAGTTTTGTCCGCGTTTTAACACACTTTAAAATAAAGATTTTCTCTATGCAATTCAATTATTAAAATATGTACAAAACAAAATAACATGATTTTGATTTTATTTAAAGTTGAAATGGATATGATGGGAATTATGCGTGCTGAAAAAAGTTGCTCAGGTCTAGAAAATCCAGACAGGAAAAGCTGTTTATATAAAACGTATATACAGGATGTTATGTGACGTACTTGGCTTACTTTAACCGACGATTCCTAACATTATTTGGAGTAAAAAACGTTATTGAAATTTTGGTCTCCAGTGTCATTTTTGATTTTTCTTTTTCAAGAAAAAAAATAGAAAATTTTGAAAAAAAAAATTAGACTTCTGTAATGTATAGTTATAGCATTCATACCTTTATACAGGGTGTTCGGGGGTAAAGTGCGCTCCATTTCAATACGTAACAGAAGCGTTTTAAGTAGTCCAGGAAACAGAAAAATTAAATAGATTTTTGCAATAAAAACAAACAGATAATATTATATTGTGTTCCGATAAAGGAAATAATAAATAATCATATTTACACGAGTTTTCCATCTTCCGCCTCACCCCAGGAAAAGTTTCAAACTGAGGGTGCTAAGTTTCCCCGGAAAAACGAGAAATTTCTCAATTTTCCTCTATCAATTCCTTCCTTGTAATCTTTTTTTACGTGCCCCCCCCCACCCCCCGGTAATCGAATTTTCAACTTCATTGTCGAAGAATAAAACGGAAAACTTTGTGCCAACTTTTGACGTGTTCAGAAAATCGTAAAATCGATGTTTTATAGACTTTTTACCTTTCTCACTCGAATCTTCAAACGGTTCAAAGTTTTAACTTGTTATGTTCTTACTTGGAAATGCGTCTGTCAAGTAAAGATATCGACTTGCAAATTCCTAGAACAAAGCAGAACTAAATAAAATATTAGACGATTGATATTACCTAATGTTTTTGTATTTATTATGTACTAGTTAAACTAAACCAATGTCTTTCTATATTATATTGTTACCTTAAGCGTCTAAACCGCACAAGAGTCTCAACTTCTCCCAATCGAGCCAGTGAGACTATGGCATCCTCAATTAGGGTATGTTGTGAGAATGAAGGAAGGAGATGGGGAGGAGGTATGTGGGGGAGATACCTGGCTATTTAGTTCTGGACACCAAACACGGCCAACGTCATTTCAAGCAACGTTTCAATTCTAAACGGTAGTCTTACACTAGGGCGATACTGAGAGTATCTTCCACTCAGAAGGAACCGCAAACATACCATTTATTATTTTCAAATGAGGAATTTGTGAAATAACACAAATTAATCAAATAAAATTACGTAACTTTACCATCATCCCAATCTGTAAATAATGCATATAATTATTTTAAAACAAAATACTATGTTCGACATGTTTCGAAACCAGTTATTTCTTCGTTAATAGTTCATTAACTTTTATTAATAACCAAACCTTTTTTTTAAAATAACCTTTCTCCTAATTTTATTTTCGCGTTGATAATAATTTTAATTTGATTTTATTGTTATTTAGACATCTTAATTACGTCTTGATTTTGTTATGTTTACTAATATGTAAATGTTTTTGATGCATATTTTATATACAACTTTTTATAATAATAACTAACATATCACCTCTCATTATAATATTTTTTTGTCTATAGGTACTTATGTGTTATAACACAATAAAATTTTCATTATATTGGGTTTGTCCTGACGAAGAAACCATAAGTTTCGAATCATGTCGATCATTCGTTAAATAGTGGTGTATACAAAGTAGAAAATTTTTGTATAGTTAAAGTGACGCCACAGAGTAATTTTGCAATTATTAAAAAATATGTTTTTCTGTGAAATTTGATAAGAGTTGTCGTAGAGTTCGAAAAATATTTGAATTAATAATTATTGTTCTGATATATGACATCAAGTGAAGATTTCGCGTAGATGTAGGTAATTTTCGAAGTTTCAGAAAAAAATGTCAGAATTCTAGATCTTTCACAGCTACGATAACTTTATAAACAACAAAACATAAACAGTCAGTTTACCCTCAAGGCGATGCCATACGTAGTAATCCAAAATCATGTGTTTTTGGTTTGAAAATTTGGTCGCCTAGAAATGTTTCAGATGCTTTAATTAAATACTGCGAGTAGAATACATCTTGGCCTTTGAAATAATCGAGTATTTTTTAGATAAGTCTTTTTATAAGCCCAGAAAAAAATAATGTATAAGGCCTATGAAAACTGCTTTAAAGTTCAAAATCTCCTACTTACAAACCCATTTTCGGTTATGATTTTATTGTATAATGTGTCAAATTAAGTTATTTATAAAATGATCGAAAAAAAAAATATTTATGCCTGAACATCCACAAAATAAAATAAAAGGCACTTTTTGGCCATAATTTTTTCTGGCATAAATCAAAACAGGCGGATGTGTTAAGCGGGAATTTAAACCTTATCGCCATCTACGTAAGGGTTGTTTTTGATAGCGGCTCAATTCAAAATATTACACGACGTAGTGCATCGCCTTAAGGTAGGCGATACATTACACTATACGCATCATGACTACCAATGGGAATGCGAGCGATATGCTGAAATAGGAGAATATAGCGTGGTCTGTCACAGGCATAATACTTTCATATCACATAGAATTTCGTTGACCTAGAAATTTCAGAGAGAACATTCTCTGCAAAATTGAATTCCCCTAAGTTTTGAAATCGTGAGCTTTTGCCGCGTCATACAATCAGATACACATCAAAACACAAACAGTCAATTCAACCTTAATCCTTTGTTAACACATGGAGTTTCGTTGACTTAGAAATTTCAGATCGAATATTCTCTGCAAAATTCATTACTTCAAAGCTCACAAATCGAGAGCTTTTATTACGTCATATAATAATCCTAAATCTACCTTATAACTAAGATAAACTTATAAACATGAAAACACAAACAGTCAGTCCAACTACAATCCTTTGATTACACATTGAGGTCATCCCTCCGACATAGAGCAAACAGTCGACACCGAAAAGCTCCCGTGCCAAGTGAACCGAATAAAGCCACGGGTCGTGTGTAGTGTGTAGGGTAGGCGCGGTGTTTTCTCTATTGCCTGTTTGTCAACTCAAACTCCTGTAAACACAAGTGAACTGGGTACAAGCGATGTGTGTCAGGGGCGCAGCGGATGGGGCGCTGCAAGGCCTAGACTTCAAAGGGGTTGCACATAAAAAAAAACATTTAGGAGGTCTTTGGGTTTTTTTTCAGGGTATGTTATCTTAAGGGGTAATTTCGACATATCGGCAGGTTCTGTTTAAGGCTCTGTATCAAGCTTTCAAAGATGGTTTGAAAGGGAGATATGTAATAACAAATTTTAGAGGGACCGCTCTGATATTAAAAAAAAAACAATAATAATTAAGCGAAAATGGTGAAAATATTTAATAAAACACGACTCTTTTGAAATAGAGCAAAAATCTCTCGACAATACTTTAGTTGAATTTAAAGATACACTGTGAATTTTTTCATACCTATAACATATTAAATAACAGAACAAAACATATTTTATAATAATTTTCGGAGCTTACTTTGCGATTTTTTTCTATCGAGGGAATATCGTATAATTACCATTTCGGCATAACAAATAGTATATATATAGATATTCTCTTAAAAAATAACTTTTTTTTAACTTATCTTCGTGTCACCTGTTTCTGTACTTCATTTTATTTAACTTAATTTCAATTTCAATTCGTAATATTTATATATTTTTTTGTAATATCTGCATTAACTGTAAAGCGCCCCTGAGGTGATATCTCACAAAAGCGGCGCTATAAAAATCATCCAATAAATAAATAAAGAAATAAATTAAAGAGTTAAAGTGAAATATATTATGAATCGGTAGAAACTCTCAATGTGGGGGCAGAAAAAGGAGTGGAATATATGTCTTAAAAAATGTATGTTTTTTTGGCCTTAGTATTTCAGCTGCCCAGAGCCATAAACATATTTTAGATCAACCTATTTCCTTCTTTAGTCAATTTAAGTGAAGGTTATAGGGGAAAGTTAGGAAGTTCCTTGCTATTCAGATTATTTCAAAATATAAATGTCAGTCATTTAAAGCAAAAGTATATTTAATAGTTCTCTCTCATTAGGGTGATAATGGAAGTAGCTTCTGAATACCGAAAATGTTTTCCACTCCCTTTTATTGTCCGGAGGATATTTTACACAAAAATAGCTTTTCATGAAAATACCAACAGTCGTCAGTATACTTACACGCAAATATTTTTTAGAGAATGATAATATTGAGGGATATTGTGAAACAATGGGTGAAAATGTGGATGATTGATCCAATTTATTCAGATCTGGTCGCTAAGCACAGGTATTTGAAGTTGGCTGTATTTTCCATTACGGAACGAGTTGCAAACGGTTCCATGATAACTCAACACAGTGACAATTCAACACACTTTTAAAAAGTGATATAAAGTAATTAGAAACGATGAATTTTTTTTTTTGAACCTAACCTAACCTAACCTACTTATCCCAGTTAATAAAGTTTTTGTTTCATCACTTTCAATGACTTTATATAACTTTTTAAAGATGTGATGAATTATCATTTTGATGATTTATCCGGTCACCGGTGCAAACATGCAGTTCTTTGTTACTATATGTTTAATCTTTCAATTAAAGTTTTATTTTATAAGGACGATACTGAGAGTACCTTTTTTTCACTCTGAAACGAAATGTAAATTATAAGCATTTGAAAAAAAATCTTATTCGTTATTAATATTATTAAGAGTCGTTTTTTGTTACTCTTTATCAATTTTGGTTTTAAAAGTTTCTTTACTTACGGATCGGGGTTTTATTCTGTATTTTATTGCCCGGTGGCCATGTTACAACACGCCTCTGTTGAGAACCCCTTGTCTGAAGAGTTTCAGATCCGCCAAGTGGGTTAATCCCGTCCTAAATAAGCCTGTGTTTGGCTTTTTCGACCAAATGCTTGTATTTAAACTTTACACGGAGAGTGTTAGTCAGAGCTGCGGCGGGCGAATCTAAAATTACTCTCACAAGGGACGTGTTATCCTACAAACACCCTTTACTTGTTAAAAAAACTAGGGTACTTATTATAAAACTCATAAAGTACAATTTGGCAGACAGGGTGTAAAGTATTACACCTCTTTTATCAACCCCCCCCGCTCTGGGGCCTACACATTTCTCCCAAACGATAATTTTGTGCAATATCTTAGTTGTTTTTTACCTCACGCGTATACAATTTTGTGGATCCTTGAAAAACCTATTTGGTTATCAGTATTTAAAAAAAATCTCACTTAACTTTTAAAGGATTAAATATCTGTCAAATTCCGACGAAATAATTCTTGTCTCCCTTCCCCATAAATCCCCATTATTACACATCTAGCCTCAATTAAGCAAGATTGCGTTAATGATGAGAGATTCTTTCAATAATCAATTGGATTTATCTTTTGATTCTCTCCTCACTTCCCCAAAATAATGTCCATATCAGAGGAGATTCTATTCAGCAATCATAATATACTCCTCACCACAGACAGGATCAATCCCGATAACATGTTGTACATACAAGCAGCAGGAAGATTGAGATAATTTTTGATCTTGCTGTCTTCGATTGTCATTAGTAATGCAGATATTCGAACATATACCCTATTTGTATGGAAAGACTGCCTGGTAAGAGGTCCTTGAAAACAAACCCAAGAACATTAGAAATACTGTATGGTTTAGCTGGGTGGTCCGACGCGTAGCTTCTGTTTCTCGGTCCCGGGTTCGGTTCCCGGAACCGGCTCACTTTACCGGCGGACTTTACGAGCAGCGTCTCCCGGCTGAGTGGTTAACGGCATTGCGCACCGAATCGCGCCGCCAGAATGTCACGTTCGAACGCCGCGAGTGCCATACGAAATCTCGCCAAGGAACGGCGACAAAAATACGGTAAAACAGTCGTAAATGTGTCCATACCGTGTATTGAGGTTTCGAAGTAAAAATTTCATTTTGTTTTTCGAGGAATCAACCATAAAACAGAGCTTAATGTTATGGTGCTTCTTGGAAACGACGTATGGAAATTGGTATCGGAGACTGAAACAATCAGAACCGTTTTTATCAACGATTTACTAAAGGCAAGCCTTCTTCAATGCATTTTATGATGCAATATGCGAGAGTCCACTTCAAAAGATTGATAGAAATCTGATTCTCTTTCCCAGATGAATCACGTTGCAGAAGAGTTCGAGGAAGGCGAGAAATATCCAGATACACTGGATACTGTTAATACGCATCTTATTAAAGAAAAAAAACTTTGAATCAGTTTGATAACAACGAAAAATAATTATTTCAATCACCAGAAACGGAAAATAATGCATTTCAACAGTTATTTCGTTGAAATTGAAAATGTTTTTTTTTTGCCAGAGCAATCCCGATGAGTTATAGGACGGGAGGAACTTACAGTACATAGATGGAGGTTAATAGTTACATTGGTATTTTGTTATCAAAATTATAAGTTTCACATACAAAACAGTACACAAATAGAAAAAGGCACAGAGAAAAGGTTGGAATTTTAGAAGAAGGTACTAACCCAAATAGATTATGCTCGATTACAAATACAGGGGATAGAAAAGGAGAGAGAAAGAAACAACACTACAAGAATTACATATTTTTACGTTGTTCTCATGGCGGTTATTGTTATTGATGTGAAAGAAAAATTTTAATTGAAGAATATAACTTACTTTGATTAAAAAATAATAGATTAACTTACCCAAAAAGACCCATATTAATATTATTTTGTCAAAACATGACGTCAAATTATCAGTACTTTGAACGAAATAGCAATATAAATGCATTATTTTCCTATTTTTTTTTGGTAAACTAATGTTTAGGACAAGATTTTTTATGCATAGCACAAAGGGTAACAATTATTTTACAAGCAATAATTATTCGCCTGAAACACTCATCCACATTGAAAAATCTCCTGATAAAAGATACATGACGCCAACGGGACTCGAACCCGTGTCCCTTCGATTTCCGGTCGACAGCTCTGACCACTCAGCTATGGCGGCTTATCTCTTATCCGCGAAATAATTCAATATATACTAGTGTTTCATTCAACAATTACTGCTTGTTACATTATTTTCCATTTACGGTTACTGACTTCTAGTCGTTTCTCACTGTTATATAACTGATCCAATGTTTCATTGTATCTGGATAATTACCAGGAAGATAGCCGTGGTAAAGCAGTAGTAAGTAAGCTGCTCGGCTCTAAACCCAGGGATTATGGGATGAAAAGCCATTAAGATTTTTAAACTTTTTGCACCTCGTTCCATAGAGATCTTCTCAGTATCATCCTGATGATAGATAATCATTAAAAATGGTTACTTGAAGTAGCTTCGTTTTGGGTCTTGCTTTTTTACCGTGGATTTTATCTTCTAATTGTTTGTTTGATTGCAGAGTGGTTCACGGCAAGAAAGAGCAAGATGGCGGAGTGTACTGGTGCGTGGCCCAGAATCTTGCCGGCAAAGCTGTCAGCAGAAATGCAACATTAACCGTAGCAGGTGAGTCCAATTATTTTCTTCTACAAATTATTTCCCAATGTATGGTGAATTGTATTTTTTTGTTAAGATGAAGCTACAAGCCAAAGATGTGTATATTCTTGGTTTGCCTTATATCGTTACGAATATAGGTAATAGGCATTAAAATCGCTTGGCAAACGGAGTCAAGAAGCGCTCGATTTCGATCTTATCTTTTAGTAGTTTACATTTATATTTTTTATTGGGTAATTAAAATATTTATTTGTATTCTACTCAAGAAAAACGATAGGAAAAGCAATAATTTAACTAAATCATATTTTTTGGTATTCATCATGTAAACCAATTCGTTATAAAGATTAATCGAAAATCACTTTTTATCATTAAGCTTCGCCTTGTACTATAATAAAGAAAATGTTGAAGAAGTTAAATATTCTGTCATTTTGACACATTATTTACTTCAATACTAAATTTTTATTTTAAAAATAATCAATGAAAATAAATCAATTGAACTTCTAAGAACTAATTGCAACACAAACAGCAAACACGTGAGTCGAGGAAAAGAAATTCAATAAGTCTCCCCTTCAGAAAAAAAAAAACAGAGTCAAAAGTCATTGATATATTTAACAAATAGGAAAGAAAATATAAAAAAAAATTAACTTAAATTGCGTAAATATGTATTTGATTCAAACCTTAAAAATTTTAATAAAATAAGGTAAAGACATAGGTAACTATGTAACTATTCGAAAATCACAAATAAATAAATATTATTCATAACTAACTAACTAACTACCTAACCATCACGCCGTTTCTCCGCAGGGGTAGGCAGAGAGGACGGACCGCCAAACAACTCGGTCTTAGCACACACTCCTTGCCTCATTCACATTCATACATCGTCTCATACATACTATTCTATTGTTCTGACTCTTGACATGGCCCGACTCAAGTATCTGATTCACTTGGTCGTGCCATGTCTTCCTCGGGCGTCCCCGACTTCTGCTACCTAAAGTGAAAAATGTTGTCAAAAATGCCAACTACATTTTTACTTACATTTTTACTCCAGTCATAGAAAAATTGAGAGAACTCGATATTTCGAAAACACGTTCATTTTGTTTGTGGAATTTGTAAGAAAACTCTACATTCATGTTTGTCTCGTTCATGTAATAAAAAAAATAAGAAATAATTTTTAATATTAAACTGAAGAATTATTCATTTTGGCTTTTTTAGGATTTTACTAATGGATTCCAGTATAAATATTTGAGACAAATTGGAAAGAATTATTATTTTTCGTTATAACGTCAAAAAATTAAGTTTTTCCGCGTGACAGAAAAAAAGATAAAAATACTTTTATAAAATATGGACGCCCGGTCAAATATGTTTGTTTTTTTAAAGCTTTTCGATAATGTGTGGAAAATATAAAATAACACGGATACGAGATGAATTCATTATGAAGAATCATTCAAAACCACTCAAAATTAGAAAAAAGGTTCTTCTGCTGTATTCGATGACTATTTCAACACCGCCAGGTACTTTCTAAGCATCTTCTTCTCAGTACATGTCTCTTCTTTCAGCCTTACAACATTTTCCAAAACCGGAATGCTACTTCACTTGTGTTCCCTCCAAATATGCCAGTAAAGCATACATTATACCATTGCAGAAGTTGGGGGCGCCCGAGGAAGACATGGCACGATCAAGTGAATCAGATACTTGAGTCGGAATAATAAAAGAGTATGTATGAGACGATGTATGAATGTGAATGAGGCAAGGAGTGTGTGCCAAGACCGATTTATTTGGTGGTCTACCCCTGCTTACCCCTGCGGGGAAAGGGCGTGTTGCTTAGTTAGTTATATTGACATGCTGTTTTAGCTCAGAAAAAGATAATAAAATTAATACTAACACAAAAGCCCACTTCATATATTTAACAATAATGCCAGTGCTGACAATACAATAATTATATTCAAAACTTACACCAATCTTCCACTACAATAATATCAATAAACTAGCTGACGTGTACCCGGCGTTGCTGGGGATTATTTTTATGAGATAGACATAAATTATTGAGTATTTTGTTTTGGGCCTTTTTAAGATATACAATTCCGTAGTATATTATTTTGATATATCTCATACGGTTTGGCCGGCATTAGCAATAAAGTGCTCGAAAAAATATTTTTACGACTTGATTATAAAACATAGACTTTTCTCTACTTTCTATAAATACAATATGCCCGTATTATATATGTAAACCTTCCTAAATAAATTCTCTAAACGACAGTGCACACCCTATACATATCCGTCGCGTAGCTTAGAAGAACTAAGCGCACAAACAGAGAGACGCGGAAAGCGTCTTTATTTTATACTCTTTAGAGAATTAACACCTTAACAAGGTGTTAAATTCAACAAGGCATGCACATCAATAACAATTACCTAAAACAAACACATTCTTTATTCTTTGGACAAAAACACTTGCTTTATACTTCATATATACCAGGCCATTGCTTCATTTTTATTTTTATTATTTATTCATGTACACTTGAACAACACTACATATAGGACAAATCACTAAAACTACATTACCAACGCTACTCTAATTTGTAGGATTTAACAAAGTGCTGGTATAGATTACGCTTAGTTCTATGAATGGTGTCAATGAATATATCAATTGTACCCCCAAACTTGTTGCCCAGATAATGCATCATATTGGTAAGTGAGTGTGTCTAATAGTTGGTTGTGTATGTATTGCAGAATAATGTTATATTTTGTCTTGTATTCTTAGTCGGCACATTGAACTTAATAGTGGCAACGATGGCAGGACCACAACCAGGTCTGATATAATTCTCACGATTCTTAGATGCAATACTTAATACTTAGGTATTTCATAAATAATATTATAAATGCGAAAGTTTGTTTCTTTGTTTGTCCTTCTTTCACGTCGGTGGTGACCGGGGGTGACCGATTGACGATTTTTTTTGCATCCAACTATCCCTGGAGGACTGGGAAGTGACATAGGCTGCTTTTCATCTTGGAAAAACCTTTCATTCCCATAGAAAAATACTTTGTACACTAATTTCGCCCTAAAACCTAGCATATAATTTGGTATTTTATTTATATTAATATATATTGTTTTTCCAAATAATTTTGTAATGTTAATTTGAATGTATTTGAATTTGTTCGAATTTATATTATGTTTTAAATTGTTTATATCTATAACATGAATACGTATTTATCAATTTCGTCACAAAAAAACGAATGTTATGAAATGAGTGAATTCCTCTATTTGCCTACCCCTGCTTGTTCTGACTGGTAGTTTATCGCGTTTATGTTTTATCGCATATCCCCACTAATGAAAAGCTATTAAACACGTGTTTGTAAGTCCCCAGCGTCGAGGGAAGAAGAAGATAAAAAACCGATATTATAAACAAAGATGCCACATCTTGTTGCGTATTTACACAAACCTTTGTTTGTTTTAATGCCTATATGGAAAGTCTAAACAAATAAACTCCACAAAGGTCTGAAAATTGTTCAAGATTCTATGCAGTTATAGGCACCAGGACCGAACTAGCTAAAAAAAAACTCTTTAAAAAAAGTTTAAAAAAAAATATTTTTTTTATTTATTTATGAATCGTATTTTATATGTACATCCAAGTTTACAGATGTCTAATTTAATATAACTTACATACATGCATTATTATTATTTTTTTATTATTAAGGCCCAAGATTACTCTATGTTATGCATGCATAAATTGAGCGTGGTACGTATTAGTTGTTGGGCTGGCACACTACGCTTTAATCTTCCTCAGGAGAGGGGGTCAGATAAATTGGGGGACTGCCGCGGAATATCATTTCTTTGTATGGGAACTGTCACTTTGACAGATGACAGCCGTGTAATTACGGTGCTCCGTGAATTGTTTGGATCCCTTCTCCTGCCGTAAGTAGGAGAGAGGGTCGCATAGTTTTCTAATATAGCCTGGCTAGCCGATCATAGCGCATATCGTTGCCAAGCCCTGACTTATAGTACATCATCTTTTTAGGTGTGACAGGTCTGTATGGGATTTTATGGCGAGCAATATGGAGTTATATAAAACGCTTTGAACTTATAGCTTTATCTGTTACCCCATTAATCATTTTTTGATAGCCTAATTTCATTGCAATTTCTAGTATTATGTCTGTGAATGTCCTTGTTGTATATAATTTTGTTTCAAAGTATATTTGGTAGTGGGTTGTTTATTGTATTATGTATAAACCTCATCGCGTTCATGGTCAGTTTGACCATTAGCTAATTTAGTTCCTTTAACAATTTGGTTACTTTTGAAAATCTATTTCGCCTAAGTATTATTCTCATTGTATTTTGGTGATTTCGCAACTTAATTTGTTCTCTGTCGTTACATTAGAACAGAATTGTTGAACAGTAGTTAAAAAGAGGATCTTAATTTTTATTTTAAATTGTCCGAATTAATTGTATAATCAATTCTACTTCAAAGTAGAACATAGTTCATTGAACCAGAGTTCCACAGACAGACATACCCAAAACTTAGCACTTATCAACCAATCTTGCAATATTTCCACTGGTTGGAACTCTGGCAGTCTCACGTGTCTAGGATGAACGAAGTATGCATGAAGAATGAGTTAATGATGAATGTAAGTAAGTCTAAAGTAATGGTGTTTGAAAGAGAGAGTACGAAAACAGTGTGCAATATAGCTGTGAATGAGGAATACTTGGAGCAGGTGGATGAATTTGTGTATTTAGGAAGCATGTTTACGAGAGATGGGAAGGCTGACAGAGATATTGAAAGAAGAGTAAATGCAGGTAACTCCATTAATGGAGGACTGAACGCAGTTGGCGCTAACAAAAAATTGTCCAAAGAAGCGAAGTTAGCAGTCCACAATGGAGTGCTGGTACCTTCCCTGATGTATGGAAGTGAGGCATGGAACTGGCAAAGAAAGGATGAAAGTAGATTGAATGCTGTTGAAATGAGATCCCTGAGGCGTATGTGTGGTAAAACCATGTATGATCGTGTGAGGAATGTGGATATCCGCAAAGAGTGCAAGGCTGATGTAAGCGTAATGAGTAAGATCAAGAAAGGGACGCTTAGATGGTTTGGGCATGTAGAGCGAATGAGCGAAAAAAGGAGTGTAAGGAGAATATACGATGCAAATGTGAATGGTAGCAGAAGTCGGGGACGCCCGAGGAAGACATGGCACGACCAAGTGAATCAGATACTTAAGTCGGGCCATGTCAAGAGTCAGAACAATA
Source organism: Hesperophylax magnus (assembly GCA_026573805.1). NCBI lineage: Eukaryota > Metazoa > Arthropoda > Insecta > Trichoptera > Limnephilidae > Hesperophylax > Hesperophylax magnus. Next base: position 7,620,081 of record JAIUSX010000184.1, on the reverse strand, counting down.
GAAGAGTACGATATATGAATGTGAATGAGGCAAGGAGTGTGTGCCAAGACCGAGTTGTTTGGCGGTCCGTCCTCTCTGCCTACCCCTGCGGGGAAACGGCGTGATGGTTAGTTAGTTAGTTAGTTTGGAACTCTTGAATGAAAAAGACCACAAAAAACTATGAATTAGATATATTTTTAGCTAATATTCCATAGTTCGTCCCTGTGCTTAGAGTCAATATTTACCCTGCTAGCGACAGCATTTGGTGCGTGTTAGCATTAGCGGCCCGACAAATTGTTGTACCCAAAACAAACAATATCTCCTCTCTAAACTCTCCACGGTTCTGTGGTTTGGGCCCAATGCACAGATCTGCTATTATTATTATTATTTTATATCTCAGATTGGGATTCTAAGAACAGGGTTCTAGGGGCGTTTGCATCAGTGTGAGAAAAGCAAACAACTATGTTAACAAACAAGCAATCTGTATGTTGCAGTTGTACAAAACATCTCCAAACTTACATTATTATCTTGTGATTGAAGACCGCTACTGTATAACATATCCAACTATCGAAAGTCCTTTCAGAGCATCTAGCATGGTCAATCGATAACGGTTATATCAATAGTGTCGGTAACTTGTCACTGTTTTTTGTTCATTAGCGATCTGGTCGATGACAAATTACCGACATAATCGATAAAACCTTTATCGATCGATCGAGCTAGGATACCCTGGGCGGATGGATAATCAATATTGGCCTATAAAACCGACTCTTGGATAGCAAGCGTGGCCAGACGGGACGACGTTCTTGCATGGAACAACACTTAATTAGGTCAACCTTATGACTCGTCAGCTCTTTCTGCCCGGCCGCTAAAACTCTGTGCAGTATATTTATATCTATTTAAAATTACGATGCATTATTAATTTTTAATATATTTCTTTGTGTATATTTTAATATTAATAAAATAATCATTTTATTAACAAAAATGAAAAGACTTTCATTTTCATATTCTTGAATAAAAATCAATTTAGACCTTTCACATCTGCCATTCGCCCCATGGCGCTTTTTTTTTCAAATCGATGGACCATACTAGACATCATGACAAAAAAAAGAACAGTACAAAACATAATATTGAAAAAGGGCTTCGATACGTTTGGTTTAGTTAGCACTGGTGCTCTGATTCATGGAGTGACGTTTGTCCAGTTCTTCCAGGCCCGGATCGGGTGAGGCTGGTTGAGGGAGATTCTTTAACCTCTTTCGCCGGAATTCCTCGACACATCGCCTTGCATCGCAGTGGGAGGGTTGGATCTATACGCCCGTCACTCCTGGACATACTGACGTCAGAATCCTAACCGCTCATTCCCTTCTCCTTCCCATAACTTCTTGTCTATTCTTTCGTTAAGAGGAAGCTACATGCCAAAAATGTGTATATTTTTGGTTTACCTTATATTGTAGGTAATAGGCATTAAAATCGCTTGACAAACGGAGTCTAGAAACATTCGATTTCAAGCACAAAACTGATTTTTATTTATTTTGTAAATAATTTAATGAGAAACAAAAAAGTTAATCAAGTGAAACTGTCACAGATAATCTTAGCTATAATACTGTTTTTTTAAAGTTGTTTCCTTTATGCGTTCATACATTTCTATGGAAAATTAATATATTTTTTTATTGAATAGTTTTTCTTTTTATTTGTATTCTATTCAAGCGAAACGATGGGAAAACCTTCAAATTATCTATTAGCATATTTTTTGGTATTCATAATGTACACCAATTCGTTATAAAGATTAATCAAAATAGTGATTTGGCATTAAGCTTCGCCTTAAAAATCCCACCACACAGCATCCCTAAAGATGCCAGAGGCTCTGAGAATATGTTTTTTCCTCAGGGTCTCCTGTATGGAGCTAATGTAAACAAATAGTGGTAAAAACACAATTTATCTTAAACTAACCATACCTTTTTTTTTATCATATTCTGTTTTTTTTCCTATTACCAAAGAAATAATATGTGCTACCTTATATTGTATTAAATTCTTTTTTTGCTCTCGTCGTTGGGCTTGGCAAATAAAACCTTGCTTTCAGTTTTACCAATGAGTTTAAAAAAAAACTTATAATGACTGCCTGGTGCCCTAATCACTGAATAGTGACAGTTTTATCCGTCGATTAGTTTAATCGTCTTCAAATAATGGTCATTAACCTACGTGCGAATAGTGCTAATGAAAGGTAAAGAAAAGCTATTTAAATTAAGTAGTGATTTACTGGGGGGGCAGTTGCTAACTTGCTAATGAGTCCTGGAGAAATAACCCCTAATACCACTTTCATAAATACTACTTTAGTGTTTGCATAAAGGTGCACTTAATTGCTTTGCGGTACTTTTTTTCAAACAATCCAGATTTATTGTGCGAATTAGATCTGGTATAAAAATGTGTCCCCGATGGAACAAATTTTTGCCCAAGGCCTGGCTTTTTCTGCGTAGTTTTGTCTACTTTTTGATCTTCGTGTACTTTATCTGCGTTGCATCATTTCTATTTATTATCTGCATTCTTCGCTGTTGCTAATGTCTTTTTTGGGCATCTCAATCTTCTTCCACCATTAACTACTGTATACCACAATAGTACTATCAAAAAACTACATTACATTGGCTTTAATTCGACTCTGTATCCCATTCCTGTTCAACGATATTTCGTTAGGTATTCCTCGGGAGTCCCAGAATTACTTTACCATTCAAACCAATTCTCTAAACACTCTTTGCACTAATTAGAACGAATATTGAAATTTTCGTCGAAATCGGTCTACTACTTTTTGAGTTTTGCTAGTACAAACATACATAGGCTGAATTTTTATGTACTCGTATATATATAGACTAACTGACGTATACCTGGCATTTCTCGGAGATTTCCTACTTCCTATAAAAAATCAAATTTATATATTTATATATAAAATAATATATATAAACCTTCCGAGAGAAATCCTCTACAGGATAATGAAAACCCTATCAAAATCTGTTGAGTAGTTAAAAACTAATAGGACAAACAGATGGACCTGGAGAGCGACTTTATTTTATATTATTTAGAGATTTAGCTTGCCAGCAGAATATCGAACTTTTTAATTTTGAATCGGCTGCGCAATGACGTAAACGTAATGAACAAGATCAAAAATTTACGCTTAGATGGTTTGGACGAATAAAGGAGTGCCAGAAAAGTGAATGGTAGAAGAAGTTGGTTAAAAGCCAGAATACCGCACTTATTTATTTTATTATTTATTGATTTTATTTTAGTAATTTGTACATTTAAGATTACAAATGACTAATTAATTATTACATTTAAATATACTATGTTTTTTTTTTCTTTCTTGATATGGCTCCTACACAACATCTTAAACTTTTCAATTGGGGCAGACTTAAGGTTTTCCGGCAGCGCGTTATAGTATTTCATCCCTTTATAAAATATACTATTCTGGGTATTCGCTTTGTCCTTCTTTGGTAGCCTGATTTCATTGCACGTCCTAGTTTTATGTTGGTGTATGTCCTTGTTGTATACAATTTGATTCGAAAAATATTTGGGTAGCAGGTTGTTTACTATTTTGTGTAAAAATATCATCGTGTTCAAGGTCAACATCTGTTTCACCGTTAGCCAATTTAGTTCGTTTAACATTTTATTTACTTTTGAATATCTATTTCGTCTGAGTATTGTTCTCATTGCCCTATTTTGGAGAATTTGAAATTTATTTTGCTCTCGGTCGTTACACAGGAAAAGGATAGTTGAGCAGTAATTAAAATGTGGAGCAATAATGGAGTTATAAATGGTGATTGCAGTTTTTTCGGACAGTTTTTGGCGAATTCTTCCCAAGAAAGATATCTTTTTTCCAATTTTCTTTTGGGTATATTCCGCATGTTTGTTAAAGTTGAGTTTGGAATCTATTATAACTCCTAAGTATTTTATATCGGTAACATTTTCAATAATTTCACCATCAATTTTGATTTTGCTTTCACTGGATGTCTTCTTATAACCAATTACCATACATTTTGTTTTTTTTGTATTTAATTTAAGCTTATTTATTTTTAGCCATCTTGATACATTATCTAGTTCATTATTTAAAATATTTATTAGTTCTTCATAGTTTTCTCCAATTATATATATAAGTGTATCATCGGCAAATAGTCGTACTTTGCATTTTGAAAATATTTTCACCATGTCATTAATATAGAGTATGAACAATAGAGGTCCAAGGACTGATCCCTGTGGTACTCCTAATTTATTTTCCATTGGTTTTGAAAATTGATTATTAATTTTTGTTACCTGTATTCGGTCTTTCAAATACTCTTTTATTAATTTAATGGCTAGAGTTGAGAAACCAATTTCTTTAAGCTTTCTTATCAATATTACTTGCAACTTATGAGACGATGTATGCCTGTGAATGTTGTCTGGCCATTCATTCTCTCTGACCAACTCAGAGAAGAAATGATGTGATGGTTAATTTGTTAGTTAGGTAAAATAAAAGGTAACAAACTTGTTTCTAAATTTCCACAAATTCACTCGTGGAAAGTATTTAAAACTCCATTGCATTTTGTCTCTCCATTCTAATATTATTCCCTTGTAAATTATGTACCCCAGTGAAAACAAAGTGCGGTCCTAAGACCCCTTGGGACAAGTTCCAAATAAGGGATAAACAGTTACCAGTTAACAGACCAACCAAATTACAAGTTATTTCTCCCTTCACACATTAGTCATGTGGCATGTGGATGGTTCAACAATCGGCGATGTTTAAACAGCTTCATTAGATTGTGTTTAGCATAAATACTCACAATGAACTCTATTTTTACCCATCATTCGACCACTCTTACGGCACCCGAAATTCACTGAGTAATATTATGGTATCATGTACAACCAAAATTTCCAAATACAGTTTGCATTCTTAGGCCGAAAATTGTAGAACACTGGAAATACCTGATACACCTGCAACGAAAAATCCAGACGTTCTTCATAAATCGGCATCTCAATTTAAGAAGAGAGGAGAGCGATTAAAGATAGAGAAAACAATTATTACTGACCACTATCATTAAATATCTTTCTTCAATCAAAAAGCTATACAATCAATGAATTCAATACATGAAACAAAACAATAATACATTATTCAAAACATGTACATATTTTACATCGCAGATATATCAGGTAGGTATTTGAAATCAGCTAAAAAAGCAAGCGGTGCCTATTTCATACAAAGTTTTGAATAGAATTTGGAAAAAATACGAAATATATCAAACCTACAGAGAGGTTAATATCTTAATTTTTTGTAATTGTTTTAACAATTTTAGACATTTGGTTTTTGAAGTATTTTATTTGACACGTCCGTGTCACTAACCAGAGCTTTTAACTTTAATTGTACGAATTAATTAGTACTGAAATAATTAGCGATTGTTAAAAGAAACCCTAAGATAGTTAAAAGAAACCCTAGAGTAAAAAGAGATCGCATCAGAAAAACCACAAAAGAAAAAAAATCTCACAGTAATCAAAGCCGCCAAAGGCAACGAGGTAAGCCACGAAAGATGTAGTTAATTGGATGTTGTTTTGAAATATAAAATAAAACAGTGGTAAAAAGGGGTTTCGTTGGGTCAAAATTAAAATTAATTAGTGGCGACAAATTTTAAAAATTGTTATTTATAAGTTAAAAATGAAATTTCATAAAAGGTTTAGGACGGGTATTTTCGGAGAATTTGAACAATTCATCAAACTTCCACGTTCATTTTCGGGTTCTGTGAAAGTCCTATTAAAGTTCTGTTATTATATTATTATAGGCTAGTTGCTTGACAGAACTGAAATAATAACAGAACTAGAAAAAATCTTTCACAGAACTTGAAAATTAACTTTGTAGAAATTTGAAGAATTGTTCAATTTTACAAAACAACCCGTCCTTAGAATATGCTATAAATATTTTATCAGAAATCCTTCCTGAACCATGAAAAAACTTTTCATTCAGAAGGCTTATTTTTTCAATGTTTTGGCCTTTCCGAAAAATCCCAGCACTTCAAATGATCGTCTTTTAGATTAATGAGCTTTTAGCTCGAATTTTTAAATCCGAGGGTTGGTTCTATTCCTAAATGGGCTGTGACTCTAAAATTGTAAAGTCCCCGACACAAGCATCCCTTTGTTTGTCAATAGAGCTGGTGGGGAGGAGGCGGTGGTACTGGAGAGGGGGGGCAATTTAGCAGACGTTTCATTAGTTCTAACATCCGCCGCGTGGTGGCTCCGACGGAAGAGGTTTAATTAAATTCTGCACGCGTTCATAAATAAAACTAATGTATCGATTACATAATTTAGCAATGCTTGCTTCGTGATTCTTGAGTTTTGGGGTTTCAAACCCTAGAGGGAGGGTTTGGAAAGGACATTTAAAGCTTTGCTTGCAAATTTTGGAAATTTGTTAGTGCCACGGTGCCATTATTGATATTGAAATTATTTAAATGTCTGTTCAGGTAACTGGTATAATCGAACACTATCGACTCACTTAGCAGAGCTTTAAGCTCCCTTGCTGAGGCTCGGAGGTCGCAGATTCAAAACCTATTGAAACTCAAAGAAAAAGTAAGATAATTTTATTTTACTTTTGCTGAAATTTTTCAAACATTTTTATACCGCAATTTAATTTGATTTTCCTGTCTGAGTTCCTGGAGTTGATATGTTGTATTTTAACCAGCGACACCCGTTTTCCCTTACATTGTAATTGATCACACTTTTATGGTATTTCTGTTCAGTTTGTAACAGTAATATTCTTTAGTTGTAGAGTTGATATAACATGCGTCGTTACTAACCTTCCGGTACCAGAGATATGCTATTAACAAAGTACTGTAAATAGTTTATTGATATTTTCTTCCATCCATCCCAGATCTACAGCAGAAATAAAATTATATTACCCAAGAATTCGACAGTAACACCACGTGCCTTAACTTCGATTCAATGACGCCATCAATATGTATATCTCTTATCTCAGGGGTGTGTCACACTTTTACATCTCCACTCTATCAATATCAGAAGTTGGCAGAAACTGCCATGCATCATTCCCCCAATTACCTCGTATATGTCAGGTCTAATGGCCATGGAAAAACCGTGGCTTAGTGGCGCGACACAAGTCCATTTGCGACTAATACGTCCCCAGGGGTTCGCGGTTCGAACCCCCGTCTGCAAAGCCCCTGGGAGCAAACACAAAGCCGCACTACTCTGTTCGATAGATGCAACAAAGGAATCAATTCGTGGTGGCTTTGGATCTCAGGTGTTACGTAAGGTTTCAGTTTTGGTCCAGCTTTATTTTAATTAAATTAAAAACATAATTAACTCTAGGTCACTATGATATCAAACATTTTAAATCAAGATAATTATTCATACATTTTGTTTTTTAAATATAACATGTCATAAGCACGCACTAAAAAAACTAAACGTTTGTCTAATAATAATGAGTGTTTAATTGTGACAAAGTAATCGATTCATGATGGCCTTGGAAATTGTGTATAAGGCAAAATTTAGTTTTAGGGCCTGATATTTTTTTAATAGAACACTATATTATTTTCCAACTGCATGTCAGTGCAAGAAGTTAATATTATATTATGGAATTTGGGTTCCAAGGGTAAGTACAATAAATACAATAATATTGAGCTAATTTATTTAGCGCCGTTTTCGTGAGAAATCACCTCAAGGGCGCTGATTGCAAACTAATACTAATACGCATTGATTGCAAACTAATTTTATACGCCTGCTTATTTCGTCTCCATCAATTTCATATTTATTTTATTTAATAATAGCTGTTTTTTTTATAATAAAAACATTTGATTTCATTTTATTCTCTTTTTACCATTGGAAAATATAATTTACATGACAATGGCTTCGATTTGAAAGCTCCTGTTTCCAAATTTCGATGGCAGTATTTTACGAACTCCCTTCGGGTAACGGTACGATGTTTTCTAAAGGTAATGGGGAACTCGGCGTTTAGGAAATGTGGGAGTTGGAAGGTGGAAGGAGTGGGTGGCATCCTTTAGTGAAAGTCGCATTTGGTCTTTGGAACTTGGTAATGGCTTGAAGGTGCATAATGGAATCTTTAGTTTGGCCTAATGTCTACCTGAAATATTCATTGTAGGGGAACTGTTAAATAGAGCAGGAATAAAATTAAAGCATTTTGCATTGTTAAGATCTTTGTAGCGTCTTATAGATAAGGTAGTTGTGATTGGAGTTTTTTGTGGTACTCGTAGTTATTGTATAGTTGTTTGCAAACCGTGTGATGGAATATATCACATGACTGAACCCTTTGTCCAAATATACAGAAAATTCTAAATAAAAGTGAGAATAAAATTTAAACATTTCACATTAACTAGATTTTTCGGCGTCTTTGAGATAAGTTTGTTGGGATTGGAATTATTTTGTTAAGATAAGTTTTTTTACACTTGTAGACAGAATGTGATGGAACATAACATCAGATGAATCAACATTACATTCTTTAACATAAATGTGTTGGGATTGGAATTATTTTGTTAGGATATTTTTTTTACACTTGTAGACAAAATGTGAATAGATATAATATCAAAAAAAATCAACATTACATTTTAATTAACAGTACATTTTGTACGGACCTTGGTCCGAGTCAATGACAATGGCATCCAATCTTTAATTCCGAGGAAAAACTGTATTGTTTATAAAAACTATACGTTTATTTTTATTATAAATAATAATAATAATAACATGGCATTTATATAGCGCAGTTTAGTGTCATTTCACTTCAAGTGCGCTTAACTATAACAAATTTAAAAACGGTAATTTAGTATTTTTTTTTTTTTTTTTTTTTTTAATTTTATTGAAACATATAAACAAGGTTACAATTTTTTTTACAATATAAACACTAATATTTCAATCACTCTCCTAATAAAGCAGCTGCTTGTGTTTAGGAGAGGACAACAAAAATATTTTAACATTTTTTTAAATTAAACAAAAAATATTAGTAATAAAACAAAAAATAACAATAAAAGCAATAAAAATATAGGTTAGTTAATAAATGATTCAAAGAATTTAAAAGGCAAGAACATATTTCTAAACAATAAGTAAAGTTATGAGGTGGTACAAGAGTATTTTAATTTAATTTTTTTTTTATATTTTTCGTAGTTTTCTTCCGATCGTATATCAAGTGGTAATTTATTAAATAATTTTACACCCTTGAATATATAGTGATGTTGTGCTGTTTTGGTTCGTGCTAGTGGCACGGTTAGTCCTCCAACAGATGTTATTCTTTTGCTAATATTCAATTGTGGTAAATTATTTTTACTAAAGAAATCTTTATGTATTTGTAGAAGTGCAATTTTGTCATAAATTTTTGTAAGTGGGGGAACCGGGAAATCTTGAAAAACATTTATAGTTGGGTAGTAATATGGCTTTTTTAAGATTATTTTGATTAGTATTTTTTGAATAGTTTCTAGTGGGAGTAGGGATGATTTATATGCACCCCCCCAAGCCACGATTCCATATTGTAGGACAGAGTGCGCCAGTGCATAATAAATATCTTTTAGTATTTTTAATGATACAATATTTCTTAGTCTAAAAAATATATAGATTAGTTTTCTCATTCTGTCTACTGTGGAATTTATTTGACTTTTCCATTTAATATTATTATCAATAATTATTCCAAGATATTTTATTTCTTTTTTACTACTAATGTTTATACAGTTTGAGTTACAGGGTGCGAATTTAAGGAGGCAATTTCTTTCGTAAATTTTTATGTTTAGATTTACATTTGAGTTATTCCCTGTTAGGCTATAAGGTATAAAATGGGTTTTTTCGACATTCAGTGTCAATAAGTTTTCGTCAAACCATAGTTTAACGATATTTATTGCATTATTAGCTGATACTACGACCTCATTCCAAGAATTTCCTTAAATAGTTATCACTGTATCATCTGCGTAAGATATGATGTTTCCAATGATTGGGAGTTGAAAAAGTTCATTTACATATAATATAAATAGTAAAGGTCCCAAAACAGTTCCTTGTGGAATTCCAAAATCTATATTTTCTATTTCACTTAATTCGTTGTTTACTTTAACCTGTTGAGTTCTTTGATAAAGATAACTTTTTAACCATGTTTTAGCTTTGCCAGTAATTCCTATATTATTTAGTTTATTAATTAATTTTGAATGTGAGACACTATCAAAAGCTTTACGGAGGTCAATGAATATACTTAAGCATTTTTTGCCTCTATCTAATGTTTTGTAAATAAGCTTAGTTAATTCTGCAATTGCGTCTTGTGTGCTAAGTTTATCTCTGAAACCGTATTGACTAGGGTTAATACTTTTTTGGTTATCTGTATAATCAGTAATTTGTTTTTTTATTACTTTTTCGTGTATTTTTGCAATGTTGGATATTAGTGGACATATTCTTAAAATTATTCCTACAGTGTGCTTTACCCAATACAGATCTAATATTATAACACTAAATATACTGTTTATTCAAAGTGATGACAAAACTTAGAACAAAAATAATAGTAGAACAGCACAAAACAAGAATATTAAAACTAAAAACATAATATAAAACAGGAGGTAGTTTCTACTCAGAAATGAGAATCTTCTGAGCAGACATTTTAAAAGGTACAATAAGGAGGCAACCGAAACCAAACAATTGCCGGAAGTTTTAGAATATGGCTTATTATAAAATATCGAAAAGAAGTTAAGATTTATGAATGGTAAGATTTTTTAAATAATTTTGTTTTTAAAGCCCGTTTAAATTCAGCCGAATTCTGGAGATTAGTAAGAGCTGAGGGAAGTCTATTCCAGATGAGCGGGCCAGTTACACGAAAAGAGTGATTACAGTAAACGGCTCGATTTGACCTAGAAAGTTCGATTAGATGATTACTAACATCTTGATCTCCCGACCTTAGAGTAAGATGTCTATTGCTTAAGTTTTGTCGGACACACAGTTCCGACATACAGGCTGGCGGCATTCCTTGCAATTCCTTGTAAGATATGTAATATATAAATGTTTTACACATTTATAAATATTGTTAACTGGAGCTTGCATCAACCCAACCGAACAATAAATTTTGACCGGTCGGTGGCCGAGTGGACATCGCGCTTGGGTCTCACCCAGGCGTAGTGTGTTCAATTCCTCGGCTGGCTAAGTCCTCCATCACAACACAAGCAACATTTTCCGCTTACTGTGGTGGTAGTAGGAGATTTTCAAATATTGTCAGGTTATTCGTAATCCGGAAATGTTTGTCTTTCTTTAAAAAAAAAGTAACAGTAGCTTACATCAACACAACCGAACTATAATAGTAGCTTACATCAACACTTCCGTACTATAACAGGAGCTTACATCAACACAACCATACTATAACATGAGCTTACATCAACATAACCGTACTATGAAACTTTAAAATCAGAATAGTATATTTTATTATATGTACTTTAATAATATATTGTACACAAAACCATATAACTTTCTGTAATGACCACTTATTACAAACAGAAATTAATTGAGGAAATCCCTAGAGACATATAGTTATGGTAGCGTAACATGGATACATTTTTAATATTTTGCGATATATATATAGGATCTTAGATTGAATCATAGAAAATTTCAGTAATAAAGCTTACAAGAATTTGATTGCTAGATTTGTGTTAATGTCCAACCACAAAATTGTTAACTTTCTATGAAAATAATACTTACACCAAAAGAGCGATATAGAAAATGACCATAAAAGCATGTCATTCTAATTGCCAACTACATATCACCCCATTCAATAGTGGAGAGAATTGGAAACCACTTTACTACGTGACCTCGTCCAATTGTTCCCAACAGATATATTTTCGCCAGTCATTGTTTTATAACCGTACCACTTTTATTTCATTATTTGCTTCCTCTTGCCAGCTTTTCCCTCACTAATGATTTTGTGATGCTTTTAAAAATCCAACTACAAGAACATTTCGTGCCAGTTGTTTTGCAGAATTTGAACGATTCATAAAATTTCAAAGTTAATTTTCAAGTTCTCAAAGTTATTGTTCAAGTTATATTTACGTTCTATTTATTGAATGGCCAGTTGTTTCTAATAACTGAAATAATAAAAGAACTTGAATAGAACTTTCACAGAACTTTAAAACAACTGGCTCTTAGCTAGCCTGCCAATCTTAAAAATAAACTACAACTGGTTTTAATATAATATATTTACAGAAACGGCTTCCTTTATCAGATTAGTGAAAAAAAACTCTCATTATAAATGTACACAGAATAAGATGTAAACAAAAAATAAAATGGCAAAGTGAGTTAAGTTTTCTTAAAAAATTCGATAAAAAAACTTAACTTCAACTTCATTTCCATCTTGAGCTTTGAAGCTTCGAAATGCCTTTTTAACTGTCTATAAACAAAAAATTACTATGTATTCGAACAAAAAGATTTGAACTTTTTAAAATTTAAATAAACTTACCCCAAAATTTACTTCAGAGATGAACCGGGTATTAAAATGAATAATTTATACGAAGAATTAACAATTAGACCAGATTAACATTACTAGCAGAATGTATTGCTAAGATTTCAGTACAGTGCGTACCATGCCATAGAATCATACAAAACAGTTAAAGCAGGTTGAACAAAGGAAATTCTGAGTCCAAGTTCGTGTAATTTTTAATCCCATTATCTATACTTTTTTTCCTTTACTACGCTCTAATAATATTATCTAAAATGTTTAATATTTTATACAATTGTGAACACCCTTTCGACTACGGACCAGTAAATAACTCTGGAGAAACCATTTTTATGGAAGGAACATTTCTGCTCCATTTTCTAGACCCTCACATCGTCCTTTGGGAAATCCTGAAATGGACAATATTTTTCATTTTCCCAAAGTTTCCTTTTTAATCTAGTACGTACTCTGCTAGATTGTAGATTATTAATTCGTAAACCAGGGAAGGATTAACTAATAACCTACTCAGAGAGGATCCTATTTTTAAGCAGCAGTGAAATTGAGAGATAAAATTACATGGAAGATGATTCTTCAAGATGTTTACTCGTTTACTTGAGTTGTACTCAATTGTGAGCGACACAGAAAATTGCATTGATTGACTTTGCCATAAGTCATCCGAAGTGGTTTGCTACGTTTGGTGATTTAGCAGAGGTTCCCGGGTTCGTCACGTGAGGTGTGTTCAGGATGCGCCTGCCCGCCAGCTGCGTGGCGTGCCAGATCGGGAGAGGCTGCTTTGGAGACCCTTGAAACTCTCCAACTGGTCTCTTGACCCGTCGCCTTGCGCCGCAGTGAGTCGCATACGTTTGTCACTTCCGGACAAACTGATCCCTAGATTCCTACACAAGCCTCATACCTTTTATCTTCCAGGAACTTTCTCTCCTTCCTTTCGTTAAAAAAAACCCCACCCAGCATTCCCAAATTCAATTAAATCAGAACTGACAACATTGACCATGTTGATTTTTTTATTTGATAAGACTATGACATGATTTACGGCAGATTTTTAAAAATATTTTACAGGATGTCTCTTTGTAATTTGTATTTCCACGTGTCAAACCAAAAACATGACTGTTAACTAATCGCTGATTAGATAAGGGTGTTGTGACGTAATGTTGTGTATCAAATGTAAAGATTGTTACATTTGATAATCTTAATATGATAAAAGATAAAATAAATATTTGGTATCGTCCTGTTACGCGTTTCCAGCAAAAACACGCCTCAACCGATGGAGATACCATTTACTACCCCCGGTGTGAGCCCAGTTTCTACCCCGTCAGCCCCGGGGGAAACCCGGCTAGCACGGCCCAGCCGTCGACGTGACCGGGCTGCAGATCGGCGCCGGCGTAATTCAGCTCACGGGGCGGAATTTGCGTCACGGCGTCCTCGGCGTCGCGATGCTCGAATGTGCTCCAGGCAATCACCAGAAACACGTACGAAATGGTTGAATAATATAATGTACTTGTTGGTAGACTTACGCAAAACGGTTAAATATATAGTTACATTAACTTAAGTATTTCTTTTTGAGTAATTGAAAAAAAAAAAAAAATTAACGTTTTCTACGATATTTCTATAAGTTTGTTAAGAAAAGCTTCACCCGGAATTTCAAAAATATTTTTTTCAACATTAAACGTAATTTATTTTTAGGGTATTATGCCGCTTTGTCCTTTCTTCTTCTTTAGCCAGTATTGAGCAGCGTTAAAGTGCCCATAATCAAGAAGCGTGTGCAATTACTACGATTATATCTGTCCTGGTTGACACTGTAACGCTTTTCGAAACATTGACAAAATAAGGAAGAACACGACATAATACCCAAAAATAAATCACAAATTTCTAAGATTGAAGTTTTTAGGGATGGTCTTAAAAACTGCATTTCTGGTAGAAACATCTGTGATGATTTCACGTCGCCAGAGCTCTTCCGTTTAAAAGTTTAGTACTGCCTACCCCTGCTGAGGAATGACTTGATTGTTAATTATATTTATCATATATAATTAGATTTATTTTACTGATTGGGAACTGTCAGAGCTTAATATCGTTATAAGAAAATTTTCACTGAGGGATGAACTTTATAAAATAAGGTATGTAATAATACGTGAAATAATGTACGCTTTACCTCGCTCTTAGTTGCTTCTAAGAAGAGAATTCGAGAAAAAGTTTATTACGCTTTCTTTCTAAAAGCTATATTCTAATCCATTTTAATTTATTATACATTCTTTCTAAAACTTATATTCTATTCCATATTAATTTATTTTCAAACTTCTTAGTCGTTAATAGTAGGAATTAAAGATGTACTGAACTCATTATGGTCGTAATTCAACCAAAATTCTTTGTAATTTTCCATGGGTAAAGAACTAAAGAGATTATGTTAGCACTTGGGATCTATTTCACGTTAGGTCATAATAACAATGTATTGATGAGATAATAACTCGTATCTTGCCAGTGTTAGTTAGAAGTGCTAGTTTTGATACTGCAAAGGGAGAAATGTCTGTCGAAAGAAATAACGATTCTCGAAGTCTAATTTTTTGAGTTTGATAAAAATTCCAAAGATCATTAGCACACGATTGAAATAGCATTGAATAATTTAATTCCAGGCAGAAAAAAATGTACATTTTCCACGTCGCCTAATTTTACTGTTTACAAATAAGTCATACTGCAATAATACAAACAGTTTTCGTCTCAAGCCGATGCAACGTAAAATAATGATAAATTATGTATGCATAATAAATGCTTTAATAAAAAAAACTGCAGTTAGAATAAATCTTGCGTTTTTTTTTAATTCAGTTTTTTTTAAGACCAGATTTTTTTTCCGTACTTTATGATACACTTAAGCCCCGAGTACCCAATTTCTACCGATTTATAACAAGTTTCTCTTAAACTCTTTAAGTTTTTTAGTTCAAAATTTTCTAATGTTATTTTTGAAGATAATATCTATACCTACATTTGACCGGTCGGTGGCCGAGTTAACATCGCGCTTGGCGTAGTGTGTTCAATTCCTCGGCTGGCTAAGTCCTCCATCACAACACAAGCAACATTTTCAGCTTACTGTGGTGGTAGTAGGAGATTTTCAAATATTGTCAGGTTATTCGTAACCCGGGAATGTTTGTCTTTCTTTTTAAAAATTATAATTATATTATTATAATTGTTATGCCGAAAGGTTATGAAAATTACTCAATAGAAAAAAATGTCAAAGTAAGCTCCGAAAATTATTTAAAACACGTGTTGTTCTATTATTTCATATGTTATAGGCACGAAGAAAATCACAGTGTATCTTTAAATGCAACTAAATCATTTGTCGAGAGATTTTAGCTCTATTTCAAACGAGTCGTGTTTTATTAAATATTTTCACCGTTTTCGCTTAGTTATCATCGTTTTTTTTAATATTAGCGCACTCCCTCTAACATTCGTATCTCCTTTTCAAACCATATTTGAACGCTTACACGGGGCCTTTAAGGGTACCAACTAACTAACTAACTAACTAACTAACTAACTAACTAACTAACTAGCTAACTAACTAACTAACTAACTAACTAACTAACTAACTAACTAACTAACCATCACGCCGTTATCCGCAGGGTTAGGCACACACTCCTTGTATCATTCACATTCACACATCGTCTCATACATACTCTTCTATTATTCTGACTCTTGACATGACCCGACTCAAGTGTCTGATATTCACTTGGTCGTGCCGTGTCTTCCTTGGGCGTCCCCGACTTCTGCTACCATTTGCATTTGCATCGTATTTTCTCCTTACACTCCTTTCTTCGCCCATTCGCTATTCATGCCGCTACATGGACACTTAGATGGTTTGGGCCTAAGGGTAAAAATTTCAAAATCTTTTTTCAGATTTTGTTTATTATATTAAAGTGGAAAATTTAATTTTTAAACTTAAGGCCCGAAAATATGTCTTCACAAAATAAAATAAAGCAAGCTTTATGCAATGTTTTTTTTTTTTTTTTTTCTCATTACCGAAATAGGCGGCCGGCGTCATGTGACAATCTCAACCTTATCGCCACCAGCGTAAGGCGTGCGTGAGTTCGTTCGTGAAGACTTTTACGAATTACATTGCCTTGAGAAGTAAGTCTTCAGTCATGTTTTATATTCGAGATGCACCGTCTACAGATAGAGAATCTAGAGCAAATTCCCCTTTCATTGTCCCTTAAATGAACCACCCCGTTCTGCCGGGCGAATCCAACGCGTTTATGAATTTCTAATCAAGTTTCTAAACTTTGCGGAAATTCTGCGCCGTAAATTCTAACTTGTTAAACCGTACCGGAATTTATACCGTAGGACTTGCAGCCCGCACCCGCGGTACAATCCTACCAAGTAAGGACTACCAAACCAACGTGATGTTGTAAGCATTAATTAGGAAATTGTCACACTTATTAAAAATATCACCAGATGGCACTTCTCTTTATTTCTAATAGAACTCTACCAGGTCCTCGATTCTCGACGAAGTTATTCTACACGACAATATGCAATGACTTTTGATGTTTGGCGTATGTAAGCGTGTACCTTCGACGAGACTCAAGAATAAAAATGTCGACCAATATATGTACTTTCGACGGCGATTGCGAGCAGCTTGGATTGGAGAATCGATACCCTGGTTTCACTTCATATTATTGCCGGATTTTAGGAATTCACACTCTTTCTGTTTCACCTTTTAGACAAGTTATACACGGTTACCGGAAACTCGCAGTACAGGTGTATGTTATCTGCCTGTGCAATTTATATTTTGTACAGGCAGATAATATACAGTACCATATTTACCCGGTAGGTCACTTGAGATTAATTTATTTATTGTTTATTAGAAAAATATAGATACGGTTCGCACGCACACGACATAATTAGACTTTTAGGTATTTGTTTTAATAATATGTATTTATGTTCTTTAATAAGCGTTTTTAGGAAAGAAAAAGCAAATTTTATGCTGGCGGTACTACAGTACAAGTTTTTGATCACATTTTGCTTTCCTAAATGTGATTCGTCTCTCGGTATAAGACATATTTCTAATAAAGTAAATCCAATAAGAAAAGTGTGATTAGGATGTCGTATAGGCAATACATGAATGCTACTCTCAGGCATGTATATTTAAGGTAGGCAGGTATATTTAATTTAATTGAAAACCAGTAATATAAATAGATTTGACTGCCGCATATGAGAAAAAACAGAGTCACAGAACCACTTAATGTATAGAGTATTAAAAATATATGATGAAATGCCTGAAAGTCTGAAGAATGAAGAAATAATAGTAATTGGATAATTTGTAAAGCGCCGTTTTTACGAAAAATCACAAATGTATTTTAAGTAAATGTTGTTATGCTTATTGTAAAAATATAATTTTATAAACAATGAAATTTAACCATGGACATAAAATGTAATATAAACGAACTCAATAAACTTTATGTATTGAGTAAAACCTTAATTTTAATATTTAATCAATGATAATAATATAATATATATTAAAATGCATTTAGGATATTCAAATATTTATGTTGGGGGATCAGTAGGATTTATAGGCCCTGTTAGGAGTTCTACCGAGCCGAACCCTCTGATATGAAAATATCTGGAGTCGGTGAATTATTTTCCCATTTGATCTCTGGTGAGTTGACGTGTTGTTCTTGTATTGTTTTGTATTTATTTTGCTTATATAATGCACTTGCATAATGTTGATTGACTAGATGATCATTTGTGGAAAAGTGTGTGGAAGGCTTTAGTTTTTCCTATGGGGAAGATTTAACCCGGACATAAAATCGGAAAGATCATTATACAGAAATAATCTTTTTCTATTTTTTTGTTTCATATTGTTTGTTTGAGAATTGTTAACATTATCTTTAACTAAACAATGTCACCAATTTTAGTAATAAATAAGTCTTTTGAGGTTCGCAAGTGACGCTTTGCGTTTTCGCTAAACGAACGTTTAATTGAAGATTTACTAAGCATTAACAAACCTTTCATGTCATTATGGCTCTACGAGGGATGAGATTACAAAGAGGTAAATTTATGTCGCGGAGTTTAATTTAATTTGTTATGGAGTGTCTAGATAATGGATATAATTATAAATACATATTACGGTTTTTGAGATTAGCTTTTAATACAGTATATCAACCTACGTCATATGAACCTATAATTTGCCAAAATATTGTACAAGCATAAACCGATTGTATATTGTTATTATTATGAACGTAGGTCGGACATTATGGAATAAGAGTGAACGTTTTACGCCGTCAACGAAAGGTATAAAAGGCCTGTTTATGTGTTATTGCGTCTCTTCCATTTTTGTCCGTCATACCAGTTGTATTTTAAATATTATATACTGATTAATGGGACTCCATATTTTGTTGTACATTTTTCCGATTAATTTTCAATTAACAAAACACATTCATTGTAGTTATTTTTTTTTTTTTTTTATTTTTTTTATTTTTTTTTATGTTGGTTTGTATTTGCTAATATATTTATTCTAAATGGGACCAAATGCGTCCGCTAGGGTCCTTGGCTGACAAGTACTTCGATAAAGGTTTTATCAATAATTTTGGAAGTTAGTCATCTATATCGACTAAATTATTCATGTTTAGTTAAAGTGAACTGTTGTTTGTACGTTAGCATCTGGAATCGTGCTCAGGAACGTTGGAAAATAACCTACATTGTCGATAAAATCTTTATCGATGTTGATCGATGAATAACGATAACTTGTCAGCGTTGAAAAGTTATCGACATTACTAAAAAATCCGTTATCGATTCGTCATATGTCGATTTTCTCAATTATGCCCGCTATGACGTTTGACGTTGCTTAATTTATCGATGCCATCCGCGGCCCAGAAAAAATGTCCATATTATTGTGAATATATATTAGCTGCTTTGAAATTAATGTAGACATTATTGATCTGCGTTTGACACTCTTTTTTTCTTTTACCAACAAGTAATAGGTACACACTAACCTGTTATCAATATAAACAAAGCAAGTCGTAGAAACCTACGTGTTCAATAAAATACAAAACACTATTGCCTTATGAATCACACAAAACCTTTTCCTCGCACGCTAAACTTTCCACTATTACTTTGTTAATTCCCAATAGTTTTCGATGCGATATAGGGGCTGCCTCGCTAATAGAACCTTCCGAGATAAACGAATGAACGCGACACCCCAAATATGGTTCCGTATTATATTATTAGTTCCGCCCTAATCCTGTAAGCCAGTCTCAGGGATGGAAAGCTGGATCCACCCCTAAGAATTATTCTAATGGTTGGTGGTGAACACACATAAACTTATAAATATTTCATGGCTATATCAAACGAAAGATCGGAGTGATTTTTGTAGGGAGTTAATGATTTTGGCCACTCGGATGAAATGCGATAATTTTATTATTGTTTGGTCAAAGGACCAGTATTGTGAGTTGAATTATTTATTATTGTTACTTATATCGAGTGGTGTTTGTTTTGAAAATGGTACAAGATTATATTATCAAACAATGGTGATAATAATAAAATTTGAATAATTTTTTTATCGCCGTTTTTTGAGAAAAATCACACCAAGAACCCTCTATAATTTATTAAGAATTTCTAGGCTCCATCTAATTTTATTATTTACAAACATTTATAGAAAAACATACTTACTTAACAGGTCACTTCAGATAAACACACTGTTATTAAAAACATTTATAGAAATACATACTTACTTAACAGGTCACTTCAGATAAACACATTTTTATTAAAAACATTTATAGAAAAACATACTTAATTAACAGGTCACTTCTGATAAACATACTTTTATTAAAAATATTTATAGAAATACATACTTACTTAACAGGTCACTTCAGATAAACACACTTTTATTAAAAACATTTATAGAAAAACATACTTACTTAACAGGTCACTTCAGATAAACACACTGTTATTAAAAACATTTATAGAAATACATACTTACTTAACAGGTCACTTCAGATAAACACATTTTTATTAAAAACATTTATAGAAAAACATACTTAATTAACAGGTCACTTCTGATAAACATACTTTTATTAAAAATATTTATAGAAATACATACTTACTTAACAGGTCACTTCAGATAAACACACTTTTATTAAAAACATTTATAGAAAAACATACTTACTTAACAGGTCACTTCAGATAAACACACTTTTATTAAAAACATTTATAGAAAAACATGCTTACTTAACAGGTCACTTCAGATAAACACACTTTTATTAAAAACATTTATAGAAATACATACTTACTTAACAGGTCACTTCAGATAAACACACTTTTATTAAAAAAATTTATAGAAAAGCATACTTACTTAACAGGTCACTTCAGATAAACGCACTTTTATTAAAAATTTTACGACTTTGCACGCAGAGAAATAGCACAGTGAGACTATCGCATCCCCAACTGGGGTGTGTTTTGAGGCTGGAAGTAATGGGGAAGAGCAAGGTAGAGAAGTTCCCTGCTATTCAGATCTGGTCACCAAACACGGTCAAAGCCATTTAAAGCAACGTTTCAATACTGAATGGTGGTTAGACCATGGCGATACTGAGAGTATCTTCCACTTTGGAACGTGCCGCAAATATACTATATATTATTTTGTAATTAGTACATTGTGAAAAAACACAAATTAATCGAATAGAATTTACTCGCGCACGCCTGAATTTGAACCCGCGACCTCTGGCTTACTAGTCGAGAGCCTCAACCCTCGACCACGGAGGCCTTCAGCTTACAAACACTGAACATTGATTCTACATTTGCCATTTTATTCTCCATTATTAATGAATGATATTATATTTATTATAAGATTAGTGGCAAGTATAGTTGATATTTATTTTAAAAGACTGGAGAATTTAGGACTCTTTAGGACTAGATAATTTTTTCGAACCGACCTTAAAAAGCCTATAATTTCTTAGTTGTTTACATTTTTTACACATTTAGTTTTTTACAATGTAAAGGGAAATGTAGGACTTACCGGCTTATCTTATCAGGGCTTCTACTAGAAAGCAACTTGACGGACGTAATATACGTAATATCGCCCATGTCGAGCTTAAAAGGCAAGTGAAATACCGGCACATGATGTAATAAAATATTGTGCCCCATTGATATTTAAATTAATAGACCAGCCAATCAGGGAAAGGGAAAAAACAAATTGTGCTTAGCGCGGAAGGCGGCGTGACCGTCCCACTTTCGGCGATTTGTCAATAAATTAATCTAACAGAATACAGGCAACTCGCTTTGTATTGTAAAATAAAATCTGTTTACGAATTACTAGTCCTTTTTAGGAAGCGCACAAATTTCTGACCGCGGAAAAAACTTAACTACGTATCCCAAATCGGGTAAACAAAAGTTCGGGCCTATTATCAAAAGTTAATATTTTGTTACACTTTTTAATTAGACACTAAACAAATGTCTATAAGCATCCTTACTTTATTTTGCATCGCTACGCCTGGCTACGCCCATCGATTCGTTTAAGAACAAACATTTAGATCCTACGCAGAAAAGTTCCACAATGGACAGCGCTGCAAACCTTTGTCTTACTTTACTTTTCTACAAGTGGTCTGGTTATTTCAATGTGCCCTCTTCGGTGGTCAATGTACGACTAATATCATAGTTTATGCAAAGCATTCTGGAACCCTCCCGGTGCCAAAAATATTCTCGTCGAAATGCTAACCAGATTTCATGTTAGGGCAGTCTATGTTATGCTCTTTATTTACACCATAGAACAAATTGTTTTTAAATTATTTCAAATTTTAGGTTTAGATTTTAGCTCTAATGTAATATTTTTTCTATCAATTTACATGTTGGCGGTAGTTTTATACTTTCTATTTAAGGGCCTAGGCTAGATTAATTTATAGAGGCATTAAGTTTATCAGTTTGCTTCTCTAGACATTTTGAATAATGCCCGCGCACTGTGCACTATTATTACCTCATCATTCACTTGTAAACTATGTGCTTCAATCACTGAATAGATACACCGATAGAAGTGTGTGATTATGTGATGTGCCTAAAGTAAGCTCAATTTTTCCTTACTTTTGTTGAAATTTATCAAACAATCTAAGAACAGAATTTCAATTTTATTGACTTTTTGAGTCCTACCGTTTTATGTAAACTGGCGTCAAGATTTTTCTTTAATTTTGTATATATCCCATTTCTAGGGATTGTCTCCTCATTGGATGCAATGCAGAGCAAAGTAATGAAGGAAGTAGGGAGTGCTAACTTAATAATAATAATATTGGACAATTTATATAGCGCCGCTTTTGTGATATATCACCTCAGGGGCGCTTTACAGTTGATGCAGGTATTACAAAATATATAAATATTAAAAAAATAAAGTGAAGTTAAGTTAAATAAAATGAAAAACAGGAACAGGGGAAATGAAGATAGAAGATGGAGTCTCTGCAGCAAGAATCCTAGAGAGAGTCCACAACAGTGCCAGCACGAGGTTGCTGCTGCTAATAAAGCGCTGACACCATATCCTCACATAATACTAATATATCGCATAAATAAACATGAATAGTAGTCCAGATACTGATGATGTAGACATTTTAATAACATGTTGAGCTGGTGGATGTGGAAAGGAGTGTCCCGAGAAAATATTTCGCGTAAAAAGGTTAAAGATGTACATAGACGCTTCGGGAAGACTTAATTTTTTATAAGGACCAAACTATTTGTTCACATTCATATATTCGTGTTAATATTTTAAAACACATTTTGCAAAAAGTGTTTCCATAAAATAAATAAATTATCGCCATCTATGAACGTGTAGATTATATTGTTACGTTTACCCTTAATAAAATCAACTTTACTGCTATGAATTGCATATTCGATAAATCCTAAGTATTTAAAAAGCTCGACTTCGATTTTTGCAAATTTGCAAAACGCAAATCTTTCGCTTGGATGAATCACGCCAGTGCAAATTGTCAGCACACTCTGGCACTATTAGCTCCCACCTCGAACTAGTGCCAGACCTGAGGAGTGTGCCAGAACTTAATAGATAAAGCCCCCAACCCTCTCTGATACTTTTATCTCCGTGTTTGCAAACACAGTACAGTGCTGTAGCACTGTGCCAGTGCTGTATACTGCATAGCATCGAGGGGAATGATTCGCTAAACATATTATTATTTACACCCCTATTAGACAGGGGTGGCGAATTTGATTTGATAGTTTTGAATTACTTTAAGCAGTATAAATGTGTATAAAAATAAAAATATATAAAATATAAAACAAAAGTAAGTAATGGGACCCATAAAGGCAATGCTAGTGTGGTGGGAATATAATTACAAGTTCTAATATACTTACGAGTAGATTTAACGTAGGCTTGGTTAAAATACTAAATTACTTTAATTTATACAAATATGTACAATTCATGATTTAATGTTTTTTTTTTAATGCGCATATTTAAAAAAAATATTATAATAGAGCAACAAGCAAGTTATATATTTTATAATTGTTACGTTATACTTAGTTTTTGCTTTTGCATTTTCACTATTCATACTTATGTTAATGGCGCATGTGCAATGAAAATCAATAAATATCCCAGCATGAACAGTTAACACATATCTCAGCGTCCCAGTATTCCAGTATCCACAGTAAACACATATCAAACATCCCAGTATACGCATTGAACGCACATCCTAGCATTCCAGGATCCCAGTATCCACGATAAACACTTATCCCAGCATCGAAGTATCAGAACATCCACAATAAACACATATCCCAGTATACCAGCATCCTAGGATCCACAATAAACTCACATCCCAGCATCCCTGCATGCATTATATATATTTAAAACACGTATCTTAGCATCCCAGCATCTAAGTATCCCAATATCCACGATATAGTGTTATCTTTCTAACTTCGTTTTTTTGTTATATATAGTGGAGGAGAGGAATTGGTGGAGATCAAAACGTGATGCTCAGATTTTACTTGAATATTGTTTTTATTAGTTTATTGTATTTATTTATTAAAAAAATAGTTTTTAACATAAAAAAAACATAATCTGCACATCTCACTAGGGCATTCCTGTGTCAAGATGTGCAGCTTTACGTTAGTTGTGTTCGATAGTTCAGACGCCTTCAAAAAGTTGGAAACTGGAGTTGGACTCCAAAACGACTTCTACGGCAGAATCCAGTTTTCTCGTGGCTAGTGAGACTATAACATCCCCATTTGGAGTGTATGATGAGACTGAAAGGAGAGAAAAGGAAACAAGATAAACAAGAGGGTTGGAGCTTCTTGACTCTGATCATATATACGAGTATATGGCGGGTTCAAAATTTGGCATGAGCTTTTTTACATGCAGAATTAAAATATTTCGATAATTATCTACACTTTCGTCATAACATACCTTCGAGGTTGTGATAATTTCTTCTGTGCATGCGTGCTTAGAGTTGGTTAGACGGTGGTCACAAATGCGAAATTTGATCCCGATTGCGTATTTTGCCTTCTAGCTAATACAGTGTGAACTTGTCCGCCCAGCTCGCAGTTTAAACTAAGCATTGATCTTTTTTCACTGGTTGGAGGGTGTGATAGGGGCTTAAGTTTAAAAGTAGCACCTCAAGTGTGACGCACGAAGAAGGAAGACGGACGACAAGATTCGGCAAGATGGTTCTAGCGAATAGACGAGTCACTATCTTTGAGGTAGCGTCTTCTTTGA
Organism: Hesperophylax magnus; assembly: GCA_026573805.1. Lineage (NCBI taxonomy): Eukaryota > Metazoa > Arthropoda > Insecta > Trichoptera > Limnephilidae > Hesperophylax > Hesperophylax magnus. The sequence continues at coordinate 7,595,002 of JAIUSX010000184.1, read as the reverse complement.
AAATCATTCATGGTTCTGCTCATAAAACCGCATCGACATGTTTAATTTTGAGGTACTGGAACACACTGGACCGCTCAAGGATGCTTACAAGGTCGTCGATTTCCCACAGACTTTGCAAGCTAATGGACCGCTGGACCAGGTGCATTGACAAGGAAGGTGACCATATAAAAAAATGATGTACCTTTTTACCTAGATGATTTTTGACTTGCCGACGTGTTTATATTTTGTATATTTACGCCATTTGCCTTCGGATATTTCTACTTTTCTTTTTCTCTCTCCCATCTCTTGCTCCTTGTACCTTTTTCCCATTGGAGATGCCATGATATCACTGGCACCAAGCCGTGGAACTCTTGTTTTTTATACGCCAAAAAACAAATATTTCACTACTTTTATGATGATTTAATCCAACTGTACCCCATAGTGATTTGTTTTTGGGGTATTATGCTTTGTTGCATTTATCGATTACACATCTGCCCTGATGATGGACACTGCAATCCTGTCCGAAACGTTGGCAAAATAAAGAGGTAGCGCAACACGGCCAAAAACAAATCAATTTAATACTTTTGGTTGTGAAAATCTCAAATCATAACAGTCTTTGTTCGGTAGGATTCGGTAGGTCTACGTTATTTTTATAATAAATTTAAAATAACGAAGAGATTGCATTGTGCTGTTTTGGTCTAGTACAATAGAAAAAGTTTGCTTTCCTCTGCACAAAACTTATTATTTGTACACCCCTATTGTAGCAGGGGTGGAAAAATGTCTGGTTTTGTGTAGAAGATCTGTTTTAGACATTAATCTTCATGATTTTGTTATTTTATTTATCACAAATAGGGAAGTTTACGGAGCTGAGGGTGCGTCGTTTAAATGGCCAGGCATTGGACACAGATAATTTATATTGTGTATAAAGGAAGAAATAAAAAGACATCAAAATATGTGCCTTTGAAGATCATTTCACTGGTCAAATGATGTTCCAATTACCATTCTTTTTAATATTTTAGGAATCAAAGTCGCGTTCGAGTCTGCCACATGACTCGATTAATTTAATCAACTATTAGAATCTGTCACTAATTGACAAGATATAATCCAGTTAATTCAATAATTTCACTCTAATTAAATAATAATTTGATCGGAAAAATGCAAGTCGAGTTCTTTCTAAGATGGTAGATTGACTGTGGCAGCCTCTCTGCCTACCCCCGTAGCGACTCTTTAAATTATCATAAAGGCTTTGGTAACCTCTTGTTGAGATACTGGCAAGGTCGCTTATCCAAAACCCAGCACGTTGTTTTATAATTTTTTTATTAAATGAATGTGGGTATTTTCGAAAACAAATTGGGATCATCTGTTTTTTGGATGCCCATCTCTAAACAAATGTTGTCTTGTCTATCGAGCCTTATCTAGTATTGCCTCCCCTCCATTCAACATTGTAAGTCTCAAGTAAGTACTACTCTTGTAAGTCTAAACTAAATTCAAATTTTACAATACAAAATAAAAAAAATTGCCCATTTAAATAATAGTATTATTTCTCTTCCCTTTTCTATCTGTTGGAACGATGGTCGAGAACACTCTTAAAGAGTAAAAAAATACACACAAAGACAAAAAATAGTCGAGATATACACGGTGTCCGGAAACTCGTAGTAAAAGCCGGAAACTGGTGAATCTATGTTACACTGAGATTCCAAAAAACTTTGATTTCAGTTAGAGCATTTTGATTTACCATTTTTTCGGCAACTTAAGGGTCAAAAACCTTATAGAGCCAGATCTACGCTTCGACGTATTTAAAAAAACTTTAAATAGCTGATAATCCTAGCAATCATTTTTTTTTAATTTTTAAATTAAAAATTCCAACTTCGCACTTGATTAGGTCAAATCAAAAGCGTAGTTGGAATTTGCAGCTCAAATCAAAAATTACACTACAAAATCGACTGCCAATGTAGATTCACTATTTTCCCGCTTTTAATACGAGTTTCCGGACACCTTGTGTACATATATGCTTTGTTCCAGAGTTATTTAAAATATCAGCATCGCCATGGTAATAGTCCACCATTAAAAATCAAAATTCTTTGCTTTCAGGCTTTTTAAGACTTAATATGCAGGTACATCTAGGTCATTAATAGTTACGCAATAAAATTGTTATGATTAAAAAACATGTTGATAATATTTATACCACCAAAATTTGTATTCTCTTCTAACATCCTTTCGCCTCAAAGCGTTATTTGATCGTGGATGCTGTGAACCCATTGCTTTTAGGCTAGATACTCGTATTTAACAAAAATACTGTTATAAATTCGTTCTCAATAATAATGCTATTGTTTTGCTAAAATTAATAATACAAAATTGTCTACAAACAAAACAAGTAACCCCTAAACATATCGAATACCCAAAAACAACAAAATCAAATAATTTACATAATTATGTTCGCAAACACAGTGATAATTATTATAACAAATAACGTTAACGTGATATAGGAACATAATATTACTATCAAAATATACCCGGAGTACAGAACACACAGTGGATATCTGATAACTGAATCCCCTGAGAGGCACCCCTCGCTATCTTGGTTCGGTTCTACTACCCTCGATTCCTACCTCCTTCCACGTGAGATAACAAAATCAACACGCACCCCCGCATGCATACCCACACGGGGACTTCGGGGGGTGGTAAATCGCATGATGGTTCGAAATGGAGCCCAGGGGGGAGTCCCAGTTCTTGCTTTTATGATAATACGTCATAATGACAATGGCGAAAGAAAAAGTTTTACAAGTTATCTAATAATTGTAATTGTATCTGTAACTAATTTAACGACACATACCTGAACGGATGACGAACCTCGTGCTGGTACAGTTGGTGGACGGGGTAGTCTCTCTCGCTGCAGCAGCTGGTACAGTTCCTTCGCTACCTAGGATTCTTGCAGCAGAGTCTCCATCTTCTGTCTTCGTCGAACGTCACAGCGGTGCTGCCAAGGTTTGTTATCTATGTGAGGATGTTGTGTCAGCGCTCTTTACTGGCAGCAGACACATGTCAGCGCTATATTGGCGGCAGACACATATCTGAACGGATGACGAACCTCGTGTTGGCACAGTTGGTCTAAATAACAAATGTAGATCCTAGGAAATAAATTGTACAGCGCCCTTGAGGTGATTTTTCACAAAAACGGCGCTCTACAAATTATCCAATTATTATTATTTTTATTATTATTAACCCATATTAGTTCAAGTTTTGAAATTATCTATTCTTCTCTGTGTTCAAGGGGTAAGGTTTTCGACTAGCAAGCCGGTGGTCGCAGGTTCAAATCCCGGCGTGCGCAAGTAAATTTTATTAGATTAATTTGTGTTATTTCACAATTTACTAATTTAAAATAATTTATACTATATTTTTCCCAGAGTCCCAGAGAGATATTTCACGTCCCAGAGTTGAAGATAATCAGTATTATTCAGTGAATATAAACGCAATATTTATGGCGATATGAACAAACCTTTCTGCGTATGTATGGGCGCAAACAAATAATTCGTCTCAATATTTTAAAGCATAACTTGTAAAAACTGTATTTTCATAAAATAATTAAATTAACGCCATGTATGAACGTGTAGACTATAACGGAAATTTCGTTTACCTTTAAATCAAAGCTAAAACTGTCGAATTTGAACCACCCTTTTTCCCATTTTCTTCAAAAATATTCCTCACCTTAACCAACCCATTAAAACATATAACGTTTTTTTCTAATTACAGCCCAAAACCGTCGCCTCCACCCCCTGATTAGCGCTAAATACCCCGCCTTTCGAAACCATCACTAGTTAATCCACCCTTTGCCGAAAGAGAAATGCGAAACGTTTGATAGCAACCCTGTACCCGGCATTATACTCTCACCCTGTACTCCCAGTACTGGCTGCAGTCTAGCCTGGCTGATAGGTAACTAACTTTGCAGGCGCTCTGTACTTTAAACCACGTGTCTGTGATGTGTGTACTTAAATACAGGGGTGCTCAGTCTATTGAACATCAACAGACAAAGACACCATGACTTCTCATTTCAGGATTATCTTTGCAATTAAGAACAAGAAAAAACAATATTATCAAGATTTATTATCTAAGTAATTGACTGAGTAACACCTTTAACTTTGCAGTCGGTGGTGTCGAAAGAGTCGAAGCTTTGCTTGAAATGGCTTTAGACGTGTGTTAAGTTATCAAATCTGAGTAACCAGTTCTTAAATTCCTCTTTTTCACCTCCAACCCTCATCATTCTCCCTCCCTTTCCCATCTTTCTAACAACATACTACCCAAATTGAGTCCTTGTGTGATAAAACAGCGTTATTGAATTAATGCTGTTTTTGTGCAGATACATTCAAATTACGCGCCATATATTCAACATATATGGCGCGTAATATGCCCAATGGACAGTTCCTACAAGGACTAGTATGACAGCCGGTAGCGAGCTGTCAATAGTCGCGCATTGCTTTATTGAAACTGATGGCTTGTGCGATCGGCGCTTGGCATATTTGTGGTCAAATTTTATTTCTGAATTACGTTATTTGTTAATATACTGTAACATGTCTGGAATTTTTAATGTTCAAATTCATTGTTAGTAAATCGAAAAATATTGATTTACGGAAAAATTGAATAATTTTTTTTCGTGTATTGTACTCAAAACTTATGAATAAATTGATTAAAATAAATAAAAAGTGTTATCAACTAATTAATGTACAACAGCCAATATCAAAGAACTCACTTTTTAACATGACGATATTTTTCCGCATCAGGGCTCGATTTACGAAGCCACATGAAGAAAAATGAGCATTGCAAATTTATTAATAATATCTTCAATTATTGGTAATCTGGATAAAATGGGATTGCAGACCGTTTCCTTATAATTTTTTTTGTAAATTCCTAATGCGTTCACGCACTTGCATTTGCCTTGATAATATAAAATGATGAAATGCTAAAATATTTGAATTTTTTTTCATCGTAATAATATATTCGTATTTTACTAAAAGTTTATTAGGAAACCCGTCAATTCATTCGTTAATGGTCTGCAATCCAGTTTTTGACCGGATTATGAATAGTTTTAAGAGATTCTTAATAATTTTGCAATATCGAATATTCTCCGTGCATAGTCCCACTTGCTTCGGGCATTAGGGACTATTGCGCGAAGTTCATATTAAAAAATCATTATAACCACGTCACCGCTTGACTACCCCTGCTTGGTATGGTGTATCGCATGCACTCATCTAGTTATCTACTAGAGACAGGTTGTGTATTCGTGTGATGGCTTCATCATCGCGCTCTGCGACGCCATTTAATATTGTGATGTGATAATCGAACGCTTGCCATAGAACCAAACAACCGACCCTAACGGTGTAGTTGTGAAAGCAGATTGCATAGAATTATTTATTATTATAAAATACTTTTCCAGATAAGACAAGATACCGCGAAAAGCTTATTGGATGCTCTTATAAAGACATTGCTTCATAAATTTTTAAAATGATCCTTGCGAGCAGATTGTAAATTTATCATCTGTGTAATTAAAATAACGCTTTGCTAATTAATATATCATCATTTTGGCGAAATATTAACTCGGGAAAGGCACTCTAACCGGGGCGTTATTTGATGGTTTTTAAAATTTAATTTAGGAAGTTTCTCAATTTTAAATAAGTAGGTTTCCCAATTAAGTGTTAATATAGAATAAGGCAGGCAGGAATGATTCCAGTTCTACTTACGAACCTAAGGATAAGAAGTTATTATCTTCAACCTTAAAATGAACGACCTTTTCATTGACATCCAAGAGAATTGGAATCGCGGTTAACGAAAAAGGTTTAAGCTTAAGGACAATTGCTTATCCTTAAGTAGAACTGGAATCGCCCCTCTACTTCATCAGGGCATTTGTAGTGGGTGTCACGATCCTCATCAATTTGTCAACGACTTAGGAAGAAGAATTTAGCGAAGTTATTTACAATATCTTAATCAATAATAATAGGCAATTGAAGTTAGTAATATAATTATATTTAATTCGCTTATATGCTTTTTATGAGTGTCACCGTAGTACGGATCCCAAACTGTCCGATAGCCGGACATATTCGGCACATGAAACTGCCCAAAACACCCCCCCCCCCTGACATTAGTTCGGGCATTAGGGGTGCAATTACTCCACTGGCATAACCCCCTTGCATCCCCCGGCTAGCCGAAATGGCACAGGTTACGTTGACGATCATTATACCTTCTGTAATAATCAGTATTGTTCATTTTGAACACAGGATTCGTCTCGATCGGGAGTGTTGGGTGAATTTTAATTAAATGAGTTTTATTAATGATCAGATATTTGTCTCGCCAATAAACTTTGCCACAAAGTATAGTTTATTTTTGAGATTTTTTTTGGAAAATTGCGGAAAAAAATCCGCTTGCTGTGGTGGTAGTAAGAGATTTTCAAATATTGTCAGGTTATCGTAACCCGGGAAAGTTTGTCATAATATATATATAAATTAAATATAATAAATTTCATTCAACAGCAAAATGCTGTCTTGCTGCTTGCTGTCTTACTGTGCTAGAAATTCTGTTCTGTAATGTGGTATGATATATTGTACGAGATAAATAAACCTATTATAAAGCTTTCGAAATCCCTTTTGTATGTATTTTGGCAAACCAAGCAAAATAAATGATTCTGAAATGCGGAAGATACCATACGGGAAAAAAATGGATGCTTTTATTCATCCCCATAAAGTAACACATAGATTATGCCATTATACATTAGGCCGTACACTTATGGACCTTTATCAATGTTGGTAGAATACACACAACGTAAAAGTTGTGAAAAATGAGGTATTTTGGGCGATTTTTCCACGCAAATAATGAAGAAGTAACAATAAAGAATGTGTCACATACACAGACGTTGGAAATGTTTATTTATTTATTTATACGCCCGTTGGGCTTTTACATACATAGTTCATAAAAAAAATATTTTGTAGATTGTTCACAATAGTAACAGTAATAAAACATATAACCATATCCATTTGACATATTATAACAGCAAGTAAATAGTAATTACATACAATAATTATTTGTAGGTATAAACATAACATAAACAATAATGATCGGATAACTCATCAAAATGACAATTCAACACACATATGAAAAGTGCCATAAAGTCATTAAAAGTGATGAAACAAAAACTGGGTTAAATAGCTACATATGTAACCTATTTAACCTAGTTTTTGTTTCATCACTTTTCATAACTTTATGGCACTTTTCATATGTGTATTGAATTGTCATTTTGATGAGTTATCCGATCATTATTGTTTACCTAGTATTGGTTAAGTGAGACTTGGTTTAAAAAGTGTGTTGATTTGTCATTGTCAAATTAAAATTTAAAACACGTTTATTAGTGATGCCCCTAATATATAGCGTACAAATTGCAGGCGCGCTCTACAGTTCCACGACCCGCCATTAAAATTACAAGCTGGGGTGGCAAGAGCTCCGTCGTAAAACGAATTGCATGCTTGTTCGGGAGATAAAGGCTCGTAATGTGTGCGCCGGGCGCCGCCGACTATTCGCACCCTCCGCATCTCTGTCGCTCTGCACGCGCCGCGCTTTGTACCCTGTACGCTGTCACCAATGCCTTTAACTAGGGCTGTTGGATACCGTATTTTATTGTAGATAAAACTTCATGTGTTTGAGGGTGCAAGCATGCGTGTACGTAGGAGTTAGAAATATATCCTTATATCTCCTATCGCTTTTTGTGGTTATACATGGTGTCCGAAAATTCGTAGCACAATTGATGGTGAATCTACATTACATAGAAAACAAAAAAAAAATCAATGTTAACATTTCGATTTTTTTTTTCGGCAACTTAAGGGTTAAAAAAAACCTTTGAGCCGAGTCTACTACAGTTCTTATACAGCTGCAATTAACCACCAATTGACCGACTTCTTTCAAATTTGTTCCAAAAATTACAACTTTGGACTCAATTTACTCGAAAACGAACCTCAAATATAAAAAGTTCACAGCAAAATTGGCTCTAAATGTGATGCAGATTAATCGTATGACAAATGATTGCATTGTATGACAAAATGGACTCTAAATCTTATGTATGTATTTATCCTTATGAAATATAATTATAATTTGTTTTTCAAAGCCACTCTTATTGGGAAATTCCTGTGTCCTCATTAAATTAATTATCTAGATTATCTTCTTCATATTGCCAACTAATATTTCACAATACCAAACTTAATATACCCAGAATCAATATGCGCACAGGCAAAGTTTTCCGCGTTTCAAACTGCCGCTGTTCTTACGGTCTGTTTTCGCTTGCCATGCGCTAGAAACTTGCAAGAACACCTGTATCGAGTTGCCGGAAGAAGTTGCCGTAATCCCGCTAGGCTAATGTGTGCTCAAGTGATTGCAAGTTTCAGTTTCCTGCTTAGTTCGGGGTATAATTTCAATTTGAACTGAGGGGAGCGTTGGGCGCCTAACTAACTATTTAATTAGAGAACAAATTTCTTGGTGTGGTGTTATGTGAAATGTTTGAAAGAATTTGAATTTAGAACGTAATTAACAGAAAATTTGGCACATGGAGAGAATACATAGACTAGGCAATGAACTAATAGAAGTCGCTGATGTTTTCGATTTAAAATTTGACACCTTCAAAGCCTAATTAGTTAATTAAAGCACTTTTTAGTTAATGTAAATAACTAGTAATCATAATTTGTGCGTATGTGTGTTAAGTTATTATTCACAAGACATTAAATACCTATTCAAAATGGTAACCGGATAAATCATCACATCTTTAAAAAGTTATATAAAGTCATGGAAAGTGATGAAACAAAAACTTTATTAACTGGGTTATGTAGGTTAGGTTAGGTTAATTTAAAAAAAAAATCGTTTCTAATGACTTTATATCACTTTTTAAAAGTCTGTTGAATTGTCACTGTGTTGAGTTATCATGGCACCATTCAAAATACCTTTTTTAATTTTTTTATTTGTTATTACTCGTATATAAATTTCAAGGGTTTTTTATAGTTGGTGTAATAATAACTTAACAAATATTGTATTTTTTTATATATTTATTTAAATTTTATTTTACACTTTTGTTTTTTATTTAATTTATAATAGTTATGTAAAAGCCCAAGGCTGTTAATAAATAAATAAATATCTTTTACAGATTATTCACTTTTTCGTCCGAGCGTGTGTATTCATGACATGTATTACAAGTTAAATAAAATTTAGAACAAGGACAAATAAGATAAGTTCACTATATAAGATAACTTCACCACTGATACGTTTGATGTACTTAAGGATCGCTTCAGTATTTATTAAAAACAATATTGTGACAATAATTTTTTCACTCTAGTATTATTGGCTAAAGTTCAAACAAGAATCTATACTTAAAATGCTGAAGAATAATGTATCCACATATGTCACTGTAACTCGCATATACTTAGCAACAGTTTTTCCATATTTGTACATTTGCTTACCTATATATAATGCTATATGTATATAATTTCAATAACTTCTAATATTTTTTTATTTATTCTTTAAATTCATTACTTTTAACTATGTCTTATATTCTATACTTTATTTATTATTTTTAAATTCTATTATATTTCAACCTTTTGATATATTCTTGCAAACTATTTCAATGTATTTCACACAAACACTAACTCGCACATATAAAATATCAACGATTTCGTAAATTGAATTTATATACCTATATATGTATATAATTTTTTTTTTTTCAAAATTGTATACTACATATATTATCTTAAACTATATACTCCTTATTTTCTTTTAAATTATACACTTTTTATAATTATTTTTATTTCTTCTATATTTTATAATTGATTTATTATTTAATGTACTGAATATATAATATATAATCAACCACCAAAACACGGGCATGTGCCTAGCTTGGTGGTTTTAACATACATAATAATTGAAATAACCAAAAGAACACTAAATAAATAAAAAATATTAAAAAAAACAATGGATTGCTGGTACCAATCCTGATGTGTAGCAGTGAGGCATGGAAGTGTCAGAGGAGGGATAAAAGTGGACTGAATGTTGTTGAAATGAGATTGCTAAGTCTTAATTCTTACCACAGTTACCATCTTACCATAGTTGTATTACTGGCAAGCCTGTCTAGTCATCGAAATTGGTATTCGTTTAAAATCCCAACATACGTTCAATGGGGCAATATTTGTAGATGAAATTTAAAGATTTCGAGTAGAGGTTTCGCTCTGGGAATATCATTTCTTGGGTATAAACAACGTAAGAAAGCTTTATTGTTGACCCAATTTGTTTTTATGTCATTTATCACAGCGTAGCAATACTTTTATACTTCTGACAAAAGCAAACATAGAGCCATCAGCGACGCATCTTTTGTAACACAAAGACCTCAAACAATAAATCTTTTTACCCCTTAGAGCTGCGAAACTGTGGAAATCGCTATTTTGACGCATATTTTTTAAAGTTATTTTTAATGTATTTTAAGGTATTTTAAAGTCCTTTTTGAGGATTTTTTTAAGGTACTTTTTTTATTAGTATATTTTATTTAGCTATAATTTTTTACATTTTTTATACTTATTTTATTTTGCACCTATTCTAAAACTATTAAAATAATTTTCTATTACCTACATACTAATTTTTGACTTCACAACATTGAGACATAACCGACGAAAAGCTTCAAGTCTTTTCGCTTCCTTGAAATTTACGGAGAGTTCATTGAACATTTTAAAACCTTTATAGTAAATATTGTTTTGTGTTATCGATAAATTTGTCTTAGGAAACCTTAAATCGTTGCAGCTTCTCTTGCGATAGCCGTAGGTCTGTATTTCTTTAAGTACACGAAGAAAACTTTCTGATTTAAAATATTGCTAATGTATTAAGAATCAAATTATTCGTAATCCGGTTAAAAACGGGATTGCAGGCCCTTGACGAATGAATTGATAGGTTTCCTGAAAAACTTTTAGTAAACTACTAATGTATTGGTCACGATATCGGAAAACGTGTTCATAAAGATTCTAACATTTTCGCATTTCGTTATTATATATTATCAAGACCAACGCAGTTCACAGTGTAAAGTTTCATTTGTCAACCGTGGAAGTATAATCTCAGTCACATTGTGCATTTTATGATAGCTAGTCCAGTTTCTTTACCACCTAGGATTCTTGCTGCAGAATCTCCATCTTCTATCTTCGTCGAACGTCACAGCGGTGCTGCCAAGGTCTGTTATCTATGTGAGGATATTGTGTCAGCCTTTTATTAGCAGCAGACACATACCTGGACGGATGACGAACCTCGTGCTGGCACTGTTGGTGGACTCTCTCGCTGCAGCAGCTGGTCCAGTTTCTTCACCACCTAGGATTCTTGCTGTAAAGTCTCCATCTTCTATCTTCGTATCACCTGTTCCTGTTATTCATTTTACTTAACTTAACTTCACTGTATTTTTGTAATATTTATATTTTTTGTAATACCTACATCAAATGTAAAGCGCCCCTGAGGTGATTTCTCACAAAAGCGGTGTTATTCAAATTGTCAAATATTATTATTATTACGTGTTAGTTGTAAGTGTCATCCAATATCATCCACAATCCTTTATCCCTGCATAAAAAGCGTGTTGATTTACTGTCTATAAACATAAGGTGACAGGTTCTACCCTAAAGACAGGAACATACATAAAGCCAGCCTTCGACAAAGGGCTGCATTCTCTCATCCCTTGCTTGTACCTATACGTTATACATTATCGCGGGCACTAAGAAAAATATCCTACCTCAGCTAAGGGCATAAAAACGCTTGGTAGATTTTACAGCCCTGTACAGTGAAAATCTTGTAGCATGGGTGTCAAACCTTTTATAAGAATAAAAATAATAACATATTTAGTTTAGTGTCATTTTACTTCAAGGGCGTTTTACTGTAACAAACTTAAAAATAGTAATATACTATTAGTGATCATGTTTTTTCAAACATTACAATATTACGAGAATAATAAATAAAAATATTCAGATTTAAAAAAAAAAGTGAAAATTAAAAAAAAAAAATATTCCTCTTACAGTGTAAAGATCAAAAACATTAAAAGCCAGAGGACAGAGTAATTAGTGCGATTTTGAAAAGGGCAGAGAGGCCAAATCTAGGATGAGGGGAAATTGCCTGGCAACCATCTTGTATGACTACATTTTTATTTTTGTGTTTTTAATGCAGTTATAACGGCTAATGAGTTTTTTTGGCAAAGGAATGGGATACGTCATTAAAAAATGTAAGTAGGTTTTGTCATTTTTCATAAATCTTCCCCTCACCCCGCGGTTTCAAATTATTCTCGAATCTCTCCTTCCAGGACTTTTTAGGGCCATGGTTAAACAGGGGAACTGTATCGCCACCCAGTAGGTTTTTTTTTATTTATTATAGCGACGATTTAACATTGTATATACAAAATGTGATCGAAGTAAATTGTATTTCTTGGTCCTCTTCACTAGGGTGACCTGTGCTGAGGCAAACTAAAGTTATTAATTTCTGTTTTATCAGTTTTCTATGTCGTTTTTAACGTTTTGTTCAGAGTTTTTTCATTAATCTCTTTCAGACAGATTTTTATTCTTGATTTGTAATCATTTAAAAAAATTTATTCCCTTGACATCAGGGGGAAGGATGTTGTGGAGTTTCGTCGCAAAATACATATAATTTCTTTGCTCGAATGTGGTTTTATGACCTGGAATATTTGTTAAGTCATTGTGATTTGACCTTGTTTGAGTAATACGCGGTATTGTAGAGGATTCAGTATTTTTGAATAGTTTCAATAATATATTATTGGATCGTATTTGTTGTACATTTGGTACATCAAAACTATTGAAAATTTCAATCGAAGGCGTTCTTATGGGTACTTTCAGTATGGTCTTTATGATTCCTTTTTGAATTGTGTTCAGGTTATTTATATACTTAGATACAGTAGATCCCCATCCTATAATTCCATATTCAAAACGAGAATGACAAAAGGCGTAATAGATTTTTTTCATGTCTTTTTTATTTACCACATTTCTTAGATTTTTAAAGAAATATATAAGTTTTTATCCTGTTATACGTAGGTCTCTTCTAAGATTTTCATCAATTGTGACTTTTCTATAATTGGGCATAGATATTGAACATTAAGTCTATGTCATTCGTGTAATTTTAGTTCGAGTGATTTTACTTGTTGGTGGTTTAAGGTAGTGGCTGTAGGATGGGATTTATTAATGTGGGTTTTGAAGAGGCTCGGATTATACGAAGGAGGAAAAACGGATGCCGGTAGCCCATTCCACATGCGGGACTCTTATACAAAAATTTATCGATTTTCGATCGGGTGTAACTCAAGTACATAATTACTGTAGCCTTTTCCAGTGAAATTCACTTTTTAAGTCCGCACTCGCAGCTCGTTAGCGACAAGGAATTTAAAAAAAATATATCGTTGATCCGGGGTGGAAGGAAGAGGAAATTATTTAATCGGAATTGGATGGATATTATTTAATATCTATACCCGCACCTTCTGATGTCCGGTCAGGTGCTCTGGACCACTGAGCTACGTAGGCTTATTTCCAATACGCCAAATAATTCAATATGTACTAGTACTTCAGTCAACAATTACTGCTTATTATATTTTTTCACCTGTAAACAACCAACTTTATTTTGTAGAAAAGGCTTTGTTAGTACTAAATTTCCCACTAGATGGCGTCGAGACTTATTATATCTACATTTGTTGGTGAAATATTTTGATTTGTCAAATATTATTTTTTTATTGATATTTCAGGCAACTAATTATTGCTTTTAATAATTTGTTATCCTTTGTGCTGTGCATAAAAAAACTTGTCTTATAAACATTAGTTTATCATTAAAAAAATAATGAATATCTCCTATTACCATCACACTTAGCGGAAAATGTGTAACGCACACCACTGTTTTTCCCCCCTGCTTTTTTCGTTTACCTTCAACCCGTATTTGAGATAAATATTTGGGACGCACGAGATTGGATCCATCGGATTAGAAAGATAAAAACATAATATCAGCACGACTCCTTATCTCCCAATTGGTCCTTTGGAATCTTATAAATGTTACGCTGACTCAGGTTTTTCAATTGATTCGGTATCTCCGAGAATCTACCCGTTTGTTCATCCAGGCTTTTCCGGAATGAAATGGAATGTGAGTTAAGTAGGTCAATCTCGCTTTAACGGAAAAAGATAGCAAGGAGATTGTTTGGTTTTCCAGCGATATGTGATACACTGATTGATTAACGGCCCTCAACACTGGTGATATGTGAAAACTAACTAACTAAATGCCTTATTATGAAGGTCAGTACCCAAAAATACGGACATGTTGTAGTCTACTGACGAAAGAAATACTGCGAATGATTTATCTGTAAATTCTAAACGGATAGTTAGGAAAATGTATTAGGTTTCCTATGACCAAAATGTTGATTTATTGAAAATCTCTTCAAATTATTGGTAATCCTGTTAAAAACGGGACTGCAAGCCGCTTCCTGATAACAGAACATGTGTTCATCCACCTGCGTTTGTCTTAACAATATATCATGACGAAATGCAAAAATGTTATGCTAAGCTAATAATAATAACATATGTAGAAATGTACAGCGCCCTTGAGGTGATTTTGCACAAAAAACGGCGTTTTTTTCCGCATTTTCATTTCACACAATAAATCATCCAAATATTATTATTACGTATGAACACGTGTACGGACATTGTGACAAAATATTGTTCTTGCGCCTAAAGTTTATCAGGATACCTAAGAATTATTCGTTAATGGCCTATAATCCCGTTTTTAACAGGAATACGAATGTTTTGAGATTCTTAATAAATTTGCAATATTTTTTATCAGGAAGTTTTCTCAGTGTAGACTTTAAGCTTTTAAATTCCAAATTAAATATGTACTGGAATTTTATGTATAGCGTTCATAATAGAGTTCATATAGAAGGTGAAGGAAATCCCTTCACCTTCTAACATACACTTCCACGTATTCCGCCTTCATCATAAAACATTTGCTATTACCTAAACTTTATGAGGAACTCTTTCAATTCATGCATGCCATGGCCTGCAGTCCCATTTTTAACAGGAAAATGAATAATTTGACCAGATTTTTAATAAATTAACATTATTTCATATAGTTTTCTCCGTGTACTCTTACAGAATTTACACGTAAATCATTTGTAGTATTGTTGTTCGTTATAATAATATTTGACAAATTTAAACTCATTTCATTGCTATAAATTGCCAGAAGTACTATTAAAAAAATACAAACGTACATTTTTAAATTTCCAATACCAACTTTAGGATATATATTGTGAAGTGAATTTTTATCCTTACAAACAATTGCTTATGGTTATTTGTTGATATGATTGTATTAGAACATATCTGTACCTCAGAAGTCAAAGGTCGGTTGTCTAGTTTTTTTGTGAAAATGAGTTATGTATGAGACCTTTTTTAGTTTTTTCAGTATCTACACAGAGGTATAAAGACGGTTGTCCTACGACAATGTGAGACTAAGTTAGGTAAACATTAAAAGTGGGGTATCCCCACAATTTTCAAAGGAAAATTTTTACTATTTCCTATCTCTTGAACAATTTCAAAAATGTGACAACCGACTTTTGACTTCCGAGGTACAGATACTCGTATATGTAAGGTAACCATTGTCCCTAAAATGTACTAAAAATACCTGCAAACTCAAATCAATAGTTTTAATCGATAACTCTAAACCCCCTCATTCCAAATTCCTATCGATGTATTTCATATTTCTCTCAACTCTTCTTCAACTTAAGCATTTGTCAAGAGATTTTTGCTCTATTTCAAACAAATTGTGTTTTATTAAACATTTTCACCAGTTTCGCTCAATTATTATCGTTTTTCATTATAAGCGTGCTTAAACTGAAATTCGTATTTTCATATCTCCCTTTCAAAACATCTTTGAACCCTTACTACGGGGACGTAAGTACTTTTCTAGCCTCTTGAATAGCCTCTCTCTATTCTGTTTCAAAACGACGCGACGCTTCTAAAATTTGCCTTACATTTATTTAATTTTTTTACTTACTTCATACCTACCTAACATTTTATGCTAAACTTACATTTTTCTTTTTTTTTCAGGTGAGTCCAAGAATGACCCTTTACACTTTAAAATCGTAAGCAGCTGAGTGCTCACTATAAAACAGGTAATAAGTTCTACTTTTAAGTTATCTAATGACAACCCCCACACGTGAAGGGTGGATTGAACAGGTGTCCTCTCAGTGAGTCTATCGAGGGGGGATGATTCTCTTGAACTCCAGCCAATAGAGTCAAAGTGCAGCCTTCCAGGGTCGGCACTAGACAAGTCAGATAGCAAATACTGTCTCATTGAGAATCAGTTTTAGTAAAGTAGATTCCAGTAATTTTATATTAAAATGGTAATATATTCGTATAAGGTCGAGGGTTAAGGCTCTCGACTAGCAAGCTGGAGGTCGCGGGTTCAGATCCCGTCGTGCACAAGTAATTTTTTTATGATTCATTTAGTTTGTTTCACAAAATATATACAGTATATGTATTTGCGTCCCCTTCCAGAGCGGAAGATACCCTCAGAAGCAGTGGCTTAAGCCGTATTTGGTGACCAGATCTGAATAGCCAGTTACTTCTCTACCATCCTCTTCCTCATCTCCTTCCCATCCTCATTACTTCCAGCCCGACAACATACCCCAATTGGGAACGCCATGGTCTCACTGGTTTCAGACGGTAAGGAGCAGTTTGTGCGGTATTCACATAAAAACAACAAAAGGGCAGATATTTTTTAATAATTTTTAAATCCCTTTAATTATTACTCTCGTTTTCTTGAATCAATGTATAAATGAAGTGATCGAGCTGAAACTCGGCAAATAGACTCGTTGCCGATAAAAATGCGTTCTATTAACTGGCAATCACACATACAAACGCGGAAATATACGCATTTCTCTAAAAATGTCTCTTACAGCAATTAATATACAAAATAAATGTCGGTCCTATCAATTGTCATTTGGCTCAGGTGGAAGATGGTTCAATTCTCAATCTAACCAATAAACAAATATTTTTAAATGCAAAAATTTATAAAAATTGGTGTATTTTATAAAAATAAAAAATAAATCTGGTTGAATTTTTTTTTTCTTTTGTTTGCTTATTTTTTTATTGGAAGTCATTCTCTAACCTCTGCAACCGCACTGCAAATACTGTAGCTTGTCACTATACCTCTAGCTTTATTATAAAATTACGTATTTACGTTTCGTTGTTTTACGATTCCTTGAAATATTCAGTAACAACTACGATGTTGGTCACACTTCGCCCTACAGTAAGCGATCCGCCGATTTGACACGGAAAAGTTTGATATCCTATTTTACTGTCTACGGTCATCCGTACAGAATAACTGGACATCGGCCAAACGTAGCGCATCCATTTTCAAAATTTTGTTAACCCCTCCAGTGTTTGAGGGTCATATATGACCGGGCGTTCATATTTTATAAAATAATTTTTTTCTTTTTTTCTATCATGCGTAAATACTTAATTTTTTTGACGTTACCAAGAGAAATAATAATTCTTTTCAGTTTACCTCAAATATTTATACTGCAAAACATTAATAAATCGTAAAAATAGCTAAAAATGAATAATCCATATTTCGCGCCGCTATCGTAGCAATCTTTTTTAACTTTAAATATTATTTCTTATTTTTTTTATTATTCGAACAAGATAAAATTGAAGGTACAGTTTTCTTACAAATTCGCCAAACAAAACGAACGTGCTTTCTAGATATCGAGTTCTCTCAATTTATCTATGATTGGAGTGAAAATGTGTTGACGTTTTTAACAAAATTTTTCACGTTTGAAATTAAAATTATATTATTTTGAAAAACTAATGTTTATTTTAAATACATACATCGGATAGATAATTTTATCTAGTTTCTAAAAAAGTATTTTTTTATGAAAAATTAAAAAATAAGATGAGGTATATAGTGAATTTAAAATACACAGAAAACATTGCAAACTGTACAAAAGTTATGAAAGTACTGAAGGGAGAGTTTACATAAAGATTTTACTTATTTTAATTTTCTCTGGAATTCGGAGTAGGTACTCGTAATTTTTGTACCTTATATTCCCTCAATCAAAATAAGTTAATCTATGTATTTAAAAATTTATGCAATGATGTTCACAATTATCAACTGAGTTGCGTAGCGACAGTTTAACTCGACCGTGCTGCATTTCGTCAGTTTGTAAATTTGTTTGTGCGTTCCGTTTCCGTTAGTACAGTATAGATTATTATTTCAAATGTGAAATCATCGTGTCCATTTGGACTTTTTTCGCATTTTTTAAATGTTATGGTACCTACCTACCCGAAGTAATTTTGAAAAAATAATTGTCATTGAGATAGCGGCGTTTCTTTGGATAAATTGTATAATGTTCATTATTTTAAATAAAAACAAGCATAAAATAGAAATAAAAGTACAGGATGGTTTAAATTAAGTTGGTAATCTAATGATTTCGGAGGAAATTTTGGTTATTATTAATCAATAATATAAAAGAAACATACTTTTTTGGACGCGAGATCTTCTACTGTACACATAATTAGTAGTGTATTTATATGACCGATTAAAGATTACGAGTTCCATAAACATCAATGCCGATATATTTTTGGACGCAAGATCTTCTACTGTTCACAGAACTACTAGTGTATTTATACGAGTATGACGTATTAAAGATTATGAGTTCCATAAACACCAATGTCGATATATTTTTGGACCCGAGATCTTCTACTGTACACAGAACTACTAGTGTATTTATATGACGGATTAAAGATTATGAGTTCCATAAACATCAATGTCGATATATGTTTGGACGCGAGATCGTATACTCTAACAGCACTACTAGTGTATTCATATAACAGATTAAAGATTACGAGTTCCATAAACATCAATGTCAAATATATGGTGAAAAATTGGCTCTCGGAAAAAAATATTTTCTTTAATATGTATGAAAAAATGTTGAATCTGTAGACATAAGATGTACTCGTAAATTATAACTTCTAAAATGTATATGTAACTAAACTTTAAGCACCTGTTGACAAGCCAATTCAATTGGCTTAGCAGGACTTGTTTGTTGATATGTATTAACTATTCATTCAATAAAAAATAATGATAAAAATTTCAATTGCCATTTTATTTTATTTGATAGTTGATCGTTTTTCGATGTGCAGTATAGTTCATCGCTTTAGTTGGTTAGGATTCAAACTTTGCCTCACCCAAGTTCTGAAGTGTCAAAGTTTGCAAAGACGATTTGTCATAATCTATTTAACATTTTAAACAGAAAGAAGTTTGTACTCAGAAATGAGAATATTCTGAGTAGACATTTAAAAAAGGTATAATAATAGGAGGCAACCGAAACCAAACAATTACCAGAAGTTTGAGAATATGGCTTATTATAAAACATTGAAAAGAATTTAAGATTTATGAATGGTAAGATTTTTTAAATAATTTTGTTTTTAAAGCCCGTTTAAATTCCGCCAAATTCTGGAAGATGAGGGAAGTTTATTTCAAATGGGCGGGCCAGTTACACGAAAAGAGCGATCATAGAAAACAGCTCAATTTGACATACAAAATTCGATTAGACGATTACTAACATCTAGATCTGCTGACCTTAGAGTAAACTAAACTTTTTCGCCCCCATCTTGAATATGCTTGTGTTAAATGGTCTCCTTTTTATGTTATCCACATTCGTCATATTGAGTCCGTTCAACATCGGTTCCTAAAAGGTATTGCTAGGAGGCTAGGATTAGAAAGAGGCAATTACTCGTATTATGAAATTGAACAAATTCTAAACCTTTCTCCTTTAGAAGACCGTCAGAAAAAATCTGATTTCATTTGTTTCTTTAAAATTATCAACAATTTTATTGACTTACCTACATTACTAGAACTCATTTCATTCAATGTACCTTCTCGTAGACTCTGAAATAAAGAACTGCTCTTCCTCAATCAACACTCGACTAATTATGCTTATAATTCACTATTGTCCAGAATTTGTAGAATGGTCAATTCACGTCAAGACCTTGATTTTTTTGGTATAATTCACAATGTTTTTTGTCGCTCACTATGCAATTGAGGATATTTTGTATCGCTTTAGATTTAGCAAGGTCTTGAATTGACTTGACACTTCTATTTCATTTTAATTTGCTTATGTTTTCCCTGTTTGTCTCTGCTTTTATATACCATCCTTTAATATTGCATTGTACTGTCCCAAATCTCGTGTCGCTTTGTAATATATTGAACGGAAGTCCGTTAATTAATTAATAAATAAATAAACTGTCTATCGCTTAAGTTTTACGGACACATAGTTTCGATATATAGGCTGGCGCCATACAAGGTAAAGGGAAGTTAAAACCCTGTCCAACTGAAGTGACGCTTTGTGTAAGATTGTCTCTCCCGTAGAGACCAGTTCAGTAAGATGTGGCTAGATATCTGATATACATTCCAAACCACGTTCAATTCTCAAATAATCCATAACTTCGAAACAGCGATCTCGATAATGCCCATCGCTATTCGTAAAGCTGCGAGCTTAGCCCACGCTCTATTCGAAACTCAGTGATTTAAATTCAGGATCCGTACGAATCAACAAATTCACATATCCACAGTATCAAATTCCGGCGTATATCAAATATCTATCTCCAATATTGTAAGCCTCTCAGTGGCGTGCCGTGGATAGTTGCAGTCTATTATTTACTGAAAAAATAATGTTTTATACAAACCATTTAAAAATATATATTATCTGTGTATCCAAGTGGAACCGGATTTTGAATAAAGAAAACTTACCATTTAATGAAAATCAAAAAAAAAATTGTATAATGAATCGATCGTGTAGTTGTAATTACAGAGAGAGCACCATAAGAAAATCGAGCTCAAAGTTATTTGTGATTTTTTTCACTTGGTTTTTTGATGTTTTAACAAAATAACAGCATGATATAATAAAATATTATAAATATATTGATGACCACCGTCGACGAGGGATAAGGCTATTGATTATCAAGCTGGAGGTCGTGGGTTCAAATCCCGGCGTGAGCAAGTAAATTTTATTTGATTAATTTGTGTTATTCCACAAATTACTATTTTAAATTAATATATAGTACCTATATTTGCGGCACGTTCCAGAGCGGAAGATACTCTCAGTATCGCCCTGGTGTAAGACCACCATTCAGAATTGAAACGTTGCTTGAAATGTGTTCGGTGACCAGATCTGAATAGCCAGGTACTTTGCCACCTTCCCCTTCCAAATATCCTTCCCTTCTCTTCTCCCTCAACCTTATAATATACACCAATTGGTACAGTTGGGACTCTTGAGCGATTTCAATTTATTTTTTATTGACTGGTGGCGTTTTTGGCGTTCGGTTCGGTTCCTACTCAGGCATCGTTCGTCGTTCCTACTCATTCCTCAGCCGGCCATCACTGCACAAGTAATTTTTCCGCTTATTGAGATGGTAGCAGGAGATTTTCAAATGTTGTCAGGTTATTTGTGACCCGGAATTTTCTAATGTTGTCAGGTTATTTGTAAGCTGGAAATGTTTTTCTTCCTTAAAAAAAAATAATTGAAAAAAATGAGTCCAAAAACACAGTAATTTGAGTACAAAATTTTTTTATCCTAAATTTATATCAATTTTTTTTGTTATTTTTACACCCAGCGGTGTAAAAAGAACAATACATTTAATTTGCATTTGTTTACTCTGTCTATTCGTTTCCTTAGATTCTATTAAATTATAGTAGATTATTTTGTCTAGTATAATACTCGCTTAACCACCAAAAATAACTTGTCTGCACGTCCCTGAAGCCTTCAATGTGGATTCCACAGCAGTACGTAAGTGTATTCTGGCTTACTGACTTCGAATGCTATGAGGAGATAGCGCGCCTATTTGTCGAACCTTATTTGTAGAGACGTCGCCTTGCAAGGGATGAATATGAAATAATAATATTATTATTACTACTGCCGACTGGCACAGGGGCGTTAGAGAAAGCACTAAACCATATAAACACGCGTAATAAAAAATATTGTTTTTATTGTGAACACAAAAAGTGCCAGTGTCTTCGTTTTTAACTAGCTGTACGCGGTGTAACACTGGGAAAAGAATTTAATTTGTATGATAAAAGAAATAACTTGTAAGATATATGCCAGAGTTAAGTTAGCCCCTCAGATGCTGGGCGTACTGTACAGGGCCTGCAGATACTTTCAGTAATCAAACCGTAACTTACGAATCGCAAGTGCGCTCCACTATTGAATTTGGCGGCCACCTCTAGTCTGGAGCCCCAAAATACATGAAAAGAACCCTTGACTCTGTGCGGATAGTTTCCTATCTCTTAACCTCCCCGCATACCCAATTTATACCGATTTATATCATCTTTCTCGTTGACTTTTTCAGTTTTTAAGTTCCAAAAAATATATACGTTATTTTTTAAGATAATATTTATACATTTTTTATGCCGAAACGTTTATTATATGAAATTCCCTCATAAAAAAAATCACAAAATAAACTCCCAAAATTATTAAAAACACGTTTTGTTCTGTTATTTAATATGTTATAGGCATGAAAAAATTCACAGTGTATCTTTAAATGCAACTAAAGCATTTGTAGAGATATTTTTGATCTAATACAAACGAGTTATATTTTGATAAATATTTTCACCATTTTAGTTTAATTAGCGCGCTCTCTGTAACATTCGTATTTAAATATCTTTCTTTCAAACCATCATTACGTTTACTTCAGGGCCTTAACAAACGGATTGCAATTCTTAGATCGTCAGATATCTACCGGTATAACAATGGAAAATGCTCCGAGGAACTAGCATCATTGTACCATGAATTGTTTGTTTGCGGATCGAACGGATGGGAATCGAACCCAGGATCTCTGGCTTATCGGGACAACGCCTTTAACGACTCGTCCATTGGCACCTAATTGTTTTACATTAGACAGAGATCCTGGGTATTTTATTTCATATATGTGTTATCTATGTGAGGATATTATGTCAGCGCTCTTTAATAGCAGCAGACACATGTCAGCGCTTTATTAGCAGCAGACACATACCTGGACGGATAACGAACCTCGTGCTGGCACTGTTGGTGGACGCGGTGGACTCTCTCCCTGCAGCTGCTGTTCCAGTTTCTTCACCATCTAGGATTCTTGCTGCAAAGTATCCATCTTCTATCTTCATGTCACCTGTTCCTGTCCTTCATTCTACTTTACTTAACTTCACTTTATTTTGGTAATATTCATATATTTTGTAATACCTGCATCAACTGTAAAGCGCCCCTGAGGTGATAACTCACAAAAGCGGAGCTATAAAAATTGTCCAATTATTATTATTATTATTTATTTATTATTTTTTAAAAAACATGACATATTACATAGTACAATGATCTTTGGCTGTCCAACTAGGAGAATACCTGTTTTAGGACAGTCAGAAATAGGCATATTTATTGAAAGCGATTCATGTTTAGTCTAGTGTATTGACTTTTACTTATTGCACTTTATAAATAATATGAAAAGAAAAAAATAATAGTATAAGAAGTTGCTAACTTGTATTTTAAATAATATAAACGTAGAGAATAGACCAAAAGAATATACAAATATGATAATACAAAAATAGCAATATCGTAAAAAATTATTGACATATGAGTTTATAAAATTGAAATTTTACTTTTTATTTTGATGAAATTAATATTTAAAATTTATAAAAGAGTTGAGAAATTAAAAAAAATGAAAATAAAATAAAAAGATGTAAAGAAAGGTTATAAGAAGATTTTAAATTTACAATGGTAAACACATAAATTTACTGTTATACATATATTTATTTATTTATTTATTTATTTATATATATATACGCCTAAAAAGGCTTTTACATAGAAGTGATACATGATGCAGTACAATAAGAGAATATGTATTATACAGGAGATATTGACAGTAAATAGATGTAATCCATTTTAAAGAAGGAAAAAAATAACATAAAGTAAAAAAGAAATTACAACAACATTACATATAAAACAAATCATTAAAACTAATTTACCAAAGCTACTCTAATTTGTAGGATTCAACAAAGTGTTGATGTAGATTATGCTTAATTCTATATATGGAGTCAATAAATAAATCAATAACACCCCCATACTTGTTGCCCAGATCATGCATCCTATTGGTCAGTGAGTGTGTCTGATAGTTGGTCGAGTATGTATTACAGAAGAATGTTATATTTTGCCTTGTATTCCTAGTCGGCACATGTAGTTTAATAGTGGCAAGGATGGCAGGACTATCAATTAAGTTGTTAATGACTCTGTGTAACACAACCAGGTCTGAAATAATTCTCCTGTCAGACAGTGTTATTAGATGCAATTGATTCATCAAACTGACATAATTAATGTAATCAATAGGAATTCCGAGCTTAAAATTAACGTACTTAAGAAATTTGTGCTGAACTCTTTCTATATTATTGGAGTGAACTTTATATAAAGGGGACCAAATAGGTGAATTATACTCCAATTGACTTCTGACTAATGAAGTATAGAGGGTTCTCATACAATCTATGGACTTAAAATCGGTTAAAGTTCTGCAAAGGAAGCCAAGCATCTTTAAAGCCTTATTAGTTATATAGTTGATGTGTTCAATGAATGACAAGTTTTCAACGAATATTACACCCAAGTCACGAATATGTGATACTGGTATTAATTTAATATTATTTAATGTATATTCATGTAATATATTATAACGAGTTTTGGAAAATCGTATTACTTGACATTTCTGAATGTTCAAAAATAAAGCATTTTGTTCACACCATATATATATATATAAAATAAAATAAAATAAAATTATTAATTTAATATTATTATTAATTTAGATTTATTATTATTATCTTCTTCTTTAATAATGTTTTATTTGTTTCAAAATACAAAATGTCCGGATCTATGTAATCGTTTCATACTAGGGTGGTTTTTATGAAACTATTTTTGATATGAATATAAGAAAGTCGCTTGGCTTCCACCCTGTCTGAATTTCCATAGATAAGAAGCCTATGACTATGAGAAATTTATTTCATGAAGATTTTATTGATCTATGGCTACCTAGACTCGTAAAAGTTGTCATAAAATATTCATAGATGGCAATAAAGTAGGGAAAATGCCCAAAATGGCGGCGGAAATACATTCTTGGGTGATTTTTGATGTGATATGATTCCGAAACGAGGTTTTTAGTGGAGATTGACAGTGACAGGAACTCATTTTCCAGGCAATTCTTACGCGCTGATGATGATACACGGACGTGATATGCCAAATAACTTGGATTATCTCCTTTTACACGTTTCTCCGCTGCCGGGTAGGAACATAATAACCGTTCAACGCTGGCCTTTTATCAAATGTAAATACTGTACAAGAGTCCCAACTAGCCTTTTTTACCGCTGCTATAACTAACACCTCTGCTGTTGGTCGCCCCAATTGTCTCGCTACGTTTGGTGACTTAGCAGGGGTGCCCGAGTTCATGGGGTGAGGTTTATCCAGGTCTTGACGGCGGATGCACCTGCGTACCGGGCCGATTGAGGGAGACACTTTTTGACGTCTCCAGCCGGACTCTCTCGACCCATCGCCTGTCATCGCATTGGGAGGGATGGATTCTTGTGTGACTCCTGAACATACTGACTCCAGATTCCTACCTGCCGCTCATACCCTGTTCCTTCCCAGAACTTCTTATTCTTAATTTCCTTAAAATCCACTAGTAATGCATCGATGTTATAAGTATAAGTGATAGAGTATATGTTAAATGTATAAATTAAGTTGTAAAGCGCCCTTAAGGTAATTTTTCACGAAAACGGCGAAATAAAGATGAACCAAATGTCGGCCAGTATGATGAGTTTGGGCAAGTGACGAATAATAAATGCGAGACGTCCTAGTAACACGTAAACATGATGTAAAAGAGTCGTAAGAACACAACAGTCTGAGAGGGGTGTGAAGCAAGCAGTGTATACTAGCAATGAGTCGTTCAAGAACGAGCCGTACAATATTGATCTAGTTCTTTTTCGTACGACTCGCGTTAAACCGTACCACGGCGCAATTGAACGGTTACATTTTTTTATCAGAACATATAAAAAAAATATACCTTGAAATTTTTTTTTTGTATTTACACCAGATTATTTATGAATTTACACTCCGACACTCTTTACATCTAGGAAGCTAAGTATAAAAAATGTCTTAAGGCTAATTAAAGAGGAATTACATAAATACATCCACTGTTTCAAAAATTTCATTCAACAGCACCATTTATCGTATTATTACATTACGTACATTCCGCGTGGTATCTTGAATAAGTCATGGCAACGACTACGGCTGAATTTTAATTCTTATTAACATTAATTTGTATTACATACTCAGAGACCTGAACGGCGTCTGACTGTCCGACTTCTGTGAGTATGATCATTCATCGGGGGAGCCGTAGCGGGGGAGCCGTAGCGGGGGAGCCGTAGAGGGGGAGCCGTATCGGAAGAACCGTATCGGGCGAGCGCAGTATTCTCATTGCTCATACGCTCTTAGCTCAATTCAGTCGACTTTTTGGTACCGTGGCTCCGCGCTTAATAAAACAAGTATGTCCCATCGCAAGTGTATGCCACAGACTTACATGGCACTCCATCCTATCTGCCTGTGCGTGCGTGTGTCTGTGTGTGCCGAATCAATGTATTGGTTAGTTATATTTACATTTGAAATTAAAAAAAAAACAACAAAACAAGAAACGATGGCACACAGAAACATGCAATACAAATTTTTGCAGCAAAAATGTGCTGAATTTTTAAAACATAAGAATTCTCTCTGCTTATTTCTTCGGGGACACGAAATGATGTCTGCACCAAATTGTAATCCCACTCCGGAGTCCAGTGGTAGGGAACTACGGCCCCCGACCGCAAAACACGGGTAACTAGCCCTGGACACGCCGAGTAAACATTATATATCTGTCTCGTTGCGTTTGCGGGAATTCGAGAAAGTTTTCAGATAGTTGTGTTCAACTGAATATTAACAAAGGTCAAATAATATTTTAATCTCTGATTAGTAAAGCTTCACAACAAAGGAAATCAATATAAATATTAATTTATAAAGTAAGTACTTTGAAGAAGTAACCATCTTCTAACATCCACTAATGACAAAAAAATCAGGAACAATCATTTCGAAATCCCAGGTTCAATTGAAGCTCTTAGCTCTACAAAAAAATCTAATATGCAGATGATTTCTACGAGTGGATTATTTTCAAATCACGTTATGTCAAACGGTGCTTGAAATAGCTTTTGCAATACTTGGTGACCAGATCTGAATAGCCAGGTACTTCCCCACCTCCTTCTCATCCCCACTAACCTCACCTTCAAAACATATCATAATTGGGGATGAAATAGTCCCATTGGCTCCAGACAGTTGGGACTCAAAATTCACCAGAATATTTGCATATATTTTGCATAAATCTGTTTTTTGCCCTCACGATAAATTAATAGGCCTTAATTTCTCAAGTTTAGAATGTTTTATATTGATAATATGTCATGACGATACAAAGAATGCAAAAATATTCGGATTTTCGCGAACACATATTCCGACATCATGATAATATATCAATAATTTACTGGTTAACCAGGAAACCTGTTAAATTATTCGCAAGGCCTGCAATAACGTTTTTAACCGGAATTACCAATTTATAATTCAAAGTTCCTACATTTAAGAACATATTTATGAACAATTCGATTATTCAAATTATAAAAGAAAAAGATAAATACTCATTCATAACTGAAAATCGAACCAGACTTAAATATATATTTGCACGCCCTAAACTTCACACTTTTTTGCCCAGTACCGTTATACCCACAAGGAAAACATTCCTTTAATAAATTACCAGAAGAAATCAGAAGCATTGATGATAAAAAACAAATATTGAACTATATAAAAAAATATTTAAGGGAAATCATTAACAAAAAACCTGATTCTCCTAGTTTCACTTGAAAATCTCACAAATTATCCTACATTACTCTATTTATCCTCCATAATATTTTTTCTTCTTTCCAAATACAACTATTTGTAAGGATTTTATTTTCGTAATTATTTTTGTACTTTGTAACCAAGTTATATTATTTTTTTGCAAATGTACACTCCTCTTCCATCCACAAGCGAATGCTTTTAATTGAAGTGTAGTATAAATTAAAACAGCATGACTTGTAAACATTGTATATTTATTGTAAAAAATACAAATGTTAAACAATAAACAATATTTCCTGTATTTGAAGAGATTCATAATAAATTAGAACTAGTCATTTTTCTCCGTGTACAAATGAAGCATTAATCAGTATAAATCTACATTACATGAATTATTCTGTTACACTCGCTAGTTATATTAACATATTTCAACAAACCCCATAGCTAAAATTCAAAATACTTCGGAACTAAAAGTTGTATCGGAACACCTGTAAAGCCGTATCCAACTCTCATCCCTTGGGCGCCGTACAGCCTGCCGACCCCGGCCGGTGGGTGGAAAACCAGGGAGTGGAATAAAGGGGAGGTTGGGGGATGATGAAGAGAACAACGAAATTTGCGGTTCTCTTTAAGTCCGCGGGGAATCGACTCGAAGCCCGATGCAACAGTACACCGAACGAACAAAGTTGAATAATTTCTCAGCCACGTACATTGTACCGCGGAGTCAGAGTTACCGCCGCAATCCTCAACGTGCCAGTTTACGTTTGAGCAAAACATTTTGAATTTCGAACTCTTAAAGAAGTTACTCGAAATACGCCTGTCTTAGCGGTTAGGTGTTGAAATCGAGTTCGAAGGTTGTTGTTCGCGATTCGGATTCTCAAGGCGATTGACTTTTTGAGAACTTCACAATCATGATTATGCTCTCAGCGTCGCCCCAGATCAGATCTGAATCCACTTTGCTCTTTCCTATCTTCTTTCCCTCCCTCCTACCCTTAGTTTCACATATTGGGGATGTCATAGTCTGGCTGTATTCGGTATTGTTGGTTTCGGTACTGTCGCCTCGGGAACCATTATTGGAAAACCAACACCTCTATCATAGGTTCACTACGTTTGGTGATTTAGCAGGGGTGCCATGCCAGGAGAGGTTGGTTTGAGGAGACCCTTTGATCTCTCTCGACCCATTACTTCGCGCCGCAGTGGGAGGGATATATTCATATGCCCGTCACTCTTGGATATACTGATCCCTAGATTCCTGCCCAACTCTCATACCTTTCACCTTCCCATAACTTCCTCTCCTTCTGAACCTTCACAAAGACCATCAAAAAGAGCCCCGAGGGAAATGGGGGTTAGTGTAAAAAAACTTCGTCTAAAATAATACTTATTCGTCTAAATTTTAGGTTAGGTTAGGTAAGAAACATTGCAATGGTGTCAGAAGCATTTAAGCTCCTCAATGGCCACATTTGCAATCCAGATGTTCTGGTACGTGTTACGTTTTACGTCCATAATAACTTCACCAGAGCTAGACAGCACAGCCTTTTTATTTTTCCAAGAGGCAGGACAATCCTACCAAGCATTATGCCTCGGTGGAGAATGACTACGAGAATGACTACGTTAATTTATTAAAAAAAATAATGCTAAAAATGGGACTGGGAATGAATTGACGAGTTCCAGTTAAAACCGAATGTTTTATGAGGGCCCCGGAAGACGTGCTCATACAAATTCTATTAAATTCCATGTTTCATGCCGACTAGGAACACAAGACAAAATATAACATTACTCTGCAATACATACACAACCAACTACCAGACACACTCACTGATCAATAGGATGCATGATATTATGCATGATTGAATCCATTTACACTTATTTATGCATTAGCACTTTGTTGAATCTTACAAATTAGGGTAGCGTAAGTAATGTAATTTTAGTGATTTGTCTTATATGTAGTATTGTTCTACTCTCTATAATATTTTACTAGTATTATTTTATATTCATAAGCTTTAAAATTTTTTTATAATTTTCGATAGCTTTAAAAATAAAATAAAATAATAAAATAAAACCAAATAAAATAAAATACTGATATTGTCGCATTCTGTCATGATATTATTAGAAACGAACACGTGTTTCGATATATTCAGAATGACTAATATTTTATCAGGAAATTGGCATGTTATCACTTTTTTAACAGCATCATTTTTTTCCGTGAACACCAACTATAATTTATGTACGTTTATGCATTTTTTACGTTTCTACGTTTTTGTATATTTTCACATTTTTCGTTCACAGTACCTTATGTGTTCTACATCTGTAGTCTATGTAATATATTGCCGTAAAACTGTTTTATGTAAACTAAAAAAAAAATCTTTAATAAAATTTGCCCTAATTTTGATTAATAAATATTATATACATATATATTTCTTGTCATAAGCCTAGACAAAATATCATTCATGTAAAAATGCTTTCAAATGATGAATTTTCGGCTTACGAACTGTATTGAATTTGTGTTTGTGGTCACTGCCGAAATTCAATTATTATTTCAAAAAATATATCACAATCAAAGGATTTTAGGTTCACTAAATCGGTTCTAGGTAATAATGTTTCTTATCAAAATGTTCCCAATAATAATGTTCCTAACCTAACCGATCCATTTAATAAATTAATTTATAGTCATTCTGTTATTTATTTGAGTTCTTTCCACTGTGTGAATATTGACTAGGACCATTTTAGCAGGGTACGTTCTGACCGGGGACATTTTGGTAAGGAACATTTCAACTAGGAACATTATAGCAGGGAACATTTTAACTGGAAATATTCTTACCGGTCACGCACAAAATCACGTCTCCTGCCTAAAACAGCGATCGTGCTTGGCTCTTTAGATCCAGTAATTTCACTACAAACATAGACATTATTTCACACAGTATTGTTATATGTTAATGTATCGGGAGCATCTCCTATCCTCTTCCTATTTTCCCCTTCCTCTCCCTTTCCTAACACCAAATTAATTTTAAGATACTAAAACTTCATTTTTAATGCACTTTAACATAAGAAACTTCTGTGGCTTGACTTCAGTTAACTTGTATACCTATTTATATCTATCATTGTATATTATATTAAAGCTGTTTGTTTCTTACAAAATAAATAAATAAATACTGTCGAGACAACCTAGTCAATTTTTGTGAGTTATCCATTTATCATGTTGAACACGAAACTACGTAAATTTTGCATTAATTAATATTAAAAGATAACATTTTGACTATATAAAGCATTCAATAAAAGTTTGTTTTCCTCAGCCTCTCCGTAATGAGACAAACTGTGTCTCATATTTTCAAATTCTCAAAATCCTCAAATTTCAAATTTCGCCAAAATTTCATTTGTCGTCTTTGCCAAATTGCGGGAGTGAAATTGCCTCAATTTCGCACCCCAAGTCTCACCGTGCTCCCCCTTATCCCTCCCTATTCTACTACACTCAACAATATCATCCCCATTCCTCCCCTCGTGATGGTCGCATCACATCCCCTAGTCCCCTGTCAATCGTACAATTTGCATTTTGCATCCTAAGCTTGAAATCTGTCAATCTTTGAAAAAATAAACAAACTCGCGGTTTAGTGGAAATCAATATGCTGTTCTTTGTGTTCTGGCGGTGCATCATGAATAAGATAAAGAAGGGGAGCTTAACACAGATGCCCCCTTGATTTAGTTCATATTCAGAGTGTACAGAAAAGGATTTAGATGGATGTGTTGTGTAAAATGTGAAATGGGTCGATAGGAAAGTGATTTAAAAATAATTAATTAGTTTCTTGACGTCCATATCTAATAATATCTCTATGCGACTCTTTTTTTTGTTTACAGTGATAATGCCCTAAAAATATCCAATCGGTGTGACAAAGCGTCAAGTATATATTAAAGTTAAAGTAATTAATATTATAATGATACTTTATTAAAACGTATTATACTGATACTGTATTAAAACATATTATAATGATACTTCATTTAAACGTATTATAATGATACTTTATTAAAGCGTATTATACTGATACTGTATTAAAACATATTATACTGATACTTTATTTAAACTATTGTGCTGATACTTTATTTAAACGTATTATACTGATACTTTGTTAAAACGTATTATACTGATACTTTATTTTAGCCATCAAATGTATGCCGAATATCAAATTCTAATGCCCGTACCTTTGAAGGAAATTATTCTATTGTTTAAATATGTTAAAGTAAAACAAAGCATTTATTTCAATAATTTCATCTAATTTAGCAAACCTCAATGTAACTTATCTCTGTCAAATAATTATGGAATTATTTTTTAATAAATTCAAACCTTTTTAAAAGGGTCTCGCAGCTGTTTTAGCCTCACTCTTCCGTAGCATTTTCATAATTTTTTCCTCTGCCTAACCTTACGGAAACACCTCCTAAGGACGGTTTTACGACCCTGTAAAGTTAGCCCGCCCGTAAATTCGCCTTATTCCGTGTGCGGGATGTACGCTAGTACGTCGGTACGTTAGTACGGTATGTCTGCACGTTGCCATAGCATTTCTGTAATTTTAAGTGTAATAATTTCGCCGCCTTTTGCTTGTCGAGGGATGGCAAACGGTTTAATTAAAAAAACTGTTTAAGGATAAAATAAAAACTATTCAGAAAATGCTCTTTCAAAGATAGCGCTGACTTAATTATTATTTTAGAATTTTTTTTTTGCAAAGTGGGTATACTTTAAAATATTAAGATGACTTTCTCCGATGCGTACTGGATATGGATATAAAAACTCAATTGCCACAGATGACAATTCAACACAGACAATTCAACACAACGACCATTTAACACCCCTTTATAAAGTGATCAAATCATTAATAATATAATATTAATAATTTTTATTCCATTTTTTCAAGGCATACAAGTGATCTAAAAAACAACAAATTTCGTAAATACAATAAATTTTACGATATTAAGGACAACTACCTACCTACCTTCCTATAAAGGTAGATATTTCTTCTCTGAATTTGTCTAAACAAGCACTTTCAGTTTTGAAAATGACACTTAAATTGATAGCAAATCCGAGTTTTTCTTTAGTGTGAGTGGTTTATTTATGTCTAGAGTTCATTGAATCGGAGTTACATACTGCCGAAATTAGTATTTTTAATCAATATAATTTTCTCACAACCAATAGTTGACAATCTCTCCCAGTCTGTCTGACAGCGAAATTTGTGCAAAGGTAGAATTTAGTGAGTTTAATACGAGTGCCGGGTACCAGGCAGGGTTAGAACCGAGATACCAGCATTACCAACAGTGCCACTAGTACCACCTAAATACCTCTGTTGTAGCCAGCTTGCAACTACCGAAGAGATCAACAGATGGAAGTGTGCTGTGGGCGTGTCCGTATGTGAGTAATCATTTAAATATAAAAAATCATAACCAGTTGTTTGCCCCAGTGCAAACGACCCCCAAGGAGGCGGTGGACTACAAGGAAAAGGATCGGAGCAAGGCGGAAATGAATGAGGACTGCACGGAGAAAAAATAATAAACTTAATTTGATCTCGAATTGAATATCTTCAAATTATTGGTAACCCGTTTAAAAACGAGATTACATGCCGTTTCCTGAAAATCTTTCACAAACATCGTGATAATATATTTCTATTGTACTAAAACATCAGGATACCTATTTATTCATTTGTTAAGTGCCTGAAATCCCGTTTTACCCGGATTATCAATAATTTTAATAGATTATTAACCCTTCACGCTTTTGGTATATTGACCATTATATTTCTCAAAAAGGCTGTCGGAAAATCATTTTTTTTAGTAAAACATTTAAAAATATTAAAAAGGGCACATCTTACGTTTTTTCGTCAAAGCTCTGAACTAAAATTACTGATAACAAATTAATAAATCATGTTTTATTTGAATTATATTCTTGTTTCGCATCTCTTCTTCTTCTTTCGTATGGTGGGGGGGTCAGAGGGGGACATCAAGGTCTGCGAGCCAGTCTAGGGCCTCAGGCGTCGCCATGTGGACCTCATCAATCCTGCCGGGGAATGAATGTAGCGGGCATTCGTTGACCACAAGTGTAGTGTGCCAACTACCACACACGGTTGTGTCCGCCGCGCTGTTCGCGATGCCACCGGCACGTTATTGTTACCGCGCGTGTAGGTAGTGCAGTGAGTGAAGCGGATACCAAATTAAGTGGGCCTCCAACTACAAACTATGCCGCTATTTAAGGGGCCGAAGACCTTGGTCTCCCGGCCAAGGGGATCGATAAAATCGGGGTTGTTTAACATAAAAATAATTAATAAAAAATTCACAAATTTTCATATTTTTTGATTTCATAGAGGTGTACATTTTAATTATCCTGTGGTTAATTTATGTATTTTAATATAAAGTCTTTTCTCTATTTAACACCAACAACAAATTTTAGTTCATATTTCTAATTATTACCATATTAGCTGTTCCGAAAAGCGAACAAATTGACAACTGAAAGGTTTGTTCCCAAAACCGAACAAATCAGGCCGAGGAGATAATAATTGAACAATACTCTATTTTCTCCGTGTGGAGGCGAGTAGCGAGGGACTGGAATCTGTGGAGAGCATTGTGGAGTTCGATACACTTCTGGAGACTATGTGTTCAGTGGCTAGTAGCTACTAAGGCGACGTACGAGATCATTTAGTTCTGGATGCCACTATTCTGTGCTCCGTTCTTGTTTACGATGAAATGAATACTTACTGCTTTTACATCGGAAGGCGTTTTATGAATGTTGTTTAACCCTTCAGTACTTTCATAACTTTTGTACAGTTTACAATGTGTTCTGTGTATTTCAAATGCGCTATATACATCTTATCTTTAGCACTTAAAATAAACATTACTATTTCTAAATAACAAAATTTTATTATCAAAGTGAAAATAGTTGTCAAAAGTGCTAACCACATTTTTACTTAAATTTTTACTCCAATCATAGAAAAATTGAGAGAACTTTATTTTAAGAAAAACATGTTCGTTTTGTTTAGAAATTTGTAAGAAAACTGTACTTTCACTTTTATCTCGTTCATATAATAAAGAAAAAAAATATAATGTTTAAAGTTAAGCCGATTGTTACAATAGCGGCGCGATATATGAATTATTAATTTTGGTTGTTTTTAGGATTTTATTAATGGATTCCAGTATAAATATTTGAGGCAAACTGGAAGGAATTATTATTTTTCTTTCTAATTTCAAAAAAATAAGTATTTCCGCATCATACGCCCGGTCTCATATATGACCCTGAAACACTGGAGGGGTTAAAAGAAAAGCTTTTGGTGGGATGGACGGTTTAATTTACGAATACACACATCTTCAATTATTTCATGATGAAAGAGAAAGGGGCCTTTTTGGCCCGGAGCTCTGTATGCCAATATTTCATAAGTCATCTTCAATTATGTACCTGAACAATGTTAAGTAAATTACAGAAATATATTTTTTCATATAATATTGTATTAATTACAAGATCTCATTATTTGCTTTGTTATTTACACATGTTCTTAATTTCTATTTTCTGTATTTGGTAATTTACTTGCTCATAGGGGTTATTTATTACTTAAACAATTGTTATTTACACATCTTTTCAATTATTATTTTTTTGGTAAACTAATGTTTAAGACAAGATTTTTTTATGCATAGCACAAAGGGTAACAATTATTTTTTTTACAAGCAATAATTATTCGCCTGAAATACTCATCCACATTGAAAAATCTCCTGATAAAAGATACATGACGCCAACGGGACTCGAACCCGTGTCCCTTCGATTTCCGGTCGACAGCTCTGACCACTGAGCTATGGCGGCTTATCTCCTATCCGCGAAATAATTCAATATATAGGTACTAGTGTTTCATTCAACAATTACTGCTTGTTACATTTTTTCACCTGAAAACAACCAACTTTATTTTATATGAGAAAGGCATTGTAAGTGCTAACTCTCTCACTAGATGGCGTCGAGACAAATTGTCTACATTTTTAGGTGAAATACTTGAACTTGTCAAATATTAATTATTATTTTTTTGGAAAATAAAGTTGGTTGTTTTCAGGTGAAAAAATGTAACAAGCAGTAATTGTTGAATGAAACACTAGTATATATTGAATTATTTCGCGGATAGGAGATAAGCCGCCATAGCTCAGTGGTCAGAGCTGTCGACCGGAAATCGAAGGGACACGGGTTCGAGTCCCGTTGGCGTCATGTATCTTTTCAACTTGAAACAAACATGTATATGTATGTCTTATACTATAAATTACATTTTACCCGCCTTACTAGACAATTTCTGATAATTTCTAGGACGGAATACGTATAAAAATTTTACAATCAATCCGGAGGTCTCGGGTTAAAATCCTGGCGGACGCAAACAATTTTTATTTAATTAATTTGTTTTGCTTGGCAATGAATTACGTTAAAATTATATAGAAACGTTGCTTGAAATGGCTTTACTTGTACTTCCCGATTTTCTTCTTCCTTACTCCTTCCCTTTTCCACCACATTCAGCATTATGCCATAGTCTCACTAGCTCCAGATAATGAAAAATTACTCAGAACAGCTTTACGTAGCCCTCTGACATAATGATAAAACAGGTTAGTGATCATATCCTTCAAAAATATGAACTTTGTATATTATGATGTCAGTCATTTTAAGCAAGTAAATCTCTACCACTCTCAGTGGGTACTTATAATGGATACATTCCACCGCGAGTTAATGAGGCGTGTAACACCAACCCTCTCGGGGGTAGTTATATGGGTAGGTACTATATGGTGGCCCCGGTGGTGGAGGGAAGGAGTAAGGCGACCTTTCCGGCGGCCGAGACGTCGACGTCGTTAAGCGACGCATGACATTTCGAGAAACCAGCCCGCAAATTAGTCTCGCAAGACGGATCGGAGAATGGGCTAAATGGGACAATGCACTGATCAAAAATAACTAGAATTGCTATCTATGCCAATCTGAAATAAAATTTGATTGATTTACATACTACTCCCAGGTGCCACACGGGTAAATTATATTGTTTTTCTGTTCAAGAAAGAATTTCGACATTTAAAAATGGTCAATTTCAGGGAATAGTTTAAATAGAAGAAGTGAACTGGTAAGCCACTAGAATTCCAATTTTCTAAATAAATTTCTTCTCTATTTGACTGTTATTTTTATTTATTGCCTAACTAACTAACCGTCACGCCGTTTTCCGGCAGGGGTAGGCAAAGAGGATGAGCTTCCAAAGAACACACTCTTTCAATCACATCAATACACTTTATCGTGCCATGTCTCCATCAGGCGTGTCCGACTTCTTCTACCGTACACATTAGCATCACATATTCTTCTTATACACCTTTCTTCGTTCAACCGTTCTACTTGCCCAAACCATCTAAGCGTCTCTTTTTTAATCTTACTCACTACGCTTACATAAGCTTTACATTCTTTGCGGATCTCCAAATTTTTAACACTGTCATAAATGGTTTTACCACACATTCGGCTCAGTGATCTCATTTCTACATCATTCAATCTGCTTTAATCCTTTCACTTTTCCTACTAATTCAACTGTTTTTTAAATTTATGTTTACACTCTTAGTTCGTAGTATACAGTACACTATATTGTTGTAGGTATACAAATAAATAAAGTATGATATATCATCTATTGAATACAAAATTTGTTTAAATAATTTGTGTTAATTCGCAGTTTATAAATATAAAATAATATTCATAATATTTGAGCATTGCCCTAGTGAAAGACCAGCATTCAGATTCGAAAAGAAATGGCTCTAGCTATATTTGGTGATCAGATCTGAATAAGCCAGATACCCTCCAACCTTCCTCATCTCGTCTTCTTCTCCTTCCCACTCCCTTCAGCCTTTCAAAATCTAACAACTAGTCCCACTTGCTACTGATGGGTCTCTTATGTAGTATTAACAATAAAATAATATAACCTTTTGACTCACTGATTTTCTCCGTAGAAAGAATTATGATATTAGAATAATGGAAAAATTGAGCCAATTTCGATGACACTCCCACAACACATTTCTATCGATTAATCTCTTCAGTGGGTTGTTGGTTTAAGGAAATGTGTCGGTTTTCTGAGCTAGAAGTTGTTTGACATTGAGTTTTGACGAGGGACAAACTCATTTCTCTAGCGGTATTAGTAATATGAATTGGGTTGTGTTCAGTGTTTAGTTATTGTGTTTTGAACTTATTTCTGTTTGATCTTTGCTATTAGAAATTTCGGAAATAACAAACAGCACTTTGATCACACCAATAACTATTAAACCACTCACCTATTAACTAACCTTCACGCCGATTCTCCGCAGGGATATACAGGCAAGATGGGCAGCAACACAATTCTGTATCAGCACACACTCTTTCTTTTAAATTAATTCATCGTATCCTACTGTTATTTTGATTCTTGACATGAATAGGTATTTGATTAACGTCATGTCTTCTTTTCAAAAGTCCGCTGCGTTCACTTCATTATTCAAGCAATCCTTACTATGACTACATAGCTAACTTTGACTAGATGGTTAACTTTGACTAGGTGGCTAACTTTGACTAGATGACAACTGTGACCACGTGGCTAACTTTGAGTAGATTATTCAAGCAAGCCTTACTACGACTATATAGCTAACTTTGACTTGATGTTTAACATTGACTAGGTGGCTAACTTTGAGTAAATGACTAACTTTGACTAGGTGGCTAACTTTGAGTGGATAACTAACTTTGACTAGGTAACTTTGAGTAGATGATTAACTTTGACTGGGTGACGATTATTGAGATAGTGATGTTTCCTTGTACAAATTGTATAATTCCTTATACTTAATAAAAAAAATGTTACATAAAATGTGTGATTTACAATAAGTAGGTAGGTATTTAAGTACCTACTTACAAATCGTACGATTTCGGAGGAAATTATGATTTTGATCAATTAAATAGTTTGTTTTGGACGTGATGTTGAAATGACAATTTTTTACGATATGTTAACAGAACTACTAAGTATTATCGTAAAAACGTATTTGAATATATACAACCAGTAAAAAATTGTGTCTCTTCGTGTGTTGCCAATTTTCAAGCAAAATAAATAAATACATAAAAGAGTAACTATCTCAAATCTGAACAGTGTTGTCGTTACAACGTTATGTTCGTTTGTTGTATTAAATATTCTAAATATCTTTGTGATACGTAAATTCGAAGTAGAAACTCGAAACTACAGCCATCTTCATTAATGACTGAATACTTAGGTTGGGCTTTAGCGTCCGTCACATTTGATGACCATCAACGATCGACTAACAGCACTATTCTGATATTTCAACATCGGTTGACAAGCATCGCAATATGGCCGATTTTTAACACCATTTTTAATGATCTTCAGGTTTCAATAATTGAAAAAAAATTACTCAAAATTGAATGGTAGATTAAGTCGGAGATAACCAAGGAAGACATGGCACGATCAGGTGAATTAGTTACTAGAGTTGGGTCATATCAAGAATCATAGAATGAAAAAC
Organism: Hesperophylax magnus; assembly: GCA_026573805.1. Taxonomy (NCBI): domain Eukaryota; kingdom Metazoa; phylum Arthropoda; class Insecta; order Trichoptera; family Limnephilidae; genus Hesperophylax; species Hesperophylax magnus. Next base: position 7,555,554 of record JAIUSX010000184.1, on the reverse strand, counting down.
AAACTATTTATGCCAATGAAGCAAGCTGTGTGGCGGTCCGTCTTTTATGCCTAATTATGTGAGGAAACGGCGCGTGGTAAAAAAATATGACGGTTTGCATATGATATAAAATAAAGGAGTTTTCGTAGTCTTGTTTGAGTTGAAAAGACCTTGAAATTTTTCATTAAAAAAATTGTACAAATTTATGGAGGAAATTTATCTTAAAATTAACGACTCTAAGAATTTTCGACTAAAATTAACTACTTTTCGTAAACTAGGGGTTACTTCCGGTTCTATTAAAGGATAAGGAATTTTTGTTAACCTTGAAATCGCAGTTTTCTCGGATAACAACGAAAATATCTTTATTTTGAGGTTAGGGACAATTCTTTATCCTGAAGTGGAAACGGAATCGGCCTTCTGAATAGTTATCCATCTTTTTATTAGGTAGGTATGTTGATTTTCGTTTTTGCAAGTCTTTTCAATGGCGTTCAAGGATCATTACTGCTCGCTGTACTTCCAAACTTGTACGCAGACAAATTCGTAACATTGGTAGTTTGCATCGAAGCAATTTCTTATCAGAGTAATTCTGAGTCCCCGGGGTGACGTTCAGACGACTGAGTCTGGAGTCTAGTGTCTTTGTGTCTGGTCTTCTTGTCTTGTCTGCCAACTTATCGGAAGTTGCCTATGTTTCCTGTTGAGACGGAAGACAATGAATGAATAGGAAACAACCAAGTTAGACTACTGGTTGGATCTAAGATCATCTTGACGATATATTTTAGCTATTGCAAGTTTAGTAAGTTGTATTTAACTAAAGAACATCACGCGTCTTTCACAAGAATCTGTGTGTTCATTCATACTCTTCTATTATTTGGACTTTTTACCTAGACGAGACAAACAATAGCCTGAAATAAAGTCGGAATCTTAACGATGTAAGTGAAGAAACCATGCACGAAAATATGCGACGAGCGGCCCTGGTGTATTGGACAGAAATACGGTCGAATTATTCCCTAGCAGGCCTAGAATATTGATCTTTCCGTGGGGTTTATTTTAATTATTTCTGATTAACACATTACTAAAATCTCAGCTGTTTCTAGAGGGATCCCTCGGAAAGTTATTCTAGGTACTCTTATCGTTAGTATCGTTCTTGGCTATTTTCTAAACAGGCTTATTAAAGAACATAAATATATATTATTAAAATAAACACCGAAAGTCCAATTATGTCCAATTTTCCAATTATGTCCTATGCGTGTGAACCGTATCTAAATTTCTCTAAAAACAAAATAAACAATGTTAATCTCAAGTGATCTACCAGTACTATAATACTGTGTATTTATTATCTGCCTGTACAAAATATAAATGAATAAGAATAATAACATATAAACATTCTAACATCACGTTCATCAATCAAATGCATTGTACAAATGCTTTGTATTAGTGATCGACGAACCGGTGGATGCATCTGTTAGACATCAATTGATAATAATTTGACTAGTCTATAGTTAGTAATAACAAAGATCATTGTAAAAATGTATCATATATTTGTACTGCGCCCTTGAGGTGATTTTGCACAAAAAATGCAGCGTTATGCAAAGCATCCAAATATTATTATTATTATTGTTATTGCTTGTCGTTCCCACTTGTACTATATTCTCAGTTCTACTACATTCGAGTTTTCTGTGTACTGTCCTCGTCTGAGAATGACTTTCCCAAAACCGTATTGATTGTCGAGTTTTTGAAAAATGTGTCTCCAACCTCTTATTTGTTAATGGTTATGCCTCTGTACAAAGTTTCAATTCAATTGTTTTATATAATTATTTATTTATTTATTTACGCCTATTAAGGCTTTTACATACATATATAACAATATTTAAGAAATTATACTCACAAATAGTGCAGTAAATGACTGTTTAAAACACATATATAAAAAAAATATTGTTGAATTTGATCCACAAAGTATGTAGGTAAAAAAAATAAATATATAAAATCCAAAATAATTTTTTTCTTTCAGCCGACAAAATACTGTTGCAAAATACTGTACTGCTGTCAATTTAAATAGCTTTATCAAAATATTCCCCTACTTGATGCAAAAAACTTCAATAAGGTATGCTTATATAATGAAATTGATTATTTGTTTACTTGTTTACTAGCTGTTGAATCCGTCGCATAGGAGTGTGATATTGGGACGTTGATATAAAATTGCTACAATAATATGGTAGGTACTGTCTTGTAACCGACCTGCTTTGAGTATGAAAAGAGATTACATATAATAAATCAGGGGTATCAAACATTGAATTAATGATTTTATACAAACAGGTTAAATCGGAAATGATTCTACGATCAGATAATTTTATTAAATTTAATGAACAAAGTACATTATCGTAATTTAGGTTTTCTCTAGGAATGCCCATTTTAAAATTTACATATCTTAAAAATTTATTTTTGATTCTTTCAATCGCATGTGAATGAACATCATAATTTGGGGACCAAACCGTGGAATTGTATTCTACATGACTCCTTACTAGTGACATATATAATGTTTTTACAGTATTGACATTATTGAAATCACTAGATACCCTTAAAATAAATCCCAACATTTTCAAAGCTATTGGTTACTATTTCTATATGATTGATAAAGTTAAGTTTCGTGTCAAACCAAATACCTAAGTCATTAATTTCCGAGAGAGATATTAACGACATATTGTTAATGGAATAATCAAAAAATATTGGATTCTTTATTCGATAAAACCTCATAATTTGACATTTGCTTATGTTAAGTTGCAAGCGGTTATCACGACACCATATAATAAATCTTGACAAGTTATTTGACAATATATGGCAATCGTTAATGTTTCTGATTGCTTTGAATAATTTCAGGTCGTCTGCAGACATTAATACTTGAACATCATTGAAAATATGTAACACATCATTAACAAATAATAAAAACAGGATTGGAACTAAGTGTTATTAAAATATAAATTATATTCTGTTAGTGTGCCTATGTCATTGCGTGTGGCATCCAAGCCATTATTAAACTTCAAACTCTGATTACAGTGTCAAAATCTTCCCAAACAAATCATACTCTGCTGTTTCTCTAGCAAAATCGTTATTGTCTTTGATATCTCACTGCTATTAGTGCCTCAGGGAATTGATTATTCTTCTTTATGTCTCAAACTAAAGCCACTTTACCATTCCTTCACGAGGCAATCCTATTATTGTGTACAATATGTGCAGACCACTGACAAGATAATTCCAAGAGTGTTGTTAATCCGATTTGAAAGAAAACTTATAACACTAATTTACACAAGACGTGACAATATGTTCAGTAGAGAATTTTGGTGTTACCAGAAGTAAGTACAAATTGATCTTACTTCGAACACACAGACACGCCTATTACATTCTTCTTCCCATTTATTTCTTCAGTGGTACAGACAGAAATGTGAAAATTTCCCAGACGATGTCTATTTTCATCCCTTTGTCTTAAACATTTCACAAATTGTTGGAAATAATTATTAAATTTGTAACCGCCGAATACAGCCCCCAACGGCACGATTTAATTGCTTCTGAAGATTCAACAAAATAATGTTCATTGTTTTGAGTATTATTGTTGGAATGGTGGCTATTTATCTAATTACGAGGGATTTGATACCTAAAAGTATTTTTTAAAAGCTTTAAGATCTTTGATTTAATAAATTGTTTAGTTAATGATTTCAATATTTAATATTTTAGGACCTCGATCAGTATATACTCTCTACATCGTCTTGGTGAGATCTTAATAGCCAGGTACTCCCCTTCTTCTCCATGTCCTTCCCATTCCCACTTCTCTCAGCCTCAAAATTCACAATTTACCCCAATCGCGAAGTTTCAACTAAAAAATACAGATAGGTACAAGATAGATAAAGTAACCAAATACACAGAGAAAACTTACTGATATGAAATATTGTTAATTTATTACAATGTGTCAAATTATTCGTTTTCCTGTTAAAAACGGGACTAGAGGCCTATAACGAATGATTTGACAAATTTCATAACAAGCTATCAGTAAATCACGAATATGAGGCAGTCGGAGCACGTGTTCTTCAAAATAATAATATTTTCGCATCTCGTCCATTATATTTATGCAGACAAGGCCGCATGCGTGAACAAGTTCTCAGATATATTCTGAATGAATAATATTTCATTAGGAAATGGTCATGCAGTCACATTTTTAACATTATCATGATGCAAATGTGAATGGTAGCAGAAGTCGGGGACGCCTGAATCAGATACTTGAGTCGGGCCATGTCAAGAGTCAGAATAATAGAAGAGTATTGAGTGAATGAGGCAAGAAGTGTGTTCTAAGACCGAGTTGTTTGGCGGTCCGTCCTCTCTGCCTACCCCCGCGGAGAAACAGCGTGATTGTTAGTTAGTTAGTTAAAATAATGCCGTACTAATTTTTCTCCGTGTATGAAATAGGATCCTAATATGAAATAGCTACAGAATAACTAACTATCAAGTTAAAGCACATTTCAAAAGCTTCTGTCTGCCATTCCAATGCGTGGTTAAGTGTCTACGTTTCTATTGAGAAGAAAAGAGAAAATATAAATACAGTTTATACATTTGACGTAATATTATTATTATTATTATTATATCAAATGTATAGTGAGAAGTCTGGCTTTGATAAACAGTGTGGTACTTATCTTCTAAGTACAAAACTGAAGATTTTTTAAAGAAATGAAGAAATTCTGTAGAAACTCGCTTTCATAAATCAAGTATTTCAATTCAAGTGAAAGGTTGACTTATGACTGCTTTTAGTCAAACTCTGGGATTGAACACAGATGGAATGAGTGTAGACCAATGGTGTGGGGCAATAGTACACCCACTTATTTAATAGTCTTAGCCAATCTGTCACAAATAAGAAGAAAAAAAACTTTTGGTAGTATTTTATTTTACTCTTTTACATATAATTGTAGTCATTAGTCACTACCCGACTTTGCTCGTGTTTTAAATCTCTTTTTTAAATATGAAACAAAACCATATTGAGTTTCGTTTTATTTTTTTACTGTTTCCAAGCTCCACAGTTCATTGCGAATATTACATTGTCAGCTAGCAGTCTAAGACCTTAGGTCATAAATAAAATTAAAATATTATACCAATTTTCGCTTATAGAAGATAACATAATTTTGCTGGCTCTCTGAGGTTATCCAGTAATGCTATGTTGTTCATTACAAGAAACTAACTGAGGTCCCCGGCATTGCCCGCACTTTACACAGAGTTTTTAGAAATTAGTTCCTCTTTGAACGCGAAGTTTGCAAAATTTCATCAAGAAGTATTAAAATTCTGCTTTAAGGGGTGGTAAAAGGGGATCGGTTTGTTTTTTTTTAATCTTATACCTGCCTGATATTTTAAAAGTCAAGTTTGCAAAATTTCATCATATTGGAATAAAACTGTCGATTTGTATAAAAATCAAATCCACGCCGCCCGCCACAAACACTTCTCTTTATATAAACAACAAAAATTAGATAACTTGTATAACGCCGTTTTTGTGAAAAATATCTTCAAGGGTGCTATACAATTATATTTTCCTAAGCTCCATCTGATTGCATTATTTACAAATAGGTACAGAAAACGTACTTACTTACTTTAAATAAAAACCCTTCAAATGTTTAAGAAAACATACTTACTTACTTTAAATAAAAACCCTTCAAATGTTTAAGCTTGGAAAATAAATAGATTCAACGAATATACGAATACTTATCAGTGACTGAGTTAGCATCTCATCTGGTTCCCTCCCAGGCTTCGTGAGTTCAATTCTCGGGTGGCTAAATCACGACAAAAGCAACATTGTCCGCTTAGCGTGATGGTAGTAGAAATTTTTCAAATTTTATTCATAGGCCGGGGATGTTCGTAATTCATTAAAACACAATATTAAATATCATATTATTATATCTAGTCTCGCTGATAAATTATCATGTACCTAGTAGACCAACTCGTCTCATATCGCCATATTATTGTTACAATATTGCCACTAATGCAGAAAAAAATTCTTTAATATATCGCCTGCATAGATTAGGAAATGAATACTTTGATACCAGTGATGAAGGAAGTCTGTTATCATATAAAAGATGTATAAAAAATTTTTTTTACGTATGCAAGAATCAAAAGATAAGTAATTAAGCATACATTATTGTTTACACTATCGTTACTTTGATAATTGATAATCATTTATGTTTGGCATAGTTGAAAAATAATTCTAAAAAAGTCATTAATAACAATTTTTTTTTCTTACCTTTTGTAGGTACTTGTTGTTTATAATTTATTCTTTATAGTTAAATTAACTTTATATTTAATCTTATACTTTACACCGTAAATTATAATTTATACTTGTGCTGCCAAGGTCTGTTATATATGTGAGGATATTGTATCAGCGCATTATTAGCAGCAGACACATACCTGGACGGATGATGAACCTCGTGCTGGCACTGTTGGTGGACGCAGTGGACTCTCTCCCTGCAGCAGCTGGTCCATTTTCTTCACCACCAAGGATTCTTGCTGCAGAGTCTCCGTTTTCTATCTTCGTCGAACGTCACAGCGGTGCTGCAAAGGTGTGTTATCTATGTGAGGATATTGCGTCAGCGCTTTATTAGCAGCAGACACATACCTGGACGGATGACGAACCTCGTGCTGGCACTGTTGGTGGACTCTCTCCCTGCAGCTGCTGGTCCAGTTTCTTCACCACCTAGGACTCTTGCTGCAGAGTCTCCATCTTCTATCTTCATGTCACCTGTTCCTGTTCTTCATTTTACTTTACTTAACTTCACTTTATTTTGGTAATATTTATAATTTTTGTAATACCTGCATCAACTGTAAAGCGCCCCTGAGGTGATAACTCACAAAAGCGGCGCTATAAAAATTGTCCAATATTATTATCATTATTATTACACTTTATACCTATATTAAACTTTAAATCTTAGATGTTGTACCTGATACATTTACAAGAATTAGTTTGCCGATCTGGAGGGCAAATCAAACATTTTTGCAATTGACTTAACATTTTAACTCAACCCCGAGTTTCAAAGGTTTAAAGCTCAACCGCCGATTAATGACGAATAACATAAAGAAAGGGGTGCTTGCTTCATTAAACTTATTTCCTGGCCGGGGGAGGCTCGATAAAATGCTGACACGGTAGGCTCCATGACGAAATGTCAAGAAATGATTATTATTACGTTAGGGAGTTGAATTGGAGGGGGTTGCTTTGGGTGGTGGGAGCAATCATGAAATAACGGAGGAATGTTAAAGATTATACTGAATGAATTTTTAAAGGGTGTAGAAGAATATAGATTGTGTTTATTTGTAAAGCGTACATTTCAAGTGTTAATTACAGAGAAGTAAATTAAGTCGTGGATTGTTATTTAGATAGAGAGATTTATATTCCTTTATGAATTTCGATTTTTTTTTGTGAATGAATGAAGTGGAAATTAACCTATTTTCCGATATCTGATAGAGCTGAAACTCGAGAGATAGACTCGTTGTCGATAATAATGCATTCTTTTAACTTTTGGTGGCAATCACGCATATACATGCAGACAAGTACGCATTTCTCTGAACTTGGATGACATTACAGTAATATATGAAATAAATGCCGGTTCTACCCAATCGGGATTTGGCTCAGTTGTTAGAGCAGCTGACTCCAGTCCCTGTGGAGGGTTAAATATAACACGTATTTTAAAATATCTAATACAAATAGATTTGTAAAAAAAACTTGGGTGACATTCGCTTCTATAGCTCAGTGTGTTGAACAACTCGGCTTTGGAATGATTTAGCTGTCTGTGTGTTTCCTCCCTCCTCAACGTTGGTTTCTTTAAGACCTATGTTCACTCCTTCCTTTCCTGATAAAGACTCTCCGCAAACATTTCCAAAGAAAACACAGACCAACAATTATATCGTTTAATTATTTATTTACTAACGGATCAAGTCCAATTAACACATTACATACTACACGAAGTTAATACAAGGAGAAGTGTTACAATAAAAGATCCTATAACAAAAATAGGTCACTAAAACAATAGAGATAATGTCAAGTCAAGACAGGAACAAGATTTTGATGGAGTTCACGACTTCAGCCATATCAATAAAAAAATACTGACAAAAATCATTTAGGCTTTCACCAAAAAATTCAAAATGATCAAGATGTCAATGAGTTGACAAGTCTGGCCATTCTGGACATTGTTGAATTGTATTCATAATTTGTGGAGTGTCGATTGAGGAAAAGCAAACATTACTAACAGATGTAATGAAATCCAATTTCAGAGAAATACGTCTGCGCATGTATGCGTGATTGCCACCAAAAATTGATAGAATGCATTGTCATCGACAATGAGTTTTAGCTTGACCGGGTGTCGGAAAGTTGCTCAATTTCCATTTCAAAGATTTTCATTCACGAAAACAAATGTGAAATTCAAATAGAAGCAGTAAAGTAATTATTATCGTGAATCTATTCCATAGACTTTGATTACAGAGTAACGACTATTCTATAGAAATTCTCACACTTTTCTCTCAGTATTTTATTTTATTCTGGCAAGTTCCATCCCTGCCTTTCATGCTGGTTCGTGTCATTAGCGAGTGGGGAGGTTTTTATCCATCTCCTTTCACTTCCCCAGCCCATCAGCCCGTCAGCCGGCGGTGGGCTATAACGACGCATCAGTCGTCAGCAGATGGGAGAGTGGTGGCATCCTTATCCTTTCTAGGATTGTGCTTTTTATATACGCATGTCCCAATATTAGTACAATCTTGACTCTGATGGTGTGTTGGTTTGATATCTGATTAGGACACTGAAAAACAAATCCGTAGGAGTGCGATCAATACCGATTAGAAAAGTCTCCATTTTATATACATAATGTCTTTTGACGCCTATGCCATAGACAGCCCAATATAACTGACAATATATTTTTTTTTTAAATTTTATTGTACAAAAGATTACAATTACATGATTATTATTTAGTGTATATTATATTTAGTACAATAATGCTGTCAAATGACAGTTGGTCCATAGATTCTGAACACCATAATATGGGCATTTGTTTGGTTTAGGGAACTTTAATAATAAATAAATAACTAAATAAAATAATATTTAATACGTTTTTAATATACATTTCCAAGTGCATCTAGTTTTTTATAATATACAGTGATGATACAGTGAAAACATCCAAACTAAATTTTCAAAAAATATGTGAAATGCTTTTTTGTAAGTTTTTTCGATGCTGTTGAAAAAATATCTGCAACTTCTTCATATCGGTTTCCTGCGTGATAAGGGAGTTGGTATGAGTTGGTTGGTTGTTGCACTGAAATATATTTTTAGTTCGTGTGACTGTATTAGGAACAAATCTATTAGTATCCCGCCACACGTTGCTGTGGCTCAGTCTGTCTGTGCAGATAGAGAAACAATATGGCATGTTGCTTTTACGTTGAACTGATGGCGCTTAAAAAAATGCTATTACTTTTGACAGGTGACATTTATATAATATATAAAAACACACGCGTATTCGAATGCAACGTTGTGTCAAAATTCAAAACAATCGGTGAAGAACTTTCAAAGATTTATGATTTTGAACAAGCGAAAATTAACATTTTTTATTTATGTAGACAGATTAACGATTTTAAAAAAGAAAAATGACATCAGATACATATATATATATTGATTGGATAATAGATAGTGATATGTGAATACAATAAATTATAAGAAATAGAAGTAAATACGAGGGTGGTCTGAAAAGTTTCCGACCTCAACGCAAAGATGGCGGTAGGTACTCGTCAATAAAAGCTAGTGAATGTAGTTGTGCATCTTTTGACAGTTACTCACTAAAGTTTCGGCCATTTTGGACGCGCAGTTTTTAGTTGACAGTTATTTGGGTGAGTCCATGTGTGTGTTTTTGTGAAAATGGAAAAAATTGAATATCGAGCTGTTATTAATTTTTTGTTTTTGAAAGATCAAAGATCAAATCAAAGACGAGTTGGACTCTGTATACAAAAAATAAACAGTAATTATGTAAATAAAATGAATTTCAAAAGATAAAATTTTTAATTTTTTTCAATAGAATCTGATGGAACGTTATAATGCGGTGACAAAATAGGTGACCAATGAAGTATACAATTTTTTTAAATAATTTTAAATTGATATTTACGTAGGTACATTCAGATATCCAAGATACGTGGATTGTTCATTTATAAACCATAGTTTTGTCATTGCCACCCTGCTCCAGGGTTTCTCATTTTCCTCTAATTTTAAGTTTGTTCAAAATCACTGGTACTGTGTAAGATTGACCTATTCTATCGGTAAACCTGTGCTGTGTCTGTGCACCAGTTGCTTTTTGTAAGAATTTAAAATCTTAAAGAACTTACTGCACCCAACCGTCTGGTGCCAGTGAAACTGGAGTGTGGCTGAAGGGAAGTGGGAAGGGGAAGTAAATGGGTTAGAGGAAGGTGAAGGAGTATCTGGCTATTCAGATCTGGTCGCCAAACACGGCTGAAGCCATTTCAAGAAACGTTTCTATTCTAAATGGTGGTCTTGCACCAGGGCTATAATGAGAGTATCTTCCATTCTGAAACGTGCCGCAAGTATACTATATATATATATATTTTCAAATGAATTAAATTGTGTAACAACACATATTGCTAGTCGAGAGCCTTACGCCTCCACGGATGCCAAAATACCTATTCGATTTATGTCAACCGAAGTAAGATAAAATTTACCTTACTAAACTAAGTAACTAACCATCACGCCGTTTTCCCGCAGGGGTAGGCAGAGAGGACGGACCGCCAAACAACTCGGTCTTGGCACACACTTTTTGGCTCATTCACATTCATACATCGTCTCATACATACTCTTATTCTGACCCTTGACATGGCCCGACTCTAGTAGGTATCTGATTCACTTCTTCTTCGGGCTTCCCCGACCTTACTTCTGACACGTATAAACGCCGACAATATAGTTCTATCGGTTTATCGAAGCAATCCATTGGTAATTTTTCAGTTTCTGATAGTTGTTTTTTTATTTTTTTTATTGACTAAATAGTTAATACATATCAACAAACAAGTCCTGCTAAGCCAATTGAATTGGCTTGACAACAGGTGCTTAACGTTTAGTTATATATACATTTTTATAAGTTATAATTTACATCTTATATCTACAGAATCAACATTTTTTTCATACAATTTTTCATACATATTAATGTATTTTTTTTTTCCGATAGCCAATTTTTCACCATATATTTAACCTCATTCATAGACTTACATTGCTTTATAGTGTCAGGTAATAAATTAAATATCTTCGGTATGTTGTATTCAAACGTTCTCTGTCCGTTTTATTATTAAATTTCGGAACTATTAACCCGTCATTGCGCGTGAATCTAGTACGGTATTTATGTTCTAATTTTTCTTTATGCTGCGGGGTAAATATATACTGAAGTATGATTTTTTGCCATAGAATAGCCTTAACAGGTAAAATTTTGGCACTCTGAAACAGCAACGGTTTCAGTTGTTGTTGAAAGTGACTGCGCGTATTTGTTTAAATAATTGAAATGTGTGAGATGCGTTATTGAAGCGATTAGTCTCCGAACATCCTGCAAAACACACATTGTTTCTCACTAACATGGCATATTTGAGGCATTTTCGTATCGTGATTTTCAAGTAACAAGCCAACCTAAAATCAACAGTACGAAAACCTCATATTATAGAGATTATAATGAATCCAAAATAACACTACACTACATCTAATCCCATCGTGAACTAACTTCCTCCCTACTAGGAAATTATTTCTATTTCAAATGTCTTCTTTCGTTTCTCTCCCAGCATCTCTGATCTGTGCTTTTTGCCTTTAGGTCGCAGATGTTCGGCTTAATCTCTCTGCTTTTTGTTGCGCGGTTTTTGCCCCTTCCTTTCCCCCCTTCAATTAGGCGAAAAGTTAGGCAGACGAATTGGAACAGAGATAAATAGAGATGTTTTGTTGGGAGTTGATGTAGTTTTTGTTTTTGTCGCAAGAAAAGTGTAATGTGGAGGGAGATAACAAAAGAACTAACTATTGACAATTATGTCGATGTTATTAGCATATTATTACTTGTCTTACTGAAGCAATCACGACTTCTTCGATCATTCACCTACACATCACATTAGTTATTGTCCTAATATTCCTTTCTCTGCCTTTGGATCTACATATCAAAAACCATTTTAATGCTCCTTTCTTAATCTGTTCATTACAATGCCTTAATTTTCAATTCTCAGTATTTATTATATTTTTTATCGCTATATAAACGTTGTATGTTATGAAGCTGCAAAGATTGAGGAGAGGAAGTAGATGGAGAACAGGATAGAGGGAAGGTATATGGCTATTCAAATCTAATTGCTAAAATACAATAAAAATACTCAGATATTTCTATATGCAGACGCATGGAACTTATCCGAAGTTCATGCAGCATAACAACTAGATTTAGCCTAGAAAACAGACTAAATGTAAAAGCCTTAGTCGTCATCACGAATTGTTCAAGATACCACACGGCACAACAGATATTCTAGTACAGCATATCATGACAAGAGGAATAGTACTATTGAATAAAATTTCTAATACAATTGGTATACTTAACTGCTCTTTAAATAACCTCAAATCTTTTTTGTGTAACTATCTTCGAAAATAAGAAATCTTGTTCTCACTATAAATAATAATAGTAATGTGTCCGAAAAAAACATTTCATACAAGTGGTGGTCTTGTAATAGGGCGATACTGAGAGTACCCTGTATCTTCAACTGTGCAATTGGGTATTACGATGAAGTTAATCTACCCCATTATTTATATTTTTTTAGGCTGCTAACTTAAATTTTCTTCTTATTAAAATCCGAGAATTTATTTTAACGTCAACTTTCAAAAAGTCATAAATCCATTTTCCACGGTTTGGCAGTCGCATTCCTTGGTGATATTTTACAGATCTACAATTCACACGCTTTGAAGTCTGAATTGAAACGTTCCATTTCCGTTTTCCTCGTTCCACGATCCTCATCCGTTCGACCCCGCTCCCGCACCGCTACCCGCACCGCTACCCGCTCCGCTACCCGCTCGCGGCAAACTACATCATAATGCAGTACTAAGAAGAAGACGCTGTTGATTGACACAGCGATTCGTTAACGAGGCGTTAAACCGCTTTACACTTTCGAGACGGGGTAGAACTAATAAATAAAAATAACCCATATAACACAAACAATGGAAGATGCGGCATGGAAGCGTGCCGACGATTCCATAGAAACTATGAGCTTTCAACTACGTATTTTTTATACTAATAATGGTTCATAGCCCATCTCAGTTTTATATCTATTATCTATGGAGTAATTCATCTACTGTGCAACGATGTACAAAAACATTACAAAATAATTATTAATTTATATATAATACATATTAATAATTTTAACCTAAATATACTATTGAAACTATTAAAAAATACGGAATCCTCTATTAGACCGCTTATCCATCATAATAGATCGAATTAAAATTACATAAAAAAAAAAATTTATGTTGTAAAACCAAAATCCTTCCCCCATATATAACACTAATGGAAAATTTGAATAAGTAAAAGTTCATAAACAAAAATTTGCTGAAAGGGGTCACTGAAAAAGCTCTGAAAAAGCACTAAAAACGACAAAGAAGACAATTAAATCATTTTAGTCCGCCTCCGCACAGCAGACCTGTGCATTGAGGAGGACTAAGAAATAACATTCCTTTTCTTAAGTACACCATAATATGTATTTGGGGATCAATGGTGAGGCACGAAATGAAAGAAGGTTGTGAAGGTCACATGTGTTTATTGGTGAGTCAGTAGCCGTGACAAGGAGATGATGAAGGACAGATGTAGAATACTCCGGTTGCTGCTGTGATGTGTTGGCAGGTCAAGCGCGGGTCAGTGAGTCGACGCCGGGCGCTGGTGACCGGGACTCGATGTAGGTCAGGCACTGGCGAAGAACGTAGGTCTTCAGGCACTCCAGTGCTGACGAGACGGCCGAAGGTGCGGCGGACCTTGTGGGCAGTTGAACGGGAACGGCGTGACCAGTGAGGATGCTGCGTGTCCTCGTGGTGGTCATGGTTGCGTGGAAGAAGCGCTGGTCAGAGACGCTGGAACCAGGGCGCTTGTAATCCGAGTAGCGCTGGCCGCGGACGTGGCCGAGGCGCTATGATGATGTCCCGATAGAGTCCATGATGATAGGGGCGAAGCCGGGTACGTGTCCTTCGCGGGGCGCGGGACGCGCCGATCGTCACTCGTGAGATTTATCCACTGGCGGCAGATTGATAACTGATGACTGACTGACTGGCTCGCTGCGTCGGGCTTATTTATACTAGACGGCCGACGGCGGCAGTAGGTAGATGGATGGCAACTAAATCGAAGACACTCGCTCGATCTGGATCATTCGCGAACTTTCGACGGCTTGGCAATTATGCCTAGGCCGTAGGCTCGAACCTTCTGGCGAGTTCTCGTAGTATTCGAGACGGACTGCGGTGTAATTGTCATCAATACGCAGGTAGGTACTTGAAGTACGTAGATTACTTTGTTTACGATTTAACGATGCAAGTACATAATTCGGGAGTAGATACTAAGTAGGTCAAGCGGTTTATTATTAATTATTCAATGGATTAATATCGACGCTACATGTATAAATAAATATACGAAAAAAAAAGATTAATATAATTAATTTTTATTTCTTTATTTATTGCTAGGTACTAACAATACAATTACAGAATAATGAATCTTTGACCAACTGGGAATGTTTGCCGTGAACAAGTGGTTTACCGTTTCAAGTTAACCAAATACTTATAACGTAACTCACATTAAGTCATAACTAACGCGTCGTTTCACCGAAGGGGTAGACAGAGAGAACTAACCGCAAAAAAAATCGGACTTGGCAAACACTCCTTGCCTCATTCACAATCATAAGCCAGAAGAGTATTTATGAGACGATGTATGAGTGCGAATGAAGTAAAGAGTGTGTGCCCAAGATCATCTCTGCTTACTACTGCGCGGAAACGGCGCGATGCTTAGTCAGTTACAAAATATGTTTAAGCCGGGCATGTTCGCGAAAGTGTTAACAACTTTGTTAATAGCTCATTCGTTGTACTAACGATTCTAACGAATGGACGTCTTTAATTACCGCCCCGGCACAGCTGACAGCCGTTCTATTTTCAAATTCAAATATTCAGCGTTCTAACGGGCCAATGAAGCCGTTGCTAGCGCCCGTGACAGTAGTTCGGATAAGATGAAGAATGGGGCCGATAGGGGAGACATGACCAAGCCAAAGGTGATTAAGATAAACGAATTGATGAGCGCACTAAAAGTTGGCGGCTCTTGGAATAATTTAGATTATCAACTCGTTATTTGAAATGATCGGATAAGCAGTGAATACATACTAAAGAAATTCTTCAAAAGTTTATTTAAACCAATTACAGATTTAACTTTTTTTTAATACAAACACCTTGGTTAGTTAGTCGAGTGGTTCAAAGCGTCGGGTTCCAACCCAGGACACTTGGTTCAGCACAGATATGCCATAAATATATCTGCAAAACGTTCAACACCCTACAATATGTAGACATTTTTTCAATTTGGATGGCGGGTATGGGTACCGCCGCCCTGGAAACCATTTATCGGATAACCAACACCTCTGTCATAGGTCACCCCAAGTGGTTTGCTACGTTTGGTTACTTAGCAGGGGTGTCCGGGTTCATAATGGATGAGGTTTGCCTAGGTTTTGACGGTGGTTGTGTCTGCCCACCTGCTGCGTTGCGGGCCGGATCGAGAGAGACTGGTTGTGAGAGGCTTTTTGATCTCACCAGGAAGACTCTCTCGACAGTATCCCCTAAGATTACATAGACCCTGAGGGAAATGATTTTCCTCAGAGACTCCTGTGTAGAGGTAACGTAAAAGGGACATTTTCAACTGTACATTAAAAAAGGGAATTTTCAACTGTACATTAAAAAAGAGAATTTTTAACTGTACATTAAAAAAGGGCATTTTCAACTGTACATAAAAAAGACATTTTTAACTGTACATTAAAAAAGGGCATTTTCAACTGTTCATTAAAAAAATGACATTTTAAACTATATATTAAAAAATAACATTTTCAACTGTAAATTTAAAAAATATATACTTCTTCTGATTTGGTTCAATTGATAAATATTCATGTTGCTTAAAGATCTTACTGACATTTAGTACCATTTTACTATAGCAAATAAATAAATATTCTGATCTGGGAGATATATTTCACCTTAAAACAGAAATTAATAAATGTATATACCTTCTACTATTGTTTTATTGAACATCAGAACCGGTGAGTTATAGAGTTAATCAATTTGGTGTTGCTTATGTGAAGGGTGATATACATTGACGTGATCTATTAGCTTTTATTTTCATTCTTAGTTTCTGTTCACAATTTTACCAATTTTATTTTATGTTTACTTTTTTTTCATTTATTTTAATATTCTCTGAAATTTTTTTTATTTTTTAAGAATTTACAATAGTTCAGTGGTATAAAGTATAAACAACATGAAAAATACAATGCCTTCTAGGGCATGTAATAAAAATCATCATAATGTCTTCACGTCTTCCGAGGGATGGAAAACCCTGGCAGTTTAATTGTTGGTTTCACAAAATATTTGCTTGTTTTTAACGTATTTGTACTAAAAATATGTTTTTCTCTTTTTTCCAGGTGAGTCCATCAGTCAACTACCTACCTTTTACACCTTCGAATCGTAAGTAGCGACTACCCACTCTTTTTACCGCGCAATTTATATACGCCCGGGTAATTGTAGCATTTAAGTAAATTAAATTTACCCTGAGGGGTAACCAGCCAGCACTGATGGAGGAACGACTCTCAGTAAGGCAAGTAGTTGGGTACCTTCCTACGTACGTAATGACGCCTGCTCCAATATATGGATCAACTTTACTTTAAGATTTATTACGAGGTTCATCCATTTGTTGGTTCCAAATAACCATGGATATGGTTTGGCGGAAATTCAACAATAAATTTGCCACAACAATTTGAAATGTTCCATTTTCGATTTGCCGCCAAAAAGGCATGTTCGTTTTTGTGAGAGCCTTCTTATCAGATTTTGGCGTTTCTATGTGTTAAAAATGTACGAACCATTAGCAAAGTTCACCACCAGTTACTTTACAGGCTCCAGCCTAGCACCTAGCGGTCAGAGGTAAAACTAGGGCTAACAGATAAAACAGATGTTTTGCCTTATCAATTGGCTTTCTTTGACAGTGTTTGTTTACAATTAGCTTGTCAATGTGTTT
Organism: Hesperophylax magnus; assembly: GCA_026573805.1. Lineage (NCBI taxonomy): Eukaryota > Metazoa > Arthropoda > Insecta > Trichoptera > Limnephilidae > Hesperophylax > Hesperophylax magnus. The sequence continues at coordinate 7,538,278 of JAIUSX010000184.1, read as the reverse complement.
TACTTGGTTAGATTATAAAAGGCCTCGCCGACTGGATTCCTTCTTCTTCTCTCCTATAAAATAGTAACAAGCAGTCATTATGGTCTACAGACCATTAGTAAAAGTGTTTTGTCCGTGTCGGGAATAATTTAACCATTTGTAACATTAAATAAAGTGAAATGCAGTTTTGTGCAGTAAAAACAAAAAAAAAACATGCGTCTGTAATTGAAGACTTCATCAAGCCCTAACAAATCTTAACACTATGTCATGATGACGTTGTAGCCAGTTGGAACCGTTTCGGAATGTGTCGTTTTAGATCGATTTTATAAATCAATAACTATGATATGATACGATTCGATACGATTGTACGACCTCAGCCAAGAGCACTCCTATCGCGGTGAGTCTGGTACACCAGGGGGGACTGATTTGTTATGACTTGGAACCCGTTATTTAATGATGGGAACGAAGGAGGTTGAAGTTCAATCGACCGTTATATATGGCAGCAAGCCAATATTGCATGTTTTTTATCTTTTTTAATTATAATCTGTTTTATAAATTTTCCAAAAGTTACCGAAAGTATAACAAATATTTACAATAAATATACTTTTGAAACTATTAAAAAATACAGAATTCTCTATTAGACCACCTATTCATCACAATAGATCGAATAAAAATTACATAAAAATAACCATTTCATGTTGTAAAACCACATTCGGCCAAGGAAACTACATTTTTTTTGTAACCAAACCGTTCGCGCAATATACATATAGGGGATTGTTAGGTATGCATCCACAGGCTTAATGGACAAGTGTAATGTCAATACAAAATCCTGCAAATGTCCTACCTACCCTTTTACCCATCCCAAAATGTCACCATAATAAAATGATTGTTGCGACACACGTAAAATCGGACAAGTGGCGTCAGTTGCTCACCAGAGTTCGTAGTGATAACTAATATCAGACAGGGCGATTATATATTTGTGAAGTGAAATCATCCAAAACTCCTGGAGACGTGTGGTAATCATCAACGGGTGAGTCCATCTTTCCTGCATTCCAATCTGGGCTTATCTTGTGCTCCAGAAGCCCAGATTTATACCTTTTTGACTATTGCACTGTCCATAGGGTTTGTCGGATGCATAAATCGTCCCATAACCTAGCATTCGGTGTAGTTTGGGACTGGTCCTTTGAGCATGTGGCATAGGGCTTTGCTCTGCACCACCTTTAAAAAAATAGTGGAGTCGAATAGTGGTGTCCAGTGGAGGTGTTTTGATGACCAGGCTGGTCTGAACCAGGGCAGGGCGGCCCACGAAGCGTTGATAGTGCGGCAGGACGATAAAATTCGCCTCCTCGAGAACATAAAACGGAGTCTGGCGAACAAGGTCAAGTGCGACAAGGAGTATGCTTCCGCTCTGTCGTCGTGGCCACGCAGGAGCAGTAGTTGGAGAAGCGCGAGAAGCTTTCCGGTACGATACCTACCTGGTTTTTCAATTCATTTTTATCTAGTTCATGATGGACATACAAAAAACACATATTTTGGGTTACAGTCATAATATTGGAGAATGGTGTATGTTGTAAAAAGAGGGTGGAGAACTGTTAGGAAGTACCTGGTTATCCATATCTGACACAGCTAAAGCCATTTCAAATACTGTTTTCTTTCTTATGGCGTTCTATGCTTTTGGCTTTCCTCTGTGTCACAAAGTTCGTGATAATATGTTCACTTATTTTTTTATTGCGTGAAAAATGATTGACAGAAGATAATTTATAACAATATTTTATGAAACATTTGCTTTTTAAAACGGATGATAAACAGAAACGAGATATCGTCGCAAATGGATCTTTAAAACGTTTGTTTGAGTGATACCTGGCGACATCTAGCGGATGTGTGTAGAGTTACATGTAAATATAAAATTAATACTTTAATTAACACATCACTAAATGGCTGACAGGTCAATTAGTGAAATATAATACGCACATTAGCGTTTTGGGCACAGGATATATCGCAATGATGTTATAAATCATCGCTGAAGAAAAAACGATAGAAGTTTGTTGTGGGCGTGTTCGTTTGCCAAAAGTAAGCTCAGTTTATCCTCATTTTTGCTGTACATACAATAATACAAATAGATTTATGTAGAATATGTTTGGCTTTTCCGGAAACTATAGAACATATTATATCGGGATGTTCTATATTAGCGCCGTCCGAGTATACATTTTGGCGCAATCAGGTTTTAACAATAATTCACCATAGCTTGGTAATTAAACATAACTTGATTGACTGCCGTAATATAGTACCATATTATGAATAATAAATGAATTTTATAAAATATATTATGATAAAACTATACTAACAGACCGAACGATTAGTCATAATAGTCCCGATATAGTTTTACATAACAAAATTTAAAAAAAATAACTCATATCTTTGATGTCGCTATTTCAAATTCCTGTAATATTAAAAAATCTGTTTCTAAAAAAATAAGAAAATACACAGATTTAGGAAATGAGATTAAAAGAATTTGGCATTCTCAGACTATAAAAATATTACCATTTGTTATTTCGGCTACTGGCATACTAGCTCTCACATTCAAAATTTATTCTGTCAAAGAATTTAAATATGAAAATGCAAACATCATTTTAAATACATGTAGGACTATGAAAGATTTTTTTAAATATTTATATTGAGGGATCAGTAGAATTTATAGGTCCAGTTAGGAGTTCTACGGAGCCGAACCCTCTGATATGAAAATATCTGGAGTCGGTGAATTATTTTCCCATTTGATCTCTGGTGAGTTGACGTGTTGTTCTTGTATTGTTTTGTATTTATTATGCTTATATAATGTTGATTGACTAGATGATCATTTGTGGAAAAGTGTGTGGAAGGGTTTAGTTTTTCTTGGGGGGAAGATTTAACCCGGACATAAAGTCGGAAAAAAAAGAAAAGCAGATATAAATTATGGAAGATAAGTTTTAAGATATTATATAAGTAGGTGTATAGCTATTATATGCATTACGTTATGTAAACTATTATTCACACTAAATGTTGTACAACAATTTGAAATAATGGTACGACCTATTTTAACAATCCAATTCTAGAATGCATTGGCCATCAAGCGCATTCTCTTGTTACCAGACTACGATTGTAAATTAATTACAAATAAAAAACAAATAATTGTATGTCTAAGTTATTTAGCAGTACGAGATGGTATGTGAAAGCCAGCCAGTGAGCCAGTCTCGCGTCTCGCTTGTCACGCGTAAAGTACAATTCCGAGATATGAATTCCTTCTTGCGGTGCATTTGTCCTAGAAATAAGTATAAATAAGTCCGCGAGCTTTTCCCGCGCCGCTACCACTAAACTAAACTGAGCTTGACGAGAATGGCTTTTGCACACGATGGTACAGTGCTACAACACATGTCTTACAATAATTTATTTTATACTAGCTATCTGTGCCGGGTGATATTATGCTGTTTAGGTAAGCTGGGAGGACTATGATCCTCTCACACTGCGTTATAGTTTTAATAAAATTTTAATTATTGAAGACAATATAAGCAATTCTTAAACGAATATTTGAAACAGAAAAATCAGAAAAAGATACTGTCACATCTAGGACATGAGCCCAGAATCCTTTCCTTGCCGGGGCACCGCTCTACCAACTGAGCTAATGGGACCCTATCTCCTTCGGTCATATTTAACTGTATCATACTTCGAATAAGAACTACCGACATTGCCTTAATTTTTCTCACCGCACATTTTTATTGGTTGTTATCTTTATGTATGATCTTAAGATTCAACTAGAACTGAATGCAATCTAGACAGCGTCTTAGATAAATATATCTTATTATTCTTTTAATGTGCGACATCTATTGACTTTTTATGCAAGTCTATGATGAATATTTTATTTTTTTCGAATAACTTAATGAGTAAAACCTCAAATTTTAATATTTAATTATTGAAGACAATATTAGCAATTCCTCAACGAATATTTGAAACAGAAAAAGATACGGCGTTATTCGGTTATATGAAAGGAGTAAAGAGTAAAGGTTGTAAATTCTAGTAAGCGTAGTTTTAAAGTGGAAATAATATTATTCTTAAGAACTGGAAAAGTTATATTTGTAATTGAGTCACTTGCATGTGCCATATCTTCCTCTGGCGCCCTCTACTTCTTCTTTCATTCACTTCCACGTCATACATTTCACTTACACTCTTTTCTTCGTTCATCACACATGGCTCATTTAACCATACATAAGTATTTGATTACTTGATCGTCGGGCGTCTCCGACTTCTTCTACTAATCATTTCCACTTCATACATTCTCCTTACATCGTTTTCTTTGTTCATCACGTACGCCTTTCATTAAAAAAAAAACAAATTTCCTGCCTGGTGGTTAAGAGTTTCTCATTTAAGCCCCTGCATACCCAATTTATACCGATTTATAGTAAGTTTCACGTTAAATCTTTAAGTTTTTATGTTCCAAAAAATATAGTTATTTTTGAAGATAATATCTACATACCTATATGTAATGCCGTAGCGTTAATTATAAGAAATTCCCTAGATATAAAAAAAATCGCTAAGTAAGCTCTGAAAATTCTTAAAAACACGTTTTGTACTGTTATTTAATATGCTATAGGCATGAAAAAATTCACAGTGTATCTTTAAATGCAACTAAAACATTTATCGAAAGAATTTTTGCTATATTCCAAACAAGTCATGTTCTATTAAATATTATCGCTTAATTATTATAGTTTTTTTTAATATTATCGCGCTCTCTCTAACATTCATATTTACATATCTCCCTTTCAAACCATCAATTGAACGCTTACTACGGAGCCTTAATAAAAAAAATATTAAGTAAAAGGAGTAGTGATAAATCCGCCTACAGATCTAAAGTCTAAAATTACAAGTCTTGACAATATCTGCAGGAGAATCGTATTCTTGGTCGCAGAAAGCCGAGATTCTGTATACCTTTGCATTACACCAACAATAATCATATTATCTACCATGCGACCCTTTCTCTGGGAGGCCATTATGTATCTTTGTGCAGATATTTTAACCTCTGTGCTTTTATAGACTCTGTGAGTTAGAGTTTTTATGTTGGACGTGGAGCCGTGGGAATGCATGCAGGTTGTTCAAGAGGATAGTGCGCGCAACGGGATGTGTTGCTCTCACGGTCTAGATGTTATATTATAATTTGTAGGTAGAAATAAAATAAATTCTCTCGATTAAAACGTAAATATCGAATTAATAATATCATCAACCAGTTGACTGTGGTGACAGCCGTGACTTGGATAAAAAATGACACGTAGATAATTTATTCCAAAGCCGCCAGAGAAGCTGCGTACATCAAACAAAAAAGTATTGTATAAAGCATTATTTAGCGCAAGCGGTTCTGAACTTATTCATCGTACAGTTTCTTTGTGCCTAAGGATTCAAATCGTTTAAAAAAATTTCATCGATGTTTGCATTTGTTTGGAGAAAACTTACTGATATGAAATATTGTTAATTTATTAAAATCTGGTCAAAATTTTCGTTTTTCTGTTAAAAACGAGACTAGGTGATTGAGGTGATTTTGCACAAAAACGACGCTATACAAATCATTAAAATATTATTGTTATTATTATAGAGGTCCACAACGAATGATTTACCAAATTTCATTACAAACTATCAGTAAATCACGAATATGTTATGGGGAAGTCGGAAAACGTGTTCTTCAAAATAATTATATTTTCGCATCTCGTCCATTATATTTATTAGGACAAGGGCCCCTGCTTGAAAACGTGTTCAGATATATTCTGAATGACTAATTTTTTTTTCTAAATGGTCACGCAGTCACATTTTAACAGTATCTTGATAAAAAGCCGTACATATTCTTCAGTTTTTCCGACTCATATTATGCATGAATATGTTATTTTACAAATTTTTCACTTTTATTCTACAGTATACTTATTTTTCATGTATATTACTCTTAAAACACTATTTTATCCGTCCATCTGCGTGTCTTAATTACCTAAACATCGCTTTTTTAATCTTAGATCGGGTTTTTCATTATTATTTTCGTGTGCCCTCATTCGTGATTCGGTTATATGTGGTTTACCAAACGTATGTCTTAAGCCGCGTACTCATCGACGAGCTGTAACCGTAACATAACGCAGAAACTATGCTCTAGTGCAGGTGTGGCGAACCTAGGGCACGCGTGCCCGAGGTGGCACGTTTGATCATTTGGATGGCACACTAACGATTTCCAAGTTCAATTTTTTTTTTTTTTTTTTTTAACTTTAAAATTTTTATTTTTTTTTGATTGACCAGTTGTTTCAAAAATATCTGAACAATCGTTCATATTCTTCTTTTCTTTTCAAATGTAACAGTAATTCTGTTGATTTTTTTCAAACCAGAATTGGGTTGTTTCAACTCAAATTTAACTTACGTTACATCGAAATTTTTTATGCCCAAAGCACGGATTTAAGTCACTGGAAGATGTTATGATTCTTGTAACAAAATTGATCAATTTGATATCTGCACGCGGATTAAACAAACGATATTTTTTAGAAATGTTAAATGAGGTAAATTCAATATATAAGGGCTTACTTATGTACAACAATGTGCGATGGTTAAGTCGTGGAAAAGTTCTTCAAAGATTCGTTGAGTGTTTGGAAGAAGTAAGGCTTTTTTTAATAAATAAGTATCTCATTGAAAAATATAATGAGTTACTAGACCTCAAATGGCTTTCAAAATTAATGTTTTTTACTGATTTGTGCTTGCATTTAAATGAATTAAATATTAAATTGCAAGGCGTTAACAAAACAATTATTGTTATGTTTGATTTAATCAAAGCATTTCAAGCTAAATTACAAATTTTTGATCGTGACGTTTTATCTAACACCTTCAAATATTTCCCAAATACAAAAAACTTTTTGCAGAAGAAAATCCAGATCAAATCAAATTAACACAAGAATTTTCTGTAGTTATTCAATCGACAATCAACGAGTTTTCTTCAAGATTCAAACAATTCAGGAGATTTGAAAAGATATCAAAATTTATTTTATATCCATATACACTATCAGCAGATGACCTCAATTTGGAGATTTTAGAGTGGCTAAATCAAGAAGATTTTGAAATGAAATTTATCGAATTCCAATCGAGTTCGCTATGGAAACAAAAATTTGTTGATTTGAGAAATCATTTGGAAATAATTGAAAGCGATCGATTAACGAACATAAATAATAAAAATGCGGAAGAAGAAAGAATGAGAACTTGGAAAGCCATTCCAGAAATCTTTAGCGATTTAAAAAAACTAGCGAGAGCAATATTATCAATTTTCTCTTCTACATATGCTTGTGAGTCATTATTTTCAGAAATGAATTTCATAAAATATGATTCAAGAACGAGAATGACTGATGAATCCAGTTGGTCGTGTGTGTGACTAAAAGTGACGAAATATGATCCAGATATTAAGAATTTGTCATCGAATGTACAACAGCAAAAATCTCATTGATAAATAAGTAATATGTACATTTATTGTTTATGACTTTATTTTTATGAAACTCTATTGTAATTTTTAAGCTTATGAATAAAATTTAAAAAAAAACTTTTTTTATTTTATCTATTTGGTTAATTTTTTTTACAGCTTGGGCACGCCACACAATCTAGAAATAATATTTGAGGATTTTTGGCACGCGGGCCCAAAAAGGTTCGCCACACCTGCTCTAGTGGGTACGCGATGTCCACACTATTGTCCGTGATGGCGAGCCGACGTAGAGCTCCCTTGGATTCTCCGCAAAAACTAACAAACGTCGCGACGCGTCGGCTCGCCGCTTGCTTGCAAGTTCGTGAGCCACATACACACTATGATTTTTGGTAACGGTTACGGTTAAAGTTCGTAGATGAGTACGCGGCTTAAAAAATCTCTTGTATATAGACTGCATTCAACATAGCCGCATCCGTCATTTTTTGTAAGACCCATGCCTCAATACCATACATTAGGGTTTGAGGGTTTGTTGTAGAACTCCATTATGGACTTTATTTGACAACTTTATGCTTGCGACTACTGCTTAATGGTAATAATTATTCAATTCTTAATTCTAGTCTCACACATGACCTATTGCTCTCATAGCTTAATGGGAATGTGTGTATAACGATATGGTGAAATAGGCGAAGCCATGAGAGTATATGAGTTCAAAATAAGCCATTTGACCGGTCAGTGGCTGAGTTTGTATCGCGTTTGGGTCCCACCCAGGCTTGGTGTGTTTAACTCCTCGGCTGGCTAAGTCCTCCATCATAGATTTTCAAATATTGTCTGGTTATTCATAACCCGGGAATGTTTGTCTTTCTTTTTTTTTAAATCTCGTTGTCTTCCCAACAAAACCATGGGAACAATTTTAAAGTCGTGATTTATAACGGAATTGCGTTTTCGGAATTAGTGTGTTCCCACATCATTTGACGTGAGCTACAAACAACTTAAATAAAGCCGTCAAACCAACAGCGTTACATCAATCAATGACTTAGGCATTTAAAAAATATTTAGTTACTGTTTTTTTTTAAATATCTGACAAGAACAGGTAATTTCTTAATTAGAAATCCCAGAGTTGAATGCGTATGATACGAGTACCTTACGAAGTATCAAAAATAATCGAAATGTCAATCAAACAAAAGTCTTTTACATATTGGAAAAATGTATGATGCATACCATTCTAGCTCTAATAGGTAGAGATGTCCATTCCATTTCGGCACATGCCTACCCCACCTTACTCACACAAAAATATAAATAATATTAAAATTTATATAATTATTGCACCTAATTAACTACACTTTCAAAAGTATGCGCGGAGTACGTCAAAAGCAGAAACTAAGTATGTATAATACTCAATTTTTTAAGTGCTGAATGTATTCTATACAAAAAATGTACACGTTTCTGTATGCGCATTCAAGGGACGATTCGTTTGTGTTAGTGCCAAAAAAGCCCTACCTTTGGGTACAAATATAATGCCCTGCCAAATGATGTAGCAATAATTTTGACCGGTCGGTGGCTGAGGTGACATCGCGTTTGGGCCACACCCAGGCATGATGTGTTCAATTCATCGGATCCATCACAACACAAGCAGCATTTTCCCTTTACTGTGGTGGTAGTAGGAGATTTTCAAATATTTTATAATATTCTTAACCTGGGAATATTTGTCTTTCTTTTAAAAAAAATAGCATATAATAATATTGGGATGATTTTTATAGCCCCGTTTTTGTGAAAAATCACCTCAAGGGCATCTATTAGTGTCTCCATTAATTAGTAGAATTCAAATGAAATAATCATAATATTGTATTGGCTTTTTTTCATCTGTCTAGGGAAAAACATGGATTATTATATGTATACAGTTTTCGCTTTTAAATGTGCATAAATCATGTTGTTATTGCATATTTGACCAAAATTCTTAGCGGTAACTTTAACGAAGGTCTTGTCAGGGGTAGTTAAAAAATATCAATTAATTGCTATTCTTCATACAGCCTACCCTGATTAAAAACATATCGCACGTTACTGGTAGTAGGTACAATGTCGACTGTTAACCTGGATCCATTTGACTATTTTATATTTATTTATTTATTAGATACTATATATTATATTGCTTTCAAGTTCTTCCCATCTCTTAATATCATACTTCTTCACAAAAATCTCATCTTCTTGCTCTCAAATACGGCATTCACAATTATGTAACACAGGAATTTTGTTACCTCTCTTAGAAACTTCATGTCTTTGGACCTACTTACACAAATTATTCATTTTGCGTAGGTACATTTGCATTTACAATGCACTTGCTTCGTTCATCTTAATTGCAGATCTCCGTTGCGTTAGAAATAAGCTTGGTATTATTCAGTTCAGTTTATTATTTTAAAAACAATACAAAATAGTTCATTTTAATGCATTTTTAAATATGCACACACAAATAAATAGTGGATTTAAACTTTGTAATAAAAAATTTTGCTTGTCTTTTAAAGGCAGCTTCATTGATACTAAATATTTCGATATTCGAATTGATTCTTTTCAACAGCACGATTGATTTCCTCAACGGCATGACCATTATCAAGTTAGTCCTGCAGGCTGGCAGATAGAACATTCTATGCTGTCGGTGATGGAGATAACCATCGGGAAAATAATTTTTTTTTTCTATGATAAACTAATGTTTATAAGACAAAGTTTTTAATGCTCAGCACAAAGGATAATAAATTATTATAAGCAATAATTAGTCGCCTGTAATATCATTACATATTGAAAATATTTCCCGAGTATAAATAAATGCCGCCGACGGGAATTGAACCCGTGCCTTCTGATGTCCGGTCAGACGCTCTGGACCACTGAGCTACGTCGGTTTATTTCCAACCCGCCAAATAATTCAATATATACTAGTACTTCAGTCGACAATTACTGCTTATTATATTTTTTAGCATATATTATTTTTAGCATTATGCTTTGTGTTATGCATAAAAATCTTGTCTCGTAAACATTAGTTTATCATTAAAAATAATAATATTTGACAAGTAAAAATATTTCACCAATAAATTTATATTTATATTTATTTATACTGGGTTTTACAGATGATCACACTTACGTGAGAACAATCCACTTATAAAAACTCAGTCATTGTACAATTACAAAAATCTACAATTAAATAAAGATACAAAAAATTAAATACAGATACATACAATTAGAAAACAAAAAACATCAAAAAATAAAAATAAAATACACAATCATATACAAGCTCGCTCAAGTAACACATTACATTATACATTATTACAAGTGGTAAGAGGCATAAGAAATACGAGAGGTATGCATAAAGAGAAAATTGACACAATAAATTAGCTAATATTTTTTAATAGCGCCAGAACTTTTTTTCTGAATCCGTAAATGAAGATATAATATGTCTCGATGCCATCTAGTAGGAGATTTTGCATTATCAAAGCCTTTCCTACAAAAAAATAAAGTTGGTGGTTTTCTAGTGAAAAAATCTAATAAGCAATTGAATGAAAAATACCAATTGAATAATTTGGCGGATTTTGAATAAGCTGACGTAGCGCAATTGAACCCGCAAGCGAAGGCTGCGGGTTCAATTCCCGTCGGCGGCATGTATTTTTTCTAGGAAATTTTTTTTAATTAACATAGGTGTTTCAGGCTAATAATTATTGCTTAAAAATAATTTGTTATCCTTTTTGCTATTCATAAAAACCTTGTCTCGTAAACATTAGTTAACATCATTAAAAATAGATAATTAATCTGTCGTACGGTAAAAACTCAATAAAAAATTAAAAAGAAACATTCTTTGAGATTATTTATTTTATCGTATTTTAGTCCGGAGGGCTTTTTTGGTAGAGATAAGCTACAAAGGTATGATTGTGCAACATGTCTCTCATTGAAGAGATTGCATGAGGATCAGCTTAGCACTATAGAAATCTTCATCCAATTCTCCTACCTTCCACTTTGTTTGACAAGAAAATTCTCTATGTTCGAGCTTTCGACTGGGCGAGCAATTTATTCGATAGCGTACACCTTTCTTACATTCAATATCTATTAATAATTTAAATTCTATTAGTAATATATCGATGGTCTTACGTAATTTACAAATGTCACGCACTTTAAGAACCCTTAACACATAATTTAATTGACCCTTTGAACCGAGTATTGAGTACTCCTACCCGTAGCTACCTCTGGAGTCCCAAAATACTTTAAAAACTCTTTACTGGGTATCGATTCTCCAATCTAAGCCGCTCGCAATCGCCGTCGAAAGTACATACATTGGTCGACATTCTTATTCTAGGGATACAAACGCCAAACTTCGAAAGTCATTTTTTTTTATTTTCTTACAATATTTTTTACATTTTAAGTTTTCCAGTAATGTAGGCCTCACTGGGTGGCTTACCCGTGCTGAGGCCTTCATTTTATAATATGAAAATATAATCAACATAATACATTTAAAGAGAAAATAATACATTTAAAATTAAAAATACATAATAATATATTTAAAATTAAAAAATAATACATTGAAAATAATCTTATGTGTTTGTGAGTGATGTGTGTTTATATTGGTTTTGTGTGTTACGTGTAGGTTTTATTTTTATTTTATGCTACGACATTTTGGTAATATTGTCTTATTTGTTCTTTAATCCATTTTGTAATTTTGTGTGTGAATTTATTTTTATTTTCCTCAATTTTAATTTCAAGTTTTACACTGTTGAAAGCTTTTGTAGCATGGTATTGGTAGTGTATTTGTCCAAAGCTTGAATTTACTGTCGGAGTTTTTATGTTTTCTTTGTACGCTTGTAAAGATTTATTTATTCCATACGAACAACGAGTGGTTCGACCACGTTTGATGTTTGTCCCATCTTACCAAACGGATTTTAATTAGAGCACAGGTATCAAGTGGAAATGCTGCCCATTTTCTACCAGCATTTCAATGGAAGATGCTCCGAGGAACTAGCGTCATTGATCCCTTCTGCACCTGTGCATAGTCGGGAAACTCGCCAAATGCTCGCCTAGATGATAAATCAAAATATATAATGTGAAAAGGGTGTACACTGTACACATTAAGCAAAAAAAGGTAATGTATTTCTACAACTACGAGCAAACTTTAATGTTGCCATACTATGAAGAAAAAATCTACACCTTAGTATTTTCTACATTTTATTGTCATACTATGCTGGCGTAGTGAATTGTGAATGGTGTATGGCGTATATGTTATACCGGTGACCTCTGCTCCGGCGGCGGCCCGCCACAAGCGCGACGTGTTTATTGACGGACCCCCTCTGAAGCATTGTGAATACCATTATTCGGAATTATTCCCTACCGCCGAGAGCTTCATCCTACTCTCTCTTTTCCTCCGTTCCTTCGCTCACGGGAGAGAGGAAGAGATCACAATGGAGCTATCGACGGTTCGCCTTTACGCCCTTCCTAGCTCATTACATGGCCGGTGAGTTACGACAAAGCTTCACGCTTTTACGATCATTATTATTATTGTTAAGTTATTATTTTTCTTATATTAAATTAAGTGTTGGTTCCTCTTTGACGGCGATCTTTGTACGGTGGTTGATGTAAAGCACAGCTGATTGTATGACCGTGTGATTTATGTCATTCAAAAAAACGGAAGGCGTTGTTCGTAGGCGAAACGACTTCAAAATAAATGTCAGTTTTACAGCAATGGCAGGTAATTTGGAAAACTCGAAACAGATGGCGCTGGTGTAGTCGGCGGTCATTTGCAGGATGTGACAGCTATATGATACGACTTAAAATTTAATGTTTTAAGGCTGGCCGCATACATACGTTTTTCGTATTCGATTTCCGAATTCGTTTTCCGTATTCGGACATCCGAATGCACGGAATCAGTAGAAAATACATTAACTGCCGCACACGTTCGTTTTAGTTCCGAACGGAACAAATTCCGTACGCACGTTCCGAATGCGAGCCGGCGCGTTCGGAGAAACCGAATGGAAAAAACCTAATGACGTCATGTGGAACGCAGCTATTGCATACAGTTTGTTTGTGCCGACGCAAACGCACGGAAATTTCCGTTCGTAATTCAGTGTTGCCAACGGATCTTGACCTAATATCGCCGTTTCTCATACATAAAGTAGCCGAATTTGCTGTTAGGTGGGACATGTTTAAAATTGATGTTTTTACGTGAAAATAAAAATTTCGTGGGGGGGGGGGGTGGCTAGAGAATTTCAAAAAGATAAAATTTGTCCCCAGAAAATAAAAAAAAATTCATGGGGAGGGTGGCTAGAGAGTTTCAAGAAAATATAAAATTTGTCCCCAGAAAAATAAATTTCATGGGGGGGGGGGTGGGCTAGAGAATTTCGGGACATGTTTAAAATTGATGTTTTTGAAGTAGCTTAATTGGCGACCAGTCGCCTTTTAGATTTTTTCGGCGCCGATTCTCGCTCTGAGTAGCCTAAATGGCGATATATCGCCCTTGTTGGCAACACTGGTACTGACGTTTATACATTCCGAATGGAGAAAAACGAACGTTTGCGCTAGTCTCACGGAATTCCGAATACGGAAAACGAATTCGAAAATCGAATACGGAAAACGTATGTATGCGGCCAGCCTAAGGGTTTAAAAGCATTTAATATAATGGCTGGTCAGGGAGTAATTTTAAAAGTAATTGAAAAAAAACGAAGACTATTTAAACATAACTTATTTCAGATTGTTTTCCTATAAACGTATGAATTAACAAATACTTTTAACATAATTAGATGAGATATAAATTCTGATTTTTAGTTTCAAATTGGCGACGGACCACAGAACTAACAATGTTTACTCAAGTTTTGAAAATGTGTACTAGGTTTATTTATCTTTAAAAAAATCAGTCTGATTATGTTTGTGTACGCAAAACTTGAAAAGTAGTCGACCGATATCGCTGAAAAGTTTGTTCGTATTAGTGCTAGAAGTGTTTAGAGAGTGGTAGAAGAAATCGGGGACGCCCGAGGAGTAAAGTCGATGTAATGTAATTTTTTAACAGTAAAATTGTGGTATACAGTAGTGAATGGTGGAAGAAGTCGATGATGCCCGATAAAGACATTCGCTTTGTGGTGTCCATTAGTATTTCTATAAAAATATCGGTTTATATTTGTATATTTTTAAGGCGCGGTCCACTTGTTTCTTTACTGTTCACTACTTGTAAACTAATGTCCAAACCAACCAACCAACAATACAACACTAAGCCATTTTAATTCGACGTGTAGAAAGCTCTCGTTACAGCTTGAATAAACAAGGATTGACTTGACTCATTGATGTATTATACATCTATGACTTGACTACTGCTGGCATGATCGCTAACTACGCCAGCGCCAACGGCTGATTCGAGTATTTCAGATTACTTGCCATTACAATGTGACAAGTATTTACGTGCTTACTAACAGAGTTGTGGTATTAATGTATCGTACAAATAAAACAAGTCCTTTCTAGACTCTTTGGAAGAAAGGAGGATCCTAGTCGACCTAGGTAGACATGACACTATAAAGAGAATCAAATACCTACTTCGTCGGTTCGTGTCAAGTGTCTGTACCAAGTGTGAATCAAGCAAGGTGTGTGTGTCAAATATAATTGTATGGCGGTACAAAGAAGTATGAAATTACTTTAAGAATTTTTAATAAATCAGGGCGATAAATTTTAACAGCGTTTATATTAATTGTTTCAATTTGGCAAGCCGATATGGGTGACTCCATCCAACATTTATTGTATAACCAACAACTCTGCCATTGGTCACTCTAAGTGAAGTGATTTGGTGATTTAGCAGGGGTGCCCGAATGCGTCTTATCGGCGAATGCGTCTGCCCATCAACTGCGTGACAGGCCGGGTCAGGAGAGACTGGTTGAGGAAGACCTTTTGAAGTCTCCAACAGAACTCTCATCGCCTTGCACCACAGGGATGGATTCATAAGTCACTCCTGGGCACCCTGACCTTCAGATTCCAACACACCCTCATACCTTCTCCTAAAATGGGGTCTTTTCCACACAGCATTAATGGAATTATTTTTCTCATGTCCTCGTGTGTTGGGCTAGTGTAAAAAATATTTATTTTATTTGAACTCTTCACGTTTTGACGTTTTATATTTTTTTACTTTCTTAGTGGCGTGCATTGATCTATGACCAAATATAGGCTGTGTGTAGTTTTTCATGTTCGGGTATAAATTATTGTGCATTGCATTTTTGATAATCGCCATTTTACTATCTTACTAAAACGTGTAAATTTGTCACATTAAAAAAATTCTCAATGTAAAACGATTATGACATAAAAAAAATCATAAATTACTTTAAATTTTAAATCTTTCGGCCAGAAAAACCACTATTTCTATGCTATAAAATTATATAATGCCCTTCCTATTGAAATTTAAAACACCATGGTATAGAAAAGTTTAAAAAAGACATCGAATTATGGCTAACTAAACATGAAGATGAGGAAATCATTAAATTTATGAAGTAACCCCAACGCAACCTACAGACAACAAACATAAATACTTTTTGCTTAATATATTTTATATTTTGTGGGAACCAACAAATTAGAAGATGAGGAAATCATGATCAACACACATACAACAACCTACAGTCCGCCTCGGAACAGGAATACCTAGTGAGGAGGGCTGAGAACAAACTACATCACTACATCTTTATTTTACTAAATATTGTATCTTTTTTACTTTGATTTATATTGCCGTTAAATAAAAAAATTAAAAAAATTAAAAATTGCAAAATGCATTTTGATTAAAAATTATTTTATGTTCTCTGGTTAGTTTTTCTTGGGGTAGGCACAGCCTTACAGCCTTTCTTGGACTGGACGCCACTGCATGTTCTCTAGTAACAAGTGTACAGTGAACAACTTCACAATGAATAGCTTCATAAAACTTTAAACTGCCGTTGTAGAAAATTCAATAAACACTGTTTAATTGTCTTTAACCGCAGCGGGCAGTGAGTGTCTTTGTAATAAAGTTAACGGCGTATTGTCTTTCAAAGACAATGATGAATGATGAATAACTATTGCTTCTTTAACACTCGACTATTAAAACACTAAAACGTGGAATTACAAATGCTCGTATATTGTGTATTTTAACTTCGTGCTTTAATAATAATGCAGCATTGGGTAATAAAAATGCCATATTCTGTTTATAATGTTTTACTGTGATGAGAAATCTGCACTTTAGTATGATGCTTTTTGCATCTCGCTAAGCGAAGACAGGTTTATTATTATTGATATATTTATACATCCATCCCCTGGGAAATGATTTGATGATAAGTAATGTATTTTAAAACGTTTGATTTTATTCCATTTCAATGTTTTCACGTGACGTTAAATTATTTACAAAAGTTAATAGAGTGCAATGTCATCGACGACGACACTGCCAAATTTCAGCTAGATCGGATGTCGAAATGTGGGTTGATTTCCACTTCATTCATTCATTCATTCAATCAAGAAAACAAAATCTAAATTCAAACAGATGTAGTATTTAAAAAATGATATTTATTGCACAGTAAGGATTCGTTATTCGACCTTTCGTGGAGGTTTAGCGATTGTTCGGCTTAGTGACCAGTGACGACATGGAAGATTTTATATTTATTTTTTTTTTAATTGGGAAAAAACACATGAAAAAAGTCACTGGAGACCAAAATTTCACTTACATTTATAACTCCAAATAATATCAGTAATCACTGGTTAAAGTAAATCAAGTACGTCTCTTAACACCCTGTACAATATCAAAAAGACCAATATAGAATTTGTCTTCTTCTTTTAATCTCAATCTCAAATGAGACCGCCACTGCAATTAATTAAAACCTCGCATTAAAAATCAATTTTCGGTCACGTGTATTCAATAATTTCTACAAACGTACTTCATATCTCGATTAATAGCACTATTACGAATCCCTTAATGAAGCCATTAATTTGTTTGCCCATTAGAGTGGGTTTAGTGTACTAATCCAGCCAATACAACGTATTACAAATAATGAACCACGCTCCGTATGAAATATAAATACGTGTTTATTGAATCGCGATATTTGTGAAGGGTTGAAATTAATTTTAGCGTTAGGTACCTACTACGGATAATCTTGGGCCGTAAACTCGTTAATT
Source organism: Hesperophylax magnus (assembly GCA_026573805.1). Lineage (NCBI taxonomy): Eukaryota > Metazoa > Arthropoda > Insecta > Trichoptera > Limnephilidae > Hesperophylax > Hesperophylax magnus. Next base: position 7,520,715 of record JAIUSX010000184.1, on the reverse strand, counting down.
CTTAAATTACTTGCGCAGACCCGTAAAAAATCACATGATAATATTGTTTAATTATAATTATTGTAGAATTTGTAAATATGAAAGAATTTTTAATAAAATTTTTGCCTATCAAAAGAACGAATTTACCTTTCGAAGTTCATTTAAACAAAATAAATAGACATTTCAAATAAGAAAATATTAATTAATAAAATAATGTTGGTTTTTCGCGTGTCTAATATATTATGTGATTTCAGTTCCAATTTTGAAAATTAACAGTTCATGTTCGTTGAATAATTTTAAGCACTACTCAATAACACGTACGAATATTTCACATTGATTACACAGATAGTGAATACGCTCCACATTAAAACTTCCAAAACATTAGAAAATTGCAAGTAAACACAACATAAAGTGTCGAAGTAGTTAAATCACTTCATCTTCGAAATATTCAATCAGTTAGATTTTTAAATTATCGTGTGTGCTGTGCAGTGCTGTGTTTTAAAAATATTAAAATAACAATTTTCAACTGGTAAACATACCAAACGCGCAGGCGCATTATCAGTCCGTCATTACTATCGCCATTGGTCGAAAGTGTCGTCACTTTTGAATAGTGCTAAACAGTTTGCGGGAAACAGGCGTTTGTGTATAAACTAATTACGAATAAAGTTAACATATTTTTAACTCTTTTTAAATAAATTTTAATATGGATTTAAACGAGAACTCTCTTAACTATATGACCAAGGCCAAGGATCTACTCTGTTCGCTGATAAAAATTATTAATGACCCCGGCAACAAATTTACGAAGGAGCAAATGGGTAAAATTACCCCGATAACAACGGATCTGTTAGGAACCACAGGATTGATGGCTGTTCGTATGGGAATGTTGGAAGGAGAATTGTCAACATTAAAAAGTGTAACGGATACTCAGTCTATTGTTACTAACCCGACAAATACTTCATCTTCAATAAATGATTTGCTCGCAGAGGCCGAGGAAAGAAAAACCCGGTCAAAGAACATTATTTTATTTAATGTTCCCGAAAGTATTTCAGAATCAACAACAACAATTATTAAAATGGACAGCGATAAAGTAGTTTCAGCGATTAGTGATATAAATAATGAATTAATACCGAGTGTGGTTAAGTCGTACAGACTTGGTGCAAAAAAGTCCAACAAAATTAGACCGATTAAGGTCGAATTCAATGACTCTGTCTCGGCTCGTGAGGTTTTGACCAGGAACGCAAAACTGAAAAACGGTATAAAGGCCAGTAACGACCAAACACCATTGCAGAGGACTCAACTTCTAGATTTACGCCAACAACTCGAGACGAGGAAGAACAACGGTGAAACCAATATAACTATCAAATATGTGAACTCTGTACCTAAAATTATTGAATGTGCGCCAAAAAACTGAAACAACAAAAAATAAAATGCTACTACCAAAATGTGAGAGGGATCCGCACTAAACTTCCCATGTTGCTGACTTCGGCGGCAACTATCAGCAGTGATATCTTCATTTTAACCGAAACATGGCTCGACTCAGGAATCAATTCTGCCGAATTAGGCTTCCCTAATTTCAACATCTACCGTATGGATAGGAATTCTAAAACAAGTGCCAAAACGAGAGGAGGTGGTGTAGCCATTGCTATCTCTAAAAATCTCAGTTCTTCAAAAATATCCACAAAAAACACATCCATCGAGCAACTATTTGTCAATGTGAACACTTCTAGAGGTAAAATAATAGTGGGATGTGCATACTTACCTCCGAATTCTGATGTCCAAAGCTACAGCAATCACTGCGACGAGGTTGAATCAATTTGTGCTAAATATCCTAATACTAAACTACTTCTAGTTGGTGATTACAATCTGCCACATTATGATTGGTGTAATATGAATTCTGTCAATTCTTGTTCTAATGTTAATATTCGTGTTATTAGAGATATGGCACTGTTCTTAGGTCTAACACAGTGTAATAATGTTCATAATATAGGAGGTCGTACGTTGGATTTGGCACTGTCAAATGTGTCTGACATCTGTGTTGTGAGAAGTACCGAAATTCTATTACCTGTCGATGTTTACCATCCACCACTAGAAATATGCATGTCTAATCGTAAACCAATTCCTATCGTAAAAAAGGTAGTAGAAACTCGAAATTTCAAAAAAGCTGACTATGTTAAAATTTCAAATTTCCTTAAACAGACTGACTGGTCATTCTTTGATAGCGACGATGATATTAATGTACACCTTAAAAAATTTTACTTCATCGTTAATTCTGCAATTGAACAATTTGTTCCTTTAACGACTTACAGAGAAACTCCATACCCAAAATGGTTCTCAAAAGACCTGATAGACTTAATTTACCTTAAAAAATTATCTCATAAGAGATTCAAACAAAGTCGCCTGGCCATCGATTATACTGCGTTTCAAAAATTGAGGGCAGAGTGCAATAAGCTCTCCGCAAAATGTTACAAAAATTACATTAGTGATGTCGAAGGCTCTATCATGGACGACTCAAATTTCTTTTGGAAATATGTTAAATCCCAAAAAGAAAATGGTACTTACATACCTAGTAGTGTGTCATTCGATTCTAAATTATCCCAAAATCTTCAGGAAACTGTTAATCTTTTTGCTGATTTTTTTAGCGGCGTTTACATTAATGCAAGTGAAGACAGCAATATTTCGTGCTTTGATTTGGTAGAAACTCTTGATATATCTGACTGTAATGTAACCATAGACGATATTATATCTAAGCTGAAGAGTCTTGATTCCCGAAAATCCGCAGGACCTGATAATGTTCCGCCCAGGTTTTTAGTAAATTGTATGCATACATTGTCATATCCTATTCATAAGTTATTTACAAAGTCACTCTCATCAGGTGTATTCCCGGACCTTTGGAAGTTTAGTCTTTTAACGCCCATTTTCAAAAAAGGTAATAAGAGCGAAGTAACAAATTATAGGCCAATATGTATAATGTCTACTTTACCCAAACTTTTTGAAAGCCTAGTACTAGATAAGTTGATATCCCGAATCAATCGAACCATCTCTCCCCTTCAACATGGATTCATTAAAGGTAGATCTACTCTTACCAATTTGATATTGTACACGAATGATATTGTTAATGCCCTTAATGCATCACATCAAACTGATTCCATATATACTGACTTCAGTAAGGCATTTGATAAAGTAAACCACAAAATATTATTACGTAAACTAAAATTGTTGGGAATAAGAGGGAGTATGTTGGAATGGTTTAAGAGTTATCTATTAGGAAGGTACTTAGCAGTCAAGATAGATTCGTTTACTTCTTATACATTTGCTGCCTCGAGCGGAGTACCACAGGGATCTCACTTGGGCCCAATATTATTTTGTTTGTTTATCAATGATATTGTTAATATTTTTACTAATGTTAAAGTCCTGTTATTTGCCGACGATCTGAAGATATACAGTATAATCAAAGACGATGACGATCGCGCAATTTTGCAGTTGAACCTTAATAAACTATGTGCGTGGTGTTCTGTCAATGATTTGCAACTAAATTTAGGTAAATGCCAGATTATCAGTTTTTACAAAGGCAAAAATCCACTTAATTTTTCCTATTTTATGAATGGTGCTAATCTTCTTCGTGTATCACAGATTCGTGATCTTGGTGTTATATTCCACGAGAGTCTACAGTTTAACGAACACATCGATGAAATAACAAGCGATGCGATGAGAATACTAGGTTTTATTTTGAGAATGGGAGCAAATTTTAAAAGTATGTCAACATTAAAACATCTGTATTGCTCGTTAGTACGAAGCAAATTAGAATACAATTCCACCGTATGGTCACCGTACTACAAGGTCCATTCTCAATCATTAGAAAAGGTACAAAATAAATTCCTTCGGTACATTAATTTTAAAATGAAAATTCCAATCGAATTTATAAATTACAATAACTTGCTTGCTGAAACTAAACTTCTTAAATTATCTGATAGAAGAGTGTTAATTGATTTGCTATTTTTATTCAAAATTATTAAATCTTTAATTGACAGCCCTAATTTGTTGGAACTTATTTGCATTAATGTTCCTGCTAGGCAAACTCGCAGTAAAGATACTTTTAAATTTAACAAGAACCTCAACACTAATTATTCTATTTTTTCACCAATTCCTAGAATTCACAACCTTGCGAATAAATACTGTGAACTTATAGATATATTTGGTTTTGACAATTTTGTGAGCTTTAAAAGGCAACTTATTTCGATTCTATCGGCTAATAATTAACTTTTATAGCTTTAATAATTTTATTACATCTTCTCCCATTCGAAACCTTTCAAGTAAATTATATCCATATTTGTTTGTTTTTTATTTGCTCTACTATACACTTATAATTGTATGCATATACCTACTAACTACTTTTTATACATAACACTATGTTCCATCTCAGATCTTATTATTTCTTATTCATGTCGATATTGCTAAATTCTATTAGTTTTTGCTTTTTACAGGTGCAACTCTTATTTTGTTATTTTTTTTTTTTTAAATCTCTGTTATAATGTTCTTTACCTCACGAGTAAGTTACACTCTAATTTATATTGGTTTATCGATTTGTTAAACACACAATTAATACTGGGTTTAAACACACCCACTTACTTACTTTTTATGTTGAACTTTCTTTTACTTACTATTTCATGCTTGGGTATATTTTATATTGAATCCATCTTATTAGTGTTTTGCTAATTTGCACAAAATTTTATTATATGTGTTGCTTTCTTACAATTAACTCCATTTATCTTCTTATGTTCAATTATTGTAATCAATGTAAATGTATATTTTCATGTAAAAGCCCATTAGGGCGTAAATAAAATAATAAATAAATAAATAAATTACTTCACGCTTGCATGCATGCACCGACAGTACACTCTCGAAAGCTCCAAATATAATTTTCCTGAAGCAATATGAATTTTTTGAAGTGAAACTTCTTTACGCGCGTTATGCAATTTCGAGGACCGGAGTAAAACCAACTCATGACCATCATGAAAAACCGTGATCATTTCGCTATAGGAGCCTAGCCAATATTATATACCTACTTTAGGTCACTCTCCAAACTCAGCTTCGCGGTCTAGAGGCAGAGGGCCCGATTGTCGTCGTGAAGAACCGAGGTTCGATCCCCGCTTTAACTATTTTTTTTTCTTTTTGTGATTTTTTTAAAAGTGATAAAATGCTCTCGTGCTGCGACTTTTAGATATTTTGACTATATGATATTTTGGTCGAATACGTAATAACCGCGGTCTAGAGGCAGAGCGTTCGAAACTCGTTATGCAGGACCCGGGTTCGAATCCCATATTTTTATAACTTTTATTTTTTTTTATCAACGATTTGTAATAATGTAGTAAAAAATTAGATAAATTTGTTAATTTAAATTTAATTTACTTTACGGTACCTATATGATATTTTGGTCGAAATATAGCTTACAAATCGAGCCGGTAGAGTCGCTCGGTATTTTGATTAATTTTTTTTTTTATCAACCTTTTGTAATAATGTACTAAAAAATTATATAAATTTGTTAATTTACCTTTACTTTAATTTACGATACCTATATGATATTTTGGTCGAAATATAGCTTACATATTGAGCCGGTAGAGTCGCTCGGTATTTTGATTAATTATTTTTTTTTATCAACGATTTGTAATAATGTAGTAAAAAATTACATAAATTTGTTAATTTACCTTTACTTTAATTTACGGTACCTATATTATATTTTGGTCCAAATATAGCTTACAAATCGAGCCGGTAGAGTCGCTTGGTATTTTGATTAATTATTTTTATTTTGAATCATTAAAATTACTAATCAAGGCCGATAACGCCGCGTCGCGCGAAATATCTCTCCTCGCGGTCTAGAGGCAGTGCGTTCGACACTCGTTATGCAGGACCCGGGTTCGAATCCCATATTTTTATAACTTTTAATTTTTTTATCATATGCTACTTATAAATATGTCAATAGACAGAAAAAAAGAGAGAATGAAATGAAAAGAGAGAGAGAAGAATAATAGAGGCTTGCCACACACTGTATTATTTTTTTTAAAGTATGAGGGTGTGTAGGTACTAATTTAATTTCTGTAAAAAAAGTATAAAGGTGGGTAGGTATTAATTGAATTTCTGTAAAAAAAGTATAAAGGTGGGTAGGTACTAATTTAATTTCTATAAAAAAGTATGAAGGTGGGTAGGTAGTAATTGAATTTCTGTAAAAAAAGTATGAAGGTGGGTAGGTACTAATTGAATTTCTGTAGAAAAAGTATGAAGGTGGGTAGGTAGTAATTGAATTTCTGTAAAAAAAGTATGAAGGTGGGTAGGTAGTAATTGAATTTCTGTAAAAAAAGTATGAAGGTGGGTAGGTACTAATTGAATTTCTGTAGAAAAGGTATGAAGGTGGGTAGGTAGTAATTGAATTTCTGTAAAAAAAGTATGAAGGTGGGTAGGTAGTAATTAAATTTCTGTAAAAAAAGTATAAAGGTGGGTAGGTAATAATTGATTTCTGTAAAAAAAATATGAAGGTGGGTAGGTAATAATTTAATTTCTGTAAAAAAAAAGTATGAAGGTGGGTAGGTACTAATTGAATTTCTGTAGAAAAGGTATGAAGGTGGGTAGGTAGTAATTGAATTTCTGTAAAAAAAGTATGAAGGTGGGTAGGTAGTAATTAAATTTCTGTAAAAAAAGTATAAAGGTGGGTAGGTAATAATTGATTTCTGTAAAAAAAATATGAAGGTGGGTAGGTAATAATTTAATTTACGTAAAAAAAAAGTATGAAGGTGAGTAGGTACTAATTGAATTTCTGTAAAAAAAGTATGAAGGTGAGCAGGTACTAATTGAATTTCTGTAAAAAACGTTTACTTTCATAGTAATTTATTTTAGACTGAACCAATTTCACCTTGTTACGGACAAGTTTAGATGACCTCGGTGATCGAGTGGTTAAAATACCTGGCTCCGGATTCATAGGATAGACCTGCACAAATATGCACAGCCCGGAAACTTGAAGTACAATCGGGAAACTGGTGAATATATATCACCTAGAAAAGACAAAACAATTTTCTTTAGCGTTGGAGCCTGGTCTAAGCTTCGACGCATTTTATACAACATCAAGACCTCGTAGTAAGCGTTCAGGGATGATTTGAAAAGGAGATATGTAAATAGGAATGTTAGAGGGAGCGCGCTAATATTAAAAAAACGATAATAAGTAAGCGAAATGGTTGATGTCGAAATTTGGAAAATATTTCATAAAATATAACTTGTTTAAAATAGAGCGAAAATCTCTCGATAAATGCTTTAGTTTCATTTAAAGAAACACTGTGAATTTTTTCATGTCTCATGAAACGTACCTAATTTCTACAGATTTATAACAAGTTTCTCGTTAATTATCTAAGTTTTTAAGTTAAAAAATGTTATTTTTGAAGATAATATCTATAAATTTGTTATGCAGAAAGTTGATAATATGAAATTCCCTCGATTGAAAAAAATCGCAAAGTAAGCTCCGAAAATTATTAAACACGTTTTTTAATATGTTTCGTTACTGATTATATGTTGTATGTATGAAAAAAACAAACAACGGTATAGAATGCAATACACTGTGAATTTTGTTCATGTCTATAACATATCATTTACGAAAAACTTGTTATAAATCTGTAGAAATTAGGTAAGCCGGGACACAGCTGATGTTGACCGCCGATTTCTTCAAATTTGGAATCAAAAGGTTGCTTAGATTTCAGAGATCAGATTTGTATAATATTTTGCTAGATACTTTGCTTTTCTCTTCACCTTTCATCTCATCCCCTCTACCCTCACAACATACCCAAATTTTAGACGCCATAGTCCCACGGGCTGTTGGGACTCTTCAAGGATCTCAGCTCTCTTTCACGGTGGTCACCAAATAACACCGAATAAATTATGATACAAATGTATGTCACTATTTTGTACCAAATTACAGTCATGATTTTACTCCCATCGTTGATTGTATGAAATAAAATAAAAAAAACGAGACAATCAATTTGTACCATAAATAAAACGCAACATTTTAATAAAACCGTAAAAAATCCAAACAGGTTTTTTGTTTACATTCTCCTTCGCTTAACAATTCTCAAATATTCAAAACGTAATAATTTAAGAAAATTAATATAACACCCACAAAACTATATAAATAATAATAAACTGTTAACCCCTCAGGCCTCTGACCGTTATATTATTTCTTAAAGATGCTGTCAGAAAGACGAAGAATTTGTGTGCATTTCCGCTTAGCAATAAAATCCAAATAAATTTATTTTTTATGAACGTATTCGAAAACTTAAAACTGTTTTTGAAATGTGATGAAATAATAATCAAATTTTATGATTATATTCAAATGTGGCTCATTTTATGTTGATTTCATTTTATTACTGATAACGAAAAGAAACATATTTTATTAGACAAATGCATCGTTAACATAACAGCCACCTCACCTTTTTGTCGTTTCATATAAAAAAAAATCAAAGATTCATATTTTTTTCTCAACTTTGGTTTTGTAGGGGTGTGATAGATTTGAATATAAAACGTGGTATTTTTTCGTTTTAATACCGTTTAGATCACATTTCTAACAATGGCAGTAAGGGAGATACAACGATTTCTTTGATATCATATGAGCTGTTCTCAAAAGCGAACAAATTGTATCTAAGCTGTTTGTTCGCAAAAACGTCCAAATTAGCCTGGGGGGGTTAAAAACTCGAACACAAGGTGTTCGATCATAAAATTTTATTAATAATAGGAATATAATATATTATTGTGAATTAGAGTACGCAGATTTTATGGGTACTTTTGTTCTTGCGTGGGAGTCAAATCAATTGTACTGGCGTCAAAGGATAGCAGTTACCACTGAGTCACAATCACGCCTAATCGTTTCTGAAGATTTTATAGGCAATTTTGTGTTTTCATTACAATTTTCTGTATTGAAAATGCTGAGAATAGCAGCAGTTGGATTCATAGAATCTTTAATATTTTAACCACTGTAGAGAAAATTCATAAAAGTTTGATAAATATTCATTTGAAGAGAACTTTGTCGCCAATTTTAATAAGAACTTCTTGAGAAACTGATCACAAGAACGCCTTCAATACACCTCCATCAACGAATTTATATCGGTTATGTAATGAGTTCGTTACCTTCGTAAGAAACCCATAATAAATCTTTTGTAAGTTTTAATATCTAGTACATTATATTATATCGTTCGAGTAGGAGCACATCTTCTCTTGACAACTGAGAATTTATTTAAGAAGGGTAATAATATGACAGACTTAAAACACTTTTCTGGAGAGAAATGCTTTAAATTCTCGTAACTTTTGAATGAACCAAATGTTAGGGTCATTACTTATACGTCTTGGATGGCGTCAAAAATTATGTTTCTTTTTCTGTTTTATTAATCATCAACGCCCAGATCGGCTATACATATTTTTAAATACATCAATTTGATTTTCGATTTTGTTTTCTTGATTTATTGAATAAATTAATTTATGAATAATATTTGGATGATTTGCATAGCACCGTTTTGTTCGAAATCACCTGAAGGGCGCTGTTTAAATAGGTAATACATTTCGATTTATATTTTCTACAGGCAGATAACATACAGTACCATACTTACCTGGTAGGTCACTATTGTTTATTAGAGGAATTTAGATACGGTTCGCACGCACAGGACATATTGGACTTTCCGGTATTTTTTTTAATAATACATATTTATGTTCTTTAATGAGTTTGTTTAGGAAAGTAAAAACTAATTATATTCCGCCGGTACTACAGTACAAGGTTATGATCAGAATTCATCTTCCTAAAATATTAAATAAAAAAAATATGGGCTTAAATCATTATTTAACGCTCTAAACCATAGATTTAATTGTAAATGTGGGTTTTGTATCAGTGTTTTATTTATTATGGTCATATGTCTACATTAATTACGGAAAAAAACTCAGCAGAATGAAAAAAAACAGTCCATTTTTTCGTAATAAAAATATCAATTCTGGGAATGGCACACAAAAGGTAGTTTAAGACGTCTTCGACAGCTGTTTTCCGTCAAATCACAACATTTAGTATACCGTTAATACTACAGGATTTTCCAATAAGAGGTGTTATTTTGATATTCAATCGTAAAAGATCAATGGTTTCGTTGCTTGTATGTCACGTAGCGCCGTCTTGTTCAAAGTAAACGTCGTTCAAATCAATACCATCCAATTCCGGCCATAAAAAAATCATTAATCATCTCTCGATAGCGCAATCCATTCACCGTAACTGTTGCTCCAGCCTCATTTTCGAAATAGTAAGGTCCATTGACTCCGCCTGACCATAAACCGCACCAAACAGTCACACGTTGAGGATAGAGAGGCTTTTCAACAATAACTCTTGGGTTTTTTTGAGCCCTAAATGCGACAGTTTTGCTTGTTGACGAAGCCACCGAGGCGGAAATTGGCCTCATTGCTCAAGATGATTTGCATTTGATTCACTCAAGTGAATTTTAATAATTTCAATGCGTTGTTGAAGCGTGTATCGTTCCATTTTTATTAATGGCGTAGTTTCTACTTCTCAAATGTCAAAAAATGACAGCTTCAAAAGTAATATCTACCGAAATAGCGGGCTATTCAAAATAACACCTCTTATTGGAAAACCCTGTATTTCGCCATATTTCTTGACTCGGCGTTCAAAAAGTTCCAGAATAATACAACAATAACGTATTCAAAATAAAGCCTGAATCTTTTATCAGTTCATCACCATAAACATAGAATAAAGAAGAAAACTAGGCCTTCCATACAACTTTAAATGGAAACAAATGTTCCAGCACCCTGTCTCACTTACGCCTGACATCGTAGATCTACATCCCATTTGAATTTCTTAAACACTGTTTTATATTCAAAATTTAAGGCCCGATTGGGCAAATATTCGGATCACGAAACATTCTTGATTTTATGTTCATAACAAAAAATAGGTTTTTTGGAAATACACACACCGAGATTGAACTTTTGACGATTGTACTATATTTTAACCAAGCCTTTTTGGCTAACCAATTTTTCAGTTTGATTAGCGAACATATAATTGGTCTGTCATATTTTTCCAAGCATTTCGCTTGACGGTATTTTTTTATTTATTACATTACATTCTATTTTTTTATTATTATTTTACTGACTATTATCCAATAAAAACATAATACAGGGCATATAATACGATCTGAAAAAAAGTTGAAATAATGCACTGAAAATTGCACAAAAAATTACATCAGTAATATTATGATTTCTAAAAATTGTGTTGATAAAATATATGATTGTTTTTTACACTAACCCCACACATGAGGCCCTGAGGAAATTAATATTCCTCAGGGCCTATGTCATCTTTAGAGATGCTGTGTGGATGTTCTTTTTATGGAAAGGAAGGAGATGAATTTTTGGAAAGGAATGTGTTATAAGGGTGGGTAGGAATCTAGGGATCTAACATATCCCTCCCGCTATGGTGGAAGGCAATGAGTCTAGAGAGACCTGTTGGAGAGGTCAAAAGTCTCCCCAAACCAGCCTCTCCCAATCTGTCATGCCACGCAGCTGGTGGGCAGATGCACCCTGAATACACCTCACCTGATGAACCCGCGCACTCCTGCTAAATCACCAAACGTAGCGAAACACTTGGGGTGACCGATGGCAGAGGTGTTGGTTATCCAATAAATGGTCCCGCGCGACTGTACCCAAAACGCCTCCCTGATTCATGCAATATCATAAATTTTATCTAGTTAACAGTGTAGTCCAGGCCTTATGAATGTGATCCTATATACAGAAGTAATAGTAATCCAAAGAAACTATTTCAAATTATTGTGGAGAATGCATTTTATTTTATTTTAATAAAATTTGTACATTATGTCTTGTCAGTTATTAGTTCCTAGCTAGGCAGAGAACCAAAAGCTTGTGAAAATGCTAACGATTAAAGTTGTTCAAATTTTTATTTTATTTAACTAAGTTTTTACAAAAGGTGTCATTAATAGGTAACTATGTATAATTTTAGGTGATTTCGATACTCAAGAAGTAAGTCAGCATCATTATGATCATGTCCATTGCTTTTGTGTTTAAAAATGGCACAAAAAATAAAGAAATAATTATTTCGGAATTGCAACTTGACATATTTATTAAGATTGTATTTATCTTTATTGGCGAAGGTACCATTATATCAAATCTCACTTTTACATCTAGAGCCCCGCTTTCGAGCCTTATCTTGGCAAAAAGCCAAACTGGATTCGAACCCACGCCGTAAGACTTGCATTTTAACTACACTCCACTCGACCATCGGTTCAGGAGAGCGATGGGAGAAATATCTATATCATTTAACTTCATCAAAATAAGATATTTAAAAATACATATCGGAGATTATGCGTAAGTAATTGATCATACAGAACTACCACGAAGATCTAATCAGGCATAAGACAATCGTAAGATTCTGTAGGTCACAAAGACCGTGATGAACACTGAACATATTGAAAGCATGCCTGATGACAGGATACTTAAAATTATTATTATGTTGGTGTCCCAGTGGAAGCGACCTAGAGGCAGACTGGGGAAGAGGTACATAGATAGACAGTGTGTTACTTATACCCGCCCTGGTATAAGTAACAGATGGTTATTCCTTCAGGGCTCTCGCAAGGACTCAAATTTTTTTGTCGTTAAACGACTGTACATTTATTATATAACAAATTTGGACCCCTAATGTCCCTGCATAGTTGTTAAGCTGCAGGATGCCCACATTATGCACAAGAAACACGATTAATAGTATTAATATATGTACAGTAAAAGATGTGGTAAAATAAGCCTTAAATAATAAAAATGGACTAAACTGCTCTTGAAAAAAAAACATCTGTAAGGATTGGAGCAGGACGGGAAGGACGGAAGATTGCAGTCGAATGGCAAGGAACCGCAGCAATTTGTGAAAGAGACAAATTCCACCATCGCCGTGATGATCTCTCTCAGATTTAGTAGAACCTTTCCATTGATTGTTGTCGCTAAAAAGATTTTCAGCGATGTTAGCAGTCCACAATAAACTTCTAATACCACCCCTGATATTTGGACGTGAAGCATGGAACTTGAAGAAGAACGAAAGTGAACTTAAAGCGGAAAAATAGGTAATTTGTGTTGTAAGTTGAAAAACCTTGAATGACCGTATTACAAATGCTTATATCTCAGATCCAAACGTATCGGTAAGGCTGAGCTAAGAGTAATAAACAAGATTGAGAATGGTATTCATGATTTAGATTTTAAATATTTGGTAAAGTATTCCTTCATGTTGGAGAGATTTCAGAAGAAATTTCTGAGATTTCTTTCTATATCTGTATATTTCTTTACATATATTCCCCGATATTTAGTGATTCTCTTTGGCCGGGTAACTGGTAACTGGTAAACCGGGACTGTCGGTCTTCAGTCCCTTATGTAGCGTCATAATTTGTAATTTTCCAACGCGTCATTCGTTCCCCGGCTGGATTAAATGAGTTCCACAGGGCGAAGAAGAAACATATAATTGATACCCGTTTTTAATATTTATTTAATTCTCCTTTATTTTAAATATTTTGTAATGCTTTTTTAAAAATAAATAAATGAATTAAATATGTAGAAATATGGAAAGAAAATCAAGTAGTTGAGCTAGGTCTTGAAAATAGTTAATTACAGAATTGTATCGTTATATAAAATAGTTAAAATGTGAATGGAGCATTGTGTGTGGATCGCAATTGCAAAATGTTGTGCTACTGCTTAAGTTGAACTAAAGTTGTTAAGGTTATAAAAATGCAAAAATAAAGTTTAAACCATTTTTCATATTTAATAACATTATAAAACCACCCTGTGTGTATCAAAATAACTCACCGCGCACTTTATTGAGATCAAGACGAGAAAAATGCCAGACAACAACATGCAATTCGACTATCCTCTCCGTTACACGCATAAATATCTCTTATCTGCGGCGTTTCGACAAAATAAATTCATTGTCAATAATAACCGGTGGAGTGGGTAGTTTTTTTTTCACCCACACCGTCCCCGGTACTGCGGGCGCGCGGGCCCCATACAAAATGTGACGGGTGCGCCGAGAAAAACGGGCCGGTCGGCTTTTCAAACCTACACGCAGCAATAATTTATGCGAAAACGGTTGTGGGCCGACGATAAACATATTTATGACTGCGCACGAGATTTGACGGGCCTTGCGCGAGAGATCAGGACAAAATTATAATAGAAATTAACATTTTTATTTCCTTTTTTTATTATTTTCTGCAGTTAACACGATCGTGTTTTTTTGACATTGTAGATCTTAAGAATTGAGAATAAGAAGGTTGAATAATTTTTTTCATGTTTATTGCTCCCACGTAATTCGACATTTAGCAAAAGAAATTACAATTTTTCAATTGGTTGCGATGAAAAACGTCGTCGATCCAATAAAAATATTACAAAGAAAACGAATGAAAATAAAAAATTTCAAAATCACAAATATATTTAATTAGAACCTATTATCAACCAAAATTGTGCGAAATTATCTAGGTACCTACTTAAACAAAAAAATTAAATTTCTATAGATTACGCTAGGTACCAAAGATATTAGAAGAACGAGATGTGCTATGCGCAGTTCGTACTGAGTGGAATTGTTTTGCCGAGTGTCGCCGGTTTTGTTCACCAATACTACTGCACACCTTCGCTTACGCTAAGGCATCGCTAAGGTATCCGCACTAATACATAGAACAAATTTCTGTGCGTACACGTCCCGATACCGTTCAAAGTACCCTAATTAGGTAGTACTCCGGCTACGGTCCGGCGGCCAACATAGCATATCTCGTTCTTCTAATATCTTTGCTAGGTACCTAACCCATGGGACATCATTACATTTTTTTTAATTTTTTTTTTTTATATTAACTCCACACAGGAGGCCCTGAAGAAAATAATTTCCCTCAGGGCCTATGTCATCTATGGGAATGCTGTGTGGAGGGTCTTTTTGTGGAGAGGAAGGAGTGAACATGGGTCTTGAAGAGTCCCATGTTGTAGGAGGGAGGAAACACAGAGGCCGGCAGTTCGTTCCACAGCCGAGCTGTTGAACTCAAGAACGAATCGTAGAAGCGACCCGTTCTCATGTGACAAATGTCAACCGAGTACAAATGTTGGGCGCGCGTTTGGCGTGTATCCCGAGTACGCACCGGTGCCGAAGGGATCAATGACGCTAGTTCCTCAGAGCATCTTCCATTGTAATACCGATAGAACAAGGACAGCATACCTACCTGACGCCTGTGCTCTAAAGATTGCAGTCCGCTTGTTAAGATTGGGGAATCTATCAAACGGACCGCCCGTTTTTGCACAGAGTCAAGGGTTTTTTTCAGGTATTTTGGGGCTCCGGACCAGAGATGGCTGCCAATTTCGTCTTGATACTCTCTCCTAGATTTAGGAGCCAGTGGGATTATGGCATCCCCAATTAACTTATATCGTCAGGCTGGAGGAATTGCTGGGGATGAGGAGATGGAGAGGGGGGTGGTTGGGGAGTAGCTGATCACTAAACTTGACTATTATTGACACACAATTAAAAACTCGTTCAAGAATAATGTCTACAGTTTTAACATCGTTAAGGTTTCCTGTTTTGAGGCAACCTATAATAGTTTTTTTTTTAAATCTTTTTGGATTGATTATCTTCATAATGTTTGCACTCTGTTTTCACCAACAAAGAGTAAATCTAGTATTACCTATGACCTTATAAGCAAACTAGATCGATCGTGTTTTCATTGCAATTTTGATGAAAAATTATTAAAAATAATTTTTCAGTTTTTTTGGGTATTTTGGCCTTAAATCCATATTTAAGTTTTGTGTGAAAAGGGCCGCTCAGCCGCAACCGCAACCCTTATATAATTTCGCACCACGAAATTCAATATTTCTCTGTTGAAAATATATATTGAAATTGGGAATAGCCAGTATATTTTTGATAATTGTCCGGGTTGAGTGTTTATGTTTGGCCTTGAAGTTTTCAAATATTCATTTCAATCGAGTTTTAGATTCTGAGTGATGGTCTTTCATCAAGGACGGGCTGTTTCAGAGAATAGAAAAACTCTTCAAATTTCAAAGTTAATTTTCAAGTTCTTTTCAGGTTCTGTTATTATTTCAGTTCTGTCAAGTAACTGGCCTTTAATAATGTAATGATAACAGAACTGGAATAGGTCATTCACAGAACTCACAAATTAACGTTAAAATTTGAACAATTCATCAAATTTCAACGGTCTTTTTAGAGTTCTGTGAAAGTCTTATTGAAGTTCTGTTATTATATCATTATAGGCCAGTTACTTGGCAAAACTGAAATAATAACAGAACTTGAAAAGATCTTTCACAAAACTTGAAAATTGACTTTGTAATTTGAAGAATTATTCAAATTTTCTGAAACATCCTACCAACCTACAAACAAACCAACCTATCTACCACTCTGGAAGTGCTGTAAATATACCATAAAAATATTTTTGGAATAGCATACATTATATTTTTTTGTGTAGATATTATATTCTATTCTACTGGGTTTTATACCCCAAAATTTATTCATCTGTAGCCAAGGATCTTAATCTCCTTACTTATTAACCTGAGGTTTTTACTTATCATAAAGAGTTTGAGTAAAACACTGAAGTACGCCTTATAATATAATGAACATGACCCAAAGTTATTTTGGTACGGTTCTTTGTCATACCGACATCAAATTTAATACCGTCCATTGTGCGTTTTGGTTTTTCGAAGTTCCCCTCTGAAATAAATTAGGCATATACGTTTACATTCGAACGCCCACGTGACTATAACAACAGGTGTGACGTCATTGCGTCGCAATTTTTTTGCCGACATTCAGGCCGAATTTTTCAAGGTTTGATATATGACTTTATGAAGGTGGACACCTCATGTATTAAGAACATTGAGATAAAATAATCTAGATGTTCACACCAAATTATTGTTAACGTTTTATGACATCTGATGATGAGCAATCTAAGAATTGCGAAAAGTTGTTCTTGCGTCCAAAAAAGTTTGATGCTAATTTTCTCTTTTTTTAATAAATCAATACCAAAATTTCCTCTGAAATTATAAGATTCGTAAGTTACTACTTAAATACCTACTTACTTAACCATAAATAATATTTCGAATAAGAAATTAAGCAATTTGTCCAAATATATATTGCCGTCCAATAAACATAAAATTGATTATTTCGTTTCGACAGCTCGTAGGCGGGATAAAAGGTAGTATCCAATTCGGCCACCATCTCGAACCGGAATCCGAACATAACAAACCGAAACCTTACAGATAGATTAAATGCCAAATGGTCGAGTTAAAACAGGTCTGAGTCAAACAAAGAATCGAAGAAGCAGCACATCGATGGAGAAAAATGAGTATTGCCAATTTATTAAGAATCTCTTCAAATTATTGGCATTTCTTATAATATCATTTCGTCGTATTATCAAGGTATCAAGCACGTGCATGAACACGTGTTCCGACATCGTGATAATATGTTGGTAATTTAGTAAAAATTTATCAGGAAACCCGTAAATTCGCACACCTGCAATTCCAAAACAGATTCTTAAGCCCCGGGCATACCCAATTTCTACCGATTTATAATAAGTTGTAATAAAAAACTCGTAATCTATTGATTCTAAAGTTATTCCAAGTCTAAAATTAATACACCTCAAAAATTAGCGTTGGATTCTTTCAACGTTTTTAATACGATTATTAAGCCCCCGCATACCCAATTTTTGCCGATTTACAACGAGTTTCTCGTGAACTCTTTAAGTTTTTAAGTTCAAAAAAAAAAAATTTTTTGAAGATAATATCTATACATTTGTTATGCCGAAACCTTAATCACAAAAATTCACTCGATAGAAAAAAATCGCAAAGTTAGCTCCGAAAATTATTAAAAACACGTTTTGTTCTGTTATTTAAAATGTTATAAGCATGAAAAAATTCACAGTGTATCTTTAAATGCAACTCAAGCATTTGTCAAGAGTTTTGCTCAATTTCAAAAGAGTCATGTTTTATTAAATATTTTCACCATTTTCTCTTAATTGTTATCGTTTTTTTAATATTAGCGCGCTCCCTCTAACATTCATATTTACATATCTTCCTTTCAAACCATCTTCGAACGCTTACTACGGGGCCTTAATAAATTTTATCCGTGTGTCGTATTATTATAAATACATTTTTATATAGATTTCCATATAATTTGATTTTTAATTTTGCTCTCCAAAATTTTGCGAATATAACGACAACTACGATTTTTTTTAAATTTAAGATATTTAATACGTTAGGCTTTGTAGTTCGGAGAGTAAAATGTAAAAAGATGTTAGACTTGTAGAAGATTGAACCCGTTTCTCTGCAATCCCCGACGTATAAAAGGCATAAAACTAATAAATGTATATATATATATCAGAAATTAAAAATGGGTTAAAAATTTAAACTTTTTACTTCTCTTTTTGATATGTGAAAAGTTTTGCACGTAACATTTTTCTCAAGGTTTTGGCTACCACTAAATTTAGAAAACCTGTTTATTGTCAGTTGTGTTGTTAGTTTGGCTTTTCATAATTTATTTTAACCCCTCCAGCGTTTGAGGGTCATATATGACCGGGCGTCCATATTTTATAAAAGAATTTATATCTTTTTTTCTATTATTGGAAAACTTGATTTTTTTGACGTTATAAAGAGTAATGATAATTCTTTCCAATTTGCTTAAAATATTTATACTGGAATCCATTAATAAAATCCTAAAAATAGCCAAAATTAATAATTCATATTTCACGCCGCATCGTAACAATCGGTTAACTTAAAAAATTATTTTTCATTAAATAAACAAGATAAAAGAGAATGTACAGTTTCTTTACAAATTTCACAAACAAAACGAACGTGTTTTCGAAATACCGAGTTCTTTCAATTTTTCTATGATAAATATTTTCTATAAAAATTAGCGTTTAGCGTTTTTGACAACATTTTTCACGTCTGATATTAAAATTGTAATATTTAGAAATAGTAAAGGTTTATTTTAAATGTATCCACTGCTAAAATAATTTTATCTAGTTTCTAAAACAGTATTTATTTTTACGGAAAATCAAAAAATAAGATGTCTATAGCGGATTTGAAATACACAGAAAACAGTTAAATATTTGTGATTATTAATATTTTGATATTTTCTGTATTAATATGAAAAGTTCGCAATTGTGGGAAAAGGAACAGCTGAAACACGTCAAAAACAATAAACATCAAAAAACTTGAATCGTTTTTGATTATACCTAGGTAATAAAAACAATAATAATGCATTTCATTCGAAATGTGCGTGCATAACCCACATTATGCACTTTCGAAGGCTAGTATTCAAATTAATTAATGCATTCTCTCATTTCAAGTCAATATATAGATAACATTATGATAATTATGCCGTGTAATGCGAATGATAGTGAATTGTTTCAAATTAATTTGGTCCCAGTTCAATTTGATTTCTTGCTGGCGCAGGGCACCCCTAGTGAATTTTGCATCCATATTTTTGTAATAATTGTATGCGTCTGCATTCGGGTCCATGTCTACCTCTGTGACGAGATGCAGTAGCAGTATACGATGAATCACCCAGATTAATGACGAAAGCTCAATAAACACTGGTTTTTCGAGTGCACTTTTCGGAACAGAGTGGAAGATATTTATATTCTTTGAAAACACGAAACTTGCTCGAAATTTCTCGTGTCATAATAATACTAATACAATTTAGATAATTTGTAAAAACATCGGTATATAATAACAATAGATTAGCCCCCTTATACCTATTTTGTATAACCCATCGAAATATGATAACAATAGATTAGCCCTCTTATGCCTATTTTGTATAACCCATCGGTATATAATAACAATAGATTAGCCCTCCTATACATATTTTGTATAACCCATCGAAATATGATAACAATAGATTAGCCCTCTTATGCCTATTTTGTATAACCCATCGGTATATAATAACAATAGATTAGCCCTCTTATGCCTATTTTGTATAACCCATCGGTATATAATAACAATAGATTAGCCCTCTTATGCCTATTTTGTATAACCCATCGGTATATAATAACAATAGATTAGCCCTCTTATGCCTATTTTGTATAACCCATCGGTATATAATAACAATAGATTAGCCCTCTTATGCCTATTTTGTATAACCCATCGGTATATAATAACAATAGATTAGCCCTCTTATGCCTATTTTGTATAACCCATCGGTATATAATAACAATAGATTAGCCCTCTTATGCCTATTTTGTATAACCCATCGGTATATAATAACAATAGATTAGCCCTCTTATGCCTATTTTGTATAACCCATCGGTATATAATAATAATAGATTAGCCCTCTTATGCCTATTTTGTATAACCCATCGGTATATAATAACAATAGATTAGCCCTCTTATGCCTATTTTGTATAACCCATCGGTATATAATAACAATAGATTAGCCCTCTTATGCCTATTTTGTATAACCCATCGGTATATAATAACAATAGATTAGCCCTCTTATGCCTATTTTGTATAACCCATCGGTATATAATAACAATAGATTAGCCCTCTTATGCCTATTTTGTATAACCCATCGGTATATAATAACAATAGATTAGCCCTCTTATGCCTATTTTGTATAACCCATCGGTATATAATAACAATAGATTAGCCCTCTTATGCCTATTTTGTATAACCCATCGGTATATAATAACAATAGATTAGCCCTCTTATGCCTATTTTGTATAACCCATCGGTATATAATAACAATAGATTAGCCCTCTTATGCCTATTTTGTATAACCCATCGGTATATAATAACATTAGATTAGCCCTCTTATGCCTAATTCCAATCAAAAATAACACCACCTACGAGTAATTTTATAATACAACTCCCCCATCAAGTTCCGGTGGATCCCTTAAAACTCATATGGTAAGTATACATTTGCGAACCGAAACGAGAATCAAGCTACCAGCTTTTCCATAAATTGAAGTTCAGTTCGGCAGTTCGGCTCGCGTATGTATACGTAGCATTAGATGTAATCTTATCGCTCATTCCCATTAAAGGATCCCAAAATATAGAGATGAACTTAACAACCCAACTTGTCGTAAACTTGTTGTTCAAGCTTCTAAAAATATACGCGAAAGTAGCGAAGATTGTTCATTTTGTGGCAAAAGTGTTGTCGTAATTTTTTGCTTGACGTAGATGCCAGAAAGAAATGTAAGATTTTGTATCAATTGTTACTTTAATCGATACGCCGCCTCAGAGTTATCTACAAGGTATAAATATTTTTGTAATCTTCATATAGCAGATTGAATCGTTAATATTAAAGTCCGCGAGAGCCCCTACCGAAAATATTACTTACTGTCTCAAATTCGTGTTTGGAAAATGATCTTCACAACAATCACGGGACGAACTTGCTGGAAGACAAATTTGCTCCGTGCAGACCAACAAAAGGTAAAAACCAATGCTTCTTCCGATCTTTCGACTGCGAGATAATGCATGCACTTTCTGTTTGACAAATATTTTCTTGAACCAATACTTTCAGTTTCGGTGTTAATTTTAAGGTTTGCGCTCTGTTTAGATTTCTAGATAATACTTGGTCAAAAGTATAACTCTATTTTCTTCCAAATGTGCCTGAAATTACTTGTGGCTCAACGCGAACAACAGATATTATTTAAAGATGCATTATCTTTTTCTACATCGTTGTAATATTGATAGTTTATTTTTAGCTCATACAATATAGCAATTTAGTATCATCCGATGAAGAACTTCGAATGAGTGTATTATTTATTCATTAGCTGAAGTTCCCGACGTTGCCCCGACTTTTCACAGTAATTTTTCTCTCATTTTGAATGTGTGCAAAATTTCATCAATCTCTGTATATTAGATTTTAAATTTTAATAATATTAGGGGTTTAAAGAACTCTAGATTTGTATAAATATCAAATCCACACCACCCTCTCGCGTGCCCGCCACATACACTATTCTTTATATAAATATGAAGATTTATATAAAGAACATTTAAAAATTCCTCGTAGGTTATATAAATGTATATAACCTCCGATATATTATATTTATTAATACAAATACTAAAGAAAATAACATGAAAAATTGTTAAAAATTATTAACAAAAGGTAAAATCAAAATCTGAAAAATTTGGAGTATGTAATAAGTTTTACACATTTTTGATATCAAACGTCTTTTGGAGCGCCTAGTGAGAGAAAACCGACTCTTACGTTGCAAGCGTGGCAAGACGGGACGACGCTCTTCCACGGAACGACGCTCATTCAGCCAGCCTCTTGACTCGTCAGTTCATTCCGCCCGGCCGCCAAAACTCTGTGCGGTATACTTATTTGGATCTATTCTTACTAAAATTGGTAATGGATCATGTTACGTCATCATATTCATCTACGTTTTAAATATACACAGTCGAGACAGTGGGTTAAAGTAAGCAATAAAATAGGTTACCTATTTATTATTACTCTCCCTTAAACATTCTGTCACTTAATTCCACAGAGTTTCAACAAATTGAATAGTTTCAACAAATTTAATAGTTTCATCAAATTGAATAGCTTCAAAAATTGAATAATTTCAAAAAATCGAATAGTTTCAACAAATTGAATAGTTCCAAAAAATTTAATAGCTTCTACAAATTGAATAGTTTCAACAAATTGAAAAGTTTTAACAAATTGATAATTTTAAAATATTTGAATATTTTCAACAAATTGAATGGTTACAACAAAATGAATAGTTTCAACAAATTGAATAGTTTCAACAAATTGACTAGATTCATCAATTTTAATAGTTTCAACAAATTGAATAGTTTTAGCATATTAAATAGTTTCAACTAATTGAATAGTTTCAACAAATTGAATAGTTTTGGCATATTAAATAGTTTCAACTAATTGAATAATTTCAAAAAAAAAAATTATAAATTACCAATTAGCTCATAAAAGCAAGTGGACCCATCATAAAGGAATGACGGGTAGTTTGCTTCTCCGTATCGCATGCCACATGCATCACGCATTTGCTTTTCACGTCCCGGGTACCGAACCCGAACCCTCGCCGTGGGAGGACAGCTGATAAGACGATGACGTGCACCACTGGGCCGCGGGGCAGATCACACCGAGATTACCAGTACCAGTGAGTAACGCTGTATTGCTGAGCAAACAATGATTCAATTGCTTGAAAGAGGAAGATGATAATTGTTTTTGAAGATGAGGGATAGTTTTTTAAATGCCGTGGGAAATACCTACGCATTTTTTGTATTTATTTAGGCTACACTGAGAAAAATAAATTGTTAATTTATTCGTAATTCTCGTCTAATTATTCGAGCTAATGGATGAAACGTGGTTGCAGGCGTTAAAAATGAATTAACAGAGGAAGTGGTGGCCTAGTAAATATTATTATAAGCGTTAATTACTCGCCTGAAATATCCATACAAATTGAAAATATCTCCCGAATTGAACCCGCATCTTCTGATATCTAGTCAGTTGCTCTGGACCACTGAGCTACTTCGGCTTATTCTCACCCTCCATAAATAACTCGATTTCCTCAAAAACGAAAGCTTAAATCTTAAAAGTTATATTAAGAAATCGAACTCAAATGTGATGTAGAATCACCAGTTTCATCCTTGTACTATTAGTTTCCGGACACTCTGTATGATCATAGTCACGCAGCATAATTTTATATCTATTTTCTCCAATCCTCTATCATAAAAACTACTTTTCATACTTCTTTCCGCTCTATTTGTCAAAAGATAAATTTTGATTCAGACTTGCGATAAAAACGAGATAGTATATCAAGTATAGAGCAGAGAAATAGCTCAGTGCTGCCAGGTCTAAAATAAACACGAAGATAATATTCTGCAGCAGCCGATCAATGCCTCGCGCCTGGCGACACTGGGGCGCCGCGCCGACCGTAGCCTAAAGGGAACTACACACTACTTTTATAAAGACTACTTGTCAACTATTAAAGGACGATCCACACACACGAAGAACAAATTGCTACTGGAAAAATATTACGGATAGCAATAGAATACTCTATTTATGGTCAATATAATTATAACTACTATGACTACCACAACACGGGCATTAGCCTAGTGTGATAGTCAAAATAAAATGTACTGCATCATCTAAATATTTATTAAATAAATAAAAATAAAAATCAACTCAAATTGTTTAAAATTTGAAACGGAAAAATTACAAAAAGTTTCGGTCACATCTAGGAATTGAACCCAGCATCTTAGCCTTGCCGGGGCTTTGCTCTAACACTGAACTCCTTTACACAGAAGGCCCTAAGGAAAATGACACCATCTCAGGGGGCCTATGTCATCTCAGGTGATGCTGTGTGGAAGGTCTTTATAAGGAAAGGAAGGAGAGGAAATTGGTATGAGGGGCACCCCTACTAAGCCATCTAACGTAGCGAACAAACTATGTAAGGGGTTATGCAATAAATGTTTCAAGGGGTTGCGCTACCCATACCCACCTCACAAATTTAAAATTGAACAGGATTTTTGTTCGAAATTTCGAGGTCAGCGCAACTCGTCTCAGTTGTAAACAATATCACTCCATTCCAGGAGCTGAGAAGCTTTGAAACATTAATTCTGGAGAATATGATTTAAGATTTTCACGGCCAAAAGTATTTTTGTTATTTGTTTTTGGGGTGTTATGCCGTGTTGCGCTAACTCCTTCTTTAGCCAACGTTTCGGACAGCATTGCAGTGTCCATCATCAGGGCAGATGTGTTATTTGAGGTTGATTTTTTTTTTTTTTTAATTTTCTAGATTCTTATATTCCATGAAGTGGTGAATCATTTAAATTTACTGAATTTAAAGTTAATGTTCTTTATACAAATAGAACGGCGTCATATGCGCCTCACAATTTTTACCTCATATGGGTTTATTCAAATATTACCTGGCTTTTATAGACTTAGAGGCTTTGTATTTTCTCGGTAGGGAAAAATTTGTTACCTAAAAACCCTACTAAAATTGCATGTGTCATTCAGCATCAGCACCAGCGGCGACCTACAGCGGCCATATACTACATACGTGTCTGTTTGTGTTGTGTTGGGATGGGGGGGGAATTTCGGCTGCGTCCTATTGTGGGTATCCTTCCGCATTTGCGTAATAGAGTAAGGGAAACCGCAGAAAACCTTACCCGGAAGGAGCGGCCGAACGTCAACTTGAAACGTATGCGGCCTTCGATAACATCGGTATATGATGTCCTGCATTTTTGAAATGTGTGTGTGTGTCTGTTTTTATGTTAATATATACTTATGGGAAGATAGAAAATAAACATACATATACATACAAATTATAAAATATTATATAAATATATAAATAGATATATAAACATTATATATTTAGGAGGAAAGTCGGGAGTTTAGGAAATACCTACTGCTCACTATTCGTCCGCGTCTGATTCTGGTATGTACCATATGTGGTCATGGTCCATGAGGATGTGTTTAGGTAGTCTGTGTGAATATTTGAATGTCAGGTCGCTCGGAGCATTGTATTGTCCTATGTCTCGTATGAGTGGATTTTTACTAAGTATAAGTGATTTGTAAAAGCGTTCAGTCAGTCTGTGTGTGAATTCGTATAGAGTTGGAATTTGTTCTCGTTCGTGTAATCTCTTCAAGTTTGTTCTGAGTCTCGTGTTGTATGTGATTTTAATGCAGAGATTTTGAAGTGTCTGTAGTTTCTTGTGGTCTGTGTGTGAGATGCTGCTCCATACGGGAATCGCATACGAGAGTACCGGACGAATGAGCGAGTAGTAGACGAGGAGTTTGGTTTTGGGAAGTAGCGGACTCCGTCTATTGAAAATTGGCTTCATCATGCCGATCGCTTGTCGCGTGCGCGCGTGCATCTTTGCTTGGTGAGATTTCCAGTTGAGGCGGGAGTCCATGGTCAGGCCGAGATATGTAACTTCATCTTTCCATTCAATGCTGTGTCCTCCCATTTCGATGTTGAAGTCAGGTGTTCTATTTATACGTTTTCTCGTGAACATGATGGCTTCGGTTTTCGCCTCGTTCAGTTTCAGGCGACATTTCTTGTAGTATTCTACGAGCGCGTCGAGCGCCCTCTGTAGGTAAATCGCGGCCATGTTCGCTTTCAGCGAGGAAACGTATAGTTTGACGTCATCTGCGTAGATAGACAGATTGCATCTCTCGTCTCGGGGGATGTCGTAGGTGAACAGAATGAAGAGAAATGGTCCCAGTAAACTTCCTTGCGGCACGCCTTTTGGAATCTCACGCATTGAAGATAACACGTTCCTTATGAACACTCTGAACGATCTATTCTTTAGGTATTCCTGTATCAGCCTCGTTAGGTATATGGGCGTGTTAGTGCGGTGCAGCTTATGCACGAGCCCGTCTATCCATACGGTGTCGAATGCCTTCTCTAGGTCGATGAGCGCAGCAGCGGTGAAGCGATGTTCGTTAAATTTTCTTGCGATTTATTCCGCTACTCTGGTGAGTTGATGGGTCGTGGAGTGCCTCTTTCTGAAGCCGAACTGCTCGTCTGGCAAAGTCTTGTGTTCGTCGTGGTGTGGGACAAGCCTGTTGAGTATAATTTGTTCAAATACCTTGCTCAACGTAGAAAGTAGGCTAATCGGCCGGTAACTTGTCGGCTGCGTTCTATCTTTATTCGGCTTTGCGAATGGCAGCACGGTCGCCGATTTCCAAATCTGGGGAAAGTGCCCAGTCATGAGGCAGGCATTGAACAATTTTGTAGTGTAGATGATGGCTTTTTGAGGGAGATGTTTGAGTAAAATGTTGTGAATTTGATCGCTTCCCGGCGCCTTGTTTGTTTTCAATCGCCTGATTGTGACCGCAATCTCGCTCGGCGTTGTGAAATGAATATCTTCAGCGTTTGTCTGCTCTGCTTCGTTCAAATCTCGTAGAGAGTCAGCTACGATCCGGTCCGTAGCCGGGTCGGAAAGGCCGTCTGTAGCGGCGTAGGCTCTCTCGAAGCCGTCGGCGAGTGTGTCAGCTTTTTCTTGTAGCGACAAAGCCGTCCCAGGGCCGTTCAATTTCTGTAGCGGGGGGATTGTGAAATCTTTATGTCTCAGCGCGCTAGCCATTTTCCATAATGAATTATCCTTCGGCGTGAGCGACGCGACTTTTTTGTCCCAAAGTTCGCGCTTGAGTTCTGCGATTTCGGTCTTGATTTCCCTCTGCAGGCTGTTGTACGCTGTCTTGAAGCATTCGTCACGCGTGCGGTGGTACATGCGTCGCAGGCGATTTTTGTCCTTGATGAGCGATAAAACGTGTTCGCTTGATCGTGTATGAATGTACTTCTTTGAGAGGAATGTGTGTATCTTGTGCTGTTTGAAGAATCTCTGTGAGAGTGCTTGTAGCTGCGTCGATTTCTTGTGGCGAGCGCAGAGTTCCCGAAGTGAGATGAATTGGTTCGTTGACTTCCTTTTTAAATCCTTCCCAGTCCGCATCCTTATAATTGCGCTGTTTTCTGGGGGTCCTTGAAGTTGTGCCGCCTATAGTGAAGCACACGGGCAGGTGGTCCGATGACAGCTCGTCTAATGTTCGCAGTGGAGATATTGTCTTAACATTTTTCTCGAGTACTATATCCAATGTACTCGGATATCTAGAACGTTACGAGTAGTACGTAGGTCTGTCTGGCGCCATTATCGAATAGGTATTTGTCTGCATGTGTGTAAAGAGCGTATTTCCGTTCGCATTACCTCTGTAGTTATTCCAGTAGTTGTGTTTGGCGTTCAAATCGCCTCCCATCACAACAATTGGTCCCAGATTGAGCAATTTATTGAGATCTTCTCTCACTAGGTTACTTTGGGTGCAGTATACGGAGATGATGGTATGCGCTCTACCCTCTATGGTGACTTCGATAATCGTGGCTTCAGCGTGCTTCAACTTCGGAGTGGGTATTCTTGTGGACGTCATAGATTGTCGAACGAATATTGCGGTTCCTCCGCCTGATCTTCCCTGTCGGTCGTCTCGGTGAATCTCGAAACCTTGCACTCTCAGGGGTACGCTTGGATTCAAGTGGGATTCTGATAAGAGAATAATGTCGGTGTTTAATTCATTTGCCAAAGCGAGCAGTTCGTCTGTCTTGTTGCGCACGCTAAATGCGTTCCATACGAGGACTCTCACCTTCTCGGGATTAGACATCGAGGGTGGTCGTGAGGAGCTCCATCAGGACGACGAGCTTCTCTGCTCTTGATGTGCAGCGGGCGAGCTGCGATCGCATCCTCAGGAGGCCTTGGAGCAGGGCCATGATGTCCAGGTCGTCCTCTGTAGTGGTGGGCGCACGCACGGGCTCCTGCTGTGGGCGGGGCTGGGGGCGGGGCTGTGGGGGCGGCGCGGGCTCGCGCTGCTGTTGGGCGGGGGCGGTGCCTCCGGCTACGTTGGCCCATGTGCGTCCATCCGTCCTCGGCTGAGGAGGTGGCCTGCTCGGGTTCTGTTCTGCCGGCGGGCGTTGGGGCCTTCTGGCAGGTCGCTGCTGTATTGAGGCGACGTACGCTACCCGCTTGGGGCAGCCTCTGTAGTTGCGGGCCTGAGCAGTTGCAGCATGCGGCGGGCTCGTCTCTCGTCTTCTTGGGGCAT
Source organism: Hesperophylax magnus (assembly GCA_026573805.1). Classification (NCBI taxonomy): domain Eukaryota; kingdom Metazoa; phylum Arthropoda; class Insecta; order Trichoptera; family Limnephilidae; genus Hesperophylax; species Hesperophylax magnus. The sequence goes on along the minus strand of JAIUSX010000184.1, from coordinate 7,492,145 downwards.
TCTGCCGAAGCATGCTCCAGTAAGCATTTTACACACCTTGCTGTGTGCGAACAGTTTCGGGACCCATGCCCGAAGTCTTGACATCTGTAGCACTGGGTGCCGTGCTGAAGGTGATTGCTCCTGTGCTTCTGGAGTCGAATGCGGCAGTGGCACAGGTATTTGACGGCCGCACGCAGCTGTCCCATGTTGACTTCCTTATTGAAGTGAGCTAAGTATATGGGATACTCAATTGAGGCAGTCATCTTGACCACCTTCACAGCTGGGAATCCTTGCGATTCCAGATCCGCCGCGATGTCTTCTACTTCTACGAGTGGCAGGCCCTTGATCACGGCCTTTTTCATTTTTTCGGCTTCGGCCGTGAATGTGTGGAAGCCGCGCGCCTCCGCTCGCAGTCCGTTGGTAAGGGCGCGATGGTCCTCCATCGAGCGCACGAAGATGTTGGCCGTGCCGCCCCTGTTATATTTAAAAGTAAACAGTTTGCCAGCCCCCAGGTGTCCTTGGACCGAGGCCGTAATCTGCGCGTGTGTCATGTTCCCCAGGGTCATCACAACCGGGGGAACACGGTCTCTCCTGCCGGTACCTGCGGGGGAGAAAGAATGATTAGTATTGGCACGCTTATTACGCGGCGCGCCGGCGCCTTCGCTTACCTCGGGCAACTCTTCAAATCGGTTGCCACACTGGAGCGGTTGTGGTCCCCGTGGGGACATGGGCCTCTTTGCGGGGTTGGACGGCCTCGTCCAGCCTCCATCCTGGGGGGCAGCCGTCTCCATCGGCTGCTGGGGCCTCGGGGGCGCCACGTAGGCCGACGCTGGGCCTATCGGGGGGCGCCTGGGGGCAGGACTGGGTCCTGTTGCCCAGGAGGGGCCTGCTACGGGCTCCGTCATCTCGGTTTCGTCGGGCGTGGTGGCAGTCGTGGTGGTGGATGGTCTCCGGGTCCTTGGGTCCTCGGAGCGGGGCTGTGGTGCGGGGATCGTAAGGCGCACGGTCCCGGTCTTCTTGCGAAGCGCAATTTGGTGAGCGCCGGGTGGTACCACGACCGGGGAGTCCTCGTGGTCAGCGGGGAGCATCCTCGTCGGGAACATCTTGACAGGCGGTAGTCGGTGCCTCCTCTTAAAGAGGGAGCACGTCTCTGGAGCTTGCGGGCGGTTTGTGGGGGCCAGCGTGGATCTGCGTTGTTGAGTAATGCGCGAAAAAAGTGTTGCCTTGATAAAGGCAGTTGGGTGGGCGCGAGCGCCTGCTCAGTGGGCCCAGAAAGTCTTTACATTATCTTTTATCCCTTGCTCAACTAGGTTAATATAGGTTGTGTAGCATTCTTTAAGTATTTTTTCTGATCTTTTTCTAAGAGTAGCAAACTCGGCATAGTCTCTTGGGTTATTGTGTTTTTTAGCCCGTAGTCTAACCTTATTTTTCTCTTTGAGGAGCATTTTTAGAGATTCGCTAAACCAATTAGGATAGTGATTTTTTACTAGCAGTTAAAAACCCGCTCCGCGGGTTTTTGCTGCTAGGCCCTGCGGGCGGCACTTAGTTGGGCTTCGCCCAGTTTACTAACAACAGTTACATTTAATAAGTAGATATTAGATCAATCCGAGCGCGGACAATGAGAGGAACACCCTTCACCCCAACATAAATCTCGTCAATGAGAAAAATGTTTCCTCTCCCATACCACCGAAATGATTTCATTTTTAAATCGAAGTTAAATTGAAAAAAAAAAAAAAAAAAAAAAAAATATATATATATATATATATATTTATCCCCTCTCGTACTATGTTGATCTCGCGCGACGGTATGCCAGGTATATGTTGATCCGTTTGCATTTGTTGATCCACCCCGGATATGTTGATCCATTACCCAAGCTGGCATACATATGTAAATCCCTACAGATCAACTTGTGTCATCGAGATTTAGCTGTTAGCCACGCCCATTTTTCGGTCGCATATACATTTTACACGATTTATTTTGTTGATCTATATATTTCTGACAAACTTGACGGCTTGCATGCGTTTATAACTTGTAACCGCCGATTTCGCGCGCTTTGTGGTACTTTTAAGATTCTGTTAGAACTTCCATATTCTATGAAAATGACTTTGTACTTAAAGAGGATAGACTGCCTCACTCGTATTTATATTGAAATGGAACTCTCGCAAACGTTAAATCCATGCTTAAAAAATCTTTTGAACTTGATTAAACAAAAATGTAACTTTAATGCATCATTTACTACGTTTCGTGACTAAGCAGGGGTGCCCGGGTTCATGGGGTGAGGTTCATTGAGTCATTTTAAAAGAGAAATTTTGAACATTGATTGAATCAAATTTTATTTTAATGTATCTTTTACCATCTCTCCCGACGTAAGTTTCTCGTAATGATTAAGTTGAAACAAAGCGTAATATCCATAATATGTGCCTATTAAAATTGCGGCGATTAGATTAGTGAGAATTTAATTTTTCAAATTTTAAATTAAAATTGCTGAAAAATTTATTCCAATTGGTTTTTTATTAAACATGGCTAAAGTCATTTCAAGCACCGATTCCAACCAACGATGTTTTAGTATATGTTCGTCAATCAACAGGAGCCATAATGTCTGTACATCAGAGCCCTCGAGAATTATTACAATTATGTGTTCCGCCGCCCCGGGAACCATTTATTAAATAACCAATAACCCTACCATTAGTCACCGCCAACGATTTAGCGAGATAGTTGTTTATTTTTTGTATTTTTTTACATCGTCTCCACACAGGAGGCCCTTAGGAAAATCGTAACCCTCAAGGCCCATGTCATCTTTGTGAATGCTGTGTTGGGGGTATTTTGAAAGAAAGGAAGGACAGTGAGTTCTGGGAAGGAAATAGGTTTGATGGGTGGGTAGTAATCTGGGGGTCAGTGTGTTCGAGTGATAAACATAAGAATCCAACTCTCCTACTGCGTTGCAAGGCGATGCGTTGAAAGAGGATTAATCGATCCGGCCCACCACGCATTTGGTAGGCAAGCGCATCCGCCGCCAAGAACCAAACAAACCTCACCCCATAAACCCGGGCACTCCTGCTAAGTCACCAAACTTATCAAACTACTTGAGGTGGCTCTCTCGGCTCTCATCCGAAGGTCGCGGGTTCAAATAAATTTTATTAAAATTAATTTGCACTATTTTACAATTAGTGTTTGGTGACCATATCTGAATAGCCAGGTACTCTCCCACCTTCCTCCTCGTCATCTCCTTCGAGGTCCACAATACCTTCAGCCTCATAATAACCCCAATTGAGGATGCCATAGTCTCACTGGCTCCAGACGGGAGCAGTTGGGACTCTGGTGCGGTATACACACAATTTTTTATTTGTAAAAAATGACAACCAAAATATTGTTAATATTATAATCCGATGCCAATCATATTTTTTACAAAACGCTACAGCAAGGCTGCCCAACCCCAGGCCCGCGGGCCACAATGTGGCCCGCGAACGAATTATAAGTGGCCCGCCTGAAACATTTTCAAAAAACCCGCCAATCCGCCAGTGTCGCGGGCCCGCGGTAAAACAAACAATGCAGCTTGCGCGCGGTCACCAGTGTTGCCAACGACGGCGATTTATCGCTATTTAGGCTACTCAGAACGAGAATCAGCGACGAAAAAATTTAACCTGTCGAACTTACTTTTGAAACAAAAATACACCGGTTTTCGACATAATATTCTTTGCGTCGAAATGGAATTCTGTAGCCACCCCCCCCCCATGGAATTTGAAAAATTGCTGTGGGGTATCACATATGATGTTCGGGTGTGCGGAATTTTTTCTCAGCGAAGTTCCGTAACAACCCCCCCCCCCCATGGATTTCAAATATTTTGTGGGGAGCACTTATTTAGATTTCTTTTGTGGGGAATTATGTTTTATAGAAATTCTCTAACAACCCCCCCCCCCCATGGAAATAGGAACCGTCAGGTACTCAGTGGCCCGCCAGTGATTCAAAATCGTCAATTTGGCCCAACTGCTAAAAAGGTTGGGCAGCCTTGCGCTACAGCTAGCTTCGAGATATTGAATAAAGTATTTTTAGCACAAAAAATGGCAGAAGATGAATGAACACGTGCAGTATAGTAATACCAACTAAAGGACAGGATGAAACACTTCAAAATATTTTATTTAAATTTTGATAATTCCTTGATGCTTCATATTAATGTTTCATAAAAAAATACAAATCATATCACACCACATCCTTACTAAAAAGCCGATATGTTTTTATACACAAAAAGGTATATTTGGATATTCTCTGTATGAAAACTAATTTCGTTAAAAATAATACTTTATTGAAAATGTGATCAGACCAAAACTTCGTTGTTAAGACAATGCAGCTGCAGACTGGCCGGGACGTGACAACACCCTGATTAGAATACATTTAACTCATATAATAAGTATAATTTAATTTGTCTTTGATAATCAACGGCTATGGAATTTTACGTCTTGGCACCGCGTTCCCAAGTTATTGATTACTGAACACGGCGAAATATTTCAAAACGACTTATTAACGATTCCAGAATGTACTTTATTCATAATTGTTTTAAAAATGTATCTGTTTCTGTAGACATTTTTTTAATAAAGTGCTAATAAATAACGTTTTATTACTTATCCACGGGAGCGATTTCTGTCATATTTTGCCAATAGTGTGCAATATCTTAGTTTTACCTCTAGGTATATCATAGAGTGGGTAATTAAGGGGGAATCTAAAAATATGGAATTGATTAAATCTAGGTGGATTCGTTAGCTTTATACCGCATTTAGTAGTTTATTTTGTTTCTTTGTTGTTTTCGGGGGATGATAATACCGGTACAATTGACCCCGTACTACAACTCAACACCAGTTTTTTTTTAAGTTTCTGTGAGTACAGCTCCCAAGTGCATGTCCGTCCGTAACACTTGGTCAATGTACTTATTTGTTCGTTGTCCTCTCTTTCCTTATGTGAAGTTGCTATTTTAATTTTAATCAATATATATACATGTTATTTGGGGGAAAGTATTATCTCAATCATAAAAAAAAACTTTATCTCCTTATATTTTTATTGAGATTAAAGCAAACTATCATATTAACATTAATTTGTTTTGTTATTTTATTACATTAAATAGTTACGGTTCGTGATAAAACTGATTTACTTGAGGCCAGATAGTGTATTACGTTAAACATAATTGATATTTTGAAAAGTAATTTTTTCAACTAATTAAAAAATATTATTTTCCTCGTCATTCCGTAAAAGCTGCAATGACCCCGGGGTCGGGATCATTGCAGCTTTTCACTCGATCGGTTTATGAGTATATAGCTTAATTTATATGAGATTAAAAAAATAAGAATTTGGTAGACAACTAGTTTTCTGCCGTTGATTATGAGTATTTTTATCGTAAGCCTAAGTTTTTATCGCAAGACGTAGAAAATGCTTAAAGTCAAATTGGTTCAATTGGCCCCATATAATATTCATTGGGCCACTGTGAAAACAACTTCACATAAAATATAATCGAACAAATTGATTAAATATAATTGCATTTGTAACCACCTTGTAGCTGTTTTTTTTAGTTTATGCTTAAAGATGCCGACTTCCGGTCATATTGTTTTATAATATTAAATATGAGATGATTTTAAAAGAATCATCTTTAGAGCTATTCGAAACATTCGCAAAAATCAAATCCATAAAAAAATCATAACTTAGCTGGGGTACACTGTTGCGTTTGCTCAGCTACTACGTGTAGCGATGTGTAGGTTCAGCCGGATTGAGTCCTTGAGCCCGAGTCCTTTGCGGGAAGCGGGTCCTACTCCCACTCCTTTTCGTAATCAACCACTCCCAGAGAACTCGGTCTGGGACTCGGACCCGAATGCCTCCAATCAACGACTCCCAGAGAACCCGGACCCGAGAATGCCTCTAAGGACTTGGACTCGGACCCGAATGCCTCTAATCAACAACTCCCAGAAAACTCGGACTCGGGGTCTCCATTCGAGATCTTACTGATTTTATTTTTCAATGCTTTTTATGTCTTATGAATAATACGGGGGGATTTTGCGATATTGCTGATTCTTTTAACTGTTTGTAACAATTTGTATAATTTAATTTTTCAATTCGCAATTTAAAAAAAAAATATTACATTTTTTTATGTTCATTTTTTTTATGTTTTATCTTGATTTAAAAAATTCAATACGAAGATATTTTGAGTTTATTTATGATTCTTTTGACTGTTATGCCTATTTGTACATTTTTTTTTTCGGATTCAGAATTTAAAAAAAAACTTACTGATTTATTATTTTTATGTTCAATTCTTATGTTTCTTTTGTTTCATGATCTTGTTTTAAAAATCAACACGTTGGCATTTTGAGATATTGCCGATTAGTTTAACGGTTTTTATGTAAAATCTCAATGATTTATCGCAATTCTTTGATGTTTTATATTTTTATTTTAGCCCCTCATATTTGTAGGCGCTAGGTACCTACTGTAAGTAAAAATTATTGTTTTATTTTAATTATCGTTCACTATTTTTATTTTTTGTGTTATTAAAAATACAAATTTCAGTGGTGTCTGTCTGTGTATCCGTAACTCTGGTTCAGTGAACTCTAGAATATGGATTTGCTTTGATTTTAAAAATTGGAACTGATTGTCAACTGGTATTGGAAAGATTCAGACAAGCGATAAATTAGGTACCAAGATTATTTTATTCAATAATTGTTTATTTAAAATGGCTATCTTTTGTTAAAATTTTTTAGCTATGTCGTAATAGTGTTCATTCGAAAGGCAAATTTCTGGCAAATGTTTATTTTTAATGATCCTGAGACATATATATGTATATATTTGTGAAACCAAAAGGAAAAATATACAAATCAATTATATAATATACACAAATCCTACAATAATATATTGAACAAAGTGTGTATGTATTGTAAAAGTAAAAAAAAATGGACTGGAATAAATAGATATTAAAACATGTTGTTAGTTGTTAAAATTTTAATAGTTCAATGCTGTACCTAACTACTTCCTGACTTTGTTTTTAAAACATCTCGCCTTTACTGAGTTTCATTTGATAGAGGCTTCGACCAAGTACCTTTATCTATATCGATGGACAGAGATTATGAAAACGACAAATTCTCAACGACAACCGAAATTTATGTTACTACATTTGATTTATTACTGCTTACGCGTGTGCTAAAATTATCATCTGGAACTTGGAACCTAATACTACATCCGTTACGGCCTCGCATTAGCCGTAGCCCAATCAGCTGGAACACGACAAGACACGAATGGATTTCGTTGAACTTCGCCAAAATGTAAACTGCACAACTCGCGACTCGGGTGCGATGGGTGACGGGATTGACTCCGTGTTCTCGTGTGGGTCCGAGTTCTTGTGCGGGTCCTTGTCCTGCTACGGGTCCGAGTTCTTTCGCGGGTTCTATCCGAGTCCGAGTGTCGAGTCCTTGGTCGGACCCGTGCGTCCCGGTAGTCGCCCAGTACCCAGTCCGCACCCAAGAACTCGGACCCGGGACCCACTCCAAGAACTCGAGTTCTTTTAAAAGGAAGCAGTCCTCGGATGCCTCCGGAAAAATGCAGAACTCACCCACCTCTAACTACGTGGCGGGCCGGATCGAAAGAGACTGGTTGAGGGATACCTTTTGGCCATAAAAATCTAAAATGGCGGCAAAAGGAATAATGTTATATGGTATACTTTGAACTTCTTACCACCTCTCCTGATTACGCTTCGTGACTTAGTAGGGGTGGCCGGGTTCTTGATTATAATGGGTAATTATTTAAAATGGGTAATCAATGGATGATTGAACGCGGTTGGAGATAACAAAAAACTGTCCAAAGAAGCGAAACTCCACAATGGAGTGCTGGTACCTACCCTAATATATGGAAGTGAGGCATGGACACCTCTCACTAGAGCGCCCCTGTCTTTACACGTTAAATACAGAGAAACTATGTCGCCAACCGGTTGGGCAGCGTTATGAGGCGGGTTAAGGTAGGGGCTGTAGGAACGAATTTATTAATGCTGGTCTTAAAGAGGCGCGAATTATATGGAGGAGGAAAAACAGATGGTGATAGCTCGTTCCACATGCGAGCCGACTTACGGTAAAACGAGTCGGAGAAACGACCCGTTCATATATAGATAACATCAACTTTACTGTGAACCTGTGTTCCGCTCGTGTCCGTCGAGTATCATGCACGTGCACGGTGCACCGGGGATCAATGCTGCTAGCTTCTTTTAACAGGCTCTTATAAAATACCTGTAGAATAGACACAGCATACGCACATTTCGTCATACATGTTTTACTGCACATATGCCTCGGGGATTTCATTTCTACAGTATTCTGTCTACTTTCAGCCTTATTCTGCCAATTCCGTGCCTCATTTCCATATATTAGGGTAGGTACCAGCACTACATTGTGGACTGCTAACTTCGCTTCTTTGGACAGTTTTTAGTTAGCTCCAACCGCGTCCAATCATCCATTAATTACCCATTATAATCAAGAACCCGGCCTCCCCTACTAAGTCACGAAGCGTAATCAGGAGAGATGGTAAAAGATACAGGTTCAAAATTTCCTACATAACATTATTCCTTTTGCCGCCATTTTGGATTTTTATGGTCAAAAGGTATCCCTCAACCAGTTTCTTTCGATCCGGCCCGCCACGCAGTAGATAGGCAAACGCATCCGCCGCCAGGACCTAGACTAACCTCACCCTATGAACCCGTGTACCCCTGCTAAGTTATGATTTTTTTATGGATTTGTTTTTGCGAAATTTTCGTTTCAATCTAAATACGCATACATTTCTTATAAACAATTCAAGCAACACACGTCATTTTGATTTGAAACGGTACCATCTCACACTCATTTCATGCGATATTCGACTCTAGAGACTAATACTTTGAGTTCAATATCACAAAAGATTACGGAATCAGGTAAAACCTTGTGTTGAACAGTCCACCGATTGCCCCCTTGATTGGTTCATTTAGTAAAACCATATATAGGGACACAGATCAACTTTGTCTAATAACTTCTTACCTGGATCAACATACTACGGGAATAGATCAATATATATGAGATCAACAAAATCTTTTGAACTTGATTAAACAAAAATGTAACTTTAATGCATCATTTACTACGTTTCGTGACTTAGCAGGGGTGCCCGGGTTCATGGGGTGAGATTTGTCTAAGTCATTTTATAAGAGAAATTTTGAACATTGATTGAATAAAATTTTATTTTAATGTATCTTTTACCATCTCTCCCGACGTAAGTTTCTTGTAATGATTAAGTTGAAACAAAACGTAATATCCATAATATGTGCCTATTAAAATTGCGGCTATTAGATTGGTTAGAATGAAATTTTTCAAATTTTAAATTATGATTGCTAAAAAATTTATTCTAATTTGTTTATTACTAAACATGGCTAAAGTCATTTCAAGCTACGATTCCAACCAACGATGTTTTAGTATATGTTCGTCAATCAACAGGAACCATAATGTCTGTACATCAGAGCCCTCGAGAACTATTACAATTATGTGTACCGCCGCCCCGGGAACCATTTATTAGATAACCAACACCCCTACCATAGGTCACCGCCAACGTTTAGCGAGATTGTTGTTTATTTCTTATATTTTTACATCATATCCACACAGGAGGCCCTGAGGAAAATCGTAACCCTCAGAGCCTATGTCACCTTTGTGAATGCTGTGTTGGGGGAATTTTGAAGGAAAGGAAGGAGAGTGAGTTCTGGGAAGTAAATAGGTTTGATGGGTGGGTAGTAATCTGGGGTTCAGTGTGTTTGAGTGATATACATAAGAATCCAACTCTCCTACTGCGTTGCAAGGCGATGCGTTGAAAGAGGACTAATCGATGCGGCCCACCACGCAGTTATTAGGCAGGCGCATCCGCTGCCAAGCCCCTCACATACCTCACCCCATAAACTCGGGCACTCCTGATAAGTCACCAAACATATCAAACAACTTGGGGAGACCTATGGCAGAAGTGTGGGTTATCCAATAAATGGTTCCCGGGGCGGCGGTACATATACCCTCCTCCCAAATTGTGATAAACTTCTACTTTCAAATGTAAAACATAATTTAAAACGTACCTAAATGACGGCCTCCGTTATCGAGGGGTAAGGCTATCGACTAGCAATCCGAAGGTCGCGGGCTCAAATAAAATTTACTAAAATAAATTTGTACTATTTTACAATTAGTGTTTGGCAACCAGATCTGAATAGCCAGGTACTCTCCCAACTTCCTCCTTGTCATCTCCTTCGAGGTTCCCAATATCTTCAGTCTCACAACAACCCCAATTGGGGATGCCATAGTCTCACTGGCTCCAGACGGTAGCAGTTGGGAGTCTGGTGCGATATTCTTTTTTTTTTAAATGAAAATAGAAATATTGGTTCAATATTATAATCAGATAATGATTAATACATCAGTGAATAACATTCATTTAACATGACCACCCAACGAGTGGCTGATTTGTTTCACAGTTTATGGATGACACGTGCAGTGCTATACTAATACCAGCTAGAGGAGAGCGTAAAACACTTAATAACAATATGCGAGCCGACTTACGATAAAACGAGTCGGAGAAACGACCCGTTCATATATGTATAGATAACATCAACTTAACTGTGAACGTGTATTCCGCTCGGTCCGTCGAGTATCAAGCACGTGCACGGTGCACCGGGGATCAATGCTGCTAGCTCCTTTTAACAGGCTCTAATAAAATATTTGTAGAATCGACACAGCATACGCACATTTCGTCATACATGATTTTACCGTACATATGCCTCAGGGATCTCATTTCTACAGTATTCAGTCTACTTTCAGCCTTCTTCTGCCAGTTCCATGCCTCACTTCCATATATTAGGGTAGGTACCAGCACTTCATTGTGGACTGCTAGCTTCGCTTCTTTGGACAGTTTTTTGTTAGCTCCAACCTCGTCCAATCATCCATTAATTACCCATTATAACCAAGAACCCGGCCACCCCTACTAAGTCACGAAGCGTAATCAGGAGAGATGGTAATAGATGCAAGTTCAAAATTTCCCATACAACATTATGCCTTTTGCCGCCATTTTGGATTTTGATGGTCAAAAGGTATCCCTCAACCAGTCTCTTTCGATCCGGCCCGCCACGCAGTAGGTATTTTTTTATGGATTTGATTTTTGCGAAAGTTTCGTTTCAATCTAAATACGCATACATTTCTAATAAACAATTCAAGCAAGAAACAGTCGAATGAACACGTCATTTTTATTGGAAACGGTACCATCTCACACTCATTTCATGCGATATTCGACTCTAGAGACTAATACTTTGAGTTCAATATCACAAAAGATTACGGAATCAGGTAAAACCTTGTGTTGAACAGTCCACCGATTGCCCCCTTGATTGGTTCATTTAGTAAAACCATATATAGGGACACAGATCAACTTTGTCTAATAACTTCTTACCTGGATCAACATACTACGGGAATAGATCAATATATATGAGATCAACATAAGTATGCCAATTTGGGTAGATCAACATAAATTATGCATCCGATTTCCATACAAATTTTGAAAATTTTATGAACAGTACATCAAATGGTTTTTCTGGCAAACTGGCAACATTGATAATTATTGTACCACTGTTGTCAATTCATTCAGATGTATTCCATAATTGCCAAGTTATATTGTGTTAAAGGTGGATCAACTTAGTCTAACAACTTCTTACTGGATCAACATACTACGGGAAGAGGACAATATATATATATATATATATATATAATATATGTAATTCGGAAATAAAAAATATCAACATATTACAATATTAAATATAACTTTGCTGAAATAATAAACTCTTACCAAAAGATTGTCAATGTAAATAATTTTTTTTTTAAATATAAAGGATTATTTTATTGGGATAATTCCTAAAAATCTACATATTTGGGTGAAATAGTATTACGTTCTTACCAAAAGATTGTCAAAGTAAATACTCATACAACAAAACTCTCTTAAAAATTTTTCAAAGAAAAAATTCTTAGGCAGAAAAACCTTACATGTGGGATAAATTGACCTGAAAAACCAAACTATTGTAAGCAAGTACCTACAATTTATTATACTTTTATTTTTTACAATTTACAACTTAATATTATATACTTTCATTAGGAAAAAATCTCTTTATAAACAATATTGTCCGTATACCAATCAGTCAGAATTTGCCCTTGTCTGGAACCGTCAATAATCTGTATAAATAACGATGACTGCGTTCGTACTCTGGAACAGGCAACGTACAACTGTCCATGAGAAAATACTGGTTCAGGAAGTAACAGTCCAACCCGTTATTGATGGTCATTGCATAAGCTAATTTGACTGGAAACTGTTTCCTGCACATATTGAATTGTATTGTAACATCAGACAAAGTGTTTAAGTAAATTCTAGGAATGAAATGTACTGTACCTTTTCTGTTCCCCGTAATGATTTTGGCTTGAATTAAGTTACAGCTGAAATTTTTAATAACCATTCTTTTTCCATTGCAAAGGACTTCACCAACAGATAAATTTCTCAGTAACATAATGATGGCACCAATTTTAAGATTTAATATGTGTGGTGGAAAGCCATTTGGGTTTATAGAATTTAAATATTCAACAGGAAAGTTAGCCTGCTCGTTATAATCTAAATTTCCTTCTTCATTAATGATGGTATCAACAGAATGAAAAGTCTTCATTTGTCCTTCTAATCGTTGAAGTACATCCTCATTGATTGCACAAACATGACTACTTTTGGGGCACAAAATGGTACGTTGACTCATCACTAAGGCATCAGCAGTGGTATGTGTCTTACCATATATACATTGAATAATATCTTGGCAAATATTTACATTGGGAATAAGCACAGATGACTCTAATGTTCCTTCTACGGGAGGAAGTTTTCCATCTCCCAAGTCCAAAAGCCATTTAGAAAATATGTTTCCACTTTCTAAAGCTCTGACATTTGTTTTTAATTGAAAAGTTTTGAAATGGTACCAAAGTATGCTGCTTTTTATGCAAGCGGCAATTAATTGTCCTCGTGAAGCACGTCGACACACTGGAAGGATCTGACGAAAGTCTCCGCCCAAAACAATAACTTTGTTACCAAAGACAGAATCACTTCCCATGATATCACGTATAGTACGCTCAATTACTTCTAAAGCTACACCTGGGGCCATCGGTGCTTCATCCCATATTATAATATCTGCTACTGTTATAATTTTCCGGTTCTTTGATCTGACCTTACATGTTGTATTGTCCTGTAAACTGAGGGGTAAATTAAAAGCAGTATGACACGTTACCCCACCTGGAAGCAAGATAGCTGCAATGCCTGTCCAAGCGACTGATAAAACTTTTTTACCTTTTCCTCTTAGAGTGTGAATTAAAGTTTCGTAAAGGTATGTTTTCCCTGTTCCTCCTGGGCCATCAATGAAGAAACATTTATTGTCATCATTTTCATCTGAAAAAAACTTATTCAAAATAGAATTATATGCTTGAAGTTGTTCGTCATTGAGTTTGGCAGCCATCAATTCACCTAAAGTGTTTTCAGAAATTACATTAAAATCAGTCACTTGTCCAAAACTGCAACTTTCATCAGGTTCAGGTAAGCCCTGCATTCTGCAAGATGAATTCTCCTTCATAAGCATATCCTGTATGTTTAAAAGACAAAGATTAATAGCTGTTTCTTCAGCAACACCATGATGAAAAAAATCTTCAGACATACATTTGTTGAAATCATTCCACAGCTGCAACGGGTCCGAAGGGATACATTGTATTAAAATTAAAACAAATAGATGTCGAAGAGTTTTAGGCATCAAATACAATGAAGCCTCCGTCATGCACTGCGTCCATTCTCCTATGTCATCAATGAGCTTCAGTTCACGCGCCGCATCACGAAAAGTAGCTAGTAAATTACCATCAACAGTTCGCAAAGATTCAAAGGATGTAGCTCCAGCCACCTTTATAAGAATCAGCCGTAAATGATACAGTTCTATATTTCTAGGAGAAATTGAAGGTATTCGTCCAATGATTTTGCCACCTCCCCGCTGTCGTCTCGTCCACTTTTTACCAGCTGAAAAGACATAATTATTTGGTACATCTTGATACAGAATAGAGCGTCCCTCAATATCTTGAAGATTCAATTGGAACCACGCTGTTAAAGAGGTGTTCCTTGTAGATGCTTCCCTGAGAGCCTGTTCCTCCCGCCCCTCTACAAAATACACAGATTGGCTGTCGGGTAAATGTAAAGCCAGAAGTAAAATTGAGTGAGATTGATCATGTATAGGATTTTCCATAATTTTCCAGACAGCTTCAGGGGCACTTACATATCGACAATTGATATATTGCTTAATTTCATCATATTGAATAACCGCACTCTCCAAATTTCCAGCTTCTTGTCTTATTTCGATTCTAGCACAATCAAAACCTTTAGATATATATTTATGAATATATTTAATACTGGCCACTGAGGAACAAATTTCAACATTAATATGAGCATCATATTTTTTGCTAAGGTATGCATTATATGGAACAACAAATCGATTGTCGATACGTATATCCCGAACAACGTGATTTTCAGAAAAATTATCACGTCTCCTGTACTCTGGGTAGCCTGCGGAATTATTATCAGTAGAATCTTTAAATGATTTGGGGAATTTTTTAGAGCACTTACCGTTTACCATGCAGACTGACCTTGGATTAAGTACGCCACATGGTCCATGAATGTTATTTTTTAAAATAATATGGTACAAAGCCGAATTCTTCGGATGGGGTAGTTCTGCAGATACGGCATTATCAATATCAGAAGCTGTATACAACTTATCTTGGCTGCAAAGTGTAAACACGCCATGTAGATGAGGGAGTCCTCTTTTTTGCTGTTCAATTGTATAAACCCAACAAATTACCTTTCCAAAAACATGTTTCTCAGTCATATCATGAATAAATTCCTTGACTTTTAGATGGAAAACCTTGGCTACTATATCAGGCCTGTCCGCGGCCGATTGATAATGTTCCAATTCGGTTTGTATTTCTAGCCATTTGGGATTGCATGTAAACGTTATGAATAGATCAGGACGACCAAATTTACGTACCATTGCCATTGAATCTTGATAAAGTTTATTCATATGGCGTGGTCCACCAGTAAATGAAGATGGAAGAATGACTATATTACCTGCGGCTAAATTTCTTACATGGTCTTGCAAACCTTGGTAGCATTCCACTCTGAGTTGTCGTTGGTTTTTCCTTATGTAATCTAGGCGACCAGATTCATAAATAATGTAAGCATGAATTAAATACTGTTGAAAAAGTTTACCCGCATAATGGATTGGATTAAATATGTTTCTTCGCACTGCTAATTTACTTGCATAAAACTGCATGGCAGTTACAGTATGACGTTGAGCAGTACAGAAATCAGCATGATGCTGAAAGCCTGGGGTCCAACCACATTCACCTGATGGAAATAGTAGTGGGAAAACCATAGGATCTAAATGCTTTGATAAAGTTGCCACCCTTTGAAGTCCTTCAACATTTTTAGGATAAACAGCGATATCTATACCCGATGGTAAATTCCCGTCTCTGTCTGCTACATATACCATGGCGATATCGTGAGAACTGGTTGGAGCATTGTACCTCCGTTGGTCATCAGCTGATGAACGTGTAAATAATAGACGTATATCTCTCACTTGCCCACCGTCAGCCGCAATGCGTAATTCTTCTTCCTCGACAGCTTCTTTTAGTTTCTTATACTGATGAGCATAAGGGCTTATTTGGCGTATTTCGCTATCAATTATTTGCATTATATTTTGATAGCAATCGGCATTAGATGGATGACTCATACGCACTCTAACAGCCTCATCAGGATCATATACATAAAGCTGAGCATAGGAAGGTATTTCACCTTCAACATGTATACTTCTGGAAGTCAAATGATAAACCTCACCAGAAATTTTTAAACAATATGGACCATTACCTGGGATATTAGCTATTTGCGCTCCAAATGAGGCAAATCCATTAGCACTGTTATATTGACGAATAAAATTCCTAAAGTTTTTAGATTGACTACAATCTCCTGTCAATAATGCGTTAAGTGCTGGAGGATAAGCTAAAATTTGTGGTATTATTTTTCCATTATGACAGCAAGAATGTAACAGTTTACCTTTTTCAACTTCAAAATGAAGCGCCTTGCAATGCTCGATTGTACATTCTTTTGACATGACGCCGAAATAATTCTGTTCTGGAAGCACATAATTTGGATTATTGATTAAAGCACACTTCAAGAATACATTACATCTATTTGCTGTGGAAAACCGCCTTCTGGAATTATTGTGTTCAATTTGATTATCAGTCATATATTCTATTCGTCTTCTGGCACTTCGATCGCTCGGTAAACGTCCCTCTCTCATTCGAACATTCCGAAATTCGGCCAATTCTGGTAAAATATTGTCCACATTCCTTTTAGCCATAGTTATTAAATTGAAATAATAATCTGAAAACAAAATATTTATTTTTAGTGACTCACAGGAACTTTTTAAAACAAATTTCTAGGTTAGCACGTCAATAATTATGTAATTACCTAGATATTAAACATGATAGCGCATGGGGTCGGTGTTGTAATATCAAAAAATAATTAATTACGTAAAGTATCGAGTGGAGCTGGTTATTTTTGCAGCCGGCTTTAAATGGTGGTAATGGTGGATTTATAATTATATTTATTATTTATAATTATAATATATCTCACATTAACATACATTGCTTGACACTAACTGGCTATAAAAGTTTTTTACAATGATTGGAAATCCATATACGCTGGCAACACTGGACAATCTGTCTTTCGCGTGAATATGGCGTGAATAATGATAAACGTCAAATTTTAATACGTAATTGTGGATAATTTTTACTGTAATGTAATGAATCCAATGGATTGTCAACTTTCTAAAACATATTTTCTTCGATATTATCCAAAAATTATATGAGCATCGTGTCATTTTCAAATCGTGCCTTAATTTTCAAGTTAGCGGAATTTAACTGAAACAGACAATTTAAATTTGACCAATCAGAGGGCCTACACCGTCCAGACGCTGGAGTATTAATAATATCAGATGTGAGTTTTTTTTTTGGAATGTGTTTATCTATAATTTCCCATAGAATATTGTAGAATAACTGTACCTTATTGTTGAGATGACAGTTGCTGAAAAGTGAGGTCCAATTTACATTTGTTAGATCCTGACAACATCCTTCATAATTACCTTTCTTGAAGTTATGTTTGACAGGAGAGTGATTTTCTTGTAAGTATTGCATTTTTTCTAAATTTACATTTATTTCAAAACAGGTTCTTTTCAGGAACCATCTGGATCTCCACATTGCAGTTCCTGTTCGTCTGCTCGATATCATTAAATTTATTCATAAGTACCTCTTGGCTCTGTTGTAGACGAAAATTCTCAGCATTAAGTTTTTTAATTTCTGCTTCATTTTCTTTGCATATTTTGTTAAGTCTGTCGTACTCCGTGGAGAAGAATTCTAGGGATGTTTTGAGTTCATCGAAATGACTTAACTTTGTCTTGATGTCCCCTAATTCTTCCACTATTTGTGAGTTGAGGTATACAAATAGCTCGTTTTTAAGATTTTTTAAAACGTCATCTAACTTACGGTCTATATGAGACATCATTAATTTAGATTCATCACTTAGGGTCATACTATGTGCAGTGGAACTATTACCGCGAACAGGGGTTTCCGCATTACTTCCTGTAGACCGCTGTTTCACCTTACATTCTGGGCACTTCCAAGTTGCTTTGTAATTCTTAGATTGCTTCAGGTAATTTTCCTTCGTTGTTCCCAGACATTGGAAATGATAACTCAGCGAGCATTGACAGCATGTCATTACATCATTATTTTTTGCTTGTAGCTGGCATCCTTCACAATTAAACATTATGCGTGTTTTTTTTATGACGATGAATAATAAAAAAATTTATAATTTTTATTTATTTATGTTTAGTTGATAAGTAAATAAGTTGCTCTTGTCAGACTAGCGCCTGTTTGCCGTAATCCGTAGGGCACAGTTCCAAAATCAGACACTTTCGGCCAATAGCGAGATAGATGATTGAAATATAAAAAAACAACCACAACACGGCATTATTCTCAATAAAATCTCGGGAAAAGCCAAATTAAGGCAATCTCTTATCTCTAATCTATTAACAGTGTAAAAGTCTATCCGCGTCTGTCTGTTTGTGCGCTTAGTTCTTCTAAACTACGCAACGGATTTTGATAAGGTTTTTACTATCATTTAGAGAACCGGAAGGTTTATATATACATATAATACATGCATATAATATTTATAGAATGTTGAGAAAAGTCTCCGAGGAACGCCGGGTACCTGTCAGGTAGTAGTGTATTAAAACACCACTTTATCGACAAAGCGGAGCTTTTCCAAAACCTTTTTATTTTTAATTCAAATTTCCTTTAGTAAATCACTAATTTTCATAAAAGGACTATAATCCTTTATGATAAACCGCATACAACATAATTTGTTTTTGATTATAGTCGGTCTACCTTTACCATATCTTACCCGCGTCACGGCAGCGGGCAACAGTTAGCAGTTGGCAGTTATCTAGTAGCGATATAACACGACTACTCTTATAACTGAATGTAAAACCCTTAAGTGTTATAAGTTATAATGTTATTCCGATGAGTTATGAGTTATAGTTTGAGGTAATTTGGCCGTCAGTCGGGTCTTCTGCAGCGAACGGGAGCCGAAGGCTTTCATTCGGGTTTCAAGTTATTAACACCTTGAGAACTATTTTTTTAATGCGATTTTAAAGTGACAGTGAAGTGAAAATTTCACTGTAACTTCGCATATTTTTTTTACCATAGTTTCTTGTTTTTTTGACTTTTAGCAATGCTTACGTGACAACAATGGAGAATATATTTGCGGCAATTAATCAAAGATGATTTAAATTTTATCAAACATGACATATTATTTCGATATTTAATAACGCATGATTTTATTTGAACGATGACAAATAAACTTAAAAGTCTTTCTCTAGCCAAATACAGACTGTAGAATGGCTAGAAGTCGAAGAGAGCACACTTGAAATCCTGACCCATCATTATAAACCATTACTTCTTTAGAACGTACTGCTCCCACACATGGTTTTCTCTCTAACAATATTATTATTATTATGGAATATACCTCCTGGAAGGCTGTAAGTAGTTTGTACCAGACAACTACTGCTAGGGCCGGCACCACGATCTGGTATGTATACTACATGGCAGAACAGACGTACTGGCTTAGCACAGAATAGCACGAGGTATCGTGCTGCTAAACACCATGTCTGTTGATGTCTTCAAAATAAACATTGATGGTTTAAAGAGACATGCAAACAATATCTCTTTATAATTCATTTCATACTTTGTTTGTAAGTCTAGTCTCCAGCGACAAAATGTTTTAGAAAATATCTGTAACCGTAGAAAAACAAAAAATGTTGTGGCCCCGACCTAAGCAACAAAAGAAAAGTGTACGTGTTTTTGTGAGAGGAGACACGTCTTTAATAATAATAATAATAATAATAATTGGATAATTTGTAGAGCGCCGTTTTTGTGAAAAATCACCTCAAGGGCGCTGTACAATTTATTTCCTAGGATCTACATTTGTTATTTAGAAAAGATACCAAAACATACTTACCTGGCAAGTCACTTCCAACAAACACACTTATATTAAAAAGTTTATGCTTATAAAAGATAGAACTGCACGCAGAGGACACTATATCAAAAAACACTGGTCGTCGCATGATCTTAAGTCTGCTATAGTTTTTATTTTAATTTAAATGTATTTTAACTGTCTTAAAAGCCTACAAATTGTTACTTGTTATCATTTTTATTTATTTATTTTTAATTATTATTTTTATTTATTTTATTTTATTTTTAGTATTTTTAACATTTTGTTAATTTAAATTTAAATTGCCGTCAACTGTGAAAGTGGAGGTTTCTGAAATTATGGATACGACTGTCTGAAAAGGTGCGTTTTAAGTTTAGACCTAAATTCTGTCGAGTCTGCGATCATTTAGGTTTAAGAAGTTACCACTTTTATTAACCTTTATTGAACTTTTGTTACTGTTCAGGTGTATTAAACTTATTGAATTGACACAGTCTTTTATACACAAAAAACAAATATACATCTTTTTTGTATATACATGCTGTACAGGGGTAAATTACAAAACTTCAGAAGGTAACCTACATGATCGTAGAAGTAACAATATAAATAATTTTTTTCTCATACAAAACTATTTTTCCATAGAAGAATATTATTTTCTCACACAAACGGAATTGTAGTTGTAACTACATTACTGGAAAACATAAATTGTAACAAAATAATGTACCAAATAAAAAAAAAAAACTACCTTAAAACATTGAAATG
The DNA here is from genome assembly GCA_026573805.1 of Hesperophylax magnus. Classification (NCBI taxonomy): domain Eukaryota; kingdom Metazoa; phylum Arthropoda; class Insecta; order Trichoptera; family Limnephilidae; genus Hesperophylax; species Hesperophylax magnus. Next base: position 7,471,757 of record JAIUSX010000184.1, on the reverse strand, counting down.
ACATCCTGTATATTTTCAAGCCAAAATCAAAGAGCTATTTTCGTTCCCACCGGCTTGATACCCCACTTTCAACCTTCTCAATTCAATTCCTTCTGCCGTCAAATTCTTTCCCCACTATAAGAAATGTATAAAATTTATTTAGCTAATATATTATAGAAAAAAAAAATTAAAACATTGTTTTTTCTAATAGATTTCTGATTACCTTTTTTTAACCAGGTTCCAAAGTGTTGATGACCGACAAACTCTAACTACTATCCGCTGCAAAACTCTCTACTACCACCTCCGTAGGGCCTGTACCACTTACCACCCACCATACTACATACCCGCCGCACACTCCCGGCCAGGGTAGTCAGTGAAGAGGTGGGATTCCGCAAAGCCAGGGTCCACACCGGGCGTGGGAAGCCGCCCCGGGCAGGCAGTGAAGAGGCAATGCGCCAACACTGACAGGATGTCGGGCAGGATTTATAGCGCATATTTTAATTTATATTGGCAGTTGGAAAGTACGAAGACTAGATAATAAAAATATAGATAAGTAGTACACAGATTAATTATCAAATTTATCTTAAAAGACCGAAAGAAAAAAACTAATCTAAAAATTTATTTTCATGTTATGTCACAATAAATTAATAGTAATGGCCGCTAACTGAACATGACAATTTGTCAATTTAATTTTTACGAAATAGCTACATAATAAAATGCTTTATTTTGCTTGTCTGGCTACCGAAATGTATACTCTTCATTATTAATGAATTGATACATGCTTTCAAAATATTTTTTGCGTATTCAAAGGATGTCCAGCGTTTCTGGATAGTATATATTCAAATACGTGATGCTTAGTAATACCTATTTTATATTATGCTTTTTTCATCCAATTTGTCTATTTCCAAGGATTCCAAATGAAAAAATACGTGTTCTATTTTGATTGCGATTTTAGTACAGCTAAGATTACGGACGTTATTTGATATCTGTAATCTCGCATTGTTTTGCGTAATTATATTCCGTGAAAATGTTGCATTTTTATTCGGGTTTATATTTAAAATATTAGTGAAAAGACTACAAAATGAATTTATTACCGATTGTTAACGTGTAGTTTTGTGAATTTCGCGTAAAATGTGATGATTTGATTTTGTTTCGAGGAAATAATTCACAAGAAGTTTACATACGTACTGTGTACTCAAAGAATAAAGAATATCTATGTGTGTTAACTTTATATTGTATTCTTTTATTAATTAATGCAAGACAAGGTTATGACTATTGCTTTGGAATCTACGCTGCAATTTTTCTATAGTTTCACCTCATATATTATACGAATATCGTATCAAATCAGGTTCAAACGACGAACGGTTAAAAGAAAACGTTGATTGGATAACGATCGAGCACGTGACACAATTCGTAAATGACAGTGACAGATGCTTACATGATTGTGATCTATGGTTATGTTCAAGGTGTTACCATTTTTTGAACATTTAATACCATCGCAAAATATCATTTCTTCTCTAATGGCAACTATCTGAATGAACATAATTAATGTAAAGCGAAGAATTTTCAGGGATAATAAGGATCAGTATTATTTTGGAACCAAGAGATGATTTGGCGATTTCACCGGCATTTTTGATGTTGACGTTGTGATGTCGATTGCTATGTTTGATAACTATGCTTCAAAGCTATTCAATGGACTTGAATAACAAGCAGATGTAAAATATCTACGTGAACTACTAAGAAAGCATTTTAAAATGAAAAAAAAATTCTGTTGGCATTCTAAGACATCATCTGTTTATTTTATTTGTCTCCTAAAAGAATAAAAAAAAATTCAACTTGGGAATCCAGCTTTTGTTTGAGATTTCAAATCTGAGATGAAACATAAAACAAAAGTCCTATTTTCACCCGTTTGTTTTCGTCTTTTCTTTCCTCGCATTAATCTCAATCTCCGCTATCTCGACACCGAGGCAGTTTCCTGCTCGGCAGATAAAAGCCGGTGCTGGGAATTGAACCCTGGGAAGGTTGACGTTATTAATTATTACACGGCGCGTTTGCCACTTAGCCGAGCGCGAACCGAACAACAAATCTCAAGAGCTGTGAAAGTTCTCACTCAGGTTTTGAATAAAGCTATTTTTGGCTTAAAACAATGAGAAAAAACAGATAAACTTTTTATTTCAAAGAAGAAAGGGTTAAAATGTACGAGATCAAGAGGTCTGGCACGGACGTTGATAAAGCCTTATGTCAATAGATATTGTCACCGGGCTTTATTGGTTAGTGATATTTGCGAGCACGGTGAAAGATTGATAAGGAATATTCCGACCCACGATAAATAAATTTTAGCCTCCATAGTATCAAATGAGCTTTTTTTTAACCTTTCAATAAAACATGTTTTTTTTAATAATTCATTATTGATGTTGAAAAATTGTTGTTTTGGAGCAATTTGTCTTTGATTTATTCCAGTATAGCTAATTTGTAGGGTGACCGGACATATCAACGCAAAGACAATTCAACACACCTTTAAAATGTTACATAAAATCACGAAAAGTGATGAAATAAAAACTTAGTTTGTAGGTTAGGTTTATAGGTTAGTTTTTTCATCACTTATAATGACTTTAAATAACTTTTTAAATGTGTGTCGGATTGTCACTATGTTGAGTTATCTTTTTTAAACCTTACTGATAAAAAAAAATGAGATTTCCGTTAAAAATGTGACTGCTAATGACGAATGATTTGATAGTTATCCTAAAAGACTTTCCAATATTTTGTCACGATTTCCGAACACGTGTTCGTACAAGTTAAAACATTTTTGTATTTCGTCCTGATATATTATTAACACCAACGCAGGTGGATGAACACGTGTTCCAATATTATTGTGAATTTCCAACACTTTATCAGGAAACGGCTTAACAGTCCCGTGTTTAACAGGATTACTAAGCATTACTCATTTTTTTACGAAGCTTGGAACCATTTTCCATCAACATTTTGAAAAATATATTACCGCTTTCATAAAAATTTCTAGATTTTTAATTATCGTCACGAATTTGTAAATATTCATTTTTTATCGTTTCCTGCAAAATGTTCCTTTTTGTGGTTTTACCAAACCACATTCGTAATGAATAAATTAAAAATAAATTGTTTTTTCTTTGTTTCAGGTAAGCAGTAATTCACATTTACAACAACATTGCAGCGGAACATGGTACGTAAGTCCGCATTCACATCACGCGTTGCTGAGACGCGGTGCTAAGTGAAACAATCATTATTAGAAGTCAAAGAATGAAAATAATTATTTGGTGTTGTCTATCGACATAACTAGTAGTTCTGTGAATGGACCTCGCGTTCGAAAATTGTTTCAAATTTTAAACCAAAGTTTCCTCTGAAATCGTAAGATTTGTAAGTGGGTACTTATATACCTACCTACTAGGTACCTACCTAACTATTTTTTAACTGTACAAATAATGTTATTTGCAAAGTTGGTAAATAGGTAGGTACTTACCTATTTTTTTTTGTAACTGGAACCATATTTTACTGTTTGAAATGTTGGTAAGCAGGTAGGTACCTACCAAACTTTTTGTAACTGTAAGCGTATATTATTTAAATGATTGATAGGTAGGTAGGTACCTACCTACCTTGTTTTACAACTGTAAGCGTACATTATTTGAAAAGTTGATAAGTATGTAGGTACCTCCTTAATTTTTTTGTAACTGGAAGCATATTATATTGTTTGAAATGTTGGTAAGTATATAGTTCGTTACCTACCTAACTTTTTTTATAACTGTAAGAGCCAATTGATTCACAGAATTTGAACAATTCATCAAATTTTAAAGTTAATTTTTTAAAGATCTCTGAGAGTTCAATTCAAATACTGTTTGCCGGTCGTTGGCAGAGTTGGCATCGCGTTTGGCTCCCACCCAGGCGTAGTGTGTTCAATTCCTCGGATCCTCCATCACAACACAAGCAACATTTTCTGCTTACTGTGGTGGTAGTAGGAGATTTTCAAATATTCTACTCAAGTTATACGTAACCAAGGAATGTTTGTCTTTCTTAAAAAAAATCGTTACAGCCAGTTGCTTTAGACAACTGAAATAATAACAAAACTTGAATAGAACTTTCAGAAAAATGGAAAAATCAAATTTTATGAATTGTTCAAATTCCGTGAAACAACTGACCCTAACCATATTTCGTAGATTCGTACCTAACTTTTTTTATAAGTTCACAAAAAACTAAGTTATGCATATTTCAGTATTCGAAGTAAACGGTTTAAAATTTATACACAAAAAACTTAGATATTTAAATTTTTAGGTGAACATTCGCAAATAACTTACAAACATGACTTTGTGATTTACTGCAACGTTTCATAGGCAACACATTTTTAATAAAAACACTTAAAATGACAAAATAAGCAACAAATCATACACAAATGTCAATTTATCACCATCGCGCCGTCACGGCTGGTGTAAATACAATATGTAGAATAACTGACATATTTAGCAGCTCATTTATAAGACTGTCACATCTCAGTTTTAATGATTTTTTTTGCCGTTCGAGTTGTGGCATGCAAACGATGCCAGCTCTCGGGTGCTAATGGACAGACGCAAATACCGGACTAAAAAACATAAATGAATAATATTAAAATGTGTTCAGTGTTTTGACCCTCTCTTGGTGAAATGGCCTTTGAAGATAAAACAATGTGTTTTCACGTGGTTCTAGTAGGTACTTAGACACAAAATAATAATAATCACAATATAAAAATAAATATTACAATAATCACAACTAAAAAAATTACATATTTGTAATAAGCATTTACTTTGTGGCTCGTCATAATTTACAATAAAAGATATAAATTTGTTTTAGACCACTTTAATTTTAATTGTACTCTACCGGTTTCGGAAGCACCCTTCCTTCGTCAGGAGAATATTAAAACTAACCTATGATACAAAATATTGACAGATATATACACAAAAAATATAATTTAGGTGTTTGATAATACTTTTAATAAGGACACAGGGGTTAAAATTCTTCACCGTAATAATAAAAGCAAAAGATTGGATAACTTAGAAGCTCTTGAAATCACAAAATCCCTAAATAATAACGCTAGTTTATTAATAACCAAATTAATTTATCGTTTAGTCCCATTCTAGATATATTTCCAGTAAACCGGCCTGTTATTGCCGGAATTCCCGCAATTACCCGTCCCCCTTTGTTAACCTCCCACTCAAACACCTAAATTATAATTTTGTTTTGTTATGCAGGCAATCCTTGCTTTATCCCCAACCATTATGTACTCTTCCCATCATATAATATTTGCTATTCCAACTATGGACATTGACTTACTCAAATATTTGATTTTATTGACCTTCTACACGGAGAAAATGAGCACGGTTTTTTTTTATCCAGATACTGTTAAAAATGTGACTGCATGACCATTTCTTAAAAAATGTTTGTCAGGTGGCCTTGTCTAAATAAATATAACGGACGAAACGCGAAAATTAAAAATATAATATGTATATATATTTTTTTAAATCTAATAATTTATTTATTTATTTATTGACGCCCTATTGGGCTTTTAAGTACATAAAATTACAAATTTCATTTTTAAAAACAGTATAAAACAAACAATAGAAAATCGAAATAAAATATAAAGATTTCTCATACATTATTTACATTTAAAAAGTGGTGGACTAATTTGGCTTTAAATGTTTTGAAGTTTAAATTAAATATGTCAGCGACATCACTAAGTTCATTGCCCAACCTATGTACCTATTCTTTCTAACACAAAATTCGTAGCGAAGTTATTGTTGTAGAATAAAATATTCCGTCTAGTATATTTTGGAGGTATATGTAAAGATAGCATGTTTATAGTGTCAGGGCAATCTAACCTTGAATGAACAATTTTATACAATAAAAGGAGATCAATTATTTTTATCCTTTCAGATAATTTCGATAAGTTCAATTTACTGCGTAAATTGACATAATTGATTTCAATAATAGGAATACCAATTTTGAAATTAATAAAACGTAAAAAATTATTTTGAATTTTTTCAATTTGTAAACAATGAGAGTTGAAATGAGGACACTAAATGGTTGCATTGTATTCAACCTGACTTCTAACCAGAGACGTGTATAGTAATTTTATAGTTTTTTATGTTATTAAAGTCTTTAGCGATTCTGAGAATAGATCCAAGCATTTGTAATCCCTAATAAAAGAAGATACAATATAATAAAACAATACAGAACAATCTTAATTAACCGATTACAATTCCCGGTTAGTGGAGAATAATTCTCGAGTCTAAATGGGTAGTTAGTCAATTTACTAATATAAGTAATATAAAAGTATTAATACAATTTGACACCTTCAGACATTGAACCAAAGACCATTTGCACGTTCAGAATTAAATTATTTAACTTTTGTCGCTTAAAGGGTATAAAGAAAAATTTATTCAGACACGGTAAAGTAATTTACAAAACAAATATACATTAGGACATTAAGTTGAAACAGCAACATACCAAACATTGTATCTGAAGTGTGTTTGCATGTAAAATGGTGTAGAGCGCAGTCAGTCGATGTCATAATTCGACATCCAAACAAATAAAACAATAATGCCTTCTGTCTGCAATAGTCTGGGATTCTAAGTACCTTGCATTTTAGTTTGAAAGTTACTTATACTGTCTAGATAGCTGTCAAAAATCTTGAAATCTTTCAGCATTGAAATTATTAAAATTCACTTGAGTGAATCAAATGCAAATCATCTTGAGTGATGAGTCCCATTTCCACCTCGGTGGCTTCGTCAACAAGCAAAATTGTCGCATCTGAAATCCAAAATACCACATTGTAAATCCAAATACGCGCAAAACTCTGTAATAGTACGTATCTGTGAAACTCACAATGCCTTACGAGATGCAGACATTTGCAACCATAACTTAATATCATATAAAATTCAGCTTAATAAATTAATAAATTAAAATACTTTTATTTTATTCGATTTTTTTGTTGTGAAAAGTACATTATTATCACCCGTAGTGAATAGTATAGCTATGCGAAAAGTTGTATTTTTTCTTTTTGTTTTTAATTTTATGTATTTCTTTATTATGTTTATTTTTTGCCATTTAATATGTTGTGTAGGTAAAAAATACTAAATCTACATTTAATTTAATGGAACTTAATTGGTCTAGAACATATGAATGTTTATTGTTATAATTTTTTACTGTACGACTGTTTGCTTCCTAAATAAAAAGAAATAAATAAAATAAAAAAAATCTGGGGCTCGGAAAATCCAAGAGTTATTGTTGAAAAGCCTCTCTATCCTCAACGTGTGACTGTTTGGTGCGGTTTATGGTCCGGCGGAGTCATTGGACCTTACTTTTTCGAAAATGAGACTGGAGCAACAGTTACGGTGAATGGATTGCGCTATCGAGAGATGATTAATGATTTTTTATGGCCGGAATAGGATGGTGTTGATCTGGACAACGTTTACTTTCAACAAGACGGCGGTACTTGCCACACAAGCAACGAAACCATTGATCTTTTACGATTGAATACCAAAATAACACCTCTTATTGGAAAACCCTGTATAACAGTTATTATCATTAGAATTATTTTTAAGACTTTTAATTTTTTTATAACGCATTACAACAACGATATTTACGGTGATACAGAATTGGAGAAAACATAATTTGCAAGATGAAATTGTTAATTCTGAACTTGAAATATACGATTGACAAATATGATGCTTAATAAATAGTTCCCATTGTTCTATTGGTTTAAAACGCCTGTCCCAGCAAGACAAGATATCCTGGGTTCAATTCCTAGTTGTGGCCGTAATATTTTTTTTATTTTTTTGTGTCTTGTTCTGTTCATGTCTTGTTTGGATTTATTAGTATTATCTTAATCCCACTTATTATTCGTATTCAAGATTGCAACCATTTATAATATTTTATTAATTCCACAGCAAATTGCTTCGTTACAGGTGGAAATCACACGTATCTAGACTATTTAATACCTGTGATATCTTCATGCCAGGTAATGGTCCATTACTTGCTGCGAAGTTATTGCTCACTATCTCCTCTAGGTCTCGATCTGACAAATATTATTAATAATTATTACATGCTTTAAATATTCTAGAAACGTAATCCTGGGAACTGTGAATACCGATTTAATGCAGGGCCGGCTTTATTTATTAATCATGACCTCCTAACTTAAATACTAGTTTAAGGATTTATTATTTAAAATCATTTTCAAAGTTTTAATTTTTCGAGTCTCCCAAAATTGCACTAAATTTATGAACTTGACGTGTGACGTCACATGTCACCAGTCACAAAAAAACCTACTTTTTTTTCAACCGGCGCTTTATTTTATATATGAGCTTAATAATGGTAATTACGTAGCGCATTAAGAGACGCCTCAAGATATGCATCTGTTTACTATATTTGTTATAATTTTGTATAATATTATCTACCCTGTATAATATTACTTTATGTGTATAGTTTATGTTTATAGTTAATGTTTATAGTTAATGTTTATAGTTAATGTTTATAGTATATGTTTATAGTTTATGTTCATAGTATATGTTTGTAGTTTATAGTTTATGTTTATAATTTATGTTTATAGTTTATGTTTATAGTTTATGTTTATAGTTTATGTTTATAGTTTATGTTTATAGTTTATGTTTATAGTTTATGTTTATAGTTTATGTTTATAGTTTATGTTTATAGTTTATGTTTATAGTTTATGTTTATAGTTTATGTTTATAGTTTATGTTTATAGTTTATGTTTATAGTTTATGATTATAGTTTATGATTTTAGTTTATGTTTATAGTTTATGTTTATAGTTTATGTTTATAGTTTATAGTTTATAGTTTATGTTTAAAGTTTATGTTCATAGTTTATGTTCATAGTTTATGTTCATAGTTTGTGGCGTACACCTCATGGAGGTTACACGAAAAATGTCACAACTGGTAAAAGCTGACCTTGTAGTTCCATGTGGAAAATTGCTTATGATTTATAATGATCACAAAAGAAAGAAAACTGAATAGAAATTCTTTTATTGCCTTTCTGGTAAATTGTGTTTTTTTGCGTTTTAACTTGTTTCGCCAAGGGGCGCCAAAATTTTCCTTGGCGCCCTTTGGCTTAGGACCAGCCCTGGGTTAGTGGACATAATATGATATAAAAGTCGTAAATATCTGACTTATATTGCAGTTTCTCGCTGTAGGGCAGCGAAATACACTGTACATGTTTTTTGTTATATTGACGTTGCAACTGAATTTATTTGGACTTTCGCATTAACGAATTTTTTTTTTTAAAGAAAGGTAAACATTCCCGAGTTACGAATAACCTAACAATATTTGAAAATCTCCTACTACCACCACAGTAAGCGGAAAATGTTGCTTGTGTTGTGATGGAGGACTTAGCCAGGCGAGGAATTGAACACACTATGCCTGGGTGGGACCCAAACGCGAATCTAAAATTTAAAAAAACTGAGTTATGTTACAACCCAACAAATACATTTGTCTGATTTTGTTTTATAATTTATTTTCGTATGCATCTTTTTGTTGTTTTGTTTACAATGAAACTGAAATTTCAAAGCTCCATTGTTAATTATGCTGTGAAAAAGCTGTACAAATTTCAATACGCCTGAGCTCACCGTTTGAAAGCTTTGAAGTGTATGGATATTTTAATGATCTATGAAGTTAATTTTAGAAAAAAACGGGTTACATTGAGATCCAAATCGACAGCTTTATTATGCTGATGCCAGAGCTCAACAAAGCACAAATACTGGAAATAAATAATGGGTACCGAACCCGCAATATTCGGACCCAAATTCATAACTACTTAACCTTCTCTCCGAAGTCCTCTGTCAGTGATATATCTTTGCAATAAATACGTTATTAGTTTTAGTAATAATTTTACACCATAATTATTTGTAGAGTGAAATTGCCGTGGAAATGTTAACTCGTATTTAACTGTCCACTAAATAAGGTAATAATCGATATTTTAACATCTATACTGTCACAAATGCGTCCGTACGGAATACTAAACGCTAGAATTTATATTTCACCTAACTTTATTAAACTGCACTCGGTGTAAATGTAATTTGGCACGATCAAGTCAATAAATTATGCGGTAATGACTGCTTTATGAGTACTACAAGGCAAGAAACATTTAAGTACTCCTAGAATAAAAAAGGGACGCTTAGATAAGATGGAATCTTATTTAGCCACACAAAGAAAACATACTAATATAAATTACTGTTAATTTATTTAAAATCTCTTCAAATTATTCGTTTTCCTATTAAAAACGGGACTGCTGGCGTTTAGCGGATGAATTGACAGAGTTCCTTACTTTTTTTTTTGGTTGTGTTGATTTTTTGTTTTTTTTTGTTGTTTTTTTTTTACACTCTCACACTTGACAGTATGCATGAACGGTCATACTTGATATGTATATTGAATTTTGATTTATTTACCATTTCGAGTACTATTATTTAAATTCGATATTAATTACAGCGTTGGTATTTTGCCATTACTTACTAGTTTTTTTTCTACAGATACAACAGACATTATATTTCTTATTTTTTTTAATCTTCTGTTTTATAATACATGTCAATATATTATATATTTATTTTTTATATAACTTACGAGTAAATTATTTTCTTGTTTTCATTTTTACTGGTTTGCAACAAACATGAATAATTGTATGCATATACGAATGTACAAAGTACATACTCACTTTATATTTGAAACTTTGCTTTATTTACAATATCAGGTGTTATTATTTGGATTTGATGTTAATCTTAGTATTAGCATTTCATTTTTATTTATTTTTGTATCTAGTTATGCTATTATCCATGTATTATGTTACACTTACATACATACGTTGTCAATTTCCTCTGTAAAAGCCCGTTAGCGCGTTAATGAATAATAATAATTTAAAAAAAATCAGTTAAAAATGAACGTTTTATGAGGACGGTGGAACAAGTGTTCATACAAACACTGATATTGTCGCATGCCGTCTTGATATTTATTAGGAAAAGAACACCTGTTCTCGATGTATTACTGAATATTTACGATTGACTATATTTTATCAACGCAATGGAAATGAGATTCTTGGCGTGGTAAAAAGATCTGGGGCGATGCGTCACGTCTTGTAAAGTTCGGAATCTGGCCGCTAACAATAACACTACTTATGTATACGGCGATAAGGTTTAAATTCCCACTTAACACCAGCCGCCTGTTTTGATATGTGCAAAAAAAAATCACCAAAGAGTCTATTTTATTTAGCGAATTTCAGGCAAGGCAGAACTCAATTTGCCACTTTATACAACCGAAAATGGGTTCGTTAGTAGGTGATTTTAAACGTAAAAGCAGTTTTTGTATGTCTCGTACATTCTTTTTTAAAAATCCTTTTTGCAATATATTATGTAGATGCCTTATTTTGAGTAAGTAGGAATATTCTTAATAGCGGTATGTCCTCTGATGCTAATCTACTATGTGTATGTATAATGAATTTCTTGTGTTATTTTCTCCTTTCCCGACACCATCTTATCACCTACAAGAAATACACGCTACAAGAATTTACAAGTGTTACATTTCGCTGCCCACACTCGGCGAAAAAATCCAACACTGTGAATATGAAAAATAACAAGTTGATAAGAATAACCAGTATGGAGTATGGTCGTTTTTGCCTATTATATTCAGTCTTTTCGACAAGTGTTTTAGCGCAGACGGAGGTGGCGTCTCGGTTTCGCCCACGCGAGTAGAACTGACTATAAAATAGCAAGGAGAACTGCACAAATGACGGATCGTGGAGGCTAGAGTTGTACGTGCGTAGTGCGTCCATCGCGAAAGTGCGAAGTGGGATAAAACTTTTTTTTTTTAAATTGCTTTTCTGCATGAATTCTTATATTTTAATTTACGTTTATTTTAGAAGACAACCCTGTCTTCTTTAAGGCTTTCCAAGAAGAAGGTTACTGAAGATGGTTTAAAGTGGAGATATTGTGTAACATTTAAAAAATAAACAATAAACTATTGTAATTAATAAGCGTACGAGACTGTTGTGCAAAACTTCTTAATCTTTAAAAATTGAACTGCGTATGTTTGCGCTCGCAAAACTCGAAAAGTAGCCGACTGAATTAGTTTCGGAGTCGAATTAAAGTCGATTTAATGTATCTTTTTTAACAATAACATTGCGGTATACATTAGTTAATGGTGGAAGAAGTCGGAATTGCCCGAGAAAGATTGCGGGGTCCACTAGTGTTTAAAAAAACATGACTTATTCAAACCAACTGACCCCCAGGATTACTGACGTATTACTATTGTATTAAGGTGGAGATCGCGGACTTTGTTAACAATCTGGGTTGATTTGACAAATATCTATCGGTCTCGTAATGAAAATGTAAAAAAGCAGTTATACCCGTTGGCAGCACTATCAGGGGAATATTTTAAACCGAAATATCAAATATGGAACGCATAATCAAATTGGCCGTATTTCGAAGCAACGCAAAGGAGACCGGGTCAAGGACATCGCAAATTTCATCTGCAGAAACGCGAAGTTAGCAACTAAACTCGAAATGCGAAAATGACAGTGTTTTTGAGGATTGGAACAAAGTGGTGCCAGCCTAAAAAAATCTTGCATGAATATTATTATTATAAATAAATATTTTACTCTGAGCAGTATACGGGCCTTTTCACCGTATAGCTATACCAACGCTGCAGCGGCGTATTAGGGAATCTTTTTAAAGGTAAGCTGATATGGATTTTTAAATTCTAAAAATGAAAAATTCACCGAACTAAATTGTCTAGCGTACTAAGTTAGGGTCTAGAATCTAAGTCTCAGTTTTCGATGTAGTGCCACCAAATCATCCTGCAATGCTCACCCTTGCTGTTGCCATGGTCGAAGAGCATCGCGTGCTTATAATGCTGATTATAGATCTAATAAAACGTACGTGGGTGATTTGTACAGAGAAGGATAGTAAGGCGCCATCGCTTATATTATTATTAATTCAATTGCTAACACAAACGTGATTCACTTCACTATTATTTTAAGAATTCATCAACTAGTTCTATTTCCTTATAATTTGTTACATCATTAGTTTAGTTAGATTTTCTCATTTTTTTTCTCTATTGTCCTTACTGCCTTCTCAAAGGATGTTAAAATAATTGAAGTGGATTAATGTTGTTACCATTTTTCATATACCTATATATGTTTTTCCCTGTATTTTATTCTGTTAACATCAACGGTATAAATAGGTTTTGAGATTTGAGGTTTGTTTACAATCAATTAAAAAAAATAGCAAAACTTTTTACGTAAATCCAAATTAGGAATTACTTTTAATTTTCCGCTTCCATTAGAATCATTTGCTTGTGGATGGAAGAGGAGTGTACAGTACATTAATGAAAACATTTTGTTAAGTTTAATAATAAATGATACATACATATACATATTATGTGAAGTATTCTGTAGGTTACATTGCAATTATTTATGTGAACCTTCCTACCCAGGAACTGGAGTTGACAACTCTACCCACCTCGCCAAACGCCGGTCGGGTTGGACCGACATTTATTTCATATATTAACTGCTGTAATATCCCATCCTCTGATTTCAGAGAACTGCGTATATTTCCAAGTGCGTGTGTGTGATTGCCAGCAAAAGTTGATAGAGTGCATTATCATTGACAACAAGTCTATCTGCCGAGTTTCAGTTAGATCTGTTGTCGAGAAGTGGTTAAATTTCCACTCGCAAGATTTGCATTCTTTCATTTATTCACGAAAAAAATTTGAAATCCAAATAGTTGTATTTTAAAATTATGGAAGATAATAGAATATTATAGAATCATCTATATGATAATTTAAATCTGGCCTCATAATATTTACGAAGATAATAGAATATTATAGAATCATCTAGGTATATGTATAATTTAAATCTGGCCTCATAATATTTACGAAGATAATAGAATATTATAGAATCATCTAGGTATATGTATAATTTAAATCTGGCCTCATAATATTTACGAAGATAATAGAATATTATAGAATCATCTATATGTATAATTTAAATCTGGCCTCATAATATTTACGAAGATAATAGAATATTATAGAATCATCTATATGTATAATTTAAATCTGGCCTCGTAATATTTACGATATCTGAGTTGAAGCAGTCGAACGGTTTTATTGATAATATTCATTTTAATAACGCAGCTATAAGGTAGAGTGCTTATATTAGGTGGTAACACCGCTGTTAGAGTAATTTTAACTAATTACTACGAATAGCGGTTCTAAATACTATCAGAGCTTAATGTTTATAGGTTAGGTTATTAAATTAAATCGCATTGTAAGATTTAATATGGTAATATTTTCACTAAATTGAGCTATGGTTTGAGTTATTTCAAGGAAGGTTTTCTGTAACATGTTTCCGAGTTATTGTTACTAACGCAGCAATAACTTCCTTATAACTACGTTGTAAGATGTACTTTCTCCCTCTTTTCCCATAAATCGCATATGCATTAGAAAGAGATGTTACAACGGAGCTCTCAGAATCAAGACTATAACTCTATGCAAGATGACTCAGTCCTATGGCACCCAGCCTACAAATTAAAATAATCACACCAACACCAAGTCATAACATTATATATGTATTATTAATTCGCTGTATCGGGGTTTTACTGCCGGTGTGTGAGTGTTGTTGGAGATAATATTGAACAAACAGGTTGCGCTAACCGCTGGGTTATAGGGCTATAATTAACACGTTACCCTCCCACGATGCTAAGACAGGTATGGAGCATTGCAGTTCGAGGAATGATATTAGTAAACAGAGTTTACAGTGGAGTTCGGCTAGTACGAATTTGCTTATGACAAATATTTGTATACAACGATTATTTTGTTTTGTTAGAGTGGGAGCAGGTTATTGACACTTGCTCATTTGTATGCTTTAAGATTCTTATGGCAATTAGATATAATATTTTGTATGACTTTTGGTGTATTGAGACGTGTCGCGCATCCTTGTTCTTCTTGAACCAACGGTTCGGACAGTCCCGCTGTTTTCATCACAAAAGCAGATCTTTTATCAGAAAATCTTAAGCTCTGTTCATAGTCGCCCACCACTAATACACAGACACTCTACTTTATGCATATAAATTAAGGCGAAGCTTAATGCCAAATCACTATTTTGATCAATCTTTATAACGAATTGGTATACATTATGAATAATAAAAAATATGCTTTAGATAAATTGAAGGTTTTCCTATCGTTTCGTTTGAGTAGAATACAAATAAAAAATAAATTACTCAATTAAAAATATAAATGTAAACTACTAAAAAATATTTTTTTCAATATAAATGTATGAACGCATAAAGGAAACAACTTTTTAAAAATACAGTATCATAGCTAAGATTATCTGTGACAGTTTCACTTGATTAACTTTTTTGCTTTCTTATAAAATTATTTACAAAATAAATAAAAACCAGTTTTGTGCTTGAAATAGAACGATTCTAGACTGCGTTTGTCAAGCGATTTTAATTCATCTTACCTACACTATAAGGTATACCAAGAATATACACATTTTTGGCTTGGAGCTTCCCCTTAAAAAAGGTATCATCGAAGTGTAGTTTAATTTAATTTGACCCTATGGTCCAACTGTTGAGAGCTCCGTTATAATCTCACCTT
The DNA here is from genome assembly GCA_026573805.1 of Hesperophylax magnus. Lineage (NCBI taxonomy): Eukaryota > Metazoa > Arthropoda > Insecta > Trichoptera > Limnephilidae > Hesperophylax > Hesperophylax magnus. The sequence continues at coordinate 7,456,124 of JAIUSX010000184.1, read as the reverse complement.
ACGTTACATGCATAATTTGTGGGAGATAGGGAGAGCTTGGCTTGTCACGGACTTTCTAGTTGCAATAATGATAAATTTAATATCAAATACTTCATCATAATGTATTCTATCGGTGATTTGTATAATAATGGTTGAGTTCTTGTCAACTTGTCACCGCGATAATGTCGTGAAAGCTCGCTTCGACCGACGCTAGATGTCATAGGATAGGTGGCGCCAGGTAAACGCGTAATTATATATTATTTAAACTTAGACCGTTACGTTTTGAGATCAAGATTAAAGCCTGGAATTGAGATCAAAGGCCTTTAATTCGTGTTAGAGTATCTTGCACAATACTTATTACAAATATGACTGATTGGTGTTGCAAGTAAATTGTGTGGGATATAAAGTACGTTTTTACCTACTTAGATATTTAAAAAATATATTTATTTATTTAGAATTGACGGCACAAATGCTATTTGCGTTTGTCTTGCTATATGTTTGTCTAACAGATGGTGCTATTTTTTTATAAACATGTTTTTTCCTGTCACATCTATATACACGCGTATTCGAATGCAACGTTGGTTAAAATGTCAAAGAAATCGGTGAAGAACATTCAAAGATTTAAGATCTTGAATTAACGAACCCTTACATTTATATTTATATAGAAGTTGGATATATGAATAAAAATAATAATATTGAAGAAATGAAAAATTATAACCTTATATAAGTTAACAAAAAAAAAGCATACACATTAAACAAAATTATTAAAATAAATAACGAAGAAATAAAAACATAAAACCTGTTATGCAGTGATATCATTAAAATATGCACTGTTAATATGTTTAGTAGAGGCAAATTAAAAACATAGCTAATATTGAATGCAATTTACCAGTGGTGTGTAATTTATTTATAACAGAAATGCAGCCTAAAGCCGTGCTATGATTATTACGATAATACATACTAGGGAACCATGATTGAATGGTAGGAACATGAAAGTGAACCAGCAATAATATATCTGGGCTCCAACTGATATTTTACAATTATGTATGTATAAAAATATGTTAGCAAGAAGTTTTCATTTTTTTACTTAACTTCAACAATTTCTATGAATGAAATAAAAAAACTCATAATCTATTGATTCTAAAGTTATTCTAAGTCTAAAATTAATACACCTTAAAAATTTGCGTTGGAGTTTCTCAACGATTTTTATATTATTATTATAAAAACATACAATACCATACCCATTTTCTACCGATTTATAATAAATTTCTCGTTTACTCGTTAAGTTTATTTGTTAAAAAAAATATAAATGTTATTTTTTAAAATAATATCCCTACACTTGCTAAGCCGAAACGTTAATTATATGAAATTCCGTCGATATAAAAAAAAATCGCAAAGCAAGCTCTGAAAATTATTAAAAACACGTTTTGTTATGTTTTTTTTTTTGTATTTTACAGGCATGAAAAAATTCACAGTGTATCTTTAAATGCAACTTTAGCATTTGTTGAGAGATTTTTTTTATTATTAGCGCGCTCCCTCTTACATTCGTATTTACATATCTCCCTTTCAAACCATCTACGGGGCCTTAAAGACAGGTCATTAAATTTTTATATTCTAGAATGCTTCTAACTAGAGATGGGTGCAGAATTTTGAATGTCTGAATATTTTTTAAATCGTTGAAAATCCTTACAATAAAACCCAACATTTTCATAGCCCTGTTCACAATAGAAGTTATATGAGATGCAAATAAAAGTTTTTGGTAAAAAATAATACTTTGGTGAAGTATTTCGAATACAGAGATTAAGTCAACATGTAATGTAATGTAATTTTTTATTTATTTTAGAACCAAACATTACATACCTAATACATAAAACGAGCTGTAAATAGTTTACAAGGTTTTAGAAATAATTACAAGAATCGGTACGAATAACACAACAATAAAGTTCTGTAAAATATATGTATTGATTATGTACATTTTACTGGGCGGGGTGAGGCACAGTGAGACTGTGGCATCTCCAATTTGGACTTAGTTGTGAGAAAGAAGGTGGCGGGGAAGGGATGGAGATGAGGAAGATGAAGGTGGGAAATACCTGGATATTCAGATCTGGTCACCGAATACAGCCGAAGCCATAAAAAGCAACGTTTTAATTCTGAATGGTGGTCTTACACCGGGCGATACTGAAAGTATCTTCCACCCTATCTGAATTGTGTTCATTTGTGGAGCCTTATGAGTGCGCGTTAGTTAAGTTACCAGTAGTTTTTTTTTCGTAAATGATGGCAGATAGTTGGAGTTGGGGTAAATATTATCGAATGTTTGAGGAACATGGGAAATCGGTGAGTTTGCTGCAGCGTTTGTTTTGTTGTTTAAGGCGATGCCATACGTAGTAATGCAAAATCATGTGTTTTTGGTTTGAAAATTTGGTCGCCTAGAAATGCTTCAGATTCTTTAATTAAATACTGCGAGTAGAATACACTTTCGTCTTTGAAATAATTGAGTATTTTTTAGATAAGTCTTTTTATAAGCCCAGAAAAAAAATAATGTATAAGGCCTATGAAAACTACTTTAAAGTTCAAAATCTCCTACTTACGAACCCATTTTCGGTTATGATTTTATTGCATAATGTGGAAAATTAAGTTATTTATAAAATAATCGAAAAAAATTTAAATATTTATGCCTGAACATCCACAAAATAAAATAAAAGGCACTTTTTGGCCATGTTTTTTTCTTGCATAAATCAAAACAGGCGGATGGTGTTAAGCGGGAATTTAAACCTTATCGCCATCTACGTAAGGGTTGTTATTGATAGCGGCTCAATTTAAAATATTACACGACGTAGTGCATCGCCTTAATGTGTAAAAAAGTTTCGTGCGACCACATATGTCACAAAGGGTTCCACCTGTCCTACAGTCCGAAGGTTGAACGTTTGATTCTCGCCACAGTGGAATCTGTCACCCCCTTACAACATATTAGCTTTTAGGTTATCGTAATCCAGCTGGTTCCGGGTGGTAGGGAATCTTTTACAGTATAGCATACAACTAATCTTTTGTAAGCTGTCAAACTGTTGAATTATTGGGGTATTTTGGGAAACTGAAAGGTATAAGATTTGAGTAGGATAGTTGTAAAAGTTCCTTTCTCTTCAGATATTTTCAAGCAACATTTCGATTCTAAATGTTAATTTTGTACCAGGGCGATATTGAAAGTAGTAATCTACTATCGTGTTGGTCATGTAGCACATCAAAAGAAAAATAACGCTTGCTTTAGGAACGAAATACCAGCTTATGAATGCGTGAAAGTTATAATGTCTGATCAAGTATAATCAAACATAATAATTGTCGGTGCATCGGTGCATGCGTAAAGTGATGTGAAATATTCCCGCGTAATGCATAAAATTTTTCACATTTAAGTAACTTTTAATTTTCCAAAATCATTATTTTAAAATATAAATCATATCAGACAAACGATGCAGTAGGTACTTAAATTATTTTGTTTTAATAATAATTCAAAAATTTTTATGGTTATTCTTTTGTTTAAACTTTTGACATATTTCGTTATTTTTCACAAGTTTACTAACGGTGTTAATTCGAAAAGTAAATTTCTTAAGTCTCTCTAATTAACTTGTAGAAAAAAAATTTTTTTTGGAATAACTTAATGAGTTAAACCTCAAATTGTAATATTTAATTATTGAAGACAATATTAACGATTCCTAAACGAAAATCTGAAACAGAAAAATCAGAAAAAGATACGGTCAGATCCGGGTAGAGCGGTGCCCTGGCGAGACAAGGGGTCTTGGGTTCGAGTCCTAGATGTGACATTATCTTTTTCTGTTTCAGATTTTCGTTTGGGAATCGTTAATTTTGTCTTCAATAATTAAGAAAAAATTATATTTGTTTTTGAAAAGCTGTGGTCCTCAGTCAAATATTTTATACATATACACTTACAATGGACTGAACATATATGTTAATATTGGTACACACTTACAATGGACTGAACACATTAATTTTATCACTAATAAACTAAAACGAGTCTTGCACCTAATAAAATCTATCAAAAACATTTTTCCACTAACAATACTCAGATCAATATATTTTGCACTGTGTCAATCCATTGTCACTTATGGAATATTAGTTTGGGGAATCGCTACAAACACAACAATTGACCCAATTCAAAAAGTTCAAAAGGCAATAATAAAACTCATACTGCAAGTACCATTCTACACAGACTCAAACAAAATCTTCAAAACTCTAGACGTCATGTCAATAAGACAACTTTACGCCAAAACTGCTCTCCTTCATCTCATCCATAATAATCTTCATATTACAAATCAACCAAAAGCCATAATAAAAACCAGGTCATCAACAAATAAAACACTGAACATTCCGATAACACACACCACACACGGACAAAGACACTTTCAATACTACGCAACCAAACTTTTTAACAGTATGCCCATTACTTTAAAACAACTAATGACTACAAATACACCTACAAACTTTCTCAAAAAACATATCGTAGCCTGGATAAAAAATTAAGATATTCACTTTATTCAAAAGCTTATAATTCCAAACCCAACATAACCAAAATATGATAAGTAAAATTAAATATTATACACGTTCTTCAAGAATTATCCAAAAATAAATACACGCACATATAAATGTGTGTTTTCATGTTTCAATATATGTCTGTGAAAAAAAAAAAAAAAAAAAAACTTTCTACTACAACACATAAATACCTGTCACACTTAATCACAAACACGTAAACACCTCAGCACAGGTTCTCCTAGTGAGGTGTTCACGTAACATACAATATCACCCACACACAGTTTTACAAATATCAACCTATGTTCTTTATTTTTTATACCTTTTTTCTGTACTTTTTTCTCTGTACTACAATATAAACCACTGTATTCATTTGTAAAATGTGTATTCAAGTATAGACATAAATAAATAATAATATAATATGCTTTCAACTTTAAAATCTTACAATTTTAATATTCCGTGTTTTAAAAGGCAGTGTGATCATGAATCAAATACTTTCAGCTTCACTAATACTACATCCTATAATATCCCGTGATTTTTCACAGCTCAGCGCTAGTTAGTAAAATCATCGCTGACTTATATTAATCGTTTACATATACACCTCGAGACCAGTTTTAGTGTGTTCAACGTGTAGTTTGTTAGTACTCTGATTATTAGCAGTCAACTTTCCGGTTTGTAAATAATATCGCCTTTATAATAATATACTGTCACGGGTGCTAAAAATAGCTTATCTGAATCTGTTCGAATAACCTGTACTCCAACGCATCTGCATAGTTGATTTACAAATAGATGTTCCGCATTTGTCTTGTGCCTATTGTCTACAGTGTACATAATTCAAACCACTGTGCGGTTTCGCAGAACCAGATATTCAGAATTAAAATTAACGACTGTACAAATCTGATAGAGCCCACAGTGGTTTTGGTATGCCAATTCAATGGACATAATCAATTGACTGAATGCGTTGAAATTTAATTTAGTGTCGGGATTTACGGATAGTGATCCGTAAGGGATTCGTATAAATTCTGCTTGTATAGTTAAATTGTGAACATAAACAGATAAATAAATGGTTTATTGCTACTGTTCAATCATTGGCTAGCCAATATAGCAACTTACAAGAAGAAACAAGCACATAATTCAGATACATATCTATGGGTAAATGTACTCTGTTGGTACGACCATTTTAATTCAAGATCAATGAACAAGTTCAAGAAAGGGGCGTCTAGATGCCTCGGCCATTATATCGATGTTTAGATTGTTTTGTAACTGATGATTTAAAAAAACACATAATAAGTGCTGTCAATCGGGGATGCTATAGATTAGTGATGAGCAACCCGCGGCTAAACTTCGTCCACTTGGCTAAATAAAATATCAAAAATTTTGGTAAAATAATTTCAACGGTTTCTGTTCTGTTTTGCCGGTAGGGTTTAACGGAAAAGTTTTATTTTATTTATTCATAATATAAGTTTTTGGATATAGTTTTTAAATGTTTTTCGACTGCCAAACTAGTCACATGCCCGTATTATGGTAGTCGAGTCTTTCTCCAAAGTTTTGTCCAAAGTTCAATAAACTTTTTCTTGCGTATTCTTGGCTCGACAGAATTATGTAGAAAAAATTTCACCCAGCGCAGCGCAGTGCTTTTGTGAGATTCATATTGATACATTTTAAAGGGTTGTACTTTCCGGACGATAAAAATTAACAGCTTATTAGTTTGATCAAGTATTTTTGTATGTAGTTTTAAGAATGATAAAAATATCGGCAGTATTTATTGGTTTGGTGTTTAATTATTTTTAATTACGAATGAAGCAAGCAATAGCTCACCTATTTTCTCCCATTTCTTAGTAAACTGGAAGATATCCTCAATTCCTTAAGACCACGAATATCTACTAACTTATAACATATTTACTTTGTTATTTTTTTTAATATAATCTCTGTTCATTTGCCGAATTAAAAAAAGTAGTTATATGAAATTCCCTTGTTAGAAAAAATCACAAATTTGCTCCGAAAATTATATTTTTTTTTCTTTCTGTTATTTATCATTCTATGTGTATAAAAAATCACTTTAAATACTATTTTTAAACCTTTTCTACAAATATTTGTTCTATTTTAAATAGGTAATGCTTAATTAAATATTTTTGCTTACGTCTATCGATTATTATCGTTTTTTTATTGGCGCTTTCCCTCTAACATTCATATTTATATATCTCCCTTTCAAAACATCTTCTTCTTCCTTTTGAACGCTTACTATGGAGCCTTGAACACTTATCCAATGACGAATGTTTATCTGCCATGAATTCGTCACACACCCTTTCTGTCATCCACTTTTCATTTTTCATTTCCATTTTTGGTATGGAGTACTTGCTCATCGGTATGTATTTATTTTCGATGTACGTATTGGGAAGTTTAGCAGTATTACTGGCTTTTCTTTCGAAGCCGGAAGGCAAAAAAAAAGAATGCCGCCCCCTATTTTTTTAAGGTATTGTTTAGTTTTTAATAATTTTGATATATTCATGTTGCTAAACAAATTGCCATCAGAAAATGAGATCAAAATGTTGAGTTGTAGCAGTTAATGCATTCAGCCTTCAGTATCATCGCAATGGCTATGTTAAATGTCTACCCATGCTTCTCTTGGTAAAGCAAAGTTCCGCACATAGTTCGATAAACTCTCATGAAAATCAGTTCAATTAATGTCGGACAAGAACTTGTATGTTAATGTTATGACATATAAACTGCTCGATCGCCGCTTTGAGTACCTTTACACCGCTGAGGACATCTTAATAAAACTAGTTGTTTAGGAATTACGTCTAAATATGCACATAATGTATAATCTTCTGCATAATTTTCTAATTATCTGTCTGCCATCTGTGATGAATGCACATAAAGTGCAGTGGCAAAGCAAACGCAGTGGTTAATATAATATATGCAGTCCCATGGCGCGACCCTGAGGTACCCCAGAGTTTAGCATAGCAGTCAAATTGATCGATGAAAGCTTTTGATGGCTCTTAATTAAGTTAAAGCCTTTGGCCTTCTTTATATGAAGGTTATCATTGATGACTTCGACCGTTGTTGTTTCGATTACAGATTACATTTGTTGTATTATTTACAGAGGATGGAAGCTGTATATATATACATATACACAAACATACTTAAAGTATTTGAGTGATGTATAGCTGTTTTAATAATACATTTGAAATGTTTATTTCTTTTGTTTATATTTTTGAGAGATTCAAGCTTACTTAAGGTGTACATTCGAAAGGTAAATTTCTGGTCGTTTTTTAAAAGGCAATGATCCCAAGGTAAATATTTTTTTCATAAATTTTTTCAGCTTCACAAATCATTTATTTACAATATTCCGTGATTTTTTACAGGTCTGCGCTAGTTTTAAGTAATTGATTAAATTTTAAATAATAATTATTGAGATCTGTTATGTTGTTTATTACAATACATAATAGTCATTACGAATATTGATGACCTTTGAAAGTGTTTTAGCGGTTTGAATATGAGGATAAAATACACTAACCCTTCTTTTGCCAATTCTATCCGGTAATCCAGAATTTTTGCACTGAAATAAATCCCGATTTCTGGTTTTACGTAGTTTAATCCGAAAGCTCATCAATACAAGCAATGCTGGACTATCAAATAAATCATTTAGAATTTTAAGAAATACCAAGTCAGTGATACTCCTCCTGTCCAACAATTAATGCATATTAAAATCATTTAAAAAAGTATTGTACAAAATTGCTGGAATACTTATTTTAAATTTTAAGTACCTTTAACGTAATAATTTATTTTGTTTTAATTTTTTTGGTAAACTAATGTTTAAGACAAGATTTTTTTTATGCATAGCACAAAGGGTAACAATTATTTTACAAGCAATAATTATTCGCCTGAAACACTCATCCACATTGAAAGGCATTGTAAGTGCTAACTCTCTCACTAGATGGCGTCGAGACAAATTGTCTACATTTTTAGGTGAAATACTAGAACTTGTCAAATATTAATTATTATTTTTTTGGTAAACTGGCTCATGGTGGCGTCATGTATCAGGAGATTTTTCAATGTGGATGAGTGTTTCAGGCGAATAATCATTGCTTGTAAAATAATTGTTACCCTTTGTGCTATGCGTAAAAAAATCTTGTCTTAAACATTAGTTTACCAAAAAAATAATAATTAATATTTGACAAGTTCTAGTATTTCACCTAAAAATGTAGACAATTTACCAAAAAAATAATAATTAATATTTGACAAGTTCTAGTATTTCACCTAAAAATGTAGACAATTTGTCTCGACGCCATCTAGTGAGAGAGTTAGCACTTACAATGCCTTTCTCATATAAAATAAAGTTGGTTGTTTTCAGGTGAAAAAATATAACAAGCAGTAATTGTTGAATGAAACACTAGTATATATTGAATTATTTCGCGGATAAGAGATAAGCCGCCATAGCTCAGTGGTCAGAGCTGTCGACCGGAAATCGAAGGGACACGGGTTCGAGTCCCGTTGGCGTCATATATCTTTTATCAGGAGATTTTTCAATGTGGATGAGTGTTTCAGGCGAATAATTATTGCTTGTAAAATAATTTATTTTGTGTTCTTTCAGTAGCTTGTACATGAATATTGTAATGTGGGTTCTAGACAGGAGAATTGTACTCAAGCTGACTTCTAACAAAGGCAAAATATATCAGTTTAATACACCTTATATTGTTGACATTTCTAGTTAACTAAGTTATAAATCCCAACATTTGTAAGTCCTTGTTACAGATTTCCGTTATGTCGTTCAATTGAAATATTTGATTGAGAATTGATGGATAAGGACGGGTTTTTGTGCAATTCGTCAAATCTCAAAGTTGATTTTCAAGTTCTGTAAACGTCTTATTCAAGGAAATTAACTTTGAAATTTGATGAATTGTTCAAATTTTATGAAACACCTCGTCCTAAGTCTTCAACTTGTGATAGTAAAAAACTAAACCTCTCTCCTTTGGAAGTCCGTCGGGAGAGAAATGACCTCATTTGCTTCTTCAAAATTATAAATGGTATTATTGATTCACCTACTCTACTGCATCTAATTCCCTTCAATATCCCCTCGCACAGACTCAGAAATAATGAACTGCTCTTCCTCAACCATCATTCGACAAATTTTGGATATTATTCACCATTGTCCAGAATGGGATAAGATTTTGGGATAAGTCTGAATGATTTTTGCCGGTCGCTAAACAAGTGACGGAATATTCCGTGGTCCTGACCCACGGCGTAGTATTGACTTGATTCGACTTGTCACTTTATTTTCTTTTATTATATCTGCCTTATGTCTTTGCTTTCTTGTACCTTTGTCTAATCCTGTATTTTTCATTTTACTGTATTCGTGTTATTATTTTGTAATTTGGACGATGTCCGTTAATAAATAAATAAATAAATAATACTTATTAATAAATAATAAGTAATGAGTTTTATATCAACTCATTGGGAATAATGTGTTACTTACCATGTTTTTTTGTAATACATTATAAATAAATAAATAAAACTTCATAGTTTAATATTTAAAGGCCGAGTTCATTTTTTTGAGTTCGGACAATCGATGTATGAGCAATATTATTGTCCATTGTTGAGTCGATAGAACAATACCAAGACGTCTGGTCAACTGTGGTCAAAGATAGTACTTTTTTACGTGGTTATTTTCAACTACCACAGCCGCCAGACGATTGTTGGTAAGTTTGTTGTCCGTCGCTTCCGGCCTTCGACGTTTCGGCCGGCATGCAACTCACGTGCTCGAAGCGACGCTATCGGCGGATATCGCGTGTAGTCTAGTACGGGGGATATGGAAATAAGGAATAATACATGTGATTTATGGCCGAGGTGTCTGAGACTTGTGATCTCACGTAGATTGCTCCAACATTGACACTGAGAATCAATCACCTGACAAAATTGGTAGAAAAAATAGTTTTTTTTCTGTTGTTGATGGTGAGAATGTATGAGATCCGGTCCCCTCTCTCAATTCACTCAATACCGTTGAAGTAATGAAAATACCTGGTATACCACTGTTCAAGTGTTTAAGGCGAAGTTTAATGCTAAATCACTATTTTGATTCATCTTTTTTTTATTTTTTTATTTAAAGAAAGCAAGACAAAAATACATATTACAGTAAATAATAAAATAAAATACAGAAAAAAAAACAGAAAAGTTCCAATAAACTACTTTTCAGTAGTTTGTCGATGGCAACTTTTCACATAAAAAATATCAAAAAAACATTAAAACTTATTTTACTTAATGACAACAGTGATAACAATAAAAAATAACAATTTGTTTTAAAAATATAAAAACATATACACAACAGTGATAGTATCTACCTATAGTTTGTATTAGACTCTAATACAAACTATTTCTTTCAGCGAGCCAATTTTTCAACATAATATTTGTTTTTACATTTGTACATTTTTTTATTTCAGCAGGTAACATATTTAAGCAACTAGGTATCATGTAGTCCAGTGTTCTTTGTCCATATTTGTTTAAATGCTTAGGTACAATTAGTCCTTCATTTATCGTAAAACGAGTATTGTAAGTGTGGTCCAGTCTATTTATGTATATAGGGCTATTCATATGCTGAAATATAATTTTATACTACAGAATTGATCTTACTGAGAAAATTTTAAGATTCTGATTCTGATAAACGAATTGGTTTACATTGTGAATATTAAAAAATATGCATTAGATAAATTGAAGTTTTCGTATCGTTTCGCTTGAGTAGAATACAAATAAAAAAATAAAAAAATACTCAATAAAAAATATAAATGTAAACTAGATACTAAAAAAAATATTTTTTTAGTATAAATCAATTAAGCATAAACTTATAAGCATAAACTTTTTAATATAAGTGTGTTTGTCGGAAGTGACTTGCCAGGTAAGTATGTTTTGGTATCTTTTCTAAATAACAAATGTAGATCCTAGGAAATAAATTGTACAGCGCCCTTGAGGTGATTTTTCACAATAACGGCGCTCTACAAATTATCCAATTATTATTATTATTATTAAGTAAGATTATTTGTAACAGTTTCACTTGATTAACTTTTTTGCTTTCTTATAAAATTATTTACAAAATAAATAAAAACCAGTTTTGTGCTTCAAATTGAATGTTTCTTGACTCCGTTTGTCAAGCGATTTTAATGCCTATTACCTACAATATAAGGTATAGGTACCAAGAATATACATATTTTTGTCTTGTAGCTTTCTCTTAAGTAGAATATTAGTTACCATTACGGCTAACCCTACCTGTTTACATTTGTACCGTGAAGTGATTTATTAATATTTTGAGATCAATTATTGTGTATTATTACTCTGTGTTAAATTTTTGGATTCCCCTTCTTTTTTAAAGATGTCAGGTTTGTCTTAATTGCTTTATAATGACGTAAATAAGTCGTATCAATGTGGCCCTGAAGACCGATACAGATTTTTTTACTCTAACCCTACACAGGTGGCCCCTATCAAAATAATTTCTGGGAAGGTAAAAGGTATGAGGGGTGGGTAAGAATCTAAAGATCTGAAAGAGTGTCTAGGAGTGACGTATAAATATGTCCCTCCCTCTGCGGCGCAAGGGGACGAGTGGAGAGACCAGTTGAAGGGTCTCCCCAAACCAGCTTCTTCCGATCTGGCACGCCACGCAGTTGGTGGGCAGACGCATCCTGAACGTACCTCACCCGATGAACCCGGGCACCTCTGCTAAATCACCAAATGTAACGAACCACTTGGGGTTACCTATAGCAGAGGTGTTGGTTATCCAATAACCAAAACACGCCCCCCAACTATGTTACAATATTACAATTACAGCTGTTACAATAATCAAAATAAAGAACTTGATAAATTAAACATTATTATATTTGATTTACGTACTCACTTTAAATAAAAATAAATCCTCATATTCAAACCTACTTATTTTTATTTTCTTTGCTTTGGGCTAGTCCTGTGAAAACTGGTTCGATAAACTCAAATTTGGTTTTAATTTAAGGACGGGGTGTTTCAAAAAATTTGAACAATTCATCAAATTTCAAAGTTGATTTTCAAGTTCTACGGAGGTTCTATTCGATTTCTGTTATTATTTCATTTTTTTAACAACTGGCCAATTAGGATATAATAACAGAATATGAATAGAACCTTCACAGAACTTGAAAATCAACTTTGAAATTTGATGAATTGTTCAAATTATTTTAAACAACCCGTCCTAAGTGTCATTTGAAAGTTGGAATTGATTGTGTGAATAATTCAGACAAGCGATAATGTGCAAAATATCTACGTATTATATATTATAATGTTTTTAGCAAATAATTATTTGTGCCATTGGAACTGAATTGTGAAGAATTCAGATTATCCTGTGAGTTTTCACGGGTTTGCATTAGTATAATACTATATTATTGTTATTATTTTTGGTAAACTAATGTTTTTAGGACAAGATTTTTTATGCATAGCACAAAGGGTAACAATTATTTTACAAGCAATAATTGTTCGCCTGAAACACTCATCCACATTGAAAAATCTCCTGATAAAAGATACATGACGCCAACGGGCATCTAGTGAGAGAGTTAGCACTTACAATGCCTTTCTCATATAAAATAAAGTTGGTTGTTTTCAGGTGAAAAATGTAACAAGCAGTAATTGTTGAATGAAACACTAGTAGATATTGAATAATTTCGCGGGTAGGAGATAAGCCGCCATAGCTCAGTGGTCAGAGCTGTCGACCGGAAATCGAAGGGACACGGGTTCGAGTCCCGTTGGCGTCATGTATCTTTTATCAGGAGATTTTTCAATGTGGATGAGTGTTTCAGGCGAACTATATTATTGTGTTAGATTAAGATCACTTTGAAGTCAGTATAACAAGTGTCAGGAAAATAATTTTAAATAATCCATTATAGTAACATATGATCTGATTAAAAAATCCATTCGGCCATTTATTATTTCTTTGGTTTAGAGTATTTTGGTATTCGTTTTTTTAGTAATAGGAGCCTACTGTAAAAAAACAGGCTAGAAAATCAGAGATTCGTTAAAAAATGAACAGAGGAAAAGGAGAGTAAAATAAAAGGAGGAAGATATAAAGAATAGATGGGAAAATATAGAAAAGAAAAGCAATGGAAGGGGAAAAGGAAGAAGATAGTGGCACATTGATAAAATACGTGATAGAGGAGTACGCCAAAGATTTTAATAATTATTTTATAATCAGTTCCAATGTTTTTAAATAATTATTTATTTTCCTATAGGTACGTACTTCTTTGATTTAAAGCAACAAGATTTCACGCAGGACTAACTTATACACGGACAACCGAAATTATTATTTTTGATTGCCTGATTGTTTTTCGATAAATAGTCTTTAGTGAATCACTATAGGTAGGTACTCTTTTCCAAGCTCAAATCTAATTCGTTAAAAAAACAACAATTTAGCGATGTTTGTCGACATGGTTGCATCTTTATTTAGGGAGCGTAAGGGTTCGGTAAACCAACAATATTTTAGTCGATTAGAACTGTCAAACCCATTTGCGATTGCACGTATGCTGGCGAAGATACACTAATCACCGTCTATGTTAGTAAAAATGTTCATCATGTCAATGTCCCCTTTTTGTAAATACCGCAAAAGAGTCTGAACTGCATCCAACAGCTTGAAGCTAAAGGTACTTTAACTATAGTATCCTCAGATAAGGTATGTTGTGGGGAGGAGAAGAGGTGGGAAAGAGGGAGGTTGAGAAATACCCAGCTATTCAGATCTGGTCACCGAATTCGACATAATCCATTTCAAGAAATGTTTGAATGAAATTCTGAGTGGTGGTACACCGCTACACGGAGAAAAAATAGAATTGCTAATTTATTAAGAATATCTTCAAATTATTAGTAATCCGGTTACAAACGGTATTGCAGGCCGTTTCCTGATAAACTTTTATTAAATTCCTAATATATCGTAACACGTGTTCATACACTTGACTTGATAATATAGGTATAATAGCGAATTCGAAAAGATTTGGATTTTTATTACTAAACACGTTTTCCGATATCGTGATAATAAATGTGGAGATCCGCAAAGAGTGCAAAGCTGATGTAAGCGTAATGAGTAAGATTAAGAAAGGGACGCTTAGGTGGTTTGTTCATGTAGAGCGAATGAGCGAAGATAGGAGTGTAAGGAGGATATATGATGCAAATGCGAATGGTAGCAGAAGTCGGGGACGACCGAGGAAGACATGGCACGATCAAGTGAATCAGATTCTTGAGTCGGGCCATATCCAGAGTCAGAATAATAGAAGAGTATGTATGAGACGATGTATGAATGTGAATGAGGCAAGAAGTGTGTGCCAAGACCGAGTTGTTTGGAGGTCCGTCCTCTCTGCCTATTCCTGCGGGGAAACGGCGTGATGGTTAGTTAGTTAGTGATAATACATTCGTATATTACTAAAAGTTTTTCATGAAACCTATTAATTCAATAGTTAAGGGCCTGCAATCCCGTTTTTTAACCGGATTAAGAATAATTTGAAGAGATTCTTAATAAATTAAGATTAATTATTAAAAAGAAGTAAACACACTGTGATATTTTAAATAAATGAAACGAAAATACTTTGTTTTAAGTGACAATAAAGTGACTTAAAAGCAAGTATTTTCGTTTAATTTAAGTAAATTAAGATTGCTAATTTTTCTCTGTGAACATTTCTTTTTTTGACATGTCCAACTATTTAGTCCCACTTTTTCATAGTTTCGTACAAAGGTCAAGGTTTTGTATTATGGCAAATAAGACAATTGTGTATTTTTAACACGTAAATTTATTAATTTACTTTATTTAGTTACTTAAATACAACTCTCAAACTGTAAATATTTAAATTTAATTATTTACATCAAAAGGTAGTGTGTTTTTAACATGTCCTATTTCTACATCCAATCAAACAAAGTCTGATTTCGTAATTAATTTTAGGTGTGTAAAATAAATGGATTTACTAATATATTTTTGGATAAATATAATATACATTTCATCCAACATTAAAAAAACACGTTTATCATTTGTAACGCCCTTTTCGGGGAGTTTTACATAGGAATATTATATGGTTTTTTTATTTTATTTTTTTGTTCATAACAGAACTGTTCCAGCAACAATCTTGTGTGTTTATTGAGTGAAATTGAAAGTGTCCACTCAATAATTCTGGGCAATGAGAAGTACATATTATGGTAGTTAGTCCCAGAATTTCTGCACTGATAATAAAATCCCGACCTATAGTAATCTGTTATTGGGGCAAACATAAAAATATAACGTTAAAGTAACGGAATGAAATGTAAAAAATAGGATTAAACATGTAAAAAATTTGGTGAAAATTCCCTTCTATCGCTCGATGTAAACTATTTAGATTGATTTTAAAAAGTCGGAACCGGTTGCTTTATTGAACTTTTCCAGGAGTGCGTGTATTAATCCACTTCAACATTTAGGTCAACGAGAGTAGGTTCTTACCAGCCTTTCTTCTCTTTTCCCGAAATCTCCCAATGCCATGAAACTTCCCATAACTTCGCATTCTTTCCAAATACACAACCTCACTCCCGGCAGGTGCCTACATTAACACGTCTGATCATAATGAACCCGGGTTAGGCCGGGAGCCATATTAAAATATGCATGCGTGCGCAAGAAACGAGATTGCGTGCGACGCTGTCTGAGAAAGCGTGGCGTTTTAATAATTACAAAAAATTATAATGAATAATAATAAGAAACTGTGTCTTCGGGCGCCGGTTTGTGAGACATTTACCCCGTTGTGTTAATCAGAAATCTGTAGAAATTACACAGCTGTCGTAGGGTACATTGAAATAAAATGTTTAAGCAGTTTTTTTAACTGCTAAGACGTCCACAAATGCAGAGTTGTAGGTACTCATGATAGCTTTTTGTTTGACAAGCCCCCAAAGGGCACACAAACTCCAACGTTCGGAGGGCTTTGAAGCAGAGAATGGACGGTTATCTCGAGAGTATTTCCTCCTGGGGTAAAAATAATCTCGTCGAATTTAATGTTTCAAAGACCCAATCCTGTCTGATTACGTCTAAAAGGGATCTAAATGATAATCTAGTCTCCTTCAACGGAAGCAATCTTCCGAACAGGCCTTCCATTGATATGCTTGGTGTAACTATAAGTGACCAGCTCAGGTATGGGGGCTCCATCGAAGCCAGAGTAAAGCTGGCCTCTCAGAAGCTGGGCGTACTGTACAGGGCCCGCAGATACTTTAATAGTACACAACTGCTGACCCTATACAAATCGCAAGTGCGCCCTACTGTCGAATTTGGCAGCCATCTCTGGTCCGGAGCCCCTAAATACCTGAAAAAAAACCCTTGACTCTGTGCAAAAACAGGCGGTCCGTTTGATAGATTCCCCAATCTTAACAAACGGACTGCAATCTTTAGAGCACAGGCGTCAGGTAGGTATGCTGTCCTTGTTCTATCGGTATTACAATGGAAGATGCTCTGAGGAACTAACGTCATTGATCCCTTCGGCACCGGTGCGTAGTCGGGATACACGCCAAACGCGCGCCCAACATTTGTACACGGTTGACATTTGTCACATGAGAACGGGTCGCTTCTACGATTCGTTCTTAAGTTCAACAGCTCGGCTGTGGAACGAACTGCCGGCCTCTGTGTTTCCTCCCTCCTACAACATGGGACTCTTCAAGACCCATGTTCACTCCTTCCTCTCCACAAAAAGACCCTCCACACAGCATCCCCAAAGATGACATAGGCCCTGAGGGAAATTATTTTCTTCAGGGCCTCCCGTGTGGAGTTAATATAAAAAAAAAAAAAACTATCAGTATAGGCCTGATGAAAGACTTCGATTCAGGATCGGAACTTTGTTGCTTGAACTGACTTTAGCCGTGTTCAGTGACCCGATCTGAATAGCCAGGTGCATTCCAAACCCAACTCTTGTCCATTAACTTCCACTTTAAAATTTCTTCCGTCTCACAACACACTTGTTTTTCATCGTTCCACTGGCTAAGAACAGTTGGGACTCTTGTATGGTTCCTATTTTTTAAATGACATCCCTAGTTTGGTTAGTGGAATGACATAGAAAAGGCGAAGGATCGGAAGGATCTGGCCATTCAAATCTGATTACTGCAGATAAATGTAGCATCATTTCCTTTTCTCGAAAGAAAAACACAATATTATATCCATACTTAATTAAGAACAATATTTTAAACAGGGTAAATGTAATAAGAGATCTTGGAGTTCAATTAGACAGTAAGCTTATTTTTCAATCTCACGTCGAGCCTATCACGTCGAAGGCTTTGAAAATGTTGGAATTTATACTTGGAGTAAGTTCAGTTTTCAAAAATCCACAAACTTTTAAGATTCTTTACATATCTTACGTCAGAAGCCACCTGGAGTACGCTTCAACAGTGTGGAACCCTCATTGTTCTACTTATAGAGCAAATCTAGAAAGAGTTCAGAAAAAGTTTATCAAATATGTCTCTTATCGCGTGCGAAATGATGAATACTATGTCCCCATAAACCTTAAATCTTTTTCAGAGACCTATTAATGCTCTATAAGATACTTCATAACTTTATTGATAGCCCATACTTACTACAAAATATTCATTTCAAATGTCCAAAAAGAGTTACTCGATCTCTAGATACGTTTTATATTCCTAAAAGCAATACAAATTACCTTGAAAATATATTTATAAGAAGAAGCTGTAGCACATTTAATAGATTATGCCCAAACATCGATGTGTTTAACACGAACCTAGCTAAATTCACAGCATTCGTAAAAAAGTGATACTGCATCTTTTTTAACCAAAAAACTTAATATTTAATTGATTTTTTTTTTAATATTTCAATTGACTAATAAATTTTTGATAATTAATGTACTTTATCAGAATTGTTTCTATTAGATATGTTGTTATGTGTTTTTCTGTTATTGTTTGTTTTGTCGTTATTTTATTGGTCAATGACATAACTACTCTGATCACTGTCATATATGCATGTATAAAGACTGTTTATAACGCTAATAAATAAAACAAAAAATAAAATAAAATAACTGAACAGAAATCATCGACAAAAGGTTTTTTTTTATGTGATAATGTTTCAACTGCCAGTTACAAGTCAAACTATGGCATCCCTGATTAGCGGAATATCGCGAGGATGAAGTATGGGAAAGAGGAATGTTATGAAGTACATCAGATTTGGTCACTAAACATATCTTTAGTCAATATATTATGCCACTTTTCGGATCTCAATAGTATGGAGAGTGCAAAATGTCGTATTAGCTTAAGAAAAAATATGTATAATTTTTAGTATTGAACTCGCAACCTCTGTGCCCAGAGTCAAGGTGTTTACCGCTCTCTAAAGAAAGCTTTCGTTATAATGTAAAATAGGTATATATATATATATATATATATATGTTTGTACAAATTAAAAGTCGGAAGTGAACATTTAGCTTTTAACTCTCGATTAAAAGCCTAGCGTGTAAAGGCGAAGCTTAATGCCAAATTACTATTTTGATTAATCTTTATAACGAATTGGTGTAAATTACTCAATAAAAAATATAAATGTAAACTACTAAAAAAATATTTTTCAATAGAAATGTATGAACGCGTAAAGGAAACAACTTTTAAAAAATACAGTATTATAGCTATGATTATCTGTGCCAGTTTCACTTGATTAACTTTTTTGCTTTCTTACAAAATAAATAAAAACCAGTTTTGTGCTTGAAATCGAACGTTTCTATACTCCGTTTGTCAATCGATTTTAATGCCTATTACCTACAATATAAGGTTTACCAAGAATATACACATTTTTGGCTTTTAGCTTCCTCTTAATTACTATAGCTTCAAGGTGTTGTATTCATCTCACTTGATAACTAATGGCATGATGAATAACAATTGAAATGGACCCTTAATTTGCATCCATTTCAGCAGGCGATAAATCGATTCAATTTGCATATTAATATCGCATTGTTCACGGTTCGGACAATTCTATTATTATACATCTGATTGGTACCGGGACTTATTGATTTATCGACTTTATCGTCTGCATATCAAATTAACGTTCATGTCATTTATAATCGTTCAATCACACACCGATCGTTATAAGCAAGTACTTATTGCTATTAAAAGTCTTCCAGGCTCGACATGAGGGATGCGCGTGTCTGGAGTGTATGAATTTTATGTTTTATTTTTCAGGAATCGGGAAATAAAGCGCACCTGTTTCCTGGCAGACACTCTTTATTTTATTGAAGAAGAAAACATGAAACAGAACAAGACACAGAAAATAAAAATGAAACGGTTACAGCTAAGAATCGAACCCAGGAGCTCTTATCTTACCGGGACAGCGTCTTAACCACTCGACCATTGGGACATAGTTTTTCTTTCCTTAAACACGCTCATTAACGAACATAAATACATAATATTATAATAAATACCGGAAAGTCCAATTATGTCCAATTTTCTAATTATGTCCTGTGCGTGCGAACCATATCTAGATTTCTCTAATAAACAATAAATTGTGTTAATCTGAAGTGATATAATAGGTAAGCTTGGTACGGTATATTATGTAAATAAATAATAATAATAACATTTTTACATTTCAGCATCACGTTCATGAATCAAATGCATTGTATATATAGCTTTGTATTGGGTATCGATGAACCGGTGGATGCAATCGATGAAAAGGCGATGCACTACGTAGTAATTTAAAATCATGTGTTTTTGGTTTGAAAATTTGGGCACCTAGAAATATTTCAGATGCTTTAATTAAATACTGCGAGTAGAGTACATCCTGGCCTTTGAAATAATGGAGTATTTTTTAGATAAGTCATTTTATAAGCCAGGAAAAAATAATGTATAAGGCCTATGAAAACTGCCTTAAAGTTCAATATCTCCTACTTACGAACCCATTTTCGGTTATGGTTTTACTGTATAATGTGGCAAATTAAGTTATTTATAAATTAATCGAAAAACATTTAAATATTTGTGGCTGAACATCCACAAAATAAAATAAATGGCACTTTTTGGCCATGTTTTTTTCTTGCATAAATCAAAACAGGTAGATGGTGTGAAGCGGGAATTTAAGCCTTATCGCCATCTACGTAAGGTGTGTTATTGATAGCGGCTCGATTCAAAATATTACACGACGTAGTGCATCGCCTTAAGGCGATTTAACCAGCGGACGAGAATTCAAATTTCGTTAAAAGACGATCTCGCGATCGGACGTTTTTTTAGACCGAGACAGAAATACCGAATTCATTCCGCTGCGAGCCGTACACTCGCGCGGCAGTGAAAACTACAGCATGGTTCCGATGAAATAACAATTATTGTTGTTTAATTCTTGGTTGTAGCTTTCTTCCTTATAAGTAGTTACATACATATTTGTAAATTATACGTCGGAGTGCGTAAACATAAATAAATACAAATGCAGTTTGTTGACATGGTAGATATAAAATATGTAGGTATATAAATATACATTTAAAAAAAATTTCAAATATTTGTTTAATTTGTTTTTTTTTTTAAATATTTTACACGAGTTTTCCAAAGGTGAGTAAAAATCTTTTGTTTTACTTATTTATTCGTTTGTCCGAAAGGTATTACCGTAAGTTTTATTTCTAATACTTATCTTCAAAGTATTACTTGATTTGATATGTATGACATTGAAAAGAGGGTTTATTCCTTACAACTGAAGTAGTTTATATATTAAAACTAGGTTTTATTTCCAACTATTTTCTACGGTACCTACCTACATATGTAGTTATGCGATTGCATAATATTGTATCGCTTTCATGTATTTGTTTTCATGATTAACGGAGCGACCTGACTCGTCTAATTTTCGAAATGTTATTAAATTCACGAGTAAAAATCATAGGTTTGTATGTCAAAAATAACCTTGTTTTTTTTTCCTAAAACAAGAAGCTCAATTCACAATATGACATTATGAAACTTACAAAAAGTAACACAAAAAACATTAAATATGTTGAATTATACCAATGTAATAGTGAATTGGACAATAAAATAGAAATTATGAACAAAAAAATGATTTGAATCGCACATCACGAATCGAAATTCATTTGGTTCGTGTCACTTTTTGACTACCAATCACAAACAGTTTCACGTACTTTGGCATAAGTTTTAACATTTATACATGAAAAAACGATAACAGACATAAACTCCTGTCCATAGTTGATTATTTTCCCTGGAAATTAAACAACACAAAATTATCGCCAAATGTTATAAAAAATATGTGCTTATTCTGACTGATTCTTTCGAACGACCCTGTAGCATATAAGTACGAACAATGTACACGGATAATTAAATATCACTAACCTTTGTTTTTTCTGAAAATATATCTCCCACGTACGTTTTTGATGTCGTAATTTTTGCTATCTAATAAAACTTTTTTTCGAGGGTATTTTCCTCCTCATTTTTAAGCGAGGAATTTCTTTAAAATGTTATCAAGTAGACTGGCGTGGAATAAACGTCCGCTCGCCGCCCTGTCGTAGCGGGGAATGATAAAATTTCGGCTTGCGCCGGGGCAAGTCACAAACAACAAACGCGAATCGAAATTAATTACTATTATATACTTTAAGAATATATTTTTTGGTCATAAATTATTTCTAATGATTCAATTATTTTGGTAAATTATTTTGCTAAAAAAATCTGAACTATACCAATTTGTAAGACCATAAATAAATAATTCAATTGAGGGATTTTCGTCACAAAACGCGTGCTCGGATTTATTTATTAGTAATTTTATTTGAAATAAAAACACAATTCTTATACATACATATGATAGATAATTTATTGATTGTTTATACATTATTATTGAATGATTTGAAATATTTGTTGTATAATACAACTTCACCTTTGAAAATGCAACAAATCTGCGCATTGTCCAACGGTAACACTTTATTATGATATGAAAATAAAATTATTTTTCAAAATTTTACATCTTACTTTACAAGATAAAATAACGATCTTTCGAAATCAATTTGTGTTTTTTTCTAGAAAAGTGTCCATACGTCTAAAAGTGGCCTCAAAAATGCCAAATTTCAGGTCAAGTCTACCTATTTCGCCTTAATAGTCAAACTACTATCTCCATAAATTGATAATAGTTTGACTAGTCAATAGTTAGTAATACGATAGATAATTGTAGAAATTCATCATATATGTGTACGGCGCCCTTAAGGTGATTTTGCATAAAACCGGCGCTGCTATACAAATCGTCCAAATATTATTATTATCGTTTAATAAATAATAGTAAAGCGCTCTTAAAGCTTTGCACTACGTCGTGTGACATTTGGAAACTGGACGCTAACATAGGCCAGGATAGGAAGATGTTTTCCGATTAGCACATTCTCCAAGAATATGCTCTGGGCTGTCTGGGGCTGTCGATCAAGGAATGCCAGTCCTTGATTTTTGAACTGCTCAGATGTTGTCTTCACAGCGCAGGTGTGGCCACCGAAGTGTGTCAAAAATATTGCAGGGTTGGCCATATAACCAACGTGCAAAGATTAATTGAGTAAGTACTGGAGGTGCCACACACCGAAACCATAGATATAAATCAGTTAGAAGAAACCACACACCTTGTTACTAGTACTATACGTAACGTATATCAACGCGTCATCTGCAAATGATCTTATTTTAGAATATTTCAATACATTATCCATATCATTAATGTACATTATAAAAAGAACAGGACCGTGAACAGATCTTTGTGGTACTCCCAAGTTAATACTTATTGGTTCGGAAACTATCTCATTTATGTAATTTTTATTTACAAATTTATTTAAAAACGCATTAAAATGAACAATTTGGTAATGTTTTTTTTATAGTAAATTGAATTGAATCGATTTTTTTGTTGTTGCATGAAAATAATTATTATATATAAACCTGATTTAAAAAAAAAAAATAAATACTCTAAAGTTTGTGGTTGCCCGACTTACTGCATGAACAAATTTCTTATTTTTCCCTCAAATAATCAACATTCCCAATAATGTAATAATCGTGACAATGAATCAACTCGTAATAATTTTTACAAACTGTGGACGAGTATCTTCATAGTATACAATTATTCTTTAAATTCATAATTATACGTCGTAAATTACCAGAAAGCAGGGCATCTAAATGAACTATAATTACAACATCCCCTTGAATCTGCGTGGCGAATCTTGTCCGGTGATCTGACGGACATGCTGGTATCATAAATTCAGTGTGCCGTCGCTTATGACACTTTAATGGCGAGCCGGGTGCCTAAGAGACCTCAATTACCCCGAATTACTCAATCAACATCGTCCACTAGGCACTTCAGATGGTCACACATGCATTGTAATTATAAACACTTCATTTGATGGTTGCTTTGAGTGGCCATTATGACGGTGTGACTGAGAAATTAACTAGGGTGAATTTGTCTATCAATGTCCTTTGCAACAGTGGTGAACAATTTCGGTGACCGGATAACTCATCAAAATAACAATTCAACACACTGCTAAAAAGTGCTAAAAGTTATGAAAAGTGATGAAATAAAAATAGTTACATATGTATCCTATAAAATTCTCGTAAATCTCTAGTTTAAGCTGTAGTTGTAAGTCATATTATAGCAGTATTGTGTAAATACACACTCATCGGTGGTTAAATATGTATAGTTTTAAGTCACTAGTTAAAAGTCTTAGTTGACTACACTAGACATTAATCTTAGTTATAAGTCACTAGCTATTAAACACAGGGTTGATCAATGCAAAACGAACTCTAAGCAGAATTCTTGCATGAACAGACTATGCAATAATTACAATAGCGTATTATCCAAGGTTGATATTTTCAGTTGCGAACTTGCCAAATACAAGAGGTCCATAAAAGAATATTTCTCTGATGGTTTGTGAATAATTTTAATATCTCTATTGTTTATATCTCTATTATGATTTTATTTTTATCTACAACCTCTCTCCATGGCTATAAATGTATTGTTTTGTAAATTTTTTCGTTATAATCTTTTGTTTTGTATACATTTTTTAATTCATGTTCCTTTCTTACAAATTTAATTTACTTATTCCATATTATGCTGTCTCAGTAGAAGTCACAAGGAGGTCACAAGGAGGAAATCCATAATTGGTTTTATTTTGGTTATATAATAGGGGAGGGCGGGGTTGGTTTTAACGGAGGTAAGAATTAACAAGCTGATTCCCGCCAAACATGAAGTGTCAAAAATATGATACTCGGTTTAGAAACAGTATATACTCAGCCAAACGTGTCCTGACTTGTCAGATGCCAACCGGCCGTCGCTTGTAGTGGTTGTGCGCAGTGACCTTAGATTGACAGGTAAGCGAACTTTTTGTTCTTTACAATAAATTGATTTAAGATTTATTCATTCGCTGAATCAAGTTATAGTTTTATCATGAATCGAGCTCTATTTTATTGACAGTAACACTATATTATTTGATTGTAATTATTTTAACTAGTTTGTTTTCTGTAAATTATGAAGTTAAAAAAGTGACCTTGGGGCTAAAATTAACAAATTGAGTGGGGTAAGTATTAACGTGTTAATACTTACCCCGTTCATGAAATTATTATTAACATGCCTGATATTTACATAAGTATTTCGGAGGTTATTGGTCAAATATCACGCGTACCATCAAATGAGCCGGAATTTTCAAACGAATCAAGACCATCTACTAATAACAAGCCCGGACCATCAAATGAGCCAGGACCTTCAAACGAGCCAGGACCTTCAAATTTGCCAGGACCATCAAATACAAAGCCTACAGAAAAGTTTAATATTGAAAGCATACGACAGCTTCCAAAAGCATCACCACGTCTTGACTCCAAACGCAAACGTTCAAGAAAATCAACGATCCTCACCGATACTCCAGAAAAATTGGCCTTAGAGGATGATGCCAAATTAAAGTTAACCAAAAAGATAAAAAATAGTCAGATGGAAGCGAAAAAACAAAGTCAAAGGCAAAGGAAAGGGGAAAGGTAAAGGCAAAGAAACCCGGAGAACAGAATTGAAAAGGTTAAAGAAACATATTCTGCAGGATGACAGTTACGAAGAAGCCTGCTTCTGCTTAGTTTGCGCTGAGTCTTATAACGAAGACACATCTGGACTTGACTGGATACAATGTATTTTATGCAAAAGATGGGCTCATATCACCTGTGTTAGAGGTGACACCAGAAAATACATATGCCTCAATTGTTTCTCGGATGATGAGGGATCGTATTCCGAATAACTATTGCCTACCATAAAAATATACTATCAATGTTCCAAACATAGTTCCTATCATAAAAATTACTGTTTCATTTCAAATAAATATGTCTTTAATATGAATGACTTTTACTTAATTATTTCATAGAATTTTAGCTTCTGTTAATAATTGCCCCTTGCGTTAATACTTGCCCCAGCTCCGTTAATATTTACCCCAGATACGGGGTATGTATTAACAAATGATTTTATTGGTTTTGATGACTCTGTCTCTGAAAGGACTTACCTAACTGATGATTTTTATTACTAATATCATAGCTGAATAACCAAAGCATGCTATGAATAAAAAAAAATACAAAAAAGTTCATTATCATTGAAAATATAAACAATATTACAAAATTTGTTAGTACCAGCCCCGCCCTCCCCTACTTATGTACAAACTGATTAAATGTAAACTGTCGATTTCCCGAAAATAAATAAATATACTTAGTTATAAACCACAAGTAATAAGTTATAAGTCTAAGTGATATGAATAGATTAAATGTAAAAATTAAGTTGTCAAGCGTCCTTGAGGTGATTTTCTCAACAACACGGCGCTATACAAATAATCCAATCATTATTATAATTGCAGGTATCTTGATTAAATGAATATAACGAATGAATTGACAGATTTCCTCATAAACTATCGGTAAAACACGAATGTGTAATGGCGAAGTCGGAATATGTAATATTTTCACATTTCGTCATTAATAATAACAGGATAAACGCAGCTGCATGTACCCGTATTCCGATATATTATGAAATGACTAATAGATTTTTAGGAAATGGCCTGCTTTCACATTTTTAACTGGTTTTTAATACATCAGCAATACTTGTTTTTCTCCGTGCATCCCTATGATATTAAATTCTTTTTTCAACCTTTCTTCAGGTCGGTAATAATAGATTATTTTGATTTGACAGCTCGTAGAAGAAACCACGATCATGCGAACCCTGGTGAGATAAAAAGTTTGATAAAAGCACCGGAACGTAACAAATAAATTTACAGACAGATAAAATGCCAAATGGTCGAGTTAATAAAATAATTCGCTAAGCTCAATCAACAATGTAGTTATAGTAGGTACGCGGAGAAAACTTACTGATATGAGATTTGTAATTTTATTTAAATTCTTTAAAAATCTGGTCAAATTATTCGTTTTCCTGTTAAAAACGGGATTGGAGACCTATGGCGAACAATTTGACAAATTTCATAACAAACTATCGGTAAAATACGGAATAGTTTTTTGGGGAAACTCAGTAAACGCCAAAGATGTTTTTATCATCCAAAAGAGGTGCCTACGAAAAATTACAAACTCTGATCACCGGGATTCATGTAGACCAATTTTTAAAAATCTTAAACTTCTGACAGTGACGGACATATATATAATGGAATTATGCCTGTTAGTACGATCATCTCCAGAAAAGTTTCCACAAAAAAACTCAACACATAAACACGCTACAAGGTTCACAGAAAACCTATTAATGCCAAAAGCAACCAAAACTATTTTTCAAAAAGGACCACACTACATGGCCATTAAAATATATAACAACCTTCCACGTAGCATCAAACAAATAACCGACATACTTAAATTTAAATCAACACTAAAAACATTTCTTTAAAACAAATGTCACTACACCTTAAATGAATACCTTACATGAATTAAAAACCTCTGTTTTTTTTATTTTTTTTTTATTTACTGTTATTTATTTGTTAACGTGTAATTGTTGGGTTATGTAATATAATGTGTATTTGTTGGGTTAGCTGGAAGAAATAGGATGTAACCTATAAGCTATACCCTTTGTACTCTTTTTGTGCAATAAATATTTTTTTGAATTTTGAATTTAATAATATTTTCGCATGTTTTCCATTACATTTATTAACTAAGATTCGAAAAGTTGCTTTAAATAACGTTAGACATCTTTAGTGATCAAATCTAAATCGCCAGGTACCCCAACCTTATTCTTCATCTTCTAATTCCCCTCCACTTCCACTGAAGGGATTCGGTCTCACAAACTTGTCCCACTGGTTACGGGCAGTTGGGATTCTTATGCAGTATTTATACTTTAAATATTTGAAACCCTATTATTATTATTGCTCAGGGGAATGTAGTGTGCACTCAAGTATCTAACGATATGTTCTAATTAATAGTCGTGTCCAATAATACAGGACGTACTTTCACAATGCCATATTCAATCAATAGCACACTTAAGTTATCGTGATTGACAACAATACCCACAATGTCGACGCTTGAATACTCAATACACTGTACTCAGTGTACTCCAGAGGTCCTCAAACTTTTTTGTCCCGTAGACCATGAGCCGATTTTTTCTGTTTTGGGTCGACTCCCTGCTTTCTTAATGTTATTGTTTTACAAATTCATCAACTTTAATGTGTTTTTGAAGCTGACAATTCATCGTGCAAGCACAATTGGTTCAAGCTCTGCAGTAAAAGTTTGGACATCTTTTGCTATTGAGCGTATGGGCGGAACCAAAACCTCCTAGATCACAAGGCCGGGACACTCATAATAATAATAATAATTTTTATTCCAGGATGTGGGGAGGTTAGTGCAATCCCACACGTCCAATATATATATACATATTTTTTGTACAGTAGGTATGAAAAATGAAGAAATATATGACGAAGAATAAATTAACAACAAAGTAATTAACAACTATGCAGGGCGTGTTCTTGAGTGAGCTTGGGCCCAGCGCTCACTCAGGAGTGGCGTTTGGTGCTGGTAGGCTGCAGTCACCATTTAAATCTTTTCAATCTATTCTTTTTTTTGGTAAAAAGCAGTCACTTTGTGGTTCGACATATTAATTGAAATAAAACAATAACTTTGTCCGTAACCACGATTTATTTATTTTAATTTTTTTAATACCGACCGGTTTCGCTTAACAGAAGCATCTACAGATTATAAAATTAATCCGTTTAATTTTATACCCTGAACATGCTTGTGTTAAGCGAATCCGGTCGGTATTAAAAAAGTTAAAATAAATAAATCGTGGTTACAAACAAAGTTATTGTTTGTAACCACGATTTCTCATTTATTAAAGCATCTTGAAATGTTTTATTTGATTAAAAATACATATTTTGGAGGTTCCCAGACAAGTTAGGAGGCTGATTTGATTCAGTGTCCCGGCCTTGATCTAGGAGGTTTTGGCGGAACACGTTGTTACTGGTATCAAATATCAAATCTGCATATTTTTACAAGTTTTTTTATTTTTTTTTATTGTTGATACATTATTTTACAATATTTCATATTTTAATTCAGTAATGTTGGCCTCACTGGATTGTTTACCCGTGCTGAGGCCCCCATTTTATAATATCAGAATTTATACATTTAAAAAAAAAAGAAAAACAACATTAAAATAAAGATAAATTTAAATTAAAAATAAAGATTAAAAATTAAAATATAATTATCACACTAAAAGAAAAATATTAAAAGAGAATGTAAATCGGCATTTATAATGATTTATGTATTTGTGCGTGTTGCATGTTTTATATATTTTTTTTTGTGTTGCGTGTATATGTTTTATTATTTTATGTTATACAATTTTGGTAATATTGTCTTTTTGTTCTTTAATCCATTTTTTTTATTTTGTGTTTGAATTTATTTTTATTTTCCTCAATTTTTGTTTCAAGTGGAAGACTGTTGAATGCTTTAATAGCGTGGTATTTATGGTGTCTTTGTCCAAAGGTAGTGTTAGTTACATGTACTGCGACCAAAAAGTGAATACGAAAGTGAAAATGAACGCTGGTATCTCCACAAAACCAAGCTCACACCCGCTTTGCATCAAACCTGGGATGATCGATTCCTAAAAATAGAACCACATTCGTTTAACAACAATTCTTGTTCATCGCTCCTAAAATATACAATGCATTGAACACCAATATAAAATCAAAATTTTCTATGTCCCTTTTTACTATCCGTGTTCAACATTGCGTATTTAAAAGGAGACGAGCTTTCTTTAAAGAATACATAATTTCCTACACTGTTCAAAAAAAAAATTACCCTATCATTTATTTATTGTGACAATTTGTGATAGATAAGTAAGTATCATATTAACCTGTGTTAATGAAAAAAAAATAATGATATAAAATAATTGGTATAATTTTGCATGTATTTTTATCTTAC
Organism: Hesperophylax magnus; assembly: GCA_026573805.1. NCBI lineage: Eukaryota > Metazoa > Arthropoda > Insecta > Trichoptera > Limnephilidae > Hesperophylax > Hesperophylax magnus. The sequence continues at coordinate 7,426,277 of JAIUSX010000184.1, read as the reverse complement.
TTTTAATATTTTTTATTTCATCTTTCTTTAAAATGTCTCTTTATCAATCAGTTTAATATTTTTTTTTATTTGTAATGTGGTTTCTATAAATATATATCTATATATTTTATTTTATTTTTGTTTTACCTTGGATATGTCCTTTTCCTTTAAGTTTTATTATTTATTCTACAAAATATTATTTTGTTATTCTTACATAAATCATGTACGACTACCATACGGGCATTACCCTAATATCTGTAATCTTCTAAAATTTTAAAAATAGGCTGCTCTCTCAATTTTATGAAATATACATATTGAGGGTCCGGGGGTGAAATGCGATAACTTTATCGATAATGATATTTTCCAAAACAATAATATTTTTGCATAGAAGAATATTTATTGACCTAAAAACTACCTTATATGATGGGATTTTAAATTATTATTAATTTTTTTTTTTATTTATTTCTAAAATCATGTATCAATCAACAGCCTGCCTTAATGGGATCCACTCTCGTGGACCCGCATTTGCATCTCTTGCACCATTTGCATTTTTTTGTTGTTCATTGACATGGACCCCCTGCAGGTCGAAGTCGACCCCTGGGGGTCGGTATAGACCACTTTGGGAATGACTGGTGTATGTTGTAAACCATAAACACTGAGTGTGTGTGTTAAACTGCTTAGACACAACAGTATCCGGTCAATTACTATCGTGTAATCAAATACCTTTCCACTGGTGGGAGTTAATCAATTGTTATTGGCACTAATGTATGGTCGATCTGCACTTATTCGACCATATTGTTACATATATTATGCTTTATTATTATCGTTATTGGATCAATTGATATTCTGTTGAATATCAATATTATTAGGTATCATCCCTTATCGACATCGGTCAAATTAGACTATTTATTAGGCGTCAGGTGGGAATGCTGTTCATGTTCTACCAATATTTCAATAGAAACTATTGTCATTGATCCCTTCGGCACTGGTGCATAGTGACAAATGCGCACCCAACATTTGTACACCCATGGAGAAAAATGAGTACGATTTTTCACAAAGCTCCTTTTAAAAATGTGACTGCATATCACTATCCTAATAAAATATTAGTCATAATATATTTGAACACGTGTTCAACCAAAACATCTTAGATCACAAGGCCGGGACACTCATTCAAAGCAGCCCCCTAACTTGCATGAGATTCTACAAAAAAATTCGTTTTAACCATGAAAACGACATTCCAACGTTTTAAGGTAGTTTTTAGGTAAAAAGTTCAATTATTTGTATGGAAAAAAGCTTCTGTGGGAAATGGTTGATTTATGTTATGACAAAAATCATTAAATTTGACGAAAAATTCTCAAAAAAAAAGCCTCGACATGAATTGACCACTATATGTCTATGCAGAATCACCTGCCGAAGTTTGTGCACTTTACCCCCGGACACCCTGTATAGCAGTATAATATCAATATTCAGAGTCAGAAAGGATATTGAGCAGAGAAGGTGATTAAATAGTATATATTATTACCACACTATCATAGTATACTCCATTAATGGAGGGTTGACCGCAGTTCGCCATAAAAAAAAATTCTCCAAAGAAGCGAAGCTAGAAGTCCACAATGGAGTGCTGGTACCTACCCTGATGTACGGAAGTTAGGCATGGAACTGGCAGAGAAAGAATGAAAGTAGACTGAATGCTTTGGAAATGAGTTCCTTGAGGCGTATGTGTGGTAAAACCGTGTATGATATTGTGAGAAATGTGGAAAACCGTAAAGAGTGCAAGGCTGAGGTAAGCGTAGCGAGTAAGATCAAGAAAAGGACGCTTAGATGGTTTTGGCATTAAGAGCGAATGAGCAAAGAAAGGAGTATAAGGAGAATATACGATGCAAATGTGAATGGTAGCAGAAATCGGTAGTGCCCGAGGAAGACATGGCATGACCAAGTGAATCAGAAACCTGAGTAGTATGTATGAGACGAAGTATGAATGTGAATGAGGCAAGGAGTGTGTGCCAAGACCGAGTTGTTTGGTGGTCTGTCCTCTCTGCCTACCCCTGCGGAGAAACGACGTGATGGTTGGTTAGTTAGATAGTATTTTGTTTCAATGTACCTTACCTAAATAATATCAAAGATTTTCCTACGTTTTTCTGAAGATGAAAAGGCTTAAAGTTTTGAAAAAACTTCATAATGATACTTTTAAAGCATTCAAAGTATCATCCAGCGTAAGGGTATATGTAGAGGATATACGGCCACAGCACGTACTTGCAGCACTCAGCCGATAATCCATCCAATAGGTACCTGTATCGTGCATGTCGTCAGTTATTGCACCGCTGCACGCCACATCCCGTAGGGAACACACGTATTAATTATTATAATTCACTGAATCTATTAATACCACCACAGGACTATACTGTTCTGTACTCCTGTACTCTTGTACTGCCTACTGGATGTGTTTAGTAGTGACGCAACGATTACGATTACGACTGCGATGCTAATCTTTGCGCATATTATAATCGCAGAATCTATTAACCCTTGCAAAGCCAGGGGTCAAATGCAAATCGCCGGCCGTAAGCTGGCTGACGATATTTTATAAAAATGTACTTTTTTTTTGCAAAATTATATTTTTGTAAATTTTAATGTCTTATCAGATAATGTGTTCATTTATTTATAATTTTTCTTTTGTATTTTCAATAATATTACTGTTCATAAAACGTTTATTTTAAAACAAGTTTTACTGTGTTATTATTACATTTGACAGCCGTTTTAACATCTGAAGGCATTATCAAACTATCATAATAATAACATAAATAACAATATCAAACGGATATAATAATTATATAGCAGAAATTTTCATGAATAAACGTTTTTTTGTAATATTTTCGAAGGAAGCAAATACTTTGGGGTGTGACATATTGAATGAAAAAACATACACTTAGTAAGACACCACTTTATTTTTGAATCAATAACGATAGCCAACCGGGTTTCGCTTGTCCCAAGCTTCATCAGGGCTAAATATCAACTAAAGCTAATTAGATACAGGCACATATAAATATAGGTAAATGAAAACAATATTTATATGTGCCTGTATCTAATTAGCTTTAGTTGATATTTAGCCCTGATGAAGCTTGGGACAAGCGAAACCCGGTTGGCTATCGTTATTGATTCAAAAATAAAGTGGTGTCTTACTAAGTGTATGTTTTTTCATTCGTTTTTTTGTAAATTCAATAATAATATTATTGAATATATAAAAGTAAAACTTAAAATTATACACTTTTGTTCAAATTGGCGTCTTTTATGCCTTTTTGTATTTGCGGTTGTCCCGGTTAGATTGTGAATGAACCGCTCATTAAAACCCTCTCACGAGCTTCCAAAGAGCGAGCGGGTAATTTTTCATCAGCTCTCGGGTCTCGCGATCCACTCTCGCGACCTACTCTTGCGACCCAGGCGCCGGGTGTCGGTGTGGTGAAGCGAACGCCCATAGATTTTCAGCACGCATGTGTCGCGACCAAAGATATTAGAAGAACGAGATGTGCCATGAGCAGTTCGTACTGTGTGGAATTGTTTTGCCCAGTGTCGCCGGTTTTGTTCACCAATACTACTGCACACCTTCGCTTACGCTAAGGTATCCGCACTAATACATAGAACAGATTTCTGTGCGTACACGTCCCGACAGCATTCAAAGTACCCTAATTAGGTAGTACTTCGCCTACAGTCCTGCGGCCAACATAGCATATCTCGTTCTTCTAATATCTTTGGTCGCGACCTACTCTCGCGATCCAGGTGCCGACTGAGCGACCAAGAATTTTGTAGACTGGGCATCTACAATATTACTCTCGCGACAGATAAATTTGTCTATTCAATACAGACGGTAGATTCCTGAAATCTTAAAAACGCTGTCATTGTGGGTCCAGTTTCCAGTTACCGGAGGCCTAAATAGAACATAGAACCGCTTCTTCCTCACGTTCGTCATCACGGGAGGATTGATCGGTAAGATATTGAAAAAAAAGTAAAAATTCATACTATGGATATTTTACCTACCTTCCTCAAACGAAAGTGAAAATCGGGTGACGGGTAATCGGGTTTCGGGTCGTGTATGACTCTAAGAGCGGATTTTCGCGACCCGCTCACTACTTTAGTGGGTCTCGAGCGATCTGAGTCATGTAAAACGATCGATTTACCCAGCTCTACTTTGCGGGTAATATAGTTTTAGAGTTTTAAGTTGATTTCTACGCAAAATTCAAAATTTACCGTGTTAAAATGAGTAGTTTCTGGTTTCTGACACTCTCCTTATTTGCAATTTAGTTGGGGTTACTGTCTTTGCTTTTAAAATGAGTGCACACAATACGATTGAAATTATTCATTATCCGTGGTTGTTAAAATTCTGTTATTATAGATTAATCGTAATCGTGAAAGAAATAATCATAGAATCGCTAAAATATAGTTAGTCCTACTACATTGAATGAAGGTAAAGTGGATATCCATGGAAAATTCTAATGGAAGTAATACGTGATGTGTTTGACCAATGGATAACCAACAAAATCTGCATGGAACTACCTATACTCTATAATGTAATAAAAGTAGAGAGATGGTAAACCCTTAAAGGGCAGATTTTAAAATGTATATATATTAAAACTTAGGTTAGTGTATTTGAGTTTCAAAGTACGTTACATTTACTGACGATTAAAACAATGATCAGACCTAATTAACTTTACATATATGTATTTTTTTTAAATGATGTAATTGTAAAGCTGCACATCTTGATACAGGGATGCCCTAGTGAGATGTGCAGAGTATGTTTTTTATGTTAAAAACTGTTTTTTTAATAAATATTTAAATAAATAAATTTAGATTTTTTGCATTTGAATGGTCACTATTAAATGTTTCAGTTTTTGTGATAAGCCGTCATGTTAGACCACGGTGCTTTTCGCGTAATCACAATTTGATCAAAAGCTGAAACAGGCTGAGAATCGTCGTTTAACGGGGAGCGTTCAGTTGTCAAAAAATTAATTTGGAGTTTGATCGTCGATTTCACCGTTAGTCTGTCCTTCTGTCCATTATATTTTAACACTATTTGATATTTAAAGTTTTTTGGATTTAAAATAGTTTTCTAACAGTTCGCAACCAGTAACGGGTCGTGACCTTTAAGTGTGAAGAGTGCTAAGTTCGAAAAATTCGATATTTTGTATTTTTTTCGAAAATTTGGTTTCTGTATGAAGATTTTTTAAGGAAAAACTGAAATTTCAGAGTGCTGTACCGATTTCTTTTAATTCTTCATAGAAAAATCCAAATTTTTGGAAAAAAATCATTTTCAGCAACAACATCAATAATGCCATTTTTTTAAATATTAGTACTTTAGTACACCTGAAAGTCACGAGCCAGCACTGTTGGCAACCCCTGTCATTGTGAACATAACTGTGTGCATTGCTCCGTCCGTTGCATGGGAGTAGGTACCGGCTTCAGGGGTGGATAATGAAGTTAATTCCGCACTCGATTTGAAATGCCATTTACATAAACTGTTTGCGTTGCGATCCGCTATTGGCGTAGCCTGCACAATGGCCTTTCTCTATTGCGTATTAATGCACTTAGACAAAAATATAATTAAAGCACGTACTTATTTGTATGGTTTTAATGTGTTAGGTTGGGTTAGGTGGCTAGATAGGTGTTTTGTATAATTTAAATACAGCCAGCTGTCTTGTTAGCTGAACAGAAAATAAAAGTATAACATTTTTTTAAAGTAAAAAAACGTGTTCCTTTTTTACCACCTGCATACTTATTTCGGCAGGCGGCCAAAAGAGGAACTAACAAACGAATGATAGATTTTAAAATCGTGAACAAAATTAAGAAAATTATGTGGAGCGGAAGAGCGAAGAAATGGTTATGGAATCATTTAACCCTTCAGGTTTTTAAATATTTTTTACCAACAAGTCCTAACAACATACTGAATATTCTTTGAATGTCGGAATGCTCCCGAGGTATCTAAAATGTGCCGCGTATTACTTATTTTTGAATTTTTAGTTAAAAGAAATACGATTTTTAGAAACTAGATTAATATTTACATTTTTAAAAAACATTGATCTTTCTAAAAAATATTTTTTTAATATCAAACATGAAAATGTAACAAAAAAAACTTACCAGGACATTTTGACTCGGAACGTCCATAATTTAAAAGTAATTCGATATTTATAAAACATATTCCTTTTGTGTAAGTAATAAGTAAGAAAACTGTTACTTCACTTGTTATACCGTTCATACAATAAAATAATGTAAATCACTTTTTAACTTTCAACTGTCAATGAGAAAATGCCGAAATTCGAAATCATGCAATTTTGAAAAATTTTACCCATGTAATAATGTGTAAATATTTAATACACACTGCGAAGAATAATTATTTATCTTTCCAATGAAGAACATATCACATATCTACGCATTATAGAAAAAAAAATACTTTAGTAATGTATTGACACCCCGGTCAGATCTGTCCTTCAGAGGCTATAATGGAATCTGATGTTTGTGGCTAGTAATGTCCTTCCAAGACCTAAAGGGTTAAAAAAAACACTGCCAGCAATTTAATCACTTACGGTTAAAATACGGTTGGCAGCAGTTGCTACTCTTGTGTGGTATTCATATTAAAAACAGAAGACCAAATGGCTAATGCAGAATAGGGTATTATTATTGTTTTGTATTTTATTCTCGAAAAAAAAACGATAATGAAAGTATACTTATAGTGATGCCTGATGATCGACACTGTAATGCTGTCCGAAACGTTGGCTAAAGATGGAGGTAACACGGCACAATGCCCCAAAATATTTAATACTTTTGTCCCAAAAAATAAAAATGATATAAATTTTCTATATCGATTTATAATGTGCCATTTTCGATATGCCGCCTAAACGACATGACCGTTTTTAATATGTAATAGCTGCATAAAGTTTATTTGCATCATCCATACGCATAACCAATTTCTACGTGATATTATAACCAGGTATGTAGCAGTCTACGGTGTGTGTTAGTGAATCGGAAAACAGAGGTGCAGTCAGATTCATATCTCACGTCATATTAGTCGGGGGGGGGTATTATTCCGCTCAGGGAATTAACGCCATGGGTGTAGTCTGATTCGTGTAATCTCCTTTTTTTATATTCTCGCATCATTTCCACATCAATCTCCAGAATTTCGTTGAATTTAAACGGGCTTTAAAAACAAAAGTATTTAAAAAATCTTACCATTCATAAATCTTAAATTCTTTTCAATGTTTTATAATAAGCCATATTCTCAAACTTCTGGTAATTGTTTGGTTTCGGTTGCCTCCTTTTATTGTACCTTTTTTAAATGTCTACTCAGAATATTCTCATTTCTGAGCAAAAACTGCTTTCTGTTTAAAATGTTAAATAGATTATGACAAATCGTCTTTGCAAACTTTGACATTTCAGAACTTGGGTGAGGCAAAGTTAGAATCCTAACCAACTAAAGCGATGAACTATACTGCACATCGAAAAACGATCAATATTACAGTATTCCACTAAACTGGAATAGACTTATATTATTTTACAAGCAATAATTATTCGCCTGAAACACTCATCCACATTGAAAAATCTCCTGATAAAAGATACATGACGCCAACGGGACTCGAACCCGTGTCCCTTCGATTCCCTTCGTCGACAGCTCTGACCACTGAGCTATGGCGGCTTATCTCTTACCCGCGAAATTATTCAATATATACTAGTGTTTCATTCAACAATTACTGCTTGTTACATATTTTCACCTGAAAACAACCAACTTTATTTTATATGAGAAAGGCATTGTAAGTGCTAACTCTCTCACTAGATGGCGTCGAGACAAATAGTCTACATTTTTAGGTGAAATACTTGAACTTGTCAAATATTAATTATTATTTTTTTGGTTAAAACATTAGTTTACCAAAAAAATAATAATGGAATAGACTTCCCTCAGCTCTTGCTAATCTCCAGAAATTAGCTGAATTTAAACGGGCTTTAAAAACAAAATTATTTAAAAAATCTTACCATTCATAAATCTTAACTTCTTTTCAATATTTTATAATAAACCATATTCTAAAACTTTCGGTAATTGTATTTTAGTTTTAATATTGTGTTTTAGTTTTAATATTCGTGTTTTGTCCTGTCCTGCTGTTATTGTTACTCTAAGTTTTGTATAAACAGTGTATTTAATGTTATAATATTAGATCTGTATTGGGTAAGGCACACTGTAGGAATAATTTTAAGAACCATTAATACTGAATTACCATTTTTTTAAAGTTTGTTATACGAGTAGTTAAGCGCACTTGAAGTGAAATGACACTAAAATGCGCTATATAAATGCCATGTTATTATTATTTGATTGGAGAAATCCAGTACGTATATTTTAAATTTTACATTATTTATATAATGATGACGTGGTAACATATAATTATTTCACGAAAATATGTATAACAGTTTGTCTCCCTAATAAACTAAAATAAAATAAATATTCGTTTTTCATCCTCAAAGGTCTTAATTGTCTGAAGGCTTCATCGAACTAAATTACTACTTGCCTGACTACCCTTGCCTAGCCTGTAGACTCCCATTACCTACGATGTAACCTGCAAACCATCCCTTAGATTCTAGAACACATTGTCTAGGTGTTAAACTAAATAAACATTTACCGTTGTCTTACAAGTAGAAATATTTAAACATTATTTGATTAATTACAGCTGATTTGGTTGGCTTTAATTATCGATTAGTGTTGATAAACACATTTATCACCGTCGAACGCCTGAGGCGTATGAGTGGTAAAACTACACAGGAGAAGAAAACCATTTTTTAAAGGTCAGTTCCTTGACTCTGAACTCTGAATACATATACATTGTGTCCAGAAACTACGTATTATTTGGATTTTGTGGTACACCTTTTTTGATTTGATCTTTCGTTTTCGAATAATGGGACTGACAGATTACGCTATAATACCATTGTATGGCAAGCGATATTCTGAAATAGGCCAAGCCACGAGAATATATAGCGCACTTAAAACGAACGTCACAGCAGTGCTGCCAAGGTCTCTTATCTATGTGAGGATATTGTATCAGCGCTTTATTAGCAGCAGACACATACTTGGACGGATGACGAACCTCGTGCTGGCACTGTTGGTGGACGCGGTGGACTCTGTCGCTGCAGCAGCTGGTCCAGTTTCTTCACCCCTTGGATTCTTGCAGCAGATTCACCATCTTCTATCTTCGTGTCACCTGTTCATGAGCTTCATTTTACTTTATTTTTGATATATTTTTTGTGATACCTTCGCCCCTGAGGTGATATCACAGAAAAGTGACGCTATACAAATTATCCAATAAATAAATAAATAAATTAAAGCGTCTGTCACAGGCTTAAAGCGAGTCCAAAGTTGAAATTTTTGACTTCAATTAGAAAAAAGTCGGTCGTCGTGGAGAATATCAGCTGTTTAATGTCATCAAAAGTTTTTTTAACTTTTAAAAAAATACATATTTAAGTTAAGAACTATTTTTGGGTTCCCTGTGTGATGTAGATTAACTAGTTTCCCGCTTGTACTACGAGTTTCCGGACATTGTATAATGCATAAATATGTAGTACCGCATTATATGCACCTCACCTCATTTGACTGGTAGATATTTTCAGCATCGCCTTATAATATTGGTTATCCACAAGTTGCTTGAAATGGCTTTAACAATGTCTAGCAGATCTGAATTTCCAGGTACTTCCCGACCATCCTCTTCCCCAAATTATCTCTTCCCTTCAGCCTCCTAACATTTTTCAAAAACTTGCACACGAATTTCCATTGAATCTATTCATTGAATAATATTTAAAAAATAAACAGAATATACCAGTCTTGTTCAATTCTTTTACAGTAAAATTTATATTTCGAAGCTCCATTTCACCTGACGCAAATGACATTGTTAGCTGAAAATTTTTGTGTATATCTACACACACCAGACAAAACACTGTACAATTTTCATAGGGCCAAATTCACCTTCTGACCACTTTTACTAATCTACAACAGATTATGTGCTTCAACTTTGAAGGAATACGACAATAAACATATTCTTTGTTTGTAAGTCAAGAATTTAATATATAAATCAATTCATTAATACAGCATATTCACAAGTTTACAGAAGTAATTTAAAAAATCCAACAAATTAAAATGATTAATTGCACGCACGTCGCGTCGTTCTGAGATTGAGATAAATAAATAAATAACTAACCTTCGTGGACATTGATTGAATGGGCGGGCATTGAATGATAACGAATAACAATAAGAAGGGGGGACTTCTCCGAACAATGGGCGAAGCCAATATTTCATAGACACTCGATAAGACTTCGTCATTAATAAGAATATGAATTCTTTGAGACATTTTTTTGTTGTACGATTTTTTTGAAGGCTGTCTTACGAGGGGTTGAATTACCGACAAAATAGACCGTCATATCAAAATTCTTGCATTAACAGATAATCAATTACATTGGCCTGTCTCTGTATGGCCTAGGATTTTAAATGTCTTGTATTCAAGTTTTTTTTGTTAAATTAACTACCTTATTTAGATGAGAAATGAAGCGAAAAAATACGTTCCACTTATTTACCTCCTATTGAGCTCTAACGCTCCCAATGCTCAAACTAAAACTATCGAATCCGTTTTGACCAGATATTAGTGCGCAATAGCGCCTCTAATTATATTGCTCTATGCCCACTTTATACAGGGTGTCGTGGGGTAAAGTGCGCTAACTTCGGGGGGTGATTATACACGATGGTAAAAAAAACGTTTTTTCCAAATTCCAAAGTTTATTGTTCCATAGAAGAATATTTATTTTTCCTTACAAATAATTCAAGTTCTTTACCTAAAAACTACCTTAAAAGCTTGGAATTTCAATAAAAGTTATTTATCTTCTTTACTTCTAAAATCATGTAAGATCACCTACGAAAGTTAGCGCACTTTACCCCCGGTTATCCTGTATAATATTGTTTATTTCTCTTCATAGGTAACGTATGTAGTTACTAAACTAAATATGAAACAAACATTATTTTTGTAACTCGTTCCAGAGTGTAAGATACTCTCAGTATCGCCCTGCTCGGATAATAGAAACACGAAAAAAAAAAAACAGAATCGATTTTTTTTTGCTTGAAATGGCTTTACATATGTTTTGTGATCCGTGTGATTCCGCCCCTTCACATCTTATTTACATTCATCCTCACAACATTCCCAAAAAAATAAGAATACAGTAATCCATCTAGCTCTGGACAACTGGAACTATTTTGCACAATACATTAAAAAAATGACTGGTAATAAAACCCTTGTAAAGCTAGATGACATGGTATATTGTAGGCCTAATACTAACAAATTTAAATAAACCGTACGACGTACCTACGACTTATGTTTCCCATGAGAACAAACCGTGTTCTAATTTCTAAAGCCCTAATCAGTAGCAACTTTATGCCACTAGGCTAATATTTACTTGTAATAAATATATTTTGGGTGTTAATACCCTATATTTTATTACGTAACTGTAAGGGATCAATAGTTATGATGAAAACGTCTTAAATGAACCTTCCAAGATGGCGGCATCTTTTTGTTTTTTAAATGTTTCTGGCTATTGGCGCTTCAAGGATGTTCTGTTGAAGTCTATTATTTCAAATTATGGAAAGAGACAAGGTGAATTTAATTAAGTTTTATAAATTTTGTTTAAATTGGCAAATTTACAAAATTTCAACTTCAGTCTTAGAAGAGATAAGATGTTGAACGGAGTGGAGGCAATTTAAGATAAGGCTTGATAGAAGAGAGGATATTTGTTTAGAGACGGACATCAACAGAATATGTCATCCAAAGTTCCCACTTCTAGACCACATAATATGCAATCTGAGAAATCAAACACGTGAATTGTAAAAAGGTGAGAAGGAACGTAACAATTTCCAATCCTTATTCGAATAAGTGAGGAAATTTCTGTTTTGGAGAAATGGAGGAATGGTTGAAATCACAGTTTTTTGGTATAGTCCTTTTCATTGAGGCATAGCAGGCTCCCTTGGATTGAATAGCAATGTGCCAATACTCTGACCAAACATTGCGGAATCTATCTTTCAGGATGGAAAAAATGGCGGCATCTTACTTTTCAACATCTTTACACACGCAAAAACACTGCCACTCTCAACAGTGCAAAACTTACCGAACGCTAAGTTAGTTTTAGGGCTAAGCGTCTGTTCAATTCAATTAAAAAATATTATGATCATATCAAAACATAATTTTTTTTCTTTTATACGAAAAAATATTTTTGTCGGATTTTCACTGGTGTTTTTAATGTTTTATTTATTTAGGGAGAAAATCTCTTACGTTATCATTAAGATTGCTAATCCATGCGTTTTTTTATGGATGTTTGCAGACATTGGATTTCTGTATAAAAAAATCATTCTTAAGATTTGGGAGTAGTATGATCCTTGCAATCTGGGAGAAGTAAAAATCTAGAAATTGCGTTATCCTAAAAATCTGGGACTAGTTTTATCATGAAAATTTATAAATTGCATGATTCTCAAAATCGGAGAATTGTTTGATTTTGATCAGAAAATGTGTTAATTGCACGGCACTCAAAATCTGAGAACAGTTTGATCATGAAAATCTGTTAATAGCACGGATCTCAAAATCTGAGAACAGTTTGATCACGAGAATCTGTTAATTACACGGCTTTCAAAATCTGAGAATAGTTTGATCATGAAAATTTGTTAATTGCACTCTCCTCTAAATCTGAGAGCAGTTTAAACATGAAAATCTGTTAATTGCACTCCCCTCTAAATCTGAGAACAGTTTAAACATGAAAATTTGTTAATTGCACTCTCCTCTAAATCTGAGAACAGTTTAAACATGAAAATCTGTTAATTGCACTCCCCTCTAAATCTGAGAACAGTTTAAACATGAAAATTTGTTAATTGCACTCTCCTCTAAATCTGAGAACAGTTTAAATATGAAAATCTGTTAATTGCACTCCTCTCTAAATCTGAGAACAGTTTGATCAAAATCAGGAAATTGCTTGGTTCTATAAATTCGCTAATAGAATGTTAATTACAATCTGGAAATTGCATGGTTCTATCAATCTGGGATTAGTTAGTATTGTCACGACAATACGGAAATTGTTTAGATCTAAATTCCTGAGAAGAATATTGCCATTAAAATCTGGAAATTGTGTAGTCCCAAAAATCCTAGTAATATAGTTATTAATTTAATCAATATAGGCGTAAAGGTTTTCCTAAAAAAACTAGGAATAGTAAAAAATTTACTTTTGACACATCCTCTTCTACCATTTAACTATTGACACCTCCTAGGCGTGAGTAAACCTAGTTAAAAGTGAATTTATGACTGAATTAACTGCCTCCATGCGCCATTCCGGCGGCGAAGACACGCGCAAAATACCCACCAAATGAGCGTATTAAGCGGCTACACTGCTGCTAAACGCTACTACTAAAATTATTACAGCGCGGGAAATTCAAATTTGGAACCCAATATGGCGGCCGGACCGTTATTGGTTGACAATGAACCAATGGCCGGTGCTAATCGTTACCCGACACGTGACCATTTTCGTAATTAGAACCATATTCAAAATTTTAAATTCATTTTTATTTTGTTTGCGTTTTTAATAAGCATGGTGGTGATTTCACACAAAATAGTGCTATATAAATAATGAATTATCCAATTATTAAAATTACAGTGTATATTTTTGTTGTTGTTCGTTTTGTGCTTCTTCTTCATAGTTCGTTTTAAATTGGTTTAAACGTAATTTTAAAAGCTTGATAAAAGTAAAAACATAAATTTAATAGTTCCTGAAACTTTTTAGTGCTGTAGATAAGTACTCTCAGTATCGCCTAGACAACCATTCGGAATCTTTAATAAGAAGCTAAGAATTAAGTATCGTTTGGTGACCAGATACGGATATCCAGGTACTTCCCCACCTTTTTTATTCAGCCTCTGAAGTACCTGACTATTCAGATCTGGTATTCAAACACGGCTAAAGCCATTTCAAGCAACTTCTGAATTCTGAACGGTGGCCGTACCAGGGCGATACTCATATTAACGGGCCGCAAAATGTACTATATATAAATTTTAATGAATAATTTGTGATTTAACACAAATAAGATTTACTTGCGCACGCCAGGATTTGAACACGTGAACTCCGGATTCCTAGTCGAGAGCCTTACCACTCAACCACAGATGCCTTAATCTTGATCACACCCTTGTGCGATATTCACATTAAAAAGAGTCACCTACTTTTATGTGTTTATTAACTGTCAAGAACGTTTAGAAAACAAAAGTTTAAATTAGAATTAACTTTTCACTAAAGTGAAGTTTTTATTGGCGGGAACGAGGAAAAGGTAAAGCATCTTTAGCACTTTACAACGTAGGTATGTTATCTTAGGTAACCGGATAAATCATCACAATGATAATTCATCACATCTTTAAAAAGTTATATAAAGTCATGGAAAGTGATGAAACAAAAACTTTATTAACTGGGTTATGTAGGTTAGGTTAGGTTAGGTTAAAAAAAAAATTTCATCGTTCCTAATGACTATATCACTTTTTAAAAGTGTGTTGAATTGTCACTGTGTTGAGTTATCATGGAACCGTTATCTTATATATCATTTTATATATCAAATATAACATTTATGTATTTAAAACTAACAGTGTTTTCTCCTTCTTCCTTTTCTTGCTTATGTCTCAGATCCAAAGTAGATTCTTATTTGAAAGAATCGTCAAGAAAAAGTCGTGTACGCGAGAAACGAAAGTTGTTCAAATATCACAAGTTATTGCTAAAGACCCCATTAACTCCCTTTTGAGTGTCAAAAAGTACAGGCGGACTGCCAATGTATATATTTAAGTTGATATTTCAATTGGACATTTTAATTTATACGTATTTTTTACGTACCGTTTGACATTTAGAAATGTCAGAGTTGCCATCGTAAAACGATTTCTTAAGTATTTCGTTGTAATATCGGTTTCACTGTCGACAGCGATATTTGAACAACTTTCGGCAATCTCGAACGGATTGAATTGACCACGTATACGACTTCTTTCAATTCTAAGAGTTTCGTTAGTTCGACTCCGTTCACTAATAAGTCAGCAATGTTGCATTGCAACGACTGACATTATTCAAAAAGTTGTGTGTGTTGACAGCTTATCTGACACATTGGAGGACGCGCCAAAAGCAGCGGCTTTTGTCTTACCGGTTGTCCAAATCATATATGCTACCGTGCTTGCAAATATCGCCAACAGATGACGGATTTAGTCAATAACGTATTGAAGTAGGGTTTTATCGATCGAACGTGCTAGTCACCCTGTGGCTCTAGATTCTAACCCCGACTTTCAGTTTTCTTTCAAACTTATAAAGATTATCTATTGAGTGTCTAGTTACCAGTTACTAGGTACACCCACTGGGAAGTAGCTCCCAGAAGTGTAAATACGGATCCCGTCTCAAGCGCAAGACAAACACTTGTTGTCTTGGTCCTAATGGGCGACTCGGCAGGACAAGATGACGTCACAGTCGCTGTCCCCTGTACTTCAGTACTTACCTCCTTCAGTGTAAGTGTTAAGGTTTAAGTGGTGAACGCGCGGCACTAACGACATCTTCAGGACGAATTTCGAAGGTGCGCTAATGACGGGACAAATTAATATTACTATAAAGCTGAATAACTCTTTTATGATGAGCACTGGCGACATGAAAGCTGCATAGATTTTTCTGTTTGGAATGTCTGGGTCAATCACGGTCGTATTTATTTGACGGCCACGGTGGTCGAGGGATAAAGCTCTCGACTAGCAAGCTGGAGGTCGAAGGTTCAAATCCCGGTGTGCGCAAGTAAATTTTATTTTATTAATTTGTGTTATTTCACAAATAACTATTTAAAAATAATATATTGGAGTGGAATATAAACTCAGTATCGCCCTGGTGTAAGACCACCATTCAGAATTGAAACGTTGCTTGAAATGGCTTTGGCCGTGTTTGGTGACCAGATCTTAATAGCCAGGTACTTTCCCACCTTCCTCTTTCTCATCTCCTTTCCCTTCCCACTACCTTCAGCCTCATAACATTCCCCAATTGGGGATGCCATATGATGTTGCACTTTCTCAAGACGCATGGGAGCAGTTGGTTTGGGATTCTGTGCGGATTCACATTTAAAAAAATGTAAAAGCCAGAGATTAAGAAATAAATAAATAAATAATTTCCTTATTCTCAATAAATTCCAAAATTGAATTGTATGTTTTTCTTACTATGAATTTTCTTTTTGTTTTCAGGTAAGAATCATCACAGTTGTCTCCTTCCATAATCACACCTCCTTAAAGAAACAAATTGGTAAGTGAACACAAATCTGGAAATCAGTAGGCATAATATCAAAAAAATTACCTGTTCAATTTTCTTTTGGGAACCTACGGATACCGCGTTTTCTCCCTCTTACGTCGTGGTTCTCATAAATAACAAGGTTCACAACTTAATATCCTTAAATATATCTTTATTCAGAATCCCCAAAGATAACAAATAAGAATCCTAACTTACACGGTGTCTGGAAACTCGAAGTCTAAGCGGAAAACTCTGGAATCTTCTCTTTTGGTATAACTTTTTAATTTTGAAAAAAATCTTTCTGTTAACCCGGCTCCAAAGGTTTTTTAAGCGGAAAACTCTGGAATCTTCTCTTTTGGTATAACTTTTTTAATTTTGAAAAAAATCTTTCTGTTAACCCGGCTCTAAAGGTTTTTTAAACCATTTCGTTGATATTCACCAGTTTCCTGCTTGTACTACGAATTTCCCAACACCGTGTACGTAATAGTAGTTGGTCGTGATTACTTTGGACTCATTCAGAAAAGCTTTTTTGTCGTGAAAACCCCTTCAATGCCTGTTTCAGTAAGAAGTAACCTACATAATATAAAAGTATATTTTATATATATTTTTATACTATCTTCAGTTTCACGTTTTTCTTTTCATAGTACTCATACTTCCCTCTCCCCTCGTGAGACTCGCAGTTCTTAAGTTGAGAAATGTTATTCCTTTGAAGATTTCTATTCCCGTTGCTTCTCCTTCCAAAGGACGCACTTAGTTCCTTCTTCTGTCCATTCACACCCGTCACAGTGGGTACTTAGTAGGGTGTATCGATTTTTAACTTTTTTATTGTTTTCAAATTCCAAGTTGAGAAAAAGTTGCTACTAGGTACCACAACTTACCACAAAAAGTTTTGGATTTTTAAAAAAATGTTAAGGTCTCCCGCACAAGGCTTAAAGATTTAATTTTTTTCAAAAAATATAAAAAAAAAATTAAATTTAAAAAAATAAAATCGTAACTTTTGTGTTCTGAACTCATTTTATGCCTTCTGTAAGAAAATTAAAATTAATTCCGGTGGTTTAAACTTAAAAAAAACATGGTTCATATATGTACACAAAATTACAAAATTTCATCAAAATTAACAAACTTTAGGGCTTTTGCGGGAGACCTAAAATCCATTTTTTATAAAAAAAATCGTTTCTTACTTATTTTTATGCCCTAATATTACTGTTTTTAACTTGGAAGAAACACGAAAGTTACGATTTTATTTTTTTAAATTTAAAAAAAAATTGGATATTTTTTGAAAAAAAATAAAACTTTAGGCCTTGTGCGGGAGACCTAAACATTTTTTTAAAAATCCAAAACTTTTTGTGGTAAGTTGTGGTACCTAGTAGCAACTTTTTCTCAACTTGGAATTTGAAAACAAAAAAAAAGTTCGAAATCGATACACCCTAGTACTTAGTGAGACTGGAATGTGATATTATTAAACTATATTATTTTGTCCTTATAAAAACAACTTACTTTTCTTGATTTGAACTGTCCGGTCGTTCTGTTATGATTATTAGCAGATCAAGATTTGATACAAATTTTAATACAAGTCGAATATCGGCGTTTAACGGGACCATTTAAATTTTAGAAATTCAAAATGGCGCTGATCATTGGGTGTGATGATTATGATATTAATGCGATGAAATTTTTTTCTACGTTTTTACTAATACCGAATAATTGTTCTTTTGCTAACGCATTTTTCGTATAAACTCCATTTTATCGTAAATATATATTTTTTTAAATGTGAATAATGCACAGGAATCCCTAACTGCCCGAAACCAGTGGGACTATGGTATGTTGTGGGGCTGAAGGGAGTGAAAAGGGAAGAAGAAGATTATGAGAAGGTTAGGTTAGTACCTGGTCACTCAGATCTAGTCACTATACACGGTTTAAGTCATTTCAAGCAACTTTTTTCTTAATAGTAGGGTTTTCACTAAGGCGATACTGAGGTTATCTACCACTCTGAAAGAGTCTGTTAAAAATTTTATTTTAAATAATCCATGTTATTTGTTGGAAAACTATTATTTATTTCCGATTTTATGTCCGGGTTAAATCTTCCCCATAGGAAAAACTAAACCCTTCCACACACTTTTCCACAAATGATTATCTAGTCAATCAACATTATGCAAGTGCATTATATAAGCAAAATAAATACAAAACAATACAAGAACAACACGTCAACTCACCAGAGATCAAATGGGAAAATAATTCATCGACTCCAGATATTTTCATATCAGAGGGTTCGGCTCTGTAGAACTCCTAACAGGGCCTATAAATCCTACTGATCCCTCAACATAAATATTTAAAAAATCTTTCGTTATCCTACATGTATTCAAAATGACCGACTTTTTCATCTTTATATATAATTTTTTTAATAGATCTAATACGCCTAAATTAAGAGAGAGAGCTAGGTATAATGCCAGTAGCCGAAATAACGAACGGTAATATTTTTATAGTCTGAGAATGCCAAATTCTTTTAATCTCATTTCCTAAATCTGTGTATTTTCTTATTTTTTCATTAACAGATTGTGAATATTACAATTGGAAAATATTATTATTGGAAAACTATTGGATAACTATTATTGGTAAATATTTACCTACGACTACCGTTTGAGAAAATATTCCGTACGAGACACTATTTTGACACACCGAGTTCTCGCATACTTCGCGTTTGTTATTACGTAGTGTAGGGCACTGCCAACATAACAATTAAAAAACACAATCGGATAGTTTTTAAAATTTATATGGCAAAACGGTTTTTTATATCATAGACAATGAAAAACATTTTTTTTAAATGATGTGTTAATTTATTTATACATAAAAAATATTGTAACTAAAAAATTATTTATTAAAATTAACGTATTAAGGAAAGGTTTTTTGGTAAAGGTTACGAATTCCGCTTCACGGTAAATATGGAATGATTACTTTGAATTAATACTTGAATTTAGTTATATTATTAAATTATTACTAAAAGTTACTATAAATGTTGGGGAACCTTTAATAACGCCTGCTCGCGTCCCCTTTAGAGTTATATCCCAGTTTTCAAGTAGTTTGTGGGCTACGCTAGGTTTGTATACACTGGTTTGTGATTTAATTCTAATACCTATTTTCCATGTTATTTTCTGTAACAAAAAATTGACCCTTTAATAACGCCTGCTCGCGTCCCCTTTAGAGTTATATCCCAGTTTTCAAGTAGTTTGTGGGCTACGCTAGATTTGTATACACTGGTTTGTGATTTAATTCTAATACCTATTTTCCATGTTATTTTCTGAAACAAAAAATTGCCCCTTTAATAACGCCTGCTCGCGTCCCCTTTAGAGTTATATCCCAGTTTTCAAGTAGTTTGTGGGCTACGCTAGGTTTGTATAGACTGGTTTGTGATTTAATTCTACCTAATCCAACCTAACCTAACCTATCCTATAATAATCCAACCTAAACTATCCTATAATAACCCAACCTAACCTATCCTAATCTAACATATATATTAATCCAACCTAACCTCACCTAACCTATCCTAATCTAACATATAATAATCCAACCTAACCTAACCTATCCTAATCTAACATATAATAATCCAACCTAACCTAACCTAACCTATCCTATAATAAACCAACCTAACCTAACCTAATCTATCCTATAATAATCCAACCTAACCTATCCTAATCTAACATTTATAATAATCCAACATAACCTAATCTAACCTATAATAACCCAACCTTACCTAAAATGAAAACGTTTTATTTAAAAAAAATCGTAGTAAACCTTTAAATATTAAGAAACTAAATTCATCTGATGTTTGGTATCAAAGTTGATCGCCTAACAATTAACGGGTGCGTGTCTAGCGATTTCGAAAAATTGTCTATTATGCCGATTATGCCTTTCATGTTTCCTACACTGCCACTACACAAACAAACGCGAAGTATGCGAGAACTCGGTGTGTCAAAATATAGTCTCGTACGGAATATTTTCTCAAACGGTAGTCGTAGGTAAATAATTACCTTATTATTTATTGGATAATTAATAACTTAACCCCGAAACCGTCAAATCTAGAATCAGCTCTCTTAACCAATGTGCTTTCAGTAGCATTGCCTTAAACGTTTCTCTATTATTAAATTAAATCTTCACTGTACTTAGAAATTATTCGAGGAAAATTGTCAAAATAACACGTAAAATAAAAATGAAGTGAAAACATTTTCAACAGATAATACAATAAATTCAGACCGTAATAAAACCCCTCGTCGCTATCAATTTCCTAATTAACACGCTTTTAAAAGAATGTTCAAACGTCAAGATGAGGCGACAAAACAAAACCGAAAACATCTGAAGCTCGTTCCATATTTAAAAACAGCTTTCGGCGGTGGGCCGGCGTTTGTCATAGACAAAAAAAAAATCACGAAAAAAGATGGGGCGATGACATTGAAATGGTGGAAATGATATAGTTGCGTTTTACGGCTAATGCGCTACCGAGAAATATGAACTGCTGACTGCGTAGGAACTTAGTTTTAATAATAAATGTGTGAGTACAGAAAGGTGATGAAAGCACAAGTATGAATGTACGTAATTAAAACGGCTTGCTGTAGTTTACTTGATTAAGGCGATGCCATACGTAGTAATGCAAAATCATGTGTTTTTGGTTTGAAAATTTGGTCGCCTAAAAATTTTTCAGATGCTTTAATTAAATACTGCGAGTAGAATACATCTTGGCCTTTGAAATAATCGAGTATTTTTTAGATAAGTCTTTTTATAAGTCCAGAAAAAAATAATGTAAAGGCCTATGAAAACTGCTTTAAAGTTCAAAATCTCCTACTTACGAACCCATTTTCGGTTATGATTTTATTGTATAATGTGGCAGATTAAGTTATTTATAAAATGATCGAAAAAAAAATATTAATGCCTGAATATCCACAAAATAAAATAAAAGTCACTTTTTGGCCATGTTTTTTTCTGGCATAAATCAAAACAGGCAGATGGTGTTAAGCGGGAATTTAAACCTTATCGCCATTTACGTAAGGGTTGTTATTGATAGCGGCTCAATTTAAAATATTACACGACGTAGTGCATCGCCTTAATAGTTTATTTGGTGATGCCGTACCAAGTTTTTTCTATATCTATTGAAACATGAAATAACATTTTGTAGTTCAAATGATATGGCGTCTTGCTTAGTTTTTGACTGAGCGTATCGAAGTCCTGTTTTAACTGAACCATTTGGCATTTCAACTGCATTGCTTGGATGCTACCATTTTTATCCCGCTAGCGTTCGCACGATCGTGGTTCGGACTAAGAGCTGTCAAATCGGAATAATATAAATTATGGTCATTAAGATGGTTCTATTCTTTAAACAAATTACACATTTCCATATTTGAAAAAATGTTACATAAAATATATGTGGTTTTTAATTAAGTAGGTAGGTATTTAAATACAAAATATCAATGATATGGTACCTACCTGCCTGAAGAAAGTTTGAAAAAAGAATTGCTATTGAGATGGGGACGTTCAAGGTTCCTCGACTTGTAAGAAACTCGTGTGAAGTTTTCTTGAAAAAATGCACAATTCTTTATTTGAAATAAAATAAAACTTACGTAAAATAATTATCTTTTATAAATTTAAGAGGTAGGTACTTAAATATCTACCTACTTAGAAATCTTATGATTTCAAAGGTAATTTTGTTTTTGATTTACCTATTAAATAGAGAAAATTAGAAATATATTCGTTTGGACGCGTGGTTACTAGTTTACAGTTAAATAGATATTTTAAAGCCTATGCAGAAAAATGTATGCAAATGTTACGACAGATTTCAGCTATATATATCGTCCAGATCTTAAAAAATGCACTTTCTTAATGCAGGTATATTCAGGTTAGGAATAAACTAACTATAGTTCCGCCTACCGGCATCAATGTTTGTTGAAAAAGTTGCTTGAGCAATGATGGGGTTCTTGAAGGGGTGAGATGATTGTCAACTCGGCTACTAACCGATCACTTAATATAATAACTATTATTTATTTTTAGACAATTTTTTTAGTTCATACATTTTTTCATTTAATTTTTAATGGTTAAGTATCGGAAATTATACATTGCTAAGGTACCTTGATGTGAATAGTGTAATAACTGGGTAAGCATATCCCAAAATTTCTAATCACATACATTGTAAATTCAATCAATTTTAAACAAACTTATTCTCTAACATTTTTTCATCGTATACGTACATGTATGAAGGAATCCTACATTTTTTTATGAATATAATATGAGTTTTTTTGGTTGCCAACATGTGTGCGAGACCAGGCCGGAAATTACCGATGAATAAACGTCACTTCTGACGTTTGTGTAAGATTATAAATACCATCGCAGCCCTCCTGAAATAATATACAATATATAAAGGTGTTCGAGATGGGCGGAGAATTTTCGAAAGGACCCTTTCAACTATGTTACGCTTCCCCACCTTCCAGTTTCTCATCTCCTTCCCCTTCCCACTCTCTTCGTCGACATACTCCAATTTGGTATGCAATATTCCCACTGGCTCTGGGCAGTTTTATTACATTACATTTATTAAACGTGGCTTGCTTGATATAGCCGTAATCGACTTGTTCAATGTACCACACGGCAGGACAGATGTTCTAGCACAACATAGCAAGCCGAGAAGAATAATGCTATTGAATTAAACTTCGAAATAATAGCCCACTTACTTATTAGGTGTACATAGAAAGCTGCGCGTGAGGTTAGAACAGATAAAACTTCACTTATTACCACAGCGTGTGTATTTGTTAAAACGGCCTTAAATCAGGCGTGAGGTCGGCTTTATTATACCATCTTTGAACCGGCGCATAAGAATCTAATAAGTAATACTGTAGATACTCGTATTATATGTAATTAGGTATTCTCTAAATAACTTAACAACTATTTTGTGTACCTGTCTTGCCAAATGTTAAAATAAAAAATCTCGTGCTGTAAATGGAAGATGAATCTGTTTAGCAATAATTTAGATAAAATAAATAAATATTCTCTGTATTGCCCTGATGAAAGACAACCATTCTGAATCGAAACGTTGCGTTGCTTGAAATGGTTTTAGCCGTGTTTAGTGCCCAGATATAACATCCTGGTAGCCAATCATCTATTTTCCCTCCTCGCTTACTTTTGCCTGATAACATACCCCAATTGACCTAGGCTCAATGACTCCGGACAGTTAGGACTCTCGTGCCTTATTAATTTAAAATAAAATAAAAATCTTAAATCTGGCAGCCACCTCTAAATAATGATCAACATTTGTCTTTTCGGCACAAGTGTGCAACGGGAGACACGGCTAATGAAATTTATTTTCTGTTCAAGAAATAATTTTGCCCGAAGTGAGGTAAAATCGAACTCACTTTGGCCACTCACTTTGAGTCACACCACAAACTTCTATCGCATTATCTCTTCAGAGCTCTATATTAAACCTACATAAAAAAACGTAATTTTAGCGGGACCATGTTTTCTAAAACAAGTCAATCTACTCAAAATAAATTCCCTTAGGCATTATAACACCCTTAATTTTGATTTTTGAACACAAAATTTACATTAATAACATAAAATCGCGAAAAAGCGAAGCAATATTACAAATTTGATCTGAAAACATCCCTTTTATCTATACAATTGAGATTTTTAATTAGAGAAAGCCAAGATCAAAGTGAATAATGCCCCCATTCAAAACTGCCCCTTTTCATTTGCAACCGGGTGGGTACCTACCTACCTACCTACCTGTCAGACCACCTCTTTGTGCGCGAACAATGCGAGTAGAGTTGAGTGTCTACGTATATGCGATATCTATGCTTATTAAAAAAACTGCAACGGACGGATAAAATAATGGAATACGATAAAAAAATTTTAAAATATCGCATAATCTGGGTTTTCTTTGAATACTACCAGTATTACACAAACAGAAAACATATGTTTTTATTGTTATTCGGCTGTCGAAATAGGTAGGTAGGTACCTGTCCCGCCCACCCTCTTTGTGCGCAAACAATACAGTTGAATGTCTACGTATGTGCGATATCTATGATTAAAAAAATCTTCCGTGGATGGAACACAACTTGACTACGATGAAAATAAAATATTTTTAGAGTTTGACAACAATAATATCTTTGTTGATTGTCATAATACATTTTTTTAAATAGGTGGCAAACGAAGAAACAGGAAAGGGTAGCGGATTTCCGGACATATAATCTCTGAGGAAACCGGGTACTTATTATAAATAGATTATTTTCATAAACACTACGAAACATCAAAAATACTGGACGGATTGTTTGTTTCACAAAATTAAAACAATTCATCAAATTTCAAGGTTAAAATTCAAGTTCTGTGAAAGTTCTACTCCTTTATAATTTCATCATGGGCCAGTTGTTTCGTAGTACTTGGATAGTAACAGAACTTTAATAGGACTTTCACAGAACTTGCATATTGACTTTGAAATTTGACGATTGTTAAAATTCTGCGAAACTAAGTGCCTAAGTATAATTTTACTGTGTGAAATTATTCACGTTCAATGAACTCAAATTGATTATGTGAGTTCAGAAAAGTGATAAAGAAAATACCTACCTACAGTGAGAAAATTATTTATTTTTATTACATAATTATTCTATATACATATATTTTTTTTAAATGTTTGACAGAATTTTCAAGTTTTAAAAGTGAAATCGAATCTGATAAAAAATTCTCAATATTTTTTGTTTTTGGAAAGCTAATATTTTATAAATACTTTAAATATAAATAATTATAAGTTGTGATTTTTCACGCTAGTCTAACATAGAAAAACAGACTTAGACATCTCAATATTTTAAAATTTGAATTTAGATAAAAGAGTGCGTCGAGACAACATTCTCTAGCTCTTTTATCACTAAAACATGGCTTACTTTATATTTAATACAGTCACAGTAAAGGAGAGCCACAAAGAGCTCGCACACTTCCATGGGGGTGGAAGGGAATGCCAAAGGAAGTAGTCCATCTTTTTATATATTTTTTTGTTCTTTCTTCTAACTCACTTATCGCCTTTTCCTCCCCAGGGAGGGAAACGAAGTAAAACTGTCTCACGTTTCTTTATCTAAGACAATATTTTTAATCGCCTGCATAAAAGCACTTCAGTAGCATTTTTTTTCTTTCTTTTTTTAACGATTCTAAAATGAGAAGGTAAGTGAAAGGGTGGGGAGTTGTAGAAGTATATTTCATTTAGTTATAAAAATTTTATATTTTATATCTGGTGTATATCTAACCTAAAACTACTATAATTTGGACTTCAAAACCTTGAGACATCAAAAAACCATAAAAAAACATTTAGTTTCCTTAACATAAAGGCAGTTATAAAATCGTTGCAGCTTCTCGTAGGATAGCCATGAACTGAACTATTAATTCTACTCGTTGGATAGACATGAACTCTACTAATTATACTTCTGCCATGAACTGTACTATTTATTAATACTTCTCGTAGGATAGCCATGATCTGTACTATTAATACTTATCTACTTTTTTAATTTTATTTTTTAACTTACACATAAATACTAGGGTATTATAGACTAAACGTTGCCAGACACTTAGAAGATTGACTTAGCTTTGCGTTGTATATGCACTGTTAAAAGATATAATATGGTGAAATCAACATCGAATATAATCTTTCTATAAATTGACGACCGTCCGTACTAAAAGTATTAAAATTAATGATAGTACATATATGTGTTAGGTAAAAATTTAGACAAGCGATAAAGTATCTACCTGATAATATAATACTTATAATATAAAATTATTGCCATTTTTAAAATTGGAACTGATTTCTGGAGAATTCAGACTAGGTACTCCGTAATTTTTCACAGTTCCGCACTAGTCTTAATTTAAAACGAACATCTTCGTGAAATAAATTTAGAAATTATTAATGTTACATAGTCGCACCTATCAAAAAGAATCTTGATTTTAACTGTTACTATGGTCAAATAGGTTAGGTAAGGGTGGTGTTTGTTAGCATTTCAATAATTTACGAACATTTATTATGTTATATAAAACCCTTGTCAGATGCCAACTTGAGTATAACTCTACGTTATGGTCTCCATTTTTCAATATTCATTCAGATAACATTGAAAAGATTCAACTGAAGTTTCTAAGGTTTATAAATTATAAATTGCATATTCCTATACAAAACATAAATTACAATTACCCCTTGGATAAAATGTCTCTATTGAAACTTTCAGAAAGAAGAATAAGCACAGATTTAATACTGTTACAAAGAATACTACATTTTAAAATTGACTGTCCCGAATTACTTCAATGTATCAATATCCATGTTCCCTAAAAATCATGCCGACATTTCTTATCTTTTTACTTCAATAACACCAGGACACTAGCTTACCAAAATTCTCCGATTCCGAGACTTCACAATCTCGGAAACAAATATTCTGATCTGGGTGATATATTTCATTTGAAAACTAATCAGTATAAATGTTGTATATTCTATCACTTTTATTCTTCTAGACACAAATAGACCTATGTACCCATATAACTTCTCCGCTTCTACTATTTTGTTTTGTTGAATCTTTTAAACTCAATTATATGCGTGAGGATTCATTTGCCATTATGTTTACATTCTTATTTATTGTATTAATTTTTAAGTGTTTATTCTGATACAAAATGCTTGTATTTTTTTTTAAATAAAAGCTCACTAGGGCGTGTAATAAATAAATAAATAAAACAGAAAAATCCTATCTGTGTCCTGTGCTCTTTTAATAAAACGTAAAGTTGTCGTTCGGGCTTGCTATTGTTATGAAACTTACAAGATTGTCGATTTTGATATGTCCAAACAAAATTTAAAAATCCGAAAAAGTAGGTACTCCAAAAATATCAGCATACTGCAGCTATATACGCAACTAAGTAAATAATATCTTTTCATAACAAAACATTAATTTCTAAAGTCGGTAACCAGTTACATGTCACTATTTTGAATGAGAAGGAGTCTAATTGATTCGTTACTTCAATGTGTGTCAATTTATCAAAAAAGTCAAAAGTTATTGATTTAAGTTTAGAACCTTGACTTTTACCCCTTTCATTCAAAAAGAACTAACCCCTTTTAGTATAACCAATGTACTCCATAGACACAATCCCGGCTATCAAAAAAGTATCTGTTTAAAAAATATATTTGTAGGTCGGTACATACTACTGATTTTGTTTATATTATATGGTACCTGCCTATATTTTAATAAAAATCACTTATTTGTCGGTTGGTACCTACCAATAAATATATAGTTTTTTTCTATGGCACCCACCCACCCACATTTAAAAATTCACTTTGTTATCGGTTGGGAATTACCACTGAAAATAGAGTTTATTCTATGGTACTCATTTGTAGGTTGGTAACGATGACTGAAGATATAGTGTATTCCATGGTATCTACCCATATTTAAATAATCACGTATTTTTGGGTTGGTATCTACCACTGAAGAAGTAGTTTATTCTACAGTACCTATTTATATTTTTAAAAAACACTTATTTGTAGGTTGGTACCGATGACTGAAGATATAGTTTATTCCATGGTATCTACCCATATTTAAATAATCACATAATTTTGGGTTGGTACCTACCACTGAAGATGTAGTTTATTCTATAGTACCTACCTACCTAAAAATCACTTATTTGTAGGTTGGTAACTACCACTGAAGATATTATAGTTTATTCTATGATATCTACATATATTTTAAAAGTCACTTATTTGTACATTGGTATTTATTTTAAAACATCTTTTTCGCCAGGGGCACCTCTTGATAACAATGAAGAACGGAAATACGTAAATGGCTTGCTAGTGTACTTTATATCCAATTTGGCCTTGTATTTAGGCACGTTGGTTGGGAATGCCTGTTTTTAATATAGTCTCTGAGCATTCTTCCCCTGAACCGCGGGCCCATTCCGAGCGTGGCTGGCTAGGATTTTGGCGATTGGAATTTTACGCTAATTCTCAAAGTTTGGGAATTTTATAATTGATTCATTATTTTGCAGACTTTATGAAAAAACATACAGCCGCTTTACTTCAAGGAGTTGAAAATTCGCAGCAATTTATTGCATTACGTTTTTTACGGTTCACTTTAAAAATAAGATCTCTGAGGCGTATGTGTCTGAAACCACAAAGTTAATCCACATTTTATGACCATACACATTAAATATATTACATAATATTATTGGTCATATTTGTCCGTGTTAAAAATCTAGATTTTTTTTTTATTTATTTAGAAAAAAAGTAAATATTCACAAAAGATAAAAATATATTACATTTCATATCAGACGTCACTTTTTTTTGTTTACCCAATTTGTAGAGAAATATTCTCGGGTCAAACTGGGGAGCTAGTCTATGTGCTTATATATATAGATAATAATATGTATAGTTACAAAAATGGTAAAAGAATATTTTCAAAAATACTACAAAATATTGTACAATAAGAAAATTACATATAATTATAGAAACAGAATATCAACAAAAATCAACGAAAAATCAACAAAAATATAAGCAACAATATAAGCAACAGAAATAAGCAACAGAATTAAGCAACAGAATATATCTGAAAATCATCGTTAAAAGTAAGTCAATCTTCTCTGTAAAAATACAACGAAAGTTTTTTTTTTAATTAAAAATAATTTTTCTCACTTTTTATTGTATCCGGTAAATCGTTTAATAACTTTGGGCCTATATATTCGTAATGGTGTTGTGCAGCTGTCGTGTTGCATCTAGGTACGTACATGTTCTTATACTTCGCGTTGAGATATTCGAAAAGAATGCGAGGCTAGCGCAAGCATGCATAAAAATGAGATTATTTTCTTTATTTAAATATTGAAGACAATATTAGTGATTTCTAAACGAAAATCTGAAACAGAAAAATCAGAAAAGGAAACGGTCACATCTGGGACTCGAACCCAGGACCCTTGTCTTTCCGGGACAGTGCTCTACCAACTGCGCTAATGGGACCCTATTCTCCTCGGTCACTTTTAACTGTATCATACTTCGAATAAGAACCACTAACATTGTCTTCATTTTTTCACCGCACATTTTTATTGGCAACTATCTTTTTATGTATGATCGCAAGATTCAACCCGAACTAAATGCAATCCAGACAGCGTCTTTTAGATAAACCTATCTTATTTTTTTATTTTTAATGTGCGACATCTGTTGACTTTTCTGCAAGTCTAGAATGAATATTTATTTTTCGGAATAACTTTATTGAGTAAAACCTCAAATTGTAATATTTAAATATTGAAGACAATATTTAAATATTACAATTTGAGGTTTTACTCAATAAAGTTATTCCGAAAAATAAATATTATTTTCTTTACTTTAACTCCACTTAGAGAAATAATTCTCCTTGGGGCCCATGTCATCTTTGGGGATGTTGGAAGGTCTTTTTTAGGATATCTTTTTTTTGTTTTTTCTCTTTCAAATTTTCGTTTAAGAATCGCTAATATCTTCAATAATGAAATTTATATGAGGTCTGGGAATATTCCCAAGTGCGCATCACTGGTATGAATGTGAACGAAGCAAGAAGGTTATGCTCCGATCCACTCCGCCTACCTAGTTAGTTAGTTCAAAATTATTTTTAAAATATTTGAGAACCTTTGGTTCCTGTGTGGCAGTACTCCGACCGGGAAGTGTGCCATATTAAAAAGGGATCTCCATACAAAAGATTCTCATTCAGCTGCCTTTCGTACTACAAGTTGTTATTAAAAAACACACCGTCCTGCTTTACACCCCCTCCTCCTACCTCCTCTTCCCGTTGCCCATCTCTCATCCTGCTCGGGGGAGATTTACTTTTTCATTACAACTCGGTATTTGAAGTTATTGTGGGATTATCGAAATTTAAAGACAGTTTTTTACCGGTTTTTTACAGTCGGTAGGAGTGAGAAATACACCGCTGGAAAATTCGTAATATAATAAAATAAATATTTCAGTTAGGAACTTTTTTTGTTGTTGTTGATAGATTAAGACAGTCTTTTTGGCAGCAGATGAAAAAGCTGACTTTTGATTTAGTATTTTACAAAGAATCTTCCTCGTCTTTTTTTTTAAAGAAAAACATTATTTTTTATGTTTTGAATAAGTTGCTTTGAGAAATATGATTACGGGTTTTTTATTCAAGATACTTTTAGAAATGTGACTGCATTACCATTTCTTAGTAAAATATTAGTCATTCAGAATATATCTGAACACGTGTTCACGCAGGTGGCTTTATCCGAATTAATATATTGGATGAGATGAGTATTAGTATTTTTAAGAACTCGTCTTCCGAATTCCTCATATTCCTGATAGTTTGTTTGAAATTTGTCAAATCATTCATTATACGCCTCCAGTTCCAACAAGAAAACGGAAAATTTGACCAGTTTCTTAATAAATTAACAATACCCATACTCGTTCTCCGTGAACGGCTGATGATTTTAGGCATGTATAAGCCATTGTATTTCAAAAGGAATGGGCTGTCAATAGAGTTATAGATATTAGCAAACAGTCCATGGGACAGTGGGACAATGAGACAGTAGAACAAAGGGACAGTGGGACAATGGGACAGTGGGACAATAGGACAATGGAACTGATTTTTTCTTAACTGAACGAAGCAGGTAGGAGAAGGAGAAATATAAATACTCTCAGTATCGCCCCTATTCATTTAAACCACCATTCAGAAATCAAATGTTTGATAAATCCAAGCGTTTTCCAACCTCTTTATGCAGAATAGACATAAAAAATACAAAATATCATATTTTTTAAATTTCGACAAAAAGTGTTTCTAAACTCGTGTAATAATGAAAAAAATAATGATTTTAAAGTGATTTATTTTTGGGGTATTATTTTGGGGAGAGTCTGTTAAATTGGACCACTTTTCGGAAAGTAGTAAATTTATTGGGATTTCATTACATTAGAGGACTTCAAATATACTGACATGAAAGGTGCGTTATCAGACTACAAAGGCCGTTTATTATTTTTTATTAAATGTTAACAGTTATTTTATTAAAAATATTTTACTTCATTTAGGCATTTGTTCCAAATTAGCCGACCGGTTTGTTAAATTGGACCAGTGGGTTTTGTAAATTGGACCTAGGATTATTCTATTTTTAGAATGTAAACTTATGTACCTAAAAAATAAACATGAAATAACTAGCCTAACCTGACCCAACCCACCTTACTAATATTACCTAATGTATTGTAATACGAGAGAACGCTTTATTTTTTGAAGAAATTATCACAAATATCTGGGTTGCTTACACAGGTTTCGTGATGCCATTTATGACAATGCACACATTGCACCCAGTCTACTTTTGGTCCTTGCTAGTCAAAATAATCTCCATTGCATATACCGCATGCATTTTCCTTATTTTCAGATGGTAGGCTATCAGAGTCGTCCAACACAATTTCTAACTCAGTATCTGAATCACTGCTGCTGTTATATTGATTGGGTTTAGTTGTTTTCTTTCCAATGCCTTAACCTTTGAGCGATACACTGCTTGCAGCTTTCATCTTTTTCTTTTTTCCGATTCCTACGCATTTACTGGTTTTGTTAATAGGCTCCATTTTTGGTCTCTTACCTAGACGTTTCTGAATAGATATTGCCAAATTATTTCTTATAAGGGCTTGGTGTTAATATTAAAGCTTTCTGAGCACCACGCGCCTTTTTCAAACATCCACTGTTCCAGTGTTGAAGATGGTTCACTAAATCATTTTCAACTGCTTCTGAAAATTAAAACTGTTGGTCGTCCTTTGTGTATTTTTCTAATCTAGATGCCTCTTTAAAGTCGGTTTTGGAATTTTATAAACACGGGCACATTCATTCAAACCAACATGTTCATTACGAAACGCAAATATTGCTTGCCTTAGGTCTTCTTGTGTCCATTTGTAATAATGTTTACTATCCGCCATCTAAAATAAATACAAATTTAACTGCAGTCACAATTTATTTTCACTTGTAGCAGCATTGAGTAAGATAAATTGGACCGGTCCGATTTGCCGAACTCACAGTGGTCCAATTAATCGTACTCTTACTTCTTTCAAACAATTTTTTTTATCAAACACAACCTACATATTTGGATATTCCGGTTATTGCGGGCATAAAACTATGAAAATTACCGAGTTAAATATGAAAATATAGTAAAAAAACGTTAACCATGGTTGTATTAAGACTTATGAAAGTTTTCCAAATATTACATCGAAGCAGAGATATTTCGTTTTGTCCCTGTCACTTCTCTTAATTCTTCTCGAATGTGATGCCGGTCGGTAAGGCAACATTAAAGTTAGCTGCGCAACATTCAGTATTGCCAGGATCAAAATATGTTTTGTAGTTTCGTTAATTTTACGCTGGTCCAATTTAACGACCGGTCCAATATACCCTACTTTCCCCTATGCCATGTTGCGTTACCTTCTTCTTTAGCTAACGTCCATATACATCTGCCCTGATGATGGACACTGTAATGCTGTCCGAAACGTTGGATAAAGAAGCAGGTAGCGCAAACGGTATAATACCCCAAAAATAAATTACTTTAATACTTTTGGTCGTTAATCTCAAATCATATTTCACACATAATCATATATTTATTATTATTATTTATTGGATAATTTGTATAACGCCGCTAATAATAATAATTCTGCCAGAATTAACTTGAATTTTGATTTTAAACCAGGGCGATACTTTCTCTCTGGAATGAGCCGTAGATATACCATATATTATTTTCAATGCTTAAATTGTGAAAAAATTCAAAATAATCTTTTTTTTTTTGCGCACGCCAAGGATTTTACCCCTCGACATCCAAATTCGTAGCCGAGGATCGTAACCACTCAACCACGGAGGCCGTAATTTATTACCTACATAATCCTTCAATAAAATAGCGTAACTGTAAATCAAAATGATGTTTAAAATATCATTTTTATTCGCATTGTTGTTAAATATTTCGTTGAATAAAGTGATTGATTTTACCCCTAATACGTTAAAACGTATAAAAGCCACCCCTAAAGTGGATATTACAATATTCACACAATATAACACAGGTTCAACCCCCGAATAAGCGCTGACATCCACAGCCATTGTCTGCTGACACGCTTTCAGCCGTCAATACCACGGCAGTGATTGATGCGATACGTCTGTGTCATGACGCAGCGCGTTGGGATCTAAGTCAGCAGTCAGGACTCACAATAACGATGATGGAAGGGCCTCATAATGGACGCAAATGAAACATATTTTCATTTTTTATTATATGATTTATTCAAAAAAACTCTTTGATATTTGGAAATCATTGTGGCGTAGTGACGTGATTTTTAAAACAATTTTCACAGTTTTTACTACTAAAAACTAGTTTCGTACAAAAAAATTTAAATAAAAATATATCCAATACCACACAAGAGTTCCAACTGTTCCCACGCGGAGAAAACTTACTGATATAAAATATTGCAAATTTATTAAGAATCTCTTCAAATTATTTGAAATCCCGTTAAAAACGGGATTGAAGACCTTAACGAAAGAATTGCTAGGTTATATGTTTAACTTTTTGTAAAAAAAGGAATGTAGTAACGCGACGTCTGAACATGTGTTCATAAAGATCATTATATTTTCGCATTTCGTCATTATTTATTATCAGGGCAAACGCAGGAGCATGAATACGTGTTCCAATATATTCGGAAAGTACTGAAATTTTATAAGGAAACGGCCTGCTGTCCCGTTTTTAAAAAGATTTTAATAAATCAGCAATATTCATTTTTCTCTGTGCAACCGTCTGAGGCCACTGAGACTATGACACCCCCAATTAAGGAATGTTGTGATGCTGAAGTTAGTGGAGAGTGGAATGTGATGGGGAAAACGAAAATGGGAAAGTACCTGGCTATTCAGATCTGTTCACCAAACATGGCTAAATCCATTTCAAGCAACGTTTCAATTCTGAATAGCGGTCTTATACCAGGGCGATACTGAGATTATCTTCACAATACTCTAAATAACAATAAAATCCTCATTTATCTAACACACATTAAATAATATGGGATAAAAACTCTGAACTATATTGCCTACACACTATAATATACTGTACTTTATACGTTGTACTTTATATTTTTGCTTTATAATTTATACTTCATACTTCACACTTTACACTTTTCACGTTACACTTTACATTTTACACTACACTTTACACGTTATCCTTTATACTTTATTATCTATACTTTATACTTTTTACTCTATTCGTTATACTTTATACTTCTCTGTATTTGTAATCATCCATATATTTACATCCTTGTTTGTTTATTTTTAGTTTTCTCTTGTTTTCTCTACTTGAAATTAGAATGAATCACCGATACACAATTGTATTTGTTTGCCTCTCTTGAAAGAATTGCGAACAAAACTATTTATTCATATTGCGTATGACGTACTGGCGCAAACAAATAATTCGTATTAATATTTCACAACATAACTCGTAAAAAGCGTATTTAAATAAAATTATAAAATTAACGCCACCTATACACGCGTATATCTTAACGTACGTCGGGTTTAACCTTAACATCTCTTTTTTTTATTTTTGAACTGTACTATATGTGAAACTTATAATTTTGATATGAATATATCAATGTAAAATTGTACCTATTACCTCTCACTTGCGTATTGTATGTTCCTCCCGCCGTGTAAGGAGTTTTGTAACAGCAAGAAATAAAACAAATAAAAATTAATACTAGAACGATGCTCTCACTTACAACCTCTCACTGGATCTACTATATTCAAATTTATATCATATTTTATCTCCATATTGAATTCACGGCGGGAGGCACAAATTATTGCTCTAGTACCTACCTTTGAGCACCACAGCCTTAGCCACCTTTGAGTCTAACGGAACATTTCCATCAATGCAAGGTTAGCTACTTGTCCCGTCTACGGAAGATCCGTCCCTCTGTTGCGGTGTAGTTGTGTTTACACGTCGCTAGATGTCACCAGGGTGTAGGTGGAGTTAAATGGCGGTCGTCATGGTAACCAGGCGCAAACACGACCACGTCAATCAAAGCCTACTTCCGCCTTTCATGTGGCGAACGTATAGCTAGCTACTAGCAATTTACATTTACTAGCCGGGCTTCCTCCGTTCATTCATCATTCATTGAAATACTTGAAAATTAAGTTAAACTGTTTTTGTGATTTATCTTAGTTAAAGAGTAGTTTTTTCAAAATTTTAAATTAATCGGTTTCATAGAAATTTTGTTAATTTTTTGTTCACAAATATTTTTGGAGCATTTAAAAAAATATTAAACTGATGATAAACATCAACCCCTAGTCGCCGAATTTTTCAAATTTAAAAAAAAAATTCCAACTTCGGACTTGATTTACTCAAAAACGAAAGCTTAAATTAAATAAGTTATTTCACCAAATCTGCTCCAAATATGAATTGGATTCACCGGTTTTTGTTAACTAATGAAATAAAACAAAATTCTCCAAAAATACCACAAGAATAGCTGAAAATAATTACGTTGACCTAGAAATTGCCGTCAGAAAAAATTGTCCAAATTTCACGATCCCAGAGCTCACCAGTAGTGAGTTTTGACTGCTTCAATACACAACTAATCTACTTTTTCGTTAGATTGCGTACAGTTATTCTAATACAATTACAAGGTAATATGACCTTTCCAATCTCCTAGATTGACCTAGAAAATCCAATCCCATTAAGCCGAGCAAGAAACTTGACAAATTTCTTTTTTTTATAATATTTGATACAAACAAAAGTTTTTCTTCTTTTGTGGTTAAGATTACGAAAAAAAGCAGTAAGTAACAAGAATTTTGTAGAACAACAACTGAGTACAAAAGATGTCCCCGAAAAGACGAAGTGAATGTTTTCCCATTTGGCGGGAAAGTGCGCCCTCTAGCGACACATAAATATAATCTCAACCAGTGCGACAAACACCGACCTGATTATCCCTAGAAGTGTGATTTATACCGATTGGAAAGAAAACTGTTTTCGCCAATTTGCATGGGACTTTTAAACTCCTAGACAGGCCAATAAATTTTGCTCTCTGCTCAAGAGATAATTTCGATATTTGAAAAATTTCGATCGATTTCTGCTGAAGTTAAGGAGAAATTTGTGTGAAGCGTAAACGTGGACATGAGTGGTTACTATCCTTGGCTACGAATCCGGATGTTGCGGGTTCAAATCCCGGCGTGAGCAAGTGAATTTAATGTCATTTATTTGTGTTTTTTCACAATTTAATCATTTACGTTAACCCGGCGTTGCTCGGGACTTGTGTACGGCTTGGGGTAAAATTTGGAAGGTTGTCGACTTTTATCTGCTTTCTATAAATATGATATGCAAGTATTATATACAAAAACCTTCCGGAAGAAATTTTCTAAGTGATAGTGAAAACCCTATCAAAATCCGTTGCATAGTTTAGAAGAACTAAGCGCACAAACAGACAGATGCGGAAAGAGACTTTATTTTTTACTATTTAGAGATGTATTTGCGGCACGTCTCAGAGTATTAGGAACTCATAACTCATATCGAAAAGTTGCTTGAAATCGCTTTTGCTGTCTTTGGTAACCAAATATGAATAGCCAGGTCCCTCTCCACTACCTTCTGCCTCACAACATACCACAATTTGGGATGCCATAGTCTAACTGGCTCCAGACGAAGCACTTGGGACTCTTGTGCGGTAGTCTAAAAAAAATTAACCGAAAACGTTGTAAGGAAAATGGCCACCATACAAATAGGGAAACATCTGTAAATAGCCATACTAGGATTCTCCCTGCAAAATACGAACAAGTTTAGTGGATAATAAGCTAAACCTAAGTTGGTCGACATTATCATAGCAATCTCCTTCAATCTCAAGTGGAACTATGATAAGCACGTGGTACGACTAACAGGTGACCATTAGTGGTCAACCTGGAGAAAATTTACGGAGGCCCATGTCAATGCTGGACGCCAAAGGAAGACGAAGAAAGCCCTTGAACTCTGTGCACAAACCGCTATCTTAACAAACGTATTGCAATCTTCAAAGCACATGCGTTAGGTGAGAATGCTGTTCTTATTCTACCGGTATTTTAATGGAAGATGTTCCGAGGAACTAGCGTTATTAAACGCCAAACGGGCGCCCAACGCATGACACGGTTGACATTAATCTGTCACGTAAGACCATAATCTACCTACCTATCCACAAAAAGATCCTTCACACAGCATCCTCAAATATGACATAGGCGTATGGAGTCAATGTTAAGAAAAAGTTAATAAGAAAGACAAATTGATCTAACTTTGGGAATTCAGACACGCCCGCGAAATATTTCTACCATTATAATAATAATAATAAAAATATTATACCTCATTAAAAATATTATACCTCATTATGCTCTCTCATTAAAAATTTAGGCGTATAGATCTATCAAAAAATTTATATATAAAAATGCAAAAATCAGTCATTTTAAATACGTGTAGGATTACGAAAGATTTTTAAAATATTTATGCTGAGGGATCAGTAGGATTTATAGGCCCTGTTAGGAGTTCTACCGAGCCGAACCCTCTGATATGAAAAT
This sequence comes from Hesperophylax magnus, assembly GCA_026573805.1. Taxonomy (NCBI): domain Eukaryota; kingdom Metazoa; phylum Arthropoda; class Insecta; order Trichoptera; family Limnephilidae; genus Hesperophylax; species Hesperophylax magnus. The sequence goes on along the minus strand of JAIUSX010000184.1, from coordinate 7,388,457 downwards.
ATCTGGAGTCGGTGAATTATTTTCCCATTTGATCTCTGGTGAGTTGACGTGTTGTATTTATTTTGCTTATATAATGCACTTGCATAATGTTGATTGATTAGATGATCATTTGTGGAAAAGTGTGTGGAAGGGTTTAGTTTTTCCTATGGGGATATCCAGAATTATTATTACTAATAATAATAATATTAAATTTGATTTGCTTCTAAATGAAAACAAATACACTTCTAGCACGTTATCTTTTCAGTGGTGCCAACCAAACTGCCCGAAACTAAAATACGGAGGACAATGTCTGAAATTGCAGAAAAACAGCGAAATGTAATTAAGCTGAGAGCCTGGCTTTTTCAACAGAAAAATGTCCTGCCCGGCCGCCATGTTTTTTTCTTCTTCTTTCCTTTTTTGTTTTTTTAAGAGACAACTTTATGCCCGACGAACGGGCGGGAAAGAGACTGGCGGATTGATACCGGTGTGAAGCTAGATACAAATTCACAATTAAAGTTTTTTCGCTTTAACTTTGAAGTTTTTTTAGTTATTAGTAAGAAGAACGGTGTAAATATGTTAAATATTACCCAGAAAATTATCAGTTTATGTATCTTACTAATAACTTGCAATTTGATTCCTATCTTTGTTTCATTCACATTCATACATTTTCTCATACACACCCTTCTCACTGTTGACATGGCTCAACTCTGTACCTATCTGTTTCACTTGATCGTGCCACGTCTTCCTAGGGCGTCCTTAATTTTACCTACCGTTCACTTTCGCGTCACGTATTCTCCTTACCCTCTTTTCCATATTCATCCAAAACATCTAAGCGTCCCTTTCTTACGACGGGTTGTTTCACAAAATTTTAACAATTCATTATTTATTTCAGTTCTGTGAAGCAACTGGCCCATATGATATAATCACAGAACTTGAATAGGTCTTTCACAGATTAATGATGTTGATGAATTGTTCAAATTCTGTGAAGCAACTGTCCCATATGATATAATCACAGAACTTGAATAGGACTATCACAGATGAATGATGTTGATGAATTGTTCAAATTTTTCAAGCAACTGGACCCTATGATATAATCACAGAACTTGAATAGGACTTTCACAAGTGAATGATGTTGATGAATTGATCAAATTCTGTGAAGCAACTGGCCCGTAATCACAGAACTTGAATAGGACTATAACAGATGAATGATGTTGATGAATTGTTCAAATTCTGTGAAGCAACTGGCCCATATGATATAATCACAGAACTTGAATAGAACTTTCACAGGTGAATGATGTTGATGAATTGATCAAATTCTGTGAAGCAACTGACCCATATGATATAATCACAGAACTTGAATAGAACTTTCACAGGTGAATGATGTTGATGAATTGATCAAATTCTGTGAAGCAACTGATCCATATGATATAATCACAGAACTTTAATAGAACTTTCAAAGGTGAATGATGTTGATGAATTGATCAAATTCTGTGAAGCAACTGACCCATATGATAGAATCACAGAACTTTAATAGAACTTTCACAGGTGAATGATGTTGATGAATTGATCAAATTCTGTGAAGCAACTGACCCATATGATATAATCACAGAACTTTAATAGAACTTTCACAGGTGAATGATGTTGATGAATTGATCAAATTCTGTGAAGCAACTGACCCATATGATATAATCACAGAACTTTAATAGAACTTTCACAGGTGAATGATGTTGATGAATTGATCAAATTCTGTGAAGCAACTGACCCATATGATATAATCACAGAACTTTAATAGAACTTTCACAGGTGAATGATGTTGATGAATTGATCAAATTCTGTGAAGCAACTGACCCATATGATATAATCACAGAACTTTAATAGAACTTTCACAGGTGAATGATGTTGATGAATTGATCAAATTCTGTGAAGTAACTGGTCCATAATCACAGAACTTGAATAGGACTATAACAGATGAATGATGTTGATGAATTGTTCAAATTCTGTGAAGCAACTGGCCCATATGATATAATCACAGAACTTGAATAGAACTTTCACAGGTGAATGATGTTGATGAATTGATCAAATTCTGTGAAGCAACTGACCCATATGATATAATCACAGAACTTTAATAGAACTTTCACAGGTGAATGATGTTGATGAATTGATCAAATTCTGTGAAGCAACTGACCCATATGATATAATCACAGAACTTTAATAGAACTTTCACAGGTGAATGATGTTGATGAATTGATCAAATTCTGTGAAGCAACTGACCCATATGATATAATCACAGAACTTTAATAGAACTTTCACAGGTGAATGATGTTGATGAATTGATCAAATTCTGTGAAGCAACTGGCCCATAATCACAGAACTTGAATAGGACTTTCACAAATGAATGATGTTGATGATTCGTTAATCTTTTTTTATACCTTGCTATCTTTCCGATTCTCCCCACTATTTGTAACACGGTCATAGAAGATTTTATCACACGTACGTTAAGGATACCATAAATAATATTATAAAATGGCGTTTGAGTGTTTGAGGTACCCAACGCCTGACTAGAATCAAAGGCCTGTGACAGCATTCTCTGTGTGTCTCTGTTAGTTACTTCAGTCGCCATACTTCAAATTTTGACATTTTTATGACTGAGCGTTTGAAGTGAGTGTTTACACGATCCGATCTTTGCGGCCTGAACCGTTAGGGAATTTGCTATGCGGAAGTCGCGCTTGACTTGCAACTATTACTTATGAGTTATTGTAAGGTTATGAGTTATATTATTACTAGGAGTTTGAAGGTGAAGCTGTCAGAAGCTAAGTTAAATTATATATAGTTAGTTACTAATATTTGGCAGCTATTTTGTACAAGGATAAAACTTACTGATATGAAGTACTGTTAATGTATTAAAAATCTGGTCAAATTAATCGTTTTCCTTTCAAAAATGGGACTGTAAGCTTTTAAGCTTCTTTCACTCCTTAAGTTTTTAAGTTATAAAAAAAATGTTGTTTTTAAGATAATACATATACATTTGTTATGCTAAAAAGTTAATTATTTGAAATTCCCTCGACAGAAAAAAATCGCTAAGTAAGCTCCGAAAATTATTAAAAACACGTTTTGTGTTGTTATTTAATATGTTGTAAGCATGAAAAAATTCACAGTGTATCTTTAAATGCAACTAAAGCATTTGTCAAGAGATTTGTGCTCTATTTCAAACGAGTCATGTTTTATTAAATATTTTCGCTTAATTATTATCGTTTTTTTTTAATATTAGCGCGCTCTTTCTAACATTCGTATTTTCATATCTCCCTTTCAAACCATATTTGAACGCTTATTACGGGGCCTTAACGAATGAATTGAAAGAGTTCCTAACAAAATATCTGTAAAAAGCTAATGTTTTTTGAGGACGGCGGAACACGTGTTCATACATACTGATATTGATAAGGACATACTGATCGCATTCCTTCATGATATCTATTAGGGAAAGAACACGTGTCCTGAATATATTCTGAAAGGCTAATATTTTATCAGGAAGTTGATATACCGTTACTTTTTTTAATAGGATCATTTTTCTCAGTGTAGAGCCAGTTTTGTAAATGCACTTTTTTGAAGAAGTATAACTTTATGCAATGAAGTCTAAAGAGTAATTTGGTTCCTTCAATAATCAGATATTTGTCAGGACATATTATTATTTTTTTTAATAAATTCAAATAAAGGTCGTACCCCTCCAACATTAAGAAAATTCCAACCTTTTAAAATAATGTAAATTTTAGATTTTCTCCACCAAAAGTATTATAGTGATTTATTTTTGCTAATGTTTCGGACAGTTTGCACATCTGCCCTAATGAAGGATACTGTAATGCTGTCCGAAATGTTGGCTAAAGAAGGAAGTTGCGCAACACGGCATAATACCCCAAAAATAAATTACCATAATTATAAAATGATCTTTTTTTGTTTCCTTAATTAGATACATACTATGTACGTGAAAAAGGATAAACAAATGTGCTTCAATTTTTGGAGTAAAATTTTAATCCAACAATGTCTGTATGAAACTATCGCCGGCTTAAAATGCATCCATGTCTTTATCTAAATTGAAATTGAAATCAAATATCCGTACAAATGCGCAATGAATTGGAAAGCATTGCAACAATGTAACGTATTACTTTCCCCTAGAAATTCATGTCTTATCCACTAAACTCAGCCATATTGACTTGCACCATGCGTAAACGCCACTAAATTCGTCTAACATAACGATAATGAAAGAACCATAGAAAATATGTCGCGTATAAGTCTATTGGTTCATGCACGATGTTGTTTATTAATGTCAATTACGTTAATTAACGTACCGCTGCCGTTATTGTAAATAAATTATCTCTTTACAAAGCCATAAAATAACAATTATATGATTATATTTCTGTGTTAAAGACGCACTCGAGTGATAAAAGTTTTATACAACTTTGAATCAGAAGTCGTGTCCCGTGATCAAGTCACATAGAGCAACTACATTTTTGAATCAGATGACGTGTCCCGTGATCGAGTCACATCGATCAACTAGATCTTTGAATCAGATGACGTGTCCCGTGATCACATCACATCGAGCAACTACATTTTTTAATCAGATGACGTGTCCCGTGATCGAATCACATCGATCAACTACATATTTGAATCAGATGACGTGTCCCTTGATCAAGTCACATCAAGCAACTACATTTTTGAATCAGATGACGTATCCTGTGATCAGATCACATCTAGCAACTACATTTTTGAATTAGATGACGTGTCCCGTAATCGAGTCACATCGAACAACTACATTTTTGAATCAGATGACGTGTTCCGTGATCTAATCACATCCAGCAAATACATTTTTGAATCAGATGACGTGTCCCGTGATCAAGTCACATTGAGCAACTACATTTTTGTATCAGATGACGTGTCCCGTGATCAAGTCACATCGAACAACTACATTTTTGTATCAGAGGACGTGTCTTGTGATCAAGTCACATCGAGCAACTACAGTTTTTGATACTCGTTGTTACTGTTGATTTGGGTGTTGTTTTACCGCAAGCATACTAAATAAACAAAGTGATTTAATGACGCTACAATACATCTAGACTTGTTTTTGTCTCACAAAATAGTGACAAAATGTGGCAAGTAAGAAAAACGCTCAAGTTTCCAGTAATTCTTAAGTTGTTAGGTTGGAAGGTTTTGAACTTGGCTTGACTGTACAATCATTTAAAAAGGTATTATTTTGGTTATTTTAACGTTTAAAAATAGTGAATTAATAATGTGTTAATATTGAGAACCATTTCCTACTGATGGTTTAGCGAAAATTAGAAGTCAGTTTAAAAAAAAAATGTCATCGTTATTGTCTATTCTCGACAGATCTTAAACCTTTAAACACAATGCAGTACCTTCGTATCGAATCCTGACAAATCGGCTGGAAAAATAAATTGACAGGGTGACTTTTAGAATAATGAATTTAGGGGGAGTTTTTCGGGGGGTTGGCCATCGAATTGCGAATTGAGACGTGGATTTTTTTCTATCTCATTTTTAGAAGATAATGATTTATATGGTCCAGTTCTCATCTTTTTCTGAATTAAGCTTTATCTATTGAAGGAAGCTTCCTAAATTGAATTGTTTGAGTGGTTTTTTCATCCCTTAAAGAGTCGCCCTTGGATTTGATAAAATAAATTGTGTCAGTTAATAATTCATTAAATGTGTTTTAATTTTACTTAGATCTTTTATCGGGATTTTTTTATGTAAGGTTCTCGAATAGCAATCCGGAGGTCGCGGAAATTTTTTATTATTTATTTCTCAATATAATGATTTTAAATAATATAAGGTATATTTGCGGCACGTTCCATAGTGGAAGATACTCTCGTTATCCAACTGGTGTAAGACCACCATTCAGAATTGAAGCGTTGCTTGAAATGGCTTTAGCCATGTTTGGTGACCAGATCTGAATAGCCAGGTACTTCCTCACCTTCCTCTACCCCATCTCCTTCCTCTCCTCACTACATTCATTGGGAAAAGTTGGGTCTTTTGTTAGGTATTCACATCACTATGACATCCTCAAGTGACCAATTTTGTAAGGCGAATTAAAACGGGATGGATATTTCAAAGTTACATAGCTCTACGATGTTAACTAACCTTGAAACTCCAGACAGAAAAGGGGACGAAAAATTCAATAATTAGACCGTGTAGTCTATTTTTTAGTCGCCTGCAGAGATAAGCATGTCAAACTGTAAATGTATTTCACTTGCCATTCGTAAAATGTATTTTCATTCTTACATCTGATTAGATATCATTTGTTCTCTACGGATATTCCTCTCTACTCTGATTTATATTGGTAAATGCTTTTACTGGATGGATATCACTGAAGATATAAACCGTTAGAAGTGCGTTATTGGCGTGGCTGTATCACAGAAGTAAGCTCAAGTTTTCTTTAATTCTGAAATAATTGGATAAATATTTTCAATTTAATTCACCATTACCAAGAAACAATTATCCGTAATAGAGATAATATATATTCCGTAAGGAAATAAAATTAATTGGTTAATTAAATTTAAAATATTTATATGGAATAAATATCATCTACCTTGGGATACGCATGTCAAAGATAGATACTCCCAGACATAAATACTCCCTTTTACGCTTCTGTCAAAATATAACATTACAACTGACATTCTACAAATAATTGAACACTCCTCACACACCAACACCAAACCAGCCTTTAATTACATACACCACTACAAACACGATCCCAAAATCAAATATATTTTCAATATTCTCAATATTTTCGTATGACGGCTCAATTGAACGGGGGACGTGAGCTTAGAGCTTATGAGCAATGAAAATACTGTGCTCGCCCGATACGACTTGCCCAATATAGCTCCCCCGGTACGATTCCCCCGGTACTGCTCCCCCGCTATACGGCTCCTCCGATACGGCTCCCAGATCTCAGCGTTAGCGTATAAATGATCGTACTACTCTTAGTACCGATATGATGCTCGTATCAATAGAAAAACAAGATGCAAAATGGTGGTTCATCGGGTACGCCTGACTTAAATTTCCCTCCATTTTTTTGAATTTAAGTTGGCAACTCTAATGTTTAACAGTTGTCATTTGCTCTTATTAAGGTTATTAAAAATGAGTCTCTATACAAAAGAACAACGTCTTGTTATTGTTAAAACACATTACAAATTTAATTTCAAAATTAAATCTGACGTACCCTATAGGTAGTTACGTAGGAGTAGGTGCGTTATAACCACAGACATAGGAATTAATAGACGAGAAGATAATGGCGAGGGGTAAAATCAACTGTTGAAGAACGAAGGGGGTGAAGCTGACTGTGATTCGTCAATAAATCAATCTGACAGTAAATAGGCATCTCGCATTATAATATCACCATTTAGTTCTTAAAAGTAAAATCTGCTTTTGAATGAATAGACATTTCTACATGGGAGCGCAAATTACTCGCCACGTTATGAACTAATTTGCGAAGTCCAAATTCGGCAAAGTAAGGCAGCTTCTATTTTCAGAGTCGTAGTTAGTTTCAGAGTATTTAGTTAAGACACTTTTACAAATGTCTCATAATTTACTTACCCCAGTAAACAACGATGAGCACACTTGAGAATCGCTACATTGTGGTGTGATAGTATATGTTTCTAAAACTGATCCATATAATACGGTGTGAATAAGCTTAAAATAAAGTAAAATAATGCTTACTTATGGAATGTAATACGACAATTGGGTTTATTCTCTTTTTCACATCTATTTTTACAAGTTTTCATAGTACAAGTCAACATTTTGCCGTGTTATTTCGTAAAATGAACCGATGATGCCTCGACCATAGTTCGCACAAGAATGATAAAGTCACGTTTTCAAATTTCACTTGAGGCCATATGCGAGCCCAGCCGGCTCAATTGAACCGGTATGGGGAGTGGGGATAATACGCTTTTAATCACTTAGGGCAGGTCTACTAATATTCATATGTCTATGGTTATAACAAATTACTCGGATGTTTTAAATGGTACTATATTTCTAAAATATCTCATAATAAACAAGAGTAACCGTTCAATTGAGCCGTGGTACGGTTTACCTGGAGTCGTACGAATACGACTCATCAAAAAGACCTAGCTCAATTGTGCGGCTCGTTCACGAACGACTCATGGCTACACCCGACTAAACTTGGAATTAATTCCTTACTAATATCGCATATACGCAATAAAACGCATTACCTAGTAACCTAAAACTTCCAGTAACAAAAAAAAACATTTACAAAAGCTCTCAAAGAATATTTTCTCACAGCTTTACTAAACAGTGTCACAATATTTCTTTGGAGGTCTCTAACTTATGTGTATCCTTCTTGATATAGTATTAATCAATTAACTGTGTTTAGTCTGTCTAGTCTGTTTTAAAATCTATGTACACTCTCCATTCAACTCCCATTTAAATTCATATTCCTATGCAAAAATAATTTTCTTTTAATTGTATAATGTTGTTTTTTTTAAATGAGTTTTATTGAACTCGTTGGTAATAATGTATTATTTTGTTATATATATTATCACTTAAATAAATAATGGCAGTTTAGCGGGTATAAATAATAATTAAAAAAATTAATTAAAAATACATACGAGTATATATCATTTTTTGGTTGATCACTTGATCAATTTCATTTGCTTATCTGGGGCATAGGCGTTGAAAGTTCTTATATAGATTGACGATATTATTTTTAAATTATAAATCTGTATAGATAACACTTCTAGAGATTGTATAGTCAGTGTTGAAAATGCTCAAATCCACTTAGAATAATTAGGATCTCCGAAAAAACATGAGAACTACATAGCTTCAACTACCTTGTATGAACTGGAATCTTTTTTATGTTATATTTACAAGTATTAGAACTATAGGACAAGAGGGAAGAAGTTACATACAACATTTATTAGCTAGTGCCATGCGAACTTTATTGACCTTTAAGAAGTAATGTGACAAAAGGGAAGAATTCTGCCTAATGAAATGGAACTTTTTAGTCAAATTGATTTGTGCTTTTATATACAGAGAACACCGCTGTTGTGATTTTATGTAATCAATCAAAAATACTAATTTCAGTTTTCTGTCCCTCGGGTTCTATGAACTCTATAACTTGGATTTGCTTTGAATTTAAGGGTGATTTTCAAAATTGGAACACTGAAAATCCATAGAAACCTTTACATAGCGAGGACCGACTTATAATAATATTATATTTTAACAAAAATTGATTTCAATGTCTTTAATTTGAATTAAATATCAGGTGATTTTTTATTGGTAGAAATAATTTGTTCTCTTAATAATTTCTAGAAATAATTTGTAAATAATCTAATCTATTGTATATTATAAAAAGAAACCCGTGCTTCCCTACTCGGATAATTTTCTTTTCAATCAGCAACTACCGCCCACCGGTGTTTATTGTGGTATAGCCCTTGGTGTCACATCGAAAGTAAGAGAGTTTGGTGGGGGTGGCTAAGCGTGGGTAGGAGTGGGTGGCGAAAATGTGTTTTGTTATCCGCGAATGCTTCAGATTTTTTCAGAATAGGCCCGTCGACTGTGTCGGTGTGTTGAGACCTTTTGATTTCTCCAGCCGAACTCGCAGTGCGAGGGATGGATTTATACGTCCGTCACTCCTGGACATATCGACCCCCAGATTCCTACCTACCTCTCATACCCTCTTCCTTCTCAGAACTTCCTCGCCTTCCTTTCCTTAAAAATACCCTTCACACAGCATCCCCAGAGATGACATAGGCTCTGAGGGTTTTTTCCCTAAAGGCCTCCTGTGTGGAGCTAATGTAAAAAAAGATCACACTTCTAGGATTTTGTCTGTTCAGTAAGCACAACACATCAGTAACTTTGTTCATTTTGCTTCAATAAAATATGTTTAAAATATTTTTCATGTTATAATAATATGTCCTTTTAAAAAACACTCATTAAGGCAGCGAAAATTTCTAGAAATTCATCCCTTTGTGGTGATTGCTTCATTAGGGGGTAGGAACCTACCCCTATGTATTGTTATACCACGCATGTCCACAGGCTATGCACCCCTCATATCCGAGGGGTGGAAAGGAGATGGGATAGGGCAAGGAGGGGTTGCGAATCCATTTCGCACGCCGCATCCGTTAATTGCCCGGAATACCCCCCTCCCCCCGCCACAATATCTCCTTCCGGTGGAACGATCCACCCTACCAGGCCTAGTCACTAATCTGTGAACAACCAAGAGATAGGGATGCTGTGTGATATTATTTATGTCTGTATTGTAATCGATTTATGAATAATAACTGTGAATTCGAAATATTATCTCATTTTAATTAAACTTCAGCGAAAAATATTATGCCCTGAATATTCAAACATATGCACATATTCAAACAATAAAAATATTATGCCCTGAATATTCAATCATATGCACCTATTCAAACAATAAAAATATTATGCCCAGAATATTCAATCATATACACCTATCCGAACATTAAAAATATTATGCCCAGAATATTCAATCATATGCACCTATCCAAACATTAAAAATATTATGCCCAGAATATTCAATCATATGCACATATTCAAACAGAATAAAAATATTTTGCCCTGAATATTCAATCGTATGCACATATTCAAACAGAATTAAAATATTATGCCCTGAATATACAATCATATGCATATATTCAAACAAAATTAAAATATTATGCCCTAAATATTCAATCATATGCACATATTCAAACAGAATTAAAATATTATGCCCCGAATATTCAATCATATGCACATATTCAAACAGAATAAAAATATTTTGCCCTGAATATTCAATCGTATGCACATATTCAAACAGAATTAAAATATTATGCCCTGAATACACAATCATTTGCACATATTCAAACAGAATAAAAGTATTATGCCCTGAATATACAATCATATACACATATTCAAACAGAATTACAATATTATGCCCTGAATATACAATCATATACACATACGCAAACAAACTAAAGATGAAAATTCAGCATATAAAAGTTTTCCTGTATGTGGTTATTCGTACAATAATGAATACATTACTTTTCTTTAACTAAGTTTTATGTAACTAGCGTATCAAACCGCTCCTTCTTATGTGAATACGACACAAGAGTCCCAACTGCTCCCAAACGCCGGGAGCCAGTGAGGCTATGGCATCCTTAATTGGTGGTATGTTGTGAGGCTGAAGGTAGTGGGAGGGGAAGGAGATTTTGAAGAGGAAGTTGGGGGATTATCTAGCTCTTCAAATCTGGTCACCATCGACGGCTTAAGTCATTCAAAGGAACTTTTCAATTTTGTATGGTAGTCCTTCACATGATCCTGACAGCATTCTTACCTATTCGCAGCGCCATTGCGAAGCAATTTGAAAAGAATGACAACTATTGTAACGTAAGATAATTAAAAATCTAGAATAAAGTAGATGTTTTTTTAATTCATGGATGTTTTTAAAACACATTTTCTGTTAAAACCAACATCAAAATTGTTAAAAATAATACCTAATAATTGGATTGTTTGTATGACGCCGTTTCTGTGGAAAATCACGTCAAGAGCGCCGGTATTAACTAGAAATACTATAAAAAATATACAATTTTATGTCGCTCACTTTACAGCCCATATCTGTGCGCTTCGTACCTGCAATACGTGTTTTTGAATTTCGGTATTTGCGTAAGAAAAGAAAAATTGAAAAATCGTGTTTTGGCAAAAGTGAAATATGTACAGAATTGTGAGGGTTGTGCAATGTTGAAAGTTTTGTGGATTATTAGTATTTACCACAGACATATGAATATTAATAGACGAGAAGTTAAGGACGAGGGGTTAAAACAAGAGTTGCGGGACGCAGAGAGGAAAGCTGACTGTGATTCGTCAATAAATCAATCTGACAGTAAATAGGCATCTCGCATTATAATATCACCATTTAGTTATTAAAAGTAAAATCTGCTTTTGAATGAATAGACATTTTTACATGGGAGCGCAAATTACTCGCCACGTTATGAACAAATTTGCGAAGTCCAAATTCGGCAAAATAAATTTCTTCTATTTTCAGAGTCGAATATTTCGTTTACGTATTTAGTTAAGACACTTTTATAAATGTTCATAATTTACTTCCCAGCAACCAACCAGCTTTGTGTTTCGCGTCCAGACGTATCTCAATGTGATAGTATATGTTTCTACAACTGATCCATATTATACAATGTGAATATGCTTAAAATAAAGTAAAATAATGCTTATATATGGAATGTAATACGACAATTGGGTTTATTCTCTTTTTCACATCTATTTTTACAAGTTTTCATAGCACAACCCACCATTTTGCCGTGTTATTTCGTAAAATGAACCGATGATGCCTCGACCATAGTTCGCACAAGAATGATGACATCACGTTTTCTAAATTCACGGGAGGCCAGACGCGAGCCCAGCCGGCTCCAATGGAACCGGTATGGGGAGTGGGAAATAATACGCTTTTAATCACTTAGGGCAGGTCTACTAATATTCATATGTCTATGGTATTTACTTAATTATTATCTATTATATTACAATAGTGTTGCCTTATTTGTCATAATTCAGATGTCAGATTGCCAAATTAATCACACCATAAAATTATGAATAAATTAATAATTACTGATAATCCGATCGAGTTGTAACTCGGTAGATAGACTCGTCGTCAATAGAAATGCATTCTATCAACTGTTGGTGGCAATCACATCAAATCACGCAGACATTACAGCAGTTAGTATACGAAATAAATGTCAAGCCTACACTTGGTAAAGTTGTCTACTCCAGTTGGAGTTGAAGTTACTCTCAGTATCGCCCTGGTGAAAGACTACCATTCAGAATTGAAACGTGGTTTAAAATGTTTTTGGCCATATTTGGTGACCAGATCTGAATATCCAGGTACTTCTCCACCCTCTTCTCCTATTCATTCGTCTCCCTACTACCTTCAGGCTCACAACATACCCCAATTGGGTATGCCATAGTCTCTCTGGCTCCAGACGCATGGGAGCTGTTGGAACTCTTCTGCGATATTCACATGAAAAAATTTCCTGGTTAGGGAGGTTAGAGAGCAAGTTAAGGCGATGCACTACGTCGTGTAATATTTTAAATTGAGCTGCTATCAATAACAACCCTTACGTAGATGGCGATAAGGTTTAAATTCCCGCTTAACACCATCCGCCTGTTTTGATTTATGCAAGAAAAAAACAAGGCCAAAAAGTGCCTTTTATTTTATTTTGTGGATGTTCAGGCACAAATATTTAATTTTTTTCCGATCATTTTATAAATAACTTAATTTTCCACATTATACGATAAAATCATAACCGAAAATGGGTTCGTAAGTAGGAGATATTGAACATTAAAGCAGTTTTCATAGGCCTATACATTATTTTTTTCTGGGCTTATAATAAGGCTTATATAAAAAATCCTCGATTATTTCAAAGGTCAAAATGTATTCTACTCGCAGTATTTAATTAAAGCATCTGAAACATTTCTAGGCGACCAAATTTTCAAACCAAAATCATTTTGCATTACTACGTATGGCATCGCCTTAAACCATTTTTTTTGTTTAATATGTAAAGGACATATTAAAATTGATGTATTATTGTTTAAAAAAACTTTGTTTTTTACGGGTTAATTTATTAAATATTTAAGTGCAGTTTACTTACTAAATATTTACGATATTATATTATCTACACTTTACTAAACATTTGAATACATGCCTAGCTAAAATATATCCCTTCCCTGATCTGCTCACGCACAGCCGAGTCCAGCGGACTAGCGCACTGTTGTAGTGATCGATAGAGTAGTTATTGATGGTGCCAGCCAACCCCCACTCGACTCTCCCGACCCACCCGAATCCACCCTAATACACCAGCCAGCCACCCTGATGGGAGGCCGTGCGAAAATTGACGATTTAGTCATTAACGGCTATTAATGTTAATCAGGGCTGGCAAGATGCACATAACATAATATTGTGGACAGTGGTGCATACAAACAGCACCCTTAAGGTGATTTTAAACAAAAACGGCGCTATATAAATTATCCAATTATTATTATTTTTGACTGAGCGTAGCGAAGCCCCATTTTAACTTGACCGTTTTGTATTTCGTCTGTCTGTAAATTTATTTGAACATTCATTTCTTATTCGCATTTTTTCATTATTATACTACTTTCTTTCTTAGGACGGGTTGTTTCGGAGAATTTGAACAATTCTTCAAATTTCAACGTTAATTTTCAAGTTTTATGAAAGATTTTTTCAAGTTCTATAATTGTTTCAATTCTGTCAAGCAACTAGCCTGTAATGATATAATAACAGAACTTGAATAGGACTTTCACAGAACCCGAAAATGAACGTTAAAATTGGATGAATTGATTAAATTCTCCCAAACAACCCGTCCTAAGAAAGTTTGAAAAAAGAGTTTGAAGAAAGGCTTTTCTTTGGACAAATTGTATAGTATTTGAAATTTATAAAATTAAATCTTTATGTTTACAATTAATTAGGTAGATATTTAAGTACCTACTTACAAATGTTATGATTTCAGGAGAAATATTGGTTTTGATTTAAAATTATAAACATGGACAAAAAAAACATCAAAAAAGTCACCGGATTCTAAAATTTCACCTCCTTTTTACTCCAAATAATGTCAGGAATCACTGGTTTAAATAAGTCAAATACTACCCTTAACACTCGTATAAGGATGTATTATTTTTATATACTTTGATTTTGAACGTTATCTATGTATGAAATACCTACATATTTTTATATACTTTGATTTTGAACGTTATCTATGTATGAAATACCTACATATTTTTATATACTTTGATTTTGAACGTTCTCTATATATGTAATACATATTTTTATATACTTTGATTTTGAGCGATATCTATGTATGTAATTTCATTGTCACACTACCAAGATCCTACACATATTTTTGAACGTTATCTATGTATGTAATTTCATTGTCACACTACCAAGATCCTACACATATTTTTGAACGTTATCTATGTATGTAATTTCATTGTCACACTACCAAGATCCTACACATATTTTTGAACGTTATCTGTGTATGTAATTTCATTGTCACACTACCAAGATCCTACACATATTTTTGAACGTTATCTATGTATGTAATTTCATTGTCACATTACCAAGATCCTACACATATTTTTGAACGTTATATATGTATGTAATTTCATTGTCACACTACCAAGATCCTACACATATTTTTGAACGTTATCTATGTATGTAATTTCATTGTTACACTACCAAGATCCTCACATATTTTATATACTTTGATTTTGAACGTTCTCTATATATGTAATACATATTTTTATATACTTTGATTTTGAACGATATCTATGTATGTAATTTCATTGTCACACTACCAAGATCCTACACATATTTTTGAACGTTATCTATGTATGTAATTTCATTGTCACACTACCAAGATCCTACACATATTTTTGAACGTTATCTATGTATGTAATTTCATTGTCACACTACCAAGATCCTACACATATTTTTGAACGTTATCTATGTATGTAATTTCATTGTCACACTACCAAGATCCTACACATATTTTTGAACGTTATCTATGTATGTAATTTCATTGTCACACTACCAAGATCCTACACATATTTTTGAACGTTATCTATGTATGTAATTTCATTGTCACACTACCAAGATCCTACACATATTTTTGAACGTTATCTATGTATGTAATTTCATTGTCACACTACCAAGATCCTACACATATTTTTGAACGTTATCTATGTATGTAATTTCATTGTCACACTACCAAGATCCTACACATATTTTTGAACGTTATCTGTGTATGTAATTTCATTGTCACACTACCAAGATCCTACACATATTTTTGAACGTTATCTATGTATGTAATTTCATTGTCACACTACCAAGATCCTACACATATTTTTGAACGTTATCTATGTATGTAATTTCATTGTCACACTACCAAGATCCTACACATATTTTTGAACGTTATCTATGTATGTAATTTCATTGTTACACTACCAAGATCCTCACATATTTTATATACTTTGATTTTGAACGTTATCTGTGTTTGTAATACATATTTTTAATTTAATTCATTTACCTTTCTTAAAATCGATTTACAATTTCACTACTATTATTGAACGTCAGAATTTTTTTTTTGTAAAAATCTGAAGAGTCCCAACCAAAGAGTATGTATATTATAGTTCCATGGTCCCAACTGCTTCCAACCGTCTGGAGCCAGTGAGACTATAGCGTCCCCAATTGGGGTATGTTGTGAGAATGAAGGTAGTGCGGAGGGGAGGGAGATGGGGAAGGAAAAGGTGGGGAAGTACCTCGCTATTCAGATCTGGGCACCAAACACGGCGAAAGCCTAAATAGTGGCATTTCACCAAAGCCATGTATGTTTCACTTTGAACTACAACTGATCAAGAGTTGTTAGTGAGACATATAATCAGATTATCAGCGATGTATTTTCTAAAACCGAGTGGAATCAAGACAAGACTATTTTTATATCATAGGTAAGTACCACAATTTTATCTTGGTTAAATTAACTTCCCACACCTTGAATAACCCACCCTTATGATAATAAACTCTAACCTACCCCGTGTGTATATTTTATACCCAGCACACAGTCACTTTAGGTAAATGTGTACATATTGGATACGTGTACATGTGTACATACACAAAACAACCCCCAAAATAATTCTGTTACTCCGCATTTCTACTTTGGGGTAATTTCTTAATTAGCCGAGTATTCGGTCATCAATGCGGCCCCTTTATATTGCATTCGATAGGTACTGCCAGAATCGCCCCGGTCACGGAAGAATACAATTTGATTATACGATGCTGTTTGGAATTTAGAATTTTTTTTTCCAACGATATAATTTGGTGAGAATAGTTTATGGTTTCGTAGATAGTTAATGAATAATAACGGTGAACTGAATTCTGAAGTGCCTACGTACATCTTTTTAAATATTAACTTGTAACATTTTTCTGTGAATCACTTTTATTTTTCCTTCCGTACGATGAATAAAGGCTTCATTAATTCACGTCATATATATTTTTAACTAGCTGAAGTGTAAACCATATTAAAATCTGTTGCGCAGTTTAGAAGAATTAAGCTCAAACACACAGACGCATAGCTACTTTGTTTTATACTTTTTAGAGATATGCCAATTCTTCTACCTGTATAACTTACATATCTGAAAAACCAGGTACTTCCCAATCTTCCACTTCCCCATCTCATACTCTTCCTCCTCCTTTCAACTTCACAACATTCCCTGTTTGGGGATAAAGTAGTTCCACTGACTCCGGTCAGTTGGGAATAGTCTTGGGTCGAACTCAAGCTACCCTATTATTGTAACCCGGTGACAAAACACAAAATCAGGTTACTTTTAAAAAGATTCGAACGTCAGCACCCGTGTCCTCCATAGTTGTACGAATTTTGTAGACCGGGCGTCTGGAATCTTGTTCTCGTGACATAGACAATAGAAATGGTAGATACCTAAATCTAAAATAGGCTACCATTTTCGAACGAGTGTACTCGGATCTCGGGTACAACGGGCACTTTCGAAATATATACTCAATGGCATTTTCCGTCTGTAGAAGTATCTGATCAAAGAGCGGCTACTTGCGACCCGTTCACTTGATTGACCCAGCTCTAGTCGGGAACAGTTAGACTCTTGTACTGTATTCACATAAAAGGAATCAGGACAAAATTGTTATTCCACCAAATGCATAATGAATTAGAGAGGTTGAAATTTACCTAGATATTGAACCCGAGGCATTTGTTGCCAACATTGTGTGTTTACCACTTAATGAAAGGGTCCCTTTGTCTTATCAATTGCCCTTTACCACTGTGGCTTGGTTCCCAAAGTTACCTAGGATATATATTGGTTTGACTTTTAGAAATACCAATCGCCCCCAAAACTAACTTCATTATCTTAAGCCAAGGTGTTTCATTGGCTGCAGCCACCGCCGTTTCCGCTCCATCTTCGGAAGAGGCTCTTCCGGTTCCGGTTTCGGCGCCAACCGGAAGTGGGACCCTACTGAAGGCTTTGTCTCTCTTCCCGCCCAAACCGGACGTCCGGTCTTGATACAAACGACCCAAGGCACGGTTTTCCTTCTACCAGAATTTCAGATTAAATTATTTTGAGTTCCTCCCTTAATGCTTTTGTGTTCTTAATTTTAGAATTTTAATTGTCCTTTTTTGAATCGAAAGAGTTGACGCTTTTGTTCCAATTTTGATGGGGATATTTAATATTTTTTCCTTCGAAAAAGTTTATATTACTTTTAAAACTTATCCGTTACGAAGAACTGCAGCAATTCAAAAATTACAAACAGAAGAAATCTGATTATAGAAATTATACACGGTGTCCGGAAACTCACAGTAAATTCGGGAAACTTGTGAATCTATATCATGTAGAGAAACCAAAAAACATTATTTTTTTCCTTTTTCCAGTTTTTTCGGAAGCTAAAGAGTTAAAAACTTTTGGGGCCCTGTGTGCTTCGACGCATTTTGCCTAAAAAAATAAAAATTCTGACTCGATTTACTCGAAAACGAAAGCTCAAACCGAAAAAGTTATACTACAAAATCGACTCCAAATTCTACGTGGATTCACCAGTTTCCTGCTTGTACTACGACTTTCCAGACAACATGTATAATCAACCATCACTTAAGAATAATAATAATATCCGTATGATTTGTACAGCGCCGTTTTTATGCAAAATCACCTCAAGGGCGCTGCGTTCTACTTGTTTATTTTGTAATGCATCTTTGGGGACAACTTTATTTTTTAACCTTTTTTATATCTGTCGACATTGTTAACGAATAAATCATAAATCATAAATCCTGGGAACTTTACAATTAATAAGCAAGCAAGTTGGACAAGGTTATAAAGCGGGTTAATTAAAGGACGTAGGGTGTGCGTATTATTACAAGTCTTGAAGAAGTCCGAATAAAAAACAGAAAGAAAGATAATGCCAATAGTTTGATCTTCTTGTGTAAATTTTTACATAATAACAAGTCAAAGAAAAGATTCGTTCTTATGCTGTCTACATCAACTATAGACAGGGTATTATTTTATCCAAAGAGGGTGCAGTACGTCGTGAAACATTTAGAATCAGGCCACTAACAATAAAACTTCTTATGTAGAAGACGATAAGGTTTAAATTCCCTCACAAGTCGCCTGTTTTGAATTATGCAAGAAAAAAACATCGCCAAAAAGCATTCATTGTTTTACGACAATTTTCTAATGAACTTAATTTTCCCATTAAGGCGAAGCTTAATGCTAAATTACTATTTTGATTAATCTTTATAACGAATTGGTTTACATTATGAATACCAAAAATATGCTTTAGATAAATTGAAGGTTTTCCTATCGTTTTGCTTGAGTAGAATACAAATAAAAAAATAAATTACTCAATAAAAAATATAAATGTAAACTACTAAAAAAAATATTTTTCAATATAAATGTATGAACGCGTAAAATAAATAACTTTAAAACATAGAGTATTATAGTTAAGATTATCTGTGACAGTTTCACTTGATTATCTTTTTTATAAAATTATTTACAAAATTATTAAAAACCTGTTTTGTGCTTGAAATCGAACGTTTCTAGACTCTGTTTGTCATGCGATTTTAATGCCTATTACCTACAATATAAGCTATACCAAGAATATACACATTTTCGGCTTGTAGCTTCCTCTTAAACAAAAAGGGGTTCGTAAGGACGAAATTTTTAACATTAAACTTTTTATAGGCCTTATACTTTTTTTTCTTAACAAAAATTCTCGATTATTCCAAAATTTATATGATGCAAAAAGTACTCGTAGAATTTAATTAAAGCTTCTAAAATATTTCCAAGTGATGATTTTTTTCAAACCAAAATACTTCTCCATAACCATAGACATATGAATATTAGTAGACCTGCCCTAAGTGATTAAAAGCGTATTATCCCCACTCCCCATACCGGTTCCATTGGAGCCGGCTGTGCTCGCGTATGGCCACAAGTGAAATTTGAAAACGTGACGTCATCATTCTTGTGCGACCTATGGTCGAGACATCATCGGTTCATTTTACGAAATAACACGGCAAAATGTTGACTTGTACTATGAAAACTTGTAAAAATAGATGTGAAAAAGAGAATAAACCCAATTGTCGTATTACATTCCATATATAAGCATTATTTTACTTTATTTTAAGAGAGAAACGTCTGGACGCGAAACACAAAGCTGGTTGGTTGCTGGGAAGTAAATTATGAACATTTATAAAAGTGTCTTAACTAATACTTAAACGAAATATTCGACTCTGAAAATAGAACCGATTTTTTTTGCCGAATTTGGACTTCGCAAATTTGTTCATAACGTGGCGAGTAATTTGCGCTCCCATGTAAAAATGTCTATTCATTCAAAAGCAGATTTTACTTTTAAGAAGTAAATGGTGATATTATAATGCGAGATGCCTATTTACTGTCAGATTGATTTATTGACGAATCACAGTCAGCTTCACCCCCTTCGTTCTCCAACAGTTGATTTTACCCCTCGCCATTATCTTCTCGTCGATTAATTCCTATGTCTGTGTCCATAACTGTTTTTATCTTCGAACGTGTATAGTTTTCTATTCGTGTAAATTTAGCTTACTACCCGAATAGAATTTACAGATAAATCCTTCGTATTATTTCTTGTTTTAAAACTATTATTTCTACTTTTTAAACAGTTAATTGGTTACCTATCTAATACATGAGACCATTTTACAAATAAATATATGAAAATTTGTGACCAAGTTTTAGTTCATTAATTTAGTCCATGTTCGTTTTGAAATTACGGGACATAAAATTATAAAAAATGACCACGGCCGAGAATCGAACCAACCAACTGCATGGAAGGCAATTATACTATCCATTACACCACCATCTGTTGTAAGAACGGCGGCATAAATTCATTATATTTATATACTGAAAATAATAATAATTATGTATTTTTGAATTTTAGAATATTACGTACTCACAAAACATCCCAACCGAAGGTATATTGTTTAATTTTATACTTATGGGTGCGTGAAAAATTGTATTCCTGCAAAATGGGTTAAATTATTCAAGTTCATTGAACTTTTGATTTTCAAAATTGGCATTGACAAGTATTGATCATATCAGACAAGCAATAAAGTACGTAAAAATATTTAGGTAATTATTGAAAAAAAATAAAAATTTTGAAATGTGTATTTCTTTTGTTAAAATATTTGACAGATGTTTGTGATTTTTCAAGGCAAATATGTATTTTTTTTATATATAAACACTTTCAATTACACAAATCTTGTAATTATTAAAATGTCACGTGATTTTAGTAATTAATAATGGTGATATAAAGCAAAGAATCTTTGTTTTATGAATAGACATGTATATGGATAGACAATAACACGGGCATGTGCCTAGCATGGTGGTCTAAAAATTCCTCAATGCATGTAACTAATAATTTCATAGAATAAAGAAACTTAAAAAAAAAAGATCAGCGCGGTATTTCAAGAATTTATATTTCTTACACTGCTTATACCATAAATAGTTAGTAATAACATAGATCACTGTAGAAATGTATTACAAATTTGTACAGCGCCCTTGAGGTGATTTTACAAAAAAACGGCGCTATACAAGTCATCCAATTATTATTATTATTATTAGTATTCGACCACATTCTAACCGAGTCCACGATCGCTCCAGTTATAAAAGCCATAAATAACCCGTAATAACCTATCCGCACATTAATCTCTTCCTTCAAAGGAACGAGCAACAAATGTAATATTATGTATTTGTAGTAAATATTCGTGAACGCGCCATCCATTGAACCCCGTCTCGTCAAAGGAGAGTAAATATTTGGTTTGCAGGCAGAAATGGACTACGGATCAAACGAAACGGGACGACACACGATTTTAATGGATTCTTAGAATCAGCGTTTGTTTACAAGGCCCCGCATTAAAACACGAACCAATCTACATAAAACAATGTAATTAATCTTTTATAATACGTTCATTTCTGTAATTTTATGGTAATTCAAATTTAATCTTTTGTTAAAACTTTAAACATTGAAACGAGCATAGTAAACCTTTTGATCTAGGTTAGGTATATCAAGAGGAACGGCTACGCGTCCTTTTTCATACAAAACTTAAATTGGGATTCGACGTGAAAATACCCAACCAAACTGAATAATATTTTTTTAACCAAAGTTATAGAAAAAATGTAATAAATATGTGTGCTACTAAATTATGATATGTATGCAATTAAAGATTTCAATTTTGAATGGCACACATATCATAATATAAATATATATGCCATTATATATTGATATGTATGCCATTAAAAAATGAATTCTTTAAAGCATACATATCATAATTTATATTATGATATGTATTCCATTAAAAATTGAATTATTTAATGGCATACATATCATAATTTAGTAGCACCCATATTATGATATGTATGCCATTAAATAATTCAAGTTTTAATGGCATACATATCACAATTTATATTATGATATGTGTCCTATTAAAAATTGAATGTTTTAATGGCATACATATCATAATTTAGTGGCACACATATTATGATACGTATGCCATTAAAGAATTCAATTTATAAAGATTTTAGAGGCAACTTTGGATTTTTTTTTGTGAATAACCCTTCAGTACTCCCCGAAGATCGGGGGAGTACTCCTTTCTACTGGATGCCATTAATAAAATCCTAAAAATCTATATGACATTAACTATCAGTTGATGTCCCCGATGAAAGACAACCACGGTCAATAATTACATTTATCTTTCATGGTGGGCACAGCTTAAAAATAACATGATATTATTGTTTTTGAGCATTTAGTCCTAAGCTTTATGCTTGAAACTTTAAGTTCGCAGCTTGGAGTAACAATCTCGTAGCTTTAAGCTTGATGTTAAGGTTTGAGCTTACAGATTTTTCATAAGCTTGGAGCATTGTAATAGGAGCTTTAAACTTGGATCGTTAAGCTTGAAGCTCTAAGCTTTGAGATTTGCACGGAGTTTTAAGTTTTAAACCTTTAGCTTGTATAATTTAGCTTGCAGCTTTGCATTTTGGAGCTTTAAGCTGTACCTAAACATAGAGTTTTGAGCAAGACTTAATTTAAACTGAAAATAATAATATTTGAATGATTTATATATCGCAGTGTTTGTGCAAAATCACCTCAAGGGCGCTGTACAAATATATAATACATTTCTACAATTTTCTATGTTATTACTATATATGCTATAATATAAACTATACAAGCGGTCACTTTTGTGTAATGATGGAAGGAGTCCCACAAAACTCGAGTAGTAGGAACTCCTGTACTGTTTTTTAGGTGAAACCGCGCAAGATTCCCAACTGCTCCTAATCGTCTAGAGCCAGCGAGACTATGGCATCCCTGATGAGAGGCTGAAAGTAGTGGGGAGGGGAAGGAGATGGGAAAGTGGAAGGTGGGGAAGTACCTGGCTATTAAGATCTGGTCACCAAACACGGCCAAAGCCATTTCAAGCAACGTTTCAATTTAGAATGATGGTCTTTCACCAGGGCGATACTGAGAGTACCTTCCACTCTAGAACGTAATATACAACACAATCAAATAAAATTTACTTGCGCACGCTGGGATTTGAACCCGCGATTGATTTGTGTCGAGAGCCTTACTCCTCCTCGGAGGTTGTCGAAAAAATTAACATAAATGCCTCAAATAGTGCAGCAACCTAAAAGACATACACGAAAAATTCTAAAACGAGAAGTTTTCCGGTAGTGGCTAATGGCCCGCTGGTAGTGTTTATGTTGAGTAATTTACGGTCCCGGGTTCGACATCTACCACGGACCCGCGCAAAGCACAGCAGCGCTCCGGTGCGCGGGAGCAGCTCGTCCAAACCGCTGGAGATTTACTATACGGACTACAGGTCTGTGGGATCGGATGTATTTGTGCGGTTGAGTTTTTTAAAGCATTTTTTGTCTTTCACTCACAAAATGCTTTAACGTAACTCTGTTAGATGTACTATGGTTCAAGTGTCCAACCGATTTTCTTTCTGTAAAAGAAATGTAATAACCAAATAATTTACTTTCTCAAATATATAAATTTATCCTAAAATATGTGTTAGGATACAGGTTGTTTTTGCAGATTAAAATGTAGGTCAAAACTGATGTAATTCGGTAATATGAGATAACTTCGACCTTCCTACCCAAGAATTGGAGCCGATAATTATACAAACCTCACCAACGAATCGATAGAATCCATTGTCATCGATAACGAGTCTATCTGCCGAGTTTTAGCTCGATCGGATGTCGGGAAGTGATAAATAAAAAAATAAAAATAAATAAAAAATTAAATATAAAAAATATAAAAAAATAAAAAAAATAAAAAATAAAAAAGTCAGGATGTGAGTTAATTTCCACTTCCAAGATTTGCATTCATTCATCGCTGCGAGCACTTCCTCAGAAGAACCTATGTTGAGGTGTTACACAGTTATTATAAAGATAATATATTGAGAAAAGTATGAAAATAGGTAAATTCTAACGCAGCATTACGTTCATTGGCCAACTGTATTGTACATATAGTTTTGTATTAGTGATCGACCAACCGGTGAATGCAATCTGTTAATAGGATAGCCATAAATTGATAATAGTTTGTCTAGTCTATAATTAGTTATAATATAGATCATTATAGAAATTATTTTTTTTAATTTGGTATTTTGGATTAGGGTACCACTGCCCCGGTAACCATTTATTGGATAACCAACACCTCTGCCATAGGTCAGCCCAAGAGGTCCGCTACGTTTTGTGAGCTAGCTGGGGTGCGTTCAGGATGTGTCTTCCCACCAGTTACGTGGCGTGCCAAATCGGGAGAGGCGGGTTTGGGGAGACCCATTGACCTCTCCAACTGGTCTCTCGACCAGTCGCGTTGCCTTGCGCCGCAGTGGGAGGGACATATTCATATGTTCGTCACTCCTGGACACACTGATCCCTAGATTCCTACCTGTGATGTCTGTATGAATGTGTGTAAGTGCAAGCGAGATAGCATGCTTGCGAGATGCTATAAAAAGCGATGCATACTACGACTGTCCCTCTTTTGTTGCAAGCAGATCCCCAATAAATATCAGTACAAGATCAAGTATCATTATTGTGTACGACCTTCACCCGCTACTCCATACATTACATTTGGCGCAGCCGGTAGCATCTCGCAAGCATGCTATCTCGCTTGCACTTACACACATTCATACAGACATCACACTACCTAACACTCATATCTTTTAGCTTCCCAAAACCTCCTCTCCTAAAAAAGGCCCAACACACATCATCCCAAAAGATGTGTGGGGTTAATTAAAAAAAATCAATGTATTATATATTTTTACAGCGCCCTTGAGATGATTTTTCTCAAAAATTACGCTATACAAATCATCCAAATATCTGTTAAATTATTAAGTTGAATAGAACTTTCATTACAAAACCGACCCCATTCAGTTCCTGTCCATTGCCTCGTAAATCCCAAGTCCGACTGACGCGGGCTATTTTGGTGTCCGGACGTGGTAAATATCTAGTATTGTAATGCCGGCTCATATAGCACTGGCTCGCTAGTATAGGTACAGGGGTTCGCTGCCAACTCGTTGTGTAGTTTGGCCCAAACAAACTGGCCAGTGAAAATGATTGGCAAACAACAGAAGGCTCATTATGTACTGGATATTTTCTGAAATTATTTCATGCCCTGGCTGAGAGTTTGTATGAATAAAGTGATTCCACGACCATGAAACATTGAATAAAATTAACAGAACAGCAAAAAAACTATCCTAAAGTAACTATTATTTTAGTACATTCGTTTTAATTTTTTGTGTGTACTAGCTTTTTCTTCGATCAATTGGCAATAGAATCGTTGAAATTCCAATTCACATTTTCGTATGATGATAACGCAAGAGATCGCACTTCTAGTACTGAGGAATATGACAGGAAATGAGTTGGAGGAAGAAAAAAGTGGCAGTGCTGAAAGTATCTTTCACTCTTTAATAAAATAATAACCCCGCGGCTTGCCATTGTTCTCGAAAATCTGTTACTTTGTTTGCAAGAGTGAACTTTCAGTCCTTTTTCTAGTTTACCATAAACTATCCTGAAAAATTATAATTTTTAAAAATTTTGCATTTCACCATGTTGTATTTTTAATTTAAGGGCAATAAAAAAATTACATCTACGAATTTAAATCCAGGACCAACACCAGAGCCAAAGCTTGTTATACATCGATTGAAATTGGGGATAAGATACAGAGAACCGTGAGGTTCGAGAAGCAGTGAAATTTTAAGAGCATGAGAGAACGCACATTAGTCTCTTGTCTATCCTATATACTCGTCATCTGTATGAATTTAATTATTAATAAAATACACGTGATTTGTTGTGAGGTTAGACTTTTGATTACCAAGAACCATACTAAACACGATCTCTGGTTTCTGAGATTCTGAATATAATTTTACCCTTTCTTTAGATTTTTTTGCTAATCGTTGATTTTTTTTAAATACTATTTACTGAGTGCTCCATTTTCCGCATACTAATTAACGTTTTCTTGTCTACAGTTCTTCGGGATGATTTCCGCTCCCAGCCCCACGATACGAGGGTCGCGGCCGGCGAAACGGCCCTGCTGGAATGCGGCCCACCGAAAGGAAACCCTGAACCCGCAGTGTACTGGACCAAGAACGGGCAGAACATCGACATGGAAGCCAACACCAGGTATGTTGTGGAGATTACTACCCACAGACAACTTCTTCTTATTTTTCCCGAGTCTACTGGCGTCCAGCATTAGACATTTTTTTTGCCTCTCTTTGACAACTCATCCATCGGAAACTGCCGTTCTCTTTTAATCGTCTTCACATCTTTTGTGAGCCACCTCCAGACGACATCAAGAAAAAATAGTTTTAAAGATGATAATAATACAACCAATCATAGTATCTTTGGCTTGAATAGCTTTCAAAGGATGCATAAACACCAACGGATTGGTTACAATCCAAGGGGGATCCAAATGAACATCTTTTGTCCCTCAATGAAAGTATAATACCCAAAAATTCTTCCGTTGGAATTTGCAGTAAGATAAGTACCAGCTTTGTTAGCTTTTGCGTTTCTTACTGTTTCCTAACATATGGGTTCTCTTCCAGATTCAGACTCTCCTTACCGGTCAAGGAATGCATACTCCATTACTTACCCGGCGGAATTAATAAAGATCACAAGACGTCCCCTGAGGCCTTAGACTGGCTCCATGACCGGTCCCTAGGCTAATTACACCTAACCCAGTATCCTTGAGGTTTTTTCTAGCGCCAGGCGCCGTTTGACTGGCTCACAGACCTGAATGTTTCCCTACCATGCTAAAGAAGAAGATTCCTTCATCTCCTGTAGCATCCACATTGCATCCCTAAAGATGACAGATGCATTTGCTGAATATCACTGTGAAAGAAGGGCCTGTGCGGTAGATGAGTAAAATATATTAAATTAAAACGTTTCAATTTTGTTCCAGAATGTCGTTGGTCGACGGAGGTAGCCTGATGATATCTTCAGTGCGCGCGGGGGACGCAGGTGCCTACCGCTGCGCCGCGCACTCAGTTGTCGGCGTTAGAGAAAGCCGCCCCGCTCAGCTGAGCGTGCTGTTGCGCCCGCACTTCATCGTGAGGCCGCAAGCGCAGGCGGCGCTGGTTGGGCACAACGCAGAGTTCAGATGCCAGGTGACGTATTTTGTATGGATAGAGCGAATGGACGTTTATATACAGGCCGGCAATAATCATTGCGCATGACGAATCGCCGTGTTAGTTTTACTTTATAATATTATAAGAAAAAAAAACTCAACAGTTAGTTATGCAAATCTGCAACGTAACAGTTTTTTCTGCAGATTCTACCATACCATTTTGTTTTAACCCTAGATAGCTAACGTTGTTATTGTTACCCAATAAGCTAACCATTCGACTTTTAGACGAACATTTTTTGCGTTTCTATTATTTATGTTTTATTTAGTAAAATATGTCATGATGAGGTTATAATTTAAACAAACTAAAACCTTTATTTATTCAAGTTTTAAGTAAGTACTAAATCACGTATCTTAAATGGTACTACTTTTTTGAGATGAATTACACATTTTCAACATTTCACCTCTCAACACTAAATACACAACAGTTGAGAATAATTACCGTTTTTCTTTGACATAGGTATACAAATCAATGATGATAATCGAATTCCTTTTTTTGCGCAAGTTGGACAAAACCATTAAAATTACCAAAAAGTTTAAACAAACATTCGACAAAGTGACGTGTAGTCAGCAGATATTATACTCTAAGCAGAAACACTCAAAAGAGAGAGGATATGCATTCGTTGCTCGTCATTTTGACGAACGTTAGCTATCTAGGGTTTATGAAACATTATATTATTGTGTAAATCATTTTATCGTCCAATTGTCAAATGCATAAGGCGTAAGTACAAAGCTCAAGTAAATAACATTATATTTTAGTTAAAATTGACTTCGAAGCACTAAGCTTTGTTTGAAGTTTTTAATTGTTGAAATTGACGTTGAACCAATTAACGAATAGTGCCATTTATTTACATTTCAACGTTGCACGTTAACCGCCGATTCTAGGACCCTCAGAATCAAAATTAAACCAAACGCTGACAGGCGATTAACGGGGACCTTTCAAATATTAAAACATTCAAAATGACGCTAATCGTTAATCGACATTCTAATTTGCAAAATTATTATTTCATATAACACCTAATTATAATTGCGGATGTCTTCTTCTTGGAATATACTGTAAAACCTTCAATGGTGATCATTGTTGCGACCATAGACATATGAATATTAGTAGACCTGCCCTAAGTGATTAAAAGCGTATTATCCCCACTCCCCATACCGGTTCCATTGGAGCCGGCTGTGCTCGCGTATGGCCTCAAGTGAAATCTGAAAACGTGACGTCATCATTCTTGTGCGAACTATGGTCGAGGCATCATCGGTTCATTTTACGAAATAACACGGCAAAATGTTGACTTGTACTATGAAAACTTGTAAAAATAGATGTGAAAAAGAGAATAAACCCAATTGTCGTATTACATTCCATATATAAGCATTATTTTACTTTATTTTAAGCATATTCACATCGTATAATATAGATCAGTTTTAGAAACATATACTATCACATCGAGATACGTCTGAACGCGAAACACAAAGCTGGTTGGTTGCTGGGAAGTAAATTATGAACATTTATAAAAGTGTCTTAACTAAATACTTAAACGAAATATTCGACTCTGAAAATAGATCCGAATTTTTTGGCCGAATTTGGACTTCGCAAATTTGTTCATAACGTGGCGAGTAATTTGCGCTCCCATGTAAAAATGTCTATTCATTCAAAAGAAGATTTTACTTTTAAGAAGTAAATGGTGATATTATAATGCGAGATGCCTATTTACTGTCAGATTGATTTATTGACGAATCACAGTCAGCCTTACGCCCTTCGTTCTTCAACAGTTGATTTTACCCCTCGCCATTATCTTCTCGTCTATTAATTCCTATATCTGTGGTTGCGACCAATTGATCGCTTACAGAGGCAATTGAAGCGTGTGTCGTTTGAGACTTGTCATTGACTTGTGAATGATGACATTTTTGATTGAAGCTTTATTAACATTTTTTTACCGTCTTCTCTAAGCTATTCGGTGCCGCATTGTCGGTGATTTAAGCTATTCCACGGAATGAAATGGAACCCATTATTGTATGGTGATATTTATTTTAACAAGATAGCCCTTGAAAATCAACAAAATCTGGTCAAGGGTTAACATAAAGACAAACTAAATTTGGCCAAAATCAACCAAGAGACTTAAGCAGCTTCCGTGAAAAGGGTAGATTTTCCAAGTAAGCCCAGAGCTTAGGAAAACTTACGGAAACCCTTGTACATTGAAAATCCTACTCCCTTATATGTAAGTTGTGACGCCTTGTACGGATTATTTTGGGCAGAAACCGAAAAATATTTTTTCTGAAGATATTTTTTCTAAAAATCGGTTTGTGTTAGTTATTCAAGAAGGTCTGACGGTTACTTGATTTCCTAAATTTTTCATAAATCTGTCAAATGAGAAATTTTCAAGATCTTTATTTTTGATTTGATTTATTTGTCTTTATTATTTTATGGAGACGAGGATGGTTATAAACGTAAAAAACGTTTACAGAAATACATCTCGAGATTCTAGGCAGCTCACTGCAATATAAATGTATTCGTATTAATTATTTTATAAAAATATTTTTGCGAATTAGTGCGTAAATGGAAGTTATGTTTATAAAAACATCGAATTTTGTAGTTAATTTTCCTCAATCAACACAATTTTTTTGGTCAGTATTATTTTTGTCAGTCTTTACGAAAATTAACTTGTTGGTAATATTTTTTACCTAAGTGACTGAAATCATAGATATTTGTAATGTCTATTTTTGTCCTGTTTACTTTATTCGATAACCTGATAAAAGAGAACATTGACAAGTTGAAAATGATAAAATAATATCTACGTAAGTTAGGTGCCTGGATAAAACAGATCATGATAAAATAAAACTTGCATTAGGCTAGGTGACCGGATAAAACAGAAAAAATAACAAAATAGAACAATGACAAATTAGAACCTGCTAAAATAATACCTAGGTTAGGTTTCCGGATAAAACAGATCATGATAAAATAAAACCTGCATTAAAACAGAACAATGATAAATTAGAACCTGCTAAAATAATACCTAGGTTACGTTCCCGGATAAAACAGAACATGATAAAATAAAACCTGCAATAGGCAAGGTGATCGGCAAAAATAGAAAAATAACAAAACTGAACAATTACAACTTAGAACTTGCTAAAATAATACCTATCTTAGGTTCCTGGATAAAACAGATCATGATAAAATAAAACCTGCATTAGGCTAGGTAACCGGATAAAACAGAAAAAATAACAAAACAGAACAATGACAAATTAGAACCTGCTAAAATAATACCTAGGTTAGGTTTCCGGATAAAACAGATCATGATAAAATAAAACCTGCATTAAAACAGAACAATGATAAATTAGAAACTGCTAAAATAATACCTAGGTTACGTTCCCGGATAAAACAGAACATGATAAAATAAAACCTGCAATAGGCAAGGTGACCGGCAAAAATAGAAAAATAACAAAACTGAACAATTACAACTTAGAACTTGCTAAAATAATACCTAGGTTAGGTTCCTGATAAAATAAAACCTGCATTGGGCTAGGTGACCTGATAAAACAGAAAAATGACAAAAACATTATAAAAAAAAAATAGTTTTGGCCGCGGGATAAAAGAGAACAAAGAAATAAAAGAAAAAGTGATAAAATTATGTATTAGGTTGGTTTTTGTTTTGTTTTGTTTTTTTTTTAAATTTTTCCTTACTGTTCTGTTTTGTCATGGGTCACGTTTTGTTTAGATATGTATTTTCATCCTTCTAACACTCGTACTTTTTTATTATTTCGTCATATTTTATATATCAAAAAAGTCTTATTCATAAAAGTGACACATGAAATCATAAGTATAGATTGAACTGAAATGAACTGAAAGTGATGGATATCTGTATGATATAAGAAATAAAAATAATTTAGAAAATATGAATAAAATAAGGATATGAATAAACAAAAAATCATGTAGCTGAAAGGTTACAATTGATATTACGAAGTATATGTTGGGAATACAATGAAAAATATTAGAATTAAAATATAATTGCAATAAATGTTATGTTAAATAAAAGTTATGTTTAACCTCTTATTGGTTTAATAATTATAAATTGTAACTACTAAAACTGTTGATTTTCCAAACTAAAATAATACACTTTTTAATGGACAGTAAATAGTCAATAAATAAATGTTTTGATTCCCACAGGTCGGCGGCGACCCCCTACCTGAAGTGGTCTGGTCAAAAATCGGCGGACGTCTCCCGGCGGGGCGAGCTGACGCAGGAGTCGCCCCCGCCTCCTCCACCGGCCAAACCTCCACCCTCAACAACAACAATAACAACGGCAACGGTAACAGCAATAACGGTCTGGCGTCGGGCGCTGCAGTGGCGGCCTCGGCGCAACTGGTCCTGCAGAGGGCCGAACCGGCTGATGCGGGGGTTTATGTTTGCACGGCAAAGAACGCGGCGGGGACGGCGACGGCGAACGCTACCCTGGCGGTCTATTGTGAGTGATTCTAAAATATTTATTTTTTAAAACTTAAAAACTAGACTTTAACACAAGGAAAAGTTTCGGAACGATTGGCCACAGGAACATCTTTAAGATTTTATACTGAGGATCTTGACCCCAACTCCAATTTCCATGGTAGACAAGGCTCCTCTACGCTCCTAGCCAAGGACACCAGACGTCAGTGATACTTGGTCACTCCACGCATTGATGACCTTCCTCTGCTTCTCCTGGTAAACACTTTGCCAATGACTATGAGTTTCTCCAAGTTGGACTCCTCAGTTTGTTGAGTATCATAAAATACATTGTAGTCAGACATTTGACAGCCTATTTTCTAGCTCTTCCATAATGAACACTTTGTGCATCAGGCTGTTCATGGAATCCTGCGCCAGTTTTCGAGTGTGTCTTTCGCTGATTTATCCATTGTGCCAAGTAGTATCCATGTTTCCACACCGTATAGAAAAATATGCGGAAAATCAGCTTAACTTAACCCACAATCATTTGGTAACTGTTGGCATTTCATCTATCTACAAATGTGTTTGTTATGTTCCGGTTCCGATTCAATATGGCGGCCGTTTTCTTTACTACCTTTTTAGATTTACCCTTTAGAGTTTGCATGATTGTGGTTCGTGTTACGAACTGTGTGCTCTTAAGAATGTTAAAAATAGAATTTTCATTGAGATGTGATGTGACATTCATTTTGACAAATTGTATTAAAAATTCTTTTTTGAAATAAAAAGAAATGTTATATAAAATATTTACGGCTTACAATTAAGGAAGTATTAGTATTTAAGTGTACACCTACTTACAAATCTAATGCTTCCATAGAAAAATGGTTTTGATTCATCAAATAAAAGAAAAATAGAAATGTTCTCTTTTGAACGCAAGGTCTACTGTTCACAGAGCTACTTATTTAGTATACCTATACTTACCAAAGATTAAATTTGGAATAAAGTTACTAGTTATTTAAGAACTATCATATGAACACAAAGTAAGTTCATAAGATACTAATTCAGAAATTCATTTAGTTTTGAAAACTTTTATATTTTCAGGATTACATTTTTTTCCATAATAACCTACTCATTAACCTATTCATGTCGAAAAACTTCCACTCTCAAACTATTCATGAAATAAAACCATTAAAGTATATCAAAATAAATTATAAAACAAACACGTTTGCGTGTTGGTTTGTAAACACTATTCAAGCTTTTCGTGAAAAATTATCAAATAATTTGTTTAGGGTAGATTTGGGACTATTACAACAGCATATCACACTAGAACAAGGCGGCTACTTAGCATTGTGATAAAAACATTAAACATTAAAGCTCTAAGCTCTAAACGGTGAAAATGTTTTATCTAAAACGCTCATTTAGTTATTACATGTTTACATACGTTGATAGGTGTTAAGCGTTGAAATATTTGTGTAATGTTTGAAAGTTCGTGGTTTAACGATGAAAAACCGTTTTCATGTTGTGTTTTTTTTAGATACGAGTACGTTTGTACAAACATATTGTTATATTTGAACTCCAAAGTATTGTATTAACTAGTGTTTTAAATACGTTCTCCTCGTTATTGCCGGATCTAAGAAACAAAGGTAATTTGTTTACAATTAAATTTATATGCACACTTTAAAAAGAATAAGAAGCCAGCTAGGGCAGTTTTTTTCCCTATCACAGGGCTGTCCCATTTTGAATATGCATTTTAATTAGCCTGATAGCAAACATATCAAACGCTTACGCCCTAAAACCAGTTCACGAGAATTTTTATCAAGAAATCTGAATTGACCAAGATGTGAGAAACACTCCTGAACACTCTCAGGGAAATGTAGTGAATCTCTGTTTAGAATGGGAAGAGGAAGGAGGTGAGAAAGGGGAAGATTCTGAGGTACCTGACTCTTCAGATCTGGTCACCAAATACCAAAATAGCCATTTCAAGCAACGCCATTTTGATTTTAAATATTTGTCTTTCACGAGGACGATAGCGACTTAATACGACTATAAAGTAACGAGAGTGTCACTTTTGATTAGGGTATTAAATGTGACATAATTTTCACTGTTGATTTAAAATTATTTAAAAAATATATCAATGATTTTCACGAAGAACACCGGCAACCTGTTTCTAATGACAAGGATCAAGTATTAACATTTTTAACGTCAGCCTACGGGGCCATGTTTCAAATGGCGTGTCCGAGTATTTTGTATTTACATAAATTTCACTGATAAGCTTCGAACCAACTTTTATTGTCAACGATACCACAAAATAATAATGAAACTTGTAAACCTGAGATGGTGTAACTGTGGAAAACTCAGTAGCTCAACCAAATTTTAATATAAATGCATAATAAACCAAAACTCTCGACAACTACGGCGTGGGACCGCGTGGGGCTTCACGGGACACGATTGCACACATTTTATCAATGTTCACTTTGAAAGCTCATAACTTTGTCGTTTTTGAAGATATCGAAAAAATAATTGTTCTCGTCGTTAACAACTCTTTAACTATAATACATTGTATAAGAAACAAATAGATGACTCGGTCTTTCCTTGCTTCTTTCATTTTAAAACACCGCCTCATTCTTACTGTTAATTAATTAACTTGATCGTT
Organism: Hesperophylax magnus; assembly: GCA_026573805.1. Taxonomy (NCBI): domain Eukaryota; kingdom Metazoa; phylum Arthropoda; class Insecta; order Trichoptera; family Limnephilidae; genus Hesperophylax; species Hesperophylax magnus. The sequence goes on along the minus strand of JAIUSX010000184.1, from coordinate 7,353,648 downwards.
CCATGTCTTCCTTGTATATCCCCGACTTTCTGATGACCTTTTCTCCATCCATCCGCTCTATTCACACACACTCAATTCAATGGTTACATTGCGCGACATGACTTTAGCTCTGTAGGAACCTATAGTTAATAACAATAATTGGATAATTTGTATAGCACCGTTTTTGTGCAAAATCATTTCGCTGGCGCTGTTCTAAAAATATATATATTTTTATTTATTAAAGGTAAAGTAATGTTTACAAGACAAGGTTTTTACGCAAAGCACAAAGGATAACATGGAAATTGGAAATTCATATGTCATACCGGTCATACGGCATATATTCTGGTCTAGTAATGTGTAATTTCTTTCACCTAAGAAATTCTAAAAATATAGTACTATAGATTCACATGTCTTATACTGATTTATAAATGTGGAAATTCTAACTATACAATTGTAAATGTTCTCCAAAATGCCCTGGAAAGAATCTCAGACTTGTGATGTCCAGAAAGAAACCATTCATCTGTTCTGAATGCATTTACTAGTGTTATCCAAATTTACCCTGGTAATAAATTACATCTTTGCCATTCTTTCAAGGATAAAGAAACCATCCTGTCACTTCGAATGCAATCAACAATGTTCTCAAAATTTGTTTTGACAGCATCGCCATTCCATTGTAAGAATATTGTGTACTAAATACAAAATTTGGCTGTCCTGAAATGGGAATCCTTCCCAGTTGGACAGACAAAGGTTCATTTTGTTTTGTATTGTTTGTAATTTATATATATAAAATAAAATAAATAAATAACAATTTATTATAAGCAATAATTAATAGCCTGAAACAAAAAAAAATAATTAAAAAAATTGACGTAGCACAGTGGTTCCGTGCACTTGACCGGCAATCAGAAGGCGTGGGTTCAATTCCCGTCGGCGGCATTTATTTTTTCCCGGAAGGTTTATTCAATTTATATTTGTGTTTCAGGCTAATAATTATTGCGTACAATAATTTGTTAAATATATCATTTTATATTTTTTAAATTGAATAATAATATCGTTGAATATATAAAATATAATATCTATGACTTCCTAGACTTTGTCTGATTGTGTAAAAATATCTACTCCATAAATCTTTCGCCATTCTGTTGAAGCAAGTCAAACAAGGGATTAGCATATCGACCAACATAATTTAACATACATTAATACTTATTATGATAATAAAGCTCTCCATGCTATTATCCCCCCCCCCCCCTTTCCTTATTATTGTATATTAGTGTTGTTACAAATTGAGGCATTCAGATTGGGAATCAACCTTTTACATGTTTTAATTTTTTGCCCGGCGAATTATGATTTTGATAGCTTCAAACTCAAATTACTAAAATTAATATTCGCGTATTATGATAGTACTCTTAACTGGTTTGTAGCCTTGAAAAATTACTGAACAAAACTTTTGTTCAGTAATTATTATAATTTTTGTACTAAGAATCTATTATTTTGATCGATTGAGAGTTGGGGAAGAGGAAGGTTGTAAAATTCTTGGCTATTCAGATATAGTCACTAAAGTCGTCTAAAGCCATTTCAAGCAACTTTTAAAAACATACTAAATAAAGCATATTTTGTCTACGTTAACTGTTTATTCGTTTGCGATATGCAGTCGTGCTTGGTAACAACTTTCCGACATTGATTGATTGACAAATTACCGATATTGTCGTTAAAACATTTATCGATGATTTGTGATAGGGGCCGCGAAAAAAAAATTATAATTAAATTTTTAAATAAAGATAGTTTTTTTTAAATTTTCCAAATATTTCGACCCTTTACACAGGCTCGCCAAAGATGACATATTCCCTGAGGAAAATTATAAAATTACAGAACCTACCGTGTGGAGTTATTGTAAAAAATATATAAATATGTTCAAAATACAAATAATGCAAAATACAAATAATACTACATGTCTTGTTTGCTAATAACACTAAATTTCAGCAATACAAAAGGTTGGTTCTCAGTGACTTTTCTCAAGGACATCATTGCAGGAAATGTGTATGTGTACCAATACACACTTGTTCGCATCATCTTGCGCAACTTATCTCTGTATGCCAAAATCTAAAAAAAGTAAAAAAAATATTATCTGCAAAATGATTACACGGCGTGTTCGCTACAGTGTATTACCATTTTTAATAAAGATTTACATAAATAACTACAACATTATTGCTTTAATACCATCGTATTTATAACGGGTCAACTCTTTTAACATCACGTCGTAATGTCGGAATCTTAAACGTCGTAATTTCGACGGCGCGACGGTTAAATGCAATACATATCGTTATTTACGTTAAATTGAATGTACATTTCGAAGCTTTTATCTTCGTATTGCCAATATGGAGGTCATTTTCGGGTTATATTGATAACAGTGACTGATACTTCGAACGAAATGTTATCATTATTTAAATATTTTTACTCTACGTGGAAATGTGTTTTGAGAGGTTCGTGTTGATATTAGAGTGTCAATGTGTTTTTACTTTTTTTTACGAGTACTGTGATGATTTTTCCAAAATCGGCTACATAACTCTGCAACTGTGCAATCCACCCTTATCGTATCGAGCCTCTTATTTTTTAGCTCAATTATAAATTTTAGGGTATTGTAAATTATTCGCTATCTCACACTTGACATTCTTAGTTTTTTCTGCATAATAATTATCTTAGAATACTTGCTACAATTCAATACTGCTCCCATGCTTGTAGCAGGTATTCCAAGATAATAATTATCTTAGAATACCTGCTACAATTCAATACTGCTCCCATGCTTGTAGCAGGTATTCTAAGATAATAATTATCTTAGAATACCTGCTACAATGCAATACTGCTCCCATGCTTGTAGCAGGTATTCTAAGATAATAATTATCTTAGAATACCTGCTACAATTCAATACTGCTCCCATGCTTGTATTTTAAATTATTTGCAACTTTTTTATCTGTGTTTGATTGCACGAAAAAAGGACACTAGAGCAGTAATTTAAATGAGATGCTACTATACTATCTTCTTCTAATTTATTCATTATTCTTCTTAAAAAATGATTTTTTTGCCATTTTCTAATTGATAACAAAACAATTTTTTTTAAATAAATAACTTTGTATACACCACTATTTAATAAAAATAATCGACGTGTTTCAAAACCAATGGTTTCTTCGTCATGTTAAACTATATAATATATTAATAATTATATATTTTACAATTATTTAGGGTGAAGCAAAGTTCTGTTTTAACTCGACCGTTTTGCATTTCGTCTATCTAAATGATATGTTTGTACGTTACGTTGCCGTTTCAAAATGGTGGCCATCTTAATGCTTCAGTAAAGATTATTTTTTCAAATGTGGAATAGTCGTGTTCATGTGGAATTTCGTATTCGATTTTTTTCAATATGTTTAATGAAAAATATTTAAAAAAAAGAATGGTCATTGACTGATAGTAACGTTTCTTTGAACAAATTGTACCATTCCTTATTTGAAATTATTATAAATGTTTGCAGAAAAGAATATGTGATTTATAATAATAAGTAGGTGGGTATTTAAACAAATACTACAAAATCTTACGATTTCAAAGGAAATTTTTGTTTTGATTTATTGTAAGATAGAAAATTACAAAAATGTTTTTTTGGACACGAGGTCTATTGTTCACAGAACTACTAGTCTATCACGTTTGCACAGTAGGTACTGCTTTTTTATACCAACGTTGTTAAGAAATAACACTGTATTAACTTGTGCATGTACAACTCTTCTATTATGTCTTTTAATATTTCACACCTTTACCGGGCAACCTGCAAGCTACTAATGAAAACAGAATATGTATTACGTTTATTAAGGATAATATAATTTTACAAATAATATCTATATTACCGTAATAACTTTTTATGTGGGTATCAATTTGATAAAAGGTGTTGTGTGTGTTAAAAACGAATATCCTTTTCAGGGTCTTTTGTTTTCTCGTCTTATCTCCACACGGGAAACTCCTGGATTTATTTATCTTAGAGATGCTGTGCGAAAGGCCTTTTTAAGAAGATGGGGACCTTACCTGAGTCTTGAAAAGATCACATGGCAATCAAATTGCTTTTTTACGTTAGCTCCACACAAGAGACCCTGAAGAAAATAATCCCCTTCAAGGCCTATGTCATCTTTGCAGATGCTGTGTTCTTTTTAGGAATGGAAGAATATGAAGTTCTGGGAAAGAAAAATGTTGGGTGGGTAGAAATCTGGGAGTCAGTGTATCAGGAGTGATGGACGCATGAATCCATCCCTCCCACTGCGGTGCAATGCGATGTTCCGAGAGTCCTGTTGAAGAGATCAAAGGGTCTCCCTCAACCAACCTAGATCCGGCCGGCCACGCAGTTGGTGGGCAGACGCATCGGATGAACCTCTCCCCCATGAACCCGGGCACTCCTTTTAAGTCACCAAACGTAGCGAACCACTTGGGGAGACCTATGGCAGAGGTGTTGGTTATCCAATAAATGGTTCCAGGGATGCCGGTACCCATACCCGCCTCCTAAATTGGAAATTCACTAAAGACAGACAAAACAACAAATAGGTACTTAAAATTAATTTTATTTTTCTCTGGACTACAGGAACAAGAACGAAATTCCTGTAGTCGAACTGATAGTTCCCATAAATAGCGTTCTGCGTCAACAAAAACAAATGAAGTACTGATTAGTCAATACCGGAATTGGTACGGTACCTACGCATATAAAATGAGCCAAGCCGGGTTTGTCAAAAGTCACTAGTTCCAAAAGCAGCCCACAGCTGGAGCCGAAACAGGGATCTTTATTCAAATTAGTTTATGGACTCTTTACAAAACGGTGATTTATGGTAAATTTGAAAAAAAGGTTCACATAAATCTACGAAAAGGCAATTATTTTGGAGTTTGGGAAAAGCGTGCGCGGGCTCGGTGGCGTATTGGTTAAATAGCTGACCTAGGTTCAGATTTTTTAAATTTTTTTAAATTTGAATACGGCGCAAGATTTCCAACTGCTCCCAACTGTCAGGAGCCAGTGAGACTATGGCATCCCCAATTGGGTTATGTTGTGAGGAATTACGAGGACATTGACGACCTCGAAACACAGCGCGTGTAAATAATATTAGTTCTTTAATAAATGTTATTTTAAATTGAATTAATCCAAAATAATATCATATGATACATGTATTTTAATCACTGACTCTTAGGGGCAGCTGTTTCAAAGTTTTTTTTTATAAAAAAGAAAGACAAACATTCCCGGCTTACGAATAACCTGACAATACTTGAAAATCTCCCACTACCACCACAAAAAACATAAAATGTTGCTTGTGGTATGATGGAGGACTTAGCCAGTTGAGGAATTGAAAGTACGACGTCTGGGTGGGACTCAAACTCAACCTAACTCAGTCACTGACCGGTCGAGTCGTTCATTTTCAAGTTCTCTTAATATTTCAGTGATGCGAAGGAACTGGCCCGTAATGAAATAATAACAGAACTTTAATAGAACTCTCACAAAACTTGAAATGTGTTGAATAGTTCTAATTCTGTGAAACAACCGGCCCTGAGATTTTAATGTGTTAAATTGTTCTAATTCTGTGAAACAACTGACCCTGAGATTTTAATGTGTTGAATTGTTCTAATTCTGTGAAACAACCGGCCCTGAGATTTTAATGTGTTGAATTGTTCTAATTCTGTGAAACAACTATCTCTGAGATTTTAATGTGTTGAATTGTTCTAATTCTGTGAAACAACTGGCCCTGAGGTTTTAACGTGTTGAATTGTTTTAATTCTGTGAAACAACTATCTCTGAGATTTTAATGTGTTGAATTGATCTTATTCTGTGATAGAATTGGCCCTGAGATTTTAATCATACTTTTTTAATATTTTGATTTGCATTTCTATTTTTTTTTATGTAATCGTTTAGTCCAATCTATATTTTTATTTCTATTATGGTTCATATATATATGTATTTTGTTTTTCCTAAAATATGTTTTTTCTTATTTTTGAATCTTTGTTTCTACAAAATATTATTTTCCTACTTATTACATTATTATTTTCTTTCTCTCATTTCTCTCGCAAAAAAAACCCTCCACACAGCTTTCCCAAAGATCACATAGGCCCTGAGGGAATTTTTTCCTCCCGTGTGTAGTTAATGTTAAAAAAAAAATTAAAAATCACTTTTGTGAAATCCCGTATGAGCTTATAATACGAATAAAGTAGGGATGCCCCGAGCACTTGAGACTCTTTTGAGGAATTCACAAAATAAGAATTGTATTTCCTAAACTAAACTCAATCCAGCACATCATATGATACTATTTACAAGATAAAATATAATTTTTGGTATATTATTTCGATACAACTTACGTAAAATTGCAAACCTTTCCGGAAAACATAACATTTTCCGGCATTCATACGTCAGGCCATTATGTCCCGGAACACGAAGAACACGGTAATAGGCTTATTTTAAGCGGGTTCTTATTAAAATACCATAGTCAATTTATATGATAAAACCACCCAATAACCCAGAAAACAGATGAACGCCCCTGAAAACCGTAAAATTTGCATGACTAACCCTGTTTTGAGTTAAAACTCACTCATATAAACAATGGCTTTCAAGATGGCGGCCCGTTTCGCATATTCAACAGCGAGGGTTGCCAATAATTGATTCTCAAAAGTTTTTTCTATACACAACAATCATATCTTTAAATACCTCTACCTATTTAAGTATTTTTTTAAAGTTTTTTGGGCTAATTAAAGTGGAGAGTGGAAGGATATGATACGGAAATGAGATAGATACACAGAGAAACGGTAATGCAGGCCTGAATGAATTTATAGAGTTCAATCAAAAGCGTATATTTTATAAGGATGGCGGAGCGCATGTTCATACAAATATTGATATTGACATACTGATATTGACACATTTTGTCATGATATTTACTAGGACAAGAAAACGTGTTCTCGATATATTCTGAATGCCTAATATTTTATCACGAAATTAGAATGCTATCACTTTTTTGACTGGATTATTTTTCTCCGTGTAGTTTCGAAATATCTAGTTCATAAGATTTGATTACGAAACACGACTAAAGTAATTTCGAGTAACGTTTTGGCAAGATTAACGAATAATGTGACCTCCACTGCTTTAAAATCGTATCTACACTTGATACTTCAAATCGGGCCCATTTCCATAAGGCATAAAAATATATGTTATGTACAAAAATGTGTTTATATTTGTTTACTTTTATTTTGATTTATTTTACGCATAATGCTTAAAACTTACAAACATAGATAAATGTCGCTATACAAATAAATAATTATAAAAAGATGTTCTATTTTGAAAACGAGCTTTATAAAATAAAATAAATACACACTTTAAAATAAAGCTCTTAACTTAGACGATTAATATTAAAAACAATTTTTAAAAGTTGGCTAGAGACGGCTAAAGTTCCTAATTCTTGAAAAAAATTGCGCTGCAGGCAAAAATCTAACGGTATGTTTGTATTTTCAATTTTATATATAGAATCCTTTTGAAAAAATACTGTGTACAGTTCCAGAAATGTTTTTTCTTCCGCGGCTGTTGTCAACCCTGTTTATATGCGTTCGTATTGTTTTCTCCGGTCAGAGAAGCAGAAACGTTTTAACATTTTAATAAGCTCCGAGTAAATCTTAAGAGAACGATAACTGTCGACTGTCGGGATGTGGTTCGAAGAGGCGAATTATTGTAGGGTGTTCAAAAAGTTTACAGAAGTGACGCATATTAATGATATTGTGCATAAAGGGTTAAAAGTTTTTTAACTTCTCAGTAAATAAAAAATTTACATACCTGTAATAAATTTTAAACTAGTTTCTGATTTTTTTTTCTCATTACTCTCCTTTTCTTTTATTATTTTTACATTTAAATGCAACTTTATACCTACTGTGTATTACGTTAATTTTTAGTTTTTATTTTTTTGTGATGTAAATATTAAAAAACTTTTGTTTTTACTGTATCACGCAGTAAACTTAATTTTAACGAATGTTTGAGGAGGTTTGGTCGCCAAAGAAATCAAGGCAGGCACATCAGAAGAAGTTAGTAATGTCTTTAGTATTTTGGTATGTTCATAAATTTATTTTTATGTGTGTGTGTTTTTTTAAAGATGAAAAATTAACAAAATTTAATGCTGTAACCTTTTGGGCAAGTTTCGAGCCACTATTGACGATAAAAAATCTGTCCATAACTTATTTAACGATACAAGCATCTGAAAAAAAAAACATATTTTTTACATCCAATTCGTTTTTAATGCCTCATTAATATTTATATTTTTGATACTGATTAATAGTTTTAATAAATCATTTAATGCCTTAAATTTATCACAAATCATTTACTTAAAATTTCGTCGGATTCCTATTTATTTTTACCGCTGGTTAAAAATTACAGATAAATGAATAATAAAAAAACCAACATAATAACACTAGAACATCATTAACTGATATGTATTGATTCATAAAATATTGTTTAAAAAATGTATTGAACTTAATCGTCTAACCACTGTCTATATTTTCATTTCCATGAACTTTTTGAACTCCCCTCGTATTTTGAACTACGTCATCTGCCGGCGGTGGCGAAAGGAAATAATATGGAGCGTTGTTCAAAAACCTAATAAACTAGCGACTGGAAACGGAGGCGTTTGTAATTTGTAGCCTCGCTGCCTATTGTTTTGTTATTATTCCATCGTGGTTTGTAAGTTTCCAAAGTTGCCAGATTGGTTAAAACCGCAAACTTGATTAAAATTTTGAGTCTATCGAATCAGAATGAATACTCTCAGTATCGCCGCGTTGAGAGACCACCAATCAAAATTAAAACTCAATAACGGTAAATTTTATTTGTTGAAATTTTTTAATCCAGCATGATTGGGAGGATAGTGCAATCCCAGTATGCCATTTTTTTAAACATTAACCCTAACACAGGAGGCCCTGAGAAAAATAATTTCTCTCGGGGCCTGTGTCATCTTTGCGGATGCTGTGTCGACGGTATTATTTTAATAAAAAATAAAAATTATAAAAAAAGGAAATGAATAACATGATATGTAATATAAAAACTTAATATTGATAAATTAAATTAAATTAACTAATCGTCCTTCGGGGAGATCACCGCATCGTCTGCATCCATCGATCCCACGCGGATGCAGCCATCACAATGATGTTTGTTGACTTCCATGTCCTGCCCAGGAGATCTGGCTAGTCGGTGACGAAGTAAGGCGGGGAATGAGTGCAGAGTGTGAATAAACTACAACTTCGGAAGTTGTATGATGCCTGTATGAATTATTGTGGCACGCGGCAAAAGTAATTCTTAAAGTACCAATACTAACACCCACTTCAACCATATTTAAAAAATTCCCAGTGTTGAAGATTCAAAAATTATATTCTAAACAAATACTTACTTTCCTTTACAAGAACCTAAACACATTTAAAACTTCACAAACTTCTCTCAATACCAGAACAAGACATGCACACCAACTACTAATACCAAAAACAGGCCAGGCTATAAAACTTTACAATTCACTTCCAACACAATATAAAACATCTAATCTTACAGAATACAAAAAACACACATGGAACTGGCTACAATCCTTTTAATATTTAATTTTTATATTTCACTTTTTTTGGAATAACTATGGAAAAACTATTGTTATAACTATGGAAAAATTGATTTTATATTTTAATTTTTAATGTTTCTCTGTGTAACCAACTCCACTGTATTGTTTTAGAATTATATAACTTTACAATTGAAAAAGTCCTCCACAACACAGGTGAACTCCTAGCGTGGAGGACAATATACTATACCATTGTATAACAAATATATTAAAGAATAAATAAAAAAAAATATATAAATAAATCCGTACACCCGTCACTTCAGGACACACTGAAACCCAAATTCCTACCCACCCCTCATACTTTCGGTAAATATTCGGAATCGCTGGACACTTTATTGGAAAATTAAGGTAAATCAGAAGGTTTTATTTTAAAATATTTCATATAATCCGTGTCCAGCGATTCCGAATAATTACCATACTTTATTTTAAAAGACCCTCCTTACAGCATCTCCAACTATGATATAGGCCTTGAGAAATAATTTTTCCTCAGGGTCTCATATTTTATGTCAGTAGCGCACCAGATTCCCAACTGTCCCCTTAAAGTCTGGAGACAAGCGTCCTCAATCGGGGTATGTTGTGAGGATGAAGGGTCTAGTCGAGAGGGGAAGAAAATGTAGAAGAGTATGGTGGGGGAATACTTGAATGGTGGTATTTTACCAGGGCGATACTGATAGCATCTATCACCCTGCAAACATGCCGCAAATATACTTTTTATTTTAAATGAATAAAGAAATAACACAATTTAAAGAAATAAAATTTACTTGCGCACACCGGAATTTCAACCGGCGCGGCGACCTCTGAATTTGTAACCGAGGATTATATCCGCGGAGTCCATCGCCATAGTTTATTTATTACAGCTGGTGTTTTGAATTTTCCAACCAAGAGACTAGGCACCCGTGGTGTGGCGGTCGATTACCACGTAGTTACAAACATAGATCTTTAATTGATTTCGACTTTTCGCAAGAATTTAGTCGCTAGTGTGGAGGGCCGTTAACATAACTTAATTTTCTCAATCCTCAAAAGATTTCCAAAGAATTCTCAGCAACACCTTTCATCCATTGAATGCGCTGCACGGAATGCGTTGCTTGTCGTTCGGTTAGGATTTATGAAGCATTTCCCGCCCAAATATGGCGTCCTCGGCAGCCATCTTGAGAGGCGACCATTACCGGGGCCTGTCGCCTGTGCGCGAGGTATGCAAAATGATGCGTAGGTACCGAACACTTTTAGCGGGAAGAAAGTACTGTACCGTGTAAACTTGGCTTTCTCGCACAGGATTCAAATCAAAACTTTAATGATTTTTTTTTAGAAAAAAGGGTCGTAATTCATCTTTAAGTTGTGTAAGCTAATCTATTCAAATTGGCAAAAGACGGATTTACAAAAAATATTGTGCACTAAATCGTACTACTTTAAATTAAAATTTCTTACTATAACTTAAAACAACAATATTGTTATACTTTATTTTCCTCATTTATAATATAGGGTTTCCCAATAAGAGGTGTTATTTTTATATTTTTCCCGTAAAAGATCAATGGTTTCGTTGCTTGTGTGGCACGTAGCGCCGTTTTGATGAAAGTAAACGTTATCCAGATCAATACCATCCAATTCCGGCCATAAAAAATCATTAATCATCTCTCGATAGCGCAATGCATTCACCGTAACTGTTGCTCCAGCCTCATTTTCGAAAAAGTAAGATCCAATGACTCCGCCGGACCATAAACCGCACCAAACAGTCACACGTTGAGGATAGAGAGGCTTTTCAACAATAACTCCTGGATTTTCCGAGCCCAAGATGCGTCAATTTTGCCTGTTGACGAAGCCACTGAGGTGGAAATGGGCCTCATCACTCAAGATGATTTGCATTTGATTCACTCAAGTGAATTTTAATAATTTCAATGCGTTGTTGAAGCGTGTATCGTTCCATTTTTTATTAATGGCTTAGTTTCTACTTGTCAAATCTCAAAAAATAACAGCTTCAAAAGTAACATCTACCGAAATAACGGGCTATTCAAAATAACACCTCTTATTGGAAAACCTGTATATCTAATTTTTATCCATTTTCAATTAAGAATTTTTATTTTATTTATTACAATTGAATATGACATGAATTTAAAAATAAAATAATATCGAAAGTGTTTTCTATGGATCGTATTCGCACTGTGAAAGACATATACTTCAATGCAGTTATAAGAGTAAAGAACGGTAATACAATAATAACAATCTGCTGAACTGATCGATATCAAATAAAACGTCAAAACAATATATATGATGGATGTGCCTAGCGCATGTATTTTATGTATGTCAAATGCATAAAATATCCGACAACAGCGAAAACAAATAAAAGAAGGTCTAAATAAAATGAGGTCTGTATAAAATGCGGTGCACTTAGAAGGTGGTCTGTGGCAGGACAACGTCTACCCGGGCCCACTAGTATTTTATAAAATGTAACTTATATTTATATTACCTTAACTGAAATAATTTAAAAAACAACTTAAAAACAAATTCAAAACTGTACCCAGCTTACATTCACAACCTGAAAACTTTGTTTCGAACCATAACTCCGAGCAACGCCGGGTGCACGGCAGCGAATATATAATAAATGTAAATATATACAGGGTGTTAAGGAAACTACTACGATGTGAGGGGTTCAATGGTTACTCGGCTGAGTGACCAGTATCGACATGTGTAAGAATTTTTATTTAATTTGTTTTTGAAAAAAAAAGTCAATATTTTTGAAAAAAAAAACATCAGTGTTCATTTTTCATTTTTCAGCAGTGTTCATTTTTGATAATTATATATGTTTTTATTATTTATTAAATGTAAATATATATTTAGATTTATTTATTTATATTTATTGCTCCACAGTCCACACTTGAGATTCCCGGGTAAATTATCTCTCTCTTTATTACTACGTATTTGTGCACACCGATAGTGGTTCAAAATGTTTCTAAATAGTTTGAAACACTCGCCCGCAGTCCCCTCTTACTCCGTAGTAGTTCTACAATGCATAACACCACTACGCAAGCAATAATCTATTTAAATGTAAACGGGCGCGTTTACATTTGGATCGTCTGAAACCATAGTGAACTAACTCACTTTTTGCAGTTTTTGAGTTAGTGCTTGAAATGAGGGCTCCAAATCATAATCTACCTTTGCCAGAGAGAACCATGTTGATTGACCAATCATAGATAGTTTTTTAGCACGGTGAACCAATCAGAAACGAGCATTCTTCCATTAGTTCTCAAGCCACACTAAACTAACTCAGTATCCAACATGGCTTCCTACATGACAGGTCGCGCGTCGGTCAGCAGAAATGATGACTTTTCAGAGTGTTCCATGTCAGATTTCAGTGAATTGTCAGATGACAATGATAAAACTTATGTTCCTAGTGATTCAGAAGGTAAGTCTATTTGAATAATTACTAGTATTTGGAAATAAATGTTATTTTGAACTGGGATCGTTCTTAGCCACTCCAGTCTTCAACCAAAGTAAACTAAGTAGCAAAATCATGATAACTTTCAATATTTTGATAAATAAATAAAAAATCATGTTTTTGTTGAGTACTGCAGATTGTGTTTATTATTAAGCATTTATAAGTTGAATAATAATTTTGGAAAGCTCAGGTTAAGTGGAATAAAATTCACACTTTAAAAGTTAGTTCAGTATGGTTGAATCAATGTAGGGGAAACTTGAAGCAACATGATACAGAAGGCTGCTGTATTTGATGGTTAGAGATAGTGTAGGGTTGAATTAAAGACTAAAATAAGTGAAATTCGCCATTCATAATAATTATTTTGTTTTTCAGATCGCATTTGCGCTGAAAATTCTCCTCATGCGGAACGTGAACTCACCGAAAATGCTGAAAATAGTGAGACTTCTTCCCCGGAGGGAAACGCATTGCCACTGCCAACTAATGCCGTTTTACACGAAGGGGCAAAAAAAGTGAAAAGCAAGTATGCTGATGCTGCGCAGTGGCGAAAAAATTTAAGGAAAAAGCACCGAAATTCGGCAGAAGAATACACTTCATCCAAAGGAAAGGTTATGACGGGCAAACCTTTTATCGATTATAAATGCACTTGTAGACGTAAGTGCTACAATTTTCTAAGTACTGCCAACAAAAAGGCATGTTATGACAGATTTTATGTGCACGGGTCTTGGGATTCCCAAACTGCATTTCTTGCTGGTTCTGTGAAGACTACCAGTGTGAAACAACGAGTTGGTGTGAAAGGATTGGCATCTAGAAGACAAGAGTCAAGGGCGTATTATTTAAAGGGGGACCAAAAGGACATTCAGGTGTGCAAACTGATGTTTTTGAATACCTTACGGATTGACAGTGCTCGTGTGCATCGAGCTCTTGTAAAAGGTAGATCCGGAAAGTTAACCGATAACAGGGGGCGCCATGTGCCAGGAAATAAACTTGATGCTGCCACTGAAAAACTCGTTCACGACCACATTAAAAGCTTTCCTCGCTACATCAGTCACTACACGCGTATCAAAAACCCCAATTGCAAGTATCTGCAGCCAGGGTTAAACCTATGCATGATGTACAGGTTGTATTGCGATGATTGCAAATTCAAAAACAATAAGCCAGTAAGTCAATCATCATACGAGAGAGTTTTTCGTAGATCTTTTAATCTCAAGTTCAAGACACCACAGAAGGATACATGCAAGACTTGTGATAGCCTTAATGTGCAAATAAGGGCAGAAGAAGGAAAACCTTTGTCAGAACAAGACAAAGACAAAATGAACAAGTTGAAAGCAGACCTTGCTCTTCACCACGCCCGTGTTGAAGCTACGCAGACTTCCAAAAAAAATGATATAGTGCTTGCAAAAAAAGGAGAAATTGAAATGCTGACTTTCGACCTACAGAAAACTTTGCCAATACCCAAGATATCTACAGGTGAAGCATATTATAAGCGTCAGCTCTCAGTTTATAACCTAGGAATGCATGAATGCAAGAATGATAAGGCTACTATGCATGTTTGGCACGAAGGACTTGCTTCTCGTGGGCCAAACGAAATTGCATCATGTCTTCTAAAATACTTAGCATCTAACGAAATTAATTCCAACCACCTTGTGCTCTGGTCCGACTCTTGCGGTGGACAAAACCGGAACATCAAGATGGCAGCAGCAATAATGTACATTGTTCAGAGAGATGACAACCCAATCGACATTATAGAACACAAATTTCCAGTGCCAGGACATAGCTTCCTTCCTAACGACAGCGATTTTGGGGACATTGAAAAACATCTAAAGTATCACAAAAATGTGTATTCCGTGGAAGATTACAACGCTATTATTCGTGAATGTCGACCACGAAAGCAATCCTTTGAAGTCTCGACGATGATCCCTGAAAATTTTGTCTCTACCAAACCGATTTTATCATTTCTCACAAACAGGAAAAAAACCACTGTCGCTAACAAAAAAATGAAAGTAGAATGGTTAAAAATGCGTTTAATATGTGTTGTGAAATCAAGACCAGGCATTTTGAAGTTCAAGTACACTCTCAACGATGCAGTTGAATTCTATGAAGTGATCCTCAATAAGCGACTCCGGGGAAAACCATTCAATGTTAGCAAGGTAGTTTTAACCCAACTGTACCCTGCAGGAAATCGAATCGCACAAGCAAAGAAGAATGACATAATGTCACTATTAAAGTATGTTCCACCGATTCATCACCCATTTTTTGAAGCATTGCGTACAAAAGAAGAATCAGGAAATGCAAGTGATGAAGATGTTGATGGCCTAGAACTTGCTTCAGACGACGAGTTTTTCGAAGAATGAACTTAGTTCACTTAATGTATGCAATGGAAGAGATTAGTCACATAATATAACCAGCCAGAGTGCACTAACTTTGAACTAACTTACCGAAGTATTCAACCAGAGTGAACTAACTTTTTTAAATGATTTTTAATTGATATGTTAAATATGCTGGAATAATAAATATATGTTCAAAACTCAATCTAAGCCTTTATCTTAAATTTAGGTCACAATTTAGTTCCATAGTGATGGTGGTATTTACACAGCATTACCAAACGCAAAACCATCGTTTTCTCAAATGTAAGTTTTTTGACTTAGTTCTATATGGTTTAAGACGATCCATTTAAAGAGATTTAAAAAAAAACTGTTTAAAAATATATGTAATATTCTACAGTACCCATCTACCTCATACATATGCAAAAAAAAAATTGTGCAGCGGAAGCGCCGCTACTGTACATATTTATTTATTTATCAACGCCCTACTGGGCTTTTACATAAAGATCACAACATAAATTTAAAACCACAGTAAAACACAAATAATAAAGCATAAAATTCAGTAAACTTAAATTAAATTATTATCACAATTAACTTTAAAGGAAACTCTTTAAAATTTATATACGTGTAATACAAAATAAAAATAAATTATAAAAGATATTATGTATATTTAATTAAGCATATTATGGTTAAATTATGATAACCTACTCGTTATTTACATGATCCGAAAATTGCTGAACTTATTTGGATTTGTACGGGTCTAGAATTAGAACATTGGTACCTACTTGGTAACTACACGCACTTCAAGTGTAAAAGTACTTAATTGTTTTGTTCTTCGATAGTTCCTCATTCATTGATCCAAGCTCTTTTTACGTTGTCCAATTGGAAGTTTTTTTTGCCACCTGCATTTACAAATCTTCAATTTTAGACACAACAGTTTGTAATTGACAGATTTTTTTAAAATACTTTCACAGGATCATTTCCAAGAAAGTCCATAATGTCGGACTAAAAAGCCCCTCGCCGCGCAAGAAGTCGTCCTGACCAAAGCGGAGAAGGTTTTGTTATTTAAATGGGTTCGAGTAATGAGGTTTTGTCCGCCGCAGATTTATAGGCCCAAAGGCCCGCGTCGAGAATTACAGGACCATGCTGCTCTTCAAGTCGGCGGACAGGGTGGGGTCGATGTAAATCATAAGGTCACATTCAATGGAAATCAAACGCAGTATTTTTTCAGCAAAATTTCCCTACGATATTATGTGGTAGTTTCATTATGATATTAATAGTACCAAATTGATTTTTGCCAGTAGGTTAGTAAGTGTAATGTCTGAGATTACCGTGTGAGTTTTATCAATTGGTATTAAATATGAGTACAAGACTCTTCGATAAATGCTTGATGTATTCAAGATTACAATAAGTTTATTATCGTAGAATTGCAATAAAAGTCTTACTGGACACAAGTCGGTTCTGATTGAGTGTATGAGTTACTCTACCGGGGGCTAGAAATACAAATGAGCTCATGACCTATGAATCGGCTGTCCTCGGGTGCAGTCGGAACCATTCGTCCCCAGCAGTGCAAGCACTGCCATCTATGATTAACTCTCAAAACTATCGTAATTGCTCCAAATAACAACATTACAATAAGTTACGACAAAAACGTTTAGACTGTCGTTTAATACTGAAATAACCTATTTTTTATGTCGAATTTTGTACTTTCATCAATATGTCTGATAAATCATATTACATTTATAATGCCGAACTTTCATAACTAAAAAAAACTAATTAAATAAACTACATATTAAAATAATATATAAAAAGCGTGCAAGGCCAGCTACACGAAAACCGCCAATTTTCATTCGCTCTAGATCTTCAATCCATATATTTTCAAATATACACACGTTCCGCAAGGGTTAAAAACTTCTTAATATAAAATATTTAATAAAACGAGACTTTCGACATTTGACTTAAGTATCATTTTTAAGCCCCCTCATACCCAATTTATGCCGATTTCTCAATAAATCAAGTTTTTAAGTTCGATAAAAAAATATGTAATTTTTTAAGGTGTACATTTATTACGCCGAAACGTTTACTATATAAAATTTCCTCAATAGAAAAAGATCATAATGTAAGATCTGAAAATTATTAAAAACAAGTTTTGTTCTGTTATTTAATATGTTATAGATATGAAAAAAACACAGTATATCTTTAAATGCAACTAAAGCATTTGTCGAGAGATTTTTGCTCTATTTCAAACGAGTCGTGTTTTATTAAATATTATCATCATTTTCCCTTAATTATTATCGGTTTTTTAATATTAGCGCGCTCCCTCTATCATTAGTATTTACATATCTCCCTTTCAAACATATTTGAACGCTTACTACGGGGCCTTAAAGAAACACTGCGAATTTTTTCATGCCTATAGCATGTTCAAATATCGAAATTAAACAAGTTTTTTATAATTTTCGGAGAATACTTTGCGATTTTTTGCATCTACCAAAATTCATGTAATTACTTGCTGAACTGGGTATCTCAATAGAGATTACCTCCAAAAATAACTTAAATCCTTTTTATAATAGTTTAAAACTTAAAGTGTCCAAGGGGAGCATTTTATTATGTCGGTAGAAATTCTGAAAGCGGTGCCTTAAACCTTGCAAAGTTGAATAAGAAAGGGTCAAAGGGTAGGACATGAGATTATATAAAAATTGCATTCATTTTCCTGCCCAACTTAGCGACAAACCCACAATTTATTGACCAACTTTAACCCTAAACAGGACAACAATAATAATTACCATCACGAGCCAAATTTATCGGATAGGACAGTGGAAGAAATCACAAGAAATAGCGTAACATAGTTCCCGAAAAAAATACTACCAAGAGAAGATCGTTAAAAGTAACTGTGACATGATAAAGCTATTCTTGCTGTTTTATTATTATTTTCTCTTCTTCTTATAGTAACTTATCTGAAATAAGGGCGATTCACAAAAAGATAAAATAGAGAATACTAAAAGTGCTACGGAATGTACGCGGTATCTGGAACCTCGTCGTACAAGTGAGAAACTTTTGAATATACATACATCACATTTGACGACGACTCGACTAGCAATCCGGAGGTCGCGGGCTTAATTTTTTTTTTTTTTTAGATTGATTTGTGTTATTTCACAATTTAATCATTTCAAATAGTATAACGTCTACTTGCGGCACGAGAATAAGTTACAGAGTGGAAGATGGTCTCAGTATCGCCCTGGTAAAAAAATTGTTAATAATAATAATAATTGGTGACTTGTATAGCGCCGTTTTTGTGCAAAATCACCTCAAGGGCGCTGTACAAACTTATAATACATTTCTACAGTGATCTATGTTATTACTTAACTATTTATGGAGAAAATATACAGTACAATACTTACCTGGTAGGTCACTTGAGATTAACACTTAATTAACATTATCTAATTGTTTATTGGCGAAATTTAGATACAGGATTTAGGACTTAATTGAAAAATTAAATATAACTGGACTTTCTCTTAGGAATGGTATATTTAATATAAATAAATTTAATCGAAAATGAAAGCTCAAATAAAAAAGAAGGTATAAACTCGATAGTTTTTTTATATGAATACCGCACAAGAGTCCCAACTCCCAGCTCCCAACTGCCTGGATCCAATGAGACTAGACATCTCCATTTGGGGTATGTCGTGGGGCTGAATGAAGTGGAGTGGGATTGGAGATGGGGAAGAGAAAGATGGGGACGTACCTGGGTATTCATATCTGTTCACCAAACACGGCTAAAGCCATTTCAAGCAACGTTTCAATTCGAAGTGGCAGTCTATGTAATGACTGTAATGACTGCCATTCAGAATTGTATAATGATGTCATTTCCTGTAACCCGCTTTTACTACGAGTTTCCAGACACCGTGTTTATGTTAATATATATATATGTATTTAAAAAATATATTTTAATACCATCGTATAACAAAGGACGATCTTTGAAACCTGTGGCCAAACAGTTAAGATCCTCGACTCCCAATCTAAAGGTCGCTTGTTCGGAACTCTGTGTTGGCAAATTAGTTTTACCATTCTATAGTCATAGATACCTGGTGCAAGACCACTATTAAAAATCGAAACGCTACTTGAAATGGTTATACCCTTGTTTAGTGACTAGATCTGACAAGTCAGATACTTTCCAACCTTCCTCTCACCCATGAAAATTCATAAAGATCATTAAATCATTTTACAACATGACATATTCTTTCTATCGCAAAGTCATTATTTGATACAGTCATAAATTTGTTAGCAAGGTTCTCAAGTTACATGAAGCTTTAATTAAGTAGAAATATTTAATACTAACAAATGTTACTGAAATAAATTTTAGAAAAAAATATAATTATACAAGAGTTTATCACGCCAACATCTCAACAGCCCAAAGAAAACTGTGCAACCATAATTAATTACGCACTTAATTATATTATTTTTTCGCTTTTAGTAACCAGCTAACCTAAATCATTGTAATTCCCGCCCTCGGAGAAAAACTTCACCAAAAAAATACGTGACCGTAGAAAATTCGTCACAAATCTTTTTCTATATTGTGTTTCTACACTCTGTCGCGGGAGAAAGTTGTGGTGAGGGAAAAGGAGATGGAGGAGGGGAAGGGCGGCCATTTCCGGCGCTAACATTCCCCGCTTCCGCGTTCCTATTTTATTATTCTAATGTCACATTTCCCGCCAAGAATCCCGTGACGTAGTGGCGCTATTCCCACCATGACAAACAGCAACTGGCGCCAAAATAATAATGTATTTTTTTTAGTAAAGGCCAGATTGAATATTATATACTATTTTTAAGTTTGTTATAGTAAAGCGCACTTGAAGTCAAATAACACAAAACTGCGCTATATAAATGCTGTGTTATTATAATTATTATAAACTTTTTAAAGAGAAAAGCGAACATTAAGGCGATGCACTACGTCGTGTAATATTTTAAATTGAGCCGTTATCAATAACAACCCTTACGTAAATGGCGATAAGGTTTAAATTCCCGCTTAACACCATCCGCCTGTTTTGATTTATGCAAGTAAAAAACATGGCCAAAATGTGCCTTTTATTTTATTTTGTGGATGTTCAGGCATAAATATTTAATTTTTTTCGGTTATTTTATAAATAACTTAATTTTCCACATTATGCAATAAAATCATAACCGAAAATGGGTTCGTAAGTAGGAGATTTTGAACTTTAAAGTAGTTTTCATACGCCTTATACATTATTTTTTTCTGGGCTTATAAAAACACTTATCTTAAAAATACTCGATTATTTCAAAGGCCAAGATGTATTCTACTCGCAGTATTTAATTAAAGCATCTGAAACATTTCTAGGTGACCAAATTTTCAAACCAAAAATACATGATTTTACATTACTACGTACGGCATCTCCTTAACGTGTTACAAATAAGCTGATTATATTATTATTTGAATTTTTCCTACTACCTTTAATATATTAAGCTGTAAATTTTTCTTAGTACCTTGTTAGCATTAAGTATCGGTCTAATTTAATGTATAATATAATACTTATGTTCCCTTGATAACTCAACACAATGACAATTCAACAGTATACATATATATATATATATATATATATATATATATATATGTATATATATGTGTGTATATTGTATATATTATATATATATTGTGTTAAGGAACGTACTTTCAAGGAAGTCCAACAGAATTCAGGTCTAAACTAAAAACTTCCCCTTTTAAGCTGTCATACCCTTAAATTAAATATACCATTCCTAAGAGAAAGTCGAATTATATCCAATTTTCCAATTATGTCCTAAATCCTTTATCTAAATTTCGCTAATAAACGATTAGTTAATGTCAATTAATTGTTAATCTCAATTGACCTACCAGGTAAGTTTGGTACTGTATATAATCTCCATAATATATATAGTTGGTAGATCATTGAAGAAGTGTATTATATATTTGTACAACGCCCTTGAGGTGATTTTGCACAAAAACGGCGCTATATAAATCATCCAAATATCATTATTATTATTTAGTTAACCCGTGATTCCTGACATTATTTGGAGTAAACAACGTGAATCAAATTTGGGTCTTCGTTGAGATTTTGACGTTTTTTTAATTATTTTTAAAACTTAAAACAAAGGAAATAAGTAGCTATTGGACAGCTATAGTTGGTGTGGGGTTTTTAGCGATTTTTCAGCCGAGTGACCATTGAAGACATGAGAAAGATTTTAAAAAAATGTTTTTGAAAAATAAAAATTTCATAAAATCAAAAAGTCAAGGGACACCGATATTTCAACTACATTTTCTGCTGCAAATAATGTCAGGAATCATTGTTTAAAATAAGTAACGTTGCATATATACATAGAGTTGTCTCGTTCCCGTTTACGCCACGCTACGCAAGAGTCGGTTTTTCCGCCCTAGGCGCGCTAAAAGATGTATCACATCACAAAGTTCAAGGTTATTGAAAAAGTAATTACAGAAAGTACATTTCCTTTAAAAAGTGATACAAAGTAATTAATATTAAATTAACATTTAAACCTAACCTACTTAATCTAGTTAATGTTTCATTACTTTTCATGGCTTTTCAAAGGTGTGTTGAATTGTCATTTTGATGAGTTATCCCGTCAACCTTACATACTGGATGGAACGAAATGCATGAAGTTTGTACCATTTCTTATATGTGATGCCATAACTTCTTAGAGGTCCAAAAGCCTACATAGAGCCATTTTGGCATCCACATTTTAGAAATATTTATAAGAAACAAACAGCGTATACATAGAACACTAAAATAAATATATATGAAGTTAATTGAAGTTAAGCCAAAAAGTTTATTATGCTGAAGTTGATTAGGGATGGAGTTTTATTGTGTCTTAAAAATAATTTTAGGTAAGGGAGAGAGGAAGAGGAATATAGGAAAAGGATAGGAGATGCTATTGATTCCATCCATAGTCACTTATCAATTTACGATGGTACGCGTTACGCGTGAAATTTTATTTCATTAATTGAGGATTTTTCTACATCTGATGAAATAAATTGGTTTGTCGTGTTGACGATATTTCAATACTTATTAAATTGTTGAGCTCTGGTGAGACCAGACCATTATTCAGATAAAAAAAGAAAACAACAGCAAGATTTGAATGTATTTTGATTCCGAAGAAAGGTTATGAAGTACCTAGCTATTCAGATATTGTAACTAAACATAGACTAATAAAAAAGGTAGATTTGAACAACATAATAATGTAAACCTAGATTTTTAGATACTTCTGAAAAACATCGTTATTTTACGAAGATAAAATCAACGTTTATCCTAATAATGACATATTAAGGAAATAGCTGTCATGCTTTGCCTGGCAGACGTAATAGATATATTATTTTTTAAATTATATATTTCTTATTTTTACAAAAAGAATATAATATTTAATTGAATTGAAAAACTGTATTTTTATTAAAAATTTTAATGTTTAAATTAAAAACGTTATTTTCCAGCTTTGCTGAATCTTAGATATAGTATATATTAAATAGTGTTAAATTAAAATAACCTTTAATGGTGTTAATTAAAATAACCTTAAATATTTTAAAATTAAAATAACCTTAAATAGTGTTAAAGTAAAATTTCAATAGCCAAAAAATAAAGGTGTATATTTGTTTTTATCCACAAATTCAGTCTTTTCTAACAGAACTTTTTTAATAAAAGAAACCACACGGAAAACCACATTCTTCTTTGTGTTTATTTTCGTAAACAATATACTCAAAAACCCTCTTCAATTCTCACGAAATATATCAATTCTTTTCCTCGAGGAAATATATATATATATAAATAGGAGTAGAATCCAGCTACATATAATTTCACTTTATATTTTCCGGCCTCCCAACGCAAATTGGTGCCTCTTTCGCTACTCTATCATCCCTCGCATAATAAGGGCGGAAGCTCGCGCATGCCTCCTCCTGGTACCTACAAACTCTTAACCAGTGGTATGCCGTGTGTTGCCATGTTCAACAGTAGGCTGTAGTTTTTGCTTCACGGGATAAAAACTAGTAGACCTCACGTCCAAAAAAGTATATTTCTAATTTTCTCTTATAATTTTTACTTAATTATACCTAAAGCATATTTTTTAATAATTACAAATAATTAATTATCCAATTTATCCAAAGAAATGACGCTATCTTATTGACAATTCTTTTTACAAAGTAGGATCAACGCTCATGTGAACTCTGACGAGATAAAAATGCCATATTTATTTATTTATTTATTTATTTATTTATTTATTTACACATAAACGGCACAACATGTGCCATTAACATAATTAACATACTTATAATAGTACAACAACATGAAGAATAACAGTATAAATGTTAGTAAAATTTAAGAAAATAGGTAAAAAGTAAGGTAATAAGTAGTGTATAAAAACTATAATGTATAAAAGTAAATTGTAAAGTGATAAGTTTAAAATATAAAGTATAAAAGTACAAACCATAAATTATTAGGAAAAAGTAAAAATAAAAATTTAAAGATTGAAATAAAACAATAAAATGTACCAATAAGATACCTATCTCAAGGTACCGACAAAGATTTAAATATAAAAAGTAATAAATCCTGGATTATGTTAACCGATATGATAAATTTTACAAGTACTTATGATTACTAGTGCATTAATGGTTTTAGAAGTACTGGTAGGCATATTATGTTTACATGATGTATTTACGTGGTACTAGCAAACAAATTTAGTTTAACGCATCTTTTGTATGAAGACAGATTACCGGCAGCGTGATCAATATTAGCATATTCATTGCCTAAAATATGCAAGCGATTTATGGTTGAGTTTTGTTCTGCGTTCGTCATAGTATTGTCACAGTGGAAAGGTGTTTTGAGTCGAGTCGGTCTACTAGGTACATGGTAATTTATTAATGAGACCAATTCAGGGGAGTCAAACCAGTTATTGTTTATTTTAAATAAAAAAATAAGATCATTGAGTATTCTTCTATCTTTTAACGATAAGAGTCTCATTTTTTGTAATAAAGATTCATAGTTTATGTCAACCGCGGGAATACCTAATTTGAAATTAATTGATCTGAGAAATTTGCGTTGGATTCTTTCAATGGAGTTTGCATGGCTTTTGTAGAAAGGGTTCCATATGGGGGAATTGTATTCTAAATGACTCCTAACCAGAGTTGTATATAGTATTTTAAATGTTTGGATATTTTTAAAATCTTTACAAATTCTTACAATGAAGCCCAGAATTTTCATTGCTTTACCAGTTATTATATCAATGTGATTGGTAAATAGTAGTTTAGAGTGGAAGGTTATTCCAAGGTCCCTTATTACAGGTACTGACAATAAACTGTGATTGTTAAAAGAGTAACTATATTTGATAGGGTTTTTAATTCTATAGAAACTCATGATTTGACATTTTTTTATGTTAAGTGTAAGTTTGTTAATGGTACACCATTCTACGAATTTTATAAAATTGGATTGGAGGGACAAGCAGTCGTATATATTTTTTATGATTTTATATATTTTCATGTCATCAGCAAATAATAATATGTTAACATCAGTGAATATGGAAGTGACATCGTTTATGAATAGTATAAACAATATTGGACCAAGGTGCGAACCCTGAGGCACACCACTAGTGGCTTCAAATTCGTAAGACAGGTGTTCTTTAATACATACAGTTAGTACACGTTTTGATAAATAATTCTTAATCCAACATAATAAATTACCACTTATTCCTAATTTAGACAATTTATTTATAAGAATTTTAATGCAAACCTTATCAAAGGCTTTACTAAAATCCGTGTAAATTGAATCAACTTGTTCTCTGTTAGCAAGAGCACCAGAGATAAAATGTTCATACAGTGTAAGGTTAGTTAAGGTAGATCGTCCAGAGATAAAACCATGTTGAAATGATGAGATATTAAATTTTATGCAAGAACATATTTTTTGGAGAATTAACTCCGAGAAATATCCGACACGTCCACCATCTTGACATGGAACGGAACTCACAAACAAATTTACAGACATACAAAATGCTAAACGGTCAATGCCAATGCTGAAGTGCGCTCAAAAAGATAGATTTGGACTGAGCTACATACCACAACATTGTTTAGTGATTAACTATTACCCCGTTTTCTCGAAGGAGTAACGGGTATGTTGAGAGGTTTTTAAAATCGGGATAGAGAGGGAGCTGATAAACAGGAAGGATGTAGAATACTTTGCTCTTCACATCTTATCTCCAAACAACTAACTGAGGATCCAATGAATTACGGCGTGTAATTTATATAAAAATAAAAATAAAACAGATTAAGCTGGACGAGCGTACTATGCTTTTACGAATAAATTCTTCAGTAGACGAGATTTCTTATTTCGGAAGGAACGATTCTAACATAAAAAATATGCACTGCGAAGTGCCAAATGCTAATCTTATCTACTAAATTTTGTTTACTTGACTGAATCAATGAATAAATAAATAAATTAATGAATGAAGTGGAAATTAACACACTTCCCGACATCCGTTCGAGCTGAAACTCGGCAGATAGACTCGTTGTCGATGATAATGCATTTTATCTACTTTTGGTGGCTTTCATATACACATATGCATTTCTTGAAAATTGGAGATTATAAAAATTTACAGTAGTTAATATACGAAGTGAATCTCGGTACCATCCGGATTTGGCTTAAGTGATTTACTCTTCCTCTCCCCTTTACCTTCTTACCAGTTTTAAAGCAAAATTAAACACCTATCTATTGACCAAGCACAAGAAACTTGTACATCAGACCGGAGTGAATAATTTTTATATTTAGAATTTCAAAATCGCTGTATGTTAAATCAGGGATCCTATACCATATCAGAAAAAACATAACTTTTATTGACGTGCGAACAATGTAACAAATTTTCTTAGACCTGAACGGCGTGAAACTAAAATCACTCCACTTGATCAATTTCGTGATGCTATACTTATTTACAAAAAATGCCCAACACCAGAAAAGCTTTGTCGTATCCTGTATTTGTGAACCGAAACAGTTTAATCAACATGTTATCGACTTATCGCGATGTTGTTAAGTACCATTTGTGGCTAAAAATCTATTTAATATTCTTGAATAACGGAAAAAGTGTTTAGATTAGAGAAGTTGGTAAAATATTAGCAAAATATGCAAAAAAGTGTGGTAAATTGCATATATTCCGATCCGAAGCAAATAATATAAAAATTTTATGATACATATGAAAGCATGATCATAAGCATCAGACCAGTACCCGCTGTGTAATACAAACTTAACAAATATTAGTAAAATTCATCGTTTTAACCTCCAGATTATATTTAGCAGTATATATTTCTTCATAACCGTAAAAATTTCATAATCAATAAAACGTGAAAATTTTTGAAGCAATATAAATAAATTATAATTTTTTATACGTCCATTTGAACGTCATTTTTGTTCAGCCAACCGTGAGTTAAGATCCCGCGGATGTCGCAAGAGTTTAAAGCATTTAAAAGATTATTTTATAATAAAATAATATTTTGTTTCTAAGCATCCACGATCTTTCTAATATCCGTGATTGCATTTAATATGGCAATTTTGATGCCCTTTCTAGTACAAGGCTCGTAAATTTCACATTTAATATCAGAATTATTTATGAATTTACAGCCAAAATGGCTCTTAAAATGTAATAAAAACGTTGCATCGTCCCTATATATGTTGGCGTCTTTATCATGTTACGATATTTACGCAATGTACTTCCTTTTTAGTCATTTTTAACTCATAAAGTATCCGATTTTCTTCTCAAGCATCAAAACTCTCGATCGGTGAGGTCTGGCACCATTTTTATGCAAATTTAAATGTTCTTTGACATCCTTTTAGTTTTTCATTTTCAATATACGCATTTTTCTGAAATCGGATGACATTACAGTCCTTAATATACGAAATAAATGTCGGTCTTACCCGATCGGCATATGGAGAGGTTGATAGAATTGTCAACTCCAGTTCCTGGGTAGGAAGGTTCAATCCCCAGTCAAACCAAAAGACAATATAAAATAGGGTGACCGGATAATTCATCACATCTTTAAAAAGTTATATAAAGTCATGGAAAGTGATGAAACAAAAACTTTATTACCTGCGTTAAGTAAGTTAGGTTAGGTTAGATTATTATTTTTTTTTTCATAATTTTTAATGACTTTATATCACTTTTTAAAGGTGTGTTGAATATTCACTGTGTTGAGTTAGCATGGAACCATAAAATAGATATATTAGAGTAAAAATAATCTTAGATTTTTGTTAGGTTTTTTTTCATGTTTAAAAGAAGACATATTATTGAGAGTATGGGTCGTAAATAGTGATATAATTTTTTTTAAATAACATCAAAATAATTTATTATTTTTAATGTTTATTTCAGCCAAGCCAGTGTGGTCCCGCGTGGCAAGTGACCTGACCGTTTGGGAGGGAGAGCCCGCGGCCCTTCCATGTGCCGCCACTGGAACGCCTACCCCACAGCTGTACTGGGCCAGGGAAGGAGCACAGGTAACTTAATTATTATTAATGAACAGTGATAGCAGAAAGCGTTGAAAAAAAAATAGACAATTTTTTTCAAGATTTCTAAATTAATATCTGTTCAACGAAAATTTCCATATTTGAAATGTTTATCACTTTCACTGGAAGTAAAATAAAATTTAACCTTCTTTGGACACACATATACGCCTACGACATACTTCTACCAATTAATCTCTTCAGTGGTAGAAATGTTGGAACTCTTTTCTTCTCCGAAAATGGATGAAAAACACTTCAGGGGAAACTGCAACATATAGCTGTGTAGTAAGCGTTCAAAAAGAAGAAAAAGATGGTTTGAAAGGGAGATATGTAAATATGAATGTTAGAGGGAACGCACTATATTAAAAAAAACGATAATAATTTAGCGAAAAAAATTGTAAAAATACTCAATAAAACACGACTCGTTTAAATTATAGCAAAAATCTCTTGACGAATGCCTAAGTTGCATTTAAATATATACTATATTTTTTTTCAAACCTTATAACATGTTAAATAACAGAACAAAATCTGTTTTTAATAATTTTCGTGGCATACTTTGCGATTATTTTCTGTCGAGGATATTAAAATTTTCATATATTTATCCTTTCGGCTCTACAAATATACAGGGTTTTCCAATAAGAAGTGTTATTTTGAATAGCCCGCTATTTCGGTAGATGTTACTTTTGAAGCTGTCATTTTTTAACATTTGACAAGTAGAAACTACGCCATTAATAAAAATGGAACGATACACGCTTCAACAACGCATTGAAATTATTAAAATTCACTTGAGTGAATCAAATGCAAATCATCTTGAGTGATGAGGCCCATTTCCACCTCGGTGGCTTCGTCAACAAGCAAAATTGTCGTATCTGGAGCTCGGAAAACCCAAGAGTCATTGTTGAAAAGCCTCTCTATCTTCAACGTGTGACTATTTGGTGCGGTTTATGGTCCGGCGGAGTCATTGGACCTTACTTTTTCGAAAATGAGAATGGAGCAACAGTTACGTTGAATGGATTGCGCTTTCGAGAGATGATTAATGATTTTTTATGGCCGGAATTGGATGGTATTGATCTGGACAACGTTTACTATCAACGAGATGGCGCTACGTGCCACACAAGCAACGAAACCATTGATATTTTAGGATTGAATATCAAAATAACATCTCTTGTTGGAAAACCCTGTGTTATCTTCAAAATGAACATATTTTATTTTAGGAACTGAAAATCTTAGTGTTCAAGAGACTAAGTTGGCATTGCGTCTGATTCCCACCCTGGCGACGTGAGTTCAATTCGTCAACTGGCTAAGTCCACCATCACGACACAAGAAACATTTTCCACTTTATGTGGCGGTAGAATGTGATTTTCAAATATTGTCAGATTATTCGTAACCAGGGAACTTATGTCTTTCTTTAAAAAAAATCGGTAGAAATTCAGAATACGGGCTTAATATAAAACTGTACGAAACGTAGATAAATGTATCTATAATGATTAGAGTACAGAGTATTAGAGTAACATAGTTCAATTTAAAAAATGGCTTGCAAAAGTAAGCCATAATATGTAAACAGATTTCAAATATAGAATTAAAATAATCATCTGCTAAAATGTATGATGGGCACGTAGGTACTTCTTTTTCTTCAGAATGTTTCTCAACACATCGAAATACGTTCGAAATTTAAAAAGTTCACGCTCGAACAGAAAATATGTTGTCGAATAATAAATTAAATAGGTCGCAAATGCTTTTTTATTTTTTTTCCAGTCCTATTATTTTCAGTTCCATGGAACTGTTCCTGACTGATGCGATCACTTACTGCCAGAAATTATTTCTTTCCCTAGCAACATTATTTTAAATTACCCATTCCTTTCTGAAACTCCCGCTTTCACTTTTGGGTGCCATTTACGGGTGAGTAATGAGGATATAACGCCGAATATCTCAGCTGAATCAATTCTGTGTATTCAGAACACAAATCACCAAGAAATTTGAGAAATGAAACATTGCTGCAATCAGGTACAATAACAAAACAGCGCGAGCGTAGTGAATCGTTTTGTAATATAAACGATAAAACAACGGCTATTGTCAATAAAAAGTCAATATTTGCAAGTGACGAAACGGCAAGCTAGAATAATATTAATATACGTTATTTCATTGCCAGGCGAATAAAATTTATTTTAGTATGCTAGGAGCATTGTAAGGTTCAAAATACCATAAAATCGAGGTGGTGAGTACCTAGTAAATCTTCTGCGGATTCACTGGCATTCCATTGGTTAAACTAATAGTTACTAGCACCTGACTTATCCCGGATTCGAACCTATTTTTTGACTATATTTCGTTACCCAATTAAAATCCTATGAAAAAACAATATCCTAAAAATACGCCGATAATGAAATTCTGGTTCGAGAATTTTCGCTGTTTCAGGTGAACAGATTTCGTTTTTTTTTGAGAAACAGCAGTTTATACAATTCAAAAATAAACGTACAAATGAGCAAAAAAGTTTGTTATGCTTACAGATGGAGTTTTATTGTATCTTATTAATTTTAGTATTAGGTAAGAGGAATGTAGGATAAGGATAGGAAATATTCGCGCCACATTCCATACTCGCGTGTTAATGTACGATAGTACGAGTTCTGTTGGATATTTCCAAAGATTATTGCGAAGAATTTCCATATTGTGAAATTTTGTGTTATATTGCGCACATGTGCGGGGATGTTTTTCCAGTTTAATCCGACATCGCCCAGGCTCTACGCGGGTTTTTCTAGTTTAATCCGACATCGCCCAGGCTTTACGCAGGTTTTTCTAGTTTAATCCGACATCGCCCAGGTTTTTCTAGCTTAATCCGACATGGTCCAGGCTTTACGCAGAGTTTTTACGAAATCAGATGTAGACAAGTTACCTTCCTCTTGTTTTGAAAGTCAAGTTTTCAATCTCGTAATAAAACTGCCAGCTCACCCGCCACAGACACTCTTCTTTATATATATATATATAGATGGATAGATAGATAGATGGGAGATAGACGATGCATAGATAGATTTCGTGAGCTATTTTCAGATCGCTATGAAATACTGAATACTGGACACTTCCAAAACTACCATATTCAAACTGTCTTCATGTGAAATAACATATTTAAAGTATACTTATGTTAACTAGGTAGAGGAACAAAACATAAATTTCTTCATTTGAATTGCTGGAATGTTCCGTTTAAATGATTTGGTTTGTTTCCAAATTCTTACACATCATCTTTTAACGCAAGAAAGCGAAGAAAAAGATGAAGGCGCTGGCTCAAATGTGTTTCGCGAACTTATCGGTTCATAAAATACAAAATAATATATTACAGCTATAAGTTTCTCATTCCTTGACACAAATAAATACAAAAATATTTATAAATTCATAAGAATGACGTCTTAAAAGGAACCATAGTTTTGTAACAGTTTTTATTTGACTTATCGTTTAGTTATTAAACGTCGGATTTGGAACTGGGTTTTTTTGTTAACTGTTAATTTCAAATCACAATGATGTTATGTTTGATATTTCAATCTCTGATCGCAAAAACATTGTAACAATATTACAGCAGTATTTTACTCATTATTTGGTATCAACCATCTATAAAAACATTTAAAAACTTCTAAATTAATGAGTTATTTCGTGGTAATTTTTGTCGGCTATTTTAAAGTCTTCCGTTTCTATTATTGATTTAAAAAACCATTTTCTTGAAGCATAAAAACAGTTTTACAAAATAAAACTAGAGTGAAAAACTAGAAGATAGTAAAATTAAAATAAAAACAGACATTGCATGTCATTTTTTTTTAGTTCTTAAAATAATTTTGGAAACATATCTTAATTCCCAATATCAATTTTTCCAAATTTCTGTACTCTGTATGTTTTTTTTTTAATTGCATATATTCATTTTGCCATCCAAATTTTTGATTATGCGTACAGTTTTTCAAAATAATTTTTTTTTGTAATTGTAAGCAATCAATTGTAAGTCCTGTTAATTTTCATGTACATGAGGGCGTTTATTGATGTTTTAATTACAGACAAAAATAGCAAAAACGCATTTACCGTAAATATTTAAATTTAAACCAAAATTAGATATGGAACCGTTTTTTTAAACTGTTATTTTAAAATCGCAATTCGATGTTAGGTGTTGCAATCCCTACGTGTTACATTCAAAACAAACCCTTAAATTACGGCGCTCATTTAAATTTTGATCGGAAAAGTTTCCCCTCCTAATAAAATTACCCTATTTTACGAAACGTACCAAAGTCTAGCTATTATTATTTATGCTCAAGTATCTCCATCTAACATCTACAAACTCCATTAATTTCAGTCAAGTTATATTATAATTAGACACGGGTAATTATAATCGTACCTACTCGTATAATTTCAGTAATTAAAGGCGTACCGTTGATCTCCTTTGTAATTTCTTCATCTTTATCATAAATTATGCATATTTATGACGTCTTTCTCACCAGGGCGATACTGAGAGAGTATCTTCAACTCGTAATAATAAATAACAAACGTGTAATATCACATTAAATAAATAAAATTTATTTGCAAAATCCGATAATTGAACCCGCCGCCTCTGAATAAGGTATTTTTTTATGTACAAATTTAAATACGAATAAATTTTCCATAAGGAATTAAAATGTGCCATTTTCAATTTGCCGCCAAGGCGAGTTGTTCGTTTTTATTTGTGAATTCGATGGCGTTGACGTTACGCCGGGTGACTTTGGTGGAGCCGTCTTACCGGACATTGGCGTTTTGTATGTGATAATGACGTTGTAGCCAGTTGGAACCATTTCAGAATGTGCGATGTGGTTTTAGATCGTTTTTGAAATCAATAATCTAATCTAATATATATTATAAAAAGAAACCCGTGTTTCCGGTAGTTGTGGTGTTAGATAACCCTTGGTGTCACATCGAAAGTAAGAGAGTTAGGTGGGGGGTGGCTGAGCGTGGGTGGGTGTGGATGACTTGTGTGCTTTGTTATGGGAAGGCCGATAATGCTTCAGATTATTCAGAATGGGCCCGCCTAGGTTCCAAAAAGTTCATGAAGGTTCTCAAATGCTCCGAAAGGTTATGGAAGAAGAATTTTCACGAAGGTTCTATAAAGTTCCAAACTGAGTGGCGGAGTGTGTCGGTGAGTCTAGAACCTTCCGGAAAGTTCGAGAATGTTCTTGAAAGTTCTGGAAAGCGCCACAGCAACGCGTGGCGGGGTACAGCTAGTTATGAATGAAAATATTTTTTTAAAATACATTGTTTTAGTACCTCATTTATAATCAGCAAAAATAACTTTAAATCTTCCACACGTTTTTAACGGTATTAAGGTAGGCGAAGACCTTAACCGCTCGGCTAGTAACAGTCCAGTTCTTTCGGGCTGCTGTCGTCAGGGTTAAGACATCCCCGACGATAGTCAACCTCTTTGACATAATAATTAAATAAATATTGTCGATTTTACTTAGACTACAATTTTCCGTTACCTTACGATTTGGATCAAAAAGTTGTAACCCGTTGAAGTTTTGGGTGAAAACTTTTTGACGTTTGCGTTGTTCAAAACTGATGTCAAAACTCTTCCCTGCTTAAACCGTACCTACTTTATAAGTCAAATGCCATGAACATAAAACTCACACGGTGTTCAACGTGTTATTTCAATAAATATATATTTTAAAATTATTTATTCCTTTTACATCATACATGTATAAACTAATATGAACCTAGATGGTGATTTTACATCATACTTGTATAAACTAATATGAACCTAGATGGTGATTTTACATCATACATACATAAACTAATATGAACCTAGATGGTGATTTTACATCATACTTGTATAAACTAATATGAACCTAGATGGTGATTTTACATCATACATACATACACTAATATGAACCTAGATGGTGATTTTACATTATACATGTATAAACTAATATGAACCTAGATGGTGATTTTACGTCATACTTGTATAAACTAATATGAACCTAGATGGTGATTTTACATCATACATGTATAAACTAATATGAACCTAGATGGTGATTTTACATCATACTTGTATAAACTAATATGAACCTAGATGGTGATTTTACATCATACATACATAAACTAATATTAACCTAGATGGTGATTTTACATTATACATGTATAAACTAATATGAACCTAGATGGTGATTTTACAAAGTGGTTTGATATTACAAACAACTGCAACAAGTGTAACTGTGTACACGCAGAGGAAATGAGAGGTAACACATGTTATTGAAGATTCTATTATTTAATTCTGGTGGTTCTTTTAATAATATGCACTTTAAGGCGATGTTAGATTTGGAATCGGGCGGCTAACAATAGCACACCTTATGTAGATGGCGATAAGGTTCAAATTCCCGTTTAACACCATCCGCCAGTTTTGATTTTAAAAAACATCGCCAAAAAGTGTGTTTTATTTTATTTTGCGCAGTTCAGGCAGAAATGTGTAAATTTTTTACCATCATTTTCTAAAGAACTAAATTTGCTAAACTATACGATAAAATCATAACCGAAAAGAGATTCTTAAGTAGGAGATTTTGAACTTGAAAGCAGTTTTTTATATGCCTGACACTTTATTTTTTTTTCTGTGGTTTAAAGCATCTAAAATATTTCTAAGCTATTATATTTTCAATCCAAAACCACATGATTTTGCATTACTTTGTAGTGCTTTCCTTTAAGCCCCCGCATACCCAATTTATAACAAGTTTCTCGTTAACTGTATATGTATTTAAAAAGTAATTGTTAAAAGAACCCGTTGAAAAACTGATATCAATCAGTTTAACGGGACTTAATTGTAAAAAATGTATTTTGAAAGTTAATAAATAAAAAAAAACTCTTTAAGTTTTTAAGTTCCAAAAAATATATGTTATTTTTTAAGATAATATCTATACATTTGTTATGTTGAAACGTTAATTATATGAAATGTATAATAATTATATGAAGCAAAGTAAGCTCCGAAAGTTATTAAAAACACGTTTTGTTCTGTTATTATAGGCATGAAAAGATTCACAGTACATCTTTAAATTCAAGCTAAGCATTTGTCTAGAGATTTTTGCTCTATTTCAAACGAGTCGTGTTTTATTAAATATTTTCACCATTTTTTCACACTTATTATCGTATTTTTTTTTAAATATTAGCGCGCTCCCTCTAACATTCGTATTTTACATATTGAATGTTAGAGGGAGCGCTAACCATCTTTGAGCGCTTACTATGGGGCCTTAATGAACGTGTTTAGGAAAGAAATGGCAGCTTTTACGGTGGACGGTACAGCAGTATAAGGATTTGATTAGAATTTAGGAATTAGATAATCGCTAATAAAAAATCTGTCAAAAGAGGCAAGGTCCACAATGGTGTGTTTTTACCAACCCTTTTTTATGGAAGTAAGATATGTAACTCTCGGAAAAAAAATCATATCGGAGTACAAAATAAATTTCAGGAACACCCTGAGAATTTATTATATCACGTTTATTTGCATTAAAACATAGATTGTCAAAGCGATCCGAAAGTGCTCAAACTTTGGCAAACAGGAGCGACGGCGCTTGTCGCAAAGTTTCACTGAAAAGTTTGGGTAACTCTTTCGGTGTTCGCGGGGCGTGAAGACGGCCAATCGATCAGCTGTCAATCTGACACTTCAACTGTCATTTTGACAGATTCAATTTGGATAAAGAAGGCATTAGTATGCTAACACATTTTGCACGGGTCTGATCGAGTCAAGAAGAGACCCGTGGGAAGTTCCGAGCTGATAACTTTTGAGTACACAGACTTTTATACAAACAGACTTAGTTCAAATCGACTTTGCCTCTACCTACCTAACTCTTAACTTTTTTTCGCGAATAGCTCACAAGCGTACCAATTGCTCCAGACTATCCGGAGCCAATGTGACTATGGAATACCCAATTTCGGTATGCTGTAAGACTGAAAGGAGTGAGGAGGGGAAGGAGATGTTGAAGAGGCATCTTGGGAAGTATCTAGCTATTCAGATCTGGTCACCAAACACAGCTAAAGCGATTTCAAGGAACGTTTATATTCTGAATGGTGGTCTTTCACCAGAGCGATACTGAGCGTATCTGCCACTCTCGAATGTTCCGAATGTAGGTACCTACTGTAAACTTTACTTTCTGAAAACAATAAAAAAATCCCGGCGTCGCCCGGGCTTTTCGCAGAGTTTTTTATGTAGACAGTGACTTTCCTATTGTTATGAAGGTCAAGTGTGCAAAATTACATCAATCTGGGAATGTAGTTTTCCGCCCGCCACAGACACTCTCCTTTATATAAATTGATAAATGAACTCTTCATGTACCTACTTACAGCTTTACAAGTATAACTATGCAGTCGGTGGTATCATCGTTATAGATAATAGGGATACCAGTGCAAAATAAATCCCTGCGGAGGTAATTTTGTATTGGAACAATTAATTATATTATTCAATTTTTATTTGAAAATTTTTGTTTTTACTTTTGAAGGTTATACGAAGAAGATAAAAAAAATGATAAAAAGCGGATATGTTTATCCGAGACATTATCTAGGTTACAAACCAATTCATTATAACTTTGTGATCATTCAAAAAGA
The DNA here is from genome assembly GCA_026573805.1 of Hesperophylax magnus. Taxonomy (NCBI): domain Eukaryota; kingdom Metazoa; phylum Arthropoda; class Insecta; order Trichoptera; family Limnephilidae; genus Hesperophylax; species Hesperophylax magnus. Next base: position 7,317,185 of record JAIUSX010000184.1, on the reverse strand, counting down.
TAACTGTCAAAAATATGGGAAAATTAGCTGCAAGATAATATGATTTCGATGACGGGTCGATAATACATGCATTCTTCACACTCTAAATAATATTTGTCTAAACTCAAACATTGACACTTTTTCGATTCACTGCCCAAATTCAAACGTTGCATCATGTCAATAATATAAACTGTTCCAATACACATACATATACACCCTCTCACATATACACTCGCACGTACACACACACACACACAAAACTATATACTACACCAATTAACCGAGCTCTTCATACTCTAAATAATATTTGTCTAAACTCAAACATTGACATTTTTTTCGGATTTACTGCCCAAATTCAAACTTGGCATCATGTCAATAATATAAATTGTTTAATGCGCATACATTTACACACACTATTTACTACACACGTCACCTGGTAATTATGGAATATACATACCAAATACCAGGCATTACAAGGAAACATATCATAGGTAAACAACATCAAATATCTAATTCCTGTATATTGTTTCATCACTGTAATTCATGTATTCTTTTTTCTATAATATCAAATAAATCTCTAATCGCTAAATAAAATAAAGCAGCTATCCACGTCTGTCTGTTTGTGCGCTTAGTTCTTCTAAGGATAACCCCCAGCAACGCCGGGTCAGCTAGTAAATAATAACATAAATTAGCCTTGATAATAATATATATCATTACGAAATGCGAAAATATTAGGATTATCTCGGACACGTATTCCGACATAAATAATAATAATAATAATAATTGGACAATTTTTATAGCGCCGCTTTTGTGAGTTATCACCTCAGGGGCGCTTTACAGTTGATGCAGGTATTATAAAAAATATAAATATTACCAAAATATAGTGAAGTTAAGTAAAATAGAATGAAGAACATGAACAGGTGACATGAAGATATAAGATGGATACTCTGCAGCAAGAATCCTAGGTGGTGAAGAAACTTGACCAGCTGCTGATCAGCGAGAGAGTCCACCAACAGTACCAACACGAGGTTCGTCATCCATCCAGGTATGTGTCTGCTGCCAATAAAGCGCTGACACAATATCCTCACATAGATAACACACCTTGGTAGCACCGCTGTGACGTTCGACGAAGATAGAAAATGGAGACTCTGCAGCAAGAATCCTAGGTGGTGAAGAAACTGGACCAGCTGCTGCAGCGAGAGAGACTACCGCGTCCACCAACAGTGCCAGCACGAGGTTCGTCATCCGTTCAGGTATGTGTCTGCTGCTAATAAAGCGCTGACACAATATCCTCACATAGATAACACACCTTGGCAGCACCGCTGTGACGTTCGACGAAGATAGAAGATGGAGACTCTGCATCAAGAATCCTAGGTGGTGAAGAAACTGGACCAGCTGCTGTAGCGAGAGAGACTGCCGCGTCCACCAACAGTGCCAGCACGAGGTTCGTCATCCGTCCAGGTATGTGTCTGCTGCTAATAAAGCACTGACATGTGTCTGTTGCTAATAAAGCGCTGACATAATATCCTCAAATAGATAACAGACCTTGGCAGCACCGCTGTGACGTTCGGCAAGTCCATCATACGAGTATCTAGTCTCTATTAATAATAATAATATTTAGACGATTTATATAGCGCCGCTCTTGTGCAAAACCACTTTATCTCTCCTAGTCTATTTTAGTCTCTTCTCGTCACTTCTTAGCTATTCATGCCACTTAGTGCATCTTCTCGACCTTTTAGACTCTTTCCTGGCTCTAATACCTAAATAAACACCAACAAAAATCTAAAAAAAAAAAAAAAAATTCTCTTGTGTCGTGATCCAACGATTTCATACCTCTGTCTCAGACCTATAGGGCTCGCTTATCGCAGGCTATCATAAACAAAATGTTGAACCAAAATCAAAGTGAAGTGTATGTATGTCAATGTATGTATTCGTAACTCACTAAAGTGTATGTATTCGTAACTCACTAAAAGTTTATCATGAAACCAGTTAATTCATTCGTTATGACCTGCAATCCCGTTTTTAACCTATTACCAATAATTTAAAGAGATTCTTAATAAAGAACTCTTCATAGGCAGGTATTATATTTGTAGCTCTTTATACCATAAAGACAAAAACGTTAAATAAATTAAATGAAGCCCAAAAAGAAAAACTATTTGATTTACTTTGATTTACTTGATCGTGCCATGTCTTCCTCAATCTTATGATTTCTCTCCTTTCAATAAAATTGTTAACTACTCTAAGCACGTATTCATTATGCAGCCCTACGTATAAGTTCCTCAGAACTCTGTTATTATCTCTCTTTCTGTTACATGCGTCATAAATGAGAAAGAGGGAGAAGTTACAATAAAGCTAACATTGGTACTTTACGTATTGAACCCTTCAAAAGTATTGTTGCTCTGTAGAGTACTGTTTCAAGTTAGAGTGCTCTTCACTTCTAGAGTTCGGTTCCAGGCTTTAATAAAGGTTATTGAGGGGACCAGGATCAAAAACCACTCTTCCAGGCGATGCTTGATGAATGATAAGAAAAGAAGAAGATAATTACAATTCTTAAGCCTGTTGGATCTGGAATTGAGTTTATGATGAAGAAAGTTTTACATGCCTAGTGTATACTGGCCGTATACTGCCTGAAATTTTGTAGGGGAAAGTTTATTTCTTACGGAAGTGTTTTCTAGTTGCTTCATACCTATTTTACTTTTACTAGCCGGCTTCGCTCGTGAATTTGGTTTAACACTCCCGCAAGTATACTGCTGTAAGCCAAAAATCGGATATTTTGAATTAAGTATAATTTTTGATAGTATACAGTTGAAAGAACACCCAGCAAAAATGCCAGGAAAACCTCAAAATTTCATAACGCCAGAGCTTACCGTTAGACAACTTAATAATATTTTTATAAGCAATAATTATTAGCCTGAAAGACTCATCCACATTGAAAAATCTCCTGATAAAAGATACATGACGCCAACGGGACGCGCCGACGGTCCCGTTGGCGTCATGTATCTTTTATCAGGAGATTTTTCAATGTGGATGAGTGTTTCAGGCTAATAATTATTGCTTATAAAAAATAATTGTTACCCTTTGTGCTATGCATAAAAAATCTTGTCTTAAACATTAGTTTACCAAAAAATAATAACTTAATAGTAGTTGATATTTTAATTCGAATGAAACGATTCCTCTCTCTTTCAGGAATGGAATGGAGCATTGTGTATATATTTTAGAAAGGTTTATTGTCGTCAGAGAGGTTGGAATATAACCTCAAATTATTAACAAATTATTATAAAATATTAGTATCATTATCATTATTATGCTGTACAATGGAAAGGGAAATTGTGACAACGAAACATTGATAGAAAGAGAAAATGAGGTAGACGCAGATGATTTGGGAGATCCAATCACTAGAGAAGAGTTTGACCTCGCACTGAAAAATCTCAAAAACGGGAAAGCACCCGGAATCGATGACGTTCCGGCTGAACTAATTAAGCCAGCAGGAAAAGGAACCACAGATGCCCTGTTTAAAAAGATACAAACCATGTATAAGACTGGAGAGATACCAGAGGATTTTGAGAAATGCCTAATTGTCGCATTACCAAAGAAGGTAGGCACGACGAAATGTGAACAACACAGAACTCTTAGCCTAATATCCCATGCAAAGATATTAGAAGAACGAGATGTGCTATGCGCAGTTCGTACTGAGTGGAATTGTTTTGCCGAGTGTCGCCGGTTTTGTTCACCAATACTACTGCACACCTTCGCTTACGCTAAGGCATCGCTAAGGTATCCGCACTAATACATAGAACAGATTTCTGTGCGTACACGTCCCGATACCGTTCAAAGTACCCTAATTAGGTAGTACTCCGGCTACGGTCCGGCGGCCAACATAGCATATCTCGTTCTTCTAATATCTTTGATCCCATGCCTCAAAAATATTGACTAATATCATTCTAAAAAGAATCGAACTAAAAGTAGAGAACATCCTTTCCGGAGACCAGTATGGCTTTAGAAGTGGTGTAGGAACCAGAGAAGCAATATTGTCGCTACGAATACTACTAGAAAAAAGAATAAAAAGAAACCAAAACACATTCATCGCATTCATAGACCTGGAGAAGGCTTTCGACAAAGTAGAATGGAAAAGACTTTTCGAGATTCTGAAGAGAATTGACATAAAATATAGAGATAGACGAATAATCCAGGCGCTATACAAGAATGAGGCCGCTATAATTAGATGTGACAATGAAACAAAAGAAGCCAGTATAAGACAAGGGGTGAGACAGGGATGCTCTCTGTCACCTGTTCTTTTTAATGCTTATATACAGAGTGCGATTGATGACTTGAGAGAGAGAATGAGTCACAGAAAAGTGTAAAGATACACGGGCAAAAGGTGGATATGATAAGGTTTGCTGACGATATTGCTTTGGTTGCTGAAAGCGAAGAAGAACTGCAAGAGGCCTTAACAACCATGCAAAACATTCTTCAAAACAACTACAACATGAAGATAAATAAAGACAAAACAAAGCTGCTGATTGTAGGCCGAACGCAACATCAGATGAGAGTAGAGATGGCAGGAGTTCCACTAAAGAACACCAAGGAGTTTGTCTACCTCGGGAGCAAAATAACATGGGACGGTCGGTCTAAGAGCGAGGTCGACAGCCGTATACATCAGGCTAGGCTTTCATTCAATAAAAGGTCGAAAATAATAGAATCCAATAATATAGACCTAAAACTGAGAATACTCCTCATCAAGACCTATGTATGGAGTATCTTGATGTACGGCTGCGAAACATGGTGCCTATCCGAAAGAGATAAACGGAGACTAGAGGCTTTTGAGATGTGGTCCTATAGAAGACTGTTAGGAATTTCTTGGAGAGACCATGTTACAAATGAGGAGGTTCTCCAAAGAATCAAAGGAGGAAGGCACCTGCTCAGGACCTTGTCCGAAAGGCGTTCAAGATGGATCGGCCATGTTATACGACAAGAAGGCCTCTTGCATGTCATAATAGAGGGTATGATCGAGGGGACCAACTCTAGGGGACGCCCACGCCGAGAGTACCTGGAGGACCTGCTGGTGGACGTGCGCTGCTCATCATATGCAGAAGTCAAAAGAGCCGCACAAGACAGGGAAGAATGGAAGAGGAGATTAGATAAAATTGCTGCAAACCAATCCCAGGATTGAAACCAGAGAGAGATTAGTATCATTAAAAAAATAATAATGTTCGGCAAGTCAGAATATTTCACCAACAAATGTGGATATAGTATGTCTCGACGCCATCTAGTGGGAAATTTAGCACTAACAAAGCCTTTCCTACAAAAATGAGGTTGGTTGTTTACAGGTGAAAAAAAAATAATAAGCAGTACTTGTTGATTTAAGTACTAGTACATATTGAATTATTTGTCGGGTTGAAAATAAGCCGACGTAACTCAGTGATCCAGAGCACTTGACCGGACATCAGAAGGTGTGGGTTCAATTCTCGTCGGCGGCATTTGTTTTTACTCGGGAGATATTTTCAATTTGTATGGATATTTTAGGCGACTAATATTATATTATTGCTTATAATAATTTGTTATTATTAAGTATGTAATATTTTGCTACTTTTATTTTTTATTTTGTAGAAAATCAGCCAAATATCTCGACAAGTTCTTTATGAAGGGCTACAGGGTGGTTTATCTAAATTCTACCTCCCTTTGTGATGCAGAGTGACAGCTTCCCCTAAAGCGCCCATTAATTAGGTCGTTCGCTTTTTTAAGAGTCGGATTTCACATGAAAAATCGGCATTTCCGCATTCGAGTAATTTTCACGTTTTAAAAGCAAATTTACTCCAAAATGCTTTTTCAAAACGAAAGCAAAACGCGCACGGCAACCTAAAACCCTGCTTTTATCATTGATAATTCGTGTAAAATTAATGCGCAATATACAAAATACCCAATAAAGAAGAGGAATATAGGATAAGGATAGGAGATGCTCCCGATGGATTCTATAGAATATGGTGAGCGTTACTTCTGTTCTATATTTCCGAAGGAGAATGTCTACATTGTGAAATTTTGTGTTACATTGCGCGCATACATGGAGAATTGTGGATTTTTTGTAATGTTTGTCTATTAGTGGAAAAATGCAAAATATATTGGTTTGTCATGTTGATCTTGGCTGTATATGATTTTTCATTAAATTGATAAGATTACTTTCATTAAATTAATTCTAGCGAATCCAGACCATTATTCGAAAATTTAATTAACAGAACATTTATGCAATAAATCGTCAACAAATATGAATTACAACTCCACACGTACCTAATCTGGTCATTAGTGATCATGACAGGAGCCGACATAACAAAAGAGAATAATATAATTATATGTATCTATAGGATAGCGGCACGCTACTAGAAAATTCGAGACCATCAGTATGTGCAGCGCGCATCACACATGGAACCTAGTAAAATAATAACGAAGGCGCACCAGTCTACCTACGACTTCTGGAGCATTCTCGGATCTATTAGACGCGTGTGTTCCTATGAAAGCGTCTACACTGTCTACAGTCTCCCCATTCAGACTAAACGCGTCGATCCACTGACTACATCGCCGTGACCATACTCTGCCACCGGTCGTCTTCGCTTCTACGGTGTCAAGCATCGTCCTGGAGTATTCGCCATTGATCATCTCCTCTACAGCGTCGAGCGTCGTCAGCGACAAACAACAACTACTCTGACTACTCAATAAAGACACTGTGAGACCGACCACATCTTTCATTCGTCTCTGTCTACCGTCACCCACAAAATATATTGCTACCTGATTTTCAAACCTACATGAAGATAGGAGTGTGTTTCAAAACAGAACTGTTGTGAAACTCTAGTATCTCTCAGTGTCGCCCTACGATATTTCATTATCGTTGCTTGAAATGGCTTTAGGCGTGTAGGATCAACAGATCTTAATAGCCAGGCACTTCCAATCCTTCCACTTCCACCTTCCCTTCCCCACTCCGTTCAGCCTGATAATGTATCCCAATTGGGGATGCTATAGTCCCACTGGCTACGGACATTTGGGAATAGTAAGGACTCTTATGCGAAATAAATAAATATTTCCCAATGGTCAAGTTGGTTAAGACGCCTGTCCCGGTAAGACAACAGATCCTGAGTTCGATTCCTAGTTGTGACCGTTATCTTTCTATTTTTCTGTGTCTTGTTCTGTTCCATTGTTCGTTTAGATGTATAAGTATTATCCTTTTCTTCAATCATTTTGAATAGATCCATTGCCAATTTTAGTGAGAATAGAAGCAAATATACCCCTGGCTGGCCGAATAAATCGTCGTTCCGCGCAATAGCGTCTTTCCGTCTTGCCACGCTTGCGACGCAAGATGAGCTCGCCAAAAGATAGTATTAATTAAAATGGTTAGTCAGTTACTGTACAACTCCCGATAGGTACATTCCAACTAATAAAGTAGGTTTATAAATGTAGAAAATTCTCGTGAAATTCACCCCATTAAATTCGGCCCGCACTAAATATCATCTGGCGAAATTGAAAATTTACGGCTCTGAAAATTCGTCTCCTTTTCGCGAGACAGACCTTGGATAAAATTTATCGGCGAATTAATAATAATACGTGACTCGCGTGTTTATGCTCCTTTGTCCGCAGACATTGTCCAAACTCCCTAATTAGCGGACACACATCGTCATCAAAGAGCAGAGATAATAGTCCTCCACAATAGTGACAAATTCTCTTAAAAGTTTTTCCAATTCTGAGGTGCAATATGAGATCGGAAAAAATCGAAATGGCAACTACATACCCTTCTCTTTCACATCTTTCCATTTATTTCGTCTTCCTACTATGGTTCTTGCGGTTCTAAGATAACTCAACACAATGACAATTCAACACACCTTTAAAAAGTTATATAAAGTCATTAAAAGCGATGAAAAACAACTAACATATAAACCTAACCTACGTAACCTGTTTAAACTAGTTTTTGTTTCATGACTTTTGATGACTTTATACCACTTTTAAAAGGTATGTTGAATTGTATGTGTTGAGTTGTCCGCTGACCAACTCTTGCAAGAAAATAAGGTATAGGTACATAAAATACGGAATACAGAATACGCACCTTTTGTATTAGTTAGATAATAATGAGAAGTAAGTATATCAATTTCCAAAAATGGAAAATGATGCATTTTACTAGCTTTTTCGTAAAAAAACGGATAATTTTACGTCTTTTCTTCACGCCAAGTTTTGACGTAATAATGTTAAAATATTTTTTAAACTACTTTAAAATATATTTTTTTTTAATAAACCCCAAACCTTAGTACCTATTTTAGGATCATTTGTTTATATTTTGGGTTAAATAAGAGAAGTCGAAAAAACGGTGACCGGATAAATCATCAAAATGATAATTCATCACATCTTTAAAAAGTTATATAAAGTCATGGAAAGTGATGAAACAAAAACTTTATTAACTGGGTTAACTAGGTTAGGTTAGGTTTAAATAAAAAAAAATTCATCGTTTATAATGACTTTGTATCACTTTTTAAAGGTGTGTTGAATTGTCACTGTGTTGAGTTATCATGGAACCGAAAAAACTAACCTTAAAAATTTCACACCAATAACAATGACCGTCAAGTGAATTTTTTAACTATTAAAATACATTATTTTCCATTTTCGGAAACTGAAATACTTACTTTACATTATATTTTCTTTAACAAAGTGGTTTTTTTTAAGTGCGAATTAAGCGTGTCCCTATTTTCTGTATATTTAACAGAAATAAATAAGTAGGAAAGAACCAAATCTTTGTGTCAATTAAAAGCCAAAAGTCTTCCTTCACCTATTAACACTTCGCCGTCGGAATCCTGAAGTAATTTGATAACGAACTCAAGTAAAATTGATTGAAAACTGATGGAAAATTTCATCCGCGAAGCCATTAAAACTAAATTAATGTCATCTGCTAAGAGCTCGTCTTTCATAATGGATTTTGTGTCTAGATTGTCTAGAGAAAGTAAGCGATTCTTTGTATTAAAAATATGAAAAGTGTTTTATAACTGGCAGTAAATTAATTACCATTTGACAATCTTGCCATAGTATAATGTAATCACCGACGAGAAATACAAGCCAACTGTCAGTCAATCAACCTAATCCGGACACTATGGAGATATTTAGGTTCGTCAAGTTACTATTGTGTAGAAATCCAATCCGATGCTTCATTCCTAAGTATGTACATATACTGAAAATACCTAACAAACTGAATAAGTATTAGTTTAATCCTAATACATAAATAGCAAATATCTGGCACGGATATTTGCTGTTTTATTTATTTGTGTTTTAAAATAATATATTTTATTTTTACTCGGGGGTGATTTTTTTTTACTCGGGGAAGGGGTTGCAATGCGCGTGCAAAACAATTATATCTGGCGTTGTAATGAAATTCTGAAATTGTACCGCAGAAACTCTGATAAAGTGGGTGGAAGATACATTAATGGCGGAATACTTATTAAATGGACCAAAATACACTCGGCTAAAAATTGCACATCTTCGAAAAATAGTTTCAAGCGTGAGTTTCACCGAGCCAATACATCTAGCCCAAACAAAATTGATATCAATTGAAAGTTCATTTAACGACCTCTTATCAGACAATAGTTTCATTTCATAAACGATACAAATTTTTCGAGTACGGGACGTTAAAAAAATGTTGCGCCTATACTCTTTACAGGTGCCACAACTTGTGTCATCTTTCTGGGCTATAAAATGAGCACTTTAAGCCAAATGTAGGGCATTCACTATCCGAATGGATAATATGATCTTATTATATTAAAATGATTCTCGTCAACATTCGTGTTGAAGAGGATACATTTTAATAATTGTCGCTAGAAGACAACCCCTTAAAATTGACACCACTGCTGACGAAGCCGCTCAAGTGGTGGCACTACTGCAATCAGGGATGCGACAATGTGATGTTGCTCGTCAACTAAATGGGTTTTCCAACAGTTTCAAGAAACTGGTGGCTTCATCCGCAGTCGTGGATCAGGGCGATGACGGTGCACATCCGAAATAGACGATCGCTTTATTGTCTCATAAGATTTTGCAATAGTGTATTATGAATTTGCAATAATGATTAGGTGATGAATCGAGGAATGAGGTTTGTACAAATGAATAATTGTATTTATTATGTCTTTTCCCAGGATCTGTTGTTCCCCGGGAGGCAGGACACGGAGGGAGGCATTTCAGTGGCGGGTGACGGCACCCTACGTCTCTCTGCAGCCAGGAGATCCCACGAAGGATACTTCACCTGCTCGGCGGTCAGCGCAGCCGGCAGTGCCACACATAGGATCATGCTACAGGTACGGTACCTATAGTACTGTTTACCTTTGCGTTCACTCCTGGAAACTCTTACACTAACTTCCCACTTCACGATTCCCTTGCAAACCAGCGTCTGCTTCAGTCGTGGCATCCTCCAGAAAAACTCAATGCAGACCTCATGCATGCAATTTTCAATTTATTGTTTCACTTTCAATTTCTTTACTAATCAATAATTAATTATTTTGCAGGTTTTGACGAAAGACGACGCTCCTCCGCCAATAATTCAATTCGGACCTTCGAACCAAACACTACCGCTGAAGAGCAATGCGCAGATGGTGTGCGCAACCATTGGCGCCACTTCTGTCCACTGGGACAAGGACGGGGTGGACATCGTCCCGGCTCAAGAAGGGGGCGCCAAACTTGGAGATGGAGCCGTGGACAAACGGATCACTATTGTAGGGAATGGGACGCTTTTCATTGATGGTAAGACAAAGTGATAATTATTTCTGATTTACATTTATCAATTAACATACATAGAAGTGTGAATTATACAGAATTGAAAAAAAACTCTAATATGCAAGCTTATATGCTTTCCTTAGTCCATTCCTTTGCAGATCTTTGAAAGCCTAGGTCAAAGGCAGACCATTAAAATTAATTTGACGTTCAAGAAAGAAATTTAATGTTCACCCAAAGAAAGATCAAATTGAGCTTACTTACTTACAGAAACTTTTATAGATTCACTAGCACAGACCCGTGAAAAATCACGGGATATTATAAGTGTAGCTAAAAACCGCACTCTTCAAAAATCACAAAATCCAACATTAGTTGTCAAAATGTTTAACCCTTAGAAATTACAAAGGAAATACACATTTCAATTATAGAATATCATAGATATTCAGATAAAAAACATCATATTATTATAGATAGGTACAAAGTACTAAATAAATTTCTGTTAAAAAAATTATATTATAAGTATTTACTTTTTATCAATTTATGGTTTTACAAATAGTTTGAAATGACACTCGAATTTAAAAAAAAAATCGAGTTCATTGAACCATGGTTACAGACAGACACACAAATGAAATTAGTATTTTTGATGTCTTCTAACTATGTAACTAACCCCACGTTGTCCAGAGTGGAAGATACTCTCAGTATCGCCCTGGTGTAAGAACACCATTCAGAATTGAAACGTTGCTTTAAATGGCTTTAGCCGTGTTTGGTGAGCAGATCTGAATAGCCAGGTACTCCCCCACCTTCATATTTGCCATCTCCTTCACCTCCCCACCACCTTTTAGCCTCACAACATACCCCAATTGAGGATGCCATAGTCTCACTGGCTCCAGGCGGTTGGGAACTCTTATGTGGTATTCACATAAAAAATAAATATTGAATAGCCATTGTGCCATTTCATCGCAGAGGGTAGGCAGAGAAGATGGATGTCACCTTCTGCTTCATACTGAAACATACCCTTCAGTGTTTTGTAACTCTTGACAAGGCCCAACTTAACTAATTTATTCAGAGTTGTGTTAAGAAATGAACAATAAAAATACATTTTTTAAAACTCTTTCTTTCCAGACCTCCGGCCATCAGACTCGGGTGCGTACACGTGTAGCGCGCGCTCCCCCTCGTCTGGCAGTTCCCGCTGGGCGTCCTACCTCTCGGTAGCAGGGGCGGGGGGCGGGGGTGGCGGTGCCCCCCGCCGGGCAGCGCCCCCCGGCCTGCTTCCACCGCGCCCCGCGCGCCCCATAGTGCACAACACCACGGCCAGTGCAGTGACACTCTCTTGGCAGAGGCATCCCAGCGTTTCCAGGTAATGAAACTGGTGAATTAATGAACCTAGCCTAACAATCAAAGAACCTAACCTAACAACCAATGAACAACGAACCTCACCAGCAATCATTAAATGAAACCTTACGATCAATGAACCTAACTTAACAATCAACCTTACCAATACCAATACGAACCTGTTTTAATTCTGTCAAATATTTTTGCTTCCAACTTATGAGAAAAATGTACCTATTGTTAAAATAAGATATTTGTAAACTAACCTGTCTCGACACAGGATATCCCTAGTGAGACAGGCAGAGTGAAAAATATGTGTAAACCTTACTTATATAGATGTACCTAATAAATAATAAAAGAATCAACCAAAACTAACCTAAAAATCAACAAACCCATTCTAACAATAATGAACCTTATCCAATCAATGAACTTAACCTATATCTCAGCACAGTGATTCTCAATGTGGGGTATATTTTTCTATAACCCCCTAATGGCAAGAATGTGAAATACGTTGGTCAATTAGAATGCTTCATTTAACCCCTAGTGGGCAGACTTCTGCATTTGCAGTGTTGAAGAATCGTGCCCACCCACAATACAAAACACTGCAACTACAGTGTCGACTTTATACATTCATTTTGCCTTTTGATATTATCTCTGCTAGGTTCGTTAAAGACAAAAATATAATTGTCACTTAATCTAGCGTTGAATGTGTTTGTGCTAACAAAAAAATTGTTTAATAAAGTTTCTTGCGGGCCCCTGTGTGTTAATAGGCCATATATCTGAACTAATCACAATTTTAGCATGAAATTCCCGTTCCAACGAATCAATGAAATTCAAAAGTACTTACCTAGGATTTGAGTTCTCGCACACAACGCGTTAATAATGGGATCTCTCTATGGAAAGTAGTGTGGGATTGCATTAACTTCTCAAAATTCGGGAATAAAGGCAATCATAATGATTATTATATTTAATAACAATTTATTTTTTCCAGTTATTCCGTGGAGTACTTCAGCTCCAGTTTACAAACCGGTTGGGTTGTTGCTGCTTCTGGAATTACAGATGAAAATTATATTGTAAGTTGTATTATTTACTAGTAATCAATAGATTACTGCAATTACAATACTAATATTAGTAAGTACAATAATATTGTCAGTTTAAGTCCGATACCTTGTACCTAGATTGCATGCAGTTGGCAATACTTTCGCAGAAATTGTAGATGTGTTCAACTGCACAGAATACAGTTACAAGAAGACTATAATAACATACCTCAATAATTAAGGTTAACATAACACCATTCTTCTGCATGGGTTCTATATAATTGTGAATGCAAATATTACTTCATGATTACTGTTCCACTAAATTACATTTCACATGTTTGTAAAAGCCCAAATGGGCATATAATAAAAATAAATAATAAATACCATGAATGTTCAGGCAGGACAAAAAACTATCTAGGGGTATATGCGCTCTTGCTTTCTTGTAGTGGGGATAGTTCATACGCTGAATTGACTTTAAGGCACCAGTTAGTATTGAACTTACATAGACAATATTATTTTATACAAGTATTTATGACCTCGTAGGTGTTTCAAAATTTAATATTGATTGGTTAACCCTTTATCTCAAAAATTGAAGTATTAGTAACTTTATATTAATGAGGCGACAGAATGAAGTAACACATTTGAACCCATTGAATGTTTTGTATGAACAAATTTACATGCTTGCAATAATTAGCGGTGAAACTTTGCAGCCTTTGTTGAGAATAAGAATAAATTAATTAACAGAATATAGAAAGTAAAAAGCCAAGCCAGTGCCAATCAAATTATTTATGAAATTCTATTATGTCTTAACTATAAAGTTACTTATAGTTACTTACTTATTAGTACTAAATGTTTCACAAAAAAATCCTCAATAGTTTAAACTCTGGCGACATATTTTAAAATCTTTTTCTTTCTGAATTTTTTAAGTCAATGCTAGTATTTCTAGCTCTCAAAAGCATTTCTATCATGAACCACGGAGATTTAAAACATTATTGAAGTTATTTTTTACTGTAATGTTGTTACTGCATACTCAACAAAATATATAAAAAAAATTCATGTGCTTTCTCTGGTGTCCATATTTTTTTATAATGAAATAGTATTTTCAGGAATAAAAAAAAGCACATATTCTGATAATTAAGTTGAAGTCATACCGTTAATTGAATTAAATTGAAGTAGGATTCTGCCTACTCAATAAAATATATTAAAAAAATCATATGCTTTCTCTGGTGTCCTTACATTTTGTATGGTGAAATGGTATTTTCAGGAATACAAAGCATTGTTCTGATAAGTAAGTTGAAGTCGTACCATTAATTGAATTAATTTGAAGTAAGATTCTTTCAGGACATTTGAGCCAAGCATTTGATGTAAGAAGAGAATCTAATCGAACAAATCTGAAAATAAAAGGTGTTTAAAAAATTTATCCATTTTCTTATTATTTTCTAATATTGAACTCTTTCCACAGGTAACGAACCTCCAACCGGAAAAGCTGTACCGTTTCGCCCTGCGCGCTTGGAACCAACACGGAGCCTCGGCACCCAGCGAAATGACCGACCCCATCCTGACGCGCTCCCGTGACATCCAGCCCATCACGCAGTACGAACTGGTGGAGGCACGCAAGTTTTTGGACTCTGACGTGCTGTCTCTCAAACAAGTCGTCCCATTGAGTTCGACGGGGTTGAAAGTTATTTGGGATGTGAGTTACGACATTTGTACAAATAGGTCAGAGAGGAATGTTCTTTCAGTGTAGGAACCACAATCAGAGTTGAGTCGAACACCGTAGGTACTCACACAGATACAAGCTAAAGCATTTCTTATTCGACTTCAAAAATGATTTTTTACTAGTCACGGCAACAGTTTTGTCACTTTTTCAAAATCTATTGCAGTACTATACAGGTGCGCGAACGTGGTCGCATGACATTTTTAAATTTTTTTTAAATTTTAAATTTAAATTTTACTTTTTTACAATCTAATTATTAACTTCTCAAGAGCCAAAAGTACCCATCGGATCGACAAAATTGGATACTTTGAGCGTCGGCGTATCCGGAAACAATGCTTCGTTTGTAGGATTTTTACCCTCAGCATACTACTACAGACATTTTAGGTTGCTCAAGATTGCTTAGGATCTCAGCATTTAAAAGGTTAATCTCTCGACTAAACCTTTATCGAGGTTAACAATTTAAGGTGACTTTTTACTACAACGGATTTGGAAACAATGACAAAACTGTTGTGTGACAAAAGTCATCCGTGCACGCCTGGCCTTATAGTAAATTATTTTACATTCTTCGAGTTTGATAAATGTGTAGATTTGTTGTTCGTTTTTCGCTGAAACAATAAATAGACATATAAGTAAGACAAGTAATGGCCGTTTCTCAGTGACGTTTGTCAATGAGAAATCACTTTCCGATGTGTTTACGCACCAATACAAACAACACTGTAAGTTTGCGTTGTTTGAGTCAACTCTAAATGCGCAACCTATAGATGGTCGCTATAATAAAAAATTAAAATTTAAAAAAAAACATTAAATTCATCTTTGGAACTCTTCATGTACATTTTATATAAATGCAAACCTAAAAATATTAATTTAATTAATTAATAATTCTTTCAGCTCCTAACCGACTACGACGAATATCTAGAAGGTGTCTACATCCGCTACCGCCAACTCCCGTACAACTCTGACACCAACGACACAACAACACCGTCAACCGTCAGCAACAACAATAACAACAACACCAACGACCCTAGCCAAAACTCAACTGATAAATTTGCCGTTGTGGCAGCCAGGAATGGGGGTAGCGGAAGCTATTTGCTGCAGCAATTAAAACCGCACGCGAAATATGAACTGTTTCTTGTACCGTACTATAAGATGCTACAGGGAAAGCCTTCTAACGCTAGAACGGGAAAGACTTTG
Organism: Hesperophylax magnus; assembly: GCA_026573805.1. NCBI lineage: Eukaryota > Metazoa > Arthropoda > Insecta > Trichoptera > Limnephilidae > Hesperophylax > Hesperophylax magnus. The sequence goes on along the minus strand of JAIUSX010000184.1, from coordinate 7,301,213 downwards.
GAAGACGGTAAGAATTTTGTTATATTTAGGTACATATTGATCTCTGTTGTTCCATTACAATGCTCTGCAATCTTACTACAAAGCATTTAAAAAATAACAAAATTGAATAAGAAATTACTTACACCATGTAATGTTCCAACCATCTTGGTGTAACCAACTAAAATATTATAACATATTTAAACGATGGCACTATTGCAGCGCCTTCACTATTATTTGTCAGACTGAATATATACTGATAAGATATTTTCCTCCGCAGTCCCCTCTGCCCCTCCAGACAAGGTGCACGTGGGAATGATCAACAGCACTTCAGCCTTTGTTCGCTGGCAGCCACCCCCAGTAGAACATCAGAACGGAGTCATCCTCGGATATAAGGTAGGAAACTTTCACTTGTTATGTAACAATAATTTAAATTACAGGGAAAACAGGACTTTCGCCGGATTTGGAAACAAACTCAAAGGAATGAGGTGAAATGGGCGATAGTACAATGGGCCCATGGCCTAAGTGCTCACGGAAACTATCCACATACTGTCTCCACTTTAATAAATAAAAACAATGCTTTGTCTGAATTTCAGATACAAATCAAGTCCAACTCCACTGGCAAGATCCTGGGTCAGATGTCTCTGAACGCAAGTACCACCTCCGTGGTGATCAACAGCCTCTCAGCCGGGGGGCGCTACGGGGCGCGCGTCGCGGCCGCTACGGCTCGGGGGGCCGGCCCCTTCAGCGCCCCCGCCCCGCTGCTCATGGACAGCACTGCACCTAACCTGCAAGTCAAGTAAGTTGTAAAAACCTAACCTAACCTGCATGTCAAATAGCAGTCTAGACTGAAAAATGGTATGTATTTTACATTGATGTATTATATTTAGATGAGACATGAAGCAAAAAAATAGGCTCCGTACTTTTACCTCCATCTGACCTCCAACTCTCCTACTGATCTAACTAAAACTACCGAATCCAGTCTATGCGCACCACTTATCGCGTTCTAATAGTGGAACAAATTTCTATGAGATCTTAGTACACAGAAGCGCCTCTAATTGCAGCTCTATGGTATTTTACAACTTCGATAGTTATAAATAGTATAGGTACTCAATTTCTTCACAAACAAAATTCTAACCACTTAATTATGAAATTTGCCCTTTTAAACTAGTTACTCTCCCTTTGTTACTCCAACTTGACAGCTCGCAACAGTCGCAACACTCATACACTCTGGTGGAATAAAAGATACTATCATGTTAGATTGACCGGACACTGAACTTACAAACAAATTTACAGACAGACGAAATGCAAATTTGTCGAGTGGAAGCAGGACTTCCGCGCTCAGTCAATAAGATAAATGTATAAATTCTTCTTCCCTTTCTCCATACATTGAAACAATGGCCAAGAATCCCCTTGAAGACATTGATGTATTATATTTTGATGAGACATGAAGCGAAAAAAATGAATTCACTTTTTTTAAAATTACCCTAACCTGTATACGCGCACCGTTTATCGCATTCTAATAGTGGTAATATATTTATATAGTCTAATATGTTTCGTTGAGATATTAGTATGCACTAGCGCCTCTAATTGTATAACTCAATGTTTGAACGGTGAAAGCCAGTAACCTAAAATAAATAATTCTAACCTGCAAATTTGATCCTTAGGACTGGACCATCTCCAACAGGGTCAGTGAGCCAGGTGGTCCGCGAGCCCTGGTTCGTGGTGCTGTGCCTGTGCGCGTTGCTTGCCGCCATCCTTGCCGTGCTAGCCTTCATCTACTTCAGGAAACGCAGGACTTCCGACAAACAGCTGGGGCACTTTAGCGGTGAGATATTATTTCAAGACATAAAACTTTATCAAACAAACGGCGCCACTAAATGAATCAAATACTCTAGTTGGATCATGCCAATAGTCAGAATAACAGAATTCTTAGGTTAAGAATATATCAAAGTGAGGTTATGGATCAATCTAACCTTTTTATATTGTTGTATTGTTTCTCTAATTCGTTTTTTTACTAAATTTTAGTGCCTGTGGTGACAGCCTCCGAGATCTGTGCCCTGAACAAGGAGTCTTCTCTATGGTTGGAGCGAGGTTGGAGGACCAGAGACAATACCCCCAGCCGACTGGATGACAAGGACTGTCAGACCAAACTGCTACAAGGATCTCTGGGTAAGAACTCTAAAACTTTAACCTAAATTTATAAATTTATAATACACTGTGTGGGTTGACTATTTGAAAATCAGATCAATAATAAAGTTTATAAAACCAAGACCGTTTAACTCTGCAGGACACGTAGCAAAAATGCAAGAAAGTCAACTATGGAAGAGTTACCCTGATTAACCTTCAATTTAATCTGATTTGTGTGACTGTCGCATTTGATCCCTCGATGGCTATACCTGTCTATGAATATTGCGTATTACATAACCCGTGAAGTTTCACTAAACACATACATTGTGTCAAAACGTGCCACATGGTATGAAAGATTGTGTTGAAATAGCCAGCATTGAAAAGGTTAATTCAGCCTGCATGTCGGAAGAGTCTTAGAAGAAATTAGCTTACATGGCTGCATGATTTGGAGGTGAATACTGCAGCCTTAAGTATAAGTATAACGAAACAGGAGACCGGCATAAATGAATAGTTTCTATAACTGATAATAAGTGGCCAAGACTCTCACAGGCATTTAGCTCTTATATTGTATGTATGTATGTACATTACTATAGCTAAAGTATGTGATTTAATAGTTTAATTATATGTAGTAATCGTCTCCAGCATAGCGTTTCATTCAGGGCGATGCTACGAAACGATCTTTTGTTTTCGGTCAAACTGTAATTGTACTGTTTATTTTGCAGGGCTCCAACACCCGCTGGGCGACGGCAACAACTCGGAGTATGCCGAGGTGAATCTGAGCACCTTCTACCAGCAGCAGACGGGGGCCCGCGGGCCACCGGAGCCCTATGCCACCACAGCGCTCTGCATGCAGACACAGGGACCCAAGTCTCTGGTGAGTCCACACAAGAGTTTTAAAACTCGACGCAATTGGTGAAATAACTCACGTAAATTAAAAATGTTTTTATATGCCCATGTGGGTTTTCACTTTTCTGGCAGTAAGATATTTTTGGCCCTTTTTCACCGGGACACCATGGTGTCAATCACAACAAACCAAATTTTGAATTATGTTAATGTATATGTTGAGTTGCGTTTGTAGTTATTTAATAAGACTTTGTACATTGTTTACACATCACATTTTAAGCATTATTTTATTTTTGTATATACTTACTCCTCCCATAAACACGAGCTCCTGGAGCTCACCTTATGGTGTAGTAGATTGATTAGGAAAAAAAATTATATATATCTTCCATACTGTTATAATTTGAAATCTTGTATTATTTTGTAATAAATATTTTTTTTTTAATAATAATAAAAAAAACCATCATACATCCTTTCTAAAGAGATAAAACTTTTTACAAAACACATAAAAAATGATTTTTTTTTTAATTATGAATGGATTACCCCGAATTATATTCTTTATTTATGGAAAGTGAAATAAAACGACTATCATAATTTTCATTGCAGGACCAGATGAACTCCGATGATTCTTGTATGAAGTCCACCGTCAGCCCTTCTTCTTCAGAATACACCGACAATGAGCTACTGATCTCCTCTCATCAGCATTCCACTCACCATCTGATTCCTATGGTAACTACATATGTACATAATTATAATATCCATTTACTAGGAGACTCAAATTCTACTATTTAGGACAGCAAAACTATTCAAAATAATATATTTATTAAGTTGATAGTTTGAAAATGGCCTTGAAAGCCGAAAAGCTGTAACAATAACAAAAACCAAAAAGTACTTGCAGAACTTAATAATTATATTATTAAATTTGATTTTAATTAAATTTAAAAAAATATATAAATCGAGTTCTACGAATTAAACAAAAAAAATATATGTATATATATATTTTTTGAAGTCACTATATATACATTAAAAATAACTTAACGTTGATGGGGCAAGAGACCGGTCAAGAATAGAGTTGACAGACTGATAAACAGGCTGCAATTCCTTCGGTGCGGTGACGTATTCTTCTTGCAGCTCTCTTAGTTTCTTAGTTTTCCCAATCCTGAGTGAGGAAAGTGTCTCTCACATAGATAATAGAAACCAAATGAGGTGTGACATGGAAGCGTGCAGACTGTCATCAAGCAACAATTAAACTGTACAGCCTGTCAAAGCGGTGGAGCCAATGAAAGTTATGCATTTGACGTGAAGGTAGAAATACAGGCCGGGAAGATTTGTAATAGTATGGGTGAACGATGTTGGCGACACTTTTGTGCGTTTGGTTTCATTCTGATTGAGTGGTTGCTCGACGCAATCTTGTATTTATTTACTAATGTTATTTTTTTTGTATTAACAGCAAAACCGCAATCAGAATCACAACACAATTCAACAATACCACGAGCGACTTCCGTTGAACCCCTACTCTGAACATATTATCCAACAGACTTCTCTGCCTTACGAAACTGGCAAGGTCAACTGTCGCCAGCCACAATACGGCTGCCAAGAAGGAAACTTCTCCCAGCAAAACACCGGGACATACAACTCCTCGAATTCTGGAAACTATGCAGACATACCACCAGCAGACTACACAAACTCCCAAGACTTCAGAGACAACAATTGCTACGAACGAACTGCTGGAAACTTCAATCCAAACCTCGGGAATTTTGTGTCCCACCCCAACTTGGAAGTGAACCGAACAAACTTCACGCACGACCCCTCGCACGGCCGGGGGAACTTCAGCAACCCGAGCCTGGAGATGAGGAACTTCAATGGCAGAAACTTTGCGGGAAATTCTGGGAACTACGGGAATCATTATTCAGATAGTTCGGTGTTGGATTGTAGAGAGGATGGATATAGAAAGGACGGGAGGAATTGTGGAATCAATTTGAGGGATATTCTGCCCTCTCCTCCCGAACAGCCGTATGGAAGTTGTGGGGATTACAGGTAAATTGACACATTGTACAAGAATTATCTTTTTTAGGTATAAGAATCACATACAACTTATGAGTTAGTTTAAATATAAGAATGAAGGGCATTTACAACTTAATTTATCTAACATACAACTCTAACACTAGGGACAACTAAGATTTATAACTAGCTAAGTACTAATAGCTTTACCAAGACATATAAATAGTGACTTATAATTAATGACTTACAAATGACATAACAGCTAATGACACAAATAGATTTTTTCTAGACGTACGACCGAGAAGTACTATTTACGACCGAGCAGGTATTTTAATAAAAAAATAATTACTATCTCCATTATAAACCCTCTTGAATTCCAGCGTATCCATAGCGGATATGCTGGTACCTCACCGCACTTGCCTCGATTTTATGGCATTTTGAAACTTTAAAATGCTCCTAACATACTAAAATATATCTTATTCGCTTGGCAAGGAAATTATGTACATATTTTAATTCACCTTTGTCACTTGCAAACATATTTATTTTATCTATGAAAATGCGTGTCACAAATTCCTTGTCAAATGTCATAATTCTGATTTTTAAAAGTCGTAGCAATATATTTATTCATAGGAAATCCTCATTTAACTTATTTTAATTGTAAAGAACACTTAGGGGGTATTTCACTATCTCTGATTATGTTCTGACTAAGCACTAATCCGCGGATTAGTCATTTTTTCGTTTTCACTATATCTGAATAACGCTAACGCTCGGGTTAAAATTCGATTTGACTAATCAGTGCTCGAACTTCACGTTAGGCGCTATTCCTCGAATCAAAGATGGCGTCAAAACATTCCAAGTTTGACAGCGGAGAAGTGAGTCGAATTTTGTTGAATGAATTTGAATGCTTGTATGATCCATCCTGAATTATTTGATTGTGTTCAAAATAAGAAACAATGTATTAATTCGACACGAATCTATCTAAAATGACCTGATAATCAACATAACATAACCAAAAAAATGCACACTTCGCGGTGTGCGGACTGTGACGCATGACAGCCGTGGCAGTAGATGGAGTAACTGCAAACATTTTGCGATGTCGCCAGACTATTTCGAGTGTTATCTATCCGGAAGCTCGAAACAATGGTGAAACGGTCGCCGTTGAATAACGAAGTTATTCTGATCTTTAAAGCCAGCCAACGGATAGCTAGTCAGATATTTAGCCCGACATAGTGAAATACCCCCTTATTAAACTGGAAAATATCATAAAACAGAATGTTGTCATATTTCTTCATTACATAATATTTTTAATATAAGCTATCTTGAAGAAACTACGTAGGGTGGAAATATAAAATTTTCATTTGACGGGCGGGCCGCTTGTCATTTTAACTGGCATTCCAAGGGTTTATGAAATCATTATTTCTAACATAGGAAGGGCAACAACATGCCGGGGCAGCAGCCTAACAGCATCAACATTCGGTCTAACCCGCTGCCGCTGTCACCAACGGCGGCCAAGAAACAGATGGCTGAGAACATCGCCGAGAGCTTACAAGACAACCAGCAGTTCAACTGCCGGTTTAACCCGCCCATCGGACAACCGCCTCCAGTTAGTATACTACATACATATTATTACATTTCAGATGTTAACTTTTTTTTCTTTTTTTAAAAAAACGGAGACGGTTTACACGTAGTTCCCGTGAGCACTTAGATCATAGGCCCATTGTGCTATCTCCCATTTTACCTCAAACCTTTAACAACAACCCAGTCCCTTTAATAAAGTTCACCAGGGTTGTCATTGGGTATGTGGCTATGTCTTCTGGTTCTACTGTATGTCTCCCCAGGTATCTGCGCCTAGTTCCCACCAGGGCAGGACATTGGCACCATAGGTGAATTGGAGTCTCTTCATCCTCTTCATATTTCCTGCATCTATTGGTGTTTTCCACTCCCAATATCTGCATGTGTCACCTGAGATGGCAGTGTTCCGTTAGTAGTCCTACCAGTTTTCTGTCCATATCGAGTAGTTTCTTGGTTCGTCTAGGGTCTGGTCCTTTTATGAGTACTTTGGATTGTCTCATTCCAGGTGCCCTCTCCCATTCTTTGCAGTGCTGGGATTTGACCCACCTATCAAAATGTAATTTTGTGTTGACCTTAAATTTACGAAAATCCTTACAGAAATTTTACCACTAAATTGCTAAGCCGTTCGTATGGATACTAAAGGCAAGTTGTTTCATTGATATTCAAATGTAACATTATTATCAAAGCGCCAATCAATGTCATTTCCGTTTTTTGACATTTGAATAATTCTAGGCCCGTTTCTGCTTTTAACAAGTTATGATCAGATGATAAGCATAACTGCCATTAAATATACTAATTTCAGTTGTGCCTCTATATGTAACTCCGGTTCAATGAACTATAGAATTTTTTCTTTGATTTTAAGTTTCATTAAAATTGCTAGTGTTTATTTGAAGAATTCACACAAGCGATAAGTACCTGCCTATAATTAAATATAGTTAACAGAAAATTATTTTATTTGCCATTTTCAAAATGGTAACTGTCGTGAATTCAGGCAATCCCAGTTGATATTTAAATGAGAAACAAAGTGTAAAAAATGGTTCCATTTTTTTACCTCCATTATTCCAATTTGACCTCCAACGTTAGCAACGCTCTAACGCCGGAAGACTGGAAACTACCGAATCCGGTACCCGCACACTATAAACGAGATATTAGAATGAAATAGCACCTCTATGACAATCCCGTGATTTTTCACAGGTCTGTGCTAATATAATATAAAACCACAGGCCCTTAGCATTTGTGTATTTTTTATAGCGACCTCCATGGCCAAGTATTTGCAATTTTTTTAATAAATTTTGTCACTCTTTCAGATTCCTTCCTTCCCTCACAATTTCCAGACTGGAGGCTCACAATCTCAGGGTCAGATGTCCCATTCCAAACAGCAGCACTATCAGAGCGGGCCCTATGCGCAACATGTGAATGTGAACTATGCGGATAAGAATGAACCTGCTGCTCTAGAAGAAATAGAATATCAGGATATTTTGGAACCTCCAGATTGTTTGTCGCAGGTCAGTTGTTTTTCAAAATTTCACTGTGCAAGAGTTTTACATGTCCGTAGCTTGGGATCAGAAAGAGCTGCTAAAAATGAGTGATAGATACTCTCAATATCGCCCCGGTGATAGGCCATCATTCATAAGCAAAATGTTCTTGATGAAATGACTTTAGCCGTATGTCTTCCTTTTACATTCCATTGGCGATGCCATATTCAAACTGGCCCCGGGAAGTTGAAACTCTAATTCAGTACTCACATTGAAAAATTATATCATAAAACAGCAGCAGAACTAAATAAGTGGTATTCAGGTTTATTTTTTTCTATCTAATTGTTAGGTTAGGTATTATGTCCTTCAGATTAATTGTTTTATATCTATATTAGATGTAAGTCACTAGTTACAAGTTTTGGTAGTTATTACTAGTATAAATCTTAGTTATATCCCATTAGGAATCAATCTTATCTGAAGATTATTAGTTATAAGTCTAAGTTATAGGTTAGATAAATTATGTTGCAAAACGCCCCTGATGTGATTTTACCAAAATGTCCTTGATGTTAGAAGTAATATATTAGGAAAAAATGTGGCCATTGCTTACCCTGTAAGTTTATACAACTCTGTTTAGTTTTTCTGAATGTATTAATTTTGATAATATGTATGATCCAGGACTGCACCTCTTCAAACCTCGGCGGGGAGAGTGAGAACAATTGTTTCAGCATCAACGAGTGCGACTGCAGCTGCTCTGGTAGTGACATCAGCAGCAGCTGTGCCGGAGACCAGGTACACCTCTCCTTCATACCATTGACTTCAAATATTCAATTTATAACGTCATTAAACTTCTCCTTCATGCCAAGCACTTCAAATATCTAAGTTATTGAATCAGTAATTCATTTATTCACGCATTACACTGCAAATATCCAAATTATTACATCAGCAAACCTCTTCTTCATGCAAGAGACTTCAAATTATGTCCAATTTATTTTGTCAGTAATCTTTTTCTTCATGCCATGTGAATAAGTGATATTATACCATTGTATACTAAGGACCGGTTGTTTCGGAGAATCTGAACAATTCATCAAATTTTAACGTTAATTTGCGAGTTCTGTGAAAGATATTTTCTAGTTCTGTTATTATTTCAGTTCTGTCAAGCAACTAGCCTATAATGATATAATATCAGAACTTGAATAGGACTTTCACAGAACTCGCAAATTAACGTTGAAATTTGATGAATTGTTCAAATTCTCCGAAACAACCCGTCCTTAGTTTAACAAACATTATTATTATTAGGTCTGCATAGCTCTCGTCAGCACTCGGACCATATGTCCATTGGGTTTAGGGCCGACCCTGAGGTGCTATTAAAAACCTCAAGGGCGCTGTATTTGGAGTTAGGTAACATCAGTGTCTTGGTTCCTTGGCTCCTTGGCGCCTTGGTAAGTCGGCACCCAAAGCGGAACGCTCCAATTGCCCCTACACAGGGCCGGCCCTGATTTTGTTATCTCGCGTGCTTCAGTTTATTCTCCTAAAAGTAACCTAGTCCGTTTAATAAAGTTCACCAGGGTTGTCATTGGGTGTTCAGTTATGATTCCTGGTTCCATAACGAATCTTACCAGGCTGGTATCAGGAGATTATATTTCACTGATAGGTGAATTGCAGTACCTTCATCCAATTTGCATCTCCTACATCTATTAGCTTTTTCCGCTCACAACAGTTGTATGTATTGTAACATTACTTTGTTTCTTTGTTTTCAGTTCCCTTGCCCTTCACCAGTGAGCTGTTCACAGCAAACACCCACCGCTCAATTCCAACCAGAGTTCCCTGCAAATGACCTGACTCCCCAGAACGGCTTCCCCCCGCACAGCGCCATATCTCCGCCCACCCAACATAACCTCCAATATCTTAACAACAAAGCCAACAACCCGCAACAATACTCTAGCCACGGTGATAGAACCAATACCCACCACTCCAACAACAGTGACAGGACCAATAACTCTCATCACTCAAACAATGGTGACCCCACAACTCGTTACAACAATGACAGGACCAATAACAGTGACAGATCCACCACACATCATTCCAATAATAGTGACAGCGGAAAGATGGATAAAGCCAAAGCGATCACTGCGCAGAGACGGCCGTATAGTCCCGATTACTCGACCGATTCAAGCTATTTCGACAACGATTACGCCAACTCTCGTGCCGTCAGTAATGCCAATAGCAATAGCGGGAGTGGAAGGGGAAAGAGTCTGATAGGGTCTAGTGGGAGAGGGAGTCACGGCAGTGGTAAAAGTCACCGCTCCCGGTCGAGGAGTTCGGAAAAAAGAGACTTCCACACGACTTCCAGTGAGAAAAAGAAATGTGGAGGTTTGTAATTCATTTTAATTAAATATAACTAACTTACTAATCATCAAAAATTCTTCTCTCTAACTACATAAATCATTTTGTATATTTGTAATGCCCCTAGTTCACGTTGGCGCCAAGATCCTGCACAATGTATGCACGAAAACTGACATTAATCGGGTTGGCCGGCCAACGTTGGTGGCCAACGCGTGCAATGACCAAGTGGTTCTGTACATGTTGGGCCAACGTGTACTAGGGGCATAAGAATGTTCCAGGTACTTACCTACCAGAGACAGGTCCATAACTGACCTCAGTTCTTTCCGCTCACTCCAATCCTCTTCCACACAGTATGTCCACATCTTCCTTATTATTTGGTGGCTTTCACTGGGGAACTCACACAGTCATAATTTTTGATGTTCTGACTGATTGAACAGTAATTATTTTTCAGACAAGACAAGACAGATGACCAATTCTCAATCAAACAATGGCCAACTGAATTCTGGATCAGCATTCATAGCAGGAACGCCGCTAACAAAGATTTGACTATAGGATAATAATAATAGTCAAAATGGCAAACTCAATGTGTTGTTCTTACAATAAAAACAAACAAAACTTTACTACGATAATTATTATATAAGTCTAAAACTACTCAAAATCGCTACTGAAAGTGAAGTGTATATATTATTATATATTCAAGTGTTATAATAACAACTTGAAATCATCAATAAAATGACGAGTTGAAACTTAAGTGTGGTTAATATACTATGTATTTGAATTTGTATCATACTTGTGTATTGTAGGTTAAGTTAAGTCATAAATGTGATTATAGAAGGCATTTTTAAGTTATGTTTAAGTATTGTATGTATCAGGATAGATTAAAACAAATTTAGTGTAATTATAACTCAGAACTATATTACTTTTGAGATTTTTGTGTAAAAATTCAGATATAAATTCTACATTTAACAATACATTGATACTCAAAGATCACCCAATGTTTTTCACAAAAACAACATTCATGAGGAAACTTTATCAAGCAATAAGTAATCTAGTATCCTTTTCTACAGACACATACATTTCCAATCTTCAAATCAAATTTTGTGTGCAAATGAAAAGGGTAATGAGTCAACATCCATTTTTAAATCAATAATTTTTCTTTACTTCAATGAAATTCAACATAATGTTAACTCTTCTTTAGATTTCACATTGCAAGTTAAGTAACTAAAAGGAGACTATTCATAAATGTCATCTATTTTGTTCGACTCGTCCTTTTTTCCATTCACATACAGACTTAGGACTCATTGGTTTTCATTTTAGAAAAGCCATGTATTTTCATTATACGGAGATTGAACCCTGGCTGACTGAAAAAACCAACTTAAGCATCAACCATTTGTCTGTCATCTGTTACATTAATTATTTTAAATAACCTTGTATATATAACATTCTACAGTAATAAATAATGTATCACTAATTCTCAATAATTATTAGACAATGTATCTTTTCTTTGTAAAAACTTCAACCCCTCAGGCTAATTTTTCGGTTTTGCAAACAAAAAGCTATTCTCTCATTATGAACTTAGAGGCAATTTGTTCGCTTTAGGGAATAGCTTATAATATGGTCTCAAAGAAATCTTTGTGTCTCCCTTGCAGACATATTATCTAGACGGTGTTAGAAAGAGAAAATACCACGCTTTGTATTCAAATGTAGAAGATAACCTTAGAAGAATTAAATTGTACACCTCTATGAAACCAAAGGTTCTGACCACAATTTGAGAAGAAATTATGAAACTTTGTGAACTTTTTATTAATTATTTTTGTATGAAATTATAATTGTAATGTTTGTAATACATTTGTCTAATAAAATATGTTTTTTTGTTATCAGTAATTTTAGTTCAGTGTTTAGATGAAAAAACGTAAAGTTAGCCATTTTTAAAACGTTTTCTTCTTTGCATTCAAAATTTCAATATTTAAAAAAATATATGTTTTTATCTAATAATATAATTTGACAATTTATTTCATCAATTTTTTAAATATACTAGTAGTTTTTTTTTCTTCCATGTACAGATATATTCCATTTATTTGGATTTTATTGCGAAGCGGAAAAATACAAAAATTCTCAGTCCTTCTGACAGCATCTCTAAAAAATATTTCAGTCAATATGCCAGAAGCCTGGGGGGGTTATTATGTGTTTGTGGTGCCATTTTCTTATGTAGCCATTTAAAAATTGTGTATAAAATAATTAAAAAATAAATAAGATTTATCATTGTAAGAATTACATAAATATTTACAAGAGTGTTTCTTCTAGTGACTATTATAATAATAGCTCTCGTGACTTTATATTTATACTGTTTACTAATTACAATATTGACACTAATTTCTATTCCAATTATAAAAGTGACCCTAAAGACGGAAATATAACTGACTGTGTAAATATAATTATATTATTTGTTGTGAAGAGTCAATGCATATACCCTTATATATACTAAATTATAATTAATGTAGTGACTATAAAAACAGGGGTAATTACAAAAGTGACTACAATTCAATTAATTTCAATCACAAAAGTGACCCTGACATAAAATATAAATGAATCAATGTAAATACAGTTATTTTGTAATTGAGACTCAATGCAAATATAACTATATAGTAAGTGACTCCAATAAATTACTATAATAGTACCTACATTTGTAATAAATTACAGTAGTGACTCTAAAAACTGTGGTAATTACAAAAGTGAATATTCATTACTATGTTAGTGAACCTAAATACGTTCATGATGACTCATTATTTATTATTCCTAGTGACTTCATAGTAAAGCGTATTATTATGTACATAGTAATGTATACTTGCCCCATATCAGTGATAATAATTTTATTTTATTTTAGTAGCAAATTCATAGAATTTTCAAATCTCAAACAGATTTTATTTTATGTTTTCCCATTGGTATTTTTTTTTTTTTAAATCTTTAACCACATTTAACCCTTGGTCCGCAATCGTACCAAAAATTGATACAACAAAAAAACAGCAGCGGTAACAACCTTTGATATGGTGTGGGGGTGTTGAAAAACTTATGCTAGTTAAGGTGTACAAAGGGTTAAATAGCTGTTTTACCTAGAGAATTCATTATAAAATATTCTCTAGCTGTCTGTTTTTTGTATGTTTTTAAATGTTTTATCTCAGTGGTTCCGTTAACTTGGACTTTGTTGTTGGTATTGAAATTTGGTTGGTACACGGCTACAGACACAAAATCCTGACAGAAATAACACAATCGCATTGTGCGTGCCTCTCTTACCCTAACCTAACCTGACATATAACTTATATGAGCTTATGTGGGAATTAGCTTAATCGGGGCTATTAAAAAAGAAGAGGAATGCTGTTGAGTGAGGTAATAGATAATAATTGATCATAAGCGAAATTTTTTTTTTTATATTGCGGAGTCGGTTTATATATAGTTTCCGTTAGCACTTGGGCCATAAGCCCATTGTGCTATCTCCCATTTTACCTCAATCCTTTAACAGTCACCCGGTCCCTTTTATAAAGTTCACCAGGGTTGTTATTGGATATGTGGCTATGTCTTCTGGTTCCACAATGTGTATTCCCAGGTCTCATTTCTCCTCTCCAAATCCCCTTGGTTCCCTGAAGGCCCCAAAAGGGAAGAGAGCCTCATCGCTCCTCTCCACTCCTCCTTGGTTCCCTAAAGGCCCCACAATGGAAGAGGACTTCGTCTCTCCTCTCCACTCTTCCTTGGTTCCCTAAAGGCCCCCGAGATGGAAGAGGGTTTCGTCTCTCCTCTCCACTCCTCCTTGGTTCCCCATGGCAGAAGAATCCACTCCCCCTCGGTTCCTTGAAGGCCCCACGAGGGAAAAGGGAGTTTTCAAATGGTCCAATATTCGTCCCACGGGTATCTAAGGAAATAGAAGGTCTACTCTAGCAGAGCCCCGAGTACTGGAGTAAGGTCTAAATACTCCGAGATGCGACCCTGTTTCTCGGAAGTACCGTTCGTGACACTGTTCCCCAGGTCATTCAGCCTGAGCACGGTATCTCACACCTTAGCTTGGGATGGCTATTGCAGGTCGTGTTTCCACTCCCTGAGCGATGGGTTCGCCACAATCCCTACGCTTAGCCAAAGTGTTAGATACTGTCAGTGTTGCCGTGGTGAAAGATCACCATTCAGATTAAAAACCTTAATTGAAATGGTCATTGCAGTGTTTAGTGACCAGATCTGAATAGCCAGGTACTTCCCAAACTTCGTCTTCCTCTTCATCTCCTTCCTTTTCCCACTCCCCTCAGCCTTGTAACTTACCCATTTGGGGACGTCATAGTCCCACTGGCTCTGGACAGTTAGGTTTCTTGTGCGTTATTCACATAAAATAAATGTCAATACAGCCATGCAAAAAACGCAGCTTATTTTTGATTGTATTTTTGTGTGTGTCACAGTAACATGCCGTATTGTTTTTTTTTTTAATAATCCAATAGAGGTTTCGTTTATATTTTTTATAATATAGACAATGTAATCTCAACTATTTAAATAATATAATATGTACTACTGATGTTAGCTGTGTAGCCACTCCTCAAACAATGACAAATCATAAAATTATACAGTCGATATAAGAAATTGATACACTTTTGTAAAATTTATGAAAATACTAAATTTGTTTCGGCTTCTATTGTCAATGATCTTTTAACCCTCGGACTGCATTTTAACCTATTTCTGGCAATGCCACGGTACAGATTTTCTTTTTAAATTAGTTTTGCCTTCCAATAAAACATTTCTGTTCAGAATACCTAGTTTCCCATAATCTGAAGTACATGTAAACGATTTTGTTCTTTTTTCAATAATAATTCAATAAAAAATTTAATTTTTCTTAACTATAAAGCGGAACATTATATTTGTTTGTGAACCTCGCAGGCTTTTCAGGTTCATGTGATTGTTTGAAGCACCAAAAACTCTTGAATGGTTGCAGGAATTTAGCACGCATTTTTGCATCGGCAATTTCTATGTCAATTCAATTATCTTCCACTCGCAATGTTATTTACATTATTAAAACTATGGAGTTTGATACTTATATGCTTTTTGATTGATAATAAATAAAATAATTTTTGTTCCATGTTTCAGTTAGTCAGGTTATTATTAAAAAGAGTTTCAACTCTCTTTTGCATACCTATATTTGAGCATTTAAAGCTCCTTAGCTAATGATGGAAGTGATGTTGATAGTTTGAATTAGTAATGTTCCATTGTTCAAGAGTTTTTGCTGCTGCATACAAATGGATTTCTGCTTAAAAACATACCTAGAATACTTACCTATATGACAAAATTATAAGCGGATGTGAACGGATCGGATGTGTATTTATAATGTAATCATATATATTATCACATATATTATATAATCCATGAAGTTTCGCTAAAACACATACATTGTGTTAAAACGTGCCATGTGATTGTGTTGAAAAGGCCAGCGTTGTAAAGGTTAATTGGGTTTGGAAAGGTTAAGTGCCGTTGATAATATGAATTTAATACCTACTGTAAAAGTATTTTTAATTTGATTTTAAACACTGTACTATCCCATGATATTATTGCGTAAATTATTTATATTATCCTGTATAGAATGTAGTGTTAAGTTTTTTTATACGTTTATAATACTATGCAAATATGTTGTAAAATATTGTCGTAGAAATCTAGTGAAATGTTGAGGTCCCAATATTAAGAATCATACGAACAATCTGGAAGACAAAATTATCATAAAATCTTTTAAAATGAAAATTACTAGGATTTTGGAGAAATTCAATTTTTATCTTGATGCCGCTTACAATTTTTTTTCATATTAACACACTTTGGTACAAAATGTACACTTTCGCACAAATCATTATCAAAAATAGAAAACAGATGTCGCACATTAAAAATAAAAAAATAAGATAGGTTTATCTAAAAAGACGCTGTCTGGATTGCATTTAGTTCGGGTTGAATCTTGCGATCATACATAAAGATAGTTGCCAATAAAAATGTGCGGTGAAAAAATGAAGACAATGTTAGTAGTTCTTATTCGAAGTATGATACAGTTAAAAGTGACCGAGGGGAATAGGGTCCCATTAGCGCAGTTGGTAGAGCACTGTCCCGGAAAGACAAAGGTCCTGGGTTCGAGTCCCAGATGTGACCGTTTCCTTTTCTGATTTTTCTGTTTCAGATTTTCGTTTAGAAATCACTAATATTGTCTTCAATATTTAAAAATAGAAGGATTTCCCCATCTCCAGTGCCATAAGTGCAAGGATTTATTACCCATTCAACAGATTTAGTATAGTTTGTTTAGGATGATTAAATATACTTCCACACGAGAGACAAGAAGATAAGAAAATAGGAGACTTGTATCATCACATTGTTTACATATTTATTTGTAGTTGGAATCCTTACAAAAAGTTTGGTATACAATATTCATATAGATTCATCAGATAGCAATGCCTTTACAGCCATTCACTTAAGTCCGGCGTAAAAGGTAGAACTATGCTTCCCGCTGGAAGTGTGTTAACCTAATCCACACTGCTGTCGCATAATATGTGGTCCATCAATAACTATCCCCATAGGCAGATGTCTCATGTGTGATCCATCAAGTCTCGCTAAAATACAATGTTTAAACATTGTCCAGAAACGACCCTCATTGTAAAGTTCAAATCATCGCAGGGGATTCTGAGATGTCCCTCAACTTTATATGGAGGACTAATCCTGAGGTGACCCATGTTGAATGAAGAAGGAAACATGAAAGCCATGTTCAATTAAAAAAAACATAACCCCAAATATATATATGTATGAATAACAATGAGGGGAGCGGATGCAGATTTGTCAAAAATTGTTTATTATGAAGTTAAAGTAAATTGCAAAATCAAGAAAGAAATCTAGTCTAGCAATTTTAACTTATTGTTCCAAATGATGCATTTTTCTTCCAAATTGTTTGTATAGTTTGTAAAAAATACACATATCGAAATAAAACTATTGTTAAATACAAATTTATATTACTTTTTTTTCTGATAAATATTTCCTCGTAACCATAAAACAGAAAGCCTGGAGAAACGAGTTTTAGGTGACCTAAACATAGGTGAAAGGGACCGAAGGGACCGAAAGAACGAATCTATGAATATTTCTACATCTTGAGTTATTTGTTATAATATTATATCTGCCAGGAGCGCATAATTCATGAATAGGTTATGAATAATATAATTTTCACATAGCAATAAATTAATGAGTGTAAACCTTTTACCTCCCCTCCGGATGTATTCTTGGTTGCTTGCAGCTCAGAACCTAGGACCATGGCATCCCTAATTGAGATAAATTGTGAAGCTGGTAAGCTTTTCACTCTACTTTCACTTCTACTCTCAGAATCTTATTCATAGTCTATTATTCTTCAACAATGGAGGCCGCCAAAATGTGGCGACTGCCTATCAATATGATATTGACAAATAACCTAGACAGTATTGTTTTGTAAAGTAAGAACTGTAACTTCAATTGAAACACGACGAATGCCACTTTCTCCACCAGCTCGTGGAATTTTTTGGCGAATCCCTTGGAAGTCAGTACACATGATGCCAGCAAGTACGGCAAAAACAGAGAACAAAGATAATTGGACCACCGCAAGCATTTGAAGTAATCACTCGCTGTGACCTAATAAAGTGTTGTAATGTTGCTTGTCTCCAACGTTACATTACGTGTTACAAGTCAGTTGGAAACTTTCAGATGATATTTATGAAAGTGGAGACGGAATACGTATAGTTGTCTCCTATAGTACATCCGTGGTCGAGGGAAGCCGAAGGTCGCGGGTTCAAATCCCGGCTGGCGCAAGTAAATTTTATTTGATTAATTTGTTCATTTAAAATAATATATAGTATACTTACGGCACGTTCCAGAATGGAAGATACTCTCAGTATCACCCTGGTGTGAGACCACCATTCAGAATTGAAACATTGCTTGAACCAGATCTGAATAGTCAGGTACTCCCCACCTTCCTCTTCCCCATGTCCATCTCCTTCCCACTACCTTCAGCCTCACAACAAAACCCAATTGGGGATTTTTTTTTTATATTAACTCCACACAGGAGGCCCTGAAGAAAATAATTTCCCTCAGGGCCTATGTCATCTTTGGGGATGCTGTGTGGAGGGTCTTTTTGTGGAGAGGAAGGAGTGAACATGGGTCTTGAAGAGTCCCATGTTGTAGGAGGGAGGAAACACAGAGGCCGGCAGTTTGTTCCACAGCCGAGCTGTTGAACTTAAGAACGAATGTAGAAGCGACCCGTTCTCATGTGACAAATGTCAACCGTGTGCAAATGTTGGGCGCGCGTTTGGCGCGTATCCCGACTACGCACCGGTGCCGAAGGGATCAATGACGCTAGTTCCTCAGAGCATCTTCTATTGTAATACCGATAGAACAAGGACAGCATACCTACCTAACGCCTGTGCTCTAAAGATTGTAGTCCGTTTTTTTAAGATTGGGGAATCTATCAAACGGACAGCCCGTTTTGAACGGGATGCCATAGTCTCACTGTTTCCAGTTGACGCTTGGGAGCAGTTGGGACTCTTGTGTGGTTTCACATAATTTATTTTTTATTTTTTTAAAGTTCCCGTGGGCACTCAGTCCATAGGTCCATTGTGCTATCTCCCATTTTACATTATTCCTTTGTGTTTGTTTCCAGGTTCCTGTTTTCGCACTTATGGATCCCCTGTAGCGATAAGGGTTTTCTAATCAGAAGTTCCTCTTTGTTTTGGCTTCCCTGAAGGCCCTACAAAGGAAGAGTTCACCGAGATGGTCTCAGCTCTCCTCTACACTCCCCGTTTATCCCCGAAGATCCCTAGTTTTTTGATTGAATGGTCTGACGAGGATCTAGTGAAAAAGAAGGTCCACCCCTGCAGCACCCATAAGGTCTAAATACTCCAAGATGCGAGCCTGTATCTCGGAAGAACAGTTTGTGACACTGTTCCCCAGTGTCATTCAGCCTGAACATGGTAGCAAACACCTTGGCATGAGATAGCTATTGCAGTTCATTCCACTACCAGTTTTTTGTCACAGTTTTTTCAACTCCCTGAGCGAAGGATTCGCCATACGCTACGCTTTTTCAGATGATAAATAAAACAAGTTTTTACTTTATCGAAATAATATAATATGTTTTTTCTACCTTATAACATAAATACAAGATAGTAATTAAAAATGATGTTTTTTGTAATGAAAAACTGTAATCTGAAACAATTCTAATTTAACCAGATTTAAGGTCTTCGGGTTCAATTGTTTCCGTTGATACTTCTTCGTTAGCCCTGACTTGTTCCTGAAACTCTAAACTCAGCTGGCGAATGGCCTGAATGCTTGCGATGTCTATCTTGGAAGACTTGAAGGGGTTGGTGATACCGGGTGTGTTGAACACATTTTCAGCCCAGTGAAAAATCTGCTTTTTGATTGGCACTTCTTGGAGAGGACGCTGCGACATGTTGAGTGGTTTCTGCTTTCCGGTAGAATCAGTTTATCACGGTCAAAGGTTCCCGGTCTACGTATTTTTTTCTAGAAAAAAAGGAATGATGTTTTATTTTATATGTGATGTAGATAAAGGATCAAAGGAGATGGGCCATGAACCTTTTTTTATTACTTTATCTCCACACAGGAGGCCCTGAGAGAAAGAATTTCCCTCGGGGAATATGAGGTTGCCATGTGGAGGGTCTTTTTGTGGAAAGAAAGGAGTGCACGTGGGTCTTGAAAATACTCTTGTTGTAGGAGGGAGGAAACACAGAGGCCGGCAAATCATTCCACAGCAGAACTATCGAACTCAAAAATTAATCGATGAAACCACCCGTTCCATGTAACAAATGTTAACCATGCTGGGCACGTATTTGGTGTGTTTCCCGACTGTGCACCTGTACTGTTTTTTTTATGGTATGTTGGGGCTCCAGGCCAGAGGTGGCTGCCAAATTCAACCGTGGGGCGCACTTGCAATTTGTACAGGGTTAGAAGTAGTGTACTATTAAAGTATCTGCAAGCTCTGTATAGTACGCCCAGCATCTGAGAGGCGAACTTAACTCTGACTTTGATGATGTTCATTTGATGAGGTCCATTGTGCTATCTCCCATTTTACATCATTTCTGTGCGTTTGTTTCCAGGTTCTTATTTACCAACTTATGGATCCCCTGTAGCGATAAAGGTTTTCTCATCAGAAGTTCCTCTTTGTTTTGAGTTCCCTGAAGGCCCCACAAAAGAAGAGTTCATCGAGCAACGTATGAAACAAAACTGCCATCAATATCATTCGCCTATACTACTGCAAATAGCATCTACGCTCAGCGGCGCCTCTCCTTTGTTTCTTAGATATTCGCTAACTATACATCAAGACAATTCTCATCCATATCTGGAAAAATGGTTTGATAAACTCTACACAAAAAGATATACATACACGCTACTCAACGCATATAAAATGCAAAATTCCTATAACAAAAACCACCTTTTCACAAGAGACAATACTCATATATCGCACCTAAAATAATCAATGCACTAAATAATGACATCAAAAGATCAAGATCAATTACTCAATTTAAAACTGATGTCCAAAAATGGATATCTGAAAAGGGGCGAAATTTCTTTAAGGAACATATGAATCTATACCACCACAAAAAGTTTTCTTATTTAAATTACAATAATATTAGCAGAAAGATTTACTATTTTCTGAATTGATTATTAAAAATGGTTTGACACCTCTGATACTTTCATGTACCTAAGATATATGTACCTTCATTATTTGTTAATAACAATATTGTGACAATAATTTTTCGCTCTAGTATTAATATTAACCAGAGTTCAGTCAAGAATCTATACTTAAAATGCTGAAGAATAATGTATACACATGTCACTGTAACTCGCACATACTTATCAACAGTTTACCATATTTTTACATTTGCTTACCAAATATTAAAAACTCACTTTGATGCTATATGTATATAATTTTAATAACTTCTTATATATTTTCTTTAAATTTTTTACTTTTTACTATGTCTTATTTTTTTTTTCTTTAAATTCTATTATATTTCAATATTTTTAATATAAAATATACAATATAAAATATCAACAATTATTTTTTCTTTATTATTTTAATATACTGTATATATTATATAATCAACCACCACAACACGGGCATGTGCCTAGCTTGGTGGTCTTATACCCGTAAAATGTAATAACCAAACACACTGAATAAAGAAAAATAAAAATAAAATAAAAGTATTACTTACATACCAATAGACTTAATTGCTGAAACTATAACAGGCAGCTGAAATTTACCAGGAAGTAACTCTGTTCACAGTGGAATGTAACAATGTAGTGGATGGAAATGTTAATAGTTTTCATTTTTATTTTCTATTGTCTGTTATTTTGTGATATAATGATTTAATTATGTATCCTCACATCCATAGACATAAGGGAATATAGATAGCCAAAAGCATGCAAGTTTACTGTAACAGATTAATGTGGTTTATAATGCAATGGATTCGGAAATGTTGCAGATCTAGTCACCAAACACGGCTAAAGCCATTCCAAGCAACATTTCAATTTTGAATGGTCTTACACCAGGACGTAATGAGAGTATCTTCCACTCTGAAAATATACTATATATTAATTTTACCCTTCCATCATGAAGAATTCTAAATTATAATCGAGGTGATATCTGGTGTCCCCCAAGGATCCCACCTAGGTCCGCCGTTCAAACTTAATATACAAAAATCATGTGCCACCATGTTCGTGTATGCTAATCTCAGAAACCGCCCAACCGAATTCAATTAATTTTTGTGAATTGAATATTTTCTAGGTCGAAGCGCAAACCAATAAATACTTTCGATTTTCATTTTTTGGAAAGTCAGTATCCTAACAATATTTAAACAAAAATATTTTTGTGTAGTCTAAAATGGAAACCTTTAAAACATATCAGTTTAACCGGCTAGTATCCGAGTGAACACACTTTATCTCCTTCCCTAACAGACCCTCCACAAAGCATCCCCTAAGATTTCGTAGGCCCTGATGGAATGTTTTTTTTTTCAGATTTGCAAATATATAGGTATATATATATATATACGAGTATATACCAGATTTGTAAATTTGACACCAAGCTATAAACGTCTTTTTCCGTTGAAAAAGAAGATAATACTAATAAATCTAACGAAACGTGAAACAGAACAAGACAAAGAAAAAATAAAAATTTTACTAAAATAACTAACCGAAATTATTTAGTTTTTTTTTATCTGCCAGCCTTCGAATCAAAATCCTTTTGTTATGAGTCAAATAACTAACAGCTCTGCTACGGAGGTTTTCCAGACAATATATGGTCATAAACAAGCTTTTTGGTATAAAAAGGGAAAAAATGACCTAATTTCCTTTTAGGGCCCATCTAGCGAATCTATGAACTAAAAAAATAATGTTTTTTTTTATGTGAATGACCCTTAACCTCAGTAAAGTTTTGTTTTTTCACAATGGTGATAGAATTTTCATAAAGAATACAGAAATGCTAGTAAAAACCTTTGACCTTTTTTTAGTTTTTTTATTTATTTTTTTTTTATTTATTTTATTTATTAACATTCAAACCTGCTAAACTACTTATGTAGTTTTTCAGCAGGTACATAATGACAACATTTTTGCAATAACATGGTACAATGGTAAACAGCATGTAGGTATGTATAATGTTGATGATAAATTAACAATAAAGATAAGTTGGTTAAATTACAGAATTGTATAAATATAAATATGTAAAAAGCAGTATAAGCCTCATATAACAAACAAGCATAAATGAATTTAATATGAACAAATGAATATAATCAACAAGTACTTCTATGGTTTTAATATACATAAGGTAATACAAATTTATAACGATTTTCCATTTCCTTTCCAATTATGAAAACAAGGTCTTCAGTAGGGCATCGATATAAATCCTCAGTGTCTAATAGCCATTTCCTTAGATTATATTTGACTTTAGCTGTAAAAACGTTTATATTTTTAATTGTCATTGGTAGTTTATTAAAGATTCTGGGTACAATAAAGTTTAGGGTTCTTTCACCGTATTTATTGGTACATTTCGGGACCACCAATCCTTCATTTTGGGTGAATCTTGTATTATGTTTATGGAAAACTCTTTCCCTATACAAGGAATCAGACAATATAAGATGTTGACTTACAATATTATAAAACAATAATCCTCTGACAGGTAAAACATTCAGAGACTTGTATATTAATTTAGTGTCGCTTCAACAATTTTGTAAGGGAGTTTTGTAATGTTTGTATATAACTTATATTAGTTTTACAAGAATGTCCCTAAATTGTAATTGCAATAAATTAAACACTACGGTTTTTCAGCATACCTATGCAACACATAAACTATACATTCTTACTAAATACACTTAAAATACATTCCCTAGAAAATAGATGAAAAATAAATAGTACCTACTCGATCAACTAGGCAAAATATATTATTCTGCAACAATAACTTCAGTACCTGCAACTCATAGATTTCTGAGTACCTACTCGATCAACTAGGCAAAATATATTATTCTGCAACGATAACTTCAGTAACTACCACATACATGCACCTATTTCTCGCTTTCACACACTTGGAAACAAATTCACCTCAAATATCGACATATTTAATATAAGTTTGCCTGTGTTAAAGAGATACCTGAATGACATTTTTATGTAGCATATTTACAGATCGATTTAAATAAATAAAATAAATAAATTTTACTTGCCGGTTTGGATTGGCAGGATTCCTACCCGATAGCAACTTGACAAACTAAATGACAAAGTAAATATTACAGCCGACTTTTTAGACCTTTACTTTTTAACGATTTGTATTTTTAAACTGAAGATGGATGTAATTGGCGATTTCATATAGGGTTAATTATTTTAACGAATATGTAATAAAATTTTAATTTATTCAAAGAACATCAATTTATGTTTCAAAAAAATTTTTCGTCATTTTTTAACAATATTTTTTATTGTTAACACTCAAATCATTTTTCCGATATTTTTGTATTCAACTTGGGGTAAGGTTTAATAAAATATGCGGTTGTACATATCAGTTGGGCGGTGACCGTATAAATCATCACAATGTTTATTCATCACAAATTTAAAAATATGAAAGTCATGGAAAGTGATGAACAAAAACTTTATTAATTAGGTTAATTAGGTTAAGTTAGGTTAAATTAGGTTAGGTTAAGTTAGGTTA
This sequence comes from Hesperophylax magnus, assembly GCA_026573805.1. Taxonomy (NCBI): domain Eukaryota; kingdom Metazoa; phylum Arthropoda; class Insecta; order Trichoptera; family Limnephilidae; genus Hesperophylax; species Hesperophylax magnus. The sequence goes on along the minus strand of JAIUSX010000184.1, from coordinate 7,276,664 downwards.
ATAAATTCGTTCGTCGTCTCACGTATGGACTATTGCAATAGTGCATATGCCGGCCTACCTCAGAAACAAATCAATAGAATCCAGTCAGTTTTTAATGCTGCGGCAAGAATGATTTTTGGTGAATCTAAGTATTGCCGTATAACCCCACTTCTAAGGGATCGCCTTCACTGGCTTCGATGCCCTGAAAGAATAGAGTTTAAGATCTGCTTAATGACCTTCAAAGCATTGCAAGGAATGGCGCCAGCATATATATCGGAACTATGTATCCGACAAAACTTAAGTAATAGACAGCTTACTCTAAGGTCAGCAGATCTAGATGTTAGTAATCGTCTAATCGAACTTTCTAGGTCAAATCGAGCTGTTTACTATGATCGTTCTTTTAGTGTAACAGGCCCTCTCATCTGGAATAGACTTCCCTCAGCTCTTACTAATCTCCAGAATTTGGCTGAATTTAAACGAGCTTTAAAAACAAAATAATTTAAAAAATCTTACCATTTATAAATTTTAACTTCTTTTCAATATTTTATAATAAGCCATATTCTAAAACGTCCGGTAATTGTTTGGTTTCGGTTGTCTCCTTATTGTACCTTTTTAAAGTGTCTGCTCAGAAAATTCTCATTTCTGAGCACAAACTGCCTCCTGTTTTATGTTATGTTTTAGTTTTAATATTCGTGTTTTGTCCTGTCCTACTGTTATTGTTATTCTAAGTTTTGTCATCACTTTGTATAAACAGTGTATTTAGTGTTATAATATTAGATCTGTATTGGGTAAGGCACACTGTAGGAATAATTTTAAGAACCATTAATACTGAATTACCATTTTTTTAAAGAGTAGTTAAGCGCACTTGAAGTGAAATGACACTAAACTGCGCTATATAAATTCCATGTTATTATTATTATTATTAAAAAAAAAAATTCATCGTTTCTAATGACTTTATATCACTTTTTAAAAGTGTGTTGAATTGTCACTGTGTTGAGTTATCATGGAACCCGGTTGGGCATAAGTACATTTCATTCCAATCTTTATTTGCGTTTATCTCAAAACAATGTTTTTGTAGATAGGCCCCTGTGATCCTGAACCTTCGAATTGTTAATTTAATTGAACTATTTTAAACTTCATTGTCTAGTGTCGCATTTGAATGGGTTCGTATTATAATCAATAGAATAAATTAATTTGGTAGAATACAATGTGATTGATAACACGTGCGAATCTGATAACAACTTTCTATGGATTCATGTAAGCAAGCTCAATCTTAAAATAGGATTAGTGTATAAAAAACCAAATACTGTTTTCAAAGACTTCCTCGAGACACTTTCCTCTTAGCTAGAAACATATAAAAGAGGTATTATATTTGGAGACTTTGACATAAATCTGCTTGATTCAACTAATACACACACTCGTAAATACACAAATACAATTAGTTTAAATAATTATACCATTTTGAACAAAATAAACAAAAAACACGCAACACGCATCACAGAAAATACAAACACGGCCGGCATAGTCCAGTGGTAACGCATTGGACTGCCATTCCGAAGGTCGCGGGTTCAAACCCGGCGTGCGCAAATAAATTTTATTTGATTGATTTGTGTTATTTCACAATTAATTGATTAAAATAATATATAGTATATTTGCGGCACGTTCCAGAGAGGAAGATACTACCAGTATCGCCCTGGTGTAAGACCACCATTCAGAATTGAAACGTTGCTCCAAATGGCTTTAGCCGTGTTTAGTGACTAGATCTGAATAGCCAGGTACTTCCCCACCTTCCTCTTTCCCTTCCCCACTTACCTTCAGCCTCACAACATCCCCCAATTGGGGATGCCATAGTCTCACTGGCTCCAGACGGGAGCAGTTGGGACTCTTGTGAGGTATTCACTATAAAAAAAAAAAAAAAAAAAAAAAAAAGCACAATCATTGATTATATACTCACCGACATAAAACTAGAATACTCATTAACGAACTGTGATAATTCAATATCCGACCACAATATTTTACCCCTTGATGTAATTCACACATGTACTAAAAACACATCTATAAAGTCGTTCCGAAAATATACACATATTGATAATCTAAAGAATGATATCATCCAAAATCCCTTTCATCTTAATATGAATGACGACTCGGTATTAAACTATGACAATCTTGTAAACTACCTCACAAATAAAATTAATTATAATAGCATCTCTAAAATTAACACAAAAAACATAAATAAGCCAGACTGGATAACCAAAGACCTTATAAAATGAATCAACAAAAGAAACAGATAGGTCCTGAAACTAAAAAAAACAACCAAACAACACGTTATTGAAAACAGAATTCCTAGTAGTAGGAAATAATATTACTCAAAAAAACGAAACTTAAAACAAACACACTACGATGATCTTTTTAAAAAATGCGAAAATAACAGTAAAAAAAAACTGGAAGTTAATAAACAACATCATACAGAACCAATCGAATACTTTGATACTTTTTGTAATAAATTAATCATTAACAACGAAATAATCACAAACAACGTAGATATATGCGACCACTTTAACAATTTCTTTTGTAACATCGGCTCATCCTTAGCTTAGAGATATGCGACCACTTTAACAATTTCTTTTGTAACATTGGCTCCTCCGTAGCTAATAATATACACAACAAAATCACACACAATCTAGCCAATGAAATAACATTAGTGCATGATAGCATGGAATCATTATATCTTCAACCTACCACGGAATTAGAAATAAGTAAAATAATAAAATCCTTAAAACTGCAAGCGCTGGTTATGATACACTCAAATGTAAGACAGTTCTAAGTCTCTCCACAGAATTGGTTCCTATTTTATCAAAGTTAATTAATCAGTGTCTTAAAGAGGGAACTTTTTCAGATAGTTGCAAAATTTCTAAGATAATACCAATTCACAAAGGTGGGTCCAAAACAAATACCTCAAATTACAGACCCATTTCTATCTTACCAATCTTATCTAAAATCTTTGAATGTGTAATCCACGATAGATTAAACAACTTTCTATCAAAAAAATCGTTCTTATATAAAAAACAATATGGCTTTAGGAAAAAATCAAACACACTTAAGGAAATAAATGACTTAATCAGTAAACTTAGAAGCAGCATTGATGGTGGAAATTATATTTTATCTATACTAATTGACCTTCAAAAAGCCTTCGATACAGTAAGCCATGATATACTTCTCAAGAAACTCGAGAAAATTGGTGTAGTTGGTCCTGCTTTTAATCTATTCAAATCATATCTTAGCAACAGAAAGCAATTCGTTAGCATCAATAATCAAAATAGCAACCACCTACCAGAGAGTCATCGAACTACGGTAGTGGATAGTCGTGCTCTGTGTTTGACAAATTGCCTACCTGCTGTCGCGGACTTCGTACAGATGAGAAATTATTGTTACATTTTTGTTTTCTATTATTTGTTTGTTATATTTAGGTTTTGATAAATTCGTGTGTACAGTCAATCAAATAGACTGAATTATTATTTTTTTTTGTTAATTAATTTATAAATATGGAGGAAGATGAAAATCGACCTCCTGACCCCGAGTCCATATTTAATATTGGAGATGAGTATGAATCGGATGTTTCTATAATAGTCCCTTCCAGAAAACGAAGACCATCGCTCTGTCTTAATGTACCACCCAAAATTAAACCTTCGCAATCCGATGAAACCTCAAACCCTAAGGAAAGTCGTAAGGATACCATATTATCAGAATCTAAAAATACTGAACTAAGTTATTCCCCATCCTCCTCGGCTCCATTCATTGTCAATGTCCAAAGTACTGAACAAGGAAAAATCATTCATCCTCTGGATTTCGGGAAATTCATTTTTAGTTCAAAAAACAGTAACCTTGGCATAGTTAACGGATCTATTAAGCCGGAAGGCCGCTATAAGTTATCCCTAGAATTTAAATCCGCAAACTTTGCAAATGAATTTGTCCAAAAAATAGATACGCTTTCACACCACAAATTTAAATCTTATATTCCAACTTACAACCTTACTAGAATGGGCCGAGTGAGAGGTATACCAACCGATCTCTCAGAATCTGAAATTGTTGATGCACTTAATGATTCTCAAGTGACCCCTAAGGTTTTAAAAGCACGTAGATTAAATTACAAAGATACATCTAATGGAACCACTACATGGAAACCCTCACAATCGGTTGTTATTACTTTTGAAGGCCAAACTTTGCCATCTCGGGTATTTATTTATTACAACGCACTCCCTGTGGAAGTATATAAATTCCCGACGATCCAGTGTTTTAACTGCTGCCGTTTCGGACACTCAAAACCAATATGTCGTTCCCCTCCACGTTGTTTTCATTGCGGAGAAGACCACCCCTTTGATCTTTGCCAAAAATCATCGAATGATCCACGTTGCATTAACTGCAAGGGAAATCATACAGCGGTTAGTGTGGCCTGTCCAGAATTGACCAGACAAAGGAATATTAAACAATCAATGGCTTCAGACAACATTTCCTATTTCCAGGCATCAAAATTATTCCCACCTGCAATAAAATCGTTTGCAGAGGTAACATCTACCTCAATTCCTTGCAATCTATCTTACTCTAAATCTCCTCCATCATCTTCTCACAGGGAAACAATTTTTATACCACTCAAACCAAAACCAAAATTTATTGCTTCTATTGATAAAAATCAACATAATGATATTTTGTTTAACCCAAATGGGAATTATAAATCTCAGACACTCAATGGGAGTGCTTTAAATAGTTCCCAATCTTCCCCTAATTTAGGGAAAGTGGTGAATGAAAATTCTGCTTTCATTCAGACTTTAATTACCCTCTTAATTTCTATTCTTTCAAACAACAATAATATACCGTCCAACGCTGCCGATTGCATTAAATCTTTATTATCCTGTCTTCCTAATGTCTCCGAAACTGAACAGAATTCTTCAGTGGAATATCAGAAGTCTAATCTGTAATAAATTTGAACTTGTAAAATTACTCGATGAACATGAAATTTCAGTTGCCGCTATTTCTGAAACGTGGTTTAAACCCTCGTATCTATTTAAGATTTCTGGATATAATTGTCTTAGACATGATAGACTGGATGGTAAAGGTGGCGCTGCCTTAATCATCCATGACTCTATCCCTTTCAAACCAATCATGTTTCATACTCTCTCTAACAATTTTCAGATAGTAGCAGCTGTTGTATGTGATATTACAATACTATCAATATATGTCCCTCCCTCCACTATTTTTGATGAAAACGAATGGTCATCATTTATGTCTCAGATCCGTCCCCCGTATATGTTACTGGGCGACTTTAACGCTCATTCTACCTCTTGGGGTAGTGAATTAACGAATCGTTCTGGCCGTAATCTTTTAGATTTTATTGATTCCCATAATTTATGTATTTTAAACGACGGATCTCCAACCCGATTCACCCCCCCTCAACAAAGGAAAAGTGTTGTTGATTTATCTCTCTGTTCATCTTCGGTCATACTTAAATGTTCTTGGAACATACTTAAAGACCCCCTTTCCAGTGATCATTTCCCTATTATAATCCTCTTTCACCATCTAACCACCTCGCATTCCTTTACAATTAACAATAATTTTAAATTTAAAACGAAAGATGCGAACTGGAGTTTTTTTTCTTCTGTATTAGACTCTCTTGTTCACTCTGTAAAATCTTCTCTTGGGAACATCAGAACACAATGTGAATTATTTCCTAGTATAGTTATAAAAGCAGCAGAAAAATCCATTCCAAAGCGTAAAGTTAACATTAAAACTAAACATTCGACTCCGTGGTGGGACGAAGAATGCACTCGTGCTGTTAACTCTAGAAAAGAAGCAGTTTCCAATTACCGCAAATGCATGTCTTTTGAAAATTTCTTATCAGTGAAACGCGTCCAATCAGAAACTAAACGTATTTTGAAAAATAAAAAGCGGTCTGGATGGCGAAAATTTTGTGAAAACTTGTCTCCTGAAACTCCCCAGTCATCTGTTTGGACTAATTTAAAAAAATTCGGTTCGTCATATGCTCCGGAGCGTACCAAACATATTCCGGAGGAAATTATTATAGGTTTTGCTGATAAAATTGCCCCTCCTTCAGTTGCCACATGTGAAGAAATGCCCTCTTTTATTTCATATCCATCTCACTCTAACTGGCTAGACTCTCCTTTCTTAGTTAGTGAACTAAAACGAGTAATCAAATCTCTTTCTGACTCTTCTCCGGGTCCTGATGGAATATTATATAGCTTCTTTAAAGCATTCTCCGACATGTCGGTTGAATATTTCTTATCCTTAATTAATAACATGTTTGAAACAGGATTTATTCCGGATGTCTGGAAGGTTCAAAAAATCCTCCCGGTTTTAAAACCAGGGAAAAATCAGTCCGAAGTCTCATCTTATCGTCCTATTGCTCTTTCGTCGTGTTTAATTAAAGTAGTGGAACATTTGATAAAGAACAGATTAGAATGGTTTGTTGAAAATCACAGTATTATCCCTCCTAATCAATACGGCTTTCGGAAAAAGAAATCTTCTATGGATAATTTAAGTTTGTTAACAACAGATATCCGTATTTCTCAATCCCTTAACTCTTGTACATTGGCCACATTTCTAGATCTTTCTTCAGCTTACGACAATGTATTAATTGATGTTTTGAAGGAAAAATTAATTAAAATAAAAATCCCCATAAAATTAGTTCAATTTACTATCAACTTGCTAACAGACAGATCCATTATTATCCACTCTTCCTCAAACATATTGAAGCGCAAACTTTGGAAAGGGCTACCCCAGGGGTCTGTTATCAGTCCATTATTATTTAATATTTATATGAGTGATTTAGACATTGTAATCCCTTCGTCTATTAAGCGACTTTATTTTGCGGACGATTTTCTCATATATTTATCTCACAAAAATTTATTGCATGCTGCGAAGGAATTAAATTTGGCCTTACATAATATTAAAGTTTGGATGTTGACAAATGGAATGAATTTAGCTACCTCTAAAACCAAGGTATTGGCTTTTACTCGCAAAAGAAAACTGCCTAACTTTACAGTCTCTTTTGATAATTTCCCCCTTCAAATCGTTAAGCAAATAAAATTTCTTGGCCTGCTTTTGGACCATAAGCTTTCCTGGCTCCCTCATATTCAGAACGTTTCTGCTAAGTGTGAAAAGGGGCTTAATATGATGCGAGCTGTTTCCAGAGTATGGTGGGGATCCCATCCTACTACTCTTAAACTAATGTATAATTCCCTCGTTCGAAGTCACTTGGATTATGGCACATTTCTTTTCGACCCACTTCCTAAATATCTGGATAAAAAACTTGAAAGAATCCAATCAAAAGGGCTCAGAATGATTATTGGGGCAATGAAATCTTCTCCAATTAATGCTCTTCAGATAGAATGTGTAGATCCTCCCTTATTTTTGAGAAGACAATACCTCGCGGATAGATATATCTTCAAAGCGTTATCTTTATCGCGTCACTCATTGGAACAGAGTCTCGATCGTTTGTTCAGTATTTTGAATAACAGAAGGAGGGTAATAGATAGAGATCGATTCCCTCTCTTATTAAAAAGTTTTCTATCATTTAGATCTCTGTCTTCTTACCTTCAAAATCTACAAGATGATCCAATCCTTCCTATTTACAGTACCCCGTTTAATGCTATTAATTTTATCCCAAACGTAATAATTTCTGACTTCCGGACGAACATTTTATCATCAGCTAATAACTTTCAAAATGTTGAAGAACATTTTAAAAACATTATATTTTCAAAGTTTCCTGGATTTTCCCTCATATACACAGATGGTTCCAAATCCGACCACAAAGAATGTGGCGCATCGGTATATATTCCTGAATTCAATGTTAATCTGTCTTATAAATTGCCTAAAGAAATTTCCATATTTACTGCAGAATGCTTCGCAATTGAACAAGCTTTAATTCAAATCCAACTCCTTAATATTCGTCGAGCCTTACTGTGTACTGACTCTCTAAGTGCAGTATTAAAAATTTCCTCTAATATCGTTCGATGTCCAGAAGACTATGTTATTTGTAATATTAAAAAAATCCTCGATTCTTTAAACGAATCTATGTTTGAGACAATACTGGTTTGGGTGCCTGGCCATCTAGGAATTGAGGGTAACGAGAAAGCTGATTCTCTCGCTAAACTTGGAACTGTATCTGGTTCTATTCCTTTAGATTTTAAAATTCCTGTCTCTGACGTCTTCTCTATTCTTAAATCCAACATGTCTCGTTCCTGGGAAGAAAATTGGACAGTCACGAAAACTCAAACTGGATCTTTCTATGCTGGAATACAAAATCATATTCCAAGTAAACCCTGGTTCCTCGGCAAAAAAAAGTCCAAAAGATTTATTTCCTGTATCTCGAGAATGAGAATTGGCCACTGCTCTATTGCAACTCATTTGTTTAAAATTCGGGTGCTCGAAAGTTCATTATGCCAGTGTGGTGTGGAGGATGAGACTCTTGACCATGTTTTCTTCAATTGTAAAAACCATTCTTCTTTCAAAGGCATGTATCGATTGCTTATTAAAATCACCCACCAGTCTCCCCTTAGTATTCCATATTTGCTGTCTCTCAACAACTCTCGCGTATATTCTATTCTTTATAAGTTTATAGATTTGAATGACTTTAATATATGATATGTCCAGTCCCCTTATAGATAATTCACATCAGTTTAACCATATATCTTAACCCAATCGGCACAAAGCACTCTCTTTAGGGTGAATTGCCTAATACAAAAAAAAAAAAAAAAAACCACCTACCAATAAACTACGGAGTTCCGCAAGGATCCATACTAGGACCACTTCTGTTCCAAATTTATATAAATGATATCTCCCAATTAGATTTTTTTGTATTAGGCAATTCACCCTAAAAAGAGTGCTAGGTGCCGTTAAAGTTAAGGGAGATGGTTATAATTTTATGGGAAATCTATACGGGAATAGGAAATCTCAAATATTGAAGTCATTCAACCAATTAGATTTAAACGGTGATATTTTTTTATATGCAGATGATACTGCAATTTTCTACTGGGGTAAAGATTTAAACATCTTACTAGAAAGTGCACAGAGTGACTTAGACAAAATTAACAGTTGGCTCCAATCAAATATCCTAGCAATGAATGTTAAAAAAAACAGCATACATGATTTTATGCTCAACTCGTAAAATAATTCCTCCTCATGTACCCTTAAAAATCGATTATAACAACCTGCAAATCCTGATACAGGAGAAATATCTTGGGCTGTGCATTGATAAACACCTAACTTTTAAACAGCATATTCAAGATATTAAAGATAAAATCACCCACTTAATCAGCGTATTTAGCCGGATATCATATATGTTGCCAAATAAAATTTAAAACGGTCTATATTATAGCCTCGTACACTCACATTTAAACTACTTGATTGAAATATATATAAATGAACTACAGGTAACACAAAACAAAGTAATCAAAAAGCTATTTCATTTCAATCCTAGAACATCAACAAAAAAATTATACATGGAAACAAAACTATTAAAATGAAGAAAATTATATGAATATAATACATGTCTCCTTATTTACAAAATAAATAATAAACTCATACATACAAATACAGTACTCATTAAAACGTCCCAAGTACACACACACGTTACACGGCAACACGATAAAATACATTTAAACACCATACATACTAATTATGGCAAGCAATCCATTGGTTACGAGGGGAGCAACATATTATATAATTGCCTCCCAGACGAAATTGAAAATGAAAAAAGTGTAAGTACATTTAAAAAAAATTGTTCAGTTTTATGCTCAATCAACAAAACAATGAAAGTAAATAATATCGTTATGTAATATATTTATGTGTAATGTATTTGTTATTTCTAGTTAAATAAGTGAAAATGTAATTTTCTTTTCTCTAACATTATTATGGTGAGATTTATGTAGCTAACTAACAATCACGCCGTTTCCCGCAGGGGTAGGCAGAGAGGACGGACCACCAAACAACTCGGTCTTGGCACACACTTCTTGCCTCATTCACTTTCATACATCGTCCTGTACATACTCTTCTATTATTCTGACTCTTGATATGGCCCGACACAAGTATCTGAATCACTCGGTCGTGCCAGGTTCACATTTACATGTCCAAACCATCTAAGCGTCCCTTTCTCGATCTTACTCATTACGCTTACATCAGCCGTGCACTCTTTGTGGATCTCCACATTTCTCACACGATCATACATGGTTTTAAACACAAACGCCGCAGGGATCTCATTTCTACAGCATTCAGTCTACTTTCATCCTTTCTCTGTCAGTTCCATGCCTCACTTCCATACATCAGCCGATACATTTAATCGATATTTTCATCTCATCCATGCTAATTTCGGTAACATTCACCCCAACATCATTCATATCTGATTCGCCGCTGGAATCACTATCACTCAGGTCGCTTTCGAAGACTTCATCCATCTGTCTTTTATTTCTTCCTCATTCATCAACATTTTTCCATCTTTCGATTTCATCACTTTCGTGCTTCCGTTTTCTGGACCACTCCGGGACCTTTTGACTCACTCCAAAACAGTTTAATGTTTTATTGGAAGTGGTCTATCATTTTGATTCCCTCTTCAGGCGTTTCAGTCAAACTCTTATTATTTTCTTGCATCCCTTATCCACATCATTCGCTCGATCCACTGAAAGCAATGCCAGCCGCTAGGAGACATAACCATGCTTTCTTCTTCGCTGAGACCAGTGCTTTAATCTCATCATCCCACCATGCATCACCTCTCTTCCCACCTTACGAACTTATTCCACAAACCTCTCTAGCAGATTCACAAAGACTCACTTTTATGTGGTTCCATGTTTCGTCTATGCTTACAAAGTCCATTTCCTTCGCATTCAATCTCATCTCTGCACAATTCACTTACTTACTTCTCACATTATCGTTTTGCAGTTTTTTCTATTTTGACTCTTGTTGGAGTTGATATAGTTTTCACTTTAGAGCGCCAACCGCGAAAGAGGTTTACTCTAGACACTACCAGAAAGTGGTCAGTTTCAACCTCAGCCCCTCTGAAAACTCTTGTGTCCTCAGTAACGGCTCTCAACTCTCAACCTAGAGTCAATTACTACAAAATCAATAATTGACTTCTCATTTCCTTTTTCCCACGTATATTGGTGGATACCTTTATGATCGAAGAAAGTATTCGACACAAACAGGTTCCACTCCAAACATACTTCAAGTAGTTCCCGTTCTCATTCGTTCTTTTATCCCCAAACATACCTAAGGCCGATTAAAAACCGTCACGTCCTACCCACCCATTCAATCGCCTGTCATTATAATCCTTTCATTCATATTTTTTAGTCTCATTACATCATTTACACCAGTCCAAAAATCATGTTTCTCTTCGCCACTCTCAGAATTAACAGTTGCATAGCAAACATTTACGTAATAACAATGTTTAGAATATAAGGATTTGGGGCCGGAATTTAAGTTGCCTTTTAAGCTCGTTAAGAAAGATATTTACGTCCATCAAGTTGTTTCTGGTAGGAGCCCTGACTCTGACAGGAGAAGTCGATTGATGCCATTACTAAAAAAGACTGAAACATCGCCTATTAGTCAAGAACGTTCCATAAAAAAACATATCTTCCACGCAGTGTTGAGTACCTACATCATACAAGAGGCACTACAAATGTCCCATACAAACACGCAAAATATCCCGCCACCTCACTAAATGTAATCATTTCGTGTTCATTTTTATACTAGAGCCGTGAGTTGTGAGGTGTTGGCACTACATCACTACATTTCGTTTATGGTACATTTTTATACCAGAGCCGTGAGGTGTTGGCACTACATCACTACATTTAGTTTATGGTACATTTTTATACTAGAGCCGTGAGTTGTGAGGTGTTGGCACTACATCACTACATTTCGTTTATGGTACATTTTTATACCAGAGCCGTGAGGTGTTGGCACTACAACACTACATTTCGTGCATGGGATATTTTTATACCAGAAATGTGAGGTGTGAGGTTTTCACTACATTACAGTAATTATATCTAATAATTTCAACTGCCAACTCCAATCTATCTACGAGTATCTAAAAAATGTAAATGTTCGTTTGTTCAATACATAGACATATGAATATTAGTAGACCTGCCCTAAGTGATTAAAAGCGTATTATCCCCACTCCCCATACCGGTTCCATTGGAGCCGGCTGTGCTCGCGTATGGCCTCAAGTGAAATTTGAAAACGTGACGTCATCATTCTTGTGCGAACTATGGTCGAGGCATCATCGGTTCATTTTACGAAATAACACGGCAAAATGTTGACTTGTACTATGAAAACTTGTAAAAATAGATTTGAAAAAGAGAATAAACCCAATTTTCGTATTACATTCCATATATAAGCATTATTTTACTTTATTTTAAGCATATTCACATCGTATAATATAGATCAGTTTTAGAAACATATACTATCACATCGAGAAACGTCTGGACGCGAAACACAAAGCTGGTTGGTTGCTGGGAAGAAAATTATGAACATTTATAAAAGTGTCTTAACTAAATACTTAAACGAAATATTCGACTCTGAAAAAAGAACCGAATTTTTTTGCCGAATTTGGACTTCGCAAATTTGTTCATAACGTGGCGAGTAATTTGCGCTCCCATGTAAAAATGTCTATTCATTCAAAAGCAGATTTTACTTTTAAGAAGTAAATGGTGATATTATAATGCGAGATGCCTATTTACTGTCAGATTGATTTATTGACGAATCACAGTCAGCCTTACTCCCTTCGTTCTTCAACAGTTGATTTTACCCCTCGCCATTATCTTCTCGTCTATTAATTCCTATGTCTGTGGTTCAATATCTTAAATCTCCGAAAATTCTTCACCGATTGCTTTGACATTTTGACACAATGTTGCATTCGAATATACATGTGTATTTTATATACCTTTTGGCAAAGGTTTGATTTGCGTGTGTTATACTTACCTGTATAACAGCCAATAAATGTGTATAGTGTAGGTTGTGATAAAGTGAAAAGATGTAGTTGATAATTTAAGTTTATTGCAAACACGTTACACTATTACACGATTTGAATATCAGAAGGATTTAGTAGGAATCAAGAAATGTCGACCGCCAAGGTAGATCGGAGAAACAGGAATGTCGGTCGGTAACGGAACTAGCAGCGAGCTCCCTTTTCGGGTTGCTATCCGCAAAACGGTGTTTCCGTATTAGAATATTATTTTAGGCTGGCTGACGGTTCTTGATCCCACATACCTTCCCCCCAGTGTCAACGATACATAAAAGAAAAAATTAGGGGTTCTAGAAAAAATATATATATATCACAAAATTTGCATGACGTCGGTTACATAATATAAACAAATTCGGTGTGTGACGTCATCGCAAAATAACATAAGCCTATGCGTTCAGAAAGATATCTCTTAAATGGTGAAGTTACTTTATGAACAATACATTTATATGTTTGTGAACGCATAGTCATGAACAAATTCCTAATAATAATATTATTTGAAAGTTAAATCCTTTTTTAAAAATGTGTTGATATAATTACATGTTCGGAGCATGTACTGCATCTACGAACTGTATGTTTTTCTTGGAGCATTTACTGCATCGACAAAATTTTACATTTATAATTGGAGCATTTACTGCATCGACAAAATTTTGTATTTATAATTGGAGCATTTACTGCATCGACAAAATTTTATATTTATAATTGGAGCATTTACTGCATCGACAAAATTTTATATTTATAATTGGAGCATTTACTGCATCGACAAAATTTTATATTTATAATTGGAGCATTTACTGCATCGACAAAATTTTATATTTATAATTGGAGCATTTACTGCATCGACAAAATTTTATATTTATAATTGGAGCATTTACTGCATCGACAATTGTATGTTTTGTATTTATTTTCAAAACCAAAAGTTGCAAACAGAGTGCATTTAATACTTTAATGTTTGAAAACAATAAATGGTATTACAACATTTGACAAAAGTGATTATTATTTAACTTATCTAAACCTTTTTATATGGTAATGCATCTACGAACAGTATTTTCGGAGCATGTATGAAATTAAGCATAAGTTAATTATAAAATAAAAAGTAGGAATCTATTTCCAGTTGTATATATTTTTAACAATGCATCTACAAACGGTGTTTGGAGCATGAGTTGTCAATTATTGAGTTATTTTAAAGTTGATTATTCTAAATATTATTTATTACATATTTAAATAACTACAAATTTGTCTTATAATATAGGAACATGATATCAACGTATAAAGTATGTACAGAAGTGTTTCTTCAATCTTTGAACAATATGAAACGACTATTAATGTCTCTATATTATAAAATTATTTATATCCGTGTTATGGAGAAAAGAAAAAAATAATAAAAATACATATTTAAATGTTTTTGTAAAAGTACATATAGCAATAGCATGGCTGAGAGTACATAAATCTGGTTCATTATCTTTGAGATTACAAGATAATTAATATTATAAAAAAAAACAACTGTCATATGTTTGTAGAATGTGTTTGTATAGATAATATTATCAAATGGCTATGTTTTCTTACGAACAAATGACAATGGTTCAATTCTGTAAAGAATAATACATATAGGTCTCAACGACATGTTACATCAGATGCATGATTGGGAATATTTGATGTAGCATGGTTAAAAGCATTTATTTTTATAACAGAGTCATCACATACAGTGGTAAGTTATTTCTAAACAAGGTTTATACAAAAGTTGTCGCATATAGCGAAATGGATAATTATCCTAGAAAATATATGTATATGAGTTTGCACTATAATATGGTAAATGAAAAGTTAGCTAGGTAACTTGTGCGATTACATGATATCACTTCATGGTTTTAAAGGATGAAAGTATTCATCGTAATAAGGTTTTTTATAAAATGATAAAAAACGTAGTAATTTGCAAAGTAATTATAATAAGAAAGGTCAGGTTTTCATCAAGAACTTGAACGCTTAAATATTATGTTTGTAACATTAATTTAGAGAATATAATTGTAGATATGTGGAATTCAATCTTTAAATGGATAGCAAGAGTAGATTCTTAATCATTGTTTCTATCATGAGTTACAGAAAATTTATATGTTAGAAAAGTTGTGTCTTTTATGCATTAGTATGTACCGTAACTTATTGGAAAATGGACTTGACGACCTGATCTTGTAGTTGTCTTTGATTCAGGTTGGTCTGGAACAGATGTATGATTATCGCAAGGGAGTCTTAGAGTTCTTCCATTAGTTAGTTCGGTTGGCGAACATTTCAATTCCTCACGAACAGTAGATCTCAGGCTGGTAATATAAGTGGGAGGGTTTCCATCCAGTTTTGCTCACCACTTGCCATGAAAGATGCTTTTAAACTGGTTATTGCTTGTGGGTAATAATAATTTGGCAAAGGTTTGCGGTATGTTCTGAATTGTCGGGGTCACCAATTTGGCAAAGGTTTGATTTGCGTGTGTTATACTTACCTGTATAACAGCCAATAAATGTGTATAGTGTAGGTTGTGATAAAGTGAAAAGATGTAGTTGATAATTTAAGTTTATTGCAAACACGTTACACTATTACACGATTTGAATATCAGAAGGATTTAGTAGGAATCAAGAAATGTCGACCGCCAAGGTAGATCGGAGAAACAGGAATGTCGGTCGGTAACGGAACTAGCAGCGAGCTCCCTTTTCGGGTTGCTATCCGCAAAACGGTGTTTCCGTATTAGAATATTATTTTAGGCTGGCTGACGGTTCTTGATCCCACAACCTATTGAGATGTCACCGGTAAAAACAACCTTTTTTAAAAAAAAAGCGCCATCTGTTGGACAAGCGTGCTTTTTTAAAACAGTACCATCCATTGTTTCTATATATACACAGACAGACTGAGCCACAGCAACGCGTGGCGGGGAACAGCTAGTATATTCCATAAAATCAAATAACAAAAAAAACACAGTGAAAATTAAATAATGTGTAATTAATTATTAATATTTGCGTAAAAAAATAACACTATTAAAAATTTATATTGCACATCATATTAGCCATGTACCTACTAAAAATATTGTAAAATAAAAACAAACATCTGTGTTTGATGACCATGTCACTTTTTTATGAGAAACCGCACAAAAGTCCCAATTACTCCGAACCGTCTGGAGCCAGTGGGACAATGGCATACCCAATTGGAGTATGTTTTGAGGCTAAAGGTAGTGGGAAGGGGAAGGAGATAAGTAAGAGGAAGGTGGGTGAGTACCTGGCTATTCAGATCTGGTCACCAAACACGGCCAAAGCAATTTCAAGCAACGCTTCTATTCTGAACGGTGGTCTTATACCAGGGCGATACTGAGTATCTTCCACTCCAGCAAATATACTATATATTATTTTAAATGAGTAATTTGTGAAAAAACACAAATTAATCAAATAAAATTAACTTGCGCACGACGGAATGAACCAGCGACCTCCAGCTTGCTGGTCAGGGCCTTACCCCTAGACCACGGAGGCCGTCACTTACTTCCGAGCCATGAACACGCTTCCTCCAATCCCTTCAACTTCACAAGATAATATCTCAATAAGGATGCCATACTTCCAAAGCAATCTTTTTAGGGGGGATTGCCTTACCCAAAAATAAATAAATAAAAACAACAAACTGCCTCCAAATAGTTAGTAGCAGTTGTGACTTGTGTGGTATTCACATCAAAAATTACCACGCATAATACCAAAAGCAATGTTTCTTTTTAAGAAATGAACCTGAAAACCTGTTTAACAAAATAGATTATTTTGTTTTTACCGTCTTACTAATTAGATTCTTACACGCTGGTTCAACGTTGATGTGGTAAAGCCGGCCTTTAGCCTGGTTTAAAACCGATTTAACCAAACAAACGCCATGGTAATAAGTAAAGTTTGTTCATTGTTCTGGCCTTATGCCGGCGCCAGACATGTGTTCAAATAAGTGCACACTTATTTGAAGACTTTGCTCACACATTTGGTCACTTATGTGTGTCTCTGCCAGATATGTGTTCAAATATTTGATCACTTCTTTGTGCTCACAGTTTTCAAATGGACCTCACATAACATGGACGACGATTTGGTCGACACAGTTTGCTTATATTATTTATTTATTTATTAATCTTAAGTTAGCTCACATCTTCGTGTGTGCTAATAGTATTATAAACATATAAACATGTACATTGTTTGGCAAACATAATCTTTCTTTAAATATTTCAATAAAGTCACAAAAAAAGGAAACATTAATAATTGAGATAGACATATTTTCTTAATTCGTTTTTGAACTTATTATGTGCTAGTAATTATTTATTACACGTGCAAATAAATAAACAAAAACAGCCAAAACGAAGACGTGAATGGATGTGTAAAATGTATCGTAATAGAACAAGGTAAGTGAGGCGTTTTGGGTCCCATATGTCAGGCTCTCCTTGTAATAATTCAATGAATTCAAACACGCCCTCATTGTTCCACTCCATCGCTAGTTCGCTTGGTTATGGCTGTACGCACGCGGCACGTCAAGTCTCCACGGCGACGCTCACGATACTGGGCTTCGCGCAGTGTGGCTGGCATGCAAACATTTTGACTTTGATCCCTTTGATGTGCGCCAAAAAACCGACACGGAACGGCAAAGCGCACTTAAGTGCGCAAATAAGTGAACACAGTATCAAATGCCCGTGCCACACATGTGAACACTTATGTGAACACTTCTTTGAACACATGTCTGGCGCCGGCATAATGCCGGCGCCAGACATGTGTTCAAAGAAGTGTTCACATAAGTGTTCACATGTGTGGCACGGGCATTTGATACTGTGTTCACTTATTTGCGCACTTAAGTGCGCTTTGCCGTTCCGTGTCGGTTTTTTGGCGCACATCAAAGGGATCAAAGTCAAAATGTTTGCATGCCAGCCACACTGCGCGAAGCCCAGTATCTTGAGTCTTGAGCGTCGCCGTGGAGACTTGACGTGCCGCGTGCGTACAGCCATAACCAAGCGAACTAGCGATGGAGTGGAACAATGAGGGCGTGTTTGAATTCATTGAATTATTACAAGGAGAGCCTGACATATGGGACCCAAAACGCCTCACTTACCTTGTTCTATTACGATACATTTTACACATCCATTCACGTCTTCGTTTTGGCTGTTTTTGTTTATTTATTTGCACGTGTAATAAATAATTACTAGCACATAATAAGTTCAAAAATGAATTAAGAAAATATGTCTATCTCAATTATTAATGTTTCTTTTTTTTGTGACTTTATTGAAATATTTAAAGAAAGATTATGTTTGCCAAACAATGTACATGTTTATATGTTTATAAAACTATTAGCACACACGAAGATGTGAGCTAACTTAAGATTAATAAATAAATAAATAAATAATATAAGCAAACTGTGTCGACCAAATCGTCGTCCATGTTATGTGAGGTCCATTTGAAAACTGTGAGCACAAAGAAGTGATCAAATATTTGAACACATATCTGGCAGAGACACACATAAGTGACCAAATGTGTGAGCAAAGTCTTCAAATAAGTGTGCACTTATTTGAACACATGTCTGGCGCCGGCATTACGCGCCACGTAATATTTATTTCGCGTTTATAAGTAAGGGGGTTAGTTTTTTTTTGTTATTTGTTTTTGGGGTGTTATGCCGTGTTGCGCTAACACCTCTGCCCTGATGATGGACACTGCAATGCTGTCCGAAACGTTGGCTAAAGAAGGAGTTAGCGCAACACGGCATAACACCCCAAAAACAAATATCAAAAATACTTTTGGCCGTGAAAATCTTAAATCATATTTAAGGGGGTTAGTTTTATCACCTAAGTATTGGTTTCCCATAGTGTGAAACCGTTGTATTGGGGAGTTCACAATGTAATTGCGCTTATGTGTGTTGCAGTGGAATAGTGTATTTTGTCGTGATGTTATTGTAGGTATTCGTAAGTTTATGAGTTGCAGAAGTTCGCAACAGTCGAATTTCGAGTTTAGAATCTTGATTAAAAAAGTTAAGTCGTTTATTTTACGCCTGTCTTCCAATGTGTGTATTTTTAGAGTATTTAATAAGAAATGATATTGTAAGTCTTCTAGTGGGATATTTAATAATAATATAATATTTTTTAATAATACAATAGTTTTACAATAATACAATACCTATGGAATGTACAATTTTAACATCACCATAATAAGTCAACACTGACTAACTTTATAAGTTTACAGAGTCGTACGTAGGTAGGTCCATTTGAATTTCAGACATTAGGTAGTAGGTATTTTTATAGCTGGGGTCACTAAGTAAAAATTTAATTTTAATAGTATTATATTTTACCTACTAGCTATGCATTATTTTTAAGACAAGCGGTACAAAATCACTTTCTCTAACGGGACACTGGACTATCAATGTGAGTGGTTTATTTGTGTTTATTTATGCCATCGATGTTCGACGAACGAGACCGGTCGATGGCGAAACACGAGACCTTCTGTTTTCCCAATGGTTTTCGACACGATGTGAGTTAAAATATCAACCATAAAATAATTAACAATAATAACCAAAAATTAATTGGATAATGCAAGTCATTACAAGATTAGATTTGAATATGTTGCCTGATCAGTCTATAATAACTTATTACATACCTACTTCAGAAACGAATAATTAGAATAAATTACTCGGGTTTAAAAAACCGCCGGGCTGAAACTTACAGCTGAGACAACAGCCGGCCAACGCGTCACGCGAAGATATGCTCTAAAGCTAGTTATTTTACAGCTAATTATCTCAATAATAGTCCTCTGTCATATAGAACTGTTTACTCCAATCGGGTCGAACTGCCAGATTCCATACTAAAAAGGCAAATATGTGATTTTTTTAAATCTCGCTCAGCTGTATTGAGAGTTGTTTATTTATGGCTGTATTCTGGAAACAATATTTCGGTAAACGAACGTAAATATCTCTCGCAGTGAGCAAATGAAATTCCGTGCTTATGTGACTAAAAAATCTATCTTGAAGTTTTTTTTAAACTTTTCTCCGAATAGTTGTAAAGCATTATTATAAATTTTAAAAAAGTCGTGGATTATTTTCCAGAGTCACAGGGATTTTCATATACGAATTTAAGTGCTTGTTTTTTCCATCTCCCCAACGTAAATAGTTGGTTCTTGTAGCAATTGAATCAATTAAAGTGTCATTCAAATAACAAGTGGCATTTAAGTAAGTGCAGTACTGAAATTTTAAACAGGATTTCGTTTTATCAATTAATAAGTGAGTTCCAAGCCGCAGCCTGCAGCATGACGTTTTCTCTGATGTTTGTCGACCTTCGTTAAAAAGGCGATTAGAAGAAGTGGGATCTTAAGTGCGTTCATGAATATGAACTAGAGAGTACAGAAAATGGATGAAGAAGACAAAGTTCATGCGGTGATTAGGTGTGGCAATGTGGACAGCTTTGATAAGTTGGTAACTCAATTACAGCAGAAGTATTCTACAGAAGAAACATATTCTCTCATAGCTGCAGCTTATCATCAGCTCCAGTTGAACAATGTCCTACTGGCGGATGGAATGGATTTAATTGTTCAATACAAATTAATAAATCTAAGCTTTTTCTCCAAAAATGATACATTTGTTCCACTATCCGCAAGCGATATTGAAGAACGTTTATGTTTAGTTCTAGAAAAGATTAATTTTCTCAGAAGCGTGGATAACTTACTTCCAGGAGTTGATGCAAAATTTCTGTACATTGTGAAGTTTATAGCAAACAATCTGTATATTTTAAAGCAGAGTTTGAAATCTACTTACGTGACTATGCCATGGGAAGAAATAGTGTTTTGTTTAGTGATATTTGTATCGGCGCACACTATTCGAAGCGATATGAATGTAGTCTACCGCAGTGTATTGAGTAAACAAAGCATTTTGAAAAAGATTGGTGATTTTTGTAAATCTTTGGAAGATTTAAAGTTGAATTTCAAAACTCTAGATGCCATCAAACTTAATGTGTCAACGAGAAGTGGTCGGCAGAAGGTGATTGCTGGTATTTTGGATGTTCATCCCGAATTCCAAGACTTATACGATGATTATAAAGATGTTAGAGACATACACTCTCTAGATAAGATGAAGGTTTGTGTGGATGTGGCCCTGATGGCAGATTGTGGAACTAGGGAGGGGCAACTGACAGTCAAGAGGAGTTTGCAACTTCTAGGGGAGCATTTAAAAGATACTCTCGAGTCTCCAAACTTATCGGAATCTGTGAGCGACTTACTCCTAATGTCGGCCCCTCAAGAAACTCAGCAAGTCCTCACAGCTTTGAGGAACTCCTTGGCCCATGCACATATTCTTCAAGAAATGGCTGGAGACCAAGAAGTCAAGTTTTACACCAAAATTCAGAACGACATCAAAAAGATTGGCATTGTGATCGCAAAAATCCTTTACTCCAACAAAATAGAGAAAATCAAAATCACTTTGTCCAAAATCACTAAAACTGAAGTCTTAGATGAGATTGACGAGTGTCTTAATGTATTTGAAGATTTACATATCTTAGGAAAGCCTAATTTGCTTTGCATCAATCAACAAACCATAGAACAACAAAAGGTGACAGAACTATTTGCAAAATTCGGTCATAATATTGTGGATAAAACAAAGTATGAAGAAAATATTATCAAAAAGATCAGTGACATAATCCACAGCACAGAAGATACTAAAGAGATGCTCAAAGAATACTCGGTGGGATTGGTAATGATGAAAACATTTAGTGACCTTTATTTACAAAACAGAGTTCATCAGGTGCAGAAGAACAATGTTATTCAGTTGAGATGTGCCGCCTTAGTGATCCTAAAAAAACTGTCACCCCAGAAGTCGGGTAACACATTCAGCTACCAAACGGTACACGAGTTGGGCAATCTCTTGATTGAATTCTATGAGAGTGTCGAACCACGACTATCTCACGATGACAGTCAGTCAGTTATAAATTTTATTATTGAAATTTATTGTGTTATGGCCTACGAAACGAACAGTATTCGATGGATAGACGAGTTCAAAGAACAAGTGGGAAAGTGCACACCAAAAAAGAGAGGAAATGAACCAATCAAGACGAAGAATCTAAAAAAGAAACCCGTTATAGAGACAGTTGCAGCAGATGTGGATCTTACTCGAAAACTATCCGAATTGAAAAAGATTGTTCGCGACATTACTGAAAGCAAAATATTGCTAAATTGTGTAAGTAAATATAAAAGGTTTATGATTGAATCGCTTGTTCTCGACATTTTGTCTGACTTGGACAGTTCTAAGTGCCTGGTTGGAAGTGTGCTCTTTATAGAGACCGATGCTCCCATTTTAACAGGCAAAATTCTAAGAAATTACTTGGCGCATGGAAGTCCATTGGTTGATACTTTCTTCTCCGACTACTTTCTGGATGTATTCTCTACTGCTAGAATTCTAGTGGAAAACACAATTACTCACGAAAATAAAATTGGTAAAATTGACATGCACGATATTCATCGTTTAAAATCTAAGTATGATAAAGATTTGAATGCAATTGACAAACAAGGAGAGTTATGCAAAGCTTTGACTGAATTAACTCTACCTGATCTGAAGAGGTGTTTGGAACAGGGGGCCGATGCTAATTATAGAAGTCTTCACTTGATGACTACGCTGCATCTGGCTGCTCGTGGTTCAAGTCTGGAAGTTATACAGTTTCTACTAAACGAGAAGTTCGTGGAAGCAAATGCTACAGATATTTATGGTCAAAGTGCACTCCACTCTGCCGCTGCCTACGGGAGGACATCTATTATAACACTCCTTGTGGAAGAAGCCGGGCTATTTGTCAATCATGTTGATAAGATCGGTAGAACACCTTTACACATTGCAGCTCGAGAAGGTCAGACGAAAAGTGTGAGAGAGTTGCTAAGACTCGGGGCTGACGGCACAATACGAGATATGAATTGTGGAGGAGCTTTGCACATTGCCGTAAGGAATAATCACATTGACTCTGTAAAGGCTTTATTGGAAGATGGAAATATCAGCATTGAAGATTATGAATCTGATACCGGCTTGAATTCTCTTCATCATGCAGCGGAGTGTGGCCACGAAGAGCTGATTGAGTATTTATTGGAAAATGGTGCCAATGTTGATGCAAAATGCTACCATTTAGGGGCGGCTTTGCATATGGCAGTGAACAACGGACATCTGGCAATCGTTAAGACGCTGATAAATAAAGGCGCCAACATTAACCTCAGGGCTCCTACCAATGGTAACACTCCTTTAAACAACGTCGTGGGCAGAACTGACTGCGTCATTGATATTGTAAAGCTTCTCTTGGAGAATGGAGCCTCTGTCAACGAAAGAGATGACCAATGGAACCAGACACCACTACATTCTGCCTCGATCAATGGGAACCAAGAAGTCATTGAATTGTTACTGGAACATAATGCTGATGTCGATGCTTTGAGATATGATCTCATGAGTCCACTAATGTGTGCTGCATCCAATGGGCATCATCACATTGTTAAACGTCTTTTAGAAAAAGGCGCCAAAACAAAATTTGTAGATGTGGGCAATTCAACTGCACTCCACCATGCTGCAATATCTGGTCAGAATGATGTGGTAAAATCACTAATTGCAGAGGGAGTCGAAATTGACTGCAGAAATAAAGATTCTCATACACCACTACACATTGCCGCATATTACGGCAACTTGGACGCGGTCTTAAGACTCTTGGAATCGGGAGCCGATGTTAACTCAGCTACCGATACTGGAACCACGCCGCTTCATTTTAGCACTGTTGGATGCCACCAGGAAGTTACAGAAGCTTTGATCAATTGGGGGGCAAATGTTAACGTTGAGGACATTGATAAATCTACACCTCTGAGCGGAGCAATCAATGGCACATGTTCAAGAGACCTCATCCAACTTTTAATAAGTAAAGGAGCCAATATTAATACAAAAACTGCAGAAAATCACACTCCTCTGCATAGCGCTAGCTTTGAAGGACACATCGATGTCGCTAAACATTTAATTGAAAATAACGCCAATATCAATCTTCGAACATGTCAAGGTTTTACCCCGTTGCTCGCAGCCGCTGAAAGTAACAACCTGCTTATTGCCGAAATCTTGCTCGATCACGGGGCAGACATTGAAGCGGCTCAAGTATGTGGTTTAACGTCTCTATGCCTAGCAGCTAAGTACGGCTACAAAGCACTGGCTGAGCTTTTGGTTGCAAGAGGTGCTGATATCAATGCCCAAGGTGGCGAACCTCTGAAACAAGCAATCATAGCAGGGAACAGAACTATCACTGAACTGTTGCTTAGGAAGAAAGATATTAAATTGGACGTGGCTAATGACGGGTACACTCTATTGCACCACTCCGCTCGCAACGGGAACTGGAATATAGGCAAAGAATTGTTAAAGAAAGGACTTGAAGTTAATGCTTGTGCTGAGAATAACTGGACTCCATTAGGAATCGCTGTAAACTATCGTCATAACGAATTCGTTGACATGTTATTAGCGAACGGAGCTGACGTCGTTACTAAAAATCAAGACCTATTGTATCTGGCAGTAAAAGCTGGCTTATTGGAAATAGTTGAAAGTTTATTAAAAGCGGGAGCTAAAAATGTTAGACACGATGGTGACAAAACAGCATTGGAGTTGGCTGTTATTAATGGGAACTTGCAAATGGTTCAAATGTTCTTTAGGCATCAAACAATTGATCCAAATTTAGAATACAAATATAAATGCACTTTGCTACACATTGCGGCGGGTTATGGCTGCTCTAACATTGCTGAATATTTGATAGAACAGGGAGCAGATTTTGATTACAGAAATGTAGGAGCATTCAAACCGATGCATGAAGCAATAAATCAAGGTCAAATCGAAGTTGTAAAACTCTTCCTAGAGCGTGGAATGAGTGTGAATGATGTAGATGTTAATGGTGTTACCTTGTTGCACTATGCGTCCCACATCGGTCATCCCGCCATTGTTGAGCTTTTGATAGAGAAAGGAGCCAACGTTGATTCTGTTAATTTAACCCTCTTGACATCTCTTCACTTGGCCACAATGAGAGGTAACGAAGATGTTGTTGTTGCTTTATTAGCCGGAGGAGCTATTTACAATAATGAGGATGCTTCTGGGAAGAAACCTGAGAGTTACACAGAAAACAAAGACATTTTAAAGTTGCTTCAGTCAATTGATAATATTTTCATAGCTGTGGAACTTAATGATGCCCCAGCAGTTGAGCAACTGATTAATGAAGGGATTCCTTTAGATGCGAAGAGTGCGACTTGTTACTCACTTCTTCATATAGCTGCAAGGAAGGGGTACAACCAGATCTGCGAACTTTTGCTCAAGAACAAGGCTAATCCTAACACTGTTGGAAAATCAAATAAAACGCCATTACATTACGCAGCAAAATACTCTCACTATGAAATAACTAAATCACTTTTAGCAAATGGCGCAATCTACAATGCCACAAATACTAATGAAGAAACACCAACGCAGCTTGCCGAGTTGAGGAGTATTTTAGATTTACTTGGATTTGTAAATAGATCATTTGAGAAGGTACACAACTGTGATATAACAGTTATTGATGATTTAAAACAAACACAAGATATTGGAACTGTTCAAGCGGTGATGAGGGCCATGACTAAAGATAAGCATACATTGGTAGTTGTAGCTATTCACAGTCACTTTCCTCACACAGATATTTTACAAGAGATGTTGCAAAGTGATGTCTCCTATAATCTGGATGCAGTGAATTTGTTGGTCGGCCTTGAGAAATACAAGCCGGCTCTGAGGTTGTTGAAAAGGATATTAAAAGAAAGAAGAGAAGTGTTAGGAGAATATAATCCAGGAACACTGAATATCCAAGAACAAATAGCCACCGTCTTGTACAGCCAAACCAAATATTCAGAAGCATTAAAGTTATATCAGGAAATACTTTGTAAGCGAACTCGAATATTGGGTGCAAAAGAAGAATCCACTCTCAGGATCAGAAGTAACATAGCTTTAATACTAGCAAAGCAAGCTAGATACCAGGATGCTCTGGAAATGTTCCGAGAAGTCTTCGACGCTCAAAGAGAAACATTGGGTGAAGACCACATAGATGTCTTGTACACGCGGTCTTACCTAGCCACAACGCTTGATCAATTGGGAAAGTATAAAGAAGCCATCACATTAAACCAAGAGACCTATAAGAAGTGCTTGACAGTTTTACAGCCTGATGATGCACTAACTTCCAGTGTGCTGGGTAATTCTGCCGCTGTGTTGATCAGCCAAGGAGACTATGAAAAGGCTTACAAAGTGTTTGAAGAAGTTTACAAGGCCAAAAGTAAACTCTTGGGTCCGATGCACTCTGATTCGTTGAAGGCCATGCTAAATATGGGGAATGCTTTGGCCGGGCAAGAACAGTTTGATAAGACATTTCAAATATATCTAGATGTTTATTGGTGTCAGCACATATCTTTAGGACCAGAGCATGCAGAAACTAGAGAAACTCAAAGCAAAATAGTCAACATACTTAAATTGAGAAAAAAGTGTGCATTTCTCAGGAAAACATATTTAGACGTTCGAGATCAGTTGTTAAGTACCTTAGGCAAAGATCACCCTGATATTGCGATGTTTGATCAGATGCTTTTAAAAGATGATTAGATGTTGAAACCCTGATTGAAGATGTCCATGACACAGACATTAATTTATTTTCGTAATGGGACTTCCTTGAAAACCTTACAATAGTATTTCACAAAACATTCAATCAACACTCTCAAATCAATATAAAAAAATGTTGCATATTTTTTCATGAGTTTATCTGAGATCTCACGGTAAAAAAAAAACTGAAACCTTCTCGTGGTAGAACTTTAATTTCTTGACTATGGAACAACCTAGAGATTGCAGGTTCAAAGCACAGCTCCGCACGCGGCAGTGTCTGGCTGCATACTAAGCTATGCGACGTCAAGCGACCATCCGTTGATGAACTACTAGCTAACTTGAGTTCCTTGACTATGGAACAACCTAGAGATTGCAGGTTCAAAGCACGGTTCTGCACGCAGCATGGTCTCGCTGCATACTAAGCTATGCGACGTCAAGCAACCATCCGTTAATGAACTCCAGCCCACTTGAGTGCCGTTTCGCAACTGCGCACTGGAGTGATAAATGGCATGAATCCCTTTAAGCATTTGGGTACATTTGATGCTTTTCCTAGGCATTCCATGAATCCGCACTTGTTTGTGAATTTTATAGAGCTTTTGGACAAACCTTTAAAGCTCCTTTTGATGAGTAATGGCAGGTTTGTTTTAGTTCAAGAAAGTTAGGTTAGTTTTGGGTGGCCATTGCACTCATTCGAAGTAGGTCCAATTGCAAAACATATAAAAACTCGCTTTTTTCGACCTCTGCAAGGTAACCTTTTTTTTTCTAAAACACAGAAGTGTCAACTGTGGTTTTAAATCATTTCTCACCCATACATGTACTATTATGCTCTTTTGTATAAACCCTTTGTTATTTTTGTTTCTTTGTCACACCTCACCGTGTATTGTTTATAATTGTACTCATATTTTGTACGTATCTTCTCTGGAACTGATATCATTCCAGTCAAGAGACTTTTCTGCTTCCCAAACAATTGATGCTCCTGGAGTCGCGTTCCTGGACATTAATTGTTAGTCGTTACCATTCTGACACTTACGACACTAAATACATAACTATTTTTTGTCATAAATACCACAAAAAGTCACGTACAACATTGTTTTGTAAATATTTTTTCTTTTCTCTTTTGTTCTTTCACATTGTTCTTTCACATTGTTCTTTACATTGTTCTTTATTAATACCTAACTTACTAACTTCCAAATAAATTAACTAAAAATAATAACTTCTTAAATAAAATATTCTTAAACTAACCATCACGCTGTTTCTCCACAGGGGTATGCATAGGACGTACCGCCAAACAACACTGTCATGGCACACACTCCTTGCTTCATTCACATTCATACCTTGTCTCATTCATAATTGACTTTCTTAGGGCTGTAAATAATGACTTCGATGTTATCTGTATTTCAGAAACTTGGCTTCTCGACAATATTTTTGATCGGGAGATATTTGAGTACAGATATAATGTTTTTAGATGTGATGGAAACTATTATCTCACAGGTCAAACATTGGGAGGGGGTGTTCTTATTGCCGTCCAGTCCAAACATAATGTTATTCATCAACCTAGCTGGTCTTGTCTCATTCATAATATTTGTATTCAATTATTTCATTGATTTGATCATGCCATGTCTCCCTCAGGCATCCCCGACTTATTCTACCATTCACATTTGTGTCATATATTTTCACTACACTCCTTTCTTCATTAGTTCGCTCTACAAGCCCATCTAGGCGTCCTTTTCTTAATCTTACTCATTACAAATCTCCACATTTCTCACACATTCATACATATGGTTCAGAGATGTCATTTCTACAACATTCAGTCTACGTTCATCCTTCACTCTCCAGTTCCATGCCTCAGTGCTTTACATCAGCTCATCCACCTTCTGCAAGTATTCATCATTCACAACTATATTGCACACTGTTCCCGTATTCTATCTTTCAAACATGTGACTCAACAAAATACATGTTGTAGGTTTTTAAAGAAAGACCGGGTTAAAAATTACTTGACAACATTTTAAAATCTCCTACTACCACCACAGTTAGCAGAAAAAGAGGACTTAGTCAGCCGAGGAATTGAATCGCCGACCTGGGTGGGATTCAGACGCCATGCCACTGACCAGTATTTTTGTACTTTTTGCAGTATTTTAAATTAAGGGTCAATCTAACCTTTCACCAAATTTTAAATTGTTCTATAACATTTTGCGAGGAAAATAAAAAAAATTTCAATAACAATTTTTATTTCATTTATCTCATTACTAGTTTGTTGGAGATACAATACAGAATATTGCCATGAGATGGGCGCATATCATATCACATCTCATGTAAAATAAAGTCAATAGACGTTTTGTCATATCGTTGGTGATACTGCAAATCCGCGTAACCAAAAATTTCAATACTGTTTAAGTGTTTGATAAATATTTTAAAGGACGAACAAAAAACTTTTTTCCTTAAAGTACTTAAGATCTTGACTCCTTAATTCTACGCTTCGGTCTCTACTAGTTTCGGTCCCGCGTATTACTCTATTTAGTTATTTAACTTCTAACTACATTATTATGCAAGATATAATACTTATGCGGTTTTGAACTAACTTAATATATTTTTGGAATAACTTAGTGAGTAAAACATCAATTTGTAATTTATTACATCTAGAACTCGAACCCCGAGTTCGTTCGAGTTCGATGTGACCGTATCTTTTTCTGATTTTTCTGTTTCAGATTTTCGTTTAAAGAATCGCTAATTTTGTCTTCAATAATAATTTATTTTTTTTGTTATTGATCTTAAAGTTTCTTCCCGTTAAACCACAATCAAGCATTTTGTCAACAGAATGTACATTCAATTACACTGTAAATATGTATACATAATATTATTACTAATTATAAATATAATAATATATTAACTTTGAGCAGTGGCGATATCGTAACCAATGAGGTTTATCCGAGGTGCGATTATTGCTAGTTGAAAACTTTTAATATAAATATATATATTTTTTTTTTTTAAAGAAAGACAAACATTCCTGGGTTACGAATAACCTGTCAATATTTGAAAATCTCCTACTACCACCACAGTAAACGAAAAATATTACTTGTGTTGTGATGGAGGACTTACCCAGCCGAGGAATTGAACATACTACGCCTGAGTGGGACCCAAATGCGATGTCGACTCAGCCACCGACCGGACGATATACATATTGTATGCATAATGTTGTTGCTACTTATCAGATATTCAGATTATTAATATTGGCACACAGTCTAAAATAACACTAAATCTACATGCTAATAAATAACATGCATTGATTGATAGTAATGATTACTATAAAGATTTCTAGTTATGAGCCTTCAGCATATATCTGAATCTATTTGGGGATTTACAATTTTTTATATTACTTGGCAACGTTTGTTGCGTTATGGTAAGTTTGTTAGTTTTTTGATATTATCACCCTTGGCGCTCCAAAGACGAATGAGTAGCTTGTATGTAAGTTTTGCGCTATTAGTCAAATTATTGTGTTAGTGTTTTTTTTGCATTATTAGTTGCTACCAGTGTGTTTTATCTTTTTTTTGGGTACGATTTGAAATATCAACATCATGACTAGTA
Source organism: Hesperophylax magnus (assembly GCA_026573805.1). Taxonomy (NCBI): domain Eukaryota; kingdom Metazoa; phylum Arthropoda; class Insecta; order Trichoptera; family Limnephilidae; genus Hesperophylax; species Hesperophylax magnus. Next base: position 7,246,474 of record JAIUSX010000184.1, on the reverse strand, counting down.
ATAGAAGAGTTACGGGTGATATAATAGCTAATTGGCTAGAAGGAAGCGACCAAAAAAAAATATATATATATTTTTTCACTAAAATACCAAGAGCTCTGAAAGATCTACGATACGAAGATAGACTCAAGGAACTAAGATTACCAACCTTACAAGAAAGAAGAGAAAGGGGTGACTTGATCGAGACTTTCAAAATTTTATCTGGACATTACAGTTGCCCTAGCATCCAAGAAATCTTCACTACTAATAAAAATATAAATCTCCGTGGACACTCAAAAAAAATTACCAAAACGCCTTTTGCATCTAATCCTAGAAAACACTTCCTTGCAAATAGAGTAGTGGATGCTTGGAACAAACTCCCACAGCATGTCATCGATGCAACAAATTTAAATCAATTCAAGGCTCTATTGGATTCACATTTAGAGAGAAGAAAGGACTTGGTTCAAACTTAAAACAACTCAATTACTGTCAAACTTGTTGTGAAATCAGATATGAGCGCATCAGCAGAATGCTGCCTGCTCATTACATAATAATAACAGTGATGATAACTTTTCGAGAGATGACTCTAAAATCGAAGATCACGTAAGCGATGATGATGCTCAGGACGATGAAGAAGAAGGATACATAGAAGATGAAACTATAGAGGACTCCAGTGAAAGAAGGGCTAAAGAATCTGTGCCATCTTTTGTCTCAGGAAATAGTGAGACTTTGGAGCCATCCAGTTCTGATCGCCGTATCCTTGTTACGGCACGTCGAACATTGAAGGGCAAAAACCAGCACTGTTGGTCAACTTCTAAAGGCGAAAGTCGAGGTAGAACTGCTGCTAGCAACATTGTGCACACTTCTAGAGCCCCTACTAGAATGTGTAGAAATATCTTTGAGCCAGTTGGTGTTTTGATTTATTCATCACGGAAGACATTGTTTGTGAGATAGTGAAGTGGACAAATGTGGAAATATCTAGAAAAAGACCCACTGGAAATACCCACGCTACCTGCAGAGATACATGCTTCATAGAAATAAGAGCCTATTTTGGTATTTTGACGTTAACTGCTACAATGAAAGATAACCATCTTTCTGCAACTGAGCTTTTTGATAGCACCTTTTCAGGGTCTAGGTATTTAGCAGTGATGATGAGCAGGGAGCGTTTTAACTTACTCACTCGTTGTTTGAGAATGGATGACAAGACTTTGCGCCCTGCCCTTCGTCAAGAAGATCCCTTTATTCCAGTCCGAAAGATATGGGAGATGTTTATACAGTAGTGCAAGTCTAACTACTCACCGGGAAACTACCTTTCAGTAGATGAACAGTTGATTGGATTTCGAGGTGGGTGCCCCTTCCGGATGTACATTCTGAGTAAACCTAACAAGTACGGCATCAAAATACCTATGATGTGTGACAATTGTACGAAATATATGGTTAGCGCTTTGCCATACATTGGAAGAGCCACCGACAGCCGAGGATTACTTCAGGGAGAGTACTACATAAAAGAGTTGACCCATCCTATACATGGTAATAATCGTAACGTGATATGTGATAATTGGTTCACGTCTGTATCGCTGGCCAAATCACTAATTGCAGAACCATACAAACTCACGCTTGTTGGTACGATAAGGTCTAACGGGAAATTCCTCGAGAAATGCAAAACACCCGGCTTCGAACCGTTGGTACATCCATGTTCGCCTATGATGGCCCTTTGACTTTCGTTTCCTACAAACCAAAACCAGCTAAAATTGTGTTCCTGTTATCTTTGTGCGACGAAAAAGGGATCATAAATAATGAAACTGGAATGCCGGAAATGATCATGTTCTACAACCAGACCAAAGGTGCTGTAGATACATTGGACCAAATGACTTCCTCTATGTCATGCTCTAGAAAAATATCTGTAGTGAATTCATATGTTATATATTATCATAATAAATCAACAAAAAATGAGAAACCCCTGAGTCGAAGACAAAATATGAAAGAACTTAGCACGCAGTTGACTACTGACTGGATGCAAAAAAGACTAGAAGCACCTACGTTGAAACGCAATGTCCGGGATATTATCGAAGTTATCCTGAAACCTTCCGTAGACTCTTCTGTAGTAAATGAGGGTCCACCACCGCTAAAAAAAAGAAGATATTGCTCTTATTGTACACCTAAAAAGAAGAGGATGTCCAAAATGATGTGCGCCAAGTGTCAAAAATCTATCTGCGGCGAACATCAAGTTCATTTGTGTACCGAATGCATCTAAAATCTTTTTTGTTACTTTTTTTTAGTTAATTACTTTGTAATTGACTATTTTTTGTAGTGTAGTAGTAGTTGTAGTTTTTTTTAAAGAGACGACTGTTTAATTGCCTAAGTTTCATTTTGAGATTAAAGATTTTATGAAAAAAAAAAATATAAATATAATATAAAATTGTGTTCTTTTTTTTTAGTAATATACAAAATTATAGAAACAGCCAAAACATATCAATCATACTTATAGTTTTTGAATAAAATCATTTTGAGCTACATTGGTCCCACGGTAGCCCTTTCTCCCAGGAAACAGAAGACGCACTTGAAGATTTTGGGGACGAAGCGGCAGCTGCGATATGTCAAAGGAATCAATTACCCCTATTTTACGTTTTTTAAGGGACTGAAAAAAAAAAACCTAATTGGAGGGAAAATGTAAAAGGGGGGTTTGAAAAAAAAAAACATTTAAAGTTTGTTTCTAAAAAAAATAACGTTTTATTAAAAACAACATTCAATTTTATTTATTTTTTATTAAAAAAATCTTGTATATTAGTTTGTTGCATTTTTGTTTTTTTGTTATGTAATTCTCTTTCAAGACTATATAAAGATTTAAAAATGTCATCTTGAATATCAGCACAGCTTGTAAAGTAGGTTTTTAAACCCTCGATGAACCTCATTGCTTCTTCTTTTGTTGGAATATCACCCTCTTCTTCATCAGACAGTTCTTCAGCAGACAAGTCTGCTAGTGTTAAATGACTGTCAACAATGTCATCAACTTCCACCAAGTCTGATGTTATAATATTGGAGTCAATGTTTACATAATCCTCCAGGGGTTAGTCTGAAATTCTTTCCCAGCCTTCTATAACACCACACTGGACATTTTCTTGGGTACTGGGTATGTCATCCTGCTCCTTGTATATCCCAGCTTTCCGGAAACAATTCTTGATGGTTGAGTCGGTTATTTCACTCCATGGTATAATGCATTGCATCTAAAATGGACATCTTAAATTTGTTGGGGTCCTCACCTCGTTCTAACTGACACAATAACTTCTGTACCATGTTTCTTCTATAGCAGTGCTTGAATGCCCGAATTATCCCCAAATCCAGGGGTTGCAGTTCACTTGTACAGTTAAATGCCAACTGAATGTTCCTCAAAGTCAAGTTAGTGGGGTGAGCTGGGGGCACCTATCGAGAAATAACTATATTATTTACTCCTATCAGAGCGTCTAATGCAGTAAGCTGTTTTTCAAATAAGTTTGATGTCATCCAGGCTTTTTTATTGGCTGCATATTTTGTCGGCAATGTTCTGACATTTTTGAAGCAGCGGGGTTTTGCAGACTTCCCAATCACTAACGGGGGAAGCTTCTGACTCCCATCTGCATTTGTAATCAAGAGAACAGTGAGACGAACCTTGCTTAACTTTCCTCCATGACAGGCTTCACCCTTGAAGCTGAAGGTCTTAGAAGGCAGAACGTTGAAGAACAGCCCAGTCTCATCGGCATTGAAAATATCTCTGGGAGCGTAGTCTGCAATTAATGTAGGTACATCTGTCTGCTTCCAATCTTCAGCAATGTCCATATCAACACTTTGCGATTCTCCGCAAATTGATCGGTAGACCACATTGTGCCTCTTCTTAAAACGATCTATCCATCCATTTGATGCAGTAAATCCTTCAATATTCAGTCGATTCGCGATGCGCAGCGCCTTTTCACGAATTATTGTACCGCCGACAGGAATATTACTGGCCCGCGCACCGACGAACCATTCTTTTAAAATCTCCTCCAATTTTTCGTACTTCGACGCTCTGATATACATACGATTTTTCGCCCCGGGTCCACATTGAATAGCGCTTTTTTCAATAGATTCGCGGTTTTTGATGATTGTGGCCAAAGTAGTAACGGGTATTCCTAAATTTCGGGCCAGCGAAACGCGTGAGCCAGCGTGTTTATTCACTTGTTCGAGAATTTTCCTTTTCTCTTGCACTGACAATGCTTTCCTTTGGTTAGACATTACGTGTTTGAAAAAATGAGGACGTAAAAATGAATAATATCGAACCGAAAGCAATATTAAATAATAAACCGCGAACTAGTAGCTTGTAAAGCGGCCGCTACACTACTCGCTTCGACGCTTCGACGAAGTCCTCGACGAAGTTAGCCGAAGTTCGAGGTGCGTGCCCACACACTCGTGCAACTTCGCGAGTAACTCAGTCCGGGTAAACTTCGGTTTATGGGCGAAATTCCTAAAAAATAAAACTAGTTATTTTTGTACTAACTTTGGGCCGGGGAATCCGAATCTGGAAGAATTAGGTTGCGGCAAGCAATATTAACTGAATTACACGACTTTAAAATGTCGACGCTCAAACAATTTAACTGGCCATTTTGAACGCTTTCTGACAATAAAACTAGTTATCTTTATACATCTTTATACTAACTTTGGGCCGGGGAATCCGAATCCAAAAGAATTAGGTTGGGGCAAGCAATATAAACTGAAATACACGACTTAAAAATTTTCGATTCAGAACAAAATACAATACCCCATTTTCGACATGATGTTGACATTAAAGTCCATAGAAAAATAACCAAAGTTTTTTTTATTTTTTTTTTTTATTCTTTATATTGGCTTTCACCCATTAAGAGTGATCTTGGCCATACAATACAACATTTTTCTTATTAATAAATACAACAAATTACAGGATAAAATTGATTACACAACATAAATAAACCAAACATAACATAAACATAACATAAACATAACATAAACATAACATAAACATAACATAAACATAACATAAACATAACATAATATAACATAACATAACATAACATAACATAACATAACATAACATGAACATAACATGAATATAACATAAACATATCATAACATAATATGAACATAACATATAATAAACATAACATGGATGTAACATAAACATAACTTAACAAAAACAATACAGAGCTGGTAATAATAGGTAATTACAAAAATAGGAACCTGTGCACAATAGTAGTGGGCATTTTTGTTATTTAAAAGAACAGATTTTTCCAAAATTAGAAGCATTATTTTTTTTAAAACAGTACTATGAAATGAATATAAACAAATACAATAAAAGAATCAAGAAAAATATACAAATGCATGAAGAATAGTGTTTTAACTCAGTCAAAATATGCAGAGATGGGATTAGTAAAAATAGATGAAAATAGGAACCTGAACAAATGAATACAAATGAAAGTGAAAGAAATTTGGTTTATATTTATTATTATGGTCAGATATTAAGGCCATTTTTATAAATAAATTTTGCCAACAAATAGTAAATTTCAGTAGTGTTTAGACTAAGAAGGCAGGGTATACTGGTAGGCAATTTAATATCAAGTTTTAACAATTCATTCATGAAGTTTGGAAATTGGTCATTGATAGGACACTCAAAAAAATTATGGTCCAGAGTATCCTCTGACCCACAATCACAGTACGGCGAACTGACTATGTGGAACCTGGCAAGATGGCTAAGACAACAAGTGTGACCCAGCCGCATTCGGGTTAAGGAAGAAATATATTTTTTAGGCATAGTAGTGTATTTGTGAAACCAGGGCTTAACAGGAATAGAAGGTTGGATTAATGAGTACTGGTGACCTTTTATCAGAGAAGATTTTTTCCATTCAGAAGACCATTGGAGTTGGTACTTAGTTTTTAGAATAGGGAAATGGTCTCTAACCGGAATAGGGATATCACTTAACGGACCATGGGCAGTGGCTTCCTTAGCAATATAATCAGCCATGTCATTCCCAGTAATACCGAGGTGTCCCGGTATCCAGGCTAGGACCACTGATGCATGAACCAGTGACATGGAATGCAGTAGGTTCCTGATCGAGCAGATTAGAGAGTCGCTACTGGAATTGAGTGGGGATGCGCTTATTTTTTGTAGTGAGCTAAGCGAGTCTGAAAGGATGAGTGCGTTTTTAATATTTAATGATTTGACGAGTTGAAGAGCTTCTATGATAGCTATGCATTCAGCAGAGAAAATGGAGCATTCTTTGGGAAGTTTGTGTGGGAAACACAATTTTCTGTGAGGAACATAGACACTGGCCCCGCAATGGGAGTCCTGACTGAGTTTGGAGCCATCTGTGAAAAATTTTATGTAATTTGGCCAGTTGTTTTCAATAATTGTGTTAAATTCTGCATTATTTAATTGAGTTGAGTTTTTAATGTTTTTTTTACTTATTCCGATAAATTGATGGACCTTCGGATAGAAAGTAAGGCTTTCATAGGGGTATGAGTATAAGGGAAGAGATTCATTGAGATAGGTGTTTCTAGATAAATCCAGGAAAGAGTTGTAGCAATCATAAAAAAGTGGAGGGGTATGATTTTTCCAAAAGTGATTTGTATTAACCTCATACTTTAACGATTGAAGTATAGGAATCAAGGGATGGGATGTTATTGAACATATTTTGTAAACATATTTTTCTGCCAGGCATCGCCTTCTTATATGTAAGGGAGGTTCGCAACATTCCACTTGCATTGCGTTGATTGGAGAAGATTTCATGGCTCCTAAGACAAGGCGAAGTGATTTTGACTGGATTTTATCTAATTTATGAGAATTTGACGTGGACATTGGATCAAACAGACAAGATCCGTAATCGAGATGGCTTCGGATGAGGGCATTGTATAGAAGTTTTAAAGACGCTGGGTGGGATCCCCACCACACTCCGGCTAGAAATCTAAGAGGATTGATGTTGCTTTCACATTTTGTAACAACGTGATTTATATGAGAGTTCCAAGTAAGCTTGGAGTCCAAAAACATTCCAAGGAACTTAACTTCCTTCGAGATAGGGATCACTTCATCGCCAAATATTACCTGAATATCCGGAAGCTTTCGTCGACGAGTGAAGATGACAACTTTGCTTTTGGCAGGGGAAAGTTCAAGACCATTAATATTTAACCACGCCAAGAGTTTTCTAAGAGCGTTGTTAATTGCTGATGCTGCGATGAAAAGATTAGCGGATATTTTGTAAAACGTTAAGTCGTCAGCATATTGGAGTACGTTGCACATGAAATTAATAGATTTTTCCAGATCGTATGTGTAAATATTATACAGTATCGGGCTTAAGACAGACCCTTGCGGGAGTCCTTTGAATATTTGTCTTATGTGGGGAGAGGATTCGGATCCATCTACAAAAACAGTTCTCTCGGAGAGCAAATTGATAATGAATTGAACCAATTTAGGAGGAATACCAATCGCCAGTAACTTTTCTTTAAGAATGGGTATATTTACATTGTCGCATGCTCCACAGATGTCTAAAAATACTGCAATACAATATTCGTTTTTAGATAACGCTAATTTGACATCTGTAACAAGAGAGGAAAGGTTGTCAAGGGTACTTTTACCCTTTCTAAATCCAAACTGGGAAGGGGGAAGAATATGATTTTTCTCTACAAACCAGTCTAATCTATTCTTAATCATTCTTTCAGCTACTTTGCAAAGCGTTGAAGAGAGAGCAATCGGTCTGTAACTTGAGCCTAGACTTGGATCTTTGGTACTTTTGCAAATGGGAATGATTTTTTGAATTTTCCAGTCCGGGGGAATAATACCAGAGTCCAGGAAGATATTGATGAGAGAGAGAAAATAGGAAAGGGAATCATCATCAGTGTGGCGGATGAATATGTTCAAGATTTCGTCATTGCCCGGAGCTGAGTCTTTTAGGTCTTCCGTGGCTCTTTTTAACTCGTCTATGGAAAATGGAGCATCTAACCAAGATGAAGAATTTGGGGAGTAAGATAAAACAGGCACTTCGTCAAGAGTAGGTACATAAGGGGGAGCAATTTTGTTAAGAAAGTCAGAAATCCAAATATCAGAATTGTGAGATGACTTCGGCAGGGAAAAGGAAGACCTAAACCTGCGAATCATGGACCAAACCTCCCCCGCCGGAGTAGCAGGGGATATATTAGTGCAGAAATTACGCCAGCTGTTTTTTTTTTTAAAACGAAATGTACGTTTAGCAACAGCTTGGGCATTCTTGGCTTTCAAGAAATTTTCCACTGTCATCTGTTGGCAGTATGTCTTATTGGCCGCTTTCCTCTCCTTCAGCACTCGAAGGCATTCTTCATCCCACCAGGGGGGAGGGTGAGCCTTCGTGCCTACAGGGGATGATTTGGGAATAGAATTGACTGCAGATTTTAGAATGGAATCAGACCAAGATTTGTAAGAGGAGGTGCAGTTATCTGAAGAAGGGGTAGGCAGGGAAAGGGTATGACCCTGGACAGATTCTCTAAAATGGCACCAGTCGGCTTTTTTTGTGATAAATTTTGGCTTTCTTTTAAAGAGGTTAGTATTTAACCCTTGAGCCAGATTTATAATGATTGGATAGTGGTCACTGCCGCAGGGGTCTGATGAAGTTCTCCAGGAAATTATTGGATATATACTTGGGGAACAAAGAGTTATATCCACCGCACTAGGGCTCTGCCCAGGCAGACTTAACCTTGTTGGAGATCCGTCATTTAGAAGGCACATGTTCAAAGAGTCCATAAGGTCAATTATTTTGATTCCTGAGGGATCCGTTGATGAAGAACCCCAGAGAGGGGAGTGGGCATTGAAGTCACCCAGAATGACCAGGGGAGAAGATATTTTTCTAAACATGTGGATCCATAATGAAATGTCAAATGGGGTAGAAGGAGGAATGTAGAGGGATACAAACGTTATATTAGAGACAGTAGCTGCCACTAACTGGAAGGATGAATCTGGGGGTTTAATGGAAATAGGGGTGAAGGACAGGGAGTTTTTGATTAGAAGGGCTGCACCACCCTTCCCATCAATGCGGTCGTCCCGCAGACATTGGTAGCCACTCACCTTGAAGAGCTGAGATGGTTTAAACCAAGTCTCAGAGATGGCAGCAATAGAAATTGTGTGTAATTGTAGAAGGCGGATGAGGTCAGCCTTATTGGAGAAGGCGCTTCTACTATTCCACTGAAGAACCCCTGCTGTCAGGGCAGCCATTGGAAACAAGAGAATTTAAGGAGGAGAGTAAAGAGGCAGCGTTGGACGGTAGGGAATTATTGTTATTAATTATAGAGATAAGTAACATGATGAGAGTTTGAATAATATTAGAATTGTCATTAGAAATGATGTTGTTTGAGGAATTGGGATGTGAATCAGGGATAAAGGAATTGCAGTTCAAAGAATTGGTGTTAGGAAAGACGGTATTTTGTGGAAATGGGGAGCTGATGTTACCATTTGGGAACAAGAGCTGGGAGTTATGGCCAAGATGATCATATCCGGGGGATTTAAGAGGACGAGAAGCAGATTTTGTCATTACAGTCTTCCTGTATGACGAGTTTGGAGAAGTAATGTTTTGAGTTAACTGGGGTTGAGAGGCGACTTCAGCAAAAGATTTTTTAGAGGGAGCTATTATTTTAGAAGCGTGGAAGTATGATACGCTATTGGAAGCCATATAACTTTTAATGTTTTTTTGGCGTGAAAGTTCGGGGCAGGATGGATTTATGGCTGTATGAGAGCCTGAGCAGTTGATGCAGGTAGGGGGATTGGAAGGGGAGGGGCATTGCTCTGCTAAATGACTTTCTGCACATTTAAAGCAGCGAGGAGAAGAACGGCATGATTGCTTGGAATGGCCGAACCGACAACAGTTAAAACATTGAATTGTCGGGTATGAATAAATTTCCACTGGGAGAGAGTTGTGGAAAAGGTATACATGAGAGGGAAGAGATTGGCCTTCAAATGTAAGAACTACAGTTTAGGAGGGTTTCCAAACTATAGAATCGGAAGTCTTATCTTTATAATTCAGCCGCCTAGTCTTTAAAACTTTCCCCGAAGATGCTGGGATAATAAGTTCCGTGATAAGTTCTTCCTCGGATAGGTCTGTAGGGATACCTCTCACTAGACCCATGCGGGAGACATTAAATGAAGGGATGTAAGCCTTGTATTTTTTGGCAGAGAGGAAGTCAATGGAATTTATAAATTTATTGGCATTGAGTGCAGTTGTGAACTCTACACAAATGCGGAATCTTCCCTCCGATCTGATACCACCTGGGGAAATGCCAAGTGGTTTTTTTCCTATAAATTTACCAAAATCAAGGGGATGCAGTGAGTGGCCTTGTGTGTTGTTTTGCACATACACGATGAAGGGGGCTTTTGCTGAAGTCGGGTACAGTGAAGCGAGTGGAGGAGCGACAGTCTCTACAGGAACTGTAACCTGAGAAGATTCCTTTTTCGGAAGGACGCTGACTTTTCTTTTTTTGGGAGTAGAGGAATCAGTCATTATTTCAACCTCGCTAGCAATGTCATGTTCAAAATTAACAGGGTCAGGATCAGGGGGGACGGGATCTGGTGGTTTCTTCCCCATGGCAAAGGCCATTGGGGCAAAAAGGAATGTATATTAATATAAAATAACACTTACTGGACTTGGTCAGCAATAAAGGCACTCAAAGAGGACAAAAAATATAGTTTTAACCTACAAAAGGCAATAAAATAAGATTTTTTTGTATTCGAACGGAAAAAGACAAGAGAGTTCTTCAACTGTCAAAGTTCGAATGATAACCAAAGTTATATCACCATATAAAATTAAGTGTTGCTAGTAAGCAATAATATCAATAACGTAAAATAACATGTTTATAATTTCAGTACTATTTCTTATTCAAACAGTTATTATCACGAAAGGTGAGTTTTTATGTCGGGGGAGACGAAAAAATATGCATTTTATATTTTAATTTTGCTAACATTAATTCATTTACGTAAAGTATTCAGATACATTTTATTCACTTTTGTATCACAAACCATGTTACACAAACCTAGCGTAGCCGCTAAACTACTTGAAAACTGGGATGTTTTCTTGCCTTGACGCGAGTAGGCGCTACGAAGGGGGCACTTTCTTTTCTATCACAAACCAAAATAAATAAATATTTTTGAGAGTTGGTAACACTGTATGGAATATCTTTGGTTATTTTTCTATGGATTTTATTGTCAACAACTTGTCGAAAATGGGGTATTGTATTTTGTTCTGCATCGAAAATTTTTATGTCGTGTATTTCAGTTTATATTGCTTGCCCCAACCTAATTCTTTCGGATTCGGATTCCCCGGCCCAAAGTTAGTATAAGATAACTAGTTTTATTGTCAGAAAGCGTTCAAAATGGCCAGTTAAATTGTTTGTGCGTCGAAATTTTAAAGTCGTGTTATTCAGTTAATATTGCTTGCCGCAACCTAATTCTTCCAGATTCGGAATCCCCGGCCCAAAGTTAGTATAAAAATAAGTAGTTTTATTTTTTAGGAATTTCGCCAATAAACCGAATTTTTTCCCTCAGTCCAACCAGTCAGTTAGCCCAGCTACACTACTCGCGAAGTTGATCGAAGTTGACCGAATACGATAGTGTGGGCACGAACTTCGCTTCGCTTCGGGCAACTTCGCTTCGCTTCGCCCGACTTCCGATTGTTGTCGGTAAATGCGCCCGAGTCAAAGGACTCGAAGCGTCACGGCATAAATAAACCAATCACTGACTGGTTGGACTGAGTTACTCGCGAAGTTGCACGAGTGTGTGGGCACGCACTTCGAACTTTGGCTAACTTCGTCGAGGACTTCGTCGAAGCGTCGAAGCGAGTAGTGTAGCGGCCCCCATGGATCATTCGATTCTTTTGATGTTTCGGTTAAAATAAATCGATTATATAAATATTTCGATCATTCCCATCACTACACTACACGACATACTCACCATCGACTAGGATAGAAACTATAAAAAAGGCGTAACCATAGACAATATAATTCTCATTCGGAGCCAACCCCATTCACTATGTTTAATGTTATAACTCTACTCAAGGGAAGTTAATGATTAATAATATTCATGTAAAAGATAAGGAGGAACGAGTATAAAAAAAATAAGTTACTTAAGTTCGAACACGATTAAAATTTATTTAAAAAAATGTATAAAGAAGGGTTAGTCTTAATCTAGCTTAATGATAGTTTTAAATTGTAATTCTTAAAATTAATTGTCCTTTTTCTTAATCCTAAATTATTGTTCATTCAATGTCTTAAAAGTTGGGTCACGTTACGAGATAAATATGCAAAAATTGTTCAGGCACTTCCCTTTACGATGATTCTGGAACCGCGTACTCCACGTTCGCACTTATCACTGATACACAAAAGCGGCAACTTGGGCTGGTTCCGAAGGGCGGAATCAGTTCAGCCTGGGCCAAGGCTCCGAAGGGCGGAGTCGGCAGGCAGCGATTTCTGAGAGGGCAGCTTCCTGGGCGGAAGTCTGGCGACCACTCTGGCTTCCTGGGCGGAAGTTCGCGGGGTCACGGGAAGAGCCTCGGTGACCGCTCCAAGGGGGAGGGCAAGAGGTTTCTCGGCGGACGCGAGATGGTGACTCCTGAGAGGCGAGAGCGTGTCTGTCAGAGCTGAATCAGTTGTATTCACCCGCGCGATCCGGCGACTGTGGCACGCCTGTGGTGCGGTGCTGGAACTATGGTGGTTCCGCTTTACACCACTTCGGTGCGTTTTCTCGAGTCCGTGGCGCTGGCATCGCCATTCTCACCGCTAGATTGCGCTGTCTGGCTGATTCTGATTAACTTACAGTTCAAAATCTTAATATATATTTAAGTATCTTAACATTATGCATGCATACACTTAATTAATATCTGGTTGCAATTAAATTTCTAATCTAAGTTGACAATTACTCTTACATCTAGATTTATACTTAATGTTAAATATTTTAATATTACGTTTTTAAATATGACCTTCAAACAATTACAATTTAGCCTAGCCTTGGGCGAAGGTTTTTTTATTGCCGGGTCGCTGGCTTAACGATACACCCATTTCAGAATTACTACTTGATGAGGGTCTAGAGCTAAATCTGCCGACTAATGGGTGTATTTCTAAGTTGGCTTTCTAAATTTTTATTGCGATTTCCGGCCAGGCTATTGACTAAATATTTAAGGTATAATAATATCCGACTGCCGCCTCCATCTGCGTGTAAAATCACAGAGACAGATGCGGGCGCACGTGTTTGCCTTGGCCTTTCTGTGAATTCAAGTCACGTAGATACCTAGGGACATATCAACTAGCCTAAAATCGGCCAATGACAGCGGCCTATAAGCATGCATGAAGTGCGCACTGGTTTGTGGAAAATATACGTCACATAGCCATAGAGATTTATCGTGTCTTTTTTTCTGACCCACTTTTTTCTCGGAGTTATACCCCCCTGGAATAATACAAAACACAAACTCATTACACAATACCAAAAGAAAAGATGGCGACCAATGGACCAATCACCTTATTGTGCGCCAAACTCGGGCCAATCACAGCGTCGCTCGCCAACCAATCACCGTACGCCTTTTAAAAACACGGAGTTTTCCTTCCAATCACCTTGTTTTGCGCCAAACTCGGGCCAATCACAGCGTCGCTCTACGACCAATCACCTTACGCCTTTTAAAACCACGGAGTATTCCCTCCAATCACCTTACGCTGTTCGAATGTCACGACCCAATCATTGTCAAGCGCGCGTAACTCGCATATTTTGAATATTTCCGACGTAAATCGCGGAAAAAAAAAACGTAAATACGGGTATTAAATGTACTGAAATACATCGGGACTGAAAAAATTACACGCAATTGCCGGGAAAACGTGAATTCCGGGCACGTAAAAACGAGGTTATACTGTATAATTCTTTAAACAAACGTAGTTCTATATATATACCATAACAGACTTTTCTGTAGGCCTTTTTAAGATATACAACTCCGTAGTACATTACTTTGATGCATCTCATACGGTTTAGCCAGCGTTAGCAATGTAAGCGGCCAAAAATAATCTTTTTATCGACTTTTCTCTGGTTTTCATCAATATAATATGCATGTGTTCTAAACTTTCGAAAAAAATCTAAGCGTTCCGGAAGAAATTCTCTAAATGATTGTGAAAACCCTATTAAAATCAGTCGCATAGTTTAAAAGAACTAGGCACACAAACAGACAGACGCGGACGTCATTTTATTTTATACTATTTACGGATAGTGGAATTCCACCACGAATTGTCGGTATCCAAAATAGAAATATTGATTACATGTTCTTAACTTCTATTTTATAATATCTTTTACATGATTTGTATTTCTTATATTATGGTTTATGTATTATGATTTAAATTATACCATATAACAACAATACGGAGAGTGCACACGCATTATTTCTATCCTAACAAAATCATCTAAAGCAGTCATAAAAAGTATTAAATTCAAAGTGTTTCACCTAATTATATTAAATTAACACTGGCTTAAAGTTTACTAATTGTCAGAAAAGTATATAGTGCATTAAAAGTGTATAAAACAAGGATTAGTGTAATCAAGTGACAGTTGTTATAAGCCCCCCGCGCCCGCACCTACACCGCCCGCGCCGTCAGCGGTAGTACTTACACGCCCTACCAAAAATCCAGGGGTTCACAACAAAAAATAACAATGGCTCTGAGTGATAAAGCTTCGCAGTACATTACCAAAGTAAATGCGATAATCAGTGGATTGATCTCAATCGTTCATGAGCCTAGCAATAAATTCTCTAAGGAAAATATCGTAAAAATAATACCAAAAACAACCGAACTTATGGCTAAGCTTGCAGAATTGGTAGTCGATTTTGGAGTAATGCAAGGAGAATTAAATTCAATGAAAAATAATACGCAACTCAGCAGGACCAACCCGATTGACATTAATATGGGTGATATTGTCACCGAAATGGAAGATAGGGCCATCAGATCTAACAACGTCATATTATATAACGTTCCCGAGAGCTTGTCTGATGAAAAGGCAGTCATCATTACGGAAGATAGAGACAAAGTTTCTTCGGCTATAAAAGCTATCGACCCGTCATTAGATCTAATCAACGTCAAAGTATTCCGACTGGGTGCCAAGAAAATTGCCAACAAAAATCGTCCAATTAAATTGTAATTTACAAACAATATCGCACCGAGAACTCTCCTACGTAATAGCACCAAATTTAAAGACGGAATCAAAGCAAGTAATGACTTAACCATCCTCCAAAGGAATCATTTGGTGGAGCTTAGAAAGCAGTTATTGTACCATCAAGAGAATGGTGAACCAAACCTTACCATAAAGTACATAAACTCCAAACCAACTATTGTTACAACCATTCCAAAAAACGACACAATGTAAACAAACTGAAGTGCTATTACCAAAATGTCAGAGGCATGAAAACTAAACTTAAGGACTTTAAAATACATGCCCCAACACTGCCACATGACATCCTCATTCTTACGGAAACCTGGCTGGAACCATCCATCAACTCTGCTGAGCTTGGTCTACCCCACCATCACATTTACCGGTCTGACAGAAGTCAACAAACCAGCGCTAAATCTAGAGGCGGTGGCGTCATGATAGCTGTCAACAAGATACATCCTTCAAAACTTCTGATAACCAAAAATTCTAATGTGGAGCAAGTTTACATTTTACTAAACGGGAAAAATCAAAAAAATATCATAGGCAGTGTTTATATTCCGCCATCATCAGATATAAGTGTATACAAAAGCCATTTCGAGGATATTGAACAACTGTCGTTTAAATTTCCAAATAGTAAAATCACCATCATCGGTGATTACAATTTACCAAAAATCAACTGGGGTACCCGCGACAATTCTACATTATCTCAAAACTCTAGCTTAACTGACACAGAAAAAGAAATAGTTGAATTATGTGATTTCCTTAACCTTTTTCAATTAAACAATGTAAAAAATGACAATAATAGATTACTAGATATTGTTCTTTGTACCGACTTGTCAACTGCGGTTGAAAAGTCACTCGATTCAGTTCTTCCCCATGATTCTCATCACCCACCTTTAGATATTACTGTATTATGTAACCCTTGTTACGTAATACAAGTCACCCTATAAAAAGGATGCACACCAGCCCCACTTTCCCCATGCAGACAGTCGCGGTGTACGTGACAAACGCAGCTAGCCGCCGCGTGATCGGCACGGACCACCGAGAGCGTTCACGGCTCAACACGGGTCGACTTGCCGCGCTCCGGCAGTCCCCGACCTTCGCTTGCCTCGGACGGCCGCCAGTCTAATTTTGACCCCGGTCACCTCAACAGCGTGGCCGCTCGCGGAGCAAATTCAGCAACGCTCGCATTGTTTGCCGCGCAAATTATGCAATATTAGGAACAGACGTGATCTTGTTCCGGTTAATAATTAATATCACGCGCAGATTAGTCACAAACATGTGCCGACATTACCACTCTAGCTTCACCGTCGGAGCCTTGCTTCCGGTAAGACGCAATAACGATTGACCGTTGCGTACCCCGGAGACGCAGAACATCTACAGCTCGACACGTCACGCCGCTACCCATCATCAGAACCTGGAAACCAGTAAGCGTCCAGTACACCTCTTTCTTGTGTTCAAATCATTAATACTTGTGAAATCCTCGTTTCATCCGGTCGTCACAGAGAGAGGAGAGAGTAGAGATCCAATTTATACCTGTGTTTCTTTAGAAGATGATTAATATACCTTGTGCCTTTTACTCATGTGTTATTATTGTGATGGCCTATTCCACCTCCTAACCGATGGACGAGCTGATGATCAAAGGAACTGCCCACCCCTGATCGTACACGAATCTCCTCTGCTTTACCTTTTCTACTGAGCTTAGCCAACTAATAACCAGGTTCGATACCGGTTTATCCACACCTTAGCACCCTATAAAATGCCAAATTAAAAACCAGACACAATATCCTAACTTTAATAAAGCCAATTATGTTGCAATACGCGAATATCTATATAACACTGACTGGTCTATACTAGAAGGAGGTAATCTCGATGAGAATATTAAAGCCTTTTACGATCATCTATATAAAACCATAGAAAACTTTGTCCCAATTAGTTATAAACTATCTTCAAATTTCCCTCGCTGGTTTAGCAAGGACCTCATTAACATAGTAATTGAGAAGAAAAAAGCGCATAAAATTTACAAAGAAACAACAAATCTTTCTGATTTTATAATTCTCAGCAAGCTGCGAAAAGATTGTAATAAATTATCAAACATTTGTTATAATAATTACATTAAGAATGTGGAATTTTCGATTGGTAACAATGTAAAACATTTTTTCAACTATTGTAAAGCTCAAAATAACAACAACCTTGGCATACCTGAATCTATGCACTATAAACTGAAAACTTCCTGTAAAATCAAAGATATTGTCAATTTGTTTGCAGATTTTTTTAAGGATGTATATGAAACAGATATCCCTGATGAAGACATTCCAAACTTTGAGTCCGATATAAATTTACAACTATCACAGATACATATTGAGATTAAAGAAATTGCAGCATGTATCAAACTACTGGAACCTAAATCGTGCTCAGGGCCAGATAAAATTCCCCCAGTATTTCTAAAAAACTGTGGGAGTAGTGTCTCTTACCCTCTGTACCTACTATTTAATCAATCACTTTTAACAGGCAAGTTCCCACAAATATGGAAAAATAGCTTTCTCACTCCAATATTTAAAAGCGGAGACAAGTCTTTAGTTGAAAATTACAGACCAATATGCATACAATCGTCAATACCAAAAATTTTTGAAAAGTTAATTCTCCAAAAAATATGTTCTTGCATAAAATTTAATATCTCATCATTTCAACATGGTTTTATCTCTGGACGATCTACCTTAACTAACCTTACACTGTATGAACATTTTATCTCTGGTGCTCTTGCTAATAGAGAACAAGTTGATTCAATTTACACGGATTTTAGTAAAGCCTTTGATAAGGTTTGCATTAAAATTCTTATAAATAAATTGTCTAAATTAGGAATAAGTGGTAATTTATTATGTTGGATTAAGAATTATTTATCAAAACGTGTACTAACTGTCTGTATTAAAGAACACTTGTCTTACGAATTTGAAGCCACTAGTGGTGTGCCTCAGGGTTCGCACCTTGGTCCAATATTGTTTATACTATTCATAAACGATGTCACTTCCATATTCACTGATGTTAACATATTACTATTTGCTGATGACATGAAAATATATAAAATCATAAAAAATATATACGACTGCTTGTCCCTCCAATCCAATTTTATAAAATTCGTAGAATGGTGTACCATTAACAAACTTACACTTAACATAAAAAAATGTCAAATCATGAGTTTCTATAGAATTAAAAACCCTATCAAATATAGTTACTCTTTTAACAATCACAGTTTATTGTCAGTACCTGTAATAAGGGACCTTGGAATAACCTTTGACTCTAAACTACTATTTACCAATCACATTGATATAATAACTGGTAAAGCAATGAAAATTCTGGGCTTCATTGTAAGAATTTGTAAAGATTTTAAAAATATCCAAACATTTAAAATACTATATACAACTCTGGTTAGGAGTCATTTAGAATACAATTCCCCCATATGGAACCCTTTCTACAAAAGCCATGCAAACTCCATTGAAAGAATCCAACGCAAATTTCTCAGATCAATTAATTTCAAATTAGGTATTCCCGCGGTTGACATAAACTATGAATCTTTATTACATAAAATGAGACTCTTATCGTTAAAAGATAGAAGAATACTCAATGATCTTATTTTTTTATTTAAAATAAACAATAACTGGTTTGACTCCCCTGAATTGGTCTCATTAATAAATTACCATGTACCTAGTAGACCGACTCGACTCAAAACACCTTTCCACTGTGACAATACTATGACGAACGCAGAACAAAACTCAACCATAAATCGCTTGCATATTTTAGGCAATGAATATGCTAATATTGATCACGCTGCCGGTAATCTGTCTTCATACAAAAGATGCGTTAAACTAAATTTGTTTGCTAGTACCACGTAAATACATCATGTAAACATAATATGCCTACCAGTACTTCTAAAACTATTAATGCACTAGAAATCATAAGTACTTGTAAAATTTATCATATCGGTTAACATAATCCAGGATTTATTACTTTTTATATTTAAATCTTTGTCGGTACCTTGAGATAGGTATCTTATTGGTACATTTTATTGTTTTATTTCAATCTTTAAATTTTTATTTTTACTTTTTCCTATTAATTTATGGTTTGTACTTTAATACTTTATATTTTAAACTATTCACTTTACAATTTACTTTTATACATTATAGTTTATATACACTACTTATTACCTTACTTTTTACCTATTTTCTTAAATTTTACTAACATTTATACTATTATTCTTCATGTTGTTGTACTATTATAAGTATGTCAATTATGTTAATGGCACGTGTTGTGCCGTATATGTGTAAATAAATAAATAAATAAATAAAATCAAAAGGCGTTACTATCGTTGTTCGTCTAGTCAGGGCCGGCCCTGAGCCAAATGGTGAATGGCGCAAGTAAAATTTTAGCGCTCTTTGTCAAAACCAGTAGATGCCTAGGCCCTAGGTAGTAGATAGGCTATCACTGTAATCAATTATATTTGGATGATTTATATGTATGCGTAGCGCGGGTGTTGTGTTAGTTTAGATATTATCTGCCTTGGAATTTCTGCATCCGGAGCAGACTGCTCCAATTGCGCGCGCATAGAGTTGGCCCTGCGTTCAAATCTTTTTATTAATTGACATAATGAATATCTTTTAACACCTGTAATATGTATTTTTTGTACATATTCCCATTAAGTTAATTAAGCTAAATCCTATTAAGTTTTTGCAGTAAGATAGAAATCCTGGGTTCGATTCCCAGTTGAGACCGTTACTTTCTATTTCTCTGTGTCTTGTTCCTATTCATGTTTCGTTTAGATTTATAAGTATTATATACTTCTACAATATATCGGTGGTACTGACTCTGTTTTGTATTACTATACATTGTCTTTTTGAATAGAAAACATGTTTTAATATGTCCATAGATGTGGGTTTTTTATTTTCCTTTTTCCGCATTCCAATAGTTAAAATATATTTTTTTGGGCTAATGAATGAGCGATGTTCGCTGGGTGCAGTTATATTGTCTATGGTAGCACTTTTTTAAATGGCCTTGAGATTTCTCTATCTATATGAGTGATTTATTTATAGTATACAATATATTTACCTTGATAGTTGATTTATATATTTACCTGTCTGGACCGTACGGCTGGTTTACTGATTGGTTTATTTATGGTTTTATCTGTGGTCGTCTGTGATTAAGATGACCACAAAATCCCCGAAGATATCGATCTAGAACAGAGGTTCCCAAAGTGGTCTATATGGACCCCCAGGGGTCCATATTGGCTTGCTGGGTTCTACGTTAGCGAGAATTCAAATGGGGGTACATACGAGCGGAACCCCATTTACCTCAACTCAATATTTAGGAGTTCCGTAAATGACACAATACACCTAACACAAATAACACAGTTTACGTCATACTCATGAGAAATTATTATTTGATATTTGTATGTTTATATATCGTAAACTTGTTTATTGAGGTATATAAATAGAGTCTACGTTCCTTTTCTCGTCAAAATTAATATAATGAACCAAAACATTGCACATTGGAAGCCGCAAATTTTCCTAGTTCCCCAACTTGTTTATGAAAAACGTCCATGGTAATAATGACGTTCAACATTTAGATGTACTTCACACAGACTTTAAAACTAAGTTTGAGGACATTTTGACTATGGAAATGGAATGTTGAAGAATCGAATATCATATGACAAGAAGAACTGATCGGAATAAGCGCTAACAAAGAACTTAAGGGGCAGTTCTGTAGGGCCAGCTACAGAAAGAAATTCCCGTTGCTCTTCCTGCTCCATTTTCATTTGGTGTAATACCTAACAAGGGCGCCCCTGTCTCCACAATGCAAAAACAGAGGAACTATATCGCCATCCGGTTGTTGGGCAGGCGACGGAAGGGAATCTTTTTACGAAAAAAATAAAATAGTTTTACCTACCAATAAAACTTATATTATGTAGGTACCTAACCTCATTTAAAACCTTTATTGAGAGAAGCATTCTCAAATTCCCTTTCGCGTGGCCCTTTCCCACTCTTTTTCAGCACCTTGTGTTGGTCAAGTGGTCACCAGATACTACACAAAAGTAAAGCGCCACCTATGTGACTTTTGTCTACGGCATTCTTCCTCATTAGTTCCCACCAGGCAGTGATTGCCTAGGTTTTAAATGAGGTTAGGTACATAATATAAGTTTTATTGGTAGGTAACTATTTTATTATGTAGCCTGAACCGTCATTTAAAACCTTTATTATTTTTTTTTTTTATATTAACTCCACACAGGAGGCTCTGAAGAAAATAATTTCCCTCAGGGCCTATGTCATATTTGGGGATGCTGTGTGGAGGGTCTTTTTGTGGAGAGGAAGGAGTGAACATGGGTCTTGAAGAGTCCCATGTTGGAGGAGGGAGGAAACACAGAGGCCGGCAGTTCGTTTCACAGCCGAGCTGTTGAACTTAAGAACGAATCGTAGAAGTGACCCGTTCTCATGAGACAAATGTCAACCGTGTACAAATGTTTGGCGCGCGTTTGGCGTGTATCCCGACTATGTACCGGTGCCGAAGGGATCAATGACGCTAGTTCCTCAGAGCATCTTCCATTGTAATACCGATAGAACAAGGACAGCATACCAACCTGACGCCTGTGCTCTAAAGATTGTAATCCGTTTGTTAAGATTGGGGAATCTATCAAACAAATTTAAGTGTATATTTGAAATAATTATACACTTAAAATAATTATATACGGGAAAAATCATTATAAATTCGGAGCTACTTCGCAACGACAACGCCAGCGACGGAATTTAAAACGCTAGGAAGGATTATCACAAATATCACGAAAATTCAATATTCGGTAGGCAGAAAAAAAAAATTTGGCTACGGGGCTAGTGGTCTACGGGGTGAAAAAGTTTGGGAACCTCTGATCTAGAGAATGGTTTATTTATGGATTCCATCATGAAAGAGGAAAAATTCAATTTTGTTAAATCTCGCACAACGAATCAGTGTATTCTGGAGACAATATTTCGGTAATCTGTCGAATTATCTTCTCCGGTTTCTATCTGAGAACAACGAACGTAAATATCTCTCACAGTGAGCAAATGAAATTCCGTCCTAATGTGGCTAAAAAATGAATCACGAAGATTTTTTTAAACGAATAGTTGGTAAAGCATTATTATGAATTTTAAAAAGTCCTGAATTATTTTCCAGAGTGACAAGGATTTTCATATACGAATTTAGGTGCTTGTTTTTCCATCTCCCCCAACGTAAATAGTTGTTTCTTATAGCAATTGAATCAATTAAAGTGTCATTAAAGTAAGTGCAGTAATGAAATTTTAACCAGGATTTCGTGTGTTCAATTAAAATAAGTGAGTTCCGAGCCGCAGCCTGCAGCATGACGTTTTCTCTGATGTTGGCCGACCTCCGATAAAAAGGCGATTAGAAGAAGTGGGATCTTAAGTGCATTCATGAAGTACAGAAAATGGATAAAGGAGATGAATTTAATGCGGTGATTAGGTGTGGCAATGTGGATAGCTTTGATAAGTTGGTAACTCAATTACAGCAGAAGTATTCTACAGAAGAAACATATTCTCTCATAGCTGCAGCTTATCATCAGCTCCAATTGAACAATGTCCTACTGGCGGATGGAATGGATTTCATTGTTCAATACAAATTAATAAATCTAAGCTTTTTCTCCAAAAATGATACATTTGTTCCACTATCCGCAAGCGATATTGAAGAACGTTTATGCTTAGTTCTAGAAAAGATTAACATTCTCAGAAGCCTGAATAACTTACTTAAAGGAGTTGATGCAAAATTCCTGTACATTGTGAAGTTTATAGCAAACAATCTGTATATTTTAAAGCAGAGTTTGAAATCTACTTATGTGACTATGCCATGGGAAGAAATAGTGTTTTGTTTAGTGATATTTGTATCGGCGCACACTATTCGAAGCGATATGAATGTAGTCTACCACACCGTATTGAGTAAACAAAGCATTTTGAAAAAGATTGGTGATTTTTGTAAATCTTTGGAAGATTTAAAGTTGAATTTCAAGACTCTAGATGCGAGCAAACTAAATGTTTCAACGAGAAGTGGTCGGCAGAAGGTGATTGCTGGTATTTTGGATGTTCATCCCGAATTCCAAGACTTATACGATGATTATAAAGATGTTAGAGACATACACTCTCTGGATAAGATGAAGGTGTGTGTGGATGTGGCCCTGGTGGCAGATTGTGGAACTAGGGAGGGGCAACTGACAGTCAAGAGGAGTTTGCAACTTCTAGGGGAGCATTTAAAAGATACTCTCGAGTCTCCAAACTTATCGGAATCTGTGAGCGACTTACTCCTAATGTCGGCCCCTCAAGAAACTAAGCAAGTCCTCACAGCTTTGAGGAACTCCTTGACCCATGCACATATTCTTCAAGAAATGGCTGGAGATCAAGTCATCAAGTTTTACACCAACATTCAGAACGATATCAAAAAGATCGGCATTGTGATCGCAAAAATCCTATACTCAAACAAAATAGAGAAAATCAAAATGACTTTGTCCAAAATCACAACAACCGAAGTCTTAGATGAGATTGACGAGTTTTTTAAGGTATTTGAAGATTTACATATCTTAGAAAAGCCTGATTTGCTTCACATCGATCAACGAACTATAGAGCAACAAAAGGTCGAAGAACTATTTGCAAAATTCTGTCATAATATTGCGGATAAAACAAAGTATGAAGAAAATATTATTAAAAAGATCAGTGACATAATTCACAGCACAGAAGATACTAAAGAGATGCTCAAAGAATACTCGATCGGATTGGGAATGATGAAAAAATGTTATGATTTTTATTTTGTGAACAGAGTTCACTGGGTGCAGAAGAACAATATTATCCAGTTGAAATGTGCCGCCTTACTGATCCTACAAAAACTGTCACCTCAGAAGTCGGGTAACACATTCAGCTACCAAACGGTACCCGAGTTGGGCAATCTCTTGGTTAAATTATGTGAGAGTGTCGAACCACGACTATCTCACGATGACAGTCAGTCATTTCTAAAATTAGTTATTGAAATTTATTGTGTTATGGCCTACGAAACGAACAGCATTCGATGGATAGACGAGTTCAAAGAACAAATTGGAAAGTGCACACCAAAAAAGAAAGGAAATGAACCAATCAAGACGAAGAATCTAAAAAAGAAACCTGGTATAGACACTGTTGCAGTAGATGTAGATCTTACTCGAAAACAATCCGAATTGAAAAAGATTGTTCACGACATTACTGAAAGCAAAATATTGCTAAATTGTGTAAGTACAGATAAAAGGTTTGTGATTGAATCGCTTGTTCTCGACATCTTGTCTGACTTGGACAGTTCCAAGTGTCTGGTTGGAAGTGTGCTCTTTATAGAGACCGATGCTCCCATTCTAACAGGCAAAATTCTAAGAAACTACTTGGCGCATGGAAATCCATTGGTCGATACTTTCTTCTCCGACTCCTTTCTGGCTGTATTCTCTACTGCTAGAATTCTAGTTGAAAACACAATTACTCACGAAAATAAAATTGGTAAAATTGACATGCACGATATTCATCGTTTAAAATCTAAGTATGATAAAGATTTGAATGTAATTGACAAACAAGGAGAATTATGCAAAGCTTTGACTGAATTAACTCTACCTGATCTGAAGGGGTGTTTGGAAAAGGGGGCCGATGCTAATTATAGAAGTCTTCACTTTTTTACTACACTGCATCTGGCTGCTCGTGGTTCAAGTCTAGAAGTTATTCGGTTTCTACTGAAGGAGAAGTTCGTGGAAGCAAATGCTGCAGATATTTATGGTCAAAGTGCACTACACTCTGCCGCTGCCTACGGGAGGGCATCTATTATAACACTCCTTGTGGAAAAAGCCGGGCTATTTGTCAATCATGTTGATAAGATCGGTCGAACACCTTTACACATTGCAGCTCGAGAAGGACAAACGGAAAGTGTGAGAGAGTTGCTAAGACTCGGGGCTGACGGCACAATACGAGATAAGAATTGTGGAGGAGCTTTGCACATTGCCGTAAGGAATAATCACATTGACTCTGTAAAGGCTTTATTGGAAGATGGAAATATCAGCATTCAAGATTATGAATCTGATACCCGCTCAAATTCTCTTCATCTGGCTGCGGAGTATGGCCACGAACAGCTGATTGAGTATTTATTGGAAAATGGTGCCGATGTTGATGCAAAATGCTACCACTTTGGGGCGGCTTTGCATATGGCAGTGAACAACGGACATCTGGCAATCGTTAAGACGCTGATAAATAAAGGCGCCAACATTAACCTCAGGGCTCCTACCAATGGTAACACTCCTTTAAACAACCTCGTGGGCAGAGCTGACTGCGTCATTGATATTGTAAAGCTTCTCTTGGAGAATGGAGCCTCTGTCAACGAAAGAGATGACCAATGGAACCAGACACCACTGCATTCTGCCTCAATCCATGGGAACCAAGAAGTCATTGAATTGTTACTGGAACAGAATGCTGATGTTGATGCTTTGAGATATGATCTGATGAGTCCACTAATGTGTGCTGCATCCAAAGGGCGACATCACATTGTCAAACTTCTTTTAGAAAAAGGCGCCAAAACAAAATTTGTAGATGTGGACAATTTAACTGCACTCCACCATGCTGCAATATCTGGTCAGAATAATGTGGTAAAGTCACTAATTGCAGATGGAATGGAAATTGACTGCAGAAATAAAGATTCTATTACACCACTACACATTGCCGCATATTACGGCAACTTGGACGCGGTCTTAACACTCTTGGAAGCAGGAGCCGACGTTAACTCAGCTTCCAATACTGGAACCACGCCTCTTCATCTTAGCACTTTTGGATGCCACCAGAAAGTTACAGAAGTTTTGATAAATTGGGGGGCAAATGTTAACGCTGAGGACATTGATAAATCTACACCTCTCAACGAGGCAATCAATATCACGTGTTCAGGAGACCTCATTCAACTTTTAATAAGTAAAGGAGCCGATATTAATACAAAAACTGCAGAAAATCACACTCCTCTACTTAGAGCTTGCTTTCAAGGGCTCATCAATATCGCTAAACGTTTAATTGAAAATAACGCCAATATCAATCTTCGAACAAGTCAAGGTGTGACCCCGTTGCTCGCAGTCGCTAAAAGAAACAACCTGCTTATTGCCGAAATCTTGCTCGATCACGGGGCAGACATTGAAGCGGCTCAAGTAGGTGGTTTTACGTCTCTATGCTTAGCAGCTACGTACGGCTACAAAGCACTGGCTGAGCTTTTGGTTGCAAGAGGTGCTGATATCAATGCCCAAGGTGGCGAACCTCTGAAACAAGCAATCATAGCAGGGAACAGAACTATCACTGAACTTTTGCTTCGAAAGAAAGATATTAAATTGGACGTGGCTGATGACGGGTTCACTCTATTGCACCACTCCGCTCGCAACGGGAACTGGAATATAGGCAAAGAATTGTTAAAGAGAGGACTTGAAATTAATGCTTGTGCTGAGAATAACTGCACTCCATTAGGAATCGCTGTAAACTATCGTCATAACGAATTCGTTGACATGTTATTAGCGAACGGAGCTGACGTTGTTACTAAAAATCAAGACCTATTGTATCTGGCAGTAAAAGCTGGCTTATTGGAAATAGTTGAAAGTTTATTAAAAGCGGGAGCTAAAAATGTTAGACACAATGGTGACAAAACAGCATTGGAGTTGGCTGTTATTAATGGGAACTTGCAAATGGTTCAAATATTCTTTAAGCATCAAACAATTGATCCAAATTTAGAATACAAATATAAATGCACTTTGCTACACATTGCGGCGGGTTATGGCTGCTCTAACATTGCTGAATATTTGATAGAACAGGGAGCAGATGTTGATTACAGAAATGTAGGAGCATTCAAACCGATCCATGAAGCAATAAATCAAGGTCAAATCGAAGTTGTAAAACTCTTCCTAGAGCGTGGAATGAGTGTGAATGATGTAGATGTTAATGGTGTTACCTTGTTGCACTATGCGTCCCACATCGGTCATCCCGCCATTGTGGAGTTTTTGATAGAGAAAGGAGCCAACGTTGATTCTGTTAATTTAACCCTCTTGACATCTCTTCACTTGGCCACAATGAGAGGTAACGAAGATGTTGTTGTTGCTTTATTAGCCGGTGGAGCTATTTACAATAATGAAGATGCTTCTGGGAAGAAACCTGAGAGTTACACGGAAAACAAAGACATTTTAAAGTTGCTTCAGTCAATTGATAATATTTTCATAGCTGTGGAACTTAATGATGCTCCAGCAGTTGAGCAACTGATTAATGAAGGGATTCCTTTAGATGCGAAGATTGCGACTTGTTACTCACTTCTTCATATAGCTGCAAGGAAGGGGTACAACCAGATCTGCGAACTTTTGCTCAAGAACAAGGCTAATCCTAACACTGTTGGAAAATCTAATAAAACGCCATTACATTACGCAGCAAAATACTCTCACTATGAAATAACTAAATCACTTTTAGCAAATGGCGCAATCTACAATGCCACAAATACTAATGAAGAAACACCAACGCAGCTTGCCGAGTTGAGGAGTATTTTAGATTTACTTGGATTTGTAAATACATCATTTGAGAAGGTACAGAACTGTGATATAACAGTTATTGACGATTTAAAACAAACACAAGATATTGGAACTGTTCAAGCGGTGATGAGGGCCATGACTAAAGATAAGCATACATTGGTAGTTGTAGCTATTCACAGTCACTTTCCTCACACAGATATTTTACAAGAGATGTTGCAGAGTGATGTCTCCCATAATCTGGATGCAGTGAATTTGTTGGTCGGCCTTGAGAAATACAAGCCAGCTCTGAGGTTGTTGGAAAGGATATTAAAAGAAAGAATAGATGTGTTAGGAGAATATAATCCAGGAACACTGAATATCCAAGAACAAATAGCCACCGTCTTGTACAGCCAAACTAAATATTCAGAAGCATTTAAGTTATACCAGGAGATACTTTGTAAGCGAACTCGAATATTGGGTGCAAAAGAGGAACCCACTCTCAGGATCCGAAGTAACATAGCTTTAATACTAGCGAAGCAAGCGAGATATCAGGAAGCTCTGGAAATGTTCCAAGAAGTCTACGACGCTCAAAGAGACACAGTGGGTGAAGACCACATAGATGTCTTGTACACGCGGTCTTACCTAGCCACAACGCTCGATCAATTGGGAAAGTATAAAGAAGCCATCACATTAAACCAAGAGACCTATAAGAAGTGCTTGACAGTTTTACAACCTGATGATGCACTAACTTCCAGTGTGTTGGGTAATTCTGCCGCTATGTTGATCAGCCAAGGAGACTATGAAAAGGCTTACAAAGTGTTTGAAGAAGTTTACAAGGCCAAAAGTAAACTCTTGGGTCTGATGCACTCTGATTCGTTGAAGGCCATGCTAAATATGGGGAATGCTTTGGCCGGGCAAGAACAGTTTGATAAAACATTTAAAATATATCTAGATGTTTATTGGTGTCAGCACTTATCTCTAGGACCAGAGCATGCAGACACTAGAGAAACTCAAAGCAAAATAGTCACCATACTTAAATTGAGAAAAAAGTGTGCATTTTTCAGGAAAACATATTTAGGCGTTCGAGATCAGTTGATTAGTACCTTAGGCAAAGATCACCCTGATATTGCGATGTTTGATCAGATGCTTTTAAAAGATGATTAGATGTTGAAACCCTGATTGAAGATGTCCATGATACAGACATTAATTTATTTTCGTAATGGGACTTCCTTGAAAACCTTACAATAGAATTTCACTAAACATTCAATCAACACTCTCAAATCAATATAAAAAATGTTGCATATTTTTTCATGAGTTTATCTGAGATCTCACAGTAAAAAAAACTGAAACCTTCTCGTGGTAGAACTTTAATTCCTTGACTATGGAACAACCTAGAGATTGCAGGTTCAAAGCACAGCTCTGCACGCGGCAGTGTCTCGCTGCATACTAAGCTATGCGACGTCAAGCGACCATCCGTTGATGAACTACTAGCTGACTTGAGTTCCTTGACTATGGAACAACCTAGAGATTGCAGGTTCAAAGCACGGTTCCGCACGCGACATGGTCTCGCTGCATACTAAGCTATGCGGCGTCAAGCGACCATCCGTTAATGAACTCCAGCCCACTTGAGTGCCGTTTCGCAACTGCGCACTGGAGTGATAAATGGCATGAATCCCTGTGGTACACGGTACCTACCTACGGGCCGCGAGGTGCGGGGAGCACTTCGGCGGTAGTCTGTATTCCCATTCGGTATTCTGTAGTCTCACAGTTAACAATCAATAAACGATCTCTGTAAATAATTAACCAGCCTTACGTATTTTATCAATCCTGAATCCAAGCCCCTTTTTAAGGTGAATCTACAGGATACTACAGTGGCGATGAGGAAACTTAGTCATTAATAAAACAGTGGCGAAGTTTAAAAGAATTTACGCGGCAAACGTGTTGTTATAGTTCAAGAAATTCGGAGAGTATTCACGTATTGGCGGTGCTCTTTTAAATGTTACGGACGGGGAGTCTCGCAACATTCATAGAACAGGATCGTAGAATCTTTGAAAGATAAGATTGAAAAGAATTCAGCGGGGAGCTGAATTGCGAAACCAGAATAAAAAAAAAAATTGTTCAAGATAATCACGCGGGAGCGGAGTTATCGTGAAGAGGATAAATATTCAGCGGGGAGCTGAATTCATCTTCAAACCATAAGAAGCCGGGGGCTGAACAACAGCAACACAGCTGGGAGCTGTATTGGAGCAAGGAGCAGCTGAGAGCGGATCCTTGGGAACTATCGGTCGAGAGCTATTCTTGGAGTACAGCCGAGGTTAAGAAGGAAGATCTGCAACAGGAGGGAGTAGATGACCAGAACCAGAGGTTAAGAAGGAAAATCTGCAACAGGAGGGAGTAGATGACCAGAACCAGAGCTTCAATCATCATTAGACTTGAGTTAAGTCATTAGTTTAAGTTTTTTATTGATAATTCTTTTTAAAAATATTGTTGTAATTTTGTTGTAAAATCATGGCTCAAATCAAACCATTAGAGACATTCAGTCACAAGTCAGATTGTTTCGGGGTGTTCAAAGCAAGATTGGAGAATTACTTCATATTATATGATGAGAAAATTACAGCCGAAAAGAAACGTGCTATATTCTTAAACGCTTTGGAGGAGGAAACTTTTAAATTATTGATTGAGTTGGTTACTCCTAAAAAAATAAACGATGTCACAGTAGAAATTTTGTGTGAATTTTTGGGTAATTATTGTGAAAATGTTACTTCGTTGTTTGAAGAAAGATCAAAATTTTATAATGTAATTAATGAATCGGGAGAAAGTGTAAAAGAATTTGCGGCACGGTTAAAAAGTTTATCCATTAATTGTAAATTCGGTACTAGATTTGAAGATAATTTAAAAGATTTATTCATTTGTAAAGTGAGAAACCCTAAAATTAGAGAACGGTTATTCATTGAGGGCGAAAAAAATTCGTTTGAGAAATTAATTTCAATCGCAGCGTGTTTAGAGAAGCAAATTTTAAAGATGAAAAAGTGTGTTATCAAGTAGCTAGTTCACGTTCAAGATCAAAAAGTCCGAAAAATAATCCATCAGTATCGAAACATCGAAGTGTTTATTTAAATTCGAGGCATAGTAGGAGTTCATCGCGCGATAGTAATAATTTTAAACCGAAATTGAAGCATCTAGATTCGGAACAGAAAAAGTGTTTTAATTGTAATAAAGTCGGGCATTTTAAATCAGAGTGCAAGGTTGTGAATAATAAATTTTCGAAGTGTTTTAAATGCGGTCAAAAAGGTCACATGTCATCACAAGTCGAACATGAAATTAATAGACTTGTTTCAGAGGGAATATTACAAGCAGTAGAGACGAGTAGATATGCATCTCCCATTGTTCCAATAATTAAGAAAGATGGATCAGTTAGGATCTGTGGAGATTATAAATTAACAGTTAATCCAGGTTTGGTTGTAAATAAATTTCCAGTACCCGTAATTACGGATTTATTGACACAAATCAGTGGAGCGGTAATGTTTTCTAAATTAGATTTAAAAATGGCGTATTCACAATTAGAGTTAAGTGAGGGTAGTAGAGATATAACTACAATAGCTACACACATAGGTTTATATAGATATACTCGACTGGTGTATGGTTTGAATGCAGCGCCAGGTATATTTATGCGGGTTATGTTTAATTCATTGCAAGGTTTAAACGGAACAATTATATTTTACGATGATATTTTGATTACGGGCAAATCAGTTGCGGAACATAATAAAAATTTAGTAGCAGTTTTGAATAGATTGAAACTTTGTGGTCTCACGGTAAATGAAGAAAAATGTGAATTTTTCAAAACAAGTATTAAATACTTGGGGTACTTTATTTCGAAGGAAGGTTTTAGACCATTAGAAAATAAAGTTAAAGCAATAATGGAGTCTAGTAGTCCATGTAATATTAACCAGTTAAGAAGTTTCTTAGGTTTAGTTAACTATTATAGAAATTTTATTCCGAATATATCTAGTTTGTTAGGACCTCTATATAAATTATTAAAAAAAGATTCGGAGTGGATTTGGTCAAAGGACTGTGAAAATGCAGTTTTAGAACTTAAAAAATAAATTTCTTCTGATTGCGTGTTAGTACATTTTGATCCACGTATATCAGTAAAATTAGTAACGGATGCATCCTTAGAGGGATTGGGTGCGACAATTTTACATACTTATTCAAATGGTAGTAGTAGACCTATAGCGTTTGCATCAAGGAAATTGACAGACACAGAGAGTAAATATAGCATTTTAGATTTAGAAGCAACAGCGATAGTGTTTGCATTAAAAAAATTCTTTGTATATTTATACGGTAGGAAATTCAAATTAGAATGCGACAATCAAGCGTTAGTACGAATTTTGTCAGAAAAGAAGGGCATTCCTGTGTTGAGTGCTAATAGATTGCAACGTTACAGTTTAATTTTGGCGGGGTTTAACTATGAAATTGAATACGTAGCATCAGAAAAAAATTGTTCAGATTTTTTATCAAGATTACCAATAGAAGAGACAAATAAATCGGAGGATTTATATATTGAGAAGCTGAGTTCCATTAATTTTCAGGATATTGAAAAAGAGTTGTTATTTTATGTTAGTGATAACTCTCAGGTTCCATTAAATGTTGATAATTTAAAGGAAACCACTATTAAAGATGACGTATTATCATTGGTAAAACAATATTTACGGCAGGGTTGGCTAAGGAAAATTCCAAAAGATAGTGAGTTATGGGCTTTTTGGAAAATTAGAGATGAGTTGTCTTTAGTAGAAGATTGTATTTTTGGGGGACATAAAGCCATCATTCCAAATTCTATGAGAGGGGATTTGTTAAATATGTTACATCGTTCACATTTAGGTATAGCTAAAACTAAAGGGTTAGCAAGAGGGTTCTGGTGGCCAAAAATGGGCAAAGATATAGAAAATTTAGTTAGATCATGTAAAGAGTGTCTGGAAAATCAGGCGAATCCACCAAAAACTCCTTTACAACATTGGCCGATTGAGGAAAAGCCGTGGACAAGGATACATATTGATTTTTTTGGTCCGATGGCTAATACCAATTTTTTAATTATAGTAGATGCAAGTACCAAGTGGATAGAATGCGTTAATTTAAAACAAGCTAATACGGATAATACTTTAAGGGAATTAAAGAGGATGTTTGCTCAATTTGGTACTGTAGAAACTATTGTATCGGATAACGGGTCTGTTTTCTGTTCAGAAGAATTTAAGCGTTTTTGTAAAGATAGAAAAATCCAGCACATCACTTCTCCTGTGAATCATCCGCAGAGTAATGGGTTAGCTGAAAACGGAGTTAAAACGTGTAAAAATTTTTTAAAAAAGATTTTACATAATGGGGGGTTACCGAGAGACGTCGATGATAGGTTAACCAAATTCCTAATTGATTATAGGAATACCCCAAATATCACGACTGGTGTAGAGCCAACGGTGGCTATGTTAGGACGACGATTAAGGTCCGTGTTTGATTTCATTTCTCCAGCGATTGCGGAAAGGAGGGGGGAGAGGTGTATGTCAGATAAAGTAAAGAGTAAAATATTAGTTAGTAGAGAAAATCAGAAAAAGAGTTATAAATCTAAGAAAAGAAATATGAATATATATGTAGTGGGGAAAAAGGTGATGACTAAGGATTTTAGAGGAAAAAAAGGTTGGGTGGTAGGTATCATTAAGAAAAGAATTGGATTTAATACCTACTTAATTTTCATAAAAGACACAGGGCAAATCTGGAAAAGACATGAGGATCAACCAACGATGACACCAATGAGTGTAAGGTGGAATCCCAAAGAGCGTAAAAAAGTGTATAGTGACGATCTAGGCTCTGATATGAGAGTATCAGACCTAGACCTTTCCCATTATTTTCGGAAAGGGGCTAATGGGTCTTCTCCTCTGTTTCAGGAACCACCGTGGCAGTCTCCTTGGACTGGAAGGCTGCGGCATAGAAAAAACTAATGTGTAACAACCTATAGATAATGTATTACTATTATTATTATTCTGCTATATATGATAACTATATAAATATGTTGTAAACAGGCTCAGGTAAGATGTAAACCTGGTAGGAGTTCTCCTCTTAAGTGGGGGAGAATGTGGTACACGGTACCTACCTACGGGCCGCGAGGTGCGGGGAGCACTTCGGCGGTAGTCTGTATTCCCATTCGGTATTCTGTAGTCTCACAGTTAACAATCAATAAACGACCTCTGTAAATAATTAACCAGCCTTACGTATTTTATCAATCCTGAATCCAAGCCCCTTTTTAAGGTGAATCTACAGGATACTACAATCCCTTTAAGCATTTGGGTACATTTGATGCTTTTCCTAGGCATTCCATGAATCCGCACTTGTTTGTGAATTTTATAGAGCTTTTGGACAAACCTTTAAAGCTCCTTTTGATGAGTAATGGCAGGTTTGTTTTAGTTCAAGAAAGTTAGGTTAGTTTTGGGTGGCCATTGCACTCATTCGAAGTAGGTCCAATTGCAAAATGTGTCTTTATTTTTATTAATACCTAACTTAGTAACTTCCAAATAAATTAACTAAAAATAATAACTTCTTAAATAAAATATTCTTAAACTAACCATCACGCTGTTTCTCCACAGGGGTATGCATAGGACGTACCGCCAAACAACACTGTCATGGCACACACTCCTTGCTTCATTCACATTCATACCTTGTCTCATTCATAATTGACTTTCTTAGGGCTGTAAATAATGACTTCGATGTTATCTGTATTTCAGAAACTTGGCTTCTCGACAATATTTTTGATCGGGAGATATTTGAGTACAGATATAATGTTTTTAGATGTGATGGAAACTATTATCTCACAGGTCAAACATTGGGAGGGGGTGTTCTTATTGCCGTCCAGTCCAAACATAATGTTATTCATCAACCTAGCTGGTCTTGTCTCATTCATAATATTTGTATTCAATTATTTCATTGATTTGATCATGCCATGTCTCCCTCAGGCATCCCCGACTTATTCTACCATTCACATTTGTGTCATATATTTTCACTACACTCCTTTCTTCATTAGTTCGCTCTACAAGCCCATCTAGGCGTCCTTTTCTTAATCTTACTCATTACAAATCTCCACATTTCTCACACATTCATACATATGGTTCAGAGATGTCATTTCTACAACATTCAGTCTACGTTCATCCTTCACTCTCCAGTTCCATGCCTCAGTGCTTTACATCAGCTCATCCACCTTCTCCAAGTATTCATCATTCACAACTATATTGCACACTGTTCCCGTATTCTATCTTTCAAACATGTGACTCAACAAAATACATGTTGTAGGTTTTTAAAGAAAGACCGGGTTAAAAATTACTTGACAACATTTTAAAATCTCCTACTACCACCACAGTTAGCAGAAAAAGAGGACTTAGTCAGCCGAGGAATTGAATCGCCGACCTGGGTGGGATTCAGACGCCATGCCACTGACCAGTATTTTTGTACTTTTTGCAGTATTTTAAATTAAGGGTCAATCTAACCTTTCACCAAATTTTAAATTGTTCTATAACATTTTGCGAGGAAAATAAAAAAAATTTCAATAACAATTTTTATTTCATTTATCTCATTACTAGTTTGTTGGAGATACAATACAGAATATTGCCATGAGATGAGCGCATATCATATCACATCTCATGTAAAATAAAGTCAATAGACGTTTTGTCATATCGTTGGTGATACTGCAAATCCGCGTAACCAAAAATTTCAATACTGTTTAAGTGTTTGATAAATATTTTAAAGGACGAACAAAAAACTTTTTTCCTTAAAGTACTTAAGATCTTGACTCCTTAATTCTACGCTTCGGTCTCTACTAGTTTCGGTCCCGCGTATTACTCTATTTAGTTATTTAACTTCTAACTACATTATTATGCAAGATATAATACTTATGCGGTTTTGAACTAACTTAATATATTTTTGGAATAACTTAGTGAGTAAAACATCAATTTGTAATTTATTACATCTAGAACTCGAACCCCGAGTTCGTTCGAGTTCGATGTGACCGTATCTTTTTCTGATTTTTCTGTTTCAGATTTTCGTTTAAAGAATCGCTAATTTTGTCTTCAATAATAATTTTTTTTTTTTGTTATTGATCTTAAAGTTTCTTCCCGTTAAACCACAATCAAGCATTTTGTCAACAGAATGTACATTCAATTACACTGTAAATATGTATACATAATATTATTACTAATTATAAATATAATAATATATTAACTTTGAGCAGTGGCGATATCGTAACCAATGAGGTTTATCCGAGGTGCGATTATTGCTAGTTGAAAACTTTTAATATAAATATATATATTTTTTTTTTTTAAAGAAAGACAAACATTCCTGGGTTACGAATAACCTGTCAATATTTGAAAATCTCCTACTACCACCACAGTAAACGAAAAATATTACTTGTGTTGTGATGGAGGACTTACCCAGCCGAGGAATTGAACATACTACGCCTGAGTGGGACCCAAATGCGATGTCGACTCAGCCACCGACCGGACGATATACATATTGTATGCATAATGTTGTTGCTACTTATCAGATATTCAGATTATTAATATTGGCACACAGTCTAAAATAACACTAAATCTACATGCTAATAAATAACATGCATTGATTGATAGTAATGATTACTATAAAGATTTCTAGTTATGAGCCTTCAGCATATATCTGAATCTATTTGGGGATTTACAATTTTTTATATTACTTGGCAACGTTTGTTGCGTTATGGTAAGTTTGTTAGTTTTTTGATATTATCACCCTTGGCGCTCCAAAGACGAATGAGTAGCTTGTATGTAAGTTTTGCGCTATTAGTCAAATTATTGTGTTAGTGTTTTTTTTGCATTATTAGTTGCTACCAGTGTGTTTTATCTTTTTTTTGGGTACGATTTGAAATATCAACATCATGACTAGTAATAGAAGAGTTACGGGTGATATAATAGCTAATTGGCTAGAAGGAAGCGACCAAAAAAAAAAATATATATATTTTTTCACTAAAATACCAAGAGCTCTGAAAGATCTACGATACGAAGATAGACTCAAGGAACTAAGATTACCAACCTTACAAGAAAGAAGAGAAAGGGGTGACTTGATCGAGACTTTCAAAATTTTATCTGGACATTACAGTTGCCCTAGCATCCAAGAAATCTTCACTACTAATAAAAATATAAATCTCCGTGGACACTCAAAAAAAATTACCAAAACGCCTTTTGCATCTAATCCTAGAAAACACTTCCTTGCAAATAGAGTAGTGGATGCTTGGAACAAACTCCCACAGCATGTCATCGATGCAACAAATTTAAATCAATTCAAGGCTCTATTGGATTCACATTTAGAGAGAAGAAAGGACTTAGTTCAAACTTAAAACAACTCAATTACTGTCAAACTTGTTGTGAAATCAGATATGAGCGCATCAGCAGAATGCTGCCTGCTCATTACATAATAATAACAGTGATGATAACTTTTCGAGAGATGACTCTAAAATCGAAGATCACGTAAGCGATGATGATGCTCAGGACGATGAAGAAGAAGGATACATAGAAGATGAAACTATAGAGGACTCCAGTGAAAGAAGGGCTAAAGAATCTGTGCCATCTTTTGTCTCAGGAAATAGTGAGACTTTGGAGCCATCCAGTTCTGATCGCCGTATCCTTGTTACGGCACGTCGAACATTGAAGGGCAAAAACCAGCACTGTTGGTCAACTTCTAAAGGCGAAAGTCGAGGTAGAACTGCTGCTAGCAACATTGTGCACACTTCTAGAGCCCCTACTAGAATGTGTAGAAATATCTTTGAGCCAGTTGGTGTTTTGATTTATTCATCACGGAAGACATTGTTTGTGAGATAGTGAAGTGGACAAATGTGGAAATATCTAGAAAAAGACCCACTGGAAATACCCACGCTACCTGCAGAGATACATGCTTCATAGAAATAAGAGCCTATTTTGGTATTTTGACGTTAACTGCTACAATGAAAGATAACCATCTTTCTGCAACTGAGCTTTTTGATAGCACCTTTTCAGGGTCTAGGTATTTAGCAGTGATGATGAGCAGGGAGCGTTTTAACTTACTCACTCGTTGTTTGAGAATGGATGACAAGACTTTGCGCCCTGCCCTTCGTCAAGAAGATCCCTTTATTCCAGTCCGAAAGATATGGGAGATGTTTATACAGTAGTGCAAGTCTAACTACTCACCGGGAAACTACCTTTCAGTAGATGAACAGTTGATTGGATTTCGAGGTGGGTGCCCCTTCCGGATGTACATTCTGAGTAAACCTAACAAGTACGGCATCAAAATACCTATGATGTGTGACAATTGTACGAAATATATGGTTAGCGCTTTGCCATACATTGGAAGAGCCACCGACAGCCGAGGATTACTTCAGGGAGAGTACTACGTAAAAGAGTTGACCCATCCTATACATGGTAATAATCGTAACGTGATATGTGATAATTGGTTCACGTCTGTATCGCTGGCCAAATCACTAATTGCAGAACCATACAAACTCACGCTTGTTGGTACGATAAGGTCTAACGGGAAATTCCTCGAGAAATGCAAAACACCCGGCTT
The DNA here is from genome assembly GCA_026573805.1 of Hesperophylax magnus. Taxonomy (NCBI): domain Eukaryota; kingdom Metazoa; phylum Arthropoda; class Insecta; order Trichoptera; family Limnephilidae; genus Hesperophylax; species Hesperophylax magnus. The sequence continues at coordinate 7,208,195 of JAIUSX010000184.1, read as the reverse complement.
CGAACCGTTGGTACATCCATGTTCGCCTATGATGGCCCTTTGACTTTCGTTTCCTACAAACCAAAACCAGCTAAAATTGTGTTCCTGTTATCTTTGTGCGACGAAAAAGGGATCATAAATAATGAAACTGGAATGCCGGAAATGATCATGTTCTACAACCAGACCAAAGGTGCTGTAGATACATTGGACCAAATGACTTCCTCTATGTCATGCTCTAGAAAAATATCTGTAGTGAATTCATATGTTATATATTATCATAATAAATCAACAAAAAATGAGAAACCCCTGAGTCGAAGACAAAATATGAAAGAACTTAGCACGCAGTTGACTACTGACTGGATGCAAAAAAGACTAGAAGCACCTACGTTGAAACGCAATGTCCGGGATATTATCGAAGTTATCCTGAAACCTTCCGTAGACTCTTCTGTAGTAAATGAGGGTCCACCACCGCTAAAAAAAAAGAAGATATTGCTCTTATTGTACACCTAAAAAGAAGAGGATGTCCAAAATGATGTGCGCCAAGTGTCAAAAATCTATCTGCGGCGAACATCAAGTTCATTTGTGTACCGAATGCATCTAAAATCTTTTTTGTTACTTTTTTTTAGTTAATTACTTTGTAATTGACTATTTTTTGTAGTGTAGTAGTAGTTGTAGTTTTTTTTAAAGAGACGACTGTTTAATTGCCTAAGTTTCATTTTGAGATTAAAGATTTTATGAAAAAAAAATATATAAATATAATATAAAATTGTGGTCTTTTTTTTTAGTAATATACAAAATTATAGAAACAGCCAAAACATATCAATCATACTTATAGTTTTTGAATAAAATCATTTTGAGCTACATTGGTCCCACGGTAGCCCTTTCTCCCAGGAAACAGATGACGCACTTGAAGATTTTGGGGACGAAGCGGCAGCTGCGATATGTCAAAGGAATCAATTACCCCTATTTTACGTTTTTTAAGGGACTGAAAAAAAAAAACCTAATTGGAGGGAAAATGTAAAAGGGGGGTTTGAAAAAAAAAAACATTTAAAGTTTGTTTCTAAAAAAAATAACGTTTTATTAAAAACAACATTCAATTTTATTTATTTTTTATTAAAAAAATCTTGTATATTAGTTTGTTGCATTTTTGTTTTTTTGTTATGTAATTCTCTTTCAAGACTATATAAAGATTTAAAAATGTCATCTTGAATATCAGCACAGCTTGTAAAGTAGGTTTTTAAACCCTCGATGAACCTCATTGCTTCTTCTTTTGTTGGAATATCACCCTCTTCTTCATCAGACAGTTCTTCAGCAGACAAGTCTGCTAGTGTTAAATGACTGTCAACAATGTCATCAACTTCCACCAAGTCTGATGTTATAATATTGGAGTCAATGTTTACATAATCCTCCAGGGGTTAGTCTGAAATTCTTTCCCAGCCTTCTATAACACCACACTGGACATTTTCTTGGGTACTGGGTATGTCATCCTGCTCCTTGTATATCCCAGCTTTCCGGAAACAATTCTTGATGGTTGAGTCGGTTATTTCACTCCATGGTATAATGCATTGCATCTAAAATGGACATCTTAAATTTGTTGGGGTCCTCACCTCGTTCTAACTGACACAATAACTTCTGTACCATGTTTCTTCTATAGCAGTGCTTGAATGCCCGAATTATCCCCAAATCCAGGGGTTGCAGTTCACTTGTACAGTTAAATGCCAACTGAATGTTCCTCAAAGTCAAGTTAGTGGGGTGAGCTGGGGGCACCTATCGAGAAATAACTATATTATTTACTCCTATCAGAGCGTCTAATGCAGTAAGCTGTTTTTCAAATAAGTTTGATGTCATCCAGGCTTTTTTATTGGCTGCATATTTTGTCGGCAATGTTCTGACATTTTTGAAGCAGCGGGGTTTTGCAGACTTCCCAATCACTAACGGGGGAAGCTTCTGACTCCCATCTGCATTTGTAATCAAGAGAACAGTGAGACGAACCTTGCTTAACCGGTCAGCAACGTAAGCAGATATACACGATAAAATAACGATAGCAGTCAAGTACAATAAGCGTGTTTACACGTCAACGCGTGTGTTTCCACAAAAATCGTCATAACTCCGTTATTCTTCTAGTGACATCCCTAAAACAAAAAGTAGAATATTCGTATTGAATGAAGCTTCACATCTCTATTCAAAGTGATCCATAGAAACCCGTAAAAAGACCTACTCAGTGGAAGCAAATTTTACCCGCCAAATCGTAAAACGACGCCAAGAAAGCCGTTTGACGTGCCGACCCGCCTCCCAGTTTTATTTATTTTTTTAAAAATATATTTTGTATGAAATGGTCAAAACGTGAAGTGACAGAATTGTTTATTGTACATTTGTACGATGAAATAAGTGTTTTTTTTTTACATTATCCGTGATTTTAGTATCGTTTTTACATAAAACATTACAGGTGAGTCATTTTTACAATTTTTTCATGTTTCCATTCTAAATTTAAATATTTACAAATGTTAATATTTATTTATGATACAACAATTTGAAAGCCTATTTTGTAACCTTTCTAAAACAGTTTTTACTATTCGGCTCCGTTCAGTAATGTTTCATTTATAGAGCTTTGATTGTGAGGCGGTAATAACACAACGTTTTCGTGAAATTGACATTTCGGTAAAGACATTTTAGCTTCAAGTTCGCGAAAAGTCGGAGGGGTTAACTTTCCTCCATGACAGGCTTCACCCTTGAAGCTGAAGGTCTTAGAAGGCAGAACGTTGAAGAACAGCCCAGTCTCATCGGCATTGAAAATATCTCTGGGAGCGTAGTCTGCAATTAATGTAGGTACATCTGTCTGCTTCCAATCTTCAGCAATGTCCATATCAACACTTTGCGATTCTCCGCAAATTGATCGGTAGACCACATTGTGCCTCTTCTTAAAACGATCTATCCATCCATTTGATGCAGTAAATCCTTCAATATTCAGTCGATTCGCGATGCGCAGCGCCTTTTCACGAATTATTGTACCGCCGACAGGAATATTACTGGCCCGCGCACCGACGAACCATTCTTTTAAAATCTCCTCCAATTTTTCGTACTTCGACGCTCTGATATACATACGATTTTTCGCCCCGGGTCCACATTGAATAGCGCTTTTTTCAATAGATTCGCGGTTTTTGATGATTGTGGCCAAAGTAGTAACGGGTATTCCTAAATTTCGAGCCAGCGAAACGCGTGAGCCAGCGTGTTTATTCACTTGTTCGAGAATTTTCCTTTTCTCTTGCACTGACAATGCTTTCCTTTGGTTAGACATTACGTGTTTGAAAAAATGAGGACGTAAAAATGAATAATATCGAACCGAAAGCAATATTAAATAATAAACCGCGAACTAGTAGCTTGTAAAGCGGCCGCTACACTACTCGCTTCGACGCTTCGACGAAGTCCTCGACGAAGTTAGCCGAAGTTCGAGGTGCGTGCCCACACACTCGTGCAACTTCGCGAGTAACTCAGTCCGGGTAAACTTCGGTTTATGGGCGAAATTCCTAAAAAATAAAACTAGTTATTTTTATACTAACTTTGGGCCGGGGAATCCGAATCTGGAAGAATTAGGTTGAGGCAAGCAATATTAACTGAATTACACGACTTTAAAATGTCGACGCTCAAACAATTTAACTGGCCATTTTGAACGCTTTCTGACAATAAAACTAGTTATCTTTATACATCTTTATACTAACTTTGGGCCGGGGAATCCGAATCCAAAAGAATTAGGTTGGGGCAAGCAATATAAACTGAAATACACGACTTAAAAATTTTCGATTCAGAACAAAATACAATACCCCATTTTCGACATGATGTTGACATTAAAGTCCATAGAAAAATAACCAAAGTTATATCACCATATAAAATTAAGTGTTGCTAGTAAGCAATAATATCAATAACGTAAAATAACATGTTTATAATTTCAGTACTATTTCTTATTCAAACAGTTATTATCACGAAAGGTGAGTTTTTATGTCGGGGGAGACGAAAAAATATGCATTTTATATTTTAATTTTGCTAACATTAATTCATTTACGTAAAGTATTCAGATACATTTTATTCACTTTTGTATCACAAACCATGTTACCCAAACCTAGCGTAGCCGCTAAACTACTTGAAAACTGGGATGTTTTCTTGCCTTGACGCGAGTAGGCGCTACGAAGGGGGCACTTTCTTTTCTATCACAAACCATAATAAATAAATATTTTTGAGAGTTGGTAACACTGTATGTAATATCTTTGGTTATTTTTCTATGGATTTTATTGTCAACAACTTGTCGAAAATGGGGTATTGTATTTTGTTCTGCATCGAAAATTTTTATGTCGTGTATTTCAGTTTATATTGCTTGCCCCAACCTAATTCTTTCGGATTCGGATTCCCCGGCCCAAAGTTGGTATAAAGATAACTAGTTTTATTGTCAGAAAGCGTTCAAAATGGCCAGTTAAATTGTTTGTGCGTCGAAATTTTAAAGTCGTGTTATTCAGTTAATATTGCTTGCCGCAACCTAATTCTTCCAGATTCGGAATCCCCGGCCCAAAGTTAGTATAAAAATAAGTAGTTTTATTTTTTATGAATTTCGCCCATAAACCGAATTTTTTCCGGCACGAACTTCGCTTCGCTTCGGGCAACTTCGCTTCGCTTCGCCCGACTTCCGATTGTTGTCGGTAAATGCGCCCGAGTCAAAGGACTCGAAGCGTCACGGCATAAATAAACCAATCACTGACTGGTTGGACTGAGTTACTCGCGAAGTTGCACGAGTGTGTGGGCACGCACTTCGAACTTTGGCTAACTTCGTCGAGGACTTCGTCGAAGCGTCGAAGCGAGTAGTGTAGCGGCCGCTAGTGATTGGTTTATTTATGCCGTGACGCTTCGAGTCCTTTGACTCGGGCGCATTTACCGACAACAATCGGAAGTCGGGCGAAGCGAAGCGAAGTTGCCCGAAGTGAAGCGAAGTTCGTGCCCACACTATCGTATTCGGTCAACTTCGATCAACTTCGCGAGTAGTGTAGCTGGGCTATAAGACTGATGACAGAATAATACGAATAATACATAAATGAACCACTCACTAGATCAATATATCTTCGGGTTTTTCGTACTGAGCCCATGGGTCCTAAATTTTTCCATAGATAAAAGTCTGCTCCTGAAAAATATACGTCACTACACTAGCGATGGGCGGAATCGATGAATCATCGATGGTTTACTCGATCTTTTTTACCATTCGAAATATCTCGATTCATTGTCAGAATTAATTCGAATGCAACTCCGAGACAATCGTTTTGAAACGTCATCGAAAGTCGTCGTTGTGATTGGTCAGAAATAATCGATGCCAGCCAAGCGTTGTGATTGGTCAGAATTAATTCGAATGCACGGTCCGAAATAATCGTTTTCAAATGTCATCGAAAGTGGAATCGAGACAATCGCTCTGGGGCTCTATTCCTGAATCGAGGGCGCTCGTAATCGCCGTCGAAAGTACGTATGTTGGTCGTCGTTGCCATTCCCGAAATTGGTCGAAGGTACATACTTCGACGCCAAACGTCAAAACTGGGTATAACCAGTAGAAACAGGGCAGCGAGTGGTAGGTTGTTGGCGTTTCTATGGAATTGGCTGTCAAAATCTAGCTGTCAATTTTTGTTTTACCGCGCGAACGTTCGGACCCGCAAAGAGGTTTATAAAGTTAAACAATTCTATTACAATTTTACAATGGCTAATTTACCAGCGATGTTGGCTACTGTACGAAACAATATTCCGTCCGTACAATACTGTAAATGCGTAGGTAGCTGGGTACACTTTTCTTAGTGTTTCAGTCTTGGTGGATGTTTGCAGAGGTTTTTAATAGAGTTTAATGCCAAGATCAGAGAGGGATTTATTCCCAAGTCTGAGTCGACGAAAGGAATTTAAGACTGGCAAAACTGAATTTAATACTGAATTAAAACACTTGAAAATATTTTCTTGAGACTTGTAGACTTTGGAGATGGTTTCTTCAGGAGAGAAGTTTCTCTTTCAGGGGTAGTTTTTGAACTGACTTTGTATGGAATTCGGTTCTCTATTTATAGAACGTTTTCAAATTGAGCCCTCTCGGGGAAGTTTTCACCCCTTTCGTGAGGGGTGAGTTGGTTATGTATTTTTCCTCTTTACAATTAATTTGTTTAGAGGAAAGTTATATTTTAATATTATACCTTTTACTGAGTCAGTTCAATTTACCCAAACCATCTCCTTCAGTCCCGTTTATTTATTTTATAATAAATTATACAAAGTTTCATATTGGGGTTGAAGTAAAATATCTTTGGTTTGAACATTTCCCAAAGAGTAAAAAACATATTTAGGTACAATTCTTTAAGTTATTATGTTAGCATATAATCATTTCTTGATGTTGATATTTATTCTGTGGTCGTATCTTCTGATATTTTCCTGTAAATTAAGTCTGATGTCATCATAGGTGGTCGCATCAAATTTCGTTATCAGTGTTTGATAAGAGCTTCAATGGAGTATGCTGAGCTGTGATTGGTTGAAAACTCGGCGGCCATCATGGAATTCCTTCCGGGTAGTATGGAGGGGGAGTCACGTAAATACTGGGTCGCTTCCTTAGAGTGGTTCATTCCGTGGGTTGGTGGCTCCGAGTGAGGTGGTGGATGGTTATTTTCAGATGTGTTTCAGGTTCTGCTGTTATATTTCTATGTAATTGTCTTGATTAATCACATACAGCACATAATTTGATTAAGTAATTATGATTTGAAGATTTCCAATTGTGTCGGCGACACGGTATCGAGCGGTTTCGGGGTTTGAGTGTTTTTGTAATTTTTACGTAAATATGAATTCCTCTGAAAGATTCTGGAGGTCTGGATACGTATGATACACTCCCCCCGTACAGTCTTGCCTGTACTCAGCTACTTCTTCAGACGTATCTTCTTTTGATGTTTCCGCAGGTTGTTATGTCCTGGTAATGAGGGATAGCCGCTCAATGCTAGCCCATCGATGGAGTGTTGTCCAGGCTTTGCGATGTCAGTGAGGGATAGCCGCTCAGTGCCAGCGCCATCGAGGGGGTGCTGTTCAGACTTCGCCGTGTCAGTGAGGGATAGCCGCTCAGTGCCAGCTCAGTCAGGGGGGGGGCCCCCCAGCGGGGGTAGGAGGTGGGAGTCGATTTTGCCATGTCAGTGAGGGATAGCCGCTCAGTGCCAGCGCCATCGAGGGGGTGCGGGCCAAACTTCGCCGTGCCAGTGAGGGATAGCCGCTCAGTGCCAGCGTTGTCTGGCGCCCCCTGCAGGAATAGGAAGTGGGAGTCGATTTTGCCATGTCAGTGAGGGATAGCCGCTCAGTGCCAGCGCCATCGAGGGGGTGCAGGCCAGACTCCGCCGTGTCAGTGAGGGATAGCCGCTCAGTGCCAGCGTTGTCTGGCGCCCCCTACGGGAGTAGGAAGTGGGAGTCGATTTTGCCATGTCAGTGAGGGATAGCCGCTCAGTGCCAGCGCCATCGAGGGGGTGCAGGCCAAACTCCGCCGTGTCAGTGAGGGATAGCCGCTCAGTGCCAGCGTTGTCGGGCGCCCCCTGCGGGAGTAGGAAGTGGGAGTCGATTTTGCCATGTCAGTGAGGGATAGCCGCTCAGTGCCAGCGCCATCGAGGGGGTGCAGGCCAAACTCCGCCGTGTCAGTGAGGGATAGCCGCTCAGTGCCAGCGTTGTCTGGCGCCCCCTGCGGGAGTAGGAAGTAGGGAGTAGTTGTCCGGAGATGCCAATATAGACAAGTTCTGTCACTTGTGTCGATTTCTATTTGTTGGGGTTGCAGGAGACGTCCAGTGCGGCCGGGAGGATGACGGCGACTTTTACTGCCGGTCTTATGTAGACTCCAGTGCTTGTTTGGATCCGAACAGTTCGGACTTGACCATCGGCTGCAGGTACTGCTTCGATGACACGGCCACGTGGCCAGTTGTTCCGGGGCAGTGCTGGATGTGGGTGAGTGGGCGGTTGTTCACAATGAATTCGGCTTCCGCTAGGGCTGTGCGTAGAGTTTCTTCTTTAGGCGTCCTTTCCTTAAGCGTGGCGTTTAAGGCCTTTTTAACCGATCTCACTAATCTCTCCCAGGCTCCCCCCATGTGGGGACTCATTGGCGGTATAAAGTGCCATTCTATGCCCTGAGTGGCTATTGCGTCGATCATCTTGGTATCCTGGCTTAGTGACATCAAGGTGTCTCTCATCTCAGCGTCGGCTCCATGAAAGTTCGTGCCGTTGTCAGAGTATATGGCAGTTGGTTGTCCTCTTCGTGCGGTCATCCTTTGTAGGGCCATGATTGCGGAGTCAGCTGATAGTGAAGTAGTTAATTCCAGGTGGATGGCGCGTGTTGAGAGGCAGGTGAAGATGGCTCCGTAACGTTTTTCTCTGTGTCTGCCGACTGTTATGGTCATAGGACCGAAATAATCCAGCCCGCAATGTGTGAATGGGCGGACGTGATGCATCAGTCGTGGTGGTGGTAGTACGCCCATCTGGGGCGGATTGGGTTTGCTGCGTCGTATGCAGCACATTGGGCAGGTGTGCGCAATCTTTCGGCTTATTGTGCGTAGTCTGAGTATGAAAAAATGGCTGCGTAATTCTGCTACTGTTTTTTCCGTACTGGGGTGATCTGATTTCTTGTGGTAGTGATTAATCAGGAGACGGGTGTACGCGTTGTCGCCATCCAGGATGATGGGAGTCCGGGCTACTTCTTTAGCCTTTTCTAATGTTTGCAGGCGTGTTCCCATTCGGAGGATACCGTCCGGGCCGAAGAATGGGTTCAGGGGGTTGAGGCGGCTGCTAGCGGGTAACTTTTTCTTTTCTCGTAGGGTATTTAAGGCTGAACCGAAAGCGTCTTCTTGTGATCTTCTGATCCATTTGTGTTCAGCTGTTTTTATTTCCTCCGCTATTAGTGGTCCCTCTGGGGTTCTGTTGGGGCCCATCCGGCATCGTCTGGTAAAGCGGAGAATCCAAGCAGTCGAGCGGATCAGTCGGTGCCATGATGAGAATCGTTCAATTGCTGGTAGAGCTCCGCCTCTTTCGATGATGAGTCCGACGTAGAGAGGTTTGACTTCCAGAGTTAGGTCATCGGGTTTATGGGCGGGTGCGCGTTCTTTGGGCCATTTGTTTTCCGAGTGGGTAAGGAAGGCCGGGCCGGAGAACCATCTTCCTTCTGGTGTCAGGTCGGGTATTTCGAGGTCCCGTGTGCCGATGTCAGCAGGATTGAGTTTCGTAGGTACCCATTTCCAGTCGGGTATTCTGGTCAGCTCGTCTATCTCTCCTTGTCGGTTGGCCACAAATGTTGAGTAGGATCGTGGGTCGGTGCGTAGCCAGCATAGTACTGTTGTGGAGTCTGTCCAAAAACATGTGCGGCGTATGTGGGCTGTGCTCTCCTTCTGGATTGTTTGGGCGAGTCTGGCTGCCATGAGGGCGGCTTGCAATTCGAGGCGAGGAATGGAGAGAGGTTTCAGTGGTGCGACTTTGCATTTACTTGCAATGAATGTCGTCTGCGTCTTTCCCTCCATTTCTTCGGTGAAGTAGGCTACGGAGCAGCAGGCTTGTTCTGATGCGTCACAGAAGAGTTGCAGGGTTACGTTGCTCTGTTTGTTGTAGAGGCAACGTCTCGGGATTGAGATGTTGTTTGTGTGTAGTAGGTTCAGCCAGTTTGTCCATTTCTGGGCGTGTTCGGGTTTGATGGATTCGTCCCAGCCGATCTTTGATCGCCATACTTCTTGTAGAAGCATTTTTGTTCTGATCGTCAGGCAGCCGATGAAGCCCACGGGGTCGAAAATTTTCATAACTGTTGATAGTAATTGTCGCTTCGTGGGTAATGTGATAGCTTCGGACGGAGTCATCTCGTTAAATGAGTATAGGAAGTGGTCTGTGGAAGGGTCCCAGATGAGTCCGAGTACTCGTTCTGTTTCTGGGCTCCCGTTGCTGATGGCTATTGTGGTGTTGGTGTGATCTTCGGCAGGAAAGTTGGCAATAGCTGCTGGATTGTTGGATGCCCAGTTGGTCAAATGGAACCCTCCTTTCGCGAGGAGGGCACTCACATTTTGGCTGAGTTTGGCAGCTTCCTGATGAGTGTCTACCGCATCCAAGTAGTCGTCCATGTAGAATTTAGCGCGAATAGCTGCTGCAGCGGATGGGTATTCGTGTTGGTACCTCTCAGCGACCTTGTCCAAAACAAACTGGGCGCTGCTTGGTGAACAGGTGGCGCCAAACATCATCGAAGTCATTTGGTATGTTTCGGGTTCGTCCTTGGTTGATGTTCGCCACAGGAATCGCTGTGATTGTTGGTCTTCCGGTTTTATTTTTATTTGTAAAAACATCTCTTTGATGTCAGCAGCGATGGCAACGTTTCCTTCCCGGAAGCGCATGATGTTTCCCAGGAGTGATGACAGCAGGTCGGGGCCTGTGAGCAACTGGTCATTGAGTGAGGTTCCTCGGCATCGGCTAGCTGCGTCGAACACCACTCTGATTTTCCCTGGTTTATTGGGGTTGGTTACTGCAAAATGTGGCAGGTACCATTGTCGGGGTGTACGTGTGGATGCTTCGTTGTTAGACAGCTTTTTCGCATAGCCTTTAGATATCAGCTGATCAATCTTGTCAGTGTAAGCTGTTTTCAGGTCCATATCTCTTGTTAATTTCTTCTCTAGGGAAATGAGCCGTCTCAGTGCGCACTGTAGGTTGTCAGGTAAGGTGGTTTCTGGGTTGCGCCATATCAAGTCAGTCTCCCATCTTCCAGTAGGGAGGGGGCGGGTTGTTGCAGTCATCAGCGCAATTGCTCGTTGTATGTTTGTGTTGACTCGGGTTGCTGCGGTCACGCCAAGTGAGTCGACGGTAAAATTTGTTTTCAGAAGTTCTTCCAATCGTATGTCTGAGGCAGTTTCACGTTGAAGTGCTAATGTGGTGGCAGGGTGCTCGTATCCTGGGTTTGATCCGCCATGGGCGATCCATCCTAGTGCGGTGCGTGAAATTATTCGTGTTGTATCATTATTTTCTTGCACTTCTCTTGACACAATTAGGTAGGCGTTATCTTGTCCAATTAGTATCTTCGGGATGACGGGTTTTCCGTGGATTTGTTGTTGAGGAAGGTTGAGGTTGCTTATGGTGTTGGCGGTGATTTGATACGTGTCGCCTTGGCCCGCCCCTCTTATTGTCAGCCGCACTCGTTGTGATAGTTTGTCAGAGGTGCACATCCCTTTAGCACCGTGGATTCGTAGACCGTGAACTGGGCCGTATGCTCTGATTTGTACTGCTGTATCGGCGTCGACCAGTGTCACTGTTGATCCTTCATCGAGAAGTGCAAATGTTGAATGTGTTTCTTGACCTGGTGCGCTGAGTATGACTGGTATAATCTTCAGGAGGACGTTCTGGTTCGTGTTCTGGCGTCACAGGTTTACGGTATTCTGAGGTGAGAATTGAGGATCGTGTAACAAGGTGTGATGTGGGAGCTGACACCCTTCTATGCTACACCATTTTGTTTCCTTGCATTCCCGAGAGTGATGTCTGCCCAAACACTTCCTGCATAGGTTGGCTGCGTTAACTGTCTCCCACCGGAGGGTAACGTTCTTGGCGGCAAACTCTTGGCACTCTCTGGTGGGATGGTTGCCGCCGCACTGGGCACAACCGCTCGCGGTTACTTGATGTTTCTGGTTCCTCCCGGGATAGCTGGGTGGTGTGATTGCCTTGCGTTTGAGGGCGTATGGCGTTCTTCCTGGATTGTTGCTTTGTTCTTGGTATCCTGCATGGACTTGGTCTCGGCGTGGGCGAGGTCGCGGGCGGTCTACCATCCCGCTGTTTGGTATTGCGTTAGTTATCTCCTTCATAAAGGCAGCGAGTTGGGTGATGGTGGCAGGGGGGCGCTGTCCACGGACTTCCATCAGCCAGGCTAGTCGTAGAGTGTTTGGTAGCTTGTCGGTAATGTCGCTCAGCAATGTAGGGTTGGTGAGGTAGCCATCGGTTTTCAGGATCCGGAGGGAGGCCACCAAATTTTGCACTGTCCCGGAGAAGTCTGTCAGGTCTTCCAGAGATACGTCAGGTGTGAGGTAGGGTAGCCTTTTTACTTTTTCGAGCATAAATTTGGCTATTGCCCCTGAGTTGCCGTACCGTTGCTCAAGTACGCTAAGGATCTCGGGCAGTTGAAAGGGATCCATCAGCAGGGGTGCTACGGTCTCTCGCGCCTTGCCTTTGAGGGCGCGTTGCAGTCGGATGAGGTTTTCACTGGCGGTCATTTGGCAGGTGGAAGTGGACTGCATATATTGCGCCTTCCAGGTAGGCCACTCGAGCGGGTCTCCAGAAAATAGGGGCAGATCCTTTGCTGAAGACTGCCTGGCGATGAGAGCTGCCATCCTTGAGTCGTCTTCTAGCGACCGAGGGGTGTCTTGAGATCTGGTGGAGCGGATGGCGTCTGCCATTATCGATGCTATTTGAGTCAGTGGGTCGGCGCCTTGTCGTAACCACTCTTGAGTAAGCCGCGCTCTCTCTTCATTTGTAGGAGGTGGTGGAAAGAGCGGAGAGTCCAGGTTTGTCAGGAACGGCTGTGGTTGGTACTCCATTGTGTTATGATTTGGGTATTCTTGTCCTGATATGGTGATGTTAGCTGCTGGGCTCGGAGGTACATTTGGAGTCGCTTCAGGTGCGGTTAAGTTGAGCATGGGTTGGGTAGCAGTTTGGCGTGTTGCTTCATTCAGGGCTGATTGTAGTTCTGTGATTTGTTTATTTCGTTGCTCCTCCCGAATGCGCATTTCTCGGCGTAGCATTTGGAGAGAGTCTTCAGTTGATTCAGAAGGTGCATCGGGCTCTTGGGGGTTCTCAGTAACAGGTTGGGTTCGGTTTCGGCTGGTCTCAGATGATGTTGAGGCCTTGTGGCCGCTGCGAAGTGACGGCATCACCACCTTTAATTGAGACTGAAGACGTGTGTGTAGATCCGGCTCGAAGGACTAAATGTACGAAACAATATTCCGTCCGTACAATACTGTAAATGCGTAGGTAGCTGGGTACACTTTTCTTAGTGTTTCAGTCTTGGTGGATGTTTGCAGAGGTTTTTAATAGAGTTTAATGCCAAGATCAGAGAGGGATTTATTCCCAAGTCTGAGTCGACGAAAGGAATTTAAGACTGGCAAAACTGAATTTAATACTGAATTAAAACACTTGAAAATATTTTCTTGAGACTTGTAGACTTTGGAGATGGTTTCTTCAGGAGAGAAGTTTCTCTTTCAGGGGTAGTTTTTGAACTGACTTTGTATGGAATTCGGTTCTCTATTTATAGAACGTTTTCAAATCGAGCCCTCTCGGGGAAGTTTTCACCCCTTTCGTGAGGGGTGAGTTGGTTATGTATTTTTCCTCTTTACAATTAATTTGTTTAGAGGAAAGTTATATTTTAATATTATACCTTTTACTGAGTCAGTTCAATTTACCCAAACCATCTCCTTCAGTCCCGTTTATTTATTTTATAATAAATTATACAAAGTTTCATATTGGGGTTGAAGTAAAATATCTTTGGTTTGAACATTTCCCAAAGAGTAAAAAACATATTTAGGTACAATTCTTTAAGTTATTATGTTAGCATATAATCATTTCTTGATGTTGATATTTATTCTGTGGTCGTATCTTCTGATATTTTCCTGTAAATTAAGTCTGATGTCATCATAGGTGGTCGCATCAAATTTCGTTATCAGTGTTTGATAAGAGCTTCAATGGAGTATGCTGAGCTGTGATTGGTTGAAAACTCGGCGGCCATCATGGAATTCCTTCCGGGTAGTATGGAGGGGGAGTCACGTAAATACTGGGTCGCTTCCTTAGAGTGGTTCATTCCGTGGGTTGGTGGCTCCGAGTGAGGTGGTGGATGGTTATTTTCAGATGTGTTTCAGGTTCTGCTGTTATATTTCTATGTAATTGTCTTGATTAATCACATACAGCACATAATTTGATTAAGTAATTATGATTTGAAGATTTCCAATTGTGTCGGCGACACGGTATCGAGCGGTTTCGGGGTTTGAGTGTTTTTGTAATTTTTACGTAAATATGAATTCCTCTGAAAGATTCTGGAGGTCTGGATACGTATGATACAGCTACAATTCACCATGTTGAGCAATTTTGAATAACGAATAACTGTTGTCTATTTGACAGTCATACCGTAGAAATCCTAAAAACATCAGGAACATAGACAATGTTCACAGGGGTGCCAATATAATCATCTCTTCTACCAACTTCGACCGTTCGACGCTCAAGAATACGTAAAATTGAAACATTCGAAAAAGTTAGTCGCGACGACTAGTAGTTTTTCACTCGAAGACGGCGCATACGAAAACGATTGATCGTTTAACTCCAGAATCGCAGACCTGAAATGTCAGAAATCATTCGAATGTTCAGTCCGAGACAATCGTTTTCAAACTGTCAGAATTCGTTCGAAAACGCAAATCGATTCTCACATTCGAGAGGTTATATTTAGAGATGTCAAAATATCTCATATTGCTTGACAAACGAAATATTTTATAAGTACATTGTTGGCTGCCTACTGAAGCATGTTGATGTTATAATCAACCTCGTGTGTGAATTGTAAATTATGAATTAATACTTTTAGGTGACGATTTACGTTTCTAGTAGGTATAGTTTATGTGTAAAAGATTTTCATGGTGATAGTTTTTCACAATTGAAGGTTTAATACCTAGGTACCTATGTTATTTTTAGGTTATGTATCATCTATTCGGGACATTCGGGTAGTGTATATTTAAAATAAAATAAACCAATAACTTAGCAAACACCATTTTTATATTTAATGCTGATCGGGTTTCACTACAACCGTAGCTTCTTCGGGCAGTATACAATATTCAGGATATATTAAACTCATCAAGTGACATGTGTTCGTTCATATAAACATAATATATCTGCTACCTATGCTACGAACAAATATATTTAATTTATTTGAAATTAACATCGGTGTCTCTTAGTTAGTAATTAAAATGAAACGCTTTCTGTGGTAAAATAACTTTATTTACTTAATAATAATTTGTGAATTGCATACAAATTACAAATGAATGAATGGTTTGTTTTGGGTTCTAGTAGGCGCCTACAACGTATATGAGATTTAGAGGTTATTTTTAACAAAACGGCATATAATTATTATCTTATTATTAAGATGTACATTATACATATTATTAATGGGAATTTGTACCTACTGGCTACACTAAGTAGCTATTCAGCAGGAGCTTACAATATTATATAAAACAGATATCAAAGTACAGCAAATGAAAATTACAGCACAATAATAATGTACATAATAAGATACAGGTACCCAAAATTAAATCTGCCTGTAATATAATATGTAGATACATAAGTTGAAAAAATAAAATAAACAGTAATTAGGACAGTTCTTTTATAATGAGAATAAACTCCAATTAGGTTTAGGTACTTCAATACAATAAAAGCAATTATAATTATATAAAAAATATCACCACTTATCACAAACTGTAAGAGATCATGAAATAAAGGACAAGTAACAATTTATAATTAACAATTTTTAACTTATTTACAGTACCTGTCCTATCCACCTAAATAACGTAAAGAAATTCAGAAAATATTTTTCTTTGTACTTAAAAAACTTGTATAATAATTTATTTTAATTGTACGTATGTAGATATTCTAATCTTATTAATTATTTATAAAAATGTTAATTGCATATGCATACATATTTGAAATTCGTGGCTAACAGGAAAAATACTAATGTTGCTAGCAGACAACAAGGGAATCATTGCCAGGAATGAAAGTTAGTTATTGAAATTTCGCTAGTACCTGCTTACCAAAAATATTGCCATACTAATGAAAATAAATTACAACCGGAATATGCAAACAATTTTTTTTACGATAGGAATAGTCTTGATATTCGAGATTCTATTTTAGAATCCTACCCCCCCCCCCCCCCCCCCCCCGACGGAAAATTTTTTGCCCCTGTCCGTAGCTATTGCTCCCGCACTCCGAGCGATTCATTCGAATGGATCATTCGATTCTTTTGATGTTTCGGTTACGACATACTCACCATCGACTAGGATAGAAACTATAAAAAAGGCGTAACCATAGACAATATAATTCTCATTCGGAGCCAACCCCATTCACCATGTTTAATGTTATAACTCTACTCAAGGGAAGTTAATGATTAATAATATTCATGTAAAAGATAAGGAGGAACGAGTATAAAAAAAATAAGTTACTTAAGTTCGAACACGATTAAAATTTATTTAAAAAAATGTATAAAGAAGGGTTAGTCTTAATCTAGCTTAATGATAGTTTAAAATTGTAATTCTTAAAATTAATTGTCCTTTTTCTTAATCCTAAATTATTGTTCATTCAATGTCTTAAAAGTTGGGTCACGTTACGAGATAAATATGCAAAAATTGTTCAGGCACTTCCCTTTACGATGATTCTGGAACCGCGTAGGTACTCCACGTTCGCACTTATCACTGATACACAAAAGCGGCAACTTGGGCTGGTTCCGAAGGGCAGAATCAGTTCAGCCTGGGCCAAGGCTCCGAAGGGCGGAGTCGGCAGGCAGCGATTTCTGAGAGGGCAGCTTCCTGGGCGGAAGTCTGGCGACCACTCTGGCTTCCTGGGCGGAAGTTCGC
Organism: Hesperophylax magnus; assembly: GCA_026573805.1. Taxonomy (NCBI): domain Eukaryota; kingdom Metazoa; phylum Arthropoda; class Insecta; order Trichoptera; family Limnephilidae; genus Hesperophylax; species Hesperophylax magnus. The sequence continues at coordinate 7,191,594 of JAIUSX010000184.1, read as the reverse complement.
GGGGTCACGGGAAGAGCCTCGGTGACCGCTCCAAGGGGGAGGGCAAGAGGTTTCTCGGCGGACGCGAGATGGTGACTCCTGAGAGGCGAGAGCGTGTCTGTCAGAGCTGAATCAGTTGTATTCACCCGCGCGATCCGGCGACTGTGGCACGCCTGTGGTGCGGTGCTGGAACTATGGTGGTTCCGCTTTACACCACTTCGGTGCGTTTTCTCGAGTCCGTGGCGCTGGCATCGCCATTCTCACCGCTAGATTGCGCTGTCTGGCTGATTCTGATTAACTTACGGTTCAAAATCTTAAAATATATTTAAGTATTTTAACATTATGAATGCATCCACTTAATTAATATCTGGTTGCAATTAAATTTCTAATCTAAGTTGACAATTACTCTTACATCTAGATTAATACTTAATGTTAAATATTTTAAAATTACGTTTTTAAATATGACCTTCAAACAATTACAATTTAGCCTAGCCTTGGGCGAAGGTTTTTTTATTGCCGGGTCGCTGGCTTAACGATACACCCATTTCAGAATTACTACTTGATGAGGGTCTAGAGCTAAATCTGCCGACTAATGGGTGTATTTCTAAGTTGGCTTTCTAAATTTTTATTGCGATTTCCGGCCAGGCTATTGACTAAATATTTAAGGTATAATAATATCCGACTGCCGCCTCCATCTGCGTGTAAAATCACAGAGACAGATGCGGGCGCACGTGTTTGCCTTGGCCTTTCTGTGAATTCAAGTCACGTAGATACCTAGGGACATATCAACTAGCCTAAAATCGGCCAATGACAGCGGCCTATAAGCATGCATGAAGTGCGCACTGGTTTGTGGAAAATATACGTCACATAGCCATAGAGATTTATCGTGTCTTTTTTTCTGGCCCACTTTTTTCTCGGAGTTATACCCCCCTGGAATAATACAAAGTGTGAGTGTATAGAAGCAATTACTCGCTGGATGACCTCAAATAGATTGAAACTGAATCCCACAAAGACTGAGTTTCTGTGGACTGCTACAAGCAGACGTCAGCATAACATTGAAAACTCCCCAATAACCATTTCCGGAAGTGACATCACTCCAAAAACGTGCATCAAATTACTGGGTGTCAATCTGGACGCTAATTTTTCCCTTAAAACTCAGGTGAACAGAACTGTAAGCACGGGGTTCTTTCAATTAAGGCAAATTAAAGCAGTGCGGAGAAACCTGCCAACAGAGGCGACTAAATTGCTAGTCAATTCCTATGTTGTTTCACGTCTAGATTATTGCAACGGAATATATGCAAGTCTCCCTAAATGTCAAATCAACAAATTACAATCCGTTTTCAACGCCGCGGCAAGGCTTATCACCGGAGTATCTAAATACTCCCACATTTCAGAGCATCTCAAAAATCTGCACTGGCTCAAATGTCCTGAAAGAATCCAGTTCAAGGTATGCTGGATGGTATTTAAGTCACTTAACGGAATGGCTCCGGCTTATTTATCAGAATTGTGTATTCCAGAAGATTCCAATTCCCGACAGTCAACCCTTAGGTCAGCAACGTCATCAGCTATCGGAAGGTTGAAGGAACCAAAGCGCACACCAGATACTAAGTTCGGTGAGCGTGCTTTTGACGTGTCAGGACCTAAAGCCTGGAATGGACTGCCACATGATTTGAGAATGATCGCAGACTCGACAGAATTTAGGTCTAAACTTAAAACGCACCTTTTCAGACAGTCGTATCCATAATTTCAGAAACCTCCACTTTCACAGTTGACGGCAATTTAAATTTAAATTTAAATTAACAAAATGTAAAAAATACTAAAAATAAAATAAAATAAATAAAAATAATAATTAAAAATAAATAAATAAAAATGATAACAACTAACAATTTGTAGGCTTTTAAGACAGTTAAAATACATTTAAATTAAAATAAAAACTATAGCAGACTTAAGATCATGCGACGACCAGTGTTTTTTGATATAGTGTCCTCTGCGTGCAGTTCTATCTTTTATAAGCATAAACTTTTTAATCTAAGTGTGTTTGTTAGAAGTGACTTGCCAGGTAAGTATGTTTTGGTATCTTTTCTAAATAATAAATGTAGATCCTAGGAAATAAATTGTACAGCGCCCTTGAGGTGATTTTTCACAAAAACGGCGCTCTACAAATTATCCAATTATTATTATTATTATTAAAACACAAACTCATTACACAATACCAAAAGAAAAGATGGCGACCAATGGACCAATCACCTTATTGTGCGCCAAACTCGGGCCAATCACAGCGTCGCTCGCCAACCAATCACCGTACGCCTTTTAAAAACACGGAGTTTTCCTTCCAATCACCTTGTTTTGCGCCAAACTCGGGCCAATCACAGCGTCGCTCTACGACCAATCACCGTACGCCTTTTAAAACCACGGAGTATTCCCTCCAATCACCTTACGCTGTTCGAATGTCACGACCCAATCATTGTCAAGCGCGCGTAACTCGCATATTTTGAATATTTCCGACGTAAATCGCGGGAAAAAAAAAACGTAAATACGGGTATTAAGGGCCCACTATTCGAATTTCATCCAATTTCCGACATACTTTCCTTAAAATTTTGAAGTTTTTAAGCTCTTAAAAAAATATATGTTATTCTTTAAGATAGTATCTATTTGTTCCAAAAGCCGAAACGGTAATTATTTGAAATTCCCTCGATAGAAATAAATCGCAAAGTATGCTCCGAAAAATATTATTAACACGTTTATTTCTGTTATTTTACAAGTTATATGTATGAAAAAAATCACAATGCTTTTTTTAATGCTACTCAATAGACCCCGAAAGTGATTTTTGCTATTTTTGAAATACGCCGTGATTTATTAAACATTTTCACAACAGTCGCTTACGTCTTATGATTCTAAGCATGATTATTGCATCCCCTCTCACTTCCTCACGCGCGTTCGCTATCTGCCTTTCAGTCACTGCTTAGAGAGCTTCGCGGATGGTCGTGTTGTTCTACATTTCGTGATTTCTCCTAAATAATATTTATCGTAAATAATAATATTGGTATGGCGTGGTATGTTGAAGATCCCCTCCCCCTCTCTGAACGGGTCACGTAGTATGGCTACTGTATATATTGCGCGAAGAAATTCTAAAATCAAGCCGCACTTAATTTACAACGTTCTAACAGCATTACGTTTGTTTTTTTTTTGTCCTATTGTATTTGTCTGTTTCTGAGGCGTTTTGTAGTTGTTCATTTTGATTGGATATAGTTTTAACTTCGCTTTTCCATGTTCTGAGGAGAGAAAGTTTGCAAAGACAAGTTTTCGTAATCCATTTAACAATTTTTGAATTTGAGGTTCAATCTTGTGCAAATTATTTTAGTTCGTCATATTTTAATGGAAAATATTTATAAAGTACGTTGCCAGAGCACAGAATTGCATTCGTTAGAATCTTGTACAATGAATAATTATGCCCTAGCTAATTGCATAATATTCCATATGCATATTTAGGTATGTTCTAAAATGGTAATTATATGTCCTATTTAAATATTTTTCATTTTAAAAATATTAAACTTAAAAACTTTACAAAAAACTCAAATCAGAAATTGGTAAATATATAAATCGTCTTTGCAAACTTTGACATCTCATATCATAGAACTGTATATCTGATGTTAGAACGCGTTCCAACTAAGGCTTGATACAAATTCTAAGCTTTCTGGATCGAGGCAAGTAATATGTATAATAACACTGTAGGTACCTGGAATATGTAGAAAGCGACCCGGTCAGATTTGCATCTCTGCCAATGATTTCGTACAATAATAAGACACTTTTACGGTGGGGCAAACTACCGGCATTTTCGATAATGTATCCAAGAACATAAAGATCTTCATACTAGTTCTCAAACTTTAGGGAATTTAATTTGAGGAAGTTAATTATTGATTGGATATATAATAAATAATTATTTTGTTTTTCTTCCAATAAAAATTAGGTTTTCTATTATTTTATAGTTACGTACTTATTTATTCCAGAATTCGTCCATTTGAAAATAGTCTAATTTTTTAGGCGATCTGTTTTAAATAACTAACTAACTAACCATCAGGCCGTTTCCCCGCAGAGGTAGTCAGAGAGGACGGACCGCCAAACAACTCGGTCTTGGCACGCACTCTTTGCCTTACTCACATTCATACATCGTCTCATACAAAAACCACTTAACTTTAATTTATATTCGTCGATATATATAAATGTTTATTGTCCTGAAGAAGGTTGAGTTCAACCGAAACCGGTCGACGAATATAAATTAAAATAAAGTAGTTAAAACAAAATATTTATTTCATTTTGTTCTTTAATTATATTTCAGATGTGACTATACTCAACTGAAGAACGTTTTGTCCACATCTTGTAAAGATGTTGAAGCACTGAGGTAACAATAAAATCATTTACGCCCTTCACATTTATTTAGAAAGTTCTTGAAATGTAGTTATAATCAATGTTTTTATTTTGTTCCAGCTTCCACGAACAACGGGAAAGCATACCTGTTGAGAATACATATAACGACATACCTAAGGAGAATATAGATAATGGAGGAAGGTAAAATGGATTTCAGAATTTCGATTAAACTATCGTGTTGTGAAAAAAATATATACCGTTAACTTTTTTTTTTATTACAGTAAATCTGATGTACGTGTGTACTACAACAAAAAACGTAAAATTGTAAACAAGAAACCCATCGGCCGGAGAGGTCTTTCTCAAAGCATTGACAATTGGTATGTTATAGTGATTTACTTTACTAACATTTATGTATTTTATTTTACTAACGGTAAAACATAAGTTCTAAAGAGATGAATTATTAATATACAAACTATCTGCTTTATGTGAAAGAACATCCGCTTCATTCGAAAAAATTAATCTTCAGTAATACAAACATTCAAAAATTTATAATACTTTTATTGGTATCCAAATCATTATCAATATCCACTTTTATTTGTAGTTTTTCATAAATCAATTTTGCTTTTCTAGGTTGGATAAAAATGATGCAGTCGAAGGAGGAGAAGAAAGACGCATCGTCGACATTTTCTTTTTTATTAACCAGCTGCAATCCATATCGGACCATTCTCCTTTTGGATGCGGATTTCGAAATCTTATTCTTAAATCTGAGCAAAGAGTTGGTCTAATGTCCAAAATACTATTTGAATGTAACATGTGTTGCGCCAAATTTACAGTCAACACATGCGACCCAAAACCTAAACATACCATGGACGTCAATGTAGCAGCAGTATCGGGGATGACTCCTGCAGGAATTGGGCTTGCTCAACTGTCCGAGTTTTTGACGGCTGTCAACATACCCCCGATGTCCGTAAAATTTTTCCACAAGACAAATGTATTAGTGTCAAGAGAATGGGAGAAATGCGCGTTAGTCGCCATGGAAGTCGCAGCGAAACGAGAGCGTCAAGCAGCTATCGAAGAAGGTTGTCTACAGGACGGAGTGGCGGTGATTGACGTGATCGCGGATGGGTGTTGGTCGAAACGATCATATAGAACAAATTATACAGCCCTCTCCGGTGCGGCAGCAATTGTTGGCAGAAGATTTGGAGAAGTTTTATACCTCGGAGTTAAAAATAAATATTGTTGCATTTGTGCAAGAGCTGAAAACCGAGGAGTATTGCCTAAAGAACATGTTTGCTACAAAAATTACACTGGACCTTCAACTGGAATGGAAGCAGAAATTCTTGTAGAAGGGTTCAAAACTTCAGTTGAATCTCATAATTTGATATATGGGCGGCTAATAGCAGACGGAGACAGTAGTACTTATCATAAACTTATCAAAACGAGACCAGAAAACCTGCAGAAAACCTTCTTCAATAGCAGATTGACGCTCTCGCTCCACTGTGACTTCCACTGCGAGTAATGCACATTTCTTTCACTCTCTTGACATATATTTGCTTTATTATAATGTTTTTGGTACACCAGGGATAAGTCGACAGCCGTAAAAAACTCAGACAGTTGAGCAAGCCCAATTCCTTCAGTCATCCCCGATGCTGCTGCTACATTGATGTCCATGGTATTTATAGGCTTTTGGTCGCATGTGTTGACTATAAATTTGTCGCCACATTTTACATTCAAATTTTATTTTGGACTTTAGGTCAGATCTGAGCTCAGATTTGACAATAACTTTTCCAAATCCGCGTCTAAATGGAGAATGGTCCGATATGGATTGCAGTTGGTTGATAAAAAAAGAAGGTGTCGATGGTGCATCTCTATTCTCCTTATTCCGACCGTGTCATTTGTATCCAACCTAGAAAATAAAAAGCTGCCTTAAAATGGATATCGATCTATGAAAACAATAACATTGATTTGAGTGCCAGTATAACTGTTATAGTTTTTTAATGTTTGTATTGTATTACGGTCTTCATCATATGGCACCAGCGTCAAACGTTGTTACCAGGTTGTCTCTTTTCATATAACCCACTTTCATTCATCACACCCAATTTCACGTTGAATGAACCCGATTATGTACCTGTTGTCGCTGACGTCTATTATTTATTATACCTGACGAGTTTTATTTTTATTTATTAATATTTAAACATGCTACACTACTTATGAAGATTGTCAGCAGGTACGTAGTGACAACATTTTATGCAATTGGTAAATTTTCAAAGAAGGTATATGTATAAATAAAGATGATGATAAATTACCAACTAGATCAATTGGTTAAATTAACAGAATAGTATAAATATAAATATGTAAACAGCAGTAAAAAACTTATACACTAAACAAGTACAAATGAATGGTCACATCAATAGTTTCATATATTATATAGGTAGGTATATGAAGTATTACAAACATATAATGATATTCCTTTTCCTAACAATGTCAATTCTAATTACAAATACAAGTGCTTCAATAGGGCATCAATATAAATATCTGTATCTTATAGTAATTTCCTTTTATTATATTTGACTTGCAATACAAATGGTATTATTTTTGATTGTTTTTAGTTTATTGTATTTTTTGGGTACAACATAGTTTAAGGTTCTTTCACCGTATTTATTGGTATATCTCAGAACCACCAATTCTTCATTGTATTATGTTTGTGATTAAATTACATTTGACAATTTAAACAAACAAGATTTAGAGTATTTAAAAGTATATCGTATGTTATAACCAATAAAGTTCAAAATTAAATTGTAAGTTCACATGAACTTAAACTATTAAAAATAGTAGTTACAAAAATTTCTTACCTTTGTGAATAAATAAAGCACCCTCCAAACAAAAATACAGAAGCTTTTTTGTGAGAGTAGGTACATCATTAAAAATATATGTTGGAATGTAATTTTATGATTCATACATGTTATATTACTCTCATAATTATTGAATTGTTTAAATGAATAAATAAATCATTACAAAACTGTCTTCTGATTTATATTTAAATCCTTGAGACACTAATGGCCCACACCCTGATAAAAAAGCTTAAAAATGTATAAATTATCTTCATAATACAAAATATGATAAGTATAAAAAACGTATACATCTATATAATTTATATAAATGTACAAAAGTAGATAATACATATATATTTTTTATACAATATGTCCGGGGGTTAAATGTGCAAGGAAGGTGATTCTACATGATAGTACAATTAAAAAAGACGATTTTTTGAAATTTTAACGTTTTAAGCTAGTTTTCGGATAAAAAAAATTAATTGATTGTACAGAAAAAAGTATATTGGTCTATGAAAAAATGTTTTTTTAAGGAAAAAAAAAATGAAATTTCTCCTCCTTGAAACCTCCTGAAGTTTTTGAACTTTACCCCCGGACACCCTGTTTAGATAAACTTATATATATTGATTTTATAAAGTCATATTTTTTTACAAATTACATATTATTATAAAATTAAAAAAATAAATAATTTATGGATTCTGAAATACCCCACAGTTTGACTTCCTTTGTATTGTGCCAGCAGAGCGGCAGCCACGTGTTGATATTATTTCACATTTGTAAAAGTAGATTTAGTTTGGAGTCGTGTTAATAGATGTCTCAAATTCAGGACATAATAATAATATAATTATTTTTCTTGAAGTGACGACAGAGACCCTATAGGCAATCTTACAAAGGTTTAAAAGTTGCCGTAGAGGCAATTCTCAAATTCTGATAGGGAAAGTGCACTCTTAAATGTACTGAAATACATCGGGACTGAAAAAATTACACGCAATTGCCGGGAAAACGTGAATTCCGGGCACGTAAAAACGAGGTTATACTGTATAATTCTTTAAACAAACGTAGTGCTATATATATACCATAACAGACTTTTCTGTAGGCCTTTTTAAGATATACAACTCCGTAGTACATTACTTTGATGCATCTCATACGGTTTAGCCAGCGTTAGCAATGTAAGCGGCCAAAAATAATCTTTTTATCGACTTTTCTCTGGTTTTCATCAATATAATATGCATGTGTTCTAAACTTTCGAAAAAATCTAAGCGTTCCGGAAGAAATTCTCTAAATGATTGTGAAAACCCTATTAAAATCAGTCGCATAGTTTAAAAGAACTAGGCACACAAACAGACAGACGCGGATGTCACTTTATTTTATACTATTTACGGATAGTGGAATTCCACCACGAATTGTCGGTATCCAAAATAGAAATATTGATTACATGTTCTTAACTTCTATTTTATAATATCTTTTACATGATTTGTATTTCTTATATTATGGTTTATGTATTATGATTTAAATTATACCATATAAAATCAAAAGGCGTTACTATTGTTGTTCGTCTAGTCAGGGCCGGCCCTGAGCCAAATGGCGCATGGCGCAAGTAAAATTTTAGCGCTCTTTGTCAAAACCAGTAGATGCCTAGGCCCTAGGTAGTAGATAGGCTATCACTGTAATCAATTATATTTGGATGATTTATATGTATGCGTAGCGCGGGTGTTGTGTTAGTTTAGATATTATCTGCCTTGGAATTTCTGCATCCGGAGCAGACTGCTCCAATTGCGCGCGCATAGAGTTGGCCCTGCGTTCAATTCTTTTTATTAATTGACATAATTAATATCTTTTAACACCTTTAATATGTATTTTTTGTACATATTCCCATTAAGTTAATTAAGCTAAATCCTATTAAGTTTTTGCAGTAAGATAGAAATCCTGGGTTCGATTCCCAGTTGAGACCGTTACTTTCTATTTCTCTGTGTCTTGTTCCTATTCATGTTTCGTTTAGATTTATAAGTATTATATACTTCTACAATATATCGGTGGTACTGACTCTGTTTTGTATTACTATACATTGTCTTTTTGAATATAAAACATGTTTTAATATGTCCATAGATGTGGGTTTTTTATTTTCCTTTTTCCGCATTCCAATATTTAAAATATATTTTTTTGGGCTAATGAATGAGCGATGTTCGCTGGGTGCAGTTATATTGTCTATGGTAGCACTTTTTTAAATGGCCTTGAGATTTCTCTATCTATATGAGTGATTTATTTATAGTATACAGTATATTTACCTTGATAGTTGATTTATATATTTACCTGTCTGGACCGTACGGCTGGTTTACTGATTGGTTTATTTATGGTTTTATCTGTGGTCGTCTGTGGTTAAGATGACCACAAAATCCCCGAAGATATCGATCTAGAACAGAGGTTCCCAAAGTGGTCTATATGGACCCCCAGGGGTCCATATTGGCTTGCTGGGTTCTACGTTAGCGAGAATTCAAATGGGGGTACATACGAGCGGAACCCCATTTACCTCAACTCAATATTTAGGAGTTCCGTAAATGACACAATACACCTAACACAAATAACACAGTTTACGTCATACTCATGAGAAATTATTATTTGATATTTGTATGTTTATATATCGTAAACTTGTTTATTGAGGTATATAAATAGAGTCTACGTTCCTTTTCTCGTCAAAATTAATATAATGAACCAAAACATTGCACATTGGAAGCCGCAAATTTTCCTAGTTCCCCAACTTGTTTATGAAAAACGTCCATGGTAATAATGACGTTCAACATTTAGATGTAGGTACTTCACACAGACTTTAAAACTAAGTTTGAGGACATTTTGACTATGGAAATGGAATGTTGAAGAATCGAATATCATATGACAAGAAGAACTGATCGGAATAAGCGCTAACAAAGAACTTAAGGGGCAGTTCTGTGGGGCCAGCTACAGAAAGAAATTCCCGTTGCTTATCCTGCTCCATTTTCATTTGGTGTAATACCTAACAAGGGCGCCCCTGTCTCCACAATGCAAAAACAGAGGAACTATATCGCCATCCGGTTGTTGGGCAGGCGACGGAAGGGAATCTTTTTACGAAAAAAATAAAATAGTTTTACCTACCAATAAAACTTATATTATGTAGGTACCTAACCTCATTTAAAACCTTTATTGAGAGAAGCATTCTCAAATTCCCTTTCGCGTGGCCCTTTCCCACTCTTTTTCAGCACCTTGTGTTGGTCAAGTGGTCACCAGATACTACACAAAAATAAAGCGCCACCTATGTGACTTTTGTCTACGGCATTCTTCCTCATTAGTTCCCACCAGGCAGTGATTGCCTAGGTTTTAAATGAGGTTAGGTACATAATATAAGTTTTATTGGTAGGTAACTATTTTATTATGTAGCCTGAACCGTCATTTAAAACCTTCATTTTTATTTTTTTTATATTAACTCCACACAGGAGGCCCTGAAGAAAATAATTTCCCTCAGGGCCTATGTCATATTTGGGGATGCTGTGTGGAGGGTCTTTTTGTGGAGAGGAAGGAGTGAACATGGGTCTTGAAGAGTCCCATGTTGGAGGAGAGAGGAAACACAGAGGCCGGCAGTTCGTTCCACAGCCGAGCTGTCGAACTTAAGAACGAATCGTAGAAGTGACCCGTTCTCATGAGACAAATGTCAACAGTGTACAAATGTTGGGCGCGCGTTTGGCGTGTATCCCGACTATGTACCGGTGCCGAAGGGATCAATGACGCTAGTTCCTCAGAGCATCTTCCATTGTAATACCGATAGAACAAGGACAGCATACCAACCTGACGCCTGTGCTCTAAAGATTGTAATCCGTTTGTTAAGATTGGGGAATCTATCAAATAAATTTAAGTGTATATTTGAAATAATTATACACTTAAAATAATTATATACGGGAAAAATCATTATAAATTCGGAGCTACTTCGCAACGACAACGCCAGCGACGGAATTTAAAACGCTAGGAAGGATTATCACAAATATCACGAAAATTCAATATTCGGCAGGCAGAAAAAAAAAATTTGGCTACGGGGCTTAGTGGTCTACGGGGTGAAAAAGTTTGGGAACCTCTGATCTAGAGAATGGTTTATTTATGGATTCCATCATGAAAGAGGAAAAATTCAATTTTGTTAAATCTCGCACAACGAATCAGTGTATTCTGGAGACAATATTTCGGTAATCTGTCGAATTATCTTCTCCGGTTTCTATCTGAGAACAACGAACGTAAATATCTCTCACAGTGAGCAAATGAAATTCCGTCCTAATGGGGCTAAAAAATGAATCACGAAGATTTTTTTAAACGAATAGTTGGTAAAGCATTATTATGAATTTTAAAAAGTCCTGAATTATTTTCCAGAGTGACGAGGATTTTCATATACGAATTGAGGTGCTTGTTTTTCCATCTCCCCCAACGTAAATAGTTGTTTCTTATAGCAATTGAATCAATTAAAGTGTCATTAAAGTAAGTGCAGTACTGAAATTTTAACCAGGATTTCGTGTGTTCAATTAAAATAAGTGAGTTCCAAGCCGCACCCTTCAGCATGACGTTTTCTCTGATGTTGGCCGACCTCCGATAAAAAGGCGATTAGAAGAAGTGGGATCTTAAGTGCATTCATGAAGTACAGAAAATGGATAAAGGAGATGAATTTAATGCGGTGATTAGGTGTGGCAATGCGGATAGCTTTGATAAGTTGGTAACTCAATTACAGCAGAAGTATTCTACAGAAGAAACATATTCTCTCATAGCTGCAGCTTATCATCAGCTCCAATTGAACAATGTCCTACTGGCGGATGGAATGGATTTCATTGTTCAATACAAATTAATAAATCTAAGCTTTTTCTCCAAAAATGATACATTTGTTCCACTATCCGCAAGCGATATTGAAGAACGTTTATGCTTAGTTCTAGAAAAGATTAACATTCTCAGAAGCCTGAATAACTTACTTAAAGGAGTTGATGCAAAATTCCTGTACATTGTGAAGTTTATAGCAAACAATCTGTATATTTTAAAGCAGAGTTTGAAATCTACTTATGTGACTATGCCATGGGAAGAAATAGTGTTTTGTTTAGTGATATTTGTATCGGCGCACACTATTCGAAGCGATATGAATGTAGTCTACCACACCGTATTGAGTAAACAAAGCATTTTGAAAAAGATTGGTGATTTTTATAAATCTTTGGAAGATTTAAAGTTGAATTTCAAGACTCTAGATGCGAGCAAACTTAATGTTTCAACGAGAAGTGGTCGGCAGAAGGTGATTGCTGGTATTTTGGATGTTCATCCCGAATTCCAAGACTTATACGATGATTATAAAGATGTTAGAGACATACACTCTCTGGATAAGATGAAGGTGTGTGTGGATGTGGCCCTGGTGGTAGATTGTGGAACTAGGGAGGGGCAACTGACAGTCAAGAGGAGTTTGCAACTTCGAGGGGAGCATTTAAAAGATACTCTCGAGTCTCCAAACTTATCGGAATCTGTGAGCGACTTACTCCTAATGTCGGCCCCTCAAGAAACTAAGCAAGTCCTCACAGCTTTGAGGAACTCCTTGACCCATGCACATATTCTTCAAGAAATGGCTGGAGATCAAGTCATCAAGTTTTACACCAACATTCAGAACGACATCAAAAAGATCGGCATTGTGATCGCAAAAATCCTATACTCAAACAAAATAGAGAAAATCAAAATCACTTTGTCCAAAATCACAACAACCGAAGTCTTAGATGAGATTGACGAGTTTCTTAAGGTATTTGAAGATTTACATATCTTAGAAAAGCCTGATTTGCTTCACATCGATCAACGAACTATAGAGCAACAAAAGGTCGAAGAACTATTTGCAAAATTCTGTCATAATATTGCGGATAAAACAAAGTATGAAGAAAATATTATTAAAAAGATCAGTGACATAATTCACAGCACAGAAGATACTAAAGAGATGCTCAAAGAATACTCGATCGGATTGGGAATGATGAAAATATGTTATGATTTTTATTTTGTGAACAGAGTTCACTGGGTGCAGAAGAACAATATTATCCAGTTGAAATGTGCCGCCTTACTGATCCTACGAAAACTGTCACCTCAGAAGTCGGGTAACACATTCAGCTACCAAACGATACCCGAGTTGGGCAATCTCTTGGTTAAATTATGTGAGAGTGTCGAACCACGACTATCTCACGATGACAGTCAGTCATTTCTAAAATTAGTTATTGAAATTTATTGTGTTATGGCCTACGAAACGAACAGCATTCGATGGATAGACGAGTTCAAAGAACAAATTGGAAAGTGCACACCAAAAAAGAAAGGAAATGAACCAATCAAGACGAAGAATCTAAAAAAGAAACCTGGTATAGACACTGTTGCAGTAGATGTAAATCTTACTCGAAAACAATCCGAATTGAAAAAGATTGTTCACGACATTACTGAAAGCAAAATATTGCTAAATTGTGTAAGTAAATTTAAAAGGTTTGTGATTGAATCGCTTGTTCTCGACATCTTGTCTGACTTGGACAGTTCCAAGTGTCTGGTTGGAAGTGTGCTCTTTATAGAGACCGATGCTCCCATTTTAACGGGCAAAATTCTAAGAAACTACTTGGCGCATGGAAATCCATTGGTCGATACTTTCTTCTCCGACTCCTTTCTGGCTGTATTCTCTACTGCTAGAATTCTAGTTGAAAACACAATTACTCACGAAAATAAAATTGGTAAAATTGACATGCACGATATTTATCGTTTAAAATCTAAGTATGATAAAGATTTGAATGTAATTGACAAACAAGGAGAATTATGCAAAGCTTTGACTGAATTAACTCTACCTGATCTGAAGGGGTGTTTGGAAAAGGGGGCCGATGCTAATTATAGAAGTCTTCACTTTTTTACTACACTGCATCTGGCTGCTCGTGGTTCAAGTCTAGAAGTTATTCGGTTTCTACTGAAGGAGAAGTTCGTGGAAACAAATGCTGCAGATATTTATGGTCAATGTGCACTACACTCTGCCGCTGCCTACGGGAGGACATCTATTATAACACTCCTTGTGGAAAAAGCCGGGCTATTTGTCAATCATGTTGATAAGATCGGTCGAACACCTTTACACATTGCAGCTCGAGAAGGACAAACGAAAAGTGTGAGAGAGTTGCTAAGACTCGGGGCTGACGGCACAATACGAGATATGAATTGTGGAGGAGCTTTGCACATTGCCGTAAGGAATAATCACATTGACTCTGTAAAGGCTTTATTGGAAGATGGAAATATCAGCATTGAAGATTATGAATCTGATACCGGCTTGAATTCTCTTCATCATGCGGCGGAGTGTGGCCATGAAGAGCTGATTGAGTATTTATTGGAAAATGGTGCCGATGTTGATGCAAAATGCTACCACTTTGGGGCGGCTTTGCATATGGCAGTGAACAACGGACATCTGGCAATCGTTAAGACGCTGATAAATAAAGGCGCCAACATTAACCTCAGGGCTCCTACCAATGGTAACACTCCTTTAAACAACCTCGTGGGCAGAGCTGACTGCGTCATTGATATTGTAAAGCTTCTCTTGGAGAATGGAGCCTCTGTCAACGAAAGAGATGACCAATGGAACCAAACACCACTGCATTCTGCCTCAATCCATGGGAACCAAGAAGTCATTGAATTGTTACTGGAACAGAATGCTGATGTTGATGCTTTGAGATATGATCTGATGAGTCCACTAATGTGTGCTGCATCCAATGGGCATCATCACATTGTTAAACTTCTTTTAGAAAAAGGCGCCAAAACAAAATTTGTAGATGTGGGCAATTCAACTGCACTCCACCATGCTGCAATATCTGGTCAGAATAATGTGGTAAAGTCACTAATTGCAGAGGGAGTCGAAATTGACTCCAGAAATAAAGTTTCTCATACACCACTACACATTGCCGCATATTACGGCAACTTGGACGCAGTCTTAACACTCTTGGAATCGGGAGCCGAAGTTAACTCAGCTACCGATACTGGAACCACGCCGCTTCATTTTAGCACTTTTAGATGCCACCAGGAAGTTACAGAAGCTTTGATAAATTGGGGGGCAAATGTTAACGCTGAGGACATTGAAAAATCTACCCCTCTGAACGGGGCAATCAATGGCACATGTTCAAGAGACCTCATCCAACTTTTAATAAGTAAAGGAGCTGATATTAATACAAAAACTGCAGAAAATCACACTCCTCTGCATAGCGCTAGCTTTGAAGGACACATCGATGTCGCTAAACATTTAATTGAAAATAACGCCAATATCAATCTTCGAACAGGTCAAGGTTTTACCCCGTTGCTCGCAGCCGCTGTAAGTAACAACCTGCTTATTGCCGAAATCTTGCTCGATCACGGGGCAGACATTGAAGCGGCTCAAGTATGTGGTTTAACGTCTCTATGCCTAGCAGTTAAGTACGGCTACAAAGCACTGGCTGAGCTTTTGGTTGCAAGAGGTGCTGATATCAATGCCCAAGGTGGCGAACCTCTGAAACAAGCAATCATAGCAGGGAACAGAACTATCACTGAACTGTTGCTTAGGAAGAAAGATATTAAATTGGACGTGGCTAATGACGGGTACACTCTATTGCACCACTCCGCTCGCAACGGGAACTGGAATATAGGCAAAGAATTGTTAAAGAGAGGACTTGAAGTTAATGCTTGTGCTGAGAATAACTGCACTCCATTAGGAATCGCTGTAAACTATCGTCATAACGAATTCGTTGACATGTTATTAGCGAACGGAGCTGACGTTGTTACTAAAAATCAAGACCTATTGTATCTGGCAGTAAAAGCTGGCTTATTGGAAATAGTTGAAAGTTTATTAAAAGCGGGAGCTAAAAATGTTAGACACGATGGTGACAAAACAGCATTGGAGTTGGCTGTTATTAATGGGAACTTGCAAATGGTTCAAATGTTCTTTAAGCATCAAACAATTGATCCAAATTTAGAATACAAATATAAATGCACTTTGCTACACATTGCGGCGAGTTATGGCTGCTCTAACATTGCTGAATATTTGATAGAACAGGGAGCAGATGTTGATTACAGAAATGAAGGAGCATTCAAACCGATCCATGAAGCAATAAATCAAGGTCAAATCGAAGTTTTAAAACTCTTCCTAGAGCGTGGAATGAGTGTGAATGATGTTGATGTTAATGGTGTTACCTTGTTGCACTATGCGTCCCACATCGGTCATCCCGCCATTGTGGAGTTTTTGATAGAGAAAGGAGCCAACGTTGATTCTGTTAATTTAACCCTCTTGACATCTCTTCACTTGGCCACAATGAGAGGTAACGAAGATGTTGTTGTTGCTTTATTAGCCGGTGGAGCTATTTACAATAATGAAGATGCTTCTGGGAAGAAACCTGAGAGTTACACGGAAAACAAAGACATTTTAAAGTTGCTTCAGTCAATTGATAATATTTTCATAGCTGTGGAACTTAATGCTGCTCCAGCAGTTGAGCAACTGATTAATGAAGGGATTCCTTTAGATGCAAAGAGTGCGACATGTTACTCACTTCTTCATATAGCTGCAAGGAAGGGGTACAACCAGATCTGCGAACTTTTGCTCAAGAACAAGGCTAATCCTAACACTGTTGGAAAATCTAATAAAACGCCATTACATTACGCAGCAAAATACTCTCACTATGAAATAACTAAATCACTTTTAGCAAATGGCGCAATCTACAATGCCACAAATACTAATGAAGAAACACCAACGCAGCTTGCCGAGTTGAGGAGTATTTTAGATTTACTTGGATTTGTAAATACATCATTTGAGAAGGTACAGAACTGTGATATAACAGTTATTGACGATTTAAAACAAACACAAGATATTGGAACTGTTCAAGCGGTGATGAGGGCCATGACTAAAGATAAGCATACATTGGTAGTTGTAGCTATTCACAGTCACTTTCCTCACACAGATATTTTACAAGAGATGTTGCAGAGTGATGTCTCCCATAATCTGGATGCAGTGAATTTGTTGGTCGGCCTTGAGAAATACAAGCCAGCTCTGAGGTTGTTGGAAAGGATATTAAC
This sequence comes from Hesperophylax magnus, assembly GCA_026573805.1. Lineage (NCBI taxonomy): Eukaryota > Metazoa > Arthropoda > Insecta > Trichoptera > Limnephilidae > Hesperophylax > Hesperophylax magnus. Next base: position 7,174,354 of record JAIUSX010000184.1, on the reverse strand, counting down.
AGAAAGAATAGATGTGTTAGGAGAATATAATCCAGGAACACTGAATATCCAAGAACAAATAGCCACCGTCTTGTACAGCCAAACTAAATATTCAGAAGCATTTAAGTTATACCAGGAGATACTTTGTAAGCGAACTCGAATATTGGGTGCAAAAGAGGAACCCACTCTCAGGATCCGAAGTAACATAGCTTTAATACTAGCGAAGCAAGCGAGATATCAGGATGCTCTGGAAATGTTCCGAGAAGTCTTCGACGCTCAAAGAGAAACATTGGGTGAAGACCACATAGATGTCTTATACACGCGGTCTTACCTAGCCACAACGCTCGATCAATTGGGAAAGTATAAAGAAGCCATCACATTAAACCAAGAGACCTATAAGAAGTGCTTGACAGTTTTACAGCCTGATGATGCACTAACTTCCAGTGTGTTGGGTAATTCTGCCGCTATGTTGATCAGCCAAGGAGACTATGAAAAGGCTTACAAAGTGTTTGAAGAAGTTTACAAGGCCAAAAGTAAACTCTTGGGTCTGATGCACTCTGATTCGTTGAAGGCCATGCTAAATATGGGGAATGCTTTGGCCGGGCAAGAACAGTTTGATAAAACATTTAAAATATATCTAGATGTTTATTGGTGTCAGCACTTATCTCTAGGACCAGAGCATGCAGACACTAGAGAAACTCAAAGCAAAATAGTCACCATACTTAAATTGAGAAAAAAGTGTGCATTTCTCAGGAAAACATATTTAGACGTTCGAGATCAGTTGATAAGTACCTTAGGCAAAGATCACCCTGATATTGCGATGTTTGATCAGATGCTTTTAAAAGATGATTAGATGTTGAAACCCTGATTGAAGATGTCCATGATACAGACATTAATTTATTTTCGTAATGGGACCTCCTTGAAAACCTTACAATAGAATTTCACTAAACATTCAATCAACACTCTCAAATCAATATAAAAAATGTCTATTATTTATAATTAGTATTATTAAAACCCTGAAGAAGTGAGCGTTGCTCATGAAACATGTTGGTATTTATAAACAATAAAAGTGGTAAAAACTAAGTATTTTATTAATTTCAATAAAAAAATGTTGCTTATTTTTTTCATGAGTTTATCTGAGATCTCATGGTAAAAAAACCTAAAACCTTCTCGTGGTAGAACTTTAAAATCCTTGACTATGAAAAAACCTAGAGATTGTAGGTTTAAAGCACGGCTCCGCAAGCAGCAGTGTCTCGCTGCATACTAAGCTATGCGACTTTAAGCGACCGTCCGTTGATGAACTACTAGCCCACTTGAGTGCCGTTTCGTAACTGCGCACTGGAGTGATAAATGGCATGAATCCCTTTAAGCATTTGGGTACATTTGATGCTTTTCCTAGGCATTCCGCGAATCCGCATTTGTTTGTGAATTTTATAGAGCTCTTGGACAAACCCTTAAAGCCCCTTTTGATGAGTAATGGCAGGTTTGTTTTAGTTCAAGAAAGTTAGGTTAGTTTTGGGTGGCCATCGCACTCATTCGAAGTAGGTTCAATTGCAAAATGTGTCTTTATTTTTATTAATACCCAACTTACTAACTTCTAAATAAATTAACTAAAAATAATAACTTCTTAAATAAAATATTCTTAAACTAACCATCACGCTGTTTCTCCACAGGGGTATGCATAGGATGTACCGCCAAACAACACTGTCTTGGCACACACTCCTTGCTTCATTCACATTCATACTTGACTTTCTTAGGGCTGTAAATAATGACTTCGATGTTATATGTATGTATTTCAGAAACTTGGCTTCTCGACAATATTTTTGATCAGGAGATATTTGACGACAGATATAATATAGGCGTCCTTTTCTTAATCTTACTCACTACGCTTACATCAGTTTTGCATTTGCAAATCTCCACATTTCTCACACATTCATACATATGGTTTAGAGATGTCATTTCTACAACATTCAGTCTACTTTCATCCTTCTCCCTCCAGTTCCATGCCTCAGTGCTATACATCAGCTCATCCACCTTCTCCAAGTATTCATCATTCACAACCAGACGCGGCCCGTGACTGTAATTACCAGCAGTGTATTTCACTTTTAAAATGTACCTAATCTGTAATTTAGGTGGAGCAAATTAATGAATGGGAACACCTACTGCAATTCATTCTATCTTCTAAGTTATATTTGTAAAATAACTGATTAAATAATACAAAATTATCTCGAAAATAAAGGACACTCAATTCATCGTTGAAAATATAGCGAAACCGTTTGATTTCACCGCGAACGAGTTCCAATGTGTAAAGGTGCTGCCACACGCAAAGCTCACATCAACAGATAATATAAAGCACAATAGCGCTCGCCATACAATCCCATACAGACCCGACACACGTAAAAAGATAACGCGCTATAAGTGTGGTTCTGAACTTCGCTAACCGAATTTATTTTGCGTAACCGCTCCCGAAGCGATATTTGAAAAGTTATGCGTCCCCCTCTCCGCCGTAAAAAGGAGAGGGGGTCATTTTAATTACGGAGCTACCAACTAAGTTCCGTGTTCCCTTTGACAGCCATGACATAAGCAGCCTAATAATGCATTTCTTATTTATTATGTTAGCTCATATCGTCATGTGTGCTAGTAAATTTAGAAACATAAAAAAAAAACTTTATTTGGCAAACATACTTAACATATATTTAAAATATAAATATAATCAATATTTGAATTTGAAGTAAACAAATTTTCGCCCTTTCAAAATTAATCATATTTTTAATCTCAGTATGTTTATATGGTAATATCATTCGGTTTTTTGATAAAGTTGGACGGCCTGATACCTACATAGAGAAGCTTCTAGTTTGTTCGTTTGTTGATTGTTTTCAATTGTTTTCCTGGGTAATCTGGTTTGCACTCGTCAGCTCTCGTGCTCTCTTCTCGTTCCCTGCCCTGGTGTTGGTCCTTGCCGCCTTTGCCTTCGACATTTTTGGAAATCGAACTGAGCTTATTTTACAATAATTTATTATATGTCGCTTTCGTCGATCGGCGTGCGAACTGCGAATTTCCTGATTCGACGGAGAGGTTATATCAGGTTATGTGAAAATGCGCTATTTACGCGCAGATTGTTTAAAATCTAAAAAGTTTATAAATAGCATTTATAATTATATAGTTGGCGGCATCATCATCTGAGGATGAGCTGTCCAACAGATCTAGCAATAGGCGACAAGTATCATCCATTTCGAAAACGTGCTCAAGCTGTCAGTAAGTAAAGTTGTCACTTTGACAGATGAAATTATGTTCCTCGGCCGCTCTCGAATTCAACTGACCCCCTCTCCTACCATGGGAAGAAATATTTGATAGCGTCGTGTGTCGGTAGAAAAGATGATGCGCTGTACATTAACTTTTGATGTGAGCTTTGCGTGTGGCAGCAGCTTTAATGTTGTTGCGTTAACATTGAACATTAGTATTTCTAAGCGAACCCATTCCAAACGCATTGGATTACGCATGATCAAAGTGATGCGAAATTCACTCGCCGTCTAAGCACTTCGATAATGCACGGATGGGTTATGTATCTGCACTGCTCTAACACGTAATTTGACGTTAAGAGTGTAATCTGTCTCGCTCAAGTTACCGTTTCGGCTACTTCGGGCTGTCTCGATACCGCCCGATGCTGTTTTAGTAGTATGGTAAAAGTTGGTTCTGTGCATATCGGGGTATGCCCGACCGCTTGCTCTTGCGCGGGATTTTTTTACTAGAAGATAGCTCAAATAATGACCTGACGGGAATTACGAATTTCTTACATCGATCACTGGGGCACAGATGTCGTTGTAATCTGATATGTGGAGATTGAAGACAAGCAGTGCAATGCACAAATGAGTAGTTGAAAATCAAAAGGTACTTAACCACCATTTTGACTTTTTTTGAGATTTAAATGCCAACACGTTCTCCTGGATCATAGCCATGTTTGAAATATTATTTCAGTGCCAAAACATGGTTAAATCTTAAGTTATAGCTTGTTAAAAATCGTCTTCAATTTCAAAACGTACTTAAATCCAAAATCGTTTGTTTTCAAAACGTACTCAAATCCAACAACCAATAAGGGCCATGGAATTGGCAGCCATATTGGTTTTTTAACCAATCAATGAGCTGCTTTCTGTGCAATGGACACCATAATAAGAAACACGTTTTTTGTCAGTTGTTTTGAGGTTGATTTGGTCGTGATTTTTTTGAGTTATTAACGGTAATTTTGAAAATTAAACAAAAATGAGTGAATCAATTTGTTCTCCAGTTGTACCAGCACGCACTGGAAAAGGCAAAAAGCGTTTAAGGCGACCGGAAGAGTGGACAATCAATAAACAATTTGTTATAAGGTGAGTTCCATCATGCTACTAAGACATCAGTGGTGTATTCAAAATTTTATGGTTTTTGTCAAAAAAAAAATTCTGTTTATATTATAATTACCTATTTTTTCTAAATTTTATACTTCAGTGGAGTATTTTTGTACTACCGAAGTAGGAATATTTCCTGTAGGAATATTTTCCGTGCCATACATATTTTCCTTCATTTGTGTCACTTGAAAGTACTAGTTTTTTTGGCGGTATTTTTATTATAAGCTTGAAAATATGTTTATAATGATCCATTTATACCATAGTGTAATCATAATGTAAATACATTAGTGGATGTTTGATCATTACAAAAAGGCAATTATCTATCTACAACACTTGAATTAGGATCTAATGTCAATGATTTATTTACTTATTTGAAATTTATGCAGAGTTTCCTTTCTTTTAGCACCATATATTGGGTTCAAAAAATATTTTCTGCACACATATTTCTAAATAATATCATTCTCTTATTTTTTTTAGATATTCTGCTACTTAGCCTCCTAGATATCCGTTACCCTGCAATCATCAGACAAAAGCACTCAACTGTCGCGCTTTGAGAATGGTTGACATAGAATCACTTCACAGGGCATTTTATGCAAGGAAAAAAATAAATTACCAGGACAATTTTATTTTGAAATATTGCTTGATTGGAACCCCAGTCCGTCGCAGAGGGCAAAATGAAGCAAATTCCAGGAAGAAATCTGTAAAACATTATGTTCGTGCCCATGATAAAACATTAGTGCCGGTATGCAAAAAGGCTTTTATGTGTATATTACAAGTAAAAATTCGGCGTTTTGATGGAATTTTAAATCGACATCATGGCAGTGGGGAAATGGCGAAAGAAACTCGCGGGGGTGATAGAAAATTGAAAAAATATGAAGGCCGTAGAAACTCTGTGAAAAAATTCATAGAGTCCTTCATAATTACCGAGTCCCACTACTGTCGTGGCAAATTTGAGAGACAATATTTACCGTCTCACATGAACATACAAAAAATGTGGAAAATGTACAATACACAATGCGACGAAAGCATGAAAGTGAAAGGATGTTTTTTCAGAAATATTTTTAATATTGACTACAATATAGGATTTGGTTCTCCAAAAACAGATGCATGTTCAACTTGTTCGGAATTAACGGAAAAAATAAGGAATGAAAATGATCAGTTTACGAAAAACCTATACATTATGGAAAAACGAGCACACAAAATGTGAGCAGAAGCTTTTTTCAAACTGCTACGTTTTTTTTTTTTTTTTATGTAATGGTCTCCATTATATAGAATCTAAAAATTGGGCTATTATCTTTTTCTATTTTCCTGTGTCTTGTTCTCTTTCAAATTTTCGTTTAGATTATTATTATTATCTTCTTCTTCAATAATAGACAAATTGGTCTATTTTTACCATCCGCAGGTAATACTGTATTTTAAAATAAATAATGTTTGGCTTTAAAAAAGACTTAGTTTTTGGTTAATATGAATTATGTTTCATCTATGCATATACAAATGATGCAATTTCTTCACTGCACCCCTGGCAGAGAAGTATTATCAAACACAGTTTATGAGTTTCAAAATGTGACTAAATCCAAAGACTTCATTTTCAAAATGTATCTAAATCCATGGTTCAATATCAAAATGTATCTAAGTCCATTTTTAAATATTAAATAACTAATTAATTATCTATCAGATTTTTATTTCAAAAACGCATTTAAAATGTTTTATTTTCCCTTTATTTTTACAAAACATTTAATTTTACTTTATTATACTTAAATGCTATGAAACAGTTTTCTTGCTTTTGCCAAAAATTTGGTTCGTGGAGATAAGTACGTTTTGATATTAGACTACTCAAATGCACGTACCAAGGAACCGCCTCTGTTCACAACTATGTATATTGCACACTGTTCCCGTATTCTATCTTTCAAACATGTGACTCAACAAAATACATGTTGTAGGTTTTTTGTTTTTAAAGAAAGACCGGGTTAAAAATAACTTTACAATATTTTAAAATCTCCTACTACCACCACAGTAAGCGGAAAAAGAGGACTTAGCCAGCCGAGGAATTGAATCACCGCCCTGGATGGGATTCAGACGCTATGCCACTGACCAGTATTTTTGTACTTTATGCATTATTTTAAATTAAGGGTCAATCCTTATTTACATACATGTGTTATTTACATTTATAGTGATTTACTCTTTCTTATTAAAACTGATTATGTTTTACGCATGCCTAGTTTATCAATACCCAATACTGTTGTTTAAACTATTTTTTGATATGTTATTATGATGAGATTTTATGAGACGCTACCATTTTGTAAATTTAAAGTTCCTACGAAATTCCTGTTTTTATTTAACTATACATATATGGAATGCTCCATGTATATATTGATATATATATATTTGTATAAATGTATGTGTATGTGTAAGCAAATATATGTACCTGCCTCAGAACAGAAATCTTCTAGTGAGGCGGGTTACTTTCATATTTGTAATTTTGATCATGTTATTGCAATAAACGCCCGGGTTGCCGGCAATTAAAAAAAAAAATCTAATCTTTCACCAAATTTTAAATTGTTACTGCTATAATATTTTGCGTGGAAAATAACTAAATGTCCAATAACAATTTTAATTTCATTTATCTCATTACTAGTTTGTTGGAGATTTAAAGATTTAAAGTTTCTTCCCGTTAAACCACAATTAAGCAGTTTGTCAACATAATGTACACGTTTAATTACACTGTAAATATGTATACATAATATTGTTACTAATTATAAATATAATAACATATTAACTTTGCGCAGTGGCAATATCGTAACCAATGAGGTTTATCCGATTATTGCTAGTTGAAAACTTTTTATATAAATATATTTATATTTTTTTTTTTTTAAAGAAAGACAAATATTTCTGGGTTACGAATAACTTGACAATATTTGAAAATCTCCTACTACCACCACAGTGAGCGAAAAATATTACTTGTGTTGTGATGGAGGACTTACCCAGCCGAGGAATTGAACATACTACGCCTGAGTGGGACCCAAACGCGATGTCAACTCAGCCACCGACCGGACGATATACATATTATATACATAATGTTGTTGCTACTTATTAGATATTCAGATTATTATTATTGGCACACAGTCTAAAATAACACTAAATCTACATGCTAATAAATAACATGAATTGATTGATAGTAATGATTACTATAAAGATTTCTACTTATGAGCCTTCAGCATATATCTGAATCTATTTGGAGATTTACAATTTTTTATATTACTTGGCAACGTTTGTTACGTTACGGTAAGTTTGCTAGTTTTTTTGATATTACTACCCTTGGCGCTCCAAAGACGAATGAGTAGCTTGTATGTAAGTTTTGCGCTATTAGTCAAATTAATTTGTTACTGTTTTTTTGCATTGTTAGTTACTAAAAGTGTGTTTTATCTTTTTTTTGGGTACGGTTTGAAACTTCAACATCATGACTAGTAATAGAAGAGTTACGGATGATATAATAGCTAATTGGCTAGAAGAAAGCGACCATAACAGAGATGATAACTTTTCGAGAGATAACTCTGAAATCGAAGATCACGTAAGCGATGATGATGCTCAGGACGATGAAGAAGAAGGATACATAGAAGATGAAACTATAGAGGACTCCAGTGAAAGAAGGACTGAAGAATCTGTGCCATCTTTTGTCTCAGTTGTATCCTTGTTACGGCACGTCGAACATTGAAGGGCAAAAACCAGCACTGTTGGTCTACTTCTAAAGGCGAAAGTCGAGGTAGAACTGGTGCCAGCAACATTTTGCACACTTCTAGAGGCCCTACTAGAATGTGTAGAAATATCTTTGAGCCAGTTGGTGTTTTGATTTATTCATCACGGAACACATTGTTGGTGAGATTATGAAGTGGACAAATGTGGACTGCAGAGATACATGCTTCATAGAAATAAGAGCCTATTTTGGTATTTTGAAGCTAACTGCTGCAATGAAAGATAATCATCTTTCTGCAACTGAGCTTTTTGATAGCACCTTTTCAGGGTCTAGGTATTTAGCAGTGATGAGCAGGGAGCGTTTTAACTTTCTCACTCGTTGTTTGAGAATGGATGACAAGACTTTGCGCCCTGCCCTACGTCAAGAAGATCTATTCCAGTCAGAAAGATATGGGAGATGTTTATACAACAGTGCAAGTCTAACTACAAACCGGGAAACTACCTTACAGTAGATGAACAGTTGGTTGGATTTCGAGGTAGGTGCCCCTTCCGGATGTACATTACGGATAAACTTAACAAGAATGGCATCAAAATACCTATGATGTGTGACAATTTTACGAAATATATGGTTAACACTTTGCCATACTTTGGAAGAGCCACTGACACCCGTGGATTACTTCAGGTAGAGTACTACGTAAAAGAGTTGACCCGTCCTATACATGGTACTAATCGTAACGTGACATGTGATAATTGGTTCACGTCTGTATCGCTGGCCAAATCACTACTGTTAGAACAAGATCTAACAAACGGGAAATTCCTCAAGAAATGCAAAACACCCGGCTTCGACCCGTTGGTACATCCATGTTTACCTATGATGGCCCTTTGACTTTGGTTTCCTACAAACCAAAACCAGCTAAAATTGTGTTCCTGTTATCTTTGTGCGACGAAAAAGGGATCATGAATAATGAAACTGGAATTCCGGAAATGATCATGTTCTACAACCAGACCAAAGGTGCTGTAGATACATTGGACCAAATGACTTCCTCTATGTCATGCTCTAGAAAAATATCTGTCGTGAATTCATATGTTATATATTATCATAATAAATCAACAAAAAATGAGAAACCCCTGAGTCGAAGAAAATATATGAAAGAACTTAGCAAGCAGTTGACTACTGACTGGATGCAAAAAAAGACTAGAAGCACCTACGTTGAAACGCAATGTCCGGGATATTATCGAAGTCATCCTGAAACCTTCCGTAGACTCTTCTGTAGTAAATGAGGGTCCACCACCGCTAAAAAAAAGAAGATATTACTCTTATTGAACATCTAAAAAGAAGAGGATGTCCAAAATGACGTGCGCCAAGTGTCAAAAATCTATCTGCAGCGAACTTGAGCGAACATCAAGTTCATTTGTGTACCGAATTCATCTAAAATATTTTTTTGTTACTTTTTTTTAGTTAATTACTTCGTAATTGACTATTTTTTGTAGTGTAGAAGTAGTTTTTTTTTAAGTGTATACTAATAGTAAGTTTTTTTTAAAGAGAAGATTGTTTAATTGCCTAAGTTTCATTTGAGATTAAAGATTTTATAAAAAAAAATATATAAATATAATATAAAATTTTGTTCTTTTTTTTAGTAATATACAAAATTATAGAAACAGTCAAAACATATCAATCATACTTATAGTTTTTGAATAAAATCATTTTGAGCTACATTGGTCCGACGGTAGCCTTTTCTCCCAGGAAACAGAAGACGCACTTGGAGATTTTGGGGACCAAGCGGCAGCTGCGATATGTCAAAGGAAACAATTATAATTCTTTAAACAAACGTAGTGCCATATAAGATTTTTTAAATATTTATGTTGAGGGATCAGTAGGATTTATAGACCCTGTTAGGAGTTCTACCGAGCCGAACCCTCTGATATGAAAATATCTGGAGTCGGTGAATTATTTTCCCATTAGATCTCTGGTGATTTGACGTGTTGTTCTTGTATTTTGCTTATATAATGCACTTGCATAATGTTGATTGACTAGATGATCATTTACGGAAAAGTGTGTGGAAGGGTTTAGTTTTTCTTATAGGGAAGATTTAACCCGGACATAAAATCGGATAAATTAAATATATATACCATAACAGACTTTTCTGTAGGACTTTTTAAGATATACAATTCCGTAGTACATTACTTTGATGTATCTCATACGGTTTAGTCAGCATTAGCAATGTAAGCAGCCAAAAATAATCTTTTTATCGACTTTTCTCTGGTTTTTATCAATATAATATGCATGGTCTAAACTTTCGAAAAAATCTAAACCTTCCGGAAGAAATTCTTTAAATGATTGTGAAAACCCTATTAAAATCAGTCGCATAGGTAGTTTAAAAGAACTAAGCACACAAACAGACAGACGCGGATGTCACTTTATTTTATACTATTTCGAGATAATGGAATTCCACCACGAATTGTCGGTATCCAAAATAGAAATATTGATTACATGTTCTTAACTTCTATTTTATAATATCTTTTACACGATTTGTATTTCTTATATTATGGTTTATGTATTATGATTTAAATTTATTTATTTATTTCACATATACGGCACAACATGTGCCATTCACATACTAATTTACAGAGAATAGTACAGCAACATAAGGAATGCAACAATATAAATGTAAGTATAATGGTATAATCAGTAAATAGTAAGTAAGGTTAAAAGTATGAAAAAAAGAGATATAAATATAATATAAGTAGCAATCTGTAGTATAGTTATAAGCAGAGATGTGCTTTATTTCAAATAAATCCATTTCAAATGGAAATGCAAAATGTAAAATGGGTATTTTCCATTTTGCATTTTAAATGCTTTTCTAAAAACCATTTTGCATTTTGCATTTTAAATGCTTTTCTCAATGCACTTTCCATTTTAAATGCTTTTTTGCAACATTCTTCCTACTATCTCCACTCATCTTTTTTTCATAAGCCCCAAATATCAGTCGGTCCTCAACCTCGCTATGAGAGATAATTTGCATTTGTAAAGTAGCTCCCTGGTAGGAGCCCTGGCAATTGAGTGATACCATTACAAAAAATACTGAACATGGGGCCATGACGCTGTAATATTAAATGTTAGATAGAAGTTTCTATGTTTTTACGTTGGCAACATTAGTCCCGGGCAATTTTTTTGTGGTTTCTTAATCTGTAGTCGCGGTGTTTTTGGATTTACCATCATGTAATATATTTGTTCTACATTGATGTCCATTATTAAATGACAAAATTGTTTAAAAATTCTATAATTATTTTAATTGTTTGACCTGAGAAACCATTTTGCATTTTCAATGCATTTTGAAAATAGGTATTTTGCATTTTGCATTTGAAATGCGTTTCTAAAAACCATTTTGCATTTTCAAATGAAAAAGTTTTGACCCATTTACATTTTGCATTTCAAATGGTTTTGGGTACCCATTTTGCACATCTCTGGTTATAAGTCAAAGTAATAAATTAGATATACATATGTAATAATATACAATAAAGTAGTATAAGGAAGAATGAAGGGCTTATAAAATGTCTAAAAGGCATTAAGAGTTTGTAAAAAATAAAATAAAATATATAAATCAAACCATATAAAATGAAAAGGCGTTACTATTGTTGTTCGTCTAGTCAGGGCCGGCCCTGAGCCAAATGGCGCATGGCGCAAGTAAAATTTTAGCGCTCTTTGTCAAAACCAGTAGATGCCTAGGCCCTAGGTAGTAGATAGGCGATCACTGTAATCAATTATATTTGGATGATTTGTATGTATGCGTAGCGCGGTTTTTGTGAAAGATAATTTTAAGGGTGGTGTGTTAGTTTAAGTATTATCTGCCTTGGAATTTCTGCGTCCAGAGCGGACTGCTCCAATTGCGCGCGCATAGGGTCGGCCCTGCGTTCAATTCTTTTTACTAATTGACATTATGAATATCTTTCAACACCTTTAATATGTATTTTTTGTGGTATTAGAGTGGTTTATTTATAGTCTTCGATATATTTACCTTGATAGTTGATTTATGTATTTACCTATCTGGACCGTACGCATAAATATACCACTCTCTAGATCGATATCTTCGGGCTTTTTGTATGTAACGGAATTATACAGTACTTAACCACAGATATACAAGCAGCATACAAGCAGTACCTACCGTGCGGAGCAGAGCAGTAGACAAGGTAGAGGAAACTCAAGGCCATTTAAAAAAAGATGCGACCATAGACAACATAATTGCACTCAGCCTACTCTATTCATTCACTAGCCCGAAAAAACTATTATAAAAATAAAAATGTCCTTGAAGCAGAAAAATGTCGAAATGTTTTCCAAGGGCAAGGTTCATCTGACTAAGAAAATAAACTTTTACAGTGCATTTCCTTAAGATGAAACTTGTTGATCTGAGAAGAAGAAACCCAAAATGACAAGAAATTTGCAAAAACACTGAAGAAAATTTCCAAAACATGATTGTCCGACAGTACGACGAAGAATTCCGACATTTTTCAGCCTCATGAACTCATGGTTACATGTGTTTAAAAATCTTTAATTTCACCAAAACAAAAAGATAATACAGGATAACACTAATCAATAACATGAATAAGTTTATCGATATAATAAATAACATTTATACGTTGTGGAGGAAGACATATGCCAAGTATGAAGCATTGTTCAAAAAACCGAACGAAAAACTGTCAATTCACTTTAAACTTGAACTTACGTAGGTAAGTTAAATATATGTTTGTAACTCGCTAACACTATACTGGCTTATATTGTATTTTTATCACGAACAACGAACACGCAATATTTTCGACGGAAATGATAGTAATTCGGCAGCAAATGACAACCCGCGTGTATAAATAAACCACACATTTTGTTTGAATGATTTGAAACTGTCAAACGGCAAAATTCCGTCATCTCTTTCTGTTACACGAGTCATTATGGTAGAGAGCGAGAGATCAAACCAATCCTTCTTTTCTCACCAATGAGATCTGAGCTTTTAGCCATATTATTCGTTTTCTATAAGAATTTTGAGGTGGGCGTGGCGGTTTCAAATGAGTTTCAAGGCCAAAGCTTAGTTAAATGCCCCTGACCGTACGGCTGGTTTACTGATTGGTTTATTTATGGTTTTATCTGTGGTCGTCTGTGGTTAAGATGACGACAAAATCCCCGAAGATATCGATCTACAGATTCTGGAGAATGGTTTATTTATGGATTCCATCATGAAAGAGGAAAAATGAAATTTTTGTAAAACTCGCACAACGAATCAGTGTATTCTGGAAACGATATTTCGGTAATCTTGTCCGGTTTCTATCTGAAAACAATGAACGTAAATATCTCTCACAGTGAGCAAATGCAATTCCGTCCTTATATGGCTAAAAAATGAATCACAAAGTTTTTTTTTAAACTTAACTCCGAATAGTTGGTAAGGCATTATTATGAATTTTAAAAAGTCCTGGATTATTTTCCAGAGTGACAAGGATTTTCGTATATGAATTAAGGTGCTTGTTTTTCCATCTCCCCCAACGTAAATAGTTGTTTCTTATAGCAATTGAATAAATTAAAGTGTCATTCAAATAACAAGTTTGCATTGAAATAAGTGCAGTACTGAAATTTTAACCAGGATTTCGTGTGTTCAATTAAAATAAGTGAGTTCCGAGCCGCAGCCTGCAGCATGACATTTTCTCTGATGTTGGCCGACCTCCGATAAAAAGGCGATTAAAAGAAGTGGGATCTTAAGTGCATTCATGAACTAGAGAGTACAGAAAATGGATGAAGGAGATGAATTTAATGCTGTGGTTAGGTGTGGCAATGTGGATAGCTTTGATAAGTTGGTAACTGAATTACAGCAGAAGTATTCTACAGAAGAAACATATTCTCTCATAGCTGCAGCTTATCATCAGCTCCAATTGAACAATGTCCTACTGGCGGATGGAATGGATTTCATTGTTCAATACAAATTAATAAATCTAAGCTTTTTCTCCAAAAATGATACATTTGTTCCACTATCCGCAAGCGATATTGAAGAACGTTTATGTTTAGTTCTGGAAAAGATTAATATTCTCAGAAGCCTGGATAACTTACTTCCAGGAGTTGATGCAAAATTCCTGTACATTGTGAAGTTTATAGCAAAAAATCTATATATTTTAAAGCAGAGTTTGAAATCTACTTATGTGAATATGCCATGGGAAGAAATAGTGTTTTGTTTAGTGATATTTGTATCGGCGCACACTATTCGCAGCGATATGAATGTAGTCTACCGCAGTGTATTGAGTAAACAAAGCGTTTTGAAAAAGATTGGTGATTTTTATAAATCTTTGGAAGATTTAAAGTTGAATTTCAAGACTCTAGATGCGAGCAAACTTAATGTTTCAACGAGAAGTGGTCGGCAGAAGGTGATTGCTGGTATTTTGGATGTTCATCCGGAATTCCAAGACTTATACAATGATTATAAAGATGTTAGAGACTTACACTCTTTGGATAAGATGAAGGTGTGTGTGGATGTGGCCCTGGTGGCAGATTGTGGAACTAGAGAGGGGCAACTTACAGTCAAGAGGAGTTTGCAACTTCTAGGGGAGCATTTAAAAGATACTCTCGAGTCTCCTAACTTATCAGAATCTGTGAGCGACTTACTCCTAATGTCGGCCCCTCAAGAAACTAAACAAGTCCTCACAGCTTTGAGAAACTCCTTGGCCCATGCACATATTCTTCAAGAAATGGCTGGAGATCAACTCATCAAGTTTTACACCAACATTCAGAACGACATCAAAAAGATTGGCATTGTGATCGCAAAAATCTTTTACTCAAACAAAATAGAGAAAATCAAAATCACTTTGTCCAAAATCACTAAAACTGAAGTCTTAGATGAGATTGACGAGTGTCTTAATGTATTTGAAGATTTACATATCTTAGAAAAGCCTAATTTGCTTTGCATCGATCAACAAACCATAGAGCAACAAAAGGTGACAGAACTATTTGCAAAATTCGGTCATAATATTGTGGATAAAACAAAGTATGAAGAAAATATTATTAAAAAGATCAGTGACATAATCCACAGCACAGAAGATACTAAAGAGATGCTCAAAGAATACTCGGTGGGATTGGTAATGATGAAAACATTTAGTGACTTTTATTTACAAAACAGAGTTCACCGGGTGCAGAAAAACAATGTTATTCAGTTGAGATGTGCCGCCTTAGTGATCTTAAAAAAACTGTCACCTCAGAAGTCGGGTAACACATTCAGCTACCAAACGGTACACGAGTTGGGCAATCTCTTGATTGAATTCTATGAGAGTGTCGAACCACGACTATCTCACGATGACAGTCAGTCAGTTATAAATTTTATTATTGAAATTTATTGTGTTATGGCCTACAAAACTAACAGCATTCGATGGATTGACGAGTTCAAAGAACAAGTGGGAAATTGCACACCAAAAAAGAAAGGAAATGAACCAATCAAGACGAAGAATCTAAAAAAGAAACCCGTTATAGAGACAGTTGCAGTAGATGTAGATCTTACTCGAAAACAATCCGAATTGAAAAAGATTGTTCGCGACATTACTGAAAGCAAAATATTGCTAAATTGTGTAAGTAAATATAAAAGGTTTATGATTGAATCGCTTGTTCTCGATATCTTGTCTGACTTGGACAGTTCCAAGTGCCTGGTTGGAAGTGTGCTCTTTATAGAGACCGATGCTCCCATTCTAACGGGCAAAATTCTAAGAAACTACTTGGCGCATGGAAATCCATTGGTTGATACTTTCTTCTCCGACTCCTTTCTGGCTGTATTCTCTACTGCTAGAATTCTAGTAGAAAACACAATTACTCACGAAAATAAAATTGGTAAAATTGACATGCACAATATTCATCGTTTAAAATATAAGTATGATAAAGATTTGAATGTAATTGACAAACAAGGAGAGTTATGCAAAGCTTTGACTGAATTAACTCTACCTGATCTGAAGAGGTGTTTGGAAAAGGGGGCCGATGCTAATTATAGAAGTCTTCACTTGTTGACTACGCTGCATCTGGCTGCTCGTGGTTCATGTCTGGAAGTTATACAGTTTCTACTAAAGGAGAAGTTCGTGGAAGCAAATGCTACAGATATTTATGGTCAAAGTGCACTCCACTCTGCCGCTGCCTACGGGAGGACATCTATGATAACACTCCTTGTGGAAGAAGCCGGGCTATTTGTCAATCATGTTGATAAGATCGGTCGAACGCCTTTACACATTGCGGCTCTAGAAGGACGAGCGGAAAGTGTGAGAGAGTTGCTCAGACTCGGGGCTGACAGTACAATACGAGATAAGAATTGTGGAGGAGCTTTGCACCTTGCCGTAAGGAATAATCACATTGACTCTGTGAAGGCTTTATTGGAAGATGGAAATATCAGCATTCAAGATTATGAATCTGATACCCGCTCAAATTCTCTTCATCTGGCTGCGGAGTATGGCCACGAACAGCTGATTGAATATTTATTGGAAAATGGAGCCGACGTTGATGCAAAATGCTTCAACGGTGAGGCAGCTTTGCATTTGGCAGTGAACCACGGACATCTGGCAATCGTAAAAATGCTGATAAACAAAGGTGCCAACATTAACCTCAGGGCTCCTACCAATGGTAACACTCCTTTAAATAACCTCGTGAACAGAGCTGACTGCGTCATTGATATTGTAAAAGTTCTCTTGGAGAATGGAGCCTCTGTCAACGAAACAGATGACCAATGGAAGCAGACTCCACTGCACTCTGCCTCCATCAATGGGAAAAAAGAAGTTGTTGAATTGTTACTGAAACATAACGCTGAAGTCGATGCTTTGAGATATGATCTCATGAGTCCACTAATGTGTGCTGCATCCAATGGGCATCATCACATTGTTAAACTTCTTTTAGAAAAAAACGCCAAAACAAAATTTGTAGATGTGGGCAATTCAACTGCACTCCACCATGCAGCAATATCTGGTCAGAATGATGTGGTAAAATCACTAATTGCAGATGGAATGGAAATTGACTGCAGAAATAAATATTCTCATACACCACTACACATTGCCGCATATTACGGCAACTTGGACGCAGTCTTAACACTCTTGGAATCGGGAGCCGACGTTAACTCAGCTACCGATACTGGAACCACGCCGCTTCATTTTAGCACTTTTAGATGCCACCAGGAAGTCATAGTAGCTTTGATAAATTGGGGGGCAAATGTTAACGCTGAGGACATTGATAAATCTACCCCTCTGAACGGGGCAATCAATGGCACATGTTCAAGAGACCTCATCCAACTTTTAATAAGTAAAGGAGCTGATATTAATACAAAAACTGCAGAAAATCACACTCCTCTGCATAGCGCTAGCTTTGAAGGACACATCGATGTCGCTAAACATTTAATTGAAAATAACGCCAATATCAATCTTCGAACAGGTCAAGGTTTTACCCCGTTGCTCGCAGCCGCTGAAAGTAACAACCTGCTTATTGCCGAAATCTTGCTCGATCACGGGGCAGACATTGAAGCGGCTCAAGTATGTGGTTTAACGTCTCTATGCCTAGCAGCTAAGTACGGCTACAAAGCACTGGCTGAGCTTTTGGTTGCAAGAGGTGCTGATATCAATGCCCAAGGTGGCGAACCTCTGAAACAAGCAATCATAGCAGGGAACAGAACTATCACTGAACTGTTGCTTAGGAAGAAAGATATTAAATTGGACGTGGCTAATGACGGGTACACTCTATTGCACCACTCCGCTCGCAACGGGAACTGGAATATAGGCAAAGAATTGTTAAAGAGAGGACTTGAAGTTAATGCTTGTGCTGAGAATAACTGCACTCCATTAGGAATCGCTGTAAACTATCGTCATAACGAATTCGTTGACATGTTATTAGCGAACGGAGCTGACGTCGTTACTAAAAATCAAGACCTATTGTATCTGGCAGTAAAAGCAGGCTTATTAGAAATAGTTAAAAGTTTACTAAAAGCGGGAGCTCAGAATGTTAGACATAAAGGTGACGAATCGGCATTGGAGTTGGCTGTTATTAATGGGAACTTGCAAATGGTTCAAATATTCTTTAAGCATCAAACAATTGATCCAAATTTAGAATACAAATATAAATGCACTTTGCTACACATTGCGGCGGGTTATGGCTGCTCTAACATTGCTGAATATTTGATAGAACAGGGAGCAGATGTTGATTACAGAAATGTAGGAGCATTCAAACCGATGCATGAAGCAATAAATCAAGGTCAAATCGAAGTTGTAAAACTCTTCCTAGAGCGTGGAATGAGTGTGAATGATGTAGATGTTAATGGTGTTACCTTGTTGCACTATGCGTCCCACATCGGTCATCCCGCCATTGTTGAGCTTTTGATAGAGAAAGGAGCCAACGTTGATTCTGTTAATTTAACCCTCTTGACATCTCTTCACTTGGCCACAATGAGAGGTAACGAAGATGTTGTTGGTGCTTTATTAGCCGGAGGAGCTATTTACAATAATGAGGATGCTTCTGGGAATAAACCTGAGAGTTACACAGAAAACAAAGACATTTTAAAGTTGCTTCGTTCAATTGATAATATTTTCATAGCTGTGGAACTTAATGATGCCCCAGCAGTTGAGCAACAGATTAATGAAGGGGTTCCTTTAGATGCGAAGAGTACGACTTGCTACTCACTTCTTCATATAGCTGCAAGGAAGGGGTACAACCAGATCTGCGAACTTTTGCTCAAGAACAAGGCTAATCCTAACACTGTTGGAAAATTAAATAAAACGCCATTACATTACGCAGCAAAATACTCTCACTATGAAATAACTAAATCACTTTTAGCAAATGGCGCAATCTACAATGCCACAAATACTAATGAAGAAACACCAATGCACCTTGCCGAGTTGAAGAGTATTTTAGATTTACTTGCATTTGTAAATAGATCATTCGAGAAGGTACACAACTGTGATATAACAGTTATTGACGATTTAAAACAAACACAAGATATTGGAACTGTTCAAGCGGTGATGAGGGCCATGACTAAAGATAAGCATACATTGGTAGTTGTAGCTATTCACAGTCACTTTCCTCACACAGATATTGTACAAGAGATGTTGCAAAGTGATGTCTCCCATAATCTGTATGCAGTGAATTTGTTGGTCGGCCTTGAGAAATACAAGCCGGCTCTGAGGTTGTTGGAAAGGATATTAAAAGAAAGAATAGATGTGTTAGGAGAATATAATCCAGGAACACTGAATATCCAAGAACAAATAGCCACCGTCTTGTACAGCCAAACTAAATATTCAGAAGCATTAAAGTTATATCAGGAGATACTTTGTAAGCGAACTCGAATATTGGGTGCAAAAGAAGAATCCACTCTCAGTATCAGAAGTAACATAGCTTTAATACTAGCAAAGCAAGCGAGATACCAGGATGCTCTGGAAATGTTCCAAGAAGTTTTCGATGCTCAAAGAGAAACATTGGGTGAAGACCACATAGATGTCTTGTACACGCGGTCTTACCTAGCCACAACGCTCGATAAATTGGGAAAGTATGACGAAGCCATCACATTAAACCAAGAGACCTATAAGAAGTGTTTGACAGTTTTACAGCCTGATGATGCACTACCTTCCAGTGTGTTGGGTAATTCTGCCGCTATGTTGATCAGCCAAGGAGACTATGAAAAGGCTTACAAAGTGTTTGAAGAAGTTTACAAGGCCAAAAGTACACTCTTGGGTCCGATGCACTCTGATTCGTTGAAGGCCATGCTAAATATGGGGAATGCTTTGGCTGGGCAAGATCAGTTTGATAAAACATTTAAAATATATCTAGATGTTTATAGGTGTCAGCACACATGTCTAGGACCAGAGCATGCAGATACTTGGGAAACTCGAAAAAAAATTGTCTCCATACTTAAATTGAGAAGTGAATGTGCATTTCTCGGGAAAACATATTTAGACATTCGAGATCAGTTAATAAGTACCTTGGGCAAACATCACCCTGATATTGCGATGTTGGATCAGATGCTCTTAAAAGATGATTAAATTTTGAAATCTTGATTGCGGATGTCTATGATATGGACATTAACCGCTTAATGCTTTTAATCGAGTCACGCTTGCGCGCTAAGTGCGTTCCAATTTCTGCTATCCCGATTGACGCTCGCCGGTTTCGACTTCTATTTTTAGCTAACACGAGTAACGCTTGTGAAAGTTAGCGATGTATTTTACTCAGTTTGAATTTGGTTGCAGTTGAGATCGGTCATGTTTTTGAGCTACTTATTTATATTTAAATTGAAAAATGTATAAACTTTGAATAAAACATTTAAAAAAACCTGATTTTTTAAAAATACTTTTTTATTGAAAAACCCTAGCATTAAGTGGTTAATTTATATTCGTGATGGGACTTCCTTAAAAATCTTATAAAAGAATTTCACTAAACATTCAATCAACACTCTCAAAAAAAAAAACTCTTGACGGCCGGCATAGTCCAGTGGTAACGCATTGGACTGCCATTCCGAAGGTCGCGGGTTCGAACCCGGCGTGCGCAAATAAATTTTATTTGATTAATTTGTGTTATTTCACAATTAATTCATTAAAATAATATATAGTATATTTGCGGCACGTTCCAGAGTGGAAGATACTACCAGTATCGCCCTGGTGTAAGACCACCATTCAGAATTGAAACGTTGCTCCAAATGGCTTTAGCCGTGTTTAGTGACTAGATCTGAATAGCCAGGTACTTCCCCACCTTCCTCTTTCCCTTCCCCACTTACCTTCAGCCTCACAACATCCCCCAATTGGGGATGCCATAGTCTCACTGGCTCCAGACGGGAGCAGTTGGGACTCTTGTGAGGTATTCACTATAAAAAAAAAAAAAAAAAAAAAAAAAAAAAAAAAAAAAAAAAAAAAAAAAACCTGAAACCTTCTCATGGTAGAACTTTAAAATCCTTGACTATGAAACAACCTAGAGATTGCAGGTTTAAAGCACGGCTCCGCAAGCAGCAGTGTCTCGCTGCATACAAAGCTATGCGACGTTAAGCGACCGTCCGTTGATGAACTACTAGCCCACTTGAGTGCCGTTTCGCAACTGCGCACTAGAGTGATAAATGG
Source organism: Hesperophylax magnus (assembly GCA_026573805.1). Classification (NCBI taxonomy): domain Eukaryota; kingdom Metazoa; phylum Arthropoda; class Insecta; order Trichoptera; family Limnephilidae; genus Hesperophylax; species Hesperophylax magnus. The sequence continues at coordinate 7,153,226 of JAIUSX010000184.1, read as the reverse complement.
CATGAATCCCTTTAAGCATTTGGGTACATTTGGTGCTTTTCCTAGGCATTCCGCGAATCCGCATTTGTTTGTGAATTTTATAGAGCTCTTGGACAAACCCTTAAAGCCCCTTTTGATGAGTAATGGCAGGTTTGTTTTAGTTCAAGAAAGTTAAGTTAGTTTTGGGTGGCCATCGCACTCATTCGAAGTAGGTTCAATTGCAAAATGTGTCTTTATTTTTATTAATACCTAACTTACTAACTTCTAAATAAATTAACTAAAAATAATAACTTCTTAAATAAAATATTCTTAAACTAACCATCACGCTGTTTCTCCACAGGGGTATGAATAGGACGTACCGCCAAACAACACTGTCTTGGCACACACTCCTTGCTTAATTCACATTCATACCTTGTCTCATTCATACTTGACTTTCTTAGGGCTGTAAATAATGACTTCGATGTTATCTGTATTTCAGAAACTTAGCTTCTCGACAATATTTTTAATCGGGAGATATTTGACGACAGATATAATGTTTTTAGATGTGATGGAAACTATTATCTCACAGGTCAAACATTGGGAGGGGGTGTTCTTATTGCCGTCCAGTCCAAACATAATGTTACTCATCAACCTAGCTGGTCCACATTAAAGGCTGAAGATATATGGGTAACTATTAATTCAACTACTCATAGTAAAAAAATAATATCTCCATGGCACAAATCATATTAAAAACCTTAAATATCACTTTAAGTCCGCTAGTCAGCTCCGATTGAACTATCCTGATGATGAAAAAGATATATAAAAGTATATATCTGTAAAATCCCCGAAAAAGGGTGTTAATAAATAAATTACTTTCTTCTTTTCTTTCTTCTTGAATTCTCTTCTCCGGAATTTAAATTCATAAAAACAGATGATTCTACCAACTCCTACTGACGAAGCTAGCTCTACTGTGATTGACTTATATCTCTTTATAACTTTTCTGAATATAATAACATCTTACACGTAAATCACGTGTGTTCTTGATTTAGCTATAAGTAACATGAACTGCTCGTTACAACCTCGCTTTTCTCCTCTTTTAACTGAAGACTTGCACTACAAATCCTTCAAAAATTAAAATAAGACGTAAAAAAGAACCTTACTGAAAACATTAACCACAACATGTTTTGTTATTTAATTCAGTTATATCAAAATTAACGAGTTTTTAGAGCAATTTGACTGGTCAAATATTTTTAATACAGTGGGTATGGAAGAAACTACTAATAAATTCTACAAAATTATTTATGAAGCAATTGATCACTGTGGTCCATCAAGAACCATAAATCTGTTTCCCAAATATCCCCCGTGGTATACTCCCAGCCTAATCAAAATCATCAAAGAAAAGCTAAAGTTTCACCGAAAGTTCAAAAAGTATTCACACCTCTCAAATTACCATACCTTCTCTTCACTTAGAACTCAACAAAAGAGAACTGAAATAGAATGTTATTTAACTATATGAAGAATTCTTAGTCAAATATAGGGAAAGATGTAAAATATTTTTGGACTTTCGTGAAATCAAAACAATCATCTTCTGAAGTAGGGGAGACCGAGGGATTTTGAAACAAAGGTGAGTTGAAACAGTACCGATTTCTCCGAACTTAAAACCGTTGGCGAATTGGCAACGTCGCTTTTCAACCGTTTACCTCCGCTTGCTGGCTCGTCAGTTCGCTTCGGTGCCTCTAGTCGAGCGGTTGTGGAGTTGTGCGTGCCGTGTCTCAAAAATCGGCAAAAGTAAGTTTTTAACGTTTTTTTACGATGCCTATATTTCGATAAAGGTTTTGTATTTTGGTTTAAGTTATATGTTCGCGCAATATATAGGGGATTGTTAGGTATGCATCCACAGGCTTAATGGACAAGTGTAATGTCAATACAAAATCCTGCAAATGTCCTACCTACCCTTTTACCCATCCCAAAATGTCACCATGATAAAAATATTGTTGCGACACATGTAAAATCTGACAAGTGGTGTCAGTTGCTTATCAGAGTTCGGAGTGATAATTAATATCAGACAGGGCGATTAAACGTATATTTTGTGAAGTTAAATCAACAAATACTCCTGGAGACGTGTGATAGTCATCAACGGGTGAGTCCATCTTTCCTGCTTTCCAATCTGGGCTTATCTTGTGCTCCAGAAGCCCAGATTTATACCTTTGATTATTGCACTGTCCATCGGGTTTGTCGGATGCATAAATCGTCCCATAACCTATCATTCGGAGTAGTTTGGGACTGGTCCTTTGGGCGTGTGGCATATCACACCACCTCTAAAATATATAGTGGAGTCGCAGCTTCGCGACACCATTTTTGGTTCTTTCGAGCCGGATTACCAACGGGGTATTTAAAATTAACATATTTAAAGTTATAAATAAATATTATTTCCTCTTTATACTTTGTTAATTTGTATGTACTAGGTTGCATTTGTAATTATTGTTGTGTTTAAATTCCTACATACAATTAATCATGGCGACTAGCGATAGTACTCAGGATATTAAAATCAAGTTAGTAGAATCGAAGATTAATTTGATGCATAATCGTGTTAATGAATTATACGAGAAAGCGAAAAGTATTGCGGACAGGGAGACGAGAAGTTCGGAGGATTTTCTTAAACAAACGGTTAATATAGCTACATATTATGCACAATTTAACACATTTTGTGATGAATTTCATACACTTCAGTTGAAAAAGGATTCAAATTACAATATGAATTTCGATTTATGGAGTAAATTCGAAAATAAGTACTGTTTTGTAGTTTCTATACGCGAAAGCATTATAGCAAAGCAAGATTCATCACGTGATCGACAGAAGTTAAATAATTTACCATTAATTAAGCTCCCACCGATCGAGATGCCATCGTTCGATGGTAATCAAGAGAATTGGTCGATATTTTATGAAGCTTTTAAATTAAACATTCACTCAAATGAAAATTTGAATACGTCGCAGAAGATGCAATATCTGATAGGGAAACTCCAAGGAAAGGCGTTATCAGTTTTTGCGGGAATACTTCCGAACGAACAAAATTATTTTTTAATTTGGGAAGCTCTCGAAAAGAAATATCAGGACAAACGCGTGCTAGGTACCTTTTATCTGAACAATATTTTGAATTTAAAATTATTGGCACCTAGTAACCCAAATGAGTTAAATAATTTTATCGAACGGTTTGCGTCTTCCATAGCTGCACTCAAGGAATTAGGTATTGATGACCTAACCGATTTTATAATATTACATATTGCACTGAAAAAATTAGATATACAGTTGGTGCAAAATTTCGAAATGTCTATACGGGAGAAAGCTATACCTACATATAGCGATTTAATAGAATACATTCGGTCGCATGTCAAAATCCTAGAACGAACTGGGCAAAATGATAATAAAGTTGTTAATAATAAAAACAAAGTTACGCATTCATTCGCTGTGGTCGAACCGAAGTCAAGTAATAATAATCGTAACAGGTGCCGGAAATGTAATCATTCTGATCATGTTGAATTGTTTAAATGTGAACAATTTAACGAATTAAGACCAAATGCTCGCTTTCAGTTTGTGAAATTAAATAATTTATGTGTAAACTGCTTAAGCGATAAACATAAAACTGTGAAATGTCCATCTAAATCGGATTGTAGAATTTGTAAAAAACGACATCACACCGCTCTGCATTTTGAGAGCACGGTGAATACTGAAAGTCAATCGAAAAACGAAGCCATTACATTAATAGCGCGTAGTCATAAACATCATAATAATTTTTCTGCGGGTAATATAGCTACGAATGTACTACTGTCAACCGCGCAGTTATTTGCTTATGACAATAAAAATAATCAAGTAAGCGTAAGGTGTTTAATTGATTGCGCATCGCAACAAAATTTAATCAGTTTAAACACTTGTAATGAATTAAATCTTAAAATATTTCCTTTAAATAATTCAGTAGTTAAAAGTGTTGGTTCAGTAGAGACACCAATATTGGGACACGTTGCGTTAAAAATTAAATCCCGCGTTTCAGAAGATACTTATAAAATTAGTCTATTAGTTGTCGATAAAATAACTGATAAGCTTCCTACACAACATGTTGACACAAAGTCATGTGAGCATTTAGTGGGTTTAAACTTAGCGGATGAATCCTGGAACGTTCCATCCGATGTTGATATCTTATTAGGTGCACAGTTATTTCCATATATTCTGCTGGGGAATAAGGTTTTATCTAAACATAATACGAATGCACCACCGGCTATACAGACAGTATTCGGGTATATTGTAATGGGTGAAATACCTACGTGTACGCCGGAGGTTTCGTGGACGTTCGGCCCCATAACCAATGTAGATTTATATAATGCGTTATCCAAGTTTTGGACGATGGAAGACATGCCTATTAAGTCGTTGATGAGTGCTGAAGATGCAGAATGTGAGAAAATGTACCTCGAGTCAGTCCAACGGGATGAATCGGGAAGGTATATTGTATCTTTACCGTTTAAGATAGATCCTAATAATTTAGGTGATTCGCGCCGTGTCGCGCAGCGTCGATATGAATATTTAGAACGGAAATTTAATACTTCGCCAGAATTGCATTGCAGTTATAATGAAGTAGTTTCTGAATATCTGGAAAAGGGATATATGAGGGTTGAAGTTCCGTCTTCATCTAATATTGATGAGGGATATTTCATTCCTCATCACGCAGTAATTCGTAAAGATAAATCAACAACTAAAACTCGTGTTGTATTAGATGCAAGTACAAAGACCAGTTCAGGGTTGTCACTTAATGATACTTTGTATACAGGTCCAAATTTGCAATCTAATTTATTTACACTTTTAATTAAATTTCGCTTATTCGCTGTAGCATTAACCGCAGATGTTAAGCAAATGTATCTACGTATAATGGTAACGGAAAGCCATCGTAAATATCAAAAAATTCTTTATAGATTTCACGAAGATGAACAAATTGGAGTTTATCAATTTAATTCACTCGCGTTTGGTTTGAACTGTTCACCATTCCTAGCAATGCGAACTATACGGCAGCTAGCGAGCGATGAAAGAAATCGTTATCCGAAAGCGGCGGAAGTTGCAATTAATGATTTATATATGGACGATTTTGTATATTCTGTAAATACTATAAGTGAAGGCATCACTTTGGCTACAGATTTAATGGCGATGTTCAAGTGTGGAGGATTTGAATTAGTCAAATGGTCGAGTAATTCTCCTCATTTACTGGCCCAATTACCAGAGTCGCACCGCGCGACAATGGATTTTTCGGATAAATGTAGCATTTTAGGATTAAAATGGGATCCGATATCTGATTGTTTTCGATTTATGATATGTCCGACGGAGGAAAAAACTATATGTAAAAGATCAATTCTTTCCACAATAGCTCGTTTATTCGATGTATTAGGTTTGGTTGCTCCGGTAATTTTATATGCCAAATTACTTTTACAAGAGCTGTGGTTAGAGAAAGTAGGATGGGACGAGGAACTACCCCAAAGTATTGTTAATAGATATGTCAAATTCAAGGAAGAATTACCGATGCTTTCTAATTTAAATTTACCTCGATATTTGGGAGTAAAGGAGGACTGCACGATAAATATTATCGCCTTCGCAGATGCGAGTATGAAAGCATACGGTTGTGTAATATATCTTCATGTCACGGATAAGGGTGGCAACACTACAATGAATTTGATATGTTCTAAATCCAAGGTGGCCCCTCTGAAAACAGTGTCGCTCGCTCGATTGGAATTATGCGCTGCGCTTATTTTATCTAGACTCGTTAGATCTATTATAGATACTTATAGAAATCGCGTTTCGATAAACGATATATTTGCTTTTTCAGATTCAAAAATAGCACTTTCTTGGATTCACTCGTCCCCGCACCGGTGGCAAACTTTTGTAGCTAATCGAGTTAGTGAAATTCAGGAAAATTTACCCGCAAAACATTTTTATCACATAGATGGCGTTACCAATCCTAGTGATTGTTTATCACGAGGACTACTGCCTGCTCAGCTGGTCGATCATTCTCTTTGGTGGCACGGTCCGCCCTGGGCTGTGAACCCAGTATCCGAGTGGCCTGTCGAAAGATTTTCCCCCTCACGAGAGGAGGAGAATACTTTGGAATTGAAAAAATCGCATACATTTACGATAACGTCAATAGAGGAAAATTCTCCGATATATAATCTCGCTTTAAAAATTTCCTCATGGCCAAAACTGCTGAGAATTGTGGTATATATTTTACGATTTATGCGAAAGTTATCACGCTCAACAGTTATAAATTCCACGGAATTAAACATTGCTGAAATGAATGTATTAAAAGCTTTACAGAATAGGTATTTTAGTGCCGATATACAATTAATACAGAGGGATAAATTATGCTCACCTTCAATCCGAAAACTAAACCCGTTCCTAGATCATAATGGCTTGTTACGTATAGGTGGTAGATTAATAAACGCGAATATACCTTTTGAAAACAAACATCCAGTACTTCTGCCAAGACAGGATCATATTGTCGATATAATTATAGACTTTCACCATCGTGTGAATTGTCATACTGGTGCACATCTCCTTATGTCAATAATTAGACAGCGTTATTGGATCTTATCGGGGAGAAATCTAATACGCAAAAGAGTACATGCTTGTAATTTCTGTTTTAAAACTGCACCTTCTAATATTGTACCGCTAATGGCAAATTTACCTACAGCTAGAGTTCAGGAAGCAAAGGCATTTACACATACGGGGGTAGATTTTGCCGGACCAATAAATATAACCCTTTCTAGGCGTCGTGGGGTAAAAAGTCAAAAGGCATATATATGTCTATTTATTTGTTTAACAACGAAGGCTATACATATGGAAGTGGTATCAGATCTAAGCACGGACAATTTTTTAAACGCATTTAAGCGTTTTCTATCCAGACGCGGACCGGTTTCGTGTATGTACAGTGACAATGCGACAAATTTCATAGGCGCAAAAAATTGTCTGGATGACTTATATAATTTTTTAGAGGCAAATTCAACAAAAGAAGTTCTTCGCAATGAATTTAACATTCGGAGAATTGAATGGAAGACGATTCCACCCCGCGCTCCTCACTTTGGAGGATTATGGGAGTCAAATATTAAATGCATTAAATCGCATCTGTATAGGGTTGTGGGTACTCAACTTTTATGTTATGAAGAGCTTCTCACAGTTCTGACACAAATAGAGGCTGTACTTAATTCACGGCCATTATGTTTATTAAGCAGTTCTCATTATCCAGAAGCTCTTACTCCGGCTCATTTTCTGATGTCTACCCCGATTCAGCATCTATCTGCTTATGATTTGACTAATGAACGCATTAGTCTACTGAAAAGGAAAGAGCTTTTGGACCACCTCGTTCAATCTTATTGGAAGAAGTGGCATATAGAGTATCTTCACTCTCTGCAGATGAGAAAAAAATGGAATAGTCCCGCGAATAACATTCTAGTAGGTACCATAGTATTGGTGCATCAAGAGGATGCGCCTCCACTTTATTGGCCGGTGGGCGTTGTTGAGGAGGTGTTCCCTGGTAAAGACGGAGTGGTTCGTGTCGCACGCGTAAGGACCCCTTCCGGGAACTTTAAACGACCAGTCGTCAAATTGTGTCCTTTGCCCACACAATAATTATTATTTCTTTATTAAATTATTTTTTTTAATTTTCGTTTAACTTTGTAATATTAATAGCGTATTGATAAGAATATTTATATTTCATCTTACTTCGTTTTACATTTAATTCTTTACTTTATTTGAAAGTACTTAAAATTTCGGAAGGTACTTTCAACGCCGGGAGAATGTTCGCGCAATATATAGGGGATTGTTAGGTATGCATCCACAGGCTTAATGGACAAGTGTAATGTCAATACAAAATCCTGCAAATGTCCTACCTACCCTTTTACCCATCCCAAAATGTCACCATGATAAAAATATTGTTGCGACACATGTAAAATCTGACAAGTGGTGTCAGTTGCTTATCAGAGTTCGGAGTGATAATTAATATCAGACAGGGCGATTAAACGTATATTTTGTGAAGTTAAATCAACAAATACTCCTGGAGACGTGTGATAGTCATCAACGGGTGAGTCCATCTTTCCTGCTTTCCAATCTGGGCTTATCTTGTGCTCCAGAAGCCCAGATTTATACCTTTGATTATTGCACTGTCCATCGGGTTTGTCGGATGCATAAATCGTCCCATAACCTATCATTCGGAGTAGTTTGGGACTGGTCCTTTGGGCGTGTGGCATATCACACCACCTCTAAAATATATAGTGGAGTCGCAGCTTCGCGACACCATTATATGTGTTTCGAAAGCTCATTAACTAACGATTTATTACATATGTTTGGTACAATTGATTTTTGTGTATTGCTTCTTGATTGTGGATTAAATAAAAATATGGGAGGTTTTTTCGTACTGAGGAGATTTGAAACAGACTGTTTCAACTCTCCTCGTTTTCAATTTTATTTGTTTATTATTTTACGGGCACAAAACAAAATGTTTTTTTTGTTGATTTAATTTGTTTATTTTGTTTCAGAATGCCTACTTTTTATAAAAGAAAGACTGACAGAGGTATGACGAGTCTCGAAATATATGATCTCGCAGCAGAAGAAGTAACTTTGCGACAGAAAAGTCTCCGAGACGCGGCTTCGAGTTACAACCTGAACGATATCTCCCTCTACAGGTATTTAAAAAAAAATGCTTATGAAGCTAAGGAAATGACGTCTGCTCCAACGGTTGGATATCCCGAAAAGACCGTTTTTTAAATCTTCAATTTACCGGCTACTCCTCCTCAAATCAGCTACGAAACAGAAGACGTACCCAAGTCTGCTGAAAACTCTGATAAGAATTCACCTGATCTGGCGATATCTGAAGTAATACTTAATACTATCACGATGCCTTCAACCACTGAAGATATAATACCTGTAGCATCTACATCACGAGATACTTCAGTTACTGTGACAGCAATTCCATTCTCACCTGAAACTCTTAGACTCTTGCCAAAAGCTCCACCAAGGAAAGGAAATCAAACAAACAGACGCAAAGTGAAATCCGCTGTCTTAACCGACACTCCCGCAAAGGATGAACTAGCTGCAATCGAAGCAGCTAGAACGGCTAAGAAAAGGGTGAAAAAACCTAGCTTTAAAGAAACAAAAACAACAAAAAGATCAAAACCAGGCACTAAAATTAAAAAGGTCAAGGTTGTCAAGAAACGAAGACAGTGCAGAAGAAGAAGAATCCCTTTGCCTTTGTTGTTTAGAGCCATATTTAACTAGCAGAGCCAAAGAAAAGTGGGTGCAACGTCTGGAATGCAGCAACTGGGCTCAAGAAGCTTGCACTAGGGAACTTTCTTATGTTTGCCACAACTGTTTTTCAGATTGACGTTTTTTATTTTCATAATATTTTTATTTTTGTCAGTTTGTTTTGTACCTACTTGAAAAGTTTAATTTTAATAAATACCTTTAAATTATATCATCATTTTTATTTTACAGCCCTTAATACTTCTCAAAAATCATATGTTTCAACTCTCGACCCCTGTTTCATCTTACCTCGGTATGAGGGGAGTTGAAACAAGTTGACTTGTTACGGTTAAGTCAATTTTTAACCACAATATTTAACGCTTACAATTTCTTTATGTTAGTCATTCGCAAGTGTAAAGAATGACCTATCGATTGGTACTAATATCATACGATTTCTGTCTATAGTATTTGGTGTATGAAACAAAATGTGAAAATTGTTTCAACTCCCCTCGGTCTCCCCTACCTAATAACATGTTTCACAAAAACGTTTCCTCAAGTGATGGTCAACGAATTTGCAATCTTTTTAATGATTATTTCCAATCTGTCTTTATCCCTGATAAAGACAGATAATAATTACTGGTAATACTTTCTTTAATAATGTCGAAATAATTAATGATGATACCATAAATACAATTAATTTCAATGCAATTGATATAACCACACCTTTACTGCTAAAATACCTCAAAAACTTTGATACGAAAAAGAGTGCAGGTTGTGATAAATTACACCCAATCTTCATTGTTAATTGTGCTGAAAATCTAGTTACTCCTGTAACACTGCTTTTTATAAAATCGTTTAAAGAAGGTGTAATTCCTACAATTTGGAAAAAATCGTTTGTAACGCCTGTTTTTAAAAAAGGGGATAAACACAATATTGAAAATTATTGACTTATCTCTCAACTATGTATCTTAATTAAAATCATGGAAAAAATCGTGTATGATCAACTTTTTAACTTATGCAAAAATACTATTACTAGCCCCCTCCAACATGGCTTTTTTAAAAGCAGATCTGTTGAATCGAACCTAGGACAGTTTACTGATTTTGTTCTCAACTCTATGGATAGTGGGAAACAGGTTGATTCCATTTACACAGATTTTTCAAAGGCATTTGACAAAGTAAATCACGACATATTATTAAACAAGCTCTTTGAAATCAGTGTACGTGGAAATCTTCTGAGATGGTTCTCTTCTTATGTTAAAAATAGAAGTCAAGCTGTTGCCTTAAAAGGTTATATGTCACAAATTATAAATATTCCCTCAGGGGTATCTCAAGGCTCCCATTTAGAGCCTCTCTTGTTTACTTTATATATAAACGACATAAAACATGTTATTAGTCATTCTTCTTTCCTATTTTACGCAGATGACATGAAATTATATAAATTTATTGACTCCACAGATCACTGCAACCTGTTACAAGAAGACGTTAGCAAAATTAAACAATATTTCAATAACAATCAACTTTATCTAAATACAGACAAGTGTAATGTTATTATATTAACCCCCTCAAACCGCTCTAATAAAAACCAAGGTTTAAGGGAAAGGACAAACAACCCTGAAAAGGTCCTTATCATGGAATCCCGACAGAGTCCAGACTCAAGCATCGCAGCGCACTGGAGAATATTGTTGGCCCCGTCAATCTAATGCTTAACATCAGATGTTGATGTTGTTCTTTTTATTGTATATATTTTATGGGATGTGTGATATTGCACAAACCTCCCCACATTCCGGAATAAACTTCTCATTATTATTATTACCCTTACATGTAAAAAAACAACCGATTAATTATACTTACAAATTAACCCATGTACCCCTACAACGAGTTGAATCAATCAGAGATCTTGGAGTACAGCTAGATTCTAAAATGTTATATAAGGACCACATTGAAAATATTTTAGAAAAAATTATAAAGAATTGGGCTTTATTATACGCATTTCAAAGCCATAGCACACACACTAATTCTGCTATATATGTCATACATAAAGGCACAACTCGAGTTTGCCTCATTCATTTGGAATCCTCAATATCAAACATACATTAATCGTATTGAAAATATCCAATACAAATTTATTAAACACCGCTTATTGTATCGCTTTAGTGATTATCGGTTTCACCCTACCGCTTTATATAAACGCATAAAAATTTCTGATGCCCTATTCTTATACAAAATCGTGAACAATCTTGTTGATTCATCATATCTGCTAGAAAAAATTGCATTTAGAGATACAATACAGAATATTGCCATGACATGGGCGCATATAATATCTCCTATCATATCCCATCTCCTCTAAAACGAAGTCAATAAACGTTTTGTCATATCAAATCCTATAAAATATCCTCTAAAACAACATCAATAGACATTGTGTCATATCGTCGGTGATACTGCAAATCCGCGTAGCCAAAAATTTCAATAGTGTTTAAGTAAAAAATTTAGAAGATGACCAAAAAACTTTTTTTTCCTTTTAAGTACTTAAGATTTTGACTCCTCAACTCTGTGCGTTACTCATTTAATTTCATATTGTTCTAATATTTACATGAATACAAATTAAATACACTGAATCTCTTTTTTTATTTGAATCCACCGCTGAAGATCGTTTGTCCTTATAAATTCTACTTCCGAGTCTTCTTTTACATAATTAGTTACTGCCATATTTTATACATAATTCCCTCTATACATGTGTGATTCATTTGTTCGTTTATTGCTACCTTTTTGGTTACTACATCTAAGTACTTAATAAAATAATGGTTGATAAGTATCTCTTTATATACATAATATTATGATATTATTTTGTTCATTAAGCACATTTAGATTTACATCTCCAAGTAAGAAATCAATAGATGCATTGCATAGCATTAAAGTTAGAGTATCGAAGTGATTCAAGGAATTAAATAAATAAATATTAAGTATATCATTATATTTTTTCAAGGATCTTGAACTTAAAACAAATAAGATTAGACCTGAACAGACTAATGCAATAATTACAATAGCGTATTATCCAAGGTTGATATTTTCAGTTGCGAACTTACCAAATACAAGAGGTCCATAAAAGAATATTTCTCTGATGGTTTGTGAATAATGTTTATGTCTATATTGTTTATATCTCTATTATGATTTGATTTATATCTACAACCTCCATGGCTATAAATGTGTTGTTTTGTAAATTTTTCATTTTATATAATCTTTTGTTTTATACACAGACATAGGAATTAATAGACGAGAAGATAATGGCGAGGGGTAAAATCAACTGTTGAAGAACGAAGGGAGTGAAGCTGACTGTGATTCATCAATAAATCAATCTGACAGTAAATAGGCATCTCGCATTATAATATCACCATTTACTTCTTAAAAGTAAAATCTGCTTTTGAATGAATAGACATTTTTACATGGGAGCGCAAATTACTTGCCACGTTATGAACAAATTTGCGAAGTCCAAATTCGGTTCTATTTTCAGAGTCGAATATTTCGTTTAAGTATTTAGTTAAGACACTTTTATAAATGTTCATAATTTACTTCCCAGCAACCAACCAGCATTGTGTTTCGCGTCCAGACGTTTCTCGATGTGATAGTAACAACTGATCTATATTATACGATGTGAATATGCTTAAAATAATGCTTATATATGGAATGTAATACGACAATTGGGTTTATTCTCTTTTTCACATCTATTTTTACAAGTTTTCATAGCACAAGTCAACATTCTGCCGTGTTATTTCGTAAAATGAACCGATGATGCCTCGACCATAGTTCGCACAAGAATGATGACGTCACGTTTTCAAATTTCACTTGAGGCCATACGCGAGCACAGCCGGTTCCAATGGAACCGGTATGGGGAGTGGGGAATAATACGCTTTTAATCACTTAGGGCAGGTCTACTAATATTCATATGTCTATGGTTTTATATAAATTTTTTAATTCATATTTATAAATTTAAATTTAATTTACTTATTCCATATTATGCTGTCTCAGTAGATGTAAAATCACAAGGAGGAAATCCATAATTGGTTTTATTTTACTATATAATACTCATGTACGAACTGATTAAATGTAAACTGTCGATTTCCCAAAAATGAATAAATAAATAAAGATTCATTATGTTATTTATACCGTGAAGCAGCTGAATGAGTTGCTAGTATGATAAAATAAAGATATAGGTCAGTTTTCAATTCATTAGATCTTTGATTTGTAGTTAAAAATATAATACATATTTACAGTTTTATATGTTGATAAAATCCCATGTTTAAATGGATAATCTGTAGGTATCTTGAGTGGAAATCTGCTAAACAAATATTTTTCCATGTCTCTGAAGGAGTATGCAATGAGGATATCTTCATAAATAAGCGGTATATATAGTATGCAGTTGGCTTAGGGAAAATACCTGCTTACATCTAATATACCTAATTGTCCCTAAAGGGGTATGCAGAGAGGATATGCGGCCGTATAGCAAAAAACAACATATGTACTTATACAGGGTGTTAAAGCATTTACCCGAAGGATTTTAACCAGCGATTACTGAACACATTTGGAGTTAAAAATATGGATGTTGATTTTGTTGTCCGATAATTTTTTTTTTCCATTAAAAAAAATATGTATGCATACTATTCTCTAATATGTATTTGAGTTAAGCTTCATTTTATACTATCTTTTACTGCTTTGCATTAATCAATCATTGACTGCATGGCGAAGACAGGCGATGTCGGGTTAAATCAATGATTGACTGCTGGACGAAGATGAGCGATGTCGGGTTAAGTCAATGATTGACTGATGGGCGATGTTGGGTTAAATCAATGATTGACTGCTGCGCGAAGATGGGCGATGTCAGGTTAAATCAATGATTGACAGTCAGGCGATGTCTAGATAAATCAATGATTGACTGCTGGGTGAAGATAGGCGATGTCCGGTTAAATCAATGATTGACTGCTGGGCGAAGATGGGCTATGTCCGGTTAAATCAATGATTGACTGCTGGGCGAAGATGGGCTATGTCCGGTTAAATCAATGATTGACTGCTGGGCGAAGACGGGCGATGTCTGGTTAAATCAATGATTGGATGCTGGACGAAGAAGGAAAGGGCAAAAAGAGTTTTAAGAGACACAATATATTTTTTTTAATTATTTACTAACCAAAAATACTTACAGTTTTATGTGATTACTTATTTTATAGCATTTATTAAATAATTAATTAGGTATTAAATTAGTTGTGGTGCGTCTAATACTGTTTTCATTAATTTATTATTGGAGATAATGTCGTTCTGTTTTACTGTTCTTATAATATATCTAATGATTATGTTTTTTCTTTTGCTTTTGTTTGTAATGAACTATGCATAAACTGCTTAGTAATTAATGGGATCTTGTGGTATTTCACAATGTAATCTATTTATATGAAGAAGAGTGTCTGTGGCAGAAGGCGTGGATGTACAATAATTTTGCACACTTAACCTTCACAACAAGAGGAAGGTCACTGTTAACATAAGATTTCGAAAAACCACCATAACCCCTTTTCCTCCGCTTAAAACAGAATTTTGATACTTCATGATGAAATTTCGCACACTTGACATTAAAAATAAGAGAAAAATTACTGTCTACGTCTGATTTGAAAAAACTCTGTGTAAAGCCCGGGCAACGCCGGGCACTTCAGTCTTGATAATAATAAAATTTTTAAAATGCAGATCCAATTATTCTTTGCATAAACCACCTCATCAGGCTGAGCCTTATTCGAGGTGGCTGAAATTAAATTAAATATAAATATCATAGGAGATGAAAAGAAAATCATGAAATAAAAAGAAAGAAATGAGAGAAAACGTATGCGGTTGTTGTTGTTATATTGCAGAAGTTTTGAGTATCTGTCCGCCGGGGTTTCAAAATCTAATCATCTTTTAAAAGCATCTGATCAAACATCGCAATATCAGGGTGATCTTTGCCTAAGGTAGTTATCAACTGATCTCGAATTTCTAAATATGTTTTCCTAAGAAACACACACTTTTTTCTCAATTTAAGTATGGTGACAATTTTGCTTCGAGTTTCCCTAGTGTCTGCATGCTCTGGTCCTAGAGATGAGTGCTGACACCAATAAACATCTAGATATATTTTAAATGTTTTATCAAACTGTTCTTGCCCGGCCAAAGCATTCCCCATATTTAGCATGGCCTTCAACGAATCAGAGTGCATCGGACCCAAGAGTTTACATTTGGCCTTGTAAACTTCTTCAAACACTTTGTAAGCCTTTTCGTAGTCTCCTTGGCTGATCAACATAGCGGCAGAATTACCCAGCACACTGGAAGTTAGTGCATCATCAGGCTGTAAAACTGTCAAACACTTCTTGTAGGTCTCTTGATTCAATGTGATGGCTTCTTTATACTTTCCCAATTGATCGAGCGCTGTGGCTAGGTAAGAGCGCGTGTACAAGACATCAATGTGGTCTTCACCCAATGTTTCTCTTTGAGAGTCGTAGACTTCTTGGAACATTTTCAGAGCTTCCTGGTACCTCGCTTGCTTTGCTAGTATCAAAGCTACGTTACTTCTGATCCTGAGAGTGGGTTCCTCTTTTGCACCCAATATTTGAGTTCGCTTACAAAGTATCTCCTGATATAACTTTAATGCTTCTGTATATTTAGTTTGGCTGTACAAGACGGTGGCTATTTGTTCTTGGATATTCAGTGTTCCTGGATTGTATTCTCCTAACACATCTCTTCTTTCTTTTAATATCCTTTTCAACAACCTCAGAGCCGGCTTGTATTTCTCAAGGCCGACCAACAAATTCACTGCATCCAGATTATAGGAGACATCACTCTGCAACATCTCTTGTAAAACATCTGTGTGAGGAAAGTGACTGTGAATAGCTACAACTACCAATGTATGCTTATCTTTAGTCATGGCCCTCATCACCGCTTGAACAGTTCCAATATCTTGTGTTTGTTTTAAATCATCAATAACTGTTATATCACAGTTCTGTACCTTCTCAAATGATCTATTTACAAATCCAAGTAAATCTAAAATACTCCTCAACTCGGCAAGCTGCGTTGGTGTTTCTTCATTAGTATTTGTGGCATTGTAGATTGCGCCATTTGCTAAAAGTGTCTTAGTTATTTCATAGTGAGAGTATTTTGCTGCGTAATGTAATGGCGTTTTATTTGATTTTCCAACAGTGTTAGGATTAGCCTTGTTCTTGAGCAAAAGTTCGCAGATTTGGTTGTACCCCTTCCTTGCAGCTATATGAAGAAGTGAGTAACTGGCACTCTTCGCATCCAAAGGGACCCCTTCAATAATTAGTTGCTCAACTGCTGGAGCATCATTAAGTTCCACAGCTATGAAAATATCATCGATTGACTGAAGTAACTTTAAAATGTCTTTGTTTTCTGTGTAACTCTCAGGTTTCTTCCCAGAAGCATCCTCATTATTGTAAATAGCTCCTCCGGCTAATAAAGCGACAACAACGTCTTCGTTACCTCTCATTGTGGCCAAGTGAAGAGATGTCAAGAGGGTTAAATTAACAGAATCAACATTGGCTCCTTTCTCTATCAAAAGCTCCACAATGGCGGGATGACCGATGTGGGACGCATAGTGCAACAAGGTAACACCATTAACATCTACATCATTCACACTCATTCCACGCTCTAGGAAGAGTTTTACAACTTCGATTTGACCTTGATTTATTGCTACATGCATCGGCTTTAATGCTCCTGCATTTCTGTGATCAATATCTGCTCCCTGTTCCATCAAATATTCAGCAACGTTAATGCAGCCAACATATGCAGCAATGTGTAGCAAAGTGCTTTCAGATTCATCTTCTAAATTTAGATCGATAGTTTGATGCTTAAAGAACATTTGAACAATTTGCAAGTTCCCATTAATAACAGCCAACTCCAATGCTGTTTTGCCATCGTCGTGTCTAACATTTTTAGCTCCCGCTTTAAGTAAACTTTCAACTATTTCCAATAAGCCAGCTTTTACTGCCAGATATAATTGGTCTTGATTTTTAGTAACGACATCAGCTCCGCTCGCCAATAACATGTCAACGAATTCTCGATGACGATAGTTTACAGCGATTCCTAAAGGAGTGCAGCTATTCTCATCGCAAGCATCAACTTCAAGTCCTCTCTTTACCAATTCTTTGCCTATATTCCAGTTCCCGTTGCGAGCGGAGTGGTGCAAGAGAGTGGACCCGTCATCAGCCACTTTATATATAATATCTTTCTTTTTAAGCAAAAGTTCAGTGAAGGTTCTGTTCCCCGCTATGACTGCTTGTTTCAGAGGTTCGCCACCTTGGGCGTTAATATCAGCGCCTCTTGCAAGCAAAAACTCAGCCAAGGCGT
Source organism: Hesperophylax magnus (assembly GCA_026573805.1). Lineage (NCBI taxonomy): Eukaryota > Metazoa > Arthropoda > Insecta > Trichoptera > Limnephilidae > Hesperophylax > Hesperophylax magnus. Next base: position 7,135,640 of record JAIUSX010000184.1, on the reverse strand, counting down.
TGTAGCCATACTTGACCGATAAGCATAGTGACGTTAAACTGTCTACTTGGGCTTCTTCAATGTCTGCCCCATGATCGAGCAAGATTTCCACAATAAGCAGGTTGTTACTTTCAGCGGCTACGAGTAACGGGGTAAAACCTTGACTTGTTCGAAGATTGATATCAGCGTGATTTTCAATTAAACATTTAGCGACATTGATGAGCCCTTGAAAGCAAGCTCTAAGCAGGGGAGTGTGATTTTCTGCAGTTTTTGTATTAATATCGGCTCCTTTACTTATTAAAAGTTGAATTAGGTCTCCTGAACATGTGCCATTGATTGCCCCGTTGAGAGGTGTAGATTTATCAATGTCCTCGGCGTTAACATTTGCCCCCCAATTGATCAAAGCTACTGTAACTTCCTGGTAGCATCCGACAGTGCTAAGATGAAGCGGCGTGGTTCCAGAATCCGTAGCTGAGTTAACATCGGCTCCCGCTTCCAAAAGAGTTAAGACCGCGTGCAAGTTGCCGTAATATGCGGCAATGTGTAGTGGTGTATGAGAATCTTTATTTCTGCAGTCAATTTCCATTCCATCTGCAATTAGTGATTTTACCACATCATTCTGACCAGATATTGCAGCATGGTGGAGTGCAGTTGAATTGCCCACATCTACAAATTTTGTTTTGGCGCCTTTTTCTAAAAGAAGTTTAACAATGTGATGATGCCCATTGGATGCAGCACACATTAGTGGACTCATGAGATCATATCTCAAAGCATCGACTTCAGCGTTATGTTTCAGTAACAATTCAACCACTTCTTTTTTCCCATTGATGGAGGCAGAGTGCAGTGGAGTCTGCTTCCATTGGTCATCTGTTTCGTTGACAGAGGCTCCATTCTCCAAGAGAACTTTTAAAATATCAATGACGCAGTCAGCTCTGCCCACGAGGTTGTTTAATGGAGTGTTCCCATTGGTAGAAACCCTGAGGTTAATGTTCGCGCCTTTGTTTATCAGCATTTTTACGATTGCCAGATATCCGTGGTTCACTGCCAAATGCAAAGCTGCCTCACCGTGGAAGCATTTTGCATCAACATCGGCTCCATTTTCCAATAAATATTCAATCAGCTCTTCGTGGCCATACTCCGCAGCCTGATGAAGAGAATTCAAGCCGGTATCAGATTCATAATCTTGAATGCTGATATTTCCATCTTCCAATAAAGCCTTCACAGAGTCAATGCGATTATTCCTTACGGCAAGGTGCATAGCTCCTCCACAATTCTTATCTCGTATTGTACTGTCAGCCCCGAGTCTGAGCAACTCTCTCACACTTTCCGCTCGTCCTTCTAGAGCCGCAATGTGTAAAGGCGTTCGACCGATCTTATCAACATGATTGACAAATAGCCCGGCTTCTTCCACAAGGAGTGTTATCATAGATGTCCTCCCGTAGGCAGCGGCAGAGTGGAGTGCACTTTGACCATAAATATCTGTAGCATTTGCTTCCACGAACTTCTCCTTTAGTAGAAACTGTATAACTTCCAGACATGAACCACGAGCAGCCAGATGCAGCGTAGTCAACAAGTGAAGACTTCTATAATTAGCATCGGCCCCCTTTTCCAAACACCTCTTAAGATCACGTAGAGTTAATTCAGTCAAAGCTTTGCATAATTCTCCTTGTTTGTCAATTACATTCAAATCTTTATCAAACTTAGATTTTAAACGGTGAATATCGTGCATGTCAATTTTACCAATTTTATTTTTGTAAGTAATTGTGTTTTCCACTATAATTTTAGCAGTAGAGAATACAGCCAGAAAGGAGTCGGAGAAGAAAGTATCGACCAATGGATTTCCATGCGCCAAGTAGTTTCTTAGAATTTTGCCCGTTAGAATGGGAGCATCGGTCTCTATAAAGAGCACACTTCCAACCAGGCACTTGGAACTGTCCAAGTCAGACAAGATGTCGAGAACAAGCGATTCAATCACAAACCTTTTATATTCACTTACACAATTTAGCAATATTTTGCTGTCATTAATGTCGTGAACAATCGTTTTCAATTCTGATTGTTTTCGAGTAAGATCTACATTTGCTGCAACTGTCTCTATAACAGGTTTCTTTTTTAGATTCTTCGTCTTAATTGGTTCATTTCCTTTCTTTTTTGGTGTGCACTTTCCCACTTTTTCTTTGAACTCGTCTATCCATCGAATGCTGTTTGTTTCGTAGGCCAAAACACAATAAATTTCAACAGTAAAATTTAAAATTGACTGACGTTCGTTGTGAGATAGTCGTGACTCAACACTCTCATAGAATTTAACCAAGAGATTGCCCAACTCGTGTACCGTTTGGTAGCTGAATGTGTTACCCGACTTCTGGGGTGACAGTTTTTTTAGGATCACTAAGGCGGCACATCTCAACTGAATAACATTGTTCTTCTGCACCCGGTGAACTCTGTTTTGTAAATAAATGTCACTAAATGTTTTCATCATTACCAATCCCACCGAGTATTCTTTGAGCATCTCTTTAGTATCTTCTGTGCTGTGGATTATGTCACTGATCTTTTTAATAATATTTTCTTCATACTTTGTTTTATCCGCAATATTATGACAGAATTTTGCAAATAGTTCTTTGACCTTTTGTTGCTCTATAGTTCGTTGATCGATGATAAGCAAATCAGGCTTTTCTAAGATATGTAAATCTTCAAATACATTAAGACACTCGTCAATCTCATCTAAGACTTCGGTTTTTGTGATTTTGAATAAAGTGATTTTGATTTTCTCTATTTTGTTGGAGTAAAGGATTTGTGCAATCACAATGCCGATCTTTTTGATGTCATTCTGAATGTTGGTGTAAAACTTGACGACTTGGTCTCCAGCCATTTCTTGAAGAATATGTGCATGGGCCAAGGAGTTTCTCAAAGCTGTGAGGACTTGTTTAGTTTCTTGAGGGGCCGACATTAGGAGTAAGTCGCTCACAGATTCTGATAAGTTAGGAGACTCGAGAGTATCTTTTAAATGCTCCCCTAGAAGTTGCAAACTCCTCTTGACTGTAAGTTGCCCCCCTCTAGTTCCACAATCTGCCACCAGGGCCACATCCACACACACCTTCATCTTATCCAAAGAGTGTAAGTCTCTAACATCTTTATAATCATTGTATAAGTCTTGGAATTCCGGATGAACATCCAAAATACCAGCAATCACCTTCTGCCGACCACTTCTTGATGAAACATTAAGTTTGCTCGCATCTAGAGTCTTGAAATTCAACTTTAAATCTTCCAAAGATTTACAAAAATCACCAATCTTTTTCAAAACGCTTTGTTTACTCAATACACTGCGGTAGACTACATTCATATTGCTGCGAATAGTGTGTGCCGATACAAATATCACTAAACAAAACACTATTTCTTCCCATGGCATATTCACATAAGTAGATTTCAAACTCTGCTTTAAAATATATAGATTTTTTGCTATAAACTTCACAATGTACAGGAATTTTGCATCAACTCCTGGAAGTAAGTTATCCAGGCTTCTGAGAATATTAATCTTTTCCAGAACTAAACATAAACGTTCTTCAATATCGCTTGCGGATAGTGGAACAAATGTATCATTTTTGGAGAAAAAGCTTAGATTTATTAATTTGTATTGAACAATGAAATCCATTCCATCCGCCAGTAGGACATTGTTCAATTGGAGCTGATGATAAGCTGCAGCTATGAGAGAATATGTTTCTTCTGTAGAATACTTCTGCTGCAATTCAGTTACAAGCTTTTCAAAGCCGTCCACATTGCCACACCTAATTGCCGCATTAACTTTGTCTTCTTCATCCATTTTCAGTACTTTATAGTTAAACACTCTTAACATTGCTGTTCTTCTTCTGTTAGCCTCTCTTATCTGAGGTTGGTTACCATCAGGACAATATTCACTATTTACGCTGGGGCCGAAATTGTACTTTTACACGCCACATAGCTTTCAAATTCGCAAACAAAATTAATATTATCACTAACTAAAAAAAAAACTTTAATATTTAGGAAAATTTATAAATAATTAGATTAAATTGTGCCAACCAAGTAAGTCTCTTCCAAATTATTCATCAATTTGCTTGTTGGTTGCTGCACAACGATTCCGAGAAAATTCATCATTATCTCTAGGGACAGATTTTCAAATTAATGCTATTATAAGAAAAAAAAAATTATGTGTTTTGTAAATCGTCAAGGTTTTAACTTTGTTGTTAGATATTGGTTATATTTCATTCACTTTCTAAAGAATGTCGAAACTAATAAAAATAAAATTAAATAGTCTTATTTATACAAAATAGTGATGAAAACGTATGAACCTAACCTAACCTGTTCTTTTATTATGTTATTTTTTATCACTGTTCTATTTTATCCGATTACCGTTTAGTGACCATATTGGAATAGCCACGTAAAAATTGCCGTAGATATCAAGGGAGCCGAGCCACAAAATCATTAAGCTGAGAAAAATATACACAAAGATTTTTCTTGATAAAAAATTAGTATTTTAGATATGTCTTATATCTCTTTGGCACTGAATATTGAAATAAACAAATAGCAAGGAAGAGAGTTAGGATTCTTATGCCTGTTGACCACTAGAACTGTGTGGACATTCTCTAAAAGAGGATGGACCGCCAAACAACTCGGTCTTGGCACCATGCTGGCTTCATTCACATTCATATATAACCCTTCTGTTATTCTGACACCAGTATTTGGTTCACTTGAATCGTGCCATATCATTCACGGGTGTCCCCGACTTCTTCTACCATTTATATTCGCTTCATATAATATTCTCCTTACACTCCTTTCTTCGTTTATTCGCTCCACGTACTCTATGTATCTAAGTGTCCTTTTCTTAATCTTACTTGATGTCAACAATAACCCGACACGTTAAGTTAGTTTTTTCTCTGTTTCTTTTGCTGAGTTGGAGGAAGACGAGACTTTAAATCATCATCAAATGTGGACCGAAGCGCACTTGCTTGGCCACAAATGTGAGCAGAAGCGCACTTGCCTGGCCACAAATGTGAACCGAAGCGCAATTGCCTGGCCACAAATGTGAACGGAAGCGCACTTGCCTTGCCACAAATGAGAACCAAAGCACAATTGCCTGGCCACAAATGTGAACCAAAGCACAATTGCCTGGCCACAAATGTGAACGGAAGCGCACTTGCCTGGCCACAAATGTGAACTGAAGAGCACTTGCCTGGCCACAAATGTGAACCGAAGCGCACTTGCCTGGCCACAAATGTGAACTGAAGAGCACTTGCCTGGCCACAAATGTGAACCGAAGCGCACTTGCCTGGCCACAAATGTGAACTGAAGAGCACTTGCCTGGCCACAAATGTGAACCGAAGCGCACTTGCCTGGCCACAAATGTGAACCGAAGAGCACTTGCCTGGCCACAAATGTGAACCGAAGCGCACTTGCCTGGCCACAAATGTGAACCGAAGCGAAATTGCCTGGCCACAAATGTGAACGGAAGCACAATTGCCCGGCCACAAATGTGAACGAAAGCACATTTGCCTGGCCACAAATGTGAACCAAAGCACAATTGCCTGGCCACAAATGTGAACGGACGCACACTTGCCTGGCCGCAAATGTGAACCGAAGAGCACTTGCCTGGCCACAAATGTGAACCGAAGAGCACTTGCCTGGCCACAAATGTGAACTGAAGCGAAATTGCCTGGCCACAAATGTGAACAGAAGCACAATTGCCTGGCCACAAATGTGAACGAAAGCACATTTGCCTGGCCACAAATGTGAACCAAAGCACAATTGCCTGGCCACAAATGTGAACGGAAGTACACTTGCCTGGCCGCAAATGTGAACCAAAGAGCACTTGCCTGGCCACAAATGTGAACTGAAGCGCACTTGCCTGGCCACAAATTTTGCAAGAAGTTGTCAATAGCGTCAAGCCACATCATATTAAATTATTTGGAAGCAAACGACTGATACCGCTTGTTGTCATTGACTGCTTCAATCTAAGTACTAGGTCTCTTGGAAATTTACAAAATACTGATAAATTGGGTGTTTTGAGGTTCAAATCCATTGATGGTTTTAACTATTTGAATACATATCGTAGATATTTCGACGATTTTCGCTTCTTCAGTGGGCGTTGAGAGTTCGGCGTGCGAGGTAGTGGGGTAGTGTGCGTTATTTTTAAAAAAAATGGCTTATTTCAATTACAAAAACAGTGAATTGCGAGCCGTAATTTCACAGCAAAAATACATTCAACGAGAATACGTAGGATTGTAATAATTTTTTCCCTGTTTTTTAACATGCGATTTTAGTACATATTATGAAAAAAAGCCCAGCACACAAACGGTTAAAATGCTTTTGGGTACTTTTTTTGTTCTTACTCATTTTCGCTAAATTTAAAACAACGAAATGAATGTTAAAAATTTTTCAGTTTTTCAAATTTAAAAATCTATGTTACAAGACCGATGCATACACATTTCATAAAAAAAAATTTGTTCAATTTTTAACGCGTATTGAAAAAACAGACCAATAAATGATTTTAAGTTGAAATTTGCGGTAAAATTACGTATTTCCTGTGTACTTTTTTTGTCTGTAAGGATTTATCAGTGAATCATAATAGTGGGTTTTATCGTAAGTAAACATTACAATAATGTGCACTCAACAACCAATCATAAAATGATAAGTCTTTTGATAAGATAGTGTTTTATTTATTCGTTTGTGATAGATATTTATGTAGGAAATTGTTGTCACTTACATTTTGAGGCAGTCAGCGTAGAAGTAGTAGGTATAATCCACAAAAATCCCAAATGATGTTAACAGAGTGGAAGATACTATCAGTATCGCCCTGATGAAAGACCACTATCAGGATCAAAAGGTTGCTTGAAGTTTATTTATTTTTCTGTACATGGCACAACATGTGCAATAAACGTAAGTATGTTGCAGAGGGCATTTTTAGGGAGAGGAAGTTCTGTAAAGGAAAAAGGTGTGAGGGGTGAGTAGGAATCTAAATATTAGCATTCTTCTAGTGCACGTTGAAGGATTATAATAATAGGATGTTGGGATACAGGACGAGAAAGCGGTCAGTCCCCTCAACTGTTCTTCTTTATCTATGGCCAGTCAGAGCTGGCCCTATGCAATTGGAGCTGTCCGCTCCGGGTGACGACTTGCCAAGGAGCCAAGGCGCTGATAATACTTAAGACAGCGCCCATGACCGCCATACAAATCATCCAAATATTAATAATTACGGTGATCACAACCGCTGAGCGTGAAAATAAAACTCGCAGCGTTGCACCTCCCACCAATCCATATTTAATACATTTACGAGTATATACCTACCGATATTTTATTTTAACAAAAAAATTACGAATAAACAAGCAGCAAAAAAACAGCAAACAGTTCCTTTAAACGCCCTCCTTCCAGCCGTTTTGGCTATAAAATGTAATACTAGCAGAAAATAATGTGGTAGAACGAGACGTCTACAGGCGTCAAAGTGAGCGAATGTTTTAAGAGAGAAACCGTGCTACATGAATTAATACATTTTTTTAAATAAATTTAAAATAAATCAAATTTAATAATATTATAATAATTCTTAAGTTCTGCAAGTATTTCTGTTATTTTTACAGTTTTTAATGTGACAGCTGTTTCGGCTTTTGAGGCCATTATCAAACTGTGGATATGTCCACACGGTGACGACTTAACGGCACACGGCAGAACTTAATAATTATTATAACATTATTAAATTTGATTTATTTTAAATTTATTAAAAAAAATTAAATGGAGTTCTACGAATTAAACACCAAAACAATAAATGAATTAATACAGCTATCTCATTCTTTCAATGGTTTTAACTTTCCAAGGAACGACATGTATAAACAAAGGTCAATTGAAAATACTAAATACAGATGGCATTAGTTCTGTTTACAACTCGCATACGTATTCTTCCAGCATGTTTAGAGTACTCAGTAGGAAATTTCTGCAGTACTTCCTCTCTCATAATTCACAGGATTGTCGTAAGCAATTTTGGTGTGAATTGGTTTTGACAAGGGATGTCAAAATTCTATTAGCGCCAGGTGCCTTTACCTGTATCATCCCCTTTTCCACCTCCTTTCCCTCTGCACTTCCTTCAGCCTCAAAAAATAACCCAAATGTGAGGATGACATAGTCTGACTGGCTCCCTGCAGTTGAGACTCTGTTGTAGACCCAGTTTTAACGTGTTTGTTCATCAAATGCTGGACCACCTTGATTTGAAGTTCGGAAAAGAATAAAAGTTCAAAGTAAGCGTGGTGAACAAGAATAAGAAAAAGACGCTTAGATGGCTTGGATACGTAGAGCAATTGGACGAGGAATAATGCAATAGGAATAGCGTGAACATACAACGGGGAAGTGAATCGAAGAAGATGCTCATGTATGAATGTGAATGAAGCAAGACTGAATTGTGTGGCACTTCGTCCTCTCCGCTACCCTTTTGGATAAATAACATGATGGATAGATAGGTACTGTTCAAATCCCTTGCAATTTTAATTTATTAAAAGGACCACGCCAGAGTTTAAATAACAGAAGAGTATGTATGAGACAATTTAGTGTGAACGGAACAAGGAGTGTACGCTAAAACCAAGTTGCGTGCCATCCTACTACAGTAGAACCCCGTTAATTCGAACCCCGATAATTCGAAAACGCGTAATTCGAAATTTTCGCCAAAAAAATTTCCGCAGAAAAATTTTTTCATACAAAAATTTTTAATTAAGTAATTCGAAATTTATTTTTGTCCGCGAAAATATATCGTATTTTTACGAATATATCTATTTAAAGGGTAGGCCGCGACCGAAATCGGCAGGGAAATCTCAATGTAAGCGTAAATATATAGCATTTTTATGAATTTATTGCGAATATCTGAATTTAAAGGTCCTGCCGCTACGGTAATCGGCCGCGAAAATAAAGAAATAATTGGTATTAATACGAATTTACAACTAAAATACCACCCGGATTTGAAGAGGCGGCCGAGAAAATCGATTTTCGACGTTTTTTTTTTTCATAAAATTTCGAATTACGTGGGAATTTGTTAATTCGAAATTTGATTTTTGATGTCCCGTGGATTTCGAATTAACGAGGTTCTACTGTACTACACTAGTTAGTTAATTAGTGAAATTAAAATAAATCAAATTACATAAATTATCATTTATTTTTTACTTATGCTATAAAATATTTACAAAAGAAAATATCTAAAGTCCAGCCAGACAGTACAAAGGTAAGTTTGTTGCCTATTAATGATAATAATGATTTTCATTTTCAAAAATTGCATCAATAAAGAAAATAACAGATTCTACTTATAATGTAAAAAATAATAGCGATTTTCTTCAGTTACATAAAAAAACACATATTTTATGAAACATTGATAATATTGAAACATCTCCATAAGACTGATGATTAGGTTGGGTTAGTGTGATATTAAATCTCACTAATATATTTGTATCCATCGTTAAAGAACTGTTACAGCTTGACACGCTTATCTCTGCAGCAACAAACGAACTAAACTATTTTTTAACCTTACCTGCACGGCTGTCGTACATGTGATCTATCGGCGATTATCGCTTTGCGCAGATATTGCATATTTGATCGGTGAACTTTCACTAAAGCATCGTAACATACATTGTGTCAAAACATGCCGTGTGATGGATAGATTGCGTTGTAAAGGTTAAAAATACAAAGATTTTTTTGTATCCAAAATATCTGCATAGATAAGTGTGTGGATCAGTGCGAGGCAGGGTCCGGCCGGTAAGCGGAGATTGCAGATTGCTACTTTATCGGTCGATCTCTCCAAATACGACGTCCAGGGTACCGATGATTGCTACTATGTCGGCCAGCATCGAATTCTTGCCAATCTTCTCCAGGGCTGCGAGGTGGGCGAAGCCGGGCGCCTTGATCTTGCAGCTGCAAAGGAAAAAGATAACATAAGAAACAAGGTAACACAGGAAACAAGATAAATTACGAAACAAGGATACGTAACCTCTCAAACGTCGGAGTAGGAAAATCATTAAAATACTGTAGAGCGAAAATTTGCAGAACTGCGCAAACATTCATGAAATAAACAGTAGAATCTACAGTGACATTAGCGCAAGCGATTCTGATTTCATCGTCTATGTGCGCAAGCGCCGAGCATAGTCTTAAAAATTAACACACACATGTGCTTGAAAAACAATCCACTGGTAAAAGTAACATAGGAAACAAGATAACATAATAAGCGAGATAAGTCCAATGAGATGGATCAATTTCTCCATGGTGAAAGACCATCATTCAGAATCGAAACATTGTGTGAAATGGCACTAATATGTACGCAGCCAGGTACTTCCTCATTCGCATTTCCTTCTTGTCCTCACTACCTTCAGCCTCACAACATACCCCAATTGGGAATGCCATGGTATCACCGGCTTCAAACGATTGGGAGCAGTTGGGACTCACATAATAAAAGCAAAATTTCGATTGTGAAGTTGAAATACCACTGACGATGGTATGTATGTGCGAACTGAACTAACCGGTAAGGCTTGCTGGATCCATCAGCCACCAGGTAAACGCCGAACTCTCCCTTGGGGGCCTCGATGGCGGTGTAAGTGGCTCCCGGGGGCACCTGGTAACCCTGAGTGAACAGCTTGAAGTGGTGAATCAGCGCCTCCATGGATTGCTGCAAGAACCAACCAACATACACAATCGTTAGCACACGCTTTGAGAAGATTCCAAGACAAAAGTGACAGCATTGACATGGTGAGAAACTATCCAACAGCTGTAGAAAGTCCAAACCCCAAATGAGCCAAGTAAATTACTAATATGGATACAAATCCACCGAGCCAGTAACATTAACAGTAACGAACACTTAATTCTGTTTTACAGAAGGTAATCAGATGGAGCCAAGTCCAGGCTGTACGGGGGATGATTTCCATATTTTACTCACGAAGAAGTGGCTTGGGGCTCAGCACTTTGATGACAATGAAGATCTTCAAAATGCTGAGACAGACTGGCTACATTCTCAGGCGGCCGAGTTATGCAGAAAGAATTTGACAATTGGTGGAAGGCTATGACAAGTGCTTGAATTTAAATGGCAACAATTTTGAAAGCTATAGATTTAAGAAACACATAATAAAATGTGTTATTTCTACTATGCGATTTTTTAATTTACAGCAAACAAATTTTTAATTTAAACCTTTTTGAACAGCCCTCGTATCATTGATAAACAGGTTTTGAGATGTGCTGGCTGTAAGTGTCAATATTTCTACAACCAATAAAATATATGTGATAACATTCACTGTAAGCATTAAGTGTATGCTATAATATATATGATCAACCTTACATAGCATCGTTTTCGATTAAAATCACCTCAAGGGTGATGAAATATTGTAAGTAATAGGGGTAAGTTTAGTTGCAAGTGGTAAGTGCAAGTGATAAATGTAAGTGGTAAGTGTTTTGGTATAAGAGGTAATTGTAAGCGGTAAGATTCCTAGTATTTGACGGCCGGCGTGGTCTAGTGGTATACGCTTTTGACTACAGATCCGAAGGTCGCGGGTTCGAACCCGGCGTGCGCAAATAAATTTTATTTGATTAATTTGTGTTATTTCACAATTAATTAATTTAAAATAATATATAGTATATTTGCGGCACGTTCCAGAGTGGAAGATACTCTCAGTATCACCCTGGTGTAAGACCACCATTCAGAATTGAAACGTTGCTTGAAATGGCTTTAGCCGTGTTTGGTGACCAGATCTGAATAGCCAGGTACTTCCCCACCTTCCTCTTCCCCATAATCCCTCCCCTCCCCAATACCCTCAGCCTCACAACATACCCCAATTGGGGATGCCATAGTCTCACTGGCTCCAGACGGGAGCAGTTGGGACTCTTGTGCGGTATTACACATAAAAAAATTGCAGTATGATCAGCAAATCATCAGGTTTGTAAGTCCTACCTTCATCTCAACCCTGGTAGGGGGACACAGCTTGGCATCGTCTGTCTTGATCTCGCCGGGGGGCATCTGATTGAGGCACTGATCGATGATCCTCAGCGACTGACGCATCTCTTCCACGCGGCACAGATATCTGTGAACAAACAAAAACAATTAATGCCAAGTGGTTTTTATGATACTTCTTTGGTTGTTGCCGTGTAGTTCGTAACCCCCACTCCATTTTCCCTGGTAAACAAGGCTCCTCCACTCCAACCCGTCGGTGAACTTCTTCTGCTTTTCCTGCCTTCTACTGTTCCAGTGACAATGAGTTTCTTCAGGTTCCAGTTCTCAGTTTAGCGAGCAACGTATCCAAAGTTGAAAACGCCGAAAGCAGTCATTTAACAGATTGCAGATATTTAGTTCTTCCAGAATGGATATATTAGTGCGTCTGGCTATCCATGGAAACCTGAGCATTTGTCTCCAGCACCACATTTCGAGTGCGTCCATTCGCTTCCCTTTGCTGGATGTAAGTGTTATTATTTCTACACCCGATAGAAATAAAAATGATAATATCAAATTGTAAAACAGTTGCCGTAAGGGCTGACTTGTTGGCTATAGTTATTAAAAAATACCATACACCCATCTTATTGTCGGCTCACCTGTCGTAGCAATCGCCATACGTGCCGATGGGGACGTCAAACTCCATGAGATGGTACGCATCGTAAGGTTGGGTCTTACGCAGATCCCACTTGATGCCAGATCCGCGCAACATCACACCACTGCAAAAAAATTATTACATATCAGTGTTATTATTATTCTTCAAATATACAGTACATACATACATGTTCTTCATTCTTCTGTACTTTTCGTGTATGTATGTTACTGTATATTACTGTATACATATATGTATTATGGTATTTTTTTTTATATATTTGTACAGTATATTACATAACATAAAAACTTGGCTTGGAAACCTGGACACTAAGCCAAGAGATCAGATTGGTAGATACTTTCAGTATCGCCCCCGGTGAAATACCACCGTTCAGAATGAAATGTTGCTTGAAATGGCTTTAGCCGTGTTTAGTGACCAGATCTGAAAATCCAGATACTTCCCAACCTTCCTCATTCCCATCTCCTTCCCCTCCACATTCCCTTCAGCCTCATAATATAATCCAATTGAAGATAATAATAGTCGCACTGGCTCCGGGCTGTTGGGACTCTTTAACATTTACATAATGGTGCTGACAGATTACACTATGCGCATCATGGCTTGGCTTATTGCAGCATATCGACGCTATAACTATCATCCCTTCGGCACTGGCACATAGTCGGGAAACACACCAAACGTGCGCCCAACATTTGTAACGGTTGACAGCTGGTTCATCATCAGAACATCCATCTCGCCCATGCGCTCGGCGAACTTGCAGGTAGACTCACCTGAAGCCGTAGTTGAGAGCGTCCTCGGCCGAGACGATGCCTACGTCCTTGGTCCTCTGCACCCACAGCCGGTTCACCGTCAGCACGTCCTCCACCTCGTCGAGGCGCTCAGCGAACCTGGACGAAAAGTCGTAAATATCGTCCATGAGACCCAGCGGCATGTCCTGCAACAACCAGATTGAGATAACATCATGTTAAGAAGGAAATATTATAATCAAGCACTAACTAACCATTGTGCTTTTTCTTCGGAGGGTTAGGCAGCGAGAGTAGATCGTCACATAACCCTGACTTATTTTTTACATTAACTCCACACAGGAGACCCTGAAGGAAATAATTTCATAATAATTTCGTCTTTTGGGGATGCTGCATGGAGGGTCTTTTTGAGGAAAGGTCTTGAAGAGATCGATGTTGTAGGAGGGAGGAAACACAGAAGCCGGCAAATCATTACACAGCAGAACTATTGAACTCAAGAATTAGTTGTAGAAAAGATTAGTTCCTCGGAGCATCTTCCATTTAAATACCGGTAGAACAAGGACAACATTCCCTCCTGACTTCTTTGCTCTAATGAATGCAATCTGTTTGTTAAGAGGAAAATCAATCAAACAGACCGCCCGTTTCTGCACATAGTCAAGGGTTTTTTCAGGTATTTTGGGGCTCCAGACCAGAGATGGCTGCCAAATTCAACAGTGGGGTGCACTTGCGATTTTCACAGGGTTAGCAGTTGTGTACTATTGAAGTATCTGCGAGCCCTATACAGCATGCCTAGCTTCTGAGAGGCTAACTTATCACTGGTTTCGATGGAGCCTCAGTGGCAGAGCTGGCCACTTAGAGTTACACCAGGCATATCAATTGAAGACTTGTTGGGAAGATTGTAGATGTCTTGACACTCACTCCATGCTTTATTCGCATTCATACATCGTCTCAAACAAACTGGAAATGCCATCAGAGTAGAAGATACTCTCGGTATGCCTTTAGCCGTGTTTGATGACGAGATCTGAATAGCCAGCTTCCCCGTCTATGTCTTCCTCTTCCTCATCTCCTTCCCTTCTCAACTATCCTCAGCCTCACAATATTGAATTGGGGATGCCATAGAAACACTAGCTTCAGACAGTTGGGACTATTTTTTTTTTAAAGATGCGTGACAACTTACGAGTGAAACTCCTCCCGGCCGAATGTACGCGGCGTGCATGCGCGCGCCGGACACACGCTCGTAGAACTCCATCATCTTCTCGCGCTCCTCAAACAGCCAGAAGAAGGGGGTCATGGCTCCGATGTCGAGGGCGTGCGTACCCACGGCCATCAGGTGGTTCAGCAAACGGGTGATTTCCGCAAACAGAGCTAAAAAAGTAACGGAACAAACATTAGAACAAGTCCAGAGTATAGACTATTTACACACAAGAATCGCATGCGTTGAATATTTCGTTATATACATTAATTAATTTAATTTAATTAATTTTTTTTAAAGAAAGACAAACATTCCCGGGTTACGAATAACCCAACAATGTTTGAAAATCTCCTACTACCACCACATTATTTCATTTATTTATTTATTGCATCTCACTATACATAAAACACCTTTTTTTTCTCATAAAAATCAACCTCAATAGGACTGAGCCTGTATCGAGGTTAAAAATTTACATTAGAGTGAAGCAAACATAAGAGTAATCACAAACATAAAGTAATTCTACATACACACACGAAATATTTCAAAATTAAAGAAAAAATAAGTATTAGATGTGTTACCAGATGGGTAATTTGACAGTATATTGTAACAATATTTGAACCATAACTAATCATTAATCATTATTCAAAAGAAGAAGCAAAGTAGATTATAAAGAATATTTCGTTATATACAGTCCAGAGAAAAATAGAGTGTGCTGCTGTTTGTTGAAATCGCTTACCAGGTTATTGCTTCCTATACATTCCTTACTCAACATTACCATCTCCTTCCCTCTTTCACTCTGTTCCCTTGTAAAGTCTACTGATATCAAACAAGAAGAAACAAGACAACTATATTTGTTATTGTGGTTACATTGCAATCATTTAAAATGAGTCCCTAGAAACATTTTCGTGCTCGAGATTATGCGTGCTATCGCCAATCAAATCTCGTATTACAGATTCGTATTGTAACTGTCAATTGTCATCGATTAATGAATATTAAGCGTATTTCGTTAATATTACATCTAAAAGGGATCGAAATGACAATCTAATCTCCTTCAACGGAAACAATCTTCCCAACAAGACTAACATTGATATAACCGTTTGATGTAACCCTAAGTGACCAGCTCAGGCACGGAGGCTTCATAGAAGCCAGAGTCAAGTTCGCCTCTCAGAAGCTGGGTGTACTGTGCAGGGCCCGCAGATACTTTAAAAGTACACAACTGTTAACCCTGTACAAATCGCAAGTGCGCCCCACTGTTGAATTTGGCTATGTGCAGAAACAGAGAGCATAGGTGTTAGGTGGGAATGTCCTTGTTCTACCGATACTTCAATGACAGATGATCGGAGGAACCAACATCATTGATCCCTTCGGCACTACATAGTTGGGAAACACACCAAACGTGAGCCCACCATTTGTACACGATTGACATTTGTCACATGAAAACGGGTTGTTTCTACATTCGTGAGTTCAACAGCTCGGCTGTGGAGCTATTTGCCGTGTTTCCTCCCTCCTACAGCATGAGTTTATTTAAGACCCATATTCACTCCTTCCTCTCCTCAAAAACACTCCCACACAGCGACCCCAAAGATGACATAACCCTTAGTGAAATTATTTTCCTCAAAGGCCTCCTGTGTGGAGGTGTGGAAAAAAAAAAAAAGTTGCATAATGTAAAAAGACACTCTCAACGCTTGAAAAAGTGATACGATCAGGAGAAATTTTATATGTGGCGAAACACCGACACATTCCTTTATCACCATTGGGCGTCAAGAGTTGCGATTTAAATGGCAGATAATTCAATGGAAAACTAATGTTACTTTAAAAAAGCACTATCGTACAGTCGAATATTTTCACATAAACATCAAAGGGTATTTGGAAATTAGTGTTACTTTCTGAAATGGGACGTGTTATTTTTTAACACTTCTTTTAAAATAACAAAGAAGCCATTTGTTAACTATAAAATTTTTATTTTAGAAAAAAAAATGTTTAAAGAAAAGAATTACAAATGCCATTTGAGAATAACCTCACACAATAAGAACATAATAACTTTTAATCCAAAATCAATGCTACTAGGTGTTGCTGCAGAAGCAAAAATTTATCAGTTACATAATATGGACTCACTCCTGATATACTTGGCCCTGATGGGCACATCGATGTTAAGCAGCTTCTCGACAGCCAGGCTGTAGCACTGCTCGTTGCACATCATGGACACGTAGTCGAGGCGGTCGAAGTACGGCAGCGCCTGTGTGTACGTCTTGTACTCGATAAGTTTCTCCGTGCCGCGGTGCAGTAGGCCAATGTGCGGGTCTGCACTGCGAACGGTCTGGAACATAATAACAATAACTTGGCATTAAAGACAAATTTTAGAAAACTGAGAAAGAAAATTCCTCGAGCTCCATTGCTGTACATTCAGAATTGTAATTTTTAAATTGGATAAAAATGAACAGTTTACTTTAAATAAAATAAATAACTTTCTACACACCACAAAACCAATGGTTTCTTCGTCAGGCTAAAAGTATATGAAATTATTATTCAACCATTGGTTTTGAAGCATGTCGATTCTTTTGATTAAATAGTGGCGTATACAAAGCTAGTTATTTTATTTAGATGCCACAAAATGAATAGATCACATTTATTACTTAACCTTTCAAGCCTCGGAAAGACATTACAAGCCACAAACATCACATTTTATTAAAGCCTTAAAGGACAGATCTGATCGATATGTTTATGATCCATAACCTTTTTTTTCTATATTCGTTCATTCGTCATTGAAAAAGGGAAATAATTATTCTTCTCAGTTTGTCTCAAATATTTATACTCGATTCCATGGATAAAATCCTAAAAATTGTCAATGTATTCCAGTATTACAAATTGGCGGGATTTTTTGACAGTTGAAAGGTAAAATATTATTTATGTTTTTTAATTGAAAAAGTGAAGCGACAGTTTTCTTACTAATTCCCTGCATAAAACGAATGGGTTTTCTAAATTTCAAAATTATGGACTTTTCGAGTCAAAATGTTTCGGTAAGTTTTTTTGTTAACATTTTCATGTTTGATATTAAAATTTTATTATTTAGAAATGTCGATGTTTATTTCAGATGCAAACAGTTTAGAGAGAGAGTTTATATTATTTATTTTCTAAAATAGTATTTGTTTTTACGACATACAAAGAAAACATTTAAAATACTTTGGAAGCATTCTGAAATTCCATGAGAAATTTCACCGTCTTTGGGACTTGTAGGTAAAAATATTTAAAAGCCCGAAGGGTTAAGTAGATCATTTTATGTACGTATTAGTGCTGGAAAAACATTGACCACACATAAAACCTTGATACATTCATTGCAACCGGTAGAACGCCGGCTACTATAGCAACTCTAGAGGCTGGGCCCCAGATGGTCGGAGACTGCTGAAGTCGCCCAAGACAGGGACACCTAGAGAAACGAAAAGGACTAAAGATGACGGACAACATAACTCAGGCCGTAGGCTCTTTGCGCTTTCTCCCATATTTTATCTTACTCCTTCAACAATCGTCAAGTTTCTAAGGCTCGATCTTGTGTTCTGATGACCGTTGGAATTGCATCATCTCGGAAGCAGAGGTCACCCACAGATGAGAGGACCCACAGGCTGGTGATTGAATAGAAAGTGAGACTAACCTCCCCATCAAGCTCCAAGACCAGCCGAAGCACTCCGTGAGCAGCGGGGTGCTGCGGTCCAAAGTTCAGGAACATGTTCTTGATCTCCCTTTCCACAGGGGCCAACTTGCCTGGAAACAACAATTATTATTATTAGGTAGGCAGCATTCCGCTGATGCACTTGTATCTAATTTCACTATATGTTAGTAATCGAGTTAAAATTTTAAAAACTATTCTATCCTTTTCCTCTCTAAATAAGAATCTGTTGTAACAACAAGTTGTCTCATAACTCTTTAAATAAAAACTCCAGGGTCAACATAGATTATAAAGGAGCTTGGACAGCCATTAGGCCAGTGTCACAGCAGTAAGCACTCTTAAACTACTATCTAGGACAAGGGTCGGCAGAATGCAGCCTTCGCATAAGCGTTTGCGTCTCTCCAGACATCAACTCCAACATCCCCTCCACTCAACCAGCTTTATGAAATGGAACCGCCGAACGAACTTTGACTCGAACAGCATCAGTGTTGACAAGTCGACTCTTTTAAAGCTAGATTTCTTCAGACATTCTAGCTCTTTATTTTCTCTAACTTATTCATGTAAAATGCTAATATAAAAGTTATTTGTTGAAATCTTTGTTCTTACCATAGAAATCTCCCACCCGCACACCATCCCCAGGATGCAAAAATATTAAACCAGTTTCTTTTTTCGCTGAAACTCCTCTCCACCCCCCCCCCCCCCCATTAAATGGTTCTCTGATACATTTTTATCCCATTTTCTTGACAAACTTGGCTTTTCTCACTTGAAAATCTGCCGATCCCAGATCTAGGATATTTAAAAGAGCTTTAAATTGAAGTTTATTTGTAGCATGGATGACATGATATGGAAGTTTGTTCCAGACTTCCACTACTCTATTTGCAAGAAAGTGTTTGCCGAAATTGTATGCAAATGGCATTTGGTATTTCTGGTTTCTCTGCTAGCTAAGTCTTCCATCATTGTACAAGCAACATTTTCCACCTTTTATGATGGTAGGAGGAATTCAAACATTGTCAGACTATTCGTAACCTCAGAATGTTTTTATTTTATATTTTAAGTTCGATTAACAAATCTGTAGTTATGTTCGGTATTCTTTTTATTAATAAATAACTACGAAATTTGGCTGAAGCGGTTTTTAATAATACATCCGAAAACAATAAATAAACGTAGAAAATACAACAAAATGATTTACGAAAGGAAGGTTCGAGAATGTTCCGAAGCGCGTCAAAAATAACTCGATCTCGATGTCGAGGGTTCCTGGTACTGTACTGACCATTTCGTTCTCATTGTCGCTTATCTCGGTGGAAAATAAAACATTCTCGAACATTCCAGTTGCTACAGAAACAAATATTAAAAAAATAAAAGAAAATCCAAGAAGCTTGTTTGGAAACGTTCGAGTCAAGTAGTGGCGTACCACTACAAATCTAGACAATATCTCAAACATATAGTTAAAATTATTTGTAAAATGCTATCCATAAAAAGCCAAGAGAATATAATATGTACATATTTTTTTAATGTTACACCTCAGAACAGTGTGCTTGTCTGTACGGTGTAAAGACAGGGGAACCATATCACCACCCGGCTGGGCAGCACTGTGAGGGTGGTCAAGGAAGGGGCAGCAAAAAGGGATTTGTTGAGGCAGAACTTACCATTGAAGGGCATAGCCATCATGGCTTTCGTGGCCTCCGTATTCACCATCAGCGGGCCTTTGGACGCCGCAAAGAACTCAGGGTCTGGAAACCAGGACGCGCTCCTCTTGGAGCTAGAACCACAAATAAACATGATGGAGGGCACTGTGGAACTATTGTTAAGTGCAGCTTGACAACAAAATTTCCATTACTATGGGATTTTACTGGTTCCATGATGACTCCCCAAAATGACAATTCAACACACCTTTAAAAGGTGATATAAAGTCATTAAAAGTGATGAAACAAAAAGTAGGTTAAACAGTTACATATGTAACCTATTGAACCTAGTTCTTGTTTCATCACTCATAACTTTATAACACTTTTTATAGGTGTGTTGAATTGTCATTTTGATGACTTATCCGGTCACCGATTTTACTAAATTTAAATGTGAGGTTACACTCCCATACTTATTTTTATTTATATTACACATATTATATATTTATTATAATTTAGTGGAACATTATTAAAGAATTACAATTTGTTAAAGAAATTATAAAATAGAGCACATGCAAAAGTATAGTAAAAGCTAACATTAATATTTACTTATGAGGTATGTTATTATAGCCTTGCAGTTAAACACATATCACTCCATCCTAATATTGTTGTTGCAATTAAAAAGAATTTTCGATCGAGTAGTTCTAGTTGGTATGTTGAAGGTGATTAGACTCAGTAAATCAGGACTGTCTATAATTCCATCAACAATTTTAAAAATAAGAGTCAAGTCGGAAACGAGTCTTCTATCTGTTTTAATTCTTTCAAGTTGTTATAATTTACGGTTCCTATAGATTGACCGAGTTTATCCATATAAATAAAAATGTTAATGTTCGTTTGTTCAAAACCTTAAATCTACGAAAGTTCTTCACCGATTGCTTTAAAACTTTGACACAACGTTGTATTTGAATACGCATGTGTATAAACAATTGAAATTTTGAAAAACAGCGCCATCTATTGGACATAAAAGCAACATGCGCTAATGTTACTCTATCTGCACAGACAGGCTGAGCCACAGCAACGCGTGGCGGGGTACAGCTAGTAGTTAATATATCTTAGAAATGTATGCTGAATATTTTCAATGGAATCAGAATGGATTTCAAAATGGGGAGTTTCAATTCTCCAATCAAGGCCGCTCGCAATCACCGTCGAAAGTACATACATTGGTCAACTATTCTTATTCTTGAGTCTCGTCGAAGGTACATACTTACATACGTCAAACGACAATAGTCATTTCACTCGAACAACGAGTGGCTCGAACAACTCGCTGTTCGAGTGAAATGACTTAATCGAGAATCAAGGCCCAGATCGAAGATTTATATTTAACTTGACTTCGAACCAAAGAAGAATCCTATAAGATTTTTAGGAATCAATAATAAGCAACCAAGCGCATTGTCTCAGTAACCTATCTTCTCTTTTAATTCATTTAAGATTTAACCTTAATCCGATCGCGCCTTCTTTGATTTCAAATGATAAACTTTTATTAACACACTTTGGCCGGGAAAGGTAGTTCTACCCATCCAGTCGATTGATGCTTAAGGCCGGGAAGGGTAGTTCTACCTTTTGCGCCGCCCTCAATTCAATGGCAGAAAAGACGGAATTATTCAATGTTTTTACATGAATATTATATACCAATCTCTTTGTAAAGGTCCCAACTATATGTACATAATTATCGAATCGTAATGCAAGACTTCTTTAAAATTTATTTTCGTGCTCACGTTTACACAGGTATTTCAAAAAAAGGATAGTATATTATTTGTTAGCGAAATAATTCAATTCCTGGAATAAGGGTTTTTATGACCGTGAAACCCGATTCGAATCTCTTTCTCCGTTCCGCACCCACTTAACTTCTACGTGCAAGCGAACGAGAGATGTCGGGCGTATTTAAAGAAACAGGTATGAGCAAATACCGATAGGCAGACCGTAATAAACATAATACAAGGTTAATTGAGTTGCATTTCAAATAATATTCGATTTTCATTTACTTTTACAGCGGCCGAAAAATGCTAATAACAAATCGTAGACTGGTAGCCGATAACCTGCAAGTCGCAAACTCCAAACACATACTGAGGCACCACAACGTGACGAACGACTTAGAAATCCTCCCCGAAATCAATTAAATTTAAACATTCATATAACCAAAAAAAAATCTGCGAGAAAAAAAAAAAATATTATGGGTAACGCAACGAGAGTTGGCTGCAATAAAAAAGCTTTGCATTGAGATATATTTGTTCATCGGTATACACTTCCACCGGCGAGAAACAGCCCTTTGCCTTGTTTACACCTACTTATTGTCACTAGCGGAAGAGGGACAGCAAGGGTATAAGTACACTAAGTTAATATTCTAAGAGCATGTCATTGTTTAGTACGCATTTGAATTTAGTCCTGAAGATAAACTATGTATTTTCAAAACAATGAAATAGAACAACATTCAGCGTCATTTTTCATTTTATATAACAGACTTCAACACGCTTTGGCTTCCAATTATGAAACACGGTGTATGTATGCTATACATCTGTGTGAGAGTACTGTAATGCAGCCAACTAAAGTTGATAGTCCTTACTGCAGCTAAATACAATTGGTAAATATCCAGAGACATGCCTCATCCTTAATACGCACTAATTATTAAAACAAAAAAAACACTTCATATCAGTACAATGAGGAACAACGCTTTCAGTCCACGGAGAAGCAAAAAAATGTACTTCCATTAATATTTGACAAATTTTTCGTGTTCACTTTGAGGCCATTTTCCTTACGATTTGAAATAATATTATGACAGTGGGTTTCTTTCTTTTTTTTTTTAATAAAACCCTATTTTGTAAAATAGCTGCTAAGTTTGAAAAAGTAATCAAAACAGCTTTGGAACCTATTTTAATGTTTTTTTTTAATAATTTGTGCAAATTAGATAAGGCGCGCCTCGGAATATTTAACAACCTATTTTGCAAGGTACATAAAACAACTAACATTTATATTGTATTATATTTGTACAAAATTGCTGCAAAATAATGTACCTACCAATTTAATAAAGCACATATAGATTTCCATAGTAAAAATAATCCTTTCTCATTTGCCTACTCTATAGTACTATGTTTGATTTTATATATTTTATAACTATATACTTTTTATATTCTTTTTTATGTATCTATTTTACTTTAGGGAAATCAACAGTTTACAATGTGGTTCATTAATACATATGTAATTTACCTAACTGAGAAACCAATTACAGATTTCCTCAATATACTATTGTATTATGTATCTAAAAATAGCACTTTACTTACAACAACTAAAAAATATTATGCTATTATATGCATTATGCTATTATATTATATAAATATTATGCTATTATATGCATTATGCTATTATATTTTTATATTCTACTGTACTCTGCCATACTTCCTTATATTACTATAGTCATTTTGTCATTTACATTATTTTATGTTCTTAAATATTCTTTAATAATATGTTATTTTATTTTACATTCCCTCACATTCTTTATGTTGTATAGAAAATCGACCACCATAACACGGGCATGTGCCTAGCATGGTGGTCGAAAAATTCCTCAATGCATGTAAATAATAATTTCATAGAATAAAGAAACTTTTAAAAAAAATAGTACCCAAATCGAGAGCACCTTTTTCCTTTTGTCAACAATATAGTGAAATGTTACATGTTTAAAATTAATGACATCTAGTCTGTGGAGTGGGTAGATCATGATTACGGCCTGAAGACATCATATTGCATACATAAAAGTGGATAGATCAGTACATAACAGTTATAACACAGCATCTTCAATTTGCTGTCAAAATTAATACTACAAAATTTTAGTTCAAAAGGATGTAAACCAGTGTTTGAATCATTTCACCATAAGTTTTTTGGGAAATATACTGCCGAAACTTCTTCGCCATGATCATAATAAATTACATTGCATGTCAAAATTGTCTGAAAACTGAATTCCAGAGACGTCAAAATCTAACCTTAAATAAATTACATAATCCGATTATAGAAGTCTTGAAAATTTAACATATTATTTCTAAAACAACTTTTTAGAAACATGAAAAGCTTACTTGGCATTGTTAACCGCCGGGAGGTTCTTCAAAAGAACTGTTCCCTGGGGAACATTGGCAGATTTTCTTAGAATAGTACCGAGCAGACCCGCCATGTTGGACAAATTTCAGCCAATTTCAGGGAAGAAGTTTGACAATTTTCATAATAATATCAAGCGTGAAGTTCGTGCACTCCCAACGTCAAATTTGTTTTTAATTTTCTAAGGCTATAAAAACTATCATTCGCATATTCTGGTGTTATGTAACTTCGACCATGTTCGTAAAAAATATATGTCGACATTTTTGACGAACCTTGACTTAGACAGTAATAATATTATGACTATTTCAACAATCCTAGATAGATCATTCGTCATTTACTCCTGGATACACTGATCCCAGGATTCCTACCCAAGTCTCGTACATTTTCCTTTACTAGAACTTCCTCTCCTTCATTTCCTTAAAAATACCCTCCACACAACATCTTTAAATGTGACATAGGCCCTGAGAGAAAATATTTTCGTGAGGGCCTCATGTATGGGTTTAATGTAAAAAAAATAATCACCTATGAATTTATCCGCTTGATGTAGGTATACATGCATTTTCTGTATTATAATAATTCTTAGCTTTCGTCTTACGGGTCGGTAAGCAATCGACATAAATGGATTGAGGCAAGACCCCTTACAAAATTAAGTTCGCTATAGCAAAGAGTAAAATAACGGTCTACAGCGCAATTCAGTGTGAAACTTTTCTGCGCAGGGTCTTATAGTAATTAGTTCATGTCCATTGCTTTCCAACACGTAGGACGACTGGCTTAGCTTTATTTAAAATCTTGCCTCCAGGAGTAATGGCGCGTTTTCACCTCACCTATTATATCATAATTTCATAGAACACGCTTTCACTGCCATGTGAAAACGCCTGATAGAAATATACTACAGAAATATAATTTTGAAACCCAATTAAACTTTTATTGTGATTTATTTTTGGGGTATTATGCCGTGTTGCGCTACCTCCTTCCAACTTTCACAACATGTCCCAATAAATTGGTGGGTGTGTTTGTGCCACAGTCGAAGCATTACAAACTCTTCAAATTCTGCAATTTAAATGATAACAAAATATTTAAAAGAATTGAAAAAATAAAATATTTTACATTTCGTTCACCAAAATCTCACTCTCAATTTTTTGTTACTGAGACTATTATTTTTTGTGTATTTTTTTGCCAGGTAAGAACTGAAGAGCAGTCAAAATTTTTCAAGTCTTAATTTCTTCGGTAAGTGGTCGCTAGTGATGGGCAGAGTAATCGAGTAGCTAAATTGTAAATAAATCGAAATCGTCCAAGAATTTCTAAGAGAATGTTTTTATATTGACAACACAGTTGAAATATGTAAAGGTTTTGTTTATTTAACTAAGGTTTTGATTTACGTTATTTTTAAGTTTTGGTTTACCTCTGTTATTTGCAAAATTCATTCGATATTCATTGTAAATATATTTTAAGAAATCTAATATGCGATATTTGTAAAAAACTAAAATTTTGAGGTGTTCATTAAAGGAATGACGCTGATGTCTCCGTTAAAACCTCTCTACGGGTGGAACGATATAGCGCTGTTAAATTTTCTACCTAAGAAGCTCACAAAAGAGACTGGTATTAGCATTTTTGATGATTGCAAAGTATCAAGTTCACGGAAATAAAAATTAAATTTGTTACCTTTACTTTTTAAGTCCTAAGAGAAAAATTGCATTTTTTTAAAACTTATTTAAGGAATTGATTGCTATACAGTATTTGTGAAGGCTCGCTTATAAATATTAAAATCTACTTTGAGATAAAGGCCAATCATATTAACAGGTATCACATCACTAGTGCCCTCCTTCGGACCCTCTTCTGCACTCTTCTGATGCTCTTCTGTCTTCCGTTGGCGAACTTCACGTCTGTGATCGCAACACATCACTACTACAATCTACATGTCAGGAGCGAAGTATTTTTAGAAAAAAAGTAATTCCTCACGAAATCTTTAACAAATAATAACAGCTGAAGACTACGGATACCTGTCTTCAATTAGTGACTCATACAATCAGTGTAAAATCTCCTGCATGCGCATCTGCATTAAAACAAATCTTATGTAATTATTTAAAATTACCGAATTTGTTGACATTTCGTGTTGTTGAAATTTTAGCAGTTATTTGTGAAAAGTTTGACCATGAACCAACCACCGAAACAGCCTAAAAAATCGCCTATTACAAACGACTATGATATATCAGACACAGTTTTGGGCCTCGGAATCAACGGGAAGGTATGTTTTGGTATTTAAAAAATGTTTTTCCCTTGTTTCACTCGCCGACATGGTCTCTATCAGTCATCATTTTAATATTAGTCATAAATCTCCTGAATCTGAATGTTTACCAATTGAGTTTCAACAATCACACATAACTTTCTATTACATTTGAAGTTTAGTCATCGATTTGTTTCTATCGTAAAATTCTCGTAAATGATTGATTACATCCGTAAACTGACTCAAACAATATTATGAGTTATAATTTAACGTCACGTGAAAAGAATTAAACATTTGTGCAAACTTTATTTGATAACAAACAATAAATGAATACTCTTGATAGATTCTAACAAGATTTTATGATAGTTGGAAATCTTTGTAACTTACATTATATATAACATCCAACTGAGTTAGTTGATAACCTGGTGGGTAAGGTGCGATTTTCCGAAACCGGTTGGTATTTTTATACCAATGAAGTGGTGCACACAAACTTACAGTTTTTATTTTCAAAATATTTACATTCTATGACTATATTTCCCTAACCGCCGTACCTATAGGCACAAATTATGGTAATTACAGTTCGTTTCATCTTAATTACTGCAAGACAACGATTTACGTCGAGATAGATATTAAATGATGCATTATAATTCAATTATATTCTATCAAAGTTCAGAATTTACCTTATAAAACAATCCCTTTGCTACCATTTTGTACCTTTTTGTATGGAGTGACACTTTTAGGCACAAATTATGGAAAATAGTCTTTTGTTTAAACTTAATTACTACAAGAAACAACTTTTTATATGCACAAAATAGGTTCTCAGTTTGGGTTATTTAAATATTTTGTGTGTATTTGGATTGACACGAAACTTTTGCAAACGTCACTCTATACTAAAAATCCAAATTGGCGGCACAAGGTCGTTTTATAAGGAAATTTTACACTTTGAATAAAAATGAAACTTCAATGCATCTTTTATAATCTCTCCCAACATGAATATTTGATTATTGTAGTAATTAAGTTGAAACAAAGTCTAATTTCCATAATCTGTGTATGAAATAAAATTTACCGTTTGCTGCAGCAAATCACAAATGCACAAAACTCCACAAATTTATTTGCGCAGCCAAAAGAAAAACTTATCAACAA
This sequence comes from Hesperophylax magnus, assembly GCA_026573805.1. Classification (NCBI taxonomy): domain Eukaryota; kingdom Metazoa; phylum Arthropoda; class Insecta; order Trichoptera; family Limnephilidae; genus Hesperophylax; species Hesperophylax magnus. The sequence goes on along the minus strand of JAIUSX010000184.1, from coordinate 7,108,373 downwards.
ACAAACAATTAGTAGCTGAATCAAAAGCTGAGGTTCCATTTTGAGATTTGGTTGGATAATAAGGTACCTACCATAATTTCTTTATGTCCCTTTCATTCTAATAAATTTTGTACATGCGTAGGTGGTGCAGTGCGTTGAGCGTAGCACAGGAACGAAACGCGCGCTCAAGGTTTTGCGTGATAGTGTCAAAGCCAGGAGAGAAGTGGATTTACATTGGAGGGCCAGTGGCTGTGTTCACGTTGTAGCTGTAAGTATATTATTTACATTCAAACCTTCATTTTAATAATTGCTCGGTTTTGCAAACAAACCACTATTACCCATAGAGTTAATTTGTTCGCTTTTTGGAACAGTTCATATGGTCTCATAGAAATCGTTGTCTCTCTTGTCATAGTGAGAAATATGATCAGAACGGCATTAATTAGAAAGAGAAAACACCACGCTTTATATTCAAATCTAAAAGTTAACCACAAAATAATTGAAATGTACACCTCTATGAAAACAAAGGTTCCGACAATTTGAGAAAAATTTATCAAACTTTGTTAATTTTTTTTACACCAAACGACAAAAAAGTGAGGTGACAGTAATGTTTTTAATACATTTGTCTAATAAAATGTGTGTTTTTTTCGTTATCCGTGTTTTTAGTTCAATGTTTAGATGAAAATACGTAAGGTGAGTCATTTTTAAAACTTTTCATGTTTACATTAAAAATTTTAATGTATCAAAAATTATATGTTTATTTTTGAAACAATATTAAAATTTGAAAGCGTATTTCATCACCTTTCAAAAACAGTTTTTAGTTTTCGAATACATTCAAAAATTCTTCAAACCTTCTGACAGCGTCCTTAAGAATTATAATGGTTAATTTGCCAGAGGGATTAACCTTTTCAATAATACACAATAATAATTAGTCAACTTTATTTGAGCTGAGCGCGTGGTCTCTAAGTAAGATTGTCCCTCTCGTGGACATCGGTCAGTGCCTATAACACACTGAACTCTTTCTGTGATTCGAAGCCTTGTAGAAGAGAAGTGAAATGACAGTATTTGTTGAACACCCCTTGCAGTTTGTTCAAATGTGCATCAGGCAGACCAGCATACAAACTATGTATTAACTAGTCCAATTTGCAAACTCTTAGTTAAGAGCATTAACCAGACTCTTAGCAGAATCTGTTGGGAGAATTTTATTACTCATATGTGGGGTAGAATTCAAAATAAAATAGATGATGTCAAATTAAAACATTTATTTGCAAATTTACAATTTATGTAAGAAATTAAATATGTAATACATAATAATATATATATTTTTTTTTTCTTTCCTTTATTTGTAAAATATATTTGTATACAGTTTTTTTTTACATGCTTTTCGACTACCACACTAGACACATGTCCGTATTATGGTAGTCGAAATTTGTATATAATTATATAAATGTAATACATGTTCATTTGTTATTATATTATTTTGTTAAATGCAATGTATTTGCAAAATAGGTAATACTTTAACTGGTTTTCTAGTTAAGTAGATTTTACAAGAATAAACCAACCGTATTGCAAACTGTTGATTTTAATGAGATAAAATAAATATAAATATAAATGGGCAAATAAACAAATGACTTTAATTGTTGATATAATGAAAATAAAGATAAATTAATTAATTATTTTAAAAATAAATTTTAAACAGAATTTAAATGAAAAAAAAATAACAAAGCAAATGAACTTAATTTAATGATGTCACGCATTCTTTAAAATAGTTCCTTCCCTTCATAAATAACCAATTCTGAATATATAATATTAGGTACATGATCACATACAGGAAAGGAGTTGAAGTAGGTGAATCTTGTAAAAATAAAAATAAAGTAGGATACAAATAAAAATAATAGAAAGTTGAGTCATTAATACTAAAAATTATAGAAAGCATATAATCAAAGATACAAATCAAATTGATGATTTGTGTAGAAAATGTTTGGCTTTTCCGGAAACTATTGAACATATTATATCGGGATGTTCTATATTAGCACCGTCCGAGTATACATTTAGGCACAATCAAGTTTTAAAAATAATTCACCAAAATTTGGTAATTAAACATAACTTGATTGACTGCCGTAATATAGTACCATATTATGAATACGAACCAAATTCATTTTTAGAAAACGAATTTTATAAAATATATTATGATAAAACTATACTAACAGACCGAGCGATTAGTCATAATAGACCCGATATTGTTTTACATGACAAAATTAAAAAAATAACTTATATCATTGATGTCGCTATACCAAATTCCTGTAATATTCAAAAATCTGTTAGCGAAAAAATAAGAAAATACACAGATTTAGGAAATGAAATAAAAAGAATTTGGCATTCTCAAACTATAAAAATATTACCATTCGTTATTTCGGCTACTGGCATTATACCAGCTCTCATTAAAAATTTAGGCGTACTAGATCTATCAAAAAATTTATATGTAAAAATTCAAAAATCAGTCATTTTTAATACATGTTGGATGACGAAAGATTTTTTAAATATTTATGTTGAGGGATCAGTAGGATTTATAGGAGTTCTACCGAGCTGAACCCTCTGATATGAAAATATCTGGAGTCGGTGAATTATTTTCCCATTTGATCTCTGGTGAGTTGACATGTTGCTCTTGTATTGTTTTGTATTTATTTTGCTTATATAATGCACTTACATAATGTTGATTGACTAGATGATCATTTGTGGAAAAGTGTGTGGAAGGGTTTAGTTTTTCCTATGGGGAAGATTTAACCCGGACAATAAAATCGGAAGTATAAAAAAAAAAAAAATTAGGACTGATTACATCTCAGAGCGTGTGCAAGGATCCTTTTGGAAACACTTGCAGGTTGGAGTAATTGCAAAGCATTATTTCATATATGTGACATTATTAAACCATAAGAACTAACCCTGTTAAAAAATGTTGGGCGCGATGTGAGTCAAAGATTGACCTCACAAAATATAATAAAAACTAGAAACACGATGTCCAGTAACTTGCAAGCTAGCTAACTAGTCGCCATGTGGTCTCGAGATCCACCCATCAAATCCTTCAATAAGACAAGATAAGTGGGCTTTCCGCTGAGCACTGACCCCCTCGATCTCCGCCGATGGCACTGTTCGTTTGTCAAGCAAACGAGCGGCTATACACCCGAAAAGGCTTGGTGTCGTTTCAAGTCAACATCAGTTCCCAGTTACTGATCGAGTCAACATTCAATTTAACTTATGAATCCAACTTCATGTATGAAAATATTACTGCCACTGGAACGCCCATTATGGCTATTTTTGGAATCGGTTCCTTTCAACTTTTATCAAATTCTAAAATTTAAGCTGTACCTATGAACAAACAAATGTATCTACAATGATGTTTTATATGTTAGTGGTAATCTTGAAGATCTGATTAAAAATTGCTGTCAAAATGCACAATTTCGGTAAGCAATCGACACAAACGTAATGCTGTAAGACACTGCTCAGAAAAGTTCCACAATGAACTATGTGACAAGTAAATTTTTGCATACATTCTAATAATTGCTGTTGTACTTACAAAGAAAACATAAAAACTCCGACAGTAAATACAAGCTTTGGACAAAGACACTATCAATACCATACTATAAAAGCATTCAACAGTCCAACACTTGAAAATAAAATTGAGGAAAACAAAAATAAATTCAGACACAAAATTACAAAATGGATTAAAGAACAAAAAAAACCTACAGGTAACACACAAAACCTATATAAAACACACATCACACACAAACACACAAGATTATATTTTAAATGTATTATTTTCTAATAAAAACACATAAATTTGTTTTTGACCACTATAGTTTTATTTTCACTCTACCGGTTTTGGAAGAACCCTTCCTTCGTCAGGAGAATATTAAAAACTGATCTACTACACAAAATATTGACATATATATACAAAAATGTTAAGTGTTTGAGGGAGGGGTGGACAAAGTGGACAAAATTAGATAATTTAGAAGCACTTGAAATCAGAAAATCCCTCAATAATAACTCCAGTATAATAAATAACCAAATTAATCTGTCTTATAGTCCTATTCTAGACATATTTCCAGTTAACCGCTCTGTTCTTCCTGGAAATCCCGTAATTACCCCTTCCACTTTGTCCACCCCTCCCTCAAACACTTAACATTTTTGTATATATATATGTCAATATTTTGTGTAGTAGATCAGTTTTTAATATTCTCCTGACGAAGGAAGGGTTCTTCCGAAACCGGTAGAGTGAAAATAAAACTATAGTGGTCAAAAACAAATTTATGTGTTTTTATTATAAATTATGATGAGCCACAAAGTGAATGCTTTTTACAATTACGTATTATTTTCTCTTTAAATGTATTATGCATACTATATTTTTACATTATAAAATGAAGGCCTCAGCACGGGTAAGCAACCCAGTGAGGCCAACATTAGATAACGCTGAAATTTAAAAAATATTGTACCAAAATAAAAAAAGGGGCAAAACTCTGCTATCAGGGAATTTCGACTTGAAATTGGGTGAATCCCACCAAAAAGCCGCCTGCAGGACCTAGCAGCACAAAACCTGCGGAAGTGGGTTTTTATCTGCTAGTTATCATTAACTCAAATTGCCAAAGTTGCCTCCTAAAATCATAAAAAATGAATACTTTAATGGCCTATTTTTTATAATTTAAAACACAAATAAATAAATAAGCACATATTCGTACTAGATATTTTCTGTGCCATCAGATTAAAAAAAAAAGAGTTTGGTTATGTTAGGAATTTAGGCCTCAAATTCAAATTTAAGTTTTGTATAAGAAGGGCTGCGCAGCCGTTCCCCTTAAATCTTGAAAATAATGATGTGTTGTTTCATAGAATTTGAACAATTCATCAAATATCAACGTTCATTTGCGAGTTCTGTGAATGTCCTATTCAAGTTCTGTTATTATATCATTATAGGCCAGTTACTTGACAGAACTGAAACAAAAACAGAACTTGACAAGAACTTTCACAGAACTTGAAAATTAAATTTAAACAATTGTTCAAATTTTTCGAAACAACCCGTCCTAAAGGTACTTCTTGCTCTTTCTTATGATAAAGGAAGAAAATGTGATTTAAACTGCTTTGTTATCGAGGTTTAACGCAATTGTTGATAATGGAAAACTCATTTGGTAAGGAAAGGAACGAGGAAAGAGAAAAGGTCTTTAATTAATTTGATAATTTGTATAGCGCTGTGTTTCCTCAAAGCGCTTCACATAAATAAAACGAAATATAAATATTTTCCTAGAAAGCTCGCAATCAGATTGTGGTTTGACATTATATATTGTGAAATAATCACTTTTTATGACGCCACTAATTAAATTGCTATATTTTTCGCCTACGGGATTTGCTCAAGCCTAAGCTTCATCAGAGCAGTATTTTAATGGTGTACATCGTCATTCGGTATGCAGTATTTCATAAGCGACATGTAACAAATTGTTCAGTAGAGAGAATAAATCTCGACACATGCGATGTTGTCCTTAGAAATCACATGAGCAGTGTTCAATCACACGGGAGACATTGAGGAAAATAATTAGGCACATGTCATCTTTGGGGATGCTGTGGGGAGGGCCTTTTTGGGTAAAGAATGAAGAGGAGGTTCTGGGAAGGAGAAAGGTATGAGGGGTCAGTGTATCCATGAGTGATGGACTTATGAATCCGTTTCTCCCACTGCAATTCAAGGCTGGCTAGAGAAGTCAAAGGGTCTCCTACTGGCCTCTCCCGATCTGGTCCTCCACGCAGTTCGTGGGAAATGCAATCCTTTGCCAAACCTGGACCCATGACCCAAACATCAACCCATGAATCCGGGCACCACTGCTAAATCACGAAACATAGTGTACCACTTGGGATGACTTATGGCAGAGGTGCTGGTTATTAAATGAATGGTTCCCGCCCCGTTACAATGAGATATTATATATTGTACAAAAAATTAACATTTTAACACTTCAGGCGGGCTTGTTCGCTTTTCAGAACAATTCATATGGTTTCACAGAAATCATTGTATCTCCCTTACTCCCATGGTGAAAAATATGGTCTAAACTATGTTAGAAAGAAAAATCGCCATGCTTTATTTTCAAATCTAGAAATTAACCACAGAATAATTAAAATGTGCACCCTTATGAAACCAAAGGTTCCGACCGCAATTTGAAAAAAACTTATGAAACTTCGTGAATTTTTTATTAATTATTTTTAAATGAAACAATAAAAAAGTGATGTGAAAATAACGTTTCTAATACATTTGTCTTATAAAATGCTTGTGTTTTTATATATTTTTTGTTATCAGTATTTTTAGTTTTTAGTAAGGTGAGCAATTTTTGTTTATTTTTTATGTTTTCAAAAGAAGACAGTATGTTATTCATACGAAATTGTAGATAGATTCCACTTTGTAATGTGTATGTCGCTGGTGCGCAATCAATTCACATCTGATTTCACAATAAGTTGAATAGTAATTAATAAGTTTTAAATTTAAAAATAAGTTAATCCTTTTTTCTCTCCAAATAAGAATCCTGTTAAACTTTATATTGGTTTATATTAGTGGAATGGAATGTTGTGAAAGAGTGTTCCAAGCATCCACTAATCCAGTGCTTCCCAAACTTTCTTCAACTGTGACGCCCTTGGGAAGTTGCCATATTTTTGCGACGCCCCCAATGGTTGGAACCTGGTTTGGAATACTAGCTTTGTGTGGCTCGGGCATAACTGTAAAAACAGAATTAAAAATGATTACAAATGGAATGGTATGAAGATTGAAAAAATGAAACATGCACAACTCAAAGGAAAACAATTTTAACATTATTTCAGCATCTATTATGTTGTTATTAAGTAATTATAGATCCCGTGATCTGATACATATAAAATCCCATCCGATTATTATGATAACTGTGGTTCTTGTAATAAGAATTAATGGTGAGTAATTAAGTCTGTTAAACTGTGCGTTCGGTGAGTTTATTCTATGAACATGTCCGCTGTTTTCATTACATTGTGCGTTCGGTGAGTTTATTTCGTGTATAACAAACCATCTTAATAATTTTCAGATTTACAAGTGTATATACATCAGTTCTTTGATCTCAAATACTTTTATAGTTTGCAGATGTGATCTCTCGAAGGGATGTTTCAGCCCTAGAAAATTAAGTTACCTAACCTTAGTCACCTCTGGTAGGTCTGACCCAAGAGATGCTTCGTAAACCGTCTGCTTAGGAGTTCAGCTAACCCAAAGGGAGAATATACTCGTTGACACCCATTTGGTAAAACAAGGGGTTAAGGGAACATATTACGTTTCCTTTGGGAGAATCCATAACTTACTCGTTAAAGTTTATTAATTACACTGTCTTACTTTGTTGTACTGCTATAAATACGTGTCATACTTGCAAAGTAATTATGTTCACCGTTAGAATTGTGCATTTATTTCATTTAAGACGTTCAAAAGATGGTTTGAAAGGGAGATATGTAAATACGAATGTTAGAGGGAGCGCGCATATATTTAAAAACGATAAAAACTAAGCGAAAATGATGAAAATATTTAATAGAACACGACTTGTTTGTAATAGAGCAAAAATCTCTCAACAAATGCTTTAGTTACATTTAAAGATACACTGAATTTCTCATGCCCATTTCATATTAGAGCAAAACGTGTTTTTAATAATTTTCAGAGCTTACTTTGCGTTTTTTTTCTATTGAGGGAATTTTAAATAATTGACGTTTTGGCATAACAAATGTATAGATATTATCTTCAAAAATAACATATATTTTTTTTAACACTTGAAGAGTTAAAGAGAAACTTTTTATAAATCTGTAGAAATTGGGAATGCGAGGGCGAGGGCTTAATAATCCCGTTACAACTGAATATTGTGTTCACTGTATTCAATAAACTGTAGAAATTGGGAATGCGAGGGCTTAATAATCCCGTTACAACTGAATATTGTGTTCACTGTATTCAATAAACTGTGCATTCTGTAAACATGCAGATACTGATATCCCCAAATAAAAAGAGTTTCATTAGTCATGATGTTTATTTTTAAATGAACTACAAAAGATAAAATTACATATTACTTAGAAACAGGAGGTGTTAGTTTCCTGTAAACATATAAACAGAGTTTTCAGCCATTTGATGTTAATTGTTATTACTTTTCAAAATAGACTGTAGAGAGTACTTTCATCTGCTCGACGTATCCAAATCTTCAAATTGTCCTTTTCTTAATCTTGCACAATACGCTTACATCAGCCTTTAGGGACCATTAGAGAGCAGAACACCCGGTCACAGTTGATGTTGGCTTCATGAGAACGGGTCGACTCGTATGTTAAACGAGCTAACCGCAGCTGTTTTTCCTTCTTCATATAATCCGGGCCTCTTCAAGACCCGCATTAATGAATCCCTTGCTACAGCCCCTTCCACAACACGCCTCTCAACGTTACCCAACAGGGTGGCAATATAGTTCCCCTGTCATTACACTGCACAGACAGGGGCGCTCTTGTGAGATGTTGCATAAAATGTCAGTCTCACAAGTCAGAAACTCACCAATTATTAAAGTAGTTGTATATACTCTCGGTATCGCCCTGATGAAAGATCACCATTCAGAATAAGAACATTGCTTGAAATGGAGCTCCTTAAAACACAAAAAGTAATAATAAAAATAATCCTGAAAGTACCCATAAGGACTCCATCAAAAGAAATTTAAAAAAAATTTAACGTGTTCAGCATTATAAAACTGTACTCAAAAAATGCACTACTCAATTTTAAAGAAAAATATGAACACCTTGCTGAACAACACACCTACAATACAAGAACGAAATCCTCAAATCTACGAGGGTGGGTCAATAAGTCCTTAGAAAAGCCGACAGGTGGCGCGACTAGTACTGTAAGCGGTTTGTTTTCATGCAGCGGCACTACCGATTCAGTATGCTGCGAAGTTTCAAGCAGATTGGTCGGGTTGTTGTGTGTTTCTCGTACATTTAAAAAAAAAAAATTTGCTTGTTTACAAAAATGGAGAAAATTGAGTTTAGAGCTGTTATTAAACATTTTAATATAAAAGGGTTAACAGCAAAGGAAATAAAAAATGAGTTGGATTTAGTTCACGGCACATCTGCTCCTTCACTTGCAACTATTTATAACTGGTTAAATGAATTTAAACGTGGTCGTACATCAACAAAGGATGAACCACGCTCAGGACGTCCTGTAGAGGTGACTACACCAGAAATGATCAATAAAATCCACGATATGGTGTTAAGTGACCGAAGATTAAAGTTGAGTGAGATAATTGAGGTTACAGGGATCTCAAAAGGTAGCGTCATTTCTATTTTACATGACAAATTGGGCATGAAAAAATTTTCTGCAAGATGGGTGCCGCGTTTGCTCACAGTCGACAATAAACGCAATAGGGTGGTGGCCTCTAAAGCCCTGTTGTCGCTCATGCAACGCAATCCGGATGAATTTTTTCGTCGCTTTGTGACTGTAGATGAAACATGGATACACCACTATACTCCCGAGACGAAAGAACAGTCAAAGCAGTGGATTGCGAAAGGCGAACCATGTCCAAAGAAGGCGAAAACCGTAAAATCAGCTGGTAAGGTTATGGCTACTGTATTTTGGGATGCACGTGGAATTATTTTCGTTGACTATTTGGAAAAAGGAAAAACAATAACAGGGGATTATTATGCATCTTTATTGGACCAGCTAAAAAACAAAATTGAAGAAAAACGACCTCATTTAAACAGGAAAAAAATCCTCTTTCATCAGGACAATGCCCATGTTCACACATGTTTACGATCAATGGCTAAAATTGAAGAATTGAAGTTAGAATTGGTCGACCACCCACCGTATTCGCCAGATTTAGCCCCCAGTGACTTTTTCCTTTTCCCAAACTTAAAAAAATGGCTAAGTGGACAACGTTTTTTTTCAAATGAAGAAGTCATCGATCGGACAAATGCTTATTTTGAGGACCTTCCCTATTTTTCTGACGGTTTAAAAAAAATTTAGAAACGTCTAACCAAGTGTATTGAGCTCCAAGGAGATTATGTTGAGAAATAAAAAAAAAATACAAAAATACAAACTGTTTTAATGCTTTTTTCTAAGGACTTATTGACCAACCCTCGTACTAAACATTCCAAAATTAAATACATCTTTCGTCCAGAAGAACCACTATTTCCATGCTATAAAATTATATAATGCCCTTCCTATTGAAATTAAAAACACCAAGGATAGAGAAAAGTTTAAAAAGGACATCAAATTATGGCTAACTAAACATGAAGATGAGGAAATCATTAAATTTATGAAGTAACCCCAACGCAACCTACAGACAACAAACATAAATACTTTTTGTTTAATATATTTTATGATGAGGAAATCATGACCAACACAAATACAACAAACTACAGTCCGCCTCGGAACAGGAATACCTAGTGAGGAGGACTGAGAACAAACAACATCACTTTATATCTTTTTTTTTTACTTAATATTTTATCATTTCTACCTTACATTATATTGCCGTTAAATTAAAAAAAAAAAAAAAATGGCTTTTGCCTTATTTAGTGACTCTGATTTGGACCTTTCTCCTCTATTTCCTTTTACTCCGCACTGCTTTCATCTTCCCAACATACCCCAACTGTTGAGGATGTATATGATCCCTAGTCCCATTGGCTCTGGACAGTTGAGCGCATAGTGACCAATAATATATGTAATTTTTTAAGATAATATCTATTCAAAACCTCAAATAGTAATATTTAATCATTGAAGACAATATTAGCGACTCGCAAATGAAAATTTGAAACAGAAAAATCAGAAAAACGTATTCAAAGGTACACAAACTCCAATTTTCCACTTTTTGTAATCTTGCAGTCAAATTGGTGTGATAAAGTTAATATAGAAATAATAATTGCTAGTACCTCAGCTATTACTTTACAATAAAACACGTTGTTAGATTAAAATGATTAGATAGCAGTAAATTGATAGTAGATTGTTGGAGTTATTTGCTCTCATCGCGGGTTAAATTACAATAAAATATGTTGTACTACTAACAAGATGTTCACAAATCAGGAATTGTCAAAGTAATTTCATGAAATTCTAATAAAAAAAAATAATTCAAAACTAACTCAATCAACTCAACTCAATTTTATTTATTTATTTAGACGCTTATTGGGCTTCCACTAGACATAGTTTATAAAAAAAATAGTAAAGATTATAAGTAATAACTTATGATATAACCATTTGATATACACAAGCAAGTAAATAAATAAATTTATACAAAGAATAAGAATGTGCCTACTTGTAAGATATAGAATACTATAAGAGACAAAAATTTTCATTAACCTTTCAGGCTAATTTGTTAACTTTTGGGAACAACTCTTGTGATCTCACAGAAATCATTGCTGCTCCCTTACTGCTGTGGTGAGAAATATTATCTAACCTGTGTTAGAAAGAGAAAACACCACACTTCATATTCAAATCTAGAAGTTAACTACAGTAGAATTAAAATGTGCACCTTTGTGAAACCAAATGTTCCGACCGCAATTTGAAAAAATCTCTTGTGAATTTTTTATTAAACAACAAAAAAGTGAAGTAATATTAACGTTTATAATACATTTGTTTTCACTATGAGTAATAAACGTGAAGTGAATCATTTAATTATTTTTTGATGTTTACATTAAAAATTTTAACATTTCAATAAACATATATTTATTTGTAATAATAAAATTTTAAAGCTTATTTTAATCAACTTTCAAAAACAGTTTTCAGTTTTCGGATACATTCTGAAATATTCCATTTATTTGGATTTTGTTAAACCACCATAAACATACAGAATAAATAGTAGATATATTCAATTCCTGTCTCAAATCAACTACTCATATGGTGGTCGAAAAATCCAAAAAGTGTGGAACTCAATGACATATATACATAGAGTCAGCTTTGGCGTTCGAAGTATGGGCCACGCATATCGGATCATTGTCCGAAGTCAAATATCTCGGGCATCAGTCATTTACAAGCACTCGCCGGGCACAGGTCTCCGGCGATGACTTTAAAGTGCCGACATGCACACTGAGGTATTGTACAAGTTGTACTGGAAGATATAGGGAAAGCACTGGTATAACCTTTCATCGTTAAGTAGGGTTTTACCGTAATCAGTAGTCGTGTAAATTACTTATTAATGTTAAAAACTCGTGGAGCATTTGTGAGGCGGCACGTGGCCGCCGGTAATCTTCCCCTCGATCGTTGAGTTCGGAAAAATTCGGGCGACCCGAGATCCGCCTCACTCCCCTTCCTACTTCCCGCACGGGAACATTATTTCACACTGATATTGCAGGGAATGTAGACTCTATTTATATATAACTCAACAGATAAACTATTATATTAACGTGAAATAAATAAAAAAAAACACAAGACGATAACATGCAATGTTCAGTATTTGTCGCAGTCATTCATTCGCATTACCTCACACTTCACACCGCAACCCTTGACACCTCACCTCATTTGAAGTTGGACACACCACAACACCTCATTTCAAATTCATCATTCCAGTAGTTACAAAAACTTTCTGTGTAACTCTGGATTACATAGAAGAAATCTTGTGTTTAACACAAAATTTAATGTAGTTCTACGAATAAATAAAACACAATAAAATAAATACATTAGAAATCTTTTTGTTTTTTGTGGCAACCCTAATTATGCTGATTAGATAGTGATAATAATTGATAGTAGATTATTAAAGGTATTATTGCACTCGAAACCGTGACGGTATTGATTCCTATTTCTGCCGGCCCTTTTTGGGTGCTCCCATAATGAAATTGGACAATTATCATGGAGATCTTATCAGTAATTATCCACCAAATGCATTATGGATATTTTTTCATTTAGACTTTGTAACTCATTTTTGAGCTCAGTGACGGGTATGGTATCGTGCAATAACATCAGCCGAGCGATCGCAAAGTAACAAGTTTTTTTACATGAAACTATAAATTCTGGAGGAAAATTTTCAAATGAAGATGATGAAATACCTTTATAAATACAAAGTCTGAAAATGAGTAACATCTATTGTGTACATAATCTCCGACGGTCCCGAAGAACAATGTCAGATGTGCGAATTAGTAGTTTTACTAGCAGAGCTGTTTAAAGTTTCATTCTCCATTTTTACTGTTTTTGATAATATATTCTCCAAATTAAATAAATAGAGGTTAATCCAAAATATAAAACAACACTACATTTCTTGATCTCAAAAACAGTAAAAATGTAGAAACGAATCTTTAACAAAAACAGTAAAAATGTAGAAACGAAACACCTGCAAATGTCAGATTGTTCTTCGGGACCGTCGACTTAAACATAAACCATCTTACTAATTAGATTATTATGCGCCGGTTCAACGTTGGTATGTTAAAGCCGGTCTAAAGTCTGGTTTAGGCCATTTTAACCATATAAATGCCGTGGTTGTATAGTCAAGTTTTTGCACCGTTCCTAACTTATGCGCTGCGTTTATGAGTAAGGTAAACATGTATTCAATTAGAAAAACAGATTTTTGATCGAAAAAGATTTCATTAAAATGGTTAATTAAATTTTTTTTTATTTATTCTAAGTAGTAAATAATTGTTGTAATTTTTGGGTTATTATTACATATAGCGATGCTGATAAATGCACATCTTATAAAATTTTACTACATCATAAATTCTGCAATCGAAAAATTTGTATCCGAGTCCCTAGATTGGCTAAGAGATTTTGATGTTAACCATTGACCCCCACCATATGAAAAAAGAAGAAAAACATTCAGCAATCAATATTACTGAAACAATATTATAAACATTACAAAAACATCTGATGGATCTGCCCTGATGATGGACACTGCAACGATGTCCGAAACGTCGGCTAAAGAAGGAGTTAGCGCAACACGGCATAACACCCCAAAAACAAACAACAAAAATGCTTTTGGCCGTGAAAATCTAAAAACTTACCATTACAAAAACAAATTTAATTATTTTTTATCTTCTTGAACGCCAGCGTTTCCTTAAGGATACATTTAAAATATCATTTCTCTAAAAGTACCTATCTATTCTGGGAAACTACATATGGTAGATTATGTATTATTTTTATAAATATATAAACACGTTATCCGTTAAGAAGGTTCAATTTACAAAAACATTATTTTGCGAAAAACAAGTTATGACGAAAATAGAGTCAGATGGCACATAGCGGAATTTTAAGTCGGCACACCAAGAAAATATTGGTCAGTGTAAGCAAATAAAACAAATCTACATATAAAGCAGGTTTTATACGAGCTGCAACAAAGCTCGTCGTTTCTCTGCTCTTGCTCTGCTTTCTTGATGTTATATTATGAGAATGAGACGATTCCAGCGGGAACACGTCGAGTGGGCTGGCCGCTCCACACAAAGCTGGGAGAAACAATTCCAGAGGCTGGACTTACTACGGACGGAGGCCACCGAAGTATCGGTGGACAGGGGGGCCTGGAGGCTATGGGTTCCCGACCTGAATAGGACAAGAGGAAAAATCAGAGATATGTCATTGTATTTTTTTATTGAAAGTTTTGATACATTGAAACAGTTATACAAATAAAAATACAGTGTTATTAGCGATGGGTCATGACTCATTTTATCAAGAGCGGGAGCCAAGCTCGCGGGAACCAGCTCAATATTTTAGTACAACTCAATTGAACGGGAGCCGTGAGCTCGGAGCGTATGAGCAATGAGAATTCTGTGCTTTCCTGATATGCCCCCCCCGGAATGGCTCCCCCGCTACGGCTCCCCGGTATGGTTCCCCCGATATGGCTTCCAGCTCCCCAGCGTAACCGTATGAATGATCGTACGACTCTTGGTACCGTTACGCCTCCTCGTACCACAAGAAAAATAAGTTACTAGATAGTTAGTAGGTGTAGGTACATATGTCTAAGTCCAGATGCCGAACTGTCAGACACCGTTTACGTCTTTGAAAATGTAATAACAATTTACTTCGATAATTTTAATGGCGTTCATTTTCAAAAATATCTCCTGATAAAAAAGAGTTAGGACAGGTTGTTTCGGAGAATTTGAACAATTCATCAAATTTCAACGTTCATTGACGGGTTCTGTGAATGTCCTATACAAGTTCTGTTATTATATCAGTATAGGCTAGTTGCTTGACAGAACTGAAATAAAAATAGAACTTGAAAAAATCTTTCACAGAACTTGAAAATTAACTTTGAAATTTGAAGAAATGTTCAAATTCACCGAAACAACCCGTCCTTACTGTTCAATTAACGTGAACGGTTGTTGTGGGACGAAAAACTATACAGGGATATACGCACTCTTGCATGCTTATGTACTAGGGGTGGTTCATTCGCAGTATTGACTTTAACCCAGTACAAGAACTCTATTGGTCAATTTCAAAGTTTGAAAGAATTAATCAATGCGGCTTGTACTGTTCAACTGAAAGCTCCAATAAATGTACTTTATATTAAATCAGTATTTAGTGTAAGTTTTAAACCAAACATGAAAATATGGTACCTACTAATATTTTAAAAAGAACTTTTATAAAAGTATGTAAATACTGTGCAATCAAAACCAAAAAGAAGGGCATGAATGTGTGGAACTCAACTATCAATGTAAGTAAATACAGGGTGCAGCAAAATAGAATTGAAGGGCTGGTACATCCCATGTGGTAGGGGTAGAAACTGGGAGGGGTATCATTGTGTCGGGAGGGTCGTGCCGCTCTTTCGTCGCCACCCAGTGGGCCTTCCGCCTGCAATTTGCAACTTCTTCCGGTGGCTACCTGAAAGAAAATGTTTTTAAACATCGGCCTCACATCTTGGAAGAACTCAATGATCAAATTCGGGAGGAAATCGCCGCTATACCTGTCGAGATGTGCCAAAATGCGGCTGAAAACTTTGTCTATGTATCGCTGCTGGGGGCCATCATCTTTCTGATGTCTTCAGTCTTCAGGACTTAATGCATAAAACTAAAATAAAATAGCCCTTCAAAACTACACTAACTAATTGGCCGCACCCTGTACTACTACAGATGACTGTTGACTTATAAGAAAAATATATCCATTTCGGTATATTTTAGCCAAGATTTGATATATTTTTTATAATAGTTGATGTTTGGACGCAGCAAAGGTTGTAAGACAATAAAATAATATGTCTTTGGACTGTCTGGTTTTAATGTGTATGTTTGCATTGTTGCAGATAGTGGACGTATACGACAACACTTATGGAGGCGCCCGCTGCCTGCTGGTGGTGATGGAATGCATGGAGGGTGGAGAACTTTTCCAGAGGATTCAAGACCACACAGATGGAGCGTTCACTGAGAGGCAGGCGGCTGAGGTTAATATCTACATATTTTATAAAGTATCTTACTGTAATGTAACGATGCTACTCTTGATAGAAAAGTTGACATTGATTTAATATATCGTCATTTAAAAACGATTAAAACCGTAAGAGACTTAAACACCCGTTATTGGTCAGTAGGTTCTGACAGAACTTACACCGCTTCCTCACAAGTCGGCCGGCCATGTGCAATAGGAATTTGGACAATTTTGTTTTTAATTTTTCAAAAGAAGCAAACACATTGTGACTTGACATTTTAAATAATAAAAAACAAAACACTTTGTTTAAAGTCACTTTATTGATATTTTAAAGTCTACCGGTTTCTGAATACTGTATTATTATTATTATACTGTATTTTTATAACAGTCCTGATGATGGTACGGAGGTACCGAAACCGGTAGACTTTAAAATATCAATAAAGTGACTTTAAACAAAGTGTTTTCTTTTTTATTATTAATTTTGTTTTTGTAAAAATTATTTTAACTATAACTTCTAATAAAAATACCAATATTTTTGTTAGAAACTGAACAGAAAATAGTGTTAGAAGTGATCATAATATATATTTTTAAATTGACTGGAATTCCTTATTGAAATGGCTTGGTCACATATTTAGTAACTGATCTCGTTCCCTTCGTCCACAGCGATATACGTAAGTAACCGATACTGATGTTGTGTAATCACGTCGCAAACAACTTGTCGCTCTCAGTCCATACATACTGTCCATTCAGTCCGCTACTGAAATCACGAGACCCACGTCGCCACTGCCTCTCGAAACGTCAAATGTTTTGTTCCTAGCATTGCTCTAAAGCAAATGGATTTTTACAAAATGTCTGATATAATGTCGATGAGATCATTTTTATTGATCCCTCCGCCATGTTTAAAGTCTCTATGACCTGAGTGGTAATGACTTTGAGTGGCTGGTCACGAGAGACCGGCTTTACTAACGATTTTTCAAATTTCGGCTTCGTGAGCCTGTGTGAGAACGTCCGCATACTGTGGAAGAAGGGTCTAAGAATGCCTGGTGACCGAATTCCAAGATAAATTCTGCCCCAGACATTGTTGCGAGGAGCAACTCCAGAGACTGTAAAGACAGGCTGGGCCTGCTATGGACGCAAGCTGCCGAAGTAGCGCAGGAACATCTGGAGTCACCCTGAAGATGAAATATGAGAGTTTTTTTTTATTTTTTAACTATTTATTTTTTTATTATTTAATAAATGTTTACATGTTACATTTTTTGACATTTTTAGACATTTTTAATTTTAATTTAATTAGTTGTTAAGTTAATTTGTTGATCATGTTTATTTGTTTGTTTGGTAGATAATGCACTCTATCTGCGTGGCGGTTCGCCACTTGCACGACTCAGACATTGCCCACCGAGACATCAAGCCGGAGAACCTGCTGTACTCAGACTCCAAGCCCGGCGCACTCCTGAAGCTGACAGACTTTGGCTTCGCCAAGGAGACGCACAGCGCGGCCGACACGTTGCAGACGCCGTGCTACACGCCATACTATGTCGCACCGGAGGTATCCTTTACTTATACTTTAGATATTTATAGTATATAGTGCCTAATTAACTAACACGCCAAACACGCGCCCATCATATGTACACAGTTGACATTTGTCACATGAGAATGGGTCGCTTCTACGACTCGTTCTTGAGTTCAACAGCTCGCTGTGGAAAGATTTGCCGGCCTCTGTGTTTCCTCCCTCCTACAACATAGGTCTCTTCAGGACCCATGTTGTACCCATGTTCACTCCATCCTCTACTCATAAATACCCTCCACAAAGCATCCCCAGGGATGACATAGGCCCTGAGGTAATTTTTTTTCCTCAGGGCTTGTTGTGTGGACATGAAAACAAAAAAAAATTGTCGAACCCCCTATAACGGTGTTTTATGTTTTTAAGTTACCAATGAAAATCTTATTGTAAAGTCTATACAGGGTCTGTAGATCTAATCTCTGAAGTTTAGACAGAAATTCTAGGCTTTGAAGCCTATACAGATTTTAATCTCTGAAGTCTATACAGAGATTCTGGTCTCTAAGTCTAGACAGAGACTACTGAAGTCTAAACAGAGGCTCTAGTTTCTGAAGTTTGTGTACAGAGATTCTAGTCTCTTAGGGATTAGGGTAGTCAGTGGCGTGAGAAAAATTAGTATTTTAAATTTTAAAAGTACTGAAGTCTAGACAGAGGCTCTAGTCTATGTACAGATTATTTTATTTTTTTTTTGTTAAGACATACACAGTACAATACGATACAGTTAGATATTTTTAGTTATTACATAGTTGTAGTACCTATTACGCATGTCCATAAAATATCATTACGTAATTTCGCCTGAGATTGTTATAAAAGGAAGGATGTGTGTGGATAGATAATAATAAATGAATTGAAAACAAGAATTATAATAAGCTCACGAATTTTAATTGACTGTTAATACATAGAAGTTTTGAAAAATGATGTGAAAATATTGTTGAAATATGTCATCCTAAGAAATTTAATAAGTTAGTTTTGTATGTAAGAAAGGAATCATGAAAGATGTCTAAATGTAGTAATTTTTCGTAATGGGTGCATGTTGTGATTGCGCGAGTAATTACTGAGTTGTTTGCTGCATTGGTATTGTTGGCTTCAATATTAAATAGTCTAGTGTGCCTGGTACGCCTCGTTGGAACATTTAAACCAATGACGGATAGCAATTCGGGACTATCTATTTTATTATTTAGCAGATTATGTAGAAACAACAGGTCTGACAATGTGCGTCTTTTTTGTAAAGTTAACATATTATTTGTAGTTTTGTTGTATTTCTTGAGTAAATGTTTCGAAAATTTATTCTGTATACTTTCTACTAAATCTATGTATACCTTATATTGATTATTCCATATTGTGGAAGCATACTCCAGTGGACTTCTGACCAATGAACAAAACAAAATTTTCAGAGTCTTTGCACTTTTGAAAACTTTGCTAGGTTTCTTATTAAGCATATTCTTAATAAGAAACCTAGCATTCTGTAGGATTTTGAAATAATGTGTTTTGTCAAAAATTAATTTGCTATCTAAGTAAACACCTAGATCTTTACACGTAGACATAGGTTGTAAAGGTTTGTTATTCAAGTTGTATGGATAGATGATTTTGTTTTTATTTCTAGTAAATGTAATCGAGTGACACTTAGATATGTTTAAGGACAATAAATTTGATTCACAATATATGCACAAATTATCAAGATCGCTTTGCAATTCCATACAATCGGGTAAACACTGTATAGCTTTATAAATTTTCATGTCATCCGCGTATAAAACAAAGTAACTATTTTTAAAGCATACGTAAATGTCATTTATATAAATATTAAATAAGAGTGGTCCAAGATGCGACCCCTGGGGCACACCTGAGACGATTTCCGTTAAGCAAGATGCAAAACCATTGACAACCGTGATTTGGTGCCGATTATTAACGTATGATGCGATCCATTATAGTCTTATAATATATATAGATTATAGTCTTGGTTGTCATTGGGTGCTTGGCCAAGTCTCCCGGTTCCACGACATGACCCCCAGCTGTCCAAGCCTTCTTTCCATCGAGGCAAGACATTGGCACTGTGGATGAATTGATGTTTCTTCATCCTATTAACTTTTCCTACAGCTATCAGCGCTTTACACTTCCTACGGCTCCTACTATCTCCCTCAATAAGTTTCTAACCAAATTGAGTAGATTACTTTACTGGCTCATTTTCAAAGAATTCATTTGTTAATCACTTAATCTCAATTTCAGGTACTGGGTCCGGACAAGTATGACAAATCTTGTGACATTTGGTCCCTCGGTGTTGTCATGTACATCCTCCTATGCGGCTTCCCTCCTTTCTACTCCAACAATGGTCTTGCTATATCACCGGGAATGAAAAGGGTACTTATTTAGATTTTTTTTAAATATAGGTATGTATTTTAGTCTTTAGATATTTGGAAACGTCGCTCACCAAACTCAGAACTCGAACCTGGGTAAACCCATGGTCACTGGCAGGAAGCGGGGAAGATCACCGATATGTTAGAGTGATCAAATATCTCAATGTTCAGAACGTCGGTGTCATCGGCTCTCCATGGTGCATGTTCACTACAGAAATTGGAGTTGGACGATCCTCAACAATGAGACCACCACTAAATAAGAAGTTAAATAGAATATACAGTAGAACCTCGTTTATTCGAAATCCAGCGGACATCAAAAATCAAATTTCGAATTAACGAATTCCCACGTAATTCGAAATTTTATGAAAAAAAAAAAACAAAGACGGCGAAAATCGAGTTCCTCGGCCGCCCCTTCAAATTCGGGTGGTATCTTTGGAGTAAATTCGTATTAATACGAATTATTCCCGTTTAAATCGAATTTTTGCAGCCGATTTTCGCCACGATCGGCCCTTCAAGTTCAGATATTCCAAGCAAATTCATAAAAATACCAAACATTTCCGCGTAAATCAAATTTTCGCGCCCGATTAACGTCGCGGCCGGTCCTTTAAACTCGAATATTCGAAAAATACGATATATTTATGCTAAACCGAAATTCCGCGGCCGATTTTGGTTACAGCCGACCCTTCAAATTCAGATAATTTAATTAAATTTCGTAAAAATACGTCATATTTCCGTGTGAATCGAAATTTTGCGGCAGATTTCCGTCGCGCTGGATCTTTTTTCTCAGATATTCGAAGTAAATTTAGTAAAAATACGATATATTTCCGCGTAAATTGAAATTTCGGAGCCGATTTCCGTCGCGCCGGATCTTTGAAATTCAGATATTTGAAATAAACCCGTAAAAATGCGATATATTTACACGTAAATCGAAATTTCGGGTCCGATTTCCGTCGCGGCCGACCCTTTAAATTCAGATATTTATAATAAATTCGTAAAAATACGATATATTTCCACGTAAATCGAATTTTCTCGGCAGATTTTCGTCGCGACCGGCCTTTTAAAATCAGACATTTTAAGTAAATTTCGTAAAAATACGTCATATTTCCGCTTGAATTGAAATTTGGCGTTCGAATTCTGTCGCAGCCGACCCTTTGAATTCAGATATTTAGTGTAAATTCATAAAACTACCATATATTTCCGCGTAAAACGAATTTTATCAGCCCTTTAAACTCGGATATTCGAAATAAATTGGAAAAAATACGACATTCCAGTGTAAATCGATTCCGATTTACAAAATAATAATACTAATTAGGGCGATGTATAATCACGTAAAAATACACTTTTCGGCGATTTACCGTCATGGCTGTCTTTTAGATTCAGATTTACGAAATTTTATGATTTATTCTTGCAAAAATCGAAGTTTTTCGAATTACACAAACAAATTTTCGTGTGCGGACAAAAATAAATTTCGAATTACGAATTAAAGAATTTCGAATTAAAAAAAAATTTTGTATGAAAAAAATTTTCTGTGGATATTTTTTTGGCGAAAATTTCGAATTACTAGTTTTTTCGAATTATCGGGGTTAGAATTAACGGGGTTCTACTGTAATACTGAAGGTTTGTATAAGTGATAGAGGCATCTAATTCTCCAGAAATGACAACACGTCTGTATGGTAAAGTTTTCTTTTAACCCCTAGAGCCTCTATATTTTGCAATAATAATAATAATAATTTTTGCAGAATGTTGATTGACTAGATGATCATTTGTGGAAAAGTGTGTGGAAGGGTTTAGTTTTTCCTATGGGGAAGATTTAACCCGGACATAAAATCGGAAAAGAAATTTTTCCAGAATGTGGGGAGCAATGTATTTCTCTGAAGCAAATTGCTAACTGCGCAGGAAATATTATTGCATTACATTCAATTCCAGATAAATTTGCTGTTTTTTAATGTATTTCAAAATAAAATACTGTTTATGAAACCAATTAAAAATATTAAATAATTTTAAATATTTATTAAAAAAATTGTTTGATGTCTGGGAGAAATATCTCCCAAAATTACTCTAGGGGTTGATGATTAATTGTGTTATTCGTTTGTATTTTACTAAGTTTAAAAGTGATGCGTGGGTGGTTCTAAGTCACACAGTCGCTAGCTACACTTTGTCCGAAAATCGGATTAATGCTTACCGTACAGAATTCTAACCACAATTCGATGAGAAAAACATCCAGTTGGTCACTATAAACACAGACAAAGCTAGTGGAAATGGTTTTTTTTTAAATAATTTTTTATTGAGCATTCTGTACTAAAATTATTTCAATTATTTTACAAGCAATAATTATTCGCCTGAAACACTCATCCACATTGAAAAATCTCCTGATAAAAGATACATGACGCCAACGGGACTCGAACCCGTGTCCCTTCGATTTCCGGTCGACAGCTCTGACCACTGAGCTATGGCGGCTTATCTCTTATTAATATTTGACAAGTTCAAGTATTTCACGTAAAAATGTAGACAATTTGTCTCGACACCATCTAGTGAGAGAGTTAGCACTTACAATGCCTTTCTCATATAAAATAAAGTTGGTTGTTTTCAGGTGAAAAAATGTAACAAGCAGTAATTGTTGAATGAAACACTAGTATATATTGAATCATTTCGCGGGTAAGAGATAAGCCGCCATAGCTCAGTGGTCAGAGCTGTCGACCGGAAATCGAAGGGACACGGGTTCGAGTCCCGTTGGCGTCATGTATCTTTTATCAGGAGATTTTTCAATGTGGATGAGTGTTTCAGGCGAATAATTATTGCTTGTAAAATAATTGTTACCCTTTGTGCTATGCATAAAAAATCTTGTCTTAAACATTAGTTTACCAAAAAATAATAATTAAAATTATTTCCTCTGAATATTTCACAAACTCATTTATTTTTGATTGAGAGAAGCGAAGTCCTGTTCTAACCGGATTTTTGCATTTTGTTTGTACATTCCGTAAATTTCTGTAAATTTGTTTGTACATTCTGTTAAGTTTCAAGATGGTCGCCATTTTAATGGTTCAGTAATCGTGTTTATTTGGACATATTTGTTTCTTTCATAACTATGGTACCTATCTGACTAAAACAGTTTGAAAAAAGAATTGTCATTTCTTTGGACAAACTATAAAATTTTATCTTTTGAAATAAAAAAAAACATGTGGTTTATAATTAAGTAGGTGTGGATTTAAGTATCTACTTACAAATCTTAGGATTTCCGAGGAAATTTTGGTTTTGATTTATTAAATACTAGCCGACATGTACTCGGCGCTGTTGGGTTATCCTTAGGAGATAAACATAAACCGTCGCAGACTTTTCTGTAGGCCTGTTTAAGATATACAATTCCGTAGTACATTATTCTGATGTATCTCATAAGGTGATCACTTGATTACAAAACATCGACTTTTCTCTACTTTCTATAAAAATAATATCCATGTACTACATATATAAACCTTCCGGAAGAAATTCTCTAGATGATAGTCTAAACCCTATCAAAATTCGTTGCATAGTTTAGAAGAACTAAGCGTACAATAAGACAGACGCGGATAACAACTTTATTTTATACTATTTAGAGAAGAGAAAATGTACTACTATGTAGTTCTAAATACGTAGCTTTAAATCCATTCCAGTATGTTTTGCAACACTGTCGTTGTAATTATTGTTAGTCGATAATTTTATTACTGTTCCTTTTTTTTTTACCAGAGAATAAGACTGGGTCAGTATGACTTCCCGGATCCGGAGTGGTCCAATGTCTCGAAAGATGCAAAGAATCTGATCAAAGGAATGCTGTCGGTAGACCCCTCCACACGGCTAACCATCGAACAGGTAACAAAACTTTAAATTATTACTTCATTTAAGCACGTTAATATAGTATGCTTATATGTTTCATATATCATGTTAAAGCATTCTTTATCACATGATGAATACCTAACCACCTACAAGCATCCCTCATGGCGAATTGGAATCCAATCACCTATTGGTCACCCACTCTAACCACTGTTGCAATTTCAAGCAACCTTTCAGTTCTGAATGGTGGTCTTACACCAGGGCGATACTGAGAGTATCTTCCACTCTTCTTGTTCAATCTTCACGAATGATTTGACGACTTTCCATAATCACCAGGTGATGAACGGGCGCTGGGTGAAGATGCACCGCAACGTGCCGCAGACACCGCTACACACAGGTCGGCTGCTGCGCGAGGGGGGTGAGGCGTGGGGAGAAGTGCAGGATGAGATGACCCGCTCTCTGGCCACTATGCGCGTCGATTACGATCAGGTACCTACCCAACAATGATCTTTAAAACATGGACATCAGGTGGGAATGCTGTGTCTGTTTTATTTATTATAAGCAATGCTGTTTTTATTTATTTATAGAGCGGAGACAGTTTACATGTAGTTCCCGTGAGCCCTTAGGCCATAGGCCCATTGTGCTATCTCCCATTTTACCTCATTCCTTTAACAGTCACCCGGTCCCTTTTATAAAGTTCACCAGGGTGGTCATTGGATATGTGGCTATGTCTACGGGTTCCACAATGTGTCTTCCCAGGTCTCATCTCTCCTCTCCCCTTTGGTTCCCTGAAGGCCCCACGAGGGAAGAGAGCCTCATATCTATCCTCTCCAATCCCCTTTGGTTCCCTGAAGGCCCTACAAGGGAAGAGAGCCTCATATCTCTCCTCTCCATTGCCCTTTGGTTCCGTGAAGGCCCCACAAGGGAAGAGGCTCTCATTTTTCCTCTCCACTCCTCCTTGGTTCCCCGAAGGCCGAGGAATGACATTTCATTCGTAAATACTAGTAAATTATTTATTATTATAAAATATACAATTGTTTTCCAAGGATTTTCAGCGTCATCAGAGAAAGTGAGATAGTAAACGTAGCAACCCACAAAAAAAACTAAAAGGACAACCTCGATTAGTACGTCGTTTTATACAGCATTCCGATTTCGACTAAGTGTAAATGTGTAAGCGTATTTTGTCATCTCAGTCACACCCATGATGTAGAATGTAGTATTTGACCCAACTTTTAAATATAAAAATATCCCCCGGTTCTATCATTTATTTCTTTCATACACACATATTCTCTAAATGTCTTATCTTTTTCATGCGTGAACAACGTTTGAATTAAGAATTTACTGGAAACTTGAGAGTGTTTCTTACTTGCCACATTTTCTCTTAATTTTATGAGACAATAGCAATAAAATTCTTTCTTCCAATATAAAGTCCTAATTAATTCCACAGGTACAAATCAAAACATTGGAGCAAAGCAACAATGCCCTACTGAACAAACGCCGCAGCAAGGCAACCGCCTAACATTGTTGCCAACTGAACATCAGTGTCGCCAACATCGCCAAGCAAGTCTCAAGTCTGCCAACCACACCACCACAACTATTGCCGCCATGCGAAAACATTGATTTCTTGCAACACTGAAGTCCATTGTGGCAGTTCGATTCGCTAACAACGCATAAGGAATGCAACATCAAAGTATTGCCACCAAAACCTAAATATTTTATAAATTTTGTTAAATGTGGCAATACTCATCGCTAACAACGCATATACAACGCAGCACCAAAATATTTCCACATTGCAAAACTATCAACTCGTTGCAATACAGAAATATGTCATTTGTGGCAATACAAAGCAACACCAACGTATTGCCGCATTGCAGAAAACACCTACTTGCAGCACTGAAATATTTTACAATTATGTCAGATGTGGCAATACTCTTCGCTAACAACGTATATAGATCGCAACACCAAAGTATTGCCGCATTGCAATTAACTCCTACTTTAATTAATAATAATATTTACTACTTGCAACACCGAAATATTTTACTAAATAATTTGGATGTGACAATACTCTTCGCTAACAACGCAACACCAAAATATTGTCGCATTGCGTAAACACCAATTGGCAACACTAATATATTTTACAAATATGCGAGGTGTGGCAATAACAGAAATAAATATAAATAATAAATCGCTAGTGACATATTGTATTGTAGTAAATAGTTCAAGTTGCATTTTATTACATTTAAGAACAGTATTTTTATAATAAGCTTAGTCAAATTATCATCATTTTTTAAGTTACAACTGACAACTTTATAACATACAAATCATTTAAAAGCTTTAAATAAACATATTATTCTATGAAAATATCTGCTACACAAGAAAAGGAAAATAACTTTTTTATTATACAGTACTTTCTCAGTAATCTGCTGCTCGATTTTCTACTACTACTACTATGTGAATTTCGATTTTGTCTTCTCGATTGAATGAATGAAGTGAAAATTAACCCACTTCCCGGCATCCGATTGAGCTGAAACCCAGCAGATAGACTTGTTGTCGATGACAATGCATTCTATCAACTTTCGGTGGCACTGGTTGGATGACATCAAAATTTACAGCAGTTAATATACTAAATAAATCTCGGAAGCATCCAATCAGGATTTGGCTTAAGTGATAGAGTGGTTCACTCATTTTAGTCAGTCCCTGGGGAGGAAGGTTCAATCCTCAGTCAAATGTCTATTAAAAAAAAAAATAGTATTATAGTAAAAAAAAAATGTTTTTATAGGTTGATTTTTACAAGTTGAAAGCACGAAATCAAGCCCTATAATTCGACCGTATTTGTATGTCAAATTCAGTGGTCCGCCGCATGCCTATGTTATAAACCCGAGTGCCAAGCTTTGTACAGCGACGCTTTGTACAAAGATCTTACGCTCAGATACTACACCTATGTTACTATAGCCTGCTCTTGCTGGCCATTTTGCCAGTCCCCAGGGTTTATGTATCATTATTGTTGTTTTAGAACATTTCGGTTAGTCCTCTGTTTATTGTTGCAACTGTAGCATGTGTTTCAGTTTTTTCATTCTGCCAGGTTTTTTTTTCTTTAAATAAGTTTACAAAATGGAGTCTTCTCACATGCGTAAATATGACACCATAACTTAAAAGCGAAAAATTGAAATTTTACTAGAGATCAAAGCGGTGTTTGTGTGAAGTACCTGTATTAATTTTGAGAATATTTAGTAAGTATGCACTGTAATACGCCGCTTTCGCTAACAGGACAACGCTTGCCCGGTTTTGGGGTCAGCGGAGTAGTGAGAGATTACTGTATATACATATAATAATACTTCGGTTGTATTTTTGATTGCTTAAACATTTTTCAAATGCTCAAATGTTTTTTTTTTTTTTTTTCGTAAAGCTTCCTCGATATGTGCTTTTATTATTTTTTTTTATTTGTCTGTACTTTTTTAATATGAAGGATATAAAAGCTAAGGCAGCAATATGTATGAAAAATATTGAAGATGTGTCTAGAGCTTCATTCAGAAAAAAATTAAAATAACTTGTCCATTGTGACAGTTAGCAGATTTCAAACTGCATCATAGAGGTGCACATTTTAATTCTTCTGTGGCCAACTTCTATATTTGAATATAAACGTGGTGTTTTCTCTTTCTAATACCGTTTAGATCATATTTCTCACTATGACAGTTAAAGGGAGACACAACGATTTGTATGAGACCATATGAGCTGTTTCCAAAAGCGAACAAATTAGCCTGAGGGGTAAGTGCATATTGTTAGTTTGAAATCCGTTTTAAAATTTTTTTGACAACAATGTTTTTCAGCTTGTTAAAATAAATCATTTTAACAATGCCATCAAAATGATTGACAATGCTACCAAAAATTTATCGATGATTTTTGTCTTTTCTTTTATAACCCCATACATTAATAAACCACTCACTAAATCGATATCTTCGGGCTTTTTGTATGAAACAAATTGGTCCTAAAAAACCATAGATATGCTAATATATACACAGTAAAATTCTCATTCGGAGCCTATTTATTGTACTATACACTAATGAAAAATTCTGAAAGTTTATTCCATAGACGTTATGCAATCATATGATGTCACAATATTTCTTTTCCAATTTTCGATCAGAATCCCATATAATATTATGTACATACTGCTTTTACATTGCTTTTTTTAAAGGCTGTTCTGTCAATAGAATATAAACTTAGGAGACAGAATAGCATAGATAATTGTCATTCGTGTACATTCCTGAAATCGAAAAAAAAATTACAATTACACTTTCTTTGTATGAACCACAAATTTATTCATAATATTTTTGACACCTAATGATTTTTTTTCTTCCAAAATTTCTTTAAGCCAGTATTATTTACCAACTGTTTTATCTGCATTTGACTAATCTTTAATTACAGTAAAGATTTTTTCTACTTTGTAAGCTCTAGCATTGTGAAGATTGCACGGCATTTTCTGTATGTTATTTTTAGGTTAACACAATTATTTTTAATTTTTTTATTATCTTATGGTGTTTTTAAATATCCATTAAACTGTAAAAATTAGACAATATTCCCTATTGCTTCTTCTATATTTTTGAATTTTTATTATTGTTAATTAATATTTAATTAAGTATTTGTGGTTCATACAAAGTCTGTTATATTTTATTTATACATAATGTAATACCAAATCACACACAGTGATTTTGCTTTGTTAGAAAATATATGAATAACAATTGCCTAAATAATAAAATATATATGTAACAATGCACCGAAAATGGTGCAACGAATTGTTCAAAATTGTAAAGATAATTATTAATTTTTAATGTTTTCATGGTATAATATTATTAAAATAGATTTTCAAACATTTTAGTTCATATTCAATATTTTTTTATAAAATGTTTAATTTTTTGTTGCATTTATTCCGCATTATTTTTTGCTGCTTTTTTTTAAAACACATTTTGTTATTCAATATTTAATACCTACTTAATATAATAATAATAATATTGCCAGTATCAAAATGTCGCAAAGTATTCTTTAATTGCGAAAAAAATTACTTATTTTTCTATGACCGAATTTTTGGTTGACTTATTTAGAACTCGTCAATTTATCTTCTATTATTTACCTACTTAATGTTTTGTTCTTATTGTTTATATTATGTGTGAAAAGTCTATTTTTGAATGTTTAATTGTATTTTGTCTATGACTTGAATATTACTGAAAAAAAATTATGTCTGAAATCTTAAAACACTTACCTATAGATACAAATTTAAATTACATGTATTTACTACTTAATCAAAATTATATTTACAATTCTTACTTCTTAACTAAATTTAAATAAATTGATTATTGTCTAGCCATTTAATTTATGTTAACCAACAAGAAAGACAACAATAATGGAATGAATTATGTTAATCATAGATAATTTAGGTGAAGCTTTCACGGCTGCCATTTTGAATTATGCCATAGATATTTTTCCCACCCTTTTTCTATG
This sequence comes from Hesperophylax magnus, assembly GCA_026573805.1. NCBI lineage: Eukaryota > Metazoa > Arthropoda > Insecta > Trichoptera > Limnephilidae > Hesperophylax > Hesperophylax magnus. The sequence continues at coordinate 7,078,879 of JAIUSX010000184.1, read as the reverse complement.
GTTACGTATCTCGGTTTGTAAAGCTTGTTTCGCATGGATCAACAAATTTAACTAGATTAATTTATTAAATTAAATAACATAATAATCGGAAATGAGTTACTGATGATATAATTGTAATAATTTCTTCCATGATAAAATATTAGTCAATTACATAAAACGCACAAGTAAAATGGATTTTGCTGCTATTGAAGATTGTACTCCAGGAAGTTCTGTTAAAGTTGGTTTTTAAATATCTAAGATAGGTAGGTACTCTCAATTATTGTTTTAAAATCTTTGGTTGGGTGTTTTGCAGAAATTCAAATGTAACATTGGCGTAAATGGCCAATCAGCGCCATTTTGTTTTTTGACAGTTGAAAGGTCTCCGTTAAGCGTTGATTCTAGGTCCGTTTCAGCTTTTGAACAAATTATGATCAATGGAAAAAGACAACTGTCATGTTGTTAAAATTGCCAGCTTATTACAATTTGATAGAAAGCTGAAACACACCTAGAATCAGCGTTTAACGGGGACTTTTCAAATGTCAAAAAAACAAAATGGCGCTGAATGGCCATTTAATGATTATGTCACCTGTGAATTTCTGTGAAACAACTGGGCCTTGTGTTGGGTTTTAGCATAAATTCAAATGTAACATTAACATTGATGGCCAATCAGCGCCATTTTGTTTTTTTGACACTTGAAAGGTCACCATTAAGTGTCGGTTTAAGCTTTTGCTGCCATGTTGTTATGCTTGTCAGCTGATCACAATTTGAAAGAAATCTGAAACGGACCTAGAATCGACACTTTCAAATGTAAAAAAACAAAATGGCGCTGAATCTCATCTGACTACAATGTCACATTTAAATTTTTGTGAAACACCATAACTTTAAACTAAATGATATTTATTAGAATAGAAAAATTCTAAACTTTTTTTAGTTGGGACCGTTTGGTATGTCTGAAAGTTTGTCTGTCCATTAATAATTTTGTAGAAATTCCTTGATCCCTGCGAAACACTTATATTATAATGGTGCGTGTAATTTATTTATGGTGCTGTGATATATATAACTTATGATAATAAAGGTTGTAATTTTTTTAATAGTTTTTTTTTAAATATTAGTAGATACAAATTCTTCCTAATGAAATTAGCGACACTTAAAAATAAATAAATCTAAACAAGATGGAAATAAATGTTTCTACTTTTGAAAATTTGACAAAACAGTGGACGGATGATTTTTTTTTTATTATTTAGGTTTGAGTGTACGCTGTATGTTTGCTATGCAAATAATCTGTGCAAACAATCCTTATCTGTAAACAAAGAATACAACTTGAGGAGTCACATTACTTTGGGACGCGTTGATCGTCAAAAAATGAAAGACAAATACGGAAAGATAATTGACGGCCACCATTGTCGAGGGGTTAGGCTCACGACTAGCAACCCGGAGTTTAAATCCTGATGTGCGCAAGAAAATTTTATTTGATTGATTTGTGTTATTTCACAATCTATTAATTTTATTTGATTGATTTGTGTTATTTCACAATCTATTAATTTTATTTGATTGATTTGTGTTATTTCACAATCTATTAATTTTATTTGATTGATTTGTGTTATTTCACAATCTATTAATTTTATTTGATTGATTTGTGTTATTTCACAATCTATTAATTTTATTTGATTGATTTGTGTTATTTCACAATTTTATTTGATTGATTTGTGTTATTTCACAATCTATTAATTTTACTTTATGTTCCAGAGTGGAAGATACTCTTAGAATCGCCATGGTGTAAGACTGCCATTCAGAATTGATACGTTGCTTGAAATGGCTTTAGCCGTGTTTGGTGACCAGATCTCAATAGTCATGTATATCTCCACCTTCCTCTTCCCATCTCCTCTACATTCAGCTTCACAACATACCCCGACAAGGTATTTTCACAGATTTTTTTAATTCTCGTAAAAAATTACGATAATGATGGTATTTTTATGCTCACAAATAAATTTTCTGTAATGATTTACAATGCATTCTCAGTTTGCCGCCAAAATGACAATGTTTGTTTTTATTTGTGAATTCGGCGGCATTGTCGTCATGCCGGGCAACATTGGTGACAGTCGTCTTCCCAGACGTTGTCGGTTTCTATGGCATAATGACGTTGTAGCCAGTTAGAACCAGAAAAAGAAATGTTTCAAAATGTGCGGTTTTAGATTATTTTTGAAATCAATAATTATGAATGAAAACATTATAATTACATATTCTTAGTACAATAATCATAATCAGAAAAATAAACTTTTAATCTTCTACACATTTTTGTGGAAAAATGTTTTTCTTTCTTTGTGAAAGTATCCCATTGGACATGCCACAGTCTCACTGGCTCCAGGCAGTGTGGTATTAACATGAAAAAAAGATAAAATACAAAAGTTGAAGAAGATCTTAGAGTCACGGCAGCAAATGTTCAACAAACGAAGTGGCACCATAGACCAGCTTTGGTAAGCAAAAAATTGTTAAGAATGAAAGAAAGGCCTGGTATTTCAGTTGATTTTTAAGCTGGGCTTAAGAGATATTTACATTTGTCAAGTTACTAGTCCGGCAAGTTCGTCAGGTAGGAATCCTGACAGTCAAATCTGACTCATAACATTCCTTAGGTCCTTCTTTCACGGGGATACAAATGTATCCAATACTTGGAAATTCAAGTATCTTGGCGATTACCGCCGTACATCTGCAATGAGGTTCGTACACAGACATGCATTTCCGATATTTTGTAAACTTGTCGAAGGCTCCGGTCTTCGGCGACCAGCTGGTCAAAGTCGAGACTTTAAACATGGCGGAACAATTAAAATACATACCTTAGTCCAGCAAAAGTGATTGTTACTTGTGTCAGACATTTTGTAACACTGCATATGGTTTAGATTAGTGCTAGGAACACAGACATAGGAATTAATAGACGAGAAGATAAGGGCGAGGGGTAAAATCAACTGTTGAAGAACGAGGGGAGTAAGGCTGACTGTGATTCATCAATAAATCAATCTGACAGTAAATAGGCATCTCGCATTATAATATCACCATTTACTTCTTAAAAGTAAAATCTGCGTTTGAATGAATAGACATTTTTACATGGGAGCGCAAATTACTCGCCACGTTATGAACTAATTTGCGAAGTCCAAATTCGGCAAAGTAAGGCAGCTTCTATTTCAGAGTCGTAGTTAGTTTCAGAGTATTTAGTTAAGACACTTTTACAAATGTCTCATAATTTACTTACCCCAGTAAACAACGATGAGCACACTTGAGAATCGCTACATTGTGATGTGATAGTATATGTTTCTAAAACTGATCCATTATAATACGGTGTGAATAAGCTTAAAATAAAGTAAAATAATGCTTACTTATGGAATGTAATACGACAATTGGGTTTATTCTCTTTTTCACATCTATTTTTACAAGTTTTCATATCAAAAGTCAACATTTTGCCGTGTTATTTCGTAAAATGAACCGATGATGCCTCGACCATAGTTCGCACAAGAATGATGACGTCACGTTTTCAAATTTCACTTGAAGCCATATGCGAGCCCAGCCGGCTCAATGGAACCGGTATGGGGAGTGGGGATAATACGCTTTTAATCACTTAGGGCAGGTCTACTAATATTCATATGTCTATGGCTAGGAACAAAAAATAACAGCTACAGCAGTTGTGAGTGAAGTTATGAAAGCTAGTTTTGATGTATCGAGAGGTGGTGGCGACACAGATTTCATGATTTCAGTAGCGATGTTTACAGATTGTTTGCGATGTGAATACTCAACATCATTATCGGATACTCGATACTATTCCTATGAAAGAAAGAACTTACTATACTGAAAAGCTGCCATAAGCCATTTGGTGATGAACTGTTTTAAGTAAGTCTTGTTAAAATATATTTATGGTCTTGCTACTGAGAGCTCCATTATAACTTCTCTTTCTGTTACATGCATTGTTTATGAGAAAGAGAGAGAGTTTACGATAAGCGTTATGCATTTAAATACCATAAGATTATAATATCTCCAAAAGAATAGGCAGGTAGGTTAATAATTATATTAAAAATATATTATACTAGCTGATGTGTACCCGGCGTTGCTGGGGATTATCCTAAGGAGGCAGATATATCATCGCTGACTTTTCTGTAGGCCTTTTTAAGATATACAATTCCGTAGTACATTATTTTGATGTATCTGATAAGGTTTGGCCAGCGTTAGCAATGTAAGCCCCCAAAAAAAATAATTTCTACTTGATTTCTTTTCTCTCCTTTCTTTAAATATAATATGCATGTATTTTATAAACCTTCCGGAAGAATTCTCTAAATGATAGTGAAAACCCTATCGAAATCCGTTGCGTAGTTTTGAAAAACTAGGAGCACAAACAGACAGACGCGGATAGCGATATTATTTTATATTTAGAGAAATTAATCTAGAATCACCTCCCGAAGTAAGTACACTTTACCTCCGGACACAAGAAAAAATGTTTATTAATTACTAGCTGTACCCTGCCACTCGTTGCTGTGGCTCAGTCTGTCTGCAGATAGAGAATCAATAGCGCTTTTTGCTTTTACGACCAACAGATGGCGCTGTTTTTATCTGTCACGGGTGACAAAAAAGCATGTTTTTACCTGTCACAGGTGACATTTATATAACATACATTTATTAAAACACAAAAAAGTGTCAAAATTTCAAAGAAATCAGTGAACAACTTTCGGAGATTTAAGGTTTTGAACAAACGAACATTAAATTTTTTATTTATATAGATTGCAGAATATTTTAAAGCATGTACATATTTTATAGAGCTTGTAGGGAAGGAACAAAGTAGTAGTCAGTAGAAACTAGAAATATTTAAGCACAAGCTGACGTGTACCCGGCGTTGCTTGGGGTTATGAACAGGGCCGTTTTAAGCCGTGAAGTGTTCCAAAATATTCTTTTCCATTTGGTACGTTCAAATAAAAAGTAAATGTGTAGATATTATACACAGATATAGAAAAAAGAATTGCAAAAACCACACATTAATCCCAATTCCTCAATAATTTCGGAGCTATGAAACTATTATCAATTCCCGTTGGCGGCATTTATTTTTACTCGGGAGATATTTTCAATTTGTATTAGTATTTCGGATGACTAATTATTGCTTATAATTATTTATTACCCTTTATGCTATGCATAAAATCTTGTCTTATAAACGTTAGTTTATCATTTAAAAAATAATAATATTTGACAAGTCAAAAATATTTCACCAATAAATGAAGATATCATATGTCTCGACGCCATCTAGTGAGAAATTTAGCACTAACAAAGCCTTTCCTACAAAAATAAAGTTGGTTGTTTACAGGTGAAAAAACATAATAAGCAGTAATTGTTGATTGAGGTACTAGTGCATATTGAATCATTTGGCGGGTTGGAAATAAGCCGACATAGCTCAGTGGATACAGAGCACCTGACCGGACATCAGAAGGCACGGGTTCAATTCCCGTTGGCGGCATTTATTTTTACTCGGGAGATATTTTCAATTTGTATTAGTATTTCGGTTGATTTATTATTGCTTATAATTATTTCTTATCTTTTTTTTTCCACAGTACCCCATTGGGGCAGGTATGTGGTGGGAGAAGGGAGTTGAATATGAATTATTATATTAACAACACACAGAAAAAGCGCCGCAGACGCAATTTTTCTGTGGTGTTCCTAATTGGGGTAGGTATGTGGTGTAGGTGAAGGGAGTGGAATATGAATTATAACATTCAAATTTTAATTTTTCTAGGTCGAAGCACAAATCAATAAATGCTTTCTATTTTTATTACTCAGTGTATTCTTTAGTACTTTCTTGAATGGAAATATTTTAGTATTGCTTAAAAAGGGAACCTTAAAACAACAAATGCATCGAATTCCCATCCAGGTGCCACGGCTTCAAACCATTGTTACCTAATTTTTATTATTTGTTTTTGGGGTGTTATGCCAACTATTTCTTTAGCCAACGTTTCGGACAACGTTACAGTATCTAACATCAGGGTAGATGTGTAATTGATAGTGGTGAAAAGTGTGTTTAAGTATGTCTGTGCGATACCGTGTTGCCAGCTCACTACTCTACGAGCTGGTTTTACAGTAAAATTTAAAATGGTTTTCTGCGTTTTATTTATTTATTTTTTATTTATTCTTTAATATATTTGTTATACAATGGTATAGTATATTGTCCTCCACGCTAGGAGTTCACCTGTGTTGTGGAGGACTTTTTCAATTGTAAAGTTATATAATTCTAAAACAATACAGTGGAGTTGGTTACACAGAGAAACATTAAAAATTAAAATATAAAATCGATTTTTCCATAGTTATAACAATAGTTTTTCCATAGTTATTCCAAAAAAAATTAAATATTAAAAGGATTGTAGCCAGTTCCATATGTGTTTTTTGTATTCTGTAAGATTAGATGTTTTATATTGTGTTGGAAGTGAATTGTAAAGTTTTATAGCCTGGAATCTGTAGTGTTTTTGTCCAAAGGATGTGTTGGTTTTTGGTATTAGTAGTTTAGCTTTGGTGTAGCCATCAATTACCGGATACCAAGAACTATTGAGCTTAGCTCAATAATTAATAATAATATTGTTACCTAAGTTCTTCATCATTGCTCAAGAAACATTTTCCACTTAATAATAATAAAATAAACACAAGAAAAAGTGAAATATTTTTTTCTGTGTCCTCAGTGTGTATTATTTTGAAACCTAGCTGGGGCCCCTTCGAGTCCCTATCCTGTGTACCTTTTTACAGCATCCCCAAAAATGATAAAATAAGGAACTTATATCAAGTTAATATTAAATGATAAAATAAAAATTGGTTCCTGGCCGGGGCCCTCCACTCCAAGGTTGGACCTCTCCAGCCTAAGAGATGACGCGTTACATCTGTATCTGGCACTAAACTAGTCACAATTATTAAAAAAAATAACAGATTTGTAGTTTTGGCACCAATAAAAAACCTCCAGATTTATTTTGTGTCAAAAATGTTAAATCTGTTGTGGTGTACTAAATCTAACATAACTTTTAAACCATATGCAGGGTTTTCCAATAAGAGCTGTTATTTTGACTAGCCCGCTATTTCGGTAGATGTTCCTTTTGAAGCTGTCATTTTTTGACATTTGACAAGTAGAAACTACGCCACTAATAAAAATGGAACTATACACGCCTCAACAACGCATTGAAATTATTAAAATTCACTTGAGTGAATCAAATGCAAATCATCTTGAGTGATGAGGCCCATTTCCACCTCGGTGGCTTTGTCAACAAGCAAAATTGTCGCATCTGGGGCTCGGAAAACCCAAGAGTTATTGTTGAAAAGCCTCTCTATCCTCAACATGTGACTGTTTGGTGCGGTTTATGGTCCGGCGGAGTCATTGGACCTTACTTTTTCGAAAATGAGGCTGGAGCAACTGTTACGGTGAATGGATTGCGCTATCGAGAGATGATTAATGATTTTTTATGGCCGGAATTGGATGGTATTGATCTGGACAACGTTTACTTTCAACAAGACGGCGCTACGTGCCACACAAGCAACGAAACCATTGATCTTTTACGATTGAATATCAAAATAACACCTCTTATTGGAGAATCCTGTATATAAACTTAATAATTTTTTTTAACCTTGTGTATTGGACCAAGTTATGTATAAAATTTATTTTGAGTTTAAAAAAATAATAATAATATGAGTAAATGTGGATATAAAAATAACTTTTTTAAACCCTTTCCGCACAAATTCCGAACACTGCGCGGGAAGCATATTTCGTCGGAGTGGTTTAATACATTTTTTGAGAAATATGGAGTAAATTCTCCCTTCATTATGATTATACCAGGAGTGCAAAATCCTTGGAAATGCAAATTACCCAATATTGATGACACATTATTGCGTAACATATATTTTCCTAATATTATTTGAATTTCATATTTTGTCTGTTGCTCACTCGTAAGAGAGTTATTAACCAATCTGTATTTATCGTTCGACCAGGTATGTTTATCTACCTGCCCGAGTGATTAGTATGCAACTATACGGTGACCGTCCAGCATAAATCTTGAGACAAATACAGTAGAACCATGTTAATTCGAACCCCGATAATTCGAAAAAAACGCGTAATTCAATATTTTCGCAAGAAATTTTTTTTAATACAAAATGGTTTTTTAATTAAATTCGAAATTTATTTTTGTCCGCGCACGAAAATTTGTTCTCATGTAATTAGAAAAAATTCGAGTTTTGTGAAAATAGATAATAAAATTTCGCAAATCTGAATCTAAAAGACAGCCGTGACGGTAAAACAACAAAAAATGTATTTTACGTGGTTATACATTGTTTTAATTAGTTTTATTATTTTGTAAATCTGAATCGATTTACACTGGAATGTTGTATTTTTTCCAATTTATTTCGAATATCCGAGTTTAAATGGCCGAGAAAATTTATTTTACGCGAAATATGTCGTAGTTTTACAAATTTACACCAAATATCTGAATTAAAAGGGTCGGCCGCGATGGAACAGGGCCGCAAAATTTCGACTTATGCGTAAATATATTGCATTTTTACGAAATTATTTCGAATATCCAGCGCCCTTGAGGTGATTTCACACGAAAACTGCGCTATATAAATTAGCCAAATATTATTAATGGGCCGACTGCGGCGGTAATCGGCTGCTAAAATTTGATTTACACGGGAATAATTCGTTTTAATACGAATTTACTCCAAAGATACTACCCGATTTTGAAGGGGCTGCTCGATTTTCGACATCTTTATTTTTTATAAAATTTTCACTACTGTATTTGCCATTTAGTGGAAACAATACCAGAAAGATACCACGTCTATACTGATAGCAGAAAAAACCATTCTATTTCAATATACGGGTGTCCGGGGGTAACGTGCATTACTTTCAGGAGATGATTCTACATGGCGATAGAAGTAAAAATGATAAATAACTTTTTCGAAAAATGTACTATTATGTAAAATCACCTCCCGAAGGCAGTGGCACTTTACCCCCCGGACACCTTGTACGTAGATAGTGCGCCAGTCGTACGTGCGCCGTCCATCCCAAAAGCTTAGTGGCCTACACGTAGAACAAAAAGGAATTACAACAAATGCGTTAGTAAACGTTTATTAATTTAAGGTTTTAGGCTGTGGAAAAATATTACAACCAAACTAACAAAACACGTAGAATTTTTATCGTCCCAAAAGGGTTAATACATATGTTAAAAGGAAGCTACAAGCCAAAAATGTGTGTATTCTTGGTATACCTTATATTGTAGGTAATAGGCATTCAAATCGCTTGACAAACGGAGTCTAGAAACGTTCGATTCAAGCACAAAACTGGTTTTTATTTATTTTGTAAATAATTTTACAAGAAAGTAAAAAGTTAATCAAGTGAAACTGTCACAGATAATCTTAGCTATAATACTGTATTTTTTTAAAGTTGTTTCCTTTACGCGTTCATACATTTCTATTGAAAAAATTGTTTTTTTAGTAGTTTACATTTATATTTTTTACTGAGAATATTTTATTTGTATTATACTCAAGCAAAACGACAGGAAAATCTTCAATTTATCTAAAGCATATTTTTTGGTGTTCATAATGTACACCAATTCGTTATAAAGATTAATCAAAATAGTGATTTAGCAAAGCTTCGCCTAAGTTCGCTTTAAGTTAACTTAAAATTTAAACCTTAAATTGTAATATTTAATCATTGAAGACAATATTAGAAACTCTCAAACGAAACAACACTTCTATCAGTTTTTTTTCTTCAGTGATATTTGTAATGGGAGGCAGAGCATATAATATAATCAGTAAATAATAATCATAACATTTAAAAAATATATATTTTACAAATTCTTAAGTACATAATATTGCATTTCTTTTAAACATAGGGCTTTATCAGCTGGCGGTTATTCTTAAAATATATTAAATCTCACTGTAACAGCCATAGTCATTATTAATTATTAAAACTGAAAGGAGTACATTTTATATTCCTACTTTATAACCATATATAATAGAAATAAGGGAGATGGGCAAAGAACCATTACATATTAGTATGAAACCATATGCACAAGAGTGTCGCCAACATTGTTCACCTATTCTGTTCCCTTTATTTCTATTATCTATGGCTACATCACTTCAGCGATTGTAGCTTTTGTACAGTCCGAGTTCAATGAAAAAATATTGCTCAAGTTTTACACTTTATCCTAATTAAATTTTATCACAAATATACAACACATACATATGTATAATAATCTCTTCACTTTTCTCTCCTCACACATACATATGTATAATAATCTCTTCACTTTTCTCTCCTCATACATACATATGTATTATAATCTATTCACTCTGTCCACATACACAAATGTATAATAGTCTCTTCACTCTTTTCACACACATACATATGTAATTTAATCACTTCACTCTGTCCACACACAAACATGTGTATAATAATCTTTTCACTCTGTCCACACATATTCATATGTATAATAATCACTTCACTCTGTGCACACACATACATATTAATCTCTTCACTCTGTTGATATACATACATATGTATATTAATATCTTCACTCTGTCCACATACATGCATTGTTTATTGTTTCTTTGCATTGTATCAAATAAAGCTATTACATAATTATTGCCAAATTAATCTCAACTCTTGTTGTCCAATTGTGCAAATCAAAATTGCAGCAATTCCAAAACCGTATACAACATCTGTTTCAGTTATAAAATACCTCAGAGCTTCTAATCAAAAATGTACTACGCTAACTCGAGTCAGGCAAAAAATTACAGTACTCTCTCAATATCCACCGTTCGATTATCCGGCAACTTCTAGAATCCGCCGTTATTTTTACTAGTTGAAAGCACAAAATCAATCTCTTTAATTTGCCAGTGCATATTGGTATTTCAAATTCAGTAGTTCGCCGCGTGCCTAGACTCGAGCACCGAGCTTTGGACACCGAAGGATTGGGTTATCTTACACACTGAGTTACTATACTGCCCTCAAACTTGCTAGAGCTGACCATTTTACCAATCACCAGGGTTAATTACTGTTGTTTAAAAACATTTCAGTTAGTCACGTTTTTGGTTTAATAAGTTAAAAAGATGAAATGGAAATTTTACCAAATATCGATAGCGGTGTTTATTTGTTTTTACGAAAAACCCATTCTAATTATCAGCTTATTTTGTACTAGCTGACGTGTACCCGGCGTTGCTCGACTTTTCTCTACTTTCAATAAATATAATATCCATTTATTATATATATAAACCTTCCGGAAGAAATTCTCTAAATGATAGTGAAAACCCTATCAAACTCCGTTGCATGGTTTAGAAGAACTAAGCGCACAAACAGACAGACGCAGATAGTGACTTTGTTTTATACTATTTAGAGATGTATGCACTACATTCAACGGTCTCCGCGGTCGAGGGGTAACGCTCTCAACTATTAATCCGAAGGTTGCAGTTTCAAATCCCGGCATGCGCAAGTAAATTTTATTTGATGAACTTGTCTTATTTCACAATTTATGCATTTAAAAATAATATATATTATATTTACGGCACGTTTCAGAGTGGAAGATACTCTCAGTATCGCCATGGTGTAGGACCACCATTTAGAATCAAAACATTACTTGCAATGGCTTTAGCTGTGTTTAATGACCAGATCTGAATAGCCAGGTAATTCCCCACATTCATCTTCTCCATCTCCTTCCCTTCCCACTACCTTCAGCCTCACAACATACTCCAATTGGGGATGCCATAGTCTCACTGGCTCCAGATGGTTGGGACTCTTGTGCGGTATACATGTAAAACTATTATATTCCGCCGTTTTCACTAATAATCAGATATTTGCCCGGTTTTTGGTTTGGCGGATTAGTGACAGAATACTGTATGTAATCATATTTTGACTTTGATTTATCCAAATTAGCGATGAAACATAAGATTCAATCAAAGATATACGCAAATAATTAACAGCTCTGCTAGAATAAAGATTGCATTTTATTCCATGTTTTAATTTCTAATTTATATTAGATAAATACTTTATAACGAACGCTTAATAAAAATGCAAACTCCAATGTAAATGTTGATTTATAAGATATTTTTATTTTATCCTGTATTTTTTTGCAATTTATAGCAGCGATCTTCGATTGAATCTTTGATTTTAAGAGAATTCGGGCGCTAAGTTTGCGGGCATAAGCTTAATTTAATAACGGGATAAAATCGAACAGTGACAAAACAGAACATGATAAAATAATAGGTTAGGTTTTTTCTTTTCCTCCACTTTTCTTCTTCATTCTGTTTCGTCTCGGAAACCTTAAATTTACATCAATCACATTATATGTAATATTATATTAATTGCATCAGATGCTTCCAATTGTTGGATATGACACGCTGTAGAGATGAAGATAGTCTTGCATGGATATCCGGGGGGCGTCTCCGAGAGTTTGCAGAGGAACTTTAGCATCTGAAGAGTCCTCCATGTATAGATCTTGACCGGGGTACATTATTTCTTGGTCCATGTAGAAGTCTTCAGCTGAAAAATAAACATTGAAATATATTACTACATTTTGTGATTCTGATTGATTGATCTTTAAATAGTGATAGGTTCTAAAAAAATATTTTTTAGAAAGATCAATGTTTTTTTCAAATGCAAATATTTGAAGGATCATTTATTCTAGTTTCTAAAATAGTATTTCTTTTAACGACAACTTCAAAACTAAGTATTTTAGATATTAGAAATTCAAAGAAAATTCACCATGTCGTTGGGACTTGTTGGTAAACATATTTAAAAACCTGAAGGGTTAACATGACATGACATGTCATGTCATAGAGAATAGTTATATTTTATTGTGAGTGGTTGTTATTGACTCTATTTATTATTCTCTTTTTACATAATATGTCTTCAAATGTTTTATTTTTCTTATCTCTCTTTATATATTTTTTTTATATTGTGTTATTTCTAATTATTGTTAGCATCTCTTCATAGTGAAAAAAGAATCGTAAACTGTGAATTCTGCGATCATTTTTAAGTGGATTATTAACATTTACACTCTTCACAGTGTTAATCAGAACTGAATAGCCAGATACTTCCCCCAAGTACCTTCCTTTGGACAAACAACACACCCCAATTGGAGATGCCATAGTCCCACTGGCTCCAGACAGTTAGGACACTTGTGCGGTATTCACATTGTGAACAAAAAACAAGTTGATAGCCAAGTGGTTAAATCATGGGGTCCAATCAGTACAATCCTCTGCTAGCTTAAGTCCCCCATCATTGCACAAGTGACATTTTCCACTTTTAATTATGGTAGTAGGGGGATAAGGAGGAAATATTGATCAACAGAAAATCATACTGCACACTGGAAACTAAAATCCTGCTAATTAGTAAATTCAAATGAATGAAAAAAGTAAAATGCTAAAAAGGACTAAGGTTGGGGTATTTCAAAACTCCGTGTGTGTGGTAAGGTGACCGGATAACTCATCAAAATGACAATTCAACATACCTATAAAAAGTGCTATAAAGTTATGAAAAGTGATGAAGCAAAAACTAGGTTAAATAGTTACGGTGACCGGGTATCTCATCAAAATGACAATTCAACACACCTACAGAAAGTGATGAAACAAAAACTAGGTTAAATATGTTACATAGGTAACTATTAAACCTAGTTTTTGTTTCATCACTTTTAATCACTCTATATCACTTTTTAAAGGTGTGTTGAATTTTCATTTTGATGAAATATCATGGAACCAATTGTTACATATGTAACCTATTTAACATAATTTTTATTTCATTACTTTTCATAACTTTATAGCACTTTTTATAGGTGTGTTGAATTGTCATTTTGAAGAGTTATCATGGAACCGTGTGGTAAAACCATGTACGTTCGTGTGAGAAATGTGGAGATCCGCAAAGAGTGAAAGGCAATGAATAAGATTAAGAAAGAGAAGCCAAGATGTTTTGGGCATCTAGAGCGAATGAGCGAAGAAAGGAGAATATATGACGCAAATGTGAATGGTAGAATGTCTTCCTCGGGGACGCCCGAGGAAGACATGGCACGATCAAGTGAATCCGATACTTGAGTCAGGCCACGTCAAAAGTCAGAATAATAGAAGAGTATGTATGAATGTGAATAAGGCAAGGAGCGTGAGTTGTTTGGCGGTCCGTCCTCTCTTCCTACCCCTGCGGAAAAAAAGGCGTGATGGTTAGTTAGTTCTTTTATCTAACTATGGTCTGAACAAATAATAATTTTGATATTTTATCTCCGTTTCAGTGAATTGCTCAGCTCTGCGTAAACCGAAACCCTATGAAGTATAATAATAATCACAATTTGGTATGATTTGAAATTTTCACGGCCAAAAGTATTATAGTGATTTATTTTTAGGGGAATAAGGAAGTTGAGTGAAAAATATTTTGACTTATAAAAAATATGTTCATGTAGATCAAAAAATATCGATTCTAAATATATAAATATATTTCTATATTATTATTCTTAGAATTAGTTAAACGTTCTTGAAAAAGCATTCAATAGCAATAGACTGTATACGCTCCACGATTGGTCGAAAGAATTCTGACGTCACATGTGTCGTGACTTGTACGTACAACGGATCACCTATGGTGCATCTCTTTCTATTACATGAGAGATGGTCGGTTTAGATGAGAGAGGTGTATAGGCCAAACGTTTATTTGGGTTTGTCAAATATATGTACGTATTTGTTGTTATTATTATATGAAATGGATTTCTAAAGATACATATTCGTATAGTGCTTTATAATAATATGTTGTTTATTGCATAACTTAGAAGTTTTTATTATTATACATGTCACATAACATGTGATACACTTCAGGCCGCCGGCCGCCCAGAAAAGTCTCACAGTGAACTGGGCTGTAAACCGTTATTTCACTTTTGGTCTTTACTTTTTTGCGCGGTGGTCCTGAATTCGCGCGTGGCAAGTCAACAAATAGCGACGGTAATACCGTACCGGGCGGGAAAAGCAAATATTCTAACTTAAAATATTAATTTAACTATGAAATCTTAATAATTTTTCTTTTTTTTTTAATAACATCAATTCTAATAGACGGTTAACATTGGTAAAAAAATTACTGGAATTCCTTATTGAAGAATTAATTTTTTTCCATACAAAATCTTTAAGCGACGTGGTTCTTACAGTTTGAATGACGTCACACCCACACCCCGCCTCTTACCGCTCGGATTCCGCTCGTTTTGGCGGGCTTAGTAAAATTCAAACTTTGAGAATTAATTTAACTATGAAAACAAACTTTAAAAAAAAAAAAAAAAAATACTCGTATTTAAGTTTGAATGCGAACATTGATAAAAAAAATAAAAAAAATGGACTCAACTTCCTTATTATTCCGTGTTGCGCTACATCCTTCATCCATCACAATTTGATCAAAAGCTTAAATAGACCGAGAATCTGCATGTTTATTGTTGATTTGAAGTGATTGAGTTTGAAACAAGCCAGTCTAAGAATAAAATAAAACATTACAAACTTTTAATTTTTCGTCTTTTTCCGACATCCTTTTCGTTGCATGTTCGTCTTCTCTTCTTCTTCCTGCCCACACCCTTGGTTATCCGCTCCAATGCGTTGGTGGGGACCCGGCTGTTCGGAGACAGGCCTGGGACTGCTGCGTCAGGGACCCTGGCTCGCTCGAGGAGCCTCTCTTGGATACGGCGGTATCGTTCTCGCGCGAGACGCCTGCGCTTCTCCGCTATCGTTTCCAGTACTTCTATGCGACCTATCACTGAAATAATAACCCATTACCGATCTCTGTGATCTTCATCTTTAGCCACTTGGAATAAAATTTCGAAAGCTGAGTTGCCAACTTATGTTGGCCTTTCGACTTCTAGGCCAATGAAATTGATGATCTGTTCAAGAAAGATTTTTTTTTTTTTCATTAGCTCCAAACAGGAAGCCCTAAGGAAAATAATTTCCTTCATGGCCCATTTGATCTTAGGGGATGCTGTGTGGAGGGTGTTTTGAAGGAAATAATGATGAGCAAGTTCTGGGAAGGAAACATGTATAAGGGGTGGGTAGGAATCTGGGGGTCAGTGTGTCTAGGAGTAACATTTCTCCCACTGCAAGGCGATGGGTCATTAGAGTCCTGCCGGGAAAGCTCACAGGGTCTCCTTCGCAGCCCGCCATGCAGTAGGTGGCTGAAGCATCCTCCGCCAAGACCTAGACAAACCTAACCCCCACGATTCCAGGCAAACCTGCTAAGTCACCAAACATAGCGAATCACTTAGGGTGACCCATAGGTAAGTGTAACCATAGTTCCTGGGGTGGAGGTACCCTCACAAATTGAACCAAAATCAATTTTACCTGACCTTAGTTTAGGCACACCAGCCACACAAGTTTGCCTCTTCAGCATCTTTAGTAATGCAACTAATGTAAAAATAAAAGATGCTGAAGGGAAGAAAAATAATGGAAACTATCTGACTATTCACTGATCTGAGATATTGTCCCTAAACTATGAATGTATGATACCCAGTAAAAGAGCTGGGTCGATCGATTATTTTATACGACCCAGGTCGATCACAACCCACTGGCGAAGTGATCGGGTATACTCACATGTGAAAAAAATGTCAGACAGACCAGTGCGACAGCCGTGTTGGTCGAAATCAGAAGTACCTGATCTTGGATGGTACTTTCATTTGACATAGGTAGGTAAGTAGATAGACCATAGATGTATCAAAATTAAAACCTGTTTATAAGTATGTATTTCCAACGGTACAATGTTAATTGTCTTTTATTTTTAATGTAATAATGTGTTGTTATTTTTGTTAATCTGCTTGTGTTATAAACTGCGCCTGCTCTCAACACAGGATTTCCTAGTGAGACAGGCATAATAACAGGCGTAATTAATAAAGCTGAATAAATAAAATATAAATAATTAAAAATATTGTTTAGACTCGGAGTGTCGAGTCTCCTTCGCGCGACACAGAAAGAGAGATGTTTAATCTGAAATGGGCTGTTATTGTGGTTCAAGTCACCTGCGACAGATACATGGATGATTCCCAGTGGCGGAAGGGTTTATCGGTATACTAATTGCTAACATAATCCGATTTGGATACTAGGTACAAACTTAACACTCTCTATTTCTCTGTCACGAGATTTGAGATGCTCAGTCTGCGAAATTTGTACATCTATAGTCGCTCGCCACGCCAATCATGGGTACTGACTTGAGCTGAAAACTTATCGATCAAATTATTGAATCTTTTTTGAAAAAGTTACCCGATCGATCATTGGTGGTTCGTGATCGGATAAAAATGATTGGGTAGATCACGATCGACCCAAGACTACTCAGTATCATACCGGTATGGGTGTAACTCAAGTTAAATATTTCCCTAACCGCCGCACTTTTAGGCCCAGATTATGGAAATTACAATGTTGGGTACTGCCCCGCCAAGGAACTATTTATTAGATAACAACACCTCTGCCATAGGTCACCCCAAGTGGTTCGCTACGTTTGGTGATTTAGCAGGGGTGCCCGGGTTCATCAATTAAAAAAGACCCTCCACACAGCATCCGAAAAGATGGCATAGGTCCTGAGGGAAATTATTTTCCTCAAGACTCCTGTGTGGGGTTAATGTAAAAAAAAAACTACCTCAAAGACTACAAACTATTTACATGCACATAATAGGTTATTAGGTTCTTAGTTTAGGTGAATTTTACTTTTTGCGTATTTAGATTGGAATTAAACTTTCGCAAAGAAGGCACAAGATAGTTTTATAAGGGAAATTTTGAACAATGATTGAATAAAAATGGAACTTTAATGCATCTTTTTTACCATCTCTCCCGGCATAAAGTTTTGTTCTTGTAATAAATAAGTTCAAACTAAGTGTAATTTCCATAATCTATGCCGATGAAAAGTGTGGCGGTTAGGTAAATATTTACCAATGTTAAATTATGCTTACTTATAATAGTGCTTACCTATATTACCAAGCACCACATTGTGTTGGGTAGGTACTACATCCAATTCCTTATTTTTGAGTCTTTTCCTGTATCTTTTGGATCTTTCTCTGGCAAACCTTCTCTTCCTTTCCTCCTGGGTCTCTGCGATACCTTGTTCGCTTACCATGACAGATTCCTGTAATACTGGCTTACCGACAATCGGAAAATCTCCTAGCAAAGCTCTCTCTTTTAGCCTTACCCTATATCTTCGACTTCTTTCTCTGGATTTACGTATTTTTCTTTCGCTGGGCGTTTCATTGTTTTCTGAACTTAATTTGTCGTGAATTTCTGAGATATATAAGATATTGCTCAAAAGAGTCTCATCGGGGATGCCATTGTTTGAATTTTTGACTGTTAGAATATTTTTTAATAAAGAAGCATTTGGGAAAATCTCGGCTTCTGTCATAACATTTTCTGCATTTATTTCACATTCCTGTTTGATGAAGTTTACGCGCGATTTTATAGAGAGATCCATGGTATTAGAATATCTATATAATTTACGATTAAATAAGATCGATTCTAGTTAAAACTACAACAAATCGTATTGTGTATGTTTTTGCATGTTGATCAACAAACTTATCGAACCTTGACATGTATTTATTCATTCATCGATATTGTTAAATATTAATTCCATCACTTAATAAGTAAGTTATCACTGCGATTATATCACATTGTATTATGTTTTATACTTTGTACAACAGACCCTCGACCGAAACATTAACAAAGTTGACATTTAGTTTAAGATGGCGCGATGGCGTTGACAGGTGTGCAGAGCGCAGACAATAGATACACCACTCACTAGGTTGATATCTTTAAGTGATGGCAAAATGATAATCGAAATATTTGAATCGTAACAAATATGATAAAAAGTATCGGAGTTCAGTGAGAGCAATAGATTCGCTCAGATGCTGCATTTGTCTCGGGAGGCAAAATACGGTACATCGTAATGGCTGGGCAACATCTTGTTACGTAAGAACTGCAAAAAATTATCAACCAATCTTTTTCAATACTGGCATTGATTTCTTTACTAGCAACATTATATTATTATGAATAATCCTGTTACCCACGAATACCTACGAATTTAAAAAATGTATCTGTTTGACAAGTTACGTACATATTTAAATAATATTATGTTAAATTTTATATTTCAAACCAATGTACGTAATTTTATATTAATTACCATTTCCAATAACGGTTTATTTTTTTTAAACCTAATGATTAAAACCTAAAATGCTCAAATTGTATTACTTATTTAATAAGTAATACAATTTGATTAATTAATTTTCTAGATTTAACACTAACTTCAATAAATAATACAATTGAATTTAACATCTATCGTAAACCGACATTCACGGATATAACTATACATAACACGTCAAACCACCCGATATCACACAAACATTCTGCCTATCATTCAATGGTACACCGCTTAGTAAAAATCCCACTATCAGCTTTTAATTTCAAAATTGAACTGTCAAAAATAAAACAAATTGCTCTAAATAATGGTTACTCGACACACTTAATTGATAAAATCCTGAATAAGAAACTTAAACTCATTTCGACGAATACATTTTTATTTGGTACACCTGAAACTAATAATAAAATCATAAATCCCTTTCAATGGCGTAAAATCTTATACATATCCAATTTTTCTTCACTTAGTACAAAAAATTTGCCTACCCACATTAAACCCGCGTTCTATACTGATAACAACTTGGGAAAATTACTTAAAAATACTAAAGATAAAGATCACAAATTTAGCCACTCAGGCATTTACCAACTATGTTGCAATGATTGTCAATCGTTCTACATAGGTAAGACAACTAGAAATATAAATATTAGAATCACCGAACATTTAAGATGTTTAAATAACAATAATTTTTCGGAGTTTGCCAATCATCTCATTTCCACCGATCATACTTTTAATAAAGATACAGGGGTTAAAATTCTTCACCGTAGTAATAAAGGCAAAAAATTAGATAATTTAGAAGCACTTGAAATCAGAAAATCCATCAATAATAACTCCAGTATAATAAATAACCAAATTAATCTGTCTTATAGTCCTATTCTTGACATATTTCCAGTTAACCGCTCTGTTCTTCCTGGAATTCCCGTAATTACCCCTTCCACTTTGTCGACATCTCCCTCAAACACTTAACATTTTTGTATTTATGTGTCAATATTTTATGTAGTAGATTAGTTTTAAATATTCTCCTGACGAAGGAAGGGATCTTCCGAAACCGGTAGAGTGAAAATAAAACTATCGTGGTCAAAAACAAATTTATGTGTTTTTATTATAACTTATTTAATCATTGAAGATGTGGCGGTTACGCCACATCTCGCTACTCCTACATAAACATAGTTTGTACAGCAACTAACCAGTAACCGCTAGCAACCTCAAAATAAAATTTAGGTTGTGGATACCTATTAGAAACATAATTAAAATAGTCACCGTGCATAAATACGTAATTGACAATAATTATTGAATGAAGATATTATCATAGTGAACCATTGTAGTCTTATACTACATAAAATATTATGAGGTACTCAATGACATCACAAACTAAGAGGCATAATGAATATATTTCGCTAATTTCGAATAAATTAAACATACACCAACCAAATAGAAGCATAACCCCAAAAATGAATAATTGATATCGGTATCTGTCCAAATTGCAAAAATGAGATTAAGTCGATAACGTTCAATGAACAAAAGATAAAAGCAAAATCTCAAAAAGAAAATCGGCGAATTTTAAAATGATATGAAAATAACTGCATTGAACAACATTTCCATCAAAGACCAATCTAGTGTTAGCTTTACCGTAAGAATTCTATTCCGATATACAAACCTCTAGTTATGAAATGTTATATTTCATTGGCGCATAGTCATCGCTGTCCAAAGCATTCGTCCCTATCTCTTGACAGAGTCGACGATACGAATGACCCGTCTGATAGTTGTGAAGCTGAAAATAAATTCAAAGTCATCCAAATTTTTTTATTACGTTAACTCCAACATTACATTAAAATTAACGCCCTGAGGAAAATAGTTTTCCTCAGGATATAAGTCATCTTTGGGTGTGTGGGGGTATTTTTGTGGACAAGAAGGAGTGAACCTGGGTCTTGAAGACACCCATGTTGTAGTAGGGAAAAAACACAGAGTTCTCCTGAAATAACTGACTACCTTAATAGTGGACAAACATTTTGTTTTTACGACATGAATGTAAATATATAAAATCTAACCTGTTTACTCACGAATTTTAAACATGTAACTTAAAGTTTTGGGGGTGGATTTCAAGATTCTTAAAAAAAAATAAACTTAGACCAGACAAGACTTCAGACTCCAAGAACATTGGAAATTTTAATGTCTTTTAGAATGGAAATCAACGACAAATTATCCAACATTCAACAAACAAAGTTCAACACGTGCAACTGTGAAAACCAAACCACCAAAGAATAACTTTTCACAAATGAAAGAATATCTTAGTTTTAAGCCACTTTATTACATTTATATACGTCGACCGGTTTCGGTTGAACTCAACCTTCATCAGGACAGTACAAATATAAACTAAAATATAATACAGAAGAAGATTATTAAATAAACAATAAAGAAAGAGAAAGTATATAAATGTGAGGGAGAGAGCATCAAGGCAGCGGAGTAGGTAGTGTGGTCGGGGAGGGGTGGGGATTACCCAGGGAGAAAGGAAACATCTTTAAAATAGGGCTTTTAGTAAGTTCTATCTGTTTGTTTAAAATTGGGTAATTATTTTTATTTTTATTTGCTTTTGAGATTTCCAATGATTCTAAATTATTGAGACGTATTCCTATTTTATTTTTATGTAGTATTTGAACTCCTGTCGTTCTATTAAATGTATGATTAGTATTAATTAGGTGTTCGGCAAATTCTGAAAAACCGGTATTAGTTAAACACCTGACATGTTCTTTTACTCGAATATTTACATTACGCGCGGTTTTACCAATATATATTGCCGGGCAATCGTTGCAATTAAGTTTGTAGATCCCAGAGTGGCTAAACGTATCTTCTTTATCTTTACAATTATTTAAAAATTTGGCTAAGTTATTATTAGTATAGAAGGCCGGCCTAATTTCTGATGGAAGTTTAGATGTGCAAAGGGAAGAGAATTTACTTATGAACAAAATTCTACGCCATTGAGTAGTTAAATTATTATTATTAATAGTTGGTAGAGCATTATATAGAAATTTATTTGTTGCGATTCGGCGAAGTTTTTTTGAAAGGATTTTATCAATAAGATCAGAGTGATAACCGTTGTTATTAGCTATTTGTTTTATTGTAAGGAGTTCGTTAGAAAAATTATTATTAGATAATGGGATGGTGACTAGCCGGTGGATCATACTGTGAAAGGAGGAATGTTTATGTGAGATAGGGTGATTGGAGGTATTATGGATTACGGTGCCAGTAAATGTAGGTTTTCTAAAAATGTTGAAGTTAATTCTATTTTTAACGATAGACAAAGAAAGATCTAGAAAGTTTAAGCTAGAATTTATGCCCATCTCTAATGTGAACTGGATTTGTGAGTGGAAGGAATTAAGGAGTGTCAGGAAAGTGTTTAACTGGCGCTCTGTGCCCGTCCAAATACAAAAAATGTCATCCACATAACGTTTCCACAAGAGAATATTTTTTAATAATGGGGATTTACATGCAAATATTTTATTTTCTATATTATCCATAAAGATATCAGCTAGTACAGGGCTAGTAGGAGCGCCCATTGGTAGACCAGATCGTTGCTGGAAAACAGTATCATTAAATTTAAAATAATTTTGGTTTAAACACAGGTTAAAAAGGCGAGTAAGATCGTTAGAGAAGTCATAAGGTAAATTGGAACTATTTAGTAAGTTAGCTATTAAAGATTTACATTCTATTATAGGTATATTAGGGAACAAATTGACAACATCAAAAGAAATAAGTTTAGAATTAGCTGGGAGTACTAGATCCTTCAAATCGTTCACTAATTCCATAGAGTTCTTAATTGTGTATTTGGGGAAAAACACATTGGCATTATTGAATACATTGGTAACAAATGAGGCTAATTTAAAAGTAGGGGAATTACAGCAAGAAACAACGGGTCTAATGGGGCTATTGTGTTTATGAATTTTTAGGAATCCATATAGTCTGGGTATTTTAGGATTTTTAGTCTGAAATTTAACTTGATCATATGATGAATCCACGAATATTGGGTTTTTACAGTCTTTCAAAGCATTTTTTACATTTTGTTGGAATTTATTTGTGGGGTCTGAAGGCAATATTTCAAAAGCATCATTATTTAAAAAGTCTTCAATTTTGCAGTTATATTCTGCTCTGGGCATGATTATTACAGTATTGCCTTTATCTGCCCTTGTTATCACTAGGTTATCATTCTTTAACTTATTTCGAACTGCTCTTGCGTGGAGGGTTTCCGAATTAAATGAAGGGAGATTTGTGGGTATCAAGTCCTTTAGCCTTTCTGCACTTTTGTTACTTTTGTTATTATCACTCTGATCTTATTGATAAAATCCTTTCAAAAAAACTTCGCCGAATCGCAACAAATAAATTTCTATATAATGCTCTACCAACTATTAATAATAATAATTTAACTACTCAATGGCGTAGAATTTTGTTCATAAGTAAATTCTCTTCCCTTTGCACATCTAAACTTCCATCAGAAATTAGGCCGGCCTTCTATACTAATAATAACTTAGCCAAATTTTTAAATAATTGTAAAGATAAAGAAGATACGTTTAGCCACTCTGGGATCTACAAACTTAATTGCAACGATTGCCCGGCAATATATATTGGTAAAACCGCGCGTAATGTAAATATTCGAGTAAAAGAACATGTCAGGTGTTTAACTAATACCGGTTTTTCAGAATTTGCCGAACACCTAATTAATACTAATCATACATTTAATAGAACGACAGGAGTTCAAATACTACATAAAAATAAAATAGGAATACGTCTCAATAATTTAGAATCATTGGAAATCTCAAAAGCAAATAAAAATAAAAATAATTACCCAATTTTAAACAAACAGATAGAACTTACTAAAAGCCCTATTTTAAAGATGTTTCCTTTCTCCCTGGGTAATCCCCACCCCTCCCCGACCACACTACCTACTCCGCTGCCTTGATGCTCTCTCCCTCACATTTATATACTTTCTCTTTCTTTATTGTTTATTTAATAATCTTCTTCTGTATTATATTTTAGTTTATATTTGTACTGTCCTGATGAAGGTTGAGTTCAACCGAAACCGGTCGACGTATATAAATGTAATAAAGTGGCTTAAAACTAAGATATTCTTTCATTTGTGTAATAATGTCAAGCCACAAAGTGTTTGCTTCCTTCGATAATTGAATAACTTTTCCTTCAAGTCCAAAGAACTTTAAGGTGAAAAGTGGTGGAAGCAAGATACGTTGTTTCACCAATTACACAGCAAAGCTGATGACAATGAAGGCGGGGCGCTATCAGCATGCTAGCCCAGGTCGGTCAGAACCCTTAATCGGGACACACAAATAGTCTATCTTCACTGCAGCAATGCATCTGTAAGAAATTTTCTTTTGTTTACATGAGCATGAGCAAAAGGTTTTTCTCCAATGTGAGTCAGCATGTGACTTGACTAAAGATGAATAACTGCAGTCCGAACATGAGAATGGTTTTCTTCCATTGTGAGGCACAATGTGTTTTCTTATGTTAGACTTTTGTGAAGTTAAATATTTGCAGTGCGCAAAACCAGAAAATATATCTGACGACAATGATCCAGATATGAATGATAACTACCAAAAAGTATCGCGTGTACCTAATATAAACCAATCATTGCAAAGTCAAAACATTACATTAAAATTATGAAAAAAATCTTGTAAAAAATAACCAAAATGAAAAATCTCTGGTTTTCATCATGTATTGTTTCATAGTGCTTTCACAAAAACAAAGTATTGAATTCCGTAAGTTTAAACTTAAACTTTAGGGTGCACAGTTTACACCCGCGATGTGCAAGCGGGTTCCCTGCAGAGCATCGGACCATCCCCAATAGGTAAATAGCGAGTCAATAATATTTTAAAAGTTTTTTAATAATATTTCTTACAGTGGACACTTATTTTAAGAATAAGAACAAAATTTGCACATAATAATCATTTAAAATAACATCAAAATATTGTAGACATTTATTATGTATTTGTTCAGCGCCCACAAAAAAGGCACTATATAAATGATCAAAATATGTATTATTATTTAATTTAAAATGGTTTACCTAGTTCAAATACAAAACTGCTAGTAAAAAAATGGTTAATAATTCTTATAAAAGCCTTAGACATTTGTTTTAAATTCATGTATTTTAAATTTAACACAACTGATGAACAACCACTTACCCTACATTAATGGTTGTTTACCGGTTGCGTAAAATTTAAAACACCTTTATTAGTAAGGCCTCTACGGCAGCTGCTTGTAACGGTAGTTTGTGAATACCTCGTCCAGTGCTCTAAAAACAAATAAATGATACATAACAAATCCAGGTAAAATATATTTTTTAAATGAGACAATGGACATAATATATTGAGAAATTAATGTTAAAAATATCAAATATAATAAAATGATGAACACAAAAATCAACACAATATTATGGATGATTAAAAAACAAAAATGGTAATACATAAACAGGTAACACAAGAAGAAATCAGTGACAAAAATTATGACAATAGGTATACAATACTATAAATTCCTAATTAATTATAAATTCCTAATAAATTATTATTGAAAAAAACGCACATGAAAATAGAGTAAAGAATAAATTGAAAGTATCTAGCAAACTGTAAAGAAATTGGACATTTATAATATTTATTTAATTTCCTTCAATTTCTGTATTAATTGCCTGGCAAGGTCCTTGTGTCCGCCGGAGAAAGCTATTTGAACGGGAGTCTGCTCCTTGGTGTTCCTGGCATTGATAACAGCGGCTATCTCTTCAGGATCTAAATTCTTCAAATTCTCCATCGTTTCTGAGCTCCCGGCCTTTATGTCTTCAAATAGCTGCTGGATAACTCCAAACAATCTAATCACGTCTTTGTCTGTCGCTAATTTGAGAGGAGTTTCGTTTCTAAGGTTTTTAACATTGTAAACCGCTCCGTACTTCAGGAGGCATTTGACGACGGGAAGAGATCCATATTTGGCAGCAGTATGCAGCGCGGTCATTTTCTTTGAGGTAGTTTTAGCCTCCAGGAAAGAAGACAAGTGCGTATTCCAATCCTCTTTGACGCACTTTAAAAGTGTTTCAGTGAGTTTTTCGTCACCTTTGGAAGTTGCAGTGTGCAAAGGAGTGTTGCCCATGTGTGTGCGTGCCGTAGGATCGGCTCCCTGGTCCAAAAGAAAGTCAACGAGCTCATAGTGGCTCTTGTTGACGGCGTAGTGCAAGGCTGTCCTTCCTTCGTAATCCCTGAAGTTGACGCCGGCCCCGCACTCCAATAAATCCCTAACGACCGAAATGTTTCCAGTGCTCGCTGCAGCATGAATATTAGCTTCGATCGGATCGCAATCATTTAGATTAATAACACCATCTGCCCGCAATCTTACAGTGATGAGATCCATGTTCTTTTTAGTTGTTATTATTTCTGAACTCTTCGCTCCTAGAATGGCCTTCCTTTTTTCGTAGCTATCCTTGAAGTGTTTTAGGGCTGCGATCCAATTACCTTTGTCGAAGAAAACCTGTCCCAGGGTGTTCTGCGTCTTGAGAGTATCCATGTGGTCTTCCTCCAGAGCTAGTTTCTGCCTGTTGAGGAGGTCCCGTAGAGTGAGCGTGGCTTCCTCCAGACGGCCTTGCTTAACCAGTAAGATGCCCAACTTGTATAGGGTTTTGAGCGTCTCACTGTTTTCGGGGCCGAGCTGGGCTTTACGCGCTTTGTAAACTGATTCCAGTATTCGCTGAGACTCATCGTACCTCCCTTGGTTCATGTAAATTATGGCGATGTTACAACGGACGCTGAGAGTGACATTGTGATTGATCCCAAACAATGCAGTTCTCTTTATTAAGACTTCGTTGAAAGCTTCCAGAGCTTCGTTATACAGTTGGAGCTTTTCAAGTACGAGGCCGGCATGCATGAGAGTGGCGATGGTGGATGTGTGGTCAGAGCCCAGTACTGAGCATTGCTTCGTGTAGTTCTCCTGAAATATAGGAAGGGCATCCTGGTGGTTTCCCAGTCTGTGGAGAGTGAGGGCCGCCATGCTCCAGGTGTCCAGGATCTCCTGGTCGTCATCTGCTATGGATTTTATCTGCTTCTCCAGAACGGCCTTGTACATGTTGAGGGCCTGAGTGAAATCACAGGCCTTGTACAACACCGAAGCCACCTTTTTTTCCAAGACCCAAGTAGCCGGACACTCAGCACCCAATGCTTCTCGAGAATGTAGCAATATCTCATATGTCATATCATAGGCCTCTTGGTACTTGTCGGCTGCCAACAAACTGTCAACCAAAAGCATATCTGTCGTCAAGTCACCTTGAAGAGCCTCTCTCAACTTCGTCTCTAAGGTATACTCATTCAGAACAGCAAATGCCAATATAGTTTTGCTTCCACTATTGCGTACATTCATAATCAGTTTTCGGAAAACTTTTTCACTGGTGTTATACTTTTTCGTTGTATCTTTAAGGTCTTCGATAGCTTTCTCATTGTCTTGCTTAATATAATTGAAAATTCTGTCCACCGTTTCGAGCAATTCAATGATGTCTGGATCCTCTGTGCAATCTAGAGGGGTTTTATTTAGTACATTTTGAGGGTTGTATTGCGCCCCGTGTAACAACAAGCACTGAACCATTTCAAAGTTAGCCACCATGCAGGCATAGTGGAGTGGCGTGTTGTTGTCGGGTCCCTTAGGAGAGAGCATTGCCTTATGCTTCACAAGGATCCTGAGTGTGAGCAAGTCAGAGGCCCGACAGGCCAAGTGCAGCGCAGTCAGTTGAGTCACGCTGCACGCGTCCACAGAAGCCCCCGCCAGTAGACAACACTCCACCTCTTCTGCTTCTCCCTTCTCCACTGCCGCATACGTCTTCTCCGTTAAGGAAAGTATCGTCTCTACCTCTCCCGTCAGTTCTGATGGTCTCTTGTTTTCTATGTCCGTGCTATCAAAGTGCGCTCCCAGGGACAACATAACTGTGATGAAGTTTGTGTGCCTCAAGGTAGCGGCCATATGAAGGGGGGTTAGTCCATTTCTATCTTTAGCGTTGATGTCGGCTCCGTGCTTTATGAGATAAGTAGCTAAGGGTACTCGATCATATATTGCTGCGTAATGCAGGCAAGTCTGTTCCGCTGTTCCTCGGTCCTCAACCGCAGCTCCGTTATTCAAATAGTATTCCAGAATAGCCGAGTATCCTTCGCTGGCGGCTATGTGTATGGGCTGAGAGCCCAGACTATTAGCACAGTGCACACTGTAGCCGGCTCCCACCAGGTACTTGCACAATTGCAAGTGTCCATGCTTAGTAGCGATGTGGAGCGCCGTCCCGTTACAGCTCTCGGCACAGTTAATTCGTTCGGGGTCATTCTCGATAATTGCTTTAACTACTTCCAAGTGGCCATGACCGCACGCCAAACCGAGCGGGGTGCTCTGAGTGGTCTTGCGGTTGCGTGCCCCGCGGGCCACTAGTACGCGTGCCATGATGGGCGTCCCTTTTCTGGCGACCATCTGCAGAGGAGTCAGATCCTCACAGCCCACCCTATCCACCTCCGCCCCTTTATCTAAAAGATAGGCGACCACCTCCGTGTGGCCCCCTAGAACAGCCAAGTGCAGAGGTTGCAATTTGCCCAGGGTGAAAGCATTAATGTCAGCGCCCCCATCTAAGAGTCTCCGCACAAACCTAAGATTGCCACTTTTGGCTGCCAGATGGAGAGGGGTGGCTCCTTCAGCAACGGTGTTGTTAATTCTGACTTTGTTCTTCAACATCCTTCGACTGTTGCCCTCAGAGTCGAACAACCAAGTCTGGTCTAATAAAGCATCTACAACACCCACGCTGTTATTGAGAACTGCGATGCTCAAAGCTGTATTTTCATCCCTGGTTTTAACATGTACGTCGGCTCCTTCTTTCATGAGGGCTTTAAAGGTTTCTTCATTACCAGTTTCAGCCGCCATGTGCAAGGCGGTAAAGCCATCCTTGGTTATAGTGGTCAAGTCTGCCCCAGCACGTATTAGATCATGGACTATCTTGGCACTCGCTTCCGAGGCGGCTAGGTGAAGAGGAGTGTTGCCATCACCGTCTTTTGAGTTTACATCGGTATTAGCCTGCAGGAGCATCTCCACAATCTCGTGGTTAGCGACAACTAAAGCTAAATGTATCGGTAACTGCTCACCTTTGGCTTTCAAGTGAACACTGGCTCCGTGTTTCAGCAAAACCCTGACAACTTCCGGATTGGGATAATTGATGCTGAGATGCAGTGCGGTACGGGAATGTATATCTTGAGCCCCGATGTTTGCCCCCATTTTGATCAGAAATTCCACAGCCCGCTTTTTGCCACACATTGCGGCTAATAGGAGAGGCGTTCGTTTCTTGCAGTCTGTTGCCTCGAGACTGCTCCCTTTCTCTAGCAAGTAACGAATGATGTCTATGTGATCCCCGCATGCCGCAAAATGGAGGGCGGTATTGCCTGAGCTGTCTGCACGGAGAATATTCGCCTTCGAATCAAACAAGAGGGAAACCATGTCAAAGTGCCCATTATAGGCCGCCAGGTGTATAGGACCTAATCCATCCAGAGTCTCCGACCCCACGGCAGCCCCGTGTTGTATCAACGAGGCGGCCACTCGAGTGAACCCTCCCTGCGCGGCACAATGCAGGGCAGTCATTCGTGTACTGCATTGAGTTTTATGAACACGTGCCTTGTGTTCAAGCAAAACAGCAACTACATCTTCCCGCCCCAACCGAGCTGCTAAATGCAAAGGAGAAAAGTCATCCAAGCCGGCTGCATTCACATCAGCACCATTTGAAAGGAGAGCTTTTACTACATCACAGTGTCCATTCTCCGCAGCCATAAGAAGTGCCGTTGCTCCTATATCATTTATGTGATTAACGTCTGCCTTCTTACTGAGTAGATATCTGGTCAACTTAACATAACCACACTCAGCAGCTGTCATGAGTACAGTCTTCCCTTCAACGGTCTTGTCGCTGTCCACATGCTCCTGTGGGTCAAGCAAGGCTTCAACTACAGCGCGGTTGTTGCTCTTGACAGCGTAATGAAGAGGAGTTAGAGTTGTTTTGTCTCTGGCTCTTTTGTCAGCGTGGTGTGTCAACAGTAGTCTGACAGTCTCCAGATGACCACATTGGGCTGCCAAGTGCAGTAATGTTCTCTTGTCATTATCTACTATGTGAATAGGAGGCTTTTCTGATAGGAAATGTTCTAAAACAGAAAACTGGCCCTTAGAAGCAGCTACATGTAGAGGGGTCTGACCAATGACATCAGGTGTGAGAAGATGAACCTGGTGACTGAGTAGATATTGCACGACTGCAAGGCTTCCTCCCTTAGCAGCGTAATGCAGAACTGTGCGAGAGTTGATATCGACCCCTTCCAAATCTGCTCCTGCATTAATAATTCGCTTCAATTCTTCCAGATTTCCCTTCTCCGCAGCAGCAAACATGTTTTTCTGATTGATGACAGTTATATTGCTCAGGTTGCTCAATTTCTGAATGCTGTAGTTGCGCTGTGGGAGGTTGAGAGGTTGGACATTTATGGTTGGAGTAGAACAGATGCAGTGGGTGATGGCCGTGAGGGCTGTGGGCACCAAGGGTGTCACAAGTTCCAGCAGCGGCATCCCTTGATCCAGATATTTCCTTAGAATATCTCCCCTCAACAGAGGGCAGGGCAGGTCTAGCAGGAAGTCCGCATCGGCCAGTGGAAGTGTCGATAAGATATCTTCAAGTAAATACTCTACGGCTGGAACTTCCTTAGAAGAACAGCTATCTGTATTATGGTCTACAATGCTTCTCAGTTGCGACAATTTGGCCTCCATATTGCGTTTTTTGCATTCTAGGTGTAGGCTTTTCACTTTTAAAATTGTAGCTTCCGAGTCTGGGTCGAACGGTTCCCGATTGAATAGGTTCAAATAGATTCGGAAAAAGTTATCATTTCCCGATTCGAAAGCGGAGACAAAGCAGAGCTGAAAAAACACATCTCTTACTACCATCAAACTTTTCATCAGATCAGGCTCGGGCTCTAAAAGACTGTTCTTAGTTCCCACCGCTAGAATGGCGGCTTCCATCACTCGTTTAGTGAGAGCGATGACAATCTGGTATACGGGCGGCGGCCCCCGGCAGATGTTCTCCAGGACATTGGCAGCCTGGACACTGATGATACCGGCGTGGACGGACCGTCTATCCGGGGGGCGGTAATTGAGAACCATAGCGACAGCTCTGCGGTAATTGGTAGGCAAGTCATCCAGATCGTAATATGGAATATTAATATTCTGGTCACAACTTTTAAACACCTCTTCTGTATCGAAACCCCCTTCGACGATCTTGTGCTTGAAATCTTTGTAAATCAAGTGTACCCCCTTGTGCTCACGAGCTTCTCGCAGGAGTTCGTTGTGATCCACTCCGTTGAAGATCCTTTGTACATTTTGCCAGCAGCATTCTCCGGCGGAGATTTTAGTAAGGAATTCTTTGATGACGTGCATCTTTTTACAGAAGATGATATGGTTGAGGGCGTAGGTGAATTGCTGGAAGAAGTAGCGGATGGAACTGGGGGCTCTGTAGGGGCCCCAGCAGGGGGCAGCCATGGACACCAGGCGGTGGATCTTCGGAGATAGTCTGTTACTTCTCAGGGTTCTGGAAAAAATGGCAAAAATCCAGGTTAGTGTTATACAGTGCCAATGGTGTGCAGAATCGATATTTGGAAGAAAATTAATTTTACAATAAATTATTATTCAAAAAAAAGAAAATCAATTTAATTTGGTATTTTAGCCGTCAATCCAAATTTAAATTCGTACGGAAAGATCCGCGCAGCCGTTCTTCTTAAAGTAGCAAAACTATGATCAAGCATTATATATGTGAAGGGTACACAGGGACACATCAGGTCAACCCACCCTTTTTAGAAATCAAACAATCCATTTGTGATATATTGCAAGCTACAGCTATGAATGGTTTAAAAGCAGTTTGATTAACCATCCCGCACTGGAGGGTGATAATGCACATCCACCAGTGAGAGTTTTGTGCTATATCTTAATTGTTTTGTTAATAATTTAGGTAATCCTATAAAAACCATTTTCTAATTGATCTGCATCTAAAAAAATTTACCATTACTGTTTTTAAAGATATTAAATCTATCATGCTAAGCATAAAGAGTGAGTACTTATATTGGGTGAGTAAGTAAAAATTGCCTATTTTTAATTGAAATATTTTTTTGAGTTTTTTTTTATTATGATGCCATGTGAAGATATTGTCCCAGAGATTGAATTCTGACCAGAGAGGGCAAAAAGAATGTTAAGAGACACGATATACGGGGGACCCTAGTGAACCCCTTATTTATACCTTCAGGTAAATAAAGTTTAAGGACTCACCATTTTATGTAGTTAAAAGCAGTTAACAACACGACTTTTCAAATATTTGGTTTGTTGTAAATGTTTTAATTTATCTGTTTCCTTGTAAGTAAGTAAGTAGAGTGAATACTTATTTTTAACTTTTTGTAAACAAGGTTCACATACATTATTGCACACTTATTTAAGTGTTATTTCTTTGAGCATAAAATTATTATTACTCACCTGGCAATTTGCTGAACAGCCCTCAGTATAGCTCCCTTGCCTTCCTCTTCCTCGTACTCGGCTAAAGAAACTATCTCCGAATACGTCTTCAGTCTCTCCAAATACACGGCATCACTGATTCTCCAGTAGTCCACCTCCAGCTGCTTCATGGCCGCCGGCTCTCCCAAACCCTCGCTCCTGTGTCCGGCCGGAATTGCAGAAAACACAGCCAAATACTGCAGGATCTTCTCTTTATCCACAATATACCGGAAATACAAATTGATATCGCAGACTTTGGTATAGCTCAACACTGTAGTGGTCAACAACAGTTCTAAATGAAGCCATGAAGGACCCCATTTCAAGCTCTTCCTCAAGATATAGATCTGCTGGGCTAAGATTCTGCACAGGTATATGAAGCGCCAATCCACCTCCTCCGCACCTCTGTACTCCTGGATCAGGGTGTCCATCAGTTCCATCATCACCTCGATTCGTTCAAAGTAATTATCTGCAGTTTCCACGCCCCAAAACAAGTGTCCTCCCAGTTTATTTGTAGCCACAGTCTCCATCTCTTCAGAGAGTAATACATTCTTAACTCTCAACTGCTCCAAAGCGTCTGCCAAGTAATGCAAGTCATCAGGAGCAGTTTTATTCAGCAATTCTTCTAGTAGTTGCGGATTATTGGAGCGAACGGCATAGTAGAACGCATCGCTCTTTCCTTTTTCTGAAATGCCACTACAATTAAATAAGAACTTCAGAATTCCGCTTTGATTGTGCGTTCCAGCCAAAACAATCAGTTTCGTATTATTTAAGAAATCACATGGCTTCGAACCGTCGCATTTTGCGGCATGATCGCGTAAAGCGATAAATTTTTCAACACCATCCAAATCTCCGGTGCACACTGCACGTTCAATCACAGCAGTAATTTCAGAAAAAACATTCTCAGCTTCGTTTATTTCTAATCGGGAAATTGCTTCGATAATTTCGTCTTCTGATTTGTCGACAAGCTCGGTTACATTTTCAAATAAGTCCATTTTCACTGTCAATATATAAAATCCCTTGTAACCGACCCCCAATCAACAAACCTTGTAACAAGGACTTTCTATTTTATTATCTATTGGTCAAATTGCTTAAAATAAAACATACAAAATTAAAATCACACTTATAAATTCACCATTTTGGTACCACAAACGAATATTGCGGAGATTGTGGGTATGAAACCATACCCTCCTACTCACTATTATTGTTACCTTCACCTTATACCTACAAATAGAATAAAACAAGACTCAAATCATAGCTATTACTCTTGATTTTATTTATCATTCATAATAATTCCGAGAACTGTATTCAAACAAATTAAATACAAAATAAGTTTTCTTTTGTAGCATAATAACTTTTTTTCGAAAATCAAGGTCAATATGGAGTTAAAGCAACAGTTATAATCATATTGGCCAATAATAATAGTATGTTCAGTGCCTACCTACCTACCTTTCTCAGCAGAGTTCATCATGTTAACCTTTTGTATGCCATTGTTGCCAATCTAAAAAATCTTTAAAAAATTCCTCTTAGCTATTCTGAACTACTAATAATAGTTTATTAACTATTTTTATAAATATATAAACACATTATCTGGTAAGATGGTACAATTTACAAAAACAAGTTATTACGAAAATAGAATCAGCTGGTGAATGGTGAAAATTGCATTGGCACACCAAATAGTTCAAAGATATAAGAACATGATTTTATCTTATCCCTATATTATTGGTTTGTGATTTTTTAATGAAAAGAGCCTAAGAGTTGAAAGGTTTTAGGCTAATCAAATGGTTAGTGGCCGTGTTGACAAATGCGTCGGATTACCACCCAGGCGTCGTTGGTTCAATTCCCCTGCTAGCCGAGTCTTCAATCATTGCCCAAGCAACATTTCTGCTTAATATGACGGAAGTAGGAGTTTCAAATATTGTCAGGTTATATTCATTCACATCACTTTCTCCTTTCCACTTCCTCAGCCTCACAGAATATGCTGCTTTGTAGATTCAGATGTCAGGATCAAATAAAATAAATTAATATAATAGCCAATGTAAAAATAAAATGTTTCTTTAACTCACTTTATTATATATAAAAAATAAATTCGAAACAAATTCAGTGATTCTTAGTAAAATTAACGTAACAACGTAAAAATATTTACATAAACTTAAATCATAAAACAGATCGAACTCTATTAAGGCGATGCACCGCGGCATAGTATATTTGGAATCGGGAGAAATTAGGCAGTCCTTATGTAGATGGCGATAAGGTTGACATTCCTGCTTAAAATCAACAGCCCATTGATTGATGATTTATGCAAAAAAAAAACATCACCGAAAAACATGTTTTATTTTATTTTGTGAAGTTCAGGCATAAATATTAAAATGTTTTCTATATAAATAAAACTTCTGTATAAATAAAAATGTATATGTTAGTTTTTTCAAAATCTTAAATCTCCAAAAGTTCTTCACCGATTGCTTTGAAATTTTGACACAACGTTGCATTTGAATACGCATGTGTTTTTGTATACCTATATAGCCGGCATAGTCCAGTGGTAACGCATTGGACTGCCATTCCGAAGGTCGCGGGTTCGAACCCGGCGTGCGCAAATAAATTTTATTTGATTAATTTGTGTTATTTCACAATTAATTAATTAAAATAATATATAGTATATTTGCGGCACGTTCCAGAGTGGAAGATACTACCAGTATCGCCCTGGTATAAGACCACCATTCAGAATTGAAACGTTGCTCCAAATGGCTTTAGCCGTGTTTAGTGACTAGATCTGAATAGCCAGGTACTTCCCCACCTTCCTCTTTCCCTTCCCCACTTACCTCACAACATCCCCCAATTGGGGATGCCATAGTCTCACTGGCTCCAGACGGGAGCAGTTGGGACTCTTGTGAGGTATTCACTATAAAAAAAATAAAAATAAATATTATATAGATGTCACCTGTGATAGGTAAAAAAACATGCATTTTTGAAAAAAACAGTGTAATCTGTTGGAAAAAGAACAGCACGTACTGTTGGACGAAAAAGCAACACACATTTTTGCTTTTCTATCTGCACAGACAGACTGATCCACAGCAACGTATCGTGGGGTACAGCTAGTTATACAATAAAACCATAACTGAAAAGAGGTTCGTAAGTAGGAGTTTTGCACTTTTTTTTAGGCCTGATACTTTATTTTTTTCTGGGCTTATAAGTAGACTTAAAACTGCCTTTGAAAATGCTTGATTATTTCAAAGGCAGGATTTAATGAAAGACTCAAAAACACATAATTTTGCATTACTTGGCAGTGCTTCGCCTTAAAGATGTAAAGTACTTCACCCTTTTTAATCTTATAACATTTCAAAATTATTTTAATATACACATAATAATATTCTTTACAATAATATAATAGAAACCATTTTCAAAAAAGGTTAAAAATAACAAAACATACATAATTTTATGTACAGAAAAAATCCCGTTTAAATACAATATTTTCAGAATCAAACCCTCAACCTCCATATACATTGTCAGTGCTCTTTCCACTACTTTGACAGTGGAAAACATTTTTTTTAAATGTTTAAATAAAACAGCCAAACGCTGGCCATTTTGGCTAAGAACTTCCAGGAGACTTACAATCATAAATTTGCAGTCAGTGGCAACACCAACATAGATATTGATGATACCAATTGATAATAGAAACAAAAAGAGATAAAGCATGGAAATGTGCCAACTGTCGCAGAGCTACGTTCAAACTACGTGGACTATCAAAGTGGCTATGCGATGAAAGTTGTATGTTTGGTGTGTAGGTAGAAATAAAGGTGAGTCACCGCTGGGCACAGGTGCGATTTGCAGTATTATGGGTGAACAATGTTGGCTAATAATGGTTCATGACCTATCTCCCTTGCATCTATTATCTATTAGGCTTTCTTTGAAGCAATTTATGATTATCTCAATATTCTAATTTAATTTAGCATTTTAAAAATGATTATTATAATGAAAACATTACAATGCATAAATTTTGCTCATAATCAGTATAAATATAAAAACTAATTAAACTATAGTAAATATTTAGACATGCGACCAAAAAAAAAACATGGTATCTTTAGAAGAGGAATCTGTTGACCGACTACAAAGATATCATTGTCAAACCGTAAGTGAGAATCCGGTACTCTCAAAATACATATTAAATCTCTTGACTTAACCTTAACAATGCTGGCCTTTTCTACCCAATCTTGTCGATCACGCGGCACATTTTAACCCAATGTAAACAAAAAAACAGCTCAAATACTGTTAAACTTACTGTGAAATCTAATATGAGTGCACAGCAAAATGCTGCCTGCTCATTAAATAATAATAATGTATATTGTGTTTTGAGTGAAAGTTCCAAGGATTTCATATGCAATATTCGCATATGGGATTAGTCGCCGATAGATCACGTATGCAACAGCAGCATTGAACAGGTTAACTTAACAATTCATATTAAAATTTAACATCTTTAACACTTCACAACAAACTAACTCTGACATGCGAATGTACGGTCTGATGCTTCTTCAGCAAACTCAACACCATGAAGCTATAACCGCAGTCGTCACACACAAATGGTTTCTCTCCCGTGTGGATACGCACATGCGTTGACAGGTGTTCCTCGTCGCGGCACGCATACCCGCACGCCTCGCAAGTGGGTGGGTCCGGCCCCACGTGATCCATCTTATGCCGGTTCAGTTCGTCTATTCGCTCGCATTTATACGCACAGTTGTTACAAGTGTAAAGTTCTACATTTCGGTGCGTCAACTTATGTTTTTTAAGATGGCTCATCTGTCTGGAGCGGTAAGGGCAACGATCGCAGCCAAAAGGCTTCGCTCCTTCGTGCGTTAATTTGTGTAGTTTAAGGTTGCCTGGACGTGCGCATGCGTAGCCACATAAATCGCATTTGTACGGGCGTTCGCCACTGTGTACTAAAAGGTGTTCTTTTAAACTTCCTTGTTGGATGCATGTGAATGGACAAATATTGCACGAAAACGGGCGCACTCCCGTGTGAGTCAGCATGTGTTTGCGGAGGTTGCTGGGCCGTGTGCAGGTGTACACACACTGCTCGCATCGGTACGCCATCACCCCCGCATGCGTAAGTTTATGCTCACGGAGCACGGAACTCCTTGTGCACGTGTAAGAACATACATCGCAAGATAATGTGCGTGGTTTGACAGCCGGGTGGAGCATACGCTGGTGCTGCTTAAGGTTCCTGGCTACCGGGGAGGTGTAAGCGCACTTGTCGCATCTCAAGATAGGCAGGTCGCCCGATTGGGAGAAGGCCAACAAGTTTTTTTGTTGGGCATAAGTACCGCTGCCCAGGAGCATGTTGTTTTGCTGGCCATAAGTATTGCTATCGAGCTGCAAGTCACTTTGCTGGGTGTAGGTGTCATTGTCGAGCTGTAACAGAAATGGGGTAAAATTAAAAACAATTCAACAATTTAAAAAAAATAAAACCATATTATTATACAGGGTGTCCGGGGGGTAAAGTGCACTAACTTCGGGGGGTGATTCCACATGATTTTAGAGGAAGAAAATATAAATATTTTCAAAATTCCAACATTTTAAGGTAGTTTTTAAGTAAAAAAAAGTTGAATTGTTTGTGTGGCAAAATAAATATTC
Source organism: Hesperophylax magnus (assembly GCA_026573805.1). Lineage (NCBI taxonomy): Eukaryota > Metazoa > Arthropoda > Insecta > Trichoptera > Limnephilidae > Hesperophylax > Hesperophylax magnus. Next base: position 7,040,571 of record JAIUSX010000184.1, on the reverse strand, counting down.
TTCTATGAAAAAATATTAGGTTTGTATGGGAAAAAAAGTTGGAATTTCGAAGTTATTTATCTTTTTTATTTCTAATATCATGTAGAATCACCTCCCGAATTAGTACACTTTGTTTGTTTTGTTTTTGAATCTTTATTTAGATGTACGCAAATTTTTTCATACATCTTGTAGGAAAATATAAAAAATACAAAAAATAACAATTACATTTTAAGAGAAAAAGATAAATACACAAAATTATATTATATAAGATATCTAGGTGACTAAAATAATATTGGTGAGTATGTTCAACAATCAAAAATTATTTTTTACATATAAAGCACATGTCCTACGAAAAGTGCTAAGGCGTGGCTTCCTTTATGACATTTGGTAGGTTATTATAAAGTTTTTGCCCTTTATAAAACGCGCTGTTTTGTGTGCATGAAAGTTTAGTTTTGGGAAGCCTAAAATCTCTGCGTCTTCTCGTAGGATAATTGTGAACATTTTCATGGTACACAACATTTCTTTGCAGATAATTTGGGAGCATATTAATTTGAAGCTTATACATCATTGTTAACGTATTATATATTATATGTTGTTTGGTTGTCATCATATTTAAATTTTGTAACATAATTTTAACTCTAGTAAAAATGTTGCATTTTAAAATCATCCTCATCCCCCTATTTTGTATAATCTGGAGTTTATTATTTTGGGCTTCGTTACATAAGAATAAAACACTAGAACAATAATTTAAATGCGGAGTAACAATAGAATTGTAAACAAGGCGCTTTGTCTTTAGATCCAAATTATTTCTGATCCTTTTTAGGAATCCAACTTTTTTAGCAATTTTCTTTGTTATGTATTCTAAGTGTTCATCAAATTTTAATTTTGTCATCAACTTTACCTCCGGTCAACCTTGTAAACAAGCCGTCACAAGTTTATCTTTGAAAATATAATACAAGGTGTGAAGTAAAATAAAATTGAATGTAACCAAAACAAGATAAAGGAAAAATAACAGTAAGGAATAATAAAAGATAACAATAACAAGATTATGGAAGCAGTAAAGGGAAGTTGATAAACTTAAAGTAAATTCTCGTGAGTATCCAATCGATCAATAAACACTTAATGCAAACAGTTTAAACATCATAAACTACGTAAATCATACTAAGAAAACCTATAAATTATAATCTTTGAAAATTCCGACGAATCAACTCAAGTTATGGTCATTTTTGGAAATTTCATTGATATCCTAAAACTTCAGTAGAAAAATATCAGCAGTATCATGAGTGTTGGTCAGGCAATTATAGCTGACCCAAAAAACACATACTTGGCTCTTCTTCCACAGGGATAGGCAAGTATCCGATACTCTTGTTATGTGCTCACATCACAAACAACTTGTTGTGCACAGTCTGTACACGTCGCTACTGACCCGCATCGTCACCAATCACGTTTGCTTTCTCTAAACGATAAAACTAAAATGCTTTCATTTCTTACAACCAAACAGTTCATGTAGCTGTCATTTTTATATCCTGTCATTTTTTGAAGACTGTTTTGTTCCTAGCATTGATCTAAAATCTAAAGCATACATATTGTTACAAAATGTCTGAAACAAGTGACGCCATATATAAAGCTTTGACGACGTGAGTGGCGACAGCCTTGTCCAACCGGTCGTGAAAATCGCCGACTAGTTGACAAAATGTCGGCAACGTGTGCCTGTGAACGCACCTCCATACAATATTTTTTTTTTTTTTTTTTTTTAAATTTTTTTTTTTATTATTTTTTATTTTTTATTATGTAATAATTAAACAGTTTACAAAGTATAATAATATTTGCTAACAATAATGATATATAAAAATTAGTAAACACAATTTTTTTTGATGTTTCTCTTTTATGGAAGCAGACACTTGTGTTTAAAAGAGATGCTGAGTATCGAGATGAACATTATTTATTTATTTTTCGGAATAACTTTATTGAGTAAAACCTCAAATTGTAATATTTAAATATTGAAGACAATATTAGTGATTTCTAAACGAAAATCTGAAACAGAAATATCAGAAAAGGAAACGGTCACATCTGGGACTCGAACCCAGGACCCCTGTCTTTCCGGGACAGTGCTCTACCAACTGCGCTAATGGGACCCTATCCCCCTCGGTCACTTTTTTAACTGTATCATACTTCGAATAAGAACTACTAACATTGTCTTCATTTTTTCACCGCACATGTTTATTGGCAACTATCTTTATGTATGATCGCAAGATTCAACCCGAACTAAATGCAATCCAGACAGCGTCTTTTAGATAAACCTATCTTATTTTTTTATTTAATGTGCGACATCTGTTGACTTTTCTGCAAGTCTAGAATGAATATTTATTTTTCGGAATAACTTTATTGAGTAAAACCTAAAATTGTAATATTTAAATAATGAAGACAATATTAGTGATTTCTAAACGAAAATCTGAAACAGAAAAATCAGAAAAGGAAACGGTCACATCTGGGACTCGAACCCAGGACCCCTGTCTTTCCGGGACAGTGCTCTACCAACTGCGCTAATGGGACCCTATCCCCCTCGGTCACTTTTAACTGTATCATACTTCGAATAAGAACTACTAACATTGTCTTCATTTTTTCACTGCACATGTTTATTGGCAACTATCTTTATGTATGATCGCAAGATTCAACCCGAACTAAATGCAATCCAGACAGCGTCTTTTATTTATTTATTTATTTATTTATTGGCTCGCCAACAGAATACATCACATAATTTTAACAGTAATTTACATTTATACATGGTTATAATGATGTTTCTAATTATAGGTGAGCACAACATTCATCTCAATATTATTTGTGTAATAATAATTGGTTAGTTACAGTAATAATAAATTTAATTAAAAGAGTGTATATAAAAACAATGAGGATCGAAATCAATTATTAGGAAGAAACTTACATACTTATTAATATATTATACATATATATGTATACGCATACATGCATACATCTAAATACACATATAAATACACATACATACATATATACACACATACATAGATGCGTACATACACATTTAAATACAAACACACTCATAAGTGTGTACACTGTACGCATATTGTATGCAAACATATATACACATATGCACGCACGAATCATATATAGTGGAGCTAATGCATAAGTAGGTGATTGGTAAAGAAAATGAAATCATCAGGTATAAGTATGTGTAAGTTCTTTCTGAAGGTATTAATTGAGTTTGAAAATATATCTAAATCTAGAAGATTGCAGTATCTATTATACAATCGAGTCATTCTCGATGTTGGTTTGAAAAAACTTGTATTACTACGACAAGTATCTATCCAAAAGGTTTCAGGGTTTCTTGTGGATTTCGGTCTTATATTAAGGTTAATTTGATTAATTAAAGATGAATCATATACATTGTTAATGATTTTAAACAGAGAGATTATATCTGATACGTTTCTTCTTTTGGCGAGTGAGATTTCTTTAAAGTGAGTAAGTCTTTCAGCATAGTTACTGAGATTCCGATGTACTCCAGATTTGTAAGCTAGTATTCTTAAGTATTTTTTTTGAACGGACTCCACTTTCCTGCTATGAATTGCATAATGTGGTGACCAAATCACAGAGCCGTACTCTAAGATGCTTCTTACATATGAGTAGTACAAGATTCTGAAGCTACTGGTGTTCTTAAATGATTTAGTGACTCTGGTGATGAAACCGAGCATTTTATTAGCCTGATTGACAATGTTTTGGTAATGGTTTCTGAAGGTTAGCTTCGAGTCAAGTAAGATTCCCAGATCTCTAATGGAGTCTACTCGTTTTAGGATTTCATCACAGATCGTGTAAGCGAAATCAATTTTACGGACATTTCTCGTGAACGAGATGACATTACATTTGCCAATATTTAATTCCATGTTATTATCTATACACCATTGAGACAATGTGAGGAGGTCTTTTTGCAAAGTTTTGCAGTCTTCTTGTGAATTCACGGGTTGAAAAATTTTTAAGTCATCCGCATATAGTAAACATTTACAAAAAAGTTTTGCCGTTAGATCATTTATGAATATAATAAAGAGTAGTGGTCCTAAATGGGATCCTTGAGGGACACCAGATGTGACAAGTTTGGGAGAGGACTCATAACTATTAACTTGTACATATTGACTCCTGTTAGAGATATAAGATATGATCCATCTCAGGAGGTTGCCATGGAAACCTGTTCTTTTTAGTTTTTGGATCAGAAGAGGATGACTGACTTTATCGAAAGCCTTTCGGAAATCAGTATAGACTGCATCTACTTGTGTTCTTTTGTCAAAATTGGTACATAAAAAATCTACATATTCGATTAAATTTGTGGTAGTGGATCTTTTGCATACGAATCCATGCTGAACAGAACTTAAAATATGTTTAAAATGTGTAAAAATGCTTTTATAGATTAAGGATTCGAAAATTTTCCCAAAACATGAGAGTATACTTATTGGGCGATAATTAGAGATGTCACTTTTATTCCCAGATTTGAAGATAGGAGTGATACGTGCTGTTTTCCAAAGATCAGGAAAAACACCTTCTTTAAGAGATTTACGAAATATAACATGAAGAGGATAAACAAGAGATTTAGCACAGTTTGATATAAATAATGGTGGAATGGCATCTGGACCTGGACCTTTGTTTGAGTTTAGTGATTTCATAGCGTTGAATATTTCAGTCTTTGAAATTTCGACATGACTGAGCTCATAGGTACTTTCTTGAGAATCATAATTTACATGTTGATTTGATACATCATTTGTATTAAAAACAGAGCAGAAGTAATTTGAGAAAAGTTCACTAATTTCATGACCATTGTTTGCTACAGTTTCATTGAAGTGCATTATTTTAGGAATTAAGTGAGTCATACCTTTTGATTTTGCATAAGTCCATAGTGGTTTTGTACTATGATGTAAAGTGTCTTCGATAGAATTAATATAAGATTGGAAGCATTTGTGAATTCCAGTTTTGACCCTTGATCGTAGGATTGTGAAACTATCATAGTCTCTAGGATTCCCAAACTTTTTGAATTTTTTTCTAAGTTTGTCTTTTTCTTTGATTTGATGGATAACAACACTGGAATACCAGATAGGATATTTGTTTTTATTCACTTTTTTTGGTGTGTGTTTCTCTATAATTGGCCAGATGCTATTATATAGGAATTGAAGAGACTCATTGCAATTTAGTGTTACCATTGGGGTCCAGTCGATTAGGGATAATTCATTGGTACAATTAAGATAATCAGTTTTCTTGAAATTGAATAAAGGACGTTCAAGGTTATCATTAAGATTGTGCATTGTATTAATAGTTAGATCCATTTCAATTGGTGGATGGTGCACGTCAATTTTAGAAAGAGCGAGGGCAGGTTGAACATTAAGCGTAAAATCAGAGAGAGCTAGATCAAGTATTCTACCGTTAACATTTTTTGTATAGTTATACTGATGTAAGTTAGAGAAATGTAGAAATTCTAATAACAATGAAGATTTTTGATTAGCAAATGATTCAACATAATTACTATCATTGTTGGCGTTAACTGACCATTCAATGGAAGGGATATTAAAGTCTCCCAGTATTAATGTATGAGAATTGATGTGTGATTTAATACAGATATCTTGGCACTTGTTGATGAAATTAGTAAATGCGTCAGTTGCAATATCTGGTGGAAGATAAGCTATACAAATATTTATAAATTTTTTATTTGATCCGTTTGATTTAATTCTTACCCAAATATGTTCAATATTAGAGGGTTCATCATATATTTGATAGGCTACAATGTTTTTCTTGATAGCTATTAAAACTCCCCCTCCGTCTTTCTTTCTGGATGTTAGTTTTTCTCGGTCTTGTCTGAAAATAGTGTATCGTTTATCCAGTATCTCTGCATCTTGAATTGAGGAATTTAGCCATGTCTCTGTTAAACATATAACATCATAGTTTGAGGAGAGAGTGTTTAAAGAGATTTGATCTAATTTGCTTCTCATCCCTCTTATATTCTGATAATATAAAGACACTTCCATTTTGATTATCAGAGGGATGTAGAAATGTGTATATGTATGCAGAAATTAGATTTTCTCTAACACGTCTTTGCTACTTGCCCATATTGCCGGGGAATTCTCATTTTTTCGAATAAATATTTTCCCATTCCGTACCCAAATGAATTTAATGTTTTTTTCCTTGGCTGCGTGACGTACTGCGGCGTGAAGTTCTTTATTGTTGGGAGTAAGTTGTTCCGATACATATACAGGGGTTTTTCCAGTAATCTCCAGATGTTCACTGTTGAGTTTGCAATTTGGGTATTTTTTATTGTAGTTTTTTACTGCAGACAGTAAAGCATCTCGGGTATAGCTGCTAGGTAGTTCCACTACAATATTTTTAGGTCGAATGGAGCTTTTGTTTGATTGAGGGACACGATGACAAGCTAATATCTCTTCTGTCCGAATTGGGAATGAAACTGCTGAACAAAGTTTTTTAAACAGGTTCACTGGATTTTCATTAGATTTCTCAGGAACCATTTGTATTTCTATATTATTTTTCCGATTAAATTGTTCAAGAGAATCAATTTTCTTCGTAAGAATATCATTGTTTGTTTGGAGACGTTGGTTATCGACACATAATTTATTTATTGTTGAGGAATTTTCTTTGGCTTCTTTGCATAAGCGATCATATTCTGTAGATAGGAAATCCAGTGAGGTCTTTATTTCGTCGAGCATGACAAATTTTTCTTTTATTGAGTTCAATTCCATTGTCACTTTACTTGTAATTATATCACTAAATTTTTGAATTAGGTTATGTTCCAGAGCTGCCGTCAGTTTTTCGAGTTTATCATCGATGTACTTGGTGTATTGCTGAAAGTCATCTTTATTGAGTGGTTCGACATTGATATTCTGATCGGTTTTTGTAGAGCACGCATCTGAACTTTGCTTCGCCCTTGTGTTTTTCATGTTGATGTTTTTAAAAGTCGTCAAAAGTGACAACACTATTGACCAATCACGAGGCAGATGACAACACTATTAACCAATCACGAGGCAGATTACAACAGTATTGACCAATCACGAGTTAATGTCAAAAACTATCTGTGTTTCTTACGGTGTTGGACTTTGTTATATTTTAAATCACGATATTTAACAGCAAGCACTCCAATGTAGAAAACAAATTGAATGAATTATGAATTCATAAACTGATTTCAACTTTTACGCACTTGAAGATGCGAGGATTAGCAAATTCTTCTTGTTTCGTTAGATATATTGGGGAGCGAAATTCACTGTTGCAGATTTGACAGATGCGACCATAGACATTTAGATAAACCTATCTTATTTTTTTATTTAATGTGCGACATCTGTTGACTTTTCTGCAAGTCTAGAATGAATATTTATTTTTCGGAATAACTTTATTGAGTAAAACCTCAAATTGTAATATTTAAATAATGAAGACAATATTAGTGATTTCGAAACGAAAATCTGAAACAGAAAAATCAGAAAAAAATCAAAAAATCAGAAAAATCAAAATGTGACCGTTTCCTTTTCTGATTTTTCTGTTTCAGATTTTCGTTTAGAAATCACTAATATTGTCTTCAATATTTGAACATTATTTATGTAAGTATTCTTATTAATAATTTAAGGAGTTAAGAATATTAAAAATATAAGTGTTTATCAACAATGTACAATTTAAAGATTTATAACGTTACATTAACAACGTTCAACAATGTACAATTTAACAATTTATAACGTTACATTATTTAATTGACGAATTTCGTTATTTTGATTTTTTACCTTGAAATGTTCTTTGATCGCTTTGAGTAGGGTTTTGTCGTCTTCGATTTTTCTGATATTATCAGGTAGGTAAGTATTTTTTGCCTAGAAATGTGTAATGATGTTGTGCAAATGAGGTGTTACATTTTTGTATTGGAAATATATGTTTTTGACGAGTACGTCTTTCAGTTGAAAAACTGTGATTTTGTTTTTCTTTTATTATTTGAATTATTATGTTTTTTCGGATAAGATCATTAAATTTTAGTACTTTAAATTCTTCAAATATAAGTTGAGTTGGATAATCTCTCGGTTTTTTCAATATTATTTTAACAATCAGACGTTGCACAATTTCAATAGGTAGGAGATTAGTTTTGTATGCGGATCCCCAACTGCTTACACTGTATTGGAGATTCGATTGTACTAATGCGTAGTAGACTGAAGTTAAATTTTCCAATGATAGAAAGTTACGCAGTTTCAGAAAAATATAAATTAATTTCCTTATTTTGTTAATGGTAAGGTTAATTTGATCTTTCCAGTTAAGGTTTTTGTCCATTATTATTCCTAAGTATTTAATTTTATTTGTAATTTGTAGTGTGGAACAATTTATTGTACAGTGATTTGTATTATGTTCTTTAAAGTTGTCGTGTATAATTATGTCAAAGTTTTGTGGAATATCGTTTGCTTTTATTGCGAATGGCAATACTTGGGTTTTTTCGCTATTTAGGGATAGTAGGTTTATATCAAACCAGTATTTGAGTAGATTTATGTCTTCTGTTGCTTTTTGTTTTACTCCTTCCCATGTATTATCACTTTCAATGAGTACTGTATCGTCCGCGTATGAGGTTATACTACCTAGAATTGACTGTGAGAATATCCCGTTTACATATAAGATAAATAGTAATGGACCCAGTACCGTTCCTTGTGGGATTCCATATTCAGACGTCTCTTCATCGCTGTATATATTGTTTATTTTGACATACTGTGGGCGATTCTTTAAGTAGCTTTTTATCCAATTTGCAACATTCTCCTTAATGTTCAGATTATCTAATTTTTCCATAAGTTTTGAGTGAGATATGCTGTCAAATGCTTTTCTTAGGTCTATGAAAATGCCTAAACATTTTTTACTCTTATCTAGGTTTTCGTATATGCGTGAAGTAACGTTTGCAATTGCATCTTGTGTGCTGCGCGCTTTTCGGAATCCATATTGGTTATTGTGAAGTATTTTGTTGTTTTCAATAAATTCCATGAGTTGAGAATTTACAATTTTTTCGAATAATTTTCCAATATTAGAGATTAGAGAAATTGGTCGATAGTTGGTAACATTAAGGGTGTTTCCACTTTTAAATATAGGCGAGATAATTGTTTTCTTATAATTTGATGGAAATATTCCTTTTTTAAGGCTCAGATTAATCAGGTGAGTTAATGGTTTTATCACATAGTTTTTAATAGATTTTAGAATTTGGATCGTTATATTATCATATCCTGGCGACGAACCTCCGTTCATATTTTCAATTATTTTTAAAATATCTACTTCACTAGTCATTTTAAATCGGGAAAATGAGTTTATATTTTGTATATCTGCAATAATTGGTTTTGTAGTTGATCTTTTTGTCACGTTAATTTTTTTGGCTAGGTTTTGCCCAACTTTTGCGAAGAAAGAGTTGAATACATTTGCCCATCTTTTTGGATTTACACTAGCGTTTATTTTTACTTTATTTTCATCTTCAATTTCATTGATTGGTTTATTTTGTTTATCATTTTCTATTGCACAATTAATTGTTTTCCAGATTATTTTTGGGTTATTTTCGGAGTTTATTATTTTATGTTTATAATACTCATCTTTACTGATTTTAATTATGCGTGTCAGCTTATTTTTGTATTTTTTTATATTTGCAATCCAATTCTTTGTCATTTGGGAAATTAACTGTTTTTTTTGTAAAGTTTACTTTTTTCTCTGATTGAATTTAATAATCCCTGTGTGATCCACGGTTTCAAGAATTTATTTTTAGCTAAATTTCGATTTAAAATTTCCGTTTTAGAGTTTTCTATATGTATCGCTAGAATGTTTTCAAAGTTATTTGAGCATAATTCAGCCTCTTGACAGTCGATTACTTGTTTCCAATTTTCCGTTTTCAATTTTTCAATTAATTTCTCTATGTTTAATTTGGTATATGATTTTTTTACTGACATGTTTTTTGTGTGAATTTCTTTTCTATCTTCGTACAAAAATATACATGTATGATGGTCTGTAATGTCATTTTTCCATACAATGGTTTTAATTTTATGAAGATCCTTTAAGTTAATATTTGTCCAGAAATGATCTAGACAGGATGGTTTTTGACCTTGAATTTCACGCGTGTTTTCATTAGTACACGATTTAAAATTATTTTCAGTCATACAATTTAAGTATTCATGTTTAATTTTACTATCATTATTTTTGTTAATGTTGATATTGAAATCTCCCGTTATTATGCAATTCGTATTTTTGAATTTTGATATTATATGCCGTATTTGTTCAATAAATACGTTAGCATTAGATTCATGGGTTCTGTATATTGCTATTAAAGAATAATTCGTTTTGTTGTTGCTAAGTTGGATTTCTATGCAGTTCGTTGAGTCTATATTGTGTTCCGAAATTGTTACAATGTTAAATTTATTATGTACCCATACCACGATTCCACTGTTTTTGTTAATATTTGTGTTTGTTTGTATGTAAGTATATTCGTGTAAATTGTAATGTGGTGAGTCACTATTTGTGAACGTTTCCGTTAACACTATGACTCCCGGCTTTACTTGAAGATTATTTATATTGAGAATAAATTCTTCTATGTTTTTTTGAAGGCTACGTATATTAAGGTGGATTATTTCTATACCAAGGAATTTGTCTGTGATGATTTCGTTACACTCTTTTGCACTATGACTCTTGAATTCACTGATTTTGAAGCTGTTTTCCAGTTGTATGTTAATAAAGTCATCCATTTTGTCGACTGTATTAATTGATGTTATTTATTTTTTTCTTTTTACTGGTATTCAATTTATATGTTGGTATATATATATTCAATTCACCGAGAACATGCATTTGAATGGAGCATATAGGCCAAACATATGTGTAAACAATAATAATGGAATATGTCGAGTTTCGAAAACATAGAAGAGATTAATTGAATATGTAGAGATATAATTGAAATGTTGGTATTGAATAATGTATTTGAATGTATTTGAAAATGAATGGTATTTGAATCATCGAGCATTGGATACATTCCTGTGGAAGAAGGGCCTATCCCAAGTGATCTCCTCGCAAAACGTCAATGAGAAACAGCTTTTTGTTTTGCTTTATGCCTACTTCTTGTTATTAGCAAGAAAAGAGAACAAGTGTACACATTAACGAATTTGAATACATATTGAAGTTATTCAAAAAGTATTGCAGTGAGTTATTTTTATTATTTGTAATTAACTTTTGTTCATTTTTAATATGACAAATTTTGGAATTTTCTTTTCTGAAGTCGAATAACAAGTTTTAAACATGTTATATGCAAGCAATGCATCTGTATGAGTATTGTGTTAGCATCAACTCTGGTGGCAATACCTAAACACTAATGAGTGGGCCATGACAATATTTTTACAAATTAAGTATAGATATTTTGAAATCATTAACAATTCAAAAATTCACCTCTATTTTGATATGTTTGGGAATGAAAGGTGTCCACTCCACCATGTCCTTGCAATCCCCTCCAGTCTGGGGGACCCTCTTCTTGGCTATCTGAGCACCAGCGCTTCTGCAAAGAAATCATAAGCCACATTGTTAATGCGCTCAAAACATGGATAGAAACTGACTGAGGGAGCTAGTAGCAGTATTAACAGGACAATACCACCCCAGGAGACACAATATGCAGCTGTTGGGAGTGGAAAGCACCAACGGCTGTGGGAAACTTGAACAGGATGAAGAAACGCCGATTCTATGGTCCTAATGTTCTGTCTTGGTGGGAAAAAGGCGATGATAGCTAGTAGGACCATTAACAGAACACACACACCTGACTCTTGCACCTGTTGGGAAGGTAAAGATTGCGAAGAAACTACAATTCATTAATCCGTAACCTACTTCAATACGGAGATAAGTAAAAAAACTATACTATTACTATTTTAAGTTATAGTGACGTAATTTCGTTACGAATTGTGCTCTGCTCCTGTTTCAATGGAGAAGTCTAGTTTGGCAGGAAAATATATTAATTTAAAACCATAGACATTCAAATTGATAGATCAGCCAATCAGGGAAAGGGGAACAAACCAAGTTGCAAGGGAGGCTCTGACAGTGTGTATACAGGCAACTCGCATTGTATTATCATTATTCAGTCGTCGAAAATAAAATCTGCTTACGAATTACAAGTCCTTTTTACAACGGCAAGCAAATTGGTGGTTGCGTAAAAAACTTAACTACAAATCTCATATAAGGTAAACAAAAGTTCAGACTTGCTTCCAAAATTGAATATTTCGTTACACTAATTAGTTAGTCACTTTTACAAATGTGTTAATATATACCTGCCTCACTCATTTTTTGCGTTGCTAGGTAGTTCGTTTAAAAATGAACACTCAGATCGTGTGTAGTAAAGTCTCGTAATATACTGCGCTGCAAACCTTTGCCTTAATTTAGTGCAGGGTCTGGTTATTTCAGCGGGTAATGTATTACTGATGTCGTAGTTTATTCAAAGCATTCTCGAACCCTCCTGGTGCCAAAAATATGGTCACTTTGATTGCCTCCAGCTTGTCGAAATGATACCCAGATTTCATGTAAGAGCAAGTATATCAATTTGGATGTCTATGGTTAAAACAGCGTTAATGTCGTATTTTAATAAAAAATCACAAGTATCGATTGCTTTAATTATGAAATTTCGAAAAATCTAGGTTAAAAGTGAATTTGTTTATTCACTAGATCCATTTGCATCATGATGAAATTAGTTTAAAAAAAAAAATCAAATGCCATTTTTAGGAAACTGTGATTGTCTCCTAATAGAAATCGGCCATCTATATGGTGCAAATTTCCTATCTTGATAGAAAGAAGTCGTGTCTCCCTCGGGCCTCGATTCTCGACGAAGTCATTCCACTCAAACGAGTGGGTCGACTCACTCATTGTTCGAGTGGAATGACATTTGGTGTATGTACCTTCGACGAGACTCAAGAATAAGAACGTCGACCAATGTATGTACTTTCAACGGCGATTGCGAGCAGCCTGGATTGGAGAATCGATACCCTGATATGAGGAGATACATCGTGGATCGAGGAGACAACTGAGTACCCAATGACAACCCAGGTTAACTGTCAGAGAATGCCGCACGAGATCCCAACTATTCAGAGCCAGTGGGACTAGGGATCACCAAATTGCAAATTCCCAATTGGGGAAGGTAAAGAGATGGGAATAAGAAGGTCGGGAAGTACCTCGCCATTCAAATGCGGTCACCTAATACGACTAACGCCACTTCAAACAAATTTTTGATTCTGAATGATTGTCTTTTACCAGGGCGACCGTACCACTCTTTTTAGATTAACAATGTTTCGTAATTGGATAATTCAATTATCAAAATATTTATATTTGATTATCATGTTTGTATTTTTTCTTACCCGTCCATTTATTATCCGCTGAGCGAGTGGCCCAAACCTGACCGTGCAAATTAAACGAATAAAAACTTCTATATTACAACACGAACTAAAATGTAATAGAATAAAAGATAACCACGATTCTTGGGGATCTAATTATTTAAGTATAAACGAAATCAAGAAAAGCTCTCAACAAATATATTTATTGACTGAATTTAGCTATTACGGTAACGAATAGCCACAAAACTTAAAATATGGTAAAGTTCTGACAGATCCGAACATCTGTCACTTATTTTAATTGCGCAAAATGGCGGAAGTAGATTCGAAAACAAAAACATGTCCGAACAGGTTAGCCACAAAAAAAACTAAAAATTTCAAATCAAGCCAAATGACTTCTTTCTGACTAGCGCCTTTTTTAATTTATGTTGCTTATTATTACAAAGTTTTATATTTTCGTGTGTTTTTGAGAATACCATCCGGTGTTGCGCTTCCTCCTTCTTGAACAATCTAAAGGTATAGTCGGTATAGTTATCAGGGCATATTATTAATGTAATACAGATGATGGACGTGAGTGGTTTATTTATGTAATGGACACTGCAGGGCATAAATAAACCACTCACCTGCAGGGCCTTTAGCTGTAGAAGCAGGAAGCATACCTAATGTTGTTATCGTGATTTAATTTAGGGATTTAATTAGTATTATCGTGAGAATTTGGAGTTCTCAAAACCTCGAGGGCATTATATTGCTTTTTCCTTTTTCAGTATTATTTTAGTAAGGGTTTAGTTTAAGTGTTGAAAAATGTAATTTTGTTCTTCGGGTGCTAACCCGACTAGGACAAGGGTGATCTACTGTTCCTTAACGAAGCGATTGGCCGGCAACTTATAGTAGGGATTTTTTTTATAACTCGAGGAATGTTAGCATCTGTGGAGCATTTTAGTAATATCACTGACCTACCGTGACCAACTTCAGCAACCCAATGACATCATCACAGTCAAAAAACATAACGACGTTCTAACTTTCAATGAGTGCCTTGTTTTTTAAATTTCTCGCTAATTAAGTGTGTGCAGTGTATTATCTCATGTTTATTAATGGCAAGTACATTTGTAATTACATTATTACCAATTCCACTTGCCTTTTTAAGTGTCTCAATACTACAAATATGCGCAAACATGGAATGTTTTAGGTTATAAATTCTTTTTGACAGTTTGAACATTTGACATTTTGACGGAGGAATGTTTATGAGTTATTTATGAAAGAATTTGTACATGTTGATTCCTTTTTGGTTAGCCATCGTTTTGCGCTAATTATGAGGCAAACCCGCTAATCTTTTGTAAGCCGTTTATGAAATGCGGGCTTGCGGTTATATTGTTTATCGTCGAAATGATTAGGAATGGTGTCATATGCCCATATTGAAGCCGAGTAGTTTATTTTATTTCACAGAGAACTTTGCGTTCAGTATTAATTTCTGTTGTATTGTAACCGTTTTAGTATGGAAATGAAATAATGAATCCAAAATAAAACATTGTAATTCATGATTTCAATTCATGTTGAGATGTAGGAAGCTTTGAATATAATATTCCTGAACAGTTTGGTAGGTAGATATGTATTGTAATTATTTACTCTCCAGAATTATGATAGAACAATTCAGGCAGTTCTAAGTTAATCCACATTCCACCGTCAAATAGTTCTTTGTTGATGTATGAACAATGTTTACATATAAATTTAAGATATAAATATATAAATTATTTATAAATATATAAATTTAAGATATATCTACCGTAAAAACATTGTCCTCTTAATTATAATTTTTTTAAATTTTCTATGTATGTATGAATTAGCAATTACATTTTAGGATGTATGTGTGAATTACTAAGAACATGTAGTAATTACAGACTAAAACAAAAATGATAGTACAAAAACTACTTCCGAGGAAAAGTAAAATTTTTGTAATGTATACAAAAACAAAGATAAAATAGCATCTATAGGTATCGCAACAGAGTTGACCAGAAAGTAGTACCTACTCACACAAACTTGTTATTCGATTTCATAAAAGAAAATTCCAGTGAAATTGAAAAAAGTTCACTCGTATTCTCTTTTTTGCTAAAAGTAATGATAAACTTGTCGAATTCTACTGCACACTATACAAAAAAATCCATAAATACCACTCGGTTTCAACATAATTACTACAAGAAATAACTATTTTTGTGGTGGGAGATGGTAAAAGATGCATTAAAGTTCCATTGTTTTCTCAATCAAAGTAAAGTTCTCAGGTTAGGAAATACACATAAATTATTAAAATAAGCCAAACCAAACCCTAAAAACCTATTTAGTGCATGTGCGACTTAAATACTTGTAAACATTAGATAGAGAAATTAAAACCAAGTGTTGTTTTTTTAAAAAGTAATAAGTGGGCGTAAGGCTGTTTTTCAGTGACATTTCACAAGAACCGAAGTGCATAAATATGCACCAATACACATAATAAATATGTGTTGTTTGGGTCAACTTTAATAATTGTGAGACCTATATCTGCTTTTGAAGAATTATTTTTTGGTAAATAATTATTAGTTTTTCTTTGTATTTTTTATGACACGTTGGTGCAGAACTTTTATTTCCTATTAAACACTGTCATTGTTCCTTTGTTGAGTGGAAAGGTTTTAATGTTTAAATATTATTAATTCTAACAGAGCCGGTGTCACAAATGATCAACAATGTCCTCTGCAAGAATGTCCCGGCATGAGAAGGTTAAATCGGCACTTGTAAGTACTAGAATATTCACATATTATTTTAACTGGTTACAAAAAATATATGTTCAATCCAGAATGAATGCGACAATACCCACTGCAATTAATTTAGACATAAAATTAATTTTCCCACCACTTTTAATGTTAACATTATCTTGACCATGGAACTAGGATTCAATGGAAGCGGCATAATTTGTCGAGATGTATTAAAGAATACGCAAAACCAATGAAGCTCCCAAAATTGTCAACGCCCTTGTGGGAGGGTATAGAGACGGGTAAGAGCGGTAAGCGAGCGCGGAGGGGGCCATCGGTCAGAGATTAGGGCCGAACTATGAACGGGCTGCACATTATTTTATTTATTTTTTATTAAAAAAAATTATCACATTTTGGCCATACAGAGCATTACGCATTATTTGCCGAATAAAGAATGGTGGTGAAAATATAAAATTAACTAATGCGGAAAGGGAAATAAAAAGACATACATATTGTTTATATATTTATTGTACCATACATGTTATTGTAAATTACCCAAATCTAATTTCACGTAACTCTTTTTTTTCCAAATCAAGATTATGATCGAATCGTTTAGTGCGCGTCGAAATAAATCGGTATCAATCTTCAGGGAATGTATCTAAGAAGTGCAATTGGGTAAAAAAAACTAATGTTATGAATTTGCTGAAACTCGCAGCACCATTCCTTGGGGCTAACATTGCGTAATTCATCAGTTTGAATAGATTTTTTTCTTTATTAGGTAGTATTATTTTATATAATCAACAGATTTGCAGAGTACAATTTTGTTCATTATTATATAAGCTGGTGCTTGACTTTTAGGAAAGGAGTCGTCGTTAATAATATAAGAAAAAACTTTACAGTGATCTATATATACGAGTATATACTAGCTGACCGGGAAACGTTGTTCTGCCATATAAATTATCTCTAGATGGGGACACCCTAATTTTTCTGGATAGGGACACCCTAATCACCTAGTGGCAAGAAATATACTTTACGACCCATTCTCAAATCTAATAAATATACATACAAAATATCATAAAATTCGGTCTAGCCGTTTCGGAGAAGTGCGACAACAAACACTGTGACTCGTAATCTCCTAGTACCACCAGAGTAAGCGGAAAATCTTGCTCGAGTCGTGATTGAGGACTTAGCCAGCCGAGGGATTGAACACGGGACGCCTGGGTGTTACCCACACGCGATGCCCATACAACCATCGACCGGTCATATATATTTATATTCTAATCGTACAATCAGAAAAAAGTTGAACATACATTAATAAAAGTTTTCGCAAAAACACTTCTTTGAAGGCCTGTATTTCGGAATCTATTAGATATGCAATAAAAATTATAAATTTTGGGCTCTGCAAAAGTTTTTTTGTAGTACGCACCTTTAAGAGTTATTTAGCGAAAACCTAAAATAGTGACACACGTCTCGTCGGACCGACAGAAAACTAGGATTTAATGTACGACCTACAGACAGACGGTTCCCTAATAAATCAACACATCGTCGATTCAACACACATTTTAAAAATGATTACAATACATATACAAGACAACTCATTATAATATAATACAACATAATCACAAGTTTATATTTGTGTGTTATAATTAATAAAAAAATAAAGGTTTGTTGGTAATTTTTAATTATTATAAAATATGTTGACTGATTCGGCCCATTGACATTCGTCAGCCGCGTGATTCTGAGATGGCGCGCTGGCGTGATGGCGGTTGAAATGAACTTGTTCAAAAATTAACTATAAAATGTCTATTTGAGCGGTGTTAAAATACTTACATGTGAAAGGTAAGACCGTCTTTCTTCCTAATTTTCTTCACAGAATTGTTTTTACATAATTTAACGGCGCAGTTGACCATTTTTCTATGTTTTATCAACCTTTTACTAGGAGCTCAATACGCGACCGAGGTGTAATAGCTAATGTCAGCCGCCTCCGTAAAATTCCCCAAAAATCACACTTGGAGTGCGCGGGCACACTTCACATGCTGTCTTTCTAGTATCCACACTCTTTGATCTTGAAACAATATTTCTTTCCTACATCTGCAATGTAAAATCTCAAATAACCTGGTATTTCATAATCACAATGTCCTTCTAGGATTAAAAAATAGTTCTCTGTGAAATGTATGTTTAAGGGTCGGTTTGTGTGCATTGATTAATATTTTTAAGTACCTATTTTCCGAAGCCCTTGAATATTGTTTGTTTAGTTTAAAATCTCCCAAATTCGATTATCAGCTCCAAAGAGAAGGCCTACTTTATAGGCCCACTGGGGTATAATAATTGCAAGGATGCTGCTGGCTGAGGCCACGCTATTAATGTAAACCCATAATATAATAGAATAGAAGAGATTGCAAAATGCATCCCTATTATAAAATATATTCCTATTGTTCCTTTGAAATTATTTTTAGGCTAAGAAAAAATGTATTCCACACTCCAACTGAATGCGTGGAAGAAAATATCTTTAGTAAGGTCAACTTTTTAATTGTGTTTTTGTATTTTTAATTAAAAAGGCAGATACCCCGAGTATGGAAAGTCAGTCATCGAGATTTAGGCTCAGTCTGTGAGAGTAGACGGTGAGAAGTGGGAGGTAGTGGAATACCTACTGATTAAGGGAACTTAGACCCTTAATCTGAGAGTAGGCTGTGACAGTAGTCTGTCAGAAGTGGTAGGTAGTGGAATTCCACTACTGATTAAGAGAAATTAGACCCTTAATCTGGTACCTACCAGTAAACTTTAGCTGAGGCTGAAAGTTAGTAATATTTGTGTTTATATTTTATAAAAATAAAAGCGATGTGAAGAAAAATCCGAAGAAAGTGTTTTCCTGCCTAGCATAAGGTGTTTTCGTACCAAGATAGTAGAAACAATATGTATGATGAGAATACTGCGTTACTTAGTTACAACTGGTCCCAACTGTGGCCAGTGGGTCTATAGCATGTATCTTCAATTGGAGTATGTTGTGAGGCTGAAAGGCATTGGGAAGTACCTGGCCATTCATATCTGGTCATTAAACACAACTAATGCCATTTCAAGCAACTTTAGATTCTTAATGGTTGTCTTTCACCAGGGCGTGGTAGATATTCGCTAATACCTAGATTGCATGCAGTTTGCCTTCTACAGGGTTTTCCAATAAGAGGTGTTATTTTGAATAGCCCGCTATTTCGGTAGATGTTACTTTTGAAGCTGTCATTTTTTAACATTTGACAAGTAGAAACTAGGCCATTAATAAAAATGGAACGATACACGCTTCAACAACGCATTTTGGAATTATTAAAATTCACTTGAGTGAATCAAATGCAAATCATCTTGAGTGATGAGGCCCATTTCCACCTCGGTGGCTTCGTCAACAAGCAATATTGTCACATCTGGGGCTCGGAAAACCCAAGAGTTATTGTTGAAAAGCCTCTCTATCCTCAACGTCTGACGGTTTGGTGCGGTTTATGGTCCGGCGGAGTCATTGGACCTTACTTTTTCGAAAATAAGGCTGGAGCAAAAGTTATGGTGAATGGATTGCGCTATCGAGAGATGATTAATGATTTTTTATTGCCGGAATTGGATGGTATTGATCTGGACAACGTTTACTTTCAACAAGACGGCGCTACGTGCCACACAAGCAACGAAACCATTGATCTTTTACGATTGAATATCATAATAACACCTCTTATTGGAAAACCCTGTATGTATATACCAAACAAGAATTATTCGATCGAAAATTCTTTTTAATTGCAACAACAATATCAGGACTGAGTCATTTAGATATTCGGTTGTACCTAGATTTCAGCTGTTGGCAATACTTTTGCACAAATATAAGATGTGTTCAACTGCGTGGAATATAGTTACAAGAAGGTTATAATAACATACTTCAATAATGATAAAAATAATGTTACGCGTGGAGACACATTACGCTATTTGCATCATGACTTGGCTTATTACAGCATATTGCTCATCATACACTACCAATGGAAATGTATGGCGATCGATATGCTGAAATAAGCCAAGCCACGAGAATATAGCGCGCTTATAGCATGGTCTGTCACAGGCTTAATTCTAATCTTCTGCATGGGTTCAATATAATTTAAAAAACAATTTTTTCTTCATGAATAGTTTGCCACTAAATTATTATCTATATCACATGTTTGTAAAAGCGGTAAATATAATAAATGTAACACAAAGACTTTTCTATAATATTTTAGTTTTTATCTACAGAGCTTTCAACAATTTGCTACCAACTTACTTTAGAGACAAACTACATTAGAATAAAGACTCGAAAACACAATTGTTCTCTGTACAAAGGCATCCAAATGTATAACTTTTTCCTAGTGAAATAAAAAAAAATGTACCTACCTAGATTAAGCATATAAAGAAAAATGTAAAACTATATATATACACTCAAGCGAATTTCGGCATATTATGGCAAGTATGCAAAAACGTTTTGAGCGATCACTTGTCACGATGTGCCACATTTATAGAACCTAAAATATGAGAAAAACGGCGAATTCTAGGCTGCAGTAACCAGTTCATATGTTTCCATATTAATATTTTGACGGAGGCGATGCACTACGTCGTGTAATATTTTAAATTGAGCCGCTATCAATAACGACCCGTACGTAGATGGCGATAAGGTTTAAATTCCCGCTTAACACCATCCACCTGTTTTGATTTATGCAAGAAAAAAACATGGCCAAAAAGTGCCTAAAGTGTAATGTAAAATATATTCTTTATGTACTCATATCATATCCTGTACCCACTTTATATATATATGAAATAAAAAATAAAAAAATTATTTTGTGGATGTTCAGGCATAAAAATTAAAATTTTTTTCGATCATTTTATAAATAACTTAATTTGCCACATTATACAATAAAATCATAACCGACAATGGGTTCGTAAGTAGGAGATTTTAAACTTTACAGCAGTTTTCATAGGCCTTTAGATTATTTTTTCTGGGCTTATAAAAAGACTTATCTAAAAAATACTCGATTATTTCAAAGGTCAAGATGTATTCTACTCGCAGTATTTAATTAAAGCATCTGAAACATTTCTAGGCGACCAAATTATCAAACCAAAAACACATGATTTTGCATTACTACGTATGGCATCGCCTTAATTAAATGTTACAACCAATGGCTCGAGTGGTTATGTAATAAATATTAGAAACAAGCAACAACTTTTGATTAAAATGTATGTTTATATTAGACTACATGAAGTGTAGTAATAAATAATAAAATAATAATAATAATCTATGCATATAAAGAAGAGTGGCTGGCGGCGTGGATTTGATTTTTATACAAATCTACAGTATATTTTGAGATTGGTGAAATTTTTCACACTTTATTTTCAAAACGAGACGGAAATGAAATTTCGAAAACTCTGCAAAAACCTTGGGCAACGCCGGGGACTTCAGCTCGTATAAATATAATAATTAATAATCACGATATTATATAGGTACATAATAATTATTATTATTTATTTTCGGGAAGCAGTATTCTCGACTTTTGTTTGTGTTTGTAGCATATAGCATATTCGATTTTATATTTTAAGAATTTGCTAGCTAGTGTGGAAGCCCGTTCACTTGATAAATACTTCTTGTAAAAAAATCTTGTCTTTGTTAGAATACGACTCGCTTAGCCCGGTAACGGAAAATGTGCCAATTTGAATAAAAATTGATCATGTTATACAAACCGCAGACCTCACTTGCCTTAGGTCTTAAGACAGTGATAGGGAACCTGCGGCCCGCAAGCCTTTTTGAGACCAAAAAAAAGGATTAAAAAATACTTTCAGAACGCGTGAACAGTTTTTTCACGGTGTTTCAGATACATTATGAATAACCCAGAGAAAGGTATAACATAGCTGACAGGTACTTACGTATACATCTACGTTACTAGAACTTTGTCCAGGCACAAATAAATAGGCGATCCAAAATCTCTTTTAAATTTATTTTACTAATTATAAATAAAATGTGTAATAAGAAATTACGAATGTAATGCTAGTTAAACTGGGGACTAGCTTAAAGATAAAATTACAGTTGTGGATTCATCTGCAGACACATTTAAGGCGATGCACTACGTCGTGTAATATGTTAAATTGAGCCGCTATCAATAACAACCCTTACGTAGATGGCGATAAGGTTTAAATTCCCGCTTAACACCATCCGCCTGTTTTGATTTATGCAAGAAAAAAACATGGCCAAAAAGTGCCTTTTATTTTATTTTGTGGATGTTCAGGCATAAATATTTAAATTTTTTTTTGATCATTTTATAAATAACTTAATTTGCCACATTATACAATAAAATCATAACCGAAAATGGGTTCATAAGTAGGATATTTTGAACTTTAAAGCAGTTTTCATAGGCCTTATAGATTTTTTTTCTGGGCTTATAAAAAGACTTATATAAAAAATACTCGATTATTTCAAAGGCCAAGATGTATTCTACTCGCAGTATTTAATTAAAGCATCTGAAACATTTCTAGGCGACCAAATTTTCAAACCAAAAACACATGATTTTGCATTACTACGTATGGCATCGCCTCAAGTAGGAAGCCATTCCCGTGTTTTTGAAGTGCGGTTTAAAAATTCTTGCTGCAGACTATGTGCTTCAAAAATCTGAGGATTTCGTGTTCTGGTTGTATTTTTAATTAAAATTGGGGACTTGCCCAAGGATTCACCGTTAAATTAAAGCCATTTTTGTGTTCAAAATAAAATTACAGTTGTGGATCTATCTGCAGACGCATTTAACCAATCTCGTGTTTGAAGCGCAGTTATAAATTTCTAGTAGTAGACTCATCTGCGAACATTACATTAGGTCACGCATTTTCCATTTTTTTTCCGAAGATATCTTGTCAGGTATGCGAAATGAGGTAAATGGCCTCGTAAATGGCCTCATACACACAAATACTTCATTTATGAAAACATCACAAGTACATGACCACCACACAAGACAACATAATAAATTATACACAAATTCAGCAAAGACAGAGTGTGGTAAAAGAAACATAGGCCATGAGGGTGTACACATATATAATCTCCTTCCTGATAGCCTGACAACCGTAAATAGAATAAATATATTTAAGAAAAAACTGTTTGCCCTCAAGATCAATGAGCAAAACAAAAATGCTCTTACTTAAGAAAAATATGTTACTTAGGTAGTAAACCATAATTATTAATATATATAAATATTATTTTTGTTTTAATCAATGTACACTTAAGTTAACAAAGCGAAATATGTATTTATTTTAACTTAATAAATAACTAAAAAAAAAGGTTATAATAATATATCCGACACCTCATCCTTCAAACATCCAAATGGCCCCCGATTCTGAAAAGGTTCCCCACTCCTGTCTTACGAGAACGGAGCTATTTTACAATAGAGCTAAGGTGGTATCTGCTTCATCGCGTCGACCGCCTGTTTCGAATTACAAATAAATCCAAATAAAAAAATAAGCCTATTTTATTTTTTTTGTGGACATTTATGCCTGAATGCACTATCTCAGCCGAGCTCTCGGTGAGTGTAATTCAGGCATTATTACACCTGCCGAGTGGTCTGCCGAGACAGTGCATTCGGACGAGCCCTCGGTTAAAAATTATCAGTTGTCTCCGAGACTCAAGGAATCCAGTAGTATTATATCCATGCTGAGAATCCAAAATACCAACTAATTATCACACCTTCTAGGCGCCCCATTACTTAGTCCCTCCAAAGTCAATAATTACCCGTACCAAGTTTCTTACTAATGCGTACTCTTATCACTGCAACTTGGCGAGATAATTATTATTGTGCTTCGACCCTCTACTCACGTGACTGCAGTCGTCGGTTAAAAGAATCACACCTGTCTTGATTCCAATAAACAAAAGACTCCATTTACGATCTCAACCGCTTGAGGGAGACCCTTTGACCTCTCAATCTTCCTTGCATCCCGGTGGGGGGGAATGGATTCAAACATCTTTCACTCCTGGACACACCGACCCCCAGATTCATATCCTCCCTACATACTTTTTCCTTTCCAGAACTTCCTCTCCTTCCTTTCCATATAAAAAAACCCGCCACACAGCATCCCCAAACATGACATAGACCCTGAGGGGAATTATTTTCCTCAGGTCCCCTGTGTGGAGCGGATGTTAAAAAAGTTTAAAAATTTTTTACAAAATTTACACAAATACATACGCTGAAGAAGTGCCGCCGTAATGCCAGTTGATAATTTCGCATTAGTTTTAAATTTGTAATTCACGTTCAATTCAAAAATGTGGAATTCCATAAATTCCCTCTATATTGATAGAATTCGGTTACACGAATTTTAGTTAAGTTGACACATTTTTAAACGTTGACTCATGCTTCATTAAAATATAAATAATAACACGAAATCATGGATATAAGGGTCCGTATAAACAGGACAAAATTTCCGCAAGCCGACCCGCGAATTATGGGAAAGGAACAAAATCAAAAGCGGCGATTCGCGCCGTTTACGGTTGCTTCGTAGCCTTACAATTATCGATTCGAAACAAATAATAACAAGTACGAAAAATTCTCTATAATACTCCAGTACATACCACTAGCGTAATGCTGTCATTTCTTATTAACATTATAAGTAACCGAACAATGATTCCAATATACGATTCAACATGACATAATTTTTAAATGAAAATTGCACCTTTCTTACCTCAGTTCTGTAAACACAACGGTCTAACAATTTGAATTTGCAATATGCAGGTATTTCTACCACGTATAGGTACTGAAAAACACTGAAAACACAACCCTAGCGAAAGATTCTCAATTCTTTATTTTTCATTCTTATAACCGAACAATGATTCTAATAAACGTTGAACACCACACATTATTCATTTTTTTTAGCACTAGTTGTTTTAAGATGTTTGTAAGATCCCGATGATTCTATTAACCACTTATGAACACAATACGCGGCGTTTGCTGTACATCGTGCAATTAACACCTTTTGTAAAATATTCCAACCGCACACCTTGAATGTTCGCTACGTGCCTATACCGCTTACACTATAGATGTCACTGACTAGATCGTCTTCAGAACTGTTTTTCGTATTCTATTTTTTTGCTATCTAAATCAAATAACAAACAATGAAATCACATTTCTAGATCACTCTTCCTTCTTATCAGATGCGTTCCTTATCCTACTGATAAGGTGAATAACTAATATACCTGCTAGTTTTTACAGTTGATTCATATAATAATACCTGAATAAATTCCTACCTATCTTTGTAATATCCTCGTAAGTTTCAAGGCGTATTCATTTAAAGTTATCCAATTGAGTTGGTGTACATCCTAGTAATGACAATAATAATAGATCGGGTTGAATTCGTGATAATTGATAAGTGATTATGTTATCTGGGAAAAATGAAGTGATTTATTTTGTCAAACTTGTGATTCAAAATATAGTAACGTCAAATTAGTGTTACAAGTGCAATTTTCACAGAAAGTGTTTTGATTATGTAATTATTATTTTCATTTGGTATTTAAATACGGTGACGTAGGTGATTGGTGACATTATAAAGTCGTATCCATGATGGGTTTTGAAACTAAATTAGTGATAAATCAGTGATAGTTAAATTGACGTTGTAATCAACTGATTTGGTGATATCCTAACTACTAACAATTACTTAGTTACTACTAATAGGTGATAAGTGATATTAGAAGGGATTGTTTCATAGAATTTGAACAATTCATCCAATTTCAAAGTTAATTTTCAAGTTCTGTGTCCTATTCAAGTTCTGTTACTATCCAGGTACTGTGAAACAACCGGCCCATGATACGATAATAACCTGAATTTTAACTTTGAAATTTGATGAATTGTTTCATATTCTGTGAAACAACACATCCATAGTGTTGCCGTTGTAAAAAATAGCTGAATTTGTAATATTCGCTTTCAGTGTGAGCTATAGTGGTGATTTCCTAATTTTGTATCGGATTTAGTGATCTGCAATGTTATATGCGATGCTAACCAAGTACTTATTGGTGATATTCGATTCTAGGAAAGTACTTGTTGGTGATATCCGATGTTAGAAAAGCACTTATTGATGGTATTCGATGTCAGAAAAGTACTTATTGGCCACATTAAATGCTATAAAAGTACTTAAAAAGTAAAAGGCAAAACCTTACTGGCGATATGCGTTGATGGAAACATGATTTTTGGAGATATTCATTGACGGACAAAACCCTATTGGTGATATGCATTAGTAAAAAAAAAACTTATTGGTTATATAATATGCATTGATAGAAATGACCTTTTTTGTGACATGCATTGATAGAAAAATGATTTTTAGTGATATGCGACATCGCTTAAAGGTGCATCCGCACCTATGAAGGCGATATACATAGCGAAATTTAAAAATCGGCTAAGAATTAAGATATATCCGTAATCCATAATGCCGAGGTTAAACAGGAAGGAGACATGGAGACACAAAACGGTGAGAAAAAAAAAATTGTTATAATTCTTGTGTTTTATGCAATTAATGAAACATGAATGATGCCTAATCTTATATTTTGATAGTTAAATAGATATTTCAAAGTTCCATGATGAAAATTACGCTGCCAGCCGAGGATAGTTGCATCGACCTATTTCTAGAAAGGATGTAAATTTAATGATGCAAGATATTTATTTTTTTGATTTTCTGCTTTACTGTTATGATACGAGATTGTATCCGGGTTATAACTATAAGTCAAGTTGCTATAATAGAATGGTAACTTATCGGATAACCGTAAATTTGAGTGGAATTTTATTAAACAAGAACTTTCCAGAGCTTGCCTTATGTAGGGGAATTCTTATTTTCATCTAATTTCGTCCCGATTAAAGATTACAAAATAATTTGTTCGAAATTTTTTTGTGTAAAATAATTCAAATTAAAAAAAGAGTTAGGTTCTAAGTTACTTCTTTAAACCTCCGTGTTGTTATATAGGTCTTGCAATTAGCGTTGACCCAAACAACTCTTGGGATTGTGTGTGTGTTGGTGTATATCACTTATACACTTCCGACAGTGATGTCCTTGCGAATCATTACTAAAGAACAGCCTTTTGTCTTGCTTATTACTCCTATTTATTGTTTTAGCGACAAAGGGTCAACAAGTTCGAAAGTTTTGACAAATTTCGCAGTGTGTTTTTATCAAACATACTAATATAGGTTGTCTTTGCGTGCGTTAGTTATTTCTGCATGAAATCTGGTTCAATAAACTCAAATTTGCTTTGAATGTAAGTGTCATTTTCAAAATCGTAAATGCTTGTTGTGAAGAATAATTCAGATCAGCGTCAAAGTAGCTACCTACCTATAATATAATATTTTTAACTTTTTATAATATTTTTATTATCTTTTTCATAATTGGAATTATAATATCCCGTGATATTTCACGTGTCTACGCCAATTATTCATAAGGAAATGGATCTTTTTTTCAATTTCACAATAATTTAATTTGCCGAAGTCGAATAACCTAGTTTGAAACATGTTGTATGCAAGCAAGCAAGCAAGCAAGCAATCAATGCATTCTGACAGCCTCCATGGTCGAGGGGTTCAAATCTCGGCGTGCGCAAGTAAATTATTTTGTGTTATTCAACAATATATTCAATTAAAATAATGTATATAGTATATACATACACGTGATTAATGATTTTTTTTATGGCCGGAACTGAATGTAATTGATCTTTTTTTTTTTTTTTTTTTTTTTATATTTACTCCACACAGGAGGCCCTGAAGAAAATAATTTCCCTCAGGGCCTATGTCATCTTTGGGGATGCTGTGTGGAGGGTCTTTTTGTGGAGAGGAAGGAGTGAACATGGGTCTTGAAGAGTCCCATGTTGTAGGAGGGAGGAAACACAGAGGCCGGCAGTTCGTTCCACAGCCGAGCTGTTGAACTTAAGAACGAATCGTAGAAGCGACCCGTTCTCATGTGACAAGTGTCAACTGTGTACAAATGTTGGGCACGCGTTTGGCGTGTATCCCGACTACGCACCGGTGCCGAAGGGATCAATGACGCTAGTTCCTCAGAGCATCTTCCATTGTAATACCGATAGAACAAGGACAGCATACCTACCTGACGCCTGTGCTCTAAAGATTGCAGTCCGTTTGTTAAGATTGGGGAATCTATCAAACGGACCGCCCGTTTCTGCACAGAGTCAAGGGTTTTTTTCAGGTATTTAGGGGCTCCAGACCAGAGATGGCTGCCAAATTCGACAGTAGGGCGCACTTGCGATTTGTACAGGGTGAGCAGTTGTGTACTATTAAAGTATCTGCGGGCCCTGTACAGTACGCCCAGCTTCTGAGAGGCCAACTTTACTCTGGCTTCGATGGAGCCCCCGTACCTGATCTGGACAACGTTTACTTTCAACAAGACGGCGTTACGTGCCACACAAGCAACGAAACCATTGATCTTTTACGATTGAATATCAAAATAACACCTCGTATTGGAAAACCCTATACTAGCGGACCCCGCAATGCATCGCTATTGCTAATGTCTTTCTCGGACGTCTGACTTCTTCTTCCACCATTCACTACTGTATACCACAATGTTGCTGTTAAAAAAATACATTACATCGACTTTAATTCGACTCCGTATCTCATTTCGGTGCAGAGATATTGTGTTAAGTATTCCTCGGGTGTCCCCGACTTCTTCTACCATTCAACCAGTCACTAAACACTCCTGGCACTAATAAGAACAAACTTTGAAATTTTCGGCGATATCGGTGAAGAACTTTCGGTGTTTTAAGATTTATATGATATAAATCACGAAACTACTCAACAGGAGGATTGTCGCTGATCAGATGCTCTTGTAAAAAATGATTAACTCAAAAGTTGACTGCCCGGAGTTGCTGAACAAAATAAATTTCCATGCGTCAATTCGATATAGCAGACAAAATACCCTTTTCTACATTGATAGATGCAATACCAATTCCAATCAAAATGAATTTATGCAAAGGACATGTAACTACTATAATAACAAATTTGCAAATATAGACACTCGTGCTGACATATTCACTGCTAGTTACTATCACTACAGAATTTCATTGTATCACATTCTAACTCATAGACATTCACGACTGTTAAATTGATTGTACCTAATATTTTAATATTACTTGCGTGGCAACTCTTCCTTATCCCTCTCCTCCCCTTTCCCGTTCCAACCCAAGTCTATTTAAGTATAGTTATAATCACATTTATTTTATTGCTGTTTATTGTAGGCATATTATAGGTTTATCGTTTGTTGAATTTACATTCGTATTATTATTTTTCTTATTTGCTGCTTTATTCTGTTTTTTTTTTCTATTTTTATTAAATATTCTAGTTTACAGGTTAGTTTTATGTTTCTGAATATCTATCTGTGAATATTAATAACTGGTATGTTTTTTTGTTATCCTCTTATGCATATTGTATTACTAAGGCTTTTTATGTTCCTCAAATAAATAAATAAATATAGAAGATAGATGTTACAGGTATGAAGAAATTCACAGTGTATCTTTAAATGCACTTTTGTGTTTTGCCTGACATTTTTGCTCTATTTTATTTTCTATAATATTTTCACAATTTTCGCTTAGTTATTATCGTTTGTTTTTATATTAGCGCGCTCTCTCTAACATTCTTATTTACATATCTCCCTTTCAAACCATCTTCTTCCTTTTTTTAAACGCTTACTACAGAAGCCTTAAGGCGACACAAGGCTCTATTAACGGGGGTTTGCGCGAGGCTCACATTTTAATTTATTCCGACGAATTCGTAACGATGATATCTTTTTTTAGACTGACCTACGTATGTAAATAGTTGTAGTTTAGTCATATTTAAGATTAATAAAAACAGTACCCTTACTGTACCATTATAATTCATGAAACTTTATAAAACGCTTTTAAAACTATAAAATTAGCTGTAAGCACCAGATTTTATTTTTCTAGACGATGAATTAGTAACTTCCCGAGGTATTCCTCTAGAAACATTTGAGATTTTAGTAATACGTTTATCAGAAATAATTAAAATAAACCCCACGGAAAGACCAATTTTCTAGGCCTCCTAGGGCAATTTCGACTGTAGAACGTCCGATTCAGATTTATTTTAGCGATTTGCCATGGCAAATTCAACCGTAGGTCTGTCCAATACACCAGGGCCGCGCGTTATATTTTTGCGCATGGCTTCTTAACTTACGTCGTTAAGATTCCGACACATTTTAGGGTATTGTCCCGTCTTAATGTGCCTATGCTGTTTTATGCATGTCCCCCTACCAGTCAATAATTCCTTCTCTAATTTATTAAATCTGCTCCCGCCTTGACTGTTCCGATACAAATTATAAATAGTCCCGGGACGGGATTTCGATTAGCTTCGATATTGCGTATTTATCGAAATGCCACATTTATTACATATTATACTATGAAACATCTGTTCGTTAGGTACTTATCCCGCGGCATTGAAAGCTTGGCGGAGGCATAGAATGTTGACTTATGTCAGTTGGATTCCGTCGGTCCGGCTGTTATGTTGCAAGACTACAACTTGCCCAAATAATAATAATAAATGTTAATTAACAAATGTAATGAAAAATATCTTTTAACGTGTTGAACGCCAAGCAATTTTCTGTGTGCCACCATTACTGGCAATTAATTAAGATTGTGTGATGTTTATATTTGTGCGGTTCCATAGCAAAACAGAACATTGAAGAAGATTAAAAAAGACTAAACTAACCTATTATTTTATCATGTTCTATTTAGTCACTATTCTATTTTATTATGTTTTTTGTGTGTTTGCTTAAATACTTGCAACAGCTTTTTGTCTTTCTTACGCCTACTTGTTTTTATGAGCGAGATAGGGAAAAGAAGTGTATACAATCATCGAATTTGAATATTCGAAAAGTTTTTTTATAGTATGTTTTTTATAACTAAGGACGGGTTGTTTCGGAGAATTTGAACAATTCATCAAATTTCAACGTTCATTTTCAAGTTCTGTGAAAGATTTTTTCACGTTCTGTTTTTATTTCAGTTTTGTCAAGCAACTAGCCTACAATGATATAATAACAGAACTTGAATAAGTCTTTCACAGAACCCGAAAATGAACGTTGAAATTTGATGAATTGTTCAAATTCTCCGAAACAACCCATCCTAAAAGATTTTATTTTTTTAAATTTTTCTGAAGTTGATTAGCAAGTTTGAAGCGTGCTGTATGTAATCAAAGCATCTGTGTGATTACCTACTGTGTTCGTCTCAACTTTGGTTGGGGCACCTATTCTCATGAGGTATATTTGAGATAATATTGTGCTAGTTCTGAAGAAATTTTTTTTGCTTGATTGTAAATTAAAGGGAACGGTTCAGTTGCATATTGCGTGCCTGAACGTCTTGGCCTCTTACGGTTATGCAGCGTTGGCGTGTCTGCATGTCATAGGCGTTTAAAGAGTTAAATGTTCATATTATATGAATACTGGATAAAGATATTAATTTTTGTAAGCTTGGTTATATGCGAGCCATTTTTAAATATACCATACATGTAGATTTATTTAGAGTATTTTTTTCTTTTAAAGCATGACAGAAAACAACTGCTCTCGGTGTACTTTCCAAGCATTTCTAAGCGATCTTAAATGAAACAAAATATTGAGCTTGTGGCCTTTGCGACAGTTTTTTACGTCTAATTTGTCATAGGTATTACTTTAATATGTAATATGATTACTGTTACACTATACTATTATGTATATCAAATGTTTGTAAAAATCCGTATGGGCGTATTATATATAAGTAAATATATTTTAGACGTCGATTTTTTATTTAAATTCAATACGGGTCGGTAAGCAATCGACATAAACCGAATGCTGCAAGACCCTGCGCAGAAAAGTTCCGCACAGAACCTGTTACCTTACCATAGCGAACATAATTTTATGAAAATCAGTCTTCACGTAAACAAATAATAGCTACGACCGTGAATAATGTAATCGAGTATGCATACGGCATGAGATGTGTAAATTTATCGTTGACCCATTTTTTTCAAGGTGGTATTATTTTACCAGCTTGAGAAATATGTACCTGTTATTTTTTAGACATTTTTATTTTTTTAAACTTTATTTTAATATTTTTTTAAATTACCTACATAAAGGTATATTCTTAATTTAAAGCGACCCTTGCTTGTGTAGTGGTATACTGGATGAATCCAAAAATAATTTAATTTAATAATGTTCCTCTTCTATAGAAGCTGGCGCTTGTGTTTTTTCAATTTATTTAAGTGATAATATATTACAAAATTCATTGTTCGAGTTTAATAAAGCTCATTTCGGGATACAATTGTACAATTAAAAATAAATTATTTTCCATAATAATTAATACGAATTTAAAAGGGAGTTGAATGAAGAGTATACATAGATTTTAAATTTAAAACGTATGGTCGTCACGGAGAAAAATGGGTATTGCTGATTTATTAAAATCCTGTTAAAACGGGATTACATGCCGTTTCCTTATAAACTTTTAATACATTCACAATAAATCGGAACACGTGTTCACGCGCCTGCATTTGTACTGATAGTACGCAATGACGAATATGTGAAAATATTCGTATTTTTATGCACACGTGTTCTGACATCGCCATAGCACTTTCGTGTTTTACTGATGGTGTATTAGAAAACCTGTCAATTCAATCGTTAAAGGCCTGCAATCCCATTTTTAACCGGATTACGAATAATTTGAAAAGATTTTTAACAAATCAACAATACTCGTTTTTTTCATGTACTGTTTGAAAAATGGGGAAGTTTTCAAATAATTGCTTTGAATTAATGAAAAATCGTGATAATATTAAAATTTTTAGTTAATAAATAAAATAAAAATTTATGGTTACTCATAACGAGTCATTATCATAATATATTTCATATAAAATGATTATGTTTCGCGTACAACAGTTATCGGCTTCATCCGTTTTCATTCCCATATCCGACAGAAATAGGCATTTGATAATACGTCACACCCATAGATTGGTCGATGGCCGCACCGGATTCGTTCGCTTTTCGCATTAATGTTTTAGTATTATTTTTAACGGGTGTTGATTTATCTATTTTCATCCGATTTACGTAATGTGTGTTAAACATTATTTGATCATTAAACGGAAATAAAATACATTTAATGTGATATGTTGATGGATGTCTGATTTTTAAAGCGTCTAAAAATAAAATGAAGTCTTTTATGACGGCTTCAAATCGCGGCGTGCGCAAGTAAATTTTATTTGATTAATTTGTGTTATTTCACAATTTACTCATTCCTGGGTCCCTGCCCATTTGGGTATAGAGACAAATTGTAGAAAAATCATATTTAAAAAAAATAATATTTAGTATATTTGCGGCACATTCCAGAGTGGAAGATACTCTCAGTATAGCCCTGGTGTAAGAGCATAATTCAGAATTGAAACGTTGCTCGATATTGCTTTGGCCGTGTTTGGTAACCAGATCTGAGTTGTCATGTACTTTCCTACCTTCCTTTTCCCCATCTCCTTTCCCCTCCTCACTATAAAATAAAAAATTTTTGTGCATGCCGGGTTTTGAACCCGCGACCTCCAGCTTGCTAGTCGAGAGCCTTACCCCTCGTCCAAGAAGGCCGTCATATATTTGCATGAGAATGTGGATTTTGTGGCGATACTCATTACGTCAAAAAATACCGGACAAATGGAAAACACAATTATTTGGGCCTTTTCCAAATAATGGAGGGTACGATGAGTATTTCTTCCGTGGCTCACCCGATAGGCAATGATGTTTTACACTTCCCCGTGGCTAGTTACCTCATTCCTCTCACACCCGAAATAATCAATTTTCCAATTTAATTAATCCAATAAATTATTCCAATTTTCGTAAATCTGGCCTAAATTAGCAATACATTTTCCTCTGTGTAGTATATATTTATGCAAAAATGCAACTATCAGTAAATAAAAATAATTTATATTTCCCCCTACACCTAGGTATTTAAATATAACATGTTTACCTACACCGATAGGTTTGCTAAATGTACAGATATTCACTCCTTCAATTAAGTGGTTTGTTATAAGTGGTTCTGCAAAATCTGTGCTATCGCTATTGCATTCAAATAAACATTTATCAAGATTGCGTACCGCAAAATGTCGGTAGGTACACGAAACTTTCCAGTTCATTCTACTATGTACATACTAACTATTACTGTTTATAACATCAGTTACATTTGTTGCAATATCAGTGTGAAATATTGTTCCCGTGCGGGATGTAGGAAAGGGGGTGTGGCGGCTGTCGAAGACGCCCGAATCCTTGCCGCGCAAATGCTCAACGAGTTTTTGCACGATTACTGATTATGGTAAAACCCTACTTTCCGATGAGAGGTTATACCATTGCTTTCTTGCGCTCCGCCTTTGTTTCTACCTACACACCAAACGCATAACTTTCACTGGAAAGCCGCTTTGATATTCCGAATAGTTAGGTCGTAGCGGGGCGACAGTCAGCAAACTTCCATGCCTTATGTTACTTCGTTTCTATTATATATAACTATATATTGAAAAAAAAAATAATGCAATTACTTTAACCCTCAGGCCTCTGGCATATTGACCGTTATATTTCTCAAAGACGCTGTCAGAATGTCGGAGAGTTTGTGTTACTTTCACTTTGCAATAAAATCCAAATAAATAGAATAAAAACTGTTTTGTGAAAAGTGATGAAATACGCTTTCAGATTGTATTATTAGAGACTAGCTGTACCCCGCCACGCGTTGCTGTGGCTCAGTCTGTCTGTGCAGATAGAGAAACAATAGCGCGTTTTGCTTTTACGTCCAACGTTTTTTTTTAAAGCATGTTTTTACCTGTCACAGGTGACATCCATATAAACAAAACAAACGCATATTCGAATGCAACGTTGTGTCAAAAATTCAAAGCAATCGGTGAAGAACTTTCGGAGATTTTAGATTTTGAACAAACGAACATTTACATTTTTATTTATATAGATATATAATTTTCTTAAATACAATTTTTTTAAGGCAAACACGAAAAGTTTTAAAAATGACTTACCTTAAGTTTTTTTCGTCTAAACACTTAAAGAAAATTAATAATAAATAATAAAATTCCCTTTTTTAGACAAATCTTTTTTATAAAGGTTTTTTTTTTCTTATCGTTGGGCACTTTTGGTTTCATAGAGGTGAACATTTTAATTCTTCTGTGGTTAACTTCTATATTTGAATATAAAGCCTGGTGTTCTCTCTTTCTAACGCACCGTTTAGTTCATATATAACTATGACAGTAAGGGAGACAACGATTTCTATAAGACCATATGAGCTGTTCCTAAAAGTGAACAAATTTCAAAGAAATAAATCAAAATTGACTCTACAGAATAAACAGCTATTCTTTCCCAAAACCGAACAAATTAGGTTGACTGAATTGTGAAGCTGTGGTTAAAATAGAACAGGGATCAGAATTCAGTAAAAGTGCAAAATAATACTAAGCGATAATAATTTAATACTAAAAATGGAGAAAGTGCAATGATAGATATTACACGGAGAAAAATGAGTAGTGCTGATTTATTAAAAATCTCTTCAAATTATTGGTAATCCTATTAAAAACGGGAGTGCAAGCCGCTTCCTGATAAATAGTTAGTAAATTCATAATAATATCGGAACACGTGATCATCCACCTGCGTTTGTCTTAATAAATATTTCATGACGAAATGCAAAAATGTTATCGTGACAAAACATTGGTATTTTACAGTTCATCAGGATACCTACCTATCAATTCGTTAATGGCCTGCAATCCCGTTTTTAACAGGAATACGAAAAATTGAAGAGATTCTTAATAAATTAGCAATATTTTATATCAGGAAGTTTTCTCCGTGTAATGATTAAATCAATGGGCATTACGTCATTGATAATAAATAGTGATAGATCAGCACATTGTTTTAGCCAGAGACAATAAAATCTATTGAGGTCATTTCTATTCTCTGGACTGTGACGACCTTTCCGGAAATAGCGAATAAATTACGTTTACGCCTGATAAATATATTTCGATTGTGTATGGATTCTATGAAAATGATGAATTTATTTTGTCAGCTGAAGCCATGGACCTAAAAAAGCCCTGGATAGAGCAATATTGCGATATTGTATGAATGGCACTGAAGCAAATATAGGACGAAGAGAAATTTTACAGATGTTCTCACTTACGTGAGAACTATCCAGTTACAAAAACTCAGTTAAGTTACAGACGAAAATCTGCAAATTACTTATACATGCAGGTAAAAATGTAATTAAATACAGGTTACGTACAATTAATAAACCAAACAAATAAGAATATAAAATTATACATAAGCTCAGTAAAATGACAAATAATATTAGGAGAGTTCCAGTAATACATAATAAAATTATCTAAACATATTATTTAGCAGCAGCAGAACATTTTTTTTTAAATTTGGATAGATTATCGACGAAAATATCTACTTCAGCACACTAAATCTTATTATACATACAGTCGACACATTTGGGTAAGAGGGCTAAAATATGCGGTATTATTTTTTAATAAACATTTATTTCAATATTGCTAAGACATAATGAGGTATCACGATGGCCGTGATTGACTGGCAACCATCTTGTATGACTACTTTTGATCTGATTTGTATGCAAAGTGGTGCATAATGAACTATTATTATTTTATTTGTGTGTTTTAACAACAGTAATAACTGCTTATGATTTTTTTGGGTATTTAGTGAGAAGAGGGATGGGATATGTCATTAAAAAAATTAGGTAGATTTGGCATTTTCCATACATCTTTCCTTTCAGACCTCGGCTTGACATTGTTCTAGAATTGCTCCGTTATTTTTAGGTCCATGGCTGAAGCGGTGTCACTATCTTCGTTTCCGCCACGTTTGTTTTATAAACACGAATTGGTTTCAGGAAGGAAATTATTTATGATGTATTTATTTAGATATTCACGCCCGGCTGGACTTTTCATGTTTAATTTATTTTTGACACAAAGTACATCTAAATGAGCACAACATGGACAAAATACTCTACAATGCAAGATGGAAAAATAGTAGATTAGGTGATGTTAGGTAAGGTTCAGATGTAGATTCACACGCTTGTAGTACGAGTTCTGGACACCGTGTAATGCGCAATACTTTTATGTTAATTTGGCCGCTAGCTTGGAGGGCCACTAAGCAAACGCTGATGGGCCGAGAATCGTCAGTTATCGAGGACAGTTCAGATGTCAAAAATTAAAATTGTCTGCTAATAATTATTGATTTCATGACTACATCAAATGTGACTTGGATGAGGATTGTATTCCATAATTCAGGTCAGTTTTTTCAATCGGTTCCCTGTAAAATAGAGAATTTGGCTAGAGTTTCATCGATGCGTCACCGATGTGATTACCAATATTTAGATGATTACTTCATCGGTGCGTCGTGCTCAAGTGAAATAATTATCTCACCTTGGGTTCATTACATATCGTCAAAATCAGTCAGTGGGAATGTCAGCCTTATCACCACCTCTTATTTATGCCGTAATAAATTACTTAAGATTAGAGTTTTTTTAATTAATTGATTTTCGTGTTATTGTGCTTTTACTCCTTTAGCCAACTTTATTACGGATTCAAATTGAAATCCACGAAAACACAATTAATATTAATAGGAACGACTCAACGGGGCTGAACTTAATAAGTCTTGGTATGCGGTACTTGACAGTTACATCAAAACTAAACGCCGAAAATCACATAAAATTTAATCATTATTTTACTGAAATACCGCCCCTATGCGGATTGGTACACTTCTAAACGGTGACCGGATAACTCATCAAAATGACCTATAACTAGTGTTATAACAAAAACTAGATTAAATAGGTTACATATGTAACAATTTAACTAGTTTTTGTTTCATCACTTTTAATGACTATATCACCCTTTAAAGGTGTGTTGAATTGTCATTTTGTGACAATTAGAGGAGTTATCGTAGAACCATACATTATATCAGAACCAATCATTCAATGGGAATGTTATTTATCAGTCAGCACCTAAATAATCCTCATTCAAATCTGATTACAACAAAATGATAATATAAACAATCTTACCAACATGATATATTTATTAAAAATGTTCAAAGTGGTCGTTTTTGTAGTCGGACGTAATTTAGATACTAAATGGGTGTTTTTTGTAACAGTGGCAGTTATGAACTGCCCGGAGCCAGTGGGGCTACGGCATCCCCGATCTGGACAATCGTCGAGAATTTCAGTGCAATGTTTGAAAGAAAGGTGATATGTTTTTTTAATAGAATCTACGTTGTTGTCGTGTTTTTTACAAAGAAAACATTTCCATTATCTTTTTAACGTGTTGATATGTTCGGGTTTCTTTTGTGTGAAAACGTCACTCCGTTTTCTGCAGGGGTAAGCAGAGAGGATGGACCACCACACAACTCTGTCT
Source organism: Hesperophylax magnus (assembly GCA_026573805.1). NCBI lineage: Eukaryota > Metazoa > Arthropoda > Insecta > Trichoptera > Limnephilidae > Hesperophylax > Hesperophylax magnus. The sequence goes on along the minus strand of JAIUSX010000184.1, from coordinate 7,002,120 downwards.
TGCCCTCATCGTCATTCGCATTCATACAAACTCTTCTGTTTTTATGTTTCTTGACATGACCCGGTTTATTTACTTGTTCGTGCAATGTCTTATGTATTGTGCTTTCTGCTTTCATCTGATCTACGTGTCCGAACCATCTAAGCATCCGTTTCTTAATCTTATTCATAACGCTTGCTTATTTTTGCATTATTTTCAGGTCGAAAACATTATAAACAAATTTAATCAATTTTCGACGCTAAGTTTTTAGGGTGGACTCTAGTTTATTTAGCACTCTAAAAATGTGCTTTTTGAATAGTAAGTAGTTATAGTATTTTGTTGTAACGTCTCTCTCTATTTGTCGTTTATGAGATAAAGGCAGATACAGCACAGTTTAAGCAGTAAAAATCAATGATAATAGTGTCTTTTTTTGTTGTTTGTTTTTGGGGTGCTATGCCGTGTTGCGCTAACTCCTTCTTTAGCCAACGTCGGCTAAAGAAGGAGTTAGCGCAACACGGCATAACACCCCAAAAACAAACAACAAAAATGCTTTTGGCCGTGAGAATCTAAAAACTTACCCGATAATAGTGTCTGTTCCGTTTATTTGGGACACATCGGGCCCAAACTTTTGTCCCAAATAAGCGGTCGCAAAGCTAAGTTCAAGGTAGGTAAAAAATAAATAATCCATTGGGCTTTTTTATTTGTATACTTTAAGGCGATGCCATACGTAGTAATGCAAAATCATGTGTTTTTGGTTTGAAAATTTGGTCGCCTAGAAATGTTTCAGATGCTTTATTAAATACTGCGAGTAGAATACATCTTGACCTTTGAAATAATCAAGTATTTTTTATATAAGTCTTTTTATAAGCCCAGAAAAAAATAATGTATAGTCCTATGAAAACTGCTTTAAAGTTCAAAATCTCCCACTTACGAACCCATTTTCGGTTATGATTTTATTGTATAATGTGGCAAATTAAGTTATTTATAAAATGATCGGAAAAAAATTAAATATTTATGCCTGAACATCCACAAAATAAAATAAAAGGCACTTTTTGGCCCTGTTTTTTTCTTGCATAAATCATAACAGGCGGATGGTGTTAAGCGGGAATTTAAACCTTATCGCCATCTACGTAAGGGTTGTTATTGATAGCGGCTCAATTTTAAATATTACACGACGTAGTGCATCGCCAATTCAAGTTCCCTCGAATGTGTCTATAATAATTTGTGTACGAATGAATTACTCCAAACTTCCCTACACCTCACCCGCGCCGCGTACCGCACGTCAGCCATTCTTAATTAAAAATCGTTTACTTCCAATACGTTATGCATTGACTTCAGGTCGGATTTGTCCCAATTAAACAGAAAGGATTCCCATATAACCGAAGTAAATGATTATTAGTTTCTCTATTTGGTTTCTGTTCCTCGAGTTATAGCCCAAATAACCGACTGTCCTAATAAACCGGTGTACCAACTAAGTGGATTTTTTTTTTTTTAAATTTATTTAATATTTGTATGTTTTTTACAATAAATATACAATTTATACATATTATACAGTGTTATAAAGGTAAATAATAATAGCTTTTCCTCACCATAAAGAGACGAGGCTCTTGTGTTTGGTGAGTGAATCCTAGCTCAATTATATGTAATCATGTAAGTAAGTAAAATATATATTTGCAAAACCAAAGGGATAAGTAAGAAATAGGCAAGATTTATCAATAATACAGTTTCAAGATTTGAAGGAAATAATAATAAGAGTAAGATATGGATTTTTATAGTAGTTTTAGGTAATTTTTTAATTTAATTTTAAATTCCTGAATATCTTCAATATTTTTTAGATATAATGGAAGGATGTTGAAATATGTTATACCTAGATAGAGATAGGTATTTTGTGTGTGCTTTGTATTAAGTTTTGGGATTTTGATAGTTTTTTGATATCTTGCTGATGAATTGAATTGTAAGTTATTTAACTGTATTTCTTTATAAATTTGTAGAATTGAATATTTTTTATATATATTGTCTATTGTGGGTACATTGAATATTGAAAAGAGAATCTCAGTAGAAAATTTGGATGGTTTTTTCAATATTACTTTAATTATCAATCTTTGAACTATTTTAAGTGGATTTAATATATTGTTATAAGTTCCTCCCCAGCCAATAATACCATATTGTAATATAGATTGTACAATTGCATAGTACACACTTTTTAGGTTTTCTAGTCTAAGAATATTTCTAAGTCTTATAAATATATAAATACATTTTCTAATTCTTTTGACAAGTTCACAAATTTGTTTTTTCCATTTAAAATGTTGATCTATATATATACCAAGATATTTAATTTCCGAAGTTAGACTAAGTATAGAACATTCTTGATTGCAATTAGTTCTGTTACATTTAAGTTGATGTATTATAATTTTTAATTCTGGTATTAATTTAAATTTGTTGATAGAGAATGGGATACATTTTGTTTTTTCAGTATTTAATGAGAGGAGGTTTTTATCGAACCAATTTTTCAGTATATTAATATCAGTATTTGCTAAGTTATTAACATTATTCCAATCAGTACCTTCAATTATTATGACAGTGTCATCAGCATAAGATATTATTTTTCCATTTAATCTTTGATTGAATATGTCATTTACATAAATGATAAACAGTAACGGTCCCAGGACTGTACCTTGAGGTATGCCGAAGTGACTTGTTTTTTGTTGACTAAGTACATCGTTGATTTTTACGACTTGAGGGCGTTTGAAAAGGTAGCTTTTTATCCATTCTATAGCTGTACCACTTAATCCAATGTTTCTTAATTTACTTATAAGTTTGTCGTGTGATATGCTATCAAAAGCTTTTTTAAGATCTATGAAAATTCCAATGCATTTTAATGATTTATCTAATGAATTATGAACAAGACTAGTTAATTTTGCAATTGCATCCTGAGTGCTTCTACCTTCCATAAAACCGTACTGATTTTCATTAATTAATTTATTACATTTTACAAATTGGTTTATCCTTTTTTTAACTATCTTTTCAAAAATTTTTGCTATGTTCGAGATTACTGATATGGGTCGGTAATTGCTAACTTCTTCTGGGTTACCAGATTTAAATATTGGAGTAATGGTAGTTTGTTTGTAGATTGATGGAAACACTCCGCTTTGGAAACTTACATTTATTATGTGTTTTAACGGTTTAGAAATTTGATTTTTAATATTTTTTAAAATATTAACTGTTATTCCATCAAAACCCGGGGCAGAACCTCCTTGCATACCGTTTATAATTGATATTATTTCGTTCTCTGTGGTGACTTGGAATGTTGATATATTACTGTCAGTATCAATACTACAGTCTGGAAATGTTATATTTGGATCAGTGTGAATGAGATTGGCAAGATTTTCCCCTACGTTCGCAAAGAAGGTGTTAAATATGTTTGCAGCTTTTGAGGGATTTTCTTTACAACATGTTTTCATGTTGTCATGAGATATAGTAGCGATGTCGTTATTCTTGTTTTTTTTCTTGTCAATTATTTCATTTATAACTGTCCACACTCTTTTACTATCATTTTCAGCCTGATTCAATTTTTGTTTATAATACTTTTGTTTTGTATTTTTTATAATATATGAAAGTTTGTTTTTATATGCTTTAAAATGATTTAGTAAATTTTTATTATTTGGTTGTTGAGTAGTTAATTTGTAAAGAGCTTGCTTATGTCGTACAGATACTACTAAACCATGAGTAATCCATGGTTTTGATTCGACTGTATATTCTATGCGAGGTCCAATAGGGTGGACTCAATTATAAGTTATTCTAGAAATATCCTTCTAAAGAGCAATATCGTTATTATTATTATTATTGCAGTGTTGTTGTTATTGAATGTCAGGTGGTGACCTCAGGGGTGACCGGGTGGTGTGGGGAGGGGAAGGAGAGGGGCCACTTGCAGTGGTGACACAATGCGCGGCCACCTCCGGCCAGTATTGGCACCGGCCCACTTCCCACACTAGAACATAGTTATTTTGGGAACACACTACACTCCGATACGGAGTGTTTAAAAAGTATTTCTTATTTTTTTCGGAATTCAGTTTTCGTTTCGCTTTCTAGCACTTTCACACTTTCCGAAAATAAGGCGTTTATGAAAAATTTTCTGGGAACGCAACTATCATCGGATACAGACTGTTCCAAAAAAATAACATCTTATTTTTTCTAAATATAGTTTTTATTTTGCTTTCGAGCACTCGCTAACTTGCCGAAAAAACGTATCCCTATTTTTTCTAAATACAGTTTTCATTTTTTTTTTTTTTTTTTTTTTTTTTTTTTTTTTATTAGTGTCTATTTAATAAGATGTGATGAGATTTACATTATATAAAAATCTATTATATTTCATTCATATAGTTTCTTCTTAGTCCTCCTCACTAGGTAGTCCTGTGCTGAGGCGGACTGGTAGATTTTTTGATTTTCTGTTATTTAGTTTCTATGATGTTTTTAGTACATTTTCTAGTATGTCTGCATCAATTTCTTTCACCCATGTTTTGATTTTTTCCTTGAGCTTATTTATCTTTTTTATCTTTTTGCTTCGAGCACTCGCTAACTTCCTGGAAAAAACGTATCCCTATTTTTTCTAAATATAGTTTTCATTTTACTTTCGAGCACTCTCAAATTTGGCGAAAAAACGTATAATAAAAAAAAGTATCATTAAAAACGCGTCATAAAAAACTTATCAATAAATATTTTTTTAGTCATAGGTACATGAACACGTAGGTACATGGACTGTTTCAAATGTAGTATGTCTTATTTGTTCGTAATACAGATTTTTTTCGATTGTTGTTTTTTCGCACTTGTCTAAAATAACGCGTTTATTGAAAATATTTTGGAAACACACTACGCTCGGATACAGGGTGTTGACAAATACCTTTATCCTATTTTTTCGGAAATAGTTATCGTTTCACTTTCTAACGATTTTTTTCTCCTATTTTTTTTAGTAAGAATGTTGTTAAAATGTAAATTTACAGAAAATAGGGACAGAAATACGCATATTTTATTTTTAAAATACTTTGTAGTAGTTCGATAATAATGAGATGTAAGAATTTCAGTTTCCGGAAATGGAAAATAATACATTTTAATAGTTATTTCGTTAAAATTAAAACCGATTGTTGTTTTGTCAATGTCAAAGTTTTAATAGTTATTTCGTTAAAATTAAAACCGATTGTTGTTTTGTCAATGTCAAAGTTTTAATAGTTATTTCGTTAAAATTAAAACCGATTGTTGTTTTGTCAATGTCAAAGTTTTAATAGTTATTTCGTTAAAATTAAAACCGATTGTTGTTTTGTCAATGTCAAAGTTTTAAGATTAGTTTTTTTTTTCTTATCTTATTTTAACGAAAATATTAACCTATGACCCTAAAATAGGTTCTTAGGTTGTTAGTTTGGGTTTAATTAAAACATATTTTTTTTTTTAACGCCTGAAATTTTTTATAATTTTTGTGTTAAATCATGGCGTGTAGAAAAGAACAGAAACTGTCCGTTTTTTACGAAATAGCTACTAAAATGCATTATTTTAGGAAACTGAAATAATTACTTCACATTGTTAACTAATTGATAAACCGTAGTTTTTCTATTTAGTAGCCTGTGACAGACCACGCTATAAGCGCGCTATTTTCTCGTGGCTTGGTCCATTTCAGCATATCGCTCGCCATACATTCCCATTGGGATTGTATGGCGAGCGATATGCTGAAATAGACCAAGCCATGATGCGTACAGCGTAATCTGTCGGCCCCATTAAAAGTGAGTATTATCGTGTCCCTATTTTATGTATATGTATTTACCTGTTATATGATAATTTGGTAGAATTGTGATTTATTCGTGAATAAAAAAGTGCTATAATGTTTCCGAATAACGTAACTTTTTTCGTGATGAATTAAATGCAGTTAAAAGTTTGTTTTTTTTCGTGATACCTAGTTGATAGCGTGCCAGGAAACCACGCCCCTATGCCTTTTTCCGTGATACCTAGTTGATAGCGTGCCAGGAAACCACGCCCCTATGCTCTTTTTCGTGATACCTAGTTGATAGCGTGCCAGGAAACCACGCCCCTATGCCTTTTTCCGTGATACCTAGTTGATAGCGTGCCAGGAAACCACGCCCCTATGCTCTTTTTCGTGATACCTAGTTGATAGCGTGCCAGGAAACCATGCCCCTATGCCCTTTTTTGTGATACCTAGTTGATAGCGTGCCAAGAAACCACGCCCCTATGCCCTTTTTCGTGATTAAATATTGAAAGTTTTTACAAATACACAATTTGTTTTTCGTGATAGTATAAATTTTGTAAAAAATCCTATTTTTCTCACTCCATTTGACTGTAAATCGCTCTATCTGTTGGGTTGGTTTTAGGTTAAGAGGGATATGTCACGCACATAACAGACACAGTCATACAGCATGTGCATTTTTCAATTTTATTTTCTACGTCTGTAGGTATAACAATCATGTACCAAATCATATTCTGTTAATAAACATTTGCATTAGTCGATCTATAAAAAATTAAAATGATCGCATTCGGAAATGTTTTCACTGTTTCTTTCATTCGTGCATAAATCCTTTTGTTTATTGTAATTGTTCAGGTGTGTGCTTGTAAGTACATTAACATAACACTAGAAATGATTGCGAATGCAAACGAAAGTTATATTTATCGGTAGAAAAATAATAACGATAAATAAAGTGATGACTGAACTTTTATTACTTACAGCCTGCTGCAAAATATTGCGAACACTAAATAAAATATTTAACTAGAAGTTGCAACCCAGCTTCGCCTGGGAGTCAACACTCTTTTTTTCTTGGTGAACAATTATTGATAAAAAAAAAGTATGGAACAAACAATAAATGGTATCTTGTTTTATTTTTTGTTGGTTAAATGTATATTTAAAAATCTATACATCTCATGGTGGAAATGACGCACGCAGTTTTTATACAGATTATTTCATAAAAACAGTACTATACAGGGTGCAGCAAGATAGACATTGCAGTTTTGAAGGGCCGGTACATCCTGTGTGGTGGGGTTAGAAACCTGGGAGGAGTCTCATTGTGTCGGGAGGGTCGTGCCGTTTTCAATCGTTACCATGGTTTGGTCCGGACAAAACCGGAGTTTCGCCGACCGCACGTTTCTTGAAAATGGCCGTTCGCAACCACCCAGTGGTCCTTTCAGCCGCAATTTTCGACTTCTTCCTGTGGGGTTACCTGAAGGAAAATGTTTTTAAAAATCGGCCTCACACTTTGAAGAACTCAACGATCGAATTAGGGAGGAAATCGCCGCTATACCCGTCGAGGTGTGCCAAAATGCGGCCGAAATCGCCTTCATCAATGTATCGCTTCTGGGAGCCATCATCTCTCTGATGTCATCTTCACGACTTGATATATAAAACGGCATGATGTATCGAATAAAGTAAAATAAACCATATTTCTGTAAGTTGCGCCGTTTTCATAGCTCTTCAAAACTGCACCGTCTGTTTTGCCGCACCCTGTATAAAAGTCATATATTATTATTGCTAAAGGTATATCCCTCTCGAAAAAAATTATTACAGCATTGTAGCCTCCTTTAGATGCTTCGTAAATGTTTTAATTCGAATTTACATTTTTTTGACAAAAATACTGAAATCATTAGCTGTGTTCATATATTTTGCAGCCCACTGTAGCAAGTGAGGTCATCATTTCTCAGAACATAATAATATAGTTTGTTTTATTCAGCTATTTCCATGGTTTAATGCCATTTAGTGCACAGGTCCTGCAGCAGAGTCATGTATGCAGTTTATAATGTTGTAAGTTGTTTAAAATAATTCATTATTTATATAAAGCTAACCTAATTAAATAACAAAATATTTACTTCACCTCTATAAAACGGCCTCCGTGGTTGAGTGGTTACTATCCTTGATTCCAAATCCGGAGGTTGCGGGTTCGACTCCCGGCGTGCGCAAGAAAATCTTATTTTATTAATTTGTGTTATTTAATAATTTATTCATTTAATATAACATGTAATACTCGTATACTTACGTGACGTTCCATAGTGGTAGATACTATCACCATCGTCCTGGTGTAAAAACTACCATTCAGAATCGAAACATCACTTGAAATGGCTTTAGCCTTGTTTGGTGGCCAGATCTGAATAGCCAGGTATTTTCCCTCTCCTTCAGGGGAGGGCCCCTTTACCTTCAGCCTCAAAACATACCCCAATTGTGGATGTCATAGTCTCTCTGGCTTGGTTGGGAGCTGTTGGGACTCTTTTGTGGTATATACATTATATGTTGAAAGGATGGCCTTTGAAGGAAGAGTGAACCGGGGTCTTAGAAAGGCCCGAGTTGTAAGAGGAAAGAAACACACAAGCTTATATATTGATCAGTATGAATTAGTAAAGCAAATGCTTAAATATTTTCTGATACTAAAATGTTCTTCAGAGCACTTTTATTCGGAATACTGGTAGAAAAGACATGGCATATCCAATAATTCTTATATTTTCTCCACTCTTGGATTTAAACGGAAGTTAGAAATATGTTTATTTTGACTGTTTCTTCTGACTTATTTTCTTTCATACTTTAGTTAGAAAGGTCTTAAAAAGGCGCAACAGTTGACAAAAATACCTACCTACCTACCAAGCGGAATAACATTTTTTTTTTCAATTTTTCAAGGTGTTAATCACAAAATATGTATTTTTTTAATTTTTAAAGGTGTTAATCACAAAATATGTATTTTTTTAATTTTTCAAGGTGTTAATCACAAAATATGTATATTTTTTTAATTTTTCAAGGTGTTAATCACAAAATATGTATTTTTTTAATTTTTAAAGGTGTTAATCACAAAATATGTATTTTTTTAATTTTTCAAGGTGTTAATCACAAAATATGTATTTTTTTAATTTTTCAAGGTGTTAATCACAAAATATGTATTTTTTTTAATTTTTCAAGGTGTTAATCACAAATATGTATTTTTTTACTTTTCAAGGTGTTAATCACAAAATATGTATTTTTTAATTTTTCAAGGTGTTAATCACAAAATATGTATTTTTTTAAATAATATGCCAAATGAATTGGTGCATATAAAACAATCACCCTTTTTTTACCTTGCCGTTCCCCTCTATTTTTAAAAAGAGATCATACGCTTTAGGACTGTCACACGGTGAGATTTACTTAAATTGAGTGTTTTGCTATGCGTCTTGCTAATTTCAAAAAGTTTTTGCTTATAACAAGTGCTTTTTATCAGCACTGTTCATATTTCAATAATTTTTTATCTTACATCTTACAAGTGGTTTTAAATTAATTTAAGTTGAAATAATATTGTGCTTTTTTATGGGAAAAATGTGATTTGTTTATCGTTTAATTCATTTTTGATTCTTTTTTAATAATGTCTGGTTTGCGTGCAGTGGAAAATTTCATCAGGGAAAAGTCACCATTTCAGGTAGGTTTAATTGCTTTATTTCAAAGAGAACAAGAGTCCCAACGGCTTCCCCCACTTTGGGCATGTTCTAAGACTGAAGGAAATAGGTAGTGTAAGTAGAAGGAAAAGGTTTGGTCAGATCTGGTCACTAAATATGCCAAATGCCATTTCGAACAACGTTTCGATGCGAATGACGGTCTTTCACCAAAGCGATACTGAAAGTATCCACCACTTTAAAAATTGATGTAAATAATATAATACATAATATAATTTTAACTATTACTAACCTTTTGTAAAAATTGTTAACATTTCATGTGCACAATGTAAAAGAGTGGGCGTATAAATAGTAAATAAATATGAGAAAAAACTTGCATCTGTCTGTTTGTGCGTTTAGTTCTTCTAAACTACGCAACGGATTTTGATATAATTTTTACTATCATGTAGAGAATTTCTTTTGGAAGGTTTACAAATATAATACATGCATATTATACTTATAGAAAGTATAGAAAAGTCGATGTTTTGTAATTGAGTCGTAAAAAAATATTTTCAAGTGCTTATATTGCTAACGCTGACTAAACCTTATGAGATATGTCAAAATAATGTTAAATGGAATTGTATATCTTAGAAAGGCCTACAGAAAAGTCCGCGATGGTATATGTCTATCTCCTAAGGATAACCCACAGCAAAGCTGGGTAAGTCAGCTAATTACAAAATAATACAATATTTCAAATTATAATTTGAAATATTTACTGCTATAGCAATATGCAAAATAATTTTTTTTTTCCTAATTATTCTTCTACCCCATAAGGTGAGCTCCAGGAGCTCGTGTTTATGGGAGGAGTAAGTATATACAAAATAAATTAATGCTTAAAGGTGATGTGTGAACAGTATTCAAATTCAACATACAAATTAACATAATTCACTCTTTAAATTAGGTATAAATGGCTCAAAAAGATGCGGAGCCACTGTTATTTGTTGTAAAGTTGACAATAATATTTCATATTTTACTATTACTTTGTTAGAAAATATTGATTTGACTTCTTGATTGCGGCACAAAATTTTCACCGAGCCCCATCTAATAACTTACTTGTTTTTTGCAAAATTATCTTTTGTAAGTGTACCATCTTACCAGATAATGTGTTTATATATTTATAAAAATAGTATACAGGGTGTCCGGGGGTAAAGTGCACTAACTTCGTTAGGTGATTGTATATGATGGTAGAAGTAAATATCATAAATAATTTTTTCGAAATTCCAACTTTTTTTCCCATTCTGAAATATTTTTGCCATACAAACAATTCTCCTTTTTTTATCTAAAAACCACCTTAAAATGTTGGAATTTCGAAAAAAGTTATTCATATTTTCTGCTTCTAAAATCATGTAGAATCAACTCCCCGAAGTTAGTTATATCCAGAGAAATAGTTTTTTTGAAAATATCCTCAGGAAAATGTCGCACAATAGGATAACTTCTATGTAAGTTTAATATAGTGTATAATCCAATAATTTCAATGTAATACGTTTTTTGGCGCTTTCAGTCATACATTACAAGCCTCATTGATTGGTGCTTTCAAACTTTGAAATTGACCAATAGACTTCTTGGACTCGGTTATAATCAATACCACAAATGTACCTTCCCCCAGTACAAAAGCAAGCAAAAGCGCGTACATCCCAAGATAGTTATTTACATTTATAAACATTTCTACAAATGGTTCTTCAGCGATATTGAACTTACACTGACGATAAATGTATTCTAAATTGATTTATCTATTTGTACACTAATGCAGATAATTGTAAATCTTGCTAATTGACAGAATCACACATATTGTTTGTAGTCATTTACTAATAATTTTATTATCATTTACTCATTGTGCATTTTCCAAGAATTATTTATTTTCGGTCTATTTTTAACAAAATGAAATGGAAAAAAACGAATCAGCTTCATCGCTCAATCCTGTTTCATTTTATTAATACAGATAAAAATACTGATGTTTAAAAACAGCTAAATAGTTTAAAATTGTTGTCTCCGGGGTTTTCTCACAAACTATCTTATTCAATAAAACACCGGCTTCAACAAAACGCTTGGCTCTGATATCTTTACTAGCAGGGGGTTGGAATAATCTGGACCCTGACCTTGAGGTTCCTTATTTATTGTACTATTATTCTGGACAGCTAACGCCGTCTATGGGTTACCTAATAGACTAATATGATATCATCTATAGGTCAGCTCATATACTAATATCAAGGATATTACAAAAAATAACCTACTATTTTCATTGTATATTGCGATATTCTTATATGCTCACCCGCCGTTTCTTTGTTCCAGCTGGACACCCTTTTTGGGCGCCCTAAAAAGGGCGGAGGCGATGAGCGAGACTCCCCGCCCGCCCCGGCGCCCCCCCCCTCGCCGTTCCCCCCCATGGGGGGCGGCAGCGCCGAGGGGGGGATGCTCGTGCAGCAGTTTGCCCCCGCCGCCCCCGACATACTGGCGCAGCTCAAACGCATGGACGACAAGAAGGTCAATGACAAGTTCGATGAGATGCTGGTGAGGTTTTAGATTTAATATCGAAGTAATATTTTAGCTAATCCTATGTTTTAAACACGTGTTTTTGTTTCCAAAACTTATAATACAACAATATTTTTGACCGTAGCAAAGTCCTGTTATAACTTGACCATTTTGCATTTCCAGTTCAAAATGGCGGACGTTTTAATGATTCAGTATATATTCTTTTTTCAAATGTGAAATCGTTAAGTTTATATTACGATGGTACAAAATTAGAAACATACTTTTTTGGATGCGAGGTCTATTGTTACATAGCGATGGGTAATAAGATCCAAAACTCCTACGGTAACATTGTTACATCATGGGGATGCAAGGTTTTTTTTTTGTCACTGTATAAAGAGAAGGTTAATTTTTTTTTTTTTTGCTTCATCGTGAAGTTCCTTGGAGCTTATTTCATCTTTCGGATTGCTATATGGTCTTTTCAAGGAGAGGAGGACATAAACCATGTTGTATGCAACCGCCGAACTGTTGAGCACATCGTAAAAACAACCCATTCTCTTGTCGATGATGTCACCCTGTTACAAATGTTGGGCAAGCATTGTTTTTGTTTCCTGACACCTGTAAAGTTATCAATGAAAGTATCTCTTCAAAATACCGGTGGAGCAATCACAACAAAACCCCATTACATGTATATCCTAAGAACGCAATTTGCCCATTCAAATATGGGGAATCCATCAAACGGAACTCCATATTTTCTATAACATCCTTGTTTTTTATTATAGCGTTTATTTAAAAATTGTATATACAAAATATGATAGTGAATGTATGTATAGTAAATTGTATCTTTTTAGTCCTCCTCACTAGGGTGATCTGTGATGAGACGGACTAAAGTTATTCATTTCTGTTATATTAATTTTATGTCATTTTTAATGTTTTTTTCAGAGTTTTTCATTAATCTCTTTCAGCCAGAATTTTATTCTTGATTTGTAAACATTCAATTCGCTTTTTATCTGGGGGAAGGATGTTATGCAGTTTTGTCGCAAAATAAATGTAATTTCTCTGTCAGAATGTGGTTTTATGACCTGAAATATATATATTTTTTTTTTTTTCATGTATAATAATGTCAAAATTTTGTGGAACGTCATTTTTTTTTATTGCAAATGGTATAACGTGAGTTTTTTCACTATTTAGAGATAGTAAGATAATAAGATTATGTCAAACCAGTATTTAAGAGTGTTTATGTCTTCTGTTGCTTTTAGTTTTACTAATTCCCATGTATCGTCACTTTCAATGATGACTGTATCGTCAGCATAAGAGGTTATATTACCATGAAGTGTTTGAGAAAATATCCCGTTTACATATAATATGAACAATATTGGACCCAGTACCGTACCTTGTAGGATTCCATAATTAGATGTATCTTCATCACTGTATACATTATTTATTTTGACATATTGAGGGCGATTATTTATCTAGCTTTTTATCCAATTTGCTACATTCTTTTTAATGTTCAGATTATCTAAATTTTCCATAAGTTTTGTGTGGCATATACTGTTGAAAACTTTTCTCAGGTCTATGAAAATACCAGCACATTTTTTGCTCATGTCTAGGCTTTCGTATATGCGTGATGTAAGATTTGCAATTGCATCTTGTGTGCCTAGCGCTTTTCAAAATCCGTATTGGTTGTTGTGAAGTATTTTGTTGTTTTCAACAAATTCCATTAATTGAGATTTTACAATTTTTTCAAATATTTTGCCTATATTTGAAATGAGGGAAATTGGTCGATAATTTGTTAGATTTTGGGTCCACTTTTAAATATAGGTGAAATAATTGTTTTCTTATAATTAGACGGAAATATTCCATTTTTAAGACTTAATTAGGTGAGTTAATGGTTTTATCACATGGTTTTTAATAGATTTTAAAATTTCTACTGTTATATTGTCATAACCTGGAGACCCTCCTTTCATATTTTCAATTATGTTTGAAATATCTACTTCGCTGATCATTTTAACTTGGAATAGTGAGTTTAGATTTTGTATATTTTCTATAATTGGTTGTTTATTCGATCCTCTTGTAACATTAATTTCTTTGGCTAGGTTTTGTCCCACTTTTTCGAAAAATGAGTTGAAAACATTAGCACATTTTTTTGGGTTTTCTTTGGCATTTATTATTACGTTATTTTCATCTTTAATTTCATTTATTGACTGTTTTTGTCTATTGTTTTCTATTGCACAGTTGATTGTTTGCCTGATTATTTTAGGGTTGTTTTCTGAGCTTAATATTTAATATAGTCTGTAGTGTTTTTTTTTTCATCCTCATACAAAAATATACACATGTGATGGTCGGTAATGTTATTTTTCCATACAACGGTTTTTATTTTATGGAGATCTGTTATGTTAATATTTGTCCAAAAATGATTTATACAAGATGGTTTCTGACCTTGAATTTCCCGTGTATTTTCATTTATACATGATTTAAAATTGTTTTCTGTCATACAGTTCAAATAATCATGTTTAAGAGTATTATCTATATTTTTGTTAAGGTTGATATTGAAATCCACAGTGATTGCAAGTATTGTTTTTGAATTTTGATATTATTTGTCGTATTTGTTTGATAAATAATTTGGCGTTGGATTCATCAGTTCTATAGATTGCTATTAAATAATAATTCATTTTATTGTAGTTCAGTTGAATTTCTATGCAGTTAGTTGAATCTACAATGTGTTTTAATATTGATACAATGTTGTTATATTTGTTATTAATGTATATTGCGATACCACTGTTTGTATTAATGTTTGTATGTAAGTGTAATCATATAAATTATAATACGGAGAGTCACTATTTGTATACGTTTCCGTTAACACTATGATGCCCGGCTTTACTTGTAGATTATTTAAATTGAGAATAAATTCTTCTATATTTTTTTAAAGGGTCCGTATATTTAGATGAAGTATATATTTCTATACCATAGAAACAATCAGTGATGATTTCGTTGTACTCTTTTGCACTTAGACTCTTGAATTCGTTTATATTTTTATGTCATTGTGATTTGACCTAGTATGATGAATATGCGGTATTGTAAAGGATTCAGTATTTTTGAATAGTTTCAATAGTATATGTAGTAATTTTTAGTATATATTTGTTGTACATTTGGTACATCAAAACTATTAAAAATTTCAATCGAAGGCGTTCTTATGGGTACTTTCAGTATGGTCTTTATGATTCCTTTTTTGTATTGTATTCAGGTTATGTATATACTTATGTAGATACAGGAGATCCCCATATAATTCCATATTCAATACGAAAATGACAAAGCCTAATAGATTTTTTTCATGTCCTTTTTATTTACCACATTTTTTAGAATTTAGACCTTAGATAGTCCTGGCTACCTCTAGGAAATGCATTTGTTCTGCAAATCTCTTGCTGTCTCTCTGTAGTTTTAGGATGCAGTGATTGTTTCCAAACCACCGAGGCTTATGCCTCTCAGAGATCATAGGGGGGTCTAGCATGGTCAAATCAGTAACTTAACAATTTCGGATTGAAAGTTAACTGACTACGATTTTATATCAAATTCCAGGGTACGGTTGCAACTATTAGGTGTGTCGATAGGCAAGCCGACGTTGACAACGAAATAAATAAGAAATCGCCTTACTATGTCAAAACTACTGATAGTGTTGACATAGTAAGGCGATTTCTGTATCTGTTTATCAATACTGATATTGTCTATGTATCAACATTCCTAAACATCAAATGGCTATGTCAAAATATGAATAAATTATCAATGACAATTTGAAATAAGTTCACTTTAACTTTCGTCAAAAAGTTCGCATGCACTTTTTGACGAAAGTTAATTGGTCAATAAGGTCTTAAGCCATAACCCGTGATATTCTGAACACCTTTCTGAATAAGTAGTTGTAATAGAGTGCATGTTTATAATGCTTGACTTATTTACTTTTCAGACGGACATGAACCTCTCTGAAGAAAAGAAGATTCCGCTGAAAGCATACTCGAGGGACCAAAAGGAAAAAATGCTGATCGCCTATAAGGGAGCCAGCCTACAGGTTCGGATGAAACTAAATATTTTTGACAATTGGCTTTTGTTGTAACTGATAGATCTTTAGATGTAAAATAGTCAAACTGACAGGACTTGTCATTTCTTCTTCTTAGCATAACAAATCTGTCACCTTTATTAAAAAAAAAAAATTTATAGTCCCCACCCTGTTCGTAGTACTACCTTTGGTTGTAACATCGTAATCTTTTATGTAATACTAGCGCAGACCTGTGAATAATCGTGAGAAAATTAAAAAAAAGAGTGTTTAATAAAAAATTTTAAGTTTTACTTTTAAATAATTGCCACAGCCGAGATTCGAGCCCCGATCAACTGGTTGGAAAGCAACGATGCTGACCCTTACGCCACTAACTATTTTCAGAACGGCGACATAATAAATTCATTTTAATATTTATTTGTAAACATAAAAACAATTACGTATTTTTTTATGTTTACGTAAATGCAATCGAAATGTCACTTCTACGTATTATGTTGTTTACTAGTGAAGAGCTATGAGAAATCACGGACAGTCTGAATTCTCGATAAATCAGTTTCAATTTTGAAAATGGCAATTAAAATAAATTTCTGTTTAGATATTATGTTGTAAGTAGGTACTTCATCCACTTACGTTGCTAATTTTGAAAATGACGCTTAAATTCAAAGCAAATCCGAGTTCATTGTGTTACAGACACACAACAGAAATTAGTATATTTAATAGTTATCTTTTTATTTATTTGCAAGAAACAAACAGATTATAAATGAGTTGTGGAGATGCAAAACCTGCTCTGAAAATTTTGTAATTCTGGAGATATTCTCAATTTGGGGGAAGGGTTTGGGTATCGCCGTCCCAGGAACCATTTGTTGGATAACCAACACCTCTGCGACAGGTTTCCCCAAGTAGTTAGCTACGTCTGGTGATTTAGCAGGGGTGCCCAGGTTCATCGGGTGAGGTGTGTTCAGCTTGCGCTACCTTCCCAGGACTTCCTCTCCTTAAAAAAAATCCCTCCACACACCCCTTCCTGTGTGAGGTTAATGTAAAAAAGAAAACTGTCTGGAACATCTTGACTATAGAAGGAATTAAGGTGATGCCATACGTAGTAATGCAAAATCATGTGTTTTTGGTTTGAAAATTTGGTCGCCTAGAAATGTTTTAGATGCTTTAATTAAATACTGCGAGTAGAATACATCTTGACCTTTGAAATAATCGACTATTTTTTAGATAAGTCTTTTTATAAGCCCAGAAAAAAATAGTGTAAAGGCCCATGAAAACTGCTTTAAAGTTCAAAATCTCCTACTTACGGTTTGATTTTATTGTATAATGTGGCAAATTAAGTTATTTATAAAATGATCGAAAAAAAATTAAATATTTATGCCTGAACATCCACAAAATAAAATAAAAGGCACTTTTTGGCCATGTTTTTTTCTTGCATAAATCAAAACAGCCGGATGGTGTTAAGCGGGAATTTAAACCTTATCGCCATCTACGTAAGGGTCGTTATTGATAGCGGCTCAATTTAAAATATTACACGACGTAGTGCATCGCCTTAACATTTTTTGCTAATTATCTGAACAAAATATTCTTTTGATACTTACTATTAACTTAAAATTAAAATATAACTATTATATTTACTTTCAATGTATTTCAAACACTTTTTGAGAATGTATCAAAACGAGCTGAAATATCAAATATAATATAATATCTAATGTAATGTCAAGCCGAAAAAGTTTCTTATGCTTTAGTTGCTTAGAGATGGGAGTTTTATTATGTCTTAAATTAGTAGGTAAAGAGGAGAGGAAGGAAAATATAGGATTGGTATAGAATTTTTTTATGTAACACTGACATTCTGTTGTCAGGATGGGCGCTCCAAGTTCGACAAGCCGTCAGATTACACAAACTACCTATCCCAGGCGGAGCTGAGCATTGGCAAGCTGCTGTCGTGCCTGGAGAGTCTGCGCGTGGCGCTCACCAACAACCCGCTGTCGTGGCTCGAGGAGTTTGTGGGCGGCGAGGCCAACGGACTGGCGCAGCTGCTCGCCACACTCAACCTGTGTCACAGGACGTGAGTGCCATCTGCATTGCAAACTACTAACTAACCTAATTTATTTATTTTTTAATTTTGAATATTTGTAGTTAGCAGTGTGCTACAGGTAAGTAAGTTTGAACCCAAAAAGTGATCTAAACTCCACTGTTACTCCAAATTACGAAATTTAACTTCTTGATCGTTGACGCAAAATTTTCATCATGCGCCAATTGATTCTATTTTCGTGATAACTTTAAGTAAATTGTACTGTCTGATTGTGTGTAATCTACCATAAGTAGTTTTCCCAGAATAGGTATTTATGTTCAAAGAAATGATTTTTAAATAGTATCCTTTAAGATACGCTGGCAAACAAGAGGTTAAGGTCTGAATGTTTTTATGAGTAGATGACAGTCAGGGCTATGCATTTCCGAAGAAAGAAAAAGAAAAATATTAAAAACAGTATTTTTTCACTCTCCATCATGTTTAGGATGAAATCGACAATCAGTGTCATAGAATATTTGGCATTATTTGCGGCCCGTTTCAGTGTTTGATCAAATTTTGATCAGCCATCAGGCATAATGGTCACGCCCTTATGCTTGTGGGCTGATCACAATTTGACGAAAAACTGAAACGAGACTCGGCGTTTGACGGAAAGTATTCAAATATTAAATTTTCTAATTGACGTTGATTTATCAACTGTTATGTATCCTCAATTGTATTAAATGTCTTGTTTTTTTCCATGCTGCGTCAAGCTTAGGATTTAGATTCTACAGGTAAGTTACTAATAAATATTTCTTTTTGTGGGTTTTACATAGTATTGCAAAGGATCTATCACGACCACTAGTCTGCAGAGCAGTCTGTTGTAAATTAATTTGCAACGCCCTCTGAAATATATCCATGTCGTTCCTACTTTTTGAGCCAACCTTTCAGACAGCCTTGAAGTTTCCAACATTTTTTTTTTTTTTATAAAGAAAGACAAACATTCCCGGGTTACGAATAACCTGACAATATTTGAAAATCTCCTACTACCACCACAGTAAGCTGAAAAATGTTGCTTGTGTTGTGATGGAGGACTTAGCCAGCCGAGGAATTGAACACACTACGCCTGGGTGGGACCCCATGAAGGACCTTGGCAGGCTGTCCAAAACATTGACTCATAAGTCACATACTGAAGAAATAAACAGATGGAAAAGTGTTAATTTTAGGATAATTTTATCTTACTTCATGTGAAATTGATCACACATCCGGAAAATTTATTATTCTTACTTTTCAGCACAGCAAAATACCAATCTGTGCTAATATTGCTTAACGTTTGCAGCGAGGAAAAGGCGACACAAGAACGCACCAAGTATGACCGCCCGCATTACGAGTGCATCCGCTGCCTGGCCGCCATCATGAACAACACGGTCGGCATTCGCGCTGTCTTTGCACGCAAGGACGCGCTCATCGTGCTTGCGCGTAGTCTCGACCACGAGAAACCACAGTGCATGCTGGAGGCAGCCAAGGTACTGTGTCTCTTTTACCACTTTTTCATTTGATGGTGCTCCGAAAACTAACATTTGTGAACCTCATCAGCGCTAATGAGACAGATCTTGACTAATTTTTCTATTAAATGATGCCACAAATCACGGTATGGTTACTAAAATGAAAAACCAAAAATATAATACAGTTTATAAAGGGCAAAAATGAGCTTAGTGAGCTTTGGCACCATAAAATTACCACAGCTTTTTGTCTGTAATCTCTTGGTCAAAGGGTCTATCTACATTCCAAAATAAATTTGGTTGCTATTGATCAATAAAATTATTTACTTAAGTATCTTGTAGTAAGTGCGCCATGTTTTATATTTATTTTGTAATGCTTTTGTAAAAAAAAACTACTATTTTTTTCCTTACAGTTTTTTGAAAAAAAAAACTTAATTTGAACGATTCATCAAATTTCAAAGTTCTGTGAAAGTATTATTCAAGTTCTGTTATTACTGTGGAACAACCTGCCCATGATGATATATTTACAGAACTTGAATGAAACTTCCACAGAACTTGTATTTTGGAAATTTGATGAATTGTTCTGTGAGACAACGCATTGTCAAAATTCAATAGTCATTGCTCACTTAGTTCAAATTTAACCTAGACTATTCTGCTATATGCTCTCTTGATTCAATTTTCAAGGAATTAACACCTTCGTAAGAAGGTTTTTATATATTATTATTTGAATAAGCAGGAAGCTTTAGGTTCCAATCAGTGGCGTCTTGTGACTTTTGGGTGTACTAATATTACAAAAATGGCATTATTGATGTTGTAGCCGAAAACTTTTTTTTTTTTTTGTTCTGTTTTATGTATGAAGATTTTCAAGAAATCCATGCTGCCAAACTGAAATTTGCTAAAAATCATCGTACAATAAAACAGAATTTTTAGAAAAAAATATCGTTTCGGACTAAACGACATGAATAATGTAAAATTTTTCAAACTCACCACTCTATCACGCTCAAAAGTCACTAGGTGCCACTGGTTCCAATAGGAATACCTTTGGTCTTCACCCATCTCTGGAATTATTTTGAATTTAGAACGGGTTGTTGCACGTAAATTCAAATGTAAGATTGTCATCAAATGGCTATTCACCCTTTTTTGTTTTTTTGACAGTTGAAAGGTTCCCGTTAAATGCCGATTCTACGTCCATTTCAGTTTTTGAACAAATTGTGATTAGCAGAAGAGGATAACTATCGTGTTGTTAAGCTTGTCAGCTTATTATAATTTGATAGTCGAAATGCACCTAGAATCGGCACTTAACAGAGACCTTTCAAATGTCAAAAAACAAAATGGTGCTGAGTGGCCATTTAATGACAATGGTGCACTTGAATTTCTGTGAAACAATTGGCCCTTAGTTTTTGATTCAAGAAGTGTGAAAGTGTAAAGTGAATAAATGACCACAATTGTTTAAAAAGTGTTTTCAATGGAATCACGCTAAGCAACATCTGAAGCTTCGTCATTGGAAGCACTCAGAGAAGCCAAAATTTCTCCACTTGGTTTTATTTTTGGTGCCACAACCAATGATTGGAGAGTTTTAGCTGCATCTAGGAAACACCTCCAATCCTCTTGTTTCCAACTCATGTATTTGCTTTATGTTCCAGGTTTTGGCGGCCACCTGTCTGATCCCCGGCGGCCACGACCGTGTCCTGGAAGCCGTGACATTGGCCGGGGAGTTCAAGAACCAAGATCGCTTTGTCTCCATTGTGCGCGCCATGGCGCTTCGCAAGTCCTCTGAAAGTTTAAAGGTAAGATTCTGTTTATTTATATCGTCAGAGAAGAAAATGTTCAAAAATAGCTGGTGCCATAACACCCAATGCTATTAATGAAATCAACAATTAGATACATGTAATTGATGCAAACAAAGCTTATCGGATAAATAACTAAAATTAATTTAAACCAAAAAAATTAATAATATTTTCGAATTCCGCCTCACGCTTAATAAGCTCAAAAATGTAAAAATAGTATTTAAGTTTGATTGTTAGGAAATCTGCTTAAATTATTAAAATATAGGGAATTTTAATTATTGAAAAAAATTACGATAATGATATTTTTAACCTTGAAGTTCTTCTTTATAACTTTTTAAGTTCCATTTTGAGCTGTATGGTTATGCCTTTTATACACAGCCGGAAGCAAGAAAAAAGAATTCACATGAGTCAAGACAATAACTACGTGATCAATCTTCACTGAATGCACTAACTGAACTGACACAGAGAGAGTGTGTTTGTCTAAAACTGACAGCCAGAAACCAAAGAAACTAACCATTTATATGGTCATAGACAATATTTCCATGTAAAAAAAATTATTCCAAAAACTGGGATTGAAAAAAGAACAAACCAAAAAGAAAAGAGAACGAACCCATGGAATAGAGACCCATAATTATTATCTATGATAAACAAATGAAATATCTGTTTATAAATAAATGTTTATTAAATTAACAGCTGATTTATCAGTGATGTAAAAACAATCATGATATTATGATAGAAAGCAAAGTGAATAAAATTTCCAATATAAATAAGAAAAACTGTTAATTAAATAAAGCCGAAAAGGTGATAATTTTAAAGGTTTTGATACAAATTTCAAGACGCAATAAATTTACTGACTACCCACAAAGAAATTATTTACAACAATATTTAAAAAACAAATTATTTTCTAATATTTAAAATACTAAGGAATTTATGCATTGGTAAACTTTAAAGATTTAAATACTGAAGAAGGTGTAGGTAGATTTAATAATAATAATCGACCGGCAGGCAATAATTTTGCAAAATTCTGCTGAATTAAAATTTTAAATAATAATAATCAAAATCGATTTAACAACCTTGTCAAACAAAATACACTGCCAAATTGAGTAGGGTTTTTTTTTAAAACTCGACATAATATGAAAGGTCAAATTTTTCACAGACCATTTTTTTTTTTCAATTGCTTTGTATCTAACCACTCGAGCGATAGCTACCCAAATTTAGGCAGGTGATTTTAATAAATTTAAAGATTTTTTTATAAAACCTAAAAATATGAGATAAACGATGAAATCTAGGTGGATTCATTGGCTTTAAACCTCAGTAAGCAGTTCATATGTTTCCACATTAACATTTGGAGGTATGAAATTAATTTGAATGGCGGAATCAAAAATGGAACACCCGGAAATCTTCGTCGCTCGAGTGGCTAAGTGAGTAAAGGTAATAAAATATTATTGTTAAAAATTATAAGTTGAATATGTATAATAAATACGAGAAGCATAACAAATTGTAATGGTCAGTTTAGTTACAAAACAAATCCAACTGGGTAAAGCATTTGTTGAGTTTTGTCAAGACTTTTTTTGTATTTAGTTAGGAAATGTAATATTAATATTTTTTAACTATAATAAAAATAAATTAATCAGAGTCAGACCACTTTGGTAGCTCCATAATATTAAGGTAAGGTTGGTGAGTAATCTACATTGGGCGTCAGAATATTACGGTAAGGTGGGCGAGTAATCTTCATTGGGCGTCAGAATATTACGGTAAGGTGCGTGTTCGAGGAACGAACAAGGGTTGGGATAGCCGTACTTTAAAGGGCTATTCCACACAGATAAAGCATGGATGAAGTCTATGGCTTATGACAGGCGAATGCGAAAACACAATTCGTAAGGTTAATTCACAATCAACTTACCGGGTGGCGAATGAAATCTGCATCTCAAGAATCGTCTGTCAGCACTGGAACGGTGATCGTCGTACGGTAGCACCCGTAATTTTTAATTGGATTGCGATAAAATACGTATTAAGGGATTATTCCGATAAATAACCGGCGATAGTCTACACATTGGTTTTGACAGGACAAACGTTTTTTGTGCGATTGTGTGGCTCACGGCACTCCGTGGTTATAGCTGACATGTGTGAATTTAAACTACACAGTTCAAATTCTGACCATACTATTGGTTAGCACAGGGCCTGTCAAAAGCAAATGGCGTGACGGAACAGTGCGTGAGTAATCTTCATTGGGCGTCGGAATATTACAGTAAGGTGGGTGAGTAATCTACATTGGGCGTCAGAATATTATGGTAAGGAGCGCCAGAATATTAAGGTAGGTAGGTTGGGAATGAAAGGCGCCATGCAATTTTCTGTAGCTCGGGGCGTGTACTTAATGAGAGGCGGCAAACAATACTCTATGGAAGAAAATTGTTTAAATAACGAAACAAGGTGCACAATAATAATGGGTAGATATAGTTAACATAATAGAACAATACTAAAGAACTGAGAAGTTTTAAGAATAATTCTAAAATAATAAAAGAAATCAGGAGGTATGCAAATGGAGGTGTGCAATCGTGACGCACGACCTGGTAGACCCCGCGGCTCCAACTTCTCCATCTCGGGAGACCGCACGGCATGTATTGGCGTCTTGATGGTGGATGCTGACCGGCCCAGGGGGTACAGCCGCCCCGCTATCACTCTGAACAACTGGCAGTTGAGCCAACTATTCCTGACAACTTAGCCAACCTAAATTTATGGTTAAAAGTGCCAACATATTGATAATTACATAGTCCTTTGCAAAAGATTACACACACACGCCGGTACACCCTCGTTACAAATTCTATGTGTAACAAACTTTGGTGCTATTTAGGCGTTATTATTATCATTTAATGAGCAGGCAGCATTCTGCTGATGCGCTCATATCTAATTTGACACTAGGTCCTTAAATAATTGAGTTAACAGAACATGTATTGAACAACAATGAACAGTGAAGTTGGTGTTTTTTCTAATATCATCAACGCCCATTACTAATGGTCATTTCTCAAGCAATTTAAAAGCTGGATGCCAGAGGGCTCTTGAAGAAGAATAAAAACATTCGTCATCTTTAATGTAGTGTTTATTGTTCTATAACAGGTGGTGTGCATGCAACTCCTCAACGCCATCATCACGGAGCCCGATGACTTAGATTTCCGCATGCACTTGAGGAATGAGTTCATGAGATCTGGCTTCTACGACATCATAGGTAACAATACCTTCTCCTCTCATTCCTTTCATTTTGGACTGTCACTAGCCTTAACCCTTTCACACCTGAATTTTTATTTATTTTTATTAATTTTTATTTAAGGTTATTAACAAAATCATGTGCGCTACCCGACTCACTAGACAATATCTGTTCTGAGCCGGGTAGCTGTATAATTACATATATTTTGTAGACAAATCAGGCTTAATAAAAATATAAAAGAATACAAAAAATAATGTACATGTAAAATATTACATAAATAAATAAAAACAAAAAAATTTAACAAACTTTAGTGTGAGAGAAAAAATGCAACAAAGAAAAAAGGAAAAAAAAAGAGAGAGAAAAAAATATTCAATATATGGGAGACACATTAGAAACCGTTTTATTAACACGGACTAGCTGAAGGACTAACGGAAATATCCTAAAACATCAATAACGAACCCTGGTGGCTGTTAAAATGGTTAGTTATACCAAACTAGACGGTGGTATCGTAACTAAGTATGTCGATGTACAAAGCTCGGCGCTCGAGTCTAGGCACACGGTGGAGTACTGAGTTGACATACGAATACCAGCGAATTAAATAGCTTGATTTTGTGCTTTCAACTAATAAAAACTAAGACACATTATAGTTATCGGATAATCGAGCGGTAGTTTGCTGACAGAGTACTGTACATGCACTGTCCAAAAAGGTTAACTTAATTTATTTATGTAATTACAATGAATGTATGTTTTTCAGAACACTTGAAGAAGGATGCTGAGGGCTCCATGCTAATCCAGATGAACGTGTTTGACCACCACGCCGATGAAGACCATTATGAATTCATGACCAAGTTTGATAATGTCAAGTGAGTTACTTTTTTTATACAGTTACATATTTTTGTGAAAAATCACGGGATATTATTATTGTAGGATCGATAATTGCATGTTAGCTAAAAAACACAAGACTTTACTTTTACAGGGTTGTTTCACAAAATTTGAAGAATTCTTCAGATTTCTAAGTTAATTTTCAAGTTTTGTGAATGTTTTATTTAACTTCTGTTATCATTGTGAAGCAACTGACCTGTAATGATACAATAACAGAAGTTGAATAGGACTTTCAGAAAACCTGAAAATTAATGTTGAAACAACACGTCGTAACCCTAAGAAACTCAAATAAAAATTATTTAAATAATTTTCTGGCAAAAAAGTATTATATTGTTTAAGTGCTAAATAAATTTATATGAAAATATCAGGTAAAAAAATATTGTATTATGGATAGGTTGATTTATCACTTTATTACGGTTGGTTCCAATTTTGAAAATGACATTTAATCTTTGGAATGCCAAGCTCCTGTGACCTAATATCTCCGTGGTTTGCCGAGGGTAAAAATTCCACAAACAAAATGTATTAATACAGTTATGCCAGTGCTCAACTGATACAAATTTTTCATATCCAATGGATACCTTTGGCGCTTGAGAATATAAAATCAAAGCAATTCCTAGTTCTAGAGTTCTTTGAACGGAGTTACATACGCACAACTGAAATAATTTTTTTATTAATATTACGTATTACTGATTATAAAAAGAAAAACCCAGTTATCAGTGTTTTTTTTAAAAACCATGCTTTTGTATATTCCAGATTGGAGTTTGACGACATCAACGAGTGCTTTGAGCTGGTGAAGAACGTGACCCTGGACACCTCTTCGGAGCCGTACCTCCTCTCCATCCTGCAGCACCTTCTCTTCATAAGGGATGACCACGAAATCAGGTCTGTACATTATCACAAATTAATCATACGGAGATTATCGCCAATGAACGGGTTAGCTCCGAGTAGCTCGGGTTAATTTATTGAATCTGTCAATAATTTCATTTCACCAGGATGTTTTGTTTCCAGTAATTTAAAGCCTAGGTCTGTTTTTTTAACCCATGTCATATTGGCATTTGAAAGGTCCCTGTTAACCTCTTAAAGTCAGAGCAGAAAATCCTCAAAATACCCCCTACTGTCGCCTGAGAACTGTGCGCAAATTACCTTGATAGTTTTATATATATTATATATTACCGTTCAAATATCGGAATAAAAAGTATGATTTTTTTTGCGATTGTTTTTTGTTTACCAGATAATATGTACACACATATACATCTTATTATTTGTATCTCTATTATATTAAAATAAAGCCACTATCTGTTTGTGCGCTTAGTTCTGTAGTGGTACGCCACTACTTGAGTCGGACGTCATTCTAGAAGTATCGGCTTTTGCCAAACAAGCTTCTTGGATTTTCTTTTATTTTTTTAATACTTGTTAGTGTAGCAACTGGAATGTTCGAGAACGTTTATTTTTCACCTATATAAGCGACAGCGGGAAGAAAATCGACAGTACAGTACCAGCAAACTTGACATTGAGATCGAATTATTTACGCGCTTCAGAACATTCTTGAACCTTCCTTTCGTAAAAAATTTTGTTCTATTTTCTACATTTATTTATTTTTCGGATGTGTTATAATAAACCGCCTCAGCTAAATTCAGTAGTAGTTATTTATTAATATTTAGAATACGAAATATAACTACAGTTCTACTGAAAGGAAATTGATAGGGTTTTCATTATCATTTAGAAAATTTATTCCGGAAGATTTATATATATATAAACAATACATGCATATTATATTTATAGAAAGTAGAGAATCGTCGAGCAACGCCGGGGACACGTCAGCTAGTAATAATATTATATCGTAAATTTGGGAGGCAACTGTATAAAAAAAAATAATATATATATATATATATATATTTTTTTTTTTTTATACAGTTGCCTATGTATTATTATTTCTACATAAACTTGAATAAAGAAGAAAATATAATCAAACGGTGTTTTATATAAATAATAACACCCCAAAAGAAATGTATAGTTCGTACACTCTCCTCCTTTTATAAACCTATTGATTAAAAAAACCTAAACGGCAAGCATTAAATTTCTTCCTGGTCTAGATTTATACATGTACCAAGCGTTCGTGAAATTAAAAATAAAATATACAGTGTTATTAGCACAAATGATCCTTATTTTATCCTCTATTTTGCCCTAATCTGTTTTCAAAGCACCGGTGAGCGATCGCCGAGTTCGGTCGTGTGAAATTTTTTATTTCTCCGCCAGCTTTAGCTTTTAATCAAATTGTGATCAGCTGAAGCACAGCAACTGACAGCTGATAATAATGTGATCAAAAGCGTAAATAGATTGAGAATGTTAAAAAATTCTAAATTATGTTGATCATCAAAAGTGATGGAACTTAAAACACATCAATCTAAGCAAATCTGTTGGTGAGCCCTAAAGTTTTTTCCCATTTTAAGCATTTGCAATATTTTTACACGTACCATTAGTTTCTTCCAGACTCCAAGAGACGTGCAACGCATTAGCTAGACGAGTTCGAAAAAGTATCAAGCAATAGTTGAACATTAATAGAAATGTCCGAATATGTTATTGACTGAGCCAGCGAAGTCCTGTTTCAACTCTCCTATGGCTGTTTAATTTTAATTAATTTTCATCTTCATGTTTTTTAATTTACAAAAAATAATTTATAGTTATATTTTATCAATCAAGATTTGTCTGTAAATTTGTTTGTACAGGGTTTTCCAATAAGAGGTGTTATTTTGAATAGCCCGTTATTTCGGTAGATGTTACTTTTGAAGCTGTCATTTTTTGATATTTGACAAGTAGAAACTGCGCCATTAATAAAAATGGAATGATACACGCTTCAACGCATTGAAATTATTAAAATTCACTTGAGTGAATCAAATGCAAATCATCTTGAGTGATGAGGCCCATTTCCACCTCGGTGGCTTCGTCAAGAAGCAAAATTGTCGCATCTTGGGCTCGGAAAACCCAAGAGTTATTGTTGAAAAGCCTCTCTATCCTCAACGTGTAACTGTTTGGTGCGGTTTATAGTCATTGAACCTTACTTTTTCGAAAATGAGGCTGGAGCAACAGTTACGGTAAATGGATTGCGTTATCGAGAGATGATTAATGATTTTTTATGGCCGGAATTGGATGGTATTGATCTGAACCAAGTTTACTTTCAACAAGACGGCGCTACGTGCCACACAAGCAACGAAACTATTTATCTTTTACGATTGAATATCAAAATAACACCTCTTATTGGAAAACCCTGTACTTTCCGTTTCCAATAATCTGCTGCGTCCACTTTATTATTCAAGCAAGCCTTGCTTTGACTCGGGGGCTAACTTTGAACAGGTAGCTAACTTTTACCAAGTTATTATGGTACCTACCTGCCTGAATAAAGTTTTTAAATGGAATTGTCTTTGAAATGGTATTGTTCCTTTGGAATTTTTTTTTGTATAATTCCTTATTTGAAATAAAACAAAAAGTGACAAAAAATATGTGATTTATAATTAAATTGGTAGATATTTAAGCATCTTTTTACCAATCTTATTTTTGTTTTAGATTTCCATAAGAGATTTAGAACATTACTTTTTTGGCGTAGAGAAACTTAGAAACATATTTTTTTGAGGTCTACTGTTCACAGAAGTACTAGATTATTCATTTGCTATTTGGGAATGTGTGTTATGCGTTATGTGGAGTGTCTAGACGAAGCTATTTAATTTATTTGTGTAAATGATATGCAGGCCCGCCTACTACAAGCTGATTGAGGAGTGCGTCACGCAGATAGTCCTACACAAAAACGGTTGCGATCCGGACTTCCGCGCCACTTCACGTTTCAATATTGATGTGCAGCCACTCATTGATGGGCTCGTCGGTTAGTATCCTTCTTTACTTGACAATATCTTTGGAAATATTTCTCCCACTATCAAATGTCTTCAGATTATTGTATGTCTTCACATTCTTAATGAATTAAATATAGTAAAATTAACCTCTCAAACAACATTATCTACAAAAACATACGGTAAATATTTACCTACGACTACCGTTTGAAAAATATTAACGAGACACTATTTTGACATACCGAGTTCTCGCATACTTCGCGTTTGTTATTACGTAGTGTAGGGCACTGCCAACATAACAATTAAAAAACACAATCGGATAGTTGTTAAAATTTATATGGCAAAACGGTTTTTTATATCATAGACAATAAAAAACATTTTTTTTAAATGATGTGTTAATTTATTTATACAAAAAAAATATTGTAAATAAAAAAATATTTATTAAAATTAACGTATTAAGGAAAGGTTTTTTTGGTAAGGGTTACGAATTCCGCTTCACGGTAAATATGGAATGATTACTTTGAATTAATACTTGAATTTAGTTATATTATTAAATTATTACTAAAAGTTACTATAAATGTTGGGGAACCTTTAATAACGCCTGCTCGCGTCCCCTTTAGAGTTATATCCCAGTTTTCAAGTAGTTTGTGGGCTACGCTAGGTTTGTATAGACTGGTTTGTGATTTAATTCTAATACCTGTTTTCCATGTTATTTCCCGTTACAAAAAAATGCCCCTTTAATAACGCCTGCTCGCGTCCCCTTTAGAGTTGTATCCCAGTTTTCAAGTAGTTTGTGGGCTACGCTAGGTTTGTATAGACTGGTTTGTGATTTAATTCTACCTAATCCAACCTAACCTATCCTATAATAATCCAACCTAAACTATCCTCACAATTTGGTAGGCGGGAATGGGTACCGCCGCCCTGGGAACCATTTATTGGATGACCAACACCTCTGCCACAGGTCACCCCAAGTGGTTCGCTACGTTTGGTGACTTAGCAGGGGTGCCCGGGTTCATGGGTTAAGGTTTGCCCGGGTCTTGGTGGCGGGTGCGTCGGCCCACCTTCTGCGTGGCGGGCCGGTTGGGAGATGCTGGTTGAGGGAGACCCTTTACAACCGGTTACCGCTGTCCGGGCCGCTCGATAGTACAGGGGCCCGACCCTCAGGCTCACGACTAAGGGTGGGCTGCCCCATCAGCGAGTGAAAAAACCCCGCCACTGCTGTTGTGCCGGTTCGTGACCGGAGGGGACCCAGCAGCAGCGTTTGGGGCGCATTGGATGCCCTCTCCAGCCGGACTCTCCCGGCCTATCGCCTAGCACCGCAGTGGGTGGGCTGGAACCAAACGCTCATCACTCCTAGACAGCCTGAACCCCAGATTCCTACCCACCCCTCATACCTTTCCTTTCCAGACCTTTCCTTTCACCTCCTACACCTACAAAAAAAAAAAATTAATTAAATTCATGAACATACAAAACAACAATCTTAACATCATTACAGCGGCGAGTAGCAGGCGTCCCCGGTGCGGGCCAAAACTGTTGGTAAATTTTGCCAACATTCGCGGCCTGCACACAAATTTAAATTCCGTCCATCACCATCTTTTGTCCCAACGTCCCAACCTTCTTTTCCTATCCGAAACTCAGATAGCCGAGCCGCCAGACTCCTCCTATCTGGACTGCCCGGGCTTTACCCTCGCAAGCAAATTCCGGCTGAAAGGAGGAGTCTGCCTCTATAGTCGAGCTGACGTCAACTGTGTGCGACTATTGAGTCTGGAAAACTCCAGATTCGACGTAATGTGGGTGCGCGTCAATCTTGCCAGTACGGCAAGATTCTACGCATGTCTATACCGCTCACCGAACCATAGCGAATCAGACACTTCCGAGCTCTTCAAACATTTGAGCGATACTATTGATGATCTCTTGCCCCGCTACCCTTCGGCCGAGTTTGTTGTTCTGGGGGACTTCAACGTTCATAACGAACCATGGTTGAAGTTCTCAGGCCCAACGGACTCGGCTGGCCGACAGGCGGAATCCTTTGCCATTTGCTACGGATTAGAGCAATTGGTTCAGGAGCCTACAAGGGTTCCTGATGTCCAGACTCACCGCTCCAATCTGTTAGACCTATTCTTAACTACTGTGCCACACGGTTATAAGATTGACGTCACAGCGCCTCTGGGATCATCTGACCACTGCCTAGTGACGACATCAATCCCCGTTAGCCTCAGACCAACCAATGAGAGGCTGAGGAGAAAAGTGTGGCACTATAGGTCAGCAGATTGGTTCGGTATGCGGGCCCATTTCAATGCTTTTCCGTGGTCAGCTGTTTGTTTTCGGACTTCGGACCCTTCAAGATGTGCCCAGGAGATTGGTGAAGTCATCAAATCGGCGATGGATGGCTTCATACAATCGACTACTAAAGAAACTGGTGTGGGCTCAAAGCCGTGGTTCAGTCGACAATGCTCCGAAGCAGTTCGACGAAAAAACGCGGCTTACCGAGCCTACAACACATCTCGAACGCCCGAAAGCAGATCAGCATACAACAAATCGGCAAAAGAATGCAAGAGAATCATCAATAGATCAAAATTCGAACACGACCTGCAGATCAGCAAAAAGCTGGCTGCCTGCCCGCATGGCAGCAGAGCATTCTGGTCGCTTGCGGGCTCAATAGGTCGAAATTTTTGCAAACCCAGTTTGCCACCTCTTACCAGACCTGACGGCTCACTAGCAAACACCGCCACCGAAAAGGCAAACCTTTTAGGGAAAATGTTTGCGGAAAACTCGACCCTCGACGACGGGGGTGCTGTTCCGCCGTCGGTTCCTCACTGCGGCTTCTATATGAAAAAGCTGAGGATCCGGCATCGGGATGTACTCCACGTCATACGGGGGCTCGATGTTAACAAAGCTAGTGGACCTGATGGAATACCTGCCTTGGTATTGCAGAGGTGTGCTGCGGAAATAGTTCCAGTTTTGACAAAGCTCTTCAAAATGTCCCTGAAGTGTGGCACTGTGCCCTCTGGTTGGAAAAAAGCGGTAATTCACCCTATTCCCAAGAAAGGTGACCGCTCCAACCCGGCCAACTACCGCCCCATAGCGATCACATCAGTTCTGTCCAAAGTGATGGAACGTGTGATCAACGACAAACTGCTCACATACCTCGAGAAGAACAAAATTATCAACGACCGTCAATACGGATTCCGGCGGAACCGCTCGTGCGGTGATCTTCTCGCGTATGTGACGCATGTTTGGGGGCGGTGCCTGGAACGTCACGGTGAGACCCAAACGGTCGCACTAGACATATCCAAGGCCTTTGACCGGGTCTGGCACCGAGGACTTGTCAACAAATTGCATTCTTACGGACTTCCCGCATCCCTGTGTACGTGGATTGCTGACTTTTTAAGGGATAGGTCGATTCAGGCGGTTGCTGACGGTTTCACCTCTTCCTCGCACTCCATAAATGCTGGCGTCCCACAGGGATCGGTTCTGTCTCCGACTTTGTTTTTGTTGCACATCAATGACCTTTTGACATGTGCACCGATTCATTGTTACGCGGATGACAGTACAGTTCATGATAGCTTTTTGTTTGACAAGCCCCCAAAGGGCACACAAACTCCAACGGCTCGGAGGGCTTTGAAGCAGAGAATGGACGGTTATCTCGAGAGTATTTCCTCCTGGGGTAAAAATAATCTCGTCGAATTTAATGTTTCAAAGACCCAATCCTGTCTGATTACGTCTAAAAGGGATCCAAATGATAATCTAGTCTCCTTCAACGGAAGCAATCTTCCGAACAGGCCTTCCATTGATATGCTTGGTGTAACTATAAGTGACCAGCTCAGGTACGGGGGCTCCATCGAAGCCAGAGTAAAGTTGGCCTCTCAGAAGCTGGGTGTACTGTACAGGGCCCGCAGATACTTTAATAGTACACAACTGCTCACCCTGTACAAATCGCAAGTGCGCCCTACTGTCGAATTTGGCAGCCATCTCTGGTCTGGAGCCCCAAAATACCTGAAAAAAACCCTTGACTCTGTGCAGAAACGGGCGGTCCGTTTGATAGATTCCCCAATCTTAACAAACGGACTGCAATCTTTAGAGCACAGACGTCGGGTAGGTATGCTGTCCTTGTTCTATCGGTATTACAATGGAAGATGCTCTGAGGAACTAGCGTCATTGATCCCTTCGGCGCCGGTGCGTAGTCGGGATACACGCCAAACGCGCGCCCAACATTTGTACACAGTTGACACTTGTCACATGAGAACGGGTCGCTTCTACGATTCGTTCTTAAGTTCAACAGCTCGGCTGTGGAACGAACTGCCGGCCTCTGTGTTTCCTCCCTCCTACAACATGGGACTCTTCAAGACCCATGTTCACTCCTTCCTCTCCACAAAAAGACCCTCCACACAGCATCCCCAAAGATGACATAGGCCCTGAGGGAAATTATTTTCTTCAGGGCCTCCTGTGTGGAGTAAATATAAAAAAAAAAAAAAAAAAAAAAAAAAATATCCTATAATAACCCAATCTAATCCAACCTAACCTAACCTAATCTATCCTATAATAATCCAACCTAAACTATCCTATAATAACCCAACCTAACCTAACCTAACCTAACCTATCCTAATCTAACATATATATTAATCCAACCTAACCTAACCTAACCTATCCTAATCTAACATATATATTAATCCAACCTAACCTAACCTAACCTATCCTAATCTAACCTATAATAATCCAACCTAACCTAACCTAATCTATCCTAATCTAACATATAATAATCCAACCTAACCCATCCTAATCTAACATATAATAATCCAACATAACCTAATCTAACCTGTAATAACCTATAATAACCCAACCTTACCTAAAATGAAAACGTTTTATTTTAAAAAAATCGTAGTAAACCTTTAAATATTAAGAAACTAAATTCATCTGATGTTTGGTATCAAAGTTGATCGCCTAACAATTAACGGGTGCGTGTCTAGCAATCTCGAAAAATTGTCTATTATGCCGATTATGCCTTTCATGTTTCCTACACTGCCACTACACAAACAAACGCGAAGTATGCGAGAACTCGGTTTGTCAAAATAGTGTCTCGTACGGAATATTTTCTCAAAAGGTAGTCGTAGGTAAATAATTACCAAACATACAAATAATTCTAGGTCTTAAAATCAATCTACAAAAAACATACTGATAGTCATTAGACAAACTCCCAAAAAGTAGTTTATCGGGACTTTTTGCCTTATATTTGTAAAGTGTGTAAAAATAAAAAAAATAAAATTATTGATATGTCTTTTTTGTAGATAACGTTGATTGACTTTAAGTTCTAGAATTATTTATTTGTACATAACATTATTTGACCTTAATTCCTTGCAGTGTTACTTATAAAGATAATACGCCGCTGCAGTGCTGGTATAGCTATACGGTTAGAAGGGCCATATACTGCTCGAGTTAAAATATTTACTCAATAATATTCATGCAATATTTTTTTAAACTGGCACCACTTTGTTCCAATCTTTAAAAACACGGTCATTTTGCTAACTTCACGTTTCTTCAGATGACATTTGTGTCATTGCCCCGGTCTGCTTTGAAATTTGTCCAATTTGATTATGCGTTCCGTATTTGCTTTGGTAAATCGATATTTCAATTTTAAATATTTCTCTGATAGTGCAGCCAATTGGTATTACTATTTTTTTTTTACATTTTCACTGTGCGACTGATCGATATTTGTCAAAGTTCACGATCTCCGTCTGAATACCCAAGTAATACGTCCCTAATCCTGGGGGTCGGGTAGTTTAAAAATCTGTCAGCCACTAGTAGTACTAATACTGTGATATTACGTCCGGTATATGCAGTACGATTATGTGTAAAGTTTTCTACTAACCTGTTCTTATCTCTCCGTATTATCGTGTATCAGCAGGCAATACACCGCACTTCTGTGTTAATACAGAAAAATACACCCAGTGTAGTTTGTAACAGAAAAAATAGCCGCAATCATTCCATTTCTTATCTCTGCCCTGGGTCTGTCTGTAGCTACATATTTTCATTTGACTTTCTCTTCTGGTTTCCAGAACAGAAATTCAAATTTCTGTAACAAGTAGTCGGTAAGACATTCATGCCAAATACCCTAGAATATTAATAATACGCCCAACTCCAATAAAATATTGGCAGGAAACTCTGGCCACTATTTTAGCATGCAGGCGCTAGTGTTGCATTCCTTCAAGACAATAGCGGAAAATAATTGAATTACGGTAGTACTTAGAGGCGGTTATAACTGTTAACACAAACTTAATAGCGGCTTTAATATTTTTTATGTGCAAAAAAGCAGTAAAGTAATACATACGTTACCTAATATTTATTTTTTAAATGTCAGAAGTTGGAGGTATTATAGCTATTCTGCAGTGTTTGTTTATACCCTGTTAATAATAATTTATATTGATGGGCATTCAGAGAAAACAAAGCTGGAAGACGAGAAGCGGTCCGAAGAGCTGAACCAGAAGCTGGAGGTGGCGCTAGCAGCGCGGCAGGAGGCTGAAGCTCGTCTCGCTCATATCGAGGAACGCCTCAAGGAAGGCGGCGCCACTGGCTCATCCATCGCTGCCATCACCAAGGTACTTTGCATTAACTAATTAATAATAGTATTTGGCTAATTTACATAGCGCCGTTTTCGTGAAAAACACCTCAAGGGCGCTGTTGCGTTAACTGCATTGGTGCATTAACCAACATGTCATGCCGTTTCTCAGCAGAGAGGATCGCCACATATTCCTTGCTTCATTCATACATACTCTTCTGTTATTTTGACTCTGGACATGACCCAACTCAAATATTTGAATCACTTGATCGTACCATGTCTTCCTCTGACTAATCTACTAATGACTAACTAATCCATTCCCTCTGAGCGGCTCTCTGCGGGCGGCCATAATTTTTATTTATTTTTATTTTTTTATTTATTGTTTCTTTGTAAATATTACATAATACAATTAATGAACTTAAAATGTCCAACTAGGCGATTGCCCGTTTTAGGACATTCCAATATGATAAAGTTTTTACATGTAATAAATGGTACATTATAGTGTTGACTATTCTGTTGTTAAAAAAAAATACATATGTATATTCATATTCTAGAATACTTCCAGTTATATCACGACATATTTTACTATTATTTAGATGACATAATAACTGAATTAACATAACATAAGCTGAATTAATAGATAAAAACAAGAAAATGAATTTGAAAATGAAACTGAATAGAAGAAATTCTGTTGGTAAGGTAATACAAATGTATATTCATTTTTTTTTTTTTTTTTACTATTGTTTAGCTGATATATTAAACTAAAGAAATATTAATATATAAAACAAGGAAATGAAAAATAACAAAAAATAAAAAATGAAAGTAAAGAAGGAACTTTTCCTTTAAGGAAAAATATCACGAAGAATTGAACAATTTTCGAACTTTCTTTATGTAAAAATACAGTTCCTGTAATGCTAATATAATAACAATATAAGTTAAAATGTAAAGAAGAATGCAAAGAAAAACAAAATTTACAATTTAATTACTGTTTTTTAGCATATTCTCGCATTCAACTCTCCCCAAGACCAGAAGCCAATTGTTTACCTGCATACGCAGAATATTAGTACTCTTTGCCTTCCATGCATCAGGTATGAGATTGAGCAGTTTAGGGCCTAAGTATGAGAATTGTCTCTGTGCTAAAGATGAGGAAGTGGTGGGCGGAACTGTTGGGTTTTTTTTTGCATGTCTTGTATTATGACAGTGGTTTACTGAAGCTAAGTAGTGCCTCTGTTTTTGAGTATGTAAAATGATTTTCCTCATGTATAATTGTCTTACATCAAGAACACGAAACTCTGCGAACAATGAATCGCTGGGGTACCTGAAAGGTTTTTTCAGTATGACTCTTATAAGCGATTTCTGGGATTTAGCTAAGGGATCGAGTATGGTTTTGGCACAACCTCCCCAACCTAATGAAGCATAGTCTAGTATGGAATTGCACATTGCAAAGTAAATTCGTTTCAAATCATTTAGACATAGAATATTTCTTATTGCTATAAACAGATGTGTAAGTTTCCTGACCTTTGTGGAAGTAAAGGCTATGTGTTTGTCCCATCTCAGAAATTTATCAATGATAATTCCTAGGTATCTTATATTGTCCACACATTCTAAGGTATTGCATTTACATGTAATAGTGTCGTAACAATGGTGTATTCTAATGTTAATAATTTCTTGTGGTTGACCCGCTTGAGTTGAACTGAAGCAGATGAATTTCGTTTTATCCGAGTTTAGAGTGAGGAGATTACTATCTAGCCACTGTTTAACTTTGTTTATGCCAAATTCAGCTTTAATGCAAGACTCATTCCAGGTTTTGCCTTCGAATAAAAGTACTGTATCGTCAGCAAATGTAATAATGTGGTCTGCAAATGAAGTATTACATAAGTCATTTATATAAACATTAAACAATATGGGACCTAGTGTACTTCCTTGCGGTACGCCATATTTAATATTGGCTGGATCACTTAGAGTACCGTTAATATCCACTCTTTGGCTCCTGTTTTCTAGGTAACTAACAAACCACTTGAAAATTTGACCCTGTATCCCAATTCGCTGTAGTTTATTCAGCAGAATTTTGTGCGAGATAGTGTCGAACGCTTTAGCTAGATCTAAAAAAAGTGCAATGCATTTACTACCTTTATCTAGATTATTAGAGATGATTTTTGTCAAATTAGCGATGGCGTTTTCAGTGCTTAAACCTTTGCGAAAGCCGAATTGTCTACTAGAAAGGATGTTGTTATTTTCGAGATAAAGGATGAGACGGTTCTTTACAATTTTCTCCATAATTTTAGAGACAGAGTTGAGCAAGGAAACAGGCCGGTAATTATGTATCAGTGATTTGTCCCCACTTTTATGCAGTAAAATGACGATTGACTGTTTTAAATGGTTAGGGAATTTCCCTGAATTAAAGCTTAGATTCGCAATGAACGCAATCGGTATGGCTATGTATACTTTAATGATTTTTAGAAGATTTGATGAAATCTTATCGGGACCACATGCTTTTGATGATTTAAGGTCGTCAATTATCTTCATGACTTCGTTAGTTGAAGTTGTGATTGAGTCTATTTTGTGACCGATCCTAGGGATAGTTAAATTGGCGAGAGCGGTTTCTGATTTCTTACACTTATCGAGAATTTTTTTCGCAAGTGTGTCACCCACAGATGAAAAGTAACTGTTTGCAAAGTTTGCCATATCTTTGGGGACTTCAGAGTTTGATGTGTTAATGTATAGCGATTTTATTTCAGAAGATTTATTGATTTTGGATTTGGTTATGTTGCGAAAGGTATCCCAAAAACGTTTTGGATTGCAGTTGTTTTCGTAAATGAGTTTTTTATAATAATTTTCTTTCGCCGATGTAATTAATTTCTTACACAAATTCCTATATTTTTTATAATAACATTGTAATACCAAATTCTCAGGATATATTTTTGCCTTTTCATGAAGATGATTTCTTCTGTGAATCGATTTAACTAGCCCCAGGGTGATCCATGGTGTGAATTTAATTTGTTTATTAGATACGGTCATATTACTTGTGTGTTTTGATATATACTCGTGTAGTTTGATAATAAATTCTTTCATTGCTAAGTCAGTATCTGATTTATCTAGAACATTTAGCCAGTTTTCTGCGCTCAAGTCCTCAATTAACTTGTTGAAATTAGTTTTAGCAACGTATTTAATTTTCGAAGAAGTGGAAGGCTTGTTTTTAAGACAAAGAGATGTTGTATAGTGGTCTGAAATAGTTGAGTGTATAACAAAAGTGTCAATAAAGTTAATATTTTTTACATTGATGTGATCAAGACAGGATTTACTCGAGCCCTGTTCACGAGTAAAGCTGTTAATAGTCTGTGTGAAACCATTTTCCGCGAGTAGACATAGATAATCGATTGATTGACGGTGGTAGTCAGGGATAGTGTTAATGTTTAAATCTCCCATTATAATTTGCTGTTCAAATTTTTTCGCATTGTTTAAAATTTCTTGCAATGAAGAAAGGAAGGGGTCAATATTGATGAAGGAAGGAGATCTGTAAATGGCAAATATGCATGTATTATTATTCAATACTATTTTCATACAGTTTGATTGTGCTAAAGTAATTTCCTCTACATGAGCTTTAATTCCGTCCTTGATGTAGATAACAATTCCACTGGATTTGTTGAGGTTGGTTGTGGTGTGATGTTCAGAGTAATTGTGGATTGATTTTACGGTGTAGTATTTATTTAACCAGCATTCGGTTAATATTATAACATCGAAAGATGAATTAAATTGATCAAGAAAAATTGTAAAGTCATCTAGATTTGATATGCTTCTAATATTCTGGTGTATGATTTTTAGACTATATGAGTCCCAGTTATAGTTGTTTAAATTCTCCAGATCTCGAATTATATTCATATTAATGCTAATTACAGAATCATTGTAATTATCCGAAGGTAACTGAAACATAATTATGATTAAATTTACTATGATGTGTGGTGGTGAACCCGTAGTTCTTTTGCGAAAAGTCTGCAAACAAAAAGTTAAAAACGAAAGTGTAAATTACTGTGTTGTTAATCGGTGTTTTATTAATATATTGTATAGTAGAATGTGAGTTCTGATTATTCGAGTATGATGCGTATTTTACTTCGAGATGAAAGTTGAATCCACTAATTATATTAGATGTAAAAGATGTTATAAAAGATGATGGTGTTGGTATGTTTCGTATAGAGCAATCTAAGCAGTTGATGATTATGTAGATATCTGTCATGAAGGCTGCAAATACAAAAAATATGAAAACAATAAAATCAATAAAATGGCCAAATGCAAAGTATGTGCTGATTCTGTAGAGGAGTTGATGCGAAAAAAAATGCCAAAAAACAATAATTAAATACCATAACATGCGAAAAATGCAAAGAAGAACCAATACTAGGACATATTTATGTAAATTAAGATTTTTTCCAGATTTACATAGATTTGTTGGGAACATAATCTTACAAAGACTCTCGCTGCTTGTGATACGTACATATGAGTTTGATTGAAGCACAGAGAGAGGGAATAGAGAGAGTGCATTATTATGAGATAATGAGAGAACATTATATAACATGAATGATAATGTTGATACATAGTATTCCCACTTAAAATATATTTTAACTGTAAAGAGCATACAATAGTGTATAATGCTTCTGATTGTAATTGTTAGGTGTGATAAAGGACAATAATTAAATTTAGTAACATGTGAAAAATGCAAAAGTATGATTAAAAATGTGCGAATAAAATATGTAAATAAAACAGTAGTAAAGGTTTTTGAGAAATACAAAAACATTATTTTGACAGAGCTCGAGCATTTGTAGTTAATGTAAATTCTGTAAATACAAGTGAAAATAATAAAAGTTAGCCAAAATAAAAAGATTATTGAAGAAAATAAGAGCATCATATAGTGAGTAAATAAGATATTACTACTCTGATTCCTACGAGAACATGAAGGAAGAATAATATTTACCCAGTAAACAGATATTTTAAAGAATACTAAAACAGAGTGGTTTTTGTTGCTTAGAGGAAGAGTATGGTTAGAATTTTTAATTGTAAGATTCGCAATTTTTATAATAATTTTGATGTTACTAGGGAAAGCTACTATTGAAAGTAAGAATGAATTATTTTGATAAAAATTAGGTATTATGCTTAGGGTGTGTGAAAAGTATATAGCGGTAATATTCAAATAAAAACTTGTAGTGAAAGTATTATTTATGGAGATATATAATTTTTTTTTAGAGAGAGCTAACGAAACGTGAGATACAGTCAAAGGAGGTAAAGTATAATAAAAATAGTGAATACTGATA
This sequence comes from Hesperophylax magnus, assembly GCA_026573805.1. Taxonomy (NCBI): domain Eukaryota; kingdom Metazoa; phylum Arthropoda; class Insecta; order Trichoptera; family Limnephilidae; genus Hesperophylax; species Hesperophylax magnus. The sequence continues at coordinate 6,961,134 of JAIUSX010000184.1, read as the reverse complement.
TAAACAATTTTCACACTGATAATGTTGCTACATGAAAGAACTCCTAAAAAGAGTAGGAATGCATTATTTTCAATTAAAACATTATTATTTATAAAGACAAAGAAATAACTCATGAGAAAACTTGCGATGAATATGATATTATCCGGATTATTTTTGTTTAGCAGTGCAGTAAATGTTGAGGTACTTTTTATCATCTGTCATAGTTGTTGGCGTTTTTCTCGATCAAGATCAGTGATGTTTTTAATCGTAATTATTTTGGATGTATCCGTATGTCTTAGCAGAATGCGCCCCAAAGATGACCAAGAGTATTTATAGTTATTTTCTCTGGCGAATTTTTTAGTTTGGGAGAGTAAGAATTTTCCTTTTTGAGTTAGATGATCTGACACGTAAATCCGTTTTGCTTCTTGAGATAGCCCTAGATCTGCTGTATTGAGTTTGCTTGAACTGGAGGTAGAGGATTTTTTATAGTCTTTGATTTTGAGTAGGAAGTCATCTCGAGATTTAATACTATTGAATGACACTATTACAGATCTGGGATTTTTTTCGGACAGTTTTGGTCCTAGTCTGTACATTTTATTGATTTCAGATTGTAAAGGTATCGAGGTATCTCCGTAATTTATGACTTTTGATATCTTTTTAAGAGTTTCCATAATATTTTCATTGTTTGCTTCAGGGATGCCTCTGATGTCGATATTGCACATCTGTGTAATGTACTCCAGCCGGTCAATTTTGTCGTCCTGATGAGAAGTAGTATTTTCTAATACAGCGTTTTGTTTTTTTAATTCTAGCATATCAGTAATGAACCTTTCTTGCGAGGATTCAATGACAGTTAAACGTTTTTTTAGAAGGTCTTGCTGATCCGCTAAAAATTTAAATGAATCTAGGATTTCTTTGTTTTGTGCGATAATCGAATCATATTTTTGTTCCACAAAATCCATTATTGTTTTTTTGAAATTGTTTAATTCTAAAATAAACTTTTCTGACGTAAGAATGCCGCTTGCGCCATCTATGGTTGATGAAGGAAATTTCTCTGCGTCTGTTGACTGTTGAGTTAGATGTTTGATAGGTTTGCCGGTAGATGGTTCTTGATCGATTTTTTCATCATAATAATTCATATTTCTGGTCTTTTTTTTAGAAAAAGCTTTAGAGCATTTTTTACATTTCCACTGAGAATTACGAGCACCACGTATGTTTTCTCCAATCTCTGCACAAACAAGATGATAGCCATTATCACAGACAACACACGATATGAATTCGGCTGGACTGTCGATATTTTTGTCGCAAACGATGCACAGTGTATTCATGTTGAAATAAATTGATTTCGCCGTGAATAAAATTGATTGAATGATGTTTAATATTGATAGTTTCAACACAGTTTAGGCACTTTTGAATTTTTTAACAGCTAGCTCGTTTTAGTACAGAATGACAGATTTATTTTTATTATTTGGTTTTTTTTTTTGACAGTTAACATGCAGTTTCTTTGTGAAGACAAAAAAACATGAAAAAATAGCACTTCACAAGATATAAATGCACTGATTTGAAGCGCGGTCTTTGATTTCTAATAGTTTAGATCTTTGAGTTTAGTACACTTCAATTTTATGTTGATTTTTATTGAATTATAGCAGACGTAAGAATATGTCAACACTAGACTCAGTAGGTAGGTGATTTATACCTTTCGACTTTGAAAATATGTATTGAATAAATACAAAAACAAATAGTTACATGGCATTTTTACTACATCAATAAATTCAGGACAAGTTAACTTCAAAATTAATTCAATTGTCGTTTTCAGTTTTGGTCAAAATAACTCCGCATGGGTTGGATTAACTTCAGAGTCATTTATTAATAACTAGCTATACCCCGCCACACATTGCTGTGGCTCATTCTATATGTGCAGATAGCGAAACAATAGCGAGTTTTGCTTTTACGTCCAACAGATGGCGCTTTTTAAAAAAGGCATTCATTTACCTGTTACAAGTGACCTCTATATGTGACGTGATATATGTGTTTATATAGGTATATAAACACATATATCACGTACACAAATCTCAAGTACACCTAACAATTGAATTTGGGAGCCATCTCTGGGCTGGAGCCCCACAATACTTGATAAACCTACTTGATTCTGTGCAAAGGAGGGCAGTCCGTCTGATTGACAATCCATTGTTAACAGACTTATCGCCATCTCTAATGCACGGACGCAATGTAGGCATGCTGAGTCTGTTCTACAGGTATTTTAATGGAGCCTGCTCTAAGGAGCTAACAGCATTTATCCCTGATGCACGTAAGTGAAACTCGACATACACGAACGGGACACCCGTTCACAGTTGATGCTTCATGAGAATGGGCCCCTTCTTTGACTCGTTTTTGTGTAAGACAGCTCGTATGCGGAACGTGTTACCGGCATCTGTTTTTCCTCCTTCGTATAATCCAGTCCTATTCAAGACTCGCATTAATAAATCCCTCCCTACAGCCCCTATTTTAACCCGCCGCTACCCAACCAGGTAGTGACATAGCTCCCCTGCCACTGTACAGTCAGAGGCGCTCTTGTGAGGTGTCACTTAAAAAAAAAATTGACTAAGCAGCTATAAAAGACTATAATTTTAAATAAATAAATTATGCTGACACTGTATTAAAGTCAAACTGAACAATTGTCGAAATAACTCCCCCAAGTGTTATGAGCAGCAAACTTGTTAAACGCAGTTATTTCGGAGGCTTATGGAATGTTACTTTTATTAACTTGGTATCTAATTTCATGCATTTTGATTTGCCATTTATTATTGGTATGTAATAGGTACATTATATTAATTCTATATTATTTGTTTCAGACCCTCTCAACACAACCAGGAGGAGGCCCCCCACCACCACCCCCACCCCCAATGCCAGGTAATTGTTTAGAAGAAAGGGCCCCTCGATATTATTTTTTGTTTTCGTTTGAATGTACCATTTTTGAGCCCACAAATATCTAAGGAAATAGAAAGTCACCCCAACAGAGCCCCGAGTGCTGGGGTAAGGTTTAAATATTGCGAGATGCCACCTTGTATCTCGGAGGCACCGTTTGTGACGCTGTTCCCCAGTGTCATTCAGACTAAGAACAGTAAAGGCCTGTTCACATCTACTGGCATAGTGCGTGATGCCAGTAAAATGGCGCCGTGTCAACAGTTGATTATGACACTGAGTATGCGAAGTCCATGTGAATGCGATTTCAATTTCTTTTTGAACATGATTTTCAAATTGAATTTCAAAAGAACTGAAATTGCGTTCGCCTGACTTCGCCCAAGCCGTGTCATAATCAGCTATTGATGTAGCGCCACTTTACATGCGTCTGTGCTGTGTCTGCCACGCACAGTACTGGTAAATGTAAATACATCTTAACTCATGTCTTGGCTTGGAATGGCCATTACAGGTTGTTTTCCCTGAGCTGGGTTCGCCATACTTCGCCACGCTGCTTGCAGAGTAAAATAATAACTTTATTTTTCACTGTTACCAGGAATGCCCGGCATGGGTGGCCCACCTCCCCCCCCGATGCCCGGAATGGGTGGCATGGGTGGACCCCCTCCGCCCCCGATGCCCGGAATGGGGGGACCCCCGCCACCTCCCCCGCCACCGATGATGGGGATGGGAGGAGGACCTCCCCCACCACCCCCTCCACCGGGAATGGGGGGACCTCCGCCGCCACCGCCACCAGGGGGATTCATGCCCATGGCACCTATGGTAAATACGTTAAATATTGGGATCCACATACAAAACTAACCTTACTTGAATTAATCTTAAGAATAACTCATCTCAATTAGTTTCCTTAAGTAACATTCCATTCTTCAAATAAGTTTAAAATCATTTTATTTTTAATTACTTACTTACTGTAATAAAACAATGTACACTCCTCTTCCAGCCACAAGCTAATGCTTCTATGGAAAAGGGGTCTTGAAATATTTGATCATATATTGTAACAAATAAACAAAAATGTACTTATATAATAAAAATTAAAAATAAATAAATAAATAATAAAAAAATACATAGTATTATTGCTTAGTCTTGGACTATTGGCAACACTTATGGAGTAACTTAATCAGGTACCTAAAACATATGTCAATTTACTGCCCATCAGTGAACACCATTTCTTTGAATCTTTTTTTAATTTGACCCATTAACTGCCTCGGTCATCGAGGAGTAGCAAGACTAGCAATCTGGATGTCGCGGGTTTGAATCCCAGCATGCGCAAGTAAATTTTATTTTATAAATTTGGGTTATTTCACAATTTATTAATTCAAAATCACTAAATAGCATAAAACATAGTTGCTATCCGCGTCTGTCTGTTTATGCGCCTAGTTCTTCTAAACTACGCAACGGATTTTGATAGGGTTTTTACTATCATCGGCTAGTAACATATTATAATTCGCTTGCAGCATGTTCCAGAGTGGAAGATACAGACCACCATTCAGAATTGAAACCTTGCTAAAGGCTTTGGCCGTGTTTTGATGATCAGATCTGAATAGCCAGATACTTCCCACCTTCCTCTTCCCTATATCCTTTCCCTCCCCACTACCTTCAGCCTCCAGAATCACTGGCTCCGGAGGGTTGGGAGCAATTGGGACTCTAGTGCGATATTCACATTAGAAAGATAAATTATGTATATTATAGTGTATAATTATGTATATTATATATATATATGTATTATAGTGGTAGATATTCTCAGTATTGCCCTGGTGAAAGACCACCATTCAGAATCGAAATCTTGCATAAAATAAAAAGAAATAAAAAATGGCTTTATCCATGTTTCGCTTGATAAATGTGTAACTGCACAATTTGGCTAATAACAATTTAGACTCGTTCGGTTGCCAGTGTAATGCAATAAACTCACGTACAAATTCAACCACACTAGGGCCATTGTAACATGATTAGTAAAAGACAATGAGGATTGCTTTGTTATTGCATAAAAGAGGTACGATGATTAATTTTATATTTATTCATAACAAATAGAGCTAGAGACTCTCAAATAACATGATTAGCTTACTCTCAAGGGGTGTGCGACAATTCGAAGAATTGATCGCACGGAAGGAATTTTAAAGTAGCAATAATAGTTAAAAGTGTGACATTGTGTATAACATAAATATCTGACCTGATTCACCGAAATGGGGGCCATACAACGAAAGAATTGTAAAAAAGTGAGAGATTGACATGATGACCAGCGATTACATATAACTAGCTATCAGCGTCTCCCGTGAAATATGTCGACTGGAGCAGTTGCCCGTACTGCAAGGCTGTCCGATTGGTACTGGCTTTCAGGAATTATCTCTTGCGCTTCCTTCTAGAAAAGCCCATAGAGTACGAGTGCCATGAAGGCGGCCTTTGTATAGTTTGTTAAAACGATAGCGGGGCAAAAGTGAACTGCTACAAATGAATGCTAGTTCCTTTGTCCAGCGCTTAAGAGAAATGGCATGTTGGTTAGTCAGTTTATTTTGCTTTTGTAATCAACAATATTTTCACCTTTCCAGATGCCCCAGCCCGACATCCTCCCTCACGGCCTGCAGCCCAAGAAGAAATGGGAGGTGGACTCGCGGGGGCCCCTGAAGCGCGCCAACTGGAAGAGCATCGTGCCACAGAAAATGTCGGAGCGCTCCTTCTGGGTGGGGGTGCGCGAGGACCGTATCGGTCTCGCCGCGCCCGACATCCTCAGCGGCCTGGCCCAGCGCTTCTGCTCGCGCCCGGCCGGCAAGGCCAAGCCCACCGATGACCAGGATGCGCCTGTCAGGTAGGATTAAACTAATGACTTATCCTTGGCTACAACCCTTGGAGATTCTTAGCTGACTCTAGGAATCACTTCCACTTCTGCCAGTCTTCCCCCTGACGATGCTGTATTTGCTTACACAATATCTAGCCACCTTTAAACCTCCCAATACTCCTTCGTCCTTTCGGATTCTTATAAAGAACTCAATAGCCGGCTATCTTCTGTAAAATTGGGTAATTTATATTGTATTGTTTTTTTGTGAAAAATCAGCTCAAGCGCGCTGGGCGCTTGCTACGTGTCCAGCCCGGTGAACTGCCCGGGTCCCAGCATCTAGTAAAACAACCAATATGCCTTTGCTGTTCTTGGTTAGGGTGCAGCACTCCGAGTGTTGCTTAGTACTATTACTATTTATTAAAGCTGAGACCTGTGAGCACTCAGGCCGTGGGCCCATTGTACTGTCTCCCATTTTACCTCATTCCTTTAACAGTAACCCGGTCCCCTTTCTAAAGTTCACCAGGGTTGTCATTGGATATGTGGCTATGTCTTCTGGTTCTACAATGTGTCTTTCCGGGTATCTGAGCCTTGTTCCCAACAGAGCGGGACATTGGCACCATAGGTGAATTGGAGTCTCTTCATCCTCTTCACATTTATTATTATTATTTAATGAGCAGGCAGCATTCCGCTGATGCGCTCATATCTAATTTCACAATAATTTAACAGTTGTGGAAGTTTGTTCCATGCATCCACTACTCTATTTGCAAGGAAGTTGTTCCCTAGGATTGGATGCAAAAGGAGTTTTATTAATTTTTTTTGAGTGTCCACGGCGATTTATATTTTTGTTGGTGGTGAAGATTTCTTGGATGCCAGGGCAACTGTAATGTCCAGATAAATTTTTAAATGTCTCAATCAAGTCACCCCTTTCTCTTCTTTCTTTTGACGTTGGTAATCTTAGTTCCTTAAGTCTATTTTCGTATTGCCGGTCTTTCAAAACTTTATTAGGTATTTTTTTAAATCGTCTCTGTACTTTCTATTAAATCTACAAATATCCGTTTTCGCATGTTTAGTATGAAATCACTTCTATCTCAATTTTATCTCTATCTATCTATTCTATTTCCTTCATCTGTGTTTTCCACTCCCAACAACTACATGTGTCTCCTTAGATGGCAGTGTCCTGTTAGTTAGTAGTGTTGTTTGCCTGGTTCATCTAGGATCTAGCGTCGAGTGTCTAGCACGGTCGATAAAACCTTCTATCAACACGATATCGACTAAATCCGTCATCTATGGTCAGTTAGCGATATTTGCAAGCACTGTCAACAATTGGTAAGAAATGTTCCAAAGGCCGATAGACAAATTTTAGCGCGGCCTCCAAAGAGAAAAGCTTTGATTAACTGTCAATATACACATTTTTAAATAATGATGTCACGCTTAATTACAGACTTATTAATGAACGGAGTTGAACTAATGAAGTTCTTAGAATTGTAAGAAGTCATATATGCGATCAATTGAATTCTTTCGGGCTTGGAAACGAAAGTTGTTCAAATATAGCAAGTTGTGGTTGAAAAATTAATAACTCCCTTTTTAGCTTCAAAAAGTGTATGTGGACTGCTAATGCATATTAAAGTTAGTATTTCACTTCCACATTGTCAATTTATTTGTATTTTTGCATAGCCGTTTGACGTTTAGGAATGTCAATCCATCGTAATATGATTTCTTATTTATTTTGTGTCAATATTGGTTTGGCTATCGAAAACACAACCATGCTTGGGATATCGATATAAAATTGTTGAAAGTTTAGTCTATCAATCCAATATTGTTAAGTTATCAATTTGATCATGCTAGACCTCTTGGTCCGTTTATTGTTTCACTCCGGTTGCCCTCCTGCTTAGTAATGGTCTGATATATTTTATTATGGACTTTTTGTTTCTCAATGATAAAAGTGTTGATTTGAAATGTAAAACTAAATATTTATTTTAAATTTCAGCCGGGGCACCATGAAGAAGGTAAAGAACCTGAGGGTGCTGGACGGCAAGGCGGCGCAGAACATCTCCATCCTGCTCGGTGGCGCCCTCAAACACATGAGCTACTCCTCGGTGCGGCGCTGCATCATGCGCTGCGACACGCAGGTCCTCACCGCCACTGTTCTAGACCTCCTCATACAGGTAACCTACATAAAGCTGCATCTACTACTTTTTGTATGAAACAAATTGATCCTCTATTTAACCATAAACACATTTTATAGAAGCGATTCGTCTACTAGGTACCCAATGCAAAATACAGTATGTACATAATATGATTCAAATTCTAAACCAAGTTCCAATGCTAACCCAATACAAAATGAGACACTGATATATGAAAATAGAACTCATCAAACGAAAACGAATATTACAATATTTTAACAAAATAAACCCCAAGAACAATGACAATTAAATTTAAAAAATTACGACATCTATCTAATGACATTATAAAAATACAACACATCTTACATCGATTCATACTAATCGAACATAAAAAGTAGCACCGCTTATGAAAAGGATAACAATTCAAAGAACATGATTGTACGAAATAGCTACACGAAAAGGACATGTTCAGTGAAACAAATTTATCGCTTGTCTGATATTGTTTATTGTTTCTTTACATCGCATCATTTTTTACGTTAGAATTTTTAACCTCACTAGGACTTTCAGAGTTTTTCATTGGTGGATATAACACTTATATCTGCCTTACTTTGCAGATTTAAGTGTTGGGAACTCTTTGTAAAAATTAAAAGGTTCTACTTATAATTGTGTTTATTTACGTTACAAATAATAAGTCTGGATTTAGCTACACTGTTCATTACCCGAGGGTTGATAATTCTCTCGTTCGAGAAGCTTGTTCCCTGTCACTATAACCTCACAAGCATCTGTTACACTCTAGCGCAAGGCTGCCCAACCTTTTTAGCAGTTGGGCGAAATTGACGATTTTGAATCACTGGCGGGCCACTGAATACCTGACGGTTCCTATTTCCATGGGGGGGGGGGGGGTTGTTAGAGAATTTCTATAAAACATAATTCCCCACAAAAAAAAATCTAAATAAGTGCTCCCCACAAAATATTTGAAATCCATGGAGGGGGGGGGGGTTGTTACGGAACTTCGCTGAGAAAAAATTCCGAACATCATATGTGATTCCCCACAGCAATTTTTCGATTTTTCGAATTCCATGGGGAGGGGGGGTGGCTGCAAGATTCCATTTCGACGCAAAAAATATTATGTCGAAAACCGGTGTATTTTTGTTTCAAAAGTAAGTTCAACAGGTTAGATTTTTTCGTCGCTGATTCTCGTTCTGAGTAGCCTAAATAGCGATAAATCGCCGTCGTTGGCAACACTGGTGACCGCGCGCAAGCTGCATTGTTTGTTTTACCGCGGGCCCGCGACACTTTTTCAAATTGGCGGATTGGCGGGTTTTTTGAAAATGTTTCACGCGGGCCACTTATAATTCGTTCGTGGGCCACATTGTGGCCCGCGGGCCTGGGGTTGGGCAGCCTTGCTCTAGCGACATCTGACAGACTCTGGTGTAAGCTTTATGACTAGCGCCATCTATCGCTTAAATACTCAACTTTTTTATTTTTTTTATTTATTGCACAACAGATAGATTATCCAATTACTGTACAATTCTCAATTTGACAATCTTAACACCTATGAAGATAATTATTATACAAAAAAAACTTTAGGCTATTTAAAGAAGAATTATATATATCTAGTGCTTCTGAGATTTCATTCAATAGCACCATTCCTCTTGTCATGCTATGTTGTGCTAGAATATCTGTTCTGCCGTATGGTATTTTGAATAAGTCGTGTCGACGACTACGGCTGAAGTTTTCGGGCACGTATAAACCATAGCATTCCAAGAGGAACGGGCTATCAATATAGTTATGGATTATGTTAAAACTAAGTATTGCAAGATTTGCATGACGTCTAGTTTCCAAGCTAAATCTATTTGTTGCCTCAAGTAAGTCCACATGGTGCATGAACCTTGGATAAGTTCCACGCATCCGCATATAGACATACCTGAGGAATTTTTTCTGGATTTGTTCCAGCATATTAATATACTTAGTTTGGTGCGGAGTCCACACACCACTAGCATACTCCAGCTTACTTCGTATGACGCCATCAAACATGGCTATCATTGCATCTGGGTCGTGAAATTGTTTTCTTATTACCATACATCACAGTTAGGCAACAATATGATGTTGCAATATTCACAGTTCCAATTTTCGATTGGAGTTATACGCCCTGGATTTAACCTGTCGACAGTGTTTGAGATTCTGGTGTCCTACTAAAATTCTGTGATTTTTTTAAAGCGATTTTAATCCTTATAAAGAAAGACAAGGTAGAATCGCTTACGCCAAATATAATTTTAGAAATTACTTTCTATTTGATGCGTGGCTGAAAATGCCATGTATTTGAGGAACAATGTAATTGGAAAACAATGTTCAATCAACCAACTCCACCAAAACTAAGGAAACAACAACAAATTTTCTGGTTTGAGCAGACCAAAAGGTTACATCTGAAACTGCATACGAATAATACAGCTTCAGATGAACTTGTAAATGGACTGCAAAATTATATGTATTGACAATGACGTTTGATGGAATTAGGTGAAAGTGAATGTAGGGAAAGTAGTCATGCAAATCTGGGAAAAAATTCGGTTTATGGGCGAAATTCCTAAAAAATAAAACTAGTTATTTTTATACTAACTTTGGGCCAAGGAATCCGAATCTGGAAGAATTAGGTTGCGGCAAGCAATATTAACTGAATTACACGACTTTAAAATTTCGACGCACAAACAATTTAACTGGCCATTTTGAACGCTTTCTGACAATAAAACTAGTTATCTTTATACATCTTTATACTAACTTTGGGCCGGGGAATCCGAATCCGAAAGAATTAGGTTGGGGCAAGCAATATAAACTGAAAAACACGACTTAAAATAAACACTTTAAAATTTTAGATGCAAACAATATACAACGCCAATTTCGATGCGCTTTTTGACAATAAATCCATAGAAAAATAACCAAAGATATTACATACAGTGTTACCATTTGTTGACGCTTCAGTATATAAATTCCAACTAAACAATCAACATACATATGAATTTTCAGTAAGCATAGGCACAATAACCACCAATCAAGTAGTTTAGCGGCTACGCTAGGTTTGTGTAACATGGTTTGTGATAGAAAAGAAAGTGCCCCCTTCGTAGCGCCTACTCGCGTCAAGGCAAGAAAACATCCCAGTTTTCAAGTAGTTTAGCGGCTACGCTAGGTTTGTGTAACATGGTTTGTGATACAAAAGTGAATAAAATGTATCTGAATACTTTACGTAAATGAATTAATGTTAGCAAAATTAAAATATAAAATGCATATTTTTTCGTCTCCCCCGACATAAAAACTCACCTTTCGTGATAATAAACCTAAATCTAACTGTTTGAATAAGAAATATTACTGAAATTATAAACATGTTATTTTACGTTATTGATATTATTGCTTACTAGCAACACTTAATTTTATATATCTTTGGTTATTTTTCTATGGATTTATTGTCAAAAAGCGCATCGAAAATGGCGTTGTATATTGTTTGCATCTAAAATTTTAAAGTCGTGTATTTCAGTTTATATTGCTTGCCCCAACCTAATTCTTTCGGATTCGGATTCCCCGGCCCAAAGTTAGTATAAAGATAACTAGTTTTATTGTCAGAAAGCGTTCAAAATGGCCAGTTAAATTGTTTGTGCGTCGAAATTTTAAAGTCGTGTAATTCAGTTAATATTGCTTGCCGCAACCTAATTCTTCCAGATTCGGATTCCCCGGCCCAAAGTTAGTATATAAATAACTAGTTTTATTTTTTAGGAATTTCGCCCATAAACCGAAGTTTACCCCAAATCTGTCACATGGCAGTTTTTCTGCAGGTTCTACCAATTTTCTTAATTTGTTAGTGTACATAACGATTTGTTGGTAGCTTTAATTTAAAAAAAATTTCATGACAATGTCTATTTATGTAATACACTATTCAACTTTTTCTTTTTCTCCCAATTGTCCTCCCCTATCAATGTTTGTCTACTACCGAAAGAACTCTGTGGAACCAAAAACTTATCACGAGAACATCTGCTGGAGGAGTTCAGACACACAGAACCAATCACAATACACTTTTATCATTAACACAGAACAATCACAATACACTTTTATCATTAACTGCTACCCAACAATAATCCAGAGCACGGTGCCTCGAGGTAATTACCACGGAACGACAAATACAGATATATAAAAAAAGATATTTTCTTCCCAACAAACAACACCAACCAGCCTTCAAAGCAATTATTGTTTTCTTTTTTTGTTCAAAACAAAAGAACTCAATTTTTTCACTTTATTCTGTTCTGTTTTTTCAAATAATTTAAAATAATTAATAATGGTTAGGAAAGGTAAGTACTGTGGATAAATGTCAGGCCGGTAGGAACCAAACATATTCTCAATTTGAAATCCAGCAGGACCACTCACTCGGCTACATATTATTTTCTGTAAATTCTCACTCTGTAAGTACCTACTGCTTAAAATACGATTTTTTGTTGTTGTTTACATTTTATTGTTATTTTTTGCAGTACCTCCCCCCGCCAGATCAGCTCAAAAAACTCTCCGAGCTGAAAGAGTCCTACGATGAATTAACGGAAGCCGAGCAGTTTGGGGTGACCATCTCCGACGTGAAGAGGCTACTTCCTCGTCTGAAAAGTTTGTCCTTTAAGCAGCACTATCGGGAGCTGATCAACGAGATCAAACCTGTAAGTTTAGTATTTACATATATCAATTTTAACTTATGTATAATATGTTCATTTTTGTCAGATTAAAGATTTTTACATTTATGACATGTTACAATATGCTTGTCAAGAATGTGTAAAAAAATTGAGGCAGCAGTGATTGTTTAAATGGCAACACCAAGATGTTTTGAAGAAAAAATTGTGACTAAAAAAGCACTATGGTCCAAGTGAATAATTTTCATATCAACATCATGATGTTCACAAATTAGTGGTACATACTTACCTAAAAGGAGATTTTTTTTATGTACATATCAAAAGAGCCATTTATTAATCAAAATAAAAATAATAAATTATGTTGATGAAACATGCACCTTAAAAACGAGTTTTGCCATTTTTCAATATTTATGTTGAACTGTAAAATCGGGAGTCAAACCATAACCTCACAATTGAATGTATTAAAATATTTTGAAAAATTGGTGTTGCCGCAGAAATTAACAATTCTAGTTCCATTTTATTGAATTTCCACACTTTCTTGATAGCCCATGTGGATAGAATTGTGAAAAAGCAGGAAAGTACAGAGTGCCGATAGAAGAGTTCTCTGATGCTAAAAAGATTAAAATATAATTTATTGTATAAATGACGAGAGATTTGTCCTATTCCAGGACATAGTGTCAGGAACGGCAGCGTGCGAGGAGATGAAGGCCAGCGGGAAGTTTGCCAAGATCCTGGAGCTGGTACTGTTGCTGGGCAACTACATGAACACAGGCTCCAACAATGCCGGAGCCTTTGGCTTCGAGATCAGCTTCCTCACCAAGGTAATACCTTCTAATCATATTAATCGGTTGAAGTATGAATTTCTTAGATTTCTCTACCAGGGAGTATGGCTACTACTCGTGGCTCTACCCTACTGACTTTCTCTTTAGGGATGATCGTGGATGGTTGGAAAACTCAACTATCACGGATTCATTTCTGTGTTCTCGGTGGTCATCACCGTCCCGACAGCATAGACTGTTTTATCTCCCGTCCTGCAGGAATACTTGTTAAATAGAATCACTTCAGATATTGATATATTTAACATCAATGAAGCAGAGTTTAAACGCAAGCTTTGTTGTCCTAGTATATAAACTGCTTTTATATATTTATTTGTTTTCCATGTGTATATTTTACAAACAAATTGAAATTAAACTTTTAAATGTATTTAAAATGATGGAATTGATTTGAAACATTCGATACTCTATAAACATCAAGTCCTTTGACCTGCATTCACAGTTGACTGTCACAAGTGTCGGTCAAGTCCAGTCGCAGTCCGTGACTTTTCAGTGAAGATTGAAAAATACGATATTGTTGATGTTCTAGATTAAAATGATTTTTTTTAAAATTATTTTGAAGAGGTTGTGCCTCTTCAAACTGAAAAATATCCCCGGCAAATATTTTTTTTATAAATACTTCAATTATAATTTTTCACAGTTCTGCGCTAGTTTATAATAATTGTACTTATTTTGTATATTCCAGCTCACATCCACAAAGGACATGGAGAACAAGCATACGCTGCTACACTATCTGGTGGACACTATCGAGCAGAAGTTCCCTGAGGTGCTCAATTTCCAGGATGAGATCACCCACGTTGACAAGTGCGTACCCACCTAACCTAACCTTACTTCTGATGTTTTGTTAGAAATTGCTATTTGGTTCAGGGACCCATCTCGAGAAGGTGCTTCCAGGCATCCCTGTCCTGCACTACTTCGGCGGCCACGTCCATAGCGAGCACAGCCTCTCGAGTTGCTCATCCCAACTTTGCCTAAAGCGATCACTGGATGTCTTCCCTCTGGAAATGTATTCAGTATTGTTATTTAGCGGTTAGAGTGTATGATTATAGAAATACTCCACAACAAGATGTATTATTTACGCAATACAAGTAATAATGGATATACGAGAGCTAACATCTGAGCTAGTGGAGTTCTGGGTTCAAAAGAGTATGAGTGAGCATGCACTACTGTATGTAAACCTTTGTCTGCTGCCGTCTCACTCTAACACTGCAGAAGTCAAACTGACAACTTTATTATCCCACAAATATTTTCAATGGAATTCGATCTTCTGGAATTCTTTTGAGAAAATACGCCTAAGTAACATTATTAAAATTATCAAATAAAAGAAATTGTAAATGTAAATCTGTGATTGTATTACATTGCAGGGCATCCCGAGTGTCACTGGACAACCTGCAGAAGTCCCTGAAGAAGATGGACTCCGACATCAAGGGTCTGGAGGCGGACCTGCAGAACTCCAAGCAGCCACAGGATTCTGAGGACTGCTTCTACACTGTCATGGCTGTATCCTTTTCAATGAGCAAAGACCCTGATTATATTTGACAAAAATATTGTGAATTTAAGTAAGCAAACAAGGTGAAGATGTGACCCGTCCAAGTCAAGAGTTTCGAGTGCTATTGTTTTGAATAGACGTGTCCGAGACGGTAGTGTATTATTGTAAGTCCACAGCTTTTGACCACCTGAAGTGTCAAAAAGTGACAAGGAACGTGCCAAAATATGTCCAGGGGCCATTTCTGATTCTGACGAGCTTTAAATGGTTATTATTTTGAGTATAAGTTATGAGAGAGATAACTAGACCCATAGCAAACAAGAATAACACAAAATCAAATTTAGAAACAAAGTGTTTTATTATTCTTCTTCTTTGTATGGTGGAGGTCATATGTAGTGAGATTCTTAGGTTGTTCAGCCAGTCGATGGCATCGGGAGTCACTTGGTTCAGTACAGAGTGCCTCCCGGGAGACTAGTGAAGGGGATATTCTTCTACAATGTGTTCCATTTTAACCTGTCCTTTTTTTAGCATAATATAATAATTCCAACCCTGATGTATGGCAGTGAGGTATGGATCTGGCAGAGGAAGGATGAAAGTGGATTGAATGCTGTAGAAAGGAGATACTTGAGGTGTATGTGTGCTAAAACTTTGTGTAAACATGTTAAAAATGAATAGATCCGGAAATGATATAAGCGTAGTGGTTAAGATTAAGAAATGAACGCTTAGATGGTTTGCGATTGTGTGGAAGAACGAAGAAAGGAGTGTAAGGATAATACATGACGCGGAAATGAATGGTAGAAGAAATCAGGGATGCCCGAGGAAGAAATGGCACGATCAAGTGAATCAAATACTTGTCGAGTTGGGTTATATCAAGTAGTAAAAATAACAGAAGAGTATGTACGAGACGATGTACGAATGTGAATGGAGTAAGGAGTGTGTGCCAAGACAAGACTATTGTCTCTGCCTACCTCTGCTGGAAACAGCGTGATAGTTAGTTAATTATCAAAATATTTAACCTTAACCGCACATATTCAGCCGTTTGCGGAGGAATCCCGAGCACAATGCGACGTGCTGCGTTCCATGCTCAAGAAGATGGAGGAACTGTACGCAGATCTGGCAGAGTTCTACGCGTTTGACCAGGCCAAGTACACCCTGGAGGATTTCTTTGGGGACATCAAGACCTTCAAGGACTCTTTCCACGTAAGTATTTTTATCGTCTTATTTCTAATTTCTTCATTTCACTACTCCAAGTTAGTGTCCTGTATCTAATTGGTTCATTTGACTACTAATAGTGTTTTTTTTAATAGGTTTATTGGGTCCAAGTGTCCCGTGTTCAATTGGTTCATTGGAGTATACCAAGTATACTTTTTCAAATAGGTTTATTATGTCACTCAGCGTCCTGTTACTAATTGATACATTTGACTACTCCAAGTTTTCCGTTTCTAATTGTTTCTTTTGGCCACTCAGTGTCCTTGTTTCTAAATGGTTCATTAGGTCACTCCAAGTGTCCTTCTAATTGGTCCATTTAGTTACTCCATGTTTGTATCTAATTGGTTCATTAGGTCACTCCAAGTGTCCTTCTAATTGGTTCATTTAGTTACTCCATGTTTGTATCTAATTGGTTCATTGGGTCACTCCAAGTGTCCTTCTAATTGGTCCATTTAGTTACTCCATGTTTGTATCTAATTGGTTCATTAGGTCACTCCAAGTGTCCTTCTAATTGGTTCATTTAGTTACTCCATGTTTGTATCTAATTGGTTCATTAGGTCACTCCAAGTGTCCTTCTAATTGGATCATTTAGTTACTCCATGTTTGTATCTAATTGGTTCATTGGGTCACTCCAAGTGTCCTTCTAATTGGTCCATTTAGTTACTCCATGTTTGTATCTAATTGGTTCATTAGGTCACTCCAAGTGTCCTTCTAATTGGTTCATTTAGTTACTCCATGTTTGTATCTAATTGGTTCATTAGGTCACTCCAAGTGTCCTTCTAATTGGATCATTTAGTTACTCCATGTTTGTATCTAATTGGTTCATCAGGTCACTCCAAGTGTCCTTCTAATTGGTTCATTTAGTTACTCCTTGTTTGTATCTAATTGGTTCATTAGGCCGTTCCATGTGTCTAGTTTCTTATTGCTAGCTACTCCCAGTGTCCTTTTTCAAATAGGTTTATTAAACCACCCATGAGTGGATTGATGGATCACATATGCGATAACTGCATACTGGAACAGCCGCCTATGTATCACATATGCAATAGTCTTATAGATAAGGTTAATAATCTATTCTTTCTAACATGTTTATATGTGTTTTGTACACGTAGAACGCTCTCACGGAGAACATGGTCTTGAGAGAGACGGAAGAGCGGGCGCAACGTGCCAAGATGGCGCGCCAGACTGCGGAGCGAGAGCGCGGCGAGCGGGCGCACCGCCACAAGGCGCTCGTCAACATGGACACGCAGCAGGAGGGTGTCATGGACAGGTACTTGTTTTTCAATTCAACTTTTTACAAATGTATTAGAAAGACCTTCTTTCCACTTATTTTTTTCCCTGAAACCTCCCAGGTTTGTTTCGCCAGTAGTATGCGAAGAAAAGGATGATAATGTGGTTGGAAATTCAGTTTGTACCTATAGTAAATATGCCTTTGAACCCCCTCAAAAACGTTGCTTAAAATCACTTTTGCTGCATTTAGTGACTAGATCTGAAAATCCAAGTGCTTTCCTACCTTCCTTTAGTCTTACTATATTCCCCAATATGCACTAGTAACTGGCAGTTGGGATTCTTATGCAGTATCAGATAACAATCTACAAATATGTTTACCTTTATTGACATGCCGTTATGCGCATACTAATATGTCCAGTGCTACTTTATTTACAGTGAAACCCGCTTATAAGGTTCCCACATAAGAAGTTATGCGCATACTAATATGTCCAGTGCTACTTTATTTACAGTGAAACCCGCTTATAAGGTTCCCACATAAGAAGTTATGCGCATACTAATATGCCCGGCGCTACTCTATTTACAGTGAAACCCGCTTATAAGGTTCCCACATAAGAAGTTATGCGCATACTAATATGTCCGGCGCTACTCTATTTACAGTGAAACCCGCTTATAAGGTTCCCACATAAGAAGTTATGCGCATACTAATATGCCCGGTGCTACTCTATTTACAGTGAAACCCGCTTATAAGGTTCCCACATAAGAAGTTATGCGCATACTAATATGTCCGGCGCTACTCTATTTACAGTGAAACCCGCTTATAAGGTTCCCACATAAGAAGTTATGCGCATACTAATATGTCCAGCGCTACTCTATTTACAGTGAAACCCGCTTAAAAGGTTCCCACATAAGAAGTTATGCGCATACTAATATGTCCGGCGCTACTCTATTTACAGTGAAACCCGCTTATAAGGTTCCCACATAAGAAGTTATGCGCATACTAATATGCCCGGCGCTACTCTATTTACAGTGAAACCCGCTTATAAGGTTCCCACATAAGAAGTTATGCGCATACTAATATGCCCGGCGCTACTCTATTTACAGTGAAACCCGCTTATAAGGTTCCCACATAAGAAGTTATGCGCATACTAATATGTCCGGCGCTACTCTATTTACAGTGAAACCCGCTTATAAGGTTCCCACATAAGAAGTTATGCGCATACTAATATGCCCGGCGCTACTCTATTTACAGTGAAACCCGCTTATAAGGTTCCCACATAAGAAGTTATGCGCATACTAATATGTCCGGCGCTACTCTATTTACAGTGAAACCCGCTTATAAGGTTCCCACATAAGAAGTTATGCGCATACTAATATGCCCGGCGCTACTCTATTTACAGTGAAACCCGCTTATAAGGTTCCCACATAAGAAGTTATGCGCATACTAATATGTCCGGCGCTACTCTATTTACAGTGAAACCCGCTTATAAGGTTCCCACATAAGAAGTTATGCGCATACTAATATGCCCGGCGCTACTCCATTTACAGTGAAACCCGCTTATAAGGTTCCCACATAAGAAGTTATGCGCATACTAATATGTCCGGCGCTACTCTATTTACAGTGAAACCCGCTTATAAGGTTCCCACATAAGAAGTTATGCGCATACTAATATGTCCAGCGCTACTCTATTTACAGTGAAACCCGCTTAAAAGGTTCCCACATAAGAAGTTATGCGCATACTTATATGTCCAGCGCTACTCTATTTACAGTGAAACCCGCTTAAAAGGTTCCCACATAAGAAGTTATGCGCATACTAATATTTCTAGCACTACTCTATTTACAGTGAAACCCGCTTATAAGGTTCCTACAAAAGAAGTTTCATGCCGTTCATGCTCCGTAGACATTTTTTTTAAAACTGAACTTGCGGATCGCGCTCTGTAAATCTGTATAGAGGACAAAATCAGAATCGCTTGCATTAATGTCCCGCAATCGAGTCTATTCTTTGGATTTTCTGCTCCGGCTCTCCACAGGTTAAAAAGTTTTTTCCGATCCCTTAGAAAACCTTATACGAGGTTCACTGTAGGTACATCAGAAGTGTGGTTAGTAAATCTCTCCACATTCATCAATCGTCAAAGACAGAGTTGAATCTTTTGATGTGACAACTGTTTGTGTAAGCATTCTAATAAACATGATGATTTTCCTTACAGTTTGATGGAGGCCTTGACGAGCGGATCTGCCTTCAGTAGAGAGAGGCAGAGAAAGAAGGGGCCCCGTGTAGCAGGAGGTACGTCTCATCTTACATATTATTATATATACTAAATTCATATTACTTTTAATAAGATCTGTAAATTTTTGAGGATGATTCCATGATAAAACAAAACATTGAAGAAAAGTGGAAAAAAAGACAAACTGTTTGGTCTTGAAATGAGAATATGGTTGGTTCCTACGGGGGTGTCGTTTATCCAGTTCCAACCTTTCTCTAACCATCATTACTAGTTGCAAACTGTTCAAACTGCAATATGGAACATATTGCTAAAAATTTCTACAAATTCTAGTGCTTTTGTTTTTTGGACCAAGAAAAAAGAAATAGTTTTATCATGGAAGCATTTTGTTTGTGTTATTTTTGTTAAGTAAAATATCATTTTCCTCTCGTATTTGTCATTTATTGTTAATTACCTCGAGATATCAGGCTCGGAATTATTGTCAGGCTGTTGTTGAAAATAAACTTATAAAGAAAGGGTTTTTTGGGTCCGAACTCTGGCAGATGCTGCCTCGGTAAGTGTTGATTATCCTTTTTCCTCCCATTCCTTGAAAATATCCTTAGGTCTACTTTCATCCAATTCCATCACAATCACAAACACTAATTTGTTATTTTATTTGTTTTACAGTCCGTCAGTTTTTTTATGTTCATATGAAGCTGCATAATTCTTATGTAGTTTCGGATGCAACATAAACAACAAACCTAACCAAACTTATTATAATGTTCTGTTTTTATCCGGTTACCAAAAATAAATACAGGGCCGATGTAAGCGTATTGAACAAGATCTATAAAGGAATGCTTAGATGGTTTGTAAGGAGTGTCTGAAAAATATGCGTTGCTTTTATGAATGGAAGAAGAAGTGGGGAATGCGCTAGTATGACATGGTACTAATAAACTCCCTCAGATTTTTGAGTTCAATGAGATGAAGTGAATGAAGCAAAAGAGTGCACTAAGATTGAGTTGTGTGACTTTCCATCCTTTAAGTCTACTATCGAGAAGTGGCATGATGGTTACTTAGATTTTACCGATTGGGTCAGAAATGGCAAAAAAAATTGAGCTCTGTAAGGCCCTTTTTCCACAGGGATACCCAAGTATCCTATACTCATATTGCATACTCACTTTGCAAACAACTTGTCACGCACAGTCCGTACAAGTTGCTACTGAAATCAAGAGACCCGTGCCGCCACTAATGAAATTCTCGAAACATCAAAACTAGAATGCTTTCATAAGCTCACTCTTTATTGACTTTTATTTTTAGCATTGATCTCAACTAAATTGACACCATGTTTAAAGTCTCGGTGACGTGAGTAGGGATGACCTCGCCCGCCTGGCCGTGGGAGACTGGTGTTGCCGAAGAGTTCCCAAAATGTCGTCAACATGTGCCTATATACGAACCTCCCTACTAATGTATGGCGGTAGTCGTCAAGATACTTGAATCATTGAGTATCGAATTCTTGCATATCCCTGTGGGAGAAGGGCCTAAATGAGTAAAAAAATTATCCTCTCTCTTTTACGTTTTTTTTTTAAATTTTTTCCATTTCAGAAAACTCGGATTCAGATTAATTAATCAGTTTTGATAAACGGTTTGGGCTTCTTGCTTCGATTATCTAATGATATTTAGTGAAACCGTCCAATGGTGAGCTATTTCACATGGCATGCCATTTTCATCAAATTACTGACTTGTGCGTGCATGGGGCATGTTTGTGAAAAGTGTTTAATAAAAATGTAAGAATGAGGGAATGATTTAAATCACTGTACTGTTTTAATGTTGTTGTTTATACAACCGGATATTGACTTTTCTACTTGTATCTGTCATTATTTTGTATGTATTCAATATATTATGAGAATTATTTTGATCCATTTGGGTTTTGTAAATGGTAAGAATATAATATCAGCTGTCCAAACAAACAATGTTGAATGTGAAAATTGGTCACATTGCATTGCATTCTTTAACCCGTAAACCGCTCAACAAATCAGCTCACCTATCACCAGATTTCAACATTTTTTATTTATCATTTGAAACACTTATCTAGTTAATGTGTATGCTACGGAACTATCCCAATTGAATTTTCATTGTTAACATTTCAATTTTTTTCTGAGAGCATTACATTTTTTCTTCTAAGAAATTTTAAAAACTTTAAAATCTTCATGTTTAGATTAGAAAAAAAACATACTCTGCATTCTTTCCGGATCATACAAAGTTTTTCCGAATTTACCAAAACTGTCACATTATTTAATTAGTAACAGTACCAGTGTTGTGACTAAAATGATGGTCATAATTTATGATACAGACAAAATATACAATTAAATCATCAAAACTGAAGCGAAAGAGATATTCTTATTGACTAAATGGCGTGAGATCGCCTCCCAGCTGCCGAGATTTGCAGACTTTGTTTTCCATGTATCTGAATGAAGTACAGACATTTCTTCTTGAATATTCGAGATGCAGATGCCAATGGGATAAAGAATAAGCCACATTTTAATTCCGGAATGACCTATACATTCTGCGAAATTTTTATTTGAATCTGGGGTGCCGCTTGATCACAAATGCATGCTTCAGCCACGTACAATATATTTTTCCATTGAAATAAATAGGCGTTTAAGCAAAGCATTATAACATTATATTTCGTTCGCTTAAAAACAGTAAAAATGTCGATACGAAACTGTAACTGCTCTTACTCAAAGTTACCAATTTGCACATGCAATATTGTTTCTTGGTACCATCAATTACTGTATTTATTGTGATGTATTTACATGCGTAAATTGTGTTAGATTTTCCCTTTTCATCTTTAGGTATTTAATTTTTTATCCTAAAACATTTAGCAGCTAGATTTTTTTTCATGTTGTAATTTCTGATCAAAAGTTCGCTATTTCCGGATATGATTGAAAAGTCATCTTGTTACAAACAAATGATAAAGAACAACCATTTTATAATCAACAAGTGGAAAAGGTTATTAGGGCCTAGGTGTTTAAACCTAGTTGTTTGAAGTCATAATAACATGGGCATTGAACACCATTTTGAATTTTTTTACGTTTGAACAATGTCCATTAGTGTTTAGTTTAATGTTGGCAACCATTATGCATGCCGTCTTATTTTCAAAAGACTAGCATTTATATTAATTTGCAACTCAACATAAAATTTGACAAAATACTGACCGGCTAAGAATCTGCAGTTAACGGGGACTGTTCAAAAGTCAAATAGAAAAGAAAGCACTGAATGCCGATTTATGATAATGTCAAATGTTCAGAAAGCTTAAAATTTTTGATTGGGCAAAAAATTATCATTTTATAAAATAGATGTTAATTTAATCAAAAATAGCATCCATATGAAGTAGTGTTTTGTTTTTGTCCTTTGCATTCACTAGAGGAAATGGAGGGATCTGTTTTACACATTATATTGGAGCTTCCTTCACACGGTATGAGCCATTTCATTTCATCACTGTCCTAAATATCAACACAGTACTCTCTCGTTAATCTGCCTTTTCGCCTCTTCGCCTCTTAGGGCAAGTGTCCAATTAGTGAAAGCGGCGGTTTATAGTGCATACATACTAAATGTGCTCAAAATTAAAGCAGGTATTTCGTAAAAACACACAAAAACCGCTTTCAATCTTTTGGTGCCATGTTACGCTTGCGAGAAGACTCAATTTTGTAAATTAATTAAAATAATAAACTTGGCAGAACAAAACTAACATAAACAAATGCTACATTTGCTAGAATACACAAGACTAACTGGAAGGTCCTAAAACAACAATTTTTTAATAACGAATAATGACTGGTAAAATGGTCAGAGTGTGTAAGAGTAAGCCCTTTGTCCCACAGGTCGGTAAGCAATCCACATAAACCGAGTGCTTTAAGACCCTGTGCAGAAAATGAAGTTCTCTATAGTAAGGTGACGGTCTACAGCGCAGTTCAGTGTGGAACTTTTCTGCGACCTGAACCGTCGGTATAAAAAGCTTGGCGCTTGCGTCCAGGCAGGCACGCAGCACACTACTGAATTTGACCTAAGAATACCAACGAATTAAAGAGCTTGATTTTGTGGTTTCAAATAGTAAAAATGACGGCAGTTTATAGTAGTTGTCGAATAATCGAGCGGCGGTTTCCTGGGAGAGTACTGTACATAAATTCATTACGCTCATCCAATTATTGTACATAAACCCTGGTGCTTTGTCCAATCTCTGCGATTTTGTTGAATTGTAACAAAACTAATAATGTATGTTTGTGTTTTGCAGCGGAGAGAAGAGCACAGTTGAGTCGCAGCAGATCCCGCTCTGGAATGGTGGGCGGGCTGTCCACGAGAGAGCTATCCAAGTAAGTATTTTTATTATATCTTAATAGCCACCTCTAGTCTGGAGCCTCTAGATAAATGATTTTATAAACTCTCGACTCAAATCTTTAGAACGTACACCTCAGGTTGGAATCCTTTCTTTGTTCTACTGGAATTTCAATGAATGGTGCCGTACGAGACATGCCAAATGCATACTAAACATTTGTAGATGGTTCTACCTAAACACTAAACACATAACTTTTATTAGCTCTGCCACTTTTATAGTCCGCATAGTTTGTAGTTTGTCAGCACACTTTTAAGGCATATGTCCTTTTATTTCTATTATTTAGGAAGTATGTTTGCGAGAGTTGGGAAGGCTGATAGAGATATTGAATGAAGGGTAAATGCAGGTAACTTTATTAATGGAGGACTGAACGCAGTTGGCTCTAACAAAACATTGTCCAAAGAAGCGAAGTTAGCACTCCACAATGGAGTACTGGTACCTACCCTGATGTATGGAAGTGAAGCATGGAACTGGCAGAGAAAGGATGAAAATATACTGAATGCTGTAAAAATGAGATTACTGAGGCATACATATGGTAACACCATTTATGATCGTGTGAGAAGTGTGGAGATCTGCAAGAGGAAGCTTTGATGGTTTGGGCATGTAGAGCGAATGAGCGAAGTAAGGAGTGTAAGGAGAATATACAACGCAAATGCGAATGGTAGCAGAAGTCGGGGACTCGGATACTTGAGTCGGGCCATGTCAAGAGTCAGAATAATAAAAGAGTATGTATGAGACGATGTATGGATGTGAATGAGGCAAGGAATGTGTCCCAAGTTCGAGTTGTTTGGAGGTCCGTCCTCTCTGCCTACCCTTACGAGGAAACTGAACAAATAACAGCATTGATATTTTATCTACGTTTCAGTGAATTGCTCGGCTCTGCGTAACCCGAGGCCCTATGAAGAATAACGCAGTCTACTCAGCATGCCGCAATCACAGCATTCTTCCAAAATTTAGAAACTACCGAAAAAAAAAATCCATCACCACCCATCATCATGTACTGTTTTCGCGGTTAGTTTAAACAAAAAATCAGTACCGATTCAAATAATCTACAGGCTGTTCCGCCTTCCAAATCATCACCAACTAAACTGTCTATGAGAATTATGTACTACTTTACCTAAAAGTAATGTGACATTTTTTATGCCAATAGTGGCACAATACGCACAAATAACCCTCAATTCCATCGCTACGGACATATATTTGTGCATTAGTTTTAAGCCAGCTAGTAGCTAATGGACAAATGCGTCGGTGGGAACAATGCTCTGCTAGCTAAGTCTTCAATCATTACACAAGCAACATTCTCCCATTATAAGTAGAAAGAATAAAAATATTGTCAAGTTATTTGTAACCCGGGAATATTTGCATTTCATTTTGAAAGATTTAAAAAGATAATCATGACCGTTAAAAAGAGTGCCACATATGGCCTGTATGTTACATAAGGCCAATACGTTTGTTATATGAACATTTGGAAACGAGGTAAAAAGATTAATACATAATTTTAAAAAATGTATTTTACTTATAAGCATATCAATATGTAATTATTTATTTTTAGTTGTAGATTCCAATATACATTACTATCCCGATTAATGTAGTCCCATAGTATGGGAATTACCCTTTTTTTTAATTTGGTTAAATTCTGCACGTCCATATATGATATGCTACATAGGTATATACTTTCTCATTTGGCTGTCTTGAAACCTGTCCCAATAAAGGTCATTCATTTCCTCCAAAATGAAGTGTTTTTTTTTTATGTACAATTATTTTTTATTATTACAAGTCTTTATATTATGAATTTATTATAAAATTTGATTGTTATGACTTTTTTTTGTTAAAATCAATTTGAATATATTTGGTAAAAATAAATTATTTTTATATTATAATTAAATTTCTTTATTTTAAGGTATATTAGATTCAAATGCTCAATCAATTAAATTATTAATTTATTCTTAAGACGTTGGATCTGTGTTAATTTCCATACAATTATTGTTGTTTTTGAAATCTGTTTGAACACTTGTGTCTTAAGTATTACCCTATTATGCATTTCCACTTTGGATAGAAAGACAAACGTCGGGATTTTTTTTCGTTAGGTTTAGATAGACAGAATAAAATCTGCCTCATAGATTGAATTATGAATTATTTTGATAATATTATTAAGTAAATTTATTTTTATAATTATTTTGAAGAGAAAGTCAGTTGGTACCAGCTGTGGACTTCAAATACGTCATTTGTAAAGTGTCGGAGAATGATAAATGTGTATATTTTGTGATGAGATATAATTTAAGAATTAAACAATTTATAATGTGAGTGTAACCAACTGCCATCTGTTGATAACTGTGGAAAGTGTATAATTTATTTTTTTTACATTTTCTACATCAAAATTTATAAAGGTGCGTGCATACATTACAAGTTTCACATTTTTTAAATTTTTGTTCAACCAGTGCCGCCTGTACAAGATGGCCGCCGATTATGTTCAAACACAATTTCTTTAATGGGTGAATGTTTATTTATTCCTATGGCAAGTACAAAATTGGTAAAAGTACAATAGATTTTTTTTTTAAATTAGATAAAAATATCACAATATGTAATAACCATTCGATTTTTTTTTCTAAAATCTCTTGGTTTGGGTGGTATTTTATTATGAAAATGATTTGTATTCAATCTTTTTTAACCCTTAGGATACGACCAACAACAATAGCAGTTTAGTGAAATCATGACTGTCTTCAGGTGCACTGCAATGTGCAGTGTATAAAGCTAGGTTTTAGAAGTTTTGAACGCATTTCAATATGGTCTATGAAAATTACTAAGTAAAATGTTGACATTGTAGAGATGCCTGTCAATTATTTCAAATATAATTTTCAATATTATATTTGGCTTTGAGATATTTACGAAATATTAGCCGTTTTCTAAGGGTTAACAGGAAACAGGAGCTTGAATGAAACATACAATGTTTGTATAAAAAATGGTCTTATATATAGGTGGCATTGGTTCAACTCTCACCGGTTAGTAGCCGAGAGGACAAATGCGTTGGTCTCCCACCCAGACGACGTGGATTCACTCCTCTGGCTTATTTACTAGTTATTTTGATAACAATACTTGCATTTATTCCTTTATAAAATAATTAACAATTCATCTAACATTACAGGTTAAATTCCTATACCTTCATTTTGATTTGCGTGTTTAAAATGTAATTTTTTTAAATTTGAATGTGTAAAGGTTGGATTCACACAGCCGTAGAAAGGGTCAGAAAGATAAATAGTTAATTAAATATTGTTAATATTTATGAATTTTCCTACTTACAAGGAATCTGTAAATAACCCAATATGAAATAATAAAAACCTTGAATTATGTTTTTTAGTTACTTTTAAGTGTATTCTAAATTAGTATTATTATAAAATTGTGTGGCCTTAATTAGATTATAATTTTAAATCTATGTTTTTCTACTGTGTAATATTAGCAAACTTTAGGCAATAGATCTCTGAATAAGACCAGCGGGTCTCCCACAAGGTGTTTAGATTTATAGACTTTACGGTCGTGACACCACTGCCATCTAGTGGAGCAGGGTAAGAACTAACGACGAAAAACTATCTGTACGTAATTTTTTTTAAATAGTCCTTACACTTAGATTGTCGTAATTTTTGCATGCGACTTTCTAATTTCATGAATTGTGGCAGTTTGCGAAGAAGTGATGTATGCATGAAAATCTTGAACTGATTGATAAATGCTTTGAAGGTTTAAAAATACATATGGACTATTACCGTCTTACTCATAATTGATAATACGAAGGGATAAGAACAGGTTATTAGAAAAAATTACACATAAACATTGCGTACTGCGTATACTGCAGGGTTAGAGGGTGACAGATTTTAAAATCGCCCGACCCCAACTATCGTATTGAGATGGAGATGATCTGTTAACAATCTGGTTGATTTGACAAATATCGATCAGTCACGCAATGAAATTGTAAAAAAGCGGTAATACCCATTGGCAGCACTATCAGAGAAATGTTTTATATTTAAATATCGACTTACCAAAGCAACTACGCGATGCGTAATCAAATTGGCCAAGTTTCAAAGCATACCGGGTCAATGACATCGCAAATGTCATCTGAAGAAACGTGAAGTTTTTAGGACCAATTTGTTTCATACAAAAAGCCCGAAGATATATCGATCTAGTGAGTGGTTTATTTATGCCGAGCAGTATACGGCCCTCTTCACCGTATAGCTATACCAATGCTGCAGCAATGTATTAGGGAATTTTTATGAGTAAGACTGTTTAAGTATAATAAAACAAAAAACTTTAAACAACATTAGCATTGAAATATTTTTTATTTACATTGTTTTTATGGTTTTCACAACTGTCACAATTTTATAGTGTAGGTATCGCAACCAGAGTTGACCCAAACACAGTACTCACACAGATGCATTGCTTGCATGCAGCATGCTTCTAATTCGTTATTCATGAAGAAATAAAGTTAATTTTGATTTACTATAAAAGAATGCTCTGGAAAACTTTTAAAATATGCAAGTTTAATCGCTCGTTGTTCCTTTCTCACAAAATACAATAAGGACCGGTTGTTTCTTAGAATTTGAACATTTCATCAAATTTCAAAATTAATTTTTAAGTTCTGTTAAGGCGATGCAATACGTAGTAATGCAAAATCATGTGTTTTTGGTTTGAAAATTTGGTCGCCTAGAAATGTTTCAGATGCTTTAATTAAATACTGCAAGTAGAATACATCTTGGCCTTTGAAATAATCGAGTATTTTTTAGATAAGTCTTTTTATAAGCCCAGAAAAAAATAATGTATAAGGCCTATGAAAACTACTTTAAAGTTTAAAATCTCCTACTTACTAACCCATTTTCGGTTATGGTTTTATTGTATAATGTGGCGAATTAAGTTATTTATAAAATGATCGAAAAACATTTAAATATTTGTGCCTGAACATCCACAAAATAAAATAAAAGGCACTTTTTGGCCATGTTTTTTTCTTGCATAAATCAAAACAGATGGATGGTGTTAAGCAGGAATTTAAGCCTTATCGCCATCTACGTAAGGTGTGTAATTGATAGCGGCTCGATTCAAAATATTACACGACGTAGTGCATCGCCTTAAGGTTTTTTTCAAGATATATTATTATATAATAACAGGCCATTTTTCTTTCCAAAACTGAAATAGTAACAGAAATCGAATAGAAATTGAAAGTTAAGGTTAAACGCGACGCTCATTATATTCTGCGTGTTCGTAGGTGGCGTTAATTAATTTATTTTATTAAAACACGCTTTTTGCAAGGTACATACGCAATATGAATGTGAATAAATAGTTTTGTCTGTAAAAAACTCAATTCTTTCAAGAAAGGCATACAAATAAAATATTAGATTGAATCATCGACACTATTGTATTTGTATGCCTTTCTCCAAAAAATTGAGTTTTTAAACGAACAAAACTATTAATTCATATTCATATTTTGAATGTACAGGCGTAAACAAATTTTTTTTCTTAATATTGTAAGGCAATAAATTCAGCAAAAAGCGTATTTTAATAAAATAAATTAATTAACGCCATCTATGAACACGTAGAATATAACGAGTGTCGCTTTTAACCTTAACTTAAAATTTGATGAACTGATTAAATTCTGTGAAACAACCTGTCCTAAGACAAAAGGCTATATCTCAGTGAAGTTTCGCAAGGACAAACACTGTCAGAATTGCGTACACATATGAACCAATGCGCACAATCCTAAGTGTTCATTGTTTGGGTCAACTCTAATTAATTGCACAACCTATAAAAATTATAATTTTTTTGTAAATTTGTAAGACATTTCCACGCACATTGTATATATGTATTTGTTGTACTGAAATGAATTAAATTCCAACTTTAGTTTTATGCAATTATTAATTCTATGATGAATGCTGATTTGAGTTAAGATTTGTTCAAATTATTAGTTTTCGGATATGTTTTTAAACAGGAAATTATCTGTTAGTTGAATGTAGATTATATAACTGTATAGTATACTTGCTTCTATTACTTTCCAGCGCCACCAAGGACCATATAACGGTCCTTGGAACATTTTTACAAAAAGGTTGTGATTGTTTGATAAAATATTAATCTACACTCAACTGATTAACTGATTCATACATGTACGTATTCGTCCTTATCATGAAATTATTTACCTCTCTACAATAGATAATAGAAACAAGGAAGAGATGTCATGAACCATTATTAGTATTAAATGCCAACATGCTTTACTAGTGCTCGTAGCACCCATAGTTGTAAATGCATAACTTTCATTGCATAGCCGCTTTGATAGTACATGCAGCTCGACGACAGTCAGCATACTACTTCCATGCCATATATTATACCTTGTTTCTATTATCTATGCCTCTCACAAATCATGAATTAAAATTTTCGACTTTAAGTTCATAGGTTAACATCATTATCACAATTCTAAATCCCAGGGTCGGGTTTTAACCTATACAAATTTTGTCTTCTCCAATCCTCAAACCTTCCCATCTTGCTCCAATCTTCTTCCACAAAGTCAGTCTAACTCTTTCTCAGTCTACCTCCGTGTCGATTTCACTGGGACAGCCATTTGGTTATGATTTTCAGTGTCATTCTTTCCATGTGGCCAGCCATTGAATTCTTTGGGACCTATAGAATTAACAATGGTTTCATATTCAATAAAATAACTAGTTTCATATATCATTTTAATTCTGGAAGTTCTATTTTCTATATACATGATTAAATTTCTAAATACCTATGTACATATTAGTATTTTGCATTCAAATATCAAGTGTTTTCCATTCATATTAAATCCACTGTCAGCCTCTTAAGGCTTTTCTCAATTCTCATTGTAAGGTTATAACAGAAAAAACTTAACTATTTTGTCTTCACCAATGACATTTAAAACTCAAAACAAGCCAAATGACATGTAAAAATCTCAAAAATGGCAAGCGAAAGATACGCTACGTACTTTCGATTTAGTGCTTTTACTACTAAACTGACACATAGTGTAAGGTTGTGTGTTATATCTTACTAAATTGCATAGAAAGTGTAAAAATGCCCCATGTATGTGATGAGAAAGTGTTTGCATTACATTATTACAGAATGTATTATTCATCGCATCTTTGAAGTACGTTAACGCCGCCCAGTCTTGTACCTATTTCATTCATGCACACATATTCTTTGAATGTCTATCTTTGTCACACTTGAACAACGTTTGGATTAAGAATTTACTGGAAACATTAGAGTGTTTTGTTACTTCTACTTTTCAGGTTAATTTTGTCAGACAAAATTAACAAGTCTATTTGTATTGTAACGTCATTGGTCTTCACATGTATTTCTTCATTTCTCCCCATATCAATGCACCTTGTCAGTTACTGTCGCATTATAATAACTAACAGTTCTCTATGTTTATTATATTTAATTAATAAAATTTTGTCCATTATTATTCTAAGGTTAGTCTTTGTATATAAACTTTATTCTGTATAATATTGAGAGCTTAAATTTATTTTTTTTAATTTTATTTAGATGAATATAAATAATATTATGTAATAAAAGTGAGAATAAACAATATTATTATTGTACAATTTTTATTATTGTTTTCTTTTCTCTTCTGTGGATTATTTCTTTGAAAGCTGGACAACACATGACGTCTCCGGATTCGCCTACCAACACCGAGGCACTCAAATCTGTTATTTTTGTTTTTATATTATTACTAGCTGACGTGTACCTGGCATTGCTCGAATTTTCTCTACTTTCAATAAATATAATTTCCATGTATTATGTATATAAACCTTCCGGAAGAAATTTTCTAAATGATAGTGACCGCTACCGGAACGGGAGACGCTATCGACGTTATTCTCCAGGCTACGGCCCACGAAAACTCTCTCTAACTCCGTTGCATAGTTTAGGAGAACTAAGCGCACAAACAGACAGATGCGGATAGTGCCTTTTTTGTATTATGTTACCACCTCGATGTGTGCATTTGCCTAGTTTGAGTTTGAGGTATTAAAAAAACAAATAAACAAACAAACGAAACAAAAAACTTAAAGCACACAAACAGAGAATATGAAAAAAAAAATTCCATAGGTTGCTTCCCAGGGGGGTCAAGTTATTATTACATATATACAAGTATTAAAAAATATATATTTGGGGATGTAGTAAGGAGACAATAAAAATAGGTAGGTTGTGATGTCACAGTGTTTATTTTGAGTGA
Source organism: Hesperophylax magnus (assembly GCA_026573805.1). NCBI lineage: Eukaryota > Metazoa > Arthropoda > Insecta > Trichoptera > Limnephilidae > Hesperophylax > Hesperophylax magnus. The sequence continues at coordinate 6,929,078 of JAIUSX010000184.1, read as the reverse complement.
GTCGCGCAGTTGTGAGAGGACTCCGGACCGATGACGGCAGTGGAGCGATCGAGGCGATAAAGTCGGTGGCTCGACACCGCGTTGGTGGAGACCGGACTTGATGATGTGTTCAGAACTGGCGAAGACGTGAAGTCTTCCTGGTACTCCTGTGTGAATATAGCCGAAGGCATAATTGACCTGGTCGGGAGATACAGGCCGGCGAGGAGCGCAGGCCAGGGATGATATCCGGGGCCAGGGCGCTGATGTAATCCCACGGAGTCCATGAAAATCCGTAGTCTCTCCTATGAGGTCCGTGCAAAGCCGGGCGTGGCAAGTAGTGGCCAGGTGGCCGGATGCTCAGTAGGCAACAAGCGGTTGCATATTGGTCACTTGTAAAACTGCCGATTATTTACTGACTGACTAAGTACTTCGCGATGCGGCCCGCTTTTATAGGCACCCGGTGCGTCGTGAATCTTCAGGTGTGTAGGTAGAATGTACCTACAATGCTAGTATCGTATCTAGAGAGCTACGATGCGTTTTGCATGCGCGAACATTCCCGAATTAACTTCTCAAGCGCCAAAAGTATATCAGATATGAAAAAATTTGTATCTGTTGAGCCGACTGGTAATTTGACAGCAATACTTTGTTTAATACAAGACGCTAAAATTGAGTGAGGTGGGTAACACATAATTAAATTTTGGAAAAAGCCTGAACTTTTGTTTACGTGATTTGGGATATCTAGTTAAGTTTTTAAGCAGCCAGCAATTTTGCACGCCGTTGTAAAAAAGAATAGTAATTTTTTTTCAAGCAGACGGTCATGCCACCTCCTGCGCAAGTTATTTGTTCTTTCCCCAATTGGCTCGCCTATTAATTTTGAAGTCTGCGCTTCAAGTGCTGAACTTGCCGAGTACCTATCGAAAAACAGAACAGTGTCAGTCAAAATGAGATTCATGGTCGCATTAACTTACAACATCCTAATTTAATAATGTGAAAAACTTAAAAAGTAGTGGTTTTTTTCAAAATGAGTGTTATTTTAGATGTTGAGATACGAGGGTGGTCTGAAAAGTTTCCGACCTCAACGCAAAGTTGGCGGTACTCATCTACTGACGATAACATTGCTAAACTTCACCAAAGAGTGTTAGACGACCGCTGAATTAAAGTGAGAGAGATAGCATAGGTTATGAAAATGTCCAAAGAATGTGTGTCACATATTAAATCAAGATTTAGACATGACAAAACTCGCAATTGACTTGCGCCTACCAAAACACGATCCCGCAATCTACACTACTCTGAAGCAATGCAGCTGGTCTGAACTCGAGTTTAAAGGCGTAATCGACTTGCGCCTAGTAAAACACGATCCCGCAATCTACACTACTCTGAAGCAATGCAGATGGTCTGAACTCGAGTTTAAAGGCGTAATCGACTTGCGCCTAGTAAAACACGATCCCGCAATCTACACTACTCTGAAGCAATGCAGATGGTCTGAAATCGAGTTTAAAGGCGCAATCTACACACCTCTTAAGATATGCAGATGGTCTGAACTCGAGTTGAAAGGCGCAATCGACTTGCGCCTAGTAAAACACGATCCCGCAATCTACACTACTCAAAAACAATGCAGATGGTCTGAACTCGAGTAAAGGCGTAATCGACTTGCGCCTAGTAAAACACGATCCCGCAATCTACACTACTCTGAAGCAATGCAGATGGTCTGAAATCGAGTTTAAAGGCGCAATCTACACACCTCTTAAGATATGCAGATGGTCTGAACTCGAGTTGAAAGGCGCAATCGACTTGCGCCTAGTAAAACACGATCCCGCAATCTACACTACTCAAAAACAATGCAGATGGTCTGAACTCGAGTTTAAAGGCGCAATCGACTTGTGCCTAGTAAAACACGATCCCGCAATCTACACTACTCTGAAGCAATGCAGATGGTCTGAACTCGAGTTTAAAGGCGCAATCGACTTGCGCCTAGTAAAACACGATCCCGCAATCTACACATCTCTTAAGATATGCAGATGGTCTGAACTCGAATTTAAAGGCGCAATCGACTTGCCTTTAAACTCGAGTTCAGGTTAGCTGCATTGCTTCAGAGTAGTGTAGATTGCGGGATCGTTTTTAGGAAGGCATAGGGTGTAATAATAATAATTGATTATAGTAAATACTTGACCACCAGAGGTTGTAATGATAACAATTGATTATAGTAAATACTTGACCACCAGAGTTTGTAATGAGAACAATTGATTATAGTAAATACTTGACCACCAGAGGTTGTAATGATAACAATTGATTATGGCAAAAACCACGTAGTGCGCCAAATGTAATGATTAAAAATAATATGGCATAACACGTTGGACGCTAATGTAACAATTAAATATTATGCATCTTTTAAAACCACGTTGAGAGACAAGTGTAACCATTTAGGTTGCTGTATTGTCACATAAATATTTTGTGACAAGTGTAGTTCTTGCTTAATTGGGTTTATTTTGTCTATGGTGTTTTTTTTTTAGCTTTGACAATATTTTTAAGGAAGGAAGCACAGTTTTGTTTTTGGTCACTTCCTCCCCGATCAGTTTTTGGGCAGCTGCTCGCGGATCTTGTCACTCGCCATTTAAGGTGTTTTGAATCTGAGTTAATCATGTGAATAGAAGTTATTCTTTTCTTTTAAAAAGGGCGCGGGGTGTTTTTCCTATCACGAATAGTTCGTGTAGGTTATTATTTTTAGTGGAGTTGATGGAACTCCGCTTTTTATCTAGTGTTGGCCGGTGGTCATATTTGTAGTACTCGTGTTTCGGATTTGAAACCGCAAATAGTTTGGTCCTAGCTGTGGCTAGAAGTTGATGGCTGAGTATCCCCGCTTCGCGAGGAACGGATTGCTGTTCCCGAAGTCTGTAAGACGAGTCTGGTTGGTTACCAGGTGCTGCAGACTTGATGTTCCTACAGGCGCACGTTGAAGGAGTTGCGCCCTCCAGTTTCCACTAAGAGAAGGATGTCCTGGCTCCTTAAGACGAGTCTGGTTGCTTGCCACGTGCTGCGGACTTGATGCTCCTACAGGCGCGCGTTGACAAGTGACAAGCGACAAGTTTTCGTTCGCCACCCGTTGTTATTCCTTCGTTTCTCGACCACGTAAAGTTAGTTTAGTTTGGTTCAGGAGTCCATCTGGTATGTGCCTACTTTTATTCCTATTGTTACATGGTTATTATTTGTACTCCTTTGTTGTAACTTTTGATGGTTTCAATATAATTTCTATTAAGTATTTACTCTTATTATTTCTGATTTTCCTCCTTACTTGACAGAGAATTAACCCCACAATCATGAGATTGAGATCTTTGCTCTACCGTATTTGTACCCTATAATTGATCCTGTAGATCTCAATATTACATGTAAACATTGGAATGTTCCTACTTTACATCCACACCGTTACAGTATGTAAATAATATTGTGTTAAGAATTAAAGTGTAATGAATGGGGTTATTCAACTAGTCTAATGTATTGATTCAGAAATTATAAATACTCCGGCATGAGACTAAATTAAAACAAAAAGGTAATCTCAGTGTCATTAATCTCGAAGAAGAATTAGCGGATTGATTGTAAAAAGCAAGTCATGGTGATTTAATGTAAAACGTAGGTAGAACATAAAGAATTACTTGGCATTATCTATCTTATTTACTATCGTATAACAGTCTAGGGCCCAATAATGGCCAGAGTTCAGAAGCCCCCGATGTGGCCAGAGCCATACTGCAAATTGCATAATGCTATTAACTAAAAATGGACGCCAGTTTCATACTCATACATAGTAGGAAACAAATTTATATTTATCGTAAACCAATTTAAGAGAATTAATATAAGATCAGTGCATGATGAAAACCTCCTGTACTTGTGCCGATTGCCAACCCGTCGAGCTAATCCCATCCGTGTTATTGCAATGACTGTCCCTCGAATGCTGCTTGCTCCCGCAGTCTCATTATCCGAGCAACAATCGGAACAGCTGCAAATAAGTGTTGCCAGTCATAAGGCAGGTCTCGCTCTATCAAAATATTAACTATAACGGGGTACTTATTTTCCATCTGTTACATTACCCCTTTCGTTACAAGGTATCCCCGATTCTTTCATTAATAGACTTTCTGGACAGCATCAGAACGGTTAGATTTACAACAAAAAACAATAAATTATGAAAAACTTATTTATTACTCCAACTTGACTTGTATCACATTTTTTTATAAAACATCAAGGACAAAATATGATTATAAAGTTTAATTATGCTTTTTGAGGCACTTAAAAATATCTAACAATAAAAAATAATAAAGTTTTACATGTTGAGATTTTCATCCATTTAATTCATTGATTGAACAAACTTATATTCCATGAGTATAAAGGGGTGAGTATTAAAAGGGGTGAGTATTAAAAGAGGTAAGTATTAAAAGGGGTGAGTATTAAAAGGGGTGAATGTTGGGAAATGAAGAACATAATATGCAATACCGCAAATATAACTAAACAAATTGTTCAGGATTGAAAAGATCACAACTCATAGGGTATTGTCATTTGAAGCAGTTACATTATATTAAAAAATACAAACTTTTTAATAAAAATTCAGCAATCTGTGGATAAATATACTCATGGCATTAAATCACTGAATTGGAAAAATTTAAACATTTGCGTTCCACGTTGAACAATATAAAATTGTATACTAAACATTATTATTTTTTGCAACTTTTGTGTTAGAAAACTTTGGGAATGAAACATTTTAGGAATGGATAGATAGGATATAAACTACCAAATGTATTGAACAGTGTGAGATAGTTCAGAAGAGGCCTTTTGAGGAATGAGAAAGCCCTATCCAGCTTACGAACTAAAATAAAAGTAATTTAACAGTAGTGATTATTTATAGTAGATATAGAACTAATAATTGAGGGGTGTATTGTAAAAAGTTGGTAAAACACAATTATGTATAACAGTGTAACCCTCTTATAAGGTTTTTTATAGAAAACCTGAATTCCGCTTTATTCATTTTCACCGAGATAAACTGATAGAAGCGTGTTGTGGGCCTGTTGATGTGCCCGAAAAGGGGACAAGCAATAAGTTGAACATTAATAGAAATACCCAAAATGTTATCACAATTGATTTCATACACTTTATTTAGCCCTTTTGACTGCAAAATTATTTACTTGGTAGTTTAGAAATGGCTCATTCGCTAGCAACGTACTGTCCGGACAAATCTAATTAGGATTATCTCAAAACTGGCTCATTTTAGTTTACCGACTTTTTACACTAGCACCATTTAATTTATTGGATTTATTAACGCCTAGAAGCCTATAAATATGACATTTTCAATATGAGCCCAATGTGACACTGCCTTACAAACTTTATAGGACACAATTGTGACACCCAATTTTAAAAGATATACAGATAAAGGCCATTACACCAAAACTCTCTTTTAACATTTCCCACCTAAGAAGTTTTGTTTTTTCGCTCCCTTGAAAACTTACATTGATTTAAATGTCCTAATTTAACCCACATAAGATGTATTTTTTGAAAAACTTTATAAGAGAGGTACACGGTAATTGCGACACCTTGGGCTTACAAATTTGACTGAAAGAATCACAGTGAAACCCACATTCAGGTTCCCAGTCTTGTATAACTCCTTTGAAACTAAAATAAATACAAAAAAAAAATCCATATTTAACCACATATCATAAGGTTTTTTGATCTCACGAAAAAACCTTATAATAGGGTTTCACTGTCATTGCGACACCTTGGGCTTATTTGAAAGAATTACTTGGCATTATCTATCTTATTTACTATCGTATAACAGTCTAGGGCCCAATAATGGCCAGAGTTCAGAAGCCCCCGATGTGGCCAGAGCCGGTTCCGAACTGGAACTCCCCGTTAGACTCCTGGGGAGCCACTGCCCCATCTCGTCCCTCGTCCTCTGAGAAGAACACGTCCAAAATGCGAAGGGTCTTGGCGTAGATCTGGAAACATAAAAGGTATTAGGATAAAATTAAAGAAATGGAATTACATATACAGTCTTCTTCTTCTTTCGTATAGTGGGGGAGGGGTCAGAGGGGGACATCTAGGTCTGCGAGCCAGTCTAGGGCCTCAGGCGTCGCCATGTGGACCTCATCAATCCCGCCGGGGAATGAATGGAACGGGTATTCGTTGACCACATGTTCGGTGGTCTGCACTGCACCACATTCACACATCGCAGACTCTTTAAGGCCGCATCTGTGCATCATGCGGGCATAGCGGCTATGGGAGCACCTTAACCTATTGATGGCGGACCAGGTTTTGCAAGGCAATGAGAACCCAGGCTGTCTCTCAGTGGGGTCCTGTATGAGATGGTCATTTCCCACGTTGGCCGTTTGCCACTCAAGTTTCCACCTATCTTCTGGGGTTGAGAGGTAATCGGAGGAGCCTCTCTCCTTCTGCCCAGAAGGGCTTTCGGGACTTCAAGCGACATGCCGGGTGGGAGACGAGGGAGACACATACAGTGAAACCTTCATAAGAAATTTCAAGCTAAAATTTTTCATTTTTCGGTTCCTTAAAGGCTGCAAAAAAAGTGGCTTATATGGTTTTCTAATAGAAAATTCGGATTCCTTGGAAAACCTTATACCTTAAGTTTATCTGTATCTTCAGAACCATTGAAGAGATAAATCAATAGTGTGTTGGGTGTAGGAAGCCGACTTTTCCTTACTTCTGGTGAAATTGTGAGCAGTTGGAACTCTTGTACGGTACTCACATAAAAAAGCAGAAATCTCAATGCATCACAAACTAAAAAGTATACCTGAAAATGTCCCTTTTTGCCCAAGTCTTAAAATTTATGACATTGTTAGTTCGGCAGAAGTTTTTTTCATCCGGACTCTTGGAAAACTTCTTAAGAGAATTTCACTGTACTTATTTATAGTATACTTTTTATTATGTTTTTCAATTGTTCAATAAGAAAAAAATAGTGTTGAAACTCGATACGAGCAATGGTGGTAAAAATAAGAACTAAGTACAAAGAACATGTTGAACTTTTACTGGCATTAGATGGTTAGGTTATTATTACCTCTTCATTCTGATGATGCTGCAGGCTCTCCAGCTTGTCCAGGTTTCCGTCCTCCTCGATGGTCATGCACAGCGTCTCCAACTCTCCTAGCATCTCAGCCCTCTGCAATACAAATATAAACTTTACTTTTCTATTACTGCATTCTACTCGGTACCGATTATGCACTTTGGTTTTTTTTAAACCATTCAACAGCAATATGTGTCTGTTGAGATAGTGGTCTTTTGAGATTTTTTCAACGGGTTACCTCAAAAGATTTGTCAGATTTATAATTTAGAAATATATTCCTGTTCGACATTAATTTGCCAGTAGATTCGCTGTTTTTGAACATATACCAAAATGAAATACTGTTTTTGAAAGAGGATGAGAGACACTTTCAGATTATAATATTACAAACAGACATATGCAATTAAAAAATTACTTCAAAAATGGAGGAATATTTTTACAATTGTTTTGTTCTCGTAAATTGTAAATATACCACTTTATATGAAACTAAAAAAATATTTAATCACATATTATTATAAAGGTTATTGTCACGTCACTTTGTTTTCGTTTCATATAAAAATAATTAAGGCGATGCACTTTGAAAATTTAGGTCGCCTAGAAATGTTTCAGATGCCTTAATTAAATACTACGAGTAGAATACATCTTGGCTTTTGAAATAATTGAGTATTTTTTAGATAAGTCTTTTTATAAGCCCAGAAAAAAATAATGTATAAGGCCTATGAAAACTGCTTTAAAGTTCAAAATCTCCTACTTTCGAACCCATTTTCGGTCATGATTTTATTGTATGATATGGCAAATTAAGTCATTTATAAAATGATCGGAAAAAAAATAAATATTTATGCCTGACTATCCACAAAATAAAATAAAAGGCACTTTTTGGCCATGTTTTTTTCTTGCATAAATCAAAACAGGAGGATGGTGTTAAGCGGGAATTTAAACCTTATCGCCATCTACGTAAGGAGTGTTATTGATAACGGCTCGATTTAAAATATTACACGACGTAGTTAATCGCCTTAATATAAAATTAGCAAAATTTGACAAATCTTTCGCAAATGAAACAATGAACACAGAAAGTGTCTATGGTGAACATTTAAATACAAAATAAGCATGGTGTTGCCACTTTCTATTGTTACTGAAATCATAAATCTACAGTAAAACAAAAGAAAGTAGAATGACTTTTATGAGTCCCTATCAGTTTGTGGCGTAAAGTACACAAGAATACTCTATGCTACCAGTGTTCTGTGTACAAAAGGGAAAAAAAAAGACCCAAAGTATCTCCAAATATTGAAAAAAAATAATGATGTAGTTGCCAAGTCGGGTGGCACACAATACCTTGAGCAAGTTGGCAAGTCCATCAAGCACCACCAGCGTGGTCCTGGTATCGGGGCCATCGAGCAGGGCGAGGTAGGGCTTCAGGGCCCCCGCGTTCAGCAGGCTGCCCAGCTGCGGGGTACTCGCCTCCAGGGTCATGTTGGTGATGGCCCACGCGGCCTCTCGCTGACATCTGCATAAGACAACAAATGGAAGATAATTGTCTATTGTTGTGGAGAGAGTAATCAGAAACGGCTGTAAAAGGGCATTTTTGCCAAAGTTTGTACATTGAGTTTTTGTCATGATCCACAATTTTGATTGATTTTCCATAGTCAGGCATTATGGATTATTGTAAAGATACATATTTTTAACAGGCAAATTTAATTTATTTAGTCTATTAAATACAGCTGGCAAACCTGTATATTTTTAATCAAATATTAGTGTGTCTCAACCGTGTCCTGCCTCTACATTCAATTGAAGGTGATGTGTTTCAACCATGTCCCGCCTCTACATTCAATTAAAGGTAGCGTGTTTCAACAGTGTCCCGCCTCTACATTCAATTAAAGGTAGTGTGTTTCAACCGTGTCCCGCCTCTACAATCAATTATAGGTAGTGTGTTTCAACCGTGTCCCGCCTCTACAATCAATTATAGGTAGTGTGTTTCAACCGTGTCCCGCCTCTACAATCAATTATAGGTAGTGTGTTTCAACCGTGTCCCGTCTCTACATTCAATTAAAGGTAGTGTGTTTCAACCGTGTCCCGCCTCTACATTCAATTAAAGGTAGTGTGTTTCAACCGTGTCCCACCTCTACATTCAATTAAAGGTAGAGTGTTTCAACCATGTCACAACAGTAAGATCAATCATACTCGAGTCGGTATGAAAACAAAAAATCCAATCGAAATATTTAAGAGTGGGTTATAGGGCAGAATGGTGATTTGCTGGAAAACGGCTCCCTAAAACGGCTTAATACTACCTTTCGTATGTCATTCTCAGACTTCATATTTTTTTACACCAATTAATGGACTATTATTTTTCAGTCTGCCTATTTTTTTTGTAGTTGTAGGCATTCGACTATAAAAAATAAAAACATTGATACACCATACAACCCACTTTTAAAACTTCGATCCATGATTATCGCATTAAAAATGGTTTTACACAATATTTAAAATTAAAAATATGTATATAATACACACATCTGTAGAAGTACGGCCTCTTATTATCGTTATGATATCTGTGGATATTAACAATTAAATAAATACTTCATCTTGCACCAAATTTTCAACACATTTACACTGTTTTACTTATTACGGGTGAGAAGCCCCCGAGAACGGTGGTGAAACTATCGCTCCCTGTTTCACGGCGTATATATTTCTAAAATGCCATCAAAATGTTTCATTTCTGGGTCTAAAAGTAGAATACCGACTCACTTGAAGCATTGCAATAATTTTAGGAAGCTACAAAAACGCTAAGTACTCACAAATACTCTTTTTTCACGTAAATTTGTCGCATTGTATTTTTTGAACTGTCATATTCTTTGAAACGAATAAAATACAATATTCAATGTGCGTTGTGCGTTCCTTTTCCTAACGGTTAGCACGAACGTCACGATGTTGATTTGCGTGCCATTTATGCAAGTGTGTGTGAGAATTCATTGTTGCTCTGACTCAGTTGTGAGCGCGTTTGGTAATCAAACCAAAAATTACCATCTCACGCCAAATCATTTTTAGTTTGGTAAAATCGGCAATTTTAAGTGATAACAAGTCAAGTTTTTCACTATTCCGACCTTACATGGTAAGGCGTATTCATATAAGGAGTAAACAAGTTTATTACCGTTTTTTTATCTTTAGATTACAGACAAAAAAAACTTTTTAAGTCAATTTACGATTATATCACCTTTCTGCGTATACACACGTAACCATTCACACTTTGTCAAATCAAAGATATTCTATCTATGTATTGTGTTGTAAAGTTCCAAATAATAAGGGTTTTTTAGGAAACAATTTTTTCCCTACCGAGAAAACACAAGGCCTCTAAGTGTATAATAGCCAGGTAACATTTTAAACACCCAAATGAGGCAAAAATTGTGAGGCGCATATGTCGCCGTTCTATTTGTATAAAGAACAGTAACTTTAAATTCAGTAAATTTAAATGATTCACCATTTCATATATTTATTACGCGTCAATACATCACAATAGGTCGAATCGTGGATTCGTTGAATAATATTTGTATTTAGGTATTATATTTCAACCCATTGACGTAATTTTTTTCAATAGCTTTGGTCGTTAAATGAATATAACTATTATTTCCAACGGCTAGTTATATTTTGATACTGTACTAGTATGCCTTGCACGATAGCTACTGCCATGGTTAAAACAGATTATTGTTTAGTTAACACTGAATAATTTAACAAATATATAAATTTAAAAAAAACTTTCTTTTATTTTTCGAGGTCAATATTATTAATATGTATAGATATTCTATCAAATATAAAATTTTAAAATCTACCACATAAATCCGCCTTCGATTTTCTCGAAAACGAAAGCTCAAATAAAAAAAAAATCATAACCCAAAATTGACTTTAACCTGTTGAATGCCCGGAAATTCCAAGCTTTTTTGAAAAAAACCGCGCGCAAATTACTCTCCTGCCTTTTGGTCAAACATCCGTTTAAAAACAAAGAAATTGTTTATTTTGCGATTGTTTTCTGTTTATCAGATAATGTATCTTATTATTCATATATATTACATGATAATATTGTTACAAGTTTTCCCAGAATAGCTAACTTTAACAAAAAAAATGTGTAAAAATTTTCCCATTCGGCAAACAAATGTAAAAAAAATATATTCATAAGAAAATTAACTGATTTTTTTATTTCTACACAAACCTGAATAGACACCCCTCGTGAAAAAAAATAATCCAAAGGTTTTTTCGAAGAAGTAATGCCATTGACACTTCTTTGAAAATGTAAAATATTTTCATTTATTCAAAAAAAAAATCAAACGTCAAGTGTCCACTTAAAATTTTTTTGTGTCGTATTTTATAAGTATATGATAACAATTCTTCCAGATTTCGGTAGTTTATACAACTGTTGTTACTAATAATATTATTTTGTACAAGAAACCTGTAAATAAATAATGCTAATAATAAAATTATTCATTAGGACGTAAAAATTTTGACATTTCTTACGAAGTAAATTTTCATCACTTTTCTTGGGTGAAATATTATAAAAATTACATCAAAATAATGTAGATAAAACTATCTTTCTGATGATACCTCAAATCTATTATTTCCACAATCAATTTATATCAAAAATAATGAAAGAAGTAAGAGGTTACCTTATGAGAATTCGCGATGTTTTTGCACTAGCGTCCTTGACAAATGGCCGCCGACTGCGTGTACAGATGTGTTCGAAAGAACAGGGTGACAAAAAAATCATGACTCGGGGAATAAAAATAAAAATTTTCTAATATTTTTTTATTAATATTTATTTATTTATTTAAATACGTTTTTTTAAATTCAAATACTGTGTGGTTCAAAAATAAATAAGAAAAAAATTTCATCATATTTATTTCAGTTTTAGAACAGGTACATGAAACACGTTTTTTTAATCTTTGGTCGAGAGACTGCGAAAAAAATCATTTTTTCGCAGTCTCATACATAAATTTATTATTATAATATTCAAATTTTTAGACACTGTTTCTGTCCTCCTCAAAAGTGGAAGATACAATGAATGGAAACGAAAATTCAAACAATGCAAAGATGCACAATGCACTTGTTTCAGTAAACATTTTTATTCAAATAATGCACAAATACACCCATTCAATAAATAATTAAAACCATAAATAACAACAACCAGTGCCAAATTACAATCACAGATAACAAAATCCAAGTAACAAATGATAACACACATTCAACAAATAACAACCGCAACCAACATTCAAAGAACAATAACATTATAACAAACAATAACATTATGACAAACAATAACATTATAACAAACAATAACATTATAACAAACAATAACATTATAACAAACAATAACATTATAACAAACAACAACACTAATGCAAGAAATAGCGATACAATTCCTGAACTGTAATTATGGGACTGCCACTATTAGGTATGATGAATTTCCTCTTCATGGCAATTTTTAAAATTTTGTATAAAAAAAAGAATCTAAATGGAAAAAAACGATTTGAAAAAAACGATTTGAAAAAAAAATTATAAATGTTCTAGAGTGTGGTATTGTTTAAAACACCCCCCAATGCAAAGGAAAACATCGCACGCTACGCAAATCGTAGAAATATCCTTGCGTATTTTACGATGTGAACATAGTAAGCACCTTCTGCGAATGCGTCGATTCTTACTGTCCATCTTTGGGGTTTCATCTGGAAAATGGTCAAGAGAACGATTTAATCTAAGAGTGGCTCCGACGATGGAAGCGCTCGGTGCGGGTTTAATCAAAGAGGGATAGTGTCGCTCTACAAGCTCAGATGCCAATTTCATCCTGAATGCGCGGTGCAATATTGGCTTCCCTGGGTCTTCTTGGTGAAGCTGCCTAAATATCACCATGCTATTCAGGATGCTGACATTGAGCAGGCGACGAAATACCTTAATGTACCATTTGTAACCCCGCGTTCTCTCCATGCGGTAAGTGGATAACAGCGAATCTTTGGTATCCACTCCCCCCATGAAGCGATTGTACTGGACCACAGATAGAGGCATTTGGTATTTCTCTAACCCTCTTTTACCCTCAACCGTGTCGCTGTTGTGGTAGGTAGACACCATGGTGACAATTTTAATGTCATTCCAGGCAACGACTGACATGTCACCACAGTGTCTACCAATGATGGTAAGCCGTGGCACACTCTTCTTCATGCTTTTAATGATTTGAGGTACCATCTTTCGGCGGCGATTGAGGGTACCGATAAGATCGGTATTCCTTTGTTTCAGGTACCTAGTCAATGGCATGCTATTATAAAAATTGTCCATGTAGAGGCAGTACCCTTTGTCAAAGAGCCCCTCCATGAGTTTGAGTACAACTTTTGAAGTTTTACCCGAAAACCCAAGATGGTTCTCTTCGACTTCTGTATTCTTCCCCGCATACATAATAAAGCGGTACAAGTACCCTGTTGACGATTCGCACAGCTCATAGGTTTTAATGCCGAACCGAGCCGCCTTAGTGCGAATGCACTGCTTGAAACCTAGGCGACCCTTCCAGAGCAACAGGGACTCGTCTATGCTAATATCTTCGTGGGGAGTATACAGACTGGAAAACTTTTCATTCATTATATCCAATAGTGGTTTAACTTTTGCAAGCTTGTTTTGGTAACCGACTTTAGAAATTGTGTTATTGTCAACAAAGTGTAGGAACCGAATTATCAGAAGAAACCTATTACGCGACATTAGAGTCCTAAATTTAGGCATCTCTAAAATGTCTGTTGTCCAGTATTCTGATAACTGAGCTCTGTAACAAATGGACATGTATATAAGCATCGCGAAGAATACATACAGTTCAGCGACTGTAACATCTTGCCAGTCCTTCAGCCTGGAATAAGTTGTTAAATCCAACAGTCCATCCTCAGTGTTCACCTCGTCCAGTGCGCTCCATGCTTGCCTATTGGTCTCCTCCACGATATAGGACATTGTTTCCAAGTCCCATATTTTGGAGAAGACGTCATATGGAGATGTAGCGACTGTCGGAGGGAACACGTCGGGTGATGGGCCAGGTTGAAGGACGGCAAAATGCTCACGCTGACCCGTGAAGGTGGAGAAATCCTCGGACCAGGTGAAGGTCTGCTCCTCTGGATTCTCCTCCTCCCCCTCCTCCAAAGGCTCCAACTCATCCTCAGGAACATCCATATCCACCATTGACGGAAGTTCTACATCACCGGCGAGGGATTCATCCTCGCTATCAGTGAATCCGTAGAACTCCGCAACGACGTGGTCGGTTTCCTATAGACAGAAAGAAAAGAAAAAATATATATATACAGCTATGTAAAGCGTCCTTGAGGTAATACAAGACAAAAATGGCGCTGTAAAAGTTAGCCAAGTGTTATTATAATTACCTGAGTATTTGGAGCCCGATGCGTAGAGGAGGTTGATGGTCTCGGGTCAGCCTGCCATCCCGGAATCTGAAACTGTAAACATTAATTGTTACACGAATGTCTTTCAATTTTGGAAAGGATGAAGCGTACAACCACTATAGAACTACTACTAATACACAACATACCGTCGCAATGACTGCAAATCTTTCTTCTGTGGTGTCTTCCTCCGTTGACACGCTTGGAATCTCCATTCTATAACAATAGAAACAATCATGTATATCATTATATAATATAATCATCAATACGCCTGTATTTATAAATATTTTATACCTAAACAAAAAAAAGTTTGTTAGTACTTTTTTGCACACCCTATATAACTGATCTAATTTTGTGATATTTATCACTATTTTTATAAATAAAAAATAATATTTCTAATAAAAATTATTCGAATTAAATATTTCTAATAAATCATGTATTTTTTAAGAACCCTGTACGTCCCATACAAAATTTGAATTTGTAAAAAACGTTGATATCTGCGCGCGCAGCTACGCGCACGCGCAAATGTCATTTCAAGATGGCCTCTCACACATACATATAAACAGTTCACGTGTATTTGTGCAGGTTTCCGATGTCTCGTATTTATTTAATTAAAAAATATTAACTAAATATTGACGAAACTAGGGCTTTTATACACAATCTCAATAGTTTTCTTTACATAATAATGTACAATCCTTATTAGATTATGCAATATTTACGTAAATATCGATAGAGAAACGTAAAAATATTTCTTGGCAGATTTTTAGCGGTCGGAGACATCGGAATATCATTTTTAGTAAAATATTTACTAAATATGGACAAATCGAAGGCTGTGTTATATGTTCTCAATTGATTTATCTGCAAAATGAGATACGAAACAAAGCAAATCACACAATATATGATCCAACATAGCTAGAAATAAAACGAACATTTTTATCACGAAAACATGGCTTATACTTTGACGTAATATTTTGTCGGTTATTTTGAGTTTTCGTATTTTAAATTTACCGAAACACATGCCGTGAACAATAAACTATGTATAAAAAAAACATTACTTACGTTTTATTGATCAATTACTTCGTTTTGGCACTTTAAAATAGAACCGCGATGCGACACCTGCGACAGTTATTATTTGTTGTGTGGCATCCCATAGAAAATTAAAAATGAAGATGTCGAAGGAGCTACAAGTGTTTCCAGAATATGATGCTTAAAGAACGAGAATAGCCCAAGCGATTGAGACCTTGTTTTCCATACAAATTCTTTGTACATAAGGGTTAAAATCGCATATAATTTTTTTTTTTTTTTTTTAAAGTTGTATGGGCCGCGCATATGCGGTCCCGGCATACGAGGTGTTAAATGAAAGGTAGATTCATTCACAAGTTATACCGTTTATACCACGAGTTTCCGAATACCGTGCAAAACAACCTTTCTTTGTATTGGAAATGTTTCTGAAATGCGATTCGTAAAGCCAAAAGCCGTTCAAATCTAATTAGATTTAACAACAGCAAGTGAATGATAAACATTTATAAAAAATGTCAAAGTAAATGCTTTACCAAAATAGTAGGTTCTGCAAATAAGTCATACCTTTTTACTAAGCTGTTTGTTTTACTTAATATTTCCGATTTCCGATTGCGTACGTGATGATGCGCGACATGATCATAACGCACATTTGATGTTGTATTTTGACAAGTTCATTAATGTACAACTACCGCCCTCTAGCGACAAAAAAATGAAGAGATTTTGAAATCCGCTGGCATATAACAAGCGCTTAACAAGATTTCCCAAAAAGTGAGGTAGCGGTGAAAAAAGTGGAAATGCTGTCAGAACCCGCCGACCAATCACAGGTCTCACGGTTTCAATAGTTTTTAAAAGACGATTTATTAATTCTATGTGTAAAACTTATATATTCAGAATCAGCGTTTGTTGATCTATATGAGAATACATGTTTTTAAGCCATAATATTTTTCACTCATGTTCTTTATTAGGGATCTAATGCAAATTTATCAATTTTCACATCCAACATCTTTGGGTCGGTGGATATAATTTCTTCCAAAGTTCGTAATGAATTTTTACTAAAAAATCAAAAAATTTCTTTTTAACTAGAGGTGTGATACAGGAGAGCAGAATGTAGATTAGACTACTAATGCGTGAGATTTTTTTTACCAGCAATAACAAAATAAATGTATAAATAATTCATAAAAAGAACCCTTAATCGTATAATCACCTGGGTTCGGAATGTGACAAGACCTTGACCAGGGTGGGCAGCATGTCTGCGTCCACAAAGGCCTGGATCTGCGGTGCCGTGCCCGCCAGAATGTTGCAGGCCGCCCACGCAGATTCCTTCACAATAGCACCGCGCGGTGACTGCAAGAGCTTGCGCAGCATCGGCAGGGCTCCACTCTCCAGGACTCGGTCAGTCTGGGAAACACAAAATATAACATTTAATAAATACACAATCATTAATGTGGAGACTAGAGGTGGGTCCTGTGAGTACTTTTCGTTACTGAGTACAGTGAGTACAGGTACAAAAAAATATGTGGTAAAAATACGTGAGTAAATATTTTAAACAGTCTGTAGTGAGCTAAACGTATTCAACAGATAATGCGATTGAACTGAAACTTCTATGTAAATTACGCGTACTACCGTAGGCTGAATACGCATTACTGTCCTTTTTCCTCGTTCACCTTTCTAATAGGACCGAGCAAAAAAGTAGTATTTTACAGTGCGACGCATCACAGCAACCGACAAAATATACCTATCTCTTTCCCCCTTCCATGGAGTAAATCCGGAGTGTCAAGAGTACTTCCATTACACTCCACTAAAGAAATACATGGCAAAAATACTTCTTTGTACCTTTTCCCCATACAACTTTCTAACAAACCAGAGTGAGAAGTCCGTACTATTTTAAAGTACGAAGTACTTCAAGGCCTGTGATATTTACAAATATTAGGAGGTATTTTGAAGATTTGTAGCAAGTACAAAGTACGGCATGAATATAACTGGTACTTTTACTGGGTACGATAAATACATCTCTCCTCTAGTGGAGACATAGAACTTGCACATCGCTGGCAGTGCTGGTTATACCACCAAACAAACAGATAGACAATATGGGCACATTATCGGCTATACCACCAGACAAACAAACAGATGACATTACTGGCGGTGATATGGGGACTCTACCTGCACATCGCTGCCAGTGACCATGTTGCCCAGCGCCCTCAGCGCAGGAGTCTGCACAGCAGGGGCGGGATGCCCCAGCAGAGGCACTAGAGCTGTCAGGACCCCCGCCTGCTGCACCGCCTCGATGCGCTCGTTGGGCCCGTCCGTCAGGTACGAGAGCGCCCAGCAGGTGTCCGCTATACCACCAAACAGAAAGATTATGTTATATTCCAGAACAATTTATAGAAATAACGAGGGAGTACTGAGGTTAGTAATTAGTCCCTAAAGAGAAGTAACGAAGTTGTATAGCTAAAGAACTGGATTGGGAGCTTGACTATCTTTAAGTCCTGAAAATTCTGTACTTCCAAGAATGAATGGTAAAGACAAAACAGATAAAAACGGCTTTGGAACATCAAACAACATATTCAACATAAAAATATATCTAACTTGCTGGTGTTTGAGAAATCTCTATAAAGATTTAAATATTTTATTTAGTTTTTAAACAATAGCAGCCTTACTAAAAAATGTTGTGTAAATATTACACGGCGCATAAGGTTGGAACGGTGAAAACTTCACTTTTACCATGTCATTTTTTTGGCTAAAACAGTCTTAAACCAGAATCGAGGCAGGAACCAACGTTGAACGGGCATGTAAGAATCTAATTAGTAAGATGGAAATTTTTTTAAATAGAGGTTATAAACAACAATTTCAAAATAGAAAAAAGGCAATCTACATTACATATAATGCTGTGTATAGACAGGAGAAACAACGCACGAGCTGAGCCACGTATTACGGCAAGCGCATTTGCGGTTGTTTCGTTCCTTTCCCATAAGTCGTGGTGCAACTCAGCAGTTTGACTCGCGTGTTGATACGCACCCTTCGATAACACAATCAAACAGAACAGTGACAAAATAAAAAAAATAATAAAAGAGGTCAGGTTAGTTGTTTGTTATTTTCTTACATTTTTCAATGATGTTTTTTCACTGTTCAGTTTTGTCATGGAACCACATTATTAATACCCGATCGGCCTCTGTCTGCAGAAGTGCACTGCAGCAGGACACTATAGGATATACCAACCTAGAACATCCTTATCCTGGCTGCTCAGCAGCGAGGTGAGCACCGGCAGCGCGGGGGAAACCTTGCTGAACTCCACCTGCGGGGTCTTGTTCCGGCACAGGTTGGACAGGGCCCAGACTGCCGTGCGCTGCAGCGAAGCGCCGGGGGCCCGGAGAGCCACCATGAGGGGCTGCAGCGCCCCAGCCGCCAGCACGCGGTCGCGCGCCCAGGCGCCCTCGCCAGCTATGTTGCCCAGCGCCCATAGGGACTGCTCGCACACCGACGGGTTGGTGGAGGAGATGAGTGCGACTAGCGGGGGAATCGCTTCAGCCTGAAAGGTTTAACATTCGATTTAATTAACTCACTTATTCATTTTAAGAACATTGCAAATAAAATTAAAATTCATTTTTAAATGATACATAAGGTAAACAACAAGGGCCTTTATAATAAACGCATTCTAAGTCTTACACAACTGATAATTAACCCCTCAGGCCTTTGGCATATTCTGTCAGAAGTTCGGAGTATTTCAGCATTGCAATAGATGGAATATTTCCGAATGTATCCGAAAGCTAAAAACTGTTTTCGAAAGGTGATGAAATAATGCTTACAAATTTTATTATTAGAAATAAACACTTTTGTGAAATATTAAAATTTTAAATGCAAACATAAATATTTTGGAAACAGTTAATATAAGTATTTATTACCTCTACAACAACCGTGGTCTGTTCGGAGGTTCCTGAAGCAATGTTGGTGAGAGCCCAGGCTGACTCAAACTGCAGATCCGTGCTGGAAAAGAAACATTTCATCAATATTTCATTTCATCAATATTTTGATTGACATTTCATTTCATCAATCATTTCATTGCATCAATATTTTGAAAAAATTTTACTATTTGCTACACGTAGAAAATAGAAAGAAGGGAGATGGGCCATGAACCACTATTAGTGTGAAAAATCAGGCATAAAATTGTCAGCCATACTTCTGGAAATCGCATCTACGCACAGCGGCCTGCCTGCCTAATACCTTTAATTAATCTACACACCAAACGCTCAAATTTCAAGTAGCTTGGTGACCATATCTCCATTTGTTGACTAAGCGTAACAAAGTCCTGGTTTAACTCGATTTTTTTCTGTTTTAACTCGATTTAGCATTTCTTCTGTCTATAAATTTGTTTGTAAGTTCCGTTTCACGATGGTGGCCATTTTAATGTTTCAGTAAAAATTCTATTATCAAATCTTTCATTTTCGTACATTTTAATATTATGGTATTATAGTGACGTTTCTTTTGATAAATTGAATAATTCCTTTTTTGAAATAAAAATGTTACTACGTAATTAACCCTTCCAGTATTCGAGGTTCATATATGACCAGGCGTCCATGTTTTATAAAAGTATTTTATCTTTTTTTCTATCATGCGAAAATACTGAATTTTTTTGACGTTAGAAAGAGAAATAATAATTCTTTCCAATTTACCTCAAATATTTATACTGAAATCCATTATAAAATCCTACAAATAGCCAAAATGAATACTTCATATTTTGAGCCGCTATCGTAACATTCAGTTTAACCAAAATTATTCCTTATATTATATAAACGAGATAAAAGTGAAGGTACAGTTGTCTCACAAATTCCCTAAACAAAATTAATGTGTTTTCGAAATATCGAGTTCTCTCAATTTTTCTATGATTGGAGTAAAAATTTAAGTAAAAATGTGGTTAGCGTTTTGGACATTTTTCACGTTTGATATTTAAAATTTTACTTTTTAGGAATAGTAATGTTTATTTTAAATGCACACACCGGAAACATAATTTTATCTAGTTTCTAAAAACAGCATTTGTTTTTACGGAAAATAAAAAAAAAATGTATATAATGATGTAAATGATGAAAGTACTGAAGGGTTAAGTAGGTAGGTTTGTAATTACCTACTTACAAATCTTACCATTTCAGAAGAAATTTTGGTTTTGATTTATTGAATAATAGAAAATGAAGACAAATATTTCTTTGGACAAAAGGTGTACTGTTCACAGAACTACTAGTTTCTATTGTCTATGATGCCACCAAACATCAAATGAAATATCAACAGCCAATAATGTTAATAATTTTCTCACCAGTCCTCAAACTGCAGTAGCTGCACCAGGCGTGGCACACAGCCGGCGTTGACCAGTAGGTCGATAGGGGGGTTCTGCTCGCGGGAGAGTGTTTTCCTGGCGGCGCGCGCCCCGGCCAGCTGCTTGATGCGGTGCTCGCTATTGAGTGCTAGAAGGGTTAACACATATCCTAATGTTAGTAGCTGATATATACTAGCCCTGGGTCGAACTCTATAATTTTGACCTGATAACAAACCATCAATGGTCGATCGATCGGGTCACTTTCTCAAAAATGATTCAATCATTTGATCGATGAGCTGTCAGCTCAGTCAGTACCCTTGATAGGGGTGGCGAGCAGTGTTGCCAACTCAGCTCCTTTAGAGCTAGATCTAGCTCTAAATTGAGGCAGTCAGCTCTAAAAAACTGGTTTAGCTTCCTAGCTTGTTTTTCAGAAAATCTAGCTTTCAATACAATATAGGGGAGAAAAATACTTTTCAGGGAAAGGGGAAAAAAAAAGCACAAAAATGTAGGGAAATTCTGACATATTCGATTCAATATTATTTAGAAAATTTTTTGGGGAATTATTCTTTCTTGAAATTCCATTTGCAATTTGCAGCCCCTCCCCTATAATAACCTGACAACATTTAAAAATCTCCGACTACCATTACAGTCATAACGTTATTACCTCTGACGATGTCATCCAGGGGAGGCAAACGCTCGGGGCTGGGGCTGGTGGGGTCCTGGGGCGCCTCGGGGCTTAGGGGGCCGTCCCCGGAGCCGTATGCGCGCCGTTTCTGCAGCTGCTCATCGCGCACCGCCTTGCGCAGAGCCACACTCTGCTCGGCACGCTTTCTGCGCAGATCCTATTACCACAAAACACCGTTAGTAAAATGAATGTAATGAACTAATCACGTCATTTCCACACAAGGGCGACTAATGTATGGACACGGAAGCAGAAATGAACCCACTTCCCGCATCCCATCATTGACAATGCAATCTCTGAAATTGAATAACATTACAGCTATTAACTATACTAAATAAATGCCGGTCTTGCCCAATCAGCATTCAAGGTTTTAACGCGGTTGACTCCAGTCCCTGGTTTAAAAGACATTTTAAAAATTCACAGCAGTTTAAGAACCAGTCCCTGGGGAGGAAGGTTCCACCAAGTCAAACAAAAAAAAAATCTTTGAAATTGGGCGGCGAAAGAGATGGCGCAACTGAGTCGAAAATTGAAAATAGACATATTGTAGTAAAAAAACTTCGCTTTTTCGGGTTGATTTTTTATTTATTAATCTCGAATTAGGTCACACCATTGTGTGTTCTAATAAATAATGTACAAACATAAACATATAACAAACATCGTAATTTAAAAAAAAAAATTAATTTGTATATTAAATTATAATATTACAAACACATTAATGATTGTGGCGAACATATTTTGTTATTTCTAATTTCAAGTTAAAGATATTTTCTATCACAGTAATTTTTTCCATACAAGTTAGATTTATTTATGCACCCAATGACAAACTACTTTAAAGTAGTTTATTGGGACTTTTTGATTTTTGTATATTATTTTGATATTTAATAAAAAAAAAAAAATAAAAAAATATCTAATTTTTAAACGAAATGTTATATTTACAAACCGATAAATATATGTTTCTACCAGTGGCGACTCGCGACTTTTGGGTGAACTACAGTGCTAATGTTACAAAAAATGGCATTATGATGTTGTTGTAGCTGAAATTATTTTTTGTATTAAGATTTTCATGCGTGCGCCGCACGGATTTCTTGAAAATCTTCATACAAAAAATCGAATTTTAGAAAAAAAATAAAAAATCGTTTTCAGCTACAACAACATCAATAATGCCATTTTTGTAATATTAGCACTCTAGTACACCCAAAAGTCACGAGCCGCCACTGGTTTCTACACAATGTATTTAATTTATCTTTTATATATATATGTTTAGGTTCCGACTGATAATTTATAGTTGACTAAGAAAAAAACATTGGTTCACGCATGACATACACATAAATGTGATGCCATATCCCTAAACTAATTAATAAGAACATAAAATATATATTATCTTATTATTATCATAAATAATTTTAAAGGTGAAATTGTGTATTAGTATTAAGCACATTGGTTTTTTTTGGAATAGTAGCATTTTTCATTTTCTCACATTCACGCGTTGTCTCAGAGGTCATTGACACTTTGTTTGACTTCTATTTTAGCTTGTGTGAATAGTTGCAATGATGACTCTTCAACCTAAATACTTGTTTAAGAATTTATTTCTATACCTATAACGTTGTTAGTATTTCCCTCCAAATGGTAAATAATCACTATTTAGATTTGTTTATTTGTAAGTTAATTTACTGTAATAGAATCGGAAACCATTGTGTACCCAGCAACAAGAATTTTTTCCTGCCGACAAACCGATTGTGGGCTGGTGGCATTGGAATTTAGCCGTAGCTGGAATTTTTTGATTTGCGATTTAAACCTATATGCCATGAGAAAGTGCATAAATTTTTTTAACAGAATCGCTTGCGCTTGAAACACCAGAGTTCATTTTTGATTTCACCCATATAGTCCCTCGAAAAGGGTCTGGTGTTCCAAGGTTCAGGGCCAATAAGAAATAGTCAACACTACAACGCTGTAGAAAACCCTCCACACGGCATTCCCAAAGATGACAGGGAGATCATTTCACTCAGGCGCTTCAGTGTGTGAAGTTGAAAATAAAATCAAAATGTTATTTTCAACACCAAATCTTAATGGCCAGGTAATGCAAAATTTTCCTATTCCTCATTTTCTTCCCCTCCCCACTCCCTTCAGCCTTGCAATATATTCAATTGGGGATGCCAAAAACCCACTGTCTCCGGGCTTGAGTCCCAACTGTTCACATAAAAAAGTCAGCTGTATGTCTTGTTGCTTGCACAATTGACTATTATTATGTGAATTGTAGGTTCACCGCAAATATCTTATTATTTGTAAACAATCTTCGTAGAAATAAGTTAAAATGGTGAAATCTCCAAGTATAAAAGTCGGGAAAACATGGATGACCGAATTTAACGAACAATTTCAGACCACCCAATGAAAATAATGTTACTCTTGCTCTTTACTGGATTCGAACCCACCACCATGGATAGAAAGGATCTAGCAAAATGAAAAATCATTGAGATATTAAAATTTAACTAAACAGTGGATAACTTTTGAAGCTATTTGATTTCATCTTTGTTTGGTTCGTTTTAACAAAGAATATTATCCAGCCGCGTGTTTAAATTGTACCCCAAAACAAATCGGAATAAAGATACAACTTCTATATACTAGAAAAGCGAGTAATGAAACAATTATAATGCACAAAAATTAGGTTACATCCTAATGTTGAAAAGAAAATTGTAAGTAAAAATTTGAATAAAAAAATTATCACCTGTGGTCCTTTGGATTTGAATGCGACCAACCTAGACTTGTGCTGACTTTCAGACATTTTGAAAACTTAAGATACCCGTATGAAACAATAGTAAATTATATTAACGAAAGACACACGGAATCGAAGAGAACACTATGTAAAAAAATGATTTAAAGAACGATCAAAGAACTAAATTTGACGACTTTCGATGCTAATATTCAAATCACAACGGTTCCGTTTGACCCACACGTGTTGCCCGCCGTTAAATTTAAAATGTGACAATATGGCAGCTGTCATTCCTGTCGGTAGTTGTTTATTCTTGTAGCTACCCAGTGATGGTACGCCCGAAATTTTTAGTTCCCTAGATTTCAGGCAAAATTTTCTCTACATTTAAGAATAGGTATTCTTTATTGCTCAGTAATGAATTCCCCACAATATTTTTTCGAATCTCGAGAAGAATAATTCCTCACAATATACTTCAGAATTTAGATTTTGTGCTTTTTCCCTTTTCCATAAAAAATATTTTTCTCCCCTAGATCTAAGGAAATTTCCCTAGACATCACTGTAGCTACCGGCCAAAAATATTAATGACTTTTCGCCATAAATAAACCACTCTCCTTTTCGCTGATCTCTGTGGTAGAACTGGTAGAGCGGTTAAGATTTTTGGCTGTAAATCCAGAGGTCGCGGGTTCGAGGCCCGGCATACGTTATTGTTTTTTTACTTATCATGTCCGTTGCCACAAATTTTTGAGGACGTAAACCAACTTAACCGGTTATTCTACGTGTTATTTAACATAATATATTAACACTTGAATAAAAAAAAATGTGTTTTTCAACACTTCCAGAGAGGTAGATTATTTACTCTCAGGACTGGTATTTCAGAAACTTTGTGTGCTCGACTAGAGGGAATTTCATCGTGGTTAGCCATAGTTCCACAGGCTCCGGAGAGATGTGGCGTTTTTTTCAATTTTGGAAAAGGCTTGGAGCAATTTTTGTTTGCGTAAAGAAAGATTAAAAAAATTATAAATGCTATTTAATTTTTCTGACGCTACTCGATTTTTCCGATTTCTATTCGTTATACCAAAAGCATCATTCATGCAAGGGATCTTTTATAATTCATAACATTCATTTTGTAATACGGGGCATGACAAATGGACATTTTTCTGCAAACTCGATCCAACCCACACGAGCATAGTTTTGAGATAATTCAGTTTTAAGGAAAAGTCGGATTTAAAAATCATGCGTAATTATAATTGTCCTTATTTCTGTTACTTATGTGTCATTTCGAAATGTAGGATTTTAGAAGATGGAGGAATAAAGAGATAATCATTCAAAATGGCGTGGATCTTTTTAACAAAATCCTATTTTGTGGGCTGGATCCTTTCAACAAATAGGTATAGATATACATGATAAAAGATATATGACTAAAGGCAATTACATTTTATGTTTTTTTAATTAGAAATATCAGAAAGGAAGATTCAAGTGTTATAAAAACAATAAAAGTTGGCAAATAAGTATCAAATTCACATCTCTATCCATCAACATCACTCTTCACCCTCGATATCAGAATCTGAACTGTCCGAAAATCCATCAGCATCATCTTTAATAGATTTTTTTAAATAAATTTTATATGTTTCAGATCCTCTGCGTCTTTTGGAATGAGAGGTAGTAATGATTTCAAGTCTTTCAACTTTGGCTCCGGTATTTTTTTGACATTCAGTCAAAGAGGTATTAGCATTTCCAATGTTAGCATGGCAGGACGGCGACCCCTTTTATTTTTTATGTCCACTTCAACAAAGGTTTCGTCAAACGAAGATCTCATCAAAATAGAGAAAGGTTTATCATTCTACAAGAGATTTTTTTTAGTTTTCAACCATGAAATATTTCCATACATTGTTATTTTATTATACACAATATTCTTTCCCAACGCGACAGATCAAAAAAATGCGAAAGGTCCATTTTATTGACTGTTAAGGTATTTTTGCGTATGCATGTGGTCTTCTGGAGTGTTTATTTTATTATTATTTGGTCAAAGTCTGTAAACTGTCAGCAGGACAGTTCGTTCTCGCTCTTGCTCCCGAAAATAAGTTACTCAGCACTTTTTTTTTTGTTCACGTATCCAATAAGGCACAACGCCACTTCCTGAGCACCCCTCCTAGCTTGACCTTCTACCCATTCTTTGTTTAAACTTTTGTCTTCTGAACCAACACGAATGATCAGGTTGTACACCTACAGCTGTCTCTTATAGAAAAGAATACTTCACTTCTGGCCATCATCAAGTCACTTCTCATTTTATTTTGCAAACACTTCCACAAAATGTTGTGATGTTTAATTCGCTTTGCAATCAGATGGTGCATTCAGGTTCTGTTGTGGATTTTTTCTTGAACAGCAAAAGCATCACACTTGTTTCACGTATATTTTGTTAGGCTTGGTTTGCAGATTGAATTTAAGACTTTTTTGTATTTTGATACGGATATATTTTTTAAATGCAGTCTTATATCCTTCCTCTTCATATAATTCATATTTTTTGATTTTCATCTAGGGCGTTAGAAATTTTGCATTACAATTTTCATGTCCTGAGTATTATTCGAATTAGTGTAGCACATATTTTTGTATTTTTTTTCAGGTAAACTGAAATATCCTCTTTCTGACTTTTGACGGCCTACCCTACATAATTGTCACTGACAATTATGAAGGTCCATTTCATAGAAAATATAACAACAAAAGCACCTACAGCTGTTAATTTTATTTATTATTTATTTATATATTTATTTTGCTCGCCAACAGAATACACCACATAATTTTAACAGTAATTTACATTTATACATGGTTATAATGATGTTTCTAATTAAAGGTGAGCACAACATTCATCTCAATATTCTTTGTGTAATAGTAATTGGTTAGTTACAGTAATAATAAATTTAATTACAAGAATGTATATAAAAAAGAAAGCTTTAAAAGATCCATTGCATTTTACCGTGAGGTCGTGGATCTTTTAGGTTAAAATAAGTAGAGAAAAAATAAGACGATTTGAGATTTGCAATAAAAATCCATTATTGGATTGAATTTCATTGAAAAATTAATACAAAATAATCATTCGATGCATCCCAGTGTTAAAAGGATCCACTGACCCGGATCTATTTTGAAAAATCAAATAAGTTATTTGTGCCTCCATTTGAAATAACGCAACAGGAATCCATGTGCTTTGGACCTCACTTGAATTTTTGAATTATTTCTGCAAACTAGATTCATACATCTTGAATCTTTTTTGTAAATTATAAAAACCCGCAAACAGACCTTGGTAATATTTTACACAAACATAAGTTTGTACCTATATATCCTGGATCTAATTTGTAGAATATGGAGAAAAAACTCTTCGCAGTGGTATGGGTAACTCATTTTCGGACTTTTTGTTGGTTGGATCCAGTTTGCAGAACTACGCCCAAATGAGAAATCCTTATTATTCCTTATGTTGGCAGTCACTATAAAGGTGACTTTATTTATCTATGAATATTTGAATTTCACAGCTGACGTTTTGAAATTTGAATGATGTTTGAATGTCAAAAATAAACGAGATCATTCGAAACCGACACATTTTGATTGATTAATTGAAGTGGAGAAAACACTAATTTGAATCGTGTTATCTGATATGTAACAGTGGATTGTGAACTTTATAAAATTCATCCGCAACTTACTTCAATCTAAGATTAAAATGTTCGCTCGTCTAAGAAGTCACGCTGATTCCATCGAAGCAGAACTTCAGGTGTTGGAAAGAAGCCTGGACATGAAGACTAAATCGCTGTTTTCCATACTGAATGCGGAAGTTTCTGGATCATCGGTTGAGTATATGAAAAACCTAATTGCAGAGCTGGAGGAAATGAACCATACGATGTCGACTCTTGTTGCAGAAGCCACATTGATGACCTCCAGCAGCCAAAGCGAATACGATCATGCGGAAGACGACGTGCATATAATCAGCGATCAGCTCAGCAAAATGGAGGATCACTTAACAGACTTCGGTTTTGTGAAGAATGAAACCTTTAAATCGGAAACCAGTAATAATAATTTTGGTCAGGCGCTGGTGCAAAACACTTCTTACTTAGAAAATAGCTATTAGTTGTTTTGTTTAGATTATTTTTCTCTTTTGGATGTTGTTCATTTGAATTATTGTATACCGCGGGCTTTCTGAAAATATTTTCTATCATCATATTCTCACAATATCGGCAGAGCAAAGAAATACACTTATGCCTAACAGTGAATTTCCACCAGTCTAGCGCACCTATTGCGTTACGGTGCCTTCGCTTTTGATGACAAAATGTTGCATTCATAAACTTTTTTGGGTTTAATTTGAATCGCTGGGCACGCTTAGTACAAATTTGTCAAATAAGAAAAAAAACACAGCCGAAACTGTCAAAACACGTTTAAAACTTTAATACATCTTTGACCATCTCTCCAGCGTAATTAGTTGTCTTTTTATAGTAATTGAGTGGAATCAAAGTGTTATTAAAAAAAATGGATTAAGCTTGTCCAGCTACTTTGTAGATTTCCTTTTTTGTTCTATGGTGTTATGAAATTGTCTTTTTTATTTAACATAGAAGTGATCGGTGAGGTTTAAAATAATGATTTAGTCTATTGCTACCATTTGCAACTTTCTGACCTATGTCAATCATGTTTTGATCAATTAATTGATTATATGATAAAAATAATAGATTATATGATAAAAATAATAGATTGTATGGTAAAAATAATTGAATGTATGATGAAAATAATGGATTATATGATAAAAATTTTGATCAATTAATTGATTATAGACTAGAATAATAATAATCGTTTATTCCAGAAGGTATGCAGGGATAGTGCGAAGCAAAACGTTCCATATGTAGTGACAATAATAATTCATAATATTTGTAAATATCTTAATGTTGTATGTTAATTCTCTTTTTTTTGGTGATAATAAATTTTTATGCATTCAAAATTGTGTCATCATTATCTGACCTGTAAAGCAGCTACATTTTTTTTTTTTTTTTTTAAGGGCGGAGAACGTTTAACACATAGTTTCCCATGAGCACTTAGGCCATAGGCCCATTGTGCTATCTCCTATTTTACCTCAATCCTACAACAATAACCCAGTCCCTTTAATAAAGTTCACAAGGGTTGTTATTGGGTATCCCAGGTATCTGAGCCTAGTTCCCGCCAGGGCAGGACATTGGCACCATAGGTGGATTAGAGTCTCTTCATCCTCTTCACATTTCCTGCATCTATTGGTGTTTTCCACTCCCAATATCTGCATGTGTCTCCTGAGATGGCAGTGTCCCGTGAGTAGTCCTGCGAGTTTCGGTCCATATCGAGTAGTTTCGTCTAGGGTCTGGTCCTTTTATGAGTACTTTGGATTGTCTCATTCCAGGTGCCCTCTACCATTCTCTGCAGTGCTGGGATTTGAGCCACCTATCAAAATGTAATTACTAATTCTAGACTTCCTGCAATGGCGCGAACTGCTAATTCTTAAATTTTTATTTAAATCTCCATACAACTAGCTTAATTTTGTGGCAGCTCAGATTTATCAGGACTTTCTATAGGTTTCTTAAATCCAAAAATCAGTTTTTGTGGGTTTTCATTTGTATTCTTTTTATATGTATGATATATTATTGACACTATTAGTGAAGTCTTGTTTTTACTCGACCATTTGGTATTTCATCTGGCTGTAAATTTGTTTATGTGTTCCGGTTCAAGATGGTGGCCGTGTTGTATACCAGGGTGGTATAACTCCAATCGAAAATTGGAACCGTGAATATTATGACGTCATATTGCTGAACAAAACAATGTTACCAATGAAAAACTCTAAGGACGGGTTGTTTCGGAGAATTTGAACAATTCATCAAATTTCAACATTCATTTTCAAGTTCTGTGAAAGATTTTTTCAAGTTCTGTTTTTATTTCAGTTTTGTCAAGCAACTAGCCTATAATGATATAATAACAGAACTTGAATAGGACTTTCACAGAACCCGAAAATGAAAGTTGAAATTTGATGAATTGCTCAAATTCTCCGAAACAACCCGTCCTAAAAGTCTATGGAATAAACTTTCATAGTTTTTCACTGGTGTATAGTATAATAAGTAGGTTCTGAATGAGAATTTGTACTCTCTATATATTGGCATATCTATGGTTTTTACCAAATTGTTTCATACAAAAAGCCCGAAGATATTGATCTAGTGATTTCTTTATTATTAAATTAATTATTACTAAATTATTTATTTTTAACCTGTTGAAGGCCAGAGCATAAAGCAGAAAAATATTTTTAAGCTTACAGAGAGGAGCCAGTCATAAAAATCAAAATTGGAACCTAAAGTTTTATTAGCCCAAACAATGCTGATTTTGTTTCTCATACATTTTTCGAAACAAAATCGCAACGCAAATTATTCCAAAAAGCTAATATTGGAATGCTTGCATGTTCTCTGGGGACCCATCGGCAGTTCACTGGTTAAAATAAACCAACTAAATTAAGAAAAAACATAAAAGGTGATGATGATGTAATCTTTTAACAAACTTTTTTTTATCAGGAACATCACTTATGCTATTATTTTGCCTATCCAAGACATGGTGTACCTATATAGACATGGTGTTTTGTGATACTTAACACACATTTATTGATCAGATCAGATATTAAGTAATTTTCTCCATCACAAATGAAAATAAGAATGCATTTATATTATTCTTTGATTTGGAACAAGGAAACATTGATAATAAGAAAATTAGAGGAAAAACCTCATGGACCTAAAAAGGCTTTAGGTCCATGCATGCATAAATAAACCACTCACGGTCCTTGGAAAAACCTAAATAAAAGTTAAGGTAATAATCGATAGATGGCACTACTCACCGATTACCAATAAATGTCAGCATATCGCATCGGGACATTGCACAAAATGAACAAAACATTCAAAACTGCGACAGTTATCGAGTGCTGGGCAGGACTTGCCTACATGCGCAGAAACGCGGGAGCATCTTTAAAATAATGACACTGCCATAATAGGGTCAAGATGGGTGGCATTCATAGCTTCATTGCGCTAATTAACTTCAAAACCGCCGATAAAAAAATGCATAAAAAACGACACATGAAAGATTGGCGCTAAACTGTTCGTAATTCGCTAAATCGTTTGCGCCGTAGGGCGTGTCTAAATCATCGCCGTAAGAATCTATCACCGACAGGCGTCCTCGGGGAGATTTATTTAATGGCCGCGGTTATATATTGTTATCGCGCAGGACGTAGGTCGAGTCGCGCCCGTCGAGGACGTACAGGGGAGTCGCCATTTCTAGATTTGACGAATATTGACAGACGTCGAAAAGTACTCGGTCTAGACATACTGAAAAATCATTTGTTATATTATTTGGTGAGGTGATAAGGCGAACGCGTGCGGTCTGCGGGAAATATCGCCATAACTGAAACACGTCAAATTATTCTTGTCCGTCCACAAAAGTGTATACGAATCTTGTTTTTAGTGAAACTGAAAAATCCTTTATTAAAAACGCAAATAACCTTGTTCTGTCTTTCGCGTGTTTTGACTTCCGGACAGCTCCTGCCAAAAATCTCAGCATCCATGATGATTGGATTACCAGGGAACTCTACCGTAAGTCTCTTTGTAATATACCAATATACGATCAAAACATGTCTATTTAATGATATTTACGTAATTGTGTAAAGGTCAAAATCGACCTGGACACAATTCATACCTCTGTAGCTTTTTTTATCGTGGAATTGTGATGATTTGTCCATTTTATAAGCACCTCTCTGTTTGTTTACGAACTGTCACCTCGCTTGAGTGCCGGGAGACAAATTACTCCCGTACTAGGGCACAACTATGGAAGCCATTATCGCCCGAATGGCGATGAGGCCCAAGGGCGGTTTTGCGCCGGCAATGGCGGGCCGTGTTCGTAGCGGGCGTTGAGGTAATTTGTCATTTTAACTGACAATTTGTAAACACATGTCGGCTACTATTATTGTATTATTCCTTTTGCAACCAAACATGCCCCTTATTGACTGTACACGAATTTACACATTTTAGGGTCAACAGACGTTTCTGCAATGATAATGACAAAAATATTTACATTTCAATAAGCACAATTTATAAGTTGATTTAGTCGGGTCATGTCTCGTGTCAAGAGTCAGAATAACAAGAGTAGATTTTGTATGAGATGATTTTCTAATGTAAAGTAAGTAACGTGTGCCAAGACAGAATTCTGTCGCGGTCCATCCGCTCTGCCTACCCCTGGTAGAAACGGCGTGATGGTTAGTTAATTTGTTTGTTACAATCACTAAAGAGAAGATACACATGTGACAATTTATAGAATTTGTAACATTTTGTTACCCTAGTATGTATTATTTTGTATTTCAAATATGCCGTGTATCGAGATCATTTTCTCCGGGCTTGGAGTTTTGGAGACAATCGCGTTTCTCGTATTCGCGTCATACTAGGGATTTATATTTATACGTGTGTTTTATACTCGATTAATCAAAACTACTAATTTCGATTGTGGATCTGTATGTCTGTGTAACTCTGTTACTTCTACAATAGACACGGATTCGCTTTGAATTTAAATGTAATTTTCAAACCTGATTGTGTAGAATTCAGAAAAGCGATAAAGTAGGCATAATGTATTTTAACTGTAAAAATTAAGACAAGCGATTAACTACCTAAAATATAATATTTTTACAACAGAAAATTATTTCAATTCTATATTTAAAAATGTTTTTTTCTTTATTAGTGAGAATTGGAGATTTTTTTAGTGTCGGCGCTTTTTTCGTTTTCAAGAAAGCGTTACTTACTAAGGACGGAATTTGAACAATTCATCAAATTTCAAAGTCGATTTTCAAGTTCTGTCTGTGAAAGTACTATTCGAGTTCTGTTATTATTTCAGTTTTGTGTAACAACTGGTCAACAATGATATAATAACAATTTGAAAAGAACTTGAAAATTAACTTTGAAATTCGACGAAATGTTCAAATTTATTGAATCCTTAAGTTAATTTTCAATTTCTGTTATTATCGTTACGGGGCAGTTGCTTTACACACTGAAATAATAACATAACTTGAATACATTTTTCACAGTTTTTCACATCTGAAAATTCATTTCTGGTCTCCAAACACGGCTAAATCTATTTCCAGGCTTTGTAGCAGTCGTAAGGTACGTTAATAAATGAATTTATAAAATTGAAAGGGTAAATTGAGGGGTTGTGGGTGGGGGTTTGGGGCCCACCTGCTCTCCGGCCAAAGCATCCCGCGGTCCCACGGCGCCCTGGGGAAATGTCATAATGCAGAAGGAAGGGTGATAGAAACACACAGACACCAACCAACCCACAACAAGTCTGATTCTTAGGCTGGGATGTTTCAATCTTTGTCATTTTTGATCCAGATCACCGCCATTTTGGATTTTTTTAAATTTTGCATTCCTGTAAAATAAACCCCAACCAGCAAAAACTCTGATAAACAAATCTGAACTGATCATTTTTAGGCTGGGGATATTTCAATCTCTGTCACGTTTGATCGAGATCACCACCATTTTGGATTTTTTAAATTTTTAAACCCGCAATATAGACCCAAAACTCCAACTAACGTAATAAATTTAACGAACCTGAACTTATTCTTAGGATGTCTCAACCACGGGTCAAATTTAATCAAACATATATGCGCTATATTGAAATGTTGACGTTCTACAACCTAACCCTTCATGACTTTGTATCACTTTATAAAGGTACCTATGTTGAATTGTCATTTTGATGTGTTAACCTTTCATCCCAAATATCTACGTGTCAAGCCGTAATTGCTTTAGGTATCTACTTACGTAAATATTGCTAATGCTATATTTCGTTGTTTAAACTGTTATAATTTATAATATACCTGTGGATCTCCCACAATGCTTCACTATTGCTAATGTCTTTCTCGGACGCCTCCTTCCACCATTCACTACTGTATACCACAATGTTAAAAAACTACATTACATGGACTCTAATTCGACTCCATTCATCCATTCGACTCATTACGGTGCAGAGATATCACGTTAAGGCGATGCACTACGTCGTGTAATATTTTAAATTGAGCCGCTATCAATAACAACCCTTACGTAGATGGCGATAAGGTTTAAATTCCCGCTTAACAACATCCGCCTGTTTTGATGTATGCAAGAAAAAAACATGGCAAAAAGTGCCTTTTATTTTATTTTCTGGATGTTCAGGCATAAATATTTAATTTTTTTTTCGATCATTTTATAAATAACTTAATTTTCCATATTATACAATAAAATCATAACCGAAAATGGGTTTGTAAGTAGGAGATTTTGAACTTTAAAGCAGTTTTCATACGCCTTATACATTATTTTTTTCTGGGCTTATAAAAGGACTTATATAAAAAATACTCGATTATTTCAAAGGCCAGGATGTATTCTACTTGCAGTATTTAATTAAAGCATCTGAAACATTTCTAGGCGACCAAATTTTCAAACCAAAAACACATGATTTTGCATTACTACGTATGGAATCGCCTTAAGTATTCCTTGGGCGTCACCGACTTCTAAACATCTCTAAACACTCCTGGCACTATGACAACAAATTTTGAAATTTTCAGTGATATCGGTCCATTACTTTTGGAGTTTTGCGAGCACAAACGTGCGTCGGCTGAATTTTTATATATTAAGATTAGAAATCAGTTAGAATTTAACTCAACCATTTGGAATGTATTTTATAATATACGAAGTTGTCCTGTAACAGACTGCGTTCTATGTTTGGAAGTTAAAATTTGTGGTTGTATGTATTTTTGGATGAGAAATCTGAAAAAAATAAGCGTTGTAAAAATTTTTTTGGGTCCAAAACTATCCTATGCTTCAAGCTGGAACTAACCATACACATTCACAAAATTTCATTGAAATCGGTTGGGCGGTTTCGGAGATTAGCGTGTACGAACACAGGCACACGTGATTTTTATATATTAAGATTGTGAACCCCTTTGAACAACAGAAGTCTCTATGATAACTTGAATTGTACCTGCTTATATTGTTCATATTTGGCTTATTATGTTGTGTAATATACACTTATTATTGTACTCCTGAACAACTTGCCTTTAACAATGCATTATTGTAAAAGCCTTCTTGGCGTGAATAAATAAATAAATTACACTGCCGTGATATAAAAATTTATGCAAAGACACAAACACGAACAAAAACTGATAAACAAACAAACCCATAGTTATTTAGGCTGGGATGTTTTAATCTCCGTCACTTTTGACGCCATATTATTTTTTTTACATCTCTAAATAGTATAAAACTATGTCGCCATCCGCGTCTGTCTGTGTGTGCGCTTAGTTCTTCTAAACTACGCAACGGATTTTGATAGGGTTTTACCATCATTTAGATAATTTCTTCCGGAAGGTTTATGTATATAATACATGCATATTATAATTATAGAAAGTAGAGAAAAGACGAAGTCGTAAAAAAAATATTTTTTTACGACTTCATTGCTAACATGAAAAAATGTACTACGTAAATGTACATCTCAAAAAGGCCTACAGAAAAGTAGGGGGTGGTATATGTCTATCTCCTAAGGATAATCCCCAGCAACGCCGGGTACACGTCAGCTAGTTTATGATATAAATATCATATCAATATCTGCCGTGATATATAAATATCATATCAATATCTGCCGTGATATATAAATATCATATCAATATTTGCCGTGATATATAAATATCATATACTGATATGATATCTGCCGTGATAAATAAATATCTGCCGTGATATATAAATATCATATCAATATCTGCCGTGATATATAAATATCATATCAATATCTGCCGTGATATATAAATATCTTATCAATATCTGCCGTGATATATAAATATATCAATATCTGCCGTGATATATAAATATCATATCAATATTTGCCGTGATACATAAATATCATATATGTATTGATATGATATCTGCCGTGATATATAAATATCATATCAATATCTGCCGTGATATATAAAATCAACATGCACACCAATCGACAAAAACTCTTCAAATTTAATTTCAAAAAATATTTATTGCACAAAAATACGATAATATAGTACAAAAGGTATAGCTTATAGGTTACATCCCATTTCTTCCAGCTAACCCAACAAATATACATTACATTACATAACCCAACAATTACATGTTAAGGCGATGCACTACGTCGTGTAATATTTTAAATTGAGCCGCTATCAATAACAACCCTTACGTAGATGGCGATAAGGTTTAAATTCCCGCTTAACATCATCCGCCTGTTTTGATTTATGCAAGAAAAAAACATGGCCAAAAAGTGCCTTTTATTTTTTTTTGTTGATGTTCAGGCATAAATATTTAATTTTTTTTCGATCATTTTATAAATAACTTAATTTGCCACATTATACAATAAAATCATAACCGAAAATGGGTTCGTAAGTAGGAGATTTTGAACTTTAAAGCAGTTTTCATAGGCCTTATACATTATTTTTTTCTGGGCTTATAAAAAGACTAATCTAAAAAATACATGATTATTTCAAAGGCCAAGATGTATTCTACTCGCAGTATTTAATTAAAGCATCTGAAACATTTCTAGGCGACCAAATTTTCAAACCAAAAACACATGATTTTGCATTACTACTTATGGCATCGCCTTAACAAATGTATGTAAATAAAAAAAAAAAACAGAGGTATTTAATTTATGTAAGGTATTCATTTAAGGTGTCGTGACATTTGTTTAAAAGAAATATTTTTAGTGATGACATAAACTTAAGTATGTCGGTTATTTGTTTGATGCTATACGTTATTAATAAACATCGTAAGTTCAATTCCTCGACTTTCTATGTCTTCCATCACGGTGACTGTGGTAGGAGATTTTTCAAATATTGTCAGGTCATGGGAAGGAAATATAGGCGGCGCTATACAAATTATCCAATAATAAATAAATAAATAAATATGGATAAAATGTTGCAACCTAACAAAGATAAACGTAATATTATGTTTTTCTTCTGTATGTTTTACCACTATACATGTTATGTTTTTCTTCTATTATTTCGCTTTATTTTTACCTTTTTTATATATAATTCTTTTTGATACTTAAAGAAAAAATTAACGTACTAAAATAAAAAGTTTAAAAATGGCCTTAAAAGCCGAAATAGCTGTAACAATAACAAAAACAAAAAAATACTTGCAGAAGTTAATAATTATATTATTGAATTAGATTTTAATTGAATTAAAAAATAGAGTTTTACGAATTTACGAACACAAAAACGATAAATGCATACCGAAAATGTTTGTTTTTCGTTAAAAAACAAACCTGAACTCGTCATTTCTTAGTCTGGGTTGTTTCAACCTCCGTCACATTCGATCATCAATCTGTGCCATTATGAATTTTTGTTATTTCACACTCCTGTAATTTATACGGCCGTAAGTCAAAATATTATATAAAAATGGATAATAATTAACTTTTTAGACACCTTTTGTTACTGCTAAAATTCTGCGAAACTCTATATAAAATATTTATTAACACACAATTTTAATTTGTAATGTACATCAATATTGGCCGAGTGTAGCGAAGTCCTGTTTTAACTCCACCGTTTTGTTTCTTTTTCAAGATGGTGGCCGTTTAATGGTTCGTTTAAGATTTTTCTTCTAACATGAAATCGTCGTGTTTATTTTTACTTTCTTTTTTCGCATTTTTTCAATATTATGGTTTGTTATTGTACCCCTAGGTACGGGCGCAAACAAATAATTCGTCTTAATATTAATATTCATTTTTCATCAACATAAATTTGCAGAAAGAACTCAAACCCGTGCAACTAGAATTGGCTCTACACACTAAAACTCCTTTTGGTCAAATAAACTATTTATATCAGACACCACGTTTAATATTCTTCCAAATTATATTAAGGACGGGTTGTTTTGGAGAAATTGAATAATTCTTCAAATTTCAAAATTAATTTTCAAGTTCTGTTATTATTTCAGTTCTATCAAGCAACTAACCTATAATGATATAATAACAAAACTTGAATAGGACTTTCGCAGAACCCGAAAATGAGCGTTTAAATTTGATGAATTGTTCAAATTCTCCGAAACAACCTTCCTTAGTTTAATTTTAAAATATGTTTGTAGTGACAGACGATTGTCATAATATAATTTCATCCTTGTCCTTTCTTATATAATAAGAATTTTTCACTTGTAGCAAACACTTTGTGGGTAAACATAATTATAATAAAATAACTTTGTTCGAATAACACTTTATTATATATATTTCTACCCAACCGGTTTCAACTGAACCCGAACCTTCATCAGTGTTTATAAAAAACATACAAACAGTACAATAGTATGTTTTTATAAACCCTGATGTTGGTTTGGGTTGAACTGAAACCGGTTGGTTAGAAATAAAAGATAAATTAAATACATTATTTAGAAACATACATTTATTAACCCTTGGAATGCTAATTGCCACTATTTTCTTAATAATGTACTGTTTTTTTGCAAAATTATGTTTTGTAAATTGTTCCGTCATACCAGATATTTTTAAAAATATATTTATAAAATATATATATATAAATCTGTCTTATGTATTTTCCCCAGGATCGCTACTTATATTCTAAGAAGTTTTTTCTCTCTAATGTCATAAAAAAATCTGTATAAATAAAAATGTAAATATTAATTTGTACAATCTTAAAGTTCTTCACCGAATGATTTGAATTTATGAATTTAAGTGATATCAAACAAATTTATTTTAGTTTAATTATTATAAATAATAAGATTTTGTACAAGTCCCATTTACAAAAAAAATGAATGACATCCTAGCTGTCTTTGTTTATCTACTTTGTTTCTTCTTGGGAATAATCATGAATGATTAGTTATGATTCAAATATTATTACAATACACTGTCAAATTACCCATCTGGTAACTCATATAATTTTAAAATATTTTGAGTTTGTATGTAGTATTACTTAACTTTTGTGATTACTCTATGTTTGCTTCACTCAAATGTTAATTGTTAACCTCGATACAGGCTTAGTCCTAGTGAGCTTGATTTCTATGAGAAAAAGCGTGATTTATGTGTAACGAGACGCAATAAATAAATAAATATTGTAAAGCATAACTTGCGAAAAGCGTATTTTAATACAATAATTAAATTACCGCCCTCTATGATTATAACGAAAGTTGCGTTTAACTTTTTTTAAATATTAGTTCGCTCGCTCTAATATTCGTATTTACATATCTTCATTTCAAACCATCTTCTTCTTTTTAACGCTTTCTACGGGGCCTTTAATGTGACGGTGATTGAAACAATCTAATCTTAGTTTCCTTTATTTCTTTTGCTGAAATCCATCATCAGCCTAAACAAACCCTGGCCCATTGTCCAGTCGTCTTTTGTAGGATGCATGAAACCTACAAATGAAGATAGGCGTATTTTGCATATTTGTTATGTCCACGCTGCTTCATGCAATAGTCAGTCACGTTACAAAACGTCTCAGTTTTCTTTCAACTAGCATCAAGCACGTCTTTTGTTGGGAAAATGTCAAGTGATGATGATGAAGTGATTATAGCATACAATTTTATTAGAAGACGACGAAACAGGTGAAAAAAGTACTGGATTCATCCATACATCGAAAGAAATATAAATTGTAGATTGTTTGTTGCTGCCAGAGGTTGATTCTGTATTTCAATCATTTTACCGAATGACTAAACATACGTACCAAATTTTAGTTTCTACTGTTGGACCACTGATACAAAGACAAAATACTGCAAGCGTCCGTCTGACGAGTCGGTCGAGTAGTGACATGTTGCCGCGCGCA
The DNA here is from genome assembly GCA_026573805.1 of Hesperophylax magnus. Taxonomy (NCBI): domain Eukaryota; kingdom Metazoa; phylum Arthropoda; class Insecta; order Trichoptera; family Limnephilidae; genus Hesperophylax; species Hesperophylax magnus. Next base: position 6,889,129 of record JAIUSX010000184.1, on the reverse strand, counting down.
CCGCATTACGAACGCATGACGAGCGGCTGACGTGACGTTGCCGCTTCGTGGACACAGATTTCATTGTTTCTACGCAAGATGCAAGCATTCGTCTTGCAATCGTCAATTGACGAAAGCGTGTGTATGACGTGCGGTTACGTGGACAATGGGTCTTACGGAGGATTGACTCCCAAACGGGCATATACCCTCGTAACTAAATAAATAGCTTCCTTACTAATAAATTAAAAATTTTACACAACTGATGAACAACCATTAGTGTACGTTAATAATTATAACACACATTAATGGTTGTTTATCAGTCGTGTAAAATTTAAAACACATACAGGGTGTATCGGCACGTACCCGACAAACTTTAACCAGCTATTCCTTAGCACATTTGGAGTAAAAAATGTTATGGGCACTTTGCTGTCCGGTAACATTTTTTTTTAATAAAAAATGTATTAATCATATTTTCACCACATGTCACCAATGTTTTATCCTTTGTCAAAGTTTGAAAACCTATCTGGCAATATCTTGTTCGAGTTTCGTTGAATAATGTACGTACGTACCTACGTTGGCGCGCTTTTACAATCACAACGAAATGGCACGGCACCATTCGTCTCATTTTTAACTATTATTATTTAGTGTGTACGAAAGAGTGAGGACACTTTTTGACACACTTGCTAATAACAACTGTTGAACGCGAGAAACAATACAAATGACAGTGACGGAGTGTGGATTTTTTATTTATTTTTTGCTTTTAATGGAAAAAAAATGTTACCGGACAGCAAAGCGCCCATAACATTTTTTACTCCAAATGTGCTGAGGAATAGCTGGTTAAAGTTTGTCGGGTACTTGCCGATACACCCGTATACATATACCAAAATAATATATTTTTTGTTGTTCCGAAAACAGTAACAACGTAGACACGAAACTTTTAACATCTCTTATGCAAAGTTACCAATTTTCATATCCGACATGGTTCGTTAGGGGCGTCGATGTTTTGATGTTAGTATTTTGACGACCTCCGTGGTCGTGGGGTAAGACTCTCTACTAGCAAGCCGAAGGTCGCGGGTTCAAATCCCGGCGTGGGCAAGTAAATTTTATTTAATTAATATGTGTTATATTACAATTTATCCATCAAAAATAATATATAGTATACTTGCGGCACGTTCCAAAGTTGAATATACTCTCAGTATCGCCCTGGTGTAAGACCACCATTCAAAATAGAAACGTTATTTGAAATGGCTTTAGCCGTGTTTGGTGATCAGATCTGAATACCCAGGTACTCTCCCACCTTCCTCTCTCCCATCTCTTTCTCCTCCCCACTACCTTTAGCCTCACAACATACCCCAATTGGGGATGTCATAGTCTCACTGGCTCCAGATGGTTGGGAGCAGTTGGGACTCTTGTGCGGTATTCACATACATAAAAAAATTATGTAATTTATTTTATAAAAACAAAAAATAATGTGAGGAAAGTGAAAATGCCGAAGGTCTGTTGTAATTTTGTTTGCCCCCTTTTCTCTGGTTAGTCTCACTGGCTCCAGATGGTTGGGAGCAGTTGGGACCCTTGTGCGGTATTCACATACATAAAAAAATTATGTAATTTATTTTATAAAAACAAAAAATAATGTGAGGAAAGTGAAAATGCCGAAGGTCTGTTGCAATTTTGTTTGCCCCCTTTTCTCTGGTTATGTATACGATTTAATAGTTTCAGAATCCTTTTTGTCAATGAATGGCAGCGGTGGATTTAGCCTTGCCGGAGTTCACGTCCGACATACCGATTAGATTAGACTTTTTGTTCCCGGACACTTGGAAGCACACAGCAGTTAAGTACTGGGTGACTATAAAGAAGCCAGAGCCTGCAAACTTAGGGCCGCGGCCTTAAGCCCCCGCATACCCAATTTCTACCGATTTATAACAAGTTAACTAGAAATACTAGATGTACTAGATGTCCGACAGTGCTATATAAAAAAAATTGTAATCCATGTTCATAAAAATAAAAACAAAATGAAAACAGTCGAACACAAACATCAAACCAGAAGTAAGGGAAGGAATGACCTTTCCGTTCCAACAAGCAACAGAGCGGCTTATCAACAAATATTCTCATATCTCGGTCCTAAAATATATAATAAAATCCCCTCTCAGCTGAAACTGTGTGAATTGTCATCCTTCGGTCCAAGAGTGACAAAATGGTTGTTGGATCTAGGCAGGACTGATTCCGAAATGATACTAAAAAATGTAATTTGAAATCACGAACGCCTCTATGTATCTTTTTTATGTATCTTTTTATTTATCTTCGTTTTAACATACTTATTTTAGCTAGTCTTAAATCCTGTATTCGTCTAAGATAACTTAAAACTTGTAAATTTGACTGTCCTGAAACGGGAATCCTTCCTAGTTGGACAGTCAAAATCATAAAATGTAATCAATATTATATTATAAAAAATAAATAGAATAAACTCTTCAAATTTTTATGTTCCAAAAAAAAGTTAGTTTTGAACATAATATCTTTACATTTGTTATTCCGAAACGTTAATTATATGAAATAACCTCGATATAAACAAATCGCAAAGTAAGCTCCGAAAATTATTAAAAACACGTTTTGTTCTTATTTTTTTATAATGATAAACTAATAGAGAAGACAAGGTTTTTTATGCATAGCACAAAAGATAACAAATTATGATAGGCAATAATTTCACCTTCTTGATGTCCGGTCAGGTGCTCTGGACCACTGAGCTACGTCGGCTTAGTAATTAACACGTAATTATTATCGTTTTTAATACAAGCGCGCTCCCTCTAACATTCGTATTTACATATCTCATTTTCAAACCATCTTTGAACGCTTAATACGGGGCCTTAATTTCTGCAGACTGGGAGATAAAACAGTCTATGCTGTTGGTGAAGGAGATACCATCGGACACCCGGTAATGAATCCACTCCATGATAGCCGAGTTTTCAAACCATCCACATCAGTCTGAAGAAATGTTTAGCAATGTATTCATCCCTTCTGACCTGTAGTGGTTCATTCCGAGCATAACCAAGAGAAAGTATATATTATATATATTCCAAATATTCAACAGCTGTGACGTACTAGATATACGCCAATTATACGTTAAAACACTACTAAACTACATTTTTGACAAAAAAATAAATTTCAACATACACAAAATAACACTAACAGACCAGTTAGACAAGCGTTTAAAGAAAACATAAAAACTCCGACAGTAAATTCAAGCTTTGGACAAAGACACTACCAATACCATGCTATAAAAGCTTTCAACAGTGTAAAACTTGAAATTAAAATTGAGAACTTGAAAAAAAAATTCACACACAAAATTACAAAATGGATTAAAGAACAAAAAAGACAATATTACCAAAATTTCATAGCATAAAATAAAAATAAAACCTACACGTAAAACACAAAACCAATATAAACACACATCACTCACAAACACACAAGATTATTTTCAATGTATTATTTTTTAATTTTAAATATATTATTATGTATTTTTAATTTTAAATGTAATTTAAAATGAAGGCCTCAGCACGGGCAAGCCACCCAGTGAGGCCTACATTACTGGAAAACTTAAAATGTAAAAAATATTGTACCAAATAAATAATAATAATAAAGACAATGGGATAGAACCACGAGTAGTAGCCATACACTACCCCATGTAGGGAAATCTAAGAAATTTCTTCGTAACTCTCTCTAACATGAGGGAATATTTTTCCTGATGTGGCGAATATTTGTGCTTGGTAATTATTAAAAAAAGTAATCTTCCTTTTTTTATTTACAAATATAAAATTCAAAAAATATATGTATAAAAAACTATTTTGTTGGATTTAAATTTAATTGGAACACAAATTTGTCGTATATATATTTTAAATTTCGACACAAAAAAACGCTTTTTAATTTATATTTCATTATATTAACATAGTAAGTTGGAAATAACCATCATCAACTTACAAAAAAATGTCACAGTTGTCACATTTTAGAAAATTGAATACTTTAATGGCCTATATTTTCTAATTTAAAACACAAATAAATAAAACAGCTGATATCCGTGCTAGATAATTATTCAGTTTTGTCAAGTATTTTGGCCTTAAATCCTAATTGAAGTTTTGTATGAAAAAGGCGCGCGGTGGGATCATACTGGGTCGACTTATGCTACATATGCGATGCATTATGATATCTAGAATAATTACAATCCATATATTTTCTATGGAAATTTCCGTACATTTCCATAGAAAATTATTGTAAGTAGTCCAGATATTGAAATGCGTTGCTTATGTAGCTTGTTGTGCAAAATAAATTCAAATATCGACATTTTTAGCATAAAAGAAGCTGCCTTTAAAACACAAGGTACGTTACTACTAGTCTAGTAGATATCCTACTGTTTATGTAATTATAATTTACAAATTTATTTAAAGCACACTAAAATTAACATTTTGTAATGTTTTTTTTTAAATAAAAGACTGAATTGAATACCGTAAGGATCAATCTTCACCCTGCATACTACAGCCGGAAACAGCTAAGCGGAACTGCATTCGCACCAGTCACGTAGGTTTCAATACACGTGGTGCGGTGCCTTCCTCTATCACGTCTTCCATTAATATTAACCCGGATTATTGCGTAACCTTGTATTAATCGCTTCTCACAATGTCGCAAAGATATTAGATTTTTTGTTCTTTTTATTTCTGACTATGACTTGTCATTTCCAGAGATGTGCTTTATTTCAAATAAATCCATTTCAAATGGAAATGCAAAATGCATAATGAGTATTTTCCATTTTGCATTTTAAATGCTTTTCTCAATGCATTTTACATGCTTTGCAACATTCTTCCTACTATCTCCACTCATCTTTTTTTCATAAGCCCCAAATATCAGTCGGTCCTCAACCTCGCTACGAGAGATAATTTACATTTGTCAAGTTGCTCCCTGGTAGGAGCCCTGGCAATTGAGTGATACCATTACAAAAAATACTGATTCAAATACTGAACATGGGGCCATGACGCTGTAATATTATGTTAGATAGCAGTTTCTATGTTTTTACGTTGGCAACATTAGTCCCGCGCAAATTTTTTGTGGTTTCATAATCTGTAGTTGTGGTGTTTTTGGATTTACCATCATGTAATATGTTTGTTCTACATTGATGTCCATTATTAAATGACAAAATTGTTTAAAAATTCTATAATTATTTTGATTGTTTGACCTGAGAAACCATTTTGCATTTTCAATGCATTTTGAAAATAGGTATTTTGCATTTTACATTTGAAATGCTTTTCTAAAAACCATTTTGCATTTTCAAATGGAAAAGTTTTGACCCATTTCCATTTTGCATTTCAAATGGTTTTGGGTACCCATTTTGCACATCTCTGGTCATTTATACAGAATCAAAAAAAAATCATTTTTCAAATATATAATAAAAGTAATCGTCTATTAAAATAAATAATGGTGGGTACTTTATCGCTTGGATTTGAATGATTTTGAAAATGACACTCGTGCTTACGCACAAGTAAATTATCTTGTCGAATACCTACATTTTCAATTTGTATGCCGTTCGATGAAGAACGGAGAAATGTTAACTTCATAAATGATTTAGTTATTTTCAAGCCTCTGTGATTGCGTTCTTTTTTCATTACCTACCAAATTTTTTACAATAATATCGATATTGTTTTCTTCTATAGGTTGTATACGTCGATAGTAGAAACAAGAGAGATCGGCCATGAACCATTGTTGTCTGAAACCGCGCGCACAACGCGTCCCGCCTAAATCGTTCACTAATACTACTGCAAATCACACCTAGGCACAGCAACGCATCTATTGTATTTAGCTACGCATCTAACGCAAAACATTAATTGGCTTTGCCGCTTTGATAGTCTGTGCAGTTTTGTCGTAATTCGGCGACAGTCGACAGAACGCTTCCGTTATCTATTCCGTTTCTTCATTATCATTATATCACTTTGTTTCTAGTATATTATGGTAAGTACCTTCTGTTGTATCTTGGGACTAGTCAGAACCCGGAAGTAATTTAAAAAAAATTATATTTAAAAAAAGATCATAAAATTCAACCCTTACTATCCGTAGTTTAGCAGACTTGACCTCCTCTGCGGTACCTACCCGTCATCCTACAGATAGGTACTAGATTCTTCCGACTAACTTTTATTAAATCGCATAAAATACAACTGTCATCTCGTTCTGGGGTCGCGGGCGGCGAGAGCGGGGGCGGGAGTGGAGCGATGGCGGAGCGGAGGTCGGGGGCGGGAGGGGAGGGCCGCTGGAGATAATAACATGGAGATGAGAGAATACACGATTTTTACTTTTACTCTGCTTCTTTACAGCGAGGAAGACAAATTTTTGGGGATTTTTTTGACGATTTTTGCTAAACAGGGGGACGGTATCTCCCGATTTTGCCGCTTGCCGCCGGTTTGGTCCAAATTAAATGGTGTTTTCTGGAAGGCGTCATCACTGCTCTCACTGAGAGTATATGGGTTATGGGTGTATGGCGTTGCCTGGAAATTTCTTTTTTTAGAAATAACTTTAAGGAATATCAGACGGTCCTATATACATATACAGCAAAGCGCGCAATCGAAAAATCTCTTTGAAAGTGATTTAAAAATATTTGGAATTAATTTATAAGAATAAACCTATTTGGCGTTGCCGTAAAATTTCTTTGTTTAGAAATCATTTTATGAATATGATATTGAACTCCGTAATCTTACGATACAGGGCAAAATCCAGAAATCTGTTACAAAGTGGTTTCTTCACTGAATAGATAATACACACTGAAAATGCCTTCCATGTAGATTTGAATGGAGACCGATGTCACCACTGACTTGGTACCTTTTGGTTCTAACCCATCTAGCACGCACTTTGTCTTTCTTATACACTTACCTGAATATCGTCATCCAATTTGAATTTCATTGTGATGAAACACAGTTTTGTATTGGAAATTTAAGACCGATCGGCCAAGAATTTTGGATCACGAAACCCGCCAGCATCTTATTTCTTCTAAAAATATCAACATACAGGGTTTAGCTTATATAATTTTCCTATTTCTTTCAGATAATTTAGAAGTTTATAAAATGAAATACTTAGATGAAAACATGCATAGAATGGCATAATCAAAACACTTTCCCCCTTACTAATAAACGTGTTTTAAATTTTACACTACTGATATACATATTGATTCCTGGTATTAATTATTGTACCAGTATTTTGTTCTTGGCAAAAGAGGACGAGTTGAGAAGACTAAAGACGGGTTGTTTTACAGAATTTGAACAATTCATCAACATTCAAAGCTAATTTTCAAGTTCTGTTATTATTTCGGGTCTGTGAAGCAACTGGCCCATAATAATATAATAACAGAACATGAGTGGGACTTTCACAGAACTTGAAAATAAACGTTGATATTTGATGAATTGTTAAAATTCTGTGCAATGTCAAAAGTTCCGACTATTTCTGGTCTGTGAAGCATCTGGCCCATAATAATATTATAACAGAATCTCAATGGGACTTTCACAGAACTTGATAATTAATGTTGATATTTGATGATTGTTCAAATTCTGCGAAACAACCCGTCCTAACAGTTTTGCAAAACAAAACCATGAGAATAATTCTAAGATGAAACAAATATTCCAAAATTAAAAATATGACAAGGTAACGTCTTTTACAAATTGTATACTTAAATGTAATAGTTTTTCTTTTAAAAATGTTTAACAGCCGACAAAGTTAAGAATTTATGCGAAAACTTAATAAACATCATGACAAATAGAATCACTCTAGAAGAAGAAAAAATCAAATAAGATTTCCCTTTTGAAAGAAGTAAAAATCACAGAACTCGTTACTGTACAAAGCATTTAAGATCTTCCGAGAAGTAACGACCAATGTATGCAAAACGAAAATGTGTCAAAATTTTTAAAATGAAATTTTTAATTTTTGTAATTTGTAAAGTGTAATTCTGTAATTTTAAATACTTGTACATAGTTTGTAACTTTATTGCTGGATTAGTGTGTGATTTTTATATTAACATGTGCGTAACCACTGCACATATGCATTGTTAGTTAAATACATAGATAGATATATGTACTATTAGTTAAATACGTAGATATTTGTACTATTACATAAATACATAGATATATATGTACTATAATTAAATACATAGCTATATGTACTATTAGTTAAATACATAGATATATGTACTATTAGTTAAATGCATAGATAAACAACCATTTAGGATACATTGATGGTCGTTTATCAGTTATGAAATTTTAGAAGACGTTAATTAGTAAGCCCATTATACTAATTTGTTATGGATTTCCAAGCTCACATGTTTATTTATTTTAAGACAAACAATATTTAATTGCACACAAAAACAACAAAATTCTAAATAAATTTTACTGAGACCTGTTTATATTTGTTATATCAGCAACATCCTTATAATCATTTCCCGAATTCTGTATATGGTGAACGGGAGTATACAATTGTGATTCCGTGTTGGAGTTGTCGCAATAATACTGTAAATATTGTCTCGATGATTGGTATATGAAAAAAAGTAGTTCGGGGTTGTTAATTATTACATTTATGATTTTATATAAACAAGTTAAGTCATTAACTAAGTTTTGATCATTTTAGTTCATACAGTGGATAATCAGAATTGACACAGTACCTTGTAATACTCGTTCTGAAGTTGACAAATCTTAACAGTTTATTTTGAATTCTTTCTATCATGAGTGAATGATAGCGTATAACTTGATACAAATACTGGTGAGCTGTAATCGATTCAACATACCTTTAAAAAGTGATATAAAGTCATAACCTTTCCTCATCTGTGGTGTGTATTTACTACACGTTGCTTCGAATAACTTTAGTAACTCTATAAATACAATAAATTCTGGGTTCAGATATTAGGTATTCCTCCGTTATGCATTTATGCACTGAATCAAAAAATAATATTTTACATGGTTTTCATATTCAATTAAAAATCGGAGATTTTTGTTGAATATTTTGTGAAAAATACGCCAATACACTGCTACACGAAGAGTGTGCAAGGAAATGATACGCTATTGATGTCCCGCTTTAGTTCGCTATGCGGGAACATGAGAAATCCACACGTCCGCAGTTGTATTTAGAACATCTATAACTACGACCGCATAGCTGTGTGTGTGCGTCCAGCGCGCCAGCCAGTCGGTCGCGGGTCGTCTTTAGATGTGGACTTCTCGCACGTTTTTTTAGCATCTGCCGATGGTTTTTTCGTGTTTTCAGCAATTAAATTACAATTATTATCTCATTTGATATAAAACATAATAAACATAAGCGATTAGCTATGAATATTCCTATTTTTCCGATATTAAATCGCTTAACCACAGCACCGGAACGCGTGGATTTTTTTAACACAGTAAGGGAAAGGTTAAGCGATGAAAAAAAAACTAACCTTTAAACCTAACCTATTTATCCTAGTTTTTTTTTCTTCACTTTTCACTTATACACTTCACTTTATACCACTCTTTAAAGGTGTGTTTAATTGTCATTTTAATGAGTTGTCCGGTCACCGACAAAAACACTTTAAACTAATTTCAACGAACTGACTCGCCCACTGTATCTTCTACATGTGATAACCTCTACTCTCCAATAAGTTGATCGACGGAGTAACAAAACCAGTGACTCGGCCGAGCACTCGCCAAGTGTAATTCGGCCATAATAGCGACGCGCGCTATTGTTTCTCTATCTGCACTGACAGACTGAGGCACAGCAACGCGTGGCGGGGTACAGCTAGTGACAAATACATTTTTTTTAGGTTTTTTTTTATTGGCTGCATATTCTTTATATAAATCTCAATTTTCAAAGTTTTATTTGATGTAGTAATTTCAGTATGATTAATTAAATTTAGATTTTTTTCACAAAGTATGCACCCAAATCATTTATCTCAGTTGCAGTTGTTAGCACTATATCATTGTTGGAGTTATCTTAAAGTAATGGGGTTTTATTTTATTTTATGAAATCTCATAATTACTTGTTTATTTATTTATTTGTAAATACGGTAATATCTACGTAAACAAGAATGCATGTTCGTTCAGAAAGTTAAAAATTAAAATTTGATGAAATAATTACTAATACGAATTAAGTTGTCGAAGGGATTCGTTATAACTGAATAAGTAATATAATTTTTCCTTAGAAAACACATAACAACAACTCTCTGAATCCAAACATATCCAAAACAACTACATCCTCAATTTTTTCCTTAGAAAACACATAACAACAACTCTCTGAATCCAAACATATCCAAAACAACTACATCCTCAATTTTTCATTAGAAAACACATAACAACAACTCTCTGAATCCAAACCTATCCAAAACAACTACATCCTCAATTTTTCATTAGAAAACACATAACAACAACTCTCTGAATCCAAACCTATCCAAAACAACTACATCCTCAATTTTTCATTAGAAAACACATAACAACAACTCTCTGAATCCAAACCTATCCAAAACAACTACATCCTCAATTTTTCATTAGAAAACACATAACAACAACTCTCTGAATCCAAACCTATCCAAAACAACTACATCCTCAATTTTTTCATTAGAAAACACATAACAACAACTCTCTGAATCCAAACCTATCCAAAACAACTACATCCTCATTTTTTTCATTAGAAAACACATAACAACAACTCTCTGAATCCAAACCTATCCAAAACAACTACATCCTCATTTTTTTCATTAGAAAACACATAACAACAACTCTCTGAATCCAAACCTATCCAAAACAAATACATCCTCAATTTTTCATTAGAAAACACAACAACAACTCTGAATCCAAAACAACTACATCCTTAATTTTTCATTAGAAAACACACAACAACAACTCTCTGAATCCAAAACAACTACATCCTCAATTTTTCATTAGAAAACACATAACAACAACTCTCTGAATCCAAACCTATCCAAAACAACTACATCCTCAATTTTTTCATTAGAAAACACATAACAACAACTCTCTGAATCCAAACCTATCCAAAACAACTACATCCTCAATTTTTTCATTAGAAAACACATAACAACAACTCTCTGAATCCAAACCTATCCAAAACAACTACATCCTCAATTTTTTCATTAGAAAACACACAACAACAACTCTCTGAATCCAAAACAACTACATCCTCAATTTTTCATTAGAAAACACACAACAACAACTCTCTGAATCCAAAACAACTACATCCTCAATTTTTTTATCCACAGAAAATGCTGTTTTAAAAGTCTCAATGGTGAACCGAGCGCGAAATATTTTGACATTTAATAACAAAAGACTTAAAAATACTGGGCGTCTTTATTGGTATTTTTTATTCAGCGAGTGATATTGTAACATTGTGGGGGTTCGGTTGTACTACTTATTTATAGTTCGTATTTTGCCAACCTCTAAAGAGTTGCACGATTTCATAAGTATTATAGTGATTAATTTTTGGGTTACTATGCCGTGTTTCGCTTACTTCTTATTTAGTCTACATTGCTTAATGTGAAAAGAGACGCCGGACTAAACATTAGTTCTTGGTATCCGGTACTTGACAGCTACACCATAACTAAACGCCTACATTTTTATACCAAAATACCGGCCCTAAGAGGATTTGGCAGCCACCTCTGGTCTGGAGCTCCAAAATACTTGAAAAACATCCTAGATTGCGGGTAACAAACGATAGATTGAATGAAAGATTCCCGTAACTTAACAAACGGATTTCAATCTTTAGAGTTCTGACGTCAGGTGGGAATGCTATCCTTGTTCTACCAGTATTTCAATGGAATATGCTCCGAGGAACTAGCGTCATCGATCCCTTCGGCACCGGTGCACAGTCGGGAAACACGCCAAACGCGCACCCAACATTTGTATACGGTTGACAATTATCACATGAGAATGGGGTTTACTTGCTTACTACTCGTTCTCGAGTTCTACTGCTCGGTTGTGGAACGATTCGCCGGCTTCTTGTGTTTTCTATTTATTCCTCCCTCCTACAACATGAGACACTGAATTTCACTTAGGACTTAGATATACCTAAATCTACGAACTGCGGAAAAATATGGCGTTCCGCAATACCCAAAAATAAAGTCGGAATCGTAACGACGTAAGTGATGAAGGCGTGTATATAAATATTCGACGGTGTATTGGACGGACCTACGGTCGAATTCACCCTAGCAGGCCTAGAAAATTGATTTTTCCGCGGGGTTTATCAATGATAAACGTATTACTGAAATCTGTCTTACTTATTAGAAAAATAAAATCTGGTGCTTACCCCTAATTTTATAGTTGAAAAACGTTTTATAAATTTATAAATATGTTAACGGTAAGGTACTGTTTTTATTAATCAAATATAAATAACTTTCATCCTTGGGCATCGAAAAGATAAACAAGTAAAATATTATAATTACGAATTCGTCGGAATTAATTAAAATGTGATCCTCGTGCAAAGCACCGTCATTAGAGTCATTGTTGAAGGGTCCATGCTGGAGGAGTAAGGCCTCGACTAGTATCCGGAGATCCGCGGGTTCAAATCCCGGTGTGCACAAGAAAATTTTATTTGATTAATTTGTGTTATTTAACAATTTATTCATTAAAAATAATATACACTATGTTTTCGGCACGTTAAGATACTCTCAGTATCGCACTGGCGTAAGACCGCCATTCAGAATTGAAACGTTGTTTAAAATGGTTTTAGCCACAGACATATAATATTCATATGTCTATGGTTTTAGCCCAGATCTTAATAGCCAGGTACTTTACATTCCCACCTGTATCCCCTCCCTACTACTTTCAGCCTTATAATATACGCCAATTAGGGATACCATAGGCTAATTTAACATATGTACTTATACTATTTCAAACACATAACCATGTACAATGTGTCCTTAGAACGGGGTACCCCAGTAAGGACACATTATCTTATATAAAAAAAATAGTAAAACAAAAAAAAAAAAAAAAATGGCTACAGTCGGAAGCAGTTGGGACTCTTGTGCGGTACTCACATTAAAAAATTACAAAAGGGTTTTACCTAAATCTATAAACAGTAGGTAGTAGGTACCTACGTATTCCTGACCCCGGAAAAAAAGAAAAAAGAGGTGGTGTTAAGCAATTTGCCTATATTTTGGAGCCAGGTCACTCTACAAATGTTTGTCAAGTCGTGCTTTTAGATATCTAAAAATAATAGAAGCGTCCAATAGGATTGCGAAGTAGGTTACTAAATATACCTAAAGCCATTTCTAGCAACTTTTTGATTACGAATGGTGGTTTGAAAGACGACCTCTGTAATTCGTAGTAGGTATATGATATTAGGTCTATTTATTTAAAGAAGAGTGTCTGTGGCGCGCGGCGTGGATTTGAGTTTTATTCTATTTTATTGCTATTTTTTTGTCATCCGGACGGAGCAAGGTCAATTCTATGTTTTACTAAAACCTTCATAATGTGCAGAAATCAGCTATTTTGTTGCTATCCGACGGAGTAAGGTCAATTCTATGTTTTACTAAAACCATCATAATATGCAGAAATCAGCTATTTTGTTGTCATCCGGACGGAGTAAGGTCAATTCTATGTTTTACTAAAACCTGCATGTTGTGCAGAAATCAGCCATTTTTTCGTCATCCGGACGGAGTAAGGTCAATTCCACGTTTTACTAAAACCATCATAATATGCAGAAATCAGCTATTTTGTTGTCATCCGGACGGAGAAAGGTCAATTCTATGTTTTACTAAAACCATCATAATATGCAGAAATCAGCTATTTTGTTGTCATCCGGACGGAGTAAGGTCAATTCTATGTTTTACTAAAACCTGCATGTTGTGCAGAAATCAGCCATTTTTCGTCATCCGGACGGAGTAAGGTCAATTCCACGTTTTACTAAAACCATCATAATATGCAGAAATCAGCTATTTTGTTGTCATCCGGACGGAGAAAGGTCAATTCTATGTTTTACTAAAACCATCATAATATGCAGAAATCAGCTATTTTGTTGTCATCCGGACGGAGTAAGGTCAAATCTATGTTTTACTAAAACCTGCATGTTGTGCAGAAATCAGCCATTTTTTCGTCATCCGGACGGAGTAAGGTCAATTCTACGTTTTACTAAAACCATCACAATATGCAGAAATCAGCTATTTTGTTGTCATCCGGACGGAGAAAGGTCAATTCTATGTTTTACTTAAACCATTATAATGTGCAGAAATCAGCTATTTTGTTGTCATCCGGACGGAGAAAGGTTAATTCTATGTTTTACTTAAACCATTATAATGTGCAGAAATCAGCTATTTTGTTGTCATCCGACGGAGTAAGGTCAATTCTACGTTTTACTAAAACCATTGTATTATTTGTTGATCGCGAAAAACTTGTGTGCAGAAAGCGCCCACGATACTCAAAACACTTTTAACGTGACGTTTACTTAATCAGCAGAAAACGACCACTGCGCTTGTATTAAAAATAAAAGTGTGTTATTATCATCATTTTTTTTGTAATAAATAAAGATAATGATATCCTCATCGGGATCTCCCGTGCTGAGGATTTCATTTTCATTTTATTAAAATTTTGTAATTTGAAGTAATAATAAATTTATTCTTCTTCTTTCGTTAGGTAAATAAATACATTAAATAATGGTGTTTTTTTGTTCAGTGGTTGAGTGGTTTCAGTCTCTATTTAGTGTCAGTATATTATCTATTTCTAATCTCCCTGTGTTATGTATACAGCTTATAATTTTGAATTTAAATTTTAAAATATTGTTATGAGTTTTGAATGAGAGTGGGATGTTGCTGTAGACTTTAGTACAGGTATGTTGAATTGTCATTTTGATGTGTTAACCTTTCATCCCAAATATCTACGTGTCAAGCCTTAATTGCTTTAGGTATGTTCCTACGTTAATATTTCTAATTCTAATGCTATACTTCGTTGTTTAAAGTGTTATAATTTATAATAAACCGGCGCCTCCTTCTTTCACGATTCACTACTTTATACCACAATATTAAAAAATTACATTACATGACTTTAATTCGACTCATTATCTCATTACGGTACAGAGATTTTGCGTCAAGTACTCCTCGTACTCTCTTGGCACTAATAAGAACAAATTTTGAAGTTTTCAGCGATATCGGTGGGCTACTTTTCAAGTTTTGCGAGCACAAACATACGCGGGCTGAACTAATTAGAATTTAACTCGACCATTTGGAATGCATTTTATAATATTATAAGTTATACTGTCGCAGAGCGGCTTGTATATTGGGAAGTTAAAATTTGTGGTTGTATGTATTTTTGGATAAGAATTCTGAAAAAAAAAATTAGATATCGACAACAGCGCCACCTATCGAATCCAAAACTATTTGTTTACGTATTTCAAGCTGGAACCAATCATACGCATTCACAAAATTTCATTGAAATCGGTTGGGCAGTTTCGTAGATTAGGGCGTACGAACGCAGTGACACGTGATTTTTATATATTAAGATGAATAGCTGCTATTTTTAGGTCATAAGTCATAACCAATGAAACATCGTGTTTGTCTGAATTCTCGACAAATTAGTTTCGATTTTGGAAAAAGGAAAAAAATTCAGTTGAAATATTATACATATTATACGTAGGTAGGTAGGTACTATTACTCTATTCGTTTTTAAATAATTTATTTCAACTCCTTGACCAGAACACCTCTGCCGCAAGCCGACTGCGACTGTCGCAAAGCTCGGCGCATCTTCCCTTCGCAAATAATTATTGGCACTCCACTCACTGCCTTCCCTTACAGACCTACCCGGTACGTACCGACAGGGGCGGCGGCGGGGTGGGCAGGAAGACAGGGGTAAACTAGCAACACTTGCGGGTAATGGCCGACAGGGGGAGACTTAGCGCAGAGGCGGTGGGAGATTTGTGTGGAAACCTACCAAATAATATACTACTATTTATTAGTGGGAATATTTTATGTGAGGTTAGCGTTTTTTTTTTTTACGTCAAATTTCGAAATTGATGCCCGAAGTCGTTTCTACTCAAGAAAAGTTGGCAATTGTCACCACGGTTAGCAGTAGATAATAGAAAAGGCTGGAGAAGATACGGCATGGATGCGTTCCGACTGTCGCCGAGGTAAAGCCAGGTACTTCCCTACCCTTTCTTTCTTTCCCTCCCCACTGCATTCAGCCTCACAACATACCCCAAAGTCTCACTGACTCCAGACGGTTGGGGGCAGTTGGGACTATTGGTTTTGTGGTATTCAACTAACAAAGCGGCGGAGCCAATGACAGTTATATTCATGTAGAAACGGTATTTGCGAACGATGTTGGCGACACGCGTTGTGCGCGGTTTCATACTAATAATGCTTGCGATACTGTCAGTATCGCCCTGGTGAAGGACCGCCATCCAGAATCAAAACTTTGCGTCCGTCTCGATACGAAAACTCCTATGAGTAAGTCATTGCAAAATCCATAATTTTAAATGTTACTCAGATTAATAAATTGAAAAATGGTTTAGCTGTGTTTAGTGACTTGTTCTGAATATCCAGGTGCTTCTCAAACTTTCCTCTTTCCTATATCTTCAATCACTTAAAAAAAATAACTAGTTCTGTGAGCAGAGACTTCACAAGACCACACGGAGTATAGTATAAATTTGGTCAAATTATTCGCTTTTCTGTTAAAAATGGGACTGGAGGCCGAAAACTGATTTAATTTCGTAACAATCTATCTTTAAAACACGAATATGTTATGCGGATGTCGGAACACGTGTTCTTCAAAATAATAATACTTTGGCATCTCGTCCATTATATTTATTCATACAAGGGAACCTGCGTGAACACTTGCTCAGATATATTATGAATTACTAACATTTTACTGGGAAATGGTCATGCAGACACATTTTCAACAGTATCTTGATAAAAAAATCCGTTCTCATTTTTCTCCGTGTACTGTTCACAGCCGACTAAAAAGCTTTTGTTACTACGATGGGTCACGCATGTCATCATTATAAGGTTGTGTTTATAGGTTTTCTAGGAAGGTTTTGTGATAAAAACAAAAAATTTAAATTAAACAAATCTTTGCGAGTTACGCCACTGCGTCTTCTTGGGCATGTTTTTCTCCTGTGTAAAACCGCCCAGTCGCTGTGTACACAGCGCCGAATATTATCGGCCAGGGGCGTGTCGGGGACCAAATAATAAAAGGCAGCCGAGGGCAAAAGTAGTCTATAAAATGAGCAGGGCCGAAATACGGTCGGTTGATTAAAATATCTTGCAGGCCTTACGAATGAATTAACAGGTTTCCTGAATGCACCTGTTTCGACATCGGAAAACGTGCGTTAAGATTGATAACATATAGTGACGAATTGCGAAAATATTTGGATTTTCATGGACACGTGTTTTACCATTGTGATAATATATTTCTAATTTACTGAAAGTTTATCAGGAAACCTGTTTTTCTCCGTGTACAAACAGTACCAGGTTTTACTGATTAACTCTCTGGGGTCAGTGAGGGGCTATGGCATCCCCAACTGGGATATTTTGCTGAAGGTAGTGGGGAGGAAGAGGAGATGGGGAAGAGGAAGGTGGGAAAGTACCCGACTAACCAGATCTGATCGTCAACTACGTCTAAAGCCTTTTCAAGCAACGTTTCGATTCTGAATGGTGATCTTTCACCAGGGATGGCGATAGTTTGCGTTTCTATCAACATGTTTAATTTAGTCGACTCGTTGTTTCTTCGTTGGCGATCTGCAGTCATGCGCGGGGATGAAGATAAATTTCAAACATTATCGATAACATCTTTTTGTGCTTGTGTTAGGGGGCCTGAAATGTCCAAAAGTTAGTCGTGAATGTCCATTGGACGGGGCTACAGGCAGGTCGTCCGTGCACGCGTGTGTGACGTCATTGCCGCCGCCCAATGTTTGCGGGGGGCGCCTTATCTAGTTTCTTCTAGGTCGATGGTTCTTCATAACCGAATTATATTCCATTTTCTTCGCTTATTAACCTTCTGATATTTCTTCTTTATTTTTGTACTAAAATATTTCTTGACGTGATGAAAAACCTGCAGAGGATATGATACAAAATTATAACAACCTTAATTTGTTTTAATTTTAACAAAGCATTATATTGTTCATATATCCTACTACCACCACAGTAATCGGAAAATGTTGCTTGTACTGTGATGGAGGACTTGATGAGGAGAAATTGATCACACGACGCCTGCCTAACTTATTATAATGTTAACTTATAGCCAATTTTCAAAATCTTCACGAAATTTTGATTTATGCGATTAAAATATATTGAATTAATAGGTACCTGCGATTCAACTCACATTTAACAAGTGATACAAAGCGATGAAAAAAAACTAACTGTTTCATCCTTTTCATGATTTTGTATCACTTTATAAAGGTATGTTAAATTTTAATTTTGATGTGTTAACCTTTCATCCCAAATATCTACGTGTCAGGCCGTAATTGCTTTAGGTAAATATTGCTAATGTTAATGCTTTATTTCGTTGTTTAATGTTATAATTACAAATTATAATTTATTTAATAATTATATTTTCTTTTTAATATTTTGATGTTTAATAATGTAGTGGATCCCCCGCAATGCTTCTCTATTGCGAATGTCTTTCTCAGGCGCCTCCTTCTTTCACGATTCACTACTTTATACCACAATATTAAAAAAAACTACATTACATGACTTTAATTCGAATCCGCGTCTCATTACGGTGCAGAGGTGTGTTGAATTGTCATTCTGTTGAGTTATCCGGTTACCGTTATTTTAGTACGTAGTAGTTTTTTTAAGTAATATTTTTTTCATTAGTCTATCCTATTTTTAAGCTGTTTTTCCTATTTTTTGTGAAATAAACCTTTCCGTTCTGTTCCAATCCTCTTCCACACAGTCCATCCAACCTTCTTTAGTATGCAGTTGGATAGCTTCCTCGGAGGCACCAACATGGTCAAGCATTTACGTGCCCTGTTGCATTATTTCGCGTTTACACGGCAGTCTTCCCCTATCACTAGTTCTTTTCCATGTTTCGGTCTCCTTTTTTTGGTTACAAAATGTTTGAAAAGTTATTGCTTTGGATAGCCCTTAACCCTTGGAACTAGATACATTCTTCTTCTTTCATATGATGAGGGGTCAGATGGGAACTTCTAGGTCTACGAGCCAGTGTCGCAAGCATAGGACGGACTACAACATTGATAGTCAGCACGGCCGCAGAAACTGTTCCTTAGTAAACAGCATTGCTGCATTGTGCTCTTGACAGGGCTCGATAACGGTGACAGTCCCGATGTATCGGACGGATGGAAACACTAATCATGTGGGCATAGCGGCTACACATGTCAACGCAAAGGACATTGCAATATTTTCATTGACTGGAAGCAACCTCTACGTTTGCATAATCTAAACACAACATAGAAAAGATTTCCTCACAGAATTAGGGTCATACAATTTGCGGATCGGATTTTATACGAAGAACTAAAATTCCATGGAGTTCGCTGGTTTCAACAAAATAAAAATCTTTATTTATCTTTTTGAATAAGTAAAACCTCAAAATTTAATATTTAATTATTGAAGATACTCTTAGCGATTTTTAAACGAAAATTTAAATAGACAAAGATATGGTTGCATCAAGGACTTGAACCCAGGGCCTAATTATTGAAGATAATATTATTATTGATATTATTGTCTTCAATAATTAAATAAAAATCTTTTATTTATTTAACAAAATTTAAGTTTCACGGGCAATAGCTATCGTGCACTTCATTCTCCTCTAGCCATCTTTTCTGACGTCTTTTCTGTGTTCATCATCAGGGCAGATATATCTGTAAAGCTGTGCTAAACGCTGGATCGAGGAGGAGGGAGCACAACACTACGTCCTCTGTGATCGAGTAATTAAGACTACGAATCCAGTGGTCGCGGGTTTAACCTCCCATTTTATATTTATTTTATTTCACAATGAAATCATTAAAATAATAAATATATAGCTATTCCAATGAGAGGTTGTACGTTGTCATCGATGACCCTCCTAAATGCTTAGATAAAAAATCTTCCTTACACGTCTTGTATGAAAACGATATGTAATGCTACAAATACATTGCGAACCGAAACGCGAGCCGAGCCACGAATTGCGGTATAGGAACTAAACAACTGCAAACGGCGTTTCGCGCCATTGCTGTTGCTTCGTTCCTTTTCCATAAGTTGAGGCATATATACCTACTAGAATTATGACGTCACGCACGACGTCTCTCTGGGACTACTATAGAGTACATTCCTAAATGGAAGAGCCGTATTTGGTGATCAGATCTCATTAACCCGGTACTTCCCAACCTTCACCTTTCTCATTTCCTTCCCCTCCTCACTACTTTCAGCTTAACATATCCCTAATGGGTGATACCATAGATAGGTCATCTGGCTCCGAATGTTTGGACTCCTGTGCGTTATTCATCATTTAAAAAAGGAATATTAGGGATGCAATAGTCCAGTTCCAGACGGTTTGGAACAGTTAAGACCCTTGTACGGTAAACGCAGTGGAGCAAAGTTGTTTAAAATGCTAGGTTTTTTTGCAAGAACACTTATTAACTCGGAACCATCCACCAAGTCTCTCAGTTAAATCTCTCTATTTTTCTTTCTAACTCTTTCTCATTCTTTGTCACCTTTTCTATCCCTTCCGACATGTGTCCACTCCAATTGGGGTTGCCGTAGTTAATTAATGGCTCGTGTGCCTATCTGTGACTTCCCTCCTAAAATAGCAACGTGTTCGCTAGAACCCACTAAGTATTTTTCCACCGAATTCCCTGTCTTTGAAGGAACCCTTAAAACCGGAGATATCGGAATTCAGGAAAAACTAGCTTTATGATATTTGTCAGGTAAACGCAGCTACTTTCAGCGCATTTCAATCATGATTCCATGTACCGACTAGGAATACAAGAAAAAATAAGTAACATTTTTCTGCAACACGTACACGACCAATTATCAGACACACCCACAAACCAATAGGATGAATGAGCTGGGCAACACTAGGGATACTATTGATATATTTACTGACTCCATTTATATAATTAAGCATAATCTATACCAGCACCTTGCTGAATTATAGTTGTGTAGGTAATTTAGTTTTAGTTTCTACATTTTTTCCGACTTTATGTCCGGGTTAAATCTTTCCCATAGGAAAAACTAAACCCTTCCACACACTTATCCACAAATGATCATCTAGTCAATCAAAATTATGCAAGTGCATTATATAAGCATAATAAATACAAAACAATACAAGAACCACACATCAACTCACCAGAGATCAAATGGGAAAATAATTCACCGACTCCAGATATTTTCATATCAGAGGGTTCGGCTCGGTAGAACTCCTAACAGGGCCTATAAATCCTACTGATCCCTCAACATAAATATTTAAAAAAATCTTTCGTTATCCCACATGTATTTAAAATGACTGATTTTTGCATTTTTATATATAAATTTTTTGATAGATCTAATACGCCTAAATTTTTAATGAGAGAGCTAGGTATAATGCCAGTAGCCGAAATAACAAATGGTAATATTTATATATTTATAGTCTGAGAATGCCAAATTCTTTTTATCTCATTTCCTAAATGTGTGTATTTTCTTATTTTTTCATTAACAGATTTTTTAATATTACTGGAATTTGGAATAGCGACATCAATGATATAAGTTGTTTTTTTTTTAAAAATTTTTTCATGTAAAACTATATCGGGTCTATTATGACTAATCGGTATTAAATATTATTGTTTTATTTTATATTTCTGTTATGATTTAATAATATTGTTTCACATTTGGTTTATCAGTTTTTCATTACTGCATGTGTTTGGTCTTGCAATGAGAATATGCTTAACCCATCGCCTTGCTGGAAAACTATTTGAATAATGCAACATGACAATAAGGAATTTGAGTAAAAAATATTTAGACTTTTAAAAAATATATACATTTAGATAAAAAAAAACACCGATTCTGAATTTACTTATATATTTATTTATTTTGACTCTCAGTATTTATAACTCGTTCTTAAAACATGATTTAAAAGCTTTACTGTATACACGCGCCATGATTGGTCGAACGAAATCTAATGTCAAATGTAATCCGTAATGTACAACTTAATAATTAAACATCTCTTTCTATTACATGCGTACTTAGATAATAAGAGGAAGAGGTCGCTATACAGTTTTAAATTGTATTATGGTATTTATATATTTATTATATATTTAGGTATTTTGATCTGAGTTTTTGAGATGATTTGTGGTTGTCTTTTTAGTTTTATCGATTGGTTTCGCTTACATCGTAGTATCTCCTGACATTTTAGGTTTTGCTAAATTCAAAGCGGTAAAATTGAGGTTATTCCATAATATAAAGCAACTCAAACAACTAGCGCGACCGCGACTAAAATCACCTGCATGCCAATTTAACGTTTTTATAAATGAGTAAATCGGAACTCAAATTTATATTTGTTGATATATTTTTTTAAATGGACTAAAAACGTTCTTATTGAAAATAAATAGTGCAAATTCGAGTTCGATTGTTTTTTTAATGCAGAATAAGATTGGGACACGGTAATTTATTTATGATTGGGACTACTTTGGAAGCAGTTTGGTGAAAAGTCTGGCAAATCGGGCCTTAAATTTCCAATACATAACTGTGTTTCATCATCATTATGCAATTCAAATGGGATGGCGATATACGATGTCAGGCAAGTGTAAGTGAGACAAAGCACGTTTTGCATGTCACTGTCTTTCCACTGACCAATTACCGTCTGATTCTTCAAACGGTAATAAGTCAACGGCGACAATGGTTTCCATTCAAATCTACGTGGAAGGCATTTCTAGTGGGTATCATCCATTCAGTGACTTTGACGATCATGGTTGTCCATTATATTTTCCAACTTCCCGGTTTGATATAACGAACATATTATACGTATATTTAGCTGTTTTCTCCAAGAAAGGGTACTTCGTTTGCCTCAATTTTCTCGGCATTGTTTAATAATGATAAGCAAAATATTATTCAATTTGGCTATTTCGGATGAAGGGCACCCCTGTTTACATAATATAATCTAAGTTACCTTAAAAGCCCAATCCACGTTGGCGCCAACTCGCCAACATGTGAACGCCGTCGCCAACGTTGGTCGGTTAAGAGGAAGCTACAAGCCAAAAATGTGTATATTCTTGGTATACCCTTATATCGTAGGTAATAGGCATTAAAATCGCTTGACAAACGGAGTCTAGAAACGTTTGATTTCAAGCAAAAAACTGGTTTTTATTTATTTTGTAAATAATTTTATAAGAAAGCAAAAAAGTTAATCAAGTAAAACTGTCACAGATAATCTTAGCTATAATACTGGATTTTTTAAAAGTTGTTTTTATGCGTTCATACATTTCTATTGAAAAAAATATTTTTTCAGTAGTTTGCATTTATATTTTTTTATTGAGTAATTTATATATTTATTTGTATTCTACTCAAGCGAAGCGATAGGAAAACCTTCAATTTATCTAAAGCATATTTTTTTGTATTCACAATGTACACCAATTCGTTATAAAGATTAATCAAAATAGTGATTTGGCATTAAGCTCCTCCTTAAAAACGGTCATGTCGTTTAGGCGGCATATCGAAAATGGCACATTATAAATCATTATTTATTTATTAGATACTAAAAAATACAATTACAGAATAATGAATCTTTGACTGTCCAACTGGGAAGGTTTCCCGTTTCAGGACAACCGCATTGTTAGGTTTACTTCATATGAAGTAGGTAATCTAACACAAATACATAACAATAAATTCATATCATTTGAGAAATTACTTTTTACATAACATTGTGGAAATTACTTTCATGTTTACAATATAAGAGATAAGTTAGGTAAGCATCGTAATTTTTTTATTGTTTCTATGGTGTGTAAGTATTATTATTTTAACTGATTTAAGACGTGTTTTCCAATAAGAGGTGTTATTTTTATATTCAATCGTAAAAGATCAATGGTTTCGTTGTTTGTGTGGCATGTAGCGCCGTCTTGTTGAAAGTAAACGTTGTCCAGATCAATACCATCCAATTCCGGCCATAAAAAATCATTAATCATACTCTCGATAGCGCAATCCATTCACCTTAACTATTGCTCCAGCCTCATTTTCGAAAAAGTAAAGTCCAATGTCTCCGCCGGACCATAAACCGCACCAAACAGTCACACGTTGAGGATAGAGAGGCTTTTCAACAATAACTCTTGGGTTTTCCGAGCCCCAGATGCGATAATTTTGCTTGTTGACGAAGCCACCGAGGTGGAAATGGGCCTTATCACTCAACATGATTTGCATTTGATTCACTCAAGTGAATTTTAATAATTTCAATGCGTTGTTGAAGCGTGTATCGTTCCATTTGTATTAATGGCGTAGTTTCTACTTGTTAATTGTCAAAAAATGACAGCTTCAAAAGTAACATCTACCGAAATAGCGGGCTATTCAAAATAACACCTCTTATTGGAAAACCCTGTAGTACATATTGTTTGGGTTTGTAAAGTGTGGTGGGTGCGTAAGGCGTTCACATATTTATTTAAAAATATTAAATAAATATGTGAACCTACTGGAGCCAGTGAGACTACGGCATTACTAATTAGGGTATGTTGAGAGGATTAAGGTAGTGGAGAGGGTAAGGAGATGGGGAAGAGGAAGGTGGGGAGTACCTGGCTAGATCTAGTCACCAAACACGGCTAAAGCCTTGTAAGCAACGTTTCAATTCTGAATGGTGGCCTTACACTAGGGCGATACTGAGAGTATTTTGGTGAAAGAGTTTGAACCCGTGCCTTCTGATAAATCAGCCAACCAAAAAATAAAATAATACCTGCAAAATCACGGGATATAATGTTGGTACATAACGCTTTCGTAAAAAGGGCACAAGCGCAGCCCTCGAAATAGCACGAAATCTGACTACTTGAAATACACATTTCATATTATAGATTTAAAATAATTTTCTGGTTAAAATAATATTATTTTATAGGTAGGTACTTTATCGGTTGTCCGAATTCTGGACACATCAGATCCAATTTCGAAAAGGACAATTAAAATAATTTTCTATAAAAATATTACAAAAGTAAGTAATTTATCGCTGAATTCTTAGCACAGTCAGTTCCCATTTTGATAAAGATACTTAAATTCAAAACACACCTGAGTTCATTGAAAAAGAGTTACAATCACTCACAGACAGAAGGCAGACCCACAACCGAAATTAATATATTTAATAAGTGTAAAAACCTTTATTTTTCACAAATTTCCTCGTTAAGTTTTCCATGAAAATTGTAAGGAATATTTACCCGTTTAAATGGGACCTTAAATGTATTTACCGCAATACAATTTACTAGCGAATTTAAATAGAGCTTGAAAGTGATATTTACAGGCTGACCACAGAGCGGAAAAACAACGGAAAATGAAAATTGCGGGGAATATGGAACTGAACCGAGAGATGTCAGGGTTAACGTCAAGGAATTTTATTTTTATTTGATTTAATTTCTTATTGGTAATTTAGTAAAAAAAGCTTTCAAATAAATATGTTTTGAATGTGCCCAAAAGTTAAGGCTTCTACGCGAAGATGAATAAGTATCGCTAATTTATTAAAAATCTCTTCAAATTATTGGTGATCCGGTTAAAAACGTGATTGCAGGCCGTTTCCTGATAAACTTTTAGTAAATTCCCAATATGTCGGAACATGCATTATTTTCCTTGATAAAATACTCGTACAATGAAAATGCGGAAATTTTATGATTTTTATGAACACGTCTTCCGATATCGCGATAATACATTCGTACCTATTTTTAAAGTATATTAGGAAACCTATCAATTCATTCTATAAGACCTCCCGGTTTTTGACCGGATTACCAATAATTTGAAGAAATTCAATAAATTTGCAATATTAAATATTAGTCA
Source organism: Hesperophylax magnus (assembly GCA_026573805.1). Lineage (NCBI taxonomy): Eukaryota > Metazoa > Arthropoda > Insecta > Trichoptera > Limnephilidae > Hesperophylax > Hesperophylax magnus. Next base: position 6,863,250 of record JAIUSX010000184.1, on the reverse strand, counting down.
TTTTTTACCGTGTTTGGCAGGTCAAAATTATATATTTACTTGCAAACTAGCTGCCCCCGGCGTTGCCCGGGACTTTATAGTGTTTTTCGAAATCATAAGGTAGACAGTAAGTGTGCAAAATTTCATAAGAAGTATCAAAATTGTGCTTAAACGGGATGGGGAGTTGTTTTTCGAAAGAATCGCGTGTAGACAGTAACCTTCCACCTGTTTTGAAGTGTGCATAATTTCGTCAATGTAAGACAGTAAGACATTGTCCTGCGGAGATAGTCGGCCCGTCTATCTCTAGGACAATGTCTGTGTTCATGGTCCTGTTCTCCAAACTTCTGTTCATACCAGAACAATGGTTCCGGAGCTGGGACATTATAATATTGTCCTGTCCTCGTGTGAACTATGCACACCGGGTACTGTATATTATCTGCCTGTACATCATATAAATAAATAAGAATAAAAAAAAAACTTATGTACATTCTAGCATCACGTGCATCAATCAAATGCATTGTACATATACCTTTGTATTAGTGATCGAAGAACCGGTGGATGCAATCTGTGAGACATCAATTGATAATAATTTGACTAGTCCGTAGATCTAATAACATAGATCATTGTAGAAATGAATTATATATTTGTACATGTTCCATGATGACTCCTCAAAATGACATGAATGATATAAAGTCATTAAAAGTGATGAAACAAAAACTACATATTTAACCTAGTTTTTGTTTCATCACTTTTCATATCTTTATAACACTTTTTATAGGTGTGTTGAATTGTCATTTTGATGAGTTATCTGGTCACCATTTGTACAGCGCCCTTGAGGTGATTTTGCGCAAAAACGGCTTTATACAAATCATCCAAATATTATTATTAACAATAATTGCTAAAGTTGCCTCTACGATCATGACAAATCGTCCTCGTTAGTAGCGTGTATTTTATAATTTGCAAGACAAATACATAAAGTAGCACATATCCCTCCTCGATATTTGCTGTACCTATTGAGTAAAAAAATATTTTTCACTTTGGTTAGTCATTTTGAAATTTAAGTTTTGTATGAAAAAGGCCCCTCAGTTTTCATCGATAAAAGCAACCGTCAGTATTTGCACTTCATTAAACGCTGTGTTCACTCGAATATTTCATTACAAACAAAGCAAGTGACTATTCTACATCAAAGCGAGACTTGATCGTTTTTCTTCTTTAACAGGCCCCTGGGAACCCAAACATTCTCTTCTTCATTTTCCACTTCTGTTTCATTATGTCTCTCTGTCTGCGCGAACGGAATATGACTGTTGCAAATGAAGAATACTGAGAAATTTCCGAACAATACCTATCCTGTTCACTTTCTTCTTCGGAGGGGATAATATAAATTCTTCTGGATATTCCAATTGGTTTAATTAATTCGGATGTAATTGTTTTATTTTTGGCCAAATTCGCAAACAAACGAGCGCCCGACCGAGGGCCGAACTACAAAACGGAATCAAAAATCTTAATTAATGAAAATTGGGCAAGGGAAAGCTTTAGTTTGGGAAAATAAGCTGTGCAAGGGAAGGCTGGGCCTACAGTGGACGGATGTCGATAATAAGCACACGACTGGGGCGTTTGAAGACACTTTGTCGAGGTAATAAATAGATTTTAAGGCGATGCACTACGTCGTGTAATATTATAAATTGAGCCGCTATCAATAACAACCCTTACATAGATGGCGATAAGGTTTAAATTCCCGCTTAACACCATCCGCCTGTTTTGATTTATGCAAGAAAAAAACATGGCCAAAAAGTGACTTTTATATTATTTTGTGGATGTTCAGGCATAAATTTTTTTTTTTTTGATCATTTTATAAATAACTTAATTTGCCACATTATACAATAAAATCATAACCGAAAATGGGTTCGTAAGTAGGAGATTTTGAACTTTAAAGCAGTTTTCATAGGCCTATACATTATTTTTTTCTGGGCTTATAAAAACACTTATATAAAAAATACTCGATTATTTCAAAGGTCAAGATGTATTCTACTCGCAGTATTTAATCAAAGCATCTGAAACATTTCTAGGCGACCAAATTTTCAAACCAAAAACACATGATTTTGCATTACTACGTATGGCATCGCCTTAAATAATAATAATGTTAACAAATTATTAATTACTATAAATTTTAAAAAATCTTCCCAGAAAAAGTAAATGCCGACGACGGAAACACATGTTTACCTTTAATAAAAAATAATAATAATGTTAGTAATTTGAACGTAAGACAAGCCATTTTTTCCATATTCGCATTAAAAATTTTAAAAATCAAATATTATATTTTTATATATAATAATAAAATTAGAAAGCGTATTTTATCACCTTTCAAATGCAGTTTTTAGTTTTCCAATAAGTTCAGAAATATAATATTTATTTGGATTTTATTTATTTACTTATTAATTAACGCCCTTTTTCGGGGCTTTTACATATAAATGTTTAGAAATATACATTATTTATTGTACATAACTGAATTGCTTCATTAACAACACTTTATATTTGTTTAAAGATAAATGGAAGATGTCCATTGACTTGGTATAGGAATTGTTTCCCTCCATTAGTATTCTGGGCAAAGAGGAATACAAATAGTAGTTAGTCCCAGAATTTCTGCACTGAAATAAATCCTGACTTCTAGTATTGCGTTGTGAAATTTTGTTACAAAGCGGGAATACTCCGACCTGTCTGTCGAAATATTGCAGAGGCCTGAGGGTTTCATACATTTGTGTTGGTTCACAATTAATCAGTGACCAGATGTGAGATACGCGTTTACACGCGGACAATGCGACCGGTGCGGTGCTGGGGGTAAGACATTGTCCTGCAAAGATAATCTGCCCGTCTATCACTAGGACAATGTGTTTGTTCATTGTCCTATTCTCCAAACTTCCGTTCAAACCAGGACTATGGTTCCGGAGCTGGGACATTATAATATTGTACTGTCCTCGTGTGACTTTCTCATCAGAAACAAATTATTAAGTAAAAGCAATAATTAGTCGCCTGAAATATCAATACAAATTGAAAATATCTCCCGAATAAAAATAAATGCCGCCAAAGGGAATTGAACCCGCAACTTCTGATGTCCAATCAGATGCTCTGGACCACTAAGCCACTTCGGCTTATTTCCAACCCGCCAAATAATTCAATATGCACTAGTACAATTACCGCTTATTATGTTTTTTTTGGCGGCATTTATTTTTACTCTGGAGATATTTTCAATTGTATTGATATTTAAGGCGACTAATTATTGCTTATATTTGTTATCCTTTGTGCTATGCATAAAAACTTGTCTTATAAACATTAGTTTATAATTAAAAAATGATGCTCATCAGAAGATCATCAGATTCTTCTGTAGGAACTCCTCTCCACTACCTTCAGCCTCACAAAATACCCAATTGTGGATTCCATAGGCTCAAGACGGTCGGGAGCAATTGGGATCCTTGTGCGGTGTTTACATAAAAAATAACTATATATTTTAACTAGTTCTAAAAAAACTGGATAAATAACCGATTCCACATTGCTCTACGACAACTGTAGCCGCAGTGAGAGCCCATTTCCCTTACAAAGTTTGCTTGTAAATCTCGCCAAGATTGCAAAATGTCGGTACAGTTGTGGAATTCTCCCTGCTGCGTAATAATGTACCCTCTCCCGCCATGAAAGAAAACAACGCCGGAAAATGGGCGATATTTGAGGAGGGAAACTTAATTAATTCCCACGTTGTTTATATTATATTATTTGTAACTAAAGACTGGAGATTTCTCGATGAGCTACATTCATTTTCCCTTCAAATATTTAATAAGTTCTGATCAAAAGAAATACCTAGTTTAAAATTAAATTAGGAGTTAGATATTATGTATATTATGAGACGCAAGTTCGAATCTCTTTTACGATTAACACAATTAAACAGAAGGTAATGGTCGAAATTGGGAATCGAACGTAGGATCTCTGTCTTACCAACGACAATGTCACAATCCACTCGGCCATTGTGGCTGAGTTGGCATCGCGTTTGGGTCTGTGAGTTCAATTCCTCGGCTGGCTAAGTCCTACATCACAGCATACATCACATTTTCCACTTACTGTGTTAGTAGTAGGAGATTTTCAAATATTGTCAGGTTATTCGTAACCCGGGAATGATTGTCTTTCTTAAAAAAAAAGTATTACAAAATCGAAGATTAAAATCACAAAAAATAACAATCATTGAAAGAGGACACCTTTGAATGGTTTTGTGCACACCGATAGTATCGAAAGTAGATACAGACTAACCTTTAGAGGACAAGTTTGAAGGTATTATTTGTAACACACTCATAGAATCAGTTTTTCGAACTACTGGTTGTTTTAAACTCCCTCTCGCAGTCCCAAATTACCACGAAAATTCCAAAAGATACTGGGTGCGTAGTGACCTTTATCAATTACGTTTTAATTTTGAGTGGCGATGCAATTCGACAATGTTATTTTTTGTGTTTTTTTTTGTTTCGTTATTCTTAACAAAAACAAAATTATATTTTGATACATCCAGTACACCACTACACAAGCAAGGGTCTCTTTAAAATGATGTTTTACCTGCACACTTCTATCGATTTCCTCGTTTCAATATAATATTCGCTAAATGTTTTTAAAAATATTTTATATATATATATTTGCTCCAGAGGTGACCAGATTTGAATAGCCAGGTACTTCACAACATATCCCAATTGGGGATACCATAATATCCCCAAGTTGTGAACCTTTGCTCTGGATTCACACAACAACAAAAAAAAAGATTTTTTTTTACCTTCTTAAAGTAATTGTGATATCTTTGGGGATGCTATGTGGAGGGTCTTTTTATGAAAATGGAACTTTTCGTCTATAATTTGGCTAAACATCCTCCAGGCAACAAGTTGAGTTACAAACGCATTGTTTACAGATAGGCTTCGCGCTAGTGTAATGTCGCGCTAGCGTATTAAATAATATTTTTGTATTTTAAATATATATTTAGAGCATTGTAAAATGTTTTGTCTGTCCAAATAGAAGATAATCCCGTTTTAGGACAATTTAAATAAACTGACATACATAATTTATAGAACTAACATTTAAAAAGTAATAATAATAAAACATATAAAATTAACATTTTTGACAAAAAAAAATAAATTTCAACATACACAAAATAACACTAACAGACCAGTTAGACAAGCGTACAAAGAAAACATAAAAACTCCGACAGTAAATTCAAGCTTTGGACAAAAACACTACCAATACCATGCTATAAAAGCTTAAGTAAACAGTACAAAACTTGAAATTAAAATTGAGGAAAATAAAAATAAATTCACACACAAAATTACAAAATGGATTAAAGAACAAAAAAGACAATATTACCAAAATTTCATAGCATAAAATAAAAATAAAACCTACACGTAACACACAAAACCAATATAAACAAAAATCACTCACAAACACACAAGATTATATTTTAAATGTATTATTTTCTCTTTAAATGTATTATGTAGATTATATTTTCATATTATAAAATGAAGGCCTCAGCACAGGCAAGCCACCCAGTGAGGCCAACATTACTGGAAAACTTTGAAATGTAAAAAATATTGTACCAAATAAAAATAAAATAAAAAGATAAAAAAAGAAAAGAATATAATAAAATATATAATATAACCTAAAGAGTTGATGTTTGATTAACAAACTTATTAAAATAATAATCGTAATAATATAAGGGATGCATTACTTCATAATAAAGGGTTATTACATTATTTTACAAGCAATAATTATTCGCCTGAAACACTCATCCACATTGAAAAATCTCCTGATAAAAGATACATGACGCCAACGGGACTCGAACCCGTGTCCTTTCGATTTCCGGTCGACAGCTCTGACCATTATTTGACGGTTATTTAAATATTGTTATTTAAAAATAAATGACATATTGTTATTTAAAAAGGCCCTATTATAATATTTAGAATCGATTTAAAAATAAGCGATTCAAATTTATTCGAATGAATTACTAATCAAAACGACCTTGTTTCAAAGTAATGGGGGCGGCGGCTAATATTTTTTGTGATCTCCTTGGGGAGTGAGGGGGAGGGATGCTGATTTTTTTAAGATGCGCCACGGGAAGATGGTGGAAAATATTTATTTATTGTAATTATGTATTTCGAAAAATATTAGAATACGCCCAGCACTAGGTCAGGCTGTTACATATTTTAAAAAGTTTATATTGGGGCGGTAGGGATGAATACGGTGGAGGAGTATCTACCTCTTCAGATCTGGTCACTAAACACAGTTAAAACCAATTGTAGCATCGTTTCGATTCTGAGAGTAAATAACTGCCGCTCTGTAGTGCGCCGCAAACATAAGTTCATTTCTTCTTTTGAAAGGCAATAATCCCGTGGCATATATTTTTGAAAGGCAATAATACCAAGGCATATATTTTTGAAAGGCAATAATACCAAGACATATATTTTTGGGTTCCATGATATTTCATCAAACTGAAAATTCAACACACCTTAAAAAATTGATATGGAATCATGAAGAGTAATAAAACAAAAACTAGATTAAATAGGTAACTATTAACAAGTGATGAAACAAAAACTAGATTAAATAGGTTACATAGGTAACTATTAACAAGTGATGAAACAAAAACTAGGTTTAATAGTTACCTATGTAACCTATTTAATCTAGTTTTTGTTTCATCACTTTACAAGACTTTATATTAATTTTTGTAGGTGTGTTGAATTGTCATTTTGATGACATACCCGGTCACCATATTTTTGAAAGGCAATAATCCCGAAGCATATATTTTTGAAACCAACTATCCCGTGGCATATATTGAAAGGCAATAATACCATGGCATATATTTTTGAAAGGCCATAATCCCGAGGCATGTATTTTTTTATAAATACTTTCAGCTTCGCAAATCCCACAATTATAATATCCTGTGATTTTCACGGGCCGCAAGAGGATCACATTTTAAATTAATTCTGACGAATTCGTAACTATACTTTTAGACCGATACCCACGGATGTAAACTATTTATATTTAAGACTAGCTGTACCCCGCCACGCGTTGCTGTGGCTCATTCAGTCGGTGCAAATAGAGAACCAATAGCGCATGTTGCTTTTGCGTCCAACAGATGGCGCTGTTTTTTTTTTTAGAAGCATGTTTGTCCAACAATTTAGATTTTTTTTTTTTAAATTCCTTTGGTTTTTTTTCCATACAATAATATTTTTTCATAGAAGAATATTTATTTTTTCATACGAACAATTCAACTTTTTTTCACCTCAAAACTACCTTAAAAGCTGAAATTTTTAGAATTTAGGTGCACCCCTGGACACCTTGTATATTAAATGTATAGTAAATTATTTTACTTCTCGTTTACCAAATTGAAACTAATGTGTCTAGAATTCAGTCAAGCGAAAAAGTACCTACCTACAGCCTACAGTATAATATTTAATACCAGATTTTTTTTCTATTTAAAATGTGTATTTCTTTTGTTTAAATTTCTTACAGTCAATTTTGACAAGTATAGTCAGAATTCGTGATTTTTTAAAGGTCGACGCATTTTAGCTAACATTGAATGTTATTATCATTCCTACAGTCTGCGCTACTATTTTATAAAAATGTTCGTCTCGGAGATGTTGGCTGCCAGACGTTTGTTGTTTTTTTACCCGTCGACGACTCCGACTGTTCTTTCCTTCCGCACTCGCGTTGCTTTATTCATGCAATGTAGCTGTGGCAAGAAGTGTACGGGCTAGAGCTGGCGGGGAGGGTGCCCCGTGCCCCCCTGATGCTGTGTTATTGTACTACCCAAGTACACGAGATGCGGCTGTCAAAATGTGGCGCGATATTTTGGAACCTAACCTCAAAAATTCGTGGGTAATCCCCTAAAAATTAACAATGTGCCTCAAAATCAACGTTAGGGGAATATATACATACCTTAACTATCTATATAAGTAAAAATAAAATTAGATGCTTTGAAATTTTGACACAACATTGCAATCGAATACGCGTGTTTTATTATAAATATATTATATAGATGTCACCTGTGACAGGTGCGAAAAATGTTTTTTTTTTTAAACAGTAAAAGCAAAACGCGCTATTGTTTCTCTATCTGCACAGAATAATGAGCCTGGGTTACATCTAGTGAATCTATCTATATAAATGGCTAAATGTTTGATTCTCTTCTCTTTTCTGTAACAGGTTGAGATAATGACATCTCCTGTGCGGAGAATTCCATTTACATATTAAAATTTGATTACGTATTTGAATAATATAAAGTTGTTTAGAGAATTTTCTACGTCTACAGGGTATTAAGGGACCTACTTGACTTAATTTATTAAGCCGTGATTATTTGTAGTAATAATTTTAATGAAATTTTGTGTACTTTTTATGATGTTTTTTTTTCAAAATTCTTTTTTCAATTTTTTTTTTAAACTTACTTTTTTACACTTATTTCTTTTACTATTGTTCCGCTTTATCAGAATCTTGCTATATTTTTGCAGCAATCTTGAATGACTACAGTATTATTTTTCAATTATTAAAATTAGAAAGGAAAACTCAGCTTTGTGTATAAAGTTATGTTCGTAATTGTGGGGTGTTGTGTTGCGTTAATTTCGTAATTTTTTGATTCGGAAATATTATGAAACTAGCCCGTGAGAAATCGTGGTAGTCTGAATCCTCGAAAAATCAGTTCCAATTTTGAAAATGGCAATTAAAAATAATATTTTAGTATTGCTATTACGCTTTATTGCTTTATTACAATCAATTCCTATTTTGTTCGTTCAACCAGAGTACATTCATATTTTTGATGATTATGGTGATGATGATTTTTTCACTTTGTATTATTTGCATTCATATTCGAAAGGAAACTCAATACTCATAAGAGAAGTGCTAATTAATATAATCGATAGTTGGTAAAACGGTCCGAAGCGTCGTAATTCCACTCAGACGTCGCGAGCTTAATCTTATGCTAGCTAAGTCCTTCATCATTGCACAAGAAAAAAAAACGCTTATTGTGATGGTAGTGGGAGGATTTCAAATTTTGAGATGTTAAAAAGTTGTAAAAAATATCTTACGAAGTTTTATGACAATCCAATATTGAATAACGTTATTTATGTTGCAAAATTTTATAATAATTCTATGCTTGGCGCCACTGTCACAATCCCAAAATCAAGCAAAAATATCATACCTTATCATTTTCCACCCTTCATACATCACGATACTATCTCGGCGCACTATCTGCAAAATCTCAAAACAACTTCAGCTCGCACAAACCATCACCTACCCCTCCGTGATATAATACGTATAATATTTGACAATCCCTCCTTATCCTCCCCCCCATCACCCGATGGGGTGGCCTCCCCGGTGGAGCAACCACCCCCCGGGCTATAGCGATGCATTTAAACTGCCAAATTACTGCGGGCTCACCTGCCATCATCCCAGTTGGGGGCGGGAGCAGGGTAAGGAATGAGATGGACAGTGAGATCTCGGTGAATTTGGCCGCCGGGCTAACCATAAACTTTGATACATTGCCGCCATACAACCAAATTTAAAAACTGCAAAAATGTAAAAATATTTTTTTTGTGTACCCAAGCAATACCCTAAAAATACGCCAAACATTGAGGTATTTTCTCAAAATATGAATACTATCAAAAATGTGTGGAAGATTTAAGGTTTATTTTTCTGATTACATTTTAAACAACATTTTATTAGTTAACATAAAAAATAAAATAAAGATACCTTTTTTATATTTTTTTTCTTCATTTAATTTCTCACGAACGCTGCAAAGTACACTGATGTGTATGGTTTAAATAATAGAAAATAATTTCAAAATAATTCATGCCTTTTTAGATTACGATTTGTTGATTTCATACCGACCCGAGTGGGATAGACTCTAATGTTAACCCTGCAGTGGTCGCGCATCTAAATGAGACTGCAGAAGTCGCGCGGACTACAGACGTAGTCCATTTTTAAATTGAAATAAAATAAAAATTTTGCATAATATATTTATTTTACTTATGAAAATATAATCAGTTCAGTTTTCTTAACTAGATACAGTAAACAAAACTTAATCAAATCCTCTGTTTTATAATTAATAAAATATAAATAAAAAATCCTCCAAAAATTGGCACAAAAATCACAGGTTTGGCTCTAGTTGAGATCACAATATAACTGTTTATTAAAAAATTTTAACTTATAATATTTTCTGCGCAGGAAAGACACTATTTTCGAATGATCCCCACAAATTAACTTTTTAAATATTACATACATATTTGAAAAATACTTACGTGATTGGTCGCGCGGACTACGTATGTAGTCCAGGATCTTTGCGGAGCTACTGTTACAAGTCCTCACACGATTTATGGCTTGCGCTGCACTACACAAGTGCGTCTCTCGATAGTTCGTTTAAAAGTACCTAGCGGCACGTGAAACTAATGCTTACGTTTTGGAGAAATTTTTGATTTAATATTAGTGGACTACATACGTAGTCCACGCAATCACTGCAGGGTTAACCAACAAAACCGAGGTACGAATGACGTAACGCGCACCCCCCCAGATTTCGATCGTTTTGGCGGGCTTTGAAAAATACAAACTTCGAAAATTATTTTTACTATGAAATCGACATTTGTAAAAAAAAATCTGGTATTGAGTTAGAAGGTAAACATTAAAAAAATGACTCGAATTCCTTATTCCTTTCCCTTTCAAACTGTTCATTCTATGAAATAGATAAACCATAGATCATGGAGATATCCCAGCTTTAGGCTGTTATTTTTTTTTTCTTTTTTCTTCATTGTTCTATTTTGTCACTGCTCTGTTTTTCATGGAACCATCCAAACTGTCAACAGTGAGCGCAATGTACAAAACCAACAACGCCGACACCACGATAATACACCCCGGGAAAGAAGCCCCTGAATCTGCCCGTTTTTATACCAACAGTATCTAGTACCTACCCAATACCTACTCAACCACCACTACCGTACTACAAGATCACCCACTCTGGCGAAACGTTCCCCTAATCCAAATTGTGGGTGCACTTCTTTATTTAAAGGACCTACGCTGAATCAACAAGCAAACAAATTGTCTTAATTTTTTTTTTTACAACTCAACATTAAAAAACCAACCTCACTCGGAGCCTACGTCATATTTAGGGATGCCGTGTGAATCTTTCTAGGGAAACAAATGAGAGAAAGTTCTAGGAAGGAAAAAAAAGTATGAGCCGTGGGTAGGACTAGTCAGTCGGCCGTTGTTCCCAATCTTACTGATCAACTGTTGAACGGAAAATTTGGCTCAACATTCTTCAAATGCACAATTACACTCTTCCCAATGCAACTCTCCTAAAACAGGTGGATTAACCTCTGGCTCAGTTAAAGGATTAGTTATAAAAAGTGTCAACAGAGTGAAAAATGACAGCGAAATATCGAACGTTTGGTTCGCGCATTATTTTTCATATTGCGTATTGCCAATTTTATTATTATTTTTGGTATCAAATTAATATGGACAAAGATGAAGATATCAATGATAATATTTATAATAGATATTGCGGAATGGATGAACGTAATGAACGATAATATTGAGTTACATAGGTGGCGACAGCCAAACAGAATGACAACGATTTCTTTAACCGTTGTAAACTAACCGGATGATGTTGTAAACTCCATAATATTAATTTTCCAATTCTGCGTGAATTTCTTGCTACTTTTTGGTTTTTATTTTGTCCAAGTTGCTTAGTTTCATGTTAACACACGGAGGAGAAACATCAATCGTCATTTTTTATTAAGGCGATGCTCTACGTCGTGTAATATTTTAAATTGAGCCGCTATCAATAATAACCCTTACGTAGATGGCGATAAGGTTTAAATTCCCGCTTAACACCATCCGCCTGTTTTGATTTATGCAAGAAAAAAACATGGCCAAAAGTGCCTTTAATTTTATTTTGTGGATGTTCAGACATAAATATTAAAAAAAATTTCGATCATTTTATAAATAACTTAATTTTCCACATTATACAATAAAATCATAACCGAAAATGGGTTCGTAAGTAGTAGATTTTGAACTTTAACGCAGTTTTCATAGGCCTTATACATAATTTTTTTCTGGGCTTATAAAAATACTCGATTATTTCAAAGGCCAAAATGTATTCTACTCGCAGTATTTAATTAAAGCATCTGAAACATTTCTAGGCGACCAAGTTTTCAAACCAAAACCACATGATTTTGCATTACCCAAATCGCCTTAATCTATTTTCGCGCTTTCCAGGCATTTGTAAAAGTCAAGCTAATGCTTTTTAAAAATATGTTTTCATGCGTTTGTTAAAAAATATAAACTATTTTTATTTACTTATTATTAATACAAATTATCTGTATTAATAATAAGTGAAATATTAAATCATCAATATTATTTATTTATTTGGTACATTATTTTGTTACAATTTATGTTTTCCAGTAATGTAGGCCTCACTGGGTGGCTTGCCCGTGCTGAGGCCTTCATTTTATAATATGAAAATCTAATCTACATATTACATTTAAAGAGAAGATAGTAAATTTGAAAAGAAAATAATAAATTAAAAATTAAAAATAAAAATACATAATAATACATTTAAAATTAAAAAATAATACAATGAAAATAATCTTGTGTGTTTGTGAGTGATGTGTGTTTATGTTGGTTTTGTGTGTTACGTGTAGGTTTTATTTTTATTTTATGCTATGAATATTTTATTTTTATTCTATGCTATTAATTTAACATTGAGAGTTTTTACTTTGGTGTCTTTTTATTGTCTATGAAAGTGGGCGGGGCCTCTTAAGATAATCAACGATAAAGGTGTTTGTTGGAAACAGGCGAATCGAGCGTTACTGAATAAATGGCTTGGCTGATTAGAACCTCAGATTGATCGATCTAAACGTTGGGAACAACGGTAGAGTGTGTCGGATAATCTAGAAGTGACGGACGTACATCTCACCTCCATGAACTCAGGCATCCCTACCAAGTCGCAAAATGTAGCGAACCACTTTGGGTGACAGTGGCAGTGGTGTTGGTTATCTAATGAATGGTACTATTTATTGTTCGCAGATTTGAATGGTGATCAATATTATTTGGGTGACTAAACGAATATGAATATATTTTTGCTGAAATAAAAACAAAATTAAAATTAAACTAAACGAATATGAATATATTAATTTTATTAAATGAAAATATGTAACTGTGTTGTCATTTCTTGTTGTATCTTATCCATGTTTTTTTTTTCTTCTTTTCTTTCTGTACTTGTTTTCTATTGTAGTTTGTTCTACTTAACGTGTCATTATTTTAATTTTTAATTTTTATGCTGTATTGAATGTGAAACTTATATTTGATATCAAAATACCGTTGTAAAATTGTACCTACTACCTCCTACATATGAATTGTAAGTTTCTCCTGTCCTAAAATGAGTTCTGTAACTCATCGGGATTGCTCTAGCAAGAAATAAACACAATAAAAAAAAATAAAAAAATTCGCGCAGTCACAATTTCTCCCCACTGTCCGGAACCAATATTGGGACTATGGAAATTGGGATATGTTGTGAGGCTAAAGGACTGGTCGGGAATTACCTAGCCCTTCAGATCTGGTCACCAAACACGACTAAAGGCATTTCAAGCAAGGTTTCGATTCACTTTTTTATGTGAATACCGCACACGAGTCCCAGCTGTCTAACTGTCAGCAGCCAGTGAGACTATGACATCCCCAATTAGGGTATGTTGTGAGGTTAAAGGTAGTGGGGAGCGGAAGGAGATGGGAAAGTATCTGTATGTTCAGGACTGATTACCAAACACGGCTAAAGCCATTTCAAGCAACGTGTAAATTCTAAATAGTGGTTTACCTTGTATCTTTCACTCTGGAAAGTGCCGCAAATGTACTACACATAATTTTTAATGAATATGTTATGAAATAACACAAATTGATCAAATAATTCTTGCGCACGTCGGGTTTTGTAACCGCGACCTCCGTATTGCTAGTCGGGAGCCTTACCCCTCGACCACAAAGATTATCGAATTATCGCTGATCTGAAGTAGATAAATCTCTCGAAAGGTGAGCTTTGGCGTCATGGAAATTAAACAAATTTTTGTCTGCAATTTCTAGGTCGCTATTTACGGCTCTCAACATCATATTTTTTGTTTATATATATATTTATAGTAAGAAAAACTATTATTGACACTCGGAAGAAGCCGAGAAATAAGTGCTAGGTTTTAAATTTAAATAAAGCGTAGTCTCGGTTATCCGTTATAGTCAGATAAACGACACTGTCCTGAATTTAAAATAAGTCCCGCGCTTCTGCATAATCCTTTCACCCGCGGTAACGTGCCCACGAATCCGCACTTATTTGCACATACCTATTTATAAGCTGATCATAACATAGACAGAATCAATCGTCCCATATAATATCCTTAGGGGGTGACATTTAGCATCGCGGACTTTTCTGTGGGCCTTTTTAAGATGTACAATTCCATAGTACACTATTTTGATATACGAGTATATCATGAGGATTTGCCAGCGTTAGCAATGAAGTCCCGAAAATATATTTTTATGTCTTGATTATAAAACATCGACTTTTCTCTACTTTCTACAAATATAATATGCATGTATCTTATACAGGGTGTATCGGCACTAACCCGACAAACTTTAACCAGCTATTCCTTAGCACATTTGGAGTAAAAAATGTTATGGGCACTTTGCTGTCCGGTAGCATTTTTTTTTTAATTAAAAACAAAAAAATTAAAAATTTCCACACTACATCACTATCATTGGCATTGCTTTTCGTGTTCAACAGCTGTTATAAGCAAGTATGTCGAAACGCGTCTTCGCTCTTTCGCACACACTAAATAATAATAATTAAAAATGAGACGAATGGTGCCGTGCCATTTCGTTGTGATTGTAAAAGTGCGCCAATATAGGTACACACGTACATTGTTCAACGGAATTCGAATAAAATATTGCCAGATGGGTTTTCAAACTTTGACAAAGGATAAAACAGTGGTGACATGTGCTGAAAATATGAATAGTAAATTTTTAATCAAAAAAAAAAAACGTTACCGGACAGCATAGTGCACATAAGATTTTTTACTCCAAATATGCTAAGGAATAGCTGGTTAAAGTTTGTCGGGTACGTGCCGATACACCCTGTATGTAAACCTTTCGGAAGAAATTCTCTAAATGATATTGAAAACTCTATCAAAATCCGTTTCGTAGTTTAGAAGAACTAAGCGCACAAATAGACAGACGCGGATAGCGACTTTATTTTATACTATTTAGAGACTAGCGCAGACTCGTGAAAAATCATAGTGATGGAGGCGCTAGTGCGTACTAATATCTACTCTATTTATTATCAAGCGAGTTCGAAAGGATTCAATAGTTTCTGTTAGTCACATTGAGCTAATTGGTGGTAGAAAAAGTGGAACCTATTTTTTTCGCTTCGTGTCACATCTAAATATACATCAAATTGAAAATGTCAATAAAAATATTTTTTGTTTAGTTACGTACTTAATCGCGTGTCTGAATTCTCCAAAGAAACACACTTGAAAAAGATGATACTTAAATCAAAGCAAAAGTTCTAGAGTTCGTTGAACCGGAATTACAGGAAGAAATTAATATGTATTTTTAATAATAAATAATATTTTTGAAAAACAGTTGCTTAAATTACTTGAAATATTCTGACTTGCATAACCTAACCTAACCTAACCAAGAAGTATAGCTCAAATGACGAACGAAGGGAGTGCTACGAATTTTTCATTGAATGATCCAATTTGTTACGTGAATAAATTCCGAGAGTCCGAACTGCTCCCAACTTTCCGGAACCACCAGGACTACGGCATCTTTAATTGGGTTATGTTGTAAGAGGAATGTTGTGAACTATCTTTTTTACGTCGACTCTACACAGGATTCCGTGGGGGAAATAATTCCCTCAGATCCTATGTCACCTTTGTGTATGATGTTGAGTTTTATAAGGTGATGAAGTTCTGGGGAGGATGAAGGTATGAGGTATGTATGGTAGGAATCTAGGGATCAGTGCGTCCAGGAGTGGCGGACGTTTGATTCCATCCCTCCTACTGCGTTGCAAGGTGAGAGTAGAGAGTCTGGCTGGAGAGGTCAAAGGATCTCCCTCAACTGCCTTCTCTCGATCAGGCTCGCCACGCATTTGGTGGGCAGACGCATACGCAGCCAAGACCTGGACAAACCTCACCCTGTGAACCCGGCACCCCTGCCAAGTCGTTAAACTTAGCTAACCACTTGGAGTGACCCGTGGCAGAGGTATTGGTCATCCAATGAACGGTTCCTGGAGCCGCGGTAACCATACCCGCCTTCTAAATTGTATTTGGCTATTACTGGTCACCAAAATGGCTGACGACGTTTCAAGCAATGTTTTGTTTCGGAATGTTAGTCTTTGACCAGGAAGATACCGACAGTATCCCACCACTCTGAAATAGCTATTTATTTCTAAACCATTCGAGCTTTTCATATTCGGCTCCTACTGTGTTTGCAATACAAATTGTCCCAAATATCCAGGGTAACTGTGCATACAGTTGTTTTTTGTTATTTGCACAAAAAGGTCGTTTGAAATGGAGCCCCAATTGATTATCACCATGGCCTTTAGCTTATTTGCAATTACGTTCGGTTGCCAAAAACCCATGTACAAAATTACAAAACTTCATTTACGTGTTTTTGGCGCGATACACTTATTTCTTATTTTTCTAAATCAGATATCTTATGTCATATTTAGTCGCGGCTTATGAAGCTTTATATGATGATTTAGGAGCGCCCTTGAGGTGATTTTTCACGAAAATGGCGCTTAATAAATCAGCCAAATATTATTATTTATTCGTAATTGACAGAAATGGTTTTTTGAACGCATTGTGACCAATTTTTCTATTCTTTAAGGAAAAGTTTATTCTCATCGGCCGATGAAGGTATTGCGTCCAAATCAAGTTGTAATTTAAAATAATAAACCTTGAATGCATTGATGTAATTAGAAATTCGATGCTTGAATGTCACATATTATCATTCTGAGCAGTTTGAGATCGTAAGCAAAAAGCTAGCAGATTGTGAGTACTCTGGATGCATTCTTGAATGTCATCAATCAATAACAAGAACAGTAGGGGACCCAAGTTTGACCCTTGAGGTATTCCTGAAAATGCAGTACTATGAATTCCCTGGTATTATTATTTCTTAAATTGTAAACAATAACGTAGTAAGGTAGCTCTAGCTATGATATTTTCCATTCAGCTGCATTAAAATCACAAAAAGGATAAAACTTATACTTTGACGTTTCATTGTCTCCAAGCCTAAAACTCTACTTGTCTATGCAAAACGCAAATTTATAAACATTTTCTAAATTTCCACATACATAAATTAATTAACTCTGTATTGATATACACCTACAGAATGAATATTTATGCGGATAGTGTTTTCGTATGTGTTATCCCGCCGCAGATGTAATATACGAGTATTGTATATTTATAAACATCCCTTTCTTAATACCAATATTGGAAACTTTACGGTTTTCGGGCGTGATCGAGTTGGGTTTTACAATCTACAGTATGATCCAAAAGTATTTAAAGTTTATTTACAGTATGTTTTATTTATTTAAATCTCTGAAATCTGTTTATACCTACATAGGTATTGCAACCACAGTTGACCCAAAGCATTACTCAGATGCATTGCTTGCATAAGGCTGTTTTTTCAAACTTGTTATTCGACTTAAAAAAATAAAGTTTCAGTTGTTTCAGCTTTTTTCAACTAATATAAAAAATAACAAAGTGAAAACTTTTCTAACGTTTAAATTAATCAAAATCATTAATTGACTTAAACCAAATTTACCAAAAAATGATTATGTGTTATGCTTATTAAATTAAAGAAAAGATGGTAAAACAAAGAATGCAAAGCTGATGTTAGTGTAATTAGTAAGATTAAGAAAGGGACGCATACATTATTGGGCAAGTAGGAACTAGTAAGTAGTTGGGTACTACGGTACTACAATGAACGAAGGAAGGAGTGTAAAGAGAATATATGACACGAATTGTGAATGGTAGAAAATGTCAGGGACTCCCGAGGATGAAACGGCACGATCAAGCGAATCAAATACTTGTGTCGGGCTTTGTCTAGAGTCAAAATAACAGATGAGTATGTATGAGAATATGTATGAATGTGAATGACGCAAAGAGTGTATGCCAAGACCGAGTTGTTTGTCGTTCCATCCTCTCTGCTTATAGGGAGAGGCGGGGAAACGGCGTGATGGTTAGTTGGTTAATTAGTTGATAGACCCTGCAGAAAAGCTGTCTTGTGGCAGATTTGCGTGTCTACTTTTTTGTTATTATTAAAATTATTTTAATATAATTTTTTGTAATAAAAATAATAAATACATAAATAATCATAGTACTCCTATACTAACCTGTCCCTTTTCAATAAGTAAGCGCAAGAAAGACAAAGGACTGTTTCTCAGTGACGTTTCGCAAGAACATCACTGTCGTACCCAAGTGTATGGATATGCAACAATCGTAAGTTTGTGTTGTTGACGTCAGCTCTAATTGCGCGACCTTTAACTCCCATGCTATTTTTAAACCAACCGGGATTTTTTGAAAATTATCTCAATTCACAGACATGCCACTGTGTAATAACATGATAATTCCACATTAAATAATCCGAAGATTAAATCTTTTATTTGAAAAACCTCTTAAAGTAGAACTTTTGTAGCTCCGAATAGACCCTCGAAACTTATATTTTTCCGACCACATTTATTTATCCTTCGCCAAGCCGCTTGCAAGACAAGCAGATAGCGCTAAAACCACAAGACCATTCAGGTCGCTCGATCCGTGCCCTCCGTGCAACGATACCAATTTAAAGTCCGTACAATTGTCTTCAATTTTGCTTGCATTGAGATTCTGTTATAGAGGATGCCGCACAATGATGAAGATGTTCGTATTTCAAAATGGCCTCTCCCCAGTTTTAATACTTCACCCTTTTTGTGTAAATACATACCTCCTTTATTATAGGTGCTGCACCTAGCAACCAGAGTTGAGTCGAACGCAGTACTCGCAGATTATGCACTGCTTAAAAGAGCATAATCTGTAATTTAAAGCATGTTATTCAACTTGAGAAAATAATTTTTGATTTTTTTTAAATACTTAATTTTTATAATAATGAACAGAACATACTTTAAGGACGGGTTGTTTCGGAGAATTTGAACAATTCATCAAATTTCAACGTTCATTTACGGGTTCTGTGAAAGTCCTATTCAAATTCTGTTATCATATCATTATAGACTAGTTGCTTGACAGAACTGAAATAAAAACAGAACTTAAAAATATCTTTCACAGAACTTGAAAATTAACTTTGAAATTTGAAGAATTGTTCAAGTTCTCCGAAACAACCCGTCCTAAGGATTGGATGTTTAATAGAATTTGAACAATTCTTCAAATTTTAACGTTCATTTTCGGGTTCCGTGAAAGTCCTATTCAAGTTCTGTTATTATATCATTGTAGGCCAGTTACTTGACAGAACTGAAATTATAACAGAACCTGAAAAGAACATTCACAGAACTTGGAAATTTGAAGAATTGTTCAAATTCTCTGAAACAATCCGTCCGTAACTTTAAGGCATTTCAAGTAAGCGTAAATATTCGATGATCGTGTACCTGCACTTCTTGTTCTTTTCTCGCTAAAAACAAAAGATAGTTTGGCAAGGACCTCAATATCGGAAGTATAAATAAAAAAAATATACACTAATACACACAACAGTCTGTGTTGGTTGAGCCTACTAGAATTTTGCGATCTTATTATAGGTCACTTTAAGATTATAATACAAAATGAAATATTTAATATTATTTACAAACTATGAAAACCGTTAAAATTGTGTGGAAGTTTTAAAGTTAATGATTCTGTTATGATTATCGTATTAAAAATGTGTAATTTTAATATTTTCATTCATACTTGATTTCAAAAATTGGTTCCAATTGGCCACACCGTCTGTCTATATAATACTTGATCGATGACCTACGCGCACTTTATTTGTTATACACCACGTACGGCACGCATTCTCCTCGATTCTTGTCATTACACTTATCCAGGAGTCCACGGAGTCGAGGCGGGCGGAGGTTGTTCAGTATCGCCTTGCCGGCTTAGAGCGGGCGTGCCTTGCAGCAGAATGGCTCCATTATAAAGTGGAGAGAAAGAAATGCCGCCGCTGTAAATATGTAGGGAAATAACAAATACATTATATTATTATGTACCGGAGGAGTGTTGTGGCGGATTTACTCTGCAGGGTGTTTCGGATAATGTCAACTATCCGAATAGAAAATATACTAGCACGGGATATTATGATCATTGACTTGCAAAAGAAAAAAAAACTTTTCGAATGTAGGTAAACTTGAAAATTTACGACATTTATCCAATGACATGATAAAAATACAAAACACGTTATTTTTTTTAAAATTATATTTATTCAGTAAAAAAAATTACAATGTGTGATTTACATATATATATTTCATTAGTAATAAGATAAAAGATATTATGATATGATTAATATTTATTATTTTTCAATGTTCTCCCATAATAAGCAATTGCTCGTGTGTATGGGATGAGGTATTATTTGTTTACTTTCTTAGATTTTTATTTTATTTTTAAAATTTTTGTTTTTGTTTTTCTTTTATTTATTTATATTCATACTTCATACTAATCGAACAAAAATTGTAGAGCCGTGTATGAAAATATAGCTATTCAAATAATATTATGTAAATTAACAGGCCGCTAAAGTATGTCCACTGGACCTAGTTCAGTGAAACCACGCTTTTTAGTCTAAGGTCGGGTTGTTTCAGAGAATTTTGAACAATTCTTCAAACTTAATTTTCAAATTCTGTGAAAGTTCTGTTATTATTTCAGTTCTCTCGGATTTCTGGTCTATAATGATTAATAACAGAACTTGAATAGTACATTCACAGAAACCGCAAATGAACGTTGAAATTTGATGAATTGTTCAAATTCTTTGAAACAACCCCTCCTCTGTAACGTATCTCCGCTATATTAATTCATATAAGTATCTGTCAAGCTTTTGAACAAATCAAATAAATATGCATTTCGAATGAAGAATATATATACCTACTTTATCGCTTATCTGATATGATAAGTAGTTCCAATTTTGAAAATGAAACGTTAATTGAACTTTAATAATGTTATGAATTACGGTTTACTGCGCGTAATGTCCGAATATTTCACATTACTTATTTACCCATGCACCAAGTACTGAAATTATACGCTTATTACCGTCTTATTAGATTCTTACGCACCGGTTTGTTAAGCCGACCCGAAGCCCAATTTCTCTATGTGCGCTGTGGTAATGATTTTTTTACTTTTCCGTCATTACGCGCTGTGTAATATTTACACCGCTATTATAAGTTGAGTGTAGAGTGTGGACTGTACGTCATCTTAATATATAAAAATCACGTGCCACTGTGTTCCTGCACTCGAATCTCCGAAACCGCCCAACCGATTTCAATTAATTTTGTGAATCTGTATGGTTGGTTCCAACTTGAAATATAGGATTGTTTTGAACCCGATAAGACTGTTGGCGATATCTAATTTTTTTTTTCAGAATTCTCATTCATAAATTCATACAATGACAAATTTTAACTTCCCTACATAGAAAGCGGTCTGTTGCAGGACAACGTCTTATATTATACAGGGTTTTCCAATAAGAGGTGTTATTTGAATAACCCGCTATTTCGGTAGATGTTACTTTTGAAGCTGTTATTTTTGAAGCTGTTATTTTTTGACATTTGACAAGTAGAAACTACGCCATTAATAAAAATGGAACGATACACGCTTCAACAACGCATTGAAATTATTAAAATTCACTTGAGTGAATCGAATGCAAATCATCTTGAGTGACGAGGCCCATTTCCACCTCGGTGGCTTCGTCAACAAGCAAAATTGTCGCATCTGGGGCTCGGAAAACCCAAGAGTTATTGTTGAAAAGCCTCTCTATCCTCAACGTGTGACTGTTTGGTGCGGTTTATGGTCCGGCGGAGTCATTGCACCTTACTTTTTCGAAAATGAGGCTGGAGCAACAGTTACGGTGAATGGATTGCGCTATCGAGAGATGATTATTGATTTTTTATGGCCGGAATTGGATAATATTGATCTAGACAACGTTTAATTTCAATAAGACGGCGCTACGTGCCACACAAGCAACGAATATCAAAATTACACCTCTTTGAATATCAAAATAACACCTCTTATTGGAAAACCCTATAAAATGCATTCCAAATGGTTGAGTTAAATTCTAACTGATTTCTAATCTTATCTTAATATATAAATTATATTCAGCCTCGCAAGTTGTGCTCGCAAAACTAGAAAATTAGTCCACCGATATCGCTGAAAATTTCTAGTGCCAGGAGTGTTAGGGAATACTTAACGCAAAATGTCTACATCCTAATGAGGTGCGGAGTCGAATTTTAAAGTCGATGTAATGTCGTTTTTTAACAGTAACATTGTGTATACAGTAGTGAATGGTGGAAGAAGTCGGAGGCGCCCGAGGAAGACAATAGCAATAGCGAAGGCATTGCGGGTGATCCCCTAGTTAATTATACAATATGTACGTATAAATGGCACTTGTTCCATGGAATTATGAACAAATAAAATTCTCAGATAATAATCGTACACTTTGACCATAGTGTTTTTTTTTTCAAGTTACACTCTTTTTTTACCTTTGATACACTTTGGTGTTGCTATATAATAAATTTCAACGATTGCAGCAATTTTTTTTTACAAAACCCATCCGAACTTGAAGGTTTTAAATTTAAATAGCAGAATGCACTTGAAAAACAGCTCATCATTTAAAATGGTGCAAATTAATGTGGCGTGCTTGAACTGTTGATAACTAACAACAAAAAAAAGATACAGCTTAAAAATATATGTTTATAGATTAACAAACACCGATTCGTTTTTATTTTATTTTATTATCGATATATTATTAGCAGTATTTTGTTATAAAACATTATTTGGTAATGTGAGCCTCACTGGGTGCTTACCCGTGCTGAGGCCCCCATTTTATAAGACAAAATATGTATGTAAATAAAATGGACTGTGTTGAAATTATAAGACCTGAAGGAAATATTAAGAAATAAAATGATATAAAGTAATAAAAATAATATTATAAAGGCTTTAATAAAAATAAAAAAATATGTGTGTAATTATTGGTTGTAATTTTAATTTTATAAAAATATGATTGTAATTTTGTGTGTAATACATATTTATAGGTACTATGTATATTTTTTTTAAAGTTTTTTTTTGTACAATCGCATTTTTAGTTCTTTAAGGCGATGCCATACGTAGTAATGCAAAATCATGTGTTTTAGGTTTGAAAATTTGATCGCCTAAAAATGTTTCAGATGCTTTAATTAAATACTGCGAATAGAAATAATCGAGTACTTTTTAGATAAGTCTTTTTATAAGCCCAGAAAAAAATAATGTATAAGGCCTATGAAAACTGCTTTAAAGTTCAAAATCTCCTACTTACGAACCCATTTTCGGTTATGATTTTACTGCATAATGTGGCAAATTAAGTTATTTATAAAATGATCGAAAAAAAAAATTATACCTGAACATCCACAAAATAAAATAAAAGGCACTTTTAGCCATGTTTTTTTTTTGCATAAATCAAAACAGGCGGATGGTGTTAAGAGGGAATTTAAACCTTATCGCCATCTACGTAAGGGTTGTTATTGATATCGGCTCAATTTAAAATATTACACGACGTAGTGCATCGCCTTTCCGAAATGTACGCTCCTCTAACTGGTCTATTAATGTTAGTTTGTGGATGTTGAAATTTAGTTTTTTGGTCACAATGCACTTTAGCAATGATTTATATTTGGCGTATATCTAGTACGTTAAACATGTTGAATATTTGGTCGGTATCAGTCATGTTTTTTTTTAAATATAGCTGAGTTTATTGCTCCTCCCCGAGTAATGATATCATATTCTATAATGGATTGACAAAGTGAATAATATATTGTTTACGATTTACTTTAAATATTTTCTTACGTTTAGGAAAATGTGTATCGTTTTGAGTTTATTTGTGATGTGTTTGATATGGTGTGTTCATCTGAGGTTATTATGGTCAATTATGATTCCTAGATATTTTATTTGGTCAGTTTTTCTAGGTTTGTCTACAGTCTAGATTCGTGTGTGTTTTATGGTGTTTATCTTATTTTTGGCTGTGTTGGTTATACGATGTGAAATTTGTTTTCGATTTGTATATTTATACGTTGTGAATTTTGTTTTCGATATGTTTATTGTAAAATGTAAGTTTATTAAAATGTTATATTATAGATACCCACTTACGTAGAAATAATTAATCGTTATATTTATAAACACGAAAAAACCATAAGAGACTTAAACGCCATGTGATTGGTCGGTGGTTTTTGAAGCCGTCACGGGTCGGTCGGCTACGTGCATTAAGAATGCGGGCAATGTTGTAGGTAGCACCGATCGGCATTGAGTAATTTTTGATACTGCAAATGCCAATTTTTCGCATGTAGCCCCCCTCTCCCATTTATTAATCCCGCCAAATCCTCCGCACATTGCTGCTTCCGGGCCGCCGCTCGGTGCTCGCCGGGGAGCGTGCCGGGAAAAGTGCAATAATGCACTTGAAGCCTCCCCTCTCGGGAACATTAATGCCACGCTTTCCCGTTCCCGTGCCCGTTTTCTTCGAGATAGGGATGGGGTGGTGCTGTTTTTCTAATGCCGAATAATTGCATTTGATATATTATTTTTGCCGAATATTACAGGTCTTTTTGGTAATGCAACTGTACATTTGTACAGTCGCGGGTATTACTTTTGCTAAATGACATATTTAAAAAAAACACTCTTACAGATAGCTGATGTTTTGTTGTTGTTAATAATAGTAATTATGTAAGTAAGTCTGGCAGAAAATATGATATGATATTGATGAATTTCCGAGAGTTGCTAAGCGACCATACTTTGTTTACGTAGATTTTTATCCATATTATGAAGCTCTCACGCACACAATGGTGTTTTGACGTTTTTTTATGATGTTTTTATGGCGTTTTTCGAGTCATCGGTATTGAGGGCTGTTATTCTTCTCGTTTGATATTAATTTAAATGTTTTTTATTATATTTTTGTGTCAATACCGCACAAAATTCTCATTATCTGTAGCCATCGGAATTATCAAAAATACTAATTTCAACTTCTCGACACAAGTCGTTAATTCAATACGGAATTATTGGATGGGGGGTCATACAATAAGATTCTAACGCCGATCAAAGTGGCCCAGAAGCTAATCCTCAAAAAACCCTCCACGTATCCAACAGAAACGCTATTTACAGATTTCGGGGTGCCCCGAGTAGAAGATATATTCAAGAAAAATGCAATTATCCAAATTTATAAAGATAATATAATCAAAAAATTTGAAACCCAATTATCTAAAAGATACCAATACAATATCAAAATTCCAAAATGTAATACCAAACAAATGCAAAATAGCTATAAATATTTAGGAATAAAGTATTTCAACAACCTTCCAATTGAAATAAAGAAATTAAAGGATATTAACATACTTAAACTAAAACTGAAGTTACTCTTTCAGAAATAATTGCCTGTTTTTTCATTCATTGATATTTATTATCAGTCTATACTCATCTCCACTGTATTTAGATTTTGTCTCTTTATATATTTTTCCTATCATATATATACTTACTTATAGCATAATGATATTCTATTTTTCTTATAATTAGTGTAACTCTCTCACCAAGCACAAGACCAGTTTCTTCATCGGTGAGATTGCGAACATAAATATATTTTGTAATGTAAATATATTTTTTATGTACTCATTTTATATCCTGTACCCAATTATATATATTAAATAAAAAAAATTAAAAAAAATAAAGTGAAAAAACCCTCTCAAAATTCGCTGCGTAGTTTATAAGAATATACGGACGCAGATTTTGTTTTAGACTATTTAGAGATGTAACTACGAATTATTCACATCAAATATTTATTTATATTCCAGAGTGGAAGATACTACCAGTATCGCCCTGGTGTAAGACCACCATTCAGAATTGAAACGTTGCTCCAAATGGCTTTAGCCGTGTTTAGTGACTAGATCTGAATAGCCAGGTACTTCCCCACCTTCCTCTTTCCCTTCCCCACTTACCTTCAGCCTCACAACATCCCCCAATTGGGGATGCCATAGTCTCACTGACTCCAGACGGGAGCAGTTGGGACTCTTGTGAGGTATTCACTATAAAAAAAAAAAAAAAAAAATGAATATTTATCTTAAGATCTCTCACCATTACCAAAAGAGGCACTTGTCCGTTTTAGTTTCTTTGTGTAGAATAATATATTAGATAAATACATAATTCAGTAAAGACTAATTTCATTGTTAAACTTCATACGTCTAGTCACAACTAAATACCGAAAAAGTCGATTTCGATACTCGCCACAGGATTCACATGAAAATTAAAACTGTCGAAATTCAATTCGAAACATCACGCTGCCGAAGATGTGTTCCCCTCCCTGTCCCCTATCAAAATGTCATTACAGGAGTCATTCCGCGGGGCGGAGAAGGGCATGGTGAGGGTGTGGTGTGGGGGATGCGGGCTGAATGGCTGACTGCTGCAACAGTCCTCGAAAACGGCCACTTTATTCACTATTATACTTTAATAATTGTCTTCTAAGTTTTCCGCGTCTGATGCGAACTTGAAATATGGCAGCCGCGACCGGTTATGAATGGGAAGTGTCAGGGGATCAACGCTTTCGTTCTTTTTTTCAAATTTGCAATGTCAAGGTTTTTTTTGTTCATCTTTTACTTCTTTTTACTTGCGACAAATCAATTCTACCATATTTATTTATATTTTATATGAATACCGCACAAGAGTACCTACCAACTGCTCCCAACGGTCTTGAGTCAGTGAATACGGCATCCCCAATTGGGGTATGTTTTATGGGGTACGGTCTTATACAGGGTTTTCCAATAAGAGGTGTTATTTTGATATTCAATCGTAAAAGATCAATGGTTTCGTTGCTTGTGTGGCACGTAGCGCCGTCTTGTTGAAAGTAAACGTTGTCCAGATCAATACCATCCAATTCCGGCCATAAAAATATATTAATCATCTCTCGATAGCGATCCATTCACAGTAACTGTTGCTCCAGCCTCATTTTCGAAAAAGTAAGGTCCAATGACTCCGCCGGACCATAAACCGCACCAAACAGTCACACGTTGAGGATAGAGAGGCTTTTCAACAATAACTCTTGGGATTTCCGAGCCCCAGATGCGACAATTTTGCTTGTTGACGAAGCCACCGAGGTGGAAATGGGCCTCATCACTCGAGATGATTTGCATTTGATTCACTCAAGTGAATTTTAATAATTTCAATGCGTTGTTGAAGCGTGTATCGTTCCATTTTTATTAATGGCGTAGTTTCTACTTGTCAAATGTCAAAAAATGACTGCTTCAAAAGAAACATCTACCGAAATAGCGGGCTATTCAAAATAACACCTCTTATTGGAAAAACCTGTATTTATAAACAAATGTAAATATAATATTTTATTTGATTTTACGCCCAGCTGTGCTTACATACTTTCAATTAACATATTTTTTCATTAATACACGGAGAAAACTTTCTGATATATAATATTGCTATTTTATTAAGAATCTCTTCAAATTATTCCTAATTCGGTTAAAATGATATTGCAAGCCACGAATGAATTGATAAGTTTCTTCATAAAATTACAGTAAAACATGAATGTGTTATCGTGACGTCGGAACACGTGTTCATAAAAATTCTAATATAATTCGTTATTGAGGCTTGAAATAAACTTCCTCAGGAACTAAGATCCATAACAAGTCCAACAGAATTCAGGTCTAAACTAAAAACTTACCTTTTTAAGCTGTCATACCCTTAAATAAAATATACAATTCCTGAGAGAAAGTACAATTATATCAAATTTTCCAATTATGTCCTAAATCCTGTATCTAAATTTCGCTAATAAACAATTAGTTAATGTTACTTAAGTGTTAATCTCAGGTAACCTACCAGGTAAGTATTGTACTGTATATTATCTCCATATACAGTTAGTAATAACATAGATCATTGTAGAAATGTATGCGCCCTTGAGGTGATTTTGCACAAAAACGGCGCTATACAAATCATCATAATATTATTATTGTTATATTATTAGGACAAACACAGGTGCATGTGTTCATGTGTTCCGATATACAGGGTTTTCCAATAAGAGGTGTTATTTTGAATAGCCCGCTATTTCGGTAGATGTTACTTTTGAAGCAGTCATTTTTTGACATTTGATAAGTAGAAACTACGCCATTAAGAAAAATGGAACGATACACGCTTTAACAACGCATTGAAATTATTAAAATTCACTTGAGTGAATCAAATGCAAATCATCTCGAGTGATGAGGCCCATTTCCACCTCGGTGGCTTCGTCAAGAAGCAAAATTGTCGCATCTGGGGCTTGGAAAACCCAAGAGTTATTGTTGAAAAGCCTCTCTATCCTCAACATGTAACTGTTTGGTGTGGTTTATGGTCCGGCAGAGTCATTGGACCTTACTTTTTCGAAAATGAGGCTGGAGCAACAGTTACGGTGAATGGATTGCGCTATCGAGAGATGATTAATGATTTTTTATGGCCGGAATTGGATGGTATTGATCTGGACAACGTTTACTTTCAACAAGACCGCGCTACGTGCCACACAAGCAACGAAACCATTGATCTTTTACGATTTTTTTTTTTTTTTTTTTATTGAATAAATAGTTAATACATAATATCAACAAACAAGTCCTGCTAAGCCGATTGAATTGGCTTGTCAACAGGTGCTTAAAGTTAGTTTCAAATACATTTTTTAAAGTTATAATTTACATCTTATATCTACAGAATTAACAATTTTTCATACAATTTTTCATACATATTAAAATAAATATTTTTTTTCCGATAGCCAATTTTTCACCATATATTTAACCTTATTCATAGATTTACATTGCTTTATAGTGTCAGGTAATAAATTAAATATCTTCGGTATGTTGTATTCAAACGTTCTCTGTCCGTATTTATTATTAAATTTCGGAACTATTAACCCGTCATTGCGCGTGAATCTAGTACTGTATTTATGTTCTAATTTTTCTTTATGCTGCGGGGTAAATATATACTGAATTATGATTTTTTGCCATAGTATAGCCTTAACGGGTAAAATTTTGGCACTCTGAAACAGCAACGGTGTATTATGTCTCTGTTTAAAAATATTAGGGACGACTAGTAATTTTACAATTGCGTTTTGTACAACTTGGACTTGTTTCAGATTGGTTATACTAGTATTTCCCCATATGGTTAATCCATATCTTATAATAGATTCTGCCATTGACATATAAATTATTTTAAGTGTTTCAATTGATAGGAAAAAATTTAATGTGTACATTCTGCCAGCAATTGATCTGAGTCTTTTACAGGTTTTTTTAATATGTTTGTCCCATTTGAAAAAGCAATCTACTGTAACACCAAGATAGACATATTCTGTAACTAATTCTAAGCTTTCACATTTACAATTAGTCGGGATATTTTTATGGATGCAATTAAAACTATGAGAAATAATATTAGGATTAAATTGAAATCTGGCATTAGGTGATCTTATATGCATAACTTTGGTTTTTTTAGCATTTATTAATAGTCCTGCATCATGTGACCATTTACAAAGTTGATTAAAGTCAATTTGCATGAGTTCAATTGCAATTTTTAGATCTTTATGTGATATGACCAATGCCGTATCATCTGCAAATACAAAATGTTTAACAAAAGAGAAAAGTTTTTTCATTATAGTTACATAAATTATATATAGTGTAGGTCCCAATATGGAACCTTGTGGAACTCCTGCAGATACATTCTTTGTTTTACTAAAAGTATTATTTATTTTGGTACATATTTTTCTATTTCTAAGATAATCTTTAAATAAATTTAACACATTTCCTCTAATTCCAATTTTTTCTAAGGTTTCTAGCAGTTTTTTAGAGTTAATTGTGTCAAAAGCTTTAGAGTTATCGATAAATAACACAATAACGTGTAATTTATTATTTAATTGATTATTTATGTAATTGGAAAAATCTTGCAGTAATTTTTCAGTATTTTTTTTTCTTTGAAAGCCATATTGATTTGGATCTATGATAGCGAATTTTTCAATGTAATTATTTAATTTATTTGATAAAAATTTTTCGAGAATTTTTTCTAACGCAGGTAGTATACTAATAGGCCTATAATTTCCCAGTTCAATGTGTTTTCCACCTTTAAATATTGGTCTAGTAATGCTACATTTAAATTCTTGTGGAATTTTTGCTTGCTTTATTATCGTATTGATTAAATGAGTAATTATTGGCCCAAGAGTTTTTATATTTCTTTTTAAATCAAACATTCTTATATTGTCAATACCTGTGCTTTTAGAGTTTTTCATTTTTTTAACAATGTTTTCAATATCAGTTATAGTAGCTCTTGGTATAAATAAACTGTGAGGCAGTTCTTCCAGTACAATATTAGTAGCTTTGTGATTGCAATTATGTAACATGTTGCTGATGCTATCCGAGAAGTAATTCACAAAATCATTTGACACAGAATCCTCAGTTCTATCTTTTAACATATATCGTGTTATTGTTTCATCGCAATCGTTTTTGGGTTTACGTCCTAAAATATTATTTATCACATCCCAGGTTTTTTTTGTATCATTAAAACAGTTTTTAAATTTATTATTATAGTAGTTAGTTTTATCTTTATTTATAAGTTTATTGACAAGGTTTCGTGATTTTTTGTATTCTGTTTCATATGTTTTGTTTGTTGGTGTACTTTTCCATTTTTTATATTGTTTATCCCTTTTATTTATTTGACATAATAATTCACTGCTTACCCATTCATTTATTGCATAAGGTCGTGTTTTCGGTTTTTGCACTATCGTTTTAGAACTGCTCTTGTAAAATTTATTAAATAAAGATTTTATTTTTTCATATAATGAAATACAATCCTTATCCTCTATAAGTTTACTCCAGTTATAATCTCTGATATGTCTATCAATATCCTTTTGTGAGATGATTTGAATATACTTATTTGCAAAGTCTACCTGACGTTTATGACATTTTATATTAATAGCAGTAATAAAATGATCGGCAATATTATTTTCACAGACGCAAGCTGTTATTTTCTTGCCTCTAAATTTGGCAAATATATGGTCAATACACGTGCGAGTAATTTGTCCATTTGATACAGCTTCTCTGGTTACTACATTGATGCATTTAGTTAAATAATGGTTAGTAAGTAAGTTTTCATACGAAGTTACAATATTATCTTGTTCATCAAGCAAATTAAGATTTATATCTCCAAGTAAGATAATATTTTCCTTACTATTAATTGTCTCAAGATATGATGATAATTCCGTCAGAAATGAAGATTTACTGAAATTAGGAGGTCTATAGATAGCTATTATATTGACTTTAGTTTTGTCCTGGAGTATGAGCTTTCCTGATATATTTTCAAAATGTATTGATTTTAATGTTTTTAGTCTAAATTCAAATTTGTTTCTTATATACAATATAATACCTCCTCCTGACTTATCAGTCCTGCAGTAGTTATATGCATTATATCCAGGAATATTGTAAATACACATACTTTCAGTTTGAATAGATGTTTCACATAGCATCAGAATGTCAATATGCTTCAAACAATTAATTAAATATATATGCAATACATCCCAATATTTTTGTATAGATCTAATATTTAATTGAATACAAACAAGATTATCAGACGAATTTATGTTTTGTTTTTTTATCCAATCTTCTAAATTATTTACTGTACTACTTTCTATTTCATTATCATTATCTATATAAGAAAAATTATTCTGCGCCATTTAATTCGTGATGGTAATTAATTGTTTTCTTGTTTTGTTTAACAGACATATTTTGAGTATAAATTGAAGAATTTAATGTTAAATATTTAACAAAATAAAAGTGATTGTATTTGAAGCTAATTGGTACAAGTAATTTTTGATAAAGGCTTAATAAATATAAAATAAACTGTATGTTCACATCTAGTGTTATTTCAGAATATTTATCATATTTTAAAAAAATTTTAAAAGCTGTTTTTATAATTATGAATGTGAAATATAGTACACAGTGAAAAAATGCATGTTTAAGTAAACAAAAAAATGTTGTTGAAGGTGACGTTATGATATTACTATTAAAAAAATAATGTAATATAATAATGTTATTTTTGTTAGTTAATTTGTGATTTTTTATATTTTTTATAACGATATTTATGTAATAAAATGTAATAACACTAAATCTACTTTGAGACAGGTTTAATCTTATTTCTAGTCAATATTCTATTTTTTCTTTTGCTAAAAGGCTCATTTTTTTATACACAATACATTTCGTTTTATCGTTTGCAGAATGCCTGATGTCGATATTCCAGTTCATTTTTTTATTTTTTTTATCACAATTTTTACATTTAGGTTCTTTATCTTTGTTAGCACAATCTTTGTATGAATGATCACCAGCACAGTGTGTACACAATGGTTTGTCCTTTTCTTTATGAAGACACCTGACAGAAGTATGTCCAAAGCCCAGGCAGTGATAGCATTGCACTAGAGGATGGGCATCCTCTACTTGTATTCTCTGGTATCCCACATAGATTTTACCGGTATATACTAGCCTTCTTCTTATTTCAGTACTAACTTCTATTATGTAATTAGATGTGTTATTATATTTGTTTTTCAAGATCTTTTTTAACGTCATCTCAATTTCTGGTTTATCTATCATCACATCCTTGATATCTTCATTCTGTTCGATTATATCTTGTATAATATCATCCTTATTATAGTCATTAGCAATGCCCTTAAGTATTATAGTTGGTCTTTTCTTTTTAATTTCTGTAGCACTGATGTCTTTGAACTCGTCTCCGATAGCTTTACTCATTTTTTCCGCATCGTACTTTGTCGAACATTTTATAAGTATTCTATTTTTAGATATCGCATTAACACCAATCACTTTGGCACCAATCTTACTTAAGTTAATTTTCTTCCTGATTTTATTTTGTATATTTTCTGAAGATTCGTCAGCATTGTTCGATGAAACTATTAATTTGTAATCACTTTCCAATATTTTATTTTGGTTTTCAGCTACTTTCCCGTATCCAAATGTAGGTTCGATTATTTTTTCCTTTGCTTCAGATAACTGAAGAGTTAGATGTCCCATCCAGTTAAATATAGCACTTGTTTTCGTTGTAATTAAGTTAATTTGTTCTTTATTAAATTTATTCACTTTATCTTGAACACAATTCAATAAATCATCAATTGCCTCCTTCGCAGAATCCATGAATTGATGTGGATTCATATTTTTTTGAAGTAAAAAACACCGTTTTTTAATAAAAACCTTAATAGGTTCTAGATATTTAGGATAAACTTTAAATTTCGTTATGTTTCACTGTTTGTTAATTGTTTAATTCACTAATTTTTTGTGTCTTATTGTCCTTTTTTCACAAACAATGAAATAGAGCACAGATTCACTTTTTTAAAGTTTGAAAACGCACAAACAACGCACGATCGTGAAATCAATGTATTCTGCACTTTTTTACTGCTTAAATATAGCTTTATTTGCGTTTATTTCTTTAAATTAGTATGAGCAAGGATGAAACGTCAAGTCTGTAGGTAGATTAAATTATAAATATGTATAAATATTGAATATCAAAATAACACCTCTTATTGGAAAACCCTGTATTATATTCCCGTTTTTACTGGATTTTAATAAATCAGCAATACTCATTTTTCTCCGTGTAGTTTTTTTTTTTTTATTTATTTTTTTTTTTTTTATTTTTTTTTTTTTTTATTTTTTTTTTTTTTTATAGTGAATACCTCACAACAGTCCCAACTGCTCCCGTCTGGAGCCAGTGAGACTATGGCATCCCCAATTGGGGGATGTTGTGAGGCTGAAGGTAAGTGGGGAAGGGAAAGAGGAAGGTGGGGGAAGTACCTGGCTATTCAGATCTAGTCACTAAACACGGCTAAAGCCATTTGGAGCAACGTTTCAATTCTGAATGGTGGTCTTACACCAGGGCGATACTGGTAGTATCTTCCACTCTGGAACGTGCCGCAAATATACTATATATTATTTTAATTAATTAATTGTGAAATAACACAAATTAATCAAATAAAATTTATTTGCGCACGCCGGGTTCGAACCCGCGACCTTCGGAATGGCAGTCCAATGCGTTACCACTGGACTATGCCTAAAAAAAAAAACTTTAAAACTAACAAAGCATTGCGACATTTCCCGTATTTTAATTTATAAAACTGTTGCCATTTAATTATTAATAAAAGAAAACATGTAGATAATAGCCCCGCTGTCGAAACGATGCATTAAGCCCCCGCGTACTTAATTTCTACCGATTTATAACAAGTTTCTCGTTTAATCTTTAAGTTTTTAAGTTCCAAAAAAAAGTTATTTTTTAAGATAATATCTAAACAATTGTTATGCCGAAACGTTTATATGAAATTTCCTCAGTAGAAAAAAATCGCAAAGTAAGCTCCAAAAATTATTAAAAACTCGTTTTGTTCGATTATTTGATATGTTATAGGCATGAAAAAATCCACAGTGTATCTTTAAATGCAACTAAAGCATTTGACGAGAGATTTTTGCTCTATTTCAAACGAGTCGTGTTTTATTAAATATTTCACCATTTTCGCAATTATTCTCGTTTTTTAATATTTATTTATTTATTTATTTATTACACGCCCTAATGGGCTTTTACTCACTACAAAGTTTAATAGTTGAGTATCACAGTTATTATAAATTCTACAAAATTAAAACAATAAAGAAAACATAATACAAAGAAAAAAGAAAAAAATATTAAATGTTACAACAAAAGCATATAATAAAATAAGATACATTAGTAAAAATGATAAATATAATGTCTCACATAAATAGATATTCAAAATAAAAAATAAAAATATATATATTGCGGAAATTATATATGTCTCGATATATAAAAGAATTGAAATAAACAATATTTCTATTGATTATTTTTAAGATTAAATATATCTCCCAGATCAGAATATTTATTTTCGAGTCTGTGAAGTCTTGGAATCGGGGAATTTTGATAAGACAGTGTCCTGGTGTTAAAAATAAAAGGGTAGTAAATTTCGGCAAGATTTTTTGGGTATGTAGATGCTGATTAATTGGAGTAACTCAGGACAGTCAATTTTGTAATGAAGTATTTTATGTAATACTATTAAATCTGTGTTTATTCTTCTTTCAGAAAGTTTTAATAGGGACAATTTATCTAGTAAGTAGTTATAATCAATGTTCTACGGGAATATGCAATTTATAGTTTATACACTTCAGGAACTTATGTTGAATCTTTTCAATGTTATCGGTAAAATGAATATTGTAAAAGGGAGACCCCTTTCAAACCATCTTTGAACGTTACCACGGGGCCTTAAAAACTTTGATAGTTTGTTGTTGAAATCACGTTTTTAAACATGATTTTCGGGTAGTCGGACTACAACACCCTTAACTCCTTAATTAAGCCAATTTTTAAATATTCCCTAAATTTGTTCGTTAGAAGTCCCTCTTAAGCGTCCCTAATTAAGAAACAATAGTCTTCTTGGCCGCGTTTTCCCTCTTTACGTAAACATCTCTGAATCCCTGCAAAATATATCTAACGGCGAGAGTGGCCGGCCTTTGGGAAATGGCTCCGAGGGAAATTCTACGGCATAATTACTGGCCCCCCACGGGCGGCCATGTCTCTTTATTGGACCAATAAGGAGTGAGGGGGGGGAGATGTCACCCGCCTGAGAGGGAACGTGTTCGAGTGCCGTAGGAGTCGTTTCGCCAAAGAACTCTTCGCTTTTAATTGATGGTTTTTTTAGCAATTAAAATAGAATTACAGATAAAATTGTTGGACGGAATTGATTTACGATTAGAATCAGCTATGGTCATGGTCCTATCTCCTGTCGTGAAGAGCGCCGTGTAAATTGGTTCCATGATAATTGACAACACGATGACACATCTTTAAAAGTTATTAAAAGTGATGAAAAATATCTAACCTATAAACCTAACCTATTTTTTGTTTCGTCACTTTTCATGACTTTACATCACGTTTTAAAGGTTTCTTGAATTGTCATTTTGTTGAGTTTTCCGGTTACCGTGTAAGTTGTAACCTCTCGTTTTGTTGCTTGCTTAAGTATATGAGAAAGAGGGAGAGGTAATAATAGTGCTATCAGGGATTTGCGTAATTTTATTATTTGAGTGTACCTTCGATGTAGGGAGGGCACGAGAAAAGGAATAATTTGATGAGGTGTCCTACCGGTGGATAAACTCTTTAGCTTTCTTAAGAGGAAGCTACAAGCCAAAAATGTGTATATTCTTGGTATACCTTATATTGTAGGTAATAGGCATTAAAATCGCTTGACAAACGGAGTCTAGAAACGTTCGATTTCTAGCAAAAAACTCGTTTTTATTTATTTTGTAAATAATTTTATAAGAAAGCAAAAAAGTTAATCAAGTGAAACTGTCACAGGTAATCTTAGCTATAATGTATTTTTGTAAAGTTGTTTTCTTTATGCGTTCATATATTTGAACGAAATTCATATATTTGAAAAAATATTTTTTGTAGTAGTTTACATTTATATTTTTTATTGGGTAATTTATTTTTTTTATTTGCATTCGACTCAAGAGAAACGATAGGAAAACCTTCAATTTATCCAAAGCATATTTTTTGGTTTTCATAAAAGATTAATCAAAATAGTGATTTAGCATTAAGCTTTGCCTTAACTGACTCATTCTTCTGTTTGTTTACTTTAGTTTCAATTCTTTTTTATGGGTAAGGTAATAAACTCTCGCCCCTGCACCGCTTCGAAACGTGTGACAATACTGGCTATGACCATACACATACACTCCCCACAATCAAGCCTCTAAAAACACGTCCATCCTGCACGACAGCTCTCTGTAAACTGAAGGTTTTGTCACAATTCTTATCATTTCTTCATTGAGAAGTGGGTATGGGTACCGCCGCCCCGGGAACCATTCATTGGATTACCTCTGCCATAGATCACCCCAAGTGGTTCGCTATGTTTGGTGACTAAGCAGGGGTGCCGGATTCACCTGGTTAGGTTTGTTTGGTCTTGACGGCGGATCTTCAGCCGGACTCTTTCGACCCACCTTGCGCCGCAGTGAGAGGGTTCGAGTCAAATGTCCATCACTTCCGGACGTACTGACCCCCACATTTCTATCCAACCCTCATACCTTCTTCCTTTCCAGAACTTCCTCTCTTTCCATTCCTTAAAATGACCCTACACATGGCATCCCCAAGGTTGACGTAGGCCCTGAGGGATTTTATTTTTCTCAAGGCCGGCCCCCTGAATGGAGCTAAAGTCCAAATAAACCTAAATAAAAGTCCTATACTCAGATTGTTCCTTATTGACAAAGAGCACTCGCCTCTCAATCTCCCACCTATCCCTACCTCTTCCACTGTAGCTCAGACTGTCCGTGATATCAACACATGTTAATTTAATTTTTAGATGTTTAGTGTTATACTGCCCTGATGAAGCTACGGTTGTAGCGAAACCCGGTCGGCATTAAGTATTTACCTATAAGTGATGTTTACAAAGTTATTGTTTAATTTTAAATTTAAAAAAAAAAATTTACAATTAACCTATACACACAGGATTTTTCCTGAATATAATCTTCAGAAGCAATAACGTCTATCTCAACCAGGTTAGGGGAATGTTTTGCGTTGTAAGAAAAGATGAATAACAGTGGGATTGGGATTGTTGGATTTTCTAGACCTAAATATCAAACATTTCGTTTTAGTAGTAGTAATAGCTGTGGAGTAAGTGGGAAGAGTCTGATATTGTTTTGTGTATTGTTTTAGGTGTGGTGAGGCATGCAGGGCTGCCCGGGCGGGGAGCGGCCGCCCGCGGAGCCGCACCAGCCGCCGCCCGCCCCCGCCCTCGCTCCCGCCGCCTCCGCCCTGGACCAGGCGCAG
This sequence comes from Hesperophylax magnus, assembly GCA_026573805.1. Taxonomy (NCBI): domain Eukaryota; kingdom Metazoa; phylum Arthropoda; class Insecta; order Trichoptera; family Limnephilidae; genus Hesperophylax; species Hesperophylax magnus. Next base: position 6,825,199 of record JAIUSX010000184.1, on the reverse strand, counting down.
TTCGAGGCGGACAAGAGGGCGGTCTACAAGTCAGTACACACTACCCTACCTAACCCAGTACCCACATACAACCAGCCTGTCAACTCCTGGGCAGTGCTAGGAACACTGCTTGGAAGAATACAGACGTTACAGGCTGTTTCCTCATTGAGTGTTTCAAACTCAATCACCTTTGATGACCACCAGCCTAACCTCTTCTCCTTGGGCAGACCTAACACTAAACCAGTACCTACACACAACCAACCTGACTCCTGGCAGTGCTAGGAACACTTATTTCATGGAAGAATGCAGATGTTACAGGCCGTTTTTTTTTGTGGTGTTTCAACCTCACGTTTGATGGACATTAACCTAACTTCGTCTCCTTGGGCAGAGCCATGGGAGCTGCATAGAACACTTTATTTGATGAAATAATGCAGATGTTAAAAGCTGTCTCCTGCCTACCGTCAGCTCTGAGACTACGTAATCTTCTACTCAAATGAGTCGTTTCCTCTTCTTTCTTTAAGTGTATCTTATATGCATTCAGGATGCTCAGGCTTCTATGGATAGCCGGGCACACTAATATGCTCATTCTGGAATAGCTAGGTATCCACAAGAAGCTATAAAGCTGCCTCCCTGTAGGCTGTAGCGTATCCTAAGATATTTTAGACGTGTTGCTCGCCAAACTAAGAACTCAAAGCTTGAAACTCAAATCAAATATCACAGGCATTTAGAACGTCGGTGTACTTAGTTCTCCAAGCAGCGCAGCACCGTGAAGAGTGTAAGATCCTTGTCAACCAGGGAAATTGGAGTGAGGGTCACGATTCTCAGTAATGATGCAACTTCTAAAGAAGATGAAGACCTGGTATAGCGTGTGTAACTTACTATTTCTTTTGCCTTTGGTGAATTGCAGGCACCCGCTGTTCCCGCTGCTGGCCCTACTGCTGGAGCGCTGCGAGCAGGCCACCGGGGGCACAGAGGCCTCCGGGGGCTGCGACGCTTTCGCTGCAGACCTGCGCGCTTTTGTGCAGCATCAGCAGAGGGATCGCAAACCCTTCCTGGTTGATGACCCAGAGATCGACGGACTGGTAAGCAGCTACCAACCTATAATTGTTTTACTATAGTCTCCTGCTACCGCTGCGGGCTCTGCCGCAGGAGCGCTGCGAGCTAGCCACTGGCGGTTCCTGGGACCTGTCTATTGAATATTATTCCGCCATACCAATATCATAATAAAACCTTAGTAAAGGGCCATTGAATGCTCAAAGGGCAAAGACATTACACTAATTTTCAACAGATCTATTATTTTCCTTTTATGTTACAGATGATAAAGTCGATCCAGGTCCTGAGGATCCACCTGCTGGAGCTGGAGAAGGTCCAGGAATTATGTCGGGACTTTTGCAGCCGCTACATCGCCTGCCTCAAGTCCAAGATGCAGAGTGAGAATCTTCTGAGAACCGACTACGCATCTGGTTAGTATGGCATCCCTATTTCTCCATCTTCTTTTTCTTATTATTATTCTATCCTCGAAATTGATTGTTCTGTCCTTGAGATCGACTGTCCTCGAAAATGACTGTCCTTAAGATTAAATGTCATCAACAACGACGGTCCTCGAGAACGACTGTCCTACCACAACGATGTTCCTTGTGAAATCGACTGTCCTCGACAATGACGGTCGAGAATAGGTTGTCCTCGAGAAAGACTGTCCTCGTCATGACGTCCTCAAGAAAGACTGTCCTCGAGAATTACTATCCTCGAGAAAGACTGTCCTCGTTATGACGTCCTCAAGAAAGACTGTCCTCGAGAATTACTATCCTCGAGAACGACTGTTCTCTGCTCAGTGTACCACAAAAAAAAAAAAATCTGGGTTACGAATAACCTCAAAATATTTTAATTCCTCCTGCTTCCATCATTATAAGTAGAAATGTTGTGCAATGATGGAGGACTTAAATCGCAGAGGAACGTCTTAGTCCACTTAAATTAATGATTCAGGGTGAATTGTATGTGTGTTTGACATTTGCACTGATTAGTAGCATCGGTTCTTGTACTGAAATAAATTCAGCACATATAAAAGAGAATCGGGTGTGTATTAACAATGCCCTTCATTTTATAGGTGAGGCGTATCCAGGTACCGGTGAGAGTAACAACAATCAGCCAATGGGTGGCTCCATGTCCGAAGAGCACTCCAGCACCTCTAACTCTCCGCAGTATCAGGTATTATTCCCATTTAAAATGATTTAATTTAATCTTTGGACCGTCTTTCTCCATCGTTGCCTCACTTGCTGACGATCGCAACCTCCACTCCAGTAGCCCTGATGAACCAGGTTCCTCAAATTCCTCAAGTCCTACACTGCATGGGGAGCCATGTACACCGACTTTCTGGATGCTGAGTAACACAGTGCAATGCATTGGTGATCTATCTCTGCTTCTCCAGCCTTCTACTTTGATTTCAGTTCTTTTTTTTTACATTAACCACACACAGGAGGCCCTGAGAAAAATAATTTCCCTCGGGTCTATATCATCTTTGGGGATGCTGTATAGAGGGTTTTTTTAAGGAAAGGGAAGAGGGGTAGTTCTGGGAAGGACAGAGGTATGAGGGGTAGGTAGGAATCTAAGGATCAGTGTGTCCAGGAGTGACAGACAAATGAATATATCCCTCCCGCTGCGGCGCAAGGCGATGGGTCGAGAGACCAGTTGGAGAGGTCAAAGGGTCTCCCCAAACCGGCCTCTCCCGATCTGGCATGCCTCGCAGCTGGTGGGAAGACGCACCCTGAACACACCTCACCCAATGAACCTGGGCACCCCTGCTAAATCACCAAACGTAGCGAACCACTTCTTAATTTGGCGAACAACATGTCCAAAGTATCCTAGCTAGCAGACAATACCGGCCGATTTTAGATGCCTGGCTCTTCCGAAGTTCACTTTCAAAGATGTTATTTTCATTTGCCAGAGCGTCCAGCAGTCTACCCCTATAGTGCAGCACTATGCGCAGGAGCTCCTGCCCCCGCAGAGCACGCCGCCCTTCCTGGCAGAGCACCTGGGGGCCCCCTACAGCCAGCTGGACCACAAGCCCCCGCAGCCAGCCATCTTCCAGCAGCAGCCTGGTGAGTGTTACAATGTCTGAAATGTGTGGATGTATTGCTTCCATCTGTCCACCCATAGGTGCTATGCGCAGGATCATCTGCCCCCGCAAAGCATGCAGCCCTTCCTGGCGGAGTACAGGATTGCCTACCATTCGATTGACATAATAACCTGGAGAAATTTCGTGAAAAGTCATTATCGATACCAAAACAGTGACAAACAACAAAGGAATGTATAAAAATAGCTGAAATTCTCTAATATTCTACTAAATTCAGCATTAAATAGGTTAGTTGCTATAGGCACGAATACTCTTTCTCTCTTCAAACTTTTTCGACATTTTAAAGGGCAGTAAACTGATCTGAAAAGTGGTAAGAAAATAAAAGAGTGCTTTTACCGGATGTGCATATATCATAATTACCCTGTGACCCGTGACTGTAAAGGCAGAGAATGCTTTTGTCTCACCAAAAACAATAATTAATACATTTTATGACTTCAAATAGAACTGTTTCATTTGGTGAAATGTAAACCATTATAGACCAAGCAGAGTTAAGACTCTGGAGGTGCAAAATGTAGTTGATCGATTTATTGTATCTAATGATCGAATGATGATTGAAAATGATTTATTTTATGTACTTAGGTATTAAATTTCTGCGTTCTTTTAACTGTATTATGTCTGTAAATAAAAACCCTGTCACCTCATATTAACATCCGTGTATAAGTGAAAGAATATCATTTGGATGATGCGGCAGTCTTGCTTGTGAGTTTGAGTCGCTTAAGGTAAACTTTTATCAAAATATGTTTAAATTTATGTATGTTATAACTAACTAAATAACCATTACGTCTTTTTTCCTAAAAGTAGACAGTGGGGATAGACCGTAACATAACTCTCTGCCTTGGCACACGCTCCTAACTTCATTGACGTTTATGCATCGTTTCATATTATAATATACTCTTCTGTTACTTGCATGAAGGATTAAAGTATAGGTCGTGGTGTTGTGAAGTAACGTTTGAATTCCATTCCAGCCAACTGCAACACCAGTGGCCTGGTGGTGTTGGGCTCGACCCCCATCGGCCAAATCGGTGCGGGGCTCGCCAGCCTGCCCTCCAGTGACAACAGTTACACCGGTAATCACCTGTAGATTCTTCAAAACCAACCAAAAGTTATCATTTTTTTAACACTCGCGATACTGAATGAGTTCCACCCATATATCAGAATCCTGGATAATTTTAACAGGTTTTCTGCCACCGTTTCCGATTGAGAACTTTCGGGATTAATTCATCATCCACAAAATTTAATGGCAGTGAACCTGCTGGGGAATTTGAACGAAATTGACTCAGTTACTTTAAGCTCTCTTGAAGGTATTTGAAAATTGAGTTTGACTAAGTCTAAGGTAAAATGTACAAACACTGTTGCCTCGTGACTTAGATCCTTTGGAGAGCAGTGGACATTTTACTGGAAGAATACGTTTCCGAAGTGTTTACGGACACTTTGGATTGAACTGTTCATAGAACCCGCATGTTTAGGATGATGTGGTGGAAGAAGGTCTCCAGTACCTTGAAAATTTAATGTCCAAGAAAGAAAAGGATAAATCTTACTGGAAAAGATGTCAAAATTGTATGTAATATAGTTAGTGAACAGGAAGCATTCTGCTGATGCGCTCATATCTGATTTCACAATAAGTCAATCCTTTCTTCTCTCCAAATGAGAATCCAATCGGGCTTTAAATTGATTTATATTTGTAGCATCGATGGTATGTTGTGGAAGTTTGTTCCATGCTTCCACTACTATATTTGCAAGAAAATGTCTCCTAGGATTGGATGCGAAAGGTGTTTTGTTTATTTTTTTGTGTCCACGGAGATTTACATTTATGTTGGTAGTAAAGTTTTCTTGAATACCAGGCAACTAAAATGTCCAGATAAAATTTTGCAGTCACATCTTTCTCTTCTTTCTTTTAATGTTGGAAATTTTAGTTCTTTGAGTCTATATTCATATGACTGATTTTTCAAATCTCTTGGTATTTTAGTGAATTGTTTCTGTATTATTCCAGGAAACGGGTCCTGTGGCTCCGTGTCCCCAGCCCTAACGGAAGACCTGGACTCGGGGGGCGCTCTAGGTGACGAGGAGGGAGGAGAGGGGGAGGCGCGCGGAGGCAAGCGAGGTGTGCTGCCCCGCAGCGCCACGCAGGCCATGCGAGCCTGGCTCTTCCAGCACCTGGTGGTGAGACATTACCTTCTTTGTTTAGTTAGTGTTAATTATAGAAGATCTTTCACACTAATAAAACCATTGATTTGGAAAATACTTAAAGATGCTTTAACCAGTGGACAAATGCTTTTGTCATAGTTTAAGATGGTTCCTTTCAGGTTGGATGGTTTTGACGTGGCTGAAATTAAAAACAAAAAAATTATTGGAAAAAGGTGTCTCCAAGATTTAAGATAGCTAGTGGAAAGATGGTTTCGACATGGTTGAAGATATTTTAAACAGTGGAAAGAGGCCGCGGTAAAAACTAGGGTGAAATTTCTTTTTACCAGAGTGAATGATAATGACACCAGCGTGGAAGATATTTCTACTGGTGTGAGTATTCTAAAAAAGTTTTTTGTTTCTCGGAGAAATATTATGTACAGTAAAATGGTAAAATAAAAATGATTGTGCTATTCCTATTTCCTGTTAAATCTTTTCCTCTGTCCTCTAAGTATAATATTTTTGATTGCAGCATCCCTATCCCACAGAGGAGGAGAAGAGAATCCTGGCGGCCCAGACCCGGTTGACGCTACTGCAAGTCAACAACTGGTTCATAAACGCCAGGCGCAGGATACTACAGCCCATGTTGGACGGAAAGGACAGCAGTGAGTCCATTATTTCTCATTATGTTTTGTAGACATGAATTTAAATTGATTGACGAATGCCAATTGATCGCTCGGTTCCATGATAACACACCTTTAAAATATTATATAAAGTCATTAAAAGCTATGAAAAAAAACTAATATATTAGGGAAATCAACATTGCAAATTTAAACATAGTAGATGATAATGAAGTAGTATTTGCTAACTTACTTCATAAAATAATATAAACAGATACAATAATTATTTATTTGCAAAAACAGTATAAACCAGTAAGTACATTGCAATATCGGTAATTAAAAATTACGAAAAAATGAATAGCAAATATATTTACATGTGGGACAAAAAAAAGTTTCAAATGTAGGTTTACAATGTTAAGTCTTGAATAATAATATTTCACGTTTAAATACGTTGTAGGAAATGTGGAAAATATTCACATTTCCTGCAAGGCAGGTAATTAACCTAGTGATTCTTCCCAAGGGCATCACCATTGGTAAGTTAGTTAAAAATCAAAATCCTCGCGCAAAATTATCCGGGACATGGAATCCTATTTTAGCCAGAATGTCTGGTATTGATATTAAACCGTTTAGAAGCTTATACGCCATCAGGAGTAATGCAACATCCCTTCTGGAATTAAGGCTGCATACACCCAGCATTCCCGAGATAAATGCTGTTGGAAATAAAAATATATACATGTGGAGCCCACAGTAAGACAAATAAATGATCTAAATCTTAAATAATATCATTTTACATTTTAAAATTTAACCTATCTAACATAGTTTTTGTTTATATCACTATTATAAAATCTTTTATCTTTTCATGACTTTATACAGTAGAACCTCGTTAATTCGAAATCCACCTGACATCAAAAATCAAATTTCGAATTAACGAATTCCCACGTAATTCGAAATTATTTGAAAAAAAAAAAAAAAAGACGGCGAGAAAATCGAGTTCCTCGGCCGCCCCTTCAAATTCGGGTGGTATCATCTTTGTAGTAAATTCGTATTAATACGAATTTAAAATTTTTGGAATTTTTGCAGCTGCTTTCCGCCGCGATCGGCCCTCGCCGGATCTTTTAACTCAGATATTCAAAGTAAATTTAGTAAAAATACGATATATTTCCGCGTAAATTGAAATTTCGGAGTCGATTTCCGTCGCGCCGGATCTTTGAAATTCAGATATTTGAAATAAACTCGTAAAAATGCGACATATTAACGCTTAAATCGAAATTTCGCTGCCGATTTCCGACGCGGCTGACCCTTTAAATTCATATGTTTATAATAAATTCGTAAAAATACGATATATTTCCGCGTAAATCGAATTTTCTCGGCAGATTTTCATCTCGGCCGGCCTTTTAAATTCAGATATTTGAAGTATATTCATAAAAATATGTCGTATTTCTGCATAAATTGAAATTTAGCGTTCTAATTCCGTCGCAGCCAACCCTTTGAATTCAGGTATTTGGTGTAAATTCTTAAAACTACGACATATTTCCGCGTAAAACGAATTTTCTCAGCCCTTCAAACTCGGATATTCGAAATAAATTGGAAAAAATACGACATTCCAGTTTAAATCGATTCCGATTTACGAAATAATAATACTAATTAGGGCGATGTATAACCACGTAAAAATACACTTTTCGGCGTTTTACCGTCATGGCTGTCTTTTAGATTCAGATTTACGAAATTTTATGATTTATTTTCGCAAAAAAAGTTTTTCGAATTACACAAACAAATTTTCGTGTGCGGACAAAAATAAATTTCGAATTACGAATTAACGAATTTCGAATTAAAAATCGATTTTGTATGAAAAAAAATTTCTGTGGATATTGTTTTGTCGAAAATTTCGAATTACGCGTTTTTTCGTATTATCGGGGTTCGAATTAACGGGGTTCTACTGTATCACTTTTTTAAAAGTGTGTTGAGTTGTCCGGTTACCTGATTGCTGAATGCCAATTTTAAAAGTACATACATTTTTTAAAAAATGTATAAAATATTAAATGAAAGTAAGTTAAGAGAACCCACTTGATGAATGTCATTTAATTGGGCAATAGTCGATTAATTGATGAATGTCACTTAATTGGTAAATGTCGATTAATTAATGAATGTCACTTAAATGGGTAAATGTCGATTAATTGATGAATCTCACTTAAATGGGTAAATGTCGATTAATTGAAGAATGTCACTTAAATGGCTAAATGTCGATGAATTGATGAATGTCACTTAAATGGCTAAATGTCGATTAATTGATGAATGTCAATTGACCAACGACAGGTCGATTACGGGTTCGTCAACGTGTCAGATGCAGAACTATGCAGCCCATGTTTATTTTTTGTCATAATATATGTTTTTATTTTTTATGTGCCACCTCACATAGTATAAAGGCAAGGGAAATATATCGCCACCCGATTGGGCAGCGTAGTGAGGCGGGTTAAGATAGGGGCTGTAGAAAGGGATTTATTTATGCGGATCTTGAAAAAGCCCGGATTATACAAAGGAGGAAAAACAGATGCCCGTGACTCGTTCTATATGTGAGTCTGCTTACACAAAACATGTTGAAGAAACGACCCGTTCTCATGAAGCTAACATCAACTATGAACCGGTGTTCACTCGTGTCTGTCGAGTTTCGCATACATTTTAGAGACAAATGTCAAATGACTGAGTTGAGTTAATATTGCGTCGGATCCCCATCCAGGCATCATTAGTTCAATTCCTCTACTCCATGACTGCACAACCAAAATTTGATGGTATTAGAAGTTTTTCAAATATTGCCAGGTTATTCGTAACCCGGGAATGTTTCTCTCTCCTTAAAAAAAGGTCAATAATTAACCGAAAAATGTCATTTGACTGATTAATATACTCTCTATTTTTAACGAAAGATAAACTTTCCCAGGTTCCGAATAACCTGACAACATTTGAAAACCACCACAGTAAGCGGATAATGTTGCTTGTGTTGTGATGGAGGACTTAGCTAGCGGAGGAATTGAACGCACGTCGCCTGGGTGGGACCCAAACGCGATGCCCACTCAGCCACTGACCGGTCAAATATCAGATGATGAGATTTGTAAATTTTAAATGATTGATACATAAATGTAAATTGATTGACAATTAATGCAAATTCATTGATGAATGTTAGTTGAATAATGTCTGACTCTCATTCAGTAGTCAACAAGTTGACTGCCAATCACGCGTTTGTGCGTGATGAGGAGTGTGCGGGGTGCAGACCACGCAATTATGCATTATAACAATAGTCATTGTTCTTATTTCCCTCCTTTATATATATCTGACTGATTGATTGATTATAGCAGGCGGGGCATCCAAGAGAAAGCAGAGCGGAGGACAAGCCAGCAAGAGATTCTGGCCCGACAGTCTTTCCGTCCTGCAGCCGCAGCTATCTGCTTCAGGTAACTATTAAATAGCCGGTAACAATAATATTTATTTTTTTACCAGTGAAAAATCACGGGATATTATTATTGTGAGATTTGTGAAGCCGAAAGTATATTTAAAAAAATATTTTCCTCAGGATCATTCAATGCCTTTCAAAAACAAATATTGCCAATTTTAGAGGCAATCATTAATTTGCCTTTCGAATGAACACTGTTAATAAACATGAAAAATTATGACATCTGACAAAAATTTAAACAAAAGAAAAATACACTTCAAATATAGAATAATTGATTAATAAAATAATTTTTGTATTGTTCCCACAATCAGTTCTAATTTTAAAAATCAAAGCCAATCCCAGTTCTAGAGTTCATTGAACCTGAGTTACGGACACGAGACGAGATAATGCACAGTGTACATATGAAGGTGATGTGGTTTTTGAGGATGATGTGTGCAGGGTATTTTTAATGAGAAGAGGGGGTGAGCCTGGGTGTTGTAGAGACTCGTATTGTCGGTAGGAGGACACAAGCTGAGTTGTTGAGAAAGAACAATTCTTATAAAAGTTACAACTGTGTATAGATGTTGGGCATGTGTTAGGCATGTCTCCTGAATAGATCAATGGCAGTTGTTCTTCAGAGCACCTTCTGTTAAAATACCAGCGGAACAAACCAGGAATACCACCTGATATCTTTATTTGAAAGATTAATCAGTCTGTAAGCTCTTCCGGCTTTTAAATATTTTTACCGGTGAAACGACGGTGAAATTTCTCCTGGAATTTCAGAATGCTTTGAGGTATGTTAAATGAGCTATATTTCTTATTTTTCAAGTTGTAGTCAAAACAAATACCATTTGAGAAACTAGATAAAATTATATTTCATATGTTTGTATATGAAATATACATTGATATTTCTAAATACAGTAGAACCTCGTTAATTCGAAATCCACGGGACATCAAAAACCGAATTAACGAATTCCCACGTAATTCGAAATTTTATGAAAAAAAAAGATGCCGAAAATCGAGTGTCTCTGCCTCCCCTTCCAATCCGGGTAATCTTAGGAGTAAATTCGTATTAACACAAATTATTCCTTTATTTTCGTCGCGGCCGATTACCGTCGCAGCTGGCCCTTTAAATTCAGATATTCACAATTAATTTGTAAAAATGCGATATATTTACGCATAAATCGAGATTTCGTGGCCGATTTCGGTCGCGGCCTACCATTTAAAATGAGATATTCGTAAAAATACAAAATATTTTTGCATAAATCGAGATTCGCAGCCGATTTCCATCGCATCCGGCCTTTTATATCGAATATCTGAAATTAAATTTATAATAATACGATATATAGGTCGGCATAGTCCAGTGGTAACGCATTGGACTGCCATTCCGAAGGTCGCGGGTTCGAACCCGGCGTGCGCAAATAAATTTTATTTGATTAATTTGTGTTATTTCACAATTAATTAATTAAAATAATATATAGTATATTTGCGGCACGTTCCAGAGTGGAAGATACTACCAGTATCGCCCTGGTGTAAGACCACCATTCAGAATTGAAACGTTGCTCCAAATGGCTTTAGCCGTGTTTAGTGACTAGATCCGAATAGCCAGGTACTTCCCCACCTTCCTCTTTCCCTTCCCCACTTACCTTCAGCCTCACAACATCCCCCAATTGGGGATGCCATAGTCTCACTGGCTCCAGACGGGAGCAGTTGGGACTCTTGTGAGGTATTCACTTTAAAAAAAAAAATATATATATATTACCGCGTAAATAGAGAATTTGCAGCGAATTCCGTCGCGGCCGGCTCTTTAAATTCAGATATTCTAAATAAATACATAACAATACGATATATATTTACGCATAAATCGAAATTTTGCTGCCGATTACGGTCGCGGAATAATATAATAATATTAAATAATATTATAATAATATTATTTATTTAAATTAAAATTCTGATATTTGATGTAAATTCGTAAAAATATTATAAATTTCCACGTAAATCGAATTTTCTCACCAGATTTTCATTGCGGCCGGCCTTTTAAATTCTATCTGAATTTAAGTAAATTCGTAAAGATACGTCATATTTCCCCGTGAATCGAAAATATTCAGCCGATTTCTGTCGCGTCAGTTTTTTTTAACTCAGATATTCAAAGTAAATTTAGTAAAAATATGATATATTTCCGCGTAAATTGAAATTTTCTTCTCGGTGGGCCCTTTAAAATTCAGATATTCGAAAATAAATAAAATGCGATATATTTACTCGATTTTGTGGCTGATTTCCGTCGCAGCGGCCCTTTGCAATTCAGATATTCTAAATAAATTCGTAAAAATGTGATATATTTATGCGTAAATCGAAGTTTCGCGGACGAGTTTCGTCACGGTCAACCCTTTAAATTCAGATATTTGGTGTTAATTCGTAAAACTAGGACATAAATTGGAAAAAGTAGAACATTCCAGTGTAAATCGATTCAGATTTACAAAATAATAATACTAATTAGGACAATGTATAACCACGTAAAAATACATTTTTCGGCATTTTAGATTCAGATTTACGATGTTTTATGATTTATTTTCGCATAATCGAATTTTTTCCAATTACACAAACAAATTTTCGTGCGCGGACAAAAATAAATTTCGAATTACCAATTAACGAATTTCGAATTAAAAAACTGTTTTGTATGAAAAAAAAATTTCTGTGGATATTTTTTTGGCGAAAATTTCGATACGCGATTTTTCGAATTATCGGGGTTCGAATTAACGGGGTTCTACTGTATAACCATCACGGCAATAGCGAGTTCACGGCTATAATGAGCAATTACAAAACCATGTTTTAGTTCAGGCTTATCTTCATATAATTGTTGACTGTTATAACGAGGTCGATTCCCTGATATACCGATAAATATACAGATAAATAATTTTGTCAACACAATTTCTGAACACATGAATGACCGTCGCTGGGTCTGAAAAGTAGTTGGAAATTATTTTCGAAGTAAGTAGTAACAAACAAAGGGGCGGGAATTTCCTACCCCGTTAGGGACTGATTCATTTTTTTTATGGCACTACCTGTGTAAGATTGTCGGCTATGTGAACCATTTGCTATCCATCGGGGACAATATAAAATTGTCACAAAATCTGCAAAATTTGAGCTTCGCAAATTTGTTCCCTTTTTACATCTTCTTTTGTATTACAACTCATCGCCAATTTTGTTTTAAAACCCATTAAATATGTTTATGAAGTTACCTAGTTACGAGTACCTACATCCCTGCACGGGGTAAATTTATGCCAGTGATGCATAACTTTTTCAGCAGAGGGACTGCTTTGCCTATTTTTCAAACAGGTCGCGCGATCTTACAAGCTGATTTTTTTTTGTTTTCGTTGAGGGGGTTGACAGAAATTCAAGAGTTAGGTTTCTGTTGGTTTTAGGTTGTTGTTTTGTGCTATACCGGTTCTTCAAATTTGGTTCCATTTAGGAAATGCAGCGTAAATTAACCAAAACTCTATAAAGCAATGTTCTCAGCCAGGGTTTTCAAGAATTACCCCAAACATTTAGATTTTTCTCTATAGCCAACCGGGCCGTATGAAATTCTGCGGGTTGTGCATCACTGGTTTGTGACAAATAATTTTTTACAGCCGAAAACCAAAACAATCCCCCATTTATTACAAGTGCGATTTTACAAGCGGTAGGTAGAAGGCACAGCACGCACAAACTAGTGATAAAAAGATGCATAATTTAGTGATATTTTTCTTGGAAGCCTTGAACCAGGTGATGATAGTTGTAATGCGTTGATTGTTTTGAAGAGGAAATTGAGAAGCATGAAAGCAAAATCTTTCAAAACTTATATTTACTCAAATCATCAAATTTGAGTAATATAAGTGTATTTTTCAAATTTATTTTGTTAATAGTTAATACCCACTCCTATTTTGAAAATATACTGCACATTTGCGAATATATTGATAGTAGAGGCATTTAAGTAGATACATACGACTTTTAAAAAACCAATTTAGATATAACGATTAACGGCTATAAGGAGCAAATTTATAGTAATAAAATTTTAATACCAAACAATAAAATGTTAACAAAAAAACTTACCGACACATTTTGACTCGAATCGTCTGAGTTTTGTGAGAATTTGATATTTAAAAAACACATTCCTTTTGTTTATGGAAATTAGTAAGATAACTGTCACTTCACTTTTTACGTCGTCTAAACAATCAAAAGATATAAATAATGTTTAAACTTTCAACTGTCAACAGAAATATTACTCCAATTTGTAACTTTGACAATTTTTAGGATTTTATCCATGGAATCAAGTGTATGTATTTGAGACAAACTGAAAAGAATAATCATTCCTCTTTCTCACGGCCAACAAATCACATATTTCTGCATTATAGAAAAAAAGATATTAAAATACTTTTATAATATAGACGGCCGGCGTGGTCTAGTGGTATACGCTTTTGACTACAGATCCGAAGGTCGCGGGTTCGAACCCGGCGTGCGCAAATAAATTTTATTTGATTAATTTGTGTTATTTCACAATTAATTAATTAAAAATAATATATAGTATATTTGCGGCACGTTCCAGAGTGGAAGATACTCTCAGTATCGCCCTGGTGTAAGACCACCATTCAGAATTGAAACGTTGCTTGAAATGGCTTTAGCCGTGTTTGGTGACCAGATCTGAATAGCCAGGTACTTCCCCACCTTCCTCTTCCCCATCTCCCTCCCCTCCCCAATACCCTCAGCCTCACAACATACCCCAATTGGGGATGCCATAGTCTCACTGGCTCCAGACGGGAGCAGTTGGGACTCTTGTGCGGTATTACTGTAAAAAAAAAAAAAAAATAAATAATGTATGCTCAAATCTGACCCCCAAGAGGCTCTAATGTAATATGATGTTGGTGGCTAGTAATTTCATTCCGAGGCTTGGAGGTTTAAGATAAGGGAAGCTGACAGTTTGTCCAGTTCAAGTCAAAAGGCACCAAACCATAGGTAATAGAGTCAAGGGAGACTGGCTATGATCCATTATTAGTTTGAAACTACAAGCACAAAGGTGTAGCTAATAATTTTCACCCACACTACTACAAATCGCACCAAACGCATAACTTTGATTGGCTCCGCCGCTTTGACAGTCCGTTCAGTTTAGTCGTAGCGCGGCAACAGTCGACACGCTTCCAAGTCATATCTAATAATTAATTTGTACGTTTCTCCAGGTTTACTTTCCTCCTCTGAGGACGAAGAAGAAGACGAAGCGGAGGACTCGGAATCAGAGCACGAGCTGGTCATCGACCCGGCGCCCTCAGGCTCCAGCCAGCGCTCTTCGCCCCTACCCCCTGCCAACCTGCCTGCCCCCGCACCCCCCCTCAACCCAACCCCCGCACACTACATGGCGCACCAACACAACTAACTACCGAGCACATGAACGGATGTTATTATATGGTAAAAAGGTTATTCATACAGATTAATGATAGATAATGATTTCATTTAGGTTTGGTTTCGTTGCAGTTTGGTATTTACCTAATATACCCTCCACACAGCATATTCCCAAAGTTAACAGGCCTTGAGTCCTCTTGCATAGAATTAATGACATTTTTTCTGCAGATGTAGGAATTTGTAAAATTACTATTCATACCCATGTTTACTTGGGCCATTTTTCGCTTATTCTTATTAAAAAGTAGATTGAGAAGCTCTGGCCGACACAACATGTTTCTCAATTTGTTTTATATGTACCACAAGGTTACAAGATTTATAATACATATTGCAATAAGTGTGTGTCTATTTCCGTTTCATATTTTCATTGAGAGTGGTTGATATTAATTTCAATAATAATTAAAGAAATGATTCGGTTTATGTATGTATTAATGTACTTACTTTCAAAGTAGATTTTAGCCACTCCCCTAATTCTTTTGCAACAGAATGCACTTAATGTAAACAAAGAATTGAGAACATTGTAATGACTATTTTACTAGCAAAATCAACTTCGACATCGCTTTCAACTCCAGCCAATAGATGTCGTTATCTACTTATTCTTCTGCTATGAGAACCCTTTTTACGTCTGTCTGGGGGAAATAATTATATAGCAAGTCTTATGCTTCCAATGACAGATAAAATATTAAAATGTCACCAAGAATTTGACAAAATGTCGGACGAATTGTCAGTCAAATAATGACTTGAAAACTTATTTGAAGCAACGATTTTTTTCTCAAAATGCAAAGAACTGAAAAATTTGCCAAACCTTTTGTGTAATGTATAATTATTTCAATCAAAAATGAGAAACGACAGTGTTTATTTTTTTTTTAGCAATTATTTTAAACAAATTTGCATCTCTTTTCTGAGCTGCTTCTGAAAGGTCAAACTGATTTTTACAAATTGAGTCAATAATTTTAATTCTAAAGAAAAATCAAAAGATGATGACACTGTGCCATGTTTTAACCTTAGAAATAAATTTAAATTGGACAACATTATTCTCACTTTTATGTCAATAATATTAATCTCTTCACATGTTCTGAATACTTTCTAAATGTTAATTAATTAGGGTTGTACATCCCATAGAGGCTGTAAAGCTCTGCGCACTCCTAGAAAAGAAGAAAGAAAATTAATCAGGATTTATTTTATTTCTTTTCTAGAGGCATGCACAACTTTTAGTTTGACAATAAAATGAAGAAATTTAATATTTTTACAAAAAAATTTCATTACTAGAGCAACACCGATTTTCGAACAAATTATAGTGCATTCAAATGTAAGGTTATGTATGTTTCTACATTTTTTTGTCAAACTGTACAGTCTTGAAAGTTCTGTCTACACGCAGTGACTTGCATGTGCAATCAGTTTGTTCAAAATTTTGTGCAAAAAATATGGTACACTGTTTGGTGTCCATACGATAGCAACTTGCATGTGCATTATATAGTTTCGCCGTCTTAATGTATTTGCTTACTTGTGCAAATTTAGTTCCTGCAAGCCTATTGTCTCTGTGGATATACCGTTTTGCCGTCTTAACATACATGCTTACTTGGGAAAATTAGAGTTTGTGCAACTAAAATTGAATGTGTATTTGAAACTTAAGACTGCACATATTGTCAGTCAACGTGTTGAATTCATCAGAAACCAAAATAAATATTTTAATTTTAGTACATACAAACAAATTTGAGTAATGCTAATTGTCAATGATATAATATTACGTTAATATATTACAGCATGTATACATACTCGACACTTGATAAAGGTTTCAAATTTATTTAAGTTATACGAAAGTTGATTTGTCTCATCCAAAGATATTAGAAGAACGAGATATGCTATGTTGGCCGCCGGACCGTAGCCGGAGTACTACCTAATTAGGGTACTTTGAACGGTATCGGGACGTGTACGCACAGAAATCTGTTCTATGTATTAGTGCGGATACCTTAGCGATGCTTTAGCGTAAGCGAAGGTGTGCAGTAGTATTGGTGAACAAAACCGGCGACACTCGGCAAAACAATTCCACTCAGTACGAACTGCGCATAGCACATCTCGTTCTTCTAATATCTCTGGTCTCATCGTATACCCACTTACTCCACCTGTATACCATTGTTATAAATTATAGGCATTATACGATTTTCTCCATACAAGTTTATACTAAACTTCAAGTATACTAGAAACATTGATCAATTAGGTAGTATTTTCTTAATTTCATAGGAAATTCAACTTCATTTTGTTTAAATTACACTGGAGTTTTAAAGTGGCATTGCATGAATGTTGAGTAGAAGATTTCACAAGTAAATATATTGTGTCTAGTTTCAAAGTTAACAAACTTCTACACTAGCGATCAAATTTATGTAAAAGTACTGCAAAATCTAAGATTCAACCGAGATCTAAGCTATAAATTGCAAAAAACTTGCGCACATGTATATGCGGAGTACTTTTTCAAGAATTTGCTCGCTAATGTGGAGGGTCATTAACTATCCTGGTCAGTTGGTTACTGGCATCAATATTTTCACAATATATTGTTAATTATAACAAAATAGAGAGACAATTTTCAAAAGAATTCTTGCTTGACATTTTGCTAGAAAATTATAAATGATTTTTACTAAGCAATATCCATTTTCATTTCTCTTCACAATGATAGGCCAGATTCCATAAGAACGCACATTTTATTCCTCTTCCAATAATATATCTGTTTGTTCAATGCATAATTTCAGTATACCATTATTCTGTAAGTACAATAGATTAAAAATATCAAGTCAATCACTATTTGATCTAAAATTAATAATTACATAATACGATTTCAGATTGCATGGGTCATTTTATCAATTTTTCTATATCTTTCTTTCGATCAATGAAAATACATAAATATATTATATTTTATTCACAAATTGGTGGTGTAGACGCACATTGGGATCAAGTTATTAATGACAAAATGAAATATTTTATTTTAACCTTATCTACGCCGCTGTCACACATGTTATCCATCAGCGGATATCACAAAGATGATCCATGAAGTTCTACGAAAACATTTACATTTTGTCAAAATTTTCCGCTTGGGGGGGATAGAATGCATTGAAAAGGCCAGGATTTAAAAGGTTAAATGTGCAGTGACCTGTAGAGTGGTAGCATAAAGTAATTTGTTTTATAATAGCTTACTGTAAAAAAAAATTGTGATAGAATTTAACCATTTCAATGCTGGCTGTTTCAATGCAATCTATCCCACCACGTGGCACGTTTTGACATAATTTGGGTACATGTTTTAGTGAAACATTGTGGATCAAATATGCAACATCCACATTCTAGAAAGCTGCCGATGGATCACATATGTGACAGCTGCATAAAACAGGTTAATAACATTGCATATTTTTCATTTTAATAAGTTGGTCCCATTTAGCTCATATGCTTGAAATCAAGTAACATGTATACGTAAAAATACCTCAATACTTTAAAATACTAAATATCACAATAAATGTTATTATAGAAATATATATTTATTCACTTCATAAATAATACAGATTTGACAAGTTTATTTTTTTGATAATTTACGAATTATACGTTTGCTCTCGGGGCCTTATTCTGTAATTTCTTTTCAAAAGATGTCTGCCATAATATTGTGCTCATTTATTTATAAATTAATTAATTTATCACATACATTTTACGAGTATACGAACAACTTACTAACAAAATTTAAAAAAAATTGTCTGAATTCATAAAAAATGTTTCAATTATTATTGTAAATGTAATTACTACGGCAAAAATCATTATCACTGTCTAAATTATACGATCTTTGATTGTTGTCTTGGATTTCGCATTTTTAAAATTGCCAAATTAACAATGTTTAGCCCTGTGTGGGTTTTTACGTGTTTTCTCAAAATACGTACCAATGTATACGCTAGATTATGATTGTATATTTAAACGAAGTTACTGTATATTTGAAAACACTTGGCATATATTTATTGTACATGTAACATGTGTTGAATCACATTTTGTATGAGAATCGTAAAAAAAAGTGTTTGAATGTGTAAAATTTGGAAACATTAATTTGAAAAAAAAGCTATGTTTTTTACGTTTTCAATGTAAAGTGGTGGTGAATTATTTATATTTGTAACGAGGTTGTTATAAGGAATAATGCCAGTGTGACTACGATTAAAGAATATATTATATTAAATGTAAGTAACAGAAATACGTAAATCATGAGACACTACTTCCTTAGGAATTTTCTATGTATAAAATAAAAAGTAACCGCTGACTTTTGGGAACCTAGTTTTGTCGTAGTCTGTAGGCTTTTTGAATAACTACTGGATTCTGACTCCCCTTTTTGAATTGATACCTTATATTATAGATTCATAGTTTTTCGCCATTTAAATTAGTATTTAACATTTTAGAGTTGCAATTTGTGCTGCCTTTACCCCTTCACAATTTGATAACCGTAGCAACTCATAGTTTGGCAAGTGTCTTGTAGGGATCATTTAAATAATGGGTCAAAAGTAATAAGTCCCTTGCACTGAAAGGGTTAAAATATTACAATGATACTAATGTTTGGGGTGTTTCGACCCTCACATTAAATCAACGATCATCAACATTTTTTTTTTCCCTTTTTACGGTCCTCGCTAAATGCTGATTTTCTGCCCGTTGTGCTGATCAAATTGTGATCAGCTGACGAGCATAAAAACATGATTGCTATGCTTGACAACTGGTTACAATTTTACCGAAAGTTGAAACAGGCCAAGAATCGGTGTCTAGTAAGGACTATTCAAATGTTGAAAAATCAAAATGGTGCCGATTGTCGATTTGAAGGTCGTGTATAATATTTTCAGAATCTTAGTCATCCTAAGATATACAGCAATAAAAGAAGAAAGGTAAATTTAGTTTACAAATTGTGTTGAGTAAAGCAGCGCAGATTGAATGTAGGAGTAGTCTGCCATTTTGGAATTTGACCGTGTGAAGTTTTCCATTTACCGGATCTCTCATTTCGACAATGATTCCTTAAGGAAATGTTTATTTTCGTATGTTGTTGTTTTAGCTTTTTAATAAATCCGGGAACGGTGCTTTTATAGAGTCCGCTCAATGCAGATTTTGGAAAATCACATTCAATTTAATTCAATCAGTAATAATGATAATCACAAATCGCTCCCTCTGGGATTGATCTTCTTTCCAGCTTTCAACCCATCAAAATAACGTAAAAAGATCTTTTGAATTTAGACAAAAAAATTCTTGTTCCTGTTATCTGACACAATGGGGATGGCTTTTGTTTTCTGCTTGACTTTTTCTCAAATCTTCGTTATTATTACTTCCCTTCACTATTAAGCATCTTCATGTTAGCAAATACCCTAGAATATTAATAATACATCGAACTTCTATACAATATTGGCAGTATTTACTTGTACTGGCCGCTAGTGACACTAGTGTAGCATACTGCCTTCAGAATGTACGGTAAATATCAGAAGTTGGAAGTATTACAACTATTCTACAGTATTTGATGTTAGTCACTTTGATCCCGTGATGATCCATCTATTATTACTTATTGTAGTTATCAAACGAATTTGAATAGTGAATTTCCAAATGTGTTTGGGATCCCTTAATCGCAAGTCATACGCAGATGTCCATGTCTGCTTTCAATGTGTCATATAATTATAATTTAGTGAAAGATGCGTAATATTGCGCACCACGCTCTAGCCATGTAAGTCAAATGTCTTCTGGTTGCGGGCAGGGAGTTCTGCCGTAACTTCGTATACAATTATCTTTAAGTAGGACCTTTTGTAATGGAAGCTTTGTGGCATTTGATATTTCTCTTTAGTGCAAGTGTTTGCTTAACTCGGATGCAGCTGTTTTACACTTTTTTTCTAATGTATAAAGCATTCATATTAAAAAATCTTTTTTATATTCGACAAAATTTTAACTGTCAAAAAGTATATTTTCAGGACAGAATTCAAAGAAAAAGACTCCTATCTCAACCTCTCAGAGAGTGACCGTTTTCGAACAAAACTGTATTCCAGGAATGAGTATTTTTTTAAGTATACTAGTTTAACCTTTTTAAATAATATTTCATAGTTTTCTTAAATTCAAAAAATATCTTTTTTCAATGGATTAGATGAAAAAAATTTTTTAACCTTTAGAAGGGTTCATAAACCATTGGAGATGAACTACCAGAATATTATTATAATCACGGTGATGTAAAATTACAGCCATACTCATCATGGAGCATTTTTTTATGGCCATAATATGACGGCCAGGGGGGTATAACTCCGATCGAAAATTGGAACCGAAATATTGTGACGTCACCAATGAAAAACTCCGAAAGTCTATGGAATAAGCTTTCAGAGTTTTTCATTGGTGTATAGTATAATAAGTAGGCTCCGAATGAGAATTTTACTGTCTATATATTGGCATATCTATGCTTTTTTAGGACCATTTTGTTTCATACAAAAAGCCCAAAGATATCGATTTAGTGAGTGTTTTATTTATGATGACGGCCATATTCACCAAGAGGTTAAAATAATAGACACTTTAGAATTTTTCTTTGAACCATAAATGATTTATTTTCTAGTGTTGCTATTGTATCCGAGTTGCCGCGGTGTAAAATATAATTTTGGATATAACTGTGATAGGCGGGCGAGTACCGGTAGGATAAAGTTAGCTACTATTGTCCCAAGCGGGACTATAGAATTACCAATAAGTTGTCTTGTAAGCTTGCTTACTTGTATATGGGCCCTCCTTTTGAACAAATTATTTATCTTTTATGGTATACTACTGTTTTATTTAGTTTATTACAATTTATAATGCAATAGAAAATCTCTTTTTACATAAATTAAAATTAGATTTTCTCTTCTCAGAAAACACTCCAATACTATTCTTTTATATTTTATGACAATACTTTGTTCTCTGTACAATACTCATTAATTTTAAGACTGATGTGAAAGTACGAGCATTCTTTTTAGGATTCGGGAGGGCCTTATCAAACGCTTAAGTTAGGGCCTACGTATGTCGAGTCATAATATGAGAGCCCATGCTTCATCTCTTGGAACCCAAAACAAATATGTAAATCTAAAAAGTGCCAATTAAAAATTAATGCTAAAAAACTATCAATCTTTAAAAATAAATTACTGTTCACTTCATACAAATACTTAAAAAGTCTTAGTACTGATAGTGTCTTATTGTATGCCCTTGGAACTTTTTTTGATAACACAACCGTTTTTCAAGGTGTTCTATTTTTTGTAGTTAATTTATTTTTGGCATCTTCTGACGCTTCTAAATATATTATTTTACATGAATACAGAAAAATTGTGCCAGAAGGTTCTTGGTTCCAAAATCTGAAGTTAGCGTGGGCTTGAAATAAATGTTGTTAATTTGTATTCAGCTTCTATGCATTTTTACATTTAATTTTGATACGAAAATGTATTAATACAATAGGTGCTAAGTTACTTTATTAAACTCTATAGAACCATTAAGGGCCTTTAGTTAAGTCTTATCATATTTATTTCTGCACTAATGATGTCTTCAAATTGTTGGAAAAACATACAATTCCAACTTTAATATTGCCGTTATTAAAAAAGTGGGTGATATTTTTACTATTCACCAGACTGCTATTTTTAGATTACCACCACTCCATTAATTGTCTATTCGATTAATCGAGACTCACTCTCAACATAAAGAGACGTCAAGTTATAACTCAACTTTTTTAAAGTGCTCTCTGACCCTACTTCCATTGAAGTTTTTTTTTACTACGGCAACATTGAAGTTTGGATATTTTGTGACAACATAACCTCCGTGTATACCAATTGTAAATATATAATAATTACTCTATTGTAAGGACAGTTCGCTGTTGGAGGCTGCGCGATAGCAGACTCTTTAATGAAGCAATAATATAACGAGAAGTTTAAGGGTTGTTAGGTACCTCATCATTCCCATGTTCTTTGCCAATATCCATACTTCTATCTCCCGTGTGTTGTATCATTCAAATATTATAAAAATAGATGACAGTTTCGTATTAGCGGCAATTGTTAATGATATATTACCCTATAATGTGTATCATTTTTAAATCTTTGGATGCAATAAAAAAATAAATTCCCAACTTCCCTTAATCAACACCAAAACTAAGACAACGTGTTGGTAAAGTTGCTGAATTCTGCCTCACGCATGCAATTTTTTTGTTAGTTGTTAATGCGTCCAAAATATTAGAAGATGAATAATGCATGCATGATCTAGCATAATATGTTGTGATCTCACTTTCAATAAGAAATATTTCGATAATATGTCACATAATTAGCACCAGAAAACGGCCAACATTTCTGAAATAACCCATGGCATCTTTTAAAAATACATTTTTATTTAACATAAACTTGATATTTAGAATAGATAAATATTGTAAAGTGTCTTAAATGCCAGGCAGCTCACAGTAAAATCTTATTGAATAGGTCAAATCAAATGGATAATAACAATTTAAGACAACATGATAGAGATGTTGTGGTTCTCTTGTGTGCAACCCTTCTCATCAAATCTCAGATAGCAAACAGCCAATTCGAAAAAAATAAGATTAAATTTACCCAATTGCACAAAAACAAAACATTGACATTGATAAATTTACACATAACTTTGATTTTCTAACAATTATAACACCTTCATCAACTCTTCTTTCTAATATTAAACAGCAGCATATTAAACTTACTTAATTTAGAGAAAAAGTACCCTCTAATATAATAATGAAGCTCTAGTCAGCATTATAAATGGTACAATAACCCAAAAAAATGCTAAATTACTGTAATGAATGTGTGACTGAAGTCTTGTATGAGAGAGAGAGAGAGGACTAGAGAGCGTATGAGAAGATTTAAAGAGTATGCATTATCGCCTGTTATCGGAGATAATGCATTGTGTTAAGTCTTTTTACTATTATTCCGCCATCACAATATCAAAGCAAAACCATAATAATATAATTGTCACAGAACATGGGAGCGACCATAACATATATGCAAGTTAGACTTAAGTGAAATAATTCAGTATACTACTAACATATAATAATACAGTCCAGCAAATGTTTGCAAATTATTCATGTATTTTACCTTTACAATGTTGTAACCAGAACAATAAATATTTCCATCATTGTCTGAATTGTTGACTTTCATTCCCCCGACGGGTGGAATACGAATCTACCCACCTCTTAAGGACAGATAGGTACTTCCTCATCTTCTTCCCCTCCCCCACTCCTTCAGACTGCCATAGTCCCACCGGATTTGGTTCATAGGGAGCATTTTGTTTGATAATGAAGGAATTATTGGAATCTTTAGAATCTAGACGTTAGGTGGAAATGCCGTGTCTGTTCTACTGGCATTTTTATGGAAGGTACTCAGAACTAGTGATACCAATACAATGCCGGGATATGTGCTGAATACATGCCCCACATTAGTACAGTTATTTTCCACTTGAGAATGGGTCGTTTCGAAGACTATTTGATTTGATTTTATGGATTTAACAATACGCTTTCATGTGTTTGAAGACTAGTAGTTCTGTGTCTGACAATGTGGAATTACATTCTGGCTATTGTGTTTCCTCCCTCCTACAACACGAGTCACTTCAAAAACTGAGTTAATTTCCTTCTTTCCTTAAAAAGACACTCCTCACAGCATCCCTTAATCCTTCCCATCTGAAGGTATTTTGACTGAAACTGATCACAGCAACTGACTTAATTTTTGTGCGAACTTGTCCTGAATGTATTGATGTATCAAAAATTATTATCTTTTTAATATAATTATTTTTTTTATACAAATTTATTTAAAAATAAAAAAAAACTAAAATTTAAATAAAAATAAACATGCCGTCTAGAGAAGAGCTTGTAAAATAGCGGCCATAAATTGTGGCCGTTCAAAGGAAATGGGTTAAAGATGATTTCGTCATAGCATTAGAGCAGCCAGTTTACCCAGCTGCATTAAAATAAAAACAATTTCAGTTTTAAATCATAAAATATATATTTGTAATAATTGATTCACATGGCATTATAATTATTGTTTGTTTGGTTCCATAGAAAGTTCCATAGGTAAAGCCAGTGGAAAGCCGAGATTCCTTTTAGTCAGTCTGCATCTTCTGCTTCTCCAGCTGAGCCCTGCAATACAACAATGGATAATTGTGAGAATGGTGAATGATTCACTACACGTAATTCAGGTTTGTGTACAAACACAATTCATCTACAGCTAATAATAATACTGTTTTCAAAAATGTTCTGATTGAGGAACAGTAGCGATTTAGATCTGCTAAATCTACCACAACTAATTTAATTTCCTTTACTAATACCATTGTCAAAGCTCCTGAAGACAACTCTCATGTAGTTCTTTACACTGACTTTTCTAAAGCCTTTAAAAGAAATCCATTATTATCCTTAATTCTTACTTGAGAGAAAGGAAGCAAAGAGTGAAAATAAATAACTTTGAATCTATTAATATTGCTGTAACGTCTGGTGTGCCCCAAGGAGCTCATCTAGCTCCGCTTCTTTTTAACTTATTTACAAATGATATTTTTGGTGTTTTTTCTCACGCGCGTTTTTGGGTTTTTGCAGACGATAATAAGATTCTCAAATTAATTAAATCCTACCAAGATTGTTTTCTTTTCCAATTAGATATTGAATAATTAAATGATTGGTGTAAAAGCAACAGCTTGGAATTAAATGTTATTTAATTGTCATTGTTACTTAGCTTCATCGGTAGAACCACCTCTGACTTCAATTATATTATCACCCTAAAAACTTTTTACTGTTCGTTGGTTCGTCCTAATCTAGAATATGCCTGCGTTATTTAGTATCCATTCTATGATGTTTACATTAATCATATTGTACAGCATCGCTTCTTAAGGGGAATTGCTTAGAGGTTACGGCTAGAAAGAGGCGATTACTCAAAATGAACTTGAAGTAAAATTAAATCTTTCTTCTTTAGAAAAACCTACGAAGGATTTTGATCTCATCTGCATTTACAAAATTATTGACAGTATGTACTCAAAACTCCACAAATTATGGATACCATTCCCAATGGCCAGAATGTCCAGACTTGTCAACTCAAGTCCCTTGAATTTTTGGTGTAAGCCCAGATGATTTTTGTCCGTCATTACGCAAGTAATATTTTATATTGATATGGCTGAAGTAGTGAACTCCATCAAAACCTTGATCCTGTCTTGACTTGACATTATGGCTCTATTTTTGTCATAGCATTTATTATTGTAACATTTCTCCTTGTATTAACTTTGCGTAATATGTTAATTGGACTTGGTCCGTTAGTAAATAAATAAATAATGTTCATACAAATCTTCATGCTATCCGTTTTCGTATGGTCAATGGGCGTACAGCTATAAACTAGAAGTTCTGTGAACTTAATAGACCTGGTGTCCAAAAAGGCATTTTTCTAATTTTCTCTTATATAATAAATCAAAACAAAATTTCCTCTGAAATCATAAGATTTGTAAATAGGTGAGTACTTAAATTCCTACCTACTGAACTATAAACCATATATTTTATGTAACATTTAATAAATTTAGGAATTATACAATGTCCAAAGAAATGTCACAATTTCAATGACACTATTCATTTTTCAAACTTTCTTCATAAGTACCATAATATTTATTATTCCGATTTTACTGCTCGTAGTAGGAACCACGATCATCTTGAACCGGAAGGTAAGAAGTAAAGGTAAATTTTGGATAGGGCCTGACGCGCTTATTACGAATAATTTTTAGAAAAAAACTTTATATTCGCCTTAATTACTATAAAAGAAAACTTTTTGCATTTCGGGCAGCGGAAAATTATGCATTTTGATTTTCAATTGCGTAAAACCAAAATTCACTTCGCGAATCGATGTGGCGACAATGCGCCGCCATTAGGAACGCACTGTTATGTTGGTATCACTGATGCATTAACAAGAGCTAAATACGACCGTTGCTATCTTCGTGGGATACACATGAAAGGCGCTTAATTATGAAAAACAGAATTAATAATATAATGTAAACGAACCTCTAATCAGAATCACTTCAGAGTTAAGCTGAGGCACTGGAATCATGTTGGATTTCCTGCTCGCGTCAAGGCAAGAAAAACATCCCAGTTTTCAAGTAATTTAGCGGCTACGCGAGGTTTGTGTAACATGGTTTGTGATACAAAAGAAAGTGCCCCTTTATAACGCCTGCTCGCGTCAAGGCAAGAAAAACATCCCAGTTTTCAAGTAGTTTAACGGCCACGCTAGGTTTGTGTAACATGGTTTGTGATACAAAAGAAAGTGCCCCTTTATAACGCCTACTCGCGTCAAGGTAAGAAAAACATCCCAGTTTTCAAGTAGTTTACCGGCTACGCTAGGTTTGTGTAACATGGTTTGTGATACAAAAGAAAGGGCTGTATATCCCTCAATTTTAGAAAAATTAAAGTTTGTTAACATTATAATTCTGTTGTGTTTTCATAATTTCGCGCCAATCCATTTGTATTCCACGAAGTTAGCCATAGTCGTATCTACGCAATGTATCAGGGATACCAACATAACAGTGACGTACCTAATGGCAGCTGATTGCCGCCGCATCGATTCGCGAAGTGAATTTTGGTTAACGCAATTGAAAATTTAAATTCATAATTTTCCGCCGCCCGAAATGCAAAAAGTTTTCTTTTATAGTAATTAAGGCGAATATAAAGTTTTTTTCTAAAAAATATTCGTAATAAGCGTGTCAGGCCCTATCCAAAAATTACCGAAGTAAATTTACAGATAGATGAAATGCCAAATGGTTGAGTTAAAACAGGACTTCGCTGTGATCAGTGAACTATATAGGTGCATCCTCAAAATACTCTGCGTAAAAAGTGGTTCCAGTTTACATCCACCTATCATCACACCAATTTTGTCAACCTCCAGTTTGATGGAGGTTGGTACATCCACCTATCATCTCTCGGCTATTGACGTATGCCCATATCGAAATACTACTGTAAAAATAAAACCAAAAAGTTTGGAAAAGTCAATGTAGTGACTTTGGCCATGAAAGTGTGTTTTTATATTGATAAAATATCTGCTAATTAAGCGAGAATAAGTTTTTCTAGTACGTTTGGCATGGTCTGTGAGTATCTTTTGGCTGGCGAACGCCAGTCACCTCTCCACACCACATACCTCCTAACCAAGTACCTACTCTATGACTTCTACACAGTGCATTTCTGACATTGTATTTTCTATGACATTACATTCATCACCTCCTGTCCGTGTTATCATAGAGTACCAGAACAAGCATCTCACCTCAGCTGTTGATTGAAGTCATCCTGGATGTTGTCATCCTCCCAGTTGTCCTCCCACACTGACACATCTTCATCATCTCCGTCCTCCGTTCCCCAGTCTACAACAAACATTAAATAATCTTCAAATCATGAGTTATAAGGTGATCACCACGACCCGGTCATCGTTCTATCTATGCTGTTGTTTTCCTTTGCCTCCAAGTAATCATAACACATGACACAAATAATGCTGGGGACCTGCCCGTTTCCGGATAAGTAATGCCATTAATTTGACAATGGTGAAATGGGAAACATTTCTAGGTTATTATTCTATTATTTAGTACTGATAACATTAGAAAAAACTGGACATGCCCGTATCTTATACCAATGTAAAGGCCGCGATTCCACGCACATTTTACCGTAAAACCCAAGTAATAGATATATAAAACGTGTATGTTGAATATGTTGAACAAACAAATTCAGCGGCCCAAACAAACAAAAATTGTTAGTTACAATTACTTACTTTCTGCGGGAAATTCTTCAAATTCATCATCTTCTTCCAATAGGCCGAGGTCAACTTTTGGCTTCTCACTCATTTCTGCTTATTTAAATTATTTTGCACAACAAGCTGACAAACGATTACCAATTACTTGCAATTTTACAAAAGTTGACAGTTCGCAGACGTAAATAAATGGTTCGCAGTTCGCACAGTTGTCACTTATTTTTATAATCTTATTTGTGGCTGCTGAACATCGGTAGGTGCACTAAGTACTTAAGTTTCAGTATATTTATGAAGAATGGCAGCACTAGAAACGACATGACATCTGTGACGTTTGGAAAATTTGAAACTGATCTTTGATGTTGAAGAGTTGTGTAGGTTCGATTTCAGCGTTTCGTTCTGCATTTCCTGTTGTCAGGAGGCAAATTTTAACCCTCCGACTTTATTCAAGCCTCTCTGTCACTAAAATGTCCAAGACAGCCCTCGTTATTTTGGCCGAAGGTGCCGAAGAGATGGAGGCCATCATATCTGTTGACGTTCTGCGGCGAGCCGGCGTAAGTGTATTATTATTTATATCACAAATAATAATAAATAAATCCTACCACATTTCTTAGCTATAAATAGAACGCACCGGGTCAGAAAATATAAGCGAGTTCAATAATATTATGTAATAATGGAAATGCGCAATATTATACTTTTTTATAGGTTTTTTTTTCTACATGATAATATGTAATAATTCTGTCCTGACAAGGTCAAGGGCTCTGATCACATCTTCCAATCTGCTCCAATACTATTCTTGTGGAATTAATGAAAAACGATTTTTCATAACTAACTAACTAACTAAACATCACGCCGTTACCGCAGGGGTAGGCAGAGAGGACAGACTGCCAAATAACTCGATCTTGGCACACACCCCTTGCCTCATTCACATTCATACATTGTCTCATACATACTCTTCTATTATTCTAACTCTTGATACGGCTCGACTCAAATATCTTATTCACTTGATTGTGCCATGTCTTACTCGGGCATCTCCGACTTCTGCTACCATTAACACTTTTCAAATAAAATAATGTAGTAATCCTATGTAGTACTTTTGCTACTCATTCAAGAATGATAGATACTATCTGTATTGCTCTAGTGAAAAACCACCATTCAGTATCGAAATGTTTTTTGAAATGGCAATAGCCGTGTTTGGTGACCAGATTTGAATAGCCCCATCTTCCCTTCCCTGCTCCCTTCAGCCTCACAACGCACCCCAGGGATCAGTTGGAACTATATATTACTTGGTATTGTCTTGCAGGTGACGGTGACTCTGGCGGGCCTAGACGGAGCCGGGCCTGTGAAGTGTTCCCGCCAGGTGGTGGTGGTGCCCGACCTCTCACTGGAGGCAGCCCTCGCCAACACCAGGACTTACGATGTGGTAACTATCTAAACTGTAGCCACCATTCACTGTATTACCTTGCAGCTCCATTATGAGTGGTGTTCAAAGCAGCAGCTCGCATTATAATGTGTGAGGTACTACTGTGATACTGTCAATTCACTCTTCTACAAGTTTGCCTAACTGATTTCGAGTCACAGATAGTACACTTTAAAATTAATAATGCATAAATTATTGAAATAACACTTTGTTTCAACTTAATTACAACAAGAAACAACTATTTACGTCAGAGGAGATCGAAAAACATTAATTTAATGTCATATTTGCTAAAAAATTGTGAAATTTGTCATTAGAATCAACGCCATGTTTAATCTTGTGATAAAATTGGGATAAAATGTATAAAAATACAACATGATGTCAACTAAAAACACCACATTACGCGTTTATTAAATTTAACCCATTGACCTCAAACGACGCCGTCCCGGCGTGTGTACGGCGATGTGTCTTAAAATCAAACGACGCCGTCCCGGCGGGTCTGACGTCTGTCGGCTTAAAAACGAAAAAGGGATACATTATTGACATCTGTGTTTAAAATTTTAAATGCCAATCGCTCTGTAGATAATTAAGCATTTATTTCGTAGTAATTGGCAGGACTCCGTTGATACAATTTTTTCCTGATATATACGATTGAAATTTTGTTACATATCAGCTTCATTGAATTTTTTCAAAATGGCGTGTGGTTCGGGAATTGACAAGCTTGTTCGTAAAACGCATGGTGGGCGGCTAACAAGAGCCCAAATGGCAGAAAATATATATTATGGTAATAAGTATGATTAATGTACAACTTTTCTTAATCCAATTATAAAAAATGAAGAAAAAAAATTGGTTTTTGAAAAAAAAAATTTTTCATGTCCTCTTTTAATCATATTGTTATTTTTTTCTAAACAATGCATACATTTTTTACATACCTTGATTCAATGCATAAGAAAATTAAAAAAGATTGTTTTGTTTGCATGTTTAGTTTAAAAGTTATGTAAGATTTAGTACACCACTGCACTTAAAACTTTTGGTACAAAATTAATTCGGATGTGAAGGACAATTTTTTAGCCAAACAATTCGGATGCCAATGGGTTAACCAAATTACTTATTTAGTTATAGCATAGAATGAGATGAAATAGTACAATTTAGAATTAAATTATTTCATTACAGTATCTGCCTTTTGTATAATGACCCATTATTAAGGTTCAACTGTGAAATTGGGATGGTGGAATTATAGTCAATGGACTGTAATTAACATTATTTATTATGTGACAAATATACCTACAATAAGGAAGTTGAGTGAAAAATATTTTGACATATAAAAAATATGTTCTTAAAGATCAAAAAATATCGATTCTAAATATATAAATATATTTCTATATTATTATTCTTAGAATTAGTTAAACATTCTTGAAAAAGCATTAAATAGCAATAAACTGAATACGCTCCACGATTGGTCGAAAGAATTCTGACGTCACATGTGTCGTGGCTTGTACGGAGAACGCGTCACAGCAATGTATATGGTGCATCTCTTTCTATTACATGAGAGATGGTCTGTTTAGATGAGAGAGGTGTATAGGCCAAACGTTTATTTGGGTCAAGGATATGAATGGTAACTAATAAATTATATTATAAAGCAAGGCAATTTTGAGGTTGCATCGTTATTACATAGGTGAGAGGCAAATACAAACATGATAATAATATTATTTAAATAGTTATCTCACGTTTAAATCGGACAACATACAACAGTTATATCAACTACATTCACACATTTATTTGATAACATGGGGTAAAGCTACCCATTCATTCTATGCAATTTGACATTAGATTGGTGAATCTCATAAAATTCACACCAGTATAGTATAATAATATTATTGTATGTAATATTTCCAGGAAATATTTAACAGACAACTTAAATTTTACTGTGGTACTTACATTGAAATGATCCTCGCAGCAATATCTTGCAGATTTACACGAATAGAATTTCGCTTCTCGCATCTTTTCATTGCGAAACACCATTTTTTTACGAATAACTGCATTTCTAGGAACGGCGATAAATTGCTTATCGGGTGCAGTAACACATGTATTTTTACACATCGGAACAATGCAATAATAATATGTATTATCTGCCGACATTTTTTAATGTTTTGTAAACAAAAGACAACACGCAACTGACAGCCATCTGACACGTCAACAAATAGCGGCGGGCAGGAGAAGCAAATATTCTAACTTAAAATATTAATTTAACTATGAAATCTTAATCAATTTTCTTTTTTTTTTAATAACATCAATTCTAATAGACGGTTAACATTGGTAAAAAAATTACTGGAATTCCTTATTGAAGAATTAAAATTTTTTCCATACAAAATGCTTAAGCGACGTGGTTCTCACAGTTTGAATGACGTCACACCCACACCCCGCCTCTTACCGCTCGGATTCCGCTCGTTTTGGTGGGCTTAATAAAATTTAAACTTTGAGAATTAATTTAATTATGAAAACAAACTTAAAAAAAAAAAAAAAAATACCAGTATTTAAGTTTGAATGCGAACATTGATAAAAAAAAATAAAAAAAATGGACTCAACTTCCTTATTGTCTCACTTTCGTGCCGTCTCTAACATACAAGACTTCAGTCGCACATTCATTACCGTAACTATCTATCCATCACACTGTTTCCCGCAGGGGTAGCTAGAGAAGATGGACCGCCATACAACACACTCTTTCTCGGCACATATTCCTTGCTACCTTAAGATTCCTACCTGAAATTAAATTAAATATAGTTATGGTGTACAAGGCAACGAACAGGCTAGCACCAACACACTTGATTGATCTCTGCGTGAGGGACAAACTTACTCAGAGGAGAATCCCACGGGATTGCAAACGCTAATTGCGTTGGATCGTTGGCTGTTGACAGTCCTTACAGCAGTTCTTTATTATTTTCATAGTTTTTTGTGGCAATACACAATATTTGCAATGTCACCAGGTGATCCTGCCCGGGGGTTTGGGGGGTTCGGAGAAGCTGGCCAAAAGCAGCACAGTGGGGCAGCTGCTGAAGGAGCAGGAGACTTCCGGCAGAATAGTAGCTGCCATATGTGCTGGTAACCAACATTACACTCTTTACTACCTGTCAAAAGAGAATGTCTATAATAAATGCCACCTGGGTCCAGCCCCTCGATACTAGTTCAGTCAAGAGTGATAGGTAGTTAATAAATCACTGGATAGGTTTTGAAAGTGAAACATTAGTTACTAGTTACTATCACGGCTGTTGTGAATGGTTCTTGTAAAATTTGAATAATAACGCCTTATGGAATGAGTGTGTAGAACGACTTGGAGGCCAACATCCTTTCTATTAGGCTCTCAAAATCTCTCTGTTGGTAGAAACTTAACCTAACTGCTAGGTCACCTCAGTACTGAACTGAAGAACAAACCTATATATTAGAGACATCTCTTGGAGAATTATTTAAACTCTATGAACTGCTAGCACTAGAGCCATCTATGCTACATAGCTCGAACTATCACAATGATTAAGGTCAAATGTCTTTAAATTGGGAGTTACACTGTCTTCCATATTAGAATGATAGATTAAGACCAATCATGTTTATTTTACTTCTATGGAGCAGTGTGCTCAAAACATCCCATTCTACTTTAACCTTCAAATTCTACATACATAGTAGTAGCGGAAAAAATAGGTGTCGCAACCAGAGTTGAGTCAAAGACAGTACTCTCATAGATGCATACTGATAGTATCCTCCACCCCGAAACATGTCGCAAATTAGGTAGAAAGGAGAGTGAACTTTTACTACACAAAAAATGAAATCAAACACAAACCAAAAACAACAACAAAAACTCCAACAAAAAATAAACCATGTAAAAGATACCTTTATGTTCTAATCTTTATCATTATGTGTATATATGTACCTACCTAGTACTTTTAAATTAGAATGCTACCCAAGCAGCAGTTAATCTTATGTTTAATTGGATATTTTATTTTATTTTATTTCTTCTCTTTGTTATTCATATTTATACAAACATGTTATGTAGTAGGCTTAGGCACCAGTTAAAAGTACAAATATCTATTATTTCATTATTATTTTAATACTATACTTATCAAACAACTTATCAAAATGTTAATACTCATCCTAATTTGACTGTCCTAAAACGGGAATCCTCCTAGTTGGGCAGTCAAAACATTTCTTAAATAATGTATGTAAATGTATAATCTTTTACTAAATAAAAAAAATAAAAAATAATTTGCTTGCGTATGCCGGGATTTGTACCCGCAGATTCGCAGTCGATATTTAGACTCTGTTTCCTTTCTTTCAGCACCCACAGCGTTCAAGGCCCACGGCATAGGCCTGTCCAAGAAGGTAACCTCATACCCAAGCACCAAGGCAGCCATGGAGGAGGGTGCGCAGTACACCTACGTGGAGGGACAGCAGGTGGTGGTGGATGGGAACATAGTCACTAGCCGGGTAAACACACTCTCTAAATCTCTTGCTTCGCCATCACTTCAAATGCATTGTATTTTTTTATATGTATATATCTTAATATATAAAATTCACGTGTCACTGTGTTCGTATATGGTTGGTTTCAGCTTGAAATATAGGATACTTTAGGACCTGATAAGTGGCGCTGTTGTCGAGATCTAAAAAATTTCGTATTTCCCAACCATAAATAAACCACTCACTAGATTATTAACTCTGTGCTTTTTGTATGGAACAATTTGGTCCACTACTAACCATAGATATGCCAATATTTAGACAAATTGTCTGTGTACCCTCCACGTCACATACCATCGATGAGGATAGAGGAAACTCAAAAAAAAAGGCGCATCCACAGACAATAATTCCGATTAAACCACGTCATTTCTCCTAAACAATATGGTTTCTCTACTGGCAAATCTACCCTTACTAACTTGTTAACCTATCAAAACTATATATCTGATTCCATGTCTAGTAAATGTCAAGTTGACTCTATTTATACCGATTTTAGCAAGGCGTTCGATAAAGTCAATCATGAGTTATTGCTGAATAAACTCCATAAATTCGGTATAGGAGGTTCAAGATTACTGGCTGTTAAAATTGATGGTACATTTTCATACAAATTCACTGCTACGAGTGGTGTTCCCCAGGGGTCACACTTAGGTCCAATCCTGTTTTTATTATTTGTCAATGATGTTCAAGTGTTAATGTTTGCAGACGACCTGAAATTATTCAAAGCAATCAGAAACATTAACGATTGCCATATATTATCAAATAACTTGTCAAGATTAATTATATGGTGTTGTGATAACCGCTTGCAACTTAACATAAGCAAATGCCAAATTATGAGGTTTCATCGAATAAAGAATCCAATATTTTTTGATTATTCCATTAACAATATGTCGTTAGTATCTGTCTCGGAAATTAATGACTTAGGCATTTGGTTTGACACGAAACTTAACTTTATCAAGCATATTGAAATAATAACCAATAAAGCTTTGAAAATGTTGGGATTTATTTTAAGGGTATCTAGTGATTTCAAAAATGTAAATACTGTAAAAACATTATATACGTCACTAGTAAGGAGCCATGTAGAATACAATTCCACGGTTTGGTCCCCAAATTATGCGATTGAAAGAATCCAAAATAAATTTTTAAGATATGTAAATTTTAAAATGGGCATTCCTAGAGAAAACCTAAATTATGATAACGTACTTTGTTCATTAAATTTAATAAAATTATCTGATCGCAGAATTATTTCCGATTTAACCTGTTTGTATAAAATTATTAATTCAATGTTTGATACCCCTGATTTATTATATGTAATCTCTTTTCATACTCCAAGCAGGTCGGTTACAAGACAGTACCTACCATATTATTGTAGCAATTCTATTTCAACGTCCCAATATCACACTCCTATGCGACGGATTCCACAGCTAGGAAACAAATACTACGATGTTGTTGATATATTTAGTACATCAATTGCAATATATAAGCATACCCTATTGAAGTTTTTTTCATCAAGTAGTGGAATATTTTAATAAAGGTATTTTATTTGATTTGACTAACACATAAATAAATATAATTCCCGCTCAGAACCTACCCCATTATTTAAAAAATAATGTTGAAATGTCAAAATCTTTTCTCACGATATCAAGGCTCCATCTGACCATAGTACTGTCCTGCGAAAATGAGGTTTAAAGTATCTTTCTTTACAGCTCATTTTCTCAGGACAGCGCTTTATGAGGTGGAAACTCGTTATCCTAAGATAAACAATTGATAAACTGAAATTTCTTTCATGCTGTTATTATTTTAGTTTTGTCAAATAACTGGTCCGTAATGATATAATAACAGAACTTGAATAGAACCTTCACAAAACTTGAAAATCATCATTGAAATTTGATGAAGTTAACTTTCATGTTCTGTGAAAGTTATATTCAAGTTCTGTTATTATTTAAGTTCTGCGAAGCAACTGGACCGTATTGAAAACTTTTCAGCAATCTCTTAGAGCAATGAGAACCACTTAAAAGCAGTAAACACACAGGAGCGTTAAAAATGCGTCTGCTGCGACAGGGACCCAAACACAACCTAGCGCAAAACACCGCCATCAAATACTGAATAAATTCAATTTGCCGCTATTGAAAGGAATGTCAAAGTCAACAAGCTTCACTAGCTCTCTCTAGTGGCTCGAGTTGTTTATATTTCCACTATTTCACTGGAGTTGGATGTATTATTAATATTATAGGGTATTTGGTTATATGCCCCTGTTCCCGACTATGCACTAGTGCCGAAGGGATCAATGACACTAGTTCCTCAAGGTATCTTCCGTTGAAATACCGTTAGAACAAGACATATATATATAAAAAGGTGGCATAATACATATATGTCAATCTTACTTGGTACAAAGCCAGCAGCGAACTTGTATGTTAAATAATTTAATTTATGAATTGGTTGTTAGTTTGACATGTTGTATTTTTATTAAATATTATTGAAATTTTACCTCTCCAGCCTTTAAGTACAGGAAGTTTAATTCCAGCAGCACAACAGTATTATTTTAATTTAATTATTCACCTGCAGTGTTATTAGTGCAGATCTACCAGGAGCAAATAAGTAACAAGGTTTTAATGACACATTTTGGTAATTCACTAATTAAATGTTGGTTCTAAACATTGAATGTCAATGACTGATAACAAACCATTGTTTTTTTTCGTTTTTCAGGGTCCCGGAACAGCGTTTGCCTTTGGACTTGCTCTTGCTGAGATCCTGGTGGGTAAGGAAAAAGCCACACAGGTGGAAAATGGGATGATTATCACAGGATACTAGGTTGATATCCCAATCAATCAGCTTATTTTCTGGATAGACAGAACCAGGGTTCCATGTAATGGGGTAGAGGGGATATTTGCTATGGAAGCCTGCAATATACATATTGGAAATAATCTCTGGAAAGTGTGAATAAGGTTTGTTAATTTTATAAATGAAAAAAATATTCAATATCATATTGTTTTTTATTTATGTTTTATGCAAATTCGCATGCTATATAAATGTATTAAAACTTATCAAATAATTCTATTGGAATATGTACACGGACACAGCACAACCATATTAAAAGTTTGACAGAGCAGGTTACAACTTAAGATTCTTTCAAACTGACAAAAAATTAAACAATCGAATCAGCTGAAACTGTGAATCATATTTTATTACAATCAAAGAAAGATAAAGAGTTGGACAGCATTTTTTTCCAACAGCTGTGTACAGCAATAAAAATATTGCAACAAACTATTTGCCAAATACAAACAAGGCTTACAAATGTAACACAACAATATTATTCTAAGAAGCACAAGCAAAAGAAATACGCACTTTTATTCTTATTTTAACCATAGATAATAAAAACAAGGGAGATGGGCTATGAATCTTTTTTTTTTTGTATTAGGCAATTCGCCCTAAAAAGAGTGCTATGTGATATGAATCATTATTAGTATGAAACCAGTATTGCCAATAAATAATAAATCACATCTACGCACATTGGCACTCTGCCTTTGTTTCAACCAACACACCAACACAACTTTCATTGGCTCTGTTGCTTTGATAGTTTGTGCAGTCTTGTCGTAGCTCGGTGATAATCTGCATGATTCCACGCCGTATCTTTTTTATTATGTATGGATACAATCTACATTATTTTACTATAATTTTGACTAAAAAATAAAATAAAAGAAATTCATATTAACTTTGCACCAAAAATATTGTGAGTGTGCACTTCTTTTGCATAATATAGAGTATGATAGTTAGGCGAATCACTTGGGTACTACTACATTAGAAGAAATACAAATAATAATAAAATTCTACATATCAGTCTTTAAAAGAAGGATGTTTATCCACCACAACAGCTTGGCAAATGCCACAGCCAAATATTTACGTAACCAATATTATGTGTAAATATATTTAGAATTTCGTACCACCAAAGAATTATTAATTGCGAGGAACGGGAAGTCAGTGTGACTATAAAATGCAGACAACTGGAATAATCTGAACTGATAATTAATATTCTTCACAAAGAATCTTGGACAATTTGTCACCTACGATACAAACAGAAGGATCTCATATTTTAAAAAAATTTTGGAGCCAGAAAACAGTTTTTTGCAGATTCTTATACATTTTATTATGTGTTTCGTTTTTAATTACTCTTTTTTTTTACCTTACTTACCCCATTAGCGAAACATGTGTTTTGGCTCTAAATGTGAGATACACCTATTTGAGTTGTGGGCGACGAATTATTCAAGTCATACATCATTACCGTTTACATCTGCTGCGTAATACAGTCCAAACCTCCAATATGAAAATAAAAACAGAAAATTTATTGAAAAGAGGATCTTCTTTCAGAGATTATTTAGTTTGGGTTATTTCAACCTGTGTTATGTTTGATTGATGATCAAATGTGACGGGGTTCAACCATCCCAACCTTATGGTGGGCACACACAATCAAGTTTACCGTCCAATTTGCATGAGACTTGATCAAGTGACTGTGTTTGGGTGTCAATATGCATGACAAGTCTACTTCAAGACAAAATAGATTTTCGATTCTACCAACTTGATGAATCTTCAAGCATCATGCATGCTTTGTATGTGCACCTGTCATCCAATCATCAATGATCAAAACTGATCATCGCTATATCGTTGTCCTCCAACATTGCAAACGTAGTGCAACGTACAAAGACGTGAACTCACATGAACTTATAATGGAATGTGTGTAGCCATTATGGACGAACTGCAAACTGTATCAAACCTTAAGTCTCATGCAAATTGGACGGTAAACTTGATAGTTAGTGTGTGCCCACCATTAGATTTCTTTTTTTAGTCATATTATTATTCAAGACAGATTTTACTCAGTTATGCTTCCGCTTTTCCTTAGACGCAAACAATGATTAACATAAAATGAATCACAAAGAATGTAAACTTATCTGAAGCAACTGTTTGTTATATTATGACAACTCCTTTATTGCAGGTGGTCACTATAGCAATCATAAAGATAAGTCAATAGTTATGAAAATAAGTCTAGAGAGAAAAGCATTGATAAAAAACACATTAGATGAGCAATGTAGTTATATTATTGAACCCAATCACTTCATTTATAATCTTTTTTTTAATAACAAAATTACCTCGAACCGTGTACTACATAATGAGCATTTATATATTTTTTCTAACTAAGTAACACAAATAAAATAAAACTGAAAGCCTCTGTAGCGCAGTGGTTAGTATGGTAGACTTAACATCAGAAAGCCGCGGGTTTCTAGAGATTGGTTGTTTCATTTTTTATAAATAATTAATCCAAAATAAACCGGTTCAAGTAACCGGGACAGGAATATCGGCCGTCTCTACAGATTCCTCGCAACTACACTAGAGTTTTCAAAATATGCCAAAAACTAAGATAACAGGCTTTGAATGATCCAAACTATGTTGTTGGATAGTAAAAAGGTTTTTCAGGATTTTTATAAAACCAATTTTTTTAATGTGAATACCAATTAGTCAGAGTTCCAACTGTCCGGAGCCAATGAGATTATAGAATCCCCAAAAGGAGTATTTCATGAGGCTGAAGACAGTTGGGAAGGGAAGGAGAAGAGCAAAACAAAGGTTGGAAAGTACCTGGCTATTCAGATCTGGTCACCGAATACGGCTAGTCATTTCAAGCAATGTTTCGATTCTGAATGGTGGTCTTTCACCAGGGCGATACTGAGAACATCTACCACTCTGGTAAAATTACACTTTGGAAGTAGGAATTATATTGTTTTCTAGTGTTTAGACAGTTTATACGACAGATTAGTGAAAATCAAACAACAAAAAAAGACGAATTTGTTTACTGTACTATCCATGTTATTTAGTTAGTGATCTGACACTGTGTTCTTTCAAGTGTAATGTCTGCATGTATGCGTGATTGAAACCAACAGTCGACGAGTCTATCTGCCGAGTTTCAGCTCGATTGGATGTCGGAAGGTGGGTTAATTTCCAATTCCAAGATTCCATTTCATTTATTCACAAAAATGAAAATCAAATAAATGTATTTTCAGACTGGGAACATTGATATTATCTTACAAATATAACGTCACAGTTGTTATAAACAACATTGATGAATCTAATAATGAAAGTTATTCTTAAATGTTGCCTGCAAATGATATGACATAATGATGCATTTCACCTAATTACCATATTATGAGAGAGTGCTGATGGCTGCCAACTTTCAGAAGCCATTGAATACAAAATACAAGTAACTCAATACATAATAATTATCACTCTAATATAATGTCTAAAACTAATAGCTGAATACTTAATACTTGAGACACAACATATTATTATATTTTAGTGACTTCAGACTATTTTGTTTACTTAATTTAAATGATGGATGATGATGAAATTAATTTTTAAAGGTTCGTTAGTACCAAAACGTTGTGCAAATAAAACTATTTCTTCAATTCATTAGTTTATAATGTTAATACATTATAAGTATATATAATGAGAATGAAATTGACGGTAAATAATTACTTTCTTCGTAATACTGATCAAATTATTTCAGCCTATATTTTTTTCAATACTTAACCTCTTCTACCTAATCCTAAGAAGATTGCACCAAAAAGATCCCATCATTACAGCAGTTGTTTCATTCGTAGTATAGCTAAGCGATTGTGAAAATATTTGTTTTTCATTGACAAACATTCTTGAGTTACGAATAACCTGACAAGATTAGCGGAAAGTGTGGCTTTTACAGTGCTGGGGGACTTAGCTAGCAGAGGATCGAACCCACGACGCCCGGGTGGGATCCCAAGGGTTATTCCAATCCAATCAGCTACTAACAGTTCTTAATTCAAATTGAAAAACAATATAATATGTAATTGTTATGCTGCTTTAAGAATCTTACAAATAACTGGGACATCCTTAGGTAGTTTGAATTACCAAAGTAAAAGCTATTACAAATAATATAATATAACTAAATACAAAGGTTTGAGAGTTACCAACAACGATGAAGACACAACCATGGATAGACTGTTTACCAGTTGTCCAAGAAGTCCAGGCCAGTCTTGGGCAGTGAGCAAGGAACCGAGTCATCCGTGTCGCAGAGAGATGACTCCGTGTCTCCGGATATGGAGGAACCCACACCAAGGAGGGCATTTGCTTCTTCCAGACCTGCTGATGGAAGTTTACCTTGATCATATAAACAAGAATGTGCTAAAACAAGTAACAAATTTAACTGATATTTTAGTTGTTATATTTTTTTTATTATTGATACATTACAAGTATTTTTGTTATAAAATACGATTTGGTAATGTGAGCCTCACTGGGTGCTTTACCTGTTCTGAGGCCCCATTTTACAAGTTTATGTGACAAATTATGTATGTAATTAAGGTAAACTTGTCAAATTCCGCCGCATGCAAAGGCTCTTTAAAAAGACGACACTTGATTTTAGCTTAAATATCTAAGACAATTATTTATGTGGGGGGGTTTAAGTAAACATGCACAAAATAGGTTTAGTTTGGATTATTTTAATAATTTTCCTAACTTTCCAACTTAACTTTAATTGAGAAAAAATTTATCTTTAATGCATCTTTTACCATCTGCCCCGACATAAATAGTTATCTCTTGTAATTAAGTTGAAACCACATGCAATTTTTTTTTCGTAGTCCGCAGTGGAATTCGACAAGTTTAATGCAAATAAAAATGTAGTGCATTGAAATTATGTTAACTAAACGAATGTAGAATTAAAATAAAATAAAATAATTAGGGCAGTTATAAAACAAAGCAATATGTCTAATTGTTGGTCCGGTTAATATATAAGTTAATAAATTGAAATATACCTGAAGAACTCCTATATGCACTCCCCTTCATTCCCGCCATATCCTTGCTGAATTTATGTGAATCCATAGGAGTTTCAGTTGCACTCACAGTCCCGCTGTGGAAATTAGTCTTAAAATAATTATCCGACGATGCTACTATCTGACATTGTCTCCCCGGAGACACCAAATGTTCTCTTTCTTCGGCACTGCCTTTATTTTGGCGCTTATTTCCCATTAATTTTGAAATGAAGCCAACACTTTCGTCGTTGACTTTCAGAGGTTTAGGAGAAAATTCGATTTGGCATTCTTTTGTTTCACTGGATTCGAATTTTTCGTTAGATTTTAAAGCGTTCTTTAGCTCGGAAAGTACTTTGGAATGCGACAAAGCAAGTTCTGTTTTCAAATCTGGCGGCGTTGTCGGCTTCGTTTTCGGTTTTTGTTTTACCACCCGTTTTTCAGCGAATGAGCAGAGATCCAACTGACTCCTCGTATGGAAACTAAATGGCGACGAATGTTCGTCTCTGAATTTCGTGGATTCATCACGAATAACTTTCTGACCGCACTGGATATCGAAATACGATAAAATATCACTTTTGTTGAATCCTTCAATTTCTAAAGGATCAAGAAACGCGTACTTCATTGCGACCTCCGGCTTGATGATGCACTCGTCGACAATTTCAGATTTCTCGACATCGTTGAGCGTTTCCCAAAGATTTTCGTAAGCGTTTTTAGTCTCGATAATATCAGAATGTATCCGAGAAGCGATGGAGTTGAGGTTTGCGAAATACTCTTCAGCCACGCCGGCGAAACCCGCCATGGCAGATATAATTTGTTTTGTTTCTTATGTTTATTTTGCACCAGAGGTGTGGCCTTAACGAGAAACGTCAAACTGTTTGTTGATCTTGTGTTGCCGTTCGCATGCCGTTCGTTGCCGTTGTCAACCATAAATAAACCACTCACTATTGCCAGTCGGTAGAATTATTTTTATGGCTGTTAGAACACTTTCTCTGAAATGTCAGTACTTCCGTACGTTTGGTATAAAAACTATTTTTTGTTTCAGTGCGGTAAAATATACTAGAAATTAATCGTCGTCCCATGGCTCGGTAAAAAAAACTATTTGCTGTGACCCTGCGCAGAAAAGTCCCACAGTGGATTGCGCTGCAGATTGTTACCTAACTTTAGTATACTTTTCTGTGCAGGGTCTTATAGTATGTTCTCGGTTTGTATCGATTCCTTACCGACCCATGGGACGACGCCAACGACGCGACGGCCTTGTTCAAATGGTCCTATTTTTTTCATTATATGGCAAGTAAAAACCTTTGAAGTTTAAAAGGAAAAACCTTTGAAGTTTAAGGAAAAACCTCTGAAGTTTAAAAGGAAAAACCTTTGAAAAAGTCTTTGACATTAGTTTGTTGGGTTTATTTATGGTTTGTTGTTTACTGTCAGAAAACCTTTTAGTAGAAGTAGTTGTTAATCTTTTTTTCCATTTTTTTTATATTTTATACGACTACCGCACAAGAGTCCCAACTGCCCCAACAGTGAGACAATGGCATCCCCAATTGGGGTATGTTGTAAGGCTGAAGGTAGTAGAGGGGAGGGGAAGGATTCGGGTAAGAGGAAGGTGGGAAAGTGTCTGGCTATTCAGATCTGTTCACTAAACACGGTTAAAGCCATTGAATAGATCATTTCGATTCAGAATGGTCTACACGTCTATGGTGGCTATTTTGATACATCAATTTCAGGAATACGAAAAATAGCCCTCTCCTGTAATTATTATTTTTTTTTTTTAAAGAAAGACAAACATTCCCGGGTTACGAATAACCTTACAATATTTGAAAATCTCCTACTACCACCACAGTAAGCTGAAATTGTTGCTTGTGTTGTGATGGAGGACTTAGCCAGCCGAGGAATTGAACACACTACGCCTGGGTGGAATCCAAACGCTATGTCAACTCGGCCACCGACTGGTGGCCGAGTTGACAGTTGAGTTTGCCTCGCAAAGAGTTAAATAATAATGCAAAAACGTTCAAACATAAAATTGTCTCAGAATATGATATAGAATAATCTAATCACCCTTCGAATAGTAAGTACTTACCACAAATTTCTGAACACCGTTTGGAATAAAAAATATGCGATTGGACCGTTGTGCTTATTTAAATTACATTCATTTATCTATGAGCCATCTGGGTATTGTCGTTTTTAAACATTTTAAATTATCGTAGCGCGAGAGTGGTATATTTATGTCGTAGCGCCTCTATGTTTGTCTGC
This sequence comes from Hesperophylax magnus, assembly GCA_026573805.1. NCBI lineage: Eukaryota > Metazoa > Arthropoda > Insecta > Trichoptera > Limnephilidae > Hesperophylax > Hesperophylax magnus. The sequence goes on along the minus strand of JAIUSX010000184.1, from coordinate 6,780,781 downwards.
ATTATCTTGTCGATGGACCTACAAAAAATTTTGATTGCCGACCCGTATAAACCGGAAAAAATATTGAAACATTAGGTAATAAAAGTGTTAAAAACCTACTTATCAAATCATGCAAATATTTGCGTGATAAGTTCTTACCTGCTTATAAGCACGCCAGCTACATCGAGTGTATCAAAATAAATTACTTACAAAAAATTATTATCACGGAACATGGGAATGAGCCACGTGCACAGTGTTTTTTTGTTAATTAGCAAAATATATATTTTTATATTATTAGATACTTATCCCCCCTCCACTTTCCAGTTAATGCAACCATCGTAAAACGCATATTCTACATTTATTAAAAAAAAATAATTTAATTAAAAAAAGAAAGAAGAAATTCCCGGGTTACCAATAACCTGACAATATTTGAAAATCTCTTTACTACCACAGTAAGCGGTAAATGTTGTTTGTGTTGTGATGGAGGACTTAGCCAGCGGAGGAATTGAACACACTACGCCTTGGTGGCACTCAAACGCGATGTCAACTCAGCCACCGACCGGTCTCACTTTCTCTGATTCTCACTTTTCAATAATCATGATTACGATGTAACAATAACTACGTATACTTTTGAAAAAAAATCTTAATTCAAACACAAATTTTCACTAAATGTGGACTATTTATACAAAATTATGATTGCACCGTTATATTTATTTCAAAATGTGCACTCTTTTTCCATCCACAAATAAATGCTTTTAATGGAAGAGCAGTATAAATCGTAAGATACAAAATAATCCATTGTAAAACCAATTGATTATAGAAAATGCTAAAATCTAATTATTATGTTACGTACAAAAGTTTTATTAGTAGAAAAAAAAATCACTTCAAGATTAAAGAATGATGGTTTTTCCACAAACGCTACTCTGTGCAGTTTGTCATTGATTTCACTTCAGACCATAATTCTTATTACGATTCCAAAACCCCAGTCCGGTCAGCGCCATAGAGCCTGAGAAAACGGCTTCCAAAGTTCGAATCCAAGCCTTGCATTGCCCGTGAGAATGATAATTTTTCCACAAATTCTACTTTATGCAGCTTTTGTCAACGATTCTCATCAGACCATAATTCTTAGTAGGTATCTAAAATTTCAAGAACCCAAGCCTTGCATTTATGCCCCATGAGAATGACGATTTTTCCACAAGTGCTACTTTGAGCAGATTTTGTCATTGATTCCACTTTAGACCACAATTCTTTAGTACGGTGCGTACCATAAATAAATCACTCACGGGTGTACGGTGCATGATAACAATAGTGTTGTGGTGACATACCTACACATGTTATGTTTCAAGTAATCTTTTAATTTATTGTAGATAAGTACCATAATAATAATTTATAATTAATCCTATTATTATTATTCCTCCCTGAACCCTGGGTGACCTTGTTTATGGGCAAGAGTTCCGGGGCACCCTCAGGCCAGAAGCCATGGGCTCGTGCCCCGCGCGTCCGTAGGGTACTACGAAACTGCGAGGAAGCCCCAAAGTGGCCGAGACAACTGGACTACAGGGCCCAGCAGGGCCCCAGTCAACATTTGGTGAAATGCTGACCGTTAGATCCGCCCCCGCTAGGTAGGTACAAAGACAAAAATTCTTACTAGTTCTAAAAATATGAATCCTAGTTCCATGATAACCACTGATTCTCCTACGGAACCGAACAAATTAATGTTTATGAGAGCAAAATTGTAATACTTCCCAGACAAGTACCTACTTTAAAAAAAATACAGGCAAAGTACCTAATTATAATATTCGTGCATTCTTTGCTATTGTGGTTTGAAAATGGGGTCATTCACATTGATAGACGCATAATGGCAACATGTAAACGAATTAATGAATTAATCATACCATTACTTACATAATATTACAATACTTTAGCAGTATTTACATACATTTGACTATTGTTTAATGGGATTGGATAAATCGGAAAACAATAAATATTATACTAACCTCACACATTCAAAATAAATAATAATAAACAATTAGTTTTTACAAGGTTATATAGCAATACGAACAGCCGTTTTTGTAAGTTACCTGTATTTAATCCTAAATTGTAGTCATTTAAACACATAAAACATCGCAGATAAAGGGTATTAAGGTATTTCCAAATAATAACATTAAATTATTATCATGAGAGATGGCAGGCTGACAGAAATATTAAAAGAAGGGTAACTGTGGCATACTCCGCGCTTAGAGCGCTAACAAAAAATTTTTCAAAGAAGCGAAGCTAGCAGTCCACAATGGAGTACTGGTACCTACCCTGATGTACGTAGAAATGAGATCCCTGAGGCGTATGTGTAGTAAAACCATGCATGATCGTGTGAGAAATGTGGAAATTCGCAAATAATGCAATGCTGATGAAAGCGTAATGAATAAGATTGGGCATGTAGAGTAAATAAACGAAGGAGTTAAGAAGACTATATGACGCGAATTAGAATGGTAGAAAAAGTCAGAACCAGATACTTGAGTCAGGCAATGTCAAGAGTCGGAATAATAAAAGAGTATGAATATGAATGAGGCAAAGAGTGTGTGCCAAGACCGAGTTGTTTGGCGGTCCGTCTTCTCTGCCTAGTTCTGCAGGAAGCGGCGTAATGGTTAGTTAGTTAAATTATAATCGATAAATATTACCAATCAATATATTCGCCGAACGAAATTGAATACGAAGAAATCAATGAAGATTTCGCGAGAGAGAGTTTTGGTTGACAACATAAAGAGGTTACCATCTCTCCCGGACCGGAATGTCTTAAGCACCACTCCTACCGGTTGGCCTTGACCGCCTTATGCCAACTTTACCTTAAAGTTATTATTGTGTACGCGCGCCGAGAGCCGGTGCATGCAGAGAGAAAGTGACTCTATAGTCGTTTGGTTTCATTGGAGAGGGAGGGCCTTGATTTACCTGATCAGGCGGTCAACGAAATGTACCGCGAATGACGAAACACAAACGTGTAATCTACCTGTTTGTTGTCTTGTTTTAATTCAGCCGTTTGGAATTTCGTCTGCCTGTAAATTTGTACGTTCCGTGTCCGCTTCAAGATGGTGGCGGTTTTAATAGTTTTGTAAAGATTATTTTTTCAAATGTGAAATCGTCGTGTTTATTTTGACTTTCTTATTCGCATTTCTCAATATTACGTTACCTGAAGAAAGTTTGAAAAATAATTGTCATTGAGATAATAAATACAGTATACAAATCTTATGATTTCAGAGGAAATTTCGGTTTTAATTTATTATTTAAATAAGAGAAAATTAGAAACATAATTAGTTTGTAGTCTACAAGAAAGAATTTTCGGAGTTGAAGAGTTGTTCTGCGAATAGATTTTTTTTATATTACCTCCCCACAAGAGGCACATTTTTAGAGCAGGGTCTTCGCAGGGAGATGAATAATTAGATCGTTACTCCTTGAGAATGATAATAATATATATGATCATATTGTATGATCTTAAAATATAGTTCCATAAAATCTTTCAGCACAACTAAAAAAGTTATAAATATTAACAAACTATTCCTAGTTGAGAAACGCGATTGAAAAATCCGCTTTAAACAAACCTTGTGCGGGAACCTTTGCATACACTTGTCATATGCACCAAAGGTCGTATTCGCTTGCGCAAGGCGTATTGAAAAGTGAAGTCCCCGAAGACAAATCGTTCAGAATCAAATTAACCTATAAACTCATAAGCTAACACGGTATAATCACCTTTATACTAAATATCAACAGTGGCTAATATTGTATGCAGAATAAAATGATTTAATTGAATTTGGTTTTTAGTATTGCTTTCCGTTTACCGCCTTTTCACGGGATTATACTCAAATTTTCAGTATTGGATAAATATTTGTTGCGTTCAGTTCGTTTTTAATACTGGTATTAATTTATTTACTTATTAGATTAGATTTAATTGACGTGCAATTAGATTGATGTTTCAAAGTGCTAAATGAAAATAAGAAGTTTTGAATAATAGTGATTTTGATAGTATCCTAAGATGTTTGGGTATTTAATCCTGTTATTTTTATCATGTAAGCAAATTTTGTAATATTATTATTATTAATTTAAACAGGAGCATAAAAAATGTAATGTAAAATTAGTCCGTACTTAGAATTAATATTAAACAGGGTACTTGCCTAACATTTTCTATTTGCCATATTATTTGTGCAAATTTGATATTTTTGCAAGTACATTTTTATTTGCGGTATATCTTATAAATTAATCTTAACTATTATGGTATGTTATGTACAAGTTGTGACGTATGTTCAAGTTTTGTTTGTTCTACATTCATAACTAAGTAATTTAAATACATAAGGTTTTAAAGTCATTTCTAGATTTACACAGTGCCCTCCAAGTAATATTTCACAAAAGTGATCCTATATATTTGGTTCCAATTATTGTCATTATTAATTATGGATCATTATTTGAGTACATATTTTTAAATAATGCTGTTATTATAATATTAATTACTAGCGCAACTCGTGAAAAATCACAGGATGGTCTGAATCGGTGTGAATTCTTGAAAAATCAGTTCCAATTTTGGAAATGAAAAATATAATTTTCTCTTAAAACATTCTAAAATAGATGTAGGTACCTACTTTATTGTTCGTCTGAATTCTTCACACAATCAATTTCAATTTTGAAAATAACACTTAAATTAATAGCAAATTTGAGTTAATTGAACCCGATTTCAGGCAGGACAAATGCACAGCACAGACAACCGAAATTAATATGTTTGATGACTCCGGAATGTTAGTGAAATATTGAGATAAGTACCTAACTACCAAAAACAAGAAAAAACCTATAGGTGGGTAGGTACTAGGTACATACAATAAATGTAAAAACTTAATCACGAATCACAAAGCTATACAAAACACCTATTTCCCTATCGGGCCTTACTAAACATCTATCAAATTTTACACAACAGATAAAAATCAGTTGTTGTGTAAAATTTAAAACATGTTTATTAGTAAAGGGTGAAATATTTAGATTTCTAACTGAAGAAAAAACCGTTAGAGAGTTGTTAAAAAACAGTTGTGTTTTGGGCGTGGCAGCATGCCCCAAAGTAAGTTTAATTTTTTCCTTGCTTCTTTGGCCCCAGACTATTAATAATCTGTTCAAGAAAGTTTTTTTGTATTTATCAATTACACCAGAAGTAAGAAACAATTCAGCTCACTTTGAGTGATTTTCAATTACAAAAATAGCAGCATAAATTTTATTAAGAACAAACAAATATTTTTGGATTAAATATGGGAAATGAAATAGGACAGCCCTGTCTTAGATAAATAAATATGGGGACAGCCCTGTAGTCCTATTTGATTTCCTGCATTTAATTACCTAAGAAGGTAATTAAATGCAGGAAATCAAATAGGACGTCGTATGTAATTAAATATGGGAAATCAAATAGGTCAGCCCTGTCTTAGGTAATTAAAAATGGGAAATGAAATAGAACAGCCCTGTCTCAGGTAATTAAATACGGGAAATCATATAGGACAGCCCTGTCTTAGGTAATTAAATATGGGAAATAAAATAGGTCAGCCCTGTCTTAGGTAATTATATATGAGAAATGAAATAGGACAGCCCTGTCTTAGGTAATAGAAAACTGAACTGCATAATAGCAATACATAATACGCAAATTTTACGATGATGGTGACAATATTATGTCACCTAATAGTAGAAAGTTGGTAAATACCTTGGTTTTTGTACTAGTTTTTTTGTTTTCTGTGGGTTTTGTGTGAATATAGAAACAGCAGGAAATCCTAATGAAAGTGAGTTGCAAGTGAGGTTTTTATCAAGTGAATACCTAGTTACATAGTTACATATTCACAAAGTTTTTATCAGACTGATTGAGAAACATAGACTTTCACATCGAATCATGTAAAATTGAGCAAAAAAGAGTTGTAGATTATTTTTTATGGAGGTAGTTAAGTAGGTACTTTAAAATACTATATTAACTATAAGTAGTTAATACATACAGCTTCGTCAATATACTGGCAACAACGCAGGTCACCAGAGGCGCTAGTGTAGCATGTTGCCAGTCCTTCCAAACTATAAATATGGCGGCAATTAATTTAATTCTAAAAAATGAAAGAAGATATTGATAATTACGGTCAGAGATACGCTAATAGCTTCACCTCAGTACTAAGCTCTGATTTACTTATCACCATCATAATATTCAGGCTGAAGGAAGTGGGAGTGGAAGTATCTGGCTATTCAGATCTGGTCACTAAACAAAGCTAAAGGCATTTTAACGTTTGAATTCTGAATTGTGGTATTTTGAATAAGGTATTCCAGTAAATTAAAAAAAAAGAATGATTATGTATGTTCATATTCTAATTTAAATACCAGTACCTTTTCTTTTTTTAAATATCTTTTTCAAAGTTAAAATAATTATCAAAGTATTTTTCAAAGTCTGTCAAAACAATCGAAATCTGACAGGGTACGCGTGACGTCATGCGTACCTCAGTTTTGTCAGTTAACAGTAAGGTCAATCCCATTTGGGTCAGTATGAAAACAAACAAAAAAACCCAATTTAGATACTAAAGATTTCCAAAAAACTTGAATTCAACCGGCCAACCGTTGAGGTAGCGGTTTAAGTGCTGTCTGATCACGGCGACCGGTTAGTGGCTGAGTTGGCATTGCATTTGGGTCCCACCCAGGCATAGTGTTTCCTCGGTTGGCTATGTCCTCCTTCACAACACAAGCAACATTTTCAGCTTACTGTAGGAGATTTTCAAATATTGTCAGGTTATTTATTCGTAACCAATGATCGTCATTTTGGTTTTAATTGTTTTTAAATGAAGATTTATTAATTCTATATGTAATTATATTTAATAAAACTTATGTATTCAGAATATTTATATGTTTTTAAGCCAATATATTTTTCACACAAGTTCTTTATTAAGTAAGGCTCCAAGAACTACTGATATTAACCTTGTCACAGTATGGCACCTCCAGGTGACACCTAACCTGTATAACAAATAATAAGAACTGTACCTCTTGAACGCCGGCGTATTCTTAAGGATAAAAAAAAACATTTCTCTGAATGTAACTAGTTATGTATATTCTGGGGAAACTATGTATTATGGTAGATTATTTACTATTTTCATGAATACATAAACAGTTTATCTGGTATATAATATAAAAATATAATTTTACAAAAAGCAAGTATGTTATGACGAAAATATATGGCATATGAAAATATATGGTATGTGGAAAATTTATTAAATTTAAAAATATTTAATTATAATTATAAATTATTTTTAAATTTATTAAATTTAAAAATATGCGCATGGCGAAAATTTGTACAGATTTAAAACTAAATAAATAACTATGATGTATAAAAAGATGTACAGTAAAATAATTTGTCCGGTGGTTTCCTTAGGTGCCAGTGCAGCCATCATCCCTGAGGAGCTTCCATCTCTGTTAAGCGTAGCATACTCCAACATCCCTCCCATCAAGAAAGGTAATTATTTAAAACTCAGATATGATTTGAGATTTTAATGGCCAAAATTATTATCGTTATTTATTTTCAGGGTATTATGTTGTGTTGCCTCTACCTCCATCTTCAACCAATTTTTCCGATAGCGTCCATCATCACCGTGTAATTACACATCTGCTCTGATGATGAACACAGTAATGCTGTCCGAAATGTTGACTAATAAAGGAGATAGCGCAACACGGCATAATACACCAAAAATAAATCACGATAATATTATGATTCTCCGTTGTAACCTCTACCTCTTTCCATTACACGAGACATGTAATAGAAAGAAAAATTATGAATTAAATTCGTAGATGCTACAATTATGTCTTAGGACGGGTTGTTTCGGAGAATTTCAACAATTCATCAAATTTCAACGTTCATTTTCAAGTTCTGTGAAAGATTTTTTCAAGTCTGTTATTATTTCAGTTCTGTCAAGCAACTAGCCTATAATGACATAATAACAGAACTTGAAAAGGACTTTCACAGAACCCTAAAACGAATGTTGAAATTTGATGACTTGTTCAAATTCTCCGAAACAACCCATGTCTGACAATAATTATGAATTATTGAGTTATCAGACTTCACTGAAAAGCGTGTCCTTTATATAAAACATGTTGTTTTGTTTTTAAATTTATTACAGTTAATTTTCTGAATGGATGAGTAAAGGTTAAACTATCTTTCACATTTTTGATGACATACTTAACATTTCGCTGCCTATAATAAAATTTGAAAGCGTATTTCATCCCCTTTCAAAAACAGTGTTAAGTTTTCAGATACATTCAGAAAATTCCATTTAAATGTTTGGATTTTATTACAAAGTGTAAATACGCCTGAGGAGTTAAAACTTCTTTAATAATGTTCCACTATATATGTATAATGTAAATAAATAAAATAATATGTATGCAAGTGTTTTGTCATTTTTAACATTCAGGAACTGACTCCAGAGTGGGATTTGGTTTTAGTCTGGGAAACCATGCAGATTTCCAGGTGGTATTTGAGCTGGGCCCACAGGCAAACACCAATCCTTATGGTAAGTATAAACATTCAAAGCTTTATACACCGTGTCCGGAAAATCGTAGTAAAGGCAGAAAACTGGTGAATCTACATACATTACAATTGCAAGAAAATTTTGTGGAATAACTTTTTTGATTTTAGCATTTGTTTTCGAGTTCGAAGAAAATCAGCTGCTATGGGGTATCAGCAGTTTAATGTATTTTAAATTGCGTTGAAGTGTGCGGTTCCAAAATTTATTAACCTTGTAGAAAAAATAAAAAGGCCAATTTTCTATGTGATGTAGATTAACCGTTTCCCGCTTGCACTACGAGTTTCCTAACACCATGTATATATTCAAGATGTTTATAGGATTTTAGGATTTAAAAATGCTTAACACAACATTATTCAATTCAATTTGTTTATTAATTTCAAAAACATTACAAAATTGTTAATTTCAATGCGTTTTTAAAATATTTTTATAATAAGAATTCTAAGATTAATATTTACAGTGTGTATATCAACTATACCAGTGATAATAGAGCTTGCCTTTTAAAGGAAGCTTCATTGATGCAAAACATGTCGATATCCGAATTGATTCTGTTCAACAGCAAGATTGCTCTCCCCACAGGCATGACCATTGGCAAGTTAGTTCTGCAGGCCGGGAGATAAAATAGTCTATGTTGTCGGTGATGTAGATAACCATCGGGAACATAGAAATGAATGCTCTCCATGTGTAGCAATGCGCACATCTCTCCTGACCCGTAGATAGTTCATTCCGAGCATACCCAAAAGAAAGTCAGTGGGATAGAGCCACGGGTAGTAGCCGTACTCCCTCATGTAGAGATATCTCAAGAATTTCCTCTGAACTCTCTCCAACATGAGAGAATACTTTACCTGGTGTGGACTCCAAATCACCGACCCACTTTCAAGTCTACTCTTTACTAAGGAATTAAATAAAACTATAAGCACCCGGTTATCTCTAAAATTCCTTGCAGTGCGTAGAACAAAGCCCAGAATTCTAAGTGAAGTGCTACATGCCGCCTCAATATGAGCGTGAAATGTCAGTCTACTATCAAACATGATTCCAAGATCATTCATTGTGGAGACACGATTTAAACTTCGGGCGTCCATTGTATACCGGTAATACCAGGTATGACTCGCCCTAGTGAATGACAAAATTAAACATTTAGAAACATTAAACTCAATCCGATTTATTTTACTCCATTCAACAATTCTATTAATGTCTGACTGGAGTTGATTGCAGTCTTCTAAAGTTAGTATTTCTAAGAAAAGTTTCAAGTCATCAGCAAAGAGAAGAAACCTAGAATGCAGAATTACTTCTGAAATATCGTTTATAAATATGGAAAAGAGGAGTGGGCCTAAATTACTGCCTTGGGGTACCCCCGATCATACAAAGAAATGGTTAGATTGGAATAGTCCATGAGACACAAACTGTTTCCTGTCTGCAAGATAGCTAGCAAAAAAAGTAAGTAGTCTTATGGAGAATCCTATTGTAGCCAGTTTATTGAGTAAAACGTCGTGATTTACAGTATACGCGAGGCGGTCAGCGTAGAGGTGACGTAAGCAGAAAATGATTGACCTGCAATACAATTCAAAGTTTAGATACTATGTGGCCTAGTTATATTGAAAGTTAAAAAAATTCAGGGAGATTTACAAAAATTATTCTTTGGCGGTGTACTTCTGTTTGATGAAAAAGGAGAATTGAAATTCCCTTGCCAACTGGTTTGTGTTTAGATAATAGAAACAATGAATATAGGTCATGAACCATTTTAAATATGAAAACATGCCCAAAGCGTATCACCAGCATCGTTCACCCATACAACTGCAAATCGCATCTGCACAAAGCGGCACCCCACCTTTATTTCTACCTACACACCAAACACATAACTTTATTAGCTGTCACTATGTCCATGCAGTTTGGTCGTACCTCAGCGACAGCATGTAAAACCATGTCATAATAATAATTGGATAATTTATATAGCCCATTTATGTGAAAAATCACATCAAGAGTGCTGTACAATATATTACGAGTTCCTAGTCTCTATCTAATTGTATTATTTACAAACAGATACAGAAAAACATTCTTACCTGGCAGGTCACTTCAGATAAACACACTTTTATTTAACTTTATTTCCCTTTGGCGAAGTTTATGCTAAACCACTATTTTTAATTAATCTTTATAACGAATTGATTTACATTATGAATACAAAAAAATATGCATTAGATAAATTGAAGGTTTTCCTAACGTTTCCCTTGAGTAGAATATGAATAAAAAAATTAATTACCAAAAAAAATAATAATTGTACACTACTAAAACTGTGACTGTTTCCCTTGATTAACTTTGCTTTCTTAAAAAATTGTTTACAAAATAAATAAATAAAAACCACTTTTGTGCTTGAAATCGAGCGTTTCTAGGCTCAGTTTGTCAAGCTATTTTAATGTATATTACCTATATTTGTGACGAAATAAGGCATACCAAGTATATACACATTTTTGGCTTTTAGCTTCCTCTTAACCATGATCAGGCCGTTACATATATAGGATTCTGGTGTAATCAATTGTGTAATTCCAGGCATGGCTTACCCCACCAACACCAAGAGGCAGGCTGTCAACAAGGTGGAGAAGGTCTCACAATCTCGGGTAAAAGTAAGTTCGCAAATCTAAGTATGTATTCGCAAAATTCTTTAATGTGACATATCTGCAAAACATTCTACACCCTTCGAGATGTAGACATTTTCAACTTTACCCTGAAAACTTATAAATGAAAATGGCTGAATCCATCACATGATGCGAAGAGCATATATACTCATTTGTACTGTTCTATTGTTTACATTGTAGTACCATACCTAAGTATAAATGTTTATATACCTAGATATTAATGGAACTTATTGATTTATTATGTTTATCTTATAAATAACTGTTTGATTCCTAAATATATATGCAATAAACCAAAGTAAAAATTCTTTTTGGTGATTTGATTTTTGACACGCGTTTAGTCAATAATTCAATTTTTTACCTATTGCTGAAACTCATATTTTTATTTCTTATAAGCCACTAGCTATCAAACTTAGTTGTAAGCCACTAGTAATAAGTTATAAGTCTAAGTGATAGGATTATTGATGATTAGATTAAATGCATAAATTAAGTTGTTAAGGCGATGCCATACGTAGTAATGCAAAATCATATGTTTTTGGTTTGAAAATTTGGTCGCCTAGAAATGTTTCAGATGCTTTAATTAAATACTGCGAGTAGAATACATCTTGGCCTTTGAAATAATCGAGTATTTTTATAAGCCCAGAAAAAAATTGTGTAAAGGGCTATGAAAACTGCTTTATAGTTCAAAATCTCCTACTTACGAACCCATTTTCGGTTATGATTTTATTGTATAATATGTCAAATTAAGTTATTTATAAAATGATCGAAAAAAAATTAAATATTTATGCCTGAACATCCACAAAATAAAATAAAAGGCACTTTCTGGCCATGTTTTTTTCTTGCATAAATCAAAATAGGCGGATGGTGTTAAGCGGGAATTTAAACCTTATCACCATCTACGTAAGGGTTATTATTGATAGCGGCTCAATTTAAAATATTACACGACGTAGTGCATCGCCTTAAGCGCTGAGGTCATTTTCTCACGAAAACGGCGCTATACAAATAATCAATTATTATTATTATGCATTTACCAACAATCAATTATTTCATCAAGGGGAGAAATTTTTTTAACGAGAATTCCGAAAAACAAATAGAATTATATGTAGTTGAATTTTCATCAGTAATCTTTTCTATAGCCATCCGGTACCAACGCATTCACATTTTTTCTTTAGTTACAGGCACCCAAAACAGACGGTAACAAATACCTGACAAACTGGCTGCAGGATGTCAAGCAAAAACAGGGTCCAGAGCCGTTCCAGCCTCTTCCAATCCCCGAAGACCATGATGACTCCGCATCCATCCCCCTGGGAACCATAGACCTCAACCAGGTGCTAGCCAACATGGCTGAGGCAGACGGTACCATAACCCAGCCTCAACCCTCCAACGTGCCCAGGGTGGTATTGTCGCAATTGAAACAGCTCTACGGTGAGAAGACAGAGGTGAAACCAGAGCCGCCGAGGTTTGTGATGAAGAACAGGGTGAAGAATACGCCAGTGCCAAGTGTAGAGAGACTGGCACAGTTCAATGTGGAGGACAGGATAACGCAGTTGAAGAAGAGAAGAGTTACAGCGGAACTGTCCGATGTCAGCTTGGATGATGAATAGTGCTAAGCTTTAGATAATAGAAACAGAGATAATAGTTACGACCAAACTGCACTATAAAAGTAGTGTATTTGGTGTAGGCAGAAACAAAGGTGGGCCACTGATGCGATTTGCAGTAGTATGAGTGAACAATGTCAGCGACACATGGTTGATGACCCATCTCCTTTTTTTTTAAATAATCTAAGTGCATAACTGTAAATTTTATTGCTCTATCTCATAATTTTTGACTTCTCTCGAAGTTTTCTCGTTTCAAATGCCGTTCCTCCTTGCCATCAGGTATAAGCTGATAATGCAATGGGACATGTTGAATGTTTTGTAAATATAGATAACTATGAAATTTGTTATTCCTAAAGTTTTTTTACAATAAATACCTTATAAGGAAATATACTCATACTGTCTTCTTAATAGTTCGATCATCCAAGTCAATTCCAGTTCTTCATCCTTAGCTAAGTGAGGTGTATAGGTATATTCCTTAGCTAAGCTCCAGGACATAAAGCATGAGTAGTATTCAAGTAAGATTCTAGTTTTTCATTGGAATATGCTCCGAAGAAATAGCATCATTGATCCCTTCGCTACACATGTGCTGTATGTAGCAATGTGATGGGTTTCTCCTGGCCACAGCCATTTGCCAAGAATGTGCCACTTGACTCATTCTTGTGGAAATATTTTCAGACTTTTGTGTTTTCTTCCTCCTATGACACAGGTCTCAAGGCTCCCTCCATACATGACTTTACTGTGTGGAGTTAATAATACGTAGTATAATAATAAAAAAAATAATGAGGGTCAAAACAAAACAAAAACCAAAGTAAATTTGTTTATATAAATTTAATTAAAGTATTCACTTCTTTGCGGTCTTCTTGGCGGCGGTGACTGCTTTCTTCATGCGTGGCGCCTTGCGTGGCTTCTTGGGGATGCTCTTCTTGCCGAAGAGTACTCCGTTCTTGGAGGCGCGCGCCTTCAGGGCCTTGAAGGCTTGCGTCCTCAGCTTGTTCCTCTGGCGACGGGCCACTTGTAGCTTGAAGCGGTCCAGGTCGCTCATGTTGGCGCGTTTTTCCTTGGACTCGAGGCGCTTGGCCCACTTGGTTTCAGCCCACTTTTCTGTGGTCTTGGCGTCCGTCCAGGCCTTGCGGACTACGCGGGTGGAGCCGGAGAAGGGGAAGGCCAGGCGCAGCTTAGTGAGCTGCAGCTGGTTGATACGGATTCCCTGAAAATTATACATACAATGTTAGTGAAAGTGACAATATTTGTTAATATATTATTGGAGAACTGTCACCAATAGCTGTGGGAAATATTAAGAGAATGTGATGCTGTAATTCCCAAGAAGGCTAGGATAACTGTGCAGTCGGGAGACACGCAAATACATAATGACAATCCCAATGAACTTTATTAGTAACTCCATTATCTAATGTCAAGGGAATAAGGAATGATCGATGTGATCTATTTTTGCGAGTTTTACATGAAATTAATTCGGCACTGGAAGAAATAAAGAATTCACTGTATAACAAATCATATCAGCTGGTTGATGAATGTATTTGAGATATTAATAAAAGCGGAAAACATGGTCCTTGCTAATTGAAATTCCAGGGATTCATAACTTTTTAAAGGGCAAACAGATTTGGATTTCTCAATAAAAAAAAAACATGTCGGCATAAGGAAATAAAGCACATTTCCTTCCGCCTCATAACATTCCCCCTATCGAAGATGCTGGTCATGCTGGCTCTTGAACAGTATAAATATTCAAAAGGGAACATTGTATTTTTTTTGTTTAGATATAAATTTAATATTAAATAATTTTTTTGCAGTATTGTTGAATCAAAATCAAGAAGTTCACTATCACAAATTGAACTGTGACATTCGCAGCAGTAAATTAAATAAACAAGAACTAACAAAAGTTTTCAGTAAAGTGGCTTACAAAAACTTTTCATAATAATTTATATGTATAAGCTATAAAATATGGCAGGAACGCAACACTGCTATAACCGCCACATCTAGGAGAATAGTTTTGATCTTAAATTCAAAAATATTTTTCTCCATCAACCTATCTGGACCAGTGGTTCTACATATAAATCGCCACCATAGATGGCAAGGGAGCCAAGCCACAAAATCATTAAGTGAGAAAACGGCAGACAAAGATTTTTTTTGGTGACAAAAATATAATAATAATTTGGCTAATTTATATAGTGCCGTTTTGGTGAAAAATCACCTCAAGGGCGCTGTACAAATATATTTCTTAAATAGTTAATACTAGAACTACTGACTTATGACTAAGGGCTATAAAGACAAAAAAGTTATAATAAATAAAATATTAATGTTAGTTGTAAATTTCTACATATATAATTATATATGTCATATATAATTATATATGTAGAAATTTACAACTAACATTAATATTTTATTTATTATAACTTTTTTGTCGTTTTTAAAGACAGAACAGTGGAACCTTGAACATAGATTCTACTAAGTGGTGTTATCTTCTTATTATTTTGGTTACTATGCATGTTTAATGTCTCTTGACCGCTGAATATTGAAAGGAACAGATAGAACACTGGTGTGATAGTCAAAAGAGTTAGGCCTCTTACGCCTGCATCTTTGATGGTTTTAAAATGCTTTTGTGTACTTAATTCATTTTCGCCAAATTTGTGAATTAGTTCCCTTGACATCTACGGTGAGGAAATATTCCAATACCACTGGTTTAATTTTGGACAATCTTTTGAACTCTGATGTAAAATAATATTTTTGGCAGAACCTTTAGCATCACTTTCCCGTCACAATATTATGATCTAAAACCATAGCAGTTTGCTTATTAATAGTGTTGTACATACCTTCCTCTGGACATTGGAGCAGGGTCCATCCACCAGCACTCGGGTCTGGTCAATAACATCTACGATGGCGACCAGCTTGCCCTTGTCAGGACCGTCGGAGACCAGGGCCACGCGGCCTGACTGCACAAAACGCTGGAAAGGCTGTAAAAAAAAAAAAAAAACAAATGAATAACCCGTAGGTATGTCATCATCTGATAAATGATTTATTACCATGAAAATATAGGGATTACAGAGGCCTATATCTCAGCCTATTTTGCATATCAGATCCCCATTTTTATAAGTCCCCTAATATACAATAAACAAGCATGTATGAACTATTAAAAGATTGAATAAATCTCTTGACTGCGGATGATGAGCAGACGATAAGTGTCTAAAATTTCTGAGATTCCTCTACCTGAGGGAGTTTGGCTACTACCCGTGGCTCTATCCTACTGACTTTCTCTTGAGCAGGAAACAAGTTACGATATAAACATGGCATATATTTTAATATATAATATCTGGTAAACAGAAAACAATTGGGAAACATAAAAATCATGATTTTTAGTCTTCACAGTCTTCACAGGTTAAAAACAATAACTCTGAAATAGTGCTTTATATGCAATAGTCAGGAGTTGGAGAAAACTTCACTAGAATAAAGTATAAATGTATATTTCATTCCATGACATGAAAATAGATCTACTCATTTACCCTTACCAAAAAAGAGCCTGGTTTTGTTAGTTACAGCGTGAAATATATTGTAATGGTGCAGATAACTGTCACCAGCGAATAAAACATATTTAGGTAATTCTTTACCTTACTATTTTTCACTTTTAGACACAGTTTATGGAAATTACACTTCATTTCAACAATTTCAACAAGAAACAACTATTTTTATATGCACAAAATAGGTTATTAGATTCTTGGTTTGAGATAATTAAGTAATTTTATGTATATATTATTTTGTATAGATTGATTGCGCATAGCGATTGAATAAAAATGGAATTTTAATGTATCTTTTACCATTTCTCCTGACGTAAATAGTAGTTTCTTGTAGTAATTAAGTTGAAATGAAGTGTAATTTCCATAATCTGTGCTTACCAAGAGTACAGCGGTTACTTAAATATTTACCAATAAATAAGGATGCTTGTAAATTCAAGCACCAAATGTAGGTCACGGATTATTCGATTCGGTGGGAATACTATATAAATGACGACTTTTATCGGCAAGCGTGCAATGACATTTAAGAAGTGTAAATACTACAGAATAGTGTAAATCTAATGATAAAAATAAATTGGATAAACTCAATAAAAAATACAGGATTACCAACTACAATATTATAGTAGAAGACTCCAGATTACAAATTTCACAACAATCCCTGAATATTATGCTCAACGTTACCACGATTCACTGACTTGAGATATTAATGGTTTCGTAGTTGAAAGATGTGTTTAGATAACAAAAGAAAGTATAATAAACACTAAAGCTGATGTACTATCGTAAGAACAATATAAATTCACATTATTTGACAGTTGCACTACACTATTTTCCAATGAGAATGAACGTTCCCTATGCTTTACTTCGTTGATATACTGTACATTTTTAATTATTATAACTTCACAAAATTTAAAATTTGATGCAAGATGTCTTCTATTTATTAGTTAGATCGCCAAGAACAAACACATTGTAACATTCCTAGATTTGCGGCATTGAAACAAAAATGCTGACGCACCGCGCAATTAACACTCGAATACAAATCAATTACACATTACATAGTATTTTAGGTGGTAACCTTTATCAATCCCTAAAACATGATAATAAGAATCAATTTCTAACTCCCGATGTCATCGGAACACACGCGTCATAACCTCAACTATAAAACGAAGCAACTTGAGCAAATTACTGCCTGAAAAACACTGATAAATATCAAAAGACAGTAAAACCGAATCGTGTAGGCATTGTGACTCGAACATAATTAAATAAGCGGGTAAAACAGCACAAAAATCTGTGAAATAAGAAACTCACCATGTTGTCCGCGTGAAAAATACGATAGGAAGGAAACACGCTGCAAAATGACAAACAGTGCCGCCAACCGAAAAAACGCAAAATTTTGGCTAGTCGCCGACGTGCTTTACTAGTCAGTATACAGGTATGTGGTACTTTTTTAACCGGAAAATAAACTTTGTTCCGGAACTACACTACTAATAAATACAACTTTTATTTCCCAGTAAGATTGTTTTACATATTTTATTATAATACGGCAAGAAAAGGGAAAAAATTACATTGAAAATATTTGATCATTAATCTATTAACCTTTTTCTTTCACATTAACGAATTAAACTAAATTTCCAGAAAAATACTGTGGTAACCGAAAATCACAACCCACAATTGTGTCGCAGTGATGCTATCTGGGGAGAGACTCTCAGTTCTGGGGGTTTTGAATTTTAAAGGGATAAAGGGAGTTTTTTGGAAAAAGGTAAGAAATGCAGGGAATTTTGAGCAATGTCATAATTATACATTTGGTTCAATGGCCATATTAGAGTGATATATTTATGGCCATATTTCAACAAGAGGGTCATAGACAATGATATATAACACCCATAGTGGACTAGATAGCCAACCTGGCGGCCATTGCCGTAGGAATTTGAAGCCATCTCGAAAGAGTCAGATCACGGCGGGAATTCAAAATACATGCATTCTATCGTACATTAAGAACATATTTGTTTAAACACCTTTTTATGAAATGTATACTATATTTCTAATTAAATATTGAGTAAATGATTAGTAAATAAATAAATGGATTATTAACCGACTCACGGAATGTGTGACAAAAGGCTTTTCTAATTATGGTTTTAATACATACCGCACCATCATTTTAGGACTCAACCTTTGCCAAATATATTAAAATAAGTTATTGTGAAAGAAAAAGGACTGGATTTGACAAAAGTTTGATTGGGAATTGGGAAAAGAGAAAAAATGACGTATTATATTCTAACAGGATAGGCTCCTGGGTTTTTATTAGAAACTAGAATATGTACACTCATTTTTCAAACCAACACAACTAAGCATAACAAACACTGTTTTGAATGGTAACAATTATTTTATAAGCAATATTTATTAGCCTGAAACACTCATCCACATTGAAAAATCTCCTGATAAAAGATACATGACGCCAACGGGAAACTTGTCCTTTCGATTTCCGGTCGACAGCTCTGACCACTGAGCTATGGCGGCTTATCTCTTATCCGCGAAATAATTCAATATATACTAGTGTTTCATTCAACAATTACTGCTTGTTACATTTTTTTCACCTGAAAACAACCAACGCCATAGCTCAGTGGTCAGAGCTGTCGACCGGAAATCGAAGGGACACGGGTTCGAGTCCCGTTGGCGTCATGTATCTTTTATCAGGAGATTTTTCAATGTGGATGAGTGTTTCAGGCTAATAATTATTGCTTATAAAATAATTGTTACTCTTTGTGCTATGCATAAAAAATCTTGTCTTAAACATTAGTTTACCAAAAAAAAATACTGTTTTGAATGATTTCTGCTTTTACGTTGTACTTAGAAAGTTTACAATGGGATAAGACAATATCCTGCAATAACGTATATAGTCACATAAGACATAGGCCTAGTCAAAGATATTAGAAGAACGAGATGTGCTATGCGCAGTTCGTACTGTGTGGAATTGTTTTGCCCAGTGTCGCCGGTTTTGTTCACCAATACTACTGCACACCTTCGCTTACGCTAAGGTATCCGCACTAATACATAGAACAGATTTCTGTGCGTACACGTCCCGACAGCGTTCAAAGTACCCTAATTAGGTAGTACTCCGCCTACGGTCCGGCGGCCAACATAGCATATCTCGTTCTTCTAATATCTTTGGGCCTAGTCATAGTCATATAGTTACAGGTTTAAGACTGGTAACGTAAATAAATCAGGATTTACAGATGTATTGTAATAATTGATAGGGAGTGACTTTCTTAGGCAAACATAAGTTACCGCTCACATTAAATATTGGAATAGCGGTAGGCCTATATCAGTCTTTGCCTAAAATTAATGTAAATAAAACATTATACAGTACATATATATCTTATAAATATAAACAAATCAATGTAGAAAAAAAATTGAAGGCAATATTACCTAAGCAATTGGAACATGATTATATTAAAAAAGTGAATTTGCACATAGACCTACATTTGCTTCATAAAGACTTGTTCAGAGCAGACAATTTTCAAAATGAAATCCTTGGAATAAAATCAAAGGCGGCTTTGCGGCCAGCACCTAGGCACTAGGCGCTTCTTGACCGACACCGATGTTTGCGGCTACATCTGGTCCAGCTTTGCCGGCAACATGGTGGTCCGCTTGACAACAGGTCTCCAATCCTAAATATTTAATTAAACTTGATAAACCAATTCTCCATTGTACACAAGCAGGCAAATCATGCTGGCTGACCTTTACAAGATGGCGGATCGGCTCTTCAAATCACTACGGGCGCTGCTATACGGGAGGTAGGGTGATTGGCGATCTAGTCCACTAGGGGTGTTATATATCATTGGTCATAGAGTTTTCGCTAAACAAAAGGAGCTGAGAATAGAGCGTCTTTATAAATAGTTATTTATTTTATTTAAACGCCCATTGTGTTTTTACATATAATAATGTACATCTTTACTTTTTTTTAGTTATACAGATCACATAAAAAATCAGTGTTAACAAAATATAGGTTACATAAAAAAAATAAATCAATATGAACCTAATATTAAATTTACTGTCCGACTTATGTTTGTACTCTGGTAAATCTCTCATATTTTGACCAGCAGCCGCCACTGCTGCCTAACCCTGTTTAAAAACTTTGTGCATACCACGCAGATAAAAATATGTATAAGCATATTGTCATGCGGATTAACTCTTTAAATGCGTGACGTTTTGATGCCAGGTACCCTTTTACGCAGGCGATTTTCCATTTATATGTGTTCACAAGACAACTGTTGTGACGCCCGAATAAATAAACCAATCACGACGCCCGCGTACAGGGCACGCATAAATCAACTATCTAAGGGCACGGTTGCTCGCATAAATAAACCAACCATAAATCAACGCAACCCAACTGAGGTGAAGTTCGCATATAATGGGAAAAGGCTGTGGGAAGGGATGTGATTGGTTTATTTATGGAAGGGATTAATTCAGGCATTTAGACGACCGGATTAAAAAATTTGAGCGGGGAAAGACAGATGCCGCGAGAGTGGTTTATTTATGGATGCCACGAACCTGTTCCTCATTCATACTGTTTTATTTAAACATCTCATGCTCGGTGAAGGCTGCTGCTCACAAAAATGGGTGGTGCTCTAAAAATCTTGAACATAAAATATACCGACCTACTGTAATAAAAATAAATTTAATTACGAAAAAATCCTACCTATTTGTAGATTAGGTTGATCCTCCATTGTCTCTTATGGCAAAGACGTCGTTTTTTATAGGCGTTTTTCAATGCCCAGCACTTACAAAGCATCGAGTCTATCTGGACTAATTCTATTTCTTAAGAAAGGTTTGATTCTTTTTAAAGTTGAAAACTACCTTTCGCTTTCTACCGACGTCACAGGGAGTGCATACATATTTTTTTAAAACAATTTAACACACTCGAAAAAGCTTCCAATGAATTAGTTGTAAAATACATATTGACCCACCGGCAATTGTTAACAGTTCATTCCTATCCAAAAAATTGCCATTTTACAGAAGCACGAAAATCGAGTTCAGGAAAATTTGTTCTATATTCAGGAAAATTATCACAAAAGAGTAACCTAGCTGCTGATAGGTGATCTGTGAACTGAAATCTTGGTTGTACTTGACATAATATAAATATCACACACTTCTTTACAAATCACCGATTTTGTGGTCTTAGTTATTAACCTAACCTAACATTAAGCGTTTAGTTAAGTTTCTAAAATCTTAATACATATATAAAAATTCAGCCTGCGTATGTTTGTGCTGGCAAAACTTCAACAGTAGTCGACAGATATTGCTGAAAGTTTGTTTTTATTAGTGCCAGGGGTGTTTAGAGAGTGGTTTGAATGGTAGAAGAAGTCGTGGACGCCCGATGTATACTTAACGCAATATCTCTGCACCGGAATGAGGCATGGAGTCCAATTAAAGAGTCAATGTAATGTAGTTTTTTAACAGCAACATTGTGGTATACAGTAGTGAACGGTGGAAGAAGTCAGAGATGCCCGAGAAAGACATTGGCCATAGCAAAGCAAAAAAGGGACCACTAGTATAATAAATAACACATAAAAGGGTCCACCAGTATAATAAATAACACATAAAAGGGTCCACTAGTATAATAAATAACACATAAAAGGGTCCACTAGTCTAATAAATAACACATAAAAGGGCCCACTAGTATAATAAATAACACATAAAAGGGTCCACTAGTATAATAAATAACACATAAATAATGATGATGAACACAGTTTAGTGTTGGAAATTTAAGGCCCGATTGACCAGACTTTTGTATCACGAAACACGCCACATTTCTTGTGTTCTTTATTATATGGCTGCAATAGTTCCCAGATTAGTAGAACAAGGAGATAAATCAAACAAACATTTGCATTTAATTGTAAAAACATTCATTTTCTTTTTATTTAAAAGTTATACAAAATACATCCAAAGAGATAGACATTTTGTTTTATACAAATTTATGTATAAACATTATATTAATCTGTTAAAAATCCGTTTTTAGACTTTGTTAATTTTTGCTTAAAAATCAATACATACTTACAAACTTAGGCCAGGTGATTTTTCACAAAAACGGCGCTATACAAATTATCCTATTATTGGTATGTATAGCATATTTGGCGTAATACATACAATATGTATTACATTCATTGAAAATGTGGCTGCATATATTGGTAAAAAAGATTATAATATGCATAATAATACGACACTGTGTCGACATAATTTTTGTCTGGAACTAGCGTAGTGATTTTGGAATGAACTCAATAATTTATTTTATAAAGGCAAGAAACATTACATTTTAAATCCTAGACATTAATGATATTTGATGGTGAAACCTTGTGGCAGTGCTGAAAGCCCCAACGTAACCCTTTGGGGAAGAAGGGATTGAACGTTACATTTGATTTCACAGAAATTATAATGTAACATTGTCATTAAATAGCCAATCAGTGCCATTTTGATTTTTCGGCATTTGAAACATCCCCGAGTTTAGATTTGTTTCAGCTTTTGAACGCATTGTTATCAGTAGGAGCACAACTGTCATGTTGTAATGCTTTTCAGAATTTTAATAATTTGACAGAAAGCCAAAAATGACCTAGGAATCGACGTAGAACCTTTCAAATGTCAAAAAATTTTTTTTTGGTAGATTGGTGTCATTTGATAACAATGTTACATTTGAATTACTGTAACCTAATTGAATGTATACTAGAAATAAGTGTTATTGTTCATTTTTATGCCTAAGTCATTTTTTTATTCCTAAAGAGAGCAGGAATGTTAATATCTTTTAATTTTTGTACAAATGTGTACATCCAATCGCCTACCGTGGTAATGAGCCAACATTTTACTTAATTTAATATAATATAACTTAATTTAATATAATATAACTTAATTTAATATGATGGTAACTCAGGATGGTGGCAATTAAACACACTTTTGAAAAGTGATGAAAAAAATACTAGACTTTTTATCACTTTTCAAGAGTGTAATTGCCACTGCCCTGGAACCTTATAATATATAGCTTTATCGTGATTAATTTTTGTGCTGTTATGCCGTGTTGAGGTACCACCTTCTTTAGCCAACGTTTCGGACAGCATTACAGTTTATGATCCAAAATCAGGGTAGATGTGGCTGATGATGCAAACTGTAACGCTGTCCGAAATGTTAGCTAAAGGAGGAAGCGCAACACGTAAATGCGCAAACGTTTGGCTGTGAAAATCTTAAATCAATAAAATGTCCATTCAATAAGTCAGCAATAATAGGCCCCATCGAATAAAACTAACAGATATTACAAATACATTTTCACCTAATAATTGTTATTATTTCATTGTAGAAAAACTAAATACAAAATCTCTCTCTTTTATAAAATAGCAACGGTAGAAGTGAAAAAATATACATATACATACATACTTTAATCTTTGCTTAGTCATTCGTCTTTTCTATCTGGAATTAAATAATTTTAAATTAGGCAGCAGTTTCACAAAGTTATAACCACGAATAATGTATTGCGTATTATAAACTAAAATTCGTACATAATAAATCATTTTGGCTTGCAGTGAAAATTCAATTATTATAAAAACTATGCTTTTGGTGGTAACCGACCATTACTTACTTTAAATATGTAAAAAAAATTTAATAAATACCATAGAGTAGTTATAATACCTCCAACTTCCGACATTACCCAAACATTCTGATGGCAGTATGCTACACTAGCGCCTCCTAGCGGCACCAGTTGTGCAGCTTGGTTATCATTCATGCAGTTTAATTATTTTATACCATGCTAAACTAGCGCCTCTAACGGCCAGAGTTGCCAGCCAATACAAGTAAATACTGTCAATATTTTAATGGAGTTGGACGTATTATTAATATTTTAGGACATTTGATTTTAGTGTCAAGAACAGCTTGGCATGATATTCTAGAAATTTATTCATTGGAAGAAATTGTTTGTTAATTGTTTTAGAGTTTATTTAAAAAAAGAAAAACAAAGGAAAACAACATAACTCAATTTTTTAATTTATAATTTCGACCTTGTTAAGTTAGATTAGATTTTGTTTTATTTTGATTTAACATCAAATAAATGACTATTTTGATACAATTTAATTACATGCAAAGCGTTAAATAAATAAAAAAAAGTTTTAAAATAAAATTGAATTTAGAATGGTCTCCTTTCGGAGAGAACCACTAATTTCTGAACACTGTTTGGTTAAAATCAAAAATATACACTTGGACCATTGTGCTTTTTTAAACTTACATTCATTTTCTTTTGAGTCATCTTAGTGTTTCTATTTGAAACCTTTTCTCAGCGCCATAAATTTTTGTCTTTTATTAAAAAAAATGTCAGACAGTCTAAGTGAGTAGCTTATATTGCCATAGTAATTAAAATTGAATACTTTATAGAATACTATGCCAAGCTGTTGTCAGATTGTATGTAAGCAAAACATTTAATTTTTTTAAATATATAGGTAGGTAGGTACTATAATCATTTTTTTCTTGTATTTAAAGCAATTTCTGATTGGGCAACAAACCAATAATATTGTCTTTCAATTGAATAATAATTTTAAATTATGTAAAATGGAAAGCAACGGGGAAAGTGGCAAGAATCCTGGAATATGCTGAATAAATAGCGCATGATGCTATTTAAACAGACTAAAGCTGTAATATTATGGCGCATTCTCATCTGATAATATATTCTACGAGTGTCTATGGTCAATTTAGTCCACTGAACTGGTATTTTATTTCATAGAAAAGCCTGTCCTCACGGATCTCATAGATCAAAGAATAGATCGAGTGAGATCCAGGCTTTAGTCACTAAAGAAAGCCATTTGCTGTGTTATACATTTTGCATGGTGGTTGTCTATACTAAAATGGCCGCCGTTTGACAATTTAATTTTGAATTAAGTTCTTGCCACGGACTTGTTTTAAGACTTACTAGAAGACTAATTTAGAGTTATGAATCATTTTATACACACTCATCAATTCCGGAGATTCATCATTAATCGATAATAATCACTGTTCTTATCATAGTCCGTATTGACTCATTGAAAGATATTATCAGATTTGAAAATAGATTAATTGATTAAAAATATCATAAGATTGATCTCGGCAACAATTAAACTGACACCACAATGGATCGAGAAAATTATAAAACAATATTTTCTAAATCTCGCTCTTGATCACCGTTCAAAATCTATTTAAAATGGCCAGATAGTGTCCCATCGCCTTCCCTTCCATTTCTCCTGTATTTTCAAATCCAAATTGAAGAAAGAAGACATGGCAGAGGAAGGATTTGAACTATTTATATAGTAACCTTTTACTATCCAGGTAAATGCTCTACCAGTTGAGCTACTGGACCTGTCTTTCATTCTGGCAAATAAACTAATAATTGACAGGTATAAAAGCAAAACCGCCACTATCAACGCTTTGTTCACTTTGACCTAATGATTGATTGAGAAGTAATCAATATCTCACTCTCTACACTATACAATCTTCAAAACAAAGCAAAAACGCCTCTAAGGCGTTGAAAAACAACTTTTAAAAGGGTGGTCAAATGCAAAACTGCCTCTCTTCCAATTTTGGTGAGGTTCTAAAGCGCCACTCTCAAAATGGACCAATCACAAGTCAGAAAACATATAAGTACTTCGCAAATCCAATATGGCCACCGTGCTTGATAAAGTGCAAAACTGCCACTCTAACAAATTTTCAGATTCAAAAATGCTACAAAGCTCAGTTGAAGTGTTTTTTTTTAATTGCTGAACATTTTGCATTGGTGGACAATGGCGGTATTGTTTATATACCCTGCAATTCATATAATAACTAGTAAAGTAATAATAGCTAGTAGAGTACCTACTTTATTTTACTGACAAGACTAAATATTTTTTTATAAATAATATAAAAAAACAACTAGATAAAAATAATATATTATTATGTTATTAGCTATGTCTTTTAAAAGCATTCTTCCAGTCATGCTTTGTCTCCACGAGGATTGGCAAAAATGTAGGAGCAACACATTGCACCAAAGCGTGACAATATGCAATGACAATATTATTATTATTTAATTGGCAAGTGGCATTCTGCTGATGCACTCATATATAATAATTTCTGCTCTCCAAATGAGATTCCAATCGAGCTTAGAATTGATTTATATTTGTAAAATCGATGACATGTTGTGGAGATTTGTTTCATTATTTATATAATATGATTTATCAATACGAAAAGACTTTTTAATTGATAACATTGTTAGTATTTATTATCTTCTTCTTGTGAACCGTCTAGATCATTTAGGTTCGTAGAAAATTCGAATTAAATCACTGGGATTATCATTTACTAGATGTAACTTGCAACTTGTTGACAATAAATGGTACTAAATATAAAATGATTATTTTATTTTCTGAAATAACTTAATGATTAAAACCTCAAATTGTAATATTTAATTATTGAAGACAATATTAGCAATTCCTATATTAGAATATTTGAAACAGAAAAAGATATGGTCACATCTAAAATAAAATGATTCATTGGAAATATTTATTTTAATACTTTGGCATAGGTATTGTAGCCAGAGAATTAACCATTGACATGAACACAGCAATGATGCATTGCTTGCATACTGCTGATTTCAAACATGTTGTTCGCCTTCGGAAAAGAAGTACAAGAGACTGTCTCTCAGTGACGCTTGGTAAGGAGATCACATTTGGAAGTGTAAACATATACAGAGTCAACTCTAATTGCGCAACCTACACCTATTAACTATTAATATATTACCACATTTAAAGTTATGTTGTCGTCCCCAGCGACAGTACCTATCTGATATTTACAGCTATCTACAGCTCACCGGTTGACTTAGCTCCCGCCTATTTCCGATGTGTGTGACGGAGCGTACACCTATTAATTATTGATATATTACCACATTTAAAAGTTAGGTTATGTCACGATCAGCTGGTCGGTGAGCGCCTATCTGGTGAGGTGCTCCTTAAGCCAGTCCTCGGTGAGGTCCTCGATCTCGCGTGCCTCCAGGCCTCGAGTGAGGCCCGCCTCGCGCTGCAACGCCAGCTTGGTGCCGGCGTACATGATCTGCAGCTCCATCTGGCTGTCGCGCGGTGTGTAGAAGATGAAGCACATGGGGAAAGAGATGCGCCCGTCCGCATGCTCCATTTTATAACTGGAAATGTGATAGTTTTTAATGGATAGAAATCTCTTTACATAAAGAAGAGTGTCTGTGGCGGGCGGACAGCGAAGATTTGATTTTTATATATCTACAGTTTTATTCCAAGATTGATGAAATTTTGCACACAACCTTCAAAACAAGAGGAAAGTCACTGTCTACATTTAATAAATATATTTGTACAGCGTCTTTGAGGTGATTTTTCACAAAAGTTCACGGCACTGTATAAATTAGCCAAATATTATTATTATGAGATTTGAAAAAACCATACCTATCCCCCTTTCACGTCCTTTTTGTGTTTTGTACACTTGACGTTCAAAATACAAGGAAAATTACTATCATTTGATTTCGAAAAACTATGCATAAAGTTCGGGCAACGCCGGGACTTCAGCTATTGACTATAAACAAAAACTAGGTATTTATAATGATAGGCGAAGAACTACTACTTGAGTCGGACGGTCATTATAGAACATACTAGAAGTTTCGACCTTTACCAAACAATCTTCTTGGATTTTCTTTTATTTTCTTCTATTTGTAACTATAGCAACTGGAATGTTTGAGAACGTTTTTCACTTATATAAGCGACAGCAGGAAGGAACTCGACAGTACAGTATCAGCAACCTTGACACCGAGACCGAATTATTTGCCTACGTGTCGCGCGTGAAATTATATCTCGAACTTTCCATTTTTGTAAATCGTTCTGCTTGTGTTTTCTAATAACTACATATTTTTTGTTTGAAAATTTAATTAGAAATGTTTAAGACGCTTTAATTAAATACTGCGAGTAGAACACATCCTGTCCTTTAAAATGATTAAGCATTTTTTTGATAATGTTTTTTCAGAAAAAAATAAAGTATCATGTTCATAAGAACTGCTTTAAAGTTCAAAATCTCCAACTCACAAATCCCTTTTCGGTTTTGGTTTTACTATATAACTAGCTGTACCCCGCCACGCGTTGCTGTGGCTCAGTCTGTCTGTGCAGAGAGAGAAACAATAGCGCGTGTTGCTTTCACGTCCAACAGATGGTGCTGTTTTAAAAAAAAGCCTGTTATTACCTGTCATAGGTGTCATATATATATTGTAGGTATATAAATACAAATGCGTATTCAAATGCAACGTTGTGTCAAAATTTCAAAGCAATCGGTGATGAACTTACGGAGATTAAAGATTTTGAACAAACAAACATTTTTATTTATATAGAAGACAGATGTAGGCAAAATAAAATTCTTTACAAAATGATTATAAAACATTTAAATATTTGTGCCAGAACTTCGTAAAACAAAATAAACACTTTTTGAGGAATACTTCTTTTATTGCATAAATTATAACAGGCGGGTGGAGTTAAGCGGGAATTTAAACCTTATAGCCATTTACATAATTATTGTTA
The DNA here is from genome assembly GCA_026573805.1 of Hesperophylax magnus. NCBI lineage: Eukaryota > Metazoa > Arthropoda > Insecta > Trichoptera > Limnephilidae > Hesperophylax > Hesperophylax magnus. The sequence continues at coordinate 6,751,950 of JAIUSX010000184.1, read as the reverse complement.
TTGTTAGCGGCCCGATTCCAAATATTACAGAACATGGTACATCGCCTTAATTTAAAATAATGTGTTGAGATATTTATTTGAATGATAATATCGTGGAGTAATTACTACAATAATTAGGTAACTCTGAAAATCAGCATTTTTGAATTACACACAAATCCATAACTTTATTTCCTCGTTCAAAACACATAATATTATGTGTTTGTCTACTTTAATTTGTTTTATGTGAATACCGCACTAAAGTCCCAACAGCTTCCGAGTGTTCGGAGCCAGTGGAACTATGGCATCCATCAATTTGGTTAGTCATTTTATAGCTTGAGTATGCTGAATTAGTATGTAGAAATTTTTATTAAAATATTTTCAGATATAGCGATTTAAAATAAATTAAAATAATTCGCGCGGGACCTTTATTTTCGCCCGTCGCCAGAGGTCCGTCGACGCAAAAGATACCCGCCTGAAGTGTGCTAATATGCCTGAATTAAATGGTACTAACGTTACTTCTAGCCCCGCGTGTAGTATCGGGAATACCAACAAATGAAATTATCGTTGACAGAAATTATTAGAAATGGTTGTCATCCTACACAATTTTCATTTTACGTAATTAAAACTTAGAATGTTAAAATTTTAAATTTCCTAAATGCAGATGGTTGCCTTTTATAATAATTAAGGTGAATCAAAAGGTTTTATTTAAAAAAAAAATCTATTAAGCGTGGCCAGCGATCCTGAATAATTACCATAATTTCAATCAAATGAAAAAAAATAGAACAGTTTTTCGCTATCCTTGATTTATAGAATGTCGTAATAATAATTGAACTTTAATTAATTCAAATTATTCACGATCACACCACATAAAAAAACCTGTTTCCGGCGTACGTAATTATACTCTAAGAATAATACATTATGAATCATAAATAATACGAAATTATTTTGTATGGCAATAAGTTCGAATAATCATTTTTTAAATACCTGTAAACAATGAATCGAGGCTGGTGGCTAGGAAGTATATCTTGCAGTTCCTCCAGCTGAACGCTTTCCAGTTCTTCGTCCACACAAATCTCATGTTTCTCCCTGTCCACCTTCAAAATCAGCGCCGAATTGTTTTTGTCTTTACGAAATCTAAACTTCCTCAGGGCTTCCTTCACGTCGTCCTGGATGTCGCAAACCTTTACGTTGGCGGAAGACATGTTCAATGTGCAGATTTAAATACTTGATAATTCAATTTGACGAAGTTGGGAGCGTTTTACTATTGTTTGATGATTGTACGACTAAAAACAGCCGGCACACCTATCAAATTTGACAACTCAAGAGCATAAACCATAAATAAACCAATCACTAGATTGATAACTCCGAGCTTTTGTAGGGGGAAATTTTGTCCACTATATTTTAACCGATGACGTCATTACAGCCTTTGATTTCATAGACAAGGTAGCCGAAACAATAAAAAAAAAAGGCGCGGCCATAGACAATATGATCTTTCCTAGGTGCCTACCTAGGAAAGATCATATTGCCATTCATCAGCCTAGCATATTATTTTAAAAATAAATTTTAGAAATGTTAACAAATTCTCTCAGGACGACAAGGTTCCAACTCACAAAGTGCGGTCCTGCAAAAATGAGCTATAAGGTATCTTTCCTTACGGCACATTTTCTCAGGACGGCGCTTTGTAAGTTGAAAATCTGTCGTCCCGAGGCCGTCGTAAAAATAGCTTCAAATTACTTGAAATTTGAATTCCTTTACTTTAAAAGGAAAAACATTTTCAAACAATTATTGTGCTTTTCTACGACAGTGTTGAATGTTAACATTTCTCTGTTTATCAGAAAAATGAAAAACTTTGTTACATGTGAAGTATTTTTATTTTATTTCACTAATATGACAGAAACAAGAATCACAAATAAATTTATAAGCACAAAACACATTTTAAATGTAAACCAAGTCTGCGACTGAATCTTTTTGTTGTTTTAAATATTCATTTCAGTCGCTAATATTGTTCTAAATGATAAAATATTTCAATTTGAGGTTTTAGTCATAAAGTTATTCAAAAAATAATATGAATACAGCATTCATGAGCACAAAACATATTTTAAGTGTGTTCCAAGTCTACGACCGAATCTATTTCTGGTTTAAATATTCATTCGAGTCGCTAATATTGTTTTAAATGATTAAATATTTCAATTTGAGGTTTTAGTCATAAAGTTATTCAAAAAATAATATGAATACAGCATTCATGAGCACAAAACATATTTTAAGTGTGTACCAAGTCTACGACCGAATCTATTTCTGGTTTAAATATTCATTCGAGTCGCTAATATTGTTTTAAATGATTAAATATTTCAATGTGAGGTTTTAGTCATAAAGTTATTCAAAAAATAATATGAATACAGCATTCATGAGCACAAAACATATTTTAAGTGTGTACCAAGTCTACGACTGAATCTATTTCTGGTTTAAATATTCATTCGAGTCGCTAATATTGTTTTAAATGATTAAATATTTCAATTTGAGGTTTTAGTCATAAAGTTATTCAAAAAATAATATGAATACAGCATTCATGAGCACAAAACACATTTTAAGTGTGTACCAAGTCTACGACCGAATCTATTTCTGGTTTAAATATTCATTCGAGTCGCTAATATTGTTTTAAATGATTAAATATTTCAATTTGAGGTTTTAGTCAATAATTTAATTCAAAAATAATGTTGATATCACAGAAACAGGAAATGCTGGGATATATAAGCACAAAACACATTTCAAATGTGTGCCAAGACAATATAGAACACAGAACAAGAAATACAATAATATTGAAGAACAAAATACATTTTAAAGAAGGCGTTGAAAGACATTCATTAGGACGTTGAGTAATTAATACAAAAAAAACAATATATTAATAATAATAACATGGCATTTATATAGCGCAGTTTAGTGTCATTTCACTTCAAGTGCGCTTAACTACTCGTATAATAAGAATTCATGGGATCATATGGATCACCAATGCAAGATGATTTACAATATTTCAAGCCAATGATTACATTATTCAAAACAAATGAAAAAATAATGATTATCAAACAAGAAACTATAAATATTCTTACACAAGGGAGCATCGTTTTTTCGTGTGGCGACTGAATTACTACCGCTGGGTCCTACAGGAACACTTGAATCTGAAAAAAAATTATCTTTTAGATCGAGGAAAGGAATTAAAAGATCTGCATAATGGATGAAGACATTTTCGAATATTTTCAAGTAACATAGAACAGATGTTTACCTTCATAATCTTCCTTCCTTTTGGAAGAAGGATTCATATCTCGCAAGACGTAATATGGTCTTTGGTGACACCTGTATTTTCGTCACAACGGGTCCGATATTGTCGTAAATCCGGATAACTACCAATGCCGGGAAGATTTAAAGTCGGCAGTGCGGAACTTCGAAGTGATCCATTCGGCTTTTTGTTTCTGATGGAGAAATGGCAGCCACAAACGAATTTAGGTTAAGATACGAATTCGATTCTGTCGATTCTACAGGCCCATTCGCCGAACCTGCGCTCCTCAAGGCTTCCGTGTTTTGGATATTTATGTCGAGTCGATTGTCTGTCAGTACAGCCCTTCACACAACACGGCTTGATAACTTTACCTTCAGACATTTTCACATAACAAACGACTCAAAACAACAATATGAACTGTCAAGATGGCGTCACATTCACATCCGCCACATGGTTTCAGGCATTTCCGGGAGGTGGAACGTAGCCTCTCTTTCTGTTACACGGGTCTTATGCTAGAGAGAGTGAGAGATCAAACCACGACGGCTTTTCATTGGTCGGGCTGTAGCGACGTCATCAAAAACCAAAAAAAGTATCGGAGTTATACCCCCCTGGCATAAACAAACCACTCACGCAAAGAGGCCATAAACAAACCCAAAAAGCATACCATAAATAAATAAAAACCACTCACCATAAACAAACCATACCCATGAGCATAAACTAATAATAAATTAACCAATCACATACTGATACTAATTTACTAATACTATTGTCAGTAATATAGAAATCGGCATAATCATTGTATTACCTACCACGATCACTAAAATCAAAGATATTAGAAGAACGAGATGTGCTACCAGCAGTTCATACTGTGTGGAATTGCTTTGCCGAGTGTCGCCGGTTTTGTTCACCAATACTACTGCACACCTTCGCTTACGCTAAGGCATCGCTAAGGTATCCGCACTAATACATAGAACAGATTTCTGTGCGTACACGTCACGATACCGTTCAAAGTACCCTAATTAGTTAGTACTCCGCCTACGGTCCGGCGGACAACATAGCATATCTCGTTCTTCTAATATCTTTGACTAAAATAAATCGACTTGGCACATGGCACTAGAGGTGGGTCCTATGAGTACTTTTCGTTACTGGGTACAATGAGTACAGGTACAGAGAAATACCTGGTAAAAATACCGGTGACAAAATACTCAAAAGTATTTAATACCGACCTAAAGATTGATTCAATTCAGAATACGAATTCTAATGCACTCGCATAAATTCTGCCCACATATTCCCCTCAAATTTTCTACGTGAGCTTGATTCCCCCATTTATTATTCGAAATCCATGGGGGGGGGGGGTTGTTAGAGAATTTCTGTAAAACATAATTCCCCACAAAATTTTTGAAATCCATGGGGGGTCAAAAACACCACCCAATAGCCGTCAAAACTACCCTTGGAAATACCCATCAAAAATACCTATCAAAAATACATACTAAAAATACCCATTGAAAATACCCATCAAAAATACCTATCAAAAATACCTGGTAAAAGTACCTATTAAAAATATTTAGTCCCGATATAAAAATACTTATGAGTATTTTGGAACCAGGTATTTTGGAGATCTGTCACAAGTACAAAGTATCGCATAGAAATACCCGGTACTTTTACTGGGTACGATAAATACGCCTCACCTCTACATAGCACTATTCGTATTATTACACACAACGCGACTCTGATGCTAGTCGAATCTATAGTATGTACTCTTTATATTTATGTGGGCTTGGCCTGTTTCATTGCATCGCTCGCTAAATATTGGGAATGTATGGCGAGAGATATGATGATTTTTTTTACATTGGCTCCACACAGTAGGCCCTGAGGAAAATAATTCCCCTCAGAACCTTTGTCATTTTAGGGGGTGCTGTGTGGATGGTCTTTTTAGGAAAGGAAGTTCTGTGAATGGTATGCGGGGAAGACCCGGATGAGCCTTACCCGAGCACCAAATCAAAGTCACCAAACGTACCAGGTCAAAATAGGCCAAGCCAACATATACCTTGCATGAATCCCGAGCATAATCCCGAGGTAGTAGGTTCAACCCCGGTGATCTAAACGTTGATCAGAATGCCTTTAGGTGTGTTTATTTCCCAGATCTGAGTGAACAGGTGCTTTTTTATAGTTTCCTCCGTTGTGCTACCACTTTCATACTTCCTTTATCCTCATATCATTCCTCAAAAGAGGTTTCAATAGTAACACTGGTTTCAAGCAGCTTTTTTAGCAGTATCTATGCTCGACAACAACTGACTACTACTACTATGTACTACTACTACTAGAGTGGTATATTTATGCTACTACTAATCACTCATCTCAGAGTGGTATATTTATGCTCATCTCATAATGATACATGTTGTATCTTGCATTGAATAAAGCTGTAAGCGGAACATTGGTTGAAAAAGAGTAGACGTTAAATTAGAGACACAAAATCGATAAAACTCTTTACTGGGATGTTTCTACAAATCTTATAATACCCTAAGAGATATTGATATTTACCACTGTACCATTAAAATCTTTAAAATCAAATTATCCTTTCAATGATATTAAAAAATAAAATTCTTATAAAAATATATTTTAATCTGTAACCTTAAAGAAATTGTAAATGGAACTTAAATGGTTTATTTCACAATTCATTCACACGTAATACTGTATATTTCCTAAATAAACTAAAAAAAATAGGATAATATGACAGGTGCTTACCAAAATGTGTTATTGTACCAATAGGGGCAATATTGTACAGTCCATATAGGCACATAATCACTGCCTACCCTACCTTACTCGTATAAATATATAAATACCTGCAAGCCTGGATTAAATAAAATTTCCACATTTTTTCGACGACACCAACCAACCGAGAAAACCAGCATAATAAGATAATTATTTTGTTAGTAAAGTTGTACTAATTAACATAAGTACCAACAGATGGCACTTATTGCTTTATTTGTGATTTGTACCAAAAGACACGACCTTTTCCGACACTAACGCAAACGAGTCTTCCCTTGAATGAGCCCCGCACACACATGCATATTTTTTATGTCTAACAAAGACAACATGTTTTAAATAGGACGGGTGGTTGTTTGCATATTTAGTTTCCGCCTTTGATACCGTATAGCGGTTGGTGCGGTGCAGCGCTGCGATTCTTAGTTGTAACTCATACTTTTTAATGGTTTCTTGCAATAATATTATATGTATTTTTTTATGGTAGGGTAGGCAGTGCTTATGTGCCTACACGGACTGCACGCCTGTATGCTTATCTGTACTTTGTGCAGCTCTAGGGGAGCTTTTATGAGGTGTCACAAAAAACACAATATGCAAGATATTAAAATAGCACATTGATAGAAAGTTTGACTTTAACAATAAGTTCTTTATTACAAGAATAACTCAATTCAATTATTTAGTAGCCGAGCGAACAAATGCATCGGGTTCAATCCTTTGCTAACTAAGGCTTCCATCATTGCATAAGCACCATTTGGTACTTGTGGGTTATTGCCCACCACATACTTTTTTAGGGTTAGGTTAGTTTAATTAAGAAAACAATGTAATGCACAGACATAGGAATTAATAGACGAGAAGATATGGGCGAGGGGTAAAATCAACTGTTGAAGAACGAGGGAACGAGGGAACGAGTGAAGCTGACTGTGATTCGTCAATAAATCAATCTGACAGTAAATAGGCATCTCGCATTATAATATCACCATTTACTTCTTAAAAGTAAAATCTGCTTTGAATGAATAGACATTTTTACATGGGAGCGCAAATTACTCGCCACGTTATGAACAAATTTGCGAAGTCCAAATTCGGCAAAGTAAGGCAGCTTTTATTTTCAGAGTCGTAGTTAGTTTCAGAGTATTTAGTTAAGACACTTTTATAAATGTTCATAATTTACTTCCCAGCAACCAACCAGCTTTGTGTTTCGCGTCCAGACGTTTCTCTATGTGATAGTAACAACTGATTCATATTATACGATGTGAATATGCTTAAAATAAAGTAAAATAATGCTTATATATGGAATGTAATACGACAATTGGGTTTATTCTCTTTTTTCACATCTATTTTTACCAGTTTTCATAGTACAAGTCAAAATTTTGCCGTGTTATTTAGTAAAATGAACCGATGATGCCTCGACCATAGTTCGCACAAGAATGATGACGTCACGTTTTCAAATTTCATTTGAGGCCAAACGCGAGCCCAGCCGGCTCAATGGAACCGGTATGGGGAGTGGGGATAATACGCTTTTAATCACTTAGGGCAGGTCTACTAATATTCATATGTCTATGATGTAATGGAACTAATTTCGAAACCTAACCCTAAAAAAAATTTTGGTGGGAGATAAACCCACAAGTACCCAACATTTTCCACTTAAAAGAAACGGAAGTAGGAGGAATCCAATATTGATTGGTTCTTCGTAACCCAGGAATATTTGTCTTTATTTGTTAAAAAAAGGAAAAAAAAAAAATTGTAAATATTATTTATTTAATTCATTATTTTATAAGCGATACAGAAAGCAACATATTTTACACTTAGTAATTACATGTATATATATCTGCGATTAAAAATAATTTATATACAAAAATGTCTAAATATTGACACAAACATACACGGATTCAGCAGAATACCCTAGGACACACAGAATATATACAGTAAAGTTCTTTACACACAAACTGGAGGAATTTGATATCACAAGTGGGCATCTACAAGGAGGCTGGTGTTTTTGTACACGTAATTTATCGAGACATTGAACAAAAGAAAAAATATATAGTTCATGAGATTCAAACAGAAATACATCAATAGTTATTGGATACTAGTTAAAATTTCAAATATAGGCGCCAATTGCAGGTTCACTTTTGTAAAATCGCATATAATTGAATTAATGAAAACTATGTTAGTTTGTAGTACGGGTGTTGTTTTCTTTGCTTAAGGACTGTGTAAACACATTGTAAAATACGCGCTGTATGGACGGTATCGGTTGTACGCATGTACACCGTTTCCACACAAGCAACCACAACTGTCTGTTTTTCCATGGGCCAAATTGGTTGTTACGTTATTAGGTTAGCATGGCGCACTTGAAGTGAAATAAATATTATTATGACTACAATTGATATTGTGCGTTTTGGACATTGTGTGGTTTAAAAATCTTAACCGGTTCAACGCCAATCACTTCATGGGAGGAACAATCATATGTAATTTTAATTGTAACAAAAGCTCTTGTCAGCAAAAGTGTTAATTAGACAAAGTTATTTTTGATTATGAATAATTTACCAATTTTTCTGAAAATTACAGAAATTGTTTTTGACAGTTTTTTGTAACAATTTATTAAAAATTAATTTTGAGTTCTTTCAAACACCAACCGACTCTAAGACCCCACCATTACTCCTCCAAACTTTGTAAGGAACAAAAATCACAGTTTAAAATATTCCCTTGCTGATCGTCAAAAACGATAATATCGATAATTATTAACAATCATTAAATATAATATTAATGTAAAAAAAAACACCATCGCAATCTTGGTTTCTCCAATAATCCTACATCTCATATTAGCTTGTCGTATTAATTATCTTCTACTATCTTTGCCATTTTCTTTAATGTGCTCGGTTTGGAAATTGCAGTTTTATTTCAAAATACTAAATTATTATTCCCTATTTAAAATCTCACTAATACCATTTGTAATGCAGGCTATTGTGGAGCCTAGCTTTGTGAACATATCACTACACGAGTTCAAGACAGAACAGTTCACAATTTAGTTATTTTACAGACATATGACAGGGCCGGGCCTCAGCCATACTCAGCCTGGTGATGTATTAGGTCTTAGGTATTATCAGCGCCTTGGCTCCTTGTCAATTCGGCGCCCGGAGCGGAACGTTCGACTCTATCTGGTGGGCAACTCCAGCAACTCTAAGACTATGTGAGGAGAGGGTGGGCTTGCTATGGACCACCGAAGTAGTCCATGAAAAGGACTCCCGGAGGCGCCTTGTGGAGACGATGAATTACGTAACTATCAGAGATTATGCAGAAATTTCAAAATTACTGTTTCCACAAATTATTGATGGTTCAAGAAGGGGAAAAGTCAGTTGTTATCTCCCTGAATTCACATTTATTTGTTTATAATGGAATTTTAAAACTTGTACTTCTTTTGTAACTGTCGTAATATTTTTCGATTTCATTAAAAACGTGAATATTTAAATGTCTCTTATTTGGACTTGTTTCTGCCTTGAAATAGTGCATCAATAATGTTTAGAATGCAAAGGATTTTTGTATGCATTTAATACATTAAGAATAAATTTAATAGGGGCATTTGTCAAATGCTAAGTTAACCTTTAAAAAAGGGTCTAAAATTTAAGGTAAGAATTTTTTAAAACCTTTTTTGGAAGCATTTCATTAGTACTGATAATGTTGCAAAAAGCACATATGATTGAATTTAACCTATTTTATCTCGTATTATTTCATTGCTTTTATTTCCTGTCAAAACTTTTAACCCGTAAGTCTCTCAATTAATACCGCCATACTATATATAACCGCTATGTCAGATTTTTTTTTTCAGGAACATCATTATTAAAAATGTGTTTTAATCTCGTTTTTGTCGAGGAAACTCCTTGAAGTCACCCAATATTCCATTGTGGTTGTTTACAAATATATATATATTTAGTTTTTGAACAGCAAATTGCACATGTGGTCTGGATCTTACGGGTTAATCAATAAGTAATCTTACAAATATTAATAAATTAATGAATAATAGTAATTGTTAAAATAGGACTCGTTGCATCACTTATGATAAAGATATTAGACAAATGTAATTTATTTGCTTTTTACCGATTTCTCGTATGTACTTGTATGTGTATAAGTACATATTTACACGGTTTATGAATTTGAGTATGTCATTACGGCTTGAAGGGTTAAAAACTTAAATAATGCACATTGATGTTCTATCCAAGCATATAAACTGTAAAACAGTGAATTCCGGTTAACCTTACTTAATCAGCTGTAGCATTATGTGATCCATCGGCAGCTATCCTTGTGTATGCGGATATTGATTTGTGTATGCGGACATTGTGTCAAAACATGAAATATATTACGGTTAACCTTTGTAACACATTGAAACCCTTTTGGAGGGGCTAGATGCGTGAAATCAAAAATAAACTCTCATGAAGTGTTTTAAATGCAAGCGATTCTGTAAAATATTTTTATGCATTTTCTCAAGGCTTTCAGGCTTAAATCGCATATCAAAACATTTTAGCTAGAGTGAAATTCCAATGCCACCGCGCACAATCGGTTTGAGGTGGGAAAAATTCATGTCACTGGTGCAAGAGCGGTTTCCAGAGGAAAAGGCCAGCGTTGTAAAGGAGTTTGAGAGCGTTTTGAGAACTATAAGTTTTCAAAAATGTTTCCACAGCCTTTACATTATTACTCCTATATCCCAATTAAGCGGCAAGTTAGCAAGAATTTCCATGGCATAGCTTAGAAATGTATGAATTAAAATTTAACGAAAATACAATTACCACATTTATGATGCATCAAAGGAAAGTTTTATGAGAAATTTACATGACTTAAATCATATTTAATACATAAAAATAGGTAGATAGTATGTAATCTAGATATATATTACATAATTATGTTGCTTTAATCCATGTATTAAACGTTCAAGTTAAATATGTAGATACTTTTTCCGATTAACCGGAATTCACTTTATAAAACAATGCTAATCATTTATTTACTCTAGTTAACCCAAAGGCCGCTATAGACGCAAATATCGACTGTCCAATTTGTTAGTCATCTCCAAATACTATGTTTTGAGATAACAAGGAAAGCAATATTCTAATGATCACCACAGATCAAATATTATCACTATACTCCTGCGTTTAATATAATTAATCGAATGAATTTCGTGCCAACAAAACGGGCGCATTAAAAACTTATAATTTTTTTATTACACTTTTAACTTAAAACTAAATTGTGCAAACATTAATATACAACATGTTGGTGTTTTTTTCTCTTTGGATCATCAATGTTTAATTTAATATTAAGTAATACTATTAATACATAGCAATTTTTACAATAAATGGCTGAGCAAGATCTGGCCTAAGGTAGGTCGATGGATAAAAAAATTTATCCAAGACATTTTTATTTGACACTTTCAACAAATATTTTTTAAACTTTTTTAAAGACATTTTATATCAGAAATACAATAATAAAATATATTATACTAGTGAATACTACAATAAAATATATTATAATATATGTTCTGTCACCAAAATCGATTGTTATATGTATTGCCGAAAAATATCCATGTAACTTCAGTACAAATTATAATACATTGATGACATAAATAGAAGATTTATGCATTTTCATTCATTAGAAAGATTCCATTCTTGAAACGATGTTCATATTTACGAGATTCTCGATTCTTCCACGATTAAACATGCCCATACATTTGTTGCGGTATATAAACTGACGTTAATGTATGATAGTGTTCATTTTTCACACGCACATTTGCATTACATGAACGGAGTGTAAAATGATGAATTGTCGATATATGGAGATTTTTCTACATTCAATCAAAGATGTAAGCTATAAATTGCAAATAAAACGAAATGCAGCTCTGCTATATTAATATAAATATAATTTTCTATTGATTTTCATGTTTAATTTACGTTTGCTAAACACCTTAGCCGACCGAATACGGTAAATATTTAGCATATAAAATATAGGAATTAAAACACGGAATCAATAGAAAATGTATTAATGTTAGGTAGTGGTGGTTCACGGCCTATCTCATTGGGAGTTCAATGTATTAATGTTAGGTAGTGGTGGTTCACAGCCTATCTCATTGGGAGTTCAATGTATTAATGTTAGGTAGTGTTGGTTCACGGCCTATCTCATTGTAAGTTCAATGTATTAATGTTAGGTAGTGGTGGTTCAAGGCCTATCTCATCGGGAGTTCAATGTATTAATGTTAGGTAGTGGTGGTTCACACCCTATCTCATTGGAAGTTCAATGTATTAATGTTAGGTAGTGGTGGTTCACGGCCTATCTCATTGGGAGAAACGGCTGTGGCTAAAGAATATTACGCCACAGGTTACAAAAATAATTTAAATACGAAAGTCACAATTTATGCAAGAAATTGTTAATTTTTTTATATAAAAAATAACAACTTCAGTGATAAACTTATTTTAACCTCCAAGAGAGTGAGTTTTTGAGAGAAGAAAGCGTTCTCAAATTCTCATTTTTTAAAATTATTATCATAGTATGGTTTATAAAAATCAAACTTTGTTGAAAAAATATGAAGATAATATCAAAATAATCAATTAATATTAATATTAGGAGGATTCCTACAAACAACGCATTACAGTAGTCGTCCATAGCCTTTATGCATATTTTTTTACAGAAACACAAGGTACGGCCATACTCTCCTAAAGGTTAATACATAACAACTTAAAACACGATAATCACAGAAAAAAAATTCTTGATTCTTGAAAAAATACTACTATGTACAAATTCGGTGTTAACACATAGTCCCTGACTCACGGTCACTTGCCCGAGGTTCGCAGGTCTACCGCTCTGGCGCCGCTAGTATTTTTCGTACGAACAGTAATTTCTTACAACAGTCCCATAGTCGCTGAATTAAAACAACCATATCATTATATGGGATTTATTCAGATGGATGGATTTTTTTAGCATAGGAATTGAATGGCGCGCTGTCTAAAGTGAGATAAAATTATAATACAATTTTTTCATTATCTTTTTTACAGGAGTTCACAGCACAAACACTTTATAGGAAACAGCGATGTTAGGGCAGCAGGGCTACATTTTATTTTTTTGTGATTTATAGCTTTGATCTTCGACTGTGTGAAACTTTTACAGTAATTTATAGCACTGTCACTATAGGTCACTGGTATTTCTTTTATAAATCTTCTGTCAACCTCAAAGAAAAGATGTATTACTGTGTTTAACCTTGGCATACCTATTATTACGTTCGTCTGGATACAGGAGTGATTTCCCAGTGAGACAAGCACTGAAAACTGAATTATAACTATGCGTTATCATGATGAATAAATAAATTAAAAAATATATGGATGATCTTTAAGAAAAAGTGAAGTGATTTCCATTCTATTGTCAATCATATTTCTTTAGCTATGTGGCGACATGCCACTGATGACGTGCGCAGTTACTGTACTCTGCCCAGGCGCTAATGATAACGCTGTGTAGATAATTCATTATCGACTGCTGAAAGGTTGACTGCGAATGCAAGAGTAGGTGATTACATCACCGCCTCTGGGCAGCGTGAAGTGGCTGCGCGAGTCCAGTGGCGTGTTGCCACAGATACAGATTGTTTAAAAAAGGAACCTACTTAATTGTGTCACCGACTTAATTAGATAGCATCCTTTTATTTATTTAACCTTATTATTTAAACTTTTGTTACCTTATAACTAAATTTTACCTAAAATAATTTCCTTTGATTCAATCTAGTAATAATTACAGGATGACTGGTATTGATTTAACCTCATGTACGCGGCTATCACATATATGATACATCAGTGGCAATCCTTATACGCTTATGTCAAATGTGATCCATGAAATTCTACTTAAACATATGTGTCGAAACATTCAGCATGGTGGGATAGATTGCATTGAAAAGGCCAGCATTTAAAAGGTTGGGTTAGGTTATAATGATAAATATTTAAACTGACCTACATGGCTGTTGCATATGTGATACATCCGTGGCTATCTTCATAAATAAAGATTAATTAAAACACATACTGTATCAAAATATGCTATGTGATACTGTTGACAACGCCAGCGTTGTAAGGCTTTAGGACGTATTAGAAAAGACATACAAGCAAACAAACTCAACAAACATAATATCAAAGTGCGTGTAGCTTCCTACCTTCCTCTGCCCCATATTTTTCGCTCACAAGTGGGAGATGACATAGTCCCACAGGTTTCAGGCAGTTGGAACTTTTGGGGGATTAAAACATTTTAAAAAGTGATAAATTCTTTAAAATTTTTGGCACAACCAAGTAAAGATGTTTTTAGTGAAAGCAATGTTGAATGAATAATTCCGACCTTGTCGCCTGAAACTGAATGGATCGTATTTGTGGCAGTTGCTTATGAGACGTGGTTTAGATAGTCACGTTTATTAGTTTAGTTTACCAGTCACCGTTTATTAGTTTACCAGTCACCCTGTAAAAACTATAGTTTTATTTTACACGTACCTAACACTAGCATAATAATATATTCATTATTATTAATTCCACACATAGATCCAAAAATGTTTTTCAACTAACATTATATATTTTTCTATTAATTTACTCACAATATATTATAACGCCATCTGAGGGTTGATCAATCAACCATTTGAATCAATCGTCAAAAGCGGTTTGAGTCATGAATATACATATTTATATATTATACAAAATCACACTATAATTATTATTAATCCTATTGACAATCAGATCTTGGACAATTGATATTGAACAATAATACTATATGAATTAAATATAATTTTTTTTTTATTTTAAACCTAACCATTAGGTTTAGTAATCTATTATATGAACAAATAAAAATATATTTTTTTGTAAAATTTGTTTTACTGGTATTTCAAGTGAAGGTGCTCCGAGGAAATTTTTTTGGTTCTGGAATGATCTCCCAGTTTTTGTGTTTCTTCTCTTCCATACGAGTCTCTTCAAGACCCAGGTTTACTCCTTCCACTCTCACAACAAACATACCTTCGCATAGAATCCTCAAATACTAAAAATAAAACATAACTACATAAGAAAGGTACAAAAGCAAAGATAGTTATCTCTCAACTTAATCTGAGCTCCTCGGTTGTCGCATATTTGAACCACCGGCGGCTATCTCCATAAGCGGGTGTTGCATATATGATCCATGAAGTTAAACATACATTTTGATACGTACTGTGTGACGGGATAGAATGCGTTGGAAAAGGTCAGCACTCTAAAGGTTAAAATATGACAAAAACTTTTTTAGAGATTACAGATCTGTCTTTGCTTTTATTTCTCTCATATTAAATCTGGGATATTATTTTCTAAACCAATGTATAAGATATGTCTAACTTAAATTATACAAAAATGTAATATAATAATAATACACATTTCTTAGGGTCGAGATCATTTCTGAGGTAAGTACGTCGTTCAAATCCGTTATTTAATTTCAAAGCATGTAAAGAGAGGTACATGTAGTATTAATTCGCACGTTTCTTCAGACAAATACACCGCATTACCTCCGCGATTACCTTTATGAGAAGGCAGACGGCATCTTTACAACCTACAACTAATAATTTCTATAATTAATATATATTTTGTTTTAATTTTTATTTTGTAAATATTCATTCTTGTTAATGAGTTAATTATTTTAATTAATTTCGAATATGTTTTTTTAACGCACTATATTAGACGTGAAAACCGTACAGGGTGTTTTTTTGTTATGTTTACACCCTGCAGTTTCATTTTAATATAAAAAAAAAAACTTCAGGACACGGTTGATACTGTAACTATTGCATGCCAATATTACGTAATTCTGCAAATCTAAAAAGGTACTTTATGCTTTCGTCAAAATTTCACATATTCAAAAAACATCAATGTCTTTGTCATTACAATATCTATCTTATTAGGTCATATTTATTTCCATTTTGTATCAATTTTAGCTATCATTATGAAAAATATTCAACTCATTTTTTGTTTTTTTCAAACAATGCAAACATTGAAATGCACTCAACTGTGTTTGGCTGACATCTAGAATTGTCAAAAATACCGACGAAATGTAGAAAAACAGAATGCTGATAACAGTAATCAATGCCATCAAAAATTCCAACTTGCTATATTTCTAGACGGTAACCGGATAAAACAGTGACAAAACAGAACATGATAAAATAATAGGTCAGGTTAGGTTCCAGAGCGGTAGGTTGTGTCAACTTCGTCCTGGTAAATACCACCATTCAGAATCGAAACGTTGCTTAAAATAGCTTTTGTGGTGTTTGGTGATCAGATCTGAATAGTCAAGTACTTCCCCACCATTCTCTTCCCTATCGCCTTCCTCTCTCCACTCCTTTCAACATAACCCAATTGGAGATGCCATAATCTCACTGGATCCAGAGGCTGAGAGTAGTTGGGAATCTTGCGCGGTAATCACATAAAAAAGGTTAGGTTAGATTTGTGTTTTCTTTCTGTTTTGCTTACTTTTCTTCAATGTTCTATTTTGTCACGGAACTTCTCAAAACATGTGTGCATGGAGACTTTTGACTTAACGGGAATGACATGAAGTACTTCATAAACATACAAAATGTTGAATGTTGTCGAGTGATGTTGGAGTGGTGATTGAGTGATGTTGGAGTGGTGATTGAGTGATGTCGGAGTGGTGATTGAATGATTTTGAATTGTTGGAGTGGTGGTTGAGAGACGATGAATTGTCAGAGTGGCAGTTGAGTGACATCGGGTCGGTGGAGTGGTGGTAGGTTGAGTGGAGCGCAGAGTGAGTGGGTCCTCTTCAGAGCGAAGTGTCCAGCCTCTGGGAGGAGACCGTCAGCTATTTAGTCTGTGAGCTGGCGCCGCGGTGGGTGGGGGGCGGAGAAGCGTAGCACTCTTCCGATGAATATTCTGAAAAATATAATGGATTAGCTATTTTTACTCACAGTGGGTTTTTCAAAATCATAACTTCTTAAGGATTAAAACTTCATATTATCCTTCTTGAACACAGATAAATGTAGTTAATTTTTGACAAGGTAGGGTTCTATTTCTTTCTATTTCGCATACTAAAAGAAATACAATGTTTAACCTTTTAGGTGGGTTTACTGTTTTTCATAGATTCATGACAAGTGTCAATAATCCATGAGAAAAGAAAAAGAGACATTTAACTACATATAACATTTTATTTATTTGCTATATAAAATAATAAGTAATTATCAATATTTCCAATTTTTTTTCTACCTAACTTTTCCTACCCATAGGAGAAGTCGAGAAGTAGGAAAAGTCAATGTGTTAAGGAGTGACAGACGTATGGATCCATCCCTCCCACTGCAATGCAAAATGATGGGTCGAGAGAGTCCTGCTGGAGAGGTCAAAAAGTCTCTCTCAACCAGACTCTCCCTATCCGGCCCGCCACACAGTAGGTAGGCAAATGCATCCGCTGCCAAGACATAGACAAACCTCACCCCATGAACCCGGGCACCCCTCCTAAGTCACCAAACATAGCGAACCACTTGGGGTGACCCATGGCAGAGGTTTTGGTTATACAATAAATGGTTCTTTGGGAGGCAGTACCCATACCCGTCACCCAAATCAGTAGGAGACGAAGCGATGCAAGAACGAGAAAGTAATAGAATTGATAAATATACACGTAGAAATCTGCATATTAAGAATAAGAATAAAAGAGAAGGGAAGGTAAGCAGATAGTACCAGTGGGGCTAGGCAGTGCCAGACTGCCGAGGCTGCCGCCCAGGTGGGGTCGGAGCGCCTCCCCCTCCTCGGCAGGCAGGCACGTCTCCACCATGGCCTCCAGGCAGTTCACAAACAGCTCGCTGCTCTCCGCCGTGCAGTTGTTGCACTGAAACATTACAAAATGTACACATTATACTGTCAAATTCTCTGATAAGCTTTTTCAAGAGTTTACTTTAATTTCATAGCAATATTATTTCTGAGTATTTCTGTAGCAATGTTATATAAAAAATAAAGTATCTCAAGATCAATCTCACATTGCCATAAGAAAGTGATATGTACTGCTGTAACTATCTATGATTATACTAAAGCTTTTGATAAGTCCTATTAGGAGAATCTTTTTTCGTGTCCATTTATCTGTGTGCAGTGATTGTATGAAAAATGCGGTTAAAATTTCACAATTTTACTTATCATTTTTTTATTTATTTATTAAAACGGAGACGGTATATGAATAGTTCCCGTAAGCACCCAGGAGGGCGATTCTTGTTCTACTTAACGACACTAAAATCGTCCTTACATTCAAATTAACGATTTTTCTCGGTTTATTCGTATGAAGCGATTCCGGTTCTCTCGATGACAGATGGAATCCTTAGATTTTCGATTGCGCGCCAAAACTTTTAGCCTTACGCGAAGGGTACCCCTAGACCTGTCTTTCGGCGGCCGAACGCTAGCGTTCGCGGAGAATTTGCTTCATTTAATTGTGACGTTTTGACAATTAGCAATATTTGCGTAGTTTTAACAAGAGAAAACTTAATATTATCGTAAGTATTGACTGTAAACATGATTAGTGACTTGTTTGTGGCACAATGATGCTACAATTGCGATGTTTGTAAAGTACGTAACATGTCGAAAGCCAGATAAAAGTGATTTAATTTACAATAAACTACATATACCATTGAGGATTTCTACATAAATAACAATAAGTTACACACTATTCTTAGGTTTTAAAAACAATGATGTAAAAGAAGGATAGTAATACAATAACTGTCTCACTTTTTCAGCATTTAAACAATTTTGTCAAGTTAATTGGGTGACAGTTAGCGGCATTAGAATCGACAGCAAACGTCACTTTAGAAGTGGTGAATCTGTAACAAAGTCATTACTATCCAGCGAGGTAAGTACCTTTTCACAAAACGTAAATCTTCGATAAATGGCTTATTTATGTCATTCATAAATAAAATAAGCAGTTATTAAAATGCATTATAATACAAAGTATTTGTTTTTTTAAGTTTTAGTTAGAAACCTTGCGTCACTTAATTATATTTCACCAATTTGTGTTTTCAATAATCTCTTAACAATTTCGTAGATGCTCTTAACCACGCTTCTTTAGGATTTTTTACTAGGTCTCTCCAAAATCGAACTTGTAAGGCTATCAGAAGAACGAGAATCGCTTAATAGTTAAGAAAAGATGTTACAAGCGACGGACAGCTATCTTTCGCAAATGATAGCAGTCGTTGACGAATGCTGTCATTTAGCTTAAGGCTAAAAGAACGAGAATCGCCCTCCAGGTCATGGGCCCATTGTGCTATCTCCCATTATTTCACCTCATTCCTTTGAGTTTGTTTACAGGTCCTATGAGAGTCCCTGATTACCCACGTTTGGATACCCCGGAAGATCCTGTAGCGGTCACTCTTTGTTTGGTTTCACTGAAGATCCACGAGGAAAGAGTCCACCGAGGTGGTTTCACCTCTCCTCTCCACTCCCCTAAGGTTCCCCAAAGACACTTTTTTGTTTTGTTTGAATGGTTAATTTTTTGGTCCCACGAGTATCTAGGGACATAAAAGCTTCACCCCAGCAGTGCCCCGAGTGATGGGGTAAGGTCTAAATACACTTGAGATACAACCCTCTATCTTGGAGGCACCGTTTCATGACACTTTTCCCCAATGTCATTCAGCCTGAGCAAGGTCTTGGGATGGCTATAGCAGGTCTTGTTTCCACTCCCTGAGCCAAGTGTCCGCAACCCTCATTAATTTTTATTAATAATCCTCATGTAATAGCAGTATCCCTTTCTTGCGACGATATTCAAAGCTAATTGCCACACTTCAAAGCTATTTTGGTTTGGTTGGTTTTAGGTTGATAAATAGGTTGCATCAGCTAATAAAATCACACAGTTAAAAAAAAGGAGAACAATGGTGTGCTCTGTTCAGTGCCTTGCATGAAGTACCTTGGTGAAGGGTCCAGCAAACCTCCAAAGGCCCCCGAAGCCGCAGCTCTGCATATAGTGCAGTTGCTGCTGGCTGGCATCCTCCGAGGATATCATGTTCTAAAGAAAAATATATATTTTTTATTTTTATGAAGTTGGAGCCAATGAGACTTCCCAATGAGGTAGTAGGGAGGGGAAGGAGATGGGGAAGAGAAAGGAGATGGGGGAGAGGAAGATGGGGAATTACCTGGTTATTCAGATCTGGTCACCAAATATAACTTAAACCATTTCAAGAAATGTTTAAATTCTGAAAGGTGGTCTCTCACCAGAGCGATACTGATAGTATCTTTTACTCTGGAACATACTGCAAAAATACTGTATATTGTTATTTTAAATAAATTAATTGTGTTACAATACAAATTAATAATATAAAATTTACTTTTGCACATTGGGATTTAGACCCGAGACCTCCGAATTCATAGTCGAGAGCCTTACTCCTCGACCACAGAGGCCGTCATTTATTTGGCTGTGTATACATATATATATTTACATATGGATGATGTACAGGCAAATCATTTTAAAGAGGACACGTTTGAATGTAGGGTAGGGTTCCAATAAGAGGTGTTACGTACCTGGACGTTGTGTGGCACGTAGCGCCGTCTTGTTGAAAGTCAACGTTGTCCAGATGAATACCATCCAATTCCGGCCATAAAAAATCATTAATCATCTCTCGATAGCGATCCATTCACCGTAACTGTTGCTCCAGCCTCATTTTCGAAAAAGTAAGGTCCAATGACTCTGCCGGACCATAAACCGCACCAAACAGTCACACGTTGAGGAAAGAGAGGCTTTTCAACAATAACTCTTGGGTTTTCCGAGCCCCAGATGCGACAATTTTGCTTGTTGACGAAGCCACCGAGGTGGAAATGGGCCTCATCACTCAAGACGATTTGCATTTGATTCACTCAAGTGAATTTTAATAATTTCAATGCATTGTTGAAGCGTGTATCGTTCCATTTTTATTAATGGCGTAGTTTCTACTTGTCAAATGTCAAAAAATGACAGCTTCAAAAGTAATATCTACCGAAATAGCGGGCTATTCAAAATAACACCTCTTATTGGAAAACCCTGTATTTGTGCATACCGATAGTATTGAAAGTTTCAAAAAAGTTTTTCAAACTAGTTTGGAACATCCGCCCACAGTAAATGCCCAAAGATACTGGGTGCGTAGTGCCGTTTACCAAATCGGTTTAACTTAAGACTCATGATTCAATTCAACAATAATCTTGTTTGTTTGTTTCATTCTTCAGTTTCCTAATAAAAATAAAATAATTATTAATTAATGATTTACCTGTAGTAATTAATATTATGTATGCTTAATGACCGCTCAGAAAAAAATTTGAGTAAGATGAGAAAGACCGGCGAGCAGTTTTAAATGTAGATTTTACCATGGACATCCAAATTGATAAACATAGAAAGGGAAACAAACCAAGTTGCGCGGAGCGGGGAGGGGGCATGACCGTCTCCCTTTCTGTAATTCGTCAATAAATGAATCTGACAGCATACAGGCAACTCGCGTTGTAATATCTAGTCCTTTTTACAATGGCGCACAAATGGCTGGCTGCGTAAAAAAACTTAACTGCAAATCCCAAATCGGGTAAACAAAAGTTCGGCCTCGTTTCCACAGCAAGAATATTTTGTTACATTATTTAGTTACATACAAATATGTTATAATTTACCAATCTTACTCATTTTTAGCGTCACTACGCAACATGATTTGAAGATGGTTCAGTTTTATAACTGTTTTCACGAATATTCCGATTCCATGCTGAAAAGTCCCACAATGTACTGCGCTGCAAACCGTTGACTTACTTTATCGAACTTTACTTTTCAGCAAAGATCTGATTATTTCGATGTGCGCTCTTTGGTGGTCAACGCACAACTGATGTTGTAGTTTATTCAAAGGATTCTTGAACCCTTCTTGTGCCGAAAATATGATGATGTGGGTTGCCTCCAGCTCATCGAAATGATACCAAGATTTCGTGTTAAGGCAAGTCTTATCAATTTGAATGTCTATGCATTTTAACAAACCTGAATGATGCTCTGGACAGCACTAAGGATGACTTGGTCGTGGCACAAGGTCAACACGTGGTTGATCTTCATGTCTAGGAGACTGTGTCTGATGGGACAAGATTGAGAAAAAAAAAGGTTAGTAAATAAATATCAAATGTTCATTATTAATTTTTGCATTATTATGCCGTATTGCGAATCTTCCTTCTTCAGCCAACGTTTCTAAGGTAAGCTTTATAGTTCATGGTATCGGGTAATTGACAGCTACACCAAAACTAAAAACCGAAAACCACATTAATTTGACCCCTTAGGGCTTGACAAAATAATATCTTGTCATCAAATATTCCCACTTGACATTCAATTTCAAATAAAATTTGCTGTTTTGGAACGTATATCAAAATAAAATACTGTCTTTAAAAGCAGATGAAAGACTTTTTCAAATTTCAGATCTACAAATCTACATGTTCAAATAAAAATATTAAAAATTTGAATGCAAACATAAAAGTTTTTAAAGTCGCTTACCTATAGTTTTTATCATGTAACAGGGAATTACCAATGTACAAAAAACTAAAAAAAACATTTTACTTAAGTTATCATCTATAAATATATATACAGTAGAACCTCGTTAATTCGAAATCCACGGGACATCAAAA
Source organism: Hesperophylax magnus (assembly GCA_026573805.1). NCBI lineage: Eukaryota > Metazoa > Arthropoda > Insecta > Trichoptera > Limnephilidae > Hesperophylax > Hesperophylax magnus. Next base: position 6,729,345 of record JAIUSX010000184.1, on the reverse strand, counting down.
ATCAAATTTCGAATTAACGAATTCCCACGTAATTTGAAATTTTATGAAAAAAAAAATAAATACGCCGAAAATCGATTTTCTCGACCGCCTCTTCAAATCCGGGTGGTATTTTAGGAGTAAATTCGTATTAATACACATTATTTCTTTATTTTCGCGGCCGATTAACGTAGCGGCCGGCCCTTCAAATTCAGATATTCGCAATAAATTCGTAAAAATGCTATATATTTACGTTATCGAAGGAAGCAAACACTTTGTGGCTTGACATTATTACACAAATGAAAGAATATCTTTGTTTTAAACCACTTTATTACATTTATATACGTCGACCGGTTTCGGTTGAACTCAACCTTCATCAGGACAGTACAAATATAAACTTGTACTGTCCTGATGTAGGTTGAGTTCAACCGAAACCGGTCGACGTATATAAATTTAATAAAGTGGTTTAAATCAAAGATATTCTTTCATTTGTGTATATATTTACGCGTAAATCGAGATTTCGCGGCCTACCCTTTAAATAGAGATATTCGTAAAAATAAGATATAATTCCGCTAAAATCGAGATTACGCGGTAGATTTCCATCGCGGCCGGCCCTTTATTTCGAATATTTGAATTGAAAATCCTAAAAATACTATATATTTCCGCGTAAATCGAGAATTTGCGGCCGTATTCCGTCGCGGCCGGCTCTATAAATTCAGATATTCGAAATAAATTTGCAATAATACGATATATTTCCGTGTAAATCTAGAATGCGCAACCAATTTCCGTCGCGGCCGAACCTTTAAATTCAGATATTTGATGTAAATTCGTAAAAATATATAAAAATAAATATCGAATTTCATCGGCAGTTTTTCGTCGCGGCCGGCCTTTTAAGTTCAGATATTTGAAGTAAATTCGTAAAAATATGTCATATTTCGGCGTGAATCGAATTTTTTCGGCCGATTTCCCTCGCGCCGTATTTTTCAACTCGGATATTCGAAGTAAAGTTTGTAAAAATACGATATATTTCCACGTAAATTGAAATTTCGCGTCCGATTTCCGTCGCGGCGGGCCATTTGAAATTCAAATATTCTAAATAAATTCGTAAATATACGATATATTTCCACGTAAATTGAAATTTCGCGTCCGATTTCCGTCGCGGCGGGCCATTTGAAATTCAAATATTCTAAATAAATTCGTAAATATACGATACATTTAGGCGTAAATCGAAATTTCGCGGCCGACTCTTTAAATTCAGATATTTGGTGTAAATTCGTAAAACTACGACATATATCCGTGTAAAACGTATTTTCTCGGCCCTTCAAACTCGAATATTCGAAATAAATTTGAAAAACTACGACATTCCAGTTTAAATCGATTTAGATTTACAAAATAATAATACTAATTAGGACGATGTATAACCACGTAAAAATACATTTTTCGGTGTTTTACCGCCACGGCTGTCGTTTAGATTCAGATTTATGAAATATTATGATTTATTTTCGCAAAAATCAAATTTTTTTCGAATTACATGAACAAATTTTCGTGCGCGGACAAAAATAAATTTCGAATTACGAATTAACGAATTTCGAATTAAAAAACCATTTTGTATGAAAAAATTTTTCAGGGGAAATTTTTTTGGCGAAAAATTCGAATTACGCGTTTTTTCAAATTATCGGGGTTTGAATGAACGGGGTTCTATTGTATATATATATATAAGGTTAACTAATTGTTTACAAGCCTAAGAGGATTAACGTGTGCAACAAGCATCACTTCTACATACATAAAAACACACACTTCACCACAATCTACATATCTGCCCTGACGATGGAGTAGTGTCATTAACGTTAGTACGTTGTCTGAAACTATGGAGTATAAATAGTGTATGTATCTTTAAACTTCAAATAGCAAAATTGTAAAATTTAGCTATGTTACAGTTGGTAAGATATGAATTGCGTAGAGATAAATAAAGTCAATTATGTTTGCTTACATCACAGGAAATACTTTTGGGAAAACAACAGATCCTTCTGCTAAGTACTGGTACAATATTCTGGTCTCTGACTCATCTGCAATAAAATTCAATCAAATGTGAGAAAAGAATTTTTTTATTTGTTTCTCAAAATTGCGGTGCAGCATTATTTCATAAGATAATTAGAATACCAGAAAACAATATAAAATCAAAAGACTGTGAAGTCTCAGAATCGGGGAATTTTCATAAGCCAGTGTCCTGATGTTGTTATAGTAAAAGGGTAATAAATGCCGGCGAGAACTTTTGGGAACATGAATATTGATTGATTGAAGCATGTACATTAAGGTGGAGTGAAATTTTTTTTTTGAGAATTTCGAAATCGGCATAGTCGGGAAAGATGCTCCATATATTAACAATTGCAACAAAAATAATTAAAAAAATATATTCACAAAACCTAGACATCGCCAAAGCTTTATATTTTATCATTTTTACGATTTTACCTAAGTATTTATAGCTCATATACGCCAAATAAAACAGAGATAAAATTTGTATTTTACCATTTATTTTACAGATAATACATTCGTAGATTGTTAGAATGGTACAAATAGTGGAAATAAAAAATGTACATTTATTATTTACCGCATTGAAATACTTGAAAATTACAAAAGTTACTATGAACGGTACTCCATTTTGGTGTTAAAAATAGGCATAAGGTGTCGTGACTCTAACCTCGTTTTTATTAATCCATCTCGCCTCAAGGGTCCACAAACAACGGCTGAGGCTTCTGTTACAATTTTCACACATCTCTCTGTAGCTTGAGTGTGGCAAGGAAAATTCTTTATCATTGCTAGTATGACATCGTCAATTATCGTGTGATCGGTAATGTCTTGTAAAATTGTCTCGTCACTTACAAATTTGGTAAGTGGTGGCTCGGTTATATTTTCCCACTTTATAACATCAATATAATCATCTGCTGAAAAATAAACAGGCACTTTGAAGGTACGAATAAAGTCTGATTGCATTTTCATTTGCCGAGCTTTCAATATTCTTCTCAACGCCAACTCTCTTACGTATTTTCGGTTGTTGTTTAACATGGCTAACAGTATATTTTCGTGATGCCCAAAAAAGCCATTACGCTGGATTACTGGATCAATAATATCTTTTAAATCACTGGGCAAATACCGTGGAAGCACTATTGTTTCGTTCAAATGCATTGCACCGGAAATACACAATGGCTTGGTCTTAATGTTGAACCACATAGGTGCGTAAACTATTAATACAAATGTCGTTAAAGTTACTATATTTTTTATGGTTTTAGGGTAGAAATGTAAAGCCGAAGAATCCGATTCGCTGTAGTGAGCCACCTGGATTTTACAATTTTACAGGATTTGTTTTTGATAAATTTTCATTGCAGAATCCGGAGTCAATAGTTTTACACATTTTCAGTAGATACAGCTGATCTGTAGTTAAATCCTGTGTATTTTTCATACTTGGTAATGAACATTGAATGATTTTAAATTTCACGACAGGAAGTTGTTCATACTTATTTAAAGATTTACCAATAATTTCAGTGAAACTTTGCGGTCCAGTCGTGGTTCCGTCGATGTTCTTAGAGAGATGTCGCAAAATGAGTTCGTTTGCATGTAATTGACAGACAATCCACTGTAAAAGCCCTTTGAGATGTGATTCAAGGCGCCGAATAACACCTCCTTTGCACCCCGTATTAACTGCAGTTCCGTCGCATCCAATTGCAACAATTTTTTCCAAAGCAATAACTTCCGAAGACAGTAATGAAATAATTCCATTACTTATTGCTTCAGATTTTCCGGTTTTTAATGAAATGTGTCTCATGTACTCGCTATCTGGTTCTTTTACTAAACTAACGTGTTCTTCAGTTATTATTTTCCGCCGGTTGTCCTCCATGCTTAAAGTTTTGACCTTCCGTCCGTCGAAGTATAAACCAAATTGATTGGAATCGATTACTAACGGCTTACTAGTAAGGGCAGTTCTTTTCTTCATTCGAACTCGACGAATTTTACTCCTATCCACAACGCGAGATGTATCTTCCTGTGAAATTAAGCCAACATCTTGTAATACAGCGGAAACAATTGCAGCTCCTGCTCGATCTGAAATACAATATCTGTATAATGTTCTGGCCACAACATGGAAGTCTTTCACCTCATGGTGAGAATTATTTGGTTGTGATTCACTTTGCATTATTTCTTGAGGAATTGAAGACGAAGCACATTTTTTGAGAGTCTAAAGTTTAAACTACAAGAAGGAATAGCGTCAATGTCTAGCGGATCGGAAACTTCGCCAAGATGATACGCGATACACTTCACTCTGTTTGATACGCGTTTGGGGTAGAAGGATTCGTTGCTTTGTGGGAATAGTTTAACTGTTCCTACAGTCCTACTTTATAATTATATTATAAAATAATAATGTAATTATATCATAGGTAATAAATAAACACTCAATTTTTTTAAACATAATTATAAGCATTTCTAAGAATCGGGAGAACATTATTGATGTTTTCAGTGTTTTTATCAAAAATTCAAAGTGGTGGCGATGTCGTAATTATAAATAAATATTTTTTTATATTTTTTATTTAAGATAAGTACATAACGGAGCACCAATCCCGCGTATGCCGAATTCTATATTACGAAAAAAAAAATTCTCCATACCAGACCGCTCCACCTTAATGTACATGCAAGTACCTGTGGTATATTTCACCAGAGTGGCCAGTACAGTCAGCACCAGTGCCTGTGTCGTGAAGTCACTGAGCACCTCCGGGTCCAGCAGAATGTTGTTCTCATTCGACACGGACACCCTGCCACTTCTATCCTGTATTACCAAAAGGAAATAACTTATTTATTTTATGTCTATCAAGTCTAGTCATATCAACAAACAGACAACATACCCTCCACAAAGTTTCCCCAAAGATAACAAAGGCTCTGACGGAAATCTCTTTCTGTAGCCCTTTCGTTAACCTATCTCACGTCGCCCACCCATAACCAACAATAAATGAAAAGTTTCTTGAAATGCCTGAGTAATAAAAAATGAATTATTGAGGTATCGGTGGCTCACCTTTGAGGTGTCCGGGTCATCACTTTCCGCACCTGCCTCCACGGTGCTGCTGGGAGAGATGGGTCCGTCCTCTTCAATGACCTGAAAACACAATTCAATATAATATTACCAGTCTATCCACGAGTGGTGAGTAATGGCAAACAAAAAGAGAAATTGGATTTCAACGTACACAAACCTCGAACCCACTGTCCATGTCAGCGGTCATGGTGCTGTCGTTTGAGTGTTGAGTCAACGAGTCAGTTTCCTGGTATTAACAAAATAAAATCATTCGTAGTGAGCATGTACACATTGCAAGTCAAATAAATTTATATCCAACTAGATATTACACGTGCCTTCACTCACGTGGTATTAGAGAGATATTACTGTACAAAGAATTGGAATGAAATGTTTTTCTGGGATGAAAAGTAGCCTATGTCACTTCCCAGTCCTCCAACATCCTCCATTGCGATGAGAAAGAAGGACAAACAAAGAAACATTCACTTTTATATATATCCATAAGAAAGTCTTGACATGTAACAGAAAAACAATGCCATTTTTATTATTGCCTACAATATACATAGATTTTTTTCATCCATTTTTCTAAAAAGCTTTAAATTTTTTTTATTCTTCATTGAAAGCACCCGCTAAACTGCCAAAGCAGTTATTATCCACAAAATTTGAAAATCAAAAATCCCCAATATACTACTAAGATATTAACAAGTAACACAATTCAGAAATAAAACCTTACCACCATAATAATGACAAATATTCCAAGCGTCGATACCACAAACCGTCAGTTTCAATTAAATAACTTGTATTTCGAGAGCGCTACCAGCGGTCACCGTAGGCCTGTACTATACTGTGTGGTTGAAATTTAAAAATGATTTTTTCTGTGGATGTTATGGATAAATGGCGTGTAATTTGAATGCATATACTTAAAAAGAGTGTGATTTCAAAAACACTATTTTTCCACAAAAAGGCTCAAATACTGTTAATTTTTATTACAGGTAATTTTATTTTAACATTTGGAAAAAATGTGACCTTACTGGGGTACTCCGTTCCAAAGATTGAGTAAAATGAAAGAGAGTTGAAAGTCAGACAAAGCCAGGTAAATTAAAAAAAAAACTTGCCTGCACAGTTCCAGTAGAGCTGAGCGGCCTGTCACACGATACAATACCAGACGGTTTACCTGAAAAATTATCACCAATTAAATCCCACTGCTAAATTATAATTTATTCATCTTCTTCGAATGGTGGGCCTTAACAATTGTGCCGGGCATTCCCCGAATTTTTCACCGATGCTGGTGAAAAATATGTTCGGTGGTCAGCACCGCACATGTGGTGAATGCCTTCACACATCGCCAACTCTTTAAGCCGTCAGGCTAAATTGTTCGCTTTTGGAAACAAGCTCATATGGTCTCATAGAAATCTCCCCCTCAATACAGTGAGGGTGAGAAATATAGTGTAAATGGTGTTAGAAAGAGAAAACACCACGCTTTATATTCAGAGAACCACAGAATAATTAAAATGTACACCTCTATGAAATTAAAAGTTCCGACCAAAATTTGAGAAAAATTTATGACACTATGTGAATAATTATTTTTTTTTGTATGAAATGACAATAATGTTTATTATATACATTTGTGTAATAAAATGTGTGTGTTTTTTTTCCGTCTAAACACTAAATGTGCCATTTTTAAACATTTTTATGTTGACATAAAAAATTATATGTTTATTTCTAATAATAAAATTAGAAAGCGTATTTCATCACCTTTCAAAACAGTTTTTAGTTTTCATATACATTCAGGAATATTGCATTTCTTTGGATTTTATTGCAAAGCGGAAAATACACACAAATTCAGACAGAATATGCAAAGAATTATAAGAAGTAATATGTACAAGAAGGCGCTGCAAAATAGGGAAATACCTTTGTACAATGGTGTCGTCTTCTCTCACCTTGCATGTTGTCTAAAGTTTCGAAAATCATTCTAGATTTTTTTTTTTTTTTTTTTTTTTTTCTTTATTCATAAAAATATATTTGGATTACAGGTTTTTTACATGCTTTTCGACTACCACACTAGACACATGTCCGTATTATAGGAATACGGACATGTGTCTAGTAATATAGATGGAAGGAGAGAGGCTCCTCCGGATGGCTCTCACTACAGAAGAAGGTGGAAACTTGAGTGGCAGTCAGCTGACGTGAGAAATGCCTATCATGTACGTGACCCCACTGAGGGTTAGCTTGGGTCCTTACTGCCTCGTAAACTCTGGTCCTCCATCAACAGGATAAGGTGCTCCCACACGTCAATTATAATAATCTTTATGCACAGTTTTCGAGAGACAGACGGCAGTGAACTCCAAAACCATATGGCACTGACCTAATTAATTTCTTAGTTACGGATTGTGCTTGGTTATGCTCCGTACCTCCAGCTGACAATATATTCCATATCATCAGCTGGAGATAGATGAGAGATGGAAGTCGACTTACCGCTGTAAGCAGAGTAGATGGCCGACTGGTCCAGCATGTCCCAGGACTTCTGTCTGCGGCCGCTGTGTGTGGAGGAGAAGGACAGGTGGTTGGAGGTAAGCGAGATGGGGATAGAGGCAAAGCCGATGGACAGGCCCGAACTGGAGGCTGAAGACTGAACCGCTTGGGAGAATTGCTGCGAAAATTCAAAAATGTTATTTAAAATTGAAATATAATTCTTTTTAGAAAGAATGCCAGATTATAGGACGTTTTGACTGTGTCGTTGTGATTGTGGGTGTCCCAAAGGAAGTGACTTAAAGGCAGAATGAGGAAGATGTGGATAGGTTGCATGGAAGAGGATTTGAGCAGGATGGGAGAGCAGAGGAACACACCTCCGTGTGTGGTTAGCCGGAGATCATATGCGGAGGAGGCCAAATCTCACCCTGGGATGTAGCGTCATGATGATGACCATGAGTGTTAAATAGAATGTTGTTATTTTATAAAAATTTAATTATTCTCATACGCCAAATAGTTTGACTGTGTCATTGTGTTTTTGTCATGTCCCACGATTTTGATTGGTTTTTTCATAGTTTTATATTATAGAATATTGGAAAGTTACGAACTTTCATGAAAATATATTCATTTGCTTTATTTAGTCAGTTAAATAGAACTATCGAATTTGTGTATATTTGTAATCAATTATTTAGATATAGAATCGTAGTGTGTTTTAACCATGGCCCGTTCCGCCTTTATATTCAATTAAACAAATCCTGATTAATTTTAGGTGTAGTATATGACTTACATTATATATTTTTGGAAAATATACAGTTTTTACCTAAACTTGGACCAACATTGAAAAAAATCACATTTAACCGTTTGATTGCCAATCGTCGACTTTCGTCGATTTGTGTTTTGATGAAGATTGCCGATTGTCGATTTCCGTCAGTCGTGTTCTGATTCGCGCGTACGTCGGTACGTAAAATTCTCATTTTTTCGAAACGCCTGGACTTCGGGATCCTCCTCCGCGTGATTCTAAACCAATATTCTTTAATAAAACACCGAAAAAATCATCAAAATCCTTGAAAATTCAAAGAATTTATGGGGTTTTAAAAAAATATATAGTTTCATAAAAAATAATGTTTTTTTGGTGGCATTTTACAAGCAACTGTATGAATTTTTTGGCACTCAAACGGTTAAGGACTCTACCCACTACAACGTATCATACCATGACCGTAATGTCACATGCAAAAAAAAATTCTTTCTATGAATTAATATGAAACAACACTTACTAGACCGTTCCGTCACCGACCAACACCTTAGCAGGCCATGACTGGCCGTCAACAAATTCACGGCTAGAATATTTTGCTTTTGACCATACGCTCAGTGCACAGAACACTGTCGATCCGTTGCAGTGGGCATTGTAGTGCATGTCGTGTTTCGATTCCTGCCTGATAAATTCATATCACGGTCATGGTAAGCTCCGGTTATGTGGGCAGACTCCTTTAACATTTATTTATTGGAATAAAAAACATTATAAAAACATATACAAAATTTGACAAACATGCCCAAGTGTTACCTGATTTGGCGGGTTGTGGTTGTCCATCATGAGACTGTTATCTGAGGAGTCGGGTAGCCACCTCGGTAGGGAGTGCTTCACGTGGCATCGGGACCTGACCTCTTCTGACACGCACACCAGAGCTGGAATAAATTAAATCATATGTTATATTATGACATTATAAAGATACTGTAAAATATAGTTAACAGAGAATCCTTAGAGCAAGAGTTAGTTATTCTCTTAGAAGGCACTCCATACAGGGCTTGCTAATACTATATATTTATTATTTAATTTATTCATTTAATTCAATTTGTACAATTTTTTATAACATTGTTATAATTATACCATTTATACAATGTATTTGCAGTTCCAAAAATCTTGCAAGGACATATAAAACATGTCGATCTTTTGATCGACTACATTTAGGAAGTATGTGGCTCTCCCCATCCGTAAAGGGCTCTCCCCATCCGGTTGCATCCGTAAAGATGCAATAATAAAAATTTTATGTGAACTCTTTCAATGTACAAAATGTATTTTAATTTGTATGGGGCTGAAATGATTGAATTTGACTCCAATACACTTATCTTAACTAGTGTGTTATTCAGGGTGTTAATTTGACTTGACTTACTTTAACCAGATTGATTTAACCAGTGATTCCTGACATTATTTGGAGTAAGAAACGTAAATGAAATTTCGGCCTCCGGTGACTTTATTTTTATAATTTCCACATGTCGACAATGTTCACTCTGCCGAGTAACCGCCCAACCCCTCACATCGACTCTAGCTGTCCAATTTCTACTGATTTTCTATGTTTTTGTAGAAAAAAACACCAAAAGTCACCGGAGACAAAAATTGCCTTAAAATTTTTTACTCCAAATAATGTCAGGAATCACTGGTTAAAGTAAGTCCCCTACACTGTATGAATATTCAGCATTTTTGCATAGTGAAAAGAATACGGATTTCTAATTATGAAGCCAAGTTTGAATGCTCTGCTTACTAAATCGTTGATGTGTTGGTGAAAGTTATAAATAACCCCTAGATCTTTGATTTGGTAAGCGTTGGAAAACAATTTCATAATCAAAAACATATGGATCCTTCAATCTTGTAAACGAGACGATATTGCACTTAGGTATACTGAAGCTAAGGCCCAATGCATGCCATTCCCCTTCCCAGCATTTCAATGCCCCCTCCTACCGGTGTCCCCTGGAAGGCGATATCTCCTACTTTGGGAATCACTGATTACCTGTCAGGTATGCGATGGTCTCCCTGGTGACGTGAAACTTATCGTGTGTGCCAGCCGTGATGGCGAGAAGCACGGCGAGCACGCGGCTGGTGCGCGACACCGTGGCCCCCGAAGGATGGCGGAACCCCTTCAGCAGGTGCCCCACCAGTGCAAAGTGGAAGTTTGACTTGAAGCTGGAACAATTGTCAAGTCACAATAATAAGTTCAATGCGCTTTGCCGAGGTATATCCATATTGCACAGACTATCAGCGGGTTTATTGGATAACCAACACCCCTGCTATAGGTCACCCTATGGTTCGCTATGTTTGGGGACTTAGCAGGGGTGCCCGGGTGAGGTTTGTATTGGACTTGTCGGATCGGGAGAGACTGGTTTAGGGAGATCTTTTGACCTCTCCCGCCTGACTCTTTCTCTCTCGACTCATCACAGTCGTATGAATACATTTATACGTCCGTCGCTCCTGGACCCATTGACCCCCGGATTCCCTCCGACCCGTCATACCTTTTTCCTTCCCAAAACTTTCTCTCCTTCGTTTCCCTAAAAAGACCCCCCCGCACAGCAAAGATGCGATTTGCAGTAGTATGGGTGAATGATGTTGGTGACATTTTTGTGCGTTGGGTTTAGTGCTAATAATTTCATGGCCCATACGCCTTGTTTCTATTATCTATGGTCCGAATATCTAGTACATTTCTTACCTTAGTCCAACAGCATGGTCCAACTGTTTGAAATGCCACTCCAGAGGTTCCCTCGTGGCCATCATAACTTGCTCCAAAGACTGAAAAATAATCAGGCACAGATTTACATAACATAATATTATATGCCCAAGAAAGAATAATATTTTCAATCAAGTTAACAATTTCATAATTTTAATGTATGCCAGATTTGGAATGGGTAAAAAACAGCAGTGACAAAACACAATGTTGGGAAGTGAGTTAGCTAAGAGCTTCACAGATGCACTCATAGAGGGGAGTGCAAAGAGCTTGCTTGGAAGTCCGCAAGATGGCAGCTAGTAGCCAATAGTCGCCATGGCCAGTTAGAATGCTCCCAGACAAATTTGGGTTTTTCAGATCTCATTTAGCCAGCTCCTAGTTAGGTCGACTATCGAGTCACCATTGTAATACGTGAAGTATATAATAAATCCCTGATTTAACACAAAGAACTTATTCTTCATAATCTCCTTCCACAACGAGTTGGAGAACTGTTTGTGGGAACAAAACACAGAACATGATAAATGAATGGGTAAGGTTAGGATAGGTTTGCTGTTTGTTTGTTCTTATTCTTCACTCTTTTATTTAGTCACTGTTCTGTTTTGTTACTGTCCCTTTTTGTCACTGTACTGTGCTTTTGTCACTGTTCTGTTTTGTTATTGTCTTTTTTGTCACTTTCTGTTTTGTTACTGTCCTTTTTTGTCACTGTTTTGTTTTATCATGGAACTGGCAAATTCATACCTGCGTCTCGAACTGCCCCTGCGAGTCTAGGGTGTGTAGGTTCTGTTCTAGAAGCGCCAATCCCGTTGCGTACAGAGTGGGTTCATCTAACTGAAGCACAGAGATGGCAACCCAAAAGAGGGCGCGGTGTATCGGGGATTCCTACGCACATTCATTATTGTCAAATAAGGTTACATACTTGAGCAATGTTTATTAGAGAGGTCACGAATTTTCAGGCCCAGTTGTTTCGCAGAAATTCAAATGTAACATTGTCATCAAACAGCCATTCACCACCATTTTGTTTTATTGACATTTGATTCTAGGTGTGTTTACGCTTTTCATCGTAAGGAACTAACAAGTTTAACAATATGATAGCCATCGTCTTTTGCAGATCATAATTTGTTCAAAAGTTGAAATGGACTTAGAATCGGCATTTAACGAGAACATTTCAACTGTAAAAAAAATAAAATGGCGCTGAATGGCCATTTTATGACTTTGTCACATGTGAATTTCTTTGTAACAACTAGGCCTTAGTCGAAAATAATTATAGTCTATAGAGAACCCAGATATTTTCTGGAGGGTTGCAATGAATTGAGGAGAGAATATTATTTATTTATTACCCAAAATTTATACCAGTCAACAGGACCAACAATTTCAAACATCTCAAACAATCTTTCCTCTATGTAGTTCATGTATTTCTGATGAGGTTCAAAATCAACTCTAGAATCTACAGCACAATTCCTCGTTGCTTCTTGTTTTACGTAATGTTGATTTAAATCTGATTTGAATTTCGATTTTGTTTTTGTGAATGAATAACGCAAATCTTGAAAGTAGATGGCGAGCTCGGTAATTCGATGACAAAGGATTCTATCAACTATTGGTGGCAATCACGCATTCACACGCATTCGACATATTATACGCATTTCTCTGAAATTGGAAGACATTACAGCAGTTAATATATGAAATAAATGTTAGTCCTACCCAATCGGGATTTGGCTCAGTTGTTAACGCGGTTGACTCCAGTCACTGGGGAGGAAGGTTAGATCCTAATTTTTTTTCTTTTTTAAAGTTCACAGCAGTTAAGGGCCAGTACATGGGGAGGAAGGTTCAATCCTCAGTCAACTAACAAAAAAATAAAATCAACAGAGAATGAACATAGTAGACAGCATTGCTTGCAACTTACAGGGCGTAATAGGGGTTGAAGTCGTGTGAGGCACATAACAATTGCTTCCAGTAATGCAATATCGCTAAATGACTCCAGTGCCTTGACCAGTATCCTCAACAGTTGCTTCATGTCCTGATCCGTTATACTTTTACCTACAAAAAAATAACATAAAATTAGCAATCACTGCATAGGACGGTGGTCTCAGTGGTCGAGGAGTAATGCTCTCGACCAGCAATCCAGAGGTGACAAGTAAATAATTTATTTATTTTAAATATTGAACACAATATTAGTGATTTCTAAACGAAAATCTGAAACAGAAAAATCAGAAAAGGAAACGGTCACATCTGGGACTCGAACCCAGGACCCTTGTCTTTCCGGGACAGTGCTCTACCAACTGAGCTAATGGGACCCTATTCCCCTCGGTCACTTTTAACTGTATCATACTTCGAATAAGAACTATTAACATTGTCTTCATTTTTTCACTGCACATTTTTTTATTGGCAACTATCTTTATGGGTCCTGGGTTCGAGTCCCAGATGTGACCGTTTCCTTTTCTGATTTTTCTGTTTCAGATTTTCGTTTAGAAATCACTAATATTGTCTTCAATATTTAAATATTACAATTTGAGGTTTTACTCAATAAAGTTATTCCGAAAAAAAAATTATTTATTTTAATTTGTGTTACTTCACAACTAATTCATTAAAAATAATAAATGGTATTTTTGAGGCACGTTCTAGAGTGGAAGATACTTTCAGTATCACCCTAGTGTAAGACCACTATTCCGAATTTAACCATGTTTGGTGACCAGATCTGAATAAACAGGTAATTCCCCACCTTCTTCTTCCCTCCCTACTACCTTCAGCCTCACAACATACCCCAATTGGGGATGCCATAGTCTCACTGGCTCTAGAACGTTAGGAGCAGTTGGGACTCTTGTGCAATATTCACATAAAAATAGGATTGGTGGGTAGTAAATTCAAGGGTTTTCGTATCACTTGAGAGGAGAGAACCCAACCCATACATCAACATAATTCATTTGTAGTTCATTTCTATAAAAATAACTCACAATGCACAATGTTGATCTAACAAAAAAATTGAGTAAGTGTCCCCCCCTATTAGCAGTAACTAGCCCTAGTTTTAAGGATTTTTTTATTAGAAATATTAATAATTTTTATTTTTTAAATTTTATTGAAGCAAAAACCTGGCAAGCTTCCAATAATTCGTGAAAGCGGTGAATACACAAAAAATATACTAAAAATTAAAACAGGTATTTCATAAAAATAAACAATCAGGGCTTACGATCTTTCGTAAAATTTCCATTTTTTTGTTTACGTTTGCATCTAGGAACACGGCGGATTACCGAATTTGACACACAAATATCGGTGAATTACAGAGCTTGATTTTTTGCTTTCTGAGAGTGTTCTGTAATACGATTCAGTATTCAAAAAACACAACAAAGATTATACAATGGTGTAAAGTGGACTAATTTCGCCAGAACTTATTTTTATTCAACCACTCTGGCTAATTTATTCAGTTTTGCGAACAAACAGCTATTATCCGTAGAGTCGTAATTGTTGTTTCCCTCACTGTCTTTGTTGTACGATCTAAACGGTGTTGGAAAGAGAAAACACCACTCTTTATATTCAAATTTAGAAGTTAACCACAGAAGAATTAAAATGCATACCTTTGTGAAACCAAAGGTGTCTACCGAAATTTGAGAAAAAATTATGAAGTCAAGAAACATTGTGAATTTTTTTACTAATTATTTTCATACGTAACGACAAAAATAGAGGTGGCAATAATGTTTATAAGTAATACATTTGTCCAGCAAAACATGTTTTTTTTTTCATTATCTATTTAGATGAAAAAACGAAAGGTGAGGCTTTTTTAAGTCCGATTTCAAAGTTTTAATATTTAAAAAATTATATGTTTATTTCTAATAATAAAAATTTAAAGTCTATTTCATCACATTCAGAAATATCCAATTTTTTTGGATTTTTTTGAGACGCGGAAATATACACAAATTTTCCAACTTTCTGATAGCATCCATATGCCAGAGGCCTGAGGGGTTAAGCAACTCCGGATAATGTGCTGAATTTGCCAATTATTATTATTATTTTTTTTTTACATTAATACCGCACAAGAGTCCCAACTGCTCCCGTCTGGAGCCAGTGAGACTATGGCATCCCCAATTGGGGTATGTTGTGAGGCTGAGGGTATTGGGGAGGGGAGGGAGATGGGGAAGAGGAAGGTGGGGAAGTACCTGGCTATTCAGATCTGGTCACCAAACACGGCTAAAGCCATTTCAAGCAACGTTTCAATTCTGAATGGTGGTCTTACACCAGGGCGATACTGAGAGTATCTTCCACTCTGAAAAATTGGTAAGGATGTGAAAGAATAAGGGTTGGTACTTACTAATGCATCCAAACACAATTAGTGCCCGCGGCTGCAGAGCGGGGTTGTAACAGAAAGCAAAACTCTTGGCCAGGGAGGTCCTGTAAATGAAAATTTCTAAGTTACACCAATTAGTATTTTAATTAAAATACGCGAAGTGTTACGCGTGTGGTAAGTCTTCCATCATTGCAAAGCAAATTTTTCCAATAAAATGATGGTTCGTTTTAAAAATATTTTCAGGTTATTCGTAATCCGGGCAAGTTTGTCTTTCTTTGAAAAAAATAAAACATTGCTCTATAACAATACTTCGCTTTAACTATCCCGCAGCCAAGTGGGGGAGTAGGTAGTACCCAAAATTACTATCCTCCTTATATTAGCATAAATACTTGACATATCATTTTAGTATTTTACGTATTCCAGTGCAAATACGTAAGTTACCATTAATAATTGGGATTTCTATAGTTTAAAAGCCCATAAGATCCACTTGGTTACAGACCTTTTGTTTGATATCTTGGCCTGTCAAGAGTTAAAGATGATACATTTTTTTAAAAATATCAACTCCACACAGGAGACTTCTATCTATCATCAGGGTCTATGCTATCGTTGGGGATGCTGCGAGGGAACATTTGTTTCACATTTTTCAATTATCGTGATTAATTTTTGGGTTGTTATTCCGTGTTGCACTTGGCAAACGTTTCGGACAGCGATACAGAATCCATCAATAAGTCATCATAATGGACACTGTAATGCTGTCCTACAGCTGCAATACGGAATAACGACCCAAAAATTAATAATAATACAGTAGAACCCCGTTAATTCGAACCCCGATAATTCGAAAAAACGCGTAATTCGAAATTTTCGCCAAAAAAATTTCCGCAGAAAATTTTTTTCATAGAAAATTTTTTTTAATTCGAAATTCGTTAATTCGTAATTTGAAAATTTATTTTTGTCCGCGCACGAAAATTTGTTCGTGTAATTCGAAAAAATTTGATTTTTGCGAAAATAAATCATAATATTTCGTAAATCTGAATCTAAAAGTCAGCCGTGGCGGTAAAAAGCCGAAAAATGTATTTTTACGTGGTTATACATCGTCCTAATAGGTATTATTATTTTGTAAATCTGAATCGATTTACACTGGAATGTCGTACTTTTTCAAATTTATTTCGAATATCCGAGTTTGAAGGGCCGAGAAAATACGTTTTACGCGGATATATTTCGTAGTTTTACGAGTTTACACCAAATATCTGTATTTAAAGGGTCGGCCGCGAAATTTCGATTTACGCGTAGATATATCGTATTTTACGAATTTATTTCGAATATCTGAATTTTAAAGGGCCCGTCGCGACGGAAATCGGACGCGAAATTTTAATTTACGCGGAAATATATCGTATTTTTATTAACTTTACTTCGAATATCCGGGTTAAAAAATAAGGCGCGACGGAAATCGGCCGAAAAATTTCGATTTACGCCAAAATATGACATATTTTTACGAATTTACTTCAAATATCTGAACTTAAAAGGCCGGCCGCGACGAAAAACTGCCGATAAAATTCGATTTACGCGGAAATATATCATATTTTTACGAATTTACATCAATTATCTGAATTTAAAGGGTCGGCCGCGACGGAAATCGGCCGCGCATTCTCGATTTACACGGAAATATATCGTATTTTTGCGAATTTATTTCGAATATCTGAATTTAAAGAGCCGGCCGCGATGGAATACGGCCACGAATTCTCGTTTTACGCGGAAATATATCGTATTTTTATGAATTTAAATTCAGATATTTGAAATAAAGGGCCGGCCGCGACGGAAAATTACCACGAAATCTCGATTTACGCGGAAATATATCGTATTTTTACGAATATCTCAATTTAAAGGGTAGGCCGCGACCGAAATCGGCAGCGAAATCTCGATTTACGCGTAAATATATAGAATTTTTACGAATTTATTGCGAATATCTGAATTTAAAGGGCCTGCCCCTACGGTAATCGGCCGCGAAAATAAAGAAATAATTGGTAATTATACGAATTTACAACTAAAATACCACCCGGATTTGAAGAGGCGGCCGAGAAAATCGATTTTCGGCATTTTTTTTTTCATAAAATTTCGAATACGTGGGAATTCGTTAATTCCAAATTTGATTTTTGATGTCCCGTGGATTTCGAATTAACGAGGTTCTACTGTAGTACTTTTGACCGTGAAAATGTCAAATCACACGGTATTTCAATTGTTCAATAAGAAAAAGAATGAATTTTTATAGTTACCAAGTGTGCAGCCAGTCGCAGTTTGGTATGTCCCTCATACAGGCCTCCATGATCTCTAGGAGGGCGTCTGTGATGACCTCGAGGGAGGTGAGCGAAAGGCGCTCCCGGTCCGTTCCAGTACTGCCGGAAGCAAATGCTCGCTCATTGCCGAGACGGCTGGACCAAAACAAACAGAAAAGTATTGTGTAAAAGATTCTAAATATATAAGAGAGTTATCCGATAGCATGTGACTTCTAAAATACAAGAAATAAAATCTAGAGAATAGAGAAATGCTGAGATAAAATTCACGGTTTTAACACAAAAATCATGTTTATTTATTTTTGGAATAACTAAAACCTCAGATTAAAATATTTAATTATTTATTTATTGTAAGAAACAAACAGCAATTTTATACAGGATGAGTTACATAAGAGGTTAAATATGAGGAAAGCCAAAATAGTTTCTTATGCTAATGTTGGTTAATATGATATAATACAAATTGTAATTGGTTATAACCATTAACTGAAAATGAAATTAACAAAAAATTATTGAAGACAATATTAGCGATTTTTAAACAAAAATTTGAAACAGAAAAATTAGATAAAGAGGGGCGCTACTCTACCTCCTGGGTTCAAGCCCTAGTGCAACCGTATCTTTTTCTAAATCTATAACACTGCAGCTGAGGTCTGCAAAACACAAGTTTCCTCTTAAAACATATAGAATCAGCACAATGTTTGATTTTTACTAAATATTTTTATTACTTGTGCGAAAATAAATGTAGGTGTGGGTTTCTGACACCTGAAACACTCCATAAGTTTGCAATAATTGTAGAGCAATGAAAGATCCCTGTAGGAAGGAATTATGTAAGTGGAGTCCATACTAACCATCTATCGTTTGGGTGGCGGTAGCTGCTTCGGAAGGCAGTTACGGCGGCGGACTTGACTTTGGAAATGCCAAAGAAGTTGTAGAACTTGGGCAGCGAGAACTCGTCCAAGGACAGACGAAGCACCCTCTGTGTGTCCTCTGCAAATATAATAAAAACACCATTATTATACCCACTGTTAGTAGCAGAGGACATTGTTAATAGAGCTATATTTACAACAAGAGTTAAATATTGGATATAAATCACCTGTGCCAACACACCCTGTTAGCAGTCTAATTTTTTATTTGTTAACTGTACAGCTCTGAAGATGAGTGAATTGGTAGAATTTTAATTTAAAAGCAGAAAGGACCGGTAAGTTTTGAAGAGTTGTTGAGTGTGGAATGGAGAGGTGTGGAACAGAAAGATGAGGGATGAAGAGGTATGGAATAAAGAGGTGTGGAATGAAAAGGTTTGGAATGGAGAGATGTGGAATGAAAAGGTGTGGAATGGAGAGGTGTGGAATGAAGAGGTTTAGAATGGAGATATGTGGAATGAAAAGGTGTGGAATGGAGAGGTGTGGAATGAAGAGGTTTAGAATGGATATATGTGGAATGATGAGGTGTGGAATGAAGAGGCGTGAATTGAAGAGATGTGGAATGGAGAGATGTGGAATGAAAAGGTTTGGATTGAAGAGATGTGGAATGGAGAGATGTGGAATGAAAAGGTTTGGAATGAAGAGGTGTGGAATGGAGAGATGTGAGATGAAGATATGTGGAATGAAGAGGTTTGGAATGGAGATGTTTTGAATAGAGGGATGAAGAAGGTTGAAATGGAGAAGAATGAAGGTAAGGTACCTGAGAAGCTGGGTTTGGTGCAAGTGCAGAGAGAGTGGATCACGTTGATGACGAGGCCGTGTGTGGAGGCACGCATGCTCAGCGAGCCGGAGCACACCAGGAAGGTGACAGCATGGAACAGATACGGCAGGTGGCGCGCCACATCCAGGCAGTTGTTGAATGACAACATCAACTGGAAATATAACCACACAATGATATATTAAATATACAGATATAGTGCTTATTCACAGTAAATCGCTTGCGCGGGGAGACTCTCGCTTCGACCATGCGCGAGTTAAGACTTGTGAATCGCGAGATTCACCGCGCCCGTCAGTGTACACATGTTTAATATGTCGTGGCCGTGAGTTAGTGCGAATGAGCACATAATATGGCGGATAAGTATTATTATTAAAAGTATATAAATGTGTGTACCAAGTATCTGGCCAGGATGGCGATGTCGTCCCACATCATGTGTTGCTCCAGCACGGGGGTGGGGGCGTGACAAGTCTTATCCACCACCTGAACACAGACATTACATACATATAATGCTATGTATACATCCGCCAGCCCAACTGAACCTCAACTTATGGGAGACTTGGAGTTGATTCGTTCCTTTCCCGTAATTCGTGGTACGGTTCGCGTTTCAGCTTGCAAATGCATACATACCCTTACATTAACTCCTCAAATATTGACCACTAAGTGCAACAATACAGCTTATAAAAACTTAAATTATAGCTATTTTCTTAAGACACAGAAGATTTCCGTAGCTTAGTGGCTGGATATTGCATAATTAGGAACACCATTCAAAAATCAACCTGTAAATTTGGAAAGTCAAGACTTGTGCGGCTATCACATATTCACTATAAAAAAAAAAAAAAAAAAAAAAAAAAAATATGTCACACGTGTGATTGGCCAGCACTTTTTGTTTTGCATAATAATTATTCTTTTATCCAGGAATTTGAAAAATATAATGATAAATTAAAATTATCAAAATGAACCCTAGAAGGGTGAATTTCTGACCGGATGTGTTCTGTGGTTTCAGGTTAATAAATGGATTTTTAAAATTGATTAAAAACCCAACAGATCAACACACCCCTGAGGTCATCAATCCCAGTTCGCAGCGCCATTGCGAAGCCATTGACAATATTATTTTGATATCATCTGATTAAAAAAATCGAATGGAACACAAATCCTAGCTTTAAAAATGTATTCTACCATGTAAACATGCTTAAAAAGGACAAATAGTTAAATTAAGGTTAAATGGTGAATATTGTCAGTACATTTATATGTGGTAGGACGCTTTACTAGCAGTCAGATTGAGTACAATACTCACAGCGGGTATTGGACGTATTAATATTGACGACAAGTAAAAATTAGATGAAAATTATAAATACAAGGTTAAAAGAAAATCATACAAACTCACACAGTAATTTCCTAGGGCGATAAAAGTTTGGGACGGCAACTTAGAAAGGGCCTAAACACCAAACAATTAAAAAACAAACAAAATATAAATAAAACAGCAACAACAACAATAACAACAACAACAACAACAAAAACAAAGCAAAACATAATATACAAAAAATAAATAAAACATTTTATGAGTCAAACTTACAATTTTTTTTTAAATTTAATTAAAAGAAATACAAACAATCCCGGGTTACGAATAACTTGACATTATTTGAAAATCTCCTACTACCACAACAGTAAGCGAAAAATGTTGCTTGTGTTGTGATGGAGGACTTAGCCAGGAATTGAACACATTACGCCTGGGTGAGATCCAAACGCAATGTCAATTCAACTACCTACCGGTCAACTATGGTATCCCTGTGATTTGGGACATGATGTGAGGGGAGGGGAAGAATATGGGGAAGAGGAAGGTTGGGAAGTACCTGGGCATTTGAGGCAAGTAAATTATATTGGATATAAAAAAATATATAGTATACTTGCAGCACGTTCCAGAGTGGAAGAGACTCTCAGTATCGCCCTGGTGTAAGACCACCAATCAAAATTGAAACGTTGCTTGTAATGGCTTTAGCCGAATTTGGTGACCAGGTACTCCCCCACCTTCCTCTTGCTCATCTCCTTCCACTCTATCTCTACCTTCAGCCTCGCAACATACCCCAATTGGGGATGCCATAGTCTCACTGGCTCCAGACTGGAACAGTTGGAACTCTTGTGCGGTTCTCACATAAAAAATTTAGATCTACTCAAGTCTGAATGCCTTTTCTATTTTGACTATCGATCCCTCACCGGGGAAAAACTGAGATTATTTATGACTTTTCAATCTACTACATAAAACACAAAAATCTACTCCAGGGCAAAGCCGGGTAGCAAAGCTAGCAATATAAATAAAAGCAGAATAAAAAACAAGGAGGTATGTCGCCACCTTTAAATAAACCGTTGAGTAACTACTAATCAAGTAACTTTAATGATATTGTCCCTGAATATTGAGGGAACCTCTTGATCAAAGGTCCATGTCCCGACGGGATTGATGAGGTTCACATGACGACGCCTGAGGCCCTAGAATGGCTCGAAGACCTAGATGTCCCCCTCTGACCCCCCCACCATTCGAAAGAAGAAGAATGACACTTACTTGACGGTAGAGGAGGTGGTGAAATTGATAATATATGATAATCGACAGTCTACTCAGAGGTTGTGAAATACATTATTGACAGCAAATATAAGTAAGAATTAAACTAAGAATTGGATATTTTAAACCAGTCTTACCCGACACATTCTACCAATTATTTTTTTAGCAACCAGCTGGACATTGGCTGAGGCCAAAGCCACTGCGGTGTCGGCCATTATTTCAACCATGGGGGATCCCAGACCTGAGGGAAGGATAAATATCATGTCATGTTTTTAATTTGAAAATACATATACAGTACAGGGAGTGGGCACTTTGAGGAGGTTCCATGGGTCCAACAATTCCTAATTGCAAAAACTTATGGCCCATCCTGTACTCTACCAGGAATTATTCAGAACTGAGTTTTGGACAATTTTGTGAGGAAATCTATGGATCAATAGAAGAAAATATTTGTATAACAATGAGAAAATTTGTAAAACTTTGCTGGGCAAGCTAAAGGGCTTCTCTTTAATATTCCTGTAGGCGAAGAACCCCTAACCTGACCCGTATATAATAAAAACTAGTAACATAGGCCACAAATCATTATTAGCACTAAACCGCGCACGCAATGTGTGAAGTGGCAGCGGCGCTTCGCCATTGTTTCTACATACAGACCAAACGCAAAAACTTTCATTGCATAGCCGTTTTGATAGTTTTGGTCGTAGCTCGGCGACAGTTGACCTGCTTCCGTCTTCCTTTGTTTCTATTAACCATGGCCTCACCCGAAGTGACGCTCCTCTGGATGAAGTTGTCCAGCACCATATCGATGAGCTCTGGCACCTGGCCGATGGAGCCCCAGATCTTGGCCTGGATGCTGGGGTACATCTCCACCTCCTCTATGGTCAGAATGATCAGCTTCTCCAGGATGCCGGCCACCTGCTTCTGCCGCTTGGACTCATCAGAGGGCTTGCAGAATCTGAGTGTGAAAAAAAAAAAAAATTTGTTTAGTTAATGGATCCGAAAAATTTAATCCTCCTTTGCTTTCCATCCCTAAAGTTGACCCAATTATTTAAAAATAATTTAGCGCATTTCATTCGACGTTTGACTTTTGAATATTATAATTTCAGATAATTCATTCAGAATAAACAGAAGATGTTGTAGCCATTACTGGCCACAGACAAAAACACCTAACAACTTAAAATACACCAGCGCAGTGGCGCTATGGGAAGACGTCCCAGACATGCTGTTATTAGAAAAAAAGACATTCGCGACTCTCCATACAGGACGGGCCACTTACATAACTACTCTTCACCTTGTTATTGCTAGTGTATTGTAAGTTGTTAGGTGTTTTGTATATGGCTAGCAGTGGCTACAATGCGGAAACGGAAAATTAGATTACCTGACGAGGTTGGCAAGCCAAGGAGTCATGTACTCCAGACACAAATGCTTCAGCTCTATGGTGGAACCTCGGAAACCCTGAAAAATACAAAATTTAATTAGAGATGATAAAAGTGATGACTTTTGTGTTACATGTACAGTAGAACCTCGTTAATTCGAAATCCACGGGACATCAAAAATCAAATTTCGAATCAACGAATTCCCACGTAATTCGAAATTTTATGAAAAAAAAATACGCCGATAATCGATTTTTTCCGCCGTCTCTTCAAATCCGGGTGGTATTTTAGGAGTAAATTCGTATTAATACCAATTATTTCTTTATTTTCGGGGCCGATTACCGTTGCGGCCGGCCCTTTAAATTTAGATTTTCGCAATAAATTCGTAAAAATGCTATATATTTACGCCTAAATCGAGATTCCGGGGCCGATTTCGGTCGCGGCCTACCCTTTAAATTGAGATATTCTCAAAAATACGGTATATTTCCGCGTAAATCGAGATTTCGCGGTAGATTTCCGTCGCGGCCGGCCCTTTATTGCGAATATCTGAATTTAAATTCGTAAAAATACGATATATTTCCGCGTACATCGAGAATTGCGCGGCCGATTTCAGTCGCGGCCGACCCTTTAAATTTAGATATTTGATGTAAATTCGTAAAAATATGCTATATTTCCGCGTAAATCGAATTTTATCGGCAGTTTTTCGTCGCGGCAGGCCTTTTAAGTTCAAATATTTGAAGTAAATTCGTAAAAATATGTCATATTTCTGTGTGAATCGAAATTTTTTGGCCAATTTTCGTCGCGCCGTATTTTTTAACTCGGATATTCAAAGTAAAGTTAGTAAAAATACAATATATTTCCGCGTAAATTGAAATTTCGCCTCCGATTTCTGTTGCGGCGGGCCCTTTAAAATTCAGATATTCGAAATAAATTCGTAAAAATACGATATATTTACGCGTAAATCGAGATTTCGCGGCAGATTTCCGTCGCGGCGGGCCATTTGAAATTCAAATATTCGAAATAAATTCGTAAATATACGATTCATTTACGCGTAGATCGAAATTTCGCGGCCGACCCTTTAAATTCAGATATTTGGTGTAAACTCGTAAAACTACGACATATATCCGCATAAAACGTATTTTCTCAGCCCTTCAAGCTCGGATATTCGAAATAAATTTTGAAAAAATACGACATTCCAGTGTAAATCGATTGAGATTTACAAAATAATAATACTAATTAGGACGATGTATAACCACGTAAAAATAAATTTTTCGGCGTTTTACCGCTACGGCTAACTTTTAGATTCAGATTTACGAAATATTTTGATTTATTTTCGCAAAAATCAAATTATTTCGAATTCTACAAACAAATTTTCGTGCGCGGACAAAAATAAATTTCGAATTACGAATCAACGAATTATGAAAAAAAATTTCTGCGGAAATTTTTTTGGCGAAAATTTCGAATTACGCGTTTTTTCGAATTATCGGGGTTCGAATTAACGGGGTTCTACTGTAATATTATTTTATAATTTGAGCAGAGTAAAAAGTAAAAAAAGAGTTCATAAACTGCTAAATACATTTAATGCTTAAATTATTTTATTGAGTGTTTCAATCTAATACAGATTTATCAAGAGTTAATAATTTTTAAATTTGTTACTGACCTGTATACATTCTTCCAGGAATTCCAGGGTAAGATGGGGTTCGTTAGTGGCCAGTTTCTCGCTTACAGATTTAATGAATATTGTGTTGTTGGACGGAATGCACAACCCTGTTGGAAAACAAAACATATTAACACATTATAAATTAGTTATTTTTTCAATAATGTTTCAATTCTAAATGGTATCTGGAACACTGGAACCTGAAGCAAAAATATTACATAATGTTACATTATATGATTAAATTAAATTTATTTGCGCACGCTGAGTTGCGAACCCGTGACCTCTGGATAAAGAGTCTAGGGTCATAACCGGTCAGCCACAGAGGTCGCCTTGGATGTAGACATCCATGTCTAGTGGTCAACTTGACAATGGACATGTTCTCAGCTCTTCTTCCATTTTCTTTCTTTCAGTATCCGATACTCGACGAATAAAGTATCTTGGCCACTACTGCCATACATCGCCGTTTCGTACACAGGCATGTGTTACCGACATTTTGTAAACGAAAAATGACTCATGTCATTGAGACTTTGAACTCGGCGTCAATTGTGTCAATATTTGTACCAATGCATGTGCTTTGGATCAACAATAGGAATAAAACAGTTCACATAAAGTGACAGCTATAGTAGTTGTTAGTAAGTTATGGAAGCTAGTTTAGAAGTTTGGAGAGGTGGTGGCGATGTGGGCCTTGTGATTTCAGTAGTGTGTGCGTGATAAATTGTATACGATCTGAATAAATAACATCAATATCGGATACTCGCGTATTGCTGTGGAAGGGCCTAACAACAGTGAGCGTCAAGGTCATAAAGCATGATTACCGGAGGTCTCCAGCAGCTGCCCCTCTATCTTGAGGTCGAAGGTTGCAGTGAGGGCGCACAGCTGGTTGTAGGCGGCCGTGCGCAGGCTGGGGTCCGCGCTGCCCAGGTTCAGCAGCGCCATGTTTAGCAGCGTGCCGGGCACGTCCTTGGGGCGAATCTTCTGGTGGACCGTGACAGAATCCTGCAAGAAGACAGTCAATCAAAGGTTATTTGCAGAAAACAAAACCAATCTTCAGTAGTGTCATCAGGAAAATCTAAATGAATCTTATCATATTGATTGATATGTCTTGTCTCACATCTTTAATACATAATACATGGTGTCCGGAAACTAGTGGTACAAGCGGGGATTTTGTTTTCGAGTAAATCGAGATCGAAAATGAAATTTTTTTATTTCAAATTTGAACAAAATCGGTCGCTACGGGCTACCATACAGGGTAGACCCGAATCCAATTTTTTTTAAACTCTTTAGTTGATGATAAAAAAGGATACAAATATTATTTAAGCGAGCAATGTAGCTGTTATATCTTATTGATGGATAAACATACCGGTTGACTGAGCTCCCACCTATTCCTGATGTGTATTACGGACTGCACGATGCTGTCGCAGTCGTTGTGTATGAAGCTCAGCGGGCCGCTCTCGTTGGCTATAGTCAGGGTGAACTGGTTGTCGTCCACTAGGCACACCTGAAATCACAACGGCAATAATAATGCGACATGAAAATTACTGATCGAGAGTATAGGCTGCTTCATAGGCTCACGAGGCATGGTCGAATTAGCCAGGCAAGTGAGAACATGTGTAAAGAAAGAGTTGAACATTAATGAAAAGGCCCGAATATCTATATAAATAAAAATGTTAATGTTGTTCAAAATCTTCAATCGCCGAAAGTTCTTCACCGATTGCTTTGAAATTTTGACACAATGTTGCATTCGAATATGCGTGTGTTTTTATATAGATGTCATCTGTGACAGATAAAAACATTTTTTTTTTAAACAGCACCATCTGTTGTACGAAAAAACAACACGCACAATTGTTCCTCTATCTGCGCAGATAGCTAGTATAATAATATTATTATAGTCTTAATTGATTTCATACACTTTATTTTGCATCTTTGACTGTCCAAATATTTAGTGTTAGATGCAAAGTGCTTCAAATGCTAGTCACGCAGTATCTGTATGAATCTATGTACACAGATTTTTAGTTAAGATTTACACTCATGCCAGCGCATTTACTTTTTAATGTGTATACCATACAATAGTCTTAACTAACTGCAGCCAGTGAGACTATAGCATCCCCCAATTGGGAAAAGGAAATGGAAAGAAGAAAGCGGGAAAGTACCTGACTGAGTATTTGACTGAGATTGTGTTACTAAATATGGCTAGTCATTTTTAAGCAGCATTTTTTTGATTCTGAATACATAGTGGTTTTTTTACCAGGTTGAAAGTGAGAGTATCTACCGCTGTTGAAAAAAGCAAGTAATACTAGTTGTACGTGGTGGATAGAATTGTATTGATAGTTATTATAAATAATATCAGCTGATGTTGTATTTCTAATGTTGCTTAACTTACCTCTTCTATTTCAGAAGCGTAATAGACATCATTCAGCATAACAGAGTGCGATAGGACTTTGGTTTTCTCGGAGGACGTTATCTGGATTGCAGTTGGCCCAACCTGAAAAAATAAATATCACACAATGATATTTTAATGAATGCTTTTCTAGTAAATAAAACCAGCTTTGATGGCAACATTGGTATTCTTGTCTGACAACCCACCTTGATGCCAACATTAGTTACCTTGTCTGAAAACACACCTCGATGGCAACAT
This sequence comes from Hesperophylax magnus, assembly GCA_026573805.1. NCBI lineage: Eukaryota > Metazoa > Arthropoda > Insecta > Trichoptera > Limnephilidae > Hesperophylax > Hesperophylax magnus. The sequence goes on along the minus strand of JAIUSX010000184.1, from coordinate 6,701,890 downwards.
TGCTGTTGTTGTGTGACAGAAGTTTCTAGTAAGTAAAACAAACTTTAATTGATTTAATAAACCCACCTAGATAACATTGGTAACATTGTCAGAAGACACACATCGATGGCAACATTGTCAGACAACATACCTCGTTGACAACATTGTCACACAACCCACCTTGATGGCAACATTGGTGACCTTCTCAGACAATTTTTTATTTATTTTATAAAATACAGTATAATTATTTAAATTTACATAGTAAGAACATATTTCAATAAAAATTAACATGTTTACCTTTACAAGAGTCTAAAACTCGTGTGTAAAGGAAAAAATAAATAAAAACTTAACATAAATATGTAAATAGAAGAAAAAAAGAATCATAAAAACATATAAAGTGAAGAGATTTTAGTTTTTTTATACAATAATTTATAAAATAATATAGTGAGATATCCTCGTCATTCTAATTCGTTAAATCATTTAAGATAGTGAAGTTTATTTTATTTTTAAATTTATTATAATCCGGTTCTAATCTCATCTCTGTCGTTAGTTGATTAAACCACACCACTCCAGTGTACGTGTAATAGTGTTGTGCAAAACTGGTGTGCATTAATGGAGTGCATAAGCGACCCATTGTATTTTGCCTATTGCTCTCGACACGAACCATGGAATGTGTGACTTCTTATAAAGATCTTTGTGGATTTGAAGCAGCATATTTTTTAGTGATGGGACTTGAAAACAACACACAACACACCTTAATGGTAAAATTGGTGACCTTGTTGCATCTTGATGGCAACATTAGTGACTTTGACAATGCGCCTTGATGGCAACATCGTTGTTAAAGTTAAAACCACTTTGATTTGCGTTATTAAAAATAATAATATCGGTGGTGTGTCTCAGTCCCAGTTCCCAGTTTTAGAGATCATTGAACTCCGGTTCGATGAACTCTAGTACCGGAGATCAATGAACTGGGAATTTCTTCGATTTACAAATTTGAAACTGATTGTGGGATTCAGACAATCGATAAAGTAAGTATGAAAATGATTTAATTAATGTATAATTCTATAATGATTTCGAGGCAAATATAAAAAAAAACTTCCAGCTTCCCAAATCCCACAATTATAACATTCCGAGATTTTTCAAAGGTCTATGTGTAGATAATAAACCCACTTTGATGGCCACTTTGGTGTCCTTGTGTGACAGCTTGAGGGCGTTGTTAAACACCTTGAGGTCCTCGTCCAGAGACAGGGTGGCTCCGGGCAGCTTCTGCTGGTCCGTGTCTATGATGTCGTTGAGCTTCTCCTTGTTGTCTATGAACACTAGCTTTCTGTTACCCTATGAATGAAGTTGAAATATTATTAATATTTGGAACTGTACATTTAGGTACAAAACAAATAACTAGTAGTTCTGTGAACAGTAGAAATGACGTCTAAAAAATACATGTTACTAATTTTCTCTTATTTTATAAATCCAAACGAAAATTTCCTCCGAAATTATAAACCTTGGAAGACGGCTAATATTTTGTAAATATCTCAAAGCCAAATATAATATTGAAAATTATATTTGAAATAATTGATAGGCATCTTCTACAATGTCAACGTTTCAATTAGGAATTTTCTTGGACAATATTGAAATGCGTTCATAACTTCTAAAACCTAGCTCTATACACTGCTTATTGCAGTGCACCTGAAGGTAGCATAATTTCACTGAACTGCTATTGTAATTGGTTGTATCCTAAGGGTTAAGTAGAAATCAACTTAATTATAAACCATAATTATTGTACGTAACATCTAAAAAAAATTAAATAAGGTATTATGTAATTAGTCCAAAGAAACATCACCGAGATTCAAACATTCTCCAAGGAAGATTTCTTAATTCGACAGACTCTGTGTGAGGTTTAACATAAAAATGACATAGTTACCTTAATAGGAGCCAGCATTCTATCGTGGAACTTGGTATATTCGCGTACCCAGCTGTTGCAGTTGTAGATATAGCAGGCGTGGATGTTAACGTACGCCACCTCTGGGAGGACGTAAAACCACTTCTGCAGGAACTCCGTTCTACAAGAGTACCGCATTATCATTACATACAGCAGAGTATGAATGTTAGTGTGCCAAGACAGAGTTGTGTGGTGGTCCATCCTCTCTGCCTACCCCTGCGATACAGTGTAACTAAGGAACAACTCTGCATGCATCTAAAAGTCGATTTCATTGACTGTTATTCCTGTCTGCACCGCACCATATTCACACATCGCATCGACTCTTTAAGGCCCCATCTGTGCATCATGTGGGCACAGCGGCTATGGGAGCACCTTAACCTATTGATGGCGGACCAGGTTTTGCGAGGCAATGAGAACCCAGGCTGTCTCTCGGTGGGATCCTGTATGAGATGGGCATTTCCCACGTTGGCCGTTTGCCACTCAAGTTTCCACCTATCTTCTGAGGTGAGAGGTAATCGGAGGAGCCTCTCTCCTTCCGCCCAGATAATATATCATACATAAAAAAATACATTAACCTTCTGTCGGGCGCGTTTGATCTGACATGCACAGCGTACGAGGTGATTAAATAACGGGAAGCTGTTCAGAGAAGCTCATTGCGCCTAAACTGCAATCAACGTATTACTCCCAACGGAAGGTTAAGAGAAGAAAACCAAATTTTCTACTTGAAAGATATGGAACAGAAGACATGGTCTTGTTTAATATTCGGAGAGTTAAATGGATACATATTAAAAAGCTAATTATTATTATTTAATGAGCAGGCAGCATTCTGCTGGTGCGTTCATATCTTCATATCATATGAGTTGTCTTAAATTTAAAAATAAGTTAGTCCTTTCTTCTCTCTAATAAGAATCCAATCAAAATTGGTTTTGAAAGTCTCAATCTAAGTTACCCTTTCTCTTCTTCTTTTAACTTTGGTAATCTTAATTCATTGGGTATATCTTCATATTGCCAGTTTTTCAAAGCTCATTGTATTTTTGTAAATCATCTCTGTACATTCTCTATTAGTTCTATATCTTTCGCAAAATATGGCCTCCATATTTGGAAAGCATATTCTAGGAGAGGTCGCACATATGAGTTGTATATTTTTTATATTTGTTAGGTCATGCCAAAAAAAATATTGAAAAATTATGAAGAAATTTCAGACAGTTCAAATTCTAACACCAGAGTTCACTGTTCAAGATTTTTGCTGCTTCAGACAAACAGATTTTTGCATTACAATTATGATATTCAAAATGAATATGTACATATTTTTAGCAATATGTTTTGTAAAAGTTAAAATTAATTCATTTCTGGAGTTTTGTGGCACTTTTTTAGTAAGTTGGTGGCGTCTATGAATTACCTGAATCTGTTGTCGGAGCAGGTGTGCGTGAAGTCCACCACAAGTTCAAAGGGGGAGTGGCAGAAGGGCTTAAGGGTCAGGATCACATGGTATATCAGAAGATCTCCGTTGGTCTCACCAATCCTGAGCACACAATTAAAACAATACATTCATATTTTCCAGAATCTCGGTCATCCGGACAAATTGGCAATTGCTTGGAATTGGAACTGGCCATTACTTTTGGGAAAACCCATTGAGCAAGCCTAATTACAGGGGCAATTGAAATCCACGAAAACCCCATAAAATATTAATAGAGAGGACTGGGTCAAGATAAATAGTTCTCGGTATCTGGTACTCGACAACTACATCAAAACTAAATGCCAAAAACCAGATGAATTTAACTAATTATTATAGTGAATTTCCAGCCCTAAAAAGATTATTGCACACACCATGGTTTCACCTCTACAAAATAAACACACACACTTCGCCACAATCTACACATCTGCCCTGATGATGGACACAGTAACGCTGTCTGAAATGTTGGCTAAAGAAGCGCTACCAACATGATAAAAAATTAATCACAACTAATTCATATTTTTGGGTTACCTTTTTAAATATTAACTCCAGACAGGAGGCCCAGGGGAAATAAAATGCTTCAGCACCTATGTCATCTTTGAGGATGCTGTTTGTAGGGTCTTTTTGAGGAAAGGAAGGAGTGAACCTGGGTCTTAAAGAGAATCATGGTGAAGGAGGGAGCGAACACAGACGCCAGCAAACCATCCACAGTCGAGCTGTTGAACATAAGAACAGGTCGTAGATAACTCGTAAGATACTCATTTTCATGTGGCGAAAGCATTTCCACTTGATGTCTGTGCTCCAAGGACTGATATCTGTTTGTTAAGATAGGGGAATTTATTAAATAAACTACCAGTTTCTGCACAGAGATAATAATTTATTAAATGGACTGCCAGTTTCTGCAGAGATAAGAATTTATTAAATGGACTGCCAGTTTCTGCACAGAGATAAGAATTTATTTAATGGACTGCCAGTTTCTGCACAGAGATAAGAATTTTTCAGGTATTTTGGGGTTCTAGATCAGAAGTGGCTGCCAAGTACAACAGTGGGGTGCAATATTAATTTGTCAGCAGTTTTGTACTATTAGAGTATCTGCGGACAGCATGCCCAGCTTCTTCTGAAAGGCTACCTTAACTCTGGCTTCATGCGCACATATTACGTTTACTTACCCGGATGGTGTAAAATTTTAACCTTAGCTACGCTACTGTCGCAAACGTGATCCACGAAGTTTCATTAAGCTTGCGATGAAAAGGCCAGCGTTGTAAAGGTTAAGTAATAATTTGATGATGGCGCCGGTTCTAATTAAGTTGCCCAATAATGCGGGACAAAAGGGATGGGAAACCACAGACCTACCTTGGTCCAGTATATTGTTTAACCCCTATTAGGCTAATTTATTCATTTCAGCTCATATAGTCTCATAGAAATCGTTGTCCCCCTTAATCACTGTCGTGGTAAGAAATATCATCTAAACGGTGTTGGAAAGAGAAAAAACCGTGCTTTATATTCAAATCTACAAGTTGAACCACAGAAGAATTAAAATGTCCTCTATGAACCAAAGTTTTCGATCGCAAATTGATAAAAATTCATGAAGCTTTACGAATTTTTAAAAAATTTATAAGAAATGAAAAAAAAAGAGGCAACATAATGTTTATGATACATTTGCCTAATAAAATGTGTGTTTTTTCATTAACAGTAATACATATAGGTTTAGTGTTTAGACGAAAAAAACGTAAGGTGAGCCATTTTAAAATGTTTTATGTTTGCATTTATAATTTTAATACATATTTCAAAAATGATATGTTTATTTGTTTGATATACCAGAGGCCTGAGGGGTTAAATAAACTCAACAAATTGGATTCCGTCTCCCTGTCTAAAATAATAATTATTATTGGTGAGGCGTGTATAAGCGGTAAGACAAACACTGACTTGTATCTCCTGGCGATGTAGTAGAAGACGGGATAGCCCTGTTTGGAGGTGCCCGCCTGGTAGAAGATGTTCAGGCTCTTGATGCTCTTGAACTCTTCCTTCTCGTGCATGTTGTGCTTCACCATGATCTCCTCAAAGTTGGTGGAGGACATGTCGATGGACGACCAACGGGCGTACGACGAGAACAGGAGGCTGCAACGATAAACAAATACTCGAGTCACCTCATGTCAAGAGTCAGAATGACAGAAGAGTATAAAGTTAGTCTGTTTATTTAATTTACAAATCAAATCAAATCAAATCAAAAATTATTTATTGTAAAATAAAAATTACAAAAGGTGTAGCTTATGGGTAGACCCCATTTCTTCCAGCTAACCACATTTATTTAATTACAATGTTTATATAATATTATTTGTTTTATTATAATAATTATAATGTTTATACAGATAAAATAACAATATACCAATGAAAAAATAAAAAAAAATACAAATATATATACCAATAATTAATTAATTACTGATTAATTTCAATCCATTTATTTTTCTAAGTAAAAAAAAAAAAAAAAAAAAAGCTGTTCTCCATAACGATATTCTGTATTATTTGTAAAACATTTATGTACTACAGATATAATAACTATTTTATTTATATATGTACGTAAACTTTTAAATATCACATAGTTAATGTAATAACACTAATAACAATGTATGTAAAAGCCCAATGGGCGTTTAAATAAATAAATAAATAAATAAAAATAGGCGTTTCATTTACGTGAGGTATTCACTCAACGTGTAGTGACATTTATTAACAAGGAAAGTGTTTAGTGACGATTTGAATTTGTGTGTATCTTGTATTTGTTTAATGTTATGTGGAAGGTTGTTATATACTTTAATGGCCATGTAGTATGGTCCTTTTTGGAATATTGTTTTGTTTGCTTTTGGTATTAGTAAGTTTTCTGTGAGCCTTGTAGCGTATTTATGTGTTGAGTTTTTTAGTGGGAACTTTTCTGTAGATGATCGCATAATATTTTAATTATTAATACTTTTGTAGTGTTACACCAGTCCTTTTGTAGTGGTACTCTCAGTATGAAAGTGAAAGACCACAATTCACAATTGATCTTGGCTTGTTGGGTCGATTCTTCAAAACATTTTTTTATACATTGGCGCATTAATAGATCCCTTCCTACAGCCCCAACCTTTACCCGTCTTTACCCGTGGCGACAGAGTCGTCTTCTTTCGTCATCTTTACACTGCACAGACAAGGGCGCGTGAAGTTGCTTGAAATGGCTTAAGCTGTATTTAGTGACCAGATCTGAAAAGCCATGTACTTAAACTGTAAATCTCCGTCCCCTACCTACTCCCTTCAGCCTCACAACATACCCAAATTAAGGAGCCATAGTCCCCATGGCTCCGGGCAACAGAATGAAGAGAGAAAAAGCAGTATTGTAATTTATTTTTGGGGTACTATGCCGTGTTGCCTTTTCTCCTTCTTTAACCAACGTTTTGTGCAGCAAAAAAATTAACATCACATCCACCCTGATGACGAACACGGCATAACAACCCAAAAATAAATCACAGTGATATTTTTGGCTGTGAAAAATGACTTCAGAGAAAAGTAGCCTTAACCCCTAAGAGCCGGAGCCATGCATTTGCAGTGTTGAAGAATTGTGCTCACGCATGTCACAAAGCACTGCAATTGCAGTGTCCAACTTATACATTCATTTTGTCTTAGGATATTAGTTCTACTGGGTTTCTTATTTTTATTTATTGAATATTCTTGCCAGCTCCTACGGGTTAAAGAATCCGATTTAACCTTAATACCAAATCAGCAAAACAAAAAATTCCTTTTGCATAATTCATGCATGGTCGTTTTCCAGGACATAAAAAACCACATTCGGAGCGTGTTAGAGATATATTGTAATACATGTTGCTATTCCAGAACCATTTCCATTTAATTGAAAAGTGGGATAGACAAAATGAAATTGACAATAAACATCGTAAGATGACGTGATTGCAAAACACTCCCAAGTGCGAATTTGAACATAATGTCTCAAATCTTAGCTCTGTCATTGGTGCAGAAAAAATCAAACTCAACAGGAACCAATAGCGTAGGCCACCACGAAACAAACATTGTAAACTCACTGTGAATCGACAGGCTTGTGTTCTGGGGGCCCCAGGTAGGCGAGGAGTGTGGCCATCTTGTCGAAGGGGCGCCTCCCCACGGCCTTGTGGTCGCGGCTCGACGACAGATAGTCACCGATTTTTTCCTGGGATATCACAAATAAATTATTAATCCCTCAGGTATTTTTGTGTACTTTACGGCACAAACTGAGTGTTTATATTACAGTGAGATATGTGATTTAACCCTTGGAATGCCAGCGAATCGGATTTACTAGGAACTCGACGCATTTCTCTCGTTTTTATGGTATTTTGAACCTTAAAAAATGCTCATAGTACACTAAAATAAATTTTATTCACTTGGCAGGGAAATAATTTTAATATTAATCTAGCTTATCGTTTTGTCACTTGCAAACATGAATTTTTTCTGTCAAAAAGCGCTTTGCAAATTGCACATCAAATGTCATAATTTTTAATTTTCAAAAGTCATAATAATAATATTTGGCTAATTTATATAGCGCCGCTTTTGCTATATAAATTAGCCAACCAAAACCACCTCCAGAGCGCTGTACAAATATATCTCTTAAATTCATTTTAGAACACGGGTGCAAAATGCGCCCATAGTACTGAATTTATTTACAGGAAATCCTCATATGACTTTTTTATTGTGAACAACATTTATTTAGATGGAAAATATAATAAAACTTAAGAATATTTTCGTACGTCTTCAGTATTTTATATTTTGTATAACATTAGAGAGAGAATACATTTCTCTGAATTTAAGTAGCTACCCTGGGGAAACTACATAGGATACGCGTTATCTGGTAAGACAGTACAATTTACGAACATGTCATTTTGCAAAAAAACAAGTAATTTATTACGAAAATAGTGTCGGTCGGGGATTGGCAGGCCGCTCGGCATTTTAGCTGACACACTAAGAGTTAAGCAGTGTTAGAAAGAGGTAACACCACACTTTGTATTTCTATCTAAAAGTTTACAATACACTAGTGTTGGTCGGCTCAGCATTTTAGCTGGAAAACTAAGGGTTAAGCAGTGTTAGAAAGAGGCAGCATCACACTTTGTATTTGCATCTAAAAGTTTACAATACACTTCCAAATAATTGTAATATACTTTCAAAATTTTAAATGGATTGTTACAAATTGTGACTCTAAAAAAATAACTAAAAAGCCATTAAAGCATAAAAAAATATGTGTAATATAATGATCTAAATGAAGCAACAATATGTCTGCATACCTGGTGGCTCCACAGCAGTCGATGCAGGGCCAGTACATTGGCGTCACTGATGAAGGACATGGAGTGGGACGTTTGATCTACCGTCTCACAGTCTGAAGCCACTTGTATGAAGAATCTGAAATAATTAAAAGTTGTCATTGAGAGTTCGACTCTATCTCCTGGGTTAAAAACTTCTTCCCATCAAGACGAGCATAGACTTTTCTACATCCTCTTCACATTTCATGCAGCTATTGCTATTGATGTTTCCCATTTACAACAGCTGCATGTGTCTCGTGAGGTCAAAGTGTTCTGTTAGGCCCTTTTTCCACAGGGATATGCAAGTATCCGATACTGGTGTTGTGCATTTAAGTCACCAACAACATTTCGTTCAGAGGCCATACACGTCACTACTGAAATCACGAGATCCGCGTCACTACCACCTCTAGAAATCTCAAAACTGGCTTATAATCTCACTCCCAACTGCTGTAGCTATCATTTTTTGTTGACTGTTGTGTTTCTGGCATTGATCTGAAGCACACAGAGTGTTAAAAAATGTTTGATACAAGTGACTATGAGACTATCATTTTTGCTGGACTATGATATTTATAAATTGCTCCACCATGTTTAGAATCTCGAAGACGTGAATGGTAACGACTTCAACCGGCTGGTAACAGGAGACGGAATCACCAAAATGTGGGCAACTTGTGTCTGTGTATGAACCTCCGCGCAGATGTATGGCAGTAGTCGCCAAGGTACTTGAATCGGATACTTGCGTATCCCTGTGGAAGAAGGGCTGAAGCAGTCCTAAAGACACATTATTATCTAGTCATCTTCTTTTTAGTCATTGCCACATTACTGAGGATTGTGGCTACCACTCCAATTTTTCTGGTGGACAAGGCTGCTTCACCCTTCACGGTACTGCGCTGCATAGAGAGCTTTTCTGCAGGTTCGAGTTCTCAGTTAGGCGAGCGATGCGTCCAAATACCGAACGACAATTGATAGTCCAGTGTGGTTGCCCAGATCTTCCAGAATGGATATTTAGTGCACCTGGCTGTTGGTGGAATGATTAGCGTAATTACCTGCGTCCAATCTCAAAGTGTGCCTTGAGGAAGTCATTGAAGGGCAGCATGTGCTGTTCCTTGGAGAACTCCACGTGGTTGGCGATGTTCTGCAGGATCTTGGACATGAGCATTAGACCTCGCTTAACCGATGCCGGCACCTGTTTGGAGACTATGCCCATCTCTTGCGGAGATACTGGAATAAAAAAATACTAACCAATTGGGACCAATTTTGATAAAAGTGCTACAAATTTTGGTAAAATGGGACCAATTTTGGCTAAACTTCTACCAATTTGGGTAAAATGGGATCATTTTTGGAAAAATAAGATCAATACATATTGGTAGAATATAATAAATTTGGGTAAAATAGGATGAATTTTGACAAAAATTTATCAATTTTGGTATAAGTAATATTGGTTTGGAAAATACTGGGTTGGCATTTGGTTTTCGAAGACCTGCAGTGGTGCCCTTGTTCCCACTCAGGCCATGTGGGTTCAATCATCTAACTAGCAAAATTTTTCGATTATAGTAGGAGAAATTCAAATATCATCAGGTTATTCAAAGCCTTGCAATGTTTATTTCCCTTAAAAAAAGACGAGAAAAAAAAAATTACCAATGGCAGGATTGATGAATCTCAGGAAAAGTACAGTGCCAACAGCGCCAATACTCGTTTGCGGAAACTGGGCGAATCGCTTGCTCAACACCTGGAATCAAATTTAACAGTTAGTTAATTTTTTATTGTTTTTGTGTTTAGTTCCTTAAACTGCATTTTTTTTTTTCAATTTAATGTAAATCAAATTTAATAATATTATTATGTATTAAGTTCAGCAAGTATTTTTTGGTTTTTGTTATAAATTTCAAAGTCGATTTTCAAGTTCAGTGAAGGTTTTATTCAAGTTCTGTTATTATTTCAGTTTTGTCAAATAACTGGTCCGTAATGATATAATAACAGAACTTGATTAGAAACTTCACAGAACTTGAAAATCATCATTAAAATTTGATCGGCCTTGAAAGCCGAAACACCTGTAACAATAACAAAAACCAAAAAAAACTTGCAGAACTTAATAATAATATTATTGAATTTGATTTACATTAAACAAAAAATAAAAAAACAGTTTGTTATTATTATCTCGAGCTTTGTGCGACAAAAAAATCAGTATGTCCTATAGTTAAGTAGTAAGCTGCCAATCAGTTTGAACTATAGATAATGGAAACAAAGGGAGATATGGCATGGAGGCGTGCTGACTGTCACCAAGCTACGACCAAACAGAGCCACTTACGTCAGAATAAAAAGCCATATTTGCATAAATTTCGACGGCCTGGAGGCAATTAAGTGACAGCCTATTTTGGCACCTGCGGGGTTCGTGCAATTTTTTTTTATAAAATACGTCATCATTAGTATTGTGATACATTGTAACATTTTGCAGAAAAACTCGATAATTATGGTTTCCTGCGCATTCAAACTGCGTAAATATATAAATGGTAAAGTGAATAATCACTGATATCGCATCACATTACACTGTTAAGCGTTATTTGACTTATAGTTTAATATGAACTGTTTTTAAGATGTAAGTCAGTGACACTCATACTATTAAAAGCGTAAGTTTAGTGATGCAAAACACAAAGTGATGGTTTAGAGAGGTGAGTAAATTATACAACAATTGCAAAAGGGAAAACAATTTACTCTTACAAAATATTCAGTTTTTGTTAATAAGTAAAAACTTTTTCACAGGATCCGGGATTTTTAGTTACGGCGAAGAATTCACGTACTATTGTAAAAAAGAATGTAAGCAGATTCCATCGTCGAAGACTAAAATACTTTGACTGCAATGCGAGTTGCCTGTAGATGTCGGATACATTTATTCGCAAATCATCAAAAGGCAGAAGCCTGCACAGTCGCGGTCATGTTAGTTTGTTCCCCTCACCCGTAAAGGCATATCTGTTATTTCTTTAATCTGTGGACAGAGCCAATGAAAGTTCGATGCGATTTTCAGTAGTAAGGGTGAACGATGTTGGCAACATGCGTTGTGCATGCAGGTTCATATTAAAAATTGTTCATGACATATTTCCCTTGTTTCTATAATTCATGGTTAGAACCATACCTGATAGAGACAGTGGCACATGCTCCTGAGCTGCGGTGGGAACTTCTCCGCCGTGGTGATAATGGAGTCAAACACCTTCTGCGTCAGCTCCACCAGGTTTTGTCGGTTCACTTCAATGTCCTCGGATGGATCCAACCTGAATGAGCAGAGAAAAAAACTTATTGTTCTGAAAAACCTTTCATAGTATAATCGCAATACAATGGATAATAGGTCGCAGGCCTATTTTCTGGAGAGGGGCTTAGCAGGGGTGCCTAGGTTGATGTTTATTCAGGTCTTGGCAGCGAATGCGTCTGCTCACAAATCGCGTAGCTGGCCTGATTGGGAGTTGAGGTTGAGGGAGATCTTTTGACCTCTCCAGCCGGACTCCCTCGACTTAACGCCTTGCACCGGAAGCATGGATTCATATGTCCATCACTCTTGGACACAGTTAATGTAACCATGATATAAGTGGAAAGAGCAACTCAACATACACACACATATCTACATTGTTGAACATTGATTAATTAGTAAATCATGACTTTACCTGGCAGGATCCACCTCGAAGCTGACCTTGGACCCCTCCTCATCAGCCTGCTCCAGCAGCGGGCTGACCAGTGGCTCCAGCAGGTTCTGCAGGTACGAGGCTCCGTATATTTTGAAGCAGAAGGCCATGATCTTGGAGCCCAGGGAGTTGCCGCGGAAGAGAGTCTGCATGCAGTCTGAGACCTGCGTGAAGAGAAGAAAGAGAATATTTATATATCAACTCTTACGACATCCATATGATACATACAAATAGTCAAACAAAGGCCATCATGGAGCAAACATTTTGGCATGATTTGAATTTTTTTATGTGGCTTTAGAAATTAAAAGCTAATTTGGAAATGTGGCTGAATTAAATCTTTTAACCCCATGTACACCAGTTGCGGTTTCCAAATAACATACATATGGAATTTGGAAAGTCAAGACCTGTGTGGCTATCACAGACGTGTGTAATCGGGCGGAACTTAACACATTTCAAGCGGGCGAAAATAGGGAATATTTTTTATATAGTAGTTGCAACAACGTAACTAAAAGCCTACTTTGTAATACAACTCCGTAAATTGAAAATAAAGTCAGTTTTGGGGCATGTGATGTTTATGTGTAAAAAATGTACATATTACACGAAAAAAAAAATTGTTTTCATTTTTGCACAGATCATTAAAAAAAAACACTTCCGCATCACCAGTGCCATAAGTTTGAGGATTTACTACCCATTCTACAGGTTTAGTATAGTTATCTTCTGATTAAATATTCTTCCACACAAGAGACAAGAAGATAAGAAAATGGGAGACTTGTACATATCACATTGTTTACATATTTATTTATAGTTGGACCCTTACAAAAAGATTGGTATACAATATTCAAATAGAATTATCGGACAGCAATGCCTTTACAGCCATTCAAGTAGGACCAGCGTAAAAGATAGACCTACCCTTCCCTTAGGAAGTATGTTGAGTGAAAGTAAGAGGTCACATAACGTAATATATTATTAGCAATAATATAACATGAGGATATAAATGTTTATAATAAATATATTGTCTCCGAGGTTTAAATGACAAATTGTGACAAGCATAACATTATGTTGCCCAGTCTGAATCCCAGCCGTTGGCTGTTGGCCGTTGGAACGAAACGCCTGTTCCCGGGTGTCCAGAAGGTCCAGTCAATCCCTTCTTTGCCAGACGATATGTGCCGCAGCTGAAGTAGACTCCCTTCTGGCTGACAAAGCCCATTTCAGGTGGCAGAAGAGTGAACCAAACGAACCAACAATGTATTATCTTTATTTATAAAACTGAAAACCGGTTTGTTTGCCCCAGCAAAAACCTTTGAAATGTGAGAATTGGCATACAAATTGCACAGCTTTTTCCGCATGGATTTTCTACATAAAAAGCAACTAATTTCACCATATTTTCCATCATGAGCTGTAAGGCCTTGAAATATAGACGTAACTGTCGAGAAATAAGACAAGACGACATGTTGTTCTGTATGTTTGCACAATAATTTCAAAAGTCGGGCAAAGCCTGTAAAACACAGAGAAAATAAGCTAAAAAATGACATACCTCAACTTCCCTGTAGAACATGTTCCACAGCAGTGGGGACAGCAGGTGCTTGGCGTCGAACAGGGTGACAAACACCCTCGCCAGCTCGTCCATCTGCGATGTGGTCACCACGTTGGCAAGGGCCATGGCGATGGGCAGCTCCCCCTTGTCTGATATCATGGTCACCAGCTGAACCAGTTGTTCAAATCTACGCAAAAATATTATCATATTATAAGTTTTACAAATCGAACCCTTGCTACTTTTCAAATAAAAGTCACAATTGGGCTTGCTCGCTCATATATTAAGAATGCCAGAAGAAATCCGCTGAAAATATTGAGTGGAAGAGGGAAGATATCCAATGGGCCGCAGCAGGCAAAGTTGGGAGAAGCAACTCCAATTAGTGCGAGGAGAGGCTGGGCCAACTATGGACAGAGACTGTGGAAGTAGCACAGGACAGGGACATCAGGCGCTACGTCGAGGCAATAGGTCCCTAACCCGAATAGGACCCGGGGAAAAAAATTAGATTACAGATACAAAATACCAGTTCTAAAACATATCGGAAATCCACAACAAAAAGAATAAAAATATGTTACAGCACCAATGGAACTAGAAGCCTTGCTAGTCAACTCCATTTGTGGCCTGTCTTTTGCACAACCAACAGTGAACTGTAATTTGTGGTATATTAAATGGAGAAAGATTCCTACTATCTTAGAATACAGAAATTAGCCCTCCTGGCTGTCATACCTGACTTTCATTATAAATTATGTCCAATAACAGTTTTTTTTGTTTATTTCAGGAGTTTTATTAAGGAAAAGCCATTATTCCGGGAGACATGACAATATATAATAATAATTATTGTCAACCATTGACATGAATATCAATTTACCGATCGGCCAGGACAGTTTCTGCCAGTGTGTCGAACTCGGTTCCTTGCTGCAGGATCTTGGTAAGGACCTCCATGAAGGCGGCTCTGGTTTGGAGATCTCTGTTGTAGCCCAAATCTGAAATATAGTACATACATTTTTATAATAGTCTTCTTCTATATAAATAAAAAGCAATTTTCGTATGTGTTTGCCCTATAGACTATAGACTCACGTTTCAAAGTTTGTTCTTGTTAATGCCAGGAGGGTTTAGAGAGTTGTGTGGATGGTAGAAGAAGTCGGAGACAAGCTTGTATTAAATAATTACCGCAATTGATTTTTAGGGTACCATGACAAGTTGGTTGCATTCTCTCCTCCTTTAGCCAATGTTTCAGACAGCCTTGCACTATCCATCATCAGAGCAGATGTGTAGATTGTGGATCAAATAAACACCATTTCATTACAAACGTATAATGGCAACATGGCGTAACAATACTTTTTTCCCCGTGAGAATCTCAGATCATATCTGACGAGAGAACTCTTCAACATCCTACCCACATTCTGTAAATTCACAACAAAAAGAGATGTGTACAAACAAATAACGTGTAAACATGTTATAAAACCATTTTAACAAAAAAATGAGAAAAAAGACCGGAGAAATTTGTAATTTCTTCAAAAACATGGTTAAACTTTCTTCTGTTCTATAGATAATTAAATAAATACAGAACTCATTTCAGGTTGGTGAATAAATTCTTGCTATCAGAGCAGAGCAGAGCTGCTATAATTTGTGAACAACTTATCGTATGACCAGAGGACACCAGAGAACGAAGAAGCTACAACTTAATAGTTCTAAACTATAGGCCGGGTTCCGCAGAGGTGCAGGAATCTTCAATATGGTATGAGACCGGCGTCTTTATGAGTTCGTGATTTCATAAGCGGGCTTCCAACCAACTAGTGGTACATGTAGTTTAGTTTATGAAAGAGTGAGAGGATACTCTCACAGTGTGTTATGATTGCTAAGAGATAATCTCACAGAAATGATTAAAAAATCATTATTTTATTACAGAGTGAAGCGGATAAAAGTCTTTAATATATGTAGAAGCCTACCAATGCTGTGCATGAGGCCCGAGTCTATGTTGGCACTGAGCAGATTAGACATGGCCTGTATGGTGGCGTTGCGCAAGGTGTTGGGCTTGCCTGCACGCTGACGAGGGTTCTCCTCGATGCCGGTGCACTCCGCCTCGTTGCAGTCGTTCAGAAGATTCATGAATAGCGTGAAGTACCTAGGAAAAAAGACAATTATTAATTTATCATCTACTCTTTTTATTTCTATACCATAACTGTTGTACACTAAACTGTTGGCGAGAGATCATGAATTCGGGATCCGATTCGCCATTCTATGCATCATCTTGCCTTTGCTCAGTATTGGAAAGTGAGTTAGCTAAGAGCTTCACTGATGCACTCATAGAGGGCAGTGCAAAGAGCTTGCTAAGTCCGCAAGATGGCAGCTAGTAGCCAGTAGTCGCCAGGACCAGTTAGAATGCTCCCAGATAAACTTAGTGTTTTCAGATCTCATTTAGCCAGCTCCTAGTTAGGTCGACTATCGAGTCACCATTGAAATACGAGAAGTATATAATAAATCCCTGATTTAACACAAAGAACTTATTCTTCATAATCTCCTTCCACAACGAGTTGGAGAACTGTTTGTGGGAACACAACACTCGGCGATTCCTTTTAATACACAATTTCCTTCGTGAGTTGAACTTTTCAAAATTGAAACTGATGTCTTGATGAAATTACCATACTAAAAAAGAATCTTTTCGAATCATAACAAGTAATTAAGTAGGCACAGGTAAATCATTTTAAAGAGACCCATGCTTGAATACCGGTGTACTGGACGGATCAAAAAGATAATGTTATGTCGGGATCACACCTCATCTATTCTATGATCAATTCTTCAACATTCAACTTTAACGTTCGTTCTATAAATTGACCTTAGAATAGATAGGTCAGAATGAAGCTTTAAAAAAGAACACTGTCGAATTGAATTTCAAGACTAAATTTAAACTGAATTGATAAACGTCGCTACTCACCCGCTATCTTTTGGAATTTGCAGGGTAAGAGTTAGAAAAACATTTTTGAAACTTTCGATAAACAAATACATTTAAAGGTGTCTTCTTTAAAACGATTTGCCTGTGCCTACCTATAATAGATTTGTATGGTTTACTTTTGCAGACCATTTTTAAAAGTGGAACTTTATAAGTCAAGTTAGGTCTCGTGATGATTTGATTCACAATACTTAGTATATATTAATATGTGGGAATTTAATGGGGAACAATTGAAGGTAAATGGTACAAGAAGATTTAAGATAATAATTTATGTAGATTTACTTCAAGAATAGTTGACTTTTGGCCTCCATCAGGTCTCCGCGGTCGGACTCCTCTGGCTGCAGCGGTAGTCCTCTCAGCAGAGAAGCCACCGCCTCCATGCACGCCTGGTCCAATTCCCTAAGAACCAACAAAAGATATATATTATGGAGAGACTTGAAATCTTTTGCGAAATTCACATTACTTTTTAAATGGTAATTCTCCTTTGTCCAGAATGTCGAGACTTGTCAACTCACCATCGAGTCAAAGCATTGAATTTTTTGGTGTAAGCCTAAATGAATTTCGACAGTCGATACGTAATGTGTAATTTAATGTAACGTAAGTACTTTAAACCTTCTTCATGCATTGTAATTGTAATTGTCTTCCATCTGTACTTTTTATATTATATGTATATTGTCATTGCTCATCATTTCTATATGCTCTCCTTTCACTGCCATCTCTGTTTTTTATTTGTGTAAAAAAATATTATATTCTATTTGTCCGTAAATAAATAAATTATTAAAAAATCAACAAAATTATGAGTCACAGCATTTTCGACGCCAACTTTAGAATTCTTATGTTGAATATTTATTACTTTCATATTTAAAAATAGCAAAAAGTTGTGTGAAAAATACGAAAATTTGCGTCATTAGACGAAAAATTGAGAATCTTACATTATTTACATATAAATGGCAAAATTCACATAATAATTACGAATTATACGTCATCGCAAATGCGGTAACATTTTCAGGTCTCTATATGTGTACGTACATTCTATAATATGTTTCAAGAATGAAAACAAGTTTGCAGTCTTTCAGCATAAAATTCTATGAAAAATAAGCTAGAAATCAGATTGTACAGGATAAAGATGAATCTTGAACTCCAAAATCTTACAGAGCATGAGACCATTGTAAGATACATTAGATACCAAAGACTGCGATGGACTGGTCCTGTGAAAATAATGTCACATGATTATGACTGTAGGCAGGCCGAGGAAGAGTGGATAGACTGTGTGCAAGAGCACTGGAGCAGGATGGCAAGGACCGAGGACTATTCAGTCTGCATTTGGCCTTAGCCAATGACGAGGAACCGCTGGGATGTAGCGTCGTAATGATGAAATAGGAGACATACAGGACAGTCATGTCCAGGTGATTGAGATATCTGTTCCTTACCTGGTGATGGCCGACACATCTCCGCAGACCGGCGGCGCGATTTGGTGGCTGGTGCCCAACACCCAGTCGGTCAGGTATTCCACCAGCTTGTTGCGGAACTTCATCTCCTGGCGGAAGGCCAGGTCGTCCCGCCGCCGCATCATGGCCTCCACCACCTGGCACAGCTTGGTCTTGATGTGCACCGACAGGACGGTCATGTCCAGGTGACGGACATATCTGCAAATCAGTTCAACTATAATTACAGCTAGACCCAAAGCAAAGAAGGTCCACTTATACAAGTTTAGTTACAATTTAGATACAATTAGTAGTTCGCTACAATTCATTGGTGGCTTGCCACACCGCACTCCCCTCCCGCTGTGTTTATTCCAGACCAACCCAACCCCTGTTACTCTTTATTAGCGTGGGAGTGTGGCGAACTCATCGCTCAGGGAGTGGAAACACAACCTGCAATGCCCACCCAAGCCAAGGTGTGAGCTACCGTGTTCAGGCTGAACAGTACCTCTAGAGTATTTGAGGAACCTAGAGAGGAGAGTTGAGGCCACCTTGGTAGATTGTCCCCTCTTGGGGCCTTTGAGGAATCTAGAGGTAGTGGAGAGGTGAGCTGAGACCACCTCGGTGGACTCTTTCCATCAAAATAGGGATTTTCGATGAGAAAACCCTCACCGCTACAGGATCCTCCAAGGGATCCATATGCAGGGACCTTCACGAGACTTGGAAACAAATTCAGAGGAATGAGCTGAAATGGGAGGCCCATGACCTTAGTGCTCACTGGAACTATTTGTATACCCTCTCGGATTTGATAAACATTAATAATTCTCTCTATTGAAGAAGTCTCATATGAGGTGTGGCTTGAATATGTACTCCGGATAAAATGGAATGCAAGAAGAACTGGGAAAAGTAATTATGGAAGGTGTGTGAGGAGATGCCCAGGACAGTGATGCATTGTCAGAGTGATGGACCCCTACCCGAATAGGACAAAGGGAAGAAGATGAAATGAGATCTTTACCTTTACGTGTATTATGTTATAGGTTAAAGATTAAGTACCGAACTATAGCCAGCATGAGCCCTTCGATGGAGGTGACGCTCAGGTGCTCGGCGGGCTGCTCGTTCTTGTTGTTGTCGAGAATACTCTTCATGATGAAGATGGTGTGCTCCACAAACTGCGTGTTCACCTCTGTCAGCATTACCTGCACATTGTCATAATGCAAAATTTAAAAAAAATCATTCACAAAAAAAATAATAGAACTGACCCAAATGAGAACCTTGGGGAACACCACTAGAAATATTAATGCATAAAAAAAACTAGAAATAACTAGGGCTCATGAAAGAAAATGCTTAAAAGCATTAAGTTTAACTATCGCCCAATTACATTACTAAATTCATTGTCTAAAGTCTTTGAAAAAGCTAGCAATAATCAATAATAATAATTGGATAATTTATTTAGCACCATTTTTTGGAAAATCACCTCAACTAGTTGAATTGATGCAAAAGTTAATGGTAGAAAAAGTTGCCTGAGAAAGACATAATCGAGCGAATACTTAATTTGGGTCATGTCAATGGTCAGAATAACAGAAGAGTATGTATGAATGTGAATGATACAAGGAGTGTGTGCCCAGACAGAGCTGTGTATGTGTAAATGGCATTATGGAGTTAGTGCATTATGGAGGACCCATCAATTTGTGCACGCGAGGTAGAAGAAGTAATCACATCAGCAATGGATTGCTACATTCCCTTCTCCGTCAAATCCTCTGGAGCGGGCACAAAACCGTGGTTTGACCATCGCTGTGCTGAAGCTGTCAGACTCAAAAATACGGCTTTTAATGCACTCCGGAAGATTAGCTCCATGAATAACCTTTCGGAATACCGAAAACGGGCAAGGGATTGTAAGAGAGTTCTAAATAGAGCTAAGAGCGATCACGACCAGAGAATTGCGAAAAAGCTGGCTGACTGCCCCACTGGTAGCCGTGCTTTCTGGTCACTCGCTTGCTCGATCGGAAGAAATTTCTGCAGAACCACTTTCCCACCTCGGCCCGCGAGAAAGCTGAATTATTAGGCAAAATTTTCGCGGAAAACTCAACTCTTCAAGATAACGGAGAGACTCCCCCTTCCATTCCGCACTGCGGTTTTCAAATGGAGGAACCGAAGATCCGGAACAGAGAGATTCTCCGAGTCTTGAACGAGCTGAAAGTCGACAAAGCCAGTGGGCCGGACGGAATACCTGCCTTGGTCCTCAAGAGGTGTTCTGCAGAAATGACTCCAGTGCTCGCGAAATTATTTAGGCTCTCTCTCAAAGGTAGAAAGGTGCCAGATCTTTGGAAAAAGGCAATCGTCCACCCAATCCCAAAAAAGGGGGACCGTTCCGACTCTTCTAACTACCGCCCCATAGCCATCACTTCCATACTCTCGAAGGTATTAGAAAGGGTGGTTAACAACAAATTGCTCACATATCTCGAGAATAACAATATCCTAAGCGATCGGCAATATGGATTTCGTCGAAACCGATCGTGTGGCGATCTACTCGGATATGTAACGCATATTTGGGGGCGGTACATGGAACGTTTTGGTGAAACCCAAACCGTTGGGTTAGATATCTCCAAAGCCTTTGACAGAGTCTGGCACCGGGCGCTTATCGGGAAATTACCATCGTATGGGATCCACCCACCCCTGCATAGTTGGATTGCGGACTTTCTGAGGGGAAGAACAATTCAAACCGTGGTTGACGGCTCTTCTTCCTCACCGCACCAAATCAATGCGGGGGTGCCACAAGGATCTGTGCTGTCTCCGACGCTGTTTTTATTGCACATCAACGATCTCGTTGAATGTGCACCAATTCACTGCTACGCTGATGACAGCACCGTTCACGAGGGTTATCTTTTTGACAGGCCCCCTTCCACCTATGATGTCCGAACAGCTCGGGAAGTTTTGAAGCGAAAAATTGACCACCACCTAGAGATGGTTCGTGCCTGGGGTAAGGCCAACTTGGTCAGTTTCAACGTCTCAAAAACCCAAGCGTGTCTGATTTCGGCAAAGAGGGAGATCAATGACTGTCTGGTGCAATTTGATGGGAGCACTCTCCCCAATAAAGACTCCATTGAAATGCTTGGAGTTACTATATCAGACCAGCTCAAGTATCGGGGATCCATAGAAGCCCGAGTAAATCAGGCCTCCAAAAAGTTGGGCGTCTTGTACAGGGCTAGGAGATTCTTCAAGTGACCAGCTGCTGACCCTGTACAAGTCTCAAGTCCGCCCAACTATTGAATTTGGGAGCCACCTTTGGGCTGGTGCCCCAAAATACTTGATAAACCTGCTTGAGTCTGTGCAAAGGAGAGCGATCCGTCTGATTGACAATCCGTTGTTAACAGACCGATTGCCTTCTCTGATGCATAGACGCAATGTAGGCATGCTGTGTCTGTTCTACAGGTATTTCAATGGAGCCTGCTCCAAGGAGCTAGCAGCATTGATTCCTGATGCACCGGTGCACGTGCGCGAAACTCGACGGACACGAACTGAACACCCGTTCACGGTTGACGTTGGCTTCATGAGAACGGGCCGTTTTTACGACTCGTTTATGTGTAAGTCGGCTCGTATGTGGAACGAGCTACCGGCATCTGTTTTTCCTCCCTCCTATAATCCGAGCCTCTTCAAGGCCCGCATTAACAAATCCCTTCCTACAGCCCCTACCTTACTCCGCCTAAGTTAAATTATTGTTATTTGTTGGTTTTGTTGAAGAGTGGGACCTGTTGCTGGGAGTCGAAGAACTTGTCTATGATGGCCCTCAGCTGGTCGAAGAGAATAGGGTAGAGGGCGGAAGACATCTCGTGGCCGATGAGCTCCTTGACATGCTTCTGGATCTGCGGACCGAACTTCTCATTGATACAGACCAGCAGGCGCAGGAGTTGTCCCACAAACCTGGAAACAGAATTATAAGGTTGACTTAATGATCTCATTTCATCTCACTCCTGCCAGTCAAAAATCTGTAGGGTCTTTTTGAGGAGAGGAAGGAGTGAACATGGGTATTGAAGAGTTGTAGGAGGGAGGAAACATATAGGCAGGCAGATTGTTCAATTGTGTTGGACTCATAGTTGTAGAAATGACCCGTTCCCATGTGACAAATGTCAACCTTGTACAAATGTTGGGCGCGCGTTTAACGTGTTCCCGACAATGCACCGGTGCCGAAGGGATCAATGACGATACGTAATAAAATGTTGCATTTCGAAAGGATTTAATTTAAAGTGAGCTATTTGTTTAAATTATTGTAAATTAAAAAAAATAACTTACTGCGTTACAGGGCAGTACTGGACATCTTGGGAGCTGTTTGCAAGCACACTGCACTTTCTGGTATCCACCAAACCTGAAAATATAATTAATTTTTTTTAAATAACTCTCCCGCTGCTGAGAGCTTATTACCTCTCTTTCTGTTGCATGCATTGTTTGTGAGAAATAAAGAGAAGTTACAATGGAACTATCAGAAGTATAGTACAGTAGAACCCCGTTAATTCGAACCCCGATAATTCGAAAAAACGCGTAATTCGAAATTTTCGCCAAAAAAATTTCTGCAGAAAATTTTTTTCATGCAAAGTGGTTTTTTAATTCGAAATTCGTTAATTCGTAATTAGAAATTTATTTTTGTCCGCGCACGAAAATTTGTTCGTGTAATTCGAAAAAATTTGATTTTTGCCAAAATAAATCATAATATTTCGTAAATCTGAATCTAAAAGTCAGCCGTGGCGGTAAAACGCCGAAAAATGTATTTTTACGTGGTTATACATCGCCCTAATTAGTATTATTATTTTGGAAATCTGAATCGATTTACACTGGAATGTTGTATTTTTTCAAATTTATTTCGAATTTCCGAGTTTGAAGGGCCGAGAAAATACGTTTAACACGGATATATGTCGTAGTTTTACGAATTTACACCAAATATCTGAATTTAAAGGGTCGGCCGCGACGAAACTCGGCCGCGAAATTTCGATTTACGCGTAAATGTATTGTATATTTACGAATTTATTTCGAATATTTGAATTTCTAATAGCCCGCCGCGACGGAAATCAGCCGCGAAATCTCGATTCACGCGTAAATATATCGTATTTTTACGAATATCTGAATTTCAAAGGGTCCGCCGTGACGGAAATCGGCCGCGAAATTTCAATTTACGCGGAAATATATCGTATTTTTACTAACTTTACTTCGAATATCCGAGTTAAAAAATAAGGCGCGACGGAAATCGGCCGAAAAATGACATATTTTTACGAATTTACTTCAAATATCTGAACTTAAAAGGGCGGCCGCGACGAAAAACTGCCGATAAAATTCGATTTACGCGGATATATATCATATTTTTACGAATTTACATCAAATATCTGAATTTAAAGGGTCGGCCGCGACGGAAATCGGCCGCGTATTCTCGATTTACACGGAAATATATCGTATTTTTGCGAATTTATTTCAAATATCTGAATTTAAAGAGCCGGCCGCGAATTCTCGATTTACGCGGAAAAATATCTTTTTTTACGAATTTACATAAAATATCTGAATTTAAAAAGTCGACTCTTTAAATTCAGATATTCGAAATAAAGGGCCGGCCGCGACGGAAATCTACCGCGAAATCTCGATTTACGCGGAAATATATAGCATTTTTACGAATTCATTGCGAATATCTGAATTTAAAGGGCCGGCCGTTACGGTAATCGGCCGCGAAAATAAAGAAATAATTGGCATTATTACGAATTTACTCCTAAAATACCACCCGGATTTGAAGAGGCGGCCGAGAAAATCGATTTTCGGCGTATTTTTTTTTTTTTTTTTCATAAAATTTCGAATTACGTGGGAATTCGTTAATTCGAAATTTGATTTTTGATGTCCCGTGGATTTCGAATTAACGAGGTTCTACTGTATTCTTCTCATTTGTCTAATTGTTTTCTAGAAATTCACATGTAACATTTTTATCAAATGGGCATTCCAGCACCATTTTGTTTTTTTCACATTTGAAAGGTCCCTGTTAAACGCCGATTCTGTATTTTAATTTGTTTTATGTGACACCTCGCAAGAGGACCCCTGTCTGTACAATGTAAAGGCAGGGGAGCTATGTCACCACTCGGTTGCGCAGCGTTGGGGCTGTAGGAAGGGATTTATCAATGCGGATCTTGAAGAGGCCCGGATTTTATGAAGGAGGAAAAACAGATGCCGGTAGATTGTTCCACATACAAGCCGTCTTACACAAAAACGAGTCGAAAAGCGGCTGGTTCTCGTGAAGCCAACATCAATTGTGAACTGTGAACGGGTGTTTCGCTTGTGTACGTCGAGTTTCACGCACGTGCACTGGGGGTCAGTGTTGCTAGCTCCTTAGAGCAGGCTCCATTAAAATACCCGTAGAACAGACTCAGCACGCCCACATTGAATCTGTGCATTAGAGATGGCAATCGGTCTGTTAACGATGGATTGTCAATCAGATGGACCGCCCTCCTTTTGCAAAGGATCAAGCTTTCACTTTATCATTTCTCTTAATTTTTCTTCACACAATCAGTTCCTTCTTCAAAATGGCACTTAAATTCAAAGCAAATTTGAGTTCATTGAACATGAATAATTTCACACAGGAATAATATACACATCACAGACAACCGAAATTAGTTTGTTTGATAATACCCAGGAAAGGCTCAAGCATTCATCTATTCCGCAATTTACTTAAATATAAGTTTACCTCCATGCAGAGACGTGACGCTTGAGAGTGTGAGGCAGCCGAGAGTGGAGGCATGTCCAACAGGCACGGTGCGAGCCGGGGGAGTGCCATTCTTTTTCTGCAGGCACACACCGCCCAGCGCGCACAAGAACGAGGTCATGTTGGCCCACTCGTTTATCTGGTCCTGGAAGCGATCAGTTTATTAGACACAATATAAAAAAAAACACGGTAATTTATACATATATTTTTTTAATCGAAATTATTTGTCTCGTCGTAAATAGCTCATGGTTGAAATGCTGACGTACTCGGAAGGAAAATCACTGTACTGTTTTGCTCCGAATGAGTTTATTTGAGATATGAAATTTAATCAACTGTGAATTCAACTCTCATTCTGAAGTAAATACAAATACGATGAAACTCGTTTTAAAAGTTCCGTCTTAAGTAGTTTTCATGCTTAAGAAGTTTGGTTTTTCGGTCGCTTGGAGCATGGTCCAATTTATCCCACATGTATGGAAGATGTTGAATCAGCAAAGTGAAAATTGACGATAACTACTTTTTTACTACTAGGATAAATTTCCATCTTACACCTCTAGTACATATGTAGACCAGAGGTGTAACGAACCTCCAAGTCGTGTTCACTGCTCTGGTGGGAGGCCCTCCGCTTGCTGGTGGGGCGCGGTAGGGCCTCCAGGGGGCACTCCTCGCCTCCCTTGCCCGCCTGGCCCTTCGGGTAGGACTGCAGCAGTTTGCACATCGAGTCCCTGCACGAAACATATTATTATAAGAAGTATAAGAAATGGATGAGTGTGCACTAGAGCTGTAATATTTTTAAGAAGATTAGCAATTTATATGCCAAGTTTTTCCTCCCCATTTCTAATAAATGTGGCAGGCCACTTTGGAGTCCAATTGAACTGCCTTTATATATCTATTATATTTAAAAATAAAAAACAAATTTAACCTTAAACGAGCGAGAATGACAGTGTTGCCAGTAGGGAGAGAAAGTGTGGCAAGTGAAGAAAAGGGGCAAATATAGGGAATAAACACGCGCGAAACTTAAATGAAAAGGGCGAAAGAGCAAGCTCTCTCTCATAATAATAATGGATTCCAGGCATCGATAAGGAACACAAAATATAAATTTTATTGGTAGGTAAAATTATTTTATTATATTTAAAAAAAAAATCAAATTTAACCTTAAACGAGCGAGAATGACAGCATTAAAATAATTGTTCTTACCAATTCCTGAAAGTTTCCTCCCAGGCCGGCTGGACACCATTCACACAGTGCTCTATCTTCCTCAAGTGAGCCATGATTCTTTTCTGAAGCGCAGCTCGACCTTTCATAAAAAAATAAATCAACAAGGTAAGACCAATACCGTAACAACTCGGGGGTTGAGTAGACTATTCTCTTGTTCTTTTTCAGGGTGCACTTACAGAAAAAGAGCGCTTTAAATTTTCACTTCAGAATCCATTTTGAAGAGAAAACATTCTGATGCTCAGCAGAGTGTACTACAGAAAAAGAGTTTGAATTTCCACTTCGAAGCACACACAGGGGCAATATTTTTAATATATGCGTAAGGATCAGTGTAGAAACGGTAGATGAATATACATACCATGAACATTTTCATAGAAACACATTCTAGAAACATCTTGGCTGGCTGAGGGGGCAAAAAATAATATTAATATTGACACCAGTGAATGGTAAGTGAAGAAGACAACACAAAAAATGAAACCTAAAAATATCAGGAACCAGAATCATAGCAAATTGTTGAACAGAAGCCTTACAACTGCACGAATCTTGCTTGTACTCTACAGTTCACTGTAGCCTCTCCACAGTTGAAAACAACAAATAACTTACGATACACTACCGCCCGTGGGGCCACTAGTTATCCAAAATCAATTGCATTTACGACTCTAGACTCGGACGAGCCACATCTTTTCACATACTCGTGTATCGTTTATCAAATATATTGATCTTAATTGTTAAACCACCTTCTGCATTAGTGTAAGTCGTATAACATAATTACACTATAATTCCCTAAATACCTGTGGTGAGCACAGTGCTGGCCTGCGCTATCTCGGAGAAGATGTGGTAGTTGGGCAGCAGGCTGGTAACGTTAACCTCCTCCGTCCCGCAGCGGATGTCGGCCTCCTGGCACAGCAGCGAGAAGCACGACATGGCCACCAGCACGGCGTCCATGTCGATAGACCACAGGTACATGAAGAATACCACCTGGTTAAGAAGAAGCAGAAGAATAAAAACCAATGAAAGAAAAAGTAATAACAAACAAAGAGTGGATCAAATACAATTTTGGTCCTCTGTCAATAGGATAGGTCATCATGTCCAAATGAATTTGAACTAAAATACTCAGCGACGAATACCTGCTCCATTCATTTCTCAGCGAATTTGATGAGGTTCACAGGGTGACAATGCCTGAGGTCCGAGACTGGCTCATAGACCTGAATATTCCCATTTGACCCCTCACTATTTATGGGAAAAACCTACTGATTTGCGTGAAACTCGACATACACGAGCGGAACACCCGTTCACAGTTGATGTTGACTTCATGAGAACGGGCCGGGTTCTCGGGGAGAACCGGGCTTCTTCGACTAGTTTTTGTATAAGACTGTATATGAGGAACGAGTTACCAGCAACTGATTTTTCTCCTTCATATAATCTGGGCCTCTTCAGTTTTTTTAAACACCTTAGTTTGTATAAATCTGCTAAATTAATAGATTCAACATGTCTGCGATATTAATTTATCAAAATAAAATGTATATTACTCAGCCCTCGATCCTTCGATTAACTAATCGGAAGCTAATTGAAAATGTAAAACTTTCGCCGGTATACTGCCCATGTTGCGATGGTGTTAGTAGCAAATAAGTTGCTCAATGGGCACATTTGCAATCCATAGATTGTTTTATATCTATGATAATTTTTCTAGAGCTAGGCAGCATAGGCTTTTTTATTTTTCCAAGAGGCAGGACCAACGTACGAATGATCATACCTTTGGGGATAATGACTACACTCTTAAAGCACCTTTCTTGCGAGAAAGACATTTTTCAGTTAAACTTCAGTGACTTCAAGACTGTAATAAATATTTTTTTTACACAATGTTGTGTCTCAACTGACGTAATTAATGTAATTGTAAATTTTGTGAAACTGTTTCACTGTATTTTACAGTAAAAACATAAATGTTAACACCGACAGACAAGCTCCTTACAACGAAAGATTAAACCCAACTCACCTCCAGTTTGATGTGTGCTTGCTTGCAGATGGCGATCTGACTGCCCACGTTGGCGTAGTCCTTGTGGCGCAGCAGGAAAGCGTTGCGGCAGCGCAAGATCTCGCGCACCCAGCGCAAGATCTCCGTGTAGTTCATTATCTGGTGCTGGATCAGTTTCTGGCTGATGCTGAACAGCACCTGGGAGCTGGGCATGGAAGAAAGGTTAGACTATGACATGAGGCTGTTTATAGTAAACAAATAAATTGTTAAAATTAATGTCTGAATACAGATTTGCCTAGTGAATGTATTATGCAAAACCTACAATAATAAATTGACTAATTGACAGAGCGAAGCGAAGTCCTGTTTTAACTTGACTGTTTTGCCAAGGGAGACCCCCTGACTGTAGAATCATATCATAATCATCACAGCGCTATTTCCCAGGGTGGGATTAGACCTCACCTATAAATACTCTCCACTGGTTGTGGTTCCCCGTCATTCGCCTTCAGTACTTAGTCGTTTTCGTCCGGCTCTAATCCAATAGTCTATCAAAGTAATTCAATACAAGTTAGTTTCCCATACCTGATATCCCAGAAGGTATTGACGGGGGCTTCGGGGTTCCACATGTGTATGCGGTTGGGGTGGTGCAGCGCCAGTAGGGCCTCCATGGCCTCCTGCGACACGTCCCCCATGGCCCCCTGGTGCACCAGCGACACCAGCCCATTCATCAGTTCCAGGGTGGAACTCTGCACCTCGTGGCCGGCCTTTCCTTGGTTCTGGAATTATTACAAACAAATTGAAGTTATGATCTTATTACGTTCAAGGGGTAATTGGTTAACTCTTCTAGTGAACTTCTGGCAATATAATCGTGATTTATTTTTGGTATTTGTGGGGTATTATTATGCTGTGTTGTGCTTCCTCCTTCTTTAACCAATCTCAGTAAAATTACGAGCATGCAATCTCAGCCATCCTGAAAATTCGGCAATTGCCGAGCACTTAATTTAAACAGGCCATCACATTGGATGATTTGTTCCTGATGTCCTGGGAATACCAAAAACGCATCAACCACGCTTAATTACATATGAAATTGAAATCCATAAATAAACCATTAATATTAATAGTTCTTGGTATCCGTTACTTGATGGCTACACCTAAACTAAATTACGAAAACCATATTAATTTAACTAATACCGGCCCTAAGAGGATTGGAGCGGGCAACACGGTATCGCTTCTACATTAACTCCACACAGGAGGCCCTGAGGAAAATGATTTGTCTTAAGGCCTATCTCATCTCTGGAGATGCTGTGTGGAGGGTCTTTTTGAGGAGAGAAAGTGACATATGCACTGATAGTTTACCATCAAGGGTATTAGTAAGAAAATAACTGAAAAACCTAATTGAGATCTTAAGAAAACATCATAGGATTCCGTGGGCCAAAAGACTGGGATGGGCTGGCGATGTGGAAGTAATGTAACAGTAAGAGGTTAATTGACTGCGATGAAACTTGAAATAGATCGGTGCGGAATGGGAAAGTCTAATGGCTAGACTAAGAAGGATCGAGCAAGTGATGTGATTGTGCGCAGTAACATAGTAAAGTGACAACTTACATTAAGCATGAGCATGGGATCAGCGTGGATCAAGCGCACCAGGCACATGAGCAGGTTCCTGTAGACGGGCATCTCCTCAGAGCGGTTCATCTTGCCCTGGATATCCTTCGACTTCAGGGTCAGCGATGTGATCATGCGGAGAGGGGTGTGCGCTATATAACCCTGAAAATACATAAAGAAAAAAAGGAGATTTTCAAAAGAGGCTGAAAGTTGTGAAATAACTAGAATGTAGTAACTCTTGACATTATAGACGCATGTCTCTTACCGTGCACAGAAATGGTGTCATTTTTTAGTAGTTCACTAGAGCTCATTGGTGACTTGCCACACACCCTTCATACCGTACATTCTGGACAACACTAGGGAATGTTCTTTGCTTTTTGATCGAACTATAAACAACAAGTAGTTGGTTTGGAGGATAATTTAATTTAATTTTATCTATAATGTACACAACAGACAAAGTTAAGATGGCAAAAAAATTACAAATAAATAACTAAAAAACAACAACCGTCCAACAACGGTGCACAACAATATGTAAAAAATAAAATTAAGTAAATAAAAAGAAAGGGACGATAAGTTCTAAGGGCTATCGCTAAATATGTCTGGAATCTTATAATAATAACAATAATATTTGGATGATTTGTATAGTGCCGTTTTTGTGCAAAATCACTTCAAGGGCGCTGTATATATATACATATAGGTCCCGCAAGATTTATTGCGTCCGTGCGTAAATCCGTCTTCGGGCGTCCAGCACTTCTAGTTATTTTTTTTAGATTGTTTTTGTGAATATTGCACTATGTATTGCTCACAATAATCGCTAATATCATATTTTTTTAATATTCATAATAATGCAGGTTTTGATGTTTATTATACTTTCATAAATTTTTTTGCGTCACGTACAGACTCACGTCCGGATGTATATTGAAGGTTCCTTTTAATATAGGTTTCACGTCCTTTCACTCTAATTTAATTTTTACGTCTTCCGTATATTGCTAACTCTTCTAATAAAGGTTTCACGTCCATAATGAATAATTTATTTTGGCGTCCGAGTGTATATTATTTATATGTTACATAGTGTAAATTTAGTGTTTCAGGCTAAAAATTATTGCTTATAATATCTTGTCTTAAACATTAGTTTATCAAAAAAATAATAATAAGGAATATGTTTTGATACACAGCGAAAACAAAAATCAACTTTAAAAAAAATTTTGTGTTTGATACATTGCGAAAAAGCAATATCAACTTTCAGTGAAAAAAAAATAATTAAAAAAGGTTTTGTGTCTGATACACAGCGTAAAAAAACAATATAAACCTTCGAAGAAAATTATAAATGTGTGCCTGGTCCACAGCTAAAACATAAAATCAACCTTCAATGTAAATAAAAATATATTTATGTCCGATCCACAAGCAAACACACGAAATCAACATTTAATGAAAAAAATAATAAATTAAAACATTAACGCGCTAGTAATAGTTTTGCAAGCAACTTTAAATAGCCAAGTATTTTTGGAACCACAATGAAAACTTAATGCCGTCAACTTTTAACCAAACTAAAACAATTTTAAAACTGTAACATGAGAGTAATAATTTTGCATCTTGTATACAAACATACCTACTGGGCGCAGGCGTGCGACAATTTTTTTTACAACGATATCCTTAATGAAAATGTATCGTTTCAGAACGCGCCAGTTCGCTCCATTGCAGAGGGCGGTCGGACATTTTTAGGTCGGGACATCAATTTACCGTCCGCTGTAAACCAACCATCTTACAAAAATGCCCACCTGCGCAGGGCACTTTTTAGTTCTGAGTCCCTAAGCTCCTAAACTAAGAGTAAATATATAATATATATATGTATTTTTCTTGATGTTAATTAACCTGTGGTGTCCCAGGAAATTCCAAGCTCAATTTCCAAAGGCTCAAATTCCAAAATCAAACGTCAAGTGTCCACTTAAATTTTTTTTGTGTCGCATTGTATAAGTATATGATAACAATTCTTCCAGATTTCGGTAGTTTATACAACTGTTGTTACTAATAATATTATTTTGTACAAGAAACCTGTAAATAAATAATGCTAAAAATATAATTATTCATTATGACGTAAAAATTTTGACATTTCTTACGAAGTTAATTTTCATCACTTTTCTTGGGTGAAATATTATAAAAATTACATCAAAATAATGTAGATAAAACTATCTTTCTGATGATACCTCAAATCTATTATTTCCACAATCAATTTATATCAAAAATAATGAAAGAAGACGCTTTGACACTAAAAACGCGGGAAATATTTCGTTGGCATTCCACAGAAAAATTCTTTGTAAAAAATCTGAAAAGCTAGAAGGTATTTGCTGCGTAAAGAACGAGAATAGCCCAAGCGATTGTGACCTTGTTCTTCATACAAATTCCTTATACATAAGGGTAAAAAACGCACATAATTTTTTTTAAATTCGTAGATAATGTGCCGCACTCACATATGCGGTCCCGGGATATGACGGGTTAATATGTACCTCCCTAATTGATATTAACTCGTGTTTAGGGAGGGAGTATTATTATATATTAGGAACATACATAGGATACACACTAATAAATTATTGCAAAAAAATATACAGAAAATTTAAAAAAAAAGGAAAAATTCACATACATTTATTTTTTTATTTTTTAAAAGAAAGACAAACATTCCCGGGCTACGAATAACCTGACAATATTTGAAAATCTCCTATCACCACCACAGTAAGCTGAAAATTTTGCTTGTGTTGTGATGGAGGACTTAGCCAGCCGAGGAATTGAACACACTACGCCTGGGTGGGACCCAAACGCGATGTCAACTCGGCCACCGACCGGTCATATACATATAATATATAACTGACACATTCACACAAGAGGTTGGGGGAGAAGGTGAAGTTTGTTCTTTGGAAAGGAATATGGAAAGTTTCGGGGTTTCTTAGTAGACGGTGATTGATATTGATTTTGATTATGGCTAAGAGGGAAGATTAATAAAAGTAACAAATAATATACAATACTCGTACCTGCGTTGCTTTGTTGAGGGTATCGGTGAACATGGCTCTCAGCTCGGCGGAACGGCTGTACAAGAGCTCTATTTGTGGCCACCAGTTCAGCCTGGTCTGCTGGATAATTCTGGAAAAAATATAAGCCGCTATTTTAAAGTTTACATAACATATTTTAGCTTTCAAATTAGCAGTATATCAAAAAAGTGTGTTGTAGTTTGGTGACTTTTTGAATTGACCTGAATGGCGACGGAATTATAAAGACATAATATGAAATTAATTTTATGTCAAATAAGTAAAAATATATAAAAATATATAAAAAAAAAAAAAAAATTTAAAAATTTAAGTACAAATGAGGAAAAAAATGCTAAAGAGGAAAGTCTACCCATTGGCAGAGCCGGAACTGTGATTGAAGTTGAACTGGAGAATTAATATCAATTCAACTTCATTCAATTTGACGAGATTGGCAGTGAATTTAGATTATACTTAAAAAAACACAACAAAATTTCTGACCTTATTGGTTAACGTCCACTTCAAAATAAGTATAATCTTAACCTATATATTATAATATCCTAATTATATAATAATATCTATAATTCTACTGGCTGTACCAGTTTTATGTGAATGGTTCTTGTAAATAAAAACCAGTTATTCAAACAACAAAACACTCTGTCCTTTATTTAGAGTAGAAACTCTTATAATTGGGAATGAGTGTGTAGGGCGGTCAGGAGACTAACCTCCATTCCCTTGTGCTCTCAAAAACTATCTCTGTTGGTAAAAAAACTAACTGCTAACTCACCTCGCTTCTGAACTGGAGGGGCAAACCTATATACTAGAGACATCTTTATGAGCTACTAGTAATAACCTTTTGTAATATTATTACTAGTATTTCTGTGAACAGTAGACCTCGCGTCCAAAACAGTATGTTTCTAATTTTCTCTTATTTAATAAATCGAAAAACAATTTTTTTTCTGAAATCATTAAGTTTGGAAGTAGGTACTTAAATACACATCGACTAAATTATAAACCACATCATATTTTATGTACCATTTTTATATTTCAAATAAGGAATTATACAATTTATCCAAAGAAACATCACTATCTCAATGAAAATTCTTTTTTCAAACTTTCTTCAGACAGATAGGTACCATAAAATGTATTGATTATTTCGATTTGACAGCTCCTAGTAGGATGCAAACTCTGGTAGGATAAAAAAATAGTGTGATGGCCATGATGAAATGCCAAACGGTCGAGTTAAAAGAGGCCTTCGCTACACTCAATCAATTACTTGTGAGAGTCTAAGAGTATAAGTATTGGAATTTGGGGTATAAATAAGACAGTGAAAACAAAGTAGTCCATCATTAAGTTAACGTGTCTTACTTTAAAAGTGACGTAACAATGACGTAATGGTATGCAATGGGGCTGGAGAGGTTGAGGCAGGCCTTCAGGGCCTCGTTGTTGTGCGGCATTATCCGGAAACAGGAAACAAAGCAGTCTATCATCAGGTCAATGTCGCTGTACGAGTAGTACGACTGTCCACGAGGGTAAGGCTTTGACGGGTTGAACAGCAATGACTGAAATAGACAAAACAGGATTGCAGCATAATGAATACCTATTGGAAAAAATTGATGACTTTGAATTGAATCAATTTAAATAATATTAAAATTTTTTTTTTTTTTTTTTATAGTGAATACCTC
Source organism: Hesperophylax magnus (assembly GCA_026573805.1). Lineage (NCBI taxonomy): Eukaryota > Metazoa > Arthropoda > Insecta > Trichoptera > Limnephilidae > Hesperophylax > Hesperophylax magnus. The sequence goes on along the minus strand of JAIUSX010000184.1, from coordinate 6,667,437 downwards.
ACAAGAGTCCCAACTGCTCCCGTCTGGAGCCAGTGAGACTATGGCATCCCCAATTGGGGGATGTTGTGAGGCTGAAGGTAAGTGGGGAAGGGAAAGAGGAAGGTGGGGAAGTACCTGGCTATTCAGATCTAGTCACTAAACACGGCTAAAGCCATTTGGAGCAACGTTTCAATTCTGAATGGTGGTCTTACACCAGGGCGATACTGATAGTATCTTCCACTCTGGAACGTGCCGCAAATATACTATATATTATTTTAATTAATTAATTGTGAAATAACACAAATTAATCAAATAAAATTTATTTGCGAACGCCGGGTTCGAACCCGCGACCTTCGGAATGGCAGTCCAATGCGTTACCACTGGACTATGCCGGCCGTCAAATTATTAAAATTGAATAATTGTAACGTTAAAAATTATGCAAATTTAAATTGCCAAAGTAGTGCTCGATTATTGTTTTGTTGAAAGTTTTTCGGGTGGCTGCCCTGCGATCGGTTGTACGGAGCGGGCTAGATAACGCGGGTAGAAAGGACCGGTGACATTACGGGGAAAAAACGAACGGACGCGCGGTTTTTTTGGAGGACGATTCCGCGGCTCTGAGATTGGCTTGACTATTTTATTATTTAAACCTAGACTAGTTGAGACGAGTTCGAAACGCGCCATTGGGGCGATTGAGTATATACGTTGGGTTTTGCCAGACAAATTTATACCAAAAAATGCTGACATGCTCATGAGCATGGACCCTTGTCAATCACCAGGGCTATGATGGGGCTAAGGGTAGGGCAGAATGTGTGAAAGCATTGAAGAACCTTGATCATGTTGTCCTGTCTGAGGGTGTCTAGAGAGTCTGCCAGCGGTGAGCAGGACGACAGGTCCCCGCGAAATCCTAATGAGTTAGTTGAGTAGCTCCAGGTAGAGATTCGTGGGAAGGAGTGCGCGAGGCCATCCTCAATTAACCAGCATCCATTGAACGTTTGGCAGGCTACGCGGGGACAATGAGGATTCAACTTTGTGTCACCCCGACAGCATGCTTGGTAATCCAGTGTAGTCTCCAAGGAATTATACTTCAAAAACACTCACAAATAAAACTATTTTATAATCCAAATAACTGATTGTATATTTTAATCTCACCGAACAAGAAAACTCGAACAAAGAACAGGCTGATCTTGCGCAGGAGTCAATACATTTGGTTAGTTTACACGGAAAGTCTGTATCCTTCATTCTCCGAAGGATCGGTTGATGGTATCCGCCGTGCTTTTTTTCATTTTTTGGTATAAATTTGTCTGGCAAAACGCAACGTACACACTCAATCGCCCCAATGGCGCGTTTGGAACTCGTCTCAACTAGTCTACGTTTTAATTAATAAAATAGTCAAGCCAATCTCAGAGCCGCGGAATCGTCCTCCAAAAAAAGTTTTAAGACACATCGCACAGTGGAATTTAGTCTTCAAAAATAAAACCCGCTTAAGAATAATTAGTCCTTTTTACAATGCCGCATGAATATTGAAAATTATATTTTTATTTATAATAATAAAATTTGAAAGCGTATTATATCATCTTTCTTTAACAGTTTTCAGATACATTCAGAAATATTCCATTTATTTTGATTTTGGAATACTTCCGACCATCTGTCAAAATATGACAAGAGGCCTGAGAAGTTAAGGAAAATGAAAAGAATGTGAATGAAGTGAAGTTCAAAAGTGGAAAGAATGGACATTGCGATGAAAGAGGAGTTCAAAAATGAAAAGAATAGATGTTTGATGAATTAAAGGGTACTATGGAAAATCAGAACACTTTTGAAAGTGTGAGCTAGTTATCTGTCTTTTTAATAATTTTAGCATTTAACACTTTTGAAAGTGTTCTGATTTGTCCAGAAGTCTGGAAATGGAAATCTCTAAATAGTGTAACATCTGTCTGTTTGTGCGCTTAGTTCTTCTAAAATACGAAATGGTGTTTGATAGGGTTTTCACTATCATAAAGAGAATTTATTCCGGAAGGTTTATAGATATAATAAATGCAAATTACATTTATAGAAAGTAGGGGAAAGTCGATGTTTTGTAATCAGGTCATTAAAAAAATATTTTCGGGCGCTTACATTGCTAACGCTGGCTAAGCCTTATGAAATACTTAAGAATAATGTACTACGGAATTGTATATCTTAAAAAGACTTACAGAAAAGTCCACAATGGTATAAGTCTGTCTCCCAAGGTAACCCCCAACAACGCCGGGTACACCTCAGCTTGTAATGAATATTATGATTGAAGAGGCGTTCAAACACGGCAATAATAACCTCAAAATATCACTAAAACTTTCCTTGTTGTATGAAGGCAACTAACCTTCAGGTCCGTGATGACACTTTGCACAAGCGTGAAAGTCACATTGCTGGAGTCGGAGATGTTGATGTAAGTGCTCGCCTTGCACAGCTTTACGCAGGTTACAACTGCGGCTTCTGTCATCTGCTTTGAGTTTGCGTGGGGGCCTGAAATTTGTAACAGCCACAATATTATTTCGAGAAATACCAAATCCCTGTTATGGCAGATGAAATTATTGTAATAATTCTCACTAAGAATACATATTATTATGGTGTTATAATGCGGTTACCTAATCCTTTTTTGACCGAGTCAATGAAGTGTTTCTTCTTGTTGTGTCTGGGGCTGCAGGGGGCGCCGCTGTCTGCATTCACTATCTCCTCCAACACTTTCTGCAATCAAACAGACCATGGTTTGTTAGTCTTACAATGATGGACGGCATCTCCACGAGGGGAATGTGGCTGAGAGCTCTGCTATAACCCATACAAAATATAAGGAAATAAGATAAACCTGTATCATAATTTAACCTAACTTTAAATAGCACACCGTTCAAATTCCACGCTAAAAAATTCACCCGTCAGAATGATACTTGTACTTCCAAGAGCAGGTCCGAAATGAATTCCAAATCCCGTATAAGTTTTATGTTATTTTTTTAATGAGTTTTCTGTTCACCAAATAATATATCTTATCATTCACACGCATTTCAAATTTATATAGTAAGACATTTCCTCAGAATAGTAAATTATTTAAACAAATATATAAACTGGTATTATAAATAAACCTGAATGAAAATTTATAATCAATAGGTGTTTTCAAAGAAATAATGAAAGTTATACTCTTAAAAATTCGAATATTAAAGAAAATGAATTTTGACATGACATGCACAGATAAAATCACGGTCGGTGGCCGAGTTGACATCGCGCTTGGGTCTCACTCGGGCGTAGTGTGTTCAATTCCTCGGCTGGCTAAGTCCTCCATCACAACACAAGCAACATTTTCAGCTTACTGTGGTGGTAGTAGGAGATTTTCAAATATTGTCAGGTTATTCGTAACAAGGGAATGTTTGTCTTTCTTTTAAAAAAAATAAAACTGTTATCTAAACAGTCAAAGAGGCTACATTCACAAAATAAAGAATGGTGTAATTAGCGCAAGCGATTTGATTTGGTTCTCTTTACAGTTTTCAAAGCATAAAAGTTAAAATCCATTCGCAAAAAATTCTAGGATGATATGAGAGAGTTCACCAGTGAATGAAAACTGTTTGACTGGTTAAAACAGAAAAATGGAATATATATATATGGGAATCGACAAGAGACTGCCCGTTTTCGACACAGACAACACTCAAGAGCAAGTTCTCTTCATTGGTGTAGAAATACTAAAAAACATATATTTATTAATTTTTTCTTATGCCATTTACCGTTACAATATTATAAATTAAAATGTTTTATATCTTAAGTACAGTGAAACTCTCTTAAGAAGTTTTCCAAGGGACCGGGGAAAAAAACTTCTTAAGTGGGAAAACTTCTTAAGTGGGATTCAATTTTAGCCATTTAATAACTCGAGTCCGGGGCATACGTCATTCCTATGTCTACCTAGTGAAAACAAACTCATATGATCCAAGCGGTCAAAAAAAAAAAAATATATATATACATCTTCTAGTTTTCATGGTAATTAGTATTATGTATTTAGAAAAAGGTGGGAAAGTGAAATAAATGAAAAATGGTAGAACATAGTTGATTATAAAAAGTTTATTTACATACCTACATATAAATTATTTTTTTTTTTCGAAGTATTTATCTATAGTAGATTGCTTAACTCTATTATTGAATTCTTTTGTTGTAAAATTTTGCATCTCTGCCAAATAACCCTTGAAGCACTCGGGCACTTCTGTACTCCCCATCAAGAAATGCTGAAAGGCATCTAAGTGGGCGAGTGCTTGCCCACAGGTTGGTATTTTCTTGGGGTTTTCATTTTCTTCAGCAATATCTTCTTCATCCTCTTCTGGTTCCTCGGAGCATAGATCGGATGTGTCCTGTACTCCACAAGGAACCAATTCAGAATCGATTCGCACGTAATCCGAAAATGTCTCCGGCAATTCCATTCTTCCCCGGAGAATATCCCATGTGGCATCGAAATCATCTTCAGGCTGCTCCCTCTCTTCTGGCGTGTCTTGGAACCCGGCTTTCCTGAAGCAGTTGGCAACGGTTTGCTGTGTCACCGAGTTCCAGGAAGACGAAAGGAAGCAAACGGCTTCGAGCAAATCCAATTTATACATTTGATTTTCTTCATTTATCTTTTGTAGCAACCTACAGACCATTTTTTTCCTGAAGTGCTGCTTCAGGGAAGCAATTATTCCCTGGTCCATAGGTTGCAGCACTGATGTTGTATTGGCGGGAAGAAATTCCACCCTTACATTCTTCAAATATCCAAGGTCCTTTGGATGTGCAGCGCAGTGGTCCACAAACAAATTATTTTTCTGTCTTGTGCAGCCATCTTCCGGTCCATGCTGAGGAGGTATTCGTGGAAAGTCTTGCATGTCATCCATGCCGATTTATTGTTCCGGTATGTGCACGGAAGGTTCCTGATGTTTTTAAAACATCTTGGGTTTTTGGCCTTCCCGATTACCCATAAAGGCCACTTGTCGGAACCATCCGCATTGGCACATACCAGAACTGTGATCCTCTCCTTGCTCCGTTTCCCACCATGGCAGGCTTCTCCTTTAAAGGCAAATGTTTTATCTGGCAACATATTAAAAAACTGTCCGCATTCATCTGCATTGTAAACATCACTTGGCTTGTAAGCTGCCAGAAGAGCCGGCAGCGTGGTCGTCCTCCATACGTCTACTACCTCCGTATTCACACTGTTGCACTCCCCATTGACTGTTTTGTACACAATGTTAGCACGTCGCCGGAATCTGTCGATCCAGCCGTTGGAGGCTGTAAATGGAATATTTAGCCTCCGTGCTATATCTTCAGCCCTTTCCTTGATTATTGGTCCACTTAGTGGAAGGTTGAGAGCGCGTTTTTGTCTGAACCATTCCAGAAGGACAGCCTCCGCCTTCTCGTACTTGCTGGACTTTGTCTTCTGGCGATTCAGAGGTCCCGTTTCCTGTGATTGTTTCAAGATATTCTCCCTTTTCGCCACTATTCCATTTAAAGTTGTCACCGGAATCGCGAGCCTTTTTGCCAATTGAATGCGCGTTTCTCCGCGCGACGCATCTAACTCTGATGATTTCAATTTTTTGGGAAATCGTTAATGGTTTTCGTTTTACAACAACCGGTTTAGGCACTCCGTATAAAAACATGATAGAAAAACACGCACAAAAATTGTCAGATTATCGGAAAATAGTGGAAATGCGGAGGTCGGCGGGGAAATATCGGTAGCGAAAAAAAGCGATATTCGGCGGTATAATACTGGAAAAAATCACTCGAAAATCAATTGAAAAGCGGCGGGTCGGCGGTTGGGAAATGCGATATTCGGCGGTATGATACTGGATAAAATAACTCGAAAAACAGTGGAAAAGCGGTGGGTCGGCGGTTGAGATAGGACAGTCAGTGGAAAATAGCGTTGGTCAGAGAGTTCAGTAGGTAAAAAATCGAAAAAGCGTAGGTCAGCGGGTGAAGAAATGGAGCGTTGGTGGTAAGGTGTAGATGGTGAAACGTTAAAATCGAGACTAAACATTACAAATCAAAACAAAACCATCCCATGGTCAAAGTAAACACAATTTTAAAACTGTTAAAGTACATCCCTCGAAAAAGCCACTCGAATTCGGATAGTAAAAGTTGCAGCATTCCAAAAGGTTCATACTGTTGATCTTATTTTAAATTGGTGTAAAGGCAATGGATTATACATATTTACTTGTTAGTGATTACTCACTCTTAACTTGACAGTTGAAGACAGAGCTGTGGATATACGCCGTCTCTTTTTTACGCTTTCGTTTACTATATGAACTGAGGGAGAAAGAAAGACTTGTTGTGGTTAATTTTACCAAGCGGTTTGATAAAAGGACACCGCAAGTAATTTTGTTAACCGCAAACTAATGATAGCGGGTTCTTTGCCTCAGAACCGTTTGCGTACTGCAACCCTGCCATGGCACTGCACAGAAAAATCTCACAAAGTCTACGCGGCAAACTGCTTATTAGTTGGCGGACTTTAACTTTTTTGCACGCTTGCTGCTTGCTCCAATGGCATTTGAGATTTGAGAGACTATTGTTATGATGTATTTTCGCCAGGCACAGTCGACTATCGTATATTTTTAAAGATATTTTAATCCTTTTCTAGAAATTCCTTATGAAAATAATATGCGCAGCTCAATATTATGTCCTACCTGTAGGTTCATTTATGGTCCTACCTAACTAGCAGACATCGAATAGCTACGATTTCGCACATAAATAAATGGCTTGATGCTTGAATCAGAAAGTTATATCATACGAGCTGTTTGACGCTGGAATTATAATCTGTGAACGCATCCAAAAACTACAAAAATCATTTGCGAAGTTTCGTTTCAATCTACATTTTAAATTTATGCATATGTATTTCCTAACCTTCAAACTTAATTTACGACAAATGTCAGATGAAACATGATGCACGGCAATTTTTGATGTTTGAATGAAAAAAACGTAATTATAATGCATATTTTACCATCTCCCCCGCCATATAATCATGTTGTTATGTATTTAAAGGTGAAATATTCCGTATTAACCGTGATCCAATAGATTATCAAAAGTTTTTCGTGTTTTACAAATTCGATGGAATAAAAATTTTATACAATAATATTCCGAAACATCTCTATGTTCATTATCAAAGGGAAGATTATTGAAGGAGGCGTCAAATGTATGCAAATGTAGATCTAGCCCACGTTGTCATTAAGGTTGAGTTTAATATAATCTTTCATGTTATTTCGGCCTTAAAGACGCTTGCATATTTGTTACATAATTCCGCATTGTTTATTCGTTCCATTGCTATTTTACCTAGTTAGGGGATTAGGAGACGGGGCATTTGGTTTATTTATTGGTTACGGCCACGTTACGGCAGGTTACGGCTTACGGCCCGGCGGCCGACAAAGGGTTTTATGGTCTCAGGTACTAGGTATGGGTTTCAGTCAACGTCTTTCAATTTATGACTTGGAAAAAGGTTCATTTTAGATATTTTGCGACACAATATTTAGTTTGTGTTGATTTTACCGCCGGATTTCTAAAACCTCTTAAGCGAGAAGCAGTTTTAGCTCTAAAACTTCTTATGTGGGAAAAAATCGTGTTTTTTGTATGGAATTTTCAAGGGACCAAAAATCAAAACTTCTTAAGCGTGAAAACTTCTTAAGTGGGAACTTCTTAAGCGAGTTTTACTGTATTTTAAATGAATAAATTGTACAGATTTTTATATGTAAAAATCTGAAAAGCAGCCAAGATCAACAGCGAGGCGCACTGCAAACATGTGAAACATAATTCCTGACTCACTGGACTGAGGATCAGCAGCATTATCTGCAGCGGCCACATGGCCACCCGGGACTTCTTGTTGTCGGCGAAGCCATCCTGCAGCATGTCGAAGAGGGTGTCGCAGCAGCGGGCCAGGTCCTCGTTGGGGCGGCGCTGCACGTCTGCAAACTCATGCGGGTACGTGTCCATCCAGTTCCACACGGCCTTCTCTAGAGAGTTGGCCAGCACCACGTGCGCCGACTTCTTCAGCAGCCGGAACTTCTGGATCGTTTCTGTGGAAGACATAAAATAAAATTCCAATTTGGTAGGCGGGAATGGGTACCGCCGCCCTGGGAACCATTTATTGGATGACCAACACCTCTGCCACAGGTCACCCCAAGTGGTTCGCTACGTTTGGTGACTTAGCAGGGGTGCCCGGGTTCATGGGTTAAGGTTTGCCCAGGTCTTGGTGGCGGGTGCGTCGGCCCACCTTCTGCGTGGCGGGCCGGTTGGGAGATGCTGGTTGAGGGAGACCCTTTACAACCGGTTACCGCTGTCCGGGCCGCTCGATAGTACAGGGGCCCGACCCTCAGGCTCACGACTAAGGGTGGGCTGCCCCATCAGCGAGTGAAAAAACCCCGCCACTGCTGTTGTGCCGGTTCGTGACCGGAGGGGACCCAGCAGCAGCGTTTGGGGCGCATTGGATGCCCTCTCCAGCCGGACTCTCCCAGCCTATCGCCTAGCACCGCAGTGGGTGGGCTGGAACCAAACGCTCATCACTCCTGGACAGCCTGAACCCCAGATTCCTACCCACCCCTCATACCTTTCCTTTCCAGACCTTTCCTTTCACCTCCTACCCTTACAAAAAAAAAAAAAAAAAAAAAAAAAAAAAAAAAAAAAAAAAAAAAAAAAAAAAAAAAAAAAAAAAAAAAAAAAAAAAAAAAAAAATTTAAATTCATGAACATACAAAACAACAATTTTAACATCATTACAGCGGCGAGTAGCAGGCGTCCCCGGTGCGGGCCAAAACTGTTGGTAAATTTTGCCAACATTCGCGGCCTGCACACAAATTTAAATTCCGTCCATCATCATCTTTTGTCCCAACGTCCTAACCTTCTTTTCCTATCCGAAACTCAGATAGCCGAGCCGCCAGACTCCTCCTATCTGGACTGCCCGGGCTTTACCCTCGCAAGCAAATTCCGACTGAAAGGAGGAGTCTGCCTCTATAGTCGAGCTGACGTCAACTGTGTGCGACTATTGAGTCTGGAAAACTCCAGATTCGACGTAATGTGGGTGCGCGTCAATCTTGCCAGTACGGCAAGATTCTACGCATGTTTATACCGCTCACCGAACCATAGCGAATCAGACACTTCCGAGCTCTTCAAACATTTGAGCGATACTATTGATGATCTCTTGCCCCGCTACCCTTCGGCCGAGTTTGTTGTTCTGGGGGACTTCAACGTTCATAACGAACCATGGTTGAAGTTCTCAGGCCCAACGGACTCGGCTGGCCGACAGGCGGAATCCTTTGCCATTTGCTACGGATTAGAGCAATTGGTTCAGGAGCCTACAAGGGTTCCTGATGTCCAGACTCACCGCTCCAATCTGTTAGACCTATTCTTAACTACTGTGCCACACGGTTATAAGATTGACGTCACAGCGCCTCTGGGATCATCTGACCACTGCCTAGTGACGACATCAATCCCCGTTAGCCTCAGACCAACCAATGAGAGGCTGAGGAGAAAAGTGTGGCACTATAGGTCAGCAGATTGGTTCGGTATGCGGGCCCATTTCAATGCTTTTCCGTGGTCAGCTGTTTGTTTTCGGACTTCGGACCCTTCAAGATGTGCCCAGGAGATTGGTGAAGTCATCAAATCGGCGATGGATGGCTTCATACAATCGACCACTAAAGAAACTGGTGTGGGCTCAAAGCCGTGGTTCAGTCGACAATGCTCCGAAGCAGTTCGACGAAAAAACGCAGCTTACCGAGCCTACAACACATCTCGAACGCCCGAAAGCAGATCAGCATACAACAAATCGGCAAAGGAATGCAAGAGAATCATCAATAGGTCAAAATTCGAACATGACCTGCAGATCAGCAAAAAGCTGGCTGCCTGCCCGCATGGCAGCAGAGCATTCTGGTCGCTTGCGGGCTCAATAGGTCGAAATTTTTGCAAACCCAGTTTGCCACCTCTTACCAGACCTGACGGCTCACTAGCAAACACCGCCACCGAAAAGGCAAACCTTTTAGGGAAAATGTTTGCGGAAAACTCGACCCTCGACGACGGGGGTGCTGTTCCGCCGTCGGTTCCTCACTGCGGCTTCTATATGAAAAAGCTGAGGATCCGGCATCGGGATGTACTCCACGTCATACGGGGGCTCGATGTTAACAAAGCTAGTGGACCTGATGGAATACCTGCCCTGGTATTGCAGAGGTGTGTTGCGGAAATAGTTCCAGTTTTGACAAAGCTCTTCAAAATGTCCCTGAAGTGTGGCACTGTGCCCTCTGGTTGGAAAAAAGCGGTAATTCACCCTATTCCCAAGAAAGGTGACCGCTCCAACCCGGCCAACTACCGCCCCATAGCGATCACATCAGTTCTGTCCAAAGTGATGGAACGTGTGATCAACGACAAACTGCTCACATACCTCGAGAAGAACAAAATTATCAATGACCGTCAATACGGATTCCGGCGGAACCGCTCGTGCGGTGATCTTCTCGCGTATGTGACGCATGTTTGGGGGCGTTGCCTGGAACGTCACGGTGAGACCCAAACGGTCGCACTAGACATATCCAAGGCCTTTGACCGGGTCTGGCACCGAGGACTTGTCAACAAATTGCATTCTTACGGACTTCCCGCATCCCTGTGTAAGTGGATTGCTGACTTTTTAAGGGATAGGTCGATTCAGGCGGTTGCTGACGGTTTCACCTCTTCCTCGCACTCCATAAATGCTGGCGTCCCACAGGGATCGGTTCTGTCTCCGACTTTGTTTTTGTTGCACATCAATGACCTTTTGACATGTGCACCGATTCATTGTTACGCGGATGACAGTACAGTTCATGATAGCTTTTTGTTTGACAAGCCCCCAAAGGGCACACAAACTCCAACGGCTCGGAGGGCTTTGAAGCAGAGAATGGACGGTTATCTCGAGAGTATTTCCTCCTGGGGTAAAAATAATCTCGTCGAATTTAATGTTTCAAAGACCCAATCCTGTCTGATTACGTCTAAAAGGGATCCAAATGATAATCTAGTCTCCTTCAACGGAAGCAATCTTCCGAACAGGCCTTCCATTGATATGCTTGGTGTAACTATAAGTGACCAGCTCAGGTACGGGGGCTCCATCGAAGCCAGAGTAAAGTTGGCCTCTCAGAAGCTGGGCGTACTGTACAGGGCCCGCAGATACTTTAATAGTACACAACTGCTCACCCTGTACAAATCGCAAGTGCGCCCTACTGTCGAATTTGGCAGCCATCTCTGGTCTGGAGCCCCAAAATACCTGAAAAAAACCCTTGACTCTGTGCAGAAACGGGCGGTCCGTTTGATAGATTCCCCAATCTTAACAAACGGACTGCAATCTTTAGAGCACAGGCGTCAGGTAGGTATGCTGTCCTTGTTCTATCGGTATTACAATGGAAGATGCTCTGAGGAACTAGCGTCATTGATCCCTTCGGCACCGGTGCGTAGTCGGGATACACGCCAAACGCGCGCCCAACATTTGTACACAGTTGACACTTGTCACATGAGAACGGGTCGCTTCTACGATTCGTTCTTAAGTTCAACAGCTCGGCTGTGGAACGAACTGCCGGCCTCTGTGTTTCCTCCCACCTACAACATGGGACTCTTCAAGACCCATGTTCACTCCTTCCTTTCCACAAAAAGACCCTCCACACAGCATCCCCAAAGATGACATAGGCCCTGAGGGAAATTATTTTCTTCAGGGCCTCCTGTGTGGAGTAAATATAAAAAAAAAAAAAAAAAAATATTTTTTTATCACTAGCTGTACCCCACCACACGTTTCTGTGGCTCAGTCTATCTGTGCAGATAGAGAAAAAATAGCGCATATTGCAATTACGTCCAACAGATAGCGCTGTTTTTTTTTTTACCTGCCACAGGTGACATATATATATTATATGTATAAAAAAACACAGGCATATTCGAATGCAATGTTGTGTCAATATTTCAAAGCAATCGGTGAAGAACTTTCGGAGATTTAAGATTTTGAACAAACGAACATTTACATTTTTATTTATACACAGTGTCCGGAAACTCGTAGTACAAGCGGGAAACTGGTGAATCTACATCACATTTGGAGTCGATTTTGTGGTATAATTTTTTTAAATTTGAGCTTTCGTTTTCGAGTAAATTGAGTCAGAAGTTGATTTTTTTTTTGATCAAATTCTTATGAATTATTACTGAAGATCAAAGTACCCAACTAATTAAAACTATTTAAAAGTAAAACAAATAAAGAAACCCGGATTTAAAGCATTATTTTGAAATCACCCTTCATTTAATCCGGTGTAATCATAAAATATTTCTGCTCTGCAGGGTTAAAACATCATTTGTTTATGGGACACCGCAGGTGGCCGTGTTTTTTGTGTCTGTTTACACTGTTTACATTGCATTTTTTTGAAGTTTTCTCGTTAATTTAAAGATAAAAGCGAATTGTGTTCGAAATTTGTGTATTTTAATATGCGTTATTATTGTTTTGATAGTGATACTTTAAGATTGTTGGAAAGTTGTTGTGAGTGTTTGAAAACAGTTGTACGTTTTTAATGTTTTGATTTCGAGACTTATCATCAAGCCTTCAACGAGGTAAAAATTAACTCCGACATGATTAAAATAGTGCGATAATCAATCATCAGACGGACCCAACTGTGCTTGGAAGTTAACGGTGAACATTTAAAATAATTTATGTGACGTGTTTGTGTCTTTGAATTGGAGATCGGAACATCGCTACATACTGTGAGTAGGCCTACCAAAGCTAATAATAATTTCAATCCATTGCGTCGCGTCGGCGTCTCAGATCGAATGACGAAAAAATTTTAACCCTGAAATAGCCGAAAAATATATTTTTTTGGTTTTTTTTATTTTTATTTTGATGAAAATGCTCAAATCAAAAAACTTTATGTTTATTTGAGTTCCCCATGTGGGGTAGATTCTCCAGTTTCCCGCTTGTACTACGAGTTTCCGGACACCGTGTATAGATAGATTATACATTCAGACAATGAAAAACCTTTTTGCTTGATAACCGAGAGATACTTGTGTAATGCACATCTCGCACAACTTAGGTGGAATAAAAATGTATTATTATTAGTATGAATTTTTAGTTTTAAATTTTGTTTTTTGTCCCTTGAAGTCTGAAATAAATATATATCATCATTTTTTCCATCTCTTGGAAAAACCTTATAAAAGAGTTTCTGCTAATTTAAGATAAATATGTATTTATTAAATTAATCAAATACCTCCTTACGTGTAAACGCGCTGTAAATATAATGCGGTGCGTAAGGTCGGAACAGATAAAACTTGGCTTATTACCATGGCGTTTGTATGATTAAAACAACCAGGCTTAAGGCCGGCTTTACCATAACAACGTAGTACCGGCGTATAAGAATCTAATTAGTAAGACGGATAATGTTTGTGACAAACCTGTAAATAGGCGTATCAACCGGACAACGTCGACGTTGATCCATTGTATCAACTCTATATCGGAGTAATCCGGATTTTCTTCATTCGAGGCTGACAATTCCTGAAACCATAGAAGAATTATAATATACTGTATTCTGATTCATAGAAATTTTTTCAACAACAGAACCATAGATAAAAGAATCTTCCTCAACTTCAATAATCGTTCCTTATTCAAAATAAATTATTTTCAATTCAATTTGATTAGGGAAGTACCTACCTAGAATACTGCCTAAAATCTTGTAAAGCAAATTTGTGATTTTCATTCATAATGGTTTAAATATTATTTTTAAATGTAAATAAAAAGTTACCTGTAATCTTGCAGATATGCGGTTGAACACGGCATTGAAGAAGTTGAGACTCAGAGCAAACAGCACCTTGCTGGCCAATTGCTTCAGCAAGAGGACATAGTGATTCTCTGTTGGAACGTCTGGAATGTAGAAAAAAGGGAAAATATTTATGTAAAAATGACTTAGGACGGGTTGTTTCGGAGAATTTGAACAATTCATCAAATTTCAACGTTCATTTTCGGGTTCTGTGAAAGTCCTATTCAACTTCTGTTATTATATCATTACAGGCTAGTTGCTTGACAGAACTGAAATAATAACAGAACTTGAAAAATCTTTCACAGAACTTGAAAATTAACTTTGAAATTAGAATAATTGTTCAAATTTCAACTTTCATTTTCGGGTTCTGTGAAAGTCCTATTCAAGTTCTTTTATTATATCATTATAGGCCAGTTACTTGACAGAACTGAAATAATAACAGAACATGAGAATATCTTTCACAGAACTTGAAAATTAACTTTAAAATTTGAAGAATTCTTGAAATTTTCTGAAACAACCCGTCCTTAGTTCTCTTTAATGGCCCTCCTTCGAAATTCACACATTCAGCGATGATGACCAGGCTCTCGTAGAACAACTCCTCCACCACGGATGTGTCTCACGGTTCCGTACTAGTTATGGATGAATAAAGCAACACACCTATAAACTGGCATATCTCCCTCAGCAGCAGCTTGACGTTCATGGCTTCGTCGAACTTGGTGGTGTCCTTGGGCTGAGCGCTCAGGCACTTCTCCAGCGTGTCCAGCACGATGAGCAAGCTTTCATAGTATGACTTCTCCACCTCAGAGGTGTGGAGACGATTCACGTTGCCGGCACATGCTGGCTGGAACTGGAAATAATAACAAAATATTCACTTTTACTGAGCCTTTCTTTTGCAGGGATGCAGAATGCATAACTTACTTTTTTACAATAATTCCAGGAGGCCCCCGAAATACCGTAAGTGAATTATCTGTTTTGCAATTAACAGAAAAATGTTTGCTATGTTTTTGAAAATGATTATTTAATTTTTTGTATATTATTTACTTTGAGATAAATAATACAAAATGTATCCTATAGCATGACCAATAATAGATGTGGCCGCACGCCACTGATATGTTAAGGCAAAATTATTTCAATTAAAAAAAGATATTCTATATCCATGAAGAGGTATTATTGTAGGTGAGAAAGAGCTTCCTCACAATCAAAATACAAACATTTTTTATCTTCTGCAAGTAATGTAATATATATTATGTACTATCTAAAAGTCAAAATGGGGAGTGTGTAAATTTTAGTGTTAGCACACTTTTCGTATGCCAACACAAACGCCACGATGTTATTTCACAACGCCAGCTGATTCTATTTTCGCAATAACGTACTTGTTTTTTTCAAAATTATGTTTTTATAAATTGGGCCGTCTTACCAGATATTATATTGTGTTAATATATTTTTAGAAATATTATTTTTTTTATTTTTTATAGTGAATACCTCACAAGAGTCCCAACTGCTCCCGTCTGGAGCCAGTGAGACTATGGCATCCCCAATTGGGGGATGTTGTGAGGCTGAAGGTAAGTGGGGAAGGGAAAGAGGAAGGTGGGGAAGTACCTGGCTATTCAGATCTAGTCACTAAACACGGCTAAAGCCATTTGGAGCAACGTTTCAATTCTGAATGATGGTCTTACACCAGGGCGATACTGGTAGTATCTTCCACTCTGGAACGTGCCGCAAATATAATATATATAATTATTTTAATTAATTAATTGTGAAATAACACAAATTAATCAAATAAAATTTATTTGCGCACGCCGGGTTCGAACCCGCGACCTTCAGAATGGCAGTCCAATGCGTTACCACTGGACTATGCCGGCCGCATATAATCTACCATAAGTAATTTCCCTAGAATAGCTACTTGTATTAAGAGAAATTATTTTTTTATTGTGCCTACTGCAACGGTGGCGCATTGTATTGTATTCGATTGATAACTGCCAGCGGCCGCATCTGACATAAGTTGTTACTAGACACAGTGGTGCGCACGTGTGGTTATCTTTTTACTATGTAGTTTTTGAACGTTTTAACATTAGAAATGAACCGCGCGGTGAAAAAAGTGGAAAAAATTCTGCTAAAAATGCGTTGACATGTTCTAAACTCTTCACCCACATGAAATAAGTATCATTGAAGTATGAATGCAACTTTTTGTTTATATATTTCTTTGTTTTCCCATATTCATAGTTTATTTCAATATGACTCTTCAAAAACAATAGATAGAGGTTTCAGTGTCAACGCTTCACTAGTCGTTTCCTCGTCGCTGACGATTGTGACTCCCACTCCAATTTGTACGGCAGACAAGACTGTGTTGCAACATTTTGGTCTACTCACCAACTCGTTGACTCTCTGCAGTATCTTAGTGAGGCCGGATATGACGAGAGAGAAGCGGTGACGGCTGATTTGAATGAGGCACGCCTTGCACTGCTCCTCATTGTAGCGGGAGTGTGTATTCTGCGGGCTCTGACGACACGGTAACTGGAAATAAATTAAACAGATGTGTATATTTTCTATGGTGACGTTTATATCCCAAAGGCGCCCAACGATTCTATCTTTGACACTTTGATAATCACTTTGCTAAATCAATAACATGGTTTGATTTGAAGAAACCTACGAGGGGGTACCCAAAAGAAACCAAACTCATGTGCGGGGGGCTTAGTTTTTGTAGAACTGGGTTCTGCCGGTAGAACCGCGTACAGCTACCTTTCCCCAGTCAGTATGCCAAGCACTACTCAGAAGTTGTCCTTTCTGCTGGTGTGAATTTTTTGGTGAAAGTTTTTTATCTTCCCTTATTTTACCCTAAGAACCTAAAACAGGTACTTACCTTAGATTTATTTAAAAAAAAAGAGTATTTATAAACACACACATTGTATTTTTAGATTGGTTTAATTTTATACAGTGAAGATGCTTGTACCAAGCAAAACCAAGCTTATAGAAAATTAAATAAATAAAAAATCGTGGTTATAAACAAAGTAATTGTTTTATTTTCATCAATATGCCAAACCACAAAGTGACTGCTTTCTACCAAAGAATAAATAATAAAAAAAATGGCCCAAAAATTCTATGTTAGGCTTGTTTTTTACCATGTACCGCTTTTCTGTATTTTTACTTTGTAGTTTGGCTTCAATATCAATGAATAAAATTAGAAAATTGTTAAGTTATTTCTTAACACTGTAAGTTTTCGTGTAAAGATTCTTATGTTTATAGCAGAATTTTTTACACACCCCCTTTCTATCTTGTCCACGAAGATATTCAACAGATGCATTCAAAATACTTTTTAAGTTTCAAAATATTTGATATTGCACAGCACCCTTTGGTGCTTATACATTTCATACCCAAGTGTTTTAAAAATTAACTAATAGTATTAAAATATTATGTTTTCCACTGTAATTGAATTACACAGGAAGGAAAACACACAAATAATATCCTATTTTTAGAAAAAATATAAATATCTAAGCTATTTAGTTGGTTATTTTATGATTATAAAACCATTTCTTTTCAGTGGTTTGAAGAGAGGATATAACGCGACGAGTTTCTCATTTATCTTTCCAATCGTACACTTCATATATTTTTTCCCAATCATGAAATTATTGACAACCCTTAGTGAAATGAGATTTTTTAAATGTAAACTCCGTAATAAATGGTGTTTTAAAATAGACCATTAATAATATAAAATTTGTTAATTTATCGCGAGAAAACAACTATATTTACAGTGGGAAAAAATAAAGCGAAAATTTGATATTTTTTGCGCAAATAAAAATAATTGTACAATGTTAAAATTCTCGAATATACAGCTCATAGAGCGCTTCGAGACGAATCAATGACTTAGTAAGATCACTAATCATTGCATATATATTAAAATCTAAACGTATAAGCCGTGGGAGATAAACAACTAGGTACATGGTCGCAACAGGCATTTTCATTCATATAAAGGGGTTGTCGGTATTGATTTTACGAGTGACAGTTCCTGGGGCAGTCGTATTTTATGATTTTTCGAATAAAACGTAATATGATCATTACCTGGTCTTCGAAGCGTGCTATAAGAGAATTGGCCCATTCGCCAGGCTTTTGGGTGCCCATGACGAAACTGTTGTTGATCACAATTCACATTTAATTTGTTATTTTGACAGAATCGACCTAGTCCCAAGCGCCATTTATAAATCTCCGGTTTTAGGGTGGTGAATGGTGTTCCAAAGCAGAAAGTTGACTGTCAAAAGTAACATGTTCCAAAACGCTTCAAATATGTTCGCATTTGTGAGGGGCAGATTTGAACAAATGAAAAGGATTCGAACAAGGTTTACCTGATAAATGTAATTTTTAAAATTTTCTGTTTTATTACTTACTGTCCAAGATCCGTAAAAAAAAGCGCAACAATTTAAACGTCTTTTTGTTGATAGAATGAATATTTTAAAAGTCTGTGGCCTGTGGCTTTTGATGGAAATTAAGCTGAAAACTGAAAATAGTTCTATTGATCTATAAATTCCTTGAAATCTTTTCCATCAATCGTTTAACTCTTCATACTATGACCAATATATTGGAGTTTTCGTTTTTAACCTTTCCGGGAGTAAATTACGTAATGCTGGCCGTGCTCTGGGGAGTGAGTTTTTTGTACATAAAAATATTTTTTTTGATTAAATGTATGCTTTATGACAGTTTGAACGACCCAAAAATTGTAAAAAAATCGTACTTACCATTGTCAGCTTTTATCACAAAAAATCGGGTACTGTTTTTCAGGAGTCACAAACCATCGGCACATGAACAAAATAGTAAAAATATATATATACAATACAATTATTTTTACTTAGCACTAATATTGAAACGAAAATGGATAAAACTGTAAACTATGTAAATAAAATACATAATCAATTAGTAATGTTTTTTTGTCCATGAAATCCATGAAACACAGATGTACACAGAAAGCAACGTCACACTCATAACACATATATTTTTTTTCTTTCCTTTGTGGATTCCTTATGGATGTATGTTTGCACACAAAACAACGACGTTTTGCTTTGCTGCATTTGCACTCTGTGGAACTGGCTGTGGAAAGTGCCTTCCTGTAAGCCTGATGGGATTGTCATTGCCTCGCCTTCCCCCTGATGTTGATGCCCGTGGAGTGTGATATTTTCCCACCATCTGGGTAACAAGCTTCTCTTTAAATTTCTCAAATGTCGTCTCTCTGGATATCACGGAACGATTGATTATTGATATATCTAGCAGTCTGAAAAATATTTTCTTGTACCATTGTCTTGCGGCTAACAGCTCCTAATCCTAGAATTCTGTCTACGTTATCAACAGTTCCCATGTTCATGGTATAGTTTACAACGTGTTTTTTAGCTTCTGTGGTGTAGTCAATTTTTTTGTTTCGATCATATTATTAGCGTGAATATTTGTCAACAACACAATATACCGTTTATCTCGCCATTTCAAGGCCATTCAATTTTACGAATTATACGCTATGACATCTCCTTTTCTTATACAATTTATTGAGTTAAAATTCAACAGTTTCTACACGTGTTAATGTGCAGCAATTATTCTTATCTCTAAACAAGATGCATGAGAGCAAAGGACCCAAGAAAAAATAACCGAAATTTAATTACTGCGGTTAAATTCCATTTGACACATGATAGGTACCCCCATATCACTCTCCAGGGTATTTTAAGAATGCTTAGGTATATGCTACATACTCACATTTCAAAGGCTTTTTCTCTAAGCGTAGTAAAGTCCTGTTTTGACTCACCTATTTTGCATTTCGTCTGTCTGTAAATTGGTTTGTGTTTTCTGTCAATCCTGCCAAGATGGTAGCCGTGTTTGATAGTACTTTTTTATTCTGCCAGAGCTGACCACTAGTTTAACATTGAAACAATAGTTTTTACAAAAAAACCTTTATTTTGTTGAAATCATAAGTATTTATTAAATTAAATTATATTATAATATCTTATTTGCTAAATAGCATAAATAAAAAAAATATTTTTTCATTACTTGGAAATTTTAGGTAATAAGAAATGCATTTTACATAATATTATATCCTAAAATATTAAAATCCAAATATTATTTTATCTGAGGTTTAACAGAGAATCTCTCTTATAAAATTTTCAGAGGACGGAGAAAAAAAACTTTGTTTGCGAAAAATTAATTCCAGTTTTCGAAGAATTGAAAACTTGAAACTTCTTACACTCAAGCGATTTTTGGCATATTATGCCAAGTTTGCAAAAATGTTTTGAGCAATTGCTTGCCATAATGTATCAAATTTACAGAACCTAAAAATATGGGATAGCCGGTAAAATCTCGGTGGATTCGTTGATTTTAAATCGCAGTAAGCAGTTTCATATGTTTCGATATTAATATTTTGAGGAATGGTATTAATTAAATGATATGGTAAATATGACATTCGCTGCCAGAAGCTTTTGTTACCATTAAAATTACATATGATTGGTTCGCCTTAGGGAGTGATTGACACTGAAACAGTTAATCCGTAGGGGCGGGCAAGAAACTTCAATAAATGAAAATACATTTTTGTCATAGCCAACAGATAGACAATATCATACTTAAAGTGAAATTTTTTTTAAAATCTTTAACTAACACAGTAAAAGTAATATCCAGGCAAAATGAATGCTTAAGGTTGACACTGCAATAGCAGTTCTTCGTGTTTGGGTATGATTCTTCAACACTGCAAATGCAGGGCTCTGGCCCCTAGGGGTTAAGCAAGAAAAAGTCTTAAGGCCTATCCGCACACAACAGTGCCGGCACAGTGCCGACACGTGCCGACACGTGACGTATCCATTAATGTCAGTGAAAAATGATATTGTGGCATACATTTTGTACGGCACTATCCGTACTCGTCAGTGACAGTGACGTTCAGTGATGTCAGTGCTGCGCCGACGCTTGCCGTGACGGGACGTGAATTTCTAGCAGACAATATTTTCACTGACACGGTCGCAGTATTTCAAGATGGACGACGAACAGATGATTGAATTGGTCCGTGTACATCCTGCAATTTATGACCTTTCACATAGAAAATACATGGACCTTAATTTTAATGTCGAAACAATGTTTTGACATTCTGAAATACTCGAAAAACTTTGATTCATCATCTATCAGATGTTTATATAGGGTGGCGAACTCTCCTTCTTCTTCTCTTTTCCTCCACGCATTATGAACCCAATGCCTTCTTCTCACATTAATTTCTTCGTCTTCATCTAATATTAAAGCAATCGCTGCTAATCGTGATCTTGAATATCGAGGCATTTTAGCACATGACACTGCTGCGTAGAGTACCTACTAATCACTGCGCCATTCACTGCGCGTCGCCATGTCGTGCCGTGTCGGTACTGACATGTACGAATAGCACGTCACGGTACTGTACGGTACAGAACTGTCGGTCACGTGCCGGCACTGTTGTGTGCGGATAGGCCTTTAATGGTGGTAATTTTATGCGAGGGTTTTAAGGTACCTACATAATAATTATATGATTATGTCACAAAATTTTTGTTAGGAGAATTAAAATAGTGTCGTTTTGTGCCGCTAATTTTTCTTTAAATTGTTATATTGAAGGTTTTCATGAGTCAGGGATGCTAGTGAAAACCACAATCCATTCCGGTGATAAGAGAAAAAAATAAACCACAGGATTGAAGAAAAATGAATCAATAATGATTATTTACAATGGAATATTTTATTTCCTGTGTGGTCAGAATAGAATAGAATGTAAAACATTTAGCCACAAAAAAAACAAATTAGAATGAAGTTTATTAGGACACGAAATATTATTCTAAACAGTTATCACAAAGTTTTATTAGTTTGCATACTGAAGAGACAATATTTTTTTAAAAGAAAGAAACATTCCCGGGTTACGACTAACCTGACGATAATTTTAATATCTCTTACTACCACCACAGTAAGCGGAAAATGTTGCTTGTTTTGTGATGGAGGACTTAGCCAGCCGAGGAATTAACTCACGATGCCAGGGTGGGACCCAGACGCAATGCCAACTCAGCCACTGACCGGTCATATTCATGAGTTACAATCTATTTATATTAAGAAGAATGTTTGTGGCGGACAACAGGCGGGCAGCGTGGATTTGATTTTTATAAAAATAAAGTTTTATTTAGGGATTAATGAAATTTTGCACACTTCTCCAAAACAAGAGAAAGGTCACTGTCTACACTTGATTTCGAAAAACTGTACGTCATTTATTCAGTTTTAATTTGCAGTAATCTGCATGAAAATGAACATTAGACAATATGTAGTTGCACTTGCATTCATTATTTATTTTTATGTGATACCGCACAAGAAATGCCCGGAAAGAGTGGAACTATAGAATTTCCGTTTTCAGGGGGAATGTTGTGAGACTGAATGAAGTGGGATACGGGGGAAGATTGCGAACTAGAGGTAAATAGCAGGAGATAAGCAAAAAGGCAACTAAGAATTTGCAAACATCACATTCTGATATATGAGACCTTTCACCTATTATGATGAAAAGTATTGAGTGTGAATTTAGAAAATTCCTAGCTGCCTTTTTACGAACTTTATTGTAATGAATTATTATGCCCTTGCTAGTTGCATTTCTTTCTGCACATTTAGGTATGTTCTAAAAAGGTAAGTACATATACATCCAATTTAAATATTTTCCTTTAAAATATGTTAACTATATGTAACTCATACTTAACACAAGATTCATCCTCAAAAGCAGAAATCGGTAAATAGATAATAATGACCTTTGCAAACTTTGACATCTCGTATCTCTCAGAAGAAGTTAGAACCCTGTCCAACCCAACCAGAGTAACGACTTCAGTGCGCGTGATTCATCCTAATAATGGTTTGTGATTCATCTCCCTTGTTCCTATGACCTGTGGTTGTAGCACTGGTGAAGTGTTAATATGTATTACATTGAAGGTTATAAGAACTTAATGACAAATTGAAAAGTCTACTACGCCCTTCCGAGGGGAATAATAAAGCTGATTTCGTCAGCGAAGCCTCCCCACGTGGCCCGGTTGACCTGGAACACTGCAACCCACGCCGCGATGATGGCCGCCCAGATTAAAGTGCCCACTGCTGACCATATCACATCTGTAATGCAAAATAAAATGACATTATTATTCTTTGTTACGTCATATTTTATACTTTTCACAAAACATTGTTTACAAATATTATATTATGTACTGTGTATCGGTAACTACTAGGTACTGTACACATAATCAACCACCACAGGACGGGCATGTGCCTAGCTTGGTGGTCTTAACATACCCAATAATTGTAATAACCAAAAAAGACACTGAATAAAGAAAAATGAAAAAAAAAAAAATTAAATTATTTGTTTAACCCATTGGCATACCTGCCGCCAAAATAGGGGGCTGCACATTTTTCGCATCGGCATATTGCCCGCTCCATTGGGGCAACTAAAACTTTTCCCACATACTTAAGATAGTTCACAATAAAATTATAATCTATATAAAAGCATAAAAAGTGATTAATTTGGGGAAATATGGGGTGCAATACTGCACAGGAATAATCCTTCTCAAGTATGCACAGATGTCACAAATAAAAAATTAGTATGCCGATGGGAACCCTTAGCATTGGAGTGCCGCTATAGAGGCGGCAAGCATGGTTTTCCGTATTACTCAAGTGCCGCCGCTATGGCGGCAAGAAAAAAAGTTTTATTTCTCAATATTTTTAATATATTGTTTATTTTTACTTTTCAATATAATTTAAAAAGAATCATATTGGTACAATTAAAGGTGGTAGAAAAGAAACATAATTGTATTGCGAAACCTGAGAAAGTAAACCTAGACTTCACGTTGGGGATTGTTATGTAAAATATCATACAATGGAAAACTTTTATTAATCAATTGTTATGTCCATTTTATATTTTACCAAATAATAAATATATATATTTTTTTTATAAATTTAATTATTTCAATTAAAATGATTTATTTTCTTAAGAAATGCTTCGAGTTGGCGGTAGGCAGATACCAAAAAACTTGCGAGTGCGAAGGGTTAATTTTAGTTTTCATACATATACAGACACAAACGGTCAAAGGGATGTTATGGATAGGTATGGCAGCGAATGTTGAGTCTAATACAGTAACCCACACAGATGCATTGCTAGCATACAGCATATTTCTAGCTTGTTATTCAACTTCAGAAAATAAAATTCCATTGAAATTGAAAAAAAAAACAACTTAGTTATTTCAGTTTTTTTTTTTCGAAATTAATACGAAAAAAATATTGTAAATCTTTTTGAATATTCAAAATAGAGAATAGTATACATTTGTTGTCTCTCATTCTCGTTAATAACGGAAGACATATCATTATAGTGTCGGAAGTGTCAGTAATGAGAATCCTCTCAGTGAAACTATCATTATTTCGGTAGACTTTCCTTAAAGTTCAGGTTGATGCTAAATACTCCCAAATAATTGTGTAGCGTCGATATTAATCCATTGAATAATTAATAATAAATCGCTCGACCTACTTAGGTACGTACTTGCTAATTGCTACTTAGGTACGTATTTGCAGCCGAAATCAAAACAAAGCAACCTACTTGCCTACTCGCGACAATAATACTGAAGCCCGTCTGGGATACTACGAGAACTCGCCAGAAGGTTCGAGTCTACGGCCTATGCTTAATCGCCGCAATGTCGAAGGTTCCCGAAACACACAGTCTGTGCGAGTGCCTAGAATTTAGTTGCCATCCATCTACCTACTGCCGCCGTCGGCCGAGTAGTATAAATAAGCCCGACGCAGCGACTCAGTCAGTCAGTTAGTCATAATTTTGCCGCCAGTCTACAAGGATCAACGAGTGATCACCCGCGCTAATCTTACTAGCGCGAAGGACAACGTACCCGGCTTCGCCCGTATCATCATGGACTCTATCGGGACATCATCATAGCGCCTCGGCCACGTCCGCGGCCAGCGCTACTCGGATTACAAGCGCCCTGGTTCCAGTGTCTCTGACCAGCGCTTCTTCCACGCTACCATGACCACCACGAGGACACGCAGCATCCTCACTGGTCACGCCATTCCCGTTCAACCGCCTACAAGGTCCGCCGCACCTTCGGCCGTCTCGTCAGCACTGGAGTGCCTGAAGGCCTACGTTCTTCGCCAGTGCCTGACCTCCATCGAGTCCCGGTCACCAGCGCCCGGCGTCGACTCACTGACCCGCGCTTGACCAGCACATCACAGCCAGCATCCGGTGTATTCTTCTGTCCTACGTCATCTCCTCGTCACGGCAACTGACTCACCAATAAAACACATGTGACCTTCACAACTTCTTTCATTTCGTGCCTCACCATTGATCCCCAAAATTGTAATAACACTTCGTTTCAAATCAACAAGAAATAACTTACTATTTATGTCGGGGGAGATGGAAAAACAAAGAGGTCATTAGGTTCTTAGTTTGGGTTATTTAAATAATTTATAACTTATTAACCTTCCGGCAAATGTCGCAGCATAGTAACAAATAAAAACGGCGGTAAAATACATGAATATTTTAAGTTAATTGGAACTTTAAGCAACCCTCTTCCATCTCCCTCGACGAAAATAACTTAAGTGTTATTTAAATGATATGTGCGTATTAAGTAGTAAGCGGAGTACGAAACTTTACCATCGTTACTTGACATTAACATTTATTAAATATTAAGGTTATGTTTGGCGCAGTGATTTACTACCATCTTACATTTCTTAATTTGTTGTTGTTCATCAAAAGGGGGCTTCCGGAATGCTTCTGAAAAGAACCAGCAAGAGTTCACTGCCCAAACGAACGGGAGAAACAAGAAGCCAACTGCAACACGAAAAGAAACACATTAACATAAGATGGTGCGGCGCATTTTAAGAAAACTCTCCAAATTTACTATAAAAACGGACAAATGGTGGATATATATGTATCGTAGACATAGAACATGAATACAGCTCACAAAATCTTCATAAAAATGCAAAATAATTGATGCAAATATTCAGATTTTTGCAAGGGTTTTTTAATTTTTTTTTGTTCAGAGTTGAATACCTACCTCGGAAGTATAGCCGACACAGGTTTAGTTTTTGATCATTAGGTACCCTATTCAAATCCATTTTAGATTAAGATATGTAGTATCTGTTTAAAACAAAGATATAACAGATACGCTGTGTTGCGGTATAGTATTAAACAGTTTTGCTGTAATATTTTTTAAAATTATAATAACTCCGATGACACATAACAAAGATTTGACATTTGGATATGACCATAGAAAATTTAAAAACTTGATCGTAAATTAGTGATGTGCAGACTAGCGATGGGCGGAATCGATGAATCATCGATGTTTTACTCGATCTTTTTTACCATTCGAAATATCTCGATTCATTGTCAGAATTAATTCGAATGCAACTCCGAGACAATCGTTTTGAAACGTCATCGAAAGTCGTCGCTGTGATGGGAGTCGCTATATGCACAGCGACTAATCGACAGGGGGCGTGGCCAACATTTCCGAGCATACCCGAAGTGAAGTGTTTCGGCGCTTTATTTGAAATTGGTTCTCCGTTCAGATTTTTTTTGTGACGTCACGGCCGAGCATTTCCGAATATTGCCGAGCAGCCGATAGCTAATTTTCATCTTTCATTTCTTACGATTCTTGCACCTTGATTTCATTTGGTTAGATTACATTACTATAGGGCCAATATCATAAATTCGATTCCAAAGCCTTAATAAAGACTGTTTGGCATGGCAACCACATTCTAATTCCTGCAAATATAATTAACTTTTGGACAATAAAAGACTTGTGGTAGGTCCTATGTTCAACTGTTGTACAGATTCGTATTAGGCCTATATATACTCAAAGTGTCTAATCTTTTTACATTACAAAACAGTACACCTATGGGAAAGTAAAACTAGCATTATTTGGAGTCAATGTGAAAATTTGGATGCCATATAGCATGTTGAAGGATAAGTGAGCAATGAAGGAAGTTGGGCAATTCATTGATACATTTATTTATTGGACAATTTGTATAGCGCCGCTTTTGTGAGATATCACCTCAGGGGCGCTTTACAGTTGATGCAGGTATTATAAAAATATAAATATTACAAAAAAACTGAATTTAAGTTGATACATATAAGCTGCATATTTGATATTTGATATTATTTTATTAATGTAAAATAATACATTACACCACACAAAGGAAATATAAACATTGAGGGAACAAACCCCTTTAAAAACATGACAGATGAACCCTGAATTGAGCCGATCAGGTTCTGCCTCATCCTGAAATTTGAGTTTAATAAATTGCTCCAACAATAGACACATCTCGTACTGAGGAAACTCCAGCTTCAACAATCCTGAATTTCTTTTGAATCACAAACCATGTTACACAAACCTAGCGTAGCCGCTAAACTATTTGAAAACTGGGATGTTTTTCTTGCCTTGACGTGAGCAGGCGGTATAAAAGGGACACTTTCTTTTGAATCACAAACCATGTTACACAAACTTAGCGTAGCCGCTCAACATCGCAGAAATAGTTAACTTAAATAAAATTTGAACGTAAAAAAATAAAATCCAGCTAATAAATTTCAATCACAACGCACACAATGCATGCATATTAGGTAAATACTAATTTGACGGAATTTTTTAACATTAAAAAAAACTCGGAACAGCTCGGGTATGCTCGGATATGTTGGCCACGCCTCCTGTCGACTAGTCCCTGTGCATATAGCGACTCCCCGCTGTGATTGGTCAGAAATAATCGATGCCAGCCAAGCGTTGTGATTGGTCAGAATTAATTCGAATGCACGGTCCGAAATTATCGTTTTCAAATGTCATCGAAAGTGGAATCGAGAGAATCGCTCTGAAATGTCAGAAATCATTCGAATGTTCAGTCCGAGATATTCGTTTTCAAACTGTCAGAATTCGTTCGAAAACGCAAATCGATTCTCACATTCGAGAGGTTAAACTCATCAAGTGACATGTGTTCGTTCATATAAACATAATATATCTGCTACCTATGCTACGAACAAATATATTTAATTTATTTGAAATTAACATGAATGAAATTAACATCGGTGTCTCTTAGTTAGTAATTAAAATGAAACGCTTTCTGTAGTAAAATAACTTTATTTACTTAATAATAATTTGTGAATTGCATACAAATTACAAATGAATGAATGGTTTGTTTTGGGTTCTAGTAGGCGCCTACAACGTACATGAGATTTAGAGGTTATTTTTAACAAAACGGCATATAATTACTGTCTTATTATTAAGAGGTACATTATAAATATTATTAATGGGAATTTGTACCCACTGGCTACACTAAGTAGCTATTCAGCAGGAACTTACAATATTTTCTTTTTTTTCTTTGTACTTAAAAAACTTGTATAATAATTTATTTTAATTGTACGTATGTAGATATTCGAATCTTATTAATTATTTATAAAAATGTTAATTGCATATGCATACATATTTGAAATTCGTGGCTAACAGTAATAATACTAATGTTGCTAGCAGACAACAAGGGAATCATTGCCAGGAATGAAAATTAGTGATTGAAATTTCGCTAGTACCTGCTTACCAAAAATATTGCCATACTAATGAAAATAAATTACAACCGGAATATGCAAACAATTTTTTTTACGATAGGAATAGTCTTGATATTCGAGTTTCTATTTTCGAATCCTACCCCCCCCCCCCGACGGAAAAAAATTTGCCCCTGTCCGTAGCTATTGCTCCCGCACTCCGAGCGATTCATTCGAATGGATCATTCGATTCTTTTGATGTTTCGGTTAAAAAAAATCGATTATATAAATATTTCGATCATTCCCATCACTAGTGCAGACACGAAAAATAGATTTCGAAAATATGGTCACATTAATCGAAATAATACATGGACCCAAAAAGCTATGGACAGAGCATAAAGTGCGATTTTGAATGAATGGAATTGAAACCAAAGGATGAGAAGAAATTGTCTGGCAGTCATCTTGTACGAAAATTTATAAAAATGATTTATATGCATAGTAATAATAAATAATAATAATACTTGGATGACTTGTATAGCGCCGTTTTTGTGCAAAAACACCTCAATAGTAGTGGATAATGAACAAATATAATTTTATTTGCGTGTTAATGCAGTTATAAAGGCTTAGGCTTTTTTGGTTATTTGATGAGATGAGATTTGAAGGATTGGGATATGTCATTAAAAAAATAAAGTAGATTTTGGCATTTTTCATACATCTTTCCCCTCCCCCCGCGGCTTCAAATTGTTCTCGAATAGCTCTGTCCGGGGCTTTTTAAGTCCACGAAATAATAACATTCAAAACAAGGAACCTCAAAGAAGAAAACCTTACCAAAATGACAATTTTTAGTTTTCTATCTTTGCATTATTTTAACTTACTGAATGCTTGTTGTATTCCAATATTTTCGGAACAGTCAGTTGTTGTCCTGTGTTTACACTGTTTACGATGGTTCTCCGCGATTACTCCCACTTTTTGTGAACATATTTTTTCGTTTTGTGGAACTATTATATTTCTATATAATTTACGTATTTAAAAAATATATTTATTTAACCGTCATGGAAAATAATGATAGTTTTACTACGCAGTTCAGTTAGAATGAAGAATGTGATTGTATCGCTAGTAGTGATGATGAGGACCTTTTTACATTTAATAATATTGATTGCAATGACAATGGTAATGTGATAATAGTGTCCCGCACTCGTGGCTGATCAAAGTATTAAATATATATAAAATTAACCCCATTATTATTAGCTTTTTGGAATATATTATGTCCTTTTGGAATACCAATTTACTTATCAATTTAAAAGGTAAGAAAATAGTAATACCGGGCATCTCAATTAAAAGAGGAATTTTTCAAGGAGACTCATTGAGTGCTCTTTGGTTTTGCTTAGCATTGAATCCTCTATCTAAAATGTTAATTAAAAGCAAGTTTGGAATAAAAGTTAATGGTAATACAAGGGAGAGTAGTACAATTTCGCATTTATTATATATGGATGATATAAAATTATTTTCGAATTCTGAACAAAATTTAGAGAAAATGATCGAGGTAGTTAAAAACTTTTCAGATGATATCAAAATGACTTCTGGTTTAGATAAATGTAGAACGATCCATAATGAAAAGGGATGAGGTTTATAAGTATTTAGGATACCCACAATCAAATAGATTAGACCATACTACATAGTATTAAAAATGATATTAGGATTAAATTTCAAACTAGGATCAGGAAAATTTTAAAATGCAATCTATCTGCTAAAAATTTAGTAAAAGCAATAAATACTTGGGCAATACCTCTATTAACGTACTCATTTGTCATAATTAAATGGTCTAATACAGATTTAGATAATTTAGAAAGATTAATTAGAACTACGCTAACAAAGTTTAATTGCCATCATCCAAATTCAGCTATAGAACAAATTAATTTACCTAGAAATTAAGGAGGTAGAGGTATAGTCAAAATAACTTCTTTGAAACATAATCAGGTAGAAATGCTAAGAACTTTTTTCCATAGGAAAGCTCATAGCTCAGAAATGCACAAAATAATTTGCAAGGTAGATAGAAATATTACACCTTTAAATTTATATGATAAGTATGCCAACATTTTTATAAATCCCAACCAGGAATTATTAGATTCCTGGTCAAATAAAATTTTACACGCAAAACACTTCAATTCAAGAGTCATTAATACTAAAAATTATAGGAAGCATATAATCAAAGATACAAATCAAATTGATGATTTGTGTAGAAAATGTTTGGCTTTTCCGGAAACTATAGAACATATTATATCGGGATGTTCTATATTAGCACCGTCCGAGTAAACATTTAGGCACAATCAAGTTTTAAAAATAATTCACCAAAGTTTGGTAATTAAACATAAGTTGATTGACTGCCGTAATATGGTACCATATTATGAATACGAACCAAATTCATTTTTAGAAAACGAATTTTATAAAATATATTATGACAAAACTATACTAACAGACCGAACGATTAGTCATAATAGACCCGATATAGTTTTACATGACAAAATTAAAAAAATAACTTATATCATTGATGTCGCTATTCCAAATTCCTGTAATATTAAAAAATCTGCTAATGAAAAAATAAGAAAATACACAGATTTAGGAAATGAAATAAAAAGAATTTGGCATTCTCAGACTATAAAAATATTACCATTCGTTATTTCGGCTACTGGCATTATACCTAGCTCTTTCATTAAAAATTTAGGCGTATTAGATCTATCAAAAAATTTATATACACGGTGTCCGGAAACTCGTAGTACAAGCGGGAAACTGGAGAATCTACACCACATGGGGAACCCAAATAAACATAAAGTTTTTTGATTTGAGCATTTTCTCAAAAAAAAAAAAACCTAAAAAAAATATTTTTCGGCTATTTTAAGGTTAAAGTTTTTTCTGGTGTTTAGGGTTGAACAACAGATGTTTTAACCCTGCAGAGCAGAAATATTTTATGATTACACCGGATTAAATGAAGGGTGATTTCAAAATAATGCTTCAAATCCGAGTTTCTTCATTTGTTTTACTTTCAAATAGTTTTAATTAGTTGGGTACTTTGATCTTCAGTAATAATTTATAAGAATTTGGTCATTTGGTCATTCTATGGTCCATCGTTTAGTCACAATTCCAATGTCCGATAGTAATTTTGATAGTGAACTAAAACTAATTAAAAACATAGCAGTAAATAATGGCTATGAATCAAATTTTATAGATTTAATTTTAAATAAAAAGCTAAAACAAATAGCCATTAATCGCTTCCTCTTCGCTAGTCCTTCTCCTCAAATCAATGACAATAATATTAATTATCAATGGCGGCGAATTTTATTCATCAATCACTTTTCTACCTTATGTGTAAAAAACCTTCCTTCTGAAGTCAAACCGGCCTTTTATACCAATAACAATATAGGTAAATTTCTAATTAATTCTAAAGATAAGGACGATAAATTAAGTCATTCGGGGATTTATAAATTAAATTGCAATAATTGTTCGGCTTTTTATATCGGTAAGACATCACGTAATGTTAATATTAGGATAAAGGAGCATCTTCGTTGCCTCAATAATAACGGTTTTTCTGAATTCGCAAATCGTTTGATCGATAAAGATCATACATTCTGTCACAGCAACGGTGCTAACATCTTACATAAAAACGGGCATGGTAACAGACTAAACAACTTAGAGGCACTAGAAATTAAAAAAGCTGTAAAAACCAAAAGTCAGATACTTAATAATCAATTAGACATATCAAGTAGTCCAATATTAAGTCTGTTTCCAATAAACCCATAAAAAATTCCCAGTTCTCCTTACCTCCTTACCACCATGCCAGTTGATGCTTTGTTTCTCCCGATTTATTGGTATAACCCATTAGTCTACATAATTATCTGGCGGTTTTTTCCGTTTTTTCCATTACCTGTGCACTTATGTTAATGTATTTTATGACCGTCTTTGTGTTGCTTATATTTGTATCATGTTGTCTCCCTCTATAATATATTTGTATCATGTTGTCTCCCTCTATATTTTGTTATATATATGCACACATTATGTACTTCTTGTTTAGTATTAATTTGTACCCTGATGATGTTTAAGTAAAGCGAAACCGGTCGGTTCTTAAATTAATAAATATCGTGGTTTTAAAACAAAAAAGTATTTTATTTTATTATTATAAGAATTTGATTAAAAAAAAAAAAAAAAAATGAACTTCTAACTCGATTTACTCGATAACGAAAGCTCAAATAAAAAAAAATATACTACAAAATCGACTCCAAATGTGATGTAGATTCACCAGTTTCCCGCTTGTACTACGAGTTTCCGGACACCCTGTATAAAGATGCAAAAGTCGGTCATTTTGAATACATGTAGGATAACGAAAGATTTTTTAAATATTTATGTTGAAGGATCAGTAGGATTTATAGGCCCTGTTAGAAGTTCTACCGAGCCGAACCCTCTGATATGAAAATATCTGGAGTCGGAGAATTTTTTTTTTTTTTTTTTTTAGTTTCTTTATTCAAAAAATTATTAGTTACATGCATTGAGGAATTTTTTGACCACCATGCTAGGCACATGCCCGTGTTATGGTGGTCGATTTTCTATACATTTACATAAGGAATGTGCGGGAATATAAAATAAAATAACATATTATTAAAGAATATTTAAGAACATAAAATAATGTAAATGACTATAGTAATATGTATAAGGAAGTATGGAAGAATACAGTAGAATATAAAAATATAATAGCATAATATTAATATAATATAATAGTATAATATAATAATATATATAATAATATGATATAGTATAATAATATAATAGTATAATAATATAATATTTTTTAGTTGTTGTAAGTGTTATTTTTAGATACATAATACAATAGTATATTGAGGAAATCTCAGTTAGGTAAATTACATATGTATTAATGAACCACATTGTAATCTGTTGATTTCCCTAAAGTAAAATAGATACATAAAAAAAGAATATAAAAAGTATATAGTTATAAAATCAAACATAGTACTATAGAGTAGGCAAATGAGAAAGGATTATTTTTACTATGGAAATCTATATGTACTTGATTAAATTGGTAGGTACATTATTTTGCAGCAATTTTGTACAAATAAATCAAAGTTAGAATTCATGTTTCAAGTCCGGCGAATTACACTGAACATTATTTTCCCATTTGATCTCTGGTGAGTTGACGTGTTGTTCTTGTATTGTTTTGTATTTATTTTGCTTATATAATGCACTTGCATAGTGTTGATTGACTAGATGATCATTTGTGGAAAAGTGAGTGGAAGGGTTTAGTTTTTCCTATGGGGAAGATTTAACCCGGACAAAAAAATCGGAAGCATAAATAAAAAGTGATAGTGAAGAAGTGGGTTACAACCCAAGTGATACAGATAGTGGAAGTGACATTATGCCGCCCAAAAGAAGGAGATGTGCTTATTTCAGTGAAGATAGTAATGAAGAGTTCATTGAGATTTCGCAACAACCTTCTATACTGCTTCCTAAGGAAAACATTAAAATGGTGGCGCAATCTCTTTTTTTGGGGCTTAGAAGTTTCGGTGGTAAATGCTTACATCTTGTACAAGGAAAAAAAGTTAAAAAAACAATGAAAAGCCAATGTGTCATCTTCAATTTATGGATAGGCTAATTATTCAACTGGTTGGAAAATATAGAGAAGGTGTAAACAAGGAAAGGAAGACATTCGGTAGATCCAGAACAGCGGTTAAATCACGTGAATCTACATGTAATACCTAATGCCTAATGCGCAGAAAAAGTACAGGGATTGCGTCGTTTGCAGTTCTAATAGAGAGGGAGGGCAAAGAAAACGAACAATGTATCACTGTAAAAATTGTGATAACAAACCGCCACTTCATGTGGGAGAATGCTTCGAAAAATATCATACTTTAAAAAACTATAAGTGATGGTGATTTAGTAATAATACAATAAGTAAGAAAGATAAATTTATAATGACATTCGACCGAATTGTGAGTTTTTTATTGTGATAAATATACTTAAAATGTGACAATTGTTATATTATGCATAGTCATTTATATATAAGTCTTAGATGTAAGTCACTAGTAATAATTGTAAAAATTAGTTGTAAGCCAGTAATATAAGTCACTAGCTATAAGTCGTAGATGTAAGTTACTAGTTATAATTATGGTATGTACACAACTCTAACTTGTAATCACCGTGTAGAATGTTCGCCAAATTTATTATCTATTTTTTGTGTTGTGGGCTGGTCTATCTTTTGTTTCCTGAATGAGGGTCGGAATCTAAAATAATATAACCAATGCAAAATAAGAAACCGTGTACTAGCCATAAAACCTAAGCCAATCGGGTCCAGGTAGTCACCGGTCAACCCCTGTGCGGTACAGGACAATAAGAAATGAATTTCTACAAGGACTTACATTGGATTCTTTGTATATTATTCCCATATTTTACATAATTATCGCTACGCAATAAAAGAAATTACGTAAATAAAACATATTGAAATCAAACGTATTATCTTTTAGTTACTTAAGGTGTGATTTAACAACTATTTTATGCAAAATGTACCAAACATATAATGGTCACACGAATTACCAGATAGGGTGCCGCGAAAATATTGAACCAAAAATTTCATTTTTAAAACAAAAATATAACATTAATTTTTAATCAGAGTAGCCAATTGGTTCTGAGAAAAAATGGTCAGAGTGAAAAAGGTTAAGATAAGTTGGATGCATATGTAATCGCTCTTGTGAGTAACTTATCAAAAATTTACGAAAGTCGTAAATTTTACTTACAAGTGTAAACCCAGCCTTAAAAAAATCAACCCATAAAAACAAAATTTTTTTGCTATGATAAATCTATTTTCAATTTTCGACCTAGTTGCGCCATTTCTTGGGTCGGTTTGATGGAGGATTGAACATTCCTCAATTCCAGGGGCGGGCTCTTAAAAGCAGTGAAATTTAAAAACATAAAAAAGGTTTTTTTGGTTTGAATGAGGATTGAACTTCTTCCACTGGTACTGGAGTCAACAAGGCTAACAACTGAGCCAAATCACAACTGGGTAGGACCAACATTTTTTCATATATTAACTGCTGTAATGTGATCCAATTTCAGAGAAATGTGTATGTGTGTATATGCGTGATTGCCAGCAGAAGTTGATAGAAAACATTGTCATCGACAACGAGTCTGTAGGTCCAGTTTCAGCTCGATTGGTTGTCGTAGAGTGGGCTAATGATGTATTTTAAAACGATGCTTGGATGCATTTAAGCACCACCATGTTTATTTCCCAAGCCGTAATGTAGGAAATGCACTGACAGTTAAAGAGATCTGTTTTCCCAAACTGTGCTGTAGAAAATGTACTGACAGTTAAAGAGACCTATTTTCCCAAGCTGTGCTGTAGGAAATGGACTGACAGTTAAAGATACATAATTGTTTTCGGACTTCATTGGACTCATTATTCTATGGGTTTTGAAATAAATATTACAAGAGGCCAGAGTTCATTCAAATGAATGAAACCATTTATTTTTCATAATGTTTTTGTAATATTTAGTATTCCATATTGTTAAAAATATGTTGGTGGTGAAAGAGAAACATTCAGGTGAGATATTTTGAATATATGATTATCAATTCTGTTCCTAAAAGGTAAGTTTTTAGATTCTCACGGCCAAAAGCATTTTTGTTGTTTGTTTTTGGGGTGTTATGCCGTGTTGCGCTAACTCCTTCTTTAGCCGACGTTTCGGACAGCGTTGCAGTGTCCATCATCAGGGCAGATCCGGTAGACACATCTTCGGATCTACCGGATCTGCCCTGATGATGGACACTGCAACGCTGTCCGAAACGTCGGCTAAAGAAGGAGTTAGCGCAACACGGCATAACACCCCAAAAACAAACAACAAAAAAACTGTTCCTAAAAGTTTTTATTGAAACGCCGTATAATACGGACAATTATATAGATTATAATGTATCAACTGGTACATAAAACAATTCATAATTTGTACAACCACCACATATATCCCACCTGAATGTTTCTGTATCACCCACAAATGTATTTTTAACAATATGGAATACTAAATATTACAGAAAAATTATGTTGTGTGCTATCTCTAACCAAATTGCACAAATGAATGCCAAAATGTCCTCATGTGTGATAAGAAAGTGTTTCTGTTACACTGCAAATACTAGTACGCAAGGAATAACATTTCATTCGTAAATTAGAGAAAGCGATATAGCTATGATATGAACGTAGCAACACACAAGTATAAGGACAACCTGCTGGTCATAGGTCATCTCCTACAGCGTTCTGTATTTGCTTAGTGTAAGTGAATAAGCGTATCTTGTCATCTCAATCAAACCTGTGATGTAGAATGCATTATTCACTGCAACTTTTAAATACAAAAACGCTTCCTGATTCTTCTTTATCTTTTTCGTCAGTGCTAGTTCTTACAGGAACTTTCAGTATAATTTTCATTATGGCTTTTTGAGTTTTAATTGGTGGATTTAGTATATTTTTATTTGCACTGCCCCATACGATAATACCGTATTCTAACAGTGATTGGCAGAGAACCATGTAGATTTTGATTAAGTCTTTTTTAATGAGCACATTCCTGATAGTTTTGAAAAAATAACTTAGTTTTTTAATTATATTAGATAATATTTAATTTTAATAATATTTAGATAAATAGCTAATGTGTTTGGTCCATTTTAAATTTCCATCAATTTTTAGATCCAGATACGTTATATGGTCGACGTTTTCTAATGAGGGACAATTACAATGCTCATTTAAGTGATGCGGGCTATGAATTTTCAAGTTAAGGTTTTCTTCAGAGTTTTTTGTATTTTTTATTTTGAAAGTGATGAATTTGGTTTTATTAGCATTTAGTTATCTATTTCGTTCGTACACAAATATTCTTTGCATCTCTATCTTTGTTATAGGTACATGAACAGTGTTTAAATTAAGAATTTACTGGAAACATGAGAGTGTTTGTTACTTTACACATTTTCTTTAAATTTTGTAAGACCATTGTATTATAATGCCATTGTCGTATAAGATGTTTCTTTCTTACAAATAGATATAAATAAATAAAAAAGAATCAAAGTGATCATAAAAAATAGAGTTTTATTAAAATCAGGTAACATGCAGTTCAACAGTTTTGGGCCAGTCTAGGTTGATGGACTTAACGTCCAGCGCCAGGATGTCCACTTTGAAGCCGAGGATGTCCGTGAGGCTGGGCTTGGTTCTCCCGAAATCGCCATGGACAAACTCCTTGATATAAGTGCCCGCTTCTGTGGTCATCTCTACTATGAACAGGTTTGGCTTATCTGAAAATGAAATTAAAGCTATGTAATATGTATTGTAATGTAGAATCGGTTATGTGACTGAGTGGACAAATGCGGGGATTCAATTCTCTTCTAGCTAAGTCCTCCATTATTGCACAAACAAAATATCAGGAACTCAGGACTGTTGGTCTTTCTTTTTACATTTTTGCCTATTCGGGAAGCTGGCGCCGTGTCTCGCTTGCAGCTGGTCCAATTGCTCCGCTGATTCTCGGCAGGACTACCAGACGACTGCAATTTAGCTGTTTTGGTCAAGTCGCAATCTCATCTTAATATGTATTTCTCTTATAATTTTTGCAACTTTTTTCTCTTTATCTTTATAAAATTTCAGATGCAACACCAATTGGCAGAGATGAGATGTAATCCAGTTATATAACTAACAACTTGCACGCACTCCCATGCTTCCTACTAACACTGTATGCCTGGACATTGGGGATCTGGAGTCATTTTTATAAAAAGTAGCTTCCTTTATAATTAAAACATTAGTCTTGACGTGTACGGTGAAGGAGGAACTCATCTATTTCCTTACAATGCCATGGGAAAGCGGTGGACAACTTCTAATGTTCTTTCTTTTTATCAACAAAAAGTAAAAAAAATAAAAACAAACTTCCACAACATGGATTCTTATTTGGAGAGAAGAAAGGATTAACTCATTTTAAAATTTAAAATAACTCAATTACTGTTAAATTTATTGTGAAATCAGATATGAATGAAGGCAGTAGAATGCTGCCTGCTTATTAAATAATAGTAATAAAATTAGTCTTAAACCATTTAAAAAAAATTTTTTTTTTACTTTACTGACAATACAGAGGACAGTACATATGTGCATATTTTATTATATTTACCGACAATACAGAGGACAGTACTACATATGTGAATATTTTATTATACTTACTGACAATACAGAAGACAGTATTACACATGTGCATATTTTATTATTTAGCCCTTCTCAACAGATGATGTTTATAAAAAATATTGTAATTTGTTAATGCATTCTCTTCCATAGTAAGCAATCAAAGTAAAAACACCTAGTCCGTTGGAGCGGATAGTTTGGTATAAACCCAAAGTCAGTTTCGGCCATAATTTCTTTATATTTTTAACAAGGGTAAATAAATACAATATTTACTACATTCTAACGAGAATCACAAGAGGGCATTTTACAACGAAAAGTATTATGAGGTTAGAAAAATGGAAAACAAATTGTTCTCTCACTCTTCATCTGGTACCCTCTCCTATCCGAGGCTGGCTGTCATCAGATCAATATGATTTTTCAAACTCATTTCAAATGTTCTAATTTATGTAACATTCAACCATAAAAATCTATAGTTGCGAAGTAACGATACATACCTTTGACGAATTCTGCTTCCATTTTCAATATCTTCCTTTCTCGTATCAACAATGGCCTTCTATGTAGAACTCTCAATGGAGTCTTCTGCTGTATTTTGATAATTCCGTTGTCATCATTACAAAATGTATTTAACCTATCCAGGTCTTCTTGTATTATTCGGCTCAATGATTCCGATTTGACACCATTCTTTTCTGTGCCATTCTCAAGAGTCGCTGTTGAATCTTGAACCGAATTTTGAACGCTTTCCGAAATGTTATTTTCCATGTTATCGTCTTCTATTTTGACGCAAAGAGCGAGATATGTTTTGGATTTTGTTTCTTCGCCCATTTTGAGTATAGTGAGCTCTTCCCTGAATAAAAATAAAACATAAAAATTATTGACCCCTAGAGACTTTTGGGAGATATTTCTCCCAGTCTGACACGGACTCATAAAAGTCGTCTCAGTTTATATTACGGTGAGATATGATTTAAACAGTGTTAAAAAAAGTGAACACCATGCATTTGCATTTAAAAGATTACACAGACGCCACAATAACTTTTATAATACATATATCTAATTAATCTAGAGTATTGGAATCAATGAGTAATATTTTATCAGATTTTTTAATAAAATAGTATTCACTATTAGTATTCGCTTCTACTATTCACTATTATTTGAACATTTACGTAAATGTTCAAATACTAGCGAAACCTAGAAACAACCCAGAGCCAGACCGAGGAAGAGGTGATAGACTTTGTGGAAGAGGATTGGAGCAGAATGGAAAGGACTGAGGACATAAATTCATTTTGATTGAAATTGATGTTGCATTTATCTGTAAAAGAGGGTGTTTTGTCTGCTATTATTATCAAAATGATGTATGGAATTTTTTCTTTTAAGAACTCCGGGAAGTCAACTTTTGAGTTAAGTACAGGAGCATCTGATCAGTGACTAGTCCCCCTTTTTTTGTTACATTTTATATGTGAATACCGCACATCAGTTCCAATTACTCCTAACCATCTGCCGGTGAGAATATGGCAATCCCAATTGGGTTATGTTGTAAGGCTGAAAGTAGTGGGGAGAGAAAGGAAATGGGGAAGGGGCGGGATATTCAGATCTGGTCATCAAACACGGCTAAAGCCATTTCAGGCAGCGTTTCAATTCGGAATAGTGGTCTTACACCACGGCGATACTGAGAGTATCTTTCATTAAATTAAAATTATTAAAGATGAATGAATAAATTTTAAAAGTAATACAAATTCTGGAATGTGCCGCAAATACACTACATATTATTTTTATTGAACCAATTGTGAAACAACACAAAGTAATTAAATAAAATTTACTTGCGCTTGCCGGGACTCGACCCGCGACCTCTGAATTGCTAGTCGAGAGCCTTACCCACTGCAGCGCTAGGCACCCACAAAGTAGGTAGATAGCTTTCACAATTGAGAGGCAGGCGTTCACAATGTGGGCCCCCAATTTTAAAAATTAATTAGTATATATGTGAACTTTCCAGTAGCCCATTATGTTTAAACTTATCAGTTGCAAGCTGACATAATTCTTTCACCGTTAATCAAAAGATGGCACTAATCCGTTTCCAATGAAAATAATCATGAATTTTATATCACATTTCAAGTTGGGGTGTCTTTGGCGGTACTGACCTGCTGACAATCTGTAGATCCCTCACTTGTATGAGGGAGTGGTCCTGGCACATAGTGCGCGTGAGGGCGGCTAGGCTTGGGGGGTCGAGGCGCGCCCCCTTGGGGTCGGAGATCTCCACAGCGAAGGGGCGGCCCAGCCCGAGGCACCTGACATCCACGTCCTCACGCCCCGACGACAGAAACTTCAAGCGGTAGCCCGCTTCTTCGGGAGGTATGCTGGAAATTGATAAAAAAATAACCAATATTTACTTTTAAACATGTCTGCACTTCAATCCCTTGGAACATGGGTGAGAAACATGAACCCGCAAGCACTTTTGGTGCGGCCTGAATGTCTTTATATAATTATTTTTTAATAAAACCTTACATTCCGAAAGCGAGAATGGTTTTCATTCACGGTGTATCATATTCATATTCATCATCGACGTATTTGTCTAATCGGCTACTAGCCGGTTAACCCTTAGGATATGACCAACTAAATTAGCAGTTCAGTGAAATAATGGCTACCTTCAGGTGCAAGGTAAAGCTATTGTCCACGAAAATTCCTAAATAAAACGTTGACATTGTAGATGCCTCTCAATTATTTAAAATATAATTTTCAATATTATATTTGGCTTTGAGATATTTACAAAATATTATTTATTTATTATAATATAATTATTAAGTTCTGCAAGTATTTTTTGGTTTTTGTTATTGTTACAGCTGTTTCGGCTTTCAAGGCCATTTTCAAACTGTCTTTTTTCAAACTTTTCTACAGTTTGAAAATGGCTTTGAAGGCCGAAACAGCTGTAACAATAACAAAAACCAAAAAAATACTTGCAGAACTTAATAATTATATTATTAAATTTGATTTTAATTAAATTTAAAAAAAAATTAAATGGAGTTCTACGAATTAAACACAAAAACAATAAATACAAAATATTAGCTGTCTAAATATTTCCCTTTAAGAAAATACCAAAGAATCTTTGTTTAAATATTGTTGGGATACTGACGGAAAAATAAAAATGGAAAAATTTATTGGTCTGCGCTAAGCACCAAGAAAATTTTGGACTGCGGTGCTTTTTCTGTGTCTTTGTGAATGTCATAAATCATATTCTTCTCCCGAAGACCCTCACCACATACATACTACAATTGGGAATACCAGAGAAAAAATTTCGCCTGCGGAGTCTTTTCCATTTGTTTGTGGATATAATAATTCATATTCCACTCTTTTCACCCACACCTCATACCTACCCCAAGGGGATACACATTGCACATGTTGTGCTATTCAAAACAAATTCATAGGAAACCATTCTCGCCTTCCAAGTGCAGTTATAAATTTCTACCTGCAGACTCGTTTGTGAACAAAACATTTGGTCACGCATTTTTCTATTTTTTTCTTCGAAGAATTCTTGTCAAGTTATGATAATATATAGAGGATTCTGAACCCCCTTCACGTGGGTGCAGCGCATAGTTGGTACTCCAAATATCCAAACGGACCTCGACCAACCTCCGCCTTAGAATAATAAGATTTTTTCATTTCATCCACAGATACTATATTAATAGCAATAATGAAAATATGTATGGTAAGGTGATTTGCAGTAATGTGATTAAATACTGTTGGTGACATGCGTAGTGTCATCTCCCTTGTTTCTATTATTACAGCCATACAATAAAGACTAACACAAAAAGTGCCTTATGGGCGTATTTCGTGATTCAAATATGAGTCCAATTTGGGCCTATATTTCCTTACAAAACTGTGTTTCACGAAATTCAAATGAAATGGCGATAAAAATTTCAGGCAAGAGTAAGAGAGACAGACCGCATGCTAAATGGTGTAGAAACAAAAATTAATAAGTCAGTGGCACATTTATTTTCATCGAAATTTGTGTGAAAGACACTTCTAATTTTCTTCTTTATTCTATGATTAAAGCAAATGTCATCCGATAATGGGATCTAGGGAGAGTTAGTTTAGAGTTGATTATCACATAACATTAAAGTGTCAGATGGAACCTTGTTTATTCTGAGGGGTGGATTTGTCAAATAATATTTGATGAGTTGTTACTTGTAGAGCTCAGCGACAGGTTTGAATATGATGTCCTGAATAGAGGACTCCATCATGCGCTTTCCGTCCAGGATCCAGGGCGTCTGGCACAGTTCTCGCGAGAACTTGCTGTATCTGAAACCATAAATAAAAAATTATATGCCGCTTTAAAACAAGTCTAATTTTTCTAACTTGAAAAAAAATATTAATGCATGTTTTTGTTTTTGGGGTGTTATGCCGTGTTGCGCTAACTCCTTCTTTAGCCAACGTTTCGGACAGCATTGCAGTGTCCATCATCAGGGCAGATGTGTTATTTGAGGTTGTGTTAAAATGTGAGCTTATGTATGAGGTTGTGATACCGTGTTGCCAGCTCCAACCCTCTGAGCTAACATTAACATATCATTTTTTTATTTAAAGTAGTTTTCTTCGTTTAGCTCTGGTGTAGCCGTCAATTACCGGATACCAAGAACTATTGAGCTTAGCTCCATCGTCTCTATTAATGTTTACGGGATTTTTATGAATTTCAATGGCTTCCGTAATCAGCCGTGCTCTATAAGTTTTGGGTCTCCCCAGGATTTCAGGAACAAATCCAAAGTAATGCCCGGTGTCAATCAAATGCTCGGCAATTGCCGATTTATCAGGGTGGCCGAGTTTACAAGCTCTGAAGTGTTCTGAAACACTGGACACTGCAATGCTGTCCGAAACGTTGGCTAAAGAAGGAGTTAGCGCAACACGGCATAACACCCCAAAAACAAATAACAAAAATACTTTTGGCCGTGAAAATCTTAAATCATATTAATGCATGTTGTTTATTGGTGAAATTAAATCGTATCATAAAAAAAAATAATACTAATTTCAGTTGTTTGTCTGTCTGTGTAACTTAGGTTGAATGAACTCGGATTTGTTTTGAATTTAAGTGTCATTGGAACCGATTGTTTCAAGAATTTAGATAAGTGATAAGTACCTACCTATAAAATAATATTTTTAACAAAAAATTATTTTAATTGCCATTTTCAAAATTGGAACTGATTTGTCAAGAAATTAGACTATGTATCATGTAGTCTTTTACGGGTCTACAACACAAACATGATTTCCTTTATGAGTATGTCGGTCCGACCGACGGATCTTATCAAACTCAGACGAGTGATATGAGTGACGAAGTAGGTACCGACCTCCTTTATTCTATGGTACCTACCAGTAATATATTTTAAGCAGCTTACTTTGGCAAGTCATATTTGAGTGGAACTAAGCAAGTCAAGTGATTTTTCACAGAGGACAATTAGTAAATGGAACTGGACAAAACAGAATGTAATAAGACGATAGGTTAGGATAGTTTTCTATTGTTTTGTCATGGGAACAACCAGTAAATGGACAAAAGATTTACCTCCCCGCCAAATAGATGGGTTGGTGCAGGCACTCAGCCCCCTCGCAGCGGGCCCCCTGCTGCGGCACGTCCGGGGGGCAGCGAAAGTGCAGACGGAACACCTCGGGGGCCACTTCAGCCAGCAGGCCCTCCACGCCCTTGCGCGTGAACACCTCGCCGCGAAACTTGCGGTGGGCACGCGAGCGTTCCTCGAAAACCCGGGGGCACATGCGCTGGAGGGACTCCAGCTCCTGGGTAATAGATTTATCGTACTTGTTAAGAGCATATAGTGAGAGGAATTAAACAATAGAAGTTTTGAGAAACTTTAACGGTCCTTGACAGTATATTTGGGTTTCTAATTCTAGGAATAGAATGAATGTAAAATTCTTCATGAGGAAAAGCAATATTTTTGTGGACTACAAAATTATACCATAAAAATTGATTGAATCTTTACAAAAATTTAGTTGGAAGTACAAATAATTTTAATGCTGTGTATAACGGTTTAAAAAAAAATATTGAGGGTAAGAAATTGGTGAAAGGACATGGTAATATCATTTTATAAATTTATAATTGAAAATTCTGTTAAGATTTTGGAAGAATGAAGGAAGAAGGCAAAAATTAAAGGAGGAGATAACTAGGAGGGCTTGAAGAAGGCTGTTTAAGGAATTATCAGGAATTATCGTAGATTCATCTAGATTGTCTCGCTAAAGGTAAACAACACGACCTACCTGTCTACGAGTACCTACTTGGGAGTGAACTACTTACTCGACTTCGACGTCTAGAGCTACCTACGACAATACGTTGCGAGTTGGTCAAGCATATTACGCAAATTCGCTAGAAGGTTCTAGCCTGTTGCCTAGACATAATTTCAGCGCCAACGAAAATTCCAGTAGCATCCAGACTGAGCGAGTTGTCT
The DNA here is from genome assembly GCA_026573805.1 of Hesperophylax magnus. Lineage (NCBI taxonomy): Eukaryota > Metazoa > Arthropoda > Insecta > Trichoptera > Limnephilidae > Hesperophylax > Hesperophylax magnus. The sequence goes on along the minus strand of JAIUSX010000184.1, from coordinate 6,622,594 downwards.
CCATTTTACCTGCGATCTCGCATACCTGCTGATGCCATCGGCCGGCCTGTATAAATAGGCCCGACGCAGCGAGCAGTCAATCAGTCAGCCAACAATTAACAAGGCTCAACGAGTGACAACCCGCGCGAAGGACAACATTCCCGGCTCTGCACGGTTCAAACATTGGTCCCAAGTCATATCACATTTGGCAACCTGACTCAATAAAACACTGTGACCTTCACGACCTCTTTATATATGCATACAAAAAAAAATGGTTTGAACTTACAAAAAAAAACCTCGCTACTATTCATAATTTTTTTACACATAATATAGGGGCTTAATTCTCACTTGTGTGTCTTGTGCGTATGTCATATTGGCCTTAATCATGTACTGACATGTGGCGCCTGAATTCATCGTCTTCCCAATGGCCTCAGCCATCTTCACTCCAAATGACCACTTCCATGCCTCCTTCAGGGACGTAAGGTTGTCTGCAAATAAATCGCAATCTATGAATCCATCATAACATGTGTATATATATATATATCAGTTAGCACAGCACATGATTTCACAAGCATTCCCATAAAAAAAAGACATAAAATAACATACATATTGCGCGGAAAAGAATGGTATAATTTTTAATCTTTTGTGTTAATTTGAGTTGGTTGGGCTGGTTGAAATCAATTGCTAAAGACTACCCTTATAAATCTATGAATATGCATGTACCTAAAGTTTCAAATCAAGTCGATGACACTACAAACCTTAGGCTGTAAATAGAGTCGCATGCACGTGCGGTAGTATATAGGTGAGAATGAATGAAGAGATGTAGTGCCACACACTGCCAGCTCGTCAGCGCTATGTCGTCAGTCGACCGATGGTATGTGTGGCACTATTTCTAGCCTTAGAACATAGGTTCCCAATAAACGGGTTGCGACCCAAATAGGGAAGCGGAGGGTTTATTACGGAGTCGCCCGAAATAGTAGTAACAGTAGTAAGATTTTGTGGTAATAATATTCAGTTTAATTAGTGTCACGATATTATCATCATTTTTTAACGTTTCCCTTACTGTGCTAAAAAAATCCTCGCGTTCCGGTGCTGTGTAGTCAATACACATCTCAAAATAAGCAATTTAATATCGGAAAAATATGAATATTTACATTATATTTTATTTCAAAAGTGATAATAATTGTAATTCAATTACTGAAAACATGAAAAAACCATCGGCAGATGCTAAAAAAATCCACATTCGGGGGGGTCCACATCTAACGACGGTCCACGACCAACTGGCTGGTGGCTAGCAGTGCTAGCACACACACAGCTATGCGGTCGTAGGTATCGATGGTCTAAATAAAAATACAACTGCGGACGTGTGGATTTTTCATGTTCCCGCATAGCGAACCAAAGCGGGACATCAATAGAGTGTCATTTCCTCGCACACTCTTCACGTAGCAGTGTCACACGGTTGATTGTATTGGTGTATTTGTTTCTGATTTTTAACAAAAATCTCTGATTTTTAATTGAATTTGAAAACTACGTAAAATTTTATTTTTTAATTCAGTGCATAAATGTAAAACGGAGGAATACCTAAAATCTGAACCCAGAATTTATTATATTTATAGAGTTATTGTTATTCGAAGCAATTTGTAGTAAATACATACCACAGATAAGGAAAGGTTAAATACCCGGATATATTTTTTTTTTTTTTTTTACAGTGAATACCTCACAAGAGTCCCAACTGCTCCCGTCTGGAGCCAGTGAGACTATGGCATCCCCAATTGGGGGATGTTGTGAGGCTGAAGGTAAGTGGGGAAGGGAAAGAGGAAGGTGGGGAAGTACCTGGCTATTCAGATCTAGTCACTAAACACGGCTAAAGCCATTTGGAGCAACGTTTCAATTCTGAATGGTGGTCTTACACCAGGGCGATACTGGTAGTATCTTCCACTCTGGAACGTGCCGCAAATATACTATATATTATTTTAATTAATTAATTGTGAAATAACACAAATTAATCAAATAAAATTTATTTGCGCACGCCGGGTTCGAACCCGCGACCTTCGGAATGGCAGTCCAATGCGTTACCACTGGACTATGCCGGCCGTCAAATATATCCTGATCTTTACGAAAAGTTATGTCACTACAAATATTCATCTGAATATACGTATATTCATTAGAATATACGACATACGACTTGCGCTAGCTTAGACAAACGTGTATGTGTGGGTGTGGAATGGAAGTCGGAACAGTTCCTTGGAACAAGGTTCCATCTGCTTTTTTTTATTTATTTATTTTTTTATAATATAATATTGATTACATTTTATGATTTTGACTGTCCAACTAGGAAGGATTCCCGTTTCAGGACAGTCAAATTTACAAGTTTCAAGTTATCCTAGACGAATACAGGATTTAAGACTAGCTAAAATAAGTATGTTAAAACGAAGATAAATAAAAAGAGACATAAAAAAGATACATAGAGGCGTTCGTGATTTCAAATTACATTTGCACTTTATACTATGAGAAAGTGAATTTGAAGAACATATTGTAACTGAATTGTGTGTTTAAGAATATGCCAGATAAAACCTTGTTGTCCCAAGGGCATGAGCTTGTATGTACAACTCAACTGAAAGAAGTTGGATACCTCTGCCGTAGAGAACCCTTTAAATCATTCAGTCACCTTAGTTTATTTGTCCAGAAAATAAATACCGCATGATTACCTGGTTTCCACCTGGGTAGTCTCTCCTGAAGATAAAGGTTGATGGAGTGCTCCCTCAGGAAGAGGGACATGGGAGAAGTGAGGGCGCAGGCAAATGTTTCACTGTCGTAGCTGGAAATCAATGGGGTGTTTTCACAAATGTGCGGAATATTTAAAGTTAACTTTACTGGTTCTGATCGTCACATTAAAAATGTTAAATTTTAATATTTTATAAATAATGATATTTTGATGAAAATGTATAATTTATTTAAAGAGTTATTAATAATTATTAACGACAATAGAATTAGTTTTTTGATATCTCCAAAAATGACGAAGTTATGAGATGACTATAAAGTGAACTTGGGTAAATCGTGGTATCTTATGATATCACACACCAAGCTTTTCGGCCGACTACAAATTTGATATTTAAAAAAATAACTACATTGTTATTGTAAGTTTTTAGATTCTCACGGCCAAAAGCATTTTTGTTGTTTGTTTTTGGGGTGTTATGCCGTGTTGCGCTAACTCCTTCTTTAGCCGACGTTTCGGACAGCGTTGCAGTGTCCATCATCAGGGCAGATCCGGTAGATCCGAACATCTTCGGATCTACCGGATCTGCCCTGATGATGGACACTGCAACGCTGTCCGAAACGTCGGCTAAAGAAGGAGTTAGCGCAACACGGCATAACACCCCAAAAACAAACAACAAAAATACATTGTTATTTTTTTAAATATCAAAAGTTATGTCCTCAGCATGTTCTATATATGAGAAATTCGTTAAAAAACATGAAATTTCGCTGTAGACAACCTTATTATTGATTTTTAAAAACAATATAAAACTGTATATTCACAAATGGTTTGAATTTGTCTTTGACTTAAGTAACATTGTTTAGCAGTCGGCGTTATATGACAGCTGTGCCTTCAAATATTGGCAGGTGTGTCGTCGCAAATGCCCTCCGGTCAAATGTATCATTTTAGTGGCAAATCAAAGATTGCCTATTTTTAATTGTTTTAGAAATATTATTCCTCTGCGGAGGCGGCTCTAGGAGTCCAGAAGTAGAAGGTCAATTGAAAAAAAAAGAATATGAAATGTTAATATATATTGCTAATGCGTATTGAATATTATAAAAACACCAAAATTTATAACTTTTCGTTTTAAAATATCGTTTTTAACCTCTTTATTTTACTCTCTTGTAACGTAAACTAATTGTCAATTGTTTGCGATTTCTTTCAATACGATATCCACAGAATTTGATATTTTAAATTATTCCATGCAAATTACATCAACAATGACATAATTTCGCGAACTAAAATTTAAGTTCAAGATGGCTATCGTTATCACAAAAAAAACTTTGGACTGACATTTTATCACATCTCCCTCTAATACCTTAAAAATCCTAGGGGGTAAATATCTCTATCTCACCACGGTCGTGTCCGAAAACACTTAAATAAATTTTGTATGATACCAAGCATTTGTCAGACATGATCATAGACATATGAATATTAGTAGACCTGCCCTAAGTGATTAAAAGCGTATTATTCCCCACTCCCCATACCGGTTCCATTGGAGCCGGCTGTGCTCGCGTATGGCCTCAAGTGAAATTTGAAAACGTGACGTCATCATTCTTGTGCGAACTATGGTCGAGGCATCATCGGTTCATTTTACGAAATAACACGGCAAAATGGTGACTTGTACTATGAAAACTTGTAAAAATAGATGTGAAAAAGAGAATAAACCCAATTGTCGTATTACATTCCATATATAAGCATTATTTTACTTTATTTTAAGCATATTCACATCGTATAATATGGATCAGTTGTAGAAACATATACTATCACATCGAGACACGTCTGGACATGAAACACAAAGCTGGTTTTTTTTTTTTTTTTTTTATAATGAATACCTCACAAGAGTCCCAACTGCTCCCGTCTGGAGCCAGTGAGACTATGGCATCCCCAATTGGGTGATGTTGTGAGGCTGAAGGTAAGTGGGGAAGGGAAAGAGGAAGGTGGGGAAGTACCTGGCTATTCAGATCTAGTCACTAAACACGGCTAAAGCCATTTGGAGCAACGTTTCAATTCTGAATGGTGGTCTTACACCAGGGCGATACTGGTAGTATCTTCCACTCTGGAACGTGCCGCAAATATACTATATATTATTTTAATGAATTAATTGTGAAATAACACAAATTAATCAAATAAAATTTATTTGCGCACGCCGGGTTCGAACCCGCGACCTTCGGAATGGCAGTCCAATGCGTTACCACTGGACTATGCCGGCCGGTTGGTTGCTGGGAAGTAAATTATGAACATTTATAATAGTGTCTTAACTAAATACATAAACGAAATATTCGACTCTGAAAATAGAAGAAATTTAATTTGCCAAATTTGGACTTCGCAAATTTGTTCATAACGTGGCGAGTAATTTGCGCTCCCATGTAAAAATGTCTATTCATTCAAAAGCAGATTTTACTTTTAAGAACTAAATGGTGATATTATAAGGCGAGATGCCTATATACTATCAGATTGATTTATTGACGAATCACAGTCAGCTTTACCAGCTCTTCGTTCTTCAACAGTTGATTTTACCCCTCATCCTTAATTTCTAGTCTATTAATATTCATATGTCTGTGGACATGATAGTGTTTACCTCCTTCTATGGCCAAGAGAAAGAAAGGAGATTGGTTTGGGACAAAATTTAAAGTGACCCATGCTAGAACATGCAATAACTTCTCATTTGGACGCTAGATGGCACTGGAACGAATCGAAAAAACGTATGAATCTGCACGAATAAAAACTAAATTAATAATCGGGTAGTTTGTTAAATCCTTTTTTTATATTAATACTATTGCAGCATATTTTTGGGAGATCATTGCCCAAATGACCTTCTAAGAAGAGCCAAGCCGCCACTGTTCTTAGTATAAAAATAAAATTCATTATTACATATAATTTTTTTCAGCCCTAAGCAGTTAAAAGAATTTTTTTAGATAGGTTTATGCAGATATTCACAAATAGGCAGTGAATTCTGGATAATATGTATAATTGAAAGATGACCTCGCTTACTTCTTCTCTTCTACTATTTGTTTGATGGTGTCCAGCATATCGGGCCAGGACTCTTTCTGCAGTAGTCCGAGGCAACAGATACACGGATTGTGTTTGCGGCGCTTACTTGAAGGTTCCCCATCAGCCTCGGGGGATTCTGGCCCCCGACTACTCTCAGCCTCCTCCGCATCATCAGTTGGTTCCGTCACACTGGTGTCTAGCTAGAAGAGAAGTATAAACATTACTTTGCTGGGAATTGATGATTTTCCAATTGTGATTAATTTTGATTGATGTCGAACAACACACACATTCTGTTTTTACATGGAGACACATTCCACTGTGTAAAAAAAACCTTACAAAATAAGTACGGGGAAAACAGGAGTATTGTATGAAAATTACACAAGGATGTCGAAAAATTTATATGAGTAGTTGAATTGTAGAACACGCTCTGAAAAATTCTGTTGGTTTTGATAAATTCACAATAAAACCTTTGAAATAAATTGAATTTTAATATTTTTCATGAAATATCAATAGAATAATGTATAGTTATTTAAATATTTAGCATAAAATTCACGATTCATACACATTATTGGGTAGTGTTTGCACGAGGGTGGAAGAAATATAGGGTGTGGTAAATGTTTCCCTAGCTGCCGCACTTGTCATAGGCACAGATTATGGAAATTACGCTTTATTTCAACTAAATTACTTCTTTTTTTTTCATTAACACCATACTGGAGGCCCTTAGGAAAATGCTTTCCATTAGGGCCTGTCATTTCTGGGGATGTGTGGAGGGTATTTTTAAGGAGAGGAAGGAGTGAACATGGGTAAGAAGGCAGTTTGTTGACAAGTCCTTGGTGCCAAACCCGGTCAAAGGCCTTGGAGATACGAGTGCAACCGTTTGGGTCTCACCGTAAGTTTCCAGGCATTGCCCCCAAACATTTTTATTTATTTATTTTTTATATTAACTCCACACAGGAGGCCCTGAAGAAAATAATTTCCCTCAGGGCCTATGTCATCTTTGGGGATGGTGTGTGGAGGGTCTTTTCTTTCTTCGATGCTTCATATATGCGAGAAAATCGTCGCACAAGCTATTTCTGCAGCGCACCTCTGCAATGCCAGGACAGGTATTCCGCTAGCTTTACTAACATCGAGCCCGCGTAAGATCTGGAGTACACCCCGATGCCGGCTCCTTAGCTTTTTCATGAGGAACCAACGGCGGGATAGCACCCCGATCATCGAAGGTTGAGTTTTCCGCAAAAATTTTACCTAATAAGTTGGTCTTCTCGGTGGCGGTATTTGCTAGTGAGCAGTCAGGTCTGGTAAGAGGTGGTAGACTGGATTTGCAGAAATTGCGACCTATTGAGCCCGCAAGCGACCAGAACGCTCTGCTGCCATACGGGCAGGCAGCCAGATTTGTGCTGATCTGCAGGTCGTGCTTGAATTTTGTCCTATTTACGATTTTCTTGCATTACTACAAGAAGCAACGATTTATGTTGGGATAGATGGTAAAAGATGCATTATAATTCCATTTTTATTCAAAGTCCCCCATTTACCTCATAAAAAAATCACTTTGCCGCCAATTTGGACTTTCTCGTATGGAGTGACGCTTGCGAAAGTTTCATTTCAATCTAAATACGAATAAATTACTTAATTAACAGAAACTAAGAACCTAATAAGCTATTTTGTGCATGTAAATAGTTGTTTCTTGTTAGAGTGTGATTTCCATAATCCGTGCCTAAAAGCGAAACGTCTAGGGAAATAATTACCAAGGATTCTAATAAGAACGGATTACCGTTACACTTTGTTGAATGAATGCTGTAAAAAATGTACGTGTTTATTGACACTTCTTCTATATATAGGTACTTTATTAATTTATAATACAAGACCGTACGCACAGTAAACTTAGAAGATACATAACATATGGTGGTTACAAAAGAGTTTTTAGCGGCAGGAATATTATTGTGGCGGTCTTGTAAATGAAAACATAACCTTACTTTTTTAAAAGCGTTGTCGGCGTCCGCATAGAAAGCAGGGTTCTTCGAGCCAATATATCGCAAGATGCAAGCTTTACAGCAGCCTATGCTTTGCAATATTTTGTTTATTTCCATCATCTTTGTTATATTAATTTAAAAAAAAAACTTTTAAACCGCAATACAGTACTGACAGTTCTTGTCAAACTTAACCACAGACAAATCACAGCATAAACAAACAGTAATCACACAGAGACACGGTGCATGGAGTAAAGGGTTACTTTTTATTTTACTTTGTCCATTGACCTAGTGTTTGTTACAACAAACCCTTTAAATATCAGGAACCCAAATTCGTATGATGTTTGGGGCCAAATTTGGTCTCCTAATAATTAAAGGGCCTAAAAGAGATTTTTAGGTCCATGGATTTTTAGGAATGGACTTAATAAGCCCAGGATGGAACTATTCGAGATAAATTTGAAGCTGCGGGATGAAGGGGAAGATGTATGAAAAATGCTAATATTGGCTTATTTTTTTTAATAATATATCCCATTCCCTGTCTCAACAAAATTAAAAAAAAAGATAAGCCGTTATAATTGCACTAAAAATATGAAAATAAAATAAAAAGAGTATCTGGATTATTTTTTATAGTGGATATATTTCTTAGTATTATTTCATCCGACATGCTAAGAGTTTTTTATAACTTCATTCTGTATTATGTGTCAATCGTTTAAGTATGACTATTGTAATGTGGGTGTTTCCCCATATTTCTATCAGATAATTTAGGTGGGGTTAGATTTCTTTACTTCTGTTGGTAGGGCTTAATAGGGGTTAATTTAGGTGGGGCTGGACCTCTTTACTGTTGGTAGAAATGAGCTATTCTACCAAATACACCAATTAGTGGAATGATTTTTTCTTTTAGTTTTTCTATGTGCTGTTTAAAGATAAGATGTTTGTCAATATTAACTTTAACATACCTTTGAGACGTATACGACATACAGTGCTATTCCACACGCTAAATTATAAAACAAATGCAGCATCTAATTCGGCAATTAACCGAGCTCTTCATACTCTAAATAATATTTGTCTTAACTCTAACATTGACATTTTATCGGATTCACTGCCCAAATTCAAACGTGGCATCATATCAATAATTTAAACTATTCAATGCGCACACATTCAGACACACACACACACACAAACACTCACACATACATTACACACGTCACACACACATACCTATAAACTACACAAGTCACCTGGTAATTAAGGAATAAACATACCACTTAGCAGACATTACAAGGAAACATATCATAGGTACACAACATGAAGTATCTTAATCCTGTATATTGTTTCATCTCTGTAAATCATGTTCTGTTTGTTTCTATAATATAAAATAAAATAAATATGTAGGCTCAGGTATTTATCACTACCCAGAATGTGTAGATTTCTTTCTTCTATTTGTAATGATGCGACGGCGTTATTCTGTTAGGTGAGCTTAATATCATGTAACCGTTTTTTTTAAACGTATTGTTAGTGTATTTTTTTAACTAGCCAGTTGTTGAATATATTAAGATACATTTGAGATTGTTCTAAACATTACAAATTTCTAAGTTTTTGCCGAAGTAAAATATTGTTGTGTCATCCGTATAAGAAGATTTCGCTATTTAGTTTTAATTATTGACGTATCATTTATACAGGGTGTTAAGTGATGTATTTGACTTTCTTTAACCAGTGATTCCTGACATTATTTGGAGTAAAAAAAGGTAAAGTGACTTTTTTGATGACTTTTTTCTTTTTTTTCTACAAAACCATAGCAAATTAATAAGATTTGGACAGCTAGGGTCGATGTGACGGGTTGGGCAAAAAAGACACCGGAGACTAAAATTTATTTTAATTTTTTACTCCAAATAATCTTAGGAATCACGAATTCCATCTTTGAGGTCTTGAATCGACGCTGGGCTGTTGGCGTAGACCTTCTCTTTCACGTGGCCCCAAAGGAAGAAGTCGCAAGGTGTTAAGTCACAAGATCTCGGTGGCCAATTGTGATCACCTCTTCGAGAGATAAGACGGTCCGGAAACTTTTCCCGTAAAAGATTAATGGTTTCGTTGATTGTGTGGCACGTAGCTCCACACAATCATTCTTGTTGAAAGTAAACGTTGTCCAGATCAATACCATCCAATTCCTCCATAAAAAATCATTAATCATCTCTCGATATCTCTTTGAATATCAAAATAACACCTCTTATTGGAAAACCCTGTATAATCCATGCACGTTATATTTATAAAAATAATAGAAAAGTCGATTTGTAATCGAGTCATAAATAAATAATTTCGGGCGCTTACATTGCTAACGCTGGCTAAACCTTATGCGATACATCAAAATAACGTACTACGGAATTGTATATCTTAAAAAGGCCTACAGAAAAGTCCGTGATGGTATATGTCTATCTCCTAAGGATAACCCACAACAACGCCAGATACACGTCAGCTAGTTATATATAAAAATTCAGCGTATGTTTGTGCTCGCAAAACTCGAAAAGTAGTCTACCGATATCACTGAAAATTTCAAAGTTTGTTGTTATTAGTGCCAGGAGTGTTTAGAGAGAATGGTAGAAGAAGTAAGGGACGCCCAAGGAATACTTAAGGCAATATCTCTGCACCCTAATGAGACACGGAGTCCAATTAAAGTCGATGTAATGAAATTTTTAACAGTAGGTAACATTGTGGTAAGCAGTAGTAAATGGTGGAAGAAATCTGAGGCGGCCGAGAGAGACATTAGCAGTAGCGAAGCATTGCGGGGATCTTCTAGTATTATATTCGCAATGTGTTGAACGTATAAAAGCAACACAGCATTGCCTCAATTAAGCCTGCCTCAATTCGTACTGCTTTGTGCAGCTCGGCGAGCAAAAATCAACACGTAGCCACAAGTGAAATATTAAAATATAAATGGGTAGTATTTAAATTGAAGTAACCTTACAACGTTCACAAAATTATTTATAAATAGATAATCTATTTGAAGTAGGTATGGATACGTGTATCCTTTTCTCCGCTATTTTTAGGGTAAGGCACAGCCTCCACTGCCTCATTGCACGAACCGCCACTGATTATAAATGTAATCTTTTCAAAACAATACATACCTAAAACTACATATTACCTATTAATAATATACTTTACAGATTTTAAGAGACGATTGTTTTTATTCTATATTTTTAAAATTTGCGTCATTGAGACTTTTGCAAGTCATTTTTAAAAGTGGAACTAATGTATGCGTCGAGATTTTTTTTAAATAAATAGTGGATAGTAAGGAATAATATGTTGTGCAATTTACTTTAATTCGGTTTTTTATTGAAATCTTTATTAAAATAATGATTTCGCAAAATTCAATCTCATAATGAAAGAACCTTAGTACTTACAGGTGATTTTTTAAGATTTTATACATATATGAAGGTAAAATTAAGAATAAACTATTTCACGTATTATTTATCTGAAATAAAATATAGTAGTTATGTAGGTACCTCATTATTCAATGTCTTCTTCAATGTTCCTTTGTGGTGTGATCTCAACATAATAAAGTAGCCAACGTTATTATTTGATTGGCAACAAAGGTCTTCACTAAAGAACAAAAGACATCATTTTACGGGCCCGAAAACTTAAAACGATCTGTTCAAGATACCTACTGTCCGGCAGAACAAATGTTCAAGAACAGCATAGCAAGACAAGAGAAATTGAGCAATTCAAAGAAATTTCTAAAACAAGCAGATATATATGTGAATAACCTTCAAACTTTTTTGTATACCTACCTATGTTTTTTTCCAAATGTTGAGAATGTTTTCTTTTATCAAATCTTTATGGTTTTCACCCTTCAAGTGTGTTCTAGGCCATCATTTCAATTTATGGAGAGAGGGAATGTGAATTTATTTATTAATGGCAAATTTCAAAATTATATGAAAGATTTCAGTCGAATTCAGACTTAGAAGAGATGAGATCCATTAAGAATGTTAAAATAAGAAATCTTGTATAAATGAACGATGTCGTACAATTTATATAAATTAAAATAACATAAACAAGGTATTTACAAAAAAATTGAGATGAGTGGAATAAGATGATTTTTAAGATCTACTTAATTACAAATTAGTGTGTCTGCGCGGTCGGACTACTATTGATAAACTACACGAAATAATTAACTTATAATGAATTTTTACATGTAAAAATAATGAACTTGTTACGTAAAGGATTTGTAACAAGGTGTATGGCACCAATAACTCAAACTTCCAACTACTGGCCCATCTCGGTCTTACCGATTTTACCAAAAATATACGAAATATACCTAAGCTGGACAACTGTAAAAAAAATTATATGCTAAACAATACGATTTTAGAAAAAGTCAATATTCTTTCTGAAACTAATGACCTTATGCAACTATGTTATAGCAATTCTCGTAGACCTCCAGAAAGCCTTCGATACCGTGAGTCATAAAATATTGATTAAAAAAATAAATATTTTAAAAACAGCAGTACCCGATCCTGCTCTTAAACTTATCAAACAGTCTAGTCGAGAACATAAACTATGGAGTTCCTCAAGGATTTATACTGGGGCCACTCTTATTGCAAATGTATACAGGGTGTGAAGGGATGTACTTGACTTACTTTAACAAGTGATTCCTAAGATTATTTGGAGTAAAAAATCTTAGGAATCACTTGTTAAAGTAAGTCAAGTACATCCCTTCACACCCTGTATACATTTGCAATAAGAGTGGCCCCAGTATAAATCCTTGAGGAACTCCATAGTTTATGTTCTCGACTAGACTGTTTTTAATATTGTTTTCTGTTGTTTAAACACGATTTGATAAGTTTAAGAGCAGGATCGGGTACTGCTGTTTTTAAAATATATATTTTTTTAATCAATATTTTATGACTCACGGTATCGAAGGCTTTCTGGAGGTCTACGAGAATTGCTATAACATAGTTGCATAAGGTCATTAGTTTCAGAAAGAATATTGACTTTTTCTAAAATCGTATTGTTTAGCATATATTTTTTTTTACAGTTGTCCAGCTTAGGTATATTTCGTATATTTTTGGTAAAATCGGTAAGACCGAGATGGGCCAGTAGTTGGAAGTTTGAGTTATTGGTGCCATACACCTTGTTACAAATCCTTTACGTAACAAGTTCATTATTTTTACATGTAAAAATTCATTATAAGTTAATTATTTCGTGTAGTTTATCAATAGTAGTCCGACCGCGCAGACACACTAATTTGTAATTAAGTAGATCTTAAAAATCCGTTTCCACTCATCTCAATTTTTTTGTAAATACCTTGTTTATGTTATTTTCATTTATAAAAATTGTACGACATCGTTCATTTATACAAGATTTCTTATTTTAACATTCTTAATGGATCTCATCTCTTCTAAGTCTGAATTCGACTGAAATCTTTCATATAATTTTGAAATTTGCCATTAATATATAAATTCACATTCCCTCTCTCCATAAATTGAAATGATGGCCTAGAACACACTTGAAGGGTGAAAACCATAAACATTTGATAAAAGAAAACATTCTCAACATTTGGAAAAAAACACAGGTAGGTATACAAAAAAGTTTGAAGGTTATTCACATATGCTTATCTGCTTGTTTTAGAAATTTCTTTGAATTGCTCAATTTCTCTTGTATTGCTATGCTGTTGAACTTGACAGAAGGTATCTTGAACAGATCGTGGTGACGATTACGGCTGAAGTTTTCGGGCCCGTAAAAGGATGTCTTTTGTTCTTTAGTGAAGACCTTTGTTGCCAATCAAATAATAACGTTGGCCACTTCATTATGTTGAAATCACACCACAAAGGAACATTGAAGAAGACTTTGAAAAATGAGGTACCTACATAACTACTATATTTTATTTCAGATAAATAATACGTGAAATAGTCAATTCTTAATTTTACCTTCATATATGTATAAAATCTTAAAAAATCACTTGTAAGTACTAATGTTTTTTCACCATGAGATTGAATTTTGCGAAATCACTATTTTAACAAAGATTTCACTAAAAAACCGAATTAAAGTAAATAGCACAACATATTATTCCTTACTATCCACGTATTATACTATACACGTAGATAGAGGGTCGCAGAGGGCCTGGTAGGAGACAAATGTCTTGGCTGCGAAATATACGAGAGTGGACCGGCATTAGAAGTGTGGAGGAGCTATTCCGGGCAGCGCAAGACAAAGATACATTTTCCAGAGTGATCGCCAACGTCGGGGGGACCTGATACGGCACATAAAGAAGAAGAAGAAGAATCCACGTATTTATTGAAAAAAAAATCTCGACGCGTACATTAGTTCCACTTTTGAAAATGACTTGCAAAAGTCTCAAGGACGCAAATTTTAAAAATATAGAATAAAAACCATCGTCTCTTAAAATCTGTAAAGTATATTATATGTAGGTAATATGTAGATTTTAGGTATGTATTGCTTCGATAAGATTACAATCAGTGGCGGTTCGTGCAATGAGGCAGGGGAGGCTGTGCCTTACCCTAAAAATAGCGGAGAAAAGGATACACGTATCCATACCTACTTCAAATAGATTATCTATTCATAAATAATTTTGTTAACGTTGTAAGGTTACTTCAATTTAAATACTACCCATTTATATTTTAATATTTCACTTGTGGCTACGTGTTGATTTTTGCTCGCCGAGCTGCACAAAGCAGTACGAATTGAGGCAGGCTTAATTGAGGCAATGCTGTGCTGCTTTTACGTTCAACACATTGCGAATATATTACTAGAAGATCCCCGCAATGCTTCGCTACTGCTAATGTCTCTCTCGGCCGCCTCAGATTTCTTCCACCATTTACTACTGCTTACCACAATATTACTGTTAAAAACTTCATTACATCGACTTTAATTGGACTCCGTGTCTCATTAGGGTGCAGAGATATTGCCTTAAGTATTCCTTGGGCGCCCCTTACTTCTTCTACCATTCTCTCTAAACACTCCTGGCACTAATAACAACAAACTTTGAAATTTTCAGTGATATCGGTAGACTACTTTTCGAGTTTTGCGAGCACAAACATACGCTGAATTTTTATATATAACTAGCTGACGTGTATCTGGCGTTGTTGGGGGTTATTCTTAGGAGATAGACATATACCATCACGGACTTTTCTGTAGGCCTTTTTAAGATATACAATTCCGTAGTACGTTATTTTGATGTATATCATAAGGTTAAGCCAGCGTTAGCAATGTAAGCGCCCGAAATTATTTATTTATGACTCGATTACAAATCGACTTTTCTATTCTTTTTATATAACGTGCATGGATTATACAGGGTTTTCCAATAAGAGGTGTTATTTTGATATTCAAAGAGCTATCGAGAGATGATTAATGATTTTTTATGGAGGAATTGGATGGTATTGATCTGGACAACGTTTACTTTCAACAAGAATGATTGTGTGGCGCTACGTGCCACACAATCAACGAAACCATTAATCTTTTACGGGAAAAGTTTCCGGACCGTCTTATCTCTCGAAGAGGAGGCCACCGAGATCTTGTGATTTAACACCTTGCGACTTCTTCCTTTGGGGCCACGTGAAAGAGAAGGTCTACGCCAACAGCTCAGCGTCGATTCAAGACCTCAAAGATGAAATTCGTGAGGCTATCGAGGACATAAGGCAGCCAATTTGCGATTTGGTTATGGAAAATTTCATGAAAAGGATATGGTCCTGTAGGCGTGGTCGTGGTGGTCATTTGACCGATATTATTTTTCACTATTAACGGCATACCTTCTTCTTTATAATGAAATAAATATTCGATCATTTATATTAAAAAATGGCATTTTTCTTTGAATATCAAAATAACACCTCTTATTGGAAAACCTTGTAAATAAACCATTTGGAAAAATTCTCTAAATGATAGTGAAAACCCTATCGAAATACGTCGCGTAGTTTAGAAGAACTAAGCGCACAAACAGACAGACGTGGATGGCAACATTTATTTTAAACCATTTGGAGATTAGACAAGATTAGAAACCAGTTAGAATTTAATTCAATCATTTGGAATGCATTTTATAATATAAGACGTTGTCCTGCCACAGACCGCCTTCTATGTGGGGAAGTTAAAATTTGTGGTTGTATGTATATTTGGATGAGAAAATTGAAAAAAACTAACCATACACACTCACAAAACTTCATTGAAAACGGTTGAGCGGTTTCGAAGATCAGCGTGCATGAACACGTGATTTATATACAGGGTTTTCCAATGAGGTGTTATTTAGATATTCAATCGTAAAAGATCAATGGTTTCGTTGCTTGTGTGGCACGTAGCGCCGTCTTGTTTAAAGTAAACGTTGTCCAGATCAATACCATCCAATTCCGGCCATAAAAAATCATTAATAATCTTTCGATAGCGCAATCCATTCACCGTAACTGTTGCTCCTGCCTCATTGTCGAAAAAGTAAGGTCCAATGACTCCGCCGGATCATAAACCGCACCAAACAGTCACAAGTTAAGGATAGAGAGGCTTTTCTACAATAACTCTTGGGTTTGGCATTTTTGGGGATTCGACAATTTTGCTTGTTGACGAAGCCACCGAGGTGGAAATGGGCCTCATCACTCAAGATAATTTGCATTTGATTCACTCAATTGAATTTTAATAATTTCAATGCGTTGTTGAAGCGTGTATCGTTCCATTTTTATTAATTGCGTAGTTTCTACTTGTCAAATGTCAAAAAATGACAGCTTCAAAAGTAACATCTACCGAAATAGCGGGCTATTCAAAATAACACCTCTTATTGGTGGTACCTCTTATTTAAGATTAGATACTCCTAAACATTTGTGAAGAATATGGAAAACAGCATAATATGATGTACAACCCGAAGAAGACGGAATTGATTGCGTTCCACCACGGAAAAAGACAAGATACAAGTAAGATGCTCCCCGTATAGGTACCTTAACGAGGCAAAAATAAATACATGTTCTAACGTGAAATACTTGGGGCACATTATTAATGAAGACCTATCGGACGATGGCGATATCGAACGACAAAGGAGAAGCCTAAGCATAGTGTCCAATATGATTGCCCGCAGATTTTGCAAATGCAGCAATACCGTTAAAAAAATACTATTCAACGCATTCTGTACGGCCTGTATACGTATGAGACATGGTGTCACTACCGAACTTGCTCGATGGAACGACTCCGAATTCAATACAATGACGCCTGTAGAATAATATTTGGATACCGACGATACAGCAGCGCATCGACGATGTTCACGGAACTAGGACTGCATGGATTTGCCGGCCTGATGAGACACCGGGTCACTGGAGCCAGGATGCGGCTAATGGCCTCCGCCAACAAGTTGGTGACCGCAGCCTACCAGCACCAAGCGCCACTCCTGAGTGAGCGCTGGGCCCAAGCGCACTCAAGACCACACCCTGCATAGTTGTCCTTATTAGTAAATTTATTATATGTATTATACAATGTAAATCTATATGTATATTTATATGGGACGTGTGGGATTGCACTAACCTCCCCACATCCTGGAATAAATTATTATCATTATTGTTATTATTGGAAAAGCCTGTATATTAAGATAGGTATATAAAAACACACGCGTATTCGATTTTTTTTATATTTTTTATATGTGTTTATTCAGTTTTTTTTATTTGTACATTATTTTCTCTTATTTAGATCTTACAAAACTGATCAATCAGTTTAATTGTAAGAAATCTCTCACTTTTTCTATTTATTAGCTTATAATAATATATTTAATTTCAACTTGATATCTTGGTACCACAATATTAATTGTTTTTATGTTTGACGGAGGTAGAACGATCTAATTTTCGTTTTTATTTTTGAATGACATGTCTCATTTTTAATATCTTCTGGTAATGAGTTAAACAATTCCGGAATTTTATGTCTTTTTGTTCTATCTCCGTATACATTTTGCGATATTTTAATAATAAACATTTGTGCTTCTCTATGCCTAGTAGGGTAGTTATGGTTTACAGGTTTTTTGAATTCTGTATTCCAGAATTCATCTAGCGTTAGTTGGTAATCTATCCTACTATGTATGGAGAGCACATTACACAAAGAAAACATTTTTTATAATCGCCTTCACATAATTGTATTTTTTTTTGCCTGATATCAATTTTAGGAAACGGATTTGTAATTGTTCTATTTTATTTAAGTACGTTTTATACGTTAATCCGTAACTATTTACTCCGTATCCTATAATTGATTCCGTTAATGCATTATATATACAGTATAATATATTTTTATTAACAAAGTTTTTTAGGTGATAAAATTTCCCTAATATGGATCTTAATCTATTACATACATTTTCAATGTGATTTGACCAGTTAAAATTGACATCTATTGTAAGACCAAGGTATGTATATTGGTAAACTTTTTCTATGTTTGGGCATTTACATGGCAGAGATTGGTTTTTTGTGTGAAAACAATCGTATGAACGACTTTTTATATGCAGTTCTTTATCCTGACAACTTGCATATGGAGAGTGTATAAGCATATATTTTGTTTTTTTTTTTTGCGTTAATAATAATTCCATTGTCGTGGGACCATTTAAATATGTTATTTAGGTCTGTTTGTAAAAATTCCTCAATTTTCTGTAGATTTCTGTCAGCACATATGATGCAAGTATCATCTGCAAACATGTAACATCCGTCTGCTATATTTTGTTAGTTACAATACATGAAAATACAGTGTTATAACGGTTACGTATTGCAATATGGTCGATACATGAATAAACATTTTTACCGTTTAATATTTCATCCCGGGTCACATCTAATATTACACTTTCTAAACTTTCCATCTGCAAACATACAACGTTTTATTACGTTAGGTAAACTGTTTACTGCATTATATAACACGTAGGTCCCGATATCGACCCTGTTGCTACTCCAGTGTCTGTTAACATTTCATCACTGAAAATTCCGTCAATTTTAACTTTAATTTTTCTATTTAACAGATAATTTTAAAAACATTTTATTTAAAGGACCTCTAATACCACATTCTTCCATTGCCTTTAGTAATGTTTGATGGTCCAATGTGTCAAAGGCCTTTTTAAAGTCTATAAAAATTATACCAACGTAATATTTTTCATTTAAATGACAATTTATATGGTCAGTAAAATTAGAAAGTAATTGTGTAGTACTTTTTTCTTTTTGAAATCCGTACTGTATGGGATTTATGATTCTGTTTTTTTTTTCTATAAAAAATTGTATTTGGTTAAAGATAGCTCTTTCAATAATTTTATCAATACACGAGAGAATCGCAATTGGTCGATAGTTTGTGAAATCTTTGTGATTTCCTGATTTATAAATAGGACTGATGATGGATGTTTTAAGTTCGTCAGGCATGATGCTTTTATTTACACAAAGGTTAATTAATTTAGTAAAGACTGGAATTATATTATCAGCAATTAACTTCAGGTCTTTAATTCTTATTTGGTCGTTGCCTTCTGACTTTTTAACATCCATATCATTAATTATTTTTTTTATATCTTTTTCTGTTACAGGCCTAAATCTCATTGACATTATAGCAGGAGTTGTATACATGTTACGATCTAAGAATTTTGTAGTACAATTGTGTCTTATGTCTTTTATTTCATTTACGAATGTTGTAGCAAATTTATCGCATACAAATTTTGTGTCTCCTTGATTTCCCATATGTTGAAGGATTATTTTATCTAAATTTTGTTTAGGTTTTCCTATTAGGTTGTTTATTTCGTCCCAGAGTTTCCTCGGGTTTCCGTTTAAGCTATTTATTACATTTTTGTGGAATGCGTTTTTAGTAATATTAATGTTTGTTTGTTTTGTTTCTATATCGAGTATATTCTAAACGAAATACCGGGTTATTTGGGCTATTCTTACATTTTCGGTAAAGATAATCTCTTTTTTAATCATGTTCTTAATTTCTTCAGTAACCCACGGATTGCTGTGCCTAAGATTATTTTCAAAGATATTTCTTTCTTCGAGGACGAATAAATTCGTCGTATATTATCAAATATATTTTTCAAAGTATAGTACAGTTCTGAGGGACATTCAGTTTGTAATATTTTTCCCCAATTTACTAGTTTTAATTTAGAATATACCAATTTACTATCAATGATTTCCCTTTTTTTATTTAAATCCTTTGTAAGTACCTCTTTTCCGATTGCTACTCCTGTTATATAATGGTCGGATATTTTGTTAGTTACAATACATGAAAATACAGTGTTATAACGGTTACGTATTGCAATATGGTCGATACATGAATAAACATTTTTACCGTTTAATATTTCATCCCGGGTCACATCTAATATTACACTTTCTAAACCATTTTCACTGAGTAGATTTTGATATTCTGTAATTACACTATTTTTGGTATCCAATAAGTTCAAGTTAATGTCACCACAGTACAAGTAATTTGAATCAGATGAGGTCATTTGTAATATTTGCTTTAGTTCCTTCAGATATATATTCGTGTTGCTGCTCGGCGGACGATATACTGCAAGTATGTTTATGATATCTTGACAAACGGTGGTTATTTCTCCGCAGATTGTCTCGCAGCTTTTAAAAGAAATATTTGTTTCCTTAAAAGTATGATGGTTTTTTAAGTACATAATAAGTCCTCCTCCTCTTCTTTTTTCTCGAGTATTTGCAATCGCGATGAAGTTTGGAATATTGAACATAGATATTGTTTCTTTTTTAGTATTTATTTCCGTTAGAAAGATTACGTCAATAAACTGCAGAACGTCATTAATTTGTGCAATAAATTAATTAAAATTCTTTTTTAGTGATCTTATATTTAGGTGAATAGCCACAAACCTCATTTTGATCTTTGTATCATTTATCCAGCTATCCAAATTATAGCATTTGATAAATTTATGAGTTTGAAATAGTGTTGAATCTTCCATGACGTGAATTTATAACTGATAAAATAAGTGTTCCGAGTCAAAAGGTGTTTTTATTTTATTATTAAATATATCTGTTTATATCACTCTCATTTTTGATGTGGATGATTTTGCCTTCACCTTCACTTCTTACTAATATTTTTGCATTTTGAACCCTTATATATTTAAATTTTGTTTTCATTTTTTGTTTTGTGATGTACAGGAGGTCTTTTTTTTCTTTAGTGAGATTTTCGTTGATGTAAATTCTGCCATTATTTACATTTTCTTATATATCATTGTTTGTCAGTATGATTTTCTTTTTTTTGTAACCACTCGTCTCGGTATTTTTGACGTAAGAACTTCACTATTACATTAGCCGGTTTGGAGTCTGTTCTATTCGGAAGTCTCCAAATTTTTTCAATGTTGTCGCAATTAGTGTTTAGTTTTTCCGCAATTTTTTTAATGGGTTTTTCAATGTCTTCATTTTTTTTCATTTCCAGACCAAACAATTCAATATTACAGTTTTTTTCTGCTTGTTCAATCTCTTGAATCCTATATTCCAGTGCTTTGTTACATTTTTCTAGGTATGTATTTTTGTTTATGACTTCATTAAGTTTGTTCTCGTTTTCTTTTAGTTTTTTACCCAATTCCAAGTGTAGCGATATTAGCTCGTCGTATTTTTTGGATAGAAATTCAGTAGACTGTATGAGGGTCTCCATATCTTTTTTCATACTGTACATAATGCTAATTTTTGATTTATTTCATTCAGGATATTCTTCATTCTGGGATATTTTCTTGGTTTGAACCTTGTGACCCGCTGCCCTCGGCTCGTATGTTCACGGCTGCGTTATCACCTGCGTTCACGTTTATTGCTCGTTGTGTATCACAGATTTCGCAAATAAATTCCTTACCGACACTGGCGTTGTTTGTACATAATTTATGGAATGTTCCACTACAGACGTTGCACTTGATTGATTCACTGTCTTTAGCGAGATATTTTTTGCATTTTTTGCACTGCACCATTTTTGATTACTTTGAGCGCTACCCGTTTATTTATTTTACTTTTACAAGTTTTATTGTTCGCACTATGATTTACACCGTACGTGTTCGCTGAGAGACGAGAAGACGACTTGTCGAAAATGTTGTGTTAAAATTTTCTAAGCAATCCGTGAAGAACTTTCGGATATTCTAAGATTTTGAGCAAACGAACATTAACATTTGTATTTATATAGTTAGGTAGATAGATAGATTGAAGATAGATTAATTTATATCTTTAAAATTTATTGGTAAAGCTCACAATAGTTTTTGCTATGCTTGTCTCACTGGGAGGAGTTTCCTTACTGAGGCAACCGTAGTAGGTTTATTTTGTGGTACCATTTTAATTGAAAAGAATAAAAACTTAATTTTAACTATTTTTTCGTTTAAAAATAAAATTAAAAAATACATGTCACTTGAGTAATCTATGCTCACTTCTTCAGAATTTACTTCAAAATTACAGTAGAGTTTTAAAAGGAAAAAAAAGGATTTGCGAAAAAGATTTTTAAGGACGGGTAGTTTCACAGAATTTGAACAATTCATAAAATTTCAACCTTCATTTTCTAGTTTTGTGGAAGCCTGTTCAAGTTCTGTTAAATAAAGGTACTTTTTGGCTTGTCTGAATTTGTTCAAAGAAACAGTTTCAATTTTCAAAATGGTACTTAAATTCAAAGCAAATCCGAGTTCTAGAGTTCATTGAACCGGATTTATAGACGCCCAACTGAAATTAATAATTTGATGAATAAATATTTATTTAAAGAAAAATGTTCATAATGTGGGCTCAAAAATAAAACACTATTATTTTACCCGCAAGGGCGTGCTGGTTTATCGTGCCATTTTTTAATTCCTTCACCTGCAACTAAATACAAAGCATTCACCTTTCCTCACCTATATAAACATAATCACTTGTCAGTAGGCCAAAGAAACTTACGACTAACGTCCTTACAGTGTCACTCACCCTGGTCAGGCAGACCAGTGCTCCTCAACCGGCGAGCTACGTATAGCAGTGGGCCTTGGGCCGATTATAGGTCACGAAGGTACCACGAAGTACCACGCCGCGGTGAACGAAGAAAAAATAAAAACGCAACACCACAGAGCATTACTAAAGCGTGACTAAACTTGCGATGAAACTTAAGAGCCTTACCAACAAACGCGTTTTAAACTTAAAAGGATATAAGCATAAATGGTTGTTTATCGGTTATGTAAAATTTAAAATACGTTTAATATATTGGCTGTTATTCTTTTCCTCTATTATATAAACTCTCCCGTTGCAATTTTTTGGATAGATTGTTTTTTTCGCTATGAGTCAGAACGTGTCTTTGCAAAAACCGATTTTTTTAAACATGAATACTGCAGTCCAAATACGAAATGACAAACGACATGCCCTATCTCATTTAGGAGTAATCGAGTAGAAAAAAATATATATGGCAAGTCTAGGTATAGTTATTATAATGTATGGTACCTACAGTGTATATGTATCAAATACAAAATTATGTAAAATTAGTGCACTTACAAATTATTTATATTCTTATATTACAATATTCGAAAATATTGTATGATATGTGAAGCTGAAACTATTCATAAAATATTTATCTCAGAATCCATACCTTTCGAAAACAAATATTTTCAATTTTTATACTTATAATTTTTGTTGACAAATTAGAGAGACAATTAGAAATTTTCCTTCCGAGTGAACACCTTTAGTAAATCTAGTTAGTTACCTAGTAAATAAATCCTACTTGAAAATGGAAAAAGCTCAGACCTTTGAAAAATCACGAAATCTGAATTTACTAAACTTGTATTTTCATTGTAAAAAATACTAGGTATTGTAGGTTTTTTTTGTTTAAAAGAAAGACAAACATTCCCTGGTTACGAATAACCTGTGAATATTTGAAAATCTTCTACTACCACCACAGTAAGCGGAAAATGTTGCTTGTGTTGTGATGGAGGACTTAGCCAGCCGAGGAATTGAACACACTACGCCTGGGTGGAATCCAAACGCTTTGTCAACTTGGCCACCGAACGGTCAATAGGTAGATGTACTTGTTTGAATTCTTCATAAAATAGTTCCAAATTAGAAAATGGCAATTACATTCAAAGCAAATTTGAGTTAATTGTACCAGATTTTGACAACCGAAATGAGTGTTTGATTTTTACTTTGGTATGTCGCGTAATTTTAGGGAATATTTTGGTGTTGGTTGTGTGGGTCAGAAAAGGTTGCGGAGCACTGAGTCAGACCAATGTATTGTTTCCAGTGATTTCCCTCATAATGTCTAGAATACCTCATAACACCTTCAATATCTGGTTCATATTTCTGACCTTTAGTACCTCAGGACGAGTCAACAAACTTTTAAACGATTTCTACAACGTATAAATAATAACGTCTAGAAATGAGCCGTTCGCCTTCCCGGAATACTTATGGACTTGACCGCTCTTTTGTGAAGAAAATCCTTCGCGGACGTTTTTCCGAGGAATAAATAAATACTTTGTCGATGCAAGGAAAAGTATCTCGCGCGCGAAATTGGAGAGATTGCTCGAACAGTTTGTACCGCTTCTTATTGTGGCCAAATTGTGTTAGCTCGAAATTTTTAGCATATTTCGATTTCTCCTTTAGGCCGCAAAAAGGGTGTCGCGATCGTAATTATTCCAGTAGTACTATTTTCTTTTGATATATTGACTGGTCCCATGATGTAAAATGAAAGTTGTCAATAATAAGGTCGGTAATTTAAAAAAACCAGCCGAAATCGCGCCAAAATCTTTTTTTTCCAAATACCTCGTTTCCAATGAAAATTTCGGCTAAAGTAAGTCAACAATTTTAGTAGAACATAAAATTAACCATACCTTTTTTGTAAACAATTTTCAAGTAACGGGATATAAAGTCGTAAAATGTGTTTTAGTTTACAAAAACGGGTAAATTGCACGAATAGGTTTGTTTTTTTGTGAGTATCTCATTTGCAGTACAATTGCAATTTTTTGAAAAATTTACAAATACTAATTTTTCAGAGAATACAATTTCATAAAAGACATAGGTTTATCTTTTATGTTTTTTTATCTCTTTTAGGCATTTAGATTCTAATCCAACAAAATCTGGTCAAAATTTTAACAGGTTTAGTGTTTTAAAAATGGCAATCCTTGATTTTTTCTTTATTTTAACATTTATTGTTATAATATATAATGAAATATAAATAAAATACACGAATAAGTTCAATCACTGAGTGGTTCTTAAGAAGAATATTACAAAATTTGTATTTGCCTTGCCCATACAGAGCACCAGTTGTATCGCAGCCACTGAGACGTGAAAGAAAACAATGTTTCAATAATTTCAATGTGTTTAAAACATTTGGTACAACGCGTATCTTGATTTATTTATTTGGGAGCTGAGAGAGCTGTAGCAGGTCGATATCCTGCTCAACGATTATGACTGCGAGTATTGTTGAGAAGCCAACGAGTTTGCTGTGATCACATAAGAATATTGAAAGGTAAAATGGATCCAATAGAGTTTACATTTGTGAGAGTCATTCTATGGGGTTTAATCTGTAACGTCATAGCAACATGTGGAGACGAGGCCTAAATATAAACATAAATTGTGTGAATATAAATCGTAAATCTCTGTAAACTGATTAATTGAAATCAAGTAAAAACTTAAATAAAAAAACATTATGACCATGAATTTGCTAGCATTTCACAATACTGTCCAAAGTGAAGAGACTTACTATAAAAAAAGTACCTACCTACCAGGCGCGGTCCAGGATCCTTTCTACAAAAAGTCACGGACCGCCACTGCTACCTACACATGTTTGTAATATCGAGTTAGTGGTAAATATTTGAAAAAAATAAGTGAGTTTGTTCAGGAAGATTTTTTTCAAATTTGGTAAGACCATTTACGGAATGTATTACGCTTATTGGTTTTTTGTAACAAAATTTCTTTACAAAAATGGTTAGTAAAAACCATTAAAAGCAACAAGTCCCAGCACAACTATTAAAGCCCTCCTCTATTTCCAGCTGGTTCAATGAATTTCGAGTTTTGGGACACTATGGAAAAGGGGATATTGCACCATCACACGGTACCATTCAGTGGCGAGAGATTTTCTCCACGGGGGCGGAAAAACACCCCCGGGATCGCAGCGTCGCGACGGAGCGTCCACGCGAGTGGGGACGGCGCCGCTAGCAGTATTTTTAATTTCGCTGACCTCCCGCGCCGATTACAAAGCACAGTGGACATCTGGCTAATGAAGATTTCTCGACTCGGTTAACATTACTTCATGGTTACAATTTAAGAAGTGACACACGAGATTATAATATCTCACGGAGAAAATCTACTGATTAAACTTACTTACTAAGAAAATTTCTAATCGTCTCTCTAAAATTAGAGTGACAAATGTCAACAGAAAAAATAATTACATTATAAAGAAATTTGACAATATTTTTTAATATTTCTATTTTTGAGACCGATAATTCGTGGTGGAATTCCATTATAATATATTATAATAAAACAAATAAAAAACTTTATTCCACTTAATTTTATTTTGACCGTAACCGGTTTCAGCTCGTCAAAGCCATCTTCAGACTGGTACACAAAATTCTTAGTCTACGGTTTATATACACAACATATGGGGGAGGGGGGAGAGGGGTAGTTTATAGGGTTTTAATCAATTTTATTTGTTACTAAGTCGTTTAAGATTGTGGAATTTCTAAACATTTGGTAATTCCAGTAAGCTAATTACCTTGGGTTTGTAGTTCATTTCAATATTTATTAGGGAAAAAACCTCACAGGTAATATGCATTAGACATAATTTTATTGTCAAATCATTATTTATGATGGGATTATATTTGCTTTTTGAAAAGATACATGTTTACATTTGAGAAATTATTATAGGAATTAAGAAAGTAGGGACTTAGCAACTGATACTAATAGCTTATTAATTACAAAGTTACTTATTGAAGGGGTACATGTTTACATTGAAGTAGGGATGGTCTAACCTAACTACATATTTTAATGTCGAAATTATTATGAAAATTACAATGGATACAAGTCCTCCATACTTGCAATAAAGGCCACAAGCTTGATAGATTAGAATCTTTAGAAATTACTCGCTTAATTAATAAAATAGACCCTAACTTTGTAATGAATAAACAATTAGAATCATTTGCCAAGTCTCCGCTCTTGTATCCATTGTAATTTTCATAATAATTTCGACATTAAAATATGTAGTTAGGTTAGACCATCCCTACTTCAATGTAAACATGTACCCCTTCAATAAGTAACTTTGTAATTAATAAGCTATTAGTATCAGTTGCTAAGTCCCTACTTTCTTAATTCCTATAATAATTTCTCAAATGTAAACATGTATCTTTTCAAAAAGCAAATATAATCCCATCATAAATAATGATTTGACAATAAAATTATGTCTAATGCATATTACCTGTGAGGTTTTTTCCCTAATAAATATTGAAATGAACTACAAACCCAAGGTAATTAGCTTACTGGAATTACCAAATGTTTAGAAATTCCACAATCTTAAACGACTTAGTAACAAATAAAATTGATTAAAACCCTATAAACTACCCCTCTCCCCCCTCCCCCATATGTTGTGTATATAAACCGTAGACTAAGAATTTTGTGTACCAGTCTGAAGATGGCTTTGACGAGCTGAAACCGGTTACGGTCAAAATAAAATTAAGTGGAATAAAGTTTTTTATTTGTTTTATTATAATATATTGACAATATTTGTTATTAAAAGGCAATCCTGAGGCAAATATTTTACAAGACTTTCAGTTTCAGGAGAGTTTTTCAAGACATTTTAAATAGTGCGTGGTTAGTGTTCTCCGGTTAATAATTTATTGCGATTCGTTAATTTGTAATTAATTGTTTATTTATTACAAATTACAATAGTTTACAAATGTAGATATTTTGAGGATGATTGCGAAAATAGAGAAATTATTTCTCCTGTTTAAAGTGGGAGTGACGTCACCATGGTTTATAAGGTGTAAAATTTAATTAATTGATGTACATAAAAATAACAAATAGTTTTTTTTATTGGCAATTTTTTGATACATGTAGGTACATATATAATTATACAAAAGGTAAGACAGTAACAAAAAAATTCCACAAAGGCGAAGCCTGTGCGTGGGCATTGTAAGTTATGTATTCAAAACAGTGGTGGTTAAATAAAGAAAAAAATAATCTATATAGTTCCTATAGTTAGATTAATATGATTTTACTGGAGTTTTTGCGTATTTAATATAAAAAAAAAACAGTTAAAGTTAAGTAGAAGTTTTTTTTTAAATTTAGACGGTAATGGCATATTTTAGGTATCATATTCGTAGTACAAATTATAGAAAAAATTCTCTGATTTCCAGATGTTTTCTTACCCAGCTTTTAACATTTATTTTATACGAGTTTAGGTTTTGGCACATCTTGATGGAACTTGGCAAGGAATTAAACAATTTTAGGCCAATATTTCATCCGCTCTTCTATCAAAATAAGAAAGTATAGGATTTATGTCATAAATTTAAGTTTTATTTATTTATTTATATTTTCACGCCCGGCTGGGTTTTAACATGCTATTTTTTTACAAAGAAAATCTAGATAAACACAACAAAATCAATGCAAAATCAAAAAACAAAATCAAAAAGAAAATAGAAGACAAAATAAAACACAACCTCTAAAACAAAAACAATGTGAAAAACGAAATAAAGTGGAAACTAGACACTCCACCATGCGAGATGGAAAAATATAATACTAGGAAAATTACAAAACATTGGTAAGATAAAAAGAGTTTCTATAGTTAAATTATATTATATTTGATGTTCTTCTTTCTGAAATAAATTGGGTAATGACTTGTTCATATTTGGTGAATGATGTGTTGAATATATCAACAACATCTTTATAGACATTACCCAAATTTTGTATACGGCAAACGGGGGAATAGAGTTGAGATTTTGTGTTGGAGTTGTCACAATAGAACGGTAGATAATGCCTCGATGTTGATTTGCGAGGTATATGTAAAGAAATCAAGTATAATAGTATATTAGATCGTAATCACTGACGCGTGAAGCGTCCTTGATTTTGATTTTTCACAAAAATTAGAAATATGTTATATACGGCCATAACGGTATTTGACGACCTCTGTGGTCGAGGGGTAAAGTTCTTGACCAGCAATCCGGAGGTCAAGGATTCAAATCCCAGCATGCGCTATTAATTTTAATTGATTAATTTGTGTTGTTTCACTATTAATTCATTCAATTCAAATAAAATATAAAGTATATTTGCTGCACGTTACAGAGTAGCTAATATTTTTAAAATTGGAACAGATTTGTCTAGAATTCAGACTTTATTGTGATTTTTGAATGAATTTGTGTGATTTAGTAATTCATTAATTTAAAATAATATATAGTGTACTTGCGGCACCTTTCTGAGTGGAAGATACTCTCATGCATCGTCCTGGTCAAAGACCACCATTAAGAATTTAAATGTTGCTTGAAATGTCTTTGGCCATGTTATGACCAGATTTTGAATAGCCGGGTGCTGTATCATCTTTCTATTCGCTATATCCTTCCACTCCCCATTATAATCTCACAACATAACTAATAGTACATCACGGTTGCCCACACAAGACTGTAGATTTAGGGCGCCGGGTCCAAACCGTGTCTTCAGCTGATAAGAATGCTCCTTTACGATCGATAGTGATAGTAGTTCGTTTGCCGTGTTGATGATGATGATGATGATTGTAGTAGGTCTGCCTCCCCCACCCGGTGCTTGGTGAATGGTGAGTGTTTTGCGGTTGCCTAACAGGGCCGGCTGCTCTTGAGGAGGTAGATACTAGAAGATTTTGAGCGAAGCCTCGGCGAGGTGAGGCAGGTGGTGGTCAGGAGTCACTTTTTGAAGTAGTAAAACACTTGTTGGTAGCTAAAGATGCCGTGGAAGATGCCATCTCAGTATCAAAATTCAACATTCAAAAAAAAATTTATTGCACAAAAAGAGTACAAAGGGTATAACTTATAGGTTACATCCTATTTCTTCCAGCTAACCCAACAAATACACATTATATCACATAACCCAACAATTACATGTTAACAAATGAATAAAAATAAATAACAGTTAATAAAAAAATAAAAAAACAGAGGTATTTAATTCATGTAAGGTAATTAAATGTAGTGACATTTGTTTAAAATAAATGTTTTTAGTGTTGATTTAAATTTAAGTGTGTCGGTTATTTGTTTCTTATGCTACGTGGAAGGTTGTTATATACTTTAATGGCCATGTAGTGTGGTCCTTTTTGAAAATTGGTTGCTTTTGGGATTAATAGGTTTTCTGTGAACCTTGTAGCGTGTTTATGTGTTGAGTTTTTTTGTGGGAACTTTTCTGGAGATGATCGTACTAACAGACATAATTCCATATGTCCGTCACTGTCAGAAGTTTAAGATTTTTAAAAATTGGTCTCCATGAATCCCGGTGATCAGAGTTTGTAATTTTTCGTAGGCACCTCTTTTGAATGATAAAAACATCTTTGGCGTTTACTGAGTTTCCCCAAAAAACTATATCGTCCTGGTGTAAGACCACCATTTAGAATTGAGCCGTTAGATGTCATAGTCTTACTGAATCCAGACGGTAGGTAGCAGTTGGGACTCTTGTACCATATCAAAGAGTTAAAATATTCACGCTGCTTCAGGCTCCATATCTCTAATCCCATTATTGTTACCAACACCAACAAATATTTAGGTTAATATTTTTAATATTAGGTTAACATGTCGAAAAATGTACCTCTCGAAATTAACTTTATCGAAAAATGTACCTATTTTTAAAATAATCAGTATAATTTAATTAAAAAAAATACTTTTGTTTTAAAACCACAAGTTTTTAATATTTTTTAGAACCGACCGGTTTCGCTTTACTCAAGCATCTTCAGGGTAAAAATTATTACAAAAATTGTAATAATTGACACAGAAAAATATATTTGTAAGCCTTTCTTAAATACACCTAATAAATAAATAAAATTTGGTTAGGATAGAATTACCCACAGTCTATTAAAAAAAAACTTGTGATATAATGTTGAAGATGTCCACTGGGTTTAAAACATCTCTCCCCGCCATCACCCATAAGCCTACCTGCCTACAAGCAGAATCCACTGGACCAGACTTCTCCACTATCAACATCACTCTCTCCACTGTACGGTCCCCGGTCCGACCGCGCAGCCGTTCTTCCTACGCGATACGTTACTACTGCAATCATAATAATACAAACTATATTATTATAAAAGACAGAACATTGCAGTATATTATGCAGCGCGAAAGTTCGTAGTGCGCCGAAATCGGATAATAGACAAATAATAAAATTAATTTGTACGTTTGGATTTTTCATAAATTCATTAAGTGTTCGAATTTGAAAACTTTTTTTTTTAAATAGTGACAGTGAAGTGACGTTTGGATTTCTCGAATAATAACGGTAATTATTTTCAACAATTTTTTAAGAGTGAATTATGTAGTTTTTTTACTCGCACAAATGCATTGCTAGCATATAACATGTATCAAATTATTTTTTGACTGCAACCGCACAAGAGTCACAACTGCTGTCAACTGTCTGGAGCCAGTGAGATTATGGCATCTCTGATTGGGGTATGTTGTGAGGCTGAAGGAAGGGGGGAGGGGAAGTACCTGGCTGTTCAGATCTGGTCACCAAACACGATAAAAGCCATTTCTAGGAACGTTTCATTTCTGAATGGTTGTCAGACACGACATCAGGGCGATACTAAGAGTATCTTTCACTCTAGTACGTGCCGCAAATATACTATATATTAGGGATGTTTCTCAGTGGCGTTTTTAAAGGACATCACTGTCGGAATCGGATTATATTAACTAATTGTTGTGTTATGATGTTTGCTTAAAGGTGATTTTCATTCCACATAAAAAGACAGTTGTTATATCGGTTCTGATTTCAATTAAATTAAAAATAGCTTTCTTGTTGTACTACCCTACCTCTAGAAGTTTGAAATCTTGTTTAAAATCAGTTAAAAATACTAATATAAATAAATCAGTGTCTTCAAGAAAGAAAAAAACATAGTTCTTGTGCATCTTATGAAAATATAATCGAACAATTTATTAAATTTTATCTTCCATACATTTTAATGACAGACTGTTGTTGTAGCGGTTGTGATGTCAATTGAATTAAAAATAGCGTGATGGTTGTACTACCCTTTGGAAGTTTGATATCGTGAATAAACTTAATTTAAAATAATTAGAAACAAAGCAAAATTAATGTCTTTAAGAAAGAAAAAAAAACTGTTAAATCAATTCATTACGTCATGTTATTTGTACTTGTGCGGTTCATGTTTGCTCCCTATGTGTTCTTTGAAATTATAATCGAACAATTAAATTTTTTTTGACTTACATGCATTTAAGCAACGTTTGATTGAACATTGACAACATTGAACTTAAATAGGTATTTTGTTACATTTAAATGAGCATTTAAAAGATAGAAAGAACATCGTGAGAAGTCTGACTAATTTGATGAATTCTTTTTAAAAATCTACGATAGCTTTGCAAAGTTTTATCATATTTTTTAGATACGACCAGAACTTTGAAATATATTGTACGGTATACAAACCACGACGTTTAGTAATAATTACAATTGTATTTTAAATTAACTATGTATTAACATAAAACAAGATTTCAATTAGCATTATTATTATAAGATTTCGATAAATACGTTTTTTTCAATTTTAAAGACTAGTTCACCTTTGTGACCAATGGTAAATACATTCACATAGCAAACATTTTAATAAATATATATATATAATAATATCTTAAAACGTCTTAGGATGAACGTTGGTTTTTGAGTTTGTGATCTTACAAATATCTTAGTGACATTGAGAAAACTAAATTAAAAAGATACACCTTTTTGTAAGTTAAAATCTACTTATATCCCCCTTACAAGTATAATGATATTTTTTGCTGTTAGATTTGCTAATGCATCTAAATAATTACGAATAATGGTTTTAAAAATATACTGTATAATATTTTCTTCGAAATGTTGGTAATGGCGTGAGGGCACGAAGCTCACCGGGTGTTATTAGCATCAACACGTATAACTACGAAAATAGATTGAAAATGCACTGTCCTCATTTCGCAGTTTAAACAATACATAATTAGAAATTACGAAATTATTGCCAGTAAATCTGGACTTGATACGCAGAATTTTTTTTATGAATTCTGGATCTTAGTTTTATAAACATGCAGTGTTTGGAATATAAAAAAAATGTTGCTCAACTTTCGCTGTGAAAAATCTGTAAAAACCCTTTGTTTTTGTATGTTTTTGTTATGATTTTCGCATTACCTTCTTAATGTCGTAATCATCGCATGTACTTTTCTATTCACTATTATATTGAAAAAAACTTACTAATAAAGTATATTGTATAAAGGATCACTTATATAAAAAACACACTTCACGGACATTTAAAAATAATTAGGTAGGTAGATTTGTGATACAAATAATATTAAACTAAATGCATTCTGTCAACCTTAATTAAATATTTATAAATAAATTTAACAACTTTCCCGGATTATGAATTACCTGACAATATTTGAACTCTTTCTTCTACCAGTAGTTAGTAGCGATTGATGCTTGTGCGATGCCACGATGGAGAAGAATTACAATTAACGCATTTGTCCACTCGGTTACCAACTGGTCAATCTAAAAAGCATTTTTAAACATTTTTCAACAGACTACAAAAAATTATCTCAAAATATATATGATTTGAGATTTTCACGGCCGTATTATCGTGCTTAATTTTGGGTTATAATGCCGTGCTGGGCATCCTACTTTAATCAACGTTTCAGACAGTGTTATATCCATAATCCATAATCTGTTTTGGTGAATTAATCAAGATAGAACTCAAAACAATGTATTCCAATATCTACGTCATTAATGCTAAAAACAATTCATATTCGTGTTTTAAAATAATGCATAAACAAAGGTTGAAAAGTGAAAACGCTACGTAAACGTTGTTTGCAAACACAAAGTGTGGGGGAAGTAAATAAAGGAGATGCCCTCTATTTATATCTTATATCGCCCGTGAGATATCGCCTTACGAACCGCGAATCGCCTGCATGTTTTTAAAATCTTGACTTTGTTAAGAGATGTAAATCATATTTTTTTTCTGTTGTAGATTTTTTAAAATTTAAATTGTATAATACATTACTTTCTATGTATATTATTATTTATACCAGCATTTTGATGAATCCTCCACATTACAGTAGCATAGTTAATGTAGTTTTAGTAATAGAACTGTTATTGTTTCTATTTTTTTTTTTTTTTATGCTACCGATTTTGTTGTCCGGGTTAAATTTTCCCCATAGGAAAAACTAAACCCTTCCACTCACTTTTCCACAAATGATCAGCTAGTCAATCAACACTATGCAAGTGCATTATATAAGTAAAATAAATACAAAACAATACAAGAACAACAACATGTCAACTCACCAGAGATCAAATGGGAAAAAAAAATTCACCGACTCCAGATATTTTCATATCAGAGGGTTCGGCTCGGTAGAACTTCTAACAGGGCCTATAAATCCTACTGATCCCTCAACATAAATATTTAAAAAATCTTTCTTTATCCTACATGTATTCAAAATAACCGACTTTTGCATCTTTATATATAAATTTTTTGATAGATCTAATACGCCTAAATTTTTAATGAGAGAGCTAGGTATAATGCCAGTAGCCGAAATAACGAATGGTAATATTTTTATAGTCTGAGAATGCCAAATTCTTTTTATTTCGTTTCCTAAATCTGTGTATTTTCTTATTTTTTCATTAACAGATTTTTGAATGTTACAGGAATTTGGAATAGCGACATCAATGATATAAGTTATTTTTTTAATTTTGTCATGTAAAACTATATCGGGTCTATTATGACTAATCGTTCGGTCTGTTAGTATAGTTTTATCATAATATATTTTATAAAATTCGTTTTCTAAAAATGAATTTGGTTCGTATTCATAATATGGTACTATATTACGGCAGTCAATCAAGTTATGTTTAATTACCAAATTTTGGTGAATTATTTTTAAAACTTGATTGTGCCTAAATGTATACTCGGACGGTGCTAATATAGAACATCCCGATATAATATTTTCTATAGTTTCCGGAAAAGCCAAACATTTTCTACACAAATCATCAATTTGATTTGTATCTTTGATTATATGCTTTCTATAATTTTTAGTATTAATGACTCTATCCTGAATGGCAAGCATAAATCCTTCTATTTCTGCGCTCAACTCTCCAATACTCAACCATTTGTTTGACGAAAATTTGTCAACATACGTTTGGTTGAGATAATTGAAGTGTTTTGCGTGTAAAATTTTATTTGACCAGGAATCTAATAGTTCCTGGTTGGGATTTATAAAAATGTTGGCATTCTCATCGTATAAATTTAAAGGTGTAATATTTCTATCTGCCTTGCAAATTATTTTGTGCATTTCTGAGCTATGAGCTTTCCTATGGAAAAAAGTTCTTAGCATTTCTACCTGATTATGTTTCAAAGAAGTTATTTTGACTATGCCTCTACCTCCTAAATTTCTAGGTAAATTAACTCGTTCTATAGCTGAATTTGGATGATGGCAATTAAATTTTGTTAGCGTAGTTCTAACTAATCTTCCTAAGTTATCTAAATCTGTATTAGACCATTTAATTATGCCAAATGAGTACGTTAATAGAGGTATTGCCCAAGTATTTATTGCTTTTACTAAATTTTTAGCAGATAGATTGCATTTTAAAATTTTCCTGATCCTAGTTTGAAATTTAATCCTAATATCATTTTTAATACTAGTATGGTCTAATCTATTTGATTGTGGGTATCCTAAATACTTATAAACCTCATCCCTTTTCATACTAGTAATTTGGAAATTTCTAAATATACTCTCGTCCCCATCTACAATTTTGCCTTTCTCTATATGGATCGTTCTACATTTATCTAAACCAAAAGTCATTTTGATATCATCTGAAAAGTTTTTAACTACCTCGATCATTTTCTCTAAATTTTGTTCAGAATTCGAAAATAATTTTATATCATCCATAAATAATAAATGCGAAATTGTACTACTCTCCCTTGTATTACCCTTAACTTTTATTCCAAACTTGCTTCTAATTAACATTTTAGATAGAGGATTCAATGCTAAGCAAAACCAAAGAGGACTCAATGAGTCTCCTTGAAAAATCCCTCTTTTAATTGAAATTCCCGGTATTACTATTTTCTTACCTTTTAAATTGATAAGTAAATTGGTATTCCAAAAGGACATAATATTTTCCAAAAAGCTAATAATAATGGGGTTAATTTTATATATATCTAATACTTTGATCAGCCACGAGTGCGGGACACTATCGAAAGCCTTTTGGTAGTCTATATAGCAAGTATGTAAATTACGTTTTCGAGTTTGAATCTGTTTTAGAATTACAGAATCGATAACTAATTGTTCTTTACATCCCATATGTTTTCTGCGACAACCTTTTTGTTGTTCAGATAAAATATTTTTTTCATCTAAATGAGTATATATTAAATCTGTTAAACAAGAGGTTAAAATTTTGTATATTGTCGGTAAACATGTAATGGGTCTGTAATGAGAAGGATTATTAATATTTTCGCTTTTGGGTAACATATAAGTAATGCCCTTAGTTAGAAAATTTGGAAAATTTTGAGGTTGACTGACAAATTTTGAAAGATTTTTTGCCAAAAGAGGATGTAAAGTAGTCAGACGTTTGTACCAAAAATTATGTATCCAATCGCAACCCGTGGCTTTCCAATTATGAGTATTTTTAATAATTTTGGATAACAATTCAACCGATATATTAGAAAAACTCATTTGTTCAATACCTGAAAAATTGAGTTCTTCATTTTCTATCCATGGAGTTGACTCGTTATGTTTTATATCTTTACTCCAAATTTTAGTCCAAAAATCACGCATATCTGATTCAGATGGCAACGGAATATTATTATTCGAAATAATATTTTGTTTATCGTCAAGTTTGGAATAAAATACTTTTTCATTTTTCTGGAATAATCTATTATTATTTTTTTTATTATACGTATAATTATATCTTTTTAATCTACTAGCTTTTACGCCTAATTTTTGTTTTAATAAATCCAATAAATCATTGATTATATTTTCATTATTATGACTATCAATGTTATAACCAAATTTTCTACCAATTTCATCTACATGTCTCAAAATTTTCCTACTTCTATTTCCATTTTTATATTCTATTACTCTAGCTATGTTACTTCTTAAAAATACTACATCATTTTCTAATCTGATC
Organism: Hesperophylax magnus; assembly: GCA_026573805.1. Lineage (NCBI taxonomy): Eukaryota > Metazoa > Arthropoda > Insecta > Trichoptera > Limnephilidae > Hesperophylax > Hesperophylax magnus. The sequence goes on along the minus strand of JAIUSX010000184.1, from coordinate 6,585,686 downwards.
TGCCATTCTGGTTTACTATAACTATATGATCTATCGTCAGAGGATGATAATTTAATTCCTAACTTATTACAAACAGTAATCGCACTAGCGTATACTATTGTATGAAGATCTAAAAAACTAATTTTGTCAAATATGATTTTTGGTAAAATTATGTTATTTAATTCAAAAATTAATTTAGATAATTTCTTTGACGTATGCAATTTCGGTAATTTTGGTCTAACTGTTGGCTCTACATCTATATATCTGTTTATATTATTATGAAGTAAGTTAGCTAATTCTACTACATTTTCATCAACAAAGTTTAAATTTATTTATTTATTTTTATTTATTTTGTGTTATTATTAAATGTTTTAATAATATTGTTTCGTATATTGTTTATCAATTTTCATTACTTCATGCTTTAAAAAACCTTTTGTATAATTTTCGACAGCTCATTAAGTATATTTTGTTCTTATAACCTATGAAAAAGCCCAGCTGGGCGTTAATTCAAATAAAAAATAGGGTGCGACTCTACTAAAAACGTAGTCAACGAGCAAATTGTGAAGCAACTGAGACAATAGTTTTTTAAATGAAGACATTGATATTTCCGGGTTACGAATAATTTGACAATATTTGAATTCCTCGTACTACTTTCATTATAACCGGAAAATGTTTCTCGTGCAATGCAATGATGGCGTTATGGAGGGTTTAGCAGAATATGAAATATTATGATTGTATTGTTGACTTTTGGAAGACTTATACAGCAGATGATTAAACATTATTTATGTATTATTATTTACATATGGAAGATTTAGCTATCAGATTATTAAACATTATTAATGTATTATTGACATATGGAAGATTTAGCTTGGAGAGGATTAAACATTATTAATGTATTATTAAGATATGGAAGACTTAGCTAGCAGAAAATTAAACATTATTAATGTATTATTGACTTATGTAAGACTTTGCAAGAACAAGATAAAACATTATTAATGTATTATTGACATATGGAAGATTTAGCTAGCCGATGATTAAACATTATCAATGTATTATTGACTTATGTAAGACTTAGCTAGCACACGATTAAACATTATTAATGCATTATTGACACATGGAAGACTTAGCTAGCATATGATTAAACATTTTTAATGTATTATTGACTTTTGAAGGACTTAGCTAGCAGAGGATTAAACATTATTAATGTGTTATTGACTTATGTAAGACTTAGCTAGCACATGATTAAACATTATTAATGTATTATTGACATATGGAAGATTTAAGTAGCAGATGATTAAACATTGTTAATGTATTATTGACTTGTGGAAGACTTAGCTAGCGCAAGATTAAACATTATTAATGTATTATTGACACATGGAAGATTTAGCTAGCAGATGATTAAACATTATTAATGTATTATTGACATATGGAAGACTTAGCTAGCAGATGATTAAAAATTATTAATGCATAGAGGAATTAGCTAGCAGAGGATTTAACCCGCCTCGGCCGCCTGGGTTAGAAGTTAGAACACGACGCATTTCACCTCTTGTCTAAAAGTAAAAATTTCATATTAAATGATTTAAGCAATGTTTGGTGACTGGTTCTGAAATGATAAATACTTTACAAATAGTATTTCAAAATATCTGCAGAATAGAGACTTCACAGCAGTTGTAATTTTTGTTCACATACACATAAGATAACTATTGTAGTTATCGTTTTACACACTTTCCCTCGCCCACAAAGTTTTCTCCCTTTTGTCACTTTATAAATTACTCAGAACTATGACTCCTTGTCTGCTATTTACATTGAAAACTTGGCCTGACCGTTGCTTCCGCATTTCGCCCGACGTCCATAATACAATCATATTATAAATAAAAGCAAAAAAAAACACAACTTAAAATCTAATAAATTACAGTATAATTGACTTAAGCGTGTTGACGTTTGTGTATTTTTTATGTGTCATATTTTTTAAATCATTGCCATTAATTTTTCAGATGTTTTTTACTGCTAAAATGCTGGAAAAGTCGCCAATTTTCCTAAGGTGATGTTAGAAGAAAAAATGTTTTTAATCGCATATCATGAAAACAAAATTGAGTTATGCCACGTTAGACAAAAGCTAAACCTATATATTAGCAATTAATATTGTAAGCATTTAATTAATTGATGTAATTTAAATATTTATGCAAGCAGGTACGTAGTTATTAAATTACTTTAAAAGCTTACAAGAGAATGCAGCCACATGCAATGTGTTAGATTTTTTTTATTTTAAACATTTTGATATCTTACGCAAGTCACAAGTTCTGTTACGTACAAACACAAAAAGTTGTTGCCAAAATAAATCATCAGCTAATTTTTTTTTTTTTTTTTTTTTATTTCCTTTATTTTTTCCCAATTTACATATTTCACAATACAAGTTTTTTAATAATTTGAAAGGGAACCCACTAAGGCGCAGCCTGTGCGTGGGTAATATAATTTAATACATTAGATTTTTGTACCTAAAAATACATAACAGTAAAAATAAAATAAAAAACAGTAAGCATAATAAAGAAAAACGGTAGGCTTATAATAAAAGTTATTCTAAAAGATTGTGCAAGAGGAGCATATTAAAAATAAATCAAAGTAAAAATAAAGATTGTAAGATAATATATATGAATTAAAAGAACACAAAATAAAATAATAATAACTTTACAGAAACAAAATAGAAAAAAGTAAAAATTAAATGAATAATGCTTCAACATTTGCATTGTACAGCCACAACTTTAATTCTTTTTGGTATTGCGCTAGTTTAGTTGTTACTTGAATTTTTTTTGGTAGTAGATTAAAAGTGCGAGGTCCAATAAAGCTACTGTGAGTTTGCATTAGTTTGGTATTGGTTTGTGGGGTATAAAATACATGATTTCTTCTAAAGTTTACGTATAATAAATTACGCAAAGGTTATATGATTGCTACGAATAAATTGTACACACAATAAAATGTGTAATGTATATTGCCTATATAAGGAGCTTGGTCCAAGTCGACGAAAATAAATCAAGTATCATTATTAATTTTTTTTAAAGAAAGACACATTCCCGGGTTACAAATAACCTGATAATATTTGAAAATCTTCTGTTACCACCACAGTAAGCGGAAAATGATGCTTGTTTTGTAATGGAGGACTTAGCCATTCGAGGAATTGAACGTACGACGTCTGGGTGGGACCCAAACGCGATACCAATTCAGCCGGTCAATTATTACTTTACACGTTAAGTTTTAGTCAAAATCACGACTAGATGGAAGATATTAATACCAGTTCAATATGCAGTAGGTAGGAAAGTTATTATTTTTTATTATTCTTCTTGTGAGTCGGTTTGCTGAGGATCGTTACTCGTGACCCATACTCCGATTTCCATGGTGGATCATGCTCCTCTACTCCTCGCAGTGTGCAGGAAGCCAGTGATACTTGGTCACTCCAACGCATCGGCGACCTTCCTCTGCTTCTCTTGTCTTCCACTTATGAGTTTCTTCGGGTCGGAGTTCTCCGTATGGCGACCAACGTCCACGGAATCTTAAAATACGCTTAGGCAGACAGTTGATAGCTATAGAATGGATATATTAGTGCGTCTGGCTGTCCATGGAACCCTAAAAATTTTCTTCTAACACCACATTTCGAGAACGTCTATCCTCTTCCTTTCGCTGGGTCTAACTGTACATGTTTCAAAATCAGCGCCCGGGCGAGTCTCATCTGTGAGAACAAATTGTCTTAAAAAATCTCGTATTTTTTTGAATTTCACTTTTGTTTTTTAATGCAAATCTTGAAAGCGGAAATAGACACACTTTCCGAGATCTGAGAGCTGAAACTCGGACGTTGTCGATGACATTGCATTCTATGGACTTTAAATGACAATCACACACAAACACATATACGTATTTCTCTGAAATCGGATGCCATCATATACGAAATAAATCTCGGTCCTACCCGATCGGTATTTGGTGAAGTTTGTAGAGATGTCTACTCCAGTTCCTGTGTAGGAAGGTTCAATCGTCAGTTAAGATAATTTTTGTAAAGTTTTAAAATACATTTTGAAATAGATATAAAAAAGTCAAAAACACTTGTTTTTTTCAACAATTAATAAGTCCTAGGTATTTTCTCCACTTTCTTTGGGAGATTATAATTGACAGAAAATTTAATCAGTTATTAAATTCAGTTGTAAATTAGTTCTTAAAACCTATTGCATTAATAACATTTATAATGCTTTTATTTATTTAGCGTTATAAATATTACAAAATAGTAAAAATACTTTTTATAATATATTATTTCTAGTGATTTAAAAAAACTCATTTCGGGAAAGACAACATTATTAAAATAAAAGAAACTTATTTTTACTTAAGAAAACGAAATTAAAAGGGATTTCAATTAACAGTGTTCATATATTTAAAAACAGACTCCACAGTTGAGTGGAAAATATTTCATAAATACGAGTACATTAAAAGAAACAAACAATATTATCATTTTGTTGGAAAAATTTAGTTAAATTTAATTTCACGACAACGTCTATGCATAATGCTCTGCAACCTAATCGAGTTGATTGAGTTGATTTCTATTCATCACCATATAAAAAGAGGGATATGTAACTCAAAACGTATCAAATAATATTCCCGAATTATAAATAACCAGACAATATTTAAATTTCTACTGAAATCAGTTGGAAAATATTGCTTGTGTAATAATGAAAAGGAAAACTGACGCATTTGCCCACTCACCTACTAACATGGGACTCAAAAAATATACAGTTGCATGGACAGGGCCGGCTCTAAGCAGGACGTAGCGACTCCACATTTGGAGCGGTCCGCGCTGGGCCGTATTGTCAAGGCGCCAAAGCGCTGATAACACCTAACACTTAACAGTGCTAACACATCGCCCTCGAGATTATTTTTAGAGCTACACAAATATACAAATCATCCGAATATTATTGATAACGGTGATCATCTACCTAGGCGTTTATTGATTTTGACCAGGGGCGTCAAAATTTTAACCGCTCCAAGTGCCGTTTCGCCCAGGGCCGGCCCTGTGCACGGATGCTCTTAATTTGTTTATTTAATTTATTTATAAAACTATAAAAGTAATAGTTATTTTATAATTTGACTGCCCACTGTTTTTACCTGATTAGTTCAACAATATCACCATTACAGAAGAGTGTTTCAAATAGAAATGTGTTTATTTTCCAGGTTTACGTGATATTTACACGTTTTTTCACGAGAATATCTCCGTTTCTTGGCTCTGGTCCCGATCGTTCGGGAGTTGGAACATTAGCTGATGTTTAATGCGTGTTCCTGGCGAGAATCTAAGCGATAATAGCGGCATTTTGTTCTATTTTCTCGTTCAGTCGATGCTGATAGACGGAAAAATAAACACATTGATGTCTCAGTCAAGTTGGGAACAATGCTCATAACCTCAAATCGTTAAACGTTCAATATTAGGTGCCCTATTAATGGCTCTTTGAAATGAATACTTTCATTTATTACTGTCAACTTAAACAAAAGACAAAGACAAAAGACAATTCGACAAAGGCGTCGGGTACAGCCAGACGCACCCAGATGATGCACAAGGGCAAAAATCCACAAATGCACATAGACGTACACGGATAAAAAAATATACTGTTAAAAGAGTGATACTATGCCTATATCCTGATAAAATGTTAGTCATTCAGAAAATATCCAGAACACGTCTTCTTTTCCTAGTAAATATCATGACAGAATGCGACAATATTAGTATGTCAATATCAATATCAGTATTTGTATGAACACGTGTTTTGCCGTTCTCATAAAACATTCGCTTTTAACTGACAATTTGTTAGGAACTCTGTCAATTCATTCGTTAAAGGCCTGCAGTCCCGTTTTTAACAGGAAAAAGAATAATTTCACCAGATTTTTAATTCATTAATAGAATTTTATATCAGTAAGTTTTCTCCGCGCATCGTCGGAGATCATGGGTTAATTCCTCTGCGAAGTCCTTCATCATTGCAAAAGTAACTTTTTCCATTTATAATTATGGTAGAAGGAGTTTTCAAATATTTTCAGATTATGCGTAACAGGGGAGTATCTTTCTTTTGAACAAAAAACTTTAATAGTGTTTTAAACGTGATTACCAATTTATATAAGACCTTTCTTTGATTGATTGTATGTTCAAGAAAGAACTTTTAATTTGAATATGTAGAAGTATGAACAAATTAGATTCAATTTGGGCACACTGATACGTCCATAAAACACTTATATTGTTTTATATCTCTCTCAGTGAGAACGAGTAAAAAAAACATTTTTTCAATCTCTCAGACAAAAGCTTGTGTGGTTTTGATGTCAATAACTACTTTGAAAATATTTTATCGCTTTATTTAAAAGCAATAAAACTTTAAATAAAGAACAAACTGAAGTACGTTAATTATTCACATCATAGGATCAAAGATATCACATCAATGGAGGTCACCTTCGTGATTTTCTCTTGACAACCAAACGAGAATCGAGTGTGTTTTCGATATTATCACGTTGTAAAAGAACGATGACAATTTTAAATGGTCAAGTTGAAGAAAATTAAATTGTTTTGATTTGGGATCAAATAAAACATATAGACGAAGGTCAGATTCGTGTTTTTCTATTGACAACCAAACATAACATAAGAATCGACTGTTTTCGATACTATCCACGTAACCCTTGATAAGTGTGGTCATGTTAGGCTAGTGGCCGTGTGGAAAATAAAGGCATCATGGGTTTAATCATCTGCTAGCTAAGCCATCCATCATTGCACAAGAAACATTTTAGCTTAAATCAGGTTTTAAAATATTTTTAACGACACAGTGAAATTTCATGGAATTTCCGAATGCTTCCGAGGTATCTAAAATGTGCCACATATATCTTAGTTTTGAAGTTGTCGTGAAAATAATTATCATTTTAGAAACTAGATAAAATTAAATTTGAAATGTTTGTATTCGAAATGTACATTGATATTTCTAAAAAAGAAAATTTTAATATCAAACATGAAAAGGTTAACAAAAAAATCTTACCGGGACATTTTGATTCAAAACGTCCATAAGTTAGAAATACTTGGATGAACACTTTCCTTTTGTGTGGGGAATCAGTAAGAAAACTATCACTTCACTTTAATATAAAAAAATATGAATAATTATTAATTTAACTTTCTAAATCCCGCGAATTTGTAATCATATACTTTTGGATTTTATCCATCTAATCATGAATAAATATTTGAGACAAAATAAGAAGAATAATTATTTATCTTTCCAACGAACAAATCAAATAATCAAACAAATCTACGCAATATAGAAAAAAAAGATCAAAATACTTTTATAATGTATGAACGCTCCGGTCAGATTTGTTCTTATTTGTATGAACACGTGAGCCTCTAATCTAATAGAATATGACGTATGAACGCTCCGGTCACATCTGTCCTTCAGAGCCTCTAATCTAATAGAATATGACGTATCAACGCTCCGGTCACATCTGTCCTTCAGAGAATCTAATCTAATAGAATATGATGTATGAACGCTCCGGTCAGATCTGTCCTCCAGAGCCTCTAATCTAATGGAATATGATGTTAGTGGCTAGTAATGTCCTTTCAAGGCTGGAAGGGTTAAAATAGAGGAGGCAGGGGTATTTAAGTGAAAATATATTACAAAATAATAACAATAATACTTATAATACATTATTCTCAAAGAGTTTAATCAAACTCATTTTGATAAAAAAATATTATTTTTATAAAATTAAAACGAAATCATTTTTACATAACAATACGAATTTAAAAGGGGATTTTAATGAATAGTGTACATAGATTTAAAAATAGACCAGAGAGATTGAACACAGTAAATTAAAAAAATATTCATAAATACATGAAAGATAAACAGAAGTTGGAGAGCTCCAGAGAAAGATTGTGTCACTGGTTAATTAAAGCTGCTAAAAAAATATACTTCAAGAGTTTTTGTCAATGTTTTTTTGTTGGTTACTGGAGGTTTTAGGTTACTAGGTAATACGTTGTATTGCGTATATGGAGTTAGATCCAAATTTAGTCATGGGAGTGAAGTGCATTTGATTTTGTGATCGTATTTTTGCTGGTGTATGTCTGGTTTAGTGTTGGTGTATAAGAAGTATAAATTTAAGTAACAAGTATAATCATAATTAGTATGAAACAGTGGGCACAACGCGTGTCGCCAATTTCGTACACCCATATTACTGCAAATCACATTTGCGTATAGCGGCGCTCCGCCTTTGTTTATACTTATACACCAAGCGCATTGTTTCGTTTGTTTGTAATATCTATGAAAACATCAAAAATGGATGCAAGAGGCCTGTTGATTTTTTAAATATGAAATGCCTAACCCTAGGAGAAGTGCTTTCATGTCGATTCAAGTTGTAAGTTGTAAAGAATGAGGATATTTTTAAATCGTCTGCAACGGATTTTCATAAATCACTCTGCTTGACTTGCCGAGCTACGGGAGAAGATTTCAATCATTTTAGATGCCAACAGATTTCTAGCAGACGCTTTGATATTACAAGTTGAATAATTCTCTGGAAATAGAGCCGTTGAGACTCCTTGATCTAAGGTTTGTACTTTGTACGGTGTATAGTTACTAGTCACTTCATCTAGCACGAGTTTTTGATTTTTTGAACTTCTGTACAAGTTATGTAATAATAATTAGATGAAAGTAGACTGAATGTTGTTGAAGAGAGATCCCTGAGGCGTATGTGTGGTAAAACCATGTGGAGAGAAATGTGGAGATTCGTAAAGATGATGTAAACGTAATGAGTAAGATTAAGAAAGGGACGCTTGGATGGTTTGAACATGTATAAGGAGAATATATGACGCAAATGCGAATGGTACCAGAAGTCGGGGACGCCCGAGGAAGACATGGCACGATCAAGTGAATCAGATACTCTAGTCGGGCCATGTCAAGAGTCAGAATAATATAAGAGAATGTGAACGAGGAAAGAAGTGTGTGCCAGGACCGAGTTGTTTGGCGGTTCGTCCTCTCTGCCTACTCCTTCGGAGAAACTTAGTTAGTTTAGTTAATTTGCCTGAACTCGAGTCAATTATCTTAACTACAAGTAAAATAGAATATCCATTCATTTTTTGGGGGTTAACAAAAAAAACTCGCGAATGGTGAGCTCTGACAAAGGTTTTCTGTCTGAAATTTGCAGACCAGCGTATTTTCAGTTCACAGCGTCATTTTTAGAGCTATTAAACACTCATTCAAATGCAAATTTCATCAAAATCGTGGCTGTATCATCCACCGAATCAAAAAAATCTTAACTTTCCTAATTATGGTTTTTGTGGTCTAGAAGTGGGTACTAGATTACACATTTTTGGTTTTCTCTTCCCCTGTTCTATCAACGCCATTTTTCTATATCATTTTGAAATCCTCCAATTTAAATATTACAAAACACATCAATTCGTCTTCCTTTACCAATGCATTGAAGCGTTGACCAAAATCTCCCTCAAAAGGTAAAAGCCAGGCACACAGAGAACAAAAAATAAGACAAAGAACCAAGCAACTGTTTAAATTTTTTCAATCAAAAAGTTGTTCTTTATTTTAATACACATGTGTATTAATGACGAATTAATTATTAGTTATTTTGGGGTATTAAACTTAATAAAAGAAAAAAATCTAGGTTCAGATGGCATTGAAATCAAAGAACACGCTTATATTTATATTGCACACACACATTTCCCCAAAACTACTCAAAAACAGTCAACTAACAATTACAAATAATAACAACTAACAATTCAAATAATAACAACAAGAAATGCACTGGTGAGTGGTGACATTACTGCATCCAAGGTTTAATAATATCATAAATGAAGAAAAATACAGCGAAACCAGCAAATTCCTTGAAAGAATAGGTCAATAACATGTCACTTCCCTTTGTTTATACTTCGTTGGGTCAACAACACTACAATACAAACTTTCCGGAAAGCGCTGAAACATTTTTATGGCTTTTTCGCGTATTTATTCTGACGCCACGTTTAAAAGATTATGTTTCACGTCTGTTTAAATGGATATAATATGTTTCACGAAAACGAGCATTGTTAATTATGGCAATTTCATGAACACATTTAAGGAGATGCAATTCAAAATATTTTCAGTTCAAGAATTTTTATTACACTTCTTTATCAGCTGCTCCATCAGTCATCTTGATTAAAAATATTCTGTTTTCCTCTCTGTAAACACACATAAAACTTAATACGTAGATAGGTAGGTATGCAAAGAGAAGTCAGGAATTAAATCCTTGTGAAAAAAACCCTCGAGATTTTCCGAAATAGCTTCCACGGGACAACTACTAACGCAGCCGACGACAAGTTCCAACGCAGCGGACATGTTGCATTGTTCGTTGTGTTGTTTTTGGATTTCAAAATGGCTGGCAGCGGGAAAATCTGGAGAGCAAATAACGATCAGAGACAAGAATGATTTACGTTGGCTTTATTCAAGCTTTGTGCCGTATATTTGTCTCCAAAACGCTTTAAAATACATTGTTAACATCCCAAGAAATAATGAATTCGTGCAGTTAAATTATTAAATGGTGAGAGAACCTACCTAGCTATCTAAAAAAATGAATACCGCAAAAAGTACCCAAAAACTCCCCTGCTGAAGGGAGTAGGGAAGGGAAAGAGATTTTTTTGGGGTATTATGCCGTGTTGCGCCTCTTCCTTCTTTAGCCAAAGTTTCGGACAGCGTTAGAGTGTTCATCATCAGGGCAAACGTTGTGTAAAGAAGGAGAAAAGGCAACATGGTATTATATCCCTAAAATAAACCACGATGTTACTCGATTGACTCATCGTTACTGGATGGTGTCTTGTACCAGGGATCAGGGACTAGATGGCGAAAATATGGAATAAATAAAAATATGCATCATTAAGTTGTTTATAAAATCAAAAACTTAATTCAGAAAGTTGATTATTAGGGTGGAGCGTTTTTTCACTATTTTCTCTAGGTGAGGTAAGGTAAATTTGGCAAAGCTATTGCGTGGGGAGAATGTTTTCAATATATGTTTGACTGGAATGTAGAAGAATGTAGCGCAGAGTGAGACATTACAAGCGTTCTACTTCCATGCAGATGACTTAAAGGAAGTGGCGCTTTTGTAACTAGTTCGTCAGCAACTCTCGAACCGTATTAAAAGTGAAAAAAACAGACGATTTCTCGAGTTTTTATGAGGTGGGTGGTTAAATAAGTCAAGGGCGTTTACAGTTGACGCATTAATTTTACCGATTACTCTTTGTTTAAATATAAACAGATACTCACACTCAAATACAGCATTAAAAGCAAAATAAATAAATATCAGAGTTATATTCAAAATCGAAACGTTGTTGGTTGGAATGCATTTAGCCGTATTTGATCTCCAGATTTAAACACCCAAACCTAGTATAGGGTTTTCCAATAAGAGGTGTTATTTTGATATTCAAAGAAACTTTTCCCGTAAAAGATTAATGGTTTCGTTGCTTGTGTGGCACGTAGCGCCGTCTTGTTGATAGTGAACGTTGTCCAAATCAATACCATCCAATTCCGGCCATAAAAAATCATTAATCATCTCTCGATAGCGCAATCCATTCACCGTAACTGTTGCTCCAGCCTCATTTTCAAAAAAGTAAGGTCCAATGACTCTGCCGGACCATAAACCGCACAAAACAGTCACGCGTTGAGGATAGAAAGGCTTTTCAACAAGATAGTTGCCAATAAAAATGTGCGGTGAAAAAATGAAGACAATGTTAATAGTTCTTATTCGAAGTATGATACAGTTAAAAGTGACCGAGGAGAATAGGGTCCCATTAGCGCAGTTGGTAGAGCACTGTCCCGGAAAGACAGGGGTCCTGGGTTCGAGTCCCAGATGTGACCGTTTCCTTTTCTGATTTTTCTGTTTCAGATTTTCGTTTAGAAATCACTAATATTGTCTTCAATATTTAAATAAATCTTGAGTTTTCCGAGCCCCAGATGCGACAATTTTGCTTGTTGACGAAGCCAACGAGGTGGAAATAGGCCTCATCACTCAAGATGATTTGCATTTGATTCACTCAAGTGAATTTTAATAATTTCAATGCGTTGTTGAAGCGTGTATCGTTCCATTTGTATTAATGGCGTAGTTTCTACTTGTCAAATGTCAAAAAATGACAGCTTCAAAAGTAACATCTACCGAAATAGCGGGCTATTCAAAATAACACCTCTTATTGGAAAACCCTATAGATAATATTCCATGACAAAATGAACCTACATGTCATAATGTCGACATTGGGATTGCAGTGCATCGTTCCGCGGTACTAGAGGGGCAAATACAAAATAGATTTTCAACATAAAAAAGTATGATTAATGAGATAATTTATATTTTGTTTCAGATTTGACCACATCAATGACGACGAGTGACAAGTGAATCGGAAGTATTAAAATGAAACTATCGTCAGCCTGCTATACAGTGGACACAATACAGAAAAAGCGCAAAGGAACTCAGTGACCCAAGTGAAAGACAGAAAGTGGTAGGATCAAGTCAACAAGAAGTGCTCAAGACATAAACTAGATGTCGGTAGTTGCTCCTCAACATTTGGCGTTTGGAACAGGACAGCAGCAAAGTGCAGCTTTCAAAATGAAGTGGTAAGTTTTATTATCGTCATCTTAGGTACTAATATTATTTTTGCATTGCTGCAACACAAACTATCCCAGGGCAACACGGCACGTTAAAACGTGTTAAAACACAACATATATATATATATATATAGAAACTTAATGTGATTAAAATCAGAGATTGCATACTCCGTCAACACGAACAAATTGCTTCCATGATGGTCCGAATCTTTCGTCTTGGTCAAAAACAAAAACACTCGAACTTGCACAATTTTTTTGCAATAATTTGTTCCATTATTTGAATAGTTTCCAGCTAGTGATTTTGGTAATTGACAAGATAAATGACATTCCGGTAGGAACCAACTATATTCTCATTTCAAGACCAAACAGAATGCCTAACTGGTCACGTATGGATCACGCTAACAAAATCTGAAATGTGATATAGGTTATAAGTTAGATAGATGCACCAGTTTTGCACCCCTAGATTCACCAGTGTAGTTAAATATTGATTTCCGTACTATTAGCAATTGAAGGATATTTTCACAAAACTGGCTTATTCCACCTTTTGTTGTGAAATCGCTAAAAACTGATACATGTGTCAAATATGTGATTTTATATGAGTGTTTTTTAGTAATAGATTATTGCAATAATAATAGTTTTGAATCATAAAATACAAATAAATTTTGAAAATCTATCCATGTAAATAAAAATGCAAATATATTCGTTTGTTCACAATCTTGTTTTAAGGCAAAATACCTATATTATATGCATGTCACGTGTGAAAGATAAAAACAGCGCAATATGTTGGACTTAAAAACAACACGCGCTATTGCAGACAGATTAAGCTACAGCAACGCGTGGCGGTGTACAGCTAGTTAATAATATGTTTACAGTTTATGTTAGGGATTTGATTATGCTTTGCAAGGTAATCTTGGAATAATCGTGTTTTGCAAACAAATGTCTTGGAATAAGCTGATTTTATTTTATTTATTTTATTGATACATGATTTAGAGAGTGCATGTGGTTTTTTGTGATATTTCACCCTCCATGCCAGGGATGACCCTGTGTTATGGCGGGTGAATTTTACAGTTTGCGACCATATAATTTATACATTACTATAATATAAAAAATAAAAATGATGAATAGCTAGTTTGGGTTGCAAGAAGAGGATAGAGAAGTTAGAAAATTATAAGAATATGAAAAATTTGAGAAATTATTAGTAAATAGATCACACTAATTAATTATGTACATACTATACCGCTAAGTTAGGGAATAAGGATATATTATGTTTTGTCTGAAAGGTGATTAAATTGATAGAGCTTAAAATTGATGAGGATTGTAGTTGTAATGTATTCCGTGTGTAAGGATCCATTTCGTAATTTGTTTTTTAAAGGAATGGGGTTGACTCACAGTTTTTAGGTTTTCAGGGATAAGGTTAAAGATTTTAGGAGCTAGGAAGAAAAATTGTCTTTGAGCTGACATGGTATGTAGTGAAGGTATTTTGTAGTGATTGTTGGTTATTGTTCTGGTGGCGTAGTTGTGTTGTAAGAGAGTTTTGTTTTTATATTTGAACAGGAAATGTATTAGCGAAAATTTTAGGTGGAGTTGTCGTATGTTTGAGACCTTATACTCTATGAGGAGTCTAGTGGAGAACTTTTTTTTAGAACACCTTAGAACACAACTTTCATACAAATCAACTAGGCGGCCATTTTGCGACGCGACCAAATGCGTTGTTTTCTTTTGACTGAAATGGATTAAGCCCGTTTTGATAGTAATGTTAGTTTGAGCGAGTTTACAAGAAATAGTATTTTTCTATAGGAATAAGTAGCTTTTGCAACATCGTAATGAAAAAATATTGTGTAGAAATATTTAGAAATATATTGCATTCACCGGTCAAACTTGAAAAAAATGGAAGTCAGTTTCGCATAAATACTCCACGATTAAAGATTGATTATTAAAGTTTGTTTAACATATCTACCCGAATCTTATCTAATCCATTGCTAAGTTGATTTTACGCGTCCCAATTATGTTAGCAAGAATGTATTTGTTGGGAAAACAAAATAAAACAAAAAAATTCGTCTGCGGCGCACATATTACCAGGAATATTTCGTCGTTGTTCCGGTAATAGCCCATCTGTTAAGTGACATATTCTTAATTGTTAGGGAGTTTTGTTCAAATTATAAACATCATATAGGTATACCAATTACCGGCACTCCACATTAGTGACCAAATTGTTGTAAAAAACAGAATTACGAAATGTGAAATGCATTCGAAGGTCTAAGCTATAAATTGCAACAAATTCTAAAATGGAGCTCCTAATATATACAGGGTATTAAGGTCCAGTCAACCAGTAACCAGTCATTTCTGATATTATTTGGAGTAGTTTTTTGATGTTATTATATTATAGTACGACTATTTACTTGGACGCATCAACCAGTGATGTTTCCTAATAATTTGTTAATAAATTGCTAAATGTGAAAAAAATACTACATTCGTGAGTTGGTTTCCAAGTGTGCCTAATATCTGAAGCAGCAACACTATCTAAGGGTGAGCTCTGGCATCATGAAATTTGCAAACTATTTGAAATTTCTAGATTAATGCAATGATTTTTATAGAGTCAAAATGTTTAAAAACTTAAATCTCCGAAAGTTCTTCACCAATTGTTTTGAAATTTTTTGGTTGCATTCGAATACGCGTGTGTTTTTTTATATAGCTATGTTATGTAGATGTCACATGAGAGAGGTAAAAACACACTTTTTGGAAAACAGCGTAATCTGTTGGACAAAAGTGCTTTAAAAAAAAAACAGCGCCGTCTATTGGACGCACAATCAAAACGCACTATTGTATTTCTATCTGCACAGACAGAATGAGCCACAGCAACGCGTGTTGGGGTACACCTAGTACATTAATAAGTAATCCAGCGGTAAAAAACATATACAGGTAAAAAAACGTATACATTCTAAAAACATATTATATTTTATGGACTTTCTTGGTTTGACTGACGGTTGCACCTTCCTCCAGAGGGACTGACTAAAATGAGTGAACCGTGCTATCACTTAAGCCAAATCCTAGTTGGATAGTACCGAGATTTATACTGCTGTAATTTTTTATGAAGTCATCCAAATGTGTGTGCGCGCGTATGTGCGTGAGTGCTACCACAAGGATAGAATGTATTGTCATCGACAACGAGCCTATTGGCCGAGTTTCAGCTGGATTGGATGTGGAGAAGTGGATTAATGTCCATTTTCTAGATTCAATTTCATTCATTCATTTATTCATTCAATCAACAAAACAAAATAGAAATTCAAATATATGTATTTTAATCAATACTAAGAAAACTTCCGTGCAATTTTCTCGGGAAATAAAAGAACAATTTTTTTTTTGAAAATTTGGAAATGATATAGAACTTTTCGGTAACAATTTGAAAGTAGGTACCTACACTTGGATAGTAAAATTACATCTTTTTACATTTGAAACCTATTGATTTTGAAGCAATTTAAACGACCGCAGTGCCCTTCAATTTGTATACATTTTGTATCAGACAGTAGATATTACATCAAAGTTAATTTTAAATTCAAGAATCTCGGTATCATTATTTCTGCAATTCGTTATCAAACGAATTAAAAATCAGAAGAAAGATATCGTGAAATTCTCTTCTTAGAAACAATTTAATGGCCATTAATTGACCGCGCGACGAGCATAAACCTCATTAAATTTACGAAATTACCGCCCGTTCAGTATTAAAACCCGACCTAATCCATTGTACCTCCGTTGTATGCCAATTCCTACAATGTAATGATGAGGACTATTTACGGGGAGTGTTTATTTGCTTGATATTATTTTTTATCCTTCATATTTAACTAGTGGTTCTGTGAACAGTAGACCTTGCATCAAAAAATTATGTTTCTAATTTTACTTTTTCATTTAATAAAACCAAAACAAAATTTCCTTTGAAATCATAAGATTTGTAAGTAGGTACCTACTTAATCCTATAATATTAATAATACCCCCCACTTCTGACGTTTCCTATACATTCTGATAGTAACGTGTTAGTCACTAGAGGGAATTAATGACTGGAGTAGTTGATATTGCCACTATTTCATTATAGATGTACGTATTATTAATATCATAGGGTATTTGATTATAACCATATTGAATGAAAAAATGTATTTCAAATAAAGAATTATACAATTTGTTCAAAGAAACAAAGCGTGACTTTCTCAATTACTCTTCTTTTTTTAAACTTTCTTCAGGCAGGTAGGTACCATAATATTGAGAGAAAAATCGAATCAGAATAATGAACACATAAATGGGTGTAGCATATTTTCTTAAGCGGAAACGCGGAATACACAAACAAATTTACAGACAATTGAATGCTAAACAAGACTTCGCTACTATTTGCCAATTATTCAATAAACATACTTGTAGAAAATTTAACGACCCTTTTTGTTGCTACCCTCTTTGTCAATTTGACACACGTTTTTCTCATTGAGCAATGGGGATTCCAATAATAACTGTGACCTACTTTAAAATACTATTTTATTTAAATATTCTGAAAAATGATTGGTGTCATCCTATCTTGATCGTGAAGACATTAAGGATAGATTGATAACAATGTGACGTCATTTGACACTGATTCCTACGGAACCTCTAATCGGGCGCATTTTTATGAAGCAAAAAAAAATCTGGGGGAAAAAAATATACCCAACGGCGTTCAATCAATCGCTTAGTTGGTGATTAACAGGTCCAAGAACTCAAAATTATCTGGATGTCACCCAGCACCGACCCGTATTTACTGCACATTTACCCCTTTCTCTCAATTTAATGTAACACCAAATTAATTTGCGGAATGCATACGTGAGAATTATCCTGCAGGAATGTAACGAATAGGTCTTTAAATCGCAGAATACACGCAAGAGTAATTTACAATAAAAATAATGGAAGTATGTGGAGCGAGCATAAATACCGAAGTTTTAATTCAAATGTCCAAAAACACCCACACAACAATAACAAATCCACATCTGTTAGAATTTGGATGGTAGCCATAGAGTCTGCATCTTAAGTTTATGTTGTCTATGGTTAACATGTCCGTTCGCACGCCCGCCATCTTGCAGCGAAGATTTTCATCTTCAGCAACTTGTTTGTCATTTTGCGCGCAACTCAACGAATTTAATGCACTCCGTTGTTTACTCCAACTAATTGGCAACATTTTGGCAATTTCTTGAATATTTGTGAGCGTGATTAGTGCGATTACCTTCCGGATTCATTGCTATGTTTTGTATAACCCTTTGGTAGCGGTGTGTAACGTACCTGCGTGCAATCGTTTTACGATAATTTATTAGAGTTAGCTAGGTTTTTGAAAAAATTCATTATCACATTAGTTTTGCTTTTTTATATAAGAACACCAACACCACAACAACAGAGGCGTTAATAACATAAATTTTAACAACATTTTATAACTTCTTTCTCGCATGTATTGTCTGTATATCGAAAATGATATAACAATGAAATTGATATATTTATTCTCTAACTCAAAAATTAAACAAATGTTAAATGGCCTGCTTACTTGTTCGTGATTTTCCACTTTTTACTATTATTTCTCCTTTCTTGTCTAATTTACTGGAAACCTTAATAATTTCTTTTAATTTCCATTTCTCGACGTATGACGAAATTGATAAATACAAAAACTCATTAACCAAATAAATTTCGACTCAGTAATAAATTGAGTCTATTACATAAGAGTAAAATATACAGGTACCTACCTACATTTTGCGGAATTCTTACCACCAAAAGTAAAATACCTACATTTTGCGGAATTCTTACCACCAAAAGTAAAATAAATAGGTACCTACCTACATTTTGCGGAATTCTTACCACCAAAAGTAAAATAAATAGGTACCTACCTACATTTTGCGGAATTCTTACCACCAAAAGTAAAATAAATAGGTACCTACCTACATTTTCCGGAATTGTCACCACAAAAAAGTGAGAGTACCTACCTACATTTTGCGGAATTGTCACCACAAAAAAGTAAGAGTACCTACCTACATTTTGCGGAATTGTCACCACAAAAAGTAAAACATGTGGGTACCTACCTACATTTTGCGAAATTGTCACCACAAAAAGATTTTTTCTTAAGATTGAAATTATGACAACTTAAAACTTGTTTGATTTAATTTTCTAATCTTCTTATTCGCACAGCATTCCGATAAGTTACGTGTGACGGCTGTTTCGCCTTCAAATCACCTAAGAAAAAATAGCAATTTAATTTGAGCACCCCTCAAAGCGCCACTTTTCGGAAGCTATAAGAGTGCCAAGTAAAAACAGACATTCATTGAATCATAAATTAATTCTTTATGAAAAGAAATAATTAATAACTGGCGTAATTTACGACTCTACAACAAAGGAAGTGTTGTCAACAAGAAGATTTGACGACACAATATCGGTACCTACCTATTACCTATTTGTATAGCATATAAGATAAAACTTGTACATTGTTATAATCGTGCTTTGATAAAATAATTAAAGAGGATAAATAATGAATAGCAGGTATTTATGTATATTATTAATAAGACTGGTTCGAGATGCTTGTTCGAAGTTTGTTTTTCGACTTCAGAAAATAATTTTTCTATGTTAAAATTATTTGGTTTAAAAATGTAAATGAAATTTTGGTCTTCGGTGACATTTTTTTCTATAAAAAAAAACATAGAAAATAATTAGGAATTGTACAGCAGGACATTAGCAGGGATTGGGCGGTTACTTGGCTGTCGGAAGTTTATACACCAATTTTGCATAAATACATAAAATCCTATGTTTGAGTTGTATCAACTCTAAATGCTTAATTTTTTCACACTTTTAAAATACCTATACATAATTAATTTATCGTCTGGCTTCCTCCATGTATCTAAAATCTCAGAAAATATTAAAATATTATTAAAATTTTATATTCGTGAGATCCGTCGGTGTCGGTCTGAATTCGTTTTTTCTCGTTGGCACAAACACCGACCGACACTATATTATGACAAAAAGTTTTTTCCTTCCGACGTAAAATCGTAAATACCAATATTTATTATTGATGCTTACCATTTTTCAAACTGTACCGCGTCGTTATCGACTAGCAAACAAAATATGTTGCCGCCATAGATAATTCATGAAAAGGGAGATTTTATATATTTATTTGTATTTTGTATTGGGATCTTACAAATGTTTTAACTTACTTGAGAACAATTCAGTTTTAACAAATCAATATGCAAATAGGTACCTACATACATTTACAAGGCTTACTTAATCAAACGATATATAATATCCACATAAAATAAAATAAAAATATATGAACACTCACTCAAATGACAAATAAAACAAAGAGAAGCAAGATACACAATAGACACGAGAGACACAAGATACACAAGAGACACAAAACACACAAGAGACACAAAACACACAAGAGACACAAGTGATACGAGGGATACAAAGAGAGACATAAGTGATACATGATATAATTAGCCCAACTTAAATATTTTTGAGCACATTGAGGACATTTTTTCTAAAACTTATGACACCTCACAAGATTGCCCCTGTCTGTACAGTGTAAGAGGCAGGGAAATTATGTCGCCACCCGGTTGCGCAGTCTTGTGAGGCCGGTTAAGGAAGGGGATGTAGGAATGGATTTATTAAGGTGATGCACTACGTCTTGTAATATTTTAAATTGAGCCGCTATCAATAATAACCCTTACGTAGATGGCGATAGATTCCCGCTTAACACCATCCGCCCGTTTTGATTTATGCAAGAAAAAAACATGGCCAAAAAGTGCTTTTTAATTTTTAATTTTTAATTTTGAAATAACTTAATTTGCAACATTATACAATGAAATCATAAACGAAAATGGGTTCGTAAGTAGGATATTTTGAACTTTAAAGCAGTTTTCATAGGCCGTATACATTATTTTTTCTGAGCTTATAAAAAGACTTATATAAAAAAATATATAATAAATACTCGATTATTTCAAAGGCCAAGATGTATTCTACTCGCAGTATTTAATTAAAGCATCTGAAATATTTCTAGGTGACCAAATTTTCAAACCAAAAACACATGATTTTGCATTACGTATGGCATCGCCTTAAGTGAATTAATTGTGAAACAAAACAAATTAATTAAATGAATTTTATTGGCGCATGCCAGTATTTGAACACGCGACCATCGGATTGCTGGTAGAGAGTCTTACCTCTCGACCACAGAGTCCGTTAAATAGTAATTTAACTGAATATGAACGCGAATGGTTTAAGAATAGACATGTTTATATCATAAAGATCAGATTATATCTCGAGAAACGAAAAGTCTAGCCAGGAGCGGGGCGGTTCTATTTGCCAGAACTGTTGTTTGTATCGCTCCACTTTTTAATAGGTGTAATCTTTGATCTTCAGCACCCTGGGTGAACGATGTGAAAACAGTTTTGTGCGCGCCATTTCATACCGATAATGGTTCATGGCTCATCTTCCTTGTTTCTTTTATCTATAATTGTCACGATCACTAATCAAAAGATCGCTATTCCACTTTGGAGTGGTGGATACTGTTCTTGTATTTCGCAGTAGTTGGCTTTGGTGAAAGACGACCATTTAGAATTGTTGCTTTAAGGGGCTTTAGCCGTGTTTGGTGATGATATCTGAATAGCCAAGTATTTCTCAACCTCCATCTTCACCAATGATGGAATAGTAATTAGTAAATCTTGTACGGTATTCATATAAAAAAAAATAAATGAAAACTAATGTCACCAATTGACATAAGACCTTTGGCCTACTAGCCTCCAAACAGGCCAGTGACATGGATTATCTGACACTGAAAGAATATCGATCTTCAAAAATTTATTTCACCACAAGTAGGGAAAATTTAGCTTAGTTAAGGCACACTGACACGCCCACAGCACACTTTTGTCAGTGTACGATCAGTGGCCACATTCGACATTACCGAGAAATGTCAGTAGTCTATATTATTTGGTGAACACTGATTGGCGAAATCGACGAAAAAGACGCAATCCGTCGAATTATGTAATTTGTTTTTCGTAATGTAAACTTTGTTTTAATGTTTTTCAATGTAATTTCAACGCTGGGATTTTCCGAACCTAGTAATTCAAATTACGATATGTAGATGTTATTTTTGTAAGTGAACTCGTTGCGCTACCCGGCTTCGCTCGTGATTTTTATTCTTTTCCAAATAGTTACATTATTTTCATTTGCTGCAAATAAGAATTGTGCCTGTAAGAAACCCGAAAGAAATCTTATTTTGCCAACGTTTCACACAAAGACACAGTGTTCATCAACAGGGCAGACATGTAATAATAGATGATACTATTGGCCGTGAAAATCTCAAATTATGTACTTAGTTATAAAATGAGACGTAAAAATAATTATATCAATTAGTGGTACACGCAACATTCAAACAAAATATATATACAGAACTGTATTTTTCAGAATAAAGTAAAATAAAATAAAAACGTCAGGGAGAAAAGCAATGCAAATTTCATGACCCCAAAGCTCATCGCTAGACGGCTTATATTTTTAAATAGCCGATCTCAGGGAGAGTGAGGCAATCCATTAATTATTATAAACATATTCAGACATGTTTTATAGCGCCGTTTTCTGGGATAAATCATCTCAACGACGCGCTACATAATGTCCTTCCGGAGTATTTGCACTTTGCAATAAAATCCAAATAAATGGAATATTTCTGAACGTATCCGAAAACTAAAACCTGTCATTGAAAGGCGATTAAATTACGCTTTCAATTTTTTTTATTAGAAAAAACATATTATATTTTAAATGTTAAAATTTTGAAAGCAAACATAAAAAAAGTTTAAAAAATGGCTCACCTCACTTTTTAAACTTTTTCACGTTTTTTGTAACTAATATTAACGAAAAAATCACGCACACACATTTTACTAGACAAATTTACTATAAACGTTAGTCACCTCACTTTTTGACGTTTTATTCGTAAAAAGTTCACGAAATTTCATAAATTCTACTTATGTCTATGTATTATGTCAACTTCTAAGTTTGAATATAAAGCGTGGTGTTTTCTCTTTCTAACACTGTTTAGATCATATTTCTCAGCATGACAGTAAGGGAGACACAAAGATTTATTTGAGACCATATGAACTGTTCCCAAAAGCGAACAAATTAGTCTGAGTGCTTTAAGTGGTGATATATAAATTTCTTTTTATGTTGGGATGTGGTGGTATGAAAACAAATATATTATGTAAAATAGGATCACAGCTTTTGAAATCAAATAAAAAAAAAATGATGTACCTAGGTGTGTAAATATGTTAGGTTATTTTATTATTTATTTATTTAGTATATTTTACTCTGGAAGGTGACGCAAGTACACTATATGTTATTTTTAATTAATAAATTACGAAATAACACAAATTCATTCAATATTAGTATAGTTACTAGCGCTGTCCCGTGAAAAATCACGGTATAGTCTGAATTCTAGACAAATTGGTTCAAATTTAAAAAATATTATATTATGAATTAATTTTCTGTTATATATTATGGGTTGTTATCTATTTTATCGCTTGTTTGAATTCTTCTTACAATCAGTTCCAACTTTCGAAATGATACTCAAATTCAAAGAAAATTGAGTTCATTGAACGAGGTTTCATGTAGGACTAACTCACAGACAATCGAAATGAGTATGATTGATAATATTATTGAAGTTAGTGAATAGTGAATGAGTGAACATAGTATTGTGAAGCAACACAAATTAATCAAATAAAATTTACTTGCGCACGCCAGTATTTGAACCCGCGACCTCCGGATTGCTAGTAGAATCTTACCACTCGACCACGGAGGTCGTCAAATATTAATTTTACTGAATGTGAACGCGAATAGTTCAAGAATAGACATGTTTAATGTCATAACGTCCAGATTTTATCTCGAGAAACGAATAGTCTAGCCAGGAGCGGTTCTATGTGCCAGAACGGTTGCTTGTATCGCTTTTGGGGGAGACGGATTTCCAAACGGTTTCCGGAAAGTCTTTTGTGTACAGTTTCAAATGTCGGAAATCCGTTGTTATGATAACAAATAATTATATGCAATAGCTCCACTTCTATTTAATAGCCTTCCAGATCACATTAAATCGTCAAATTCCTTGTGTACATTTAAAAAGAATGTTAAATTATTTCTGCCATCCGAGGATTTCCAACATATTCTTTCATCTTTGTCCTTTTAAATTGTGGCATTATATTTTGAATAAGTTAATTTTTTTCATCCTTTTCTTTTTTAATGTAATTTTTTTTCTCTCTCTTTCTTCTCTGTTTTAAAAAAAAATAATAGTTTGTTACATTTTTATTGCAATTAAATATCATGGTCACCCTACATGTTTACAGCATTATATTGTAATGAATAGGCTGATAGGTACCATGTAGGTATCCAATTCGCAGAAACGTCAATGTAACAATATTGTTGTCTTAATATTTCTTTTTTTAAAATTATTGTACTATCTTAAATCTATGTTATAATCTTTGTACTATTTTTTTTAATATTTTATAAAATTATTAACCTCAACACAGGCTTGTCCTAGTGAGGTTAAAAATTATAACTTTAAAAAAAGATACAATGTAAAGAATCAATAAATAAATAAATAAATAAATAAAATAATATATAATTATATGAAATATTATTGCATATAATTATTTGTTATGCATAAAACCTTGTCTTATAAACATTAGTTTATCATTAAAAAAATAATAACCGTTGTTATGAGTTTATAATAAAATATTATCGTTAGAAATATATAAAAAGGCTACAAAGGCTTAGAAATAAATTCAGTTCAGAATACTAAAACTAAAATTTGCATCAAATTATTTGACTAACATTATATTAAATAGTATAAAACAAAGTCGCCATCCGCGTCTGCTTGTTTGTGTGCTTATTTCTTCCAAACTACGCAACGGATTTTAATTGAATTTTCACTATCATTTAAAGAATTTTATATTTATAATACATACGGTAAGTAGAGAAAAGTCGATGTTTTGTAATCACGTCTTACATTGCTAAAACATTACACGCTTACATTGCTAACGCATTTAATTTAATTTAAATTTATTTATTTCATAAAAAAATTACAGAATATATAATATATCATTAGTAAGTAAAATACCTATACAGGGTGTCCGGTGGTAAAGTGCAGTAACTTCGGGAGGTGATTCTACGTGATCGTAGGAGTAAAAAAGATAAATAACTTTTTCTGAAATTCCAACTTTTAGATGTACTTTTAAGCTAATAACGAAAAATTTCTCCGACGTGCCTAGACAGCATTATTTTTTTCGTCGTTGCCAAATCTACATCCCGCGCCCCCTCGGTAACTAATCCCCGCTACCCCCGGCACCCGAATTCAGTCGGTCAGCTGGTAAACTGTCCCCCGCACCCCCTCCTGCACCCCCCGCTATTAGTAAATCGTGCTTTGAATGTAATGTGTCACAAAATTTGACGGGCGGAGTAAACAACTTTGAAAATTTAATTTATCTAAGAATTTTTGAATTCGTTCACTAGATTTATTGTTTGTTCTCTGCGAACTTTTCATTTGGTTTGAATTTTTGACAGATGTGAAGAGAACCCCGTACAATTTAGATGTCGGTACGTGTTTTAGAGGTATAATGGTTATGGTGCTGATTTTATCAAAATCAAATTTCATAATATTCTTATTATTATTATAATTTACAAGTACAAGTATATTACATTGGATTTATTAATATAGACGTTGTACATTATAATGATTTATGATCAATAAGATGGATCAAGAAAAAAAATATTTATGAGATGTAATATTTTTGGTATGCCTCGTTATTCTGCTGTGTCATTCGTGTGGAAAACGTTCTTTTTTTTAAAAATGATTTTCGGCTATGTAATCATTGTTTTTTCTCACCTATAAAATTATGTCCCGTCTTTCCGGTTTATAAAAAAAGGTCTGATTTTTCGGATTGAAATTTTCAAAAAATCCCCAGGGTTTCAAAAATACGATTAAAAAAATAATAATAATACAGAATGTCTTAGAATATTTTCCTTAACCGGAAAAAAAAATAAAAAAATATGATGCAAGTGGCCTATTAGTAAAAAGCGATGAAATTAGTTAAGTGTTCAATGAGTTATTAATATTTTTTATAATAAAAAGTGTAACGTGATTTTAGTGCAGTTCTCTTTTTGAATTTGGTAAAATATCAAAACATACGGCGAACTCTGTGTTGTTATTGTTTACAATTCACATGCGGTTTCCATGGATACGCGCCACTCACAAATATGCAACGTTGCCACGTTCACACTTGCGAATTTATCGGGTAAGTTTGCACCTACACTATGGCTTTTTAGCAGGTATGTCTTTTTGTATGAAAAAGAAAAAATTGGAATTTCGGAAAAAGTTATTTATCTTTTTTACTCCTACGATCATGTAGAATCCCCCCACGAAGTTACTGCACTTTACCCCCGGACACCCTGTATGTAAGTTAGTAACAATGACATTTTTGAAAAATTAATGTTACAATAATAGAACAGTTTCTAATAGAAGAAAAAGTAAATATGTATGAGTATTATAAAGATATGGCATAATATACTATATTTAATTTTTTTTTTTTTTTTTGGTAAACTAATGTTTAAGACAAGATTTTTTATGCATAGCACAAAGGGCGTCCCGTCGGCGTCATGTATCTTTTATCAGGAGATTTTTCAATGTGGATGAGTGTTTCAGGCGAATAATTATTGCTTGTAAAATAATTGTTACTATATTTTAAGTTGTGCATAACCTTTACACGCTTACATTGCTAATGCTGGCTAAACCTTATGAAATACATGAAAATAATTTACTACGGAATTGTTTATTGAATCTTAAAAAGGCCTACAAAAAAGTATGTGACGGTATATGTCTATCTCCTAAGGATAACTCGGGTAATCAACGAGGTGATTCTAAATGATGGTAGAAGTTAAAAATTTGAATAAGTTTTTTCGCATCACCAATGTTTTATTTATTTTCACATACAAAAATATTTTCGATAGAAGAATATTTATTTTTCCATACAAATAATTCAATTTTTAACCTAAAAACTACATTAAAAAACACCGGAATTGCGAAAAAAGTTGTTGGTCTTTTTTACTTCTAAAATCACCCACCGATGTTAGTGGACTTAACCACCCGGACACCCTGTATTAATATAAATATGTCCGAGTTGAATCGAACTCAGTACTCACACGGATGAATTACTTGCATACATCACGTTTCAATATTGATATTCGACAAAAGAAGAAAAGGTTAATACAATTGAAACATAGTTAATTTGAATGTGATAAAGTAACACACAGCAAAAAAAAAAACCGAAACATACACTTCTTATTGCACATATTTCGCTAAAACAATAAGCAAGAAGAAATGCTGCTTCTCAGTGACGTTTCGCGAAGACATCACTGTCGAAGTGTATATATATGCACCAATGCACACAGTCCGAAGTATCCTATACAAAATCGACTATGGTGTAGTTGCCTCTTGCCACGGTAAAATATAATAGTAATTCAATTAGAGATACAATCAATTAATTCACTTTTGATTGTTGACAACACTAGCCCGCAATCGGTGTCCGACCTCTGGGGGAGAAGATGGACTAGTGTTGCCAGTGATATAATATAATATAGAGGTTACTAGAGCCCACTGACCCGCGAATCCCAGAATAGACCAATGCGCCGATCTGCAAACTTGATCGGTGGCGATCAGTGGCGTAACATTGAAACTGGCCACTGGGATATTGGGTTACAGGTGCGTGACAAGGGGGTACGGCCAAATGTTTTGATAGACACAATGCAGTGCGGCAAGCACATAGATAATAGAAATAAGTGAGATGGACTATTATAAGTATGAACAAGCGCGTATGAAAGTGTCGCATACATTGTATATACACAATGCATATTCATTCAATTGTAATCAGTTCCAATTTTTAATACAAAGCAAATTTGAGTTCACTGAACCATAGTTAAGCAGGACTTACAGATAATCGAAATTAGTATTTTTATTAAATTCTGTATGCTCGGAAGGCGAGCCTTTTCATTCGTACACATTTATCTCGAAAAGATGATCAAGTTTAAATCAATTGATTCTCGAAGTCATTTTAAAAGTTGTTGTTGCAACGAGCGAATTTTTTTATCTGTCTTTGCCCAATTGTCTGATCCTCTCACCTTGGCCCGTCACAAATAATAAATAACATACAATCCGCCCGTCTCTCACGTAGAGTTTTTTTAAAGTTGGAATAAATAATGAATGTGATATTATTATGTTTTTGTCTTAAACCTTCAAATTTCTTCAAGCCGTTCTCATCGTTTTCGACATGTTCACTATTTATTCACGTCAAACCAAACTGCAATGACGAAAAGTGGCAGATGATAGAAAAGGAATTTGTTTTAACCAAGGAAACCAATTTGAAGAAGGGTTGTTAAGGGTTGGTATGCCTTATATCGTCACGAATATAAGTAATAGGCATTATAATCTCTTGGCAAACGGAGTGTTGAAACGCTTGATTTCAAGCGCAAAAGCGGTTTTTATGTATATTGTAAACAATTTTATAAGAAAGCAAAAAAGTTAGTCAACGGAAACTATCACAGATAATCATAGCCATACTATTGCATTTTTTTAAGTTGTTTCGTTTATGCGTACATACATTTCAATTGAAAAAATACATTTTTTAGTAGTTTACATTTATGTTTTATATTGAGTAACATTTTTTTATTTGAATTCTACTCGAGGGAAACGACAGAAAAAGTTTCAATTTATCTATAGCAAATTTTTCTTTGGTTTTCATAATGTAAACCAATTCGTTATAAAGATTAATCGAAAATGGTGATTTTTGATTTTCGACGAAAATTTTTCGCCGTGCGCTAGCTGATTCTTAATTTTTTTTTGCAAAATGATGTTTTTGTAAATGGTACCGCCTTATCAGAAAATGTTTTTACATATTTATTTAAATAGTTTATAATATACCATAAGTAAGTATAAGTTTTCCTAGAAAAGCTAGTTATATTCAGAGAAACGATTTTTTTTATACGCTGGCGATTAAAGAAAGAAAAAAAGCGTTAAAAATAGATTTATAAAACTGTGCAGTCGCGTGTGTGAAATATAAATAAATTATTATGTTATTTATGTTAGTTCTTGCTTTGGCTGCCTGCACAGAAAAGTTCGTAAATAATTCATGTCAGATAGCATGTTTTTATAGTAAAACATTTTTTAAAAGTTGTTTTTTTTTTCACTCGTAAAAACAAGACTGATTTGTAGATTTACGAGATTTATGACGTCACAATAGATGTCAATCTGTCTACAATACTTCGCGATAGTGCTGCCAACGGGGATGAATGACGTCAGAGTTAAATTTAAAGAGAAGCAAAGTATTAAATGTATATATATATATATATATATATATATATATATAATTTTTTTCATTGTGTACCTCACAAGAGTCCCAACTGCTCCCGTCTGGAGCCAGTGAGACTATGGCATCCCCAATTGGGGGATGTTGTGAGGCTGTAGGTAAGTGGGGAAGGGAAAGAGGAAGGTGGGGAAGTACCTGGCTATTCAGATCTAGTCACTAAACACGGCTAAAGCCATTTGGAGCAACGTTTCAATTCTGAATGGTGGTCTTACACCAGGGCGATACTGGTAGTATCTTCCACTCTGGAACGTGCCGCAAATATACTATATATTATTTTTAATTAATTAATTGTGAAATAACACAAATTAATCAAATAAAATTTATTTGCGCACGCCGGGTTCGAACCCGCGACCTTCGGAATGGCAGTCCAATGCGTTACCACTGGACTATGCCGGCCGTCGTATTATTTTTATCCTGAAAGAAAAATGAATTTTACGAATAATATGACCATATTTGAATGACATCTACTTCCATAATTATTTAATATGCGGCGTATACACGTAAAGAATCACGGGATATTATAATTGTAGGATTTGTGAAGCTGAAAGTATTCATACAAAAATATTGGCCATAAGATATAAAGAGGAAATTTATCTTTCGAATGCTAATAAACTTGAAAAATTACGAATAATTCTGTCCCATGACATTATACAAATAATGCAAGATAAGAATAGAACAAAAAATGTTGCAACGCTCATGAAAGAATATGTATGTTTGCAAATGAAATAGAAATATGAACGTCTGCATAAAGTATGTCCACTGGATCTAGTTCAGTGAAACCACGCGCGTTATCTTCACTTTAATAATTCATCTAAGCATCTGTCAAAAATTCAAACAAAATACACATTTAAAATAAATGATTAAAAGTTTTAAATTACAATATTATTGAACTTGAATAATTTTACGCATTACGTAGGACTATCATGCACCCATGCACCGACGACCGAAATTAGTATGTAACTATGCACTAAATATTGTTTGTGCAACGAACGGGGACTCAAGCCAGCAGAGAACTTAATCCATGATTCCTGGGTATTCCATTATACACTCGGCTACCAACAGTTCTTTTTCATTTATTTATTGTACATTATTTCGTTTAGATTCTTATATTAGCTCTTATCATTTTGCACAAGTATAATTTAATTTAATTTTAGTCAAATTTAGTTATTTTTGAACCATATTTCAGTACTGTCAGTATCTCTCCACCACTGCACCATTGTCACCGCAGCTGCATCTCTTGTTCCCTGGAGCGGTCGGGACCGAAATACCACCCGGAATTGAACCGCGGTCCCCTGCATCAGGAGGACTGACCCACTTAGTCAAATGTCGGCTGAGTTGTTATGTAAACACAAGTAGCTGGAAAACTGCTTCTGGTCGCGTGTCGCTCTACGACAGAGATATTGTCAGTATGCTCGGGATGCCTTATTTGCTGTTTCATTTGTAGTCAAATTGTGATTTTATTTGTATTCCACAAATAAAAAATATTCACCCTAGACTTGTAGAAAAAGTCTATAGATGTCGCACATTAAAATAAAAATGGATATATCCTTACAATACATTGCACATAAGCAATATAACGCATTAACTTGTAATCTAAAACTTCTGGCAACGAACAAAAAAACATTGGCAAAAGCTCTTGAAAGCTATTTCCTCAGCAGTTTTATTAATGACAAACACATTCTTTCTTTGGAACTCCAAAATAACTTCTGCGTTTATTTATTTTAATGCATCTATGTTGTCTTGTCTTAAATCTAATGTTGTCTTTCCCGAAATGAGTTTTGTAAACTCACTGGGAATGATACATTATAACTTAATATTTTAAAATAAAAACAAATATCCAAGACACTATCTAGATTGAATTTAGTTTGGGAAGAATCACATATACAGATAGCAGCCAATAAAACTGGATGTTAATAAATAAACATGATGTTTTTAGATCTAAGTCGAAGTATGATACAGTTAAGTATGACCGAAGGAGATAGGGTCGGATTAGCTCAGTGGTAGAGCAAAACCGAGGTTCTGGGTTCAATTTCTAAACGAGACCGAATTTTTTTCTGATTTTTCTGTTTCAAATTTTCGTTTAAGAATCATAATATTGTCTTCGATTATTACATTTTTAAAAGTTGGCCTATCGTTTAATAATATATTCTGTTGGCAGAGACAAGTTTATTGGATTCAATTGGATGCCAATTACCTCTGCGGCAGGTTTAGTTAAAACAATCATTAAACCTTGAATTACTAAATTATAATTTTGTCATATTAAGAAGATATGTATGAAATATACATGTAAAATAGATGTCAAATATTTACTTAGTCCTCCACAGTAGAAGATTCCGTGCTGAGGGGAACTATGTTTTGATTAAAGGGTTTTCAGTAACTTCTATGACAATGTTTTTAAAATACATTTTTTTCCCATAATTCCGTAAGAAAGATTTGACGGACTTAATTAAGTTATGTTGTTTTATTTTGTGTAATATTAGGAGGGAGTTTTGCTATATAAAACTTTACAGAATTAAAATCAAGATTCTTTGTATGAAGGTATTATTACATTTAGCTTTTCCATTTGCTTCGCTTTGATTTTATGATTATGAATATTATATGAAATAATGCAAATACGTTGACAATAAAGAAATGATATTAAAAATCTTATATTTTTCTTTAGTTCCAAGTCAAGTGGTATATAATTTTTCTATCTGACCCCCTCACTTTAAAATCCAATTCGATTCCATTGAAAAAAATCAACATAAATTTCTGACGTGTACCCGGCTTTGCACGGAGACTTTTCTCTACTTTCTATTAATATTATATGCATGTATTATATACATAAACCTTCCGGAAGAAATTTTCCGAGTGAAAATGAAAACCTTATCAAAATCCGTTGCGTAGTTTATAAGAACTAAACCCACAAACAAGAACGCCGATAGCGACTTTCTGTTTGTGCGCGTCTTTAAAAAAAAAACTTTTTATTTGCTACAACAATATCAGGACAGAATAGCAGTCATTTATATACTCGCTTGTACATAGACTGCATGCAGTTGGCAATACTTTCGCAAAAATAATAGATGTGTTCAACTGCATAAAATATAGTTACAAGAAGGCTATAATAACAATCCTCAATAATAATTGAAGTTGGCATAAAACTCTTCTTCTTTGTGGGTTTTCTGTATGATTTTAATGGCAAATTTAATTTCATGATTCCACAAAAGTATTATGTACATCACATGATTACGTATTTGAATGGACCTTTGTGCTATCAACATAGGGCGAAAATATTACTAATGGAAGGGAAAGGAAATAAAAGATTGGGAAGAACCAAGCTATACCGATCTGGTCACCAAACACGGTTAAAGCGATAAGTAACATCAGATCTGCACGGAGAAAAATATAGTATTGAGAATCACTTTAAATTATTACTAATCCAGTTAAAAACGGGATTGCAGGCCGTTTCCTGTCAAATTTTAGTAAAATCTTAATATATCGGAACACGTGTTCATGCACGTGCCTTTGCCTTGATAATATGTATTAAAGAAATGCGAAAATATTAGGATTTTCATGAACACGTGTTGCGACATCGTTATAGTATCGCGACTTGTTAATTCATTCGTTAAGGTTTGCGATTCTGTTTTTACCAATAATTTGAAGACATTCAATTTATTATCGTTTTTCTCCGTGTGAGAGTATCTACCACACCATAAATAAACCACTCACTATATCGATATCTTCGGGCTTCTTGTATGAAACAAATTGGTCCTAAAAAAGCATGGATATGCCAATATATAGACAGTAGAGTTCTCATTCGGACCTACTTACTATACACCAATGAAAAACTCTGATAGTTTATTCCATAGACTTTCAGAGTTTTTCATTGGTGGATATAGTTAGGCAATCATATGACGTCAAAATATTTCGGTTCCAATTTTTGATCGAAGTTTAACCCCCATGTACCACATTGAAAGCTGAGCTTTCATAAATAATTAGATGAACAACATTGAGTTACTTTTAATGTGTTTGCTTAGTTTCTTTTTACTTTCCTTGTTTCGGCTCTGCTTGTTTTAAGGTGACATAAACAATAAAATTGAGTGGTCCAATGATCGTCATTAATGGGTGTCTATTAGTCGGCGGGTTCTGGCTATAACTTTGGCCGTT
Organism: Hesperophylax magnus; assembly: GCA_026573805.1. Taxonomy (NCBI): domain Eukaryota; kingdom Metazoa; phylum Arthropoda; class Insecta; order Trichoptera; family Limnephilidae; genus Hesperophylax; species Hesperophylax magnus. Next base: position 6,552,523 of record JAIUSX010000184.1, on the reverse strand, counting down.
TGTCAAAATTCGACTATGTCAGATATTATAATCACCGAATAGAAAACACCAAGAAAGTCTTATTATTATTTTTTTTTTTACATTAACCTCACACAGGAGACCCTGAGGAAAACAATTTCTCTCTGGGCCTGTGTCATCGTTGGGGATGCTGTGTGGAAGGTCTTTTTGAGGAGAGGAAGGATTGAACATGGTTCTCCAGACCCATGTTGTAGAAGGCCAGCAAATCGTTCCAAAGCCGAGCTGTTGAACTCAAGAACAAGTTGTAGAAGCGACCCGTTCTCATGTCACGAATGTTAACCGTGCACATATGTTGGGCGCGCGTTTGGCATGTTTCCCGACTGTGCATCGGTGCCAAAGGAATCAATGTCGCCGATATCCCTAAATTACAATAATAATATGACATTTCGACTCCTAGACACTAGAAAGGCCAAAGTGTCTGTCCACACCACACATTGAACCGCCCCCAACTATCAAATACATAATTAAGCAGTCAAAAGGTTAAAATGCAGTGTATGAAATCAATTGTGACTATAAGCGTTTATTAACTAACAATTGGGAGGTCGTCGTATGGACGGAACCAATGAATTTGATTATCTGCACAAAAAAGTATGTCGATATTTTAAAATGTTTGATCAATTTCGCCACAATTAATAGAAATACTAATTTGGTTTGTGACTCCATCTGTGTGTCTGTAACTCCGAATCAGTGAACTTTAGTTTTGAATGTAAGAGTAATTTTCATAATTGGAAGTGTTTGTTTGGAGAATTCATACAAGCGATAAAGTACCTCCTACCTGTTATAACTGAACTGATTTGTAAAGAATTCAAACTATTTATGATTTTTCACGATAAACAAATTGAAAAAAAGGCTTTTAGTTCTGACAGACGAACAAGCCCAAAACTCGTTTCAATTGTTTCATCAATATGTTATTGGGAGATTTCAAATATATTATTTCAGGTTATGCTTTCGACCTCTAGGGCCCAAACAGGCTAGTGAAATTGATACCTGTTCAAGAAAGAATTTCGTTAAATTTGAATTTATTTTTATCAATTTCATGTGTTCGAGAAGGAATTTCGTTAAATTTGAATTAATTTTTATCAATTTATCAGAAGCAAGATTTCTTTGGGTCAACGGATACGCTCACAACACACTTCTATTGGTTATAAGAATTGTCAACTTCTAGACCCCAGACAAGATAATGAAAGTGATTATTGACGAAAAAAACGTTGGGCTTACTTCGGGCTACTATGACATACGTTCTAGCGTTTTATATCGTCGGTGGACAATATCGATTATTGCCCCACCGACACCGCCGACAGACACGAGTGTGTCGAAAACATCGACACGCCGACCGTTGGGAAACACGACGACACAGAACGTCTTGAAGTCACACCCCTGATATTGGAGCGCGCAGACGTCGGCCAAGTTTTTAAGTAGTTGGTTTTTAGGGTCTCATCGAGGAAAAAGGTGATAAATAGAGCATTAATGTTAGTTGAAGGCCCGTGGTTTTGATGCTATTTCAGAATCGCGAAGAAGGCCTCGAGATAGAATCACACCAAAGTTCGGAAACATATGATTTTCTTTATCGTTGATTATGTCCAGACCAAACCGCATAACGCTTTGAGCTGCCGTGAATACCGCACAAGAGTACCGACTGCTCCCGACCGTCTGTAGCAAGTGAGACTATGGCATCTAAAGTCTCAATTCTGAATGGTGGTCTTACACCAGGGCGACACTGAGAGTGTCTTCCGCTCTGGAACGTGCCGCAAGTATACTATAAAATATTTGAATTAATAAATTGTGAAATAACACAATTTCATCAAATTCATTGCGCATGCTGGGATTTGAACCCGCGACCTTCCAATTGCTAGGCGAGATCCTTACCTCTCGACCACAGAGACCGTCACGGAGCTAGTAATTAAATCCTTTACTTTTCACTCTATAGTTACTACATTCTTACAATTGTTACTTCTGTGGTGTACATTAACTGCTACTAATCTAATATACAATTGATGGGTCGGCCCGAATACTCTATTATTATTTTTTTGAAAAAGAAAGACAATAAGACCATAGACCATAGAGACCTGTCACTCCTAAAAAGATGATGTGTTATAAGTGTGTGCATGGCGACGATTTGCCCTTTATATATTATGCGATTCTATCTACCTACGGCAGGAGAAGTGGTCAAAACAATTTATGGAACACCCTAATTACGCAGCTGTCATCTGTCAAAGTGACAGATCCAATACAAATAAGCGATATTCCGCGGCAGTCTCCCAATTGATTTGACCCCCTCTACCGAGAAAGATTATAGCGTAGTGTGTCACCCCAACATATAATACGTATATACCACGCCCAAATTATGCGCGCATAATAAAGCGTAATGTGTTTAAGGCTTAACGCATAACTTTCATTGGCTTTGCTGCTTTGACAGTCCGTGAAGTTTGGTCGTAGTTCGGTGACAGTCAACACTCTTTCATTACATATCTTCCTTGTTATCATCTATGTGCTCAATTGAATTATTATTTTATTTTTACAATGAAATTGGTTCATACCTGCCTAAATACACACATTTATATTTATACATTCTATTTTAATTTTAATGTTCCAGAGAAAATCATTAACTAACTTATGTTAGTTATTCATTAATTATCTTAGTATTCGATAAATAAAAATGTTTTTTTAAATATTGAAGACAATATTAGTGATTTCTAAACGAAAATCTGAAACAGAAAAATCAGAAAAGGAAACGGTCACATCTGGGATTCGAACCCAGGACCCTTGTCTTTCCGGGACAGTGCTCTACCAACTGAGCTAATGGGACCCTATTCCCCTCGGTCACTTTTAACTGTATCATACTTCGAATAAGAACTACTTACAATTTGAGGTTTTACTCAATAAAGTTATTCCGAAAAATAAAAATATTCATTCTAGACTTGCAGAAAAGTCAACAGATGTCGCACATTAAAAAAAAATAGATAGGTTTATCTAAAAAGACGCTGTCTGGATTGCATTTAGTTCGGGTTGAATCTTGCGATTATACATAAAAAGATAGTTGCCAATAAAAATGTGCGGTGAAAAAATGAAGACAATGTTAGTAGTTCTTATGCGAAGTATGATACAGTTAAAAGTGACCGAGGGGAATAGGGTCCCATTAGCTCAGTTGGTAGAGCACTGTCCCGGAAAGACAAGGGTCCTGGGTTCGAGTCCCAGATGTGACCGTTTCCTTTTCTGATTTTTCTGTTTCAGATTTTCGTTTAGAAATCACTAATATTGTCTTCAATATTTAAATATTACAATTTGAGGTTTTACTCAATAAAGTTATTCTAAAAATTAAAAAAAAGGTTTTTATTGATAACTTCATTTTGAAAATGAGGCGTCTTGCTCCCCGTGCACGGTAATTAAATATATCATTTAGTTTACAAAAGCTTTCACGTTTTGTACGCATCAAATAATACTAAACGAATTGTTGAGATAACTTGAAATATGAATATTTTTTTATGCGAGCACCAAAAAACTGTTCCAACTGCTCCCAAACGTCTGGAGCCAGTGGGACTATGGCATCCCCAATTAGGGAGGGGAAGTATGTGGGAAAGGAAGGGGGGGAAGTACCTGGCTATTCAGATCTGGTCACTAAACATGGCTAAAGCCATTTCAAGCAACGTTTCGTTTTAAAATTGTGGTCTTTCATCAAGGCGATACTGAAAGCATCTACCACTCTATAACGTGCCGCAAAATTTACTATATATTATTTTAAATTAAGACATTGTGAAATAAGACAAATTACTGAAAAAAATACTCGTGCACTCATTTGAACCCGCGACCTTTGGAATCGTAGCCGAGAATCGTAATCATTAAACCTCACCTAGGTCGTACAGATACTGCACTAGAGTCACAACTGTCCGGAGCTGATGAAACTATTATTGCATCCCCAATTAGGGAAAGTTGTGAGTCTGAAGGGATTGGGGAGGAGAGTGAGATAGGGAAGAGAAATGCTGGATAGTACTTAACTATACACATCTAGATATAAAACATTGCTAAAGCTATTTCAAGCAGCTTTTCAATTTTGAATGGTGGTCTTTCACCTAGAAAGGCACTATTTAGTGTAAAGCTGGCTCCTGTTATAGGCAATTTACATAGCATGATTTCGTTTTCCCTCGATCAAGATTATTTTAGTGATTGAATTTTTATCACAATGGATTAAAGCGGACGTGCCAAAATGAAGGACTCCGTAATGAAAATTTTTTAAACGTCGCATACTTACTGTCTCGTGCGTAGATATCTGTACAAGAGGCTGATTAAGGTGATCAACGTTGGTCAACCCCGAACATTTTTAAATTCTGTTTTTTATCCGTCACAAATGCCACGTATTGGAAATACTAGAAAATGTTATATAAAATAGAACAGTGTAGAAAAAGTCTTCTAAAATCATAATATTTGTATATAGTTTTTAAGTACCTACCCACTTAATTATAAACCATAGATATTAAGCGTAATTTTTAAATTTATTCCAAAGAAAGAATTATGTAATACGTCCAATGAAAATTCTTTTCTTTTTTCTTCAGGCCGGTGGTACCATAATATTGATTTTTCAGATTTGTCGGCTTATGGTAGGATTCACGCTCATGCGAACTCTGTCGGGATAAAAAGGTAGTATCCAACACGGTCACCATCTCAAACCGGAAACGGAATGCACAAACAAATTTACAAATCAGGAAATCGGAATACTTAGCTAGCACTAGCTCTCAGCAGAGTATTGAACCCGACATGGCTTGGCGGGAATCCAACGCATTTGACCAATAGGCTTCTTGAATGGCTTATAAGATTTTATACTAATTCAAGTTGAGAGAGCCCAGCCGCAACTTCGTACCGGTATGGAGATTGATTTATAGAGATGTATTTGGTTACTATCGAAAGGAGTGAATAGCCGAAATGACTCACTAACCTTCATTTACAAAAACAAGGTGTAAAATCTAAGAATTGGGTTACCTATCCAAGTGCAAAAGTTGAAAGAACGCTGCGTAAACAAGATGATTTCTAATTCACGCGTGGAAAACCGCTTAAATCGAGGATATTTGGGAAACAATATAGAATAATGGCCGCTTGGCGAAACGCGCGAGACTTCTCAAGGTATCTGCATACGAGTATTTCACACGGCTTTTGTCGAGAACGTTTTAATTTAGTGTTATAATTATTTACACCCGTCAGTCACCGTCACACCGTGTAACTTTTCAAGGGAAGGACGGGGCGATCATCGACTTCCGAGCGGTCACGGAAATTCTATCTCGAATATCCAAGCCAGCTTCGAAATGACAAAATTCGTCTTTAAAATCTGAAGTGTTCTGCCGTCATCGATATATTGTGTTTAAACGAGAGAATTAATAAGCCAAAACTAACTAAACTAGTAGTTCTGTGAACAGTAAACCTCGCGTCCAAAAAGTACGTTTCTAATTTTCCCTTATTTTAAACCAAAACCAAAATTTCTTCTGCAATCATAAGATTTGTAAGTAGGTACTTATATACCTACCTACTTTATTAATGAACACAAAAGTTTTACATTCGGCAAAACAGCCACCATTTTAAAACCGGAACCGGAACGTAACAAACAAAATTACAAACAGATAAAATTCTAAATGATTAAAACAGGATTTCGCTACGCGCGCTCAGTCAACTACTCAACTACTAAGTTTTCCGCTTGTAATGAATGGAAATATTATGAATTTATTACGAAATTAAATAAAAGATCTTTACTTGTGGCTGAAGTACCAAATGAGTAGTAGTGCCTAGAGGGAGACAGCAGGTGATCAACTGAAATGTATACGTTTCGTAAATCCGACAAGAAATCCTCAAAGGTTGCAGAGTTGATGAAGATGATGGGAGCGATTGGCCAAATTCAAGGTCGTATTTTTAAAAAGAGATAGGAAGGGGAAGGTTGGGAAGTACTTTGCTATTCAAATCTGGTCACAGAACACGGCGAAAGACATATCAAGTAACGATTCGATTCCCGACAATTCTCTTGAAATCTCCAATTCTGAAATTTGTAGGTATATTTTCGGCTAAGCAAAGTTTTGATAGCATCGGTCATATTTACAAGTCAAAACGTAAATAATCGCCAGTTTTATTATGACGTTCTGGGACTTTATAAAAAAGCCAAAATACTCTGGCTGCGAAACCTATCATTTGGCACTCAAAAGCGGTTAGTAAAATATTATGTTTTAATGGCTGCAGATTAAATCTCCAACGTTGATAGGGGCATGTGTTCTGACTGCGTGTATTGCAAATAAATATTTTTCGAGGAACTTGCTTCAAACAGTTTATTTTTCTTACGGCAGAGCTCTTAACATAGCGGCGAGGTCACTCTTCAAAATAACAGGTGATTCTGTACATGTTGCAAGTTTCATAAAACTTTAACTCAATATTATTATAATAAGTACGAGTAGTTTTTTGTCAGTTGATATTAATTTTGTTGTTTTTCCTTGCCAACAGCTTAATGCTTTATGCGACATTTTTTCTATCTTAAATTTACATTTGAAATATGTATATCGCAAAAGATCTGTCAATTCATAGCATGAAGTTTTGGTTCCTTCGAACAGGCAATCTGCCTAGCTAGGAACTAATATCATCGCGAAAAGACATAACAAAACTTAACACGTTGAACGCCATGTAGGTCACCGGTGACCTCATAACGAAAATCTTCATTTTTCTCCCATAGCGCCATGACGGTCACCGGTGACCGCAGTTAATTTTCTTGATTTTCATGGAAAATTTTGGTAAAAAAAAAGGAATACGTTTTGATGGTCGCGATGCCATCTGAGTATTTTTTTTTCAAATTTAAAGTGGTAATGTTTCTTCATTTCCACATTGGCGTTCAACGTGTTAATTAAAGTACACATTTAATACAAATAAAATTAAACAAAAAAAATTCTAACTATGGATTGAAAAATTAGAAAAACTTATGATCAAAACAATGTTTGGAAATCATAATATGACTGATGTAAGTTTTTGTGCGATTTGTTAATACTCAGATGTTGTTAATTTGTAGCTAGGTTCCTCCCATTTTTTTATTAATCTACTATTTTTCAGATCGTATTATACGCTTTGTCAGTAAACAGATGTACTAAAAATAAATAAGTACGAAGATTTTACTACAAGAGTGCTTTTCATGAAAAATCTAATAAGATTGCCCATCATTGGGAAGATTTCGAAGAGAGAAATATGTTTTCTATTTAATTTGTCAAAAAGGAACTCTAGAACTTATATTTACTTTCAATTTAAGGGTCATTATAAAAATCGGTACTCACTGTATGAAGGATTCAGTAAAGATGGTAGATAAAGTAGGTACCTACGAACAATATAATATTTTAACCAAAAAACTATTTTGATTGTCTTTTTCAAAATTGGAATTGCAATAACCCGCGATTATTCACGGGTCTGCGCTAATAATATTTATAATAACTGTACACAAATGAAAAAAAATAATCGTTTTCTTTGAACTTGAATTTAAACAAAAGTGCAGGCGTGAAATCAGTTAAAATAATAATTGTTATACATATATTATTACACATCATAGAAACAATAAAACAATTAACATGCTTACCTATCTTATCTCTTATATTGTAAACATGAAAGTATTTTCCACAATGTTTTGTAAAAAGTAATTTCTCCAATAATTGAATTTATTGTTGTGTATTTGAGTTACATTATCTACTTTATATGAACCAAACATATCAATTTGATTGTCCTGAAACAGGAAACCTTCCCAGTTGGACAGTCAAAGATTCAATATTCTGGAATTGTATTTTTTACTATCTAATGAAAAAAATTTTAACTAAAAAAAAAAAATACGAATATGCCGATAAATTTGCGCGTTCAACACGCTCTTGTGTCCTGTTCAGGATTGATCAAAGCAAAACGAACTCTAAACAGAATTCTTGCCTGAACAGACTATGCAATAATTACAATAGCGTATTATCTAAGGTTGATATTTTCAGTTGCGAACTTACCAAATACAAGAGGTCCATAAAAGAATATTTCTCTGATGGTTTGTAAATAATGTTTATGTCTCTATTTTTATATTTCTATTATGATTTGATGACAACCTCTCTCCATGGCTATAAATGTATTGTTTTGTAAATTTTTCGTTTTATATAATTTTGTTTTGGATACATTTTTTAATTCATATTCCTTTCTCACAAATTTAAATACCTTATTCCATATTATGCTGTCTCAGTTAAAGTCACAAGGAGGAAATCCATAATTGGTTTTATTTTACTATATAATACTAATGTACAAACTGATTAAATGTAAACTGTCGACTTCCCGAAAATGAATAAATAAATAAATTTAATAACAGTCTACGAGTTAATAATAATTAATAATTTATAATAACCTAGCCGTTAAAAAATGCTGGAAAAAGATCGGACTTCTTGTTATATATATATTATTCTTATTATATTTTATTTACTCCTAGTTATCGGCAGTATGGCCGCATATTTTATTTTTTTTCACAGTTTTTTTTAATTCCATTTCTCTATAGTTGGCTATTCTTGACTTAGACAGATTTTAAACATGATGTGAGATACCCATGTCTGTATAAAATTTTAAATTCGCAAGTTGTAAAAGTGTCAATTGGAAATGTTCACAAGAAAAGTCTATTTTTATTTATCTGTAATTGAATCCACTGCGTAAATCGAAAGTTTTTGAACCACTAGGCATATGGCGTTTAGGACATATGACGGAAACACCAAAATAACAAGGAGGTCTCGAAAAAACTTCACCTGAAAACTGTCATGTCATTCATATAATAGTTCAACGGACATGGAACACCTTGGACGTTTATTGCAGGTTGCCCTCCGCGATGCCGGTTCACTTGGTCATGGCGGCTTCCCACTCGCAAAGCTGGGAAATGGACACTTTTAATCTATGAGAAACTTGCCGTTTTCATCATGATTTTTTGTAAGTTATACGCAATAGTAGGTACCTATTTATAATTCATTAGTTGATCGGGGTTATGAATAACAATTTGGAGTGAGAATTTTGATATTGTAAATTCTAACGTAGGAACCCGAGGGTGCATTTTTATGGGAAAAATATACTTCTATAATTAAAAATTATTCCTATTATTATTTTTTTTAATTGAAAGTTTTAATACATAATAAACAGTTATACAAATAAAATGACAGTGTACTGTGTAGCAAAAAATCCCACAAAGGCAAATCCAGTGCGTGGATATTGTAATAATAATAAATGGGATAAAAAGAATTTGGCATTCTCAGACTATAAAAATATTACCATTTGTTATTTCGGCTACTGGCATTATTCTTAGCTCTCTCATTCAAAATGTAGGCGTATTAGATCTGTCAAAGAATTTATATATAAAAAAGTGAAAATCAGTGATTATGTTGAGGGATCAGTAGGATTTATAGGCCCTGTTAGGAGTTCTACCGAGCCGAACCCTCTGGTATGAAAATATCTGGAGTCGGTGAATTATTTTCCCATTTGATCTCTGGTGGGTTGACGTGTTGTTCTTGTATTGTTTTTGCTTATATAATGCGATTGACTAGATGATCATTTGTGAAAAAGTGTGTGGAAGGGTTTAGTTTTTCCTGTGAGGAAGATTTAACCCGGACATAAAGTCTGAAATAAAAAAACATAATAATAAAAAAAATTCACTTGATCGTGCCATGTCTTCCTCGGAAATTCTTGACTTCTTATATTATTCTATCATGTTAGATATAAGAAAATTTTATTGGTATATAAAAAGTGTATGCAATTGTTGTAAGTTTTTTTTCTCCAACAAAACATGCAAAATATCGAAACTTGTCTGTAGAAACGAAATTTGAGATAGATCGTGTGCAAAGTTAGCAATTTGCAGAAACAAAATATTTGTTAGTAGAGTCGATTTATCGTATGTATATTATGATGAATAGTATTCAGCCTGATATAGTTTGATGAAATTAAAGATATAATTAATGTAAGATTTAACACAAGAGTTAAATGGTCGGAGCCAAGAGGCAATTATTTCAGCCCTATTGCTGCTTGCCCTTCTCCTGTCGATGGGGTGAATCCGCCATCAGGGCTGGTCACTGCGCCCGAATCAAAATACCAACAAGGTAAAACAACAAGGCCACCGCATAGATAACCCACTAGAGAAAGCCATTCTCTGCGACCGTGACTAGCCGAAAACCTATTACGTCCAAGCTGGCTTTCTGACGAAACTAACGCCAGAAAACTCATATTTACTGGCACCTTTAAACGTTTAAAAATAAATTAAACAAAATCAATGTCAAACACACAGGAGCGGCAGCTAAATCTGTATTATGTCATGTACATACACTCCAACAACGAGCGACAATATTTGAAGTATTTTTACCGCGGATGTGCGAGCTACGAAGTGCTATTTTTTAACATTACGTGGAAACATTTGAGGAGACCTTGACCCTAATTAAAGTTAAACAAGAGGAGGTACGGACAATAAATAGATCAGGGTAAAAGGCGAGCATTTTAAAATGTTTTTAATCGTTAAACGTAGTCTGGAGCGGGAGAATTCGTGCACTTGGCTATTTTAATGGATGACTAACAAATTATGGCAGACTCACCTTCGCGCACGATAAAACTATTCCTATTTGGTTTAGCTATCTACGAAGTTAGGAGAAAGCAACAGACAGACAACTAACAGAGTCAGCTAATACAATAAATAATTCTGCGTTTATTAGGCAATTGTGAGATATACGAGTACTGCCAACTGCTCTGATAGACGTGAGAAATGGGAGAAGCAGACTTCGCACAAAATTTCACGTACGCCTTTCAAGCTTTCAAAAACAAAACTCCATGTCAAAGAGGAGAAAAAATAGAATTCGTCACACAAACAAAATTAAAATGGGGATGAAAAATTGAGATCTTAATCATAACAAGGGCTATCTAACATTCAAAAACGGTTGGCTTAATATTGAAATTTTGGTAAGCACAAACATGTTTTCTTGCGGCAAATGTAGTCAGGTCAACACGAACAGCCACTTATAGATGTCAAATAGAACAAGAATGATCAATAAATAATGTAAAACACTATCTTAATCTAATCTAACCCAACCTAATGTATAACATAAACTAACTTAACCGCACATTGAACGTGATATTTTTTCACTGTCGACAAAAGCATTATTCTAAATATTTTAATACATGTTCTTTCTTGTTAACCCGATATTTAAATAGCGAACCATTTGTCATCTAATCCCTTCCAAAGTGGACAGACAATTAAGCTATGATTTGAAAGAACTATTGCTGTTCAGAAGGTATTATTAAAAGGTCTCATTAAGACGTTGATTTGAATAGGATCTTAACTCATAAGCGAATAAATAATTGTGAGCAAAAACTGTACCAAATTTAATGACATTAAACTACTTTGACAGTTACGAAATTGACGAAAGGATAACGTCAAACATAAAAAACAAAGGGAAATAAAGAGAAATAATTTGAAGGAAGTTACCGTTGAAAAATAATAATAATATGTTGGCAAGCGTAGGTAGAAAATAGTCGTCATTAAGCGCGTCAATTTGATAGCTGATTTTTCTCGTAGATTCAAAATGGTCCATTTCACGGCCTTGCCGGTGGGAGCCGCCATGATCAAGTGAACCGGCCTCGCGGGAAGGCAACGAGCCGAAACTTTAACTGTTGGCTTTGCATTATATGAGAAAGACCTTCCCTTCCAAGGAATTCACCGTCCGTTGAACTCCTGACCAAATCTCCTGACACTTTTCAGGTGAATTTTATTCAAGACCACTCTTTTATTTTCGTGTTTCCGTTGTTTTCCCCCAACACCAGATGTCCTAGTAATTTAAATACTTTTTCTACGTAGTGGCTTCAATTACATAGAAAGAAAAAAAGGTTTTTCTTCTGTGCTAACATGGGCATAATCAAAAAATGTGACGGTAATCTGTTTATGTGTGGTTTTTACTCCGGTTCTATCAACTCCTATTTGATTTAAATTTAAGTGTCATATTCAAAATTGGAACTGATTGTGTGAAGAATTTAGATAAGCGATAGAGTATCTATATATTATATTTGGCACTTTTAATAGATAATTATTTTAACTTGAATTTAAAAACAAAGAAAAAACAGATTTTCCCGCGATTTTTCACAGGCTTGCGCAAGTTTGCAAAAAGTATTACTTGCTGTAATGAACTAATATTTAGAGACACCCATTCATAGCTTTAATTTTTAAGAAACGTAGCATGAATTATTGAAAAAATAGCTTTAATTTTGCATTTTCATAGCGTTTATAGCTAAATAGGATAACGTCAAGGGATGTGAGTCGGCAAGAGGGGAAAAACAATTAAATTAGCAAAATAACTTGAAACATGTTTATTGTATTATTAATTGAAACTCAACATGGCATATATTTCTACAGTAGAGTTTGTCATGTTCGTTCTTCGATTTGTCAATACAAGATTATGGCGACTAAAAATATTTTTTACTATCGCTAAAAACACCACTTATCGCTTTAATTCGCGAAAATATCGTTAATGCTATGAATGGGTATCTCTACTAATATTGCATCTGTCTGAGTACGTGTTCTACTGAATTTGGTTTGTGATACCTATACTGTACGTCAATTATTAAGAAATCATAAATTGTTTATGCGGCAAAATAACCTACGATGTATAATAATATATAGTCCTAACGTCAAAAGTCATAAATATCCTGTCATTATTCCTGACGTGACGCCAGAGCTGTCAAATAATGGCGTATTCGTCGCACAAACAGTTAAAAATCTTAAGATCTCATTTAATTGAACATTAATTCGATAGATTCTGTAAAAGCTTGCCAAAAAGCATCGGGGCCCCAGCAGGAAAGGTTACATTTCTCGCAGTATATTTGAACAAAGTTTTGTCGCATTGCCGTACACGGAGAAAACTTACTGATTTGAAATATTGTTAATTTATTAGGTCAAATTATTCGTTTTCCTGTTAAAAACGGGACTGGAGGCCTATAACGAATGAATTGACAAATAGGTACTAATGATTACGCGTTTCCTTTCGCTTTAAACAATAAACAACAAGCAAGAAAAAGGCTGTTTTTCAGTAACGTTTTAAAAGGACATTGCTGTCGAACGCGCATCTACATGCACGAATTCTTACAATCTTAAGTTTGTATTAGTCGCCTTAACTCTAATTGTACACACTTACACATTTACATAAAACGACAGTAACGTCACGTTTCAAAAAAAATAATACTTCACCTAATGTAATGTATCACTTTTCTTTTTCAAATTTAACTATAAAGAAAGGGAGTAACGTTTCGTTTCAAAAAGAAAATTAACGCTTCACCCCAATGTAATGCAACAGTTTCGCGTAAAAAATTTGCAAAATAAATTAACGCAACGTTTTAGATGTAAAGCTGATCTTTTCGGCTACATATGAATTTATGTTTAAATGATTTTAATTGCTGTCTCTCAATTATCTCGTAATAATTGGTAGTGGTAATTTGGTAAATAGCAATTTGTTTGTAGCACTCGCAGGAATGTGCAATTCACGAGTCGTCGTTGTACTCGTATCTACTTGTTTGGGACAGAGTCATTATTTAGGTGTAATATAATTTACGCTGTCGTCTGTTAGAAAGAGGGAGGCGATAATCGTATATTAAAGTGTACTCTTCCACGTCTCATGACGAGTTTACGATACATGCAGAGTCGCTTCCGAATTTCAACGAGAAAAAAATTACCTAGAAAACTTTATATTTACGTTAAAACATAATATATTTATTATAATCGCTATTGGAAAAGTGTAGGTTTCGAAAGGGCTAGAGACGCCGAGGATCGGTGAAGCCAGGATTATACAAAAAATAGGAACTTTAGGGTTTTATTATGTGATTATACATCTATTATATCTAGGGCTATTTGACCTAGTAAGTACAATCATCCGAGTTGAATGCCCTGCGAATTAACGAAAGTTAGTCTGTGCCAAGTAAAAAATAAATAATATCTAGTTGGTACACCTACCTGCTCGTAGACTGAGAGCGGCATATCAATAAAACACATAATACAGCATTATGTCATTGTTTCTTACTCATCTCTATGAAGTATTTGAATCAATAAACCGAAAAAAAACTAATTGATTGAGTTCCACCACTATACCAAGAAAAAAAATAAAGGGGCGCAGTCCACTCGTCATGATAGTCAATGTGTCAGTACCATAAATATACCACTCTCGTCAGTACCTACGCATTACAATAATAGTCAATGTCCTAACTAAACCATAGACAAAAAAATAATGAAAAACATGTCACATGTTTAAAGTTCGAAGATTTTATGTCTGCTGAATTTGGGAAACGCTCATTGGTGCCGTCGCGCGTCGTATAAATAGCCCCTACCGAGTGGGAGTGGAGAACAATAATATTTCGAGGAATAAGATAAAACGCAACTATTAATAACGCGATGGTCCTGGATGGATTTTATATTATTTTTGTGTGTACAAAATGCAGAAGATTATGCATAATAAACGTGGAAGTAGTTCAAGGTGGATGCACAAAGCCTTTTTTACTTTATCTCGTATAGTACCTGCATACCTATAGTAATGTTAACTTTTTTAGCCCTCTGACCGAAATGTGTCGACCATATAATAACATAGCGTGTGCTGAAGTAGACACTTTCGGCGATAGTTTATACAGTTTAGGAAAAAATGTCATAAACGTGTAACATTAATTGCTGCGTTGATTATATTACGTGTGTTCTCTTTGTTCCTTTTGTGTCGCTCAAGTCTCTTTGTATTATTATTTGTAATTTGAGTGAGTTTTTTTCAAATAATTTTTAATAGTTTTTAAAATCTATATAGATAATATTATATATCCTTTGACTGGGAAGATTTTTGTAAGTTTATTTAATTATTTGTATAATAACTGAGTTTTCATAACTGAAATCGGAATAGAACATATCGGGGGTTAAGGATCAAAGAGGCGTATCTACAAAAACCTAGTTTTGAAATAAACGCAAATAAAGATTGGAATACTCATATGCCCAACTGTACGCCCATTTGATATTTACAACTACATCTTTTAAACGACTTTTTCTACGAGATGGAGCTTCGTGTCACTAATAAATATGCTTATGGCATTACCGAAACCAAGCTTAACTCAAAACGGTTTTTGTTGTTTTGAGTTAAGTTCAATATAAATATTATATATAATACGATGTCTAATGATAATTGAACACACCCTCCTATATCCTTCTAGCTTAGATGTAAATATTCATGACGTAGGCAAAAACATGTTTGTCTTCACCTCCAACCGAAATCGGAATCGTCTATTTTTTGCTTTCTCGTTCTCGTGTCCACTTTGACTTAACTAGGGCCCTATACCATTTGAAATGAATTTGCGAGGCGAAAATAGTTCCTTTGACCCAGAAGTGAATGCCGGAGCTCATCGCTGAGGGCTTTGACAAATCTAATATAAAATGGTTGAAAGTAGGTACTCTAAATATATATATATATATATATTTCTTTAGCCATACCTTTCAATTTTCTTGGGATCACCCCGACATCTTATTGCATATACAATCAATATTGTACACACAGGTCCGGATCTATGCGGGCGCAATTGGAGCAGTACGCTCCGGGCGCCGAATTGCCAAGGCGCTGATCATTAGTACTTAACACCTAGCACTCCTAGCAAATTCAAATCATCCGATTATTATTGATTACAGTGATCACCTACCTATTCGTCTACTGGTTTTGACAAGGGGTGCCTAAATTTCATTCGGCCGTTTGGCTTGTAACAAATGACGCGTTTGCACTTAGTCCACTTTAAAATTGTTATTATCGGTGTCTTTTACGTCATGGAATACTTCTACGACTCGTTCTTGAGTTCAACAGTTCGGCTGTTGATCGAATTGCCGACCTCTGTGTCTCCTCTGTCCTACAATATAGATCTCTTCAAGACCCATGTTCACTCTTTCCTCTCCTCAAAAAGACCCATAAAAAATCATGGGTCTGAGTTTGAGCATTTCATTAAATGCGTTTTGGTTTCATCTTTGCAGTTTTGCAGTAGCAGATGTTAGAAGATTTATAAAAATAAAATTTACGATCTGTTTCCAGATAGTTTTACAGAGTTGTTGACAATAAACTAAACACTAATAATGGCTATCATAAACTTATTTAATGTGTTTCACTAACCACATCAACTAAATACTATGCTTTATTATGTATTATTTTTATTAAACATCGATTCCTTAGTTCCAAAGTGTAACAACTCAAAAACAATATTTCTAAGAAAATTAGGAAACATGATTTTGACCAGGTTTAATTTTCAACTATAGGTATATCTAATTTTTGTAATTTTTTATGAAATTCTAGGTTTCTAGATTTTAAAAAACATATATTAATATTATTTTTGTATTATTATTGAGTTTCGCAGTATTTTCGTAGTTGTTATAGTTTGGATCTAAAATAATAGTGATATTTCTGATTTAGAATTAATTTAGAATTATCGTTTTTTTTTTAAATTTCTTATGACTTAAATTTTGTTTGTACGTTCCGTTTCCGATTCAAGATGGTGGCCTTTTTAATGATTCAGAAAAGATTTTTTTTTTCAAATGTGAAATCGTCGTGTTTTCTTATAATTTGCCCCTTTCAATATGATAGTACCAATCTGCTGAAGAAAGTTTGAAAAAATAATTTTCATTGAGATAGTGACGTTTCTTTGGACAAATTGTACAATTTCTGATTTGAAAGGTAAAGTGGGTGGGTATTTAAGGAGTCATTACTTACAAATTTTATGACTTCAGAGGATAATTTGGTTTTTGATTTAAATTGAGAAAATTAGAAACCTTACTATATGAACGCGGGGTTTAATGTTCACAGACCTGCTAGCATTGAATTGTTAGATATATGGTAAAACCGGTAATTATGTTAAATCCGCATAATTCTAAAGAATAATAACACTGACATTCTAAAATTATTAATAATCCCAAAAGCAAAAAAAACTATATTTCAAAAAGGACCACACTACATGGCCTTTAAAGTATATAACAACCTTCCACGTAGCATCAAACAAATAACCGACATACTTAAATTTAAGTCATCACTAAAAACATTTCTTTTAAACAAATGCACCTTAAACGAATACCTTACAGAAGTTAAATACCTCTGTTTTTTATTTTTTATTTACATACATTTGTTAACATGTAATTGTTGTGTTATGTAATATAATGTGTATTTGTTGGGTTAGCTGGAAGAAATAGGTATAGTAACCTATAAGCTATACCCTTTGTACTCTGTATTTTTGTGCAATAAATATTTTTTTGAATTTGAATTGAGAATTTGAAAAAACAATCACAGATAATCACTTATTACAATTTGAAACTTTTATATTATATCGGTATTCTAAGCATTTCCTCATACTTAACTCAAAACTGAAATTTTTTGAGTTGTTACGCTTTGGAACTGAGGTATCGAGTCATTTGAGGATTTATTTCTATGAGTGACATTATGAAACGTCGTAAAATAACTAACTTCTGTAAAAAATTGTGAATGCCGCATAACTGCCCGGAGAAAATACGACTACGGCACCCCGAATTTGTTATGATGCAGAAGGGATTGGAGAGAGGAAGAAGATAGAGAATGACCTATCGTAAAAGTGTTTTAATTTGCTCCAATCTTGGACTATTTTTTTAAAATTTCAGTAGTCATTATGAACTTCTTTTTCGTATTTTTAAAATTCAAACAAAAAACGAAAAAGCTTTTTTAGAAAATAAATGCCAGAGGTAATTATGTACAATTATTTATTATGTGTTGGTAATCAGGGCCAAAGTCGTCCTTTACAGATTATCCTAGGTTTAGAGTTGTCCTTGCCCTGCACGGAGAAAAACGAGTATTGCTGATTTATTAAAATCCTTTGAAAAACGGGACTGAATTCCGTTTTTTAAAAAACTTTTAGTCCATTCATAATATATCGGAACGCTTGTTGTTTGTTTGTTGCGTTTGTCCTGATATTATATAATGACGAAACGTGAAAATATTACGTGTTCCGACGACGCGATAACACATTCGTGTTTAACTGAAAGTTAATTAGGAAACCTATCAATTCATTCGTCAAAGGTCTGCATTCCCATTATTAACGAATAATTTTGAAGATTTTTAATAAATTGGCAAATTTTATATCTGTACTTGTAAAAATTGCTTGTATTTTCAGATACGTTGTGAATTATGAGTGAAACTTTTGAACTCTAAAAAAATATTATTCGTCCAAAAAAAATATTATTCAACACCATTAAAACAATTTATTGAAATGTAGTAAAAAAAATTTCAAAAATATTACGAGATTCTTTTAAACCATTTTTTCAAGTTATTAAGTTTTAAACATTTTACAGTACCTACCCGGTAACTTAATTTCATTTCCACTAGAATTTTCTTTGTAACACTGAAATGATTTTTGCGAGCGTCAGTGATTGTCTTGAAGTGTCTTTGTAACGCGTTAAAACATGATTAACGCGAGTAGGTACGGTGTTCGACACACCTTTGGTTGCGATGCCTGTACTTTTAGCCAAAATACTTTTTTTCTTATTTACCAATCCGGTGTGAGGCAGTTTTAAATCTTAATTTGTTTTCCGCACAGACGGACAAATAATAATCTTGAATCATTCTTCCCGGAAAATGAATTGAAGTCTGCTTCGTAAATACAAAATTGCGATAAAATGTAAAATTTACAAAAGTTCTGAGAACATGATTATTTATTTTTACGGGTAGACTAGAAAGAAAACATACCATCGAATCCGTAGACATTTATGATGTAGGTTAATAAATAATTGGCCTCTGTAACTAGTAAATTTAATTCGCGAATCATCGTGACCCCTTTTGCAATTGATCACATTTTTTATTAGTTTTGATTATTTAAAAATTTAAGGCAGCTGTGAAAATAGAACGATGAAGTAATTAGGTACCTACTAGTAAATTTAAACTTTAACATTTAAACATATTTTTTATAATGAATCTTAAAGCTAAATTGTTTAATTTTGTGAACGTTCATATTAATTTAATGACCTTATCTTTGTTATTTCGCTTTTTTAATAAAGAGATTAAAATTTTCTGTTAAACATTCATTTTAATTTTTGATTCTTTAGTGACCTGAAAATGTTATTATAGCGACGAAACTAGTAGGTAGACAAACAAAAAACAAAACATAGTGAAAATAAAACAAGAGTTCATCTTGGATGAAAGAGTATCATTGGGTTAATTTTGAATGTGAAATAGTTGCGAGTAAATGATATACATATATATTTTAAAGCATTCATTGAAATAATATTATAAAATGATGTGGGTAGACAAATTAGCTACTCAGGTACGTACGTCAAATAAACTTGTTCCTATCTGGTGCCTACTTTCACGAATGAACGTAGTTTCTGACATTTATTTTATACGCCTCCATAATATTATGAAGTATTCGTACAATTCTATCATATTTTAAAAACTATAGCTCGATCGTTTCTACTTAGATGTTCAGATAACTTTTCTTCTGCCTACGTTAATCCGCAATTAACGGCTCATCTAGGTAGGGAAAATAAATCACTCATTTTACTCCGCGATATTTCAGTAGTCATTATTTCAAGCAAAGAAAACCGGGAAATGGTTTATTTTCCGGTTCTTCAACTTTGCGGCTAACTTCATTTATATCCGCACAGCTGATCTTTTGTCGAGCTCGCACTCGGGACTTTTGTATAGAGGTGTCTCGCTCTCACACAGTGCAAATGACATGCGCAAACTTCACTGCGCAGTGAAAAATAAATCTAATATGGCCGCTATATCGATCCCGGAGAGTATAAGCAGTGAGAAAAGTTGTATTATTTCGATAGTTTAATGGTGATTACACGATGTATGTGACACAAGTTGGAGTCTAGAGACCCCTTGAGTTTGTTCCTACCCCGGTGCCTTATGAAACCAGTGAGTGCCGTCAGTTTGTTAGTTTTTTCGGTGATTTTCTAAAAATGGAATACTGCTGTCAAGCAGTTCGTTCAATGGCGATTTACAGCCTTATCCTGACTCGTTGAGGGTTTTAAAATGTTCCTACAGTCTATAGATCACCTAGTTCTACCTCGCAAGGTCAGATTTGTGTTTTAATTAGCATTGTCATAGCGAGAATTATTTCAGGTTTGGTTCAAAATCGATCATATGTGGGCGTGTCTGAAGCTATCTAAGACATACGTCCGCCGTTCGTCGCCACTGTGAAGAGCGCCGCGCCATACGGGCCCGTCGTAACGTACGTCTGAAATCCGCTTATTTTTTGTCACTAGTTGTTTCGGCTAGTTGGTGTACATTAATTTCGTCTTATTATAATATATTATTGTAGTTTGGTCCCCTTTTAAATTATTATGCTAATTATTTGCGCTCGGTAACTCGGAATATCCCGTTTGTCTGCAAATCTTTTAATTCAGACGGCCGTCATTTGTTTAGCGCAGTGGTTAAAAACGAGAGCACAAAAAATGGTAATATTTTTTGCGCCTCGATCAATTCTCTTCTAAACCATATTTAATGGATTAGTACGTAACTAGTGTTCGTAATGCTGTATTCTTCAATTAATTCCCCTTAAACCAACACTTCAAAGTAAGTAAATAGTATTCTAAATTTGCCTAAACCATATAACGCTTTTATTGTTTATCAATAAAATCCATTATTGTGATTAAAACCAATAGGAAACGTATGTCGCGCAACCCTCACTGGAACTAATTTAGATCCATATACAAAATTATAAGGATTATGTATGTTGATTAATTCAATGATTGGAATAAGAAAACATTTTTCTATCATCAGTTCTATAGTTCTAGTCCACTCCGTAAAAAAATATTGACCCATTGGGAGAAAGCACCCCGTATTTTCAAGTTTAAAAAAACGTTGAATGAATAATAAATTACCTGGTTTCAAAGTAGAATTTAATCCAAAGTTCTGCTTTACTTAACAATTATATATCGATTACCTCATCTTGTTACCATGCATAAAAACGAATTATATTTTATGGTTTTCTGCACGCCATAATACTTTCCCTGTCTCCTAACTCTAGAACACATAACAGCTAGGCTAGGCAATAATGATTACTGTATTATTATATATAGACTTTCATCATATTTTTAATTTTCTTCTTCCATTTGCTCAATTTTACGTAAATAGTTTCAGTTTAAAAAAAATAAGCTACCTGTCAATTTACGTAAAATAAATCGGTTTTTACAATTACTAGCTGTTTACCTGTGAAAAATCACTGGATGTAGGTGGTACCTACTTAACTCTTAACTTGCCAAGATGAGAATGGAGAAATTTTGATTTTCTACAGAATCAAAAAATATTATACATATCGAATATAATAATTGCATTGTAAAATAATATTATAGGTAGGTAAGTACTTTATTGCTTGACTGCATTTGAAATTTTTTTTTTAATAATTTTTCGAATTTCAATTTCGTGCGGCCACAAAAAAATTAACTTTCAGAACAACAGAACGGTTTTTTCTTTCACGGTGTTTCATAAACATTTTTAAGACATTATCACAAAACCCAGAGAAAAGTATAACCAGAGGGCTATAACTCCGATCGAAAATTGGAACCGAAATATTGTGACGTCATATGATTGCCTAACTATCCACCAATGAAAAACTCCGAAAGTCTATGGAACAAGTAGGCTCGGAATGAGAATTTTACTGTCTATATATTGGCATATCTATGGGTTTTTAGGACCAATTGGTTTCATACAAAAAGCCCGAAGATATCGATCTAGCGAATGGTTTATTTATGGGTATAACTTATCTGACAGGTACTTACGTATGCACCTACATTACAAGAAAGCAATTTAGCCATAAATAAATAGATGATCCAGCATCTTTTATTAATTTTATTTTAATTTCTTATTATTCTACTAATAAGAAGTTATAAGTGTAATGCTAATTTAACGGGGACTCACTTACACATAAAATTACAGTTGTGGACTCATCTGCAGACGCACTTGAGAAGGAAACCATTATTGTGTTTAAAATGCAGTTTTAAATTTCTATTTGCAGGCTATATAATGCAAAAACCGGAAACCATTTTTGCGTTCTGGATCTAGTTTTTAACTAAAGTTGGGCACTTAAAACCAGTTTTGTGTTCAGAATGTAAAGATAAATTTACAGTTGTTGCCAATCTTCAGGTGCATTTCGAAGGAAACCATTCTCGTATTTGAAGTACGGTTATAAAATTGTAGTTTCACACCATATTCTGCAAATTTTGGTGGAAAACCATTTGTTTGTTCCACGTGTAGTGATTTTTTAAGCTCGTGGACTCGTATGCAGAAATAATATAGTTTAAACCAGGTAAGTTTTAGATTCTCACGGCCAAAAGCATTTTTGTTGTTTGTTTTTGGGGTGTTATGCCGTGTTGCGCTAACTCCTTCTTTAGCCGACGTTTCGGACAGCGTTGCAGTGTCCATCATCAGGGCAGATCCAGTAGATCCGAAGATGGATCTACCGGATCTGCCCTGATGATGGACACTGCAACGCTGTCCGAAACGTCGGCTAAAGAAGGAGTTAGCGCAACACGGCATAACACCCCAAAAACAAACAACAAAAATAGTTTAAACCAGTCTTGCATTTTAAACGCAATTTAAAATTCGATTTGCGGACTCATCTGTTGATGCAATTCAAGGGAAACAACTCTCACGTTCCGAGTGCAGTTATAAATTTCTAGTAGTACACTCATTTTTTTATTAAACTAAAATTGTTACTTGGTAAAATGAGATTGAAATAATAAATCATAGATTCTGAAACCCCCCCCCAGCAACCAAAATATAAATGCGGCCTGCGGGTGACACTTCAAACCTCCAAATGGCCCCCGACGGTGAAAGGTCCCCCACCCCTGATAAAGACACTTGTAAGAACATGGTATTCAATAGAAACATGTCTTTATGTTGGGTGGCAGGGTTGTATTTTCGATTTTTTCCAATTTTTATCATAGATCTTTGATTGAATCTCAAACATCGTAATACAAGACAAGAATTTTGTCGCTAGTTTGTCATTAACACAACCACATTTTGACACAGACGCATGTTGTGGCAGTGAAAGTTAATTTAAAAATGTGGAATAAATTTGTGGACTTCGACGTGGGTGTAAATGTCAATTCACTGATCCAATAATAATATTTTTACTGGCTGAATGAGCTCTGCAGTCAACAGCCATATGTATGCAGCGCCCTTGAGGTGATTTTTCACAAAAACGGCGCTATACAAGTTATCCAATTATAATTATTATTCATTAAAATCAATCCTCTTCAAAAATATACTTACTTTAATTCATTCCAAACAAGTTTTCGTTTTTAGTTAACCCTATATCGCTAACCTTCGTCAAAATGACAAGCATTGAATGCAATTTTTTTTAGATATTTACTGACTACTCATCATTTGTCGAATGGTTACTTCAATGCTTTTCATGGTTTCTTTTCTCTTTACAAGGTCAAAGAAAAAAGGCAATTTTTCCCAATCAGTTCTGTATTTAGTGTTAAAGGTGAAATTTATCTCAAAAACAGTGTATCCATTTTAGATATGTTTTGTTATTATGCTGTTTAATTTACTTAACTTCGTTCTTCCATATTTTAATGCATAAGGTAGGCGACACATTACGCTATACGCATCACGGCTTGTTCTATTTCAGCATATCGCTCGCCATACACTACCGATGGGAATGTACGGCGAGCCAAGCCACGAAAATACAGCGCGGTCTGTTCCAGGCTTTTGACGGCCGGCGTGGTCTAGTGGTATACGCTTTTGACTACAGATCCGAAGGTCGCGGGTTCGAACCCGGCGTGCGCAAATAAATTTTATTTGATTAATTTGTGTTATTTCACAATTAATTAATTTAAAATAATATATAGTATATTTGCGGCACGTTCCAGAGTGGAAGATACTCTCAGTATCGCCCTGGTGTAAGACCACCATTCAGAATTGAAACGTTGCTTGAAATGGCTTTAGCCGTGTTTGGTGACCAGATCTGAATAGCCAGGTACTTCCCCACCGTCCTCTTCCCCATCTCCCTCCCCTCCCCAATACCCTCAGCCTCACAACATACCCCAATTGGGGATGCCATAGTCTCACTGGCTCCAGACGGGAGCAGTTGGGACTCTTGTGCGGTATTACTGTAAAAAAAAAAAAAAAAAGGCTTACAATAAAATTTAAAAAAAGGACTTGTTTGTCAGTATCTGGGATTAATCTCTAGGTTTTTATGTTTCTCTCGGTAATCTATCTTTCTCAAACAGTAAGGTGATGATATTACGTACAAATCGATTGTAAAAATTTATAAATATTATTTATTTTATAATAAATTATTATGTACATTGTTCTTATTGTAATTAAAGGCACAGCAATCGATTTTTTTAATAATAATAGTTTGGATGGTAATTAGAAAATGTTGACAATTTCGAAGTATGATAAAAGTAAATTAAATTTTTTATTTTTGCGAATCTTTGGGGTTGATTATTAATGATGAAGAAAAATGAAGTTTTTTTTAATTCTAATTACTAATTACAAAACAAATAAATATTGTAATTAAAAATTTGTCTGCTACAATTGTAGCTCTAATGTTGTAAGTCATGCACGTTTTCATATAACAAAGGGCCACAATATCGACATTTATTGCTAAGTTAATCATGAATTACCCCCATAGTTTGGTGGTATGAGAGTGGATCCATATAAAGTTTGGCTAGCAGTTAGACGGGGCAAGTTCGAATTTTAGTGTACGAGTAGCAAATGTTTTATCCCATTTAATCAACTTTGGATACAAAAGGACGGTTCCATGGCAACTCAGAACAGTGACAAATCAACACAGTTTTCAAGTCATTAAAAAGTGATATTTAGAATTGAAAAAACTAGCCTATACCTAAACCAAATCTAACGTAACCTATTCACTTATTTTTTCATTACTTTTCATGACTTTAAATCACTTGTCCCGAGTTGTTGAATTGTTACTTGTCCTGAGCAGGGCCGGCCCTGAGACAAACGGCGCCTGGCGCGAATTAAATTTTGGCACCCCTTGTCAAAACCAGTAGATGCCTAGGTAGGTGGTCACTATAATCAATAATATTCGGATGATTTGTTTTTTTTTTTTTTTTGTGTAGCGCCGTTTTAATGAAAAATAATCTCAAGGGCTGTGTGTTAGGACTGTTAGGTGTTAGGTATTATCGGTGCCCGGAGCGGATTGCTCCGATTGCGCCCACACAGGGCCCCGACCCTGGTCCTTAGTTGTCCGGTTACCCAAAAAAAGGGAAGAAAATTTAAAAAAAATGTAATAAAACATAAACTGTCGGTAAGTAGATCCCTTGAATGGGTGACATCTCTTGTCATAAATCAAAAACGATGGTATTAAATTTATTACCTCCATTTTTTGACATATAGAAGCTTACATCAAATGTATACATGACTCCCATCTATTGACCAAAGTTAAAAGCTTGTGTCAAATTTATACATGACTCCCATCTATTGACATAAGTTAAAAGCTTGTGTCAAATTTATACATGACTCCCATCTATTGACATAAGTTAAAAGCTTGTGTCAAATTTATAGAGTAGGTTCTTTTAAAATGTTATTAACGTTTTGTTTGTTGTTTTGATGTAGGAAACAGAACCAAGTATGTCGTAAGGATAATAGCGCCAAGGACAAGCGGTCCGGAGATAAACAGACTGAAGGACAGCTGCTAACATCGCAGGGCCAGCACACCAAGCTCGGCTCCAAGTATATAGAGGACTGCAGACATTCATCTAAAGGTAAAATTATTAAATATAAATTCTATAATAACTCTACCATAGATAATCTATCATCTATCTATATAAATTAAAATGTAAATGATCGTTTGTTCAAAATCTTAAATCTCCGAAGGTTCTTCACAGATTGCTTTGAAATTTTGTCAAAACGTTGCATTCGAATACGCGTGTGTTTTTATATACATATATTATATAGATGTCACTTGTGACTAGGGTTGCCATTTGGTAATTTGATAAAGGAGGGCAGATGGGTCTAAAAAGGAGGATTTTCTGTAAAAAAGGAGGACATTCTGAAATAAAACGATTTTTTATATTATTTTACTGTATTGTAATCATATTTAGCTGAGCTGCCAATTTTAGAAAGAAATTCTTGGTTTTTTAACAAATAATTATAAAAATCTTCACATGTCATGTTTTTGAAGTTGTATTGAGTAAGAATTAAAGATTTAACTGACTGAACACTTAGCCTATTCCTCTCTTTGCTCCACTGAGTATTAATCAGTGAAAAAACTCTTTCCACATTTACCACATTATACAAAAATAAATCTCGCAGATCTTGAGCAGTTCTGAGAAACATTCAATGTTTTTAACACTTTTGAAGTAGATTTTCCACAGCTCGTGCAACTTCAAATCATAATATGCTTCATCTTCATCTGATTTTGATTTAAGAAATTAAATCAAGTTACAAAATTGATTGTGGCGTGAGCGGTGAATCATCGCTCAGCCACCCTGCCCCCTTTTTCGCCTCCCGCCAGTCCCGCCTGTTGTTTACCAAAAAGGAGGACTTACAGTAAGTAAGGGAGGACGGGAGGACAAAACATGGAAAAGGAGAACATGTCCTCCTTTTGGATACCATCTGGCAACCCTACCTGTGACAGGCAAAAACGTGTTTTTTTTTAAAAACAGTGCCATCTGTTGGACGTAAAAGCAACACGTGCTATTGTTTTTCTATCTGCACAGACATACTAAGCAACAGCAACGCGTGGCGGGGTACAGCTAGTAGAAAAAAAAAAGATATATTACGTGGAATATATTAACCCTTGGAATACCAAACTTCCATGACCTATTACTACCTTAGTGTGCTAGAGTAAAATGCAACTTATTTGTTTATATATTTATAAAAATATAACCTATCTTATGTAGTTTCCCGGGGTCAGCTACTTATATTCACAAAAATGTTTTTTTCTCTAATGTTTCAAAAAAAAAAAAAAAATAACGAAGGAATATGAACAAATTATTCAGTTTTAATAATAATAACACAACATTAATATAGCGCAGTTTTGTTTTATTTCACTTAAAGTGTACAAGTGCGAGTTTTATTATATTTTCCAGTTAAATAATTTAATTTCATTTTTTCCTTGCTAAGCGAATAAAATATATTTTAGTGTGCTAGGGCACTTTTTAAGGTTCAAAATACCATAAAATTGAGGCAAGTGCGGTAAGCTACTAGCAAATCGATTTGCTGGAACGCTGAAGGTTGAAGCACCCAAAAGAAGCCAAAAGTCAAATAATTATTATATTTTTTGTAGTGCTAGGTGCTCTATTACCCCCCCCCCCCCAAAAGACGTCCATTCCTTTAAATGGAATTTGCTGTGTTTGATGACTGAATAGGCCTTCTAAACCTTTCTCTTCATTATCTCCTCCATTCACAACATACCCTGATTTGGGAGGTGGGTATGAGTATAGCCGTATAAACCATTTATTGGATAAGCAACACCCCTGCCATAGGTCATCCCAAGTGGTTTTCTTCGTTTGGTGACTTAGCAGGGGTGCCCGGGTTGAAGTTGCCGTTGGGTGAAGTTTGTCTAGGTCTTGGTGGCGGATGCGTTTGCCCACCTAGTGCGTGGTGGGCCAGATCGGGAGACTGGTTGAGGGAGACCTTTTGACCTCTCTAGCCGGACTCTCTCGACCCATCACCTTGCACCGTAGTAGGGATGGATTCATGCGTCCGTCACTCCTGGATACATTGACCCCCAGATTCCTACCCACCCCTTATATCTTTTTCCCCGAACCTCCTCTCCTTTCTTTCCCTAAAAAGACCCTCCACACAGCATCTCCAAATATGACATAGGCTCTTATAGAGGAAATACACATAGACAGTGGCTCCGGGCAGTAGGGACTGTTGTGCGGTTTTAACATAAAATGTATGTTTGTTCCAGAGGACAGTGGTGTATCGAGTCATGCGGGTGCGCGCCCCCCGGCTGATGGAGTCCCTCCGGCTGGGGGGGGCGCCCGGAGCCCCCCGCCCACGCAGCCCTACCCACTCTTGAGGTGACTACCCGACCCCCTTCATTTCATATTCCACCAGACCTTAACAATCACTCAATGTCATTAATTATTAACTCAATAGTCATTCTTATAAAACTGACGAAAAATAACACAAATAATTGTAAATGTGTTGAATTGTACTATTATAATAGTGAATTGGTAATTATAATAGAAATTATGAATAAAAACATGATTTGAATCACACATCACAAATCAAAACTGTAATTTTGCTGGGAAATTGACGCGCATGGCGCATGTATAGGTCTGCCAAAATGCAATATTGTCAGTTCTTTCGCAGCGCAGTTAAAGTCGTTTTTTATTAGTAATTATTTGAAATAGAAATTGTACGGTCTTTATATGATGTGTATCAAGAATGCCGTTTAACGGTTAGGAAGTGTTTTCTTATTAGTGAGGCTGTCAGCGTTTAATTATTATTTTTTCACTGCGGTTGGAATTCAACCAATTTAAATCCAGACACTGTTCCTTGTCATTCTGTAAAGTTCTCAAAATTACTGATTATTTAACGGTAGAGCGCTATCACTCTTTAAATGTTATTATTTTCAAATTGGTATTTTAAGTTGGATATATTGTAAATTATAGAACCGGCATAAGAAGTTTCAATTGTCGCCGCACTAATTTCAAAAGGTATGGTATATTAAATTAATTGTTTACTTAAATTGCATAATTTATCCCCGTTCAAGCCGTTGTTTCGGCTGTTCCATTTGATGAAACCAATCAACAGGGTTTCAAACATCCCTTTCGATGAAACCTACGGGGTTTGAATAATCTTGTTTGATAGAACCATGGTGTATCAAAAGGGTTTTCAAACATCCCATTTGATGAAACCTGCGGGGTTTGAATAACCCGTTTGGTAGATCCATGGTATCAATATAGTTTAGAAAAAATACTAATTTTTTACCATTTGATGAAGCCGTGGAATCAACAGGGTTTCAAACATCCCATTCGATGAAACTGTAGAATTAACAGGGTTATACATATCTCGTTTGATAAAATCGTGGAATCAAATGCCCTATAATATTTGATGGAATACTGAAGTTCAGCAGGGTTTCTAACATCCCATTTATGAAATTGAGAACTCAAAACAGTTTCTTTTGAAGTTGTGAACTCCACAGTTTTTAATGATGAAATTGTGAACTCATCAGAGTTTCATATTGTCATCAGAACACAATTTCAAACATGTAATTAATTATTTTTTCTGTGATGTAATATCTTACAGTTTGGTAATGTTGATTATGTTATGCGCAGGTCTCGTACTGCCCCCGCCTTGGGCCAGCACCGCCAGGAGAGCACCGACTCCCTCCGCCAGCCCAACATCACCATGACGTCCGAGGATCTGTTGCAGCCAGGGCACGTCGTCAAGGAGAGATGGAAGGTGCGTGCTAAAATTTGTATATTATGTTAATAATTATAGATTAATGATTTGAATACCGCTGTTTTTGTGAAACAATTATTTCTAGGGCACTTTACAAATATTTTTTCCAATGCTCCATATTATTACTATTTAAAGATAATCTATTATAACAACTTGTACAATGCATTTGACCAGTGAATGTTAACCCCAGTGAATCTTACCACCTAGATAGATCTACGTCTACACTTTATCCACAGCTAGAATTGTTGCCTTATCGCCAAATGTTTTTCTTTTTTTCCGTGCGTGATAATGTAAACGTTTCTATTGTCGCTCTTCAGGTGGTGAGGAAGATAGGTGGCGGCGGATTCGGAGAGATCTACGAGGGTCTGGACCTCCTGACCACGGAGCAGGTGGCCCTCAAGGTGGAGTCCGCCCGCCAGCCCAAGCAGGTCCTGAAGATGGAAGTTGCCGTGCTGAAGAAATTACAAGGTTAACACCATTATATTTATTTATTAGTATGTATTGTCTTCAAAGGTTGACTCCAGTTCTGTTAGATTTAAAGATAATAGAGACATTTTCGCATGAAAGTGTGTCTTTAGTATTTTTATCTTTTCGTTACTTCTTTCAAATCTTATGTATCATCATTTTCAAATATTATGTATTTGTTGTCCAGGAAAGGAGCATGCTTGCCGCTTCATAGGCTGCGGCCGAAACGACCGCTTCAACTACGTAGTGATGCAGCTGCAGGGCAAGAACCTGGCCGAGCTGCGCCGCGCCCAGCCCCGTGGCGCCTTCTCGCTCAGCACAACTCTACGGTGAGACCTCTCACTTATTCTCCAACCCAACCATTCAATCACCGACTCTGTGCATAAATGCACGACCTATTTGATAGACTCAGGTTGGAATGCTCCATGTTCTAACCTTATTCAATGAAAGATGCTCTGAAGAACTTGTGTCTGGAAACATTCCAAGCCTGGGTCTAACACTTGCACACTGTTGACATTCTGTCAAACGAGAGGGTCATAAATTATTAAAAGCAATAATTATTTGTCTGAAATTCCCTTACAAATTGAAAAAAATATCCCAAAAATGAATACCTTTGTGTTATGCTTAAAAACCTTGTCTTATAAACATTAGTTTATCATTAAAAATAATCAAAGAGAGGGTCGTTTTTACGACTCATTCTCAGTTTGGCTTTGGAATGATATGCCGGCCTCTGCGTTTCTTCCCTTCTAAAACATGGGTCTCTTCAAGACCCAGGTTCAATCCTTTCTTTCCCCAAAAACAATGTACTCCTCTGTAAAGTTAATGTAAAAAATAATATTAATATTTGTAATATAATAATCATTTTTGTGTTTTCAGGCTGGGCTTACAAATATTAAGGGCAATAGAATCTATTCACGAAGCTGGCTTTCTCCATAGAGACATTAAACCTGTAAGTTGTCATTATAATCTATTTGTAGAACTTGAAGCAACTCAAATTTTAATCTTGAGCAAAAATTTATTATATATTCAATGGTTACAGTTTTCCCGCAGCAAACATTAATTATTTTGTCGGTTTCAGAGCAACTTTAGCATTGGCCGTTTGCCGTCCACGATGCGGCGAGTGTACATGCTGGACTTTGGGTTGGCGCGACAATACCGTGACGGCACGGGGCAGGTACGCCCACCCAGGGCAGCGGCCGGCTTCAGAGGTGCGTTAAACTACACAATAACAACGACAATGGTAGGAAGATTCTCTCAATATTGCCCTGGTGAAAGACCATCATTCACCATCAAAACATTGCTTGAAATCGCTTTAGCAACCAGATAGTACCAGTTTAGTACCAGATTTGTGTAGGCAGGTCTTTGCAAATCTCTCTCCTCATTTTCTTCCCGTTCACACTACCTTCAACCCCTCACTACTCACTTACCCACAGACCCACTGGTTCTAGATGATTGGTAAGCAGTTGGGACTCTTGTAGAGGCAAATAAACTCTCAAACAAAATACTTTTTTTATTATAATATAAAATGATATTGTTTGTTCCGCAGGAACGGTGCGCTACGCATCTGTCAACGCGCACAGGAACAAGGAGATGGGTCGCCACGACGACCTGTGGTCACTCTTCTACATGCTGGCCGAGTTTGTTAACGGACAGTTGCCATGGAGAAAAATTAAAGATAAGGAACAGGTAAATAACAATCTTGTAATATTATTTGATCAATCAATTATTATTATCCTCGGAATTGTACGACTTTTTAATAGGGCAATCTCAGTATTCTATACATATATAATAGAAACAATAGAGATGGGCCATGAACCATTATTAGAATGAAATTATGCATACTAAAGTGTTTTCAACATCATTCACCCATACTTCCGTAAATCGCATCTATGTACAGCCCTATCTATGTTCCCTTCCTTTATTTCTATCTAAACACCAAACGCATCACTTACATTAGCTTCAACTTGGTCATAAATGGAAAATATCTCCCTTGTTTCTATTGTCTATGCTTCTTTTACATTGTAACTTGTGATAAGAGTAGGTTTACATAATAATAAAAGTCGCTATTATACTAAATTATTTTGAAATCAGTGCTTCATTTGTATGTCCATGCTAACTAGGTGAGCCTGAAAGGTTTTGGGTTTTCCCAGAACTTTAGACTCAAGCCAAAAAAAGGCCGGTAAGCCATTTTTGTGAGACCCATGAAACTTAACCTTCTGTTTTTGAAGTTTCTTTATTTTCCTGTCTATGGTAGAGTTTCTAAATACACAGCGTCTTTTTGAATTTCAAATTGATTGTAATTCTGTCTTTATATACATGGGTGGGTTGTCTTTCCACGAGGTGCAAGACATTGTTTATGGTGGGAGAGAATTGCATATATTGTCTTTCCTCTAACATTGTTCAGTTAGATTTGAAGTCTCTTACGAATTGGGCATTGGATCTTGTAAATATGTGACTGTCATAAATTGTCAAGCAACTCATCGCTAGCGCCAACATTCGATTTTCCATGGTAGATTCCTACTGCTTTGTGCTGACAGTTTTTTTAGAAGCAATTAATTATTTTAATTTTTATTTCAGGTGGGACAAATGAAAGAGAAATATGACCACAGATTGCTGTTGAAGCACTTGCCATCCGACCTCAGACAGTTTCTAGACCACATCAAAGTTCTCAAATACTTTGACAAGCCTGACTATGCTGTAAGTACTTTATGTTATAAAACCTTCTGTTATCTTTCTTAACCCTTGGAATGTTAGTTTCAACATCCGTTATGTAAAAAAGGCATTCTGCACGCCGTGCGCTTGCTAACTGTGATTTCGTAACAACTCATTTGTGTTTTGAAAAATGATGTTTTTGTTATTTTGTAAATGGGTTGTCATTGGTGTTCCACTTTCCGGAACCGGTTCTTTATCTACATAGTTACTTTTGGAACCGGTTCCTCAAAACGAAAAAAAAACACGGGGGGGGAGGGTGTCTAGAGAAATTCTGAGAAACAGGAAACCTGTTCCTCAAAAATTCAAAATATATTGTCCCACTTCTACAATTTTTAAATTTTTGATAAATATTTCAAAAGAAATCAGTTCCAAAAATAACCTGTTCCCCAGAGAAATAATATTGACGGTTGATAGCAAAGGAACTGGTTCCTTATAACCGGGACAGGAATATCGACCATCTAGTAAATTGTTCCATCTCATCAGCTAATGTGCTTATGTATTTATCATAAATGTATGTATATAACTGGTTTTCACATAATACTGCTACATACATTCAGAGAAATGATTTTGTTTATAACACTTGTTACTAAAGAAGTTAAATCGAGAAATAAATATTTTTTTAATTCTCTTATTGTTAATCTGAAAGTGCCTAAATAAAATAAAAATCATTTGAGGTTTTCCTGTAAACACATGAAGGTAACTTTGAAAATCGAAAATAGGTTTTGCTTTCCCGACTTATGCCAAACTTGGTGCAATGCAAAAACCCTCTTCTGATTGGTTATTTTGTTAACAAGCGGTTATGGTTAAATTAAATATCCTTCTTAAGAATTTGTATCTACCTGAAAATAAGCTCAAGAACCTCGATATTTACGAATTAGTTGTTTTCAGATGCTGATTGCCATGTTTGAGAGGTCAATGAAGAGGAGGGGAGTGTCGGAGTCAGATCCTTACGACTGGGAGAAAGTGCCTGATGGCATCGTCAAGGTAAGACTTCAGGATATCGTAGCCTTCATTTTCTCTTACTATGCTTGCAGGTTTCTTTTCAAACTCACTATCTTCAGATGACAGAACAACTCTAAACTCTTCCAACTTCTTACAATCTTTTTTCTATAAGTCTGTCTTGATAAAAGGTGATGTTGTTCCCTGTTAGGTACTTTTTCTGTTTGATTTGGTCATGTTCGTTTTTATCTGTCCCGCATTCGAAGAAGTCCCGTGCACCGGGAAATATTCCCCGGCCTAATCAAAGATCGTCCCGTGCACCGGGGAATATTCCCTCTCCTAATCTAAATTCCCCTATGTCGGGAATTTATTTATTTTATTAAGTAAGTTATTCTGAATGAGGTTGTCTTTATTGAGATGAAAATGTATTATATTTAAAGAGTTATTAACGTCAATAAAATTAGTTTTTTGATATCTTCAAAAATAACGAAGTTATGAGCTTTCAAAATGAACTTGGCTAAAAAGTACTCAATCGTGTCTCGTAACATCGCCCGAGATACGTTTTAGTACAATTTATAATTTGAATGGCAGTGCCGCAGCGTCAGTCATCATATGTTCCCTGACATCACATGCTTATCGACCGGCCGCAAATATGAACATTTTGACGGCTTATATTTTCAGTAATATTCAATATGGGGTTGTCATAGTAAATTCTCCCCTCTCATATTCTTCCCTATGTCCTATTTGAGTTTGGGACCCATCGTCTTTACCAGACATCTCCATGTGTTTCTACTTGCTCTCCCGCGCTACTTCAGCGGTCTCCGTCCACAGCATGCCCAATCTCTTCTCGCACAACGTCTGGAGTTGCGTCTCCCAGATTTTCCTGATAGATATATCCTGATGGATGTCTTCTGGAATCGCACTCGGTATTTTCAGTGGAAAGCTCCACCATCCGTGATGGTTTTAACATCGAGTCCCTGCCACCCTTCATAGAAAAGTTGCAATTGACCTCATCTTTATTGGATCATGAATACTTGGAGCAGGCGGATGAGTTTGTTTATTTGAGAAGTATGAATCCTCTTCATACGAAAGAAATGTAGAAAGGCTGATAGAGATATTGAAAAAAGGTGACTGCAGGAAATTCCATTAATGGTGAACTGAAGCGAGGCTAGTATTCCAGAATGAAGTCCAGTGCTGGTATCTATCCAGACGTATGGCAGTGAGGTACACAAAACTGGCAGAGGAAGGATGTAGAAATGTAGAAAGTAGACTGAATGCTGTAGAAATGAGATCCCTGAGGCGTACATATGTAAAACCATGTACGATCATGTGAGAAATGTGGAGATTTGCAAAGAATGCAAGGCTGATGTAAGCATAAAGAGTAATATTAAGCAAGGGACGCTTAGATGGTTTGAAAATGTAGAGCAATATAGGAGAATATATGACGGGAAACTTTCACTTAATGGTAGAAGAAGTCGGGGAAGACATAACACGAACAAGTGAACTAAATACTTAAGTCGGGCTACGTCAAGAATCCGAATAATGGAAGAGTGTATATGAGACGATGTATGAATCTTAATGAGGTAAGAAGTGTCTGCAAAAACCTAGTTGTTTGGCCTCTAACCTCTCCGTCTGGTTAGTTAGTTTCAAAACACATTTTCCATTCGCCTATTCTTCTTGTATGCTTTGCTTGTTTCCCGGCTCTGTCATCCCTGTCCTTCATGAGCACGGAAAGAAACCAGCTAATTGTTTGAACCAAGGTCAACGCTTGCTTGCAGATCATTGGCGAGCCGGAGATGTCGAGGACCAAGTTGCCCACGCACGGCCAGCCCGACAACAACCAGGAGAACATTCAGCCGGCTGACAACCGAGATCACGTAAGTCACACTTTGCTTTCAGTTCTGTAATCATCCTTTAATAGTTTTTTGAAATGATAAATAGATGATTTTTGAAATTTAAAATGATTCACATTTATTTCTGGAGTTGATAGCTAATAATTATCTGATAAGTTATGTAAACCTTTTAGTGATGCTGTAGAAATATTCTACTTGTTTTTAATGATTTTCCATCTCAATTTACATTATCTATTCATAACATTTTGTACTCCCGGTGAGTCAAAATAAAGCAGCTAGCAAGATGGGCTATGTGAGTTTTACCAAATTTTACAGGGGAAGCAAAAAACTCAACACTTTTTTTAATACAAATGCATCAACAAACTACATTTGAATGATTATTGTACGTTAATGGTTAAATCGGTCTCGTATTTTTTTAAAATTTTTTTATAGTGAATACCTCACAAGAGTCCCAACTGCTCCCGTCTGGAGCCAGTGAGACTATGGCATCCCCAATTGGGGGATGTTGTGAGGCTGAAGGTAAGTGGGGAAGGGAAAGAGGAAGGTGGGGAAGTACCTGGCTATTCAGATCTAGTCACTAAACACGGCTAAAGCCATTTGGAGCAACGTTTCAATTCTGAATGGTGGTCTTACACCAGGGCGATACTGGTAGTATCTTCCACTCTGGAACGTGCCGCAAATATACTATATATTATTTTAATTAATTAATTGTGAAATAACACAAATTAATCAAATAAAATTTATTTGCGCACGCCGGGTTCGAACCCGCGACCTTCGGAATGGCAGTCCAATGCGTTACCACTGGACTATGCCGGCCGTCAAAATATAGCCAAGATTTGGCCTAATTCTTTGATTTTTTTGGTGTAAAAAAACGTTTTGCTGAAAACCGGCACATAGCCATTTCTGCAAGTGCAGCGACGATATTGTAAATTCAATAATTAATGAATGTGTACTTTTGTTAAAAAGTGTCATTTTGTTGTTTATAATAAAACAAGAAGACAGTTTGTGTTTTCAATATGAGTTATGAGGATATTTATACAATCATTGAAGACAATATTATATATTCTCAAACGAAAATTTGAAACAGAAAAAGATACGGTGCATTTAGGAATTGAACCCAGGACCTTAGCCTTGCCGGGGCTCTTCTCTACCACAGAGCTAATCCGACCCTATTTCTTTCGGTCATATTTAACTTTTATTTTTATTGGCTGCTGCTATCTTTATGTATGATCGCAAGATTCTTCCCGGTCTAAATGCAATCTAGATAGTGTCTTGGATAAATATATCCATCTAATATTGCTAATATTGTCTTCAATGTTTAAATATTACAACTCATTAAGTTATAAAATTATGCAAACCGGTTTATTATTACTTGCTGTATTGATGTGAACAAAAAAAATTATGAATAAATTATTACAAAACATCTATGATATAATTCCAGATCAGTATTAAAGGCCTTATGAAATGAAAAATTGTATTGGTTGGGTTAGTTTTGTAAACACAAACGAATTTTATTCAGATAACTAACTAGCTATCTACTCCATTTTAGACCCTAGAAAATGCACTTTCATATGAATAACGAACAGCGAAACCACCTTGAAAGGTCTGGCACCAATACATACTTTAGACAGTAGAATTTAAATTATATTTTAGTATGAGGCATTTAATCCGATACATATTCAGATCACTTTTAAATATTTTTAGAGCCTCATCTTGAATCATAAAATTACTTGTAGAATTTGTTTCTTTTTGTATCTGCATCAGGGATCTCTATCTTTTAACTCTAGTTGCCAATATCGTTAACCTATACCATCATCCCCAAAGATGACAGGCTTATGTGGAAGTAAAAAATGAATGTATTTCAACAGTCCTCAAATATTAGAACTTTCGCAAGGTTAATAGTTGTGACATTGATAACATGCGTTAAAAGACAGAAACTTGGCCCTTGTAATTAAATTATTCCGATCATGCAAGATTTAATTGGAAATGCTTCATTCAAAATTTTGTATTTTTGTTATTCCATTATGTCTGATAGCTTCTGTAATGCTGGGCTCACACCTGATCCATTCTTTGATCTATTTCATGGAATCTATAAATGGAATAGAATCCCAAAGTTGAATGGACTTCAACTCTCATTCAATAAATTGATCATTGATTCTTATAGAATAGTTCAGGTGAGAATGCACCATTAGTCGTCATTATTATCACAATCATTGGTGAATAAACCTTACAAAAGTGTATAAATAAATTTATAAAAACTGATGCTTGTAGTATAGATGTAGTGTCGCAGAGAAGCAATACTCCTGCAACTGTAAATTCTTTGAGCCACGAATCTATAGACAGAAACATAAATGAATGTGGAAGAAAACTAATCCTTGAAAATAAAGTTTTAAAAGTGACAGTTTCAGCAGTATTGATTTCCGGCGATGATTTTATCTGTTAAAATGTACAAGTGTCGGAAGCGCAGAAATTTGTAGGGTTATTTTCCAGTTCTCGTGGAATACAAATTGGTTGAGGTGTTGGTGTGGGTATTGTGGTGTTGGGTGAATTGTGGTAAACATAGCCTCTTCACTGAAGGTAGAACTCTCTTTACAGGCGAGAAGGAGGATTGATACGGAGTTCACCACGGCTCTGGCGACGGAAACCGCCACAAACTTAGTACACAAAGAAAAGGTATGCGCCTTATGCTTATAAGTGTAATCCGCGCTTTCCGTGTCTGTTATATTATTATATAAAGAATATTCAAGTTTGAGAGTGTGAACACGAGAGTAATGACTCAAAATAACGATTTCCGTACGTATTGTATTGTCATTTATAAACAATATTCACATTTGACACAGAACCAACATGTCGACTATTGGATGTTGACTATGTATTTCAGATGTTACGTTTCCTGATAACACAACAGACTTTGTTGACTTATATGTTGGACATGAATATCGAATGCTTAGAGTTAAAATGTTGTATCTACAAAACATGATTTGAAGTTATAGATAGAATAAAATCTAATTTCTTGTTAGATAATGATATAAATAGTATTAAATAAAAACGATGCTCAAGTATCAAGAATATTTTATTAAAGTTGGAAAATCTTTATTTATTTTGCCATTTTGTAATTAAAACATTTTAACTTTAAGCCATTGAATATAATGTTATATTATGTAGATAATTTAAACAAGGGAAATAGGATGTGAACCATTGTTAGTATGAAACCGCGTTTCGCCAATTTCGCTCACCCACGGTGCT
This sequence comes from Hesperophylax magnus, assembly GCA_026573805.1. Classification (NCBI taxonomy): domain Eukaryota; kingdom Metazoa; phylum Arthropoda; class Insecta; order Trichoptera; family Limnephilidae; genus Hesperophylax; species Hesperophylax magnus. Next base: position 6,513,897 of record JAIUSX010000184.1, on the reverse strand, counting down.
GCAAATCGCATCTATGCAGGACGGCACACCGCCTTTGTTTCGGCATGCTTCCATGCCACATCTCCTTTTGTTTCTATTATCTATGACTATTTCAGGATGTTATGTTTCCTGACAACACAACAGACTTTGCTGACTAATATTATATAATGTTGGACTCAAGTATAATTATATATACATATATTATTAGCACCCATACACCAGCTTAATGCACACTTCTCTATACAGTAAAACTCGCACATAAAGTTTCTAGATAAGAGTTTTTCACTTTTAAGGCAATGAGATGTAAAATTAAGTTATTATTTTTGGTTTTTAAAGTCGATCACCTAGAAATATTGCAGATGCTTTAACTAAATATGTACTACAAGTAGAACTCATCTTGCCCTTATATCTTTAATCGGGCATATTTGTCAGCGAGCCTTTTTATAAGCCTATGTAAAATAAAGTATATATATATATATAGTATAGGCCTATAAAAATGCTTTACAGCACAGGTTCTCAAACTTATTTCGACCATCGCCCACTTTGAGATTAAAAAAAAAAATCTTACCTTTTTACATTACCATCTGTTGCGTATCTTAACGGAAGGTGGATAGTCCGATATAGTTCCATACAAATTTTGAGCAACCAATGACGGTGATAGAAAAGATATAATTCCATTATTAGTGTTTTACTTAATATAAAACTAACTAACAAGTGGCTAATAACCACTTTTGTTATAAGGAACTATTATTATTTAATTCAGCTAGATTCCATTGGATTTTTATAAATAAAATTTGTTTGCCATCGTCCGTCTAGATTTCTTAAACGCCCTCTAATTTTCTTTGAGACTTATACTGCCGCCCTGAAAGCCCCGAGCGCCCACAGGGGAGTTACCGCCCACTTTGAGAAAGACTGCTTTAGAGTGTCAAATCCCCTTATTTGCGAACTTTGCAGATTTGATGTTATTGCAAATGTGGCAAATGAAGTTCTTTAGATTATAATCAGAATTTTTTTTTAAATTAATTTGTGCCTGAGCTTTATGAAATAAAATAAAACATGCTTTTCGGCAATGTTTTTTTTTCGAATTGCATCGTCTAAAGGAGTTTTGTATTTTCGTTCTTTCAAGAGGTCCCGTGAAAACTTTATAAGAAAGAGTTTCACTGTAATATTTTGTATTTTTGCAGCACCCGAACACCTAGCACTATGTACAATAATAACCAAACTATATATATCTATCTATATAAATAAAAATGTTAATTTTTGTTTGTTCAAAATCTTAAATAAAAGTTCTTCACCAATTGCTTTGAAATTTTGACACAACGTTGCATTTGAATACGCGTGTGTTTGTATATACTCATATTACTATTATTATATAGATGTCACCTGTGACAGGTAAAAACATTTTTTTTTTAAAAACAGCGCCATCTGTTCGATGTAAAAGCAAAATGCGCTATTGTTTCTCTATCTGCACAGACAGACTGAGCCACAGCAACGCGTTGCGGGGTACAGCTAGTAATGATTATAAATGAACCTTTCAAATAAATAGACACAAGGACACCAATTATTATTGAAATAGACATTTTTAGTTTATCCCTGTTAGGTAGGAAATAAGGTAATGTCTGTTGTACTTATTAATTCCTAATATTTTATAACCACTCGAGAGATGGCTATCCAAATTTAGGTAGATGATTTGTATGAATTAACCCCTCTTAATTTGTTCGCTTTTGGGAACAGCTCATATAGTCTGATAGAAATCGTTGTCTCCGTAATATGATCTAAACGGTTTTAGAAAAAGAAAACACCATGCTTTATATTCAAATCTAGAAGTTAACCACAGATATGTTCATCTCTGTGAAACCAAAAAAATTCACGAAACTTTGCGAAGTTTTTATTAATTATTTTTATTAAGCTAAAAAAAAAATGAAGTGACAATAATCTTTATAATATATTTGTCTAATAGAATGTGTGATTTTTCATTAGCAGAATTATTCAATTTATTTGGATTTTATTGCAAATTCGAAATACTCGGCAGAGGCTTGAAGGTTTTTTTTTTCAAATGTTTCTGGCTTTCACCCTTCAAGGGTGTTCTAGGCCATCATTTCAAATTATGGAGATAGGGAAGGTCAATTTATATTTCAGTTTTGTTTAAATTGGTCAATTTCAAAATTATATGGAAGATTGGAGTCGAATTCAGACTTCGAAGAGATGAGATGTCGAATAGAGGGGGGAGGCCAGAATTTTTTAAATAAATAGATGATTACCAATGATAAAAGAATACAAATAAAATTAAAGCTACACAATTATGAAAGTACTAGCACATCCCCGCGAAAAATCATGTGATAGCCTGAATTCTTGACAGATTTGTTTCAATTATTAAAATTACAATTTAAATAATTTTTAATTAAAAATATTATATTATGGGTAGGTTCTTTATTGCTTGGCTGAATTCTTCACACATTTAGTTCTGATTTTGAAAATGACACTTATATTCATAGCAAATTTTGAGTTCAAAATTAGTATTTTTGATGTTATTTAATAAAATACAAAAAAATTTCATTCAACCAACTACATAGATAATGCGTATGGGTTTTTACACATTTTCAGCTATGGAATTTATTATTGCTGTGTCTCTCAGTTTGTATAAATGAATTGATGTTCACAATGTAACAATGTTTTATTTAGCTATCATAAAGTTAACGATTTTCAAAAAAAAATATTAACTGTATTAAATTAAATCATAGTAAATAACCGCGTGCACAACACATGTCGCCAACATCGTTCACTCGTACTACTGCAAATCGCATCTACGGAATGTGGCAACCTGTCTTTGTTCCTACCTACACACCAAGTGCATAGCTACTTTGATAGTCTCCTTTTGTTTCTATTGTCTATGAGGTTATGTATATGATTGGCCTTAAATATGGTTCTAACCTAACTAATTCCATGTACATAATCTTTAATGCAGGTTTCCATAGAGAAGAACAATGCTACGGCCACCAACGCCACGAGCGTGACCAACCTGCGCGCCACCACCATGGCCACGGGGGCGCTCGAGGAGGGACATGCCTCCCGCTTGCCCTCCAGCCCTGGCAAAGGGGTCACACAGGTAAACCTTTTTTTTCTACCGCTACTTATATAATATATACCGAATGACATTACAATACCCACAGTCAAAGTCAAAATGTGGCAAGTAAGAAACAATCTGACGTTTCCTGTAATGTTTCGTCATTCAAACCTTGTTTATGTATGATATAGAAATGACATTCAAAGAATATGGCTGTGTTTTGTATCTAAAAGTTGCATTGAATACTACATTCTACATCACGAGTGTGACTCAGATGACAAGATAAGCTTACTCGCTTACCGTAAGACGAATACGGAATACTGTGTGAGACAACCTACTGCTAGTAGGTTGTCCTTATACTTAACCCCATTACCATCACCGTAAGAGCTCATGATTTCGTTTAGAGTTTCAAGAATTGACATTTTTTCTTAATAACTGAGTTATGTTTTTATTGTTTTATAGGTTGGTACACCTGACAAGGGAGGTGATGAAAATGATGCAGTGGTGTTGCCGTCAAGGTCCAATGAAGAAAATGGCAAGGTAAGCACTAAAAATTGATTTAAATTCTTTCATATTTATAAATCTTTCTTACAATTACAATTTAAGTTTAAAGGAATACAGTAGGCACATTGCTGAATGTGTATCTTCACAAAGATTAAAAATCTGACTTGTTACTGATTTATGTATCTATTAACTGTTTTTAAACCTTAGTGTTGCCACGAAACCACTTATTTTATGATATTTTGACCCTTAAGAAATGCTCCTAGCGTACTAAAATATATTTTGTTCGCATGGCAAGGAAATAATGTGTCTTCATTTTATTCTAGCTTGTCATTTCGTCTCTTGCATGTATGTTTATTTTATCTGTGAAAAATCATGTCGCAAATTTCCACGTCAAATGTCATAATTTCTATTTTCAAAAGTCACAGTACTTTATTTATTTATAGGAAAAACTCATAGGACTTATTTTTGTTGTGAAAATATAATAAAACTCAAGAATATTTTTGTACGTCTTCATTATATAATTTTTTTTATAACGTTAGAACATTTCTCTGAATATAAGTAGCTATCCTGTAGAAACTAAATAGGATAGATATATAAAAAAAATTATAAATGTATTAATAACACATCTATCTGGTAATACGGTTGAATTTACGAAAACATCAATTTGCAAAAAAGTTTTTACGAAAATAGTGTTAGCTGACTTACGGCGTAATTTACCCCTGGCTTTCAAAGGGTTAAGGGCTTTATGTAATAAATATTGTCTACAACTGATAAGTTTGTGAATACCGCACAAGAATCCCATTTTTCCGGTGCCAGTGGTACTATGGCATCCCCAAACATACCCCATGTTTTGTGGAGATGGGGAGGAGGAAGGTTGGGTCCTTTGGATAAATTATTTTTATTTCGCCAGGCTTCCGGGGCTGTAGCGGTGGTGGCAGGCCAGCTGGTCTCCGAGTGCAGAACCGAGGGTCCGGCCAGCCGGCCCGAGAGGCAGTCCATTCCCCCCTGCAGGCCGAGGGCCAACATGGGAGGTAAGAGGAACATTTTTTTATATGATTTTTTTTATTTATTAATTATCAGACAATTTTTGTAGCTTTGTTATATCCATAAATATCACCTCAATAACACTTAACAGTTGTAAAAATCGACATACATAACAGGGACACAGGCCGCTGCATCCAAAACAAAATCATTTGAGAGCTCCGAAATCGTAGATTTGATCAAATGCTGAAATGGGCCAAGTGTCGGTGTTTAACAGGCATATTAGAATTGTAAATATTTAAATTGTTTTTTGACAATTTTTTTTATTTGAATAGTAATTTTCGTGGCAATCAACAGTATAAGTTGATTGACCTTGTGTCTATTAAACAGGATTTTAATGTGCCCATTGTATTCAGAATGGCATATGTACCATCATTTTTAAATGTTTTGTAAATATTTATTCCACTCGTGAAAAATATGCATATTTTTAAAATTATTATAATTTTTTTTTAGGTTCTGGAGACCGAACCACCCCATCTGGCCAGCACAGCGGCGCCACTCTGGGCCGCCTGCGTGTGGTCACTGCACCCCCCACCTGCGTACAAGACTTGGCTGTGTGCACCACTCCAGGTAGATAATTGAATTTTATAATGAATCTATTTGGATAACAAAAGGTTCCTCGCATGGATGAAATTGCCCTATGACATCCACCCCTGGTGGAAAACTACTATTCAGAATCGAAGCGTTGCTTGAAATGTCTTTAGGCGTGGCTATTGACCTGATTTGAACGGCCGGGAACAATCTCAGGGTCTTTGGGAGGAGAGCTGAGACCACCTCGGTTGACGCTTCCCTCGTGGAGCCCTCAGGGAACCAAAACAAAGGCGGTCTTCCAATGGAAAAACGTTTACCGTTATAGTATCCTCCAGGTGATACTTGCACGAAAAACAGGAAGCCTCAAGGGACTTGGAAACAAACTTAAAGAAATTAAGTGAAATGGGAGATAGTAAAATCACTGGAACTACTAATGCTACTAAATACTGATGAGTGTTGGTTTATTGTTGCAGGAGAATCAGCTAGCCCCAGGATAGTGACAGAGGTGGATAGCCTCTATTCGTACGAACTGCGTCAGCAAAGCGGAGGCGGTGAAATCCAGCGCAGAGGTATAGAACACACTTTTACTTCACTATGGCACTCGTCCGGACCGAAGGAGGAGTTTCAAGTGGCAATTGCCTATTGTGAGAAATGTCCATCTTGTGCCTCACTCCACTAGACAGTTTCACTAATAGATTCATTATTATTAGACGCTCCCATGGTGAGGCACGGAACTGGCAGAGGATGAATGAACATAGACTGAATGCTGTAGAAATGAAATCCCCGAGTCGTATGTCTGGTAACACCATGTATGACCGACGACCGTGTTACAAATATGAAGATTCGGATAGAGTGCAATGCTGAAAAAAGCATAACGCATGAGATCAACCGAGATTACATAGGAAAAATTATCTGACACTAATTCTGCAGTGAAACATATCAAGTTAGTCAACACGAGAGTTTGAGCAGTGGATTTAATATATTTGTGTTTCCAGGACGCCGTGGAGTCAGACCGGGTTCGGGCGGAGCGTCTGGCATCAGCAGCAAGCCAATCTGCCGTGCCGATCAGAGTCTCACGCAGTTTGCCGTCATCGACGATGAGAATGTTTCTGCATTACAGCAGGTACGCAAAATAGGGTTAAAGAAAAAGAACAAACAACAAACCTAACCTAACCTAGTCTCACCTATTCTTTTATCATGTTCTGTTTTATCTGGTTATGTACTCCAAAATAATACTCTTAAATTATTATTATTACTAGCTCGAGTTTTGGGGTTAGTCTATGTAAAAGTAATGTAATGATTAATTGTCCTCCCAGATTTTTTGAAACAACCCATGCTAAAGGTGTTTGAAAAGTGAATTTCTGATTCTCTAATTTGTCAACAAAAATTATGACAATATTTGTTTTCGAAAGGCACGGATTTTGAGGCAAAACGAGGTGAACACGCCGAATATGTGCTCAAATATCGCAACCAGCAACGACTTTACTTTAGCTTCATAAATCCTTTAATTATAATATCCCGGGTCACGGGTCTGCGCCAGTATGTATATATTATAATAGGGAGATAACTTTTTCTTTTTCCAGGTCACAAAGGGTGGCGCCCTCACTCTGGCATCCCAGTGGAAATCTCAGTTCGACGATTCAGAAGAGACAACTGATAATGAATGGAAACAAGAACAATTACAGGTAATAAAATAAATCTGTTAGTAGTTGAGCTGTCAAATGCATTGGTTTCCCATCCGGGCGTCGGGGGTTCAAGTCCTCTACTAGCTTAGTCGTCCACCATTGCACAAACATTTTTCCCTTATAATGATGGTAGTACGAGGAATTTAAATGGTGTCATTCGTAAACCGGGAATGTTTGTCTTTCTTTTTAACCCGTAAACCGCTCAACAAGTCAGATCAGACGTCTACCGTGTGCCATTCGATTTTGACGTTTTTTATTTATCATTTAAAACACTTATCTTGTTATGAAGTATTGAATTTTTTACTACAATAACAAACATGTAAGCTACAGAACCATCCCATCCTAAAATTATGGTAATAATTTATGATGCAAAGTATAAATTTGAAATAACAAAACCGAAACGAGAGAGATGTACTTATCGACTAAATGGAAGGAGATCGCCTCCCGGCCGCCGAGAATTGGGTACTTTGTTTTTTCATGTGTCTGGACGAAGTAAAGATATTTATTGTTGAATATTTCAACAGACATGAATGGTGGTGTACATTTTAATTATTCTGGGGTTAACTTTTAGATTTTAATATAAAACATGGTTTTTTCTATTTCTAACACAGTTTAGATCATATTTCTAACCATGACGGTAAGGGAGACAATGATTTCTACGAGTATCATATAATATGAGCTGTTTTTTCGTAAAACCGAACACATTAGAATGAGGGGTTAAGTATGAATGTAGGTTTTTTTTTTTCTAAATTTCTGCTATACATATACCCTTTTCCCAGCGATGTTCAATAGCTTCATCCTCCATTTTCCTGCATTCATAGCTTATTTCAATGTGACCCTTTTAAGGTTAAACGTAACGTTTGTTACAATCTACGCATCTGTAGATGGCGTGCATTTAACTATTTTATGAAAATACACTTTTTGCAAGTTATGCTTTAAAATATTTAGACAAATTATTTGTTTGTGCTCGTACATATGCATATATTGTTTTGTCCGCATAAAAAAAAAAAAATTCTTTCAAGTTTAAAAATGATAGATAAAGATTTCACTGTTTTCAGGCTGACAAAATAAAAATGTATTTATTTTGTTTTCAGTCCCCCGACCACCGATTGTCCATGGCAGCCGACCGGGAGAAGAGCAAACACCACCAGGTACTGGTTCCAGGATCCCACTCTACACCTCATCACGCCACTAGCAGGTATGATCCTTCACTGTCAGCCTTCACTGTCACTATTACTGATCTATTACTGTTATTTGGTTTGTTTGGCGTATCTACTGATCCGGCCATCTTGGAAAGCATTCATTTCTGTGTTCCCGATGGTTATCTCCGTCACCGACAGGACCAACTTCCCCACTGGTGGGGAGGGCAATCTTGCTATTGAACAGAATTAATTCGGATATGGATATATTTAGCATCTGTGTGGCTGCTTTTAAATGGCAAGCCTTGCTGCTACTAGTATACAGGTACCATTATCAACATTACATCATTTCGTAATATGTAATAAATGCATTAAAATGAAATTTTGTAATGCTTTTATAATAATAATAAATATTGAACTGAGTTGCCGTAAGACATCTGAAAAAAACATAACGTCACTGAGAAACTCATGTTTTTTCTTGGCTAGTTATTGTTATTAGCAAGAAGGGATAACAAGCACAATTTGAATATTCAAAAAGTATTACAGCGTGTTCTTTTTACTATATTATAAATTAGCTTTTCGATTCCAAACTTGAATAACAAGTTTGAAACGTGCTATATGCAAGCAATGCATCTTTGTGTGTGCAATGTTCGAGTCAATTCTGGTTGCGATACATATAAATGTCTGAGCTATTTGTATTTTTTTATTTAATTTTTCTCAACAAAAATGAATGTGGGTTCTTCAACCTTGGCAATATTATTATTGCTGTATTGAAATTCCACATTTCTTAGTCTTCCCTTTAAAATTACGCACGCAAATTATACTACAAAATTATACTCTTAATTCTGTTTTTACATGAGGGATACGTTCCACAGAATAAATACCGTGTAAAAAATACAGTACCCAATATTTATAGGAAAATCATTTCCCTAACCTTGTCATCTGGAGATGCTTTGCGGAGGGTCTTTTTGAGTAAAGGAAAAATAGGAAGTCCTAGGAAGCAAAACTGTATTAGGGGTGGGTAGGAATTTGGAGATAAGTGTGTCCAGGTCACTGCGGTGCAAGCTATTGCGTAGAAAGAGTCTGGGTGGAGAGGTCAAAAGGTGTCTCTCAACCGGCCTCTCCTCTTCCAGCCTGCCACGCAGCTGGTGGGTAGACGCATCTGCTACCAAGACCTCACCTTATGAACCCGTTCTATTACATGTAAATCATTCAATATTGTTTATTCCTACATTGTTACTGGGTATTTTGTATGCACGGAGATGGGAAAAATCTGGGACCGTGTTGTATCAAAATGGCGTAGAAAAAGACCGTGTTAAAACAGAATTGACTGTATATTAAAATATCTGTATGGCCGTTGGATTAGCAGTGTATTTGTTTCCAGTAGAGATGCCCCCACGCACAACACGACGCAGTCTTCAGACGAACACGGAAAGAACCCCCTGACAGAGGTGCACCAGCCTGTCCTCAATACGGCCAATGGAATTGTGGTAAGAGGAATCATAAATTACATCAATCATATTTTTCGTTTTTACAAATAACCTGACACTATTTGGCTCCATGCCATCATTATAAGCACTTCTTTTTTTTTTACATTAACTCCTCACAGGAGGACCTGAGGGTCTATTTCATCTTTGGGGATGCTGTGTTTGAGTTGTTTTTAAGAAATGGATTGAGGGGAAGTTCTGGGAATGATAAGATATGAGGGGTGGGTATGAATCTGGGGGTAAGTATGCCCAGGAGTGACGGATGTATGAATCCTACCCTCCCACTGTGGTGTAAGGCGATGGGTCCAGAGAGTCTGGCTGGAGAGGTCAAAGAGTCTCCCTCAACTGCCCTCTTCCTATCTCACCCCTGCTCGGTCACCAAACGTAGCGAACCACTTGGTCAAGGTGTTGGTTATCCAATATGGTTCCCGGAGCGACGGTACTCATGCACGCCTCCCATATTAAGTAGGAGATGTTGCTTGTGCAACGATGGAGGACTTAACTAGTAGAAGAATTGAACCCACCGCACCTAAGTGGGAACCTGATGCATTTGTCCACACAGCAACTAACCGGTCATATAGAAATATTTATTTCATGTAACACCAGACAAGCCGCTGTTCCACTGGCCAGTGGGAAAGTAGGATATATTATGTTGTATGGGGCAAGGGAACGCGTGACGGGAAGATTCAGATATCATTAAGCATAGTTAAAATCATTTTAACCTGGATGAATTTTGGTCTCTCACCAGGGCGATATTGAGAGTATCGTCCTATCTGTAGAAAATGTTGCAAAAGAAAAAAGGGATGTATAAAAAAATTGCATTTTGAAAAACACAGCAAGGACAAAAGAATGGGTGTTATTCATTTCATTAGAGCTTATTTTGAATACAGAATTGCTTGTTTGAAAAACAAATAACTTATATTTTTACTTTTCTGCTTGAATTGTTTCTGATACATATTTTTAGAATGTTGCCCGTCCCGGATTTTTATTGTCTAGCATAAATAATATGCTTTTAGAAAGTATTTTTAACATACTTTCTAAAAACTTATTTAGTTCAATTGAAATTACGAACAAATGACCAAACAATACTATTAAATAGTCAGATGCACAATGATGAGTAAGGCATTAATCGTAGTAGAGCAGTAGATACTCTCAGTATCGCCCTGGCGAAAGGCCACCATTCGAAATGACATTAGATGGGTTTGGTGACCATATCGGAATAGCCAGATACTTCCTCTTCCCCATCACCTTCTCCTACTCACTCCCTTCGTCCTTACAACACACCCCAAATGGCGATGCCATAGTCCCATTGGTTTTGGGCAGTTGAAACTCTTGCGTGATATACATGGTGTCCGGAAACTCGTAGTACAAGCGGGAAACTGGTGAATCTACACCACATTTGGAGTCGATTTTGTAGTATAATTTTTTTTGATTTGAGCTTTCGTTTTCGAGTAAATCGAGTCAGAAGTTGATTTTTTTTTTTGATCGAATTCTTATAAATTATTACTGAAGATCAAAGTACCAAACTAATTAAAACTATTTAAAAATTTAAAAGTAAAACCAATAATGACGAAAAAATTTGAACCCTGAAATAGCCGAAAAATATATATATTTTTTTTTTTTTTTTTTTATAAAAATGCTCAAATCAAAAAACTTTATGTTTATTTGGGTTCCCCGTGTGGTATACATTCTCCAGTTTCCGGCTTGTACTACGAGTTTCCGGACACCATGTATATACTTGCCATTTTAGTTATACAAACATACTTTGAATTTCTACAAAGAGAACTGTAGAAAACCGTTGTGGCATTTTTACTGTGCATAAATGTTGTGATAAATATGAGAAAGTAAAGTGTATTCCCCTCAAGTGGATTTTGTCACATCTCTATTACGATTTGGCACTCACTTGGAGGCTAAGAAGTTAAATAAAGCTGTCTTGGAAGTGTACATTTCATGAATCCAATGATGAAAAAACTATGTAGGGTGTGTCACGTTGTGTGGTTTGAGAACTATTACTCAAGTTTTTACTTGTAGAATGCCATTTCAGGTTATCAACTACTTTGTACTAGTAACTCTGTGAACAGTAGTAGACCTGTCTTCCAAAAAAAGTATATTTTAATTTTCTCTTATTTTATAACTTTTTCAAAACCATTTGTTAATAGGTACTTAAATACCTATCTTCTTAATAATAATCCATGCATTTTATGTGTTTATTTAATTTCAAATAAGGAATATTTAATTTTTCCGAAGAAACAACTATCTCAATGATAATTCTTTTTTAGAACTTTCTTCAAGCGGGTAGGTACTGTAATATTGAAAAAATGCCAATAAGTCTAAATAAACACAATGATTTCACTTTTGAAAAAATAATTTTTAATGAACCATTAAAACGGCCACCATCTTGAAACAAAAACGGGATCATACAAATGAAAAGCTAGTTAGTTGAATTAAAACAGGACTTCGCTACGCTCAGTCGATTATACTAAAAGGTCTTCGTTCTGGGAAATTATTATTTTGTGTATGGTTTGTGAGTAATTTCGTAGTTTAGAGACTGTAAATTACAGGTTTATCCAATAGCAGAGATTGTACTTTGGGGAAATTGATTTTTGACTGCCATTTATGCGGCAGGAGTTTATATATGTACTCTCGGAAAATCACTAGTTTATGGCCATAGTGGTTTCCGTTAGTACCTGCTTTTGATAATGTAAAAATATGAATGAGAGTCGTTTGCTGTATAATATTATATTTTGTACACCGTCCTCTTTTCTATGCCATTAGTTGAAAAGTATCCTTCAAAGTTGTATAATCCCAGGGCATTATGAAAAAATATTTCAGTTAGTGGCATTGAACGCTTCGGGAAGTGTGGTGTTTGTGTAAAAACAGTGAATTCTTTGGGATACAAGATGGTGAAGAGATTGTATGGGTCGGCTCTAACAGTATGTTTACTAGTTATGTATTATTGTATGTATAGAGGATTGAATGCCATCACACTGCAATTGAGAAGCTGGATGCAATCACAACTTATGACGAAATTGTAGTTTTGAGTAAAACACATTCAAAGTTTTTAAAAATCGCGTAATATTCAATTGTAACTGTAAAACCTGTCCGTGTAAAAACCCACAGAAGTAATATTTGCACAGCAGCCAAATGAGGAATTTGAGATACCAAAAAGGCGATGGGAACAAAAACAACTTGCGTGCGTTTAATTTGTTATTGCATTCAGCTCCTCAATTATTTTATAGTCATCGGGGTGTGCCGTTCATAGAAGAGATATAATTTTATTTTTAATTAATCACACGTCACTCATAATATGTGAAATGAATCTCGCTAAATTAATGTTTACAATATAAACACATCAATTTACACACAACAATTAAAAATTATTATTTTAATATTCTCCTGATGAAGGAAGAGTACTTTTGAAACCGGTCGAGTGTAATTAAAATAAAGTGGTCTAAAAAAAATTGATGTGTTTATATTGTAAATTATGGCGAGCCACAAAGTTATTGCTTTTTACAAAAAATAATAAATTGATGTTTGTTTACTAAACATTATTAAATATTCAATTTGGCATCAAATCTATGCACATGTGTTCATATATAAAATTTAAACTACCCAACTTTAAACTATTACGCAATTCAAAAAATAATATTTCTACCCACTGAAGCAAAAGCCCTATTGCCGCACAGGTTGGTTTTACCACTTCAGCTTGTATTCATAAATGATTCTCTCGTATTACCTATTATTAATAAACTCATACGAAGACGGTCTGCACTATCTTCTTATGTTTGTTTTGCTGACATTTCACCTTATTCCTTTGACAGTAGCCTATAATAAAGTTCATCAGGTTTGTCATGGAGTTTGGCCATGTCTCCTGGTTTCACCAATGTTCTAGTATAACGTGAAAACACTTCCTGGAGCTTTTATTTGTAGCCCTGTAATGCTGGAACCACACTTTTTCCAATTACATATTTACAAATTATTAATAATGTCTATCTTCCCCATTCCAGAAGCACATTGCTCTCAGCGCCAAGCCCCCGTCCAACGGCCAGCTACATCGGATACAGGAAAAGCAGCAAGCCCTGCGGGACGGAGGCAGCCACAGCTCTCCGGCCGGCTCCGTTCCCACCAGAAGCAAGCAGACTAAGCAGGAGACCACCAAGATCAGGTTCGTTGCGCAGAAGTGCATACATTGATTACTCCACTTCTTGAAGAATCGACTGCAATGAGAACTTTATCCACTCCGTTACCATCAGTCAGTGATATCTTTGTCCACTCCATTACATCAATCAGTGACACCTTTTCCACCCCTTTACATCAATCAGTGGTAAATCTATCCGCTGCATTGCATCATTTAGTGATACCCATGTCTACTCCGTTACTTCACTCAGTGATTCCTTTATTCACTCTGTTACATCAACCAGTGATGTTTCTATCCACTGCATTGCATCAACCAGTGATACCTTTATCCAATCCGTTACATCAACCAGTGATACCTTTATTCACTCCATTACATCAACCAGTGATACCTTTATTCACTCCATTACATCAACCAATGATACCTTTATCCACTCCGTTACATCGACATTTATCTACTCCGTTACATCAATCAGTGATATTTGCAAACACACAATCATTACCTTGGTGTGGGATCAACTCCGTTTCACGCTGATGTCATGCCGGGTTCACTACTCCAGCAGTATAAGTGGTTCATTTTGCAATGTATGCACCTATTTTAAGATTATTCTCATGATTATTGTATTGTGTTATGCAATATTTTATATTACCTTATGCCATATTCCATGTTTTATGCTATATTTAGTTTCTTATTATATTATTTCATATTATATGTAAATTTCATGTTTATCTTAATATTGTAGTATGCCATATTTCATGTGATTATGATTACATATATGCCATATTTTGTAGTCCATAATGTAAACTATATATATATATATATTTTTTTTATTTATTTATATTTTCTTTATTCAGTGTTTTTTTGGTTATTACAATTATTGGGTATGTTAAAACCACCAAGCTAGGCACATGCCCATGTTATGGTGGTTGATAAATATCGTAATATTATTATGTGTCATATTTCATTTTAGAATATGCTATATTTCATGCCATATTATTATTTCATATGGACTACATGTCATATTGTAAGCCATATTATTATTTCATATGGACTACATGTCATATTGTAAGCCATATTATTATTTCATATGGACTACATGTCATATTGTAAGCCATATTATTATTTCATATGGACTACATGTCATATTGTAAGCCATATTATTATTTCATATGGACTACATGTCATTCACGTCACATTGTAAGCCTTTTATTATTTCATATGACTATGCCATATTTTACGTCATATTGTATGCCATATTATTATTTCATATGACTATATGATATATTTCATGCCATATTATTATTTCATATGACTGTATGACATATTTCATGTCATATTGTATGCCGAATTATTATTTCATATGACTGTAGGTATATCATATTTCATAGTTTGTAGATTATTATATGAATTTCATGTCATATTTGTGTATGTCATATTACTGTGTGTCATATTTCCTAGTTTTACATTATAAAATAAGTGATAATTTTAACGAATAAAGTGCTTTTGAAAAAGGTGTTGAACGCCTTCATCAGCAAATGGCACTATTTCTTATATTGTATTCATAAACTTTTGTATTTTTTTTATACTTATTTTTGTAAGAAATTATTGTGCAACTTTATAAATATTGTATTCCAATAAAAAATGACAATTTCTTTTTGTTTTCTTTTTTTTACATTAGCATCTTATTTTGTTCATTAAATTTATTGTACTAATACTGTGAACCCAAAGTTCTACAGACTTGACTACAACTCAAAGTCCCAAGTTAATCACAAAATTTGGAGGTCATCATTACCAAAATCCTCCCAAAAACTGTCTTGAACCCAGCAAAAATCAAGGCTTTACGCAATAGTTAAGAAAAATGATGAAATTTGTGTTAATTAAAAAAGAAAAATGAGTTGAATGGCCTTGTGATAAAAGCCATTAAACCTTGAACGTAATTAAAAATATAATTAGCTAAGATTTTACAGTTTTTTTACAAGAAAACAATTTCATACATGCTTTTGTGTGATATACGTATAATCTTTAATTACCAAAATTTTGCATAAATCATTAAATTAATTTATTTCTTTGAAGACGTAAAAAATCAGGGGTAATAAACCTTGCTTTGGGCCAGGCCAGAGTGGCTGACCGACGCCCCACATCGGTGGCCTTGACCTAGTTTATTAACCCAGACCACCTGTCTCCGAAGGGTTAGTCAGATAGTACGGAATGTCATCGCGCGTCGTTAACTCTTGACTCGCTTTGTCTATTTTTAGGGATTTCTTAACCTTGCCATGTCTTGCCAGCTGGGTTTAATGCCCCTGCGTACTTAATTCTTGATGTGACACATCTTGTTTTGGTGGCTGTTCAGTTGATGAAGCCATCTTAGAATGTCGACCCAATCAGATTAGTAGTTTCATCAACTCCCCCAATTTTCCAAAACAGAAATTCCTTACTTATTCAAATGATAATTGGACCCCGCTCCATTCCCTCTCACCTTTTTAGAAAGTTGGAACTTGAGATCATGTGTTTTATGGTTGTCAAGCTTCATTTTTTATTTAAATTTTTTTTATCATACATTAACAATATTTCGTTAAAACTTTATTTGGTAATGTGGGCCTTCTAGGAGGTGCTTAATTGCTTCTAATCTATTCAAAATTTCATCTCTTCTAAGTCTGAACTCGACTTCAATTCGGGGGTTTAGAATAACAGAGGCCTATCTACAAAAACATGGTTTTTAGATAAACATTAATAATGATTGGAATGCTGTATGTACGAGTTAGAGCTTCTTGTCACTAATAAATATGATTATGGCATTACCGACACTAAGCTTAACTCAAAACACCAGTTTTTGTAGTTAGGCCCCTGTGATCCTTAACCCCCGAATTTTCCATATTGATATGAAATTTGTCTATTATAATATTATTTATATATTGATTAATGCGTAATTAAGTCCTTTTTAGGTGTTTTTTCGTGTTAAGTCATTATACATAGTTAATAATTATAATAGTTATTATACATAATTGAACTGCTTCAGTAACAACATTTTGTATTGGTTTAGTGTTAAATTGAAAATGTCCACTGGCTCGGTATAATTATTTCCCTCCATTAGTATTCTGAGCAATGATGAATACATATGGTAGTTAGTCCCAGAATTATCGCACGGAAATAAATCCCGACTTCTAGGAGGGGAATCTAAAAGCTTATCAATGCAATCAATTCTGGACTATCTATTGCTAAATTCATAATTTTATATACAAATGCCAAGTCAGTGAAAATCCTTCTGTCTGACAATTTAAACATTTTCATATAGTTTAAAAAAGTGTTGTAGTTCAACAAATTTGCTGGAAAAACCATTTAAAAAATTAGAAAACACAAATTTATTTAGTATTCTTTAATAATATTATAAAGTAAGTTCCCAGATGGGAGAATTCTGCTCAAGTTGACTTCTAACAAAGACAAAATGTAACATTTTAATATACTTGATATTGTTGAAATTTCGAGTTAACCTTGTTATAAATCGTAACTTTTGTAAGCCCATGTTAGAGATTTCCATTAATATATAAATTTATAATATGTATAGATATAATGTTATTATATAAATTCGCCTTCCGTTTCTGCATATAATGGACGAGAACACCCTTGAAGTGTGAAAGCCAGAAACATTTAAAAAAAACCCGATGGTTGTATCATATTCGACGGCCGGCATAGTCCAGTGGTAACGCATTGGACTGCCATTCCGAAGGTCGCGGGTTCGAACCCGGCGTGCGCAAATAAATTTTATTTGATTAATTTGTGTTATTTCACAATTAATTAATTAAAATAATATATAGTATATTTGCGGCACGTTCCAGAGTGGAAGATACTACCAGTATCGCCCTGGTGTAAGACCACCATTCAGAATTGAAACGTTGCTCCAAATGGCTTTAGCCGTGTTTAGTGACTAGATCTGAATAGCCAGGTACTTCCCCACCTTCCTCTTTCCCTTCCCCACTTACCTTCAGCCTCACAACATCCCCCAATTGGGGATGCCATAGTCTCACTGGCTCCAGACGGGAACTATAAAAACCACTATAAAAAAAAAAAAAAAAGAGATTTTGAAAGTTTGTGCGATACGCGGCTGTCGCAAATAAATTATATGATCCATTAGATTTCATAGTCATTAATTACCATCACTTCACCATGTAATAACTTCAAAATGTAATCGCTAGTGTTTGTTCACTAAAACCATACTTATTTCTGATTGTCCTTTTTCATAAACTAAATGTAAATATTCCAGCCATATATTTGCTAATGTTTGAAATGTCAAGTTTCCGCCACCTAATACTACCTCTAGTGTGCTGAGGTTCAAATCCCATAAACAGAAAGCGTTGTTTTCAAATTAACAATCGTATGTGCTGGCGCTTAAATGATGCAAATTTTTCATATCCAATGGATACTCTTAGCGCTTGAAAAGTTACATAACATTTCCGCTTTATGATTCTGTTAAAATATATTAATTTAATTTCTTAATTACTTTGTAACGAAGCATATTTCCATTTATTTCAGATGCCTGAATATTGCCGGTATCGAAGACTACCCAGAACTTCAAGTTTCCCTTCCAAGATGCTGGAGTTTACCTGACTTAGGTAAGAAAATGAGAAATTATCTAAAAAAGCAAAGGTAGCATTGCACATTGGTGTGCTAATATCAGTGACCGGGTATCTCATCAAAATGACAATTCAACACACTGTAAGGTAGGTGCGTGAGCATGAGATTCTTATGTTCCTCTCAGGTTTGTGGGGTTGTCAAAGTGTAAACTCATTACTAGTTTTAAATAAAAATCAGTCATCATAGTGAAAACAAATCTTTATTACGCCTAGCAAAACATAACTCCTAGGACGGAATTCCATAAAAAAACGTAAAATTAATAATAGTATAAATACCTCGTAAATAGTTACAAGAAAGAGAGAGAGAGAGACTTTTAGTTCAATCATTGTACGACGATCTCCGATCCGATCCTTTAAGCAGGGCCGTCAGCTGTCGAAGGCCTCAGTTCGACAACCAAATCGCCCTCCTAGTCACCAGTCCTCTGATTCAAAAAAGATAAAGGCGCAACCCGCATGGCCCAGCGTCTTGGATTCAGGCCGCCTCTGGTCCAAACCAGCCTCCGTCACACTTCCAGTGCGGAAACGTCAACAATCAGCTCGCTCGAGCCGGACACCTCGATTCTCCCGCCAGGGAACAAAACTCCTGTCACGGCAAATTTGACCGCTACAGCACACGGCAAAAACAAAAAAAGAACTCGACACGCGTCATTCGTGGTCAGGAACAAAAAACAAAAAAAATAGGATCTCAGGCCGCTTGGGAATATCCAAAACTCACGATCCCATCATACTAAAATTTACGACTTTTCTGTCGACTCCCGTGCCAAACACACTTGCACAAAAAACTTCCTTCCCGAGAGCTCACAAACGTACTTCCGCCGCCATCTTGCCGCCGTCTCCCGTTTCTGCCACGTTTGCCAAAACAAAAAAAAAAACCACTCAGTTGTACCAACTAAATAGATACTGTGCAATTAAGTAGGTACCCAGTATCCATTTAGTTGGCCGAATTTTATATGTTACAACACCTACAAAAAGTGATTTAGAGTCATGGAAAGTGATGAAACAAAAACTAGGTTAAATAGGTCACATAAGTAACCATTAAACTATGTTTTTGTTTCATCACTTTTAATGACTCCATATCACTTTTTAAAGGTGTGTTGAATTTTCATTTTGATGAAATATCTTGGAACCGCTAATAAAAACCCTGGAGCTTGGATGTGAGGCATGGAACCGGCGGAGAAAAGATGAAGTAATCTGAATGATGTAGAAATGTGTTCCCCAACGTGTATGTGTGGTAAATCCATGTATGATGGTGTCAAAAATGTTACAATTGTAATGAATAATATTATTTTTTAATGATAGACTAATGTTTATAAGACAAGGTTTTTTTATGCATGGCACAAAGCATAACAAATTATTATAAGTATTATACATAATTTCTCGTCAAAGCAAAGTAGTTTTTATTCCCGAGATATTTTCAATTTGTGTGGAAATTTCGGGCGAGTAATAGAGGTGGGTCCTATGAGTACTTTTCGTTACTGGGTAATCCCGTTTCGAAGAATTCCTCCACATTTTTCCCGTCGCAAATACACCCCAAAAAAAAATACCCATCGAATATACCCGTCAAAAATACCTACTACGAAAAAATACCTATCAAAAATACCTACTAAAAATACCCATCGAAAATACCTATCAGAAATATCTACTAAAAATACCCATCAAAAATACCTACTAAAAATACCCATCAAAAATACCTATCAAAAATACCTACTAAAAATACCCATCAGAAATACATATTAAAAATACCTATCAAAAATACCTGGTAAAAGTACCTATTAAAAATATTTAGTCCCGGTATAAAATACTCATGAATATAGCGAGTAATTATTGCTTATAATAATTTGTACTAGCTTTTTGCCCGTTGCAGGCAACTAATGGTTAAAAATTAAGCAAGGAGTGTGGGTCTACTAAAAATTTAAAAAAATAAATGTATATTTGGAGACAAAAAAGTGCCAAGGAGCTTAATATCTTTTTTTCACCGATCCGTTCGGGTTGTGTAGGTCGAGACGCGTAATTTGATACCCATATCGTATGTACGGTTTTGTCACCGACATTCTTCAAAAGTTGTTATTTTGGAAAAAGAATTGCTCAATTAACACGCAAAATTTAAAAACTTTTAAAAATGTAATATGTATTTTGGCATATAAATGAAACTATGAGTGTGTGACCACAAATATAATAAAATATATGTATGGATAGAAAGAAATGGATATTTTGAGAAAAAAAAGTGCCAAGGAGCTTTCTGATCATTTTTTCACTGAGCCATTCGGATTTTGTAAGTCGAGACGCGTAATTTGATACCCATATCGTATGTACGGTTTTTGTCACCGCCATTCTTCAAAAGTTGTTATTTTGAAAAAGAATTGCTCAATTAACACGCAAAATTTAAAAATGTAATATTTATTTTGGCATATAAATGAAACAATGAGTGTGTGACCACAAATATATTAAAATATATGTATGGATAGAAAGAAATGGATATTTTGAGAAAAAAAAGTGCCAAGGAGCTTTCTGATCCTTTTTTCACTGAGCCATTCGGATTTTGTAAGTCGAGACGCGTAATTTGATACCCATATCGTATGTACGGTTTTTGTCACCGACACTCGTCAAAAGTCCCAGCGAGTTTTATTTTGGAAAAAAATATTGCTACTACCACTTCCACAACCACTACCATACCACTACCACTACCACTACCACTACCACTGCCACTACCACTACCACTACCATACCACTACCACTACCACTACCCGTACCACTACCACTACCACAACCACTACCACTACCACTACCACTACCACTACCATACCACTACCACTACCACTACCACTACCATACCACTACCATACCACTACCACTACCACTACCATACCACTACCATACCACTACCACTACCACTACCAGTACCACTACCACTCCCACTACAACTACCACTACCACTACCACTACCACTACCACTACCATACCACTACCACTACCACTACGACTACCACTACCATACCACTACCACTACCCGTACCACTAACACTACCATACCACTACCACTACCACTACCATACCACTACAACTACCACTACCACTACCATACCACTACCACTACCACTACCATACCACTACCAGTACCACTACCAGTACCACTACCACCACCACTACCACTACCACTACCACTACCATACCACTACCAGTACCAGTACCACTACCACTACCACTACCACTCACACTTCCAGTACCACTACCAGTACCACTACCACTACCATACCACTACCACTACCACTTCCATACCACTACCACTACCACAACCACTACCACTACCACTTCCATACCACTACCACTACCATACCACTACCATACCATTACCACTACCATACCACTACCATACCACTACCACTACCACTTCCATACCACTACCACTACCATACCACTACCACTATCACTACCCTACTACTACTACTACTACTACTTGGTACAATTTATAAATTTGCGTGACGCTATTGATGTAGTTTTTCACTACGGGGCGACGGTATCCGTGTCAAATTATTTTTACCAAACTTTATTTTTTTTTTTTTTTTTGTTGTTTGTTTTTGGGGTGTTATGCCGTGTTGCGCTAACTCCTTCTTTAGCCGACGTTTCGGATCTACCGGATCTGCCCTGATGATGGACACTGCAACGCTGTCCGAAACGTCGGCTAAAGAAGGAGTTAGCGCAACACGGCATAACACCCCAAAAACAAACAACAAAAATGCTTTTGGCCGTGAGAATCTAAAAACTTTCCATTTATTTTATTTCGTTCAAAAGCACTATCGATTTTTAAAAATATACTGCCAAAGTAAGTACCTACACAGATTTTATCGTTTCTTTGAAGTAACATCACTATGTAATAAAACATCTCTTCGGTGCTTGTCTATGATTGGCTGATTTCTGATTATACAAAAGCCCGCCTGTTGGCATTTTTCGGTTCAAATTGCAAATGTCAAAACTTAAGCCGCTTATTGTAAGACATTTTGAACCGAGCGCCATCTGTAGGACGGCCGAAAAACGTTCCTTAACCTTCGGACGATGATTTTTTTCGATAATTTCACCTGCAGACTGCGTGTTTGCGACGGAATTTAATCATTAGGATGACCATGTAGATTTTATAAAAAAATCGTACCACGTGATTTCGTGTTGACCACGTGACTAAATTTTGTCCAATGATACCACTATGCAAAGAAAAACAATTTCACTTAAATTAAAAATCTTTCCCGATAAATGAGGAAATTTGTAATATTTATCGTGAAATTAAATTTTTTTTTTCGTGATATTTAAAAAAAAAATCAACGATACCTGATTAAATCAGACACGACGCTCGATCAAAAATAATCGTCTTTTTAATTTGCGTTCGAGTAATGCGAAAAACGCAAAATTTTCGAGCAAAAAGGCGCAAGAATTTTTTTTTAATGATTTCGCGTTCGGGGTGCGCTCGAAATTGAATAAAAATATAAACGGTGAAGGAAAAACAGTTTTACAGATCGATGGCGATCGATGAAAACGAAACATTGAGAAAATGCACCAAAATTTGGCCGTTTCGAAACCGTGCGTGTTGCAACACTCGCGGTGAAAAGTTGATTTGTCGCCGGGAAGCTCTGCCGATTGACCGGCCGCGAATTAACTTATTGGAGTGTTGCCGTCCCGGCCGCCGAAGAGCGAGAAAATCAGCGCTCTCGTATGGCGCGCCTCGAGCGCTTCCAGTTTCCGCCGGCAGAGTTCCGGGACGATTTTGACGACATCGATTCCCGAACGAAACCTCTCGAGTTTCCGGGAATTATTTCGATACAAACTCTGGTTGAATTTCGCCCAAAACGCGTCCCGCCATAGTGAACCTCGAGTCGAAGCGGCTCCGTGAGAGCGGCGGTCGATTTTCGCTCGCCAGGAAATCGGCAAAAAAACAATTGAATGGGACTTTTTTTCAAGCACGCCAAAACGAACCTAGTGTCCTATGTGACTAAGGGGTCAAGTGGTCGATTTTCGCCTAATTTTAAGCGACCAAATAAAACAAAGAAACTGTGTATTAATATATGTATTGAATAAGGTTAAAAAGGGACAGAAAGGAGTGTAAGAGTATATATGACGGCAAAGTGAATGGTAAAAGAAGTCAGGGATGTCCAAGAATGACATTGCACGATCTAGTGAATAAAATACTTGAGGCGAGTCACTTCAAAAGTTTGAATAACAGAAGAGTATGTTTTATGAGACAATGGTTTATCCTCTCTGTCTAGTCCTGCAAAGAAATAGCTTCATGGTTAGTTAGTTGGTTTTAGGAAAGAAAATTACCTGAACTATCACTACGCAGCAAGTTTCACAAATGCCTAATGCAATTTTTCTTGTATTATTCTAGGAAACATAATGCGGCAGAGCCTGTCTCCGCCCTTGCTGCAGCAGGCCGCTTTCGACGACATAGTCTACAAGGTGGACATCATGCGCAACGTGGGGGTGCGCAGTGACGCCGGCGCTCCCACCCCGCCCAAGGGGGGCAGTCTAAGGCTGAATAGCTTACCCGTAAGTAACTAACTAGTGGTTCTATGAACAGTAGACCTCACGTCTAAAAGTGAAAAATGAAATGAAAAAATGTTTCTAATTTTCTCTTATTTAATAAATCTAAACCAAAAAATTGGAAGTAGATACTTAAATACCTACCTACTTAATTATAAACCATGTATTTTATGTAACATTATTTATTTAAAATATGGAATTATACAATTTGTCCAAAGAAACGTCACAATTCGTTTTTAAAACTTTCTTCAGGCAGGTTAATACCATAATATTGAAAAGCTCTGTCAAAGTAAGGCTTGCTTGAATAATAAAGTGAATGCAGCAGATTTTCGAACACACAAATTAGTCAACAATCTAGTAAAAGTTAGCCACCTAGACAAAGTCAGCCATCTACTTAATGTAATGCTTGCTTGAGTAATATAGTGAGTTTTCGAAAATGGAAACAGAATTTACAATAAAATTTACAAGCAGATCAAATGCCAAAGGATTCAGTTAAAACAGGACTTTGTTACGTCCAGTCAACAATCACACCCTTGGCATACCCTTTGTTACGGTCAGTCAACAATCACAACCTTGGCATACCCTTTGTTACGCTCAGTCAACAATCACACCCTTGGCATACCCTTTGGTACGCTCAGTCAACAATCACACCCTTGGCATACCCTTTGTTACGCTCAGTCAATAATAAAACCCATGGCATAACCTTTTTTCCGACTTCCACGCCTTCATAAATGTATTTACTAGTTTTAAATTCTGACATAGCATAGTATAAATTCTTGTTTGGTCTGGTTCCTTGAATAGACCTTGCTTGTACTTACCTGTAAATTATGATTGCGTTTCTTCTATATTTTAGGCCATGGCTCTGAACGCCCTGCTGCTCGAGGATGCACTGCCCGCAGAACAGCCGACCGTCAGCGGTAGACTGGAAATCAGGATACAGGCGCCCACCAGCTCACCTCTACATTCAGGTAACTACGTCTAAATTACTATAATATCAACCTAACCGTGCCAATTTGTTAAAACGGTAGCACTAATAATAATTGTAGCAATAGGATATTTTCACTGTTTCTTTATTCTCGAAAAAAATTACAATGATGGAAGGTATTTTTATGTCGACGAATAAATTTTCTTTAACGATTTAAAATGTGCCATTTCAATTTGCCGCCAAAACTACATGTTCATTTTTATTTGTGAATATGGCTGCGTTGACACCTCACCGGGCAACGTTGGTGCCAGCCGTCTTACCAGTGGCGTTTTCTACGTCACATTGACGTTGTGGCCAGTTTCAAAATGTGCAGTTTAATCAGAAAAGAAATCTTTAAACCTTCCACACATTATTAACGGTATTCATAGTTTAGGAACATTGCCCTTTTTGAGGTGATTTTGCACAAAAACGGTGCTATACAAATATCAAAATATTATTATTTTTATTATTAGTGACTCCAATGAGGTAGAAATACTTCTTCAAACTTTTATGTACATTTATAATTATTCTTCTTTGTATATCTCAGCTGATTTTTGTATACTCAAGCATGAT
Organism: Hesperophylax magnus; assembly: GCA_026573805.1. Lineage (NCBI taxonomy): Eukaryota > Metazoa > Arthropoda > Insecta > Trichoptera > Limnephilidae > Hesperophylax > Hesperophylax magnus. The sequence goes on along the minus strand of JAIUSX010000184.1, from coordinate 6,488,644 downwards.
TGACTTCATCCTGCAAAATGCCGAAGCAGAAGATTTTCAAATATTGTCAGGATATTCGTAACCCCAGAAAGTTTGTCTTTATTTTTTATTTTCTTATAAATATTAGTTATATTTTACAAAATATTACATATAAGGGCAGGGCATTCTTAATCATGTATAATGTGGAAAGCAAACACAGCAGCGACCTTATGATAGAGTACCTTATATTGGCGGCTCGTCTACCAATAGCGGACGTGACGGATTGTCGTTATGTATCCAGCACCGCGACGAGCCGAGCTAGTCGAAACCGATTCATTCCGTTCCCGATTGCCGAGATTATGACAACTCGCGAAGCGCTCCCGTATTTGTTATTCATTTTCTCGTTGAAATATCAAATTAAATTGATTGTAAATAAACTTGCAGTAACTTAATAAGCATTCATATTTGATATAATATCACAATGAACACCAGCAATACTTTACGAGAATTCTTGTGCCTGGTAAGGGACGATTCTTACTTTGGTTGGTCATAAAATCAAAAACTCTAAGATCAACTTCACCTCATTTTCCCAGTACATACTTCAAAACTAATAAATTGTCCCGCTTTCAGCCAAGATGCAAGCCACGGTGGTGGACAAGAAGCCACGCGAGCCTCTGAAGATGGGGCTCAGCAACGGGGCAGTGGGGGGGCACAGCCCCAACATCGATGACCCCTCCATCTACTTTGATGCTACTGAGAACAATCCGCACGCTAACAGGGACACAGAGAAATCCCCTAGCCCCAGTCAGGCCAAGGTTTGTACGATCATTGTATACCCCCAAATAAATAAAATATAAATTTATAATTACGAAGCATTTCGTAATTCTACCGCCGTTGGGACTTGTAGGTAAAAATATTTAAAAACTTGAAAGGTTAAGTGGTTTACTGTTTAATTTTATTATTAGAGAGACTAAAGCTAGTAACACAAGAGAGATATAACCTCAGAATTTATATGGGCGTGGCCTATACACCATATCGATGACCATGCAATCTCATAGATTCGTCACAGATGGGTAATATAATATATATGTGACTGTTGTATGTGATTTTTTGGTCATGCCCACTTATATTAAGTGATTATATCTCTCGTGTGTGATTATGCCTCCAATATCCTGAAGGTGATGTTCTTTTTCAACACATTAAGAAGTTGGGAGTGCTAAAATACCTGAAAAAAACCCTCGACTGCAGAAACAGGTTCCCCTATCTTAACAAACAGATTGCAATCTTTGGAGCACAAACGTCAATGATATGCTGTCTTTGTTCTGCCGATATTTCAATGGTAGATGCGCCGAGGAACTAGCGATATTGATCCTTTCTCTTCAATTGAGATTGAAGCGAAACTGAAAGTACTTAGTGTGAGGAGAAAATAAGAGCACAGATGTATAAATTCTTCTGTACCTATTTTTTCATTAATGTTGTATCATATTTTGTATCCAGAGCCAGCCAAGTTCCCGCGGTGAGGTCCTCAAGAACGGCGGACTGGAACCGTTCCTTGAGGACAGCCTGGTCCTGCGTCAGAGAAGCGTGACTCCGGCTAAGAGTCAGAACAGTCAGGAGGCGGGAGCCGCTTCCCTCATGCTGAGAAGGTACCAGGTCGTGGGTCGGGATGACAGGTGGGTCTTATTGCATAACCTAACCTTACAATTTTCTCTTTAGAATTTAGTTGTTTTTCGGGTGGCACAATTCTTCAGCAAATAACTCGACAAACTTTTCTCTGTCTCGGCCAATATGTGAGTCATTTCGTGATAGTTGACTAAATCTTGTTCTGCTAGTTATGAGGGGTTGATGGGTCAGCAATCTATTTCTTGATTGCTCCTATGTTTTTCAATGTCTCAGAAATATGATTTAAGTTGCGAAATTTGGGAACACAGCATTCAACACACTGGGTTCTCATTCTTGTTTGCCATTTAGTGTGAGAACGGTTTTGAAAAATTAAAATTTTTGTAATTAGTAATACATTATTGTAGAAAAGGCTTCAGTTCATCCGTTCAATCATCAACATTTGATTTAATATCGATTTAATATTCTCAGTGCCTTTTCAGATTTTAAACAAATTGCCATCGGTCAACAAGCATGACTCATGTTATGCTTGGCAGCAGTTCACAATTAATTGATTTGTCTTAAAGAAATTATGTATTACTTTATTTAATCGTAATATACCTATTATTTATTTACGTCTGTCTCAACACAGGAATTTCCTAGTTAAACAGGCATTGAAAAATCAATTATAATAATATTTTATCAAGATAAATAAATGAAAAAAATTATTCAAAAGCTGAAACATATAGAGAATCGGAAGATATGATGGTCATCAACAAAAAGTTTGCCAAAATGTGAAGAAAAATGGCCAGTAATTATATTTTTCAATCCGTATATATCTTCTCCAGAACTCCGAAGACGCCCCGTCCGTCTCCACTGCTGCAGATCCGCAGCGCTGGCGCCATACCTACGTCACCGCTGACCATGTCGACCGTGGCGGCTCCCGTAGCCAATGATGACGGCGACGACAATGACGAGGCCGAGGACGAGGAAGACGATGAGGACGAGGATGAGGAGAACGAGGAGCGGGAGGCGCGCATGAAGGGGCTGCAGCACACAAAGAGCACCGGCGATATTCTAGACGGAAATCAAGGTAATTGTCATAATAATTTGATTTAAATTAAATATGAAGATCAGATGAACTGAAGCCTTTTCTACGAAAATGTAATTTTTATTAATCATTCAGTGGCTGATTTGGCATTGCGTTTGGGTGCCACCCAGGCGTTGGCTAAGTCCTCCATCACTACACAAACAACAGATACATATTCAACTGTGGTGATTGTAGAAAATTTTCAAATATTGTCGGGTTATTCGTAACCCTGGAATGTTTGTCTTTCTTTTTAAATTAAAAAAAAACTAATCATTTTTCATGCAAGAAATTTCGTATGGTATTTGCCTAAAAAAAGAGATTTACAAATATTAAAAAGAACAAAAAAAAAAAAAAATTGTGGTCTAAGCTCGCATCAATCAGAGACTCGAGCAGAGAAATCTCAGCAACTTTTTCTGAACCCTCCAACATGAGGTCGCACCCCATCTCGCGAGGATTTCAGATAGCCGAACCATTCCAGTCTTCTTCGAACCAAGGAGAAGTATAAAATTCTCAGAGTACAGGTATCATAATCTTCCTGTTACCACTGTTAGCCACAGACAAAAACAGAGCACAGGAATCATAATCATTTGATTTTATTATTCCTGTTGCCACTGTTAGCCACAGACAAAAACAGAGTACAGGTATCATAATCATAATGATAATGATCATAATCTTCCTGTTGTCACTGTGAGCCACAGACAAAAACAGAGTACAGGTATCATAATCTTCCTGTTGCCACTGTTAGCCACAGACAAAAAACAATTTCACATGCACATTTGTGACTTGATTGTTATTTGGTTTCAACACACCCGTGTCATTCACTTTATAATACACTAGTGGAAAACTGTCCCGAACCCATCTAACAAAAACAATTGCATTTGCGACTCGACTTGTACGGGCCACGTCTCTTCACCTTGTTTGCCAATATTTTTCATCAACATAAAATAAAAATAATAATGCCATCGCCCTATTTTTGTAGCCTCAGTTGTTTTGCAGAAATTCAAATGTAACATTATCATCAAATGGCCATTAAGTGTCATTTTGTTTTTTTAGACATTTGAAAGGTCCCTGCTAAACGCCGATTCTAGGTGCGTTTCAGCTTTCTATCAAATTGTAATATGCTTAAGACAAGCTTACTAACATGATAGTTTGATGGCCATTTGATGTCACATGTGAATTTCTGCGAAACAACTAGACCTAAGGCTTGTATTCCAGGATTAATTTAATTTTTATTGTTCCTAGATGAGACCAGAATGTCAGGACATGTGGAGAGGGGACGTGCCAGACAGAGGACACCGTCGCTGGGAGGAGAAAATCAAGTCGCCATCAGAGACGTGAGTTGAGCTCTTCATTTTTCCATTGTAAAAGACCGCCATTCAGAATCGAAACGTTGTTTGAAATGGCTGAATAGCAGGTCCCCCCTAACTTACAACAATTAGGGGGGACCTGCTATTGTTGTAAGTTAGGGGGGACCTGCTATTCAGCCAGAATCGAAACGTTGTTTGAAATGGCTGAATAGCAGGTCCCCCCTAACTTACAACAATTAGGGGGGACCTGCTATTGTTGTAAGTTAGGGGGGACCTGCTATTCAGCCAGAATCGAAACGTTGTTTGAAATGGCTGAATAGCAGGTCCCCCCTAACTTACAACAATTAGGGGGGACCTGCTATTGTTGTAAGTTAGGGGGGACCTGCTATTCAGCCAGAATCGAAACGTTGTTTGAAATGGCTGAATAGCAGGTCCCCCCTAACTTACAACAATTAGGGGGGACCTGCTATTGTTGTAAGTTAGGGGGGACCTGCTATTCAGCCAGAATCGAAACGTTGTTTGAAATGGCCGAATAGCAGGTCCCCCCTAACTTACAACAATTATTTATTTACTTTTTTATACACCCATGAGGCTTTTACATTGGGTTATTTAAAATGGTTAGAATTTTTAACCCAAGGATTAGTAATAAACAATGGTTTACCATTTGATAAAAAAATAAAATTGTCAGATATAATATTTTGACATGAAAAAATTGTTTACATATGTTTTAAACATCTAATTTGTTATGTTAAAAACGTCAATATCATTTGTATATTCGTTTGCTAAACTATGTAGGCGAGGAATTGACTTTATAATTTGTTTTTATTTGGTCCTTATGCCTAGAGTGTTGATTAGGTACTCTAACATTGACTAGACTCGGGAGTTGGCAACGGTCGAAAAGGGGATGCCATAGTCCCACTGGCTGTTGGGAGCAGTTGGGACTCTTGTGGGGTACACATGAAAGAATTTTTTTTTTTACTGTAAATGTATTGTTAAGCTTGGGGTGGTAACCGGGCACTCGTGACAGTGGCAATTCAACACACAAAAAAAGTATGTAAAGTGATGAAAAAAAAAAAGTTAAACTGGTTATTTTAGGTTAGGTTATAAACCTAGCCTATAAAGCTTTTTTCGTTTTTTTCTCATCACTTTTAATGACTTTATATCACTTTTCAGAAGTGTGTTGAATTGCCATTGTTCTGAGTTGACATGAAACTATTGGGGTATATCATTTATTTGGACAATAAAAAAATGGTTCCATTATTAAGAAATACCTTTCATCAAAATGAAAATTCAACACACCTTTAAAAAGTGATATAGAGTCATCAAAAGTGATGAAACAAGAAATGGGTTTAATAGTTACCTATGTAACCTATTTAACCTAGTTTTTATTTCATCACTTTTCATGACTTTATATTACTTTTCTTGGAGGTGTGTTGAATCACCAAAAAAAAAATCACATAAAAATAGCTGCTTTTTTATTCATTCCTTGTCAATAATTTGCTTCCTAAGTCCACTAAGCCCCCTTCGATTATTTTATTTTATTTTGAAATTCGGGAACGTCCTAGTCACTCTTTTCAGTACCCACAAAACAAGGGACATAAATGATCAAATACCAAAAATCCTTATCTTCGACCTTTATCAAACTAATTTTGGTTGTCTGTGATGTGCGTTATTTCTGCGTGAAAATTTTCACATTCACTGAACTCGGGACCTATTTACTGAGCGTCATATTTAAAATTTTCAGAATTAACAATATCATCTTGCAATTAATTATTCCCATATTTTTGGCATCAATGGAAACAAATTTTCTCACGAAATTGGTTTGTAACCTAGATGGTGTCTCGTATAAACATATCTGATTTTTATTTATTTAAAAAAAGTCTAAATGAATATTCAAGAACAACTTTTTCAAGGTATCTATGGAAGCCACCATAATAATTAACATAACAATCGATGAACAATAATTATTGTTGATTATGTGTTGCAGAAGTCCTCGAGTGGCAGCCGCATCCCCGTGGCCGTGGGTGTGCCTCTGGGAGCCCTGCGACTCGCCAAGTGTGCCAGCTGGAGCGGTGTGGAGCAGCCCCCTGACAGTCCGCAGACACCTCTGGACGTGAACGAGCTAACCCCAGGTAACCTCCGAGACGACAGGCAGCCTTAACGCTATACTGATCAACATGAGATCACACAATTGATAATCTTAGGGAAGATTTGTACAAGACGTATCAGATGAAGAAGAAGTGTGTTGGGCTACAACCAGGTATCTTTATAGGAGAATGCTTGGTGAGTACCCGCTATTCATGCATCACATGGATTTTCTCTCTGAAAGCCTCCAATCTAGGAGTAGTGAGGTCCTATCAGCATTTAAATAATCTACTATCTAGCATGGCTAATGACATTGCAATTTGGGGGGCGGTTTTGGGTACCCCCACCCCGGGAACCATTTATTGGAAAACAAACACCTACCATAGTTCACCCCAAAAGCGCCTGCCAACCAGCTGCGTGGCGTGCCAGATCGGGAGAGGCTGGTTTGGGAAGACCATTTGACCTCTCGAACCATCGCCTTGCGCCGCTGCGGGAAGGATAGATTCATAAGTCCTACACTTCTCACTTTTTTGATCCCTAGATTCCTACCCACCCCTCATGCCTTTTCCCTCCCCAGAACTTCTTCTCCTTCCTTTCCTTAAAAATACCCCTCCACACAACATCCCCAAAGATAGGCCCTGAGGGAAATTATTTTTATCAGGGCCTCCTGTGTTGGGTTAATGTAAATTTTTTTTACTGGAAATATGCTACTAAATTATAGGTTTCTCTAGGTCTTTTCACATTTAAAACAGTAGCCTTGAAGGTTACAAGAGTTATTTTAGGCAAGAACTATAAACTACTGTCAAACTTGGTTATAACGAGCACGAGGGGGCTGACTAAATTGCTCCTTATAGCCATTAATCGTTATATCCAAAATAGGTTTTTTTGAAAGTCGTAAATACCTACCTACATGCCTCTACTATCAATATATTCCCAAAAGTACAGTATATTTTCAAAATACGAGTGGGTATTATTTATTTAAAAATAATTAGAAAATACATTTTTATTACTCAAATTTATTATCAATGATTGTTTTAAAGATTTCATGCTTCTCAATTTCCTCTTCAAAACAATCAACGAATCATAACTATCATTACCTGGTTCAAGGCTTCCAACAAAAATATCACTAAATTGTGTATGTTTTTATCACTAGTTTGTGCGTGCTGTGCCTACTACCTACCGCTTGTAAAATCGCACCTGTCATAAATGCGGGATTGTTTTGGTTTTCGGCTGTAAAAAATTATTTGTCACAAACCAGTGATGCACAACCTGCAGCCCCATTCTTGCGGCCCGCATGTCGATTTCATACGACCCACTTGGCTAAAGAGAAAATTCCAAATTTTTGGGGAAATTCTTGAAAACCCTGGCTGAGATTTTTTTTTATTGAGTTTTGGTTAATTTTCGCTGCATTTACTAAATGGAACCAAATTTGAAGAACCGGTTTACAAAACACGAAATTCAAAAAATTAACAGAAACCTTTACTCTTGAATTTTGCTGTCAACCCCCTCCCTGATGTAGGTACTTGTTACTAGATACCTTCATAAATATGTTTGTTGGTTTTTAAAACAAAATTGACGATGACTTGTGATACAAAAGAAGACGTAAAAAGGGTTCAAAGCTTAAATTTTGCATGACTTCTGCAGATTTTATGACAATTTTACATTGCGCCCGATTGATACAATGGTTCACATAGCCGATAATCTTACACAAGTATTGCAATAAAAATATGACTACGTCCCTACGGGATAGGAAATTCTTGAATAATTCCCTTCAATTAAACTATTTTTTCAGACCCAATGACAATTTATTTTAATTTAGTTGACAATTATATGAAGATAAGGCTGAACTAAAATATCGTTTTGTAATTGCTCATTATAGCTATAAACTCACTATTACCATGATCGTTATAACCAAGTTCGACTGTGTATTATTATTAAATTTATTTTTAAGTTATGTAGATCAATTTGTGTGTATTGTAATAAATAGGATTACTAAATCTGTAATAAATACAAATTTAAAAAAAAAGTACCTTGACTGCTGTTGCTGTCCTTGATACTACCGGCACAGTCGGGAAACACGCCAGACGCGTTGACTGACAATCTTCACGCAAGAATGGATCGCCTCAACAATTCATTCATGACTTCAACGGCTCAGCTGTGGAAATATTTGCAAGCCACTGTGTTTCCTCCCTCCTACAACATGCCCTGAGCAAAATTATTTTCCTTAGGGTTGTGTGGAGTTAATGTTAAAACAAAACCATAATATTTAATGTTTTCTTATTTTGTGTTGCAGCTCTGAGGAGAAGGAGGCAAAATGCGGCAGACAAGTACGTGACGGACCCTTCCCAACTCTCCCTGCGCTTCAGCCGGCCCCGCGGCCGCCCCCAGTGGCCCGTGCAGGCCGCGCAGACGGACATCATGCTCACCAGGTAACTAGCCAACCTAATCTAACCTAACCTCAAGTGTCTATGGAAACCAAACCTAACCTAATATCAGTTGACACCACATTATGTCCTACCACTTAATATTCTGTTTTTAATGACCTAAAAACCCCTACTAAAGTTAAATAGATATTTCAAAGCTCAATAGTTCATGATGAAATTGATATTGCTAGATGAAAACAATTACCTTGATCTGAAAAGCTGTGCAATTTTTGTGACTTCAGAACTCGCTCTCAAGAGAGTATATGAGTGGTGGAGTTGCGAAACCCGCTCTGAAACTTTCAGCTGATTTCGAGGCAGTCAAGTCCTTTTCAAGTTCTGTTATTATCTGAGTACTATGAAATAACCGACCGAAGTTAAAATAATAACAGAACTTGAATTGTTAAAATTCTGTGAAACAACCCTTCCTTGGATATTATTTTTTATTCGAGTTGTTACAAACTGTTCATAGTTCATAACTATCTCTACTTTTCTAGAGCAGGCAAAAATCTCGACAAAAATTTCTAGAGCAGGTTTTGCAACTCCACAACTCATAATGCTTATGTACATTTTTTATACTACGTAAATATTTAATTACATGATTTTTCATTCAGGCAAACAAGCCGCGGCGTCCCCACCCACCTGCTTATGTCCTCGTCTTCCCAGCCCATGGCCAACCAGTCAGACTCATCCTCGTGCTCTCCGCCGCCTGCACCCCCCGCGCCTGCGCCTCCCGCCCCCGCCCCCCTGCCCAATGCGCCCGCGCCCGTTAACAACCCGGCGCGCGCGCGGCGCTTTCGTCCCCAGCCCGCCACCGCCGCCACAGAGGGCGGGGATACGTGAGGGGGGGGCAGGGGCGCCGAGCGGGGCTGGTGCAAGGTGGAGGGAAGCTGGGTCAAACTGTGAACGATTCCTGACATGAGGAACGCCAGGAAAATTTCCTCTTTCAGCGTGAGGGGGAAAGTTATAGATAAATTGGGTAAATTTTTAAAATTTAGGGAAATTTTCGAAAAATGTGGGTCAAATCAAAAAGTGGCAAAAAAATAAAAAAATGTGGGGAAAAATTGATAAGTGGTGAAAAATTTGGTGAAAAATGTGGCAGAAATTTGAAAAAGGTGTAAAATGTGGCAGAAATTTGAAAAAAGGTGTAAAAACCTCATTTTTATTGGAAACGAGAATTTCGCATGAAGTTGGGAAAAAACTGGATATATTCAAGGACATGGAGGGATGTTTTTTAAAGGACAATATTTCCATAACCAACATTGTGTGGATTAGCTGGATTCGAGTAAATTACGACGAGAGATTATTCTAGTGATATGAATGGGGCGGTGATATGTTTTAGATACAACGCAGTAATTTACGCATCATTAACGTCGGTACAGTGGAGAGTAGTAATTGATCTTGTAATACGACGTGATCTGAGCAAGGTGACCATGACAGCACGCAATGACGACGCGGTGTTCGCAACACGACGATAAAGTATATTTTGAGACCGCCACTAAAACTGTGATCACGAGATTATTATTATTGTTACAAAAATGTTATTGTTTTCTCTTGAATAACAAGACGTTTATTGCTTTGAATTTTTTTTTTAAACATGCATAATCAAACAGAAATATTGATTTACTTATTAATTATATTGTAAGTTGAATCTTAAACAAATAATATTTATTTAGCATTTTGCATTGGATTTTATGATTGTACCAAAATCTCGTAAGAGACATCTATTGATTTGGTTATTTTTTCTGCCGTCAGCAAGCGGCACATTGTTGATTTTAATATATTCGCAATTAGTTTCGAAATGTTGGGAAGAAAACTCGTTTGGAATTATTTGCATTGCAAATAAGTGATTAACCAGATAGAAGAAGATATCTAAATTAAAATGTTTTTTTATAAAGAACATTTGATTGCTGAAGACATTAATTTTGTTTCATTAATGATATTTATATGCATGGAAAAAATATTTTTTGTCATAATATTCTTCCCGTTGAAATGTTTAATTGTTTCTCGGCTTCTTAACATCAGTGACGTCTGTAACAGACGTCCTGGACGTAAACTAATTGTAGGTCTCTCCTTATCGGAGGTTGAATAACATCAGAGCTTGTATGTCAGCTGGCAGTAAAAATGACCATATCCAGTGAATCCTGTAAAATGATGTATTTATTATAAAAACACAATTTTTCAGACTGTGATGATCTGTACGTAGGTAAAGTCAGCCTTATTTAGGCTAGAAATTAAGGCAAATTACTACTTTAATATTTTTAACTATGTATTGTATTTTGCAAATATTTAAAATTTGTAAAAAATAATACCGTTTCACGCTTTTATGGCCGAAAAAAAAAATGCCACTTGAATAATGATGTAATAATCTTATTATTATTATTTATAAAGATACCAAAGGCTTTTTGAATGGAAGTAATAATAATGAATATTGTGTAAATGTTTAATATTATTACAATAATAAATAATAATGTTTGCCTCGTCGTGCATTAATAAATGAAATGATACTACGTACTACCGCTACTCAAGACGATGTGTGAACAAAAGTACTGTTATTAATAAACAAATAGTGTGGGATATATAATAATATAATACCTACGGAGCGGATATTGACATTTTAAAATCAAAAAGACTTAATTATTAAAAATGAACTTTAAGTGTATCTAGGATAGTGTCTATTTTAAAACATGTTGATTATATTATTTAAAAATGCTTCTATTTTCAAAATCCTTTTTACTGCACTTGCAATTTATGAAGTATGCCTTTTTAAATATTCAGTCACACAGAAGAACAAAGATTATCCGAATTATGAATTTATCCAGTCACATTATGATTGTCCAAACAGATTCAGAATTCTGAAAATTGAAGCTTTTCAAAACAGAAGAACAAACATTATTCAATAATGTTTGTCCAAATGTATTCCGAATTCTAAAATTGAAGCTTCTTTAAACAGAAGAACAAACATTATCCAAATTATGATTTTATCCAATAATGTTTGTCCAAATGTATTCCGAATTCGAAAATTGAAGCTTCTTGAAACAGAAGAACAAACATTATCCAAATTATGATTTTATCCAATAATGTTTGTCCAAATGTATTCCGAATTCGAAAATTGAGGCTTTTTGAAAGCACTACATTCAACGATTTATCAATCCATGATTATGCTAATGTTATGGACTTTTGAACCTATCTACTGCAAAGGCAATAATAATGTGCGTGAATAAATTGTGCTTACAGCGTCACAAACATACTTAACGTTTCCGGGCGTAAATTGCAGTTACTTCGGGAGGTGATTCTACACGATAGTATGAGTAAAAAAGATAAATAACTTTTTTTTTAAATTCCATTGTTTGTTTTTATCCACTAAAATTCTGTAAAATATCAATACCTGATAAATAAGCCGGAAGTGAAGAGTGGCAACATCACATGGCACACAAAAAATAACAACTACGAGAGTTTTGACATCTAAACATATTTCCTGGAAAAAATGAAAAAAAAAACTTTATAACTTTGGAATTTAGAATCACCTACCGAAGTTTCTGCACTATACCTCCAGACACCTGCGTCTGTTTTTAAAGAAATTTTAATAAAAGATTATCTGGAAAAGAGTGTCGGGCAGCCTATAGACACTGAAAAGGTTCCACAATTAAATTTGACTATTCCACTCCTAAGATCTTTTTTTCTGTTTTACCATAGCAAATTAGTCGGGTTATTTGAAGTTCTTCTGTATTATGTAAATTTTCTTTCTAAGAACAGTGATGTCCAGGTTGATTATACTATTAATTTAATTTGCCAATCCTAGTTGATAAAAACAAATTTAAATGGACTTAAGATGTGTTTAAAAATGAATAGCGTCCTTAAAATCCGAATCAAAAACATTAAGTGTATACATATTATAATTCTTTCTTTTGTGTAATGTATATCTGTAGTGTTACATATTGTTCTTATTTTATTGTTTTTATGAATTTTTAACTTTAATTTATCTCGCTTCGAGCGATGCTGGAATGTTATTATTTAGTTTTTTATAAATTAGAATTTTATGAAGTCAGCGGAGGACTGCAAAAATATATGAAAGTTTTACTGGGCACGAAAATTACATATGTATGACGATATGCCAAAAATATCTGTGACATACCACGAAGGTGTTCATTTATTCCTTAAATGGATGGCCACATCAATAGCACACAACATCAATAGCTGTTGAGTCACGTTGTGCCATATGTGCCACCAAATGACACATCCTCACAAAATTATAAAACTTGTTCTATCTAATTTTCTATTATGGTCAGACATGACATTATGTGAACAGTTTTAGAAAGACATGACACCAATCTCTTTTCGTTTAAAAGTTTACCTCAAAAACAGCGACTCTATTTGAAATTGTGCGACAAGCGGGAATATTTCTGAATAAATTTCTAATTTGACAGATTTTGTAACTACATAACATAATACTATATTTATATTGTCTAGCCTCCAGGGGTTAAAATTAACATTAAAACCATTAAAACTGAATGACATGGTTCTACCGAGATTGATCTTAGTTCAAATAATAATAATAACATGTACTTGGCTAATTTCTATAGCACCATTTTTGTGTATTATTACCTGAAGGGCACCTTAAGTGTTTCCGTTTTGCTAATGCTTGGCAGTTCTCACCCATCTGAAGCCGGCGACTCTCTTTAGGCTATCAGTTCATCTCTCCTGTGAGTGGCCCCTGTATCTCTTTCCCAACAAGGAACAAAGTCCGGTGATATTGGTATTCCAACAATCATTGGACAATCAAAACCTTGGAAAATATCTAGTTGCATAAATTAGAGCATCTGTAGAATTTTAAAAGTCATGAAAATTATGCCATAATGCAGACATTTGTAGTTTTTCGTCAATGTCTTCATTGCTTTTAACAATTTCTTATAGCAAGCCCGTTGTCCGCAATTGTCAGCGTTGTTGGTAGGAATTGACGTAAACCGAATGCTGCAAGACCCTGCGCCAAAAATTAAGTTCGCCATAGTAAGGTAAACGATCTGCAGCGTATTTCAGTGTGGAACTTTTCTCTGGACAGGGTCTCAGACCATTTGGTTTATGTCGATTGGTTTTAACATGGAGAAAGATAATTTATTAATAATTAATTTACCTAGTTTCGAAAAATTTACGAAACGCCCAATAAATTTTTTTTTTTAAAATTGGCACAATTAATAAATGAGCACCGACTGTGAAATGTGTATTTTTGCTGTCCAGTGTAATTTACGTTCATATGTTTTTTCAGCTGTCTGTAATTGTAATTGCTCACCATGATCTAGTCACTTTTTCTCTATCTTGTATGTTTTTTTTTTTGAGACTGAATATTATGAATTTTAAAATTTGGTGCCTGCGTTTGCTTGTTGAGCTTTTATTTATTATCAATAGATGGCATCTCTTTACCTTTTAGCATTGCTTTGCCATTTCAATTTTTTAATATTAAATTTTTTAAAAAAATATATGTTGCATTTTATTTCAAACGTACTTAAATTCTAAAAATCATTTTTTTAAACTTTGAATTTTTTTTAATAAGTGTTAAAATTATTTTGAATAATTATTATATTTAGGGCAAAATCAAAATTTTTGTAGTACATGCATTGCCTTATTCAAATCCGCCATTTATTTTTCTCTGCATTTTTTTTGTTGCTTTTTTATTCAATAATTTTTTTTAAAAAATCTTCAATTTGATTAAAAATATGATGTACCTACTCTGCACTTAAAATTTATAAAAAAATGCCATTTGTGATTTGGTAAGCTTTCATTTATACGCAAATAAAATTAGCACAAAATAAGCTCATTGCTAAGATAGTTAAAAAATTAATATTATATTATCTAGGAACAAATTGCATAGTTGATAATTTTCATGTAATTTATTTTTTAGTCCATCCAACAAAAATATTGTTAAATAATTTATTATTAGAGTTTTTTTTGTTGTTTGTTTGTTTGTTGTATCGACATATTTCTAGAATACCAAAATTAATATTAAATATTGTTGGTAACATCTCATAACTCCTTTACACTGGCATATCTGAGATCTGATCTAGCTTCACATAGGTTTATTTATAAATTTGAGCATTTGATATTATGCATTCATAATACATAGTTATATAATATTTGTTTTTATTTAATTTTTTACTGCATACAATTTCCAAACGAAGCATAATACATAATCAAATATCATAGATAATAGAAATAATTGGAGATATGACATGGCAGCATGCCGAGCTACGACCAAAGTGCACGGAGTATCAAACATGGGGGAGGCAGTGAAAGTTATGCATATGCTGTGTAGATAGAAACAATGACGGGACGCCGCTGTGTGTAGATGCCATTTGCATTAGTATGAGTCAACAATATTGGCATCACTTTTGTACATACGCTTTCATACTGATAATGGTTCAGGCACATCTCTCTTGTTTCTATTATCTATGACTACGATACTATAGTCATTAATAATTTATAACTTGCTAGGTACTTTCTAATCTTCCTCCTAACCTTCCTCTTCCCCTCTGACTGTAACAACTGAAAATTAAAATTAATGTCGAAGTACCTATAATTTTTGAATAAGTATTTGTAGATCCACACAACTAGAGCATGTGTAATAAACAAAATTTATAAGAAAACTATCTCAGGGCCAGTAAAACTATGCCTGAAAGTATAGGCAAAGGAAGGTTGGAAAGTAGGTACTTCAGATTGGTCATCAAACCTAACTAAAGTCATTTAAATTCTGAATGGTTGTCTCTTACCTGGGAGACACTGAATCAAGTCTGGCTCTTATTCATATAAGATCCCTCCATTTAAAATTAATTTTAAAGTCATTCTGCCTATTAATAATAAATTAAATTAATATTTATTCCGTATTTGTAAAAAAGCATTAACTTTGTGGCTCGTCATAATTTTCAATAAAAACACATAAATTTATAATTGACCACTTTATTTTTATATACACTCTACCGGTTTCATAAGAACAGAGTGTAAATAAAATTAAAGTGGTCAATAACAAATTTATGTGTTTTTATTGTAATATTTATTATAATTATGTATATCCGCAAAGTGTTTGCTACACGTGAAAATTTAATATTTATTCATTAAAACATTTATAACGGCTTATAGCGTAACTTTACATGAGGATCTTACACACATAAGAGGCTAACAACTTGATACAGTGTCCTGGCCTGGGTTGAGGTGGTTTTGGCTTTACTCATTATTCTGCAATTAGCATATGCAATATCACCCTACCGTAAAAAAAAGTGCCCAAGTGAAAGGTTAAAAATTAAATGCCATTTACGCTTAAACGAAGAAGACAAAACATTATTTTACAGTTTGAAAATGTTAACTTTGCGATGACAAAATAAGTGGCTAACAACGAAAGAACTATTTTTTAAATCTGTGGATTCATAAAATCTAGGTATATTATATTTTCGAAAAAAATTGCCTCAATTAATAATATTAAGATACACACAACAAACTAAACATTTTTTTTTTTATTTTGATGATTTAAAGGTATTTTATTGAAGGAAGCTATGAAGAGTAATTTTCGATTAAATATCTAAATGACCCCCGACCTATTTTGTAATATATTATTTTGCATTGTCATTTACAACATATTGAAATGTCGCAATTTATGACAGAGACAACGTCAAAAGTTTATCGGCATTGTAAATTATCGTGATTTATTTTTAAGATACTACGCCGTGTTGTGCTTCCTTCTTTAGCCAACTTTTCGGACAGCGTTACAGTGGATCCATCATCAGGACTGAGGTGATTGTGGTGAAGTGTGTGTTTATGTATTATCATGTTGCACACGTCAATCCTCTTAGGGCCGGTATTTCATTATGATTAGTTAGATCAATGTGGTTTTCGGCGTTTAGTTTTGGTGTAGCCGTACTGGATACTGAGAACTATTAAGCGTAGCCCCGTCGTCTCTATTAATATTTATGGGGTTTTTGTGTATTTTAATTGCCTCTGTAATGAGGAGTGTTCAATAAGTTTTGGGTAAAGTAAATCACGATAATATTTTTGGCCGTGGAAATCTCAAATCCTATCCAGTGTTGTAAATTGTTTAGTTGCATTTATGAGTTATCTGATAATTGAACTAGGTGGATGGAACACTTTTACAAACAAATGAATATTTTAACTCTAATTTCAGGTTTTTTAAATTTGTCTAATTAACGAACTGGACGATCAATATGTATTGGCTATATTGGCATGTGGATTTCTCAATCATATCAAAAACAACTTTCGATTTGTAATAATTACAAAATGGTGCGTCTGCATTACATACAAACATCTCTATATTGTCTTTTCAGTGAATTACTATTTATTTACTCTGTAAAAATAAAACAAGATGCCTGCTAATTATTAAATTAGTATTAAAATAGGGCTGGGTTACACTTTAAAAATGTCATATTTAGGTGAAATTTCACCACCTCCAAGTAAACTGTTGAGTAACTACTTGTCAAGTAACTTACATTTACTTGACGAGTAGGATTACACAACAGTGGTGAAACGGATAATATATACTACTCGATGAGTAGCACTAATCACCAATTTACTTGGATGTGGTGAAATACGCCCTTAGGAGCCACATCTCTGATGGGTGGATATGATATTTAATAACAATATGGACTCATTATAACTTATTTTTGCATCAGATTGAATATTAATATGCCTTATAATGTTATTTAAATAATGCGGTGAAAACTAAATTTACTGTAATGATTTTTGTATTTTGTTAACGGCTCCCCTAACAAGTGACCAAATTCTTTTTAAAATGTTACAAATTCAAAGATGGAATTTTTTTTATTAACTCCACATAGGAGCCTGTCAATCATCTTTGGGGATGCTGTGTGGAGGGTCTATATAAGGAAAGTATGTTCTGGGAGAGAAAAGGGTATGAGGGGTGAGTAGGAATCTTAACAGTGTGTCCAGGAGTGACGGACTTATGAATCTCTCCATCCAGTTGTGGCGCAAGACGATGGGTCAAGAGAGACCAGTTGGAGAGGTCAAAGGGTCTCCCCGAACTAGCCTCTTTCGATCTGGCACGCCACGCAGCTGGTGGGCAGGCGCATCCTGAACACACCTCACCCGATGAACCCGGGCACCCCTGCTAAATCACCAAACGTAGCGAACCTCTTAGGGTGACCTATGCTGGAGTTGTTGGTTATCCAATAAATGGTTCCCGGTGTGGCAGTACCCAAAACCGCCTCCCAAATTGGACATAATTGAGAAAGCGGAGATATAAACAATCTAAAACTGTTTAATGCAATCCTGCTCTACTATAATAACTAATAATCCTAACATTAATAAGAAATATTTACATTTTTCTGTCGATTTCCAAATTTTAATCTCTAATTTATATTCACTAAATTGGGTCACTGAATGAAGTTCTCTCCAACAAAGAAATTTCATGTTATTCATTAAAAATGTATCATATTATTTAGAAAATGCTGAGGATGGAACTCTTAAAATTTTTGTAAAATATAGAATAGTACCGAAGATATAAGCCATCAAAACTTTGATATATTTGCGGCCAGACGAAAAGCGTGTGACATCACAGTAGATGCGCGTCAGTACCGCAGCACTGCCATTTGAACAATGAATTTGTACTGCGTGTGATGTCACTAGATACATTTTTCCAATATTTACTTTGAAAGCTCATAACTTTTTTTGAGATATTAACTAATTTTACTGTAGTTATATTATCAGTTATATTTCTTAAAGATGCTGTCAGAAAGTCTTTATGTGTATTTCCGCTTCCCAATAAAATCAAAATAAACGGGATATTTCTGATCGTATCCGAAAACTAAAACATGTTTTTGAAAGGTGATCAAATATGCTTTAAAAGGTTTTTATTAGAAATTAACATATCATTTTAGAAATATTAAAATTTTGAAATCTGTTTTTAAAATGTCTGACCTTACATTTTTTTAAATGTCTGACCTTACATTTTTAAAATGTCTGACCTCATATTTTTGAAATATTAAGATTTTGAAATCAGTTTTTAAAATGTCTGACCTTACATTTTTTAAAATGTCTGACCTCACATTTTTGAAATATTAAAATTAGTTTTTAAAATGCCTGACCTTCCATTTTTTCGTCTAAACACTGTGAATTAAAAATACTAATAATGAAAAAACACATATTTTATTGGACAAATATATTATAGACATCATTGCCACCTCACTTTTTTGTTGTTTCAAATAGAATAACTTCTAGATTTGAATATAAAGTGTGGTATTTTCTTTTTCTAATGCCAGATCATATTTCTAACCATGACAGTAAGGGAGACAAAACGTTTTCCAGGAGATCATATGCGCTGTTCGGAATAGCGAACAAATTGGCTCTACGGCTAATAGTTGTTTGTTCGCAAACCATACCAATTAGCGTGAGGGGTTAATGAAAAAAATTATGCAAATTAGACATCCACATTACGATAAATGAAGTTCACCATACTGCCATCATATACAAAAAGTCCATTAGGAATTTGCAATCTTCACATTCCGATGTTTTTTTTACTATAATAGGTAAAAGATGTCGTATGTCAGAATGTACTTGCAAATTCCTAGCTGCCTTTTTGCTTATGACATGAGCAGTGTAGGTAAATATAAATTAGTACTTAAAACATAGAAATCGATAGAAAACGAATCCTCTTGTACTGGGAATCCATTTTGACTCCATTAATTTATAATATTTTATTCAATTTATAACAAGAATTTGGTATGTAGTGTGGGGGGCCATTATTGAAACATGCAATCAATTAAATCAAACATGAATTGAGATTTCACTGTACAATTCTTAGGTTGGGGTGTTTCATAGCAATTCAAATAATGTTAACATAGTAACATTGTCATCAAATTACCAAACATTTCCTTGACCTTTAGAATGTAAAAAAAAAAGAATGGCCCTGATCGGCAATTTGATGCCAATGTTACATTTGAATTTATGTGGAACAACGCATCCTAAAAACATAATGCTCAACCAACTGTTCATGAAAATCATCACAAAAAATAATGTATGAACTGGATCGTCTTAAACCATATAGAACTAAGTCAAAAAACTTACATTTGAGAAAACGATGGTTTTGCGTTTGGTAATGCTGTGTAAATACCACCATCACTATGGAACTAAATTGTGACCTAAATTTAAGATAAAGGCTTAGATTGAGTTTTGAACATATATTTATTATTCCAGCATATTTAACATATCAATTAAAAATCATTTAAAAAAGTTAGTTCACTCTGGTTGAATACTTCGGTAAGTTAGTTCAAAGTTAGTGCACTCTGGCTGGTTATATTATGTGACTAATCTCTTCCATTGCATACATTAAGTGAACTAAGTTCATTCTTCGAAAAACTCGTCGTCTGAAGCAAGTTCTAGGCCATCAACATCTTCATCACTTGCATTTCCTGATTCTTCTTTTGTACGCAATGCTTCAAAAAATGGGTGATGAATCGGTGGAACATACTTTAATAGTGACATTATGTCATTCTTCTTTGCTTGTGCGATTCGATTTCCTGCAGGGTACAGTTGGGTTAAAACTACCTTGCTAACATTGAATGGTTTTCCCCGGAGTCGCTTATTGAGGTTCACTTCATAGAATTCAACTGCATCGTTGAGAGTGTACTTGAACTTCAAAATGCCTGGTCTTGATTTCACAACACATATTAAACGCATTTTTAACCATTCTACTTTCATTTTTTTGTTAGCGACAGTGGTTTTTTTCCTGTTTGTGAGAAATGATAAAATCGGTTTGGTAGAGACAAAATTTTCAGGGATCATCGTCGAGACTTCAAAGGATTGCTTTCGTGGTCGACATTCACGAATAATAGCGTTGTAATCTTCCACGGAATACACATTTTTGTGATACTTTAGATGTTTTTCAATGTCCCCAAAATCGCTGTCGTTAGGAAGGAAGCTATGTCCTGGCACTGGAAATTTGTGTTCTATAATGTCGATTGGGTTGTCATCTCTCTGAACAATGTACATTATTGCTGCTGCCATCTTGATGTTCCGGTTTTGTCCACCGCAAGAGTCGGACCAGAGCACAAGGTGGTTGGAATTAATTTCGTTAGATGCTAAGTATTTTAGAAGACATGATGCAATTTCGTTTGGCCCACGAGAAGCAAGTCCTTCGTGCCAAACATGCATAGTAGCCTTATCATTCTTGCATTCATGCATTCCTAGGTTATAAACTGAGAGCTGACGCTTATAATATGCTTCACCTGTAGATATCTTGGGTATTGGCAAAGTTTTCTGTAGGTCGAAAGTCAGCATTTCAATTTCTCCTTTTTTTGCAAGCACTATATCATTTTTTTTGGAAGTCTGCGTAGCTTCAACACGGGCGTGGTGAAGAGCAAGGTCTGCTTTCAACTTGTTCATTTTGTCTTTGTCTTGTTCTGACAAAGGTTTTCCTTCTTCTGCCCTTATTTGCACATTAAGGCTATCACAAGTCTTGCATGTATCCTTCTGTGGTGTCTTGAACTTGAGATTAAAAGATCTACGAAAAACTCTCTCGTATGATGATTGACTTACTGGCTTATTGTTTTTGAATTTGCAATCATCGCAATACAACCTGTACATCATGCATAGGTTTAACCCTGGCTGCAGATACTTGCAATTGGGGTTTTTGATACGCGTGTAGTGACTGATGTAGCGAGGAAAGCTTTTAATGTGGTCGTGAACGAGTTTTTCAGTGGCAGCATCAAGTTTATTTCCTGGCACATGGCGCCCCCTGTTATCG
Organism: Hesperophylax magnus; assembly: GCA_026573805.1. Taxonomy (NCBI): domain Eukaryota; kingdom Metazoa; phylum Arthropoda; class Insecta; order Trichoptera; family Limnephilidae; genus Hesperophylax; species Hesperophylax magnus. The sequence goes on along the minus strand of JAIUSX010000184.1, from coordinate 6,467,428 downwards.
GTTAACTTTCCGGATCTACCTTTTACAAGAGCTCGATGCACACGAGCACTGTCAATCCGTAAGGTATTCAAAAACATCAGTTTGCACACCTGAATGTCCTTTTGGTCCCCCTTTAAATAATACGCCCTTGACTCTTGTCTTCTAGATGCCAATCCTTTCACACCAACTCGTTGTTTCACACTGGTAGTCTTCACAGAACCAGCAAGAAATGCAGTTTGGGAATCCCAAGACCCGTGCACATAAAATCTGTCATAACATGCCTTTTTGTTGGCAGTACTTAGAAAATTGTAGCACTTACGTCTACAAGTGCATTTATAATCGATAAAAGGTTTGCCCGTCATAACCTTTCCTTTGGATGAAGTGTATTCTTCTGCCGAATTTCGGTGCTTTTTCCTTAAATTTTTTCGCCACTGCGCAGCATCAGCATACTTGCTTTTCACTTTTTTTGCCCCTTCGTGTAAAACGGCATTAGTTGGCAGTGGCAATGCGTTTCCCTCCGGGGAAGAAGTCTCACTATTTTCAGCATTTTCGGTGAGTTCACGTTCCGCATGAGGAGAATTTTCAGCGCAAATGCGATCTGAAAAACAAAATAATTATTATGAATGGCGAATTTCACTTATTTTAGTCTTTAATTCAACCCTACACTATCTCTAACCATCAAATACAGCAGCCTTCTGTATCATGTTGCTTCAAGTTTCCCCTACATTGATTCAACCATACTGAACTAACTTTTAAAGTGTGAATTTTATTGCACTTAACCTGAGCTTTCCAAAATTATTATTCAACTTATAAATGCTTAATAATAAACACAATCTGCAGTACTCAACAAAAACATGATTTTTTATTTATTTATCAAAATATTGAAAGTTATCATGATTTTGCTACTTAGTTTACTTTGGTTGAAGACTGGAGTGGCTAAGAACGATCCCAGTTCAAAATAACATTTATTTCCAAATACTAGTAATTATTCAAATAGACTTACCTTCTGAATCACTAGGAACATAAGTTTTATCATTGTCATCTGACAATTCACTGAAATCTGACATGGAACACTCTGAAAAGTCATCATTTCTGCTGACCGACGCGCGACCTGTCATGTAGGAAGCCATGTTGGATACTGAGTTAGTTTAGTGTGGCTTGAGAACTAATGGAAGAATGCTCGTTTCTGATTGGTTCACCGTGCTAAAAAACTATCTATGATTGGTCAATCAACATGGTTCTCTCTGGCAAAGGTAGATTATGATTTGGAGCCCTCATTTCAAGCACTAACTCAAAAACTGCAAAAAGTGAGTTAGTTCACTATGGTTTCAGACGATCCAACTTATTATTTATTGCAACATATCGCCAAATAGACGGCAATCAACATTTATATTAACTTATATCCTATAAAATTTATACATTTATCAATTAAATAATAATCAATCGTGCATTTAATTTGACCGGAAAACTTTTTATTATAATAATTACTACTGTTTATTTTAAGTTAGTACTTACCCGCGCGGTACCTAACTGCCGCTCTGAACAGCCATGATATTTAAAAATGTAGCTTTTGTTCTATAGGTGTACGTTAATCTATGGTCTTTGGCGGCTGATTTTCTCTCCCGCGATAATGCGAGTGACAGCGCGGTGGTTGTGTGCCTGTTTCACGGATAAATCAAATGTGTCAATTTCTAAATTATTTCAAATGTTATGTTGTAATTAATTATATTGTATTAAATCTTTGCATTGTGAAAAATACTATATTTAACGCTTTGCATATCTTAAAAAGTTGCTTTATGATATTAATTTATTATACTGTGAATTGGGATGGTGAAATATCAGTCAATAGACTGTAATTAACACAATCAATGTAAGGTGATAAAGAAGAGACACCGGACAACCACTCTCATTCTTTTATAATCCTTTCTCATCTCTTTGATATTTGATTTCTGTTGATTTACATGTTCAATGGTAATGATATTTAAATACTGAACTATAGTCGATTTACGCATTGAAAGCAAAAAATTTATGTGACCAAATTTAACATTATCTACGCGACTGTTGCATATGTAGTCCATCAGCGGCCATCCCCGTACGTGGATGTCTCATATGCGAGCCACGAAGTTTCGCTAAAACACAGCATACATTGTGTCAAAACGTGCCGGGTGGAGTGATAGATTTAGTTGAAATAGTTAATTTAAACATTCTATTAAAATTGACGTATTTGATATATTTGTGACGCATACACTCTACCGTGACCGCATCTGATTGCAAGTGTGATTGTCTCTCTTAAATGTACGTAGCAATTATTCAGGTGCCATAAAGCTTATAAAATGTGGAGGGATATTTCTTAGAGTAATAAGATGGAAATGTGTACATTTTAGTAAATTATTAAATGAAACGACAGTATGAAAAGCTGACCACGCATAGGACGGTCGAACACAATGTAATTAATTTATCTATCTATATATATATTTATTATTATTGTAAAACATAGATGATTATATTGCTTTAATATATGAAAGTTTTTTATTTCATTCAACTTTGCCACCCTTTTTTTTACTACGCAAGAGAACTGCTCCTCACTGTACGGAGTCAGTGGGACTATGGCATCCCCAGTTGGTTCGGAATTACCTGGGTATTGAAATCTGATCACTAAACATGGCTAAAGCCACTTCAAGCAACTTTTCACCAGGGTTTATGAATATGGTTCTATCTCGAGGTGATACACTCTAAAATTCAACAAAATATCATACCTGAACGATTTCACATGACCTAACCTAACGTAACCTGAAGGGGACATTCTATATTATGAATGTTCTGTCCTTTGTACTTATCCACAGTCAGACAATTAACAATTAAAAGTCCTTAAGACCAGTGGCGGCTCGTCTACGAAGGTCTTTTGGTCAAAGACCTCCCAAAATATGCTGCAATAGTATTGATATAAAAAAGGATTTAACAAACTACCCGATTATTAATTTATTTTTAATATTCGTGCATATTCGTATGGTAATAGCGAGTTCCAGTGCCATCTAGGGTCCAAATGAGAAGCTGCTGTACGTACCTAGCGTGGGTCACTTCAAGTTTTGTCCCAAAGCTTTCTCCTTTCTTTCTCTTTGCTATAAAGACAAAGGAGGTAAACACTATCATGTCTGAAGTATGCTTAGTATCATACAAAATTTAGTTTCAAGGGATTTTCGGACATGACCGCGGTGAGGTAGAGATATCTACGACCTAAGATTATTAAGGTATTAGAGGGAGATGTGAAAAAATATCAGTCATAAGTTTTTGTGTTATAAAAGATCATCTTGAACTTGAAATTATGTTCATCCATTGTTGACGTAATTTGCATGGAAATGTCAAATTCTCTGGATATCGCAAACAATTTATTGAATCATGACGAACGTATTCAAATAAAGTGACAATTTTTTTAATTTACAAGAGAGAAAAATAAAGAGGTTAAAAACTAAAGTTATCATTTTTATCAGTGCATTTGCGGGTGCAATAAAATGAACATATGGGTACTTTGCTTTCATTGTTTACTTTTTAAGTCTACTGATAAACAATTGACTGAATTTGGAGTTAATACAAATTAAAATTAAAACTTTTAATAGGAAAAGATCCTTAAAAGAAAAAAAAAACATTAATTAGTTATTTGTGTAAAAAAATAATCTTAAATTAAACAATACTACCGGATTCAGAATTCGAAAGAACACAAATCCATTGCAGTAGAGTATAGCGGGTTCAGACTATTCAATTTGAGTTCATCAACCCGACACTTGAAAGCATATTATTAACGAGTGTGAACCTTTTGTCATTCAATAAAAATTGATCAACTATAATTGAAACTCTGAATCCGCCAGTAGAGATAGAGAAGTAATTGAACATTCACTTATTCGAAGAAAATGTTCCCTGGATAAAACATGAATATCTTGAGTAACCTTACAAAAAAACTAACTTGAACAAAAAATAAGTCCCTTAAAAAAAATCAACCCATACGTAATACATATATTTTTATTAAAATATGTATTAAAAAATATATTTATTTTTCGTTTTGTTTGATTGCCTTGACTCCCCAGGGCCTGGCTCTTAACTGTCGTGAACTTTGAAAATGTATTATAAAACTTAAAAATATAATTTTTTTTTTTGGTTTGACCGAGGATTTTGACTGACCATCCTCCCCAGGGACTGGGGTCAACCGTGCTATCAGTTAAGCCAAATCCTGATTGGATGGTGCCGAGATTTATTTCGTATATTGCTGTAATTTTTTTATAAAATCTTCCAATTTCAGAGAAATGCGCGTGTGTGTGCGTGTGATTACCACCACTGAGCACTGAGAGAATGCACTGTAATCGACAACAAGTGAAATTCAAATAGATGTATAATAAGTACTTAATACAAACCAACATGGCTTACTAGCAAGCCTCATCTGGGCACAAGTTTTAGATTTGTTTTTTTAAAGCCTTAGACACATTACGCTATACAGGGTTTTCCAATAAGAGGTGTTATTTTGATATTCAATCGTAAAAGATCAATGGTTTCGTTGCTTGTGTGGCACGTAGCGCCGTCTTGTTGAAAGTAAACGTTGTCCAGATCAATACCATCCAATTCCGTCCATAAAAAATCATTCTCTCGATAGCGCAATCCATTCACCGTAACTGTTGCTTCAGCCTCATTTTCGAAAAAGTAATGTCCAATGACTCTGCCGGACCATAAACCGGACCAAACAGTCACACGTTGAGGATAGAGATGCCTTTCAACAATAATACTTGGGTTTTCCGAGTCCAGATGCGACAATTTTGCTTGTTGACGAAGCCACCGAGGTGGAAATGGGCCTCATCACTCAAGTTGATTTGCATTTGATTCACTCAAGTGAATTTTAATAATTTAAATGCGTTGTTGAAGCGTGTATCGTTCCATTTTTATTAATGGCGTAGTTTCTACTTGTCAAATGTCAAAAAATGACAGCTTCAAAAGTAACATCTACCGAAATAGCGGGCTATTCAAAATAACACCTCTTATTGGAAAACCCTGTATTACGCGCGGATAATTTTTGTGCATGGCGTATACATATTATATGTTGGGGTGACACACTATGCTATAATCTTTCTCAGGAGAGGGGGTCAGATAAATTGGGGAACTGCCGCGGAATATCATTTCTTTCTATGGGATCTGTCATTTTGACAGATGACAGCCGCGTAATTACGGCGATGAAGCCGTAAATTGTTCTGACCCCCTCTTCGGCCTACGGCGGGATGTCGCATAATTTTCAAATATAGCCTGGCTAGCAGATCACAGAGCATATCGTCGCTAAGCCAACACTTATAACACCAACATCTTTTTAGGTGTGACAGATCTGCCATAATTTGTCTCCCTAGATCTGGTTTCTAAACAAGGCTAAAGTCATTTAAAGTAACGTTTCAATTCTGAATGGTGGTCTTACGCCAGGGCGATACTGAGTATATCTTAACACTCTGGAACGTGCCGCAAATATATGTCGATATACAATTGGTAGTCGAAAGCCTTACCCCTCGACCACCAAGGCCTGTTTGGTGACCAGATCTGAATAAGAAGGTACTTCCTTACCTCGCTCTTTCCCATCTCCTTCCCCTCCCCGTTACCTTGAGCATCACAACATACCCCAATTGGGGACGCCGTAGTCTCGCTGGCTCCACGCGGTTGGGAGCAGTTGGGACTCTTCACTTGTTCTCTCTAGTGCAGATAATATTTTAAATGTTTTTCCATTGCCCATGGTATGTATGTTGTCTATACGCTAGCGCTATTACATTAGGTATAAACGAATGTCTACGATAAGGAAAACGTGCTAAAATAATACGATACGTACCTATTTAGCATAATAAAATTTGTTTATCCCAAAATGCTTTCCAAACACTCACATTAAAACATTTTTTTAAATAGCTTATTTAAAAAAAAAAATAAGGCCATTATCTGAGTTTGCCGATTTTTTTCATTTTTCCATACGCCAAAGGAGCTCAAACCAAAACCTCCTAGATCACAAAACACCACCATTGTTGGAAACCAATAGATATTTTTCCTTAAATATTGTTTCAATTAAAACTTCGATTATTTTTAAATTTGATTTGTTCAGAAAATAATTGACCATTAAAATATTCAAGTTCTAAATTAAAATAATAAATTAGTTAAATCACATTTTTTGGCCCTTTGGTTTAATGGTGCTTGAACACCTTTGTCGCTCGGCGCCTCGTATAAATGTACATAGTACAGGTACCTACTTTCAATGGATCACTTCTGTAATAAGGCGGTAGTTTCTGCGATACTTGTCTTATTGTGAAACGATATGTATCTTATTACCTGAGATATCAAATGACCCTATCCATATTTGAAGTAGAAAGTAACCCACTTCTTCTTTCGTATGGCGGGGGGGGGGGGGGGTCAGAGGAGGACATCTAGGTCTGCGAGCCAGTCTAGGGCCTCAGGCGTCGCCATGTAAATCTCATCAATCCCGCCGGGGAATGAATGGAGCGGGCATTCGTTGCCCACATGTTCGGTGCTCTGCACCGCACCACATTCACACATCGCCGACTCTTTAAGCCCCATCTGTGCATTATGTGTGCACAACGGCTATGGGAGCACCTTAACCTATTGATGGCGGACCAGGGACCCAATTTTCATTTCAGTAGACAACTGCTCGCATGCGATAATTATCTACGTTGTTTATGGTTTTTCTATCATCGAGTACTAATTTTCGATAGAAAGCGTATTTTGGAATTTCTAATAGATAATTATCTATTACAAAGCAGTAGATAATTGGACTATTGGTTTTAGTAGTAGTTCAACTGTCAAAAAGTGTTACTTGTACGCACGGACGTATATATAGCTTTGATAAGGGGGGGGTCCGCAAATTAAAAAAAAATATATAAGGTCATGTTTTCGTGAAAAAAATAGTCAGTCTTAATCAATCAGCCTTTATTTTTAAATATTATATATATAAATCATTCAGTCTCTGATATTTGAACTAAAAATAAACATAACATAATTATCGCTCCTTATTTAAATAAAATCGCTTCGTTTATAACATAAAAAAAGAAATAACATAAAATAAAAGGTGGAAAACAAAATAGCTTTTTTTTATACCTAATTTGTTAAGGTACACTAAACAAAAATACTCTTTCATCTTAAGAACAAATAATTTGTTTTAAAATTGAAACACCTTTTATTTAATCACATAACCAAATAATTTATTCTAAACTTTGGTCATATTGTAAGGCACTCTTTTTAATGAACTACAATTATAAAATTAAAATCAAAAAGTATCATCCTACCTACAATAACAAAATATTTTTAATGCAAATAATACTTAATGTATGAAAAAAATAAGGGTTTTCTCTCAAGCTAAATGAAGAGCTTTCATCTTAAGAACAAAATAATTTCTTTTAAACTTTGGTCGTATTATTATGACACTCTTTTTAATGAACTACAATATAATTAAAGTTAAAAATTACCTACCTACCTACAGTAACACTAACAAAATATTGTAAATTCAAGTTATACATGAAAATAAATGTAGTTTTCTCTCAAACAAAAAAAACTGACACGAGATTCATTGTTTTACAACTACTATTAATTAAAAATTATCATTCCTTATTTCAAATAAATGGTTGTGCTTTTTTAAATAAGTTATAACTTCTTCGTAAATAATATAAAAAAATAAACAGTACCTGTGTGAACATTATTAACGAATAACATAAAATAAAAGGTAGAAAACAAAATTACTTTTTTAGGTGCACTAATTTCTTTAGGTACCTACCTACACTAAACAAAAAATACTCTTTCATTTTAAGAACAAAATAATTTCCTCTAAACTCTGGTCATTTTGTATGGCACTCTTTTTAATGAACTACAATATAATTAAAATTAAAAAGTACCATCCTACCTACAATGACAAAATATTTTTAATGCAATAATACTTATTTGAATATAATGAAAATAAAAAGTGTTTTCGTGGCTCGCAGTTCAGTGCACCGAACATGTCCGACCGCAGGACGAAATCTCCCGAATTCAGTTTCGGTTTCGGCCGTAGTTTCGGCTGGATGGCGGCCGAAACCGAAACTAAGCCGAAACTCGTTTTTTGGCCGAAACTAGGCCGAAACCGAAACCGAAAGTTCGGTCGGACACTACTTTAAAGTAATACATTTAGTCTTTTACGTTTAATTGCTAACTGATTAATAATTTCTTCGGAATCAAGTTGCACCGCCAGATCTCGGTGTACGCTCATTAAAGCCAGACCAGTAAGTCTTTCGTCGCCCATTTTATTTCTTAGGTAAGTTTTTAACCTCTTTAATGTAGAGACAGATCTTTCAGGGGTTGCAGTGGACACTGGGAGTGTGGCTAAAATAATTAGAAGCTTTTTTATTAAAGGGAAAAACTGATCATCGCAGTTATCGATGGTGTCGATCACAGTTGCAGGTTTTTGTGCTACAGATTTCCAGTGATTGTGCCATATCTCATATTCACTCAGAAATATTGTGCCTTTATTTTCCCCACCCAGAAATGTTTGTGTAATCTTGTTAAGATTTTCTTTTATCCTGGAGTCATTACTGGTTTTTTCAGGTAGCAGCATTTGAATTCCTTCGATCGTTATGATAAACTACCATCATTATGTTCGGGTTCATTTATCCCAATTTCTCCAAAATCACGACTTCCTCTTAGTGCTATTTCTTGCCTTCCACAAAGAATAATTGTTTCAACAATGGCTTTCAATCTTTTTCTGTTCTCTTCGGCAATTTTACTGTTTTCTGCATTCATGCACTCTATAACATCAAACGTTTTTCCTTCCATGATCCTTGCAAAATTTGCTGCCTGCTCAACAGCAAATTTATGATACTTAGTATCTGCATGGTGATCAAAGCTCTCTAAAGCTTTCTTCCAGTAAGTAAATGGCTTACTAACCAAGGCTCCAAGTTCTTGCTGACCACGACCGCCATGCTTTTTTCCAAATAAAACACATACTTTGCAAAGTGCTCCCTGCATGACGTTTGAATATACAAGCCATGAGTACCTGGTAGTCCAATGGCGTTGAAAAGAAAGTTTCTTTTTACCAGTGATAGTGACTGGAAATTTAAATGTATCCGGAGGGGTCCAAAGCTCTTTTAATGCTCTCAGCTTTTCCTCGTCATTGCTTGGAGGATGACATACGTAGAGCGCAATATCATAACCCGTCCTGGCTGCGGCTGCGGACGTAGCCGAACACAAATCCATCCTGGCTGTAACAAAGACATATTTGACTAAAACAAAACAACAGCACATACCCATCTTCAAACAGCTTTTTGGTCATATTTAATTGTAAGAATAATAATAATAATTTGTGACTCTAATACTCTAATCCATACTATAATTAAATCGTAAGCGTTCCGTTTCTGTAAGTACATAAATATTTACAGAAAAAAAACAATTCATACGCACTATAATTATGTTACTGAGGTCAATAAAATAGTTATTAAAATTTTTGTCTGTTTGTCTGTGCGTTTGACCACGCTAATCTCAGAAACGGCTTAATCGATTTGTATGCGGTTTTGTTTAACATTTTAGTCTATGTTTCATTCCAATCGGTTCATAAACTAAAAAGTTATGTTAAGAATAAGAATTTTCAACTAAAAATTAAGTCTACGCGAACAATGTCGCGGGCACCAGTTAGTTGTTAGTTAAATATAATTGTATTTCTTTCTGTTAAAAGGCGAAATGATTTTATAACACTTAGGTACACGTCGCATATACACTGAAATTACCATTTGTCAAATATTTTATGCTCACGGCAAAACATTTGTTTACAGAAATTCTCTGGGAATAAAAATAAGAGCAGGATAAAAGGTTTTAAAATTCTAGTAACTGGGTTCCTTCCTAATAAAATAAACAAGAGACTTACCTTTCTTCACTTCATCGTCATCAGTATCTGTGGATGGCCCCGCTCTATTTATTCCTACTTCTTCAATATGACAGGATTCCACATTGTCTTTTGATAAAAGTTCATTGGGATTTGGTCTCTCTTTCTTAGAAAAAAAACTCAAAAGAGATACCTGATTTGATCGTTTCATACTTTTTAAATGCGACACTTCTTTCTGTATTAAAACAACTGACAACTGCGCAACGCGAAGAGACAAAATAGACTAAACTAGATTCTAGCTTGGTATGGTGCGCGCGGCCGAAACGCGGGCGGCGGCGGCGCGCCGCGGCGGGGGCACTGCCCATTCCCCCGCTCCCCGCACTGTGGCGGACTTAAGAAACTATCGTATTCTACAATCGGCGCGGTGCAATGGGGGGGGTCCGGACCCCCAAGACCCCCCCCTTATATACGTCCGTGATCTCCATAATAGCCTAGTTTTCAAACAATCCTCGAATCAGTCGGAATAGATGTGTAGCAATGTATAGGTACGCCATTTCTGACCATAGTTCATTCGGTTCATACTCCCTCATGTGTATAGAGATCTCTTAGAGAAAGACACCGATTTTTATCATCGTGTCAAGATCGCCAGTGATACAGTAAAAATACACATATCTTACATATTCCACAAACTCTAAGTGAAATTAAAAATTAAGACGAAGATATTGAATCAATTTCGTGACTAATTCCGAATATTGATGTTTGACACGTGCAATAAACGTCCTTGGTAATAAATATTAATTTGGGATTAAAACTAAGATATATTGACCATAAAATAATTGATCACTAAAAGTTGAAATAAAAAAGTGGCCAAATATTTTGAAGGTTCTATAAAGTAATAAAGTTTAAAAACCTGTTCTACGTCCATTGGTTTACGATGATTTAAAAAATTTTGAACACATTTTTATGTGTACGACTCACAGTTGGTTCAAAGTTAATTTTTTCATGCGACCGGTCATATCGTTTTACTGACCGGATTTAGTCATTCTTTTGGAAAGAATTCCTTTTTAAAATCATCCGTCGTACCGACGAAGTTTCGTCAAGATTCCGATTATACTTTGAATGTATTAACTATTTCAATATTACAATGGCAGCGCGGCCTCGTTGCTGAGTTATAGCAATTCGTCAAACGCGCACGGCGCAAATGTTAATACAGACCGAGCATCGGCTTTAGTTTTTTGCTGTTTATTGTGAATAAACATATTTCCGCCTGGGGTGGAGCCACGTGCGGTATTTTCTACGTAAACGGTCTTTGAAATTGTTATCGACAATTAATCCAGTATGGAGACCATCAAATGGAGAACGGGGATGCTGAAGAAGGAGACCTGGAGGGTAAGCGGTCGTGTTTTAACAAGAATACAAATTATTATAAGCAATAATTAGTCGTATAAAATATCCATACAAATTGAAAATATCTCCCGAGTGTAAATAAATGCTGCCAACGGGAATTGAACCTGCACCTTCTGATGTCCGGTCAGGTGCTCTGGACCACTGAGCTTATTCCCAACACGCCAAATAATTCAATATGTACTAGTACTTTAATCAACAATTACTGCCTATTATATTTTTTCACCTGAAAACAATCAACTTTATTTTGTAGGAAAGGCTTTGTTAGTGCTAAATTTCCCACTAGATGGCGTCGAGACATATTATATCTACATTTTTTGGTGAAATATTTTGACTTGTCAAATATTATTATTATTTTTTTCAAATGAAAAACTAATGTTATAAACAAGTCTTATAAAGACAAGATTTTTTTATGCGTTGCACAAAGGATGACAAATTATTATAGGCAATAATTAGTCCCCTGAAATATTCATACAAATTTAAAATATCTCCCGAGTAAAAATAAATGCCGCCGACGAGAATTAAACCCGCGCCTTCTGATGTCCGGTCAGGTGCTCTGTACCACTGAGCTACGTCGGCTTATTTAATTATGTAGCTAGAGTTTAATACGGTCCACGGGTGAGTTTTATTTGTATTTTATATGAAATATTTTAATAAAGAACAACTGTAATTTCATAACTCATTGTTTATTTTAAAACTCTTCAAGTCCAAACTCACAGTCATGGAATTGTGCCCATCTCTGATGATAGAGATCTCATCTCTACCAAGAGAATATACTCAGATATAAAACATATACTCAGTGGCGCCATAGTTTTAATACCAAATCTAGCCTTCATCCCTTATATCGCTATGAGGGCTAGAAGCCTTAGACGGCTCACCACTTTAAACATAATCTACTTGCATTTACACCTATCAGCACCAACTCAATGCTGTATATCAATTGACGACGAACCATGAACCACGCCCAACCGACTAAATATAATCAATGCGCCGAACGCTAATGTTATGTAGCAGATGGTTCCATGATAACTAAACACAGTGATAATTCAACACACTTTTAAAAAGTGATATAAAGTCATTAGAAACGATGAAAATTTTATTTTTTTTAATCTAACCTAACCTAACCTACATCATCATCATCACTTTTGGCTCTACAACCCCTGGTGGGTCTTGGCCTCCTCAAGAGTCTTCCTCCACTCATCTCGGTCCCGCGCCAGCTCTCTCCAGTTTCGAAGCTCCAAGGCAGACAAATCTTTGAGGACGTTGTCGCTCCATCTTAACCTTGGCCTTCCCAGGCTCCTTCTCCCTATCGGTCTTGAGCTCAGCAGGGACTTTGGTTCTTGATGCTAACCTAACCTACATAACCCAGTTAATAAAGTTTTTGTTTCATCACGTTCCATGACTTTATATAACTTTTTAAAGATGTGTTGAATTATCATTGTGATGATTTATCCGGTTACCGTAGCGGTTGGTTACAACGCTAACTGCCGCGTAACAATAGTTATATGGTAACTCACCTAATTGGTCAGCAAATTATAAGGTTTACTCAGATTGCATTGAAAAAATACAGAATATTTTTTTATGAAATATAAATTATATACTTAATTTCTAATAGTTGGTTTCGCATCTGCTTATTTGTTCGTTTTGTTCTTCTAAATTAGCAACGGATTTTGATGTTGTGTTCACCATCACTTAGAGAATTTCTTAGAGGAGGTTTATATATATAATACATGCATATATATATATTTTTTTCTTTATTCATAAAATATATTTGGATACAGGTTTTTTACATGCTTTTCGACTACCACACTAGAAACATGTCCGTATTATGGTAGTCGAAATTTGTGTATAATTATATAAATGTAATACATGATTCATTCAGTTGTAAAATAGGTATAGGTTAAATAGGTTTAACTGAAAATAAGAAAGAGATGAAAATAAAGATAAATTAATTAATTATTTTAAAAAGAAATTATAATCAGAATTGAAATGAATAATAAAGCAATAATATTACATTTATAGAAAGTAGAAAGAAGTTGATGTTTTGTGATCAAGTCGTAAAAAATATATTTTCAGGCGCTTACATTGCTAACGCTGGCTTAACCTTATGATATACATCAATATAACGTACTAAGAAATTATATATCTTTTAAAGGCCTACAGAAAAGTAACTACTGTTGTATGTCTATCTCCTAAGCATAACCCCTAGCAACGCCGGATACGCGTCAGCCAGTTAAATATAAATTAAACTATAACTGTTGAATGAAAAATCTAAAATTAATAAAGCTGTCCGACAGAAAATTGGTATCTGATTCATTAATTCCCTAATTGTCAGTCCTGATTTATGCAATTGTTTTCATTTCATGTTACTAATAGAGTCAGTAATTAAAAATATATTTCACTGCAACAATAACGTCAATACCAATTCATTTATAAACTCCCCTATACCGTGCATACACAACTTAGGTAACCGATGTTATTATTAACTAACTAACTAACCATAACGCCGTTTCCCCGCAGGGGTAGGCAGAGAGGACGGACCGCCAAACAACTCGGTCTTGGCACACACTTCTTGCCTCATTCACATTTATACTTCTTTCACTCATTGTTTTCATTTACCTATATATATGTGCCTGTATCTAATTAGCTTTAGTTGATATTTAGCCCTGATGAAGCTTGGGACAAGCGAAACCCGGTTGGCTATCGTTATTGATTCTAAAATAAAGTGGTGTCTTACTAAGTGTATGTTTTTTCATTCAAAGTACTTTTCTTTTGTCAGTCCTAATTAGGAGCGTAAGTTCATTTCGGTATTTCTTGTAAAAATTAACGTTTTTTTGGTCGTTTGGGAATTTTTTGGAGTCCTAATAATATTTTTCTTTTTTTCTGATTGATATGACTAATACTTTTGTTATCCATGGCTTTATTAATCTATGTTTAGATTTTGGTTTATAAACTGTTACTATTGTAGATAACTTTATGTGATCTTGAAAAATTGTTTCGAAATTTTCTGAACATGTATCTGGATTTTCCGATTCAAATACTGATGACCAGTTTTCCGTTTTAAGATTTACTCCTAAAATTTCCAAATTCAAAATTTTGAGTTGCACTATATGTGATCGATGCAGGAAGGTGTTTCTCCGATCACATTTCGTTGCACACCTAGCTGGTACTCGCACAGGATCAACTTGCCATCGGGTCTACGAGGTGCCTGCTAACCTACGACACATCCTAGTGGAACAGGGAAAGGTCTTTGTGGACTGGACAGTGTGCCGCGTACGTGATTTTATTGGCCTCACAGTATGTTCCAAGTGCCAAATGATCGGACACTCTTTCAAGTTCTGTAAAGATCAAACAAGATGTGGTCACTGTGGCCAGGATGGTCACGCTCGCGAAAGTCGCCCAAATACTGCTGCGAAGGCAGTTTGCGCCACCTGCATCAGATTTTTAAAGCCCGCCACTCATCCTACCGGAGACAGGGAGAACTGCCCAGTGCCCAGCATACCTAGCAGCGCTTTCGAGGGATTTCTCCACGATCAGCTATGGCGTCTAACTACATAGATGAAGACAATGATGTTGACTTTAAGAGAACTAATAGGATAGACCAATGGACGGAAGAAATGGTAGAAAAAAACAGTGAAGTGGGAAGTTTTATATGTGTGCAAGTTAATATTCGATCAATCTCTACATATTGGGATGTTTTTCATGCTAACCTCCAAAATTGTTGGAAAAATATCTATAAAAAGTGAACAAACTTGTCTTTTCCAAATTCCAGGTTATAATAAATAGCATTAGTTACTGTCGCACATCCAAATCGGGAGGGGTATAAGCTTATATATCCGGGATACTTTCATTTTTACACAAAATACATATGAAACAATGTTTTTCGAAAATATCTCATGCCTAATAACATTACCTAATAATACAACACTTAATGTTCTTGCTATTTATAGACCACCAAATCTTAGTAAACAATCTTTTATAAATGAGCTTTCTTCATTACTAACCAAACATTCGAACCGTAATGAAAATATGTTAATATTTGGTGATATAAATATTGATTTGCTAAATTATATTGACGCTATAACGATCAACTATGAAAACACTCTTTCAAATAATTATTTTACTAAATGTATCAATGACGTAACGAGGGAAGCCATAGCTAAAGGTAAAGTGACACGTACGTGCCTGGATCATATATTTGTTAGGTATATTAATAAGCACAAAGACACGGACATGCTACGTGCTTGTGTATGTGACTTTATCATTGCTGATCACTTTACAACAGGTGTGAGCATTCCATATTATAAAATGAATAAACGTATTGTAAATGAAGTACGGAAGGTCTCAATTTTATCCCAAAAACGTATAGATTGCTCTATTAGAAATTATAACTGGAGTGCTTTACTACAGACAAACGATTGCAATAATTTATGTTATCAAATAAAATCCAAATTTAACGAATTATATGAAAATAGTAGATTAATTCGAAAATTAAATCCTTCACTTTCAAATATATTTATTTTATCTGTGGAAAAGCGCGTCGCAAAATTCCATGTCGAATGTCATAATTTTGACATTCAAAAGTCGCAATACTGTTTTTACGGGAATGCCTCATATGACTTATTTTTATTTTGATTTTTATTTAGCTAGAAAATATAATAAAACTCAAGTAAGTTACATAAGTCTTCATTGGGTATATTACATTTTTTTATAACTTAAAAAACGTTTCTTCATATAAGTAGCTTTCCTGGGGAAACTACATATGATAGATATATAAAAAAAAATGTTTTATAAATATAAAAATACAATATCTCCTAAGACGGTACAATTTAAAAGAACACCATTTTGCAGATATTTATGTTATACACATTGTCACACTTTTAACTATTATTGCTACTTTAAAATTCCTTCCGTGCGATCAATTCTTCGAATTGTCGCACACCCCTTATGATCATGCTAATCTTGTTATTTGAGAGTCTCTAGCTCTATTTGTTATTTGAATAAATATAATATTAATCATCGTACCTCTTTTATTCAATAACAAAGCAATCCTCATTGTCTTTTACTAATTATGTTACAATGGCCCTAGGGTGGTTGAATTTGTACGTGATATTATTGCATTACACTGGCGACCAATTGAGTCCAAATTATTATTAGCCCAATTGACGCAGTTACAAGCGAGTAAGCGTTTTGCGAGTAAGAAAATGGTGTCAGCCGATGTACGGCGGGCGATTGGCACTTACCACTGGCAGTTCAGGGGTTAAGTCAAAGATAAGTGTGTTTCAATCATATTATATTGTTTGCGAGTTTGTGATGACGGGTACTTATTATTTATAAATTGCTCTCTTGTTAAATTTATCTTTATGTTTTTCGATAGTGTTTCTCTAATCCACCTATGTGGCAACTATATAGCCTAATTGGTTTGTACACATTTTAAACTAATAAATTTTTTTTTTATACTCTTAAAATTAGTTAATTGCACATGTCATATTATCCATTTCTATGTAGAGGTTCGTGAAATGGCTTCTGGGAAGCCGCGATTTAAGTAGAGGTTAGTTAATGGCGTTTGGCGAGGGATTTTCACAGTTAAAAAAACTGCTTCCAACCGTTTGGAACCACTGAAGCTGTTGTAGCGGAGATGGAAAGAAAATGGTTAAGAGGAAGGTGGGAACGTTGAAAGTAGCACAATATATGATTTAATCGAAGGTTTAAGCTATAAATCGCAATAATATATATTTTTTACTGTTGTATTTTGTTAATTGTTTTTGTGTTTAATTCGTAACACTCTGTTTATTTTTTGTAAAACTAAAATATAATAACATTATTTTAATTTGTATTTTATCGCCAAAATCATGAAAAATTATTACAAAATCCAACTCTGGGCCTACTGTGTGGAGCTAATGTAAAAAAAGGGAAAATTGAACCTATTTCAGGCACACAAACACGCCAACAAATGTCTGTTTTTTCTGTTTAGTTTTATTTATTCTTTTTTTATGCGAATACCGCACAATAGTCCAAACTGCTCCCAACCTTTTGGGGCCAGTAAGAATAAGGCATCCCCAATTAAAGTACGTTGTGAGGCTGTAGTGGGGAGGGGGGTACTTCTCTCTTCATATCTGGTCACCAAACACGGCTAAAGTCATTTCAAGCAACTTTTCAATTCTGAATTGTGGTCTAACACCTGGTCGATACTGAGAGAACAAAAAGGTATATTAATTTTAATGAATTAAACAAATAAAAAAATACTTGCGCACGCCAGGATTTGAACCCGCGACCTTCGGATTGCTAGTCGAGAGCCTTACCACTTGACCATGAAAGCGGTCCAATTATTTTATGAACCTTAGAAATGACGTTATTCACATTAACGTTGGGAAATGTTCGATGTGAAGCTATTTAAATCGCTTGTATATTGAAGCTTCATACTGTGCGATTTTTAAGGTGACTCAAACAACACAAACTGAGTGTGTTTGATGGTGCATGTACAGCATATGCATACACTTGACCTTACCAAGAAACTGCATTTTGTCTTTTATTATGCTTTTCAAAATTTATTTATTTATTAGCGATGGAAACAGTCTTCATAAATAGCCAATGTCATAAAGGTAATACCATTGAACAGTAAAATAACGACAGTTAAAATTAAGAACCGAAATAATAAAAAAAAACTAGATTTTTATTTTTATGTATTCTTTCGTAATCCTCTAACTAGCTAGGGCCTTTAACAATACCCTTTCATGTTTCTAACTAAATAGTACAGCCGCTCAGTTGGCCTTATTACTATTACCATCTGATGGTTGTATTTACAATATTAATTTAATGATGAGTGATAAAATCAAAAGATACGGTCGAAAGATTAAAAAAAATGTTGAAGAATAAGGAAAAACTAAAAGAGAGATGGATAAAATATTTCGAGGAAGTGATTCCAGCGGCGAATCAGACATCTCAGCGCGTATCCGAAATTTGAGTCCATTCGGCTAGGGAGATCCCGAGAAAACGGGTTTAATAGTTCGAACCCAAGTCTTGCATTTGTGCCCGTAAGAATGATGATATTTCCTAAAATGCTATTTTTGGCAGATTCTGTCATTGATCCAACTTCAGACCATTATTCTCAGCGCGTTTCCGAAATATGAGTACAGGCGGCTGAGTAGATACCAAGAGAACGGGTGCAATAGTTCGAACCCAAGTCTTTCAAATGCGACAGTAGGAATGATTATATTTCCCAAAATGCTATTTTCTGCTTATTTTGTCATTGATTCAACTTAAGATTATAATTCTCAGCACTATTCCAAAATATGAGTACATTCAACTATGTAGATCCTGAGAAAACGGCTTTGAAATTTCGAACTCAAGTCGTTCAAACGCGACCGTAGGAATTATTATATTTCCCAAAATGATATTTTCTGGAGATTTTGTTATTGATTTATCTCAAGACTATAATTCTCAGCGCGTTTCCGACGTATGAGGATATTCGGCTAGGTAGATCCTGAGAAAACGGCTTTTAAAGTTCGAACCCAAGTCTTTCAAATGCGACCTTAAGAATGATGATATTTCTCAAAATGCTATTTTCTGCAGATTTTGTAATTGATTCAACTTCAGAAAATAATTCTCGGTTCGTTTCCGAAATATGAGAACAGGCGGCTGAGTAGATCGCGAGAAAACGGGTGTACAAATTCAAACCCAAGTCTTTTAAATGCGACCAAGAATGAAGATATTTCTCAAAATGCTGTTTTCTGCAGATTTTAACATTGATTCAACTTCAGAAAATAATTCTCAGTGCGTTTCCGAAATATGAGAACAGGCGGCTGAGTAGATCCCGAGAAAACGGGTGTAATAGTTCGAACCCAAGTCTTTCAAATGCGACCTTATGAATGATGATATGTCTCAAAATGCTATTTTCTGCAGATATTAACATTGATTCAACTTCAGACCATAATTCTCAGTGCATTTCCGAAATATGAGTATATTCGGCTGAGTAGATCCCGAGAAAAGGGATTTTATAGTTCTAACCCAAGTCTTTCAAATGCGACCGTAGGAATAATTATATTTCCAAAAATGATATTTTCTGGAGTCTTTGTTATTGATTTAACTTAAGACTATAATTCTCAGCACGTTTCCGAAGTATGAGTATATTCGGCTAGGTAGATCCTGAGAAAACAGCTTTTAAAGTTCAAACCCAAGTCTTTCAAATGCGACCGTAGGAATGATGATATTTCTCAAAATGCTATTTTCTGCAGATTTTGTAATTGATTCAACTAAGGAGTAAAATTCTCAGCACCTTTCCGAAGTATGAGTACATTCTGCTAGGGAGATATTGATAAAACGGTTTTTAAATTTCGAACCCAAGTCTTTCAAATGCGACCGTAGGAATGATTATATTTCCCAAAATGCTATTTTCTGCAGATTTTGTCATTGATTCAACTTAAGATTATAATTCTCAGCACTATTCCAAAATATGAGTACATTCAACTATGTAGATCCTGAGTAAATGGCCTTGAAATTTCGAACCCAAGTCGTTCAAACGCGACCGTAGGAATGATTATATTTCCCAAAATGCTCTTTTCTGCAGATTTTGTGATTGATTCAACTTGAGACCATAATTATCAGTGCCTTTCCAAATTTTTTGTCCATTCGGCTATGTAGATTCCGAGAAAACGGGTGTAATAGTTCGAACCCAAGTCTTTCAAATGCGACCTTAAGAATGATGATATTTCTCAAAATGCTATTTTCTGCAGATATTAACATTGATTCAACTTCAGACCATAATTCTCAGTGCGTTTCTGAAATATGAGTATATTCGGCTGAGTAGATCCCGAGAAAACGGATTTTATAGTTCTAACCCAAGTCTGTCAAATGCAACCGTAGGAATAATTATATTTCCCCAAATGATATTTTCTGGAGTCTTTGTTAATGTTTTAACTTAAGACTATAATTTTCAGCACGTTTCCGAAGTATGAGTATATTCGGCTAGGTAGACCCTGAGAAAACGGCTTTTAAAGTTCAAACCCAAGTCTTTCAAATGCGACCGTAGGAATGATGATATTTCGCAAAATGCTATTTTCTGCAGATTTTGTAATTGATTCAACTAAGGACTAAAATTCTCAGCACCTTTCCGAAGTATGAGTACATTCTGCTAGGGAGATATTGATAAAACGGCTTTTAAATTTCGAACCAAAGTCTTTCAAATGTGACCGTAGGAATGATTATATTTCCCAAAATGCTATTTTCTGCTGATTTTGTCATTGATTCAACTTAATAATATAATTCTCAGGACGTTTCCAAAATATGAGTACATTCGACTATGTAGATCCTGTGAAAACGGCTTTTAAATTTCGAACCCAAGTCTTTCAAATGCGACCGTAGGAATTATTATATTTCCCAAAATGATATTTTCTGGAGATTTTGTTATTGATTTAACTTAAAACTATAATTCTCAGCACGTTTCCGAAGTATGAGTATATGATTATATGAATGATTATATTTCCCAAAATGCTATTTTCTGCAGATTTTGTCATTGATTCAACCTAAGATTATAATTCTCAGCACTATTCCAAAATATGAGTACATTCAACTATGTAGATCCTGAGAAAACGGCTTTGAAATTTCGAACCCAAGTCGTTCAAACGCGACCGTAGGAATTATTATATTTCCCAAAATGCTATTTTCTGCAGATTTAGTCATTGATTCAACTTAAGATTATAATTCTCAGCACTATTCCAAAATATGAGTACATACAGATATGTAGATTCTGAGAAAACGGCTTTGAAATTTCGAACCCAAGTCTTTCAAATGCGACCGTAAGAATCAGGATATTTCTGAAAATGCTATTTTCTGCAGATTTTGTCATTGATTAAACTTAAGATTATAATTCTCAGCACTATTCCAAAATATGAGTAAATTCAACTATGTAGATCCTGAGTAAATGGCCTTGAAATTTCGAACCCAAGTCGTTCAAACGCGACCGTAGGAATTATTATATTTCCCAAAATGATATTTTCTGAAGATTTTGTTATTGATTTATCTTAAGACTATAATTCTCAGCACGTTTCCGAAGTATGAGTATATTCGGCTAGGTAGATCCTGAGAAAACGACTTTTAAAGTTCAAACCCAAGTCTTTCAAACGCGACCGTAGGAATAAATATATTTTCCAAAATGCTATTTTCTGCAGATTTTGTCATTGATTCAACTTAAGATTATAATTCTCAGCACTATTCCAAAATATGAGTACATTCAACTATGTAGATCCTGAGAAAACGGCTTTGAAATTTCGAACCCAAGTCGTTCAAACGCGACCGTAGGAATGATTATATTTCCCAAAATGCTCTTTTCTGCCGATTTTGTGATTGATTCAACTTGAGACCATAATTATCAGTGCCTTTCCAAATTTTTTGTCCATTCGGCTATGTAGATTCCGAGAAAACGGGTGTAATAGTTCGAACCCAAGTCTTTCAAATGCGACCTTAAGAATGATGATATTTCTCAAAATACTATTTTCTGCAGATATTAACATTGATTCAACTTCAGACCATAATTCTCAGTGCGTTTCTGAAATATGAGTATATTCGGCTGAGTAGATCCCGAGAAAACGGATTTTATAGTTCTAACCCAAGTCTGTCAAATGCAACCGTAGGAATAATTATATTTCCCCAAATGATATTTTCTGGAGTCTTTGTTAATGTTTTAACTTAAGACTATAATTTTCAGCACGTTTCCGAAGTATGAGTATATTCGGCTAGGTAGATCCTGAGAAAACGGCTTTTAAAGTTCAAACCCAAGTCTTTCAAATGCGACCGTAGGAATGATGATATTTCGCAAAATGCTATTTTCTGCAGATTTTGTAATTGATTCAACTAAGGACTAAAATTCTCAGCACCTTTCCGAAGTATGAGTACATTCTGCTAGGGAGATATTGATAAAACGGCTTTTAAATTTCGAACCAAAGTCTTTCAAATGTGACCGTAGGAATGATTATATTTCCCAAAATGCTATTTTCTGCTGATTTTGTCATTGATTCAACTTAAGATTATAATTCTCAGCACTATTCCAAAATATGAGTACATTAAACTTTGTAGATCCTGAGAAAACGGCTTTGAAATTTCGAACCCAAGTCGTTCAAACGCGACCGTAGGAATGATTATATTTCCCAAAATGCTCTTTTCTGCAGATTTTGTCATTGATTCAACTTCAGACCATAATTATCAGTGCCTTTCCAATTTTTTTGTCCATTCGGCTATGTAGATTCCGAGAAAACGGGTGTAATAGTTCGAACCCAAGTCTTTCAAATGCGACCGTAGGAATGATTATATTTCCCAAAATGCTATTTTCTGCAGATTTTGTCATTGATTCAACTTAATAATATAATTCTCAGGACGTTTCCAAAATATGAGTACATTCGACTATGTAGATCCTGTGAAAACGGCTTTTAAATTTCGAACCCAAGTCTTTCAAATGTGACCGTAGGAATGATTATATTTCCCAAAATGCTATTTTCTGCTGATTTTGTCATTGATTCAACTTAAGATTATAATTCTCAGCACTATTCCAAAATATGAGTACATTAAACTTTGTAGATCCTGAGAAAACGGCTATGAAATTTCGAACCCAAGTCGTTCAAACGCGACCGTAGGAATGATTATATTTCCCAAAATGCTCTTTTCTGCAGATTTTGTCATTGATTCAACTTCAGACCATAATTATCAGTGCCTTTCCAAATTTTTTGTCCATTCGGCTATGTAGATTCCGAGAAAACGGGTGTAATAGTTCGAACACAAGTCTTTCAAATGCGACCGTAGGAATGATTATATTTCCCAAAATGCTATTTTCTGCAGATTTTGTCATTGATTCAACCTAAGATTATAATTCTCAGCACTATTCCAAAATATGAGTACATTCAACTATGTAGATCCTGAGAAAACGGCTTTGAAATTTCGAACCCAAGTCGTTCAAACGCGACCGTAGGAATTATTATATTTCCCAAAATGCTATTTTCTGCAGATTTAGTCATTGATTCAACTTAAGATTATAATTCTCAGCACTATTCCAAAATATGAGTGCATTCAGATATGTAGATTCTGAGAAAACGGCTTTGAAATTTCGAACCCAAGTCTTTCAAATGCGACCGTAAGAATCAGGATATTTCTGAAAATGCTATTTCCTGCAGATTTTGTCATTGATTAAACTTAAGATTATAATTCTCAGCACTATTCCAAAATATGAGTACATTCAACTATGTAGATCCTGAGTAAATGGCCTTGAAATTTCGAACCCAAGTCGTTCAAACGCGACCGTAGGAATTATTATATTTCCCAAAATGATATTTTCTGAAGATTTTGTTATTGATTTATCTTAAGACTATAATTCTCAGCGCGTTTCCGACGTATGAGGATATTCTGCTAGGTAGATCCTGTGAAAACGGCTTTTAAAGTTCGAACCCAAGTCTTTCAAATGCGACCGTAAGAATCAGGATATTTCTCAAAATGCTATTTTCTGCAGATTTTGTCATTGTTTCAACTTCAGACCATAATTTTCAGTGCGTTTCCGAAATATGAGTACATTCGGCTGAGTAGATCCCGAGAAAACGGATTTTATAGTTCTAACCCAAATCTTTCAAATGCGACCGTAGGAATAATTATATTTCCCAAAATTATATTTTCTGGAGTCTTTGTTATTGATTTAACTTAAGACTATAATTCTCAGCACTATTCCAAAATATGAGTACATTCAACTATGTAGATCCTGAGAAAACGGCTTTGAAATTTCGAACCCAAGTCGTTCAAACGCGACCGTAGGAATGATTATATTTCCCAAAATGCTCTTTTCTGCAGATTTTGTCATTGATTAAACTTAAGATTATAATTCTCAGCACTATTCCAAAATATGAGTACATTCAACTATGTAGATCCTGAGTAAATGGCCTTGAAATTTCGAACCCAAGTCGTTCAAACGCGACCGTAGGAATTATTATATTTCCCAAAATGCTATTTTCTGCAGATTTAGTCATTGATTCAACTTAAGATTATAATTCTCAGCACTATTCCAAAATATGAGTACATACAGATATGTAGATTCTGAGAAAACGGCTTTGAAATTTCGAACCCAAGTCTTTCAAATGCGACCGTAAGAATCAGGATATTTCTGAAAATGCTATTTTCTGCAGATTTTGTCATTGATTAAACTTAAGATTATAATTCTCAGCACTATTCCAAAATATGAGTAAATTCAACTATGTAGATCCTGAGTAAATGGCCTTGAAATTTCGAACCCAAGTCGTTCAAACGCGACCGTAGGAATTATTATATTTCCCAAAATGATATTTTCTGAAGATTTTGTTATTGATTTATCTTAAGACTATAATTCTCAGCACGTTTCCGAAGTATGAGTATATTCGGCTAGGTAGATCCTGAGAAAACGACTTTTAAAGTTCAAACCCAAGTCTTTCAAACGCGACCGTAGGAATGACTATATTTTCCAAAATGCTATTTTCTGCAGATTTTGTCATTGATTCAACTTAAGATTATAATTCTCAGCACTATTCCAAAATATGAGTACATTCAACTATGTAGATCCTGAGAAAACGGCTTTGAAATTTCGAACCCAAGTCGTTCAAACGCGACCGTAGGAATGATTATATTTCCCAAAATGCTCTTTTCTGCCGATTTTGTGATTGATTCAACTTGAGACCATAATTATCAGTGCCTTTCCAAATTTTTTGTCCATTCGGCTATGTAGATTCCGAGAAAACGGGTGTAATAGTTCGAACCCAAGTCTTTCAAATGCGACCTTAAGAATGATGATATTTCTCAAAATACTATTTTCTGCAGATATTAACATTGATTCAACTTCAGACCATAATTCTCAGTGCGTTTCTGAAATATGAGTATATTCGGCTGAGTAGATCCCGAGAAAACGGATTTTATAGTTCTAACCCAAGTCTGTCAAATGCAACCGTAGGAATAATTATATTTCCCCAAATGATATTTTCTGGAGTCTGTTAATGTTTTAACTTAAGACTATAATTTTCAGCACGTTTCCGAAGTATGAGTATATTCGGCTAGGTAGATCCTGAGAAAACGGCTTTTAAAGTTCAAACCCAAGTCTTTCAAATGCGACCGTAGGAATGATGATATTTCGCAAAATGCTATTTTCTGCAGATTTTGTAATTGATTCAACTAAGGACTAAAATTCTCAGCACCTTTCCGAAGTATGAGTACATTCTGCTAAGGAGATATTGATAAAACGGCTTTTAAATTTCGAACCAAAGTCTTTCAAATGTGACCGTAGGAATGATTATATTTCCCAAAATGCTATTTTCTGCTGATTTTGTCATTGATTCAACTTAAGATTATTATTCTCAGCACTATTCCAAAATATGAGTACATTCAACTATGTAGATCCTGAGTAAATGGCCTTGAAATTTCGAACCCAAGTCGTTCAAACGCGACCGTAGGAATTATTATATTTCCCAAAATGATATTTTCTGAAGATTTTGTTATTGATTTATCTTAAGACTATAATTCTCAGCACGTTTCCGAAGTATGAGTATATTCGGCTAGGTAGATCCTGAGAAAACGGCTTTTAAAGTTCAAACCCAAGTCTTTCAAACGCGACCGTAGGAATGATTATATTTCCCAAAATGCTCTTTTCTGCAGATTTTGTGATTGATTCAACTTGAGACCATAATTATCAGTGCCTTTCCAAATTTTTTGTCCATTCGGCTATGTAGATTCCGAGAAAACGGGTGTAATAGTTCGAACCCAAGTCTTTCAAATGCGACCTTAAGAATGATGATATTTCTCAAAATACTATTTTCTGCAGATATTAACATTGATTCAACTTCAGACCATAATTCTCAGTGCGTTTCTGAAATATGAGTATATTCGGCTGAGTAGATCCCGAGAAAACGGATTTTATAGTTCTAACCCAAGTCTGTCAAATGCAACCGTAGGAATAATTATATTTCCCCAAATGATATTTTCTGGAGTCTTTGTTAATGTTTTAACTTAAGACTATAATTTTCAGCACGTTTCCGAAGTATGAGTATATTCGGCTAGGTAGATCCTGAGAAAACGGCTTTTAAAGTTCAAACCCAAGTCTTTCAAATGCGACCGTAGGAATGATGATATTTCGCAAAATGCTATTTTCTGCAGATTTTGTAATTGATTCAACTAAGGACTAAAATTCTCAGCACCTTTCCGAAGTATGAGTACATTCTGCTAGGGAGATATTGATAAAACGGCTTTTAAATTTCGAACCAAAGTCTTTTAAATGTGACCGTAGGAATGATTATATTTCCCAAAATGCTATTTTCTGCTGATTTTGTCATTGATTCAACTTAAGATTATAATTCTCAGCACTATTCCAAAATATGAGTACATTAAACTTTGTAGATCCTGAGAAAACGGCTTTGAAATTTCGAACCCAAGTCGTTCAAACGCGACCGTAGGAATGATTATATTTCCCAAAATGCTCTTTTCTGCAGATTTTGTCATTGATTCAACTTCAGACCATAATTATCAGTGCCTTTCCAATTTTTTTGTCCATTCGGCTATGTAGATTCCGAGAAAACGGGTGTAATAGTTCGAACCCAAGTCTTTCAAATGCGACCGTAGGAATGATTATATTTCCCAAAATGCTATTTTCTGCAGATTTTGTCATTGATTCAACTTAATAATATAATTCTCAGGACGTTTCCAAAATATGAGTACATTCGACTATGTAGATCCTGTGAAAACGGCTTTTAAATTTCGAACCCAAGTCTTTCAAATGTGACCGTAGGAATGATTATATTTCCCAAAATGCTATTTTCTGCTGATTTTGTCATTGATTCAACTTAAGATTATAATTCTCAGCACTATTCCAAAATATGAGTACATTAAACTTTGTAGATCCTGAGAAAACGGCTATGAAATTTCGAACCCAAGTCGTTCAAACGCGACCGTAGGAATGATTATATTTCCCAAAATGCTCTTTTCTGCAGATTTTGTCATTGATTCAACTTCAGACCATAATTATCAGTGCCTTTCCAAATTTTTTGTCCATTCGGCTATGTAGATTCCGAGAAAACGGGTGTAATAGTTCGAACCCAAGTCTTTCAAATGCGACCGTAGGAATGATTATATTTCCCAAAATGCTATTTTCTGCAGATTTTGTCATTGATTCAACCTAAGATTATAATTCTCAGCACTATTCCAAAATATGAGTACATTCAACTATGTAGATCCTGAGAAAACGGCTTTGAAATTTCGAACCCAAGTCGTTCAAACGCGACCGTAGGAATTATTATATTTCCCAAAATGCTATTTTCTGCAGATTTAGTCATTGATTCAACTTAAGATTATAATTCTCAGCACTATTCCAAAATATGAGTACATTCAGATATGTAGATTCTGAGAAAACGGCTTTGAAATTTCGAACCCAAGTCTTTCAAATGCGACCGTAAGAATCAGGATATTTCTGAAAATGCTATTTCCTGCAGATTTTGTCATTGATTAAACTTAAGATTATAATTCTCAGCACTATTCCAAAATATGAGTACATTCAACTATGTAGATCCTGAGTAAATGGCCTTGAAATTTCGAACCCAAGTCGTTCAAACGCGACCGTAGGAATTATTATATTTCCCAAAATGATATTTTCTGAAGATTTTGTTATTGATTTATCTTAAGACTATAATTCTCAGCGCGTTTCCGACGTATGAGGATATTGTGCTAGGTAGATCCTGTGAAAACGGCTTTTAAAGTTCGAACCCAAGTCTTTCAAATGCGACCGTAAGAATCAGGATATTTCTCAAAATGCTATTTTCTGCAGATTTTGTCATTGTTTCAACTTCAGACCATAATTTTCAGTGCGTTTCCGAAATATGAGTACATTCGGCTGAGTAGATCCCGAGAAAACGGATTTTATAGTTCTAACCCAAATCTTTCAAATGCGACCGTAGGAATAATTATATTTCCCAAAATTATATTTTCTGGAGTCTTTGTTATTGATTTAACTTAAGACTATAATTCTCAGCACGTTTCCGAAGTATGAGTATATTCGGCTAGGTAGATCCTGAGAAAACGGCTTTTAAAGTTCAAACCCAAGTCTTTCAAACGCGACCGTAGGAATGACTATATTTCCCAAAATGCTATTTTCTGCAGATTTTGTCATTGATTCAACTTAAGATTATAATTCTCAGCACTATTCCAAAATATTAGTACATTCAACTATGTAGATCCTGAGAAAACGGCTTTGAAATTTCGAACCCAAGTCGTTCAAACGCGACCGTTGGAATGATTATATTTCCCAAAATGCTCTTTTCTGCAGATTTTGTGATTGATTCAACTTGAGACCATAATTATCAGTGCCTTTTTAAATTTTTTGTCCATTCGGCTATGTAGATTCCGAGAAAACGGGTGTAATAGTTCGAACCCAAGTCTTTCAAATGCCACCGTAGGAATGATTATATTTCCCAAAATGCTATTTTCTGCAGATTTTGTCATTGATTCAACTTACTAATATAATTCTCAGGACGTTTCCAAAATATGAGTACATTCGACTATGTAGATCCTGTGAAAACGGCTTTTAAATTTCGAACCCAAGTCTTTCAAATGCGACCGTAGGAATTATTATATTTCCCAAAGTGATATTTTCTGGTGATTTTGTTATTGATTTAACTTAAAACTATAAATCTCAGCACATTTCCAAAGTATGAGTATATTCGGCAAGGTAGATCCTGAGAAAACGGCTTTTAAATTTCGAACCCAAGTCTTTCAAATGCGACCGTAAGAATGATGATATTTCTTAAAATGCTATTTTCTGCAGATTTTGTTATTGATTCAACTAAGGACTAAAATTCTCAGCACCTTTCCGAAGTAAGAGTACATTCTGCTAGGGAGATATTGATAAAACGGCTTTTAAATTTCCAACCCAAGTCTTTCAAATGCGACCGTAGGAATGATTATATTTCTCAAAATGCTTTTTTCTGCAGATTTTGTCATTGATTCAACTTAAAAATATAATTCTCAGGACGTTTCCAAAATATGAGTACATTCGACTATGTAGATCCTGTGAAAACGGCTTTTAAATTTCGAACCCAAGTCTTTCAAATGCGACCGTAGGAATGATTATATTTCCCAAAATGCTATTTTCTGCAGATTTTGTCATTGATTATAATTCTCAGCACTATTCCAAAATATGAGTACATTCAACTATGTAGATCCTGAGAAAACGGCTTTGAAATTTCGAACCCAAGTCGTTCAAACGCGACCGTAGGAATTATTGTATTTCCCAAAATGCTATTTTCTGCAGATTTAGTCATTGATTCAACTTAAGATTATAATTCTCAGCACTCTTCCAAAATATGAGTACATTCAGATATGTAGATTCTGAGAAAACGGCTTTGAAATTTCGAACCCAAGTCTTTCAAATGCGACCGTAAGAATCAGGATATTTCTGAAAATGCTATTTTCTGCAGATTTTGTCATTGATTAAACTTAAGATTATAATTCTCAGCACTATTCCAAAATATGAGTACATTCAACTATGTAGATCCTGAGTAAATGGCCTTGAAATTTCGAACCCAAGTCGTTCAAACGCGACCGTAGGAATTATTATATTTCCCAAAATGATATTTTCTGAAGATTTTGTTATTGATTTATCTTAAGACTATAATTCTCAGCGCGTTTCTGACGTATGAGGATATTCTGCAAAGTAGATCCTGAGAAAACGGCATTCAAAGTTCAAACCCAAGTCTTTCAAATGCGACCGTAAGAATCAGGATATTTCTCAAAATGCTATTTTCTGCAGATTTTGTCATTGTTTCAACTTAAGACCATAATTTTCAGTGCGTTTCCGAAATATGAGTACATTCGGCTGAGTAGATCCCGAGAAAACGGATTTTATAGTTCTAACCCAAATCTTTCAAATGCGACCGTAGGAATAATTATATTTCCCAAAATTATATTTTCTGGAGTCTTTGTTATTGATTTAACTTAAGACTATAATTCTCAGCACGTTTCCGAAGTATGAGTATATTCGGCTAGGTAGATCCTGAGAAAACGGCTTTTAAAGTTCAAACCCAAGTCTTTCAAACGCGACCGTAGGAATGACTATATTTCCCAAAATGCTATTTTCTGCAGATTTTGTCATTGATTCAACTTAAGATTATAATTCTCAGCACTATTCCAAAATATGAGTACATTCAACTATGTAGATCCTGAGAAAACGGCTTTGAAATTTCGAACCCAAGTCGTTCAAACGCGACCGTAGGAATGATTATATTTCCCAAAATGCTCTTTTCTGCAGATTTTGTCATTGATTCAACTTCAGACCATAATTATCAGTGCCTTTCCAAATTTTTTGTCCATTCGGCTATGTAGATTCCGAGAAAACGGATGTAATAGTTCGAACCCAAGTCTTTCAAATGCGAGCGTAGGAATGATTATATTTCCCAAAATGCTATTTTCTGCAGATTTTGTCATTGATTGAACCTTAGATTATAATTCTCAGCACTATTCCAAAATATGAGTACATTCAACTATGTAGATCCTGAGAAAACGGCTTTGAAATTTCGAACCCAAGTCGTTCAAACGCGATCGTAGGAATGATAATATTTCCCAAAATACTCTTTTCTGCAAATTTTGTCATTGATTCAACTTAAGACCATAATTATCAGTGCCTTTCCAAATTTTTTGTCCATTCGGCTATGTAGATTCCGAGAAAACGGGTGTAATAGTTCGAACCCAAGTCTTTCAAATGCGACCGTAGGAATGATTATATTTCCCAAAATGCAATTTTCTGCAGATTTTGTCATTGATTCAACTTAATGATATAATTCTCAGGACGTTTCCAAAATATGAGTACATTCGACTATGTAGATCCTGTGAAAACGGCTTTTAAATTTCGAACCCAAGTCTTTCAAATGCGACCGTAGGAATTAATATATTTCCCAAAATGATATTTTCTGGAGATTTTGTTATTGATTTAACTTAAAACTATAAATCTCAGCACATTTCCGAAGTATGAGTATATTCGGCAAGGTAGATCCTGAGAAAACGGCTTTTAAAGTTCGAACCCAAGTCTTTCATATGCGACCGTAAGAATGATGATATTTCTAAAAATGCTATTTTCTGCAGATTTTGTTATTGATTCAACTAAGGACTAAAATTCTCAGCACCTTTCCGAAGTATGAGTACATTCTGCTAGGGAGATATTGATAAAACGGCTTTTAAATTTCCAACCCAAGTCTTTCAAATGCGACCGTAGGAATGATTATATTTCTCAAAATGCTTTTTTCTGCAGATTTTAACATTGATTCAACTGCAGAAAATAATTATCAGTGCGTTTCCGAAATATGAGAACAGGCGGCTGAGTAGATTCGAGAAAACGGGTGTAATAGTTCGAACCCAAGTCTTTCAAATGCGACCTTAAGAATGATGATATTTCTCAAAATGCTATTTTCTGCAGATATTAACATTGATTCAACTTCAGACCATAATTCTCAGTGCGTTTCTGAAATATGAGTATATTCGGCTGAGTAGATCCCGAGAAAACGGATTTTATAGTTCTAACCCAAGTCTGTCAAATGCAACCGTAGGAATAATTATATTTCCCCAAATGATGTTTTCTGGAGTCTTTGTTAAGGTTTTAACTTAAGACTATAATTCTCAGCGCGTTTCCGACGTATGAAGATATTCTGCTAGGTAGATCCTGAGAAAACGGCATTTAAAGGTCAAACCCAAGTCTTTCAAATGCGACCGTAAGAATCAGGATATTTCTCAAAATGCTATTTTCTGCAGATTTTGTCATTGTTTCAACTTCAGACCATAATTTTCAGTGCGTTTCCGAAATATGAGTACATTCGGCTGAGTAGATCCCGAGAAAACGGATTTTATAGTTCTAACCCAAATCTTTCAAATGCGACCGTAGGAATAATTATATTTCCCATAATTATATTTTCTGGAGTCTTTGTTATTGATTTAACTTAAGACTATAATTCTCAGCACGTTTCCGAAGTATGAGTATATTCGGCTAGGTAGATCCTGAGAAAACGGCTTTTAAAGTTCAAACCCAAGTCTTTCAAACGCGACCGTAGGAATGACTATATTTCCCAAAATGCTATTTTGTGCAGATTTTGTCAATGATTCAACTTAAGATTAGCACTATTCCAAAATATGAGTACATTCAACTATGTAGATCCTGAGAAAACGGCTTTGAAATTTCGAACCCAAGTCGTTCAAACGCGACCGTAGGAATGATTATATTTCCCAAAATGCTCTTTTCTGCAGATTTTGTTATTGATTCAACTAAGGACTAAAATTATCAGCACCTTTCCGAAGTATGAGTACATTCTGCTAGGGAGATATTGATAAAACGGCTTTTAAATTTCCAACCCAAGTCTTTCAAATGCGACCGTAGGAATGATTATATTTCTCAAAATGCTTTTTTCTGCAGATTTTAACATTGATTCAACTGCAGAAAATAATTCTCAGTGCGTTTCCGAAATATGAGAACAGGCGGCTGAGTAGATTCGAGAAAACGGGTGTAATAGTTCGAACCCAAGTCTTTCAAATGCGACCTTAAGAATGATGATATTTCTCAAAATGCTATTTTCTGCAGATATTAACATTGATTCAACTTCAGACCATAATTCTCAGTGCGTTTCTGAAATATGAGTATATTCGGCTGAGTAGATCCCGAGAAAACGGATTTTATAGTTCTAACCCAAGTCTGTCAAATGCAACCGTAGGAATAATTATATTTCCCCAAATGATATTTTCTGGAGTCTTTGTTAATGTTTTAACTTAAGACTATAATTTTCAGCACGTTTCCGAAGTATGAGTATATTCGGCTAGGTAGATCCTGAGAAAACGGCTTTTAAAGTTCAAACCCAAGTCTTTCAAATGCGACCGTAGGAACGATGATATTTCGCAAAATGCTATTTTCTGCAGATTTTGTAATTGATTCAACTAAGGACTAAAATTCTCAGCACCTTTCCAAAGTATGAGTACATTCTGCTAGGGAGATATTTTTTTATTTTTTTAATTTTTATTTTATTTGGTACATTATTTTGTTACAATTTATGTTTTCCAGTAATGTAGGCCTCACTGGGTGGCTTGCCCGTGCTGAGGCCTTCATAAATATTGATAAAACGGCTTTTAAATTTCGAACCCAAGTCTTTCAAATGTGACCGTAGGAATGATTATATTTCCCAAAATGTTCTTTTCTGCAGATTTTGTCATTGATTCAACTTCAGACCATAATTATCAGTGCCTTTCCAAATTTTTTGTCCATTCGGCTATGTAGATTCCGAGAAAACGGATGTAATAGTTCGAACCCAAGTCTTTCAAATGCGAGCGTAGGAATGATTATATTTCCCAAAATGCTATTTTCTGCAGATTTTGTCATTGATTGAACCTAAGAATATAATTCTCAGCACTATTCCAAAATATGAGTACATTCAACTATGTAGATCCTGAGAAAACGGCTTTGAA
This sequence comes from Hesperophylax magnus, assembly GCA_026573805.1. NCBI lineage: Eukaryota > Metazoa > Arthropoda > Insecta > Trichoptera > Limnephilidae > Hesperophylax > Hesperophylax magnus. Next base: position 6,433,713 of record JAIUSX010000184.1, on the reverse strand, counting down.
ATTTCGAACCCAAGTCGTTCAAACGCGATCGTAGGAATGATAATATTTCCCAAAATACTCTTTTCTGCAAATTTTGTCATTGATTCAACTTAAGACCATAATTATCAGTGCCTTTCCAAATTTTTTGTCCATTCGGCTATGTAGATTCCGAGAAAACGGGTGTAATAGTTCGAACCCAAGTCTTTCAAATGCGACCGTAGGAATGATTATATTTCCCAAAATGCAATTTTCTGCAGATTTTGTCATTGATTCAACTTAATGATATAATTCTCAGGACGTTTCCAAAATATGAGTACATTCGACTATGTAGATCCTGTGAAAACGGCTTTTAAATTTCGAACCCAAGTCTTTCAAATGCGACCGTAGGAATTAATATATTTCCCAAAATGATATTTTCTGGAGATTTTGTTATTGATTTAACTTAAAACTATAAATCTCAGCACATTTCCGAAGTATGAGTATATTCGGCAAGGTAGATCCTGAGAAAACGGCTTTTAAAGTTCGAACCCAAGTCTTTCAAATGCGACCGTAAGAATGATGATATTTCTAAAAATGCTATTTTCTGCAGATTTTGTTATTGATTCAACTAAGGACTAAAATTCTCAGCACCTTTCCGAAGTATGAGTACATTCTGCTAGGGAGATATTGATAAAACGGCTTTTAAATTTCCAACCCAAGTCTTTCAAATGCGACCGTAGGAATGATTATATTTCTCAAAATGCTTTTTTCTGCAGATTTTAACATTGATTCAACTGCAGAAAATAATTATCAGTGCGTTTCCGAAATATGAGAACAGGCGGCTGAGTAGATTCGAGAAAACGGGTGTAATAGTTCGTACCCAAGTCTTTCAAATGCGACCTTAAGAATGATGATATTTCTCAAAATGCTATTTTCTGCAGATATTAACATTGATTCAACTTCAGACCATAATTCTCAGTGCGTTTCTGAAATATGAGTATATTCGGCTGAGTAGATCCCGAGAAAACGGATTTTATAGTTCTAACCCAAGTCTGTCAAATGCAACCGTAGGAATAATTATATTTCCCCAAATGATGTTTTCTGGAGTCTTTGTTAAGGTTTTAACTTAAGACTATAATTTTCAGCACGTTTCCGAAGAATGAGTATATTCGGCTACGTAGATCCTGAGAAAACGGCTTTTAAAGTTCAAACCCAAGTCTTTCAAATGCGACCTTAAGAATGATGATATTTCTCAAAATGCTATTTTCTGCTGATTTTGTCATTGATTCAACTTAAGATTATAATTCTCAGCACAATTCCAAAATATGAGTACATTCAACTATGTAGATCCTAAGAAAACGGCTTTGAAATTTCGAATCAAAGTCGTTAAAAACGCGACCGTAGGAATGATTATATTTCCCAAAATGCTATTTTCTGCAGATTTTGTCATTGATTCAACTTAAGATTATAATTCTCAGCACTATTCCAAAATATGAGTACATTAAACATTGTAGATCCTGAGAAAACGGCTTTGAAATTTCGAACCCAAGTCGTTCAAACGCGACCGTAGGAATGATTATATTTCCCAAAATGCTCTTTTCTGCAGATTTTGTCATTGATTCAACTTCAGACCATAATTATCATTGCCTTTCCAAATTTTTTGTCCATTCGGCTATGTAGATTCCGAGAAAACGGGTGTAATAGTTCGAACCCAAGTCGTTCAAATGCGACCGTAGGAATGATTATATTTCCCAAAATGCTGTTTTCTGCAGAATTTGTCATTGATTCAACTTAATAATATAATTCTCAGGACGTTTCCAAAATATGAGTACATTCGACTATGTAGATCCTGTGAAAACGGCTTTTAAATTTCGAACCCAAGTAATTCAAATGCGACCGTAGGAATAATTATTTTTCCCAAAATGATATTTTCTGAAGATTTTGTTATTGATTTATCTTAAGACTATAATTCTCAGCGCGTTTCCGACGTATGAGGATATTCTGCTAGGAAGATCCTGAGAAAACGGCTTTTATAGTTCTAACCCAAGTCTTTCAAATGCGACCGTAGGAATTATTATATTTCCCAAAATGATATTTTCTGGAGATTTTGTTATTGATTTAACTTAAGACTATAATTCTCAGCACATTTCCGAAGTATGAGTATATTCGGCTAAGTAGATCCTGAGAAAACGGCTTTTAAAGTTCAAACCCAAGTCTTTCAAATGCGACCGTAGGAATGATGATATTCCTCAAAATGCTATTTTCTGCAGAGTTTGTAATTGATTCAAATAAGGACTAAAATTCTCAGCACCTTTCCGAAGTATGAGTACATTCTGCTAGGGAGATATTGATAAAACGGCTTTTAAATTTCGAACCCAAGTCTTTAAAATGCGACCGTAGGAATGATTATATTTCCCAAAATGCTCTTTTCTGCAGATTTTGTCATTGATTTAACTTCAGACAATAATTCTCAGTTCGTTTCCGAAATATGAGAACAGGCGGCTGAGTAGATCGCGAGAAAACGGGTGTACAAGTTTGAACCAAAGTCTTTTAAATGCGACCAAGAATGATGATATTTCTCAAAATGCTTTTTTCTGCAGATTTTAACATTGATTCAACTTCAGAAAATAATTCTCAGTGCGTTTCGGAAATATGAGAACAGGCGGCTGAGTAGATCCCGAGAAAACGGGTGTAATAGTTCGAACCCAAGTCTTTCAAATGCGACCTTAAGAATGATGATATTTCTCAAAATGCTATTTTCTGCAGATATTAACATTGATTCAACTTCAGACCATAATTCTCAGTGCGTTTCTGAAATATGAGTATATTCGGCTGAGTAAATCCCGAGAAAACGGATTTTATAGTTCTAACCCAAGTCTTTCAAATGCGACCGTAGGAATAATTATATTTCCCAAAATGATATTTTCTGCAGATTTTGTAATTGATTCAACTAAGGAATAAAATTCTCAGCACCTTTCCGAAGTATGATTACATTCTGCTAGGGAGATATTGATAAAACGGCTTTTAAATTTCGAACCCAAGTCTTTCAAATGTGACCGTAGGAATGATTATATTTCCCAAAATGCTATTTTCTGCTGATTTTGTCATTGATTCAACTTAAGATTATAATTCTCAGCAATATTCAAAAATATGAGTACATTCAACTATGTAGATCCTAAGAAAACGGCTTTGAAATTTCGAATCAAAGTCGTTAAAAACGCGACCGTAGGAATGATTTTATTTCCCAAAATGCTGTTTTCTGCAGAATTTGTCATTGATTCAACTAAATAATATAATTCTCAGGACGTTTCCAAAATATGAGTACATTCGACTATGTAGATCCTGTGAAAACGGCTTTTAAACTTCGAACCCAAGTCTTTCAAATGCGACCGTAGGAATGATTATATTTCTCAAAATGCTTTTTTCTGCAGATTTTAACATTGATTCAACTTCATAAAATAATTCTCAGTGCGTTTCCGAAATATGAGAACAGGCGGCTGAGTAGATCCCGAGAAAACGGGTGTAATAGTTCGAACCCAAGTCTTTCAAATGCGACCTTAAGAATGATGATATTTCTCAAAATGCTATTTTCTGCAGATATTAACATTGATTCAACTTCAGACCATAATTCTCAGTGCGTTTCTGAAATATGAGTATATTCGGCTGAGTAAATCCCGTGAAAACGGATTTTATAGTTCTAACCCAAGTCATTCAAATGCGACCGTAGGAATAATTATATTTCCCAAAATGATATTTTCTGGAGTCTTTGTTATTGATTTAACTTAAGACTATAATTCTCAGCACTTTTCCGAAGTAAGAGTATATTCGGCTAGGTAGATCCTGAGAAAACGGCTTTTAAAGTTCAAACCCAAGTCTTTCAAATGCGACCGTAGGAATGATGATATTTCTCAAAATGCTGTTTTCTGCAGATTTTGTAATTGATTCAACTAAGGACTAAAATTCTCAGCACCTTTCCGAAGTATGAGTACATTCTGCTAGGGAGATATTGATAAAACGGCTTTTAAATTTCGAACCCAAGTCTTTCAAATGTGACCGTAGGAATGATTATATTTCCCAAAATGCTATTTTCTGCTGATTTTGTCATTGATTCAACTTAAGATTATAATTCTCAGCACTATTCCAAAATATGAGTACATTCAACTATGTAGATCCTAAGAAAACGGCTTTGAAATTTCGAATACAAGTCGTTAAAAACGCGACCGTAGGAATGATTATATTTCCCAAAATGCTATTTTCTGCAGATTTTGTCATTGATTCAACTTAAGATTATAATTCTCAGCACTATTCCAAAATATGAGTACATTCAACTATGTAGATCCTGAGAAATCGGCTTTGAAATTTCGAACCCAAGTCGTTCAAACGCGACCGTAGGAATGATTATATTTCCCAAAATGCTGTTTTCTGCAGATTTTGTCATTGATTCAACTTCAGACCATAATTATCAGTGCCTTTCCAAATTTTTTGTCCATTCGGCTATGTAGATTCCGAGAAAATGGGTGTAATAGTTCGAACCCAAGTCTTTCAAATGCGACTGTAGGAATGATTATATTTCCCAAAATGCTCTTTTCTGCAGATTTTTTTATTGATTCAACTTAAGACCATAATTATCAGTTCGTTTCCGAAATATGAGAACAGGCGGCTGAGTAGATCGCGAGAAAACGGGTGTACAAGTTCGAACCCAAGTCTTTTAAATGCGACCAAGAATGATGATATTTCTCAAAATGCTTTTTTCTGCAGATTTTAACATTGATTCAACTTCAGAAAATAATTCTCAGTGCGTTTAGGAAATATGAGAACAGGCGGCTGAGTAGATCCCGAGAAAACGAGTGTAATAGTTCGAACCCAAGTCTTTCAAATGCGACCGTAGGAATGATTATTTTTCCCAAAATGCTATTTTCTGCAGATTTTGTCATTGATTCAACTTAAGATTATAATTCTCAGCACTATTCCAAAATATGAGTACATTCAATTATGTAGATCCTGAGAGAACGGCTTTGAAATTTCGAACCCAAGTCGTTAAAACGCGACTGTAGGAATGATTATATTTTCCAAAATGCTGTTTTCTGCAGATTTTGTCATTGATTCAACTTCAGACCATAATTATCAGTGCCTTTCCAAATTTTTTGTCCATTCGGCTATGTAGATTCCGAGAAAATGGGTGTAATAGTTCGAACCCAAGTCTTTCAAATGCGACCGTAGGAATGATTATATTTCCCAAAATGCTCTTTTCTGCAGATTTTGTCATTGCTTCAACTTCAGACCATAATTATCAGTGCCTTTCCAAATTTTTTGTCCATTCGGCTATGTAGATTCCGAGAAAACGGGTGTAATAGTTCGAACCCAAGTCTTTCAAATGCGACCGTAGGAATGATTTTATTTCCCAAAATGGTCTTTTCTGCAGATTTTGTCATTGATTCAACTTCAGACCATAATTATCAGTGCCTTTCCAAATTTTTTGTCCATTCGGCTATGTAGATTCCGAGAAAACGGGTGTAATAGTTCGAACCCAAGTCTTTCAAATGCGACCGTAGGAATGATGATATTTCTCAAAATGCTATTTTCTGCAGATTTTGTAATTGATTCAACTAAGGACTAAAATTCTCAGCACCTTTCCGAAGTATGAGTACATTCTGCTAGGGAGATATTGATAAAACGGCTTTTAAAGTTCGAACCCAAGTCTTTCAAATGCGACCGTAAGAATGATGATATTTCTCAAAACGCTATTTTCTGCAGATATTCACATTGATTTAACTTCAGACCATAATTCTCAGTGCGTTTCTGAAATATGAGTATATTCGGCTGAGAAAATCCCGAGAAAACGGATTTAATAGTTCTAACCCAAGTCTTTCAAATGCGACCGTAGGAATAATTATATTTCCCAAAATGATATTTTCTGGAGTCTTTGTTATTGATTTAACTTAAGACTATAATTCTCAGAACGTTTCCGAAGTAAGAGTATATTCGGCTAGGTAGATCCTGAGAAAACGGCTTTTAAAGTTCAAACCCAAGTCTTTCAAATGCGACCGTAGGAATGATGATATTTCTCAAAATGCTATTTTCTGCAGATTTTGTAATTGATTCAACTAAGGACTAAAATTCTCAGCACCTTTCCGAAGTATGAGTACATTCTGCTTGGGAGATATTGATAAAACGGCTTTTAAATTTCGAACCCAAGTCTTTCAAATGTGACCGTAGGAATGATTATATTTCCCAAAATGCTATTTTCTGCAGATTTTGTCATTGATTCAACTTAACATTATAATTCTCAGCACTATTCCAAAATATGAGTACATTCAACTATGTAGATCCTGAGAAAACGGCTTTGAAATTTCGAACCCAAGTCTTTCAAATGCGACAGTAACAATGATGATATTTCCCAAAATGCTATTTTCTGAAGTTTTTGTTATTGATTCAACTAAGGACTTTAATTCTCAGCTCCTTTTCGAAGTTTATATAATAAGCTGACTTAATAATATAATTCTCAGGACGTTTCCAAAATATGAGTATATTCGGCTATGTAGATCATGAGAAAACGGCTTTTAAAATTCGAACCCAAGTCTTTCAAATGCGACCGTAAGAATCAGGATATTTCTCAAAATGCTATTTTCTGCATATTTTGTCATTGATTCAACTTCAGAAAATAATTCTCAGTGCGTTTCCGAAATATGAGAACAGGCGGCTGAGTAGATCCCGAGAAAACGGGTGTAATAGTTCGAACACAAGTCTTTCAAATGCGACCGTAGGAATGATTATATTTCCCAAAATGCTGTTTTCTGCAGATTTTGTCATTGATTCAACTTCAGACCATAATTATCAGTGCCTTTTCAAATTTTTTGTCCATTCGGCTATGTAGATTCCGAGAAAATGGGTGTAATAATTCGAACCCAAGTCTTTCAAATGCGACCGTAGGAATGATTATATTTCCCAAAATGCTCTTTTCTGCAGATTTTTTAATTGATTCAACTTCAGACCATAATTATCAGTGCCTTTCCAAATTTTTTGTCCATTCGGCTATGTAGATTCCGAGAAAACGGGTGTAATAGTTCGAACCCAAGTATTTCAAATGCGACCGTAGGAATGATTATATTTCCCAAAATGGTCTTTTCTGCAGATTTTGTCATTGATTCAACTTCAGACCATAATTATCAGTGCCTTTCCAAATTTTTTGTCCATTCGGCTATGTAGATTCCGAGAAAACGGGTGTAATAGTTCGAACCCAAGTCTTTCAAATGCGACCGTAGGAATGATTTTATTTCCCAAAATGGTCTTTTCTGCAGATTTTGTCATTGATTCAACTTCAGACCATAATTATCAGTGCCTTTCCAAATTTTTTGTCCATTCGGCTATGTAGATTCCGAGAAAACGGGTGTAATAGTTCGAACCCAAGTCTTTCAAATGCGACCGTAGGAATGATGATATTTCTCAAAATGCTATTTTCTGCAGATTTTGTAATTGATTCAACTAAGGACTAAAATTCTCAGCACCTTTCCGAAGTATGAGTACATTCTGCTAGGGAGATATTGATAAAACGGCTTTTAAAGTTCGAACCCAAGTCTTTCAAATGCGACCGTAAGAATGATGATATTTCTCAAAACGCTATTTTCTGCAGATATTCACATTGATTCAACTTCAGACCATAATTCTCAGTGCGTTTCTGAAATATGAGTATATTCGGCTGAGAAAATCCCGAGAAAACGGATTTTATAGTTCTAACCCAAGTCTTTCAAATGCGACCGTAGGAATAATTATATTTCCCAAAATGATATTTTCTGGAGTCTTTGTTATTGATTTAACTTAAGACTATAATTCTCAGAACGTTTCCGAAGTAAGAGTATATTCGGCTAGGTAGATCCTGAGAAAACGGCTTTTAAAGTTCAAACCCAAGTCTTTCAAATGCGACCGTAGGAATGATGATATTTCTCAAAATGCTATTTTCTGCAGATTTTGTAATTGATTCAACTAAGGACTAAAATTCTCAGCACCTTTCCGAAGTATGAGTACATTCTGCTAGGGAGATATTGATAAAACGGCTTTTAAATTTCGAACCCAAGTCTTTCAAATGTGACCGTAGGAATGATTATATTTCCCAAAATGCTATTTTCTGCAGATTTTGTCATTGATTCAACTTAACATTATAATTCTCAGCACTATTCCAAAATATGAGTACATTCAACTATGTAGATCCTGAGAAAACGGCTTTGAAATTTCGAACCCAAGTCTTTCAAATGCGACAGTAACAATGATGATATTTCCCAAAATGCTATTTTCTGAAGTTTTTGTTATTGATTCAACTAAGGACTTTAATTCTCAGCTCCTTTTCGAAGTTTATATAATAAGCTGACTTAATAATATAATTCTCAGGACGTTTCCAAAATATGAGTATATTCGGCTATGTAGATCATGAGAAAACGGCTTTTAAAATTCGAACCCAAGTCTTTCAAATGCGACCGTAAGAATCAGGATATTTCTCAAAATGCTATTTTCTGCATATTTTGTCATTGATTCAACTTCAGAAAATAATTCTCAGTGCGTTTCCGAAATATGAGAACAGGCGGCTGAGTAGATCCCGAGAAAACGGGTGTAATAGTTCGAACACAAGTCTTTCAAATGCGACCGTAGGAATGATTATATTTCCCAAAATGCTGTTTTCTGCAGATTTTGTCATTGATTCAACTTCAGACCATAATTATCAGTGCCTTTTCAAATTTTTTGTCCATTCGGCTATGTAGATTCCGAGAAAATGGGTGTAATAATTCGAACCCAAGTCTTTCAAATGCGACCGTAGGAATGATTATATTTCCCAAAATGCTCTTTTCTGCAGATTTTTTAATTGATTCAACTTCAGACCATAATTATCAGTGCCTTTCCAAATTTTTTGTCCATTCGGCTATGTAGATTCCGAGAAAACGGGTGTAATAGTTCGAACCCAAGTATTTCAAATGCGACCGTAGGAATGATTATATTTCCCAAAATGGTCTTTTCTGCAGATTTTGTCATTGATTCAACTTCAGACCATAATTATCAGTGCCTTTCCAAATTTTTTGTCCATTCGGCTATGTAGATTCCGAGAAAACGGGTGTAATAGTTCGAACCCAAGTCTTTCAAATGCGACCGTAGGAATGATTTTATTTCCCAAAATGGTCTTTTCTGCAGATTTTGTCATTGATTGAACCTAAGAATATAATTCTCAGCACTATTCCAAAATATGAGTACATTCAACTATGTAGATCCTGAGAAAACGGCTTTGAAATTTCGAACCCAAGTCGTTCAAACGCGATCGTAGGAATGATAATATTTCCCAAAATACTCTTTTCTGCAAATTTTGTCATTGATTCAACTTAAGACCATAATTATCAGTGCCTTTCCAAATTTTTTGTCCATTCGGCTATGTAGATTCCGAGAAAACGGGTGTAATAGTTCGAACCCAAGTCTTTCAAATGCGACCGTAGGAATGATTATATTTCCCAAAATGCAATTTTCTGCAGATTTTGTCATTGATTCAACTTAATGATATAATTCTCAGGACGTTTCCAAAATATGAGTACATTCGACTATGTAGATCCTGTGAAAACGGCTTTTAAATTTCGAACCCAAGTCTTTCAAATGCGACCGTAGGAATTAATATATTTCCCAAAATGATATTTTCTGGAGATTTTGTTATTGATTTAACTTAAAACTATAAATCTCAGCACATTTCCGAAGTATGAGTATATTCGGCAAGGTAGATCCTGAGAAAACGGCTTTTAAAGTTCGAACCCAAGTCTTTCAAATGCGACCGTAAGAATGATGATATTTCTAAAAATGCTATTTTCTGCAGATTTTGTTATTGATTCAACTAAGGACTAAAATTCTCAGCACCTTTCCGAAGTATGAGTACATTCTGCTAGGGAGATATTGATAAAACGGCTTTTAAATTTCCAACCCAAGTCTTTCAAATGCGACCGTAGGAATGATTATATTTCTCAAAATGCTTTTTTCTGCAGATTTTAACATTGATTCAACTGCAGAAAATAATTATCAGTGCGTTTCCGAAATATGAGAACAGGCGGCTGAGTAGATTCGAGAAAACGGGTGTAATAGTTCGTACCCAAGTCTTTCAAATGCGACCTTAAGAATGATGATATTTCTCAAAATGCTATTTTCTGCAGATATTAACATTGATTCAACTTCAGACCATAATTCTCAGTGCGTTTCTGAAATATGAGTATATTCGGCTGAGTAGATCCCGAGAAAACGGATTTTATAGTTCTAACCCAAGTCTGTCAAATGCAACCGTAGGAATAATTATATTTCCCCAAATGATGTTTTCTGGAGTCTTTGTTAAGGTTTTAACTTAAGACTATAATTTTCAGCACGTTTCCGAAGAATGAGTATATTCGGCTACGTAGATCCTGAGAAAACGGCTTTTAAAGTTCAAACCCAAGTCTTTCAAATGCGACCTTAAGAATGATGATATTTCTCAAAATGCTATTTTCTGCTGATTTTGTCATTGATTCAACTTAAGATTATAATTCTCAGCACAATTCCAAAATATGAGTACATTCAACTATGTAGATCCTAAGAAAACGGCTTTGAAATTTCGAATCAAAGTCGTTAAAAACGCGACCGTAGGAATGATTATATTTCCCAAAATGCTATTTTCTGCAGATTTTGTCATTGATTCAACTTAAGATTATAATTCTCAGCACTATTCCAAAATATGAGTACATTAAACATTGTAGATCCTGAGAAAACGGCTTTGAAATTTCGAACCCAAGTCGTTCAAACGCGACCGTAGGAATGATTATATTTCCCAAAATGCTCTTTTCTGCAGATTTTGTCATTGATTCAACTTCAGACCATAATTATCATTGCCTTTCCAAATTTTTTGTCCATTCGGCTATGTAGATTCCGAGAAAACGGGTGTAATAGTTCGAACCCAAGTCGTTCAAATGCGACCGTAGGAATGATTATATTTCCCAAAATGCTGTTTTCTGCAGAATTTGTCATTGATTCAACTTAATAATATAATTCTCAGGACGTTTCCAAAATATGAGTACATTCGACTATGTAGATCCTGTGAAAACGGCTTTTAAATTTCGAACCCAAGTAATTCAAATGCGACCGTAGGAATAATTATTTTTCCCAAAATGATATTTTCTGAAGATTTTGTTATTGATTTATCTTAAGACTATAATTCTCAGCGCGTTTCCGACGTATGAGGATATTCTGCTAGGAAGATCCTGAGAAAACGGCTTTTATAGTTCTAACCCAAGTCTTTCAAATGCGACCGTAGGAATTATTATATTTCCCAAAATGATATTTTCTGGAGATTTTGTTATTGATTTAACTTAAGACTATAATTCTCAGCACATTTCCGAAGTATGAGTATATTCGGCTAAGTAGATCCTGAGAAAACGGCTTTTAAAGTTCAAACCCAAGTCTTTCAAATGCGACCGTAGGAATGATGATATTCCTCAAAATGCTATTTTCTGCAGAGTTTGTAATTGATTCAAATAAGGACTAAAATTCTCAGCACCTTTCCGAAGTATGAGTACATTCTGCTAGGGAGATATTGATAAAACGGCTTTTAAATTTCGAACCCAAGTCTTTAAAATGCGACCGTAGGAATGATTATATTTCCCAAAATGCTCTTTTCTGCAGATTTTGTCATTGATTTAACTTCAGACAATAATTCTCAGTTCGTTTCCGAAATATGAGAACAGGCGGCTGAGTAGATCGCGAGAAAACGGGTGTACAAGTTTGAACCAAAGTCTTTTAAATGCGACCAAGAATGATGATATTTCTCAAAATGCTTTTTTCTGCAGATTTTAACATTGATTCAACTTCAGAAAATAATTCTCAGTGCGTTTCGGAAATATGAGAACAGGCGGCTGAGTAGATCCCGAGAAAACGGGTGTAATAGTTCGAACCCAAGTCTTTCAAATGCGACCTTAAGAATGATGATATTTCTCAAAATGCTATTTTCTGCAGATATTAACATTGATTCAACTTCAGACCATAATTCTCAGTGCGTTTCTGAAATATGAGTATATTCGGCTGAGTAAATCCCGAGAAAACGGATTTTATAGTTCTAACCCAAGTCTTTCAAATGCGACCGTAGGAATAATTATATTTCCCAAAATGATATTTTCTGCAGATTTTGTAATTGATTCAACTAAGGAATAAAATTCTCAGCACCTTTCCGAAGTATGATTACATTCTGCTAGGGAGATATTGATAAAACGGCTTTTAAATTTCGAACCCAAGTCTTTCAAATGTGACCGTAGGAATGATTATATTTCCCAAAATGCTATTTTCTGCTGATTTTGTCATTGATTCAACTTAAGATTATAATTCTCAGCAATATTCAAAAATATGAGTACATTCAACTATGTAGATCCTAAGAAAACGGCTTTGAAATTTCGAATCAAAGTCGTTAAAAACGCGACCGTAGGAATGATTTTATTTCCCAAAATGCTGTTTTCTGCAGAATTTGTCATTGATTCAACTAAATAATATAATTCTCAGGACGTTTCCAAAATATGAGTACATTCGACTATGTAGATCCTGTGAAAACGGCTTTTAAACTTCGAACCCAAGTCTTTCAAATGCGACCGTAGGAATGATTATATTTCTCAAAATGCTTTTTTCTGCAGATTTTAACATTGATTCAACTTCATAAAATAATTCTCAGTGCGTTTCCGAAATATGAGAACAGGCGGCTGAGTAGATCCCGAGAAAACGGGTGTAATAGTTCGAACCCAAGTCTTTCAAATGCGACCTTAAGAATGATGATATTTCTCAAAATGCTATTTTCTGCAGATATTAACATTGATTCAACTTCAGACCATAATTCTCAGTGCGTTTCTGAAATATGAGTATATTCGGCTGAGTAAATCCCGTGAAAACGGATTTTATAGTTCTAACCCAAGTCATTCAAATGCGACCGTAGGAATAATTATATTTCCCAAAATGATATTTTCTGGAGTCTTTGTTATTGATTTAACTTAAGACTATAATTCTCAGCACTTTTCCGAAGTAAGAGTATATTCGGCTAGGTAGATCCTGAGAAAACGGCTTTTAAAGTTCAAACCCAAGTCTTTCAAATGCGACCGTAGGAATGATGATATTTCTCAAAATGCTGTTTTCTGCAGATTTTGTAATTGATTCAACTAAGGACTAAAATTCTCAGCACCTTTCCGAAGTATGAGTACATTCTGCTAGGGAGATATTGATAAAACGGCTTTTAAATTTCGAACCCAAGTCTTTCAAATGTGACCGTAGGAATGATTATATTTCCCAAAATGCTATTTTCTGCTGATTTTGTCATTGATTCAACTTAAGATTATAATTCTCAGCACTATTCCAAAATATGAGTACATTCAACTATGTAGATCCTAAGAAAACGGCTTTGAAATTTCGAATACAAGTCGTTAAAAACGCGACCGTAGGAATGATTATATTTCCCAAAATGCTATTTTCTGCAGATTTTGTCATTGATTCAACTTAAGATTATAATTCTCAGCACTATTCCAAAATATGAGTACATTCAACTATGTAGATCCTGAGAAATCGGCTTTGAAATTTCGAACCCAAGTCGTTCAAACGCGACCGTAGGAATGATTATATTTCCCAAAATGCTGTTTTCTGCAGATTTTGTCATTGATTCAACTTCAGACCATAATTATCAGTGCCTTTCCAAATTTTTTGTCCATTCGGCTATGTAGATTCCGAGAAAATGGGTGTAATAGTTCGAACCCAAGTCTTTCAAATGCGACTGTAGGAATGATTATATTTCCCAAAATGCTCTTTTCTGCAGATTTTTTTATTGATTCAACTTAAGACCATAATTATCAGTTCGTTTCCGAAATATGAGAACAGGCGGCTGAGTAGATCGCGAGAAAACGGGTGTACAAGTTCGAACCCAAGTCTTTTAAATGCGACCAAGAATGATGATATTTCTCAAAATGCTTTTTTCTGCAGATTTTAACATTGATTCAACTTCAGAAAATAATTCTCAGTGCGTTTAGGAAATATGAGAACAGGCGGCTGAGTAGATCCCGAGAAAACGAGTGTAATAGTTCGAACCCAAGTCTTTCAAATGCGACCGTAGGAATGATTATTTTTCCCAAAATGCTATTTTCTGCAGATTTTGTCATTGATTCAACTTAAGATTATAATTCTCAGCACTATTCCAAAATATGAGTACATTCAATTATGTAGATCCTGAGAGAACGGCTTTGAAATTTCGAACCCAAGTCGTTAAAACGCGACTGTAGGAATGATTATATTTTCCAAAATGCTGTTTTCTGCAGATTTTGTCATTGATTCAACTTCAGACCATAATTATCAGTGCCTTTCCAAATTTTTTGTCCATTCGGCTATGTAGATTCCGAGAAAATGGGTGTAATAGTTCGAACCCAAGTCTTTCAAATGCGACCGTAGGAATGATTATATTTCCCAAAATGCTCTTTTCTGCAGATTTTGTCATTGCTTCAACTTCAGACCATAATTATCAGTGCCTTTCCAAATTTTTTGTCCATTCGGCTATGTAGATTCCGAGAAAACGGGTGTAATAGTTCGAACCCAAGTCTTTCAAATGCGACCGTAGGAATGATTTTATTTCCCAAAATGGTCTTTTCTGCAGATTTTGTCATTGATTCAACTTCAGACCATAATTATCAGTGCCTTTCCAAATTTTTTGTCCATTCGGCTATGTAGATTCCGAGAAAACGGGTGTAATAGTTCGAACCCAAGTCTTTCAAATGCGACCGTAGGAATGATGATATTTCTCAAAATGCTATTTTCTGCAGATTTTGTAATTGATTCAACTAAGGACTAAAATTCTCAGCACCTTTCCGAAGTATGAGTACATTCTGCTAGGGAGATATTGATAAAACGGCTTTTAAAGTTCGAACCCAAGTCTTTCAAATGCGACCGTAAGAATGATGATATTTCTCAAAACGCTATTTTCTGCAGATATTCACATTGATTTAACTTCAGACCATAATTCTCAGTGCGTTTCTGAAATATGAGTATATTCGGCTGAGAAAATCCCGAGAAAACGGATTTAATAGTTCTAACCCAAGTCTTTCAAATGCGACCGTAGGAATAATTATATTTCCCAAAATGATATTTTCTGGAGTCTTTGTTATTGATTTAACTTAAGACTATAATTCTCAGAACGTTTCCGAAGTAAGAGTATATTCGGCTAGGTAGATCCTGAGAAAACGGCTTTTAAAGTTCAAACCCAAGTCTTTCAAATGCGACCGTAGGAATGATGATATTTCTCAAAATGCTATTTTCTGCAGATTTTGTAATTGATTCAACTAAGGACTAAAATTCTCAGCACCTTTCCGAAGTATGAGTACATTCTGCTTGGGAGATATTGATAAAACGGCTTTTAAATTTCGAACCCAAGTCTTTCAAATGTGACCGTAGGAATGATTATATTTCCCAAAATGCTATTTTCTGCAGATTTTGTCATTGATTCAACTTAACATTATAATTCTCAGCACTATTCCAAAATATGAGTACATTCAACTATGTAGATCCTGAGAAAACGGCTTTGAAATTTCGAACCCAAGTCTTTCAAATGCGACAGTAACAATGATGATATTTCCCAAAATGCTATTTTCTGAAGTTTTTGTTATTGATTCAACTAAGGACTTTAATTCTCAGCTCCTTTTCGAAGTTTATATAATAAGCTGACTTAATAATATAATTCTCAGGACGTTTCCAAAATATGAGTATATTCGGCTATGTAGATCATGAGAAAACGGCTTTTAAAATTCGAACCCAAGTCTTTCAAATGCGACCGTAAGAATCAGGATATTTCTCAAAATGCTATTTTCTGCATATTTTGTCATTGATTCAACTTCAGAAAATAATTCTCAGTGCGTTTCCGAAATATGAGAACAGGCGGCTGAGTAGATCCCGAGAAAACGGGTGTAATAGTTCGAACACAAGTCTTTCAAATGCGACCGTAGGAATGATTATATTTCCCAAAATGCTGTTTTCTGCAGATTTTGTCATTGATTCAACTTCAGACCATAATTATCAGTGCCTTTTCAAATTTTTTGTCCATTCGGCTATGTAGATTCCGAGAAAATGGGTGTAATAATTCGAACCCAAGTCTTTCAAATGCGACCGTAGGAATGATTATATTTCCCAAAATGCTCTTTTCTGCAGATTTTTTAATTGATTCAACTTCAGACCATAATTATCAGTGCCTTTCCAAATTTTTTGTCCATTCGGCTATGTAGATTCCGAGAAAACGGGTGTAATAGTTCGAACCCAAGTATTTCAAATGCGACCGTAGGAATGATTATATTTCCCAAAATGGTCTTTTCTGCAGATTTTGTCATTGATTCAACTTCAGACCATAATTATCAGTGCCTTTCCAAATTTTTTGTCCATTCGGCTATGTAGATTCCGAGAAAACGGGTGTAATAGTTCGAACCCAAGTCTTTCAAATGCGACCGTAGGAATGATTTTATTTCCCAAAATGGTCTTTTCTGCAGATTTTGTCATTGATTCAACTTCAGACCATAATTATCAGTGCCTTTCCAAATTTTTTGTCCATTCGGCTATGTAGATTCCGAGAAAACGGGTGTAATAGTTCGAACCCAAGTCTTTCAAATGCGACCGTAGGAATGATGATATTTCTCAAAATGCTATTTTCTGCAGATTTTGTAATTGATTCAACTAAGGACTAAAATTCTCAGCACCTTTCCGAAGTATGAGTACATTCTGCTAGGGAGATATTGATAAAACGGCTTTTAAAGTTCGAACCCAAGTCTTTCAAATGCGACCGTAAGAATGATGATATTTCTCAAAACGCTATTTTCTGCAGATATTCACATTGATTCAACTTCAGACCATAATTCTCAGTGCGTTTCTGAAATATGAGTATATTCGGCTGAGAAAATCCCGAGAAAACGGATTTTATAGTTCTAACCCAAGTCTTTCAAATGCGACCGTAGGAATAATTATATTTCCCAAAATGATATTTTCTGGAGTCTTTGTTATTGATTTAACTTAAGACTATAATTCTCAGAACGTTTCCGAAGTAAGAGTATATTCGGCTAGGTAGATCCTGAGAAAACGGCTTTTAAAGTTCAAACCCAAGTCTTTCAAATGCGACCGTAGGAATGATGATATTTCTCAAAATGCTATTTTCTGCAGATTTTGTAATTGATTCAACTAAGGACTAAAATTCTCAGCACCTTTCCGAAGTATGAGTACATTCTGCTAGGGAGATATTGATAAAACGGCTTTTAAATTTCGAACCCAAGTCTTTCAAATGTGACCGTAGGAATGATTATATTTCCCAAAATGCTATTTTCTGCAGATTTTGTCATTGATTCAACTTAACATTATAATTCTCAGCACTATTCCAAAATATGAGTACATTCAACTATGTAGATCCTGAGAAAACGGCTTTGAAATTTCGAACCCAAGTCTTTCAAATGCGACAGTAACAATGATGATATTTCCCAAAATGCTATTTTCTGAAGTTTTTGTTATTGATTCAACTAAGGACTTTAATTCTCAGCTCCTTTTCGAAGTTTATATAATAAGCTGACTTAATAATATAATTCTCAGGACGTTTCCAAAATATGAGTATATTCGGCTATGTAGATCATGAGAAAACGGCTTTTAAAATTCGAACCCAAGTCTTTCAAATGCGACCGTAAGAATCAGGATATTTCTCAAAATGCTATTTTCTGCATATTTTGTCATTGATTCAACTTCAGAAAATAATTCTCAGTGCGTTTCCGAAATATGAGAACAGGCGGCTGAGTAGATCCCGAGAAAACGGGTGTAATAGTTCGAACACAAGTCTTTCAAATGCGACCGTAGGAATGATTATATTTCCCAAAATGCTGTTTTCTGCAGATTTTGTCATTGATTCAACTTCAGACCATAATTATCAGTGCCTTTTCAAATTTTTTGTCCATTCGGCTATGTAGATTCCGAGAAAATGGGTGTAATAATTCGAACCCAAGTCTTTCAAATGCGACCGTAGGAATGATTATATTTCCCAAAATGCTCTTTTCTGCAGATTTTTTAATTGATTCAACTTCAGACCATAATTATCAGTGCCTTTCCAAATTTTTTGTCCATTCGGCTATGTAGATTCCGAGAAAACGGGTGTAATAGTTCGAACCCAAGTATTTCAAATGCGACCGTAGGAATGATTATATTTCCCAAAATGGTCTTTTCTGCAGATTTTGTCATTGATTCAACTTCAGACCATAATTATCAGTGCCTTTCCAAATTTTTTGTCCATTCGGCTATGTAGATTCCGAGAAAACGGGTGTAATAGTTCGAACCCAAGTCTTTCAAATGCGACCGTAGGAATGATTTTATTTCCCAAAATGGTCTTTTCTGCAGATTTTGTCATTGATTCAACTTCAGACCATAATTATCAGTGCCTTTCCAAATTTTTTGTCCATTCGGCTATGTAGATTCCGAGAAAACGGGTGTAATAGTTCGAACCCAAGTCTTTCAAATGCGACCGTAGGAATGATGATATTTCTCAAAATGCTATTTTCTGCAGATTTTGTAATTGATTCAACTAAGGACTAAAATTCTCAGCACCTTTCCGAAGTATGAGTACATTCTGCTAGGGAGATATTGATAAAACGGCTTTTAAAGATCGAACCCAAGTCTTTCAAATGCGACCGTAAGAATGATGATATTTCTCAAAACGCTATTTTCTGCAGATATTCACATTGATTCAACTTCAGACCATAATTCTCAGTGCGTTTCTGAAATATGAGTATATTCGGCTGAGAAAATCCCGAGAAAACGGATTTTATAGTTCTAACCCAAGTCTTTCAAATGCGACCGTAGGAATAATTATATTTCCCAAAATGATATTTTCTGGAGTCTTTGTTATTGATTTAACTTAAGACTATAATTCTCAGAACGTTTCCGAAGTAAGAGTATATTCGGCTAGGTAGATCCTGAGAAAACGGCTTTTAAAGTTCAAACCCAAGTCTTTCAAATGCGACCGTAGGAATGATGATATTTCTCAAAATGCTATTTTCTGCAGATTTTGTAATTGATTCAACTAAGGACTAAAATTCTCAGCACCTTTCCGAAGTATGAGTACATTCTGCTAGGGAGATATTGATAAAACGGCTTTTAAATTTCGAACCCAAGTCTTTCAAATGTGACCGTAGGAATGATTATATTTCCCAAAATGCTATTTTCTGCAGATTTTGTCATTGATTCAACTTAACATTATAATTCTCAGCACTATTCCAAAATATGAGTACATTCAACTATGTAGATCCTGAGAAAACGGCTTTGAAATTTCGAACCCAAGTCTTTCAAATGCGACAGTAACAATGATGATATTTCCCAAAATGCTATTTTCTGAAGTTTTTGTTATTGATTCAACTAAGGACTTTAATTCTCAGCTCCTTTTCGAAGTTTATATAATAAGCTGACTTAATAATATAATTCTCAGGACGTTTCCAAAATATGAGTATATTCGGCTATGTAGATCATGAGAAAACGGCTTTTAAAATTCGAACCCAAGTCTTTCAAATGCGACCGTAAGAATCAGGATATTTCTCAAAATGCTATTTTCTGCATATTTTGTCATTGATTCAACTTCAGAAAATAATTCTCAGTGCGTTTCCGAAATATGAGAACAGGCGGCTGAGTAGATCCCGAGAAAACGGGTGTAACAGTTCGAACACAAGTCTTTCAAATGCGACCGTAGGAATGATTATATTTCCCAAAATGCTATTTTCTGCAGATTTTGTCATTGATTTAACTTAATAATATAATTCTCAGGACGTTTCCAAAATATGAGTATATTCCGCTATGTAGATCATGAGAAAACGGCTTTTAAAATTCGAACCCAAGTCTTTCAAATGCGACCGTAAGAATCAGGATATTTCTCAAAATGCTATTTTCTGCATATTTTGTCATTGATTCAACTTCAGAAAATAATTCTCAGTGCGTTTCCGAAATATGAGAACAGGCGGCTGAGTAGATCCCGAGAAAACGGGTGTAATAGTTCGAACACAAGTCTTTCAAATGCGACCGTAGGAATGATTATATTTCCCAAAATGCTGTTTTCTGCAGATTTTGTCATTGATTCAACTTCAGACCATAATTATCAGTGCCTTTTCAAATTTTTTGTCCATTCGGCTATGTAGATTCCGAGAAAATGGGTGTAATAATTCGAACCCAAGTCTTTCAAATGCGACCGTAGGAATGATTATATTTCCCAAAATGCTCTTTTCTGGAGATTTTTTAATTGATTCAACTCATAGACATATGAATATTAGTAGACCTGCCCTAAGTGATTAAAAGCGTATTATCCCCACTCCCCATACCGGTTCCATTGAGCCGGCTGGGCTCGCGTTCGGCCTCAAATGAAATTTGAAAACGTGACGTCATCATTCTTGTGCGAACTATGGTCGAGGCATCATCGGTTCATTTTACTAAATAACACGGCAAAATTTTGACTTGTACTATGAAAACTGGTAAAAATAGATGTGAAAAAAGAGAATAAACCCAATTGTCGTATTACATTCCATATATAAGCATTATTTTACTTTATTTTAAGCATATTCACATCGTATAATATGAATCAGTTGTTACTATCACATAGAGAAACGTCTGGACGCGAAACACAAAGCTGGTTGGTTGCTGGGAAGTAAATTATGAACATTTATAAAAGTGTCTTAACTAAATACTCTGAAACTAACTACGACTCTGAAAATAAAAGCTGCCTTACTTTGCCGAATTTGGACTTCGCAAATTTGTTCATAACGTGGCGAATAATTTGCGCTCCCATGTAAAAATGTCTATTCATTCAAAGCAGATTTTACTTTTAAGAAGTAAATGGTGATATTATAATGCGAGATGCCTATTTACTGTCAGATTGATTTATTGACGAATCACAGTCAGCTTCACTCGTTCCCTCGTTCCCTCGTTCTTCAACAGTTGATTTTACCCCTCGCCCATATCTTCTCGTCTATTAATTCCTATGTCTGTGATTCAACTTCAGACCATAATTATCAGTGCCTTTCCAAATTTTTTGTCCATTCGGCTATGTAGATTCCGAGAAAACGGGTGTAATAGTTCGAACCCAAGTATTTCAAATGCGACCGTAGGAATGATTATATTTCCTAAAATGGTCTTTTCTGCAGATTTTGTCATTGATTCAACTTCAGACCATAATTATCAGTGCCTTTCCAAATTTTTTGTCCATTCGGCTATGTAGATTCCGAGAAAACGGGTGTAATAGTTCGAACCCAAGTCTTTCAAATGCGACCGTAGGAATGATGATATTTCTCAAAATGCTATTTTCTGCAGATATTGTAATTGATTCAACTAAGGACTAAAATTCTCAGCACCTTTCCGAAGTATGAGTACATTCTGCTAGGGAGATATTGATAAAACGGCTTTTAAAGTTCGAACCCAAGTCTTTCAAATGCGACCGTAATAATGATGATATTTCTCAAAATGCTATTTTCTGCAGATTTTGTAATTGATTCAACTAAGGACTAAAATTCTCAGCACCTTTCCGAAGTATGAGTACATTCTGCTAGGGAGATATTGATAAAACGGCTTTTTAAGTTCGAACCCAAGTCTTTCAAATGCGACCGTAAGAATGATGATATTTCTAGAAATGCTATTTTCTGCAGATATTCACATTGATTCAACTTCAGACCATAATTCTCAGTGCGTTTCTGAAATATGAGTATATTCGGCTGAGTAGATCCCGAGAAAACGGATTTTATAGTTCTAACCCAAGTCTTTCAAATGCGACCGTAGGAATAATTATATTTCCCAAAATGATATTTTCTGGAGTCTTTGTTATTGATTTAACTTAAGACTATGATTCTCAGAACGTTTCCGAAGTAAGAGTATATTCGGCTAGGTAGATCCTGAGAAAACGGCTTTTAAAGTTCAAACCCAAGTCTTTCAAATGCGACCGTAGGAATGATGATATTTCTTAAAATGCTATTTTCTGCAGATTTTGTAATTGATTCAACTAAGGACTAAAATTCTCAGCACCTTTCCGAAGTATGAGTACATTCTGCTAGGGAGATATTGATAAAACGGCTTTTAAATTTCGAACCCAAGTCTTTCAAATGTGACCGTAGGAATGATTATATTTCCCAAAATGCTATTTTCTGCAGATTTTGTCATTGATTCAACTTAAGATTATAATTCTCAGCACTATTCCAAAATATGAGTACATTCAACTATGTAGATCCTGAGAGAACGGCTTTGAAATTTCGAACCCAAGTCGTTCAAACGCGACCGTAGGAATGATTATATTTCCCAAAATGCTGTTTTCTGCAGATTTTGTCATTGATTCAACTTCAGACCATAATTATCAGTGCCTTTCCAAATTTTTTGTCCATTCGGCTATGTAGATTCCGAGAAAATGGGTGTATTAGTTCGAACCCAAGTCTTTCAAATGCGACCGTAGGAATGATTATATTTCCCAAAATGCTCTTTTCTGCAGATTTTGTCATTGATTCAACTTCAGACCATAATTATCAGTTCGTTTCCGAAATATGAGAACAGGCGGCTGAGTAGATCGCGAGAAAACGGGTGTACAAGTTCGAACCCAAGTCTTTTAAATGCCACCAAGAATGATGATATTTCTCAAAATGCTTTTTTCTGCAGATTTTAACATTGATTCAACTTCAGAAAATAATTCTCAGTGCGTTTTCGAAATATGAGAACAGGCGGCTGAGTAGATCCCGAGAAAACGGGTGTAATAGTTCGAACCCAAGTCTTTCAAATGCGACAGTAGGAATGATTATTTTTCCCAAAATGCTATTTTCTGCAGATTTTGTCATTTTTTTTTTTATTTTTTTTAATACTTTATTTATTTTCATTTCTTTACACATATTATACATATTAATAGATAGTATATAATAACACAATATATAATACCAAATAGTATACACAATAAATGAAAACCCACTAAGGCACTGCCTGAGTGTGGGTAATATAAAACGATTACTATATTTCAAGTACCTAAAGTATAATATACATTAGTAGAAAAGTTTTTTTGTTTATAGTTATTATAAAAAGTAAAGAGAAAACATCATGTACTAGTTTATAAAGTTTCAGCAAGTGAGTTGAAGAAAGGATCAATAAATTTATAGTAAAAGCGTTTCAATATCTGCCTCATTTAGCCATAATTTTACCTCTTTAATATATTCTATCTTTTTATTTATCATTTGAGTTTGTAGTGGTAGAAGGTTAAATGTACGAGGACCAATGAAACTGCTATGGGTCTGCATTAATTTAGTATTGGTTCAATTTCAGATTCAACTTGATTCATTGATTCAAGATTGTTCATTGATTCAACTTCAGACGAAAATTCTCAGTTCGTTTCCGAAATATGAGAACAGGCGGCTGAGTAGATCGCGAGAAAACGGGTGTGCAAGTTCGAACCCAAGTCTTTCAAATGCGACCTTAAGAATGATGATATTTCTCAAAATGCTATTTTCTGCAGATATTAACATTGATTCAACTTCAGACCATAATTCTCAGTGCGTTTCTGAAATATGAGTATATTCGGCTGAGTAGATCCCGAGAAAACGGATTTTATAGTTCTAACCCAAGTCTTTCAAATGCGACCGTAGGAATAATTATATATTCCCCAAATGATATTTTCTGGAGTCTTTGTTAATGATTTAACTTAAGACTATAATTCTCAGCACGTTTCCGAAGTATGAGTATATTCGGCTAGTTACGTCCCTAGAAAACGGGTGTAATAGTTCGAACCCAAGTCTTTCAAATGCGACCTTAAGAATGATGATGTTATGTTTGCACATAGCTTGCAAGAGCTAACTGCACAAGTTATGTATATCCTCACGGCCCGGAAATGGAGCACTCACTCAGCACGTGTAAACACACGAATACATACGCATCTCGGCATGTCTACAATCGGGTGAACACCAATACATACGCAGGAGCTCGCGACATCACCGCCTGATACCAGTCACGTAGGCCACAAGTACCTACAACCAATCAGATGGCTAATAACAAGAGATGACCAAATATGGAGACCCCTTCCACTTGCGCCCGAAGCAGGTCAAGTACTCGCGGCCAGCTACCCACGCTTCAGTTCACAGCGAGACGCGTAGAAAACAACACTATGCTTTAGTTCCGAGTTAATATTTACCGCCAAATCAGTGTCGCCGTAGATATGGACCGGCCTGATTTGTTTCACCATGTGTGCCGCCTCTTTGGTTCCAGCTTTCCACTTCAAGAGGATCCCCAGAACCACAGCCTCCTTATGTTGTAGAGCTGTGTCCTGTCTCCGTCTGCCGATGTCGCCCCCAGCACCTTACATTGTATAGTTGGGTCATGCCTCTGACCACGCCGCCAGCCTCGTACCCCTGTGATGCTAGCTGCCCCACCTATCGTCGACCCCAGGCTGAGATCGTGAACTTGTAGACCCCGGCCTCAGTCCTGGGCGTCTGCCGCCCTAGCCTGTTTGTGTGGACCCCCTTGGCCATCCAATCAGTGCCCCCGTCCTGCTCCATCGTCTCTGCGACTCCAGCCGCCGCCCTGGCGTCCCTTTTGCCGTCCAGCGTGGTGTGCTCTAGTGGCCGCCTTTCTGCATCAGCCCCGCATCATCCTGGCGCACCTTTTGCAGTCCAGCGTGGTGTGCCCTCGTGGCCGCCCTTCTGCACCCGTCCTGCACCCTGCCTGGCACCTGCCATGGCACCTGCCGACCGTCTCACCGCATCCGCCGTAAATTACACGTGAGCGAATAATATACCTTGTCAATCAGAGCCCTTAGAGTCAATAGATTGCCTAGTAACTAGTTAGGCCTTAAAAAGCTATGTACCTTTTGTAGATCTGTTGATAACCTGTATTACCTGTACAATAAACCCTCATATCAAGAGACTTTTTTAAATTGGGATATTGACTATAATCCACACCCTGAAAGATTGGAGTATCAAGCTTTGCCGCCAGCTTGTGCGGCGATGACTATTTGTGTAACACACCTATAGTATATTACATGGCGATAAACGCTAATGTAACACTGGCGCCACAACATGGATAGTCAATTAGCCCGATAAAATACGTCTTTTGTTGCTATGTTTTACTGTAATATTAATGTTTTTTTCCTACAGCTGTGTGTTATAATTCAATTTCTGAGTCGGGAGTGTTTGTAATACAAATGTGCAGTCGGTAGTGTAACGCGTAACTTTTTATTATCAAAAAAATATTGAATGTGCCGTCGGAAGTGTGAAGCAAATACATTCTGTTACTAAATACGCAATAAACCAAATACGAGAAATTACGACGTAATAAATGTTAAATGTGGATGTTTCCGAGAGATAGATGTGTTATTTCAATTTTGGAATGCAATTTAATTGTTTCGTTATAGAAATAATTTTTTTGTCAGGTTAAGCTTTGCTTATCTGTTTCATTGTAATAAGTTGAAATAATTCAAATACTCAAATGAACTTCCAAAGTATCAATTTGCGATCGGATTAAATTCAGTTATTGTTTTAATTCACATTATTAAATAAATAACGTATTAGTTGTTTTTAATTAAGATCCGTAGACTTTACCGGTAATTACCATTATTAAATCATGGATCCTCCCAATATTGGTAGAATTTTAAATTTTGAAAAAGCGACAGCGCCTTCAATTAAAAAGTGGTTAATAGAAAGAGGTATAGTTCCAAAAAGGGCTGTGTCATCTCTAAGAGATCAATGTGTGGCATATAATGCATCAATTAATGTGAGCACAGAACCTCAAATTATATCATTAAGTTCGCCAGAAGTTAGTACGACAACTAAAGCAAGTAGTTCCGTTTCCCACGATGTTATAAACCCGATTGTTGTGCATCAGAACGTGGATAGAACCAATTTAAGATACGTCGAAAGGAAAATCGTAAATTTAACGAACTGGAAAATTTCTTTTGATGGCAATACGGACGTTCGTGTTTTTTTGGATAGAGTTACGGAGTTACAATATGCTAGGGGCGTGGATTGGGAAGACTTAGCTAGAGGCTTCATTGACTTGCTAACCGGTTCCGCTTTGTTGTTCTACAGAAAAATTTTTAAGACTAACCTGAAATGGGAAGAAATCAAGATAGCTTTTTTAAAAAGATTTGAAAACCCGTCATTCCAAATAACTGAGAAGTCGAAGTTATTCAATCTAAGTCAGAAAGTTAATGAGAGGGCGTCGGACTACATTCTGGAGGCATTAGCGATAAATTCTAAACTAAATATACCTCTTCCGGAATCGGAACTTCTATCATTAATCACAAAAGGTCTTCTGCCGGTATATGCACAATTAAAAATCGGACGTGAAATCTCTAATGTTACGGAATTGCAGGCGTTATGTGATGAGATGGACAAGATTAAATTCAATTCCGCCTCAAGTTACGTTGAGACAGATACTGCCTCGTGCTCTAAAGTTCTCGAATGTGATTCCAGAATTAAATCTAAATTACACCGTTACAAACAGTTATATAATGTATCTGTTAGACAATATGTAAATTTAATGTCGTCCTTGAATAATAGATTAACATCTCCATTGTCCGAGGAAGACTTGGCTTTAACAGTTAAAAATGGTTTATTACATAAATATAATAAACTTTTCTCGTACAATGCACCTAGCTCTTGTAATGAATTAGTTAGAAGTTGTGAGCTCATGGATGAAACTCATCATGATAGTTCTCAACTACGTAACAAAAGTAGATTGTTTGGCCAGAATAAAAACTCCCAGTTAGCAATGATTACACAAAGATCGACTAACTTAGCTAACCGTGCATGTTTCAGATGCAATCAAAATGGCCATTTTGCAAAAAATTGTAATGCAGTTAGCAATAGTAATGTCCCGCGCCGTAGCCCACGATGGAAAAAGCCGGATGACAACAGAGCAAATGTTATGCCGGATTTGTCAAAACCTCCCCCGTTTCAATGTAATAGGAATCAAAAAAACTGGTAGACGGTCATTCTAATTCAAAGCCATCTTTAAATACTAGAAAAAAAGAATGGAATGACTGGTTAAATTTCGTAAAGTTATTTTCGTATACGGATTCCCTTGAAGCTTGGAATGTGACTTGCAGCGGTGATGGCCGACCGCATGTAACATTTTATGTCAAAAATCGTATGTTATCAGGATTATTAGATTCGGGAGCATCTTTGTCTTGTATTGGAGGAAATTTACACAAACATTTCTCTTCGTATACGTTGTCACCCTGCAACTTGTTAATTACGACGGCAGATAACAAGAGACAGGAAGTGTTGGGAAAAATTTCACTACCAATAATTTATAACGGTATATCACAAACTATAGACTTCATAGTAATTCCCTCACTGGGTCAAAAGATCATTTTAGGTATCGATTTCTGGAAGAAATTCAACATAGCTCCGAATTTATTCACGTCAGAACAAAATATTTCGTACACTTCTATCTCAGAGGTTAATGTTGTAAAATCTAAAAACGATCTTACACCGGAACAAATGAAATCTCTTAGTGTTGTTATGGAGGAATTTCAATCCATATCTTTTGCTAAATGCGGTTTGGGTAAAACGAATTTAATCGAACATGTTATTGAAACTGAAGGTTTACCAATTAAACAGCGCTATTACCCCTTATCTCCTGTGAGGTTGAAGCAGCTAGAAAACGAAGTTGACAAAATGTTAGAATTAGGCGTAATAGTAAAAAGTAAATCTCCTTGGTCAAATCCAGTGATACTGGTACCCAAGAAGGATGGAACTGCAAGGTTTTGCCTTGATAGTAGACGTCTTAATATGGCTACCAAAGCCCAGGTTTACCCACTTCCAAATGTGCATCGTATTTTGGACAACCTTCGTCACGCAAATTTCATTACATCGCTAGACTTACTTAAAGCCTTCTGGCAGATTCCATTGCACATGTCGTCTCGCGAGAAGACCAGTTTTGTGGTGCCAGGTAGAGGTACGTTTATGTTTGTAAGACTTCCTTTTGGTTTAAGAAATGCTCCAAGCGAGTTACAACGTTTGGTAGACACTCTTTTCGGTCCGGAATTTGAACCAAATCTTTTTGCATATTTAGATGACTTAATTATTATTTCGCAAACTTTTGAAGAGCACATTGAACTTCTTAAAAAAGTATGTAGTATACTTAAGAAGGCGGGATTAACATTAAATATGGAAAAATCCGAATTTTGTAAGTCAAGACTAAAATATTTAGGTTTTGTTATAGACAGGGAAGGTCTCCGCACAGACCCGGCGAAAATAGAAACTATTAAGAATTTTCCCCGTCCTCAGAATACGAAACAGGTGAAATCATTCCTAGGTTTATGTAGTTATAACAGACGTTTTATTGACAATTTTTCAAACATTGCCGCACCTTTAACTCATATAACTGGGGGAAAGAAGAACAGTGTTATGGATCGCCCATAAAATCAAGCTAACTGCACAGTTAGGTATATTCTCACGCGTTACCGGAAATCGATCACGCACTGAGTTCATGTTAAAACACCAATACATACACGTACATCCGCGACGTCTCTGCTTGACACGGATCACACGAGGGCTATCAACCAATCCGATATCGTAGGATACCCCTTCCACTTGCGCCCGAAGCAGGCCAAGTACTTGCGGCTAGCTGCCCACGCGCCAGTTGACCGCCGACCCCGCTGATCTCAACACGATGTATTAGTTCGGAGTTATCATTTACCGCCAAATCGGTGTCGCCATAATTGGACCGGCGTGCATACATTTTATAATGTGCCGCGTCCCTAGACTCAGTTATCACGTCCAGGCAATTCGGCCGACTACACTATCATGGATATGATTGCGCCATATCCCTGGGCCGCGGCCGTACACCCGCCGCAGCCCACGAGGTTCCATCTGTGCCGCCCTTCGTCGTATTCCCGCCCTTCGCTCTTCCACCGCTCTGCCGCCCACGAGGTTAGCCGCCCTGGCCGCCTCAGGCCGCTTCTGTGCCGCCCTTCGTCGTATTCCCGCCCTACCGCATCAGTTAGGCCGTGCTATGGCATCCGCCCATCGTAGCCGCCCTTCGTCCTGCACCCTGCCTAGGCACCTGCCTATGGCCCCTGCTCATCATTCACCGCTTCAGCCTAGTTTACACGTGAGCGAATGATATACCCTTGTCAATCAGAGCCCTTAGAGTCAATAGATTGCCTAGTAACTAGTTAGGCCTTAAAAAGCTATGTACCTTTTGTAGATCTGTTTGATAACCTGTATTACCTGTACAATAAACCCTCATATCAAGAGACTTGTTTTAATTGGGAAATTGACTATAATCCACACCCTGAAAGATTGGAGTATCAAGCTTTGCCGCCGGCTTGTGCGGCGATGACTATTTGTGTAACACACCTATAGTATATTACATGGCGATAAACGCTAATGTAACACTGGCGCCACAACATGGATAGTCAATTAGCCCGATAAAATACGTCTTTTGTTGCTATGTTTTGCTGTAATATTAATGTTTTTTTCCACAGCTGTGTGTTATAATTCAATTTCTGATTCGGGAGTGTTTGTAATACAAATGTGCAGTCGGTAGTGTAACGCGTAACTTTTTTATAAACTAAACACGCAATAAACCAACGAGAAATTACGACGTAATAAATATTAAATGTGGATGTTTCCGAGAGATAGATGTGTTATTTCAATTTTGGAATGCAATTTAATTGTTTCGTTATAGAAATAATTTTTTTTTGTCAGGTTAAGCTTTGCTTATCTGTTTCATTGTAATAAGTTGGAATAATTCAAATACTCTAATGAACTTCCAAAGTATCAATTTGCGATCGGATTAAATTCAGTTAATGTTTTAATTCACATTATTAAATAAATAACGTATTAGTTGTTTTTAATTAAGATCCGTAGACCTTACCGGTTATTACCATTATTAAATCACGGAGTCGAAATTCGTGCGGTCATTACACATACTATCACGTTGCTCATCCGGTCTGAGAATAAATATCGTTAACAATTTCACTGTTAATAATATGCCGACAAGGGAATTATTATTATTAACTTGCCGCAAAAGTAATATAACAGAAAATAATAGTTGGTTAGAATAAAAACTCGCAGCAGAAATAACATTTACACAGTAAAGAGATTGTTGGTTGGAATACGCAGTTGTTTCAACATTTTTCGCAGTAAATGGTAAAACAGTAAAACAACTTTTAGAACAGGAAATAATATTACACAGAAAATAAATTGTTTGGTCAAAAACAAAAAACTCCGCTCAGTAACATGATATGTTTTATATTTACGCGGAGAATTTGCGGACAAGAAATTATTATTCTCGCGTCGCAGTAAACATTCTTTACGCACAAAATTAATAATAATAATAATAATGAATTCGTCAAGCTCGCCGCGAAGCAGTAGTATGATATATTTTTTTGCAGTTAAAATACGTAATAATTATTGAATACTATTTCGTTCGCGTTCTTTTTTTAATAGTGAATAGTAGATGGAATGGTGTCATTCGTTTTGTATTAGCTCAAGGGCGTCATGAACCTTTGAGTGGATATTGTTCCGGATGACATAATAACCACGCTGTTTCTTTCGTCTTTGTTCTCTATAAAGTTGGCTGACTAGGACGCTAGCAGACCTTCTAATAGGAATAATAATTTTTTTTTCTCGTAACTGTAACTTGATTTGCAATAGAATAATAACAATAAAAAATCAAATTCATTCATAACGTTTGTAATTATTGTGAAATAGAAGTATTATAACTCAAATATCTTGTGTTATAAAAGTAACTTGATTTGCAATAGAATAATAACAATAAAAAAAATCAAATTCATTCATAACGTTTGTAATTATTGTGTAATAGAAGTATTATAACTCAAATATCTTGTGTTATAAAAATTGTATAGTTTAAATAAGAAAAACCCTGTTATGTGGTTTTTGTTCGGACATTCTCTTGTATAGAAATTATGTCAAATGTTTTTTGTATTTAATTGGTTACCTACCAATTAATTTGTTTTTTCTGGAATTTTTTTTTATCTCTCTTTCTTCTTGCGTAGTGAATACGTGAAGTTTATTTTTAAGGAAGTCAAACTCTAGGAATCGGATTATGTAGATCTCGGTTATTAAATTGATAAGACTCAAATAAGTCTTATATAACAGAAATTGAATAATCACACACAGTAGTTGTTGAGTGGTATGTAATATGTTGTAAATTATAATTGTGTAAATTGTTC
This sequence comes from Hesperophylax magnus, assembly GCA_026573805.1. Taxonomy (NCBI): domain Eukaryota; kingdom Metazoa; phylum Arthropoda; class Insecta; order Trichoptera; family Limnephilidae; genus Hesperophylax; species Hesperophylax magnus. The sequence goes on along the minus strand of JAIUSX010000184.1, from coordinate 6,402,551 downwards.
CCCAACTAATTATTAATTAGTTATGGGTTGTGTATTGTAATTTTTTGTAAACACGTAATTGATTGCTTCGGTATCAATATGGTAAAAAAAAAAACCAGCGTGTAAAGTCCTTCATAAAGTTGGGACGAAATAAAATTGTGTTATTGTATTATATGTTACGCCATGTCAAGTGTGGTGTGTATATTTCTCATAGGAAGATGAATTATAGTATATACCCGGTGAGAAGAAATAGTTTTTGTAAAGATAACGTAATTATGTCTTAGACTCGTTGGGAATCAAAATTGTGGTCATTAAGGACAAATGGAGGTTGCATATTTATGTCATTTTGGGACATTATTGAATCTTAACCAAAGAATTGGGTTGATAATTGCACTTAAGGTCATTGTGGGTTTTGTCTGGTTATTTGGTGAGAAGGACACTTTATGAGTGGTCCGAATGTTTTGTCGAACGTTATCGTTACGACGTGCTGGTGTTTCTTGTTAAACACCTGGTACAGCGCTGTACGGTTTACAGGAAGTAAATCGTTAAATGTTATAGGATGAAATTAGCCTTAGAATTAATTACATGGGAGGTCTTGGTAGCGTTGACCTTAATAATTAATATGCGATACGAGAGGTTGGACTATATGCCTAAGAATTATTAGCAAACCAGACAAACCATGACAAAAATGAGAATATATTGTTAAAATCTTGAGGAGAATCTTTTTTTTCCGTTTTTCAAAATTATCAATGGATAATAAGAAATAACATAACATGTGTATTGATACTTGTTTTGTATAGTGTCAAGAATTTCATTGTAAGTGACGCAAAAATGGGTTGATTTCGGTCAATTGCATGATATAATCAGCGTACATATTCCCTAACAGGAATTTTGTGTATAAAAAACCATGTCTAGTTTAAGAATTTCATTGTGAAAAACGCGAATATGGATTGATTTTGGTCAATCGCATAAGCGAATAATATTCTCTAACCAGAATATCATTATGTATAACATTGTACAATTATGAACATGGCTTAATTGTTCTTCTTTTGTGGTTTGATGGAAAGTGTAGGCCTTGTGGTAAATGTGTACATCCATTCGGATATACCACATTGTATGCTACATTTATTCTTTTGGTGTTGTCTTAAAAAAAAAGGCCATGTGTAGTCTTTTCTGTTTGGAAAAAGTCAAATGTATTCTTTTCTGTTTGGAAGGAAAGCCATGTGTATTCTTTTCTGTTGGAGAAAGTATTATGTATTCTTTTCTGTTTGAAAGGAAGGCCATGTGCATTCTTTTTTGTTGGAGAAAGTATTATGTATTCTTTTCTGTTTGGAAGGAAAGCCATGTGTATTCTTTTCTGTTGGAGAAAGTATTATGTATTCTTTTCTGTTTGAAAGGAAAGCCATGTGCATTCTTTTTTGTTGGAGAAAGTATTATGTATTCTTTCTGTTTGGAAGGAAGGCCATGTGTATTCTTTTTTGTTTGGAAAAAAAATCGAGTATGTAAATCATAGCGTGTTTTGTATCGCGCCTTGGAGTTCATTTCTGCAATTATTTTTGAAAGAGGTTTGGCAACCCTTGTTCAGTGTACTTGTTAGGATTGTTCAACTTGGCTCTCAGGTAGTTAAAATTTTTGTTTTGGCTCTTAAGTTAGGGAGTGTTTAAATCTTTGTGAAATGAGGTAGCTCTGTACCTCTCGTACGGCAAACAGGAGGACGTTGCCCTGCTTCAGCTTCGTTGCCTGGGATCTTCTTTCGTCGACAAGGAGGGTAGTGTTATGGATCGCCCATAAAATCAAGCTAACTGCACAGTTAGGTATATTCTCACGCGTTGACGGAAATCGATCACGCACTGAGTTCATGTTAAAACACCAATACATACACGTACATCCGCGACGTCTCTGCTTGACACGGATCACACGAGGGCTATCAACCAATCCGATATCGTAGGATACCCCTTCCACTTGCGCCCGAAGCAGGCCAAGTACTTGCGGCTAGCTGCCCACGCGCCAGTTGACCGCCGACCCCGCTGATCTCAACACGATGTATTAGTTCGGAGTTATCATTTACCGCCAAATCGGTGTCGCCATAATTGGACCGGCGTGCATACATTTTATAATGTGCCGCGTCCCTAGACTCAGTTATCACGTCCAGGCAATTCGGCCGACTACACTATCATGGATATGATTGCGCCATATCCCTGGGCCGCGGCCGTACACCCGCCGCAGCCCACGAGGTTCCATCTGTGCCGCCCTTCGTCGTATTCCCGCCCTTCGCTCTTCCACCGCTCTGCCGCCCACGAGGTTAGCCGCCCTGGCCGCCTCAGGCCGCTTCTGTGCCGCCCTTCGTCGTATTCCCGCCCTACCGCATCAGTTAGGCCGTGCTATGGCATCCGCCCATCCTAGCCGCCCTTCGTCCTGCACCCTGCCTAGGCACCTGCCTATGGCCCCTGCTCATCATTCACCGCTTCAGCCTAGTTTACACGTGAGCGAATGATATACCCTTGTCAATCAGAGCCCTTAGAGTCAATAGATTGCCTAGTAACTAGTTAGGCCTTAAAAAGCTATGTACCTTTTGTAGATCTGTTTGATAACCTGTATTACCTGTACAATAAACCCTCATATCAAGAGACTTGTTTTAATTGGGAAATTGACTATAATCCACACCCTGAAAGATTGGAGTATCAAGCTTTGCCGCCGGCTTGTGCGGCGATGACTATTTGTGTAACACACCTATGGCGATAAACGCTAATGTAACAACCTACCTAATTATACATGAAATGATGAAGTAGAAAAGTCATTTACCACCTTGAAAAATGCATTGATTTCGGCACCGGTATTAAGTTGTCCTGATTTTAAATTACCTTTTATAATACAATGCGATAACTCAAATTTTGCAATCGGTGCATGTCTCTCTCAACAATTCGAAGACGCAGAGCACCCTGTAGCATATTACTCGAGAGTATTATCAAAGGCGGAGAAAAATTATAGCACCACAGAGCGCGAATTATTAGCTATTCTGGACGCCGTGTACAACTTTCGCTCATACGTCGAAGGGTCAAAATTCACCGTAGTCACAGACCACTCGAGTTTAAGGTGGTTGATGTCACTAGAAAATCCTTCAGGTAGACTTGCTAGATGGGCGACTCGTTTTTCTCAATTCGATTTTGATATTATTCACCGTAAAGGTTCCCTGCATATAGTACCGGACGCACTCTCACGTATAGAAGTTACTCAGCTAGACTCTTTATTAAGCACGCCCAGTTCTAAGGACAAATGGTACACAGAACTATATAAAAAATGCGTTGATAACCCACAAAATTGTCCTAACTTCCTGATACAAGAGAATAAGTTGTTTAAACATTGCAAAGCTGATTTTTCTTTACAAGAAGACTACGAATGGAAATTAGTGTCCCCTGTAGAAGATCGGCAAGCTATTATCTCGGATTGTCATAATTCTTCCGCGTCAATACATCCTGGTGTGTTTAAAACCTTTAAAAAATTATCGTTAAGAAATTTTTTGCCCGGTATGTATAATGATGGGAAAAAGTTAGTGTCTCTTTTTAATACTTGTAAGGCTTATAAACATTCAACGAAACCAGCCTTAGGTTACATGTCGCATCCCAAAAACGTCGACCGACCAATGCAGAGTTTAAGTATAGATTTGATAGGTCCCTACCCGAAGGGTTATGATGGTAAATTTCACATTTTAAGTGTGGTAGACGTTTTCACTAAATACTGTTGGTTATTCCCACTACGACATGCTACGGCTAAAGCCATAATAGAAGTTTTGGAATATAATATTTTCTTACCAATCTCTGTACCTAGAACACTGATAATGGACAACGGTAGGCAGTTCATATCCAGCACCTTTAAAGCTTTCTTATCTCAATACGGCGTCCCCGACGTTTTTTACAACACATTCTATACTCCTATGAATAATGTAGTGGAACGCTATAACCAAACAATCGGTACCACATTGGCTATTCTAGTAGGCAATGATCACCGGCAGTGGTCAAAACACGTCAAGACAGTACAAGCGGCAATAAACAATACTGTCAATCTTACGACTGGTTTCACTCCATTTTTTCTTATGCACGGGTTCGAGAAGATAGTGCACGGCACGTCGCATTGGCGTATCTCGTCTGGTAGTCGAAATGACGTACAACCAGATACGGTAGCAAAATACGCGGAAAAATTACAAGAACTAGTAGCTATTTATGACCAAGTTAGTGATTCTCTTGCGGAAGCATATAAACAAAGTGCCGCTCGGTACAATACAAGACACAAGTTGGCCTCTTACGGAATTGGAGACATTGTATGGCGACGTAACTTTGCACAATCGAAAGCTGGGACGTCCTTCTCAAATAAACTCGCACCCCGTTTTGTAGAAAATCGGGTGAAACAAAAAATCTCTAGCACGGTATACCAGCTGGAAGATTTAAATGGAAAAATCGTAGGGAGATTTCACATTAAAGACATAATAAAACTAGGTAACAATGTCACCTAATAATTGTCACTAATCGGTTTGAATTTGTTGTTATATTACAGAAAATAAATAGTTGGTTGAAATTAAAAACTCGCATCAGGAAATATTATTACACGAAAAACAGATTATCGTTATGACCAAGGAATTGTTATTATCGCGAGGCGGTAAACAATATTTAAACACAAAATAATAATAATAATTATGAGTTGATCAAAGGTCGCCGCATTCAAGTTAATACGTATATATTTTTTTTTCTCGCACCCAGTTCAATGCAATATAATATGTATATAATAACATATATATTTCGTGCATTTTTAATAATATTATTTGAATAAACAGGGGCTGTGGTGTCATTCAATTTTTATAACTCAAAGACGTCATGAATCTTTGAGTGTATCTATTTTGGCTGACATTATAACCTCTCTGTTTTGGTTTATCATGTTTTCTGGGAGATTCTGTCTAGCTAGCAGAATTCTTGTAGAAATACATGATATGTCTTTATCTCTCTCTTCCATAACTAAAACTCGTTTTAAAATAGCAAATAACAATAAATCGAAAATCAAACACATTTATCACAATAAGTGAGTATTGTGATATAGAAGATATAAGTTGTAGTTATGAAGTAACTACATAAGTTATATAAAATTATATTTAAAAATATACATTTATGTATATAATTCGTTTACGAAACACGACACGTTACATTGATTGAGGGTTAATTCAAGCAACCTTGAGTTTAGTGGATTTTTTTTATTTTTAATAAAGAAAAAACCGACTTAAGTATTCAATATCCTGCCCGGGACCGAAAGGTAAACTTAATTTACATTTCGTGGAATTATTGTACTAAGAATATACACCAATTTTTAGTACAAATTAAGATTATATGTGTGCATATAATCTTCTTTTCGTTGACAGGAAACGGCGTAAGAAATGTCCTGTACTTTGAAGTGATGATTTCGTTCTTCATCACTTAAAGTTATCAGTGGTAGATAAGGAACCCATTTTGTAACTATAACTCAAATATCTTGTGTTATAAAATTGTATAGTTCAAATGAGAAACCCTGTATGTGGTTTTTGTTCAGACATTCTCTTGTATAGAAAATTTTGTCAAATGTTTTTGTATATAATTGGTTACCTACCAATTATTTTGTTTTTTTTCTGGAATTTTTTTTTCTCTCTTTCTTCTTGCGTAGTGAATACGTGTCATTTATTTTTAAGGAAGTCAAACTCTAGGAATCGGATTATGTAGTTCTCGATTTTTAAATTGAAAAGACTCGAATAAGTCTTATATAACAGAAATTGAACTATCACACACAGTAGTTGTTGAGTGGTATGTAATATGTTGAAAATTATAATTGTGTAAATTGTTCCCTAACTAATTATTAATTAGTTATGGGTTGTGTATTGTAATTTTTTGTAAACACGTAATTGATTGCTTCGGTATCAATATGGTAAAAAAAACCAGCGTGTAAAGTCCTTCATAAAGTTGAGATGAAATAAAATTATGTTATTGTATTATATGCTACGCCATGTCAAGTATGGTGTGAATCGTATTTTTTGTAAACACGTATTTGATTGCTTCGGTATTAATAAAAAGATATAACGTGTAAAGTCCTTCATAAAGTTGAGACGAAATAAAAATTATGTTATTGTATTATATGCTACGCCATGTCAATTATGGTGTGAATTTTTTTTTGTTGTAAACACGTATTTGATTGCTTCGGTATCAATAAAAAGAAATAACGTGTAAAGTCCTTCATAAAGTTGAGACGAAATAAAATTATGTTATTTGTAATATGTGTTACGCCATGTCAAGGTGGTGTGTATATTTCTCATAGGAAGATGAATTATAGTATATACCCGGTGAGAAGAAATAGTTTTTGTAAAGATAACGTAATTATGTCTTAGACTCGTTGGGAATCTAAATTGTGGTCATTAAGGACAAATGGAGGTTGCATATTTATGTCATTTTGGGACATTATTGAATCTTAACCAAAGAATTGGGTTGATAATTACACTTAAGGTCATGGTGGGTTTTGTCTGGTTATTTGGAGGAAAGAACACTTTATGAGTGGTCTGAATGTTTTGTCGAACGTTATCGTTACGACGTGCGGGTGTTTCTTGTTAACACCTGGCACAGCGCTGTGCGGTTTACAGGAAGTAAATCGTTAAATGTTATAGGATAATATTAGCCTTAGAATTAATTACATGGGAGGTCTTGGTAGCGTTGACCTTAATAATTAATATGCGATACGAGAGGTTGGACTATATGCCTAAGAATTATTAGCAAACCAGACAAACCATGACTAAATGAGAATATATTGTTAAAATCTTGAGGAGAATCTTTTTTTTCCGTTTTTCAAAATTATCAATGGATAATAAGAAATAACATAACATGTGTATTGATACTTGTTTTGTATAGTGTCAAGAATTTCATTGTAAGTGACGCAAAAATGGGTTGATTTCGGTCAATTGCATGATATAATCAGCGTACATATTCCCTAACAGGAATTTTGTGTATAAAAAACCATGTCTAGTTTAAGAATTTCATTGTGAAAAACGCAAATATGGATTGATTTTGGTCAATCGCATAAGCGTATAATATTCTCTAACCAGAATATCATTATGTATAACATTGTACAATTGTGAACATGGCTTAATTGTTCTTCTTTTGTGGTTTGATGGAAAGTGTAGGCCTTGTGGTAAATTGTGTACATCCATTCGGATATACCACATTGTATGCTACATTTGTTGTTTTGGTGTTGTCTTAAAAAAAAAAGCCATGTGTAGTCCTTTCTGTTTGGAAAAAGTCATATTTATTCTTTTCTGTTTGGAAGAAAAGCCATGTGTAGTCCTTTCTGTTTGGAAAAAGTCATATGTATTCTTTTCTGTTTGGAAGGAAAGCCATGTGTATTCTTTTTTGTTGGAGAAAGTATTATGTATTCTTTCTGTTTGGAAGGAAGGCCATGTGTATTCTTTTTTGTTTGGAAAAAAAATCGAGTATGTAAATCATAGCGTGTTTTGTATCGCGCCTTGGAGTTCATTTCTGCAATTATTTTTTAAAGAGGTTTGGCAACCCTTGTTCAGTGTACTTGTTAGGATTGTTCAACTTGGCTCTCAGGTAGTTAAAATTTTTGTTTTGGCTCTTAAGTTAGGGAGTGTTTAAATCTTTGTGAAAAGAGGTAGCTCTGTACCTCTCGTACGGCAAACAGGAAGACGTTGCCCTGCTTCAGCTACGTTGCCTGGGATCTTCTTTCGTCGACAAGGAGGGTAGTGTTATGTTTGCACATAGCTTGCAAGAGCTAACTGCACAAGTTATGTATATCCTCACGGCCCGGAAATGGAGCACTCACTCAGCACGTGTAAACACACGAATACATACGCATCTCGGCATGTCTACAATCGGGTGAACACCTATACATACGCAGGAGCTTGCGACATCACCGCCTGATACCAGTCACGTAGGCCACAAGTACCTACAACCAATCAGATGGCTAATAACAAGAGATGACCAAATATGGAGACCCCTTCCACTTGCGCCCGAAGCAGGTCAAGTACTCGCGGCCAGCTACCCACGCTTCAGTTCACAGCGAGACGCGTAGAAAACAACACTATGCTTTAGTTCCGAGTTAATATTTACCGCCAAATCAGTGTCGCCGTAGATATGGACCGGCCTGATTTGTTTCACCATGTGTGCCGCCTCTTTGGTTCCAGCTTTCCACTTCAAGAGGATCCCCAGAACCACAGCCTCCTTATGTTGTAGAGCTGTGTCCTGTCTCCGTCTGCCGATGTCGCCCCCAGCACCTTACAATGTATAGTTGGGTCATGCCTCTGACCACGCCGCCAGCCTCGTACCCCTGTGATGCTAGCTGCCCCACCTATCGTCGACCCCAGGCTGAGATCGTGAACTTGTAGACCCCGGCCTCAGCCCTGGGCGTCTGCCGCCCTAGCCTGTTTGTGTGGACCCCCTTGGCCATCCAATCAGTGCCCCCGTCCTGCTCCATCGTCTCTGCGACTCCAGCCGCCGCCCTGGGGTCCCTTTTGCCGTCCAGCGTGGTGTGCTCTAGTGGCCGCCTTTCTGCATCAGCCCCGCATCATCCTGGCGCACCTTTTGCAGTCCAGCGTGGTGTGCCCTCGTGGCCGCCCTTCTGCACCCGTCCTGCACCCTGCCTGGCACCTGCCATGGCACCTGCCGACCGTCTCACCGCATCCGCCGTAAATTACACGTGAGCGAATAATATACCTTGTCAATCAGAGCCCTTAGAGTCAATAGATTGCCTAGTAACTAGTTAGGCCTTAAAAAGCTATGTACCTTTTGTAGATCTGTTGATAACCTGTATTACCTGTACAATAAACCCTCATATCAAGAGACTTGTTTTAATTGGGAAATTGACTATAATCCACACCCTGAAAGATTGGAGTATCAAGCTTTGCCGCCAGCTTGTGCGGCGATGACTATTTGTGTAACACACCTATAGTATATTAAATGGCGATAAACGCTAATGTAACAATGATATTTCTCAAAATGCTATTTTCTGCAAATATTAACATTGATTCAACTTCAGACCATAATTCTTATTGCGTTTCTGAAATATGAGTATATTCGGCTGAGTAGATCCCGAGAAAACGGATTTTATAGTTCTAACCCAAGTCTTTCAAATGCGACCGTAGGAATGATGATATTTCTCAAAATGCTATTTTCTGCAGATTTTGAAATTGATTCAATTAAGGACTAAAATTCTCAGTACCTTTCCGAAGTATGAGTACATTCTGCTCGGGAGATATTGATAAAACGGCATTTAAATTTCGAACCCAAGTCTTTCAAATGCGACCGTAGGAATGATTATATTTCCCAAAATGCTATTTTCTGCTGATTTTGTCATTGATTCAACTAAAGATTATAATTCTCAGCACTTTTCCAAAATATGAGTACATTCTACTATGTAGATCCTAAGAAAACGGCTTTGTAATTTCGAACCTAAGTCGTTAAAAACGCGACCGTAGGAATGATTATATTTCCCAAAATGCTATTTTCTGCAGATTTTGTCATTGATTTAACTTAATAATGTAATTCTCAGGACGTTTCCAAAATATGAGTACATTCGACATGTAGATCCTGTGAAAACGGCTTTTAAATTTCGAGCCCAAGTCTTTCAAATGCGACCGTAGGAATTATTATATATCCCAAAATGATATTTTCTGGATATTTTGTTATTGATTTAACTTAAAACTATAATTCTCAGCACGTTTCCGAAGTATGAGTATATTCGGCAAGGTAGATCCTGAGAAAACGGCTTTTAAAGTTCGAACCCAAGTCTTTCAAATGCGACGGTAAGAATGATGATATTTCTAAAAATGCTATTTTCTGCAGATTTTGAAATTGATTCAACTAAGGACTAAAATTCTCAGCACCTTTCCGAAGTATGAGTACATTCTGCTAGGGAGATATTGATAAAACGGCTTTTAAATTTCGAACCCAAGTCTTTCAAATGCGACCTTAAGAATGATGATATTTCTCAAAATGCTATTTTCTGCAGATATTAACATTGATTCAACTTCAGACCATAATTCTTAGTGCGTTTCTGAAATATGAGTATATTCGGCTGAGTAAATCCCAAGAAAACTGATTTTATAGTTCTAACCCAAGTCTTTCAAATGCGACAGTAGGAATTATTATATTTCCCAAAATGATATTTTCTGAAGATTTTGTTATTGATTTATCTTAAGACTATAATTCTCAGCGCGTTTCCGACGTATGAGGATATTCGGCTAGGTAGATCCTGAGAAAACGGCTTTTATAGATCTAACCCAAGTCTTTCAAATGCGACCGTAGGAATTATTATATTTCCCAAAATGATATTTTCTCGAGATTTTGTTATTGATTTAACTTAAGACTATAATTCTCAGCACATTTCCGAAGTATGAGTATATTCGCCTAGGTAGATCCGGAGAAAACGGCTTTTATAGTTCTAACCCAAGTCTTTCAAATGCGACCGTAGGAATAATTATATATTCCCCAAATGATATTTTCTGGAGTCTTTGTTAATGATTTAACTTAAGACTATAATTCTCAGCACGTTTCCGAAGTATGAGTATATTCGGCAAGGTAGATCCTGAGAAAACGGCTTTTAAAGTTCAAACCCAAGTCTTTCAAATGCGACCGTAGGAATGATGATATTTCTCAAAATGCTATTTTCTGCAGATTTTGTAATTGATTCAAATAAGGACTAAAATTCTCAGCACCTGTCCGAAGTATGATTACATTCTGCAAGGGAGATATTGATAAAACGGCTTTTAAATTTCGAACCCAAGTCTTTCAAATGCGACCGTAGGAATGATTATATTTCCCAAAATGCTATTTTCTGCTGATTTTGTCATTGATTCAACTTAAGATTATAATTCTCAGCACTATTCCAAAATATGAGTACATTCAACTATGTAGATCCAACGAAAACGGCTTTGAAATTTCGAACCCAAGTCGTTAAAAAAGTGACCGTAGGAATTATATTTCCCAAAATGCTATTTTCTGCAGATTTTTTCATTGATTCAACTTAACACTATAATTCTCAGCATTATTCCAAAATATGAGTACATTCAACTATGTAGATCCTGAGAAAACGGCTTTGAAATTTCGAACCCAAATCGTTCAAACGCGACCGTAGGAATGATTATATTTCCCAAAATGCTCTTTTCTGCAGATTTTGTCATTGATTCAACTTTATAATATAATTCTCAGGACGTTTCCAAAATTTGAGTACATTCGACTATGTAGATCCTGTGAAAACTGCTTTTAAATTTCGAACCCAAGTCTTTCAAATGCGACCGTAGGAATGATTATATTTCCCAAAATGCTATTTTCTGCAGATTTTGTCATGGATTCAACTTAAGATTATAATTCTCAGCACTATTCCAAAATATGAGTACATTCAACTATTTAGATCCTTTGAAAACGGCCTTAAAATTTCGAACCCAAGTCGTTCAAACGCGACCGTAGGAATTATTATATTTTCCAAAATGATATTTTCTGAAGATTTTGTCATTGATTTATCTTAAGACTATTATTCTCAGCGCGTTTCCGACGTATGAGGATATTCTGCTAGGTAGATCCTGAGAAAACGGCATTTAAAGTTCAAAACCAAGTCTTTCAAATGCGACCGTAAGAATCAAGATATTTCTCAAAATGCTATTTTCCGCAGATTTTGTCATTGATTCAACTTAAGATTATAATTCTCAGCACTATTACAAAATATGAGTACATTCTGCTAGAGAGATATTGATAAAACGGCTTTTAAATTTCGAACCCAAGTCTTTCAAATGCGACAGTAACAATGATGATATTTCCCAAAATGCTCTTTTCTGAAGTTTCTGTTATTGATTCAACTAAGGACTTTAATTCTCAGCTCCTTTTCGAAGTTTATATAATAAGCTGACTTAATAATATAATTCGGACGTTTCCAAAATATGAGTATATTCGGCTATGTAGATCATGAGAAAACGGCTTTTAAAATTCGAACCCAAGTCTTTCAAATGCGACCGTAAGAATCAGGATATTTCTCAAAGTGCCATTTTCTGCAAATTTTGAAATTGATTCAACTTCAGACAATAATTATCAGTTCGTTTCCGAAATATGAGAACAGGCGGCTGAGTAGATCGCGAGAAAACGGGTGTACAAGTTCGAACCCAAGTCTTTTAAATGCGATCAAGAATGATGATATTTCTCAAAATGCTTTTTTCTGCAGATTTTAACATTGATTTAACTTGAGAAAATAATCCTCAGTGCGTTTCCGAAATATGAGAACAGGCGGCTGAGTACATCCCGAGAAAATGGGTGTAATAGTTCGAACCCAAGTCTTTCAAATGCGACCGTAGGAATGATTATATTTCCCAAAATGCTATTTTCTGCAGATTTTGTCATTGATTTAACTTAATAATATAATTCTCAGGACGTTTCCAAAATATGAGTACATTCGGCTATGTAGATCCTGTGAAAACGGCTTTTAAAGTTCGAACCCAAGTCTTTCAAATGCGACGGTAAGAATGATGATATTTCTAAAAATGCTCTTTTCTGCAGATTTTGTCATTGATTCAAATTCAGACCATAATTATCAGTGCCTTTCCAAATTTTTTGTCCATTCGGCTATGGAGATTCCGAGAAAACGGGTGTAATAGTTCGAACCCAAGTCTTTCAAATGCGACCGTAGGAATGATGATATTTCTCAAAATGCTATTTTCTGCAAATTTTGTAATTGATTAAACTAAGGACTTTAATTCTCAGCTCCTTTTCGAAGTTTATATAATAAGCTGACTTAATAATATAATTCTCAGGACGTTTCCAAAATATGAGTATATTCGGCTATGTAGATCATGAGAAAACGGCTTTTAAAATTCGAGCCCAAGTCTTTCAAATGCGACCGTAAGAATCAGGATATTTCTCAAAATGCTATTTTCTGCAGATTTTGTCATTGATTCAACTTCAGACAAAAATTATCAGTTCGTTTCCGAAATATGAGAACAGGCGGCTGAGTAGATCTCGAGAAAACGGGTGTGCAAGTTCGAACCCAAGTCTTTTAAATGCGATCAAGAATGATGATATTTCTCAAAATGCTTTTTTCTGCAGATTTTAACATTGATTCAACTTCAGAAAATTATTCTCAGTGCGTTTCCGAAATATGAGAACAGGCGGCTGTGTAGATCCCGAGAAAACGGGTGTAACAGTTCGAACCCAAGTCTTTCAAATGCGACCGTAAGAATGATTATATTTCCCAAAATGCTATTTTCTGCAGATTTTGTCATTGATTTAACTTACTAATATAATTCTCAGGACGTTTCCAAAATATGAGTACATTCGACTATGTAGATCCTGTGAAAACGGCTTTTATAGTTCGAACCCAAGTCTTTCAAATGCGACCGTAAGAATGATGATATTTCTAAAAATGCTATTTTCTGCAGATTTTGTAATTGATTCAACTAAGGACTAAAATTCTCAGCACCTTTCCGAAGAATGAGTACATTCTGCTAGGGAGATATTGATAAAACGGCTTGTTATATAACTGTTAAAGCCATATAATATAATACAGGTGAGTTACACAAATAGCCATCGCCGCACAAGTCAGGCAGCAGAGCTTGATACTCCAATCAGGGTGTGGATTATAGTCAGTCTCCCAATAAAACAAGTCTCTTGATATGAGGGTTTATTGTACATATAAGCAGGTTATCAAACAGATCTACAAAAGGTACATAGCTTTTTAAGGCCTAACTTGTTACTAGGCAATCTATTGACTCTAAGGGCTCTGATTGACAAAGGTATATTATTCGCTCACGTGTAATTTGCGGAGGATGCGGTGAACGATGGTGCTGATGCCATAAGCGGAATGCCTAGGCTGATGCAGGGCGGGAATACGACTCCTACAGGGCGGCGCAGAAACGGCCTTGGGCGGCCTGAGGCGGCCTGGGGCATTGTTGGAAACAAGTGGGCGGCTCAAGGCGAAGGGCGGCACAGAAGCAGCCTGGAGCAGTGGTGGGCGGCCTGGGTTTGAACCCCGTGGGCGGCAGCGGGTGCACGGCCGCGGCCCAGGTATGTGACGCAATCCTATCCATGATGGTGTAGTCGACTGAAGATTGCCTGGACGTGATAAACTGAATCTAGAGACGCGGCACATTATAAAACGAATGCACGCCGGTCCATATTTACGGCGACACCGATTTGGCGGCAAATGTTAACTCGGAACTAAAACAGCATGTTGCTTTCTAAGCGTCTCCCAGGGAACTGAAGCGTGGGTCTGCTCACGGGGGGGAGCTTGTCCCTTCCATATCTATTTTTGGTGCCTGGTCCGATGCCCTTATAAGGACACGTTTTTGATTTAGCCATATGCTTGGTTGTAGGTACTTGTAAGCCTACGTGACCGGTATCAGGCGGCGATGTTGCGAGCTCCTGCGTATGTATTGGTGTTCACCCGATTGTAGACATGCCGAGATGCGTATATATTAGTGTGTTTACACGTACTGAGTGAGTGCTCCGTTTCCGGGCCGTGAGGATATACATAACTGTGCAGTTAGCTCTTGCAAGCTATGTGCAAACATAACAGGCTTTTAAAGTTCGAACCCAAATCTTTCAAATGCGACCGTAAGAATGATGATATTTCTAAAAATGCTATTTTCTGCAGATTTTGTAATTGATTCAACTAAGGACTAAAATTCTCAGCACCTTTCCGAAGTATGAGTACATTCTGCTAGGGAGATATTGATAAAACGGCTTTTAAATTTCGAACCCAAGTCTTTCAAATGCGACCGTAGGAATGATTATATTTCCCAAAATGCTTTTTTCTGCAGATTTTGTCATTGATTCAACTTAAGATTATAATTCTCAGCACTATTCCAAAATATGAGTACATTCAACTATGTAGATCCTTTGAAAACGGCCTTAAAATTTCGAACCCATGTCGTTGAAACGCGACCGTAGGAATGATTATATTTCCCAAAATGCTATTTTCTGCAGATTTTGTCATTGATTCAACTTAAGATTATAATTCTTAGCACTATTCCAAAATATGAGTACATTCAACTATGTAGATCCTTTGAAAACGGCCTTAAAATTTCGAACCCAAGTCGTTCAAACGCGACCGTAGGAATTATTATATTTCCCAAAATGATATTTTCTGAAGATTTTGTTATTGATTTATCTTAAGACTATAATTCTCAGCGCGTTTCCGACGTATGAGGATATTCGGCTAGGTAGATCCTGAGAAAACGGCTTTTATAGTTCTAACCCAAGTCTTTCAAATGCGACCGTAGGAATTATTATATTTCCCAAAATGATATTTTCTCGAGATTTTGTTATTGATTTAACTTAAGACTATAATTCTCAGCACATTTCCGAAGTATGAGTATATTCGCCTAGGTAGATCCGGAGAAAACGGCTTTTATAGTTCTAACCCAAGTCTTTCAAATGCGACCGTAGGAATAATTATATTTCCCAAAATGATATTTTCTGGAGTCTTTGTTATTGATTTAACTTAAGACTATAATTCTCAGCACATTTCCGAAGTATGTGTATATTCGGCTAGGTAGATCCTGAGAAAACGGCTTTTAAAGTTCAAACCCAAGTCTTTCAAATGCGACCGTAGGAATGATGATATTTCTCAAAATGCTATTTTCTGCAGATTTTGTAATTGATTCAAATAAGGACTAAAATTCTCAGCACCTGTCCGAAGTATGATTACATTCTGCTAGGGAGATATTGATAAAACGGCTTTTAAATTTCGAACCCAAGTCTTTCAAATGCGACCGTAGGAATGATTATATTTCCCAAAATGCTATTTTCTGCTGATTTTGTCATTGATTCAACTTAAGATTATAATTCTCAGCACTATTCCAAAATATGAGTACATTCAACTATGTAGATCCAACGAAAACGGCTTTGAAATTTCGAACCCAAGTCGTTAAAAAAGTGACCGTAGGAATTATATTTCCCAAAATGCTATTTTCTGCAGATTTTTTCATTGATTCAACTTCAGACCATAATTCTTAGTGCGTTTCTGAAATATGAGTATATTCGGCTGAGTAAATCCCAAGAAAACTGATTTTATAGTTCTAACCCAAGTCTTTCAAATGCGACCGTAGGAATAATTATATTTCCCAAAATGATATTTTCTGGAGTCTTTGTTAATGATTTAACTTAAGACTATAATTCTCAGCACGTTTCCGAAGTATGAGTATATTCGGCTAGTTACGTCCCTAGAAAACGGGTGTAATAGTTCGAACCCAAGTCTTTCAAATGCGACCTTAAGAATGATGATATTTCTCAAAATGCTATTTTCTGCAGATATTACCATTGATTCAACTTCAGACCATAATTCTTAGTGCGTTTCTGAAATATGAGTATATTCGGCTGAGTAAATCCCGAGAAAACTGATTTTATAGTTCTAACCCAAGTCTTTCAAATGCGACCGTAGGAATTATTATATTTCCCAAAATGATATTTTCTCGAGATTTTGTTATTGATTTAACTTAAGACTATAATTCTCAGCACATTTCCGAAGTATGAGTATATTCGCCTAAGTAGATCCGGAGAAAACGGCTTTTATAGTTCTAACCCAAGTCTTTCAAATGCGACCGTAGGAATAATTATATATTCCCCAAATGATATTTTCTGGAGTCTTTGTTAATGATTTAACTTAAGACTATAATTCTCAGCACGTTTCCGAAGTATGAGTATATTCGGCAAGGTAGATCCTGAGAAAACGGCTTTGAAATTTCGAACCCAAATCGTTCAAACGCGACCGTAGGAATGATTATATTTCCCAAAATGCTCTTTTCTGCAGATTTTGTCATTGATTCAACTTTATAATATAATTCTCAGGACGTTTCCAAAATTTGAGTACATTCGACTATGTAGATCCTGTGAAAACTGCTTTTAAATTTCGAACCCAAGTCTTTCAAATGCGACCGTAGGAATGATTATATTTCCCAAAATGCTATTTTCTGCAGATTTTGTCATGGATTCAACTTAAGATTATAATTCTCAGCACTATTCCAAAATATGAGTACATTCAACTATGTAGATCCTTTGAAAACGGCCTTAAAATTTCGAACCCAAGTCGTTCAAACGCGACCGTAGGAATTATTATATTTTCCAAAATGATATTTTCTGAAGATTTTGTCATTGATTTATCTTAAGACTATAATTCTCAGCGCGTTTCCGACGTATGAGGATATTCTGCTAGGTAGATCCTGAGAAAACGGCATTTAAAGTTCAAAACCAAGTCTTTCAAATGCGACCGTAAGAATCAAGATATTTCTCAAAATGCTATTTTCTGCAGATTTTGTCATTGATTCAACTTAAGATTATAATTCTCAGCACTATTACAAAATATGAGTACATTCTGCTAGAGAGATATTGATAAAACGGCTTTTAAATTTCGAACCCAAGTCTTTCAAATGCGACAGTAACAATGATGATATTTCCCAAAATGCTCTTTTCTGAAGTTTTTGTTATTGATTCAACTAAGGACTTTAATTCTCAGCTCCTTTTCGAAGTTTATATAATAAGCTGACTTAATAATATAATTCGGACGTTTCCAAAATATGAGTATATTCGGCTATGTAGATCATGACAAAACGGCTTTTAAAATTCGAACCCAAGTCTTTCAAATGCGACCGTAAGAATCAGGATATTTCTCAAAATGCCATTTTCTGCAAATTTTGAAATTGATTCAACTTCAGACAATAATTATCAGTTCGTTTCCGAAATATGAGAACAGGCGGCTGAGTAGATCGCGAGAAAACGGGTGTACAAGTTCGAACCCAAGTCTTTTAAATGCGATCAAGAATGATGATATTTCTCAAAATGCTTTTTTATGCAGATTTTAACATTGATTTAACTTGAGAAAATAATCCTCAGTGCGTTTCCGAAATATGAGAACAGGCGGCTGAGTACATCCCGAGAAAATGGGTGTAATAGTTCGAACCCAAGTCTTTCAAATGCGACCGTAGGAATGATTATATTTCCCAAAATGCTATTTTCTGCAGATTTTGTCATTGATTTAACTTAATAATATAATTCTCAGGACGTTTCCAAAATATGAGTACATTCGGCTATGTAGATCCTGTGAAAACGGCTTTTAAAGTTCGAACCCAAGTCTTTCAAATGCGACGGTAAGAATGATGATATTTCTAAAAATGCTATTTTCTGCAGATTTTTTAATTGATTCAACTAAGGACTAAAATTCTCAGCACCTTTCCGAAGTATGAGTACATTCTGCTAGGGAGATATTGATAAAACGGCTTTTAAATTTCGAACCCAAGTCTTTCAAATGCGACGGTAAGAATGATGATATTTCTAAAAATGCTCTTTTCTGCAGATTTTGTCATTGATTCAAATTCAGACCATAATTATCAGTGCCTTTCCAAATTTTTTGTCCATTCGGCTATGGAGATTCCGAGAAAACGGGTGTAATAGTTCGAACCCACGTCTTTCAAATGCGACCGTAGGAATGATGATATTTCTCAAAATGCTATTTTCTGCAAATTTTGTAATTGATTAAACTAAGGACTTTAATTCTCAGCTCCTTTTCGAAGTTTATATAATAAGCTGACTTAATAATATAATTCTCAGGACGTTTCCAAAATATGAGTATATTCGGCTATGTAGATCATGAGAAAACGGCTTTTAAAATTCGAGCCCAAGTCTTTCAAATGCGACCGTAAGAATCAGGATATTTCTCAAAATGCTATTTTCTGCAGATTTTGTCATTGATTCAACTTCAGACAAAAATTATCAGTTCGTTTCCGAAATATGAGAACAGGCGGCTGAGTAGATCTCGAGAAAACGGGTGTGCAAGTTCGAACCCAAGTCTTTTAAATGCGATCAAGAATGATGATATTTCTCAAAATGCTTTTTTCTGCAGATTTTAACATTGATTCAACTTCAGAAAATTATTCTCAGTGCGTTTCCGAAATATGAGAACAGGCGGCTGAGTAGATCCCGAGAAAACGGGTGTAACAGTTCGAACCCAAGTCTTTCAAATGCGACCGTAGGAATGATTATATTTCCCAAAATGCTATTTTCTGCAGATTTTGTCATTGATTTAACTTACTAATATAATTCTCAGGACGTTTCCAAAATATGAGTACATTCGACTGTGTAGATCCTGTGAAAACGGCTTTTATAGTTCGAACCCAAGTCTTTCAAATGCGACCGTAAGAATGATGATATTTCTAAAAATGCTATTTTCTGCAGATTTTGTAATTGATTCAACTAAGGACTAAAATTCTCAGCACCTTTCCGAAGTATGAGTACATTCTGCTAGGGAGATATTTATAAAACGGCTTGTTATATAACTGTTAAAGCCATATAATATAATACAGGTGAGTTACACAAATAGCCATCGCCGCACAAGTCAGGCAGCAGAGCTTGATACTCCAATCAGGGTGTGGATTATAGTCAGTCTCCCAATAAAACAAGTCTCTTGATATGAGGGTTTATTGTACATATAAGCAGGTTATCAAACAGATCTACAAAAGGTACATAGCTTTTTAAGGCCTAACTTGTTACTAGGCAATCTATTGACTCTAAGGGCTCTGATTGACAAAGGTATATTATTCGCTCACGTGTAATTTGCGGAAGATGCGGTGAACGATGGTGCTGATGCCATAAGCGGATTGCCTAGGCTGATGCAGGGCGGGAATACGACTCCTACAGGGCGGCGCAGAAACGGCCTTGGGCGGCCTGAGGCGGCCTGGGGCATTGTTGGAAACACGTGGGCGGCTCATGGCGAAGGGCGGCACAGAAGCAGCCTGGAGCAGTGGTGGGCGGCCTGGGTTTGAACCCCGTGGGCGGCAGCGGGTGCACGGCCGCGGCCCAGGTATGTGACGCAATCCTATCCATGATGGTGTAGTCGGCTGAAGATTGCCTGGACGTGATAAACTGAATCTAGAGACGCGGCACATTATAAAACGAATGCACGCCGGTCCATATTTACGGCGACACCGATTTGGCGGCAAATGTTAACTCGGAACTAATACAGCATGTTGCTTTCTACGCGTCTCCCAGGGAACTGAAGCGTGGGTCTGCTCGCGGGGGGGAGCTTGTCCCTTCCATATCTATTTTTGGTGCCTGGTCCGATGCCCTTATAAGGACACGTTTTTGATTTAGCCATATGATTGGTTGTAGGTACTTGTAAGCCTACGTGACCGGTATCAGGCGGCGATGTCGCGAGCTCCTGCGTATGTATTGGTGTTCACCCGATTGTAGACATGCCGAGATGCGTATATATTAGTGTGTTTACACGTACTGAGTGAGTGCTCCGTTTCCGGGCCGTGAGGATATACATAACTGTGCAGTTAGCTCTTGCAAGCTATGTGCAAACATAACACTACCCTCCTTGTCGACGAAAGAAGATCCCAGGCAACGAAGCTGAAGCAGGGCAACGTCCTCCTGTTTGCCGTACGAGAGGTACAGAGCTCCCTCATTTCACAAAGATTTAAACACTCCCTAACTTAAGAGC
This sequence comes from Hesperophylax magnus, assembly GCA_026573805.1. Classification (NCBI taxonomy): domain Eukaryota; kingdom Metazoa; phylum Arthropoda; class Insecta; order Trichoptera; family Limnephilidae; genus Hesperophylax; species Hesperophylax magnus. The sequence goes on along the minus strand of JAIUSX010000184.1, from coordinate 6,382,082 downwards.
CAAAACAAAAATTTTAACTACCTGAGAGCCAAGTTGAACAATCCTAACAAGTACACTGAACAAGGGTTGCCAAACCTCTTTCAAAAATAATTGCAGAAATAATCTCCAAGGCGCGATACAAAACACGCTATGATTTACATACACAACTTTTTTCCAAACAAGAAGAATACACATGGCCTTCCTTCCAAACAGAAAAGAATACATGTGACTTTTTCCAAACAAAAAAGAATACACATGGCTTTCTTTTCAAACAGAAAAGAATACATATGACTTTTTCCAACAACAAGGAATACACATGGCTTTCCTTCCAAACAGAAAAGAATACATAAGACTTTTTCCAAACAGAAAAGAATACATAATACTTTCTCCAACAGAAAAGAATACACATGGCTTTTTTTAAGACAACACCAAAACAACAAATGTAGCCTACAATGTGGTATATCCGAATGGATGTACACATTTACCACAAGGCCTACACTTTCCATCAAACCACAAAAGAAGAACAATTAAGCCATGTTCACAATTGTACAATGTTATACATAATGATATTCTGGTTAGAGAATATTATACGCTTATGCGATTGACCAAAATCAATCCATATTCGCGTTTTTCACAATGAAATTCTTAAACTAGACATGGTTTTTTATACACAAAATTCCTGTTAGGGAATATGTACGCTGATTGTATCATGCGATTGACCGAAATCAACCCATTTTTGCGTCTCTTACAATGAAATTCTTGATACTATACAAAACAAGTATCAATACACATGTTATGTTATTTCTTATTATCCATTGATAATTTTGAAAAACGGGAAAAAAAAGATTCTACTCAAGATTTTAACAATATATTCTCATTTAGTCATGGTTTGTCTGGTTTGCTAATAATTCTTAGGCATATAGACCATCCTCTCGTATCGCATATTAATTATTAAGGTTAACGCTACCAAAACCTCCCATGTTATTAATTCTAAGGCTAATATCATCCTATAACATTTAACGATTTACTTCCTGTAAACCGTACAGCGCTGTACCAGGTGTTAACAAGAAACACCCGCACGTCGTAACGATAACGTTCGACAAAACATTCAGACCACTCATAAAGTGTTCTTCTCACCAAATAACCAGACAAAACCCACAATGACCTTAAGTGCAATTATCAACCCAATTCTTTGGTTAAGATTCAATAATGTCCCAAAATGACATAAATATGCAACCTCCATTTGTCCTTAATGACCAACGATTTTGATTCCCAACGAGTCTAAGACATAATTACGTTATCTTTACAAAAACTATTTCTTCTCACCGGGTATATACTATAATTCATCTTCCTATGAGAAATATACACACCACACTTGACATGGCGTAACACATATTACAAATAACACAATTTTTTATTTTTTCTCAACTTAATGAAGGACTTTACACGTTATTTCTTTTTATTGATACCGAAGCAATCAAATACGTGTTTACAAAAAATACAATTCACACCATAATTGACATGGCGTAGCATATAATACAAAAAACACAATTTTATTTCGTCTCAACTTTATGAAGGACTTTACACGCTGGTTTTTTTTACCATATTGATACCGAGGCAATCAATTACGTGTTTACAAAAAATTACAATACACAACCCATAACTAATTAATAATTAGTTAGGGAACAATTTACACAATTATAATTTACAAACATATTACATACCACTCAACAACTACTGTGTGTGATAATTCAATTCTTGTTACATAAGACTTATTTGAGTCTTTTCAATTTAATAACCGAGAACTACATAATCCGATTCCCAGATTTTGACTTCCTTAAAAATAAACGACACGTATTCACTACGCAAGAAGGAGAAAAAAAAATCCAGAAAAAAAACAAATAATTGGTAGGTAACCAATTAAATACAAAAAAACATTTGACATAATTTCTATACAAGAGAATGTCCGAACAAAAACCACATAACAGGGTTTTTCTTATTTAAACTATACAATTTTTATAACACAAGATATTTGAGTTATAATAACTTCTATTTCACAATAATTACAAACGTTATGAATGATTTTGATTTTTTATTGTTATTATATTCTATTGCAAATCAAGTTACAGTTACGAGAAAAAAAATTATTATTATTCCTATTAGAAGGTCTGCTAGCGTCCTAGTCAGCCAACTTTATAGAGAACAAAGACGAAAGAAACAGCGTGGTTATTTTGTCATCCGGAACAAGATCCACTCAAAGGTTCATGACGCCCTTGAGTTAATACAAAACGAATGACAGCATTCCCTCTAATATTCATTATTAAAAAAGAACGCGAACGAAATAGTATTCAATAATTATTACGTATTTTAACTGCAAAAAAAAATATATCATACAACTGCTTCGCGGCGAGCTCGACGAATTCATTATTATTATTACTTCCTGTCTGTAAATATTGTTTGTTGCGACGCGGGAATAATAATTTCTTGTCCGCAAATTCTCCGCGTAAATATAAAACATATCATGTTACCGAGCAGAGTTTTTTGTTTTTGACCAAACAATTTATTTTCTGTGTAATATTATTTTCTGCTGCAAGTTTTTATTCTGCTCAACTGTTTATTTTCTGTTATATTACTTTTGCGGCAAGTTAATATTTAATTGTCGCAACGTGATTGTATGTGTAATGACCGCACGAATTTCGACTCCATGATTTTATTGAAATAACGACCGAGAAGTTTAAATGCTTCTTTAAAAAGAACATTCAACACGTTAATTGTTTATGAATGTGAATTAAAAAAAACGATAACTGAATTTAATCCGATCGCAAAATTGATACTTTGGAAGTTCTTTTGAGTATTTGAATTATTCCAACTTATAACAATGAAACAGATAAGCAAAGCTTAACCTGACAAAAAAATTATTTCTATAAAGAAACAATTAATTGCACTCCAAAGTTGAAATAACCCATTTATCCCTCGAGAACGACCAACATTTAATGTTTATTATGACGAAATTTCGCGTGTTTACACCACCGACGGCAGATTTAATATACTACGTATGCGAAACGGCGACGAACACAACACAGAATGAACTTCACACACAGCTGTGGATAATGCATATTAGTAGACATGGATATTACAGTAAAACATAGCAACAAAAGACATATTTTATCGGGCTAATTGACTATCCAGGTTGCGGCGCCAGTGTTATATAACTGTTAAAGCCATATAATATAATACAGGTGAGTTACACAAATAGCCATCGCCGCACAAGTCAGGCAGCAGAGCTTGATACTCCAATCAGGGTGTGGATTATAGTCAGTCTCCCAATAAAACAAGTCTCTTGATATGAGGGTTTATTGTACATATAAGCAGGTTATCAAACAGATCTACAAAAGGTACATAGCTTTTTAAGGCCTAACTTGTTACTAGGCAATCTATTGACTCTAAGGGCTCTGATTGACAAAGGTATATTATTCGCTCACGTGTAATTTGCGGAGGATGCGGTGAACGATGGTGCTGATGCCATAAGCGGAATGCCTAGGCTGATGCAGGGCGGGAATACGACTCCTACAGGGCGGCGCAGAAACGGCCTTGGGCGGCCTGAGGCGGCCTGGGGCATTGTTGGAAACACGTGGGCGGCTCATGGCGAAGGGCGGCACAGAAGCAGCCTGGAGCAGTGGTGGGCGGCCTGGGTTTGAACCCCGTGGGCGGCAGCGGGTGCACGGCCGCGGCCCAGGTATGTGACGCAATCCTATCCATGATGGTGTAGTCGGCTGAAGATTGCCTGGACGTGATAAACTGAATCTAGAGACGCGGCACATTATAAAACGAATGCACGCCGGTCCATATTTACGGCGACACCGATTTGGCGGCAAATGTTAACTCGGAACTAATACAGCATGTTGCTTTCTAAGCGTCTCTCAGGGAACTGAAGCGTGGGTCTGCTCGCGGGGGGGAGCTTGTCCCTTCCATATCTATTTTTGGTGCCTGGTCCGATGCCCTTATAAGGACACGTTTTTGATTTAGCCATATGATTGGTTGTAGGTACTTGTAAGCCTACGTGACCGGTATCAGGCGGCGATGTCGCGAGCTCCTGCGTATGTATTGGTGTTCACCCGATTGTAGACATGCCGAGATGCGTATATATTAGTGTGTTTACACGTACTGAGTGAGTGCTCCGTTTCCGGGCCGTGAGGATATACATAACTGTGCAGTTAGCTCTTGCAAGCTATGTGCAAACATAACAGGCTTTTAAAGTTCGAACCCAAATCTTTCAAATGCGACCGTAAGAATGATGATATTTCTAAAAATGCTATTTTCTGCAGATTTTGTAATTGATTCAACTAAGGACTAAAATTCTCAGCACCTTTCCGAAGTATGAGTACATTCTGCTAGGGAGATATTGATAAAACGGCTTTTAAATTTCGAACCCAAGTCTTTCAAATGCGACCGTAGGAATGATTATATTTCCCAAAATGCTATTTTCTGCAGATTTTGTCATTGATTCAACTTAAGATTATAATTCTCAGCACTATTCCAAAATATGAGTACATTCAACTATGTAGATCCTTTGAAAACGGCCTTAAAATTTCGAACCCAAGTCGTTCAAACGCGACCGTAGGAATTATTATATTTCCCAAAATGATATTTTCTGAAGATTTTGTTATTGATTTATCTTAAGACTATAATTCTCAGCGCGTTTCCGACGTATGAGGATATTCGGCTAGGTAGATCCTGAGAAAACGGCTTTTATAGTTCTAACCCAAGTCTTTCAAATGCGACCGTAGGAATAATTATTTTTCCCTGAATGATATTTTCTGTAGTCTTTTTTATTGATTTAACTTAAGACTATAATTCTCAGCACGTTTCCGAAGTATGAGTATATTCGGCTAGGTAGATCCTGAGAAAACGGCTTTTAAAGTTCGAACCCAAGTCTTTCAAATGCAACCGTAGGAATGATTATATTTCCCAAAATGCTATTTTCTGCTGATTTTGTCATTGATTCAACTTAAGATTATAATTCTCAGCACTATTCCAAAATATGAGTACATTCAACTATGCAGATCCTGAGAAAACGGCTTTGAAATTTCGAACCCAAGTCGTTCAAACGTGACCGTAGGAATGATTATATTTCCCAAAATGCTCTTTTCTGCAGATTTTGTCATTGATTCAACTTAATAATATAATTCTCAGGACGTTTCCAAAATATGAGTACATTCGACTATGTAGATCCTGTGAAAACGGCTTTTAAATTTCGAATCCAAGTCTTTCAAATGCGACCGTAGGAATTATTATATTTCCCAAAATTATATTTTCTGGAGATTTTGTTATTGATTTAACTTAAAACTATAATTCTCAGCACGTTTCCGAAGTATGAGTATATTCGGCAAGGTAGATCCTGAGAAAACGGCTTTTAAAGTTCGAACCCAAGTCTTTCAAATGCGACCGTAAGAATGATGATATTTCTAAAAATGCTATTTTCTGCAGATTTTGTAATTGATTCAACTAAGGACTAAAATTCTCATCACCTTTCCGAAGTATGAGTACATTCTGCTAGGGAGATAAAGATAAAACGGCTTTTATATTTCGAACCCAAGTCTTTCAAATGCGACCGTAAGAATCAGGATATTTCTCAAAATGCTATTTTCTGCAGATTTTGTCATTGATTCAACTTCAGACAATAATTCTCAGTTCGTTTCCGAAATATGAGAACAGGCGGCTGAGTAGATCGCGAGAAAACGGGTGTACAAGTTCGAACCCAAGTCTTTTAAATGCGACCAAGATTGATGATATTTCTCAAAATGATTTTTTCTGCAGATTTTAACATTGATTCAACTTCAGAAAATAATTCTCAGTGCGTTTCCGAAGTATGAGAACAGGCGGCTGAGTAGATCCCGAGAAAACGGGTGTAATAGTTAGAACCCAAGTCTTTCAAATGCGACCTTAAGAATGATGATATTTCTCAAAATGCTATTTTCTGCAGATATTAACATTGATTCAACTTCAGACCATAATTCTCAGTGCGTTTCTGAAATATGAGTATATTCGGCTGAGTAGATCCCGAGAAAACGGATTTTATAGTTCTAACCCAAGTCTTTCAAATGCGACCGTAGGAATAATTATATTTCCCAAAATGATATTTTCTGGAGTCTTTTTTATTGATTTAACTTAAGACTATAATTCTTAGCACGTTTCCGAAGTATGAGTATATTCGGCTAGGTAGATCCTGAGAAAACGGCTTTTAAAGTTCAAACCCAAGTCTTTCAAATGCGACCGTAGGAATGATGATATTTCTCAAAATGCTATTTCTGCAGATTTTGTAATTGATTCAACTAAGGACTAAAATTCTCAGCACGTTTCCGAAGTATGAGTATATTCTGCTAGGGAGATATTGATAAAACGGCTTTTAAATTTCGAACCCAAGTCTTTCAAATGCGACCGTAGGAATGATTATATTTCCCGAAATGCTATTTTCTGCTGATTTTGTCATTGATTCAACTTAAGATTATAATTCTCAGCACTATTCCAAAATATGAGTACATTCTACTATGTAGATCCTAAGAAAACGGCTTTGAAATTTCGAACCCAAGTCGTTAAAAACGCGACCGTAGGAATGATTATATTTCCCAAAATGCTATTTTCTGCAGATTTTGTCATTGATTGAATCAATGTATCCTAAAATATTCGTAGATCCTGAGAAAACGGCTTTTAAAATTCGAACCCAAGTCTTTCAAATGCGACAGTAAGAATGATGATATTTCCCAAAATGCTATTTTCTGCAGTTTTTGTTATTGATTCAACAAAGGACTTTAATTCTCAGCACCTTTCCGAAGTATATATATAAAGTTGACTTAATAATATAATTCTCAGGAGGTTTTTAAAATATGAGTATATTCGGCTATGTAGATCCTGAGAAAACGGCTTTTAAAGTTCGAACCCAAGTCTTTCAAATGCGACCATAGGAATTATTATATTTCCCAAAATGATATTTTCCGCAGTTTTTGTTATTGATTCAACTAAGGACTTTAATTCTCAGCACCTTTCCGAAGTATATATATTAATTTGACTTAATAATATAATTCTCAGGAGGTTTCCAAAATATGAGTATATTCGGCTATGTTGATCCTGAGAAAACGGCTTTTAAAGTTCGAACCCAAGTCTTTCAAATCCCACCGTAGGAATTATTATATTTCCCAAAATGATATTTTCTGCAGATTTTGTCATTGATTGAATCAATGTATCCTTAAATATTCGTAGATCCTGAGAAAACGGCTTTTAAAATTCGAACCCAAGTCTTTCAAATGCGACAGTAAGAATGATGATATTTCCCAAAATGCTATTTTCTGCAGTTTCTGTTATTGATTCAACAAAGGACTTCAATTCTCAGCACCTTTCCGAAGTATATATATTAAGTTGACTTAATAATATAATTCTTAGGAGGTTTCCAAAATATGAGTATATTCGGCAAGGTAGATCCTGAGAATACGGGTGTAATAGTTCGAACCCAAGTCTTTCAAATGCGACCGTAGGATTGATTATATTTCCCAAAATGCTATTTTCTTCAGATTTTTCATTGATTCAACTTAAGACCATAATTCTCAGCATGCTTCCAAAATGTCTGTCCGTTCGGCTGAGTAGATCCCGAGAAAACGGGTTTAATAGTACGAACCCAAGCCTTGCATTTGTGCCCGTAAGAATGAAGATATTTCGTAAAATGTTATTTTCTGCAGATTTTGTCATTAATTCAACTGCAGACCATAATTCTCCAGCCGTATTTAAAATTTCAGATCAAAGACCATTGTTTACGCCATTAATGGCTAATTGTCGTTTCATAGAGAATTGTTTATGGCAATGAATTTTGTTCCTGAACCCCGTTTTCCTCTCGTTCATACCTCTCCTCTGTGTCCTGGAATCAGTCTAAAACCAACAGCCGTGACGCGAAGTGAACAATTACGCATAACGCATTGCATAGCAATAAAAATCATCACAAACGCATAGTAATAAATAAAGTTTTGCCAAAACAAAACTACAGTGGAATTAGCATCCCAACAAGTGAATGTTCCTTCTCCCTTCTACCTTTATACAACTCATTGCCAAAGAATAATTGATTATGTTATTAAAAGGTCCACAGCTTGAACAGGCATTGTAGATCCTGAGAAAACGGCTTTTAAAGTTCTAACCCAAGTCTTTCATATATATATATTTTTCTTTATTTAATATTAAATTTACAATTACATGCACATTACATTAAGTTTGTTTTCTTTTTTATACATTACAGTACATCGTGATACACCTTTTTTTAGATCAAATGCTCGTGTTAAAAAGACGGAGAAACGCGTGTAAATAATAATTTAACATATTTTTTCAGAGAGTGTAAAGATCATGTAAAGAATTATTATTTTTTTTACATACATATATATATATATATATTTTATATTATATTTATATTATACTTATTAATAAATATAATTTGATTAATTTGTGTTATTTCACAATTAATTAATTTAAAATAATATATAGTATATTTGCGGCACGTTCCAGAGTGGAAGATACTCTCAGTATCGCCCTGGTGTAAGATCACCATTCAGAATTGAAACGTTGCTTGAAATGGCTTTAGCCGTGTTTGGTGACCAGATCTGAATAGCCAGGTACTTCCCCACCTTCCTCTTCCCCATCTCCCTCCCCTCCCCAATACCCTCAGCCTCACAACATACCCCAATTGGGGATGCCATAGTCTCACTGGCTCCAGACGGGAGCAGTTGGGACTCTTGTGCGGTATTACTATAAAAAAAAAAAAAAATGAAAGTAACCCGCCTCACTAGAAGATTTCTGTTCTGAGGCGGGTACATATATGCTTACATATGTGGCGATTAGAGATTAATCTAGATTGTCTTATTAATATAGATTGATAAAAGTAAACAACACGACCTACCTATCTACTTGCGAGTGAACTACCTACTCGAGACGTCTAGAGCTACTACGACAATACGTTGCGAATTGGTCTGGCACATTACGCCAACTCACTAAAAGGTTATAGCCTGTTGCCTAGGAATAATAGCAGCGCCAACGAAAGATTCAGTAGGACCCAGACTGAGCGAGTTGTCTCCGTTTTACTTGCGATCTCGCTTACCCACTGATGCCATCGGCCAGTCTGTATAAATAAGCCCGACGCAGCGAGCAGTCAGTCAGTCATTAGTCCGTCAACAATTTGCAAGTCACACGAGTGATCACCCGCGCTCCTCTTAGGGCCCGTTACCACTTCCGTTTTCAAATCGGAGGCGGGTCCCGTTTTAAAAACGGATTCTTTACGGCCCTGTTCACACTTCCGTTTTAAAAACGGATCCGTTTTAAAACCGGATCATACTCTACGAAAACAAATAATTGTCGATTCAACCAAAACATTTTATTTGCTCATTCTTCAGTAATGGTGCGCAATGGACGACGATGAAGCTGTTGTCATGTGGTACTTATTAAAAAGAAGAAAAAAAAAAGGGAAAAGAAAATTTTGGGTGCACCCAATCACAGCTGAAAGATTTTCTGTAGGAATTTTCCAAGTGTTAATTGGTGAGTTGAGAAGTGATGAACTAAAGTTCTTTAATTATTTTAGAATAATAATGATTGGGTTATTTATATAGCGCCGTTTTCACCGTGAGAAAATCACCTCAAGGGCGCTTAATGGCTTAAGAGAATGTCTATCACTTCCTTTAACCATCTACTGGAATGAGTTTCAGAGAGCTTAACATATCAAAATACAAAATTGAGAGAGTGCATTTGTCCTGAAGAAAGGCTATCGATATTTTAAAGTAAGAAAACAATAACAACTCAAATATTTTTTGTTATGTGTTTATTAAACTAATACGCTCTTCCGTGCATCGTGCATCTCATTAAAGCTTTAAATTTTAAAAAAAGTAACCCTTAAAAAATTAAAATATAAATTTTGATATACAAAAGTTGTGTACACCAAGTGTTTTGTTTTTATTTAGTTAAAAATAAAATATTACTATACTCTTTCTTCGACCAGTGGTATTAATTTCCTTATCCATTATTGTAGTTTTGATTTATTTACCAAGCACGCAGCGTGCCTGCTTCCTTGCGACTGGGAGCGGGCGGGGAGAGGTCGGGGTGTGGCGGGGACTCTGCCGGAACGACTAGACGACAAGTGTGAACAGCTCCATACAACACTATAAGCGAGCGTGTTCCGATACGATTTGAAAACGGACGCGCTGCGCTGGCGATCCATCCGACAAAAAATGTCGGATCCGTTTTCAAATCGTGTCGGACAAGTGTGAACAGCTCCATACATCCACTACAGCCACTAGGGCATCCGTTTTTAAAACGGGACCCGCCTCCGTTTTTAAAACGGGAGTGGGAACGGGCCCTTACCCGCGCGTTAGGACAACATTCCCGGCTCTGCTCCACAAAACAAAAACCTCAAAATTATTTTAAAACAACATTTAAATTTGCAATTTGCGAATCGGATGAAGGGTACTGTCGTTCCGGGAAGCATTTGTTGGATAACCAACGCCTGTGCCATGGGTCACCTCAAATGGTTGACTTTTTTTGGTGACTTAGCAGGGGTGCAAGTGACGTTTGTCCAGGTCTTGGGTGCGTCTGCCCACCGACTGTTGATCTCTCCAGTAGGACTCTCTCGACCTTGCACCGGTTTTGCACCGCAGCAAGAGGGATGGATGCATACGTCCGTCACTCTTGGATATACTGATACCCAGATTTCTACATCATCACAAGAAAATTTACCTTTTTAATTTTATTTATTTTTCCTTTTTTAACATGTGTTGCCATTTATAATATAAACTGTCTATTTTTCAATAACTAACCTTTACAAAGCAGTGGAAATTGATAGAAATAAACAAAGGGGATGTATTGTCAGTCTGATGACAAACTGGCTTTTTTCAGATTTTGTCAGTCGTTTCATGATAAATTGCTTGCTTCTGTTCCAATGATTTACCTGATATGTTATTTTGTCAGTCGTTTCATAATAAATTGCTTGCTTCTGTTCCAATGTAAAAAGTGATTTTTTGCTTATCAATAATAATAATAAATTTAAGTTTTAATTATGTTCACCATAAAACAATTTCGGTAATTTTCTGTTTGTTCTGGCCACAATCAAAGGGGTTTCTGATTATCAAAGGAACCTTTGATTTTTGACACATTGTACCAATAAAAATCAAAGGGGGACCCTTTGATAAAAAATGTTAAATGATAAAAATGTCCATATATAATTAAAGTTGATCCATGTCCCTATATCTGGTTTTACTAAATGAACCAATCTAGAGGGCAATCGGTGGACTGTTCATCACAAGGTTTTATGTGATTCCGTTATCTTTTGTGATATTCAACTAAAAGCATTAGTCCCTAGAGTCGAATATCGCATGAAATGACTGTGAGATGGTATCGTTTCAAATCAAAATGACGTGATCCTTCGACTGTTTGTTGCTTGAATTGTTTATAAGAAATGTATGCGTATTTAGATTGAAACGAAACATTCGCAAAAATCAAATCCATAAAAAAAATCATAACTTAGCAGGGGTACACGGGTTCATAGGGTGAGGTTAGTCTAGGTCCTGGCGGCGGATGCGTTTGCCCATCTAATGCGAGGCGGGCCGGATCGAAAGAAACTGGTTGAGGGATACCCTTTGACCATAAAAATCCATAATGGCTGCAAAAGGAATAATGTTTTATGGGAAATTTTGAACCTGTATCTTAGTTAAGTTTTAGTTAGTCACTAAACCACGCCAAACTGTGGGCGTGGTTTAGTGACAAGAACCAAATTAGTACTGGGCCTTAACCCCAAATAAGATTAGTTAAAAAAACGCATTCATCCAGATTTCGGACGGGAGGAGTCCTGGAAAGCGACGACTTCCGGTGTCATTTTTGGGATGAAAATATCCGACGTGCCACATTACCAAAACTAACGGCAAAAGTTGATTGCAAATTTGTTATGAAAAAAAAATCGTTCGGCCAACTTTTGTGTGGGGAGAAGTACCTAACAAATGACATTATAGGTATCCTCCAGATCGGCCACACGAATGAAACCGATGTCAGAATTTAGATAAAAATTCCCTGTTTACGAATGTGTCGTTCGGCCGAAATTCGGCCGAGGAGAACCTTGTGGTCGAGCGAAAAATACCTTTCTTCTAGCGACATTTTTAAATTACCCGCGTAGACCACAAGGTTCTCCTTAATATAATTTCGGCCGAACGATATATTCGTCAACAGGGAATTTTTATCTAAATTCTGACAATGGTTTCATTCTTGTGGCCGATGAGATATTTTGCTGCCTCTGGAGGTTACCTATAATGTCATCCGTTACTTATACTATACTTACTTTACTTATCCTGAAGTATGTATACTTTTCCTGAAGTCACTAAACCACGCCCACAGTTTGGCGTGGGCGTGGTTTATTGACGTAAGAAGGTACCTAGGCCTTTAAAAATGATTTTTTAATAGATTTATTTGCTTTTCATATCCCCGTAGTACTTGTATTGATGTATAAATTTTTATATTTTTTTTATTGGTTTTCAAGCTACAATCCCTTTAAACAGCAATAAAGCAGTTTGTCAACAGGATGTTAATGATCAATTACATACATACACACATAATATTATTACTATAACTATACAATTAACACACCTACATTAATATAAACTATCTCTATTTAGTAACCATTGTTTCAGCATATATCTCAATCTATTTGTAGAATCGCAATTTTTTATATTAATGGGTAACATGTTAAGCATTTTTGGCACGTTAAATTCTAGGGTTCGCCGTCCGTATATATTATTATATTTTGGAACAAGCATTCCTTCATTCTTTGTAAACCTTGTATTATATTCATGTTCCACTTTCCTTTTATAATCAGACTCAGATATATGTTGAATCAATATTTTGTACCATAATAAGGCCTGCACAGGTAATATTGTTAAATTCCGATACAACAATGATTTGTTTCGTCTCTGTGAAAAAACATGTTTTTGAGCTAATAACTTAACCATAGAATTTTGTACTGATTGCAGGTGGTTTAAATTAGTTTTACAAGAGTGACCCCAAGTAGTTAAACCATACCGTAAAGTTGATTCTGCGAGTGATAGGTAAATAATTTTTAAAAATATTCACCGGAACGAAACATTTCAGTTTGTATATCCTACCCACTATCGCTCTCAGCCGCTTGCAAGTTTTATTTATTTGTGTATCCCATTTGAAATGACAATCAACAGTCACCCCCAAATAAACGTATTCATATACCAGTTCAATACTTTCACACATACAGGGCTGTAAAATGTTTTGATGAATACATAAAAACTTATGTGAAATTATTTTAGGTATGATCTGAAATGAAGCATGTGGAGACCGTATGTGCATCAATTTAGTTTTCTTGGTAATAATTTATAATAATTAATTAACATTTAATAATTTATAATATTACAGTAGGTAATGAGATGCTAATTTCATATGATTTTTTATTTAATTATTATTATTTTTTTATTTATTTATTACTTGTAAATTATTTAACATTATAAATGATAACAATATGCAGACTTATATATATAATTTTTTCGTTTTTTTATTCTACTACTCCATAAGTTGTATATATATATATATATATATATATATATATATATATATCTTATATCTTTTATAAAATAATTTTTTAGACATGTAAAGCATTTTGTATATGCGTATGATACTGCTTTAGTGATTTGCAAACTTGTATAGAGACCTTTTACAAAAAGTCTACATCGAACTCTTAAAATGTGTCTCATGATTTAACCATAAACGCGAAAAAAACTAAATTGTTGCACATAAGATCCCCTAATGTTAAGGTATATATTACACCAGAAATAAAGACCCATACCTCAGATTGCTTACACGATGGTATACCTGCAATGTGTACATGTGAATATATGGAACTAGTTAAAGAATATGTTTATTTAGGTGTCAATATTTATTGCTTTTTCAAGTGGGATATACAAATAAACAAAGTTTGAGGACGACTAAGATCAATTGTATGCAGATTGTATAAACTGAAAAATTTTGTTCCAATCTGCACAATTCGAATAATTTATTTATCTCTAGCTGAACCTGTTATAAGGTATGGAATAACAGCTTAGGGATTTTCCTGTAAAACTTATATCGACCATGTTCAATCCGTGCAAAAATCACTGGATATACAAAGAAAGGCATAGTATTCCATACTTCTATCAGAGTAACAAAATTCTTTCAGTGAGACCAATTCTGTGGTAAAAAATTGTATTTCAGCACATAAATAACCCTTTACATATAAACAGGCTAGAACACAATCATAATACTCGTTTTAACTTTAATCAAGGACTTATTGTACCTAAGCATACAAATAAATATGGACAAAGAACGTTAAACTATATGATTCCCAGTTGTTTTAATATGTTACCTGCTGAAATTAAAAACTGTGCCCAAAACAAACAATTGGTGAACTTACCGAAGACTTGGCTTACTGAAATAATTAATTTGTATTAGCTTACAATGATATATTATTCTAAAGACTTTTAAAATTGTTATTTATGTTTTTCATAATTTTCTTTTGCTATATTTCTGTAAAATTTTTAATTTTTTGTTTTATACATATAATTGTAAAAATGTAAATGTAAACTCACTATAATAAGATTTATAGTGTAAAGAACCCGTTAGACAAACTGCTAAAAAGCAGTTTATCGGGACTTTTTTGCCTTATAATTGTTAAGTGTGTAAAATATTATAAAAAAATAAATATAAAAATAAAATAAAAAAATCATTGTACATCATCAAGGTTGACAGAGATATTGAAAAAAATGGTAAAATCAGGTAAACTGAATGCTGTAGAAATGAGATCCCTGAGGCGTATGTATGGTAAATCCATTTAAGATCGTGGAAGAAATGTGGAGAATCTCAAAGAATGCAAGACTGATATGTATAAGCGTAATGAGTAAAATTAAGAAAGGAATGCTTAGATGGTTTCGGCATGTTTTTTATTTTTTTTTATATTAACTCCACACAGGAGGCCCTGAAGAAAATAATTTCCCTCAGGGCCTATGTCATCTTTGGGGATGCTGTTTGGAGGGTCTTTTTGTGGAGAGGAAGGAGTGAACATGGGTCTTGAAGAGTCCCATGTTGTAGGAGGGAGGAAACACAGAGGCCGGCAGTTCGTTCCACAGCCGAGCTGTTGAACTTAAGAACGAATCGTAGAAGCGACCCGTTCTCATGTGACAAATTTCAACTGTGTATAAATGTGGAGCGAATGAACAAATAAAGGAGTGTACAAAGAGTATATTTTCACGAATTTGAATGGTAGAAGAAATCAGAGACGCCCGAGGAAGACCCGATCCAGTCAATCAGATGCTTGAGTCGGGCCATGTCAAGAGTCTGCATAACAGAAGAGTTTGTATGCGACGATGTAAATGAGGCAAGGAATGTGTGCCAAAACTGAGTTATTGCGGTCTGTCCTCTCTGCTTACCCCTGCGGGAAACGGCGTGATCTTTAGTCATTCAGTTAGTATGTTAGACTTTCATTGTGTATAAGCTTGCTACAGCCAATTAAGGCGTCATAACCAGCGGACGAGAATTCAAATTTCGTTAAAAGAAGGTCTCGCGATCGGACGTTTTTTTAGAACGAGACAGAAATACCGAATTCATTCCACTGCAAGCCGTACAGCCGCGCGGCTGACGAAAACAACAGCATGGTTCCGATGAAATAACAATTATTGTTGTTGAATTTTCGGTTGTAGCTTTCTTCCTAATAAGTAGTTACATACATATTTGTAAATTATACGTCGGAGTGCGTAAACATAAATAAATACAAATGCAGTGCGTTGACATGGTAGATATAAAATATGTAGGTATATGAATATACATTTAATTTTTTTTTTAAATATTTGTTTAATTTGTTTTTTTTATAAATTTATTTTACATAGGTTTTCCAAAGGTGAGTAAAAATCTTTTGTTTTACATATTTATTCGTTTATCCGAAAGGTATTACCGGCAAGTTTTATTTCTAATACTTATCTTTAAAGTATTACTTGATTTTATACATACGTATGACATTGAAAAAATGGTTTATTCCTTACAGTGGTATATATATTAAAAGTAGGTTTTATTTCCAACTATTTTCTACGGTACCTACCTACATATTATGTAGTTATGCGATTGCATAATATTGTATCGCTTTCACGTATTTGTTTTTTTTTTATGATTAACGGAGCGACCTGACTCGTCTAATTTTCGAAATTTTATTAAATTCACGAGGTAAATTTTCATTGAAAAATCATAGGTTAGTATGTCAAAAATAACCTCGTCTTTTTTCCTAAAACATGAAGCTCAATTCACAATATGACATTATGAAACTGACAAAAAGTAACACAAAAAATATTAAATATGTTGAATTATACCAATGTAATAGTGAATTGGACAATAAAATAGAAATTGTGAACAAAAAAATGATTTGAATCGCACATCACGAATCAAAATTCATTTGGTTCGTGGCACTTTTTGACCACCAATCATATACAGTTTCACGTACTTTGGCATAAGTTTTAACATTTATACATGAAACATCGATGACAGACATAAACTCCTGATAGTCCATAGTTGATTCTTTTCCCTGGAAATTAAACAACACAAAATTATCGCCAAATGTTATAAAAAATATGTGCTTATTCTGACTGATTCTTTCGAACGACCCTGTAGCATATGAAGTACGTACAATGTACACGGATAATTAAATATCACTAACCTTTGTTTTCTTTGAAAATATATCTCCCACGTACGTTTTTGATGTCGTAATTTGTGTTTTCTAATAAAACTATTTTCCTCCCCATTTTTAAGCGAGGAATTGCTTTAAAATGTTATTAATTAGACTGGCGTGGACTAGACGTCCGCTCGCCGCCCGGTCGCGGCGGAGTCTGACAAAATTTTGTTTTGTGCCGAGTTAATAAAAATGCACAATCGCGAATCGAAATTAATTACTATTATATCTTTTAAGAATTTTTTTTTGGTCATAAATTAATTCTAATGTTTCAATAATGTCTTGGTAAATTATTTTTGTAAAAAAATCTGAACTATACCAATTTGTAAGACCATAAATAAATAGTCCAATTGAGGGATTTTCGTCACAAAACGCGTGCTCGGATTTATTTATTAGTAATTTTATTTGAAATAAAAACAAAATTCTTATACATACTTTTGGTAGATAATTTATTGATTGTTTATACTGTATTATTATATGATTTGAAATATTTGTTGTATAATACAAATTCACCTTTCAAAATGCAACAAATCTGCGCATCGTCCAACGGTAACACTTAATTATGATATGAAAATAATATTATTTTTCAAAATTTAACATCTTACTTTACTAGATAAAATAACGATCTTTCGAAATCAATTTGTGTTTTTTTCTAGAAAAGTGTCCATACGTCTAAAATTGGCCTCAAAAATGCCAAATTTCAGGTCAAGTCTACCTATTTTGATTAATCTTTATAACAAATTGGTGTAAATTGTGAATGCCAAAAAATATGCTTTAGATAAATTGAAGGTTACAAATAAAAAATAAATTACTAAATAAAAAAATATAAATGTAAACTACTAAAAAAAATATTTTTCAATAGAAATGTATGAACGCATAAAGGAAACAACTTTAAAAAAAATACAGTATTATAGCTAAGATTATCTGTGACAGTTTCACACGATTATCTTTTTTGCTTTCTTATAAAATTATTTACAAAATAAATAAAAACCAGTTTTGTGCTTGAAATCGAAAGTTTCTGGATTCCGTTTGTCAAGCGATTTTAATTCCTATTACCTACAATATAAGGTATACCAAGAATATACATATTTTTGGCTTGTAGCTTCCTCTTAACAGCCAATTTTAAAGATAACGCTGTTTTCCCGCGAAAGTACACAACTTTTTTTCCCTCAACAATAGGTTGAAAAGTTTACTGCGTCTTTTTATCATCACATATTTGTTGACATTACATTTAAGTACAATGGTACACTCAGAATAGGGTGTGCATCATTCCCTCTATTCATATCGGTAGATAAGCAAGATGATTTAAGACATTGCTTCAGACACTTCTTGCAAGTAATTTTAAATAGACCTTCTTTACTTCTCCGTTTTCTTATCATACCAGCGATTTTGTGTGGCAGATCAGTAGTGATCCTTATAAACATTTATTACTTTAGGAGACAATCCCGTGACGAATCCGATATATTATATAAGGTGAGTTTTTAATTTGTTCATTATAAATACGTATAGGTGTAGGTACTACTTGAACTTGCATACCGCTAATCCCACTCAAGTTAAGCCCAATTTTTCTTTACTTGGTGGTGAAATTGATGCAACAATTTCATATTTCCATATAGTTTTCTTCAACACCTTTTCAAATTCACTGTCCCATGTACCATTCTAGGAGTAGAATGTCTTATGCAAATAGGTATTGTAATAATTGTCGGTCATTGGAAAACATTTACCATGTAACTTATCTAGGTCTACAAATTGATCAAAATGTAAAATAGACTATTTAACCCCTCCAGCGTTTGACGGTCATATATGACCGGGCGTCCATCTTTTATAAAAGTATTTTTATCTTTTTTTCTATCATGCCAAAAAGACTTTTTGACGATAGAAAGATAAATAATAATTCTTTCTAGTTTGCCTCAAATATTTATGCTGGAATCCATTAATAATATTATAAAAATAGCCAAAATGAATAATTCATATTTCGCGCCGCTATCGTAACAATCGGTTTAACTTTTAAAATAATTTCTTATTATTTATTATACGAACGCGATAAAAAGCGAAGGTTCTTACGAATTCAGCAAACAAAACGAACGTGTTTTCGAAATATCGAGTTATCTTTCTATGATTGGGGGAAAAATGAGTAAAAATGTGTTTTCAATGCGTTTATGACAACATTTTTGACGTTTCATATTAAATTTGTATTATTTTGAAATAGTAATTTTAAATGCATAAAGATAATTTTATCTAGTTTCTAAAAACCGTATTTGCTTTTACGGAAAATTATAAAATAAGAGGTATATAGCGCATTTGAAATACACAGATAACATTGCAAACTGAACAAATGTGTTGAAAGTACTGAAGGGTTTAATAGTTAAATTAAAAACTTAGTTATTAATTTAAGTTATAATGTCCTCAGTAAAATAACATATCTCTTTGCCAATCGCTCTTAAAATACGGATGGGTCAATGCAAATGACAATATCCTAAAATCACTAATTAAAACCTAAAAATACATACCGAAAATTATTCTGAAAGTCTAAAGAACTAGCACTGACGAAATCTTTAAACAGCTTAACATCATGTCACTTAAACAACTCTATTCTAAAACAATACTTCTTTACGTTCATAAATACAAGGTACAAGAAATAACAACTAACATATGTACATAAAACACTAGATCTCAGTGTCCAAAACGGTGACCGGATAAATCATCACACTGATAATTCAAACATCTTTAAAAAGTTATATAAATTCATGGAAAGTGATGAAATAAAAATTTTATTAACTGAGTTAAGTAGGTTAGGTTAGATTAGGTTAAAAAAATTGTTTTTTCATCGTTTCTAATAACTTTATATCACTTTTTAAAAGAGTGTTGAATTGTCACTGTGTTGAGTTATCATGGAACCGTCCAAATATATCCAACCATGGAAAAGCAATAAAACCCATATTCCATACTAGAAAATGAAGAGTATGTTTGTAGTAAAACTCCGCCCTCAACTATCTGTTGACATGGTAATACGGTAAGTAGGTACAGGGCCGCATTGAGGATTTATGTTAAAAACATTTTAGCTACGAAGTAATTTTTTATAACAAATACAACATTTATATCATATTTATACAGGTTCAGAAGTATTGAAAATTTACATAATAAAATTAAAATTCGAGAGTATTATTCTTAAGAATATTTATACTTGAATTTAAAAAAGAACATGATCAAAATGATAAAATTTATGCAAAGGCCTAGTTATTAATTTATGTATTATTAAAAAAATTATGCAAATTCCCGATTATAAATTTATTTAATGGCCGATTATTAATGTGTGTAAATGCCAGATTACAAAATGTATGCAAATGCCCGATTTTAAAGTAATTTAAATGCCCGATTATTAGTGCATGTAAATGCCAGATTGTAAAATGTATGCAAATACCCGATTTTCAATTAATTTAAATGCCCGATTATTAGTGCATGTAAATGCCAGATAGTAAAATGTATGCAAATACCCGATTTTCAATTAATTTAAATGCCCGATTATTAATGTATGCAAATGTCCGATTTGAAAGTAATTTAAATGCCCGATTATCAATGTACGTAAATGCCCGATTATAAAATTTATGCATTTAACTTATTATTTATTTATTGACGCCCTATTGGGCTTTTAAGTACATAAGAATTACAAATTTCATTTTTAACAACAATATAAAACAAACAATAGAAAATCGAAATAAAATATAATGATTTCTCATACATTATTTACATTTAAAAAGTGGTGGACTAATTTGGCTTTAAATGTATTGAAGTTTAAATTAAATATGTCAGCGACATCAAATGCTGGATTATTAATTTATGTAAATGCCTGATTATAAAAATTATTAAAATGCCTAATTATTAATGTATATAAATGCACGATTATAAAATTCATGAAAATGCCCAATTACATATTAATTGAAATTCTTGATTATTATAGGGTTTTCTAATAAGAGGTGTTATTTTGAATAGCCCGCTATTTCAGTAGATGTTACATTTGAAGCTGTCATTTTTTGACATTTGACAAGTAGAAACTACGCCATTAATAAAAATTGAACGATACACGCTTCAACAACGGCTCCTTGAAATGCGTGAAAATGATCCGGAATTCCATCGACAAATATCAAAAAATATGAAAAATATCAAAATAACATCCAAAATGCCCAATTATAAAATGTAAGAAATTACCCGATTATTAATGTATGTAAATGTCAGATTGTAAAATTTAAGCAAATGCACAATTGTGTAAATGCCTGATTATTAATTAATGTAAATATGCCCGAAGTTACATACTTCAACTTTTCCTTTTGCAGAAATTTATCAAATGTTTACACATATCGACATTCTTGAACAGATTTTCAAATTCTGTCTAGGGCCTACAGGTCGAAATTACTTCTGCAAATTGGTGATTCATTTTTCTTTTAAATCGGTATAGATAACACTTCTTGGAAATACTAGTTCAGTGTAATGCAGTGTGTTAATATGGGCAAGGCAGTTTGACGCATGTCGCCTGTTTTCAAGGAACGGTCCAATAATATATTCTGTGTCTAAGGTATAAGGTATTTTACCTGATACGTAGACTTCTCGCTAAGTTAGATACTGTCATTTTTTTACAACTTTTTTTGCAACAACTAAAGATAATGATATACTCACTTAAAACTCCCGTGCTAAGGATTACATTTAAATTTTCATTTAAATTTAATAGTATGGATAATATGAAATTATTTTTAATATATTTAATAGTGTTTTTCCTGAAATAATTACGATTTTATTTAGAATTAACAATTAGTGGAAAGAAATAAAAAATAATAAGATTTTATCAGTTAAAAAGAAAATAAATGCACATAAATACAAAGTTATAGTAAAGGTACGTTGGGGTAAGACCGTGTGTTTTTTTGATGAGATGAATATTTGTCCACTTTAGATTTTTTTATTAAGGGGGTATTTGCAAAAACCGAAATAATATTTCGGGGTGGAGAGGAATGAAGTAAGTTGGAACGGGGGACGGGGAACACGCCACGTGCGCTGGTCAACTCAGTTCGAAGTCAGAGCAGCGATGAAATCCACTAGATGGTACCCATGAGTAAGGTTTGAACATTAAATGCTTAATAATGGGTGTCTCTCAAACTATGTGAATAGTAATATTAAGTTGAATGTGCATGTTTTAGGTAAATTTCGATAGAAACGTTACCTATTGCAGAAGGAGCTCATGATTTTATGATTCTTATCAGATTTCTATCAAACTTGTTTGATGAATTAGTCGATACCATCAACCACACTGCTAGACGGTAGGCAGTAACTTATGACTCGTAACCGACGTGTTCTTCATTGACAGATGTCAAAACAATACGGTATTCAATCACCAATCATTTTCATAATATCTGATCATTTTAAATCAGTTATTAATTGTTCAGAATTTCTCCGGTGAAATCAGTCCTTTCGACATCGGATTATTGATATTTTAAGTATTTTTCTGATGAAATAAAAACAATATTAGAAAAATTATGTTAATTCACTTTTCAATCAAATTTTGGAATTATACACACGAGTGTATAAGTACGTATAGACGGGAATATATACAAGTGTATAAATTACCTGCTGTAATATAGATAGATGTGATATATCGCTGAGTCTAGAAGCAAGCATTAATTGCACCTTTTTTCTGTGTTATTTATTCTACATTTGATTTTTTTCACCCTTCTTACTAGCGGATACCTGTTTTTTTTTCTCTGTTGCCATATGCCTTTGCCTTTGATATAGTTTGGTTTTTGTATTGATTTTTTCATGATAAACGTACCTACATGTTAAAAGTAACGACGCGCTCTGTCAAACTAATCATTTGATACGTTTAAAAAAAAATCCGCGATATCGAAACGTATAAAAAAAGTTTAACTATGGTATAAATCAATTGCGATTTTATTAGTAACAGTGTTATACACTAATTCCATCGTGATCTTGCCTAGTTCATCCAATTTAAAAAGTTTATAACCTGTGTTTTTATTCAAACTAACTACCACACATATAAATCGACGGTATAATCTGGGTTATAAATTTGAGAATGTTGTCGATAAAAATGGGGTTGCGATCGTAATTATTCCGGTGGTCCCAATTTTTTTATATGTTTTATAAACTGATCCCCTGATGTAAAATTTGAATTTCCGACCTTGGCGCACCTGTGCTCGCCCCGCCATTTTGAAAAAAACCGGCCGAAATCACGCCAAAATCTAGTTTTTCCCAAATATCTCATTTCCAATGCAAATTTCGCAAGTAAAGTAGAACATAAAATTACCTATAACTTTTGGGAATTCAATTTTCTTCTATCTCCAATAGGTACCCGAGGTAGAAAGTCGCAAAGGTGCGTATTTTTAAAAAAAAACAAGTTTTTTGCGCGACTAGGTTTGGTTTTTCGTAAATACCTCGTTTCCAGTGGTATTTCATGAAAATTTTATTGTTACCAATTATGTAGAAAAGATATGCAATTTTTTTGTTTATATAGTTTTTTTTGCCGATATAAAGTATATACAAATTTAGGTAGGTACGCACAGAAAATCTATCACGGTTTATTATCACGTTATTAGTTTAAATCAGGGTGTGACTATGGCTACAGATCCATTAATGCTATTCCATCGTATGTGCATTGCCAAAAAGTCTGAAAGTGAACTTAAAGAATATTTCCAATATGAACTCTCTCCTGTCCCATTGGCTCTTTTCTCAGAGAAACGCATGCGCAAAGGAACGAAGTCTATATTTTACTTATCATTCAACCCTCTACCAAATAATACAGAACTGGGAAGCAGTAAAATACACATAATTGATGGAGGATATTTACTGCACAAAGTTGTATGGGGTCGTGCTCAACCTTTTTCAGTGATTTTCCAGCAATATGTCAGAAATGTATAAAATCATTACGGATCCAATGCAGTAGTGGTCTTCGATGGATACCAAGATTCTATAGAAAAGAAAAGCACTAAAGGGGTGTAAAGAGCACGGCGTGTTTGTTTTTTGAAAGCATGCACCCACAAGTGCCACATGAAAATTTTCTGGGAAATGAGAAGAACAAGTCTCGTTTTATTTCCCTACTCAGAACCTCATTTGCACGATCCCAGATAACGTCATTACAAGCTGAAAAGGATGCTGACGTTCTTATAGTAACTACAACAAACTCGTTGTTATCTCAACATGATGTAGTCATAATCGTTGGTCAGTATACTGACTCCTCACAGCTCTCTCACCTTTCAACGTATATTACCCAAAAGTTGGTAAAGGTAAATCACCTAACGCGTTGTACTCGAACAAATGTTTTAAACACATTGAAATAGTTGAAAACATTTTATTCTTTCATGCCATAAGTGGTTGCGATACAACTGGAGCTCCGTTCGGTCAAGGCAAACACAAATTTTGTAATATTCTTCTCAAGAACCACGCAGTGAATAAACTCGTTCGAGTATTTCTAGATCCAAAAACAAAGCCAGAAACAATCAATTTGGCTGCCGAACAATTATTTGCACTTTTGTATGGCGGCAATGAGAAATCAAATTTGGAAAATTTAAGGTAGATCATTTTTGTGAAAGGAGTAAAAAAGAACAAATTCAATTTATCCAGGCTACCACCCACCAAAGATGCAGTACAGCAACACGCTTCAAAAACATACTTGCAAGTGCAGACTTGGCGTGGTCACGATAAAGATACAACTGAATGGGGGTGGAAAAAGATGCTGTGTGGTTACTAACTCCAACTGCTGAACTTTATATCATGTCAATGCAAAAAAGGTTGCGTTGGAAAGTGCATCTGCAGAAAGTCGGGTTTGAAATGCTCCCTACTCTGCATTCATTGCAACGGCAACTCCTGCGAGAATGTTGTAGAAGCCTTCGTTGATGACGATGACGAGGAATATGATGACCCGGTCGCCACAAATTTGGGTGGTGAGACAAATGAAGAAGCTATTAAGGGCCAGGAGTAAGAAACTATAGTCAAGGGCTCATACTTCTGTCTAAGCTGATCTACCATTAATTTTTGTTATGCTTACAACTTAACTAAAAAGAAAAGGATTTCAAAAAATGTAAATTTTACGAAAATACTAATTTTTCTCTTTTTTATATACCTTATCATCTTAATTATATTAATAATCTTAAATTTATGTTGTGATTACATTGATAGGCTTGTCAGACCTAGCTGCGAGTATAAATGTAGTGGCTTGACCTATTTTAGTGGTCTTCCCATTGGGAATGTATGGCGACCGATATGCTGAAATAGGCCATCTACTATATTTATAGATAGGTCTGACACAGGCATGACGATTTTTGTCAACGTATATGTTCTCACAACAATAATTGTTGAAGAAAAATAAAATTAAGGAATGAAATTTAAAACACTTTTCCTCTGTTTCAATTTTTGGCCTGGTTTTGGTGGATTAGAGGTTGGATACGTATTAGAGTTAAAACACATAAATTATATACCTATTTCTTTTATGAGATTGTATTTTCTACAAAATTAGTATCAATATTTTTTTCACAAAATTGTACTGGAAACGAGATATTTACAAAAAACCACACCTGGTCGCGCAAAAAACTTGTTTTATTCAAAAATATACTCACCTTTACGACTTTCTACCTCGGTACCTATTAGAGATTAAAGAAAATTGTTTTCACAAAAGTTGTAGGTAATTTTATGTTCTACTTTAATTGTGAAGCCAATTTAGCCGAAATTTGCATTGAAAATGAGATATTTTGGAAAAACTAGATTTTGGCGCGATTTCGGTCGTTTTTTTTCAAAATGGCGGCGCGAGCACAAGTGTGTCAAGGTCGGAAACTCAGATAGGGGACCAGTTTATAAAATATTTAAAAAAAATTGGGATTACCGGAATAATTACGATCGCGAATCGCTAATTGCCATGGACTATTAGTAATGAAACGAACTCTTCACAAACACTTTATTGAAATATGAGAGAATACCACAAATCAGTAAAAAAACTCCTTTTATTTTACCATATTTTATTAGATATACCATTGTTACAACTAACATGACTGTATAATTAGAAATTTATGTAAAAGCCCAGTAGGGCGTAAATAAATAAATCTAGGAAAACGATTCCAGTGAAGGGGCACTCTAAAACATTCTGTGCCGCTAGTTGTCAGCCGGCTGGGCAAGTGTCGCGAAAAAAGGGATTAATAGTAAAAAAGTCTACTTGGGCTAGAAATGATACATAATAACATAACAACTATCCTTTAGTGTCATCTTTTTTCTCAAGTGCCTACACATTTAAGTATTTATTTTCTGTAAAATGAAACATACAGTGGGTTGCCATATTAATAGGGACAGTTCCAATATTTCCTGATTTTTATGTTTACGTTGTCTCTACTTCTAAATAACGTGGAAATGATGGCCATTCCTTCGTTATTTTTGTTGCTGGTATCACCACTGACACTTTCAAGAAGTGGCAACACTCGCAAAGAGCCACATCCCTCGAAAATTTAAGGTTTTTTCCACGTGGCCAGCATTTTTGTGAAAATGCATGATTGAAGTTCTTTTAAATAAATTTACATAGTAAATATATTTACGAGTTTTAACAGTTTAGCTGTACAAAAATGTAAGCAATTATTAATTATCTATTAATTTTGTATTTTTTTTTTCATATCTTATTTCAGTGAATAGTTTTTCCATATTGAGTCCAATGTTCTGTTTTTTCAGTATGGCTAGGTCTTAAGACACGTCACCAAGAAAATGTCCGAAAGTGAAGACACTATTGTTAAACACAACATTCCCAAAGGGAAACAGCAGCCATTACAGGTATTTTAAAGTCTGTGGTTAACAGGATAAATTAGAAAATCAATCAAAACCTGCCCCTTGAATTGGATCACAGTGGGAAATGTGGCAGAAACCGAATCACTACACCTCGTACCTACTGACTGCAAAATCAAAGACGTCTGTCTCCAAAACCGCAAAAAGAGGGTGGCTCGTCTGACCTTGATGATCAACGAAGATGATATCGAAGTCTCCCAAAGGAGAGTCCAGAGGAGATTGGCTGAGGAGAACCTCATTGGTCATCGGCCAGCTAAAAAACTCGCCTCACAGTAGATATGAGGTAAAAACTACTGGAATGGGCCAATGCGCACCAAAACATGACTAGAGAACTGAAATATGGTAATTAACATTTTTGTTGTTACCAAATTTTTAAAAAATTCCATTAGTTTGATTATGGCCCTTTTTTTAGGTGTGCTTCTTTGACCAGTCCATATTCCAAAATTTGTTGGATAAATCATCGTTCGTCCGACGACGCCCAGGAGAGAAATGTCATCCGGATTGCCTTGTAGAGACGATCAAACACCCTGCCAGTATCATGGTGTGGTCAGTCATCTCTTCCAAAGGGATGGGGCGCCTCCACATCGTGCAAGGGACTATGAGGCAGGATCAGTACAGACAAATACTGGAAAATCGATTACTGCCTCAAGTCGGAGAATGGTTCCCTGGTGGCCAGGAATACGTCTTTATGCACAAATCTGCACCCTGTCATAAAGTCAGGACTGTCACTGCATTCCTGGCTGAAAAAAATGTGCCGGTTTTACCTTTGCCGGGGAATTCTCCTAACATGAACCCTATTTAAAACCTGTAGGAGCTCACCCAGAGGGAGATTGCCAAGGTGGTGATCACAACGAAGCAGCAGCTCATTAAAACCCTCATCCGGGTGTGGCATCATTCTCCTGACTTAAAGATTACTGCAAAAATTGTGCATTGAGAATATACCACGGCGTGTACAAGCTGTTATTGCGGCTAAAGGCGAAATTACGAAATATTAACTTTTTGTTCGATAATGTTTAAAAATAACAAAAAAAAAATAATCGCAGATTAAGGACAAATAGAGTGTTTAAATTTTCAAAATTCAATGTCCTTGCTAGGAAATAATAATAACCGCACCTTAAATCATAAACATCTTTGAGTGGAAAACTACAGGCCAATATCCATTCTCTCGGCAATCCCTAAACTGTTGGAAAGACTCCATACTAATATATATCCTCAGCTTGCTGCCAAAATTACAGACCAACAACACGGGTTTGTCAAAGGCAAATCTACCGTGAGTAATTTACTTATTTACTCTAATTTTTTGTTTACTAGCATGGATCGAGGCCATCAGGTAGATGCAATTTACTGCGATTTCAAAAAGGCTTTTGACAAGGTTGATCACCTTATTCTTATTAAAAAAATTATGTATAACGGAATTAGGGGAAACTTATAACGTTGGTTCATCTCATATTTAACAAAAAGACAGCAAGCTGTATCGTTACGAGGACATACTTCCGTAAGGGAACCAGTTACTTCTGGCGTACCACAGGGATCAATCCTAGGACCGCTTTTATTTATACTTTTTATTAATACAGTTTCTGAATGTTTCATGCATTGTTTATTTCTCTTGTACGCCGATGACATAAAAATATTTGCCATTGTTAGGAATTTAAATGATTGTCTGCTCATCCAACGAGACTTAGTAAGGTTCGAAGCGTTTTGCAATGAAAACAAAATTTACCTAAGTTACAACAAATGTAAACAAATAAGCTTCACTAAAAATCATAACGCTATTATACACAATTATTATATAGGCAACTACTCACTAGATCGTGTATACTGTATAAGGGATCTTGGCGTACTTTTTGATTCCAAACATCATTTCGATGCGCACATTAAAAACATTGTTAAACATAGCTTACTGCATGCTAGGCTTTGTTATCAGAAACAGCCGCGTATTTCGAAAGCCTGAAACCTACCTTCTGCTTTACTATACGCTGGTCCGTTCTCACTTGAATACTGCACCTCCATATGGACTCCACTTTACGATATCTAAAATAAAAAAAGTATCGAAAATATTGAAAGTATCCAGAAGAAATTTCTGCGTTACCTCAACCACAGAATGAGCGCACCTAAACGGGGATACACAAATATGCTCTCGAAATATAACGTCTCCACTCTTACTAACCGGCGAACTTACCTTGACCTAATGACCTTGTACAAAATCTGTAACAACTTTATCGACTGTCCTGGCTTACTCAATCTAATAAACTTTAAAATACCACTCAGAACGACGTAGTACAAGCGGGAAACTGGTGAATCTACATCACATTTGGAGTCGATTTTGTAGTATATTTTTTTTTGATTTGAGCTTTCGTTTTCGAGTAAATCGAGTAAATGCGTTCGACGTGTTTGAAAACAGTTGTACGTTTTTAATGTTTTGATTTTGAGACTTATCATCGATGCCTTCGACGAGGTAAAAATTAACTCCGACATGATTCAAATAGTGCAATAATCAATCATCAGAAAAATTTTTAACCCTGAAATAGCCGAAAAATATATATTTTTTTTTTTCTCAAATCAAAAAACTTTATGTTTATTTGGGTTCCCCGTGTAGTGTAAATTCTCCAGTTTCCCGCTTGTACTACGAGTTTCCGGACACCGTGTATAATGCGGCGATACAAGGAACAATATCTAAGTATTAAAAAACTGTTTTTATTTATTTAGGCATTGTTTTAATGCTTTTCAAAATAATTTTATATTCTAGTCGTTTAGACGACATTGACGTGGTGATAATGTATTTATTTAAAATTCTTCTGTATTTAGAATTAAAGGATATAATCGAACTTAAAGCTATTTTTAGAGGTTCTGTAAATATTTTTTTACGCAATTGTTTAAAACATTTTAATGCGTTTTGTTTTCTCATTGTTTAGAAGAATAAATTATTTGTTCAAAACATAATATTATTTTCTAATAAACAATATAGAAATTTCTAAAAACTTTGTCAAAAACCGCAAATATGCTGCGCTTGCGGTAACATCCCCTTATAGAGTCTACGGCAAGGGTAGCCAACCAGCGGCCCGCTTGTGGCCCGCGGAGCATATGCACACATTTTTTTCTTTTAGTGTACATAAAACAGCAAAAAAACATTCCAACGTTCATAGTTCGTATCATACCTCATATATGGAAGTATTTCAGTACATTGATTCAACTATCAGTACCTTATTGCGCGTCTTGCGAGTATTGCACGCTGAGAAGAGTGTTCCTCCGACCGAAATACGGATTATCCACAAATCAAATGCATCAGATGCAAAACGTGGGGAATTTTTCCACTGGGAATTCTCTAGCTACCCCCGCCCTATAGATTTTTGAAAAATCGTTGTGGGGAATCACACGTCGGAAATGCACTCAGAGAATTTTGGGGGGAATTACTTTTCTTAGAAATTCTCTAACAACCTCCCCCCATGAATTCGGAAAAATTATTGTGGGCAATCATACATCGAAAAATTTTGTGGGGAATTACTTTTCATAGAAATTCTAACAACCCCTCCCCCCCTCCCCCTCCCTGGATTCGAAAAAATATTGTGAGGAATCCAGCACCGAGTTAGCAATAAACCATACAATAATTCCTTTTGGCACACAATGGTAATGACTTGTAAAAGTAAGTACGTAAGTAAAAGTAAGTAAGTAAGTAAAAACAAAGCGGGAACAGGTATTTGGACTAGGTATTTATTCATACTTGTAAAGGTTGTTCCAAGTATCAAGACGAGCTAGCACGACTCACCTTTAGTACGGCCGGTAGGATATCTCATTTCTAAAATCTGGCCCGGCTGCTGAAAAGGTTGGCCACCCATGGTCTACGGTAACCCCGCAAGGGGATTAATATTATTTTTTAATTACAATTTGACATGTGCACCGATTCATTGTTACGCGGATGACAGTACAGTTCATGATAGCTTTTTGTTTGACAAGCCCCCAAAGGGCACACAAACTCCAACGGCTTGGAGGGCTCTGAAGCAGAGAATGGACGGTTATCTCGAGAGTATTTCCTCCTGGGGTAAAAATAATCTCGTCGAATTTAACGTTTCAAAGACCCAATCCTGTCTGATTACGTCTAAAAGGGATCCAAATGATAATCTAGTCTCCTTCAACGGAAGCAATCTTCCGAACAGGCCTTCCATTGATATGCTTGGTGTAACTATAAGTGACCAGCTCAGGTACGGGGGCTCCATCGAAGCCAGAGTAAAGCTGGCCTCTCAGAAGCTGGGCGTACTGTACAGGGCCCGCAGATACTTTAATAGTACACAACTGCTGACCCTGTACAAATCGCAAGTGCGCCCTACTGTCGAATTTGGCAGCCATCTCTGGTCCGGAGCCCCTAAATACCTGAAAAAAACCCTTGACTCTGTGCAAAAACGGGCGGTCCGTTTGATAGATTCCCCAATCTTAACAAGCGGACTGCAATCTTTAGAGCACAGGCGTCAGGTAGGTATGCTGTCCTTGTTCTATCTGTATTACAATGGAAGAGGCTCTGAGGAACTAGCATCATTGATCCCTTCGGCACCGGTGCGTAGTCGGGATACACGCCAAACGCGCGCCCAACATTTGTACACGGTTGACATTTGTCACATGAAAACGGGTCGCTTCTACGATTCGTTCTTGAGTTCAACAGCTCGGCTGTGGAACGAACTGCCGGCCTCTGTGTTTCCTCCCTCCTAAAACATGGGATTCTTCAACACCCATTTTCACTCCTTCCTCTCCACAAAAAGACTCTCCACACAGCATCCCCAAAGATGACATAGGCCCTGAGGGAAATTATTTTCTTCAGGGCCTCCTGTGTGGAGTTAATATAAAAAAAAAAATATTGACTGCCGCGACGTAGTGCCTGTAAATGTATCTCTTTATCTTTGCTACCAATCATTGATATGGGTGTCTCTATTATAAGAATCGGTTTACAATATGAACACCATAAATATGATTTTTATACATTACAGTTTTCTTATCGTTTCGCTTGAGTAGAATTAAAATATATTTTTTGATTGTTTTATAAAAATAAAAATTAAATATATATTGGTTGTTAAAGTTCACTACACCATCTTGCTATTATTGTTGAACTTGAAATATGACGTCATAAAGTTTACGACTTATGACAACTACTATTAAATAATTTATAATAATATTATATAACCTTGAGCAGTGATGATTAAGTACTTGTATAACTACGTATTTGTAAATTTGGTATGCTAATCTTAATATAGAACAGCGTTTCCCAAACGTTTTTTTTTCCACGGCCCGGTTATTTATTTAGTTCCTAGATCTTTACCAAATCGAGAGAAAACTTATACTGCTAACTTACATAAAACTTTTCTTTTCCAGCAGACAGTCCAAATTGATTATCTGTTCTAGGAAGAATTTCGGTTTTCAAAAATTGATCTTTCTACTGTCACACTGACACACTCACAAAACACTACCGATGCTTCTATAAGGACCAATGTCAGTTTTAGAAATTTCACGAGGTCTGTGTATAATTTGCTTTCTTTTAACAAATTTTAATTTTAAGAAAAGCGATTTTGTAGTGTAACATTGGCCCCCAAAAACAGAAAAATCCTTTATCTTAATAGAAAAGTCTTTTTAGAATTCTTAAGATCCGACCCAATTTTGAGGCGAAATCGAAAATATAAAAATATATCGACAACTGACGTTGGTCCCCTTAGAAGCAAGCCACAGAATTATTGAAGTATCAAAAAGTATATTCTTACTTACTGCTTTATAAATAAAGTACTTTAAAATACAAGTAAATTAGTATTTTATAGTTTTGTGAAAAAATAAAATCCATAACCGAAAAAACTTGATTTTTTTTAGATTTTAGTCAGGTAAAGGTCGGGTAAAGTTTTAGTCAGGTAAAGGTCGGGTAAAGTTTTAGAGTAAGCGAACACGCTTATTACTATGATCATTTAAAAAAAAACACTTCTATTCACCTTAATTTAATATATAAGAATAATAATACATGGAACTTTCTCCATTTTATAGCCATTTTGTTTAAAGAACGGATATTTTGACGTATTTTGTTCGCGACCTGTACGAATATAATACGAAAAGATGTTTGTTTTTGTTTCGTTTTTTTCAACTTTTTCAATTTATCCCAAACTAAGAACCTAATGTAGATTTTAGGATCTTAGTTTGGGTTAAATAAAATAAGAAAAAACTTACCATAAAACTGTCTCATGCTATTGGATATGAAAAAAACACATCTAGTTCTGCTATTCATGCTAAAGATATGAAAAACATATTCTAGTTCTGCTATTCATGCTATAAGATATGAAAAACACATGTAGTTCTGCTTTTCATGCTATAAGATATGAAAAACACTTCTTGTTCTGCTTTTCATGCTATAAGATATGAAAAACATATGTAGTTCTGCTATTCATGCTATAAGATATGAAAAACACATCTAGTTCTGCTTTTCATGCTATAAGATATGAAAAACACATCTAGTTCTGCTATTCATGCTATATGATATGAAAAACACATCTAGTTCTGCTTTTCATGCTATAACATATGAAAAACACATCTAGTTCTGCTATTCATGCTATATGATATGAAAAACACATCTAGTTCTGCTATTCATGCTATAAGACATGCCTGAGCATATCTGAATGTCTGGTGATTTTCGCTTCGATTCGAATTTTATTAAAGATTTTCAAAACATTCGCTTACGCCTATTAATTTTATTTTATTTATTACTTGTAAATTATTTAACATTATAAATGATAACAATATGCAGACTTATAAATATAATTTTTTCGTTATTATTCTACTACTCCATAAGTTGAGCTCCAGGAGCTCGTGTTTATGGGAGGAGAATTTACCTTTAGCTCTAATGATTTTTTAAACAATAATCAAAAACTTTTGATATAAATACCAACATAATATAAACATAGGTACACAAATTAGAAAAGTGTGTTTTTAAAGATAATTAAAATAATATATCTTTTTACAGATTAAGTAAGCGTGAGGAAATTAAGGGTACAATATATCAGGTAAACAAATTAGAAAAATAGTTCTTTAAAGACAATTAAATTAATATATATATTTTTTACAGATTGAGTTAAGTGTAAAAAAATTAGGGGTACAGTAAATCATTATCCAATTTTAGGGACTTAATTAACTTTTTGAATTGTTCATAATTCACAATTTCGGTTACACTAATTTTATTTTTGGACAATAATATAATTATAATCGTTTCTTTTAAATATGGGTGAGTTTCTTCTATTTTCGTATTTACATATATCTCTTTAAATATGGGCGAGTTTCCTCTATTTCCGTATTAACATATATCTCGTTAAATATGGGCGAGTTTCCTCTATTTTCGTATTAACATATCTCTCTTTCAAACCACCTTCAGTAATCTTCTTCTCCTTTTTGTACGCTTATAATAATTTGAAATGGTGAACATTGAATTGCGATAAAAAAACTCCGAATGAGTCTTATTAATTTTGATCCCTCACACATTTTGGCAGCAAAAAATACAGGTTTGTAGGAGATACCTATAATTGAGTTAGGTATATCGAATCGTCGGTTTAACGTTTGCTGTTAAGCCAATTGTATTCAGTGTAGTCAGTGAAACGGTGTACAGCAGTCGAGTACAGGTAAATACAAGACACCCTTGCTTTTTTGTAGTGGTACTGGATGGATCAATTTTTTTTAGTAATACTGGATGGATCAAAAATTAATTTTATTTAAAAATCATTTTCTTTTTATTAGGAAATTTAAGAATGAGTCTAAATTGAAACGGAATTTATAAACGTCCCTACGCACCCAATATCTTTGGGTATTTAAGGGGTAAAAGGGGACTTTTTTCGAAGCGCGTGTCGTTTGCCAAACATGATTGTATTAGGTGGGTACTCACCAAATTGAAATTCTACCTTTGATAACGATAAATATCAAATTTAATGACAAATTAAATTTCGCATATTAATTGATTTAAAAAAAATATATTATATAGTTAAATTATTTCAATTACTTTTTTAAAAATGTCCCTTTGGCAAACATGGGACAAATATCAATTTTGTATTTGATTTTATTATTATTATAGTATTTTTGAACATATTATCCATGGGCAGTGCGTGGGTTGATTTTTATTTTTTTTTGTGCGCGGTGCGTGTTGCACAGGGAGTGGAATTTTTTTTATAACTCTCACAAAAGCATGTTAAAGCTTTTCAGGTGAAATTTTTAGTATATATTTATTTATATATACGCCTAAAAAGGCTTTTACATAAAAGTGATACATGATGCAGTGTACATAGTAGAATATCTGTATTATACAGGAGATACTGACAGTAAATAGATGTAATCCATTGTAAAGAAGGTACAAAATACACAATTGTAAAATTGTGATTACAAGTATAATGAGAAAATATTAAGAAATGATTTAAAAAAAAGAAAATTAAATTTAAGAAAAAACTAAATGTGAAGCAATATTAGTAAAACGTAAGAGTAACAAAAATAAAGTAAAAAATAAATTACAAAAACACTCGTACATATAAGACAAATCTTTAAAACTAATTTACCAACGCTACTCTAATTTGTAGGATTCGACAAAGTGTTGGTATAGATTATGTTTAATTCTGTAAATGGAGTCAATAAATAAATCAATAGCACCCCCATACTTGTTGCCCAGATCATGAATCCTATTGGTCAGTGAGTGTGTCTGATAGTTAGTCGTTTATGTATTGCAGAAGAATGTTATAACTTGTCTTGTATTCCTAGTCGGCACATGGAGTTTAATAGTGGCAACGATGGCAGGACTATCAATTAAGTTGTTAATGACTATGTGTAACACAACCAGGTCTGAAATAATTCTCCTGTCAGACAGTGTTATTAGATGTATTGTTGAAAACGGAAACCTTTGAAACGTATTAGCTTAACAGACTAGTAGCCGAGTGGACAACTGCTTCGGTATCCCACCCAGATGTCGCAAGTTCAATCCAATACTAGCCTTATAATAAATCCACCATCATTGCACAAGCAACATTTCTATTTATATACAAATGTGAAATATTCATAAAAATATTCATGTGGCCTCAATGTGTATCATTTTGGCACACAGCATTCCCAATGATGACATATTATGCCCTAAGGAACTAATCTCCTATCAAGGCTTTCTGTTAATGTAAAAAAATAATCTTGTTAATGTAAAAAAATAATGTATATAGAAGTATGGACTTTTTTTATTG
This sequence comes from Hesperophylax magnus, assembly GCA_026573805.1. Lineage (NCBI taxonomy): Eukaryota > Metazoa > Arthropoda > Insecta > Trichoptera > Limnephilidae > Hesperophylax > Hesperophylax magnus. Next base: position 6,346,298 of record JAIUSX010000184.1, on the reverse strand, counting down.
TATTATTTATGAAATGCTTGACAACAATTATTGACGTGTTATTTATTCTACGAGCATGTATGTTAATAAAAAAATTATAATAATTGGATGATAAGTAGTTAAGTTTTTGACAAAATCATCTCAAAGGTGCTTTAAATATTAGTAAAACAGTGAGATTGCTGGGGCCCCGGACGGCCCAGGCCGGGTCCGATGATTTATACCCCATGAAACTCCGCTCTCGGCAGCACTGTCTATGGGCATGAGTTCCATCCACCTCAGGTCGGGGGTTCTGAGATAAAGACAGAACAGCAGAGGGGGCCCAATCAGCATTTGCTGAAAGGCTAACTGTTAGATCCGCCCCTGCTCGCTACGCGGAGAAAAATTAGTACACCTTTTTTTGTCAAGATACTGTTAAAATATTTGTTATTACGGATACATCTGAACACGTGGTCACGCAGATGGCCTTGTTCGAATAGATATAATGGACAAGATGCAAAGAGATGCATGCTGGTAAATAGGAAATATCCTAGCAAATAGGTAATATGCTAGTTAGTGAGAAATATGCTAGTAAATAGGAAATATGCCAGTAAATAGGGAATATGCTAGTAAATAGATAAATGCTTGTTAGTGGGAAATATGCTAGCAAATAGGAAATATGCTAGTTAGTGGGAAATATGGAAGTAAATAGGAAATATGCTAGTTAGTGGGAAAAATGCTAATAAATAGGAAATATGCTAGTAAGTGGAAAATATGCTATTAAATGGGAAATATGCTAGTAAATAGGAAATATACTAGTAAATGGGAAATATACAAGTGAATAGGAAATATGCTAGTTAATCAGAAATATGCTAGTTAGTGGGAAATATGCTAGTAAATAGGAAAACTGGTAGTTAGTGGAAAGTATGCTATCAAATATGCTAGCTAGTGGGAAATATGCTAATAAATAGAAAATATGCTAGTTAGTGGAAAAAATTTTATTATATACGAAAAATGCTAGTAAATAGGAAATATGCTAGTAAATAGGAAATATGCTGGCTAGTAGGAAATATGCTAATACATAGGAAATATGCTAGTTAGTGGGAAATATGCAAGTAAATAGGAAATATGCTAGTTAGTGGGAAATATGCTATTAAATAGGAAATATTTATTTATTTATTTTATTTTACGCCCAGAGGGCTTTAACATATAAACATAAAGGCAGTACAATTTAAAATGAGAAAGAAATATACATGCATCCATAAAATAATTAAAAATAAATGCAGTAAAAATTTAAATTTGAAGTACAGTGAAAAATAAAAACCAAAATTTAAAGTTACAGAGAATCACAACATTATTGTTACGGTATTGGTTTTTTATTTATTTATTAAATTGAATATAATTACATTTAATACAATATAAGATATGTGTAGTCCCACAAAGCTGTGACAATCAGTTTGTCTGTAGGTTCTACCATTTAATGTTATAACATAATACACATTAGCTTAAGTATAAATATTAATACCAAATATAATGTTTAGGATACATAAATGTTTTGTTCATTTATTAACCACTTTTTTGTCAGTTTAGGGCAGGGTTCCTCATTATTTTTTAAGTTAAAGTTTTCGTTAAATTTGTTATAAATCACAGGTATCAAATAGTCAAGTGTTCTGCTACCATACTTATTTGATATTAGTGGAATTTTTAGGCCTTTTTTCAGTAAGTCTTATTTTGTGACTATGCACCAATGACTTTTTGTACGCATTTTCTCCCGCATTATCCATAATTATAATAAACCAGAGAAGCCCTTTAATTGGAAGTAGGCCCTCAGAGCCATACAGTAATTTTAAGTTGTTTCTTTGTTTGTAAATGCTAGGTTTAACAATATTTTTTAATTATAGCACTTTGTAAATTTTGAATGTATTTAATATTAATATTACTCGAGTGTCCCCAAGTTCGAATTCCATATCTAAGTATTGATTCGACCATAGAATGATATATAAGTTTGAGAGTGCATCGAGGCAATACAAATTTCATCGGAGCTGGTAACAAATTTTGGTCACACTTTTGTCCCATTTAAAGTTATTGTCTACGATTATGCCAAGGTTCAAACATTTGCCACATTCGTTTGTAAAATCAATTTTTTCACAGCAGCAAATATTATCCATTTTTTTATGAATACATTCAAAATTATGTGCAGTTATTTTAGGTATGTTCCACATTTTCAAGCTAGGAGTTCTTATTTATTTATTTTTTTTTAAATTATATTTATTCAAGAAAATTCTTTACACTGTATGATATTTTTTTTATATATTTTTTTTTATTTCATTATTTAATATCAAATTTACAATTACATGTTATAACATTACATTAAGTTTGTTTTCTTTTTAATACATTACAGTACATCGTGAGGGGGCACATCGATACACCTTTTTTTTAGAGCAAATGCTGGTGTTAAAAAGGCGGAGAAACGCGTGTAGATAATAATTTAACATATTTTTTCAGAGAGTGCGAAGATCATAATAGAGAGATTATATTGTATTTTTAAGTATACACGATTTTAATATGCTATTGAACTAGTGTTTTTATTGAGTTTTTGAATTTTTTATAATTCGTTTCCAATCTTAAGTTAAGAGGTAATTGGTTAAACCATTTGACACCAAAATATTTATAAAATTGTTGGGCTGTGGTGGTGTTACAGCGCGGGATAGTTATAGAGCCAAGAATACTTTGTCTATTGCTGTTCGAAAAAGTTAAAGTTGTCATTGTTGAAACAATCTTTATGTATTTGAAAAAGAGTTATTTTTTTATAAATAATATGAAGTGAAGGGACTTTAAATTCTTGAAATAATCTAATTGTGGGGTAATCATACGGTTTTTTCAAAATTATATTTACTAATATTCTTTGGATGATTTCTAAAGGTAAGAGAGAAGTTTTGAATGCTCCACCCCAACCAACAATTCCATATTGTAATACTGATTGAATTAGTGAAAAATAGATGGTTATTAATAATTTAAAATTTAGTATGTTTCGTATTCTAAGAAAAATGTACAATAATTTTCTTAACCTTTCTACTATTGCATTGATTTGTAATTTCCACTTTATGTTACTATCTATAATTACACCTAGATATTTTACATTAGTTTTAACAGTAAGTACAGAGCAGTCAGGTTTAATAAATTTGAACTCTTTAAATTATCAGGGAATGAATTTTTATTAATGGTGAAAGGTATTTTAAAAGATTTTTCAGTATTAAGTGTTAACAAATTTTTATCGAACCATTTTTTTAGTAGGTTTATGTCTAACTCTGCTGTTCTTTGGGTTTCATTCCAAGTTAATCCCTCAGTTAAAATTGCTGTGTCGTCAGCGTATGAAATAAGTTTACACATAATTGAGAGTTTAAAAATATCGTTGATATAAATGATGAAAATAATTGGACCTAGAACAGTTCCCTGCGGGATGCCAAAATTTGTGGTCTGCGAATCACTCAGAGATCCATTTAACTTTACAAATTGCTCTCTATTAAATAGGTAATTTTCGATCCACGTTAAAGCATTGTTAGTTATACCAATTTTCGCTAGTTTCGAGATAAGATTAGAGTGTGATATACTATCAAATACTTTTCTTAAGTCGACAAATGTTCCAATGCATTTTTTTTTATTATCTAAAGATTTATATATTTCAGATGTTAAGTCAACGATAGCATCTTGAGTGTTCATATTTTCTCTAAAACCATATTGATGTGCATTTAAAATATTATTTTCTTTTACAAATTTAAATATTTGTTTTTTTACAATTTTTTCAAATATTTTGGCAATGTTTGAGGTGAGAGAAATTGGCCTATAGTTACTACTTGGGGTCTCCAGATTTAAAAATTGGGGAAATAATAGTTTTTTTATAGGTAAAGGGAAAGTTGCCATATTCAAAACTTGTATTTATGATGTGAGCCAATGGTTTACAGAGTGAATCAGATTTTTTTTTAAAGTATTTCTACAGAAATGTTGTCAAAACCAGTGGAAGAATTACTTTTTAATTCATTAACAATTTGTTTAATTTCACCAACGTGAAATTTGAAAAAATTAAATTAAACGTTCGTTGAAATTGACTCAAGGTGTAACAATTATTGGATGGTGATGGTAGATCTTTATTATCAGTGTTATTTATTTTAAGTGCTAATTTTTCATTATTATCAGTGTTTTTTTTTTTATTTTCAGTGCTAATTTTTCACCAACTGACCCAAAATAATTGTTAAAAATATTTGCGCATTTCGTCGGATCCGTGTTTACATCGTAAAGTTTGTTTTCAATATCTGTGATTTTGTTTCTGTTAGATTTTTTTGGTTGTTTATTTATAATTTCATTTGTTTGCCATATCTTTTTATTATTGTTGCCAGCAATATTGATTTTTTCTTTATATAAATCTTCTTTAGTTTTCCGAATAATGTGGCATAGTTTATTTCTGAATTTTTAAAAATATTCGTATAGTTTATAGTTTTCTGGAAACTTTTTAGGTTCTTTATAATTTTTTTCTTTATGTCTAATTGAAATTATAATTCCTTGAGTGATCCACGGTTTTAATTTTTTTAATTTAGTTTTTGGAGAGTATTTTATAGTGGAAGAGGAGATACTAAATTAGATTATAATGGAAGAGAATATACAATATATATTTCACTAGTAATAAGATAAAAGATATTATGATATGGTTATTATTTATTATTTTCAATGTTCTCCCATAATAAGCAATTGCTTGTGTGTATGGGATGAGGTATTATTTGTTTAGTTTCTTAGATTTTTTTTTTTTTCATTTGTGTTGTTTTTTTTTTCTTTTATGTATTTAATTTTTTTTTATTTAGTTTAGGTTTTCAGTAAATTTTTTTAATTGTGTTTTGAATTCTTTGTGTGGTGTATGTGTGTAAGGGGGACAGCATGAGAGCGAGACAGCGAGTACGAGACGTATATAAGAGATCGTATGAGCGGGAATGAGCCTCTCAGTCCAGAACCGTGATAGTCTTCTTTCAAATAAATATTATAATACAAGCATTGTTATTATTGAGTATGTAGAGTTAACATACGTTACAGTGGCGCAGCACGGTAGTTCGTAAATTATTAAAAGTTTACGGAGAATCAGATGATTCAAGAAGATTATTCGAATTTTTGGTGATCACAGTATAGTCTGGCGCTTTTGGGCGTTGGATCGCTAAATTTTGAAGGAAGAAGAAGAATAATAAAAGGCTATCAAATTGGAGAATTCACACGCAGCCGAGGCGAGCACGCAGATCGGGCCGGGCAAATTGCGCGGTAAAAACGCAATTTTACACGTGTGTGGGAGCCGACATTGCAACATTTTGTCGAGAGTACACCGTTACACGGGGTACGCAGAAGATCCAGGATCAAGATCGGCATCAAGGGTGAATTGGCCGGAATCCGGGACCGGGGTTCTGTCGCTACAGCGGGAAGGAAGACCTTGGAAGGTGATCGTGTCCGCAGCTGAAGGGAGACGGAGCCAGAAAAGGGTGCTGAGACGTTGGTGATTCACAGGCTCAGGGCAGGGGCTCGGAGCATAACCTCTGGAAGGGCTGAGATACGTATATTTTATTCAACTTGTTTCAGTTCTTCTCCCAATGGAGGCGATTTGTAAGAATTTGGGGACGTTCTGTTACAGAACGGGAGACTGGTCATTGTTCAGGGAACGATTGGATCAGGCCCTCATTTTAAATGATGATAAGTTGTTGTCACCAGAACGCAAAAGAGCATTTTTGCTGAGTTGCCTCACGGAAGAAACTTTCTCTCTGTTATGTGATTTATGTTTTCCAAAAAAGGTTTCTGTTTGTTCTTTTGAAGATTTATGTAAATTATTTGATTCACATTGCAAACCAGTTAAAAATATTTTTGAGTCTCGTGAATTATTTTATAAATGTAAACAGTTTCCTAGCGAATCCGTTAAAGATTACGCGGCTAGATTGAGAGGGTTAAGTTTATCTTGTAATTTTGAGCTGAGATTGGAACCATGTTTAAAGGACATATTCGTTATTGGGATTTTTAATGAAAAATTGAAACACAAGCTATTCGTAGAGGCAATCAATACTTCTTTTACGGATTGCATTAATCTAGCGGCGACGTGGGAACATGTTGTGGCTTTTAAAAAAGTAAATCCGAATTTAAATGTTGTTCATAAGGAAAGCCAGTATTTCCATAAATCCAGGAAAGATAGTCCTTCCAGGAATAAAAATTCAATGCGGAGTAAATCACCGGTTAATGGTACGTTAAAAACTTGTTTTTTGTGTGGAAAAAAAAATCATTTGCAAAGAGATTGCTGGAAAAAAATTTTGTGTAATCATTGTAACAAATCGGGTCATCCTAGTAATTTGTGTAAATACAATAAAAATTATGTAGGTACTAAAAATAAACGGTTGAATTCGGTGTTCGTGGTTAATAATAATGTGGGGCCGGAACCCACATATATAGATTTGTTAATTGGTAACATAATATTGCCGGCGTTGGTAGATACGGGAGCTGCGATAAACGCGATACCATATGAAGTGTATTTAAGATATTTTGTTTCTTACGATTTAGAAAAGTATAATGTTCATTTGTCAGGGTATGACGGAACGCAGTTAAATGTTTTAGGTAAAGTGAATTTAGAGGTGTCATTTTTAGGTAAAAGTGCGAAAATACAGTTCGTAATAATTAAAAATGGTAATTCTACAATAGTTGGTAGAGATTTTTTACAAGTTTTCGGTATCGGATTAAGTGGAATAAATTCTGTAAAATTCAGTGAGATTAATTGTGATAATCATCTTGTTTTTCGTGAAAGTTTAAAGAAGAAATATGCTCATGTTTTTTCAGAAAAATCGGGTAGGCTTAAAAATTATGAGGCAAACATTGAAGTTAATTCGGACTTTAGGCCAAAGTTTGTAAATCCGAGGCCATTACCTTTTAGTTTACGTGAGAAAGTAGAGATAGAGTTACAGAGAATGTTGCATGAAGACATTATTGAAAAGGTAGAAATAAGCGATATTGCAAGCCCGATTGTTGTTGTAAAAAAGAAAGACGCTTCAATTAGGATTTGTACTGATTTCAAAACAACATTGAATCCTATGTTAGCGAAGTTGAAATACCCACTACCTCGTATTGACGATTTAATTTCATCTCTGAATGGTGCAAAATATTTTGCTAAGATAAACTTACGAAATGCATTTGGACAAATTTCATTGAACGAAAAGTCTAGAAAATTATGTGTGATTAGTACGCATATAGGTTTATTTGCATATAAAGTATTGCCTTTTGGCTTAAGCACGAGTCCGGCCATCTTTATGCAAGTCATTACGGCGATAGTTGGTGGACTTAGGAACGTTCGTGTATTTTTGGATGATCTACTTTTATTTGGGAATTCTAAAGAGGAATTATTTTCTATTTGTGAAGCAGTACTTAGCAAGTTAAGTGATTGCGGATTAACTATTAATGAAAATAAGTGTTCTTTTCTAGAAACAGAGATAGAATATTTAGGTTATAGAATTTCGCAGAAAGGAGTTATGCCTTTAGAAAATAAAATATATGCTATTACCCAAATGAGTGTACCGAAAAATGTTTCGGAACTTAGAAGTTTGCTGGGAGTTATTTCCTACTATAGGTCTTTTATACAGAATGTGTCAGGTATTTTGTCTCCTTTATACCAATTGTTGAAAAAAGGGATAAAATTTGTATGGTCTCAGGAATGCAATATTGCGTTTGAGCAAGTTAAGAAACTGCTGACGTCAGACAATATTTTGGTGCATTTTGACCCACAATTACCTATCAAGCTAATTACAGACGCGAGTGATATAGGTATATCTGCTATTATATGTCACGTATATGAGAATGGCATGGAAAGACCGATTGCATTCGCTAGCCGTTTATTGTCAAAAACGGAATTGAGGTATTCCATTCTAGATAAGGAAGCGTGTGCAATAATATTTGGTTTAAAAAAATTCTTTCAATATTTATATGGTAATAAATTCGTTCTAACTTGTGATAATAAAGCTTTGGTACATATTTTGAACACTGAAAAACAAGTGCCAATACTAGCGGCAAATAGGCTACAGCGCTATGCGTTGATTTTACAAACATTTGACTATAATATAGAATATGTCAAGTCGGGTGAGAACAAAGCGGATTTCTTATCTAGATTGCCGGTTAATAGTAATAATAATTTAAGTGATTGTATCGACGAGGTCGACGGTAGCGAATATTTCTTAAATTATATTGGTAGTCTGAACGTTGATAAGATTGAATCGGATTTTTTAAATATAATTGAGGCGGAAACGACAATTTCAAAAGAAACGATGAAGCAGTTTTCGATTAAAGATGTAAACATAGCAAGCATTACTGGGTTCGTAATCAATGGTTGGCCGGATAAAAAGTTTTTAAAGGATGACTTGTTAAAATTCTGGTATTTTAGAAATAAATTATCGACTTATGACTCGTGTTTATTTTATAATAATAAATTTGTGGTTCCGAGGGAATTAAGGGAAATCATATTGAATTTCATACATCAATCGCATTTAGGTATTGTTAAATCTAAAAATCTTGCTCGAAATTATTTTTTTTGGTTAGGTATGAACTCAGAGGTAGAAGCAACTGTGAAGCAGTGCGTTCGATGCTTGGAGTGTTTACCCACTCCATGTAAAGTTGAGTTACAGCTGTGGCCAATCAGTGGATTAATATGGAATAGATTGCATATTGATTTCATGGGACCTTTTGGTGGTTACAATTTTTTGATAATCGTTGATGCAACTACAAAATGGATAGACTGTCACATCGTAAATAAAGTAGATTCGTTTTGTACAATAAAAGTTTTGAAAAGATTATTTTCTAATTTCGGAATTCCGGAGCAGATAGTAAGTGACAATGGTACAGCGTTCACTTCAACAGTTTTTAAGGAATTTTGTCATAATTTTAATATTAAATCGTTGACATCTCCTGTCAACCATCCAGCTTCTAACGGACTTGCCGAAAATGGGGTTAGAACGGTAAAGAATTTTTAAAAAAAAATTATGATAAATAATAAATTGCCTGCTGATTTTGAGGATAAACTTTTAACATTTTTGGTTGATATTAGGAATACGCCTTCTATGTCTACGGGGATTGAACCTAGTAAATTAATTTTGGGAAGGAAAATTAGATCAATTTTTAATACAATCATTCCAATATTAGATAATGTTGAAGGTCAAGGTTTTAAAGGGATTGATAACACGATTAAAGATAAGATGTTATTGAGTCAGCAAAAACAAAAAAAGTATTATAGAGGAAAAAAAATTAAAAAGTACTTTGATGTTGGATCTAAAGTTTTAACCAGGGATTTGAGAAGTGATAAAAACAAATGGATTTTAGGAGAAATTTATAAAAGATTGGGGAATAGGGTTTATTTAGTAAAAATTATGTCTACAGGACAAGTGTGGAAACGCCACCATGATCAAATTTCAGAGAGGAAGGTTAGGTGGGGGGAGAGTGACAGGTCTGATGATTTGCTGGACCTGGGTCCACTCTCGGACGTGGACATGACCAAGTTTCCTAATTCCTCTGATTTTTGCAGGTCACCTACACCATGGGAGGGGAGGTTACGCCCTCGAGGACAACGCCCATGCTACACCGAATGAAGAGTCAAGAACATACATAATTACATATAAATTGGAAATTAAATACATAATGGAAATAATTAAATATATTTGGCTTATTTAAATTTGTAAAAATAAAAAGATGTAATTATGATTTAAGTGTGGGGGTGTGGTGTATGTGTGTAAGGGGGACAGCATGAGAGCGAGACAGCGAGTACGAGACGTATATAAGAGATCGTATGAGCGGGAATGAGCCTCTCAGTCCAGAACCGTGATAGTCTTCTTTCAAATAAATATTATAATACAAGCATTGTTATTATTGAGTATGTAGAGTTAACATACGTTACACTTTGAATCTATCTTTAAGTGATCTTATATTTTCTGGCAATTTATTGAAGAAATTTGTTCCTAAGTATTTGTAGTTTTGTTGACCCAAAGTTTTTTTACAAATCGGAATTGGTAACATGTATTTTTGCCTGAGATTTGCTGTGTTTTTGAATGGTACGGTTTTGTTTAGGATATCATCTTTGTAAACTTGTAAGGTTGAGTGATACAGGAAAAGAGTATTTAATTTTCTGACTTTAAATTCTTTGAAAATGCTTTCAGATGAATATAAAAATGATTTCTTTAATATTATTTTAATTATTAGTTTTCCTTTTTTCCATCCTATTATACCAAATTGGATTATGGATTGACAGAATGCGAAGTACGTCATTCTCAGTTCTTTATTTAAAATATGTCTCAAGCAGCTAAAAATAAAGGTTAATTTTCGTACTCGGTTTTTGAGAATGGTTATATGTGGTATCCATTTTAGGCATTGGTCAATAGTGATCCCTAGATATTTGGTTGAAGTTTTGTTTTCAATATTGGTACATTGTAAGTTACAGTGGTGTTGTTGAGTGTTTGGTGCAGAGTGAATTCTATTGTTTATTTCATGCAGCGTATTTGATTTGTTTATGAAAAATGGTACGTAGTGTGTTTTTTTAGAGTTTAACGTCAATAGGTTATTGTCAAACCATGTTTTCAATTTATTTATTATATACATGCATTTAGTTTTTTTGACATTAATAATTAGTCCTATATCATGAGACCATTTAAGTAGCTCGTTAAAGTCTATTTGTAATTCTTGAATAGCTATTTCAGGGTTTTCATTAGAGACAACCAGTGCAGTATCATCAGCAAAAATGAATCTACGGGCTATTTTAAAAAGCTTAGACATGGCAATTACATGTATGATGTATAATTTTGGTCCTAAAATTGACCCTTGTGGCACTCCTGATTTAATAAATCTAAAATTACTCTTTACATTCAAAATCTTTACATACATTTTTCTATTTGTTAAATAGTTTTTGAAAAAATGATAGGAGTTAACCACGGATTCCTATGATTTCGAGTACCTTGATTAATTGTGTATGGCTGAGTGTATCAAAAGCTTTTGAGAAATCAATAAATAATACTAGTACATGTTTTTTGAGTTAAGCTCTGAATTTATATACCTAATTGGAAAAATTTTTGAACAGTTTTTTTGTTTTTGGAAGCCATACTGACATTCATCAATAATGCCCAAATTATTTAAATATCTATCCAAATTTATAGATATATATATTTCTAATATTTTTTCTAATGCGGGTAATAAGGAAATAGGCCTATAATTATTTATTACGGTATGATCTCCATTTTTAAAAATGGGCCTTTGATGCTGCATTTTAGTTCAGCTGGAATGTGACTTGTATCAATAATTCTGTTAATTAGGTGAGTAATTATAGGACCAAATAATTTAACATGTTTTTTTAGATCATACATGCGAATTAGATCCACGCCCGGTGTCTTTGAATTTTTCATTCTTCCGATAATGCATTCAGTTTGTTCTGCATTAGCTCTTGTTAGGTACATTGAATGTTGCAAATGTTCTTGCTTCATTCTATCTTGCGTTCGGTATTGGTTTCGCATAGTACGAAACCACTGTACCGGGGAATTAGCTAGTTGCAGGAGTTCGGAACTGTCCGTTTTGTATTTTAATATATTATATAGTTAATTTTAATGTTAAAAAAATATTTTTTTTTAAATTTTTTATAACTAAATAATACTACAGATTATGATGGTTTATAATAATTCTATGAATCATACATTTAGTTTCTAAGATTTAGGTAGAGATATGTTTAGTAAAATTGCCGATGTAGTTGATAAATTTAACAAAGAACTTCTTTAGTGAGAACTTGTATCATGGATAAATGATTTGATTATTTTTTTTTTTATTTATTTTTTTTATTTTTATTAGGTACAATATTTTTTACAATTCAAGGTTTTCAGTAATGTAGGCCTCACTGGGTGGCTTGCCCGTGCTGAGGCCTTCATTTTATAATATAAAAAAAACTACATAATACATTTAATGAGAAAAATTATACATTTAAAATTAAAAATATATTTAAAATTTAAAAAAAAAAAAATAGTACATTGAAAATAATCTTGTGTGTTTGTGAGTGATGTGTGTTTATATTGGTTTTGTGTGTTACGTGTAGGTTTTATTTTTATTTTATGCTATGAAATTTTGGTAATATTGTCTTTTTTGTTCTTTAATCCATTTTGTAATTTTGTCTGTGAATTTATTTTTATTTTCCTCAATTTTAATATCAAGTTTTAAACTGTTGAAAGCTTTTATTGCGTGGTATTGGTAGTGTATTTGTCCAAAGCTTGAATTTACTGTCAGATTTTTTATGTTTTCTTTGTACGCTTGTCTAACTGGTCTGTTAGTGTTATTTTGTGTATGTTGAAATTTATTTTTTTTGTCAAAAATGTAGTTTAGTAGTGTTTTAACGTATAATTGGCGTATATCTAGTACGTCACAGCTGTTGAATATTTGGTCTGTATCAGTCATTTCATGTTTATACCTACGTTCTATGTGCGAATACATATATCCCAAGTTTTGAATTCTATGTAGTGGTATATTGAACTGCGTCCTGGTCGTAGTATTACTACAATAAAACGGTAGTACTGACCTTGTGTTTCTGGCTGGCACATTCAAATTTATGAGCGCCAATAATTCAGGGCAATTGTATTATGCAAGATTTTAAATAGAAATACTAGATCGAAAAAAGTTCTTCTGTCACTCAAAGTTAATAGATTAGATAACCGTATTAGATAAGTGTAGTATGCTAGTAAATAGGAAATATGCTAGTAAATAGGAACTATGCTAGTAAATAGGAAATATGGTAGTCAGTGGGAAATATGCTTGTAAATAGAAAATATGCTAGTTAGTGGAAAATATGCTATTAAATAGGAAATATGCTAGTAAATAGAAAATTTGCTAGTAAATAGGAAATATACTAGTAAGTGGGAAATATGCTATTAAATAGGAAATATGCTAGTAAATAGGAAATATGCTAGTAAATAGGAAATATGCTTGAAAATAGGAAATATGCTAGTAAATAGGAAATATGCTAGTTGGTGGAATATATGCTATGAAATAGGAAATATGCTAGTTAATCGGAAAGTATAAATGTGTTTACACTCTATTCAATTAGATGTCGCTGATATTTTCGATTTAAATCTTGACACATTCAAAGCCAATTAATTCAGCACTTTAAGTTAATGTAAATAACGAGAAAAATATAAATTATGCGTTAGCTTAAGTACAATTTCTTTTCAATTTTTATATTCTTAATGAAAATATCAAGGATTCTTTAAAGTATGATAATAACTTCGTGTATTGTATTCTATGCTTTATTTTTTTTTAAATCTTTTTTATTTATCTTTTATTGTTGTTTTCAATTTAGAATTTTTTTGCATTGTTTTAGCTTTTTTAGTGCAACCTTAACATTTGTCAGCTAAACTAACCTTGCTTACTGTTCAATTTTAGAAAGATAAATTTCTAAATCGTTTGTTACCTCCATAACTTGTTGGAGTACATAGCATGGCATAGCTATTTTTTACACTAACAGTATTACGACGAAATTAAAAGTGTTATTGTCGATCTGACCAATTTTTACGGTTGAAAGATATTTTAAAAAATACCGATCCAAAGAAACATTCAATATTTATAAAATTAAAATTAATCTGTCGTATCTAAAACACGTTTAACTTGAGTAGATATTTAGTTTAGTTTTAGTGTATTTAGTAGAGTCAGTTGCTATGGTAACGATTTGAATCAATCCAATGATTCTAAAAAAGTCAGGAATCATTTGATCAGTTGTGTATATATATAATAAATGTATATATATATTTGTTAGGTTAGGAAATATTTTAAATGTGAAAATACTAAAAAATGTATATTATGCTCTTGTCCACTCCCTGCTTATTTACGGAATCATAGGTTGGGGAGGATCTTATAAAAACAACCTAAACTCAGTAAAAGTCTCGCAAAAAATTATTATAAAGGTAATACTTAAAAAAAACTCTACTTTCCCAACAAAATTGCTTTTTAAAATGTTTCCAGTACCAAATATTGATGATATATAAGCAAACTTCAATTATAAAAATGTGTAAAGAAAAAAATAACACAGAATATCAAGAATTTTACAAACTGATGAGAAATGGAAATCAATTTATTACGCCAATCTTTAAAACAACTCAAATGCAAAACCATTATATTTACCAAGCCATAAAAAACTACAATAATCTCCCTTCCGAATTGCGCTGTATTACGAACCAACAAGAACAAATCAATAAAATCAAACTTTTTTTCAAAAAAAACTTATATTAAAAAAAATATATGGATATATTATATTTATATTTTACACATAACATTGAATCACTGAAGTAACAATCGTGGCTCCCTTATCAGGCACAAGAGCTCCTCTTTTCTGATAAGGTATACATGACCAATTATGTACCTAAATATTATATTTTGCAAAAAAATGTATGTATTAATGTAACTATGATCTATATTAAAATAATAAAAAAAAAATAAAAAAAAAGTTGTTGTAACAAATTTAACTCAATGATGGGAAATAATACAGGTATTCATTTTTATGATGTATAGAAATTTTTGGTGGTAACTTTGAAAATAAATACTTTTTTTATTTTTTTTTATTATTTATTGTTTTTGTATTAATTCGTAAAACTTCATTTAATTTTTTTAAAAAATAATTAAAATCAAATTTAATAATGTAATTATTAAGTACTGCAGGTATTTTTTGGTTTTTGTTATTGTTACAGCTGTTTCGGCTTTCAAGTCCATTTTCAAACTGTGGTTTAGCCACGTTTAGACGACTTATTAATATGATTCTATTTTAGCCCCTCCCTATTTAAAATGATTTATTACAAATGATTGATTTATTGTAACAATAACAAAAACCAAAAAATACTTGGAGAACTTAATAATTTATTATGTTATTAAATTTGATTTTAATTAATTAAAAAAAAGATAAAATAAATACGTTATGTTTTATTTTATTTTTATTTGTTAATTTTATTTTAGTAATTTGTACATTTAAGTTTACAAATGACTAATTAATTTGTTACATATAAATATACTATATTTTTTCTTGCTTGATGTGGCTCCTACACAACATCTTGAACTTTCCAATTGGGGCAGACTTTATATTTCATGTTCGTATTTCATCCCTTTATATAGTATACTATTCTGAGTATTCGCCTTGTCCATTTTTGGTAGCCTGATTTCATTGCACGTCCTAGTTTTATATTTGTGTATGTCCTTGTTGTATACAATTTTATTCGAAAAATATTTGGGTAGCAGGTTGTTTACTTTTTTATGTACAAATATCATCGTGTTCAAGGTCAACATCTGTTTCACCGTTAGCCAATTTAGTTCTTTTAACATTTTATTTACTTTTGAATATCTATTTCGTCTGAGTGTTGTTCTCATTGCCCTATTTCGGAGAAATTTATTTTGTTCTCGGTCGTTACACAGGAAAAGTATAGTTGAGCAGTAGTTAAAATGTGGAGCAATAATGTACTCGTATATCAGAAGATGTTGAGGGAAGTTTTTCGATTTATAAAAAATGTTCACCGACAAAAATTTTCTCCTTGAAAATTTTAAAAATACTTAGGACGGGTTGTTTCGCAGAATTTGAACAATTCATCAATGATTTATAATAAACTTTTCATCTTCTTTTTTATAATAAACTGCAAGACATGATTTAAATTTAAGATTTTAACTGTTTTCAGTTCTGTTTACCTACTGTACTGGACGGGAGTCCGCACAAGACTGTAGATTTAGGCGCCGGGTCCAAACCGTGTCTTCAACCGATGAGAATGCTCCTTTACGGCCGATGATGATGATTGTAGTTGATATTGATGATAAATCTGCCTCCCGCACCCAGTGCTTGGTGAATGTTGGGTACTGGGTGTGCTGTCGTCTCTGCTCGCTTCTGGTGTTGGCGGTTTTCCAGAGGAGGGCCGGCTTGTCTTGAAGAGGTAACACCAGAAGATCTTGGAGCAGAAGACTTGGCGAGGTGAGGCAGATGTTGGGCAGGAGTCACTTGTAGATAATAAAACGCTTGGTTTCGGTGGTAAAGATGAACTAATTTTATTTTATTATTTGGCTGCTTATATTCAATAAGCATGACTCGCACCCGACATTGGGCTTTGAGTCCAAAAGTGGTGGGGGATTGTACCCGCGCCAACAATGAGTTTATAGGCCCCGGCAAAATGTCGCATATTCATTTTGCCGGCAGCACTGGCGAAAGTAGTCGCTTAAATTTGCGAGTTAGAAAAGATTTTGAACGCTTACATGAATGACAATTACATAGTTTAAATGCATAGTAGTTATAAGAATGTGTATCTTGACAACTAGATTTTTTGTTTGCCAAGATACGACAAAAAATAAGAAAAGTTTGTAAATAAATGTGTAAATATGATCTCAAAGCGATCAAATTTGTAAAACATGTTAAGTTGGTATTTTTCCCAGGTCCCCCGTAACATAGCGCTCAGAAAGAGATAAGATTCACTATGCTACGAGGTTCCTGGATTTGTGTACACGCAAAAAAGGTAAAAAATATTGTTCAAAAAATGGTTATACATATGTGTGAAAAACAGCTTTTTTTAAATCTCCTCAGCGGTAGTATATTGAAAATAGTGTTTATTTGACTACCGCCGAGGGGATGAACAAGTAAAATACATACATTTGCAACATTTAAAAATTGATTTTTCCTAGTAAATTTTACATAGAAAAAATGCTGGACATCGATCCACGCGGCAGGTAAGCCGGCGACGCGGTATCGATGCCGTTCGTAGACAAAGTTTTTCAAGCGGCCGGGAACAAAATGGCCAGTGGCGGGGAGTGGTGATTTTGCCAGTGGCGTGGGGTAGGCACATTTTATAAAAGTAAAACAAATTTTATGAAATTAAATAATGTGGTCAACTACGTCCGTTACACTCCCCCCGTTTAGCTATGCTGAACTAAGAAATAGGACGTTTGTTGGTACGGCGCAGTCCGCGGCGGCCAGTCCCTCTGGGATGATGCTGGGCTGGTGGTACTGTTGAGGCTGCATCGGTAGGTGGAGCCGGCAGGATTATAGCGAGCTTCACATCGGCGTGGACGTAAAATCCGGTGCTCGTCTGGATCCTGGCGGTCCTCACTCGGCCGTCTGCAGCAGGGGTGAATGGAGGAACATGGTGGGCTAGCCTTGATGGCGGCAAGGGCCCCATCAGAGGGGGGGCTGGCTTGCTCCTGCTCATCTTGCAGGTGGGGCAGTTGTGGGCGATCTTGCGAATATTTGTTCGCAGTCGCAGCACATGGTAGCTGCCTCGCACCTCAGCCATTGTTCTCTCATTACTCGGATGATCGG
This sequence comes from Hesperophylax magnus, assembly GCA_026573805.1. Classification (NCBI taxonomy): domain Eukaryota; kingdom Metazoa; phylum Arthropoda; class Insecta; order Trichoptera; family Limnephilidae; genus Hesperophylax; species Hesperophylax magnus. Next base: position 6,329,002 of record JAIUSX010000184.1, on the reverse strand, counting down.
CTTCCTGGTGATGATATCTCACTAGAAGTCGTGCATATGCATGATCACCATCCAAAATTATAGGTATCCGCACTGCTTGGGGCACGTTACTGAGGGCTCGTATTCTTGAGTTCATCCTCAGTAGGCCGTCAGGTCCAAGGAAGGGGTAGTGGATCTCCTTTCTGGAGCGCATTTATATCACGATAAAATGTTTCTTCTTGGCATTTTCTTGCCCATAGGGCCTCTGCTTCCTTGATTTCATCGGTTCTTAAATGTTTATCAGGTTGTTCGTGGCTTTTTCCACGACACCTTTTAATAGAACGATGTATCCAGCAGGTAGTTTGAATAAGATGATTAAATGAGGAAAATTTCTTGATGTCGGGCAGTGTCTCTGCCACAGTTGAAGAAAGGCCAACGTTTTGGCGCCTTACTTCAATGTGCCTGGGAGACCCTTTCGCGGGGCCGACTGATTCTCTCGTATCATTTGCAGATACAGATCCAGCTGGTACTCCTCGTACGGCCGCCTGTATCAGAGGTGCTCGCGGTACGGGGCCAGATGGTCCATGGGGCATGGTAGAATGCCGCCGGGCATGGTGCCTGGGTGGCCTTCTCTGCAAAGGTGCTGGCACAGATCCAGCTGGTACTCCTCGTACGGCCGCCTGTATCAGAGGTGCTCGCGGTACGGGGCCAGATGGTCCATGTTGCACTGTATGATGCCTCCCGGCAGTTCGCCTGGGTGACATTGTGGCTCGTATGGCCAATGTGGTAGCTTCATTCACATGTCCAGAGGTCCCTCCGCCATGGGTGGTCCACCCCAACGCCGTTCGTGATAATATTCGCGTAGAATCACGAACGTCGCGCACTTCCCTCGAGACAATAAGGTGAGCATTGTCTTGCCCGATGAGAAGTGTGGGGGTGATGTAGCGACCGTGGTACCTCTGTACAGGAAGGCTGAGCTGCTTGATGGTATTTGCTCTGATGATAAACTCATCAGCAATTCCGGCGCCGCGTAGAGTGATTGGCACGCGGCGGGACGTTATGTCTGTTGAGCACATGTTTTTTGCTCCGTGTAGTCGTAGCTCACGGGTAGGTCCGGTTGTGCCGATTTTCTGTGCTGTGGTGGCGTCAATAAGGGTGACAGTGGAGCCTTCGTCCAGAAGCGCAAAGGTTTTGATCTGCCGCTTGGGGCCCGACAATATGACCCCCACCACTTTTAACACGGCACTTTCGGTGTGGCGTCACATATTGTGAACGTCTGCCACTGTATTGTTATTTTCACGATAGTTCGGGTTGTGAAGAAGTCGGTGGTGGGGGTATCTGCACTCCCCCACTCCGCACCAGTCACTAACTTTGCAGTATTTGGTAAAATGTTTGCCATTGAGGCATACTCGGCACAATCCGGCACTTTTAACTGTCACAAAACGGGATTTTATGTCTTTCGCGGCGAAAGTGCGACATTCGCTAAGTTGGTGGCCATTTTGACCACACTGGACACACCCGGCGCGGTTGTCGAACTCGCGAACTTCACTGTAACTGTTTTGAACTTTTTCCCCGCTTCGATTATTTTCTCGATTATTACCAGACAAAATTTGGGGCATTCGATTATTACCAGACAAAATTTGGGGCTTTCGATTAATTTTTGCGAACTGTTGTTTTTCACTAGAATTGTTGTTATAAACATTGTTTTCCCGCGATAAAAACCGTTCTGACGCGGCAGACGTGTTTAAACTGTTGTCACAAGTGTCACTTTTGTTCGAATTGTTTTTTCGCGAAAACTTTTCTGACTCGGCAGACATATTTATGAAACTTTCACAGGTATCACGTTTTTTAGCACCGTTTTTGCGCGAAAACTGTTCCGTTGTCGCGAGCGTGTGTTCACGGCGTGGGCGGGACATCGCGGGGTCAACCAAACCGGACTTTGGGATGGCGTTCGCGACGGTTTTCAGGAAGGCGGCAAACTGGTAAATGGTAGCGGAGGCCTCGTAGTGCCGCACTTCCATCAGCCACGCCAACCGCAAGGTGGGCGGCATCTTCCCCGCGATGTCACTGAGCAGCGCTGGATTCGTCAGATAGCCATCATTGTTGAGGGAGCGGAGTGATGCCACCAGGTTTTGAACAGTGCCAGAGAAGTCTGCGATATCCTCCAGAGAGGCTTCAATTGTGAGGTGGGGCAGCTTCTTGACTTTGTCCAGCATCAGAGCAGCGAGTGAAGTAGTCCCTCCAAATCGCTGCTCCAGGACTGCCAGGATCTCCGGAACCTGAGCAGGGTCCATCAGAAGGGGGCCGACGGCTTCTCGGGCTTTCCCCTTGAGGGCCCGCTGTAGGCGGATCAAGTTTTCGCTGGAGGTCATCCGACATGTGGAGGTAGACTGGTTAAACTGTGCCCTCCAGGTGGGCCACTCCAGTGGATCTCCAGAGAATGGAGGCAGGTCCTTGGCCATTGATTGTCTGGCAATAAGGGCCGCCATTCGTGGATCGTCCTCGATTGTGGAACGGGGGCTGTCCTGAGCCCTTGAAGCTCTGATGGCTTCTGTCAGGGCGGAGGCCAGCTGAGCCATGGGACTGCCATCATGCTGAACCCAGGCTCTGGTATGTTGGGCCGTTTCATCCGCCGTAGGTTGGGGCGGGAATCTCGGCATGGAGCTGGTACTGGCTGTGGGCGGGCCATCTGGCCGTGCCGGCACGCCATACTCCTGTTCGCGCAGTGGTACGGGCGGCACATTTCTAGATGGTCCAGGCTGTGTCCATGGCACGTCCCACTGCTCCAGCAGTCCGGCAGGTGATCCTGGCATCGGCGCTGGGTACCCCGGGTGGGGCAGAGGTACGGGCAGCACAGGGCCATGAGGTCCAGGCTGCATCAGTACTGGGCATCCCTGAATGGTCCAGGGTGCTGGTTGCGCAGGGCCTGCTGGCTCTTGCTGCGCACGTGATGCGTACCTCTGGTCCACCAGAGGAACAGGTCCGGCTGGCACTTCACGTACGGCTTGCCTCTGTTCTATCAGAGGGGCGGGCGGTACGGGGCCAGAGGGTCCAGGCTGCATTATGTTTGGGCATCCCTGAATGGTCCAGGGTGCCGGTTGCGTAGGGCCTGCTGGCTCTTGCTGCGCATGTGATGCGTACCTCTGGTCCACCAGAGGTACAGGTCCAGCTGGCACTTCACGTACGGCTTGCCTCTGTTCTATCAGAGGGGCGGGCGGTACGGGGCCAGAGGGTCCAGGCTGCATCATGTTTGGCCACCCTGCATTGGGCCAGGGTGGCGAGGGCAGGGGACCGGCTGGCCTTGGCTGCGCCGCTGCTGTGTACCTCTGGTCCACCAGAGGCACCGGGCTCGGTTGGTCGGGCTGCACCCATCCAGAGCTGTACCCTTGGAAGCGCCAGGGTCCTCCTTGGGCAGGATACCCTTCCAGGAGTACGGGTCCAGATCGGGCAGGCGCTGCTGCTGCTGCTGGTTCCTCGTACCTCTGGTCCACCAGAGGCACCGGGCTCGATTGGCCGGGCTGCGTCCATGCTGGTGGTGACCTCTCCGGGAGCTTCGAAGCTCCAGGAGGGGCAGGGGCTGCTGCTGTTGGAGCTGATTGAAGAGCTGCTTTGAGTCTCTCAATGTGCTCGGTTTGACTGCGAAGCTGTTGTCGCAATGACTCCATCGCATCCTCTTGAGATATGGAGGGCGGTGAGTCATGATCTGCAGGTGGTGCCATGTCAGGAGTAGTGCTGGGCGTGGGCATGGGGGTTACGTCAGGCGTGACGTGAACCACAGCCGTGGCCTGAGACCCAGCGTCCAGGGCATCTGCAGATGGTGTTGAGGATCCATCGTCTTGGATCCGGCTCGACCGTAAAGTTGGAGACATCCTGGTTGAAGGCGTGTGAGAATCCGGCTCGGAGGACCACTTGTACTGGACGGGAGTCCGCACAAGACTGTAGATTTAGGCGCCGGGTCCAAACCGTGTCTTCAACCGATGAGAATGCTCCTTTACGGCCGATGATGATGATTGTAGTTGATATTGATGATAAATCTGCCTCCCGCACCCAGTGCTTGGTGAATGTTGGGTACTGGGTGTGCTGTCGTCTCTGCTCGCTTCTGGTGTTGGCGGTTTTCCAGAGGAGGGCCGGCTTGTCTTGAAGAGGTAACACCAGAAGATCTTGGAGCAGAAGACTTGGCGAGGTGAGGCAGATGTTGGGCAGGAGTCACTTGTAGATAATAAAACGCTTGGTTTCGGTGGTAAAGATGAACTAATTTTATTTTATTATTTGGCTGCTTATATTCAATAAGCATGACTCGCACCCGACATTGGGCTTTGAGTCCAAAAGTGGTGGGGGATTGTACCCGCGCCAACAATGAGTTTATAGGCCCCGGCAAAATGTCGCATATTCATTTTGCCGGCAGCACTGGCGAAAGTAGTCGCTTAAATTTGCGAGTTAGAAAAGATTTTGAACGCTTACATGAATGACAATTACATAGTTTAAATGCATAGTAGTTATAAGAATGTGTATCTTGACAACTAGATTTTTTGTTTGCCAAGATACGACAAAAAATAAGAAAAGTTTGTAAATAAATGTGTAAATATGATCTCAAAGCGATCAAATTTGTAAAACATGTTAAGTTGGTATTTTTCCCAGGTCCCCCGTAACATAGCGCTCAGAAAGAGATAAGATTCACTATGCTACGAGGTTCCTGGATTTGTGTACACGCAAAAAAGGTAAAAAATATTGTTCAAAAAATGGTTATACATATGTGTGAAAAACAGCTTTTTTTAAATCTCCTCAGCGGTAGTATATTGAAAATAGTGTTTATTTGACTACCGCCGAGGGGATGAACAAGTAAAATACATACATTTGCAACATTTAAAAATTGATTTTTCCTAGTAAATTTTACATAGAAAAAATGCTGGACATCGATCCACGCGGCAGGTAAGCCGGCGACGCGGTATCGATGCCGTTCGTAGACAAAGTTTTTCAAGCGGCCGGGAACAAAATGGCCAGTGGCGGGGAGTGGTGATTTTGCCAGTGGCGTGGGGTAGGCACATTTTATAAAAGTAAAACAAATTTTATGAAATTAAATAATGTGGTCAACTACGTCCGTTACACCTACTGTGCATTTTTAAATACATCTATTTGAGTTTCTTGATTGAATTAATGAAGTGGAATCTTGAAAGTGGAAATTAACCTACTTCCCAACATCCGGGAGAGCTGAAACTTGGCAAATAATCTCATTGCGGATGACAATGCATTCCATCATCATCATAAGTGGGACTCATGCACAGACAAGCGCACACAAACGCATTTTTTTCTGAAATCGGATAACATCAAATTTTATATTTAATAATTTATTGCAGTTATACAAAACAAATATCGGTATTATCCAATTAGAATTTAGTTTAGGTATTAGCGTTATTGACTCCAGTCCCTGGGGAATTTCAATCATCAGCCAAGTTTTAAATCACATTTTTAAAGATTACAGCAGTTAAGAGCCAATCTCTGGGGAGGAAGATTTAATCCCCAGTCAAACAAAAAAAAACAATTTTAAATGCATCTATTAAAATAAATGGATTATAGTAAAAAAACTTTTTTTACGGCTTGATTTTCATATCAATAAACTACCATTTAAAATACGACGAGTGTTTCCTCTTATTGCTTATTACCTTGCTTAAAACTCATATTTATTCAATTAATTTTCATAACAAATAATAACTATCATAAAAATAAATCGTAAATATTTTCGTGAATTCATCATATTTCTGTTTTCTGAATTCTTGAATTTTTTGTCGTGTTTCGGAGCATTTAAATGCGCATATTTTTGATAAATTTAATTGCATTTTTCCCCCTCATTAAATGTAACTTTGTTATATTTATTGGTCCCTTTGAAACCGGCAGCCACCCTGTATTTTATGTATCTAATCCTTTGGAAATGTTTTGCAATTAAATATAATGTATTTTATCAATAAATAATTGTACACAATGAAAGATAAGAGAATGGCAAGTAATTCATTATATATTTTACGAGTTGGTTATGTTTGGTTTGGTATTGTAATGTTTTGAATAAAGACGTTGTTTTTTATCCAGTTTGTGATACATTTTTATGAAAACAGTTAGTTAGGGTGGTGAGTTTGATTGCACAGTGCTTAAAGTTTCTTTATTCGTGTGATGCGTTTATTATCGGTGTATTAAAAGTTATATTTGTCGAGGACCTGGTGTTTATTGCTTTCCTCTTGTAATTTCAGGCAGAATGAGCAACAGAATGGCATCAGTAATAAGTCGAAAGTTCTACGACGTAGCCAGCGTGGCCCGCTACGGCACTGGAATCTATCTGCCCACAGTGCTGACTCCCATCCAGTCCTTTTACTTCGGGAAGAACGTCTTCATCACGGGGGCCACTGGTTTCATGGGGAAAAGTAAGCACACAGTTACATAATATCACAGAGTGGCGCTCTAAGATTCTACCTGCCCGCAGTGCTGACTCTCACCCAGTCCTTTTACTTCGGGAAGAACGTCTTCATCACGGGGGCCACTGGTCTCATGGGGAAAAGTAAGCAGACAGTTACATAACATCACAGAGTAGCCCACTTCAATCTGACTAACCTGTTGAAAATAAAACTAGATTTGTACATTGGTACTAAATTGGTACCTATTTTAAATGTTGCGCTAGTCGACCATCATTCAGAGTCTAAGCATTGCTTGAAATAGCAATAACCGTGGTTAGGTTAGGTTAGGTTAGGTTAGTGGTTAGTGGATACTTTCCATCCCAACACTCTTCTTACCTATCTCTTTCCCTTCTCTACTAATCCGAGGTTCACAACATTCCTCAATTATTAGAGATGCCATTTTCCCACTGCCTTGCAATTGAACACGTGTGCGGTATTTACTTTAAAAATAATTCTGTTCTCAGTTCTTCTAGAGAAGTTGCTCCACGCATGTCCTGACATAGGAACCATCTACATCCTGGGCCGGAGTAAGAAAGGGAAAACTTTGGAAGCCAGACTAGACGAGCTGGTTGATTCCACGGTGAGTTACTTATTCATGAAGGTTTTTTAAGTCAACTAATATCTATAGGTATCGCAGCAAAAAGTTATGCGAACAAAGAATTCGCACATATGCATTGCTAGCATAAAGCGATACAGCATAAGAATAATTAGACTAAAACCAACATAAAAGTATAAAAAATTCACAATATATTTGATTTAGATAAAAAAAATTTTTTACATAAAACTGAGACCTTTTTTAATGCCGCAGTCAATATTATCGGGGGACTGTATCTGAAAAGTCAAGGACTGTCACTGCGTAGTCACCACACTTATAAAAACTAATTATTTTAACTTGGATAATAGTGCATTTTTAAGCAAACTCATGAAGACTGGCCATAAATTAACAACACACGTACGTCAGTCACGGGCCGGCATCCAGCTGATAACTGATAACTAATGACCGCTAACCCTTTCTTTTCAAGGGCACGTAATGCATGAATGTCATGCACAATGCACATGTCCGGAGCTAACCGGCCTGTCCAAAGTAACTTCATTCTATGTTACCAGTCTGACATTTAAAAGTAGAATAAAATTGATGGCGCTGTTATCTTTTTAAATATTTTAAATGGCAACACCGAGATGACTCATAGAGAAATTCATGAAGTTAACAAACGCCCTCCAGTCCAATTTTTTTTACTCTAATCAAACGGTTGCGATGTTCAGAAATTAGTGCTACTTTCCGAAAAGGTATGATTCTACTTCTACGTCATGTTCTAAGATAGGTAATTCATTTTTTACTTTTTAAAATAAAACAACAGCTAATTCAAAAAACAAATTAGTGAACAAAAAAAAACTTTTAGATTATTATCATTTTTAAGTTGGAGAAAAATGAATGATTAACATTATTTTATTTTATTTTAATTATATTTCTAAAATAAATAATTATAATTATTTTATTTTTTTTAAAAGAAAGTCAAACATTCCCAGGTTACGAATAACCTGACAATATTTGAAAATCTCCTACTACCACCACAGTAAGCTGAAAATGTTACTTGTGTTGTGATGGAGGACTTAGCCAGCCGAGGAATTGAACACACTACGAACATTTCAATGGTTATAAACTCCATTGAAATGTTCAGAGTTAGTATATCAGACCGGCTCAAGTATCGGGACTCTACGGAAGCCCGAGAAAATCTGACTTCCAAGAAACTGGGCGTTTTATATAGGGATTTCATTCTTCAATAGTAACCAGTTGCTAGCCTTGTACAAATCTCAAGTACGCCCAACAACTGAATTTGGCGGCCACCTCTGGGCTGGAGCCCCACTATACTTGATAAACCTACTTGATTCTGTGCAAAGGAGGGCGGTCCGTCTGATATACCGATTGCCATCTCTAATGCACAGACTCAATGTGGGCATGCTGAGTCTGTTCTACGGGCATTGTAATGGAGCCTGCTCTAAGGAACTAGCAGCATGAACTCGAACGGAACACCCGTTCACAGTTTATGTCGGCTTCTTCGAATCGTTTTTTTGTAAGACAACTTGAATGTGGAACGAGCTACCGGCATTTTTTATCCTCATTCATATAATCCGGGCCTCTTCAAGAGCCGCATTAATACAGCCCCTACCTTAACCCGCCTCACAACGCTGCCCAACCGGGTGGTGCCATATACTGTACGCACAGAGGCGCTCCTGTGTGGTGTCCAAGTCTAATGGATTTAGATAATGATTGATTGTAATGTAAATAAATCCTAGTAAAATTACATCACATTATAATGATTTATATTTACATAAATCAAAATAAATGCATCCTCTAAAAATCTTACGTTTACTTTCATAATACAGTTTATTGAATATGTTGTTACCTGTCTATTTATTCTACAGTAATTAATCGTTGCATTGCTATCTGCATGCCTTATTATCAGAGATGTGCAAAATGGGTACCCAAAACCATTTGAAATGCAAAATGGAAATGGGTCAAAAATTTTCCATTTGAAAATGCGAAATGCAAAATGGTTTTTAGAAAAGCATTTCAAATGCAAAATGGTTTTTAGAAAAGCATTTCAAATGCAAAATACCTATTTTCAAAATGCATTGAAAATGCAAAATGGTTTCTCAGGTCAAACAATTAAAATAATTATAGAATTTTTAAACAATTTTGTCATTTAATAATGGACATCAATGTAGAACAAACATATTACATGATGGTAAATCCAAAAACACCACAACTACAGATTATGAAACCACAAAAAATTTGCGCGAGACTAATGTTGCCAACGTAAAAACATAGAAACTGCTATCTAACATTTAATATTACAGCGTCATGGCCCCATGTTCAGTATTTGAATCAGTATTTTTTGTAATGGTATCACTCAATTGCCAGGGCTCCTACCAGGGAGCAACTTGATAAATGTAAATTATCTCTCATAGCGAGGTTGAGGACCGACTGATATTTGGGGCTTATGAAAAAAAGATGAGTGGAGATAGTAGGAAGAATGTTGCAAAAAAGCATTTAAAATGGAAAATGCATTGAGAAAAGCATTTAAAATGCAAAATGCAAAATGGTTTTTAGAAAAGCATTTAAAATGCAAAATGGAAAATACCCATTTTGCATTTCCATTTGAAATGGATTTATTTGAAATAAAGCACATATCTGCTTATTATATCGTTTATGTCCCATATGATTAAAACTTTAATGAAATTACTCCACTTGATAATAAATTTCTCAACTGCGATGGGTATTTTTACATGGAATCAAATGTATATACTGAGGAATACCAAAAATATATGTATCCGTGTTTTAGTACCTAATTATATTTTATAGAGATATTTCAATAATCATGGACACGCGACATCGGTTGATGGCCACTATTTTTATGTAAATCCATGTTTTCCACTGACTTACTCGTATGTTTGTAGGTGTTAAATTAATAATTAAACTCGATTAAATATTTTTTTTTAACAGTGAAAGTGTGATAATCAGTGGTGAATGGTAGAAAAAACTTTTTTAACACATTATCTCTGCACTGAAATGAAATACTGAGTCGAATTAGTTTTAAACAGTAGATAAAAATGTGGTATACAATATGCCATCGTTGCCACTATTAAATTCCAAGTCCCGATTAGGAACACAAGACAAAATGTAACATTATTATGCAATACATACGCAACCAACTATCAGACACACTCACATGATCACGCCATGTCTTTCTCGGATGTCCACGATTTCAATCATCAAAATATTCAAAATCACTATTTTGATTAATCCTTATAACGAATTGGTGTACATTATGAATACCAAAAAATATGCTTTAGATAAATTAAAGGTTTTCCTTTCGTTTCGCTTAAGTAGAATATAAATAAAAAATTAAATTACTCAATAAAAAATATAAATGCAAACTACTAAAAAAAATGTATGAACATGTAAAGGAAACAACTTTTAAAAAATACTAGACATTTAGATAATAGACAGTTTCACTTGATTAACTTTTTTGCTTTCTTATAAAATTATTTACAAAATAAATAAAAACCAGTTTTGTGCTTAGAATTGAACGTTTCTAGACTCCGTTTGTCAAGCGATTTTAATGCCTATTACCTACAATAATACCAAGAATACAGACATTTTTGGCTTATAGCTTCCTCTTAAGTCTTCTCTGGCGTCCCCGATTATTTCTACCATTCAGTACTGTTTACCACATTATCGACTTTAATTCGACTCGTTTACACAAACATAAGTCCGAGAAAACTTAGATTTACTTAAAAATAATATAATATACTTAGTGAAAAGGAATAAGAAAGAAAGAGATCGTGCATTTCCAGACTCCAACTGGACTGCTACGTCACGAGCTTGCTATCGACTCGATCGATTTTTATAAAAAGTGACTGTATCAGGCAATCCATTTTCTATGAACCCAGACAGGGCAGACAGTGTTAAAACGAACCGACTAAATGAATGCAAAAAAAATTTACGATTTTGTGTCGCCATAGTAATGAAAATAATAGTACCAATTTAATTTCTAGAATATTATGCCAAGCTATACAATAAAAACATTCACATGGGTGCTTGCTTATTGTATTGTACTTGGTTTAGATTCTGCATGTGATCAAAGAATTTTAATCGAAAATATTATATTTTTTAGAGGTCGACCGGTCTGGTTCGGTCTTATAAGGTCGATTAAAAATATATTTTTTAGAGGTCGACCAGTCTGGTTAGATCTTATAAGGTCGATTAAAAATATATTTTTAGAGGTCGACCAGTCTGGTTAGGTCTTATAAGGTAGATTAAAAGTATATTTTTAGAGGTCGACCAGTCTGGTTAGGTCTTATAAGGTCGATTAAAAATATTTTTTTTCGGTTTTTTATCTCTAATTTCTTATCTAATCTAATCTAAATTTAAATAGTATAAAATAAAGTCCCTATAATAACCCCGAATAACGCCGGGTACACGTCAGATAGTTTTTAACACACTGTGATGTATTTTTTTACTATACGTGGCCTGTAACATATAATTATCAATATTATTATAACATAGGTGAATGTCTAACATAGATGAGACATAATAAGGAAGTCGGCGTAAGACGACAAAAGAGTTAGTCTTAAATTTAATGTAATATTTTATTTATATAATTTATATAAGTCCCATTTGCTATAAACTGAATGTCACCCTATCTGTCTTTATTATCTACTTTGATTCTTCTTTTGAATAATGATTAGTTATGGTTCAAATATTGTTACAATATACTGTCAAATTACCCATCTGGTAACACATCTAATACTCATTTTTTCTTTAATTTTGAAATATTTTGTGTTTTTATGTAAAATTACTTTATGTTTGTGATACTCTTACGTTTGCTTCACTCATACATAAATTGTTAACCTCGATACAGGCTTAGTCCTAGTGAGGTTGATTTTCATGTGAAAAAAAAGTGTTTTATGTATAGTGAGATGCAATAAATAAATAAATATATTTTTTAAATTATATTTATATTTTTTATTCACTCTTGTTGAGCGTTTTCAGCCCAGTCGTGCGTTTAAACTAACACACTCCACATTAGTTTCGATAATAATTATTAGAGAGAAATTAATGAATTAAAGAAAAATTAAGAAATTGTCAAAAAAACACACTTAATTTTTATTTAAATATTATTTTTGAAGTGAAACTTCTTTACGCGCGTTATGCATTTTTGAGGACCGGAGTAAAACCGACTCATGACCGTCACGAAAAACTGTGATCATTTGGTGGTGGGGGTACGGGACCCCCACCACCGCTCACCGTTCACTGTCGCTCTCTCACCGTAGTCGCTTACTGAGGTGAGGGAGCCACTGACGAACGTTCTCTCTCTCTCTTCTCTCTTTTCCTCTCTCTCTAGCCAACGATGCCACGCCAGGCATCAGCTTCTTGCTTCGTGTACTGCGCGGTGAGTGTAATACGAGTGAAATACGTAATTGATTGTGGTTTATACGAAATGAAAAGAGAGAAAGAAGAATATTTTATTTGAAATGAAAAGAGAGAGAGAAGAATACTAAAAGTTTCACTTCCGTCGTGCGTAGGCTTGCCACACACTGTATTTTTTATTGTTTTCCTGTTCAATACAATATGAAATTTTTTTCATTAACCCCGCGTAGGAGGCCCTGAAAAATATTTTGCCTCAGGGCGTATGCTATATTTGGGGATGCTGTGTGTAGTGTTTTTTTAAGGAAAGGATGTTCTGGTAAGGAAAAGGGTATGAGGGTTTGGGTAGGAATCTAGGGTTCAGTGTATCCAGTAGTGACGTACAAATATATGCCTCATTGCATGCATTCATTCACGGAACAAAATCGAAATTCAAATTTATGTGTTTTTAAAAAGTTGTAAAGTCAAGTAGGTTAGCAATAACAAGTTTTACATAAAAACACGTCGAATAGCACAATAATTTTAATGCACTAGCGCAGGCCCCTGAAATATCACGGATAGTATGAATTTTGTTCCAGTCACATTAGTGAAAATATTATTTTTTTTAAATAATTTTCTATTTCAATTATTTTACTATGTAGTCACAACCGAAAAAAGTATTTTTAATAACAATTATACACATAAAATAAAATCTTAAACGTATGTTTTAAATACTATGATTTAATGATTTGTCTTTGTTTTTAGGTATTTGAAAGAGTGGCGAGAGATGTTCCAGGATTTCGAGAAAAGATTAAAATAATCGAAGGCGACATTTCCAAGCCGGGCCTGGGTCTAGCAGACACGGATAAGAAACAAATTATTGACCAGGTACGAATCAAAACAGGTATTTTTTCTGGTGCAAATTACCTAGGCAAACAATTTGATAATAATTTTCCCCAATTCAATTTTTTTTCCATATACTGTGTTTAAAATTTTACCTTGTAAGGAATACCAGTATTTTTGAATAATTTTTTTGTCGGTTATCAGTTAGGCCATTCCCACACGTGTCGGAATGAAATCATTTTTTGTTTAAATATTAGAGAGACCTTTTACCTAGAGAAATTTACTTATCGAATGAACACCGTTAGTAAGTAAACTTGGAAAATTATCTATCTGAAATTTAAACAATCGAAATTTACATTTCAAATATGGAATTAATAAAAAAAATCTGATAACAGGTATTGCTTTATCGATTGTCTGAATTATTCGCAAAATCATCAGTTCCAATTATGAAAATTTCAAAGCAAAATTTGAGTTTTTATATCACAGAAATTAGAATGATTAAATGTCAAGAGCAAAGAAAGGGTTAAATAGTTGCAGCCTTACTAAAAAAGTGGTGTAAATATTACGCGGCGCGTAAGGTCAGAGCAGTGAAAAACTTCACTTATTCCCTTGGCGTTTTTTTTTAAACGGTCTTACACCGGGTTCAAGGCCGGCTTTACCACACCAACGTGTTTAGTGACTAGATCTGAATAGCCAGGTACTTCCCCACCTTCCTCTTTCCCTTCCCCACTTACCTTCAGCCTCACAACATCCCCCAATTGGGGATGCCATAGTCTCACTGGCTCCAGACGGGAGCAGTTGGGACTCTTGTGAGGTATTCACTATAAAAAAAAAAAAAAAAAAAAACGTTGAACGGGCGTGTTAGAATCTAATTATTAAGACGGTCAGAATTTAAAGATATTTTATTTCAAGAAGTAGTAGTCAGTTTTTGTATTTCGTTGTCCTACTCGTACATAGTAAAGAACTGACAACTGGTAATTAATTTTTATAAATTAATAATTATTGATTACCAAGGTGATGCAGTATTTTTAATGTTACGAGACGAGTTGATTATAAAGATTTTTCCCTACAAGGACAAACTGCACTCTAACGGGGTCGATTAATTTCCAAACGATATTTATTAACGAGGTAAAAGTGATTCGTAGAAGTTTTTTGGGACATGCCAATGTCATTTTAATGACATACTTAGGCCCGGTCTGTATCCTCGCTATGTATCCTTGGTAAGACATTTATTGCTCAAATTTTAGCGTTAAATTTTAACACATGTCACGTCTGTCATTTATGTCTCACCGTCATCATTAATTTTATTGATGTAATAATAATGTTGATAATCAGTATTGACTATTATATTGAAATTGCAGAAAGTTGATGTTACGCGGAAAAAAATGAGTAAGCTAATTTTTTTTTAAAAAACGGGATTGCGTTTTCCTGTTAAACTTTTGGTAAAGTTCATAAAAATCATGTTATTTTCAAAATTCGTTATTATATATCATGCACATGCATGAACACGAGTTCCAAAATATATCAGGAATTTACAAAAATTTTATCATGAAACGGCCTGCAATCCCGTTTTTAACCGTTTTACCAATAATTTGAAGAGATTCGCAATACTTTTCTTCGTGTAAACAATTAAAACAAAACAATGCCCCCAAAGGCCCTCAGTGCCCCCCTCCCCATAATGCTCCCAGCCGCCCAGCGACCCCATCGTCTGCAGGGCAGGGTGTCCTCCCTGACCCCCCTGCTGATGGGTTATCAGCTGCTGGGTCGGCTGCAAGGAACGGGATATCGGTTCTCTGATAGAAGGCGGCCGGAAGAGAGACCGGAGTCACTGGATTCAAAAATGAAAGAAAACTACAGTGCTAACGAATCACGCAATAAACCCACCTGTAGTATATTCAATAATTATAATTAATAGACCTAATATGTTCTAACTAATAGACCTTTGAAATCATAAGATTTGCAAGTAGGTACTTAAATACATACCTACTTAATTATAAACTATATATTCAATGCAACATTTAAAAAAAATTCTAATGGAATTATACAATTTGTCCAAAAATTCGTCAGTATCTCGATGACAATTCTTTATTCAAACTTTCTTCAGGCAGGTAAGCACCGTGATACTGAAAAAATGCCAATAAGAAAGTCAAAATAAACACAACTATTTTAAATTTAAAAGAATAATCTTTACTGAGCCACTGAACGTACAAACCAATTTATAGACAGACGAAATGCAAAATGGTCGAGTTAAAACAGGACTTCGCTACGCTCGGTCAAATATGGATACTATGTGAGTTTAAGGCGAAGATTAGTGCCAAATCACTATTTTGATTAATCTTTATAACGAATTGGTGTACATTATGAATACCAAAAATATGCTTTAGATAAATTTAAGGTTTTCCTATCGTTTCGCTTGAGTAAAAACAAATAAAAAAAAATTACTCAAAAATATAAATGTAAGCTACTAAAAAATATTTTTTTTCTCAATAGAAATGTATGAACGCGTAAAGGACCCAACTTTTAAAAAATATAGTATTATAGCTAAGATTATCTGTGACAGTTTCCCTTGATTAACTTTTTTGCTTTCTTTTAAAATTATTTGCAAAATAAATAAAAACCAGTTTTTTGCTTGAAATCGAACGTTTCTAGACTCCGTTTGTCAAGCGATTTTAATGCATATTACCTACGATATAAGGTATACCAAGAATATACACATTTTCGGCTTGTAGCTTCCTCTTAAGGTGACACAATACCCTGATAACGGGGATTTGCCCCGACGCTCACATTTTAATTATTTCTGATGAGCTTATTACTAAAATCTTAAATGTTTCTAGAGGGATTCAAAGGGATGCAAGTTTTTTTTTATTTAAGATTAATAAAAACAGGACCTCACCATTAAATATATTATGTAAAACGATAAGCACATTTTATTAAATGTAAAATGTTGTAAGATAAGCGGCAAGTACCAGTTTTATTTTTTTAGACGATGAATTAGTAACTTCCCGACGAATTCCTCAAAAAAGATTAGAGATTTTATTAATGTATTCATAAGAATTCATTTAAATAAAAACACTCGCAAAAATTCAAATTCTGGCCAGATAAACCAAAGTCGACCGCCAGTTACTTCAAAACTCTGGATTGTGCGTTGTATATTTGTGTGCACGTCGGCAAGAAGTTACTCCGTATTGCTTCAGACGCCGCCAAAGTTCCGGCCTATAAGGTTGTCTGTCACCCGGCCCGTCGCTCCGGTTATTTCTTTTACGTATTTTTTTTATTTAATCAAACGATTACTTTGAAATCTATTAGTGAAATTTTCTGTTTTTTATACTTTAATTTCTTCCTCAAGTGAGTAAAGGTTTTTTGTATGTTTCACCAATATAAAAGAATACATTATTTTTTTTCAATTGTTTATTCTTAAAATGTGTACAGTGGTCATGTTTCAGATAAATTTGGACATTGTTAAAAAAATATGAAAACAGTTTATTTATTAGAAGTTTTTTTAATTCTTAAGTTTCTTTATTTTAATAGTTAAATATTACCTTAAATATTTTTTTCAATAAAAAGTTCCGCTGTTATGTGTGAATTTTATTTGTAATTGTCACGCCTAAAAATGATTATCAAGTAAAACTTATTTCATATAAAAAGTATTTCAAATATAATAATTATAAACAATTTAGTTTCTTTTTACATATAAATTATATTATTTGGCTTTCAGTCACACCAATTTTTGGGCACGGAAAAATTGGAACTGATTGTGAAGAACTCAGATATGCTATAAATACCTAATATAATATTTTAACAAAAAATTAAATGCGTAAATGTGTAGGCACTTGAGAAAAAAGATGACGCTAAAGTATTTTCGTTATGTTATTATGTATCATTTCTAGCCCAAGTAGACTTTTTTACTATTAATCCCTTTTTTCACGAGACAACCAGCGGCACAGAATGTTATAGAGTGCCCCTTCACTAGAATCGTTTTCCTAGTTTTATTTATTTACGCCCTACTGGGCTTTTACATAAATTTCTAATTATACAGTCATGTTAGTTGTAACAATGGTATATCTAATAAATTATGGTAAAATAAAAGGAGTTTTTTTACTAAGGAGTGGTATTCTCTTATATTTCAATAAAGTGTTTGTGAAGAGTTCGTTTCATTACTAATACTCCAGGGCAATTAGCGATTCGCGATCGTAATTATTCCGGTAGTCCCAATTTTTTTATATGTTTTATAAACTGGTCCCCTGATGTAAAAAGCTCGCGCCGCCATTTTGAAAAAAAAACCTGCGGAAATCGCGCCAAAATCTAGTTTTTCCAAAATATCTCATTCCCAATGCAAATTTCGGCTAAATTAGCTGAACAATTAAAGTAGAACATAAAATTACTTACAACTTTTGTGAAAACAATTTTCTTCAATCTCTAATAGGTACCGAGGTAGAAAGTCGTAAAGGTGCGTATATTTTTGAAAAAAACAAGTTTTTTGCGCGACTAGGTTTGGTTTTTTTGTAAATATCTCGTTTCCAGTACAATTTTGTGAAAAAATTATCGATACTAATTTTGTAGAAAATAAAATTTCATAAATTAAATAGGTACATAATTTATGTGTTTTAACTCTAATACGTATCCAAGCTCTAATCCACCAAAACCAGGCCAAAAATTGAAACAGAGGTAAAGTGTTTTAAATTTCATTCCTTAATTTTATTTTCTTCAACAATTATTGTTGTGAGAACATATACGTTGACAACAATCGTCATGCCTGTGTCAGACCTAGCTATAAATATAGTAGATGGCCTATTTCAGCATATCGGTCGCCATACATTCCCAATGGGCAGACCACTAAAATAGGCCAAGCCACTACATTTATACTCATATAACAACAAAGGCAAAGGCATATGGCAACAAAGAAAAAAAGAACAAGTATCCGCTAGTAAGCAGGGTGAAAAAAATCAAAGGCAGAATAAAGAACACAGAAAAAATGTGCAATTAATGCTTGCTTCTAGACTCAGCAGCGATATATATTTTTTTTTTTTATATTGAATACCTCACAAGAGTCCCAACTGCTCCCGTCTGGAGCCAGTGAGACTATGGCATCCCCAATTGGGGGATGTCATGAGGCTGAAGGTAAGTGGGGAAGGGAAAGAGGAAGGTGGGGAAGTACCTGGCTATTCAGATCTAGTCACTAAACACGGCTAAAGCCATTTGGAGCAACGTTTCAATTCTGAATGGTGGTCTTACACCAGGGCGATACTGGTAGTATCTTCCACTCTGGAACGTGCCGCAAATATACTATATATTATTTTAATTAATTAATTGTAAAATAACACAAATTAATCAAATAAAATTTATTTGCGCACGCCGGGTTCGAACCCGCGACCTTCGGAATGGCAGTCCAATGCGTTACCACTGGACTATGCCGGCCGTATCTATGCCACTATCTATATTACAGCAGGTAATTTATACACTTGTATAAACCCTTCTATACGTACTTATACGCTCGTGTGTATAATGCCAAAATTTGTTTGAAAAGTGAATTAACATAATTTTTCTAATATTGTTTTTATTTCATCACGAAAATACTTAATATATCAATAATCCGATGTCGAAAGGACCGATTTCACCGGAGAAAAATTCTGAGCAAGTAATAACTGATTTAAACATATAATTTTAGAACGTATTGAAGTCGTAAAAAATTTTCAAATACATATTTCCCATACATTTTACATTTTCAATTGACGTAAATAAAGTAAAAGTTTTGTTTACACAGGAAAAGAAGAAACCCGTTATTCTGGAAGGAAGGAGAATAGAAGACATATTTTTTCTTTAAATGTATTAAATAGAATTTCGCAGCACGACTCTCTTTATGATTGTAATTATCTAACTTAGAGATAGTTGAGCGTATACTTCGAGATGACAAGTTCTGGGAAGAAAAAATGCTTATTAAATTAACTAATTTTTAAATGGATTGCATTCTGTCGAGCTTATCGATCCTGGAGTCACAAGGTCTATGAATGTTCGTGATCCTCCACATATCTTAGATATTGTATGTAAAGAACGTCAATTTGGAAAGCGTTGTTTAGATTTCGACGAAATGCTAGTTTATTGAATAATTATTTTCGTTTTTTATATAAAATTATTTTTACTATTTCTAACTTATATTATAATAAATGATGGCCTTTATACAAAAAGTTGCATCTTATGCTTTTTACATTACATAATTATTTGTCTTATGTAACTTTTTGTAAACGATAATAATAAATATTGAAAATGACTGATATTTTATTTATCTTGTCAATATATTCAGATATAATTATGATCAGATATTATGAAAATGATTCGCGATTGAATACCGTATTGCTTTGACATCTGTCAATGAAGAACACGTCGGTTACGAGTCATAAGTTACTGCCTACCGTCTAGCAGTATGGTTGATGGTATCGACTAATTCATCAAACAAGTTTGATAGAAATCTGATAAGAATCATAAAATCATGAGCTCCTTCTGCAATAGGTAACGTTTCTATCGAAATTTACCTAAAACATGCACATTCAACTTAATATTACTATTCACATAGTTTGAAAGACGCCCATTATTAAGCATTTCATGTTCAAACCTTACTCATGGGTACCATCTAGTGGATTTCATTGCTGCTCTGACTTCGAACTGAGTTGACTGCGCTTGGTCAACTCAACGTGGCCTGTTCCCCGTTCCAACTTACTTCATTCCTCTCCACCCCGAAATATTATAATATTTGGTTCGAAGCGGCGCGCATGTGAAACTTCTATCGGTCTTTGGCTTCGCCCACTTAAGGCGCGTTCACGCTCATAACTGATATTTTTTTGGAGTCTTATTTCGCCTTAAATAGCGAAGACTCCCGAAAAGTCAGCTCTGACGTCATCAAATTTGCACAAAAGAACCATATTCAGTTTGCAACGTGAGTTATATTATGAAGTATGATGCTTATAAATACTATCAATTTCCCTGTTTAAAAAATTTGCAAGACTTCTCTGGTATCTTCACGCCATTTCGAAGAACGAGTTTGTTCATTAGGTCAAACTAAATGGAAATTTTACATCAGGTAATAAGATATTAATGTACATACCATAGGCATACAATAAATTAAATCCAGGAGTAAAACTATTAAAATAATGTGATTTTGAGTTTTTAAATAAGGGATTGTAAAATAACTTATCTAACAGTTGAATGAAATGAATAATTAGAAGAAGTTTTAGACCACAGACGTAGGTATGGAAATTAAAATAATATATTCATGCAGTATATTACCCCTCGAACCTTGAACCTGTTGACGGGTGTGCTGCCTCCGTTGTTGTTGGTGCAGTCGTGGTGGGGAGAAGGTTTGGGGTCCGTTCATCTTAAACTTACTATTTTCCATTAGTGGGCTCGTAGGGCTTTATGGCAGCATCTCTGGCACTAGAACCAGGTGACACAGGACCATTTTAGGGTGAGATTCAGAACAGGCACTGCTCAATTGGACAGAAACTCATTGAGTTAACTGTTAGGACTATTGACGGGACATTAACACCTCTTTTAATTAACTGACCGTGTTGTGTTGTAAATGGTTCTAGGTGAACGTGGTGTTCCACGTGGCAGCCACCGTTAAGTTCCAGGAACCCCTGAAGTATGCCACCGCTGTCAATGTGAGGGCCACCAGGGATCTGCTGTACCTCTCCAGAGAGATGAAGGATCTCAAGGTATGTACGTCTTAGACAGGGCCAGCCCTGTGTCAAGCAGCGCCTGGCGCCAGTTAAAACCTCAAAGGGCGCTGTATTATGTATACAATTTCAAAGTTAATGTTCAAGTTCTGTGAAAGTCCTATTAAAGTTCTGTTACTATCTACTATGTTACTAGGTTCTGTTACTACTACTATTGTTACCATGAAACAATTGGCCTATAGTAGGAGATTTTCAAATATTGTCAGGTTATTTGTAACCCGGGAATGATTGACTATCTTTAAAACAAAACAAAAATGTATTTAAGGAAGACATACTTTCTTAATTCCCTTTTAAACTGTATTATATTTTCAATCTCAGTAATTTCATTCGGTATTTTGTTGTAAAATTGGACGGCCTAGTGGTACCTCAGAAATTTATAGGTGCTTGATTTCTTCCATGAGGGATATCTAATTTGTTTTGCATTTATCGTACCCTCGTGATTGTAATTTATTTTTCCTTTCATTCCTTAGACATATAAAAATAAATACGTTTAAATATGTTTGCTTCACTATCATAAAATTTAGTTCATTTAACATGTCTGTTATCCGTTGTCTGTTGCATTTCAGTATTGTTCGCATTTTTTAATTTTCTCTTAATTGCAGAGAAAAATAATACTTAATTGCAGAGAAAAATAATAACGGTAATTGTAGTGTGGTGATATGATTATAGATATCATCTGACTTGTTTCTTTATTTACTTTGTTTCCGATTCTGCGAAGGAAAGATATTTTGTTGAAATTTATTTGATTACATAGTCTGCATTTTTTACAGGTTCCGTCTTATTGTTATAAACATTTGGATCCTTGTGCCTGCCTATGTTCATTGTTCATGTATTTTATCTTACTAGCGTTTAGTTATCATTTATTTAGTTTGAGCCATTTTGACGCAGTATCTACGTCATATTTTTTGTTGATTTGTTTATTCCAGAATGTATGCAGATGTAGTACAATGCAATACATTACGTATTAGGAAATAATACACAAATAGATAAAATCCAATAAATAAAATTGAATAGAAACAGAAAAGAGGTGAAAAAATCAAATTAACAGTTTATGGGGGATATTTGATCGTCTCCCGATTCCAGGGGGCATCAATCAGGAAGGACTCCATTCAGGCAACCATGGCAGTGATTCCATTTCTTCGATTGTCGTAGTCTGCGCCATAAGCCAATCAAGCGGTGGCAAATAGTGTACTCGTCCCTCTAGGAACATTTCCGAAGTGCTGCAGTATCTCGGTAGGCGGAATAGTTGGCGATAAGCATTATTGTAAGCGTCTTTTAGCTTATGCCATAGGGATTCAGTCTCATCTACCCACAGTTTTGATGTATGCAGAATTCATGTGCAGAATGCTTGAATAGTTTTCTTTTGACGTTTGTGCTGCAAAAGTAAAACTGCCTTTACAGCGGTGACTGGATAAATCGTCAAAATGAAAATTCAACACACCTACAGTGATATAAGGTCATGAAAAGTGATGAAACCAAAACTAGGTTGAATAGGTTACGCGTATATCTATTTAACTCAATTTTTGTTTCATCACTTTTAATGACCTTATATCACTTTTTAAAGGTGTGTTCTGTTGTTATTGTGGTGAGTTATCATGCAACCCTTGACAGCATACCTACTACGGATCGCTCATTTTGTATATCTTATCATCAGGTGGTCTGTGATAATCTGTTCCAAGTATTTTAAGCTAGGACTAATAGAACTTGATAATTTTAACTTTGAATTTGCGAAACTGTTCAAATTGTATGAAACTACCCTTCCATAATTATCATAAATTCTTTTATTTTTCGGAATAACTTTATTGAGTAAAACCTCAAATTGTAATATTTAAATATTGAAGACAATATTAGTGATTTCTAAACGAAAATCTGAAACAGAAAAATCAGAAAAGGAAACGGTTGTAACAGTTGGTAGAGCACTGTCCCGGAAAGACAAGGGTCCTGGGTTCGAGTCCCAGATGTGACCGTTTCCTTTTCTGATTTTTCTGTTTCAGATTTTCGTTTAGAAATCACTAATATTGTCTTCAATATTTAAATATTTCAATTTGAGGTTTTACTCAATAAAGTTATTCCGAAAAATAAATATTCATTCTAGACTTGCAGAAAAGTCAACAGATGTCGCACATTAAAAATAAAAAATAAGATAGGTTTATCTAAAAGAAGCTGTCTGGATTGCATTTAGTTCGGGTTGAATCTTGCGATCATACATAAAGATAGTTGCCAATAAAAATGTGCGGTGAAAAAATGAAGGCAATGTTAGTAGTTCTTATTCGAAGTATGATACAGTTAAAAGTGACCGAGGGGAATAGGGTCCCATTAGCGCAGTTGGTAGAGCACTGTCCCGGAAAGACAAAGACAAACTAAAGAAAGGTCCTGGGTTCGAGTCCCAGATGTGACCGTTTCCTTTTCTGATTTTTCTGTTTCAGATTTTCGTTTAGAAATCACTAATATTGTCTTCAATATTTAAATATCATAAATTCGTTTACCCCAAACATTCGCGGTATGTTCGTGTAACACACTTAACAATGGTTTTGATAATAAAACTATTATTATAATTGATTTTTTCATTTTTATCTTTTACATAATACATATTAAATGTGAGTGATTTCAATTATTGCAGAGTTTTGTCCACGTATCCACAGCCTTTTCCCAGCCCTTCAGGGAAGGTATAGACGAGCGCTTCTACCAGTCTCCGCTGGACCCGCTCAACGTCATCGACTTCACCGAAACGGCGGATCCAGACCTCGTGGAAGACGTGGCCATGAAGTGAGCTATACAAACTTTATACCAAACCTAGTAGACTTTGTATTAAGGCGAAGCTTAATGCCAAATCACTATTTTGATTAATCTTTATAACGAATTCATGTACATTATGAAAACCAAAAAATATGCTTTAGTTAAATTGAAGGTTTTCGTATCGCTTCGCTTGAGCAGAATACAAATAAAAAAATAAATTACTCAATAAAAAATATAAATGCAAACTACTACAAAAATATTTTTTCAATAGAAAAGTATGAACGCATAAAGGAAACAACTTTCAAAAAATACAGTTTTATAGCTAAGATTATCTGTGATAGTTTCGCTTGATTAACTTTTTTGCTTTCTAATAAAATTATTTACAAAATAAATAAAAACCAGTTTTGTGCTTGAAATCGAACGTTTTTAGACTCCGTTTGTCAAGCGATTTTAATGCCGATTACCTACAATATAAGGTATACTAAGAATGTACACATTTTTGGCGTGTTGCTTCTTCTTAAACAGTGATAGAAAGAGAGAATACCAAGCTTTCAATTTGCATTAAAAAATTACCATAAATTCTCCTGAATAATCACTAATCACCATTCGCGGATTTTAAGTAAGACAAAAAAAAATGTAATAATTTATAGTTCAATGTTTTATTTATTGTGAAATACTGTGTATCCAATAACGTGTCACATCATCATAAAATTACAATAATAACTGTTACATTAAGGCTGCGTTCAAAAAGAAGAAGAATAACGTGTCTTGAAAGGGAGATATGTAAATACGAATATTAGAGGGAGCGCGCTAATATTAAAAAATATAAAGGCGAAAATTGGGAAAATATTTAATAAAAAAATTATTCGCTTAAAATATAGTAAAATATGAGGATGTAGCATTTAAAGGTACACTGTGATTTTTTGCATACCTGAAATCTGTTAAATAACAGAACAAAATAATTTTCGTAGCATACTTTGCATTTTTTTTCTATCAAGGAAATTTCATACAATTACCGTTTCGGTTCGGCAAACTTATTTATTTTATTTTTATTTATTTATTTTATATAATATTCATTTTTGATGGGAAGAGATGGGAAGGCTGACAGAGATATTGAAAGAAGAGTAAATGCAGGTAACTCCATTAATGGAGGACTGAACGCAGTTGGCGCTAACAAAAAATTGTCCAAAGAAGCGAAGTTAGTAGTCCACAATGGAGTGCTGGTACCTACCCTGATGTATGGAAGTGAGGCATGGAACTGGCAAAGAAAGGATGAAAGTAGATTGAATGCTGTTGAAATGAGATCCCTGAGGCGTATGTGTGGTAAAACCATGTATGATCGTGTGAGGAATGTGGATATCCGCAAAGAGTGCAAGGCTGATGTAAGCGTAATGAGTAAGATCAAGAAAGGGACGCTTAGATGGTTTGGGCATGTAGAGCGAATGAGCGAAGAAAGGAGTGTAAGGTGAATATACGATGCAAATGTGAATGGTAGCAGAAGTCGGGGACGCCCGAGGAAGACATGGCATGACCAAGTGAATCAGATACTTGAGTCGGGACATGTCAAGAGTCAGAACAATAGAAGAGTATGTATGAGACGATGTATGAATGTGAATGAGGCAAGAAGTGTGTGCCAAGATCGAGTTGTTTGGCGGTCCGTCCTCTCTGCCTACCCCTGCGGGGAAACGGCGTGATGGTTAGTTAGTTAGTTAGTTAGTTTATCCTCAAAAATAATTAATATTTTTTAAGAACTTAAAAACTTAAAGTGTTCAAGGGAAATATGTTATTTATTTATTAATAACGTCACCTAGATACGCTTCCTTGTGTAAAACCAAATATTTATCAACAAATTATTATAAGCATTAATTACTCGACTGAAATATCCATACAAATTGAAAATATGGGAATTACGGGAATTCCCATCGGCGGCCATTTTCCCATTTTTATTCGGGAGATATTTTCAATTTGTATAGATATTTCAGTAATGAATACTTATAATAATATGTTATCCTTTTTGTTGTGCATAAAAACCTTGTTTTATCATTAAAAAAAATAAAAATATTTATTACCATCCGGAAGTCTGAATTTTAAACATAAAATGTGTACTCCAGAAAAAGGTAGTTTAGAAAAGGTAGTGTAGTCATTCTCCCCAAAGGCATGATCATGGTATGGTAGGTTGGTCCTGCCTCTTGGAAAAAAAAGTCTGCTGCCTAGCTCTGATGAAGTTATCGGGGACATAGCGTAATACATTCCAGAACATCAGGATTGCATATGTGCTCATTGAACAGCTTGCTACTAACACTTTTTCTGAGATCTAGATGATCTGGTCCTGGCATTCCAGCGAGTGAATCCGAAGATACAACAGAGGGTAGTACCCAAACGCTCGCATGTGAAGGTATCGCATTAAGAACCAGTTGAACGATGGCTACCTTTACCTGTATTTAGGTATTATTTCTCTAGTTCTTAAGAGGAAGCTGTAAGCCAAAAATGTGTATATTCTTCGTATACCTTATATTGTAGGTAATAGGCATTAAAATCGCTTGACAAGCGCAGTCTAAAAACGTTCAATTTGAAGCAGAAAACTGGTTTTTATTTATTTTGTAAATAATTTTATAAGAAAGCAAAAAAGTTAATCAAGTGAAACTGTCACAGATAATCATAACTATAATACTGTATTTTTTTTAAGTTGTTTCCTTTACGCGTTCATACATTGCTATTGAAAATTTTTTTTTTTTTAGTAGTTTACATTTATATTTTTTATTGAGTAATTTTTAAATTTTATTTGTATTCTACACAAGCGAAACGATAGGAAAACCTTCAATTTATGTAAAGCGTATTTTTGGTGTTCATAATGTACACCAATTCGTTATAAAGATTAATCAAAATAGTGATTTAGCATTAAGCTTCGCCTTAGGCGATGGCGGCCTAAATTTAGGTGGACAATTTTTGCCAATTTATTTGAGATGATAAATAATTTTGCAGGTTCCAAGGCAAGTGGTCTAATATGTACACGTTTACCAAGAGTCTGGCCGAAGATACGGTGCGGCAGTTGGGTGTTGGGCTTCCCACCGCCATCTTCAGACCGTCTATCGGTAAGAAAACTAAATTTCCCTATTTTATGGACTCCATCAAAACCTTGTTCAGTTCAACCTTGACGCTATACGAGTATTCCAAATGTATCAATTAACATGTTTGTTCTCTACATCGTTGCTTTATTTATTTATTTTTTCTTTACATTGTATCTTATTTTACGTTAGAATTTATAACCTCACTACACTAGGACAAGCCTCAACTAATCTTTAATCATGTGTTAGTTAGTAGAGACCTGAAAATTTTCACGATTACACAAATTTTTAGGCGAATTATTTTAAGTGAAAAACGCGGAAGTTTTCCATTTTACCGAGAATCATGAGAAAATTCGCAATTTTCTAGCAAAGGAATGGGGTATTTTCGCAAACTATTAATACCGTTAAAAATGGATGCAAGATTTAAAGTTTATAGAAAACTTATTCACAAATATATAAAAAACATTAACTATCGTAATTTTTGTTCATTTTTTCGAATAAAATAAATAATAAATGTCACAAAGTTTTCACAATCAAAACATAAAATTCCTACAATCATGTTTTTTGGCATGCTCATTAGCTGGTAAAATTTTAGAATTGCTGGACACGTTAAATACGAAGACGTCAAACAAGAAAAAACGTGGTGAAATCAGCCAAAAATAGAAAAATTTTAAAACTGCGATTTAACATAAATAGTTGTACTTTATAGTAATTAAGTTGTACGGACGCAATGAAGCATGTTGAGTCTGCTCTACAGGTATTTCAATAGAACCTACTCTAGTGAGCTAGCAACATTGATCACCTGTGTAACGGTGAACGTGAACGAAAACGAGCGGAACACCCGTTGATGTTTGTTTTATTAGAACGGGTCATTTCTTCGACTTTTCAGTACGTGGCTCGTATGTGGAACGAGCTACCTACATCTGTTTTTTCCCTACCTTAACCCGCCTCACACTACTGGCCAACCGGGTGGCGATAGTTCCCCTATCTTTACACTGAACAGACAGGGGCCTCTTGTGAGGTCTCATGTAAAACATAAAAATAAAGTTAAACTAGTTGTTATTTAAAAAACAATATTAGTATTGAGCGCACCTGAAAGCACTCTGAAAGATTGCCTAAATAATGTTTCTGCCGAGACATTTCATTTAACATTTCAGGCTTCGTAGTAAGCGTTAAAAAAGAAGAAAAAATAATTTTAAATGCAGGAAAAACGATAATAATTAATCGAACATTGTGAAAATATTTTATAAAACAAAACTCGATTAAAAATAGAGCAAACATTTCTGTTATAAATATATCAAACCTTCACTTATAAATATAAATAATCGGTTTCATGATAACTCAACACAGTGACATTCAACACACCTTTAAAAAATTATATAAAGTCATTAGAAACGATGAAAAAAAAACCTAACCTAATTTAACCTACTTAACCCAGTTAATAAAGTTTTTTGTTTCATCAAAATGGTGACCGGATATATCATCACAATGATAATTATCACATCTTTAAAAAGTTATATAAAGTCATGGAAAGTGATGAAACATAACCTTATTAACTGGATTAAGTAGGTTAGGTTAGGTTGGGTTAGGTTTAAATTATTTTTTTCATCGTTTCTAATGACTTTATATTTTTAAAGGTGTGAATTATCACTGTGTTGAGTTATCATGGAACCATTTATAATCCCAATCTCATCAAAGAAGAAACTGGTTCTTGTGCTTGGTGAGCGAGTTACACTAATTATAAGGAAAATAGAATAACATTATGCAATAGGTAAGTATATATATAATAGGAACAATAGAAACTTCTGGATCATCTATATGTGTAGGTGTACATAAATAGGATTCTGTTACATACTAAATATTGAGCAATTAAGAGGGTAATTAGAAACATCTAAATAAAGTAGAGGTCAAATGGTTTTTATTTGGATAGAAAAATGAATAGGTATTTGGGGATCTGGTTAGGAGGTACGGAATGAAAGAGGTCGTGAAGGTCACAGTGTTTATTTGAGTCAGGTTGCCGTGATGAGAGTTGACTAAGGACTGATGATGAATTCTCCGGATGCAGGCGGTGATGTGCGGGTCAAACGCGGGTCAGTGAGTCGACGCCGCTGCTGGTGACCGGACTCGTTGACGGCGAAGAACGTGGGTCTTCAGGTACTCCAGTTCTGAAGGGAAGGCCGAAGGTGCGGTGGACCTTGTAGGCGGTGATGTACGGGAGGTGCGTGGATGCAGCGCTGGTCAGATGCGCTGGAACAAGGCGCTATGATGATATCCCGATGGAGTCCATGGTTGATCCGTGCGGAGCCGGGAATATTATCCTTCGCGCGATGAAGGTGCGCGGATTATCACTCGTTGAGCCTTGTTAACTGACGGCTGATTGATGACTGACTGACTGCTCGCTGCGCCGGGCCCATTTATACAGAACGGCCGACGGCAACAGTAGGTAGGCGAGATCGCAAGTAAAACGGAGACACTCGCTCAGTCTGGGCCGTACTGGAACTTTAGGCGATAGGCTAGAACCTTCTAGTGAGTTGGCGTAATGTGCCAGACCAACTCGCAACGTATTGTCGTAGGTAGCTCTAGACGTCGCGAGTAGGTAGTTCTCGGTAGTAACTCGCAAGTAGATAGGTAGGTCGTGTTGTTTACTATTAGCGAGATAATCTGGATTATTCTCTCGCTCTATGTGGTAAGTAAAGCATGCGAATACCTAAGCACAGGTTCTCCTAGTGAGGTGTTCACAAAACACTACTTCTAACCCATGCAGGTACTGATTATTAACATATTTTGTATAACTGGTACTTATTATGTAAACTGTGTGTAAGAGAATAGAAATTGATAAATTTTAAAATATGGTACATTAAAAATATTTTACTACCGTACATTTATATTCCAGTTACCTCGTCTTATAAAGAGCCCCTTCCACGCTGGGTGGATAATTACAATGCCGTCACTGGGTACCATTTCTTTGCCGGGCAAGGACTTTTGAAGTAAAATATGAACATTTTTCTTTATGTATACATTAAGGCGATGCCATACGTAGTAATGCAAAATCATGTGTTTTTGGTTTGAAAATTTGGTCGCCTAGAAATGTTTCAGATGCTTTAATTAAATACTGCGAGTAGAATACATCTTAGCCTTTGAAATAATCGAGTATTTTTTAGATACGTGTTTTTATAAGCCCAGAAAAAAATTGTGTAAAGGCCTATGAAAACTGCTTTAAAGTTCAAAATCTCCCACTTACAAACCCATTTTCGGTTATGATTTTATTGTATAATGTGGCAAATTAAATTATTTATAAAATGATCGAAAAAAAATTAAATATTTATGCCTGAACATCCACAAAATAAAATAAAAGGCACTTTTTGACCACGTTTTTTTCTTGCATAAATCAAAACAAGCCGATGGTGTTAAGCGGGTATTTAAACCTTATCGCCATCCACGTAAGGGTTGTTATTGATTGCGGCTAAATTTAAAATATTACACGACGTAGTGCATCGCCTTAATGCGGATTTTTTTTGTATACCTGCTTATATTTTTTCTCCCCTCTAGTCTAGACATTAACATTATCTTTACTACCTCTTTACTAACCGGATGGTCGTGAAATTGCAAAACATAGTGATGTAAACATATAACTTACATTTTTCCCAAATATTTTTTATAAAGTTTGGGAACCTCTGATGTAGCGAGATATAAACATGAATTGTTCTTTCCAGAGTGATAAAGGTTCCAAAGGGATCCGGTACAACCAACATGGTCCCAGTGGACATGTGCATCAATGGTCTGATTGCCTCAGCCTGGGAAGTGGCAGAACAATTTGACAAAAGGTTCGAACAAACAAACTTTATATTTCGAATTACTTATTAGTAAATAATTAGGCCACCTTAACCCTTAAATGCATGACTTTTTTTATTTAAAAAAATATATATTTTTGCATTCATTTTATTAATTAAAAATAGGGAAAAATAATTAAAAAAATATTTTTCAATAAATTTTGTTTATTTTGAGAAAAACGTTATTATATCATATGTGAAACACTATGCATCCATGTCTTAAAAAATGCTCTTACCTAATGTTACAAAAATAATTATCATTGAATAAAGCGAACTAATTTATGACTTATACTTAAAAAAAGAAGACAAATAAAAACATGGGAAAGTATTAATTTAAATGAAATGCCGTAAAACAGTTTTTGTTCTTATTAAAACATAGAGGGACTTTGTACTTTTTGCAGTGGTAGTACGTCAGACTATTGCAGGTAGGAAGTCGACACCTCTGCCTCTTTTCGTGCCATGTTGACCAATGAGATACCTCATCGCTTCTTATGTCTTTTGGTGGGACATTTAATTTTGGGCCTTTTTTCTTCTTTTGTAAAACGGGCTCTAAACTCCCACTTGGCCGACCAGGTCGTTTGTTGGTAAACTTAGAGTCAACGGTGCATAAAGATCGAGCAATTAGGGTTTTAAATTGGGCGAGACGCATAATATTTTTTGTATTGGCATTTTTTTGATCTTGTACTCTTCTATATAGAAACCAAGAATTTACTATAGTCATATCAACTAAATGGTATAGCACCCTCATATACCATCTATTGCTTCTCATCGCAATTTTATGTCTTCCCATGACACTGTCTAGTAAGACCTCCCATATGTCTGTTGTACTCTATTATAGCAAATGGGCAGTTAACTGTGACCTTAGTTTTCTTTTTTTGTCATAACGTTCAACAGTTTTCATTGGAAGTTCCCCTGCAAAAGACGATAGTAATGTGACCACCTTTTTATACCTCCGAACAACATTAGACATTTCAACGCCTTGATACGATCCATTAAATTCCGAGCTTGTTCCTCGTGGAGCATTTTACATTATTTTTTCATCTGGTAGCTTACATTCAGGGATTCTATTCCTCCTAACTGTCCCAAGAGATGCAAATCATCCGCAGTAATATTTGCAGGTCTTGAAACATCTTTTTGCAGAGCGTAGAGATTTGACTGTTCTAGTATTTTATTGATAATAGCATCTGTAAAAAAATATTTGAAAAAATCGAATGGGGTTTCCAATTCCATCACATCCGAGGGCAATCGCCTGTTTCCTGTAAATTCCATGTCGGAGTCTTCAAGCTGCTGGTTTCTTTTCTCCACAAAATTGACGATTTCACAACTTTTGAAGTAGACGAAACGGGCGTTGTCGTTGTAATATCAGTTTGGCCACTAGATAAAACATTAGGTAGATTATCACCGTCAACATTATTTGGTAGATGATTCTCAACCGGATATCTTCAGGTTCACTTTGATCATCTGAATCGTAATTTACTACGGCGCAATAATTTTCATCAGCTATACTGTCATCATCCGTAAAATCCATTCCATCTTCACTGTCAGATAAGCGATTAATTAATTCGTCCAACTCCTTTTCGGATAAACCCCTCTTTGCCATTTTGAAACAACGTTATGCTATAATTAGTAATGACTAAATACAAATGTCAAAATATGGTCTCAGTGCATAGTGTTACATATATGATATAATAACGTTTTGTCATATTTAGACTGTCAAAATACATAATACACATTAAATTTATATTTAAAACACATAAACATACCTTATTATTTGTGAAATAATATAATTACGATCCAACTCATCGAAAAAACACTATATTTTGATTTAATACTGTACATCAAAATGCACACAATCTGTAACCTCCAACTGTCAAGTTTAAAATCAAAATTTCAAATTATTGTGTATCATCTATTGTAATTTTTCGACAACATTATTATGCAGAAATAATGTAAAAACAATACTGTAATACCAAAACCCACCAACAGATGTCAAAATGAATAAGAAATAAAAAAATCTAATTATATCAGATGTGTTACACTATGCAGTTAAGGGTTAAGGCGAAGCTTAAGGCCAAATCACTATTTTGATTAATCTTAATAACGAATTGGTGTACATTATGAATACCAAAAAATATGCTTTAGATAAATTGAAGGTTTTCCTATCGCTTCGCTTGAGTAGAATACAAATAAAAAACTAAATTACTAAATAAAAAATATAAATATAAAATACTAAAAAAATATTTTTTCAATAGAAATGTATGAAGGCATAAAGGAAACAACTTTAAATAAAATACATTATTATAGCAAAGATTATCTGTGACAGTTTCACTTGATTAACTTTTTTGCTTTCTAATAAAATTATTAGGAAAAAAATTTAAAAAATAGTTTTTTGCTTGAAATCGAATGTTTCTAGACTCCGTTTGTCAAGCGATTTTAATGCCTATTACCTACAATATTAGGTATACCAAGAATATACACATGTTTGACTTGTAGCTTCCTCTTAAAGTTAGTTGCTGGTGTACTCAAGCGCCTGCTATGTGTTGATACCGCAATCTGCATAACTTCAGAATTAATGTGCAAAAGATATTATTGTTGGTAGGAGTCGTTCCGTGTAATTAATAGATAATACGTTCAAACGCCTGCCAAATAGTGGTACCGCAATCTGCATAACTTTAGAGTTAGTATGCAAAAGTCATTATTGTTGGTAGGCGTTGTTCTGTGTAATTAATAGATAATATGTTCAAACGCCTACAAAATATCGGTGTTATAAATATGTCAATGCATTTCCTAATTCGTTTGACAAGGATACAAATGTGTGTTTTCCGTTTAAAATGTTGAGCTGGAAATACACCGTATTTTTTGTTGTAAGAATTGACATTTTTTTCACTGCAGTGTCAGTTTTTCAGTTTCCGCTCTCTGTTGGTTTAATTCTTAAGTTATTGATTTGTTATGTTTTGAAATTGGATTGAATTAATGAATCGTTTTATTTACTAGGAAACTTGAAAACCAAACGCCATCTTCCGACGACATAAAGATCTACAACTACGTCCTGGCTGATAACCCCATCAACACTTGTAAATCGTTTGACCTCATGTTCAGAGATGGTAGCACCTACCCTTCTAACAGCACCGTTGGGTACCACACACACCTATGGAAGGTGGCCCCTGATGGCGCTAACCGTTTGGCTAAAATACTCTTACACAGGATACCAGCTGTCTTCAAAGATACGCTTCTGTTTTGTACTGGGAGAGAACCGAAGTAAGCAATACTATATTTATATTCATTCTATGACATGTCGTCACTGGCTAGACCTTTCGGCCAGCCCGATTGTACCAAGTGGTGCGCGCCATCTAAATTCTGCAAGTTTGGACAGTAACTGGTAGGTTATATGTAGCCAGTAGCAAGAATAGTGGTCAGTGGAAACTAAATAAGTTTACTGAGAAAATTGATAAGTGTTGTCCATATGTGCAGATACTTGAATAGGGGCGAGTTAAAATAATATATATGCAAAATACGCTTAATTACAAAACAAATTCAGCATCTAATTTGCCAATTTACAGATCCCTTCATACACTAAATAATATTTTCTAAACACAAACATTGACATTTTTTCGGATTCTCTGCCCAAATTCAAACGTGGCATCATGTCAATAATATAAACTGTTCAAACACACACACACACCTATATACTACACAGGTCACCTGGTAAAAGGAATATAAATACCACTTACCAGACATTACAAGAAAACATCTCGTAGGTACACAACATGAACTATCTAATACCTGTATATTGTTTCATCACTGTAATTCGTGTACTGTTTGTTTCTATAATATCAAAAAATAAATAGTAAATTACGCTAATTTTAAAAAGTTAGGATACATAATAATTATTAGAGACAAGAAAATTATGTTTTTTTTTTTGTCTGTCATATTGCCAATAACAGTTTTCTGATCCTTCTCAGGATGCAGTGATGTACCTATAGACAAAAATTTTCAAAAATGTCCCCTTCCTATTATGTGCACCTCTCACCTCCCCACCATGCAAAAGTAAAGATTAGGTATTTGACACGCTAGTATTAATTTATGAAATTGCAGGTATACCAAGATGTACGACTCGTTCGACAGGTACGAGGAAGCAGTTGGAAAATTCCTGGTGAAGCAATGGAGGATGTCCAACAATAACGTCAAACTGCTGATAGCCAACATGCATGACACGGATCGACAACTCTTCCCCTGTGACGTCCGAGATATCAACTGGAATGATTACTTTAAGTAAGTATCTACCTAGTATATTTCTACAATTTTAATATGCCGATGATTTCAAACTGCTAACTTGATAAATGTTTACCCAAAGTCACGTGAAGTCCCGCGCAATACATTACCAACTAAACAATAATATAAAGGAAATATTTACCGTTGAGTTTTAAATACACGGTATCCGGAAACTCGTACCACAAGGGGGGGAAATGGTGAATCTACATCACTTAGGTCCTGTATATATGTACATTTGTATATGTGGTATCACCTGCCAGGGCTTCTTGACAGGGAGCTAACTTGACAGAAGTAAATATCTCTCTTAGCAAGGATACGGACTGATTCATTATTAAATCACTCACTAGATCTAATTGGTCCTAAAAACCATAGATATGCCAATATATAGATAGACAGCAAAATTCTCATTGGTGGATGGAATCAAATGACGTCACAATATTTCGGTTCCAATTTTCGATCGGAGTTATACCCCTCTGGACTGACTGATATACGGGGCCATAGAGACTTAAAACAACATTTTTTAACTAAAGGGTAAACCACAGATAACATTAATCATAGCAGTGTTCCCAAAATAAAAGATAAAATATCCAGTACTTGCCTAGTGATTTATTATTCACTAAAATTCTTAATTCAAACGTTATGAAATAGATGATATGACCGGGTGGCGTTTTCGTATTTAAAAATTCCGTCGAATACTACTACACCACGGGTGTGACTGAGATATCAAGATACGCTTACTCGCTTACACTAATGTGAATACGGAATACTGCAAGAGACGACCTACTGCTAGTAGGTGGTCCTTCTCATACTTGTGTGTTGCTACCATCTTCTTTGTCGCTCACTTTCTCTAATGGCGCTGATAATCTTCGAGAAAGAATATAAATAATTGTATTTTTTAATATCAATAAGAAAAATTTATAAACAAAATGTTATTCCTTGGCATTAGCGTTGCAAATGCAAGCACTTTCTCGTCACTCACGAGGGCATTTTGCAATTTTTATGCAATTTTGTTAGAGGCCCCGAAAATCCGTAGATGGGGGTTGGTTGAAAAATCCTTAAAAACATTTATACAGGGTCTAGTTGTGTCTTTCTCCGTCCTGGAGGAATCTCCATTCTCCTTGGTTGGACAGTTTCGGAGTGAACTTCACAAGATTTTAGCTGAAATCGGTAAATCTACCGAAAATTCGGTAGGGTGAAGAATCACTGACTAAAACTACGAAATCAAAAGCACGACAATTAGCGTTGCTTTTGCTTGCCACTTTGAGAGCTCTTCCACGTCTATGATATGTATTGTAACATCGTTGTTTTTGGCCTAATATTTTATAATATGGATCGTACTTCCAGAGAGGGGTTTAAACATCAATTTTTTTTCCAGCACTCTCTTCCTCGGGATGAGAAGACATCTTTTAAAAGAAGACGACAGCACGCTGCCAGAAGCCAAGAAGAGATACACAAGGTAATTACTCCGTGGTTCATCCTCATACAAAATGATTCACTTGTTTGTGCCATACAAGGGCGTATGAAAAATAATAATACTCGTAGATTAAATTCCTTGAAAATACAACAACTTTTTGCTCCTCTTTTATCAAGTTGTGGTAAGTAGAGGGATGAGCAATGAAGGGGAGCAATCCCCCAGGATTCGAACCCTCCCTCCATTGTGGAATGCTATAGCTACGCCCTTGGTGCCATGTCTTCCTCGGGCGTCTCTGACTCATTCTATCATTCACTTTCGCGTCATGTACAGGGTTTTCCAATAAGAGGTGTTATTTTGAATAGCCCGCTATTTCGGTAGATGTTACTTTTGAAGCTGTCATTTTTTGACATTTGATAAGTAAAAACTACGCCATTAATAAAAATGGAACGATACACGCTTCAACAACGCATTGAAATTATTAAAATTCACTTGAGTGAATCAAATGCAAATTATCTTGAGTGATGAGGCCCATTTCCACCTCGGTGGCTTCGTCAACAAGCAAAATTGTCGCATCTGGGGCTCGAAAAACCCAAAAGTTATTGTTAAAAAGCCTCTCTATCCTCAAAGTGTGACTGTTTGGTGCGGTTTATGGTCTGGCGTAGTCATTGGACCTTACTTTTTCGAAAATGAGGCTGGAGCAACAGTAACGGTGAATGGATTGCGATATCGAGAGATGATTAATGATTTTTTATGGCCGGAATTGGATGGTATTGATCTGGACAACGTTTACTTTCAACGAGACGGCACTACGTGCCACACAAGCAACGAAACCATTGATCTTTTATGATTAAATATCAAAATAACACCTCTTATTGGAAAACCCTGTATTTTTGTTGACGTTTTTAAGTTTTCGCATAAAATTCTGAACTTTGTTGACATTTAAACATGAAAAGAAGCAAACCATTTTCATATATTCTATAATTTCTTTCCACATATTCAATAGAATAATAATGCCTACTAATCGTTTCTTAACATATATTATTATCTTTGAATTCATTCCAGGTTGTACATCCAGAACAGGCTGGGTTACCTGTTCATCCTTTTGATAATTGGAGGTGGTATCTACGAGGTTAATGAAGCACGCATAAACTATCAAACGAATATGGGAAATGTGCAGATTTCAACTGAAGCAAATAAATTCCCATGCAAAAGAATGAACGTACGTGCTCCTGAGGAGATTCCCCGGAGTGAATAAATCGTTCATTTTTAAATATAATGGTCGGTTTTTTATTGTATTTTGATCTCCTCCATAAATGCTCTCCAAGCCTCTCGTCATTCGACTCCAGGCAGTCCTTAGTCCTTCCCGTCCTGCTCCAATCCTCCTCCACACAGTCTTCACACATCTTCCTCGGTCTGCCATTGGATCGTTTCCACAGGGGCATCCCTTTGGGTCATATTTTTGTTGTTCTGTAATCTGTAAAGAACAATCCAGTTATAAAAAAACTCAGTTATTATGTGTTGTGTTCCCACAACTCCAACTCATCGTGAAAGGAGATTTTAGAGAATAAATTCTTTATTTTAAATCAGGGATTTATTCAATACTTCGCGTATTACAAGAGTAACTTCGTTGGTCGAAAAGCAAGCTCTTTGCACTGCCCTCTATGAGTGCATCTGTGAAGCTCTTAGCTAACTCACTTCCCAACATCATGCAATTCGGTACAAAATATTACA
The DNA here is from genome assembly GCA_026573805.1 of Hesperophylax magnus. Taxonomy (NCBI): domain Eukaryota; kingdom Metazoa; phylum Arthropoda; class Insecta; order Trichoptera; family Limnephilidae; genus Hesperophylax; species Hesperophylax magnus. Next base: position 6,291,075 of record JAIUSX010000184.1, on the reverse strand, counting down.
AACACAAACTCAGGTACATCTACATAAAGTTAAAAAATTATAAAAACTCACTCAAATCAAAGAGAGACACAAAAGGGATACATAATACAACAACAATAATAATTATTAAATATATTTTAGTAATAACAGAACATTAATTTCTAAACCTTTATAAATTATCGACAAAAATGTCTACTTCAGCACACTCTACCTTATTATATGAAAATGAGCGAAATTTTTTTAAAAGTATTCAGATGAAACATGCAATGGCGTCTTAGACAGTAAAAGATTACTTTTTTAATGTATTTATTTCGTGACTTCTACCATTCTCTTCCACGTCATACATTTTCCTTAAATATCTTTCTTCGTTCATTATCGACCACCATAACACGGGCATGTGCCTAGCATGGTGGTCGAAAAATTCCTCAATGCATGTAACTAACAATTTTACAGAATAAAGAAACTTTAAAAAAATTACGAACGCCTCATGTACAAGTATTTGATTCTCTTTGTAGTGCCATGTCTCCCTCAGGCGTCCCCAACTTCTGTTATCGTTCACTTCCACGTCATACTTTCTCCTTACTCCTCTTGCTTTGTTCATAACTTCCGCCTCATTAATTATTTCATTCATACCTTAGAATTTTACTACTATTCAAAGGTTCAAGAAAACCGCATTGTTAGTTAAACCCCTCCTACCCAACTTCTACCGATTTGTTTATTTATTTATTTCACGCCTATTAAGGCTTTTACATACATATATATAAAAAATATTTACGAAATTATACACGAAAATATTGCAGGAAACGACTATTTAAAACAATTGCAGAAAAATAAATATAAAGTCAAAATATCACTGAACTTGATCTACACAGCATGGCACAAAAGGCACAAAACATAAACAATCCAAAATATTTTTTTCCGTTTCAGTTGACAAAATTATTATGTTTTAGTCAAATCAAATACCTTTATTAAAATATTCCACTATTTGATGAGAAAAACTTCAATAGGGTATTCTTATATATTGAAATCGATGTACTAAATATATCAACAACATCGTAGAATTTGTTTCCTAGCTGTTGAATCCGTCGTATAGGAGTGTGATATTGGGACGTTGGTATAGAATTGCTACAATAGTATGGTAGGTAACCGACCTGCTTTGAGTATGAAAAGAGATTACATATAATAAATCAGGGGTATCAAACATTGAATTAATGATTTTATACAAACAGGTTAAATCGGAAATAATTCTACGATCAGATAATTTTATTAAGGGCCAGCTTTCCGCGTAAAGAATTTAGATTTGGGCAACACCCACAAAATAAACAATATTTAGTGTTAAAAGAATCCGACAGAGGTGTCTGAATTCGTATTAGGAATAATTTTGGGGATTTTTTAATAATTTAAATAACGAAATTAAATTACCGACATCTATTGCAATTATAGAAAAACAGAACCATTTTTAGTTAGCACCGAGCAAATTAGAACGAAGTCGAATTGAAGATGGTTCTCAAAATATGGGTTTTATTACGGATTTAATTAATTAATTTTTTTTTTTAATTTTACAAAAAACATTTACGAAAGTTATTTGTATAGGTATACAAATTACTTTACTTTACTAAAATACTATTATCACTTTTATAAAAGTAATTTATAACTTTTATAAAATCAATAAATATATTTTTACATCAATAAGGTTTTTCTTATATGGTTATCTTTAAAGGGTGTCCGGGGGTAAAGTGCTCAAACTTCAGGAGGTTATTCTAAATGCTAGAAGAAGTAAAAAAGAAATGGAAATTATTCGAATTTCCAAATTTTTTCCACAAAAATTTATTTTCCGTAGAAGAAATTGTTTTTTTTTCTATACAAAAAATTAAACTTTTTTACTCGAAAACTATCTTAAAACGTTGGAATTCCAAAAAAGTTTTTTTTCTTTTTTACTTGTACTATCAATTAGAATCACCTCCCGAAGTTTGTGCACTTTACCCCCGACATCTTGTATAATATGCGCAATATAATATTTATACACGTGTAATACCTACTTTTGTACATTTATATAAATTATATACACGTTTACATTTTTATGCTCATCAAATTTATTATATTATAAAGATAGATAGAAAGATCCTTAGTGCTTCCTGAGGACTTTCAAATCAGAAGACTTTTTTGTAATTATTTTTTTATTCATTTAAACAATTCAATAATTATAAAGAGTAATAAAACATGTAAGCAACATAAAATTACATTCTAAAATGTGAAAGGGGCTCTATTTATTTACATTTTTATGAAATTACTACTTTTAATAGTTTAAGCTTTCAGTGAACTGTCAATTTTATTTTTAACTTCTCTAAATATTATTTGTTTAAATTGTCAAATATAATTTAATCACAAACACAAGATTCACTCAAAATGAAAGATTGGTGGTTCCGAAATGTTCCCATAAATACGGTGAAAGAACCCTAAGCTATAAACTTATTACCCTAAACATGCTTCGAGCGAAATGCAGATCTGGAAACCTTATCGTCAATCTGAGCAAAACATACCATGAACGTCAATATAGCAACAGCCTTTGTTCTGCTGCAGTTTCATTAAATGCCGAGAGATCCGTTTACAGTCTCCAAAAAGCAATACTGGGGCACAACCCTAGAAGCAAAGCTAAAAGATTGGAATACAGAAAGATAAAAACACACCATTGTCAAAAATATCTTGGCCGTAAATGATTAAATAAAATTAGATTTATTCAGGAAGGCAAGCATTACGGTGATCGATGTTAAAAGTCTAACATAGCCCTAGAATAACTCCAGTATCTTTAAGAAACCTTTCTCTTAAAGCTCAGAAAAAAACTTTCCATGACAGTTAGATATACCACTCTACAACAAGACCGCGTACGGTAAAACTGTAAAAAAATAAAGTAATAAATAACAAAATAAATATTTCACAACACAATAATTTCATCGAAAATCTTAAATCCGTTTCACCTTTCTACATTTTCTATATTATCCTTAAGAGTATAATCCTTAGATAATGCCTTTTCAGATTATTCGTGGAAGCTAGAAAAAAATAAAATCATTGATTATAACTGCACTTCAAGTGACCTTTTAAATAACAGTAAAGGGCTCAAATGATTTTATTATTACGTCCGTGCCTTTGCATCTTTACAAGACTTGGGCAAAACATTCTGTAGCGGAGTATAGATTTCACATCTGAAACATAATTAAAGAGTTTATTGAAAATAGAACACCAAGGTACGGTTAGTCAAAAAACGTACAATAAAGTTAATTCTGGGTAGAAATTGTACAGTTGACATTCAGGACAGGTTCACTCCCTCCTCCTCAAAAAAGACCCTCTATACAGCATTCTCAAAGATGACACAGGCTCTGAGAGAAATTATTTTCTTCAGGGCCTCCTTCCGACACAAAAAATAACATCACTGAACTAAATTATATTCTTGTATTATTGTAGAAAGCAATCACTTTGTGGTTTGACATATTTAATAAAATAAAATACTTTTTTGTTTTAAAACCACGATATTTATTAATTTAAGAACCGACCGGTTTCGCTTTACTTAAGCATCATCAGGGTACAAATTAATACTAAACAAGAAGTACATAATTTGTGCATATATATAACAAAATATAGAGGGAGACAACATGATACAAATATAAGCAACACAAAGATGGTCATAAAATACATTAGCATAAGTGCACAAGTAATGGAAAAACCGCTAGATAATTATGTAGACTAATGGGTTATACGAATAAATCGGGAGAAACAAAACATCAATAAAACCTCAATAATAACGGTTTTTCCGAATTCGCAAATCATTTGATCGATAAAGATCATACATTCTGTCACAGCACCGGTACTAACATCTTACATAAAAACGGCCATGGTAACAGACTAAACAATTTAGAGGCACTAGAAATTAAAAAAGCTGTAAAAACCAAAAGTCAGATACTTAATAATCAATTAGACATATCGAGTAGTCCAATATTAAGTCTGTTTCCAATAAACCCATAAAAAATTCCCAGTTCTCCTTACCTCCTTACCACGTTGCCAGTTGATGTTTTGTTTCTCCCGATTTATTCGTATAACCCATTAGTCTACATAATTATCTAGCGGTTTTTCCATTACTTGTGCACTTATGTTAATGTATTTTATGACCGTCTTTGTGTTGCTTATATTTGTATCATGTTGTCTCCCTCTATATTTTGTTATATATATGCACACATTATGTACTTCTTGTTTAGTATTAATTTTTACCCTGATGATGCTTAAGTAAAGCGAAACCGGTCGGTTCTTAAATTAAAAATTATCGTGGTTTTAAAACAAAGAAGTATTTTATTTTATTAAATTATATTCCCCACAGTTTCAGAACTTTCAATAGCTTTTTTCGCTTGCACGTTCATTATTTTTCTGGATTCCACGTTCGAGTATTGTTATTTGGAACAGATGGCCCATATATTATTATTACATATTATATTATATTTCGGACATCGTTGCATTGTGAATCATTAGAGCAGATCTTAGAGTAATATTACTCTAAGGAGCAGATCTAAAGTGACGTGTGTATTTGTGTACGTAGAAAGTTAATTCACAAATAAATCACGATCATATAGTATCCTCAACAAGCAAACTAAATTAATAAGAACTTGCCCCGTAATTTCTAATGTTTTGGAATTAGTTTTATTTCCCAAAGTACGTATTCTGAAAAAAATAAAATAATAATTTTTATAACTTTTTACTACACAATACATAAATAAAAATATGAATTACAAATGTTTATTTATTTATTTATTTATTTAAACGCCCATTGGGCTTTTACATACATTGTTATTAGTGTTATTACATTAACTATGTGACATTTAAAAGTTTACCTACATATATAAATAAAATAGTTATTATATCTGTAGTACATAAATGTTTTACAAATAATACAGAATACCATTATGTTTATAATAAATATAAGCTTGTAAATCAAATATTGTACTTTTTTCTTCTCACCTATCATGCGTTGAACCCTTTGGAGATATATTCTTTTCTTTGGAATACGAGATGTCTTTCGCTTATTTCCCATCTTTGAAAAAACAATATTTATGAACTGATATACGCTTAAAATTATCTATAAATAGGCAATAGATTTATCTCCCAAAGTACGCATTCTGAAAAATAAAACAATACCTGTCACCTTTGTTACACAATATATAAATAATTTATTTTTATAATAAATATTACCTACGTAATAGTAAATAATAATATATTCATCAAATCAAAATTTATATTTTTCTTCTTACCTTACAATGTCCACCATGCGTTTTTGTTTCGAACGAAATAGTCTTTTCTTAGAAATACGAGCACTTTTTCGCTTATTTCCCATTTTCGGAATACAATATTATTATTTACGATAAATATTATTTAGGAGAAATCACGAAACGGGGAACAACACGACCGTCCGCGAAGCTCTCTAAGCAGTGACTGAAAGGCAGATAGCGTACGCGCGTGAGGAAGTGAGAGGGGCTGCAATAATCATGCTTAGAATCATAAGACGTAAGCGACTGTTGTGAAAATGTTTAATAAATCACGGCGTATTTCAAAAATAGCAAAAATCACTTTTGGGGTCTATTGAGTAGCATTAAAAGAAGCATTTTGATTTTTTTCATACATATAACTTGTAAAATAACAGAAATAAACGTGTTAATAATATTTTTCGGAGCATACTTTGCGATTTATTTCTATCGAGGGAATTTCAAATAATTACCGTTTCGGCTTTTGGAACAAATAGATACTATCTTAAAGAATAACATATATTTTTTTAAGAGCTTAAAAACTTCAAACTTTTAAGGAAAATATGTCGGAAATTGGATGAAATTCGAATAGTGGGCCCTTAAATTTAATGAACAAAGTACGTTATCGTAATTTAGGTTTTCTCTAGGAATGCCCATTTTAAATTTACATATCTTAAAAATTTATTTTGGATTCTTTCAATCGCATGTGAATGAACCAAAAAGTTTATATAACAATTATTTTTTTTTTATAACAAGTTTCTCGTTAACTCTTTAAGTTTTTAAGTTCCAAAGGTAAGCCTAACAACACCATAATGTTGGGTAGGGCGGTATTTACAATATATATACTGGTACCGGAGACAGAGGTTGTACGTGAAGTCGTTGTTCTAATATCTTGTCTTTTTAGTTTTCAAACAAAACATAGGAGCAGCGAGAGAACCGTGATTTTATCGTAGATTTTAGTCAAAGGTGCTCACTGCGCATCACAGATGGCGCTTGTATCGTAATGTCACGGGAATCGCTTGATTTTCAAATAAGATGTACTCAGTCAGTATTCCTTAAAAAATATTTTTATTTATGACAAAATATAGTGTAAATTATATTTTTTTGTTGGCAGTTTATGTTTTGAGAATCACGTTGCTGTCGCTCAGATTTTCACCATTTACATTTATGCATGATTGTAGCCAGTCCCGAAAACTTTGAGTAGGTTATTTTTGACATCCTTGCCTATGATTTTTCAATTGAAATTTTCCTCGTGAATGTAATAACTTTTCGAAAATTAAACAATAGTTAGGTCTTTCTACCTCCGTTAACCATGAAAACAATTACATGAAAGCGATACAATATTATGCAATCGTATAACAACATATGTAAGTAGGTACCGTAGAAAATAGTTGGAAATAAAACCTAGTTTTAATACATATACTACTTCAGTTGTAAGGAATAAACCTTATTTTCAATATCATACGTATCATATCAAGTAATACTTAAAAGATAAGTATTAGAAATAATACTTACTGGAAATAGTACATTCATATACCTACCTATTTTGTATCTACTAGGTCAACGCTCTGCATTTGTATTTATTTATGTTTACGCACTCCGACGTATAATTTACAAATATGTATGTAACTACTTATTAGGAAGAAAGCTACAACCGAGAATTCAACAACAATAATTGTTATTTCATCGGAACCATGCTGTAGTTTTCGTCATCCGCTCGGGAGTACGGCTCGCAGTGGAATGAATTCGGTTTTTCTATCTCGTTCTAAAAAAACGTCCGATCGCGAGACCGTCTTTTAACGAAATTTGAATTCTCGGCCGCTGGTTAAGACCCTTAAGTGAAATTCGAACAATTTCCCCCTGGATTTTCATCTTGGTATCTTCAGGGTAGTCTGGCTTGTCAACTCGGGACTATATAGATATCCCTACAAAAATAAGTTACATAAGCTGAGACAGGGTATCGAGGAGGCCGACTATATATAACTCATCGGGATTGCTCTAGCAAGAAATAAAAAAAATATATATTTATTTTTTATTTCTTGCTAGAGCAATTCCGATGAGTTACAAAACTCATTGTATGGCGAGAGGAACTTACAATACATAAGTGGGAATTAAGAGGTACAATTTTACATTGGTATTTTGATTTCAAAATTATAAGTTCACATACGAAACAGTACAAAAAAAGAAAATAATCAAAATTATCAGTTTCACATACGAAACAGTACAAAAATAGAAAAGGGGAGATTAAATAAAACAAACAAGAAAAAACAAAAAAAGGAAACAGACAGGGATATACACATAAGCACAAAGCCAAGGTAGGCATTTATAAAAAGGTACTTACCCACTAATACATTTGTAAAATTAAATTATACAAATACAGGGGATACAGGTGATATCTCACAAAAGCGGCGCTATACAAATTGTCCATTATTATTATAAAAGGAGAGAGAAAGAAACAAGACAAGATACAATACGACAAGAATTACGCATTTTCGTTTTTATACCTTAAAAAAACATTATTTTAAAGCATCACTTTGAATTTTTTGTATATGCTGGATGTTTTTATGGAAGAGAGTTATAGAGTGTGTAGGCAATACAATTCAGAGATTTTATCCCATATTTTGTAGGGTTTGTTAGAGGAATGTGGATTTTATTGTTATTCAAAGCATTGTGGTTGTGGATGTCTTGATTGTAAAGTAGCTTGATGTTAGTGTGGGTTGATTGTTGGGTAATTTGTAGAATGGTGCTCATGATTTCATGTTTGGGAAGGACTGTGATTAGAAGGATACCGGAAATTGAATATATGTCCTTAACATGACTGTGTCTCCCATGTCAGGGGACATATTTTTCACCAATTGACACCATGTCATTATTGCCATATCTGGAGATAAGGCTACCTACGAATAATAAATAATAGCAGAACATGAATAGAACTTTCACTTTTTATGTGAATACCGCACAAGAGTCCCAACTGCTCCCAACCTGAACTACTGTTCAAGTGTAATTTATTTGAGGAATAAAACGTTAAAAAGTTAAATTTATGGAAATGAATTAGTAGAGGGGTATGAGGTCCATATTGTGCTGTAGCAGATATACTAGGATAAAAACAATGTAACGCCAACTCAATATTATAAGTGTGTGGCAACGTTTAGTCTATAATACCTTAGTATTTATATATAAGTTAAAAAATAAAATGTTAACAGATTATATGTTAAAAAGTGTTAGTATTAACAGTACAGACCACGGCTATCCTACAAGAAGCTGCAACAATTTTAGGCTTCCTAAGACATATTTATCGGCAACATAAAACAATATTTACTATAGGTTTCAAAATTTTCAATGAACTCCATTTAATTGTTCAGGAAGCCAAAAGTCTTGCAGTTTTTCCTGAGTTATGTCTCATGTTGTGAAATCCAATTTTAATACATAGGTAATGGAATATTTTGTAGTAGTTTTAGAATAGATTATAACTGTTAAAACATACAATGTAATACATTATTTTCTATAATAATAATGTTAGTTTAAAAGTTGGCAACATCTTGTGTATGGCAACCCTTTTGGATTTCGTTTCTTTTATCTATGCTCAGTACACTGCTGTCATCCTTCTTGTAATACGTACATCGTCAATAAAACCAGTTAAAAAGTGTTATATGTTTTAATTTAATAAACACAAAAGATTACAACAGGTTATGGGCCCAGATCACCACAGGCCACATACCTATCAAAAATAAAAGTACAGTGAAGTGACTAGTTGAAAACAATTACCGGAGAAACGCAAATAAACCTCACACCGTGTTGGCGTTGGAGGTTAAGTTGCCGGGAAGGAGAAAAATACTTGCTACATTCGGCTGCAAGGAAGGAAATACTAGTAAGAAAGGAATCGAAAGACACGATGGACGGAAATAATACAGTTATCAAACTGGAAGGAATAAAAAACTGGAATGTTTGGAAGTTTCAAACAATGGTGTTGTTACGGGGTCAAAATTTAATTAATGTCGTTGAAGGCGTAAAAGGGCAAGGCTCCGAGGAACAGAAAGCATGGGAGACACAAGATGCTAAGGCTCAAACAATGTTAGTGACCAGGATGACCGAGGAAGTGATGTTACATATATTATCTTGCACTACTGCTGCAGAGATGTGGCGAAAGTTAACGAGCATTTTTGAACAAAAAAGTGAAACAAGTATTCACATAATCCAGCAAAGATTCTTCCAATATAAATATGAAGAAGGAATGGAGATGTCAGTCTTCCTGTCAAAAATACAGGAGTTACAAAATCAACTCAAACAAATGGGTGAAGAAATTTCGGAAAAATTCATAATTACGAAGGTATTGATGTCATTGCCAGATATTTACAAACACTTCATATCAGCATGGGAGTCTGCGCCAGATAACAAACAAACCTATGATAACCTTGTCGCTCGTTTGTTAGTGGAAGAGGAGAGAGTAAGGGAAAAGGCTGAACTCGCATCGCCGTCATCTGCGTTTATGGTAAAGAAAACTGCTCCAATTAAAAGAAATATGGTAAATTTTGGATAGGGCCTGACACGCTTATTACGAATAATTTTTAGAAAAAAACTTTATATTCGCCTTAATTACTATAAAAGAACACTTTTTGCATTTCGGGCGGCGGAAAATTATGCATTTTGATTTTCAATTGCATAAAACCAAAATTCACTTCGCGAATCGATGTGGCGACAACGCGACGCCATTAGGAACGCACTGTTATGTTGGTATCACTGATGCAAACAAGAGCTAAATACGACCGTTGCTATCTTCGTGGGATGCCGAGGTTTGTGTAATATGGTTTGTGATACAAAGGAAAGTGCCCCTTAATAACGCCTGCTCGCGTCAAGGCAAGAAAAACATCCCAGTTTTCAACTAGTTTACCGGCTACGCTAGGTTTGTGTAACATGGTTTGTGATACAAATCAATGTATCAGGGATACCAACATGACAGTGACGTACCTAATGGCAGCTGATTGCCGCCGCATCGATTCGCGAAGTGAATTTTGGTTAACGCAATTGAAAATTTAAATTCATAATTTTCCGCCGCCCGAAATGCAAAAAGTGTTCTTTTATAGTAATTAAGGCGAATATAAAGTTTTTTTCTAAAAAATATTCGTAATAAGCGTGTCAGGCCCTATCCAAAAATTACCAGAAATATAAAGTGTTTCAAATGTAATAAGATGGGACATTATCAATCTGAGTGTATGAGTCATGTGAATAATAACCATCGTAACTTTCCAAACAAAAGTGAAAAAAAGTGTTTTTATTGCAACAAAATTGGGCACATCAAGAGTGAGTGCTGGCATAAGAAAGGAAAGGAGAAAAATGCGTTTGTAGTACAACAAATACCTAAAGAACTGTATCAACAGTCTAAGTGGTTGGTGGACACAGGAGCCAGCGAACATATGTGTCAAGACAAAAATCTATTTTCGACATTTTCACCAGAAGTGTCACAAAAGTCTGTGATAATAGGTGATGGTACTCAAATAAGTGTTATTGGTTGCGGACAAGTGGAACTAGAAGTATTCAATGGACACCGGTGGGTCGAGACAACCATATATAATGTACTGTGTGTGCCAGACTTAAAAATAAACTTGTTCTCTGTAAATTGTGCGGCTGACAAAGGTTATGTCATGTTGACAGATCAAAACATTTGCAAATTTTCCAAGAATAATAAAGTATGTGCGGTAGCAAATCGTGTTGGAAATATGTATATTATGGATGTTCGTTATAAATATAAAAACTGCTTTGCAAATGTAACTACAGTTAAATCAAGTTTGAGTGAGTGGCATGAGAAACTTGTACACCAGAATATACAGCAGGTGAAAGACGTGTTAGAGAACAATAATATTAAAGTCTCAAGTAATTCTCTTCAGAAGTGTCAAGGCTGCTTACAGGGTAAATCACACCGGCTGCCCTTTATGAACTCTGAGACAAAAGCTGTCAAAACATGTGAACTGATACATGCCGATGTTTGCGGGCCGATGGAGGCAGTATCTGTCGGCGGGGCGAGGTACTTCTTGATTTTAAAAGATGATTACTCTTGCTATAGAACTGTATATTTTATTAAAAAGAAGGACGAAGTGATTAATTATATTAAAGATTTTGTAAACAAAGCTGAAAATGTTACGGGTAACAAAATAATCACTTTTAGAAGTGACAACGGCTTAGAATTCATTAATAAGGCTGTGTCAACTTTGTTCTCAAACCGGGGTATAGTACACCAAACTTCTGTACCATACACGCCACAACAGAATGGCAAGGCGGAACGGGAGATAAGAACCTTAACAGAAGCAGCAAGGTCAATGCTGTGTGCCAAGAACCTTCAAAAAAAATTATGGGCAGAAGCAGTCAACACTGCAGCCTATGTTCTCAACAGAACCAGTAGAAGTAATGAACCAGGAAAAACACCCTATGAATTATGGACAGACAAACATTTTGATCTCAGTAACCTACATATCTTTGGTACGCCCGTAGCTGTTCATATTCCAAAAGAAAAACGAAGAAAATGGGATTCTAAAGGAGAAAATGGAATCTTGGTAGGGTACGGAGAAAATGTGAAAGGGTATAGAATTTTTTATCCTGATAAAAATGATGTTCTAATAAAGAGGGATGTCATTTTTCTGGAACCTGTTATTGGGAAATGTAATAGCTTAAACCTAGAGTCTGTAACAGAAGAATACAACGATGAAACTGACAATAACCAGCAAGAGTTAGTAGAAGATGTTGTGAGTGATCCAAACATTACAAATCAGATGTCAGATGATGAGCAGCACAGCTTATATGAACCTGAAGAAACAAGTGATGAAGATAGTGAACGCGATAGTGATAGTAAATTACAGCCAGCTTCTCTTCGTCAAACCAAACGTGTCAGAAAGGCGCCACAATTCTATACTTGCCAAAATGTGTACACTGCAGAGACAGAACCAGGCACCTATAAGGAAGCTATGCAGAGGAGTGATGCCTGTCAGTGGGAAGAAGCTGTAAAACAAGAACTGGATACTCTCAAAGAAAATAATACTTGGACAGTTTGCGCTGTACCTGAAAAACAAAACATTATTAGTAGTAAGTGGGTATTCAAAATAAAGAAAGTTGATAATATTATTCAATATAAAGCAAGATTGGTTGCCAGAGGTTTTGAACAGAATGATACAAAAGATTTATATGAAATTTACTCACCTGTTGCCAAATTGTCAACATTTAGATTATTTGTTTCAGTTGCTACAAAATTAAAACTATCAATACATCAGATGGATGTCACTGGGGCTTTTTTATATGGGGATATAAAGGAAACTGTGTTTATTAAATTACCGGAAGGGGCATATAATGGTTGTGATAATATTGTAAAACTAAATAAATCATTGTATGGGCTAAAAAAATCCCCTAAATATTGGAATGAAAAATTTAACCATGTAATAAGTAAAGCAGGCTATGTAAAGTCAAAGAATGATCCTTGTTTGTTTACTAAATGTAATGGAGAAAACCAAACTTATGTCTTACTTTACGTCGATGACCTCTTGATGTTTAGTAATAATGAACAGGAATTAAGTGATCTTAAATTAAAATTACACAATGCGTTTAAGATGAAAGATTTGGGACTAATTTCAAATTTTCTTGGTATCAGTGTTAAACAGAATTTGAAAGATGGTGTAACTGAATTATGTCAAAGATCTTATTTAGAAAATGTATTAAAAAGATTTAACATGGATAATTGCAAACCCATGTATACCCCTATTGATCAAAATTTTAATGTAAAAATCTTAGAATCCAAAGAATGTAAGTCTGACAAGGATATTGAAAATACTTGTAGGAAAATTATTGGAAGTTTAATGTATGCAGTCTCAGGCACTAGGCCAGACCTCTGTGTAGCAGTATCTATATTAAGTAGGTACCAAAATAATGCAAGTGATGTTTTGTTGACTCATTTAAAAAGAATTTTAAGATATATAAAATATACTCTAGATTATAAGCTGATTTTCAAATGTAATGATGATGGACTTGTTGGGCATTGTGATGCAGATTGGGGTGGTGACACACGAGATAGAAAGTCTACCACTGGCTACTGTTTCAAGTTCTCCAATTGTAATATATCGTGGTGTTCTAAGAAACAGTGTTCCGTAAGCTTATCATCAACCGAGGCAGAATATGTTGCAGTCAGTATGGCGGCTAGTGAATCTTGTTGGCTGTCAAGTTTATTGAAAGACTTTAATAACATAAATGTTTGTCCTGTACCTATATACTGTGATAACCAGTCTGCCATAATGGTTGCAAATACTGATAATATTAAAAGACTAAAACATATTGATATACGTTATCATTTTGTCAAAGATTTAATTAAGGAATGTAAGATATGTTTAGTGTATGTTAAGACTGAGGATCAAATAGCTGATATGTTTACTAAGTCATTAAACAAAAACCTATTGTTTAAATTTATTACTCAATGTGGCCTAATGTAAAATCTCTCAGTTATAACATAGGTGGTTAAAAGTTATAGATATAGATAATGTAAGAATGTGTTACATTGAGTGGGGGTGTTAAAACATACAATGTAATACATTATTTTCTATAATAATAATGTTAGTTTAAAAGTTGGCAACATCTTGTGTATGGCAACCCTTTTGGATTTCGTTTCTTTTATCTATGCTCAGTACACTGCTGTCATCCTTCTTGTAATACGTACATCGTCAATTAAACCAGTTATTAAAAAGTGTTATATGTTTTAATTTAATAAACACAAAAGATTACAACAATAACTAAATAAAATATGCTTTAAAAAAAACCATCTGGAGCAGTGGCGAAACTATACCATCGGGGGCCCGTGGCAAATTCGTTGGATGGGGCCCCCTCAGTAAAAATCACAGTCGCGTTGTAATTATTTTTTTATAAATAACTAAGGAAGTTACCCAACAGTATTACTAATATGGTGTGCATAATATTTTCTAAAGCATAGGTATTACATATGTAGGTATAATTAAAAAACAATTTATTTACAAGATATTTATTAATGAAATTATTTTCTCCGAGCTTTCTGTTCCGCAAAGTTATCAATAACGTCATAAAAGTTTAAAGATCGGGCCATTGAATTTTCAATAGACAGAATAGCCAAGTTACTTAGCCTGTCTTGTCATGTTGACTTTCTTGAATATGTTTTTGTTAATTTTAGTTTCGAAAATGACCTTTCGGCAGTAGCTGTAGTCACAGGAATTGTAACAAATAACATTAATGCAGTACATACTTCAGGAAAGCTGCACAACATAAAATTATTCTTTTTTATTAATAAATCAGCACCGATTGACCGGTGGACCGAAAACTGAGAATTTCCCTGGCAAATGATTCAGATATGTCTTTTTGTATATAAATCAACAAATTCTAGAGTTTTTTTTAAGAAATCAGTGTCATTTAAATTTTGCAAAGTGGCAGGTTGCAAAACACTGAAATTGGAAACAATTTCATTCATTGGAAGGAAACGCGATTTCAATTAATTAATAATGATGTCCAATACTCGATAAAATATGTTCACATTAAACAACCTTTCCAGATCTTGGTGACGATCATCTTCGCAAAGTTTGTCAAAATGGCGTTTCACCTTCCTCTGACGGGTTTTAGAAAATTCAGGGTTGATGGACCACTTTTCTGCTAAACTACTTCTTTTTTTAAATTTTATAATTCATGTCGATACCTTTCCAATTCTTCCAGACAAATTTTCAAACATTTTAAGGCATTTGAAAGATCGATGGCTTTGGACTGAAGTGCTTTAGAGTCTGCATCGATAGTTTGTAGAATTTTGCAATGGAAAACCAATAACATAATAAAACTGTAGTTCTCGATCTTCTTATTGATTGATAAAGCTTCATTTCTTTCTTCCGATTTAACAGAATTGTTTTCGTTGGCGCTTTTTGGACTTCAACAAACCGAACTTTTAAAGCAAACATAGCATCATAACGTCCTGACCATCTAGTAGGGTTCAATGTTTTTAATGTTATCGAAGTTGAAGACTCCCCTTCTTTATCAGATATAAAACTTGATAAGATATTCCATCTTTTGATACTATGCCCAAAAAAATTATAAATTATAAATTTTTGCATATCAATAACATCTCTTACTGCATCATTAAGTACTAGATATAAGTTATGGGAAGCACAGTAAACATATACCACATTTGGCTCGATATCTTTTATGAGTATTTGCACTCTACCATAAGTGCCTTTCATTATGTTAGCACCATCATATCCTTGTCTTCGACACTTATTTATAGGTATATTTTGTGATTTATGGATTTAATAATTTGGTTGGACAAGGCAGTTTGGTCCTAAACTTTATGAAGTCCTAAAAATGCTAATAATTTGCTAATAATCTTTAACCTATATGGCCTTTAGTTGTGTCTAACTTTAGTTGATTTCATGTAGGTACTTTTATAAAATTTATAATTTTTACTAAATTATATTAAAAATGTTATTTCTGCCTTCTGAGATCGTGGCATTTTGCCAGCCCTGCCAACCTATAGTTTCGCCATTGATCTGGAGCCAGTGAGACTATGGCATTCCCCAATTGGGGAATGTTGTGAGGCTGAAGGTAGTGGGGATGGAAAGGAGATGGGGAAGATGATGGTGAGGGAGTACCTGGATATTCAGATCTGCTCACCAAACACGGCTAAAGCCATTTCAAGAAACGTTTCAATTCTGAATGGTGGTCTTACACCTGGGCGATACTGACAGTATCTTCCACTCTGGAACGTGCTGAAAGTAAACTATATATAATTTTAAATTAATAAATTGTGAAATAGTACAAATTAATCCTTTTTTTTATTTGAACCCGCGACTTTCGGCTTGCTAGTCGAGAGCCTTACCCTTCGACCACGGAGGCCACCACAACTGGAAAATTAACTTTTAAATTTAACGAATTGTTCAAATTCTGTGAAAATTGTACTCAATGTTTTATAAACCTATATTAATGTGTTTTGTATAGTGTTAATCTGAAATGACCTCCCAGATAAGCATGGTACTGGATATTATCTGCCTGTAAAATTATAATATACCTATGTACATTCTAACACAACATCGTGTTCATTAGTCAAATGCATTGTACATATACAGGATTTTCCCATAAGAGGTGTTATTTTGATATTCAATCGTAAAAGATCAATGGATTCGTTGCTTGTGTGGCACGTAGCGCCGTCTTGTTGAAAGTAAACGTTGTCCAGATCAATACTATCCAATTCCGGCCATAAAAAATCATTAATCATCTCTCGATAGCGCAATCAATTCACCGTAACTGTTGCTCCAGCCTCATTTTCGAAAAAGTAAGGTTCAATGACTCCGCCGGACCATAAACCGCACCAAACAGTCACACGTTGAAAATAGAGAGGCTTTTCAACAATAACTCTTGGGTATTTTGAGTCCTAGGGCATTGTAATTGTCAATTGTCGCATCTAGATGCGACAATTTTGCTTGTTGACGAAGCAACCGAGGTGGAAATGGGCCTCATCACTCAAGATGATTTGCATTTGATTCACTCAAGTGAATTTTAATCATTTCAATGCGTTGTTAAAGCGTTTATCGTTCCATTTTTATTAATGGCGTAGTTTTTACTTGTCAAATGTCAAAAAATGACAGCTTCGAAAGTAATATCTACCGAAATAGCGAGCTATTCAAAATAACACCTCTTATTGGAAAACTCTGTAGTTTTGTGTTAGTGATCGACGAAGCAGTGGATGCAATCTATTGCAAGCCATACGATTTTTAGTTTTTGATGATTTTTATTTTTTAAATTGTTAATGGTATTATAGACAGCCCCGATTTATTAAGTCTAATTACCTTCCAAATATCTACAAGAATTAGTAGATCCAAAATTATTTTTAATCGCAACAACAATATCAGGACTGAGTCATTTATATACTCCCTTATACCTAGATTGCATGCAGTTGGCCATGTTTTCTCAGAAGTAGTAGATGTATTCAACTGCACGGAATATAATTATAAGAAGGCTATAATAACACACCTCAATCACAATAATCAATGTTAGGCATGATAATATTCTTCTGCGTGGGTCCTATATCATATTTTACTACATCTAAACTATTTACTGCAAATATCTTATAGTGTCATATATGTACCTATTATTTTATTAAAAAATATTATTTCTTATTCAAAAGTATCATTAAATCGCTGACAGACCTGAATTATTAAAGCCAAATTGCGATACCTGCCCAGTTATTCCAAGTAGAATTAATTATGAAGGTAACAATAATCTCACTATTAATTACTCTATTATAATATTTTGCTAGATTATACATGTTATCAAGTCACTTTTTTTATACATATTAATATTCTTATAAAATAAAATATTCTCTGTCATTAAATATAACATTCTATACCTTAAAAGAATTCATTTTATATTAATTACTATCTATTTTATAAACACCTTATACCTCGATTTATGTCAGGTCTTATACAAACCTAGTATTCATTCAACTATTATTACACTAGTAAATATTTATTTTAATTCTGTATTGTCTCACTGCAATACATAATTAACTATTGTATCACTTGCAATAATATTTTTGTGTACACATTACTTGTTCTGTAATTTATTACTAATATTATCCTGTGTACCACTCTATGCTTATAATCCGATGTATCATTCTAAAGAGTTTTCCAATAAGAGGTGTTATTTTGAATAGCCCGCTATTTCGGTAGATGCATAAGACATATGAATATTAGTAGACCTGCCCTAAGTGATTAAAAGCGTATTATCCCCACTCCCCATACCGGTTCCATTGAGCCGGCTGGGCTCGCGTATGGCCTCAAATGAAATTTGAAAACGTGACGTCATCATTCTTGTGCGAACTATGGTCGAGGCATCATCGATTCATTTTACTAAATAACACGGCAAAATTTTGACTTGTACTATGAAAACTGGTAAAAATAGATGTGAAAAAAGAGAATAAACCCAATTGTCGTATTACATTCCATATATGAGCATTATTTTACTTTATTTTAAGCATATTCACATCGTATAATATGAATCAGTTGTTACTATCACATCGAGAAACGTCTGGACGCGAAACACAAAGCTGGTTGGTTGCTGGGAAGTAAATTATGAACATTTATGTCTTAACTAAATACTCTGAAACTAACTACGACTCTGAAAATAGAAGCTGCCTTACTTTGCCGAATTTGGACTTCGCAAATTTGTTCATAACGTGGCGAGTAATTTGCGCTCCCATGTAAAAATGTCTATTCATTCAAAGCAGATTTTACTTTTAAGAAGTAAATGGTGATATTATAATGCGAGATGCCTATTTACTGTCAGATTGATTTATTGACGAATCACAGTCAGCTTCACTCCCTTCGTTCTTCAACAGTTGATTTTACCCCTCGCCCATATCTTCTCGTCTATTAATTCCTATGTCTGTGGGTAGATGTAACTTTTGAAGCTGTCATTTTTTGACATTTGACAAGTAGAAACTACGCCATTAATAAAAATGAAACGATACACGCTTCAACAATGCATTGAAATTATTAAAATTCACTTGAGTGAATCAGATGCAAATCACCTTGAGTGATGAGGCCCATTTCCACCTCGGTGGCTTCGTCAACAAGCAAAATTGTCGCATCTGGGGCTCGGAAAACCTAAGAGTTAGTGTTGAAAAGCTTCTCTATCCTCAACGTGTGACTGTTTGGTGCGGTTTATGGTCCGGCGGAGTCATTGGACGTTATTTTTTTGAAAATGAGGCTGGAGGAACAGTTACGGTGAATGGATTGCGCTATCGAGAGATGATAAATGAATTTTTATGGCCGGAATTGGATGATATTGATCTGGACAACGTTTACTTTCAACGAGACGGCGCTACGTGCCACATAAGCAACGAAACCATTGATCTTTTACGGTTGAATATCAAAATAACACCTTTTATTGGAAAACCCGGTATTTTAAAAGCCATGATATGGCGTTGAAATAAATAAATGAATAAGTCGATAATAGTTTGTCTAGTCTATAATTAATAAGTAGAAATATATATTTGCACAGCGCTCTCGAGGTATTTTTTTACAAAAACGGCGCCATACAAATTATCCAAATATTAAATTTCTTCCGAAAAAAACATGATATTGAAAATGTTTTGCTTCAGCAAGGCTGAAATTTCGATTTGTTTCTTAGATTTTCAAATTAAATTTAAACACTTTAATTAAAAAATTTGGTGTAAATATTTTTTCATGGTGCCCTTGTGTTACCGGACACCGTGTAATACATTTGCAGAACCCTGATCACTCCGTACATGTAGTAAATAAACACTTACCGTACCCCCTCCTAATATGTCCACCAAACAACGTACCATAATATACCTATATACAGGTAAAGTCCGCTTTGTAAACCGATAACGTCGAAAAGCGGTTTTTTCCGCGTCATTTCCTCTGTAAATACTCCAACGTAATCCAGTCAATTGCACTTTCAATTCCCGCGCGGTACGGTTCATACATATTAGCGAAAAACTTGAGATCCTATAAAAGAGATCCTATCATTTTTAAATACATATTTTTAATAATAATGATACAATTTTATAAAATTAATTGATATACATCTAAAATTTTGTGCAAGAGTTAAAAAATAATCAGTTACTTCGACAAAATTTTAATAACGATTCTGTATTTTTTAACAAGTGATAGTGTTTTGCAGATCAAATTGGTAAGTTTTATATGAATTAACTGTACTTTTTAGGTCTCTACTAATAAACGTTATTTGAATTATACACAACTTAAAACAACCGTTAATGCATGGTAAATGGTTGTTTATCAGCTCTGTAAAATGTTAAACACTTTTATTAGTTGGTATTTTGACATATTCGTAACTACACCGCCGCTAAAATAAATTGAATGATGAATGACACACAAGAGTCCTGTTAAGAGAAGAGTAAGGTTTTGGTTTGGTTTGCGTACTTGGCTATTCACCATTCACCAAAAACGTAGACAAGTAGAATTTTTCGAAAAAAATCCAATTATTATTTTATGATCTTGTATGTTGTTTTTGAAGTACCTGTGAAAATAATGTATGATAATTTACAAACTGAATTTATAAAAAAAAAATATGTTTATTTCGTGAACTTTTTTTTAGAGAATTTGAACAATAATTCATCAAATTACAAATTTAATATTCAAGTTTTGTTCATAATATAATATTAACAGAACTTGAATAGTACTTTCACAGAATTTGAATGTTGACAAAATTTAATGAATAGTTGTTAAAGTTCTGTGAAACAACTGTCCATTACCGTATATTTCTGCTTTCATATTTAAATAATTAAATTCTTAACTTCACGTGAATAAGATTTTAGAACAGGTTGTTTCAAAGAATTTGAACGATTCCTCAAATTTGAATGTTAATTTTCAAGTTCTATGAAAGTCCTATTTATGTTCTGTTATCATGTCATTATTGGCCAGTTGATTCACAGAACTGAAATGATTTGATGAATTGTTCAATTTCCAAGTAAATACGTATACTTTTAGTAATACCTTAAATTAACTTAACGTCCACCTGTAATAATTAATCATTATATATTTGTTATAAGATGTACCTACAATTTGCAATGTGTGAAAAAATAATACAATAATAACTGACCTACATAAATACGAAATATTTATCACTTTACATATATTTTGAAGAATAGAAATATTGTTTTTTCATATTTCAATAATTACTTAACTTTACAAAATTTGTTATTGACTTGTTGTTTCCGTGTTTTTTTATTAGTTTCATCGGCAAAGTTTGTACATGATGTAGGATAAAGTATAAATTAAAATTCTTTACAGTCCACCTCACAGGCCGCCTCAGGACAGGGTTTCCTGTTTAATTTGTTTGTTTTTTTTGTGTCATTGTTGACAAATAACATCGCATCGTCTTCAAACTTTGTGTTGTTTCAAATTAAAACTTTTTTAATCCGCCTGTAAATAAGTCTGAACTTAAACTTAAGACGCACAGATTACTGTACTATATATTTATTAGTTGTTAATTATGGAAATAGGCAGAATTCTGCTTGCTTTAAAATTTTACGGTTTTTAACGATATTTTTTTCGATTAAGCTGGGGTGCTCTTGCCTATGGTCGAGGGAGACCCTTAGACCTCTTCAGCTGGACTCTCTCGACCCAACACTCGATTCACAAATACCCCTAATGCATTTTTCCTTCCCAGAACTTTTCCTCCTTCCTTCACTTTAAAAGACCCTGCACACAATATCCCAAAAGATGACAACATTTCCATCAATGCTTCGTATGTTGATTTACTGTAAAAATAAATACTAAATTATCGGTTTTGACTTTATTTAATGAGATTTGTCAGGTTTTTCTATGTTTTTGAGTATGTTTGTCTATTTTTTTAAAATATATTATACATCTATTTGAATTGCAATTTATTTTCGGTAACGAATGAATGCAATTCTCGGAAGCGGAAATTGACACACTTCCTGACATCCGATCAAGATGAAACTCGGCAGATAGATTCTTTATCAATGACAATGCATTCTATAAACTTTTGGTGTCAATCACGTGCACACACACGGAAATATACGCATTTCTCTGAAATCAGATGACATAACAGCAGTTAATATTCGAAATAAATGTCGTTCCTACCCGATCGGCATCTGGCGAGCACAATAGCGCGGTTTACACCCGTCCCTGGGAAGGAAGGCACAATCTTCAGCCAGACCAAACCAAAGACATTTAAAAATAGGGTATTTTTTTTAAATTAAGGTTTTTCCCATATAAATTTCCGGACATTGCTCTATATTTTCATTTGAAAGGGATTTCCCTTATCTCGTACCACGTCTTCCTCACGTACCATTTGCTCTTAACAGTCAGCCTCGACGGGAACTTCGATTAACTTCGATCCATGCTAATCCGTTATTATCAATAATATCAATGTCAATAATCGGCAACACATTATACCTAGATTCTCTCAAAGGCGTAGAATCATCTAATACCAACACTGTAGACTAGTAGGAAAGACAATAATTATTGCAAATTTGCATCCAATTAGACAGATGTCTGTAAACGTGAGGTCGTGTGAACCACCTGTCTACCCTAGCGAATAAATTCAAAACTAACTAACTACAGAGTTTTCCAATAAGAGGTGTTATTTTGAACAGCGCGCTATTTCGGTAGATATTACTTTCGAAGCTGTCATTTTTTGACATTTGACAAGGTAGAAACTACGTCATTAATAAAAATGGAACGATACACGCTTCAACAACGCATTGAAATTATTAAAATTCACTTGAGTGAATCAAATGCAAATCATCTTGAGTGATGAGGCCCATTTCCACCTCGGTGGCTTCGTCAACAAGCAAAATTGTCGCATCTGGGGCTCGGAAAACCCAAGAGTTATTGTTGAAAAGCCTCTCTATCCTCAACGTGTGACTGTTTGGTGCGGTTTATGGTCCGGCGGAGTCATTGGACCTTACTTTTTCGAAAATGAGGCTGGAGCAACAGTTACCGTGAATTGATTGCGCTATCGAGAGATGATTAATGATTTTTTATGGCCGGAATTGGATGGTATTGATCTGGACAACGTTCGCTTTCAACAAGACGGCGCTACGTGCCACACAAGCAACGAAACCATTGATCTTTTACGGGAAATTATCAAAATAACACCTCTTATTGGAAAACCCTGTATTTATTTCAATGAGCCATTAATAGGTAACCGTGTAAAATTTAAAGTGACATTATTTAATAGTTTTTCAGACTCCACCCTCCCCAAGCAAATCAACCATTTAGTTATTATTAAACAAATGAAGGAAAACATATTTTTTGGTAATCATAATGTACACCAATTCGTTATAAAGATTAATCAAAATAGTGATTTAGCAAGTAAAAAAACGTATATTCCTGGGTATAAATCTTACTGAGGTTCCTAAATCAATGTTTCCATCTTCTTTTTTTCATCAACTCCACACAGGATGCCCTGAGGAAAATAATTTCCCTCGGAGCCTATGTCAATTTTGGGGATGCTCTCTAGAGGGTCTTTTTGAGGAGAAGAAGGATGAAGGAAACACAGAGGCTGGCAAATCTTTCCATAGTCAAGCTGTTGACCTCTTATGTGACAATATATATTTTTTAAATAGCTATACAACGGAAATCTTTAAAAAAATCCCTCGGGGCCTATGTTATCTTTGGGCATGCTGTTTGGAGAATCTGTTTATGGAAAGGAAGATCTGGGAAGGTAAAGGGTATGGAATCTGGAGTAGGAATCTGCGGGTCAAAGTGTCCAGGAGTGACGGACGTATTAATGCATCCCTCCCACTGAGGTGCAAGGCGATGGGTAGAGAGAGTCTGGCTGGAGAGGTCAAAAGGTCTCCTTCGACCACTCTCAAGCAACCAACAAGGCTAACGCAACCGCCGCCAAGACTTAGACAAACCTCACCCCATGAACCCGGGCACCCCTGCTAAGTCACCAAACGCACCTATAGCAGGAGTTTTGGTTATCCAATAAATGGTTCCCGGAGCGGCCTCCCAAATTAACAACCGCGTACATAAGTTGTGCTCGCGTTTGGCATGTTTCCCGAACATGTACAGGTAACAAAGGGATCAATGACGCTAGTTCCTCGTATCATCTTCCATTGTAATACCGGTAGAATAAGAACAGCATATCTGCCTGACGCCTGTGCTCTCCACTTGTTAGATGGGTAAATAATACATTTAAATCACGAACTGCCCCATGACATTATGAAAAGATCATTAAATAATAATGGTCTCGTTCCAAAGTTCATTTTAGTTCCATCACAGTTCATTTTTCGACAAATTCGTATGACACATCGTTTACGCACAACAGCTCTCCCAACCAACATTTTACTGCTAAAATATAAATGATATTTTACAACATTTTACCGTTCAAATAAAAATAAAAATAAACATTTGAATTGGTTATTGTTATATTATCTTAAAAAGCACACATTGGACACCGAACAAACATTGATTTTCGAGGGACCAGGTGGAATCTGCCTCAAATAAATTGTCTACATAATAATAGTATAATATATATATAAAGTGGTAGATACCTACTCTCAATATCGCCCTGTTGAAATACCACATTCCTGAATCGATACAATGATTGAAATGGCTTTAGCCGCGTTGAGAGACAATATCTGAATGTCCAGTTTTTTTTTTATTTTCTTTATTGAAATATAATTCTTACATTTTCAAACAAAAAGTAGAATTAACATTATTAGAAATTACCATACGTAATTATCAACAATTGGGTTATGTAAAAAAGAAATGAAATAATATATAACGAAAATGCAAGACATATAAGCAATGCAAAAAAAAACAAGTGCTAGCAGTTAATTTAATTAACACCATCTCGTTTTTAGGGAGGGAGTTACTTCCAAACCTAATCTTAACCATCCCATCTCCCTTCCACTTTCTACAGCTTCTCAACATACCTCAATTCACATTTGAAAAGTATTTTTTTTATAATGTTTAACACACTTGTCTTGAATGGAACATATTTTTAGCATCATCGTGGTAATGGTGTCCAGACTGGGACAGTTGATCCCCGGGGCATTAGACCCCCCGGGCAGTCAATCCCCCTGAGAGTTGATTCTCAGGCGGTTGATCCCTCTGTCAATTGATCGAACACTTGATCCCCCAAGGTTTATTTCTGCTACATGTCTTCATTGGTAAAATGTGTATGCAGAGAGGATATACGACCGTATAACAAAATTTGATATACTTATTTCTGCAGGAATTTTATGTGGAAATTTTTAATACAAATACTTTTGTCACTTTAGTAGACACTTATGTAAGTACTAGGTGTACCCGGCGTTGCTGGGGTTTATCCTTAGGAGATAGACATATACCATCGCGGATTACATTTTTATGATGATTCTCATAAGTTTTAGCCACCGTTAGCAATGTAGTGCCCGAAAATATAATTTTTCGACTTGATTATAAAACATCGACTTTTCTCTACTTTCTATGAATATAATATGAATTTATTATATTTGTAAACCTTCCGGAAAAAAAATTCTAAATGGTAGTAGAAACTCTATCAAAATCCGTTGCGTAGTTTAAAAGAACTAAGCGCACAAACAGACAGATGCGGATAGCGACATTATTTTATACCATTTAGGGATTAGCGTATACTCTCCAAGTCGACTGCATATATAACTATATAAGTCGGTTGGCCAACTGCCAGGGGACCAACTGCCGAGGGGGGCAACTGTCACAGGGCCAACTGTCGGAGAATCAAGCGTCATGGAATCGCGCTAAAACATGCACCTATAACTAGGTCTAAATAGTCAAATTTTTCTCGCAACATTCTCGAATATCATGGGTTTTACAGTTCCACTGTCGGGCATGTCTAGCGTTCTGTAAATCGATGAAATTAATAAATTAGTAATAATAATCGTATTTCTAATCGCACTGGTTTCCTCAATAATAAGATGGTATAATTTTTAAATTCTTAACCATTTAAATGCGATTGCGGAGGGCGGTAGGCGGACGACCACATTAAACATTCTTATTTATTTGTTTTCTTTAAGGAAACCAGCAGTCTATAAGAATATAAAATAAAATGCAATTATAGATTTCCTATTTGACTCTACATAAAAATATAATAATGCGTAGACAAAAAAATATTTTAATATGATTATTTCTTTTTTAAATACGAGATGCTAATTCTAAGATAAAAAATGTGGAATTTATAAGAACAAACATCTGAATTACCCAGCCGTAGCCCGGGATCTGTTCTTATCCCCCAGGCCCCGGTGCGCCTGACATTATTTTTGTAATAACTTACTTGTTTTTTTTTTAATGGTGTTTTTGTAAATTGCGCCGTCTTACCAGCAATCTATTCTGCGTAGTTTCCCCAGGATTATAATAATAATATTTGGCTAATTTGTAAAGCGCCGTTTTCTGCTGAAAAATCACCTTACCAAAATTCGTTGAAATGTTATTTATTTATATTTATTTATTTATTAATCTTAAGTTAGCTCACATCTTCGTGTGTGCTAATAGTTTTATAAACATATAAACATGTACATTGTTTGGCAAACATAATCTTTCTTTAAATATTTCAATAAAGTCACAAAAAAAGAAACATTAATAATTGAGATAGACATATTTTCTTAATTCATTTTTGAACTTATTAATATTGCTCTGTCTATTGTTATAAAAAAATATATTTTATAGCTAAATAAACGTTCTTCAGAATGAAAATAGTTTATATTAGACTTTCCTTTAAAAAAATACAGCAATATGACTTTTGAAACACAGATAAAAATACATTATTTCCTTTCCAAGTGAATACAATTTATGTTAGTATGCTAGGAGCATTTTTAAAGGTTAAAAATACGAAGAAGTATCGAGGCAAGTGTGGTGAGTTAATTGCAAATCCACCGAAAATTTCTCGTCACGCTAAAGGTTGGGGATAAGAAAAAGAAAAAGGTGTGGGTTTTTGCAATATCATATATATTTTAAAGGAAAGACAAACATTCCCGTGATACGAATAACCTGACAATACTTGAAAATCTCCTACTACCACCACAAGCAGAAAAGTGATGGAGAACTTAGCCAGCCGAGGAATTGAACACATTTCGCCTGGATGGGACCCAAACGCGATGTCAACACAGCCACCGACCGGTCTATTTAACCTTTTTCTTGTTTTGAATGTCAAGCGTGCAAAATTTCATCAACCTCGGAATCAAACTATATATTTTTATAAAAAAGAAACCGACTATTTAGAAAGATAGATTATAAGATATATTTTTAAGAAACTTTTTAAATTTATGGGTAAATTTTTAACAATATGAAATATAGTATTTCGAAAGTCGAGTGAAGCCGGTAAACAAAAAATTGACAAATATATTATTTTCAAAAACCTTCACATTGACATTCACAGTTCTCGTGCTTTCGCAATAAAAATACGTTATGCAAGCGTAGTCATCTTTGACATTCGGATATTTTATGTCCATGCAATATGCATGCAATGATGCAATGATCCTCATTGTATTTACCACTGAACTAATAAACGCAAGAACAGATCTGTTTGCTCTTTTCGCAAGAAAGACAAACATTTCCGGGTTACGAATAACCTGACGCTGAAATCTAGTACTTTAGTTATTATAAGCGGATATGTTGATTGTAGGATAACTAACCTGTCTCGGCGTTTTACATGATTCTTTTTTATACCGATCCCCAGATGAAAACTATATCGGGACACATATGAATAATCATTGCGTTACACGATCATATAATAGTAAGTCAATATTGAAATGCTTCAAAACTTGTATGTTTGATGAAAGGAAAACATATTTGTGAACAGCTGAGGTACTGTATGAATTCCACTGAAGCAAGAAATAAGTTATGTTTTGTACACCTCGCCCACGATACGCTTCTATTGCTTTATTGATCCAGTGGAATTCATACAATACCTCAGCTGTTCACAAATATGTTTTCCTTTGATCAAACATACAAGTTTTGACGCATTTCAATATTGACTTATTATTATATGATTTCCCGTATTTATGACGCGTAGATCATAAAGTTGTTTTCTTATGGAGTACCTACCAATGAGTACCGTAAAGCAGGGTTTCTTTGTCCAAAATATCTGTTTTCTGATTCATTCATTATTTTTCCTTTAATAAATGTTTTTTACCTTTTTAATATGTGCGTAAAGGGTGTGCGGAGGTAAAGTGCACAAACTTTGGGAGGTGATTCTTCATGATAGTACATGTAAAAAGATTGACATCATTTTCGAAATATCAACGTTTTAAGATTATAAGTTTTCTGGTACAAAAAAATAAATAATTTTTCCATGGTAAAAACCAACGAAAAAAGTTGTATGTCTTTTTTATTTCTATATTTACCATCGTGTAAAATCACCTTTACTCCCGGACACCCTGTAAATTAAAAAAAAAAAAAAATGTCTGTCCTGCGTATCTCTAGGTCAATGAACTCTAGAATTCTGGAAGTGGAGTTCCCACCCATGCGTCGTGAGCTCAACTCCTAGACTAGTTGAGTTCGTCATCTTTATCCATGTGACCGTGCTAGGGGCACGCCATATACCTTTGCCATGAATGCATATAACCTTTATCCGCGTGCACGAGCTAGGGACACGTCATAGACCTTTGCCATGATTGACTATAACACGGAAACAATTTATCGAGGTGGACCAAAAGAATACTCAAGGAACAAAATAGCCCCGGTTTACGGTATATAATATTTTTATGATGTATTTAACACGTTTGAAACGACAGCTGTAAAAATTCTAAGTGTTAATTGCCAAAGACAAAAAGAATAAAGTATTTCACAATAAATTTAAATACATAATACCAAGTCCATTTATTTATAGGTATAATTAGCATATTATACAATTATATTATACAATATTCAATAATTATTGAAGTCTTCGAAATCAGGTACTAACAATAATTTTGCTCTTATTTTGAACGTCAAGTGTGTGAAATTTCATTAAGTAGTACCAAAATTCTGATTGAAGAGTATGAAAAAGTGGACAGGGGTAATAGTTCTTCGATTTCGGAATAAAACTATGGATTTGTATAAAAAAAAACAACCCCGGGGCGCCCGCCCGCCTTCCAAAAACATTTGCTGAAATTAGATGTACACAGTGATCTTCCTCTTGTTTTGAAGTCCAAGTGTGCAAAATTTCATCAATCTCGTAATACGCGGCCGTCCGATACAGACATTTTTATTCATATAAATAGATTGATACTTGCAGTAGTAGGTACACTCCAATAATAAAACATGTACATCACATTATTAGTCGATAATCGTTATCATATTATATTAGCATTTTCAATTTAAGGCGATGCCATACGTAGTAATGCAAAATCATGTGTTTTTGGTATCAAAATTTGGTCGCCTAGAAATGTTTCAGATGCTTTAATTAAATACTGCGAGTAGAATACATCTTTGCGTTTGAAATAATCGAGTATTTTTTAGATAAGTCTTTTTATAAGCCCAAAAAAAAATAATGTATAAGGCCTATGAAAACTGCTTTAAAGTTCAAAATCTCCTACTTACGAACCCATTTTCGGATATGATTTTATTGTATAATGTGGCAAATTAAGTTGTTTATAAAATGATCGAAAAAAAAATAAATATTTATGCCTGAACATCCACAAAATAAAATAAAAGGCACTTTTTGGCCATGTTTTTTTCTTGCATAAATCAAAACAGGCGGATGGTGTTAAGCGGGAATTTAAACCTTATCGCCATCTACGTAAGGGTTGTTATTGATAGCGGCTCAATTTAAAATATTACACGACGTAGTGCATCGCCTTAACAATATTCATGTGGAATCGTTGACATCATGCGTGAGTACTAATGGTAGTACTAATCTGTATTCGCGCGTTCTTGTAAAAGTTTCAGGGAGATAAGTGGCATCTTTATATAATCTCTGGTTTGCTGGTGTGACCGCTGAAGAGCTTATAGGCCATTATCGGCAAAGCAGCTTTCCGTTTGTTGGCAAGATTATTAATACTCATCATTCCAAATAAGAAGGCTGATAGTACAGGGGGTAATAATTTATTTATTTTTTTATTTATTAAATTGAATATAATTACATTTAATACAATATAAGATATGTGTAGTCCCACAAAGCTGTGACAATCAGCTTGTCTGTAGGTTCTACCATCTAATGTTATAACATAATACACATTAGCTTAAGTTTAAATATAATGTTTAGGATAGATAAACGTTTTGTTCATTTATTAACCACTTTTTTGTCAGTTTAGGGCAGGGTTCCTCATTATTTTTTAAGTTAAAGTTTTCGGTAAATTTGTTATAAATCACAGGTATCAAATAGTCAAGTGTTCTGCTACCATACTTATTTGATATTAGTGGAATTTAATAATAATAATATTTGGCTAATTTATATAGCGCCGTTTTCGTGAGAAATCACCTCAAGGGCGCTGTACAAATATATTTCTTAAATAGTTAATACTAGAACTTCTGACTTATCTCTAAGACTTATATCTAGTGACTTACGACTAAGGCCTATAACTACTATCTTAACGACATATATACGAGTATTTACATATTTAGCAACTTACAAGTAAAATTAATATTAACAATCTAATCTTACTAACGCCAGAAGAAGAAGGAAGTTCTATTATATAAGGGTGTTTTTATTGTTGGCTGGATATATATGTTAAATGAATGAAATTAATTAATAAAATCAATCGTCAATCTTAAACGCATCTAGATGATACATATGCCAACAATTAAACCGATTGACGTGTTGTGTTCCCGCTGATATTGTCCATTGCCCATTGGTAGGCAAGTCAAATAACAAAATTGAATGAACGGAATCGCTAGATAATGTAACAATTACGGTATAAAAAAATATGCTACTATTTAAAGTGAGTAAAAAAACATAAATAAATTGATTAGCTTCATTAAATGAACACACACTCTAAAATAGAATGAAAAAAACTCGTTATGAATTAAATAGAGGTTGGTAAGTATTGTACATTTGTATTCTCGGAAATATGGTAATAAAATGAGGTAAGGTATCGTTAACATATTTTTTTAATTCGTGCTAATATTCAAATAATTCGTGATAAATCGAATGAAACCACTCCCAAGTCGATAGAATCATTGTTTGGTGAGTCAATGCAGGTTTTTAGTAAAGAAACATGAAAATAACACAATGATGGGGACTTTGACAATCGTTATTTATATATACTTTATTTATTATCGAATTATCGAAGGAAGCAAACACTTTATTTATTTATATTAGGATTTTATAGAAAACAATCCAGTTATAAAACTCAGTTAATACACAAATAAACGTACAGTTACCGAAATCTACTCAGACGTAGGATACATTAATTTGCATACATCTAAATAAAGATTAAAAAAAAAACAAATAAAAAATACCAATTAAATACAAATACAAAAATATATAAAAGTTCACTCAAATAACAAATGATAAAAATAGAAGCAATTGACAAAAGAAACACTAATAGAGACACAAGTTAAATATAATATAATCAGCGCAACATTTTTTTTAGCAACAGCAGAATATTTTTTCTGAATTTGTATAAATTGTTGACGAAAATGCCTACTTCAGCACACACTATCTTATTATGTAAAATAGGCGATAATATTTTTAAATGTATAAGTTACATGAACGCACGAATTTTGTCATTCATCGAACCCTATTTCACCTGTAGGTACTAAGACAGAACCAAGCAGGAAAAGTCATCTAAAATGTAAATACCTTGGAAAGTTACGCGAATATACTTGCATATTATGGTCCTGTCACTGAGAGCCACGTTGTTACATGTCCTAGTAAATTAGTCGTATATTTGAAAGAGTGATTTGTTACAACGGAGCTATTAACAGCCCATTTTGAATTCAAATAACACGTTTTTTATTTATTTAACCCCTTGTATGCCAAGAAATCCACCGCGGATTTGTTAGTGGCTCACCGCACGATTTCTTCTCCGATTGTATGGTATTTTAACTAACTAACTAACTAACTAACCATCACGCCGTTTCCCCGCAGGGCACGGACCGCCAAACAACTCGGTCTTGGCACACACTTCTTGCCTCTTTCACCTTCGTACAACGTCTAATACATACATGGTATTTTGAACCTTAAAAATGTTTCTAGGATACTAAAATTATTTTATTCGCTCGGCAAGGAAATAATGTATCTTAATTATTACTCTAGCTTGTCGTTTCGTCACTCCCAAATATGTTTATTTTATTTGTGAAAAAGCGCGTCGCGAAATTCCATGTGAAATGTTATAATTCCGATTTACAAAAGTCACTGAACTGTATTTATTTACTAAAAGTCCTAATTCGACTTATTTTTTAAAGATAAACTAATGTTTATAAGGTGTATAATGCTTGTTTAGCTGCAAAATACAGTAAAACCCGAAAATCTTTTCGTTTGTCTTTCTTATATTGTACGTTTTTTCTATAAGGTTAGATATAAAACATTTTTTCTGAATAAATGTAAAAGAGAAACTGCAGAGGATAGACATATTTTTTTATTAATATGTAAACACATTATCTAGTGAGACGGTGCAAATTACAAAAACATCCTTACTAAAATACAATCAACGAGCGTACGGAGGGCGATTCTCGTTCTACTTAACGATACTAAAATCGTCCTTACATTCAAATTAACGATTTTTCTCGGTTTATTCGTATGAAGCGATTCCGGTTCTCTCGATGACAGATGGAATCCTTAGATTTTCGATTGCGCGCCAAAAATTTTAGCCTTACGCGAAGGGCACCCCTAGACCTGTCTTTCGGCGGCCGAACGCTAGCGTTCGCGGGGAATTTGCTTCATTTAATTGTGACGTTTTGACAATTAGCAATATTTGCGTAGTTTTAACAAGAGAAAACTTAATATTATCGTAAGTATTGACTGTAAACATGATTAGTGACTTGTTTGTGGCACAATAATGCTATTAAATGAATTGAATAAGGTAATTGCGATGTTTGTAAAGTACGTAACATGTCGAAAGCCAGATAAGTGATTTAATTTACAATAAACTACACATACCATTGAGGATTTCTACATAAATAATAATAAGTTTCAGATAAAATGGCTGCAGGGCTGGTGCTGGAAATTGTGGGTTTTGAAGTTTACCACAACGAAATAAGAATCCCTTTCCGTATCTTAAGAGACGCCCAAAATCCCATGGAAATGGGGCAAACAGAGTTCCTGAATTTATTCAGAATATCTAATGAACTCGTTATCCCCTATCTTACAACCGAGAAGAAAGCATGGACTGTCTGAGTGGGGCTTGGCTGTCTGTCGGTCGTCGGTTAGCCGATGCATATTAAATGTTTCATCGGCTATCAACGACACACTACTCCAGACGTGGGTTAAATTTCCTTTGACTGCTGCAGATAGGCAAAAAGCCAAACAAATATTTGAGCAGTCCGGTGATCCTTTCCCTGGTACTATAGTAGCAATTGACTGCACTCGTATAGCTATCGTTGGTACTGCAGTACAGGAATATATGTACTGCAATCATCACGGGAATCGCTCCTTAAACGTGCAAATGGTGAGATCTTCATATGCACAAGAAAGTCATATTATAATAAAAAATGAACATTTCAGATTTGTGATCCGAACTTGGTTACCTTGGATGTAAATGCAAAGTGGTGAAGCTGCGTTCCTTGTGTTATGGAACTCCGGCATGAAATAGGAAAACTCATAGCTCATAGGGAAAAATAATTCATGACATGTAGTACATAATAAACGTTTTATTTACAACACATAATTATAAATAATTTTTCAACAAAAACAAGTACACAACAAATTATATATGCTTCCGATTTTGTTGTCCGGGTTAAATCTTCCCCATAGGAAAAACTAAACCCTTCCACTCACTTTTCCACAAATGATCATCTAGTCAATCAACATTATGTAAGTGCATTATATAAGCAAAATAAATACAAAACAATACAAGAACAACACGTCAACTCACAAGAGATCAAATGGGAAAATAATTCACCGTCTCCAGATATTTTCATATCAGAGGGTTCGGCTCGGTAGAACTTCTAACAGGGCCTATAAATCCTACTGATCCCTCAACATAAATATAAAAAAAATCTTTTGTTATCCTACATGTATTCAAAATGACAGACTTTTGCATCTTTATATATAATTTTTTTGAAAGATCTAATACGCCTAAATTTTGAATTAGAGAGCTAGGTATAATGCCAGTAGCCGAAATAACGAATGGTAATATTTTTATAGTCTGAGAATGCCAAATTCTTTTTATTTAATTTCCTAAATCTGTGTATTTTCTTATTTTTTCATATTACAGATTTTTGAATATTACAGGAATTTGGTATAGCGACATCAATGATATAAGTTATTTTTTAAATTTTGTCATGTAAAACTATATCGGGTCTATTATGACTAATCGCTCGGTCTGTTAGTATAGTTTTATCATAATATATTTTATAAAATTCGTTTTCTAAAAATGAATTTGGTTCGTATTCATAATATGGTATTATATTACGGCAGTCAATCAAGTTATGTTTAATTACCAAATTTTGGTGAATTATTTTTAAAACTTGATTGTGCCTAAATGTATACTCGGACGATGCTAATATAGAACATCCCGATATAATATGTTCTATAGTTTCCGGAAAAGCCAAACATTTTCTACACAAATCATCAATTTGATTTGTATCTTTGATTATATGCTTTCTATAATTTTTAGTATTAATGACTCTATCCTGAATGGCAAGCATAAATCCTTCTATTTCTGCGCTCAACTCTCCAATACTCAACCATTTGTTTGACGAAAATTTGTCAACATACGTTTGGTTGAGATAATTGAAGTTTTTTGCGTGTAAAATTTTATTTGACCATGAATCTAATAATTCCTGGTTGGGATTTATAAAAATGTTGGCATTCTCGTCGTATAAATTTAATCATAGAACGGGAAACATTATATTTAGTTCAAAGATATTGATATATAATATTCGATTTAAAAACAAAAAGAATATGTGTATGAGTCTGCATGAGCGACCCGAATTATAAATTCATACGTCGTGTAGCACAATCCACGCAGGATAAGCAGAATCGATGAACCAGTTTTCTTCACCAACATAGCGCTGTTCTGCTAATCCATCAGCTTCTCATCAGCTCTGCTCTCGTTTCGGTCTGAAAAATTTAATAACTATTAAATTGATATCTCTAATAATTTTTAATTGATCTTACGAACATTATAAAATATAATTTAAATAACACGCTCGCTCGCGCTAGGCCGCAAACAGCAGCAGTATGGGGGGGCCGACGCTCCGTGGAGACGATCGGACGAATCTCTTGGCGTAGGGCTGAGTCTCAACGGATCGCAGCATGACGCTGCTCTACCGGGCACAACACCCTGCCAGGTACGAAGGTCGTCTGCGGACGATTCCGAGTTCCGACGTCGAACTTAAGCTTGGTCAGAGGCGGGGCGCCATCGCGCCGGGACATTTAACCACG
Organism: Hesperophylax magnus; assembly: GCA_026573805.1. Classification (NCBI taxonomy): domain Eukaryota; kingdom Metazoa; phylum Arthropoda; class Insecta; order Trichoptera; family Limnephilidae; genus Hesperophylax; species Hesperophylax magnus. Next base: position 6,255,829 of record JAIUSX010000184.1, on the reverse strand, counting down.
TTGCGCAGTGCTCGCCTCGCCTCGTCGGGCTTCGACGGAGGCCCCCGCGGACGGGGGCCTCCGTCTGATAGATGTCACATTGTTTAGAGAGCCTTTCGACTCGCGGAACTCACATCACGTATCACCGCCCGATTTGCCTAGGCGGGATACGGCCTTAGAGGCGTTCAGGCCTAATCCTGTGGATGGTAGCATCGCACCACCGGCCGGTCGACCGAGTGCGTGAACCAAATGTCCAAAACTGCCGTTCCTCTCGTACTGAGCAGTATTACTATCGCAATGATCGGTCATCAGTAGGGTAAAACTAACCTGTGGTTTTCCTGCGAACGTAGATTAAATGGACGTGAAGCTACTTTATTTGTATAAAGAATTACCTGCTACGAATCGAGGTCTTCTCCTTGGCTGGCTTGGGGAGGGGGAGGTCTGTCTACTGTGGGCTTGTCACGGGGTATTCACCCAACACTCCACTGCATCTCTACCGCTAGCATCTCTACAAGTACAGGAGGCTCATCACTCTCATCAGCGACATCCACGTGCAAGAAGAGATCTCTATGAAATAAATAAACGTATCAAATTGTATCTTATGAAATTTGATTATTTAGTAAAACATATTATATAAACTAACAAATAAATTTGTGTATACACATATCAGGTATTTTGACTCGGCATATCCTCTCTGCCAAAGGTATCTTGTGTTTAACCGCTATGCATTTCGACACACAATATCAGTTGTGTACTTGTTAAACATGATATAGCACCATAAAACATAAATAAACTACGTACATCGTCATTGGGAAGGACTTTGGGCACATCTAGTCCTTCAATTGACTACACATTGTCGAACAGGCACTATTCAAAGTGGATAAATAAACTTACTTTTTGCCATTGGATTATAGTCTTGTGTGGAGCAGCATTATTTAATTAATCTCCTAGGTTTTAAATGTCGTCTCCATTTTAAAAGATTGGCTCGGCTGTCATGGATCCGCCAGCAGCATTTATCGAATTGTCTTGACCGTGCCACTCTGTTGCTGCACACTGAAATTGAATTTTACGACAATTGATGACATGTAACTATTACACACTATTCTTAGGTTTCAAACACAATGATGTACACGAAAGATAATAATAAAATAGCTGTCTCACTTTTTGACCTAAAAATGCAATTGTACACAGACATAATACGTTGTTAATTCCGTTTCAGTCTGGGGTGAAAAGCATCTAAATGATATCATGCTTTTACTTACAACATATAGCTTTTGCTTACCTCATTTTAAACAATTTTGTCAAGTTAATTAGCAAACGAACACGAAAACGTTGACAACATAAATCAACTTGGGTGACAGTTAGCGACGTTAGTTCGACACCAAACGTCACTTTAGAAGTGGTGAATCTGTAAAAAAGTCATTACTATCCAGCGAGGTAGGTACCTTTTTACAAAACGTAAATCTTCGATAAATGGCTTATTTATGTCATTCATAAATACAATAAGCAGTTATTAAAATGCATTATAATACAAAGTATTTGTTTTTTTAAGTTTTAGTTAGAAAGCTTGCGTCACTTAATTATATTTCACCAATTTGTGTTTTCAATAATCTCTTAACAATTTCTTAACCACGCTTCTTTAGGATTTTTTACTAGGTCTCTCCAAAATCGAACTTGTAAGGATATCAAAAGAACGAGAATCGCTTAATAGTTAAGAAAAGATGTTGCAAGCGACGGACAGCTATCTTTCGCAAACGATAGCAGTCGTTGACGAATGCTATCATTTAGCTTAAGGCTAAAAGAACGAGAATCGCCCTCCAGCAAACGACTGACATTTTTCTCCCGACATTCCAAGCGTTAAGTGAAAATAAAACTAAAAACTCGAGATTTTCTTCATAAAAAATCGAAGCTAAGAAAACGTAGAACATTCTCTGCATTCGACTACTTAATACGTATTAGGTTAAGTTACCTTAAACATGCCTAACACATAAAACTTATTATGTAGTAAATGTGAGAGAAAAAACACGACCGTATCTGGAAGCATGCGGAGAAAGCCGGTTGTAATCTAATAACACAGATCTCTACGGAGCACTGGTCAATGCGGATTGGATGCTGCAATCTGATGTCTGCATTGAATTTTTTAGTATAATTATATGATGGTATTAATATAGTCTGATTTTGAAAACCTTGGTTAAGCGGCCTTAGTTTTAATTGCCAATTTATATGACAATCTTGGACTAACTGTCAACTTTGAAAATATTTCATGCTCACTGTTCTAATAATTCTACTTAGGATTTTATGTTTTTGAGAAACTTCACAACTCCCAACCTCGGCTAATTTCAGTGCCGACAAATCGGCGTTTATTGAAACATGATTTTTTGATCTATTTATATAAAGAAGAATGTCTGTGGCGGCTTGGGTTTGATTTTTATTTATTTATTTATTTATTTATTAACGCCGATTATAGCGGCTTTTACAAGAGAATAACAATTGTTTTACTTATTATAAATACAGAATATACATAGATAAAAAAAATATAAATATAAAATACATAAAAGAGAACAATAGAAATAGTTATTATAAATACAATACAACAATATGTATGTATAAATATATAAACAATTAATTTACAATAAATCCCGGATAAACTAATACTTTAAAACTGTATTTTGTTATAGTCAATCAGAGAAGCGCTGACATACAGTTTTAATTAAGTGGTGTTTGTATGAGGATAAGCTAGCAATGTTTATAGATTCATCCAAAACATATTTATTACCAAGTACATGTAGGCGATTCATTATGGAATTGAGTTCAGCGTTAGATCCTGTATTGTTGCAATGATAGGGTAATTTGAAACGAACTGATCGACTAGGGACACGGAAACATATTAGCGAAAGAAGTTCAGGGGAGTTCAACAGGTTGGTAACGATTTTAAATAAATAAAATAGGTCAAAACAAATTCTTCTTTCTTTTAATGTATCGAGTCCCAATAATTGTAACAGAGAGGGGTAATTAATGTTTTCGATGAATATTCCCAATTTAAAATTAATATAACGTAAAAATTTATGTTGGACTCGCTCAAGGGAATTCTCATGTACACTGTAGTAAGGACTCCAAATGGTGGTGTTAAATTCTAGTTGGCTTCTAACAAGTGAAGTGTAAAGTAATTTGACAGTTTTTAAATTTTTAAAATCCTTTGAAATCCGTAAGACAAATCCTAACATTTGCATTGCTTTACTGGTTATATTATTAATATGTTTAATGAATGTTAATTTAGTGTCAAAGGTTATACCAAGGTCTCTTATTTCATCAACAGATAATAAGGAGTGATTATTGAGAAAGTAGGTGAACAACAATGGGTTTTTTTTTCTGTGGAATCTCATAAGTTGTCATTTTTTTACATTAAGTGTTAATTTGTTTTTAAGACACCAATCGTTAAAGCTATTAATATTAGATTGAAGTGTTAGACAGTCCTCGATATTGTCAATAATTCTATATATCTTCATATCATCAGCGAACATTAGAATGAAAACACGGGTGAATATGTTTGTTACGTCGTTAATGAATAAATTAAAAAGTATAGGACCAAGATGCGAACCCTGGGGTACGCCACTGGTAGCTTCGAACATTTTTGTACAAATCTACAGTTTTATTCCGAGATTGATGAAATTTTGCAAAATTCACCTTCAAAACAAGAAGAAGGTCACTGCTTTCTAGTCGGTCAAGATTTCAAAAAACCGCACCATCCTCTTTTACCACCCCCTTAAAGCAGAATTTGTATGCTCCTTGATGAAATTTTGAAAAATAACTGATTCAAAAAACTCTGTTTAAAACCCGGGCAACGCCAGAGAATTCAGCTGATTTTCTATATAATTTAAGGCGATGCACTACGTCGTGTAATATTTTAAATTGAGCCGCTCTCAATAATAACCCTTATGTAGATGGCGATAAGGTTTAAATTCCCGCTTAACACCATCCGCCTGTTTTGATTTATGCAAGAAAAAAACATGGCCAAAAAGTAACTTTTATTTTATTTTGTGGATGTTCAGGCATAAATATTTATTTTTTTTTCAATCATTTTATAAATAACTTAATTTGCCACATTATACAATAAAATCATAACCGTAAATGGGTTCGTAAGTAGGAGATTTTGAACTTTAAAGCACTTTTCATAGGCCTTTAATTTATTTTTTTCTGGGCTTATAAAAAGACTTATCTAAAAAATACTCGATTATTTCAAAGGCCAAGATGTATTCTACTCGCAGTATTTAATAAAAGCTTCTGAAACATTTCTAGGCGACCATATTTTCAAACCAAAAACACATGATTTTGCATTACTACGTATGGCATCGCCTTAAAGCAGAATTTGTATGCTCCTTGATGAAATTTTGAAAAATAAGAGGAAAATAACTGATTTCGAAGAACTTTGTTTAAAACCTGGGCAACGCCAGAGAATTCAGCAGTTTTTCTATATAATTTTACATTACCTACATCACTAGGTAACCTGCTCTAAGGATGGTAGGTGACAGGAATGTACAGTAAAATATTTCTTTGCCATGACAGATTATTTGAGAAGAATCAATAAAGTATGTAAGTGTGTAAAAGATGAAGAAAAATAATAAATTTTAAACATACGATTAAAAAAACAACGATTAGATAATGCGGAGCGATTGGTGTCATACATTTACCATTCCTCAAAATATTCATTTGAAATATATGAAACTGCTTAATACGTAGTAATGCAAAATCATGTCTTTTTAGTTTGAAAATTTGGTCGCCTAGAAATGTTTCAGATGCTTTAATTAAATACTGCGAGTAGAATACATCTTGGCCTTTGAAATAATCGAGTATTTTTTAGATAAGTCTTTTTATAAGCCCAGAAAAAAATAATGTAAAGGCCTATGAAAACTGCTTTAAAGTTCAAAATCTCCTACTTACGAACACATTTTCGGTTATGATTTTATTGTATAATGTGGCAAATTAAGTTATTTATAAAATGATTGAAAAAAAAATATATTTATGCCTGAACATCCACAAAATAAAATAAAAGGCATTTTTTGGCCATGTTTTTTTCTTGCATAAATCAAAAGAGGCGCATGGTGTTAAGCGGGAATTTAAACCTTATCGCCATCTACATAAGGGTTGTTATTGATACCGGCTCAATTTAAAATATTACACGACGTAGTGCATCGCCTTAAAGCCAATGATTCCACCTAAATTTCACCATTTATCACATATTTTTAGGTTCTACAAATTTGGCAAGTGATCGCTCAAACGTTTTTGCAAAAGTGGCATAATATGCCAAAAATCGCTCCAGTGCATATAGGACAGTACTTTTAGCAATGCGTAAGGAATATAACAAGTCTTCAGTTGCCTTGTGAACTTTTGTCATTAATTCGGTGATATTGATTGAAGGAATTAGTGATTGTTATGGTCTGTGGTGACAGCATTGCTTGTATAGAGCGTTTATCAAACATATTAGATTTCAAAAAGGAAAATCGGTCGAAAAAAGTTGCCTTTTTTAATAAGTACTGTAAAGTTTAAATGTTAAACTTGGACGGTTATGGACGACTGTCAGAAGGGTATACATATACACCAATAAACACAATCCTAAGTATACGTCAATGGCCTCAATTCTAATTGCGCGGCCTATAACTATCCTACATAGGCAATAAAGTATCATTTTTGTTTAACTGTTTAACGGTTTCTGAAACTGTGTAAAAAATTCTACTACCATCATTATAAGCGCAAGATCTTGCTTGTGCAATAATGGAGAACATAGCTAATATAGAAATTGAAACCACGAGGTCTGCGTGGAAACCCGACGCATTTATCAACTCAGCCACCGGTTAGTTGTTTGGCATCGTATTTTTGTATTTAAACTTTAAGGCGAAGCTTAATGCCAAATCACTATTACATTATAAATACCAAAAATATGCGTTAGATAAATTGAAGGTTTTCCTATCGTTTCTTAAAAACATTGGTTACTCTATAAAAAATATAAATGTAAGCTACTAAAAAATATTTTTTTTAATAGAAATGTATGAACGCAAAAAGGAAACAATTTTTAAAAAAATACAGTATTATAGCTAAGATTATCTGTGACAGTTTCACTTGATTACATTTTTTGCTTTATTTTTAAATTATTTACAAAATAAATAAAAACCAGTTTTGTGCTTGAAATCGAACGTTTCTAGACTCCATTTGTCAAGCGATTTTAATGCCTATTACCTACAATATAAGGTATACCAAGAATATACACATTTTTGGTTTGTAGCTTCCTCTTAACAATTTTAAAAAATTAAAAGAATATGAGAACTAGATAGTTACTTACCTACCAATTTAAATTCATTTTATTTAAATGGCCAATACCTATAATTTAAAATCAATTAATTACCATTCATTTCGATTAAATTGGCCAATTTAAATAAAATCTATTTAAATTGCCTGCCGATTTAAATGAAAATATTTTTAATTCTAATTTAATCTTATAAATTTCAAGGACGCATCATGGACATCAAAAAAATGCCTCGAAACCGCCGATCGTGTATTTTATTTTTATATATACATTTTTTCTTTATTCAGTGTTTAATTTGGTTATTTTACAATTTTTGTGCGTGTTAATTTATTGTTATTGCTTGTTTTGATAATTTCGTTTATACTTAAAACAATTTGGTATGTTGGCAACACTTAATTATTCTACGCAATCGTAACACTTGTTAAAAACAAGCTACATATCAAATATCCATGCGTGATTTTCGCGGTTTTTTTACTGATTAGAATTCATTATAAAAATGCGAGTCGGCTTTTTAAAACAATACCCCGCGGTACCGAACAACAAAAAATACTTTAATAAACAGAGGAACTAAAAGGTATTTTCCACAGACATATGAATATTAATAGACGAGAAGTTAAGGACGAGGGGTTAAAACAAGAGTTGCGGGACGCAGAGAGGAAAGCTGACTGTGATTCGTCAATAAATCAATCTGGCAGCAAATAGGCATCTCGCAGTATAATATCACCATTTAGTTCTTAAAAGTAAAATCTGCTTTTGAATGAATAGACATTTTTACATGGGAGCGCAAATTACTCGCCACGTTATGAACAAATTTGCGACGTCCAAATTCGACAAAATAAATTTCTTCTATTTTCAGAGTCGAATATTTCGTTTACGTATTTAGTTAAGACACTTTTATAAATGTTCATAATTTACTTCCCAGCAACCAACCAGCTTTGTGTTTCGCGTCCAGACGTATCTCGATGTGATAGTACCTACATGTTTCTACAACTGATCGTTATACGATGACATATTATACGATTTGAATATGCTTAAAATAAAGTAAAATAATGCTTATATATGGAATGTAATACGACAATTGGGTTTATTCTCTTTTTCACATCTATTTTTACAAGTTTTCATAGCACAAGTCAACATTTTGCCGTGTTATTTCGTAAAATGAACCGATGATGCCTCGACCATAGTTCGCACAAGAATGATGACGTCACGTTTTCTAAATTCACTTGAGGCCATACGCGAGCACAGCCGGCTCCAATGGAACCGGTATGGGGAGTGGGGAATAATACGCTTTTAATCACTTAGGGCAGGTCTACTAATATTCATATGTCTATGGTATTTTCCTATTTTGCATCGAAAAGGCACAGCTTGGCGTAGTATATAGCAATGATAAGGCTAAATAGATTTTCAAAAGTAACTAAAACGTTAATGGAACTTAATTGGTTAACGGTTAAACAGATGTTAATCTTAACGCGATGATGTGTATACATACAATAATAAAAAACCTATTGCCAAAATATTAGATAAATTTAAAAAAAATATGTACTTCAAAGACATTTTTTTTTAATGTCAAAGCGCACAAGAGACCCAACTGCACCCAACAATCTGGAGCCCCAGTGAGACTATGGCATCCCCAATCGGGTATGTTGTGAGACTGAATGTGGGGAAGGGAAGGAGATGGGTAAGATGAAGTACCTGGCTATTCAGATCTGGTCATCAAACTCGGCCAAAGTAACGCTTCAGTTCTGAACAACAGGTTCTTACAACAGGGCGGTACTGAGAGTATTTTATTTTTTTTATTATTTTGATAGGGTTTTTACTAGCATTTAGAAAATTTCTTCCGGAAGGTATATATATATTTAATAAAAGTGATAAAAAATATTTTCGGGCACCTAAAATGCTAACGCTGTCTAAACCTTCGGAGATACATCAACATAATTACTACGGAATTTTGTATATAAAAACCATGCATCTACGAAATTAATAATAAATTACACGTTTGTTAACTTTGATGTACAAATGGCTAAAATAAAATATTCTACAAATTTATTGAAATGTGACTAAAAAATTTTATTATTGTGGCAACACCAAGCTTTCCACTTTGTCTTTGAAATTTGTTCTTCATTCAAATTTCTTCACAGTTCGTTTTGAATTTCAAACAAACAAGAGAAAACAACATTACTCGATTTTGTTATGTTATTTATAACTAGGTAACTAGCTAACGGTTGAGGCTGTGAATTCTAATGTACATGAAAACTGGCTCTATTTTTAAGGTGATTATAATATTATTATAAAAAATTAAAAACTCTATTCTGCGAACCCGACTTCCACCATTCAATACTGTAAGCACAATGCAAACTACTAAAAAAGGTTATTATTCGGAATCGCTGGACACAGATTATATGATATGTTTTTAAATAAAACCTTCTGATTTACCTTAATTACTACTATAAAAGGAATCTGACTGCATTTGGGATATTTTTAATTTTAGCATTTTAAATTTAATTAAGTACGTAAATCTGAAATACACTTTCGTTGTATGGGATGACAGTTGGAATGGTTTCTGTTGATAACATTTTCTTTTGTTGGTATTCCTGATACGAGTGGCTAGATTTTTTACCATATGCAAATACTAGGTAGGTACTATTTTAGCCAAACTCGAAAAATAAAATAAAGATATTTAGGTATGTTTTATAAAATAGAAAAATTAAAAAAGGTGAGGTTATTATAGGTTAGGTTAGGTTAGGTTGGATTATTATAGGTTAGGTTCGATTATTATAGGTTACGTTGGATTATTATTAGGATATAGGTTAGGTTAGGTTGGATTATTATAGGTTAGGTTGGATTATTAATAGGATATAGGTTAGGTTAGGTTAGGTTGGATTATTATAGGTTAGGTTCGATTATTATAGGTTAGGATGGATTATTATTAGGATATAGGTTAGGTTAGGTTAGGTTAGGTTGGATTATTATAGGTTAGGTTAGGATGGATTAAAATCGGTTAGGTTAGGTTAGGTTGGATTATTATCGGTTAGGTTAGGTATGTTGGGTTATTAAAGGTTAGGTTAGGTTAGGTTGGATTATTATAGGTTAGGTTAGGATATAGGTTAGGTTATGATTTAGGTTAGGTTAGTTTAGATTTGATTATTATAGGTTAGGTTATTATAGTTTAGGTTAAATAAAACAATAATTATAACAATACCTAAATATAAATGATTTAAGTTTTTTAAGTAACGTAAAAATATTTTATTTTTCGAGTTTGGCCAAAGCAGTACCTAACTAGAATTTGCATTCAGAAATGATTCAAATTCTAGCCACTCATATCAGGAATACCAACAAGAGAAAATGTCATCAACAGAAATAATTCCAGCTGTCATCCCATACAAGTGAATTTTCGATTTACGTAATTAAAAACTAAAATGCTAAAATTAAAAATATCCCAAATGCAGTCAGACTCCATTTATAGTAATTAAGGTAAATCGGAAGGTTTTATTTAAAAATATTTCGTATAATCCGTGTCCAGCGATTCCGAATATTTACCCTAAAAATTTTTTTTTGTTCTAATAGAAATGTATAAACGCATAAAGGAAACAACTTTTTAAAAATACAGTATTATCGCTAAGATTATCTGTGACAGTTTCACATGATTAACTTTTTTGCTTTCTTATAAAATTATTAACAAAATAAATAAAAACCAGCTTTTTGCTTGAAATCGTACGTTTCTAGACTCCGTTTGTCAAGCGATTTGAATGCCTATTACCTACGATATAAGGTATACCGAGAATATATACATTGTTGGCTTGTAGCTTCCTCTTAAAGGAAAATTATAGTCAGAATCGAAATCAATTTACTCGATTCCATCGGTCTGTGAATAATAACATATATTATAACACCTTGAAATTTTCAAGCCTTTTGTAAATCTAAAGGATTAACACCAGGAATGCTGTCTGTTTTGATGGTCATGTGTTAGGCACCCAATGACCTTTTTCAAGGCCGTATCTAAGCTATCATTAGAAATGCGGAAAGAAATTATTCACTTGTATTTTTAACCTTTTTATTATAAATCGATAAGTATCTGTTTCACAATACTTAATCCAGAATTCGTGAATTCCATTACAAATCCTCTTTCTACATTGGTTTAAATTAATTAAATCTCCTAAAGAATTCATTTGAAAATCGTCCCGCGACGCTGATCAAATTCTTATATTTGTGTAACTTTAAACAGAAACGAGGCGCAAATGGAACATGAACATCCAGAATAATGGACGAATATTGGAAAGGGGAACATATGGGAGGACGCGTGATCCTCCCAATTTCTCTAACAGTATACATAAAACTCGCATTGTAATATCACCAATCGGTCCTCGAAAATAAAATCTGCTTATGAATTACTAGTCCTCTTTACAAAGGCGAGCAACTTGCTGGCTGCGTAAAAAAACTTAAGAGGAAGCTACAAGCCAAAAATGTGTATATTCTTGGTATACCTTATATTCTAGGTAAGAGGCATTAAAATCGCTTGACAAACGGAGTCTATAAACGTTCGATTTCAAGCACAAAACTGTTTTTTTATTTTGTAAATAATTTTATAAGAAAGCAAAAAAGTTAATCAAGCGAAACTGTCACAAATAATCTTAGCTATAATATTGTTTTTATTTTAAAATTGTTTCCTTTACGCGTTCATACATTTTTTCATTTTGTTCAAAAATATTTTTTTTAGTACTTTAAATTTATATTTTTTATTGAGTAATTTATTTTTTTATTTGTATTCTAATCAAGCGAAACGATAAGAAAACCTTCAATTTATCTAAAGCATATTTTTGGTATTAAAAATGTTCACAAATTCGTTATAAAGATTAATCAAAATAGTAATTTAGCATTAAGCTTCGCCTTAACTAACACAAGTCGGGTAAACAAAATTTCATATTTTATTAATCTATTTAGTTAGACAATTTTGCAGATGTGTTAAAATTTACCCAACTTATTCAATTTTAGCGTCGCTACGCCAAGCGATTTGTTTAAGAACTAGCATTCAAATCATGCGCAGAAAAGTCCCACTTTCTGTCCCGAATTCGGTCTGGTCATTTCAATGTGCCCTCTTCGGTGGTCAGTGTACGACTAATGTCGTATTTTATTAGAAGCTTTCTCGAACCCTCCTGATACGCAGTTTTCACGTTAGTGCAGTTCATTAATTTGAATGTCTGTGGAAATGAACCATTATTAATTTATTAGTATGAAACCGTAAATGTCGCCAACATCGTTCATCAATACTACTGCAAATTGCAACTGGAATAAGCGGCGCCCCACCTTTGTTTCTATCTACAAAACAAACGCATAGCAGCTTTGATAGTCCGCTCAGTTTGGTTGTAGCTCAGCGACAGTCGGCACGCTTCCATGTCATAACTTCCTTTATATCTAGTAAATTGTAAAAGTGATCGATGACAGTCTAGTCTCTTTCAACGGAAAGAATATTCAACAATCCTTCCTTGGTAAACCCATAATTTTATATAGGTGGCGCAGATGGATCGGGTGGTTTTAAAATACTTGTCAAACTGTCAATTTTAAAGGTATTGGATTGAAATAAAGTGCAAAACGTGTAGTTATTTTGGAAATTTATTAACAAACAATTGGAAAAGTTAGTTTTTAAAAATTACATCCATCAAATGCCCTCCTTCTCGAGCGACGCATTCTTGGAGTCGGTCCTTAACGTTCCGCATTGCCCGCTCAAGCACATCACCAGGAATTAATGTGATTTCGTTGTGAATTGCTGCCTTCAACTCCTGAATGGTCCGGAGTTTCTTCATGTACACCCTTGCTTTTAAATAGCCCCACAAGAAGAAGTCACATACCGTGAGGTCCGGCGCGCACAGCTTGCATTGATATCCTAGCGGTATGTGCAGTTGCCCCGTCTTGTTGGAACCACATATTGTCCATGTCGTAATTGTTCTCTTCAAGTTGTGGGAGAAGAAATTCTTCAATCATGTTCACATAACGCTGCGAATTAACAGTAACCGCCTGCTCCCTTTCATTTTCAAAAAAGTAAGGCCCAATTATCCCTACCTTAGAAACCCCACACCAAACCGTCACTTTGTGACTATGGAGAGGCCGTTGGTGTAGGTCTCTTGGGTTAGTGTCGGCCCAGTAACGGCAATTTTGCTTGTTGACATAGCCGTTAATGTGAAAGTGAGCCTCGTCAGACATCATGATAATCAGGTTTTCATCTTCCAATAACTCCAACATCCGTTGGCTAGACTGAAGCCTTTGAAGATGGTCTGTTGGGAGAATCTTCTGGACCACCATGATTTTATAGGGGTGGAATTTCAGTTCTTTGTTAAGAATCCTTTGAAGGCTTCAACGTGACATTTCAAGAGCTTGAGCACGATGTCTCGTTGATCGACGTGGGCTCGTAATGACATCACGTCTCACACGCTCCACGTTCTCAAGCGTTCTTATTTTTCGAGGTCCAGACGTCCATTTTGGAGCACATGAACCAGTAGTGCGGAAATTATGCACCCAACTCAATATCGTATCTCGCTTAGGAACACTACCTCGAGGTGGGATGTTGAAACGCCGGCGAAAGGCACGCGTCACAGCAACAATTGACTCGTTATTGCGTATAAACTCTTCCACTGCGAAAACACGATGCTCAACGGACCACGTAGCCATCGCGATTGACTGCCAGTCTGCAACTGAAACTTCCCGTCCCCCCCACCACAGCACGAAGACCGCCGAACACCTGGCTCCCCCACTCCAGACGTACAGTCCACTTCAAAACCACCCGATACCCGGAATTCAGGAGTTGAAGGCGGCAATTCACAAGGAAATCACATTAATTCCTGGTGATGTGCTTGAGCGGGCAATGCGGAACGTTAAGGATCGACTCCAAGAATGCGTCGCTCGAGAAGGAGGGCATTTGATGGATGTAATTTTTAAAAACTAGCTTTACCAATTGTTTTTTAATAAACTTCCATTGTAACTACACGTTTTGCACTTTATTTCAATCCAATACCTTTAAAATTGACAGTTTGACAAGTATTTTAAAACCACCCGATCCATCTGCGCCACCCGTATATAGCTATAAGACGCGGTACGTCCATACATGCTGTGGATGCTCCGCATCCCTTGCATTTTAGAGTAAAAAGATTTGAACTTCTAGCCGTAAACAGTAATAAGTACTGCAATTTATATTTTTTAATATTTCTACAGCGACCTTAATGTGATTTTTTTTACAAAAACGGCGCAGTAAAAAATCATACAAATATTATTATTATAAGACATTTCTGTGTACGCACAACGAACGACACGATACAAAGAGCGCGGCCGAGTCTAAATACACATACATTCTCAAATACTGTGAAACGAGTAAAACACACGTATCCAAGCAATAATAATGTGGTGTGGAAGCAATCTGTAAACCGTATCCAAAATGCTAGAACATACGTTCTTTCCGCGCATGCGCACTGAAACCCGCAAGCCAATATCTTCGTCAACTTTATACGATATTAATGACAGCATCCATCGTACAAAAACCGTATTTAATGCTCATATGTATAATGCACTGAATCGTCCACTCTATTACTAATGCATTGGATTGTATGCGCGCGCTGCTTTGACAGTTTGCTTTGAGCTTGAATACTGAAGTCGGATTCTTATTGAATATTATTAACCTGCCATTTACTTATTAATCATAATTTAAATAAATAAAAATGAATCTCCCAAAATAAGATGGATACTTCGCCAACGTGTTCTTTGATAATAGCACAGACATATGAATATTAATAGACAAGAAATTAAGGACGAGCGGTTAAAACAAGAGTTGCGGGACGCAGGGAGGAAAGCTGACTGTGATTCGTCAATAAATCAATCTGACAGTAAATAGGCATCTCGCATTATAATATCACCATTTAGTTCTTAAAAGTAAAATCTGCTTTTGAATGAATAGACATTTTTACATGGGAGCGCAAATTACTCGCCACGTTATGAACAAATTTGCGAAGTCCAAATTCGGCAAAATAAATTTCTTCTATTTTCAGAGTCGAATATTTCGTTTACGTATTTAGTTAAGACACTTTTATAAATGTTCATAATTTACTTCCCAGCAACCAACCAGCTTTGTGTTTCGCGTCCAGACGTTTCTCGATGTGATAGTATATGTTTCTACAACTGATCCATATTATACGATGTGAATATGCTTAAAATAAAGTAAAATAATGCTTATATATGGAATGTAATACGACAATTGGGTTTATTCTCTTTTTCACATCTATTTTTACAAGTTTTCATAGCACAAGTCACCATTTTGCCGTGTTATTTCGTAAAATGAACCGATGATGCCTCGATCATAGTTCGCACAAGAATGATGACGTCACGTTTTCTAAATTCACTTGAGGCCATACGCGAGCACAGCCGGCTCCAATGGAACCGGTATGGGGAGTGGGGATAATACGCTTTTAATCACTTAGGGCAGGTCTACTAATATTCATATATCTATGCTTTGGCCGTATTTGGCGACCAGATCTGAATAGACAGGTACTTCCCCACTTTTCAGATTTGGTTGGCTACAAAGTAACAGAAATTTTAAAATTTAATTATACAAAATTAGCATTTATCGTCAAACGATGACAGTACTCATTGATTAATTTATTTTTGTTTTTGGAATAACTTAATGAGTAAAACCTCCAATTGGAATATTTAATCATTGAATACAGTATTAAGGACTCTCAAATGATAAATGAAAAAGATTCGGTCGCTTTGAAGCCAGGTCTTCAATCTTGCCGGGGCTTCAATCTTGCTCTGAGCTAAGGTCACTTTTAACTATATAAAACTACGACTAAGAGCTACTAACATTATCTTCATTTTCTTAACGCATATTTTATTGGCTGCTATCTTTATGGATCTATCTTAAACGGAATACACATTGCCTGCTTATCACGAAAAAACTTATGAGAAACTTGTTAAAATAATATTAGAAACATACTCGACTTAAAATGTGTGAAAATTGTGTACTATTCTGTTTGCAAATAGTTCATGGAATATGAAATAATCGCACGGGGAGTTGCAACAATATAAGCCATAGATTAATTATCGATGGCTCAAAAATTATTCATTAACGTTCAAAGTTAAAATCTATCAAATTGCTTCCAACTTATCAAAAATTACGTTAATGTGAAGTTAATAAAATGGTGAAAATATTTAATCAAATAAGACTCGTTTGAAATAGAGCAAAAATCTCTCGACAAATGCTTTAGTTGCATTTAAAGATATACTGTGATTTTTTCATGCCTAAATTATATTAAAACAGAACAAAACGTTTTTCAAAATTTTCTATTTTAATAACGCTTTAGATTAATTGAAGGTTTTCCTACCGTTTCGCTTGAGTAGAATACAAATAAAAAAATAAATTACTCAATAAAAAATATAAATGTAAACTACTAAAAAAAATTTTTTCAATAGAAATGTATGAAGGCATAAAGGAAACAACTTTTTAAAAATGCAGTATTATAGCTAAGATTATCTGTGACAGTTTCATTTGATTAACTTTTTTGCTTTCTAATAAAATTATTTACAAAATAAATAAATACCAGTGCAAAATAAATAAATTTTGTGCTTAAAATCGAACGTTTCTAGACTCCGTTTGTCAAGCTATTTTAGTGCCTATTACCTACAATATAAGGTATACCAAGAATATACACATTTTTGGCTTGTAGCTTCCTCTTAAGGGCCTGAGAGATTCTTAATAAATTAGCAATATTTCATACGAGTGAGTTTTCTCAGTGTATATGTGTATTGATTATTGCATTCTTACCGCAGAGTCCACGAGATCATCCACCCTGGTCTGCAAGTCCTTTCCTTTCTTTTCTCTAACCAGAGGCTTGTAGCTACCTCTTAACGACTGTTTCACATAACAAGTAAGATTCTGGAACGAATTAAGCTCGTTATGAGAGGTTCCACTGTAGTTGTAAACTAGCCTGTATCGGCACAGGATATCCCTAGTGAGACAGGCTTAAGTAACAATATGTCGCTGTCCTAGTTATTGTATGTTCAATAGACCTTTTTTGCAAAACTGAGTTATGAATGCCAATATGTTCATTAGCCTGTTGCGCATTAATGAAGCTCAAAAAACCATAATTTTTGATTTTTAAGTGACGTTTTCAGCATTTTTCGAGTGCCAATATCCACTCACGGAACAATGTTTTAGTTCTTATTTGTTCAAACTCCCGGATATTGAACATTCAAACACTCAACGTTATGAATATAATATATTTTTTTAAGTTAGCCAGGAGTCGGCTAGTTAAAATGAGCGGCTATTTTGATTTTTAGTTGTTTTCTAACAATTAAATTGTTCCACTAAAAATACGTTTAATTGCAAATATATACTGTTATTGAACTAAAAAATGACTCCACCCACTCCAGAATCAATAAACCTTAGACCAGTAGCTGAAATAGAAAAGTATGTCTTAAAATTATGTCATTTATAGGCTTTTTCACCATATTTTACATGTACTTCTTGAATTTGCTAGGCAAATATACAGGATGCTTCATTTATAGTTTATTTATTTACACCCTTAGGGCTTTAGTCTGAAACTAATCCCTAAAAGTAGTAATTCGAAGAGTAAACGAAGACAAATTCACTTATGTTGTATTTCTAAATCATTGGTTATTTAAATGGAATTAATTTCCTTTTAATAACTTTTGAAGGTTAACGTCAATGTAACATATCATCCAAGAAGAAGATAATAATAATCAAACTAAACGAAACATGAAACAGAACAAGACACAAAAAAATAAAAAGATTTTTTTTTTTTTTTATAGGGAATACCTCACAAGAGTCCCAACTGCTCCCGTCTGGAGCCAGTGAGACTATGGCATCCCCAATTGGGGGATGTTGTGAGGCTGAAGGTAAGTGGGGAAGGGAAAGAGGAAGGTGGGGAAGTACCTGGCTATTCAGATCTAGTCACTAAACACGGCTAAAGCCATTTGGAGCAACGTTTCAATTCTGAATGGTGGTCTTACACCAGGGCGATACTGGTAGTATCTTCCACTCTGGTAGATAACGGTCTCATTAGCTGAAGATGATATTACGGTAACCAAAGATCCTGGGCTCGATTCCCAGTTGAGACCGTTACCATTTTATTTTTCTGTGTCTTGTTCTGTTTCATGTTTCGTTCAGATTTATTATTATTATCTTCTTCAATGATACATTACCAAGTATTTATTTATTGTAAATAACTTGAATACAAAATGAACAATTACAAATTACCGCAGCAACAATTCTAGAAGGTCATTTTCATTTGCATGGTCAAAATGAATTACAAATTTGCCGATAATATCATCTGTGATTAAAGACATTTTATACTCACCATTTGATTAACGTTGAAAGAAACGAACTAATAAATTATTTTTTGCGTAAATCGCTAAAAAAGCATTGTTTCCCAAACTAAGTTCGTGATCCGACACCGGGCCATGAAAGAAAAAATGCCGGGTCGCGTACACTCCGTCACGTACGACGCACTAAATCTATTGATATTCGTAAAAAAACTACCGAAACTAAACGAAATTTTTCAAAATTTGTAACTCATGATCGATCTGTATAAGAATGCAATTAGATTTCTAGAATATCAATATTTGCGTTTGGGACATTGAAGTGATTTCTCTCCCGACAACTTTCGTTCATTGTAATTGTTAATTTTTGGCTTTTGACAAAAAAAAGTACTTCATAAAATTGAAATGTTTTCTTTCCAAAGGTAGTAAGAAAGTGATTCTTTGAAGATGTTTTAATGATAGCCTCTCCGTTCCGATCATGGATCAATGGTTTCTTTCTCAATGACTTTAAGTAATTTCAGCATTATTATTAAAATATATACCTACATAAATAAATTCATACAACAAAACTCTAACCCGGTTAAAGTGGTCCAGAAGCTTAACATCAAAGCAATTCTAAAGAAACCCTCCACATATCCAACAGAAACGCTATTCGCAGATTTCGGGGTGCCCCGAGTAGATGATATCTTCAAGAAAAATGCTATTATCCGAATTTACAAAGATAATATCATCAAAAACCCACTTATCAAAGAGATATCAATACAACATCAAAATACCAAAATTTAATACCAAACTGATGCAAAACAATTATATATATTTAGGAATAAAGTATTTCAACAACCTTCCGATTGAAATAAAGAAATTAAAAGATATCAACAAACAAACTGAAACTGACGATATACTTGTCAGGAATAATTAACTAAATAATTGCCTGTTTTTCCCTTCTTTACATTTATTATCAGTCTACGAGTATATTCAACTCTACTTTATTTAGATGTTTCTACTTACTCCCTTAATTGCTCAATATTTAGTATGTAACAGAATCCTAAATATGATCTTACCTATATATGTATATACCCTATACTTACCTATTGCATAATGTTATTCTATTTTCCTTATAATTAGTGTAACTCGCTCACCAAGCACAAGAACCAGTTTCTTCTTTGGAGAGATTGCGATTATAAATATATTTTGTACCGATATGTTTTTTTTTATAAAACATCACTGTATCCACTTATATCTATATTAAATAAAAAAAATGAAACACTTCATTCTGAACATAGGAATAGATTTTCGAGAATATGAATAGTTTGCTTTCGGAAGATGTCAGTCGTTTCTCTCTTCAAGCAAAAAAAGTAATTAATTTATATCAATCTGTCAGGTATTTTTTAGGATACTTACAGGTTATAAGTTAAGCTAAATCGTCTTAAAAAAGGTTACAAAAAATAAATGTTTTTAACGTAGCAAGAGTACAAATTCTTGACCCCTGGTTCCAATATACAGAGACCCTTGACCATTCGACAACATGTTTTTATGAAACATCACTATAAAATGGATAATCTTCGTACAGACTAGACCAGGGCCGGTCAATCGCAGCGCCGATGCGGCCCGCGATCATTAAGGCAACATAATACTCAAATAACGGGGTTTTGCTCGATGCTCACATTTAAATTATTTCTGATGAACGTATTACAAAAACCTCAAATGTTTCAAGAGGGATCACTACGGATGTGGGTTATTTATTTTTAAGCTTAATAAAAACAGGATCATACCATAAAAATATTTTAAGTAAAACGGTTTTAAAATTTTATAAAACGTTTTTAAACTATAAAATTAGTGGTAAGCACCATATTTTATTTTTATCGACGATTAATTAATAACTTCCCGATGGATCCCTCTAGAAACATTTGAGATTTTTGTAATATCTTCATCAGAAATAATTCAAATAAACCCCACGGAAAGATCAATTTTTTAAAGTAAAGTCAACCATTACGCCCGTCCGTCCGTCCGTCCATTATTATTTTTACACGACTTTATCATTTACCTCGTTGAGATTCCCACTTTATTTTATCGATTTGATATTACAAATTCAGTCGCAAGTCTGTCTAATACACCAGGGCCGCGCGTCGAATATTTTGTGCACGGCTACTTCACTTACGTCGTTAAGATTCTGGCTTTATTCTGGTTATTGTCTCGTCTAGGAACTATAATTACACGAAAAACTGCATAGATTCTTCTGCTTTATCTTTCCCGCGCATAATGATGCCCACCGAGAATTCTAAATCTCTACAGAACGATTGTTACAGTATTGCATCTGCTCCGAAAATGATTTTAAAAAACATATCTGATTCTATTATTTAACATGAAAGGCATATAATAGTGTTCTAACGCTACTAAAGTAAGATATTGGTAGACCCGGTATATCGGCTGATTTAATCCCTCATATTCTGTCAGACGGTCGTATTTCGGCTATGCAATAAATTCTATTAAATTAAATATTTCTGAATGTATCCAAAAACTAAAACTGTTTTTTAAGGTGATTAAATACGGTCTCATATTTTATTATTGAAAAAAAACATATATTTTTTTATAAATTAAAATTTTTAATGCAAACATAAAATAAATTAAAATTACCGATAACGAAAAAGTATATAAAAACACATTTATTTCATTAGACAAATATATTTTAAACGTTATCGTTACCTCACTTTTTTGTCGTTTCATATAGAAATAATGATTAAAAAATTCACAAAGTCTCATATTTTTTTTTCAAATTGAGGTCGCTACTTTTGGTTTCATAAAAGTGCACATTTTAAATATTCTGTGGTTAACTTCTAGATTTGAATATAAAGCGAGGTTTTTTCTCTTTCTAACACCATTTAGATAATATTTCTCACAACAGTAAGGAAGACACAACGATATCTGTAAAACCATATGAGCTGTTACCAAAAGCGAACAAATTAGCGTGAAAGGTTAAAGCTAGGCTTGGTTGGATTGTCGAGCTTAGCACGGCTTGGAACATAATCCGTATATAGGTCGGAAGCCTAGATACTAGTAATATTACACGTGTTGTCTTTGATTTTAATAGAGGAATGTTCTTAATTTTTCTATGTAAAAACAAATTACTGTCTTCTAGAGCAGTGTTCCGCAAACTTTTTGTGTTCAAGGTACACCTATCAAATCAAGAAATTTTAGAGGTACACCAAAGAAAAAAGCAATGTTTATTTTATATTTATTTATTACTAAAATCAATATACCTAATATGAAAAGATGTTTAGTGAGAAATGTGAGCCTGTTTAACTGAGCACAGGCGATCGAAATTTGGAGCAATCGTTGATAAGGCTGCTCTCATCTCTTCATTGGTCGTCCTCGAGCGTTCTCTTTTTTTGATTTAATAGTAGTGAGAGTTGAAAACCCCAATTCGCATAAGTAGGTTGTGGCAAATGGTAATATATTTTTAACAGCGCGCTTTGAAAGCAGTGGATACTCATTTTTTTTATATGCAGCCAAAAATGTGCTAGCTCTACTTTGGAAATTTTTAGTTTTAATGTCCGTATTTAATATCAGTTTTTAACTCTATGAATTCATCCTGCTCGTTTATCGGTAAGTGTCCAAGGGAAATGTTATCCGAGAGTGGATTTCGTACCCAGTCCAAAGGTTGTAGGTCACACTTAGGAAAATAACATTTCATTTTTTCTGCCAATAGCTCCAAGTGTTTTACTATCGAAGCCTGCACTTTGTTTCTGAATCGACAGCCATGACATTTGGAAAAAATTCATTACTACCATTGACAGCGTGGCTGATCTACAATACCGACTTAGCGCGACATCTTTCAATTTTGTCCGAAGACGTTAAAATATAAGAATTCCTGCCTTACATTTTTCTGATGAGCTCATTTAAATGAGCGAATATGTCCGCCAGACATGCAAGTTTTACTAACCATTCTTCTTTTTTTAAACACAGAAGCAAAATCTGAATCCTGGGCCTCTAAAAACGTCTGGGACTCATTTTTTAGCTCGTAAATCCGAAATAGCACTTTTCCGCGAGAAAGCCATCGTACTTCTGTATGAAACAGAAGTGAGTGATATTATCTCTCATCTGCTCCCATTTCTTTCTTATTATCTTCACAATACCTTGAATTTTTTCCGCGGCACGCCAACTGATGACCACGGTACACCAGTGTGCCGCGGCACACGCTTTGCGGAACACTGCCATAGAGGGTAACGTAAAAATGTATGTAACGTATGTTTTTAGGTAAGGCAGTAAATAAACTAATATTGTTATGTTAAGAAATATATATTTATTATCATATAAGATTTTTAATAAAAAAAATTGCATATTCTAATCTTTATATTTTTTTAACGTGTGGCATTTTAGAAAGCCGTCACCCAAATTCATACGTGGTTTGTTAGGACACGTGTCGCAGTACTGACTGGTTTCCCGTCTGCCACCTTTTACTGCCCTTTTCGAGCAAACCACACCGTCCCGCTTGGGACCTTTTCTTAAAATATGGAGTTTTCCATTGAGCCTGCTCTCTGATGGAGTGAGAATATTTATTTTCCAGTAAAAAATATTCAAATAAAATGAACGCGTAGTAAGTAAATGGTTATGATGAAATATAATATTGTCTTCACGGTCTATGACAATAATAACATCTAATATTCAGTAAGGTTATATCCCGTATCGCGCAGCTCTTAACTCTTATTTCTGCACTGGTAGGTGATATGAAGTAGAATTATGTTCGATAGGAAGTAGTTTTTTAACAGTAAGCATGTGGATTTACATGAAGTGAATAAATCAGTGATAAAGGAAAAAAGAGGTATATGGACAATGTACCACTTGGAAGAAAGAGGTATATGGACAATGTACCACTTGGAAGAAAGAGGTATATAGACAATGTACCACTTGGAATAAAGAGGTATATGGACATACTACTTGAAAGAAAGAGGTGTTTCCATGAAAACTCAACACAGTGACAATTCAAGACACTTTCAAAAAGTGATATAAAGTCATTAAAAACGATGAATTTTTTTTTTTAACCTAACCTACATAACCCAGTTAATAAAGTTTTTGTTTCATCACTATCCATGACTTTATATAACTTTTAAAAGATGTGATGAATTATCATTGTGATGATTTATCCGGTTACCATGGACAATGTACCACTGAAAGAAAGAGGTATATGGACTATGTACCACTTGTAAGAAAAGGTATATTGACAATGTACAACTTGAAAGAAAGAGGTATATGGACAATGTACTACTTGAAAGAAAGAGGTATATGGACTATGTACCACTTGGAAGAAAAGGTATATAGACAATGTACCACTTGGAAGAAAGAGGTTTTGGACAATGTACTACTTGAAAGAAAGAGGTATATGGACTATGTACCACTTGGAAGAAAGAGGTATATTGACAATGTACCACGTGGAAGAAAGAGGTATACGGTCAATGTACTACTTGGAAGAAAGAGGTAGGTATATGGACAATGTACTACTTGAAAGAAAGAGGTATATGGACTATGTACCACTTGGAAGAAAGAGGTATATAGACAATGTACCACTTGGAATAAAGAGGTATATGGAAAATTTACTACTTGAAAGAAAGAGGTGGTTCCATGATAACTCAACACAGTGACAATTCAACACACTTTTAAAAAGTGATATAAAGTCATTAAACCGATGAAAAATATTATTTTTAACCTAACCTACATAACCCAGTTAATAAAGTTTTTGTTTCATCACTATCTATGACTTTATATAACTTTTTAAAGATGTGATGAATTATCATTGTGATGATTTATCCGGTTACCATGGACAATGTACCACTGAAAGAAAGAGGTATATGGACTATGTACCACTCGGAAGAAAGAGGTGTATTGACAATGTACCACTTGGAAGAAAGAGGTAGGTATATGGACAATGTACTACTTGAAAGAAAGAGGTATATGGACTATGTACCACTTGGAAGAAAGAGGTATATGGACTATGTACCACTTGGAAGAAAGAGGTAGGTATATGGACAATGTACTACTTGAAAGAAAGAGGTATATGGACTATGTACCACTTGGAAGAATGAGGTATATAGACAATGTACTACTTGAAAGAAAGAGGTATATGGACTATGTACCACTTGGAAGAATGAGGTATATAGACAATGTACTACTTGAAAGAAAGAGGTATATGGACTATGTACCACTTGGAAGAAAGAGGTATATGGACAATGTACCACTTGGAAGTGAATGGTTGAAGAAGTCGAGGACACCCGAGGACGAATTATATTATAATACATAAATAATATTTTCGCTTTTAAAATGCACCCACCAGTTGACAGGTACACTAGAATTCACAACTTAAAAACTTTACACAAAACAAATAAGCAACCCCGGGTATACGTCAGCTAGGAAAACGACCCCAAGCTTGCGGACTCCAGGGTTAGATGGTCGAGTAGTCCAAAGCGTAGGGTTCCCACACAGCCGCAGCGGGCTCAATTCTCTGCCTAGCCAAGTCCCCGAATACTGCTCAAGCAACATTTTCCACTTACAACGTGAGAATTGTTTTGAATCCACGAGTGGTTGAAAAAATACAAAGACATACCAAACCAAACACGCCAACACGAGAAAAAAATAAGCGGGTACCTACAATTATATTTATCTTCAACTAAGGCGTAGTTATACTCTTATAGCGAGTAATGAATAGAGACTATTCGAGTGGCGGGTCTAATGTTTGGTTAGTTATTTAATAAAAGGAAAAGTAGCGTGCGTAGCGGCTGTTGAAAAATCATTTTCAAGTAGTTTATTGTAAAACGTAGGCGGTCTTTTGTGTTGATAATTGATATGTTAGCAATTTCCGTATTGTGACCAGGGTTACCAACCTGAGAATGATCCAATCCATGCATTTTGTAGCTTAGAAAACATCAAGCGAATTTAGCATTTCAAATTATTTTTTTAAAATACTTTAAAGTGATTTCTTACATTAAGGCGAAGCTTAATGCCAAATCACTATTTTGATTAATCTTTATGAAGAATTGGTGTATATTATGAATACCAAAAATATGCTTTAGATAAATTGAAGATTTTCCTATCGCTTCGCTTGAGTAGAATACAAATAAAATAAAAAAATTACTCAATAAAAAATATAAAAGCAAAATACTAAGAATGTATGAACGCATAAAGGAAACAACTTTTAAAAATACAATATTATAGCTAAGTTTATCTGTGACAGTTTCGCTTGAGTAACTTTTTTTGCTTTCTTATAAAATTATTTACAAAATAAATAAAAACCAGTTTTTTGGCTGAAATCGAATGTTTCTAGACTCCGTTTGTCAAGCGATTTTAATGCCTATTACCTACGATATAAGGTATACCAAGAATGTACACATGTTTGGCTTGTAGCTTGTACCAACTTTATAAATAATATTCTAATGCATAATTAATAATGTAATTTTTTGTAATGACGTTCAAATGACAACATTATGTGAATCAGAAGCCTAACTATGACAAAAAATTGCTTATTTCAACTTCTTTTAATGTCAATACCGCACAAAAGTCCCAACTGCTCTCAGCCGCTTGAAGGCATCCCCAGCTAAGTATGTTGCGAGGCTAAATATGGCCGAAAGGGGAAAGAGATGAGAAATAAGATGGTGGGGAAGTACCTGGTTATTCAGATCTGTTCACCAAATATGGCTAAAGCGATTTCAAGCAATGTTTCAATTCTGAATGGTGGTCTTACACCAGGGCGATACTAGTATCATACACTCTGGAATGTACCTACATATTATTTAATGAATAAATTTTCTTAAAATATATAAAAACATAAATATATATAACATAAAAAAATAAGTAATTCTAAAGTAATTTTCTGTTCTCGAAAAAGTTCTCCGGTTTTGATAAAACAGTTAAAAAGTTTTTGAAAATCTTAATGCCCTAGAAATACATACATCTGAAAACCTACAAAAAAATTAAATGGACGGATTTAAAAAATATTCTAAGAAAACGAGTAAAATTTATAACCAAGTTGATATGTTAATAATTAACATTGTAACACTGGTAAATATGAAAACACTAATTTGAACACACAAACATTTTGCCAACGTGAAAAGCGAGACTTTTTTTATCAATCAAATTCCACTCATTTGGCAACCCTGCTTGCTGTCATTATAACCATTATCAAATAATCAATCATTGGAACATATTTTTTAATTGATAGATATTTGATAATACATTAAAAAAATATTTGATTGCAGTTGGGCGGGGATTGGACCCGCGTCCTGTGAAACCAAAGTCCATCGTTGAATTGTTTATATGGTGCTAAAAAAACAACAAATACGCTTGAAGGTCGTTCAAAAGCCTAAGATTAAATCATTAATCTTCGGTTAACTGTCATGAATGTATCCTATACTTAATTTACTGATTTGACAACTTTTTTATTTATTTTTTTATCAAAAATTGATTGCTTGCTTAAATTTGTAAATATGTCAATATAATATATACATTGAAACACAGTTAAAGCTATTTCAAACAAAGTTTCAATTTTGAATCTTGGTCTTTTACCAAGGCTCTGAGGGTATCTTCCACTCTAGAACGTATCGCAAATATACTAAATAGTATGAAATAAAGTCTATCCGCATCTGTCTGTTTGTGCGCTTAGTTCTTCTAATCTACGCAACAGATTTTGATAGAGTTTTTACTATCATTTAGAAAATTTCTTAATGAAAGTTTACATATAAGATGTATACATATTATATTTATAGAAAGTCAAGAAAAGTCGATGTTTTATAATCAAGTCGTAAAAATATTTTTTCGGGCACTGCATTGACAAAGCTGTCTAAACCTCATGAGATAAATCAAAATAATGTACTACGGAATTGTACGAGTATATCTTAATAACACCTATAGAAAAGTACACGATGGTAAATGTCTATCTTACAAGGATAAGCCCCAGCAACGCCAGGTACACGTCAACTAGATAAGTATATCATTTTGAAAGAATTAATTCAATAAAATTTTCTTGCGTATTTGAACCCACGACCTCCGTTTTCGCAGTTAATAAATAGCCTTACCCCCCTCCACTACGGAGGCCGTCAAATATTTTATTCAGAATTTAATAACGAATTAACATTTTAAATCTCAGTAACACCCTAAATAAGGCAACCATTGCCAGAATCTAAACTTTACCTGAATGACCTCAACTGTGTTTGATGATCAGATCTAAACATCCGGGTATTTCTCAACCTTCCTTACCCTCATAATATCTCTCTCTTCTAAGTTAGCCTCATCCATAAATAAACCACTCACTGGATCGATATTTTCGGGCTTTTTGTATAAAAAAATTGGTTCTAAAAAACCATACATATGCCAATATATAGACAGAAAATTCTCATTCGGAGCCTACTTATTACACCATACACCAATGAAAAACTATGAAAATCTATGGAAACAACTTTAAAATTTTCAGAGTTTTTCATTGGTGGATATAGTTTGGCAATCATATGACGTAACAATATTTCGGTTCCTATTTTCTATCGGAGTTATATCCCCCTGCCACAGTCCCACTGAGGCAGGGTACAGGGCAGAGTGCGGTACATATTCAAATTTATTTATTTTTATAATTATAATTACTATATTCAGAATAAAGCAAAACTGTCTCATTCACATAATAATGTACATATTGTACTTTCATCATTTTTGTTCAGTTTGCAAATGTTTTCTGTGTATTTTAAATGCGGCAAATACTGTTTCAGAAACTAGATAAAATTATCTTTCCGGTGTATACATTTAAAATAGATATTACTATTTCTGAATAATAAAATTTTAATATCAAACGTGAAATACGTTGCCAAAAACGGTAACCACATTATTACTTAATTTTTTACTCCAATCATAGAAAAATTGAAATATTGAATTGAATATGAATTATTTATTATGACTGTTTTTACGATTTTATTAATGGATTTCAGTATAAATATTTAAAGGAAACTAGAAAGAATCATTATTTTTCTTTCTAACATCACAAAATAAGTATTTACGCATGATAGAAAAAAGATAAAAATACTTTTACAAAATATGGACGCCTGGTCATATTTGACCCTAAAACGCTGGAGGGGTTAAGTGTCAAATAATGCTTTAAAATGTAACAAATTAACCCTTCAAGTCACAAAATGTAATTCTGCAGGAGACGATAAAAATCAATATTTACAAATTCAAAAGCAATTAAAATTTATTGCAGTTCTTCTTATAATCATGAGAGATTTGAGGTCTGAGCAATTTTATCTTCGGTTTTCACGAAGAAACCTAAAAAAAATATGCGTAAATTTAGTTTTTTAATATTAAAAATGTCATTACTTTACCACATTGTACTACGAAGACTTCGAATAATTATATGTGACTACACTGAAAAGTAACATTCCCAAAATTGTGACTTGAAGCAGATTTATGACTTGAAGGGCTTTACTTTGGTAAAGCACATCAAACCACACCTGTTTTGACACAGTCGATATTTTTACATACCAAAACTCGTTTATTCTGATTCAGGAAACAAAAACAGAACAAGAGAATAGGTACCTTTATACCTTTCCTAATTAGTATTCAGAATTGAGAAAAATAATGCTTTAATGCATCATTAATCAATAAGCTTTGACACTATAACGAATCATATGTAAATAAGTGCTGAAATTTCTTGTACTCCAGTTCAATATTATTGTAATAAAATATTTATGAATGAACTTCCCGATGCCAAATGTTAATTTACTGTCCGTAATACGCCGTGTGAACAAAAGCAATAAAAATGTTTATCACTGTTGTAACCTTACCCTTTTAAAAATGGTTTTATTGTAGGCGGTAGGTCTAAATCCTAGTGACTGAGCGACTTTTTTAAACAATACTTAATTTTGGATGTGAGGCAAAAATACTCAAAAATATATATTTTTAAATAGGAAATATCTAGTACGAATACGAGATACTTTATTTACTTTAAATTTTTTACAAATTGAGGCCATTAAAGAATTCAATTTTCGTTATATTAGAGGCAACTTTTGGTAACATTTCGTTATATTTGTGGCAACTTTTGGTAACGTCTCGTTATACATACATATATTTTTTTTTATTTATTTAGAAAAAAAGTAAATATTCACAAGAGATAAAAATATATTACATTTCATATCAGACATCACTTTTTTTTGTTTACCCAATTTGTAGAAATATTCTCGGGTAAAACTGGGGAGCTAATCTATGTGCTTATATATATAGATAATAATATGTATAGTTACAAAAATGGAAAAAGAATATTTTAAAAAATACTACAAAATATTGTACAGTAAGAAAATTACACATAAGTATAGAAACAATAAAAATCAACGAAAAATCAACAAAAAAATAAGCAACAACATAAGCAACAGAAATAAGCAACAGAATATAATCTGAACATCATCGATAAAAGTAAGTCAATCTTCTCTGTAAAAATACAACGAAATTTTTTTTTTAAATTAAAAATAATTTTTCTTTCTTTTTATTGTATCCGGTAAATCTTTAAATAACTTTGGGTCTATATGTTCGTAATGGTATTGGGCAGCTGTCGTGTTGCATCTAGGTACATACATGTTCCCAGATGTTCTAGGTCTTATACTTCGCGTTGAGGACCTTTCAGAATCTTTAAAAACTTTTAAAATAGCATTTCTTTGAAATAGTTTTGAAATCGGTAGGACCTTAAATTTTTCAAAAAGGTCGTTGGTTGGAAAAATTCTCGGTTTTTTAATAATAATTTTGATTATCATTTTTTGTGTTGTTACTATCGAATACAGATTATTCTTATAGATACATCCCCATGCGATTATACCGTACTGCAACACTGACTGTACAAGAGCAAAGTAAACCATTTTAATATTTGGAAGATTTAGGATATTTCTTAATTGTATAATTGAAGGCAAGTTTTGGTAACATCTCGTTATATTGGAGGCAATTTTCGGTAACATCTCGTTATATTGGAGGCAACTTTCGGTAACATCTCGTTATATTGGAGGCAATTTTCGGTAACATCTCGTTATATTGGAGGCAACTTTCGGTAACATCTCGTTATATTGGAGGCAACTTTCGGTAGCATCTCGTTATATTGGAGGCAATTTTCGGTAACATCTCGTTATATTGGAGGCAACTTTCGGTAACATCTCGTTATATTGGAGGCAACTTTCGGTAACATCTCGTTATATTGGAGGCAACTTTTGGTAACATCTCGTTATATTGGAGGCAACTTTCGGTAACATCTCGTATGGTCTCATACAAATCGCTGTCTCTTCTTTACTATCATGGTGAGAAATATGATCTAGACGGTGTTATAAAGAGAAAACACCATGCTTTATATTACAATATAACAAGCATATAATTAATAAGTTAACCAGACTAGAATTGAAATGTACACCTCTATGAAACACCAAAGACCGCAATTTGAAAAAAAAATAAACTTCGTGATTTTTTAATTATTTCTTTTAATATGAAAAAACAAAAGTAAGGTGACGACAACATCTATAAATAGTTTAAAACAAAGTCACTATCCGCGTGTTTGTTTGTGCGCTTAGTTCTTCTAAACTATGCAACGGAGTTGATAGGGTTTTCATTATCATTCAGAGAATTTCTTCCGGTTTAAGTTTTATATATATATATATATAATATATGGATATTAAATTTATTGAAAGTAGAGAAAAGTCGAGCAACGCCGGGTACACATCAGCTTGTTTATAATATATTTATCTAGTGAAATGTGTGTGTGTTATTTTCGTTATCAGTAATTTTACTTACAAAAAACGTAGAGTGAGCCATTTAAAAAAAAAATTGTAGCATTAAAAAATATATATATAATCATTTATAGGTTGTTTCTAAAAACACACATTGAAAGTATATTTCCACACCTGTCCAAAACAGTTGTTAGTTTTCGGATACGTTCAGAAATATTCCATTTATTTTAAATAGGATTTAAGATTTTCACGGCCAAAAGTATTTTTGTTATTTGTTTTTGGGGTGTTATGCCGTGTTGCGCTAACTCCTTCTTTAGCCGACGTTTCGGACAGCATTGCAGTATCCATCATCAGGGCAGATGTGCACACGGCATAATACCCAAAAACAAATAACAAAAATCCATTTATTTTGATTCATATTATATTATGATGAATACCGCACAAGAGTCCCAACGGTCTGGAGCGAGTAAGACATGACATGGGTGTTGTGAGGATGGAGGTAGTGGGGAGGAGAGTGAGATATGAAGAGGAAGGTTCGTTAAGTTTCAAAATACATTTTAAACGTTCACAGCAGTTTAAAAACCAGACCCTGGGGAGGAAAGTTAAATCCTCAATCAAACCAAAAATAATATTCTTTTTTTGAAATTGGCTACTAACCGGCGCAAAAGATGGCGCAACTAGATCGAAAAATGAAAATAGATGTATTATATTGTTATTATTTATTGGATAATTTGTATAGCGTCGCTTTAGTGAGATATCACCTCAGGGGCGCTTTACAGTTGATGCAGGTATTACAAAAAATATAAATATTACAAAAATAAAGTGAAGTTAAGTTAAGTAAAATGAAGTATAGGAACGGAGACACGAAGATAGAAGATGGAGACTCTGCAGCAAGAATCCTAGGTGGTGAAGAAACTGGACCACCAACTGAGTCCACCGCGTCCACCAACAGTGCCAGCACGAGGTTCGTCATCCGTCCAGGTATGTGTCTACTGCTAATAAAGCGCTGACACACTATCCTCTCACAGATACCGGATCTTGGCAGCACCGCTGTGACGTTCGACGAAGATAGAAGATGGAGACTCTGCAGCAAAAATCCTAGGTGGTGAAGAAACTGGACCAGCTGCTACAGCAATAGAGTCCACCGCGTCCACCAACAGTGTCCAGGTATGTGTCTGCTGCTAATAAAGCGCTGACACCTCACATAGATAAGAGACCCTGGCAGCACTGCTGTGATGTTCGGCAAGTCCAGCATGTAATCCTGTTCCTGGTGATTGTTGAAGTGGTGTATTCTGCCCGCAATAAAAAGCGACGGTCGGGATAATAAATTACCCTGGGCTTAGCAAAAAACTTGCTTTCAGAGTTTCCGAGAATTCCGTTGAAAACATCTGGGGTGCATTTACCGATCGACGTTCGTTTCGAATGTCCAATGTCTTTGAGCAAAATTTCCGAATATTCACTTTTATAGTAAAAAAACTTTGTTTTACAGGCTGATTTTTTTACTTGCCAACCGGAGAAAAATAAGTAAGACTTTTTTATCAAGAAAGTGACTGCATGACCGGTTCCTAATAAAATATTAGTATATCAGAAAATATCTGAATACGTGTTCCACGCAGGTGGCCTTGTCCGAATAAATATAATGGACGAGATGCGACAATATTATTCTATAATAAAACACGTGTTCCGACTTCCTTATAAAATATTTTACTGTTTGAAATTTGTCAAATCATTCGTCACAGGCCTGCAATCCCATTTTTAATAGGAAAACGAATAGTATGCCAAGATTTTAAATTAATTAACAATATTTCATATCAGTAAGTTTCCTCCGTGCATCTAAACAATCTTACTTTTCCCTTCTCTTCCCTCATTCCCAATTTCAACTTTCTTCAGCCTATCAACGTTCCCCAAAATGGCGATTCCATAGATTTCTGACTCTGGGCAGTTGAAACTGAAACTCTACTAACCTTTTTTTAT
Source organism: Hesperophylax magnus (assembly GCA_026573805.1). NCBI lineage: Eukaryota > Metazoa > Arthropoda > Insecta > Trichoptera > Limnephilidae > Hesperophylax > Hesperophylax magnus. The sequence goes on along the minus strand of JAIUSX010000184.1, from coordinate 6,223,540 downwards.
CTAATTGTTTCAGATTTAGAACAAAATGGCGTCTTCCATTGGAAGGCAGAGCATTCCAAATGAACTTCAAAATGGCGGCCACAATTTACCGCCAAGAAAACTGACTGCAATACAAAGTTTCTTCTCTGGAAAGAACGTGTTCATCACTGGAGGCACTGGATTTCTTGGAAAACGTAAGTATTTTTATAAAATTAATGAGTACAATTAATAACAAATCAATGATTGAAGAGATCCCACTATAATGATCGAGGGGATCCCACTATAATTATTGGGGAGATCCTACTATAATGATTGCGGAAATCCCACTATAATGATTGGGGAGATCCCACTATAATGATTGGGGAAATCCAACTATAATGATTGAGTAGATCACACTATAATGATTGCGGAAATCCCACTATAATGATTGAGGAGATCCCACTATAATTATTGGGGAGATCCCACTATAATGATTTAGGCGATTCTACTATAATGATTGCGGAGATCCTACTATAATGATTGTGGAGATTCTACTATAACGATTGTGGAGATCCCACTATAATTATTGAGCAGATCCTACTATAATGATTTATTTATTGCATCTCACTATACATAAAACACTTTTTTTCTCATAAAATGATTGAGGGGATCCCACTATAATCACGAATTCCATTTCATAATCATTCTGCAGTGGCGTTTCGGAAAACTTTTTTAATTGCGATAGGTCCCAATAGCCGAGTGGTTACAGGCGTTATCCCGGTAAGACCGAGATCCTGGGTTCGACCCCCAGTTAGCCGTTACCTTTTTGATATTTTTCTGTGTCTTGTTCTGTTTCATGTTTTATTTAAATTTATTAGTATTATCTTCTCCTTCAATGATATATTACCTTGATGGGTATAACCTTTAAATGTAAATGAAAATTTATTCCAATAAAAATTATTATAAAATTAGCGAACAAGGATGTAAGCATAATAAAGCAATTAATCAAATTAATTGAAAATAATTAATAACAGTCAAAAGTATGGATTTAAAATATTAAAAAAAACTTTAATCTCCAAAATACATCAACCTTCAGAAAGAAGAATTGAGTGTCCATGGACATTGGTCATTCGTCAAGTCAAAATATACCTAATAAAAACATTTTTAAATACTATTTAACAGGTTTTTTCATATTTAATAATTTTCTAATCCTCATTATTTTACTGCGTAGTTAAATGTTTTTTGTTATTATTGCACAAATTACAGTATGATTGCTAAGATAATTTTATCCAAAAATAATATCCACGGGTTGATTATCTATTTAGTCGTACCTTGAATTAAACAAATTGTAGAAACTTTGAATAATGCATAACTCAGATAAAAAAATTAAATATCTATGTAATAATAATAATTTGTATTTCCAGAGGAATAATTGACATTTCACTAGTACATTAATTTCACTTAAAAGTCAGCTGCAAGAAAAACCCTTTGTTTGTTTGAAAAGACATTCTGAAAAAAAAAAGTTGAAATATCGGATCGATAAAACATTTTTCCACCCTCAAAGATAGATGCCGCAATGTTTGGTCAGAGAATGGCACATTACTAGTCAATGTAAGGGAGCCTACTATGCCTTCATACAAAGGGCTATCGCTATCCCATCAAGAACGCGGTTTCAACAATTCCCCATTAAAAAAAATTCTTATTCGAATAAGAATTGGACATTACATCGTTCTCTCTCACCTTTTTAAAATTCATGTGTTTGATAGTACTTTCTGTGGTCTTAGAAGTGGGAATCATTTGTTTTTTTAGTTATCTTTCTCTAAACAAATATTCTGTCTTATATCAAGCCTTATCTAAAATTGCCTCGCCCCATTCAACATCATAACTCTTCCAAGTCTGAACTGAACTCCAATCTTTCATATAATTAGGAAATTTTCCCATTTAAATTAAATTAATATATTTATAAATTCGCATTCCCTCTCTCCATAATTTTAAACGATTGCTTGGTTCTTGAAGAAAAGCAGAAACATGAAAAAAATACAAACAATACAATCGTTAAGTTTATTAAATATGTTGTCGTATTTTCACGAATTACCTACTTGTATCCTAAATTAGTTACATTATATTTTGCATTTTAAAAATACTTTTAAAATTAATTAATAAAAATAAAATTGTGTATCCGTATTTGCATTCGAAAGGGGTGCATAAACTGTAATAAATAAATACACTATTCAGTTCAGATATTATATTTTTAATTTTTTTATTTATTAAGGCGATGCACTACGTCGTGTAATATTTTAAATTGAGCCGCTATCAATAACAACCCTTACGTAGATGGCGATAAGGTTTATATTCCCGCTTAACACCATCCGCCTGTTTTGATTTATGCAAGAAAAAAACATGGCCAAAAAGTGCCTTTTATTTTATTTTGTAGATGTTCAGGTATAAATATTTAAAAAATTTTCGATTATTTTATAAATAACTTAATTTGCCACATTATACAATAAAATCATAACCGAAAATGGGTTTGTAAGTAGGAGATTTTGAACTTTAAAGCAGTTTTCATAGGCCTTTCCATTATTTTTTTCTGGGCTTATAAAAAGACTTATGTAAAAATTACTCGATTATTTCAAAGGCCAAGATGTATTCTACTCGCAGTATTTAATTAAAGCATCTGAAACATTTCTAGGCGACCAAATTTTCAAACCAAAAACACATGATTTTGCATTACTACGTATGGCATCGCCTTAAAGATAAACTTATGTTTACAAGAAAAGGTTTTTATGCGAAACACAAAGGATAACAAATTATTTTCGGTTCAATTTCTGGTCAGATACACTAAGCCACTGTGCTACGTCGGCTTAGTTTTAACCGCCAAATAATACAATAAATACCGGTATTTCATTAAAAAATTATTGCTTATTGATTTTTTCACCCGAAAACAACCAAGATCTTTGGGGACGCTGTGTGGAGGGTCTTTTTAAAGAGAAGAAGGAAAGGAAGTTCTGGTAAGGAAAAGGGAATGAAGGAATCTAAGGATCAGTGTGTCTAGGAGTGACGGACGTATGAATTTATTCACCCCGATCCGGCCCGCCACGCAGGTGGCGAGCAGGCCCATCATGAACACACCTCACCCGATGAACCCGGGCACCCCTGCTAAGTCACCAACAGTAGCGAATCACTTGTGATGACCTATGGAAGAGGTGTTGGTTATCCAATAAATGGTTCCCGGGGCGGCGGTACCCACACCTGCCTAACAAATTGAAATGTGGGATAGTCCGATATAATGCAAAAAACCCACTTGCACAGCGGGGTTGTAAACGCGCCCTACAGCTTATGTTTAGACTTACGGAATTCAATGCTTCGTTTGTGTGAAAGCACTATGAAACAATTCATTTGTTTCCATTCAAATTTGTATGGAAGCGGTTTTCTTTTTTATGAAATATTATATATTTTTATGTTACGTGATTTATTTATTAACATTCTTGTTCGCAGTACTTTTAGAAAAGTTGCTGTGGTCTTGCCCCGACATCGGAGACATTTACCTTCTGGTTAGAGAAAAGAAAGGAAAGGACTTGCAGACCAGGGTGGATGATCTCGTCGACTCTCCGGTAAGAATACTATAATCAATACACATATACACTGAGAAAACTTACTGATATGAAATATTGCTAATTTATTAAGAATCTCTTATGCCCTTAGTAGCAAGCTACAAGCCAAAAATGTGTATATTCTTGGTATACCTTATATTGTAGGTAATAGGCAATCGGAGTCTAGAAACGTTCGGTTTCAAGCACAAAACTGGTATTTATTTACTTTGTAAATAATTTTATAAGAAAGCAAAAAAGTTAATCAAGTGAAACTAACACAGATAATCTTAGCTATAGTACTGTATTTAAAAGTTGTTTCCTTTACGCGTTCATACATTTCTATTGAAAAAATATATTTTTTTGTAGTTTACATTTATATTTTTTATTGAGTAATTTATTTTTTATTTGTATTCTACTCAAGCGAAACGATAGGAAAACTTTCAATCTATCTAAATCATATTTTATGGTATTCATAATGTAAACCAATTCGTTATAAAGATTAATAATAATGATTTAGCATTAAGCTTCGCCTTAACGAATAAATTGATAGGTTTCCTGATAAACTTTTGTCATGTACAAACTTTGCAATTGATATTAATAAAAAATGAAATTAAATTTAAAAAAAAACGGAATGTGTTATCGCGATGTTGGAATAAAAATAAAAATCATTATATTATTATCAAAGCAGTTGCATGAACACGTGTTCCGATATATTAGGATTGTACTAAAAGTTAGGCAGGAAACAGCTTGCAATTCCGTTTTTAACCGGATTTTAATAAATCAGCAATACTAATATATACATTTTTCTCTGTGTAGGGCGTTAAGGTACATACGTACTTGACTTACATTAATTAACCAGTGATTATTTGGTGTTAAAAATGTACTTGATTTTTGTTTCTTCTTCAATTAAACATCAAGTACCTATTGACAGTTAGGTTAGGTTGTTCAACTAACAAAAAAAATAATGGGCAGTTTATCGGCTAAGTGAGTATAAAAAAAAATATATATATATGTTTTATTTTTTTTTGTACAATATTTTACATTTCTTATTACAATTTAGTAATGCTGGCCTCACTGGGTGGCTTACCCGAGCTGAGGCCTCCATTTTATAATACAAAAAATATTCATAATACATTTATAGAAAATATATATAATGCTGATGAAGAAAAAAAAGAAGTAAAATTAAGATAAATTTAAACTAAAAATATAGATTTAAAATTAAAGTAAAATAAAATTTAAATAAAAAGAAATCGTCATATTTATATTAAATGTTGTGTGTTTGTGAGTGATGTGTGTTTTATATTGGTGTTGTGTGTTACGTGTAGGTTTTGTTATTTTATGTTATGAAATTTTGGTAATATTGTCTTTTTTGTTATATTAGTAAGGTATGTCCCTTAATACCCCTGTAAAAACCTATAATAATATTTGGATGATTTGTATAGCGCCGTTTTTGCGCAAAATCACCCCACTTCAGTTAATAACTCTTATCAAATTACAGTGAATTCCATTGGAAATGTATGGTGAGCAGTATGGTGAATCAAGCCAAGCCGACATATATTATGAGAGAATAAAGATCGTGTGAGACTAACATTAAACATACTACCTCTGTGATAATAAATACATCAGCTAATAATATACAAGATTCATACATTTCCTTCCGCCACGTACGAAGAAAAGAAGAAAAAGTAGTATAGAAAGGTGGTTGAACTGTAATTTTGTCAGTTTTGCAGGGTGTCAGATCAATTTACGGTGCGCCGTAGTCGAGCGGCTGTTAGCTGTCAATGTTACTGATATATATTCTTTATCCTATCCGATATCCCCAATTGTTCTGACCCCCTCTTCTGCCGTAGAGAGAGGAAGATTATAGCGTAGTGTGACACCTCAACATAAAATCTGTATAGGACACGCCCAAATAAACGTTGATGTGTGTGGCGTAATGTGTCTTAGGCTTTATAACTTATATATTTTGCAGGCATTCTCCCGGGTAAAGCGCGACGTGCCGGGTTACCTGAACAAGATACGCGCCATAGCAGGAGATTGCTCTATTCAAGGATTGGGCATCTCGCAACAGGACAGGAACATTCTCGTCAGTGAGGTAAGTTAATTTGCTATTTTAACAAGAACACTAAACCAAAGTCACTTGTTTTCCAAGTGCCAATTATTGTTTCAAAGAATTACAACAAAAGTTTATTTTCAAGTTCTGTGAAAGTTTTATTCAAGATCTCTTATTATTTCGTTAATATAAAAAATTGGTCGATAATGATATGATTACATGAAGAGAAGCTTTATTTTTTTTATTTATTACAAGATAATACATTATAAAATGATAACAAATTTATAATGTATTATTCCCAGTGAGTTTACAAAACTCACTTCGGGATAGACAACATTAGATTAAAGACAAGACAACATAAATACATTAAAATATATAAACGCAGATGTTATTTTGGAGTTCCAAGGAAAGAATGTTTCAGTCATTAATAAAACTGCTGAGGAAATAGCTTTTCAGAGCTTTTGCCAATGTTTTTTTGTTCGTTGCCGGAAGTTTTAGATTACTAGGTAATGCGTTATATTGCTTATGTGCAATGTATTATAAGGAGTTAATTCCAAATTTAGTCGTGTAAGTAGATGAAGATAAGTACTGAACTTCAAAATTAATTTTAAATTTTGCCGAATTGTTCTAATTTTGTGAAACAACTGTGTGCTGTTATCTTTTAACAGGTTAAATGGAACCAAAACGCTCAAAATAAATGACAAAATTCGCGAATTCCTGAGACTTTGCTCATAAATTTTTCTTATCAGTATAAATGAATTTCGCCCAAAATTAAAATTAAAAATGGTGGAACACCCCTTCTAGAAGGAGGGGGAAGAGATGAGAGATTTTTAAAAATTAGAGGACTTTATCATGATTTCAACAATAACAATTTCATTAATAACATGTTTTTTGCTTGAAAAATGGTCTTATTTTCACGTATCTTCAAATTATCAAATTCACTTTTACCACTACAAACTCGCGAGCTCACTGTCGACACGGTCGAACAAGGGGCTCCGTAATTAGACACAGTTTGGTGTTGACAGGATAACTTGTGATTTTTAACTGAATACTTTCACTGAATACTTTTAACTGAATTCTTTTAAATTCACGTGTACTCTAGGTTGATTGTAGTCAGTATAAGGTAGTTAGGTGAACTAAAGATAATTATAGGTAGGAATAAAAACAGGAAAGATTTAAGGAACTATAGTATCATCAGAGAAAGTATCACGATTTTTTTATGAACAAGTGTTCTAACATCATGATAATACATTCCTATTTTACTAAAAGTTTAACAGAAAACCTATCAATTCATTCGTTAAGGGCCTGCAAGCCGTTTTTAACCGGATTACAAATAATTTGAAGAGATTCGTAATAAATTGGCAATTTTAATTTTTTTACGTGTACTTTGTTTGAAAGTTGTTAAATACTTATGTTGTGCTCGTAGCGTTACAATTTATTTTTTTCCGTGAGATGAGAATATGTTAAACTTATTGCAGGTGCACGTGGTATTCCACGTGGCGGCCACTGTTCGCTTCTCCGAACCTCTGCCCCTCGCGCTGGCCATTAACGTGCGCGCCACCAAGGACATGATAGAGATGGCAAGAGAGATGAAGAATTTAGCAGTAAGAAAAAAAAACATTCTTTAAGATTTAACATATTTTACAAATCTTTTCTTCCCTTTAATGTCCCAAGATGCCTCTGAAGCCATTACCACTAACCACCCCCTTTGTGTCACTCTAGCGCCCTTCCCCTCTAATAAATTTTTTCTGCCCTTTAATGTCCCAAGGTGCCTCTGAAGCCATCTGTGCCACTCCAGCGCCCTTCCCCTCTAATAAACCTTTTCTGCCCTTTAATGTCCTAAGGTGCCTCTGAAGCCATTACCACTAACCACCCCCTTTGTGTCACTCCAGCGCCCTTCCCCTCTAATAAACCTTTTCTGCCATTTAATGTCCCAAGATGCATCTGAATCCATTACCACTAACCACCCTCTTTGTGTCCCTCCAGCGCCCTTCCCCTCTAATAAACCTTTTCTGCCATTTAATGTCCCAAGATGCATCTGAATCCATTACCACTAACCACTCCCTTTGTGTCCCTCCAGCGCCCTTCCCCTCTAATAAACCTTTTCTACCCTTTAATGTCCCAAGGTGCCTCTGAAGCCATTACCACCTTTGTATCCTTCCAGCGCCCTCCCCCCTAATAAGCGTTTTATTATTCGGGATGAAATAAAGGACGTGTTCTAATTTGGTACCGATTTTAGTACAATTCAAGATCGCGGACATTATTTAATATCATCGGTCTTCCGTCATTGTTTTAGTACAGTTCAAGATCGCGGACATTATTTGATATCATCTGTCTCCTGTCATTGTTACAGTTCAGGATCATGGAAATTATTTGATATCATCTGTCTCGCAATCGTTATTTCAATTCATTGACTAGCTAAGTCCTCCATCTTTGCTTTTAATGGAATAAAATAGTAGATTTTAGATTATTCATAACCTGGGAATATTTGTGTATATTTATTATTTTTTTAAATCTTATGCTGATGAAGATAATAATTAGTGTTGCCTCCCTTTCAGTCCTTCGTGCATGTGTCCACGGCTTTCTCGCAATGCTACGAAAGCACGCTGGAAGAGCGCTTCTACGATAGTCCCATGGACCCCATGATGCTGCTGGACTTCGTGCAGACCGCTAACCCTGACATTATCGATAGCATCACGCCCAGGTAACAAACACCCTTCGTGCATGTGTCCACGGCTTTCTCGCAATGATACGAAAGCACGCTGGAAGAGATCACTATATATTAATAAAGTTCATAAGAGGCCACCATTTCTAAGTGCTCTCGGCTTACTAAGGGCTTTGACTTGAAATTATCTCAGCAACAAAACACAAAAACAAGATACATTATATCACCTATTACTACACCGATAAACTCGTAAAACTAGTTGTAAGTATTTTAAAATACTTATGTTGTGATATAATTAATTTCGGCTGTTTGAAATTCAAAATTGTCAACATTCCGTCAATGTATAGGCATTCAAAAAAAAAACAATTTATTTAATAAACAAAAAGGCAGTTTTATTTGCATTAAATCTATATTTGTAACACAAAAATTAAGGCGCATATTTTTTACGATCACATCCGTTCTGATAATAATTTGCGTATAAGGTAGGCGTCACATTATGCTATACGCATCACGGTTTGGCCTATTCCAGCATATCGCTCGCCATAGATTCCCATTGGGATTGTACGCAGCCATCATGAAAAAGCGTTTTGAACCTGTCTTGATACAGTATTAGTATCAAAGAACCTACCTCAGTGCTATCTTAATGTATAAGAACATTAAGAATCTACCTTAGTGCTATCTTAATGTATAAGAACATTAAGAATCTCCATTAGTGCTGTCTTAATGTATAAGAACATTAAAAACCTACCTTTGTTCTATCTATCAATGTATAAGAACATTGAGAACCTTCCCTTGTGATATCTTAAAGAACATTAAAACCTTACTTTCTTAACCTTGCTATCTTAATGTAAAATAACATTAAGAACCTACCTTATTTTTTTCTTAATGTATAAGAACATTAAGAACCTACTTTAGTGCAATCTTAAAATATAAAAACATTACGAACCTACCTTAGTCCAATCTTAAAATATTAAAACATTAAGAACCTGCCTTAGTGCATCTTAATGTATAAGAACATTAAGAACCTACCTTAGTGCAATCTTAAAATATAAAAACATTACGAACCTACCTTAGTCCAATCTTAAAATATTAAAACATTAAGAACCTGCTTTAGTGCATCTTAATGTATAAGAACATTAAGAACCTACCTTAGTGCAATCTTAAAATATAAAAACATTAAGAACCTACCTTAGTGCAATCTTAAAATATAAAAACATTAAAAACCTACCTTAGTGCAATCTTAAAATATAAAAACATTAAGAACCTACCTTAGTGCAATCTTAAAATATAAAAACATTAAGAACCTGCCTTAGTGCAATCTTAAAATATCAAGAAAATACCTCGACGCTATAACATAAAATGCCATTTCCCAGAACCCAGATCGAAACCACATTAAAAAGGGAAACCTTGTGTTTTTCAAAATTTTCTTTTGCGAAATCAATATATTGGAACTGGCCAAGCTTTCAAACTGTCAGCATTAATTTTCGAATAACTATGTAAATTATATGATAATTCACAAATAAATTTTATTAAATCAAAATTATAACTGGATTGTTCGCAAGTGAGATCGTCTGTAAAAACCCGGTATAAATATAAATAAATATTTAAAAAAGTAATACAAATATAAGTTTACAAGATATATACATTATGGTACACACAGTGATACTAAATTAAATAAATAAATACTTAAATAAAAATGATACTATTTTTTTAAACTTAGATCAGACTTGTACAATTATGACTTGTGCTTATCGTGTTACAGCAATTTCGCTATTTTCAGAGGTTGTTGACTAGCCCAAGACTTAAAAACATTAATATGCTAAATATTTCCAAATAATATTATTGTGTGGGCACCTATACATTTACACATAATATGGGTTGTTTAAAGGAATTCCTATAAGGTACTATTCATTTACATCGAATTGTAAACACTTTAAACCAATTTGTGTGATAATTTATTCCACAAATTAATTGATTTGATTATTTTGTTTGTGATAATTTTATTGATCCAATCGTAATTATTGGGAAACGATTTGAGACCACGGATACGCTCGATTATATAATCCAAAATGGTTAGTCGATTTATGCAGGACAGATTCGAAAATATTATTAAAAAATGTCATGTTATAATTTATAACGAGTGCCTATTTTTTTCTACGCTTTTAATTCCTTTCTCTCAAAAACAATATTTTTCATATTTTTTTATTATATTCGATTTTATACAAATAAATTCAAATAACATAATTTTTTAAATCTTTACAATCTGATGTTACGTACTAACCAACAAAAATGATGTACAGCCGCCCCGGGAACCACTTATTTAATTATTTCATAATTTGAAAATTATAATAGTATGCAAAATAATTATATTTTTTCATAATTATTCTACTACTACATAAGGTGAGCTCCACAAGCTCGTGTTTATGGGAGGAGTAAGTTTATACAAAAAGATAATAATGTTTAATAGGTGATGTGTGAACAGTATTCAAAGTCTTATTAAAAAAAACTACAAACGTAACATACAAGTTAACATAATCCAATCTTCAAATTAAATACAAACATAATTCAATATACACAATTTTAGAGAATTAGTATTATTTATTTAAACGCCATAAAGTGGCTTTTACCATAGAATGATACATCGCATTAAAAGCATACAGTGGTACACAGGAGAATATTAGTGATAAATTACAGAACAAGTAATGTCTACACAAAAATATTATTGCAAGTAATACAGTTGTTAATACAGGGTTTTCCAATAAGAGGTGTTGTTTTGAATAACCCGCTATTTTGCTAGGTTTTTGAGGCTGTCATTTTTTGACATTTGACAAGTAAAAACTACGCCATTAATAAAAATGGAATGATACACGCTTCAACAACGCATTGAAATTATTAAAATTCACTTGAGTGAATCAAATGCAAATCATCTTGAGTGATGAGGCCCATTTCCACCTCGGTGACTTCGTCAACAAGCAAAATTGTCGCATCTGGGGCTCGGAAAACCCAAGAGTTATTGTTGAAAAGCTTCTCTATCCTCAACGTGTGACTGTTTGGTGCGGTTTATTGTCCGGCGAAGTCATTGGACCTCACTTTTTTGAAAATGAGGCTGGAGCAACAGTTACGGTGAATGGATTGCGCTATCGAGAGATGATTAATGATTTTTAATGACCGAAATTGGATGGTATAGATTTGGACAACGTTTTAACAAAACGGCGTTACGTGCCACACAAGCAACGAAACCATTGATCTTTTACGATTGAATATCAAAATAACACCTCTTATTGGAAAACCCTGTAGAAGTACAATGTGACAATACATAATTAAAAGAAATATCTACTAGTGCAATAATAGTTGAATGAATACTAGGTTTGTATAAGACCTGACATAAATCGAGGTATGAGGTGTTTATGATAATAAAATTAATTAATTATTACTATAGCTTTAATAAGTTAATTTAATTGATAGATAGTATAGATTGTTTGCGTATAGGGTACAATATATCATTATCCAATTTCAGTGAGTTAATTTTATTTTTGAATTGTTCATATTTCGATATTTCTGTTACTTTGATCTTGTTTTTGGACAATAATATATTTTACCATTTCACATCTAAATATAAGTAGTGTTGCTGAGCCGTAGTCGTTCTCAGCATTAGGGTGGCTATTAGGCCTTTTGTTTTGAATCGATATGATAACCAACGTGAGAATTATGATAATGTATAGGGACATAATAAACCACTGTATATTAGGTTACAGGATGACTTAACTAAAATTTAATAACTAAATTTATTATGTTCAAAATAATTATTCGTTTTAGTATAAAACTAAACTTCCACAAAATTTCATCGATGCTACAAATATAAATCTATTAAAAATTTGATTGGATTCTCATTTGGAGAGAAGAAAGGATTAACTTATTTTTTAAATTTTAAATCCACTCAACTAAATGTTAAACTTTTTGTGAAATTAAAAAATTATCACATAAGCCTGCTTATTAAATAATAATAATAATAACTAGCAGATAAAAACCGTTTCAAAACATCAACAGTTCTTTTTGAAAATAATAGAGGGCGCCACGTCCGTTTACAACAATCCTAAACTGTACAGTCATTACCATAATAATACTATCAGATAGTATTAAAAATTGTGGCGTTTGGCTGTGTAAAGCAGCTGAGTAAAATGTTAACAATTTTTAAAAATAGCGCATTATTTTTTCAGTTTGATAGGAAAATGGCCAAACACGTACACCTTCACCAAGGCGCTAGCAGAGGACTTCCTGAGAGTTCAGGGGATCGGTATGCCGTTGGGGATCTTCCGCCCATCCATAGGTAAAGATAACTAATTACTTACACTCGTGGGATACTCTCAAGTACAGATATTTGATCCAATAACCACCGCTGTACTTACATATTATACAAACTACAACGAGTACATTGCCCTTGAGCCGACCTTAAGCCCGATAAAAAGTATTAAAGCAATAGCTCGGAGACAAACTATTGTACGTACAATTCCAGCTTGTCACGTCCACCTTTTCTGCCAAAAATGTTGTATTTAACTGATCTAGGTATCATTCATTTATAAGTCAAAATTACATTCCGCTTCTTACCGGTCCTCCCACTCTAGTAACCAAATTCGTCTGAAAGTATGTATTAAGAAATCTGAGACTAATCTATAATTTGAACACAAATACATTTTACTCGTACTATCGTACTCGTACCAGGTTTTCTGAGTAAAATTACGCTAATTTACAAATTACAGTAAGTAATCAAAAAATTACAGTTACCTATTCGAAAATCCAGTAATCCGAAAATTACAGTAATCCGAAAATCATAGTAATCCGAAAATTACAGTAATCCGAAAATTACAGTAATCCTAAAAGTACAGTAATCCGAAAATTACAGTAATCCGAAAATTACAGTAATCCTAAAATACAGTAATCTGACAATAACAGTAATCTGGATATTACAACAGTCATCCGATAATTACAGTACCTATCCCCAAAATTACGGTACCTAATACGAATATCAAGAGGAAGCTACAAGCCAAAAATGTGTGTATTCTTGGTATACCTTATATTGTAGGTAATAGGCATTAAAATCGCTCGACAAACGGAGTCTAGAAACGTTCGATTTCAAGCACAAAACTGGTTTTTATTTATTTTGTTAATAATTTTATAAGAAAGCAAAAAAGTTAATCAAATAAACTGTCAAAGATAATCTTAGCTATAATACTGTATTTTTTAAAGTTATTTCCTTTACGCGTTCATACATTCCTATTGAAAAAAAAATTTTTTTAGTAGTTTACATTTATATTTTTTATTGAGTAATTTTTTTTGTATTCTACTCAAGCGAAACGATAGAAAAATCAATCAATATTTGACACAACCATTGGGAAGCTGTGGTTAACAGTTAGAATTAGAGATTCTGACTTACCCCTGGTCTTTGATGTAAATCGATATTATGGCCTTGAGTGACACTGCAGTTATCACTGCACAAGCTTCCGTAATACACTCGAATTAAACGCACCGAGTGATTTTTCTTAACAGACTGGTAATGTAAAATAAACTGTTATAATGTAGATATGTAGGTACTCCAAACTGTCAGACAGGGACAGGTAATTGGGTGGAAGAAAGAAGGAACATATTTTAAAGAGATATGCATATAGTTTCGTCAGCAATTATTTTTGTACTTTTATATTATACTTTTATTGACCGGTCGGTGGCCGAGTTGACATCGCGTTTGGGTCCCACCAAAGATATTAGAAGAACGAGATATGCTATGTTGGCCGCCGGACCGTAGCCGGAGTACTACCTAATTAGGGTACTTTGAACGGTATCGGGACGTGTACGCACAGAAATCTGTTCTATGTATTAGTTCGGATACCTTAGCGATGCCTTAGCGTAAGCGAAGGTGTGCAGTAGTATTGGTGAACAAAACCGGCGACACTCGGCAAAACAATTCCACTCAGTACGAACTGCGCATAGCACATCTCGTTCTTCTAATATCTTTGGGTCCCACCCAGGCATAGTGTGTTCAATTCCTCGGCTGGCCAAGTCCTCCATCACAACACAAGCAACATTTTCAGCTTACTGTGGTGGTAGTAGGAGATTTTCAAATATGGTCAGGTTATTCGTAACCCGTGAATGTTTGTCTTTCTTTTTAAAAAAAAAATACTTTTTACATTTTACACTTCAAAGTTGTTACTCTATACTTTATTTATGTTATTGTTTCTTCACTATTTATACTTGTTAATGTCACATGTGTGAAAATAAATGTACATATACATATAATAGTAATAACCCTTATATTTGTGTAGTTGTGTCATCGTTGGAAGAACCTGTCCCTCGGTGGGTGGACAACTGGTACGGGGTGAGCGGGTTTATCACGGCTTGCGGCACAGGACTACTCAGGTAACTAACTAACAAGTATACAATAACAGTACTACTCAGGTAACTAACTAAACAGTATACAATAACAGTACTACTCAGATAACTAACTAACCAGTATACAATAACAGTACTACTCAGGTAACTAACTAACTAGTATACAATAACAGTACTACTCAGGTAACCAACTAACTAGTATACAATAACAGTACTACTCAGGTAACCAACTAACTAGTATACAATAACAGTACTACTCAGGTAACCAACTAACCAGTATACAATAGTTACCAGTATACAAAATGAATTAAGAAAATATGTCTATCTCAATTATTAATGTTTCTTTTTTTGTGACTTTATTGAAATATTTAAAGAAAGATTATGTTTGCCAAACAATGTACATGTTTATATGTTTATAAAACTATTAGCACACACGAAGATGTGAGCTAACTTAAGATTAATAAATAAATAAATAAAATAAATAAATAACTGTACTACTCAGGTAACCAACTAACTAGTATACAATAACTGTGGAAGTTTTTAATCACATTCAACGTTAAATAAAAACTACTACTTTCATATCATGAATAATTACATGTGAAAACACTGATATTTTTTTAATGGAACCTGTAGATAAGTGGGGAAAAGCACATATAATAACAAGTGCGATAATGTAATTGAAAATGTCAAGTAAAAGGATATGTTTTTTATAACTACAACATGTGTATAGGAGAGGAGTCCACGTCAGAAACTTATAAATAATACATATATTATTGAATTTTTTCATTCAAAAAATCAAAATTTAAGTAACTTGCAGGCGATTATTTATTTACTAGGAAACGTAAAATTATTACGTAGGTTTATTTTCATCTTTAAGGCGAAGCTTAGTGCCAAATCACTATTTTGATTAATTTTTATAACGAATTGGTGTACATTATGAATACCAAAAATATGCTTTGGATAAATTGAAGGTTTTCCTATCGATTCGCTTGAGTAACAAAAAAAAATAAAAAACAAACAAAAAAATAAATTACAAATAAAAAAATAAATTACTCAATAAAAAATATAAATGCCAACTAATAAAAAATATTTTTTTTCAATAGAAATGTATGAACGCATAGGGGAAACAACTTTTTAAAAATACAGTATTATAGCCTAAATTATCTGTGACAGTTTCACTTGATTAACTTTTTTGCTTTCTTATAAAATTATTTACAAAATAAATAAAAACCAGTTTTTTGGTTGAAATCGAACGTTTCTATACGCCGTTTCTATACGATTTTAATGCCTATTATCTACGATATAAGGTATACCAACAATATACACATTTTTGGCTTGTAGCTTCCTCTTAAGGTTAAACGCGACGCTCGTTATTTTCTACGTGTTCATAGATGTAGCTATTTTTTTATTTTTTTATTAAAATACGCTTTTTACAAGGTACGGCTTGGCAATATTAAAAGAAATTATTTTTTGCGCTCGTATATACTCAATATGAATATGAATAAACAGTATTGTCTGTAAAAAATATTAATTCTTTCAAGAAAGGCATACAAATACAATATTGGATTGAATCATCGGTACAATATCGGTAGAATCATAGTAACAAAAAAAAAAAAAAAAAAAAAAAAAAAAAAAAAAAAAAAAAAAAAAAAAAAAAAAAAAATAAATAAATAAATAAAAATAAAAATAAAAATAAAAAAACAATATTTTACATATTTGTATGCCTTTCTCCAAAGAATTAAGTTTTTAAATGAACAAAACTATTTATTCATAATCATATTGCGTATGTACTGGCAAAAACAAATAATTCGTGTTAATATTGTAAAGCATAACTTGCGAAAAGCGTATTTTAATAAAATAATTAAATTAAAGGAATCACATGAATATGAACACGTAGATTATAGAGAACATCGCGTTTAAATAAAATGGTTTTTATTGTTTTTGTAATGTATTATTGCATATTATATTTATTTAATTTTACTAGTGAAAAAAACATTTAGTTTCCAGTGTTGTAACAAAATGCTGCCGTGAGATGAAAAAAATGAAATTAATAAGTAAGTACAAAAGCAAGCACAAAAACAGAAAAATATATTTTTTAAATATTATGTCTACATAACACAACTTTTTTACACGCTTAATAATAAAAATGTTTAATGTAGGTAAATATCTCAACCTAACCTACAACTTATCACTCAGACACTAAAATAATTTCCCTCAGTGCTCTGATGCTCTGTGGAAGGTCTCTTTGGGGAAAGGAAGGAGTGAACCTGTGTCTTGAAGAGATCCGTGTTATAATAACAAGTATATAAGGAGGGAACACAGAGGCCGGCAAATCAGTCCATTGCCGAACTGTTAAACTCAAGAACGAGTCGTAGAAATGACCCGTTCTCATGTGACAAATGTCAACTGTGCACGAATGTTGAGTGCACGTTCTGCGTGTTTCCTGACTGCCCCTGTTGTCGAAGGAATCAATGACGCTAGTTCCTCGGAACATCTTCCATTGAAAAACCGGTAAAACAAGGACATTTGTACCGTGAATATACACCTATAGGAATAAGACAGTTTATCGTGATGTCACTACCAAGCTGAAGAGAAACGATAACACGTCGATTATGTTGAGTATGATTATTTAAATTTACGCCTTACATACTAAAAAACACTTTATACTACTGGCTACTACCGCTGATGAGTTTAGTCTGCGTTGAACTCCAATAATTTAGTCCAAACTCCAACGTCTTCTGTTAAACTCGATCATTTTGTCAAGTCTTGAAAATTCCTTCATCCAGGTGATAGGCAGCTGCTGGTCGTCAACCAGTGAATTCTATGGATCGGCATATTAATTGACATTGGCTTCTCGACTTCGGTGCAACACCTCAAGCAGTGTGCGTGCACTGATAGTCATTTATTGACCTCCTCACACCCATGTAATTGATGATTTGCAGTACCTACCAGTGATTTTTATGGGTTATTCTGGTTTCAGAGCCGTGCGAGCCAACAGACAAGGGGTGGCTAACGTGGTACCAGTGGACATGTGCATTAACGGTCTCATCGCGGCGGCCTGGGACGTGGCCGATCGGTACAAAGACATGTGAGTATCTGCAACCCCGACATTTTAATTTCTGTGGGATAATAAAGTTTATATTACTTTGACTTCTGCAGTTTAAGGGTGAGATGGCAACAGACAAAGATTATATACAGTAGTGCCTACTAGCCCGCCCTCTTTACGAATCCATAACTCCGTTTGTGTACCGAAGACTATTCAGTAAATACTACATATATCCTTTAACCCCTTGTTTGCCACTGTGAAAACAGCTAAAGCCATTTCATTCAATATATCGATTCCAAATGGTGGTTTTTAACTTTTTCAAATTTATAAAAACTCTTGACAGACAATCGATTTCGTTGGCCTGTCTGAGACCTAGAAGTCGAAAGGTCTTATGTCTTCCTTGGGTGTCCTCGACTTATTCAACCTCTCAAGTTCCTTTCCCTTTTATTCCACTCTACATATCCTTACCAAGTTCAAACAATCATGTAATTCACACTTCTAGAGATTTTCTATTCAATGATTAATTTTCAGAAAAACTAGCGCTACCTTACCTACATCGCGTGACATCCGCTTATACAATTATGTGCTGGGCGACAAGCACATTACTTGGGGCGAGATCTACGACACGACCGTGCTGCACGCCAAGTTCACATGCCCGCCGTCACGTGCACTGTGGTACACCGTGCTCTTCATGCAGCCCGGAGCCCGTGTGCACCAGATAGCGCGCTTCTTCCTGCATTACATCCCGGGACTGTTGGCTGACACGGCTAGCGTGTGCATTGGGAGGAAGGCAGAGTGAGTACACATTAATTTTTATTATTCTATTTTATTTATTTGTGCATTTAAGTTTACAAATTACTAATTATTATAACTTTTTATTGAATAATTTTCTTACATGGGAACAGATAAAATACAGGGTAATAACATGAAAATACAAAAATACAAGGAAATATAAAAAATAAATGTAAACAAAAAATCCCTCAAGCACATCCAAATCAAATCCCACAAGCAAATTCCTCAAGGGTATTTTAATATTTTTTAAATATTTCTATGATTTAAGATTTTAAAATTATACGTGAAATATTAAGTATTATACAAAAGAAAGATAAAATTTAAGTGAAAAGAAAAAAAAATCAACCCGTAAAAAATAAAGTTTTTTTTACTATAATGCATCTATTTTCAATTTTCGACCTAGTTGTACCATTTCTTGGGTCAGCTAGTAGCCAATTTCAAAGAAAAAAAATCTTGGTTTGACTGTAAATTGAACCTTCATCGAAATTAGCTAAGCTCAGTAGTTCTTGTTATCTGGTAATTGACGAATACACCAGAACTAAACGCAGAAAACCACTTTAAAATTATATGTTAATGTCAGCTCTTAGAGGGTTGGAGCTGGCAACACGGTATCGCATCTTCATACATAAGCACACATTTCACCACAACCTTAGATTACACATTTGCTCTGATGATGCACACTGTAATGCTGTCCGAAACGTTGGCTAAAGAAGGAGATAGCGAAACACGGCATAATATCCCAAAAACATATCACTACAATACTTTTGACCATGAAAATTTCAAATCATACCTAAAATTCAATTAGATTAAATTAAATACTACATTATAGATGATAACTTTCAAGAAAAATATATCTTTTTAAGTTAATTTTATCCACGTTTTGACAACCATTCTCTTTACATACTATTACATTTTATCTTGCTAAACCCTCTCGCCTCGGAGGGGGATAATAAACACCCCCCAAATGAAAGTTTTGTGCAATACCTAAGTTGTTTTATAGATCACATACTCTATAGTTTAGGTAATCCTAAAAAAACTATGCGGTAATCGATCTGCATTAAAAAAAAATAATTTCATTACATTTTTTTAAGAATCACATATAAAATAATGTCAATCATATACATTATAAAGTACATATTGCACAGGTTGAGAAGGGATCAATAACGCTAGTTCCTCGAAGCATCTTCTATTAAAATACCGATAGAACACGGACAGCATTCCCACCTGACACCTGTGCTCTAAAAATTGCAAACTGTTTATTAATCATTTTTTTTATATAAACCATACAACATAATTCCATTGTATGGATGTATTTTCAGATTCCTAAAGCTGTACGCGAAAATAGACATGCTGGAAGACGTGACGGTGTTTTTCTCGACGAAGACGTGGAACTTCAGCAACGCCAACATGCCCAAGCTGTTGGCGCGCATGTCTGCGGAGGATCGCAAGCTCTACTTCTGCGACATGGGCCAGATCCACTGGGTGGACTTCCTCAAGTCAGTAAATCACCTTTCATTTGATGACATGAAACGAAATTCTGTCGATTATTAGCACACATTGATCTCACAATTATAATTACAGGAGTTGTAACCATTTGATACTCAGAATTGAGTGTATTGCTGAATTTGTATACATTTCCAACCGCTTAATGGATGCTTCCCTTTTTTTTATACTTTATCGTACAAGAGTTCCTACTGCTCCCAACCGTCTGTAGTCAGTGAGACTACGGCGTATGTTGTGAGGCTGGAGGTAGTAGGAAGGGGAAGGAGACAGGAAAGAGGAAGGTAAGGAAGTACCTGGCTATTCAGATCTGGCCACAAAATACGGTTAAAGCCATTTCAAGCAAAGTATCAATTCTGAATGGTGGTCTCACAACAGAGCGATACTGAAAGTATCTACCACTCTGGAACGTGCCGCAAATAAACTATATATTATGTAGATTTTAATGGAAACCAATATCGTCACTGATTTAATACCTTTTGGTTCTAGCTTATTTAGCACGCGCTCTGTCTCTGTCGCCTGACATTGTATCTATAAACTATGTGTAAACCGTCTCCGCCCTTAAAAAAATATACGTATATTCTATGCTTCCAGCAGTGATCTCTTTGCACAATTTTAGTGAAAAATAGCCTATTGCCTCGCCTACGCTTACTTACTGCTTTTTGCATTTCGATTATTTTTTTTTTTAAACATTTTTAGACAGGATATTTATTTTTATTTTTTCTATTTTACAAACTAAAACATTAACTCTTGACAGGCCAAGATGCCAAACAAAACATCTGTAACCATGTGGGTCTCCCGACGACCCCATGCATTTTTCTGATAGATTTAAACTATAGAAATCCAATTATTCAGTCAATTATTAATGGTAACTTATGTATTTTTGTAGAAATACGTAAAATACTAGAATGATATGTCAAGTATTTAAGCTAATATAAGGAGGATAGTAATTTTGGGTACTACCTATTACTACTACCTACACTTGGCTGCGGGATAGTTAAAAATAACCATTAAGCAGCTAATTTTAACAGCGACCGATTTTTTTCAAATTTGACCTGAGAATTCCAACTTTGGACTTGATTTAGCCCGTCGTCGTCCCACGGGTCGGTTAGCAATCGACATAAACCAAATGCTGTTAGACCCTGCGCAGAAAAGTTCCACACTGAACAGACAGTTACCTTACTATAGCGAACTTAAATTTCAGCGTAGGGTCTTCCAGCTCTTGGTTTTTATCAATTATTTGCCGACCAGTGTATTCAAAAAAGTTTTCGAGTCATTCGAAAAGTTTCAAAGAATGTTATATTTATAATTTTTCAAAATTACCTTTTTTTACTTAATCACTTTACATATTCCATTTTGAAGTGGAATAGAAACACGCTGTATGCAAACAATACATCTGTGTGAGTACTGTGTTCGACTCAACTCTGGTTGCGAAACCCAAAATTCTTAATAATATTTTATTTTAAATTTGATGATATTGACTGAGCGTAGCGAAGTCCTCTTTTCACTGGTCCACTTTGCTATTCATCTGTTTGTAAATTTGTTTCTGTTTTCTGTGTTCGGTCAATTCTGTCAAGATGGTAGCTGTGTTTGATAGTACCTTTTTATTCCACCAGAGTGCATGAGCGTTGTGGCAGTTGCGAGTTGTCAAGTTGGAGTAATCAAAATTACGCGTAGTCTACTATTCACAGAACTACTAGTCTTAAATTCTTGGAAGGAACTACATATGAATATATCAGGATCCAATTTTTAATTTTAATTTCGTTATAATGTTTCAGAACATATTTCCTCGGAGTGAGAAGATACTTACTAAAGGACGATGACTCCACCATACCGGCTGCTAGGAGAAAATATTACAAGTAAGCATATATTTCTTATTACTGTCTTCTTTAGTGCACGTAAGGCAGTGCTTGGATTCCACTTCATGGTACCCGCTTGCACAGCGCGGGTGTAAACTGTGCACCCTAAAATTTAACTTTAGACTTACGGAATTCAATACTTCAATACTGTTTGTGTGAAAGCACTATGAAACAATACATGATTATTACTTCAATGGTGAAAACCAGAGATGATCTTGCAAACCCCCAGAGCCAACTGTTTCATATCCACGAAACCCCTTTGGACTGAAGGTGAAAGTCCACTGCTGCCACAACACTCACTTAAATAATCGTAGCAAACTCAAGTATTTTGTCGAAAATGTATTACACAGAGTTCATTCCAACAAAAAATGTATTACACAGAGTTCATAACAACAAAAAATAACGAAGTTATGAAGTTTAAAGGTGAAATTGGGTAAAATGTATACAATATGGAACTCCTGTGAAAAATATTATGGCTTATAAAATATATATGCATATAGGTCAACAAACGCCAATTCTTTAATATATATAATTATACATAGAATTAATAAATCGTTATTTAAAAATTAATAAAACATCATTCCTTCAAAACGCCCTGCTTGCTTGGCATCACTGCATCGGTTATTTCTAGCGTCAAATACAAAGCGTGGTGTTATCTCTTTCTATCGCTGCTTAAATCATCTCACCGTGAAACAAAAGGAAATAGAACGAGCATTTTACGAGTTTGTCTCAGTTTAGTACCTACTGAGTTGACCCTGTTGATAAAAAAAATAAACATCTTGTGAAGTCACAAGGCACCTTGTAGTGTTTTTAGTGAAAAATTAAAACTTTGAAAATTATTTTAACTATTAAAAATAACTTAAATAAATATGCTTGTATTTAAGTTTAATATAAAAATGGACTGGAGTTCCTTATTGTGTCTCGTAACATCACACGAAACACAAATCGGCAGTAATGCCTACCTGCCGAAATGTCGGTAGATCCCCCCACACTTACCGTTTTTGTCTCTAATCTACTGATTTTTTAACCTAAATCTACCGATTTTCATTTTGGCGGTCTGGCATCACTGATGCACCGTGATATCACACGCTTCTTAGCCGGCTTCAAACATCTTTGATGGCTATCAGTATTATTTTCAAAAATTCTAAATGTTTTGTCCTCTGCATGCACTAATTAATAATTAAGTCGCTATCCGCATCTGTCTGTTTGTGCGCTTAGTTCTTCTAAACTACGCAACGGATTTTGATAGAGTTTTCACTATCATCTAGAGAATTTCTTCCGGAAGGTTTATATATATAATACATTTAGATTATATTTATAGAAAGCAGAGAAAAGTCCAAGTTTTCTAATCAAGTCGTAAATAAAATATTTTCGGACGCTTATATTGCTTATGCTGGTTAATAAACCTAATGAGATACATCAAAATAATGTACTAAGGAATTGTATATTTTAAAGAGGTCTACAAAAAAGCCCGCAATGGTATATGTCTATCTCGTTTGTAAATGACATGAAATTTCATTGTAGGAAACCTTATTGGTTAGTCTGGGAATTTCAACATTTAGATTTTTTTAAATTCCCGCAATATTTATTCCCCATTTTGAGAATTGACTCGTCACTTGTCACACAATTATCAAATTTAGTTATTATTAAATCGTTTTTTTTCTTGTTACAGGTTATACATACTTCACAGGACATTGCAGCTAGTTTTCTTCTTTCTAACCCTGAGGGGGATTTATAAAGCAGCACAACTAATTAAACGTGTACGAGCCACATAATGACAGATCGACGTGTAAGTTTAGGAGAAAATCAACAGAATATTAGATTTAATCTTTGCCATGTGACTTTTTTTTAATTAAACTACGTTCCCTCAAGCCAAAACTAGTTGTGAACGATATGTTCAAATATGGACGGCCAACAATTATTTAAGAATCTAAATATAAAAAAAATTACTTAACCCGTAAGGGCCGACAAGAAACTTCAATAAATAAAAAGATATTTGTGTTAAAGCCAAACACAGACCATTATATATTTTTGTTTTTGTCTTTAACCATTCGGTATATTTGGTCAAAAGGTCGGAGTATTTCTGCTTTGCAATAAAATCCAAACAAATTGAATAATTCTTAACGTATTCGAAAAATAAAAACTGTTTTAGAAAGGTGATGAAATACGCTTTCAAAATTTATTATTTCAAATAATCATTTCATAATTTTTGATACATCAAAATTTTGAATGCAAACTAGCGCCCTTGAGGTGATTTT
Source organism: Hesperophylax magnus (assembly GCA_026573805.1). Lineage (NCBI taxonomy): Eukaryota > Metazoa > Arthropoda > Insecta > Trichoptera > Limnephilidae > Hesperophylax > Hesperophylax magnus. The sequence continues at coordinate 6,199,438 of JAIUSX010000184.1, read as the reverse complement.
TTCAAATTATCCAATTATTATTATTATTATTATTATAAAGTTTTAAAAATGACTAACCTTACTTTTTTTCATCTGAACTTTTCAACTAAAAAAACACACATTATATTAGCCAAATATGTTATAAACATTATTTTCACAACATTTTTTTTCGTTTTATATAAAATATTCACAAAGTTTCATAAACTTTCTTCAAATTGCGGTTGGCCCTACGGTTTCATAAAGGTATAATATTCTGTGGTTAACTTCTAGATTTTAATATGAAGAGTGGTGTTTTCTGTTTCTAACACTGTTTAGATCATATTTCTAACCGTGACAGTGAGGGAGACACAACCATTTCTATAAGACTATTTGAGCTGTTCTCAAAAGTGAACAAATTAGCCTGAGGGGTTGACTAACCTAGTAAGAGGTAATATCTAAAGGTTAAATGAATGTATAAGGTCGGCAATTGCAGTGCTTCGTATCATGCGTGGATACAATTCTTCAACACAGCAAATGCAGGGGACTGGTCCCTAGGGGTTAAAAATACAGTGTACATTGTATAAGTCAGCACAAGATAAAAATTATTGTTATTCAACCCCACAGGATCAAAAAATTACAAAAAAAGCTAAGTAAAAAATGTATAGTTGAATTCATAGCGGTCAATAAGTTAGTTTTATATCTCGTCAGAGGTTAATAAATTTTAAGAACACTTTTCTATTTTGTAAAATAATTTATAATAAAGTTTTGTAAGTATAAAAATTCTACTTTCATTTGTGTATTCTTTTAAAATGTCCCGCTAAATGGAGGAAGGCTCTGTTACCTAAGGAGTTGAATATGTACCATTTTGAGTAACCAGGAGATGCAGCTAAACACCCAATAACCCAGGTCGACTTTATCAAAGAACTGGGCTAATGTCCAATTAATCAGATGAAACAAGGGAGAAAACACAATGGGCCTATGGCTTGAGTGCTTACAGGATGGTCGTTTGATCGATCATTTCACACAACCCACTGACGAAAGTACCGGTTCTTTGATCGAATAATAGAATTTGACGTAGAATAAATACCATTAACGTAGACCATAGATCTATAAATTGTTGCGTATAACGGGCGTCTTGAGACTCGTTCTCGTGACACAGAAATAGAGATGATTAATCTGAAATGGATTGTCACTGCGCGTGTGGTTCCAGGCTGTATCAGGATGGTCGTTTGATAAATCATTTCACACAACCCACTGACGAAAGTACCGGTTCTTTGATCGAATAATAGAATTTGACGTAGAATAAATACCATTAACGTAGACCATAGATGTATAAATTGTTGCGTATAACGGGCGTCTTGAGACTCGTTCTCATGACACACAAATAGAGATGATTAATCTGAAATGGATTGTCACTGGGCGTGTGGTTCCAGGCTGTATCAGGCTGTATTTACCATTCCTATTTCTCTGTCACGAGAACGAAATTCGAGACAAACGGTCTACAAAAATGTATACATCTATGGTTGCTCGCCACACCCATCAAGGGACTAAGGGTCCTCACTGAGGTGACACCTCATAGATCAAATGATCAACTCTCTTTTGAAAAAGTGACCTGATCGATTATTGGTGATTCATGTAGATGCAGATTATATTAAATAATTTATGTGAATACTGCACAATAATCTCACTGCCCAAAGCCATTTGAACTATGACACCCACAATATTGGGGAATGTTGTGAAAAAGAGGAAGGAGAATTAAGAGGACAACCTAACCATAGCTAAAGCCATTTAACCTTTACAAGTCTAACCTAACCTAACCTAACCATAGCTGAAGCCATTTAACCTTTACAAGTCTGTCCGAACGCAATCTATCCCATCACGCGACACGTTTTGACACAATATATGTGTTTTAATGAATTCATGGGAATACATATATCAGCGTACGGAGGTAGCCACGGATGGATCACATATGCGACAGCCGTGTAAATAAGATTAAAACAATGATTCATTTCTGGATGATGCTCCCTCTTACTGATAGTATCTTCAACATTAAAACAATTATTCATTTCTGGATGATGCTCTCTCTTACTAAATAATAGTATCTAAAACATTAAAACAATGATTCATTTCTGGATGATGCTCTCTCTTACTGTTAATATCTTCAACTTTAAAACAATGATTCATTTTTGGATGATGCTCCCTCTTACTGATAGTATCTTCAACATTAAAACAATTATTCATTTCTGGATGATGCTCTCTCTTACTAAATAATAGTATATAAAACTTTAAAACAATGATTTATTTCTGGATGATGCTCTCTCTTACTGTTAATATCTTCAACTTTAAAACAATGATTCATTTCTGGATGATGTTCCGTCTTACTGATAATATCTTTAATACTAAAACAATGATTCATTTCTGGATGATGCTCCCTTTTACTGATACTATCTTCAATATTAAAACAATTATTCATTTCTGGATGATGCTCTCTCTTACTGATAATATCTTCAACTTTAAAACAATGATTCATTTCTGGATGATGCTCCCTCTTACTGATACTATCTTCAACATTAAAACAATTATTCATTTCTGGATGATGCTCCCTCTTACTGATAGTATCTTCAACATTAAAACAATTATTCATTTCTGGATGATGCTCTCTCTTACTAAATAATAGTATCTAAAACATTAAAACAATGATTCATTTCTGGATGATGCTCTCTCTTACTGTTAATATCTTCAACTTTAAAACAATGATTCATTTTTGGATGATGCTCCCTCTTACTGATAGTATCTTCAACATTAAAACAATTATTCATTTCTGGATGATGCTCTCTCTTACTAAATAATAGTATATAAAACTTTAAAACAATGATTTATTTCTGGATGATGCTCTCTCTTACTGTTAATATCTTCAACTTTAAAACAATGATTCATTTCTGGATGATGTTCCGTCTTACTGATAATATCTTTAATACTAAAACAATGATTCATTTCTGGATGATGCTCCCTTTTACTGATACTATCTTCAATATTAAAACAATTATTCATTTCTGGATGATGCTCTCTCTTACTGATAATATCTTCAACTTTAAAACAATGATTCATTTCTGGATGATGCTCCCTCTTACTGATACTATCTTCAACATTAAAACAATTATTCATTTCTGGATGATGCTCTCTCTTACTAATAGTATCTTCAACTTTAAGACATAACAAACACACTTTAATATTTCATGAGAGGTACATATTGATATTATGTAAAAAGAAAACACTATTCATAACTCAAAAAAGTTTATTTCAGTAAAAAGTACAAAATAAAAATGGACGGAATTAACCTAAATCATTCTTAAATAATCAGATCTTATAAAATAACAAAACATTTCGTTAGAGATTTCAAACATTACCATAGAATGATTTAAAATTATAATTACAATTTTTTTTTCTAAGTGAGATTTCTTTGTTTGGAAAATTGACAGGTAATGCAGGATAGCTTAGTTTTTTTCATTACTTTGCCTGGATTCTAAAAACAAAATTTCTGTCACTCTTATTTGATTAAAAAAAAAACAATATATATCAAAATTTTTAACAATCGCTATCCCGGCGATTACGATGCTGAATTTGTATTCTTACAGGTCAAGTTAGAATCTCACAGCGGGTACCGTCTCACAAACGCTCTTGAGAGCTATTGCATATTTACAAAATCATAAAGACTTCAAAATTACTATATTTAAAGGCATAGATCAAGGCACAATAAATGATATATTCTAGTAAGTAGATATATTTTTTATGGTAAAAACATTTTTATATAGAAAAACTACAATTTTTATATAAATTGATATTTTTCAAAAGTCTCATTAATACAAACACAATTTCATAAAATTTAATAATGCAACAGTATAAAATAGTTCATAAACTATCAAACTTATAAATAAATATAAAATGGACATAATATGTCATTAGACGAAAAAATTATAAATTTGTAATTATATTGCATGTTATTTTTTATTCCTTTTTAGTGGACGGAAAATAAAATGTACAATACATATTATAAATAAACTGAGATATTATTATATTTTCATAGGCAGCCGACACTTTTGTGATGTGACAATATAATTTAAAATAAATTCAAAATGCCACTTTTATTTTGTATACCTATCGCAGACCAGGTTTCGCTAGCACCGTCTAGCTTCATCGGGGGCAGTATAATCTAATACATGTGTTACGGATGCTTTTAGTGGGTTAAAAATACATTATTAACTCGTGGTGTGCCGTCTAATTCTACTTGTATTTTGGCAAAATGATGTATTTGTAAAGTGTACCGTCTTGCCAGTTAAAGAGTTTCTATATATATAAAAATAGTACACAATCTACCACATGTAGTTTCCCCAAAATAGCTAGTTCGTGGCTAAGGATTTTTTTAATGTATCATTAAGGATACGCTGGCGTTCAAGAAGTTAACAAAGTTACTGTTTTATGTTAAATTAATTAACCTTTATCCACTCGGAACAATTGGTGTCATATACAGAGAAGAGAAAATTAGAAACATACCTTTTCAGACGCTAGGTCTACTGTTCACAGAACAACTAGTATTTAAAAATAACTATTATACATCCGCTTGAGCGATTGGTTACACTTACCATATTATTTAATAAATACCATTCTGCTTACTGCGGTTTAAAGCCAATGTATCCACCTAGATTTCACCGTCCATACCATATTTTATGTTCTATAATTGGCATAATTTGCCAAAAATCACTCAAGTGGATATAGTGCCGACCTTTTCAACGCAATCCGTCCCACTATGCGGCATGTTTTGACACAGTGTATAAATTTTAATGAAACTTCATATGAAACGTTTTCTTAGAAAGGAAAGCAAAAAAGCATAACACAATTAAAATTAAATTAATGAGATTTTCATCCATTTTTTCAAGCTACACATTCAACTTTACTTAATTATGTAGAAAAAACAAGCAATACATTTTAAACCAACGTATAGAACTCTCTCAGCCACTTGATTATCAGACAACTGCTATAGTTCACTGTTATTTTTACAAACAAAACCACAAAATCAAGCTCTATAATTTGCCGGTATTCGAATCAAATTTAGACTAGAGTCGACGAGTGCTTAGCTTTTTCACTGACGGGTCGAGTTTTCTTATTCTTACACACTTGGTTACTATACCGCTGTCTAGTTTGCTAGAACAGACCACATTACCAGTCACCGGGGTTCATTATTGTTCTTTTAAGACATTTCGGTTAGTTTCCTGTGTTTTCTACCACCTGCAGCATGTTTTTCTGTTTGTTTCATTCTACCACGTACTATTTGAATAAGTTTACAAAATGGAATCTTCTCGCAAGTGTAAACATGGTGTTTGTTTGTTTTTACGAAATATCACTATAATCCGCCACTCTCGCTAATTAGACACCTGCCTGTTTTTGGGTGGCAGATTAGTAAGAGAGTATTGTATTATATAAACCCGTGTCAGTTATCCAAAAAGATGACCATTGTAAGTAACTATTTAGATTCCCCACGGGAACCAGCAGGTCTATGGCACTCATCAAAATTAAATTGTTGTGGAATGACAGAAATGGGGAAGGATAAAGAATAAACGAATGGACAAAGGTTGGGAGAACCTAACTAGAACTGGTCAACAACATAGCTGAAATTTTATTCTAGGGTGATAATGAAGGTTTGTTCTACGTTTTCGAACAGTCTCTGTCGTAAGGCACTTTGTTTTGTGTAACGGAATGTATATCTGGAATACGTGAGGTTACCAAGTAGGCACGTTATTTATAAAACATGTATGCACAAATTTATCCTATAATACTTAACTTAGATAATGTTTTGTGAAGTCTCCAAGTATCGTAGATTCACTAAACCTGGAAGGAGAAAAAATATGGCATGAATAAAAAAATTAAATTGGTTGTGATTTTGGAAAAACGATAAGGAAATAATTTAGTCTGCTTATATCACATTGTGCATTTATCTACGGCCCTTAATAATAAGCCAGTAATACGCCACTTGTAGATTTGTAGACGACAATAGTACATTTGTTTTTTTAGTGCTACGGAATGAAAGCTCGAGTCAGTCGAGTGCCGCAATGCGCTTCGTACGACAACTGCATTAGCAGAAGAATTGGTTCTTTTTTAAATTATATTATACTATGTTTCAGAACAAAACATTTAATTTATCAACAAGGCAATCTATTGAATCTTGACGAAGGTATACCAAGCGATCTCTCTATGCCATCTCATCGACTGAATTTGGATTCGTTTACTTTTCATTGAGACGTCAGATGCCACATTATAGAAGGAAAGGCAAGCAAAGTGTACCTGTTGTACAGGCAGTATTTGGCATGCTCATCCCACGTGCATCACGGACACCGTGCTGTGGGGGGTGGTGGGCAACGAGTGCGTGGTGAAGGCGTTAAAAGGACGCCACTGTGCAGTAAGAGAAGCAAGCAAATTGTACCTGTTTGTACGGGCAGTAGTATATGGGCTGGTCCCGGGCATGCTCACCCCACTGGCATCGTGGAAACCATGCTGTGGGGGGTGGTGGGCAACGAGTGCGTGGTGAAGGCGTTAAAAGGACGCCACTGTGCAGTAAGAGAAGCAAGCAAATTGTACCTGTTTGTATGGGCAGTAGTATATGGGCTGGTCCCGGGCATGCTCATCCCACTGGCATCGTGGACACCGTGCTGTGGGGGTGGTGGGCAACAAGTGCGTGGTGAAGGCGTTAAAAGGACGCCACTGTGCAGTAAGAGAAGCAAGCAAATTGTACCTGTTTGTACGGGCAGTAGTATATGGGCTGGTCCCGGGCATGCTCATCCCACTGGCATTGTGGACACCGTGCTGTGGGGGGTGGTGGGCCGGGAGCCGGCCAGCGAGTGCGTGGTGGAAGCGTTAAGGGACGCCATGGTGCCCATCTGTAGAGTGAACAATGTTGTTAGTTGAATAAAGAAGGGGAAGTTATTTAATCTCCATGTTAACAGTTTGTGCTGCACATCCATAAATGATGTGAATGCTGACGGAAAAAAGAGTCAGGGACATTTAAAGAAGACATGCATGACCAAGATAGTTGTAAAAAAACATTCCAATTGCAATATAATTTTAATATGGTATAAACCACCATTTTTGAGAGTGGAAGAACGTTCAGTAGAGTATATTCTAAGACCACCATTCAGAACCGAAACTTTGTTCTAAAAGGCTAAAGCCATGTTTGGTGACCAAATCTGAATAGTCAGGTACTTCTTCTTCCTCTTATCTCCCCCCCTCCCCAATACCTTCAACCTCACATTACACCCTAATACGGTATTATCACTGTTTTTTTATTCTCAAAAAAATGAAGAAATCATAATGATAATGAAGGTGTTTTTAAGTTGATGATTAAATTTTCTATAACAGTTTAAAATGTGCCATTTTCAATTTGGCGCCAAAACGACATGTTCATTTTTATTTGTGAATTCGGCGACATTGACCTCATGCCGGGCAACATTGGTGACAGCCGTCTTACCAGCCAATAGCGGTTTCACATGTCATAATGACGTTGTAGCCAATTGGAACCATTTCGGAATGTGCGGTTTTAGATCATTTTTAAAATCGATAATTATAAATATTAAAATTTCCCATTATTAGTACAATGATTAGAATCAGAAATTTTTTTTTTAAATCTTGCACACATTTTTAATGGTATTGGCATCACCGGCTTCAGACGGTTGGAAAATGTTCCCAGAAGCAACAAAATATTTCTTTCCAATGCGTCGCACTGTCCAGATCTTCAGTCTAGCAAAGTTGTCCACATTGTCCCGTGAGCGTTGTGTGGACTGGCCTTAAGCTTTAACTAGTACTGATAAGAAAAAGAAATATATTTTACGTTTTCACTCTAATTAACAAAACTTTAATTTATTTTATATTGTATTAAGATATTTTCGTTATTTAAACGTTTTAAAATCCAAAATTTCCCCGATAACCGGTGTACTCTGTCGACTCCAAGGTGTGCTCCCCACATCTCTACTGCGTGCCACATATTATGCTATGATCCACTCCCACCTGAGTTATCTAGTTAGTATCTGGGGCACCATTACCAAAAAAAAACTTCCGAAATACAAGTCATTCAAAATAGAGCCGTACGGAATATATATCATCTACCATGGGATACACATGTCAAAGATATATCCGGCAACGAACAAAAAAACATTGGCAAAAGCTCTTAAAAGCTATTTCCTCAACAGTTTTATTAATGACTGACATATTCTTTCTTTGGAACTCCAAAATAACTTCTGCGCTTATTTATTTTAATGTATTTATGTTGTCTTGTCTTTAATCTAATCTTGTCTATCCCGAAATGAGTTTTGTAAACTCACTGGGAATAATATTATAAATTTGTTATTATTTTGTAATAAAATTTAATAAAAAATAAATAAAATCTCCAAAGGTTAAATGAATGTACAGGGTCGACACTGCAATTACAGGGATTCGTACCATACAAGTGCACAATTCTACAACATTGCAAATGTAAGGTTCTGGCACCTGGGGGTTAAGGAATTGCTGGTTAAACTGCCAAGTACATCTTGTTATAATCCATATCCATCAAAGCCAGTTAAGTTAGCCTCTCAAAAGCTGGGCGTACTGTACAGGGTCTGCAGATAGAACAAAACTGCCGACCCTTACTAAAGCAAGAGCGAAACGGACGGTCCGTTTAATAGATTCCCCTATCTTAACAAACAGATTAGCAATCTTTAGTGCACAGGCGACAGGAGGAATGCTATCCTTGTTCTACCAGTATTTCAATGGAAGATGCTCCGAAAAACTAGCGTTATTGAATACATAGTCGGGGAACACACCAAAAACAAAAGTAATACGCACGCAACACGCGACGCACGTCTTCTGTCATCGGCTCTCGATAGTATTCATTTTAATCGTTCGTTCTAGTCTATTTACAAAATGGAAGAGTTTGGTGATATCATTCAGTCCCTGATTAAAACGGTCGATGTTTTGAGTGGCAAAATCGAGGGTTTCGGTAGCGAACTGACCACGATTCGTTCAATTTTAAGTGACGGTAGTGCTAAAATTGTGTGCCCTTCATGCAAGTACTCGTACAACGTAACTGCAGGTACTCCCCAGGTACTAGCGCCGGCGCCAGACTTAAATGTGTGTGTGCGCTCAGCGTACGGCGATATCACTAAGCAGCTGTCTAGGACACCTCCACCGCCCGGCCCCCCCGGCCCCGCCCCCGCTCCTGCTATTACCTTAGCCGCTCTAGCCGGCCAGACTCACCTTCCCGTTAGCGGCGTCCAGCCGCTCACTACCCGCAAAATGACCACAAGATCCACTGCTAAAAAAGGAAAACCGGAGGAAGATCTACATTCCGCTTCCACATCTGCTGCAGCGGCGTCTTCTCCTCCACAACCACAGAGTACAATACAGCCTGTTGTGCCCAAGCTGCCAACCCAGCCAATAACATCGTATAGCGATGCCCTCGTCAACGGTAGACGACGATCTCGGCCAATCTGTAAAGGGACAGGGTCTATCGACGACAGCTTGGTCACTATTCCCAAAAACCTACATCTGCATGTATTCATGTTTCACCCGAATACCACAGAAGAAAATATATCTTCATTCTTAAAAAAGAAGAAGCCGGATTTAATTTACACTGTCGAAAAACTGGTTACGAGGCATGAACGTTATGCTGCCTTCAAAATAGGCATACCGGAAAATTACTTCCACTTTTTCCTGGACCCCACGATCTGGCCTGAAAACGTGGCCTTCAACGAATGGTCATTTCGGAGACCACGACCCCAAACTAGGACGGTCGATACGACGTCCGAAAAAGATAGACATTAGTGGAGTATACCAGAACGTTCGAAGTCTGAATAATAAAATTATCGACTTCATGACAAACGTAATGTACCAGAAACCACTTCTGATTGCTCTTACCGAAACTTGGCTAACTTCAAGCACCTTTTCGTCGGAGCTATTCGAAAACCTATACCACGTCTACAGGAAGGATAGAGGCAGTCGCGGAGGAGGGACTCTCCTAGCCCTCCGAGCTGACAGCCACTCACACGCGGAAAGAATGGACTGCATAGAAACCCAAGGTGAAGACTTGTGGGTGAAAGTATCGCATAGAAATATCATCATTTATATATGTGTTGTATATTTTCCTCCAAATACAACATCTGAACAGTATCAATTATTTTACGACAAAACTATAAGTGAAAGTGTAAAGTTACAATCAAAAAATATTATTATTTTCGGTGACTTTAACTTCCCCTCAGGGAAAAACCCAATTGACGTTTTCGATTACTTTTGTTCTTTTTATAATTTAACACAATTCAACACTGTTTATAACATAAATGCTCACATGTTAGACCTAGTATTAAGTAATGTAAATTCTAAAAATGCTGTTATCTGCCGTCATGACTCCCCATTAGTCAGAGAGGATATTCATCACCCTTCACTTTCATTCACATTCGATTACACAACTCAATCACATATACAAACAGACACATTGCCTCCAGACATAAACATGGGTTGGATTTTCCACGAAAGCTCAGATAACACACTTAAGAATGCCTTAGAACAACATCACTGGAATCATTACGATTGCCTTGACGTAAATCTAGCTGTCGAAATGTTTTATGAACAGCTCAATAATATTTTCAACATTTGTTTTAAGAAAAGATCTACACGTATGCTCAAAGATGTTAGACAATATCCGAAATGGTTTAATGGGGAAATCATTCACCTCATACGAGAAAAAACTAAAATGCACTATCTTTGGAAAAAAACAAAATCCGAACATGCCTTAGCTAACTTTAAAACTTTGCGAAAATCAATCAAACGGTTAATTGGTCAGGCCTACACTGACTTTACACGTGAGGCCGAGAACAGTATAATAACAGACCCAACTCGATTTTGGTCTTACACTAACGATAAACGCCGCGGCTGTGACAAACTTAACCACATGGACTACAAAGACAATAAATATAATGGATCGTCTGAGATCGCCGCAGGTTTCGCACACTATTTTCAATCAGTATTTAGCGACAATATCCCCAAACTTGACATATCCTCTATAGCTTCATCGTCATTTAACTCTTTACCTGTACAAATTCATGAAATTAACGATGACGATATTATTACAGCTTTCCATAAGCTAAAACCTAAATACTCCGTCGGCCCAGATTGTATTCCACCTATAATCCTCAAAAGATATGCAAGTTATTTTGTTCAACCTCTAAAACATATTTTTAACCTATCACTTCGCAAAAATATCTTTCCGGAAATGTGGAAACTAACGAAAGTAACGCCTATACATAAAAAAGGAAAAAAGTCAGAAATAGATAATTACAGACCTGTAGCTGTGTTGTCAGCACCCGCAAAACTTTTAGAAACCATAATTTATTCACAGATATATAACCAAACAAAACACGCACTCACCGAAAATCAGCACGGATTTCGTCCCACACTGTCACCTTCAACGAATCTTATGAATCTCATTACCTATATTAATAATTCATTTGAAAATTTTGTACCTGTTGATGTGATTTATACAGACTTCGAGAAAGCATTTGATAAAGTCGACCATGATATTTTATTAAAAAAATTAAGTGACATCGGATTCTCTCAGAATTTCCTCGCTTTTGTGGCTAGCTACTTACGCAATCGTCGTCAGTATGTCAGTTACAGACACCATATCTCTCACGAATACAAAACTAACTCCGGGATTCCCCAGGGATCGAATCTAGGACCCCTTCTCTTTCTCTTATTCATCAATGACATTGGCAACACTATAAACCACTCAAAATATCTCCTTTTTGCTGACGATATAAAACTTTTCAAAGCAATCAAAAGTTACATCGATTCCATTCTTCTGCAGAACGATCTTGATTCTCTTGTCAAATGGTCGGAACTGAACAACTTACCCTTCAGTATTCAGAAATGCAGTATCGTTACATTTACAAGGTCCAAAGATACATTCCTGTTCCCCTACCACATTAATAAACATGAATTAACACGTAAAAATGAGATTCGAGACCTTGGCGTAATTTTTGAAGCAAATCTCTCTTTCAAATCCCATATATCTGATATTGTCTCCCGTGCCAACAAAATGCTTGGATTTGTTCTTCGTAATTCAAGATCATTTACCAACGGAATCGCAATCCGAAGAACGTATGAAGCACTTGTTCGCAGTATCTTGGAATATAGCTCCATTATTTGGGCCCCTTCTGAGCAAAACCATATTCTCGAAATAGAAAAAGTACAAAAGAGATTCATGCGTTACCTATATATGAGGGAATATATGTACTACCCTTTCCTGTATCTATCCTTATTCTTAGCAGGAATGCTCGATCTTAATACATTAGAAGCCCGCCGAAAAATATTTTTAGGAAAACATTTTTTTAAGATAATCTCTGGAACTATACATAATCCACCTATTTTGAAAGAGATTAACTTATATGTTCCAGACAAGTATACTCGTGGAAGGTCCCATACCCTTTTTTATGCTCCAAAAGCGAGGACTTCTGCCTATCAGAACGCCCCAGTCAACAGAGCGACTGAACTGCTCAACGAGTCTGCATTGACCATCGACATTTTTAACGTAACCTACAGGCAGTTTAACAATTATCTTTTGACGTATGTCACAAAGTAGTGAAACTGACCTTTTTATGTGTTTTGCTATACTTTTTGTCTAATTTGTAATCTTCTCCATAATGTATTGGTGAATAACCGTTTTACGGAGAACATGGAAAAATAAATAAATAAATAAACATTCTCAACATATGTACACAGTTGACATTTTTCACTTCAAAAGCTCAGCTGTGAAACAATTTTCCGGCGTCTATGTTTCCTCCTTCCTACAACATGATTCTCTTCAAGACCCATGTTGTCTCCTCTCAAGTATCTTCAAGACCTCATTCAAGTATCTTCGAGAACTGTTCACTTCTTCAATGTTCTCTCCTTCCTCCCCTCAAAAAGACTCTCCACACAACCCTTATCCTTTCCATTTATCCTTACCAGCTTTGATTTACTTATATACATTATCATCAATTATTTTACTTATATACATTATAATCAATTATTTTAAGCTCACTCTCAAATGCGCCAAGTCCTCCAGCTTGGTGAGGTCGGACAGCTCGATGTAGAGACTGTACACAAGCAGCCAGCCGTAGCCGCCCAGCGCTATGAACACGATCCAGCACAACATCATGATCACATTGTAGCCAAAGATGTTGTCGTTGACGATGGCCGCAAAGATGAACGCCAGCAGGCGGAACACTATGAAGATCGCAAACGTGTAGATCCATGGAACTATCTTCTTTTCGTGCTCCTGGAATTTGGATATATTGATTAATGAAGGTTGATAATCACCAAGGGCCTTACTAATAAACGTGTTTTAAATTTTATACAATGATCATATTTTTCAAAATTGGAATTATAATATCCCGTGATTTTTCACACTACTTTGAAGTAACTAGATTTTGTTGACAAACTATAAAATTATGATGATAATCAGTAAGAGATAATTGTAATAACCTTGATATTATTGTAAGAGCTCGCCCATAGATGGCACTAGAATATTCTGTTAGGTTACTCATAGATGGCGTTTAGCTGTCAAGTATTGTAGAGACCGAGTGGATAGTAAATAAGGTGGGAACCTCAAGGGGGTCCATATTATTCCAACCGCCTACTATTCAAGATATCAGAGTCCATTATCAATCTATCACATTAAGGACGGGTTGTTTCGGAGAACTTGAACAATTCTTCAAATTTCAAAGTTAATTTTCAAGTTCTGTGAAAGATATTTTTAAGTTCTGTTTTTATTTCAGTTCTGTCAAGCTATCTATAATGATATAATAACAGAATTTGAATAGGACTTTTACAGAACCCGTAAATGAACGTTGAAATTTGATGAATTGTTCAAATTCTCCAAAACAACCCGTCCTAAAAGTGAAAGCGTATTGTTTAAGCCGAAGTTTTATTTAATAAGAGAGTTTGTGTGAAAACCCTGAGATACAACAATAAAATGTTACAAGAACACTTTAAGAAACAGAAAAATACTGCGTGCTCAATAAGCTGTGCTGAAAAGGAAAACAAAAATATGATGTGAAATAAAAAACGAAATGACAGAAGAAGCAATAAGGGCCGCATCAAGATTATACCTTGAATTTTCTCCTTCCCATTGCAGTAGAGCACTGATACGCATTCAAATAGTACAAAAAGATGCATTTAATTATTCAGATTTATAAATTCATTTTAAATACAGAATCAGAATTGCAAAGGCACATCTTCAGGGCATTTAACCCCTAGTGTTGAAGAATTGTGCCCTTGCACGGTACAAAGCACTGCAATTGAAGTGTCGACTGTATACATTAATTTTGCCTTCAGATATTACCTCTACTGGGTTAGTCAAAGACAAAAATAAAAATGTCACTTTATCAAGTATGGTATTGTCTACAGTTCCATGATATTTCATCAAAATGAAAATTCAACGATATGGAGTCATTAAAAGTGATAGTTAGACTAGTGACCTAGTTTTTGTTTCATCACTTTTCATGACTTTATATCAGTTTTTGTAGGAGTGTTGAATTGTCATTTTGATGACATACCCGGTCAACATTGTCTACGTATTGGCTTTAACAAAAAATCGTTCTCTATTAACACACTTCTGGCGGGAAGAGTAGTTCTACATTTTACTGATGGTCCTACTAGAATGGCAGAAAAGGCATTGCTGTCCGATCAATTTAAATAAATATGCTATATCAATCTCTAACAACCATATGATATATAAGTCTTCCCCATCTTCAAATTCTTGTCTTTCGTGTGGGAAAATATTTTATCAAAAGGAAACTATATTTAAACCTGTAGAACTGGTAATACATCTTTACACTTATCGCACCGAAGATGCGGAAGTTTTTTGTAATGTAATAAAATAGGTACATTTTTTACAAATAAAACATCACTAATTGGCCGAACACTGACTACCTTCAGTTTATGGAGCCGTATTACAAAAGTAGGTTTTAATTCCAGACAGTAATACTATGGTTGGGGTGTAGGGAAAACTATTTAAAAAATTCATTAAAATATATGCATTATTTTTAAAGTTTAAAACAAAATTCATTTTCTCGAATGGGGCCCTTGTTATCGCCCGGTTGAGTCTGTTAAGTGTGTTAATTATTAAAAGAAAGTGTGTTTTTACCATTACATTTTACATTCAATTAAACAAAATCTGATTTTGTAATTAATTTAAGTGTGAAAGATTAAATTTATGGCGTCTTAAAAGCTTACATTATATTTTTTGGAAAATATACAAGAGCGCTAATATAGAAATTATTACATCCATTCCGAAACTGTATTGGTGGAAACTTTTAAGTGGAACGAAAGGAATGCAAAAAACATGTACAAAATTTGACAAAAATGCCCCATTACGCTTTGTTGACCATGTTATATGAAAATCAGGTGAATAGAGACAGTGAATTATGACTATCATATCAGAAAACTACAGATTGTAAATTACTTTGACGAGTTACAAAACATATAGTCGTTGCGCTTCCAATAACAGCAAAACCTTTTTTTACACCAAAAATTTTAAAAAAATAAATAATAAAAATCGGGCCCAATCTCGGCTAAGTGCATAGTTTAACCGTTGTCGCAAAAAACTCATTCAAACATTGTTTTTTGACACATTTGAATACAAAACGGGGAAGTTTTTTGCTTCCCCTGTAAAATTTGGTAAAACTCACATACCCGGTCTTGCAAGTGCAAGGACGATATGCTTTTTGTCCCCTGTAAACATTTCACTATGTTGCTTGTTACTATCTTTAGCAATCAGCTAAGACAACATTGTGTTTTAAAATCTTGGCAAAGAATAGAAAACATATTGGGTAATACATACACAAATGATTCCTTTCGATATTACAGCTGTGAAAATATGAGAATGCAAATGAGAATGTATTTACTCAATGCTGCAATGAAGACATTATATAATGCATAATGTGAATGAATTAAAATATATGATACCGTTGGCTTACTGCCAGAAGTCATTAACTAACTAAATGTTGATTCTGAGACAATCAACTTCAAATTTTTAGCTATCTTTAATCAGTTATATCCAAGCTTAAATAATAACAAAGTTGATTTTTAATGCACTTTTATAGGGTTTTCCAATAAGAGGTGTTATTTTGAATAGCCCGCTATTTCGGTAGATGTTACTTTTGAAGCTGTCATTTTTTGACATTTGACAAGTAGAAACTACGCCATTAATACAAATGGAACGATACACGCTTCAACAACGCATTGAAATTATTAAAATTCACTTGAGTGAATCAAATGCAAATCATCTTGAGTGATGAGGCCCATTTCCACCTCGGTGGCTTCTTCAACAAGCAAAATTGTCGCATCTGGGGCTCGGAAAACCCAAGAGTTACTGTTGAAAAGCCTCTCTATCCTCAACGTGTGACTGTTTGGTGCGGTTTATGGTCCGGCGAAGTCATTGGACCTTACTTTTTCGAAAATGAGGCTGGAGCAACAGTTACGGTGAATGGATTGCGCCATCGAGAGATGATTAATGATTTTTTATGGCCGGAATTGGATGGTATTGATCTGGACAACGTTTACTTTCAACAAGACGGCGCTACGTGCCACACAAGCAACGAAACAAATATCAAAATAACACCTCTTATTGGAAAAACCTGTATATATCTACTTTTATGTAGGAATTTAACTTTATTGATTTATACAGGGTGTCCGGGGGTAAAGTGCAGTAACTTCGTGGGGGGATTCTACATGATCGTAGGAGTAAAAAAGATAAATAACTTTTTCCGAAATTCCAATTTTTTATTTTTCATACAAAAAGACATACCTGCTAAAAAGCCATAGTGTAGGTGCAAACTTACCCGATAAATTCGCAAGTGTGAACGTGGCAACGTTACATATTTGTGAGTGGCGCGTATCCATGGAAACCGCATGTGAATTGTAAACAATAACAACACAGAGTTCGCCGTATGTTTTGATATTTTACCAAATTCAAAAAGAGAACTGCACTAAAATCACGTTACACTTTTTATTATAAAAAATATTAATAACTCATTGAACACTTAACTAATTTCATCGCTTTTTACTAATAGGCCACTTGCATCATATTTTTTAATTTTGTTTCCGGTTAAGGAAAATATTCTAAGACATTCTGTATTATTATTATTTTTTTAATCGTATTTTTGAAACCCTGGGGATTTTTTGAAAATTTCAATCCGAAAAATCAGACCTTTTTTTATAAACCGGAAAGACGGGACATAATTTTATAGGTGAGAAAAAACAATGATTACATAGCCGAAAATCATTTAAAAAAAAAGAACGTTTTCCACACGAATGACACAGCAGAATAACGAGGCATACCAAAAATATTACATCTCATAAATATTTTTTTCCTTGATCCATCTTATTGATCATAAATCATTATAATGTACAACGTCTATATTAATAAATCCAATGTAATATACTTGTACTTGTAAATTATAATAATAATAAGAATATTAAAAAATTTGATTTTGATAAAATCAGCACCATAACCATTATACCTCTAAAACACGTACCGACATCTAAATTGTACGGGGTTCTCTTCACATCTGTCAAAAATTCAAACCAAATGAAAAGTTCGCAGAGAACAAACAATAAATCTAGTGAACGAATTCAAAAATTCTTAGATAAATTAAATTTTCAAAGTTGTTTACTCCGCCCGTCAAATTTTGTGACACATTACATTCAAAGCACGATTTACTAATAGCGGGGGGTGCAGGAGGGGGTGCGGGGGACAGTTTACCAGCTGACCGACTGAATTCGGGTGCCGGGGGTAGCGGGTATTAGTTACCGAGGGGGCGCGGGATGTAGATTTGGCAACGACCTAAAAAATAATGCCGTCTAGGCACGTCGGAGAAATTTTTCGTTATTAGCTTAAAAGTACATCTAAAAGTTGGAATTTCAGAAAAAGTTATTTATTTTTTTTACTCCTACGATCACGTAGAATCACCTCCCGAAGTTACTGCACTTTACCACCGGACACCCTGTATAGTTTATTTTAATAGGAAAAAATAATAAAAACTGCACGTAATGACTTTTTGCCAACATCATGTAACAACGAATGGTACATAATATTTTTTGAATGTTCGAAGAAAGCAAACACTTTGACACTATATAAATGAAAAAAAAATACTTTGTTTTAAGGCACTTCATTGAGTTATATAAGTCGACCGGTTTCGGTTGCACTTAACCTTCTTCGGGACAATGGAAATATAAACTAAATTAAAATACAAAGGACAATTACAAGGTAAACAAAAGGAAAAGAGAAAGAATGTGGGAGAGGGAGAGAGCATCAAAGACAGGTTGGTGGAGGGGTATAATGATTTTATTTTATATTATATTGTCTTAGTGACTATTGACTATAAATAACGTGATATTTGACATAACGACTTATTTACTGGATTAAGCATGAAAAAATGGTAGATTGTGACAAAAATGTCTGGCAATCTGGCTCAATGACTTCTGGCGTAAACCGACGATATTTTTGTAATTGGTTCTGAGATGTGGAATGTGCATACAATGAAACCATTGAAGCAATGGACGTAACAAACCATGTATAATATAATATAGAGTATAGATTACCTTTCGAAGTGCGTTAATAAGCATGATGCTGGTCACAAATACACAGCACGCACCCACCATGGAAAACAATGCAAACACGATGAGCGTATTCCTCACTGAAAACAAAAATTATTAATTTAAAAAAATGTTTTTTGTGTTTCTTGATTATAAGGTATAAATCTGTGTGATTATTCTGAAGCAGTAAGAAATCTTGGATGAGGAGGTCTGGTATCATGAAACTTGTAGGACAGACATCTGCCCCGATGATGGACACTGTAACGCTGTCCAAAACGTTGACTAAAGAAAGAGGAAGCGCAACACAATGTATTTACCCAAAAATAAATCACGATAATAATATTGATTCTGTTATTAACCAAGCAGTCCAAAACTGTAGATTACTGCGGCATCACGGGTTCAATCCTCCATCAATGCACAAGCAACATGCACCCGCTTACGATGATGAAATTAGGAGGAATTAAAATATTGTCAGATTATTCGTAACCCGGGAATGTGTTTTTCTTCATAATAAAAAAAAGAGTTTACCGTGCATGTTTCCCACGTAGACGAACTCAAAGGAGATGACGTAGTAGCCATAGTGCGTGGAGCCCGGTGCCGCCATGCTCAGGCAGTAGATGTCAAACACAGACTCGGCAATCGTGAATAGCGACATAAACTGAAAGATAAACATCACATTAAACAGGCGCCAAAGCTTCCTCTCATTTCATCATACATACATACATCATACATCGTCGCCGTAGAGCGAAAAGCCATTGACTAACATTTTTGGTAAAAATTACTTAGATTCGTCAAAGTACTTAATTTCGAACTCCGCTTCTACGGATAAATTCGATAACTGCGTGGTAAAATTCTTAACGATTTATGTCATGGGTATAAGTCACCAACAGCACAGCATCTGATTTGTGTCATGGGTATAAGTCACTAACAACACAGCATCAGATTTATGTCAAGTGTATAAGTCACTAACAGCACAGCATCAGATTTATGTCATGGGTATAAGTCACTAACAGCACAGCATCAGATTTATGTCAAGTGTATAAGTCACTAACAGCACAGCATCAGATTTATGTCATGGGTATAAGTCACTAACAGCACAGCATCAGATTTATGTCATGGATGTAAGTCACTAACAGCACAGCATCAGATTTATGTCATGGATGTAAGTCACTAACAGCACAGCATCAGATTTATGTCATGGGTATAAGTCACTAACAGCACAGCATCAGATTATTTTTATTTTACGAGAGTTATCAAACCTCTTATATATTTGTCACATATCGAATACAAACTATATTTACGAAATATTAATATAATTAACAATCATAAACTTGCTTTTCTTAAATGTCGTTTTTTCGAACTACACTGTATTTTATTATATTATATATATATATATGTATTACAGTAAATTTATGTGTTTACCATTGTAAATTTAAAATCTTCTTATAACCTTTCTTTACATCTTTTTATTTTATTTTTCCTTTTTTCATTGTAAATTTAAAATCTTCTTATAACCTTTCTTTACATCTTTTTATTTTATTTTTCCTTTTTTCATTGTAAATTTAAAATCTTCTTATAACCTTTCTTTACATCTTTTTATTTTATTTTTCTTTTTTTTTTTAATTTATCAACTCTATTTTAAATTTTAAATATTAATTTCATCAAAATAAAAAGTAAAATTTCAATTTTATAAACTCATATGTCAATAATGTTTTACGATATTGCTATTTTTGTATTATCATGTTTGAATGTTCTTTTGGTCTTTTCTCTACGTTTATATTATTTAAAATACAAATTAGCATCTTCTTATATTATATATTTTTTTTCTTTTCATATTATTTATAAAGTGCAATAAGTAAAAGTCAATACACTAGACTAATCATGAATCGCTTTTATTAAATATGCCTATTTCTGACTGTCCTAAAACAGGTACTCTCCTAGTTGGACAGCCAAAGATCATTGTAATATGAAATATGTCATGTTTTTTTAAAAAATAATAAATAAATAAAAAATAAATATTTGAAAACTAACTATCCACTCCGTATTCAAATATATTGTTTGACCTATTTACTAAGATAACTTGACAGTTTTTCTCGCACCTTATTACCTACCAACTAAATTAAATACATAAACTAACTAATTACCTTTACTTATTATACATTATTGTTTATTTTGCAAAAGACATCTCCTTTCTAAAAACAATAATGGGGGTGACAGATTACGCTATGAGTTCAAAACATTTTATATAATTCCATATTGCCCGCCATACAATCTCATACAGACCTGTCACACCTAATAAGATGATGTGTTATGGTGTTGGCATTGCGACGATATGCTAACCAGGCGAAATTTGAAAATATCTGTCAAAGTGACAGTTCCCATACAAAGAAATGATATTCAGCGGCAGTTCCCCAATTGATCTGACCCCCTCTTCTGAGGAAGATTATAGCGTAGTGTGTCACCCCAACATATAATATGTATATGCCACGCCCAAAGTATGCTTGCATAATATAGCGTAATGTGTCTAAGGCTTAACACTAAAATCACAAATATTTATAAGACAAGGTCCATTTCCCGTCGGCGGCATTTTCAATTAAAACACGTAAGATTTTTTCAATTTATATTTGTGTGTACAGGTTAATTATTATGGCTTATAATAAATTGTTACTAATATTAATTAACAATTATTATATTCAATGACTTAACTTCAATTTTCATTCTTAAATAGCCATTTAAAATTGCAACCACAAAACACGCATTATCTCAAAACTGTCAATTTGTTAGTTAGTGACTTTTCACTCTACGGTGACGACATGCATCATTGGCGCTACAACACGTGAGTTGTATCCATGGATATGTAAAGAGAGATATAGCATGTGTGCAGACTGTCGCCGAGCTACAAACAAACTGCATAGCCTGTCAAAGCGTCTATATAATTAAAGTTATGTGTTTGGTGTTTAGGCAGATACAAAGGCAATGCGATTTGCAGTAATACGGGTGAATGATGTTGATGACACTTTTGTATGGGCGATTTTATACTAATAACGATTGAAAATAATTATTAATAAACAATAACTGGGGAAGCTCGGGGACTACGACATGTGGGGATGCAGGGCAGAGGGTCTTTTTGGGGATGCAGGGCAGAGGAAGTTCTGGGAATGAAAAAGGTATGAGTGGTGGGTAGGAATCTGAAAGTCAGGAGTGACGGGTTTATGAATCCATCCCTCCCACTACGGTGTAAGGTGATGGATTAACAGAGTCCGACTGGAGAGGTCAAAGGGTCTCTCTTAACTGGCATCTTCCAATTTGGGCCGCCACGCAGTTGGTGGACATACGCATCCACTGCAAATACCTGGACAAACCTCACCCCATAAACCCGGGCATCTCTGGTAAGTCACCAAACGTAGCAAACCACTTGAGATAACCTATGGCAAAGGTTTTGGTTACCCCATAAATGAATTTGAATGCATACATAACCAGTGCAACAACTTAAATTATGACTCGCTACAAAATCAAGAGATAAAATAAACTTACAACAGTGAAGAAACCCGTAAGAAGGGATCCTCGTTGAATATCCAGGACGAAGGCATCGTGCAAGATAGGTTTCTGGTACCACGGAATCCGGATGGATCTCATGGACTTGCTGGACTTTAGATTTGTCGAGGATCTGAAAAGGTTAATCCATCCATTGAGTATAGTGGAGTAAGCAAATCACAGTTGCCAGTAGGTACTTTTATAAAACAGTATTATTATTCAAATTATGGTTCCATCATAAACAAATGACTAACAATAGCATCATTCTCAGCTTTTTCTAATTTGAGATAAAGGTTCAATTTTTTTTGCATTTTCTGTGTTAGGAGATGGCTAAAGTTTTTTAAGCAGTGGATGAGTATTTAACTAATGTAATCATTGTTTATTGAACGTTTTGAATGCTGCTAGCTACTTGAGTTTGGGTGAGCTCAATCAACTTACTATGCAGATATATGGAAAGTTAACTTTGGCGTGAAAAATATATGCAAGATAATTTATGCTTAGATATATACTTATCCTAATAAGGTTACAATTTCATGGCCACATAAGTTATTGCTCAATTTCATCTTGTATTTGTGTGAAATATGGGAAAAATATAAAGTTGATGGAATTCTGAAGGTGCACTCGTATTCGAGCCTGAGTCACCCAGATTCCGCGACAATTGAAATCATAATACTGTGCACCTTTTGGTTTTTTTAGCGATTAAATAATTAATAAACTTACTTTCCCGTATAGTGAGAATATACGGAGGGTGTCGACCTGTAGGTCGACGGTGTTTTCCTCCCGTAATTCATAATTGCGAGCTAAAAAACGAAAACAAAATAAATAGGTTACACCCACTATTGCTGATTACGATTAGTCATATATAAAACAAAGATGCATTTATACATATCACATAAATTAATTTAAATATAAACCAATAAACTTTGTTTGAAAAAGATATTTCATTAATCTTACTTGTTATAATTTTATAACTTTATATTTTAATCCGTGAATGACATTTGTCGTTAGACAACAAGGCGTGGTGTTTCGTTGAGTGATAAATAAATAAATATTTCAAAGTGTGGCCATATGAAATATCAGCCATAAAATACTAAAATAAGATTTCCACGTCCAAACGAGAATTATTTTCAATTCAAATTATTCTGTACATACAACGTACGCCTGAAAACAAAAGTCGTTACAAAAAGCATAATGATTACTTAAAGCATTAGCTTAATTCTTGTTTATTTATTGAATAAAAAGCATGGAAAAAACACAAAGTAGTTGGGTTTTTTAAAACTTTCATTACACAAACCTTCATTGAAAGTTCTTTAATCTCAATTGTTACGTTACCAAATAACAATACCAACCATAATTACATAATTCTATTTAATCGTTTTGTTTCCAGCTTTTCAAAAAAATGTACCTGTCGAAATTAACATTAAATGTAGGTTACTATTGAATAAAATATTTGTAATTAAGTGCCTCGACACAGGATATCCCTAGTGAGACGGTTGCAGAAAAAAGTGTAAATCTTACTTAGTGTACGTATAATGTACATAATAAAATTTTAAAAAGATTTAGCTAAAATCACGTTATTTTCTACCTTTTTAAAAATATTTGGCTCTAGGAACTGAGGTTTTCCAATTTGATTACCCCAAACCAATTGATAATAAAAAATATTCTTGTAAAGGGAAAATCAAAATCTAAAATAAATGAAGTAGAGCAATAGCTGCGGTTACATGCTTGCCAAACTTATGTCAAAATAAAATGATGTCCTAATCCGGACCTACCTGCCAGTTAGTTTGACAGATACGGAATTTTCTTATTATTATCAAAAATGTCTAAATAAAAACATTGATAATTCGTTTTAATTTCTAGCTTGTGACAATTATTTCAAGTTTATCACCAGCAAACTTACACTTTACGCAACTCCAAAGGTGAATCCTGGTTATTTGTGTTAAAACTTAGCTGTTATTACTAATGTCAGCTAATGTCTTATGGTGCCGTTGAAGGAGTCATGGAATGATGGAAAACATTGATAATCAAAATAACTTTCTTCCTGGGGATACTACAATAAAGAATTCAGCCCAAGAACAAAGTCCTAATAATGAAGAAACGTCTGAAAATACCGTTCCTAGACTACAAACTCGTCCTCTGATCAAAAGACTTTATGAAAAAACTGGTGATGAGAGAAAAAAATCAAGTTCGAATGTTCTAAACAAAAGCAACACAGATTCAAATAAGTCCTTGGAAAAAGTGGTTGTTTTTCCTTTGGTTGAATGTAAAGTTGAACCAATTGAAGGAACTCTAGAAAGTTCGGGAGATACAGATAATAATAATGAAAATAGCCGACAAGAAATTAAAACAGAATGGGAAGACTTAGAAGCCGATATTAAACAAGAACCCACGGACTACCACTCATCTGATGATGAATCACAAGTAAATATTCATATTATTTTTTGCAATACATAGTCATATTTTTAAAGTATTATTATTTTTGATTTCAATAGTGAACTCGAAGGTCATGTCATAGTTTTATATTGCCAGGAGATTGTCATTTTACACTCAGATGGTGAGTTTAAACAAATTACAGCATAATTTTAATACAACTCATTTTTTAGTATCTCGTCTTTTGGTCCAACTAATGGCGGTTGGAATTCACATATTTCTTATCCCTTTCAATAATAAATATTTAAGATGCAAAGCACTTTTCTTTTGCCTGTCCCTCGATATTATTGATTTGAACCCCACAAATTCAGATCACAGCTAATAGCTATCTTGTTGACTTTTGAGGTAATAAGCCTGGCTGGGTTTTCAAAGCCTTGCAATGTCTATCGTCAGGATAGACACTGCCTGGCAAGGCTAAATCAAGGCTCCTACATCTGCCCTGATGATGAACACTGCAAGGCTGTCTGAAACATTGGCT
Organism: Hesperophylax magnus; assembly: GCA_026573805.1. Classification (NCBI taxonomy): domain Eukaryota; kingdom Metazoa; phylum Arthropoda; class Insecta; order Trichoptera; family Limnephilidae; genus Hesperophylax; species Hesperophylax magnus. Next base: position 6,174,381 of record JAIUSX010000184.1, on the reverse strand, counting down.
CAAGAAGGAGGAGGAAGTGTGACACGTCATAGTTTCCCAAAAGTAAAACAACAATATCGCTTTACAATAAAATCAGTATAAATACTTTTTTTATATTTCAGCTGCTTGATGATGAAGACCCTGAATACAGTGTCGTTTCCCCTCCCAAGAAGTTTAAGCCCGCCTCGAAAGCCAGGAAGCGGAAAACCAAAAAGAAGACAACTAAAGAAGCCAAAGAAGACTCCAGCGACCAGTCTCCCGTCAAGGAGTGGGAGGTGGAACTGGATATCCCGCAGGAGATTAAGATTGGAGTTCCCGATCGCAGGAGAACAGTGAAGCTTATATCGGAAGAGGAAGCTAGCAGGTGAATATTATTTTATATTGTAATACAAACTCTATTATATTATCTCCATTCTGCTGTTACAATCATTTGAAATACATATTAACTTAATCTAAGATATAATTGTGACTGGCAGGTGCATAATTTATTTAAGAAACAATAAGGATGGTTTATTTCAAAGAATTTGAAGAATTCATCAAATTTAAAAGTAGATTTTCAAGTTCTGTTATTCAACTTTCTGAAAAAATAACAGGACTTTCACAGAACTTGAATTTTGACTTTGAAATTTGATGAATTGTTCAAATTCTCTGAAACAACCCGTCCTAAGGCTGCTTCTCTTCGATTTTCTTACTTTTGTTTATTTTAAAACTGACTGATGTGTACCCCGCGTTGCTCAACTTTTCTCTACTTTCAATAAATATAATAACCATGTATTATATAAATAAACCTTCCGGAAGAAATTCTCTATATGATAGTGAAAACCTTATCAAACTCCGTTGCATAGTTTAGAAGAACTAAGCGCACAAATAGACAGACGCGGATAGTGACTTTGTTCTATACTATTTATTGCTACAACTATTATTAGGTGTATTTTTATACACTGCGTATATTGTATTTGCAGATACGTACATTGTTTTATAATTAATTTGTTAGTTGTAAATAACAAGTATGAATGGAAAATCTGTTGACTAATTGTTTACTCTTAGTGACAAAGTGCAGTGGTTTGTACAATGTGATTTTAAAATACTTATTTAAAAGATTTTTTATTTGCGTTCTTAGTTCTTGTGTGGTGCCTGCTCAGGCGACAACTTCTGCTGCAGCACAAAGGAAAAACCTCAAGACAGAACTCGCACCATCGGACAGTGAAAGCGATGTTGATTTCATCGATGAATGCACTGACTCGGACTCTAATGAATTCACCGATTCAGATGATGAAATAGAAACTCCCGTCTGCACAATCAAATGGACCTACAAGTTATCGACTCCTTTGAAAATAATACCATTCACTAAACAACAAGGATTACTAATCAATCTTGAAAATAAGAGCCCAATGGATTACTTCAGCTTGCTTGTCGATGACCTTTTTATGCTTTCGACCCTAAAACAAATTAATGCCAACATCATTCAACTAAAAGAAGAATATTCTGGTTTAAAGAATACCGAAGAAGTCACATTAATTGAATTGCGAACATTCCTGGCTGTGTTATTTAGGATAGGCATTTTTAGAATCGAAGAAATGAACATGTATTGGGGGGAGGAAAATGAGATGTTTAACTTTTCCTGGTTCAGAGAGCAAATGACCTACAAGCGCTTTACTTTGATTCTTCACTGTCTCGAGTACGCCGATTCTGAATCCGTTTCCTCACCAGTAGATGCCCTTTCGACCATGAGACCAATCATCGATTACTTCAACGCTAAAATGCAAAAAGTTTACTGCCCTGGCAAAGAACTGATCCTGAATGGAAGCTATTTGATATCACGCAGACGTCTGCTTTCTCGTGATTTCCTAATTCGGAGACTAAAAAAATATGGGTTGAAATTATACCATCTTACCGAGCCTAATGGTTTGAATTTAAAATTAGCTGTCACAACGATTGATTTGAGTAATTTTAATGTACAACCAACAACACAAACGGTTGCAAAGTATCTGCTAAAAGACAATCTAAATGCTGGTCACGCCGTTTATATGCACTATCATTTTAGTAGCGTAGATTTGGTTCAATATTTTTTGCAAAACGACACATATTGTACCGGGATGCTTTGTAAAAATAGAGATAATAATCCCACAGATGTCACGATGACGAAGCTTACCAAAGGGCAATACAGAATACAATATGCAGACGGTATGACCGTGGGCAAATTCTACGATATTCTCTTTATATCCACTGAGTTCGATGGACGGATTGTGTCGACCACGAATAAAAAAGGGGTGGTAAAAACCACACCGGACGCGGTTCTTAATTTCAAGAAGTATATGGTTACAATCGATCGTGGCGAACAACTGTTGTCGTGCTATTCATGCGCCATAAATAGGCTCCCCTGGAAGGTTAAAGTGTTCATTCATGTACTTGAAATGTGTATGGTCAATGCGTATCTTCTGTTCAAGAAACACATGGACAAGAATGTGGAATACTGTGAGTTTCGTCTGAAGATTATCGACGAGCTCAGTGAGGTGAAGAGAGTACAAAGACCAACGCGCGGAAATGAAAATAATGTGTGATTTAATTATAATGTTTTCAGTTTATTAATTAATTACTCCAACGTTGCCAATTGTTCTGTTAAATACCCTCAAAAGCAACATATATAAATAAGCATTGTGTAAGTTTAAATTTTGTCATTATCACATTTATTTTTCTATGTACTGTGGCATTTTTATATTTTTAAAGTTTTTTTTCCAATTACCAGTGTTTTCTTCATTCTTTAATTGCCCAACCTTGTTTTTTTTTTAATAATGTGAAACCGCATAAGAGTCCCAACTGCTCCCAGCTGTCTGGAGACTATAGCATCCCCAATATGTTGTGATTGAGGTAGTGGCGAAGGGAAGGAGATGGGGGAGAGGAAGGTGGGAATCGTCACTAAACAAGGGCAAAGCTATTTCAAGCAACATTTCAATTCTGAATGGTGGTCTTACACCAGGGCTATATGTACTGAGAGTATCTTCCAGAGTGTCTACGTGATGACTTTAACGAAAATATCTTAAAATTTCACATGCCGCAAATATAATATATATGTATTATTTTAAATGAGTAATTTGTGTACTAACACAAATTAATTGAATAAAATTTACTTGTGCATGCCGGAATTGAACCCGCGACTTCCAGCTTGCAAGTCGGGAGCCTTACCCCTCGACCACGGAGACCAAAGAAATATGATTGCGTACTAATTTAAGATATCCTAATATTAACTATTAACCCTTTAGGTACAGTATGCCTATATATCAGCACAACACTTTATGCCCCTGGACACGTGTCCCTGTCAACTGATCATTCAACATATTCAAGTTGTAAAAATAATAAATATCATTACTTCCATTATTAAAACTTCTCATTATCGAATAGAATCTTCACAGAACATGAAAATAAACTTTGAAATTTGATGAATTATTCAAATTCTGTGAAACAACACGTCCTAACGTAGACTTAACTAGACTTAAGAAAATCAGTGGAGAAACTCAGTGAATTATAAGAATTGTAGAATTTGTAAAGCTGAATGTATTTATATAAAAAATATTGCCTTAAGATCATTGCCTTTCAAAAGCAAACATTATAAATTGCAAAGGTCAATGGTGAGCTGCCCAAAAACAGTCGTACAGAGATCGGAACAAGACTGAGGGCAATTAGCCCGACAGCTGGAATGAAGCAGGACGGCAAACAAGCCGAATACTTCTTCAGACAGCAGTTTGGGGTGACCTACCCCACAAGGGAGGAATGGGACACGGTTCCAGGTCCTACCTCCAAACAGGAACTAATCTGGTGCAGAGATGGGTCCAAGATGGAGGAGGGAACAGGGGCCGGTGTCTGTCTGCAGGGATCCAAGAGAGAACTCAGTATACCTCTAGGAACACACTGTACTGTGTTTCAAGCTGAGATGGAAGCCATCTTGGCCTGCGCACAGGAGAATATACATATGTATCGGGTACAGTTGCGAAAAATCCCGATGATTTACAAGACGCCTTCATAAATCTTGAAAGTTCTGCCAAAAATATGGGTCTTGTAGTGAACCAGCAGAAGACCAAATACATGGCCGTAGGATGTACCCAACAAACCCCATCTCTTGTATGTGGAAGCCAAAATTTTGAAACGGTACCAAGATTCACATACCTGGGCTCCCTGATAACAAACAATAACAACACTACAGAGGAGATCCAGAAGCGCATCGTGAATGCAAACCGCTGCTATTTCCGCCTACAAAAACATATAAAATCCAGACTGCTTTCCAGAACCACCAAGGTATTAGTGTACAAAACACTAATTAGACCAGTGCTTACGTACGCAGCCGAAACGTGGGTTCTAACTAAGAAGAATGAGCGAGCACTGGACGTTTTTGAAAGGAAAATTTTGAGGCGCATCTTCGGACCGGTTCTAGAAAATGGATTTTGGCGCAGACGTTATAACAATGATCTCTATACTCTGTTTAAGGAGCTAAACGTCACAAAATTCATAAAACTGGGAAGACTTCGGTGGCTAGGTCATGTGGAGAGAATGACCGAGCATCAAGAACCAAAGTCCCTGCTGAGCTCAAGACCGATAGGGAGAAGGAGCCTGGGAAGGCCAAGGTTAAGATGGAGCGACAACGTCCTCAAAGATTTGTCTGCCTTGGAGCTTCGAAACTGGAGAGAGCTGGCGCGGGACCGAGATGAGTGGAGGAAGACTCTTGAGGAGGCCAAGACCCACCAGGGGTTGTAGAGCCAAAAGCTGATGCTGATCGGGTACAGGAATAAGAACATAAGCATATGTTCTGATAGCGAGGCAGCCCTAATGGCACTGGGAAGTAACCGATGCGACTCCAGACTAGTGATGGAATGCAGGACTATTCTTATAGAACTCGCTACCATCAATAAAATAACCCTAATCTGGGTACCAGGACATAAAGGTATTGAGGGCAACGAGCGGGCTGACGAAATAGCGAGGAAAGGGGTGAAAGCACCACTTGTAGGATCCGAGCCGGCCGTAGGAGTAGCAGCTTGCCACACAAAATTACATATTGATAGGTGGGTCAAATCCTAGCACCGCAAAGAATGGGAGAGGGAATCTGGAATGAGACAATCCAAAGTACTCATAAAGGACCAGACCCTAGACGAACCAAGAAACTACTCGATATGGACAGACACTCGCTAAGGGAACTGGTAGGACTACTAACGGGACACTGCCATCTCAGGAGACACATGCAGATATTGGGAGTGGAAAACACCAATAGATGCTGGAAATGTAAAGAGGATGAAGAGACTCCAATTCACCTATGGTGCCAATGTCCTGCCCTGGTGGGAACTAGGCTCAGATACCTGGGGAGACATACAGTAGAACCAGAAGACATAGCCACATACCCAATGACAACCCTGGTGAACTTTATTAAAGGAACTGGGTTGTTGTTAAAGGATTGAGGTAAAATAGGAGATAGCACAATGGGCCTATGGCCTTGGTTCTCACGGGAATTACGTGTAAACCGTCCCTGCCCTTAAAAAAAAAATGTTATAAATTTTAGAGACCATCAGAAATTTACCTTTCGAATGAACACTATTAGTAAACTGGAAAAATTACGATATTTGTCAAAAATTTAAATGAAAGAAATAGACATTTCAAATATAGAATTATTAATTAATAAAAATAATTTTAGTCCCTACTTTATCGCTTGTCTGAATCGTTTCCACAATCAGTTCCATTGTTAAAAATCAAAGCAAATCCCAGTTATAGAGGTCATTGAACCGGAGTTATACATGGCACTCACTACACAGAAAGACACCACTAAAATTATTATTTTTGAGAAAAAATTACATCTTGTTTATTTAAAGTAAAAAAATCAAAAGAAGATTCAAGTTTTAATTTAAGAATAAGTATCAAAACCAGAGTAAAGTTATACACACATAGATGCATTGCTTGCACACAGCATATGTCAAGATAGAGCGAAACGTCACTGAGACATTTTCTTTTTTCTTGCTTCCACCTATATATGGTGGAAGCAAGAGGGATAAGAATTACATATTTTAATAATTGCTTTTGCAATATATTGTATTATGTTTATTCTGACGTAGAAACCATTGGTTTTGAAACATGTCGATACTTTCGATTAAATAGTGGATTATACAAACTATTTTATTTTTATATAATTTAAAAAGTATATTTGAATATTCAAAAAGTTTTAAATTCTAATTTTGGTTATCTGTGAGTAAATTTAAAATCTGATTTGCCTTAAATTTAAGTGTCATTTTCAAAATTGGAACTGACTGTAAAGTATTGAGACACATGATAAAGTAGGTAGCTACCAAATTCTTACACAAAAAAATATTTTATTAATAACTAGCTGACGTGTACCCGGCGTTGCTGGGGGTTTGCTTTAGAGATAGACACATACCATCGCGAAGGACAATATTCCCGGCTTCGCCCGTACTCATCATGGACTCCATCGGGACATCATCCTAGCACCTTGGCCACCGTCCCTGGCCAGCGCTACAACGGATTACAGCGCCCTGGTTCAAGAGCTTCTGACCAGCGCTTCATTCACGCACCATGACCATCACGAGGACACGCAGCATCCTCACTGGTCTACGCAGCTTCCGCTCAACCGCCTACAAGGTCCACCGCACCTTCGGCCTTCCCGTCAGCACTGGAGTACTGATTGCCAAGATCGCCAGTGCCTGACAGTCAACGAGTCCGGTCACCAGCGCCCGGCGTCGACTCACTGACCCGCGCTTGACCAGCCATCATGGCCAGCGTTCGGAGAATACAACATCTGTCCTACGTCAACTCTCATCACGGCAAACTGACTCACCAAATAAATCACTGTGACCTTCACAACATCTTTCATTTCGTGCCTCCTCACCAGATCCCCAAATATTATTAAAAATCAACTCTTTTAAATTTAACTATTATTTTGTTTTATGTAGTAGAATAACTTTTTTTTTTTTCTTTAATAATTAATCAATTTACAAAGTATAATAATGTATGTTAATTAAGATAATCCATAAAACTACTTTTCACTGCTTTTGTTTTTTTTTAATGTTTCTCTTCTATAGAAGCTGGCGCTTGTGTTTAAAAGAGTGTTGAGTATCAGGATGAAGAATATTTAATGTTTGGAATTATGATTCAAGGAAATTTGAATATTAAATAATATATGTAAACGAACAAAAATTGAAATTTATAAATAATTAACCTGTTAACCGGGGAGTTCCGTTTTGAATTATGCAGCATATAACGGGCGCGAACTCCTTCACTAGGACGTATCAGTACGTCACGCTTTTTTTTTCATTTATGCATTATAAAAATGAAAACATCGAATTAAAAAAATAAAAATTTTACAAACAATTATAAAGATTACAAAAAATATTAAAAAGGTTATAATTACAGAACAATAAACAAAAGCACACAGATAAAAGAGAAACATTGAGTTTTTTTGAGAAAAATTCAAAACTCAATTTCCGTGTGATATGCTCGGAAATATAGGTCCCGCTCCAGGGCGCAACATATATTTCAAGGATGTATTCATATGTCCTACCCGTACCCGATACTGTTGACGTATAAATACGTTTGACGTATTTATACGTCCCGCCCGGTTTACAGGTTAAGAAGATAGTTTCATCATTATGGTATTTTTACACTGAACTTCTCTTTAATCGCTTTTAGTAGGTGTTTATCGTTTTCGATTGATCTGATATTTTCAGGTAGGCTGTTGAAGTATTTTTTTCCTAGATAGCTGTAATGATGTTGAGCAAAAGTGGTGTGACATTTTTGTGTTGGAAATACATTTATGTTTTTGACGAGTACGATTTTCAGTTAAGAAGTTGTGATTTTGTTTTTCTTTTATCATTTGAATTATTATGTTTTTTCACACAAGGTCATTAAATTTTAGTAGTTTAAATTCTTCAAAAATTAGGTGTGTTGGATAATCTCTTGGTTTTTTCAATATTATTTTTATAATCAGACGTACAATTTCAAGAAGGAGTAGATTTGTTTTGTATGCAGCTCCCCAGCTGACTACAGCGTATTGGAGATTTGATTGAACTATAGCGCGGTAGACCAACTAATTTGATATGTGCTGTATGTAAGCAATGCATCTGTTAGCTTATACTGTATTAGTGTCAAATCTGGCTGCCATAGCTATACCACTAATGTTTTTTTCCACAATATATTACTGTATGTACAACTAATTATAATTATTGATTTGTTATTTAGATTTCCCATCTCAATACCGGTGTCCCGGAAGATAAAGTCTGAGCCTGGCACGGAGGTGAGGCGCCGAAACAGGAAGATATTCCCATGCAAGCAATGTTCGGAGTTGTTCACCGTCCACGCTGACTTGAGAGCGCATATTATCACACACCAGGTGGAGACACGGTGAGAATAAACCTTCTAAAGTTAAATTTGAAGTTCTGTGAAAGTTCTGTTATTATTTCAGTTCTGCCAAGTAACTGGCCTATAATGATATAATAACAGAACTTGAATAGCACATTCACAGAACTCGCAAATGAATGTTGAAATTTGATGAATTGTTCACAAAAATTCGAATGTAACATTATCATCAAATGGCCATAGCGCCGTTTTGGGTTTTTGACATTTTTTGTTGTTGTTGTGAGTTCCAACTGTCTGGAACCAGTGAGACTATGGCATCTGGATATTTGTGAGGAAGGGAAGGAGATGGGGAAGAGGAAGGTGGAGAAGTTTCTGGCTATTCAGATCTGGTCACCAAACATTGCTAAATCCATTACGCTTCAACGTTACATTTCTGAATGGTGGTCCTACACCAGAGCGATACTGGGAGTATCTTCCACTGTGGAACGTGCCGCAAGTATACTATATATTATTAAAGTGAGTAATTTGTGAAATAACACAAATTAATCACATAAACTTTACTTGAGCAAGACAGGTACTCCCCCACCTTCCTCTTACCAATCTCCTTCTCAACTTCGGTCAAAAAGCATGTGATATCACGGTACATGTGCGGCGGTACTGCAGCACCGCTATTCGAATGATGAATTGTATTTCGTGTGACGTCACAATACACAATTGCATACATTTTACTTAATTTTGAAAGATCATAACTTCATCATTTTTGGAGATAGCCAAATATTTTACATAATACATTCTCATAAAAAAATAATAAATTGGAGATACCTCATTATTTGTATTATACATCTATTATAAACAGTGTCCAAGTTTAATATTCTGTGTCTTTTCCCTTCCAGCCACAAGTGTGCGCTATGCAGTAAATGCTTCACAAGAGCGCACGACCTAACATTGCACAGACGCGTGCACTCCGGAGAGAAGCCCTACCCGTGTACGCACTGTGAGAAAAGATTCACACAGAAGATTAACATGGTAAATTTCTTCATATTCATGCTGCTGTACAAATATTATAGATTTAGTTGTATTGCAACTATGTAAAGACACACTCCCTGTGTTTAGTATTGAAACAGTTTTTTGGATAATACCTACCATTTTTCCCATCATATACCATCTCCTTCCCTAAAAACAGCCATACCCACATTGGGGAAAATAAGAAGATTTATGTTCCACTGTAAATTGTCGCAAGTCAGTCGGATTCGTGTCATATAACAAGAAGGTGCAATCTCAGTATCGTCGTTGTATTATTCACATGCTTTGTGCTAAATATCAAAATTCTCTCGTTTTTTTCGTTTATCTCGTCGTGGAGGAAATTTCACCCAAACAGTGCAAGTGCATCGAGAGCCCTATTGCCCGGATTCATGGGAATTCCAGGTAGGCTGTTTCCTTCATTCCACTTTTCCCGTGATTTATTCAAAACCAATTGAATGACCTCTTTACTGTCATATTTTATTATAGATTTGATTTACGGTTCATTTTACGTGTAATAGAACTCGTTACACCCTGCATAAATATTCTCTATATAAACACGAACTAACCACTAATCAAATCAGTTAGCACGGGTTCTTTCGGAGAATTTGAACAATTCTTCAAATTACGAAGTTAATTTTCAAGCTCTGTGAAAGTTTTTTTCAAGTTCTGTTTTTATTTCAGTTCTGTCAAGCAACTAGCCTATACTGATATAATAACAGAAATTGAATAGGATTTTCACAGATCCCGTAAATGAACGTTGATATTTGATGAATTGTTCAAATTCAAATGTACTGACTCTTCAACAAACGGACATGTTGTCATTTTGTATTCCTCAAGATTTGTAATCCTTTCCAGTTGCGTCACATCCGAATACACACGCATGAGCGTCCCTTTGCGTGCCACATGTGCGGGGAGAGCTACATCGACCAAGGGGAGTTGGCCAAACATGTGCGTCTCCACACGGGCACGCTGCCCTACTTCTGCAATGTCTGCAAGGAGAGGTCAGTACCCACTTCCCGACTTTACACCGCATCCTAAGGTATTAGCATAGATAAAAGAAACGAAGGAGACTATTCTATCTACCAGCCTGTAGGGCTAACTTAACAACTGTCACACCGGTGGGGAGAGCAATCTTGCTGTTGAACAGAATTAATTTGGAATCTACATATTTAGTATCAACGAAGCTGCCTTTAAAAGGTTTGCTCTCTTGCTACTAGTATAGTTGATACCTACTTTTTATATTTATGTAATTCTCCTTTACAAATGTATTTAAAAACGTATTAACCTTTGAAATGCCGAGCTCCAGCGACCTAATAACCCCGTGGTGTGCCTAGGGTAAAAATCCCTTGAAGAAAGTGTATTAATGTCAGAAATTCATATGGATACGCTGTCACTCAACGGATACAAATTGTTTGTAACCAATGGGCACTGTTGGCACTTGAAAAGTTAAAATTAACAATTTTGTTTTGTTTAAATTGAATTTAATTAAACTCGGTATCAGTCACCACGCTTCCATGGCGTATCTCCCTTTTATTTATCAAACGTGGTGATTATTATTTGTTGAACGGCCACGGATTGCTTCGTAGATCCTTTAAAGGCGGCTGCGCCAGTTTGTTATAACTCTTGGTGTCTAATCACTCTGCAAATAAAACTTGTGCTAGCTATAATTGAGCTTGGACAGCCAGTCTGCCAGTGTCCTTAATAGCGGGCGGTAGTAATAATTCTGAGTCCCTGACCTTGGTAGCAATGGTATCTATCTATCTCTGTATTATCAACGGCTCTACCTTACTGTTACAAGTGCCATCTGTGAATTACACCTCAAACTAATATCTAGTATAAGGTGTCTAAGTATAAGTAATTGGAGGTGTTTCCAGGCCTCTCCGTGGCTTATAACGCAGATGATGATGTTTATATGATACTTGGTTGCAGGTTCTCATCGCAGGACGAGGTCCACACCCACAGCATGGAGGAGCATGGCACCATGAGGGGCGTGCAAGCCTGCGCCGTGTGCGGGGCCATCTTTCCCGACCGTGCCAGCAAGAAGGAGCACCTAGTGGCCGCGCACTCTGAGATCAGGCCCTTCCAGTGCAATGACTGCAGTAAAAGGTAATCAGTCATAAAATAAAGAAGAACACCATATGGATTTGAATTAATCTTTGGTAGGGCACGATATCCAAATGAGTTTGTATGAGACTGACAGTGATGTGAATGAATGACTGAACAATTGGTACTGAACACTGCATGTCATCATCTTGTATATTACATACCCCTCCCCCCACCCACTAACTCCCCCACTATACATCACGTTTTTAATGTCAATTTAAGTAACATAACTGAAACGTGGACTAGTATAAAATTGAATTGCCAAAAATCTGTTGCGTTCGGAGCTTGAATGATTTCACCAGATAAACATCTCATATTTACTGTAGGAAAATGTGTAAAACTCGATTTTGGCAAAAATGTGGGTTGGACACTTTCTGCTTAACTGCGTCCAATTATTGTAATGTAAGTGATTGATAGCCTAGCACATTAAAATTGTACCATTCCAGTTTCAAGCTGAAGGCGCACCTGATCAACCACATGTCCGTGCACACGGGTTACCGCGCTCACTGGTGCCCCGTGTGCGGTAAGTCCTTCAGCGGCGAGTCGGGGCGCAAGCTGCACATGATGCGCCACGCCGGCGTACGCCCCTTTGCCTGCCGCACCTGCGCGCGCGCCTTCCACAGCCGCGGTCTGCTGGCCAGACACGAGCGGGCGCACTCGCAGCAGCGACCCTACACTTGCCCCACCTGCGGCTTGACCTTCAAGTCTTCGGATTCCAGGCATCGCCATCAAAAGGTACGCAGTTTTATCACCTCATAGTAACTACAAAACAAACACCGAAGAAAGATGAAAGAACAACAAAACAAATTAGCCTAACCTAACCTAATTAGTTTATGTTCTCTTTTTGTCCAATTATGTATCAGTAACTATGGAAGTAAGTGTGCTATTCCGGGCCGTATTTAGGCTTTGTAGACCCCAAAGCTGACCGTATAGTGCGGGCTCTACCAGGAGTTTTAAGGGGCAATCCATATGCCCCATTAAAATGGGTAAAAACCTAAAAAGAAACATTGAAAGTTTTTATTAAATTATTGTAGAAAATTTGACTTTACCGTATGTATTTAGAAGTTGTGAGATTTAATGATGAGATAAAAATGAAAAATGTATTCAACATGATTTATTAACATTGCATATAACTTAACTTGGAAATACAAATTGCACCACCCGAGCAATTGGTTGTATATATACATACATTTACTATGTTATTGAATTAATACCGTTCCTCAAAATATTAACATGGAAATGAATGAACTGCTTACTGCGGCTTGAAGCCTATGAATCCACCTGGATTTCGTAAATACGGCCCTGCTGCTATAGCCCTACTAATGAGAGCTAGTGGTATACTTAATCATGCTACCAACATCACCGGTGCACAGCCAGGAAACGCACACCCAAAATTTGTTCACAGATGAAATTTTGCCACAAGCGGGTCAGTTTTTCTTTCGTTCTTATGTTCAATAGATTGACTGTGGAGTGATTGATGATGTGGCGTGGCCTCTGTGTGTCCTCCCTTCTACAACTTGAGAGATCTAGGCTCACTTCTTTCTTTCATCTAAAAACACCCTCCACACGGCATCTCCAAAGATGATCTTCCAGAGGGAAACGCCTCCCTTATGTGCAATTAATCTTAATATTTTTTTTGTTTATTTAACTGTTCAGAACCCCAATGTGTCCACATTTAATTTGCAAAATGGCATCTAGAGATGTTGGAATCATATTCCATTCTATGAACGAAAACCTATGAAAAATCAAGGGTTATAATTGTAGGATTGATAAATATGTTTGCTAAAAAGCACAGAACCCTCAAAAATCACAAAATCTGACATTACTTGTTAAGATTTATCCTAAAAAATTTAAACAAAAAAAATATGCATTTCAAATATAGAATAAAAATAATTTTCTGGTAAACAAATATTATATTATAGGTAGGTAGGTACTTTATCACTTATCTGAATTCTTAGTTAATTATCAACTTAATTATGAGTTCCAATTTTGAAAAAGATGTTTAAATTCAAAACAAATCTGAGTTACAAAATCAAAGAGATTAATATTTTTGATGATTTCCAGATAGTACATCAACGAGCCCTGCATGAATACAAGTGCGAGTTTGCTGGCTGTTCGTCCACGTACTCGGTGAAGAGCAACATGCACCGCCACATGCGCAGCTACCACTACGGCATGAAGCCCTTCCAGTGCTCCCTCTGCAGTGGCTGTTTTACCAGCAACTCTTCGCTGGCCAGCCACAACAAGGCCAAGCACTCGGCCGTCCGGGACCACCACTGCCAGCTGTGTCCGCACAAGTTCATAGACCTCAAGTCCCTCAAGAGACACTTTAGGACCAGGCACTCCAAGCAGACTAGCTAGTAGTGATTCATGCGGGAAATCTATGTCCTCACAAGTTCAATAACCTCAAGTCCCTCAAGAGGCACTTTAGGACCAGGCACTCCAAGCAGACTAGCTAGTAGTGATTCATGCGGGAAATCTATGTCCTCACAAGTTCAATAACCTCAAGTCCCTCAAGAGGCACTTTAGGACCAGGCACTCCAAGCAGACTAGCTAGTAGTGATTCATGCGGGAAATCTATGTCCTCACAAGTTCAATAACCTCAAGTCCCTCAAGAGGCACTTTAGGACCAGGCACTCCAAGCAGACTAGCTAGTAGTGATTCATGCGGGAAATCTATGTCCTCACAAGTTCAATAACCTCAAGTCCCTCAAGAGGCACTTTAGGACCAGGCACTCCAAGCAGACTAGCTAGTAGTGATTCATGCGGGAAATCTATGTCCTCACAAGTTCAATAGCCTCAAGTCCCTCAAGAGGCACTTTAGAACCAGGCACTCCAATCAGAATAGCTAGTACTGATTTGGAAACCCATCGATATTATAAATACAGGGAGATATGACATGGAAGCGTGCCATCTGTCACAGAGCTATGACCAAACTGCAGATTATCAAAGCAACAGAGCCAATGAAGGTTATACATTTGATATGTACGTAGAAACAAAGCATGGTGCCGCTGTGTGTACATACTATTTGTAATAGTATGGGTGAACGTTGTTAGCGACACACAAAATGATCCATGAACCCCCATGCCCTTGTTTCTGTTATTTATGGGGAAATCTATACAAATTTGCCTCTTCTGTAGATTTGTGATGAAATTATATTAAATAAATATACAGAACCTGAGAGAAAGCCAACTTAATCGAGGTTCCTTGTGTGATGAATGAAAATTCATTTGAATAAATTTTTCTAATGAGAACACTGAAATGCTAGAAAAAAAATAAAAATAACATAAAAAATAAACGCATGTTTTTAGCTTGCGATGTAACTATTTTATGAAAATGATCCTTTTTCATAATTGATATTTTAAAACTAACAGTGGAATTCAACTTTAGCTAGCACACATTGTTTTAATTAATCTTTAATTACGTTTACAATTGTGATGGTTGGTTAAATTTATATTTTTGGACCGCTATTATTTACTCATAGATACAACAATGAACACAATTTTTCAGTAAAAGACAGTTTACCATTGTTTGTTTTGATCTTTTGATTTTCCCGTAAGCTAAAAACATTATTTGTATGTTTAGTTTTCGATAAACTAAAATTTAAATGTGGGCAGAAATACGTGAGTGATAAGTCTAATACCTGAATTACACCTGTCAAGTACTCGGCCGAAACAGTGCATTCCACCGACTGCTAATGTGATCAGTACAGTCATTACTCGGTCTAGTAGCAGACGAGTGATTCGGGGGAGACAGTGGATAGAGAAGGAAGACCCAATGACTCAATCTAGTTAGTACCCACTCCACCTGCATACCCACCTCGGCACTTTACTTACTCTCCACTCGGTCAGTGCAATCAGCAGTCAGTCAGTGAAAGCAAAAAAAATCTTAATTTTCTCTATTTCCTCCATTGCGAAAACATGTTAACAGCACTTTAACTAACTAATGTCAATGAACTAACTCGTCCACTGACTCTTCTACACATGATTACCTCTACTCTCCAATAAATAAAGCGAGTGACTCGGCCAAGCACTCGGCGGGCGTAATTCGGCCTTTACGGTAAAACCAGGAGAGATGCCAACGTTAAATCAACATAGTATTATATTCTTCATAATTGGGTGGCATTTCTCCCGCTTTTATCCTAACGCTAATATCACTTGCACTTAATCAAAGTTTAAATAGGCCCTAATGTCATTAATTTAAAATTTAAGTTATTGACAGATTCATTTTTAAACTTTTCTAATTGATTCTTGGGGTATCGAAAAAAATTACATTCACTCAAAGGGACATAATTCATTCAATAATAAGCAAAGCATTATTATTATATAATTATATTAAATAAAAAGTAACTGCATTGTTTGAATCATGAACTCAATGAATATCGGTAGAAAATTTTAATTTAATTAAATAAAGAAGTTGATTGTTCCCTTTTGATATTCACAAATTTAATATGTTTAGAAAATCGGAGTAATAATAAAATACAAATTATGGTAAAGAGTTTTATAAATTATTAGATAAATAATATGAAGAGAGGTTTTTAAAAATTAAAAAAAAAAAATTTGTCACTAGAAATTTATTTATTATATTTTTTTTGTACATATTATTTTTTATGCACTTTATTTTTACGGAAACAATTTTTGATATTGGCATAATTTTTTCAAAGAAATTCATTACTAAGCCACTGAAAATAAATTTTAACTTATAGATAAAAATATAATATATAATTATTATTAAGGTTGGGTTATTTCAACTCTCGGCACATTTTATGATCATCAAATCGTTGATCAGCACCATTTTGAATCTTTGACATTAGGATGGTCACTACGTGTCGATTCTCGGTATGTTTCAAATTTAGATTAAATTGTGATCAACTCTCGAGCATAACAGTCATGTTGTTATGATTATCAACAGTGGTGGAACTATAGTATTCACAGGGGGGAAGGAACAAAGGGGGGGGGGGATTAAATGTGACGAGAGTTTGAAAGTCCAACCTTAAAAATCTATTATATTTTATTATTCAACATTATCAAATTTTCAAGATTATTTATGCTAAAAATACAAAAAAACAGATTTATAGACTTTTATGTTGTATGTTGATATTATTTATTGTCAGAAAATAGGGATCTATTTATTTTGTTTCATATTATGTATTTTTTTAAAAATATATATAATTGCAATTCCAAGACATACCTAGCAATATTAATTAAATATGTATGTTTGGAAAATTGTAAATATGTATAACAGGGAATTAATATTTATTTTTTAATTTATGTAATTATGTTAATAATAATTGTGTAGCAAATTATTTCATCTTGATTGTTTCAAAGCCCCTAGTACATATTGGCGCATATTGGCCGTTGCACGTGTTCAATCGGATTATTGTCGGTTTTCGTGCACACAGCAAAGTATCTTGGCGCCAACAGCGTTCACTTGTTGGCAGATTCCAACGCATTGGGCCAACGTCTCGTAGGGACTTAACGCAATGTTGTTATCAAAATATTAACAGGGGAGTTTTATTTACAGGAAAAATGTAGTCAAAATTTAAACATAATATTTTGTACAGGCAAATCATTTTAAAGAGCACACGTATGAATGTATTTGTGTATCCCGATAGTGGATCAAAAATAGTTTGGAACACCCAACGGCAGTTCCCTCTTACCCTGCACTAGTCCTAAGATACAGTACAACACTACACAAGCAAGTATCTCTGTAAAATGATTCTACTGTAGATATGTAATTAATATATTTGATGCCATTCCTCGGAATAGTTTTATTATTTAAATGAAAGCTGTTGTTATTACAGAAAAATATGTTTTAATGTTTTTTTTGTCAAGTTATAGGATTTTAATGGTGTTAATAAATAATAATGAATTTAATACCATTTTCTTTTTATTGTATTCTCTGATGTCCATTTACTGTTCCCCAAACCTCTTCTTACTATATTTTATATATTGTAACGTTAAATACCATCAACCGATCCTTCGGAGAATGAAGAATACAGACTTTCTGTGTAAACTAACCAAACATAAAACAAACTTTTTGACTCCTGCGCGAGATCAGCCTGTTCTTTGTTCGAGTTTTGTTGTTCGGTGAGATTAAAATATACGATCAGTTATTTGGATTATAAAATAGTTTTATTTGTGAGTGTTTTTGAAGTATAATTCCTTGGAGACTACACTGGATTACCAAGCATGCTGTCGGGGTGACACAAAGATGAATCCTCATTGTCCCCGCGTAGCCTGCCAAACGTTCAATGGATGCTGGTTAATTGAGGATGGCCTCGCGCACTCCTTCCCACGAATCTCTACCTGGAGCTAACTCATTCGGATTTCGCAAGGACCTGTCGTCCTGCTCATCGCTGGCGGACTCTCCAGACACCCTCAGACAGGACAACATGATCAAGGTTCTTCAATGCTTTTACACATTATGCCTCCTTGCCTTAGCCCCATCATAGCCCTGGTGATTGATAAGGGTCCATGCTCATCAGACGTGACAATATATACGGCTGTCGCTATCCCCGTATGCGGATGTCACATATGTGATCCATGAAGTTTTCGCTAAAACACACACACATTGTGTTAAAAAGTGCCACGTGGTGGGATAGATTGTGTGCTATACACAATATTGTGCGCTTAGATTGCTTGCTATTGGTCGTTGGGCAAAATGGCTGCCAGTGGACAAGGGCAAGTGGCTGATAGCTTAGTTGTAACCTCCCTGTTTCTCATAAACGAGGGTTGCAACAGAAAGAGAATAAAGCGTAAGTACATTAGCAATGAGTCATTGATTTGTGGAGTATCTCAGGGGTAAATGAGATGGGAAGAGGATGGTTGGGGAAGGCATATCACAAAAATATAAACCTGAAGAATGTCCACTCCTGTGCTGCATGAAGATATATATATATTTTTTTACATTAATTCCACACTGAGGGAAATAATTTCCATATTTGGGGATGCTGTGTGGAGGGTTATTTTGAGGAGAATGAGGAGTGAACATGGGTCTTGAAGACACCCATGTGGTAAGAGAGCGGAAACACAGAGGCTGGCAAAAGGTTGCTGCAAAACGAGCTGTTGAACTCAAGAATGCTGTAACAGCAGCTCCACGCAGCTCGCAGGACAACAGTAAGCCTCTCTGCGGTTAGAAGAAGGTTGCGAGAAAAGAAAATTGCGGCCCGCAGACCTGCTACTGGCCCGAAATTGACTGCACAAATAGCAAGGAAACCGTTGCAGAATGCCCGTGAGCGTGTTAATTAGACTATCGAAGAATGGAGGACTGCTCTTCTCGGATGAGACGAGGGTGGGTCTATTCTGCAATGACAGGCGAAGGAGAAAATACCGAAGGCAGAGCGAATGGTTTATACAAGCCTGTATTGAGGAGAAGGTGGATTATGGGGGTGGCTCATGCATGTTTTGGGACGGCATTTTCATCAACGGCAAGACCGAGTTCATGTGCGTTTGTAAGACAACGCTCGTTCCCACACCTCATTAATTATAAGAAATTATCTGGAAGAAGTTGGGATCCCTGTATGCAGTGGCCGGCGAGAAGTTCAGACCTCAACCCAATTGAGCACCTCTGGGAAGACTTAAAACGACGAGTGCAGTCACATGATCCTGCCCCAACAATCCTCCTAGACCTTCGAAATGCTGTTGTTGCAGAATGGAACAGCGTTCTTCAACAAAGCGTTGTGCGACTGATTAGAGCCATGAAAGATCATATCGATGGCCTAGCGCACGCATGTGTTAAGTGAGTTAAAGAAAAAACAATAACGTATTTTGAAAAGCATTTAAGGCGATGCCCTACGTCGTGTAATATTTTAAATTGAGCCGCTATCAATAACAACCCTTACGTAGATGGCGATAAGGTTTAAATTCCTGCTTAACACCATCCGCCTGTTTTGATTTATGCAAGAAAAAAACATGACCCAAAAGTGTCTTTTATTTTATTTTGTGGATGTTCAGGCATAAATATTTAATTTTCTTTCGATCATTTTATAAATAACTTAATTTGCCACATTATACAATAAAACCATAACCGAAAATGGGTTCGTAAGTAGGAAATTTTGAACTTTAATGCAGTTTTCATAGGCCTTTACATTATTTTTTTCTGGGCTTATAAAAAGACTTATCTAAAAAATACTCGATTATTTCAAAGGCCAAGATGTATTCTACTCGCAGTATTTAATTAAAGCATCTGAAACATTTCTAGGTGACCAAATTTTCAAACCAAAAACACATGATTTCGCATGTTAAGCGGGAATTTAAACCTTATCGCCATCTACGTAAGGGTTGTTATTGATAGCAGCTCAATTTAAAATATTACTCGACGTAGTGCATCGCTTTAATAATATACTCTCCATTGTTCTCTTCTTTCACAATTAACACTGATGAACCAAAATGCATAACATTTATTTATTTTTTAAGTTTATTTAATCATCTTTAAAAGGATTTATCATAATAGTACTCTTACTTTTGATTAACTCTGGTTAAAACTATTTTGAAAAAGATTTTGCAATAGGTGCGATTTTTGTGACGCCGAGTGTATTTATAAAAACATAATTTGCAAAAACACAAGTAAATTATTACAAAAATAGAAATAGCTAGGACATACTGAAAATTTTGCATTGGCAATCACAAAACTAATGAAAACCTTCACTGTGTATTGAGAGTATAGAAAAATAAATCAAGATTTTTATATAACAACTAGCTGTACCCCGCCAGGCGTTGCTGTGGCTTAGTCGGTCTGTCCAGATAGAAAAACAATAGTGCGTGTTGTTTTTACATCCAACAGATGGCGCTGAATTTAAAAATAGCATGTTTGTCCTCCAGATGGCGCTGTTTTTTAAAAAAAAGCATGCGTATTCGAATGCAACGTTGTGTCAATATTTCAAAGCAATTGGTGAAGAACTTTCGAAGATTTAAGATTTTGAACAAACGAATATTTACATTTTTATTTTTATAGATAATGCTATCTATTATTTAGAGTTCTTTTTAAATAACTGTGCACTGTGACAGTTTAGCAGAATTCAAATCACAAAGTGACAAAAAGTATCTGTGGCGGCAGTTCAGAAGCACGATTGTGAGTTAATGTTTTCATTATTGACAATGATGTACAGTCAAGTTTATTTAAAACGAACTTACAACATTTTTATTCTTAGTTGTAGCGAATTGCTGCCCAGTTAAGTTAAAATTTGTACATTTTCTTTTATTGAAACATGAAACTTTTTTATTGTTACGTTACAAACTTGACAGCATGTTAATTTTTTTATTATTAAACTAGCTGATGTGTACCCGGCGTTGTTTGACTTTTCTCTTACTTTCAAAAAATATAATATCCATGTATTGTAGCAGTTCAATCAAGCCCCGCTACAGAGATTCTAACACCTGTCAAGAATTTGGACTTGTTGACGTGTCGCTAGCGTTTATGGCAACTTCCTGTGGAAGATCTAGACTGGATTGCGGGCTCACCAACGCCGCCTTCTTCAGTATTCAATAGGCTGCAGTTCCGGGACGTTGTGACTTCGGGAGGACTCGAGCCACCACGCGGGTCGACATATTTTTTACGAGCTACCATGACGCAGTAGTTAAATTATTTTACCTTGGTCATCCATCGCTCTACTCATTAAATTTAGCAATGCTGATTGCACTGCTTGGCGCCCTTTACGTTTATCAGGTCAGTTATTTTAATGTCACCAACCTTATTGTCAACTTCTCAATGTAATCTTAAAATTTCCACCGTTGCATTTCTATCCTTCGGATGATGCACACCCCTGAGATATTAACTATCGATTTAAAGAGTTCTCATGTTACGGAAGGTTTGTAGGAATAAATATTGTTATCTTGGGATCGTTTTCCCCTTTCTTTTATTTCTACACTTTGTTACCACATAACTTGTTTCAATGGCGACAATGTGCCTTGCAACCTTAATTCCCGCTATAGTATTATGAATATAAACGTTCCGGAAGAAATTCTCTAAACGATAGTGAAAACCCTATCAAACTCCGTTGCATAGTTTAGAAGAACTAAGCGCACAGACAGACAGACGCGGACTTTGTTTTATACTATTTAGAAATACCAATGTAGTCGCAATTACGAATTTACTAAAAGTTTATCAGGAATGGTCTATAATCCCGTTTTTAGTTCATTATAATCTGGGATGTTACCGAACGTTCCAAACTATTCTCGAAAATTCCAGAATGTTCTGAAATGTTGTGGAGTGCTCTTGAATCTTCTAGAAATTTCTAGAGGGCGAAACTTCCATCCCCTATATCTTCAAAAGCACGCCCTTCAGGTAAAAATGAGGAACCTGCTTTCATGGATGGAGGATAGAGAGCTACCACACCATATAAGTCCCTTGATTGTGCCGGGACTCGTTTCTGAGTTTCAGCAGCATGCACATTGTACACTTACTTTTATAATATATATTGATTACTTATGCTAGGGCCTCTAGAGGGGGAAGGGATGGTTATTTCAATCTATAATGAAAAAAAACTACAATAAATTATTGAAATAAAACACAATTCAATTTTTTACGCAATAAATTTCACATTTATTGTATGTAATAAATATCTTTTTGATTAACATTAGACAGAAGATTTACATTTAGAAGTAAAGTCATCACACAGATAGTTTTTTTTTTCAAATAAATAATGATAAATGCACATAGAATTAACTAACTATTGAGATTTCAGGTCAGACTATTAGAGACAGAGATTACTTACAAGGCTACACAAGTATTCGATATTCATTTCGCAAACAACTTGTCACGCACAGTCCGTACACATCGCTACAAGACCCACATCGTCACCAGCATTCAGCATACACATTGTGACAAAATGTCTGACACAAGATACCACATATTCAATTTTGAAGTCTTGACAACTTGAGTGGGGACAATCTCGCCTAGTTGGTCTTGGGAAACTGGCGTCGCCGATGAGTTGACAAAATCTCGGTAACGTGTGCCTATGTACTAACCTTTGTGTAGACACATTGCGGCAGTCACCAAGATACTTGAATCGCCGTGTATCGGATACTTGTGGACGAAGGACCTTAGACAACTAACTATTTATTTATGTAGACAATATTTCGAATCATAGACAAAGCCCGTTTCCGACCATTTTCTGGTTAGGTAGGCTATTTTTATCGACTGACGAATAGTCATTGAGAAAGAAACACAGCAATCAAGTTCACAAACCAATAAAATACAACTCAATTCTTTATATTATATAGGTCGCGGAATTAGAGTTGAGACAACTATCACAAACTTAGGTGTGTATTGGTGCACATGTATAAATTTGCGAAAAGTGATATCCTTACCAAACGCAACTAAGAAACAAAATCTCGTCTTGCTTATGCCCATTTATTGTTATTAGCAAGAAAGGGACAACACGGCATATACAGGGTGTGCTAAGGAATGTGCTTGACTACTTTAACCAGTCATACCCGACTATATTTGGAATAAAAAATATAAATTAAATTTTGGTTTTCGGTGACATTCTTGATCTTGTTTAATTTTTTTTTAAAACAAACAAAAAATCACATGTCATCACTAGTCACTCGGCTGGGTAACCACCCAATCCCCCAATCCGACCCTAAATGTTCAATTCCTACAATTTTTTTAAGTTTAAATAAGTTTAGATAAAAAAAAAAAAAAAAAACATCAAAAATGTCACCAGAGATTAACATTTTAATTACAGACATTTTTTACTCCAAATTATTTCAGGAATCACTTGTTAGAGTAAGTTAAGTGTTATTTGAATATTTGAAAAGATTTTACAGTTATGTAGGTATGCGAAATTTTTTACAACTATTATTTTTATTATGAAATTTCACTTTTTTTTTCTTTCCTGACTATGTTAAGTTTGAAATATGCTGTATGCTAACAATAAATCTGTGTGAGTACTTGTGTTCGACTCAACTCTGGTTGCGATATATATAATATAAATATTCGAATTTGGGAGGCGGTTATGGGTACCGCTGCCCTGGGAACCATTTATTGGCTAACCAACACCCCTGCCACAGGTCACCCCAAGTGGTGACTTAGCAGGGGTGCCTGTCCACCTACGCATTGCAGGCCGGATCAAGAGACTGGTTGAGGGAGACTTTGTGACCCCTCTTTCGTTTTTCTAAAAAGACCCTCCACACAGCTTCCCCAAAGATGAAATAGGCCCGGATGGAAGCAAAAAAAAAATTTAAAAAATGGGCAGGCGGTCAATTTTTTTTCTTTGCAAAGAAGTCATTTTGATTGTCAGGTCTTGCGCTGTACGGGCCGGCGTTCTCCCTAGTAATTCTATATCATTGGAGAGGATACATAAAGATTAAAAGCTGCATTGGAATCCATAAAACTAGGTGCCCTTTGACTAAGTACATATTAAACAACCTTGCAAATATAATTACGCTTAACAAAAATTTGGTAATCCATATGTTGGGCGATCAAGATTATCTCCTTCACTAAACAAGCTCTATTGTCAATTTAATAACCAAATCAATCGACTCCCAAAGGATTGTAAAAGTCTGTGCATATAATAGATAAAATGTGGAATATTAATTAAAATAATCAAATATGCCACTTACAAGATGTTCACTGGGTTAAATGCCTATAAGAGAATAGTCAGAAGTCCCCAAAACTTTATCCTTTCCTCCACAAGACTAGGGATAGAGTAGATAGATCTAAAGCCCCAGTCAAGTGGAATATATGCACGGCATCGCAAAAAAAAAACGTTTCAGGCTTAAAGTAATATTATGTATATATTGATGGCAATGTGATTTAAATCTAAAAATAAATAATTAATTTGATGTTTAAAGATTACAAAATTATACTTAACATAAATAAAAATAAATATTCGTACACGTCCCATATCTCCGTGCATCGAGAAAGAATAAAATACGATACGTAGTTAACGGAGAGACCCAAAGACGGAATACAAACGTCGTATAATCACAGATATAACTACAAATAACTTAAATATAATACACCACTCTCTTAAAAAAAAAAAAAAATTGTGACAAGGATTAAGAATTAAGAATCATTTGAAAAGAATTAAATACACAGGGATTAAACATAATAGAGTAAAAAAAGACTGATAAACTTTGAGTCGTGGATATTAGATAGACGAGATCAGATACATATCATTGTTCGGCATGGAATACTGCATAAGCGACATGAAACAAAAACAAATTGTTCAGCATAGAGAAAAACAAAGACAAGTATATGCAATATTGTCCTAGGAAATCAACATAAAAATGAACATTATATTCAGCATTTTGTGGATGAACGTACACGGAGAACATTCTTCCCATGTACAGAACAAAGACCCGCCATACACATTCAAGTATACTTAAGCTGAGACTTGTGTATAGTATAGTATAGTTGAAGATGTGTGGGATGAATATTGAACAAATTTGATTAAGTTTCCTGACTTGCACAAGTCTGATAAAAAGATTGAATTTTCAAACTGTATACTTACGCAAACGACGTTTGTTCAACTAAACTTGAGGGTGTGTCAGAGGAACATAACATTCTTCAACTACAAATGAAAATAATTATTATGCCAGTCTTTCGGGGCAAATTTGAATTCACTGATCAAATTCATATGTGAAATTAGTTCTCGTTTATTCAACCAGTCTTTACACCAACTAGTACGTTGTTTTCTGCCCTTTTGGCTTTTTTTAATAGTTAACAATGGTCAAGTGGCAAGAAAAGCGTTATTGGTAGACGCCACGGATAAAATTAACGGGACCGCAACACACAACCGCCTTCGCGTTGAGTGCTTTATCGTAAGGCCGATCAAGTATAATTGCCCAAGTCTTCAGCTCAAGTACACTGGTATGAAAAAATTGTCGCATTCGTAGTATTGCGTGCCGGAAGACAATATTGATATCATTACAAATGTCAAATCAAAATGTGTGTTGCCAGCATCATAAAAAAATTGCCAATATAATTAAGAGAGTAAACTGCATCACAGTGAAATTTCACTACAGAAAATTGGATATGACAAATTGAAGGACTCTAAAGGATCTTATCAGCCCCCCTCTTCTTATGGACAGATTTTAGCAAACAGAACATTTCATATAGAAAGGTGGAATGCCAATAATTAAATGCAATTATAATATCTTCTGTTGGCAAGACCTGAAACTTAACAAAGGAAATAATACTGGGTAAAGAAATCAATGTGTTGTTAATCTTTCTGATTAAATTATAATTAATATCACATCGGAAAGGATTCACATTTTAATGCAGGTTTGAGAGGATCATTCATGACATAATCATCGGCATCATTATTTTTAACATTCCACCATAGATAATGTAGGGAGTTGTCTATTACATATAGGGTTAGTTTATGGTCAATATTATAGTCACAACACTGATTACACACATGAAGATACTGTTTACAGTTGGAAAATACATTCATAATGCAGGGGATAGGGGGGATGTCTATTACACCTAGGGAATTAACTTTAAAGCTTACAATACTAAGAATCTCATCGTTTGACATGGTGGCCAACTTGTCATGTGTTGGCATAGACAAAGAAATATTGTCTAGAGTTGGCATAGCCAAAATTGTACAATTACTGTCACAAATAGGCATAAACACGCTACCAAAAGTTAGAATAGACAAAATTGAACAAATATTCTCACAGTTTGGAACAGACAAAGTTTCACGAGCTGCCATTGAAAAGGGTGAACAAACATTATCACGAGTTGCCATGAACAAACTTGAACAAATATTGTCACAAGTTGGCTTTGACAAGGTTGTACAAGTATTGTCACAAGTTGGCATAGACATATCACCACAAGCAAGAACAGACAAAATTGAACAAATATTATCACGAGTTGTCATAGACAAAGTGGAACAAACACTTTCATGAGCTGCCATGGACAAAGGCCAACCAATACTGTAACGATGAAACCAGAGACAACTAGACACTAACAAACATTTATATTCCCAGTAAATATAATGTAAATGATATATGAAAACATTTTGTTTCATTTTGTGACAATACGCTTGTGAGCGTACACAATCTAAATTATAGATTATTACAAAGTGAGAATTTAATTGTGACAAAGTTTTTTGTGAACCATCATCAGAAAATGTCATAAAATTAATGTTATAATAAGATTTTATATTCTTATTTTCAAAAGTCAAATGCTTACTCTTTAAGCCTACAAAGTCTAAATAATGTAAATTTTTAATAATTTTTTTATCTATCGAAAGAGTGTCCAATCTAAAATGCAAAGAGCGAATTATTTTGCCTAAAGCGTCATTTAAATTATTTGGCGAAACTGTTTTGGTTTTCGCATAAAAGCGATCTAACTGCTTCAGGAACATATTGTAGTCATACATTATATTTCTACCCGCTGTGTGCAAGGAAAAATATGGCTTCAAAAGATTAAGTTTAAATGCTTTAATATTTTTGGTAAGGTGCATACTTATATTTATAACGCTAGACAAATACGAATTAAAAATGCACACTAAGTTTATAGACGCTAATCGGGACTTTTCACGTTTCACTAATATTGTAAATGTTGGCATAACTGTTACGCGGGTTGGCGTAAATACCACATCAGTTGGCAACGTGGTTACAGGCATTGCCGGTGTCATTCCCGGTGTTGTCAAGGTCATTACAAGTGTTGCCAACATCGTTATAAATGTTGCCAACATGATTACATTTTTACGAACAGGGAAGAGAAAAGTATTTTCTTTTGTGACCTCTGATTCAATATGACCGACTAGAATTATTAGAAGATAGATGCAAAAAAGGAAAAATTTGAGATTCAAAGGAATAAACGAAACATCTATTACAGACAACGGAAACTTAAAAAAACACAGAGATAATAAAAGTAGAGATAGAGAGATTTTGAATTTTGCCGTTTTAACAGATCTACGGGTTAATACATACCCAGGGGTCATATTGTTTTTATCAATAGCTTCATTGGCAACTTTTGTATTCCAAACCAAGGATTCAATCCTATTTATATGGAGAGTTAATATATTTTCAGTGAAAATATAGTTATTAGTTGAAATACATAACTTCAATGTAGCATCAGCGATAAAATTAATCTGTTTGCGAAACGCAGACCTAAACTGAATGGCAATTAACATTTTGAATGCGAAACAAATAAAAAAAATCACAAAAGAAATGAGTATTAATAAATGCAGTGCACTTAAACATAAGAAAAAATCTATGAAAAATATTAGTGGAAGCGAATCAAGCAAAAAATACCCTAATAATATAAAGTAACTTACACAAATCAAGTTAAAAGTAAAACCGCGCAACTTAACAACTGCGTCAAACAGGTGGTCTTTAGGAACGGTGCAGGACGTCGTACGACGTTGGCGGAAACGGGATTCCGTCATGCATAAAAAAGGCTGTTTCAACATGGCATCAAAACAACCAATCACAATCATCGTAATTATCATAATAATACTAAAAACAAGCAGTCGGTAATACAGCGCAAAGAAAACCACCATACAAATAGCGGCAACACTTTGAATCTTTCCAAAATTGGGGATTAGACTGGCGACATTTGGTTTGCTCCTCACGGCCAAATGACTGACACATGCCAGAGTTGCCAGGAAAGATATGATATAAAGTTTATTGTCGCAACACATAAAATGTCCGACAATTGATAGTGTTGCAAGGACAGAAATTACATAAAGTTTTACCAATTCCCAGAAGAGCGAGGCGAATTTAATGATTTTCAGTTGATTTTTACTGCAGAAAAGTAAATGTCTAACGATATAAAAATCGAGGACTGTAAGAAACGAAATAATGGGGATCTTTTTGAAATTGAGGACTACCCTGGCAACGTTTTTGATATTTGATAGAAAATCATTGGATGAAACATCACCTGTAACAACTTTGTCTTTCTTGCAACGAGAAAAGCGTTTTGGGACATAAGAAGCCACGGTTGGAAACAAACAAATAACTGGAGGTTTTTTAATGCTTCGCTCAACTACAACAATTTTTTTTTTGTAGTTCGAAACGAAATGCAGAGAGACAAAAGAAGTCAGGGTTACAAGAAAGATTGGGACAAAGAACCAAGCATCATTTTTTGCACGATCATTCTTATACAACTCATAATTGGGATTACCTCGCATTAAATACTGCAAAACGTATAGAGCTGGGGTCGCAAGTAGTGAAAAAATCAAGAATTGATCAAAGTCGGCGAAGAATCGGGTGACATTATCGAAAACATAATTATTGGTCTCGCCGCGCCAAACAGAATGTCCGACGTTTGACGACAGGATGGCGGGGCTAGAGGGTTAAGGAGGGCAATGCGGCTTCTTGGGCTTTTTGAGCGTCGCTTCGTCATCGGTGCCGGATTTGGAGACCTCAGTGTAACGCTCGCCTTTGAGCGACACGATCTTGTTGTCGCGGTAGCGCACCAGCTTCTTGGGCTCCATCTTGGGAGCCAGGGGCTTGTGTTCCTTGGAGTCAGAGCTCTTGTCCACGTAAGAGTACCTGGAATATTAATAACTCGCTTTTATATTACAGAGAATACCTTCAAAAAGATGTCAACTGGTTCGCTACCACTGTTCTAAATCGTTGACGTATGGGTTTGGTTTGTTTCATGCTCAAAATTTTGTGGCAGCAAACCTGAAGCAGTTAAACATAATTTTCTTTAACCCATTGAATGCCATGTATGAGTTTACCCGTACTTGGTACCTCTAGCGGGACACACAATCACTTCTTAAAAGTAAAGGGAAACCATGTAGCAACCCAGTTGGGCAGCATTGTGAGGCGGGTTAAGGTAGGGGCAATAGGAAGTGACTTATTAATACTGAGTCTTGAAGTGGTCCGGATTATATGAAGGAGGAAAAACAGATGACGGTAGCTCATTCCACATACGAGCCGACTTACACATAAAACGAGTCGAAGAAATGACCCGTTCTTAAAAAGCCAACATCAACTGTAAACGGATGTTACTCTCGTGTCCGTCGAGTTTCACACACGTGGGATCAATGCTGCTAGCTCCTTAGAGCAGGCTCCATTAAAATACCTGCAGAAAAGACTCATTCTCACTCACTCAAGCATGCCCACATTCCGTCTGTGCATTAGAGATGACAATCGGTCTGTTAACAATGGATTGTCAGACAGACTGCCCTCTTTTGCACAGAATCAAATAGGTTTATTGTGGGGCTCCAGCCCAGAGGTGGCTCCCAAATTCAATTGTTGGACATATTTGAGATTTGTATGGGGTTAGCAGCTGGTCACTATTGAAGAATCTGCTAGATCTATACAAGACTGCAACTACTAATAACTCACGACCTTTCTACGTCTGCGCACCTTCTTTAGCTTATGGTCTAGCTATAACTTATTATTTTAGACAAAATCTCACTGACCTGTTAATGATCCTGTTCTTCATCTCGTGATCATTGAGCATGTGGCGGGGCGGGGGTGGCGGCGGTAGAGCGGAGGCAGCGCGCGCCTGCCCGCTCTCGCGGCGGTGCAAGATCAGACCAGCGGCACGTTCCAGGTCGCCCATGGCGATACTGACGCACTGCTGGATCTAAAATATACACAAATTACGACACGTTTCTTTATCCTTAATTGGGGTATGTTTTGAGGTTGAAGAGTTTGGGAAAGGGAAGAAGGGAAAGAGGAAGTTGCCTGGATATTCAGATCTGGTCACTAAATGTGGTTGGTTTACCTCAATGAGGCCAGTGTTGGGGAACATGTCGTGTAGGAGGATGCACTGCGTAGGGTAGATGCTGTCCGCCGGGATGATCCGGGGCCCACCTCCTCCGCAGCCTCCTCCACCGGAGTCCGAGCTCTCCGAGTTGGAGTGGGACCTGGAAACGAAAATTTCATAAATACAGATTTATGGTTGTGTAAGCGCACACCCGCAACCTGCACTTTCAAGTGAGTCCAACAGTTAAATTTAGGGGCCACCTCTGGGCTGAAGCTCCTAAATACTTGATTGTGCAAGTATATCCGACAAAAAAAATTGGGAGCCACCTCTAGGCTGGATCTCCCAAATACTTGATTAACCCACTGGATTCTGTGCAAGGAATGGCGGCCCGTCTGATTAACAACCCATGTTGATTAACAGTCTGATTGTCATCTCTAAAACAGAGACTCAATGTAGGCACGCTGTGTCTGCTTTACAGGTATTTTAATGGAACCTGCTCAAAGGACCTTTGATCTGAAAAACTTGACGGACATCTTTTTTGTATGAGACGACTTGTATGTGGAATGAGCTATCGGCATCTGGCTTTCCTCCCTTATTTAATCTGGGTCTCTTCAAGGCCCGCATCAACAAACCCCTTCCTTAACCTGCCTCAGAGTGTTGCCCAACTGGGTGGCCATATATGTACAGATATATGCATGGGCGCCCTCTTGTGTCTCATAAAAAAATATATATAATTTTTAAAAACTATACTGCCATTACAAATATCGGCTGTTTCGAGTTAGTACTGTACTCTCTGAGTAATCTGCCAAGAAAAAAAAAATTCTGCACCACATTAAAGGAAAAAATAAAAATTCCCTAAATAATTTTAGAAATTCCATATTCTCATTACAAAAATCTATTCAAACGATTTTTAAAAATCAATAAAAAATACATGGTAGGTAGGTACTTTCATAGTACTTAGATCATTCTCAATATTAAAATGTGTTCTATTTTTTTTTTTTAAAGCGAATGTGTTGGTTTTGACAGATGGATAATAGAAGAAAAAATAAAACAGTTGTGCCGGGATCACACAAGGACAATACAGAAGACAATACAATAGTGTCCTATCCCTGCTCCGTGAACAGCCTCGACCACGCAGGGCAGGACAATGGTACAATACAGCAAATCTACCTGGTTCAAAAGCGAAATGCTGTCAAAATTGATACAGATGACGCGCGTTACAATTGAGTTCGCGAAAAATATTATCTTTCCATCGGTCTTTTATACCAAGATGTATTGGAGTGTTCCATTTACACAAATATTTTAAGCCGAAATATGAGATCGGAGCGCAGAGAGCTGTGATACGTACGCGCGGAGCGACTTGCTATTGTCCTACTGTCCTGCAAGTCAAAACGCGTTATGTTTTAATGTCCAGTCTTCCTAACTACTGTTCACACTAGAACAGTATTGTACTGTCCTCGTGTGATCGCTGAGTTATGAAAAGAACTGTAAACAAACGATATTATCTGAGGTCTAAGGTCAAGATATGACAAGTGCCAAAATGGTCAATATGTGATAAGTGTGTCATTCATTACATTCAGTTTTGTGTCCACTTTTCTTTGATATAACTCTTAAGGCGATGCCATACGTAGTAATGCAAAATCATGTGTTTTTGGTTTGAAAATTTGGTCGCCTAGAAATGTTTCAGATGCTTTAATTAAATACTGCGAGTAGAATACATCTTGGCCTTTGAAATAATCGAGTATTTTTTAGATAAGTCTTTTTATAAGCCCAGAAAAAAATAATGTATAAGGCCTATGAAAACTGCTTTAAAGTTCAGAATCTCCTACTTACGAACCCATTTTGGTTATAATTTTATTGTATAATGTGGCAAATTAAGTTATCTTTAAAATGATCGAAATAAAATTAAATATTTATGCCTGAACGTCCACAAAATAAAATAAAAGGCACTTTTTGGTCATGTTTTTTTCTTATAAAATAAATCAAAACAGGCAGATGGTGTTAAGCGGGAATTTAAACCTTATCACCATCTACGTAAGGGTTGTTATTGATAGCGGCTCAATTTAAAATATTACACGACGTAGTGCATCGCCTTAAAACTTATGTACAAATCGTTGTTGACATATTTGATCAGTTTATGATAAAATACCTTATTAAATATAATGTGTAAAAACAAATAACTCCATATTGAGAACAAAGTTAATAAGTACAAATAAATTAGTTGAATTCCGCTGCAAGCTGCAATCAAGCCTTGTTTTTTTAAAGAGCCTTTGCATGCAGCGGAATTCGACAAGTTCGACAATTCAGTGATGGCTAAAAACTTTGTAAGTAATAAAAATTATATATTTTACCTACAAAGGTTATCTTAATTTGTAGGTTAAAGTTCTGCAATTGAAACTCTTGTGATAATTCCATGATTTATTTATTTTTTACATTAACTCCACATAGGCCCTGAGGGAAATTAAAATTGAAAATAATTAAAATAATTGAAATTAATTTTAATTAATTATTTTCAATTTTAATTTCCCACAGGGCCTATATTATCTTTGGGGATGCTATGCAGAGGGTATAATTATAAGTTAATATGTATTATTTTTACAGTAAGCGTTTTAAGGTAGTTTTTTAGGTAAAAAAAGTTGAATTGTTTGTATGGGAAAATAAAAGTTGGAATTTCGAGTAAATGTTCTTTTGTCAATCTTAAATCTCAGAATGTTCTTCACCGATTGCTTTGAAATTTTGACACAACTTTGCATTAGAATACACATATGGTTTTATATACCTTTATTATATAGATGTCACCTGTGACAGATAAAAACAGGCGTTTTTTTTAAAACACAGCCATCTGTTGGACGTAAAACAAAACACTCTATTTTTCTCTATCTGCACAGATATACTGGGCCACATCAACGCGTGGCAGGGCACAGCTAGTTTATACATAAGATTAGATGCATAAAATCGATGGAAACTAATGTATAGGTGCTTAGAGACAATATCAATACAAAAAATCTTGATCTATTAAACATTTTTTCAGCAATTTTTTTAGTTCAGTGGTGCGGTTTGATTCACTTTTTAAATGCATTGGCATTATATTAACCTTTCCGGGAGTATGGACGCTTATGAACGACGGTACACACTTTAGCCAAAGGAGTATGGACGGCTATGGACGACAGGGGTCGCATATTCATATTCGATGCATATTCTGTAAATATGCATCGTATTGCCATCTATGGGAATATTCCTGTAACTTTACACCAATTTTAAACATTTTACATCATTATCGACAGAGATATCGGCTGTTATTTATTTTGCATACTATCATAAAATGTAATCAAAAAATTTATTTTTTTTATTTATATAAAAAAAACTCACTCCCCAGAGCACGGCCAGCATTACGTAACTTACTCCCGGAAAGGTTAAATATACAGTCGAACTTGGTTATAACAATCACGGCAATAGCGAGTTCACAGCTATAATGAGCAATTACAAAACGATATTTTAGTTCAGTTGTTGGCTACTATAACGAGGTTGATTCAATTCAGTTGACGCAATTTCCTATACCATTACGGATGGATTCAAATTTTTATGGCACTACCTGTGAGATTGTCGGCTATGTGAAACATTGCTATCCACCGGGCACTATGTAAAATTGTCATAAAATGTGCTTAAAGTCATGCGAAATTTAAACTTTGCAAATTTGATCCCTTTTACGATTTCTTTTGTATTACAATTTTGTTTTAAAAACCAATAAAAATGTTTATGAAGGTACCTGGTTACGAGTACCTACATCCCTGCATGGGATAAATTTATAATAGAAATGTACAACTTTTTCAGCAGAGGGCTCGCTTTGCATATTTTTGTGTTGGTGATTGTTAGATGATGTGGTTCCACGGGGTCGAACTGTGTGCTATAAATATACAGTATTCATGACTACCAGGCTAGCTCAAGCGGGTTTCGTGTCTTCAGTTCGTTTGAATAGAGAGGGAACAGCCGCTTCCTATAGGTCGATAGAACAAGGGATTTCTTGGAAATAAAACAATCTAGGTATGGTGCTACAAAAATGCCTTCAAGAAGACCTATATTACAGCACTTGAATCTACGCGTTGGAAAAGCTTAAATCTCTTTGTGGACATTTAAAAGAATGGAAAATGAAGAGAGAATGAAGAACGCAAAGACAGAAACAAACAGCATAAAATTGGAACGGTACCATAGGGCGATAATACTGTAAACTTCCAGGGTGGCAGCAGTGTGACCCGGCTGGCGATAGCACCAAATACTGACTCGAAATATACTAGTACTTAATTTGTTTGGTGGCAAACACTTTCAAAACTGTTTTGCAAAGCAAATCTCGAATTCCAAGCCGAGAAGCGAAACAACGACCGGTTCGGTCGAAAGCTGGGAACCAAGAGAGCTCTGCCCTCCTCCGGACCTGCGGACCGGAAGCCTAGCCCCGCTTCCCCCGGTCGTGGTTAACACCCACTTTGAACTCAACCACGGGGTTACCATATGAAAATATTTAAATATACAAAGTACTTTATTTCAAAAAAAAATTGCGGGGTTGAATGTTTTAATGTTGAGAAAGTTAATTTCATAACATGATCTACTTTTCCTTTATATATGGAATCCGACAATAGGTTTTGGCGTACAATTTTAAACCATAATATCCCCCGAACAGGTAATATATTAAGGGACTCATATAATAATTGTATCTCTTCTTTGTGCATAAATACTGTTGCTTACCAGAAGCTTAGTCATCGAGTTTTGGATTTTTTATATTTATATTTGCTACAACTATTGGTGCTTTCCAAATAGTTTATCACTTCTCCTGAGGCAGTAGTGACCAATACAAGTCATAATATATATTTAACATTTTTATACTGTAACATTTGTAACAACAGGAGGATCGTCATGCAATAAGCAGCAATGGAGGGAATGCATGTGGTTGGTTAAACACAACGAAGTTGGTTAACGAAGACGGTCGGAGTGATAATTCACCAAAGGAATGGCTTCCTTTAGAAATTGTCATATCGAGTGAAGAAGATTCTACAACAACTCCAGAGGCCGTAAGAGCACATTTTACTTCATCTCAGGATGCCACAATGTCGGGAGCTTCTGCAACACCTCAAGATGCAACAATTGCGACGTTGAATGTCAAAAGAAAGCGAGGTCAGGGTCCTACGCAGCGGAAACTTCGAAAAGAGCGTACGGACAAACTCAGAAAAGGAGAAGCGTATGTCACGGCGAAAGGCAAACGCATCGAAGCTAGTTTACAAAGAACAGTATCGGAAAACTGCAGTTCAAAATGTAAGACTAAATTATCAGCAATCGATACAACAAGTATTTATAAAAGTTATAGAATGTTTTGGTCTCGTGAGGCACAAAGACAATACCTTTTTTTTTTTATATTAACTCCCCACACAGGAGGCCCTGAAGAAAATAATTTCCCTCAGGGCCTATGTCATCTTTGGGGATGCTGTGTGGAGGGTCTTTTTGTGGAGAGGAAGGAGTGAACATGGGTCTAGAAGAGTCCCATGTTGTAGGAGGGAGGAAACACAGAGGCCGGCAGTTCGTTCCACAGCCGAGCTGTTGAACTTAAGAACGAGTCGTAGAAGCGACCCGTTCTCATGTGACAAATGTCAACCGTGTACAAATGTTGGGCACGCGTTTGGTGTGTATTCCGACTACGCACCGGTGCCGAAGGGATCAATGACGCTAGTTCCTCAGAGCATCTTCCATTGTAATACCGATAGAACAAGGACAGCATACCTACCTAACGCCTGTGCTCTAAAGATTGCAGTCCGTCTGCTAAGATTGGGGAATCTATCAAACGGACCGCCCCACAGAATCGTATTTGCACGATCTACGCGGCCAAAACTATGTTTATACTGATTTGGTATCTAAACAATGTAAATAAATTAAAAAACAATTTTTCACAAAAATTATATATATATTCAAGATTATATACATTATATATTTACAAAAAATCAAAAAAGTACAATTTTCGGTCTGTACAAAGGGAAATAACAATAAAAATGCTAGTTTATTGGCATTCTTCATCACTCTCCGATGAACTTTCTGATATATTGGGGTCTGCAGGTGCAAACATGGCCAAAGTTTCAGGTAAAAATGTTCCAGATTTCCTTTTTTTTACAGTCCGCATGCTACTTAGCATAGGATCAGAAGTAGAAGGCGATTAAAAATATCCTGATTACAGCTTTCCCTTGAAAATTTCCTCGCATAATCTTGGCGGTAACATCTAAAATGTGTGTTGCGAGCCTCAGCTGCTTCCTCGGAAAGCTGTCCGATTGGTAATAACGCCTTTTCGATGATGACTGCGCCATGGACTAAAAGCTTGCGCATTGTTGGCGTCATAGGGTGCCAATCATATAGGTCCACATAAACGCGAGCAGTTTCTGAAGCATATTTTTCATATTTTACGGGATCAATTTTGAATCTGCTTGAAATTGCTTCCAATATGACTTTTAGTCTGTAAATTAGCTCATAGCTGATGCCAGTTAATTTCGCAGCTAATTTGGGGTCCTCAAAGAACATTCTGCTGGTATTGCTATCATTGGTATTGCCGAAATTGGACTTAGGCATATCTATTATTAGCCCTGTTTCATTGCGAAACCTTCTTTGTATCTCTTTCTTGGTTTGCTCTTCTAGGTATTTCTCCTCCTTCGATTTCCTTTCCCTGTATTTTTGTACTTGAAGTTTATAGGCTAAATGTAGGATACATTCAAAAATTCGAATTCTGGCGTGCAACACCGATATGCCGAATTCAAGGGCTGCAAAATTCACTCCTCTTGTGTAGTCCAATTTACCTTGGATGGCCGACCTGGCCGTTTTTGTGTCTCAACTACAGGTATTTCAAAAGTACCTTCTAGCCAAGATTGGTTGTATTTTAGAAAATTAGCTTCTTTATAATGAGCTTTGACCCACCTTTGTTTCAGTTCTGATTTGAAAAAGGCAAAACCACGTTTCAATTTAATAATTTGGTTTTCATTATAATTTTCACATGACAAAAGTTGATCTTTTAGATAGTTTAGATTTGCATCTAAACTAGGCAAATTTTCCTTCTTCATGCGGTCGAATAAGTATTGTCGAGTCACAATTTTTACTCCTGATGCACCCTCTGAACCTAAAACAAACATACATTAAGTTAAAAGACACTAACAAACATTTCCAATTTTATACGAAATTTCGCTACATATCTTTAACGCCTCAAAACTATATTTATCCGGAAGTTTCCGGACACGATTTTGATACTAGTTATAAGGAAAAGGATCAAATAACAACCTGTAATAATAACCATAGCCTGATCTACCCCTATACATGAACAAAAACATTAGTAAAGAAAAATATTGAAGGAAATCAGGGTACGAAAATGACATTTTTTATAAGTTGAAATAATAATCTTGTTTTGTAGTTTACCATGACTTTTATAATGTAATTTGTAAGTTTCTTACTTTCTTCATTAGAATCCATCACTTTCAATTTGTAACAATAACTTGTTAACATAAAAAATAACTTGGGAAGTTCGTATAATAAAGCGCATCGCCGAGAACAGATACGTGCACTAGGTGAAACGGTTCAATTCCGACTGACGCCACGGGTGCGCGGTGCGCATTACAAGGTAGAACAGGGACGGGTTCTGTTCACGGGTTAGTCCTTTGTTCGGGGAACCGGTTTTTATGAATAGTATTGTTATTTTGAGATTGGGACTTTTGGCCGCGTAGATCGTGCAAATACGACTCTGTGCGCCCGTTTTTGCACAGAGTCAAGGGTTTTTTTCCAGTATTTAGGGGCTCCGGACCAGAGATGGCTGCCAAATTCGACAGTAGGGCGCACTTGCGATTTGTACAGGGTCAGCAGTTGTGTACTATTAAAGTATCTGCGGGCCCTGTACAGTACGCCCAGCTTCGCCCACCTAGCAGGTTTATGCTTTATAAAACCAAAAAATCCGTTTTGCGAAATCGTCAGGTATCTGTTGTGTATAAGGTGGAGTTCAATGGCAATTTGATGGATCTTTGCAAGCCTTGCTTTCTTTACATGTACACATTTTTTTCCTTTTTATGCTTTCCATTTCGTTTAATCGGGTATGTTATGAAGCTGAAGGTAGTGGGGAAGAGAAGGAGATGGGGAAGAGGAAATTGGGGAAGTACCTGGAAAGTATCTGGTCACCAAACACAACCAAAACCATTTCAGGCAATGCTTCAATTCTGAATGATGGTCTTACACCAGGGCGATACTAAGAGTATCTTCCACTCTGGAACGTGCTGCAAATATACTATGTATTATTTTATGAGTAAATTGTGAAGTAACACAAATTAATCAAATAAAATTTACTTGCCCACGCCGGGATTTGAACCCGCGACCTACAGCTTGCTAATCGAGAGCCTTACCCCTCGACCACGGAGGTGGTTAATTTTAAGTTTCCACCAATACCAGATTACTAGAAGACTACCATAATATATAATTCTCATTGCCTGGAATACTAATGGAGTTTCTTCAGTGTATATTAAAGTTATTATTTCAATTGGACATTGTCAATTTATTAGTATTTTTAACTGTTACGTAGCCGTCCAACATTTGTCGGAATGTCAATTCATAGACAGGTGCGCCAGTGTATTCAGCATGTGTCAATTTGCATTATCAATATCGGTCTTGGTATCAACAGTGCGACCGTACTCAGGAAATCGGAATGAAATCATCGGTAGTTACTCCTATCGATCCGATATTTTAAGGTTATCGATTTCACTGTGCTAAACCTGGAGATATGTACAAAAAATTTATAAAAAAAATAGTGCATAATATAATAGTTTATAATTTTATCAAAAATATATCATGTAAGCTATTTAAGAAACCACCAAATTAATCTTAGTTACACACCTAAAATTAATTACAAAATCAGACATTTCATTGATTATAGAAATAGGAAAAGGTAAAAAAACACACTTCCTTTTGATCTAAATAATTAATTAAAAATGTATACAAGTTCGACAGTTGTATTTAACTGACTAAATAAAGTAAATTATTCAATTTGTGTGTTAAAAATATATCATTTTCCAATATTCTAGAATACGTAACTATGTTTTATACCAATCAAAATTGTGGGACCATGACAAAAACGCAATGTACAAACTTTGGTGAAAACGCCCACCAAGAGTATTAGTTTGGAATACAGGCCTGCAGTCCCCTTACCCGAGATTAAATTTTTTTAAGGTTAACATACCTTGGTGTGATGGTGGGCAACATCTCGCTGAGGGTCTGCAGAGTCAGACTGATCCTCTCTGCTTCTTCAGCGTTTCTTTCCGAAACTATAAAGGGGTTAAGAAAATATAATAATTATTAAAATATAATAATTTGCTCGTGTGCAAGCTTGAAACAATCACAGGAAAACTTGTACTAGAATTATAAAATAAATGTCAGTTTGTGGCGTGCGGTATTTCGTCCGATGCACGGATCTGAATACTTTCTCCCTCACACGCATAGCGCCGTCTCGCTCGGCAACTTTCAGCTCACCACCCGTACAGGAAGACAGCCCATTGGCCGAGCTACCCTCACCCCTCCGTCATCGGCCGGCACTACCCTGCCCCAAAGGGTATATAACACCGTGCAGGCCTATATGGAGTCAGAGTATCCAGTCTCCAGG
Source organism: Hesperophylax magnus (assembly GCA_026573805.1). Lineage (NCBI taxonomy): Eukaryota > Metazoa > Arthropoda > Insecta > Trichoptera > Limnephilidae > Hesperophylax > Hesperophylax magnus. The sequence goes on along the minus strand of JAIUSX010000184.1, from coordinate 6,134,652 downwards.
TTAAACTAAGCAACAGAATCCTAGTGGTCATTGCCCAGTTAAACCCTCCCCAGTACCAAGTCGAGAGAACCCCCAGGTCCTCCTTGGGAATTCAAGTAACAGCTCCCTCGGGGACATTACTTGTCGTGAAAACCTCAACCCAACTAAGAGACCACGGGTCCTCTGTTCAGGTTATTAGGCTAAGTGTTTAGTGAGAACGTTAGTGATCATTGTTTAAACTCTAAATGACTTTACTTTGTGCTACACCTTTCCTGTACTCTGTTTTTTACTATAAGCTGTGAACCCTGTATGTGAGAGAAATAAACTGACCAACGCTGAAAAACTATTTTCTTACAAACACCCTGACACAAGTTGTGAAATTTGTTTTTCATTTTTATGGATATTTATTTTCTTTTTCCTTTCATGGGGCATTCACAGTTTTACAGCCTCTATGTACTGCATGCCCCAAGTCCATCATGCCGTTTCCCTGTAAAGTATATCAATCATTCATAATTTAGTATAGTATAGTACTAGCAATAAAGCTAGTCTTTTATAGGCAACTTCATTGATGCTAAATATGTCAATATCTGAATTGATTCTGTTCAACAGTAAGATTGCTCTCACCACCGGTGTGACAGTTGGCAAGTTAGTCCTGCAGGCCAGGAGATAAAACAGTCTATGCTGTCGGTGACGGAGATAATCATCGGGAGCATAGAAATTAATGTTCTCTCCACGAAGTTCATCACAAACCATTCATGCATCTCGCACATGACCCCGCCGATAGACAGCCGGGTTCTCACTGCCTCGTGAACCCTCGTCCTCCATCAATAGGATAATCTGCTCTTACAGTTGATGTTTCTTTTCTCCAATCCGCTCAGTGTCCTTTCTCAATCTATCTTTATTTATTTATTTACCAGATACACGCTTCAGGGATCTCACTCCTATAGCATTCAGTCTACATTCACCTATCCTCTGCCAGTCTCACTTTTCACTGCCACGCATCAGCAGGGTTGGTATCAGCACTCCATTGTGGACACTTAACATTTTTTTTTTGCAAAATTTGCCAAACACAGGATTTCCAAAGATGATGGATGCAGGCCTTGATGGAAATATTTCCTTCCTACTATGAGTATATTATAATATTTAAAAAAGAAAAATTTAAAGTGCAAATTTACCTACAATTTATTCGATGAGATACAAAAAGTGTTTTGAAAAAGGAGTCAAACAACAAACAAAAAATTATTGTAGCAATGTACATATTTTGTTCAATAATTACAAACATATTATTAGCAGAGAAAACAGAAATTTTGTGGAAACGTATTGAAAGACGACATAAAATACTATGAACACCAACCACTCGAGCGATGGTTACCCAAATTTAGGTAGTTGATTTTTATGAATAAAAATTAATTATAAATTTAACTAAGTATTTAAAAAAAAAAAAACCTCTCTAAATAGTATAAAACAAAGTCTCAAAGTCTGTGCGCTTAGTTCTTCTAAGCTTCGCAACAATTTTTGATAGGGTTTTTCACTAAGTGCATATATTATTTTTTATAGGAAATAGAGAAAAGTCGAACAAGGCCAGATACATATCAGCTAGTATGAGATAAACAGTGTAATCTAGGTGGATTCATTGGCTTTAAATTGCAATAAGCAGTTCATATGAAATCTCCATCGCTCGAGTGGTTAAAAATAAACACATATGAAGTATACAATGAGCATATACATGAATTGATCACATAGATTATAGTTTTTCATAGTAAACAATACATTACACATAAATTGTACTAAAAAGAGAGTAAGTCGGTACCCGCTGTGGGTTTCAAACTCGGTCTACTGACCATCTCAAGTATTACGATAAATATATATGTATATACAGGGTGTCCGAGAGTAGAGTGCATTAACTTCGGGAGGTGATTCTACATGATGGTAGAAGTAAAAAAGAAAAATAACTCTTTTTTTTCCCACACTAAAATATTTTTCAATGGAAGAATATTTATTTTCCTATACAAACAATTCAACTTATTTACCTAAAAACTACCTTAAATCGTTGGAATTTCGAAAAAAGTTATTAAACTTTTCTACTTCTAAAATCATGTAGAATCACCCCCCGAAGTTAGCGCTCTTTACCTGGACACCCTGTATATTACAAACATGCGACAAACGAGCAAACATATTTGCAAATCAGTATTTTTTTTTTTAAACATTTATTTTTACAGAAGCAAAGCTGCTATACTCTACCGAGTTTGTGGAATTTGAAATCAGAACATACAGTTAATTCGACAAGCTCCATTACAGAGCGATAAGTTTCTCGGTACTGGTTCCAGAGTTTGACATCCTCCATTGTCAAATGGTTACGATCCTTGACTACAAATCTGGAGGTCGCGAGTTCGAATCCCGAGCGCATGTAAATTTTATTTGATATTTTACAATTTATTCATTTAAAATAATATGTAGTACGTTCGCGGCACGTTCTAGAGTGAAAGATACTCGTTGCTTGAAATGGCTTTAGCCGTGTTTAGTGACCAGATCTGGATAGCCAGGTACTTCCTATTCCTCACCACATTACCTTCAGACTTACAATATACTCCAATTGGGATGCCATAGTCTCACCGGCTCTAGACGGTTGGAAGCAGTTGGGACTCTTGTGCGGTATTCATATTTTAAAAAAAAAGGTGCTTCCAAGCATTTAATTTTTTTATGTGTCAAGAGTGAACTGCTTCCAATTGTCCGAAGGCAGTGGGACTACGGCATCCCTAATTGGGGTAGGTTGGGCGAGCGAAGAAGGAAGATTAGGAAGACCCTTGCTATTCAGATCTGGTCACCAAACACGGCCAATTAAAGCAAGGTCTTTCACCAGAGCGATACTGAGAGTATCTATGGTTCTTCCCCTCACAATTTTCCCCGAATTGGGAATGCCTTTGTTTCACTGGCTCTGAAGAGTTGTGATTCTTGCGCCTTATTAAAATTTAAAAAACCCAATAATTACTGATTTCTCCGACCACAAACTAGAAGGATTGAGTATAGTCCAGGCGCATGTACACCTAGTCAAAGATAAGAGCATTTTTTTCAAAATCGAATAATTATGAAATTTAATTTACCTTCTCATCATATATCTAAGAGATTATATTAAAAATATGTGTATTCACGCCTTTATACAGGACCTACCAACGAAGCATATTTATATCTTTCTAAGAGAAAAAACTTAGTATCTAGTACCTGTCACCATAAATACTAGGTTAATCATTATTAGGTATATTTACATAATATATACAACAGTGACCGGATAACTCATCAAAATGACAATTCAACACACCTATGGAAAGAGATGAAACAAAAACTAGAAAAATTAAATTACTTATTATTAAAAAAAATTAATTAAACTAGTTAATTTTTTTTATATTAACTCCACACAGGAGGCCCTGAAGAAAATAATTTCCCTCAGGGCCTATTTCATCTTTGGGGATGCTGTGTGGAGGGTCTTTTTGTGGAGAGGAAGGAGTGAACATGGGTCTTGAAGAGTCCCATGTTGTAGGAGGGAGGAAACACAGAAGCCGGCAGCTAGTTCCACAGCCGAGCTGTTGAACTTAAGAACGAATCGTAGAAGCGACCCATTCTCATGTGACAAATGTCAACCGTGTACAAATGTTGGGCGCGCGTTTGGCGTGTATCCCGACTACGCACCGGTGCCGAAGGGATCATTGACGCTAGTTCCTCAGAGCATCTTCCATTGTAATACCGATAGAACAAGGACAGCATACCTACCTGACCCCTGTGCTCTAAAGATTGCAGTCTGTTTGTTAAGATTGGGGAATCTATCAAACAGACCGCCCGTTTCTGCACAGAGTCAAGGGTTTTTTTCAGGTATTTTGGGGCTCCGGACCAGAGATGGCTGCCAAAATCGACAGTAGGACGCACTTGCGATTTGTACAGGGTCAGCAGTTGTGTACTATTAAAGTATCTGCGGACCCTGTACAGTATGCCCAGCTTCTGAGAGGCCAACTTTACTCTGGCTTCGATGGAGCCCCCGTACCTGAGCTGGTCACTTATAGTTACACCAAGTATATCAATGGAAGGCCTGTTCGGAAGATTGCTTCCGTTGAAGGAGACTAGATTATCATTTGGATCCCTTTTAGACGTAATCAGACAGGATTGGGTCTTTGAAACATTAAATTCGACGAGATTATTTTTACCACAGGAGGAAATACTCTCGAGATAACCGTCCATTCTCTGCTTCAAAGCCCTCCGAGCCGTTGGAGTTTGTGTGCCCTTTGGGGGATTGTCAAACAAAAAGCTGTCATGAACTGTACTGTCATCCGCGTAACAATGAATCGGTGCACATGTCAAAAGAAAACATGTAACTATTTAACCTAGTTTTTGTTTCATCACTTTTTAAAGGTGTGTTGAATTTTCATTTTGGTGAAATATCATGGAAACCTTTGTTTGGAAATTTGACAGGTAATCCAGGATACCTTAGTTTTTTTCATTATTTTGCCTGGAATTCAAAAACAAAAGTTCTGTCACTGTTTTTTGATTAAAAAGAGTGACAGAATAGGTTATATAGTTACATATGTATCCTATTTAACCTAGTTTTTGTTTCATCACTTTTCATAACTTTATAGCACTTTTTTATAGGTGTGTTGAATTGTCATTTTGAGGTGTTATCATGGAACAATATAAAACAACTGATTTCAGATTGAAATCTTTCTATAATATTTGAGTACAAGCAAAATGCTAATAGCTCCATTGAAACCTCTCACTTTTATACATAAATCGTATGAGTGACAGAAAGGGTACAATGGCAATGGAGTTCTCAGCAACATGAGAATGATCCGTGACAGAAAATTTATAAAGTGTTATAAAGCGTGGTGTTTTCTCTTTCTAACACAGTTTAGATCATATTTCTCACCATGACAGCAAGGCAGATACAACGATTTCTTTGAGACCATGTGAGATGTTGAAGGGTTAATAAATTTCCAAATTTAATTAGTGTTATTACATCAGTTATTCACAACACGAGGCAATATTCACTGATGTTGCAAAATATTTTTTTTTGTTTTTCCTTAAAAGAATTTTTTTTGTTAAAAGTCAGTAACACATACTGATAATTAAAAAAATTGAGATAAAAGCCAATATGATACGGCTAAAGGATAAAAAAATTAAAAGAGTTAAAAGCCAGTATTACACGTTTATATGATTAAAAAATTGAGTTAAAAGCACAAAACACATGAAGAGAGTAAAAAAAAATTGAGTTAAAAGCCAGTATGACACGTCCAAAGAAAAAAGGGTTAAAATTGAGTTAAGGCCAGTATGAAAGTCCAAAGGATAAAAAATTGAGTTAAAAGCCAGTAGATACATAAGTTGCTTCGTTGGTAGGCCCGCCGCTACATTTAACATCAATTGACATGTCTTACTGAGATCACAGTCACCGTTGTTTCGGTCCACGGAGGCCCTGCGGGTGAGCTGCGCTTCTAGCTCGAAGATCCAGGAGCAGACCGTCGCCGAGTCAATCTCCGAGAACTCGGGGAAGTAGGCCGACATCATCTCCACGAAACCTGCAACATGGAATTATTACTTACTTCAAATTGATTAGTGCCTTAAGACTGGTTCGGAATCTTTGGCATGGCATTCTTGAGGGTGGATCTCAGGGATGGTTGAGAAAATTCAAAGGAAATGTTTTACAAAACCTACATGAGAGAGATATATGTTTCACCCGTGGTTGTTTTCAATAGCATTTATCTGTGAAATACTGGATATCTGCAGCCTTACTTCCAACAAGAATATTGCACTACTGCTTATGACAAATAAACTCATAGACAGTGTTCCATCAATATCAGATATAATTCTGTTCTGAATAATTTCACACGGGCTTTTGATACTTCTGGTACACAACCAACCAAGAAACACATAAATCTATAGAAAAGTGTACATATATTAGGGTAGCAGTACCCGTATAGGTCCCGTCAAGAAACTTCAATGAATAAAAAGATATTTATATTGAAGCCATCACATAAACTAATACTCGAAAGTGACATTTTTATTTTTGTCTCCAACTAAAATTCAAAATTCAAAAAAATATTTATTGCCCAAAACGAGTACAAAGGGTATAGCTTATAGGTTACATCCTATTTCTTCCAGCTAACCCAACAAATACACATTATATTACATAACCTAACAATTACATGTTAACAAATGTATGTAAATAAAAAATAAAAAAACAGAGGTATTTAATTTATGTAAGGTATTCATTTAAGGTGTAGTGACATTTGTTTAAAAGAAATGTTTTTAGTGTTGATTTAAATTTAAGTATGTCGGTTATTTGTTTGATGCTACGTGGAAGGTTGTTATATACTTTAATGGCCATGTAGTGTGGTCCTTTTTGAAGTAGAGTTTTGTTTGGTTTTGGGATTAATAAGTTTTCTGTGAACCTTGTAGCGTGTTTATGTGTTGAGTTTTTTTGTGGGAACTTTTCTGGAGATGATCGTACTAACAGGCATAACTCCATTATATATATGTCCGTCACTGTCAGAAGTTTAAGATTTTTAAAAATTGGTCTACATGAATCCCGGTGATCAGAGTTTGAAATTTTTCGTAGGCACCTCTTTTGGATGATAAAAACATCTTTGGCGTTTACTGAGTTTCCCCAAAAAACTATTCCGTATTTTATCATTGAGTATACGTATCCATAATACGTGGTGATTACTGACTCGATGTTTAAGATATTTTTAAGGGTGCCTAGAACAAAAGAAAGCTACTGATTTTTGCAACAACTTTAGATACATGTTCTTTCCAGTTTATATTTGCATCTAGTTGTATTCCCAGCAGTGAACAAGTTTGGGAAGGTTTGATATGATTGTTATTAAAGTTAACATTTATGTTTATAGGTGTAGCTTGTTCTGGACAAACTTTTAGAAGTTTAGTTTTGTTTGTGTTAAACGACAGATTTTGTGATAACAGCCAGTTTGCTATTGATTGACAAGTCTCGTATTGTTTGACAAACCAGTAGAGGTAATACCTGAAAGCAAAATTAATGTATAAGGTCGACACTGCAATAATTGCAGTGCTTCATACCGTGTGTAGGCAAGATTCTTCAACACTGCAAAAGCAGAGGTCTAGCCCCTAGGGGTTAAATCTTCGATTGAATCATAGATTTTGCAAATATTTTATGTTAATTCTATTGTCAGTAATGGAGGGCCATTAACAATTAAGGAGAAAAGGTTTGAGATTTAGTTTAAATAATATATTAATTACTACTTAAATAATTCATTTTTACTTAAATATTAAGCATGTTTATTGTGTAAATTTGTCTCCTTGCAATGTTGTAAACATTGCGCAATCACACAAACCAGAAGCCAAACTATGTTCTATTGTTTTTGAAAGGAGAAAATGAGAAAACAAAAGAACGACAATGTTACAAAACAAAAGAGGTGTGACCAGTTTAAAAAAAAAAAGAAAAGATCAAATATCAAGGTGTACTTTTGTTGACTGTTGCGTAATGGCAGAAACCGATGTATAAAATGTACACCAAGCAGCTCAGGCCCTTGTAAAGTCACAAACTTTTAATTGATAAAAGTTAGGAAAAAAATATTACACAAATGTACCTTGACAATGAAAGCTTTGCAGTCGTCAAGTAAATTAAAAGTAGCGTGGCAAGGACAGGGCAGGGGTCGGCGGACCACAGCTCTTTACATGCATCTGTGGCTTTGAAACTTCAGCATCACCTCCTCTACAGCCTCTTTAGAAGAGCATGATACTCAAACGGCACCATCATAATGCATATTTCAAACAGAGTTTTTAATCAGGGTAGGCAGTAGGAAAAAAGCATTAATTGATTTTAAAAAATACTGCAAAGACTTGGTAGTTTTCGCTAAGAAAGGCTAAGCTTCTGGCTTCAGCCGTTGTTCCATTGGGATTAAAGCCACACTAAATATTTATTTATTTATTAACGGACATCGTCCAAATTACAAAATAATAACACGAATAAAGTAAAATGAAAAATACAGGAGTAGACAAAGGTACATGAAAGCAAAGACATATGGTAGATATAATATAAGAAAATAAAGTGACAAGTCGAATCAAGTCAAGAATACGCCGTGGGTCAGGACCACAGGACACTTATAATATTCCGTCACTTGTTTAGCGACTGGCAAAAATCATTAAGACTTATCCCAAAAAAGTTAAGGTTTTGACTTGAGTTGACCAGTCTACACATTCTGGACAATGGTGAATAATATCCATAATTTGTCGAACGATGGTTGAGGAAGAGCAGTTCATTATTTCTGAGTCTTTGCGAGGGGATATTGAAGGGAATGAGTTGCAGTAGAGTAGGTGAATCAATAATACCATTTATAATTTTGAAGAAGCAAATGAGGTCATTTCTTTTCCGACGACGGACTTCCAAAGGAGAGAGGTTTAAAGTTTAGTTTAGTTTTTTTTTTTTTTTATACAAATAGTCTCTTCAATAATTATACATAATGCAAGCCAATTACTGGATAATAAATAAAACTTCTATATTTCAATGAAAGCTAACATAATAATATGATAATCATTTCATTTGTAAAGTACTAATTACTTTCACAAAGCACTCTCTTTAGGGTGAATTGCCTAATCCAAAAAAAATAGTACTAATTACTAGACATGCCAACAGATGGGTACTGATGGCTACATTTGTGATTTGTACAGAGAGGCACGGCTTTTTCGCCACAAACAAATTTTCCCTTATGCGCATTGCGTGCTCATATCCGTTTTTGCATAGAATACAGTGCACATTTGAATATAGCATTTGCGTCATTTTGCATACTTGGTTCCTGCTTTTGACACGTTATAGTAGGGTGATGTGGTGCGCACAGGGCACTGAGATTCGTATCTGGAATTTTGCATGTATTTTTGAAAGTATATTGATTTCCTAATCATTTTTTTAATGTTTAATCGCACAATCGGGTCCCAACTGTTCCCAACGTCTGGAGTCGGTGAGAATATGGCATCCCCGATTCAGATCTGGTCACCACACACGGCCAAAGCCATTTCAAGCTACGTTTCAATTCTGATTAGTGGTCTTACACCAGAGCGATACTGAGAGTATCTTCCACTCTGGGAAATGTTAATATTATTTATATGTGAGTAGGGAGTGCTTATAGATGCCACCATTTTGGTTTTGATTTAAAATAAGAGAAAATTAGAAACGTACTTTTATGAACACAAGGTCTACTGTACACAGAACTACTTGTTTAATTGAGTGAACGTAGCAAAATCATGTTTAAACTCAACCGTTTGGCATTTCATCTGTCTGTAAATTTCTTTGTACATTCCGTTTCCGGTTTCTAAAATCTGCTGCATCCACATCATCAGCCTTACTTTGACTAGATGGCTAGCTTTGACTAGGTGTTGAAGGGTTGTTCTACCTTTTACGCCAGTTATCCTTAAAGTCAGAAAAGGCATTGCTGTCCGAGAATTTAATATAAAAATTTAATAATAAGGGTCCCAACTATATGTAAATGTATTTAAAAATGTGAATCAAGTCTTCCCCATCTTCAAATTCTTGTCTTTTGTGTGGAAGAATATTTTATCAAAAGGAAACTATATTTAAACCCATATAACAAGTAATACATCCATACACTTTTTGCACCAGAGATGCGGGAATTTATTGTTTTTTTTTTTGTAATGATTAGTGCGAAAAATAAAAAGATATGTACATTTCTACACATAAAATATCACTAAATGGCCCAACACTGACTTTAACTTCAGTTGGAGTCGTATTACAAAAGTAGGCTTTAATTTCAGACAATAATTATATAAATTGGGGTGTGGTGAGTACTATGTAAAAAAAATATTTAAAATATGTATAAAACCAAATCCATTTGAATGAAAAATGGGACCCTTGTTTTTTGCTCGAAGGAAGTGTGTTAAATTGAAGAAAAACATTCGTAAAATAATATTTGTTTAAGTACCTACATCTTTTTTTAAAGTACCTAACAGGGTAAATTAATTATTGTAAAATTGTAATGATGCTGACCAACCACATATGGCAGACACAAGAAAAATAACCCATCTTTTGTTTTCTAGTCTCATTCGAAATCTGCAATGTGTCTCTTTTACAGATGGCACAACCTTTTCTGTAATACTTTAACATAATTTTATCAATGACAGCTGTGACGCCATTTTTGTTGAATACGTAAAACAAACTGTAAATATTACAAATCACAACACCCATAGCGAAAATGTAAAAATTTTCGACAGAAAAACTAGGTACCTAGTACCTAACTACCTACTATTTTCATCTCATAAAATTCCCAGATGAAAATATTTTGATGTATCATTTCAATTTTAAACTATTTCAAAATAAATCATGTATACAATGAATAAAACAACAACTATTGATATTCTAGATTGGATAGGTATCAAATGATTGCACAAGATTTGAATAATGTAGTCGTAAGTAGGTATGTACTTATTCATCTTGATACAAATAAACATGGCTGATTGGAGATGAGTTCACTTGAAATATTGATTTTAACTAAAATGTTTATTTTGGAAATTAAACCAGGTTATTATACGACACATTCATATTAGTTTTGCTTACCTTCCACATCAAAACAAGGGTCCTGGGAAGCCTCTTCGAGGATGGAAATTACGTAGGATAAAACAATTTCGTCGATCAGATTCAGATCGGCACTGGGGATGTTTTGAGTCACGAATTCGAATAGGCTTTCCTTCACCAGAGACTCCTGCTGAGCTATGGAACTCATGATAACGGAGAATACTTATAATTCGCGAGAAAAACACGTATTAAAAAACCTCGACGGGCGAGACGATTTCTGACAGCTGAGCCGCCGACGTTTTTCCGGGCATTTAAATCGAATTACTGTGGGTTTATGAGTAAAATGCCACCATTAAGGTGTCTGCGAGTGCTTCCCCGGGATTCGAGACGGTGAATCCATGGGGAGTTCGAGAGAAAAACTATTTTTAATAAAAAATCGATATAGCTAAACACGGAGCCCTGGAAGGTGTATGTTTTTTTTTCAACTCTACATTTGACAGCCGCAGGTAGCGGAGAGTAGGGACGCTTTTCGATCAACAAAGAACTGTTTTTATTTTTAAATATGGCTATTGGGTGATATTTTGCTTCCTGCAAGTAGGTACTTTCCGATTTAAAATTGAACATTTTAAATTATTAAATATTTATTGGAACCGAAATTACATTTTGTAAATCCTTTCACAGCGATAAAAAGCAAATAAGCCGTTTGAGGCCTACTTTCTAGAGCACTTCTCCGCCACCGCATGGGAAGCTTCAGGCGCAGCCGCAACCAATCAAAAATTCTGGAATAAACTATTAGTGCTTTATTTTTGGGGTATTGTGGCATGTTGCGTTACCTCCTTCTTTAGCCAACGTTTCGGACAGCATTACAGCGTCCTTCGTCAGAGCAGATAACTACTACTGTTAAAGTGAATAAAAATAATGAATGTGAGTCTAAAGCCTTTGTAAAGCCAACTTAATATAACTATATTATTAAAAGTGAGGATAGACCGCCACTGGATTCTATCTTGGCATAAGCCCCTTGTTTCATTCACATAAAATATTTATTTTAATCATGTAGATTTGTCATAGATAATTTTATTACAATTACAATACAATCGCGCGGGTCCAGAATACTGGACCTGCGCGAGAATCGAGAAAGATATATGCTCTTGTGAGTGTAGGTTAAAATTTTGTTAATCACTTATTTATTTAGTATTTTATTTACAGTGCCATGGTAACTTCTTGCCCCGCTTAGTCACTGAACTTACCTTTCTTTTAAATATATTTTTTTAGTGGCAGCACTGATATTTATGTAGTTAAACAAATACCCTTTGATAATATTAATAACTCAGTGAAAACGTTGCAATATCAACAACGCAAACCGCTAGAGGCGCTAGTGTAGCATAATATTGACTTTGGCATTCCTTTCAGTGGCGGCAAATTGAATTTATTTAGTACTTGGTGGCGGTGTTTTGCACTATCTAATTTGTATTGTGATCAATATTGATATAAAAACATACATAAAAATGTCCCAAAAAGCAGGTTCTGTGCGTGCAGTTTATGGATGTGATAATTACAACCAACAAAAACACTTCCAAGTCATTTTCAGAATGTAAAAAAAAGTTGACAGAGTAGTTGATGAAATAAAATGTTTTATTACATTTCCAAGCCATCATGGCCACTTTAATATTTTTTACTTATGAGTAAAAAAATGGTAAGATCGTTCATAGGTTACTTCATTTTGATTTTTTGAATTCTCTAATTTATCAACGTAAAATCAAGAATTTATTACATACATATAAAATCCATTAAAATGTATAAAAGAAAACCAAGGTGCATAACTCACACCGCTAGGAGGGGCTAGTGTAGCATGTTGCCATGTATGAAAATGTGAGAGACATTATTAATATTATAGGGTATTTGGTTAAAATCATAAACCTGAAAAGACAATATTTTGAATCCAAAAAAGTCGTAGACGACATAATGGTGTATGTTCAGTATGTTGTAGTTCTGTCAAGATGCATAGGTTAAACATCCGGAACAAATTCTTTAATGAGCATTTACCTGCTGAAGGGGATGGGGAAAGAAAAGTATTTTGTGGATTCAATGAAATGAATATAATGTTTTTTTTTTAGTTATTTATTTCAGTCCTCCTTCCTTTAAGATATATATTTTTTTTAAATAATATTCTTTACCGATCTTATCTTTGTCCCAAATAAACAGAGGAAAATATGATTGTAGCATTCCCCTTTAACCAAAATTTGTAACAAATAAACTGGTGTAAATGTGACTGAATCATTCCCATTCCACCAAACTCAGTAACAAATAACTGGTGAAAATTTGACTGAATCATTCCCATTCAACCAAACTTTGTAACAAATAAACTGGTGTAAATGTGACTGAATCATTCCCATTCCACCAAACTTTGTAACAAATAAACTGGTGTAAATGTGACTGAATCATTCCCATTGAACCAAACTTTGTATCAAATAAAATGGTGTAAATGTGACTGAATCATTCCCATTCAACCAAACTTTGTAACAAATAAACTGGTTTAAATGTTGACTGAATCATTCCCATCCAACCAAACTTTGTAACAAATAGTGAAAATGAATCTGAATCATTCCCTTTCAACCAAAGTTTGTAGAAATAAAAATAAGGGACACTTAAAATATGGTTTTATTTATATCATTCATACATATCCACACACAGGAGAAACAAATACAAGTCAAAGTAATCATTTTCAGGGGCAGTCAATACCTGCTGAAAAAAACAAGATGTTCATAGTTTGCTCTATAAATTATATATTATATTATGTTATAATATGATAATGCGTCTACAACAAAAGACAATGGTGACTTATGTGTTTGTTACCCCCTTATTATGTTGATTCATTTCAGTGTATGTAAGATAAAAAATACAGAGTTAGCATTCTTCTGATGACACGCGCAGTCTCTTTTTCTTTACATAGTGTTCAATGCGGTTTTCCAAACTCTCTGTAAACAAAATAAAATAAATACACAACAATTAAAAATGCAATAATTTCACTTTGGTTTTCGTGAATGAATAATTGCAAATCTTAAAAGCGGAAATTAAACCAACTTCCCGACCCGACCAGACCGTGCGCAGAAAAGCAAAGTTCGCTAAACAGTTTGTAGTGCAATCCTTTGATGGACTTTTTTGTGCAAGGCTTTCTCTCATAGTTTACATGCTCATTTTAATTGGGGTGAGTAAATTATAAAACAATTGTAAACGGTCTAAATACTGTAACAACATATTCGATTTTGGAAGCAAGCCGAACCTTTGTTCGCCCGATTTGGGATTCTCAATTGCGTGTATTATGCAGCGAGCAATTGACAAATCAATAAAGGGGATATGCCCATACCACCGCCTCGTTCGGCACAAGTTGGTTTGTTCCCCCTCGCCCTTATGGGCAGGGGTCTATTTTTCTTTGGGCTATGGTTGTGCGGCTTAGAATGGATCAACATAAAATTACTAAAAAATATCCTTACCACAAGTTGTCCTTTTCAACAGAGGCTGATATGTCTTGGGGGTGACTCCTTGCAACATGCAGTCACTCTGGTGTAGGAATTCTCTTCTTCCATACTTCAATCCCAACGTCTCTTCGATACTATTGGGCGGCCTCCTGGACACCTCTTTGTTATATAAAGTCTCCAAGTCCTCAATAATGTCTCGTATCATAGAGGCCCTGCAATAAATTGAAAAGTTAGTATTTTAGTAGGAAGCAATAATTGCTTTGCGATTAACATAGTCCCAGCTGCTCTCAACTGTCCAGAGCCAGTGGGACTAAGCCATCTGAAAAAAAAGGAGGGGGATGCGGTGGAACGATACAACGCTGGAACGTGCCACAAATATAGATACATACTACACATATATTATTTGATTATTGATTACAAAGAGTATGTGATGTAAAAAACAACTTAGATATAGCACAAAAATTTGGGAGGCGGGTATGGGTACTGCCGCTCCAAGGTAGGAAGAAAGGTGATGCATGGTGGGATGATGAGATTAAAAAAAGATATAACCGGATTACCACGTTGGGCGGTATTATAACCAGATTTCAAGGTGAAGGGCACGTTGCGCGCCATTATAACGGGATTTAATCCCACAATAGGAAACATGATGATAAAAAGTGTAGTAATAAAAGAGTCATGAATTACAACATATTATTTATTTCTACAGCGTACAAAACCAGAGCAATCTAGAGATCTCTATAATTTTCATAATTGAATTTAATCTCAGGGCATGTGCGTCAGACCGAAGGCCTTGCGCATCGGACTTTTTAATAATAGGTAGCAATGTTAAATGGTGTGACTAGAAAAGTGAATAAGAATAAGTAACATGAGAAACGTGTGTGTGACAAAGTATTCTAACCTGTTATGAATAGTAGAGGGCGCCAAACATCATTTTACATGATGTTAAATTTAGTATAGAAAAGCAACGACCAGCCAAACGATTATAACATGTTGCGTCACTCTTCCCCAAAAGATCGATGTCTCGAAATGTTCGTCCAATGTCGTTTGTAGCGTTCGCTGCGTCTTCCGGGATTGCGTCTACCGCCGGCGGGAGCCGTATTGGTACTGGCCGTTCGGGTCCGCTCGAGTTGCCGTCTCACCTCTTCTTGCCAGAATTCAGTGTTTCCATACTCCGAATAATCTTGAAATGTAGCGGGTAGTAAAGAACTGCTACAATGCCCCCTCAGCCAAAAGACTTATGCCTATAAGTCTGAGGTTCACCTGACACCTCGTGGCCAACAGGCCTTGAAACCACTCCTGCAGTAGAAATCAGTAGTTGCGTAAAGGAGGGCAGCAAGGGGCTTCAAAAATGACGACATGAGTTTCCGACGTCTATGTGGTGGAGCACCTCAGGTTCCAAGTTGTCCAAACAGGGCCCGTCCATTTCAGTTTCAGAAGTTGCCAGAGAAGGACAGCAAAGACGGACAGCATACTAAGATGATAAGTGATACTTCAGTCGCACCAGCACGGAAATGAAGAAGAAGCAAGGCAATCCAGATGATCCTGATGAGCGCATCATGTAGTACGTTGAGGGAAGATGATGATTGACTTGTTCAGTAGCACAGCACGGAGATGAAGAAGAAGCAGAGCAATCCAGATGATCCTGATGAGCTCATTATGAAGTAGGATGAGCGGAAGCAGAAGAAGTCTTCGTGAGAATGTTGGATGTCTAGCCTACCCGAACTGGTCATTGATTAAAGAAGCTAAAATTTATTAAAATAGCAAGCCCTTTTCAAGGAAAGAAGGTACACACCTTACAAGCAAGAATTATAATATATTTACTAATTGAAAAGGTGAAGCTCAAGTTGAAAACCTGAATAAAAACTCTAACAAACTGTTTTGTACTAAAAGTGACAGTTGTACATAGGCGAGGTAACCAACAATGAAAAATAAATTCCAAGGCCCAAAAACAATATAATAGTGAAACGTCATGATGACAAATGCAATTAATATTCAAAGGAAAATTTTCTTAAATAAGAAGAATTTACCGTAACATCGAAGATAACAGCTAAATAGTGTATAACCATACAAGTGAATAAAGCTAATAATCAAACCAAAAGCAATGGTAATTAAAAGTTTTGTACTACTTGACAATAGATGGCAGTAGTGTAGAAATAAATTTTAGATAGAAAATCAATAAATTTTCTTGTTAAAAAAATATTGAATAAAAATCTAGAGTTTATAGAGCAATTATATAGAAATTAATCTAATCATAATTATTTTATTTTCAAGCACATATTCTTCCGTCACAGAGCGAACCAGTGAATGACTGAAGAATACCGTAGAAAATTGACGAAACACATGATTCGTTCCATACTTTTCCGAGCTCTAGAAAAGCAGGGAAGGAATCAAATTACGAAGAAAATGTTAAAACATGCACTACAATAAATATGTAAAACATAAAACCCATGAGAGAACCAACCACCATAAACCTGTGAATGTGATAATGGCTTACCGACTATTGATATTGAAATTTTCATAAAAAAATCAACAAAAATATCTTAATTGTAAGCCTGATGAGGGCTATCATGTGCTAAAGAGCCTAAGCCATTATAACCCCACAACAACTCTCCCAAAGTAAGTGCTGAAATGACAGCATCTAGATAAAAGGTATATTTCCTTCAACATACTGAAACACAACAGAAGAGCTGGTATGCTAATGTGTGAAAACAAAAGCTCGAAGCTCATAAGCTTATGATAAGGTCATTCAACAAGACATGACAACTTAATAAGTAAGGTAGAGTGCAAAATAAGCACATCTTAATCAATGATACTGAGAAAAACAGCGGTAAACAATAATCATAACGATGAGAGCGGATCCTCTTGAGAGAAATAGATGTGTATGACAATTTTCAGACAAAACACAAATAACAATAGATAATAATCATTAGAAATGACGACATAGAAACATACAAAGCAGGTTGAAAAGAGGAATGGAATTCTCCAGGGAAAAGAAAACCATTACTCCCAATCAACAAGGTAACAAAAAGAAAATAAGTTTCCTATACCCACGTGATCAGTGTAGGTACCAGAAACCCGTTCACTTTTTTCCCTTTGTAAATAATAATAAAAACAATTAATTTTCTGCCCTAATTAAATCTTTAATATGGAATGTTCCAATAGGCTTTCCTTTCATATCTGCCAGTTTGTAAACGACGGCCGAGACCTTATCAATAATTTTGCTTCTTAAAAATTTTGGAGCAAGTTTGGCGGAGAAATGCTTAGAAGCATCGGACAACACGAAAGAGCGTCTCCAAACAATGTCACCAACTTTGAATTCCACATTCCTTCTACGAAGGTCATAGTGAACCTTATTCCGTTCGTAGGATTGACGTAAACACGTCCTAACTTGGCAGAAAATGTCATTAAGCTCAGAAACATCTTGAGCCCATGTGTCACGTTTCGAGAATGTTAAATCTTCCGAAGAAAAATCAGGTGATTTGTAATCTTTGCCTGAAATAATGGCTTCCCTGCCAAAATTTAAAAAGAAAGGGGTGTAACCCGTTACCTCATGTACAGCAGTGTTAATAGCAAGCTCTATTTCAGGTAAATGATTTGCCCAAGTTCGATGATGCGTTCCCACGTACGAACTTAAGGCTGTAACTAAAACTCTGTTAATTCTCTCTACAGGATTATTCTGTGGATGATATCTACAGTTAAAAAACATGTGACGTACATGATATCTGTCAACTAAATGTTTCAATTCTTTCGAAATGTATTGGGGACCATTGTCTGCGATGATGCAATCTGGAACGCCAAATTTTAGGAAAATTTCATCCTCTATAATAGCAGAGACATTTTTCCCATTCGCACTTCTCAGCGGAAAAATTTTTGTAAATTTAGTGAAGAAATCAGCGACAACTAATAGATATTTATAACCTTTCTTGTAGGAGCTGGGAAGAGGTCCCAATAAATCTGTCGAGATAACCTGCCACGGACGCTGGACCAACTTAGGATCTCCCATAAGACCGGGTGCAGCCTGATTTGAACTTTTCTGTCCTAAACAAGTGTGACATTTAGATACAAATTTCCTTACGTCTGAGGACATTCTAGGCCAGTAAAATTTCAAACAAATCCTATTCAGAGTTTTCATAATCCCAAAATGGGCAGATGTAGGAGGTACGTGATGTAACGCAATCAACTCTTGTCTTTGATCCTTAGGAACAACTTCCTTCCAATCATTAGGCTTATGCAGGGCTTCCATACTCTGCACATGCTTATATAAAACTCCCTCTACAAGTTTCCACTTCGAAAATAACTCAGGTTTAGCTAAAACGTCACGACACATTTTATTGTACCACCGATCAGTACTAATAATGGGAGATTGAACAATTGATGAAATAACTAAAGGATCGCGAGATAAAGCGTCTGGCACCACATTTTCCTTCCCTTTCCTGTGTTCAATAATAAAGTTAAATTGCTGCAATCTGACAGCCCACCGAGCTAATCTTCCAGAAGGTGATTTTAAGTTTACTAGCCACTTCAGACTATAATGATCCGTAATTACTTTTACAGGGATGGGTGACCCTTCAATGTAGCCCCTGAATTTCTCCAAAGCAAAAATTAACGCATTAAGTTCTTTCTCAGTAGTAGAGTGGTTCCTTTCCTGAGCCGATAACGATCTACTAATGAAGGAAATAGGGTGTTCCCTGTTTTGATCATCTAATTGAGAGAGTACTGCGCCTAAACCTTCGTTTGATGCATCACAAGAAATAGTAAACGGTTTATTAAAATCTGGGCATGCTAAGACCGGAGCCGCGACAAGAGTTTCCTTTAATTTAGAGAACGCCGCCTGCGCTTGATTATTCCAAGAAAATTTTTTACCAATGAACTCTTTTTTGGTTAAGTTGTGTAACGGAGCAGCAATAATAGAAAAATTTAAAATAAAACGCTTGTACCATGATATAATACCGATGAAACGTCTCAGACTCTTTTGTGAGGTAGGTACCGGAAAATCAACCACAGCCTTAACTTTGTCTGGGTCAGTTCTCAGACCATTACTATCTATGACATAACCGAGATATTTAAGCGATTCTCTACAGAATACCGACTTTTCAATGTTAATCGTGAGACCCGCCTCGAACAGTTTACGTTTTACAAGTTTGAGTAATGCTAAATGCTCTTCAAAAGTACTGGAAATTACGATAATATCGTCTAAATAAAAGAAAACTTTACCATCAAATTCTGGGCCAAAGATTTTAGACATGAGCCGCATCATTCTCGAGCTGGCTCCATGAAGACCGAAAGGCATAGAAGTAAATTGAAAAAGACCCCTTTTAGGAATAGTAAAAGCCGTTTTTTCCCTTGAACTATGTTCTAGTGGAATTTGATAAAACGCATCTTTTAGATCAATAGTGGATAGAAAACGAGCTCCCCCCAAGCTGTCTAAAATGTTTGAAATGTATGGTAACGGAAATGCGTCCCTCTTAGAGATCGAATTAATTCGTCTGGAATCCAAGCAAAGGCGGTAAGTGCCATTTTTCTTTGGTACTAGTAAGATGGGACTGTTCCAAGCACTACTGCTCGGTTCAACGACCCCCATCTCTATCATTCTATCAAGCTCTTTGTGTACAACTGGGAGCAGGTGAGGAGAAATTGGATAGTAACGCTGTTTTACAGGTATACTATTACCAGTGTCTATGACATGTTCCTCTAAATGTGTACGACCAAGTTTGTCCCCAGAAATTGAAATAAAATCTTTAACTACATTATCAAGTAAATTTTGTTGATATTTGGATAAGTGATGTTTGTCCACAATACCTCTGACTTCAGAAGTAACCCGAGGAGCAGATTTTACTACCTTCGTATTCATAAACTTAGAAATATCCGGACAAATTTTAAAAGATTTCCAAAAATCAATACCGAGAATAACATCCGTCTTTATATCTGGCATGACAACAAAAATAAACTCTTTTACAACATTATTACATGTTATAGGAAGCGAGATTTTCAAGTTACAGCAAACGGAATGACCCGTCGCAGAAGTTAAAGAAAATGAATTATTGAGCTTAGCCAACCTGGCACCAAGTTTTATAAGTTTTAAATGAAAATTATTACCGAGAATGGAAACATGTGAGCCTGAGTCCAACAGGCCAGAAAAAACAGTTCCGAGTGTAGAAAAGGATACGAAAGGACGGCCGTCCCTGTCAGCCTTCCCTCCGCAACCTGATGCTCCTAAATTTTTGTAGAAATTCCTGACTACCGAAAGCCATTCTTGCCATGCCGGATCGAGAGCAGTGATACTGGTGGAGACGTCTTCCGCCAGCGGCACAGCTAACGTCCGGCTCTCGCGTTTTTTTGACCTAACGCAAGTGCAGTCAGGAGTCTTGACGCCTGGACATCCACAGCGGAAGCAATAAATCTCCTCCCTGGAATTTACGTTGTAACGTTTAAAGGACATGTTTTTATGAGAAGAATTCGCATGCCTGAAAGAATTAGGTTTAGAAGGAGCATTTGTATTTAGTGGCGCCTTTTCACTAGCAGATGAAGGGGTTTGAGGGGACTTTGAACCTTTCCTCTGATCAGAGCGACTGTCTGCCAATTCAATTAATTTGCCCAATCTTTTGAGGGTAGCGATGTCCGGAATGGAGTTTAATGCAAGTTTTTGAATATATCTGGGAAGCATATTGCACTGGAGAATTTCCAAAATTTCTACATCAGGCAATTTCTTGTTTAATCTTTTATTTAAGATGAGAACATTAGTGATAAAGGTACCAAGTGAATCGTTAGGTGCTTGCATAGTTGACCTCAACTGTGCAAGGAGTCTACGGTCATAATCGAGAATTTCATATTCCTCCTTGAGGCCTCCCACAAGGTCATCCCAGGATTCGAAAAGGGAGCGATTGACCCTCAGCCAATCTAGGGCAATTCCATCAAAAAGTTCAAACGCGCCTAAAAAAAGATTGTGCTTACTTACAGAGCGAGACAGGGCAAGTTCTTCAACACGTTCAAGAAACTTCCTAATGCAAGTAGTGCCATCGTACTTGATATTCCATAAATGCAGAGGAACCAACGGAGATGTGGGAACAATAATGTCTGAAACCTTGACGGAAGACATGGCGGATTCTTTCACTTGACTCCTTGTATCAGGCATTGTGACTAGATGTACCTAAAGATTAATTGGAAAAAAAAAGAACAACAAGGCAACATTAATCACGTCCGAAGACGGCAATAATCAAAAATAGTAAAATTTCCAAAATCGGAAAAAAAATGGGTGTAAAATTATTTGTACCTACACATCTAATGGACAAAAGTTCAGAAATGGACATACACCAATACTACAATTTCAGATGTGGGAATCTGGAACAACTTACAACAATAAAAAAAAAATACGAGATACCCACCAATCTCGCAGAGTACCAAACGGACAATAAATAATTTTAAAAGGTTAAAAGTAATAATAAAATTTTTAAAATTGTCTTCAATTTCTAAAAGAAACTCGGCTAGGTGACGACGCAATCCAGGAAGACACACTCCAAACGACATTAAAAACACGAAGAACAGGCCAAATACTAATGTCACACATGAAAAAAAAAAATCAATTCAAAATGCTAACCTAATTAAAATGTTAAAAATATCCGAGAAAAACCACGTTGGGCGGCCATTATAACCGGATTACCACGTTGGGCGGTATTATAACCAGATTTCAAGGTGAAGGGCACGTTGCGCGCCATTATAACGGGATTTAATCCCACAATAGGAAACATGATGATAAAAAGTGTAGTAATAAAAGAGTCATGAATTACAACATATTATTTATTTCTACAGCGTACAAAACCAGAGCAATCTAGAGATCTCTATAATTTTCATAATTGAATTTAATCTCAGGGCATGTGCGTCAGACCGAAGGCCTTGCGCATCGGACTTTTTAATAATAGGTAGCAATGTTAAATGGTGTGACTAGAAAAGTGAATAAGAATAAGTAACATGAGAAACGTGTGTGTGACAAAGTATTCTAACCTGTTATGAATAGTAGAGGGCGCCAAACATCATTTTACATGATGTTAAATTTAGTATAGAAAAGCAACGACCAGCCAAACGATTATAACATGTTGCGTCACTCTTCCCCAAAAGATCGATGTCTCGAAATGTTCGTCCAATGTCGTTTGTAGCGTTCGCTGCGTCTTCCGGGATTGCGTCTACCGCCGGCGGGAGCCGTATTGGTACTGGCCGTTCGGGTCCGCTCGAGTTGCCGTCTCACCTCTTCTTGCCAGAATTCAGTGTTTCCATACTCCGAATAATCTTGAAATGTAGCGGGTAGTAAAGAACTGCTACAAAGATAGAAAGCATAGTTGTGTCTGATTGCGGCTGGCAGTGCTTCCAGTGAAGAGAAGGATCGAGCGGATGAAGTGTATAAGGGATGTAAGAAAAAGGTAAGAGTTAGAGTGAAGGTACGAAAGAAACGCCCGGAAGAGGAAGAACCAATCAAAATGACAAACCACTTCCAAGAAAACATTTGGAAAGAAGTCAAAACGTCCCGGAGTGGTAGAGAAAATGGAAGAATGAAAGTGATAAAATCGAAAGATGGATGAAGAATACTGCTGCTGAATATTTTAAAGAAGATAGCTGTATAATTCTCACATGGTTGTACAATCTTTTTAACCAATGTTTAAAGGAGGGTTACACGCCTTTAGATTGGAGAAGGGCTATCATCATGCCGTTATACAAAAGTAAAGCGAATGTGGGAATCATAGGGCTATTAGCCTGCTAAGCTCAGTTGGCAAGCTGTAAGGTAGAATTTTGATTGAAAGGGTAAGAAAGTAAACAAAGGATAAAATATGGGATGTGCAAGGTGCTTTTATGAGTGGAAGGGGGTGCATGGTCCAGATCTTCTCATTGTGTATACTCACTTGTAACGGAGAAAACTACAAACCCCGGACTGAGATCGATTCTTCAAGATATCGATCGATGAGAGACATCTTTATTGCTACCCGTGAGCTGCGCAGCACATTGCGCAGAAAAGAGGAGAATCATTTATTTCTCCAGCGAGTCAGATTTTGGGAGCGGAGCAGACGACTTGTGACTTGCGGAACCATCGGCGACCAGTACCACAACATGGCGGGTTGGAAGAAACTTTCACGTAAATCATCATTTAACTTTAGATAGTTTATCGGGTTATCTTTATCCTTTTAAATCTTTTTATTTCTAGAAGAAATAAATGGCGCCCTTTATATAATTAACCTCGTAACTTTTATGATGACTTTCATTTATAAAATTCAACATGCAGATGCTCTTCGAGTCCTGCACACAGCCCGGCTAGCTCAGTCGGTAGAGCATGAGAATCCTTTAGTTTAAAAAATAGAGTCTCCTTTGCTACTTCATTTATTTAATTAACCTTATATTGTACTAGCTTCCATTCTGAATAAACGATTATTTGTTAAACTCATCCTTCTTTAATTTACAGTTGATTGAATATGTTTTTATTTCAGAATACACGCAATCCATATTTGATTTACATTAATCATGAATGTTTCCTTACTAAATCGTTACAATGGCGCCTGCAACGTGTGTATATCGGTTGAATTTTTTTTGTAAATTTTTCATTTTGAATGTCATCTTTTTCACCCCAGTAGGTAGAATTTTTTTTTAGACACGTGTGGTCAATATCATTTTGGTCGTGTTTAAAGTTTTTTTTCAACGTTGTGGTTTGGTTCACCGATGATTTCGTAAGTTCACACTTTTTTCTTCTTCTTAGTTTAAAATTTATTTTATTTTGGTTCCCGCTTTCAAATCTGAACTCATCTTGTGTGCCTCTAGCTATATCTTGAGTATTTACTCATTATTTACCACGTTTTATACGTAGCTTTTTAAAATCCTAACGAGATAATGGTTATTGTGTGCTAATTTGTTTTATTTTGTCCTAACAGAGTATTTAGGTACATATTTCATCGTTCACGAATGGCGCTAGAAATGATCATGATGCGGACAGTAGTTCTTCGCATCTCATTTTTTAAAAAAGATACGGAGTAAGTTATTTATTTAACCTCTACTATAACTTTAACATCATGCGATTGTTAATTTTTCTTTGAATTTCAGTGTATGAAACTATATTATAGGTTCCTTAATTTCCGTAATTGTATTATTTCGAAATATTATAGCTACCTTATTGATCCGTAATTTCCTTTCAATAATAACCTTTTTTTTCACCTTATAAAGTTAATATTACGTTTTAAGTCATGTGGATGATTGTTACATAAAAGTGTTCAACTCTTAGTAAACCATTTACACATATTATTGTGTTCTTAAATTATAAAAATATAGTTACAAAGATTTATGATTTTTAAATTTGGAATTTTATTGTCACTTTCAATATACTTTAACATAATATATTTTTTCTAATTCCTGTATTTTAAAATTAAAATGTTGCATTTGTTTTTACTCAATAATGAAATACACAAAACATGCTTTTCAGAGTAAATGCTGTTTCAACATTGGATAAATGCTTCAGGACTAGGAGCGAGACGTCACACCTGCCTGATCTGCGTTTTCCTTTGCTGTCGGCAAATTGCTTTTTGAAGGTTTTCTTTTATAATTTATTTAGTTTTTTAACTTTTAATATACAAGATAGGACCATTAATATTCAATGCTCATATTTTGTTTATTATGGCAAAAGGGTTTTCAACAAACAGGGAATGTTTTAAATCTTTTTTTCAACAAGCTCAGTTGGAACTAAATTTTTTATAGGTTAATTTTTATTTGTCGGCAATTGTTTTCAAGTAATTCTGAATTTCCATTCTTTCAATTCATACAAGGTTCTGTTTTTTTAATTAATTATTAAACAAAACATAATTTTTTCACGTACGACCATATTTTTTTAGTTTTTGTATGCTTGTCCAGGAAAATAGTTTTTACAGGTTAATAGTCATTGTGTTAAGGCGTATAATACAATTTTTATGACCTTAATTAATTTAAAATATCAAATCTATAAGTTCTACAGGAATTTCCATTCTAAACATTCATTAAACAAGATATTTTACAGAAGGTTTTACCCTATTTTACCTTTTTCTTTGTAATTTGGGTTTTGGATTTTTTTATATTCAATATTGTTTATACGATATACTTTGCAATCGTTTTAATCTTTACATTTAGCTTAAAGGTTATTGCCGTGTAATTTGTTCTTATTCAATAGATACTATTTGAAAAGAATTTATTTCAATAACTTCCACATGACTATAATTATCATAAATTTCGTTTTAACGTTATCCGTAAATATCGTTTTAAATGTAGAAAATTACTACATACAAATTTGATCATTTTAAGAAACAATAATTTCTTTGATACTATTCTTATAATTGGCACAGAGTACCTTATTCTCAGGCACTATTAAGGACATTATCTTGTCACCTTTTTTCAAACGTATCATGCTAATACGCATGAGGTCACTTGCAACACATGGTTGTTGGGTGCAAAATTTTCATGTCATTGTTGCATGAAAAGTTTCTTTTTATCTTTAAATTCACTTTATGTTTTGGTGGACGACATTTCTATTTGCCGCCATGAATGGGAACTGTCCATCCTCCATTTGTGTTTGTTTTGTGATGTCATGTTAATGTCATGTACTGTCATGTTTTGTCAATCTAGTGGAAACAGTTACAAGTTGTTACAACCGCTGAGAACTGTTATTATCCCACATATACACGAGTCTTGTGATAGGCTTTGTTTTGTATGCATTGTTGATATGCGATAGTACGATATTGTACTTTCAGGTTTGATTCCTGTCCTTTTATCATTAGTCCATGGGGACCCTGTCACTGAAGAGTTTTGAGGTTACGGGGAGGCCATGTACTATTTGATATTGTTTTGATACTATTTGATAGTGTGAAATCTTGGTAGAAGTTTTATTTACGTTCATATGCGCGTACTAAATACGAACGTCACGTTGTATTTTTTTTATATTGATTAGGTTTACCTTCTCTTTATGAGGATCTGAGGTACAAAACCATCAATACTAAATTAATCAGACTTTCTGAGTAATTTTCTGATTACCAAAAAGTAATTTTGTTTTTCGTATTAACTGTTAACCTTCGGGGATGTGTTTTAACAAGTTGGCGAAATAAACGGTACTGAGTTTTTTGTATTAATTTTGCATCGCAAATTAATAATCTTGTACCTGAGTAAATTAATGTTTTTTTGTTGAATGTTATATGTTGTGCGTTCATTTAACTCCTTCTGCAAATATCCTTACAATTCTGATATTTGCATAATGAATTAGTTTGTTGTTTTATGGGGGGTTTTTTTTTTCGCATTGAATTTTGTTTTGGATATCTACACAAATATCTTAAATTCTTAAAATAGTTTATTCTATTTGAACTTTTGTTTGGTTTTAAAACACTAGTACTAGTAATATTTTATTAAATTCTTCCGAATTTTTACAGAGCTGACATCTATCGGATGTTTTTAAAAGTTGTTATTTAATATGGATTTATTTATTTTTCAATTGGTTTTGTCTTAGATCTATTGATTGGGTTTGGGTCCTTGATATCAATATGCTTGCAGGATAATTCACTAGATGGTGTTAATTCTAACAAAACATTTTAATAAATAAATTTTCTTTTGAATTTCATTTTAATAAAAAAAAAAAAAACTTAAAAATATTGTTTCTCCAGGTTTACATTCTGTTACTAGAATTTTTGTCATTTTGCTACATTATAGTAAAAGGGCTGCTGTGTTTTCCTTTTGAAAGGCTTTTCGGTTTTCAACATTTTATGAAATTTTTTTTCTGTATAATCTTGTTTTTTGTTGGTTAACCCGTTAGGTAGATAATTATTTAGGGAAAAGAAATTGACTCGCTCACCCTGAAGAAGCGGAACTGGCTGCTCAAAAATATCTGCTAACAAGACAAGATTTTTATATTTTCACCATCATCTTTGGAAGTCTTCATGGTTTGGGTCTGCTGCTGCTGCTTACAGAACAATTTCAAGCTAATATTCCCTGTTTTCATCGCAGATGGTCTACTAGTTTAACTGCTTCAATTTGGAGGATGGAAATCTCAACATTTGTAATTATACACATCTATTGAAGCTAAACTATGACGCCTGAGGGTTCCTCTACACCACCAACACCAGGAAGAAATCTAATGCAGTCATGTGCTTCGGAGCCAGGTGGTCCGTTCTTTTCTTTGGTGGAGGGGAAATGTAACGGAGAAAACTACAAACCCCGGACTGAGATCGATTCTTCAAGATATCGATCGATGAGAGACATCTTTATTGCTACCCGTGAGCTGCGCAGCACATTGCGCAGAAAAGAGGAGAATCATTTATTTCTCCAGCGAGTCAGATTTTGGGAGCGGAGCAGACGACTTGTGACTTGCGGAACCATCGGCGACCAGTACCACAACATGGCGGGTTGGAAGAAACTTTCACGTAAATCATCATTTAACTTTAGATAGTTTATCGGGTTATCTTTATCCTTTTAAATCTTTTTATTTCTAGAAGAAATAAATGGCGCCCTTTATATAATTAACCTCGTAACTTTTATGATGACTTTCATTTATAAAATTCAACATGCAGATGCTCTTCGAGTCCTGCACACAGCCCGGCTAGCTCAGTCGGTAGAGCATGAGAATCCTTTAGTTTAAAAAATAGAGTCTCCTTTGCTACTTCATTTATTTAATTAACCTTATATTGTACTAGCTTCCATTCTGAATAAACGATTATTTGTTAAACTCATCCTTCTTTAATTTACAGTTGATTGAATATGTTTTTATTTCAGAATACACGCAATCCATATTTGATTTACATTAATCATGAATGTTTCCTTACTAAATCGTTACACACTGAGAAGTTTCTGGCAAAAAACCAGCAATTTTTCTGCATCTTTGTAGATCTATAAAAAGCAAATGACCGAGTCAACGGGAAAAAGCTATGGAAGGTGTTGTCTAAGTATGGAGTGAATACGAATCTTACTCAGGCAATTGCGTCTCTGTATGAGGGAACCGTTGCATGTGTTAGGGTGAACGGTGGTTTTACGGGGTGATTTGATATCACAAAAGTTGTTAAACAAGGCTGCATAATGTCACCGTGGTTATTTAATCTATACATGGATAATTGTATGCAAGAATTGAAAGAGGTGGGATTGGGCGCGAATTTGAGTAATCTGGAAGTATTTTGCCTGTTGTATGCTGATGATGCGGTGCTGATTGCTAACAGTATGGAAGATCTACAGTTTCTCGTGTCTAGGATGAACGAAGTATGTGTGAAGAATGAGTTAATGATGAATGTAATTAAGTCTAAAGTAATGGTGTTTGAAAGAGAGAGTATGAAAACAGTGTGCAATATAGTTGTGAATGAGGAATACTTGGAGAAGGTGGATGAGTTTGTGTATTTAGGAAGTATGTTTACGAGAGAAGGAAAAGCTGACAATTCTGTAAATGCAGGTAACTTCATTAATGGAGGACAACACAGTTGGCGCTAACAAAAAATTGTCCAAAGAAGCGAAGTTAGTAGTCCACAATGGATGCTGGTACCTACCATGATGTATGGAAGTGGGGCATGGAACTGGCAGAGAAAGGATGAAAGTAGACTGAATGCTGTTGAAATGAGATCCCTGAGGTATATGTGTGGTAAAACCATGTATAATCATTATTATGTATTATAGATGTATGAATGTGAATGAGGCAAGAAGTGTGTGCCAAGACCGAGTTGTTTGGCGGCCCGTCCTCTCTGCCTACACCTGCGGCGAAACGGCGTGATGATTAGTTAGTTAGTTAGTTACTTCCGTCCTTCCTCTGCCATTTCCATGCCTCACTGCCATACATCAGAGTTGTTTCATATTTATAAATAATACTTACTGTATAGCAGATTTGGACCACTGCGACTGGAAGTTCTTGATTACAATGGCCAGATCTTCCAGATCCACATGCCACCAGTCCTTCTTGGCCACAAACTTCCCCGACAGCGCCATGTTTTCATCTTCGGAATGTTGCATTGGTTCAGCGTCCGACAATTTACTTTCTCTGCCGCCAAATCTCAAAAATATATCTCCATCACCTTGTTCAGCACCAGCATGTTGACAATCAACTGCAATATAAAATAAAACAAACAATAATAATAAATGTTTTAGTACCTTCCTTTTTTTTTGTAACAAATAGAAATAAAGATGTGCTCACTGGGATCTCCCGTGCTGAGGATATCATTTACATATTATTAAAATTTAGTAGTATGGATAATATGAAGTAACTAATTATAAATATATTATGTAGTTCTTTTTCTGGAATAATTATAAATGTATTTCATGGTGTTTTTATCAACACATTTTTTCACGATTTTTCGACAAAACATTTTTTTCTGTTGCATTCGATAAATACTTATAATATTTCAATTATTTTAACAATACACAAATTTATTGCTGACGAACACATACATTATGAACTGTGTTTAGTTTGTGTACCGAGATATTGAAATAATCAAAGACATGTCAAATCAGTACACAGAACCGACAAGGAAGCGTTAATAAAGAAATGCGTACCGTTATTATCTACATTTTCCAATGTACTTTCCGATGACTCCTTTTCATGCTTTAATGCGTCAGAATCACTATTCTCTTTGTCTAGAATTTGTCTTTTCACATCAAAGATACCGCTATCACCCGTAGCCTTCTCAGATATATTCCCTTCAATTTGACAAAGACTATCATTTTGAGATTCGTTAATAGAAAAAGAAACTTTCACTTCTTTTTGACTTATAAAATTACTATCTTCTTCTACGACTAATGTTTTATTTGTGGTGACTTCTTTTATTGTTTCAATTTTATGGTTGCTACTTGGGTTCAGATCTTCGATTAATGTGTTTTTATTAATGTGTGATTGGTCTGTTTTATTTTGAAGTCCGGTTGTTTCTTCAAAGTCATCCAGGAATTCGAAAGCGCAGTGGTACAGATTCAGAGGAAGGTCTATAGCCATATTGTACTGAGGTTTCCTGGAAAGGGGATATAAAAATAAAATATTCGATCTATGTATAAGCATATCACCAATTTTAAATACAACAGTATTATATTACTAGCAAGATTTAGATATTAGAAACTTCACAAAAAGATATTAAGAAGATAAATAAAATAAGAAGTGTAACATTTTTTTAATTTTTCGAACCTTTAATATAATGTAAATATGTAATATTTTAAACTTGTATTATTTTATTTTAATCTAGCTCAAGTTCCCGGCATTGCCCGGGCTTTACCCTTTATAGTTTTTCAAAATCAGATATAGACAGTAATTTTCCTCAAGAATAATCAAAAGCAAAATTTCATCAAGAATAATCAAAATTCTGCTTTTAAGGGGTGGTAAAAGGGGATGGGGTGGCTTTTCAAAATCTCTTGTAGATAGTTACATTCCTCTTGTTTTGAATGTAAAGTGTGCAAAATTTCATCAATCTCGGAAAATCATGCCGCCACAGACACTTCCTTTTATAATATGGTGACTGGATAAATCATCACAATGATAATTCATCACATCTTTAAAAAGTTACACAAAGTTATGGAAAGTGATGAAACAAAAACTTTATTAACTGGGTTAAGTAGGTTAGGTTAGGTTTAACTTTTTTTTTTCATCGTTTCTAATGACTTTATATCACTTTTTAAAGGTGTGTTGAATTATCATGGAACCATATAATATATATAGATGAATACTTCACAAGAGTCCCAACTGCTCCCAGTGACAGTGGGACTATGGCATCACAAATCGGGGTTTTGTGAGGTTAAAGAGTGTAGGGAGGGGAGAGGGGGGTTTGAAAGTACCCAGATCTTTTCATTAAACATGGCTAAAGTCATTAAAAGTTATTAAAGTTAAAATGAATTGTAACGTTAAAGAATTGTGCAAGTTTGCAAGTTTGGATTGCAAGTTTGGAGTGCCCGATTATTGTTTTGTTGAGAGTTTTTCGGGTGGCTGCCCTGCGATCGGTTGGACGAGCGGGCTAAAGAACGCTGGTAGGAAGGTCGGGGTGACAATACGGGAGAGGACGATTCCGCAGTGTGCGTTGCGTTTTGCCAGACAAAGTGATATTGAAAAAAAATGAAAAAGAGCACGCGGATACCATGAATCGATCCTTCGGAGAATGAAGGATACAGACTTTCCGTGTGAACTAACCAAACATAAAACAGACGTTTTGACTCCTGCGCGAGATCAGCCGGTTCTTTGTTCGAGTGTTGTTGTTCAGTGAGATTGAAATGTTGAAGGATACAGACTTTCCGTGTAAACCAAACATAAAACAAACGTTACAATGAATTAAATTGTACAACTTAATGACTTGTTACAACGTTACAAGTCATTTGAAGCAATCATTGTATTTAGAATTGAGATCTTTCACCAAAGCGACCCCTCTGGAATATAGTCGAATGCGCCATAGAAGTAGTCTATATGTAATGTAAATTATGTAGTAGTTCAGAAAGAGAATATAAAAATGCCCACCTTGGGTTAGTTTTGACATCCAGTAGCTGAGAGATGACGGAGGGTTCTTCATACCCGCTGCCGACGAGGAACAAAATTCCTGCCATGCACCGAATTTGGTGCCACAGGAAGGCGTTGGCTCGCACCAGGAGGTAGTACATTCCATATCCTAGAATCATACATTCATATTGGGGTGGTTCACAATATGCAACACAAATTCAGATGTAACATTGTCATCAAACATCCCACCAATGACGTAGTGGTAGCAGTGAAAGGGAATGTTCCCTTCGACCCCAATATCCAGTTCTCTTGTGGTCCTGTCTGCTGGAGTGAGTTATTTAGTCCTCAGGGTTCTTCAGAAGTCTCTTCTCTACTATCCCACCATCTTCATAGAGGTCACATCTGGCCACCACGGACGTGGCCGGGGTCGGTGTGAAGGGTTCGTAGGACCACCTACCCGTCCCACTACTCACTGTCTCTCGTCGGGACTGCCAGGGTGCTGTTCAAGGGCTGTTTTGTGTTGTTCGCTGCCATGGGAACGTGTTTAAATTTGATTTTTCTTTCTTTTTCCTTTGTATGTTCTTCTTTATAAATGTTGTCTCTCCATTAGCTTCCAGAACAAGAACAAACTGCCTTGGATGAGAAAATTTAAACGTTTTTGGTATGGATAAATGTATGTTGTGCCGTGTGGGGACTGTCGGTTGCTTTTAGAACATTTAATTAGTAGCTTCGTTTAAAAAAAACAAAATTTGAGTCTTGACGTGAGAATCGATAGAGGAAACCATCTTGTCCCTAAAACAGTTTGGGAAAGTGGTGGGTGCTCTCATGAGACTGTCCTCGAATAGCCTCATTTTGCTTTTTTTACATTTGAAAGGTCCCCGTTAAATACCGATTCTCAGTGCATTTTAGCTTTATATTAAATTGTGATCAGTTGACAGGCGTAAGAACATGACAGTTGTCATTGTCTGCAGATCACAATTTGTTCAAAAGCTGAAACAGATTATGAAAATTAACGGAGGCTTTTCAAATTAATAAATAAATACATTAAAAAAAATCATACCTTTATCATCGCCCTGCTGGGACTTCTCCGCCACAATCTGCACGCTCTTTACGTGGCGTACAAAGGCTGTGACCCCGTTGGCCACGTCCATCTTGCACAGGTTCCTGAAGTCCCAGGAGCCCTGCAGGCGCTCGCATGCGTCCGACATGGCCGGCAAGTCCAGCGAACCTCGCGGAAACCAGTATTTGTAGGTACGCTGCTTGCAGTCAAACCTGAATTTCATAGATGGCATTAACCCATCTGGGTTAACTGGTTATTCTCCCAAGACTGGGAGGCTGCACTTCTTCCCACACACTTGGGTAGTTCACAATAAAATTATAATCTATTTAAAAGTACAAAAAGTGTTTAATTTGGGGTAATATGGGGTGCAATACTGCACAGTAAGAATCCTTCTCAAGTGTGCACAGAGGTCACAAATGAAAATTATTACGCCGATGGGTTAGTAAGAAGATTTTAATTAATTGAGTATAGACATACTCTTCAGAATTTA
Source organism: Hesperophylax magnus (assembly GCA_026573805.1). Taxonomy (NCBI): domain Eukaryota; kingdom Metazoa; phylum Arthropoda; class Insecta; order Trichoptera; family Limnephilidae; genus Hesperophylax; species Hesperophylax magnus. The sequence continues at coordinate 6,101,694 of JAIUSX010000184.1, read as the reverse complement.
AAAACTTTTTCCTTTAACCCAAAGGATAGACATTAACTTCTTCATAGAGCTGTTATGCTCGACGAACAATCAAATCTCGACATGGACCAAGAATCAGCAGTTAACGGGGACCATGTCCAAAATTCTTAATGGAGTAAATTGTCGATTTGATCGTCAATTAAATACATGTGGGGGTTCTAACATTTGAACCTATCTACAGCAATTACGATTTCATCTCCAATTTTGGGTTCCATCCCACGTTTGGTGTCAAACGAGGTGATGGAAAAATTAAGAACCGTTAAGACTTGCAATTTGAATCCATCGTAATATCCTAACATGTAATTATACTGTAATAATAGAAAGAAATAAAAAACAGTTATACTGCTGTGGTAATTAAAAACACAGTATCTTCCTTGACTGTTGGCATTAAACACAGTTTCAGATATTTTGTAAAAAAAGTTTTCACTTGATATTTCAAAGCCAATAATACTATATTATTATATGTATGTTGATTAGGATAATAATCCTAAGCATCCTAGGCTCTGCTAGAAAGCTCATCACGCCTTTAAACAGAGAAAGAAATAGTTGAAATCTCCACTTGCCTTGCACTATAATACTCCTGGATGTCTGACATTGGCGCCGGCAGCCACGAGACGGCCCTGATATCCGGGGGCAGCAGCCTGTTGAGGATCTTGCAGTAGGCAAGCTCGGACCGGCGCCCCCCGTCACAGGACAGCTGCTCGTCTATGGAGAGGCAGCTGCGGACTTCTATGGAAATTACCTGGAGAAATAAAGATCAATCAATTCGAAGAATATTTACAAATAAGCAACAAACAACTATCAGGCTGTTTTTTTCCAATTAACTACCACAAAACTCTGCCTTGGCACACACACCTTGCTTGGCTCACATTCATGCATCGCCTCATACATACTTTCCTGTTATTCTAACTAATAAGACGTGTCCCAACACAAGTATATACCTGTCCACTGGCAGACACCCCCTTGTCCGTCCTGCCGCAGCGGTGGTAGTGGGACTCGGCCCGGGCCCTGATAAGGCAGCCCTTCTCCAGGGCCCTGAATAGGTGGAACTCCACCGTGTCCGGGGAGTCTTCCTGCACCGCCAGGCCTCGGTAGTTGCCACCGAGGTAGGCGATGCGCAGGAATATTCGGCGGGTCTGGTATCTGAAATAGTCAAATTATAATTTGTGTGAAACCCTCTCATAAGATTCTTTAACATATTGATAAATAAACTTCTTATGTTGGAAATTTATAAGAGGGTTTCATTGTATTAATCGCAGATCAAAGAAACAGGACATTTGCCATTAAGGGTGAGGGGAAGAGACTTACATGAGCGGGGCTGTGGTGTGCTCGTGGGCGTCTACTTTACAGTGATTTGCGAAAAAATGTATCTGACAGTCAATAATACATTTTAATATGTAGTTATTTTGTTAAAATTAAAATCGATTGATCACTTGGCGGCCATTGTTATTTGTGTCAAAGTTTTAAGATTTTTTTTTTTCTCTATTATTTAAAACCAAAATTTGAACATATGATCCCTAAATAGGTTCTTAGGGTGTTAGTTTGAGTTTAATTAAAAGATATTTAAAGAAAACTAACCAAAAAAAATCATTTCAATATTATTATTCAGGGTGTCCGGGGATAAAGTGCACTTACTTCGGGAGGTGGTTCTACATGATGGTAGAAGTAAAAAGAGATAAATAACTTTTTTCGAAATTCCAACTTTTTTTTACCAAACTAAAATATTTTTTCATGGAAGAATATTTATTTTCATATACAAACAATTCAACTTTAAAAACTACCTTAAAACGTTGGAATTGCAAAAAAAAAATTTTCTTTTCAACTTCTAAAATCATTTAGAATCACTCCCAAAGTTAGTGCACTTTACCCCCGGACACCGTGTGTTTAGGTAAGCAATATACAGAATTAGTAGCAGATATTTTTAATAGCATCGAAAGAACTTACAAAAACATATTTTTTTAAAACAGTTATTAGTTAACATTTTGTTTCCTATAGCCTGATTGTTAATTTTAGTTGTCAAATTTAGTTATCATACTATGTTTGCACTTTTTTTATTATTTGTTTTTGGGGTGTTATGCCGTGTTGCGCTAACTCCTTCTTTAGCCAACGTTTCGGACACTGCAATGCTGTCCGAAACGTTGGCTAAAGAAGGAGTTAGCGCAACAGGGCATAATAAGGCCCACATAAGGCCCGGAGAATGACCAAACACCGTTGCATCAGATGTAGAAAGGCTATTTGTGGTCCACATAATGTTGACATGTGTGGGCACTGCGTAGACTGATATTTTGATATTAATTTGTTCATTATAAACCTTACTTTTGTGCCATGTAACAAGTTCCTATCTTAATGAAATATTTTTGATTTATTGCGTACTCCACTCGACGAAAGTGTAATTACAATGAAACAATGAAAATAGTTTAGTTATCTAGGGTTAAAGAGATGGTGACATAAAAATATGCATGGTGTGTGGAACATTGCTTGTTTTTCAATTGTTAATGTTGTGCACAACTACATTAAAACGTAATCTCTTAAAAATAATTTGCCGTAAGTACATGGATAGTGTAGTTATTTCCAATTTACTACAACATAATATGTATTTAGAGTCGCGCACTTACAACTTGATATGGATAATAATGTATGAGTATTTTAATCACACATTTTTTTCAAATGACCTACCACACCTGGATCCCTAGAGCCGCCTTTGCTTGTATCGTAAATAAATAAATAAATTATGTCAAAACATGGCATCAAGAAAAGATGTCAAAATGTCATGTTATTAAGTTTTTTTTAACAAAATAGATAGTAAAATGCCATATTTTCCATTTCCAGAAACTGAAATACATATTTCTCATTATTATCTAACTGATTCAAAGTGTTTTAAAATAAAATTTGCGTAACCCTATTTTCTGTATATTTACCTTATCTTTAATTATTTCCCAATTTTTGGCTGAGATGGTGTCTTGGATATATTATCTATTTGATTTTATTTATATGGTTTGAGTCTCGGTTGCGACCATTACCATTTTTTTTTCTGTGTTTGTTTCTATTTAGAGTTCTTGATATTATATTCGTCAATGATTAAATATTACAATGAGGTTTATAAGTTATTCCTAATAAAAAATGAAGATATGAGGCCTAAGAGTCCAAAGAAAGATCTTACCATTTTCCAAGTTCCGTTTAGGCCATTTGTACACGAAGATCAAAATTAGGCACCATTGACCATTGTGTCATATTATTATGTCCCAGAGTAAACGATAACCATAGATGTTTGTCTTAACACATCTAATTAAAATCAACAACAATACACATTGAATGAACCAATGTGCTTATTATAATTTATTACAATAGATTAGGATCTATCTACATTCCTTGCAATATTAGTGTGAAATATTGTTCCCATGCGGGAAGTAGGAAGAGGAGTGCAGCGGCTGTCATTCTCGCCCGAATCCTTCCGAACGTGAACAAACTCCTTGAGTTTTTAACATTAATAAGTCAATTTACAATGATTATGACTACTGATTATGGTAAGACCCTACTAACCGATTTAAGGTTATACCGTTGTTTTCCCCATATTTTCCAGTACAACTTGTACAGTATCTCATTGTGCATGTCGGTATTTTGAAGTTATCGCCAGAGTCCTGTGCCATGCGAGCGCTTGTAACCGACAATTGCCCGTGATATCTCACATTGGACAATGATCCCATATGCGTGGCTCGGTAACCGGATAAATCATCACAATGATAATTCATCACTTCTTTAAAAAGTTATATAAAGTCATGGAAAGTGATGAAACAAAAACTTTATTAACTGGGTTATGTGGGTTAGATTAGGTTAGGAAAAAAAAATATATTTTTCATCGTTCCTAATGACTTTATATCACTTTTTAAAATTGTGTTGAATTGTCACTGTGTTGAGTTATCATGAAACCGCGTGACTCATACTTCGAACGCCAAAGCTAGTTCTATCTATATACCTCAATGCTGTTAAAATACTTTGTTCTGAAATTAGCATAATTTGATAATACAACTAGCAGTTCTATCAACAGTAGACCTTGCGTCCAAAAAAAGTAAGTTTTTAATTTCCTCTTACTTAACTTCTCGGTCGTGCGCCAGCTGATTCTGTTTTTTGTTTTTTTGTTGTTTTTTCTGGGTAGTGCCGTGTACGGAAACCAGCTTTAAAGAGTAACATATCAGTAGGCTACTTGTGGTTGCATCGCAGTCACGTAGCTTATAAGTACCTCTGTGTGCGAAGGGCCATAGATTAATTATCTGATCAGTGCTACCACCCGTTGGTGTTAGATTAGTACCAACCTGCTGAAATCAAACTCTCTAGCTTTCTTTCCATCTCTCGTCTCTGCCGTCTTTTCCTCATTCTTCTTGGCTATAACGTTCTTCAGCTGTAGATTGTTGGCCTGCAGCTGTATTATAATGTTCACCAACTCCTACAGGGAAAATCTTCATTAGTTTAATTAAACGAATTCGTTATCGTTCAAATTCGACATAAGAATAACTGGAAACCAACAAAACACTTAATCATTGTATTGTTATTTAATAATTGCAGATAGGAAACAAAAGCCTAACCTAACTTTAAAATAATCGTGACTACAAGACAATATTCAGCTGTACCTCTTTTGATAAAAGAACCAAATCATCTTTTGACAAATTTTTGTTTTTACTGCGGTCTACTTTTAACTTGTTCATTTCTAAACCGGCTTTTAAGTTTCTTAAAAACAAACTGCGCTCCATACTTCAAATTTTGACATTTCAAAATGTCATAGATAATTAAAAAATCAGATGGAAGTAAATATTTTTCAAAACGTGCATTGTAAGGAGCGGTGGGCACGTGGGCAGAGTCGATGAGTCATCGATGGTTTACACTATCTTTTTGATCATCGAAATATTTCGATTGGTTCTATGATATTTCATCAACATGACAATACACACCTTTAAACAGTGATATAGAGTAATTAAAAGTGACGAAACAAAAACAAAGTTACATAGTTACCTATGTAACCTATTTTGTTTCATCACTTTTCATGACTTTATATCACTTTTTGTAGATGTGTTGAACTTTCATTTTGATACCCGGTTTTGTTACTCGTTTTGTTTTGATACCCGGTTTTGAACTGTCATTTTGATACCCCCATTTTGTGACCCGGTCACCTTCGATTCATTATCACGGACAAATCGATTCTGTCAAAAATCATCACACAGTCCGAGACAATCGTTTTTGAAAATCATTCGAAAGCACAGCCGTCGAGACATTGGTCAGAATTCACTCGAAAACGTAAATCGATTCCCAACTCCGAGAAACGTCAAAAATATCTCGGATTGCTTGACTAACGAGATCATAGAATGTAATATTATTTCCGAAATTCCGTGGTACATTGTGTGTTACGTACTACCTAATTGATTTGATATCTACTTGGAACTGGAAACTGGGATTACGCTCTTATTCTTTGCTAATTGCCAAATATCTTATTATGATATTATCTACAAACCGAAGTTGTAAAGGTTATTAATAAACATAAATTGATCATTTTCATGGTGCCGTTTTTGTGAAAAATCACATCGAAGGCGCTCCATAAATAATCTTAAGATTGAATGTATTTTATGTGAAAGATGCAATTGGCCCGATATATAAATATTATATTCGGTATTGCTTTAGTGTCCAGGTTTTATGTCCGTGATGATGAAATATTTCCATTATTTATTCTATCGAAGAATGATTTAACGGAATAATGAGAAATGTGAGGAGATTTCTAACCTCTAGTAGGAATATTCAAGTATGCATTATTTTCTTATATTTGGAAGTAGGTACGAAACAAAAACGAAAATATTTGTTAAACATCTGATATGAAACGCATTTAAATTCATAGTCATTCAAATCATTATAATAATATTACGATCATTACGCTGCTATCTCCAAGTATATAATAAATGTCATTGCCACTATGAAAACACTGGTTTAGCCCATATTTTGCAAATGCAATCTACCAAAATTTTGCCATACAAATGCACCATACTTTGTCCAACGTGCCTCCTCATCTCCCCACCCGACAAATCTACCTCTGTCCGCAGCTACTGCTCCCGCTGAACTCCGAGCGATTAAATCGATTAATCACTCGATTCTTTTCGATCCTGCCCAGCACTAGTTCCAATTTCCTACAGTTCCAAAACAAAAAAGCCATAATATCGTCGCTAAATAGAAGATTACGCTATAATAGAAGTTGATTTATGCGCTATAAGTTATCAAAGTTATTTAGTTATCCACCCAGCTCTTATACTACAGTGAAAAGCTATTACGTCATCCGATTTTAATAGATTTTAAATCTTGTAAACATACATACTGCAAAATCATATACACATTGTTTTTAGTGTTATTATAATATTATGTTTCTCTTGATAAATTATGTGAGCACTGGATGTTAAATCATTTATCATATAAAATCAATTCCAATAGAAGTACTTACCTCATGTTCATTCATTTGTTAGTTTTAATTTGTTCTCTCCATTATTAAAGCCACTAAAGAAGGTATTTTTAAATGTTCTCATTTCAAGTTTAGTTATCCACCCAGCTCTTATACTACAGTGAAAAGATATTACGTCATCCGATTTTAATAGAATTTAAATCTTGTAAACATACATACTGCAAAATCATATGCACATTGTTTTTAGTGTATTATAATATTATGTTTCTCTTGATAAATTATATGAGCACTGGATGTTAAATCATTTATCATATAAAATCAATTCCAATAGAAGTACTTACCTTATGTTCATTCATTTGTTAGTTTTAATTTGTTCTCTCCATTATTAAAGCCACTAAAGAAGGTATTTTTAAATGTTCTCATTTCAAGTTTAGTTATCCACCCAGCTCTTATACTACAGTGAAAAGCTATTACGTCATCCGATTTTAATAGAATTTAAATCTTGTTAACATACATACTGCAAAATCATATGCACATTGTTTATAGTGTATTATAATATGTATTATGTTTCTCTTGATAAATTATGTGAGCACTGGATGTTAAATCATTTACCATATAAAATCAATTCCAATACAAGTACTTACCTTATGTTTATTCATTTGTTAGTTTTAATTTGTTCTCTCCATTATTAAAGCTACTAAAGAAGGTATTTTTAAATGTTCTCATTGCAAGTTTAGGTATCCACTCAGATCTTATATTTTAGTGAAAAGTTATTACGTCATTCCTATTTTAATAGAATTTAAATCTTGTAAACATACATACTGCAAAATCATATGCACATTGTTTTTTAGTGTTATTATATGATCTCTTGATAAATTATGTAAGCACTGGATGTTAATTCATTTAATTTTCAGAAATTTTAGTTTTGTAATCATAATTTCCTTTCTTGGCTTTTTCACGAGTCACGCCACTATCTTCAATATGTCACTACATCGTCTTTTAATTTTTTTGGTTTTAATTTACTTTAATAGGGAAAATTTTGTAATAGTAATTTCATTTCCGGGCTTTTTCAATAGTCGTAACAATTTTTTCGACAGGATACTACATCGTCAAAAAAATGTTTTCTCATTTTTTATTATTATTATTATGGTATGAAATTATATTTAATCCCATACTCTCAGTAAAGCTATACATATATGATAAAAAAATAATATCTTATACTCACTTTTATGTATTTTACTTTCATTTTGCAATAGCAACTGTCTTTATCATAAGTCATTTGTCAATGGGTAACAATATACTTATATAAATTTTCATAGATTAGAAAGAAAACCTCACTCCAAATACCCACACATGATCAAAATCATATCTCTATATATTCATTATGTAATTGATCTTATAAATTTTCTTTTTCTTCATTTTTTCATTGTAACTTATTTTCAGCATCAACCTCTCTCCATCATAAGTTCTTACCATGATATAGGCCATTTTATTGTTTTTAGTATATTTTTAGCATTCAAGATTCTCACCATACAAATAACTTTCAGAACGTACAATAATACGTGTTTCATACATCAATCATTGACACAAACATCACAAAAAATTCCTACACATCATTCAGAACTCACTAACTCTTATATTTATATATTATATTAATTAAATTATAACTTTGATTCAGCTGCATGTGACTAAGTACAGTCAATACACTATAAGAATAAGAAGAACTATAAGAACTAAGTAAAGTTAATACACTGGACTAAACAAGAGTCGCTTTTGATGGATCTACCTATTTCTGTCTGTCCTAAAACGGGTGATATCCTAGTTGGACAGCCAAGAATCGCTGTAACAATGTATTATGTCATGTTTTTTTTTTTTAAATTAAATAAATAAATAAATTAAATAAATAAAAGTTCAAAGGGTTTTATTTGTTGATTTTAGCATGATTTCGACTCTGCAGCTGAAAGGATGACTGAGAGTGGTTTATTTATGGGATGGTTCTTTTTAGTTTTTTGTACTACATTGTATACTTACGAGCTGTGTGCCAACTTCAAAAAGAGAACCATGGAAAGCAATGGAAAGGCTTCGGGTGCAATACAACCAAACAATGTATACCGTATGATGATTTCCTAGGCACTGCAATGCATTTTCAATGTTCACGGAAGGGCAAGTTCCCAGATTTGCAGCTCTAATAAGAATTATGGTGGCAGGATCATAAATAGAAATATCCTCATCATTAATTATTTTTATTTTTTATTAAATAATTAATCAATTAACAGAGTATAATATTTGTTAACTAAAATCATTCATATAATTAGTTTTCACTGCTTTTGATTTTTTTATGTTTATCTTTTATAGAATACTTTAATAATTTTATGAATCCCGTATGATTCTAGGATCGAGCATCGTGGAGCGCTGGAGAAAGATGTTGCCCCCTATAATTGAAGCCCCCTCGAACCGCTCTAATAAAAACCAAGGTGGTTGAATATTTATTTTCGTATGATACCACCCTCTTTTCTTTTTTCTTTATTTCGTTGTTTTTATTTTTATTTTTGATTTTGTTTTATTTTTATTTATAAATATGTTCTCACAAACCCCTGTATGTTATAACTATGTACTTATACTCTCTATGGCATGTGTAGGATTGCACTTACCTCCCCACATTCTGGAATAAAGAAAATTATTATTTTTATATAACGCCATATTGCTCACCATACAATACCTGTCACACCTAAAAAGATCACGTGTTATAAGTCTTATAAGTGTGGGCGTAGCGACAATATGTGCTGTGATCTGCTAGCCAGGAGATATTTAAAAATTATGCCAACCCAAGGTTCGTAGAAAACGTATTTAACAAGGTTAGCTCATGAGGGGGTAGAGCGGTGATTGGCTAGAAAATAGTGACGTAGATAGAAGCCCATTTTTCAAGGGAGATTTGAATTTACGAGGCGTATCCAGAAAGTAAGTGTACTGAATTTTTGTAGGTTACAAATTTTTTTATTGAAACAAAAAAATTACATGGTTACCGTAGTACATAATAATATGTAAGCTATTTTTCGACATAGTCGCCATTCTTCTCAATACAGGTGGTGAAGCGGGGTATCAACTTTTTGATGCCTTCCTCGAAGTAGTTTCCCGCCAACCCCTTCGTCCACTTCTCCACCTCCTCCTTTACCTCGCTGAAAACCCTTTCCCACCCATGTACAGCTTCAGGGAGGTAAAGAGATGATAAGCTGAAGGTGCTAGGTCAGGGGAATGCGCAGGGTGGTTCAGGACATCCCATTTAAACGAGGCGAGCAGTTCCTTTGTGGTGTTGGCCGGGTGTGGTCTGGCATTGTCGTGCAGCAGGCTGACTCCCTTTGTCAGCATGCCTCTCCTCTTATTTTGAATCGCCTTCCGCATTTTTTTTAGGGTCTCACAGTATCTTGCAGAGTTGATGGTCTCCTCTTGAGGCAGATATTCAATCAAAATTATGCCTTGACAGTCCCAAAACACGGATGCCATGATTTTCTTAGCTGAAATTGTGGTTTTGAACTTTTTGGCGGAGGGTGAAGAGATGAGAACCGTTTTTAAACTCGCGATACCACTTGTACACACTCGTAGGATTCATAGCTTTAACACCATTTGCAGTTTTCACCTCATTATAAACCTCAAACGGAGGTTTTCCCTTCCAAACGAGATAACGGATGACGCTGCGTATTTCGCACTTGGCGGGAGATTGGATTGACATTTTTCACGAAACGTGTTGTCGCGTCGACACTTCTCAACGTACTGACCTTGAACCGGTCTCGTTGCGGAGGGGAAGAGTCAGGCTACACGTAAGTGTAGCCAACATGTCGAAAATAAAATTCATTCGGTCATGAGAGCCTCAGTAGACTTACTTTCTGGATACGCCTCGTACTACAATACTAGTGGCTTAAAGCGACTCGGAATGCATTTGCAATGATATTTTATAATGCGTTGGTAATGTTATACAAAATATTATATTAAAACTAATGTTCGGAATTAAAGGAGTTTAATCCCAGGAACAGTTACTTATTCATTAGTGTTGTAGAATCGAAGTAATTTATTAGCGCCCTGTACATATGCCTTTGAAGACATTCAAATTTTCAAATTGAATGCCTCAATTAGCAAACTATCATGATAAGGATATGACAGGGAAAGTGTTGAGGATAAATGAATTTATACGTAGATGTATGTATGGTGGAAGATACTCTCAGCATCGCCTTAGTGAAAGACCATCATTCGGAATCGAAGCGTTGCTTGAAATGGTTTTAGCTGTATTTGGTGACCCTATGTAAATAGCCAGGTAAAAAAGTTCCCACCTTCCTCTTCCTCATTCCCTTCCTCTGCCAAAACTGTTTTCATCACAGCTAAATGGAATAATACAATCTATTTATGATGCAACATAATTGTACCGAAATTAGCCAAATATAAACGCGAATTTCAAGAATTACTTTTTTTAGATATCAGCTCAAAACAAGAGGCCTCAAAGAAAATAAATTCCTCGGGGCCTATGTCATCTTTGGGGATGCTATAAATTCTCCTAACACCCCTTTCTTCGATCATTATATAGTCTTATTTTACCATACATTGGTATATCAAGTTTCACTTGATAGTGCCATGGTTTCCTCTGGCGTCTTCGACTTTTTCTACCTATTACTACTGTACACCATTTGTTACTTATCGTCTTTGATTCGACTCCGTATTTCATTCCAGTGCAGATAAGTCTTCCTCGGGCGTGCCCGAATTTTTCTACCATTCACCAATTTCACCACTCTGTACCATATTTTTATCTACTGTTAAAAAACAACATTAAATCGTCTTTAATTCCACACCGTGTTTCATTTAAGTTCAGAGATAATGCGTTGACTTTTTTCGACTCGTATGTACAAACAGAAATGGGAGGAAATTATTTTAGATTTACCAAAAACTAATATAACATACCAAGTGAAAAGTGAAAGATATCGTTCCTTTCGATCGTTACCAAATGGTCTTCGAGTGACGTCACGAGCTTGCGATCGGCCCGATGCGTTTTTTCCGAATAGTTCCTGTATGAGCCAACTATTCATTTTCTACGAGCCTCGTGAGACCCCCTCGTAATTACGCGGCTATCGTCTGTCAAATTGACAGATCCCATACAAAGAAATGATGTTCGGCGGCAGTTCCCCCGGCAATTGATCTGACCCCCTCTCCTGGGAAAGATTATAGCGTATTGTGTCTAAGGCTTGCACCTGCATTTTCAACAATAATAAACTAGCAGATCTAGCGGTTCATTCGTTTCAATTTTAGTTGATCAACTTTTATTGAACGATAAGATTTCTAACTAAAAAAATTATCAAATTTGTTGAAAGAAGGTTCACAGTAACTTGTCAATATGGTGTAGAAAGGTGTATTGTGATCAGAAAGGTTGAAATATAACCTTGCGATTTACAGAACTTCCTAATCCGTAAATCGGTGTTCAGTTGTTGCTGTGGAGATGTTGATTAAAACTCTCGGATTTACTGAAGATGAATTTATTGCGAGTATAATTTTTACAGAAGATTCGCACGGAGCTCGCGGTGTAACGACGGGGGGAATAGTCAACCGCGGGGTTAGGACGCTAGATACAGAATAAATTATGCTAGTCACGGTTATCCGCTACTGGTATATATTTTATTCTATTGGTCAGTGATACCAGTGGAATAAAATATTGTCAAATTAAAGTGGTCCTTCTACAGTGGTTTCAAGTAATTTGAAAGTTTTTATAAGAAATAAAGTAGAAAAAAAATAAATAAAATCAACAGTGATCTCTTTAACATATGCACTGCTAAAATGTTTAATCAGTACAGATCTATATTTCGACATAGGCATATTAAAACACATCCGCTAACATAGCATAAGAGTTACCAGTGGTGTGTTATCTATTTATAACACAATTATTAAAGTAAAATTTATTATTACAATAATATGTAATCAAGAAATCATTAGATTTGTAAGTAGGTACTCATATACAATGGCATAGCAATAGCATTCACATGGGGGTTTCGACCACAATGGGATGGTTCAACCTTGTGTAATCTACGAGTATTATTGTTTTTTTTTTCTAAGCAATACTAAGGCCGGTGCGGGGGGAGGGGTTTTGAACTCCATAACCCCCTCCCTCTCCCTCTACACGGCCGGCCCTGTGCGTGCGCAATTGGAGCAGTCCGCTCCGGGCGCCACCTTGCAAGGCGCCAAAGCGCAACAACATAGAGTTAAAAAAATTTGTGATACCGCACAAGAGTCCCAACTGCTTCCAACCGTCTGGAGCCAGTCAGACTATGGCATCCCCAATTAGGGTATGTTGTGAGGTTGAAGGTAGTTTGGAGGGGAAGGAACCAAAACACATTTCAATCAACGTTTCAATTCTGAATGGTGATCTTACACCAGGGCGATACTGAGAGTACCGTCCACTCTGGAACGTGCTGCAAATAAACTATACATAATTTTAAATTGTTAATTCGTGAAGTGACACAAATTAATCAAATAAAATTTACTTGGTCACGCCAGGATTTGAACCCGCGACCTCCAACTTGCTAGTCGAAAGCCTTACCCTCAGCACAGGGCCGGGACCGACTACCTACTCGGACTACGACTCGGTAATCGATCAAATTTTGTGAAAATAATAAAAAATATATGAATATTTAACTGGAACCGGGACGTAACTTACAAATTAACACATAAATAAAATGCAAAAACTCAGTAGTCCGGGATAAACAGGACTTCGCTAAGCTCTGTTAAAACGGGAAAAAACAAATTTTGGTGGAACCTATAACATACAATTTATATCTTCTAATAATGTATTTGATATCAGAAACGATTTGTGCTCCAATTTTGGAACAAGCTTATTCGGGAAAGGCAATATCATTAGAATTATATATAAGCTTCATATAAGCTTCCAATCTAGGGGGGGGCAGCTTGAATTTTTTATAGTGCTAACAGGGAAGGAACAAGAAAGTAGTCAGAAAAAATAAGAAATATTTACATATAACAGGGCCGTATTAGCCGTGTTAAATTTAAGGCCCGCTTTAAAACCTTCAGAGAAACAAGAAACCACTTTTTTTTCAATAATTTTACTGATTACTAATCGTGATTTAAATTTTAAAAGAACATACTTAAAAGTAAAAAAAAAAACAATTGAAAAAGATTCTAAATACCACTATTTTAATTTTGAATTGTGTATTACGCGCATGAAAATATTCTTTTGCATTTGGATATATCAAATAAATTTATACTAAAATACATAATATTTACTAAATTACAGTAGCTACATCACCAACATATGGTAAAAAATGAAGATGTCGATCAGTAGGTAGGTACTATTCGTACCTACTATAATAAAAAATGTAACCTAAAATAATGTATTGCTCTATAGGAACCTATATTAAACATCTATAAGTAAACCATAGACAAAATGCGAGAAATAATAAAAAATCTGCCTCAACACAGGGTCGCCTAGTGAGGCAGGTTATGCACAACTTAAAATATAGTATTTTATGCCATATCTATATAAAACTCTTATATACATATTTACTTTTTCTTCTATTAGAAACTGTTCTATTATTGTAACATTAGTTTTTCAACAATGTCGTTGTTACTAACTTGCATATAAATAGGTATTTTATTTACTAATGATATATTAGATATTCTGTAATTTTTTTGATGAAATAAATAAATTTAATAATTTAATACTATAATAAGAATATTCAATGGGTAGGTACCTACCACCTACCTAGATAGAGACTATAATTTACTTCGATTAGGTACAACACAAGTTGGGCAATTTTTTCAAAAAAAAATTTCTTTAATCTCCCCTGGAATGACGTGAAACCAGCCCAATGAATTAAACATTATTAAGGTCTATTCATTGAATTACCTTGCCTGGCGTATTCTATTCCTATTCGGATATTTTTTTATCATTACGTACTTGGGACATGTAAGTAGTTTTTGGGTTATTTTTAGCTGCATTCGTGTGGTTTGCCTGTCATGGCCTCGTAATCGAAAACACTAAATAAAAGATGGAAGGCTACGAAAAATACTAAAGCCTTTACATTAGGGTTTTACAAAACAAATACCACACATTGATTTTAAATTTATGAGGCACGCACAGGCGTTGCTAGATGAAACAATAACCAATGTAATTACATATGTACATAAAGTCGGTCTACATAAAGCGAACCAGAATAGTTTTTAGGTTATAAATACGTAAAAGGATAATATATTTTGTAGGTTCTGATTAACTTTCTTAAGATTTTCGCCCGTGGCGCTTTACGGTGCTGTGATCGAATTTTTTATATGAAACTAGCTGACATGTACCCGGCGTTGCTGGGGGGTTATTATTAAGAGATAGACGTATACCATCGCAAACTTTTCTGTAGGTCTTTTTAAGACATACAATTCTGTAGTACATTATTTTGATGTATCTCGTAAGGTTTAGTCAGCGTTAACAATGTAGTGCCCGAAAACATATTTTTACGACTTGATTATAAAACATGGACTTTTCTCTACTTTCTGAGAGTATAATATGCATGTATTATATACAAATCTTCCGGAAGAAATTATCTAAATGAGAGTGAAAACTCTATCAAAATACGTTGCGCAGTTTAGAATAACTAAGCACAAAACGATAGCGACTTTATTTTATACTATTTGGAGAAGATAGAGACTAGTGGATCCCGCAATGCTTCGCCATTGATAAGACATTTGCAATGCTTCACTATTGATAAGACATTTGAAATGCTTCACTATTGATAAGACATTTGCAATGCTTCACTATTGATAAGACATTTGAAATGCTTCACTATTGATAAGACATTTGAAATGCTTCACTATTGATAAGACATTTGCAATGCTTCACTATTGATAAGACATTTGAAATGCTTCACTATTGATAAGACATTTGCAATGCTTCACTATTGATAAGACATTTGAAATGCTTCACTATTGATAAGACATTTGAAATGCTTCACTATTGATAAGACATTTGAAATGCTTCACTATTGATAAGACATTTGAAATGCTTCACTATTGATAAGACATTTGTAATGCTTCACTATTGATAAGACATTTGAAATGCTTCACTATTGATAAGAAATTTGAAATGCTTCACTATTGATAGGACATTTGAAATGCTTCACTATTGATAAGACATTTGCAATGCTTCACTATTGATAAGACATTTGAAATGCTTCACTATTGATAAGACATTTGAAATGCTTCACTATTGATAGGCCATTTGAAATGCTTCACTATTGATAAGACATTTGCAATGCTTCACTATTGATAAGACATTTGAAATGCTTCACTATTAATAAGACATTTGAAATGCTTCACTATTGATAAGACATTTGAAATGCTTCACTATTGATAAGACATTTGCAATGCTTCACTATTGATAAGACATTTGAAATGCTTCACTATTGATAAGACATTTGAAATGCTTCACTATTGATAGGACATTTGAAATGCTTCACTATTGATAAGACATTATCGATAGCGAAGCATTGCAATATAGGTGACTCTGACTGCATTTGCAAACGATTTATTTATAATATGTCGTGATATTATATTAATTATTATAAACTAATGTTTGGAATAAATGGGAAAATCCCAGGAATATTTGCAGTGACCCTTCCACATTGATCGGGGCGGCCCTGTGCAGGCGCAATAGGAGCATGGTCACTCCGGGCGCTGACTTGCTAAGGCGCTAAGCAGCCAAGCAGCCAAGGCGCTGAGAATTATACTTAACACCTAATGTACTTATATATACGCGAGCCAAACTGCTGAACTGAACCTCAACTTATGGGAAAGGAATAAGGCAACCGCAAATAGCGCGAAACGCCGCTTGCAGTTGCTTCGTTCCTTTCCCGTAATTCTTGGCTCGGTTCGCGTTTAGGTTCGCAAATGTATACGTACCATAACACAGTATTACAGTATTATGCATTTTTTTACGTAATTATTTAACTTTTATACCATTAAAAGATATTTTTTAGTTCAATCATTTGTAGATTGTAGGTATATTCAGAGTTAACCATACTGTTAGATAATATCAGAGATGTGCTTTATTTCAAATAAATCCATTTCAAATGGAAATGCAAAATGGGTATTTTCCATTATGCATTTTAAATGCTTTTCTAAAAACCATTTTGCGTTTTGCATTTTAAATGCTTTTCTCAATGCATTTTCCATTTTAAATGCTTTTTTGCAACATTCTTCCTACTATCTCCACTCATCTTTTTTTCATAAGCCCCAAATATCAGTCGGTCCTCAACCTCGCTATGAGAGATAATTTACATTTGTCAAGTTGCTCCCTGGTAGGAGCCCTGGCAATTGAGTGATACCATTACAAATAATACTGATTCAAATACTGAACATGGGGCCCTGACGGTGTAATATTAAATGTTAGAAAGCAGTTTCTATGTTTTTACGTTGGCAACATTAGTCCCGTGCAAATTTTTTGTGGTTTCATAATCTGTAGTCGTGGTGTTTTTGGATGTACCATCATGTAATATGTTTGTTCTACATTGATGTCCATTATTAATGGACAAAATTGTTTAAAAATTCTATAATTATTTTGATTGTTTGACCTGAGAAACCATTTTGCATTTTCAATGCATTTTGAAAATAGGTATTTTGCATTTTGCATTTGAAATGCTTTTCTAAAAACTATTTTGCATTTTGTATTTTCAAATGGAAAAGTTTTGACCCATTTCCATTTTGCATTTCAAACGGTTTTGGGTACCCATTTTGCACATCTCTGGATAATAGGTACGGAAAAAAATGTATACTATTGTTAATTTATTAAAAATCCCTTAAAATTATTCGTAATCTGGTTAAAAACGGGATTGCAGGCCCTTAACAAATGAATTGATATTTTTTCTGATTAACTTTTAGTAAAGCACGAAACACCATGATCTTGGAACACATGTTCACTAAATTTTGAATATTCTCGCATTTCGTCATTCACGAACACGTGTTCCGATATATTGGGAATTTACTAAAAGTTTGTCAGGAAACTTCCTCCGTTTTTAACCGGATTGCCAATGATATGAAGAGATTTTTAATTAATTAGCAATATTTATTTTTCTCCGTGCAGTTTTTCTCCTGAACCTAGATCCTGGGAGTGTTAAATATCCCATGCCGACGCAAAGCAGGTCCCCACTTGTTCAGTGTCCAGATCGGAATAGCCAGGTAGGTACGTCCCAACTTTCCCGTTTACCATCTCCTTCCCCTGCCGACTTCCTTCAGCCTCACAACATACCTCAATTGGGGATGCCATAGTCTCACTTGCTTCGGACAAATAAGGTTCTTGTGCGGTAAACATTAAAAACGAAGGCCTGAGAATATTAATGATCTCAAAGTCAATTTTTTGAAAGCCAAACACATTGTAGACAAAGGAATGATATTAAACCTAACCAATAACCCATCAATCGATATTGTTCATGATTTCATGAACGTCCCTGACTTTGGAATAAAGTAGGCTAATGTATGGATATAATTATAGGTTAGGAGGGGCACGTAGTTAGAGGTAGGTACTTAATAGTATTAGACCACTGGTAAAAATGATTTAATAACAATAAACCGTTCCTACCTACGTTCGGGTATGTACCAACGTAATGGGAAGAAATTTAAAAAGAATCGGTATAATTGTGAAGCATATTGGAAATCATGGTAATGGACAGTACGTACCTATCTGCGTAGATAACTAAAATAGAACAATGAGAATTTATTTTGGTTTTTAGTGTTTAGTTAAAACTCTTTAAAGCAGGGATGGGGAACGTAACGAAACCAGTAGCTTTTCACCTTTATTCATAATTATGTACGTTGTACGTTGCACATTTATAAATAAATATACCTACCATTCGACTTCTAGTTCTGAAAAATTGTAAGAAATTGTTAAAAATTAACGCAAATCTCAATGTAACATTGCGTAATGACTGCTTTACACCTTACGGTTTTTTTCGTACCGATCACCATATCGGGACCAACACGAAAAAATTTCGCGTAACAACCTTAGAGAAGAAATAATATTTTGAGACGGTACTAAATCGTCATCAAATGGCAACACGTTGAACATAACCATAGATCACAATCATGAAATCATCAGTCACTGTCGTTTGCGAGCTTTGTCACGTGCTTTGTCAATACCCAATCGATGTTTTTGCCTACCCGTTCGTCTTTTGAACATTTTCAAAATATTTTTTATAGGTACCTATGCCTCTGGAAAACTGCCTAACTGATCATCGTATCTTGATCGGTACGTTACTCATATATTATTCGATATTCGTATAATATATGAGGTATAACTACCAAAACCGCGCAAATTCCAAAGCAATGACTCTCATAACCCTGTCTCCATAAATAAAACCGCTTACCCTGTTCATATTCATTAATTAAGAAGTATATTACAATATCAAGTCAACACACATAGATATTCGTTATTCTATGAGTTAACTGTACGTATGTAAAGATCTCATGTATTATTTCCTCATTATTATAACGACTATTTAAACATTGTACACAGTGGAGGTTCTTCCCTTAGGTCTATTGGTGTTTGACCCCCCAAAATTATAAGACAACAATAATAATCAAGAAGTAAAAATTAGGTACCAAAGAAAGCTTAGGGACGCTTAGGTTATGAGCGTGGGGGAGACAACACGATATTATATGTTTTACAGAGATGGTTACATAAACAAATGTCGGTTTTTCATTTTACACGCTTGTAGTGTGTGGAACAATGGTTGTTTTTAAATTGGATAATTCGGGAAAGGTTTGGAAAAAATCTTTATGTTGTTATCGATTTACAATGAAACTGAAGAATGAAATAAAACAAAAAACGCAAGAGATCATTGTCAAATAGAATCAAACTCTTATTTTATTTACTTTAATGTTGTGCACAACTAAATCAAAAATTAATATCTTAAAAATAATTTGCCGGAGTACATGGATTGTGTATTTATTTCCAATTTACTATATTAACATAATATGTATTTAGAGTCGCGGACTCTAAATACTATAAAACAAATTGATATGGATAATAATATATGGGCATTTTTCACAATATCAAATAAAGATTAAGTCACACATTTTTTTTCAAATGACCTACCACGACTGGATCCCTAGAGCCGCCTCTGATTTTTTTTTTTTTTTTTTTTTTTTACAGTAATACCGCACAAGAGTCCCAACTGCTCCCGTCTGGAGCCAGTGAGACTATGGCATCCCCAATTGGGGTATGTTGTGAGGCTGAGGGTATTGGGGAGGGGAGGGAGATGGGGAAGAGGAAGGTGGGGAAGTACCTGGCTATTCAGATCTGGTCACCAAACACGGCTAAAGCCATTTCAAGCAACGTTTCAATTCTGAATGGTGGTCTTACACCAGGGCGATACTGAGAGTATCTTCCACTCTGGAACGTGCCGCAAATATACTATATATTATTTTAAATTAATTAATTTTAAATTAATTAATTGTCAAATAACACAAATTAATCAAATAAAATTTATTTGCGCACGCCGGGTTCGAACCCGCGACCTTCGGATCTGTAGTCAAAAGCGTATACCACTAGACCACGCCGGCCGTCATGTTGTACATGGAAAATATGATATTAAATATATGTATGGTGAATTGTATTTCTTAATCCCCCTCACTAGGGTGACCTGTGCTGAGGCGAACTAAAGTTATTCATTTCTGTTTTATTAGTTTTCAAGTCGTTTTTAATGATTTTTTCAGAGTTTTTTCATTAATATCTTTCAGCCAGATTTTAATTCTTGATTTGTAATTATTCTGATTTTCTATTCGCTTTATATCAGGGGAAAGAATGTTGTGGAGTTTCGTCACAAAATAAATATAATTTCTTTGTCCAAATGCGGTTTTATGACGTCCGATATGTTTTATGTAATTGTGAATGGACCTTGTTTGACGAATACGAGGTACTGTAGAGGATTCAGTATTTTTGAATAGTTTCAATAGTATATTTTTAGCATAAATTTGTTGTACATTTGGTACATCAAAACTATTGAAAATTTCAATCGAAGGCGTTCTTATAGGTACTTTCATGTCAATTTCAAATGTCAAATCTTCAAAGATACACACGAAATTTACAATATAACAGTAACAAACATTCACGATCAATAATAAAAACACACTGTTAAGTAAATACTTAAACGTTTTATTAATATTTTAAATATAACATGCAACAGTTTCACGTAATATAGTTAAGTAAAACAATGAAAAATGGTATGAACAAAATGTCAATCATCAAACATACTCGCAATATCAGTAATAATAGATACTATAGTCTTTTTACAAATATTTTAAATATATAACTGAATAAACATGAACATTTTCACGTAGTATAAAACGTAATACAATGAGAGAAGGCAGATGTAATATAATGTTCGCCATCACAAACTGTACGAAAATCGGTAATACCCATAGACATATGAATATTAGTAGACCTGCCCTAAGTGATTAAAAGCGTATTATCCCCACTCCCCATACCGGTTCCATTGAGCCGGCTGGGCTCGCATATGGCTTCAAGTGAAATTTGAAAACGTGACGTCATCATTCTTGTGCGAACTATGGTCGAGTCATCATCGGTTCATTTTACGAAATAACACGGCAAAATGTTGACTTTTGATATGAAAACTTGTAAAAATAGATGTGAAAAAGAGAATAAACCCAATTGTCGTATTACATTCCATAAGTAAGCATTATTTTACTTTATTTTAAGCTTATTCACACCGTATTATATGGATCAGTTTTAGAAACATATACTATCACATCACAATGTAGCGATTCTCAAGTGTGCTCATCGTTGTTTACTGGGGTAAGTAAATTATGAGACATTTGTAAAAGTGTCTTAACTAAATACTCTGAAACTAACTACGACTCTGAAATAGAAGCTGCCTTACTTTGCCGAATTTGGACTTCGCAAATTAGTTCATAACGTGGCGAGTAATTTGCGCTCCCATGTAAAAATGTGTATTCATTCAAACGCAGATTTTACTTTTAAGAAGTAAATGGTGATATTATAATGCGAGATGCCTATTTACTGTCAGATTGATTTATTGACGAATCACAGTCAGCCTTACTCCCCTCGTTCTTCAACAGTTGATTTTACCCCTCGCCCTTATCTTCTCGTCTATTAATTCCTATGTCTGTGGTAATACCCATAGACGTCACTTATGGTAGCAACTCCCAAAATAGAACACGTCCCTTTTTTCATCCCTATTAGAAAAAATGGATGAAAAAAGGTGTCGTGTAAAACGGCCGTTAAGGAAATTAAAGGACGATGGCTGAAAATATCTTCCATGCTTTGTAACTTTCATAATTGTATTTCCCAAGGTTAATATGAATTGCAACATTTATGATTTCAAGTTATGGGATAGTTTAAAGTGGTTATATAAATACGGTCTGTGAGAATTTGATCACCTGCAAACGCCAAGAAACATTAATTATTTAGCGGACAGTACCTACCTATACAGCAGTTTATATTTCAGGTTTTATATGTTAAAAAAACTGCAGAAGGGGTGGGTACCTACTTTGATAATTGGAAGCAAGGATTCCAGCTCAAAATTTAAGACTCGCGTAAGAACTCATGATTTATTGTATTCAGTAAACAATGTTGACTGGGCCCCTGCTTACTTGCATGCCTATAATAATAATAATAATAAGATTTGGCTAATCTGTATAGCGCCGTTTTTGTGAAAAATCACCCCAAGGGTGCTGTAAGTATGTTTTAAAATATCAAATGTTATCGATGCATTACATATTGTAAAATCTCAGCATTTTCCCCACCAAAACAAATGAAAGTACCATAATTCCAAAGCATGCATTACAAAAGAAACCGGCCAGCACTTTGGGTGTGTTCTTGAAATTCTGGGAAGACCTGAAACACACAAAGCACGCCTTTTTACGGGGGCTTATTATTAATGAAAATTGTGAGCGAAAATAAGATTCTAGAAAATAATATTTATTTACACATCTAGCCTTATGATGGACACTGTAATGCTGTCCGAAACGTTGGCTAAAGAAGAAGGTAGCGCAACAAGGCATAATACCCCAAAATTAAATTACTATTGGCCGTGAAAATCTCAAATCATAAAAGAAACAGTAAATTTGTTGAAGAAGCAAAGGAAAAGTGGGCAAAATAGGTCTTGATAATTCGACATATTTTATAATAATCCAAGACTGAGCCGAGTCCGAGGAATGGATGGTGAAAACACTATGAATTCCGCTCAATGCATTGGGCCAATGCGCTGGCTCAACGAGTAAGGGCGACTTGGCCGTTGCATGCTTTGTCTGTCAAGCCGATTATTGTCGGTTTTCCTGCACACATCAAAGAATCTTGTCGCCAATCTGCTAAGACCGTTCACACGTTGGCCCAGTCTTCAGTTCGCAATACGCGTTCAGCGGAGACAGTCGTGTTGATTATTTTGGTTTTCGACAAGCATCCGGCGGGTCGCGGGTTCAAATCCCGGCGTACGCAAGTAAATTTTATTTGATCAACTTGTGTTATTTCACAATTTATTCGTTTAAAAATAATATATAGAATAATTGTGGTACGTTCCGCCCTGAGACCACCACACTGAAAAATTGCTTTAAATGGCTTTAGGCGTGTTTCGTGACCAGATCTGAATATTCAGGTATTCCTTTACCTTCCTCTCTCCATATCCTTCCCCTTTCAGTAGAAAGGGAAAATACTCAAATGCAATTTTAATAGCGGTGGAATGTGGAATGGTGAAAGTGTTGGAAGGTTGAAGATGTGTTCGGTGTTAAAATTAAACAATGTAACATTTTACAATAGATTTATTCAATAGCTGTGAATAAATTTTTACAATATTTTATAGCAAGTATTATTTAAGTAATTGCGGCGCGAATGGATTAAGTTGTTGATTAGCGCGTAAAGAGGTAGCGCGTAGCTCGCTTATGCGAACGCATTAAGAATCATCCAGCCGATAGGTAGATGGGCAGTACCTAAGGTGTTCGCTAGGTTTCAATGCAATTCAAGTAGCACCTAAGAACGTTCCCGAACATTCTACTTACTATCGCTACAATATGTTGCCGCCCGTAACGCTGAAGATTCTAGCGGTCGACAAATGCCTGTAAAACTAGCGCGGTAGTTTCAGGTGTAGTAACAATCAGCCTCACAACTAACCTCGATTGGGGATGCCGTAGTCTCACTTGCTCCAGACAGTTAGGAGCAGTTGCGACTCTTATGGTATTCACATTAAAAAATAAGATAAATGGACAAAACAGATTTAATTTTAGTCCAAGTCTATGTTCATGGCCCATCTCCTTTACTAGTTATATTTCTATGGTTTTGACTAGTAGGTCACCAGGGCGTGAGAAAATAACCCGGTGCGACCTCTCGTGATGCAGTATTAATAGTCATAATAAAGGAAATATTCCGTCGGTCACTATCTAATGTATAATTCATTGCTTGCTAATGATGATATAATGACATAAGTTCGGTCTTAGGCACACAATACAGTGCATTGAATAAACAAGAAGAGAAAAGTCAATTCGAAGAAAACTTTGCGTTGTTTTAATATAATTTAAAAAACGTTAACGGACCAGCCCTGACCTGACAGGGCCGTCGCTAGTTTGGTGGGGTGTAGATTTTTTTCAGAGAATTTTTAGATTATTTATTATTAGAATACAGGCTCTGGGGAATATAATTGCCCTCAAGGCCTATGTCATCTTTGGGGATGCTGTATAGGGGTTATTTTTTAAGGTAAGGAAGAAGACCGATATTAAGTACCTAGGCATAACAATAGACCAGCGTTTAAAATGGTCCCCACATATAAATATTCTGAACAACAGAATAAGGAAACTCTCATATATATTTAGATGTTTAAGAGATATTTTGAACGAAAAATTACTTAGAACCACATACTTCGCTTTCTGTCAATCAATTATACAATATGGCATTATAGGCTGGGGCGGTACATATAAAAATCAAACAAAAACAATTTACATTTCACAAAAACTAATAATAAAAACCCTATTCATATTCGTCCGAACTTTTATTCAAACAATTTAAGGTCAGAAAATTAAGTGCATTATACTTCTACCATGCAACATTACAAATTTATAAAAACAATATTCAAAATAAAATTGCACCCTTTAAAAATAACAGAAATCTTACTACTCCTAAATGTAAAAAAACAATAGGACAGTTCAACCATGAATATCTCGGAGTTAAATTTTTTAACTCATTACCAGAAAAAATTAGAAACATGAATACAAATATAAACGAATTCAAAAGCCACCTTAAAAAGTATTCCGAACAGTTGAACTGAATCACATCAAATATAAACCAATATAACAACACCCCCATACACACAAGCCCTGCTTATTTATGGGGGTACATCAAATACTTATATCATGTAATTAATAACTGTACTATATTCAATATTGTGTAATGTAATTCATGTATCTTTTTTTTACTAATAAAAAAAAAAAAAATTAAAAAAGAGGATGTTCTGGGAAGGAAAAAGGTAAATCTTACATTTATCTTTCGAATTTTAGTAGGAAGCTTGAAAAATTACAACAGCTATGAAACATTTAAACAAAATAAATACACGTTTAAAACAAATAATTATTAATGATTTATTTATTATTTGTGTTATACAATACAGTGTTATGAAGGAAAATAAAAATAGCTTTCCTTACTATAAATAGACAAGGATCTTGTGTTTGGTGAAGGAATTTAAGTGGCTCAATTATATAAAATCTTGTATGTAATAATAAAATAAATAACAAAAAACATTAAGGAAAACGCAAGATTTGTTTATTACAGAAAATGAAGAATTTGTAAAAAAAATTAGATTATCTTTACAACTGTCATTTTTTATCTGTTTTAAAAAAGTTTATTTTTAAACTAAGACAAACATTCCCAGGTTACGAATAACCTGACAATATTTGAAAATCTCCTTCTACCACCACGGTAAGCGCAATATGTTGCTTGTGTTGTGATGGCGGACTTAGCCTGCCGAGGATTTGAACACACAACACAGGTCAAATATTGCTTTATGAAATATTTTCGCTTACCCCTATTATTTACAATAGTTATTTTTTAAAATTAATTCGTATTTCATCTCCTTCATCTTTTTCGGGGCCTATGGTTAAATTTAAAAAAAAACAATGGACGCAAGCAAATAAATCAGTAATTATATGTACACAGCAGGGCTGCTTCAGTGGACACCAGAAATAATAATAAATATCGAAGGCCCTCTAATTGGCCTTGATGCGGCCCTGCCCATTACTCTATCGTAGGTAAACTAATAAATAAATTATTATAACGAAACTTGACCCAGATTCTCTCTATTGTTTCATTATCCCAATAAAAACAAAGTTTTTTTTACCATTTCTGTTTGGATGCTATTTAAAAAAACATGTATATTTTTTTTATTTTTAAATGATAAACTAATGTTTATAAGACAAGGTTTTTATGCATAGCACAAAGGATAACAAATTATTATAAGCATTAATTACTAGCCTGAAATATCCGTACAAATTGAAAATATCTCCAGATTAAAAATAAGTTAAATTGCCGTCGTTGTATGGACATTTCATGCGAGTAATTAATGCTTATAATAATTTGATTTATTTGTTTGAATGAGGATTGAGCCTTCCTCCCCAGGGACTAACTATAATGAGAGAAACACGTACCTGTAACCAATACATTTTTTCAATAAATTTTGAAGATAATATCTATACATTTGTTAAGCCGAAACGTTGATTTTAAGAAATTCCCTCGATAGAAAAAAATCGCAAAGTAAGCTCCGAAAAAAATTATTAAAAACTTTTTTGTTTTGTGATTTAATATGTTATAGGCATGAAAAAATTCACAGTGTATCTTTAAATGCAACTAAAGCATTTGTTTTATTTGTTGGCGCCCGTACATACTCAATACGAAAATGAATAAATAGTTTTGTACATATACGAACTCAATTATTACAAGAAATTCATACAAATTCAATACAGAAACCATATTATATAACCACATAACAGAAATCTCTAACAAGGGCATAAAAATGGTGGGATTTATAACTAGGCTAACCAGAAATTCTAATAATATAGAGTGTATTAAATTGTTATATTTTGCCTATGTAAGAAGTCAACTTGATTACAATTCTCCTGTCTGGAACCCACATTATAATATACATGTACAAGCTGTTGAAAGAATACAAAACAAATTCTTATGTTTTATAAATTTTAAAATGGGTATTCCAGCAATTATGTTGAACTACAACACTCTACAACAACACTCTGTTAAATTATATGAATATGCTCAAATTGTCAGACAGAAAAATTTTCACTGACTTGGTATTTCTATATAAAATTCTAAATGATTTAGTTGATAGTCCGGTATTGCTAGTATTAATAAGCTTCCAGATTCCACAACGTAATACTAGAAGTCAGGATTTATTTCAGTGCAGAAATTCTGCGACTAACTACCATATGTATTCCTCTTTGCCCAGAATACTAATGGAGGGAAACAATTATACCAAGTCAGTGGAAATCTTCAATTTATCTTTAAACAAATATAAAATGTTATTAATGAAGCAATTCAGCTATGTACAATAAATTATGTATATTTCTTATTATTCATATGTAAAAGCACCGAAAAAGGGCGTTAATTAAAAATAAATATTGTACCGGTGATTCAATCTTGAAATAATAATTCAATAATAGTATACCCACGAACTGGCGATGCTTATGTGGGATTTTTTTTGGTATATATGCATACTATTCTATTATATTTTTTATTTAAGTGTATCATTTTATTTTTCTTATCTTAAAGCTACCTTTATTTTTTTTATAGTACCTTCTTTACCTGTGAAAGAAATGCTTTTTGAAATACTATAATAATTTTAATAATGTAATACTTGTTTTTGTAATACTTGATTTTTGTAATTATATTTTTATGCATGTAACAAAAGAAAATTATTAATAAAAAAATAAATAAAAAAATCCAATATTGTATTTGTATGCCTTTCTTGTGATTCGTTGTCCGCATTGATGTATCGTTGTCCGCCATTGTGTGTCACAGGGCCATCCCCTAAATCCCTATTTCACCGGAACCCAGCGTGTGGCCACCAAAGTGGCATCTACTAACTGTCTACAATAGACAACCGAACGAGACACCAGAGCGGCCAATAGAATTGCAGATTTCAACATAGAACGTGGCCCGGATTATCAGTCGGTCCGTATTCTCATTATGTGCGAGATTCCTCGCTCAAATTTAAGCGGACTAAATCGGCCGCTCAGGCCTTGGTAAGCCGCAGAATAGTTTTTTTTAGACGCCGAGGCGCTAGCAGTAACAATTGTCAAATATGACGTTTACCGGAGTAATTACATTCTTCAATCTCAACGAAATTTTCGTAAATTGCCTGATTTTATCAGTATCGACCATTGATGTAATATCGTTTTTGTTCAATGGTATGGACTATTATATTCATCGAGTAATGACGAATGTTCATTTTTTAATTTTTATTTTATTTATTTAGTAAATAAAACATTTGTACAAATTTAGGGTAGTCTCACAAAGCTGTTATATGGCAGCTTATCTGTAGGTTCTACCAATTAAACATTCTTAAAATGATGTATAAGAAAATATACATTTATAGTTTTAAGGAAACATTAGAATAGATCACATAGAATATTAGATAATTTAAATTACATCTATAAAATTTATAAAATATATCAATATACCTCTGCCTAATAACAAGATATGTAGGCAAATACATTAAGAAATTCAAAGATACGTGAAATTTTCATTAATTAACCACCGGTCGGTGGCCGAGTTGACATTGCCTTTGGGTCCCACCCAGGTGTAGTGTGTTCAATTCCTCGGCTGGCTAAGTCCTCCATCACAACACAAGCAACATTTTCAGCTTACTGTGATGATATAAATATTATATTATATTACTATAAATATCCCGTGCTAATTATACATACAGTATAAATAGCACAACACAAACACCATAAAAATACACGAATGTTTAAACACCAACATCTGCGATTGCCCTCCTCTAGAAAAAACAGAACAAATAATTTATTTATTTATTTATTTTGTAAGAAACAAACAGCTTTTATATAAAATACAATGATAGATAAAAATATACAAGTTAACCGAAGCCAAGTCACAGAAGTTTCTTATGTTAAAGTGCATTAAAAATGAAGTTTTAGTATCTTAAAATTAATTTGGTTTTAGGAAAGGGAGAGGAAGGGGAAAATAGGAAGAGGATAGGAGATGCTCCCGATACATTCCATACTCTTATATTAATAATCGATCGTACGCATTACTTCATATCGATATTTCTTTAGGTTATTACCAAAAATGTCAATGCTGTAAAATTTTGTATTATATTGTGCACATATACGAGGAATTGGGGAATTTTTTCGAATGTTTGTTCTACAAGAGGGTAGATAAAATAAATCAGATTGTCGGGTTGATCTAGACTAGGTAGATAATGTATCTAGGAATCGTAATTGACCATAACCTTAGATGGGTACCTCACATCAAACAAATCACAAATAAACTTCTCAAAACAATACACATTTTCCTAAACATAAGAAACATATATAAAATAAAACAATTGAAAACAATATATTTTGCACTTTGCCAATCAATAATAGAATATGGAATTATTGCTTGGGGAAGAGCAACAAACTCGGCTATCAATTACATAGAAACCGCACAGAAAACGATCTTAAAGGTAATACTAAAAAAACATAGACTGACTGATACAGACCAAATATTCAACAGCTGTGACGTACCTACTACTACAATATGCCAATTATACGTTAAAACACTACTAAACCACATTTTTGACAAAAAAAATAAATGTCAACATTCACAAAATAACACTAACAAACCAATTAGACAAGCGTACAAAGAAAACATAAAAACTCCGACAGTAAATTCAAGATTTGGACAAAGACACTACCAATACCATGCTATAAAACCTTTCAACAGTGTAAAACTTGAAATTAAAATTGAGGAAAATAAAAATAAATTCACACACAAAATTACAAAATGGATTAAAGAACAAAAAAGACAATATTACCAAAATTTCATAGCATAAAATAATAAAACCTACACGTAACACACAAAACCAATATAAACACACATCACTCACAAACACACAAGATTATTTTCAATGTATTAATTTTTTAATTTTAAATATATTATTATGTATTTTTAATTTTAAATGTATTATTTTCTCTTTAAATGTATTATGTAGATTATATTTTCATATGATAAAATGCAGGGACCGCGGAAGTACTCTATGACGGGGGGGGGCAAACTTGTTTAGTCACCCTCTTCCTTCAGTCTCCTCTCCAGTCAATTAACTAGTTATAAATAAGACAAAACGGAGATGACTAGGTCAAACAAATAACAGGTTCAGTGAATAAAAAACTTTTTTTTTTTAAATATTGCTTTATTGCATTTTTTTTTTTTTTTTTTATATTTACTCCACACAGGAGGCCCTGAAGAAAATAATTTCCCTCAGGGCCTATGTCATCTTTGGGGATGCTGTGTGGAGGGTCTTTTTGTGGAGAGGAAGGAGTGAACATGGGTCTTGAAGAGTCCCATGTTGTAGGAGGGAGGAAACACAGAGGCCGGCAGTTCGTTCCACAGCCGAGCTGTTGAACTTAAGAACGAATCGTAGAAGCGACCCGTTCTCATGTGACAAGTGTCAACTGTGTACAAATGTTGGGCGCGCGTTTGGCGTGTATCCCGACTACGCACCGGTGCCGAAGGGATCAATGACGCTAGTTCCTCAGAGCATCTTCCATTGTAATACCGATAGAACAAGGACAGCATACCTACCTGACGCCTGTGCTCTAAAGATTGCAGTCCGTTTGTTAAGATTGGGGAATCTATCAAACGGACCGCCCGTTTCTGCACAGAGTCAAGGGTTTTTTTCAGGTATTTTGGGGCTCCAGACCAGAGATGGCTGCCAAATTCGACAGTAGGGCGCATTCATTGAACGAAACCAAAAACGTTGCGTCTCTCAGCCGTCTTTGAAGCAAATTCCCTAAGAATTTCATTTAAATCTAAGCTAAATGTTTCCGCCTTATGCACGTGCAGTACGGCCGGCATAGTCCAGTGGTAACGCATTGGACTGCCATTCCGAAGGTCGCGGGTTCGAACCCGGCGTGCGCAAATAAATTTTATTTGATTAATTTGTGTTATTTCACAATTAATTAATTAAAATAATATATAGTATATTTGCGGCACGTTCCAGAGTGGAAGATACTACCAGTATCGCCCTGGTGTAAGACCACCATTCAGAATTGAAACGTTGCTCCAAATGGCTTTATCCGTGTTTAGTGACTAGATCTGAATAGCCAGGTACTTCCCCACCTTCCTCTTTCCCTTCCCCACTTACCTTCAGCCTCACAACATCCCCCAATTGGGGATGCCATAGTCTCACTGGCTCCAGACGGGAGCAGTTGGGACTCTTGTGAGGTATTCACTATAAAAAAAAAAAAAAAAAAAAAAAAAGTATTGCTAGATAAGTAAGTCTTCTCTGCTTCATTGGTAGTCGGAGGAATGTTCCGATGCGTCGGAGGGCACTCAGAGACCTTTCACACGACGTAGACGTAGCTGGCACGGTGAGGAGCAAGACTACCAACTTTTCTACTTCATTAATCATTGCTCTTGAAACTTTAGGTAGATTAGCCAGTTCTCTTGCGTACTCTTGGACAGTCTTCACGTGAGGTATTGCTTTCTTAGCTATCTTCATTTGCAGTGCTAGTGAGTCAATATCAAAATCAGTTGCGTGAACGCCTAATTCGGCCTGGATGTCGCTTGCTGATAATTCCTTTGAACGGTTAAGTAGAACAGATTCGAGCTGGGCGAGGCGATTCATTCCAGGCTGTTCAAACCTTCTTTCCAACTCGTTTTTAGACCAGTCTAACACTGATATAAATTTTTGGCGGACACTTTCCCTAGGCGACAACTGCACTGCTGGAGCTCTGCCACTGAATCGTTTTGGAGCGGCTCGAGCACGGGGCATAGTAGGCATAGTGAGTTCCATATTTTGATCGGTATTAGCCTTTTCCGTATCTGTCCATATTCGATTGAAATCGTGTTCACCCATCGAGTTGTACACATTCCACAATGACCGCGCAGATTGTTGCGCCCCGGTAGCAGTATAATCAACACTCTGCAGGGACTTAGCCAGCTGCTCCGCCGGCTCACAAATGGCAAGGGCAATATTGAGTGCAAGCAGGGTGGTAAATTCGCCCATTTTCCCTTGATAGCCGCGAAGTGTCGCCCTGCGCTCATCAGTAATATTACATGACTTGTCGTCGTCTAGCATTACCACAAGGGTCTCCTGAACTCGAACATAGTTTTGTACAAAGCGCCTCATTGATTTTGCTCGGACGCACCATGTTCCGTAACGCCGATTGCTTTGACAGGCTGTGTAATAACCAATCGTATCGTCAGAATTTAGACTGTATAGTTTAAGTTCGCACAAGTCAGCTAAAACGACGGAGAGCCGGGAGCCGAGCCAGTTGAAAAAAGACCGTTCGTCCCGTCAAATCTCGATCGCCGGTTGTCTAATCGGAATAATCCTAAGACGTATTTTTATCGCAATTTACTTTAAAACAACAAATGCTAAAGAACCACAATTCCGTTCCAGTGCTGACAGATGAGGCTGATGCAGATTTCACCATCATTTCACCGGTAAGTTGCTTGTGAAGTAACGTTACGCATTGTGTTTCCGCATTCGCCTGTCAAAAACCATATAATTAATTTATTTGTTATCTGTGTGGAATAGCCCTTGAGTCGGCTATTCCAACCCCTGTTCGTTCTTCGAACACACCATCTTGTAGGGCATAATGCGATTAGCCGATTCGGTTTTAGGGGAAAATTCTCATCTTCAGTGCATGGCTCCAGGACAATGTTAGAGAATATGTTCTTCCGTTT
Organism: Hesperophylax magnus; assembly: GCA_026573805.1. Taxonomy (NCBI): domain Eukaryota; kingdom Metazoa; phylum Arthropoda; class Insecta; order Trichoptera; family Limnephilidae; genus Hesperophylax; species Hesperophylax magnus. The sequence continues at coordinate 6,069,274 of JAIUSX010000184.1, read as the reverse complement.
GGATGACACCAGGATTGCATTTGAAACGTCTTTTACAAGAGCAATGGAATTAGATATAAGTTCACATTTTCTAGCAACTTCCTGAATGACTAAGTCGAGGGAGTGGTTGGAGCAGTGCACAAATATTGACTTCGGTTGATCATCTGTCAAAAGCTTTTGTAATCCGTTAAGGCGGCCAGACATAGCTGCTGCGCCGTCAAAACAGTGCCCCCTAAGATTTTCAATCGGCAGTGAAGAACGTAGCATGACATCACAAACTGTTTTGTGAAGTGTTTTAGAAGTCCCATCGTCGGCATTATACAAGCCCATGAAAATTTCCTTTGGTTGCAAAGTGTCTAATTCTACGTATCTAAAACACGTGGAGAACTGCTCATCACCAGTTTTATCAGTGGTGCCATCAGCCATAAGACCAAAAAAAGGACTGCTGTTTATATCACGAATAAGTTTACGTTGCACTTGATAAGTCATTAATTGAATTATTTCATCTTGAATATCATGACTTACCCACTTGTCCCGACGTATGATCCAGTTCGCTAAGTCAGGGCAATCAAGAGCTCTTTCATGCAAAAGATCCATTAAGTTTCCCTTATCAGCAGTCGACCCTTGCAGTGCCTGACCAGAACGTGTAAGATATCGAATAGAGCTGATGATAGTGCGCATAGCGACACGGCAGACTGCTGTTCTTGTTTCAGTTGCGTACTAAGGCGAACTGCCACTGACTCCCTTTTCAATACTTGACAAACATAATGGGCGGATTCACGATGAAAATGACTAGAATCATGTTTTTGCAGTTTCTCCAAAGTTTTTCGCCAGTTTCGAACTCCCTCGCTGGTAAATGCTTCCTCATTACCTCGTGAGGTGCCGGGTCTTCCGAGGCGACGGGCTTGGATGCAAGTGAAGCACCGAACGCTGTCCTTGGTTTGATCGTAGTGCAGCCACTTGAACTTAGAGAACCAGTCCAGAACGCAAGAGCGGCCGCTGTCGTTCTTAGGGAACTTAAAGTTTTGCGACGGAACGAACTGTTCCACTGGCTCAGGTTCCGCGGATCCAGCGGCTGCGACGTCTGCGAGCTCTAAAAACAAAATCAAATCAAATATATGGTCGAGTGACAGAGGCCTGACCGTAGTTTTCGTTATTAAACAGTGAAAATTGACTTACGTGCACAGGTATCATCAGGCGTTCGCGTTTGTACCGTCTGTTCTATGTCTGGGGCGTTGTCCAAGCTACCTTCCTTTTTGGGACTCTTGGCCCGTTTTGGCGGCAGAGTATCCACTGCCGAGTCACCACCTTGTCGGAAACAAAAAGCGAATTAACTTAACGCACTGGATCGCCAGATTCTTATTTGTTTAACTGTTTTGATAACACAAAGTGAACGCAAAGTAATACCTAACGATGAAAATATTTGATTTACCTTCAGCTTGCTCGAAGTGTTTTCTTTTTCTCGTGCTTTCAAAGAAACTTGTAATTTTCTTCATCTTGCCTCAATAACCGGCGTGTAACACAACGAAAAAACGATTTAATGTACATATACTTTAAATTCCGTCAAAACAAAAAAGAAAATCACGGTACAAAATAGTAGGTTCGTATTTCTACACGCAAACGCAATGCACTGAACCGACCGTCTCGGTCGTCTGAACGAAATGGCGGGCGGCGCGCGGCGCGACTGACTGGCGCGGAGCTAGCCGATGACGAGGAGCGAGCGAGACAGAGATCACAACACAACACATGTCGTCACCGCCACAGTATTGCGTCTTCTTCCGCGTCAATATAAAAAAGTCCTCGAATGCTATCTCTTGACAATTTTTCTTGTATACAACAAACACTTTTTCATTTATGAAAAAAAGCACTGTGAAGGATACAGATAATCTTTACCAGCACAGATAATCCTTCTTTACCCAGGTAGTAAAATTGGAGGGGGCGCGGCCCCCCCTCGTTTGATTTTAGGGGGGCATTTGGCCCCCTCTGCCCCCCACTTCCGCGGTCGCTGATAAAATGAAGGCCTCAGCACGGGCAAGCCACCCAGTGAGGCCTACATTACTGGAAAACTTAAAATGTAAAAAATATTGTACCAAATAAATAAATAGTAGGAGATTCTCAAATATTATCAGGTTATTCGTAACCCGGGAAAGTTTGTCTTTCTTAAAAAAAAAATAAATAAATAAAATAAATAAAAAGTAATAATATTATTTTAGAGAAAAGTCTCTCATTTTTTAAAAAAATAAATTTTTTATTGATTTTATTGAAAATCACTGGAATTAGGTTTTCGAGGGTACGGCTTCCATATTTATTAAATATTGAGGAGTTTTTAGGCCCTTTCCTTCTTTAAATCTTGTGGTATGTTTGTGTACCAGTGGGTGTTTGTATGAACTTTCCCCCATGTTACCCATAATAGTAGTGAACCAAAGGAGACATTTTATTGTAAGTAGGCTCTATGATCCATATAGTACTTTTAAGTTATGTCTTTGTTTGTAAATATTTGATGTTGTTTTATTCTATTTAATGTGGATGACTTTATATTAAAACACTGATTGTATTTTATGAGATAGACTTTTATTCTTGTGACGGTTATACCGAGAGCTTGTTAGCGTGACCACAGACGACAATACAATGTGTTACAATCACCTCTAGCACTAGTGATGTGCGACACCAATAGTGATGTTACATCCCCTTTCTTTATTTATAAAAACAATAAAAATTCAAATACATTGATATTAGACATTATGCTTACATACAATACAATAAAATCTTAAATACACTGACATTAGACATTATACCTATCGGGTTGTTTGACCACTCTACCATATCTGGTAATGTAAGGGTTGTTCAAATTATTATATTCTCCCACCTGTCCCTCATCTCCAGCTTCTGCCTCTTCAAGTGCCGGATCAGATCGCATGGACAGATGGTCATTATTAACATTTGTATTATATCTCATTTTTAAGTGAATTCTATTTCGTCTGTACGTGTTACCATAATAATCTTCAACAATATAAGACCTGTTACATTTTAATTTTTCCTTGACCACAGCTGGTAACCAATTACTTTTAGGGTTTTTCTTAAAATACACATAATCTCCTGTTTTAAATATAGACATAGGTTTTGCATTGACATTATAATATTTAGAATTTTTTGAATTATTTTTTTCAACGCAGTTTTTGTACTCTGAGAATCTTACAACCTTTGGTTTTAATTTAATTTGAGTTGAAGGAATATTCATTCTTAAAGTTCTAGACATTAATAATTGAGCAGGTGACGGTAAATTGGCTTTAGGTGTGTTTCTATAATGTAATAGAGCTATATAAGGATCTGTATTTGTTTCTTTTGACTTTTTTAGAATATTTTTTATAATTTTAACAGAACTTTCTGCCTGACCATTAGATTGAGAATGATATGGACTAGTAACTACATGTTCTATATCCCAATCGTATAAAAATGATTTGAATTCAATAGCTTGAAAAGGCGGACCTCCATCAGAGACTAAAGACATTGGTATACCATGACGTGCAAAAATAGATTTTAAGTGAATTATGACATTTTTTGCAGTAGAATTATTATTTAGGAAAGCAGTTTCAATAAACTTTGAATAGTAATCTGTTACAATGAGGTACGTTTGATTATCAAAATACATTAAATCAATACCTACTTGTTGCCATGGAAACTTATTAATTTCATAATTTATCAGTGGTTCCTTCTGATTAGAAACTTTAAATTTATTACATATTTGACATTGCTCAATTAAATTTTTTATATCTACAGTGATACTAGGCCAATATAAAGTATCTCTAGCTAATCTTAAACATTTGTTTATTCCTTGATGTCCTTCATGTATTTTGTTTAACATTTCTTTTCTCATAGTTTGAGGTACTAGCAATTTATTACCCTTAAATATTAACTCATTAATGACATGAATTTCGTCTTGAATATTATAATAACATTTTAAAGTGTAATGAACTTTATCTTTGCTATTCGGCCAACCTTCATAATAATATTTTTTTAATATTTGCATAGTTTCATCCAAAGCAGTAGCATTACTCAATTTTTTACGATATTCTTCACTAATAGCTAAGTTCATATATATTGAATTTACATGACAATGTAGATCAGACTCATAATCGGGTATATAATGATCTTTTAAAGCTGCTCTAGATAAAGTATCTGATATATACATTTCTTTACCTGGGACATGTATAACATTTAAATCATAAGATTGAAGAGCTAACATCATACGTTGCAATCTAGCTGGTACATCATGTAAAGGTTTTTTAAATAAATAGACTAAAGGTTTGTGATCAGTTTGTACTGTCACTTTGTTACCATAAATATACTGATGAAACTTATTACAACCAAATTGTATGGCAAATAATTCTTTTTCAATTTGAGCATAATTTTCCTGCGACTGTGTCATTGTTTTTGAACTAAATGCAATTGGACGGTTATTTTGCATAATAACTGCTCCTATAGCTGATTTTGATGCATCGACTGATAAAGTTAGTGGTATTTTTGGATCATAATGACTTAAAACTGTTGCATTTGAAATAGCCTCTTTCAAAGTTTTAAAACATTTTTCACAATTTTCATCCCATGACCATATAACATTATTTTTTAATAAATTTCTCAAAATTTGTGACTTATTTGATAAGTTTTCAATGAATGGGCCCAAATAATTTACCATTCCTAAAAATCTTTGTAAATCTTTGACATTTTTAGGAGACGGCAACTCTAAAATAGCTTTGACTTTCTCTTTGTCAACTTTTACTCCTTCCTTACTAAAAATATAACCTAGGAAACATACTTCCTTGACTAAAAATTTACATTTCGACTTATTTAATTTTAAGTTGACTTCTCTAGCCCTTTCCAAGACTTTTCTTAACCTAAAATTATGAATTTCTTCAGTTTCTCCATAAATTAAAAAATCGTCGACAAAAATTAATATACCTTCCAGATCTCCAAACAAATCTACCATAATCCTATAAAAAATTTCCGTTGCTGCGTTTATTCCAAACGGTAGTCTTAAATACCTGTACCTTCCAAATGGAGTTTGAAAAGTACATAAATCACTACTTTCTTCATCTAACTTCAATGACCAAAATCCAGAATAAGCATCTAGATGTGAAAAATATGCAGCACCTATAAGTTTTGATCTAATTTCATCGATGTTTTTTAATGGAAAATATTCTCTCATTATGCAGTTATTTAATTTTCTAGGATCAAGACAAATTCTTAATTTACCTGACTCCTTGACAGTTATGACAACAGAATTTACCCAAGAAGTAGGTTTAGTAACCTTTTCAATGACCTTCATCTTGTCCATGCGATCTAATTCCTCACGAAGTCTGTTTTGTAAGGCAAATGGGACTTTCCTCGGAGGATCAACGCACGGAACGGCATCTTGACGAAGTTTGAGATGAACGACAGGTGGTAAACATCCGAGACCCTGAAATATGTCATTATATTCAGTAAATAAGGTGTTATGATCATATTGAACATTAAATATTCTTTTTATAATTCCAAATTTCTGAATAGTTGGAAGACCTAAGACTGATTGACATTCTATATTTGTGACAAAAAATATTATTTTACTTATGACATTTCCATTGATTTGACATACAATATCACAATGACCAATAATAGGTATTTTATTACCTCCAAATCCTGACACTTTTGTAAAAACTTTTTGTAAAATTGTATTACATAAATTTAACTTTTTAAAGTTTGTCAATGACATTACATTTATATCAGCTCCTGTATCCAAGATACAGTCTAATGTTTTATTATTAATTATTATATCTATGTGCCATGCTTGACTTGAATAATTGTTATTATTAATATTTCTGATTGTTGCAATAAAATGACCCTCAGTGAAATTAGCACTGTCATCATTGGGTTTTGATGACTCTAAGTTTAAATTTCTGACTTTATTGTGACAATTATTTTTAAAACAATATTTAGCAAAATGACCAAAAGAATTACATGACCTGCATTTGACATTGACTGCTGGGCACTTGTAGCGATGATGCTGACCACATCTTCCACATGGATTGATATGACCACTTGACCTTGGCTGTGATGATGATGATGGTGACCCATGACGACTTGAAGATCCAAACTGACTTGATCTTCTTGAAGTTGACCCTCTTAGACTTGACTGACATGATGCTCTCGACTGTCTTGAAGTATTTTTATTATGACTGATTTGAAGAATATTTTCTGTGTGTGTTTGTTGGTTAATTTTCTCTGCATTGCTTTGTGACAATAAGATGGTTTTTGCAATTTCAATCGTTTTTTGTAATGACAATGTAGAATCTTGTAATAAGCGTTGACGGATATGATTTAAATTTGCACACATATTTGCAATAAATATGTCTCTTACCAGAGATTCTCTTAAATTTCCAAATTCACAATCCAAACTTAAATTTTCCAAGTCCAATAGAAAATTATTGATGTCTTCTGAATTATTTTGTTTTCGTGTAAAAAATGAATTTCTTATCATTGTTAAGTTTTTGTGAGGTGCAAAATATTCATCAAACTTTTTCTTGACTTGTCGTAGCGTGCTTGATTCCATGTTCATGTTAAATGATTTGAAAATTTCCATACCTTTGGAGCCAATTGAATGAAGCAGAATTGCGATTTTTCTTTGTTCTGTAGCTTCTTCCAAACCTGACGCTACCAGGTATATTTCGTAGTCTTGCCACCAATTTTTCCATTTTGAATCATTATTCATATTATTTGACAACACTTGCAGATTTGACAGGGCATGAAAATCATGTTGTATGTGTGACTTTTGCGCGTCCTTCGCCATTTTAAATTATACTTAATATTTTTCAATTTATGTTATTAACATCCAACTTCCAGTATTATTATATTATTACTATTTATTATCGATATCGCACTTCTGACACCATGTTTTATTCTATTTAATGTGGATGACTTTATATTAAAACACTGATTGTATTTTATGAGATAGACTTTTATTCTTGTGACGGTTATACCGAGAGCTTGTTAGCGTGACCACAGACGACAATACAATGTGTTACAATCACCTCTAGCACTAGTGATGTGCGACACCAATAGTGATGTTACAGATGTGACAATTTTTTTTAACATGGCTGTTTGTAAATTTTGAATATATTTAATGTAAATAGTGCTTGCGTGTCCCCAAGTTCGAATTCCATATCTAAGGATGGATTCGATCATAGACAAATATATAAATTTAAGAAATGTTATGGTCAATCTAAAATAGACAAATAGTGATTTTTCAACGTCATGATAATGTTTTCAGCGATTTTTTCGTCATAATTTCATGAATAGTGCATTGACTCCAGCAAAACAAATACTATTGAAAATTAGTATCCTCCATAGACATATGATTATTAGTAGACCTGCCCTAAGTGATTAAAAGCGTATTATTCCCCACTCCCCATACCGGTTCCATTGGAGCCGGCTGGGCTCGCGTATGGCCTCCCGTGAATCTAGAATATGTGACGTCATCATTCTTGTGCGAACTAGCGTCGAGCTATGGTCGAGGCATCATCGGTTCATTTTACGAAATAACACGGCAAAATGGTGGCTTGCGCTACGAAAACTTGTAAAAATAGAAGTGAAAAAGAGAATAAACCCAATTGTCGTATTACATTCCATAGGTAAGCATTATTTTAAGCTTATTCACATCGTATAATATGGATCAGTTTTAGAAACATATACTATCACGCGATGGACGCGAAACACAAAGCCGTTTGCACAAGAATCAGGGATGTGCCTTCGCTTTTTGCGCTTTGATAAAATACATAATAGTATCATTTGGAACGTCTATTTTTTCATCTGTTATTTCTTGCTGGAACTCCGTCGTATTAATAAAGGATAATAAACCAATCATTTTTAAATTTATTCCACTTTAATGGCGTTATTACTACAAAAACAAGGAGCAAATAATAATGTAACTGCTACGTATTATTGTGATTAAATAATGTTTGAAATAATTCGCGTAAATTAATTTTAATTAAAAGAGATAATTACATTATTTTATTATTAATAGCAACAGAGCGGTTGTGACAACCCTAGATCATTGTTCGAATGTGGCGATTGTCAAATTTCCTCGTCGCTGTTTACTGGGGTAATTAAATTAACATTTGTAAAAGTGTCTTAACTAAATAAGGAAACAAAATATTCGACTCTGAAAATAGAAGAAATTTACTTTGCTGAATTTGGACTTAGCAAATTTGTTCATAACGTGGCGAGCAATTTGCGATCCAATGTAAAAATGTCTATTCATTCAAAAGCAGATTTTACTTTTAAGAACTAAATGGTGATATTATAATGCGAGATGCCATACTGTCAGATTGATTTATTGACGAATCACAGTTAGCTTTCCCCTCTTCGTTCTCCAACAGTTGGTTTAACCCCTCGCCTTTAGGTTCTCGTCTATTAATATTCATATGTCTGTGGTATCCTCGCATACAGCACCAAGCTGATTGAAGTGGGTACTAAACATCAACTCATAAATTAAACCCGCCTAAAACATTTGACATTTTGAAAGCTCTCATGATGACAGTAAAGAGCATAGATATACCACTCACGTAAACAATAACTTTCAATAATATTGCTTATGTCTAGGCTTATATATATAATCCGTGTATATATACGGATTATGTTACAAGCCGCGATAAGCTCCACATTCCAACCAAGCCGAGCAAAATAAACTGATATACCGGGCCATAGAATGTGCGAGCGACTCGGGAGTTGAGATGGGAGGGCATGGGGATAGGGTGTCTGGAAGAAGCAACCACTCATACCGTCACGCGTCGATCTTGGTGTCCGCCACAAAATTGTGGTGCCACAAGGACCTCTATGCGGACGCAATTGGAGCAGTCAGCTCCGGGTGCCCAATTGTCAAGGAGCCAAGGCGTTGATAATATCTAACACCGTACAGTCCTAACACATCGTTCTTGAGATTATTTTTCACAAAAACGGCATCATCGATCATCAAATCATCGTAATATTATTGATTACATTGATAACCTACGTAGGGCCGAGGCGTCTACTGGTTTTTCACAAGGGTCGTCAAGCTGGGTGCCGCCAACCAGGCACCCAGCTTAGAGGCTTCACTGGTGGAGCCAAAGGTGTCCGGTGAAATATGACCCTTAAGGAGTGGCTTCTCTGTTTTGTAGCCGCCTCGTGTTTTCTATACCAATGATGATTAATTTGCAATACCTATCGAATTGAGTGTTTTCCAAACAGTACCTACCTTAAGCTAATAGAAATTAAATCGATATAATTTCATTGACATTTCAGGGAAATTAAACAAGTACCTACCTACGTGAATCTACGTTGAATCATAATAAAGGAATAATATCAGCTAGCTATAAAAGTGCTTATACGAGTATCTACGTATTATTAGATAGCTAATAACCTAAGAACTATGGAAGATTTGTTACATCGTTCAATATCGTATTGAAACACAGAAGGTCCACAGGAAAATAATTTCCATCAGGGAATATGTAATCTTTGGGGATGCTATGTGAAGGGTCATTTTGAGAAAAACGAAGGAGTGAACATCGATCTTGAAGAGACCAAAGTTGAAGGAGGGAAGAAACACAGAGACCGGCAAATCATTCAACAGTAGAGCTGTTGAACTCAAGAACGAGTCGTAGAAATGACCCGTCCTCAGGTGACAAAAAATGGCAACCGTGTATAAGTGTTGGGAGCGAGTTTGGCGTGTTTCTCGAGAATGCACAGGTGCCGAAGGGATCAATGACGCTAGTTCCTCAGAGAATCTTCAATTGAAATACCAGTAAAACAAAAATTGCATGATAAGAGAATCTTTCAAACGGACCGGCCGTTTCAAAAACCGATCGTTTGTCGCCAATGGAGTGCTAATACCAACCCTGATATATGGCAGTGATCCATGAACCTGGCAGAGACATGAAGGAAATAGACTGAATGGTGTAGAAATGAGATCTTGGAGGTGTTTGTGTGTAAAATCAGACATCAGCACGTATGCAAAAGAAAGCGATTTCTGGACATATTTGGAGTAAAAATGTGGATGTCATTTTGCAGTCCGGTGATATTTCTTTTTCAATTAAAAACAACAAAAACAATTTTTTCTAACATACTCTGTTTTGCCTGTACGGTTCTATGGTGTATTTTTTTAATGAAATAAATTCCATGGTCAGAAAAAGAACAAGAACATGTACATACGAGAAAAATGATCAGGATTCGCTGTGGTTAAAGTCATTCGGGTACGTGCAAACCGTGCTGATACACCTTGTATATAAAAGTTTCATAAATGTGGACATCGGCATAGAATACAAGGCTGATGAAAGTTTAATGAATATGAATAGGAATAGATATAGGAATAGGAATAGGAATAGGAATATGAATAGGAATAGGAATAGGAATAGGAATAGGAATAGGAATAGGAATAGGAATAGGAATAGGAATAGGAATAGGAATAGGAATAGGAATAGGAATAGGAATAGGAATAGGAATAGGAATAGGAATAGGAATAGGAATAGGAATAGGAATAGGAATAAGAATATGAATAGGAATATGAATAGGAATAGGAATAGGAATAGTAATAGGAATAGGAATAGGAATAGGAATAGGAATAGGAATAGGAATAGGAATAGGAATAGGAATAGGAATAGGAATAGGAATAGGAATAGGAATAGGAATAGGAATAGGAATAGGAATAGAAAGAGTTATAGGAATAGAAAGAGGTATAGGAACGTACCCTTTGATGGTCTGTACATGTAGAGCGGATGAACTAAGAAAGTAGAGTTAGGAGAACATATGACGCGAAAGTGAACGGTAAAAGGTATGTATGAATGCGAATGAATCAGATGACATTCTTTGGCCATCATCGCCCTAGTCCCAGACCATCACTTGTATAATCCTGGTAATATTGGTAGCTACCCATTGTCCATGTCCATATCGATTGAGTGAAACGCTCCGGCCCAGTGGTTGGAGGCTTCATCAATAATTCACCGGAGATTACTTTCAGAAGATTTGTGAAGGATGAAACGCCAACCAAACGTCCCGGAATAAGTCTTTGTTTTATATGTCAACCCCTTTACAAGCGAATGTTACCCACTAATTAATAAAGAAACACTGTTCAAAATAGGTACATTTATTGTTTATTTGTCTATGTTTGTAAATTGGTCTGCTTGCCATTTTGCATGTTTGTATGTTTCTCGTTTACGTGCATTTTATGAAAATGCATTTGTTCATTTGTTATTAACCAAATTTCGGTAATTTTCTTTTTCGCAAAAGTTCCAACATAAATTTATTTTAGAACTAGCTGACTAGAATCCTTAGTAGATGGACATATACAATCACAGACTTTTCTGTAGGCCTTTTTAAGATATACATTTCTGTAGAAAATTCAATTTAATTTATCTCAGAAGGTTTAGCCAGCGTTAGTAATGTTTTTTTTATGACTTAATTACTTTTTTGACTTTTTTTCTACTTTCTATAAATATAATATCCATGTATTATATATATAAGCCTTCCGGAAAAAAATCCTTAAATCTAAAAGTGAAAACCCCCATCAAAGTCCGTTGTGTAGTTCTGAGACGCAAATAGCGAAATTATTTTATACTATTTAGAGAAGAAAGTGCTATAACTTCTGAACACTGTTTGTTAGTAGAAAATACGCACTGTACCCATGTGTTTTATTAAACCTAAACACTCAAGCTATTTTTCGCCTTTGGGAACAGCTCATATGGTCTCAAAGAAATCGTTTTGTCTCCCTTACTTTCATGGAGAAAAATATGAAATAATCGGTGTTAGAAAGAAAAAACACCACGCTTTATATTAAAATCTAAATGTTCTAAACCACTGAAGTACTAAAATGTGTATGTAGCTCTATAAATCCAAAAGTTCTGGCCGCAATTTTAAAAAAAATATGTAAAACTTTATGAAACTAAACAAAAGGACGATAATGTCTGTAAAATATTTGTCTAATAAAACTTGTGTTTTTTCGTTTCAGTAATTTTAGTTCAATTATTTTAATTTTTAATTTTGGCCCTCAATATTTATTATATCAAAAATTATATTTTTATTTCTTTGGACGGGTTGTTTCCGAGAATTTGAACGATTCATCAAATTTCAACCTCCATTTTCGAGTTCTGTGAAAGTCCTGTTATTATATCATTATAGGCTAGTTGCTTGAAAAAACTGAAATAATTAACAGAACTTGAAAAAATCATTTACAGAACTTGAAAATTAACTTTTAAATTTAAAGAATTGTTCAAATTCTTATAATACTTCACCTTTCAAATGCAGTTTTTAGTGTTTAGTTTAGTTTAACGTTTTGAATTATTCCATTTATTTGGATTTTATTACAAAACGGAAATATTTTCGACCTTCTGAAAGAATATGCCAGACGCCTGAGCGGGTGCAATCTTGGTGCTGTCATTTAAAGCATTTTAAACGAACGCAGCGCACTCAATCTTTTCTCGATTCTCTTTACTGACCTGTTACGGTTTTGAAAATCGAGCATGGAGATAATCCGAGCTATTAAATATGTATGATATTCGCTCCGCTGAGTTCAAATTATTATGTTATTAAATCAAATAATATTGTCATTATGTCACAAAAATCACTAAAAACTTGTGATTTGATTTATCAAATCACGAATAACGTTATTTTGTAGAGGTAGGTAGGTACCTAGTTGCAATATTTTCCCTCTATATTTCATTTAATTAGTCAGAATTCAATTGGAATATAATTCACCTATTTGGTCCCCTTTATATAAAGTTCACTCCAATAATATAGAAATAGTTCAGCACAAATTTCTTAAGTACCTACGTAAATTTTAAGCTCAGAATTCCTATTGATTACATTAATTATGTCAGTTTGATGAATCAATTGCATCTAATAACAACTGGAACTGGTCTGACTGGAATTCCTCAATTATTTCAGACCTGGTTGTGTTACACAGAGTCATTAACAACTTAATTTATAGTCCTGCCATCGTTGCCACTATTAAATTCCATGTTCCGACTAGGAATACAAGACAAAATATAACGTTCTTCTGCAATACATAGACGGCCAAGTATCAGACACACTCACTGATCATGGATCAATAGGATGCATGATCTGGCCCTCAAGTATGGGGGTGTTATTGATTTATTTATTGACTCCATTTATAGAATTAAGCATAATCTATACCAAACACTTTGTCGAATACTACAAATTAGAGTAGTGTTGGTAAATTAGTTTTAATGTTTTGTCTTATATGTAGTGTTGTTGTAATTTCTTTTTTACTTTATGTTACTCTTACGTTTTACTAATATTTCTTCATATTTAGTTTTTTTTAGACCTATGTACCCATATAACTTCTCCGCTTCTACTATTTTGTTTTGTTGAATCTTTTAAACTCAATTATATGCGTGAGGATTCATTTTTGCCATTATGTTTACATTCTTCTTTATTGTATTAATTTTTAAGTGTTTACTCTGAAACAAAATGCTTTTATTTTTTTTATAGAAAAGCCCACTAGGGCGTGTAATAAATAATACATAAATAAATATTGAATGAAAAAAATACACATTGTAAAACACCACTTTTAATATGAATTAATATTAACAGCCAACCAGGTTTCGCTTAGCTCAAGCTTCTTCAGGGCTTATTATATCAACTTTTGATATAATAAGCCGTTTTAGTTGATATAATAAGCCCTGACGAACCTTGAGCTAAGCGAAACCTGGTTGGCTGTTAATATTAATTCATATTAAAAGTGGTGTTTTACAAAGTGTATTTTTTTCATTTAATATATAATCTCACATCACAAAGTGTTTGCTTCCTTCGATAAAAAAATCTTTTAAACTTAAAAAATATCTGGAAATTATAATATCCACATTAGACGATGCTCTCAGTAGTCAGTATCGCCTGGGTGAAAAATAACCATTCAGATTGAGAGTTCGATTAGTGACCAAGTGATCCAGGCATTTCAAACCTCTGTTAGATAAATTCTCCATCGTTGCACACGGAGCACATTACCTACCTACGAGTAAAAACTCTGTAGGTAATGTTTCCAGAAACGAATAACCAGGTTGGTCGGTAGTACCAAATCTTCATATCTCCCTTCTCCCTCTACAATGGCTTGATCAAAGACTAACAATCAAAATTATTATTTAAAAAAAATGTATTAAAACTCACAACTATTTCAAGTCTTTCAAGTCCGGACGCTAAAAAATACGCTAATTCCAATTCACAAAGATATTTCATGGCAAAACCCAATGCTTCGCTTGTGCACTCTATTAGAGCATACAGTTTTTCACAACACTACTACACTATACACGTTCACTGGAGGGGTGTGGTTTAATCAAAGATAATACTTATATTCTATTATCTTTGCGTTTAATCAACTAGTGACAGAGGTGAGATCAGAATCTGATTATAATCAATTTCAAAATAAAATGAAGAATATTACCTTAAATAATTTAACTAATGATTGGTATCACTAGAGTAAATTTAATTAAATTTAATTCACATTATTATTAGTATATTACAAGGGGAACATCTAGGCTAGTGAGCCAGTCTAGGGCCTCAGACGTCGCTCTGTCGACCCCATCGATCCCGCCGGGGAATGAATTCTGCGGGCATTCTTTGACCACATGTTCGGTGGTCTGCTCGGCACCGCATTCACAGATCGACGATTATTTAAGGACACATCTGTGCATCATCTGGGCACGGCGGCTGTGGGAGGACCTTATCCTATTGATGGTGGACCGAGTTTACGAGATTCCTCTTGGCCGGGAGACCTGTCGGTCTTCGGCCCCTTATATAACGGCATAATCTGTAGTGGGAAGCCCACTTAATTTAGGTGCCGCATCTCTAGAATATTCTTTTTTAATTATTTAGTATATTAGTTTTATATTATATCAACTTTTTACTGATATTTTAGTTTTTTTTTCTCTTTCACTTCACTTTATACCTATGTATAATTTTTTTTTTCAAAAACATAGGTTAACTTATAATTTTATTTCCTCGCATATGAGTTTATTATTTATAATCCGAAACACTGTATTAGTATGTTATTTTATAAACTTACCTTGCAAATGAATAAATTTAAAAATAAATAAAATTTCCACTGACAATTAAAAGACTGACACAGACAAAGTAAAATCGTTATACTTATTTTTTCCTTTAAAACAACGTAAATATTCACTAGGTATTTAATCATCCACTTCTCCTGTTTTCCATCTTGAAAGGTCATTAATCAATGATCTATAATGTATCTAATCTGCGTTTATAAATAGGAAATTAACCCACTATCGATCCTTTGATTATAAGGCATTAAAGCACGAACATCATCTTCAATTTTATGACATAAAGTCATCAAAAATGCATGAGCCGAAGGGCGCGTGGCCACATTAATTTATTCCACTACTGACGACACTGGTTTTGCTTGACGCGTGGCGGCCATTTTCCATCGGCGCACACTGGGGCAAGAGTGATGAAAAACACCCTTTATTCACAGGGACGTTTTTAAGAGAAAATTTGAATGTGGAAAGGAAGGTTATAAAAAACAAAAATTTTAAATACATAATATATGTAAACTTTATTATGTACATATTTTATATTAACGATTTAAATAAATAAATAACAAAACAAAAAAATCATTTCTCTTTATCCGACTTGATTGAGTCAAAATCATTATCATCATCACCATCATCAACACTACCATCATCACGATCATCATAATAATCGTAATCGTCACTATCATCATCATCATCCTGAGTACTTGAATAATTTTCACCTGTCGGATGTAATGATGGAGCCATTAACAGTTCCACCGCTTCTATGGGGAGTGTGGTCAATTTTTTTTTTGGCTGCTTCCTTTTGCTCGCAGGGGATCTGATAACAAAAACAACAAATTGAAAATATATTTTATAATTCCTTAGAATTGAGTGTACGTATTACATTGCCCTGAGCGAAGACCAAACGATTGAGTATTGTCTGCAAATCATCATGAACTGAAATATCACTACATTGATTTTTGCTGGGTACTGGGTAACATTCCTTTTATGCGGCCTGTACAAATTTATAAGACGGGTATAGTTTTAGAGCATTTGATCTTATTACATTGTATTGATGTCGAGATAATCCCGCTTCCACTACGAGTGCTACAGCATCCTCTCCTAACATAGTAACTGTTTCAAGAGACTTTCTATAAGCTACTTTTACTGGGACTTGATGAATCCGATAAAATATCAGTGATAGCTATAGACGCCTCTGTCTGTCCTGTAGTTCTAAGTTCCATATGTGTGGCATAAACTAATTCAGTTAGAGGAGTAGACTTTCCCAAATCCAGAGTCTTTTGTCGTTTCATTCGTTTTGTACTCTGATCAAAGGTAATTTTCAGGCGACCGGGACCACCGCGTTTTAGTGTAAGATTCGGAAAATAAATTGATGAATCCAGCAATGTTTTATTTTTCTCCAGAAATCTTACTTCAATCCGGTGCGCTGCACCCATCGTGAATAGTGTTCCGATTTGAAGCGATTTATCCTTCTCGAAATATGTTTTCTGGGATCACCGATGCATCCTGTCCTCAACTCCATTTCCTTTTGCAGCGAATTTAGCTGATCTGGAATGTGTAGGTATCCAGAGTTCTTCATTATTGTGAATAATTGTCGTCTCGACATGAATAAGGTATCAGAATTCACACCTATGTGAAAAAAAGAAAATGAATAATTTCTCCGCTCGGTTCACGTTTTATTTATTTATTATTTTATTTATTTATTATTATTACATTTATTACATACAAGATATACAAATATAAAAGGAAGCTTTGACTGTCCAACTAGGAAGTTTCCCGTTTTAGGACAGTCAAATTGGCAGGTTGCGTGTACATAATTCCAGGTAGGTACATGTAAAATATAAAATAAAATTAAAATATAACATATAAATGTAAGAAAGAAAATATTTTTTTAGGAAAATACAATTTAGCAGTAATAAACAATAAAATCCAGATAGGTACATGTAAAATATAAGATAAAAATATAATATATCAATGTAAGAAAGAAAAATAAAAAAATATTTTTTAGGTAAATACAAAATACAAAATCGAAGAAATCAACTCAGACTACGTTTTTTAATAATTTTTCGGAATCTGTCCTACCTAAGTCTAATAACCATTTAGTAATTTTAGTACCGAAGGCTGATAATTCACACAGTTTAAATTGAGAGGGGATTTTGTTGTATATTTTTGGTCCCAGGTATGAGAAAACTTTTTGATAAGCCGCGGTATTGCTAGTTGGAATAGAAAGGTCGTTTCTGCTCTTACTTCTGGTTTGATGATTATGATCGACTGTTATCGTTTTGTTTTTATTTTTGTGGACGCAGATTGTTATTTTTTTTATGTAACACTGTCGAACATCAAGCACATTAAACTCCCTGAAGAGAGCGTCGCTCGAGTATCTGAAGGGTTTCTTCATAATGACGCGTAGAATGGATTTCTGTGCCTTCAGTAGCGGGTATAATATTGTTAATCCTGTTCCACCCCATCCAATGCAACCGTAGGTTATGACGGAGTTACAGAGCCCGTAGTATATTTTTTTAATGTCTTGAGTTTTTATAATTTCCCGCAATGCTATAAATATATAAATAAGCTTGCGCACTTTATTCGCTGTGTTTTCAATTTGTTGTTTCCATTTAAGATGGTTATCCACTATTATACCTAAATATTTAATAGATTTAACAGATTCAAGGGTTTCGCATTTACAAGTATGGTTATTATTTCCAAGGCTACACTTAATATTATGTATTGTGAGGTGATGAGGTGTTTTGGGTTGACCTGCAAGGGTAGCGCTAAATGTGAGATATTTTGTTTTTTGTATGTTTAGTGTAAGCAAATTACAGTCCAGCCACTGTTTTACTCTGTTTATACCTGTGTTCGCAAGGTGGTGTGTTTGTTTCCAATCATCTCCTTCAAACAAAATAACTGTATCGTCAGCGAACGTGATAATTTTGCTACCAATGTTTTGGTTACAAAGTTCGTTTATGTATATAATAAAGAGAAGGGGCCCAAGTGTACTTCCTTGTGGTACCCCAAAAGTGTATTTTAGTGAAGTGCTAATAGCCTCGTTAATTCTGGTTTGTTGAAATCTATTAGATATATAACTTTCTATCCATTTAAAAGCTTTTCCCTTTATTCCTATATTTCTAAGTCTCTGTAAAAGAATTTTATGAGATATAGTGTCAAATGCCTTGGCCAGGTCCAGGAAAAGGGCAATAGTTTTCTTGCCATGGTTCATATTCCCTGCAATAGTTTCAGTGAGACATGCGATGGAATCATCCGTTCCCTTACCCGACCGAAAGCCGTATTGGTTAGGACTTAGAATGTTATGTTTCTCCACATAATCGTTTAACCTAGTTTTGAAAAGCTTTTCAATGACTTTGGATATCGCGCTTAATAGTGATATTGGCCTATAGTTTTCTACAAGAGATTTAGGTCCACTTTTGTGAATTGGGACAATTATTGATTTTTTGAAGTGATCAGGAAATATTCCTGATGCAAAACTTAAGTTGTAAATATATGATAGCGGAGCAGAAATCTGATTTTTAATTTTTTTTAGTATTTGTGTATTTAGACTATCTGGACCCTTTGCATGTGTAGTATTAAGGCTGTTGATTATTTTTAAGACCTCTTCTACAGTAGTTGGTTTAATATTAAATGAAAAAGATTGTTCCTTTGTTACAATTGTCGATGCTAAAGAGTCTTCCGTTTTCTGGGTTTCTAATAAAATTTTTTTTGCTAGATTTGATCCAACAGATGCAAAATATTGATTAGTATGACATGCAATTGATTGATTGTCAGTTATAATCAAATTTCCGGTATTTAATTCAGTTACAGATGCATTGGTATTTCTTTTACTTTTAGTTATGTCTCTGACAACATTCCACATGTTTTTGCTGGAATTATCCTTATCAAGTAAGAATTTATAATAACGCTCTTTACATTTGCGAATAACGGTTTTGCAAATATTACGTAGTGCTGTATTTGTCACGAAGCATAAAAAACCGCTGAATTGCGTTGTGCTATATCTGTCACCAACTAACACGACTCTTTCTCTCCGAAAACGCGTTCTATCTTTGTTCTATTATGACCAGATATGTGGTATAAACAGTTTTAGGAAGGGAGACCATGAAGTTTTATCTTTGAGTTACACTTTACCACCTTACGTCCAAAAAATGGAAATTGAATGTCGGTAACGATTATTTTGAAATAAATCTCTATTCTGACAGGTTTTGTAACTAACATGATATTAAATTGTCTGATCCCGAGTTTTTAAAAAAACTGTTCATTTTAATTATAGCTCCCGATCACATTAAAATAATTGATTACTTAAAAAAGTGTACATATGTGCAAGATTTTAAAAGTGATTCGTAAATAACAATAGTTACTGGTCCTAAAAATGTTTGAATGATAGCCCGGAGGTGCCCGGAGCTCAACTAATCTCTAAAAGAATATCAATTTTTTAAAAATCACGACTAAACTCGTTAGTGTTCGCTCTGTACTGAGCGGTGTCACAGGTAGAAGAGTATGGTCAAAGGTTTCTACCTACTATATAATAATGCTACAACTATCGAGGTACCTCGAAACAAATGAAGCGACATCGTACTATTGAATTTATTTTTTTTGTTTATTGTATCAACTTCTGGTATTTGGCCCCAGTGTGCGGCGTGTGACGTAGTGCCGCCATCTTGGGGGCGTCACATCGGCCATCTTGCATTCCAAGTTTTAAATATCTGTCAGAATTGCCGCGTCTCTTCGGCGCACGACACGGCACCGGAAAAGGGCGAAAATTCCCAATCGAATCAATGTTGTAATGCAAAAACATCAGAGAATAAACTAAAATAAAAAGTTGCGATATTAAAATTGAATTTGTGACAAGTATGTTAAAACAATTTGATATACAATAATAAAATGAACAAGTAATCGTAAACTAAGAATTAAAGTAAATATTGTGCGAGGTTGAAGTGGTAAAATTTTATAATTTTTCTATCCTATCTATTTTGTCGGGATGTGATTAAGTCATTGAATTCTTCAAAATCAGGGGAACTTCGTAATTTATTTCTATAAATCGGAAAATGTTCAAGGCTCACCCCAGAGACTTGTGTGTGTGTCGACCTTCACAACATCCCTACCCCAATATTGAGAACGCCATAGACCCTCTGGTTCCAGAAATTTGGGATTCTTATGCGGTATTCACATTAAAAAATATATAATATACGCACACGATGTATTGGATAAATGCATGACGAGTCTAATCACGATAGCAAAAAGTTGGGAGTTCTTATAACTTATAATATTGAGAATATAAATCTACAGAATTATTACAAAAATTAAGATTACAGTTATTCAAACTAAAATTACCTACGTACGATGCACGTTGGTACAAACATTTTTTTTTAATGAAAGAAAACATTCCCGGGGTACGAATAACCTGGCAATATTTAAAAATCTCCTACTACCACCACAGCAAGCGGAAAATGTTGCTTATGTTTTGATGGAGGACTTAGCCAGCCGAGTAATTAAACACACGACGCCTGGGTGGGACCCAAATACGATGTCAACTCAACCACCAACCGTTCTACTGACTAAATAAGTATTACAAAGAAAAATGAAAATAAAAATAGGTATAAATATACTAAACAGGTAAGTAAAATATTTTCAATTATCAAGGCAAATAATGCAGGTGAATGAATCTGATATGTTGGGAATTTGCCAAAAGTTTATCTGGAAACGGCCTGCAATCCCGTTTGTAACCGGATTACCAATAATTTTAAAAGATTTTTTAATAAATTAGCAATACTCATTTTTCTCAGTGTACATCTATTTGAATTTCACTCATGTTTTTTTTAATGAATGTATGAATGAAGTCTGAAGTCTTTTTTAATGAATGTATAAATGAAGTCTGAAAGTCTTTTTTAATGAATGTATGAATGAAGTCTGAAGGTTTTTTTAATGAATGTATAAATGAAGTCTGTAGTCTTTTTTAATGAATGTATCAATGAAGTTGAAGTCTTTTTTAATGAATGTATAAATTAAGTGTGAAAGTCGTTTATAATGAATGTATGAAAGAAGTCTGAAAGTCATGTATGAATGAAGTCTGAGGTCTTTCTTAATGAATGCATGAATGAAGTCTGAAGTCTTTTTTAATGAATGTATAAATGAAGTCTGAAAGTCTTTTTTAATGAATTTATGAATGAAGTCTGAAGTCTTTTTTTAATGAATGTATGAATGAAGTCTGAAAGTCAAGTATGAATGAAGTCTTTTTTTAATGAATGTATGAATGAAGTCTGAAGTCTTTGTTTTATGAATGTATGAATGAAATCTTGAAAGTGGAAATTAACCCCGTTTCCGACATCCGATCGAGCTTAAACTCGGCAGAAAGACTCGTTGTCAATAACAATGTATTCTATCAATTTTTACACGCGGACATATACGCATTTATAAGAAATTGGATGACGATACAGCAGTTAATATTCTAAATAAATGTCGGTCCTATCCAATCGCTAGTTGTCACAATTGTCACAGTTTGACCCAAGTCCATGGGGGAGGATGGTTCAATCCTCAGTCAAAACAAAATTAATATTTTATAAAAGACATGACGTTCACAAGATTTGAGTAAGAACTCAAACCAAAAAGGAAAAAAAATAAATACATCCATTACCTCTATGACGGATATATCGGATTCCCACTCAAGCATCACGGGTTCAATCTTCTGCTAGCTAAGTCCTCCATCATTGCACAAGCAACGTTTTGCGCTTGTAATGATGGTAACAAGGGGAATTCAAATATTGTTAGGTTATTCGTAACTCAGGACTGTTTTGTCTTTCTTAAAACCATTAACGGGTTTAGGACAGGAATACCTAAAATTTTCAAGCTGCACGATTCCTACTTAGCGACCCGTAGGATGAATTTTATTATAAAGCATTGAACTATCCGCCAATAGGGTGTTAAGGCGAAGCTTAATGCGAAATCACTATTTTGATTAATTTTTATAACGAATTGGTGAACATTATGAATACCAAAAAATATGCTTTAGATAAATTGAAAGTTTTCCTATCGCTTCGCTTGAGTAGAATGCAAATAAAACAATAAATTACCAAATAAAAGGTATACATATAAAGTACCTAAAAAAATATTTTTTCAATAGAAATGTATGAAGGCATAAAGGAAACAACTTTTAAAAAATACAGTAATATAGCTAAGATTATCTGTGACAGTTTCACTTCATTAACTTTTATGCTCTCTTATAATTTTTTTTACAAAATAAATAAAAACCAGTTTTGTGCTTGAAATCGAACGTTTCTAGACTCCGTTTGTCAAGCGATATAAATGCCTATTACCTACAATATAAGGTATACCAAGAATATACACATTTTTTAGAGGAAGCTACAAGCCAAAAATGTGTATATTCTTGGTATACCTTATATTGTAGGTAATAGGCATTAAAATCATTTGACAAACGGAGTCTAGAAGCGTTCGATTTCAAGCAAAAAAATGATTTTTTATTTATTTTCTAAGTGATTTTATAAGAAAGCAAAAAAGTTAATCAAGTGAAACTGTCACTGATAATCTTAGCTATAATTATGTATTTTTTAAAAGTTGTTTCCTTTATGCCTTCATACATTTCTATTGAAAAAATAATTTTTTAGGTTATTATAGGTTTTATTTATATTTTTTATTTAGTAATTTATTATTTTATTTGCATTCTACTCAACCGAAGCGAAAGGAAAACTTTCAATTTATCTAAAGCATATTTTTTAGTATTCATAATGTACACCAATTCGTTATAAATATTAATCAAAATAGTGATTTGGCACTAAGCTTAGCCTTAATGGACGTACTTGACTTATTCAACCAGTGATTCCTGACATTATTTAGGGTAAAAAATGCAAATGAAATTTTGGTCTCTGGTGACTTTTTTGATTATTTTTTTTCAACTTAAAACATAAAGTCACCGGTGACTAAAATTTAATCTAATTCATTTTTTCTCATAATAATGTTTGGATCACTGGCTAAAGAAATTCAAGTACGTCCCGGGTTAAGAGGATCGGCTGCGCGGCCTTTTTCATACACAACCTACATTTGGATTTAATGTCAAAATAACCAACCAAACTGAAAAAAAATAATCAAAAGGTATAGCAAATAACTACCTCGTATATGTGCCATTTAATTTGTTGTGTTTCAAATTATAATATATGTCATTCAAAAATTCAATTTTAAAATTGTAATTAATAAAAAAAAATTATCCTTACCCTACCCTAGCTACTGTATTAATACAATTATAAATAAATAAAAGTTTGTAAAAAATATGGTTTTTATGCTCAGAAAATTTTAATTTATACACGTCACTTGTGTTAAAAACCCATTCAGTAAATTGGTCGTTCGTAATTGAAATTTATGCCCATCGAAATCCTTTTTTTAAATTATTGTATTTGATAATTCATCATATTTTTATAGTTAATATAGCAATATTTTTTAATAATCATCATTACCTCACAAATAATCATCATTACCTTTCAAATAATCATCATTACCTTACAAATAATCATCATTACCTTTCAAATACTCATCATTACCTTTCAAATAATCATCATTACCTCACAAATAATCATTATTACCTTATAAATAATCATCATTACCTTACAAATAATGAGCAATTATTTACAAATAATCATCATTACCTTACAAATAATCATCATTACCTCACAAATAATCATCATTACCTTACAAATAATTGCCAAAGTTGCCTCTCAAAGTTGCATGAAAAATTGAATTATTTTAAGGCCTACATTTTAAAATTAAAAACACATATAAATAAATTAGCATATATCCATACTAGATATTAGCTATAAATTTTGATTATTTAGTTTGGTCGGGAAATTTGGCCTCAAATCCAAATTTAAGTTTTGTATCAAAAAGGCCGCCCAGCCGTTCCTACGTTGTTTTTTCAAATCCTAAATTATTAAAGTTATTAGTGCTTATTTGTGGTTTTCAATATAAACCCCAAAAAAGATTAGCCAGGAGTGGAATCTACATATGTGTGTAAACAAGCAGGTGAAATAATTTATCAAGGTTAGGTAGTTAAAAGTTGGTAAAACAGCAAAATTAAAATATCAATTGAAATATTATATTTTGCTAGAAATGTTCTGTTCGCGTGACAGACAAACAAAAACACATTATTATTACATACATACAAGATTTTAAAATAACCACGGATATGCATGTAAGTGGATATGCAGACAGTCGTGTGAGCCATGTATTTAGTAAAGTTTGTGGTGAGGATTATGTCATATATGCCATACATGGGACATGCAGGAGCGGACCGGCAAAGATATTCACCGAACTTTTTCAGAGGAGTTAATTACATGGAAAAATAATTGCGTGGAAATTAGAGGGTATCAAGACATTTAGTTTTGCACCATTATTCTAATGATGCTAAACTTCTAATGACAGGTCTCAGCACGGGTAAGCCACCCAGTGAAGCCAACATTACTGGATTGTACTAGGAAATGTAAAATTTTGTACAAAAGAAAAAATAAAAAAAATAGACAAGAAAATCTTTAAAAATATGAAAAGGGCAAAAAAAATATTGTATTTAAAAGTTTATCGACTAAAAGCAGACTTTGGCTAGATTCGTATCCATATCCACCGGTTGTTTGGATACCAAAATAATTTTGAATTAATTATTTTCTTCAGATTTGTGGTGTTTTCAGGGCCGGCCATGAGCCAAACTAGAATAGCCAAAGATAGAATAAATTTTGACACGCCTAGTCAAAACCAGCTGATCAGAAACTAGATGATCAATCTGCATTTTGTCCGTCGTTTTTGTGAAAAATAATCTCAAGTGTGATGTTAGATGTTAGGAAATATCGGCGCCTCGGTGCCTTAATAATTCGGCGCCCGGAGCGTATTGCTCCAATTGCGCTAGCATAGGGCCGATCGTGGGTGTTTTTTTATGTGAATACAGTACAAGGGTTCCAACTGCTTCCAGCGAGTTATCTGAAGCCAGTGAGACTATGGCCTTATCAAAGCCTTCAGAAGGCGAAACAGCTGTTACGCGTAATAATACTTACACAGCAGAACATGTTTATAAATATAAATTGAACAGATAAAAATATTATTTAATATACAGGGTTTTCCAATAAGAGTTGTTATTTTGAATAGCCCGCTATTTCAGTAGATGTTACCTTTGAAGCTGTAATTTTTTAACATTTGACAAGTAGAAACTACGCCATTAATAAAAATGGAACTATATACACTTCAACAAATTATTAAAATTCACTTGAGTGAATCAAATGCAAATCATCTTGAGTAATGAGGCCCATTTCCACCTCGGTGGCTTCGTCAACAAGGAAAATTGTCGCATTTGGGGCTCGGAAAACCCAAGAGTTATTGTTGAAAAGCCTCTCTATCCTCAACGTGTGACTGTTTGGTGCGGTTTATGGTTTGGCGGAGTCATTGAAGGTTGGAGACTGTTGCTCCAGCCTCCAAAATGAGGCTGGAGCAACAGTCACGGTGAATGGATTGCGCTATTGAGAGATGATTAATGATTTTTTATGGCCGGAATTAGATGGTATTAATTTGGACAACGTTTACTTTAAAAAACGGCGCTACGTGCCACACAAGCAACAAAACCATTGATCTTTTACAATTGAATATCAAAATAACACCTCTTATTGGAAAACCCTGTATTTATAAAAGATAAACTTATAAAAAATACAATACATATTGTAATTTGGGTTCCAGCTGGGAGAGTTGTATTTTGTACTCTGTACTTCTAACAAAGGCAACATGTTGTAAATAACAAGACGATTTTACAAGAAAACTGGAAAAAAGCGTTACATTGATGTTTTAAAAATCATAATAAAAGCAAGTTCTGCCCTGCATTCATAACATAATATATCACGTTTAGAACGTGATATTTCCGAGGTAGATTTGCGATAATGATGCACTTATTCCGTGTCGATCAACAGACAACGGACAACGGACAGTGCTGCGCTTTGTGCCGACACCCGGACAGTCAAACACCCGGACCATCAGACATCGGACAGTGCGGTGGGCGGAATTATTTTATTGATTTTTCCAGTGTCCGCTGAATTATTGATGGCAAACGTACTTACCGCATTAGCCCACAAGCCTAGATATTAAATAGATCAGATTTAGATCTATTGCAGGTACCAACAACAAATGTCTGTTGTTTATAGAACGTTTATTTTTTTATAAAATTAATATTTTTCCATTCCGATAATATCTTACTACACTTGCTTTCTATTTGATCGATTCAATTTGTTGTACTATTATTATTGTTGTTATTATTTAAATGAGCAGTCAGCATTTTGCTGATGTGCTCATATCTGATTTCACAAAAAGTTTAACAATCATTAAGTTGTTTTTAAATTAAAATAAGTTCATCCTTTCTTCTCTCCAAATAAGAATACAATCAAGCTTTATATTAGTAGAATCGGTGACATGTTGTGGAAGTTTGTTCCATGCGTCCATTACTCTGTTTGAAAGGAATAATTTCCTAGAATTGGATGCAACATAGGACTGGGTGTTTGGTTAGTAAAATTTAGAAAATCTCAATCAAGTCATCCCTTTCTATCTTCATTTTGCCAATCTTTCATTTCTCTTTGTATTTTTGTAAATAGTTTACTAAAACAAATTATTTGTCATAAAAATTCTTCTAGGTATTCATTTGTGAAGCGTATATTTCGCTATTCTAAGGGGTAGTTAAACCGTTTGTAGTGTTTCAGTAGAAGTTTTATAATAAATATAATTCGGACTATTTACACAGGGTTATAATTTAAAAAAAAAAACTGATAAATACTTTTTGTGTTCCCACAAACAGTTCTCCAACTCGTCGTGGAAGGAGATTATGAAGAATAAGTTATTTGTGTTAAATCAGGGATTTATTCAATACTTCGCGTATTACAATAGTGACTCGATAGTTACCTAATTAGGAGCTGGCTAAATGAGATCTGCAAAACACAAGTTTGTCTCAGAGCAGCCTAACTGACCCCAGCGACTACTGGCTACTAGCTGCCATCTTGCGGATTTCCAAGCAAACTCTTTGCACTGCACTCTATGAGTGCATCTGTGAAACTCTTAGCTAACTCGCTTCCCAACAATACTAAATATCTTAAAAATCATATTTAAACTATTCATAGGTGATGTGATATAATCCATTATCAAGAACAATACATACTTATATTTCAAACCGTAAGAAGTGAAAATAAGTATTCATGAATGAATTTTAATAAAGTGTGTGAGTGTAAAATAAAAGTGTAAAATCGTCAACAAATAATGAGCCCCACGTTGGGCGCCAAATGCAACACATCAACAATGCAAGTGTTTAATCTATTAACTTATAAATACTTTCTAACGAGCTTGTAAACAATCATTTCTGTTCTACCAACCTCCACTATAAACTTGGATGGCGCTGATTTCAACAATTTCTGCACACGGTTTTATGCACCAATTGATTCAATCTGCAAAAAGGACGCATGAATTATAATTTTTAATTTGAAAAAGATGCATGAAAAACATATTTTTTATATTATAAACTGACGCATGACACATTCTATATAAATAGGAAACCATTTTTGATGCATGACAGTTTTCCAATATTGTTGATTCATTTCATTGAATATTATGTGAATGCTTTGATTGACACTACGCTGTTTTTAATTCACAATTCAACGAGCAACCAGGACCTTCAAATTTTACATCAATTACTGTACACAATTTACATGAAATCCATCTAGATGAAAGTGACTGACGTCCCTTACTAAAATTTGAGTGGAAACTTGAATAACAGTACATTATTTACCAATAATTCGTGGATTAAAGCAACACAATATAAATTTGGATGGATGTAACGAAATACAAATAAAACAATTATTGCTGATACTCCATAGAAAAAGGTAATATAATGGATGATATCTTGAGAATTTTTTATAGTATTAAAGAACTCAACGAATAGCCATGGGTGATTGGGATGATATAAAGAAAAAATCATTAGAAACCAACCAACTGATTTGGGATTCGGAGACGAACAGAAAGAAGCGAGACGTCAAACAAATACAATCTGGAAAAGAAATACTAAAGAAAACAAGACTAAAATCAAAATCAAGAGACGGGGATAGGCCCCAATATGAGAATTACGCAGTGGAGGTTAATATAACTCAGGACGAAGATAGCGATGGTGGAAGAGGAGAATTCGTCGTGGGTACTTATCACGCGAGGTTTTTTACAGTGGATTTGGACCCTTCCGGAGTCGGGATGGGTGGGATGGATGATGTTGAGGAGGGGAGGCTGCAGGTCCTGACGGCAGGGTCTGCTGACAGCGGCAGCGGTAGAAGGAGGGCCAGCCACGAGGGGACTATAAGACAAACCGTTCTGCCTAATCACGTGGACGTTGCAGGTTTGTATAGGCTCAACATTGACTGCTATGTTTTAACCTATATTGTTTAAGATACACGCAGACCTTGGCATGGACGCTTGACCAGACTACACTGACTATCAATTGGCTATACAAATTGAATAGCCATGCAATGAATGTAGTGTTTTCAGAAAATGTTCCTGGAGGTTCAGGGATGGGGGGGCTAGTAATGTACTGGCTAGTAAGATCCACTATAATAATATCCAATTCAAACAAACATAGTAGACTAAATGCTGTAAAGTTGAGATCCTTGAGCGCATCCGTGTAAAACCATGCATGACCGTTGTAAAAATGTAGAAATTCGAAAAGAATGCACGGATGTTGTAAGCGTAACAGATAAGGTAAAGAAAGCACAGCTTATATGGTTTGGGCACGTACATAGAGCGGGTGAACGTGATGCTGAAGTGAATGGTAGAATAAATCGGGCGCGCCCGAGGAAGACATCAAATAATACTTGAGTCGACAAGACATTAAACATACCTGCATATTTGGACAATTATTGATGTTTTCGTGACGACTTATGAAAATGCCAAGACAATATAAATCTATAATTGGACGTATCTCGGGTTCAGTAGAGATAGCATTCACGTCATGTTTCCATTAATAACAATTACGTGCAATGGAATTGCATTCTGATGAGTGCATTGCGGGGTCTATGACAAGGTTTCGATGTTAAACCCAGTGTGTAATGCAACAGAATATTATAATATTAGTACGAAGAAATAAAAAAAAGTTAATAATTGGTTAGTTAGGCTCCATTTATTGACTGCTAACAAGAATACTAGCGCGGACAGTATATTAAAATTTCAGTTATATACCTGAATAAAATAGTTTTTATACAGGGTGTACAAGACGTACCTGATAGACGTGACCAGCGATTCCCGGGTTTAATTAGGGTAAAAATTAAAATTACCTTCTACGTGTTTACTCCAAATATGCTCTTGAATAAGGTCAATTAATAACATGATGGATAGTGTGACCGGATAAATCACCAAAATGATAATTCATCACATCTTTAAAAAGTTATATAAAGTTATGGAAAGTGATTAAACAAAAACTTTATTAACTGGGTTAAGTAGGTTAGGTTAGGTTAGGTTAAAACAAATTGTTTTTTTCATCGTTTTTAATGACTTTATATCACTTTTTAAAAGTCACTGTGTTGAGTTAGCATGGAACCGATGGATACTATGTAAATCAAGGCACAAGTAATTTTGTAAATATTCACCTGCGGCGCAAAACTCATCACCATTCAATATCTTGTTATAGTATGTTATTTGCCCAAAACCAACTCAACCAAGGCCAGAACACTGAAACAATTAGGCCTGCTAATTTTATAAAAGGATTTTAAATAAATAGCAGGCCAATTTGCTTCAGTGTCCTATCCTGAGTTGAGATGGTTTGGTTTGCACACGGTATCTCTTGTAATGATTGACCAATTGAAAAATAAATTAATAAGTAAAATCGAGTGTGTGTTCCCTCTAATGGCAATTTTCACAAGATGACAAATTTTACATGTTGATAATTTTCGCACGGTCGCAATTTCACATGGTGGCAATTTTCACATGATGTAATTTTTACAAGATTGCAATTTTACAAGATTGAAATTTTCACAAGATTGCAATTTTCACAAGATTACCATTTTCACATGGTGGTAATTTTCACATGTTTGCAATTTTCTCATTTTAGCAATTTTTGACATGATTGCAATTTTCGCATGGTTAAAAATGGCACATGAGTCACGAAGAGCATCTGCGGCGCATAGTAATTTTTCCTCATTATTTCGTTTGTTTAACTTTTACCGATGTATTTTCCCGGAGAGGGGACGGTGGGAGTATGGGAGTGTTTGTGCAAATGACTGACCACTGGAACTATAAATAAATAAAGGTTGAGGTTATGTTTCAGGAGAGTTGATCCGCAGCAGGTCCAGCCCGGCCCGGAGGAGGCACAGCCAGGGTTCCGCCATGTCTCCCACTTTGGCGGTAAGCAACACATTCACATCACTTTATTATTTATTTATTTATTTATTCAAAAAAACAGTTTTTAACATAAAAAACGTACTCTGCACATCTCACTAGGGCATTCCTGTATCAAGATGTGCAGCTTTACAATTATATCATTTAAAACAATACATATATGTAAACTTAATATAATAATAACATTAAATTTAAACCTAAAAAAGGAAAGTTTATGACACGGTCGTTTCGTGACCGGTAGACAAAAATAAACAAAATTTTAGTAACAAATGGTCGAAAAATAAAAACAAAAATGTCAACAAAAGAAGCATTGGTAAGTAAGTTGACAATAATAATATTCTTCTGTTAACTAAAGTACAAGGTACCTGTGCTGGCTAAATCACGAGCTACTATAATACCAGATTTCAAAAAATGGAGGAGGGGGTTGAGGCCAGGGGTGTGGAGGGGGAGAGGTTGTGGAGAGACTGATTATTTTTCTTATTATTATGTGAACACTGCACAAGATTCCCAACTACTCCTAAGGAGGGAGGCGTTGTGGGTGAGTTGGGATGAGCGGGGATAGTCGAGGGGCGAGGGGGGATAGGGGGGGGGGAAGGGGATGAGGTACATCTGGGTTTTTATTTTTTATTGTGATAAAACCGCACAAGAGTCCCAACTGCTTCCAACCGCCTGGTTCCAGTTGAGGGAGCAACACTACTCACACAACAGAAATACGTGTTTGACACTTAGCATATTTTCCTCTGCTATCGTGTCCTATCCAACACTAATGACATTGTGTCCTGGCCTTGGCTGAGGTGGTTTTTGTTATCTTAAGTAAATGGCAGACAAACAAGATTGTGTATCCAGGCCTTCATTGAGGTGGTTATGTCTATATTATTTGTACATGATTTTGTGTCCTGGCCTTGGTTGAGGTGGTTTAGGTAATTTATTTTATTTTAAACGCCCAAAGGGCTTTTACGTGCAATGCAGTACATATTTTTACGAAAAATTACATAAATGTAAATATAATATAATGGTTACAACAAAATATAGGTAGGTAATATAAGGTTTAATAAGTAACATGGACATATATAATCTCTCGATTCCATCCAAATCAACATTTTAAAGAGTTCCAAAATTGTTGTTTATAATTAAGGGACAGGAATTCAACCGCGCCTTCTGATGTCCAGACAGGTGCTCTGAGACCACTGAGCTACGTCGGCTTATTTCCAACACGCCAAATAATTCAATATGTACTAGTACTTCAAACCCCACACAGGAGGCCCTAAGGAAAATAATTTCCCTCAGGGCCTATGTCTTCTTTCGGGATGCTGTGTGGAGGGTCTTTTTAAGTGGAGAAAGGAGATAAACTTTTGGGAAGGTAAAAAGATAGGAAGGTTGGGTAGGAATCTAGGGATCAGTGTGTCCAAGAGTGACGGAAGTATTAATCTATCCATCCCAGGCGAGTTAAGAGAGACCAGTTTGAGAGGACAAAGGGTCTCCCCAAACTAGCCTCTTTCGATCTGGCTCGCCATGTAGCTGCCCACGCAGGTGCATCCTGAACACTCATCACCCGATGAATCCGGGCATCCCTGCTAAATCACCAAACGTGGCGAACCACTTAGGGTGACCTTTGGCAGAGGCCCTAAAGGGATGTTAAGTTTAAAATTTACCAAGCGTAGAAATTTTCTCTGAATCCTTTCTAGAATATTAATTAATTGTATAGAGCGACCAAACTATGGAGTTACGTTCTATTAGGCTTCTAACTTGGGATATGTACCTACAACAGTTTATAGAGCGACCAAACTATGGAGTTACGTTTTATTAGGCTTCTAACTTGGGATATGTACCTACAACAGTTTATAGAGCGACCAAACTATGGAGTTACGTTCTATTAGGCTTCTAACTTGGGATATGTACCTACAACAGTTTATAGAGCGACCAAACTATGGAGTTACGTTTTATTAGGCTTCTAACTTGGGATATGTACCTACAACAGTTTATAGAGCGACCAAACTATGGAGTTACGTTCTATTAGGCTTCTAACTTGGGATATGTACCTACAACAGTTTATAGAGCGACCAAACTATGGAGTTACGTTTTATTAGGCTTCTAACTTGGGATATGTACCTACAACAGTTTATAGAGCGACCAAACTATGGAGTTACGTTCTATTAGGCTTCTAACTTGGGATATGTACCTACAACAGTTTATAGAGCGACCAAACTGTGGAGTTACGTTTTATTAGGCTTCTAACTTGGGATATGTACCTACAACAGTTTATAGAGCGACCAAACTATGGAGTTAAGTTCTATTAGGCTTCTAACTTGGGATATGTATACCTACAACAGTTTATAGAGCGACCAAACTATGGAGTTACGTTCTATTAGGCTTCTAACTTGGGATATGTACCTACAACAGTTTATAGAGCGACCAAACTATGGAGTTACGTTCTATTAGGCTTCTAACTTGGGATATGTACCCACAACAGTTTATAGAGCGACCAAACTATGGAGTTACGTTCTATTAGGCTTCTAACTTGGGATATGTACCTACAACAGTTTATAGAGCGACCAAACTATGGAGTTACGTTCTATTAGGCTTCTAACTTGGGATATGTACCTACAACAGTTTATAGAGCGACCAAACTATGGAGTTACGTTCTATTAGGCTTCTAACTTGGGATATGTACCTAAAACAGTTTTATCCCATACTGAAAAAAAAGGCACCAGATTCAAATATTTAATTAACATTTTTTACTCTAAATAATGTCATGAGTTACTGTAAAATAAGTCAAGTGAGTCCCTTAACACCCTGTATAAATAAAATTAAATGTTCGTTTGTTCAAAATCTTAAGTCTCCGAAAGTTATTCACCGACTGCTTTGAAATTTAGACATGTAAAGTAGTATTCCATTACGCGTGAATTTTAATATTATACGAGTATAGATATCACCTGCGACAGGTAAAAACACGTTTTTTTTAAATAAATATAAACAGCGCCATATGTTGGACGTAAAAGCAACGCTCGCTATTGTTTCTTTATCTGCACAGACAGACTGAGCCACAGCAACGCGTGGCGCGGTACAGCTAGTTTCGAATAATTAGCAGACTAACAAAATGTTGTTATGCAAATAGCAGGCCAACATGACTGTGTCCTGGCCTTAGTTGAGGTGATTTTGGTTACACTCGTGCATCACAGGGTTCCATGATAACTCAACAGAGTGACAATTCAACACACTATTAAAAAGTGATATAAAGTCATTAGAAACGATGAAAAATATTTTTTTAAACTTAACCTAACCTAACCTAACCTAACCTACTTAACCCAGTTAATAAAGTTTTTTTTTTCATAACTTTTCATGACTTTATATAAATTTTTAAAGATGTGATGATTATAAGTATGGACTGTTTGCCAGATCTAGTGGCAATTATTACTTCACACCAACCCAATGGGCCAATTAAAGATAATAATGATTAGTACAAAGGAACCACAATTTAAAATGCGATTTTTTGTGAGGTGCACAAAATCCAATTTTCCATCAAAAATAATAAAATAACTGCCAAAAGAATAGGTAGGTACTACGGAAATAAATTATTTCACGTCACATTTTTATAATAGGTTTTGTGCAAAATCAACGGATACATAGCAATCTGATTTAATGACGGTACAGTTTAGGATTGTTGTCGACGGAAGTGGCGCCGTCTGTTATTTTCAAAAAGAACCATCAAAGTTTTCAAACCGTGGCAGCAGGTTTTTATCTGCTAGTAATTCTATATACGTCAAACTGTCAACCGGTTCGCCTCCTGTCAAATCTATTGTTTATTAAGTTTAAAAACAACAAATTAACTAACCAATACGCGAAAAAGTATAACCATTTTACAAATTGTGAGAGATTTATTCTGTGAAAGTGTTATCTGCGTAAAACTTGGAAGTTTAGAAATGATTTCTGACAAAAGTGACATTGACAATAACAAAACACCTCAGTCTCTGTAAGGACATAAAAAATTAAACAAAATAACTTTAAAAAGTGCAGTGAGACATGTGCATGTCATAATCCCTAATAAAGTGTCATTTGCCCACCCAACAGAACTAATCTCAACTTGAGTAGCACCTTTCTAGTGAACATTTGTACATTAAATAATCATTTTCAAAACATACAGATAACCTCTCTTATCATCTCCTTGATTAAAAATTAACCCTGCGGGAAAAAAAAAATAAATATATATAGTGTACATAATAAATACAATCCCTGTGAATAATTATATACAATTATCTACGTTTAATTTGCCCTAATAATCAAAATAATAGTAAAATAAAACTCGACACGATTGTGTTTTGATTACAAATCGAGGCG
Source organism: Hesperophylax magnus (assembly GCA_026573805.1). Taxonomy (NCBI): domain Eukaryota; kingdom Metazoa; phylum Arthropoda; class Insecta; order Trichoptera; family Limnephilidae; genus Hesperophylax; species Hesperophylax magnus. Next base: position 6,034,502 of record JAIUSX010000184.1, on the reverse strand, counting down.
TGCTAGTCCGACTGCCCAAACACGAATCCTTCAGGCGCAAAGTGGATCAATAAAACCAGTTAAATTGGTGAACCGCTGTAGGTACGTCAATTATTCTGGAACAGATCGCCTGACAAATACTTCAGAACCAAAATTTATCACTCGTGTTACGAATTTTGCCTGCCAACAGGCGCAAGGACAACTTTACCACCTAACTAACTACAACCACAACATGAATAATTGCAAAGCCTGTTCAGAACCCACTCTCTCCGACGAGTCCGTATTTACCTGTGCCGTGTGCAAGGGAATATTCCATTTGCACTGCAGCGGAGTGGCAGAGACCTCATACCGTCGACTCACTAAGGAGCGACGCGCCCAAATTAAATGCAAAAAATGCCTATCTGACACTCCGGCTTTCAATGTCACTGCCAGCGGTGCCTCAACCTTGGACAACGAACTACTATTAAAACAAAACGCAATATTCGACCAAAACACCCAAATTCTCGCCACAATCTCAGCAATGAGTAAACAATACGAGGATATTCTACTTCGAGTCCACGAACTCGAGAATATAAACAAAAAACTTTAAAAAAAAAACTGTGATCTTGAAGCGCGCTTAGAGCAAATAGAAGGACAATTTGAAAATTTAGACAGGGAAAACAGGTCGAAAAACGTAGAAATACGAGGAATCCCGGAAATAAGCGGAGAAGACTTAAAAAATGTTGTTTTCAATATCCAAAAAATTACAAATGCCGGAACAGAAGTGAAAAACGTGGAAGCAGCCTACCGTACTGGACAAAAAACCAACAAGGATTTACAACGGCCGATAATCCTCAGATTCAAAACTAACGATGACCGTGACATCTTCTTAAATGACATAAAAACATTTAACAAGCGATCTGCAAATCAGGAGGATAAACTAAACACAAATATCATAGGAATGGCAGGAAAGAGCTCCCAGATTTATATCAATGAACACTTGACATTTCGAGCTAAACATCATTGGTTTCTTGCACGTAAGGCTACACGAGACAATATTTTTAAGTTTGCCTGGACCAGAGGGGGACAAGTATATGTACGAAAAGACGTTGGGACGCCCGTTATACTTATCAATGAAAAAACCAAAAACCTTTTATCTCCCTCACCAAATAACTTATAATCAATTTTCATCCTTTGGTATACTTTTATTTTTCTTGATTCTCCTGTATACTATTATATATTCATCTATATATTACTTGATACTCTCTGTTACAAAAAACATATTATTGGATTTTTCTAGCCCAAAGACATTTAACAAAAGCATGTACCCCATCATTGTTTTTAATCGATCAAATAACTTAATACAATCACCTCTTTCCAGTAATCTAGTTTTCTTATCATGTAAAAAATGTGTTATTGTAATTGCATCAAAACCATTTCAACTTACTTTGCTTTATACAATTATATACATTGCTTATTTTGTTATTGCTTTTAATAACTGGCGAACTCCTTATCGACTATTGCCAACAACAGAAACCAGTGGTACAACTTATTTTAATAATATTCTACACATTGATACGATTACCCTTAAATGCAATATTACTTTAATTACTAACAAGAATGAAATTAACTTTTTAAATTTTATTGTTTTTAGTTCTACGAACAATAAGAATTTTCGGAAATATTTTCTTCTTACATTACTTAACCGTACGTTATTTTTACCTACAAACAAGATTTTTATCTCAAAATCATTATTTCAAATCCCATATATACCACATATTCATAATACCATTGCTTTCAATTCTTATTTCTATAATCTTCCTAATTTCAAAATGACCAAGTATAAATTACATTTTTATGTTACATCTCCACAACAACTCAATACCTATATTACTAATAAAGATATCACTGTCACTACATCTCTACTATTAATAATTAACGCAATGCAAAAAACCAAAAAATGGAAGACTTAGCAGATCTACTAGATAATACAACACCTATCCCATGTTCATCAACCAACGATTCTGAAGTTGTACGTCAATTATTATTAATTAATTCTACCCTTATGATATTTTCAATGAATATTAGAAGTATTAACAAAAATTTTGATGAATTATCCATTCTTCTTACTGACCTTGCCTTAGATTTCGATGTAATTGTCTTGACCGAATGCTGGATTCAAAAAAACTTCCTTCCTAAAACAATAAAAAACTACAATCACTATAACACACTACATAACCAAACTCAAAACGATGGCGTTATTGTATACATCAAAAATCACATCCCACACTCAGTCAAAGAGGTCAGAATTAAAAACGCCAACTGCCTTCAAATACAACTTGATAACCTCATAACAATCCTTACTATATACAGATCTCCGAATACACATAATATAACCCCATTCTTATACTCACTACAAGAAATATTAACAAACATAAAACACTGCCAAAACACTTACATAATTGGTGACCTTAACATAAATATAATCAACAAAACGCATCCTCAAGCCAACGAATACCTAAATGCACTAACTTTATTAGGATATTTGCCAGCTGTCACCACTCCAACAAGAGAATCAGACATAAACAATAGTAGTTGTATAGATCATGTGTTCGTTAAGAGTAAACTAGACAACAAATCCATTGTATATCAATCAACTATAACAGACCACTATGCAATCATTACTTCCATTACCAAAAAAATTCACAAACCAACTCAAAATGCTCCACCCCAAGTATTGATTTCTTATGAAATTCTCCTAGATCATGTCTCGAAAGAAAACTGGGAACTCATCTATTCTTGTACTGATGCCAACTCTGCATGCGATTTATTTATAAATACTTTACATAACCACTTGGCCAAAGCAACATCATATTCAAAAACTAAAACAAACCGATCGCAAACAAAAATTAAACCGTGGATCACTGCTGGTATTCTCCACTGTATCAGAAAGCGTGATAAGATCCATCACTTCTGTAGGAAAAACCCTAGCGACTATGCATCTCTCATATTCTACAAACGTTATAGAAATAACTGCAAAAAAATAATTGACACTGTTAAAAGGGATTATTACAAAAAAAAAATCAGTGAAGCTAGCGATAATAAAAAAAAAATTTGGAATATCATAAAAGATATAGCCAACATTAATAAAACTGACACACCTATTGTTAAAATTAATATCGAAGACAAAACAATACATGTAAATTCTGAACCTGAAAAAATATCCGACCATTTCAATCAATTTTTTTGCAATATCGGTCCCAACTTAGCAAAAAAAATTTTAGCCAGAAAAAACGTCTCAGAGAAAGATCTTGCAAATGATATACCTATCAGTACTCTGACCTACAACCCGTTTCACTTCACTCCCACTACTGAATCAGAAATTATGGAAATAATAGCATCTCTCAAAAACAGTAACTCCACCGGAATAGATCACATCTCGGCAAAAATTATTAAACACCTCCAAAAATTTATCGCCCCCCCTCTTAAACACATAATCAACTCAAGCTTCAAAACTGGCACTTTTCCTAACTCCTTAAAACAGGCTACAATAATCCCAATCTTCAAAGCAGGTGACAAATTATCTGTAAATAACTACCGACCGATATCCTTACTAAGCACAATATCTAAAATTGTAGAAAAAGCTGTGAAACATAGACTCTGTAAGTTCCTCGAAGATAACAACATATTATCAGGCAACCAATATGGCTTTCGCAAAGGTAGAAGTACATCTGATGCAATAGCTGCCCTCACGAAAATCGTTTCCTATAATCTTGACATTGGTCGCAAACCACTGGCTGTCTTTCTCGATCTTGCGAAAGCATTTGATACGGTCTCTCATTCCTTACTGCTAAAAAAACTACATCGGCTTGGAATAACAGGAGTAGCCTACACATGGTTTGAAAACTATCTAATGAACCGAACACAACAAACTCTCATCCACTCTGACAAAACACATATAAGCGAAAAATTACCTATGTCCTTTGGTGTACCTCAAGGCAGTATACTAGGACCAATTTTATTTCTTGTATACATAAACTCACTTTGTGCCATGAATATTGGAGGTAAAATATTATCATTTGCCGATGACACTGTTCTAATATTTGAAGATGTAACATGGGAATCAGTCACTAACAAAGCTAATAATGGTCTATTAAAAGTAAAACATTGGCTGGACACAAACCTCCTCACACTTAACATCGACAAAACCCAATATATGACATTTTCCATCCGCAAACATAATGTACCCTACAACTGCCCTAAACCTATTATTCACTCGTGTTCACTCAATTTACACACTCACGAAATCACACCTAATATAAATTGCACGTGTTCTACCCTTAAATCATCAAATTCAGTTAAATATTTGGGAATAATCATAGACAACCAACTACGGTGGGAAGCCCATATCAGTGACACAGTAAACAAACTTCGTAAACTCTGCCATGTATTCTGCTCCCTTAGGTCCATCCTTGATTTACAGACTTTAAGAAGCGTATATTTTGCCCTTTTCCAATCTATAGCAACGTATGGTATAGTGGGATGGGGTGGTTGTGCTGAATCCATTATTAATCCTATTATTACAGTTCAAAAACTAATTTTGAGAATTATATTTAAATGCCAACCTACCCATCCCTCTAATGAACTCTTTGCTAAAATCAGGGTCTTAGATATACGACAGTTATTTACTAAGGTAAGCATTTGTTACATACGAAAAAATAACCTACTGTTGGCTCCACAACACCAAGCTCACACCCGCTTTTCATCAAACCTGGGTTGCGTGGTTCCTCAAACTAAAACCTCATTTGCTCAACGGCAATTCTGGTTCATCGCGCCTAAAATATACAATGCATTGAGTACCGACTTAAAGTCAAGTAATTCTATATCCATATTTACTGCTCGTGTACATCAATGGATATTTGAAAGGGGACGACCTTTCTTTAAAGATTATATGAGTTCCTAACACAAAAAAAAAAAAAAAAAAATTTTAAAAACTTCTTTTCCAACTTGTCTCATATCACGAAAATTAAAATTAAGTGTTGAACATAAACATGTTGTCTTATAGATAATACCTAAGATAAATAAACTTGCACACAAACAATTATATGCATTAAACAATCTATATTAATTATGTTTATATTTTAATCTTAATGTTTAATATTTTTAATTTTTATTTGTATCTTTTTAAATATACATATACTTTTTCTTTATTTTTTCAGTTTACTATTAATTTTAATATATTTGTTTTTAGTTTTATTTATCATTAAATTTGTTTTTTTTTTTCTCTAATTCTTTCTTATGTTTCTATAAAATAGTATTTTTAGTTCTTCTAAGTTATTTTTATTATTACTTCATTATGATTTATACTTACATACTTATGTTACTATAAGTATTTTTTAGTTCTTTTATGTCATTGTTATTATTATTTCATGTATAACTACCACAACACGGGCAGTAGCCTAGTATGGTAGTTAAAAAGAATGTCTAAAAATGTAACTTGTAAACATTTATTAAATAATAAATAAAAATAAAAAAAAAAAATAAAAAAAAATTGATAGACATAAATACATATTTTTTAGAATTTTCGTAATATTGTAATTTTTTTTTTCGATATTGTCCAAAACAATAAACAAACAAGGACATTTTGACTTCTACTACTTAATTCGGTATCTTCCTGGGTAAACAACCTGAATACGATTCAAAAAGGAATCATAAAGACCATATTGAAAGTACCAATTAGAACGCCTTCAATTGAAATATTCAATTCCTTTGACGTACCAAATGTACAGCAAATATATGCCAAAAATATATTATTGAAGCTCTTCAAAAATAACAAATCCTCTACTAGACTGTGTATGCATAACACTAGATCGAACAAAAATGATATAAAAAATATTCCAATTTATAAAACCACATTCGGACAAAGAAACTATACATACTTTGCAACAAAACTCCATAACATCCTTCCCCTAGACATAAAACTAATAAAAAATCCTAATGAATACAAATCATTAATAAAAATATGGCTGAAAGAGGTCAATGAAAAAACTCTAATGAAAACACTAAAAACGATATAGAAGACACTAAAAACGACATAGAAGACACTAAAAACGACATAGAAGACAAATAAACCATATTTAAATAACTTTAGTCCGCCTCGGCACAGGACCCCCTAGTGAGGAGGACTAAGAAATACAATATTTTATACTTAATTTCACCATTATATTTTGTATGTAACAATTATTTTATATAGTCGCTAAAATAAAAAAAATAAAAAAAAATAAAAATCTGACTCAATGAACAAGTTGTAAAGCACCTACTTATTAATTCAATTATTTTTTTGTCATTTCAACTGATATATCAAGAATAGGAATTCGATACATTTTGTTATGTATTTTTTCTTATAAAAGTTTTTGAAAATAAATTTGGTAATATCGATTTCATAGTCAAACTAATTTTTGATATTTGCATTTGTCAAAATCCGCCAAAACGATTGAAATCTCGCGGGGTTGGCGTGACGTCATACGTACCTAGGTGTTGTTTGTTAAGGTTAAGGTTTTGTAAGGTCAATCCCTTTCGGATCGGTATGAAATCCACAAATCCCAATTTGAATAATTAGCAACATTTTCAAAAAACATGAAATAATTTGTGTACCGCAGTGGTGAACCGTGTGCGAGTCTAGCGCAACTTGGCACAAGATTTTCTGATTGTCTTGACCCATGAGGTAGCGGTGTAAGTTCTGTCAGAACCCGCCGACCAATCACAGGGCGTTTAATTCTCTTTCTTTTCTTTTAAATTACGATTTATTAATTCTACGAATAATTGTTTATAATACAACTTATGTATTCAAAATCAGCGTTAGTTAATCTACATAAGTGTATGATTTAAATCATATTATATTTTCATCAACAGTATTAATATACAATATAATTAATATTAAGTTCCTTATTCAGACAGGCGATAAAGTACCTACCTATAAATTAGAACATTTTCGTGTATATAATATTTTCTCGATCATCCTGCAGCATTATTGTCCTTCATGGAGAAAACTTATTGATACAAAATATTGCTAATTTAAAATCAGATCAAATTATTCGTATTCCTTTTAAAAACGGGACTATGGGCCTTTAGCGAATGAATTGACAGATTTCCCAACAAACTATGAGTAAAACACGAATGGTGTATTTGATGATCTCGGAACACGTGTTTATAAAAATTCAAATATTTTCGCAATTCGTCATTATATTTATCAGAATAAGCGCAGCTGCATAAACACGTATACCGATATATTCTGAATGTACTAACATTTTATCGGAAAATGGCCGGCCATCGCGTTTTTAACGGGTTTTTTTCAGTAATACTCATTCTTCTCCGTGGTGTTTTGATGTGCTCTTTACGTAAACATTCAGCTTCACAAATCTTACAATTTTAATTGATTGATTTTCTACAAACTTACTACAAACATCCAAAAGGCCCGGACAGCGAAAAGGTTCTTCACCCCTGCTCTAAATAAACACTCATTGCATTGAACAAAAACAAAAAAATATCAGAAAAATCGTATTAGTAGTTTTGTGCGTCTACTCGTATATTGTACTTTATTTATATAGAAGAAAAACACGATATAGATTATTATAAATCGTCTGTATTGTGAAAGGTCACCCATCTACTAATAACGCTTTTGTTGATTTTTTTTACTCACTGTACTGAATAATCGATTTATTTTATTGCAATAAATTATATAGCACCATAAAAATTGGTTTACTTCTTAATATATGCAATCATACTTTAGAAAATGTCACCAATACGCCATATTCTAAATGGCACCTGTTCAAATTGTTTTTGCGGGACACTGCATTTCTTTGTGTTCGACAATCTAAATTTGATCAACTTTAAAATTATTGCAAAATCCATGATTTAATCGAAAGGCGATCCAACTCTTAAAAATCAAACGAAATTACACACTCCTAAGGCTGGCGGTTACGAGGATAATATTTCTACACGATACCGCGCCGGCTGCTTGGGTATATAATAAATACAGGGTTTTTCCAATAAGAGGTGTTATTTTGATAAATAAGATCCTGGGTTCGAGTCCCAGATGTGACCGTTTCCTTTTCTGATTTTTCTGTTTCAGATTTTCGTTTAGAAATCACTAATATTGTCTTCAATATTTAAATATTACAATTTGAGGTTTTACTCAATAAAGTTATTCCGAAAAATAAATATTCATTCTAGACTTGCAGAAAAAGTCAACAGATGTCGCACATTAAATAAAAAAATAAGATAGGTTTATCTAAAAGACGCTGTCTGGATTGCATTTAGTTCGGGTTGAATCTTGCGATCATACATAAAGATAGTTGCCAATAAAAATGTGCGGTGAAAAAAAGGAAAAAAAAAATGAAGACAATGTTAGTAGTTCTTATTCGAAGTATGATACAGTTAAAAGTGACCGAGGAGAATAGGGTCCCATTAGCGCAGTTGGTAGAGCACTGTCCCGGAAAGACAGGGGTCCTGGGTTCGAGTCCCAGATGTGACCGTTTCCTTTTCTGATTTTTCTGTTTCAGATTTTCGTTTAGAAATCACTAATATTGTCTTCAATATTTAAATATTACAATTTGAGGTTTTACTCAATAAAGTTATTCCGAAAAATAAATATTCATTCTAGACTTGCAGAAAAAGTCAACAGATGTCGCACATTAAATAAAAAAATAAGATAGGTTTATCTAAAAGACGCTGTCTGGATTGCATTTAGTTCGGGTTGAATCTTGCGATCATACATAAAGATAGTTGCCAATAAAAATGTGCGGTGAAAAAAAAGAAAAAAAAAAAAGAAAAAAAAGAAAAAAAATGAAGACAATGTTAGTAGTTCTTATTCGAAGTATGATACAGTTAAAAGTGACCGAGGAGAATAGGGTCCCATTAGCGCAGTTGGTAGAGCACTGTCCCGGAAAGACAGGGGTCCTGGGTTCGAGTCCCAGATGTGACCGTTTCCTTTTCTGATTTTTCTGTTTCAGATTTTCGTTTAGAAATCACTAATATTGTCTTCAATATTTAAATATTACAATTTGAGGTTTTACTCAATAAAGTTATTCCGAAAAATAAAAATAAAAATGTTATTTTGATATTCAATGATTAATGGTTTCGTTGCTTGTGTGGACATAGCGCCGTCTTGTTGAAAATAAACGTTGTCCAGATCAATACCATCCAATTTCAACCATAAAAAATCATTAATCATCTCTCGACAGCGCAATCCATTCACCGTAACTGTTGCTCCAGCCTCATTTTCGAAAAAGTAAGGTCTAATGACTCCGCCGGACCATAAACCGCACCAAACAGTCACACGTTGAGGATAGAGAGGCTTTTCAAGAATAACTCTTGGGTTTTCCGAGCCCCAGATGCGACAATTTTGCTTGTTGATGAAGCCACCGAGGTGGAAATGGGCCTCATCACTCAAGATGATTTGCATTTGATTCACTCAAGTGAATTGTTGCGAATCAATGCGTTGTTGAAGCGTGTATCCTTCCATTTTTATTAATGGCGTTGTTTCTTAATGACTTGTCAAATGTCAAAAAATGGCAGCTTCAAAAGTAACATCTACTGATATAGCGGGCTATTCAAAATAACAATTCTTATTGGAAAACCCTGTATAACAAAAGACATTCCCAAGAAACATATTTTATTTTATGAAGTTAAGGCCGTGTAGTAAGCGTTCAAAAATGGTTTCAAAAAGAGATTTGTATATACGAATGTTAGAGCGCGCTAATATTAAAAAAAACGATAATAATTAAGCGATAATGGTGAAAATATTTAATAAAACACTACGCGTTTGAAATAGAAGAAATATCTCTCTACAAATGCTTTACTTGCATTTTAAAGATACACTGTAAATTTTTTCATGCATATAATATAACGGAACAAAACGTGTTTTTAATAATTTTCGGAGCTTACCTACTTTGGGATTTTTTTATATCGATGGAATTTCATGCAATTAACGTTTCGGCATTACAAATGTATAGATACTATCTTCAAAAATATATTTTTTTAGGACCGATTTATAACGAGTTTCTAGAAATTTTCGAGAAATTAGGTATACGGGGGCTTAAGTTAAAGCCATAAATGTTGAAAAATTTTCCGGTCAGAATCAAAAAAACTTAATTCGTTACATTAAAAAATAAAAGCAAACTCATAAAATGGTTCGTAAGTAGAAGATTTTACATTTAAAAGCATTTTTGCTGGCCTGAAACTTTTTTCTCGGCTTATTGGATAAACAACACCTCTGTCATAGGTCCCCCAAGTGATTCACTAGGTTTGGTGGTTTAACGGGGGTGGATCGGGTGAGGTGTGTTCAGGATGCGCCTGCCCACCAGCTGCGTGGCGGGCCGGATCGGGAGAGGCTAGTTTGGGGAGACCCTTTAACCTGTCCAAACGGTCTCTCTTGCCTTGCATAGGGATATATTTATAAGCCCGTCACTCCTGGACACTGTTCCCTAGATTACTACCCATCCGTCGTGCCTTTTTCCTTCTCAGAACTTACTTTCCCTTCTTATCCTCCACATAGCATCCTGCTCTACTCTATAGCAGACTTACATTTCCATGTAGTGTTGAGTAGGAATTACCTCCTACCAGCACTACCTCCTTGGGAGCAATAGATGTTCTTACGCGGTATTCCTACCCAGCGCTACCCACCTTGGGAGCAGTAGGGACTCTTGCATGGTATTCCTACCCAGCAATACCCCCCTTGGGAACAATAGGGACTCTTGCGCGGTATTCCTACCCAGCACTACCCCCTTAGGAGCAGTAGGGACTCTTACGCGGTATTCCTACCCAGCACTACCCCCCTTAGGAGCAGTAGGAACTCTTGCGCGGTATTCCTACCCAGCACTACCCCCCTTAGGAGCAGTAGGAACTCTTGCGCGGTATTCCTACCCAGCACTACCCCCCTTAGGAGCAGTAGGAACTCTTGCGCGGTATTCCTACCCAGCACTACCCCCCTTAGGAGCAGTAGGGACTGTTGCGCGGTATTCCTACCCAGCACTACCCCCCTTAGGAGCAGTAGGAACTCTTGCGCGGTATTCCTACCCAGCACTACCCCCCTTAGGAGCAGTAGGAACTCTTGCACGGTATTCCTACCCAGCACTACCCCCTTAGGAGCAGTAGGGACTCTTGCGCGGTATTCCTACCCAGCACTACCCCCATGGGAGCAATAGGGAATCTTGCGCGGTATTCCTACCCAGCACTACCCCCTTGTGAGCGATAGGGGCTCTTGCGCGGTATTCCTACCCAGCACTACCCCCCTTAGGAGCAGTAGGGACTCTTGCGCGGTATTCCTACCCAGCACAACCCCCCTTAGGAGCAGTAGGGACTCTTGCGCGGTATTCCTACCCAGCACTACCCCCTTGTGAGCGATAGGGGCTCTTGCGCGGTATTCCTACCCAGCACTACCCACCTTGGGAGCAGTAGGGACTCTTGCATGGTATTCCTACCCAGCAATACCCCCCTTGGGAACAATAGGGACTCTTGCGCGGTATTCCTACCCAGCACTACCCCCTTAGGAGCAGTAGGGACTCTTACGCGGTATTCCTACCCAGCACTACCCCCCTTAGGAGCAGTAGGAACTCTTGCGCGGTATTCCTACCCAGCACTACCCCCCTTAGGAGCAGTAGGAACTCTTGCGCGGTATTCCTACCCAGCACTACCCCCCTTAGGAGCAGTAGGAACTCTTGCGCGGTATTCCTACCCAGCACTACCCCCCTTAGGAGCAGTAGGGACTCTTGCGCGGTATTCCTACCCAGCACTACCCCCCTTAGGAGCAGTAGGAACTCTTGCGCGGTATTCCTACCCAGCACTACCCCCCTTAGGAGCAGTAGGAACTCTTGCGCGGTATTCCTACCCAGCACTACCCCCTTAGGAGCAGTAGGGACTCTTGCGCGGTATTCCTACCCAGCACTACCCCCATGGGAGCAATAGGGAATCTTGCGCGGTATTCCTACCCAGCACTACCCCCTTGTGAGCGATAGGGGCTCTTGCGCGGTATTCCTACCCAGCACTACCCCCCTTAGGAGCAGTAGGGACTCTTGCGCGGTATTCCTACCCAGCACTACCCCCTTGTGAGCGATAGGGGCTCTTGCGCGGTATTCCTACCCAGCACTACCCCCCTTAGGAGCAGTAGGAACTCTTGCGCGGTATTCCTACCCAGCACTACCCCCATGGGAGCAATAGGGAATCTTGCGCGATATTCCTACCCAGCACTACCCCCCTTAGGAGCAGTAGGGACTCTTGCGCGGTATTCCTACCCAGCACTACCCCCTTGTGAGCGATAGGGGCTCTTGCGCGGTATTCCTACCCAGCACTACCCCCCTTAGGAGCAGTAGGAACTCTTGCGCGGTATATCCTACCCAGCACTACCCCCATGGGAGCAATAGGGAATCTTGCGCGATATTCCTACCCAGCACTACCCCCCTTAGGAGCAGTAGGGACTCTTGCGCGGTATTCCTACCCAGCACTACCCCCTTGTGAGCGATAGGGGCTCTTGCGCGGTATTCCTACCCAGCACTACCCCCCTTAGGAGCAGTAGGAACTCTTGCGCGGTATTCCTACCCAGCACTACCCCCCTTAGGAGCAGTAGGAACTCTTGCGCGGTATTCCTACCCAGCACTACCCCCTTAGGAGCAGTAGGGACTCTTGCGCGGTATTCCTACCCAGCACTACCCCCTTGTGAGCGATAGGGGCTCTTGCACGGTATTCCTACCCAGCAGCACTACCCCCCCATCGGGAACAATAGGAATTCTTGCGCGGTATTTCTACCCAGCACTACCCTCCATATACAGTAAATATGTATACTGTTTTTATTGTTACTAATTATAAAATATTCAGATTATTACTATTGGCACACATAATCTAAAATAAATCTACATGCTAAAAATAACAACTATTGATTGATAGCTAAGACTAGTATAAAGTATTTCAACTTAAAGCATACGCTTTCAACATATACATCTGAATCTATTTGGGAATTTGCAATTTCTGATTTTGAACATTTTGGGTACGTTATATTCTGGGGTTCGCTGTCCGTATATATTGCTATATTTTGGAACAGGGATGCTCTAATTCTTTGCGAACCTAACAATAAAACAAAATCGCGTAACTTTTATCATAGTCAATGTAATTTCATAATACTGAACATTATCGATTAGTTTTTATCCACACATTTTACTCTTTTATTTGTGTTCAGCGGATACGAACCAGACAGAGGAGGGAGTGGAAAACAAATTACATAGTAACTTATATCCGATTATTATGATGGTAAAAGTTAGTCAATTTGGCCCGATGGTTATCAGTTGTAGGTGTCTCCTTCGTAACCATATCCACTTGTTACCAAACAAATCAAAGATTTAAAAATACACATTGTTATGTGCCATTTTGGAATGCATTTTATTTTTGAAAACTCTACACATCGTTTAGTGATAGGGAAAAGGGTAAATATGCATAATTTTTTATGAAATATAATTTATTTTTCAATATTTTAAATTTTATTTTATAAAATTTGGCTGGTCAATATGTTGTAATGGTTTCTATTTTGACAAGTTAATATGGATAAATGCTAGACAGAGAATTCTGTGAAATTAGCTAAAAAATCCACTTTTTTTAAAGTTTACTTCTTTGTTTCATTTCCGAGTTGTATGGATCTATTTAAAAATGAAAATAAATTAATAAGTAACGTAATTGCAGACAATTATGGTCTAAAATCGTCACATTTTTTTCTTCTTTCTTGCTTTTAATTTAATAAGATTTTGTTTGTTGACATTATCTGTTGAAGGGTTGAAAATTATATTAAAAACTTTTGTTATTCTGCCCAAATCTATAAAACTAAATGTATCTATTATCCTAGTTCATCAAATATTTTGTGGGCGGTCTGTTTGATAGATTCCCCTCTTAAGAGGAAACTGCTAGCCAAAAGTGTGTATATTCTTGGTTTACCTTATATCGTAGGTAATAGGCATTAAAATCGCTTGACAAGCGGAGTCTAGTAACGTTCGATTTCAAGCAAAAAACTGGTTTTTATTTATTTTGTAAATAATTTTATAAGAAAGCAAAAAAGTTGATCAAGTGAGCTGTCACAGATAATCTTAGCTATAATAATGTATTTTTTAAAGTTTTTTTCTTTATGCGTTCATACATTTCTATTGAAAAAATATTTTTTTGGTAGTTTGCATTTATATTTTTTATTTGTATTCTACTCAAGCGAACCGATAGGAAAACCTTAAATTTATCTAAAGCATATTTTTTGGCATTCATAATGTACACCCATTCGTTATAAAGATTAATCAAAATAGTGAGTTGGCATTAAGCTTCGCCTTAACAAATGGATTTCAGTGGAAAAAGCCCCGAGGAACTAGCATTATTGATCACTTCGGAACCTGTGCATAGTCGGGAAAAACGCCAAACGCGCATCCAACATTTTGCACACGGTTGTGACATGAGAATAAGGTTTCTACGACTCGTTCTTGAGTCCAACATTCAGCTGTGGAAATATTTGCATGACTCTGTATTTCCTCTGTCCAAAAAGAACCCCACACAGAATCCTCAGAGATGACACAGGCCCTGAGAGAAAATTCATTTTTAAAGTTATCAGCTGATGAGATTATGTGCAATACGTCATCCACGCTGACCGTTTCTGACCGATGACAAGTGAACAAAGCTCATTATTCTCATACCATAACAATATCATCATAACTATGCTCTGTCATTTAGTTTGTGAACTGTTCACTAGATGTCACTCAGTTTCAAATATATGTGTTTTGGTGACCGGACAACTCAACACACTGACAATTCAATACACCTTTAAAAGTGAAAAAACTAAAACTAGGTTAAATACATAAAAGAAAATTACATCTTCACTTATTTAACTGGAAATAACCAGAGATGTGCAAAATGGGTACCCAAAACCATTTGAAATGCAAAATGGAAATGGGTCAAAACTTTTCCATTTGAAAATGCAAAATGCAAAATGGTTTTTAGAAAAGCATTTCAAATGCAAAATGCAAAATACCCATTTTCAAAATGCATTGAAAATGCAAAATGGTTTCTCAGGTCAAACAATTAAAATAATTGTAGGATTTTTAAACAATTTTGTCATTTAATAATGGACATCAATGTAGAACAAACATATTACACGATGGTAAATCCAAAAACACCACGACTACAGATTATGAAACCACAAAAAATTTGCGCAGGACTAATGTTGCCAACGTAAAAACATAGAAACTGCTATCTAACATTTAATATTACAGCGTCATGGCCATGTTCAGTATTTGAATCAGTACTTTTTGTAATGGTATCACTCAATTGCCAGGGCTCCCACCAGGGAGCAACTTGACAAATGTAAATTATCTCTCATAGCGAGGTTGAGGACTGACTGATATTTGGGGCTTATGAAAAAAAGATGAGTGGAGATATAAGGAAGAATGTTGCAAAAAAGCATTTAAAATGGAAAATGCATTGAGAAAAGCATTTAAAATGCAAAATGCAAAATGGTTTTTAGAAAAGCATTTAAAATGCAAAATGGAAAATACCCATTTTGCATTTTGCATTTCCATTTTAAATGGATTTATTTGAAATAAAGCACATCTCTGGAAATAACTAATACATTAAACAATATCATCATAACTATGCTCTGTCATTTAGTTTGTAAACTGTTCACTAGATGTCACTCAGTTTCAAATATATGTGTTTTGGTGACCGGACAACTCAACACACTGACAATTCAATACACCTTTAAAAGTGATAAAACTAAAACTAGGTTAAATACATAAAAGAAAATTACATCTTCACTTATTTAACTGGAAATAATTAATACATTAAACATAAATACATTGCATAAAAATATTATTCACTTTTAATGTTTTGTTGATTGAGCATAAAAGTGACCATTTTTTTTCAAATGTACCTACACTTTTTTTATTTTTTATTTTGTTTAGAAGGCAATTATATACGTTGCCCCCTCGTAACGTATGTATGGTGTTTAAATGTATGTTATCGTGTTGCCGTGTAAAGTGTGTGTGTACTTGGGACGTTTTAATGAGTTTTTTATTTGTATGTATGAGTTTATTATTTATTTTGTATATAAGCAGACATGTATTATATTCATATAATTTTCTTAATGTTAACAGTTTTGTTTCAATACATAATTTATTTGTAGGTTAGGTTTATAGGTCAGTTTTTTAACACTTGTGCGCGTGTGTTTGGACCATAGTTGTGTAATTATTATTATTTTAGTTTATTATATTAGTTATTATTCTTTTTTTATATACGGATATTAATAAAATCTTATTTTCTTCTTGATTTTGATAGAAAGGGTAAGAAAGGAAACAAAGGATAAAATATGGGATGTACAAGGTGCTTTTATGAGTGGAAGGGGGTGCATGGACCAGATCTTCTCATTACATATGCTCAGAGAGAAATTTCTGGCAAAAAACCAGAAACTTTTCTGTGTCTTTGTAGATCTACAAAAATCATACGACCGAGTCGACAGGAAAAAGCTATGGAAGGTGTTGTCCAAGTATGGAGTGAATACGAATCTGACTCAGGCAATTGTGTCTCTGTATGAGGGAAGCGTTGCATGTGTTAGGATGAACGGTGGTTTGATATCACAAAAGTTGTTAAGCAAGGCTGCGTAATGTCACCGTGGTTATTCAATCTATACATGGATAATTGTATGGAAGAATTTAAGTTGGGATTGGAGGCAAATTTGAGTAATCTGGAAGTATGTTGCCTATTGTATGCTGATGATGCGGTGCTGATTGCTAATAGTATGGATCATCTACAGTCTCTCGTGTCTAGGATGAACGAAATAGGTATGCATGAGGAATGAGTTAATGATGAATGTAAGTAAGTCTAAAGTAATGGTGTTTGAAAGAGAGAGTACGGAAAACAGTGTGCAATATAGTTGTGAATGAGGAATACTTTGAGCAGGTGGATGAGTTTGTTTATTTGGGAAGTATGTTTACGAGAGATGGGAAGGCTGACAGAGATATTGAAAGAAGGGTAAATGCAGGTAACTCCATTCATGGAGGAATGAACGCAGTTGCCGCTAGTAAAAAATTGTCCAAAGAAGCGAAGTTAGTAGTCCACAATGGAGTGCTAGTACCTACCCTGATGTATGGAAGTGAGGCATGGAATTGGCAAAGAAAGGATGAAAGTAGATTGAATGCTGTTGAAATGAGATCCCTGAGGCGTATGTGTGATAAAATCATGTATGATCGTGTGAGGAATGTGGAGATCCGCAAAGAGTGCAAGGCTGATGTAAGCGTAATGAGTAAGATTAAGAAAGGGACGCTTAGATGGTTTGGTCATGTAGAGCGAATGAGCGAAGGAAGGAGTGTAAGGAGGATATATGATGCAAATGCGAATGATAGCAGAAGTCGGGGACGCCCAAGGAAGACATGGCACGAGCAAGTGAATCAGATACTCGAGTCGGGCCATGTCAAGAGTCAGAATAATAGAAAGCACTACGATAATCGTAAAATTTGTTTTGTTTCAGAGTACTGGATGGGGAAATCTCGGGCAGAGCGTTCCTGGCAGTTGTGATACGGCCCTTGCAGACATTATAGAAAGCCCAGCCAAGTCGGTACGTTTCCAATCAATACCGTTTACATGTTAAACTACTGATATAGAAAGAAAGCTATAATTGATACAGGGGTTTCAATTCAAATATATTTTGGAATCAGTTCACTAGGTTATTCACAATTGTAGGTATAGACTTATCCTTGGATTCTTTTCACGCGCCGCAGACAACATTTTTGCATTTTTCAAGTTAAAGTTTTCCTGTCAATACGATTCCCGATATTTCAGTAGGAGAGTTATTAAATCTAAGCCAATGTTTCATCAAAAAAGAATCTATAGAAAAAGTCATAAAAGAATTAGATAGCAATAAATCTGCTGGACCGGATGGTATTCCTCCAATATTTTTCAAAACCTGTGTTAGTAGTCTGATATATCCTCTTTATAAACTCTTTAACAATTCTTTAAGTTCTGGTTCTTTCCAGCTCAGTGGAAAAAGAGTTATTTAACCCCTATTCATAAAAAAGGAGATAAAAGCGATATATCAAACTATAGACCAATTTGTATAATGTCTGCTTTACCGAAAGTTTTTGAGAAATTAGTCCTAGATATCATTGTAAAACCTATCAACAACATTATTGTTCTTAACCAACATGGCTTCATCACAGGTCGCTCTACCTTAAGTAATTTACCAATTACTAAATTAAACCAGAACTAACTTACCAATGGTGGTGCCCCTGGGAAGACTCACTAGGTTAATTAACTCCCTTCCAGCTAACTTGGATATTTTCCATATGTCCTACAACGACTTTAAGCGCGAAATATTGTATTTGTTCTAACTGTATACTTATGTATAAAATTTTCTTCCATAATTTGTTTACCGATTTTGCAATGTATTGGTTTTTGTACTGTTTTTGCAAATAAATAAATAAATAAATTTAATGATTTATGAAAATTACATATCTGAATCTCTGGGTCTCAAACAACAAGTGGACAGTATATACACTGACTTTAGTAAAGCTTTTGATAAGGTTCGACATCACATACTTATATATTAACTTCGATTGTTGGGCATCAAAGGTAAATTATTGAGTTAGATTGTTAGTTATCTTATACATAGGGTGCTTACTGTAAAGATTAATTCTATACAATCTTATATATTCGAGGCCACAAGTGGGGTTCCTCAAGGGTCCCACCTCGGCCCAATATTGTTCTTATTATTCATCAATGACGATGTTGACCAATTTAATGATGTAGAAGTTCTGCTTTTGCTGACTACTTAAACATATATAAAAAATGCGAAATGTATACGATTGTCAAATTTTACAGACTAACTTGGAACAGCTTCATCAATGGTGTGAACAAAATGCTTTGTTTTTAACATTCAGAAATGTCAAGTAATACGATTTTCTAAAACTCGTTATAATATCTTACATGAATATACATTAAATAATATAAAATTAAGGGCCCACTATTCGAATTTCATCCAATTTCCGACATATTTTCCTTAAAAGTTTGAAGTTTTTAAGCTCTTAAAAAAATATATGTTATTCTTTAAGATAGTATCTATTTGTTCCAAAATCCGAAACGGTAATTATTTGAAATTCCCTCGATAGAAATAAATCGCAAAGTATGCTCCGAAAAATATTATTAACACGTTTATTTCTGTTATTTTACAAGAAATGAAAAAAATGAAAAAAATCACAATGCTTCTTTTAATGCTACTCAATAGACCCCAAAAGTGATTTTTGCTATTTTTGAAATACGCCGTGATTTATTAAACATTTTCACAGCTGTCACTTACGCCTATTGCTTTTAAATCATATTTATTATAGCGCGCTCGCTCCGACTTGAAGATTAATCTATCTTTCTTTGAAAAGTTCATTCGCCAACTCGAGGGCTTTGGGGGCAGACGTGTTGTTCAACGTTCTCTGATCTACAGACGTGCGATTACGTGCAAATATTTGAATCTATAAAGATAATTTTTACGCGTGTAAAGTTTATGAGTTAATAAATATTGTTTTTTCAAAGATGGGAACTACACGAAAGATATCCCGTATTTCAAAGAAAAAATGATATCTCATAAAATTATATCCTATCTAATAGGTGAGAAGAAAAAAATACAATTTTTGATTTATACGCTTATATTTATTATAAACGATAATTTACTATAAAAATTAATAATTCATATTTTTATTTATGTATTGTGTAGTAAAAAGTTATTATTTTTTTTCAGAATAGGTACCTTGGGAAATAAAACTAATTCCAATGCATTAGAAATTACGGGGTAAATTTTTATTAATTTAGTTTTCTTGTTGAGGAATACCTATACGATCGTGATTTACCTATTTGTGAATTAACTTTCTACGTACACAAATACACACGTCACTTTACATCTGCTCTAATGATTCACACAGCAACGATGTCCGAAATATAATATAATATGTAATAATAATAATAATATATGGGCCATCTGTTTCAAATAACAATACTCGAACGTGGAATCCAGAAAAATAATAAACATGCGAGCGAAAGAAGCTATTGAAAGTTCTGAAACTGTGGGGAATTTAATTTAGTTCAGTGATGTTATTTTTTTATGTCGGAAGGAGGCCCTGAAGAAAATAATTTCTCTCAGAGCCTGTGTCATCTTTGAGAATGCTGTATAGAGGGTATTTTCTGAGGAGGAGGGAGTGAACCTGTCCTGAATGTCAACTGTACAATTTCTACCCAGAATTGACTTTATTGTACGTTTTTTGACTAACCGTACCTAGGTGTTCTATTTTCAATAAACTCTTTAATTATTTTTCAGATGTGAAATCTATACTCCGCTACAGAATGTTTTGCCCGAGTCTTGTAAAGATGTTAAAGCACGGAGGTAATAATAAAATCATTTGAGCCCATTACTGTTATTTAAAAGGTCACTTGAAGTGCAGTACTTTATAACTCTGACAATAATAGCTTTTGAATTGTTGATTGAACACTTCATTGTAACTGTTGCTGAAGTGTAAATCTACATACAGTGTATTGACTCTGTTTGACATGTTCTCAGTATCTTGTTTATGCGATCGAATAGGTGACAAATCACTTTTCTGATGAACAGTATCCTTTGTGTGGTTATCATCTTTAGCTGATGTAAAGGATACTTGGTCGTTCACATCAGCGAATAATCTTTTGGAGCGGATAATTTGGTGCACATTCTTTGGAAGTAAATAATTGCGACACTTTTTCGATGATTTACTTCGGATGTGGTTTCTTTTGGATTAACTTATAAGTACTACTGTCGCCAACCAATATAAGTTGCATGTATCAAATCATACGATTCAACGGAAGTTTTGATCAAGTTCATTAATTTTTGTACCATCCGTGGTCTTTAGGCAAAGCACATTGGTTCTCAGTTGCACAAATGCAACAATATTTACTTGTAGGTTTAAAAATTCTCCAAATTTTCTGTCAATAATTGCTGCTGCACATAATAGGGCTGTATAATTTAATCTATATGTATGATCACTTCGCGATCACCGCCACTCCATCCTGCAGAAAACCTTCTTCAATAGCAGATTGACGCTCTCGCTCCACTGTGACTTCCACTGCGAGTAATGCACATTTCTTTCACTCTCTTGACATATATTTGCTTTATTATAATGTTTTTGGTACACCAGGGATAAGTCGACAGCCGTCAAAAACTCAGACAGTTGAGCAAGCCCAATTCCTTCAGTCATCCCCGATGCTGCTGCTACATTGATGTCCATGGTATTTTTAGGCTTTTGGTCGCATGTGTTGACTATAAATTTGTCGCCACATTTTACATTCAAATTTTATTTTGGACTTAAGTTCAGATCTGGGCTCAGATTTGACAATAACTTTTCCAAATCCGCGTCTAAATGGAGAATGGTCCGATATGGATTGCAGTTGGTTGATAAAAAAAGAAGGTGTCGATGGTGCATCTTTATTCTCCTTATTCCGACCGTGTCATTTGTATCCAACCTAGAAAATCAAAAGCTGCCTTAAAATGGATATCGATCTATGAAAACAATAACATTGATTTGAGTGCCAGTATAACTGTTATAGTTTTTTAATGTTTGTATTGTATTACGGTCTTCATCATATGGCACCAGCGTCAAACGTTGTTACCAGGTTGTCTCTTTTCATATAACCCACTTTCATTCATCACACCCAATTTCACGTTGAATGAACCCGATTATGTACCTGTTGTCGCTGACGTCTATTATTTATTATACCTGACGAGTTTTATTTTTATTTATTAATATTTAAACATGCTACACTACTTATGAAGATTGTCAGCAGGTACGTAGTGACAACATTTTATGCAATTGGTAAATTTTCAAAGAAGGTATATGTATAAATAAAGATGATGATAAATTACCAACTAGATCAATTGGTTAAATTAACAGAATAGTATAAATATAAATATGTAAACAGCAGTAAAAAACTTATACACTAAACAAGTACAAATGAATGGTCACATCAATAGTTTCATATATTATATAGGTAGGTATATGAAGTATTACAAACATATAATGATATTCCTTTTCCTAACAATGTCAATTCTAATTACAAATACAAGTGCTTCAATAGGGCATCAATATAAATATCTGTATCTTATAGTAATTTCCTTTTATTATATTTGACTTGCAATACAAATGGTATTATTTTTGATTGTTTTTAGTTTATTGTATTTTTTGGGTACAACATAGTTTAAGGTTCTTTCACCGTATTTATTGGTATATCTCAGAACCACCAATTCTTCATTGTATTATGTTTGTGATTAAATTACATTTGACAATTTAAACAAACAAGATTTAGAGTATTTAAAAGTATATCGTATGTTATAACCAATAAAGTTCAAAATTAAATTGTAAGTTCACATGAACTTAAACTATTAAAAATAGTAGTTACAAAAATTTCTTACCTTTGTGAATAAATAAAGCACCCTCCAAACAAAAATACAGAAGCTTTTTTGTGAGAGTAGGTACATCATTAAAAATATATGTTGGAATGTAATTTTATGATTCATACATGTTATATTACTCTCATAATTATTGAATTGTTTAAATGAATAAATAAATCATTACAAAACTGTCTTCTGATTTATATTTAAATCCTTGAGACACTAATGGCCCACACCCTGACAAAAAAGCTTAAAAATGTATAAATTATCTTCATAATACAAAATATGATAAGTATAAAAAACGTATACATCTATATAATTTATATAAATGTACAAAAGTAGATAATACATATATATTTTTTATACAATATGTCCGGGGGTTAAATGTGCAAGGAAGGTGATTCTACATGATAGTACAATTAAAAAAGACGATTTTTTGAAATTTTAACGTTTTAAGCTAGTTTTCGGATAAAAAAAATTAATTGATTGTACAGAAAAAAGTATATTGGTCTATGAAAAAATGTTTTTTTAAGGAAAAAAAAATGAAATTTCTCCTCCTTGAAACCTCCTGAAGTTTTTGAACTTTACCCCCGGACACCCTGTATAGATAAACTTATATATATTGATTTTATAAAATCATATTTTTTTACAAATTACATATTATTATAAAATTAAAAAAATAAATAATTTATGGATTCTGAAATACCCCACAGTTTGACTTCCTTTGTATTGTGCCAGCAGAGCTCTGCTGTTGGCAGCTGACACGTGTTGATATTATTTCACATTTGTAAAAGTAGATTTAGTTTGGAGTCGTGTTAATAGATGTCTCGAATTCAGGACATAATATTATTTTTCTTGAAGTGACGACAGAGACCCTATAGGCAATCTTACAAAGGTTTAAAAGTTGCCGTAGAGGCAATTCTCAAATTCTGATAGGGAAAGTGCACTCTTAATACCAGTGTCACAAATTCGTGACTTGGGTGTAATATTCGATGAAAACTTGTCATTCATTGCACACATCAACTATATAACTAATAAGGCTTTAAAGATGCTTGGCTTCCTTTGCAGACCTTTAACTGATTTTAAGTCCATAGATTGTATGAGAACCCTCTATATTTCATTAGTCAGAAGTCAATTGGAGTATAATTCACCTATTTGGTCCCCTTTATATAAAGTTCACTCCAATAATACAGAAAGAGTTTAGCACAAATTTCTTAAGTGTGTAAATTTTAAGCTCAGAATTCCTATTGATTACATTAATTATATCAGTTTGATGAATCAATTGCATCTAATAACACTGTCTGACAGGAGAATTATTTCAGACCTGGTTGTGTTACACAGAGTCATTAACAACTTAATTGATAGTCCTGCCATCGCCACTATTAAACTGCCGTGCCGACTAGGAATACAAGACAAAATATAACATTCCTCTGCAATACATACACGACTAACTATCAGACACACTCACTGACCAATAGGATGCATGATCTCGGCAACAAGTATGGGGGTGCTATTGATTTATTTATTGACTCCATTTATAGAACTAAGCATAATCTATACCAACACTTTGTCGAATCCTACAAATTAGAGTAGCGTTGGTAAATTAGTTTTAATGTTTTGTCTTATATGTAGTGTTGTTGTCATTTCCTTTTTACTTCATGTTACTCTTACGTTTTACTAATATTGCTTCATATTTAGTTTTCTTTTTTTTAAATTATATCTTAATATTTTCTCATTTTACTTGTAATCACAATTTTACAATTGTGCATTTTGTACCTACTTTACAATGGATTAAATCTATTTACTGTCAGTATCTCCTGTATAATACAGATATTTTCCTATGTACACTGCATCACGTATCACTTTTATGTAAAAGCCTTTTTTGGCGTATATACATATATATAAATAAATAAAATTGCTTTTGTTTTAAATAATTCTACAGGTCCGCCTGTATAACATTTATTTTATTATGTCATTAGATCCAAGAAGTAATGCTCTTGAAATATACAACAATACTTTAGAAAAAAATATTTAAAATTTGAACCTCACGTGGTCAAACATACAATATATGCACAATTTATATTTTACCCAGGTCCCACGTATAGCAGGCTTCCGAAATATAAGTATTTTATTAAATCTCGAATTTTTATTACAACTCAAACAAAATCATTTGGGAAAATATTACCCAGTAAAATAATCTGCACAAAGATTTCCATAATTTAGTTCCTGGAAAGTTTTTCGCTACGAGTACCTACCGTTTAAGCGCAATTGCTTGACGAATGTTTAGCTTGCCTAATAAATAAAAAGCAAGAAACCATTTGTCGAAATGCACTAAAATTATCTGTCGTTTTAATAAATTTCTCTTCTTGTTGTTTAAGCCGCGCAAACATTAGACAAAACTTAAATTATAGGAAATTGTATGTAGATTAATTTAGTTCTTGATAATATTTCTCAAAGTTTATTAGTTGTAATAAAAAAGGGAAAAAACTTTTTGTTCATGTTTTTTGGATATAACAATATAACATTTAGATCAAATTCATTTTTTGTTATTAAAAGTCGGATTCGTAATCAGTACCCCAAAAACATGAATGAAGAAAAAATCAAAACTACCCATGAATTTGTTTTAAAACACCCTTTTTCAGAACCTACTGACTGGACTAATTTTCCAAAGTCTAGTGTAAGTGGGTTCCATGATAACTCAACACAGTGACTTTTCAACACATCTTTAAAAAGTGATATAAAGTCATTAAAAACGATGAAAAAAATAATAATTTAAACATAACCTAACCTAACCTACTTAACCCAGTTATTAAAATTATTGTTTCATCACTTTCCATGACTTTATATAACTTTTTAAAGATGTGATGAATTATCATTGTGATGATTTATCCGGTCCCGTGTAAGTGTATGCTATCGTCTATAAGTTCTAACAGTGTCGGATTGTTTTGTGTTAAATACAGAGTGTGGTAACAGGCCAGGGTGCAGTCCCCGTGAATGCTGGCAGAGCAAGGACCCTCACCCCCGGAGCGCTGCCCCGCGAGCCCTTCGGCACCCCTCTGGCAGGCTCCCCACCGCCCACCACCCCCCTGCCACCCCTACAGGTAACTACCTGCCTACTCTATAAAAGTACAAGGAACCTACTTGACGAAGTGGCATCACAATACTGTTTATTATTCATACAATTCTGCATGCATTGTAAACACATTTTATTGGAGATGCTACAGGATTTTCCAATAAGAGGTGTTATTTTGAAATTTAATCCTAAAAGATCAATGGTTTCGTTGCTTGTGTGGCACGTAGCGCCGTCTTGTTAAAAGCAAACGTTGTCCAGATCAATACCATCCAATTTTAGCCATAAAAAATCATTAATCATCTCTCGATAGCGCAATCCATTCACCGTAACTGTTGCTCCAGCCTCATTTTCAAAAAAGTAAGGTCCAATGACTCCGCCGAACCATAAACTGCACCAAACAGTCACACGTTGAAAATAGAGAGGCTTTTCAACAATAACTCTTGGGTTTTTCGAGCCCCAGATGCGACAATTTTGCTTGTTGACGAAGCCACCGAGGTGGAAATGGGCCTCATCACTCAAGATGATTTGCATTTGATTCACTCAAGTGAATTTTAATAATTTCAATGCGTTGTTGAAGCGTGTATCGTTCCATTTTTATTAATGGCGTAGTTTCTACTTGTCAAATGTCAAAAAATGACAGCTTCAAAGGTAACATCTACCAAAATAGCGGGCTATTCAAAATAACACCTCTTATTGGAAAACCCTGTATTATTTAATCCTGTTTTTATCCCTGTTTAGGAAAAGAAAATAAAATTTTATGTTGGGCGGTACAACAGTACAAAGAT
Organism: Hesperophylax magnus; assembly: GCA_026573805.1. Lineage (NCBI taxonomy): Eukaryota > Metazoa > Arthropoda > Insecta > Trichoptera > Limnephilidae > Hesperophylax > Hesperophylax magnus. The sequence goes on along the minus strand of JAIUSX010000184.1, from coordinate 6,008,221 downwards.
TTGATTAGAATTTATCTGTATTGTGATTCGGTTAAGCTGTAAGCCTTTAAATAATGTTAATCCCACAAGTAAAGGTGTAGTAATTAGGATATATGGGCAACATCATTATCAACACAGGTAAATATTTATTATTTTTCTCAGATACATTGAATTTAAGGATATAAAGTCTAAAAGTTTTTTTAGTTTGGACAGACATTCTGTTGGGCTTTTTATGCATCTCCCGTTTCGGACTTTCCATATCCGGAGTTTATTCGAAGCCCCAGGTCCCGATTAAGAGGAAGCTACAAGCCAAAAAGGTGTAAATTCTTGGTATGCCTTGTATTATCACGAATGTAGGTAATAGGCATTAAAATCGCTTGACAAACGGAGTCTAGAAACGTTCGATTTTAAGCACAAAAGTGCTTTTTATTTATTTGATAAATAATTTTATAAGAAAGCAAAAAAGTTAGTCAAGGGAAACTGTCACAGATAATCTAAGCTATAATACTGTATTTTTTCAAAGTTGTTTTCTTTACGCGTTTATACATTTATATTTTAAAATTATTTTTTTTAGTAATTACATATACATTTTTTTATTGAGTAATTTATTTTTTATATGTATAGGGAAGGGATTATGTAAGCATATTTTATGGTATTCATAATATACACCATTCGTTTTAAAGATTAATCAAAATAGTGATTTAGCATTAAGCTTCGCCTTAACTTAATATTTGGCTTGCGCTTATCGCTTATTATGCATATCCAATGTCCAAGCCACCCTATCTTCGACTTTCTATGAAGACTAGCGGTGGTTCGAAGTCAAGAGAATCTGCAAATCCCATCTCAAAGCGTCGACCTCTCACTCGATTTCATTTTTGACGCCTGCCACGCCTCTAAAAAATATCATTAATCGCAGTTTGATCCTGGAAGTTCCTGTTTCCAAGCTGCCGAAATGAGATTTTGACCGGAACGCACTATCTTCTTCACCATCCAGATTTGGTGTAAAAACCGCACATTCCAAAACGGTTCCAACTGGCTACAACATCCTTATGACATAGAAAACGCCAATGTCTGTCACCAATGTCGTCCGGTGTGACGTCAACGCCGCCGAATTCACGAATGTGATATTTTTTAATGACGCCATTACTTTCTGCAGGACGAAGTGTTCAAGAAGGAGCCTATGAGTGCGAGTGAGATGGACTGTAAACTTGACAAGAGCATGGAAAGGGAAGGCGCAGATCTTATAGAAGGACATACGAGTAGAGAGGTAAATTAAATAAATGGAAGAATTTTTTGTTGTTTGGTTTTTGAGTAAATCAAGTCCTTTAATATCCTTATATTTTTTTCTAAATTTAACACCTCCTAAATCTGTCAATTATATATTATTGCAATGATATATTTTTATTGTACATTCCTGTCACCTACATCAGCACCAAAACAGGTTACAACTAGTGATGAAGGTAATTTTATTTAAGTAAATAAAACAGGCATGATGTCCAAAAATTTACAGGGGTAGGGAACCAACGGCTCACGAGAATTTTTGGTGCGGCCTGCTGACCTCAAAAATATTATACAAAACTACTTTCAGAAGGCGAACACTGTTTTTAACACATTATTACAAAACCCAGAGAAATGTATAATATAGCTGACAGGTACTTATGTATGCACGTACGTTACTAGAAAACAGTTTATACACATATGTATAATCGATACAACATCTTTTTTAATTTAATTTAAATGAAATGTGTAATACGAAATGATGTGTGCAATGCTAAATAAACTGGGGACTCGCTTACATATAAAATAACAGACACATTAAAGAAGGAAACCATTCTCGTGTTTGTAGTGAAGTTTTAAAATTCTAGATGAGCTGCAAAAACCAGAGGAAACCATTTTCATGTTCTAGATGTAATTTTAATTAAAGTTAGGGACTTGCACAGGGATTCATTAAATTAAAACCTGTTTTGTGTTGAGAATGTAAACATAAAAATTACAGCTGTAGATCCATCTGCAGACGCATTTCGAATGAAACCATTCTCGTGTTTGTTTTAAATTCTATTTGCAGGCCATGTGCTGCAAAAATCGGAGAAAACCATTTTCGTGTTCTACGTGTAATTAGGAACTTGCACAAGGAGTAACTCTTATTATTGAATACAGTGATCACTTACTTAGGCGTCTACTGGTTTTTACAAATAGCGTCCAATTTTCGCCGCGTTGACTCAAGCCCGGCCCTAGTCAAATACTTCGCAAAAATCTGTGTAGATGGCATCCACTTGTAAACACTTTTCAATGTTATCGCGGATGAATTGGAAGTATTCAAGAAGGTTTTCTGCTGTGACAAATTTGTTAAAAAGTAGGCTTAGTGGTCTGACAAGTACATCTCTGCACGTTTTAAAAGAAATAGTGGAATATCATCAGGATTTGATCCCTTATTGGTTCTCAAATTCTTACATTTACTTAAAGTACCGAGGCTTTCGTTACAGAAATCTTCGGATATTTTCAGTAAACAGTTTGTGGTATGTAAACAGATTGGAAGGGCTTAGAAAAAAGCCCGAGAAAATTTGACCCTGGGTAGTCTTTATATAATTTAGGTTTACCTCTTTTGGTATGTCGGTTGTGTTTTTATTTTTGCTTTTTGTACATTTCCTGAAATCTTTCGGGTTAGTTTTAAATTTTGTTTGATTAAGTATAAATGTTTATTTATTTATTTACGCCCTTTTTTGGGGCTTTTACATGAGAATATTAAGAAATATATATTATTTATTGTACATAACTGAATTGCTTCATTAACAACATTTTATATTTGTTTAAAGATAAATTGAAGATGTCCACTGACTTGGTATCATTGTTTCTCTCCATTAGTATTCTGGGCAAAGAGGAATACATATGGTAGTTAGTCCCAGAATATCTGCACTGAAATAAATCCTCACTTCTAGTATTACGTTGTGGAATCCGAAAGCTTATCAATTATAGCAATACCGGACTATCAACTAAATCATTTAGAATTTTATATAGAAATACCAAGTCAGTGAAAATTCTTCTGTCTGACAATTTGAGCATATTCATATAATTTAACAGAGTGTTGTAGTTCAACATAATTGCTGGAATACCCATTTTAAAATTTATAAAACGTAAGAATTTGTTTTGTATTCTTTTAACTAACTCTAATCAGATTTTTGTTCTAGTTCTAATCAAGTTGAATGATAAAATATCTTGTTCATTACCATATTTATGTTCATTACCATCATTATGAAATTCGTTTATTTCGGCTACCAAACGAGAATGATCTTGTGAGTATCACTTAAGGAAGAGTTTTCTGTTCGTTTTAATGGGTAAATGAAAAGAGATAATCTAGTAATGTAAAGTATACATTTACTTTATATAGAATATTTATTATGATATCTATTAAATGGTTCCATGATAACTCAACACAATGACAGTTCAACACACCTTTTAAAAGTGATATAAAGTCATTAAAAGCGATGAAAAAAACTAACCTTTAAACCTAAACTATGTAACCTATTTAACATAGTTTATGTTTCATCACTTTTCATGACTTTATATCACTTTTTTAATGGTGTGTTGAATCGTAATTTTGATGAGTTATCCGGTCACCGTGCCTTAATAAACTGTATAATGTTGTACTAGATTTTTTTTCTAAATCGGATGTAGGATATTTTCATCTTTTTTTAAAGTCAAGTGTGCAAAATTTCATCAATAAATGACAAAGTTCTGCTTTAAGGGGTGAAAAAAGGCGATAGGGGTAGTTTTTAGAAACATTTAAAAGAAAAAAATAGTGTAGACAATGACTCCTGTTTTTAAGGTCAGTTGTGCAAAATTTCATCAATCCATCTGTCTATATAAATAAAAATATAAATGTTCGTTTGTTCAAAATCTTTAATCTCCGAAATTTCTTCACCTTATATCATATAGATGTCACCTGCGACAGGTAATAACATGTTTTTTAAACAGCGCCATCTGTTGGACGTAAAAGCAACAAGCGCTATTGTTTCCCTATCTGCACAAACAGACTGAGCCACAGAAACGCGTGGCGGGGTACAATTAGTCTCTGAATAAAACTGTAGATTTGTTTAAAGACAAACCCACACCGGGACCATCCTTTACAATATATATTTATATATTATTCTATTCTATTAGTATTGAATATTTAAATATAAGCTACAAGCTTGCGACTACGTGTGTACTCGTAGTTGTTTTTATTACCTGCGTCATGCAATCTAAGTACAAGCGAGTAATTCAGTTCTGTATTGTTATTGTATTGGAAATGAGATTTTAATTGAGGTCCATCATAACATAAGCATTTACCATTAAATTGCTTTTTATAATAGTAGAAAAATTAAATCGATTGCTTTTAACTCTTTAGATGCCAAACAACGATTAATCTTTGTTTGACGCGAGTAATACGATCATACACACAAGCTAAATGACTCAGTTCTCATATTGTAGAATTTTAAAAGAGATTTTAATTACAGTCCATTATAAATTGTAACATTAACTATTATTTAGATGTTTACTGTATTAGTAGAATGAATACGATATTCTCCTACGTTTTTTTAACCCTTTAGATGCCAACAACGATTAATCTTTGTTTGACGCGAGTAATACGATCATACACACAAGCTAAATGACTCAGTTCTCATATTGTAGAATTTAAAAGAGATTTTAATTACAGTCCATTATAAATTGTAACATTAACTATTATTTAGATGTTTACTGTATTAGTAAAATGAATACGATATTCTCCTACGTTTTTTTAACCCTTTAGATGCCAACAACGATTAATGGTCATTCAAAATACTAGGGAAACTTGCAAACAAGATCTTCCCGCCAGTAAAGCGTCAGTATTTATCATTAACTCACAAATAATTATCTAAATTGCCTCTAAAATCGTTAGAAATCGATTTCTTTAATGGATTTTATTTTATAATTTGAAACAAATAAATAAACAATCTCATATCCGTACTAGATATTAGCTAAACCTTTTGATTAAAACATAGTTATTCATTTTGATTGGGTATTTTGGTCTCAAATCCAAAATTAAGTTTTGTATGAAAAAGCCGGCGAAACCATTCCTCTTAAGCCCCCTTATACCCAATTTCTACGGATTTATAACAAGTTTCTCGTTAACTCTTTAAGTTTTTAAGTTCCAAAAAATTTATATGTCATTTTTAAAGATAATATCTATACATTTGTTATGTCGAAACTTTAATTATGTGAAATTCTCTCGATAGAAAAAAATCACAAAGTAAGCTCAGAAAATTGATTAAAACACGTTTTGTTCTGTTATTTAATATGCTATAGGCATGAAAAAAATCACAGTGTATCTTTAAATCTAACTAAAGCATTTCTCGAGAGATTTTTGCTGTACTTCAGACGAGTCGTGTTTTATTAAATATTTTCACAATTTTCGCATAATTATTTTCATTTTTTAATATCAGCGCGCTCCCTCTAACATTCGTATTTACATATCTCCCTTTCAAATCATCTTTGAACGTTTACTACGGGGCCTTTAATGTGAAATAAAGGTCATTTAACCGTATATTTGGTTCCCCAGGGTCTGGACCCAGAGACTCTTCTGTTCCGCGATGGAAGAAGGAAGATAGACATGGTGCTGGCCTACGAGCAGGAGGAGTTGGGCGTGATGACGGAGGCAGAAGCGGTCCGTTGTGACCAGCGGAAGGTCTTCATGGAGAATCTCATCAGGGAAGGTACCCATTCTATCGTAATGCATGCAAGATTGACAATTTTATGACGATTATGTTCTTACTCCTAATAACATACCCCTCAACCTTTGTGTCTGGTATACTAGGTAGTACAGTAGAACCCCGTTAATTCGAACCCCGATAATTCGAAAAAACGCGTAATTCGAAATTTTCGCCAAAAAAAATTCCGCAGAAAAAATTTTTCATACAAATTTTTTTTTAATTCGCAATTCGTTAATTCATTATTCAAAATTTATTTGTGTCCGCGCACGAAAATTTGTTCGTGTAATTCGAAAAAAATTGATTTTTGCGAAAATAAATCATAATATTTCGTAAATCTGAATCTAAAATTCAGCCGTAGCGGTAAAACGCCGAAAAATGTATTTTTACGTGGTTATACATCGTCCTAATTAGTATTATTATTTTGTAATCTGAATCGATTTACACTGGAATGTTGTATTTTTTCAAATTTATTACGAATATCCGAGTTTGAAGGGCCGAGAAAATACGTTTTACGCGGATATATGTCGTAGTTTTACGAGTTTACACTAAATATTTGTATTTAAAGGGTCGGCCGCGAAATTTCGATTTACGCGTAAATTTATCGTATATTTACGAATTTATTTCGAATATTTGAATTTAAGTGGCCCGCTGCGACGGAAATGAGCCGCGAAATCTCGATTTACGCGTAAATATATCGTATTTTTACGAATTTATTTCGAATATCTGAATTTTAAAGGGCCCGCCGCGACGGAAATCGGACGAGAAATTTCAATTTACGCGGAAATATATCGTATTTTTACTAACTTTACTTCGAATATCCGAGTCAAAAAATACAGCGCGACGGAAATCGGCCGAGAAATTTCGATTCACGCCGAAATATGACATATTTTTACGAATTTACTTCAAATATCTGAACTTAAAAGGCCGGCCGCGACGAAAAACTGCCGATAAAATTCGATTTACGCGGAAATATTTCATATTTTTACGAATTTACATCAAATATCTTAATTTAAAGGGTCGGCTGCGACGAAAATCGGCCGCGAATTCTCGTTTAACGCGTAAATATATCGTATTTTTACGAATTTAAATTCAGATATTTGAAATAAAGGGCCGGTTGCGACGGAAAATTACCGCGAAATCTCGATTTACGCGGAAATATATCGTATTTTTACGAATATCTCAATTTAAAGGGTAGGCCGTGACCGAAATCGGCAGCGAAATCTCGATTTACGCGTAAATATATAGCATTTTTACGAATTTATTACGAATATCTGAATTTAAAGGGCCCGCCGCTACGGTAATCGGCCGCGAAAATAAAGATATAATTGGTATTAATACGAATTTACAACTAAAATACCACCCGGATTTGAAGAGGCGGCCGAGAAAATCGATTTTCGGCGTATTTTTTTTTGTTTTTCATAAAATTTCGAATTACGTGGGAATTCGTTAATTCGAAATTTGATTTTTGATATCCCGTGGATTTCGAATAAACGAGGTTCTACTGTATTATTATTACGCCACCTAACGCCATGATTCTGGTATTTGACTACGCTAGTCAAATATCACAATCGTCACTGCCATGGTTGCCTGGATGGAGTCCCCCCTGATGGCCCGACAGGAGACGGGAAATGTCCAAATATCCTCAATAAATGGCTGCTTACACACATTTTTGTGTTTATCTTTCTTTTTTCACTTAAATTCCACCTTTTGTGCCTATGTATGTATTATATTTTTACTTATTCGAATTATTTTATATATTACTTCTATACGAAACAATATTCCGTCCGTATAATACTGTAAATGCGTAGGTAGCTGGATACACTTTTATTAGTGTTTCAGTCTCGGTGGATAAAATTTAATGTCAAAATCAGAGAAGGATTGATTCCCATGTCTGAGTCGACGGAAGGAATTTAAGACTGGAAAAAACTGAATTTAATACTGAATTAAAACACTTGAAAATATTTTTCTTGAGATTTGTAGACTTTGGAGATGGTTTCTTCAGGAGAGAAGTTTCTCACTTGGGGTAGTTTTTTGAACTGACTTTGTATGGAATTCGGTTCTCTATTTATAGAACGTTTTCAAATCGAACCCTCTTGGGGGAGTTTTCATCCCTTTCATGAAAGGTGAGTTGGTTAGGTATTTTTCCTCTTTACAATTAATTTGTTTAGAGGAAAATTATATGTTAATATTATACCTCTTACCAGGTCAGTTCAATTTACCCAAACCACCTCCTTCAGTCCCGTTTATTTATTTTATAATAAATTATACAAAGTTTCATATTGGGGTTGAAGCAAAATATCCTTGGTTTGAACATTCCCCAAGGAGTGAAAAACATATTTAGGTACAATTCTTTAAGATATTATGTTAGTAATTAATTATTTCTTGATATTGATATTTATTCTGTGGTTATATCTTCTAATATTTTCTTGTAAATTGGATCTGATGTCATCATCGGTGGTTGCGATAATCCGTGTTATCAGTTTTTGATAAGGGCGTCAATGAAGTATGTTGAGCTGTGATTGGTTGAAAACTCGGCGGCCATCATGGAATTCCTTTCGGGTGGTATGGAGGGGGTTTCACGTAAATACTGGGTCGCCCCTTTAGGGAGGTTCATTTCGTGATTGGTGACTCGTCAATGAAGTATGTTGAGCTGTGATTGGTTGAAAACTCGGCGGCCATCATGGAATTCCTTCTGGATAGTATGGAGGTGGGGGTCACGTAAATACTGGGTTGCTTTCATAGAGTGAGCCATTCTGAAGGCGGGAGGTCCCGAGTGAGGTGCTGGATGGTTATTTTCAGATGTATTCTGCTGTTATATTTCTATGTAATTGTCTTGATTAATCACATACAGCACATAATTTCATTAAGTAATTATGATTTGAAGATTTCCAATTGTGTCGGCGACATGGTATCGAGCGGTTTCGGGGTTTGAGTGTTTTTGTAATTTTTACGTAAATATGAATTCCTCTGAAAGATTCTTGAGGTCTGGATACGTATGATACACTCCCCCCGTACAGTCTTGCCTGTACTCAGCTAGTTCTTCAGACGTATCTTCTTTTGATGTTTCCGCAGGTTGTTATGTCCTGGTAATGAGGGATAGCCGCTCAATGCTAGTCCATCGATGGAGTGTTGTCCAAGCTTTGCGATGTCAGTGAGGGATAGCCGCTCAGTGCCAGTGCCATCGAGAGGATGCTGTTTAGACTTCGCCGTGTCAGTGAGGGATAGCCGCTCAGTGCCAACTCAGTCGGGGGGGGCCCCCAGCGGGGTAGGAGGTGGGAGTCGATTTTGCCATGTCAGTGAGGGATAGCCGCTCAGTGCCAGCGCCATCGAGGGGGTGCGGGCCAAACTCCGCCGTGTCAGTGAGGGATAGCCGCTCAGTGCCAGCGTTGTCGGGCGCCCCCTGCGGGAGTAGGAAGTGGGAGTCGATTTTGCCATGTCAGTGAGGGATAGCCGCTCAGTGCCAGCGCCATCGAGGGGGTGCGGGCCAAACTCCGCCGTGTCAGTGAGGGATAGCCGCTCAGTGCCAGCGTTGTCGGGCGCCCCCTGCGGGAGTAGGAAGTGGGAGTCGATTTTGCCATGTCAGTGAGGGATAGCCGCTCAGTGCCAGCGCCATCGAGGGGGTGCGGGCCAAACTCCGCCGTGTCAGTGAGGGATAGCCGCTCAGTGCCAGCGTTGTCGGGCGCCCCCTGCGGGAGTAGGAAGTGGGAGTCGATTTTGCCATGTCAGTGAGGGATAGCCGCTCAATGCCAGCGCCATCGAGGGGGTGCGGGCCAAACTCCGCCGTGTCAGTGAGGGATAGCCGCTCAGTGCCAGCGTTGTCGGGCGCCCCCTGCGGGAGTAGGAAGTGGGAGTCGATTTTGCCATGTCAGTGAGGGATAGCCGCTCAGTGCCAGCGCCATCGAGGGGGTGCGGGCCAAACTCCGCCGTGTCAGTGAGGGATAGCCGCTCAGTGCCAGCGTTGTCGGGCGCCCCCTGCGGGAGTAGGAAGTGGGAGTAGTTGTCTGGAGATGCCAATATAGACAAGTTCTGTCACTTGTGTCGATTTCTATTTGTTGGGGTTGCAGGAGACGTCCAGTGCGGCCGGGAGGATGACGGCGACTTTTACTGCCGGTCTTATGTAGACTCCAGTGCTTGTTTGGATCCGAACAGTTCGGACTTGACCATCGGCTGCAGGTACTGCTTCGATGACACGGCCACGTGGCCAGTTGTTCCGGGGTAGTGCTGGATCCATGATGATTACTAGGTCATCCTTTTTAATTGGTGTAATTGGATGGTGCCATTTTTGTCGGGCGGCCATAGTGGGTAGGTACTCGTGCAACCATCTTCTCCAAAAAGCGTCCGCGAGTTGTTGCCCAATGCGCCACTGACGGCGGAGGCACACTTCTTCTTCTGTTTTATTGTAGAACGATAATTGAGGTCGTTTCCCGGCTGACCCCAGTAAGAAGTGGTTGGGGGTCAGGGGCTCTTCGTCTCGTGGATCGACCGAAATGTGGGTAAGAGGGCGGTTGTTCACAATGAATTCGGCTTCCGCTAGGGCTGTGCGTAGAGTTTCTTCTTTAGGCGTTCTCTCCTTTAGCGTGGCGTTTAAGGCTTTTTTAACCGACCTCACTAATCTCTCCCAGGCTCCCCCCATGTGGGGACTCATCGGAGGTATGAAGTGCCATTCTATGCCCTGAGTGGCTATTGCGTCGATCATCTTGGTATCCTGGCTTAATGACATCAAGGCGTCTCTCATCTCAGCGTCGGCTCCATGAAAGTTCGTGCCGTTGTCAGAGTATATGGCAGTTGGTTGTCCTCTTCGTGCGGTCATCCTTTGTAGGGCCATGATTGCGGAGTCAGCTGATAGTGAAGTAGTTAATTCCAGGTGGATGGCACGTGTTGAGAGGCAGGTGAAGATGGCTCCGTAACGTTTTTCTCTGTGTCTGCCGACTGTTATGGTCATAGGACCGAAATAATCCAGCCCGCAATGTGTGAATGGGCGGACGTGATGCATCAGTCGTGGTGGTGGTAGTACGCCCATCTGAGGCGGATTGGGTTTGCTGCGTCGTATGCAGCACATTGGGCAGGTGTGCGCAATCTTTCGGCTTATTGTACGTAGTCTGAGTATGAAAAAATGGCTGCGTATTTCTGCTACTGTTTTTTCCGTACTGGGGTGATCTGATTTCTTGTGGTAGTGATTAATCAGGAGACGGGTGTACGCGTTGTCGCCATCCAGGATGATGGGAGTTCGGGCTACTTCTTTAGCCTTTTCTAATGTTTGCAGGCGTGTTCCCATTCGGAGGATACCGTCCGGGCCGAAAAATGGGTTCAGGGGGTTGAGGCGGCTGCTAGCGGGTAATTTTTTCTTTTCTCGTAGGGTATGTAGGGCTGAACCGAAAGCGTCTTCTTGTGACCTTCTGATCCATTTGTGTTCAGCTGTTTTTATTTCTTCCGCTATTAGTGGTCCCTCTGGGGTTCTGTTGGAGCCCATCCGGCATCGTCTGGTAAAGCGGAGAATCCAAGCAGTCGAGCGGATCAGTCGGTGCCACGATGAGAATCGTTCAATTGCTGGTAGAGCTTCGCCTCTTTCGATGATGAGTCCGACGTAGAGAGGTTTGACTTCCAGAGTTAGGTCATTGGGTTTATGGGCGGGTGCGCGCTCTTTGGGCCATTTGTTTTCTGAGTGGGTAATGAAGGCCGGGCCGGAGAACCATCTTCCTTCTGGTGTCAGGTCGGGTATTTCGAGGTCCCGTGTGCCGATGTCAGCAGGATTGAGTTTCGTAGGTACCCATTTCCAGTCGGGTATTCTGGTCAGCTCGTCTATCTCTCCTAGTCGGTTGGCCACAAATGTTGAGTAGGATCGTGGGTCGGTGCGTAGCCAGCATAGTACTGTTGTAGAGTCTGTCCAAAAACATGTGCGGCGTATGTGGGCTGTGCTCTCCTTCTGGATTGTTTGGGCGAGTCTGGCTGCAATGAGGGCGGCTTGCAGTTCGAGGCGAGGAATGGAGAGAGGTTTCAGTGGTGCGACTTTGCATTTGCTTGCAATGAATGTCGTATGCGTCTTTCCCTCTACTTCTTCGGTGAAGTAGGCTACGGAGCAGCAGGCTTGTTCTGATGCGTCACAGAAGAGATGTAGGGTTACGTTGCTCTGTTTGTTGTATAGGCAACGTCTCGGGATTGAAATGTTGTTTGTGTGTAGTAGGTTCAGCCAGTTTGCCCATTTCTGCGCGTGTTCGGGTTTGATGGATTCGTCCCAGCCGATGTTTGATCGCCATACGTCTTGTAGAAGCATTTTTGTTCTGATCGTCAGGCAGCCGATGAAGCCCACGGGATCGAAAATTTTCATAACTGTTGATAGTAATTGTCGCTTCGTGGGTAATGTGATAGCTTCGGACGGAGTCATCTCGTTAAATGAGTATAGGAAGTGGTCTGTGGAAGGGTCCCAGATAAGTCCGAGTACTCGTTCTGTTTCTGGGCTCCCGTTGCTGATGGCTATTGTGGTGTTGGTGCGATCTTCGGCAGGAAAATTGGCAATAGCTGCTGGATTGTTGGATGCCCAGTTGGTCAAATGGAACCCTCCTTTCGCGAGGAGGGTACTCACATCTTGGGTGAGTTTGGCAGCTTCCTGGTGAGTGTCTACCGCATCCAAGTAATCGTCCATGTAGAATTTAGCGCGAATAGCTGCTGCGGCGGATGGGTATTCGTGTTGGTACCTCTCAGCGACCTTGCCCAAAACAAATTGGGCGCTGCTTGGTGAACAGGTGGCGCCAAACATCATCGAAGTCATTTGGTATGTTTCGGGTTCGTCCTTGGTTGATGTTCGCCACAGGAATCGCTGCGATTGTTGGTCTTCCGGTTTTATTTTTATTTGTAAAAACATCTCTTTGATGTCAGCAGCAATGGCAACGTTTCCTTCCCGGAAGCGCATGATGTTTCCCAGGAGTGATGACAGCAGGTCGGGGCCTGTGAGCAACTGGTCATTGAGTGAGGTTCCTCGGCATCGGCTGGCTGCGTCGAACACCACCCTGATTTTTCCTGGTTTATTGGGGTTGGTTACTGCAAAATGTGGCAGATACCATCGTCGGGGTGTACGTGTTGATGCTTCGTTGTTCGACAGCTTTTTCGCATAGCCTTTAGATATTAGCTGATTAATCTTATCAGTGTAAGCTGTTTTCAGGTCCTTATCTCTTGTCAGTTTCTTTTCTAGGGAAATGAGCCGCCTCAGTGCGCACTGTCGGTTGTCAGGTAAGATGGTTTCTGGGTTGCGCCATATCAAGCCAGTCTCCCATCTTCCAGTAGGGAGGGGGCGGGTTGTTGCAGTCATCAGCGCAATTGCTCGTTGTATGTTTGTGTTGACTCGGGTTGCTGCGGTCACACCGAGTGAGTCGACGGTAAAATTTGTTTTCAGAAGTTCTTCCAATCGCATGTCTGAGGCAGTTTCACGTTGAAGTGCCAATGTGGTGGCAGGGTGTCCGTATCCTGGGTTTGATCCGCCATGGGCGATCCATCCTAGTGCGGTGCGTGAAATTATTCGTGTTGTATCATTATTTTCTTTCACTTCTCTCGACACAATTAGGTAGGCGTTATCTTGTCCAATTAGTATCTTTGGGATGACGGGTTTTCCGTGGATTTGTTGTTGAGGAAGGTTGAGGTTGCTTATGGTGTTGGCGATGATTTGATACGTGTCGCCTTGGCCCGCTCCTCTTATTGTCAGCCGCACTCGTTGTGATAGTTTGTCAGAGGTGCACATCCCTTTAGCACCGTGGATTCGTAGACCGTGAACTGGGCCGTATGCTCTGATTTGTGCTGCTGTATCGGCGTCGACCAGTGTCACTGTTGATCCTTCATCGAGTAGTGCAAATGTTGAATGTGTTTCTTGACCTGGTGTGCTGAGTATGACTGGTATAATCTTCAGGAGGACGTTCTGGTTCGTGTTCTGGCGTCACAGGTTTACGGTATTCTGAGGTGAGAATTGAGGATCGTGTAATAAGGTGTGATGTGGGAGCTGACACCCTTCTATGCTACACCATTTTGTTTCCTTGCATTCTCGAGAGTGATGTCTGCCCAAACACTTCCTGCATAGGTTGGCTGCGTTAACTGTCTCCCACCGGAGGGCAACGATTTTGGCGGCAAACTCTTGGCACTCTCTGGTGGGGTGGTTGCTGCCGCACTGGGCACAACCGCTCGCGGTTACTTGATGTTTCTGGTTCCTCCCGGGATAGCTGGGTGGTGTGATTGCCTTGCGTTTGAGGGCGTATGGCGTTCTTCCTGGATTGTTGCTTTGTCCTTGGTATCCTGCGTGGACTTGGTCTCGGCGTGGGCGAGGTCGTGGGCGGTCTACCATCCCGCTGTTTGGTATTGCGTTGGTTATCTCCTTCATAAAGGCAGCAAGTTGGGTGATGGTGGCAGGGGGGCGCTGTCCACGGACTTCCATCAGCCAGGCTAGTCGTAGAGTGTTTGGTAGCTTGTCGGTGATGTCGCTCAGCAATGTAGGGTTGGTGAGGTAGCCATCGGTTTTCAGGATCCGGAGGGAGGCCACCAAATTTTGCACTGTCCCGGAGAAGTCTGTCAGGTCTTCCAGAGATACGTCAGGTGTGAGGTAGGGTAGCCTTTTTACTTTTTCGAGCATAAATTTGGCTATTGCTCCTGAGTTGCCGTACCGTTGCTCAAGTACGTTAAGGATCTCGGGCAGTTGAAAGGGATCCATCAGCAGGGGTGCTACTGTCTCTCGCGCCTTGCCTTTGAGGGCGCGTTGCAGTCGGATGAGGTTTTCACTAGCGGTCATTTGGCAGGTGGAAGTGGACTGCATATATTGCGCCTTCCAGGTAGGCCACTCGAGCGGGTCTCCAGAAAATAGGGGTAGATCCTTTGCTGAAGACTGCCTGGCGATGAGAGCTGCCATCCTTGAGTCGTCTTCCAGCGACCGAGGGGTGTCTTGGGATCTGGTGGAGCGGATGGCGTCTGCCATTATCGACGCTATTTGAGTCAGTGGGTCGGCGCCTTGTCGTAACCACTCTTGAGTAAGTCGCGCTCTTTCTTCATTTGTAGGAGGTGGTGGAAAGAGCGGAGAGTCCAGGTTTGTCAGGAATGGCTGTGGTTGGTACTCCATTGTGTTATGAGTTGGGTATTCTTGTCCTGATATGGTGATGTTAGCTGCTGGGCTCGGAGGTACATTTGGAGTTACTTCAGGTGCGGTTAAGTTGGGCATGGGTTGGGTAGCCGTTTGGCGTGTGGCTTCATTCAGGGCTGATTGTAGTTCTGTGATTTGTTTATTTAGTTGCTCCTCACGAATGCGCATTTCTCGGCGTAGCATTTGGAGAGAGTCTTCAGTTGATTCAGAAGGTGCATCGGGCTCTTGGGGGTTCTCAGTAACAGGTTGGGTTCGGTTTCGGCTGGTCTCAGATGATGTTGAGGCCTTGCGGCCGCTGCGAAGTGACGGCATCACCACCTTTAATTGAGACTGAAGACGTGTGTAGATCCGGCTCGAAGGACCAAATATACGAAACAATATTCCGTCCGTATAATACTGTAAATGCGTAGGTAGCTGGATACACCTTTATTAGTGTTTCAGTCTCGGTGGATAAAATTTAATGTCAAAATCAGAGAAGGATTGATTCCCAAGTCTGAGTCGACGGAAGGAATTTAAGACTGGAAAAAACTGAATTTAATACTGAATTAAAACACTTGAAAATATTTTTCTTGAGATTTGTAGACTTTGGAGATGGTTTCTTCAGGAGAGAAGTTTCTCACTTGGGGTAGTTTTTTGAACTGACTTTGTATGGAATTCGGTTCTCTATTTATAGAACGTTTTCAAATCGAACCCTCTTGGGGGAGTTTTCATCCCTTTCATGAAAGGTGAGTTGGTTAGGTATTTTTCCTCTTTACAATTAATTTGTTTAGAGGAAAATTATATGTTAATATTATACCTCTTACCAGGTCAGTTCAATTTACCCAAACCACCTCCTTCAGTCCCGTTTATTTATTTTATAATAAATTATACAAAGTTTCATATTGGGGTTGAAGCAAAATATCCTTGGTTTGAACATTCCCCAAGGAGTGAAAAACATATTTAGGTACAATTCTTTAAGATATTATGTTAGTAATTAATTATTTCTTGATATTGATATTTATTCTGTGGTTATATCTTCTAATATTTTCTTGTAAATTGGATCTGATGTCATCATCGGTGGTTGCGATAATCCGTGTTATCAGTTTTTGATAAGGGCGTCAATGAAGTATGTTGAGCTGTGATTGGTTGAAAACTCGGCGGCCATCATGGAATTCCTTTCGGGTGGTATGGAGGGGGTTTCACGTAAATACTGGGTCGCCCCTTTAGGGAGGTTCATTTCGTGATTGGTGACTCGTCAATGAAGTATGTTGAGCTGTGATTGGTTGAAAACTCGGCGGCCATCATGGAATTCCTTCTGGATAGTATGGAGGTGGGGGTCACGTAAATACTGGGTTGCTTTCATAGAGTGAGCCATTCTGAAGGCGGGAGGTCCCGAGTGAGGTGCTGGATGGTTATTTTCAGATGTATTCTGCTGTTATATTTCTATGTAATTGTCTTGATTAATCACATACAGCACATAATTTCATTAAGTAATTATGATTTGAAGATTTCCAATTGTGTCGGCGACATGGTATCGAGCGGTTTCGGGGTTTGAGTGTTTTTGTAATTTTTACGTAAATATGAATTCCTCTGAAAGATTCTTGAGGTCTGGATTTTTTTTTTTTTTTTTTTTTTTTATATTAACTCCTCACAGGAGGCCCTGAAGAAAATCATTTCCCTCAGGGCCTATGTCATCTTTGGGGATGCTGTGTGGAGGGTCTTTTTGTGGAGAGGAAGGAGTGAACATGGGTCTTGAAGAGTCCCATGTTGTAGGAGGGAGGAAACACAGAGGCCGGCAGTTCGTTCCACAGCCGAGCTGTTGAACTTAAGAACGAATCGTAGAAGCGACCCGTTCTCATGTGACAAGTGTCAACCGTGTACAAATGTTGGGCACGCGTTTGGCGTGTATCCCGACTACGCACCGGTGCCGAAGGGATCAATGACGCTAGTTCCTCAGAGCATCTTCCATTGTAATACCGATAGAACAAGGACAGCATACCTACCTGACGCCTGTGCTCTAAAGATTGCAGTCCGTTTGTTAAGATTGGGGAATCTATCAAACGGACCGCCCGTTTTTGCACAGAGTCAAGGGTTTTTTTCAGGTATTTAGGGGCTCCGGACCAGAGATGGCTGCCAAATTCGACAGTAGGGCGCACTTGCGATTTGTATAGGGTCAGCAGTTGTGTACTATTAAAGTATCTGCGGGCCCTGTACAGTACGCCCAGCTTCTGAGAGGCCAGCTTTACTCTGGCTTCGATGGAGCCCCCATACCTGAGCTGGTCACTTATAGTTACACCAAGCATATCAATGGAAGGCCTGTTCGGAAGATTGCTTCCGTTGAAGGAGACTAGATTATCATTTAGATCCCTTTTAGACGTAATCAGACAGGATTGGGTCTTTGAAACATTAAATTCGACGAGATTACTTTTACCCCAGGAGGAAATACTCTCGAGATAACCGTCCATTCTCTGCTTCAAAGCCCTCCGAGCCGTTGGAGTTTGTGTGCCCTTTGGGGGCTTGTCAAACAAAAAGCTATCATGAACTGTACTGTCATCCGCGTAACAATGAATCGGTGCACATGTCAAAAGGTCATTGATGTGCAACAAAAACAAAGTCGGAGACAGAACCGATCCCTGTGGGACGCCAGCATTTATAGAGTGTGAGGATGAGGTGAAACCGTCAGCAACTGCCTGAATCGACCTATCCCTTAAAAAGTCAGCAATCCACGTACACAGGGATGCGGGAAGTCCGTAAGAAGGCAATTTGTTGACAAGTCCTCGGTGCCAGACCCGGTCAAAGGCCTTGGATATGTCTAGTGCGACCGTTTGGGTCTCACCGTGACGTTCCAGGCACCGCCCCCAAACATGCGACACATACGCGAGAAGATCACCGCACGAGCGGTTCCGCCGGAATCCGTATTGACGGTCGTTGATAATTTTGTTCTTCTCGAGGTATGTGAGCAGTTTGTCGTTGATCACACGTTCCATCACTTTGGACAGAACTGATGTGATCGCTATGGGGCGGTAGTTGGCCGGGTTGGAGCGGTCACCTTTCTTGGGAATAGGGTGAATGACCGCTTTTTTCCAACCAGAGGGCACAGTGCCACACTTCAGGGACATTTTGAAGAGCTTTGTCAAAACTGGAACTATTTCCGCAGCACACCTCTGCAATACCAGGGCAGGTATTCCATCAGGTCCACTAGCTTTGTTAACATCGAGCCCCCGTATAACGTGGAGTACATCCCGATGCCGGATCCTCAGCTTTTTCATATAGAAGCCGCAGTGAGGAACCGACGGCGGAACAGCACCTCCGTCATCGAGGGTCGAGTTTTCCGCAAACATTTTCCCTAATAAGTTAGCCTTTTCGGTGGCGGTGTTTGCTAGTGAGCCGTCAGGTCTGGTAAGAGGTGGCAAACTGGGTTTGCAAAAATTCCGACCTATTGAGCCCGCAAGGGACCAGAATGCTCTGCTGCCATGCGGGCAGGCAGCCAGCTTTTTGCTGATCTGCAGGTCGTGTTCGAATTTTGACCTATTAATGGATACGTATGATACAACTTCAAAATATGGAATGTATTGCATTGCACCATCGCTGCATACATTCTGGAATAAATTCTTCTTATTAATAATAATCAAGGAAAGTTCATGAAATATCAGTTCATTTTTATCCTTGATTGAAGGTCTGGAGCTGGAACTGGAGAACAAGTGCCTCTCGTTCGACGAAAAGACATGGTTCCTGAAGATCCACATTCCCTGGAGGACGGAGGCCAGATACGCAGAGGTGATGGGACTCAAACTGCCGACCAAGAGATTCATCACTATCTCTGTTAAAGCCTGGGTAAGTTCGGAGCACTATATTTGTCATTCTATTTGTAGTTATTATGGTAGAAGCAGAAGTCCACAGAATAGAAAAAAATCAGCAAAGATATCAAATCCACTCTCTTTCTAGCCCAGCGTGGAGGAAAAACTCAGTGCGTTTGCTTGCTCAGCATGCATTTAAGAACAAAGATTCAAAGGGCAAATTTATGTACTAGATTTACTAAATGCGTTCATTCGAAAGGTTAAATTCTGATTGTCTCTGTATTTGACAACAAAATAAAAATTATTATTTTAAATATAATTTTATCTCTCTTTGCGTTCACAATTTAAACATTTTCAATTGCATATGTCGAATTGAAATACCAAAATCTGAAAGAGTCTTTTATCTGCTTTCAAGAAAAGTATTTTATTTTGAAATATATTCAAAAACAGCGAATTTTTCTGTTAAGTCGAATGTAATGCGACAATAATTTCCTTGCAATCTGCATTCTGATAGTTCTCACATGAGACGTACATTGCAAAATGTCGGAGGGTTTAGGCCCTTTAGGGGTTAGCATAGCCTCTACTTACATATAACTGTGCATTTCTATTCTTTTCATATTACCTACATATATTATTTTCTATTGATCATTTCATGTGTCTTATCACCGCCATCTTTAATAATGACTGTAGAAAATGCACTGTCAGTTAAATCAAAACCTCCTTGATCACAGTTAAAGAGACCTGTTTTCGGACTTCTGGCAGGGCTCAGTACTAAAACATTTTTAGCATTAAAGTTGGCGGTGCTCTAATTTATAAACCGCTGTTCAACGTATGTTTAGTTATAGTTGCTAAGTTATTACAATACAGATATTATTCTTATTATATCAACAGGACAAAGACGGTGCCCAGGAAAAGCAGGGTCGCCTGCGGAGGATCATATCCAGACTGGGCGCCCTGCTCGATTGGGACCACACGCTGATCCCACCGCAGCCCTCGTTCTACGCCTCCACCGCGGGACCGTCTGCCAGGGAGGAGCAGTTCCTGGTGAAGGACAGGGACACGGCCTACACCGCGGCGCAGAGATCCCTGCTGGTCATGCAGATACTGCTCAGGGGGAAGTACGACTCCACTGAAAAGGTATTGAGGCTTTTTCTACTTTCCAACAACCTCAAGGGCGCTGTATTAGGTGTTTGGTTAATCATCGCCTTGGCTCTTTAGCTCTTTGGCTCCTGGGCGACTTGGCAAGTCAGCGCCGGAGAGGGCCGCTCCAATTGCGCCCGCACAGGATCGACCTTGCGGATAAGCACGATAATAAAAAACATTTCTATGAATATAAACTTTTAACTGTGATGAAGTATAAGTCGGTGAATATGACATGCCCATTCAGGGAATGTTGGGAGGAGGAATGAAGTGGGGAAAGACAGGGTCATTGCGTACAGCGTGGCGCAGGGGTCGTGCAAAATATATTGATCAGGGAATACGCCTCCATTGAAAAGGTATTTTTACCTAAAAGATACCACGCAAGTGTTCTAATAATAATAATAATAATAATAATTGGACAATTTTTATAGCGCCGCTTTTGTGAGTTATCACCTCAGGGGCGCTTTACAGTTGATGCAGGTATTACAAAAAATATAAATATTACCAAAATATAGTGAAGTTAAGTAAAATAGAATGAAGAACAGGAACAGGTGACATGAAGATATAAGATGGATACTCTGCAGCAAAAATCCTAGGTGGTGAAGAAACTTGACCAGCTGCTGATCAGCGAGAGAGTCCACCAACAGTGCCAACACGAGGTTCGACAACCATCCAGGTATGTGTCTGCTGCCAATAAAGCGCTGACACAATATCCTCACATAGATAACACACCTTGGTAGCATCGCTGTGACGTTCGACGAAGATAGAAGATGGAGACTCTGCATCAAGAATCCTAGGTGGTGAAGAAACTGGACCAGCTGCTGTAGCGAGAGAGACTACCGCGTCCACCAACAGTGCCAGCACGAGGTTCGTCATCCGTCCAGGTATGTGTCTGCTGCTAATAAAGCGCTGACACAATATCCTCACATAGATAACACACATTGGTAGCACCGCTGTGACGTTCGACGAAGATAGAAGATGGAGACTCTGCATCAAGAATCCTAGGTGGTGAAGAAACTGGACCAGCTGCTGCAGCGAGAGAGACCACCGCGTCCACCAACAGTGCCAGCACGAGGTTCGTCATCCGCTCAGGTATGTGTCTGCTGCTAATAAAGCGCTGACATGTGTCTGCTGCTATTAAAGAGCGCTGCCATAATATCCTCACATAGATAACAGACCTTGGCAGCACCGCTGTGACGTTCGGCAAGTCCATCATATCTAGTCTCTATTAATAAGAATAATAATAATATTTGGACAATTTATATAGCGCCGCTTCTATTAATAAGAATAATAATAATATTTGGACGATTTATATAGCGCCGCTCTTGTGCAAAACCACCTTATCTCTCCTAGTCTATTTTAGTCTCTTCTAGTCACTTCTTAGCTATTCATGCCACTTAGTGGACCTTTTAGACTCTTTCCTGGCTCTAATACCTAAATAAACACCACCAAAAATAGGGACCTATAGGGCTCGCTTATCGCAGGCTATCATAAACAAAATCTTGAACGAAAATCAAAGTGAAGTGTATGTATGTCATCTGAAACAAAAAACATAAACAAAAACAAAAATTTTAAACAAAATATGGCTTATCTGTTGTCTAGGTAGATATCCTCGGTTGAAGAGGTCCCGTAAATCCCGAACTAATAACTGTGTGTCAACTAATGACACCACTTGACACTTGAGGGGCCAAGCTCCAGTCACATTGAGAGTCTCTGTTCTGGCTTCACTTTCCAAATTTTATCGGTTTAAAATGCTATAATAATTGCGAATTCCGGCTAAACGGTAAAAATTACGCGCATTTCGTGAAATAAGAAGGTAAGCACTATATAAAACACGTATGCTGAACATTTTTCAGCAATCTCTTAACACGGAAAACCTTCTGAAAGGATTAAACAAACCGGAGCGGTTAAAACACGTCCGCTCTTCTCCCACAGTTGTACGTATGCATAAATATATGTACGTATGTGTGTGTATGTGTGAGTGTGTGTGTGTGTGTGTGTGTGTGTGTGAGGGTGGGTGTGTGTGTGTGTGCCATCAAAAGTTGATTATGCTTTCCATATTTGCTCTGGTAGATCGATATTTCGATTTAAAATATACTTCTGATAGTGCTGCAAATGGGTATTACTGCTTTTTTACATTTTTGTTGCGCGACTGAACTATATTTGTCGAAACAACCAGATTGTCAACAAAGTCCGTGATCTCCGCCTTAATACGATCGTAATACGTTTCTATACCTGGGGATCAGGCGGTTTAAAAATCTGTCATATTACGGCCGGTATACACAGTACACATGCGCGTGATTATGAGTAACATTTTCCCGTTTGGTTGGTACGACTGTACCTGCAGTTTCATCAAAACCATTCGGCGTAAGTATTTTATCTAAGGTACAAAACATCCACATCAGGGTTGCAACTTAGAGGAGAGTTACCAAAATTGCGGGGAATATCTAAGATTTTCAAGAATTTGGTATTTTGCGGGGAGAACCTTTTTGTGGGGAAGCTGCGGGTATTCTGGGCATATCTTCCATGTATCCAACCATATTAAAAATAATATTTACAATAATTGTGAGAAAGCACTATATTTCGTTTGCGATTGTTGATTTTGTGGGGAATTTGAAAATCTCTTCATCTCTTGTGGGTATTTTAGAACATATGCATTGGCAACTCTGGTACACATTCAAATTTGAAACGATGGAAATATGTTCTTCTAGGAAATACGGCATAAAAGTAGAAGAGGAAAAGGAGAAGGAAAATAGAGGTTTGAAAAATGCCTGATGATTGTTTAGATCTGGTCAAAACATAGTTAAATAATTTCAATGAACCTTTCGATTCTGAATAGTTAAACAGGACAGTTTGCAAAACTTTAAAACAATGTGATCAACCAAATAAGCTTACGCACGTTTTATAGCCCGGGGACCTCCTGGTCCAGATGTCACTGAGGTCGTAACGGGCGTACTCTAATCAAAAATATATATTTTTAGGTGGGAATTCGAAGACTACTAAATGATGGAACTTATGCAGCTTGCTTTCCTCTCCACGAAGGAAGATACGAGAAACCTGCTACCAGTGGAGAGATTTTTGATAGGAGGGTAAGTGACAAGAATAGGTACATCCATTATTTTTATTGGTATGTCTCTAAATAGTATAAAATAAAGTCTCTTTTCGAGTCTGTCTGTTTGTGCACTTAGTTCTTCTAAACTACGGAACGGTTTTTGATAAAGTTTTTATAGAATTTCTTCCGGAAGGTTTATGTATATAATACATGCATATGATATTTACAGAAAGTAGATAAAAGTCGATGTTTTGAAATCAAGTCGTAAAAATAATACTTTCGGGGCTTATATTGCTGACGCTGGATAAACCTTAAGAGATAAATCAAAATAATGTACTACGGAATTGTATATCTTAAAAAGGCCTACAGAAAAATCTGCCATGGTATATGTCTATTTCCTAAGGATAACTCCCAGCAACGCCGGGTACACATCAGCTAGTATAGTCGATCCAAAACTCTTTTTAATTGCAATAAAAATATCAGGACTGAGTCATTTAGTTCCTCGCTCTTGCATGCAGTTGGCAATGTTTTCTCAGAAATTGTAGGTGTGTTCAACTGCACGGAATATAGTTACAAGAAGGCTATAATAACATACCTCATTAATAATAACAATAAAGTTTAGCATAATACCATTCTTCTGTATGGGTTCTGTATAATTTTAAATGCAAATTTTAATATTGATTACTGTTTCACTGAATTGTTATGTTCATATTATCAAATGTTTGTAAAAGCTCTTATGGGCGTATAATAAATAAATCAATAATATTTTTCTTGTGTGTATAAGATACAATAAAAAAACTAACAAGGTTCACCGATGAAGAAAAAAAACATTGAAAAAGCCCGGCAAGTGGTTTATAGCCCTGTTCATCATTATCAGCAATGTCTAGCCCGGCAAGTGGTTTTTAGCCCTGTTCATCATTATCAATAATGTCTAGCCCGGCAAGTGGTTTATGGGCCAGTTCATCATTATCAACAGTTTCTAGCCCAGCAGGTGGTTTATTCCCCCGTTCGTCACTATCAACAATGTCTAGCCCGGCAAGTGGTTTATGGTCCAGTTCATCATTATCAACAGTATCTAGCCCGGCAAGTGGTTTATGGCTTAGTTCATCATTATCAATAATGTCTAGTCCGGCAAGTGGTTTATGGTCCTGTTAAACATTATACATATCTTTGCAGTTACTGTACCTGGAGTGGGCCCGCCCCGGCAAGTGGTTTAAGCGGCAACCCCTGTGGCTGGTCCGGAAGTACTTTGGCGATAAGATCGCGCTCTACTTCTGCTGGCTTGGTTTCTACACCAAGATGCTGTATGCGCCGGCCATCGTCGGGACGCTCTGCTTTCTCTACGGCCTCTTTTCCATGGACTCTGATGATAATTTACCCACGTAAGTAATAGGCCAACTAAATACTGACCATAACGTTTCATTTGCTAATCAGCACTATGTCAAATGAGATCGTCGTCTTCAGTATGCTCTGCTTCCTTGTACGACCTCTTCTCCATGAAATCTGTTTACAATTTACCCAGATTATACCTATGCAGTCAATATCGATAGCTTCAAGCAGTATCTGCATAGTTCTCATAGAAAGAAATATTACTAAACAACACTGTTGCCTGTATATTTCGAATATGTTGAAGTAGTCCGTGTGTTTTTCTCCGAGAAACAACCAACTTTTTTAGAATACCTCCACTAGAAACATCTTCCACGCTGGTGTTAGTATCATTCACCCTGGTTAAAATAACTTTCATACAGGTTAAAGAATCTTCAACCATGTCAAAACTTTCTTTCCGCTGGTTAAATCATATTCAATAACGTTGAAAGCTTCTTTAATCAGGTTGAAATAATATTTAACCATGTCGAAAATATCTTTAACCATGTCGAAATCATCTTTCCACGTGTTAAAGCATCTGTAACCATGTCTAAATCATCTTTAACCACGTCGAAATCATCTTTCTACTAGTTGAAGCATCTTTAACCATTTCGAAAGCAACTTTCCACTGGCGTAAAGCAGTTTTAACCAAAACAAATTATTATAAGCATTAATTACTCGCCTGAAATATCCATACAAATTGAAAATATCTACCGAGTAAAAATAAATGCCGCCGACGGGAATTGAACCCGCACCTTCTGATGTCCGGTTAGGTGCTCTGGACCACTGAGCTACATCAGCTTCGGTTCAATTCCCGTCGGCGGATTTATTTTTACTCGGGAGATATTTTCAATTTGTATGGATATTTCCGGCGAGTAATTAATGCTTATAATAATTTGTTATCCTTTGTGCTATGCATAAAAACCTTGTCTTATAAACATTAGTTTATCATAAAAAAATAATAGCTTTAACCATGTCGAAACCATCTTTTCCACCGGTTAAAACATCTTTAAATGTGTCGATATTATCTTTCCACTGGTTAAAGCATCTTTAACCATGTTGAAATCATCTTTCCACTGATTTAGGCATCTTTAACCATGTCGAAATCATCTTTCCACTGATTAAGGCATCTTTAACCATGTCGAAATCATCTTTCCACTGATTAAGGCATCGTTAACCATGTCGAAATCATCTTTTCACTGGTTAAAGCACTTCCAACCTTGGAGACACCATCTTCCCACTGGTAAGTATCTTCCAAACCAATGTTTTTGAGAATGTGAAAGAATTTCCACCTAGTTTCAACATTGAATTATAAGTAGAAAATGTTGCAAATGAAATTTTGAAGGACTTTCCAGCAGAGAATTGAACCCAATGCGCTTGGGTGTGAACCCGGTGCTTTGGACCAGTCAGTCACTAACTGGTCTTCATTACAACATAACATAATGTAAGAGTACCTATTGTTTGTGTTCTCCAGGAAAGAGATCTGCGACACATCTCCCTCTGGTCCAGGGACGATCATCCTGTGTCCGCTATGTGACAAGGCCTGCAAGTACCAGAATTTGTCCGACTCCTGTCTGTTCGCCCAGCTCACCTATCTCTTTGACAACCCTGCTACTGTGTTCTTTGCGATCTTCATGTCTTTCTGGGGTGAGTACCGAGTCTGAGTAGTAAGTAATAAATAGATATCACTAGTAGTTCTGTGAATAGTAGACCTCGCGTCCAAAAAAGTATGTTTCTAATTTTCTCTTATTTAATAAATCAAAACCAACATTTCCTCGTTACTACGTTAATTAGGTACCTACTTAAATACCCACCTACTTACTTATCAACCATACATTTTATGTAACATTTTTAATTTTCCAATAAGGAATATTTTTATAATTTGTTCAAAGAAAGTCCATATCTCAATGATAATTCTTTTTTCGAACTTTCTTCAGGCAGGTAGGACAATAATATTGAAAAAAAAGTGAATAATAAAGTAATAAACACGACGTTGAACTCTTAGGGCGAGTTGTTTCGGAAAAAATCACGTGTGAGAAAGTCATCACAACGTCAATCCACTCAATTTTCCATAAATTGGGTTGTTTCATCGTCCGTCAAGAGAAAATTCAACGAAATATTCATAAAATGTGATCACCCGAAATCGGCCGGTTAACGCGATCCGCCATTTTGAAAAAGATTGACGCATGCTCAAACGTCACAATTGCGATCTGACATATTGTATGTGCCAATTACTGGTGATAACGACCCTCACTATTTTGGCAAATAACGCAAAGAAAACCCAACGATTAAAATTTATGAAGTTAAAGGTTTTGTGGGAAGAAGTTTAGATACCTTTTCTACATAAAATATTGTCGAAATTCGTTTTTATATCGTTGGTTTCCGTGATTTAAAATGACGAAAAAACTGGTAAAAATATTGAAAAACTACAAGTTTGTTTCTTTTGTCGACCAATATATCACAAATTATGACCAACATAGTAGCCAGGTGGCCTGGAGATACCCATCTTTTTAATAGTAGCAGCATCAAAGTAAGGTTGGAATGCGGTGAGTTTGGAGATGAAGTGATTGTTGGAGATGGTGGTTATGGAATAAAGCCATATTTACTAACACCCTTAAGGAATTCCGTTTCTCGAGAACAACATTTATATAAAGAAAGTCAGATCAGGACCAGAAATGTTGTTGAAAGAACTTTTGGAGTTGTTAAAAGATGGCTTCCAGTCCTTTCTTCATAAATTAAAATGCATGTAGGTACAAGGGATCATTGTAACAAGATCAACCACCTGTATTCATAGACCCCTTGGACGAGGTTAACGATGTACTGGTGCAAGCACCAATCTTTAACAGGGGAGATGACCACGTTCGTCAAACCCTCATTAACTCATATTTTGCCAGATTGATGGACTAATAAATAGTAAAATACTACCCAGCACAAAAAGCCCTATCTTACCTCCTTCTGTACCATTAAGCCTGTCGTCCCACGTGTCGGTAAGGAATCCACATAAGCCGAGTGCTGTAAAACCCTGCATTGCAAGAGAGGTTCCACAGTAGACCGCCTTATAAACTGTTTTCTTACTTTACTTCTCTGTGCAGAACTCGGTTTATATTGATTCTTTACCAACCCATGGGGCAACACTTTCTGTAACATCTTCCGCCTGGAGACTCGAACACATGTGTACAATCTCTTGGTACATGAGCGAAGATAATAAAAGTCTTTTGAATTTCAAAACAATAATGTCTTTATTCAAAAATAGCTGTACCCCGCCACGTGTTGCTGTGGCTCAGTCTGTTTTACCTGTAATAGGTGTCATCTAAATAATGTAGGTATATAAAAACACACGCATATTTGAATGCAACATTGTGTCTAAATTTCAAAGCAATCAATGAAGAACTTTCAGAGATTTTCAACAAACGACCATTTACATATATTCAGAGATAGATAGTTAACATGCACAAAATAATTAATGTAACGATAAATCTTCTATTTATTTTATACTTTAATGTTTATAAACTTAGTAAATTACTTTGTTTAATAATAGAGAATACATACTATTAGAAATGTTTTGAACAACTATCTCACATATACATATTATATTATGTAATATGCATTGGATCGTTATTGAATGTGAATAACTTAAGTGTAACTGCATACTCCTACCTAATTTCATAAAATAAATAGAGTACCAAGATGTAGTATATTCTTTTATTTGTATTTTACATAAGTGAGGAACAAAATATATCAAAATAATATAACAAATTAAAATAAAAGAGAAAATAAGTAAGGCACCTACCTACACTGTAGAAATTGAAAAAAAAAAGATAAATGGACAAATAGAAAAAAAAATGAATAAATCGGAAGGTTGCGGGTTCAATTTCCATCAGCGGCATTTATTTTTTCTCAGAGTTTATTTATTTTAAAATATGTATGGGTGTTTCAGACTAATATTTATTGATTATAATAATTTGTTAACATAAATTCAGTTAAAAATAAGAAAATAAAGGTTTAAAATAATATTTATGGTATTTTCCAATTATGTTCTAAATCCTGTATTAACAATTAGCTAATGTTAATTAAGTATTAATCTTAAGTGTACCGTACCATACCGTCTACAGTACCATACTTATCTACCAGGTAACTATGGTACTGTATATTATCTCCATATATAGTTAGTAATAACATAGATCATTCTAGAAATGTATTACATAGTAAATCACATCAAGGTCGCTGTAGCGACTTGATTAGCGATTGTGATTATTTATTTTTTATTAATGCCCTGAAAAAAGTAAAATTATACCAGAATACTCTCTCGGAAGAAAGAATAATTTACAACAAAAATACATACTTACAAAATGGGAAAGAAACATTTAAGAACATAATATAATGGACTAGTCAATTGTGTGCGAATGCATTCATTCATCTTGTTCTAACAATAATTGACAAACATTAGAAAGAACACAAAAGATTATACGGCCCATAAAGTAAAGGTCACACAGCATTAAAAATATGCATAATATAAAAACCTGGACATGCCATGCATAATATTGCATAAAATGCATTTTTTTAAATTTACAGTTTTAAAAGGAAAGAAAAGAAAAATGCGGTCTTACTGGAGTACCCCGTCGTAAGTACACAATGTACATTTGTTAGTACATATTATCATGTAATATAATGTAGGTAATTGTGAAGCCAGAAAATACTTCATAAGAATTGTGTACATAAAAAAGAGAAAAATTATTAAAATTAATATTAGTACATTAAAGAATTCACCCAGTAGATAGTGAAGAGAGGGGAATAAACTGCTTTCATCTCAGTTTAGTTTTAGCATGACTCCGATATTACTCGTTCTTGTCTCAATAATCCAATTTTTTTTTAAACCGGAAATCGGTATGTATAATAATAATAGGGGGCGCTTCTGTCAAAAGGGTTGGATTTGGATGCTTCAACAACATGAGAATACATTAACTAATCAGATTATTATCTTAAATAAAGCAACGATAGTGAAATACAAATATTTTGTACTAAAATCTACTAATAGTTTGTTTGAAAACTTGTATTAAGTCAGTCAACAAATTCGTTTACATTTAAAGGAGATGAAATTGCTCTTAGGATTGAGGTTTCTGGGGCGCTGCTATCAAAACGGTTGGATTTGGATGCATTAACAACATAAGAATACATTAATTAATCAGATTAATTTCTTAAATAAAGCAACGATAATGTAAAATAATTGCTTTACACTACACTCTACTAACATCTTATATAAAATCATTCGACAAATTCGCTTACATTTAAAAGGAGAGGAAATAGGTTTTTAGATCGTTGGTTCTGTGGCGCTGCTGTCAAAGGGGTAGGAGTTGGAAGCTTAAAATAATGTGAAAATGCATTAATTAACCTGATTATCTTAAATGAAGAACTAATATAAAACTAGGAAACATTGTAGTAGTAGTTAGTAAACTGCAGTCAACACCATAATAAACCTCAGCTGTGGCGCTAACCAAACTCCCACCTTCTTCCACCACCAGCTAGCTCCTGCAGCACCAAAGTGCTGATGTCATCATCAAACACGCTGGAGTCCGTCAATCGAAGTAGCCACTATGCTCTGCATAAAATTTGTGTCCACCGCCAGTCCTCTCCTGAATTTCTCTGCTACCGTCCTTGAAGCATTATTAAAAGTCAATTAATAAACATATATACCTGCATGAATTAAACAAAGCATCAGGGCAACCAATTACTAAATATAACAGTTCATTTAACAGCATTATGGCGTTAAGATTAATACCAATTAAGAAATATATTCCAACCTGCCTTGCCCGACGCTTCATATTTTGAAACCGAGCTCGGAGCTGTTTGACAGAATCCATCGCCATTGAAATCGGATATAAGAGTAAGCCATGTCGCCTCTCGTTGTTTGAAGATGACTGCGTCGGTCTTTTTATTGGTGAGAATATGGCTATACTTCCTCACCAACATTGCATTGTTTCCTGAAAACACATTTCATATTTATAAGTAACAAGATCGTACAAGGAATTGCTGATATAAAATTAAATATGCACTTGAAATATTATATTTAATAGGTCAAAATACACAAATCCATCTTCACGTTTCTTACGGATATTTTTTTGAACGTTATTTATAATATTCCTCGGTAACACATTATTAAAGTGTGGCGGAATGCAACATAATATATAATATATTCATTCTATGGCGGAACAATCCAGAAGGGATAAAACGCGATGCTTTTAGAGAGTTCCACCTGTCTCATTCCACAGAAACACCGGGTAATATTACAAGCGATAATTATATAGAGGTATCGCAAATGTTTTCATTATGATCGTTTATGTTGTTTAGAAGACGAAACTCTACATAATATTATCAAGCTTTACATTGGGATTTAGGAAAACAAAATGCTTACTCACGTAACTATACGGTTACAAACATGTGTATTATTTATTCATAAAGTTCATATTTATTATGGAAAAAGGGTATAATTTACAATACTTACAGTAAGTTTGGATCCATTTTAAGTTTTCAACAATTGAGACATTAAATAATCACAAAATACAGGCAGTCCAACAACGCGACGGCGGGAAAAAGTTTTGACAGATTGATAAAAATACGAGGTGTTGCCAGCGTAAAAATAATTCCTGTCTCGCAAAAAAATTATTCTCTGCAATAATTGCCCGATTCGGCGGGGAACACTGGAACGGATTATTCAAATATAACGGAAGCTTTTTCGGAGTTGAAACAACCCAATTTGTATTTGAATAAAATCGACGTGAAGATTTTTTTACATTTGAATAGAACTCGGGAATCTGAATAATTGTTCAGCTTTTCCGAAACAACTCGCCCTTAATGATAGAAGCGTAGGTAGGTACGTAAAAAGTTATTGGTATAAACTTAAAAGTTGAATTGGTTAGTTATATTTTTGTAATGATTGCAGCAACAACATTCCTGGAGTTATGGAAGCGAAAGCAATCGGTGATCGTATGGGAGTGGGACCTGAGCGGGGTGGAGCAAGACGAGGAACCGAGACCAGGTATCGTCCATGATCCAACCATCCCTATCTTCCTTCCAAATCTGAGATTAGTTTTATTTCAAATCCTGTCCAGTTCCTTTTGTTGGCAATAAATTGTCTGACTGAGAAATGACAATAATTACCGATTCCCTGTTTTCTCTACTTCGATAAGTCGAGAGGCAGTAACTTTGTTTGTAAATAAAAAAGTAATGTCTGTCACAGGACGCCTGGCAAATGATGACTGGCGAAAATGCTTTTTATTGAAGGAAGTGAAAATGATAGTAAACAAGTCTTTATATTTTTGATTATAAAACAAGATTTTATTATTATTAAAATATATGAAAACAAATATATTAAAAATGAAAAATTCATCATCATTAAGAATAGATCGATAGCCGATTTTAGTGAGAATAGAAGTAAATATACCATACAAAGTTTTGGCAGCCCAGAAACGCTGAACGAGGCTGGCCGAATGAAGCGTTGTACCGTGCAAGAGCGTCGTCCCGTCGTGCCACGCTTTCTACACAAGAGTAGGTTTTACCCCCCTAGACGCTTCAAAAGACACTTCACTTCAAAAGGAATTGGTTTGATCCATAGATTAAAGAAGGAAACTAGAAGTACCTTCAATATTTTTACTTCACAAATTTAATGTCAAAGTGATGACAAGACGCCATTTTCAAAAATGTTAACTACTGGCGATGAATTTGCACCACCTTTTATTTCATTGTATTATGACCTTTTCGTTAGCTTCTTATCTATGAGTATATCTACTTCTTGACTTGGTGGTAGCCATAAGAAATAAAACACAATACACCGATCTGACGGACAGTTGATGAACATCAACTTGTTTTAATGTAATTACATATTTATTATTTAGAGAAGAGAGAAGATACATTTGAGCACCAAACTAGGCAGCTGCCTGTTTCATTAATTTTATGAATGCATTCTGTAACAGAGTTTGAGACATCAGTGAAGACATTTCGGATGAATCCAGTGACGCGAGAGAAGGAAGCGTATTTGCCTGTCTGGTCTAGAACTCTGAGGTACTTCATCACGGGGAGCGCTGTTCTGTTCATGGTTAGTCACTTACCAATAATGTTTTTGAATTTAACTTTTAGTCCGGTTCATTCTAATAATGTATAGTAATTATCTGAACTGAACCCAATGACTAAATCAAATACCTAAGAGAACAACCTCCCTCTTTTCTGTATACATCTTCTCCCACTGTTTGTTTGCACTTCACAACATATTCCATCTCTTCACCTGAACGAAATGTGGGTATATGTATTAATATTTTGTGATTTGTGTGGGCGGTAGATAATTAGGTTTTAGAACAGTTCTATAATTATAATTATAACTATTGACATATGTATTGCATTATGGGCCAGTTGTTCAGTACTTGAATAATAACTTTCACAGAACTTGAATATTAGCTTAGAAATTTGATGAATTTTTTAAGTTCTATGAAACAATTAGCCCTTAATGTGGTTGATCAATTGATACATCGTTTAAAGCGATTTCTATTATGGCGGACATAATATCTAACTTGGATGGTGGTCTGGTATAGAAAGAGGCTGAGTGTTATTGCGCTACTCTATATGAAGGCTAATCTATAGTCGTCGCACTCTGACACTACATAAAACAACTTACCTACTGTCTTTCTAACCCCACTTATTATAACATGTGTATAATTGTACTGTATCGTATTGTTTGTAGATAGTCGTCGTGCTGGGTGCCGTCCTGGGCACCATCATCTACCGCATCTCGCTGGTGTCGGTGATTTACAGCATCGGGGATAAGAACAACTCCAAGGGCGTGTTTATCCAGCGCCATGCCAAGATCTTCACCACCATCACGGCGGCCATCATCAATTTGATCATCATTATGATCCTCACCAGGGTGGGTGACGGTTCAAAATAGCCTAAAGGCATACCCTGTTCCTTTGTAACCTGTTCCACTTCCTTGTAAGCAACGCATTTAAAACAGATAGAGATTACAACGGAGCTCCGAAAGGCCAGGCTGCAAATGTGTACTCTTCAGAAACTGGAAACTAGAACAATAAGGATAAAGAAAGATGCCTGCCATGATCTATGGATACTCATTTTAGGCTCCCTAGGCGATAATTTTTTTCTCTTGAGTGTGGTGGAGGTCAAAATAGGATGCTGGACTTATTTAACTAGTCCTAGTTGACGGTGTTGAAACTGGGGAGTGGTCATTCTTCCACGATGTGTTCTTATAGTTTGTATGTGTCCAAAAAACACAATTCAAAATCCTTTAAGCCCCATTTATATGCACAACGGCTACTACTGCACCTGATGTGGGCAGCTGCTGGCGAGGGTCTTATTTCGTTCACCATCTACCAACAAACTGAATTAATGTTTATGTTTGTTAACAGATATACGCCAAGCTTGCCATCTACCTGACCAACCTGGAGAACCCGCGCACGCAGCTGGAGTACGAGGACTCCTACACCTTCAAGATCTTCCTTTTCGAGTTCATGAACTTCTACAGTTCACTGATCTACATCGCTTTCTTCAAGGTGTATAAAATTCAGATTCACTATTTCATTTCGTTAGAAAGGTCATGACTTGAATTTGATATTCATATTTTATTCAGCCCAATAACCTAGTTTCCGAATTTGTATTCGATAGTAAAGGCATGCCAAATACCATTTTCGTGATGAAACGCCCGTTTTAGCAATATTCATATATACATTTTCTGGCAAAGATCGCAATATGCGACAATAGCGAACGGCATAAAGTCACCAATCAACCGCTTTGCTAATAACAATTATTGGTTCATGACATTTCAATAATAAAAGCTTTACTTCTCCAGGGGCGGTTCTTCGACTATCCTGGAGACGCCACGGCCAGAAGGTCCGAGTTCTTCAAGCTGAAGGGCGACGTGTGCGACCCTGCGGGCTGCCTGAGCGAGCTCTGCATCCAGCTGGCCATCATCATGATTGGCAAACAGTTCTTCAACAACTTCCTGGAGATTCTGTACCCGTAAGTCACTCAATTGCTACCAACATCACCTACGTGATATTGACGTACTAACAAGGCAACTTCTAGCACCAATATATACCAGTTTGTAAAATTGCAAAATGTTCATCAGTGACGATCGTGGATGGCCTACTTCCATTGCAAAGTAGTGCTGGATCCTGTTCGATGGTATGTGGTATGTCATCTCCAATGGCCTATGTCCTTGACAGAGGCTTATTCTTCTGTCACACACTTATTAGCATGAACCTAAAAAGGGACTAGCCAATGTCAGTTACGTAGCATGGGGGGGTTACGTACCGTGGTGTGGGGTCAGGGGAGAAGGGGGGGGGGATTCGGTCAAATCATTAGAATGTTTTTTTGGACTCATACTTACCACAACTTATTATTATTTGATAAAAGAGATGGTGCAAACAGTATTGCTTAATCAATTATGTTCAGTCAGCTTGCTTACTAAATAGCAATAACCGGCAAGGTTATGTTAATGGTACATATTTCGATTCAAATCCGGCCGTTGAAATGGCAGGTAATCTGACACAATTGAATCAGCCTTTGGCGCTGGTGTAGTTGGATATCATGTCAGATGTCAGCCATTATGCAATGGCGAAAGTTTCTCAGCGTTGTCGACTTTATGCTCCTTAAATACGCCTGCTCTTTAAATTCCACCGGCTGCTGTCCCTTGTAATTCGCCTTCAGTCTTAGGTTGTTCTCCTCCTGCTCTAATCCTTTTCCACACAATCTCATCTTAATCTGTTTATGCGTAGATACACACATTCTGCATCATCCCAGGGTGGGAGTTGCCCTCCTCCACACAAGTTCCACCGGCTGCTGTCCCTTGTAAATCGCCTTCAGTCCTACGTCTTTCTCTTTCTGCTCCAATCCTCTTCCACACAATCTATCCACCACTTTCTCGGTTTACCCGGTCTGCCGCACACTTAGTAAAAATTTTAGTTGTCCCATCATTTGGCTTTCTTTCAACTTTTCAAGCACATCGCAAAATTTGGGATCTACAGAGCCTTACGATTGTCCCACGCTCAATTAGATCCATGTTATAATATTTCCCCGTGCATCTGAAAAATGATATTGGTGACCCTTCCAGCAAAATGTGGAACTGGTGGCGGCAGCGTAACCACCGCGCCAACACCAAGGACCTGCGCCGCGAGCACCAGGCTTGGGAGCAGGACTATCACCTGCAGGACCCTGGCAGGCTGGCCCTCTTCGACGAGTACCTGGAGATGAGTGAGTTATTTTTATAACAAACTTCGCCTGATCTTATAAAGTCAATTGAGACCCTAAAATCTAATGACAATGTTATATGATAACCTTCGAGGCCAAACGGTTAACATCCTTGGCTCCGGATCCAAAGGACACGGGTCCAAAGCCAATATTTGGTTACATGGCCTCCGCCAACACGGCGGTGACCGCAGCCTACCAGCACCAAGCTCCACTCCTGAGCACGCCCAACATAGTTGTCCTTATTTAATAATTTATTTTTCTTCATCTATTTTTGCATTTTCACATATCTATTGCAAAACAAATTTGTATATCTATATGGGACGTGTGGGATTGCACTAACCTCCCCACATCCTGGAATAAAAATAATTATTATTAAAGCCATGCGTATTTTTGCAGAAAATTGTATTATATTATATGTTATGTGAATTGCGAGAAAAATAATGTACAGTATATTTGCGGTATGTTCCAAAGTGGTAAATGCTTTCAGTATCGCCCTGATGATAGATCACCATTTGGAATCGAATGGTTGCTTTAAAAAATACACAATTAACTCAACGAAGTCGGCCCTAAGGGAAATCATTTTCTTCAGGACCTATGTCATCTTTGGGGATGCTGTGTTGAAATGGCTTTAACCGTGTTTACTGAATAGATTTGAATAACCAGGTATTTCACAACCTTCCTCCCCCTATCTCATTCCTCTCCCCACTCCATTTAGCCTCACAACATACCCGGATTGGGGATGCCATAATCCCACTGGCTCTGGCCATGCAGTTGAGATTCTTCAGTACTGCAGTGTTAGATTGAAACGGGAAGAGACAATGCTTTATATATAGTAGCTTACTCATTTTTACTCCTGTACCTCGTTCAGTTATGATAGTGGTAGTTATACTAATTGTTTCTAATATCACTGTGTTCAATAAACCTTCTATTAACTGAAGAGTTATTTTAAATCCTAAACTCAAATGATCTTAATAATAATATCGGTAGGATTTAGAATAACTAATACTAAAAATTTTTTTTTTTTTCAGTCCTGCAGTACGGTTTTGTCACTCTGTTTGTGGCCGCCTTCCCGTTGGCTCCACTGTTTGCGCTGCTGAACAACGTGGCGGAGATTCGCCTTGATGCCTACAAGATGGTAACGCAGGCCCGCCGCCCACTAGCTGAGAGAGTTGAAGACATCGGAGCTTGGTAATGTCACACGAGTCATTCGATTCCTACTTCGAATCATTCGATTCCTGCTTGGTTAAATGACCCAGACGGCATCGGCAATAATAATTGCTCATTTTTCTAGTCTAGAAGATAAGGGCCACCACCGAAACTTAGAGCCTAGACTCCAATCCTTCGTACTTTCAAATGAATTAATATAATCTTGTATTCTATTATATATTAGTAGTATATTATACCTATTAGAACAGTTTTAGAAAGAGACACCAGGCTTTTAAGTGCATCTAAAAGTTTACTGTGGAAACTTCCAAATAATTGTAATAAATTCCGCCATTGCTACCGCATGTTTGTATTGGGAAGGTTGAGGATGTGTTCGGTGTTGATGAAATAAAAATATATCTCAAATGTTTATTCTGTTTACCGGGATAAACCAGCCGTGAATAATTTTTTAAATCACACAAGTAAATTCACAACAAAAGTAGTAAAAATTATTTAAGTGATCGCTGCGCGAAATGATTATGAAGTTATTTTGATTAGCGCGTTTAAATTTGTAAGACGAAGACTGACTGTAACGCGCGCGTTGCTGCCTTTTATATGATCGCCCGCTACGCCAAAGTTTCTAGCGGTCATTAAGGTACCTCCAGGAATAGTGTGGTAGTTTCTAGTACCGCCGACTTGACCAGTTAGTTCCCAAATCCCGCCGAGGTACTAATCTTGGTACCTCTAGGCAACGGCCGACATGTCCAGTAGGTTCTATTCTAGGATAGAAGAAACCATGCCTAGGACGGCCTAGGTACTGTAGTTCCTTAGCGCTTGGTAGTATGTAGTAGTACGTGAGTGGTTTATTTATGAGTAGTACCCGTCACAGTCCTGCTCGAGCAGTTGCAGCGACAGCTCGAATGCTATATCAGTGTGCCACTACATTTGCGAAAGATTTCAAGTTTTGTGAATTTAATGAAACCAAAAAAGTAAACAATAACCTTTACATTGCGTTTGTGTGATAAAATATGTGTTTTTAGTTTCACATAAAGTGGTATTTCTACATACAGTCCACAAGAAAAAAAACAATTCTTTTAATCAGAAATTTTATTTGCTTACCCACCTCCTTAGTCTATTTCGACCATAGTTGTATTATTAAATTATTATATTATTGTTGATTATAATTAGTTTTTTTTACAGGTATGGAATTCTGAGAGGAATAACGTATGCAGCAGTAGTTTCGAACGTAAGTGAACTACAAAAAAATAAAATCGTGCTGTCATTGAAGAATATACTATTACACTATTACGCTAACGTCTGCTGTACACACTCACTCCAAACTGATTGTCTTCTGACGTTTGTTACAGGCATTTGTGATAGCCTATACCAGTGACTGGATTCCACGCATGGTGTACCGGGTGGGGTATTCGATCCCGAATAGGCCCTCGCTGGAGGGTTACATAGTGCATTCACTTTCTGGTAAGCTGGACTAACGATATTGGGATTTTTCGTAACACTTCACAAGAGCCATTATGCATGTAGGTACTGTGTAGAGTCGGAAATACTATATTGCCATCGATCGGACAAAGTAGTGAGGAGGGTTAAAGGGAGAAGGGTTTTATTAATACATGTCTTGAATAAACCTGATTTATTAAAGCAGTGACGGTTTTTTCAAATGTACGTTTGTGCCGTTAACCGCATTAAAAAGATGAGAAAATAATAAAAAATTGCATTATAATAATATTACCAGCGTGCCATTAAAATTCCACATTTAAAATACACGTGACTGAAAAAACCAGTCGAAGATCAACCATGTTGTACGTTATAGAATCAGCACAAAATAAGTCATACAAAAAAAACAAACAACACATTCCCCCTTACAAATCCAATAACTTAAGCTGAAAATGACTATTGTAGAAGCAGTCGATTTAAAATTTAAAATTTAATTTAAAATTAGTGTGAATTAATTTTTAAAATATAAACATATATGAATTAATTAATTTTTAATATATATAATGGACAAAAATTATGGTGATAATCTGGCTTGTAAATAGCACAGACCATCAGGGAATATTTTAAATCCCTATGAAAAAAATGGATTGATCAATGAATTCACTCTGCAGGAGAAGACAACTCATAAACCAGCCACCAAATACATATAAACAGAAAGACTCACCAGAAAATAGCACTTGCAATTGAGTTCTTCTCCTTGGTCTTCAAATTCGGCGGCAGACGGCAACTCAGCACAATAACATTATTAATAATTCTACTCTCTTGAGAGCTGTTTGACATCTTATAATCTCATAGTGGGAATTCAAATAAATTATTGTGCTGATCTGCCGTTTGCGCCGCCGAATTTGAAGATCAAGGAGAAGAACTCAATTGCAAGCGGGATTCTCTGGTGAGTCTTTCTGTTTATATGTATTTGGTGGCTGGTTTATAAGTTGTCTTCTCCTGCAGAGTGAATTCATTGATCAATCCATTTTTTTCATAGGGATTTAAAATATTCCCTGATGGTCTGTGCTATTTACAAGCCAGATTATCACCAACTATCTTCATGCGCCGCGATTGAAAAATCAATGTCAGCAGTAGAATGTTTGATGCCACGTGACCTCCGGAGTTTGACAAGTGTCACCGAGATTTTCCAAGCCGTGCCGACAGCTGGACCTTGCAGCTAGATTCAAGTTAAATGATATTTTACTTTATAGTAGTTATTAGTGAATTTTTGTATGTTTTTATTTTCGTGTCACTGCATTTCTCCAACTTTTAATGGCATTTCTTTTAATGGCATTTCTTTTAATAGCATTTCTAAATCTACTAGTAAAACAGATCTTAATGTAGCAAGATTTTGTTTTCATATTCAAAATTCAACTCTTTTTTAGGTAAAAAATTGTAACTGCGAAAATTTCGGTAAACACTGTATTGTCTTACGTCTCTATTTATGCAACATTGTGTTGTGCTTCCCCTAATTTGGTTTCGACTTTCAACTAGTTCATTTACTAATTTGTCACTAGTTATTCTTGTAAGGTATAACTACTATTGTACAATGGCGAAACGAGGGCACTAGAAGCAAAGGTAGAAATGTCCATATGTCAAATGATTTGCTTCTAGTACCCTAATTTATTTTTTGTTACTATGAAGAAATGCACATTTCTTTCTTCTAACAACGAGGAAATTCATATTTAAGGGCACTGAAACAAAGGTAGAAATGTCCATCATTTGACAGATGGACATTTCTACCTTTGCTTCTAGTACCCTCAAATATAGTTTTGTTTATATTTTTTTAATGATGTGAGTTTGTATGAAAGGGACTTGAAATTAAAAATAAGGGAACTCTGTAAAATGTTTTGATATAGATGTATAAATATAATATTCTCCCTTGAATTTCTGAACCCCCAGTGAAAAAAAACACGAACCGTCACTGCATAAAAGAGAGACAAGACAATTATCAACTTCTGTGAAAGGGTGTTTCGCTCTTGTCGATCGAATTCCTCTGAAAAAGCAATTCAAATAAATGTTGTGCGGAGTTAATACAAAGATAAAACAAAACAAAACAGATTCAGTGTGCCTAAATTTCGTCTGTGCATTAGAACGGATTGGCAATCAGCTTCTTTTGCAGTCAAGCAGATTACTCAAACTATGTAGAGAGAATGACAACTGTTGTGACCTCATCTGATTTAAAATCATAAGGAGCTCGCAACACTTCAAATCGAGCCTATTTTCACAAGGCAATAAAAAAAATTCCAAAAGAAATCTGCAGAGAATATTGTAAAAAAGTGTGATTAGATTTTCTCATTGATATTGATTGCTTTGTATGCAAATCCTGCGCAGTGTTCAACACGTCCGACTACCGCTCAGAGTGGGGGCTGGAGGGCGAGAACGACCCCCCGTCCTGCCAGTTCCGAGGCTACCGCAACCCGCCCGAGCACCCAATCGAACCCTACGGCCTCTCGCCGCACTACTGGCACGTTTTTGCCGCGCGCCTGGCCTTCGTAGTCGTCTTCGAGGTGACTTCAATGCTATTAACTATTCATATTGTTATTCGTCATTCATTTAACTTTGCCTCATTGGTGTGTGGAGTGTGCTAATTCACTGACCAACAAGTCGTCTGCTGAGTCAGCCTCTCGAAGACTACAAATAGATAACGGATCTGTTTGGCGAAGCATCCGTCTATTAAGGACGGAGTGTTTCACAGAAATTCAAATGTATATCATCGAATGGTCATTCAGCATCATTTTTTTTTTTGACATGACACATGACTTTCTCCAAATGCTTATTATCATTTAAACTAGTAATTTACATGCAAAATTATTGTGCACAGGCTATGTTCACCCATAATTACCGTTTCCACACCATAACCCTCTGTAAACTCTAGGTTTATATTGCACCCTTTGACTTGGACACAAAAGATGTAGTTTAAATTATTAATTATGTATTTGTGACACTCCAGCACGTGGTGTTCGGGCTGACGAGCATGATGCGTTATGCCATCCCTGAGACACCTGTGGAGCTGCGCACACAGCGGCAGCGGGAGACACTGC
Source organism: Hesperophylax magnus (assembly GCA_026573805.1). NCBI lineage: Eukaryota > Metazoa > Arthropoda > Insecta > Trichoptera > Limnephilidae > Hesperophylax > Hesperophylax magnus. The sequence goes on along the minus strand of JAIUSX010000184.1, from coordinate 5,967,143 downwards.
TGGCCAAGGAGGCTAAGTACGAACACGGGCTCAGCAAAGACCGGGACACGGACTACGAGAGGGTGCTCAACCACATCAGGCAGCCGCCCGTTGCAGGTAACTAACCAAGTAATCAATCAACCAACCAACAGTCTACTAACCAACCATGACCAATCACATGTCCAGCTGACTAACCAGCCAAAAGAAGACTTTTATTCCGGATATCTAAAGTAGAAGACAAGTATTTTTGAGAAACATGGATCAGGAGTTCCACCGTCTGCAGACGCATATACCACACCTGGTGTCCCTGTACCTTCTGAAGACCTTCCAACTACACCTAGAGCTAGAGGTGCTTGCAGAGGCGCAGTGCGAGACCCGATGGCCTCGGCCGCAATGCTTGACAACCGCTCTGGGACTCGATTTGAACGTCGCCTGGAACCGCAAGGCTGGAGCACTGTGGGTTGCTTCAGCCTGTGGTTGCATCCAACAGCAACGGAGGGAGCTATATGTCGTTGCAGCACCTTCGAAGGGGACCTGGATCGCTTATTTCCAGCAAACAACTCACCGGATCCACTTTATTACGTTCATGGTACTGCCGTTCCATTATTAATACCCAATAACTTCAAAACTCTATGATCATCATTTTAGCACCCAACATGCTTATATTAACACCTTAAACTACCAAATGATAAGTTAACTAACCCGTCAAACTACCAAACGATTAGCCGGTCAAACGACCACCCGACTAAACAACCAGCCGACTGTTAACCAGCCATTTAACCAGCCGACTAAACAACCAGCCGACTAAACAACCACCCGACTAAACAACCAGCCGACTAAACAACCACCCGACTAAACACCCAGCCGACTAAACAACCAGCCAACTAATGAACCAAATCAAACCAGCCAGCTCAAAAGAAGAAAAACACCTTCCTTTGATTTTACATTGATCATTTCCCCAGGAGCTGGTAGCGTTAGTTGATCCACTCCCCTACACAACATAATCCAATTAGGGACGCAAAAGCCCCGCTGGCTCCGAACAGTTGGGACTCTTGTGCGGTATTTACATTAAAATATTTCTTATATTGCAACAATATGTTTGATTTCCCCAGGAGCTGGTGGCGGGGTGGCAGGCTCGTGGGCCAGACGACTGTCCCGCGTGTCCGACGGACTAGACGCGCATGTGACCGTGGCACAGCGGCCAAGAGCATCCCTAGCGTCCGTCGCCGCATCCTGGCAATACCACTGATCACCGACTGAAGTTCTCCAACATGACGAGTGCTAACACTGTTGGTTATAACACCAATCTATAGAACTAATTATAATATAGTGTTTGTATATTGATATTCCTACCACTTATACTGCTAAACGTCAATAGCGTGCATGTGCGCCACCCGTCGGCATCAGATGGCGAGGCAAGCAATGTAATGTGTTGTAATCTAATCATTTTCACTCTTTAAACTATTGATTAAGTGCAGCATCTATAAAATGGAATGCATTAGTTTGATTTTGTTAAATCTTAACCGTACATGCTGCGTGTACAGCAAGAAGATGCCAAATTTCAGACCAAACACGAATTTGTTAATTTAACTATGTAACTGGAATGGACCAATTTAATCAAAAATATGTTAATCTTAAGTTCGACATTATTTTAAGTATTTATCAGATAGCCCATTGTCCCATTGGATCGGTAAGAGTAAGGAAACAGGTAAGGAATTGTCATAAACCGAAGACCTTTACAGAAGTCCTACAATAGCTGCGCTGCAAACTGTAGCAAACTTGCCTTTTCTGCGCATGGTCTACAACACTCGATTTATGTGGGTTTATATCGCTTCCTTACAGGACCGTGGGACAGCGATCATTATTAATAAAGCGATAATTAACCACATTTGACGACCTCCATGGTCGAGGGGCAACGCAAGGCAAGACTAACAATCCGAAGGTCACGGGTTCAAATCCCGGCGTGCGCAGGTAAATTTTGTTATTTCACAATTCATTCATTTAAAATAATATATAGTATACTTGCGCCACGTTCCAGAGTGGAAGATACTCTCAGTATCGCCCTGGTGTAAGACCACCATTCAGAATTGAAACGTTGCTTGAAATGGCTTTAGCCATGTTTGGTGACCAGATCTTCCTCTTACCCATCTCCTCCCCCTTTCCACTACCTTTAGCCTCACAACATTCCTCAATTAGGGATGCCATAGTCTCACTGGCTCCAGACGGTTGGGAGTAGTTGGGACTCATGTGCAGCAAAAAAAATATATTCAAAATTAACCTTTGACATTTTCAACTACATATCAAAATCATAGAATAAAACTTATCTTTTCCTATGACGAAAACAGATGACGCTATTATATTAGGTATAGAGATCATATTATTTCATAAGCAATTTTTACTGAATTCATAAAGAAATAATATTTGATTTTAGAAATGTATAAAAAAATAAATGAAAATTAGGTACCATTACATTACTGAGTTTATAGGCCATATTTTGGAGGATTGGTTTTCATTTCCAGTTTAAATGGATTGATGGCTAAATGATTCTGCGGTTCTCCAAATCCGCAGAATCCGAGGTTGCGTGATTGATTTTAGTGTGAAATAACGAGAATTTGGATAATTCTAATTTAGTTTTTTATTTTAACAAAACTCACTTATTTTACGAAACAAATAATCGCGTATGCTAGAGGAGGTTTAGGGTCAACCCGACGGCCAGACTGCTGAAGGAGGCACCAGGAGGGTTCAAGAATGCTTTGAATAAACTACGACATCAGTCGTAAGTTGGTCGCCGAAGAGAGAACATTGAAATAACCGGACCAAGCGCAGAGAAGTAAAGTTCGCTAAAGTATGGCAACGGTTTGCAATGCAGTCCATTATGGGACTTTTCTGGCATAGCAACGCTTACAATGAGTGAGGTGGGTAAATTATAACACATTGTTGTGTCTAACTAAATAATGTAACAAAATATTCAATTTTGGAAACAAGCCTGAAGTTTTGTTTACCCGCCTTGGGATTTGCACGCCCTTGCAAAATGGACTAGTAATACATAAGCAGTATGACGTAGCTCAGTGGTCCAGAGCACCTGACCGGACATCAGAAGGTGCGGGTTAATTTCCCATCGGCGGCATTTATTTTTACGCGGGAGATATTTTCAATTTGTATGGATATTTCAGGCGAGTAATGCTTATAATAATTTGTAATACATAAGCTGATTTTATTTTCGAATACTGGTATATTTGTCTATCTTTTGAAATGTTTCTCTATGGTTATAATTAAATAAATATTACGGTTTTCAGAAAAGACAGGATATTATGTCTTCATAATTTTCATTTTAAATTATTGAAATAATTCATATATTATTTCTACTTGTAGAATAACTTTTTGCATAGTTTATTCAATAACTAGGTATTAAAATGGAGCGAGTTAAAAAAATGTATCACTCCTAACTTTTTCCAGAAGTTATGTTTATAGTCAAAATGACTGAATTCATATTAATTGATGTTCTATAGAAAATATTATGATATTAAAACACAATGTGAATATTATTAGTAAGGGTGAAAAACTTAACTATAATTGTTAAAAATATACAAACTTGTTTGGAGGTTTATTATAAGTATAATGTATACTTATAAGAAATGGTCATTTTGATGTTGTTCAAGTATGTTGTTGTTTTTAGCTTCAATGAAAAGGTGTTTGGATAAACAAGAATTGTGTGCCAAGAGAGATATATGGCATTGTATCCATTCTGCCTACCCCTGCGTAAAAAACTGTGCGATGTTAAGTAACTTATTACATTCTATTTTATTATATTAATTACAGTACTCTCTCAGTAATCGGTCACACAATTAACACCAACAACTACTGTTGCAGGCATAAATCAAGCTGCATAATTCACCGGTATTCTTATGTCAAATTCAGCAGTACGCCGCGTGTATAGATTCAAGGTTTGTGCACAGGCACACTCAATTACCAAACCGCCATTTAGCTTGCTAGAGCTGACCATGTTGCCAATCACTAAGGTTCATTATTGTTGTTTTATAACATTTCCGGCAGGGGGGTATAACTCAAAATTGGAACCGAAATATTGTGACATCATATGATTGCCTAACAATATCCACCAATGAAAAACTCTGAAAGTCTATGGAATAAACTTTCAGAGTTTTTAATTGGTGTATAACATAATAAGTAGGCTCCGAATGAGAATTTTTCTGTCTATATATTGGCATATCTATGGTTTTTTAGGACCAATTTTTTTCTTACAAAAAGCCCAAAGTTATCGATCTAGTGAATGGTTTATTTATGAGATTTCCGGTGCGTGCCAGGTTGTTTGAATAAGTTTACATTTTAAATGGAATCTTCTTGCAAGCACAAACATGACACCTTAACTAAACCAATACAAGTATTAATTTGTTTTTTTTATGAAATACTTGTTTGAATTTTTAGCTTATTTTGTATGTATGCACTACAGTCAGCTGCTTTCGCTAATTGGATATTTGCTCAGTTTTTAGCATGTTTTTGGGGTTATGAATTAATGAGAGAGGACTGCATTTCAAAGAAAAAAGTTACTGTGATAATCAAAAGTAGGATGTTTATAATATTTATTTTGTAATGCCTAATTAATAAGTGTAATGATATTATTATGTCATTTTAAATAGTGTGGAATTGAAAGTTTTATTTTATTAAATTTTGAATTTCGATTTTTTTTTTGGTAATGAATTAATGCAAAATTGGAAGCGAAAATTAACCCACTTCCCGACATTAGATTGTGCTGAAAATCGGCAGATAGACTCATCGTCGATGACAATGCATGCAACTTTTGGTGGCAACCAACGTGACGTATATACATTTCTATGAAATCGGAAGACATTACAGCAGTTAATATCTATCTGTCAATCAATATAAATAAAAATGTTTGTTATTTCAAAATTTTAAATATCCAAAATCTCTTCACAGATTGCTTTGAAAATTTGACACAACGTTGCATTCGAATACGTGTGTTTTTATATACCTATATTATATAGATGTCACCTGTGACAGGTAAAAACATGTTTTTTTCAAACAGCGCCATCTGTTGGACTTAAAAGCAACACGCGCCACAACAATGCGTGGCGGGGTACAGCTAGAATTGAATAAATGTCAGTCCTACCCGATCAGCATTTGGTTGGTTGACTCCAGTTTCTTGTAGTTTTAAATCATTTATTCAATCTTTTAAAATAGGTATTATAGTAAAAAAACTTTATTTTTACAGGTTGACTTTTAAAAATCTGAGAAAGCTTTTCATTTTTTGGAATTGATTAGTATTTTGATATACCTACCAATTATTAATTTTTATTTTTAAACCATGTAAACAAGTATGCTTTACGTATAATATATGTATATAAAATGTTTTATAATCTTATAATACAGGGTTTTCCAATAAGAGGTGTTATTTTGAATAGCCCGCTATTTCGGTAGATGTTACTTTTGAAGCTGTCATTTTTTGACATTTGACGAGTAGAAACTACGTCATTAATAAAAATGGAACGATACACGCTTCAACAACGCATTGAAATTATTAAAATTCACTTGAGTGAATCAAATGCAAATCATCTTGAGTGATGAGGCCCATTTCCACCTCGGTGGCTTCGTCAGTAAGCAAAATTGTCACATCTGGGGCTCGGAAAACCCAAAAGTTATTGTTGAAAAGCCTCTCTATCCTCAACGTGTGACTGTTTGGTGCGGTTTATGGTCCGGCGGAGTCATTAAACCTTACTTTTTCGAAAATGAGGCTGGAGCAACAGTTACGGTGAATGGATTGCACTATCGAGAGATGATTAATGAATTTTTATGGCCGGAATTGGATGGTATTGATCTGGACAACGTTTACTTTCAACAAGACGGCGCTACGTGCAACACAAGCAACAAAACCATTGATCTTTTACGATTGAATATCAAAATAACACCTCTTATTGGAAAACCCTGTATATGGTTAAAACATATAATGAATTATTAGATGTTTCTAGGCCAGTGAAAAAAATCACAGGAAAATAAAAAAAAGTTTCCTCGTTATGTGATTTTTAACCACTACCCGTGAAAAATCACAGATAATTTGAATTTTCGGCAAATCCGTTGCAATTTTGAAAATGGCAATAAAATATTAAGAATATTAAGGTTAAAAGCGACGCTCGTTATATTCTACGTATTCATAGATAGCATTAATTAATTTATTTTATTAAAATACGCTTTTTGCAAGGTATTGCTTTACAATATTAAGACAAATTATTTGTTTGCACATGTACATACGCAATATGAAGATGATTAAATCCAATATTGTATTTGTATGTCTTTCTTGAAAGAATTGAGTTTATTTACAGACAAAACTGTGAATTCATATTTATATTGCGCATGTACAGGCGCAAACAAATAATTTGTCTTGATATTGTAAAGCAATACCTTGCAAAAAGCGTATCTTAATCAAATAAATTAATTAATGCCATCTATGAACACGTGGAATATAACAAACGTAGCCTTTAACCTTAAATGATGGGTAGGTACTACATCACTTGTCTGAATTCTCCAAACATACACTCCCTATTTTTAAATTATGATACTTAAATTCAAAGCAACAGCTTTTGATTTCATTGAATCGGATTTTACAAACAGAAGGAGTCATAGCTGAAATTAGTATTTTTTTAATGTTTAAGCTAAATTGTAAGTGTTCAATCATATAATAATTATGTAATGTTGAATTTGTTTGTTGTGATATATAATATAAATATACTGTAAAAAATATTAATAAAATAAATTAATTTCTCAAAAATATGTTATCATGTGATCCCTAAAATGTCACCATTTGTACCCGCTCAGGCTGTAATACAACAAAAAAAAAACACCGCCAATGAGTCTTTTGCTTCCTACCATCAATATATTTTACACTGACATCAACCTTGCCATAACGTAAAATCTTTAAAATTAAATTTCACCATTTTATTGCGTCAAATGACAAGTCAGTGGTAGGTACTCTGTGTCCACAATCAAACCACAATTCAGAACCGAAACATTGCTTGAATAGCTTTAGTCATGTTTGGCGACCAGATCCAAATATCTAGGTACTTCCCGAGCTTCATCCTCCCATCTCCTTCCCCTCCCCACTCCCTTCAGACTCACAATCCCACTGGCTCTGACAAAACACTGTTGGGAGCGGTTACGACACTTGTGCGATATTCACATCTATCTATATAAATAAAATTGTAAATATTTGTTAGCTCAAAATCTAAAATATCCAAAAATTCTTCACCGATTGCTATGAAATTTTGACACAACGTTCATTTGAATATGTGCATGCTTTTATATATCTATAGATGTCACCTGTGACAGGTAAAACAGGCTTTTTTTGAAAAACAACACCATCTGTTGGACAAACAGGTCAAAACAGGACAGACAGCCACAGCAACACGTGGTGAGGAGTGCCAGCTGTAGCTAGTTAAAAATAATAATAATAAAGATAAAAGGTATATTACGTAAATGATTTTGCAAAATTGTTTTAATTTTTATTTATTAATTACAATTCAAAAGGTACAATATTTGACTATATTAACGTAGAATAATATTTTACATCTTAAAAAAAACCACAATTCCTCCCACAAGGGAAAGGCTAATTAATAATCAATTGAATATTTCTTCTTTCTGAGATTACAGAGACATTCGAGTTTTGGGTAATCAAAGTTTTTACGGCAATTTTTTTTTCTTTCACCGGTGAAAGAAGATCACAGCAACAGCTGGCAAGAAATTGCCATAAAACATTGCTCGTTGACGGGAGTCTTTATAGGTACTTCACGGTCGAGGTCCTACACATTAAACATAATTATATTACAGGTGCATTATAATGTTATTACCAGAATGTGAAATAGACCGGTCTGCAAATTTTCTGTTATTATTGAGTACGTAATGAAAAAATATATCATAATAAATATTTTTTGTTTCCAAAATCATTTTTAATAGGCGGAGGATTAAAAATCTATCTCAGAGGATGTAAATTATTTCATACTAGCTGATGTGTACCCGGCGTTGTTCAACTTTTCTCTACTTTCAATAAATATAATATCCATGTATTATATATATAAACCTTCCGGAAGAAATTCTGTAAATGATAGTGAAAACTCCGTTGCATAATTTAGAAGAACTAAGCGCATCAACAGACAGACACGGATAGTTTTATACTATTTTTAATATATTTCTAATAATCATACTTCGGTGGGCATGTTTTTACAATAATGGGACATTTCACCACCTCTAAGTAAACTGCCGAATAGCGCTACTCGTCGGGTAGCATATATTATCTGTTTCAGCACCGCTGAGTAGCGCTACCCTTCAAATAAATGTCTATTTTAAAAACCATGTTAATCATTAATTGAAGTTACTTGAAAGAAGTTATTCAATAGTTTACTAGGAGATGTTGAAATAACCACAAGTATGACTTTAAAAAATATATATTACTTTCATTTGAACTTAGTTTCGCCAGTATAATCCAAAAACTGGTAAAAATATCATAATGCACTTGCAATAAAAATTATCATAGATTCATCTTCGGTTAGCGTTTTTGCATTTCATCAAAGTATTTTGTATATCACTTCTACACCAAAACAATAAAGCAACACCGCACAAATTAATATGTATTCATTATATTACAAAAACACATTCAAAATTATGGCAAAAAGTTGAAAATATGGAGGATTGATTCCTCGCCATGACAATCAAATTACCAATAAAAATATGTATCACTTTTTTTGATTTTTTTAACTCAACATTTAGGGTGGGTTGTTGTCATAGAATTTGAACAATTCATCAAATTTCAATGTTCATTTTCAGGTTCTGTAAAGTCCTATTCAAGTTCTTATATTGTATAATTATAGGCCAGTTACTTGACAGAACTGAAATAATAACAGAATTTCATAGAACTTGATAATTAAGTTTGAAAGTTGAAGAATTGTTCAAATTCTATGAAGCAACCCGTCCTTAATATAGAAAGTAAATTTAAAAGATAACTCTATACAAATTAACATTACAGCATCCCTTTAACGGTCTTCATAAACGCAAATTTATTAAAAAAAAGCATCTCGCTGACCGTGTATCGACTGAGAAAAGATTGTAAAATATTTTCACAAAGTGGTGTAATTCATAATATCCTGTTCGGTTTCTGTTTACACAGTCCATTAAGTTTATGTTGTAATTGGGTAACTGTAATCTTACTATGAACTCCGGAGATTTATGGGTCCCAATTTCAGAATTAAACTATTTGACCTATAGGCGATGTGAGATAATTGATCAACTGAACATTATTTTGTTTATATGTGACTCAGTAAACATTTGGTTTATAAATAATATTCTTATTAAACTTCCAGAAACATTTCCCTAAATATGAAAAACCCTAGAAAATTTGTTCAACGAAGAAATATCCATCGTTAGTTATTTTAGAATTCCGAGAAGTAATAATTCTTTATCACAAAAAAACATATATACATTAGAGAAATAATTACAAAAAACATGAAGTACCACCGTAATTCTGCATTCAATTAGGTAAATCAAAATTATTATAAAACAAATTGTTATATTAAAAAAGCTTATGAATTAAAAAAAAAAAAACAATAATTCAACAACGCTGTTAAAGAATAAACAATGTTTAGACACTTATAGTGGTTTATTGTTGGGGTATTATGTCGTGTTGCGCTACCTCGATCTTTAGCCAACGTTTCGGACAGCATTACAGAGTCCATCATCGGGCTCACACATTTGCCATGATGATGGACACCGTAATGCTGTCGGAAATGTCGGCTGAAGAACGAGGTAGCGCAACATGGCATAATATCTCAAAAATAAACCACTATAATACTTTTGGCAGTGAAAATCTCAAATCATAATGTTTGACACATACAAGTTTGGATGACGTCTACTCTAAAGTGATGTGTATGTTAGGAAATTAGTACATTTGATTATGTATTATGCAACACTATAACTTTGGTAAAAACTGGGTTTATATCTGCTCTGATGAAGGCACAGTGATACCCATAAAGTTAGATAGTTGTATCTGATTGATGCACAAGGTGGTGCAAAAGTAATCACCTTATCGCAAGATTCTATAATTTTTGGAAATGGCGGAAATTGTCCATTTTGCTTTGACTTTTTTGTAAAGTAAACAGAAGAAAATGCCGAATAATTGTTTCTGGTCTGTGGTATGGGTTTGCAAGATTACCCGATTTGACCGCTACAGACTTCTCTTTGTGGGGTTTTTCTTAAGTCACGGGTTTATATCAACAACCGCCAGACTCTTGAAGCCCTCAAAGAGATATCCGCCACGAATGTGAGAACTTATCGCCGGAAGGTCTGGCCAAAGTGATGGAGGATGCCATAAAATAATGCCATCAATAATCTCATGGAAATGCCATATATAATGGAAAATCCCATAAATAATACCATGGAAAAAAAATTTAAGATATCAAATAAACATAATACACAAGCAGAACCAAAGCTTTTCATTTATAAAAAAAATTACAGCAAAAAAACATTTAGTGATTACTTTTGCGCAGCCTTATATGTTTCGCACCCCCCACAAGAAAAGTGTAACAAGTCAAAAATTAAATAATATGTAGGTAGATTAAAAATTCAAAAAAATTTTAATATCTATACTTGGTCTACTAACCGCAAGATAGAAGAAGTGATGGTATTTGAACGTGAAGTGACCAAGACAGGTTAACATTTTGTATTGTGATAGTGTTTTCTGATCTTCGTACCGGACCTCAGTAAAAAAAACCGTTCCATTCTTTATTGTCACATTGTCTTTAATTGAAACCGTAAAATAAAGAATAACACAAGATGTGCCCCGTGGGCGTGTTTCGTGATCCAAATATTTGCCTAATCGAGGCTTAAATTTCCAACACGAAACTGTGTTTACGAAATTCAAGTGGGATGGAAATGTACGATGTCAGGCGAGTATAAGTGAGAAAGAGCGCTGGGCTGTTGGACTCTGTGATCGAGGCTTTCGACTTGCTAGCTGGAGGTCGCGGGTTCGAATGCCGGCACGAGCAAGTAAATTTGATTTGATAATTTTTTCACAGATTATTCATTTAAAATAACATAGTATATTCGCGGCAAGTTCCAGAGTGGAAGATAGTCTCAGTATCGTCCTGGTGTAAGACCACCATTAAGAATTGAAAAGTTGCTTGAAATGGCTTTAGCCGTGTTTGGAGACCAGATCTGAATAGCCAGGTACTTCCCCACTTTCTTTTACTTTTTAATTAGAAGTCTTATTGAATTTAAGTAAAAAAAACTGTTGTATTATGTGTTAATATAAATAATAACATATACTTCGGGCCTTACAAATAAACGCATTTTATATTTTACATAACCGTTAAGCAACCATTAATGTATCGTAAATGGTTGTTCATAAGTTATGCGAAATTTAAACCACCTTTATTAGTAAGACCCAAAGTATATTATTATTAAATTATTAAAAAGTATGGAAAATATGAAAGATTTAATTAAAACATGTTTTTTTATAGAAAGACAAACATTCCCAGGTTACAAATAACCTGACAATATTTGAAAATCTTCTACTACAATCACAATAAGCGTAAAATGTTGCTTGTGTCTTGATTGAGGACTTAGCCAACCGAGGAATTGAACACACTACGCCTTGGTGGGACGCGATGCCAACTCAGCCACTGATCGGTCACTGAACGTTGTTTTTGTTTCAAATTAATATCAGAAGTAACACTTTTCTTGCGGGGATGGATTTGATGAAATTATTTTTAAAGCAGCTTTAATGGGTAACAAATTTAATGCCAGTAGTATCTGAAACTTTTTAGATCGCGATATTGCAACTTTTCTGTAATTTCAACAATACGGTATAATTGTAAACATGACCGTAAATTTATTGTTTTCAAAGCTTAAAATTGAATTGTGTTTTGTTAAATAGCATTCGCAAATGTCAAATGTTCATGACTTGCTTTCCAACTGTAACAAACAAGTGACATTCTATAAACAGATACTGAACAAAACAATAACAATGTAAGCTTCAAGATTTCTGATTACGGTTCACATCAGAATTGAACAATAACTACTTACATTTCATCATTACAGAAACAAGTTAAGTATGTTAAGTATGTAAAAAAACAATAGGACAGTTCAACCATGAATATCTCGGAGTTAAATTTTTTAACTCATTACCAGAAAAAATTAGAAACATGAATGCAAATATAAAAGAATTCAAAAGCCACCTTAAAAAGTATTCCGAACAGTTGAACTGAATCGTACCAAATATAAACCAATATAACAACACCCCCATACACACAAGCCCTGCTTATTTATGGGGGTACATCAAATACTTATATTATGTAATTAATAACCGTACTATATTGTGTAATTATATTATGTAATTGTTATATTATGTAATTCGTGTATCTTTTTTTTACTAATAAAAAAAAAAAAAAAAAAAAAAAAATGTTAGTTTTTCACCCAAAACTTACAACAATATCAACCTTCATGAATCCTAACTTTTGTCACATCAGGTGGAGGTTTTGTAAACGGTAGAACAATGTGACTTCATTAAAGTATTTTAGCTCTGCATCCCAAAAGTAACAATGATCAAGCTTCATGAATCAGATACGGGTTCCACAAATGGTACGGGTACAACAATGCGACATCTTTAAACTCTTTACTGTTTCAAAACAGACACAAAATAGTACATTTACATTGCAACGCCAAAAAGTTCATGAACGACATGATCAAATGTCGATATTTATCCCTTGTCGTAACAGCCACGAGTTTGGTACGTTAACTCTGCGACGCGGCAAAGTTTCACAAAAGCGACTAGTTCGGAAGGTTATTCGCTAGGTTTAGTCACGGGGCTAGCGAACGGGGCGCTTTCGATACTAGGCAACGTAGCTGTACTCGTCGCTGATACCCGGAGTGCGCTCGATGTACTGCTTATCTATGAGGGACTCTATGCACTTTTTGATCATGGCGATGTTGGGAGCAAAGGCGGCCCGAGCCTGGGCGAACACCTCCTGGATGAGATCGTTGTGACGGAGGATCTGGAAACATAAAGGACAAACAATGACACTCTTTGAGTCACTGCAATGTGGGCGCATCAAGTTCTCTGTTTACTGTGAGATGTATACTTTCCAGTTTCCCAGTAACCAATGAATCACGAAATGTTCGTAAGATGAGCAAATCAATTGTAAGCTTTTAATTTGAAGCCATATTAAACCAAAATTTGGAAAGATTAATTTTTTTTAATAACAATATACAGTGAAACTCTCTTTAAGTGCTTGTAATAGGCTCTGCGGAAATTCTATGTAATTTTCTTCTTCAACCAATGTGGGATGAATTCAAACATCCATCACTCCTATACACACTGACCTCCAGATTCCTATTCAACCAATGTGGGATGAATTCAAACATCCATCACTCCTATACACACTGACCTCCAGATTCCTATTCAACCAATGTGGGATGAATTCAAACATCCATCACTCCTATACACACTGACCTCCAGATTCCTATTCAACCAATGTGGGATGAATTCAAACATCCATCACTCCTATACACACTGACCTCCAGATTCCTATTCAACCAATGTGGGATGAATTCAAACATCCATCACTCCTATACACACTGACCTCCAGATTCCTATTCAACCAATGTGGGATGAATTCAAACATCCATCACTCCTATACACACTGACCTCCAGATTCCTATTCAACCAATGTGGGATGAATTTAAACATCCATCACTTCTATACACACTGACCTCCAGATTCCTATTCAACCAATGTGGGATGAATTCAAACATCCATCACTCCTATACACACTGACCTCCAGATTCCTATTCAACCAATGTGGGATGAATTCAAACATCCATCACTCCTATACACACTGACCTCCAGATTCCTATTCAACCAATGTGGGATGAATTCAAACATCCATCACTCCTATACACACTGACCTCCAGATTCCTATTCAACCAATGTGGGATGAATTCAAACATCCATCACTCCTATACACACTGACCTCCAGATTCCTATTCAACCAATGTGGGATGAATTCAAACATCCATCACTCCTATACACACTGACCTCCGGATTCCTATTCAACCAATGTGGGATGAATTCAAACATCCATCACTCCTATACACACTGACCTCCAGATTCCTATTCAACCAATGTGGGATGAATTCAAACATCCATCACTCCTATACACACTGACCTCCGGATTCCTATTCAACCAATGTGGGATGAATTCAAACATCCATCACTCCTATACACACTGACCTCCAGATTCCTATTCAACCAATGTGGGATGAATTCAAACATCCATCACTCCTATATACACACTGACCTCCAGATTCCTATTCAACCAATGTGGGATGAATTCAAACATCCATCACTCCTATACACACTGACCTCCGGATTCCTATTCAACCAATGTGGGATGAATTCAAACATCCATCACTCCTATACACACTGACCTCCAGATTCCTATTCAACCAATGTGGGATGAATTCAAACATCCATCACTCCTATACACACTGACCTCCAGATTCCTATTCAACCAATGTGGGATGAATTCAAACAACCATCACTCCTGGACACACTGACCTCCAGATTCCTATTTATTTCGACTGATCGATTTTTTTTAGAACTCTATTTTTATAATTAGAAGATATTATAGTTATGTTGATCAACCAAAGAAGTTGTAATTTTGTTAGAATTTAATATGAAAAAATATTAAACTACTAAAACTTGTACATTTTCAAAGAAAATGTAGGTAGACATTTTTGTTGTGTTAAAAAAAAACGCTTTTAAATCTTAAACATAGTATTTTTATTTACTCATCTTGTTGAACTGGTACTATTGTTAATACCCCAAGTTAAAAAAAAAATACACAATTATAGTATCAAAAATTCAGCATCAAGGTTTCGGGTATCTCCTACCCGCCTCATAGCTGGTGTAACAAAGTTTTGGGTATCTCCTACCCGCCGCATTGCTAGTGTAACAAAGTTTCGGGTATCTCATACCCACCTCATAGCTGGTGTAACAATTTCTCAACTAGTTCACAACGGGTTAAGTACGAAAAAAAATCAGGAAAGTGAAAAACATTAGACCACTATTTAGTAATAAAAAATATCAAGTCTGGTAATGGCACATGAAGTGTACTTTTAGACGTGTTTAATAGCTAAAAAAGGCAGCGCAGCCGTTCCTCTTAAGAATGAAAACTTGTTGGGAACTTCTTAAGCGAGTTTCACTATATACATATTCACAAATCCCAAGTTTTGTTGCATGTTGCACATTGAAAACTAACAACTTTTCAATAAATAATATAAAAATCTGACCTACTGCATTACTGACAGTCTATGACTTTGGACTCGCACCCGAGAGTCTTGACGTTTGTTAATGTGTAAAATTCACATTCCCAAACATAATTATTGGGTAAAATATTATTTATATAGTATATTGTACCTTGCGGGCCTTCATAATGCGCACAATGGCCGCTTGCAGGTACATCTTGCGGTCCTCGTCCACGGAGGCAGCGGTGCGGTCGGCCTCTTGCTGCTCGCGAGCCGCCGCTCCTGTTGCGCCGCCACCGCCGCCCGCTACACGCAGTTTCGTCCGCTTGGACGTGAAGTCCAGATTAAGCGTTACTACTGTTTCCGGGTCTATAATACAATTATACAACAAACATGAATTAATTGTCATCTCAATATTTACATCCCCCTTCCTCCTGCACTCTTTTCTCTTGTGGAGCCTACCTACATCAAGCAAGAAGTAAGAAGACAAAACTATGTATACTTCATGATTGTGGTTACATTGCAATCATTTAAAATGAGTCACTCGAAATCTGGTCGTTAATAAAAAAGATTGTGGTGTTACAGCTAAGAAATCTTTCCAATTGAATGTTGTGGATCTTTATCAATAATTTAGTTTCATTTGAGACGTCTGTACAAAATAATAATTATGATATCAATAATTGCTCAATAAAACTAATTTCTAACTACTAATATTGTCAATAGAGGTCTCTGTAGTTTCTTTAATTTTTCAA
Organism: Hesperophylax magnus; assembly: GCA_026573805.1. Lineage (NCBI taxonomy): Eukaryota > Metazoa > Arthropoda > Insecta > Trichoptera > Limnephilidae > Hesperophylax > Hesperophylax magnus. Next base: position 5,951,091 of record JAIUSX010000184.1, on the reverse strand, counting down.
TAGAGCGATATTAGTAGATTCCTGATTTTAAATACATATACGGCTATACTGCCTTTTATAAATAAACATATAACTGAGTAGAAAAGTAATATCAGTAAAATAATATCAAAATAAAGTCACATTATGGAAAAATAATTTTTGAGTGCATGTTTATATTGCGTTAATTTTAAAAAATAAATGTCGCCGATGTTAGCATGTTCATTTCCCAAAATGTGTAATCGACTGATTGGTGAGTAATAATGTGATAATGTGTGTGTGTTATTATAGTAGAACAGTAGAGTCAGTCTATTGTTAGCGCGACCAGGGCAATGAAATCGTATTAGTTCTATTAAATCAGGGGTATCCAGGACCGAGTGAATTATTTTATATAATATTAATAGATCACAGATTTTTCTGCGATCTGATAAATTTACGAGATTAGTCCAGTTTAATAACAAATTATAGTCCACGGATTCTCTTGGAATACCTAATTTAAAATTAATGTACCTAAGGAATCTATGCTGGACTTTTTCAATCGCTTGAATATGGATATTGTAATGTGGAGCCCAAATCGTAGAGTTATATTCCAAAATGCTTCTCACTAGCGTTATGTATAAAATGCGAATAGTATCAATGTTACAAAATTGTTTGGTTATTCTAATAATAAATCCTAAAATCTTCATTGCTCTATTAATAATATTAGTTATATGGCTAATAAATGTAAGTTTTGAGTTAAAAATAATACCTAGATCATTTATTGTTTCTACTGAGTTTAATATAATTTTGTCAAGTTTGTATTCATAAATTGTCGGTTTCTTTATTTTATAAAATCTTATTATTTGACATTTACTAATGTTAAGTGCCAGTTTATTGCATATACACCAATTAAACAAGTTGTTTAAATTTTTTTGTAAAATTATGCAATCAGAAATATTTTTAATTTTTTTATATAATTTTAAATCATCAGCAAATAACAGAATATCAACATCGGAAAAAACGTCTACAATGTCATTAATAAATAAAATAAACAGTATTGGTCCTAAATGGGAGCCCTGTGGCACACCACTAGTGGCAGAAAAGGCATCCGATATTACGTCATTTAACTTTACAAACAGTTGCCTATTTGTTAAATAACTCTCTACCCATTTAAGAAAGTTCCCGGTTATACCCATACTCCTTAATTTATTTATCAATATTTTATGACAAACTTTATCGAACGCCTTACTGAAGTCAGTATATATCGAATCTACTTGACATTTATCTGCAAAGGCATTCGCTATAAAGTTTTCATATATTAGTAGATTTGTCAGAGTTGATTTATTTTTCATGAAACCATGTTGAAACCTTGTTATAATCCCATTTAATTTAAAAATATTTTTTTCAAATAGTTTTGGAATAGTTGACTGTATACATACAGGTCTATAGTTGCGTATATCACATTTGTCACCTTTTTTAAATATGGGTGTGATGTAACTATTTTTCCATGCAATTGGAAAATATCCCGATGACAATGACATATTAAAAATTAAATAGAGGGGATACGACAAGGCATGTATACAGTGTTTCAATAGAATTGATGGTATTTTGTCAGGACCCGAACTTTTTTTTATATCTAATTTGTTAATATGGGTTTTAATTTCATTTATATCTATGTGAATGTTAGAAATTTGTAAATTGATGTTAGATGAAAAAAAAGGAATTTCACTATTATCAATTGTGTTGTCATATACATCTTTAAAAAATGAAGCAAATAAATTAACAATAGTTTCTGCATTATTTCCATTTATGCCGTTATAATACATACTAGAAGGTATATCTATTTCATTTCTTTTTAATGACTTTGAGTACTTCCATAAAGTGTTGATGTCGTTATTTGCAATTGAATTTTCCACATTATTTAAGTATTCTTTGTAACAATTTTTAGAAAGATCGTGACATTGGCGCCGAATTGAATTGAATTGAATATAATCTTTAATTGATTTAGGGCGAGTTGTTTCGGAAAAAATCACATGTGAGAAAGTCATCACAACGTCAATCCACTCAATTTTCCATAAATCGGGTTGTTTCATTGTCCGTCAAGAGAAAATTCAACGAAATATTCATAAAATGTGATCACCCGAAATCGGCCGGTTAACGCGATCCGCCATTTTGAAAAAGATTGACGCATGCGCAAACGTCACAATTGCGATCTGACATATCGTATGTGCCAATTACTGGTGATAACGACCCTCACTATTTTGGCAAATAACGCAAAGAAAACCCAACGATTAAAATTTATGAAGTTAAAGGTTTTGTGGGAAGAAGTTTAGATACCTTTTCTACATAAAATATTGTCGAAATTCGTTTTTATATCGTTGGTTTCCGTGATTTAAAATGACGAAAAAACTGGTAAAAATATTGAAAAACTACAAGTTTGTTTCTTTTGTCGACCAATATATCACAAATTATGACCAACATAGTAGCCAGGTGGCCTGGAGATACCCATCTTTTTAATAGTAGCAGCATCAAAGTAAGGTTGGAATGCGGTGAGTTTGGAGATGAAGTGATTGTTGGAGATGGTGGTTATGGAATAAAGCCATATTTACTAACACCCTTAAAGAATTCCGTTTCTCGAGAACAACATTTATATAAAGAAAGTCAGATCAGGACCAGAAATGTTGTTGAAAGAACTTTTGGAGTTGTTAAAAGATGGCTTCCAGTCCTTTCTTCATAAATTAAAATGCATGTAGGTACAAGGGATCATTGTAACAAGATCAACCACCTGTATTCATAGACCCCTTGGACGAGGTTAACGATGTACTGGTGCAAGCACCAATCTTTAACAGGGGAGATGACCACGTTCGTCAAACCCTCATTAACTCATATTTTGCCAGATTGATGGACTAATAAATAGTAAAATACTACCCAGCACAAAAAGCCCTATCTTACCTCCTTCTGTACCATTAAGCCTGTCGTCCCACGTGTCGGTAAGGAATCCACATAAGCCGAGTGCTGTAAAACCCTGCATTGCAAGAGAGGTTCCACAGTAGACCGCCTTATAAACTGTTTTCTTACTTTACTTCTCTGTGCAGAACTCGGTTTATATTGATTCTTTACCAACCCATGGGGCAACACTTTCTGTAACATCTTCCGCCTGGAGACTCGAACATATGTGTACAATCTCTCGGTACACGAGCGAAGATAATAAAAGTCTTTTGAATTTTAAAACAATAATGTCTTTATTCAAAAATAGCTGTACCCCGCTACGTGTTGCTGTGGCTCAGTCTGTTTTACCTGTAACAGGTGTCATCTAAATAATGTAGGTATATAAAAACATACGCATATTTGAATGCAACATTGTGTCTAAATTTCAAAGCAATCAATGAAGAACTTTCAGAGATTTTCAACAAACGACCATTTACATATATTCAGAGATAGATAGTTAACATGTACAAAATAATTAATGTAACGATAAATCTTCTATTTATTTTATACTTTAATGTTTATAAACTTAGTAAATTACTTTGTTTAATAATAGAGAATACATACTATTAGAAATGTTTTGAACAACTATCTCACATATACATATATTATGTAATATGCATTGGATCATTATTGAATGTGAATAACTTAAGTGTAACTGCATACTCCTACCTAATTTCATAAAATAAATAGAGTACCAAGATGTAGTATATTCTTTTATTTGTATTTTACATAAGTGAGGAACAAAATATATCAAAATAATATAACAAATTAAAATAAAAGAGAAAATAAGTAAGGCACCTACCTACACTGTAGAAATTGAAAAAAAAAAAGATAAATGGACAAATAGAAAAAAAATGAATAAATCGGAAGGTTGCGGCTTCAATTTCCATCAGCGGCATTTATTTTTTCTCAGAGTTTATTTATTTTTAAATATGTATGGGTGTTTCAGACTAATATTTATTGATTATAATAATTTGTTAATATAAATTCAGTTAAAAATAAGAAAATAAAGGTTTAAAATAATATTTATGGTATTTTCCAATTATGTTCTAAATCCTGTATTAACAATTAGTTAATGTTAATTAAGTATTAATCTTAAGTGTACCATACCATACCGTCTACAGTACCATACTTATCTACCAGGTAACTATGGTACTGTATATTATCTCCATATATAGTTAGTAATAACATAGATCATTCTAGAAATGTATTACATAGTAAATCACATCAAGGTCGCTGTAGCGACTTGATTAGCGATTGTGATTATTTATTTTTTATTAATGCCCTGAAAAAAGTAAAATTATACCAGAATACTCTCTCGGAAGAAAGAATAATTTACAACAAAAATACATACTTATACAATGGGAAAGAAACATTTAAGAACATAATATAATGGACTAGTTAATTGTGTGCGAATGCATTCATTCATCTTATTCTAACAATAATTGACAATAATTGAAAAACATTAGAAAGAACACAAAAGATTATACGGCCTATAAAGTAAAGGTCACACAGCATTAAAAATATGCATAATATAAAAACCTGGACATGCCGTGCATAATATTGCATAAAATGCATTTTTTTAAATTTACAGTTTTAAAAGGAAAGAAAAGAAAAATGCGGTCTTACTGGAGTACCCCGTCGTAAGTACACAATGTACATTTGTTAGTATTATCATGTAATATAATGTAGGTAATTGTGAAGCCAGAAAATACTTCATAAGAATTGTGTACATAAAAAAAAGAAAAATTATTAAAATTAATATTAGTACATTAAAGAATTCACCCAGTAGATAGTGAACAGAGGGGAATAAACTGCTTTCATCTCAGTTTAGTTTTAGCATGACTCCGATATTACTCGTTCTTGTCTCAATAATCCAATTTTTTTTTAAACCGGAAATCGGTATGTATAATAATAATAGGGGGCGCTTCTGTCAAAAGGGTTGGATTTGGATGCTTCAACAACATGAGAATACATTAACTAATCAGATTATTATCTTAAATAAAGCAACAATAGTGAAATACAAATATTTTGTACTAAAATCTACTAATAGTTTGTTTGAAAACTTGTATTAAGTCAGTCAACAAATTCGTTTACATTTAAAGGAGATGAAATTGCTCTTAGGATTGAGGTTTCTGGGGCGCTGTTATCAAAACGGTTGGATTTGGATGCATTAACAACATAAGAATACATTAATTAATCAGATTAATTTCTTAAATAAAGCAACGATAATGTAAAATAATTGATTTACACTACACTCTACTAACATCTTATATAAAATCATTCGACAAATTCGCTTACATTTAAAAGGAGAGGAAATAGGTTTTTAGATCGTTGGTTCTGTGGAGCTGCTGTCAAAGGGGTAGGAGTAGGAAGCTTAAAATAATGTGAAAATGCATTAATTAACCAGATTATCTTAAATGAAGAACTAATATGAAACTAGGAAACATTGTAGTAGTAGTTAGTAAACTGCAGTCAACACCATAATAAACCTCAGCTGTGGCGCTAACCAAACTCCCACCTTCTTCCACCACCAGCTAGCTCCTGCAGCACCAAAGTGCTGATGTCATCGTCAAACACGCTAGGGAGTCTGTCAATCGAAGTAGCCACTATGCTCCGCATAAAATTTGTGTCCACCGCCAGTCCTCTCCTGAATTTCTCTGCTACCGTCCTTGAAGCATTATTAAAAGTCAATTAATAAACATATATACCTGCATGAATTAAACAAAGCATCAGGGCAACCAATTACTAAATATAACAGTTCATTTAACAGCATTATGGCGTTAAGATTAATACCAATTAAGAAATATATTCCAACCTGCCTTGCCCGACGCTTCATATTTTCAAACCGAGCTCGGAGCTGTTTGACAGAATCCATCGCCATTGAAATCGGATATAAGAGTAAGCCATGTCGCCTCTCGTTGTTTGAAGATGACTGCGTCGGTCTTTTTATTGGTGAGAATATGGCTATACTTCCTCACCAACATTGCATTGTTTCCTGAAAACACATTTCATATTTATAAGTAACAAGATCGTACAAGGAATTGCTGATATAAAATTAAATATGCACTTGAAATATTATATTTAATAGGTCAAAATACACAAATCCATCTTCACGTTTCTTACGGATATTTTTTTGAACGTTATTTATAATATTCCTCGGTAACACATTAAAAGTGTGGCGGAATGCAACATAATATATAATATATTCATTCTATGGCGGAACAATCCAGAAGGGATAAAACGCGATGCTTTTAGAGAGTTCCACCTGTCTCATTCCACAGAAACACCGGGTAATATTACAAGCGATAATTATATAGAGGTATCGCAAATGTTTTCATTATGATCGTTTATGTTGTTTAGAAGACGAAACTCTACATAATATTATCAAGCTTTACATTGGGATTCAGGAAAACAAAATGCTTACTCACGTAACTATACGGTTACAAACATGTGTATTATTTATTCATAAAGTTCATATTTATTATGGAAAAAGGGTATAATTTACAATACTTACAGTAAGTTTGGATCCATTTTAAGTTTTCAACAATTGAGACAAAACAATCACAAAATACAGGCAGTCCAACAACGCGACGGCGGGAAAAAGTTTTGACAGATTGATAAAAATACGAGGTGTTGCCAGCGTAAAAATAATTCCTGTCTCGCAAAAAAATTATTCTCTGCAATAATTGCCCGATTCGGCGGGGAACACTGGAACGGATTATTCAAATATAACGGAAGCTTTTTCGGAGTTGAAACAACCCAATTTGTATTTGAATAAAATCGACGTGAAGATTTTCTTACATTTGAATAGAACTCGGGAATCTGAATAATTGTTCAGCTTTTCCGAAACAACTCGCCCTTAGAATTTTTGTACTTTTTATGTATTTTCTTCTTCAATAGAGTCAAGTCAATGAAATCTTTATTGAACCACTGAGGGAAAACATTATTTTTACATTTAATGTAAGGCACACTTTTATCTATGATATTGTGAATTATTTTATAGAATACGTTGATATTTTCGTTAATATTTTCTTGTTTTAAAAAAGTCCAATCAGTAGCATTTAAGCATTCATTAATATGATTAAAATCAGCTTTATTAAAATTGTGAAGTGATTTTTTGCACTGTAGATTTGGTATTTTATTTAGTGATACGCTAATATTTAATGGAGGATGATATCACAGTAATGGATGATATCACAGTTTTATCACAGTAATGATTTTATTTTATTTATCAGTAGAGCGATGTTAGCACAGCTTATGACCAAGGCGTCCTTCTGTTTTATTATTATAAAAAGAAAGGGATACAGTAGAACCCCGTTAATTCTAAATTTATTTTTGTCCGCACACGAAAATTTGTTTGTGTAATTCGAAAAACTACGATTTTTGCAAAAATATATCATAAAATTTCGTAAATCTGAATCTAAAAGACAGCCATAACGGTAAAACGCGGAAAAGTGTATTTTTACGTGGTTATACATCGCCCTAATTAGTATTATTATTTTGTAAATTGGAATCGATTTACACTGGAATGTCATATTTTTTCCAATTTATTTAGAATATCCGAGTTTGAAGGGCCGAGAAAATTCGTTTTACGCTGAAATATGTCGTAGTTTTATGAATTTACACCAAATATCTGAATTCTAAGGGTCGGCAGCGAAATTTCGATTTACGCGTAAATATATCGCATTTTTACGAATTTATTTTATATATCTAAATTTCAAAGATCCGGCGCGACGGAAATCGGCTCCGAAATTTCAATTTAAGCGGGAATATATCGTATTTTTATTAAATTTACTTCGAATATCTGAGTTAAAAGATCCGCCGCAAAAATTTCGATTCACGCGGAAATATGACGTATTTTTACGAAATTTACTTAAAATTTCCGCATTAATATATTGTATCTTTACGAATATCTCAATGTGCAGAGTAGGCCGCGGCCGAATTGGCTGCGAAATTTCGGTTTACGCATAAATATATCGTATTTTTCGAATATCTGAGTTTAAAGGACCGGCCGCGACGTTAATCGGCCGCGAAAATTTGATTTACGCGGAAATGTGTGGTATTTTTATGAATTTGCTTAGAATAACTGAACTTGAAGGGCCGATCGTGGCGGAAATCGGCTGCAAAAATTCGATTTAAACGGGAATAATTCGTATTAATCCGAATTTACTCCAAAGATACCACCCGAATGTAAAAGGGAGGCCGAGGAACTCGATTTTCGCCTTTTTTTTTTTATAAAATTTGTTAATCCCACAGACATAGGAATTAATAGACGAGACCTTTATTTAACAAATTTATTGTCATCATCAAGATAAATAAGCCAGTTATTGCATGAAATGGAAATTAGTGTGGGGTGGACTATTACTATTCCTTCAAACCTGGTCAAATACATTTCGATAGCCATCGGGCGTCAACATGCGTGTTCACATAGAGAAAGCATTGCATGACACATGATACAACAAGGGGGGTATTCTTTTTACCGCTAATGTCTCCCTCCAGGCACAGCAGCCTAGCCTCCTGCAGGGCCGCCATATGCCGGGCCAGCGCGTCAGCCGGCAGCCGTGTGGCACGACACAGCTCTGCCACGGAGCGCGTGTCAGAGCGCTCAAACTCCAGCACCAGCGCCATCTGCGCCGTTTGCATGGTTACGTAGTAGGGTCGCCGCAAGTAGCACAGCTTCAGCTCACCTGAGAAAGAGTAATACAAACATAGAGAATGTTAATTCTGGCATTGGCAGATAATATGAAATGCTCGAATCAGCCCAGCCGTTGGTACTAGTGTAGTCGACGATCACGCCAGCAATCAATTCTTGCTTATTCCTGCAATGGCGAAAGTAGTAATTAAAATTCACCAATGATGTATTTTGCCTTTATGCTCCTAAAGGATATCTGGACATAGGTTTCCAAGTGATGAACAGTTTTGCCTTAACCTCTGGAAAACCGTTCGTAAACCAGTGACAAGAATTTTTTCCCGCCAACAAACCGTTCATGCTCTGCTGGAATTGGAATTTGGCCCTAGCTGGAATTTTTTGATATGCAATTTAAACCTTTATGCCGTGAGATAGTGTATACAAAATTTTAACAAAATCACTTGCACTTGAAACACTTTAGAGTCAATTTTTGATTCTATTATTGATTTCCCTAAAAAAGGGTCTGGTGTTCCACAGGTTAAGCCCTCAGGCTAATTAGTTAGCTTTAGGGAAGAACTCGTAAAAATCATTGTATCTCCCTTACCTTCGTGGTGCGAAACATGATCTAAACGGTGCTAAAAAGAGAAAACCTCAGGCTTTATATTCAAATCAAGAAGTTGACCAAAGAAGAATTAAAATGTACAACCTCTATAAAACCAAAGATTCCAACTGCAATTTGAGAAGAATTTATGAAACTTTGCAAATTATCTATTCATTATTTTTATATGAAATAACAACAAAAAAGTGAGGTGACAATAATATTTGTTATACATTTGTCTAATAAAATGTGTTTTTATTATTGTTTCGTTTCCATTAGTTACAAAAAACGTAATGTAAGCTACTTTTAATTTTTTTTTTATGTTTGCAATAAAATTTTTAATATTTCAAAAATTATGTTTATTTCATTCAAAATTTAGGCGGATTAGATCTGTCAAAGAATTTATATATAAAAACAGTGATGAACAAGTAAAGCAAAAATCAGTCATTTTAAATACATCTAGGATTATCAAAGATTTTTTAAATATTTATATTGAGGGATCAGTAGGATTTATAGGTACAATTAGAAGTTCTACAGAGCCGAACCCTCTGATATGAAAATATCTGGAGTTGGCGAATTATTTTCCCATTTGATCTCTGGTGATTTGACGTGTTGTTCTTGTATTATTTTGTATTTATTATGCTTATATAATGCACTTGCTTAATGTGGATTGACTAGATGATCATTTGTGGAAAAGTGTGTGGAAGGGTTTAGTTTTTCTTGTGGGGAAGATTTAACCCGGACTAAAGTCAGAAAATCAATGATGTTTAAAAATCAAATTTGAAAGTGGATATCATCACTTTTCAAAAACCAGCGCTGGAGGGACTCTAATGTAGATTCCCATTTATAAATCAATCTAGAGCCCTACCCATGCACAAATGATGCAGCCAAGTTAGTTTCCTCCCGCTGTAAGAGTTATGGTAGAACTTCTCAAACAGCGCGATAGGCCGCTCCAGTTGAGGGGGCGCAGCGCCCGCTAGGGCCCCAGCTGCACTCAGTGGCCACGCCCCCGCTTGTAATACCTGTAATTATACAAACAGAATTTAATACACATCAGATTGAAGTTGTAGCAAGACATTATAATTTTATTTCAACGACGGGAAATAAATAACGTACGTGTATACTGAAGCCCATGCCTGCGTCAGCCCCCTCCACCTTCAGGAAGTCTTGGAACTTGGAGTTGAGGTCCCCGGAGATAGCAATGTCCGTGAACATCCTCAGCAATTTGTTGGTGAACTCGTAACCACAGGCCTGCAAAAAATACAATCATTGAGTATTATTTGTTTAAAATGTAAATAAACTTAATAATTATATTATTAAATTAGATTTTAATTAAATTTAAAAAAAAAAACAAACAAAAAAAAAGAAATTTTAAAAATAAATTAAATTAAATGTTCGTTTGTTCAAAATTCTTCACCGATTGCTTTGAAATTTTTACACAACGTTGTATCCGAATACGCATGTGCTTTTATATACCTATACAGGTATGAATATGCTTTAAAAAAAAAAAAAAACAGCGCTATCTGTTGGACAAACATGCTTTTTTTAGAACAGTGCCATCTATTGGACGTAAAAGCAACACGCACTATTGTTTTTCTATCTGCACAGACAGGCTGAGCCTCAGCACCGTGGCGGGGTACAGCTAGTATATAATAATTTAGTGACACATTATTAAAGAAGTAAAAGAGAAATTATAAAATTGAACACTTGCAAAAGAATAATAAAAGCTAACAATAATATTTATTTATGAGGTATGTTATTACAGCCTTCTTGTAACTAAATTCCGTACAGTTTGAAACATCTACCATTTCTAAGTATTGCCAACTGCAATCAGGCTAGCTACAAGCGAGTCTCTAAATGACTCAGTCCTTATATTGACTATTTCTAGTTGGTATATCCACTCAAGCAATTTTTGGCAAATTTGCAAAAAGGTTTTGAGCGATAGATTGTCAAAATGTGCCAAATTTATATATATATAACCAATCACTCGAGTAGTTATGTAAGATAATTAGGCTAAGTAAATCAGGGCTGTCTATAATCCACAAACAATTATAAAAATAAAAGTCAAGTCGAAAACAAGTATTCTATCTGAGAGTTTTGATAACTTTAATTATTTCATCACGTGGTTGTAATTTATGGTTTCTATAGGTAAACTGAGTTTATAGTTAATATATCTTAGAAATTTATGCTGAATATGTTACGGAATCAGAGGGGATTTTAAAGTGAGAGGAACAGATAGAAGAAATTAAATTAAACTTGACTTCGAACTAAACAAGAATATAAATTTTTTAAATTTATAAAATACTAGCCAACGTGTACCCGGCGTTGCTCGACTTTACTCTACTTTCAATAAATATAATATCCATGTATTCCCATTTTTAGTTCATTATGATCTGGGATGTTCCCGAACATTTCAGACTATTCCGGAACATTCCACAACATTTCAGAATGTTCTGGACTGTTCTAGAAATTTCTAGAGGGCGAAACTTTTAGCCCTTATATCTTCAAAAGCACGCCCTTAAGATAAAAACGTGAACCTTCTTCATGGATGGGGGATAGAGGGCGACCACACCATATAACTCCCTTGATCGTACCGGAACTCGCTTCGGAGTTTTAGTGGCATGCACATTGTACACTTACTTTTATAAATGTATATTGATTAACATATATATGTATATTGATTAACAAAAATTTTTTTTTTACACAAATCAGTTAGTCGATATGTATGTCTCTCGAAAGCAGGTTTGAAAGTAAATAAAATCCACCATTCTCATTAAAAATTAATTAATTATCAGGGTAGATTTGAGTGATCGTCTTAAATAAGTAAAATAAAATATAATAATATTTCTATATTACATTATGATGTCAATTGATTCAATTTGTAGCAATCAGTGCTATTCACGTCAGGGTTAGAAAAAATGAGAGCTATACACATGAAGCGTTTTTGGACGTGATTTTTTTGAAAATGTCGGAAGAAAAGAAAAGAAGTTTTTTTTTTTTTTAAGAAAGGCAAAAATTCTTAGGTTATGAATAATTTGACACTGTTTGAAAATCCATGACTGCCATCACAGTAAGCGAAAAATGTTGCTTGTGTTGTGATGGACAGTCAGAGGGGCTACATTCATGAAATAAAAAGTAGAATCTACAGTTTTATTAGCGCAAGCGATTTTGACTTTGTCCTCTACATAGTTTTCAAAGCATAAAGGTTAATAAGGCATCACAAAACATTCCAGTATGGATGACATTAGAGCACTCACATGTGAGCAAGCTCGGCGCTGTGTAATGGTCGTAAAAAGTGTCAAAATGAGCAAAAATCGTTTGGTTATAAAAAGATGCATGTTTCAAAATGGGTGAGTGACCTGCTTTAGCCTGTTGATCATGGCCTCTTCCTGGTCCATGCTGTAACTCTGCTGGTGGATGAGGCGCTTGGCCATGAGGCGTGCGTAGAACTTCTGAAACACGTCCTTGTCGTCGATGTACTTGAAGATGACTATGGAGGACGCCAGTCGCTCCTCCGCTTCCAGCTCCGACACTCCGCGGGAGCTCTTCTTCAGAAGGCCGTCGCAGTACCTGAAGATTAAACAATCACCAATGTTAGGGATTGCACAAACACTAAAAATTATAATGCATTAAACAGATATGCATTCACAGAACACAATTGAAAAGTGGCTCCACACGAGCTTGAGGAAAATAATTTCCCCCAGGGCCTGACATCTTTGGGGATGCTGTGTGCTGAATGTATTTTTAACCCTTTGAATTAAAATTAAATTAAAGAATTAGAACTGGCAGCAGTAGAACATATTTGACGTTTGATAACAATTTATTGGTAGAGTTATTTGGAAAATACTTTCATTTGAAAGAAATTAACTCTCAGAGGACAAATTTCACATAAAATGACAAATAGTACACTGTTTACCAAAAGTAAGACATTTTATTAAAAAAATACCTTCAAAAGTACATCTAAAAAAAAATTAGAGAAAAAATCCAAAAAAATTTTAAACATAAAAATCACCTTTCAAAATATAAAAATGGCACAAAAATTGCCAGCAATTGGAAAATTAAAATCTATATTCGCTCTAGATAGTGAGGAAAAAATTCTGAAATCTATGTATATTCAAATATACACATGGTCAGGGGTAGGGAGGAGAGGAAGTACTGAAAAGGAAAAAGATTTGAGGGGTGGATAGGAATCTTGGTGTCAGAGTGTCCAGGGAGTGACGGACATATGAATGATTCCCTCCCACTGTGGTGCAAGTCAATGGATAAAGAAAGTGCGACTGGACGTCCCTCCCGATCTGGCCCACCATGCAACTAGCGGGCAGAAAATGCGCCGCCAAGAACTGGACAAATCTTACCCCATGAACCCGGACACCTGTGCTAAGTCACCAGTCATAGCTTGCCACTTGGTTATCCAATGAATGGTTCATGGGGCGGCGGTCCCCTAGCACAGACTCATTGACAAAGGCAACTAACTACTATCCAGCATTAAAAAGATTGGCTTACCTGGCCAACAGTTCGGGACTCTTGCAGGGTTGGTCGTTGTGGCGTGCATTAATGACGGCACTGCACGCCTTATCCAGCGCGCCCAGGAAAGCTTGGTCGCTGTCAAACACCTGCAAACAAACATTGCAGCTCACAGTGAACAAATAAACTTGCTGTCCGTTTTCCGCTAGTCACAATAAATAGGAGTAAACGAGACAAAGGTCATCGCGAATAACTGTACAGGGATATTAATATATTTTTTAAGCCATTAGGTTATCATTCATCAGATTCAGCCACTGTCTGTATCCTATATTTATTAGTAGTGAATAAATGAGATGAAAAGTAAAATAAACAAATTGTAGCAGAAAAACTGACACAAATCTATCAACAACGATGCCAATTTAAAATAATGAAAACTGAGATTATTTCACTTGCGATATCATGCACCTTGTAACAGTTTTAAATTGCCACCTCAGCAATTTAATGTGCATGAACTGTTACATAATTCTACTGGCTACAAATGCCTTCACTCGGACGTTCGTACCGGCCGGTTGTTGAGAATTGGAAGAAGTTCAGTTCACAACGGGCGGCCAGCTGCAGCAGACATACTGGGGATCTCTGACCGGTGGACCTTAAGACGACAATGGACTCGCGTTAGCTAATTTTTATACTGGACATTGATTCCTAGTTTACTTTTATTTTGTGAGATATTGCGTTATCTCACATGACGCCCTACTCTGTACAAGGTTAGTTGATCTCTTGTGTATTATAATGTCTACTAGTGTCTGTCTGCTAGTGATTCCTTATCGAACCTGGCACATGGCCCTGGGATTATTAATTGAATAATTTATAGTCTCTTGTTTGTTTGCTTGCTAATAAAGATTTGTTTAACCTAATCATTATTTTTATTTGAATTCCACAGTTGGTTAATTCAAATGATGGAGCGATTATTGTTATCTCATGTTACAATGGCACCTCGAGTGCTCATAACTTTAGGTACAATTGGCGAACAACATGTAAATGTTGTTAAACGTCTTAATTGGTTGATCGAACTGGAAACTATATGAAAAGGACACGCTGTAAGCTTCCTAACAATGTTCTTTTACAAGCATCATATACACTTGCTGTCCCTCTTCTGCTAGTGACAATAAGTAGGCTTAACCCATCGGCATACCTGCCGCCAAGATTGGGGGGCTGCACTTTTCTCGCATCGGCATATTGCTCGCCCCATTGGGGCGACTAAAACTTTTCCCGCATACTTAGATAGTTCACAATAAAATTATAATCTACCGGTCGGTGGCCGAGTTGACATCGCGCTTGGGTCTCACCCAGGCGTAGTGTGTTCAATTCCTCGGCCGGCTAAGTCCTCCATCGCAACACAAGCAACATTTTCCGCTTACTGTGGTGGTAGTAGGAGATTTTCAAATATTGTCAGGTTATTCGTAACCCGGGAATGTTTGTCTTTCTTTTTAAAAAAATAAATAAAAAGTGTTTAATTTGGGGAAATATGGGGTGCAATACTGCACAGCAATAATCCTTCTCAAGTATGCACAGATGTCACAAATAAAAATTAGTATGCTGATGGGTTAAACAAGACAAAGGGCTGTTCCTGGCCGGTGGAAGCACATATTGATGCACAAAAATACATTCAATGCTTTTTTGCAAAGTTTTTTTCAGAGTCAACTCTCACTGCATTACCTATATTTTGCATACATGTTCAGGTTATTTTTTAAAATTTAATTTAAATTGAACATACCTGTGCGAAAAGTTCCTTGTACTTGTTGTGAATGGCCAGCATCTGCTCCACAAACTGGTTGTGCGCCCCCTCCCCCTTCAGGTCGCCCATGGCCTGCAGCCCCTGCGCCTGTAACATAAGAAGACATAACTCTGTGAGTCACAATTGCCAAATCATCTACACGAGGTAGTTTGTTGAACTCGGTGATAAGCCCGATCAAAGGCATTTGAAATTTCGAGTGCTAGTTTGGTTCCCACCGTAACATTCCAGACACCGCCCCAAAACATGCATCACATACGGGAGAAGATCACAGCATGAGCGGTTCTACCGGAGTCCGTATTAACAGTTCCATCAACTTGGTTGGATAAGGTTCTTACCAACAGTTATTTTTAAATGACCTTTGAATTCAAAACCATATCTTTTGCTCATTTCTACAACCAAAATAATTTTCAGAGCCATCTGTGTTCTATTTCCGTAAATACTTATATGACAAAGTTCTACCATCGAGCATTTTAAACATTCTATTTATTTTACAAGGTTCTAAGATCACTTTGAACCTTTTACAATCGCCGTTTTGTTTGTACCTGACAGTTGATCAT
This sequence comes from Hesperophylax magnus, assembly GCA_026573805.1. Lineage (NCBI taxonomy): Eukaryota > Metazoa > Arthropoda > Insecta > Trichoptera > Limnephilidae > Hesperophylax > Hesperophylax magnus. The sequence goes on along the minus strand of JAIUSX010000184.1, from coordinate 5,935,102 downwards.
TGTTACGAGGCACAGTGTAGTTCGTCACATTGGTTGGATAGGGTTCTAACATCGCCTTTCCTTTTTCTGAGGTTTGAAAGTTTGCAAAGATGAATCATCATAATCTATTTTGAGGTTCAACTTGTGTAATATATTTTAGTTTAACATATTTAAGAAAGATGAGGCCTTATCTTGGAATGCCATGAAGTGAAATATAGTTGTTGGGAAGTGAGTTAGCTAAGAGCTTCACAGATGCACTCATAGAGGGCAGTGCAAAGAGCTTGCTTGGAAGTCCGCAAGATGGCAGCTAGTAGTCAATAGTCGCTAGGGCCAGTTAGGCTGCTTCCAGACAAACATGGTGTTTGCAGATCTCATTTAGCCAGCTCCTAGTTAGGTCGGCCATCGAACTCACTCTTGTAATACGCGAAGTATTGAATAAATCCCTGATTTAATATAAAAAACTTATTCTCTAAAATCTACTTTCACGATGAGTTGGAGAACTGTTTGTAATGAATTATTACGCCCTAGTTCATTGCACACGGTTCTATCCGCATGTCTAGGAATGTTCTAAAATGGTAAGTCCAATTAAAATATTTTCCTTTAAAATATGTTGAACTAAAATACTTCTACTATTCAACCTCAAAATCAGAAATTGATATGTAAATAGATAATGAGAAATCGTCTTTGCAAACTTTGACACCTCATATCTCAGAACAAGGTAAAGTGAAGTTAGAACCCTCTCCAACCAAGGTAAAGTGTAGAGTTATTAATAATATGTTCTTCTCGAGTTGGCCGGGTTGCAGCGGTCTTCCTTCTTGGGATCGGATGGATGTCCACTTTTAGAAGAGCACAGGTCCACACTTTATAGATGCATTGTAACAACAACACCACATGCTAAATATTGGAATATGTACTGTAATGCCCTTCTTCCACAGCAATACGTAAGTATCCGATACTCGACGATGCAAGTACCTTGGCGACTACTGCCATGCGTCTGGGCAGTATATACAAGAACACGTTGTCATCATTTTGTAAACTCGTCGGCGACACCAATCTCCCAGCCAGGCGGGGTTGTCACCACTCACATTGTCGAGAGACTTTAAACATAGCGTCACTTGTATCACACATTACGTAACAATGCATGTGCTTTAGATCAATGCTAGGAACAAAACAGTTAGTAACGAATAACAGGACATACAAATGACGGCCACAGCAACTGTTTGGCTGTGAGGTTATGAAAGCATTCTAGTTTTGACATTTCGAGAATTCAACAATGATTGTGGTGACGAGGGTCTCGTGATTTCAGTAACGACGTGTACGAACTGTACGATGGGTGTACACAGCTTGTGTGTATCAGATACTTGTGTGTATCAGATACTTGCGTGTACCTATGGAAGAAGATTATACTATTTATCCCTTACTTAAAACCTGCATCTATAACAGCAGAAGGACAATGCTTCGGCGAGGCTCAACGGTAACGTTATACTTTTGATAGTCTCTGACTAAAAATATGTATATTGAAATTAAAAATCATAGCTGAGAATGCAAAAGGAAATTGCAGACCGACCTTTATGTGGTTGAGCGTGATATCGAGCAGCGGTTTCATAGCGTTCGGTACGCTTCTCAGCAGGGTGTATACATTCCTCAAGTCCGCCGCGTGTTCGCCCACCACCATGTTCAGGCACTCGGCATGCAGGAAATTCAGATGTTCGGCTACCTGGAAACATAATTATTGAATTTACTAAATACCGCAACGTTGTTGAAACTCGTAATAAAATCAGGAAACTGGTGAATCTACATCACATAGAGTAATAGAGAATACTTTTTTTTCAATCCGAGTACTTAAGTTTTTTTTTTTTTTTTTTTTTACGTTTTTCCAGAAGTAAAGGGATAAAAAACTAAAAAGAGCCGATTCTTCTCTTCAATGCATTTTAACCGGTACTGTGCCATAAGCGCGTTCACGATTCGCGCGTTCGATGGCAAGCCGGCCATGCATGATTGGCGTGTTTACTCGCCCTTCCTCATGCCTTTCTTGCTTGGTATAACATGTATTTAAAATATGTAATACGGTTCCATGATAACTCAACACAGTGACAATTCAACACACTTTTAAAAAGTGATATAGTGTCATTAGAATTTTTTTAACCTAACCTAACCTAACCCAACCTAAACTAAACTAAACTAAACTAAACTAAACTAAACTAAACTAAACTAAACTAAACTAAGCTAAACTAAACTAAACTAAACTAAACTAAACTAAACTAAACTAAACTAAACTAAACTAAACTAAACTAAACTAACCTAACCTAACCTACTTAACCCAATTAAAAAAGTTTTTGTTTTATCACTTTCCATGACTTTATATAACTTTTTAAAGATGTGATGAATTATCATGGTGTTGATTTATCCGGTCACCATGTAATACATAGAGACGGCGGGCCGGCCATGCAAGATTGGCGTGTTTACTCGCCCTTCCTCATGCCTTTCTTGCTTGGTTATAACATGTATTTAAAATATGTAATACAATAGAGACATCTATTTGGATGGTCGAGAAATACTACTTTAATAATACAGTTTATTAATATAACCGACTGCACAGTGATCTGGTGATCTTTACAGTGATCTAATTTTTTGGTAAAAAAATTCACGGCCAGCCTTGCAGAGCCATACTAATTAATACCTTCCGGCATTAAAAAGGTTAAAAGACTTAGGGCCGGTTTTATAAACGAAGTACCAAATTTCGGTTACGTAACGAACCGTTTTTCTTTAACGGGCCGCTATCCGTTCGTTATCTTATTTTGCGTTCTATAAACATATTTGCATTACTAGCGGTCATCGGTTACATTTAGTCCGAAAGTTTTTTGACTGGCAATGTTTTTGGTAAATAATTGTCTGTGATACTATTTTCATCTATGGCATATCTTTGGATTTAGTCAGCTGTCAAATGGCTGTCAAGATCGTTGCCAATCGTTGTTAAGCTATAAATTTAAATAACTTTATAAATCTTCAATATACATCAAAAATAAGTAAGTTTATATTTATAATACAGTGGATACGAATGCATATAGTGTTGATCAACATTATTTTGTAGTTTTATGTGCGCGTAAACTAACCTAGACGTATATTAAAAAGGTTGACATATTTTTACACTATCGTGATGTGGTTTTAATGAAATTATTGTAATTTTTCAGAAATAAACATGAACAAAAGAACGAAGAGCCGAAACTTCACCACAGAAGATCTCTACAGACTTCTGAATTTAATAGAAAAAACGCCGGCATTAACCTGCAAAAAAACAGACGCCGTCACAAATGCGTCAAAGGAAACACCAAGAGTAGCGGTGGCAGCAGTTGTTGGAGGTAATAAGTGGGATTGTTGGAATCCTACAATTCTGAAGACTCCGGTTAACGCCAAATTAAAGCAGAGCAAGAAGAAAAATTTACTAGATTAAGTGATGACCTCCAAAATAAGGAAAAATAACGCCATTGCTCTGTACTACAAACAAAAATTGAAGAAATTAAAGAAGATACCAACCATCCCACTTGAGCAAGTGCTGTCACCCCCTGTTGCTTGTGATGTTATTTCTGATCTCGAGGATCTTTGAGGCCCTTCAACTATTTGATTTTTAGTCTTTTATCGTTTCCTGTCCAATGCTACGTCTATTCCCTGCATCCAACACGAGTCGATGATCTTCTGAAAATTCTATCTTCTACAATTGTATCTTACTTTAGCGTTTTATCGGCACGCACATTGTAGAACACTTTCTTTTAAAATATATGTTGATTAAGATTTATTTTCTTCGCTTGTATACTTTGTATTTGAAAATAAAAAGTAAGTTTATTGATGATGAATTATTTTATTATATACAATTAGATTACCCGGAGGAGAGGGATTTAAAGTGAGTATCGAATGTAACATTCAAATTTGAACTATTTTTAAGGCTAAATTAATAGGGGTATATAAGGTAGAGAATTTTTCTTTTAATAAAACTATATATGTTGAGCCATGCTGTAATTATATTATAGCATTAGAAGTAACGTGAAATATTGGATGAAGAACAGCATTTTACAATATATGTATTTAGAAGTAATGTGAAACATTGGATGAAAAATAGCATTTTATTTATTGTTGTTATACGCCCATAGGGGCTTTTACATAGATTATAAAACAATATTATATAAGTTATCGAGAATTACACATACATAGAATTTATACCAAAAGTTATAAAAGTGAAAAATTTTAAGAATATACAAGTAGTTTTTGAAAAATATAGAAATCAGTGTTGTCGATGATATGTTTTTGAAGAATATAGAGTGAATAACCGTGACATATTTTAAACAATATAATGTTTGACAATAACATAGAACAAAATAAAATATAAAACATTATAATAACACATCAAATTATTAAATACATTATACCCTCGTTACAATAATTTGTAGGAATTCACAAAGTGTTTGTTTAAATTGCATTTTAGATTATAAAGGGAATCAGCGAATATATCTACAATACCACCAAACTTGTTGCATAAATCATGCATCCTATTAGTAAGTGAGTGTGATTACTGATTGATAGTTGGTTGTGTATGTGTTGCAAAAGAATGTTATATTTTACAATATATTTAGAAGTAATGTGAAACATTGGATGAAAAACAGCATTTTACAATATATTTAGAAGTAATGTGAAACATTGGATGAAAAATAGCATTTTACAATATATTAGAGTCATTTTTTGGGTACATTAGCTTTCTGCGAAACTAACAATTAAAAAATATAATCTTCCTTCAGTCATCATAATCTCACATCCATGATAAGCTGGTAAGTGATTACAGGCGGTAATTGTTGGTGATTTAGTTATATCATTTTAATTATTGGAAATGCAGTTGTTTATGTATACGTTTCTCATGGAGGCTATTAATTGCGTCACTCTCCATACAACAATGCACGCCGTCGACTTGGAGACTCCTGTAAAATCGCCGGCTGCTTGAAGCATTGATCCCAGAGCGTAGAATCGTAGTGTTAATAATAACTGCTGGGCTGGCGTAACTGGCTGATTTCGATATGTCGCCGGCATTAATTGAGCTCCAATTATATTTAAAATTTGAGCAACGGTCCTCTTTGACAAACGAAATCTCATTTTGAAATCTATATCTGCGAAATAATTAAAATAGTCCAGTCTATGCATAAAAACACGCGGTTGTCTGCGTCTTGCAACTTCGTCTTCACTGCTGCTCGATGAACTATCTTCGAGAATTATCAATCGCCCATCTTCACTTTCACTGCTCGATGAGGAATCCATTGCACAAACACAAATTATATAGTAATATTATTTCAAAAATAGTGCACGGTTCCAAATAAGTGAGCGCCGGGAACAACTACTGATAACAGAACTGTCAAAAAACGTCAGCATATGAACAGCAAACGGATCGTTATCCATTTAACTGCCCGAAATCAGTCGGTAAAGCGTTAACCGCTACTTAACCGACCGGTAGCCTGGCGAATGTTTATAAAACGGCGAAATCAAGCAGTAGACCAAATATTTGTTAAAAATGGTATCAAGCGTGACTAACGGATGGTTATAAATGGTTATAAAACCGGCCCTAAACAGCTGAAATTAACCGCCCGGTTAAATCTCAACTTCTGGCTCGATTTACGTAATGAAAAACGAAATAAAAAAGCTCGAATAAATCAACACCAAATGTAATGTTCACTTGTACTACGAGTTTCCAGACACCGTATATATACAGGATGTATCGGCAAGTACCCGACAAACTTTAACCAGCTATTCCTCAGCACATTTAGAGTAAAAAATGTTATGGGCGCTTTGCTGTCCGGTAACATTTTTTTTCCATTAAAAACAAAAAATAAATAAAAAATCCACACTCCGTCACTGTCATTTGCATTGTTTCTAGTTTTCAACAGCTGTTATTAGCAAGTGTGTCAAAAAGTGTCCTCGCTCTTTCGTACACACTAAATAATAATAGTTGACGAATGTCTAAGTTTAGTCTTAAGCCTAGTTTAAATAATAGACGAATGGTGCCGTGTCATTTCGTTGTGATTGTAAAAGCGCGCCAACGTAGGTACGTACGTACATTATTCAACGAAACTCGAACAAAATATTGCCAGACGGGTTTTCAAACATTGACAAAGGATAAAACATTGGTGACATGTGGTGAAAATATGAATAATAAATTTTTTATTAAAAAAAATGTTACCGGACACCAAAGTGACCATAACATTTTTTACTCCAAATGTGCTAAGGAATAGCTGGTTAAAGTTTGTCGGGTACGTGCCGATACACCCTGTATATATATAAATAAAGAAGAGTGACCCGGTGTGGCTTTGTTTTTTGTACAAATCTACAGTTTTATTAGAAGATTGTGAAATTTTACACACATGACCTTCAAAACAAATGGAAGGTCACTGTCTACATACATGTATAGATGAAGGTCACTGTCTACGTACATGTATGGATGAAGGTCACTGTCTACATACATGTATAGATGAAGGTCACTGTCTACACACATGTATAGATGAAGGTCACTGTCTACATACATGTATAGATGAAGGTCACTGTCTGCACACATGTATAGATGAAGGTCACTATCTACATACATGTATGGATGAAGGTCACTGTCTACATACATGTATAGATGAAGGTCACTGTCTACACACATGTATAGATGAAGGTCACTGTCTACATACATGTATAGATGAAGGTCACTGTCTACATACATGTATAGATGAAGAACCACCCCCATACCTTTTTCCCATCCCTTAAAGCAGAATAAAATCCGGGCAATGCTGCGTACTTCAGCTAGTATCATAATAAAATAAGAGAAATTCTCGCATTCCACTTGTTTAGCAAGAATAAGTACAGCAAATGTATAATACCATGTGTTTTTCATAGACCCCTCTCAGCTTCTTGAGGGACGAGGTGTGCAGATAGTGCGCCCCTCGACTCATCTCCATTTCTAAACCTAAAAACAAACAAAGGGTACTGATTAATTTCACGTCCGCACAAGCTCAGTGTGTTCAACGTATGAATGTGAATGAAACAAGTGTGTGCCAACATTGAGTTGTTTGGCGGTCCACTCTCGCGTTAGTTAGATTTGCATGCATTCAAATAGATTTTATCTGGCAAGTAGTGGTGGAGTCCTACCTCTAAGCACCTCCTTCATGTAGGCGGACACGTCGCACTTGAGCAGAAGGCTGGCGGCGAGGCGGCGGCAGTATTCGCCCGTGGCCTCCAGGATAGGTTCCTCCGCCAGCTCCACGTACAACGCCAGTGGATTCTTTTTTCTGTACTGTTGCACCTGAACACACCAAATACACAAAGATTAAACTGATTAACACTAACTTTGCGCACATCAAATTGTTTTATAACATGACGTCTTCATCGGGGCAGTGATGAGCATAACAAAGAAATATAACTAACTAGTAGTTCTATGAACAGTCGCGTCCAAAAATGTATGTTTCGAATTTTAACCAAAATTATCTCTGAAATCATAAGATATGTAAGTAGGTACTTAATACCTATTTACTTATTTAGAAACAATTCATTTTATGTAACATTATTTTTAATTTCAAATAAGGAAATATATAATTTGTCCAAAGAAACGTCTTTTTTTTATTTTTTTATTCTTTATATTGGCTTTCACCCATTAAGAGTGATCTTGGCCATACAATACAACATTTTTCTTATTAATAAATACAACAAATTACAGCATAAAATTGATTACACAACATGACATAACATAAACATAACATAAACATAACATAACATAACATAACATAACATAACATAACATAACATAACATAACATAACATGAACATGAACATGAACATAACATAAACATATCATAACATAATATGAACATAACATATAATAAACATAACATGGGTGTAACATAAACATAACTTAACAAAAACAATTCAGAGCTGGTAATAATAGGTAATTACAAAATTATAAAAATAGGAACCTGTGCACAATAGTAGTGGGCATTTTTGTTATTTAAAAGAACAGATTTTTCCAAAATTAGAAGCATTATTTTTTTTAAAACAGTACTATGAAATGAATATAAACAAATACAATAAAAGAATCAAGAAAAATATACAAATGCATAAAGAATAGTGTTTTAACTCAGTCAAAATATGCAGAGTTGGGATTAGTAAAAATAGATGAAAATAGGAACCTGAACAAATGAATACAAATGAAAGTGAAAGAAATTTGGTTTATATTTATTATTATGGTCAGATATTAAGGCCATTTTTATAAATAAATTTTGCCAACAAATAGTAAATTTCAGTAGTGTTTAGACTAAGAAGGCAGGGTATACTGGTAGGCAATTTAATATCAAGTTTTAACAATTCATGCATGAAGTTTGGAAATTGGTCATTGATAGGACACTCAAAAAAATTATGGTCCAGAGTATCCTCTGACCCACAATCACAGTACGGCGAACTGACTATGTGGAACCTGGCAAGATGGCTAAGACAACAAGTGTGACCCAGCCGCATTCGGGTTAAGGAAGAAATATATTTTTTAGGCATGGTAGTGTATTTGTGAAACCAGGGCTTAACAGGAATAGAAGGTTGGATTAATGAGTACTGGTGACCTTTTATCAGAGAAGATTTTTTCCATTCAGAAGACCATTGGAGTTGGTACTTAGTTTTTAGAATAGGGAAATGGTCTCTAACCGGAATAGGGATATCACTTAACGGACCATGGGCAGTGGCTTCCTTAGCAATATAATCAGCCATGTCATTCCCAGTAATACCGAGGTGTCCCGGTATCCAGGCTAGGACCACTGATGCACGAACCAGTGACATGGAATGCAGTAGGTTCCTGATCGAGCAGATTAGAGAGTCGCTACTGGAATTGAGTGGGGATGCGCTTATTTTTTGTAGTGAGCTAAGCGAGTCTGAAAGGATGAGTGCGTTTTTAATATTTAATGATTTGACGAGTTGAAGAGCTTCTATGATAGCTATGCATTCAGCAGAGAAAATGGAGCATTCATTGGGAAGTTTGTGTGGGAAACACAATTTTCTGTGAGGAACATAGACACTGGCCCCGCAATGGGAGTCCTGACTGAGTTTGGAGCCATCTGTGAAAAATTTTATGTGATTTGGCCAGTTGTTTTCAATAATTGTGTTAAATTCTGCATTATTTAATTGAGTTGAGTTTTTAATGTTTTTTTTACTTATTCCGATAAATTGATGGACCTTCGGATAGAAAGTAAGGCTTTCATAGGGGTATGAGTATAAGGGAAGAGATTCATTGAGATAGGTGTTTCTAGATAAATCCAGGAAAGAGTTGTAGCAATCATAAAAAAGTGGAGGGGTATGATTTTTCCAAAAGTGATTAGAATTAACCTCATACTTTAACGATTGAAGTATAGGAATCAAGGGATGGGATGTTATTGAACATATTTTGTAAACATATTTTTCTGCCAGGCATCGCCTTCTTATATGTAAGGGAGGTTCGCAACATTCCACTTGCATTGCGTTGATTGGAGAAGATTTCATGGCTCCTAAGACAAGGCGAAGTGATTTTGACTGGATTTTATCTAATTTATGAGAATTTGACGTGGACATTGGATCAAACAGACAAGATCCGTAATCAAGATGGCTTCGGATGAGGGCATTGTATAGAAGTTTTAAAGAAGCTGGGTGGGATCCCCACCACACTCCGGCTAGAAATCTAAGAGGATTGATGTTGCTTTCACATTTTGTAACAACGTGATTTATATGAGAGTTCCAAGTAAGCTTGGAGTCCAAAAACATTCCAAGGAACTTAACTTCCTTCGAGATAGGGATCACTTCATCGCCAAATATTACCTGAATATCCGGAAGCTTTCGTCGACGAGTGAAAATGACAACTTTGCTTTTGGCAGGGGAAAGTTCAAGACCATTAATATTTAACCACGCCAAGAGTTTTCTAAGAGCGTTGTTAATTGCTGATGCTGCGATGAAAAGATTGGCGGATATTTTGTAAAACGTTAAGTCGTCAGCATATTGGAGTACGTTGCACATGAAATAAATAGATTTTTCCAGATCGTATGTGTAAATATTATACAGTATCGGGCTTAAGACAGACCCTTGCGGGAGTCCTTTGAATATTTGTCTTATGTGGGGAGAGGATTCGGATCCATCTACGAAAACAGTTCTCTCGGAGAGCAAATTGATAATGAATTGAACCAATTTAGGAGGAATACCAATCGCCAGTAACTTTTCTTTAAGAATGGGTATATTTACATTGTCGTATGCTCCACAGATGTCTAAAAATACTGCAATACAATATTCGTTTTTAGATAACGCTAATTTGACATCTGTAACAAGAGAGGAAAGGTTGTCAAGGGTACTTTTACCCTTTCTAAATCCAAACTGGGAAGGGGGAAGAATATGATTTTTCTCTACAAACCAGTCTAATCTATTCTTAATCATTCTTTCAGCTACTTTGCAAAGTGTTGAAGAGAGAGCAATCGGTCTGTAACTTGAGCCTAGACTTGGATCTTTGGTACTTTTGCAAATGGGAATGATTTTTTGAATTTTCCAGTCCGGGGGAATAATACCAGAGTCCAGGAAGATATTGATGAGAGAGAGAAAGTAGGAAAGGGAATCATCATCAGTGTGGCGGATGAATATGTTCAAGATTTCGTCATTGCCCGGAGCTGAGTCTTTTAGGTCTTCCTTGGCTCTTTTTAACTCGTCTATGGAAAATGGAGCATCTAACCAAGATGAAGAATTTGGGGAGTAAGATAAAACAGGCACTTCGTCAAGATTAGGTACATAAGGGGGAGCAATTTTGTTAAGAAAGTCAGAAATCCAAATATCAGAATTGTGAGATGACTTCGGCAGGGAAAAGGAAGACCTAAACCTGCGAATCATGGACCAAACCTCCCCCGCCGGAGTTGCAGGGGATATATTAGTGCAGAAATTACGCCAGCTGTTTTTTTTTTTTAAACGAAATGTACGTTTAGCAACAGCTTGGGCATTCTTGGCTTTCAAGAAATTTTCCATTGTCATCTGTTGGCAGTATGTCTTATTGGCCGCTTTCCTCTCCTTCAGCACTCGAAGGCATTCTTCATCCCACCAGGGGGGAGGGTGAGCCTTCGTGCCTACAGGGGATGATTTGGGAATAGAATTGACTGCAGATTTTAGAATGGAATCAGACCAAGATTTGTAAGAGGAGGTGCAGTTATCTGAAGAAGGGGTAGGCAGGGAAAGGGTGTGACCCTGGACAGATTCCCTAAAATGGCACCAGTCGGCTTTTTTTGTGATAAATTTTGGCTTTCTTTTAAAGAGGTTAGTATTTGACCCTTGAGCCAGATTTATAATGATTGGATAGTGGTCACTGCCGCAGGGGTCTGATGAAGTTCTCCAGGAAATTATTGGATAAATACTTGGGGAACAAAGAGTTATATCCACCGCACTAGGGCTCTGCCCAGGCAGACTTAACCTTGTTAGAGATCCGTCATTTAGAAGGCACATGTTCAAGGAGTCCATAAGGTCAATTATTTTGATTCCTGAGGGATCCGTTGATGAATAACCCAAGAGAGGGGAGTGGGCATTGAAGTCACCCAGAATGACCAGGGGAGAAGATATTTTTCTAAACATGTGGATCCATAATGAAATGTCAAATGGGGTAGAAGGAGGAATGTAGAGGGATACAAACGTAATATTAGAGACAGTAGCTGCCACTAACTGGAAGGATGAATCTGGGGGTTTAATGGAAATAGGGGTGAAGGACAGGGAGTTTTTGATTAGAAGGGCTGCACCACCCTTCCCATCAATGCGGTCGTCCCGCAGACATTGGTAGCCACTCACCTTGAAGAGCTGAGATGGTTTAAACCAAGTCTCAGAGATGGCAGCAATAGAAATTGTGTGTAATTGTAGAAGGCGGATGAGGTCAGTCTTATTGGAGAAGGCGCTTCTACTATTCCACTGAAGAATCCCTGCTGTCAGGGCAGCCATTGGAAACAAGAGAATTTAAGGAGGAGAGTAAAGAGGCAGCGTTGGACGGTAGGGAATTATTGTTATTAATTATAGAGATAAGTAACATGATGAGAGTTTGAATAATATTAGAATTGTCATTAGAAATTATGTTGTTTGAGGAATTGGGATGTGAATCAGGGATAAAGGAATTGCAGTTCAAAGAATTGGTGTTAGGAAAGACGGTATTTTGTGGAAATGGGGAGCTGATGTTACCATTTGGGAACAAGAGCTGGGAGTTATGGCCAAGATGATCATATCCGGGGGATTTAAGAGGACGAGAAGCAGATTTTGTCATTACAGTCTTCCTGTATGACGAGATTGGAGAAGTAATGTTTTGAGATAACTGGGGTTGGGAGGCGACTTCAGCAAAAGATTTTTTAGAGGGAGCTATTATTTTAGAAGCGTGGAAGTATGATACGCTATTGGAAGCCATATAACTTTTAATGTTTTTTTGGCGTGAAAGTTCGGGGCAGGATGGATTATGGCTGTATGAGAGCCTGAGCAGTTGATGCAGGTAGGGGGATTGGAAGGGGAGGGGCATTGCTCTGCTAAATGACTTTCGGCACATTTAAAGCAGCGAGGAGAAGAACGGCATGATTGCTTGGAATGGCCGAACCGACAACAGTTAAAACATTGAATTGTCGGGTATGAATAAATTTCCACTGGGAGAGAGTTGTGGAAAAGGTATACATGAGAGGGAAGAGATTGGCCTTCAAATGTAAGAACTACAGTTTGGGAGGGTTTCCAAACTATAGAATCGGAAGTCTTATCTTTATAATTCAGCCGCCTAGTCTTTAAAACTTTCCCCGAAGAGGCTGGGATAATAAGTTCCGTGATAAGTTCTTCCTCGGATAGGTCTGTAGGGATACCTCTCACTAGACCCATGCGGGAGACATTAAATGAAGGGATGTAAGCCTTGTATTTTTTGGCAGAGAGGAAGTCAATGGAATTTATAAATTTATTGGCATTGAGTGCAGTTGTGAATTCTACACAAATGCGGAATCTTCCCTCCGATCTGATACCACCTGGGGAAATGCCAAGTGGTTTTTTTCCTATAAATTTACCAAAATCAAGGGGATGCAGTGAGTGGCCTTGTGTGTTGTTTTGCACATACACGATGAAGGGGGCTTTTGCTGAAGTCGGGTACAGTGAAGCGAGTGGAGGAGCGACAGTCTCTACAGGAACTGTAACCTGAGAAGATTCCTTTTTCGGAAGGACGCTGACTTTTCTTTTTTTGGGAGTAGAAGAATCAGTCATTATTTCAACCTCGCTAGCAATGTCATGTTCAAAATTAACAGGGTCGGGATCAGGGGGGACGGGATCTGGTGGTTTCTTCCCCATGGCAAAGGCCATTGGGGCAAAAAGGAATGTATATTAATATAAAATAACACTTACTGGACTTGGTCAGCAATAAAGGCACTCAAAGAGGACAAAAAATATAGTTTTAACCTACAAAAGGCAATAAAATTAGATTTTTTTTGTATTCGAACGGAAAAAGACAAGAGAGTTCTTCAACTGTCAAAGTTCGAAATCAAGAAACGTCTTAATGACAATTCTTTTTTCAAACTTTCTTCAGGCATAAGGCAATGCGAATGAGAAAGTTCAAACAAACACAACGATTTCACATTTGAAAAAAGAATCTTTACTGAACCATACTCAAAGATAGCCATCTAGTGCGGAGTGCTCGGCTGAGACAGTGCATTCAATCAGTACAGTCAGTACTCGGCCTAGGGAGACAGGCTCCTACGACAGCAAGCCCAGCTCGTCCACCTCCAGGCATGAGTTGTAATTACCTGCACTAGGCTGTTGATGACCTCCCGTATGACCAGATGGGAGCTCTCCTCTCCAGCGCGGTCGGCGGAGAACCCCTGCAGCAAGCGACGCACCAGGCGCTGCTTCAGTGGTCGTACCAGTCCGCGCTCCCACGACAGTAGTCCCAGCTCGCCCACTTCCAGGCGCTCCAGACACGAGTTGCTGCCGTTACCGTAAATTATCTCCGCCTCCGATATCTGAAACAAACAAACAAACATTAGTAAAAAATGGTATTGACTTGGCTTTTCGACAAGTACAAGACGACATTGTGTTGACTTTTCAACTTCAATCCGACAACGTAAGTGCAGTACTCTACCACTTGATTATCCAACAACTACCATAAGCCGCTGTTATTTTGACTAGTTGAAAGCACAAAATCGAGCTCCATTAGTATTAGTTTCTTTATTTGGTTTCTTTCCTTTGAGTTTTGGCCTGAATAACGGCTTGACTTAATTAGGTTAGGTAGATTAGGTTGACTGCGGGATTGACTTATATCAATATAAATTAGTACTAAATTAGTTGTAGTTCTTGATTTTGCCACCAACCTCTCGACGCCAGCTGTATAGATTGATAGGCGTACCTTTTGTTTCTTAATGTGCTGTTGGTTCAGGTACAGGTAGAGGTTGTTCAGATAATCCACGCCCGTGCTGTACTGCAGCCAGGCTTCGTTATATCTGTAACAATACCAGTAGAACTTAGCTGACAATCCATCAATCACCCATTAATAATCACTTGGGAAATGGAATGGAACAGGCATAACAATTTCACTTGGAAATGAGAATGGAACAGGCCAAGCAATATCACTTGGAAATGGAACAGGAATAACAATATCTTTGAAAATAGAATAGGTCAAACAATATCACTTGGAAATGGAACAGGTATAACAATATCACTTGGAAATGGAATAGGCTGAACAATATCACTAGGAAATGGAACAAGCCAACTTGGGCCCTAGGTAGAGCTGCGTCTCCATGTAAGCTTCTCCGCCAGAGGCCCAGTGGGCCACGCTCAGCCAATATACATCAACACTCAGTGAACCATAAACAACAAAGCTATTGGTTACCTCTTGAGCAGTCCTTCGCCCGGGGGCAGCTCACTGTCATCGTCCCCAGCCACCTGGGCCAGCAGCTCCTCCACATGCTCCTCTAGATAGAGCCGCGTCTCCGTGTATAGCTTCTCCGCCAGAGGCTCTGGGTGAGCCACGCACAGCGAGTACACGTCTGAGAAGCGTGAATTCCATGCCGAGCGGCCCACGTTGCCCAGAGTCACCACTCCGTGAACCTACAACAGTAGATTTGATTTAATTCACTGTCAATGGTAATCAGCTTCATCCACACACCGCTTAGCTAGTGGATGAGCCATTTCCTGCTAGCAAAAATGTTCCTAAATAGTTGAACGCGAATGGAAAGTCCTAAATATTATTCACAATTTTTTTCAAAAACTTTATTCCCCTTTTTATGCCTTAATTACTCATTTGGTTAATTTAAATTACTTATGTGTGGATAAAGCTATCTGGGAAAACACGTTGTGGAATCAGAAGACATAGCGATACCCGATGACTACCGTCAAGGAGATAAGGTAAAACTCACGAGATAGAACATTGAGCTAGAGTGCTTTAGAGGAGCTTTGCATACTGTCACCTTATCAATGGTAATAATAATTCTGCTTTTATTAATACTTTAATAACTAAACAAACCAAAAATAACATTTGGATGGGCCACCTTTAAAACTTTGATATAATATCTTCAAAACAAGAAGATACCTGAACCTCTGAGCATGTGTATTTAATAAATGCATACTACCAGTACTAACGTTTGAAGAGTAAACATGGATTCTAACCAAGAATATTAGGTATCTCCTTGAGAGAGAAAGAGTCATGCCAGGTATCTCCTTGAGAGAGAAAGAGTCATGATAGGTATCTCCTTGAGAAAGAGTCATGCCAGGTATCTCCTTGAGAGAGAAAGAGTCATGATAGGTATCTCCTTGAGAAAGAGTCATGATACATATCTCCTGGAGAGAGAAAGAGTCATGATAGGTATCTCCTAGAGAAAGTAAGGGTAGTGCTATATAACTATCCCTGAGAGACAGAAAGATGAATAAGTCAATTACGAGCAAGTACACACTTCGAGTGGAGCTTTACTGTGTAGGCAGATTGAATTCATTGGATAGAGTCCTTGGTTGGGAAAGAGAAGCAGAGATCACTCCCAGACAAAAATCGAGATAATTGACAAAGGCATATGTCGAAAGCTGGATGGCAGAAGGCTCACGAAAAGGTTTTATTTATATTTGAACTGTTGCAAACCCATCACTACATAATCTATCCTAAAATGCCATTTCAAATGAAAACGAATTTTACCAATGCAAGGCTATAGTTCTATGGTAATAACTAGACATTTGGATTATATGAATTTGCATATTTGTATAAGTATAATTCATATTAGGGATTTTTCGTAATTAATGCATATTTCAGGCATTTTAATGTAATTTAGCAGAGGTCATGCGTTATTAGAATATAGCTGCAAGAAATCTCTGCTGGCTTGTCCTCTCGTCTTTCCTGGAAAACACAAGCTAATACGATAGCATAAGTAACCTTAGTAACTAAAATCTTTGCTGGCTTGTCCTCTTGTCTCTCCTGGAAAACACAAGCTAATACGATAGTATACGTAACCTTAGTAACTAAAATCTTTGCTGGCTTGTCCTCTTGTCTCTCCTTGAAAACACAAGCTAACACTATAGCATACGTAACCTTAGTAACTAAAATCTCTGCTGGCTTGTCCTCTTGTTTCTCCTGGAAAACACAAGCTAATACAATAGCATACGTAAACTTACTAACTTTAATCTGTGCTGGCTTGTCCTCTTGTCTCTGGAAAACACAAGCTAATACAGTAGCATACGTAAACTTACTAACTTTAATCTGTGCTGGCTTGTCCTCTTGTCTCTGGAAAACACAAGCTAATACAATAGCATACGTAAACTTACTAACTTTAATCTGTGCTGGCTTGTCCTCTTGTCTCTGGAAAACACAAGCTAATACGATAGCATACATATTTCATGTTATAAAGTAATATTTTGTGGTCTTTTCCCATAACACTGACCTTTCATGCAATAAAGTAATATTGGTGGTATTGTCCCTTAACACTGACCTTTCATGTAATAAAATAATATTTGGTGGTATTGTCCCATAACACTGACCTATCATGTAATAAAGTAATATTTGGTGATCTTGTCCCATAACACTGACCTTTCATCTAATAAAGTAATATTTGGTGGTATTGTCCCATAACACTGACCTTTCATGTAATAAAGTAATTAAACTCTCTTGGTTAGTGTCCATTTCATAAATCATACATTTTTTAAACTTAAATTCAAACACAAATCCGCGGCAAAATGTGAAAATGTCCAGTGTTGTGTATAAGCTCTCATAGACTGCCTTTCAACACTGGTAGATATCTCAACGTGGGGGATTTTTACAACACCGGCCAATATGCAAATACGAGGTGAGTCCAACGGAGGTTTTCACGTTGGCATAATGTTTCATGTACAATGGCTTTTATTGCAATCCAGATAATATGACGATATAATGGTGATAGAACCTGGCAAACTAAAGAATGCGCTTTGCCCTTCAAATACTTTGCCCAAGGCATTCGGAAATCCAAAAAAAAAATTCCCGTTGAACCCGTCTCCTACCAAAATCGGTTTCTGCGCATCAACCATCAGGCACATTCTCTTATTTACCAGACTTTTTAATAGGGTAGCAAAAGACTGGTTCAAAAGGGAGGAAACACAGCATGACTTTAAAAAAAAAAAGTAAAAACACAAAGCATTTTGGAGGGAAAACAAAAAACAACAACATTAAAGACATAAGTACTGTAACATTACGTATATTTGTTTTAGAGGAAAGCCACAACCTCAGTATATTCAGTCAAAGTTTGACACTGGGTGACTTTGCACAATTTGAGGAGATTGTTTATACATTTACATTTCAATGACCACTACGGAAATTTATAGTTCTTGGAAAAATACTGAAAAGTTAACTCCAAACAATAGTATTTTGGATTCTTTCGTAAATAATCAGAATTGGTGTTTCAAAAATTATAAAATAACTTACAGTTTCTCTTAGGCCTTGCCATGTCTCCTGGAAGTCCACATTTCTTGGTTTCAGCGACATATTTAACCTATCATATGAAGTACTGTGATGGTGTTCCCTCTTTGATTGACCGTCTCGTGTTCACTTTAGAATTCCGGGGTAACTTCGTTAAATAACAATGTTCTCTTTCTGGAAGAAAAGCCGAAGTTAAACAAAGATTTCGTCTTACTAGTGACGTAGATCTCGAAAAACAAAGACATGACATTTGGCAAGCTGACAGAAAAGTCCGGAATAGGATGGTAAATAATTTAATTTGATCGCATTATCTTTTCTGTGTACCAAAACAAGCGAAAATAGTGTTATTTTGGGGAAACTAAATGATTCTAATCACAAAGTTTCAAGATAACAGCTGCAGTTATCATTTAATTGTTGTGAAAATTCGAATGCCTTTAATTTAGTACCAACTCATTACTCAGCGTAATAATAAGATAAAAATACAATTTATTGTTATGTTTTGATTAATATAATGCAATATCTTTATAAATGTTAGGGCATGTTTTATTTATGTAACTTACATTATTTCATCGTAAAAACATTATGATATTGCAAAATAATAAAACCATAAAACCGAATAGATGACTTTCACACTAATTTCAGTGTTGCCTGGTGTTGCCGGTTGCAAGTTGCAAGCACCATAAATATACCGGGAGTCGCTATATGCACAGCGACTAATCGACAGGGGGCGTGGCCAACATTTCCGAGCATACCCATGTGCGGTATTACTATAAAAAAATACCCGAAATGAAGTGTTTCGGCGCTTTATTTGAAATTGGTTCTCCGTTCAGATTTTTTTTGTGACGTCCGTTTTTATGGGAAAGTAAAACTAGCATTATTTGGAGTCAATGTGAAAATTTGGATGCCATATAGCATGTTGAAGGATAAGTGAGCAATGAAGGAAGTTGGGCAATTCATTGATACATTTATTTATTGGACAATTTGTATAGCGCCGCTTTTGTGAGATATCACCTCAGGGGCGCTTTACAGTTGATGCAGGTATTACAAAAATATAAATATTACAAAAAAACTGAATTTATGTTGATACATATAAGCTGCATATTTGATATTTGATATTATTTTACTAATGGAAAATAATACATTACACCACACAAAGGAAATATAAACATTGAGGGAACAAACCCCTTTAAAAACATGACCGATAAACCTTGAATTGAGCCGATCAGGTTCTGCCTCATCCTGAAATTTATGTTTAATAAATTGCTCCAACAATAGACACATCTCGTACTGAGGAAACTCCAGCTTCCACAAGCCTGAATTTCTTTTGAATCACAAACCATGTTACACAAACCTAACGTAGCCGTTAAACTATTTGAAAACTGGGATGTTTTTCTTGCCTTGACGCGAGCAGGCGGTATAAAAGGGACACTTTCTTTTGAATCACAAACCATGTTACACAAACCTAGCGTAGCCGCTAAACTAATTGAAAACTGGGATGTTTTTCTTGCCTTGACGCGAGCAGGCGGTATAAAAGGGACACTTTCTTTTGAATCATAAACCATGTTACACAAACCTAGCGTAGCCGCTAAACTATTTGAAAACTGGTATGTTTTTCTTGCCTTGACGCGAGCAGGCGGTATAAAAGGGACACTTTCTTTTGAATCTCACACCATGTTACACAAACCTAGCGTAGCCGCTAAACTAATTGAAAACTGGGATGTTTTTCTTGCCTTGACGCGAGCAGGCGGTATAAAAGGGACACTTTCTTTTGAATCACAAACCATGTTACACAAACCTAGCGTAGTTCTAAAAAGGTTTGTTTACATTATATTATTACAACGCCATTTCTGACGTTTCGTTTCACCCTCGGGTATGCTCGGATATGTTGGCCACGCCCCCTGTCGACTAGTCGCTGTGCATATAGCGACTCCCAAATATACCACTCTCATTGGGGTGGCTGTATGAAAAAAAACTGCTGTCAGCTGTGAAGGGTGTAATAGGCTGCCAGAAAAGATGATAATGCCAGAAAACGGGTGTAATGCTAGTATGCTACATGCATACGCGAGCCGAACTGCCGAACTGAACCTCAACTAATAGGAAAGCACCGAAGCAATCATAAATGGCACGATAACGCCTCTTGCTGTTGCTTCGTTCCTTTCCCGTAATTCGTGGCTCGGTTCGCAAATGTGTACTTACCATAAGGAGGTCCAAGCTATAAATTGAGAAAAAAACTTTTCATTGTTACTAAATGCCCTTAAAATACATACCCTAGAAAACAAAAGAAAAATAAATGTCTTACTAAACTTTTTTGTTGACAATGATTCACTCCGTACTGGACTTTTAGTTGTAAAGTCATGCACTTTAAAGAACCTATCAAATCGAGCAAAATAGGAAAAAAATATTATTCTGCAACAATACTTTCGGGACCTACCTCAAACATGTTAGGTAAATCTCGCCTTCAAAGGAAACAAATTTACGGTTAACTTAACTCTAAATATAATAATTCATCATATGAATTTTCACAACATATTTATTTAACACACACAATTTTTTTAGATTTATTGATTCAAATGAATACAAACTAGAGGTGAGGCGTATTTATCGTACCCAGTAAAAGTACCGGGTATTTTCATGCGATACTTTGTACTTGTGACATATCTCCAAAATGTTCCAAGGTACTTTTATCAGGTATTTTTAATAGGTATTTTTGATGGGTATTTTTAGTAGGTATTTTTGATGGGCATTTGTAGTAGGTATTTTTAACGGGTATTGTTGATGGGAATTCCGGAATGGGTATTTTTGACGGGTACTTCTTATGATGATTTTTTTTGATCGGAAAAATGTGGGAAATTTTTCGACGAGTGCACCAGCCTTAAGCAGGCACTTTCTGCCTTGAACCGCCACCAGCTACTCTACTCTGGCTCTTCCTGACTGCTTCTCTCCGGATCTCAACCAGGATCTTCTTTGACTTGGGTTCCCCCTGGATTCCTACCTCTGCCTGCCTCTTCCCGCACCAAGGATAAAGCAGATTCTTGCCCCGACCTGAGCAAGGATAAAGCAGATTCCTGTACCGACCTGAGCAAGTTTAAAGTAGATTCCTGCTCCGTCTGCAGATTTCTCCCCCGGACCTAGCGGCTACATACGGACTGATCGGCCCCCTATATTACAGTCAATGTAAAAGACCTAGCTGGTCGATTACAAGATACAAAAAGAGATATTTTAAAATTCTAGCAATGTGTTCTTTCTTCGTGCTTATCAAGAGATTTTGGATTTATGTTTATCCCTCCTTGGTCGACAGAGATGAGAGTAGCGCCTACTGCGGCAAATCAGCGAACAAACTCAGGGGCGACAGCATTTTATTGTAAATACTGGTTGTTTACTGATTTATCACTACTACTATAATACTGTTCTTATATCATTAGGGATATTTCAATAATGTACCTTAATAATTTTATTTGTATAATAATGTAAAATATGGAAGTACTAAACCTCTCCAATAAAGACTACATCTAAATGCTTCAATTAAGTATATCAGACCGGCTCAAGTATCGGGGCTCAACAGAAGCCCAAATTAATCTAAGAGACCTAGAAAAAACTAACAGTTAGGTCTTATCAAATATTCTAACTATGAATTTAAAAAAAAAAACAGGATACATGATTTTAAGCTCAACCCGTAAAATCATTCCTCCTCATGTAGGTACCCTTACAAATTGAATATAACAACCTGCAAATCCTGATACAGGAGAAATATCTTGGGCTGTGCATAGATAAACACTTAACATTTAAACAGCATATTCAAGATATTAAAGATAAAATCATTCCCTTAATTAGCGTATTTAGCCGGTTATCATATCTGTTACAAAATAAAATTTAAAAAGGTCTATATTATAGCCTATTACATTCACATTTAAACTAATTGATTGAAATCTGAGGAAACATATAATATGTAAATGAACTACAGGTTAATCAAAAAGCTATTTTACTTCAAGACTAGAACATCCACAAAATATATATATGGAAACAAAACTGTTAAAATTAAGAAAATTATACGTATACGAATATATGTCTCCTCATATACAAAATAAACAATAAACTCATACATATAAGTCCCATGTACAGACACACTTTACACGGCAACACAATAACATATATTTAAACACCATACTATACTATACTATGGCAACCAATCCATTGATTAAGAGGGGGGGGGGGGCAACATATATAATTGCCTTCCAGACAAAATTAAAAAAGTGTAGGTACATTTCGAAAAAATTGTTCACTTTTATGCTCAATCAACAAAACACTGACAGTGAATAATATTGTTATGTAATGTATTTATGTGTAATGTATTAGTTATTTGTAGTTAAATAAGAAAAAATGTAATTTTCTTTTTATCGAGAATAAAAATATTTTTAAAAATCTGTATTCCAAGAAACTTCTTAAACTAAGTAATTAAGTAACCAGCACTATACAAATCTCAAGTACGCCTAAAATGGAATATAGGATCCACCCAGGGCCGTATTTGTACTTTTCACAAGTATAGGCCACCTCGTTTGCGCCGCCCCCTACCCCTTTCCTGGAAATTGCCACCGATAATATCTATCATAAAAAAAAATAAAAAAAAACATAATTACTCACTTTTAGGCTGCCATTAGGTGACATACAATTTTCAAAATAAATATTCAAATGTATGAAGTAGGGTAGACCGGGTATGGTTGAAACACTTTTACCTTAACTAGGTGTAGTAATATTTCTTTTGTATTTATGGATAAGATGTTTATACTAGATGATCTATGATCTATCTAGTTATCAAATTAAATTTATTGGATGGCCACAACTCGTACAGGTAAGCTACAATAACCACTTAAAGACGATGGGGAAATCTGTTTCAATTATCCCCATAGTGTGGACGATTGAAACAGTATGTGGGGATAATTGAAACACTCTAAATATCTTTGGAATAATTGGAGTAATTTTAATAAATATTAAACATTTTCATTATAAAAACAGTACTCAATGAGATCATGAATAGTGATTAAACATATCACAAGTATTTTAAAAACTATAAACATAAATGTCTTGAAATAAAACAACTTTAAATATATTATTTATTATTTGTGTTTAAGTGCTCTTAGTTATACCAACTATGAGTATTTGGCATAATCAACATAGTTTTCCAGCGATATTTTCCTGGAACAGAATAGAACGGTATTAAAAATAAGTTTTTTGCTTTCATACAAAAGTGCTTGTTTCAATCATCACACTGTTTCAATCATAACAATGTTGATTTTACCTCTGACTCGGCAGAATTTTCTCCATGTAAAATTCAACAATTAAGAAATCAAAAATAGAAAATAATTGTATCTGTGGTTTGTGATGTGAGATCATATTATTACAAAGTATCGCAATATTCTAGAACTAACAAAACTCTAAATAATCGGTTAAGGGGCCATAAATATCTAATAAATAAGTATACATATATTAGGTATCTATTTAAAGAAGAAAAAAAATTATAGGTAGGTACTTAACACTGGAAGTAACATTAAACCCCCTTTTTTAAACCCCTTATCAATTACAAAAAGGTAAGTAAACACTTAAATGATACGAATAAAACGTCTTTCTGTAAAGAACGATACTAAAACAAAGGGCTTAGCCAACAAAACAAAAAAATGAAAATGGTCATAAATAAGTAAATAGTATCTATTACAAGTAAACAATCAGTAGGTAAGTATCTGGTACTGAATCATTATAATTACTTGTGACTTATTACCTACAAAAAAATTCAGTGAACACTTGAATGATACGAATAAAACACCTATGTGTAAAGAATGGCACTAAAACAAAGGGGTACCTACCTACTTCTTAAGGTACATTATAAAAATTAACATTAATGAAACGATGAGTAATCAAATATTAGGTAAACTCCTTACTCTTACGCAATTAAATATATTTATAAAATTATCCGTCCATATTACAAGGCACACCATCAATAATTAGTCAGATTCACAATTATGACAAGTGTACTGTAATTCTTGTTTGGTGCACTTTTCATGAGCCCAAAGTTCACAAATCATACACTGGACCCAAATTTCACCGGACTTACTAGAATTATAGTCTTCACCACATACTAAACAAAAAGTATGTTTATCTGATCTCGAAGCGTTATTTGGATATATTTCTGTTGTTTCAGTCTTCTTTTTCTTCCTCTCTGTATTCTTCATGTTCTTTTTTATCATGTTAGCACCTTTTTTTCTTTCCTTTTCTTTGGTTTCTGTTCGTATATATTCTTTTTCCGGAGTGTTTGTGTAAATAGTGGATTTCCTCTTCTTCAAACCTCTGGTAGTTGTTTTCCTGGGTAGCGCTTTTGGGAATGGTCGCACGCTTTCTGGTATAAACATTTTACTTGTTGAAGGCACGGACAAGTTGCAATAATTGCTTTCGGAAATAAAATCGACTGGTAATTCATGTACATAATTTTGTGACGATGATATCAGAGACTCGGTCGTGTTAATCTCAAGAGGATCAGAAGCTGTAGGTAAAGGCAGCGTATTATTTGTTAAACTGACCAAACCTCTCAATGAACACGTAACAAATGTTATTGATTCAGTACTAACTTTTGGAGTCACCGAGCCTCTCTGAGTAGACGGAACAACTGTTTCAATTCCTACAGAAATTGGCTGCGAAATCACTGAGATTAAAGTAGGTGGAACAGCTGCTTCAAGTGGCCGTGAAATCTCTGAGTTTTGAACTACCACTGGGTCACTTTCGGCACTACTTAAAACATTTAGATTTGGTCTGTCCGTGACGTACGAGGGTTCAAAATCTAAATCACTGAATATGTCTCTGTTATACGGATGAATTCCAGAACATCTAAACCCAGATTAAATGTTAGTTTGGGTTATTGCCCGGGGTAAAGCAGTCGCCACTATGCTTGGGATATCATAAATAGTCATTGGTTTTCCTGGATTTGTTCTCATCCACCCATCACAAGCTGTATTCACCGCTTTTTTAAATGGTCCGAACACTGATCGATCCAATGGCTGTAATTTGTGACTGCAATGCGGGGGAAAGGAGAGCATGATTATACCATTGACATAACAGTAATCAATACAATTTATAGAAACATGCGATGAATGATTATCAAGTAATAAAAGAACTGTATGATCTAAAGACGAATTGGTGTGCCTTTGAAAATGATTTAGAAATATGGTAAAATCTTCTTCTTGCATCCATCCAGATTTGTTCGCGGTACCGATATCCAATCGGACCATCTTTTAAGAAATGGCTTTGATATTTGATACGTGGGAATGTAAACATCGGCGGAATTGAGTTGCCAATTGCGTTTGCTGCTACAGTAACAGTTACGAGAGTTCCTCGTTCGGCCGACGTTACCGCACCTACTTGCCGAGTTCCTCTTCTGGCTACAATCCGATTTGGTTTTTGAACAGTTGTGACACCGGTCTCATCTACGTTGTAGATGTCCTTTGCTTCAAATTTATATCTATCCAAAACGTTCGCTAAATTTTTGAAGAATTCATCAACATTATGTCGATTAAAACTTGTCGCTCGTGCCAAACTCGTGGCTTGGGCACACCTTACAGATAATTGTGGATTGCGGTCTAAAAATCCTCGTAGCCATTCTATTCCGGCCATGCTATTTGTGTCCCATGAATTTGGCCTTGTCAGGTTGTACCGTGTGGTCAAATCAAATGCCAGTTTTCTTAAATCCTTTCTAGACAGTCCAAAATAAATGTCTGCCGTTTTTATTGCATAATTTGCAATCTCAGTTTCTTGAGATGGGGAAAATACTTTCTTCGCCGAATTGTATCCCATGGTTATGGAATCAACAGATGTATCTATTGGTGCACTTTCTCTCTTTTTTTTGTACCTTCCCAATGAGACGTGGTCCAAATTAAACATCGCTGCAGCCTTTCTCAACGATCTTCCAGATAATGTTTCTTCATATGCTTGCTGATATGAAAACATGTCTCTAGTATTTCGGTCTGTGACGTTTATTCGTTTTCTAGGCATCTGAAAAATTTAAAAAAAAATCCTCGTCAGAAATACTGAATGAAAACAATTGCAAGAGTAGGTACCTACCCATCACGATGAGGTTGGATATCGTAAAAAATTGGAATAAAAGTAATGATAGGGCCTTTACCGACAAAATACGACATTATTAATGAAACCATCGTATTAAGTGAATAAACCTTACAAGTGTAGGTATGTTCGTATGTATTTCAAATTAACTTATAAAATGACTGCCTCAACACAGGCTAGCCTATTGAGGCGGGCTGTGTGAAAACTCGATTTATAATTATAAATCTCTAATCTTTAAATATTACCTACTGTTCGTATGTATTTTTTTTCTCTGTTGTCAACTTTTTGTCCTAATATTGACAATGTATACTATTAACGCTGAACATGAACTTTTTTTAGTTATGAATGTAAAAATTTCGTTCAATAAAGATATATAATTATTATATGGTTAAGTGAGGTTGTCTACGGTCGAATGAGATCGACTTCATCATCCGTATTCAAGATTACCGAAGACAGAATGATTTCAATTTCTGATCAATTTTCATTATAACTATTTAATTTTCTCTCCGTGTGGACGGTTGAAACATGGTCATGATTGAAACGTTGCAATCATCCCCACACGAGTTGTTTCAAACATCCCCACGCTGCATTTTCTACTTTAAGGTCTAAAATAAGCCCTTTAAATAGACATAAACGCCGCGCAAATGCATTACAAATACTCTAAAATAGATAAAGAAGAGAATGGAATAAAAAGTTTCGTCGAGCTGCGAGAGTAAAATGAGTTATAACGTAAACAAAAATTTCGTAACTACTTACTTTTTAGCGCGAAATCCAATAATGTCTCCTGTGCACGACTGTATCACTCGCCGGCTGGAGGCATAAATAAACCACTCTCTAGATCGATATCTTCGGGCTTTTTGTATGGCGCCATTTTGTCACCCCCTTAACCACAGACGACCACAGATAAAACGGTCGTTTGGTCCAGACAGGTAAATATATCGTGGACCATAAAGAAATCTCAAGGCCATTTTTAAAAAAGTGCAAACATAGACAATATAACTGCACCCAGCTAACATTATTCATTCACTAGCCCAAAAAAATTATATTTTAAAAATAAAAATATTGAAATGCAAGAAAAGGAAAATATAAAAAAAAACCCACAGCTATGCACACATCAAAATATTTTTTATTTTCAAAATGACCTTGCACAAAAATACAAGAATATATACACAAAATACATATTCAACGTGTTGAAAGATATTCATTATGTCAAGTAATAGTAACGCCTTTTGACTTTTACATGGTATAATTTAAATCATAATACATGAACCATAATATAAGAAATAAAAATCGTGTACACAATAAAAGCTTGTAAAGAAATATAGCTTGTAAAACAACAAAAGATATTGTGAAATAAAAGTTAAGAACATGTAATTAATACTTCTATTTTGGATACTGACAATCCGTGGTGGAATCTATAATCTATAAATAGTATAAAATAAAGTGACATTCGCGTCTGTCTGTTTGTGCGCTTAGTTCTTCTTAACTATGCGACTGATTTCGATAAGGTTTTCAGCATCATTTAGAGAATTTCTTCCGGAAGGTTTAGATAAATAACACATGCATTGACACATATTGATAAAAAGCAGAGAAAAGTCGATATAACGATTATTTTTGGCCGCTTACATTGCTAACGCTGGCGAGACCTTATGAGAATATCAAAATAATGTACTACGGAATTGTATACCTTAAAAAGGCCTACAGAAAAGTCTGTTATATATATATACAAATGTTATACATATCGCAGTTGCCGTCTGGTCCCCAAAATCTCCTCTTGTGCGTCTTCTGTTTCCTGGGAGAAAGGGCTACCGTCGGACCAACGCAGCTCAAAATGCCCTTCGTCTTACCTAGAAAAAGACAAAATTTGAGACCAATGATTTCACTATTCTAGTATTGTACACATATATAATAAATTTCATGGATAAAATTAATTAAAAATATTTTAAGAAAAAGGGGACATTAATGGTGATGGATTAATTCACTGTTGAACTTTTGAACTTTCTTGCATGGGAAAAAATCGCGTTTTATGCAGTTTCTGCAGAATTTATAGGGAGCGAAAACAAAACTTCATGAGCGAGTTTCACTGCAATATAAATTAGGTGTATACCTTCAGAATATTCCTTCAAATGAGGATTCCACACTGTTGAAGCGTACCTACTGTAGGTGACTTACATCTTATAAATATTAGTTAAAGAGTAACAAATTTAAGTGTTAATTATTATTGCCACAGCACTAGAAGTTATTCAAATTCTCCTGCAAGGGTTTCATATAATTTCCACAGCTTTGTCGTCAGCAAACATTATGGAAAATGCTAGTTAAATCTGGATAAGGTACTTACATGATGCAATTCTGGAGAGGTTTAAATAACCTTGTTTGATGTAATCGTGGCTTTGTTTAGCAGTTTTAGCATCTTAATACGTGGTATAGTATCGCGTCGGAATACGGATAGGCCTGAAAAGGAAAATTAATTAAATTATTAGCCAATGAAGTACATTCTCGATTCAGGAGCATTGTATCAAAGAATGCGAGGTTAGTACCTGTATTTAACGAGTTCGGTTCCTTCTTTCAATTGGTGGAGATAGACCGGATAACACACTTTAACACAACACAGCATTAATTTATCACCTTGAAGAATTCTAGCACGCAACATTATTTTTAGATGGGTGAAAGAAAATTCAAAATATTTACGCTAAAACCTTCAACTGACTTCAATCTGCGAAATGGCGTCTTGGAAATTACCGTTATTTTTTTATCGGAGCATAACCGATGCTTAGCTTCTCTTTCTGTTACACGAGTCGCTATGGTAGAGAACGAGAGATCAAGATACAATTTTTGCTCTGAGCCAATGAGATCTGAGCTTTCAGCCACAACAGCTTTGTCTATAAGAATTTGGGTTGAGGATAACTCCTCCCATCAGGGTTACAAGGTTATGCGAGAGTTATACGCCCCTGGCTGGAGGGCTACTGGTGATAGGTACCTACAGATCTGACGGAGATTCGATTGTTGCGTCACACTCTTAGGTATTATAGTTTTCGAGTAAATTGAGATGTTTCAATCATAACTTGTTTCAATCGTACCCAGTCTACCCTAGGTATTCAAAAATAAAATAAACAAACGAATTAGTACAATTTAATTTAATTAGTAAAATTTAATAACAAGAATTACAATTTTTTTCGGGTTTTTTTATTGACAAAATCATCTATAATATCTTCATAGCTTATAGTATTCATTTATTCTGCTTCAATAATGTTCAGAAGAGCCAAAGAGTTAAGTTTTTCTTGCAACAGTGAAGACCTTTGGTAATTTTTCACACGCTTTAAACAGGAATAACTCCTTTCTCCAGAACAATTTGTGGCCGGGGTGCAAAGTGCGATGCGGAGAGCTATATCCAAGTTTGGATAAACATTACACAGAGATTGTTTCCTTAAAAACTTAAAAAGATTCAGTAATGATGTCGATTCAGGTTTCTCTGCCGTCTTATTAGAGGAAATGTGACTACAAACATGTACACATTCCTGAACTAAATCGTCTTCTAAATCATTACAGTAATATTGCACAAGAGACTGAGCTTTTTCTGAGACTCTTTGTGTTGAAAGTTCACTCATTCTTGTTAAAAATGAAATTTTTTCTTTAAAGATTATATACCTATGTACCATGTCTTCTCTCTCATTCAGCTCTCAGTCTGTCCAGAATTACCAAAAAGGTGTTGACTCTGAAAGAGTCTCTGGAGGATGTTTTAATTTCCTTATTTGATGCTTCGTCTATGAAGTTTTTTCTCTTAGGGTTCCTCTTACTCTTAATGTCGCCCTGATATTACTTAAGTGCGCTCATTTTAATTGCACTCTTTTCGAAAAAATCAAAGTTTTCTCGCTCTGCTATTGTAAATTCGAGAAGAGATCCATAAAGATCAGATACCGTCAGTACATCAACAGATGAGTTCTGAATCTGAGCACTCACTTTATTTAATCTGTCCAAAATAGCATTCCAAAATACGATCATAAATTCCGTTTGTAGTTTTTCCAATTTAAGGCGAATTCAATTTGCTTCAATTCGTGCGATTGGTTTCTGTGTAGCGTCATTTTCAATGATTTTTAAAACCGTAAGTACTTCATCCCAGGAATCACTTACACTTTGACAGGCATCTGCTCTTGCTGACCAACGTGTGATACGGTATATTATGTGTTCGTACGGGCGGGTAGCGGGGGTGACTGTTCATCACAAATCACATCACCCGCCCCCGATCCGCCGCCACCCTTTACCCTTGCCGCCCGGGCAGTAGCATCAATATAACTAACTATCTAACTAAAGTACTAGGAATTAGCGCCTTTAAAAAATCATATTTATCGTCTAATAGTTATAAAACTCTGTCTATCCACAGGGACTATTTTTGTTTATAATCGCATACACGGCTTACCAAAGCGAGCGAGTGCCGCCCCCTGAACTCTGCCGCCCCTAGGCCGCGGCCTATAAGGCCTATTGACAAATCCAGGACTGGATCCACCTCTGGGCTGGAACTCCACAATACTTGATTCTTACAAAGGACGGGCGGTCTGTCTGATTGACAATCCATTGTTAAAATACCAATTGCCATCTCTAATTCACAGACGCACTGTGGACATGCTGAGTCTATTCTACGGGTATTTTAAATGAGCCGGCTCTAAACAGCTTGCAGAATCGTTCCCTAATGCACTGGTGCACGTGCGTGAAAGTCGACGTACACGAGCGGAACACCCGTTCACAGTTGATGTTGGCTTCATGAGAACGGGCCACTTCTTTGACTCGTTTTTGTGCAAGACGGCTAGTATGTGGAACGAGCTACCGGCGTCTGTTTTCCTTCTTCATATAATCTAGGCTTATTCAAGACCCGCATTAATAAATCCCTTACTACAGCCACTACAGCTTCCTACAGCATCATTGATCCCTTTGACGCCGCTTAGTCGTGAAACACCCCAAACACGTGCCCAACATTTGAAACTGGTTGACACTTGTCACATTAGTACCGTTTGTTTCTATGACTCGATCTCGAGATCTTGAGCTCGGCTGTGGAACGATATGCTAGCCTCTGTGTTTCCTCCTTCCTGCAACGTGGGGGTCAAGACCCATCTTCACTCCTTCCTCTCATCAAAAAGACCATCCACACAGCATTTCCAAAGATGACATAGGCCCTGAGGTAAATTATTTTCTTCAGGGCTTGCAGTGTGGAATGTAAGAACAAAATCCACAAAATATTCTAATTGCAATTATTCGTACTGTCAAAAGTAAACTTACTGCTGAAATGAGAACGCACTCTGCAGGAATACCACTAGCATTCTCTGAATTCAATTGTCACAGACGTACATAATAAACTATACAATATACATAATATATACAATTCAAAAACTGTTTCTGATTTTTTTCTCTCTCTTCTATTTTATATTATATACATTTAATGCAACTTTATATCTGACATGTACTCTGTTAATTGTTTATCGTTAGCTAAATATCAAAAAGCTCTTACTGTCTCTGTATCATGCAGTATATCATGTAAAATATAAAACAATGTAAAAGCCTTTAAGGGTATTTATAATTAATACATGAAATAATTAGTAAATCTAGGAAGATTTCCACTCATTTTATACCTGGATCTAAATTCTTTGCCAGATATTCTGTCATATCTGTTATCGCATTTTCAGTAGATTTTTTCATGTTATGACAATTACTTTTTTGAGGCAATTTGGGAATACTCCAGTTTGCATGCTCAGATTACAAATGTGTGTTAGCGGTGTTATTATACCTTCTTTTCATTTCTTTATGACATTTGCAGTGATTCCATCTATTCCAGGTGCTGAGTTGGGTTTCAGTTCAGAGATGATCCTATTAATTTCTTCATTGTTTGTTGGTAAAAGGAAAAGAGAAATTTGTTGGCTTCTACCTGCTCTGTAATTCAAAGTCTGCTGTCTTTCTATTATTTTCATCTTATTGAGGGACATATTGGCAAGTGTCTGTCCTATTGTTGCTAAGTATTTGTTAAGAGTGTTAAGTCTATTTATATCTTTTTTGAAAGACACTTTTCTGAAAGATGGTGAACATTTTCTGAAAGAATTTCCTATTTTTATTATTAAGTAATTTCCTTCTGCGAAGTTAGGCTCTTTAACAGTGATTTTTAGTTTTTCCAAAAAGTAAATGATAACTCCAGTGTGATACAATTTATAATTAGGAATTTCTTTTAGTTTGTGTGTTTCTTTTAGCCATCATCAAAACTAACTTGAACCCTCTGTAGTTTTACAATAAAGTCATTAAAATTGCGGTTTATACTCGGGATATTTAAAGTTAGCAATTTCAGAGAAAGTTTTTTTTCTGTTAAGACTATACCACACTGTTCTGGACTTTATGACATAACCACAACCGTGGGATAAATTATTGTAAATATAATTTAATATTCATATTTCAAGTGAATGCATCCAGAATCTGGCAGACTGTAGCCCTAACTGCGACGGTCCAATCTGGGGCTTGTCTTATGTTACAGAAGCCCAGGTTTAAACATTGGGGTATTACTGTCTATCAAGTTTAGCGGATGCATTAAAAGTTAATTTCCCATATAATATTGCGATTAACATATTTTGGGACTGATCCTTCGGGTGTGTTGCAAAGGGCTTAGTCCAACAACACCTAAAACCATCTTAATAGTACGTATACATTTGCGAACCGAGCCACGAATTACGGGAAAGGAACGAAGCAACTGCAAGCGGCGTTTCGCGCCATTTGCGGTTGCTTTGTTCCTTTCCCATAGGTTATATAGTTCAGCAGTTCGGCTTGCGTATGTATACGTAGCATAATACACTGTAGTCGACACATGGTCGACACCAAGCACTGTCTATGCTTACCGAATTTATAACATTTTAGCAATAAATTATTATTGACCATAGAATAAAGATTTACACAAAAAGTGCCTTGTGGACGTGTTTCGTGATCCGAATGTTCACCTAATCGAGACATAAATTTCCAATACAAAACTGTGTTTACGAAATTCAAATGGGATGGAGATCTACGATGTGAAGCGAGTGTGAGACAGAGAGCTGGGTTGTTAATTAGACCATCTGTTTCCTTTCAAATTTATTTGGCTGGGTTAAATGGTTCATTTGTTGAAGGCACATCTCCTTCTAATAATTATTCTTTATTCTATGTTATTGATATACAATTTTACATAAGTTATAAAATAATTAAGCTGCTCTGTTTGGCACAATCATCCTAGACTTATAAAAAAGTCAAAAGATATCACACATTAAAATAAAAACAGGATATGTTTAACCAATACACTATCTAGATTTAATTTAGTTTGAAAGCAGCCAATAAAAATGTGCGGTGAGAAAATAAAGATAATGTTGGTAGTTCTTATTCGAAGTATGATACAGTTAAATATGACCGAAGGAAATTGGGTCCCATTAGCTTAATTGGTAGAGTGGAGCCAGGGCAAGGGGAAGGTTCTGGGTTCAAGCCCTAGATGCGACCATATCGTTTTCCATATTTTTCTGTTTCAAATTTTCGTTTAAAAATAATGAATTTGGGTTTTTGTAGCTAGTACACACGTTTTTATTTTTGTTTTAAGAGAGAATCGGCAGTAGCCCTATAACTCTCTATAGACGGCTTAAAACTAGACGGCTTAAAACTAGACGGCTTAAAACTAGACGGCTTAAAACTATACGGCTTAAATCTAGACGGCTTAAAACTGACGGTTAAAAACTTAGACGGCTTAAAACTAGACGGTTTAAAACTTAGACGCCTTAAAACTACCAAGGCATGCAAACTACCAACTTACTTTATTGATTCTTACTTAATTCTTTTTTTATTACTTAGGTACTCGACATTATAATGAATATCTTTCAACACCTTTAAAATGTATTTTGTGTTAATATTCTTGTATTTTTGTGCAGGGTAAAATTAAATCCTATTCAGTTGTTGCAGTAAGACTGAAATCTTGGGTACCCAGTTGAGACCGTTACTTTTTATGTTTCTGTGTCTTGTTCTGTTTCATGTTTAGTTTAGATTTATTAGTATTTTCTTCTACTTCAATGATAAATCAATGCTCCAAACATCGGTGGTACTGACCCTGTTTTGCGTTACTATCCATTGCCTTTTTGAAAATATCACAGACATAGGAATTAATAGACGAGAAGATAATGGTCAGGGGTAAAATCAACTGTTGAAGAACGAAGGGAGTAAGGCTGACTGTGATTCGTCAATAAATCAATCTGACAGTAAATAGGCATCTCGCATTATAATATCACCATTTACTTCTTAAAAGTAAAATCTGCTTTTGAATGAATAGAAATTTTTACATGGGAGCGCAAATTACTCGCCACGTTATGAACAAATTTGCGAAGTCCAAATTCGGCAAAAAAATTCGGTTTTATTTTCAGAGTCGAATATTTCGTTTAAGTATTTAGTTAAGACAGTTTTATAAATGTTCATAATTTACTTCCCAGCAACCAACCAGCTTTGTATTTCGCGTCCAGACGTTTCTCGGTGTGATAGTACCTATATGTTTCTAAAACTGATCTATATTATACGATGTGAATATGCTTAAAATAAAGTAAAATAATGCTTATATATGGAATGTAATACGACAATTGGGTTTATTCTCTTTTTCACATCTATTTTTACAAGTTTTCATAGTACAAGTCAACATTTTGCCGTTTTATTTCGTAAAATGAACCGATGATGCCTCGACCATAGTTCGCACAAGAATGATGACGTCACGTTTTCAAATTTCACTTGAGGCCATACGCGAGCACAGCCGGCTCCAATGGAACCGGTATGGGGAGTGGGGATAATACGCTTTTAATCACTTAGGGCAGGTCTACTAATATTCATATGTCTATGGAAAATATACATATTTTATTATGTGCATTCCAATATTTTTATTTTTAAAATATAATTTTTTTGGGCTAATGAATGAACGATGTCCGCTGGGTGCAGTTATATTGTCTATGGTCGCACTTTTTTTAAATGGCCTTGAGATTTCTCTATCTATATGAGTGGTTTATTTATGGTATAAATATATTTACCTGTCTGGACCGTACGACTGTTTTATCTGTGGTTAAGATGATGACAAAATTCCCCCTACAAAAAGCCCGAAGATATCGATCTAGAGAATGGTTTGTGCCTTGCCTATGGTACATAATAATAATTTTATTCCAGAATGTGAGGAGGTTAGTGCAATACTGCAATCCCACACGACCTATATACATTTTTTTAAATATAATAGATATAATAAATTAACAAATAAGGACAACTATGCAGGGTGTGGTCTTGAGTGCTCTTGGGCCCAGCGCTCACTCAGGAGTGGCGCTTGGTGCTTGTAGGCTGCGGTCACCAACGTGTTGGCGGAGGCCATTAGCCGCATCCTGGCTCCAGTGACCCGGTGTCTGTATCAGGCCGGCAAATCCATTCAGTCCTAGTTCTTTTGCTTGTCCTCAGCAAAATTTTGGAAACACTAATAAATAACAGGTTGCAGCAATATCATTCACCAGCATGTGAGCGACAATTTGGCTTCGTCCCTGGAAAATCTACCGAGCACGCTATTATGTATGCGCTTGAATGGGTGAAGGTCTGTCCAAAGAGGTATGTCATTGGAATCTTCTTAGATATAACTGGTGCCTTCGATCACGCATGGTGGCCGATGTTGATCACCAAAATTAAAAATAGAGGCTGCCACCAGACCTTTTTAAAATCAACTGCGATTACTTAAATGATCGTACAATAGAGATCGTTTATGGTGATCAGAAAATAGTGCGTAAGGTTGATAAGGGATGCCCACAAGGCTCCATTTTGGGACCTAAATATTGGAAATAATAGGTTACCCTTTCCTGAGGGATGCACATCGGTCGATTACGCTGATGATAAGTTGTATTTGGTCTCGGGGGATAGCAGAAGGGAAGTGGAAAGAAAGGCTGAAGAAGGTTTGCGAGCAATCCTCAGTTGGGGTGAGAGGAACAAGTTAAACATTGCTCCCCAAAAGACTGTGGGACTCTTGATGAAAGGCCTCCTAAGTAGAGGAAGAAACCCTTTCATCAGAATGGGAGCCTCCACTATTCAATTTGCAGACTCTGTCAAATATCTTGGTGTAACCCTAGATCGATCGTCTTCCTTTTTAACTCATGTGAAAGAGGTCTCCAGCAAGGCCCAAGCCCTCTTCTTGAAACTGAGAAGAATCTCTACAGCGATTGGGGGTTGCGATCCCTAGCGCTGCGATTACTTTATAGGGGTATATACGTGGCGCAAGTCTCGTATGCTGCCTCTGTGTGGGAGCACCGTTTGGGGAATTCGCTTATACTCTCGGCTCTCAAGAGGGGTCAGCGAACCCCCTTGCTGGCGCTCTCCGGTGCTTATAGAACCGTCGCTTCAGACGCTTTGCCCGTGTTGGCCGATATTTTGCCAATCGATTTAGAAATTATGGAGGTTTTAACAAAGAAAAAGTTGATCAGGGGACTCCCCGTTACCCATCTCGGCGTAACTCTTACGCCAGGCGGGGTCGGGACTCTTCCTGGACTGCTTAGACAAATGAGTGATTTGTCACTCAACGAGTGGAAATCTCGCTGGGATAGGTCGAATATGGGAAGATGGAATTTCTTCTTCTTCCCATCAGTAAAAATCAGAATGGTAGGAGCCCACATTAAATTGGATCATCACATGACCCAGGACATGGTGAGTTCAGGGAGAGACTACATAGACTCTCCCTGTCCCCACATCCAAACTGTGCGTGTGGTATTTCTGATCAAACCACTGAGCACATTCTGTGGCACTGTGAGATTATGATGGATCCAAGAGATGGCCGGTTATTATTGGCCAGTTTGGAAGTAACAACGAGACCGGTTCGGAACTCCGATCTCGTCTCGAACAAAGTGAATTTCGAGTGTCTGAGGAAGTATACAAAGATCTGGGTTGAGAGATGGTCTGATCTTAGAGTCGAGTACTAGACTAAAATCAATAGCTTTAACGCCAGGTGTTGCTCCTGGACACAATGGACTACGAGACAATTGTTTTCATGTAGGTACATATTTATTACTGGTTTTCTTGTTTTTTTATTTTTTATCTTTCTGTTTATTTACTGTTTTAATTAGCATTCTACAAATTTTCTATTCCTGACTATACTTAATGCTTATTATTTGCATCTAATGTTTACTTTTCTATCTCTTATTGCAGGTTATTTTGGATATTTCGTGATAGATTGATTCTGCTTATAATTTTCTTAAGATTTTCTTTTATTTTATACACTTTTTTTATCTTGTTTTTTTCTACTATACAGAGTGGCGTGCTTGCTGGTAGTAGCACTGAACTGATATTTTTATTGTGACAGTCCGGCGTACTCCAACTCTGGGGTGACAGAAGACCTCGTCCGTGCATATCAAACTTCAAGATCAAATCACGATGAGGGATCTGTGTCATCGTCTGCCCGCAGCGCCTCCCCTGAGGTTAGGAACTGGACTGAGGACGGGCCGAACGTGGATTTGCGATCTTCCGCCCTGCCTCCAGGTATTCCGACGCTTTCTCCTCATGGTCTTCGGGATATTCCCAACCCCAACTCACACTTCTCGTCGAGGCACAACCGGTTTCCTGGCTTAGGGGCGCGGAACCTGATTCTCGTGAAGCCAATCCAACGCCCAGCTTTCTCTCCCTAGGTCTGCCTGTTAGTGGGTATCGACACCCCCTTCACCACAGAAAGAGGCGCATACTTTACCATTTTTCTTTTTTTTTCTTTTTGCAGGTGGCTGTGTATTATTTTATTTTTTCTATCTCTACCTATTGTTGACATTTTGTAAATATGTTTTTGTTATACTAACCAAGTAGAATAGAACTTACTAAAATTATTAATGCGCAGCACTTGCATACTGCGAATAACATAGTATGCATGGAAATTTTGGAGGTCTTGTTTTGAAATTTTAAATGTAGACTCGTTTTATTAAAAAAATTAGCATCCTTGCGAGAGCTCTGAAGGGGTACCATCAGTACCTAAAACAGGGCGGGGAAGTGGTGGGCCTCCTCCAGTCTTAGTTCCGTGAACATTGTCAATGCGCTGCTGTATCTTCGGTATCCAAATATTATTCTACAGGCGTCATTATATTGAATTCGGAGTCGTTCCATCGAGCAAGTTCGGTAGTGACACCATGTCTCACACGTATACAGGTCAGTACAGAATGCGTTGAACAGTATTTTTTTAACGGTATTGGTGCATTTGCAAAATCTGCGGGCAATCATATTATACTGCGGCACAAACTGAAAACATTCTCAGAGATGAAGATTTGGATAATAACACATCTCAACATCTACATCAGGGGTGCTCAAACGGTCGATCGCGAGTGCTTTTTGAGTCGATCTCGAGAAAAATTTCCCATTTTTCATGCCTTATTTTTAATTATTTATTTGTAGCTTGTAGCGGACTGAATTACTGAACGGAGTGTTCTGGAACATTGCAGAAAAT
Organism: Hesperophylax magnus; assembly: GCA_026573805.1. Lineage (NCBI taxonomy): Eukaryota > Metazoa > Arthropoda > Insecta > Trichoptera > Limnephilidae > Hesperophylax > Hesperophylax magnus. The sequence continues at coordinate 5,896,655 of JAIUSX010000184.1, read as the reverse complement.
ATCAGATATCTCTTAGCCACAGCGTCTGACACAAAATTCTGGTATTTTATATCTGAAGATAAATATTCGAATCTAAGGCAAATCGCCCTTCAGTTGACGACAATGTTTGGGTCAACTTACTTGTGCGAGTCTGCATTTTCTGAAATGAAGATAATTATGTCAAAATATCGCAATCGACTAACTGACGAACATAATATATGTCATCGTGCTTGCGATTAGCACTCGGTAATTACGTACCATCGTATGAAAAGTATGCTGAGGACATGCAATGCCACGCTTCAACATCCAAAGTCATTATTTAGTTAAGTTTAGAAACTAGAACTCGTTTGTTTTTTGTAAGAACCAATAAACTTGCAATTTTGAATAAATATATGTTTTTTTATTGACTTTTTAGTGCAGACCTCCACCTACCTTGACTAAAAAAAATGCATATTGCGAACTAATTTCTGTCGTTCCTCCAAATTCTATGTGGATTCGTGGCCATGCAATTGTGCAACGTCCCTATATATACACTTATACCTGCGCCACGATACACCCTACCTACATAGTCGATCGATCGGAATCTAATAATATTGAGGTAGATCGCCAGCAGTTCAAGTTTGAGCACCCCTGATCTACATGAACTTGGAGAGACTATAGGAACTAGCAGATCATACCACACATCTCGCAATCTACTTCCATTAGTCCAAAAGACTAAGATGGACTAAGCATGGACTAAACGCAACAAACTAAGGATCGAAGCTCTCATGTTGTAAACCATGTCCTGTTGGAAGAAAGGACCAAGTGCCTATCTAACAATTGGTTTTATCTTGACAATGATATGCCTCTATTGAGTTGAAAAATTTTGGGTTTTTTCTTCTCAGATTAACAAGTTTCACTGACAAAGTTAGGTCTAGAGAAAATAAGCTGTAGAAGTTCTAAATTTTCTAAGTCAGATGAAACTTGGCCCTCAGGAAACATTTCGATATTTTTCTTCTTCAAGGACATTTTTATTTTTAAAATAGTTTTTTTGGGCCAAATAATGAATTGCTGAGTGCAATTATATTGTCTATGTCTACCTTTTTCAAATGACCTTGAGTTTCTTTACATTGTCCTATCATCACCGCACCAAAAGGAAAAAAGCCATAAAATAAAACAAATGGTACACAATAAAGAGCAATAGCAGCCGTTAAAGCAGTGCTTAATAGTTTATTTGCAGTTATTTGAATCTATGGTCCAGTTGTCATGAAAACTCAAAACACGCATTTTATCGATAAAACAGGCGACTGCTCGAAAAACATTAACTGTCAAAAGTGACAGCGAGACGGATTCGTGGCGATATTATATTATTTTATTACTAAAAACAGCGTGAATTCTACGAGTTTCGTTCGCTTTCAACCACTTTCTGTTGATTTCAATGAAATTTCACACCTTTGACACATGTAAGTACAGAGCATTGACATACATTGTATTTCGGCGACGTATTCGGGTGAAAACATTTTTTCTAAAGTTCATGGGAAAAGGGAGAGCGATGCGGACTTAAAACATCATTATACATTTCAAATAATGGTGGCTTAGGTGATTTAAATAGTGAACGAACGAATGGCGAGATAATAAATGAGGGACACATGCAATAAGACAGAAAAATAGACATAGCCAATTGAACAAAACACATCGACCGGTTATTTAGCCAGCAAATAAAATGCTCGGTGTTTGTTATGGTATAGGCTGTTCATGTTTATAAGAACTGTACTAGTGTACTCATTGTTTCTCAATGTAATTACTTACCTTATTTGAAAAACATTGCTTATTTCAATGGTAAACTCAGACGGATTTAAAAAAAAAACAGGAGGACAGTTATACTAAACTTAATGTGATAATATAACACACCGCGATAACTACACTGCCGCAAAACAAAATATTATATCAAACTGATAATGGACTTTTAAATTTTGCATCTTCAGTATTGTTTAATGTGGATATGTAAACATGTTGTATTTTACAATCTGACAGTGTGAATAATAATGTTATCTAGTGTTTAGAGCTCTGAATTCCTGAGGAATATGACAGTTGAGCAGAACTTACTTCGTAGTTGGCAATTATTCGGGATCGCTGGCCACGGCCAATATGAAATATTTTCAAATAAAATCTTTTGATTTCCGTTAAGTACTACAGTAAGAAACTGACTGCATTTGGGAAATTTTAAATTTTTAATTACGTAAAATGAAAATTCGCTTTCGTTGTATGGGATGACAGGCATTTCAAATCATTTCTGTCAATTGGTATTCCTATCTAGAAAACGAACGGCTAGAGACAATTGAATAAAATAAATTAAAAAGATATATATACCTCGATACAGGCTTAGTCCTAGTGAGGTTGATTTTTATGTGAAAAAAAGTGTTTTATGTATAGTGAGATGCAATAAATAAATAAAAAATGTAATTTAACCACTTAATGCTTTTGAACGAGCGGTGTTCGCGGACGGCGCGTCTATCGTACCGCGACAACCCGAACACTGCTCGCGTCAAAACAGTGCCTACCTAAAAAGCATGAATTATTTATTTAGGTATTATTATATTTAACCTAACCTTTCCTAACCTAACCTATCCTATCTTATCCTATCCTATCCTATCCTATTCTAACCTAACCTCAAAAGGTTTTATTTAAAAATATTTCGTATTAGCCGTGGCCAGCGATCCCGAATATTTACCAAATAGTTTTACAGTAGTATTTACTTACATCAGTTGTGCAAAGCCATCATTGAATAAGGAAAAGTAAAATGCAGTACATTCATGCTCTTGTTTTTGTTTTTGATTGCACCAATAGCTAAATTTTTATGTATTTTTATAAAATTTGGAAATTTTGGAAACAAGCACGATATTTTGTTTACCCGATTTGGGATTTATAGTAAAGTTTTTTACGCAGCCAGCAATTGCGCACCGCTGTAAAAAAGGACTAGTGATTCGTAATCAGATTTATTTTCCAAGACTAAATAGTGATATTACAATGTGAGTTGCCTGTCAGGGCCGGCCCTGAGCCAACGCGGTGTAAAATTTTGGCGCACCTTGTCAAAACCAGTTGATGTCTAGGTAGGTGATCACTGTAATCAATAATATTCGGATGATTTGTATTTTTGTGTAGCGCCGTTTTTGTGAAAAATAATGATGTGTTAGTACCATTAGGTGTTAGGTGTTATCAGCGCCTTGGCACCTTGACAATTCGGCACCCATAGTGGACTGCTCCAATTGCGCCCGCATAGGGCCGGCCCTGACATTGTCAGATAAATTTTTTGACAAATTACAGAAAGGGAGACAGTCATGCTGCCTCCCCGCTTCGCTGGTTTTTCACCTTTCTCTGATGGGCGGGTGTCTATTGTAGCAACGCTAATTGGACTATTTCTTTTGATTTTAGAATCACGATGGGCAGTGGAGTGAGTCACCTCTCCCAGCTGGAGGACTCGGAACTGCTGGCTGAGCTAGCCGGGAAGGACCACCTTCCGGCTGCTGGGATTTTTTGGCCGCGGTTGCTTTCATTTCATCTGACACCTCCTGCTAATGAGTTCGTATTACTTTTTCTTCCCTCGAATGTATCACGGGGAATCTCATCCTCGTCTCTTGGAATTTATTTCTATGTGAATACCGCACAAGAGTCTCTGTTGTAAATTGGGGTCCTTAGAATAATAAGTCAGATTCTTGAGAGTTAAACTGAATCACTTTTTATTTGACAATAAACTTCCAATTTCACAGGTATGATTAAGCACTTTTTAATAACTACTCTGGGTACCGGTACTAGTTCCCGTAGTTATTTCGGAGAGGTGAAACCTTTGATTGTTTTCGTATTAGAGCGCGTTTGTAAGCAAAGACCACCTTTTTATAACCTGACAAAAGACTGTTGACATTCAAATTTAAAAGGCCGCAAAACAGAAATCGTCTTTGCTGACAGAATTTAATCAAGCAATTAGCAGAGGCGCGAACCTTTCATAAATAATATAATTTAGCATTCATAGATGTCACTAGTGGTACATAATTACCCTGAAAATTATACATGCACCCCCCGAAAGAAACTTAATTCACCAATTAAGGTTCTTTCTAATAAAAGAAAAATTATATAACTACATAATATAAACATTAATATTAACCAAAATAAAAAATAAAAAATTTAAATTCTAAAATCATTGAAAGAAAAAACAAAATACATATAAAATATAAAGGATTCAGTTTTTAACAACACAACACAAATCTTGATTGGCTTCATCTTCTAATTCCATCTGGATGGGTTCCTTGTTATGATTTACATGAGAATAACCTTGTGCACGAGGGGTCATCAGTTTTGCACGAGGATTCATCAATTTGAGCCAGGGTCATCAATTTGGTTACATCAGTTTGTGGCGTGCAATGAAAAAACATAAATTGCACGATCGTGGTGTTTCTTCATATCGCCCTTTGTTGAACGACGCAGTCATTGGCGTTCAAGGTTGTCTTCTACGGGTAGCAGACAGATTTTGGTAATTGGTCGCACGAACGTCCCTTGTGATGTCCGGAGGGTGACTACCCTTGTGATTCCATCAGCTCCAGGATGGCAGGATAGTATACGAGCCATTTTCCATAGAGTGGGGGGTAAGTTATCTTCCTTCAAAATAACTAGATCATTTTCCTGGAGGGACCTCTGATTGCTGGTTTGCCATTTGTTCCTCCGTTGAAGCTCTCCCAGATAATCCTTTTTCCACCTGAACCAAAAGGATTGAATTAGTTCTGTCATTTTTTGATACTGATTTAGTCTGTTGTATGGTACATCTCGGACATCTTCTTCTGGAATAACAGATGCATTTGTGCCCATAAGGAAATGGTTAGGAGTCAGAGGATTTAAATCATTAGGATCGTTAGACAGTGGTGTTAAGGGTCTGGAGTTGAGACAGGCTTCGACTTGACATAGTACAGTATAAAAAAGCTCAAAAGTTAAAGATGAACAATTAGTAATTCTATACAAGTGATATTTGGCAGATTTGACTGCGGCCTCCCACAGACCTCCTTGCGTTGGTGCGCGTGGAGCGATAAAATGCCATTCTATTGACCTATTTGCTAAATACTCCTGAATTTTGTCATCATTTTTTCTCAAACTGGCATAAAGTTCCTCCAGTTTATTACATGCTCCTTTGAAAGTAGAAGCATTGTCGGAATATATTTTCTTGGGTTGACCTCTGCGAGATATAAACCGTTTCAAACAATTTAAAAAAGTTTCACTAGATAAATCTGTTACTAGCTCTAAATGGACAGCCTTAGTAACAAGACAAACAAAAATACATAGATACGATTTAATTAGAGGAGCTCTCTTCAGAACTCCACTTTTGATTTGGAGCGGACCCGCGTAGTCCAAACCGGTTACAGAGAAAGGCCTGCTAGGGGTGGTTCGGTCCACAGGCAAATTACCCATAATTTGCTGGCCTACGACGGGGCGGCATCTAAAACATATTATACAGTTATGTAATATTCGTTTCACTGTGTTTTTACCGAATATCGGCCAAAATTTTAACCTTATTTCGGCTAGTAATGCTTGTGCTCCTGCATGTAAATTCGCATAATGATAGTGACGTATTATTAATTCTGTCAACTTATGCCTTGCAGGTAAAATAATAGGATGCTTTTGTTGAAAAGTTAAATGTGTTGCTGTGGACAATCTCCCACCAACTCGTATTAATTGGTCATGTAAAAACGGGTTGAGAGCCTTTAAAGAACTATTTTTATTTACACTTCCATTTTTTATTAAGGCTTCTCGTTCTGCCTGAAAACTGTATTTTTGTGACGATACAATTAAATATTTCAAAGCTAATTCAAGTTCTTCAACGTTTAAATTTCCTGATATTTTGGTCTTTAACTTATCACAATTATTTATAAATCTTAATACATAGGCAGTTACACGTTTTAGTTTAGTTAAAGAAGAGAATTTCTTAAAGATGTCCCATTCTTCCAGATTAGTTACAATCAAAACATTTTTTCCTTTAATTTCCGGAGGGTTTGAACAAGATATTTTCGATAGCGGCCAAGTGTTGTTTTCTCTAGTCAACCACTCTGGCCCATGCCACCATATTGAGGAATTCACTAGTTGATCAGCAGTAGCTCCTCTTGATAATATATCTGCTGCATTGTCAGAAGATGGCACATGACGCCATTGTTCTGGGTTACTAAATTCTTGAATTTCAGCGACTCGATTCGCTACGAATGTGTTCCAACGTGCTGGTTGACCTTTTATCCAACATAACGCTATCGTGGAATCACTCCAATAATATGTATCTACTTCCATCATACCTAATGCTTGTTTGACATTTTTTATTAGTTTTGCTAGTAACACAGCGCTACATAGTTCCAGCTTGGGTAATGATATGCATTTTAATGGCGCTACTCTGGATTTTGATGTTATTAAATGAGAATGTTGCTTGCCATTGTGATCCATTTTTTTTTTTTTTTTATTTAATGCCGGAAACCCGGGCGTTTATTGCAATAACATGAACAATATAACAAATATGAAAGTAACCCGCCTCACTAGAAGATTTCTGTTCTGAGGCGGGTACATATATTTGCTTACACATACATTTATACAAATTCCATCTATAGTTATATACATATATAGTTACATAAAAACAAGAATTTCATAGGAACTTTAAATTTACAAAATGGTAGCGTCTAAATCACATAATAATAACATTTCAAAAAGTAGTTTAAACAAGAGCATTAGGTATTGATGAACTAGGCATGCGTAAAACATAAGCAGTTTTAATAAGAAAGAGTAAATAAATGTAAATAACACATGTTTGTAGATAAGGAATGAGAATTAGACTAAGAAGGGATTGCTAGAAATTTGCTGATGCATGCCCTTTTTTTATGTAGTAACCATGTGTTGAAATGTTTTAGTAAACTGTTTGGGTGTTTATGAGTGTTGCAGTAAGTGGTTTCTTTTAGGAAGGTGTTGAAGATGTAAGGTGCTAGGAAGGATTCGTGCTTTTTGGCAAAGGTTGAATTAATTTTTGGCACTTGAAGTTGATTCTGTGATTTTGCCCTTGTGTTATGTGGGTGAGTTACGTGGCATGGTGAGGATTTAATGCAGTTTATTTGGATGATCTTTTTAATGAATAGTTTCCTAATATCTAGTATATTATTTGTAATTAGGAGATTTTCGGTTGGATGCATATATGGTTTTTTGAACATAATCCTAATTAATGTTTTATGGGTTGTGTTGAGGGGCTTAAAAAACTTATCAGCGGCTCCCCCCCAGGCTGATAACCCGTACGTTAAAAGGCTTTGACATAGCGCAAAGTAAACATTTTTTAATTGTTTTTGTGACATGATATTTCTTATAGTTTTAAAAACAAATGATAATTTACGTATTTTCTTTATGAGAGAGTTAATGTGAAGTTCCCAGTTCAATTTATGGTCCACTGTTAAGCCTAGATACTTGATGTTGTCAGTATGTTCTATTTTTTCGCAGAGGTGGTATGAGGATTTTGAGGGAGTATATGGGTGTAGGTATAAAGGCGGAAGGGTTTTTGGTTGCCCAGTGATGGTTTTGCTAAAAGTTAGGTATTTTGTTTTGGAGATGTTTAAGGTAAGTAAGTTTTTGTCGAGCCAATTTTTTATTTCTGACATACCGGTTTCCGCATTTTTGAAGGCCTTTTCCCAACTTGGACCTTTGACTAAAATTACCGTATCATCTGCATAACTGATTATCTTATAGTCGATAGATGCCATTTTAATCTCAGTAAGTTCATTTATGTAAATGAGAAATAGAAGGGGACCAAGGACGCTACCTTGAGGGACACCATACTTGATTTCTTCCGGATCACTGTAGCAATTATTCAGTTGTACTATTTGTTTTCTGTTTTTAGTATAGCTAATGAACCAGTCGAGGGGTGGTCCATTGATACCAATTTTTTTTAGTTTCTCGTACAGAATGTCATGAGAGATAGTATCAAAAGCCTTAGCAAGATCTAGAAAGACTCCGATCACCTTGGATCCTTCATCTGTGTTTTTAACAATGTAATTAGTTAATTCAGAGATAGCCTGTTCCGTACTCATTTTAGCTCGAAAACCGAATTGACACTCTGAGAGTAAGTTATGTTTATCAAGGTAGATTAATAGTCTTTTTTTCATTGCTTTTTCGAGAACTTTCGATAGTGAATTTAAAAGTGAGATAGGTCTGTAGTTAGCAATTAGAGTTTTGTCCCCAGATTTGTGGATTGGCGTTATAATGGCAATTTTTAGTTTGTCCGGAACAATCCCTTGTCTGAAACTTTGATTGAAAATATGTAGGAGAGGGGTGGTAATATATTCATGCAGATTAATCAATATTTGGTTTGAGATTTTGTCAGGGCCCGGAGCGCAATGTGGTTTGAGAGATAAGATAAGTTCAGAAATTTCTTTTTTGTTAAGTTTATATATATTAAACGAGTGAATTGGTTGTTTAGTAGGGCTGTGATTGGATGATAGTTGTACTGTAGTGTGGTTATTGATAAGGATTTTGTTTGCAAGATTTGTGCCTACGTTGGAAAAATGAGAATTAATATAATTAGCTATTTTGTGTGTATCGTTTTTTGTTTCAAGTATTTCACCATTAATTGACAGTTTATTAATATTGTTAATTTTTTTGGTTTTTAAATAAGCTGCTTCATTAATGACTTTCCAGGTTTTTTTGGGATCCTTTTTGGCATTTTCTATTTCATTCCTGTAAAATTTGTATTTAGCTTGCTTGATTAATTTGTTGCAGAGATTTCTATATAGTAAATAATCGTGTTTTAGTTTACTATCGTATGGGTTTTTGTTTATTCTCATGTGCATCATGTTTCTATTGTGAATACTTTTTACTAGCCCTGCTGTGATCCATGGTTTAAGTTTCAAAGTTTTGTGAGCGTTGTTTTTGTGAGTTTTTGATGTGGTGTGTTTGGTAATATATATTTCTAGAGTTAGTAGGAAAGCATTAAGAGCTTTGTTCGGGTCTTTTTCTTTTAGTGTTGTGAACCAGGATTCATGACTTATTTCTGTCCTAAGTGATTTAAAGTCAGTGACGTTGTGAGTGGTGTTTAAAGGCATTTTTGGTTTTTTTACAATGTTAGATCTAATGCCGATTGATGTAGTGTAGTGATCGGTGACCGTAGTATAAATAATGGATGATACAATTGTTTTTTTGGTTTTAGCAAAAATATGATCAATGCATGAATTGGTCTCAAGGGAAGTTCTTGTGACTGAATTTATAGTTGACTTCAGGCCATAATGACTTAAGAGACTAAGATATTCATTGGTTTTCGGATTGCAATTGAGAATGTTTATGTTCAGATCTCCGGCTAAAATGAGTTGTTGTGTGTTTAAATTATCATCCAAAAGTTTTTGAAGGGAAGTTAGGAAAGGTGTGAGATTTTTAAAGCATGGAGGTCTATAAATAGCAAAAACAGATAAATCAGACCCTAGTGCAATTTTGATGCCATTAGCTTCCGTTAGGTTTATTTCAGTGATAGAGGGATCTAGCGATTCTGTAACGAAGATAACTATCCCGTCGTTTTGGTTTAGTTTGGTAGTAGTATGGAATGTCGAATATCCAGGTAAGTTGATGTCGGTGTAAGAGTCGTCTGTCCAGCATTCACTTAAAATTATAATGTCAAAATGGGAGTCGAGGTCTTGTAAAAGAACTGTAAAGCTGTCGAAGTTCTTACGAATGCTCCTAATATTTTGGGAGATTATATTTAACGAGTTATTTGTGTGAAATACTTTGAAATCTTGTGTAGTTTTGAATACATGTTCTTCAATATTAGGTGGTTCAAAATCTATATTTAGTAGTGAGTCCATTTGAAATAAATGGAGTTACATATATCGTAGACAGTAACAAAGATTGTAAACAATTAGATAATACGATGTAAATCGCCGACGTTTTTAATGTTTATTATTTTAGAACTAATGTCAGAATTTTTTTTAGTGAGAACTTTATTGTTTTTAAACCACGTATAAAGATAATTTTTTTCTTTGGCTCTTAGCTTGGTCTTCCATAATAGCTCTTTGAAGTAAGGGGATAAGAGTTCGCCTACAAATACGTTGTTCTCTCTTGCGTTTTTGCGGGAGTTCAAAACTGTTTGCTGTGCTTCCTCATCTTGGAGTTGTACTTTGTACCTGTATGCTCGGTCTTCTATTTTCTGTGTTCTATCTTGATAACGTATTATTTTTTTTATTTTTTGTGGTTCGATATTTACTTGTATCTCCTTAAATACTCTGTGTACGGTATCCAGTGGTTCTTCATTTGGCAAGGTAATCACCCCAGCAAGCTCCGTCCAGTTGTAGCTCAAACTAGCCTGTTCAATTTCGGCCAGTCGAGTTTCTAGATTATTTATTCTTATTTCCTTGATGTTGTTTTCTTCTTCTAAGATTTCTACCTTTTTTTTTATTTGAAGTATACTGTCGACCTTGTTTGATATATCATCATATTGACTGCTTAAGAAGTCAACACCTTTTTTCAATTCTATCATTTCAAATTCTAGATTTTTCTTAATATTTGATGTCTCGTGTTCAATTTTTTTGAATAGTTGTTGTTTAATTTCATCCATTTTTTTGTCAACATATTTTATAAATTTTTCGTAATGCTCTTCACCTGCCTCAGTTTGTGGTGGTGTCTCAGTCGGTTTTGATCTTGTTTGCACTTTATTAGAAGTAGCCATTTTGATCTGTTATGGTTTTATATTATATTTATATTATTTTTATATTAATATAATTAATATAATATAACTGTTTTTAAAAAAAAAAGTTGCTTGAACCGGGGAGCGAACTCAGCTCCTCCGCAACAGTAATGTGCGACGCTAAAGTTGCTATCTTCTAGGCCACGGCCTATTTATCAACAGTCGTGATAATATTGGTACTAATACTAATACGTACTAATATATGATATCAGCCTGACGGTACAGTGTTCTGTTTGCGTTTAAATGCGACAACACTTTCACTGAAGCACTACACAGATTTAAAATCACTTTAAGAAACTGATCCGAAGGAGTTTTAATATGCATAAGCAATGAAAAGATCACCACTGTTCCACAGTTATAAATTCACTAATTTTTTTCGATTATTTCGATAAATTAACTATAAATATTGGTTATTTATGCAGAGCGATTTTTAGCGTGTACGTGCAGTTGAATGATTATTGAAGTTTTGATGATTATTTAATGATTATTAAGTGATATAAATGCAGGCTCCATAAGCCTTTTCAGAGGAATCACAAAATCCATGTAATTTAATATTACTAGCGTGCTTGCATACAATTTTCCTTTCAATCTTCAATACATTCAATTGGTTTAATTCATTTATATAACTTCTCCATGGCATCAGTATTTCATTTGGTAATACTTCATCCCAGGAAGCCTTGGATTGCCATAACTTTTGCATTATTAATTTTGCCACAACAATAACTGGTCCAAGTAACCCCAATGGGTCAAATGTTGATGCTATGCTTGACAATATTTGGCGTTTATTTTCACTATGCTTTGATGGTTTTGTTATAACATAAGAAAAATAATCTAACTCATTATTCCAGATTAAGCCCAGAATTTTTTCATTCTTGGGTTTGTCAGATAGAATTTTTTCACAATTGTTCTGTCCGGCAATTTCAGCTTGGCCCGACTCGGATGACAAATCCAAGATATTAGATCTCCATTTTCTTAACCTCATGCCTGCAGACAGCAATATGTCAATTAATTGACCTTTTAAATTTCTACAGGATTCCAAATTATCGTCTCCGGTCAATAGGTCATCCATGTAAAAATTGTTTTTTATGACTTGACTAGCTTTAGGAAAATTAATTTGGTTATCCATACCAACTTGTTGTAGGCATCTTGTAGCTAGGAAAGAGGAAGGACTTAACCCGTACGTTACAGTTTTCAGCTTGTAATGCTGAATCTCATCTTCCGGTGATTCGCGCCAGACTATTTTCTGCAAGTTGCGGTCAGCTGCACTCACATTTATCTGCCGATACATCTTCTCGATGTCCGCTGTCATGACATATTGGTGTTTTCTGAAAAGTAACAATTGGGTATATAAATCCTTTTGAATGACAGGTCCTACCATCAAGGCATCATTCAGGGAAATTCCTTTGGAAGTTTTGGCTGATCCGTCAAAAACAACCCTCACCTTAGTGGTGGAGCTCGATTCCTTAATGACGGCGTGATGTGGTAAAAAATAGGAGTTATGATCTCCTTCTAGTTTATCACATACCTCCATGTGACCTAGTTCCTGGTATTCTCGCATAAATTGTACATATTGTGATTTTAATTCTGTATTTGAAGATAATTTTCTTTCTAAGTTTTGGAATCTTTTCTCAGCTGTTGTCAATGAGTTTCCTAATTGATCAATACAAGGACGGCGTGGTAAAGTTACTGTAAATCTACCGTCTTCTTCTCTTGCATGAGTAGCTATGAAATTAGCCTCGCAAGCTTTCTCCTCATGATTTTGATATTTCATGGGGTTGACTTCTTCAAGATTCCAAAATTTTTCAATTTGATTGCTTAATTTATTTATGGATAAGCTACAGAATTGTGATACTGGCCTTTGGTTGGGATATATGTTGGTCGGTCCTGACACGATCCATCCCAGTTGTGTTCGTTGAAGTGTGGGACCGGTATCCAACTTCATTCTATCATTGGTCAGGATGTCCCAAAAACCTTCAGCCCCCAACAAGATGTCGATAGGCGCTGCGATGTTGAAATTCGGGTCTGCCAATTCTAATCCATGAGGCAACTTAATCTGGTTTCTTGGTATTGATGTTTGCGGCAGACTTGTGGTTATTTCCTGTAATATCAGACAAGATATTGTATTTTTATAGTTGGTTCTTAAAGAATTAAAGTCTACCGACACACTTTTCCTTATGTGTGTAACATTATTGTATAGGCCCGATACCGGCTTATTTATGTGATTAAATTTTAAATTTAATTTTTTTGCAAAATCCTCTCTCATAAAATTGGATTGTGCTCCAGAGTCTATTAGTACTCTTGCCTTATATAAATTATTGTCGCTACCCACGATACCTACTATCGCCGTAGACAACAATACTAAATTTTCTGCCTTACCTACGGCAGAATGATTGTTAACTGAGACATCTTCTGCCTCAGTTCCTAAATTTGGAGATTCTACTCGGAATCCCTCTTTATGAAGCAACGTATTGTGATCATTACTGTCACATCGTTTGCATTTAAAGGTGATCCTGCAATCCTGTGCAAGATGACCCGGCTTCAAACATTTGAAGCATGCTCGGCTCTTTTTCAAGGCTTCTATCCTTTCCGATATTTTTAATTTTAGAAATTTTTTGCAGTAAAAGATCGGATGATCCTCACTGCAGAATGTGCATTTTCCCTTTTTTACAGATAATAACACAGTTGATTCCCTATTATTAATCCCTAAATGTGATTTAATTTGGCTGTGCGGTTTTTTGTCCGTAGTTTGCATAAGTTCTAAAGTTTGAGCTCGTGAAGCTAAACATTTCAAGAACTCTTTCAGTGTTGGCAACTTCCCTTCAATAGGGCTTTGTTCCCAATGTTTTCTAGTAATCTCATCTAATTTGTTTGAAATTATGTAAATAATTAAAGCATCCCATTGATTTACTTGAACTCCTAAGTTGTGTAAAGCCTTTAAGTTAACGTTAGTTCCATCTATCAATCGCCGCAATGCGACTGCATCTTCCTGCTTCATTTCCTTCATTTGGAATATGAATTGAATATGCTTATGTACAGTTGCCCTTAAATTAGAATATCTCTCATGTAATAGTTCCCATGCTCCTTGATATCCAGAATCAGAGATTTCTAAATTCGAAATGATTTTAATTGCTTCTCCCTTTAAGCAAGATTGCAAATAATAAAATTTCTGTACATTGCTTATCGATTTATTATTGTGAACTATATTCTTAAAAGTTTCTACAAAGGTGTTCCAATTTTTCTGATCTCCGTGGAATTCTTGTAACTTTAGGTCAGGTAATTTTATTTCTACCCTCGATTGTTCTACGGATTCTAATGCACCTTTGGCCGTTGCCATTAATGAATAATATTGATTTTCAAATGATTCTCTCTGAGAAGCATTTTCGCTTTCATTTACATCTGAGATTTCCTCAATTTCATCCTGAATAACTTCAAATTCATCAATTATAGATTTAATTCTGTCATATCTTAGTTTTATTTCGTGAGCTGAAAGAGTATTCAATGCATCATTGAATCTGGTTAATTTTCCCCTTAAAACTCCGCGTTTGTTTACTAATACTTTCAATTTCTCCATCGTATTATGAATCGCGACAATAAATTTCCGATAATTAAATGATCACAAAATAATTCACTAAAACTGGTAAATTATTCGCGTATTAATACTCCAATTTGAAAGAAATGATGACAAAATCCTTACAATGTTTACTATTTTTGATAAAATCTGCACATAAAACACGTAGGTAATATTGTTATTGTGAAATGTCATACAAAATTAAGTTATGACTTGCAATTTTTATGATGTTGACAAACAGTAAATCGGAATATCTTGTAACAAATTATTTCTAATATTATTATTTGAATAAAATAATAAGGATATTTTGGGAATTCTAGATGTGATAGGAGTTGGATTTGGAAGGATTGGACTTATCTGTCTGATGCGATGGCGTGTTTCCAGGTTCTCAGACTTCCAGCTACTTCCAGCTTGATCTCTCAAGGATCTCTTCAATATTTTTGGCCGCTTGGTTTTTGTTTAAATTTCTGTAATCTCGCTTGGATTACAATATCCGGATCGCTAGGACCATGTTGTAAATTGGGGTCCTTAGAATAATAAGTCAGATTCTTGAGAGTTAAACTGAATCACTTTTTATTTGACAATAAACTTCCAATTTCACAGGTATGATTAAGCACTTTTTAATAACTACTCTGGGTACCGGTACTAGTTCCCGTAGTTATTTCGGAGAGGTGAAACCTTTGATTGTTTTCGTATTAGAGCGCGTTTGTAAGCAAAGACCACCTTTTTATAACCTGACAAAAGACTGTTGACATTCAAATTTAAAAGGCCGCAAAACAGAAATCGTCTTTGCTGACAGAATTTAATCAAGCAATTAGCAGAGGCGCGAACCTTTCATAAATAATATAATTTAGCATTCATAGATGTCACTAGTGGTACATAATTACCCTGAAAATTATACAGTCTCAACAGTTCCCAATCGTATGAAATCAGTGGGACTGTGGCAATCGGGGCATGTTGTGAGGCTGAATGGAGTGGGGGAAGGAAGGAGATGGGGAATAGGAAGGCTGGCAAGTACTTGACTATTCAGATCTCGTCACCAAACATGGCTAAAGTAATTTCAAGCCACGTTTCAATTGTGATTGGTAATCTTAGAGGCATTGTCCCGGTAAAACAGAGATCCTGGCTTCCGTCGATTCCCGGTGCGACCGTTACCTTTTTATTTGTGTATCTTGTTTGTTTCATGTTTCGCTTAGATTTATTAGTATTATCTTCTTCTTCAATGATTAAGTATAAAATTGATAAGTATAACCTATTAAAGTTTATTTTATTAGATTAATTTGTCTTATTTAATGATTTCTTAATTAAAAACAATATATTCATTGTATATTTGCGGCATGTTCTAGAGTTTTTAAATACTTTCACTGCCACCCTTGTGAAAGAATCGAAACTTTGGTTGAAATGGCTTTCCCCACCTTCCTCTACCCCATCTCCTTCCCCTTCCCACCACAAATTTCAAACTACACTTTTAATAATATATCACACATCTTCTAGCGAGGAACAGCTCACTTTGGACAGAATAACAGACACTTTCCTGGACAAGCTGCTGACCAACAACCATCAGTCGGGGAACATTGCTTCTCTGGTGCAGGTCTTCATAACCCGGGCTACCGACTTGTTAGCTTCTCCTGACTCGGAGAAGTAAGTATTACAGTGACCACACAATAATATGTCTCATTAGAATATTGCGAAATCTATGATTATGCGCCCGTGGCGCCCTGATGAGGCTGCACGGGTGATGTTTCGTCCCTTCGCACCCGCATTCCTCATATGAATTGCCTACGAGTGTGTAGCTTAAAGGATCATCTACTCGTTAAGATAATAGACGCTGATCACCCGAAAAAAACGTCACAAGAGAGGCTCGTAAACAGCGTGAAAGTGTTAAATTAATTAAAATGCGCGGCTTAAATAAAGTGTTGATATATTTTGTATTGTTTCATATTTTTGCTTATTTACCTAATTCAGTAAGTTTAGATGTTATTTAAAAGTATTTAGCGAAACTTTTCTTTTACATATGCTTCTGAGGGATGTATTACACCTGAACTTATGGTTTATTTATTTTCTTCTTTTTCCAGCGTTATCCTATCGTGGCAGACGTTGAATGCATTATTCGTGGTTCGCTGCGTGACTAAGTATCTGGTAGAGAATGTGGACGAATCCACTCTGCGACAGCACATGTACTCTTGCTGGGAGCCGGAGCATAATCATGGAGTTAGTATTAATTTATTATATACTGTTTTTTGACCAACATTTTAGAAGATTTAAAAATTTAATAAAAAAAAAATTATCGGATTGACCACGAATTTGCAACAGTAGTAAATTTAAAAAAAATTTAAAACTATTCGAACACTTGTACACTTGTCCCTTTTTGCTAAAAACAATAAGTAGGCCTAAGCAAGATAAAAGGCTGTTTTTCAGTGACGTTTTACAAGGACTTCACTGTCAGAAGTGTATACAAATCCGCACAATCCAAATGTGTGTTTTTCAGGTCAACTCTAATTACGCAACCTATAAACAAATTTTACTATCCTGAGTCATAGGTCTATTCTAATATACCATCTTATATCCAGGCCCTGCCAAAATTAAATGCATCCGATCACGCCAACGGCAACCCCAGTACTGTGCCATCATCTCTCTCGAACCATGAGGCTTCGGAGCCATCCGAGGGTAGTCACGATCAGGTACGGAATGGAGCCGCCTCCGAAGTTGAGGATGGGGAGTCCCAGACTGCGGGCAAGTACCAGAACGGACCCGTGGAGATGCTGATTGATGCGCTGCTTGGTGTCATCATTGATGTTCCCGTCACGTGAGTTTTGAAAATGATTTTGTTAATGTTTTTTTTTTTTTTTTTTACTTACTTTCTTATTGATATGGTGAATATTAATATTGTAATTACACATCTGCCCTGATGATGGACACTGCAATGCTGTCCGAAACATTGGCTAAAGAAGGAGGTAGCGCAACACGGCATAATACCCCAAAAACAAATCACTGTTAGAGGTTAGATCTGATTAAGGATAAGTAAAAACTCCCGCAGCTTCCAGGCAGTTAAAACTCTTGTCCTGCAAAAAAGGTTTTTTATAATATTGTTTTATGTTTCCAGTGACAGCACATATTACCTTCACCTCGAGGCTATCAACACTCTTCTCATCCTTCTCTCAGTTCATCTATTCTCTCCCTCACACGGACCTGTGTCCAGTGTTGAGAACTCTCAGATATACAGGTACGAAACATGTCAACTCAGTATTTTAAATAAACCCCATATTACATGATAAAAGAATATTAAAAAAATATATGTAAACGAAATATTATGCTTAGGTTTTTGATTATATGATGGCTATACTTTTTTTTTCTACTAATGGTATATGTTTTTATCGTAGGACAATATTTGGCGGTAGATATTCGCTGCACTCCGCACTGCTCATTCGGGCACTTCTCCGGGATGTGGCGGCCATGACGCCACCCCCTCCCCCACCCGCCACCGGCAGCCTCGTGCTGGGTCTGGCTTGTTAGTATTCCATCATTCTTATTCATCCATAATCATAATCTAACCCCCATACTGATATGGATGTAACCCAGAGTTTTTAATCAGGGTAGGGAAGGAAAAACAGTGAATCAATTGGTATTAAAAAAAACTTACCACAGACATGGTAGGTTTTCGCTGAGAATGGCTAAGCTGCTGGTTTTAGCTGATGTTAGTTGGAATTACCTGCCACATCAAATATATAAAATATCAACTTCGTCTATGCATATTACCAGCCAATTACTGGATAAATAGAAAATTCATATTGTTTTCAACAGCACAATTGCATGAAAGAAAGCCAACATAATGTGATTTTTATTTAGTGAACAAATTAATAGAGGGCACTCCTTTTTTTCCGTTCGTATAGTTGGGGGGGTCAGAGGGGGACATCTAGGTCTGTGAGCCAGTCTATAGGGCCCCAGGTGTCGTTCTGTGGATCTCATCAATCCCTGTGGGGAATGAATGTAGCGGGCATTCGTTGACCACATGTTCGGTGGTCTGCACGGGACGGCATTTACACATCGCCGACTCTTGTGCTTCCACTGCTGTGCCCACATATGCATGGCGTTATTGAGGAAAGGAACCAGCAGAAAGCAATAACCCAATAAAATGTTTCAATATTACACAGTGTGAATAATTTTTACTGCTTTTTGTGCGGTTTCAGCCAGCATATGGTCGCTGATGTCCGGCTCTTCGTGGCGCGCCGAACCCGCCGATATGACGACCCTGCGCGCCACCCGGCCCATGGCCAGTCAGGCCTGCCTGCTCATCCTCGTGTTGGCCAACCACGCTCCCAGCTCCAACCTTTACAGGGAGGCGCTTTTTTCATGCCAAGGTGAGACTCTTGACAACTCTTCAGGCCTATTCTGTTTGATCTCTTTAAGCATTCTGTGCACCTGGTAGATTCGATGTTGCAGGTTAAGAGATTCTTGCTTGTGTAGTGGTGTACTGCGTCATAGGACTACTACGGGGTGAGAAGATACTGCGGGCGGGAGTTTACAAACTGCAGTAGAACCTCGTTAATTCGAAATCCACGGGACATCAAAAATCAAATTTCGAATTAACGAATTCCCACGTAATTCGCAATTTTATGAAAAAAAAAAAAAAAATACGCCGAAAATCGGTTTTCTCGGCCGCCTCTTCAAATCCGGGTGGTATTTTAGGAGTAAATTCGTATTAATACCAATTATTTCTTTATTTTCGCGGCCGATTACCGTAGCAACCGGCCCTTTAAATTCAGATATTCGCAATAAATTCGTAAAAATGCTATATATTTACGCGTAAATCGAGATTTCGCGGCGGATTTCGGTCGCGGCTGGCCCTTTATTTCGAATATCTGAATTTAAATTCGTAAAAATACGATATATTTCCGCGTAAATAGAGAATTCGCGGCCGTATTCCGTCGCGGCCCACCCTTTAAATTCAGATTTTTGATGTAAATTCGTAAAAATAAGATATTTTTCCGCGTAAATCGAGAATTCGCGGCCGTATTCCGTCGCGGTCGGCTCTTTAAATTCAGATATTCGAAATAAATTCGCAAAAATACGATATATTTCCGTGTATATCGAGAATGCGCGGCCGATTTCCGTCGCGGCCGACCCTTTAAATTCAGATATTTGATGTAAATTCGTAAAAATACGATATATTTCCGCGTAAATCGAATTTTATCGGCAGTTTTTCGTCGCGGCCGGCCTTTTATGTTCAGATATTTGAAGTAAATTCGTAAAAATATGTCATATTTCGGCGTGAATCAAAATTTTTCGGCCGATTTCCGTCGCGCCGTATTTTTTAACTCGGATATTCGAAGTAAAGATAGTAAAAATACGATATATTTCCGCGTAAATTGAAATTTCGTGTCCGATTTCCGTCGCGGCGGGCCCTCTAAAATTTAGATATTCGAAATAAATTCGTAAAAATACGATATATTTACGCGTAAATCGAGATTTCGCGGCTGATTTCCGTCGCGGCCGGCCCTTTAAATTCAAATATTTGGTGTAAATTCGTAAAACTACGACATATATCCGTGTAAAATGTATTTTCTCGGTCCTTCAAACTCGGATATTCGAAATAAATTGGAAAAAATACGACATTCCAGTGTAAATCGATTCAGATTTACAAAATAATAATACTAATTAGGACGATGTATAACCACGTAAAAATACATTTTTCGGCGTTTTATCGCCACGGCTGACTTTTAGATTTACGAAATATTATGATTTATTTTCGCAAAAATCAAATTTTTTCGAATTACAAGAAGAAATTTTAGTGCGCGGACAAAAATAAATTTTGAATTACGAATTAACGAATTTCGAATTAAAAAACCATTTTGTATGAAACGAAAATTTCGAATTATGCGTTTTTTCGAATTATCGGGGTTCGAATTAACGGGGTTCTACTGTATTTTGAACCAGTTTGAATCACTTTCGGTGTGCACAAACACATTCAAACATACTCCTTTTAACACTCCTGCTTCAAAGATGTGATAATACACTCTCCCCAAACAAGAATTTTTTGCAATATCTAAGTTTTTTTACATCACACTTGTACTCTATAATAATTTGCATTAATTAATGATTGAAGACGAGACGTCCATTTAAAACGGTAACGTAATAACTGAGTGTTACTGGAAAGAGCAAAAGGAATATTGATAGACACAATCGCTTCGCGATTTTATGGAGCACGCTAATGACCCCCTTTCGGATCGTAAATGAACAAAATCAGTTTAAGACGACTACATTATATTAATGTTTAATACTGAGACAAAATGTCCTGTGCTTTGATTAATTTTATAAACTTCCAGATGTCCAGCAGGCCGGAGCCCTGGGGGTAGAATTTGGGGCTCTCTACCAGGCCACGGGGAAGGCAGCCGACGCAGAGCATGTGACGCTGCTGCTCTACTTGCTGCTGCACAGGAACCTGCACTTCCGCGGGTACTTGCTGGCCAGACCCGATCTGCAGACGCTGGTGAGTAGCAATGGTGGAATTAACATAGCAAAGTTGTGAATACTGATATTTTTCAGCCATTAGATAACATTTTAAGAATAGTGGTAGGCAATATCACCATTTAGAATCGAAACCTTACTTAAAATGGCTTTAGCCACTGTGTTTGGTGACCAGATCTAATTAGCCAGGTATTTCCCAACCTTCATCTTCCCCATCTCCTTCCCCTCCCTCTCCCTTCAATCTCAATTGGCAATGTCATAGTCCCACTGACTATGATTGGTACTCTTGTATGGAATTCACATAAAACACAGTTTTACAGTGTTTTAATGCTTGTAATTTTTTGTTTCAGGTTGTGCCCATAATGAAGACATTGTACGATGCGCCCAGCAGTAGCTCACACCATATTTACATGTCTCTCATAGTGCTGTTAATACTGTCAGAAGATGATAATTTCAACAAGGGCATACATGAAACGGTAAGTTATTTTTATCGTGCTTATTTTGAGGGTTCCTCTATATATTCACATTTCAAAGGCCTTTTTTCTTCCGTGTTAGTGCTTTGTTTAGTGTCTAGATATTTACTACGGTTAGTTGGCATTATTTGCGAACACGGTCAGACACGGTCAGTCGGTAGACAAGAGCCGCCACTTTTAGCACGGCCTCCATGGTGTCATATAAGCTGTCAATATGCACAACGTTTTTTAATAATGTAATTCGTAATGCAGAATTACTGGCTATGTAGCTCTAAGAATTGAAAGAAATGGTATACACGGTCAATTAATCACGAATTAAGTTGGATTAATGAAATTGTTTAAATGTCACATGCTGTATCTAAAGACCTCATTAAATAATTAACTTATGTAGCCATTTGACATTTAGGAATTTCAATCCACAGACCGATCCACCAGTGTTGCCACTGCAAAACGTTTTCTTATTTATTTTTTGGCAATATCAGTTTGGCTATCGACAGCGCAACTGTACTTGGGATATTGATATAAAATCATCGGAAGTTAAGCCTATCGATCCTAAATTTTTAAGTTATCATTTTGAGCGTGCTAGACCCCCTAATGTCCATACAAAACAGACAAATAGAAAAAACAATAAATATCATTAATTATTGTTTTAAAACTAGCTTTATCTACATCCTTTGTAAAGAACATTGACAAATTGGTTATCTGCTTTTTTAAAATTATTTTAGATCCTCAAGAACATAACCTGGTATACGGAGCGTTCCATTCCCGAAATCACAGTCGGCGGTCTCCTTATCCTGGTCATCGTGAGGACTATCCAGTTCAACATGCTGCGCTCGCGTGACAAATACCTCCACACTAACTGTCTGGCCGCACTGGCTAATATGAGTAGTGAGTAATCTTTTTTCCTGGTATTCGTTGAACCTTTTTAAATTTCAACGCCTCTGCAACAATATACAGGGTGTATCGGCACTAACCCGACAAACTTTAACCAGCTATTCCTTAGCACATTTGGAGTAAAAAATGTTATGGGCACTTTGCTGTCCGGTAGCATTTTTTTTTCAATTAAAAACAAAAAAAAATAAAATTTCCACACTACATCACTGTCATTGGCATTGCGTTTCGTGTTCAACAGCTGTTATAAGCAAGTATGTCGAAGAGCGTCTTCGCTCTTTCGCACACACTAAATAATAATAGTTAAAAATGAGACGAATGGTGCCGTGCCATTTCGTTGTGATTGTAAGTGTGCGCCAATATAGGTACACACGTGCATTATTCAACGGAATTCGAATAAAATATTTGCCAGATGGGTTTTCAAACTTTGACAAAGGATAAAACAGTGGTGACATGTGGTGAAAATATGAATAATAAATTTTTTATTAAAAAAAAACGTTACCGGACAGCAAAGTGCACATAAGATTTTTTACTCCAAATATGCTAAGGAATAGCTGGTGAAAGTTTGTCGGGTACGTGCCGATACACCCTGTATAGAAAAATTTCTTTTATCGCTTTTCTTTTGTCCAGAGTTTTTTTAATTTTCATTAATGTACAGTATACAGATAATTAGACGATTTTTAAAAAATTTCAAAGTTTAATGTATAATTACCTTTATTTATGAATGACCTATATCTAGCATTTGGTAAACATTCCTTTGTTCTTAAGGTTAAATGCGACATTCTCTGGAGTGAATCACCGATACCATATGGTATTTGTATGCCTTTCTTGAAAGAATTCAGTGTTCATACAGACTGAACGTATTTTAATAAATTTATTAAATTAACTATGAACATGACGATAGCGTTAATTTAATTATTTTATTAAAATCCACAATTTGTAAGTTATGCTTTACAATATTAAGACTTTTTTTTGTTTGCCCCCGTACATATGCAATATGAATATGGTATTTTGTTCCTATCATAACTCGATTCTTTCAAGAAAGGTATACAAATATATTATTGGATTGAATCACCGATAATAATTTGTCTTAATATTGTAAAGCATAACTTGCAAAAAGCATGTTTAAAAAAATAACCCTCCAGTCAGTTCAATTGAAATTATTATTTAAATAAATTTGTAAAGGAGCGTTACATGAATATATATAAAGTAGGTATCAACTATACTAACAGAGCTTGCCTTTTAAAGCCAGCTTCATTGATGCTAATTACGTCGATATCGAAATTCATTCTGTTCAACAGCAAAATTGCTCACCCCACCGGCATGACCATTGGCAAGTTGGTCCTGCAGGCAGGGAGGTAGAACAGTTTATGGCTGTCGGTGCAGACATAACCTTGGGGAATATGGAAATGAATGCTGCCCATGATAGTCTCTGAGTTTTCATACCATCTCCGAATAAGTCTGAAGAAATGTGTATATCACTTCTGACCCCTAGATGGTTCATTCCAAAAGAAAGTTGGTAGGATAGAGCCACTGATAGTAGCCATAACTTTCTTCTTTCCAAAGTGAGGGAATGCTTTACCTGGTGTGGAATCCAAATTACTGACCACTTTTAAGTCTACTCCTTACTAAGGAATTGATTAAAATTAATCTTGTTCGCCTCTAGAAAACGGCTCTGCTCCTATCGATCTCCTGCTGTCTCCCTTTAGTTCCTTATGCACCCTAGGACGTTGTGTTCATCTCCCCTCCGTCCAGCCACCTAAGTTACAATACTCTACCAACACTCCTATGTCCTGCAGGTTTATTATAATGAAACCTCTTTTGTATTTATCTCCCATCCTTTCCATAGTCCTGCTAAGTGTAGCCGCCCAAATTTTATGCATCTTGTTATTGATGGTTAGTTTTTCGATATGCTGTTTTTCTGGTATTCAATTTGTATTTATTTCCAGGTGAGTTTAGAAACCTCCATCCCTACGTGGCACAGCGGATAGTGTCGCTATTTGAGACACTTTCCAAGAAGCATACCCGTCTGGTTGTCAGGGTTCACCGACCACAGGCTTCTCCCTCCACGACTGCCGTTATAGAAGCTGACCAAGAAGTGGCCCTCGACATGGAGCCAGAGGAAGTGCTTACTGAGGAAATTGCAGAGGAACTGGTGAGTTACAAATAATGTACCATGTAACCTCTTTAGACATTATGTGCTCCTTGTAGATTCCAGTGGCAGTCTGTGACTTTTTGGTGAGCTTTGTGAGAGAAGAGAAGAAGATTTCGAGGATTCTTTCAGTTTGGGGAAACTGAAAATCTTTCTACAAAAATTGAAGTCTTTAAAAAAAAAATGATGTGACCACATTGCACTCTACACGCTTTTATTAGATTCAATATAACGTATTAAAATTTTCTGTTATTCCTCGTGCATATCTAGCATAACGACTAATGATGGGTTGTGTCACAAAATTTGAACAATTCATCTAATTTCAAAGTTAAAATTCATCATAATCATCCGCCGGTTGTTTTACAGTACTTGGATAATAACAGAACTTGAATAGGACTTTCACAGTTCTTTCTGCAGTCATGCTAGGGAACGAAGTAAAGGTATCGACATTATCGAAAAAATCCTTTATCCGTCGACCGTGCTCTAGTACCAATCTCCTCTAGAATGACCTTTCTAAGATAATTTTTTTTAAATTTTGTATTATAATCAGCGCCATTGCTTCTTGAATTCGGTGAATTTGATACAGTATAAGTGTGGTAATATGGCGCGTGTATCTGTCAATAATTCTTATCATTTGAACCCCATACTCATTTTAGGCTCTTAAACTCACACCAACTATAATTTTTTCAACAGCTGCAGGACATAGCTGTTGTGGAGGAGGTACTGCGAATGGTGCTGGAGATCATCAACAGTTGCGTCAGCTGCCAGCTGCGTTCCAACATCCACCTGGTGTACTCGCTGCTCCACAAGAGGGCGCTGTTCCAGAGATATCGCGGCCACCAGCACCTCAATGATCTCATACAGAACATTGAAATGGTAAGACTTTTTCGTTATGAAAAATTTTACACAAAAACGAAATGCATAGGCGCCTGCTTTTGCAGTGGTTTTTACGTTGAAATTTACATATGTATTATTAAATACGAATCTTATACATTTATGAAATTTAAGTATTATTAAATACAATTTACTGCATTTAATTTTGTCTATCATCTATGATATAAATTTTTCATTCTCTTGTACAATAGGTCGTGGGCTACTTCTCAGCACGCCTGCAGCGCGCCCAAGAACAGAAAGGCGCTTTAGGGGCAGCAGAGGTTTTGGCAGTCATCACAAGGGCCGCTGACCACTGGTCCAACGACCGCTTGAGGGTCAGTATCCACTTGATATTTTATTTTGTTTTATTTTGGTGTTCTCCAAACAAACAATTGGCGTATTACAGAGAGGAATTTTTTCACAAAACGGCCCGGTATAAATCATCCAAATATACCATACGATATCGAGCTGTTTCTGCACATGTTGCGTTCGCCGTACTGACTTTGAGGACATCATTAAAACGTTTCATTCTAACAAGCTATAAAATAAAATTACGCAACTTAAAATCGAACAGGTCTGGCCAGACCTTGTTGGTCATCGGAAGGTTTAGTGCGATTATTTCAATCCTTATTTAAAAAAATCACATCAAGGACGCTATAAAGAAATAACTTAATTTCATTAATTGAATTGTTCCTCTTTGTGTTTATTGCAGAAATTCCCTGACCTAAAGTTCCGCTATGTCGAAGAAGATCAACCAGAAGAATTCTTCACTCCCTACGTGTGGTCTCTGGTCTGCGTCCACGGCTCCATCCGGTGGTCAATAGACCCCAGCCTCATGCCCGACCTGTCCTGCTGATTACCTGGCAGTGGTCAGCCAGATCATTGGCTAGGCGAGGTTAAGAATATTGATCGCCTAACCAATGTTTAGCAGTAGAACGAGTGGCCAACAGTGGTTTGGCCATTTTAATAATATATCATTAATCTTGGACGTTAATTCACCAGGCAATGTTTAGCATAATTATTGGCTAGGCAATGATTAGAATGATGATGGCCTAGCTATATCTTACTAGGCAATGTTTACGTTTTCTTATCAGACTTCAAATAGAATTGGTCTTGATAATGGTTAGATCTTTTTACTATGTATATGATCAATAATGGAATCAACACTGTCAAGGCAATGTTTAGAACTATGATTGCCTGGCCAATACCATAGAGATTACTGGTTAGGTTAAACAAAGATTGTCTAACTAACCGATGTCTGAAGATAATTGACTAGGCAATATTTCGAATGCTGATTTCCCAGTCAATGTATGGGGAGATTATTGACTGGGCAATGTTTAAAATAATGATTTCTTGTTCAATAATTAGTGATTATTGGCTAGGCAATGTTTAGAATGCTCATTGCCTCGTCGATATGTGGGAAGATTATTAGTTGGGCAATGTTTAGAACTATGATAGCCCTTAAAATATCAGGAAACTATTGACTGCGTGCATTATTTAGTTAGAGATTAAATGCCTGTAAAAGAAAGAAAGATTATTAAACATGTAAAAGAACACAACAAATTTAAAAAAATTTTGGGAACCAGAAATATTATTGCCTGGTTGATGTTTTTACAAAATTATTGCCTGGCCAATATTTTTAATCATTATTTATTGCCTTAGCGATATTTTAATTATTTATTTCCTCCCTAAAAGTTGTACTAATTGCTGCCTGTTCATTGTTTTCATTAATTATTGACCGGCCAATATTTTTCATGCCTGGTCAATAATCATGCATTACCCATTGCCTGGCCAAAAATCGACCATCACTTAAATTATTGTACCGAGAAGTATCAGACGAATGTAGTATAAATTATTAGAATTAATACCTTTTTATATTCAACCGAATGCTTTGTATGGCTTTCTCTAAATTTCCATTTAATCTCGGTCACAAATCATCCTCCACACATTTTCTAACTAACACCAAAATCAGCTACATTCAGCTCCAAAAATAACAAAACAGTTCTTCTGCTGCAGCGTACTTTACCAACCTTCATATATTTTCGCAGCCAGCTGTGCTAATAAATATTTGACCTCTTTTAAAAATTAATATAAAACTCAAAATCAAAAAAAATTTCCCTTCGCTTAGCTTGCTTTAAAGATATGGTCTTTCTGTACTCGCTGTGGTTTTTGGAATGGGCCTCCATAAATACTCCTCCAATATTTTTCTGGTACATACATATATTTGGACTACTTTACGTGAACATCCTATTCTTGCCTGTTTTTATTAACTCAAAATTAAAGCTACTACTTGTTCCAATTAATAATTTTACCATAGTTTTGGAAGTGGCTATCTTTGAAATATTGATTTAGATTAACAGTTTCTTTTAGGAGTAAAATTCAGCAGACTTGTCAATCAATTCATTAAATGGATGCCAATTGAATCTATTCCTTACTTATGATATTAAATAAATCTATTACACTGATATTCACCACATTAATTGAATTGATTTATTCTGATTCCTCGTGAATGTTTAATTATTTCCTTCTGATTCGCCACGTTAATTGATACATTTCATTCTGATTCATTAGATCAAATGAATCAATTCTTTCGGTTCCAATATGTATTTGAATCAATTCATTATGAATGAATTCATCACAATGATTAATTCTGTTTCGCTACGTCAATTGATGCACTTACTTTAGATTTACTATGCCAATTGAATCAGCTCATGCCAGTAAATCATTCCATTCTGATGCAAGTGAGTCAATTAACTGGGGTTCACTGTATAATTGAATCAATTCATTCTGATTCACTGAGATTTACTTATTTTAGATTTGCTACGCCAATTGTATCACTTCAAGCAAGTGATTGATTCCATTCTGATTCGCTACACATGTGAATAAATTGATTAAACATGTTAAGTGAATCGATTCATTATGTACTTTATAATTGAAAAGAAATTAAATGCTGTCGATCTCATTACTTAAAATGTGGAATCGAAAAAATTGTGTCCTATAACATTCAATTTTCTTTTATATAGTATACATTATATTCTGTCTTTGCGTATGACAAACTTAGGGACTCTGCAATTTCTTCTGTTTGTTTAATTTGCTTCCTTCTCTGACTACGGTTTGTGCAATCTTCAAATACTTTACGATGCTGTTCCTTGGAAGGCTGACATAACCGTGTGAGTTTTTACCTGTTAATTCTGGACTGCGAATAAGCTTAACTGTAGAAAATCAACATTTAACATATTTTTCACAAATTTGTAGTGCTGTATCTTTTGTATCTCTTCCCATCCTTAGGAAAGTTGGTGCGATGCATTTTAATTGGTACGCATTGTAATAAAATCGTATGCTATTAACTGTAATGGAGCACTTTGGGACGTGTTTTTGAGAAATGTTTAAAACTCAAGTAAGATCTCTTTCTTTAATATATCGTCCTTCGGCATACCATACTGGTTTGTAGCTATGTGGGCAAATGCGTCGGGTTCGTCCCATGTGTCGTGGGTTCAATTCCTCCATCATTAAACATCTGAAACTAACATGCAGCATTGTTCTTAGAAGCGGTGTCACTTATTGTCCATAAAAATTAACAATTTTGCAAATCTTCGGCATTCTGTCAATAAACATACTCGGAGAAAATGATTCCAAATCAAATCGCATTAAAAGTGAAAACATTGTCATATGACCGGTCTTTAATACAAAAAAAACCCATTCTCGTTTCGCATGATTGCACGCTGAACGACGATATGAATTATGTTATTATTTGCTGTTTTATGGATTTACTTGCAAAATGAATTTGACAGCTTATTTATTTAATCATTTTAGTACATATTAGCAATTTACCAAATAAATTACATTTTGTTTTCATTGTAATATTATTATTGTATTATTCCACGAATATTATATTTTTATTATTATTTTGTGTGTTTAAATGACTTATGTACCTTTGTGTAAGATAAAATTTGATTAAAAAAATTAATAATGAGTTAATTTATTTAATGGGGTTTCACAATACATGTCTGAAATGTCAACTACCTGTCTTACCTCAAAATATTATTTTTATGTATAAAAAATTAATCAATTGTATATTTCAATAAATTATATGTGTCTTAAAGAAACATGTGTTTTTTTGTTGTTGTTGGGTTAGGTTAGGTTAGGTTAGGTTAGGTTAGGTTAGGTTAGGTTAGGTTAGGTTAGGTTAGGTTAGGTTAGGTTAGGTTAGGTTAGGTTAGGTTAGGTTAGGTTAGGTTAGGTTAGGTTAGGTTAGGTTAGGTTAGGTTAGGTTAGGTTAGGTTAGGTTAGGTTACAGAAACTGGCTGTTCACTTCTGTTCATGAATGCTTATAATCTAGGCATTCGTAGATGGCAGTAATTTGATTATTTTATGAAAATACACTTTTTGCAAGTTATGCTTTAATATATTGAGACAAATTATTTGTTTGCGCCCGTACATATGCAATTAGAATATGAATAAATAGTTTTGTCCGAAAAAAACTAAATATTCATAAAATAATTCAATTTATGCCATCTATGAATGTGTAGAATGTAACGATTGTACATTACGTTTACCCTTAAGTCTTCAGGCTAATTTGTTCGCTCTTGGGAAAGACTCAAATGGTCTTGTAGAAATCGTTCTATCTCTCGTAATGTCTTGGTTAGAAATATGATCTAAACGGTGACCGGATAAATCATCACAATGATAATTCATCACATCTTTAAAAAGTTATATAAAGTGATTAAACAAAAACTTTATTAACTGGGTTAAGTAGGTTAGGTTAGGTTAAGTTAGGTTAAAAATTTTTTTTTTTTTTCATCGTTTCTAAATAATTTATATCACTTTTTAAAAGTGTGTTGAATTGTCACTGTGTTGAGTTATCATGGAACCGAAATAAACACTGTTAGAAAGAGAAAACACAACGCTTTATTTCCAACTCTTGAAGTTAACTACAGAAGTATTTTAATGTACACTTTTATGAAACCAAAAGTTCCGAATTCAATTTGGAAAAAAAAATACAGTGTGTGGCAAGCCTACGCACGACGGAAGTGAAACTTTTAGTATTCTTCTCTCTCTCTTTTCATTTCATTCTCTCTTTTTTTCTGTCTATTGACATATTTATAAGTAGCATGCGATAAAAAAACATTAAAAGTTATAAAAATATGGGATTCGAACCCGGGTCCTGCATAACGAGTGTCGAACGCTCTGCCTCTAGACCGCGAAGAGAGGTATCTCGCGCAAATTAAAGTAAAGGTAAATTAACAAATTTATGTAATTTTTTACTACATTTTTTACAAATCGTTGATAAATAAAAATAATTAATCAAAATACCGAGCGACTCTACTGGCTTGATTTGTAAGCTATATTTCGACCAAAATATCATATAGGTACCGTAAAGTAAAGTAATAAAAATAATTAATTAATATCATATAGGGCCTTGATTAGTAATTTTAATGATTCAAAATAAAAATAATTAATCAAAATACCGAGCGACTCTACCGGCTCGATTTGTAAGCTATATTTCGACCAAAATATCATATAGGTAGCGTAAAGTAAAGTAAAGGTAAATTAACAAATTTATGTAATTTTTTACTACATTATTACAAATCGTTGATAAAAAAAAATTAAAAGTTATAAAAATATGGGATTCGAACCCGGGTCCTGCATAACGAGTGTCGAACGCTCTGCCTCTAGACCGCGGTTATTACGTATTCGACCAAAATATCATATAGTCAAAATATCTAAAAGTCGCAGCACGAGAGCATTTTATGACTTTTCCTCGTATTCACTTCCGTCGTGCGTAGGCTTGCCACACACTGTATTTTTTTTATTAATTATTCTTGTATGAAACAATAAAAAAGTGAGGTGACAGTAACGTTTTTAATACATTTGTATAACAAAATGCGTGTATTTTTATATATCTTTTTGTTATGTCTCTTGGCCTAAGCCATTTCAAGCAATGTTTCATTTCAATGTTTGAGCAAACATGAAACACTGGGGCGTGACCATACCCATTGGTACAAATGTTTTTGTTTTCCCACAGCCTTGTAAAGCAAATGTTTCACATTTGCTCAAACATGTTCAATGTTTTGAAAACGTTTGTCTAGGGAGACCCGGAATTACCAGGATGGGACCCGGCTTTACCAGGATGTTTACCCGGCCTCCACTTGGGAATGAGGTGCAAATTTTACAAAAAATCTTTTTTGTTTACTTAATTTCTTCATTGAAAAAAAATGAAATGATTTGTAGGGATCTCAATATTCGATTACGAGAGATTGAATCACAAATAAACCATTATTTTTACAATGGAAATCGTTTGAAATCTATGACAACAGATGGCAGTAGTTGTATCAAAATATGCAATATTTATATTTGTTTTATTTTTTCTCTTTCTTTTTCACGAGTTGAAACTTGTGAGTTGCAGCACCACCGCGTAGCTTCTCCACATTCTTCTTCTTCTTCTTTCGTATGGCGGGGGTGTCATAGGGGGATGTCTAGGTCTTCGAGCCATTCTAAGGCCTCAGACCATTAAAAAAACCTATATTTTTAATGTGAATACTAGGAACCAGTGGGACTATAGCATTATAGGTGTGTTTGTGAGGTTGAAAAGTGTAGAAAGATGTGTGGAAGATAAAAATTTAGGATGTCACCAAATACGGCTAAAGCCATTTAAAGCAACATAGTATTGCATCAGGGCGTTTTGAGAGTATCTACCACGAAACTGCAGTAAGTATACTCACTACATAATTCTGTTATATTGGGATGTGGTAAGTAGATACTATGTATAAAAAATCATTTAAATATATTTATTATTTTTAAAGATTTAGCTGAATGCATTAAGTGTATTAACAGATTGTAAAAAAAAATCTGAAATTACTCCAGACAACTTTTTCCTTAAAAAAGGGATTTTGATTTTATGAAAATATTTACCGCAGTAAAAATGTTAACTAAAAATTGAGTGGTAGAGTAGAGAACTTGCAAAGTATCCGGCTATTCAGATCTGGTCATCATTAGTAATAACAATGCAGAAAAACGTATGTGCAGAATAAAATTTCATATGTCAAAAATATTTTTTAAACTCTTTCCCCTGGCTGTTGCCGACTTGTACCTACTTGTAGGTACTTTTAAATAACACAGTCTTAATAAAATGAAATAAAAACACCATTCCCAATTATTTCACAACGGAAGTTTATCAACTGTGTCAACAAGAAGATTAAATCACAATTATAAAAATATTAAATGTTGTCAGGATGGGTCTTGTATTATAAAACTGTGAAGCCTTCAGCATTACGATGAAAGTCCGTCAAAAATAACCAGAAACCTAATCTAATATGCAGGGCTGGCCCTGTGCAAGTAGTCCGCTCCGGGCACCGACTTGCTAAGGCGCCAAGAAGCCAAGGTGCTGATAATACCTAACTCCTAATACATCGCCTTTTAGGATTTACCAGTTCCTGGCGGCAAGAGAGTTTCGATGACCGCCAACCGCCCCATTCAATTTCTCGGTGTTAAATCTAAGCCGTTTTTTAAAAGTGTATAATCATATTATGTTTGTGGCAACCAAATTGACGGCAGGTACTTTAAAACCTTCTTCTACTTCATCTCCCCCCTCGCATTTTAGCTTTTTGAATCACAACATTCAGTACCGGCCCTGAGTCAAACGGTGCCTTGCCGCTAGTAAAAACTTCAAGGGCGCTGTATTAGTTGTTAGGTTAGGTAGGACAGCGCCCGGAGCGGACTGCTCGAATGGGGTAATTTCACAAACTATGAATACCGTTAAAAATGTGTTGAGGATTTAATGTTTATTTTTCTTATTATCATTATGATTCTGAAAATGTGTAAAATTTTAATATTTTTATTCATAATTATTGATTTAACCTTTCCCTTACTGTGCTAAAAAAATCCACGCGTTCCGGTGCTGTGTAGTCAATACACATCTCAAAATAAGCGATTTAATATCGGAAAAATATAAATATTCATAGCTAATCATAGACATATGAATATTAGTAGACCTGCCCTAAGTGATTAAAAGCGTATTATCCCCACTCCCCATACCGGTTCCATTGGAGCCGGCTGGGCTCGCGTATGGCCTCAAGTGAAATTTGAAAACGTGACGTCATCATTCTTGTGCGAACTATGGTTGAGGCATCATCGGTTCATTTTACGAAATAACACGGCAAAATGTTGACTTGTACTATGAAAACTTGTAAAAATAGATGTGAAAAAGAGAATAAACCCAATTGTCGTATTACATTCCATATATAAGCATTATTTTAAGCATATTCACATCGTATAATATAGATCAGTTTTAGAAACATATACTATCACATCGAGAAACGTCTGGACGCGAAACACAAAGCTGGTTGGTTGCTGGGAAGTAAATTATGAACATTTATAAAAGTGTCTTAACTAAATACTTAAACGAAATATTCGACTGTGAAAATAGAACCGAATTTTTTTGCCGAATTTGGACTTCGCAAATTTGTTCATAACGTGGCGAGTAATTTGCGCTCCCATGTAAAAATGTCTATTCATTCAAAAGCAGATTTTACTTTTAAGAAGTAAATGGTGATATTATAATGCGAGATGCCTATTTACTGTCAGATTGATTTATTGACGAATCACAGTCAGCCTTACGCCCTTCGTTCTTCAACAGTTGATTTTACCCCTCGCCATTATCTTCTCGTCTATTAATTCCTATGTCTGTGTAGCTAATCTAATATAAAGCTTATGTTTATTATATTTTATATCAAAAGTGATAATAATTGTAATTTAATTGCTGAAAACATGAAAAACCATAGGCAGATGCTAAAAAAACGTGCGAGGGGTCCACATCTAACGACGGTCCGCGACCGAATGGCTGGCGGCTGGCACATACGCAGTTATGCGGTCGTAGGTATCGATGGTCTAAATCAAAATACAACTGCGGACGTGTGGATTTCTCATGTTCTCGCATAGCGAACTAAAGCGGGACATCAATAGCGTGTCATTTCCTCGCACACTCTTCGCGTAACAGTGTCACACGGTTGATTGTATTGGTGTATTTGTTCCCGATTTTTAACAAAAATCTGTAATTTTTAATTGAATTTGAAAACTATGTAAAATATTATTTTTTAATTCACTGCATAAATGTATAACGGAGGAATACCCAAAATCTGAATAAAGAATTTATTATATTTATAGAGTTATTAAAGCAATGTGTAGTAAATACACACCACAGATAAGGAAAGGTTAAAAAACCGCACATTCCGAAACGGTTCTAATTGGCTACAACTTCATTATGAAATAGAAACCGCCAATGTCTGGTAAGTCAGCTGTCACCAACGTCGCCCGGCGTGCTGTAAACGCCGCCGAATTAACGAATAAAAATGTCGTTTTGGTGGCAAATCGAAAATGTCACATTTTGATTTGTTATAGAAAATTTTACGATGGTAGAAAAATAAAATAAAAATACCTTTATTATGGTTTTCGAGAAAAAAATAGTATGCCCTATTGCTCCTGCACAGGGCCAGCCCATGCCTCAACATGCCTCAATTGGCCAATTGGAGATTTTCCGCTTATTTCCGCTGGGTTCGGACAATGGGTGCAGTTTTCACATGTAATAACGTACCTACCAATGGCGTTATTGTTTTTTTCTTAATGCTCCTGCTTCTCTACAGTTCTTTCATCTCTACTATCTGACGAGCATCTAATTGGAAAAAGCCTTTTATAATTACGTGCGAAGAATCGTAAACATTATCATCATTTTATTTAAAACACCACCAAGGAAACCTGAATCCGGTTTGCACCGCGTTAAAATATTTCTTTCGCGAAGACTTTATCAGGATATATGATCAGCAGAGATGTGCAAAATGGGTACTTACCCAAAACCATTTGAAATGCAAAATGGAAATGGGTCAAAACTTTTCCATTTGAAAATGCAAAATGCAAAATGGTTTCTCAGGTCAAACAATTAAAATAATTATAGAATTTTTAAACAATTTTGTCATTTAATAGCGGACATCAATGTAGAACAAACATATTACATGATGGTAAATCCAAAAACACCACAACTACAGATTATGAAACCACAAAAAATTTGCGCGGGACTAATGTTGCCAACGTAAAAACATAGAAACTGCTATCTAACATTTAATATTACAGCGTCATGGCCCCATGCTCAGTACCTATTTGAATCAGTATTTTTTGTAATGGTATCACTCAATTGCCAGGAGGTTGCGAAGTTGAGGACCGACTGATATTTGGGGCTTATGAAAAAAAGATGAGTGGAGATAGTAGGAAGAATGCTGCAGAAAAGCATTTAAAATGGAAAATGCATTGAGAAAAGCATTTAAAATGGAAAATTCAAAATGGTTTTTAGAAAAGCATTTAAAATGCAAAATGGAAAATACCCATTTTGCATTTCCATTTGAAATGGATTTATTTGAAATAAAGCACATCTCTGATGATCAGATATACGTAGGGGGGAAATTTCAGCACATCTTCTTCAGATGTCCTCCCGTATCGGAGGTTGGCTATCATCATGGCAATCTTCACCCTGCAGACTGCAGCCCGGAACAGCTCTGCGGAACCTCAAATACGTTTTCTAATCATCCCCTGGAATATCATTTGGAAAATCTTGTATTGTTTGTTCCTCTTAATAATGATTAAGATCTTACGGCAATTTCACAATAACTTTCTCTGTTCCAGGAGACTAACCAACCAACACACAAAGTAATCGCCAGATTTCTGCACTTACCAGATTTGATGATTCTTTGGTTTAATGTCCAGCGGGGCCAGTACTTGGGAATAACGTTATATTAATCACATATCACCCCTTTACACATGAACTAATGCAGACAATCGGCTAGCATGTGCTACGAACAATGAAATTAAACGGCGGTTTTTCTCTCCGGTCTTTCGTTGATGACGGTTGAATTGTTTACTTGCCGCATTTTTTCCTAGGTACGTGCCGTTCCATGTACAAAATCAAGGCGGAGTTTGAATTCCTGCTTTGTGGTTGGTGGGAGCAGAACAAAGCTGAGAATGCCAGAAAAATGACAAACGTCATAACTAAACTCATCAGGAATGTTCCAAAATAACTGAATTATCTATACAGCCACGCAGCAGTCAGCACCAGTCTAAACAAATGGGTGGGCATAATCTCTACACTATCATTAGTTATTTGCGTGGAAACATCTTTGTCACTGAACTTAATAATTTATAGGGAAAATGAAAGTCACATTTCTAAGAAATTATTGGTGAATCTTACAACGACTTTAAATTAAGTACAGGGTAGTGAAATATAATTCATTTTATCAGAAACAGGCAAATTTTATAACGTTTTGTAAACTGTCACCCGGCACAATTTTTTAAACAACTTTAATATTTTTCTACTCAGCTTAATTTTTAGAGCACCTCATGATCACGACGACGCACGAATCTGAGCCCCTCCCTGATCGATAGACAAAACAAGCAACAGACCATATTTAGAATGGCTCTTGGTGCTACAACCCTTGGGTCACGAGATGCCTGTATTTAAATAATTGGCGACAGTACAAGCGTTTCATCGCTAAACTGGCCGGATCTTATCGTGAAAGCCTTTTTAAAAACGTTAAAAGTGGGTAGCAGTGTACCCCTCTCTTCTCAGTTGCAGGGAGTGAAATCCGAGCATGATCTAGGTCTAGCACTATTTCAATACGATACTGACGAGATCCGTCATCTATGGTCAGATAGCGATATTTGCGAGCACGATCAGAAAAGTCTGACAGTTCTGATAGTCGTTTTTTTTTTGATAATGTCGTTTGTTAAGCAAAATAACTGCCATTTTAATGAATTGGGGTGAACTAACTAAGCTCCTAGAATTGAAAAAAATCTATTACAACTTGGAGAAACAAAAGTTATTGACTAGATATCGCATGAAATAATTAACTCTATTTTTATGGTGTCAAAAAGTACACGTAGACTGTCAATGTATATTAAAGTTATAATTTCAATTCGACATTGTCAATTTATTAGTATTTTTGATAAACTTTTACGTAGCCGTCTGACATTTAGGAATGTAAATTCATTAACAGATGTGTTGCAAGTGTATATAGATTTGTATTGTCAACATCGGTCTGGCTGTCAACAGCGCGACCGTGCTCGGGAAATCGCTATAAAATCAGTGGTAGTTACGCCTACCGATCTGATATTGTAAAATTAATTTTTCTGGAACATCTCAGTTACGAATTTTCTATGGGATAGTCAATATATAGGGTTTTCCAATAAGAGGTGTTATTTTGAATAGTCCGCTATTTCGGTAGATGTTACTTTTGAAGCTGTCATTTTTTGACATTTGACAAGTAGAAACTACGTTATTAATAAAAATGGAACGATACATGCTTCAACAACGCATTGAAATTATTAAAATTCACTTGAGTGAATCAAATGCAAATCATCTTGAGTGATGAGGCCCATTTCCACCTCGGTGGCTTCGTCAACAAGCAAAATTGTCGCATCTGGGGCTCGGAAAACCAAAGAGTGATTGTTGAAAAGCCTCTCTATCCTCAACGTGTGACTGTTTGGTGCGGTTTATGGTCCGGCGGAGTCATTGGACCTTAATTTTTCGAAAATGAGGCTGGAGCAACAGTTACGGTGAATGGATTGCGCTATCGAGAGACGTTCCATGATTTTTTATAGCCGGAATTGGATGGTATTGATCTGGACAACGTTTACTTTCAACAAGTCGGTGCTACGTGCCACACTAGCAACGAAACCATTGATCTTTTACGATTAAATATCAAAATAACACCTCTTATTGGAAAACCCTGTACATAGCAGCCATACATAGGTAAAATTGGCGTAAAACAAAGTCAAGTAGATTCAAGAAACACAATGCTGTTTTTTTATTGTAGCCATTAGGTTACCTTTATCTGGGAATATCTATTTTTATTTCTCGTAAGGGATTCCTCTATATTTTGTGAACAGACCTTCTTTCCCATCCCAATTCCCTCTAGATACCTTTATAAAATTCTTAATAACCGTTCGCCATAAATCTTCATCTCTGGTTACCCCTTCGCGCATCTGTCAAGCGCAGTAGCGGCCAGCGCGGGCAGTAAGGCCAGTAAAGCCAGGGTAATAACACAGCACAGTCTGTAATTATAAATTGTAAATTATAATCATTTCGGCATGTTGATGATACAAAACGGCCCGGCCCGTATTACACAAACCACTGAGAAAGAACAGAA
The DNA here is from genome assembly GCA_026573805.1 of Hesperophylax magnus. Taxonomy (NCBI): domain Eukaryota; kingdom Metazoa; phylum Arthropoda; class Insecta; order Trichoptera; family Limnephilidae; genus Hesperophylax; species Hesperophylax magnus. Next base: position 5,858,362 of record JAIUSX010000184.1, on the reverse strand, counting down.
TGTTTGAAGAACCAGTTTATAAAACATCTAGTAGAAAAATTGAGCGTTTCCGAGGATCAGCTTCGATATTGCACCTACAATTCTTCTGCCTTTGATGTGATTTAGCCATCACTACGACTACCCAACTGTCGTCAATCAGCATTCATAGACATTTAATCTAAATATTAATAAGAGTTTATTCTAGAATATATGCAGGGGTAGTGCGATGCAATACATTTCATGTTTTAAAATAACAGACAAATAATAATAATAAGAATACACAGATAGGTAATGCGGAATACAAGTGAAAAATGTGTGCAAGCAGCCGTTTATGGAGGATATTTGAACATCTCCCGTCTTCAGAAGGACATCAGAGGGGACTCCATCCAGGCAACCATGGCAGTGATGATAGTGTTATTTGATTGTTGGTAAGCTTCCCATATGGAGGTCTCTCCAGGAACATTTCCGTATCGCTGCAGTATCTCGATAGGCGGAATAGTTGGCGATAACCATTATTGTAAGCGACTTTTAGCCTATGCCATTGGGATGCAGTGTAATCTACACACAGTTCTGACGTGTACAGCGAAGTAGAGAATCTAGTTATTGTTTTGAAATGACCAAATCTGAAATGGCCGTGATTAGCTGAAGGTGTTGTGACGTAGTCAACTTTAAAAATACTCAAAAATACTACTTGCAATCTTTTGTGTAGAATTTAATTATTTATAATTTAATTAATTTATTATTTACAAATGTTGAAAAGAATGTGACCTTACTGTGGTACCCTATTCTAAGGTCACATTGTACATGATTTTATGCCCCAGCTAGAGAAAGGGAGTACCTTTCTATTGAGATCTGATCACTAAACACGGTTAATGCGACTTTAAGCGACGTCGATATTTGGGTTCTTAATGGTGCGAATATTTTTACTTTCATAAGGGTGATTCTTACCACCCTGGAAAATTCCACAAATATGTAGGTAGGTACCTACCATACCTAGCCACCACATTTTATTTCATAAGTAGATATTAAAAATATGTTTTTAAGAAACCGTAAAATAAACAAAAGCCTCCGACTGTAGTGCTCTTTTGTAAATTGGTCCTTCGACCCGGATTTTGTTTAGTAGACGTGGTGCGCATTACAAACCGACATATGAATGGTGTGATAAATAATAAGACCATCTGAGGAAACAAAGAACTGGCTCTAATCGCTTACATTATTGATACACGCTGAGGAAGAAGATAAAGAACGAAAGAACGACAAACGCCGCAAGAATCCTGACTTGATACTTGGATTACTGTATTACTATATAACCCCTCCAGCGTTTGAGGGTCATATATGACCGGGAGTCCATATTTTGTAAAAGTATTTTTAGCTTTTTTTCTATCATGCGAAAACACAAAAAATTACATTAGAAAGAGAAATAATAATTCTTTCCAGTTTGTCTCAAATATTTATACTTGAATCCATTATTAAAATACTAAAAATAGCCAAAATTAATAATTCATATTTCGTGCCGCTATCGTAATAATCGATTTAACTTTTTTATTTATTTTTTATTCTTAAATATGTTTGTATTACAAAGGTATAGTATATTGTAATCCACGCTAGTTCACCTGTGTTGTGGAGGACTTTTTCAATTGTAAAGTTATATAATAGTAAAAAATACAATGGAGTTAGTTATACAGAGAAAAAAAATAAAAATATAAAATCGATTTTTATTTTTTTTTTATATTAAAAGAAAAACAAACATTCCCGGGTTACGAATAATCTGACAATATTTGAAAATCTTCTACTTTAACAAAAACAAATGTGAAATATAACAAAATTAAATATTAAAAGTATTGTAGCCAGTTCCATATGTGTTTTTTTGTATTCTTTAAGATTAGATGTTTTATATTGTGTTGGACGAGAATGTATAGTTTTATAGCCTGGAATCTGTAGTGCTTTTGTCCAAAGGATGTGTTGGTTTTTGGTATTGGTAGTTGGTGTGCATGTCTTGTTCTAGTATTGCGAAAAATTTGTGAAGTTTTAAATGTGTTTAGGTTCTTGTAAAGGAAAGTTAGTATTTGTTTTGAATATAATTTTTTAATCTTCAACACTGGGATTTTTTTATTGAATATGGTTGAAGTGGGTATTGGTACTTTAAGTATAACTTTTATTAAGGTTTTCTGAAAAAAATTAAAAATTATCTTTTTAATTTTATTATATGAACGAGATAAAAGTGAAAGTACAGTTTACTTACAAATTCTCCAAACAGAACGAACGTGTTTTCGAAATATCGAGTTCTCTCAATTTTTCTATGATTGGAGTAAAAAATTAAGTAAAAATGTGGTTAGCGTTTTTGACAAAAGTTTTCACGTTTAATATTAAAATTTTATTATCTAGAAATAGTAATGTTTATTTTAAATGCATACACCGGAAAGATAATTTTATCTAGTTTCTGAAATGCATTTTGTGACACGTTATCTCAATGACGGTTATAAATGGTAAAACCAGGCAGGCTCAAATCCCGGAGTGAACGAATTTATTTATTTTCATTTTTTAAGTAGATTTAATAAGTATTTTACGACTAAAATAAAGATAATTCTATGAAATAATACAGATTTATTTATTTTACGCCTATTAAGGCTTTTACATATACACGGTGTCCGGAAACTCGTAGTACAAGCGGGAAACTGGAGAATCTACACCACATGGGGAACCCAAAAAAACATAAAGTTTTTTGATTTGAGCATTTTCACAAAAAAAAAAAAAAAACCAAAAAAAAATATTTTTCGGCTATTTTTGGGTTAAAGTTTTTTCTGGTGTTTAGGGTTGAACAACAGATGTTTTAACCCTGCAGAGCAGAAATATTTTATGATTACACCGGATTAAATGAAGGGTGATTTCAAAATAATGCTTTAAATCCGAGTTTCTTCATTTGTTTTACTTTCAAATAGTTTAAATTAGTTGGGTACTTTGATATTCAGTAATAATTTATAAGAATTTGATTAAAAAAAAAAAAAAAAAAAAAAAAAAATGAACTTCTAACTCGATTTACTCGATAACGAAAGCTCAAATCAAAAAAAAATATACTACAAAATCGACTCCAAATGTGATGTAGATTCACCAGTTTCCCGCTTGTACTACGAGTTTCCGGACACCCTGTATATTTAACAATATTTACAAAATTATACTCGTAAATAGTGCAGGAAACGACGTTTAAAACACTTGCACAAAAGAAAATATAAAGTAAAAATATTATTGAATTTGATCAACACAGTATGTAGGTACAAAATATAAAAAATCCAAAATAATCTTTTTCTTTCAGCCGACAAAATACTGTTAATGTGTTAGTGAATTTATATAGCTTTATCAAAATATTTCCCTACTTGATGAAAAAAACTTCAATAAGGTATGCTTATATTATGAAATTGATGAACTAAATATATCAAAAACATCGGAGTATTTGTTTCCTAGCTGTTGAATCCGTCGCATAGGAGTGTGATATTGGGACGTTGATATAGAATTGCTACAATAATATGGTAGGTACTGTCTTGTAACTGACCTGCTTGGAGTATGAAAAGAGATTATATATAATAAATCAGGGGTATCAAAGATTGAATTAATGATTTTATACAAACAGGTTAAATCGGAAAAAAATCTACGATCAGATAATTTTATTAAATTTAATGAACAAAGTACGTTATCGTAATTAAGGCATTCTCTAGGAATGCCCATTTTTAAAATTTACATATCTTAAAAAATTATTGTGGATTCTTTTAATCGCATGTGAATGAACCACATAATTTGGGGACCAAACCATGGAATTGTATTCTATATGACTCCTTACTAGTGACATATATAATGTTTTTACAGTATTGACATTATTGAAATCACTAGATACTCTTAAAATAAATCCCAACATTTTCAAAGTTTTATTGGTTATTATTTCTATATGCTTGATAATGTTGAGTTTCGTGTCAAACCAAATACCTAAGTCATTAATTTCCGAGACAGATACTAACGACATATTGTTAATGGAATAATAAAAAAATATTGGATTCTTTATTCGATGAAACCTCATAATTTGGCATTTGCTTATGTTAAGTTGCAAGCGGTTATCACGACACCATATAATTAATCTTGACAAGTTATTTGATAATATATGGCAATCGTTAATGTTTCTGATTGCTTTGAATAATTTCAGGTCCACTGCAAACATTAACACTTGAACATCATTGAAAATATACAATACATCATTGACAAATAATAAAAACATCATTGACAAATAATAAAAACAGGATTGGACCTAAGTGTGACCCCTGGGGAACACCACTCGTAGCAGTGAATTTGTATGAAAATGTACCATCAATTTTAACAGCCAGTAATCTTTTAGTCAAGTAACTATTAAACCACTTATATAGTGAACCTCCTATACCGAATTTATGGAGTTTATTCAGCAATAACTCATGATTGACTTTATCGAAGTCAGATGACTGGAATGAGACGATGTATGCATGTGAATGAGTCAATTAGTGTGTGCAAAGACCGAGTTGTTCGGCGGTCCGTCCTCTCTGCCTACGCCTGCCCATACGGGGAAACTTATGATGGTTAGTTTGTTAGTTATTTCAACCTGAAATGAGATACTTACTGCGAAGTGACAAAGTCCATCCATTCGTCCTTTGAAATGAGTTCACTGTCGTCGCGCCTAGATCTCAGTGGCTCAATGGGGTATTTTTAAAAACTATGCACGCCATTAAAAAGAAGGAAGGAAGGCGTGGGAGATTTAAAGTTTATTTTTTTAATTCTGATAATTGTACTAAAAATGTGCAATTTTCATATTTATTGATTTTAAATAAAGCACATTCTGAAACGGTTCCAACTGGCTACAACGTCATTATGACGCAGAGACCGCCACTGGCTGAAAAGACAGCTGTCACTAAGGTTAACCGGATACATTGGAGAGTTAGAAGTGTTTTTTCGTATACATTTTATAAACATACCAATATATGCATTATGATTAATTCTGTACAAGGTTCATAGAATATAATCAATCATAATAATTTCTGTTGTAGATGAACGCCGCTGAACTCACTAATAAAAACAAACATGTCGTTTTGGTGGCAAATCGAAAATGGCACAATTTAAATCGTTGTAGAAAATTAAAAATAAAATAAAAATACTTTCGCTATCTCCATATTATATATTAGAGTGTTTGTCCAGGTAAGACTTAAAAAAGTAAACTTACTAATATAAGATATTGCTAATTTATTAAAAATCTTGTAAAATTACTCGTATTCCTGTTAAAATCGGGACTGCAGGCCTTTAATGAATGAAATGACAGATTTCCTAACAAATTATTAGTAAAACACGTGTTCATAAAAATACTAACACTTTCCCATTTCGTCATTATGTAATAACAGGATAAGCGCAGCTGTATGAGCACGTGTTCCGATATATTATTAAACAACTAATAGTTTGTTAAGAAATGGAATGCTATCACGTTTTTAACAGGATTTTAATAAATCAGCCATACTCTTTTTTCTCCTTGTAGATTCATAGGATTTGGGTTCGAGTCCCACTTTCGAGCGATTTATTGTATTTTCTGTGTCTTATTCTATTTTCATTGATTATTTTAAAGGCTAAATAATGTTATGTCGCATCTGGGAACTGAACTCCGGAACTCGGCATTACCGGGGCAGTCCTCTGACTACTGAGCTATTTCGAGCATATCAACTTCGGTCATTTTTTTAGCTGTATGAAACTTCTAATTTAATTGTAGTCGAGATAGAAATAAAAACGCGGCCTGGGAACCATTCAATGGATAACTAACACCTTTGCCATAGGTCACTCCAAGTGGTTTGCCACGTTTGATGACTTAGCAGGGATGCCCGGGTTCATCGGGTGAGGTGTATTCAGGACGCACCTGCCCACCAGCTGCGTGGCGTTCCAGATCGGGAGAGGCCAGTTTGGGGAGACCCTTTGACCTCTCCAACTGGTATCTTGACCCATCGCCTTGCGCCGCAGTGAGAGGGATATATTCATATGTCCGTCACTCCTGCACACACTGATCCCTAGATTCCTACCCAACCCTCATACCTTTTACCATCCCAGAACTTCGTATCTTTCTTTTCCTTAAAAAATATCCTTCAAAAGATTAAAGTTAGAGTTAAAATAAAAATAGACGGAATCTTTTTCTGTTTCAAGTTTTTCGTTTGAGTGGTTAATTTTGTCTTCAATTATTAAAATACATAGTTTATTATCCAAATTAACTTATTTTTCTTTTCTCTTACTCCCTAACTACGTTAACCGCACAACATTCCCCAAAAACAGGATGCAATAGATTCATCGTTCGGTTCAACAGACTCATGTCATGTGCGGTTACGTGTACACAAAAAAAATTAAAAAACCATTAAAAAGCCTCTTCTTATCGACGGGTTGATCGCCTTTGCCAGTGGCTACCACCTTCCTTGTCAGTCTCCAAACTTTAAATATTCCAAAAAGGATATACAAAGTAGTTTAATGGCCAATAAATTAACAGGACTACAGTGGCGTACGGCGAATTTTTTAAATACATCTATTTCAATATCGATTTTCTTTTCAAGATTTTTTTATTTTTATATATTTAGGAAACAAACAGTCATTTATATATTTAGCATAAACAGCAATTATTTACAATATTAGACCAATAATGTTCCATTAATTCTAGTCGTTGATTCAATATTTGCACCTATACAATATATTTATAAATGACAAAGAAATATAAAGATTGTTGATTATAATAAAAACAACAAAATAAACTAAGATGATAGAATTATTTCACAAAATAAAAAATTAAGTTATCAGTTTATTAAGTTGCATTTTATATGTTTTCAAGTTACACTTGAAAATGTCTACATCTCTAGAGGCATTGTGAGTTTTACAGATACGTCCTATTAAAGAGTTTTGCGCATATTTGGCTTTACAGTGTGGTGTTCTACAACGTTCAGGGCAACGAAATGTAATCTTTTCTAGCAGATATGATGAATCAACAAGACTGTTTACGATTTTGTATAACAATAGGGCATCAGAAATTTTTCTGCGTTTATATAAAGCTTTAGGGTCAAACCGATGATCGCTAAAGCGATACGATAGGTGTTTAATAAATTTGGATTGGATATTTTCAATACGATCAATGTATGTTTGATATTGAGGATTCCAAATGACTGAGGCAAACTCGAGTTGTGACCTTACATATGACATATATAGCAGAATTAGTGTGTGTGCTATAGTGAAAGGCTTTGTAATGCGTATAATAAATCCCAATTGTTTATAAGCTTTTTCTAAAATATGTTCAATATGGTCCTTAAATAACATTTTAGAATCTAGCAGTACTCCAAGAACTCTGATTGATTCTACTCGTTGTAGGGGTACATGGTTTAATGTGTAAGTAAGTAAGTGAGATGGAAAGAATGAATTAATGAAGTTCTTGGAAGTGAAAACTAACCCACTTCCCAACATCCGATCGAGCTAAGACTCGGCATATAGACTCGTTGAATGAATTCTTACAACTTTAGTGGCACACGCGAGTACACCCATTTTTCTGAAATAGGATGACAATAATCAGTTTTAATCTCAAGTGACCTATCAGGTAAGTACTGTATATTATCTGCCTTTATAAAATGTAAATAAATAATTATAATAACATATGTACATTCTAACTTCACGTTCACCAATCAAATGCATTGTTCATATGTATTGGTGATCGATGAACCGGTAGATGCAATCTGTTGGCCATAAATTGATAATAGTTTGACTAGTCTATAGTTAGTAATAAGATAGTTAATTGTAGAACTATATACATAAATTATTAATTCAATGTTTGATACCTCTGATTTATTATATGTAATCTCTTTTCATACTCCAAGCAGGTCGGTTACAAGACAGTACGTACCAAATTATTGTAGCAATTCTATATCAACGTCCCAATATCACAATTCCTATACGACGGATTCAACAGCTAGGAAACAAATACTACGATGTTGTTGATATATTTAGTACATCAATTTCATTATATAAGCACACCCTATTGAAGTTTTTTTCATCAAGTAGTGGAATATTTTTAATAAAGGTATTTAATTTGATTTGACTAACACATAATAATTTTGTCAACTGAAACAGAAAAAATATTTTGGATTTTTTATGTTTTGTGCCTGCATGCTGTGTAGATCAAGTTCAGTGATATTTTGACTTTATATTTATTTTTCTGCAATTGTTTTAAATAGTCGTTTCCTGCACTATTTTCGTATATAATTTCGTAAATATTTTTTATATATATGTATGTAAAAGCCTTAATAAGCGTGAAATAAAAAAAAAAAAAAATATATATATATATATATATATATATTTGTACAGTGCTCTTGAGCCGCATGGTGATTTTGCACAAAAAACAGCGCTATACAAATTGTACTTTTCGACTTTATGTCCGGGTTAAATCTTCCCCATAGGAAAAACTCAACCCTTCCACAAATTTTTCTACAAATGTTCATCTAGTCAATCCACATTAAGCAAGTGCATTATATAAGCATAATAAATACAAAACAATACAAGAACAACACGTCAACTCACAAGAGATCAAAATATTAGCGTTGTTGACTCCAGTCCCCGAGGAGGAAGGTTCAATCCCCAGTCAAACCAAAAAAAAATTACAGTATTAATGAAAACATCTCGGTACCAGGACATACAGAAATATTGAGGGCAATGAGCGGGCAAAAAAGGAAAGGGGCGAAAGCACCACTTAGCAGCTTGCCACACTAAAATACATAGTAAAAGGTTGGTCAAATCCCGGCACTGGGAGGAATGGGAAAGGGCACCCGGAATGAGGCAATCCAAAGTACTCATAAACGGAATACACCCAAGGCGAACCAGACAACTACTCAATATGGACATAAACTCACTGAGGGAACTGGTAGGACTACTAACGGGACACTGCCATCTCAGGAGACACATGCAGTTGTTGGGGGTGGAAAACGCCAACAGATGCAGGAAATGCAGGATGAAGAGACTCCAATTCACCTTTGGTGTCAATGTCCCACTCTGTTAAGAACAAGGCTCAGATACCTCTGAAGACACATTGTAGAACCAGAAGACATAGCCACATATCCAATGACAACCCTGGTGAACTTCATTAAAGGGACCTGGTTACTGTTAAAATAATGAGGTAAAATGGGAGATAAAACAGTGTAGGGTAGGGCCTATGTCCTAAGTGTTCACGGCAACCTTACGCTTGATTTTTTAATACTTTCATTTATTCTAGAACGTGGGGAGGTGAGTGTAGTCCCATACCAATAACGAAAACCTAAGTATAGGTAAACATATACTTAGTTCTTTTACATGGGGGGACAAATTCCACAGCATTATTCTGAACTAAAAGGTAAAATTGCATGACGAGTTGTCAAAAAGACCCGTTCCCACGAGAAAAATCTCAAAGATTTGAACCAGTGACAAAAAGATCAACGGTGCTAGTTCTTCGAAGTTTTACCATTGAAATATTGGTATGAAGAACATAGAATTCCCTCGTATCATCTGAGTTACAAGGCCTTATATGTTAAGATAGGGTTAATTTAGTTGAAAACAAAAAAAATTTTCATTAAAAAAATAGTAAATTAGGTAAGTAACTATACTTATTCAACGGTAAAAATGTCACCGCACGCCCCTGTACATAGAAACCCTCCGAAACCTATGTAGGGTACATCCAACGATCAGTTTTCTTATCACGTAGTCGAGGGTTCCGTTTAAAACAAGAAAAAAATTGGCAGGTGTAAATAAACTCTGGTGTTACGAAATGATTACTTCCATGCTTTACTGGAGGTGACCAGCAAACTAGTTATAGTTATTTTTTTTAAATTATTTTTTTACGTTGGCTTCATGTAGGATGCCCTAAGGAAAAAAATGCCTTAAGGGCTATGTCATCTTTGGGGATGCTGTGAGGAGGTTTTTTTGGGATAGGCAGGAAAGAAAGTTCTGTGAAGGTAATAGGTATGAGGGATGGGTAGGAATCTGGGGGTCAATGTGTCCAAGGAGTGACGGAGGTATGAATCCACTTGCACTGCGGTGTAAGAGAGAGTCCGTCGGAGAGGCCAAAAGGTCTCCCTCAACCAGTCTCTCTCGATCCGACACGCCAAGCAGTAGGTGGGCAAGCGTTTCCGCCGCCAATACCTAGACGAACCTCACTCTATGAATCCGGGCACCCCTTCCTAAGTCATCAAACGTAACGATCCACTTGGGATGACCTATGGCAGAGGTGTTAGTTATACAATAATATGTTCCCGAGGTGGCGGTACCCGTACCTCCCTACCAAAATAATTATTAATAATAATTTATGTTTGTAAGTGTCAATAACAGTGTAACATATGCGAAAAGATGCACCTTATGGATAATGATTTAAATATACAAATTCACAATTACTTTTATTATATATTACTGCAGACTCCCCCCCCCACCCTCCACCCCCATTGGCCGCAGTTTTGCGTAGGAATAATGATAATAGATTACATTCCTGGAAAATACATTAATATTGTTATTTGCATCATCTCTTTTACTAATGCACGGAGAAAAATGATTACGGCTGATTTATTGAAATCCTTTTAAAAAAGTGATTTTAATGCGTTTCTAATAAAATATTAATCTATTCAGAATATATCAGAACACGTGTTCACGCAGGTGTCCTTTTCCTGATAAATATTAGAATTTATATGAACACGTGTTCCGAAATCCTAACAACATATTCGTATTTAGGGGAATCATTCAGAATTTATCAGTAGGGAGTTTATTATCGGGTTCCGTAAAAGTCCTATTCAAATTCTGTTATTATATCATTATAGACCAGTTACTTGAAAGAACTGAAATAATGACAGAACCTTAAAAGAACTTTCAAAGAATTTGAAAATTAACTTTGAAGCTTGGAGACTTGTTAAAATTCTCTAAAACAACCCGTCATAAATTTTAATAATAATACTTTGCAAGTAGAGATACCACAAAGCTTTCTGATACATTTTCCATCCCCTTCTCCCCTCCCTTGCTTCCTTGCCCCCCACGGGATGGAACACCCCTATGTGGGTTGAACACTCCCCACGTGAAGGCTATAGTTACGGCCTTGAGATGGAAATTTACAATTTTTAGAAATATTAACCCGGTGTCAACAACTCTTAAGAACATAAATCTTAATTTAATGAAATAATAGAATGTTTTCAAAGCACTAATCTTCTTTTAACATTACTAGTCACATTCAATGGCACATGTTCTTCAATTTTCCAATATCGATGATCGGAGAAGGAGAAGAGCCAACAAACCAAAAATGTGGATATTCTTGGTATACCTTATATTGTAGGTAATAGGCACTAAAATCGCTTGACAAACGTAGTCTAGAAACGTTCGAGTTCAAGCATAAAACTGGTTTTTATTTATTTTGTAAATAATTTTATAAGAAAGCAAAAAAGTTAATCAAGTGAAACTGTCACAGATAATCATAGCTATAATACTGTATTTTTTAAAAGTTGTTTCCTTTACGCGTTCATACATTTCTATTGAAAAAAATTTTTTTAGTAGTTTACATTTATATTTTTTATTACGTAATTTATTTTTTTATTTGTATTCTACTCAAATGAAACGATAGGAAAACCTTCAATTTATCTAAAACATATTTTTTGGTATTCATAATGTACACCAGTTCGTTATAAAGATTAATCAAAATAGTGATTTACCATTAAACTTCGTCATTAAAAGTTTGTGTAATTTTGAATGGCTGTATCTCAAACACTATAAAGTTCACAGAAACTGTTTTTATTGTAAATTATAGCAATTTTAGTCTAATTTATAAAAATAAACTTTTTTTGCTGAAAAGTTAGTCCTTCGGAGACAAAATTGGCAAAATATAAAAAAAAAAACTTTTTTTCACTAGGCTTCCGTCATGTACAACATACCCAAAATCTACAGTAGACATGGTACCAGCTGCAAAGATAAGTGTGTCGATATTTAGTTAGGTCGGCAGTTTGTTGGGTAGGTAGCTAGATTGTAGTTAGGTAGGTACCTACTCACTAAATACTCACTGCTCACGCACGGCATCTCAGCCTACCGCGCCGGGTAGCCCGCGGGTAGTGAGCAATAAGAACAACACAAACGATAAAAACAAAAGCAAAACGAAAACAAAATCACGCTAAGATGGCGGCGCGCCGGACGAAAGAGGCGGCAAACAGAATAAGACAGAGCAGAAGAAGATGGATGTCGTGCTTGGTAAAGTAGGTACTATTATCTATTACCTACTTGGACATAGAGATAGTTTGCAATCAATGGCAATACAATAAGTAAGAAGCCTTCGCTAGCAGTGCTTCGATAGTACAGTAATTTTACCAACCGGAATGCAAAAACTTTTTTGGTTTGAAAATTAATTCCTTTTTAAATATTAGTTATTAGTATAGATCCTATATTTAAATATCTACTGCTGGTAAAACAAAACTTGGCCTTGTTTAATATGGAGAGTCTTTTTTTAATTTCGTACCTGCGCTATTTGTGTATACGTTTATAAATAAGCCCATAAAATATTACGTATTGTTTGAAATTTAAAATCTCTCCTACTTACAAAGCTTTTTCGATTTTACTTGATTTCCTTATATAAAATACAGTTCTTTGAAGTATGACTGGAAAACATTTACAAATTCTTGTAAAATCTTGTAAGTGGAAATTAACCCACTATCAACATCGGATTGAGCTGATACTATGCAAATAGTCTCGTTGTGAATGAAAATGCATTACATCAACTTTTGGTGAAAATCACATAGACACACGCGAACATATAAGCATTTTTCTGAAATTGGAGGACATCAAATTAATATACGAAATAAATGTCAGTCCTACGTGATCGGCATTTAGTGAGGTTGGTAGGAAGGTTCAATCGATAGTTAAACCAATTTTTAAAATAAATGTATTAAAAACACTTTTCTTACTCGTTGATTTTTTTTCTGTGTGCCGTAGGTATTTTCTGAAAAAAATAGTTGACCTGAAAATAGGGAAAAGAAATAACTTGTGCAAATTTCATGACGTCGCGTCGGTGCTCAGAGTTCGAAGGATTTATGTGATTCTCAATGAAGCTGATTTTTACTGTGTAAATAAAATTTATTGAATATCCGAATTTAAAAAAAAAAATACAAGAAAACTGTTCTTCAATTTCATCCAAAATTAATACAAGAAAACTGTTCTTCAAATTCATCCAAAATTAATAAAAGATCACTGTTCTTCAAATTCATCCAAAATTAATACAAGAAAACTGTTCTTCAAATTCATCCAAAATTAATACAAGAAAACTGTTCTTTAAATTCATCCAAAATCTTTGCTAGTTTCTATTTTAATATTAATATTACCTACCCCTTCTCACATTAATGAATCTGTTTCCATTATTTAAATCAGGCTCTCATTAATGCGCGGGTAGCTTAGTGTAGGTTGATGATGATTGTGTGTTTTCCTTCAAAGCTCTCTGGTTTTGCCCTCGGGCGTCGTCAGACCGACATTCCGAGACGGTAATAATTAGCTGCTTGATATTCTAACTGACTTGATGTGCCACAGTTACTTGTGATGAATTAGAAAATCTCCTGTTGGATAACTGTGCACTTCTTGATCTGGTTAATGATAATGATACATAAACTATTATTTACAAATTAAACATACAAATAAAAAAAGATTCAACTGGGAATTGAACACAGGATCTCTATCTTATCGGGACAACGCAGTAAACAACTCAGTCAAACCCCAATTATGATTTTATTATTTTTATTTCTTAGATAGAGCAATCCCGATCAGTTACTAAACTCATTGTAGGACGGGAGGAACTTACAATACGTAGGTGGGAGTTAATAGGTACAATTTTACATTGGTATTTTGATATCGATATTATAAGTTTCACATACGAAACAGTACAAAAATAGAAAAATAATAGAATATTTTTTAAAGTGTTAAAGGACATTTCAAAAAAGTTGTATTAGTGTAAAAAAACATAGTTTTAACGGGTTGATTTTTTAATTTTAGTTTAGTAGTGTAACTAACAGTTCAATATTTCAAAAATATTTTATTTAGTAGTAAAACGAACAGTTCAATATACCAAAATATGTTATTTAGTAGTGAAACGAACAGTTCAATATACCAAAATATGTTATTTAGTAGTGAAACGAACAGTTCAATTTACCAAAATATGTTATTTAGTAGTGAAACGAACAGTTCAATATACCAAAATATGTTATTTAGTAGTGAAACGAACAGTTATTGAAATAAATAATTGAAGTTATTGAAATAAAACGAACAGTTATTGAAACCAAAATATGTTATTTAGTAGTGAAACGAACAGTTCAATATACCAAAATATGTTATTTAGTAGTGAAACAAACAGTTCAATATACCAAAATATGTTATTTAGTAGTGAAACGAACAGTTCAATATACCAAAATACTTTATTTAGTAGTGAAACGAACAGTTCAATATACCAAAATATGTTATTTAGTAGTGAAACGAACAGTTCAATATATAAAAATATTTTATTTAGTAGTTAAATGAACAGTTCAATATACCAAAATATGTTATTTAGTAGTGAAACGAACAGTTCAATATATCAAAATACTTTATTTAGTAGTGAAACGAACAGTTCAATATACCAAAATATTAAAATAGAAAATAAAACATTTTTTAACTTATTTCCACTTGTTTATTTTACCAGTACCGGTTTCGTCCTATTATGGACATCTTCAGGCTGGCAATAATAAAAAAAAATAAAAAATAAGAAAATAAAAACAAATAAAATAAATAAAATTGCCAGCCTGAAGATGTCCATAATAGGACGAAACCGGTACTGGCAAAATAAACAAGTGGAAATAAGTTAAAAAAATGTTTTATTTTCTATTTTAATACTATATAATTCCACCACGTATAACAGTGTAATAAATAAACTCATACCAAAATATGTTATTTAGTAGTGAAACGAACAGTTCAATATATCAAAATATTTTATTTAGTAGTTAAATGAACAGTTCAATATACCAAAATATGTTATTTAGTAGTGAAACGAATAGTTCAATCAACCCTTGTAATCTTTGGCATGAACACAGGTCAATTATTTTGAAAAATCATTAGATTCTGCTTATAAAAAAACCGGCTCACAGATGATGCGGACTATGAGAGGGTCCAACATTGCACATATTTTTGAAGAGAAAGATATTCTCAATATCATCATGGTAAAAATAAAATGGTTTTAGCTATGTTTATTGACCACATATGAAGAGTCAGGTGGTACTTTTCATGAAAATTTTCTTCCTTTTAACATTTTTCTCACTGGGTCCAAACAATGGCGACACCATCAAAAATAAATTGATTTGCTGCGGACTACATGGAATTTTCCTTCAATTATACAAACGAACCTCACTTTTGCGCTTGCTTTTATGTGCACACTGCACATAGGTCACAGCTACCTGGAGAGAGTGAAGCTATGACATCCCCAATTATTGTGGTAGGTACCTACGTTGTGAGGTTATTACGTAAAATTACTATTGGAAGGTACCTAGCTATTTATATATGATAATCATAACTTTGACTTCTTACTTCAATAATATTAACACATCATCTCAAACATACCTTTTTATTTACTAACTAGCTGACGTGGCGTTGCTCGACTTTTCTCTACTTTCTATAAATCCGTGTATTATATACATATATTGAAGAAATTATCTAAATGACTGTGAAAACACTATCAAACTCCGTTGCATGGTTTATAAGAACTAAGCGCACAAACAGACAGACGCGGATAGTGACTTTGTTTTATACTATTTAGTCAGATACTAATGTACTCGTATTGTCACAATCATGAATTTACTAATAGTTTATCAGGAAACGGCCCGGTAATCCCGTATTTTAGTTTATAATGATCTGGGAAATTGCGGTATGTTCCCGAACGTTCCAGACTATTTCAAAACATTCTAAAACATTCCAGAATGTTACAGGATGTACTTGAATGTTGTGGAATGCTCTCGAATACTCTTGAATTTTCTAGAAATTTCTAGAGGGGGAAACTTCCAGCACGCCCTTCAGGGAAAGACGGGAACCTTCTTCATGAATGGAGGATAGAAGGGCTCCCACACCATATAACTCCCTTGATCTACCGGGACACATTTTTGAGTTTTAGCGGCACGCACACTGTAAACATACTATTATAATATATATTGATTTTCTTTTAGCAATGTGTGCATCGAAGTTTTCAAATGGCTATTTTATTATTAATTATTAATTGCATTTTTTTTTATTAATATGGCTCCTACAATTTATATTGAATATATCAATTGATGAAATCTTTATGGATTCCAGCAGCGCGTTATAATATTGTTTTTTTTTTTCGATAACTATTTTGCCTATTGGCTTTGTCCTTTTTGGAATCCTAATTTCCTTGTAAGTTCTTTTATTATGACTGTGTATTTCCTTATTGTAAATAATTTTCTTTGAAAAGAATTTTGGTAATAGTTTGTTTAATATATTAAAATACAAATAACTTTATTTACATCACTTTAATATACATAACCTCTATATGTGTCATGAACAAAGTTCACCTCATCAGGAGCAAGTATATACAAACAAAGTAAAAGTAAACATAACAAAGTTCATCTGATGAGGTGAACTTTGTTCATGAAACATGTAGAGGTTATATATATTAAAGTGATGTAAACAAAGTTATTTGTGTTTTAATATAATAAATAATGACATCACAAAGTGATAAGCTTTCAGAGGAAATTTTCTTCGAAAAATTAACAGGTTGTTTAATTTTTTTATGTTTAAATATCATCGTGTTCAAGGTCAGCTTTGGTTTAGCTGTTAGCCAATTTAGTTTCACTAATATTTTAGTTACTTTTGAAAATCTATTGTGCCATTTATCATTGCTCTATTTCTATCTAGTTTAAGTTATTTTGTTAGCTGGCATTACTATTCTGCTGTTAAGACATTTTCACAAGACCAGACGCAAGTTTATGATTCGCTTGATCGTTCCATGCCTTACTCACCCGAACCTACCTCACTAAACAGACAACTACCATATTATTTTCAACAAGTAGTATTTTGTGACCCACAACACCGTAAGTGGCTACTGACCTTGATTTTGAAAATGTAAAATCCCTGTTATAAAGGCAAGGTAATCTCCCCACTTAATTCAGGCCGATTACTCCAATAATGGCCGCCGATTATTTTTTTTCATTCCCCGCTCGAATCGTCTTATCTACTAGTTAAACTGTTAAATATGGCGTCGAGGCGATTATGGCCTCGAATTACCGGGTAATTTTGTTGTTATTATTTTTGTAATAATATTCTAAAATACTATCGCGGGTTGGGGATTTTCGATTTTAGTTTCACGGGCACTGCGGCGAGAAGAGCTACTCGTTGGCGATTCGCGCTCTTTTTGCTTTTTCGGAAAATGTGACAGCGTCCATTTTGGATTCTAAACGTCTTGTTCTGTTTTTGATCTCAATCCTGCAAAAAAAATCACAAGGTGTAAATGAAATTATAATAATATAACAGAAGGTTAATTTTTAAGAACGTTTCCCAATTTTGAATTTAGTAACGTTCTGATTTTGAATGTACATAGTTTCAACAAATACTACGAGAATACTTGTGTAAATGAAATATATTGTTCTAATTTTGAATATTATCCCTTTCTAACGTAGTTGTAAAAATTAAATTTCTCGCTTCATTTTTGAATTTGGAATCGATATGTTCTTTTATTTCGTTCCTGGGCTAACAATAATTATTATTCGGTTTAAAAGTTGTATAAATTAAATGGGTATGTTATTCCAGTTTTAAATTTGGATAAAATCCTGGAAAATAATAAATAGTTCAAACATAGAAATCGTAGTTCGAATAGTGTAAATGTATTTTTTTGTTCCAATTTCGATATCAGAAATTGTGCCAATATCTGCTTTGGATTCTGAAGTTTTTTTCTGATTTCGAATCTAGTCGGCAAACAATATTACCCGTTTAAAATATAGAAACGGTCGTGTAAATAGAATAATAATTTCTTAAATATATTTTTAATTTGCACTGATTTTGGACACAAATACAAAAACAATGGTGTAAATAGTAGAGAAAGTGACAAGCAAATTTTGGTTCCTAGAGGTGTTGTGCTTTTAAATCGAGTTCCTCTGCTGAAAATTATTGAGTCCAACATAGAAACAGTTGTGTTAGATATGATTTGACATTAATAATTTTGCAGTAGGTGGCGTCGCTACTGTGCATTTTGAGGATAGACCAAAATATGGATTTAAAAATTAGTTCGTTTGTTCGTTAGTTTCCCGTTTGACCGCGTACAATATAATCACCGTCAAACTTTAACGGAATAATTCGCACTAATTTTGAATTCGGAAAATGTGACAGCAATCATTTTTTAATCTAAAGTTATTCTTATTTTGAATATATTTTCTGGGTTAGCAAAATGACCCGGTTTAAATGTGGAAGCGATGCTATAAGTAAAGTGCCCAATAATTATAAGACTGTTTTGGTTATAAGTTTTGAAGTGCCTTAGATATAATAGTTATTTCGTTAAGGCCCCGTAAATAAATGGAGAAATGTAAATAAGAATGTTAGAGGGAGCGCGCTAATATTAAATATTGATAATAATTAAGTGAAAATGGTGAAAATATTTAATAAAACATGACTAGTTTGAAATAGACCAAAAATCTCAGACGAATGCTTTAGTTGCATTTAAAGATACACTGTGATTTTTTTCATGCCTATAACATATTAAATAACAGAACAAAAAGTGTTTTTAAATAATTTTCGAAGCTTAATTTTCGATTTTTTTCTAACGAGGGAATTTCATAAAATTGTCATTTCGGTATAACAAATGTATGGATAGATATATCTTCAACAACATGTATTTTTTTAGAACTTGAAAACTTTTAAAAGAGTTATTTATTAGAGTTAGTTAAAGAGAAACTTGTTATAAATCCGTAGAGATTGGGTATGCGGGGGTTTAAAATTTAAATCGATTGTTCGCGTGGCGCCATTGTTATTGATGCAACAGTTTTAAGGTAAAGGCTAAGATAGGTTCTAAGGTTCTCAGTTCGGGTTGTAATAGAGTGTTTTTTGTACAACAACACTGTGCATCACCACTTTAGGTACCTCCCTATAAAACATTTTTTTCGCCATTCTGTAATTTTTCTATATTATTTAGGATATTTCCAACCGTTATAGAAATGTGTGCTTATATTTTTATCCCCATTACGAATATTAAAAAAAAGTCAATAGACGTCCACCATTAAAATTAAAATAGTATTGATTTATCCAAGATACTATCTGGATTGCATTTAGGCCGAGTTGAGTCTTGCGATCATATACCTAAAGATAGCAGCTAATAAAAAATGTGACGTGAGAAAAATGAAAATAATGTTGGTATTTCTTATTAGTATGATACAGTTAAATATGACCGAAGGAAATATAGTCCCATTAGTGCAGTTGGTAGAGCAGTGCCCCGGCAAGGCAAAAGTCTCGGGTTCAAGTCCTAGATGCGACCGAACTTTTTATGTTTTTTCTGTTTCGCATTTCGTTTAAAAATCGCTAATATTATCTTCAATAATTAAAGGGTCTGTGTTAATTTCGTTATATCGATGTGACTAACGCAGAGGGTATAACTCAATTATGTTTTGTTTAGTTCTAAATAACTTTTAATAAATATTTAGTTTTTCAAAAAGGTACTCGTCAAAAAATTAAATTTATTTTAAATGTACCTTTTTATGTGACTACCGCACAATAGTTCCAATTGCTCAACTGGAGCCAGTGAGACAATGATATCCCAACTTGGGGTACGGTGTGAGACTGAAAAAAGTGGGGAGAGAAAGGAGATGGGCACGAGGAAGGTGGAGAATTACCTGGCTATTCAGATCTGGTCATCAAACACGGCAAAAGCCATTTCTAGCAACGTTTTAATTCTGATTGTCGCTCTTACACCAGGGCCACACTGGGAGTATCTTCCACTCTGGAAGGTGTCACAAATATACTACATATTATTTTTTATGTTATAAAATTTATTTGCGTAGGTATTCCGGGATTAGAACCCTCGACCTAAAGATTGCTAGTCGATAGTTTTATCCCTCGACCAAAGAGGATGACATCAAAATTAATATTATTAATTTAAATTAAATTATATCCACTAAATTAATTTCTGAAAAAAATATAATTTCTCAATATTGCCTATCAGAAGACGCAAGTGAAATCGAAATATTTTTTGATTTTTTTTTTTGCTTTGGTTATACTTGATTCAAAGTTACCTTCAAGAAGCAAAAAAAACCTTTGATCGAATAATACTAAATAATTATATTTGTGGTCTGCGGTTTTGGATGAAAAGGTTGAGTAGAAAAAAACACCCAAACTCCCTGCTTGTAGTTACCAGTTATTAATGTTTTTGGAATTTTTATGAGTTCACCACAACGGTTTTTGTTTTATTTTCAATTGACAGATTTTGCAGTGTTTCCATTACAAAATAGAACACTATTGACAAGTAATGTTGTCATGAAAAAAAAAAAACTAACCTTTTTTAAAACAACTTTTTATAAATACAATTGATTGTGATTTACACTGCTTTTCCACTAGAAGCATGTGAGTATAAAAAGTAATTATTTAATATTCCCTCGATAGAAAAAAATCTCAAAGTATTCTCCGAAAACTATTAAAAACACTGGTTTTATTATTTAACATGTTATAGGAATGAAAAAAAATCATAGTGTTTCTTTAAATACAACTCAAGTGTCAAGAGATTTTTACTCTATTTTAAATAAGACACGTTTTGAAACCATCTTCAGTAATCTTATACTTCTCTTTGAACGTTTTTAACGTGACTTCAACTTTCAAAACTAGACCATTGTTAGTTTTAATTTTATTAGATTTTCTAGAATAGATCCAAGTTTTTTCGAAGTATTTCGCATTTGTCGTTAATAATATTTGGCCAATGGGTTAATATTTGGTTAACCCATCGGTTAATTCTTTTGATTATCAGTATCGTCATGATGAAGGAGCACCATTTAGGATCGAAACGTTATTAGATATGGTATTAGGTTTTATAGTTTTAAATTGTTTTTCATATATACCCATTATTCCCCTCACTCCCTTTTCAGCCTCACGATACACACCAATTGAGGATGCCGTAGTCCAACTGGCTCCGGACATTGACTGGCTCATTTCAGTTTTGTGACAACAATTTTCTCAAAGTCTCGTTATGTAATCGTTGGCTTTCAAAGTGTTAAACAAGGCTGCGTAATGTCACCGTGGTTATTCAATCTATACATGGATAATTGTATGCAAGAATTGAAAGAGGTGGAATTGGGCGCGAATTTGAGTAATCTGAAAGTATTTTGCCTGTTGTATGCTGATGATGCGGTGCTGATTGCTAATAGTATGGAAGATCTACAGTCTCTCGTGTCTAGGATGAACGAAGTATGTATGAAGAATGAGTTAATGATGAATGTAAGTAAGTCTAAAGTAATGGTGTTTGAAAGAGAGAGTACGAAAACAGCGTGCAATATAGTTGTGAATGCGGAATACTTGGAGCAGGTGGATGAGTTTGTGTATTTAGGAAGTATGTTTACGAGAGATGGGAAGGCTGACAGAGATATTGAAAGAAGGGTAAATGCTGGTAACTCCATTAATGGAGGACTGAACGCAGTTGGCGCTAACAAAAAATTGTCCAAAGAAGCGAAGTTAGCAGTCCACAGTGGACTGCTGGTACCTACCCTGATGTATGGAAGTGAGGCATGGAACTGGCAAAGAAAGGATGAAAGTAGATTGAATGCTATTGAAATGAGATCCCTGAGGCGTAAGATTAAGAAAGGCACGCTTAGATGGTTTGGGCATGTAGAGCGAATGAGTGAAGATAGGAGTGTAAGGAGGATATATGATGCAAATGCGAATGGTAGCAGAAGTCGGGGACGCCCGAGGAAGACATGGCACGATCAAGTGAATCAGATACTCGAGTCGGGCCATGTCAAGAGTCAGGATGTGAATGAGGCAAGAAGTGTGTGCCAAGACCGAGTTGTTTGGCGGTTGGTTAGTTAGTTAATTTAAATTTTTCATTTTGGGTTTAGGGCACCATATTAGGTAACGAAAAAGAGATAGTATGTGAGGTATACTATCAAATATCTGCCAGACCTTACAGTACCACGGCAACACTTATCACATAACTTATTCATACAATCGCCGCAGTGGATTTGTGTAGTTATAAATTAAAAACAACACGGCCATATGCCGAGTAATATTGAATATTTAACAGTGCCGTTTTAACATATAAATTGATCGTGGCCAGATCTGGGGAAGGTATTTTGTACGTAGGTTATATAATATATTACACCACCTTTATTATTATTTATAAGTTGTTGTCAGTCACAGCGCGTTTTCAGCGACGAAAAAAACAAAAGCGATACGTTTTTTTTTTATTTGCAGAAATATATAAAGTTTCTTTGTTTTTCCCCTATAGACACAAAAACCACTGACCAATTTCGCTGAATTTTTCAAATCTGGTTCTCATTAGTGTCAGGAGTGTTTTGGATGGTAGAAGAATTCGGGGACGCCCCAGGAAAACTTAACACCTTTCTCTAACCGGCATGAGATACTGAGTCTATTTAAGGCGATGCACTACGTCGTGTAATATTTTAAATGGAGCCGCTATCAATAACAGCCCTTACGTAGGTGGCAATAAGGTTTAAATTCCCGCTTAACACCATCAGCCTGTTTTGATTTATGCAAGAAAAAAACATGGCCAAAAAGTGCCTTTAATTTTATTTTGTGGGTGTTCAGGCATAAATATTAAATTTTTTTCCGATCATTTTATAAATAACTTAATTTTCCACATTATACAATAAAATCATAACCGAAAATGGGTTCGTAAGTAGGAGATTTTGAACATTAAAGCAGTTTTCATAGGCGTTTACATTATTTTTTTCTGGGCTTATAAAAAGACTTATCTAAAAAATACTCTATTATTTCAAAGGCCAAGATGTATTCTACTCGCAGTATTTAATTAAAGCATCTGAAACATTTCTAGGCGACCAAATTTTCAAACCAAAAACACATGATTTTGCATTACTACGTAGTGCATCGCCTTAACGTAGATACATGATATAGTTTTTGAATCTATAGGGGACAAACAAAGAAACATTATTTCTCTGAACCGGCATGAGATAGGCAGTCTAATTAACGTCGATACATGATATAGTTTTTTAACAGTAACTATGCGAATTTCATGATATTCAACGGTATAAAAAGTTGGGGCGACCCGAGGAAGATATGAAACAAATAATTATTATGTGTAAGGAGTATGTATGACATGCATGTGAATGGTGCAAGAAGTCGAGGATGCCCGAGGAAGACATGGCACGATCAAGTGTTAAACTATATTTTGTGTATTCAGGTTGTGCTTCCAAAAACTTAAAAATCATTGCAGTAACTTAGGAAGTTAGATTCCACGTGATAGTATAAGTAAAACTTAAAAATTTTAAGGGAGTTTTTAGATTTTTAAAAGATTGAATAATTATTTTTTATGCACGGAGAAAATTGACTATTGATTTATTAAGAATCTCTTCAATTTTTTATCAAACGGGATTGCTTGCCTTACGAATGAATTAGCGGGTTTCCTGATTAAGTTTTGTAAATTACGAATATATTATAATGATGTCGGAACACGTGTACTCGTATTTGCATTACAACATGATGTATTTTATCGATAAAACATGCTTAAGAGGAAGCTACAAGCCAAAAATGTGTATATTCTTGGTATACTCGTACCTTATATTGTAGGCAATAGGCATTAAAATCGCTTGACAAACGGAGTCTAGAAACGTTCAATTTCAAGCACAAAACTGGTTTTTATTTATTTTGTAATTAATTTTATAAGAAAGCAACAAAGTTGATAAAGTGAAACTGTCACAGATAATCTTAGCTATAATACTGTATTTTTTAAAAGTTGTTTCCTTTATGCGTTCGTTTCTATTGCAAAAAAAAAATTTTGTAGTTTTCATTTATATTTTTGATTGAGTAATTTATTATTTTATTTGTATTCTACTCAAGCGAAATGATAGAAAAACCTTCAATTTATCTAAAAAATATATTATGTATTCATAATGTACACTAATTCGTTATAAATATTTATCAAAATAGTGATTTAGCATTAAGCTTCGCCTTAAATTGATGTTTAATAAATAAGTTCTGTTAATTTATTGTGAGGACAAAACTCGATTACCCTCTTTGTGTGGGGAAAACAAACAAAGAAATTTAAAAAAAACTTATACTTCTACCATCATCTTATAGAATCACATCCCGGAGTTAGTGCACTTTACCCTCGGACACCCTATGAGTATTTAATACAGATTCCTTATGTGTATGTGTAGGTACTCTGTATTCTTATGATATAATATTTCCGTTTTTTGGCGCATAAATAAATGATATTTCAAACCCAAAATAGGTATGTCTGTGATTTTGCATTATTTTGCAATGCATCGCTTTAATTAGGGATGCGATCGCTTGGTCGTGCTTAAGTGTTACATATTTCTCTACGGTTACATGATCGGAGGCTTTATTCCAGTTATTTACGAGGTCTGTTGGCACTCAATCATGTTTGAAGTAAGACACTATTCGGCGGACATTTTTCATTATTATTTTGTGCTTTTTCCCCGACATTTGACGGGAATTTATCGCCGAGTATGGTTTATTTTATACTTCGGCGTGGGTTTGTGATATTGTGGGCTACTTTACCTTCAATACATTCAAACACGCATACATATAAATTTTTTCTACGTGTATCGATGTATCTTGATTATAAAGCAGAAATATGTGCACTATTTATATGTGCTGGCAGATGAGAGTGATAATTACTTTGAAAGGTTAATTGTCAAATAATGTTGACGAATAGGACAGTTGAAGTCGGGTAGTTTGCTAACCCCTAAAGTATCTGACATTTCGCAATGTATTTCTCATCCCTTCAATACTTTCATCAATTTTGTACAGTTTGTAATGTTTTCTGTGTATTTCAAATGCGTTATATACATATTATTATTTAATTTTCCGTAAAAACAAATACTGTTTAAGAAACTAGATAAAATTATCTTCCCGGTGTATGTATTTAAAATAAACATTACTATTGTTAATTAATATAATTTTAATATCAAACGTTAAAAATGTTGTAAAAACGCTAACCACATTTTTACATTAATTTTTGCTCCAATCATAGAAAAATTGAGAGAACTCGATATTTCGAAAACACGTTCGTTTTATTTGTGTAATTTGTAAGAAAACTGTACCTTCACTTTCATCTCGTTTATATATGTATATAATAAAAAAAAATATTTTTTAAAGTTAAGCCGATTGTTACGATGGCAGCGCGTAATATGAATAATTCATTTTGACTATTTTTAGGATTTTATTAATGGATTTATACGAGGCAAACTGGAAATAATGATTATTTCTCTTTCTAACGTCAAAAAAGTGAAGTATTTCCGCATGAAAAAAAATAAAAATACTTTTATAAAATATGGACGCCCGGTCATATATGACCCTCAAACGCTAGAGGGGTTAAGTGAACATTCAGAATGCAGATTGTGAGGAAAATATTTTCGCAGTAGGAAAATATCAGTAAAACGCGAATGGATTTTTTGTTGCGGAACTGCGGAACACGTGTTCGTAAAAAAATCTAATATTATGACATTTCGTCATTATATGTATCAGGAAAAGGACACCTGCATGAACAGGCGTTACGATTTATCCTGAATGGACTGAAATTTAATCGTTTTTCTCCGTGAATCAAATAAAAAACATTAGTTCTATCTATCTACCAACAAACACAAATAATCTTTCAAAGCAAAGTTACGTTAACAGAATTTCTTTATTTTCAAAGTGTTTTTGCTGTTTTTACCACAGCAGACTTCCAAGGGCGTAATTGCTGCCCGGCGGCCCCCCCAAAGGTAGAATTCGACATAATTATAGCCCCTGTGCGATGCGCCCATGGGTAGGTAACAACGTAACTACCTTCTACCTAGGTACCTACCAGCGCGTCAGGTACTTTCTGTTCAATGTAACTTCTGGCTTTATTTTCCAGCATTGGTGTAAAGTGTACAGTATTATGGTACTGTCACACTACGCTAAATGCATCAAGCGTTTTTTGGGCGTGGCTTGTATCACCATTTATGTATGGCTGGCCATACAATCCCATACAGAACTATCACACGAGACAGGTGATGTGTTATACGCAAAGATATTAGAAGAACGAGATATGCTATGTTGGCCGCCGGACCGTAGGCGGAGTACTACCTAATTAGGGTACTTTGAATACTGTCGGGACGTGTACGCACAGAAATCTGTTCTATGTATTAGTGCGGATACCTTAGCGTAAGCGAAGGTGTGCAGTAGTATTGGTGAAAAAAACCGGCGACACTGGGCAAAACAATTCCACACAGTATGAACTGCTTATAGCACATCTCGTTCTTCTAATATCTTTGGTTATACGTGTGGGCGTGGCGATGATGATATACCGTTATCTGCTCTCTCTCTCTGGTTTCAATCCTGGGATTGGTTTGCAGCAATTTCATCTAATCTCCTCTTCCATTCTTCCCTGTCTTGTGCGGCTCTTTTGACTTCTGCATTCAAAAGAGCCGTTATCTGCTAGCTAGGCGATATTTGAAATTGATGTAAAAATTTAATGATTTAAAAAATAGAGAGCTGCCAAGGTCACGCGGCTGTCAGCTGTCAAGTTGACAGATTCCGTACAAAGAAATGATATTCCGCGGCAGCTCCCCAATTGTTCCGACCCCCTCTCCTGTCATAGGAAAAGCTTTGCGTGACACTACAACATATAATCTATATATAATAAGCCATGCCCAAAAACGCACGATGCGTATAGCGTAGTACCACGACTGATGGGGAAGGAACGAAGCAACCGCCAATGGCGCGAAACGCCGCTTGCGTTTGCTTCGTTCCTTTCCCATAATTCGTAGCTGTGCGGGAGGCGAGTCTGGCGTGGCAAGCCAGCAAAGAACGCTATCGAACTACTGATAAATCACGCCCTTTCTGCGCATGGCAGATATGCGACCCTTATTTTGCTTGAGCTATAGTTGAGTTATAATTCTTTTGGCCGCCTACATAGATAAGTGTATCCATTTTTTAATATTGCATATTTCCCCTTTGATAGCCAACCTCCAATAGGATAGTAAGTATTGACATCAAAGATATTAGAAGAACGAGATGTGCTATGCGCAGTTCGTACTGAGTGGAATTGTTTTGCCGAGTGTCGCCGGTTTTGTTCACCAATACTACTGCACACCTTCGCTTACGCTAAGGCATCGCTAAGGTATCCGCACTAATACATAGAACAGATTTCTGTGCGTACACGTCCCGATACCGTTCAAAGTACCCTAATTAGGTAGTACTCCGGCTACGGTCCGGCGGCCAACATAGCATATCTCGTTCTTCTAATATCTTTGATTGACATGTTCTTTCTCATGAGTAAGAAAGTAAGAAAATGCAAACTGCTGATTTGAGTACTAAATTAATTTTAGAATTATCATTTCTATATATATATATATATACTCACGAACTATTTTATAGCTGTAAAATCACAGTTGTTTTAGCTAGTACGGTTCTTACATACACAGCTGTTTATGCTGTGAGTGTTTTAATATCTATATAATATCTACCAGAATGATAGTGGTTGCCCGTGATACATGACGCCACAATTCACTTCTGCTGGGATTTCTTTGAATTGGCATCGATAGGAAGGCGAGAGAGATGGGAAAGAGATTACCTAGGTAGTTGGGGCTGAACTGGCCCGCGGCCGGGGTGCGAACACGCAATCCACCAGACACGAGAGACCCGTGGCCTAGAGGTAAGGATCATGCACTTGGTATAAGAGTTTCAAATACACGAACTTCTGAAGTGTGCGGATAATTCAAGTGCCAATAAATATATATGGATGTATTACTTCTTCAATAATTTGCAAATTCACTTCGTGTCGTCAATTTCATTTAATTAAAATAAATAACCTTTTATAAATCACTATTATATCAAATTTGATCGACATGTTTCAAAACCAATGCTTTTATTCATCGGGATAAACGTTCAAAGAAAATGAACAAATTTAAGAATTTGGATAAATTCATCAGGTTCCCACTCGGGTGTTGCAAACTTAATTAATTCATTAATGCCAGCTAAGTCCCATATTAATGCACAAACCAAATTTACATATTTCTTAACGTTTTTAGATTATTCGTAACTCGGGAATATTTTGTTTCTCTTTTAATTTTGCTTCTTACATATGCCTATTAAAATGAATTGAAGAAATCTGGTGAGAAAAGAACCCATTTTCATTTCCAGCTGGATCAGATTTCGGGAAGTCTTGGAAACTCGAATGATAAACTCGTTGTCGATGACAATTCATTATTTTTTATTGAAATTACGCATAAATTATAATAATAAATTACAAAACGATAACAAATTTATAATGTATTATTCCCAGTGAGTTTACGAAACTCATTTCGGGAAAGACAACATTAGATTAAAGACATGACAACATAAATACATTAACATAAATAAACGCAGAAGTTCGACGCGGATAGGGTCCCATTAGCTCAGATGGTAGAGCACTGTCCCGGAAAGACAAGGGTCCTGGGTTCGTGTCCCAGATGTGACCGTATCCTTTTCTAATTTTTCTGTTTCAGATTTTCGTTTCGAAATCACTAATATTGTCTTCAATATTTAAATATTACAACTTGAGGTTTTACTCAATAAAGTTATTCCGAAAAATAAAATAAAATTTTAAATTTGAAGATTTGTTCAAATTCGATTTTTAAAAAATCTTTATTTTTTACCGGTTGATTTTTTAATTTATTTCTGGCCAGGGATGAAAATTTTAGAACAGCGAAAATTAAATGGTTAAAATGTTTATGCGAAAGTTAGAAGTCAATGCCAATGAAATAATAACTAGGTAGGTATAGGAAAAAAGAGCAAATAAAATAAGAAAATCAAGTAGCTACAAAATATCAAATACCAAATAATAGTAACAAGCATTAAACACAGCCCCGTACCTATGGATGTATTATATATAAATGAGACATGAAGTGAAAAAATTGAATCCACTTTTTTACCTCCAATTGACCTCCAACGCTCTAATTAAAACCAGCGAATCCGGTCGATGTGAACCGCTTATCGCGTTCTAACAGTGGAACACGTTTCGATGAGATATTAAATTGCAAAGCTCTCTGCCCTTACCTGTGTAGCGAAGAAAAAAATTCATACGTATTTATAAATCCATATCCACATTAATTGGTTATAAGCTATAACGAGCACGAGGGGACCGACTAAATTTGTTACTTATAGCCATTACTCGTTATATTAGATATAGGTTTTTTATAAGTCTTATGTACCTAATATTTACCAATATATTCACCAATATGGAATATATATTCAAAATATCATCATTAGATAATTAGCCATTACACAATATAAACTTTACATAGATTATAGAAAGTATCCAAAACAATTTTATAAAATATATTATATATAAATTCAACAATAACTTTGAGTGTACATTTGAAACTTTGCAGCG
Source organism: Hesperophylax magnus (assembly GCA_026573805.1). Taxonomy (NCBI): domain Eukaryota; kingdom Metazoa; phylum Arthropoda; class Insecta; order Trichoptera; family Limnephilidae; genus Hesperophylax; species Hesperophylax magnus. The sequence goes on along the minus strand of JAIUSX010000184.1, from coordinate 5,828,775 downwards.
AAGACGAGCAGTAGCTGACTCAATATTTATTCACAGAATTATAAAGAATGACATTGATTCTACTGAACTTCTGTACCTTATTAACTTTAACATACCTTTTTTTTTATTTGGTACCACATTTTTTTACATTTCAAAGTTTTCCAGTAATGTTGGCCTCACTGGGTGGCTTGCCCGTGCTGAGGCCTTCATTTTATAATATGAAAATATAATCTAAATACAATCTGCAATATAAGATAAAATAATACATTTAATATATAATCTTGTGTGTTTGTGAGTGATGTGTGTTTATATTGGTTTTGTGTGTTACGTGTATTACCTTTGAGACGTACACGACATACAGTGCTATTCCACACGCTAAATTATAAAACAAATGCAGCATCTAATTCGCCAATTAACCGAGCTCTTCATACTCTAAATAATATTTGTCTTAATTCTAACATTCACATTTTTTCGGATTCACTGCCCAAGTTCAAACGTGGCATCATGTCAATAATTTAAACTGTTCTATGCGCTTACATACAGACACACACACAAACACTCACACATACATTACACACATCACACACACACCTATAAACAAGACAAGTCACGGAGGGCGATTCTCGTTCTACTTAACGACACTAAAATCGTCCTTACATTCAAATTAACGATTTTTCTCGGTTTATTCGTATGAAGCGATTCCGGTTCTCTCGATGACAGATGGAATCCTTAGATTTTCGATTGCGCGCCAAAATTTTTAGCCTTACGCGAAGGGTACCCCTAGACCTGTCTTTCGGCGGCCGAACGCTAGCGTTCGCGGAGAATTTGCTTCATTTAAAGCAATATTTGCGTAGTTTTAACAAGAGAAAACTTAATATTATCGTAAGTATTGACTGTAAACATGATTAGTGACTTGTTTGTGGCACAATGATGCTATAATTGCGATGTTTGTAAAGTACGTAACATGTCGAAAGCCAGATAAAAGTGATTTAATTTACAATAAACTACATATACCATTGAGGATTTCTACATAAATAACAATAAGTTACACACTATTCTTAGGTTTTAAAAACAATGATGTAGAAGAAGGATAGTAATACAATAACTGTCTCACTTTTTCAGCATTTGCTTACCTCATTTTAAACAATTTTGTCAAGTTAATTGGGTGACAGTTAGCGGCATTAGAATCGACAGCAAACGTCACTTTAGAAGTGGTGAATCTGTAACAAAGTCATTACTATCCAGCGAGGTAAGTACCTTTTCACAAAACGTAAATCTTCGATAAATGGCTTATTTATGTCATTCATAAATAAAATAAGCAGTTATTAAAATGCATTATAATACAAAGTATTTGTTTTTTTAAGTTTTAGTTAGAAACCTTGCGTCACTTAATTATATTTCACCAATTTGTGTTTTCAATAATCTCTTAACAATTTCGTAGATGCTCTTAACCACGCTTCTTTAGGATTTTTTACTAGGTCTCTCCAAAATCGAACTTGTAAGGCTATCAGAAGAACGAGAATCGCTTAATAGTTAAGAAAAGATGTTACAAGCGACGGACAGCTATCTTTCGCAAACGATAGCAGTCGTTGACGAATGCTGTCATTTAGCTTAAGGCTAAAAGAACGAGAATCGCCCTCCTGGTAATTAAGGAATAAACATACCACTTAGCAGACATTACACGGAAACATATCATAGGTACACAACATGAAGTATCTTATTCCTGTATATTGTTTCATCTCTGTAAATCATGTATTGTTTGTTTCTATAATATAAAATAAAAATAAACATTAAATAAAAATGTTACAAAAATATAATTAAAATTATTCAAGATGACTTGAAACGTAAAGCAAGGTATTTTCTTTTAGAACAATTGTACATCCAATATATTATATTAATATATCAATAAGAAAAAATTGTGATGTGCAAATATTTGTCATTTATAAGGAATTTGGTTTGGCGCGATTTAATTTGTTTTATTATTTTAATTAAAAATGTTTCCACAAATCTCTATATTCATAGAAGGATTATCTATGGCGGGCGTCGTGGATTTGATTTGTATACAAATCTATAGTTTTATTCATAATCTGATGAAATTTTGCACACACCTTCAAAACAAGAACAAAATCACTGTCTTTGTGAGATTTCTAAAAACCACATCCACCCCCTTTTCCCACTCCTAAAAACAGAATTTTGATACTTCTTGATGAAATTTTGCACACTTGACGATCAAAATAAGAGGAAAGTTACTGTCTACCTTTGATATCGAAAAACTCTGCTTAAAGCTCAGGAAACGCTCGGGAACTTGAAAAAAAAAACTTTCACAAGAAACAATTTTTAGCACAGAAGAAAATAATAATAAAACTTGCCAGGTTGGTAAGTACCTACCTTAAAAAATTAAAGGTGAAGGTATTTTGGCGCCACCGAATCGAAGCTACCATTTCACCAAGCTATTTGACGTTTGACGCGACATCCGGTGTCCAATAATTTGGCGGTAAATCTAGCCAGGATTTGAACCTCAAAAAAGGCCGACGGTCATAGGAGATAACGTGTTATTATTTCACGCTAATTATTGTGTAGGTTTTTGGTTTTTACCTGAAAATCTGGCGAATATCTGCCCGCTTTTCGAGGCCCCCGGGGCACGAATGGATGAAAAGGGATCGGCAACTATTTTTTTTTAAAAGATGTACAGGGTTTTCCAATAAGTGGTGTTATTTTGATATTCAATCGTAAAAGATCAATGGTTTCGTTGCTTGTGTGGCACGTAACGCCGTCTTGTTGAAAGTAAACGTTGTCCAGATCAATACCATCCAATTCCGGCCATATAAAATCATTAATCATCTCTCGATAGCGCAATCCATTCACCGTAACTGTTGATCCAGCCTCATTTTTGAAAAAGTAAGTCACACGTTGAGGATAGAGAGGCTTTTCAACAATAACTCTTGGGTTTTCCGAGCCCCAGATGCGACAATTTTTCTTGTTGACGAAGCCACCGAGGTGGAAATGGGCCTCATTACTCCAGATGATTTTTCGATGGAATTCTAATAATTAATAATAGTGAATTTTAATAATTTTAAAGCGTTGTTGAAGTGTGTATCGTTCCATTTTTATTAATGGCGTAGTTTCTACTTGTCAAATGTCAAAAAATGACAGCTTCAAAAGTAACATCCACCGAAATAGCGGGCTATTCAAAATAACACCTCTTATTGGAAACCCCTGTACTATACCTATTACCAACTTTATTAGGTACTTGCCAATAAAAAAGCCATACTTTTGGCGAGTTACTGGTGTGCTAAATATTCGCATGTTTGTACGTTAATATACACGCGCTAGATACAGGCATGCTAGTTACTCACATCACTAGATTCGTGCGCGTAGCTGGTGACTGAGATGGAGTCCCCGGAAGAAATAATAAACTAACTGCAATTTTATTTTGTAAGACAGCTTACCCGCTTTCCGCGGCGATAGTGCATAATGTAGTTCAACGTCTTTTATTTAAACGAGCCATTTATATATTAACTTGCAAAAAGTAACAAATCAGCGGACGCGTGTGTTACGTCCGTTAGCTACTGGCAGAGCGCGTTCAGACATGCTGCGCGTCCCCCACAACTCCCCCCACCAGACACCGCCTACTGGCATATAAGCTAAATAGCATGCGAGTTACTAGAAACGATACGATACACATTCTACTGGCATGCAGACAAGACAGCTACTGGCATGCTTTTTAACGAGTTACTAGCATTTGTACCTGCGGCTTAATGGAAATGAATTTAAGAAGAAAAAAAACCGTGCTTTATTATTATAATTACGTGGGAATTAAATCCGTGACTCCTAATTGAAATTGCGCAGCTTTTTCTATCCGAAATGAATTTTTAAGAACCCAACTATTTTTAGCACTGAGCGATATTATCATCTTTATGTAGGAATATTTGAAAAAATAATTAAACTGTCGAAAAATAAAAGAGGTGACATATTCTGTAGGTGGCAGATACCGGTATCATGTTTACTTTGAAAACTTTGATGACACTGGGTAGTAAATGTATTATCCAAAACATACAGAAAGAAATTCACCACTTATTAGAATGATGTTTAAATAATGTGTGGTAACTGATTAATTTGTTAGAAATATACAATTTTAGACATCGGTCAATCGGCGCCAAGATTTGAAAGAAATTAAATAATATACAATTTTGGAAGATTAGCTTATGTGCGTCTACTTTACACAATTTGTTGTTGTCGATCTCTGCCTAAAATCAATGCTTGGAGCATAATGCAAAGAAGAAAACCGTTCTTTTTGTATAAGATGGAACTGTTGCGGCGGAGCCTGTTATTAGACCGCTGCTAATTGGGCTTGCCATCCCTAGTGCTTATTTTATTATTCCTTATGGTTGGCGCTATCAACATTTGGGCTGTCTACATAAAACAGGAAATACTTATAATAAATAAATTATCAATAATAATTGATAATCAAGAATGACTGTTTGAACTTTTAATTCATTCGCTTCCATTCTTCAAGTTTAGAAGCCCACAAAGGAGTTGTGATTTTAATCAAATTTTAATTATTTTAATTTAATCTTGGTAGTGTTAAAAATTGGCTCATATATTAACCCTGAATACAGACAAAACAAATTTTTTAACATTTCTAATATGAAATAAGCTCTTACTGTCTCAATAAAGCCTCAAACTGCACAGCTGCAACCCCGTAATAACCCCATGTATTTGTCCTCCTATAAGTAGAGTTGATACTATTAAATATCTTGGCATTCAAATAGACGATCTTCTTAAATGGAATACATGTTACAAACTTAATGAAAATACTGAGGAAACTCATCTATTTCTTTAAAAATGTTAGGGATATTTTAAATAGAAAACAACTGAAACAATTATTATGTTTTTGGTAAACTAATGTTTTTAAGACAAGATTTTTTATGCATAGCACAAAGGGTAACAATTATTTTACAAGCAATAATTGTTCGCCTGAAACACTCATCCACATTGAAAAATCTCCTGATAAAAGATACATGACGCCAACGGGACTCGAACCCGTGTCCCTTCGATTTCCGGTCGACAGCTCTGACCACTGAGCTATGGCGGCTTATCTCTTACCCGCGAAATTATTCAATATATACTAGTGTTTCATTCAACAATTACTGCTTGTTACATTTTTCACCTGAAAACAACCAACTTTTTTATTTTATATGAGAAAGGCATTGTAAGTGCTAACTCTCTCACTAGATGGCGTCGAGACAAATTGTCTACATTTTTAGGCGAAATACTTGAACTTGTCAAATATTAATTATTATGTTTTTGGTAAACTAATGTTTTTAAGACAAGATTTTTTATGCATAGCACAAAGGGTAACAATTATTTTACAAGCAATAATTGTTCGCCTGAAACACTCATCCACATTGAAAAATCTCCTGATAAAAGATACATGACGCCAACGGGACTCGAACCCGTGTCCCTTCGATTTCCGGTCGACAGCTCTGACCACTGAGCTATGGCGGCTTATCTCTTACCCGCGAAATTATTCAATATATACTAGTGTTTCATTCAACAATTACTGCTTGTTACATTTTTCACCTGAAAACAACCAACTTTTTTATTTTATATGAGAAAGGCATTGTAAGTGCTAACTCTCTCACTAGATGGCGTCGAGACAAATTGTCTACATTTTTAGGCGAAATACTTGAACTTGTCAAATATTAATTATTATGTTTTTGGTAAACTAATGTTTTTAAGACAAGATTTTTTATGCATAGCACAAAGGGTAACAATTATTTTACAAGCAATAATTGTTCGCCTGAAACACTCATCCACATTGAAAAATCTCCTGATAAAAGATACATGACGCCAACGGGACTCGAACCCGTGTCCCTTCGATTTCCGGTCGACAGCTCTGACCACTGAGCTATGGCGGCTTATCTCTTACCCGCGAAATTATTCAATATATACTAGTGTTTCATTCAACAATTACTGCTTGTTACATTTTTCACCTGAAAACAACCAACTTTTTTATTTTATATGAGAAAGGCATTGTAAGTGCTAACTCTCTCACTAAAATCCCGTTGGCGTCATGTATCTTTTATCAGGAGATTTTTCAATGTGGATGAGTGTTTCAGGCGAACAATTATTGCTTGTAAAATAATTGTTACCCTTTGTGCTATGCATAAAAAATCTTGTCTTAAAAACATTAGTTTACCAAAAACATAATAATTAATATTTGACAAGTTCAAGTATTTCGCCTAAAAATGTAGACAATTTGTCTCGACGCCATCTAGTGAGAGAGTTAGCACTTACAATGCCTTTCTCATATAAAATAAAAAAGTTGGTTGTTTTCAGGTGAAAAATGTAACAAGCAGTAATTGTTGAATGAAACACTAGTATATATTGAATAATTTCGCGGGTAAGAGATAAGCCGCCATAGCTCAGTGGTCAGAGCTGTCGACCGGAAATCGAAGGGACACGGGTTCGAGTCCCGTTGGCGTCATGTATCTTTTATCAGGAGATTTTTCAATGTGGATGAGTGTTTCAGGCGAACAATTATTGCTTGTAAAATAACTGAAACAAGTTTACTGTGCTCTTATAAAATCGTCTCTTGAAATGGTATTATCAGTTGGGGCAGTGCCACACATACTTGCCTGGAGCTTTTAGCAAAGATTTTAAAAATAATTTTGAAGCTTATTCTAAAAGTCCCGTTAAGAACGAGTACTGATTTTATTTTTAAGACACTAAATGTTCCTAACCTGAAAAAATATCCTGCTTCATCAATTTAAAAATACCCACATGTATGAAGAACGAATAAGCACTAGAGCCTTGAGACAGTCACACGTAAAATCTTTTAACATCCCAGTTTGTCAAACCTCCGATGGACAAAAAAGTTTTAAATACAATGCTATTAAGCTATTCAATTCTCTACCTACTGACATTAGAACACGCAAACCAAAACCTCCTAAAAGTAAAATCATTGATTACCTCCAATCAACATATCCATCAGGAGTATTTCTTAACATATTTTTATTTATGCCTACTGTGTATATATTCATACTTGAATTGTACAATCTAAAAAAAATACCGATTTTATTTTTTCTGTCATTTTAACAATATCATGTAAACAGAAAGCTAGCTAGCAATCACCCTGTAAATTGTCATCTTAACACAGGCGTTTCACTCCTAGTGAGATGGGCAATAAGTGTTTTGTGTAAGTAAATGTAATATTAAAATAATGAAATAAAAAAACAAAAATCCTGACATACATACGTCAGCGAGCTATGTATGTCAGGATTTGTTAAAACAACGTGTGCAGTACCTACTCACAAAAAATAGACATGGCACGTATAATCGAACGGATCGAAAGTCAGTCTTTAAAAAATCAAAGCAAGCATAATGTGGCAATTTAGTGCAATATTTAAAAAAATCAGCGTCTAAACTAGATACCTCCATAATTAATTAATTACACGGCGACTTAACCGTTAATTGTACGGTAAGTTAGCCGTAATATTAACGATCAAATAGGTCCGCCCAGGGTCTGAATCCGAGACCATTCTGCAAAGGAAAAACGCGTGCCAACACGCCACTGGAACGTGCTAAAACAACCTATCATTATAAATGTATTAAATATTAAATAAAAATTATAAAAAAATGGTAACCTCGGGTTACGTTTTAATAAAACTGAAGCTTCTTTGATGTGAGTTTGTTAATGGATAAAAAATGGAACAGACACTTCTTGTCTCTGTGCAGAGACAAGAGATCCGTTTGATGGAGGATTCCTGTCTTTGGAGTACAGGCGTCACGTGGAAATGCTGTCGTTTTCTATTATTATTTTTATTATTTAAAAAAATTTCTTTCGATTAATATGAGTCCTGAAATCCAGCTAATATAGCATATCTATCAATTGGTGCATTCTTTATGGTTTCCAGCAGAGCATAATACTGCATTCAATAGTGTATTGGCTGTGTCCTTTTTTGGTAGCCTAATTTAATTCCACGTTCTTGTGTTATGTCTGTGAATGATATGTTGTTTGAAAAATATATTTGCAATAGGTGGTTTATTATTTCATGTATAAATATCATCGCTTTAAAGGTTAGCATCTGTTTAGCCGTAAGCCTATTCAGTTCCTTTAAAATGTTAGTTACTTTTAAAAATCTCTTTGGCCGAAGCATTACTCTATTGCTCTATTTTGGAAAACTCGGGACATTTGTCATATGAGAGCAGGTTGCTTCTACGACTCGTTCTTGTTTTTAACAGCTCAGATTTTCGGATGCGTGCTTCTTCCCTTCTACAAGACTGAGGGTCACTTATTCCTTTCCTCAAAAAGACGTTCCACACAGCATTTCCGAAGATTTTGAAGAGTTAATAATTGATTTTTTAAATAACGATCTGGTTTGATTACATTGGATATTGAATGACTTATCATGGCTGCGATGCGACCTAGACAAATATTGCCTCCTGTGTTTCCTCCCTCATACAACATGGATATTTTCTAAACATAGTTTCACACCTTCCTATTTTAAAAACAACCTTTCACACAATAGTTACATAAGTTACATAAACATATGGGGTTTCAATGATACGTGATTGTGTGTACTGGTGCATATTTTGTATTCATTTCCGACAGTGATGTGCCTACTTGTCAAACGTCACTGAGAAATATCCTTTTGTAATGTTTACGCCAACTTATTTTTTTTTTGAGAAAAATAATGTCCATATATTTTTTATTAAGAAAATTTGAAAAATTTTACATTGTGTCTTTTTAGTATTCAATGTCAATGGAATTTTCTGTTCTGAAGTCGAAGAACAAGTTTGAAACATGCTGAATGCCAGCAATGCTTCTGTTTGACATCTGAATAATACTTTCATTGTTTGAAATTTTGACAGCATGAGGTTAAGGGTGGCGCTTTGTGGTTCTTGTGGGTGATGACGTCACAATACCCCTCAGCTAACTGCCTAACCCGCGCGTGATTATGAATATATTAAAGCTGAATTTTATCGTCTTCGCGTGTTACACAGATACATAGGACAATATGGAAGAAGTGTAGAAGTTACGTTACATGGTTCAACATTTTCTGAAGCAACGCTTTTGTTTTCTCTAAATATTTAAATATGGCCCAAGAGTTGTGGTGCCAAGTGGCATGTATTTTCTAAAAGATAATCATTATTTGTTAGTGCGTTTACGTCATTGAGCGGGGAGGTGGTCGGATAACAGCATTTAAATCCACTCTACGCGAACAATGATTCAGTCCTAACTCCACAACGGAAAGGGTTACATACATTATTTGTGCATTGTCGTGTAGATCATGAGGTGCTCTAAAAAGTGAGCTGGGCAGAAAAATATTGAAGTTGTCCAGTGAAAAATGGTACAGTTTACAAAACGTTATAAAATTATCTTTTTTAGATAATGTGAATCATATTTCACTACCCTGTGCTTAATTTAATGTCAATCTAAGTTTAGGTAAAATAAAATAAATACACACATAGAAATGTGACTTTAATTTTTTGCGTAAATTACTCGTATGCCCAAGGACGAACGAAAGTCGTTTTGGAAAACTGGATGAAATATATATGAAAAAAAGTTTTATAATTTGTCTCTGTATCTCACTTAAAAAACTGGCACTTGTTTTTGGTGTGATTCTTCTTGCTTGTTTTCATTATAATCAATTTTTCATTACAGCTTGCCTTTCGGATAACAAGATTATATCTGAAGTTTGCATTAAACTTAGATATAATTTTATTTGTTCAAAATTTTTTGAATCACAAATAAAATAATAAAAATCTTCATTTATGAAAAAAATAAATGTTAAAAACGTTTTGTAATTGAACTATCTTTATGTGTAAGAACATTATATGCAAAAACGTGACATCTAGCCAAAAAACAGGTAGTACCTTTTTGCTCAGTGAAAATTATCTAAATTCAGGGCAATTGAGTTCTATTTAATTATTTTTAGTAGTTTTTTTGGCTTTTTGCAGACTGTTAAATCATTTTTACGACTTTATGTCCGACGTTAAGTCTTCCCCACGGGAAAAACTAAACCCTTCCACACACTTTTCCACAAACGATCATCTAGTCAATCCACATTATGCAAGTGCATTTTATAAGCATAATAAATGCAAAAAAATACAAGAACAACACGTCAACTCACCAGAGATCGAATGGGAAAATAATTCACCGACTCCAGATATTTTCATATCAGAGGTATTTTCATATCAGATAAATCCTATTGATCCCTCAATATAAATATATAAAAAATCTTTCGTAATCCTACATGTATTTAAAATGACTGATTTTTGCATTTTTATTTATAAATTGTTTGACAGATCTAATACGCCTAAATTTTGAATGACAGAGCTAGGTATAATGCCAGTAGGCGAAATAACAAATGGTAATTTTTTTGTAGTCTGAGAATAACATAATAATGAATAAAGTTTGCATTAATAGCTAAATAACTATCTGGCATCATTTTAATTAAATATTTATAAAATTTAAAAAATATATATTAACATGTTTCAAAACTAATGGTTTAATTTTTTTAAATTTGAGTATCTCGCAAGAATTCCAACTGATCCCAACCATCTGGACCCAGTGAGACTAATTTTTGAGGCGGAAGGAAATGAAGAAGAGGAAGGTGGGGAAGTAACTGGCTATACAGATCTGATCACCAAACACGTCAAAATTAATTTCAAGCAACGTTTCAATTTTGAATGCAGGTCTTATACCACAGCAGGATTTGAACCTGCGACATCCGGCTTGCTAGTAGAGAGCCTTAATTCTATCATAAAATTATTTAAAGATACCCAAGGGATCGTCAACTAATCTACTTCTGATATTTCATTATTATTATATGTTACCTAATGAACAATTGTGCTTTTTTTATATTGCGTCTGAAACTTTTGGCCGTTTCAAATGATTGGAAATTGAAATGGTTACAGATGTTTTGATTGGTTAGATTTTATTATTTGACACAGTCTTAACCTATCCAGCCATTGACGAGGCAAATATCATCACTATTTTTCATCTTCCACAGTTTTATAATATCATAACTCCTAATAAATAGAAAATATAATATGCATAGACAGTCCATCAGTATATTAAAAAGGTGTGGTCGTGAAACACCAACCTTGCTAAGGGGAGATAAAAAATAGACTTACGTACCTGCATAAGTACGTAAAAATTACAAATGTACGTAAAAATCTACAAAAGTAAGTAAAAAAATATTCCGCGTTTCAGGGGTAGTTTTAGGAATTAATTTCTTAAAAAAATGGAACCTACTTTAGTTTATTGTAGGGGGTGAATGTTGGGTGGTTCTATGAATGCACACTGAGATAAATGAGTATAGTTAATTTGTTAAAAATCTCTTCAAATTTATTTATTTAACGCCCACATGTAGGTGGTACAATTTTGATGACAGACAATTTTGAAACATAAGAAGAATTAATAAAAATAAAACAAGAAGATAAATTTAAAAAATACAGCGATTTGACTGTTATTATAAATTATTCGTAATCCGATTGAAAACAGGATTGCAGGCCGTTTCCTGATAAACTTTTAGTAAACTCGCAATTCATCCAATGTACGTGCTTTTGCCTTGATAATGTACAATGATGAAATGCGGAAATATTACGATTTATTTCGACATCGTGATAGTACATTCGTATTTACTAAAAGTTTATTAAGAAACCTATCAATTCATTTGTTCAGTTCCTGCAATTCCGTTTTTTACCGGATTACGATTAGGTATATTAAGAGATTATAAAAAAAACAAAATAATTGAAAAACCAAATTTTAAATAATATATATTTTAAGTTCCAAATTTGGCTAATAATGGTTGAAAGGGATTTGCGTTTCATAATTTTTATTTTGTCTTTTATTATTTTTATTTACTGAACGTAGCGAAATCCTGTTAATTATTTAAAATAATAAAAAAAACTTAATAAACACAACTTTTATTTACTAAGTTATTGTTTAATTTAAATTGTAATGTCAGTATCTGCATTGAATGAAAAAAATATTCAATTTTAGTAATTTTTCTCCGTGGATAGATAATAGAAACAAAGGAGATGGGTTTTGAACAGTCTGAAACTGCGCTGCATATTGGATAACATAGTACGTCGTCTTCTCTATTAAATTAAATTAGTAATTCCTATTAAATTAACCAATTTTTAGTGATCTTCGTGATCATTCAAAAAGATAGCTGCTTAAAATATAAAAAAAACTAATTGCAAGATATTATTGTTAATTCTGAAATCAAGAAATATGAAGCTTCATAAATAGGTCTCAATGGTCAAGTTTATACAGACGTTGTCCCGATAAGACAGATATCCTGGGTTCGATTCCCATTTGAGACCGTTATATTTTATTTTCTGTGTCTTATTCCGTATCATGTTTCCTTAGATTTGTTAGTATTGTCTTCTTCTTCAATCAAATGTATGTTTTTTAAAAGAAGTATAGGTCTGGTATACGAAGCGCAAGGCGATAAAAGAAAAAAAATGGAGACACCCCAGAAGAAGAAGAAGAAGACCAAGGTAAAGGTCAGTAAGTGTGAAATCAGTGTTGCTATTTAGGAATGAATAATAAAATAAATCCATCTCTTATTTCACTCAAGCTTTTCAATCAACCCATGTTATACCTATGCGGTGTTGGTCTTTGGTTATCATTCGCTGTATTGCTTCCAAATAAAGTAAAGGAAAAATGATGCGGAAGGTAGGAAGGAAGATAGGTAAGTAGATACTCATGTCTATAAGGATGTGTGCATCGTCCCTGGCTATTATATTGGTCCTAATTGGTGCTAATTGCTTCCCTCTAGTTCTTTTTGCTGTGTTTATTAACCGGGTGAACACAAATAACATATAATGTTATATTTATTTACTTATTATTACTTACCTGTTAGTATTTACATATTTTTATTTAATTATTGTCATTTTTGTCAAAAATTATTCATACTCTTCCGCTTCTCATTGTCAGTATGGTCACCCTATGATTGTGGCTGATAAGCCAACACTGGTACTTTGTAATACTTATTTAGACAGTAGAATGTTATTGTAGCCAACTTTAAACGCCCAACTGTAATTTTCGTTTGAATAACTGTAGTGTTTATTTTTGTAATAATTATGAAGGTTCATATTTTCAATATAACGTATACATATTGAGTTATAAGTAATAAGCAACGAAATTAATAATTTGACTGTTTTAAATGCTTCCTTTTACGATTCTGCCAAAGTATAATATCACAACTGCCATTCTACAAATAATTCAACACTCCTCAAACACCAACACTAAACCAGTCTTTAATTCTGACATACACCAGCACAAAACACGATCACAAAATCAAATACACTTATCGTCATCTACTTACACGACTAAATTTGGAATTAACTCCATACAATACATTGCACATAAGCAGTATAACGCATTACCTAGTAATCTAAAACTTCCGGCAACGAACAGAAAAACATTGGCAAAAGCTCTTAAAAGCTATTTCCTCAGCAGTTTTATTAATGACTGACACATTTTTTCTGTGGAACTCCAAAATAACTTCTGCGTTAATTTATTTTAATGTATTTATGTTGTCTTGTCTTTAATCTAATGTTGTTTTCGATCAACGCCGGGTACATGTCAGCTAGTTATAAAAGAATAAAAAATGTAAAATTTCTTCAATTACCAAAGAGAATTGTACCCATCTAGACAAACATCTGAAACTCCCTGTACGCCTTTTTCATAAAGGGTCTATTCTAGCCTCGGGTCATTTTAGACGCCCTTGCTTCTCCAATTTGACCTTCTTCCTAAAAACCTAAAACCCCAACATTTGCCCCTTTTGAACGCAAAGGCCCCGGCAAATATAATTGTTTAATTGCACCAAGACCTACTGGGAAACTATAATAAAAACAATAAATAATAATAAAATTCTAACAAATCATTACGAGGTACAGAAGAATAAAAATGTTTTCGCGGTGTATCATCATTTGAACCCAGAACGAAATGGTTTAATTGGAAAATAATTGTTGAAAAGGTTCGACTTGTAGTTTTGTAATTATTTATTGAATTAAAAATTATTGGAAAGGGGTTATTTTAATTATTGAGGGTTAAAAATTAGGTGTTAATAAATATTTTTGAAAAATAATAATTATTGAGTATGTACCTTACAAGTAATAATATACATTTTTCTATTATTAGTCGTAAATCTATTCAAATGTTTAAGTCTTCAGGCCTCAACTACTAGTCGGTAAGGAAGACAACGATTTTGGAAGACAACCGTGAGAACATATGAGTTGCTAAATAACACATCTGCCCTGATGATGGACACTGCAATGCTGTCCGAAACGTTGGCTAAAGAAGGAGTTAGCGCAACACGGCATAACACCCCAAAAACAAATAACAAAAATACTTTTGGCCGTGAAAATCTTAAATCGGAATTGGGGACATTTATTTTAATATTGCTAAGACATAATGTAGTATCAAGTTGACCGTGAATTTATAATATATTTAGAGACATTAAATATATTATAAATAGCAAAGGGCCTAAAACTGTACCTTGAGGTATTGAGAATTCACTGTTCAGAGTCACTAACTTGATCAATTAATTTATCTTCTTTGGGTCTTTTATTTAGGTAACTAATTATCCATTGTAAGACTTTTCCATTTATTCCAATGATCTTTAATTTATTTATTATTTTTTTATGTGATATACAGTCGAACGCTTTTTTAATTTTATTAGAATCTTGTGAGGTATATAGGTAATTCGTTAATTTTGCGATAGCGTCTTGAGTGCTTGTGTTTTTTCAGCCAAATTGATAAGAATTTATTATTTTTTTTTTTAAATGCACTGATCTGTTTTTATACTTTTTTTTCATATATCTTTGCTATATTTGATAACAGTGATATCAGACGACAATTTTGTGGGTCTTTACGGCATTCCGTTTTATGAATAGGGGTGATGATTTTTTTTTTAAAACAATTATTTGGGAATAAAATCAGATTAATTAAGTGTGTTATGGGACGCACTAAATGTTGTTTCATAGTGTTTAATGTCTTAACCTCTACGTTGTCAAATCCGGGGGCAGAGCCTCCTTTCAGTTCAGCAATTTTTCAGATTCTGTTACCGGGTAGAAGTTATTATATTGCTGTTGTGTTATGTATGTTGTGTGTTTGTATTAATAGAGTTAAATGTAAATGAAGTTTGCCAGGTTTTTTCCGACGTTTATAAAATAGTTATTTACGATATTGCAGCAATTTTTTGTCTCTTTTTGTACATTATATATGTTTTTTCCATCTGTGATTTCAGATATTTGCTTGTATTTCTTATTTTTTTATCTCATTTATTGTTACAAGATTTCTTTATTATTATATTTAGCTTCTATTATAATTTTACTATAATTTTTTTTTTCGTCTTTCTGACTAAAGTTGTTAGTATATTTTTATATTTCTTATAATATAATACTGTGTTATTATTAATTGTCGATTTATGTGTTATTTTGTACAGATTATTTTTTTTCTAGTGGCTTTAATTAGTCCACTTGTAATCCAGGGTTTATTTTTTTTTTGTTTTTGAATTAACCAAGCCATTGTTATTATAATGTTTGGTATCCACCTACCTTCGTGTAATGTAATTATATAAATCGTTAATTCGTGTTAGTTAATTCGAATACCCTATAACATTATTAATACTTCCAACTTCTGATGTTACCTATACATTCTGATGGCAACATGCTACACTAGCGCCTCCTAGCGGCATGAGTTGAGCGCCTTTGTTTTCACTCGTACATTTTAATGGATTTTATGTACAATATATTACTGAAGAGAAATATAATACCAACAAATTTAAACGAAACGCGAAACAGAACAAGACACAGAAAATAAAAAAAAGATAACAGTCTCAATAATAATTATCAATTAAATTTATCGTTTTTATTTTTTAGTTTTCATTGAGTACCAACTGATATGTCTATTTCCACGAGTTGTATGAAATGTGTACAAAGAACTTTTATTTTGTTGTCATGCGACTTGAGTCCTTCAATAACAAGAACCTTCGTGTAATTTTAGCGCTTGACGGTATGTTCAAAGTAAATTAATTACTCTGATAACAATCACAGCGCTGTAATTAAACATGTAAATCAGTTGCAAAATAACGTATTGCCATTATTCAATTACATGCAACATTGGAAAATTTATGTAAAATCTAAAGTTTTAAATCTACTTCCCGGAATTGTTTCAGAGGATAATTAAAAACACAGTTAATGCGCGACCGTGTCTTGGTAGGTGCTAATACCTGACTGACAATATTATTGTCACAATAATTGCACAATTGCAGAAAGGGAGATTTTTATTTTTTACATTAGTAAGCGTTCAAAGATGGTTTGGATGGGAAATATATAAATACGAATGTTAGAGGGAGCGCGCTAATATTAAAAAAAAACTATAATAATGGAGCGAAAATGGTTAAAATATTTAATAAAACACGACTCGTTTGAAATAGAGCAAAAATCTCTCGACAATTTTTTATGTTGCATTTATTTTCATTACACTGAATTTTTTCATGCGTAGAACATGTTAGATAACAGAACAAAACGCGTTTTAAGGCGAAGATTAATGCTAAATCACTATTTTGATTAATCTTTATAACGAATTGGTGTACATTATGAATACCGATAAATATGCTTTAGATAAATTGAAGGTTTTCCTATCGTTTCGCTTGAGTAGAATACAAATAAAAAATAAATTATTCAATAGAAAATATAAATGTAAACTACCAAAAATAATATTTTTTCAATAGAAATGTATGAACGCGTAAAGGAAACAACTTTAAAAAAATACAGAATTATAGCTAAAATTATCTGTGACAGTTTCATTTGATCAACTTTTTTGCTTTCTTATAAAATTATTTACAAAATAAATAAAAACCAGTTTTTTGCTTGAAATCGAACGTTTGTAGACTCCGTTTGTCAAGCGATTTTAATGCCTATTACCTACAATATAAGGTATACCAAGAATATACACATTTTTGGCTTGTAGCTTCCTCTTAAAAAATTTCCTTTGCAATTTTTTTCTATCGAATAACTACAGTTAACGTTTCGGCATAACAAATACATAGATATTGTGTTCAAACATTTTTTTTTTTAACATAAAAACTTAAAGAGTTAACGAGAAACTTGTTATAAATCAGTAGAAATTGGGTATACGGGGGATTAATCTCTACAAGGTAAACCAATTGAAAAATAATTTCCCCAGGGGCCTGTCATCTTTAGGGATGCTGTATGAAGGGTCTTATCAGACCTGCAGAACATATTTGATGCACGATAACAATTGATAGAGTTATCGGAAAAAAATCAGTAGTTAGATTATTGCTAATTTTATTTGAAAGAGCATTAGGTCAAATCGTTCACTTTGTTAAAGAGTATAACATTTTATTAAATGAAAAAAATCGTAAAAATTAAATATTGGTAAAAACACCTTTAATACTCCTACAACATTAAAAAAGCGGGAAAAAAATCAATCGAGATTGAACACAACTCTCGCCTAAATTATTAACTAAAATGCAATAAAAATATAATTTTACCTGCAATTGAAGTCAAAGAAAGAGATGAAGTTCTGGGAAAGAGAAATCTATGAGAGTGGATATATCTTGGGGTCAGTGTGACCAGAAGTAATGTATGAATCAAGCCCGTTCACTGGGTTGCAAGGAAGTCGAGAGAGCACGGCTGGAGTGAAAGGGTCTCTCTCGGCCCATCCGACACCAAGACGTGGACAAAACTCACCCCGTGAACCCCATGAACCCCTTTTAAGTCAACAAACGAAGCGAACATAGGGTGACCTGCAGAGATGTCGGTTATCCAGTGAATGGTTCCCGGGCCTCCCCAATTGAACCATTATTAGTTTAAAACAATTTTAATTAAATATCCCTGTCGAAGACTTAAAATACAATTTCTTATTAAATACTCTAAACATACATACCTTAGAAGATAGACGTAAAATAAACGATTTAACGTTCTTATTCAAAATACTTAACTCTAAATTCGACTGTTGTGAACTCCTGCAACTTATAAACATACATACACCCACAGTAACAACACGACAAAATACAATATTCTACAGCAGCACACATAAGCGTAACTACATTGCCCACTCTCCGATACAACGACTTCTCACCATGGGAAATCATTACTTGGGTGATGTTGACATATTCAATACCAACTTGGCAAGTTTTGTGGATCATTTAAAACATTTATTTCAACAATACTCCTAAACACATCATGTAAACCTACAAATAACTGTAATTTTCTGTTTCTGTTTCTTGTGTTTGTATGACTTGTTGCATAGCTTTTATCAAATGTAATTTTATTCTTATTTTTTATATTTCAAAGTATCTGTTAAATTAAAATTATACTACCAACCATGTAAAAGCCCTCTGGGCGTTAAATAAATAATAATAAAAAAAAAAATAAAACCGTGCGCAGAAACATGTCGTCAACATCATTCTCCTATATTTTTAAAATTTTCTCCACGCAGGAGACACTGAGGAAAATTCATTCAAAATCAATTCCTCTCAGGGCCTTTCACATCTTTGAGGATGCTGTGAGGAGGATATTTTTTGTTAAAGGGGTATGGCAAGTTCTGGAAAGGAAAAATGTACAAGGGGTAGTTAGGAATCTGGTGGCTAGTGAGTCCATCCCTCCCACTGCGGTGCGAGACTATGCACCTAGAGAGTACTTTTAGAGAGGTCAAAGGGTCTCCCCAAACCAGCCTCTCCCGATCTGGCAGCTGGTGGGCAGGCGCATCCTGAAAATACCTCCCTCGATGAACCAGAGCACCCCTGCTAAATTACCAAACGTTGCAAACCAATTTGGTGTGATCTGTGGCAGAGGTATTGGCTATCAAACGCGCCTGCTAAATTGAAAGCCATGTATTATGTGTGAAGTGTTAGCAGCGCCTTGGCTCCTTAGGTCCTTGGCGCCTTGTCCAGTCGGCGCCCGGAGTGGCCTGTTCCAATTGCACCCGTACAGGGTCGGCCAACAATGAATGAATGTGGATTAAGGCGATGAACTACGTAGTAATGCAAAATCATGTGTTTTTGGTTTGAAAATTTGGTTACCTAGAAATGTTTCAGATGCTTTAATTAAATACTGCGAGTAGAATACATCTTGGTCTTTGAAATAATCGAGTATTTTTTAGATAAGTCTTTTTATAAGCCCAGAAAAAAATAATGTATAAAGCCTATGAAAACTGCTTTAAAGTTAAAAATCTCCTACTTACGAACCCATTTTCGGCTATGATTTTATTGTATAATGTGGAAAATTAAGTCATTTATAAAATGATCGAAAAAAAATTAATTATTTATGCCTGAACATCCACAAAATAAAATAAAAGACACTTTTTGGCCAGGTTTTTTTCTTGCATAAATCAAAACAGGCGGATGGAGTTAAGCGTGAATTTAAACCTTATCGCCATCTACGTAAGGGCTGTTATCGATAGCGACTCGATTTAAAATATTACACGACGTAGTGCATCGCCAGAAAAGAATGCCATACTGCCTAACTCTGCGGGGAGAATGTAAGATGGTTAGTTATTTATCGGAAGTGTGGGTATAAATTAGCACCAATACACACGATCCGAAACATCTGTTGATTTTATTGGGCTACCTGCAGTAAAAAAAATAGTATTATTCGTTGAATTCTCGTTCTCAGTAGGTACTTACATAGTATGAAAAAACAGTTATACAACCCAGTATGATTTTAATGACATAAAATATCGACGTAATAGTATAAAATATGAATATAATGACATGACATTAGACGAAGGGTAGGTCTAAAGGGCGGATATGCAGGGGTAGCTGGGGGAAGGAACCCGCCTTGAAAGCAGGCTTCCTAGGTTCGGAATTACCAAACCGCAGTGGGGACAAAAAATAAGGACGAATATTGCTGTAAGGTCGGCTTACGTAATATAGGTATCACATCTAGATTTAACACGAACCCACCGATGCATTGCTTGCTAACACCATATTTAAAACGTATTACTCGACTTCGGAAACTCAAAAAAGATCAGTTGTTTTAATATTATAAAAAAACAATGTTTTTATTTTACCAAAAAAAACATTTATTTTTATTAATAAATAATGCATTTAAAATGTTATTTTTTTGTTTTTGGTTTGACCGAGGATTGAACCGTCCTCCCTAGGGACTGGATTTAACAACGCTAACAATTAAGCCTAATTCTAATTGGATAGCAGCGACATTTATTTAATATATTTACTGCTGTAAATTTTTATATATCAGATATAATACGCGCGTGTGTTCGTGTGCATGAGTGCCACTAAAAGTTGATAGAATACATTGTCATCGACAACGAGTCTCTCTGCCGAGTAACAGCTCCATCAGGTCCGCAAGTGGATTTATTTCTACTTCCAAGGTTACACTTCATTCATTCATAATCAAGAAAACAAAGTCAAATAATAAATAATAATAATAATAATACTTGGATGACTTGTATAGCGCCGTTTTTGTGCAAAAACACCTCAAGGGCGCTGTTCAAAATTCAAATAGATGCATTTAAAAAGAGTAAGTACCTACTCCTGTAAAACGTTTCAAATATTCAAAAAAGGCCTATGTAATTATGTATACAAGTATAAAGTGGCGGTGCATTTCAGTGTTGCCAATATCGAAAGTGAAATTTACCACAGTTTAATTTTACGGCCAAAAGTGTTAACGTAAATATAAGTGACATAAAAGCGATATTCTGGAGACATCTTTGGAATACGAAGACAGAAAATATTAAATGTTTTATTGTATATTTAATTATCATTAAATAAGCAGCGTAAATATTTAAAATTGTACAGATAAAAAAAATGCGAAACAGTTTTCGTTTCGTAGCAGTTTTATGCAAGGCAATACTTTTTTTCCAATCTTCGTTCTGCTAAAAGATTTCTCAGTTTTGCCCAAAATCTAAGTTCTAACACACGTGAAATATTTTCGTTCAAATTTAAACTAAAATATTCCGCCGCCAGTGCTCGCTTTTCTCCTACCTCTCGACGAACAAACGAGCGAGCATAGTAGTAGAATACGACGTACGTGCTATTAGGTTGTCCTTCATTTATTTATGTATTTCTGCGTGTTTCGTTTTATTTTATTTAGTAATGTTTTCGGTTAGCAAAAAGAAGTGTGAATAACTGTATTTATTCAAATAATAAGTGACTTTTGAGTACATGCGAATGGAAAGAAACTCCATCAGATTTGGTTTTTGCTCGAGAATGATGTGTGGACAGCTCAAAAACTTAGGAACGCATTTTTTCACAAAAAAAGCATATAGTGGCGTGTTTGTGGAGACCGGTGACAGCTTTTCGTGCGATACTGAACGTAGTAAATAACAAGTTTGTCCACTGGACTCATCTAAGATACGTATAACATACAGGGCAGGGTTTAAGTAATTTTAAATTGGGATTTAGAAAAGTTGAGAATCGTGGTACACATAAATAAATACGTACCCCACCCGTTGCAATCGAACAATTAGTTGTTATTATTTTCCGGTTCTACGACAAAAGACAAGATATTATTACAAGCAATGAGTGTTGCCAGTTGTCCGACAGGGCCTACCACACCTTTCCACGTCAATATAAACATAAATTGAATGTTGCCAGCACGAAAAAGTAGCTACGCGTTATTACATGTTGCCAGTGAGTTCTTGAAGTAATACATAGGTAGATAGGTAGGCGGAATCGAAGGTAATAGGTACCTACGTAGAGGATGTAAATTTCTTATTGTTGGCAAAGTGACAATAATATCTAAATTGTAACAGTGAAAATGGAGAATGTATAGATAACATGTTAACATTTAGTCCTGATGGTTGACACTATTTCGATGTTCGACATAGTTCAAAAAATAATTGGCGCATTCTTATTTGACACCTGTTAAAATGGCCATTGGGTAAATAAATAAATTTTGGAAGACCTAGCACACCACATTTTTTAACTTTAAATTTGAACACTAGGTAGCCACTGAATAAACATTTTCAAATGATTTAAATAAATGATTGATGCTACAATAATTTTAAAACAAAACTAGTAGGTAGTTCGGCGAACTGTGATTTCGCGCAATGTTGATTGATTATTTTCGACTTGATTGCTAGCAACAGTCGCAAAGCTCATTCACTCTGGCGGAATAAAACGTTACTATCAAACACAGCTACCATCTTGTAGGTAGTTCTGTGAACTGTGACTTCGCGTAATGCTGATTGACTATTCCGACTTGATAGCTAGCATATGAACATGGGTTCCGATATGTTTGGAATTTATTAAAGTTTATCAATAAATTTATTAAAGTTTAATAATAATTTTAAGCTATTTTTAATAAATTAACAATACTCGTTTTCCTCCGTGGAGACCAAATAATCTTTATAGGTAACTTTAGTAACGAGAACACTATTATAATTTGTAATAATAATTTGTAATTCATAATAATTGAGGGAACACACTATTATAATTTATAATTCATTATAATAGAGGGAACGCTATTATAATTTGTAATTCATTATAATTGAGGGAACCCTATTTTTTTTTGACTTAATGTCCGGGTTAAATCTTCCCCATAGGAAAAACTAAATCCTTCCACACACTTTTCCACAAATGATCATCTAATCAATCCACATTATTCAAGTGCATTATATAAGCATAATAAATACAAAAAAATATAAGAACAACACGTCAACTCACCAGAGAACAAATGGGAAAATAATACACTGACTATTTTCTTATCAGAGGGTTCGGCTCGGTAGAACTCCTAACTGGACCTATAAATCCTACTGATCCCTCAATATAAATATTTAAAAAAAATCGTAATCCTACATGTATTTAAAATGATTGATTTTTGCATTTTTATATATAAATTCTTTGACAGATCTAATACGCCTAAATTTTGAATGAGAGAGCTAGGTATAATTGCCAGTAGCCGAAATAACAAATGGTAATATTTTTATAATCTGAGAATGGCATATTTGTAATTCATTATAATTGAGGGAACACTACAGAAGACTATTAATTTTTTTTAATCCGTATCTTATTTTTTCCTGGTGACAACACTTTTGTAAAATTTTCGACCAATAGGAAGTGTTTCTTTCGTATGCGGGGATCCAACCTTATCTATTGTGTGGTCAATTTAATAGAACAAAAGTCGATTCCGCTTTGAATTTTTATCGCATAGAATGCTTGTTCTCACTGATCTATTTTGTAAATTCTCTGAAATAGATCATAGAATAGAACAGGTTGCATTTTGGGATACCGGCTTTATGTTCTATTTATTGTTTTCATTGGTAGGAAGGTACTTCTTTAATCTTCTATACTGTTACTAGCTGACGTGTAACCGGAGTTGCTGGGGGTTATTCTCATAAGATAGACGTACACAATCACGGACTTCTGTATGTCTTTTTAACATGTACAATTCCGTAGTACATTATTTTGATGTATATCATTAGGTTTAGCCAGCTTTAGCAATGTAGTGCCCGAAAATATATATTTTACGACTTGATCATAAAACATCGACTTTTCTCTACTTTCTATAAATATAATATGCATGTTTCATACATTTAGTTCTTCGGGAAGAAATGATCTAAATGATAGTAAAAACTCTATCAAAATCCGTTGCGTAGTTTAGAAGAACGAAGCGTACAAACAGACGCGGATAGCGAATTTATTTTATATTATGTAGAGATTGTATCTTTGTACTCAAAATATTAATATAAATACTAAGTTTTAATATAAAACTGAGTACATTATCATTATTTACTAGAGCGTTAGTAAATAATGACAATAATAAGTGTTTTGTTATCTTTTATTTTTTTGTAACAAATAGAGATAATGATATCCTCACTGGGATCTCCCGTGCTGAGGATTTCATTTACATATTATTAAAATTTAGAAGTATGAATAATATTTTATGGTTCCATGCTAACTCAACACAGTGACTATTCAACACACGTAAAAAGTTATATAAAGTCATTACAAACGATGAAAACAATTTTTTTTTAACCTAACCTAACCTACTTATTCCAGTTAATAAAGTTTTTGTTTCATCACTTTCCATGACTTATAAAATCATTCTGTATTTGATGTATATATTCTATTTCTGATCTCCCTATGTTTTGTCTCCCGCTTTTAATTTGAGATTTAAATGTTATAATATTACTATCTGTACCCCGCCACGCATTTCTCTGGCTCGGTCTATCTGTGCATATAGAAAAACAATAGCGCGTTTTGTTTTTACGTCCAACAAATGTCGCTGTTTTAAAAATGTTTTGGTCCTGTCTAATATAGTTACAAGGTGGGGCAAAAGTAATCACCCGATGTTCTTTTGCTGTATGCTGTAGCTTTTGGAACTGCTTGTGAATTTTTTTTTCCTATAAACCGATTCATGTCTTGTCGATTTGTATCAATTTTCGTCAATTTTCTGAGTTTGTTTACTTCACAAATGGCAAAACCGAATTGAAATTTGGCGCCATTTGCAAAAGTTATAGCGTTTTCCAATAGGGTGATTACTTTTGCCCCACCCTGTATATAAAACAAAGGCTTATTGGAAAATAAGCGTCCAAATTTAGAAAGAACTTTCTGAGATATAAGATTTTGAACAAACGAATTTTTACATTTTTATTTACATAGTTCTTTTGAATGAGAGTGGGATTTTTTCGTAGAGTTAAGTACCAAAATAAATAATTATTCAAAAAGCTGAAAATATTGCCCCTCCCAATCTTAACTAATGCTTAATTTCTCTATTTTAAAATGCTGGCAGTATCTTTAGTTCTCACGTGCATTAATAAATAACGCGCGATGTCTTGTGAGTTTGTCCGTGTGTTGGTTTGTCGGTTCGCCCGCTACAATACACGTAAATCTACCTGTTATAGGTAAAAGTAATGTGCTAGTATCGGTTAAGGGAGCGGTCATCCTGAAACACACCCACCGCGTGTGTTCGTGCAGATACTGCCGATGTCTGCAGTAAATGTGACTGTACGCTTGTGTTGGGATTGTTGTATAAGAAGTACCTACCTGTGTAAGCATAATACAATATGTGAGGTGCGTTTTTAATGCTGGATATGCGCACGCAACAGATGTTATCAATCTCAAGGGTTGCTTTAGATAATGCAATTATTTGTCAAATTTAAATTATCTATGATCCAATTGTCCAATATTATAATAATAATAATAATTGGGTAATTCGTATGGCGCCGTTTGTGTGAAAAATCGCCTCAATGGCTCTAGTACTTACTCACTTGAATATTAAAACCACCGCCATCTTTATTTTTCAAGCCGCGCGGTAAGAAATGCACGGACAATTAAATAAACGTGTTTTCGGACATCGTTTGACCGTTTGTTCTAAAGGTTTAGTATGAACTAGCTGACGCGTACCCGGTTTTGCTAGACTTTTCCCTACTTTCTATAAATTTAATATATATCTAATCAATTCTCTAAATGATCAAAACCGTGTCAAAATCTGTTGCGTAGTTTAGAAGAACCGAGCGCGCAAACAGATAGACGCGGATAGCGACTTTATTTTAGTATTAGCTGATGTGTACCCGGTGTTGCTCGGGTTTATGGGTAAGGTTTTGAGGTTGTGAATATTACTGACTTGATTACAAAAAACATCGCCTTTTCTGTACTTTTTATAAATGTAATAGGTATGCACGTATTATACAGGGTTTTCCAATAAGAGGTGTTATTTTGAATAGTCCGCTATTTCGGTAAATTTTACTTTTGAAGCTGTCTTTTTTTGACATTTGAGAAGTAAAAACTACGCCATTAATAAAAATGGAACGATACACGCTTCAACGACGCATTGAAATTATTAAAATTCACTTGAGTGAATCAAATGCAAATCATCTTGAGTGATGTGGCGCTTTTCCACCTCGGTGGCTTCGTTAACAAGCAAAATTGTCGCATCTGGGGCTCGGAAAATCCAAAATTTATTGTTGAAAAGCCTCTTTATCTTCAACGTGTGACTGTTTGGTGCGGTTTATGGTCCGGCGGAGCCCCTAAATACCTGAACAAAACCCTTGACTCTGTGCAAAAACGGGCGGTCCGTTTGATAGATTCCCCAATCTTAACAAACGGACTGCAATCTTTAGAGCACAGGCGTCAGGTAGGTATGCTGTCCTTGTTCTATCGGTATTACAATGGAAGATGCTCTGAGGAACTAGCGTCATTGATCCCTTCGGCACCGGTGCGTAGTCGGGATACACGCCAAACGCCCGCCCAACATTTGTACACGGTTGACATTTGTCACATGAGAACGGGTCGCTTCTACGATTCGTTCTTAAGTTCAACAGCTCGGCTGTGGAACGAACTGCCGGCCTCTGTGTTTCCTCCCTCCTACAACATGGGACTCTTCAAGACCCATGTTCACTCCTTCCTCTCCACAAAAAGACCCTCCACACAGCATCCTGTGTGGAGTTAATATATAAATTGGACCTTACTTTTTCGAAAATGAGGCTGGAGCAACAGTTACGGTGAATGGATTGCGCTATCGAGAGATGATTAATGATTTTTATGACCGAAATTGGATGGTATTGATCTGGACAACGTTTTCTTTCAACAAGACGGCGCTACGTGCCACACGAGCAACGAAACCATTGATCTTTTACGATTGAAAATCCAAATAACACCTCTTATTGGAAAATCCTTAAAACAAAAACCTGGCGGAAGAAATCTCTATTGAAATGCTAGTGAAAACCCTATCGAAATCCGCTGCATAGTTTAGAACAAACAGACTAGGATAGCGACTTTGGTTTATACTATTTAGATAATTAAAGATAACACATACATAGATTTTGCAAGCGGCTAGAGTTCATGCGAAGAATGAAACCATTTATTTTATGTTTTACCCAACGTTTCATATTGCATATCGTTAAACATACGTTTATGGTAATGTAGAAAAATTAAGAAGAGATATTTGAAATATTTTTACGATTATATATATAATATTTACCTGTCACTAAAAGTTTAATAAAATGTCGAAATATAATTTATTTGTTGTATTGTGCATTGAAAATTAAATATTTATATATATTACTATCTTCACAGTTCAATTCAACACCGTTTTCTATTAAAATCTTTGAAATCGATGTTTTTTTTATTTTTGCCTTCACTGATAAATAGGTGTCTACTTTGAAATTTTCGTTCCCGCCAAGTCTTCAGCACAGTCTGAAATATAAAGATGGCGGTGGTTCTCTTACCGTGCTTTTCCCGCGTTATGAGCTTCACCAGGTTTCTAGTTCTTATTTTGTAAAGTAACGTGTTTTAATAATGAAAGTAAAATATTTATATACTATTATGGTCTGAAAAAATCCTACCATTCATATATCATAACTTCGTTTCAATATTTTATAATAATCCATATTTTCAAACTTTCGTTAATTGTTTGGTTTCGGTTGCCTCCTTATTGTACCCTTTTTAAAAGACAGAAGATTCTCATTTCCGAGCACAAACTGCCTCGTATTTTATATTATGTTTTAGTTTTAATATTCTTGTTTTGTACTGTGCTATAATAGCACTGTTATTTTTATTCTTTGTTTTGTCACAGCTTTGTATAAACTGTACATTTAGTGTTATATTATTAGATCTGTATTGGGTAAGGCACACTGCGAGAATAATTTTAGGAACATAACCACTAAAACTAAATTACCGTTTTTATTTTTGCTATGGTAAAGCGCACTTGGAGTGAAATGACACTAAACTGCGCTATATAAATGCCATGTTATTATTATTATTATTAGTATTATCTACTGGTAATAGATTAATGTGTCTAAGTAGCAACATACCAAGCGATCTTTTTCGTTCCCATCTCATTTTTATACTATAGTCAATAAACGAACATTTATCAAAATTGTATGCAAGAGTTCCATCGGTTTCGGGTATTTTGATGTGCAGTATAAATTTGTAACAAAACATTTTCCAAACTTATTTTTCCATTTCAAACAACCAAATTCAATTGCATTACTTGCATACTAATTTAGTAAACACAGAATATTCTTTTTTTATTGTTTATCTTACAGTCCCGTTTTATCTTACAGTCCCGTTTAATCTTACAGCCCCGTTTAATCTTACAGTCCCGTTTAATCTTACAGTCCCGTTTAATCTCACAGTCCCGTTTAATCTTACAGTCCTGTTTAATCCTACAGTCGCGTTTAATCTTACAGTGTCGTTTAATCTTACAGCCCCGTTTAATCTTACAGTCCCGTTTAATCTTACAGTCCCGTTTAATCTCACAGTCCCGTTTAATCTTACAGTCCTGTTTAATCCTACAGTCGGGTTTAATCTTACAGTGTCGTTTAATCTTACAGTCCCGTTTAATCTTACAGTCCCATCTTAGACATGTTCCCTTTCACCGCCCGTTCTATCTCCTCCCCCCACTCTTCGCTAATCCCTAGTCACGCCTCCACCCCTACTTCAACACTTGGTAATTTATTATGTTCACCTATTGTTTTGTGATGTCGAGTTAGTATATGGTTAGTATATTATGCTCTGAGGAAGGAACGGTTGTGAAACCGGTCTGCGTATATTAAACATATCATTGGTTCAAACAAAGTAACATTGTTGCATTTATTAAAAAAATATATCTATCTTAGTGTTGTGCAAATGAAGTATCTAATTTCGGGCATGGAAAATGTATTTAATTCACTTGACTTACCTACGGTTTTCAGTAACAAATTGGTAAGTTTATGTATTTTTCTTGTATGTGTTGGATACCCCTGAATTGGGTAGAAATGGAATGTTTTCTCCCCTCCCACATATGATTCGAATACAATAGTATATCTGCACGCTATGCGACACACGTAGGTGTGCGTGCGACCGAGGGTGGTCTAAGACACTCCCATAAGCATGGCGAAGGTCGGTGCTACAGGAAGGCATGAATAAATGTCGTGTTTAGATACTCATATGTAGGTACCTACCCATTTGGTGTACATAAATTATTAAAATCCTTTTGTAAATTCACAAGAACTAACTGAATGCTGCTGTTCTAGTTTCCAATTTTATTTTTATTTTTCTTTTGCATTTCTTAATAAATGAATGCTTGACTAAATAATGTTACTATTTTTCAATGAAAGATACATTTATCAGATTTTTGCGTTGACAAAACACAATGTTGCAGTTGCGGTCGGTGACCTTTTGCAGAAGGGATGCTGGACATCAAATGTACAAACTCGTACTTACTACGTACTTGATATCAAATATGTACTCGTACATCTAGACGCTAGGCCACAAACAAGATACAATTAGGTACCGTCTAAAATTATCTCCATAAATTCATTAAGCTCAATATTTCCAATATCCAGAATAAGTTTTTTTCCGCAAATGGCCGAGACACAAAACTTTTTCGCATTAATTATTCAATTATACAACCACACAATACACTATTATCATTTATAGTGTAAAAACACGTTTGCGAAGTATCCATCTTATTTTGGGTATTCATTTTTATTAATTTAAATTATGATTAAAAAGAAAATCGCAGGTTAATAATATTTAATAAGCATTCGACTTCAGTATTCAAGCTCGAAGCAAACTGTCAAAGCAGCGCGCGCATACAATCCAATGGATTAGTAATAGAGTATACGATTCTGTGCATTATACATATAAGCAATAAAGACGGTTTTTGTACGTTGGATGCTGTCATTAATATCGTATAAAGTTGACGAAGATATTGGCTTGCGGGTCTCAGTGCGCATGCGTGGAAAGAACGTACATTCTAGCATTTTGGATACGGTTTACAGATCGCTTCCACACCACAGTATTATTGCTTGTATACGTGTGATTTACGCGTTTTACAGTATTTGAGAATGTATGTGTATTTAGACTCGCCCGCGCTGTTTGTATCGTGTCACGACGACTTTTAATAATAATATCTGTATGATTTTTTACAGCGCCGTTTTTGTAAAAAAATCATATTAAGGTCGCTGTAGAAAAATTAAAATATTTATATTGATGTTTACGGGTAGAATTCCAAATCTTTTTACTCTAAAATGCAAGGGATGCGGAGCATCCACAGCGTGTATGGACGGACGGCGCCTGCTGTGTTGTCTATTTTTTATAAATGTTTTGACATACCATAATCCAACAATAAATACAAATACAAAAAAATTTGGGCAAAAAAGTTTTTCATACTATATGTTACTAAACTCTGCAACAAAATCTCACTCTCATTCACAACTCAAAACAATATTATAACATTTAAATCTCAAATAAAAAGTTGGATACATAACATAGGGAGAACTGAAATATAAAATATATAATAACACCAAATTCATCCCGAAACCATGCACTAAAAACACCATGTAATATACAGGGTGTATCGGCACGTACCCGACAAACTTTAACCAGCTATTCCTTAGCACATTTGGAGTAAAAAATGTTATGGGCACTTTGCTGTCCGGTAACATTTTTTTTTAATAAAAAATTTACTATTCATATTTTCACCACATGTCACCACTGTTTTATCCTTTGTCAAAGTTTGAAAACCCACCTGGCAATATTTTATTCGAGTTTCGTTGAATAATATACTTACGTACCTACATTAGCGCGCTTTTACGATCACAACGAAATGGCATGGCACCATTCGTCTCATTTTTAGCTATTATTATTTAGTATGTATGAAAGAGCGAACACGCTTTTTGACACACTTGCTAATAACAGCCGTTGAACACGAGAAACAATGCCAATGACAGTGACGGAGTGTGGATTTTTTTATCATTTTTTGTTTTTAATTGAAAAAAAATGTTACCGGACAAAAAGTGCCCATGGCATTTTTTACTCCAAATGTGTTAAGAAAAAGCTGGTTAAAGTTTGTCGGGTACGTGCCGATACACCCTGTATATATAGAACCCAAGCAGAAGAGTATTATGCTAACCTTAATTATTATTATTATTGAGGTTTGATGTTATTGCAGCCTTCTTGTAACTATGAACTAAATCTTAAAATACGAATATTAAGATTTTTCACAATATTTTATCTTTATTTCAGTATTCTGGCAAGGGGCCTCTCGAATCCTGGGCCATCAACTAGCTGCCCGAGACACGCCACTGACGTATGAAGAAATGAAGAATATGCGAACTCATAGGCGTAACTAATAATAAAGTAAACCACTGGCAAGCGAGGAATCGTAAGAAATTCCCCGTTCAGATATAACTAATTACTAATACCTACCTGATAAAAATAATATGCTCTCGGACACGTGGGATCAGACACGTGTGCCTCATGTGCCATTATTCATTGTTACATTATTAATTATCTAGCCCTACGTAAAGGTACCAACAAGTCACATCACTGTGCGTGAAAGCAGCGAATAATTTACCTAAAATACTTAACCACCTAATACCTATTTTATGGATTTTTGAGTATTTTCCAAATGGTAGATGACGATCTACACGGAGAATACCTATCGATATAAAGTACTGTTAATTTACTATAAAACTTATCAAATTATTTGTTTTCCTGTTAAAAACGGGACTGGAGGACTTTAACGAATGAATTGACAGAGTTCCCAACAAAGTATCAGTTAAAATCGAATGTTTTATGAGGACGGCGAAACACGTGTTCATACAAATATTGATATTGCCATACTGATTTTGTCGCATTCCGTCATGATAGTTATTAGTAAAATAACACGTGTTCTCGATATATTCTGAATAACTAACATTTTATCAGGATAATGGCATGCTATCACATTTTAACAGGATCATTTTTCTGCGTGTACGTTCAATATCCTTCTTCAATTGTATTCTTTTAGGAATACAATTTTTCATTGGTGTGTGGAATATACCTACTGAGTTAGCGACAGCTGGAGTAGTATAAGGTGTTACGAATAATGTTTGAATTCCTCCTACATATAGAAAAAAGAAGATCACCAGAAATGCCTTCCAAGATATGATTTGAAATTTTCACGGCCAAAAGAATGATGGTGATTTATTTTTAGGATACTATGCAGTGTTGCGCTGCCTTCTTCTTTGGCCAATGTTTCGGCAAAACATCCCTAAAACAAATCCTTTCATATTTTTTTTGTTTAAATTTTTGGCAAGTCATGTCAGATTTCGTGATTTTTCAGGGGTCGCAGGAGAAAATTTACTAATATAAAATATTGCTCTTCGAAATCTCTTCAAATTATTCGTAATCCCTTTAAAAACGAGACTGCAGGGCCTAAACGAACGAATTGATATGTTTGATTTTAAACTTTTAGTAAAAAACGTTTTAACGCGATGTCAATATATAATAATTTGGCAAACGTGGGTGCATGAACAAATGTTCCTATAAATTCGGAAAGTACTAACATTTTAACTAGGAAACGGCACATTTTTAACGGGATTTAAATCTTTTCTACGTTCGCTTTTTCCACTTTCAAGAAAGCGTTTTTTACTAACTAGATTTACTCACATAATATCCCGTGATTATTGACGGGGTTCTGTGCTAGTAATTAACAATATATATTTTTTATTTCTTTCGGACAGAGATGCAACAAACACGCCATCTTTCAACTGGACCAGCACCCTGCGATTCTACAAATAATGTTATTCTTAATCTTATTAAGCAATTTTTAAAAAATGTTTCAGGCGATGTATTACTTTATGTAGATGGCAATAAGGTTTTATTAGTGCCAAACTGGTTTTTATTTATTTTGTGAATAATTTTATAAGAATGAAAAAAAGGTAATCAAAGGAAGAATTAACAATTTTATTTTAATTTCGATCAAGGGAAAATAATAAGGATTGAAAAAGCTTTAATTTATCCATAGAATATATATTTTTTTTTTCGTTTGTATTTGTATTTGTTAATTATTTGTGTTTTTTACAATAAATATACAATGTTTATAAGTCATACTGTTTTAATTTATACTACACTTCCATTAAAAGCATTTGCTTGTGGATGGAAGAGGAGTGTACATTTGTGAAAAAATAATATAACTAGGTTAAGTAAAAAAAATTACAAAATTAAAATCCATGCAAATTATTGTATGTATTTGGAAGGAAGAAAAAAAATATTATGGAGGATAAATAGAGTATAGTAGGATGATTTGTGAGATTTTCAAGTGAAACTAGAGGAATCAGTTTTTTTGCTAACGATTTCCCTAAAATATTTTTTTATATAGTTCAATATTTGTTTTTTATCATTAATGCTTCTAATTTCTTCTGGTAATTTATTAAAGAAATGTTTTCCTTGGTGGGTATAATGGTGCTGGGCAAAAGAAGTGTGTAGTTTAGGGCATGCAAATATATATTTAAGTCTGGTTCGATTTTCAGTTTTGAATGAGTATATTTATCTGTTTCTTTTATAATTTGAATAATTGATTTTCAAATGAAGGAACTTTGAATTCTTCGAATACGCGTTCAGTGGGGAAGTCTGGATGTTTTTTTAGTATTATTTTTATTATGACTTTTTGAACAATTTCTATGGGGGTCAGGTTAGTTTTGTAAGCTGCTTTATGTATTTATAACATATACCGATTCGTAGTGAAGATTAATCTAAATAGTGATTTCACTTATAGCTTCACCTTAACATCAGCCATCAGTCACCATATCACGTTCATCCGCAAAAATTTAAATGTTTGAGATTATTTTCCAAATAACTTAATTCGCCACATTATACAATAAAACCATAACTGAAAATGGGTTCATAAGTAGGAGATTTTGAATTTTACAGCAGTTTCTATAGGCCTGATACTTTATTTTTTTCTAGGCTATAAGCCTTTTTTATAAAAAAGACTTGTCAAAAATCCGTAATGTCATTTCAGAGAAATGCGTGTGTGTGCGTGAGTGCCACCAAAACTTCATAGAATGCACTGTCATAAACTACGAGTCTATTTGCCGAATTTCAGCTCGATCGAATGTCGGAAAGTGGGTTCATTTCTACTTGCAAGATTCAATTTAATTCATTCATTTATTAAAAACAAAATCTAAATTCAAATATATATATTTAAAAAAAAAACATAATTCTAACATTTTCCGCTTATTATACAAGGAGAAAAATTAGTATTGCTGATTTATTAAAATCCTGTTAAAAACTTTATAGCATCAATAAACTAGTAGTTGCGTTAATGCAGCTGCATTTATCCTGATAAATATAATGACGAAATACGAAAATATTCGAATTTTTATGAACACGTGTTCCGACATCCCCATAATACATTCATGTTTTCCTGATAATTTGTTCAATAAATCATCAGTTCATTCGTTAAAGGCCAGTTTTCTCCGTGTATTCGTAATTCAGTTGAAGTAATTCAATAATTATTGAGTCATTCGTGATGATTTTGAAAAAAAAAATGCTCACCCAGTCAGGTAGCTAGATATTTTTTTTAATTTTTCCACGATTGTGAGAGTGTGGGTAAGAATGCCGAAGAAACGGCTTCACCACCATCGCTGACGCCTTTGGCAGCGAATCGCGTGACAAAACTAATTACACAATACCTTCGTTTTCTCAATTTATACAGATGTATTGATATTCAGCAATTCGTGCGGCTGCTTTGCATACGTAGGTATTTATTGGCAGGTACAGTCACCTTCAAACACAAAATAACGTTAACAAAGTTGTCTTATAATAGTACAGTAAGTCCAGGTTAAAAATATTTAAGTATAATAAATTAAAAAATCGGTGTATTCACGAAACTTTGGTCATACATTCATCTTTGTAGTGTAAGATCTGCGACCGCCCAAAAAA
This sequence comes from Hesperophylax magnus, assembly GCA_026573805.1. Lineage (NCBI taxonomy): Eukaryota > Metazoa > Arthropoda > Insecta > Trichoptera > Limnephilidae > Hesperophylax > Hesperophylax magnus. The sequence goes on along the minus strand of JAIUSX010000184.1, from coordinate 5,794,135 downwards.
AGTCACAGTAAAACACCCCTCTTGGGGCCAGGGGGGTAATTTTTTAAGTTTACAAACCAGGTCGAGTGGGGTATCGTTTTTTATGTTTTCATTCGTGCTGCATCGAATGAAACCACTCCCAAGTTAATAGTATTAATATTTGGTGAGATTAACACAGTTATTAGTGAAGATTTTATAAAATATATTACTTCCAAATTCAACAATAACTTTGAACGTACGAGTACATTTGAAATTTTGCAGCAAAGATGAGTATATATTTATTCACAGAATTTTAAACAATAACATAACTGTACCGAACTTCTGTCCTTTATTAATTTTAACATACCTTTGAGATGTACACGACGTAAAACAAATGCAGCATCAAATTCGCCAGTTAAACGAGCTCTTCATACTCAAAATAATATTTGTCTAAACTATAACATTGATATTTTTTCGGATTCACTGCCCAAATTCAAACGTGGCATCATGTCAATAATTTAAGCTGTTCAATGCGCATACATACAAACACACACACACACCCACACACCCACACACACACACACAAACACACACACATACACACACAAACATACACACACACACAAACACACACACACAAATACTCACTTATACAATACACACACACACCTACATACTATACACGTCACCTGGTAATTAAGGAATAAACATACCACTTAGCAGACATTACAAGGAAACATATCATAGGTACCCAACATGAAGAATCTTATTCCTGTATATTCATGTACAAATCATGTACTGTTTGTTTCTATTTGCTGGAATAACCCATTACAACCGTTAAAAATAAAGTAACAGATCGTCAATAAAACTTTTAAAGCCAGAAATGTGCTTCGACGCATTAAAAAACCCTCATGTTAACCCCATAAGACTGAATTGTTTTTTTTTTCAAAATTTGATGTAATAAATTGCAACATTGGACTCGATTTACTCGAAATGAAAGCTAAATAAAATTGTACCACAAAATCGACTCATCGTTATTATACTTTTCTATGTGTTACTTATAACATTATTCTCCTTTTTTTCTCATTAATTAAGACAAAGTAATTTATTTTTGTAAAACCTGTTATCTGTAATATGATTACATAAATCAATAATAAAAAAATCCAATAATCATTTTTATTGTCCTATCTGAACACTATATCCCGATAGACAGGTTTTATGCGAATAGTTTTTTTTTACTATTTAAAATCTTTTTTTAAATTTCTTTTAAAACTTAAAAGAAATTGGTTTGACAATTTGACAATGATTGCGTGTTTTAACTGCTGTAATGTGACCGAATTTCAGAGAAATGCGTGTTTGCGCGTGTCTGTACGTGATTGCCACCAGTTGACAGAATGCATTGTCATCGACAAAGAGCCAATCTGCCGATTTTCAGCTGGATCGAATATCGTGAAGTGGGTTACTTTCCACTTTCAAAATTTGCATTCATACACGAAAACAACAGTGAAATTAAAATAGATGTATTTAAAAAGAATAAAAAAACATCTGTTATTTTTTCAGTGACCACTTAAATCTTGTAAAACTTTTACGAAATCTGAGATTCAATTAAAGATCTCATCAATGGACATAATTCTATATCTATGTACAGGGTTTTCCAATAAGAGGTGTTATTTTGATATTCAATCGTAAAAGATCAATGGTTTTGTTGCTTGTGTGGCACGTAGCGCCGTCTTGTTGAAATTAAACGTTGTCCAGATCAATATCATCCAATTCCGGCCATAAAAAAATATTAATCATCTCTCGATAGCGCAATCCATTCACCGTAACTGTTGCTCCAGCCTCATTTTCGAAAAAGTAAGGTCCAATGGCCCCGCCGGACCATAAACCGCACCAAACAGTCACACGTTGAAGATAGAGAGGCTTTTCAATAATAAATCTTGGGTTTTCCGAGCCCCAGATGCGACAATTTTGCTTGTTGACGAAGCCACCGAGATGGAAATGGGCCTCATCACTCAAGATAATTTGCATTTGATTCACTCAAGTGAATTTTAATAATTTCAATGCGTTGTTGAAGCGTCTATCGTTCCATTTTTATTAATGACGTAGTTTCTACTTGTCAAATGTCAAAAATTGACAGTTTCAAAAGTAAAATCTACCGAAATAGCGGGCTATTAAAAATAACACCTCTTATTGGAAAACCCTGTATAAATAAAAATGTAAATGTTCGTTTGTTCAAAATCTTAAGTCTCCGAAAGTTCTTTACCGATTGCTTTGAAATTTTGACACAACGTTGCATTTGATTTCGCAGTGTTTTTATATCCCAATATAAAAATGTCTTTTTGAAAAAAAAAACGCCATCTGTTGGACGTAAAAGCAACACGAGCTTTTGTTCATCTATCTTCACAGACAGACTGAGCCACGGCAACGCATAGCGGGGTACAGATTGTTTCAAAAATAAAATATAGAAAATTATAAATATATTATTTTAGTGTAACAGAGCAGAGAGAATCATTCTAATTTTACGGAGGGCTGCAAAGAATAAATAATCTTGTACCCTTATGTTGCAAACTCAGCACTTTACACTCCTACTCGTGTGCCCAGTCTACTGTTATTGAGTTGAAGCCATTGCAATATACAAATCATTATTATTGTTATTTACCTACTTACGTTGGTACTTATGTAACTAGTAACTCCCAACAGGCAAGGGTACAAGTACCTACCACTTTAATAATAGTAATACGCATACTTTAAAGTCGTCTACCTAGATAATTTATCTATGGTACCTAGCCTAACTTAACCTAACCTAAATTAACTCAAAACGTAATACACCAATGCCTAACTAGAATAGTAATTAAAAAGTTTTTAAATCTTCGAATAGACGATTTTTTTCAAAATGGTTTATTTATTTAAGTAAAACCGTTTAAGAATTTCATTACCATAACGGTGGGACTATGTCATTCTCAATATTAGGAATTGTTTTGAAGTGGAAAGATATTGAAGAGGTGAAAAATTAATTTGTTTTTTGATACCATTATAATTTATAAGTTCATAATTTTTTTTTCAGGGTATTTTGCAACAATATCATGGTACCTTTGAAGATGTTTTTAGGTAGGCTAACTACCCATAATTTGTACCCATCACAATAAAAAATAAGTAAATTTGAATTTTAAAAAAGTATTAATTTTTTTCATTTCATTCTTCCCGATTACCCTTTGCATTTGTCGTAACTTCTAGTTCTCAAATAATAACACCTTTTTGGTATCGCTCTATTTTGACTCTTTTGGTTCATCATTCCTTTGTGATGTAAATATATTTACACAATTCTAGGAACCAGTTTAAACTTTGTCATAAATGGTCCAAATTTGAAATGATATTATGTCTTATTCCAAGTAAGCACTTAAATAATAATGCATAAAACGTGGAAACTGCTATTTCTAAAAAGCAATTTGTAATTGCATCATGTAATATTTCTATTATTTAGAAAAATGATTTTTAATAATCCTAATTATTTAAAGGTTACAGGTTCATTTTCAAACGTTCAAAAATAATTTTATATAAAGCTTCGCTGCAACATAATAAGAAACCACTCATCGATCATCGATGGAACCAATCGGAAAAACTACCAAAGTATCTATCGATAATATTTTCTGCTTTTTGAGAATGAACACGTCCAACAAAATGACAATATAAAACAACAAGCGTATAATTTCCCGTCTGAAGACGCCATTTTGTTACTTAACTGTCAGATCGAAAAGGCGCGGGAAACACCAGCCGTAGATAAATAAATAATGTTGCCAGCGTATAATTTAATGGCTGGATATATCACTGGCCGTGTGGGCGTGCGGCAGGTACCCCTCGTAGCTCTCTATGCCTTTGTAGGTGGGTAAGAACGTATGTATTTGAATATTCATAACCTATTCGTTTATGTGTCTCTCTACATATTAAAATATTAATTTATGTCTTTGGATGGATGTATTTATGTACGTATGAAATAGAATAAAGAGGGAGTGGATGAAAAGACGTTTTAAGAATAATATTATCATGCTGATGCCAGTTTTTAAACGTTTGTCCCGCTTTCACACCATGACCATTTGACATTTTTGAATTAGTCATTTTTTCATTGAATTGAAAAATACTGTTTAGGTACATGTAAGCATAAGATCACGGACGCAGTTTTACTATTTTGTGACATGCGTCAAAAGAAAACTAAACTGTCAGTAAGTGACTTTGAAAATGTCAATGGTCTGATAGGCAGAAGTCATCGCTTTCGGAGCATAAAAAGTGAATGGGATCATCCACGAGTATACTTGTTAGGCACATAAAGTTAATCTCTTTCAACATAGGTGGATTGGACAGTGCATTCCTGTCAATCTGAAAATGGCTTTCACTTTTTCAATGATGAGATGAACCTCAACGTTCTGTGGTGTGGCCGTGTGCGTGAAACAAGATTTTTTCTCTATAGATATCTACATACCTATACGTGAAATAGATAAAAATTTAGCCTAGAAGGCAAAAGGTCGTCAAATAATATCAATTCAGATAGCCCACTTTCGATAGGGGAGGCATCTAGACAAATGGTAACAGTCTGTAGCCACAATTTTGATGGGTGTTTTTTTTACCAGAACTCAAGAACGAGTAATGTGACAAATGTCAGCTGTGTACAAATGTTGGGCGCGTGTTTGGCGTGTTCTCCACTGGGCACCGGTGCCGAGGGGATTGATTATGCTAGTTCCTCTGAACACTTTCTATTGAAATACCGTTAGAACAACCAAATATACTACTCTAAAGATTACAATCCTTTTGGATGGGACAATCAATAAAATGGATCGCCCTTTTTGCACAGGGTTTTTCAGGTATTTTGGGGCTCCAGACAAGAGGTGGCCGTCAGATTTCTACGGGGTTAGCAGTTGTGTACTATTGACAGTTAAGTGTTATTATATATACGACAACGGGCTCTATTTCTTCCCCTTTGAGCACGACTTATATATATCCTAATACAGTGTTTTAGTAAATAGCAACGTATCTACCAAATAAGTAAAATAAAGATACACATTCCTGGTTACGAAAACCCTAAAATATTTTAATTATTTCTAAAAACATAATGATGGTTGAAAAATGTTGCTTAACCAATGAATTAAACCTGGTTGGGAACCAGATGCATTGTCCGATCAACTACTTATTACATTAGTTTTATATATTTAGCAACCGCTACGAAAGTGACACACAGAGAAAACATACCAATATAAGATATTACTAATTTATTAAGAACCTCTTCAAATTAGTCGTAATCCGGTTAAAAACTGCAGGCCCTTAACGAATGAATAGTAAACTTTTAGTTTAAAAAAAAAAAATTTTTCGAGATGTCGGAACAAGTGTTGATAAAAATCGTAATATTTTCGCATTTCGTCAATTTTTTATAATCAGGGCAAGCCATGCAAGTGTACTAAAAGTTTAACAGGAAACAGCCTGCAATCCCTTTTCTAACCGGATTTTAATAAATCAGCCACATTCATTTTTCTCCGTGCATCAATCACACCTAAGTAGAAATCAAAGTCAAATTGTGTACACATTATGAAATTTAAAAAAAATCTTTCGTTGGCAATGTTGGAATCATTGCGTATGTAATTTATCTGTAAGCAGCCATCTTAAACGACGTATAAAGTAGGTATATATGCCATACAGCATGAAACAAAGGAATAAATCACATTGGATAGGTACTTATATACAACAGTTTGTGTATTTCAAACACGAATACATAATATTACTATAAATTATCATAAGATGGGAATACCATCGCTTCCTTTTATGGAAACAACCATAAAGCTGATGTAGTGTCTAGCTACTTATGGTGTCGTGTGGAGAAAATACCTATACTGGTAGTTCTGTGAAAAGTTAATAAACCTCGATTCCAAAAGTATGTTTTTTAATTTTTATCTTTTAATATAAATCAAAACCAAAAATTCCTCTAAAATTAGTTACTTAAATTCACAACTGCCTAATTATATACCATAAATATTTTATTTTATTTCAAAAAAAGAATTATAAAATTTGTTTAGAAATGTCTCCATCCATTGGCTGTATAGGTAACTCCGATTTGACAACTCTGGCGGGATAATAAGGTAGTATCCAACAAGGCCACCATCATGAACAGGAACCGGAACGCAACAAACCAATATGCAGACAGATGAAACGCCAAATAGTCAGGTAGAAACAGGACTTCCCAGTTATAAATCAAATCAAATCAAAAATTATTTATTGTATAATAAAAATTACAAAAGGTTATAAGAATGAAATATTTCAAGTTTTTGAATAAATAAATTTCTTGTGAAAAAAAATTATGATGAACCATAGACATATGAATATTAGTAGACCTGCCCTAAGTGATTAAAAGCGTATTATCCCCACTCCCCATACCGGTTCCATTGGAGCCGGCTGTGCTCGCGTATGGCCTCAAGTGAAATTTGAAAACGTGACGTCTTCATTCTTGTGCGAACTATGGTCGAGGCATCATCGGTTCATTTTACGAAATAACACGGCAGAATGTTGACTAAATACTTAAACGAAATATTCGACTCTGAAAATAGAACCGAATTTTTTTGCCGAATTTGGACTTAGCAAATTTGTTCATAACGTGGCGAGTAATTTGCGCTCCCATGTAAAAATGTCTATTCATTCAAAAGCAGATTTTACTTTTAAGAAGTAAATGGTGATATTATAATGCGAGATGCCTATTTACTGTCAGATTGATTTATTGACGAATCACAGTCAGCTTCACTCCCTTCGTTCTTCAACAGTTGATTTTACCCCTCGCCATTATCTTCTCGTCTATTAATTCCTATGTCTGTGTGATGAACAAACAAATACATTTAAAGAAATCCAACTAGAAAAAATGTGATGACCAACGAAATAATATGCTTTTCTAGTTACTCTTCTGGTCATCTTATAAGTACCTAGATAGTACGTCTACCCGAAAGGGTCGTAATAAAAATAATAGTGCAATTATTTAAAATTAAAATACAATCAAAAATAAGTATATTAAAATACAAATATATAATAAAAGTAGTATTAATTATTAATTAATAACTCGTTTTGGCGCCCCCTTGGTATGGCGCCCTGGGAACATGCCTTCCCTGAACTGTCCTAGCTACGTCTCTGCAATAGTTTGGTAGGTACCTAACTACCTACCTAATATTATTTATACATAGATTGGGCAGCCATTTCAACTTATAAATCACTTTTTTTATTCTCCGCCTCAAAGACCCCGGTAAAAATTATGACTAAAAGGCGCGTACATTTATGAAGAAAACACATTAATTTATCATCCTGGCAATACTGTTTTCAAGATGGCAGCAAGTGGGCGGGAAACGGTTGAAGTAAATCTCTAATTTCAAATCATGAAATATATTTTTTGTCGTTTTGTATTCGCCTATACGCCATACGTCACATTGGCGGTAGGTGGGTACCAGGTACCACTAAACTTATGGCATCGAATGGACTAATATTTAGTTGTTGTACTAATAATTATCATTAGAACAGTGGATTCAATTAAAATTGCTCCAGAAGTATCTAATATTTTGTGATAAAATCATAATCCAAACGTTGATAAATTGCGAATTTGTTCATTCAGGTACTAATGGCGGACTGAAGATAAATCAAATACATATCTTCACATTTACAGTCAAAATGCGATTACAGACAAATTGAGGCCGTTTACTCAATTTATATCTCCTTGGAAACGAATGAACCGTACTTTTGTGCTAATTAACTGGAGTAGCTAAGTACTGTTTTAACTTAACCATTTGGGATGTCCTTAAATTTGTTTTTTACGTTCCGGTTCCGGTTCAAGATGGTGGCCTTGTAGGATACTACCTTTTTATCCCGCCAGTGTTCGCATGATCGTGGTTTCTACTACAACCTGTCAAAAAGGAATAACCAATGTTATGGTAGGTATCTACGGCCTGAAGAAAGTTGGAAAAAAAGAATTATCATTGAGATGATGACATTCATTTGGAAAAATGTATAATTCTTTATTTGAATTACTTAAAATTATATATTTTTGGTTCCAAAGTTGTAGATATGTTCCTACTCCTAGTTTCTCTGGTGAAACCATAGACATTCGATTTGATAGACCAGCCAGTCAAGTTGCGAGGAGCACGGGAGGCGGAGTGACGGCCATCTTTTCCGTGATTTGTCAATAAATGAATCTGACAATATAAAAGCAACTCGCATATCACAATTCAGTCATCGAAAATAAAGTCTGCTTACGAATTACTGTTTCTTTATACAACGGAGAGCAAATTTATGAAAAACTTAACTACAAATATCAAACCGGGTAAACAAACATTTGAGCTTATTTCCAAAATGTAATATTTTGTTATACTATTTAGCTAGAGACATTTACAATTGTGTAATAATTTACCCACCTCACTCATTTTTAGCATTCGTTTAAAACCGAACATTCAGATCCTGCGCAGAAGAGTTCCACATTGTACAGCGCAAATATTTGACCTAGGTAATTAATTCAGTGATCATTATTTTCCTGCGCAGGGTCAGGTTATTTTAATGTGAGCTCTTTGGCGTTCAATGTACGACTGATGTCCTAGTTTATTCAAAGCTTTCTCGAACCCTTTGGTGCCAAAAATATGGTCAGGTGGTTTGCCTCCAGCTAGTCGAAATAATACCCAAATTTCATGTTAGGGTAATACTATCAATTTTGAACGACTATGGGTAAAACACTCCATTTATTACCCCTTATCGCCTTCTTCAAGATCACCACATACCCCAAATGGGAATGTCGTAGTGCAAATAATAGCTGCAGGCAGTTGAAACTCTATTTAAAAAAAATAATCAAAGCGCGTTCCGTCAAAATGAAGAACATTGAACATTGCGTGTTTTGCGAACGATTTTCAAGCCCGTCACGCATCGAGTTCCTTTTGGCTATACCCATCGAGGCTTTAGTATTGTTGCCCCGTGTATTGTTGCGTTGTGTCTACCCAGAGATAGATGGCGTTGCATGGTTGTGTTATTAGGTGAGCCTTGCCGGGATTCGAACCCGGCATCAGGGTTTGATTGATCGCTACAAGAACCATCGGACAGGAAGATTATCGACCAAGATACAGAGATCAGTGTTAGCATGGGATAAAAGAGGTTGAAAACCATCGAAACGTTGAAGTCAATGTTTTAAAAAAATATATTGCATTGAAGCAATCAATTTGGAAGGCGGGTGTGAGTACCGCCGCCCAGGGAATCATTCACTGAATAACCAATACATCTGCAATGGGTCACCCCAAGTGGTTCTTTATGGTTGGTGACTTATCAGGATTGCCTGGATTCATGTGGTGAGATTTTTTTATGTCTTGGTGGTGGATACGTCTGCCCACCAGCTGCACGGCGGGCCGGATAGGGAGAGACCGGTCGAGAGAGACCGTTTGATCTCTCCAACCGAACTTTCTCGACCTCAACAGTCCAACACCTTGCATCACAGTGGGAACGGTGGATTTTTTGTACGTCTCTCCTAGATACACTGACCCCCAGATTCCTATTTACTCCTCGTACCTCCTTCCTTTCCTTAAAAATCCGCTCCGCACAGCATCCCTAAAGTGACATTTAGTCCAGTCAGTGGGGGATAAAAACGGGCTCCACCTTGCAAAAGGTTAGGTAGTAGCGATTTTCACATATGTTGTTCAGATTGGGACTCTAAAGAAAAAAAAAGTTTTCGACCTTGGGGGGGTCGAGCTCGACCCGCCATCTTGGATTGAAGGTGCCAAAATTTGGTTTTTTCAAAATAATTATGAAGTGGTTGATTTCACAACCAAATTGTCGAAGGCAAACTTAAAGACAACTGAATTACCTACATTTTTTGTAGAAAGTTTTTTTTTGTAAGTCTAATAGGTAACGAGTTACAGCTGTTGAAAGAAGAAAATTTTGACAAAAAATTGTAAAACTCCAGTTTTCTTGATAAATTTTGTAGGAACATATTACACAATATCATTTTAACGAATTTCTACGTTACAATATACTTATATAGCATCATACGTGTGCTCTATGACGTTGATTTGTTATAGTGGGATCCTAGTCTACAGCTGACTTAGCAACACTGATTGAGGATCGAAGAAGCACATGTCTGCAGATGTTCTTTTCGATGAAACAATGCCAGTTCAAGTTTCACAAGAACGATTTTTAGCCAATGAAAATAACAAAGTCCGTCTGATTTCGATGCTTACAAAGCAATTTATACAGGATGATTTTACAGTTAAGCAGGCTAAAGAAGATGCTGATGAGTTGATTGTCAATACTGCGATTTCCTTGTGTTCATCATATGACGCTGTTTTCATTATTGGCGAAGACGTTGATCTCCTAGTTCTGCTGACAGCATTAGCACCACCCAAAAGTAGTATATATCTTCGCAAACCCGGGAGAGGCAAAACTTTTGAAAGACTGTATTCCGCGAATAGTGTGAAATACAAAGAGGCGGCTGAGAATATTCTGTTTCTTCATGCCTTTAGCGGCTGCGATACAACATCGTCCTTCTTCAACCAAGGAAAAACAAAATTTTGTTCGCTTGTGCAAAACGACACAAGACTCAATGCCATGATAGGAATCTTCGAACAACATTATGCAACACCAGAAGACATAGCAGTTGCAGGAACACGCTTTCTTGTTGCTTTGTACGGGGGTGACATGGATAAGCAAAGATATTAGAAGAACGAGATGTGCTATGCGCAGTTCGTACTGAGTGGAATTGTTTTGCCGAGTGTCGCCGGTTTTGTTCACCAATACTACTGCACACCTTCGCTTACGCTAAGGCATCGCTAAGGTATCCGCACTAATACATAGAACAGATTTCTGTGCGTACACGTCCCGATACCGTTCAAAGTACCCTAATTAGGTAGTACTCCGGCTACGGTCCGGCGGCCAACATAGCATATCTCGTTCTTCTAATATCTTTGTGGATAAGGAAACCTTGGAAGAAGTCCGCTACAAACGTTTCGCAAAGTCGACAACAAAAAGCATATTCAATCTTGCCTCTTTGCCACCAACGAACGACGCTGCACGGTACCATGCATTTAGAACGTACCATCAAGTCCAAAAATGGTATGTAATCCAAAAAAATCTAGAAAACTGCGGCTGGAAACGTGACACCAACGGGCTTGTTCCAGTAAGAATGACATAGAAACCAGCACCCGAGACTTTATTAAAATTAATTTCATGCAATTGTAAAAAAGGATGCGGCGTTGCATGTAGCTGCAGGAAAGCTGGATTGAAGTGTTCTATTGTATGTGGGTGCTGTAATGGTCAAACATGCCGAAATTCGCCAGAGGTTCACATCGATGTCGAGGACGAAAAAGAAGAGATTTTGTCAATGGAAGCCCAGAATCTCAGTATCACAGGCAATGAGTTAGATGATGACATTGATGACGAAGAATGTTATTAAGTAACATAATTCATAGTAATGTAACATAATTTCGAAATCTACCATCGCTGGTATATCTGTGGAGTGGACCTACTGGGGATACCACAATAAAAAAAATGCGCCATGTTCTCTACCTCATGGTGGTGTGGAAATGAGTTAACAAAATTATTATAATTATGTAATGAATAACCCGAAAAAATTACAAAGTTGGGAATTTCATCATTTTTTAGAAAAATATTCACATTTCCGCCACTGTAACTCGTTACCTATTAGACTTACAAAAAAAACTACCTACAAAAATGTAAGTAATTTAGTTGTCTTTAAGTTTGCCTTCAACAATTTGGTTGTGAAATCAACCACTTCATAATTATTTTGAAAAAACCAAATTTTGGCACCTTCAATCCAAGATGGCGGGTCGAGCTCGACCCTCCCAAGGTCGAAAACTTTTTTTTTTCCTTAGAGTCCCAATCTTAATAACATATATCAAAATCGCTACTACCTAACCTTTTGCAAGGTAAAACTCCCCACTGACTGGACTAATAGGTCTTGATGGATGATATTGTCCTCGGGTTCTCCTGTGTAAGGTTAATGTTAAAAGAAAAAAATTAAAACAGGTACCTGCAAAGTTTTTGTTTTTATGTTCAATTAAAGGAGTGAAATGAAGAAAAGGGACAAACGTTTATGAGACAGTATTATTGATAAATACGTTTGAAAGCTGTTACTAATTACCACAGAATAATATTGTATAATTTTTGTCCTAAATAGTGCTGTGTCCTTTGTCTAAAAGCAGTATTAATTGAGGAGCTTAATCTGCTATGTGAGCACCACAGTTCGGTTTGACAATATGTTGATGTCTTTTAAATTCAGAATAACTATAAATAATCCTACATTAAGAATTTTATTTAAATTTTAATTTTTGAATATTTTGTTCAAATTGTGGTGATGAGAAAAATGTCCTAAAAACGAAATGCAGAGATTTTATATTTGAATATGGTTTTAATCATAGCTAATTACGTATGTATAGCAATTCTGGCTGTCCAGGACATAGTATTTGTAATTCTGTCAAACAAGACAATATGCTTGATTGTTGAGCGCAGAAACACATTTTGATAGAAGTCGCAGTCAGCCGGAAAAAAATCACCATTCTGCATTCTCGGCATAATTTAGTTTGCCAAGCTCAAAATATTGTGCCCATTGCCTAGATTGGGAACTTCCGTAGAATGTCTCGGAAAGAAAATATATATGATACCTGAATCGTCTGTAGATACTTGCACATGTATTCTCTAATACCTACCTCTTTGGATTAGTTCCAGTAATTCTATATACCTATTTTCGTAAGCTTACCTATTCTAGTTTGAATCTTATGATGCGGTATTGAATATCGGTGTCGTTGTTTTGGCCTTGGAACAAACAAACTTACAAACAGAAAAAGACACAGAAAATAAAATGGTCATAACTAGGTATCGAATCCAGGATCTCTTGTCATATCCACTCGACCATTGTAAAAGTGACCAAAATAAGAATTAACAATATCATCTTCAACTAATTTTTCTCATATTTACGGCAGCTACCTATTTAAATGATCAGAAAATTCTAATTTATCAGTAATAATAATAAGATAGTGTCTCAGATCCGATTTTTATTTATATGGGATACCTATTGACTTTTTCTTAACATCTAAATGAATATTCTGGAAAAAGTTTATGAAAGTTATAACTATCAATGTAATACATATATTATTGAAGAAGAACATGATAGATACTACCAAACTAAACGAACACATTTAAATTTTCAATGATATATTACATTGATTAAAGAAGAAGTTTAAAAAATTAGAAAGTTTTATGTTTTATGTTTAAAGATACTAACGTAAAAAATATTATATTTTTTAAAACATTTCATATTTTAAAATTTTAAATATAAAGGTTTACAATTTCTGATTAAAATACACAGTTTTGATACGTTTCTCGCCGATCTCACTCCAGCGTATTTCAACGAAAACCCTTTGATTTGGAATCTTTCAGCCCCCGGGCTGGATAATAAATAATAACACCGGTCTGGATTCACATAAAGCATTCCGGCATACCATTGCGCCGTCTCCCCGTGGGGATAGGCAGATAAACCACACATTCCTGGTTGAGCCAACAAGATGATTAGTGATCTATCGAAGCAATCAATTTTCTGACACGCGTCAGAGAATCTTCTTTTTTTAAATCTTGTATGTAGGTTAGATACCCATTATGGCGAGTGGTTAACGGCTCTCCATACCAGCGACCAAATTTATATTTATATAATACATGCAGAAAACTTACACTCCTGCATGAACATGGCTTCAGAATTATTCTAAATAGCTAAAATTTTATTAGGAAATTATCATTCAGTCACATTTTTAACAGTATGTTAAAAAATCCGTAGGTTCTCACTTTTCTCCGTGAAGGTGTTGTTCAATCTATGATTGAATCGAAGCTCTGCAAAATTTGACAAACTGATGATAAAATGTTTTTACCTTTTGTAGGGACACAAATAACTAGGGAATACGCTTTTCTATCGATTTCCATGGTTTAATTTATCTTATTTAATGCTCTTTTATACGCCCATGGGGCTTTTACATTGGGCACATATTATGCTTTCAATTTTTTACACATAGGTTAATAATAAACAATGGTATGGTATATGGTTTCCAATTGGATAAAATTAGAACTAATATAATAATGTAAATTTTAAACATTTTCGTAAATAATATTTTGACCTGAAGTATTTATTAGGTATCTTTTAAATGTTGAATTATTGATATTAAAAATGTCAATTAAAAAAAGTTAAGTAAAATGAAGCACAGGAACAGGTGACACGAAGATTCAACAGAACAAGAGTCTCTGCTGCAAGAATCCTAGGTGGTGAAGAAACTGGACCAGATGCTGCAGCGAAAGAGTCCACCGCGTCCACCTACAGTGCAAGCACGAGGTTCGTCATCCGTCCATATGTGTCTGCTGCTAATAAAGTGCTGACACAATATCCTCTCACAGATACCAGACCTTGGCAGCACCGCTGTGACGTTCGACGAAGATAGAAGATGGAGACTCTGCAGCAAGAATCCTAGGTGTGTTCCATGGGATGAAGTACGGCTTTTTATCCATATAATGTTAAAAATGTGACTGCATGATCATTTCTTAATTAAAATATTAGCCATTCAGAATATATATGAATACGAGTTCAAGCAGGTGCCTAAATAAAAAAACTATTATTATTTCAAAGAACACGTGTTTAGACTTCCTCATAACATATTCGTGCTTTACTGATAGTTTGTTATAAATTTTGTAAAATAATGTAAATTTGTAAATAATTTTACCAGATTTTGAATAAATTAACAATATTTAATTCCAGTAAGATTTTTCCGTGTGATTTTAATACAAATCTACATTCTTTAGAAAAGAAAGACAAACATTTCCGACTTACGAAAAACCTGACAGTATTTTAAAAACTTCTACTACCACTACAGTATGGAGAACTTAACCAGCCGATCAATCGAACTCATGACGCCTGGGTGGGACCCCAACGCAATGCCAACTCACTCACTGACAAGTACCTAATTTAATTCCGAGATTGATAAAATTTCGCAAACTTGACCTTCAACACAAAATGAAGGTCACTATCTACATTAGATTTTGAAAAGCTATTCACCAAGCCCGGACATTGCCTGCGACTTCAGCTACCAAATGATATTTTAAAAATGTTAAAAAATGTTCGGTGACCTTTTTATCCGGAACTCGTAGGACAAAGCAACTCCCATCGTAATATTAATCTATGTAGCCTTGATTATCATATAAAGTGTCAATAAATAGGACAAATAGCATAGTCATATTTTAAAATTGTTTAACAAGAAAATAGTTTAATCACAAATTACGGAGTATATTATGATTTAATTGATAATATATTATGTACCTACATCACATACACATACCGATATACATACCTAAGTGATACGCGAATTGAACAAGATTACATAGGTTTAAAAGGGACGCTTAGGTATATATTATATAGTGTTTGGACACGTACAGAAGATCAACCAGATCAATGGTGAACGTGTCTATGAAGCGCAAAAGAAAGAAGCGTTAAAGAAGTGGGGAATGCTCGCGGAAGAATTTTTACAATCTACCAAATCAAATTAAAGACTCGGAAGAACCGAAAACTATTTTTTTAAATGAAACAGCACAAGAGTCTCAACTGCTAACAACCGTCTGGAGCCAGTGAGGACAAGTCATCCACAATTGGGTGAGGCTGGAGATAGGAGGAGAAGGAGATGGAGAAGAGGAACGTGGGTAAGAACCTGGATATTCAGACCTGCTCACAAAACAACTTTTAATTCTGAATGGTGATCTTACACCAGGGCGATACTGAGAGTATCTTCCACTCTGGAAAGTGTCGCAAATATACAATATATATTATTTTAAAAGAGTAAATTGTAAAATTACACAAATAATTCAAATAAAATTTACTTGCTCACGCCGGGATTTGAACCCGCCACCTCCAGCTTGCTAGTCGAGAGCCTTACCACTCGACAACGGAAACAGTCGTCATTCGAAATGATCGGATTGTAAAACTGTGTTTCAATTTTAATACATAGTTCTGTTCAAATTGACCGAAGTAGGTTACTTAAACTCTATGAACAAAGTGGTCTGAACTATTTTTATTTATTTATTTATTTAACGCCCAGAGGGCTTTTACATGGTTGGTAGTATAATTTTAATTTGACAAATACTTTGAAACATAAAAAATAAGAATAAAATTACATTTTATAAAAGCTATGCAACAAGTCATACAAACAAAAGAAACAAAAACAGAAAACTACAGCTATTTGTAGGTTTACATGATGTGTTTAGGAGTATTGTTGAAATAAATGTTTTAAATGATCCACAAAACTTGCCAAGTTGGTATTGAATATGTCAACATCACCCAAGTAATGATTTCCCATGGTGTGAAGTCGTTGTATAATATATAGTTACTTTATTTATTTAGTAGGTGAATTATAATTACATTATTTAGGTTGATTCCAACATCCCAACGATTCATAAAGTCAAATATAATAGAAAAATTCAAATTAAAAAACTTGAATTTCACACAAACACATAAAAAATTGCTAACCATAAAATACAATAAAAAACAAAGGATTATATATCTACATATAAGTAAAATAATAAAAAAACATTATGTATATTATAAGTATGATAAACCCATTTTTCGAAACCATTTATTTGAAACAATAATTCAAAAAGCATGATAATTAATCAAAAAATATTTTTGTAACGTTTTTTTTACGTTCGGAGTTTTATCAGGGAAGAAAAGATATTATTTATAAAACTTTTTTTAGATATAGGTACCTACCTACCTACAGTCATGTATTGAGTCAAATCCTTTAAATATAAGGTGGTTAGGAGATGAGTTAATTTTAGATTTTTTCTCTCTTTTTTCGGAATACATTAGGTTCTTTTCATTGGTGTGTGAAATGTGTCGAGTCAGCGGCAGCCAGCTGGCTGCTGCCTCAGCATCTCGAGGAAAACAAAATAAGAACACGTCTGTTTGGCGAATAGTTTTTGTTACTGGTTAATGTATGCTGACTTAAGTCGTGTTTTGTGACCCATTGTTACTCAAGATTGGTGATTTCATAGTCACGCCTCGTGTGGGGGACATGACAGACAGAAAATGTGTACCAAAATTTTGTGGATAATTTTTTATAGCTTCGTTTTTGTGAAAAATCAGTTAACAAATAGGTAGGTACCTACTGTGGTCTGTAGCGATTTGAAAATAAAACATTTACATCAGCATTGCTAATTTATTGACATTCTCTTCAAATTATTGGTAATCCGGTTAAAAACGGGATTGCATGAATAACGAATGAAATAATGCGTTTCCTGATAAATTCGTAATTATATATTTTGAAGGCAAATGCACGTGCATAATATACTATGAAAAATATTCGGATTTTCGTGAATATACATACCTGTTGATTGTTAATCCTAATAACTGTTAATTCTTAACCTGTTAATCTCGATTTTAACCGGATTACCAATAATTTGAAGAGATAATTTTGTTAGTAAATTAGCAATACTCATTTTCCTGCCTGCACAGACACACTTATATCCGCTTATATCTTCAGTGACCGAATATTATGCTATGAGAAATGGCTTCACCGTAAAACAGACAAGGTCAAGTAGAAAAAAATGTGCAGGTAACTAAAAGTTTACTAACTAGAGGCAGAGGGGATGGACCGCCAAACAACTTGGTCTTGGCACACACTCCTTGCTTTGTTCACGTGCATACATCTTCTCATACATACCCTCTGTTATTCTGACGTTTGACATCGCTCGACTCAAGTATTTGGTTCACCTGCTCATGCCACGTCTCGAGTCCCCGTCTACCAATATTATTATTGAGTATTTGTAAATAAAGGCATCTAAATTCAAAAAAGTACAGACTCAGCGCAAGAGCTGTAAGACAGCCAAACCGCAATCACAAAAAGTACAAGCTCAGCGCAAGAACTGTAAGACAGCTAAACCACAATCACAAAAAGTACAGGCTCAGCGCAAGAGCTGTAAGACAGATAAACCACAATCACAAAAAGTACAGGTTTAGCGCAAGAGCTGTAAGACAGCTAAACCACAATCACAAAAAGTACAGGCTCAGCGCAAGAGCTGTAAGACAGCTAAACCACAATCACAAAAAGTACAGGCTCAGCGCATGAGCTGTAAGACAGCTAAACCACAATCACAAAAAGTACAGGCTCAGCACAAGAGTTATAAGCTAAGCTTACAGCTAAACCACAATCACCAAAAAATCAAATCACAGATTATAGAAACATTCGGAGATATGGCATGGAAGCGTGACGAGGAATGAATGCTTTGGTATGTAGGTAGAAACCAAGGCGATGTGTTGTGCGTAGAAGCGATTTACAGTAGCATGGGTGGATGATGTTTCATTTTAATAATAGTTAAAGTCTCATCTCCCTTATTTATTTTATTTGTGAATCAAATAAACAATTAAAAATTATTTGCAATTTTTGTAAAGCTGTAAACTTCAATATCCCCCTGTTTTTTATTCTTTTCCGTGGAGTAATATTTTCGGCTCGCCCTTACAACGTATAATCAAGGAATTATAAATTGGTACGGATAATATATTTTTGAGTTCGTACCGCAATACCGGGCAGCCTGGCAGAGCTGGAAATGATTAATGTGCCCGTAAATCTAATTGCCCGACCATTTAAATCTGACCCACACGGTACCTTGGTACTATTTATTATTTATGGTCAATTCGACGATACAGACGGGGAAAAGTTCTGTACACTGAACGAAGATATTCAACCGCCTTTGCTAGCTATATAAATAACTGTGCCCAGGTCCTTTAAATATATGCTACTAGCTGACATGTACATTGTACATGGCGTTGCTGGGCGTTATCATTAAGAGCAAGCTACAAGCCAAAAATGTGTATATTCTTGGTATACCTTATATTTTAGGTAATAGGCATTAAAATCGCTTAACAAACGGAGTCAAGAAACGTTCGATTTCAAGCACAAAACTGGTTTTTATTTATTTTGTAAATAATTTTATAAGAAAGCCAAAAAGTTAATCAAGTGAAACTGTCACATATAATCTTAGTTATAATATTGCATTTTTTAAAAGTTGTTTCCTTTACGCGTTCATTAATTTCTATTGAAAAAATATTTTTTTTAGTAGTTTACATTTATATTTTTTTATTTAGTAATTTAATTTTTAATTCGTATTTTACTCAAGCGAAACGATAGGAAAACCTTCAATTTTTCTAAAGCATATTTTTTGGTATTCATAATGTACACCAATTCGTTAGTGATTTAGCATTAAGCTTCGCCTTAAAAAATAGATATATACCATCACGTACTTTTCTGTACGCCTTTTTAAGAAATACAATTCCGTAAGGTATTTTTTTTACGACTTGATTACAAAACATCGACTTTTCTCTACTTTCTATAAATAAAATAATATGCATGTATCATATACATAAACATTTGGGAAAAAAAATTCTAAATGATAGTGAAAATTCTATCAAAATCAAATTCTATCAACTAAGCGCACAAACAGACAGACGCAGATAGCGACTCAATTTTATAATATTTATATATAAATAGGGGAGATGGGCCATTAACATTTATTAGTAGTTTTAAAATGGGCATTCTAGCTATTTTGTTAAACTACAACATTCTTTTAAACGAAATGAATATTCTTAAATTCTGTTAAGACGGGTTGTTTTACAGAATTTGAATAATTCATCAAATTTCAATGTTGATTTTCACGATTTGTTTCGTGAAACAACTTGCCAATAATGATGTAAGAACAACTTGAATAGAATCTTCACAGAACTTGAATTGTTCAAATTCGGTGAATCAACCCGTCCTAACAGAAGGATTTTCACCGACTTAGTATTTCTAAATAAAATTCTAAATGATGCATTTGATAGTTCAAAATTGCTTGCATTGATAAGTTTTCGGATTCACTATGTAATACTAGAAGTCGAGATTTATTTCAGTGCAGAAACTCTGAGACCAACTACCATATGTATTCCTCATTGCCCAGAATGGAGGGAAATAATTATACCGAGTCAGAGGACATCTTTAATTTATCACTTAACAAATACAAAAGATTGTTACTGAGGCAGTTTAGTTATGTATAATAAATAATGTGAAAAAATGTAACAAGAAGTAATTGTTGAATGAAACACTAGTAGATATATATTGAATTATTTCGCGGATAAGAGATAAGCCTCCATAGCTCAGTGGTCAGAGCTGTCGACCGGAAATCGAAAGGACACGGGTTAAAGTCCCGTTGGCGTCATGTATCTTTTATCAGGAGATTTTTCAATGTGGATGAGTGTTTCAGGCTAATAATTATTGCTTATAAAATAATTGTTACCCTTTGTGCTATGCATAAAAAATCTCGTCTTAAACATTAGTTTACCAAAAAAATAATAAATAATGTTTTGCATTAAAATATAATGTTTGCGATTCATATGTAAAAGCCCCTAAAAAAGGCGTTAATAAATTAATAAATAAATAAATTAAAAATCAGTGGTTTGAAAAGACTTCTTGCCTACCTGTATGTTTTATGGATGTTCAAAATTTGTACATAAAACATAAAACTATTGGTGTGTGCACATGCGAGTTGGCAGTAGGTAGGTAAATTATATTACATAGCCATGTTGTGTTTCCGGAATTCCAAACAGTCACATTTTTAATAATTATGGATTTACAAAATGCTTGAAATTAGTCCACGCGCCGGGAAATGACGGCTATATTATTAATATAAATGTTTTTCTTATAAAAATTAAGTAATTACTGTAGATATACCAAACGGTCCAAAAATAGCAACCAAATTCTTGTAAACGTATTCAAAGTTCAGTTATTTTGCAATAAATCACTTAGAAAACATACCATATAAAATATTGTTAATTTATTAAAAAAATGGTCAAATTATTCGTTTTCCTGTTTAAAATGGGACTGGAGGCCTATAACGAATGATTTGACAAATTTCATCAGTAAAGCTATAAGTACTTAAAATATCATTTTTTATTAAATACTTTAAAAATACACACATTGGAAGACAGGCGTAAAATAAACCACTTAACTTTTTTATTCAAAATTCTAAACTATAAATTCGACTGTTGCGAACTTCTGCAACTCATAAACTTACGAATACCTACAATAACAATACGACAAAATACACTATTCCAATGCAACACACATAAGCGCAATTACATTGCGAACTCCTCAATACAACGGTTTCACACTATGGGAAACCAATACTTAGGTGATGTCGATATATTATTAACTTTGCGAATTTTGTGGATTACGTAAAAGACTTATTTCAACACTATTCCTAAATGGAAGTTATATTTTTGTAAGCCATTCAAATCGCTGTATTTTTAAATTTATGTCCTTTTATTTTTTATATTTCTTTCTCATGTTTCAAAACTGTCATTAAAATTGTACCACATACTTGTAAAAGCCCTCTGGGCGTTAAATAAATTAATAAATAAATAAAACACAAATATGAGGAAATCAGAATATTTTTAATATTATCTTGATAAATAAGACGTGCTTCCTCCGGTTTTTTCGTGTATCATTTTATATTGTTTTTTTCTGTCAATCTTCATGTTTTTATTTCTTAATTTTATCCGTTTGGTTTGAAAATGCATTAGGTCGCAATTTCTATTCGCTATGCTATCACATTGTTATTGATTTTGAAGAACATTATATGCTTTTCTGTTTTAAAAAATACCTTTCTACTAAATAAAACACAGTACCTAATCTTTAATCAATGAAGACAATATTACACAGAGTTAATTAGGAATCACTTCATATTCTTAAAAACAGGATTATAGTCTGAATTGATAGCGAATTAATTGATAAGTATCCTGACAAACTTTAAGGGGAATCTTAACGCTAAATCACTATTTTGATTAATCTTTATAACGAATTGGTGTACACTATGAATACCAAAAATATGCATTAGACAAATTGATGGTTTTCCTATCGTTTCGCTTGAGTAGAATAAAAATATAACAATAAATTACTCAATAAAAAATATAAATGTAAACTATTAAAAAACATATATATTTTTAATACAAATGTATGAACGCGTAAAGGAAAAAATACAGTATTATAGCTAAGATTATCTGTGACAGTTTCACTTGATTTATTTTTTTGCTTTCTTAAAAAATTATTTACAAAATAAATAAAAACCAGTTTTGTGCTAGAAATCGAACTTTTCTAGACTCCGTTTGTCAAGCGATTTTAATGCCTATTACCTGCAATATAAGGTATACTGAGAATATACATATTGTTGGCTTGTAGCTTCCTCTTAGTAAAATACAATGTTTTGTCGCGATGTCCAAACACTTGTTCATACGCAGCATAACATTTTTGCATT
Source organism: Hesperophylax magnus (assembly GCA_026573805.1). Lineage (NCBI taxonomy): Eukaryota > Metazoa > Arthropoda > Insecta > Trichoptera > Limnephilidae > Hesperophylax > Hesperophylax magnus. Next base: position 5,771,812 of record JAIUSX010000184.1, on the reverse strand, counting down.
GCTTCGTAATGTATTATTAAGACAAATGCTGGTGGACGAACACGTGTTCCAATGTTATTATGAATTTACGAACACTTTATCAGGAAACGACTTGCAGTCCCGTTTTCAACAGGATTATCAATAACTTGAAAAGCTTTTTATTAAATCAGCAGTGTAACAAAGCTCAAACGAAAGATGTGAAACAAGAAAGACAGAAAAAAAATCATTGGCATCTAGGAATTGAACCCATGTGACAGTGACCACAGAGGTAATTCGACCATATCACCCAACTTCATTTTTAACCGCATGACACTTCAACTGAGAGCTACTAAAAATATTTTCATAATTTTTAGGCTGCATATAAGTATGATACAGTTAAAAATGACGAACCTTGATATGGTCGAAATAGATCAGTAGTCAATGAACTTCCCCGGCAAGGAAGAGGTCCTGGGTTCAAATCCTAGATGCGACTGAATCTTTTTCTGACTCTTCTCTGTCACATATTTCGATTGAGAGTCTGTAATAATATCTTCAATGATTAGATATTACAATTTGAGGTTTTACTCATTAGGTTTTTCCACTATAATATTCGTTTCAGCGGGGCTATTACATTTTTATTATTTTTTAACAATATTTTGTAAGCAATATTGCAAGTTTATCATCACAAAAACAAAATACTCTATCATGCAAGATGGAAAAATAGCAGATTGGGAATACATATTACAATTACTAAATGAAAGAAATAAGAGCAGAGCTTGGCAGTTTGTTTGATTACATTTGTTGTTCTACTTTCCGATATAAATTATCACGACGAGTAGCTTCGAAACAACCGTATTTTCATTATGTTATAATTATAATGAAAACAACCATGCCATTTAAAAATTAACTAACTAAACATCAGCTAGGCAGAGAGGGTAGACTATCACATAACTCTATCTCGACACACACTCCTTGCTTAAGTCACATTCATATACCATCTCATACGCACTCTCCTGTTATTCAGTAAGGAGAAAATTGTCTATTGGTAATTAGATAATAATCTCTTCAAATTATTGGTAATTCCGGTTTTTAAGGTCTGAATTAACAAGTTTCCTGATAAACTTTTAGTAAATTACGATTATACCATCATGATGTAATTACATAAAAATCTGAATATTTTTACATCAAACGGCGAGCAATTTTTTTCAGATAGGTGATCACTGTAATCATTAACATTCGGATGATTTGTATTTTTGTGTAGGGCCGTTTTTGTTAAAAATAATCTCAAGGGCATTGTGTTAGGACTGTAAGGTGTTAGGTATTATCAGCGCCTTGGCAATTCGGCGCCCGAAGAGGGATGCTCCGATTGCGCCCGCATAGGGCCGACCCTGCATTTCAAGGAAAATCTCGTTGCGTTAGCCTCGCTAATATAACTAAAAAATTGAAGACATTTTTTATAAATAGTCATTCAAGTAGGTATCTACTGAAATGCTCCTAGGCTCAATGGAGCCTTAGTTTGTTTATGAATTTATTGAACGTCGGTAGGTCTTTTACAAGCATAATATAATATGTCAAACAATAAGGTAAAAAGTAGTTACATTAGTTAGTTAAACGTCATAATAGTAGACAATTAAAATTACAGAAATATGTGCATACAGCGAGAAAAAATCGTAATCCGGTTAAAAACGGTATTGCAGGCTCTTAACGAACGAATTGATAGGTTTCTTAATAAACTTTTAGTAAAATACGAATGTATTATCACGATGTTGGAACACGTGTTCATAAAAATCATAATATTTCCTCATTTCGTCATTGTATGATATCAAGGCAAATGTAGATGCATGTCACGTGTATATATTAAGAATTTAATAAAGGTTTATCAGAAAACGGCCTGCCATCTCGTTTTTAACAGGATTACCAATAACTTGAAAGGATTATTAATAACTTCCTGATAAACCTTTAGTAAATTCATAATAATATGGGAACACCTATTCTTGCATCTGCGTTACTTGGTAAAATACATAATGACGAAATGCGACAATGTTAGGATTTATGAACACGTATTCCGACATCGTGACAAAACATTGGTATTTTACTGGAAGTTTATCAGGATACCTATCAATTCATTCGTTAATGGCCGGCAATCCCGTTTTTAATCGGATTGCAATTAATTTGAAGAGATTCTTAATAAATTAGCAATATTCTCTATCATGTTGTTTTCTCCGTTTTATATTTATTTTATCCATGTGTTAGATACATTCACAATTAATCATTTTTGTTTTGATGCAGGACGGAGAGATTGTTAACCTTTGTAATACAAACATTATTAGGTTGATTAAAAGTGTACGTTTTTGTGTCTAAAATATTAATTAATTTCATGCGAATAATTGTTTCTAAACTATTAATTAATTTCATGCGAATAATTGTTTCTAAACTATTAATTAACTTGTTTCTAAACTATTATTTAATTTCAAACTATTAATTAATTTGTTTCTAAAATATTCATTACTTGCATGCGAATAATTGTTTCCAAACTATTAATTAATTTCAAACTATTAATTAACTTGTTTCTAAACTATTAATTAATTACAAACTATTAATCAACTTGTTTCTAAACTATTCATTAATTTCAAACTATTCATTAATTTCACACTATTAATTAACTTATTCCTAAAATATTAATTAATTTCATGCGAATAATTTATTATTAGGTCTGACTCTTTTCTCACACACATGCTGATTCCTTTCTTCGCTGTTTATACGTCATATTTCCTACTATGGAATGCATTAAAAGCAAGTCAATCAGTCATTCTATATTTCTGTTTGTATTTATATCAGCTGTCAGAGGAAACAGTAAAGTTATTTAGGTACTGAGCGTACTTATTAGGGTACTGAGCGCTGAACATAGAAAACTCAGCAGATGTCTATTATTATTATATAAGATATTGGAATATCAAGGTCTAATGGTATTCAAAATTTTTAGTTCTTTTTTGGTCACCAGTGTCAGAGATTGAGTTATTTCAGGAGATACAGAAAAAGAATTTAGATTAAGTAATATATTTTTATTAACTAACTTAAATACTCGAAAGGAAATATAATAAGACATTATGTTTTTAATTTACCTAAACCATCGAGCGTGTCAGGGTCATATATAGCCGGGCGTCCATATTTTAAAAGTACTTTTGTAATGCGAAAATACGTAACTTTTTCAACGTCAGAAAGAGCAATAAAAATTCTTCTCAGTTAATTTCAAATATATATACTGGATGCCATGAATAAAATCCTAAATATACGCAAAGTGAATAATTCACTTTACAATAATATTAACGTTAAAAAAAAGTTATTTTACGAGTACGAGCGTGATAAAAAGTGATGTTACAGTTCTCTTACGTATTTCCAAAAAATTATGTAAGTCGAAATATCGATTTAGATCAATTTTTTTCTAAGTTTTGAATAAAAATTGTGGTAAGTGTTGTTGACAACATTTTTCAGGTTTGATATTAAAATATTTATATACATAATTAATAAATTTATTTTAAATGAGAAGGATAATTTTATTTAGTTTCTAAGGATTTGAAAACATTTAAAACATTAAAAACTGGGCAAACACATTGAAAAGCTTGAAAAAGCTTCACTCTCCCTAAGATTTTAATTACTTACAAAATACCTGTTTAAAAAAATGTATTTTTCCCAAAATTTAGCAAAACAATACTAACCAATACGCATAATTACTTGTACATAATATAACCTCGTGACCTCCTCATCACAGCGACTTAAACATATATTTTCCTCAATTAAATGAAAATAATAAACTTTGTTAAGAACGCTATTTAAAAAAAAAACTGTTTATATTTTTTCCCATTCACAGCACCTTCTCAAAACAACCTTACATTCCACTTTATGAAACACAATGCAAATATAATTAATAATAATAATAATATTTGGATGATTTTTATATCGCCATTTTTGTGCAAAATCACCTCAAGGGCGCCGTACAAATATATGATAAATTTCTACAATGATCTATGTTATTACTAACTATATATGGAGATAATATACAGTACAAACTTACCTGAGATTAACACTTAATTAACATTAACTAATTGTTTATTAGCGAAATTTAGATATAAGATTTAGGACATAATTAGAAAATTGGATATAACTGGACTTTCTCTCAGGAATGGTATATTTAATTTAAGGGTATGAAAGCTAAAAAGGTAAGTTTTTAGTTGAGACCTGAATTCTGTTGGACTTGTTATGGATCGTTACCGAGGAAGTTTATTCCAAGCCTTCGGCCCCGATGATCCGAAAGCGCGATCACCAAACTTAGTATTTGGCTTGCGCTTAAGTTCCACCAGTCTGCCTAAAGACATATGGTTATAGTTATGATACTATTACGAAAATATTAGGTATGTAACAACATACTTAAAATGATTACTGTATAAAGTTTGGAAATATAATAAATATATCTGGATCAAGAAAATATCTTAGGGCGATACTAGTAAACTTGTTTTAAAATTGATGCATTATGGAAAATTATCAGTTTAATTATTAAGGGATGTTTACTATGGCTTATGGAACTATAGGATCATTAACCAAGTTTCTACAGTCTCCGCAAACCGAATTTTTAAAATGAATACTTCTAGATAAGTAGGTACACATGCAAACGTTTATTTATTTAGTTTTATTTATTTTACAGTTAAATTCAATTATAATATACAAATTAATACACAAATAGGTACAGAATATTTCTGTGGGAGATTTGGGCAGTATCGAAGCTATATAAATAGAGCCGCTCAAAAACCGTATTTTTATACCTATCAGGTATAAAAATACAACATACTACGTTTAGTAGCATTTTTTCCTCAAATGAAAAGTTGTAAATTATAATTGGTCACTTTTGTCAGTTAAACCCAGTTATTAATTTAAATTACCAACGAATAATTTAATCAAATTTGAAACAATCATTTTTGATTGATTTATACTTATCCCTGGTGTGCGTCTTCGCTAATTTCCAGGCGTCAGCTTCGCTACTCGCCGCTAGATGTCGGTATTCAGGTTAATTGCATAAATGGATAATAGGGTGTATCGATTTTTAACTTTTTTTTTGTTTTCAAATTCCTAGTTTAAAAAAAGTTGCTACTAGGTACCACAACTTACCACAAAAAAATTTGGATTTTTAAAAAAATGTTTAGGTCTCCCGCACAAGGCCTAAAGTTTTAATATTTTTCAAAAAATATCAATTTTTTAAAAAATTAAAAAAATAAAATCGTAACTTTTGTGTTTATTCCAAGTTAAAAAACAGTAATATTAGGGCATAAAAATAAGTAAGAACGATTTTTTTTTATAAAAAATGGATTTTAGGTCTCCCGCACAAGCCCTAAAGTTTGTTAATTTTGATGAAATTTTGTAATTTTGTGTACATATATGAACCATGTTTTTTTTAAGTTTAAGCCACCAGAATTAATTGTACTTTTCTAACAGAAGGCATAAAATGAGACAATATATATATACATAATTCATACATACATATATTAAAAATATATACCACATATATACTATATAATATATAATATGTTTTTTACCTGAAAAAAGATAGTTGGACGGTGTAAATTGTATGAGAAAGGTGTTGAAAGAAACTAATGTTATTTGCTATTACTGTTGTTTATTACAATAGTATAAAAGATTATAACATGTCATAAAATGTAGTAGGTATAATAACTAAGTACAAAATGTTGCTGATTACTTTCCATACGACATGAGTGGGAGTTTTCTTTTTCTACTGCAAAATTACTTACTTGTTTAAGTATTCGTCCTTTCATCTTGGCTTCAAAACCTTAAATCAAAGTTATGTATAGTATTTACATAGGCCTAGTGAAAATTTTATAAATGTTATTACAGTTCCCAAATGAAATTTCAATATAATATGTAAGACGTTATTTAGAAACATTATAAATACAAAATAGTCGAAAAAAAACTCACTTAAATTCTAATCCTTTGCAGAGGTTTTGTACTGGCTCTTGGTCTCGAACGTATTTAGATCTTTACGGTCTACCAGTCTGGCACGCATAAAACCATCTCTTTCGATCAGCCCACATACTCGCTTCGAAGCTTCTGTGACTTCGTTGACAATTCGTTCCACCGCTTGAGTGTGAGAAGGAATTCTAAATTCAACCCTTCTACTTTTGCCAGTTTCCGCAATTGACTCCAACTCTTCTAGGCTCATATCAGTAACAAGAGGGGGTTCGGTTACTGAAGTGGATTGCCAGTCAATCATATCTATATAGTCTTCGGCATCAAAATTGATCTGAGGGGGTTTAAATACCCTTACCCCTTTCCTTTCGGTTGCGCAAGCTTTCTGGATTCTCTTATAAGCCAAGGCTCTGTTATGTTTTCGTTCATCGAACAGCATAGCTATCAAACATGCTCTGGGTGAGCCATGAAAGCATTTCTCTGTAACGTTGCATGGACGACTTTTCTTAGCTCATCTTCCAAGTAATTGCTGAAAAGAAACATTTAAAAAAAATGAATGGAAGCTTGCGGGATTTGGGGATTGCACTTAATTGAGAACCATGATGGTATGTAGACCTTCATTATGAACTCTGCAAGCTTTGTTAGCTGAGGGGTCGGATCATCGGTGGCAACATACAAACGAAGGACTCGATTTGCCAGAGTAAGCCACCTGGCGTGCGAGATGTTGCTGGGGTTTCATTTGGCCAACTCTTCTTTATGGAAAGTAATCAGCAACATTTTATACTTAGTTATTATACTACATTTTATGACATATTAAAACCTTTTATACTTTTGTAATAAACAACAGTAATAGCAAATAACATTCGTTTCTTTCAACACCTTTCTCATACAATTTACACCGTCCAACTATCTTTTTTCAGGTAAAAAACATATTATATATTATGTAGTATATATGTGGTATATATTTTTAATATATGTATATATGAATTATGTATATATATATATATATTGTCTCATTTTATGCCTTCTATAAGAAAAGTACAATTAATTCCGGTGGCTTAAACTTAAAAAAAACATGGTTCATATATGTACACAAAATTACAAAATTTCATCAAAATTAACAAACTTTAGGGCTTGTGCGGGAGACCTAAAATCCATTTTTTATAAAAAAAAATCGTTCCTTACTTATTTTTATGCCCTAATATTACTGTTTTTTAACTTGGAATAAACACAAAAGTTACGATTTTATTTTTTTAAATTTTAAAAAAATTTGATATTTTTTGAAAAAAATTAAAACTTTAGGCCTTGTGCGGGAGACCTAAACATTTTTTTAAAAATCCAAAATTTTTTGTGGTAAGTTGTGGTATCTAGTAGCAACTTTTTTTCAACTTGGAATTTGAAAACAAAAAAAAAGTTAAAAATCGATACACCCTAATGGATAATTACGCGTTATTCATACCATGAGGACGATGATCTAACATTATTCAAAGATTAGAGGTTTTATAAGTAAATAATTTATATAACACATATGATCATCAGAAAATTAGTTATTTAGGTTTTTTGTGTTATTATACAAAGGAAAACACTTAACAAGGAATCCAAAGCTTTATTGTTACATGAAATTGATAGATAATTTGCTTTTTTTTCTAACAAGAAATTTAACTTTTTTGTACGTTAGTGGATTAGTTATTTGGATTTTGATAATTTCAGTGTAATTTTATGACTATAATATTACACGACAACACTGTTTGTAGGTAATGCATTGCATTTGGGTTGATTTTTTAAAAATTAATAAAATGATTTGCTAAAAACGGATTGCAGATACGTTTTTAACTACAAAGATAATATAATAAATACATTGTTGATACCTACCTATCTATACTTGCGACGTTCCTGAGTTTTAGACATTCTAATTGCTAAAGAATGCTTGATTATAAAATTAATTCTACTAAGGGTGAGTATAAACAGGGCAAACTTTCCGCGAGCCGAGCCATGAATCATGGGAAATTAATAAATTATATATAGGTAACAAAAGAGTCCAACTGATTCCAACCGGCTGGAGCCAGTGAGACCACGGAATCCCCAATTAGGGTATGCAGTGATGCTGAAGGGGAGGGGAAGGAGATGGGAAAGAGGAAGGTGTTGAAGTACCTGGCTATTGAGATCTGGCCAACAAACAAGGCCAAAGCCATTTTCTGAATGGTGTTCTTACACACGGAGAAAAATAAGTACCTAGTGCTAATTTATCAAAAAATATTTTCAAATTATTGGTAATCCGGGTAGAAGCGGGATTGCAGGCCGTTTTCTGATAAACTTTTAGTAAATTGCAAATATATCTTTGATGACGAAATGCGAAAGTATTAGAATTTCTATGAACACGTCTTCCTGCACCGTGGTAATACATTCGTATTTTACTAATATTTTATGAGGAAACCAATCAATTCATTCCTTAAGGGCTTGCAATCCCGTTTTAACCGGATTACGAAGAATTTGAAGAGATTCTTAATAAATTAGTAATATTCAATATTGGTAATTTTTCTCCGTGCACCGGAGCGAAACTATGAGTATCTTTCACTCTGGAACGTACAGCAAATATACTTTACATTATTAATAAGTAAATCGTGAAATAAACACAAATTAATCAAGTCAAATTTATTGCTCATGTCGCGATTTGAACCACCGATTTCCGGCTTGCTAGTCGAGAGTCTCACCCATTGACCACTGGCTTACCAAGGCCGTGAGTAATGGCAATAGTCAAATAGTAGGTAAAAAAGACTCTTACTGATATGCCACGCATTCCACAAAAATTATTTGAATAATCATATTTATTTACGCAAACCATTTTTATGAACAAGCAGTGATTCAAAGAAACAGGCAAGAACAAACAGGACCAAACGAAGTGTGACCTAACACTTTAATAGATTCATTCATCGCCCCGTGCATCGGAGGCGCGTGGGATGTGCTATACCTAGGGGACATCAGCGCCTCATTGTGTGGCGCCGTGTCTATGAGAAACACTACATTTTGTTAGTACCTACATACAGGGCCGTATTTAGGATGCATAGACACCGAGGCTTAACAAATGGCGGGTTAGACCTCGGTAAATTTTTTTACCATTAACTTACAAAAATAGCATGTCAGTGCAATTTTTTACTGAAAATCTAAAAAGAAGGTTTATTAATATTGTCTAAATTGTAGAAAATTTTAGTACACCGTATTTAGAAATTAGTAATCAGTTCACCTTGTTTTATTAATATCGCCATGAATAACTATATAAAAAAACATATAAAGTTGAGATTCTCTACTCTCTAAAGTTTTTTTTTACACATAATTTTTTTGAAACTTATGGTACTATAAATCCTTTAATTAATTCAGTTCATTTTATTTATTTGGATATTTTGATAAAACAGTGCAAGAACAAATACGTTGGAAGGGCGATTAAAAAATTATAAAAATAAAGATTAAATCTAGTTATTAAAATTTAAAAGATACTTCGTGCTTAAAGTTAAAAATATCCACATTTCTCGCGAGGCAGTTAGTTAACCAAGGAATCAGTATTGGTAGATCAGTTCTGTATATGGGAAGTATCAGAACCCTATGTCGCGTTAAGTTATCCGGGATATAGAATATATCTTTAGCTAGAATGTCTGGAATTCATAATAAACCACTTAAAAGCTTATAAGACATCAGCAGTAGTGTGATATCCCTCCTGGAACTAAGACTACAGATACCCAGCATTCCCGAGATAGTTCCGCCACTCTTCTAGACACACACCACTCTTCTAGACACACACCACTCTTCTAGACACAAGCGCCAGCTTCTATAGAAGAGGAACATTAAAAAATCAAAAGCAGTGAAAACTAATTGTATGAATTATTTTAGTTAACATTAATGATTATACTCCGTAAATTGATTAATTATTTAATTAATTTCATAATAAAAAAATAATAACATTTATTTACTGTTCAAAAATAAAAGTTCATTCCCCCATTGATCGTCCGAGTCATTGTTAAAATAATGTGTTTCTACCGCCTCGAGCGATTGGTTGTATACACATCGTGGGGTTACTGCCAAAAGTTGGTAACTTACAAAAACTTTAACTTTAACATACCTACCTCTGAGACGTACACGACATACAGTGCTATTCCACACGCTTAATTATAAAACGAATGCAGCATCTAATTCGCCAATTAACCGAGCTCTTCATACTCTAAATAATATTTGTCTTAACTCTAACATTGACATTTTTTCGGATTCACTGCCCAAATTCAAACGTGGCATCATGTTAATAATTTAAACTATTCAATGCGCGTATATACAGACACACACACACACACACAAATACTCACACATACATTACACATGTCACACATACAACTATAAACTACACACGTCACCTGGTAATTAAGGAATAAACATACCACTTAGCAGACATTACAAGGAATCATATCATAGGTACCCAACATGAAATATCTTATTCCTGTATATTGTTTCATATGTGTAAGTCATATACTGTTTGTTTCTATAATATAAAAAAAAATAAAAATAAAATAATAAAACATGTTTTGGTGTAAACTCAATTTTAAAGATAAATTTCATTATTGGAAAATAATGCCTTGGAAAATAATGATTAGTGGTTAATTTTTTTCAAATCATTATAATGTTGTTTTTTAAACAAATTGCAGTAGCTGAATTCCTACATAACGACATAAGAGAAGAACCAAACTTATTCCAGAAATAGATCACAATAATCATTAAAATCATCGCTAATTCAAAAAACCAAAAATGTAGTAACCCCACAATATATTCCTCAAAATATTTATAAGAAAAAATGTGAAATTACTTACTGTGGTTTAAAGCCAATGAATTCACCTAGATTTCACCGTTTATCGCATATATTTTTATGTTCTATATATTTGTTCAAAAACTTTTTTAAAAATTTTGCCATAATATGCCAAAAATCGTTAAAGTAGCTTCCAAGTCTCTCAGTGTATCAAATTTATTGAGAAAATTTGTGGTGTGAGTCCATAAGCTCCAGCCTCGGTAGCCTGCGCATAAGTACGGTCCTGCCGACAAACAAGTTTATCATTTTGTTCAGTTTAGTTTTCTCTTTCGTTTCATATAACCATATTTTTAACTGCTCTTTGGAGCCAGGAGTGGGAATATGGCTTCCCCTATCAGTGTACGTTGCCAGGCTAGAGGGAATAGGGTAGAGTAGGTGGAAAAGTACCTGGTTTGTGAGATCTGGTCACCAAACACAGTTAAAGCAATTACAAGAAAAGTTTAGATTCGGAATGTTGGTTTTTCACCAGGATAATGGGAGGATCTACCACGCGTGCTATCATGTTTTCATTTTGATTGTATTTTAATTAGGTTGCTCTCCCACGGGACGGTAAGGAACTTTAGACTACAGAAATACGCATAGAAACATACTCGTACATACCCGTATTACCTGTGCATTGAAATATGCATAAAAACGAATTCTTTGGCTAATTTTTCTAACAGCGTAATAGTATCCATCGTCAGGGCAGATGAATTTTCTGGGCAGAGTCTTACAGGTATGATCTGCACTGATTTATTTCGTTTACCGACATGTAGAACCAACGTTAGAAAAAAAAAGATTCCATAGTAGATATGCGCAGTATAACAAAAAAAAAATCAGGATGTAGGTAGACATTATTTTCTTAGCAATAAACCTTTTGAACAGAAGTAAAGCGTACGATCAATGATTAACATGTGAGTATGGAATTTTTCGGGAGCATCTCCTATCCTTATCCTATATTTCTCTTCCTCTCCCCTTAACATACAAATTAGTTAAGAAATAATCTCTATTTAACTTATTTTTTTAAATAAAGGCAAACATTCCTGACATAACCTGACAATATTTGAAAATCTCCTACGTAAGCGGAAAATGTTGCCTGTATTGTGATGGAGGACTTAGCCAGCCGAAGAATTGAACACACTACACCTGGGTGGGACCCAAACGCGATACCAACTCGGCCACTGATCGGTCAATGGCTGACTTTAGTTATAAGAAACGTTTCCTAATATGTGTAGATCTTTGCACTGTATGGATTGTTGATTTTGTACAAAAAAATGGACACTGTAACGCTGTTCGAAACGTTGGCTAAAGAGGAGCAAACGCGACACGGCATAATATCCCAAAAATAAACATGATTATCCTACGCGGAGAAAAATGAGTAGGGGCTAATTTATTAAAAATCTATTCATATTATTGGTAACTTGGTTAAAAACCAAATTTCAGGCCGGTTCCTGATAAACTTATAGTGAATTTCCAATATATGGGAACACGTGATCATGCACTTGCATTTGCTGTGATTTATTTACAATGACGAAATGCGGAAATATAAGGATTTTTATGAACACGTTTTCCGACATCGTGATAATACATTAGTATTATACTAAAAGATTATTATGAAACCTATCAATTCATTCGTTAAGGGCTCGCAATTCCTTTTTAACCGGATTACGAAGAATTCGAAGAGATTCTAAAAAAAATTGCAATATTCAATACTACTAATTTTTCTCCGTGTTCATCACAAGAATAAAAACGATCGAAATGAAATCAAAACACTTCCAGCTTCCGGACCTAAAATCAGCAGATTTCACAACTAAACCACCGAGCTCTACATAAACGTCTAAAGCAACATTAATGAATCATCCTTAATCCAATAACAGCCACCGTCACAACACGCGTTTCGATCTTCACACCTCGCTGAACAAGTGCCCCTTTCTTAATCGCGTTCGTTTGTCCTTTGTAACCAGAGTGCATAGTGACAATACGTTTGTAACACAATATCATTATATTTAATGCTAATAAAGAATAGCTATTTTGAGAAAGCGACACGTTTTAGACACGTGGCTTGTTAGCTCTGGCCGAATAGAGCAACTAGAGTCGGTAGTAAACTGCTCATCTGAAGATAATCCCATTAGGGCGTGTGAAATTATATAACTTGTGATCTAATGGGGTGACATTTTCAAAGCCAGGTAGGTACTTCATAACCTTCATCTTTCTCACTCACAAAATAACCGAATTGGGCTGTGGAGTACCTACAGTCCATAAAGGCTGAAAGCTCTGCCTACCCTGAGTAAAATGAACCATTAAAGAAATCTTGACGGCTTGATTGATTAATTTGTATAATTTCACAAATTACTCATTTAAAATAATAAATAGTATATTTAACTTTTGTCGTGTTTCGTGACCAGATTTGAATATCCAGATACTTCCCCACATTCCTCTTCCCTATCTCCTCCCCTTGCATCATACCCCAACTGGTGATGCCATGGTGTCAACCGCACAAGAGTCCCAACTGCTCTCAACCGCCTGGAGCCAGTGAGACTATGGCATCCCCAATTGGGGTATGTTGTGAGGCTGAAGATAGTGGAGAGGGGAAAGATATTGTGGGGGAGTACCTAGCTATTCAGATCTGGTCACAAAACACGGCCAAAGCCATTTCAAGCAACGTTTCAATTCTGAATGGTGATCTTACACCCGGGGCAATACTGAGAGTATAGAGTATTATTTTAAATGAGTAATTTGAGAAATAACACAAATTAATCAAATTAAATTTACTTGCGCACGCCGGGATTTGAGCCCGCAACCTCCAGCTAGCTAGTCGAGAGCCTTACCCCTCGAGGCCTTCAGAACATACTCTCCTCACACTCCTTTCTCGTTCATCCGCTCCGTTCTTTCCGTTTCTCAGCATTTATATCACTGTCAAACATGCCCCTTACACTGCGTACGTAATAAATATATCATCAAAACAATTTTTTAGAAAAGTTCGACTTTACCCGACCGCAACCGGCATCATTGTACTTGCGCGATTCACCTGCTCAATAATTACACATAAGTCATCTTATATCCTGTATTTCTTATGTTCCCTTCTACCCGACACCCTGTCGCCTGTGCTATCCACCCTCGCCGACTAGGCCCGAGGACTAGGGCCGGATAATTGGGTCCCCCGGGTTCTAATGACAGGCTCAGCCCTGTAATTTGTCGCAATCTGACGACGTCTCTGCAAGACCCAGACGTCCCGATGTGTCCTTAGGCCCTGGGGCCTTGGACTACGATGCAGATGTTGGATTTTTATGATATGTCTGCAGGAAGGAAGCGGCATTCTTAAATACATTAAAATTGATATCGATTTGATTTTTTTTTATTCGTGCCAATGAGTTGTATATTGGGAAGTACCTGGTTATTCAGATCTGTCCAGGAAACGTTTCAATTGAATGGATCTCTTTCGTCGGGTAAATACTTAGAGTACAACTTTGGAAATAATTATTGTGAAAAGATTGTATAAGTTATAGCCAGACACGGTTCTTTTACATTAACATCCTACCATGACAGCAGTCTTGTAGGACGGTTATTATTTGCTACATTTCAAAGATAAGTGGGAAGTTCTCCACTGATCGAGACACTAGCTGCCATCTGTCGTCGCGCATCAAACTAATAACATGAAATAATAAAATTAACGACTGGCTGTGGCGGCTCAAGTATGAATTACCCCTGAAAACAGGCGTATTACAACGCGAAGCAAGAATGTCCGTGAAGCTCGCTTTTCACTGTTTGTCATTGTCATGCGACGAGTAGACTCGGTTCTGTACATTCGTCGTGCGGTTAGTGACTATATTCAGTTGGTTTCGTGACCAAAAGGAACAGTGACAAAACGGAACATAAGTAAGAAAGGTGACCTTGAGGCAAGAATGTCTGTGAGGCTCGCTTTCCACCGCTTGTGATTGTCATGCGACGAGTAGACTCGGTTCTGTGCATTCGTCGTGTCCAAACGGAACAGTGACAAAACAGAACATGACCGGTGGCTGAACGTCAACGGTACATGAAAGGTGACCATGAGGCATGAATGTCCGTGAGACTCGCTTTTATGCGTTGTCATGCGATGTGTAGATTCAGTTCTGTGCTTCGCCGTGCAGTTAGTGACTATATTCAGTTGGTTTAGTGTGCAAACAGAACAGTGACAAAACAGAACATGGAAGAAAGGTGACCCTAAGGCATAAAGAATGTCCGTGAGACTCGTTTGTCACCGCTTGTCGTTGTCATGCGACGAGTAGACTCGGTTCTGTGCTCCGCCGTGCGGTAAGTGACAACTTTCAGTTGGTTTTGTGTCAAACAGAATAGTGACAAAACAGAATAGATGCTAAACAGAGCCATCACAAAACAGAACAGTAATAAAACAGAACTGTGACAAAAAATAATAGTGCCAATAAAGAACAGTGTCAAAACAAAACAGTGACCAACCAGAAAGTTGACATAACAAAATAGAACAGTGCTATAAAAGAATAGTGTCGAAACAGAACTTCAAAAGAGGAAGAAAAATCCAGGAACCTAACCTAACCTAAGCTAATCTAACGAGACCAAAACTATATGTACATTATTCTATTAGGTATAGATCCAGAGGGCATGTTTATAAGAATTTTTTTTTCAACTAGTTTCTTTGAAATTTGTGTGGTATTCTAGAGTATCTAAATACCTCCGAAGGGGTACTGTACCTTGTAGGTAAGATCTTTATTTATTTATTTATTTATTTATTATTTTATTTACGCCCTAATGGGCTTTTACATGAAAATATACATTTACATTGATTACAATAATTGAACATAAGAAGATAAATGGAGTTAATTGTAAGAAAGCAACACATATAATAAAATTTTGTGCAAATTAGCAAAACACTAATAAGATGGATTCAATATAAAATATACCCAAGCATGAAATAGTAAGTAAAAGAAAGTTCAACATAAAAAGTAAGTAAGTGGGTGTGTTTAAACCCAGTATTAATTGTGTGTTTAACAAATCGATAAACCAATATAAATTAGAGTGTAACTTACTCGTGAGGTAAAGAACATTATAACAGAGATTTAAAAAAAAAAAATAAAAAAAAAAAATAACAAAATAAGAGTTGCACCTGTAAAAAGCAAAAACTAATAGAATTTAGCAATATCGACATGAATAAGAAATAATAAGATCTGAGATGGAACATAGTGTTATGTATAAAAAGTAGTTAGTAGGTATAAGCATACAATTATAAGTGTATAGTAGAGCAAATAAAAAACAAACAAATATGGATATAATTTACTTGAAAGGTTTCGAATGGGAGAAGATGTAATAAAATTATTAAAGCTATAAAAGTTAATTATTAGCCGATAGAATCGAAATAAGTTGCCTTTTAAAGCTCACAAAATTGTCAAAACCAAATATATCTATAAGTTCACAGTATTTATTCGCAAGGTTGTGAATTCTAGGAATTGGTGAAAAAATAGAATAATTAGTGTTGAGGTTCTTGTTAAATTTAAAAGTATCTTTACTGCGAGTTTGCCTAGCAGGAACATTAATGCAAATAAGTTCCAACAAATTAGGGCTGTCAATTAAAGATTTAATAATTTTGAATAAAAATAGCAAATCAATTAACACTCTTCTATCAGATAATTTAAGAAGTTTAGTTTCAGCAAGCAAGTTATTGTAATTTATAAATTCGATTGGAATTTTCATTACTAAATTTCAATTACTAAACTTAATTATTTCATTATGGAGAGCGTTTGTTTTTCGTGAATGTAAAGTGCAACACGATTCGTGTTAGAAAATACAGAATGTTTTTCACTCCTGGTTCGCTAGTTTGCATTTTATGTGGCCTCTCTGACGGTGGTAAATAAATGGCATGCATAAACACACACCATCATGCTATTGAAAGACAAGAAACAGCCTGTAACGATGGTTCCAACAGGTAGGAGTGTTATTAAAAAATAATGTGATTACCGCACAGGAATAGATATTTACTGCTCCCAACTATTCGAACCTAGTGAGACTATGGCAAGATGTTTGGAATGTGTGAGGGGAAGAAGATAGATAAGATGAAGGTTGGGAAGTATTTGGTTATTCTGATCAGTAAACGCGGCTTTTTAGAAATACTCTCAGTTTTCAAGAAATTTGTCCGTGCCTCGAGAGTTGTCAGATTACAGTATGTCCCGAAAAATTCCCGTGTATTTACGACTATAGGCTTCCTAATTGAATAAGAAGAAGAAAAATAATGGCGGCTTCATCATCACTTGATTCTGCAGACATTTTTTAACGCAATATGATAGTGACACCTGAAGTGTTTTTGTTCATTCTATGTTTAAACGAGCTTAGATGATTTAACTAACTAACTGACCGCCAAACACCTCGGTCTTGGCACACAATCCTTGCCTCATTCACATTCATACATCGTCTCATACATACTCTTCTATTCTTCTATTCTGACTCTTGACATGACCCGACTCAAGTATCTGATTCACTTGGTCGGTCATATTTTCCTTCTACTCCTTTCTTTGCTCATTCGCTCTACATGCCCAAACCATCTAAGCGTCCCTTTCTTGATCTTACTCATTACGCTTACATCAGCCTTGCACTCTTTGCGGATCTCCACATTCCTCACACGATCAAACATGGTTTTACCACACATACGCCTCAGGGATCTCATTTCAACAGCATTCAATCTACTTTCATCCTTTCTTTGCCAGTTCCATGCCTCACTTCCATAAATCAGGGTAGGTAGGTACCAGCACTCCATTGTGGACTGCTAACTTCGCTTCTTTGGACATTTAGTTGTTAGCGCGAACTGCGTTCAGTCCTCCATTAATGGAGTTAGATGATTTATAAAATCTTATACTCGAGTTGCGCAGTGAGAGAAGCTCGATTGCCGACCAGTTTGCAACCGGCAGTTGTTGCCAATCAATTTCAGTTTAATTTCAGTTGCCCCGTGAGCGGATGGACTAAGAGTAAGTAACTATATCTTGCGTTCTTCACTGGTTACTATGCATTTGTGAAATTGTAGACACGGAATTATATCCAATCTGCCTACCTCTTTAGAAATATCTGGGATATGATATTGAAATATAACTTAAGAAACCTGCATCAATAGCTTCAGGTTCCAGTAGGCACACGTCATAATCGTTACCTACTCGTTATAGACTATTTGTATTTTACCTCTTTTTGCATCCGATAGACCTAATTCAAAACATAACTCAAGACGTCTATCGAACCAATACACATAAACTACTCTCATATCGATATAATTATTTTACAATAGGCACGTCGTAATACGAACCAGCTTACTATATGAAAATGGTATTTAGGTACCATATGTATACCTGTATGAAAATATACAGTAAACGGTTATGTACCATATGCCTATATGAAACTGTACACGGTGTTTGGAAACTAGTAGTACAAGCGGGGAAACTCGCGAATCGACATCACCTAGAGAACAAAATGAAACACTTTTTTCGTCTGAGCATTTCGATTTTTTAAACATTTTTCCATTTTTTTCCGCAAAAAAAAATAGAAAAATGTAAAAACTAATAAAAAAATATAAAAACTTTTGGGGCCGGGTCTACGCTTCATCGCGTTTAAAATACATTAGACCGGTGATATGGTTAGTATTATATAACCCCATGCCATCGATTTTTTTTAATTTGACTTAAAAAATTCCAACTGTTTTACTCGAAAACTAATGTACAAAAATTAACCAAATGTGACGTATATTCTGTATATTCGTACTTTCTGGATACCGTGTGAAGGAAACTGGTAGGTACCATATACCTATATGAAAATATAGAGGAAACGGTAAAAATATAAATGTATTCTCAAATGAAACCACATAGGATACCATTTACCTGCACATACGTAACTAAATAGAAATGGGGTAGGTACCACATGGTTATATGGTACCTACCCGATTTCTATCCCTCCAAACTTCTGAATAAAGCTGTAGGTAGGTGAACCGTATATTTCCAATATAAACGAAGCCATATAGTAGGTACCTACGTATACTAGTATATATTATACAATGTAAAGTTACGTGTACCTTGTGCCTGGGTTACATAATGTACTATATTCCGAAAAGATACATACGAATATAAGAAATACCAATAGACGTCATACTGAAGCGCCTCGGTGTCTTTTTACAGCGGTGTTTGAACTGTGGGAAATATTTATTATATTGTTGTATTTTAAATATATAATTGAAAAAAATTAAAAAGGTTCGGAGTGAAATGATATTGAAAAAGCTATAATCATTCAAATGTGACGAATAACATGAAAATATTTGAATTCTGGAATGATCTAAGTCTTAGATAGCAGATGATCAAACCCGCGAAGCCTGGGTTGAAAACGGACGTATTTTTCCACTCAACTTCTCACTCAATAGGTTGTGCCAGTATTTTTGTAAGGTTAATTAGCACTGTTTTTTATTAACGGGGTAAAACATATTGATAGGTATTTAAACTCAATAGCTAGCAATAAGGAACTTGAGTGAAAAATAGTACCTAATAATTACATATCTATATATAAATAAAAAAAATAAAAATGTTCGTTTGTTCTTAATACGCATGTGTATTTATAAAGCTGTATTATATAGACGACACCTGTGACAGGTAAAAACATCATTTTTTAAAAAAACAGCGCCATCTGTTGGATGTAAAAGCAACACGCGCTATTGTTTCTCTATCTGCACAGACAGACTGAACCACAGCAACGCGGGGCGAGAATTAATAAATCATCCCTTAAAAACGATTAGCAAAACCATGAGACAATCAAACGCCCTGTGATTGGTCGGCAGGTTCTGACAGCAATTAAGCTGATACCTCACGGGTTGGCAGGCCGCGTGAATTAAGTCACTACTGCGGTTTACAAATTATTTTAAAACTATTCATGTTTTTCGGAAAACTTGTTAACTATTTAAATTCGTTCTTTTTTGTTCTCATACCGACCTGAATGAGATTAACCTTACTGCTAACCGAGGTATGTATGACGTCACGCATACCCCGTAGCTGGTTATGATATTATTACACCTGTATTATATAATATGAATTAAAATAAGTATGTACACAATTAAACAATATAAATTGTCTAAACCGTGACATTTTAATTGAAATTTTAAATCATTTTTTAAACTAATTGAAATGTTTGAGAATTCCTTTCTCTTGCTTCGGTTTGGGGGTAGTAATTTGCATGTAAAATGTGTCGTGAATCCTGTGGGGCTGAAACCGGCGCACCGAGCGGAGGGGTGGGTGGCGTATGGTGGTGTGGGAGGGGGTAAGGTAGGGGTGTGGAAGGGGTGGGGGCACGGGGGGAAGATGAATCACTAGGAGAGTGGAAATAGAGTAACACTTGTGATTGATTTCATCGTCACTAAATGTTCCCCTAATGTTTTGCTTTTAAAATCTTAAATCTTTGATACTCTCACAATAAACCAAAAAACTACATTAACAACAAAAAATATTGGTATCTCGTACTTGTCTTTCTTGGTGTAGTAGGAGATAAAAAAGGTTGAAATTATATTTTTTTTTGTTGAAGTCACTGTGTTTGTATCACGACCGTGTTGATATTTTTGCGGAAGTCATGATGTTTATACCACGACTCTGTAGATATTTTTGCTGCAGTCATGATGTTCATATCACGACCGTGTTGATATTGTTGCTGGAGTCATGATGTTTATACCACGACTGTGTTGATATTTTTGCTGAAGTCATGATGTTCATACC
Organism: Hesperophylax magnus; assembly: GCA_026573805.1. NCBI lineage: Eukaryota > Metazoa > Arthropoda > Insecta > Trichoptera > Limnephilidae > Hesperophylax > Hesperophylax magnus. Next base: position 5,751,328 of record JAIUSX010000184.1, on the reverse strand, counting down.
ACGACCGTGTTGATATTGTTGCTGAAGTCATGATGTTCATACCACGACCGTGTTGATATTGTTGCTGAAGTCATGGTGTTTAAACCACGACTGTGTTGATATTTTTGCTGAAGTCATGATGTTTATACCGCGACCGTGTTGATATTTTTCTCCGGTAATTTCATAGGATTCTTTTAAATTTTGACGAAGGCCGATGTTTTATTAAAGTTTCCTCATTTGCCAGTAAATACCTAAATGCATCTATTACGAATGCTACGTTCGTGACATTGCAATAGTAAATTAACGCCAGGTGAAGAATTTCCTGACATAATGAGCGCAGTCTAAACCTTGGACGAGACACATTCTCGTGAGTTGGTCGACCGTCGATGACGTGTTTAAAAATCTACGTCGGTACCCAATTACAACATAAGTACTTACAGAATTTCTAAAACGAATTATGAAAACTTTTTTCAATTGATAAACGATCTTATATGTGAAAACATCATTTAGTAATATAGACTCTGTCATAAAATATTTAATCGAAAGATAAACATTGTTTACATTTATCATACACAGCCAAAGAGGGTTGTTTATCTGTTGTATAAACTTGAAATTTCTCATAGAATTTCGGAATATTTTAAAGGAATTTTAAATGTGCAAAGATGTCATAAAAACAAATACCATTTTAAGAAACTAGATGAGATTGAAATATACTTTAATATTTATAAATTCGAATTAGGTATTATTGTTAGTGGGGAGTATAAGGCAATATCTAGATTGCTAAATTTAAAAAAAAGAAAGCTAAATTTCGATTATATTGTAAACAATAAACTAATAATGATGTAAATCAAGGCTCTTAAAATTCTAAAAGATTAATGAGAAAAGCTTTATTATTTCGTTGTTTTTGTCGCGTTCCTGAAGCCCCTATATTTGTGGTGCTTCGCGACTGAATGTTTCCCCGTCTCCCTGCAGATGTCACTTCGTGTCCTCGAAGGGACTTTTCACTTTGCAGCCCCATCTTGTGGAAATTACAATCCATTTTTGTGCTTTTTACTTAAAAGGATTTTACTTAGACGATTTTGCTACTCGGCGAAATGTCTTTCGCTGACATGAAATTAAAATATATCTTGGTAGGAACCTGCGTGATATATTTTTAAAATATATTATTTATTCAGACACCTAGCAAGCGCGACACTATCTGTCTTACTTATCAGATACTTACGCACCGCTCAGTTGCAACTGATGGAGTATTTCACCACCTCCTAAGTAAACTTTCGATTAGCGCCACGCGTTCAGTAACGTAGATACAGTGAGTGGCCAAAATATTAGTTACACTAGATTTTTTCTTATTATTTACCAGCCGACTTGTACCCGACATTGCTAGGGTTGTTCTTAGGAGATAGACATTTTTTTTTCTTTCTATTTATTGTAACAATTATTTTACAAGCAATAATTATTCGCCTGAAACACTCATCCACATTGAAAAATCTCCTGATAAAAGATACATGACGCCAACGGGACTCGAACCCGTGTCCCTTCGATTTCCGGTCGACAGCTCTGACCACTGAGCTATGGCGGCTTATCTCTTACCCGCGAAATGATTCAATATATACTAGTGTTTCATTCAACAATTACTGCTTGTTACATTTTTTCACCTGAAAACAACCAACTTTATTTTATATGAGAAAGGCATTGTAAGTGCTAACTCTCTCACTAGATGGCGTCGAGACAAATTGTCTACATTTTTAGGTGAAATACTTGAACTTGTCAAATATTAATTATTATTTTTTTGGTAAACTAACGTTTAAGACAAGATTTTTTATGCATAGCACAAAGGGTAACAATTATTTTACAAGCAATAATTATTCGCCTGAAACACTCATCCACATTGAAAAATCTCCTGATAAAAGATACATGACGCCAACGGGACTCGAACCCGTGTCCCTTCGATTTCCGGTCGACAGCTCTGACCACTGAGCTATGGCGGCTTATCTCTTACCCGCGAAATGATTCAATATATACTAGTGTTTCATTCAACAATTACTGCTTGTTACATTTTTTCACCTGAAAACAACCAACTTTATTTTATATGAGAAAGGCATTGTAAGTGCTAACTCTCTCACTAGATGGCGTCGAGACAAATTGTCTACATTTTTAGGTGAAATACTTGAACTTGTCAAATATTAATTATTATTTTTTTGGTAAACTAACGTTTAAGACAAGATTTTTTATGCATAGCACAAAGGGTAACAATTATTTTACAAGCAATAATTATTCGCCTGAAACACTCATCCACATTGAAAAATCTCCTGATAAAAGATACATGACGCCAACGGGACTCGAACCCGTGTCCCTTCGATTTCCGGTCGACAGCTCTGACCACTGAGCTATGGCGGCTTATCTCTTACCCGCGAAATGATTCAATATATACTAGTGTTTCATTCAACAATTACTGCTTGTTACATTTTTTCACCTGAAAACAACCAACTTTATTTTATATGAGAAAGGCATTGTAAGTGCTAACTCTCTCACTAGATGGCGTCGAGACAAATTGTCTACATTTTTAGGTGAAATACTTGAACTTGTCAAATATTAATTATTATTTTTTTGGTAAACTAACGTTTAAGACAAGATTTTTTATGCATAGCACAAAGGGTAACAATTATTTTACAAGCAATAATTATTCGCCTGAAACACTCATCCACATTGAAAAATCTCCTGATAAAAGATACATGACGCCAACGGGACTCGAACCCGTGTCCCTTCGATTTCCGGTCGACAGCTCTGACCACTGAGCTATGGCGGCTTATCTCTTACCCGCGAAATGATTCAATATATACTAGTGTTTCATTCAACAATTACTGCTTGTTACATTTTTTCACCTGAAAACAACCAACTTTATTTTATATGAGAAAGGCATTGTAAGTGCTAACTCTCTCACTAGATGGCGTCGAGACAAATTGTCTACATTTTTAGGTGAAATACTTGAACTTGTCAAATATTAATTATTATTTTTTTGGTAAACTAACGTTTAAGACAAGATTTTTTATGCATAGCACAAAGGGTAACAATTATTTTACAAGCAATAATTATTCGCCTGAAACACTCATCCACATTGAAAAATCTCCTGATAAAAGATACATGACGCCAACGGGACTCGAACCCGTGTTCCTTCGATTTCCGGTCGACAGCTCTGACCACTGAGCTATGGCGGCTTATCTCTTACCCGCGAAATGATTCAATATATACTAGTGTTTCATTCAACAATTACTGCTTGTTACATTTTTTCACCTGAAAACAACCAACTTTATTTTATATGAGAAAGGCATTGTAAGTGCTAACTCTCTCACTAGATGGCGTCGAGACAAATTGTCTACATTTTTAGGTGAAATACTTGAACTTGTCAAATATTAATTATTATTTTTTTGGTAAACTAACGTTTAAGACAAGATTTTTTATGCATAGCACAAAGGGTAACAATTATTTTACAAGCAATAATTATTCGCCTGAAACACTCATCCACATTGAAAAATCTCCTGATAAAAGATACATGACGCCAACGGGACTCGAACCCGTGTCCCTTCGATTTCCGGTCGACAGCTCTGACCACTGAGCTATGGCGGCTTATCTCTTACCCGCGAAATGATTCAATATATACTAGTGTTTCATTCAACAATTACTGCTTGTTACATTTTTTCACCTGAAAACAACCAACTTTATTTTATATGAGAAAGGCATTGTAAGTGCTAACTCTCTCACTAGATGGCGTCGAGACAAATTGTCTACATTTTTAGGTGAAATACTTGAACTTGTCAAATATTAATTATTATTTTTTTGGTAAACTAACGTTTAAGACAAGATTTTTTATGCATAGCACAAAGGGTAACAATTATTTTACAAGCAATAATTATTCGCCTGAAACACTCATCCACATTGAAAAATCTCCTGATAAAAGATACATGACGCCAACGGGACTCGAACCCGTGTCCCTTCGATTTCCGGTCGACAGCTCTGACCACTGAGCTATGGCGGCTTATCTCTTACCCGCGAAATGATTCAATATATACTAGTGTTTCATTCAACAATTACTGCTTGTTACATTTTTTCACCTGAAAACAACCAACTTTATTTTATATGAGAAAGGCATTGTAAGTGCTAACTCTCTCACTAGATGGCGTCGAGACAAATTGTCTACATTTTTAGGTGAAATACTTGAACTTGTCAAATATTAATTATTATTTTTTTGGTAAACTAACGTTTAAGACAAGATTTTTTATGCATAGCACAAAGGGTAACAATTATTTTACAAGCAATAATTATTCGCCTGAAACACTCATCCACATTGAAAAATCTCCTGATAAAAGATACATGACGCCAACGGGACTCGAACCCGTGTCCCTTCGATTTCCGGTCGACAGCTCTGACCACTGAGCTATGGCGGCTTATCTCTTACCCGCGAAATGATTCAATATATACTAGTGTTTCATTCAACAATTACTGCTTGTTACATTTTTTCACCTGAAAACAACCAACTTTATTTTATATGAGAAAGGCATTGTAAGTGCTAACTCTCTCACTAGATGGCGTCGAGACAAATTGTCTACATTTTTAGGTGAAATACTTGAACTTGTCAAATATTAATTATTATTTTTTTGGTAAACTAACGTTTAAGACAAGATTTTTTATGCATAGCACAAAGGGTAACAATTATTTTACAAGCAATAATTATTCGCCTGAAACACTCATCCACATTGAAAAATCTCCTGATAAAAGATACAGCGGGTAAGAGATAAGCCGCCATAGCTCAGTGGTCAGAGCTGTCGACCGGAAATCGAAGGGACACGGGTTCGAGTCCCGTTGGCGTCATGTATCTTTTATCAGGAGATTTTTCAATGTGGATGAGTGTTTCAGGCGAATAATTATTGCTTGTAAAATAATTGTTACCCTTTGTGCTATGCATAAAAAATCTTGTCTTAAACGTTAGTTTACCAAAAAAATAATAATTAATATTTGACAAGTTCAAGTATTTCACCTAAAAATGTAGACAATTTGTCTCGACGCCATCTAGTGAGAGAGTTAGCACTTACAATGCCTTTCTCATATAAAATAAAGTTGGTTGTTTTCAGGTGAAAAAATGTAACAAGCAGTAATTGTTGAATGAAACACTAGTATATATTGAATCATTTCGCGGGTAAGAGATAAGCCGCCATAGCTCAGTGGTCAGAGCTGTCGACCGGAAATCGAAGGGACACGGGTTCGAGTCCCGTTGGCGTCATGTATCTTTTATCAGGAGATTTTTCAATGTGGATGAGTGTTTCAGGCGAATAATTATTGCTTGTAAAATAATTGTTACCCTTTGTGCTATGCATAAAAAATCTTGTCTTAAACGTTAGTTTACCAAAAAAATAATAATTAATATTTGACAAGTTCAAGTATTTCACCTAAAAATGTAGACAATTTGTCTCGACGCCATCTAGTGAGAGAGTTAGCACTTACAATGCCTTTCTCATATAAAATAAAGTTGGTTGTTTTCAGGTGAAAAAATGTAACAAGCAGTAATTGTTGAATGAAACACTAGTATATATTGAATCATTTCGCGGGTAAGAGATAAGCCGCCATAGCTCAGTGGTCAGAGCTGTCGACCGGAAATCGAAGGGACACGGGTTCGAGTCCCGTTGGCGTCATGTATCTTTTATCAGGAGATTTTTCAATGTGGATGAGTGTTTCAGGCGAATAATTATTGCTTGTAAAATAATTGTTACCCTTTGTGCTATGCATAAAAAATCTTGTCTTAAACGTTAGTTTACCAAAAAAATAATAATTAATATTTGACAAGTTCAAGTATTTCACCTAAAAATGTAGACAATTTGTCTCGACGCCATCTAGTGAGAGAGTTAGCACTTACAATGCCTTTCTCATATAAAATAAAGTTGGTTGTTTTCAGGTGAAAAAATGTAACAAGCAGTAATTGTTGAATGAAACACTAGTATATATTGAATCATTTCGCGGGTAAGAGATAAGCCGCCATAGCTCAGTGGTCAGAGCTGTCGACCGGAAATCGAAGGGACACGGGTTCGAGTCCCGTTGGCGTCATGTATCTTTTATCAGGAGATTTTTCAATGTGGATGAGTGTTTCAGGCGAATAATTATTGCTTGTAAAATAATTGTTACCCTTTGTGCTATGCATAAAAAATCTTGTCTTAAACGTTAGTTTACCAAAAAAATAATAATTAATATTTGACAAGTTCAAGTATTTCACCTAAAAATGTAGACAATTTGTCTCGACGCCATCTAGTGAGAGAGTTAGCACTTACAATGCCTTTCTCATATAAAATAAAGTTGGTTGTTTTCAGGTGAAAAAATGTAACAAGCAGTAATTGTTGAATGAAACACTAGTATATATTGAATCATTTCGCGGGTAAGAGATAAGCCGCCATAGCTCAGTGGTCAGAGCTGTCGACCGGAAATCGAAGGGACACGGGTTCGAGTCCCGTTGGCGTCATGTATCTTTTATCAGGAGATTTTTCAATGTGGATGAGTGTTTCAGGCGAATAATTATTGCTTGTAAAATAATTGTTACCCTTTGTGCTATGCATAAAAAATCTTGTCTTAAACGTTAGTTTACCAAAAAAATAATAATTAATATTTGACAAGTTCAAGTATTTCACCTAAAAATGTAGACAATTTGTCTCGACGCCATCTAGTGAGAGAGTTAGCACTTACAATGCCTTTCTCATATAAAATAAAGTTGGTTGTTTTCAGGTGAAAAAATGTAACAAGCAGTAATTGTTGAATGAAACACTAGTATATATTGAATCATTTCGCGGGTAAGAGATAAGCCGCCATAGCTCAGTGGTCAGAGCTGTCGACCGGAAATCGAAGGGACACGGGTTCGAGTCCCGTTGGCGTCATGTATCTTTTATCAGGAGATTTTTCAATGTGGATGAGTGTTTCAGGCGAATAATTATTGCTTGTAAAATAATTGTTACCCTTTGTGCTATGCATAAAAAATCTTGTCTTAAACGTTAGTTTACCAAAAAAATAATAATTAATATTTGACAAGTTCAAGTATTTCACCTAAAAATGTAGACAATTTGTCTCGACGCCATCTAGTGAGAGAGTTAGCACTTACAATGCCTTTCTCATATAAAATAAAGTTGGTTGTTTTCAGGTGAAAAAATGTAACAAGCAGTAATTGTTGAATGAAACACTAGTATATATTGAATCATTTCGCGGGTAAGAGATAAGCCGCCATAGCTCAGTGGTCAGAGCTGTCGACCGGAAATCGAAGGGACACGGGTTCGAGTCCCGTTGGCGTCATGTATCTTTTATCAGGAGATTTTTCAATGTGGATGAGTGTTTCAGGCGAATAATTATTGCTTGTAAAATAATTGTTACCCTTTGTGCTATGCATAAAAAATCTTGTCTTAAACGTTAGTTTACCAAAAAAATAATAATTAATATTTGACAAGTTCAAGTATTTCACCTAAAAATGTAGACAATTTGTCTCGACGCCATCTAGTGAGAGAGTTAGCACTTACAATGCCTTTCTCATATAAAATAAAGTTGGTTGTTTTCAGGTGAAAAAATGTAACAAGCAGTAATTGTTGAATGAAACACTAGTATATATTGAATCATTTCGCGGGTAAGAGATAAGCCGCCATAGCTCAGTGGTCAGAGCTGTCGACCGGAAATCGAAGGGACACGGGTTCGAGTCCCGTTGGCGTCATGTATCTTTTATCAGGAGATTTTTCAATGTGGATGAGTGTTTCAGGCGAATAATTATTGCTTGTAAAATAATTGTTACCCTTTGTGCTATGCATAAAAAATCTTGTCTTAAACGTTAGTTTACCAAAAAAATAATAATCTATTTATTGTATTTGTACGACAGGTTATTTTATTTTATCGCTGAAACAAACAGTACATAATTACATAGAATACAATAGTTATACAAGTTAATACAATAATTGGTACTAATGAAATGTCGCTAACATATATACATATGTGGGTATATTATACATTTTACTTAAGTTAAGTTAGTTAGTATGTTAGGGAAGGAGAGAGGTGTTTGTGAGTGTTTGTGTGTGTGTGTGTGTACGTGTGCATGTGTGTGTATGTGTGTTATGTGTGCGAATTCAGTGTGCTAAAAAAGTTTTTCTAAAATAGAGGGAGAGAATCAAAAAATATATCGGTGTTTGTGCAAATTATAAATAATTAATTTTATCAATTCATTAACAGCACAATCTTCTCATTCTGACACTCTTAACATCTACATTTGCATCATATAATTCCATTGCTGATTTTTCTAAGGGCCTTTTTGAAATATACAATTTCGTAGTACATTATTTTGATGTATCCCATAAGGTTTAGTCAGCTTTAGCAATGTAAGCGCCCGAAATTATATTTTTATGACTTGATTACAAAACATCGACTTTTCTCTACTTAGATGTATTATACGGGGTGTATCGGCAAGAACCCGACAAACTTTAACCAGCTATTCCTCAGCACATTTGGAGTAAAAAATGTTATGGGCGCTTTGCTGTCCGGTAACATTTTTTTTCCATTAAAAACAAAAAACAAATAAAAAATCCACATTCCGTCACTGTCATTTGCATTGTATCTCGTGTTCAGCAGCTGTTATTAGCAAGTGTGTCAAAAAGTGTCCTCGCTCTTTCGTACACACTAAATAATAATAGTTAAAAATGAGACGAATGGTGCCGTGCCATTTCGTTGTGATTGTAAAAGCGCGCCAACGTAGGTACGTACGTACATTATTCAACGAAACTCGAACAAAATATTGCCAGATGGGTTTTCAAACTTTGACAAAGGATAAAACATTTGTGACATGTGGTGAAAATATGAATAATAAATTTTTTATTTAAAAAAAATGTTACCGGACAGCAAAGTGACCATAACATTTTTTACTCCAAATGTGCTAAGGAATAGCTGGTTAAAGTTTGTCGGGTACGTGCCGATACACCTGTATATATTAACCTTCTAGAAGAAATTATCTAAACGATAATCAAAAACCCTACCAAAATCTGATGTGTCGTTTAGAAGAAGCGCACAAACAGACGCGGATAGCGACTTTGTTCGATACTGTTTAGAGATTAATTAACAGCTTTTAATGCACATGTAAACTTATTGCTGATTTTATTCATAAACTTGATAGAAACACACCTAAAATAAGTCAGAGAACTAGAAAATGAGGAGGTAGAAGATTCACTGCGCCTCAAAATAATCGACAAATTTGTGATATATGCTTGAAAAACAGGAGAAAATATACGTAGGGGTTGCGCTAGTTAAAGGGGCGAAGGACGGAATATATAAATCAAGCCGGAGTTACTACTTCTGCTAGAAGAGCCGACATCTTCTTGTAGAAAGGAGATTCTACTTATAAAATATAAAGGGATTTTTCTAAACATTTTAATTGTACTTTTTCTGAAATAACTATTGTGTAAAATACAAGAATTTATTTTTAATTGTAAAAGAAATACCTAATTTACAGTAAAAAAAAACATATAAAACTATAAAATCTCTCTCTTTAAAAATATTGTGCAGCTTTAAAATGATAATGATGTAATTTTTGCGTGTATGACTAATAATTCGGCCACCAACTGTATATTAGCATCTGTTTCATCACCTCTGAATAGCGCTACTAGTCAAGTAAATATCTGTTGAAACTCCCAGCCTTCTATCCTATGATTAACTAATTGGCAGCTACAAAACTTGTCGGTGGTGGAACGGTCACAGGATTAACGCATTGTTAATAATAAATGAAGAGTGACATTACTCAAAAAATTACTAAAATGTGACGAATCCCCTAATCTATGATTTGTATATGTATTTGATTATTAATAATATCCCTTTTGTCATGTCTTACGGTGAAAACCGCCGATGTACCTACGAGTAGGTACATCGGCATTTAAATGGTGTCGGTACAAAAACTTGTGTTTAATTTGATATGGACGGAATAGGTAGCTACTTCCATGGTGCGCAACTAGGTACCCCTCTTTTTCTACTTAAAAAGTTTAAATTTCCAGAATACACCATTGCATTGTGCATTTCCTAGTGCAGTCTGCACTTGATTTCCGCAAACCAAGAGGAATGCATTACCGCGGCCTGAGAGCACTCAGTACAATGGTAACAATACACTCCTAGAATATTGTTGCATTGTGCGACACGACTGCATTTTATCCCGCTGCACATTTATTGAAACAATGCAGATAAAATAATAAAAATATTAATTAGAATAAAATACAGAAAAGTAAAAATATGAAGTGCAACCAAAGACCAATATTCCAGGGTTACAAATAACCTAATTATTATTTTTTTGGTAAACTAATGTTTATAAGATAAGATTTTTTATGCATAGCACAAAGGGTAACAATTATTTGTCTAAGCAATAATTATTAGCCTGAAACACTCGAAAGGACACGGGTTCAAGTCCCGTTGGCGTCATGTATCTTTTATCAGGAGATTTTTCAATGTGGATGAGTGTTTCAGGCTAATAATTATTGCTTATAAAATAATTGTTACAAATAACCTGACAAATTTTTGAAAACCTCCTATTACAACCGCAGTACATGAAAAATGGAGGACTTTGTTATGAAATTTTACTGAGAGTTTGTTGTGAAATTTGTCGAATCATTCGTTATAGGCCTCCAGTCCTATTTTTTAACAAAAAATTAGAAAATGAATTAACAATATTTCATTTCAGTAATTTTTCTCCGTGCAGCATAGTCATCATATAATTGTGGCTGATAAGCCAACTCTGCTACTTTGTAATACTTATCTAGTCAGTAGAATGATATTGTTGCATACTTTACGTACTGCCTAGTCATAATTTTAATTTGTAGTAAAAACTAATTAAACATTTTTCTAATAATTTTGTTGATTTATATTTTCAGTGCGGCAGTACGACCGAGACTTGAACTCGATTAATACTTACGAACATTCCCGGGTTACAAATAATCTGACAGTATTTTAAATCTCCTATTACTTAGCTAGCCGAGAAATTGAACTTACGACGCCTGGGTGTAACCTAAACGCAATGCCAACTCAGTCACTGATTGGTCATCTTAAATATGTATACAAATATGTAGGTAGGTACCTACCAGTGGCGGCCAGAGACTTTTCTATTTCGATAGTAATCTATCTATTTACCTATTCCAGAGTGGTATAGATATTCTATACTTTCAGTATCGCCCTAGTGTATGACCACCATTCAGAATTGTAAACAGTTGGTGTAATGGCTTCAACCGTCATTGAATAGTCAGGCTAATTGGGGTATGTTGCGAGGCTTAGATAGTAAGGAGAGGAAGGAGATGGAGAAGAGAAAGGTGAGGAAGTACCTGACTATTCAGATCTGGTCACCAAGCAGCCATTTCGAACAACGTTTTAGTTCTGAATGGTGGTCTTTCACCAGGGTGATACTGAGAGTATCTTCCACTTTGCAACGTGCCATGAAAATGTATTATTGACACACCTATCATTATTATATAAAAAAAAAAAATAATATTTGACAAGTTCAAGTATCTTCACCAAAAAATGTAGACAATTTGTCTCGACGCCATCTAGTGGGAGAGTTAGCACTTACAATGCCTTTCTCATATAAAATAAAGATGGTTGTTTTCAGGTGAATAAAATGTAATTATTGAATGAAACACTAGTATATATTGAATTATTTCGCGGATAAGAGATAAGCCGCCATAGCTCAGTGGTCAGAGCTGTCGACCGGAAATCGAAAGGACACGGGTTCAAGTCCCGTTGGCGTCATGTATCTTTTATCAGGAGATTTTTCAATGTGGATGAGTGTTTCAGGCTAATTATTATTGCTTATAAAAATAATTGTTACCCTTTGTGCTATGCATAAAAAATCTTGTCTTAAACATTAGTTTACCCAAAAATAATAAAAAAAATAATTGTGAAAAACAAATTAATTAAGTAAAACCAACCTGCGCAAGCAGGGTTTTTGACCCCGCGACCTTCAGATTCGTAGAGAGAGCCTGACCCACGCGATAGGCTCGAATTCAGAAACTCTAAGATATACCCACTTGAGTATTAGTAGCCAAGTGGACAGATGCGCTGCATTCCCATTCAATAGTCATGGCTTCAATCCTTTGTAATTAATCAAATGTTGTCAGGGTATTCGATAAATCTGTAATGTTTGTCCCTGTAATACCGGAGAGTGAGGAATTATTTTCAATTTATCCCAAATTGTGAAAAGCAATATATAGGAATGAACTATCGCCCTTAGGAAAAATATTTTTAGATTTTTTGTAAAGAAAATCTTAAAATAGTTTATGGCTACTTTTAATGGTGGAATATTTTTTGTAAGCCGTGCACAGGTCCTGGTTATATTATGTTTCTGTTTTGGGGATGAAAACCTTTACCGTAGAGCCTAACCATGGGGTGGGGTGGGGGGTGATAGATCGTTGTTTCCATGGCAACACATCCCCTTGTAGAGATACCTACTAATAGCTTCAGAATCTCGATACTTTGCTGTTAAAATAGGAACATTTACGTTTGAGTTGGATATTATTTGAGGAACTGGTATCGTAACCAGAATTATTTTGAAAACAGTACCTACCTACTTACAAGGAGAAAACTTTCTGATTCTAATTTTTTTTAAATATAGCTAATTTATTAAGAATTTATTCAAATTATTCGTATTCCTGTTAAAAACGGGATTGTAGGACATTAACGAATGAATTGATCCTGATAATCGGATAATCCGTATAAATGTTGTATATTCTATCACTTGTATTCTTCTAGACACAAATAGACCTATGTACCCATATAATTTCTCCGCTTCTACTATTTTGTTTTGTTGAATCTTTTAAACTCAATTATATGCGTGAGGATTCATTTTTGTCATTATGTTTACATTCTTCTTTATTGTATTACTTTTTAAGTGTTTACTCTGATACAAAATGCTTGTATTTTTTTAAAAAGAAAAGCCCACTAGGGCGTGAAATAAATAAACACTGATTTTATTTTTATTTTTTTTTTTATTATTTAATGAGTTAGTTTATACAACATTTGAATATAAACTAATATAAACAAGATAATATTTCATTTTTTAACTTAATATTTTTACAATGAACATAACATTTCTTTTTAAATACATTCATTCTTCAGACTTTCAGGCATTTCATCATACATCTTTAGTCCTTTGTACATTAGGCAGTTCTGTTTTCAATTTTGATTACTTCATATGTGGCAATCTAATTCTATTTATATTTCTGGTTGCGTAATTCTGACATCCTTAAAATATTTTAGCATTTGGTTGTTCGTGACTTTATGTACAAAAATTAACACACTAAATAACAGTCTATTTTTTATTGGAATCCAATTTAGCTGCTCTCATTTGATTAATGCTTGCTTATTTGCCTTTTCCCAGTATACATCTCATAGCTCTATTCTGTATAGCATCTAGTTTGTTCAAATTTCCTTCATTGGCCAAATATAATATAGTAGAGCAATAATCTAAATGTGGAGCAACTATAGTTTTATAAATGAGCTCTGTAGTGTTTCCATTTCGTTTATTTCTTAATCTTCTAAGAAAATTGACTTTTTTTTATACAGGGTTTTCCAATAAGAGGTGTTATTTAAAATAGCCCACTATTTCGGTAGATGTTACTTTTGAATCTGTCATTTTTTAACATTTGACAAGTAGAAACTACGCCATCAATAAAAATGGAACGATACACGCTTCAACAACGCATTAAAATTATTAAAATTCACTTGAGTGAATCAAATGCAAATCATCTTGAGTGATGAGACCCATTTCCACCTCGGTGGCTTCGTCAAAAAGCAAAATTGTCGCATCTGGGGTTCGGAAAACCCAAGAATTATTGTTGAAAAGCCTCTTTATCCTCAACGTGTGACTGTTTGGTGCGGTTTATGGTCCGGCGGAGTCATCGGACCTTACTTTTTCGAAAATGAGGCTGGAGCAACAGTTACAGTGAATGGATTGCGCTATCGAGAGATGATTAATGATTTTTTATGGCTGGAATTGGATGATATTAATCTGGACAACGTTTACTTTCAACGAGACGGCGCAACGTGCCACACAAGCAACGAAACCATTGATCTTTTACGATTGAATATCAAAATAACACCTCTTATTGGAAAACCCTGTACCTTCTTTAGCATATATTCAAAGTCTGCTGTGAAAGTGAGTTTTTAATCGAGTATTACACCTAAGTACCTACTTAATTTCATTTACTTGTTATTTATTATTATTTTTAAGTTAAACACCAATGTCGGCAGTCCCGATTTTAACAGGATTACCAATAATTTAACAGATGTTGAATAAATCAGCATTAAAAATAATAATACGTGGATGATTTGGATAGCGCCGTTTTTGTGCAAAATCACCTCAAGAGCGCTGTTACTCATTTTTCTCCGAGTAGGCAGATGCATTTTTATAAATATGGTTTGAAATGAAAAACATTAAAATAATAAAAAGAACGCAGTAAAATTTTTCCAGACTACCTATTCAAATTCGAACAACAAAAAGTAGATGTAATCATGACAAAATGCTATTTCTCTGTGACGTTTGTGACTGTCGGAAGTGTAGGTATATCTTCCTATGTATGCACCAATTCCTACACATAATTCAAGGAGATTTTATTTGCCTCATCTCTTGTTTCCACCTATAAATCGGTAATGTATGGTTTTATCTCTTGATCCTTTATTTTTGTTAAACTTGTTATTTAAATTTATTAAAAATCTGATCAAATTATTCGTATTCCTGTTAAAAACGATAATGCAGGCCTTTAACTAATGAATTTATAGATTTCCTAACAAACTATCAGTAAAACATGAATGTGTTATGAAGATTTCGGAACACGCGTTCATAAAAAATATAATATTGTCGCATTTCGTCATTATATTTATCAGGAAAAGTGCAATTGCATGCACACGTGTTCGATATATTCTGAATGAACTCATATTTTATTAAGAAATGATTTTCCATCACGTTTTAAGCAGGATTTTAATAAATCATCCATGCTCACCTTTTCTCCCTGTGAATGGACCGAGGAAGGTTATCAGGAAAATATAGAAGAAGAAGAAGACATCCAAGGATATCTTAGGACATCCGTAGGTATCTACCTAATAATAATGATTATTTGTATAGCGCCGTTTCCGTGAGAAAATCACCTCAGGGGCTATTAAACTACTTGAGTCGTGTCATATCAAGTTAAGATTAGATTCTTACCAATGCCTTTTCACATGTGTGTCAGGACAGATTTGTGTGGCATTATATGCTCCCTGCGTACCCCTGCGGTCCCCTGCAATCCATTTTAAAGAGTTTATGTACAAAGACATGCCTAAAGCACGTCGTCACCATAAAATCAAATGTCTTGAAAGTACCTACCTGTATAATTTAACGTAACCTATATTTTACATTTTTTTTAACATGAAAACCTCTTATTCAAGAGTCCATACCGCACATAATCTGAGGAAATTTAAATTCTAAATAATAATTTTCGTGTGTGATTTTAAGAATATCTCCTTTTCATACAAACGCTTTTAAATTTCACTGTACAAAAAGGGACAGAGATATTGTACATGCACTTTTAAGCGTGGATAATCTAAAAACACCATTATTTCTCTCTCCCTCAATGTATATAAAAACGAATTAAAAAGAAAGAGATGAAAACATTCGATAAAATTTTAATATTCGTTTATTTTATTTTTATCAAAACACTATTATGTGTGTAAAAAGAAGGCACGAATGCATCTTGCATCTCTTTTATCTTACGCATATTGAACGGAGGATAGTGAAACGGAACACTTTACGTTGTACACTTTGATGTAAAGCGTGAATCAAGGAAAGTTGGTTCTTGCCATCTCTTTTTGTAATATTAAAAGTGGGGATCAAAAGTGAGACAAAACAGATCCCTTGTATCGTTTGTTGTCTCAAATTGAAATACGTCGTGTGTCGTTGTCTCTTTTTGATAAGGCATTATAAAATACGCGAGAATGAAACATAACATGAAACGTAGGTTGGACGTTTAACGATCATGTATTTTAATGTTTTTCAAATACGATAGGATGGTTAGGAAGTAAAAAAAAAATGATGGCATGTTTATTAGAATTGTTTTTAAAGCGATGGATGTTTAAATGTCCGAAACCAGTGGGTGCATAACAACTGTCCTTAGTAACGAGGTTTTTTCGTGTTAATGGGGTTGATTAATTAATTCTATCAATAAACGTTTTCGGGAGGGTAGAATTTCTTATATGAAAAGTTTGAGTTTGAAAAATTTTTGTAATTTAAAACAAAAAAAGAATAAAAGAAGATTTGTTAAAAAAATATTTGACGAAAATTTTCGGAATAAATTTCCAAAAATTAGTTCTGTACCTCTCTCGAATTATGTTGCGTCATATTTCAGTCTATAACTCATCAGTCAACACTGAAAACAAGCCCCTTGAAATAAAAAAAAAACTGAATATATCGTTTCAGATTAGGTAGGTATTCAAGTATTAATCTAGGCGCGCACGAGCAACTTTAGTTGCAGGCAACAGTTGTTACGTGCATAAAAATTCACTGCGGTATTTGGAGCTGCGCGACACTAGGGAGACTTTTTAAATTTTTTTTATGAACTTTGAATTAGTTGCCAGCTGTCGCCGCAACTAAAGTTTCTCGTGAGCAGGGGTCGTTTTTAAAAGTAAAATATTTTTTCATGCTTTTTAGGTTTATTTTGTATAAAGCCATTTAGCATTTTACTGTTAATCATACAATGTAACAATGCCTTCGGAAGGCGAAAAATCTGTCACAATGCCCATATTATCTAAAAATCGTTTAAAAAAAATTAAATAGTATTCCGAAAACCAAAAGAATTGAAAATTATGAAGGGAACATGCAAATAATTTAAAGAGCGCATGTTTGAATGTATTAGTGCACACAAAAAGATTTTTGAACTAATTTGGAACATTCTATTATTATTTTTAAATATTGTATACCTCGTATATACAAGAAATATACCTATATGAATTTATTTCAAAATGCATATAATATTGAGGTATTTACAAAACATATATATTTATTTACAAATTACGAACACCGTTGAAATATATGTGGAAGATTTAAAGTTTATATTTGTGATTAAAACTATCGTACTAAAATATTAATTTTAATATTTTCATTGATGCTTTCCAAAACGGTCCCAACTGGCTACAACGTCATTATAACACAGAAAACACCACTGGCTGTTAAAAAGGCTGTGACCAACGTCACCTGAATTCACAAATAAAAACGGACATATAGTTTTGGCGGCATATCAAAAATGACACATTTTAAATCGATGTAGAAAAATTTATTCGTCAACATAAAAATAAGTAGGTACATTATGTTGATGTATTTCATAAGGTTTAGCCAGCATTAGCAATGTAAGCACCCGAAAATATTTTTTTACGACGTGATTACAAAACATCGACATTACTATTATTTCTATAAATATAATATGCATGTAGGTATTGTATATATAAAATTCGTTGAGTAGTTTAGAAGAAATAAGCACACAAACAGAAAGACGCGGATAGCGACTTTATACGTGGAGATTATCGGGTTAATTTATAGAATAAGGAATAACACAAGAATTGCCTTACGGGCGTGTTTCCTGATACAAATATTTGTCTAATCAAGGCTTAAATTTCCAACACAAAATTGTGTTTACGAAATTCAAATTTGATGGAGATCTACGATGTCAAGCGAGTGTAATTGAGATTGAGCGCTGGGCTAAATCGAACATTTGTTTCACTTCAGACCTGTATGGAAGGCACATTAATCTTAATATATAAAATCACGTGTTCAAACGCGGTAATCTACGAAACCCCAAAACCGGTATCAATGAAATTTTGTGAATGTGAATGGTTGGTATAGCTTGAAATAATAATAATAATAACATATTTCATAAAAAAATATTCAATAAAACATATGCAGAAACTTTGATTAGCCAACTAGGAATGGATCCTGTTTTAAGCCAGTCAAATTGACAAATTTAGTTTATATCATCATTACGGTTCCATGCTAACTCAACACAGTGACTATTCAACACCCTTTTAAAAATTCTTCTTTCATCACTTTCCATGACTATATAACTTTTTAAAGATGTGATGAATTATCATTTTGATGATTTATCCGGTCACCCATCATTTCATATTACATTGTTTAATTATCGAACATATTATTTTATAAAATGAAAAAAGTGTTAAAATTGAATAACTGTTACAAACTTTAGTTAAATATACAATTTACAATATTGTACTTATAAGATAGTATTGAATGGGAAAGTAATGTATATTATTGAATATTGAAAGGGATTGAGTATGGAATATAGGATAGTATTGGACCCGATAGGTGGCGTTGTTACGAAAAATATACTTTTTTCAGATTTCTCATCCAAAAATACATCACTTTTTTTACATAGAAGGTGGTCTGTGGCAGGACAACGTCTGCCCGCGCCCACTAGTGTAGGTATTATATAGTTGTGTGTGTTTTCTATATTGTTTATCGTGTTAACTGTAAGAAATGGGATGTAGGTACTCGTAAGCTGTACTCTTTGTACTTTATATTTTATTTGTATAGTAAAGATTTATTCAATAATTTATTCGAATTTGCATCAAATAAATCGTTCAATATATCGTTTTTAAAATGTCTTTTATAAGTTAAAAGCAACAACAAAAATCTTAGTTTGACTAAGGATTGAACCTTTCTACCAAGGAACTGTAGTTTTGCGTGATTACCACAAAAAGTTAGTAGAATGCATTACCATCGACAACGAGTATATCTGCCGAGTTTCAGCAGGGGCAGATGTCGGGAAGTGGGTTAATTTCCACTTCAAAAATTTGCATTCAAATGTTTTTTTCATAAACTTTTTTCCCTTACAGTAGTCAGTTCAACTTCGAGAATCTCATTAAAATGATTTAGCTGCCCTTGTATAATATTGCTTTCTTTACGAACATTTCTAAATCATTTAAAAAATATATATCTGGATTAAGTTCCTGATCACCGTGCACCTAATGTCATGGCGGCCGGATCACCATTTTGAATACATTTCCCCCGACACACGCCCCGCCACAACAGGACCGGGCCGAAGCTATATGTACACCTACCCACATCACACTGTACCGTACAATACCACACCAGGCTTCGTTATACCTAGAGGCTGGCATATAAACTAGCGACTACTCGGGTAGGTACCTACTGAGTCAGTACTTACCCGAGAAATAGCTAGATTTTACCGACTGGCTTTATAATCTACATAAAAGCAAATTTAAATGTTCGTGTGTTCAAAATATTAAATCTCGTGAAAGATCTTCAATATTGCTTTAAAATTTTGGCACAACAAAAGATACATACCTATTTTTTATGTGAAACCGCGAGTCCCAACTGCTGCCAATCGTCTGGAGCAAATGATTCTAGGGCATACCCAATTGGGGTATGTTGTGAGGCTGAGGGTAATGGGGAGGGGAAGGAGATGGGAATGAGGAAGGTGGGGAAGTACCTAGCTATTCAAATCTAGTCACTAAACACGGCCAAAGTCATTTCATGTTAATTTGAATTACCTATTGTAATATTATTTAAACACGTAGCATTTCATCATTATAATAACAGGATAAATGCAGCTGCATTAACATGCTGTATATTATGAAAGTACTCATAGTTTATTAAGAAATTGCTTACTACCACCTTTTTAACAGGGTTTTAATAAATCAGCAATTCTCCGTGTAGAATACAAATAATCGTCTTATAAAATATATTAATAGTAGGTACTTACCTATCTGCTTACTTGAATTAATAAATAAACTACTCGCTAGATTGACATCTTTCGACTTTCTCTATGATGTAAATTGGTCCTAAAAAACCATAGATATGCCAATATATAGACAATAAAATTCTCATTCGTAGCGCACTTATTATACCATACACCAAAGAAAAACTCTGAAAGTTTATTCCATAGACTTTTAGAATTTTCATTGATGGATATAGTTAGGCAACAATTTAACGCTTGAATTTGAATAGATTATTTTTCACATTTACTTAAGAGTTCCAATTTTGAAAAAAATCTATATTGTACCTACGCACAAGGAAATGATTTTCAATATTATTTTGACCATACACCAATCAACGTAGGTACCTACGTAATAAAAAAAACATAACATTGCAGGTGTCAAAGACTCGCACTCTTTGGTACCGAATTGGTACGAAATAACTTTTGCATTTCAAATTTTACCAGAGTAAAAGTTGTCCCATAAAAACGGGTAAAAAAAACCAATGTTCATTTTGAATTGAAGGTAATGTCTGTTTTGCCGGGTGACCCACAAAAACCCACCACATTTGATTAGTTCCAATACAACGGCAGGGTGGCGTAAAAATGATTATTTGCCTGACCGCAAGTGCCTACCCAAGTAGTTGGGTACTAGTCTATAAAGTGAAATGTTCAAATGATTTCGAGCTATGCTGTTAAAAAAAGAGTACCTTCATTTTCTGCTCCAAATTTATTTTCAAAATTTCACTACTTAGTTAGTACCTACTTATATTTATAATAATTGTATGTCAAATGATTGTATTATCTAACGGTCGGTGGCTGAGTTGTCATCGCATTTGCGTCCCACCCTGGCGTAGTGTGTTCAATTCCTCGGCTGGCTAAGTCCTCCATCAAAACACAAGCATCATTTCCGCTTACTTTGGTGGTAGTAGGAGATTTTAAAATAGTGTAAGGTTATTCGTAACCCGGGGGTGTTTGTCTTTCTTTAATTAAAAAATAAATATAAATATACCCATTACTAGTAGTTACCTACTACCAGGCTTTACGTGAGTTTTACAACACTTCTTAGAAAACCTTCTTTAATGGGACGTACAATATGGCGCCTTGACTTATTTTATGTCACCATCAAGTAATTTGATGTTTAAATGGCGGTAGACTGCTGAACCGG
This sequence comes from Hesperophylax magnus, assembly GCA_026573805.1. NCBI lineage: Eukaryota > Metazoa > Arthropoda > Insecta > Trichoptera > Limnephilidae > Hesperophylax > Hesperophylax magnus. The sequence goes on along the minus strand of JAIUSX010000184.1, from coordinate 5,730,397 downwards.
ACAGCAGATGGATGTACCTAATAATTATGAAACAATTTAGAAAATGAATATTTGAGGCTTATCTTGCACGATGAGTCATATTGATAAAATTTTAAATCAACTTACACGTGTCATATCGCCAGTTCAAGGATGAAATACTGACAAAACTGTGGGACCTTAGTAATTAATTCTCGGCGCCATGACGCATTATAATATTTCTGTTTTGATATAAGAATAATTGATACACATTAACACGTGTAGAAACTGAAACTATTTTAACCCAATAAATACGCAAACAACTGGCCCAACCAGTCAGTTGTCCGACGACATTCGCGAAGTTGTGTTTCATTGAAAATCCTTACCCAAGGTACTCCCGAGAGGAAACCGGCATTTTTCAGTCGATGTCACTGGCGTAGGTGTCCAGTACAACTGCTTCAGAAAACAAGAGGGTAGGTAGCCCTGAAGAAGCTACGATTGTAGCGAAACCTGGTCGGCAAAAGTGTAAAAAATAAAAGTGTTGTGTACTAAGTTATTGTTTTATTTAAATAATAATATGTTTTATCAAGTAAATGCAATATTTAGATTGTAATAAAAAAAATATTTGATGAAATAATCAACAAAGATAAATGTTTGATAAAATTTAGAAAAAAACTAGAAAGTATGTAGGTTGGTACTAAAATAAAATAAATATTAATTACGACAATTCATTGAGTCAGGTCGTTATTGCACCTGCCGCTTCAAGTTTATTCATAAGATATAACCGCAACACATTGAACGGAACAAAAGTGCAGTTAATGTTCTAGTAATGTATGTTATTTGGTATTTTAATATGGCAATACACATAGCGGTCATGCGAGGTGTCGTTACAGGTCTGATTATTCCACATGGAACTACATTAATCGTTATGCTAAAACGAAATTTTACGCACTTTCAAAAGAAATAGGTTAAACTTTATTGAAATAACTTTTCTTTTTTTAAAGGTATACTCAACAATGTAACATATCATTGAAGAAGAAGATAATACTAACAAATCTAAACGAGACATGAAACAGAACAAGACAAATAAAAAAATGCTTATCCTACTAAAACAATCCTCTCGCTTCGGATATGATATTTTGTGCATTATGCCTATATGCATTAAAGTCGTTTTTGTGCTTTGAATGCTCTTGTCGAACACGTATTCGGTGTAGGCATAACTAGGCATGTGAGACTGAATACGCCTGCGTAAATATCAAACTCTTTCCAGCTTCGTGGATCCGGAATGAAACATAGAATCCACTCCACACTATTGCTGGTGTCTGTGTGTTTACGCGATATTTGAGCATTGAGAATGTATTAATTATGAACCAACTATTGCTGTTTACAGGTAAAAAATAAATTCGGAATAAATAAATATTTATTTTAAGCATAGAAAACAAGGGAAGCACAGCATATATGTATAGATTGAGCCTGCTATCTACCTACCTAAATTCTACTATAAACCATTCGCTTAATATACTATTCGTTCCACCTGATTAAACCATTTAAGGGTCCTTTCTTAATCTTGTTCATCACGTTTCCTTCGGCCTTGCATTTTTTACGGATCTCCTCATTATTTGTAACACGGTCAAACATGGTTTTCCCACACAGATACTTACGCCTCAGTGATCTCATTTCTACAGCATTCAGTCTTGTTCCATCCTTCCTCTGCCTCACTATCATACACAAGGGTTGGTATCCGCACTGCATTGTGGACTGCTAGAATCGGTTTATATGAAAATATTTTTTTTTTTATAGACTATTTCGTAATAATTTTTTTGGAGAACTCTAGAATAAATTATCTTCGTAAATATGAGGAGTAGCAGTGCTCGGAGATCGGTATTCGGTAGTTTCCGCTCGTTCGGCGTTAGAGCGTTGGAGGCCAAATTGTAAATTAATTGGAGGTAAAAATTGGAAGCAATTTTTTCGCTTCGTGTCTCATCTATATTTGAATTCTCATCAAACCAGTTCCTATTTTTAAAATGAAAGAGTCACAACCAAAGTTAGTATTTTCTAATTACTTATCTCCTGACACTTTTCTATCCAGAGTTAGCAGTCAGAAAATTAACCCCACTTAAGAAGGTAGATTTCACACAAGTTTTTTTTTTCATTTTTTATCGAGATTGTTGAGTTTCTTTTTTGATATTTCGATACGTCGCTTTTTCTAAAACACGAATGACCGGCAAGAAGAAATGATTTTGATAAATCCAAAACTGAAACGATGAAGCAATTTTCCTTTTAATATCACTGAACTGGAAAACTGTAGGGTGGTGCGAATCACTAGGCAGGGGGTGCTTCTTACGTAGTATGGGGTGACAATACTAATACATACAATTTTATTAATAATAAAAATATATTTAGGAAAGTTTACACATTACATATATATATATTATGGTGTGCATTGATCTGTAACTTTTATATTTAAGGTTATAAAATTAACAAAAATGAATAACTATTAATACAAACATAATATTGTGAAGGTAAAAATAAAATAAAATTACAGTTGAGGTTTCTTAAATACCTCCTCACTAGGCTAGCCTGTGTTGAGGCAGAATTTTTCGTGTTAGTTCCTAATACCTTTGAACATACCTATACTTGTATTAAGAAGTATTCGCTCAATAATGTGGTGACTTCAATAGACATAACGTATTTTAAAATCACTTAAGAGATTAACCCTTCAAGCTTCAAAGTATTTTTTAACTTGCTGACGTGTACCCGGCGTTGCACGGAGACTTTTCACTACTTTCTTTAAATATAACATACATAAACCTACCAAAATAAATTCTATAAATGATAGAGAAAACCTTATCAAAATCCATTGCGTAGTTTAGAAGAACTAAGCGCGCAACAGACGCCGATAATATTTTTTTTACTACTTAGAGATTAGAGATTTAGATTCTAAATTTCATGGAGTTTCTATTATTCTTTCGAATTTATATATTCTTTTTTAAAGTTGTTGTAAAAATAATTATCATTTTAGAAACAAGAATTATATTTGAAATGTTTGTATTAGAAATAAAAATTAATATTTATAAATGAAAAAAAAAAAATCAAACATCAACAAAAATACTTACCGAAACATTTTATACAAATTTCGATATTTAGAAAACACATTCCTTCTGTGTAGGGAATTAGTAAGAAAACTGTGACTTTTACGCCGTTCATGAAATAACAAAAAAATACAAATATTTTTTATAGCTTTCAACTGCAAACGAAAAAATCCCACAATTTCTCATCAAACACTTTAACATCTTTTGGATATTATTCATGGAACCAAGTATGTATAAATATTTGAGATAAACGAGAAGAATAATTATTTTTCTTTCCAACGATGAAAAATCACGGTTCCATGATAACTCCTCAAAATGACAATTCAATACACCTTTAAAAAGTGTTATAAAGTCATAAAAAGTGATGAAACAAAAACATTGTTTCATCACTTTTCATAACTTTATAACACTTTTTATAGATATGTTGAATTGTCGTTTTGATGAGTTATCCGGTCACTACAAATCACACATCTCCGCGTTATACTTTTATAGTGTACGGACTCCCCAGAAGGATCTGTCCTTCAGAGCATCCAACGGAATATGATGTTTGTGGTTAGTAATGTCCTTAAGATTTAAAAGTTTTTTGTGAGCGTCTCCGTGTGCCGGAAGTAAACATAAATTTTCATTACTTCTGTAAAAATTGATTATACATTTTCGTAAAAAATAATTAAAATTATTAATTTAAAATTATCTTTTTAACATGTAATCTATATCATTGGTATTTCTGGGACCTAGAGTCAAAAGGCATTGAATAAACAGGCAACATCAGTTGTCTTTCAAATCGGCGTAGATAACACATAATTGGTATTATCAGATCTGTTCATCAGGTAGTGGAGACTTGTTTAGAAGCCATTTATTTTCGTTCAAATCTTTTTGAAGGGATGTACATGAATCTAGATAATCGGAATTTGTGATTTATCTTATGTTTATATTTAATTAAAGGACGCCATTCAATGGTAATTTTATTTACTTATCCACTTTTTTACATCAGGGACCTATTCATTTTCATTTGAATTCTTTGCTTTTTTTGAAATCAGCAAAATGTTGTCACCCCAAACGCAAGTGCATAAAATCTCCGCATAGAGAAACGCAGCGCCATAATGTAACCCTCCAGTATTAGGAACTTGTCAATTACCGCGCCATTGTACTGCTTGCCCCTTCGGGGAGCCGGGGATGGGGAATGGAGAGGGTGCTTGAGATGATTTTTTTGTTCGCGGGCGCAAGGGGTTGAAGTTTTACTACCCCCGAAGCAAGTATCAAGTTGTACCAACAAATGTGTAGATTTTTACTAACCTTAATATATGCATCGCTTAAATTAATGTTACAAATTTAACGGATCGTCTAGGTTTTTTAGGTTATAAAATTCTAGCATGTCTATGAACAGTAGTCGAGTAAAAAAAAAGCATTTTCCTAATTTCTCTTGTTATAAATATATTGTATTTTTTTTTTTTTTTTTTTTTTTATAGTGAATACCTCACAAGAGTCCCAACTGCTCCCGTCTGGAGCCAGTGAGACTATGGCATCCCCAATTTGGGGATGTTGTGAGGCTGAAGGTAAGTGGGGAAGGGAAAGAGGAAGGTGGGGAAGTACCTGGCTATTCAGATCTAGTCACTAAACACGGCTAAAGCCATTTGGAGCAACGTTTCAATTCTGAATGGTGGTCTTACACCAGGGCGATACTGGTAGTATCTTCCACTCTGGAACGTGCCGCAAATATACTATATATTATTTTAATTAATTAATTGTGAAATAACACAAATTAATCAAATAAAATTTATTTGCGCACGCCGGGTTCGAACCCGCGACCTTCGGAATGGCAGTCCAATGCGTTACCACTGGACTATGCCGGCCGTCAAGTCAAAACAAAAATTTCCTCTCATCATAAAATTTCTAATACTATAGAAACAAGGAATTATACAATTAGTCTAAAGAAACGTCGCTATCTCAACGACAATTCTTATTTCAAACTTTCTTCAGGCAGTTAGGTACATAATATTGATTACTCCGATTTGACACCTCGCATAAGGATTCACGCTCATGCGAACTCTGAGGGAATAAAAAGGAAGTATCTTACACGGTCCTCGCCTTAAAATACAAAAGGAAAGCATATACAAATTTACAGACAGATGAAATGCTAACGGGTTGAGTTAAAACAGAACTTCACTACGCTCATAGTTCATCTCACTAGGTCATCTTATTTGGAAAATGTTTAGTTATTTTGATTTACATTTTTTAAACTTTATTGAGTGAAAGAGCACCTCCGTGGTCGAGTTGTGAAGATCCTCGACTATGAATCCATAGGTCGCTGGTTCAATTTTTATTTTATTAATTTGTGTTAGTTTCCTTTCATTTTTTTAAAGTTGTATGTTTGCGGAACGTTCCGAAGTGGTAGATTGCAAATCTCAGTAACGCCAAAGTGAAAGATGACTATTCAAAATCTGAAAGGTGCATGTGATGGCTTTAGCCGTGTTTGGTGACCAGATTTCAATATGCAGGTACTTCTCAACCTGACTCTTCCCCATCTCATTTCCATCCCTACACACATATCACAATTGGTGATGCCATATTATATATGACCCGCTGTAACTGACTGGGAGCAGTTGATTTAAATTAAAAAGGTTATATTTTTTTCCCACTCTTGACAAAATACATTTGCAAAATGTCTGAAAGAGGATATTTCAACCATTCAATCCTAAGAAGGACTAACTAGCCAAAAATCATATTACAGCTTAGGGACAGATCTGACCCTGGACGTCATACATTATAAAAGTGTTTTTAATTACTTTTTTCTTTAATGCGGTGATATGTGATATGTTTGCTGTTCAAAATAATTGTTCAGTTTAATTATACCAATTTGATTCCATAACATTCTAAAAATTGCCAAAATGAATGATTTCAAATTGGCGGGATTTTTCCGTTAACAGTTGAGAGTTTAAAAATTGTAAATATATTCTTTTAGTTCCATGGCAACTCCGGATAGTGTTACACTTAACACTTTTCAGAAGTGATATAAAGTCATAAAAAGTGATGAAAAAGTGCCTATAAACCTTACCTAACTGTACTATTTAACTTGTTATTTTTTCATTACTTTTCATGATTTTATATCGCTTTTTGAAAGTTTGCTGAATTTCTGATATCCTGTAGTACCTGGTTACCTTTTTTATTTTATAAATACAGGATTTTTCAATAAGATGTGTTATTTTGATATTCAATAGTAAAATATCAATGGTTTCGTTGCTTGTGTGGCACGTAGCGCCGTTTTCTTGAAAGTAAATGTTGTCCAGATCAATACCATCCAATTCCGGCCATGAAAAATCATTAATCATCTCTCGATAGCGCAATCCATTCACCGTAACTGTTGCTTCAGCCTCATTTTCGAAAAAGTAAGTACCAATGACTCCGCCGGACCATAAATCGCACCAAACAGTCACACGTTGAGAATAGAGAGGCTTTTCAACAATAATTCTTGGGTTTTCCGAGCCCCAGATGCGAAAATTTTGCTTGTTGACGAAGCCACCCAGGTGGAAATGGGCATCATCACTCAAGATGATTTGAATTTGATTCACTCAAGTGAATTTTAATAATTTCAATGCGTTGTTGAAGCGTGTATTTTTATTAATGACGTAGTTTCTACTTGTCAAATGTCAAAAAATGACAGCTTCAAAAGTAACATCTACCGAAATAGCGGGCTATTCAAAATAACACCTCTTATTGGAAAACCCACGTAGAAAAATGAGTATGGTTTTTTATCAAGATACTGATAAAAATATGACTGCATGATCATTTCCCATTATTTTGAAGAACACGTTTTCCGACATCCTCATAACATATTCGTACTTTATAGTTATAGGTCTCCAGTCCCATTTTTAACAAGAAAACGAATAATTTGACCAGATTTTTAATAAATTAGCAATATTTCATATCAGTAGATTTTCTCCCTGTATAAGCAAAAGTTTTCCTACTAATTCCCAAAACAAAAGGAACATACTTTCTAAATATAGAATTCTTTCAAAATTTGGATAATTATTTTGAGTTTTTTGTTTAAAATTTTCGTGTTTGATATTAAAAATAAATTATTTTGAAATTTTCTTGTATTTCAGAAAAAAAATATTTAAAAATGTTATGTTTTATGAAAACTTCAATAACAGTAAGTAAATAGCACGTTTAAAATACCTCAGATATATTCTTGAGAATTTTATGTTAAATTATTTAAAAGCCTGAAGGCTTAACACTTACAATTACCTTCGCATAATGGGCTCAAATATTTTATTTTGATACTAAACTTTTAGAGATTTTACCAGTTATGTAGACCACTTGCAAGTATGCACATTATGAACTACAAGTGCTTAAGACGTTCTAAACAAGTTTTTCCTATAACTGGATAAATAATAAACATTTAAATTTAAAAGACAGCATTACAACCCGATCACAACAGCGACGGCATGTTATCGATTAGGCGGACTCTTTAACTTTTAATGCGAGCCACGACAGTTAATCGAAAACGAAAACCGCTCATTATGTAATTTACATTATAAATCGCCGTCCCAAAATATTTTCGAAGAGATTAAATAATGCTATATTACAGGGTCCCTATGCCAGTCATTATGGCTGCGATATTTTACATAACCTGGTCCAGAGATGATATTATATTAAAGAAATCTTCACTCTACAGATTGCCGCCCAGCGGCGTCCAAACTTCAACGCTAAACAGCTGTTTTATAATCTAACATACTGTTTTGTTTTGAAATGAGAATATGCATAGTTCCTACCGGAATGTTATTTATCCAGTTCCTACCTATACCTAACCATCACCTTGCTGGAAAAACTGAACAGCTGTTTTATAATCTAACATACTGTTTTGTTTTGAAATGAGAATATGCATAGTTCCTACCGGAATGTCATTTATCCAGTTCCTACCTATCCCTAACCATCACCTTGCTGGAAAAGCTAAACAGCTGTTTTATAATCTAACATACAGTTTTGTTTTGAAATGAGAATATGCATAGTTCCTACCGGAATGTCATTTATCCAGTTCCTACCTATCCTTAACCATCACCTTCCTAGAAAAGTGTTTGAGATTTGAAACAATTACAACAAGTAGTTTCCAGGTTGGAACTGCTTGTTAAAATAATAATTCAGACAAGCGATAAAGTAGGTACCCATCGCATATTAATTTTCAAAATTGGAATTATAATTTTTCTACTCTAGTTAAACATACCTACAAAAATATTTGGTTAGGTGTGCGTCCACGTGAAATCTGGTTCGATGAACTCAAATTCGCTTTGAATTTAAGCGTTTATTTCAAAATTGGAACTGATTGTTAGCTATTCAGACAATCGTGGGTACCTGCCTGCCTATCTTCTTCAATATAATATTTTAAACAGAACATTGATTTAATTGACATTTCAAAATTAGAATTAGCTATTGTATCGTGGGTACCGCGCTAGTCAAATATACTAATATTTGTTGTCTGTGCGTCCCCGTAAAATCTGGGTCAATGAACTCAAATATGATTTGAATTTTATTTGAATTTGGACTTAGAATTCCGTCACCTAGACTGCGCACCGCCTGGAAACATTGGCGAGAGTGACGTCACAACCGTCTTCCACACGAACACTAATTTTGGCGACAGTAAAAATCTTTCTAGAAAATTTATTTATCTGTATAAAAATGTACTAAAAATATCACTAATTTTGTAATCATTTTTTATCTTAAAATACACGTTCGATCGAGATAAGTTCCCTGATATCAGGATAAAACGGAACAATGACAAAATATAACTTGATTAAAAAATGATTTGAGTTTTTCCCGGCCAAAAGTATTATAGTGATTAGTTTTTGGGGTATTATGCCGTGTTTCGTTACCTCCTTCTTTAGCCAACGTTTCGGACAACATTGCAGTATCCATTACACATCTGCCCTGATGATGGACACTGCAATGCTGTCCGGAACGGTGGCTAAAGAAGGAGATAGCGCAAAAACAAATCACTATGATTAATAAAATGATTATGTTAGGTTATGTTTATTTTTTCCTTGGATTATCGGTTTGTCACTGTTTTATTTTGTTAAGGAATGGATAAATCTATGTGAAAATATTTGAGTACCATTCTCTTTGCTAGCTCCATCCTCAGGTCGCTGGAGCTACTAATGCCGGTTATCCCGACCAGCCTAAATACATATTATATCAAATAACAATCGTTAGGTCCGCGGGGTAATTGCAGTGTCGTAGACAGCGGTAATTTGGTCTCGGGTTCACTACACGGCACATCTACACGGTCAAGTGGAAAGACACTGCCGTCTTCTTGGCGATAGGTGTTCTTAGAAAATGAAACAAGTTAACAAGTATTAAAAGATCTTTTTTACACGGAGAAAAATGAATTGCTAATTTATTACGAATATTAATACACACACTACGAAATATGAAATAAAATATCTTAACTATATTGCCTACACACTCTATAACGCTCTTTCAGATATGTATAAAAACAGCCAGCATAATCCAAAAATTCAAAGTAAGCCCTTAAAATAATATTTTTTTAAAACATATAAAAACGAAAATACGTAATTCTTGTTATTTTGTACTTTGTTTTGTTTCTATTTCTCTCTCCTTTTCTATCCGCTGTATTTGTAATTGAGCATAATCTATTTTTACCAGTGTATTAGTGGGTAAGTAACTTCTTCTAACCTGTCTGTTTCCTTTTTTGTTTCTTCTTGTGTATTCTACTTAACCTCCCTATTTCTATTTGTGCACTGTTTTGCATGTAAAACTTATAATTTTGATATCAAAATACCAATGTAAAACTGTACTTATGAACTCCCACCTACGTATTGTAAGTTTCTCTCTCTCTACAATGAGTTTTGTAACTCATCAGGATTGCTCTAGCAAGAAATAAAAAAAATATACATATATCTCCATATTATTGTTAAAAATGGGATAGCAGGCCGTATGAATGAACGAAATACGTGCTCGTGAAAATCCGAATATTATCGCGTTTCGTCATGAAACATTAAGACGATGCACTACGTCGTGTAATATTTTAAATTGAGCCGCTATCAATAACAACCCTTACGTAGATGGCGATGAGGTATAAATTCCCGCTTAACACCATCCGCTTGTTTTGATTTATGCAAGAAAAAAACATGGCCAAAAAGTATCTTTTATTTTATTTTGTGGATGTTCACGAATAATTTTATTTTTCCGATGATTTTATTAATAACTTAATTTGTTACATTATACAATAAAACCATAACCAAAAATAGGTTTGTAAGTAGGAGATTTTGAACTTTAAAGCAGTTTTCATAGGCCTATATATTATTTTTTTCTGGGCTTATAAAAAACTCATATAAAAAATACTCGATTATTTCAAAGGCCAAGATGTATTCTACTCGCAGTATTTAATTAAAGCATCTGAAACATTTCTAGGCGACCAAATTTTCAAACCAAAAACACATGATTTTGCATTACTACGTATGGCATCGCCTTAAGTAAGCAACTGTTCGTTTATAATAGAAATATTTTATAAGGAAACCTGTGAATTCATTCGTAAGGCCTGCATTCCCGTTGCTGGCCTTAATTAAGAATAATTTAAAAATACAGTTGTAATCTCTCCAGAAAAAAAAATATATGAAACAACATTTACCATTCGAAAAATATAATTTTATATGGAACGAAAAAAAAACGATAAAAGTGACAGTAACTTTTATGATACTTGTGGATCCTTACATCTTCAATAGGTTTTTTTCAATCATAACACCCATACATTCTGCACTCTAACCACTTAATCTCCCTTCATTTATCTCTCACATTCCTAATTCAATTTATTTAATTAAATTATCATATAAAGTATTCATAACTAAATCTGAATTGTGTAATTTAATAACAATTATTATGTACATTATTAAAATTATCAATATGTAAACTTCACTCGCCACTAACTCTAAAACATGTATCCAATGTAAAAAATAATTAAATTAATTAAAAAAAATTTTTTTGGGCAAATTAAATATGTTTTTTTTATTTTTATGTACAGTTTACGCGATAAAAACCATAGTTAAACGACTTTAAAATTATTTTTTACGTTCAAACTTTTAATATTTTTAATTGCAAATGTCGACTTGTAAAACTAAAATTCAAAAGATTGTTTTATCGGCTTTCAAGAACAGTACTTTATTTTGAAATAGATCAAAAACAGCGAATTTATCTGAAATCGAAATAATAATGTGATTTTTTTTTCCTCGCAATCAAACAATGGCTATGTTTATTTGAGTTACATCGTGGCCAAAGAAAATTGCGCTCAGGATTATTAAGATACTTTTTAGCTACACTACTTTTTACCTAGATTGATTTACTTTTTACCTACACTACTTTTTGCCTAGATTGGATTTACTTTCTACCTACACTACTTTTTACCTAGATTGATTTACTTTCTACCTACACTACTTTTTACCTAGATTGATTTACTTTTTACCTACACTACTTTTTACCTAAATTGATTTACTTTTTACCTACACTACTTTTTACCTAGATTGGTTTACTTTCTACCTACACTACTTTTTACCTAGATTGATTTACTTTTTACCTACACTACTTTTTACCTAAATTGATTTACTTTTTACCTAGATTGGTTTACTTTCTACCTACACTACTTTTACCTAGATTGATTAACTTTTTACCTACACTACTTTTTAAATACACAACTTTTTATCTAGATTGATTTACTTTTTACCTACACTACTTTTTACCTAGATTGAGGTACTTTTTACCTACACTGCTTTTTACCTAGATTGATTTACTTTTTACCTACACTACTTTTTACCTAGATTGATTTACTTTTTACCTACACTACTTTTTATCTATATTGATTTACTTTTTACCTACACTACTTTTTACCTACATTGATTTACTTTTTACCTACACCTGTTTTGTGTACGAATATGTGAAATAAAGAAGACTTGTGCACTTTTGCTGGTGGTTCCAAGACTGTCTGTTTTACTTTGCAAAGATTTTAGACAATCTGTTGCTAAAGATTATGATTTTAACCTTACCGAGAGTATTATAATTTTGAGGAAAATGTGTATGTTTATAATATCTATTGTGAATTGTGACCATAAAAATAATAATGACAGCAATGGTCGAACCTTCGGGTGTTGCAAGCTGAATTCATTATAATGCAACCCACCACAACGCATGATGGAGTATTATCATAGACGTCCAAATTAACAGATTTTCCTTAATATGAAATCTGCAAACCACGTGACCGTATTTTGGCACCTGAATGATTTGACAATGCTTAGAATAAGATACGATATCAGTCGAAAATTGACCGCCGAAGAGAGCACATTGAAATAACCAAACCCTGCACAGGAAACTAAAGTTTGTGGGACTTTTCTGCGTAGGATCTTACATCACTCACAATTTGCGCGTCATTGTAAAAATGACAGTAATTCATAAGCAGATTTTATTTTAGAGAAGCGAATTGTGATATTAGGTACAATACGAGTTGCCTGTATACTGACAGATTCATTTCAAACAAATCACAGAAACGGGGACGGCCAAGTTGCCTCCAACGCTTCGCACAATTTTGTTTGTTCTCCTTTCTTTTTTATGAGTATTATCCAAGAAAGACATTAGGCGTTTGACTTTGAGTCTGAAGGATGTGGATTCGATTCCTTTGCAATCCAAAGAAATGTTCGCGCTGATGTGTACACATTTACCGTTTGCAATTTAAAATTTATTCCCAACTAAAAACGGCTTTTTAACAATGTTGCCATTTTATTTTTTACCAATTAATAAAGTTAGCTACTTTAAAAATTTAAAATAAATAATCTACATTTAGTCACAAAAATTTGCCGAACCTGCCTTTAGAATCAAGAAAAATCGAAATCTTATTACCTATACACTTTACAGAGTGAGAGATGTACGAAATAAACTTGAAGAAGTAATTCCTGATCACAATTAGAGTAAAAAATGCGTACTACAATTTGGTCTAGGGTGATTTTTTGTTTTAGTTTATTTTTTTACTTGAAAAATAAACAAACAAAAAAATTGTAGTTAATTAATAGTTAGGTCAGGGGTTTGGCGGTTACTTTTACGGTAGGTACTTACCTAGTTAAGCATAGGATCAAATTTGATTTAACCCCTCTGCCATTTTGTATGTACGTCTCACATGAGAACTGTTAGGATACAGATTGCGCGGAAAATATTTTTACATTTTATCCGATTTCAGATAAATTCACTGTTTTTGAACGTATTTCAAAATAAAATACTGTTCTTAAAAGCAGATGAAAGATTCTTTCAGATTTTAGTATTTCAAATCTAAAAATTTTAGATTTGAAATTTGAGTATAGAAAACCATGGTTTTGAAGGAATTAATAGAAAAATTATAGCCATTTTTCTCACTAACTCCCCAGGCCTCAGAATTTTTCCCCTGGCCGCATTTTCTGTCAGAATATAAATAAATTGAATATTTTCAAACGTATCTGAAAAGTGAAAAGTGATGAAATACACTTTCAAATTTTATTATTACAAAATAGTAAAATTTTGAATGCATACAAAAAAAATAAAAAATGGCTCACTTTACGATTTTTAACTAAAATTACTGATAACGAAAAACTATATTAAAGCAAAATTATTTTTAAAAATGTACAACAAATGTTAATTTTACCGCACGCTTTTGTCATTTGATATAAAAATAATTCATAAAAAATTCACGAAGTCAAAAAAGTTTTTTTCCAAATAGCGGTCGTAATCTTTGGTTTCATTAAAGTGCACATTTTATTTTTTTGTAATAAACTTTGATTTTAATATAAAGCGTGGTGTTTTCTCTTTCTAACACCGTTTATATCATATTTCTCGCCATAACAGTAAGGGTAAACGACAATTTTTGTAGGACCATTTGAGTTGTTCCGAAAAGCGCACAAATTAACCTGGACGGCTGGACTAATTCCAATAATTCTGACATGTGAAAATCATGTTTTCTTTCAATTTTATAAAAATGTCTGAGCTTTTTGTTGTCTGTGAAGAATACATCCCGAAATTGCCCACGGAGTTACTCGTAAGTCGGCAGCGAATCATTTCATCATTTGCTGCTCAATCTTCCCCTATGTAATGCGTGTCTGTGCTGAATAGGTGTCAGGAGTCATAACATTTGACGAATTAATATTACTTTTAACGAGGTTATCACTGAATAAATATCTTAGTTTTGATAAAAACGGACACCGGTGTAAAAAATCGCGTGTTTCAACTGAAATAAAGGTATGTTGAAATTACAGGCACGGATTAGATATATATGTGCAATTAATGAAAGTAATAGGCAGGTGTTATTATTGCGTAACTAAAAGGACCAAGGTATTCTATCTTTGAGAAGTGATACAAGAAACATAAAGCAATAATATATAAACCAAAGTAAATAACACACTAATTATTAACATACTGTTTCCTTCTTTCGTGTGGGTACTTAGTCTGGAAATAATAAAACTTGGTAAGGAAACAATGAAAGATGATAGTTGTGTTGTTGTCTAGAGTGTTCCCGCTACAATGAGTTTTGCATTGGCGATCTTTCCAGAATATTCTCGTAGCATCGCTACAACACTCCCCCCCTAGCAACTCGCAGAGGGTTGCGTTAGAAGGAATATTGGCGTTGCTCTGCAGATCTTGTCGTGGCCTCCTCTTTGAGGATCTGGTAAGGAGACAATGAAAGATGATAGTTGTGTTGTTGTCTAGAGTGTTCCCGCTACAATGAGTTTTGCATTGGCGATCTTTCCAGAATATTCTCGTAGCATCGCTACAACACTCCCCCCCTAGCAACTCGCAGAGGGTTGCGTTAGAAGGAATATTGGCGTTGCTCTGCAGATCTTGTCGTGGCCTCCTCTTTGAGGATCTGGTAAGGAGACAATGAAAGATGATAGTTGTGTTGTTGTCTAGAGTGTTCCCGCTACAATGCGTTTTGCATTGGCGATCTTTCCAGAATATTCTCGTAGCATCGCTACAACACTCCCCCCCCTAGCAACTCGCAGAGGGTTGCGTTAGAAGGAATATTGGCGTTGCTCTGCAGATCTTGTCGGGGCCTCCACTTTGGGGATCTGGTAAGGAGACAATGAAAGATGATAGTTGTGTTGCTGTCTAGAGTGTTCCCGCTACAATGCGTTTTGCATTGGCGATCTTTCCAGAATATTCTCGTAGCATCGCTACAACACTCCCCCCCCCCTAGCAACTCGCAGAGGGTTGCGTTAGAAGGAATATTGGCGTTGCTCTGCAGATCTTATCGGGGCCTCCTCTTTGAGGATCTGGTAAGGAAACAATGAAAGATGATAGTTGTGTTGTTGTCTAGAGTGTTCCCGCTACAATGCGTTTTGCATTGGCGATCTTTGCAGAATATTCTCGTAGCATCGCTACAACACTCCCCCCCCAGCAACTCGCAGAGGGTTGCGTTAGAAGGAATATTGGCGTTGCTCTGCAGATCTTGTCGGGGCCTCCACTTTGAGGATCTGGTAAGGAAACAATGAAAGATGATAGTTGTGTTGTTGTCTAGAGTGTTCCCGCTACAATGCGTTTT
This sequence comes from Hesperophylax magnus, assembly GCA_026573805.1. Lineage (NCBI taxonomy): Eukaryota > Metazoa > Arthropoda > Insecta > Trichoptera > Limnephilidae > Hesperophylax > Hesperophylax magnus. The sequence goes on along the minus strand of JAIUSX010000184.1, from coordinate 5,714,797 downwards.
GCATTGGCGATCTTTCCAGAATATTCTCGTAGCATCGCTACAACACTCCCCCCCCCAGCAACTCGCAGAGGGTTGCGTTAGAAGGAATATTGGCGTTGCTCTGCAGATCTTGTCGGGGCCTCCACTTTGAGGATCTGGTAAGGAAACAATGAAAGATGATAGTTGTGTTGTTGTCTAGAGTGTTCCCGCTACAATGCGTTTTGCATTGGCGATCTTTCCAGAATATTCTCGTAGCATGGCTACAAAAGAAAATAACAAAAAAGTACCTGCCTACTTAGTTTGTTTTTGAAATTGTTAGAAGTTGTATCCTTGTACCTAAATGCGACCAATCGATGTGATTTTTCACTCAACGCTGAGAAAAATAAGTACTGCTAATTTATTCACTATCTTTTCAAATTATTGGTAGTCCAGTTAGAAACAGGAATGCATGCCGTTTCGTAATAAACTTTTAGTAAATATCCAATATATCTGAACAAGTGTTCAAGTATCTGCATTTGCCGTGATAATGTACAATGATGAATTTCGGAAATCAATAATTATAAGCAATAATTAGTCATCCGAAATACTAATACAAATTGAAAATATCTCCCGAGTAAAAATAAATGCCGCCAACGGGAATTGAACCCGTGCCTTCTGATGTCCGGTCAGGTGCTCTGTATCCACTGAGCTATGTCGGCTTATTTTCAACCCGCCAAATGATTCAATATGTACTAGTACCTCAATCAACAATTACTGCTTATTATATTTTTTCACCTGTAAACAACCAACTTTATTTTTGTAGGAAAGGCTTTGTTGTTGCTAAATTTCTCACTAGATGGCGTCGAGATATATGATATCTTCATTTATTGGTGAAATATTTTTGACTTGTCAAATATTAGGATTTTTATAAACACGTGTTCCGACATCGTGATGATACATTCGTATTTGACTAAAACCATCCATTCATTCGTTAAGGGCCTGCCATCCTGTATTTAACCGGATTACCAATCATTTGAAGAGATTCTTAAGAAATTACATATTAGTAATTTTTCTCAGTGTTGGTAAGTACCTACCATGATAGTAAAGAGATGATTTTGACTTCCTCATCTGTTAGGTGGATATGTATTGTTTTATCATATAAATAGAGAAGTATTTTTTTTACCTAGATAGCTACAGATAATCTTAATATATAAAAAATACGTGTCACTGCGTTCATACACGCTAATCTCCGAAACCGTCAAAACGATTTCAATGAAGTTTTGTGAACATGTATGGTTGGTTCCAGTTTGAAATAAAGGATACTTTTGGACCCAATAGGTAGCGCTGTTGTCGAGATCTAAAAAAAAATAAAATCTTAAATTGCTCTGGTTGAGTGTTTTTGTTAGACTGTGGAGTATTCAGATATGTTTAATTGTGTTCTATTAAATAAATAAAAATTGAATAAAGTTTTTGCACATTAACAAAGTTTTTAAATATTTCGTCTGTGGGAGTTCTAACTAAGCTATAATTGATCCAATTGATTAGTCATTCAAAATATATCGTTTTTGATTGATACTTTGTCCCATTTTTAACGGGAAAACGAATAATTTGACAATTTTTTCAATAATTAACAAAATTACATATCGGTATGTTATTTCTGTGTGGTTTAGTAAAAGTCCTCACGTCGTCACAGTTTAATCAACAAACAATTTGCTTACTAAATTCGCCCCTGTAGGAATAAGTATTCCCACTGTAAATGCATTTTTAAACGCTACCGAAATGCACGCTATGCATTTAATGGTCTCATTATTTAAAAACCAACAAATTGTTGAAAACTGAAAATACTTTCCATTTTTTTAATGTAAGCATCAGCACAAGTAGGTAGATATGTGTAATAGAACAATAATTCAACATGTCTGAACTGTCTTTTAAATGTAAGCATCAGCACAAGTAGGTAGATATATATATTATGTAGTAGAACAATAATTCAACATGTCAGAACTTTCTTTTAAATGTAAGCATCAGCACAAGTAGGTAGATATATGTAGTAGAACAATAATTCAACATGTCTGAACTTTCTTTTAAATGTAAGCATCAGCACAAGTAGGTAGATATATGTAGTAGAACAATAATTCAACATGTCTGAACTTTCTTTTAAATGTAAGCATCAGCACAAGTAGGTAGATATATGTAATAGAATAATAATTCAACATGTCTGAATTTTCTTTAACATGTAAACATCAGCAAAAGTTGGTACATACGAGTATATATTATGTAATAGAAAATAATTCAAAATGTCTGAATTTTCTTTTACATGTAAGCATCAGCACAAGTTGGTACATACGATTATATGTAATAGAACAATAATTCAACACGTCTGAATTTTCTTTTAAATGTAAGCATCAGCACAAGTAGGTATATATATGTAATAGAACATTAATTCAACATGTCTGAATTTTTGCAATATTAAGTACATATATCTGGACTACCTAAACCTACCTAAAATTAATCATTTAACCTCTCAAGCTAATTTGTTAGCTATTTACCCGTAAATTCAATTTGTTCGCTTTTGGGTACAGCTCACATGATCTCAGATATCATTGTGTCGCCCTTGTTGGTATGGTGAAAAATATAATCTAAACGGTGTAAGAAAGAGAAAATACCACGCTTGATATTCAAACGTAGAAGTTAACTATATAAGTATTTGACCATCAGTAATTTTAGTTCAATGTTCAAACAAATGGAGCCTTTCTTAAAACTCTTTTTGGTTGATTTTAATAATAGAATTTGCGAACGTATTTCACCACCTTTCAAATACAATATTAAATTTTCGGATTCGTACAAAAATATTGTATTTATCTGAATTTGATTTTTAAATAAAAATATTGTATTTATCTGAAATGCGCAAAAATTCTTTACGAAATATAAGTATATTTATTCTCAATGGCCATAGTGAACTTTTCATACCCACCCTTTTTTACGGGCTTGTAATTAATTGGCAGAGTAAAACGAAAATAGTGTTTGTAAAGCTAAGTTTGTTTTAATTATTGAAGACAATATAAGCGATTCCTAAACGAAAATTTGAAACAGAAATATCAGAAAAAGATACGGTCCCACCTAGGACTCGAACCCAGGAAAAATGTGCGGAGAGAATGAAGACAATGTTTGTAGTTCGTATTCGAAGTATGATACAGTTAAAATATGACCGGAGGAGATAGGGTCCCATTAGCTCAGTTGATAGAGCGGTGCCCCGGCATCCTGGTCCTCATCGTATCTTTTTTCTGATTTTTCTCTCTTTCAAATTTTCGTTTAGGAATCGCTAATATTGTCTTCAATAATTAAAATATTACAATTTGAGGTTTTACTCATTAAGTTAATCCAAAAATAAGTTTGTTACATAAGTCTAAGCTGTGAAGGAATACGAATAGATACATTCAGGGGATCTAAATAGATCTGCTTGAATTTTACTAAAGTTTTCGTGAATCATAGAAGTGGATATTAACCCACTTCCCGACATTCGATTTAGCTGAAACCCGGCAGATATACTCGTCGATGACAATGCGTCAACTTTTGGTAGAACTCCTGCATACACTGAACTCTTTTTTTAATCGGTAGATACGTACCACGCTCACGGAGAAAACTTACTGATATGAATATTAATAAAAAATCTGGTCAAATCATTCGTTCTCCTGTTAAAAATGAAACTGCTGGCCTATAACAAAGTATCAGTCAAAAACAAATGTTTTATGCGGACGGCGGAACACGTTTTCATACAAATACTGATATATTCTGAATGACCAATACTTTGCAGCATTTTGTTACTTTTTTAACAGGATAATTTGTTTTGATAATTTGTTCCTAATTAAATTCAAATATAACTTTGTTGTAATATTAATTTTCTTATAATTAAATTATACAAAATATGTAAATGAAATCCTCAGCACGGGAGATCCCAGTGAAAATATCATTATATCTATTTGTTACAAAAAAAAGATAATAAAACACTTATCTTCGGATCTACCGGATCTGCCCTGATGATGGACACTGCAACGCTGTCCGAAACGTCGGCTAAAGGAGTTAGCGCAACACGGCATAACACCCCAAAAACAAACAACAAAAAAACTTATAATTATTATTATTTTCAATTTTTCTCCGTGCTATATTGTAAAGTATACTGATCTAAAATAATGGTAGAGAGGTTTCTCTTTATATAAACAAATTTATTCACGTTCAATGTAGCACCATGCTATTTAGAAGTGCGTTAATATACGCAATAAATGTCGGATTTATCCAATCGGGATTTGGCGTGGTAGATAGAGGTGTTGACTCCAGTTACTGGGTAGGAAGATGCAATCCTCAGTCAAACATTTTTATGTTTTTTGTTTTCAAGTTTTAAAATACATTTTAAAATATATTTTTTATTTTATTTTCTTTAATTACAAGATAATGCATGAAAAAATGATAACAAATTGATAATGTATTATTTCCAGTGAGTTTACAAAACTCATTTCGGGAAAGACAACATTAGATTAAAGACAAGACAACATAAATCATCATCATCATCACTTTTGGCTCTACAACCCCTGGTGGGTCTTGGCCTCCTCAAGAGTCTTCCTCCACTCATCTCGGTCCCGCGCCAGCTCTCTCCAGTTTCGAAGCTCCAAGGCAGACAAATCTTTGAGGACGTTGTCGCTCCATCTTAACCTTGGCCTTCCCAGGCTCCTTCTCCCTATCGGTCTTGAGCTCAGCAGGGACTTTGGTTCTTGATGCTCGGTCATTCTCTCCACATGACCTAGCCACCGAAGTCTTCCCAGTTTTATGAACTTTGTGACGTTTAGCTCCTTAAACAGAGTATAACGTCTGCGCCAAAATCCATTTTCTAGAACCGGTCCGAAGATGCGCCTCAAAATTTTCCTTTCAAAAACATCCAGTGCTCGCTCATTCTTCTTAGTTAGAACCCACGTCTCAGCTGCGTACTTTCAAAATTTTGGCTTCCACATACGAGAGATGGGGTTTGTTGGGTACATCCTATGGCCATTGAAATAAATAAACGCAGAAGTTATTTTGGAGTTACAAAGAAAGAATGCGTCGGTCATTAATAAAACTGCTGAAGAAATAGCTTTTAAGAGCTTTTGCCAATGTTTTTTTGTTCGTTGCCGGAAGTTTTAGATTACTAGGTAATGCGTTGTATTGCTTATGTGCAATGTATTGTAAGGAGTTAATTCCAAATTAAGTCATGTAAGTAGATGACGATAAGTGTATTTGATTTTGTGCTCGTGTTTTGTGCTGGTGTATGTCGGAATTAGACAGATAGTGTATGTTGGAGATAGACAGTAAACTTTGTTTTTTTAAAGGGTTGACTTTTCACTTCAACTCACTTTCATTTCCAATAAACTGTAGATGGTATAAAAAATGCTTGCAGGTTTGTTATCCACCTACCCACAATTGAATTACTTCACACATACTTCAGAATGGTACGTATGCATATTTTCCTTTTTTTATATGAGAATATGTAAGAACTAATAATATATATATATTTAATAAATAATAGTACCCATTGTCATTTTGCCGTGTAAAGTGGATGGAATTCATTGAAAACATGGTAACATGAAGTTGTTATTATCTCTTGACATTGAACAGATCGATGGAGAAAAACCAACAAAGGATACGTCTTGGCAAAAAACTTATTAATCACTAAATTAAATTATTTTTTATTTTGAATATCTACGAACAACGGTCCCAATTGAGGTTTATTCCAACCTTACTTTTCCAATCTCCTTCGGTTTCCCACTCCCTCCAAGGGGATGCCATATTCCCTCAGGCTCCGAGGAGTTGGAAGCCGTTGAAACTCTTGTGTGGCAGGCTGTGGCGTAGCTATAGCATTTACACTGGAAGGGGTTCCACCCTGCGGTGGGTTCTCGTCTAGGTCCACTCGTAGTGTGTTCATTTCCTCGGATGGCAAGTTTTCTATCCCGACACAAGCAACATTATCCGTTTACTGTGGTGGTAGTAGGAAATTTTCAAATATTGTCAGGTTATTCAAACCTCGGAATATTATCTCGAGTATGGCTGGTTTATTAAAATACTGTCAAAAACGTGACTGCATTCCATTTCCTAATAAAATATAAAGGAAATAATTATTTATTTTTCGGAATAACTTTATTGAGTAAAACCTCAAATTGTAATATTTAAATATTGAAGACAATATTAGTGATTTCTAAACGAAAATCTGAAACACAAAAATCAGAAAAGGAAACGGTCACATCTGGGACTCGAACCCAGGACCTTTGTCTTTCCGGGAGAGCACTGTCCCGGAAAGACAAGGGTCCTGGGTTCAAGTCCCAGATGTGACCGTTTCCTTTTCTGATTTTTCTGTTTCAGATTTTCGTTTAGAAATCACTAATATTGTCTTCAATATTGAAATAATTATTATTTCAAAGGCCAAGATATGTCCTTTTATCAAACTTTAAAATCAAAAACACACGATTTTGCATTACTTGGAGTGCTTCGCATTAGCTGAAATCTGAGTACTACGCAGTTCTACTCATAACTTATTTCCACCCTTCAGTTACGTTCTCCGCATGCGGCTACCTTATAAAAAAGGTTGCGTGCGGCAGGCTGTATTGCAGATTGCTGCGAACACAGCCTGCGGGGCTCTCCTCTTATTCCGTATTATAATATAATTATTGCACTCCTTTATTGGCGAGATATGCACGTGTACCTAACTCTGTAACTTCTCCTTAGCATTCCGTCACGCAATGATGAATGCTTGGTGGCGTCAAAGGAGTGCGGTAGATGTCAGTGGTAAAGTTAGTGAGTGTGAGCGGTATAGTTGTGCAGATCTACCAGTCACGTGGGGTAACTGTGCGCAATTTTATATCAATAGGATTTTTGAATTGGAAATCTTAAAATCTTTTTGTTGTTTTTAATAAGATTGATTATTAAGGTATCTCAAACTAACAAAGTTACATTCATGTCGATTGCGTATAGTTGACCTATATGCCGGGTAAGCATACGCATACCGTGGTGTAAATAACTCCACAATATCCTTCCCTCAGATTTAAAGCGAATAGAAAATTTGTATGATTACAAATCAAAAACAATCAGGCTAAAAGAGATAAGTAAAAAAATGAAAGAAACATTAAAAACGACATAAAAAACAAATAAAATAGAACTGAATAACTTTAGTCCGCCTCAGCACAGATCACCCTAGTGAGAAGGACTAAGAAATACAATTTACTATACATATATTCATTATCATATTTTGTATGTACAATGTTTAAATAGTCGCTTTTATAAAGAAATAAAATAAAAAGTGTTTGCACTCTGCGTTCAATCTTCTCTTGGGTCCAAACTGACCTATCCGGATAAGAGTCAAACATGAGATGAAATATATTTACATATAATTTTTTTTTTTTACATAAGGGTAAGTGTACGCACCAACAAAACAGTGTACGCTTACCCACGCAAACTTAACCCACTACAATAAAATAATATTAATTTAAAAAAACATACGAATCTGTATGAGAATAACTTCTTTATACTCGTGAGACTAAAACTATTTTACTAAATTTTGTAATGGACTACACCGTTCTGACACTTTTGGTTACACGAGTATCCTTTAGTAAAAAAGGCGAAACAAATCAGAAAACCATGATTAATAATAATAATAATAACATAGAATTTATATAGCGCAGTTTAGTGTTATTTCACTTCAAGTGCGCTTAACTATAACAAACTTAAAAACGGTAATTTAGTATTAGTGGTCATGTTCTTAAAATTATTCCTACAGTGTGCCTTACCCAATACAGATCTAATATTATAACACCAAATATAATGTTTATACAAAGTGATGACTTAGAATAAGAATAACAATAACAGCAGGAGAGGACAAAACAAGAATATTAAAACTAAAAACATCATATATAACAGGAGGCAGTTTTTGATCAAAAATGAGAATCTTCTGAGCAGACATTTTAAAAGGTACAAGGAGGCAACCGAAACCAAACAATTACCGAAAGTTTTAGAATATGGATTATTAAAAAAATATCGAAAATAAGTTAAAAATTATGAATGGTAAGATTTTTTAAATAATTTTGTTTTTAAAGCCCGTTTAAATTCAGCCAAATTCTGTAGATTAGTAAGCGCTGAGTGAAGTCTATTCCAGATGAGCGGGCCTATTACACGAAAAGAGCGATTTGACCTAGAAAGTTCGATTGATTAATTTACCCATCAATTTGGAAGGCGGATTTGGGTACCGCTGCCCCGGGAAATATTTATTGGATAACCAACACCCTTGCCATAGGTTACCCCAGGTGGTTGGCTACGTTTGTGATTTAGCAGGGATTCCCGGGTTCAGATCGAGAGAGACTGGTTTGGGGAGACCCTTTGACCTCTTCAACAGGTCTCTCGGTCCATCATAGTCTCTGGACACACTGAACCCTAGATTCCTTTCCCCTCTCTTATACCCGTTTCCTTCTCAGAACTTCCTCTTCTTTATTTCCTTAAAAAGACCCTCGCTCAGCATCCCTAAAGATGATGTGATTATTTTCTTCAGGAACACAAACGAATTCAAGATCACCTAAAGCACAACAGAATTGAGGAATAAGCGCAGGGGAATCATGCACAAATTTTGTCGCCGCGTACACTTTTCCTCCGCGTACACTCTCCCTCCGCGTACACTTTCCCTACGCGTACACTTTCCCTCCGCGTACGGTTACCCCACGTGGCTCTAGATGCTGGGTCATTCAGTGATCATTTCCGATTCAATAGCGTGCATAATGAAGGGTCTGTTGTGACCATGGGCCATGAACCGTTATGGTATTATAAGTGTCACCAACATCATTTTCCCATATTTACTACTGCAAATTGCATCTACGAAAAGTAGCGCCCCGCCTTCACACGAAATGCAGAACTTTTATTGCGTAATCGCTTTAATAGTCCAGTTTAGTCGTAGCTCCATGTCATATCTCCATTTGCTTATACAGGGTTTTCCAATAAGAGGTGTTATTTTGAATAGCCCGCTATTTCGGTAGATGTTATTTTTGAATTTGTCATTTTTTGATATTTGACAGGTTGAAACTACGTCATTAATAGAAATGGAACGATACACGCTTCAACGACGTATTGAAATTATTAAAATTCACTTGAGTGAATAAAATGCAAATCATCTTGAGTGATGAGGCCCATTTCCACCTCGGTGGCTTCGTCAACAAGCAACATTGTCTCATCTGGGGCTCAGAAAACCGAAAAAGAGTTATTGTTAAAAAGTCTCTCTATCCTCAACATGTGACTGTTTGGTACGGTTTATGGTCCGGCGGAGTCATCGTACCTTACTTTTTCGAAAATGAGGCTGGAGCAACAGTTACGGTAAATGGATTGCGATATTGAGAGATGATTAATGATTTTTTATGGACGGAATTGGATGGTATTGATCTGGACAGCGTTTGATTTCAACAAGACGGCGCTACGAACGACACAAGCAACGAAACCATTGATATTTTACGATTGAATATCAAAATAACACCTCTTATTGGAAAACCCTGTATTATCCAAAGTTGTAGCCATAGAATAAATAATAACACAAGAAGAGCTTTTTGGGCTTATTTCACGATACAAATGTTAGCACAATCGAGGCTTAAATTTCCAATACAAAACTGTGTTTACGAAATCCAAATAGGATATAGATCTACGATACCAGGCAAGCGTAGGTGCGAGCGATAGTTTATTGAGCTAAATTGAAAATTTGTATGGAAGGCACAGACAGAAATAATCCTTGGAAACATTTGTATATTTGATCCTTTGAAATAATTACACTTTCTGTCTCCCTATTTAAACACTTCTATTTGATTTTGTTTCAGTAATGAATGAACTGAAACTCGGCAGATAGAATCGTTGTCAATGACTGTGCATTCTGTCAACTTTTGGTGGCTATCGCAAATAAACACGCGGGCTTTTACGCATATCTCTAAAATCGGATGACATTACAGTAGTAAATATACGAAAGAAATGTCGACTCATTTCCAGGGTAGTAAGGTTTAACCCTTAGTCAAACAAAATTTGATTTTTTTACAACCAACACCATTAACACCACAAAACAGTATCAACTGCTGGAGCCATTTGCATCACCAATTAAAATATATTGTTATTGAAAGGAGCGAGGAAGGGAAGGAGATGGGGTAGATAAAGTTTAGGAAGTATCTTGCTGTTCAGATCTAGTCACTTAATACGGTTTAAGGCATTTCAAGCAACGTTATATATTATATTTTCATTGGGTTAACCAAAGAAGATTGTTAAAATTACAAAGTAGATGTATCAGTAACCTGCAGAAAAGAACCAACAAAGAATTGAACCAACGACCTCCAGATTAAAATGCATCAGTTTTACCACTGGATCCGAAGGCCGGCCAGTATGCAAGTATCGCGTATCGATTAGGATAAAAAACAATTCCCAAGATGTGCTTGTCAAATGCCAGCATAATGATATGCAAATCGACTATAAATTATTATTGATAAGCCTCTCTGACCTGAGGCTACTCGCTACCGTGCCACGCATAAGTAGCCGGATCAATGCTTTACAAGAACTTGTGTGTCTTATATTATAATATATAACCGTCATTATGATGCTAAACCTCGTGGAAAAGAGTGCTCAAGAGTTCTTGGTTAAGTATTAAAAATCCTCGACTGTGAATCCAAAGGTCGTGGGTTCGACTCCCTTCTGCCTCACGACGTACTTGTCGTGAGGCTGAAAGATCCATAAAATAGGCTTTGACCAACCTCTAATACAATTTTTTACAAGGTATTTAAAAAACGGAAAACAGTCCAGGGAATTCCCGGCATTTTCAGGAATACCACAGGGGTCAAACTTGGGACCTATACTATTTTTGATATTAATAGATGATATTCAAGAATGCATCCAAAGTACCACTTGCTTGCTTTTTGCTGACGATCTTAAACTGCTCAGGATGATATGCGACACTCAATATTGTTTTAATTTCTAAGATATCTCTAACAGCTGTTAAAATCATGAACTATTACATTGACAGCCCATACCTCTTGGAATGCCATAAATTTTTTGTAGCCACCAACCCCCGTCAGGGTCAACGCCACGACCTGCTCTGTATTCCACACCGAAGAACGGACGTTATGGCCCAGCATAGCATGACAAGAGGTATGGTGCTGCTAAATGATACCTTTAGGTCTCTTGACATTTTCAACATTGGCCTTGAAGATTTCAAAAATCATTTTAGGCAAGAACTCTAAAATATCGGCTGTTGTAAAATGTTTCATTTAAAGCTTTGTATATTTCATGTGTATTGTAATAGGATTGCATCAATCTGTAATGCACAAAAAAAAGGTTAAAAAAAACATATCCCACTGGGGACGCCGTAGCCACACTAGCAGCTGAGAGTACTTAGGACTGTCCTTATGATGGTAAGATACTCTGCATAATTGTGTTCTTGGTCAAGCAGATAAAATCCTCGCCCTTGAATCTAAAGGTTATAGGTCCGACCCCCTTCCATTGCTCGTTCGAGAAATATGTACTAAAATAACCTGGTTCAAGATAAACCTTTTGAAGCGAAACGTTGCTAATAGCGTTTTCCGTGTCTGAAGACTATGTCCTGTCTCACAAAATACTCTATATGATATAATATGAGGAAGTTATGGTACAATTGGCACCGGACAGTTGATAAGAAGTAAATTTTTTTTTTTAAATTTTTGTTATTGCACAATTTATTCATTTAAAATAGTGGAAGATTGTCTCAATACCGCACTTATTAAATTTGCACCATTCAGAATCAAAACGTTGCTTGAAATGTCTTGTGACTAGATTTGAACAACCAGGTACTTCGATACACGCCTCTTCGCATTTCCTCCCCACTGACTTCAGCTTCACAACACACCCCATTTGGGGATGTTATAGTCTCACTATTGTTCAAAAAGTAAGAGTAAAAATAATATTTTTTATTATTTTAATTAAATAAATTAACATAGTTTTTAACTGAAGAATCTCTGGTCCGTCTCCTGGTATACGCCAATTAGAGTTCTTCCATCAGCCTCGTCAGTCGCCATCGGTCCCCCATCAGTCCCATCACTCCCAACAGTCCCTCATTAGTTGAGTATATTCGGGACCCACGAGTGTGGAAGGGAACACGTAGATAATGGTATGCTAATGTGCAAGCCGCCGAATTATGTTAAAACGCATCAAGAAAACTACCTTTTTGTTACGAATTTCGTATTTTTTGTTCGTCCTTTGGAAGCAATTATTATATCCATGGCATTAAAAAACGCTTAATTTTTTTGAACAAATTAAAAAATCATGACCTTCTCGGAGAAGTGTTCCTAGGTTCTGAAGGTTGTGGGCCCTACATTAATTGTCAAATATCTAAAATGTTAAACATGGTAGCCACTTATCGGTCTGGACCCCCATAATACCTGAAAAAACCCTTGACTCTCTGTGCAGAAAACAGGCAGTCCGTTTGATAGATTCTCTTGTCTTAACAATTTTCACAATGAGCACACGCGTCGGGTGGGATCGCTGTCCTTGTTCTACCGGTATTGAAATGGAAGATGCATAGGGGATGAAATTACACATCGAAAGAATTACACTTATTGGAGTTACACCTACTGAAATTACCTACACCTACTGGAATTACACCTACTAGAATTACACCTACTAGAACTACACCTACTGGAATTACAACTACTGAAAGTACACCTACTGGAATTACTCCTACTGTAATTACACCTTCTGGATTTACACCTACTGGAAATACACCTACTTGAATTACATCTACTGGAATTACACCTACTTGAATTAAACACGTCAAAAAGACACGTTTACACGTGTGCTAAATACATTTATAAATTGAAAAAAAAACCTAAGTAACCTTGTTTTTTTGTAATTATTATTTTATGTTATTTAAGGAGAAATTACAGATACAGACAGCTACTCACAAGACAATATTAAACATTAAGTGTAGAATTCGCATCGTAACTACCACAGAAGATTAACAGCGTATAAATAAACCTTTACAAATATTTTTAAGTTAATTTAAAAACAAGTATTTTATGCAGAGAAATGAAAAAATTCCACGTCCATGAAGTAGGTATTTTTAGGTTATATATTTTATAAGAAAAGTCCAGTAGGTGTAATTATCTCCATGTGAAATTACGTCCATGTGTGTAATAAGGAGCTGAAGTGAAAAAATATCATGGCTTAAATAAATATATTGATATAGATCAACAATCTCTGATTCTGAATAAGTAAATTTTATTATAGATAATATTAATAAGTAGAATTAATAAATCGTCTTAAAAACGAAAAAATGCCATTCCATTAAAACACACCGTTTAGCTGGTACGACTGAACGGAGTTTTATCACAACCAGTCTACGTGAGCAATATATCTATATCCTACATTGTTCACAATATTCACATCAGGGTTGCCAATCGTTGTGAATTGTGTTTTTTGCCGGGAGAACCTTTTTGTGGGGAAAATGCGGGAATTCTGGGAAATTCTTGACTATCCAACCATATTGAAAAATAATATTTACAAAATTGTGAGAACGCACCGTGTTGTAATCTTTTGTGTTTATTAAATTAAAACATATAACACTTTTTAATAACTGGTTTTATTGACGATGTACGTATTACAAGAAGGATGACAGCAGTGTACAGAGCATAGATAAAAGAAACGAAATCCAAAAGGGTTGCCATACACAAGATGTTGCCAACTTTTAAACTAACATTATTATTATAGAAAATAATGTATTACATTGTATGTTTTAACACCCCCACTCAATGTAACACATTCTTACATTATCTATATCTATAACTTTTAACCACCTATGTTATAACTGAGAGATTTTACATTAGGCCACATTGAGTAATAAATTTAAACAATAGGTTTTTGTTTAATGACTTAGTAAACATATCAGCTATTTGATCCTCAGTCTTAACATACACTAAACATATCTTACATTCCTTAATTAAATCTTTGACAAAATGATAACGTATATCAATATGTTTTAGTCTTTTAATATTATCAGTATTTGCAACCATTATGGCAGACTGGTTATCACAGTATATAGGTACAGGACAAACATTTATGTTATTAAAGTCTTTCAATAAACTTGACAGCCAACAAGATTCACTAGCCGCCATACTGACTGCAACATATTCTGCCTCGGTTGATGATAAGCTTACGGAACACTGTTTCTTAGAACACCACGATATAATACAATTGGAGAACTTGAAACAGTAGCCAGTGGTAGACTTTCTATCTCGTGTGTCACCACCCCAATCTGCATCACAATGCCCAACAAGTCCATCATCATTACATTTGAAAATCAGCTTATAATCTAGAGTATATTTTATATATCTTAAAATTCTTTTTAAATGAGTCAACAAAACATCACTTGCATTATTTTGGTACCTACTTAATATAGATACAGCTACACAGAGGTCTGGCCTAGTGCCTGAGACTGCATACATTAAACTTCCAATAATTTTCCTACAAGTATTTTCAATATCCTTGTCAGACTTACATTCTTTGGATTCTAAGATTTTTACATTAAAATTTTGATCAATAGGGGTATACATGGGTTTGCAATTATCCATGTTAAATCTTTTTAATACATTTTCTAAATAAGATCTTTGACATAATTCAGTTACACCATCTTTCAAATTCTGTTTAACACTGATACCAAGAAAATTTGAAATTAGTCCCAAATCTTTCATCTTAAACGCATTGTGTAATTTTAATTTAAGATCACTTAATTCCTGTTCATTATTACTAAACATCAAGAGGTCATCGACGTAAAGTAAGACATAAGTTTGGTTTTCTCCATTACATTTAGTAAACAAACAAGGATCATTCTTTGACTTTACATAGCCTGCTTTACTTATTACATGGTTAAATTTTTCATTCCAATATTTAGGGGATTTTTTTAGCCCATACAATGATTTATTTAGTTTTACAATATTATCACAACCATTATATGCCCCTTCCGGTAATTTAATAAACACAGTTTCCTTTATATCCCCATATAAAAAAGCCCCAGTGACATCCATCTGATGTATTGATAGTTTTAATTTTGTAGCAACTGAAACAAATAATCTAAATGTTGACAATTTGGCAACAGGTGAGTAAATTTCATATAAATCTTTTGTATCATTCTGTTCAAAACCTCTGGCAACCAATCTTGCTTTATATTGAATGATATTATCAACTTTCTTTATTTTGAATACCCACTTACTACTAATAATGTTTTGTTTTTCAGGTACAGCGCAAACTGTCCAAGTATTATTTTCTTTGAGAGTATCCAGTTCTTGTTTTACAGCTTCTTCCCACTGACAGGCATCACTCCTCTGCATAGCTTCCTTATAGGTGCCTGGTTCTGTCTCTGCAGTGTACACATTTTGGCAAGTATAGAATTGTGGCGCCTTTCTGACACGTTTGGTTTGACGAAGAGAAGCTGGCTGTAATTTACTATCACTATCGCGTTCACTATCTTCATCACTTGTTTCTTCAGGTTCATATAAGCTGTGCTGCTCATCATCTGACATCTGATTTGTAATGTTTGGATCACTCACAACATCTTCTACTAACTCTTGCTGGTTATTGTCAGTTTCATCGTTGTATTCTTCTGTTACAGACTCTAGGTTTAAGCTATTACATTTCCCAATAACAGGTTCCAGAAAAATGACATCCCTCTTTATTAGAACATCATTTTTATCAGGATAAAAAATTCTATACCCTTTCACATTTTCTCCGTACCCTACCAAGATTCCATTTTCTCCTTTAGAATCCCATTTTCTTTGTTTTTCTTTTGGAATATGAACAGCTACGGGCGTACCAAAGATATGTAGGTTACTGAGATCAAAATGTTTGTCTGTCCATAATTCATAGGG
Source organism: Hesperophylax magnus (assembly GCA_026573805.1). Taxonomy (NCBI): domain Eukaryota; kingdom Metazoa; phylum Arthropoda; class Insecta; order Trichoptera; family Limnephilidae; genus Hesperophylax; species Hesperophylax magnus. Next base: position 5,698,925 of record JAIUSX010000184.1, on the reverse strand, counting down.
TGTTTTTCCTGGTTCATTACTTCTACTGGTTCTGTTGAGAACATAGGCTGCAGTGTTGACTGCTTCTGCCCATAATTTTTTTTGAAGGTTCTTGGCACACAGCATTGACCTTGCTGCTTCTGTTAAGGTTCTTATCTCCCGTTCCGCCTTGCCATTCTGTTGTGGCGTGTATGGTACAGAAGTTTGGTGTACTATACCCCGGTTTGAGAACAAAGTTGACACAGCCTTATTAATGAATTCTAAGCCGTTGTCACTTCTAAAAGTGATTATTTTGTTACCCGTAACATTTTCAGCTTTGTTTACAAAATCTTTAATATAATTAATCACTTCGTCCTTCTTTTTAATAAAATATACAGTTCTATAGCAAGAGTAATCATCTTTTAAAATCAAGAAGTACCTCGCCCCGCCGACAGATACTGCCTCCATCGGCCCGCAAACATCGGCATGTATCAGTTCACATGTTTTGACAGCTTTTGTCTCAGAGTTCATAAAGGGCAGCCGGTGTGATTTACCCTGTAAGCAGCCTTGACACTTCTGAAGAGAATTACTTGAGACTTTAATATTATTGTTCTCTAACACGTCTTTCACCTGCTGTATATTCTGGTGTACAAGTTTCTCATGCCACTCACTCAAACTTGATTTAACTGTAGTTACATTTGCAAAGCAGTTTTTATATTTATAACGAACATACATAATATACATATTTCCAACACGATTTGCTACCGCACATACTTTATTATTCTTGGAAAATTTGCAAATGTTTTGATCTGTCAACATGACATAACCTTTGTCAGCCGCACAATTTACAGAGAACAAGTTTATTTTTAAGTCTGGCACACACAGTACATTATATATGGTTGTCTCGACCCACCGGTGTCCATTGAATACTTCTAGTTCCACTTGTCCGCAACCAATAACACTTATTTGAGTACCATCACCTATTATCACAGACTTTTGTGACACTTCTGGTGAAAATGTCGAAAATAGATTTTTGTCTTGACACATATGTTCGCTGGCTCCTGTGTCCACCAACCACTTAGACTGTTGATACAGTTCTTTAGGTATTTGTTGTACTACAAACGCATTTTTCTCCTTTCCTTTCTTATGCCAGCACTCACTCTTGATGTGCCCAATTTTGTTGCAATAAAAACACTTTTTTTCACTTTTGTTTGGAAAGTTACGATGGTTATTATTCACATGACTCATACACTCAGATTGATAATGTCCCATCTTATTACATTTGAAACACTTTATATTTCTTTTAATTGGAGCAGTTTTCTTTACCATAAACGCAGATGACGGCGATGCGAGTTCAGCCTTTTCCCTTACTCTCTCCTCTTCCACTAACAAACGAGCGACAAGGTTATCATAGGTTTGTTTGTTATCTGGCGCAGACTCCCATGCTGATATGAAGTGTTTGTAAATATCTGGCAATGACATCAATACCTTCGTAATTATGAATTTTTCCGAAATTTCTTCACCCATTTGTTTGAGTTGATTTTGTAACTCCTGTATTTTTGACAGGAAGACTGACATCTCCATTCCTTCTTCATATTTATATTGGAAGAATCTTTGCTGGATTATGTGAATACTTGTTTCACTTTTTTGTTCAAAAATGCTCGTTAACTTTCGCCACATCTCTGCAGCAGTAGTGCAAGATAATATATGTAACATCACTTCCTCGGTCATCCTGGTCACTAACATTGTTTGAGCCTTAGCATCTTGTGTCTCCCATGCTTTCTGTTCCTCGGAGCCTTGCCCTTTTACGCCTTCAACGACATTAATTAAATTTTGACCCCGTAACAACACCATTGTTCGAAACTTCCAAACATTCCAGTTTTTTATTCCTTCCAGTTTGATAACTGTATTATTTCCGTCCATCGTGTCTTTCGATTCCTTTCTTACTAGTATTTCCTTCCTTGCAGCCGAATGTAGCAAGTATTTTTCTCCTTCCCGGCAACTTAACCTCCAACGCCAACACGGTGTGAGGTTTATTTGCGTTTCTCCGGTAATTGTTTTCAACTAGTCACTTCACTGTACTTTTATTTTTGATAGGTATGTGGCCTGTGGTGATCTGGGCCCATAACCTGTTGTAATCTTTTGTGTTTATTAAATTAAAACATATAACACTTTTTAATAACTGGTTTTATTGACGATGTACGTATTACAAGAAGGATGACAGCAGTGTACAGAGCATAGATAAAAGAAACGAAATCCAAAAGGGTTGCCATACACAAGATGTTGCCAACTTTTAAACTAACATTATTATTATAGAAAATAATGTATTACATTGTATGTTTTAACACACCGTATTTCATTTATCACTGAAGGAAAGAGAAAATCCGAAAATAAATAGAAAACAATACATATTTAAACAGAATTTTTTTTTTCATTTTGGAGGTAAAGGAACTTGTGGGGAATTTCGAAATTTCTTCATCTCTTATAGGTATTTTAGAAAAATTGTGTGTCAGATGCGGTCTTGATTGCATTTTTGCATTTTGATCCAATAAATAACATTGGTGACGAGATTCTAACATTTTATAGCGTTCTTCGATGTTAAAAGCGGGTAATAAATAATTTCAAGCTCGCCTAATAAACAGTGCAGTCTTGATCCCATACCGACATGGTTATTAAAACAATGTTCTACTGTTTTAGCTCCATTCCTAGTTCACGTTTTTAATAAATCACTTAGCACGGGTGACTTTCCTGAACCACTCAAGTCAGCTGTAGTTACACCAATCCTGAAAAATTCAAAACTAGACGCCGATAACTTAAGTAATTATCGGCCCGTTTCAAACTTACCATTTATTTCAAAAATCCTGGAGAAAATTGCTGCCGCACAAATAACCAGTCACTTGAATTCAAATAAATTATTCGCAAAACGTCAATCTGCGTACAGAAAGTTCCACTCAACTGAAACCGGACTACTTCGTATGCTATCAGACATAACTCTGGCCGTAGAGTCAGGTAAGTTATCACTTATCTCACTCCTAGACATGAGTGCAGCGTTTGACACGATTGATCATGAATTCCTCATTAGGAGATTAGAGGAAACATTTGGTTTGAATTCCGACATAAAAAATTGGCTGGTATCCTATTTATCCAATCGCTTACAAGCCGTGAGGGTTGGTAATAAATTGTCCAACTTCGCAACACTATCTTCAGGGGTACCCCAGGGATCCGTTTTGGGTCCACTTCTCTTCATCCTTTTTACAAATGATGTCGCCAAAATAATCGAGTCATTTGATCTCTTGTCTCACTGCTACGCTGACGATCAGCAAGTTTATTTTTACTGCGCTCCAAATGATATCAATAGTCTCAAAATCCGTATAACTGAATGTCTAGAAGCAATAACTCGTTGGATGTCTTCAAACAAGCTGAAGCTCAATCCATCTAAGACTGAGTTTCTCTGGGTAGCCACAAACAAACGTCAACACTTCATAGACAATTCACCTATTACTATTTCCGGCAGCGATATCATCCCAAAAACAACAGTCAAACTTCTCGGTGTCAATTTAGATTCAGACTTTTCGTTTAAAAGTCAAATAAATAGGACTGTAAGCACCGGTTTTTTTCACCTAAGACAACTCAAGTCTGTCCGAAGAAACCTTCCTTCAGAAGCAACAAAACTACTTATCAACTCTTACGTAGTCTCACGTCTCGATTACTGCAACGGCATTTATGCCAGCCTTCCAAAATATCAAATTGACAAACTTCAATCAGTGTTTAATGCAGCAGCACGGCTCATAACCGGGGTTTCAAAATATTCGCACATTTCAGAACACCTTCGTAACCTTCACTGGCTCAAGTGCCCTGAAAGAATCCAGTACAAACTGTGCTGGATGGTGTTTAAATCCATCAATGAAATGGCCCCACCCTACATCTCTGAACTATGCTTCCCGGAAAACACTGGTCTGAGGCAGTCAACGCTTAGATCAGCAACATCAGCAGCTGTAGGCAGACTGATAGAACCTATGCGCAAGCCAAATACTAAGTTTGGTGATCGCGCTTTCGGAGTATCTGGGCCGAAGGCTTGGAATAAACTCCCTCCGGAACTAAGATCCATAACAAGTCCAACAGAATTCAGGTCTAAATTAAAAACTTACCTTTTTAAGCTGTCGTATCCTTAAATTAAATATACCAACCCTAAGAGAAAGTCCAGTTATATTCAATTTTTCAATTAAGTCCTAAATCCTGTATCTAAATTTCGCCAATAAACAATTAGATAATGTTAATTAAGTGTTAATCTCAAGTGACCTATCAGGTAAGTATTGAACTGTATATTTTCTCCATAAATAGTTAAGTAATAACATAGACCACTGTACAAATGTATTATAAGTTTGTACAGCGCCCTTGAGGTGTTTTTGCACAAAAACGGCGCTATACAAGTCATCCAAGTATTATTATTATTTTATTATTAATCTTAAGAATAAAAAACGTCTATATTCCCATTCAAATTACAGCGCCGGTTGAGCAAAACAACGTGGACTTTTGAGGCTGGTCACCGGTGACATCACAAATGACGTCCATAGATTCCACGAGTGTTTTCGAATCCCGAAAAATAAAAACTTTGAAAATTATTTCAACCATTTAAACTATATTATAGGTATATTTTTATACCTACGTGTAATTTTAGTAGGTAACCCTATCAGTTATCTTTTTTTTCATATTTTTTTTAATAGAGGAAAGTGGTTGCATCGTCCTTTAAGTTGGCGCCTATACTATAAATAATTTATAACGAATTAATAATATTCTTCGAAGAGTTTCTCACGATGATCTGCCGCATTATCCTTAATAATATTATCATAACATCATCTGGGTGCGTAATGGACCATTTCCTGTGTAATTCGGGGTAAGAATGCTAATATAATATTATAATATTCGTAGATGTATCGATTCATTACAGATCGGCCCCGGGGTAGAATCTGCTCAAACCGTTGACTAGAGATGATCATAGGTGAAAACAAACTTCACTTAATATCCCTGCGTTACGCATTTAAAAGTGTATTATTATGCTGATAAATATGAAAGTCTTCTCTAAAGACTAGTAAACCGCTTTTCATAAGATTTCACTTTTGACCAAATTTGACTCGAAAACAATGTCAAATTCAATCAATATTTTCATAATAACGTTAGAACTTTATTATTTTATTTCAAATTCAATCAATATTTTCATAATAACGTTAGAACTTTATTATTTTATGTCAAATTCAATAAATATTTTCATAATAACGTTAGAACTTTATTATTAATTTTATGTCAAATTCAATCAATATTTTCATAATTATTTTTTTCTTATTTTTTTATTTTTTTTTTATTCAATTTATTCAATAAAAAAATTTACAATGTGTGATATACATATATATATTTCACTAGTAATAAGATAAAAGATATTATGATATAATTAATATTTATTATTTTTCAATGTTCTTCCATAATAAGCAATTGCTTGTGTGTATGGGATGAGGTATTATTTGTTTAGTTTCTTAGATTTTTATTTTATTTTTTAAATTTTTGTTTTTCTTTTATTTATTTACGTAATTTAATAATAATTTATAACGTTAGAACTTTATTATTTTATAAATGCGTGAGAAAATCACACGAGAAAAGGGAATCTGAGTTTTTAATAGATACATAAAAAAATGCTGAAAATAGTGGTATGAATCATTATATTACAATTTTAGCAAAATATTTCATGATGTATTTATTTTCCTTTCTGCTGATGACCTCAACATTTTTAGAATTGTTCAAAATATTTATCATTGTAATATTCTTCAAGATCAACAAATTGTTAATTTGGTGCAATGAAAACAGACTTTACTTAAATATCTCAAAATGTCAAATAGTTAGATTTTTTTCTTATAAAAAATCCAGTGATCTTTAATTACAACATTAATAGATATTGGATTAATAAAACTTTGGCATCACTTTTCAATCAAATCTGTCTTTTGCTAACCAAATGACGGAAATCTCTAACAAGGACTTAGAAATGTTGGGATTTATAACTAGGATAACTAGAAATTTTTACAATATTATGTGTATTAAACTGTAATTATTTTGCCTTCGATAGAAGTCAACTTGAGTTGAATGGGTATAATTCTCTCGTATGGAACCACATTACAATAAGCATGTACAAGCTGTTAGAAGTCAACTTGAGTAGGTACAATTCTCCCGTCTGTAACCCACATTACAATAATCATGTACAAGCTGTTAGAAGTCAACTTGAGTAGGTACAATTCTCCCGTCTGTAACCCACATTACAATAATCATGTACAAGCTGTTAGAAGTCAACTTGAGTAGGTACAATTCTCCCGTCTGTAACCCACATTACAATAATCATAAACAAGCTGTTAGAAGTCAACTTGAGTAGGTACAATTCTCCCGTCTGTAACCCACATTACAATAATCATAAACAAGCTGTTAGAAGTCAACTTGAGTACAATTCTCCCGTCTGGAACCCACATTACAATAATCATGTACAGCTATTGAAAAAATACAAAATAAATTTTAAATGGTTATTTCAGAAATTTTGTTCAACTACAACACTCTTTTAAATTAAATCAATAAGCTTAAATTGTCTTACAGAAGGATTTTCACTGACTTACTATTTCTATATAAAATTATAAATGATGCATTTGATAGTCCAGAATTACTTTCATTGATAAGCTTTCAAATGCCTAGAAGTCGGAATTTATTTCGTTTGCAGAAATTCTGGTACTAACTACCATATGTATTCCTCATTGCTTAGAATATTTTTGGAGGGAAATAATTATACCAATTCAGTGAAAATTTTTAATTTGTTACTGAATAAACACAAAAGATTGTTACTAAGGCAGTTTTGTTATGCATAATAAATATGTACTGTATTAATATATGATTTTTACTATACAAATGCTCCTAAAAAGAGCGTAAATAAACAAATAAATATATATTTAAATAATTGTAAAATATATTATCATAAAATAAATTATCTTTTAGCAATTTTTATTTTATGTGTTAACATTTAAATTGATATTTTAAAAGTGTACTCTAACTTCGGTAGGCTATTTCACACAATAGTAGGTACAAGTAAACAAGATAGGTATACATAACTTTATAGAAATTCAAACGTTTTAAAGTAGTGTTGTGGTTAAAAAGTTTAATTTTTCGTACATAAAAAAAACCATTGGAAAAATATTATTGTATGAGAAAAAAAAATAAATTTTTTAAACTTTTACCGTCGTGTAGAATCACCACCCAATGTGAGTGAACTTTTCCCCTGGACACCCTGTACATTGTGTGGGGATGTGATTTGTTAACATTTTAATATGAATCAGGATCAGAACATCAGTGTTAGGTTTCTACCATCGCGTCGCAGTTAATCCTTTATAAACATCAAGGTTTTTCACTTTCCGCTTATAATGACGTTATTAGGATTATTCAAATATTTTGAAATATTATTTGTCACTATTTTTTATTGGTCTGCGTTACGGAATACTTGCATATTTATTATATTACCTATAATATACTTGATACCTTTGCCATACCAAATGAGTAGGTACATGCAAGAGAGAGCTACGAGCCAAAAATGTGTATATTCTTGGTATACCTTATACTGTAGGTAATAGGCATTAAAATCGCTTGAAAAACGGCGTCTAGAAACGTTCGATTTCAAGCACAAAGCTGGTTTTTATTTATTTTGTGAATAATTTTATAAGAAAGCAAAAAAGTTAATTACGTGAAACTGTCACAGATAATCTTAGATATAACATTGTATTTTTTTAAAGTTGTTTCCTTTACGCGTTCATATTGAAAAATATTTATTTTGTAGTTTACATTGATATTTTTTATTGAGTAATTTATTTTTTTATTTGTATTCTACTCAGGCAAAACGATAGGAAAACCTTCAATTTATCTAAAGCATATTTTTCGGTATTCATAATGTTCACCAATTCGTTATAAAGATTAATCAAAATAGTGATTTAGCATTAAGCTTCGCCTTAAAACAAATGCCCCAGAATCGAGACGGCAAAAAACAAAAAGGGACCATCTCAATTATTATTATCATATATTTTAGTAATTGTCGTTATGAATTCAGGAACCTACCTTAAACGACCCTGTGTCCGGCCGGGCCCTTTTCGACCCAGACGGCCAGTGAATAAAACATAAAAACAATACAACAAGTTTTTGATTGTCTCCCAAAATTATACGTCTGACATCTGTCGGCTAAAAGTTTAGCGATAAAAAAATCGGCGTCATTTTTCAAAACGACCTGAATTTTTAATGCCCTACACGGAGAAAAATGATTACGGCTTTTTTATCATGATACTGTTAAAAATGTGACTGCACGATCATTTGAAAATATAATATTAGTCATTCAGAATATATCCGAACACGTTTACATGCAGGTGACCTTGTCTAAATAAATATAATGGACAAGATGCGAAACCATTATTATTTTTAAGAACACGTGTTCCAACTTCCTCATTTAATTTAATCTAATTGTTTTTATTGTATTACCTATTTATATGACTATTTTATTATTGATTTATATTTTAATTTTATGTTTAGGCACCTGCCTAATATTTTTTTTTTCTCTTTGTTTTATCTTATTTCCGTTTTTATATTTTTTTTACTTTATTTTATTGTTTCCCTGTTTTACTGCATTTCATGTAATATGGCAGACTGGGATCGCACTATAAAACTTAAATAAATAAATTTAAAAAAATAACATATTCGCGCTTTACTGGTAGTTTGTTATGAAAGTTGTCAAATCATTCGTTTCAGACTTACCTCAGCTCTTACTAATCTAACGAATTTGGCTGAATTTAAACGGGCTTTAAAAACAAAATTATTTAAAAAATCTTACCATTTATAAAACTTAACTTCTTTTCAATATTTTATAATAAGCCATATTCTCAAACTTCCGGTAATCGTTTGGTTTCGGTTGCCTCCTTATTGTACCTTTTAAAATGTCTGCTCAGAAGATTCTCATTTCTGACAACAAACTGCCTCCTGTTTTATATTATGATTTAGTTTTAATATTCTTGTTTTGTCCTGTCCTGCTTTTATTGTTATTCTAAGTTTTTTCATCACTTTGTATAAACAGTGTATTTAGTGTTATAATATTAGATCTGCATTGGGTAAGGCACACTGTAGGAATAATTTTAAGAACATGACCACTAATACTAAATTACCGTTTTTAAGTTTGTTATAGTAAAGCGCACTTGAAGTGAAATGACACTAAACTTCACTATATAAATCCCATAAATTTTACTTTTTCCAACTTTATGTCCGGCTTAAATCTTCCCCACAGGAAAAACTAAGCCCTTCCACACACTTTTCCACAAATTATCATCTAGACAGTCCTCATTATGCAAGTGCATTGTATAAACATGATAAATACAAAACAATAGAAGAACAACACGTCAACTCACAAGAGATCAAAATGGAAAATAATTCACCGACTCCAGATATTTTCATCAGAGGGTTCGGCTCGGTAGAATTCCTAACTGAACTTATAAATCCTACTGATCCCTCAACATAAATATTTAAAAAATCTTTCGTATTTTTATTTGCATTTTTATATATAAATTTTTTGATAGATCTAATACGCCTAAATTTTTAATGAGAGAGCTAGGTATAATGACAGTATCCGAAATAACAAATGGTAATATTTTTGTAGTCTGAGAATGCGAAATTCTTTTTACCTCATTTCCTAAATCTGTGTATTTTCTTATTTTTTCATTAACAGAATTTTGAATATTATAGGAATTTGCAATAGCGACATCAATGATATAAGTTATTTTTTTTAAATTTTGTCATGTAAAACTATATCTAAGTTTATTTATTAGTATCATTATTATTATTATAGGCCTCCAATCCCATTCTTAACGAGAAAACGAATGATTTGATCAGGTTTTTAATAAATTAACAATATTTCATATAGGTAAATTTTCTTCGTGTACTGCGAACAACTTTCCAGAGCGAGTGGGACAATGGTATTCCCGATTAGGGATGTTATGAGGCTGAAGGGAGTGGGAAAAGGGAGGAGATGGAACAAAGAAAGGTTAGGAAATATCTGGCTATTCAGGTCTTACCACCAAAAGCCATTTTATTAAAACGAAACCAAGAGTAGGTATCTATAACGTATTACGTATTTCTACAGGGTTTTCCAATAAGAAGTGTTATTTTGAATAGCCCGCTATTTCGGTAGATGTTACTTTTGAAGCTGTCATTTTTTGACATTTGACAAGTAGAAACTACCTTTAATAAAAATGGAACGCTACACGCTTCAACAACGCATTTAAATTATTAAAATTCACTTGAGTGAATCAAATGCAAATCATCTTGAGTGATGAGGCCAATTTCCACCTCCGTGGCTTCGTCAACAAGCAAAATTGTCGCATCTGGGGCTCGGAAAACCCAAGAATTATTGTTGAAAAGCCTCTTTATCCTCAACGTGTGACTGTTTGGTGCGGTTTATGGTCCGGCGGAGTCATTGGACCTTACTTTTTCGAAAATGAGGCTGGAGCAACAGTTACGGTGAATGAATTGCGCTATCGAGAGATGATTAATGATTTTTTATAGCCGAAATTGGATGGTATTGATCTAGACAATTTTTACTTTCAACAAGACGGCGCTACGTGCCACGCAAGCATCGAAACCATTGATCTTTTACGATTGAATATCAAAATAACACCTCTTATTGGAAAACCCTGTATTATGTTTTATAAGGTTGTAACTTTCATTGTAGGTTTTTTGTCAGTGGGACTGTCGCATCGCCAATTGGTTTATCTTTTTTGCGGAAGGTGCGCCTAATTATTCAGCAGTTCACAAGGGCTGAAAAGCAAAACATACTGGAATTTCTTCAAATTATTCGTAATCGTATTAAAAACGAGATTGCAGGCTATTGACGAATGAATTGATTGTCGCATCTGGGGCTCGGAAAACCCAAGAATTATTGTTGAAAAGCCTCTTTATCCTCAACGTGTGACTGTTTGGTGCGGTTTATGGTCCGGCGGAGTCATTGGACCTTACTTTTTCGAAAATGAGGCTGGAGCAACAGTTACGGTGAATGAATTGCGCTATCGAGAGATGATTAATGATTTTTTATAGCCGAAATTGGATGGTATTGATCTAGACAATTTTTACTTTCAACAAGACGGCGCTACGTGCCACGCAAGCATCGAAACCATTGATCTTTTACGATTGAATATCAAAATAACAACTCTTATTGGAAAACCCTGTATTATGTTTTATAAGGTTGTAACTTTCATTGTAGGTTTTTTGTCAGTGGGACTGTCGCATCGCCAATTGGTTTATCTTTTTTGCGGAAGGTGCGCCTAATTATTCAGCAGTTCACAAGGGCTGAAAAGCAAAACATACTGGAATTTCTTCAAATTATTCGTAATCGTATTAAAAACGAGATTGCAGGCTATTGACGAATGAATTGATGGGTATCCAGATAAACTTGTAGTATAATACCAATGTTTTGTCACGATGTCGGAACACGTGTTCATAAAAATCATTTTCGCATTTCGGCAATATATTATTAAAACAAACGCAGGTGAATGAACACGTGTTCTGATATTATTAGGAATTTAATGAAACGCGTTTTTAACCGGATTACCAATAATTTTAAGAGATTTTTTAATACATCAGCAATATTTTTTCCGTGTAGGTACCTACGCTTAACGCAAGAAAAACGAATAGGTTGACCACGAATACCAACCAAATAAAAAGCAATCAACATAAAATATACGGAATTATGGCAGGTGGCACTGAAATTGATAAGATAAATATAAAAGGTGTTACGGTGTCTATGTGAATTTGAAAAAAAAAGGCACCCCAGTGGACATGTGTGAAAAACGAAGATACATTTCGTACAAGGTTCCCTGTAGACATTCGTTTTTTTCGTTTTTACCACTGGACAAAATGTTTTTTTTTTTAAATTGAGAACCCAGTGGACATATGTAAAAATGTCGATGCCTACATAATGTTCGTCAGCAGGTATTTAATTTGTTGTTTTTATTGCTGTTTTTATATTTAAAAAAAAATGCCAACCCAGTGGACATAGGTACGTGAAAAATCTCGATACTTTCATAAGGTTCGTATGTAGCCATTCGTTATCTATACCAATTGACTTTTTTTTTAAATTGTGAACCCAGTAGACATTGTGTGTAAGATGTTGATGGTATGGATTGGTTGCTTTTACTACTGGACAATTTATTTATTTTAAATGCCCAGTGGACATGTGTGAATGCTAGGCAAAAAGCAAACCCAGTTGATATTTGTCAAGAAACGCGTATGAATATCAATGTCCACTGGGTTTAGCGACCGATTTAAGAAACTGGATCGAGAACGTATTGAAAAGGTTCATTTGCAGTGAATAAGTGGGGGTCTAGAACCGGCTGGGAGGTACCCGGCTAGTACATAATACCTACCCAGTCTATATTTAAGATCCGAAATCGGATACTGTGAAAGTTCTATGCGAAAATAAATAAAATTACAAGTTTGATAGAGCCCGCAATTGCTTTTACATGAATTATGGCTATTTGTCGTGACAAAATGTGAATAATTTTATTATAACGTTATTTTGGTATTTCGTTATAATTTTTTTACGTGATATCGCAGAAGATTTTCAACTGCTCAAAGCTGGTAGAACTATTGCACCCCCATTTGGTAAATGCCGTGAGGTAATGGTTAAAGGGAATAAGAAGAAACCTGTGATAAATTTGATTCGCTTGGTCGTGATGTGTTTTCCTGGGGCAACCTCCACTTCCTCCAAGTGACAAAATTCTTTCAGAATATTTCAGAGACGGTAAGAATCTCTTTCAAATACCTATTATTACTAAACTTTATGATGTTATAAAACGTTAACCCGATATAACAAAACATAGACAAAATAATAGATTAGGTTAGGTCAGATTTTTTTTTCGTTTTTTCTTCACTTTTCTTATATGTTCTGTTTTGTCATAGGTTAGGTTTTTATTTTCTTCGCTTTTTTTCTTTTCTTGGGTATGTGTTCTGTTTTGAACCATTATAGCGTGCCTTTTTTAAAATCCATGTAACATTGTTATATTTGTCCCAGAAAGGAGTCGTATGTGTCGTCATCGTTCTAGTATCTTCTGTCTTTTTCGTTTTCATACAAGACGTGCATGAAATTGTTTCATCGGTGTCGTCTCTATGTACGAACTCTCTCTGGAACTAAGCTATTATCTGATGTAGAACTTCTATTTGGGTTGTGCTTCATATAATCAATAAAAATAAAATAACAAAAATTATTTCGTTCAAACACAATCATTATAATTGTTTTTGTTTTCCGCATTGTGTTAACTTTTTTCAACCCTTTCGGGACGGGCGGCGGCGGCGCTCATAAGAAATAAATAAAAAAAGCCATTGAAGCCGACGCAGACCAACCGACTGCTTGTATTCCTGGTTTGGTATTTCTTTTTGTTTCAGCCCCGTAATAAGCAGTTTCGATACGCCGATATTATGGCGGCCATAACGTGTAGCTACGTTATAACGCGGGTCTCGTGTAGTGTGCAGTCAGCTTCAACAAACAACGAACAACAAATTTATTTAATAATTGAAGAAAAAGATAATACCTACTTATAAATCTAAACGCAACACGAAACTGATCATGACACAGGAAATGAAAAAAGTTATGAATCAGTAAAATTAAAAAAAAAGTATATAATTTATAGTTAATATATAAGATATAAAAACAGTTATAGCGGTATAAATTAATGATCATTCTAGACTTGTAGAAGATGTTGACAGGTGTCCCATATAAATAAAAACAGGAAAGATACATCTGAGATTCAGTTTAATCATTTTGTTTATTTGTCAACAACGCAAAAATCACTAGTAACAACGATTATCAACAACAATCGCCGCCATTTGTAAACTGTCGTTGCTCTATGGCACAGACTTGATCACGTGTATAATTTAAATTCAAAATATGTAAATTAAAATTAGTAATTTGTTAATTTAAATGTGCAATTAATTAAAATAATAAAATGAATATTATGAATACGAAACAAATTAATTTTTAGAAAACGAATTTTATAAAATATATTATGATAAAACTATACTAACTGACCGAACGATTGGTCATAATAGACCCGATATAGTTTTACATGACAAAATTTAAAAAATAACTTATATCATTGATGTCGCTATTCCAAATTCCTGTAATATTCAAAAATCTGTTAATGAAAAAATAAGAAACTACACATATGTAGGAAATGAGATAAAAAGAATTTGGCATTCTCAGACTATAAAAATATTACCATTTGTTATTTCGGCTACTGGCATTATACCTAGCTCTCTCATTAAAAATTTAGACGTATTAGGAATCTTATTAGGAATATCTATCAAAAAATTTATATAAAATAAAATGCAAAAATCAGTCATTTTAAATACATGTAGGATAACGAAAGATTTTTTAAATATTTATGTTGAGGGATCAGTAGGATTTATAGGCCCTGTTAGGAGTTCTACCGAGCCGAACCCTCTGATATGAAAATATCTGGAGTCGGTGAATTATTTTCCCATTTAATCTCTGCTGAGTTGACGTGTTGTTCTTGTATTGTTTTGTATTTATTTTGCTTATATAATGCACTTGCATAATGTTCATTGACTAGATGATCATTTGTGGAAAAGTGTGCGGAAGGGTTTAGTTTTTCCTATGGAGAAGATTTAACCCAGACATAAAATCGGAAAAGTATTTAAAAATACACAAATAAAATTAATAAGGATAAAAATAAAATAAAAGGCCTTAATAGTGATTTTTTGGGGGTATTATGGAGTGTTACGCTACCTCTTTTTTCAGCCAACGTTTCGGACAGAATAATCATCATCATCAGTCAAGATGTGAAATCCTCAAATCATATATCTTAACGGCCTGCATTTTAGTCGGTCTTGCTATTTACCGCTCTGACTATCAGGGCTGGTTCTGTGCAGGCGCAATTGGAGCGATTCTCTCCGGGCGCCAAGGAGCCAAGGATCAAAGGAGCCAAAGTGCTAACACCTAATACAGCAGCCGTATGGCTGAGGGACAGCTTTTCGAACTAAGACGTATCTTAACATGGAGGATGAAGTTGTGTTAGGAGAATGTTTTAGATGGATTAAGTCGATAAGACAAGACCAAGAGAATCAAATGCTTGTGTCAAAAGTTGGAATAACAGATGAAATTGTCTCTCAACTCGATTAATATCATTTCAAGCAACATTTTAATTCTGTAAATACTATCTACCAATCTCAGCTTTGCTATGTATATATTTTATCCATTCACTGAATTCGCGTTGGTCAAATTATGAAGCCGACTGCATTAACAAGTTCTTGTAGATATTGTACATGTTGATGTATACATTAAGATGTGTACCTCCGCCAGACATGAAATAGTGTAGGTATATATCTGTGTACCCACGGGTATGGAGTATGAACCTTTCCACTAACAAAAGATGCGGACTTCAGCTGTGCTCAATTTTTTTATATTTAATTATCGGAACGCCAAATAAAAAACCACATTTGTTTGCTTGAATTATTAATTCGATTTAATTTGCATAATTTGGGCGTGGCACATACGTATTACATGTTGGGGTGACACACTACTCTAATCTTACTCAAGAGAGGTGTCAGGCATATCATTTATTTGTATGGGATCTGTCACTTTAACAGATAACACTAACTACCATAAATATCTATGTAGGTAGTACTCTTTATTGCCCAAAATGCTAATGTAGATAAATAGTTATGCGGACATCTCCAATTCAGCATCACTAAATCAGTACAAAAGATTGTTGCTGGGGCAGTTTTCTTATGTTTAAAAGATGAGTTATTCTAATGTCATTAATTAGTTATTTTATTACATAATGAAAGTAAAATTATAACAGTAAGGCAGCTAATAATATTACAAACTCTATGTATATTTTTCAACAACAACTACCAAAAGATTACAACAAGTGCGAAATGCTAGAATGGGTTTTTTCTAATGTACCAGCAGGTGAATACCAGAACATCCTTTGAACAAAGGAACTCTTCGCATAAAGCTCAGTTTATTTATAATATGCTTAGTGAAAATTTAAAAACTATAGGACGCTTGAATGTATTCAAGATCATGGTTTAAAATGATGTACTAGCTGAGAGTGGTGATTTTGGATTACCCATGTTGTCGTTTATGTCATGTGCTTATCTATTATTATTAACCTATAAGTATGCAATTCATTTATTTGTAATTATTTTTCATTGCAATACTTATTAAGGCGATGCACTACGTCGTGTAATATTTTTAATTGAGCCGCTATCAATAACAACCCTTACGTAGATGGCGATAAGGTTTAAATTCCCGCTTAACACCATCCGCCTGTTTTGATTTATGCAAGAATAAAACATGGCCAAAAAGTGCCTTTTATTTTATTTTGTGGATGTTCAGGCATAAATATTTAATTTTTTTTCGATCATTTTATAAATAACTTAATTTGCCACATTAAACAATAAAATCGTAACCGAAAATGGGTTCGTAAGTAGGAGATTTTGAACTTTAAAGCAGTTTTCATAGGCCTTATACATTATTTTTTTCTGGGCTTATAAAAATACCTAAAAAATTCTCGATTATTTCAAAGGCCAAGATGTATTTAATTAAAGAATCTGAAACATTTCTAGGCGACCAAATTTTCAAACCAAAAACACATGATTTTGCATTACTACGTATGGCATCGCCTTAAGACAGCAGAATGTTATTGTTGCCAACGTACTGCCCAACTGTAATTTAATTCAATACCTGTAGTGTTTATTTTTGTAATAATTTCGAAGGTTTGTGTTCTCAATATTATATTAAGTTCACTTGTAATTTTTAGTTGTTGTTGTCATTTTTTAAATAAATAAAAAATGTTATTTAATCCAATGTAAAGTTAAAAAAAAACAACCAAATTAATAAAAAAATAAATATAAATTATAATTCGAAAACGACAACATTTGTGTTCTAATATCATAAGGAAGCAACCCCAATCTCATTCAACCAAGCTTTTACAAAATTAAAGTCTGCACGGCGCGGGTTGGTGTAATATAATCCCAGTACCTACTAAGCCTAGAAAAATAAAATAACAAACACGTTTCTTCATCAGGTAGGTACTTGATCGAGAATTAAATCCTGTAACATCCACCTAGAATCCTTAAAAATCTTCCCTGCATAGATGTATCGAACGCATTACGCAATGCTACCCAAAGGCCGCAAAGCAGATGTCTGACCATGGGAGGATAAGGAAGCTGTATTTACCCGGCCGGCGAGTACTGAGCACAACGCGCGCCAGGACACAGTATTTACGTAGTATCCCCTCCCCGGCTCGAGAGCACTGGGCACATCGCAAGCCATGGACCCAGTATTTACGTAGCATCCCCTCTCCTTTTCCCAGGCGAAGCTAGGCCAAACAGTGAGCGGCAACGGTCAGCCAATCAGCGTAAAGCCACGATAAACCTAGAAATATTTCTCTTTTCATATATAATTGCGCAAATTAATGTTAGATTTGCGTGCGTCTCGCCGCAACAATGCTAAATAAAAATATACAAGTTGAAAGGCTGGACTCGCGTCTATGTTGTAAAGTAATATTGAAATATGTAAACATTAATATTAAGTAGTTATAAGGATTTCCTCACACCAATGTCGGTCTGAGGACCCACTGATTCATAATGTACAATTTATTATAAAAACATTAAAAATGCTAGGGAAAAACAGTTTTCATGAGATGAAGCGGCGTAAAGAGTACTATTGAATAAATTATTTTAATATTGACTATTAAAGTCATATGAAAACACACGAAGCTGCACAAAAATGCACCTCGTTTACGCGGGGCGTTTTCAGACGCGCGCACACCGATGTGTGCACGCCCCCGCTAGTCCTATATATACCGCGCGTAAAGCGATCTCAAGTCTCTCTCTTCCGACATCTACTCTGACCGCTTCACTCTGGACTGCTTCTCCCGCTGGAACCACTACAACCGCCTTTGACTTCTGACCTTACGCTTCCTTGGACTACCTACTACTCTCTCCTTGGATACACGACATCACAGCAACCGGAAAAGGCCCTGAACATAAAGCAGCCCACCGACTAGAAGATTCAGCACCCCTTATTTACAGTCAATGTAAAGGACTTGCGTCTGATACATTGTGTGGTCCTTCGCAGCCGCATTTTCTAGTCCCCAGCTGCCAAGATGACACCATCTCTACGCTCCGGGAAGAATACATTGGAGGGAACCGGAAAAGATGAGTCACAAGCCGCTGGCAGTACCCCGCACCCTGCCGGTCCCTCACAAGCCACTGGAATGGCGATATCGGACCATTCTCCGGTACAGATACCCATCCATGACTCATCATCAGACAGCGAGGCGTCAAATGCAGATTCATTCAAACAACTGCAGCGAGAATTGAGAGCAGAAAGGCGACGAAATCGGAAATTACAGGAGGCCCTCATCGCTTCAATAGCGGCTCCTACGAAAAAACAAGCGCCTTTAGTGGAACCTGACACACATATAGAGCAGGCAACCACACATCAACAAGGCGCCATGCAGGGCGCCCTACAAGGCTCCATGCAAGGTGCCGCACAACAAAACAGCGCAGAGTACCGGTCTTCAGCATCCAACACCACGATGCGAGGCCAAACAACCCCTCTGCAGCCTGCTATCATCAACACGGAGTATCCGGCCCCAATATCCGGACAACAGCCGACCCAAACTACAGCTCAAGGGGCCTCGCAAATCCCCGCAGCATCCTACAACCCGGAATATCAGTCGGGCTCACCACATACGCAGTTCGGCCAGACACCGCCTGCAAACAACACATACGCGACATTCCCGGGCCATCCCACGGAGGATGACACGGCGCGACAAACCCAAGATTGGGTCAATAATAGAACGGAACAGGCGGCGCCAGCAAATCCGTTCCAACAGTTTGCGGCCTTTATGACGGAGGCTTTCCGCGCCTCGCAAAATGGCGGTACTCCGCGGCAGCAGTCCGAAGAAGAAAACCGCATGGCGTCCCTTATCGCACGCCAATCAAGCGCTAAGGACCTCCCATCATACTACGGAGACGCCGTAGAGTGGCCAGCATGGCGCGCTCAATTTTATCAATCAACGTCTACATGTGGGATGACGCAATCAGAAAACCTAATGCGCCTTCAGAGAGCATTGAAAGGCAAGGCTCGTGAAGCGGTAAGTCCACTCCTATTGGACCCCACGCAAGTACCGGAAATAATGGACGTGTTAGAACATCGGTTTGGTGGTGCTCACACAATTGCATCACTGATGTTTGAAAAAATAAAAAAGTTGCCGCGGCTTCCCGAAGATGCATCAAACGACGCACTTATTGAGTTTTCGGGTACAGTTCAAAATGTGGTGGCCTCACTCGGCAGTCTTAAGTGTGATTATTTATCTAACCCCGCGCTACTAAGTGAAATTGCATCGAAAATGCCTCTTGTGTTAAGAGTGGCGTGGTTGGATAAAATAGCCGATCAAGTGATAAGTGCGACAATTCAACAATTAGCCGCATTTCTAAAGCGGCTCACAAACGCGATCCCGCGTTCGGGCTTAGTTGACAATGCTCGGGCTCCAATGCGACCACGACGGGAACAAGTATATGCGCAAAATTCTCAAACTGATACGGAGAGCGAAAAGTGTGCACAGTGTTTAAATTCGCACAAAATTCACGAGTGCCCCGTGTTTTTGGGGAAAAATGTCCCCGGACGATGGGAAAAAGTAAAAAATTCCCGACTTTGCCATAAATGTCTAGACGCAAGACACCATACGAGAGCGTGCAAATATCGTGTGTGGTGTGGAGTGGGTTCTTGTCGGCTTCCTCATCATAAACTACTGCACGACCCGTCGCGTGTGAAATCATCTGCCGGTACCTCGCGCGATAGTGAAAACCAAACTGTAACCAATACCACATCGTATGGACATGAATCCGTGCTGTTGAAAGTGATACCGGTAACCATATGTGGCCCAAACGGGCAAGTGTCAATTTATGCCCTACTAGACGAGGGGTCAACTGTGACCCTTCTAGACAGTGAAACAGCGGACAAAGTGGGAGCGACCGGGCCGACCCGCGGGCTCCGTATTCACGGGGCAAGTGGTATGTGTTCGTCGGATAGTACATCCCGGCGAGTTAAACTATCAGTGCGCGGGGACGGTGACGAATATGTTATTACGGCGAATACAGTGCGAAACCTGGACCTACCGCAACAAAACATAGCTGGTCGGTGCCAAGTGAAACCAAAAATATTATTGGGACAGGACAACGTGCATCTTATCGTGTCAAGAGAGGTGCGCGAAGACACAGAGAAAAGAATGCTGTCCCGTACTGCACTCGGTTGGATCGCGCATGGAGGCATTCATCCCGTAGAAAATATAACGCTGAGCATTATCGGTGAAGCCGAGAGTGGAGACCAACAGCTCTCAGAGCTAATAAAACAAAACTTTGCGATCGATTCACTTGGAGTGACGTCAGCGACACGCGTAGATGCGACCATACAGCGAGCAGAGGCGCTTATGGAAAACACCACTCGGCCATGTAACACCGACCGGTGGGAAACGGGCCTACTGTGGAAAGAAGATAAAACGCGCCTGCCTGACAACAAACAGTGCGCGCTAAAACGATTGTACGCATTGGAGAGAAAGCTTATGAAGAATGATACATTAGCAGCAGCATATAAAGTTAAAATTAACTCTCTGATTGAACGTGGATACGCGCGCAAATTAAATATTCAAGAAGCGGCCATTCCAAGCCCTCGAAAATGGTACTTACCGCATTTCGCGGTAGTTAATCCCAATAAACCGGGAAAGCTAAGAGTTGTTTTCGACGCAGCAAGCCGCTGTCGAGGTGTATCATTAAATGATAAACTGTTAACAGGGCCCGATCTGCTCTCCTCGCTATTGGGTAACATTTTGCGCTTCCGCGAAGGAAAAATCGCGCTCGCGGCAGATATTGCAGAAATGTTCTTACAAATAAAAATAAAAAGTGAGGACCAACCATCTCAACTATTTATGTGGAGAGCAACGCCAAATGAAGAGCCGAGCACTTACATGCTCACCTCTATGATGTTTGGGGCAACTTGTTCCCCAAGCAGCGCGCAATTCGTGCGAAACAAGGTAGCTGAGCAACACAAAGTGCAATATACCGCCGCGGCAACAGCCATACAGGAAAAATTTTATATGGATGATTATCTCGACGCCGTGGACACATCGGACGAAGCCGCCAAATTGGTACGGGAGGTGAGCGCAATCCTTGCAAGTGGGGGTTTTCTGCTCACTAATTGGGCTTCAAATGACCCTGCCGCCATTGCAGAAGTACCCTTTGAAAAACGGGCGAAATCGGCAATACCTATCAGCAGCGGGGACCACGAAAACGAGCGCATACTAGGCCTCGTATGGGACCCCATAGGTGATCACTTTCTCTACAGCTTCAGGGAGGCAGCCTCAGCCGAGATGATCCCACACCCAACGAAAAGACAACTACTAAGTATTGTCATGAAGATTTTTGATCCAATTGGTTTCGTATCATGCTTGACAATACGCTCAAAAATACTTCTACAAGCAGTGTGGAGATCAAATATAGGTTGGGATGAACTAATAAAACCCGAGCACGCGAATAAATGGTCGGAATGGCTACTACTTCTCAGCCAGAGTAGCGTTTCTATACCACGAAGATGCCTCATTAATAAAAACGGCAATTTTGAACTCCACCTGTTCTGCGATGCATCGGAGTCGGCGTGTTGCGCTATTGCTTATTTAACCGAAAACTCCCAGGAAGGCACACACTCAACATTCCTGGCTAGTAAATGTAAAGTGGCACCATTGAAACCTCTGTCTATACCGCGGCTTGAGCTACAAGCAGCCTTAATGGCCGCACGATTGGCGGCTATAATCAAAAGGGAAAGCCAAATTCACTTAAGAAGAATAACATATTGGACGGACTCAACGACTGTCTTGTGTTGGCTAAGGACAGACCCGAGGACTTACTCCGCCTTCGTGGCCAACCGGCTAGGAGAGATTGATGATTTAAGTGAAATAATTAATTGGAGATGGGTACCTACTAAATTAAACCCGGCCGATATCGGTACAAGAGACATCGAGCCGCCCGACCTCTCGCCCACTAGCAGGTGGTTTTGCGGTCCTGCCTTTATTACCCACCCAGAAGCTACATGGCCCCGTGAAAAGGAGCCAATCATCCGACCTGATAACCAAGTTTTGGAGGTGAGGCCTCAATATGTCGGCCTCACAATAATAAAAGGAGGCGGATTACCTCTTATTGAGCGATTTTCATCGTGGCATCGGCTCATACGCACCACTGGATGGGTTCTCCGCTTCATAGGGAGATGTCGACCGAACCCCAACAAATCATCAGAAGGTCCTCTGAGTGCCGAAGAGACTCGAGGAGCAGAAACATTATGGGTAAAGAAATCTCAAGCAGACTCTTTCGCGGCCGAAATTTGCGCTACCCGAAAAGGCGATACACTACCCGCCGACAGTCGCTTGCGAACGTTAACGCCTTTCCTTGGCCCAGATGGCATTATACGAATGGGCTCACGGTTACAAGCCCTGAAAGGAGTTGCCAGCGGAGTACGGACACCAGTCATCCTGGATGGTGACGAGGTATACACTCGGCTCCTGATCCGCCACTATCATCAAATGGCGGACCATTCGAGTACCGAAAAAACCATGGCGGAAATCAGAGGCAGCTTTTTTATATTGAAATTGCGCACCAACCTTCGCCGAATAGCGCATGAATGCCTAGTATGCCGCATTAGGAGAGCTCAACCACTGCCACCACTGATGGGACCATTGCCGGCTGCCAGGCTTACCCACCACGTGAGCCCCTTCACGCACTGCGGCCTAGACTATTTTGGCCCTATGGAAGTAACAATCGGCAGGCGTCGAGAGAAACGGTACGGGGCATTATTCACCTGCCTGTCAACCAGGGCTGTACATCTCGAGCTAGCGGCCTCGCTAAGTGCCGATTCAGCTATAATGGCAATGCAGCGAATGTCAGCTAGACGAGGCCAGCCCGAATGTATATACTCCGATAACGGGACTAATTTCCATGGCGCTGACAAAGAAATCCGAGACGCGCTGGAATCAATCAGTCGAGACCCTAGAGTACAAAACTACATTGCAACACAAAAAACATCGTGGAAATTTATCCCCCCCCTGTCTCCCCACATGGGGGGAGCTTGGGAGCGCCTCGTACGCTCTATAAAGAGAGCCCTCAAGTCAACTATGAAAGAGCGCTCACCGAAAGAAGAAACTCTCCTCACGGCCCTGGCAGAAGCAGAGTACATAGTGAACAATCGCCCGCTGACTCATGTCTCCGTCGACCCGAGAGATGAGGAACCGCTAACCCCTAACCATTTTTTGCTGGGATCAGCAGGAAAGCGGCCACACCTGTCACTGTATGCGGCAAAAGAAGAAGAGGTCTGCCTAAGAAAACAATGGCGAATCAGCCAGCAATTAGCAGATATGTTTTGGCGGCGATGGATGAAGGAATACTTGCCCACTATAGCCGCACGTCAAAAATGGCACCAGCCAGGTACCCCTATCAAAACGGGTGATCTTGTGCTAATCGTGGATCCCGCTTTGCCCCGCAATAGTTGGCCCCGCGGGCGAATCATTGAAACAATGCCCGCCGCTGATGGGCATGTAAGGACCGTTCGGGTCCAAACCAACACCGGAGTGTACGTGCGCCCAGCGGTCAAAATTGCCGTACTCATGACGACACCAAACACGGGCCCTAAATCACAAGAGGCCCCCCCACGCCGCCAAAAAGGAACCGGCCGAATGGATCGCCGCCGGACAAAAGCATCCCGTCACGTTCGAATTTGCTAGGCGCAGCCGATACTGCACCGGGGGGAGGATGTATCGAACGCATTACGCAATGCTACCCAAAGGCCGCAAAGCAGATGTCTGACCATGGGAGGATAAGGAAGCTGTATTTACCCGGCCGGCGAGTACTGAGCACAACGCGCGCCAGGACACAGTATTTACGTAGTATCCCCTCCCCGGCTCGAGAGCACTGGGCACATCGCAAGCCATGGACCCAGTATTTACGTAGCATCCCCTCTCCTTTTCCCAGGCGAAGCTAGGCCAAACAGTGAGCGGCAACGGTCAGCCAATCAGCGTAAAGCCACGATAAACCTAGAAATATTTCTCTTTTCATATATAATTGCGCAAATTAATGTTAGATTTGCGTGCGTCTCGCCGCAACAATGCTAAATAAAAATATACAAGTTGAAAGGCTGGACTCGCGTCTATGTTGTAAAGTAATATTGAAATATGTAAACATTAATATTAAGTAGTTATAAGGATTTCCTCACACCAATGTCGGTCTGAGGACCCACTGATTCATAATGTACAATTTATTATAAAAACATTAAAAATGCTAGGGAAAAACAGTTTTCATGAGATGAAGCGGCGTAAAGAGTACTATTGAATAAATTATTTTAATATTGACTATTAAAGTCATATGAAAACACACGAAGCTGCACAAAAATGCACCTCGTTTACGCGGGGCGTTTTCAGACGCGCGCACACCGATGTGTGCACGCCCCCGCTAGTCCTATATATACCGCGCGTAAAGCGATCTCAAGTCTCTCTCTTCCGACATCTACTCTGACCGCTTCACTCTGGACTGCTTCTCCCGCTGGAACCACTACAACCGCCTTTGACTTCTGACCTTACGCTTCCTTGGACTACCTACTACTCTCTCCTTGGATACACGACATCACAGCAACCGGAAAAGGCCCTGAACATAAAGCAGCCCACCGACTAGAAGATTCAGCACCCCTTATTTACAGTCAATGTAAAGGACTTGCGTCTGATACAATAATATCTCGTAAACTTATTTAAAAATATTTATTTTCATTACTGAAATAAAATTTTCAGCGAAAAAGGGTAATTTAAAATAAAGGCTTGTTATTTTTTTGACCAGCCCTGTAGCAACATTGTATAGTACATTTAATGTCCGTGTTAGTCACAGTGAAACACTGGTTTATGTTTTATAGCATTCATAGTGTAGGTACCTCCCTGGTACTGGGTCTGCTAGGCTAAGCTAACGGGTTTATTCTACATACCTCCATACTTACTCATTAACGCTTTCCTGTGATTTCACATCACTAATAAATCGATTCTTTATATGTAATGAAATATTAAGTAATCATTGAATACAATAGAATACTTCTAGGAATTGAACCCAGGACCTTAGACTTCTCGGGGTGCTGCTCTACCACTGAGCTGATCCGATCGAATTTACTTCGATCAATATAAAGTTTTTTTACATAAATTTTTCGACATCTGTCTCACTAGGGTGTACCTATTTAACTGTATCATACTTCGACTAAGAACTACCAACAGTGTCTTCATTTTCTTAACGCATATATTTATTGGCTGCTATCTTTATGTGTGATCGAAAGATTCTTTCCGAACTAAATGCAATCTGGATAGTGTCTTGAATAAATGTATCCGTTTTTATTTTTATGTCCGACATCTATTGACTTTTCTGCCAAAGTCTAGGATGAATGAAAATGAATTAATGAAACAAAAAAGTATCTGTAGCGACTTTTGAATTGGCAAGTTAATAAGTAAGTTTACAAGTTGAAACGTAGCGTCACCTCCCAAAAAATTGTCGATTTCCATAAAATATATTTTTTAATGGCTAGGTAGGTCCGTGTAATTATCTGCCTCAAAACATAATAGAAAAATGACGTGGGTAGGTTAGGTACCAGCTTACTGAGAAATAATTTAATTTCCTCACGCTGGCCACACCGACCTCTGAAGGCGTTCGATTTTTAAAATCCATTCCACGGACGGATTGGGTCCGCCCCGACCGCATTTGGGCTAAGAAATATATTACCAAAACAATTTTTAATATCTGGCCGTGATCTGACCTGAAAATATAAAGCGTACAGGGCTCTCGGTATTTGGTGGTCAATACAATATTTTTAAAATTTTTTAATATAAATTAATTATAAGATTTTAGACACAAATCACAGAAAAATCAAAATACAACTCTGCCGAAATCAGGATATTATTTTGTTTGCTAGAGAAATTTAATTTACCTTTTCTTATTTTAGCTCTACGCGGGAGGCCATGAGAAAAAAATAACTCTGAGTGGCTTTTTGAGGAAAGGAAGGAGAGGATGTTCTAAGAAGGAAAAGGGTACTACCACCAGTGGCGGCTCGTGTCGTTTTGGTGTACTTGTTTAATTTTGTAAATGATAAGTTCTTAATAATTCTGGATACAGTCGCCATCTATGGATTGTTTGAATAATTGATTATTAGAAATGGTGTGAATCTGCACTAACGTTCTAGAACTCTAACCCTGTCGATAAACAGTTGCTTCTTTTTCATTGTGTTTTTCCGAATCTGTCAATGGTTTAGTATTTCAACCTATAAAGGGACTGTTACCAGTCAAAAAGTGTTCTTTCTACAGAAATTTATTACAGTAAACAGTGTTTATTTGTACAAGGGTCAGGCCCGTTATCAATAAATTGTTATTGTCAACGTTGATATTATAAAAAGCATGTTTTGTGATTCAAAATAAAAAAGTTATAATACGCTCCAAGTGTTTCCAGTAAAGTCCATAAACCAGAAAAATGTACTGTACTAGAGTGCTAAAATTACAAAAAAATGAAATTATTGATGATGTTGTAACTGAAAACGATTTTTATTTTTTTCGATTTTTTGTTAGAAAATTTTCAGGAAATTTAGGGTTGGCCGTGAAAAAAATTTTCAAAAAAATAAAACAGCGCTTTCAGTTACAACAACATCAATAATGCCATTTTTTGTAATATTAGCGCTCTATTACATCCAAAAGTCACGAGCTGCCACTGATGACCAGTTGGGGTAACCTTTGCCAGGGGTGCTGTTTATCCAATAAATGGTTACCTGGGCGACGGTATCCGAACCTGCCTCCCAAATTATGCCTACCTCAGTATGTTTGAAATCATCGTGTTAGATACTCCTCCATGGAAGCGTTTGCTTGTAGTTGGGTTAGGTTAGGTTATATTGCCCATATTGGATTTTTTTAAACGTCACCACACAAGTAAATGGACGATAATAAAAAAAATGTTTCGGTCTCAGATTGTGCAGTATATGATTTAAGCTATACATCGCTAAGTACCTACCATATACATTATAATAAGGTAATTAGAAAGTAGAGCATCGAAACCAACGGGAATTTGATTAATTTGTTTTGAAATCATGCGATAATACAATATTAGTATTTGTGAAGTTGAAATTATTTATGAAATATTTGCCCGGGAATTGCCCTTCAAAAGCCAAGAAAAAAATATTTTTTTAAATTAGTGGCACTCACACGGAGACAATTGAGTATTGCTATTTTTTAAGAATCTATAAAAATTATTGGTACTCCGTTTAAAAACGGGATTGCAGGCCTTGACGAATAAATTAACAGGTTTCCTGAAAAACTTTTTGTAAATCACGAATATATTATTGTCACGATATCGGAACACGTGTTCATAAAAATCTTAAAATTTTCGTATTTCGTCATGATCAAGGCAAATGCAAGTACATATACCTACACATGTTCCGATATATTAGAAATTTACTAAAAGTTAATCAGGAAACGGGCCTGCAATCCCGTTTTTAACCGGATTATCAATAATTTAAAGATGTTCTTAATAAATTAGCAATATCTACTTATTTTTCTCCGTGCACCGTTAGTAAACTTGTGAAAAAATTAAACAAAAGAAATACATAGGTATTCCAAGTATAGATTTAAATATTATTAAAACAAACAAGAAATTGATACCTACTTTATCTCTTGGTTCCACAAACATTTCCAATTTTGAAAATTAACAGTTCATTGATGTGAACAATTTTACGCATTACGCAGGAATTTTTCACATCACTAGACGCATGCACCAATGCACCGACAACCAAAATTAGTACGATTAATTATAGTGGCAAAGTTGTATTTCAAATTTTGTGACTTCATAATATCTATATTTTAAATCTTCCATTGGGTCATTGCGCACCAACCTTGTGCAATATCCAAGTTCCGTCATTCTATATTCTATCAAGTTGATTTATATTTAATTTAATTTATAGTACACATTACTACCAATCGTTCTGTATGGT
The DNA here is from genome assembly GCA_026573805.1 of Hesperophylax magnus. Lineage (NCBI taxonomy): Eukaryota > Metazoa > Arthropoda > Insecta > Trichoptera > Limnephilidae > Hesperophylax > Hesperophylax magnus. Next base: position 5,670,796 of record JAIUSX010000184.1, on the reverse strand, counting down.
AAACCTGCAAACAAACCATTCTGTCGGCCGCCGACCCATGTAAGGAGAAAATATATAATTTTTCCCGCCTCTTTCGTTATCGGGGTTTCGAAAAAGGAACGCGGCGACGCCATGTTTCCAAGATGGCGGCCGCCGGTGCCGCCTTGTCGCTTATCGCCTGTCAAACTAAACTTGTAAATCTAGGCATATATTTATTTATTTATTATTCTTACATAGCCCGAGAAACAGTAAATGATAATTTCGAAATTGTTTATTTAACGGTTCTTGATTCAGATATTGATTTTGAAAGCAAATAAAGCACCTTTTTGTATTTACATTTGGGTTAATACGTAAGTAGAAAGTGGATGAAGAAACTAGTTGTAGGCGGCCTTAATAGAAGTGCTAATTCGTGTTATTAGATTGCATACTATGGTCTGTGGTGTTATATATTCTAATTATATCTTTTTTCTCGACTTGTTTTTGTGTAAGTCGGTAGGTATGTGGAACGAGCTACCGGCATCTGTTTTTCATCCTTCATATCCAAGATTCTTCAAGACATGCATTAATAAGTCCCTTTCTAAAGCCCCTACCTTAACGCTCCTCATAGCGTTACCCAACTGGGCGATAGCATTGCCTTTACACTGTACAAACAGGGGGCGCTCTTGCGAGGTGTCACTTTAAGAAAATAGCTCTTGTGAAAGACCACCATTTAGAATCGAAACGCAAAGTACTTCCCGACCATACCCCAAATGTGAATGCCATAAAACCACTGACTTAGGAAAATTGAGGGCAATTGGGACTCTCGTGCGGTATTCTCTTCAGAATGGAAGATAACAAATGTTCTAATAATTTAGTAGGATCATGGAATCCCCAATTTAAGTGTGTTTTGAAGGGGTAACAAAAAAAGTCTAAAAATATGGAGATGGAGAGAAAGGTTGGGAACATGGAGAAAACTTAAGAGTCTCCTCAAATTATTCGTATTCCTGTTAAAAACTGGATTGTAAGCCATTAACGAATGAATTAAAAGGTATCCAGATAAACTTTAAATAAAATACCAATGTTTTTTCACGATGTCTGAACAGATCCAAACACGTAGCATAACATTTTTGGATTTCGTCAATATATATTATTAAGACAATTTATCAGTAAACGGCTCGCAGTTGGATTACCAATAAATTTAAGAGATTTTTAATAAATCAGCATTACTTTTCTCGCCTGAACAGACTATGCAATAATTACAATAGCGTATTATCCAAGGTTGATATTTTCAGTTGCGAACTTACCAAATACAAGAGGTCTATAAAAGAATATTTCTCTGATGGTTTGTGAATAATATTTATGTCTCTATTGTTTATATTTTTATTATGTTTTGATTTATATCTACAACCTCTCTCCATGGCTATAAATGAATTGTTTTGTAAATTTTTCGTTTTATATAATCTTTTGTTTTGTATAAAGTTTTTAATTCATATTCCTTTCTCACAAATTTAAATAACTTTAAACCATATTATGCTGTCTCAGTTAAAGTCACAAGGAGAAAATCCATAGTTGGTTTTATTTTATTATATAATACTTACCTATGTACAAACTGATTAAATGTAAACTGTCGATTTCCCAAAAATGAATAAATAAATAAATAAATTACTAATTTTTCTCCGTGAAGTAGGTATCTTGTCACCAAACAAGACAAGCCATTTTAAGCAACATTTTTCTCTTACCGACGTGATCTAAATATTAGCAGAGTTGATGTTTTCTTCTTACATGGCCCATCAAATATTGAACGCAGCTCTCATTTGGAATAAAGAAAATATCACGTAAACACAACATTGCAAACATATTATCTTAGTATATAATCAAACACTAATAAAACAACAATAATTAATATTGTAATTGCAGACGCATTTTGTTTTGTTTTAAATCGACCGCGTATTTTAATTCAGTGATTTAATCACAATGTCTGACATTCAAAAAACTAATCTCTTGGTAAATGAAGCATTCTGCATTATTCACTAAACGGCGTTTCAGTCTGGTGGGTTTGACTGAATCTGATGTAGTGGTCGACAACTATAAGTCAGTATTTATTTATAATAAAACACATTTATAAACAAACACACTTGACGGCCGGCATAGTCCAGTGGTAACGCATTGGACTGCCATTCCGAAGGTCGCGGGTTCGAACCCGGCGTGCGCAAATAAATTTTATTTGATTGATTTGTGTTATTTCACAATTAATTAATTAAAATAATATATAGTATATTTGCGGCACGTTCCAGAGTGGAAGATACTACCAGTATCGCCCTGGTGTAAGACCACCATTCAGAATTGAAACGTTGCTCCAAATGGCTTTAGCCGTGTTTAGTGACTAGATCTGAATAGCCAGGTACTTCCCCACCTTCCTCTTTCCCTTCCCCACTTACCTTCAGCCTCACAACGTCCCCCAATTGGGGATGCCATAGTCTCACTGGCTCCAGACGGGAGCAGTTGGGACTCTTGTGAGGTATTCACTATAAAAAAAAATAAAAAAAAAATTGTTTTTGACCACGATAGTTTTATTTTCACTCTACCGGTTTCGGAAGATCCCTTCCTTCGTCAGGAGAATATTTAAAACTGATCTACTACACAAAATATTGACACATTGTAAATTAGATAATTTAGAAGCACTTGAAATCAGAAAATCCCTCAATAATAACTCCAGTATAATAAATAACCAAATTAATCTGTCTTATAGTCTTATTCTTGACATATTTCCAGTTAACCGCTCTGTTCTTCCTGGAATTCCCGTAATTACCCCTTCCACTTTGTCCACATCTCCCTCAAACACTTAACATTTTTGTATTTATGTGTCAATATTTTGTGTAGTAGATCAGTTTTAAATATTCTCCTGACGAAGGAAGGGATCTTCCGAAACCGGTAGAGTGAAAATAAAACTATCGTGGTCATAAACAAATTTATGTGTTTTTATTATAAATTATGATGAGCCACAAAGTGAATGCTTTTTACAATTACGCAGTATTTATTTATTCACTTATACATACAGTTTATAGGTATACATATTGACATTGGGTGCAATTAATAGGTACAGGTAGATGTTCCACATATAAAACGTGGTAGTAGAATGATATGTGATATGCAAATGTATATACATGATTGAAGCTTAGGTAGCAATGTTCTGTGAACACCTCACTAGGAGAACCTGTGCCAAGGTGTTCGCATGGGTGTTGTTCTGCCGTAATAAGTGGAAACACAACATCCTCCTTGGGAGTCTCCACCGTAGTTCCACCTATTATTATTAGGTTAGGAGTTAGAAGCTGTGTTGACATGTTTATCATAATATTATATGGACACGATGTAGTAATTTGAAGTATTTTAGTAAAGAACATATTAGTCCACCGTGACGACCCCCTGATCATGCTCTAGAATTGCCCAGGTGAAAGGCCACCTTTTGGAATCGAAATGTTGCTTGAAATGACTTTATCCGTGATTTTCCCAACAAACAATGTTGGTTGTGCAAAGCCTTTTTCATGCAAAACTTAAAATTGGATTTTAGGCTAAACTGAAAAATTATATTTTTATTCTATTTCTATGAGTAAGTATCTAGTATGGATATATGTGACTTAATGGCGATTATTTGTGACTTAATGGCAATTATTTGTGACTTAGTGGCAATTATTTGTGACTTAATGGCAATTATTTGTGACTTAGTGGCAAATATTTGTGACTTAATGGCAATTATTTGTGACATAATGGCAATTATTTGTGACTTAATAACAATTATTGATGACTTAATGGCAATTATTTGTGACTTAATGGCAATTATTAGTGACTTAATGGCAATTATTGATGACTTAAAGGCAATTATTTGTGTATTAATAGCAATTATTGATGACTTAATGGCAATTATTTTTGACTTAATGGCAATTATTAGTGACTTAATGGCAATAATGTGTGCCTTCAATATAATAACTAAATAATTATCTTACCTTCTTACTAATATGAATTTTTGAAAAAAAACTATTTCATGGGCACCTTTTGATTACAAAAATAATTATTCAATTTGGTTGAGTATTTTATCCTCAAATCCAAATTAATGTTTCGCTTAAAAAAATATAAATAAAAATTAGACCCTAAATCTAAACCCTCAATATGTAGAAACGAAATTTTAAACAGCTCGAGTGAACAGTTTCCATTATTTATGTGAACATAAATGCGGAAATTAATCAAAGTACCCAATTATTTATGTTGACGTCAATCCTAAAAGTCTCTCTCTTAAGTCAAATTTAGATAATATTTATGTAATTTAGGTTACGAATGTTGTCGACCACTTTATCGGTGCATTGTTAAGTTTGTTTGTAGGTTTTGTTGTTTTCATTTATTTACTCTCAAGTATAATAGCATTTGGGAAAAAGTCAGTCACCCCTGGACTGAACCTTCAACCAGCGACTATGCAATGATTTGTCGGCCAATATTCGTTAAGACAGCTGTGAAGATATTTTGTTAGAAATCTGTTTAGCAAATGTGTTATTTTTTATATGAATAGGTTGGTTACATGGTATAAAATATATTTGCTACCAATATCCACCACACACCTCTTTATTGGTACGCACTCCTTGTTTAATTCAAATTTACGCTTCTTATGCATAGGTTCTGTTTTTACTGCATTTTAACATAGCCACACTCAAGTAGGTAGGTATTTGTATTACTTGACAGTTCCGTGCCTCACTACCATTCATCGGGGTTGGCACCAACACTCCGTTGTGGACTGCTAGCCTCAATGATTTGAACAACTTTTAATTAGATAGCATAAGCAGATAGTAGATAGATAAGTACTTCCTAAATATACATTATATTATTATAGTCTAAGAAAGGCGATCCACATCAAAATCACCACAATAAGTGAAGTTAAGGCACAAATATTTTAATATTTTTTCGATCATTATCCAAAGAACATATTTAGCAACATTGTAAAATTAAATCATATCAGAAAGGGGGTTCATAAGTAGGAGATTTTAAACGTGATAGATTTTTTTTTTAAAATTTAACATTAAATTATTTAGGCTTTCCAAAATTATAGCACAGACCAAAGATGTGTTCTACGGTCAGTATTAAGTCAGTAGTAAATCATCTATAATATTTCGGAGACCGGATAAATCATCAAAATGATAATTCATCACATCTTTAAAAAGTTATACAAAGTCATGGAAAGTGATGAAACAAAAACTTTATTAACTGGGTTAAGTAGGTTAGGTTAGGTTAATTTTTTTTTCATCGTTTTTAATGACTTTATAAAGGTGATTTTATAACTTTTTAAAGGTGTGTTGAATGGTCACTGTGTTGAGTTAGCATGGAACCAATATTTCTAGGTGATCAAATTTTCAAACCAAAAACACTATATTTTGTATTACTTCGCGTTGTATTATATTTGTGACAGATTTGTATGACAGTTCGTTCTCTCTGCGTACACCTGCAGAAACGATGTGATAGTATATGTATTATATATCTAGGTAGGTAGATACTTTACCGAATTCCACTCCCCCCCCCATATGTATGTAGGTATAAAACCCAGCTTTTTCATTTTATTTATTAAAATTCTACGTGGTTCTTATCTGGCGTTCGAGCTTGGGACCCTGGGCGAACACGCCCAGCCGTGCCCCTAATTATACGGCCAGTGGGTGCCCGCCTATATGGATGTGCTGCGCCCCCGGGCCCCTCTGCCCTAACCCGTACCCCGGGCCCCCTGCTTTGTGCCCGGGCTCGGGCTTATGCCCACCTGTTTTGTGGGCCCGTTTCAGACTACGGTGTATATGTGGTGCGAAACATAGCCTGGGTTGCCAACTGACAAAAGGAACGTAAAATACAACGATAGATAGATAGTCGTGTTACCAATAAATAGCGTTTTCTACTTTGCCGTTTGCCGTTAGCATTTGCCCTTGTGTAAGACCACCATTCAGAATTGAAACGTTAAAATGGCTTTAGCCATTTATCTGAATAGCCAAGTACTTCCCTACCTTCCTCTTTCCCATTTCCTTCCCCTCCACACTACCCCAGCCTCACAACGTACCCTAATTGGGGATGCCATAATCTCACTGGCTCCAAACGGCTGGGAGCAGTTGGGACTGTGAGTTCACACAAAACAAATACAAAAATGCTTGAGTCGAAACATGCCAAGAAAAAAGTACCTGAGTATATTTATTTACCTATGAATATGAATGGAGTAATGTGCCAGAACACGAATGTGAATCCTTTCTGCTACCACGTGAAATATCAGTTGGTAATGTGCCAGAACACGAATGTGAATCCTCTCTGCTACCACGTGACATATTAGTTAGTAATGTGCCAGAACACGAATTTGAATCCTCTCTGATACCACGTGACATATTAGTTAGTAATGTGCCAGAACACGAATGTGAATCCTCTCTGCTACCACGTGACATATTAGTTAGTAATGTGCCAGAACACGAATATGAATCCTCACTGCCTACCACGTGACATATTAGTTAGTCAGATAATATATGTATAATAAAAATATTTTTTAATTAATAACAATTAAAAAAATATTAATAAAAATTAAATTGAAATCCCCTGAAAATAATCAATACAACATCCTTTAGCGTCATATTAATCGATATATTCAAAGGAACACGACTTTTTACCCAGTCTAAACCTAGAAACTCCCGTCCCTCTCCCCCATTCAATAAAACTTACAGGCGCACCAAGTGAGAAAGAGACACAGTTATTAGAAAACGAGGAGTGGCGATTGTGTTTTTCTCTCGCTCGCACGCGCTGTGGGGGTGCGTAAGGCATACAAGCGGAAGGGGGATGAAAGACTCCTTTGAATTGTAATAAAGGGGATCTTAAGAAATATTAGGGGCTTTATGTATATTTGAAATGGGGATTCCAACTGGTGTTAATATATTATTTTCATCGCAGTGAAAAATTTATCCATTCATTATTTTTTACAGGAGACAGATATTTCGCGGTACCTGGTCGTTATCAAACTATAGATAAGCAAAGTTATTACTAAACATTTCGTAACATGAATATTTATTTATTTAAATACAAACGGAAGAACATGTGCCATCAACATAAATCTTTAGTTACTCCCAGTATTGCCCCGGTGTAAGACCACCATTTAGAATTGAAACGTTGCTTGAAATGGCCTTGACTGTGTTTGGTGACCAGATCTGAAAAGCCAGGTATTTCCCCACTACCTTAGCCTCACAATATACCCCAATTGTGGATGCATAGTATCACTGGCTCTAGACGATTGGGAGAAGTAGTGGAGAGGGAAAAGAGGTATCTTCAAATCTGTTTACTAAACACGGCTAAAGCTATTTAAAGCAACGTTTCAATTCTGAATAATAGTCTTACACTAGGGCGATACTGAGAAAATCTTCCACTCTTAAACGTGCCGCAAATATACCATGTATACTACCATTAGATCAAGGCTTCCTAGTATGCATTATTGTAACAATCATACTACGGTTTCAGGCTAAAATTTTGTTATAAATAGATTTCACACCACTGGTAACTCATATGCTATGTTAGCTGATGTTTTTAATATGCCTCTATTGAAATATAAATCTGTACTGATTAAACATTTTAGCATATATTAATGAGATCACTTCATAACAGGTATTTTGTTTTGTTTCTTTTTTTATTTCTTTTAATAACTTACGAATTTTGTATTCTTTTTTCTTGTTAACTTATTTAATCTTTTAATTTTTCCTTTCTTTCCATATTGTACTATGACTGACAATAACTTTCAAGTATGTGAATGGCACTTTTGCCTTTAATTCTAAAAAAATAAATAAATATTATTTAAATGATTAAATTATGAAGTAACATATATTTACCGAGATCTTCGGCTTGCTAGTAGAGGCGACGAAGGCCGTCAAAAACGTCGGAGACCATCAAAATGTAATGCCTATTTTTTTTTATTTTTATCAATGTCCTCTGCGTGTAAACTCTTATCTTCTCCAAGCTTTAACTTTCCAAGAAAACTGTGTTTACCTGTAGTGACTTGCCAGATAAGTATGTACATAATACGATATATCCTAGCAGAAAATATTTGTACACCACACTTGAGGTGATTTTTCACAAAACGGCGCTTTACAAATTAATTATTCAATATTTTTTTATTTGATTCAATATTGTATTTGTATGCGTTTCTTGAAAGAATTGAGTTTTTATAAGGATAAAACTGTTGATTCATATTCATATTGCGTACGTGTACAGAAAAATAAGTATTGCTTATTTATTAAAATCCTGTTAAAAACGGGATTGCCTGCCGTTTCCTAATAAACTTTAAGTACAGTCATAATATATAGGAACACGTGTTCATTCACCTGCGTTTGTCCTGATTTTTTGAACGCGCGATCCGACAGCGCTATAACACATTCGTGTTTAACTGATAGTTTATTAGAAAACCTGCCAATTTATTCGTTAAAGTCATCAGTTCCGTTTTTAATCAGAATGCGATTAATTTGAAGAGATTTTTAACAAATTAGCAATATTTTATGTTGGTAAGTTTTCTACGCATACGGGATGTTAAAACGAAGATGCATAAAAATATACATAGAGGTGTTCGTGATTTCAAATTACATTTTTTAGTATCATTTCGGAATCAGTCCTGCCTAAATCCAACAACCATTTTGTCACTCTTGGACCGAAGGATTACAATTCACACAGTTTCAGCTGAGAGGGGATTTTATTATATATTTTAGGACCGAGATATGAGAATATTTTTTGATAAGCCGCTCAGTTGCTTGTTGGAACCGAAAGGTCATTCCTTCCCTTACTTCTAGTTTGATGTTTGTGTTCGGCTGTTTTCATTTTGTTTTTATTTTTATGAATATGGATTACAATTTTTTTTATATAGCACTGTCGGACATCTAGTACATTAAATTCCTTGAAGAGAGCGTCGCTCGAATATCTGAAAGGTTTCTTCATAATAACACGTAAAATAGATTTCTGTGCCTTCAATAGCAGGTTTAATGTTGTTCTTCCTGCACCTCCCCACCCAATGCAACCGTAGGTTATGATTGAGTTACACAGCCCGTAGTATATGTTTTTTAAGTCTTGTTTTTTTTTTAAATTTCCCGTAATGAAATAAATATGTGAATCAGGGTGCGCACTCTTTTAGCTACATTTTAAATCTGGTTCTTCCATTTGAGGTTATTATCAATTATAACGCCTAAATATTTAATAAATTTAACGCACTCGAGGCCTTCACACTTACATGGAGGGTTATTATTTCCAAAATTACAGTTAATTTTATGTATTATAAGGTGGTGAGGTGTTTGGGGTTGCCCTGAAATAGTAGAACTGAATGTTAGGTATTTGATTTTTGATACGTTTAATGTAAGCAAATTGCTGTCCAGCCATTGTTTCACTCTGTTTATACCGGTGTTAGCAAGGTGGTGTGTTTCCTTCCAATCGTCTCCTTCAAACAATATAACGGTATCATCTGCGAACGTAATAATTTTCCCACCTATATGTTGATTACACAGTTCGTTAATATATATAATGAATAGAAGAGGACCTAGCGTACTTCCTTGTGGCACACCAAAATTATTTTCTAATGAAGTGCTAATATCCACATTAATTCTAGTTTGTTGGAATCGATTTGAAATATAACTCTGTATCCATTGAAAACCTTTTCCCGTTATTCCTATTTATTATATTATATGCTTATTATTGATACATGATTTAGAGAGTACATGTGGTTTTTTGGGATATTTCACCCTCCATGCTAAGGATGACCCTGTGTTATGGCGGGTGAATTTTACAGTTTGCGGACATAGAATCTATACATTACTATACTATGAAAAATAAAAATAAGAAAAATGATGTATAGGTAGTTTGGGTTGCAAGAAGAGAATGGAGAAGTTAGAGAATGATAAGAAGATGAAAAATTTGAGAAATTATTAGAATAAGATCACACTAATTGATTATGTACATTCTATACCACTATGTTAGGGAATAAAGATTTATTATGTTTTGTCTGAAAGGTGATAGAACTGATAGAGCGTGAAATTAATGAGTAGTGTAGTTGTAATTATTCCATGTGTAAGGATCCAGTTCGTAATTTGTTAAGGAATGGGGTTGACTCACGTTACTAAAAAAAAAAAAAAACGTATCTTGTTAAAAATGATATTTTATGAAAAAATTTAAATCAACGCCATCTACGAACGCATAGATTGTAACGTACATTACGTTTACCCTCAAATTGAAGACAATATTAACAAACATAAAGAAAGCAGCAAAGAAAATAAAGATAATGTTGATGGCTTTCAGTCGGAGTATGATACACAGTAAAACTGATGTATGTTAGTGTGGTAGAATTAGCTTAGTGGTTAGACCACTTCCCCAGCAAGGAAGAGGTCCTGAGTTCAATTCCCAGATGCGACTGAATCTTTTTCTTTCGTTTCTGTTTCACTTCAATGATTAAATATTCAATTATTGTTATTATTTTTAATTTATTCCCGGGAGTGGATATATTTGATCCCAAACTTACTTTTTCAGATCACACACTGGGATTGGTATCATCTTGTTATAAACGTCTTGGATTTGTGATAAGAATAAAAAACAATTCAAGCAAACAATTCTCCAAGCCCGAAGCAATGACAACGATGTTTAACTGCCTTATACGATCTAAATTAGAATACGCTTCTGCTGTCTGGGCCCCATACCAGCAAAAATACATAGAATTATTAGAACAAATTCTAATATATCTATATATGAGAACGCATGGTGAATACCCACGATTTATGCATCACATAGATTTGCTCTCCGAAACGCACTACGAAAGTCTCCAATCTAGGAGAAATGGGACCCTTCAAGTAACAGCTTTTAAAATCATGAACTATTACATTGACAGCCCATACCTCTTGGAATGCTATTAATTGTTTGTACCGAACAACTACCGTCAGGGTCCGCGCCACGACCTGCTCTGTATTCCACACGGAAGAACGGACGTTATGGCCCAGCATAGCATGACAAGAGGTATGGTGCTGCTAAATGATACCTCTAGGTCTCTTGACATTTTCAAAATTGGCCTTAAAGATTTCCAAATTCATTTTAGGCAAGAACTCTAAAATGTTGGTTATTGTAAAATGTTTATAAAATTTTTATAACTTTGTATATTTCATGTGTACTATAATAGGATTGTATCAATTTGTAATGCACAAAATTTATATATATATATATCCTGGTGTGCATTTCCTTGCTTCATTCACGATCATACCTACATAGTTTTATGCATTGATTCACTTGATCGTTACGTATTGTGTTTCGGTGGCATCCCCGACTATCAATGCAATTTTTTTACAGCTTCTTTGACTTTTGTCTCGCTTGAGTTTTTTTGCCATTTTTGCACTTGGTAGGTACCTACTAACCTATTCAAGCCCTTTCACCGTCCATCCACTTGCAAGTCCATACAATGTAAACATCCCATTCCTAATCTCGTTTATAAAATAGGATATGCATACTTTTGGTCCTCCTCATACGTATTTTTATATTTACATAACTTTGGGGATACTGTGTGGATGGTATTATTAAGGACAGGAGAGAGAGGAAGTTCAGGATGAATCTATCCCTCCCACCTGGGATGGGTCAAGACAGACCAGTTGGAGAGGTCAAAGGGTCTTCCCTAACCAGTCTGTAATGTGGGCATGAAATACATGAATACTAACTTTCAATACTGAATTATTGATGAGTCGCCAGTGACGGATGAACTCTGTTGCCGAGAGGCTTAAATATAGTTAATTATAATTTCGCAATGTCGCTATTCCAAATTCCTGTAATATTCAAAAATCTGTTTCTGAAAAAATAAGAAAATAAACAGATTTAGGAAATGAGATTAAAAGAATTTGTCATTCTCAGACTATAAAAATATTACCATTTGTTATTTCGGCTACTGGCTCTTTTTTACCTAGCTCTTCATTCAACATTTAGGCGTATTAGATCTGTCAAAGAATTTTTATATAAAAATGCAAAAATCAGTCATTTTAAATACATGTAGGATTACGAAAGATTTTTAAAATATTTATATTGAGGGATCAGTAGGATTTGTAGGTCCAGTTAGGAGTTCTACCGAGCCGAACCCTCAGATATGAAAATATCTGGAGACGGTGAATTATTTTCCCATTTGATCTCCAGTTAGTTGACGTATTGTTCTTGTATTGTTTTGTATTTATTATGCTTATATAATGCACTTCCTTAATGTTTATTGACTAGATGATCATTTGTGGAAAAGTGTGTGGAAGGGTTTAGTTTTTTATATGGGGAAGATTTAACCCGGACATAAAAACGGAAAAGATTTTGGTACCTAGTACCTACCTACCTAGTGTATTTTCGGCACGTTCCGGGGAAATTCAAATTTGAAATCGACCTGGTAAAAAACCAAATTCAGAATCGAAAAATTGATTGAAACAGCTTTAGCAATGTCTAATAATATGTGATTAGCCAGATAATATTAAGTATCATACCGTGCAGTTTTGCGGTAGCTCCAGAGAATCCCTCTTCCTAACTAACTAACTAACCATCACGCCATTTACCCGCAGGTGTAGGCAGAGAGGACAGACCGCCAAACAACTCGGTCTTGGCACAACAGGATCCTTCTTCCTCATCTTCTAATATTCCTACTGCTTTCAGTCTTATAATTAAAACATCCCCCATTTTAGGATGCCGGAGCCTAATTGGCTTCGTACAGTTTGAACTCTTTAAAAATAATAAATTCTGACTCTGTTCATGTAAAATAATGTCAAAATTAAACTTCAATCAAATGGAACGGTACGAAACGAATCATCTCTTAACTGGTTTTTCCAAACCAAATGGAAAAAAAAATATTTATCGACAAAAAATATCAATGAAAAACAGCATTTCTAGAAAATTGTTCAAATCAACACAAAGTCACGTCGCACGAGTACTGACTCTCTACATAAAATAATGGTTTACGCATTTGGCTTCGAGTGGCAATTTTTCGGAATCGATTCCAGTTCGGCCTTGGAGTTTTACACAAACATGTGTTAATTACATTAGTGCATTTAAATTAACATACTAATAATATTTTTTTAAATCTCACCTATTAGCACCAAGGACGTATATAAGGGTGGGTGGTTTAGGGGTTCTAACAGTCTGGGTGTTGTAATATTTAATGTTAAGTTTGACGTCCTTAACAAAAACAATATTCTCTTTTTTGTACCTATACAGAGAAATTATACGTTTTCCTGTTGAAAATGTGCATATAAAGAAAGATTTGACAAATTTCATAACAAACTATCAGTAAAGCACAAATATGTTGTGAGTAAATCTGAACACGTGTTCTTCTATATAATAATAGTTTCGCATCTCGTCCATCATATTTATTCGGACAAGGCCACCTGCGTTGGATACATGTTCAAATATATATATTTTTAGTGAGTAATATTTTATTAGTAAATAGTCATGCAGTCACATTTTTAACAGTATTTTGATTTATAAAATTCGTACTTATTTTTCTCCGTGTGTTCTCAACCGTCTTTAGCCAATGATTTGTGATGCTAAAGGGAGTGGGGAGTGGAAGGAGATATGAACAGGAATATTGGGAAGTACCTGGTTAATCAGATCTGGCCAGGAAACGTTTCAATTGATTGGTGCTCTTTCAACAGGGCAATACTGAATGTACCTACCTCTCTACCACCCTGGAAATGATGATGCACGAATATGCCATGAGGAAGACTGATCAGTTTCACATTTCGTCACCTGCAGGACTAATATTTTATTTGGAAATGGTCATGAAGTCAAATTTTTTACAGTATCCTGATAAAAAATCCGCACTCATTTTTCTCCGTGTATGTTCAGTAAATAAATACCTATACAGTATTCTTTGGAATAACAATAAAAAGGTCAACCTTTTCAGATTAATTGAATTACCTTAAAAGGCCGAATGTTGAAAAGAAGCCTCGATCAAGAAAATTATTAAGTTGTCACCTTGAAGGACTTTCATTGAATTCTAGAATAATTTAAAATGGTTCTAAAATATTCTCAATCATTAGTAGGAATGCATATGTTTGATTTAAGGCGATGCACTACGTAGTAATGAAAAATCATGTGTTTTTGGTTGGAAAATTTGGTCGCCTACAAATGTTTCAGATGCTTTAATTTTAGATTTATACTGCGAGTAGAATACATTTTGGTCTTTGAAATAATCGAGTATTTTTTTGATAAGTCTTTTTATAAGCCCAGAAAAAAATTATGTATAAGGCCTATGAAAACAGATTTAAAGTTCAAAATCTCCTACTTACGAACCCATTTTCAATTATGATTTTATTGTATAATATGGCAAATTAAGTTATTTATAAAATGATCGGAATACAAATAAATATTTATGCCTGAACATCCACAAAATAAAATAAAAGGCACTTTTTGGCCATGTTTCTTTCTTGCATAAATCAAAACAGGCGGATGGTGTTAAGCGGGAATTTAAACCTTATCGCCATCTACGTAAGGGGTGTTATTGATCACGGCTCGATTTAAAATACTACACGACGTAGTGCATCGCCTTAATACAAGTAGTAGGTATGTACTATATGTGTATATAATTAGTGAATAAAAAAATCAAATTATATGGAGCTTGAGAAAAATGATCCTGAAAAAGTTATAGCATGCCAATTTTTAGATGAAATATTAGTCATTCAGAATATATCGAGAACACGTGCTCTTTTCCTAATAAATATCATGATGAAATGCGACAATATCAGTATGTGAATATCAATATTTGAACACGTGTTCGGCCGTCCTCAAAAAACATTAATTTTTAACTGATACTTTGTTATGAACTTCAATTGATTCGTTAAAGGTCTGCAGTCCCGTGTTTAAGAAAAAAACGAACAATTTTACAAGATGTTTATTAAATTAACAGTATTTTGTATCATTAAGTTTTCTCCTTGTAGTTAAGAATATAAGGCTGCGTATAAACAGGACAAAATTTCCGCGAGCCGATCCACGAATTCCGGGAAATGAGCAAAGCAACTGCAATCGACGTTTCGCGTCGGTAAGTACCTACCCACATAATTCTTAAGAACATTACAATAAATACCTGACAGTAAGTAAAAAAATATATTCTCTCAGTCCGTAATATCGAAAACAATTTCCAAATTTAAAACATATTGAGTAAATGAGGAAATAAAAACTACAAATGAAAAATAACAGAGCATCCATAAATTATTAAGGAATAGGATGCGTGGCCTTTTTCATACAAAACTTAAAGTTGGATTTGAGATCAAAATACGCAAACAAACTTAATAATATTTTTTTGAATCAGAGGTGTAGCAAAAATCTATTAAAAATATGTGCTACCTTATTTATTTGTGTTTCAAATTATAAATTATGTGCAATTAAAGAACTAGATATTCACGATTTCGGAGGCAAGTTTATCAAATATTTATGATTCAATGTTATTACTAAAAAAATAATCTTGCCGTTTTCACTATGCAAAATGTGAATTATTGAAAAAACTAGGGTTTTCCAATAAGATGTGTTATTTTGAATAGCCCGCTATTTCGGTAGATGTTACTTTTGAATGTGTCATTTTTAATTTATATACATAATAAAATAAAATAAGTGATAAGAAAGTGATAAATGATAAGAAGTGATGCGTAGTTTGTGGCAAGTGTGTGTTTATGTATATAAAATAAATAAAAAATTAATTAATATACATAATAAAATAACACCTCTTATTGGAAAACCCTATACTTTGATTAATTTTCAAACAACCGATTTACGTAGTAACCCAAATTTGCCGTGTATAAATTTTAAATTTCGACACAAAAACGCGTGTTTTAATATTTTTTATTTTATATTTCATTGTATTTACATAGTAGTTTGGGAAAGGTTATTTTTTTAATAATTACAAAAAAATCTCAAAGTTGCATCTAAAATTGTGAAAAATTGAATTTTTTAATTACCTATATTTTCTTATTCAAAGCACAAATAAATAAAAAATAATACATGTATGTACTAGATATTTGCAGTACCTTTTGATTAAAAAAAATATTATTCAGTTTAATCAAGTATTTTGGCCGCAAATCCAAATTTAAGTTTTATATGAAGAAGGCCTCGCAGCCGTTACGTTCATAATTCTTTCAAGTTTATAAGTTAATCTACTCGCCGCTAGATGTCAGTCGTTCACATTATTTTGTATCAAAATTATTTTGGTCGTTTGCTTCGAAGTTATTATAGATAACAGAGCAATGAATATTTTATATACTGTTTTTATCAGCTCATTCATCTTGTTATTGGTCCTGATGCATATTCCTTTATACTATAATATGAGAATAATGCACAAGATTTCCAACAGCACGGAGTCAGTGGGACAATGGCATCCTCAATGATATGGGGCTGAATCAAGTGGGAAAGAAATATCTGGTCACGAAACACGGCTAAAGTCATTTCATGCAGCGTTTCGAATCTTAATGGTGGGATTTTGCCAAGGCGACACTGAGATTATCTACCATCACCTACTCGATTGTAGTTATTTATTCTTATGAATTCCTATTAGAATAAATACCAACATTAAACGTCATTGAAACAACTGTCTAAATAAATAAATTAAAAATTTATAAAAAAAATCCAATTATATTAAATATTATTTAAGGCGATGCACTACGTAGTGATGCAAAATCATGTGTTTTTGGTTTGAAAATTTGGTCGCCTATAAATGTTTCAGATGCTTTAAATAAACACCGCGAATATAATACATCTTGGCCTTTGAAATAATCGAGTAATTTTTACATAAGTCTATTTATAAGCCCAGAAAAAAATAATTTATAAGGCCTATGAAAACTGCTTTAAAGTTCAAAATTTCCTACTTACGAACCCATTTTCGGTTATGGTTTTATTGTATAATGTGGCAAATTAAGTTATTAATAAAATGATCGGAAAACATTTAAATATTTATGCCTGAACATCGACAAAATAAAATAAAAAGCACTTTTTGGCCATGTTGTTTTCTGGCATAAATCAAAACAGCTGGATGGTGTTAAGCGGGAATTTAAGCCTTATCGCCATCTACGTAAAGAGTGTTATTGATGGCGGCTCGATTCAAAATATTACACGACGTAGTGCATCGCCTTAATGTGTTTATTTATAGATATATTTAGAACTCAATTTTATTCTGATCATTTTAAAATAATTAATTGGTCGTGTAACCAATTTTATTCGGTTCCTTCTCACATTGTTTAAATTCACGTGCTTGAGTCATCAGATTGTACATTCTGTGGAAGAGAAGTGGGAACTTTAGATTAAATATTTTTTAATTGTACCTCTCTAAACAAATTTCCTCTCTTCTATCAAGCCTTGTCAAAAATTGACTCCCCTCCTTTCAACATATCATCTCTTAATCAAAATAAATATTTTAATTCACCTTCACCTCTCTACATAAATTTAAGGTTAAACGTGAATCTCGTTAAATTCCTCAGGTTTATAGATGGCGTTAATTAATTTATGTTATTGCAATACGCTTTTTACAAGGCATTGCTGTATAATATTAAAATACATTATTTGTTTGCGCCAGTACATACGCAATATGGTGTTCGTTTAAAAACTCAATTCTTTCGAGAAAGGCATACAAATACAATATTCTACCGATGATTCAATCCAATAGCCATGTGTTGTCATCCCCTTCAAAACTCCGATTGCTCCTATCAAGGTCAATTTTATGATACATTAACATTACAATGTCACAATAGGAGCATCACAAAAACTTGTCTGTGCTGAGAGTTGAAAATATGTGATTGAACAGTTAAAACGAAATAATTTTTTTCGGTTTATTAATAAAGAAACAAGATCTTTTACGAGTGTATTAAAGTGTGCTAATTTGTGATCCCAATACAGTATTAATAAATAATGCATGATTTATTTATTAAATTCTTACTTGAAAATATCCACGTGTATCCACGTTGACATCGCGCTTGGGTCCCACCCAGGCGTAGTGTGTTCAATTCCTCTGTTGGCTAAGTCCTCCATCACAACTCAAGCAACATTTTCAGCTTACTGTGGTGGTAGTAGGAGATTTTCAAATATTGTCAGGTTATTCGTAACCCGGGAATGTTTGTCTTTATTCTTAAAAATATATATATATATATTAAGAATCAAAACGTTGCTAGGCATTAGTCGTTTTTGGTGGCGAGATCTGAATAGTCACAGTGGAAGATACTCTCATTGTCGCCATGGTGTATGTCCATGGTGTACCCTTCAGAAATGAAACGTTGATTGCAATGGCTTAAGAGGAAGCTACAAGCCAAAAATATGTACCTATATTCTTGGTATACCTACCTTATATCGTAGGTAATAGGCATTAAAAATCGCTTGACAAACGAAGTCAAGAAACGTTCGATTTCAAGCAAAAAACTGGTTTTTATTTAATTTGTAAATAATTTTGTAAGAAAGCAAAAAAGTTAATCAAGTGAAACTGTCACAGATAATCTCAGCTGTATTTAAAAAAAAGTTGTATTTCTTTATGCGTTCATGCATTTATTTGGAAAAAACATTTTTTTAGTAGCTTACATTTATATTTTTTATTGAGTAGTTTATTTTTTATTTGTATTCTACTCAAGCGAAACGATAGGAAATCCTTCAATTTATCTAAAGCATATTTTTGGTA
Source organism: Hesperophylax magnus (assembly GCA_026573805.1). NCBI lineage: Eukaryota > Metazoa > Arthropoda > Insecta > Trichoptera > Limnephilidae > Hesperophylax > Hesperophylax magnus. The sequence continues at coordinate 5,652,174 of JAIUSX010000184.1, read as the reverse complement.
TTCATAATATACACCAATTCCTTACAAAGATTAATCAAAATAGTGAGTTGGCATTAATCTTCGCCTTAAGCTGTGTTTGGTGACCGTATCTGAATAGCCAGATATTTCCCTACCTTCCTCTTTCCGGTCTCCCTTCCTTCCCCGCTATCTTCAGCATATAGAGTATTGCTAATTTAGAAGAGAGATTGAGAATGTTTCCAGTAAACTTTTAATAAATTCCAAACATATAGGAATACGTGTTCATGCACCTGCATTTGCCTTGATAATATATAGCGACGGATTTCGAAAATATTTGGGTTTTTATGAACACGTATTCGTTTTTATAATTTATTCGTATTTTACTTTAAAAAGTTTATCAGCAAACAAATAAAATCATTCGTTAAGGGCCTTCAATCCTGTTTTTACCCAGATTACGACTAATTTTAAGAGCCGTGTGCTATAGTCTCACTGGCTATTCACATGAAATAAGTCAGGCACCTACATTCCCACCTTCCTTTTCCCCTTCTCTCATTTATTTTTTATTATTTATTGAGTTAATTTATACATAATTTGAATATAAACAAGACATTCATTCTTCCTTTATTCTTCAGACTTTCAGGCATTTCATCATACATCTTTAGTCCTTTGTACATTAGGCAGTTATGTGATTTTGATTTCTTTAAATGTGGCAATATAATTTAGTGTATTCTCAGCCTGTGTTGTGAACAGTGTTTTTGCATTTTTTTTTTTTTTATGAAGTGTCACATTTAAAGACGTTCGAACCGAACTTTCCTTCTATCGCAGCCCTCTGCGAGCTGCTGGGGAGGGAGTGTTGTTTACGATTAGCTCGGTAGTATCGGTAGTAATTTGCAAGTACCCAAGTAGGTCGAGCTGTTTATTATTTAAGACAATTCTGGATTGTTCTCTCAACGCCACAATTCTATTTACATTTCTGGTTTTGTAATTATGAACATCTCTATTAAAAACAAATTTCATCCTTTAAATATTTTGGCATTTGGTTATTCATGACTTTATGAACAAAAATTAACACATTAAATAACAGTCTCTTTTTTTATTAGAATCCAATTTAGCTGCTCTCTCATTTGCATAATGCTTGCGTATTTGCCTTATCCCAGTATACATTTCATAGCTCTAATTCTCCCCCCACTTCATTTAACCTCACAACACTCCCATTTGGGCATGCCAAAGTCCCAATTTCTCCGAGCAGTTGGGACTCTTGCGCGGTACTCACTAAACTAAATTCAATAAACTCACCTGTAGGTAAATACCTACTACAGTTCAAATCCAAACTTATGTTTTGGCACCATTTTAATTTATTAAAATCATCAACGCTTAATTTTATCCTTCTAAGTCTATATTTGTAATTTAGTTTTAAGCAAACTCTGAAGAAATGAGCGTCGCTTACTTACATATAAAGATTGCTTGCATTTATTTATTTATTAACGGACATCGTCCAAATTACAAAATAATAACACAAATACAGTAAAATGAAAAATACAGGAGTAGACAAAGGTACATGAAAGCAAAGACATAAGGCAGATATAATATAAGAAAATAAAGTGACAAGTCGAATCAAGTCAATACTACGCCGTGGGTCAGGACCACAGGACACTTATAATATTCCGTCACTTGTTTAGCGACTGGCAAAAATCATTCAGACTTATCCCAAAAAAGTTAAGGTTTTGACTTGAGTTGACCAGTCTAAACATTCTGGACAATGGTGAATTATATCCATAATTTGTCGAATGATGGTTGAGGAAGAGCAGTTCATTATTTCTGAGTCTGTGCGAGGGGATATTGAAGGCAATAAGTTGCAGTAGAGTAGGTGAATCAATAATACCATTTATAATTTTGAAGAAGCAAATGAGGTCATTTCTTTCCCGACGGACTTCCAAAGGAGAGAGGTTTAGAGTTAGTTCAATTTCAATATTTCATCATATGAGTATTTGCCTTTTTCTAATCCTAGCCTCCTAGCAATCCCTCTTAAGAACCGATGTTGAACAGATTCAATGCGTCGAATGTGGACAGCATAAAAAGTTATTATTGTGATTCATATTTGGGGTAATATGCCGTTGCCGTGCACATCAGGGCAGATGTGATTATGGATACTGTAATGCTGTCCGAAATGTTGGCTAAATAATGAGGTAGCACAACACGGTACAGTACTCTAAAAATGAACCACTGTTATACTTTTTGCCGCGTAAATCTCAAATCAATGTTTTTAAACTATAAAAGTGTTATATTTAAAACATTGCTTGACACTAAATAACCTTAGAGAGAGCTGAGAGACGATCTGTAAGAAATGTAAGCATATGTATTGTGTACGGTAGTCCCAACTGCTCGTGTTGTGCCTACAAACAAGTCCAGTACCTACTTACATTGCAGATGATCTCTTTAATGACCAATGATTGGGGCTAATGCGCGCTTCCTCTCTGGCAATCAGAAGCAATCAACTTAAATCTGACTGCGAGGGCACAGCAAGCAGTGAAAGTGTTCGCCTAACCTAACCTCTCCCGACAGCCCAAGCCCCAAACGTCCAGTCGGGGTCACCAGAGACATGCACTGATTCAAGCCGAGTGGTCCAAAGCGTCGGGTTCAATCCTCTCACTAATCATTCATCATTACACAAGCAACGTTTTCCGCTTATAATGATGGAAGTAACAGGAATTCTGTGAAGTATTCGTAACCTAACCTAACCTCCCGACCGCTCAAACGTCCAGTCGGGATCAAAGCTTCGGGTTCAATCCTCTCACTAATCATTATTTTTCTAATGATAAACTAATGTTTATAAGACAAGGTTTTATGCATAGCACAAAGGATAACAAATAATTATAAGCAACAATTATCAATACAAATTGAAAATATCTCCCGTTTACAGGTGAAAAAAATATAATAACCAGTATTTATTATTTATTTATTTATTGTTTAGGAACATTTACAGACTATTAACATGAGAAAAAATCATTAGATAAGCGCTGCAAAAAAAAGGAAATGTCAACAGTCCACTTAAAAATGTTCACATCATGCACAGTTTAAATGTCATTATACACTATGTATTAACAAAAAAATATATAAACAGCAAAGGCAAAAAAAGAGATATCAAAAACAAAAAATACAGATAAATATATGATCCAAAAAACAAAAGAAACAAAAATAAAAACAGAAAACAAATAGAGTAAATAAAAAAAACAAACAAACATTCACAATCTATTGCTAATTTGCTTTTTAAAATAAGTGAGACTATTTGCATATATATCTATGTAGTTACACTCAATAGAATTGTACAGACGACACATTCTAGATAATGGATTGAAGTATGCAATATTGTTCTTAAATAATTCTAGATGGAATATATTATGATTCCTTAGATTACGTCTATTAGGAATTTTAATAAGAATATTGCTCACACAATGAGTTGCTTCAAGCTTGTCATGAATAATTTTGTGTAGACATATTAAGTCAGCAAATTGTCTTCTTTTATCCAGGGTCGTAAAGTATTGGAGTCGTTCCAATTGTTGATTGAGGTACTAGTACATATTGAGTTATTTGGCGGGTTGGAAATAAGCCGACATAGCTAAGTGGTTCAGAGCACCTGACCGGACATCAGAAGGCACGGGTTCAATTCCCGTTGGCGGCATTTATTTTTACTCGGGAGATATTTTCAATTTGTATTGATATTTCAGGCGACTAATTGTTGCCTATAATTATTCGCTATCACTAATCCTTCATCATTAAATTAGCAATTTGTTTCGTTTATAATGATGGAAGTAAGAGAAATTCAAATACTATAAAGTAGTCGTAACCTAACCTCACAAGGAGAAAAATGAGAATTGCTGATTTATTAAAAACGTCTTCAAATTATTCGTAATCCGGTTAAAAGCGGGATGCAATCACGTTTCTTGTTAAACTTTTAGTACATTCCTAATAGATCAGGACACGTGTTCATGCACCTGCATTTTCTTTGATAATATCTAATGACGAAAGGCGAAAATATTATGATTTTAATGCTTTGACATCGCGGTAATATTTATATCGCATATACATGGCGATTATATCCCCTTTTACTACAAGTTTTACAGGAAACCCATCAATTAATTCGTTAAGAGCCTGCAGTCCAGTTTTTAACCGGATTACGAGTAATTTGAAGAGATTCTTAATAAATTAGCAATATTTTATGTCGGTAAGTTTTTCTCGCTGCAGGGTGGGCAGAGACATGGCACTGACTAGAAATGATATGTCAGATGGTCGAGAGCGTCGGATTCTCACCCATCCTCTACTTATCCTAGCTTAGTCATCCAATAATGGTGAGGTTACTCGTAACCAGGAAGTGTTTGTCCTACCTAACCTAACCTGACTTAACCTCAAAACCGCCCAAATCTTCACCACACGGAGAAAAATTACTATTGCTAATTTATTGAGAATTATAATTATAAAAGGACCCATCGATGTAATATCATTGAAGAAGAAGATAATACTAACAAATCTAAGCGAACCATGAAACAGAACAAGACAAAGTAAATAAAATTAGCAACCGAACCCAGGATCTGTTGTCTTCCGGGACAGTGTTTTAACCACTCTACCATTGGGACCGAATTATTATATATACTCGGTCTTGGCACACACTCCTTCTGTTATTCTGACTCCTGACAAGACCAGACTCAATTATCTGGTTCACTTGATCGTGCCATGTCCTCCTCGGGCGTCCTATTCTCCTTACACGTGTTACCGTGGTATAAAATATGTGGAAACAATTTTAAACAAAATGAAAATGGAAAATACAAGTTAATGCAATGTCGGCTAAAATAAAACAATGAGTACTCCAAAGCAAAATATAATCATCTGATCTGTAAAGGATGGGGTTTTTATAAGCAGAATGACAGAAGCGTTACGTATTTATATTGAAAAATATTGATTTCTGTCTCTCTGGCCAAAAATGATAAGAGGAAATTATCGAGGAGATTCGTCGGTCACCAGGTTCGAGTGGAATGACTTTTGACGTTTGGCGTATGTAAGTGTGTACCTTCAACAATACTCAAGAATAAGAATGTCGACCATTGTATGTATCGACGGCGATTGCGAGCGGCCTTGATTGGAGAATCGATACCCTGGGCTGTTGTACAAGGAATGATGCGTTGCTCCGATTTCGACTCTCAAGTTTTGTGATTGCCTCGCAGATTTGGCAACCGATGTGACCCAAAAAATGCAGTGTTAGCCATCTTACCAATGCACAATGGTCAAATGCATAATAATGGAGGTGCCACCCACCGAAACCATAGATTATAATATAAGTAGAAGGATCCACACACCTTGTTACAGATCCTTTATGTAATCCTATTTTCTTAGTTTAACCATGCCCAAAACATTTACATCAGCCTTGCATTTTGTGAGGTTCTCCTCATTTTTCACACAGTCACGGTTTTACCACACATGTGCCTCGGGTATCTACTTTATTCAATCTACTTTAATCTTTTCTCAGCCAGTTCTATCATCATTGCCATATATCACGGTTGCTATCACCACTCCATTGTAGACTTGTTTAGAATGTTTACTTGGAATAAATAAACAATATTTATTTTCATTAAAATATTTATAGCGCCATTTATTTCTAAGCAACAAACAACAACAAATATTTTCATAACATACCCTTTCTCTGAGTACAATGCTTCTATCTTTCTTTCTCGAGCCTTCATGCGTTGTGGCGGCATTATGATGGTGTATGGCCACTAAAGGGCTATGAACTATAACTAAATATTATGGTCGGTGACAACAATGGCATAATGGTCTCTTCGTTCCCACTGTTTTGCCGATTTGGGTTATAATCCAGGCACGAACGAACAAACACAGTGCTACAGGGTGTTCGTTCAATATCTAAATTATTAGCCTAATGACATATTAATTTGACTGCTCTTAAAATTTACATTTTTTGAAGAGACCACGTTGTTTTAAAACATGAATCATTATAAAAACAATGCACTGAAATAAATGTATTTTTCTTACAAGTCAACTGGCATCTGTAGTACCTAGTATTTACTAACATCAGTTGTGCAATGCCATACATTAATTTATTTTATTTTGATTTTTAATTTTTTATGTTAATCCGCACAAGATTCCCAATTGCTCCCAAGCCATTGAGACTATTGCACTCCCAATTGGCGTATGTTGTGAGGCTGAAGTTAGTGTGAATTTGAAGAAGATAGGAAAGAGAAAGGTGGGGAAGTACCTGGCTATTCAGATCTGGTCAACAAACACGGAAAAAGTCATTTCAAGTAACGTTTCAATTCTGAATGGTGGTCTTACGTCTTATATCAGGGCGACACAGAGAGAGTATATCAGTCTGGAACGTGTCACAAATATACTATTTTATATGAGTAATTTATGAAATAACACAAATTAATCGAATAAAACTTATTTGCGCACGCCAGGATTTCAACCCTCGACCAAGGAGGCCGTCAAATATCTGGTCAAATTTATCTTCAAAGAAAACGTACATGATAATTTTATATTTTATTCGTAAAGCGATGCACTACGTAGTAATGCAAAATCATCTGTTTTTGGTTTGAAAATTTGGTAGCCTAGAAATTTTTCAGATGCCTTAATTAAATACTGCTAGTAGAATACATCTTGGCCTTTGAAATAATCGAGTATTTTTTAGATAAGTCTTTTTATAAGCCCAGAAAAAAATAACGTATAATGCCTAATAAAACAGCTTTAAAGTTCAAAATCTCCTACTTACGAACCCATTTTCGGTTATGATTATATTGTGTAATGTGGCAAATTAAGTTATTTATAAAATGATAGGAAAAAATTAAATATTTATGCCTGAACATCAACAAAATAAAATAAAAGGCACTTTTTGGCCATGTTTTTTTCTTGCATAAATCAAAACAGGCGGATGGTGTTAAGCGGAAATTTAAACCTTATCGCCATCTACATAAGGGGTGTTATTGAAAACGGTTCGATTTAAAATATTACACGACGTAGTGCATCGCCTTAAACTAATAAATTAGAAAACATTGTGAAAAATAGAATTCGGTTACCAAAAGTACCTCCTGGGTAGGTAACTATGATCATATTATTATCTGGCTGTAAATAATAAAAATAATATCTACCTAGCTACGTATATTTCGGGAGCGTAGGATCCTCCGGCTGCGCCAGTTTGTTAGATCAAAAACTATTTCAAGTAATTTAAGTAATTAAGTGTGTATGATGTCCTATCTGTTATCCTTTCAAATTCTCCCTGTTCGTAGAAATCTAACTGCTAACATCAAGTCTCATCTGAAATGGAGGGGCGAACCTATATACTGTAGGCTTCTCTTGGAGAACTATATAAAGTCTAGTACTATAGCCATATATGCTAAGTAGCTAGTAGTATCACACATTTTTTCGTTATTCAATATCACATTGTAAATCATTTGTAAAAGGATGAAGAGAAGTGGACCCAAAACGTATCCCTGGGGTACCCCTGAAGAAAGCGTTGCGAAGTTAGACAATTTATTTCCAACCATCACGGCTTGTAAGCGATTGGAAAGATAGGATACCAGCCACTTTCACAAATGATTCAAATGTTATTATTAAACTGTCGGTAGGTACTGAATATAAAGTTAATACAATTTAAAAAAAAATAAAAGTATTCATAATTCAGAATATTTATGTAACTTTTTACAAAACTGCGAAAAGTAAATATGTTATATGAGTAGGTACCTACTAAGTACCGCAATACCAGAAGCAAACGTCCTCCCAAAAACCTTTCTTTATCCAATTCCCATATCCATTCACCGGGACAGTGCCTGACTGCTTATTATGTCGGGGGTTGAACCCGAACAATGCGGCCACCAGCCGGAGCTAATCCCACTGTCCCTACCGGGCAACGCCGGGGACAGGACTATAGGACTCAGATATGGGTAGCTTGTCGGAAGAAGAAATGGTCCGAAAACGGATTTAAGAAATGATACAAAACTTTTAATTTTTTATTTTGGAAATTGTTAAATTTCTGGTGGAACAATATCATAACAACCGTAGGTCAATATTGTAACCAAACTTGAATCGAATAAGGTACTCATACGGATGCATTGCTTTCATACAGCATGTTAGATTTGTTTATTTGATGACAAAACAAAATTAAAAAGAAAATAGTGCAAATTATTTCAACGTTTACACCAATTTTCCCATTTTCAAACAATAAGCAGATAAGACTGTCTGTTTCTCAGTGACGTTTGGTAAGGACATCACTGTCGGAAGTGTACACATGTACCAATTCACACTATCCTAAGTGCTCGACTTACTAACTGGTTTTAAAACTTAATTCTTAATCAATTCCGGATAACATTCTCAAGTTAACGTTTTAAACATTAGATTGAATCCTAGAGAACTAATTGTCTCAAAACCCAACAAGTTAAAATATTCATTCTCCGTTATTCGGATTTCTGCCCTTCGTACGTTCTACTTAAAGTTTTTTTTTGCATGTAGTAGATACGCGCCCCAAGTACCGCCAATGTGCCCGCCGAAGTGTGAATGGACCTTTATGTCCTGAAAGGGATAAGCGATTTGTGAAATGACTAATCCATACATCAAAAAGGATTTAAGGGATGTTCTTTTGAAAGAAGAATGTTAAGGTAACGTAGCCTTTTTTTATTCGGGATATCATGTAGAAAATTTGAAAGATTTTTATTATTATATTAGGTAAATAATTCGTTGTATGCAGAATTCGTTTTAAGGCCCGATAATATAATATCTATACATTTTAATGCAGAAACAGTAATTATATGAAATTCCCTCGATAGAAAAAATAATGAAAACATTCACAGTGTATCTTTAAACGCAACTAACGCATTTGTTGAGAGATTTTTACTCTCTTTCAAACGAATTTTATTAAATATTTCACTATTTTCGCTTAAGGCGATGTCATACGTACATATTTTGTTTTGAAAATTTGGTCGCCTAGAAATGTTTCAGATGCTTTAATTAAATACTGCGAGTAGAATACATCTTGGCCTTTGAAATAATCGAGTATTTTTTATAAGCCCAGAAAAAAAAATAATATAAAGGCCCATGAAAACTGCTTTAAAGTTAAAAATCTCCTACTTACGAACCCATTTTGGTTTATGATTTTATTGTATAATGTGGAATATTAAGTTATTTATAAAATGATTGAAAAAAAATTAAATATTTATTCATGAACATCCACAAAATAAAATAAAATTCACTTTTTGGCCATGTTTTTTTCTTGCCTAAATCAAAACAGGCGGACGGTGTTATGCGGGAATTTAAACCTTATCGCCATCTACGTAAGGGTTGTTATTGATAGCGGCTCAATTTAAAATATTACACGACGTAGTGCATCGCCTTAATTATTAACGTTTTTTAATATTAGCGCGCTCCCTCTAACATTCATATTTACATATCTCCCTTTCATACCATCTTTGAACGGTAACTACGGGGCTATTGATTTTGTATCTTCTAAGATACCCTTACTAAAATTGCTCCTAAATGCTTCCTTCGTATTTACTTAATATTTTTATGGTATTTATATTCTACTGTGGTTTTAAACTACCGTTAATTATATTTGTTAATTGCTTACTGATTGTTTCTTTTCATTTCTACAAGTTTTTTGCATATTCCCTTTTTTTTAAATGCTATAAGTTCACAAACGAGACATTTTTGGAGTTTCTGACATATAAAATACTTTAAACATATGTCAAATTAATATTCTCTCAAACATTTATTTATCGGGAAACAATATTATGCAATAATCAATGGCAATGTAAAGAAACCGATACAATCCAGAAAACCTACTAAACAATGACATTTTCTATATTAAATTTCAAATAAAATGCTAAATATTTTTAATTTATTTTAAAATATTTTTTTGTTTGAATATTTCTGTCCTTGTCAGGTTAAGGGTTAACTTAAATATGTCGATGTCTTTCTAGATAAGCCGGAGTCAGTGAGACTAACGCTTACACACTTGGTGTACTTATTTTGTGAGGCTAAATAATAATAATAATAAAAAAATAACTTAAATCATTGATGTCGCTATTCCAAATTCCTATAATATTCAAAAATCTGTTAAAGTGAAAAAATAAGAAAATACACAGATTTAGGAAATGATATAAAACGAATTTGGCATTCTCAGACTATAAAAATGTTACCATTTGTTATTTCGGCTATTGGCATTATACCTAGCTCTCTAAAAAATTTATATATTAAAATGCAAAAAACATTGTCATTTTAAATACATGTAGGATTACGAAAGATTTTTTAAATATTTATGCTGAGGGATCAGTAGGATTTATAGGCCCTGTTAGGAATTCTACCGAGACGAACCCTCTGATATGAAAATATCTAGAGTCGGTGAATTATTTTCCCATTTGATCTCTGGTAAGTTGACGTGTTGTTGATCTTGTATTGTTTTGTATTTATTATGCTTATATAATGCCCTTGCATAATGTGGATTGACTAGATGATCATTTATGGAAAAGTGTGTGGAAGGGTTTAGTTTTTCCCATGGGGAAGATTAAGCCCGGGCATAAAATCGGAAATTAATAAAAAACAAAAAATATATGGCTAATTTATATAACGCCGTTTTCGTGAAAAATCACCTCAAGGGCGCTGTACAAATATATTTCTTAAATAGTTTATACTAGATCTACTAACTTAAAACTAGTGAATTACATCTAAGACTTATATCTAGTGACTTACGACTAAGGCTTATAACTACTGTCTTAATGACATATATATTTACATATGTAGAAACGTACAACTAACATTAACATTAAGAATCTTATTTTACTAGCGCCAGAAGAAGAAGGAAGTTCTATTATATTAGGGTGTTTTTAACACAAATTTTAGAACACGGGTGCAAAATGCGCCCAATGGAATGGGTTAGCTGGTTTTATATCGTAAATAAATGAATGAAATTAATCGTCGATCTTTAACGGATTCGTTAAAGGAAGTTAGTAAGGAAAGGAGATGGGGAGTTGAAGGTTGTAGAATTCCAGATTATTCAGATCTGGTCCTTAAACACGGCTTTTACGGGATAAGACCAATCACTGTGGAATATGCCACAAATACATACTTACACGATAGTATTATTTTAATCTATCCCGGATTCGTAGCCGAGGATCTTAACCGCTCTGTCACGGAGTTCTACATTTAAATTATATATAAGTGATTGATGTGTTGGTGACCAGATCTTAATAGCCAGGAAACTTCCTCATCTCCTTCCACTCTCCACTACCTTCAGCCTCACAATATTCTCCAATTGGTTATGCTATAGTCTCACTGGTTCCAGACCGTTAGGAGCAGTTGGGACTCTTGCACTACCATGATAAAGTACTTAGCTAGCAGAGAATTCTACACACTACGCCTAGGCGAGAACCCGACGCTCTGAACCACTCTGCCACTAACCGTCTTAACTAAATCCAAAAATAATCCCAAACGTGCTGACATCCGCCTAATGTGTATCAGATTATAGGACCCCTGCAGTGAAAACATTTTAAATATCCGGTGGCACCTATAGGGTTGATAGTACAATCCCTTGGCGTCACGCCCTCAGAAACCTAACCCTCAATGTGCCATTCTTCTAACTAAAAAGGTTATAAAATACAAAACAAAAAAATCGTCCCATTTGACATAGTGAAAAGGCGCTTGGTTCTTTTTTCCATTATTAGTTTTTGAATAAAGAACATGAGGGCGTGGCGATTTTAGAGTTCCCGGTAGATACCTACCTACTGTAGATGTTTAGATTTTGTCTTATTAATGTTCGTATTGACAGATGTGAAGCCAGTTTCGTAAAAACATATTAGCAATTTACGCGTTGAAATAATCCAATTTTCTATTCTACAGGGTTTTCCAATAAGAGGTGTTATTTTGATATTCAATCGTCAAAGATCAATGGTTTCGTTGCTTGTGTAGCACGTAGCGCCGTCTTGTTGGAAGTAAACGTTGTCCAGATCAATACCATCCAATTCCGGCCGAAAAATCATTAATCATCTCTCGATAGCGCAATCCATTCACCGTAACTGTTGCTCCAGCCTCATTTTCGAAAAAGAAAGGTATTCCGGTATTCCGTAAAGGTACTCCGCCGGACCATAAACCGCATCAAGCAGTAACACGTTGAGAAAAGAGAGGCTTTTCAACAATAACTTTTGGGTTTTCCGAGCCCCAGATGCGACAATTTTGCTTGTTGACGATGCCACCGAGGTGGAAATGGGCCTCATCACTCAAGATGATTTGCATTTGATTCACTCAATTGAATTTTAATAATTTTGATGCGTTGTTGAAGGATGTATTGTTCCATTTTTATAAATGGCGTAGTTTTTACTTGTCAAATTTAAAAAAATGACAGCTTCGAAAGTAATATCTACCCAAATAGCGTGCTATTCAAAATAACACCTCTTATTGGAAAACCCTGTATTTAAAACATGACAGCAACTATGTCCAATTTTCTAAATATGTTCAGTGATTGCTCTAATAAACAATAAACAGTGTTAATCTTAAGTGACCTACCAGGTAAGTAGAGTACTGTATATTATCTGCCTGTATAACACTAACAACATATATACATTCCAGCATCACGTTCATCAATCAAATGCATTGCACATATGGCTTTGTATTGGTGATCGACGAACCGGTGGATGCAATCTGTTGATAATACAGGGTTTTCCAATAAGAGGTGTTATTTTGAATAGCCCGCTATTACAGTAGATGTTACTTTTGAAGCTGTCATTTTTGACATTTGACAAGTAGAAACTACGCCATTAATAAAAATGGAACGATACACGATAACGCTTCAACAACGCATTGAAATTATTAAAATTCACTTGAGTGAATCAAATGCAAATCATCTTGTCAACAAGCAAAATTGTCGCATCTGGGGCTCGGAAAACGCAATAGTTATTTTTGAAATGCCTCTCTATCCTCAACGTGTGACTTTTTGGTGCGTTTATGGTCCGGCAGAGTTATTGGACCTTACTTTTTCGAAAATGAGGCTGGAGCAACAGTTACGGTGAATGGATTGCGCTATGGAGAGATGATTAATGATTTTTCGGCTGGAATTGGTGGTATTGATCTGGACAACGTTAAATTTCAACAATACGGTGCTACGTGCCACACAAGCAACGAAACCATTGATCTTTTACGATTGAATATCAAAATAACACCTCTTATTGAAAAATCCTGTAGTTTAACTAGTCTATAGGTAGTATAAAGATAGATAATTGTAAAAATGTATGATATATTTGTACAGCGCCATTGAAGTGATTTTACACAAAAACGGCGCTATAAAAATAATCCAAATAGTATTTATTATTATTATTAACTTTCACAGTGTAGCTTGAAGTACCTACTGGCGAAACCGTAGGCGACAATAAGTTAGTATTGGTTCATATTTTTTTACAAACACTGTTTTTGGTGTGATTGAGATTAAATTTAAAAAAATCGTCCCAAGTGATTTGCTACTTTTGATGATGGATTAGGGATGGCCAGGTTTATGGGGCGAGGTTTGTCCTGGTCTCGGTGGCGCATGTGTCTGCCCACCAATTGCATGACAGGCCGGATCGAGAGAGGCCGATTCCGAGAGAACTTTTGATTTCTCAAGCCGGACTCTCTCGACCCAACACCTTACGCCGCAGTGGGAGGAAAAGATTATTTATCACTCCTTGACACACTAACCATCAGACCCAACCCAATCCTCATACACTTTTTCTTTTCTTTCCAAAACTTACTCTTTTCACTTTAATTTAAAAAGACCCTCCACACCGCGTCCCCAAGGATAAAATGGACTTGAGGGAAACTCAGGGCCTCCTGTGTGGAGTGACGTAAAAAAAATACCAAAAGCATAATAATTATTTTCGATTGATGAAGAACGCCGCCTAAATTATATGTAGTGTTATTTTACGTTTCTTACATTATTTAGGTTTTGTGCAGTTTCCTAAAAAATCCATTTGTAAGTATTATTATCTTAATGACTGTACAGTTTAGGATTGTTGTAAACAGAAGTGGCGCCATCTGTTATTTAAAAAAAAACGTTAAAGTTTTCTAACCGCTTAAGTGGTTTTTATCTGCTAGTTTGCTTATTTTGATTGGAAAAATATTTAGACAGGTTAAAAATAGTCAAGTAATCAAAATTAAAAAAGTTTTCACCATCATCATCCACACTTCTATCCTTGGAGAGTCATGTTGCCTCCGTGAAACACTGCGCAACTTCACTGATGTCTATTTCCAACTAAATTTATTGAAAACAATGATTCAATGATTCAATGATTCAATGATTCAATGATTCCATTACTCGATGAAGTACCTACCTAAGGGTGCAGAAAATCAAAGTAGATCTACTTATATGTATATTTCAAATGCGTTATAAGAGTACCATTACTATTGTGGTAGTTGGGGTTGATGTGAAGTGGCACTCTATCCTCTTCAAGTATTCTATGTCACCCCTGGCTTTGGCACAACAATGAGATAATTGAGATGGTTTCTGTAATAAATATTACAACCCCAATACTTTTAAATAATCGTTTTCAAATGTTAGGAATAAATAGAATTTTATTTTTAGAATTAGACCCACTAATGTGGCTTAAAACCAATTCATACATTTGATAGTATTTATAGTGTATTGGTTATTATACTTGACTTTCGGTCCAGATGTTATGATTTCGATTTCTATTAAGGATATCTACCATGCAAGAATGATTGCGTGCAAGCGACATCTCGAAAATTTTCTTGGACATTGAAGAAAAATAATTTTCACGCTTATCTTTATAAATTTCTAGCTATACTACGGAAAAATCATTCCACTAACATATAATTAATGAAATATAAAATAAGAAAAAAAATGTTCATGTAGCAAGGGAGAGATAAAACATTCCCAGGTTATAGGTTATAATAACATGACACTATTTGAATTGCTTCACCTATCATCACAAGCGAAAAAACTTGCTTGTTCATTGATGAAGGACTTATTTAGCAGCGGATTGAACGCCGACGCATTTTTCCAATCGTCTACCAATGGGTAAAAGTTTCTTATTATTAGCCTTCCTGCTTCGTTGTCGTGGAGATAGAAAGTCGTTAAGTTGATTTACGTAGTGAATAATGAAACGACAATAGCTGAGCCTTCATAATATAACTCAACCTCTTCTATCAGAACCTCCTAGATCACAAGGACAATGAATTAAATCACCCTCCTAACTTGTATGAGAAACTCCAAAAAAAATATTTTTATTTATTTTTTAAATTAACTAAACTAAACATTTTAAGATGTTATATTAAATAAGAATAGTTTTTTTGTAAAATCCCATACAAGTTAGGATTTGAATGAGTGTCCTGGCCTTGTGATCTAGAAGGTTTTGTTTCTATACCTGACACATCCTCCTAGTTAGTATTCCTTAAATCGTGTTGTCAATTCAATAAACGACAAACACAGTATTATCATTGAAAAACTGTCCATAAACCGGGCTACCTACCTGTTGTGTTCCCACAAACAGTTCTCCAATTCGTCGTGGAAGGAGATTTTACAGAATAATTTCTTTATATTAAATCAGGGATTTATTCAATACTTCGCGTATTACAAGAGTGAGTTCGATGGTCGACCTAACTAGGAGCTGGCTAAATGAGATCTGCAAACACCATGTTTGGAAGCAGCTTAACTGGCCCTAGCGACTACTGGCTACTAGCTGCCATCTTGCGGACTTCCAAGCAAGCTCTTTGCACTGCCCTCTATGAGTGCATCTGTGAAGCTCTTAGCTAACTCACTTCCCAACCTAAGACAAAATAACAAATAATATCGAACCCTTGAGCATTGAAAACTGGAGTTAGAAAGCAGGAGACCAGCAAGAGTTAAGGCGTTTTCTAAAGACAGACTCTAGTATTGCAGCCCCAATGGTGATGAACTGTATAAAATTCGTTAACCACGTAGTGCCATATCTGTAACTAAATGACATGTCCTTGTATAACACGTTATATCTCCTCTTCAGTTATTATTAATGTATTTATTAAAGCAGAGACCGTACACGGATAGTTCCTGTGAGCACTCTGGCCGTGGGCCCATTGTACTGTCTCCCATTTCACCTTTGAGAAATGCATTTTAGTTTGTTGATGGAAGTTCCGATTATTCCGAAAGTCACTCTTTGTTTGGGTTCCCTGAAGGCCCCAAGAGGGAAGGGTCCACCGATGTGGTCTCAGCCTATTATGATCAGACGTAAAATATAAACAGATTTAGAAAGAGAAAACACTAAGTATTATCTTTGTATCTAAAAGTCTACCTTTGACGTCCCTCTATAATTTGAAATAATTCTTTAAAACAGAAAATCGCCAAACAGTTCACCGATCTAAACAGCAAAAAATTGAAGTGGCAGCACAATTTTGCAACATATCCAACAATAGTTTCGAAAGAAGTTATAAATAAAGCTTACAAGAAACCACTAGAACTTTAGCTATATTTTTGTTATTTGTTTTTGGGGTGTTATAATGCTAACTCCTTCTCTAGTGAACGTTTCGAACAACGTTGCAGTGTCCATCATCAGGGCAGATGTGTAATTGATAGTGGTGAAAAGTGTGTTTAAGTAAGTCTGTGCGATACCGTGTTTAATATACTCTAAAATTTAAAGTGGTTTTCTGCGTTTAGTTTTGGTGTAGCCGTCAATTACCGGATACGAAGAACAATTGAGCTTAGCTCCGTCGTCTCTATTATAACATAACGCCATAACACCCCAAAAACAAATAACAAAACTACTTTTAGCCGTGAAAATCTTATATAATATTTAGCTATATTTACGTAAATGTATTTTATATGGTCATTTTAGAGAGTATTTTATCTGCTTTCGAAAACAAGAATAAATATTAAAACTAAAATATTATCATGCAAAGCTCTGATTTGTCTAAAACTATAAAAAAAAATATTAAACCATATAGGCATCAGCTCCAATGTGACTTCTAGTGTCTCCCTTTTTCTCATAAACAACGCGTGTGATCGAAAGAGAGGTTACAAAGGATATTTCAATGGCAGAAACATATTACGATATTTTTTAATTGACAACCAACTTTTAAGTGTGTAAGAATAATGCTATAGCGCAAAATTTCGATAATTACGAGTTGTGGCAACAAAGCAACAGGGGTGCGATATAATATTTTATTCGCGCTATATAATTATATTGGCGTATGCCGGGCACGCTTTCCAACACAAAACACTGCAAATAACCGTTATTCCCAAAACGACGTATCGAGTTTCGTTTTTTGATTTCTAAAAGTAAATAATTATAGAGCTCTATGAAAGGTTGAATAAAAAGGGGACAAGTATTATTTGTATGAGAATTTCAAGCTGCGTTTTTTAGTTGTATTTAAGTCACCTGCGGTAATAACGGAGGTAGATACTCTCAGTATCGCTCCGATGAAAGTATATTAAAATGACTTTAGCTATTTTTGGTGACCTTCTCTTCTGCATTACCTTCAACCTATATGTTCTGATCTATTTTTTCTTTATAATAATAATAATAATAATTGTTTATTCCAGAATGTGGGGAGGTGAGTGCAATCCCACACATTCCATAAAATATAACTACAATGTAATATATACAGAGATAAGTAAGTACAAATAAAATAAAATATGAAATGTAAGTTTGATAAAACAAATAAAACATAAGAAAACGTAAAAGGAAATATATAGAATGGAGAGTGATATCATAAAACATTTACATTTCTTGTAAGCTTATTGGTATATCGGAGCTATAATTATGGGGCCAATATTTTTCTCCAATGTTTTTCGATGCTCGATCCTGAGGTCTGGCGGGATTCGATGATGAGGACGTTTCTGGTTCTCTCGTTCCTGCTACCCTGGGTCTCATTAGGGCTGCAAAGCCGGGAACTCTCCCCTCCATAAACATCGAGGAGGCACTGCAGTACCTTGGAAGTCCGAACATTATGCGGTAAGCATTATTATATTGAATCCGAAGCCTTTCCGTGGTACGCTTTTTGAAATTGGCCCACAGCTCGCAAGTATACAAGGTAGTGCAGAAAGCTAAGAATAGCGTCCTTTTCACCTGCGGGCTGCAGAGTAAACTAAATTGTTAATAACATGTTTGACTCCCCTGAGCTCCTTAGGCTGATTGACTTCCATGTGCCTAGTAGAACGGTTCGTCAGAAGGTACCTTACCATTGTAACATTGCAGGTACCAAAGCAGAAATAAATTCAGTAATGAACCGACTGCACAGTGCAGGGAATAAATATCACATGAACACCAACGGTACTGAATGTCTATCAGCCTATAAAAACATTGTTATTAAATCTGTATGTCTATCTTTATAGCTTTGTAATGTTTATAAATTTTCAATGTATCCAAATTTATAGGAATGTGCATCCTGTAGTTTACTCTGTTTGTTGCTTTATGTTAATATTTCTATATTTGGTACATATTTTATTGTTATATCTCTTTTACTCTCTGATTATATCAAATGTATTTTTAATTGTATCTTATGTAAAAGCCCTAATTGGGCGTGTACAAATAAATAAATAAATTAACCTCACAACATAGCCGAATTGGGTTTCCATAGTCCCACTTGCTTCGGACAATTAATAGACGCAATAGAGTTCTGATACAAACCCTGATGTACAACGGTGTGGCATGGAACTGTCGAAGGAAAGATGAAAGTAGACTCAATGCAGTGGAAATGAGATCCCTGAGGCGTATGTAGCTCCGAAGGGAAATCAATGTCGAAGTTGTAAAAGCGATGAAAAAGATTTAGATAGACGTGTGTGACGGTTTAGAATTGTGGAGCGGATGGACGAAGAAAGTAGAGTAAAGATTAAAGTAGAAAGAAGAGATGGATAGGTCGAGGACGTAGCAAGGAAGAACGAAACTAAACTCTCAAGTATATCAAATATTATTTGAGTCGATAGGTTACTACGTCTAAACTTCAATAGCAAACTTCAAAAATAGGATGCAGAGTATTTTGGAAAAAAACCTTGTTTACCTATCATCATATTCACATCTTGTCAAAAGCAAATCTTCTGTTTTTAATGGTGGTTTCTCTCCAGGGTAACACTGGGAGTATCTACCACCAAAATTTTCGTAAAAATTTCGAAAAAGAAGAGTGACTGTGATTTAATTTTTATACAAATGAGGTATACAATGAAATTTTGCACACTTAACCGTTAAAACAAGAGTAAATTCACCGTTTACATAAAATTTTGAAAAACCAACCCTTCAAACAGAATTTTGATATTTTTTGATAAATAATATAGATTAAAATTTTGTACACTTGAGATTCAAAATAAGAGCAAGATTAATATCTAATTCTAATTCTGAAATATAGGGTTTTCCAATAAGAGCTGTTATTTTGAATATTAATTAAGGAATTAATGATTTTTTTATGACCGGAATTAGATGGTATTGATTTGGACAATATTTACTTTCAACGAAACGGCGCTACGTGCCACACATGCAACGATACTATTGATCTTTTACGGGAAAAGTTTCCGGACCGTGTTATCTCTCGAAGAGGTGATCACAATTGGCCACCGAGATCTTGTGATATAACACCTTGCAACCTCTTCCTTTGGGGCCACGTGAAAGAGAAGGTCTACGCCAACAGCTCAGCGTCGATTCAAGACCTCAAAGATGGAATTCGTGAGGCTATCGAGGACATAAGGCAACCACTTTGCGATTTGGTTATGGAAAATTTCATGAAAAGGATATGGTCCTGTAGGCGTGGTCGTGGTGGTCATTTGACCGATGTTATTTTTCACTATTAACGGCATACCTTCCTCTTTATAATGAAATAAACATTCGATCATTTATATTAAAAAATGGCATTTTTCTTTGAATATCAAAATAACACCTCTTATTGGAAAACCCTGTACTATGTGTAAAGTTCGGGTGACGCCGGGACCAGCAATCAGTAAAATTTGTTTCCATCTAAGATTACACAATACCAAAATTTATTATTTTTTTAAATAACTTAATGAATGTAAAATTTATTTTGTTTTCTGATTCTCAACTTGCTGATAAAATTATTGTGAAACAAATGAATAAAATTACTACACATAAACACGAGCGATATTAAACCTTTTTCTCTGCCTACCTTGTAGGGCAGTGTGAGAGTGAGTGATTTTAAGGACGCCGTGACTTGTGACAATACTAACTAATCATACCGCTCCTAGCGGCCACCTCAGGTCCAGACGCGTATTATAAACGGCTGCATACTATTCTACGCAGATACTTGTGCGTTTACCTTTGTGCATTTTTTTAAACCAGCATATGACCAATAGGGGTACAAAATATCATATTTTTTAAAGAAAAAATACCAACAATTTCGATTCCTTCACTTTCATCGTTATATTGGTAAAATGTTGCTTGTACAATGATGGGGGATTTATCTATAAGATTAATGAATTCACAATGCTTGCGTGGGAACTCGACGCATTTGTACACCCGGCTACTAAGCGGTATTAATGCAAATGGAATGGATAGGTAATATTTGTCACTACATGTCATTATTTAGGCTTTCAAAATACCTACCAATAGATTAAATACCCTTCGGTAGAGTAGGTATTTTTTCTTATTTAAGTTGAAGGAAGTTCCTGATGCTTGCTTTGGATATAGATTTTTTATTGTATCAAGTATCAACTTTATTTTTTTTTTTTCCTTTATTCTTTGACGTTTTTTAAAATATTTATTTATTAGATAGTTATTTTATTACATGACATTTATGCCAGCCTTCGAAAGTATCAAATTGACAAACTTCAATCAGTGTTTAATGCAGCAGCACGGCTCATAACCGGGGTTTAAAAATATTCGCACATTTCAGAACACCTTCGTAGTAGTTCGTAACCTTCACTGGCTCAAGTGCCCTGAAAGAATCCAGTACAAACTGTGCTGGATGGTGTTTAAATCCATCAATGAAATAACCCCACCCTACATCTCTGAACTATGCGTCCCGGAAAACACTGGTCTGAGGCAGTCAACTCTGAGATCAGCAACATCATCAGCTGTAGGCAGACTGATAGAACCTAAGCGCAAGCCAAATACTAAGTTTGGTGATCGCTCTCGGAGTATCTGGGCCGATGGATTGGAATGAACTCCCTCCGAAACTAAGATCCATAACAAGTCCAACAGAATTCAGGTCTAAACTAAAAACTTACCTTTTTAAGCTGTCATACCCTTAAATTAAATATACCAAGTCCAGTTATATTCAATTTTCTAATTATGTCCTAAATCCTGTATCTAAATTTCGCTAATAATCAATTAGATAATGTTAATTAAGTGTTAATCTCAAGTGACCTACCAGGTAAGTATTGTACTGTATATTATCTCCATAAATAGTTATAATTATAAATTATAAATTTGTACAGCGCCCTTGAGGTGATTTTGCACAAAAACGGCGCTATACAAGTCATCCAATTATTATTATTATATAATTACAATGAAGATTAGTTAAACTGCAAGATCAGCTCGTCAATTAGCTTTTTACACATAGAAAAATGAGTACGGCATTTTTATTAAGATACTGTTAAAAATGACTACATGACCATTTCCTAATAAAATATTAGTCATTCAAAATATATCTGAACACGTGTTCAAGCAGGCGACCTTGTCCGAAAAAATACGACAAACGACATGCGAAAATATTATTACTTTGAAGAATACGTGTTCCGACTTCCTCATAACACATAGGTACCTACTGATAGTTTGTTATGAAATTTGTCAAATCATTCATTATGGGCCTCCAGTCCTGTTTTTAACAGGAAAATAACAAAAAATGAAAATAAAAAAAAATTATGATAAATCATGACACTTAGGACAAGTTGTTTCGCAGACTTTGAATAATTCATCAAATTTCAAAGTTCTGTTATTATTTCAGTTTTGTGAAAGAACTGGCCAATAGTGATATTAAAACAGAACTTGAAAAACAGTTTTGAAATTTAATGAATTGTTAAAATTCTGTGAAATAAAGCATCCTTAATTTCGATATTGATATCACTGGATCAATAAAACTCATAGAGACATCATCTCAGGGTCGCCCCATGCGGGCGCAATTGGAGCAATCCGCTCCGGGCGCTGATAATAACACCTAACCCTGTCCTAACACATCGCCCTTGAGATTATTTTTCATATAAACTGCGCTACACAAAAGTACAAATCATTCGAATATTATTGAATACAATGATCACCTACCTAGACATCTACTCGTTTTAACAAGGGGCGCCAAAATTTTAGTCGCGCCAGGCGCTGTTTGGCTCAGGCCCGCCAACTTGCTTGTACCTAGATTGCATGCAGTAGGCAATACTTTCTCAGAAATAGTATATGTGGTCAACTGCACGGAATTTAGTTACAAGAAAGCTATAATAACATACCTCATCAACAAATATTAATGTTGGTTTTTATTATTCTTTTGTATGTGTCTCATTTTACAATTTATTGAAAAAAATTGTGCACCTTTAATAATGTTCCCAATAAATTATCACATGTTTGTAAAAAAAAGCCCGTATGGGCATATAACATAAATCCATAACTTCTAAAATAAATCTTTGATTGTCATGAAACTAGAAATTTTTACTTTTACAGACAGTAAAAAAAAAATACATTTTAAAAGTGCGTATTAGCCGTGTCCCTATGTTCTGTGTATTTACACTTTTTTCATATGTTTTTTTCATACACACCCATGCTTTGGGCAAGTATTTTACATTTAAGGCGATGCCATACATAGTAATGCAAAATCATGTGTTTTTGGTTTGAAAATTTGGTCGCCTACAAATGTTTCAGATGCTTTAATTAAATACTGCGAGTAGAATACATCTTGGCCTTTGAAATAATCGAGTATTTTTTAGATAAGTTTTTTTATAAGCCCAGAAAAAAATAATGTAAAGGCCTATGAAAACTGCTTTAAAGTTAAAAATCTCCTACTTACGAACCGATTTTCCGTTATGATTTTATTGTATAATGTGGCAAATTAAGTTATTTATAAAATAATCGAAAAAAATTTAAATATTTATGTCTGAACATCCACAAAATAAAGTAAAAGGCACTTTTTGGCCATGTTTTTTTCTTGCATAAATCAAAACAGGCGGATCTACGTAAGGGTTGTTATTGATAGCGGCTCAATTTAAAATATAACACGACTTAGTGCATCGCCTTAAAAAACATTTATATTAAAATGTGTCATTAGTCATTACTCGTTGCCAAATAATTCCCAAGTTTAGGGTTGCGTTGCGCAGTGCGCAGAAAAAACACTCGCGGGGAATGTTCGGACTGCGCAGGCGCGTACACCCCGCCAATTACTACCCGGTCGGCTCCTTTGACGCATGCGCGCTGGACAAAAACTTGATCCGTACAGGAATCCGAATGGCCAAGTACGCAATACGCGCATAGTGCGCCTGCGCAGACTACTTCTGATGAAATTATTGCTGTTACTGCGACAAATATACTATACTATAATGGGAGATAGTGGTGACTTCTGTTGTTTATAATCAACAATTCATCATGTTAATGAGTGCTTATGCAATTGTGGCTGTTGGAATAGTGTACGAATGAATGTATGTGGAGCAGTTTTTGTCGTTTTCGTTGCCTAAAAAATCTTATTTAGAAACATAACCTAACTTAAAGGATATAAGTCTAATGTAATACTATTCTTAAAATTATAAATTGTAATACACCAAGAAAAACTGATAAAGAACCTCTTCAAATTATTCGTAATCCAGTTAAAAACGGGATTGTAAGCCATTAACGAATGCAATGATAGGTATCCTGATAAACTTTAAAGATATCCGAACACAAAATCCTAACATTTTGCATTTCGTTATGATATATTATTAAGACAAACGTAGGTGCGTGAATACGTGTTCCGATATTATTATGAATTTACTAACACTTTATCAGGTAGCGGCTTGCAGTCCCGTTTTTAAAATGATTACCAACAATTTTAAGACATTCTTAATTACGCATTACTCATTTTTCTCCGTGTTTTTTTTATGTTGTACTCCTTGTGGCGCTTTGCTGGAACGCCATATATATCTAGTCTAGACGGCACACTATAGGTACTAACTACAAAGTTTCAAGAGCGTATATAAGAGGGAGGAAGCTTAGGGGGTTCGAACCTCCCTTCCTCCCATCGGCCTCAGAATTGCGTAGGAAAAATCGTATGGTTCTCTTAGATTTCATTCCTGGAAAATACAACAATATTAATTGCACCCTCTCTTTCATCAATTTTATGTAAATAATAAGTCGCGGTAAATTGAAATAGAGGTCTCAAAAAACTATCTAGCAAAAATTTCAACCCCACCCCCCTCCTTTCTCCCTTGCCCCCTGTTCATGAATCGAATCCCCCCTACATAGCTATAGCTACGTACTTACATCGTTTGTTGATACCTATTCATTTACCGGGGAAAATTTAACAAAAATCTGCATGTATTTGAAAATTAAACTTTGTGTTTTGTCACAACCTCTTACACTATAGTTTTGGATCATGAAATACAAACAAAGGAAGATATTGTATGAAAAGGTGCCGATTGACGCTGAATTAAGACCAAAGTGCACGGACTATCGAAGCAGCGGATTCAATTCAAATAAATACTTGTACCACTTAATCATAACCACGTAAACACCTCAGCACAGGTTCTCCTAGTGCGGTGTTCACGAAATGTATAACATTACCCACTACGGTGTCATATACTCAATCCTACCTTACATTCAGCATAAAACAAACATCATTTTAACAACAGTTTTAAATATACATACGAGGGTGGTCTGAAAAGTTTCCGACCTCGACGCAAAGATGGCGGTACTCGTCAATAAAAGCTAGTGAATGTAGTTGTGCATCTTTTGACAGCTATTCACCAAAGTTTCGTCCATTTTGTTTATATATATTTATATATACAAACGTAAATAATTTGGTAGACACATTAATGTTTGTATATAAATAAAAAAATGAAATTTTGGTTTGTGGGTACAATGGCGGAGCGCTGCCGTGATTTGCAGTATGTAGTGTGAGAAAACGTTGTTGGCGACACTTTTGTGAGTACTTTTTCATACTTTAGCCCAGATCCCTTATTTCTTTTATCCACGTTTTGGAGTATCTTGCAGTAGCCATCGTCAGTGTTGAACACTGGCTCAAGAAGGGTGTCGCAATATATCTTTAATATACTTTCTGCCATGTTATTCCTGTGGCATAAATTCTGGGAAAAGGAGTAAAGAAGGTAGGTAGGCAAAAAAACATGTGTTATTGAAATATTTTCTTTTATTGTTTATGGCAACTTTTGCATAATTAAATAGAGATCTCTTCAACAAAAATCAAGACATATTATTTTGTAACTGTTTACAAATTATCACCGGGTTAAAAAGAAAAACAAAACTTTCATAAAATTTTTGGATTTTAAACAAACCAATTCTGAGACGAACACTTTATTATGTGGCCATTATTTTAGATAGAAAATATTTAAAAATGATATAATTTTTAAAAATCATTACAATATTCTATGATACCTAAGAAAATTATACATTCGAATACATATTAAAATTAATTCTGTATTTAATACCCATTTTCTATAATAAATCTAAATTCTTAACCTAACATTATTATAGCTTTACAAAAATGTACATAACTATGCATAAGAATTAACCTAAAATACATTTAAATATACCTTTTAGTTGTTGACAAAAATGTTTCATTCCATTGCCAGAACATTAAAGTAACTTTGATAAGGATATTGTAGATTTCAATTCAGTCTGTTATTGTTGAAGCCACGAATTAAATTACTTATCGGTGAACCAATTCTATTTAACCCTTAACATCAATCAATCAATCGAGCAATGGGTGAATCAATCAATCAATCAAGCAATGAGTGAATCAATCGATCAATCAATATTTGCTTTTGGACTGGCAGTACAACGCTCCCAACCAGTATAAAAGTTAATTTATACTTGAATATTTATGAAAAGACCCGAATACATTATTATAGTGAAAAGTGATTTCATGCACTTGTTTTGCCCTTTTGATTGCTAAATTATTTATTTGCTATTTGGGAGCGTCCCGTATGGAGGTAACTTATGAATCAATTGCACTTGAAGTGAAATAACACAAAACTGCGATATTTAAATGTAATTATAATTATTGAATCAATCAATCCATCAACCAATGATTTAAGCAATCAACCAATCAATGTCATGAGAGAATTAATCAAACAATCACTCTGTCAATGAGCGAAACAATCGAGGAATGAATTAATCAATGAATGAATTTATCAATCACTCAGCAAGTGAATCAATAATTGAATTAATCAATCAGTCAATCAATAAATGTATGATGCAATCAATGTGTGAGTGAATCAATCAATTTATGATGCAATCAACTATGAGTTAACCGATCAATTAATGAAACACTTAATTAAATCAATCAATCATTGCGAGAATTAATTGATGGGTTGATCAAACAATGAATGAATCAATCAATCATGAAACCTTTTTTGAATATTTGGTTATCATTCATTTAATTTTAAAAAAAAACACTGTGCATGAAACAAGTTTATCAAGTTTCAAGGGTTATCAATTTTAGGTCAACAATTTCTCATAAATATTGCAAGATCGTTACGTTATGGCAAAAACGTTATTTTGGACTATTAAAAGTTTTCTGCAAGAGTAAGGACTATTTAAAGAGCGTACATATGATACTTAACTGATAGAGGAGACATTTTCAGGCAATTTCTGCTATTTTCAGGTGGAAATCTCATTAACTGTTAAGAATTGACACAAAGTTTAAAAGATTTTTTTGCTTAAAAGTCTCCTCTATACGCGCATGGAAATAAAAAGGTTGTATGTCAAATTTTATCGCAAAAAAAACTGTTGTTCCTGGCAATAGATTTTCGTCCCTGAAATAAGCAAAATTTCTTCAAGTGCCAGTTGAGCATTTTAAAACCAACATTACGAAACACTAAAAATAGTTTTATCATTACGAAGTCCCTGTTAAAGCTAAAAACCATTCACAAATCACAAATATTGTCCAAGCTGACACTTGAAGGTTAAAACTCTTCGGGGCAATCTTTTCACAAGTAAAATGAATGGAGTAGTGTAAAGGGTTAAAACTCTTCGGGGCAATCTTTTCACAAGTAAAATAAATGGAGTAGTGTAAAGGATTAAATCTCTTCGGGGCAATCTTTTCACAAGTAAAATGAATGGAGTAGTGTAAAGGGTTAAAACTCTTCGGGGCAATCTCTTCACAAGTAAAATGAATGGAGTAGTGTAAAGGGTTAAAACTCTTCGGGGAAATCTTTTCACAAGTAAAATGAATGGAGTAGTGTAAAGGGTTAAAACTCTTCGGGGAAATCTTTTCACAAGTAAAATGAATGGAGTAGTGTAAAGGGTTAAAACTCTTCGGGGCAATCTTTTCACAAGTAAAATTAATGGAATAGTGTCAAGGATTCAAACTCTTTGGGCAATCTTTTCATATGTAAAATTAATGGAGTAGTGTAAAGGATTAAAACTCTTCGTGGCAATCTTTTTACAGTTCAAATAAATGAAGTATGAAAGGTGTAAACTCTCAGAGGCGATCTTTTAGCAAGTAAGATGAATAGAGTGTGAAGAGTTAATATCCATAAAAAAGCTCATATTTTGACAAGTAAAATAATGCAGAGTTCAAGAATCATGTTAAAGTTGAATAAAAGTATATTTACTCAAAAAAAGTGGTTTTCACAATATAATGTCATTGATTGCAAAATTTCAATGAAATAGAAGTGAAGTTACTAAGAGTCACGTGTAATTTTGGTGTTTTGGGGAGTTCCAACACGAATCGAAAAGAAATTTTCACGATTCGCTTGAAAGCAAGTCACGTGAAATGAACACGATATTTTAAAAGTCGTGTGAAATGAAAATGAAATTGTCACGAGTCACATGGAATAATTTTGAACAACATGAAATGATTTCACAACATTTTCACAAGTCGGATAAAATGATTTTCATTGATAATAAATTAATGATTGTTGGTTGAAAGTTTTCAAGGTAACAGAAATGATTTTGAAGAACTTAAAAGTGAAGCAAAATTATTTTGAATTATTATGTATTACAGATATTTCTTTACAATATAAATCAAAATAATTCAGAAAAAACCATTAGCTTGTTAAATAAATCACACTATGTAGGTTATTATTGGTTGATTATTATTTGTTCCCATCTAATAAAAAAATTCCAAATTATTCAATTTTTTATGTAACGTCATCAAAGGTAGGTATATTGTCCATTATGATTATCTATGTAAAGTCAATTTTATATACAAAATCATAGTATTTATTTACATTTTAAATTGTTTTCAGAAAAACCAGCATAATTTGTTTATTCTTTCATTAAATAAAGAAAATTATTATTATGTTACATTCTTTCACATTAAAGTATTGTTATTATTATTTTCACTTGGATAAATTAAAATATTTCACTTCCAGTTTAGTAATCATTCCATCTAGAATGCTTATTTTAAAAACTAAAATTAACAATTTGCACTTTTTCATTTAGGTAATGTTTTTCAATTTATTTAAAATTCATATTAATTTTAGTGAAGATATTTTAAATGTAATTATTATAATTATTTATATTTTTATCGTAAAACAGCATAAGTCTATATTTTCATGTCGCTTATAAAATCACTATACAACCGTATTGTTTAACTATGTGGAATTATAATATATTTTTCACTTTTGTCCAATCTTTTTATAATATTATAGGATGTTTTCCTGCTTCAACCGTGGCTACACCGCAGGCCATACCCTGTTAAAAGAGAAAAAGAAACATTAGACATAATTAACAAATTAATCAATATTCCGAATACATCAGCAAAACTTAGTAAATATAATAAAACTAGACCCAATTATGAACCTTGAGGTAAGCCAAATCACACTAATTATTTATTTTTTATTTTATTTGGTACATTATTTTGTTACAATTTATGTTTTCCAGTAATGTAGGCCTCACTGGGTGGCTTGCCCGTGCTGAGGCCTTCATTTTATAATATGAAAATCTAAGATAGTAAATTTGAAAAGAAAATAATAAATTTAAAATTAAAAATAAAAATACATAATAATACATTTAAAATTAAAAAATAATACAATGAAAATAATCTTGTGTGTTTGTGAGTGATGTGTGTTTATATTGGTTTTGTGTGTTACGTGTAGGTTTTATTTTTATTTTATGCTATGACATTTTGGTAATATTGTCTTTTTTGTTGTTTAATCCATTTTGTAATTTTGTGTGTGAATTTATTTTTATTTTCCTCAATTTTAATTTCAATTTTTAGACTGTTGAAAGCTTTTATTGCATGGTATTGGTAGTGTCTTTGTCCAAAGGTTGAATTTACTGTTGGAGTTTTAATGTTTTCTTTGTACGAAGAAAAAATTTTTACTTTTTTTTTTTTTCTTTTGTTAATTAACTAGTAAACAAGAAAAAATATAAGTAGATAAACTTTAAACCATTTGTTTTAAAAATTCTTTTGAGATTTGTACCTCGAATCAAAATATTTTGCCTTAAAATTGGGTGAATTTGTCTAATAATATAAAGTATTTCATATTTCGACCAGCGGTGGAAACTTACATAAATAAGTCAGCGTTTCGAGTGAACTCTAGAAAACTTTTAAAATAGAATAGGTATATCAAAGTTGATCAAACTTAATGCTACTCAATCTACGATAAGAGAGGAAGACGAAGGGAAAGATAAAGAGGGAAATGAATAGGAAGATGAAGTGGAAGATGAAAGAGGAAGATGAAGTGGAAGGTGAAGATGGAGAGGAAGGTGGAGAGAAAGATGAAGATAAAGGTGAAAAGGAAGCGGAAGATGAAGATGGAGAGAAAAGTAAACAGGAAAATGAAAAGTAAGGTGAAGAGGGAAAGGAAAATGAATAAGAAGATGAAGAAGCAGATGAAGTGGATGATGAAGAGGAAGATGAAGTGGAAGGTGAAGATGGAGAGGTAGGTGGAGAGAAAGATGAAGATAAGGGTGAAATAGAAGCGGAATATGAAGATGGCGAGAAAAGTAAAACAGGTAAAAATGGAAAGTAAGGTGAAGAGGGAAAGGAAAATGAATAGGATGATAAAGATGAAGAAAAAGATGAAATAGAAGATGAAGAGGAAGCTGAAGGGAAAGACGAAGAGGAAGATTTATAGGGATATGAAGAGTTAGGTGAAGAGGAAGATGAAAAATGTGTTTATTCGGGTTGACTCACGTTAGTAATCCTGCTGGTCCGGGGTCCGCGGGCTGGTACCACGAGTACTGTGGCACGTATCCGGGATGGTGGGCCGGTTGAGGGGGACCGAGCGGACCCCCTAAGGGTGGTGCTCCGCCCGGGCCTCCGCCACCTGTTCCTGGTTTCATGTCCCAAGCGCCCGCTGCGCCGCCCTGGGAAAATGGAAAAATTTGGTCAAAAATCATGATTATTTTAAACGAGATTTAGATGCTTAGTATGATGATGTGTTGTATGTGGTATTTTTTTATTCATTCGAAATGTTCAAAAGGAACTCCACCACGAATTGACGAAATGAAATTTAACAGGAAAATCATATTTGTAAAAGGCAAGTAGGTTAGTACGTATTATTATAAAATGTATAAAAAATAAAACTAACCAAAAAGGAAGGGTAATGCTGATTGTAGGATCCACCAGCAGGCTTAAACATAGAGAAAATACATAGGTTAACATATTATTTCATTTAAACACATATTAAGGGACATTCACAAAATTAATTCATAAAGTTCAGGAAAGGGGCAGCCAAGAATAAATTCAAATATATAATGCGATTGTAGTAAAAGTGCAATGGATAAACATGGTGATAATGTAGATACAGAGAGAAGAAAGAACATATTTAAATATATGCAGATAACCATGAAACGATATGCGTTTTTAAAACATTACAATTGTTTGCATTATTTTGCCCACGACGCAATGAACGCTAAAAAAAGACGTCTCTAATTTTCAACAATATATTTTAAACAGGTTTTTTTATCATTTCAAAGAAAGATTGATACAATTTATCAAAATAAAAGTCAATCTGAGACAATATTACAATTATTTTTTCCCAATTTTCTTCAAGCGTAAAAAATAAAGTCAAATTAAGCGCGAAGATTTCCCATAAATGATCACACTAATTTACAGAAAGATGAAATGCATAGTGGTCGAGTTAAAACAGGACTTCGCTACTCCCAGTCAATAAGTAATTATTATGAAAAGATCTCAGGAAAATTTCTAAACAGAATTAATCACTAATATTATTATTGGGTTTATAAAAACAGTTTATTTTTAAACAAGTTCTGCTGTGTTTACACAGCAGAACTTGTTTAAAAATAAACTGTTTTTATAAACCCAATAATAATATTATTGAATATATAAAAAAATAAAAAATAAAATGGAGTTCTACAAATTAAACTTAATAACAATAAATAAGAATTAATCACGTCATAATAAAAAAAAAGATAATTAAAAGTCACTGTGATACAAAACACAAACGACCGACAATATTAATTAAAACATGAATATGATGTGATATTAATTAAATACAATATTACTCAGAATCAAAGCGATAAGATCGCAGTAGTGCTTGACCTAGTCTGGTATATTTGCCAGTATTTGCATCCATGAACTGCTGTACTAGATGAAATCATTGGTTGCACCTACCAACTGTCCTTGTATTAGCATAACAAATTGCACAATTTCCTCCTTTTTACTGCGTCAACGTCTCGTTTTATGATTTACCTCTGTGAACGCGTTTCTACGGTACCCAACTGAGAAGCCTACAAACTAGTTTCATTAGAACGGGCGTCTAATCTATCATAATGTATCTATCTGTACCATGGAAAACCTACTTTGTTAGTAAACCGCTGTTTTTACAAATATACCCGTAGTCTAGGCTTGGTTTAATTGCATAATTTGCTGGATTTTTTACATGCCTTTGCTAGAAGCACTGCATGTATCTGGTTTGAGTGTAATTTGTGGTGTTTAATTTTCTCTTCCTGCCCTATCGGCTACAGTGCTGTTTGTCAGTCTGCGATTTCTTGAATCGATGAAATAATTTTAAATAATGACCAAGTACAGATTTTTGAAGTCAAATATCAGATAAATTAGCTTTGAGACAGTTTACTTAAGAAAAAAGATCGCTCATTTAAATTTCTCTGTCTTTTAAATACCTACCAACTTAATGTCAATGCCTACCTAATTCTTTTAAGCAGTTTGTTGAACGTAAAGCATATACATTATATCTTGTTGTTCTTATTTTGGAATCATCATTGAATATCTAGAGCCAATATTGTAAACTATTCTTATTGCCTTTTGTAAATAAAGCTACGGTTTAGATCAGCGGTTAGACAAACGGGTGATGACTAAATTTAATCAGCTGACAGTCACCGACAGCCATGACACTGCAGGCGGGAAAAAATTTGACGCATGCGCATGATTGCTCCAGTGTGATCATGTCTACAGAGAAATCTCTAGATCTAGTAAAAAACAGAGAACTCCAAGTACCTACAGAAAGAAATTTTTTGACAAATGTAGGGTGAAATCATAAGAAGGAATATTAAAAATCCCCAGAAATACGAAAGGTAGAGAGATTTCAGTACATTGATATAATTTTGATTCGCATCACGAAGATATTAGCATCTTCAAAATTAAGAAAATGGGGAGTTCTTCGCATTTTTGGGCATTGCTAAGAGTTTTATATAACCTTGCTCGAAAGTTTCTGTTTTTGATCTGGATCCGAATAGTTCTCTGAACCTCCCAAACAAACGACACCATCCGTGCTTCATTTACTTCCAATAATCAGTTTTTTTTTACAATGCATATCCAACGAACTGGTTAGGTCCTTACCTTGACGTCCCACGGCACGGGCGGGGGCCCCTTGACGTCCCAGGGCGCGGGCGGGCTGAGCCCCGGAGACAGCTCACTGACGGGCGTGGACGAGGGCGTGGGGGAGTGGCCCCCGGGCTGACCGCCGGGGGGGCCTGAGGAGCCCCCAAGGTACTGGTTGGGGGAATGTTGGGAACCGCTGCTGCTGCCGCCACCTAGACAAAAATTAAAAAATATATATTATTTAACTCTTTATACGACCACACTAATAAATGTGTACTTCTATATGGTTCCTATAAAGCTGGACACACACGATAGAGCCATTCGGACATTTGCAATTTATTTACATCACATTCAATTTGCGGCATTTATTTTTACTCGTGAGATATTTTCAATTTGTATTGATATTTCAGGCGACTAATTATTGCTTATATGTACATAGTTCGTTTATTTCTCGTCTTAGGATTAGAGGATACTGTGCGGAGGGTATTTTAAGGGAGGGAGCTAGTAAACCTGGGTCTTGAAGAGACTGTAGACATAGCAGGGAGCAAACAAAAACAAAAACCGTTCCTCAAAAACTGA
This sequence comes from Hesperophylax magnus, assembly GCA_026573805.1. Lineage (NCBI taxonomy): Eukaryota > Metazoa > Arthropoda > Insecta > Trichoptera > Limnephilidae > Hesperophylax > Hesperophylax magnus. The sequence goes on along the minus strand of JAIUSX010000184.1, from coordinate 5,618,802 downwards.
GCTGAAGTGATCTATAATGCGGCGAAACTATTCTGGTTTAGATATATAAATAATTCTTACCATGCATAATTTGCGTGGAGTTAGGTGATCCGCCGGGCGCCTGGAGCCCTAGGGGGTGCCCCAGACCCCCAGGCCCCCCGGCGGGACCCCCGCCAGGCCCCGACTGCGCGGCCTTCATCATCTTCTTATACTTGCTGCGCCGGTTCTGGAACCAGATCTTCACCTGAGAAAAAAATTACTGATTAGTTAGTGTGATAATGATTACAAAGTTATTATGTTTGAATCTGACTGGGAATAAATGACACGGAGAAAAATGAATACGGTTTTTTTTATCAAGATATTGTTAAAAATCTTTTAAAGTGTTTCTGGTATGTACTAATCTACTGTTATTAGATGTCAATTAAAATTAAAATAATTTTAAAAAAACCTATTGAAAAACATAGCACATAAAAATATTTTTTTTAAATCAAGTTAAAACGATAATATTTATAAATAAAAATAATAAATAACTTATCAACAAAACACTGAATTATGTATAACAGAGACATTCACAGATATATATATAAATAAACAAAAACGTGCAATGAAATTGGGCTACCAAAAAAGGACAAAGCCAATACACAAAATAGTTTACTATTCAAGGAATTTTATACTATGGATAGATTGTCTGAACCAATTGATGATTAAAGCTGGATTGTATAAAAGGAAAATGTTTTAAATAATGAAAATGGATGTGGGTAAAAAATAATAAATTAGACGTTTGTAAGCTTGGATGTACAAATGGCTGAAATAAAATGTTGGTAAATAAAATATAATATTTGAGTTTGTTGTTTTCCTGTAGGTACATAATATCGAACTGTGAAATTTAGGAGTCAAGCATAATTGTTGACTAATTTTCTTTAAAATATCGGCGATACAATCTCAGTAATGAATTTTTTTTTGTTGCGCTTTATTAAATTTCAACATTTACAACTTTGAATATGTAAATTGATAAGTTTTTTTTTATTCTAAACGATTAGATAAGTAGGTAAGACAAATATACCTATGGCTATTTTTAAATTATCGCTGTAACACCTTTCCCTGCTCACAACCTTCAGGCGAAGCTTAATGCTAAATCATTATTTTGATTAATCTTTATAACAAATTGGTGTACATTATGAAAACCAAAAAATATGTTTTAGATAAATTAAAAGTTTTCCTGTCTTACAAATAAAAAAATAATTTACACAATAAAAAATATAAATGCAAACTACTAAATAAACATTTTTTTTTGTAATAGAAATGTATGAACGCATAAAGGAAACAACTTTTTAAAAATAGAGTATTATAGCTTAGATTATATTTGACAGTTTTAATTGATTAACTTTTTTGATTTCTTATAAAGTTATTTACCAAATAAATAAAAACCAGTTTTGTGCTTGAAATCGAACGCTTCTGGAGTCCGTTAGTCAAGCGATTTTAATGCCTATTTTTGGCTTGTAGCTTCCTCCTCAGTCTCACAACATACCCAAATTGGGGATGTCATAGTATCACCGACCCCAGACAGTTGGATCTCTTGTACGGCATTTACATAAAAAAGTAATATTACAAAATAAAATGATCCATCTTCACAAAATTAGGCTTCTATAGATGAGATGATGTGGACCTAACCCCGCTGAGAAAATCACCCCTCTAATATCGACTATATGTCTCAATGGGTAAATTTGATTCGACAAATAATACGTCATGATAAGATTTTTAGACGATGTGTTACATGGAAAGTTGATCACTGTCTGATTGATGGAATAAAAATGCTTTTTTGGGTAATAAAAACTAATGGTAAAACTAAAGTGCATCTAATACACAGTATATACTAACTAACCATCACTCAAAACTCAAACAACTCGGTACATCAGCCTTGCATTATTTGCATAGTTTACTCAAAAATCTCATTTCTACAACATTTCTGCAACCTACTATCAAATAATGAACAAATCTATGGACTAACACACGAACAAGGTGCAATTATTTACAAAAAAAGTATTTCAAGTTTTTACTACAAATTCTTTACGCACCTCAACATTAGTATTACAGATTACGTCTTGTATAGAAGACGAAGATCAACTAAGATTTTTTAAATATAATTATGTCATCATTGAATCTTATCTTCTACAGTTATTATTTATTTCCAAATAAAATAATAATAATTGACAAACAACCCTCATTATGAACAATCAGGATTATTATGATTGAAATTAACCCCAATTGATGGGCTGCAGTGCGGGGGGGAGGAGGTTGGGGAGGGTTGTGGCACCGCTGTGATAAGAGCTGTGCCTTTAAAAGGGGCTGATCTTGAACATTCTGAAGGGTAGCTTTACAAATAATAAAACTAATTATATTGTACCATAATTTTATTTTGTGGTAGGCCAAGAATTTAAAAAAAAAAAAAATTATTGTATTATCAAATTTTAAAACATGTTTTTTTTATCACCCACCATATTTAATATTTTCCATTTTTCTTTTCAAGTTTAGACTTTTTTTAAATATTCGTTGACCAAAGAATTTAGAATCTTCCATTGCTTTTTGGTTTATGTAATGTTATCTTTTGTAAAACGGAGAAAACTTACTAATATTGTTAATTCATTAAAAATCTGGTCAAATTATTCATTTTTCTCTTAAAAACGCGACTGGAGGCCGATAACGAATGATTTGACAAATTTCATAAAAAACTATCAATACAGCACGAATACGTTATGAGGAAGTCGGAACACGTGTTCTTACAAATAATAATATTTTTTCATCTCGTCCATTATATTCATTCGGACAAGGCTACCCGAATGACTAATATTTTATTAGAAAATGGTCATGCACTCACATTTGTAATAGTATCTTGATAAAAAGAGCCGTAATCATTTTTATCAAAATCTTAATTTCCCAATCTAAAATGCCATGAAAAACCATGGTGATGGGCTGATGGTACAGCATAAAGCCTTAATTACCAACCCTTAGACAACGGAGCCTAATTTAGATGAAATAATAATTTGTAATGTCAAACTCTTCCTTTTAACCCCCGCAGTTCTGAAGGGGTGAAATGCAACACGATTCTCCGTTACTGCCCCAAAAGTAATTGGCTACCCCTGCAGTTTGCTCTTTGAGGGTTAAGCGCGTGCCACCCCTGACATTATAAAGCTGATTAATAAAATATACGGAGTTTTATTTTAATTATAAGTCCATATTTTGAATGTGTGTACAGTACAAAATCCCAACTGCCTTAAAGGCTATAGTGGCTGGCTTCTGTGGGACTATGGAATCCCCAATTAGGATTGGGAGAGAGAAAGTTTGGGAAGTACTTAACCATTCAAATCGATCTGGTCACCAAACAAGGCTAAAGCCATTTCCTAAATGGTGGTCCTTCAAATGCGCCGCAAATATACTACCTACGTATTGATGTCGAAAAGGCAAAAGGGCGTAAGTGACAATTTATTAAAAAAATAGTTAAAAAAATAATTTTGATTAGACAAAAAATGTAATCAAATCTGTACAAACTCATTTTAGACTAAATTGTTGCTTATGCCCTTTGGATTTCCGGCGTCGATGTAATATTTATTACAGAGGTTGCTATTTTTTCGTAAAAAATATTACGTCTGCGGAATTTCTCATGAATCAATGACGCAAATTCTAGAGTTTAATTAAAGTTCTAGAGTTCATTGAACCAGAGTTACAGACTGACCAAGAGTCACAATCGAACTTAGTATTTTTAAAATAATGTTGCCGCAAAGATAAGTCCTATGGGCTTTTTCATCCCTTTCGTCTACTTACAAAATAATTACCGATTGTTTGATATATAACAAGGAATAGGGTTGCATTCTGAAACTAATTGGTTTCGTATAACAGTAACTGTACTACCTACCTACTGTAGTTGAACCACTAACAAATAGATTGTAGATAACTAGCTGAAGTGTACCCGGAGTTGCTGGGGATTATCCTTAGAAATAGACATATACCAGCGCGAACTTTTCTGTAGGCCTTTTTAAGATATAAAATTCCGTTATACATTATTTTGATGTATCCCATAAAGTTTAGCCAGCGTTAGCGATGTAAGCGCCCGAAAATATTTTTTTTACGACTTGATTACAAACCATCGACTTTCGCCTACTATCTATAAATATAACATGCGTTTATTATATATATATATACGTAAACCTTCCGGAAGAAATTTTCTAAATGATAGTGAAAACCAAAGATATTAGAAGAACGAGATGTGCTATGCGCAGTTCGTACTGAGTGGAATTGTTTTGCCGAGTGTCGCCGGTTTTGTTCACCAATACTACTGCACACCTTCGCTTACGCTAAGGCATCGCTAAGGTATCCGCACTAATACATAGAACAGATTTCTGTGCGTACACGTCCCGATATTGTTCAAAGTACCCTAATTAGGTAGTACTCCGGCTACGGTCCGGCGGCCAACATAGCATATCTCGTTCTTCTAATATCTTTGGTTAAAACCATATCAAAATTTATTGTTTGGTTTAGAAGAACTAAGCAAACAAACAGATGGACGTGGATAGCGACTTTATTTTATACTATTTAAAGATGAAAATACTTTCTTGTCCTATGATTATTTTTGTAATAAATAATAAAATAATGATAATTGGATGACTTGTATAGCGCCTTGCAAAATCACCTCAAAAGCGCTGTACAAAATTATAATACATGTCTACAGTGATGTTATTACTAACTATTTATGGAGATAATATACAGTACAATACTTACCTGGTAGGTCACTTGAGATTAACACTTAATTAACATTATCTAATTGTTAATTAGAGAAATTTAGATACACGATTTAGGATATAATTGGAAAATTGAATATAACTGGACTTTCTCTCAGGAATGGTATATTTAATTTAAGGGTATGACAGCTTAAAAAGGTATGTTTTTAGTTTAGACCTGAATTCTGTTGGACTTGTTATGGATCTTAGTTCTGGATGGAGTTTATTCCAAGCCTTCGGCCCAGATACTACGAAAGCGCGATCACCAAACTTAGTATTTGGCTTGCGCTTAGGTTCTATCAGTCTGCCTACAGCTGATGATGTTGCATCAAATCAACAAAGAAAGAAGGTATGCAAGCGGTAGTAAAGCAATTAAAGAAATAATTCAACGATTCGTACCTACATATAATATAAAAGGAGAATTTTCTCCGACGACTCAACATTAAGTCCGAGATTTCCACACACATGTTGGAATTAAGGTCGAAACGCCTCTAAACTCTGTCATTGTTTGCACTCCTATCTTCAATTACATTCGTACATACTCTTTGTCTTGGCCATGTTATGCGCAATAATTTCAAATCATGAGTTTTGGTTTAAAAACATGATTAAATACATATATTTTTGTACCCACTTATACTATTTGCACAGAAGGTTAAATGGAACGATATAATCTTTTTTTGTGCGAGTTCCAACTGCTGCCGGTGAGACTATGGCATCCACAATGTATGTTTTGAGGCTAAGGTAGTGAAGAGGGGAATGAGAGGTGTTGAATTATATCATATATAATACTGTTAATTTATTAAAAATCTGTTCTAATTATTCGTTTTCTTGTTAAAAATGGGACTGAAAATGAATTGAAAAGGTTTCTAATCTGTCAAAAACAATTGTTTTATTAGGTGGAACATATCTTCATACAAATCCTGATATAGATACTGACATACTTATACTGTAGCATTCTGTCCTGACATCAATTTGGAAAGGATACGTGTTATCGATTTATTCTGAATGACTAATATTTTATCAGGAATTTGATGTCACTTTTTGAACGGGATCATTTTTCTCCATGCAACAGGGCGATACTGAGAGTATCTTCCACCCAGGAACGCAGGCAAATATGTTATATATTATTTTTTATTAATAAATTGTTAAATAACACAACTTAATCAAATAAACTTTACTAGGTAAACTAAAACTGGAGAAAGGTTACTGTACATTTAGAAATGCAACCTCATACCCCTTTTATACATACTTCTTAATGAAATTTTGCACACTTGACGTTCAAAATAAGATGAAAATATTACTGTCTACATCTGATTTCAAAATTGATTGTTTAAAACCCTGGCAAGACAAGGGACTTCATATATAGTTAGTATATACTTACAGCTAAATAACTCACGGCACTCCAGTGGTAGGTAAAACGCATAAAACAGGCAAAACGCGAAGGGGTTAATATAAATAACCCTTACAGACTCATCACTTGTATTGTAGTTCACGTGTCCTTAACCCTCTGTGTCCCTAATCCGATTAGACAGATTAATCGTTGCGAGATAAACTTCGTTGAAACGCTGCAATCAGAACTAATTGTAAAATGTGATGGTTGAATCAATCTGTCAAAATATAACTTCCTCATAAAGTAACATGCTTTCAATTGTAATTCAACTAACCGAACTTTATTTTTTATTTATTGTTGTAATTTTCAATGTTATTTTTAATTGAGCGTAAACTTTTAGAATTTATTCTTATTTGTATGGCAGAATTTACATGATTAGTCTTTTAAGACGAGACAATACCCTAAAATAATGTTGAAACCTTAACGTCGTAAGGAAGAAGCCGTGCTCAAAAATATGCGACACGCGGCCTTGTTTATTGGACAGACCTACAGCCACAGACATAGGCTAATATTCATATGTCTATGCCTTCAGCTGAATTTGCCCCAGCAAGTCTTTAAAATAAAGTGAGAATCTTAACGACATAAATGATGAAGTCGGGTAAAAACAATATTCAAACAATAGAAAATTGATCTTTCCGTGGGGTTTACTTCTGTGGGATTACTAAAATCTCAGAAGTTTCTAGAGGAATCTCTCGGGGAGTTACTAATTCATCGTCTAGAAAAATTAAATCTGTTGTTTTAAAAAAAAAAAAACATTTTAAACAATTTCCAAACCGTTTTATATAAAATATTTCAATGGTTGAGTCCTGTTTTTATTAATCCAAATATAAATATCTTACATCCGTAAGCATCGGTTAAAAATATATATGTATAAATATATTGTGTCACCTTAAGGCGATGCACTACGTCGTGTAATATTTTAAATTGAGCCGCTATCAATAACAACCCTTACGTAGATGGCGATAAGGTTTTAAATTCCCGCTTAACACCATCAGCCTGTTTTGATTTATGCAAGAAAAAAACATGGCCAAAAAGTGCCTTTTATTTTATTTTGTGGATGTTCAGGCATAAACATTTTTTTTTTCGATCATTTTATAAATAACTTAATTTGCCACATTATACAATAAAATCATAACCGAAAATGGGTTTGTAAGTAGGAGATTTTGAACTTTAAAGCAGTTTTCATAGGACTTATACTTTTTTTTTTCTGGGCTTATAAAAAGACTTAACTAAAAAATACTCGATTATTTCAAAGGCCAAGATGTATTCTACTCGCAGTATTTAATTAAAGCATCTGAAACATTTCTATGCGACCAAATTTTCAAACCAAAAACACATGATTTTGCATTATTACGTATGGCATCGCCTTAACCCACTTCCAGAGATCTTATAACAATTTTTGGAGTGCTGATTTTGTATTGACTATATACATCCTTCCATCCTTGTACACGCGGCAGTTTCAGCCCTGCGATTTTTGCAAACTGGCCGAAGTCAGGTACAGATTATGATGTAATATGATGTATCTGATATTATTAATACTCTAGCGTCTGGACGGTGTAGGCCCTCTGATTGGTCAAATTTAAATTGTCTGTTTCAGTTAAATTCCGCTAACTTGAAAATTAAGGCACGATTTGAAAATGACACGATGCTCATATAATTTTTGGATAATATCGAAGAAAATATGTTTTAGAAAGTTGACAATCCATTGGATTCATTACATTACAGTAAAAATTATCCACAATTACGTATTAAAATTTGACGTTTATCATTATTCACGCCATATTCACGCGAAAGACAGATTGTCCAGTGTTGCCAGCGTATATGGATTTCCAATCATTGTAAAAAAACTTTTATAGCCAGTTAGTGTAAAGCAATGTATGTTAATGTGAGATATATTATAATTATAAATAATAAATATAATTATAAATCCACCATTACCACCATTTAAAGCCGGCTGCAAAAATAACCAGCTCCACTCGATACTTTACGTAATTAATTATTTTTTGATATTACAACACCGACCCCATGCGCTATCATGTTTAATATCTAGGTAATTACATAATTATTGACGTGCTAACCTAGAAATTTGTTTTAAAAAGTTCCTGTGAGTCACTAAAAATAAATATTTTGTTTTCAGATTATTATTTCAATTTAATAACTATGGCTAAAAGGAATGTGGACAATATTTTACCAGAATTGGCCGAATTTCGGAATGTTCGAATGAGAGAGGGACGTTTACCGAGCGATCGAAGTGCCAGAAGACGAATAGAATATATGACTGATAATCAAATTGAACACAATAATTCCAGAAGGCGGTTTTCCACAGCAAATAGATGTAATGTATTCTTGAAGTGTGCTTTAATCAATAATCCAAATTATGTGCTTCCAGAACAGAATTATTTCGGCGTCATGTCAAAAGAATGTACAATCGAGCATTGCAAGGCGCTTCATTTTGAAGTTGAAAAAGGTAAACTGTTACATTCTTGCTGTCATAATGGAAAAATAATACCACAAATTTTAGCTTATCCTCCAGCACTTAACGCATTATTGACAGGAGATTGTAGTCAATCTAAAAACTTTAGGAATTTTATTCGTCAATATAACAGTGCTAATGGATTTGCCTCATTTGGAGCGCAAATAGCTAATATCCCAGGTAATGGTCCATATTGTTTAAAAATTTCTGGTGAGGTTTATCATTTGACTTCCAGAAGTATACATGTTGAAGGTGAAATACCTTCCTATGCTCAGCTTTATGTATATGATCCTGATGAGGCTGTTAGAGTGCGTATGAGTCATCCATCTAATGCCGATTGCTATCAAAATATAATGCAAATAATTGATAGCGAAATACGCCAAATAAGCCCTTATGCTCATCAGTATAAAAAACTAAAAGAAGCTGTCGAGGAAGAAGAATTACGCATTGCGGCTGACGGTGGGCAGGTGAGAGATATACGTCTATTATTTACACGTTCATCAGCTGATGACCAACGGAGGTACAATGCTCCAACCAGTTCTCACGATATCGCCATGGTATATGTAGCAGACAGAGACGGGAATTTACCATCGGGTATAGATATCGCTGTTTATCCTAAAAATGTTGAAGGACTTCAAAGGGTGGCAACTTTATCAAAGCATTTAGATCCTATGGTTTTCCCACTACTATTTCCATCAGGTGAATGTGGTTGGACCCCAGGCTTTCAGCAACATGCTGATTTCTGTACTGCTCAACGTCATACTGTAACTGCCATGCAGTTTTATGCAAGTAAATTAGCAGTGCGAAGAAACATATTTAATCCAATCCATTATGCGGGTAAACTTTTTCAACAGTATTTAATTCATGCTTACATTATTTATGAATCTGGTCGCCTAGATTACATAAGGAAAAACCAACGACAACTCAGAGTGGAATGCTACCAAGGTTTGCAAGACCATGTAAGAAATTTAGCCACTGATAGAGGAGTACGTGCAGGTAATATAGTCATTCTTCCATCTTCATTTACTGGTGGACCACGCCATATGAATAAACTTTATCAAGATTCAATGGCAATGGTACGTAAATTTGGTCGTCCTGATCTATTCATAACGTTTACATGCAATCCCAAATGGCCAGAAATACAAACCGAATTGGAACATTATCAATCGGCCGCGGACAGGCCTGATATAGTAGCCAAGGTTTTCCATCTAAAAGTCAAGGAATTTATTCATGATATGACTGAGAAACATGTTTTTGGAAAGGTAATTTGTTGGGTTTATACAATTGAACAGCAAAAAAGAGGACTCCCTCATCTACATGGCGTGTTTACACTTTGCAGCCAAGATAAGTTGTATACAGCTTCTGATATTGATAATGCCGTATCTGCAGAACTACCCCATCCGAAGAATTCGGCTTTGTACCATATTATTTTAAAAAATAACATTCATGGACCATGTGGCGTACTTAATCCAAGGTCAGTCTGCATGGTAAACGGTAAGTGCTCTAAAAAATTCCCCAAATCATTTAAAGATTCTACTGATAATAATTCCGCAGGCTACCCAGAGTACAGGAGACGTGATAATTTTTCTGAAAATCACGTTGTTCGGGATATACGTATCGACAATCGATTTGTTGTTCCATATAATGCATACCTTAGCAAAAAAATATGATGAAATTTGTTCCTCAGTGGCCAGTATTAAATATATTCATAAATATATATCTAAAGGTTTTGATTGTGCTAGAATCGAAATAAGACAAGAAGCTGGAAATTTGGAGAGTGCGGTTATTCAATATGATGAAATTAAGCAATATATCAATTGTCGATATGTAAGTGCCCCTGAAGCTGTCTGGAAAATTATGGAAAATCCTATACATGATCAATCTCACTCAATTTTACTTCTGGCTTTACATTTACCCGACAGCCAATCTGTGTATTTTGTAGAGGGGCGGGAGGAACAGGCTCTCAGGGAAGCATCTACAAGGAACACCTCTTTAACAGCGTGGTTCCAATTGAATCTTCAAGATATTATAGATAAGGGACGCTCTATTCTGTATCAAGATGTACCAAATAATTATGTCTTTTCAGCTGGTAAAAAGTGGACGAGACGACAGCGGGGAGGTGGCAAAATCATTGGACGAATACCTTCAATTTCTCCTAGAAATATAGAACTGTATCATTTACGGCTGATTCTTATAAAGGTGGCTGGAGCTACATCCTTTGAATCTTTGCGAACTGTTGATGGTAATTTACTAGCTACTTTTCGTGATGCGGCGCGTGAACTGAAGCTCATTGATGACATAGGAGAATGGACGCAGTGCATGACGGAGGCTTCATTGTATTTGATGCCTAAAACTCTTCGACATCTATTTGTTTTAATTTTAATACAATTTATCCCTTCGGACCCGTTGCAGCTGTGGAATGATTTCAACAAATGTATGTCTGAAGATTTTTTTCATCATGGTGTTGCTGAAGAAACAGCTATTAATCTTTGTCTTTTAAACATACAGGATATGCTTATGAAGGAGAATTCATCTTGCAGAATGCAGGGCTTACCTGAACCTGATGAAAGTTGCAGTTTTGGACAAGTGACTGATTTTAATGTAATTTCTGAAAACACTTTAGGTGAATTGATGGCTGCCAAACTCAATGACGAACAACTTCAAGCATATAATTCTATTTTGAATAAGTTTTTTTCAGATGAAAATGATGACAATAAATGTTTCTTCATTGATGGCCCAGGAGGAACAGGGAAAACATACCTTTACGAAACTTTAATTCACACTCTAAGAGGAAAAGGTAAAAAAGTTTTATCAGTCGCTTGGACAGGCATTGCAGCTATCTTGCTTCCAGGTGGGGTAACGTGTCATACTGCTTTTAATTTACCCCTCAGTTTACAGGACAATACAACATGTAAGGTCACATCAAAGAACCGGAAAATTATAACAGAAGCAGATATTATAATATGGGATGAAGCACCAATGGCTCCAGGTGTAGCTTTAGAAGTAATTGAGCGTACTATATGTGATATCATGGGAAGTGATTCTGTCTTTGGTAACAAAGTTATTGTTTTGGGCGGAGACTTTCGTCAGATCCTTCCAGTGTGTCGACGTGCTTCACGAGGACAATTAATTGCCGCTTGCATAAAATGCAGCATACTTTGGTACCATTTCAAAACTTTTCAATTAAAAACAAATGTCAGAGCTTTAGAAAGTGAAAACATATTTTCTAAATGGCTTTTGGACTTGGGAGATGGAAAACTTCCTCCCGTAGAAGGAACATTAGAGTCCTCTGTGCTTATTCCCAATGTAAATATTTGCCAAGATATTATTCAATGTATATATGGTACGACACATACCACTGCTGATGCCTTAGTGATGAGTCAACGTACCATTTTGTGCCCCAAAAATAGTCATGTTTGTGCAATCAATGAGGATGTACTTCAACGATTAGAAGGACAAATGAAGACTTTTCATTCTGTTGATACCATCATTAATGAAGAAGGAAATTTAGATTATAACGAGCAGGCTAACTTTCCTGTTGAATATTTAAATTCTATAAACCCAAATGGCTTCCCACCACACATATTAAATCTTAAAATTGGTGCCATCATTATGTTACTTAGAAATTTATCTGTTGGTGATGGCCTTTGCAATGGAACAAGAATGGTTATTAAAAATTTCAGCTGTAACTTAATTCAAGCCGAAATCATTACGGGGAACAGAAAAGGTACAGTACATTTCATTCCTAGAATTTACTTAAACACTTTGTCTGATGTTACAATACAATTCAATATGTGCAGGAAACAGTTTCCAGTTAAATTAGCTTATGCAATGACCATTAATAAATCTCAAGGACAAACTTTTGAACGGGTTGGACTGTTACTTCCTGAACCAGTATTTTCTCATGGACAGTTGTACGTTGCCTGTTCCAGAGTACGAACGCAGTCATCGTTAATAATACAGATTATTGACGGTTCCAGACAAGGGCAAATTCTGACTAATTGGTATACGGACAATATTGTTTATAAAGAGATTTTTTCCTAATGAAAGTATATAATATTAAGTTGTAAATTGTAAAAAATAAAAGTATAATAAATTGTAGGTACTTGCTTACAATAGTTTGGTTTTTCAGGTCAATTTATCCCACATGTAAGGTTTTTCTGCCTAAGAATTTTTTCTTTGAAAAATTTTTAAGAGAGTTTTGTTGTATGAGTATTTACTTTCACAATCTTTTGGTAAGAACGTAATACTATTTCACCCAAATATGTAGATTTTTAGGAATTATCCCAATAAAATAATCCTTTATATTTAAAAAAAAAATTATTTACTTTGACAATCTTTTGGTAAGAGTTTATTATTTCAGCAAAGTTATATTTAATATTGTAATATGTTGATATTTTTTATTTCCGAATTACATATATTATATATATATATATATATATATATATATATATTTTTTTTTTTTTTTTTTTTTTTCAATTTAACTTCGATTTAAAAATGAAATCATTTCGGTGGTATGGGAGAGGAAACATTTTTCTCATTGACGAGATTTATGTTGGGGTGAAGGGTGTTCCTCTCATTGTCCGCGCTCGGATTGATCTAATATCTACTTATTAAATGTAACTGTTGTTAGTAAACTGGGCGAAGCCCAACTAAGTGCCGCCCGCAGGGCCTAGCAGCAAAAACCCGCGGAGCGGGTTTTTAACTGCTAGTTAATTTAATTACTTATTCACTCCTTGAAGGCTGTCATATGTATACATTGTAATAGGTATGTTATTCAGGATTACAATCATAAGTGTATAATACACTTGGCCAAGTGGTCATGGGCGTTGACGCGATAAGACAGAAATCCTGAGTTCGATCCCCAGCTGTGATAGTCAACTTTTTTTTCTATGTTATTATCTTCTTCTTCAATGAAATATTTGTTTCTTTATAATTTTCTATTATATATATTTTTGTCAGTCCTCCGGGGAATCGAGAGTTCGAATAATCGAAGTTCGAATAATAGGCGTTCTGCTAAAATCACAAAGGGTTGTTGGGTAGAATTAAACCCTTATATTCCTAAAAAGCGGGGGCGGAATCATATTCTATTTTAATGAGAATAACCTCATTTCACGTTATCCGGAGAACGTAGCTCATGTTACCCGGGTAATTATGATTTATTATTTTCAGATAACGGTCGTATTTTGAAATAGTTGTGCTGTAAATCTACATCGTGTATTACAATATATATCTGCTATCATCAGAACCCTATAAAACACAGTTATTCCATCAAATTTAAACTAGACTCGATAGGTGTGGCGAATGAGAAATAATGAAATGAAAAATGCCCAAATAGTTTTTTACAATCTATAATTAATCTCTATCTAAATAGTATAAAGTAACGTCGCTAAACGCGTCTGTCTGTTAAGCTCTTTTTAAGGCGAAGCTTAATGCTAAATCACTATTTTGATTAATCTTTATAACGAATTGGTGAATATTATGAATGTCAAAAAATATGCTTTATATAAATTGAAGGTTTTCCTATCGTTTCGCTTGAGTAGAATACAAATAAAATAATAAATTATTCAATAAAAAATATAAATGTAAACTATTAAAAAAATTTTTTTTCAATAGAAATGTATGAACGCGTAAAGGAAACAACTTAAAAAAATACAGTATTATAGCTAGGATGATCTGTGACAGTTTCACTTGAATAACATTTTTGTTTTTTTATAAAATTATTTACAAAATAAATAAAAACCAGTTTTGTGCTTGAAATCGAACGTTTATAGACTCCGTTTGTCAAGCGATTTTAATGCCTTTTACCTACAATATAAGGTATATCAAGAATATACACATTTTTGGCTCGTAGCTTCCTCCTAACTACGTAACGAATTTTTATAGGGTTTTTACTATCATTTCGAGAAGTTCTTCCCTAAGGTTTATATATGTAATACATGCATTTCATATTTAGAGAAAGTAGAGAAAATTCGACGTTTATCCTAGAAATCACAACTTTAAATATGATTTAAGATTTTCACGGCCAAAAGTATTTTTGTTATTTGTTTTTGTGGTGTTATGCCGTGTTGCGCTAACTCCTTCTTTGGCCAACGTTTCAGACAGCATTGCATTGTCCATCATCAGGGCAGATGTGTTATTTATCAAAATATTTTGTACTAATACTAATCAATTGTTATGTTTTATATTATTTTACTTTGGAAAACCAACAGTTATAATGTTTTATGATGTATATTACAACATGTTTAATTATTCAACCCATAAAGGGTGTTCACTGATGTATCTTAATTTAGTGAATATAAAATGCAAATAATTACATTAGCCTATGGGATAGGTGGATTTGTGTTGACTAAAATATATTGTGTGATGTTATTTATTGATTTTTTACTTGAAAATGTGAATCTCTATGTTAAATAAGAATAATTACACGTATGAATTGTTAAAAATGCATTTTTGCATTGGAGGATGTATAATGGATTTGTCTGGTTTGTCCGATGTACACTCTCAATTGAATTTTTAAGTAGTTCCGTGCGTTTTATCATAGTGGCTATTTAATAGTCTGTTATTAAAAGGGGAATTTTTTTAACTGTCTTTAAAAATCACTGAAATAATAACATTTTTCATGAAAATTAAAAATACTTCACTTTTTGTTTGTTGCCAAAACGAAATTTGTCACAACAGCTAAAGTTCGTAGGGGCAGTCCCGGGTAACGGTGATATCTTTCGTCATAACCAAATTCCAACCCTTAAAGAAATTTTTAAATCAAGAATTAGGACATGTTTACAATATAATCGCCGATAAGCAAATGACTGTCATTCGTACCAAATGAGCAGAAAGAAGTATGACAAAATTGACTGTGTGTTATGGAGCGAGTGGAGTTTTTTTTACTTTCTTTTGGTACGACGATCAGAACCAAAAAATAAAATTTATTTATTTCAAACATTTTGAAAATACCTCAATGATCTTTAATGATTAACGATTAACACAATTTACAGATTTTTATCTTGTGTTTTCTATTTATTTATTTAAACCACCTCATTGTCTCCCGATGGTTATGTGGAGATTGCTCTACCTGTCTTCAGCAAACACTGTCACAGGAGTGTCTGCTAGTCTGGTCGGTAGCTGAGAGCCCGAGCCCGAGCCGGAGCCCGCGCCCCAAGCAGCCCAACGAACCGCGCAGCGCTTTACGCTCCGCGGCCCAGCTCTATGGAATTATGATTATTGTTGTAAGGAATTTCCCTTCACGGCTCTGCGCTCCGGGTTGTCATACAGTCACGCTGCATTGCCCGCAACTGCGATGGGACGCTAGGTGACGAGAAAGAGACGACTGGTGTTTAAATTGAATTATTTAATTTTATTTTTAGTTGTTGCCTCATTGCTGATGATCGTGACCCCCACTTCAATTTCCAAGAGAGCCAAGGACACGGAAGTTCCGGACTCCTGTGGTATTTGATGACTCCAGCGTATTTCCTTTGCTCCTTCCTTCCACCTTGCCTGATACTGAGTTTTGAAATACCATACATAGATGATTCAATTGAAGTATAAAATCTCTTGCTTACTAACCTCGTTTCGAAAATATTTTTATTGAATAATGTGGCAAATTAAGTTTTTTACACTAATATCTGAGAACATTTTCATATTTATGCCTGAACTACACAAAAAACATGCATTTTTTTGCATAAATTAATACAAGCGACTGGAATCTAGAATTATTATTATCTGCGTAAGGAGTACTTGTGCGATGTGCGTTACATTTCGAGGACGATGTTTAATTACTCAATATCCAGACACACCCAACCTTCTTCTTTCTCTTCTCACATCCCCCAAAATCATCATAGTCCCACTGTTTGCTGGCTATAATAATGATTATGCACGAAACACTCATTTCAAGGCAGAAGTGTTTTCAATGGCCAGAAATCAGTCGGCTATCTTAGTATTTTCACCATTTTACCGGTTGAATCGTTTGAATTGAATGGGCATTAGAATAATATTATTTCATCGTGTTTTATTTATGGTTTCCCTGGCGTATTCCCACGAGCTTAATGCTTGGATGGAATTGAAAATAATAATTTTATTTTGTCAAATAATAATGCTTCCGCTTAATAAATTCCTAAACTAATTGATTTGACAAATAAAAATGGTGTTTGTGATTATTTTTTATGTTATACTAACGGTCATTGAAAATCAACTTCAGAAAAGTGATTATCATTTCTTCACTCCGTTCCCAATCACCTTACTGTTTTCAAATTTGGAATGCTTTCTGTTTTGGGCCAATCGGATGTCCTCACACCCCTCATATTTCTGCCCCACCTTCCCTATACAGCCTTTCCATCACCCCTCCTTCGTTCTAAGTCACGCAATGGGAAGCTTTGTCTATGCTTTTATAAAGCGATATTTATTAATATTTTTTCTATGACGCGACGAAACATTACGGGTGCGTACTTTCTTCTAATCAATTTGAAAATGGTGTTTGGAATAATTAGATTAATGTTTTTTTTTGTTACGGCGTCAACACTCCTTTTATATTTATTTATTTCATTTAAATGCCCATAGGGCTTTTACATACAATGCAATTATGTTGTTTTAAATACAATAACAATAAAGAGTTTACATAATATATAAGAATATGCAGATTACATAAAATATAAGAATATACAGATTACATAAAATATAAGATTTAACAATGCATAGGTTAACAAAATATAGGTAACATGAAACAAGAGTTTACGAAACGTAGGTAACATGAAATTTAAGTAAGTGAAATAAAAATAAATGATCTGCCAATATCCTCCAAATCAATTGAATAAAAAAGGGTGAAATTGTTGTTCACATTAGCCTATAAAATATGTAACTTTAATTAACAATCTCTATTACGCAAGATTAGGATAAGAATCGACAAAAGTCTAATAGAAAAACATTTAGTTAAGTATTATAATATTAAACCAAGTATCATAATATTAAGTTAAGTATTACAATATTAAACCAAGTATTATAATATTAAACTAAGTATTACAATATTAAGTTAAGTACTATAATATTGAGTTAAGTATTATAATATTAAACTAAGTATTATAATATTTATTTATTTATTTATTTAAACGCCTATAGGGTTTTTAAAGATAATAATGTACATCTTTATTTATTTATAATTTTTATACAGATCTTATATCTTATATGATAAATATAGGTTATATAAAAAAAATATCCGAGTTAACAAAATATAGGTACAAATAATTGAAGAAAAATAGAGAATCTGCCAAAATTCTCCAAATCAATGATAATGATAATCAATGATATTGCTTATATATATTTAAAAGGTAGATATATATTATTTTATATACATAAAAGGTAGATATTATATTGCTAATATATAAATATATATAAACCAGATTTGGGTCGTATACAGTACTCACACAGATGCATTGCTTGAATACAGCATCTTTCAAATATATTCTTCAAATTTACAATCTACATTTTAGCGAAATTGAAATGTAATCAAACCGGAAAAAACAAAGTTTTTTTACTATATTATATCTATTTTTTTAATAGTAAATATATTATATATTTGAATGAGGATTAAACCGTCCTCTCTAGGGTCTGACTACTAACTGCTGTGAAATTTTAAAATGTCTTTTACACAAAAAATGGTTTAACTGTGAATTGAACTTTTGTTCTAGGGGCTGGAGTCATCCGTGCTAATAACTGTGCCAAATCTCGATTGGGTAGGACCGACATTTAATTCGCATATTAATTATTGTAATGTCATCCAATTTCAGAGAAATGCATATATTATGTCCATTCAAAATTTGAAACGAGTTTCGGATCTGGAGAGTTGGGTTATTTTCCACTTGCAAGGTTGCATTGGATCATTACCTAAAAATGTTAAATTCAAATAAATGTATTTAAAAATCATGCATGATCGATAATATTCAATTTTGTTAATCTAATAACAATAAGTAGGCGAAAGTAAGACAAGGGGATGTTTATCAGTGACGTTTCGCAAGGTCATCTCTGTCGGAATTATATAACTATACACCGATGCACTAATATACATAAATGCGTATTCATCACCTACAACAAAACGATTAGAAATATTAGAGACAGTCATGCCACGCGATGTATATAATTTATTTAATTATCTGACTGAATTGATTTACACCGATGCAAAAAGGTTGAAGAATCAAGAAGCTAGACAGATAGACGTCAAAATTCATACACTGCCAAGTTTTTATCAATAATTATAAAATGTATTAGACTAATTTTTATAGCGCCACCTTTTGAAATACCATAAAAATTATCGTGTAGAACGCATAGCCATGCATAATTACCTACACTCAATGTCAATATATCCATAAATTTTAATTCAAATTGATTATTTCGACGAGAAAAAAAACGAGAATTTATTCTGTCTGTGCCAAAAGTAAAACAGTTAGAAAACAAAACTTGATGTTTTACAAGATACGTTTGCCGTAAGTTCATGCATCAAGCTGCCTGCCTACCTGCCGGAAAACGCGAAACGTAACATTTTTGCTACTTGTATGGGAATCTGCTCCGACAAAACGCCGTATGCTAAATTGTACGGTATACAATGCATGAATTGTTTGAGAAGAAAATAAAAGACTTACTCATTTGGCATGTAACTCGATGAATTTACTGTGAATTTCTAATACAGGACGTACAGAATTAAATGTTTAATGCTAAAATATATTTGTTTTTCTTAATTATTATTAACTCCACGCAGGAGACCATACATTAAAATATTTGTTTATTTCTTAACCCTCTGTCGAGCACAGCTCTGGGCCAACTGATTCGGGCTCAATGTGCCTGGCAAGCACCAATATGAAAATAGTCGCTCGTAACT
Source organism: Hesperophylax magnus (assembly GCA_026573805.1). NCBI lineage: Eukaryota > Metazoa > Arthropoda > Insecta > Trichoptera > Limnephilidae > Hesperophylax > Hesperophylax magnus. Next base: position 5,599,327 of record JAIUSX010000184.1, on the reverse strand, counting down.
TCTCGCCTACGCATACACAATATCTACCGATTTATAACAAGTTTCTCGTTTGTTTTCTTTTTTTTTCTTCTAAGTTTTTAAGTTCCAAAAATATATCTTATTTTTAAAGAAATAATATTTATACATTTGTTATGCTGAAACGTTAATTAGATGAAATTCCCTCGATAGAAAAAAAACGCAAAGTAAGCTCCGAAAATTTATTTTCTGTTTTCTAATACGTTACAAGAATGAAAAAATTCACAGTGTATTTTTAGATGCAACTAAAGCTTTCGTCAAGAGATTTTTGCTCTATTTCAAACGAGTCGTGTTTCGTTAAATATTTTCACCATTTTCGCTTGATTATTATCGTTTTACTATATTTGTGCGCTCCCTCTAACATTCGTATTTACATATCTCCTTTCAAACCATGTTTGAACTCTTACTACGTGCCTAAATTTCAGCTCTGAGAGTCCGGATGAAGGAGACCCTTTGGCCTCTCCAGTCGGGGTCTCTCGCCTTGCATCACAGATGGATTCATTTGTCACTCCTGGACACACTGACCCCAGATTCCTACCCTTCCTTAAAAAGACCCTAAGCACAGCATTCCCAAAGATTACATTTGTCTACTCAGCTGAACAATTGATCAATTTTGAACACATTGTTAGGAACGAAAAATTTCCTATGTGATAATCCACTGGAAGTTTAGTAGACGTATTTGCACTTCATGGTTTTGATATCTACGTGACCAGTACGAGTGCAGTTCTGCAGATATTCTATATAATCTCTGATAGGGCTGATGGAAGATGTAGCCAAAAAAATGTTGTGACTGTTGAGAGTTCAATTCCGAAGGATAATAGTCAACCTTCGATAGGAAAATACTCAGAAATAGAAAAATACGTACCTTGCTATACATTAAACACTTTGTTTATTTGAATTAATATTTTAGAAACAGTTGAGCATCTCAATCTCAATGGGTACAAATGACGTCACGCTCGGCCGATTTTGCGCGTTTTTTCAACGTTTTATTATAAAATACAGATTTTTTATACCCTCACCGTCTTCTTCTTCTTTCTACCGGCGCATTCCCGCCGCCGATCAGTACAATCAGTCAGCGGGGCGGCCATGCGTTGAGCGCACCGAGCGGAGCGGAGAGGAAAATGTACCGGCGGAGCGGCGGAAAAATAACATGACTAACAGATAAATATATATTTTCAATAAAAAATAATATGTTATATGCTTCAAGATTTGGTTGCAATTGATGCACCAGACTTAGAAGGTAATATTAATAAATAAATATTTTGATAAAATCAGTCTCATAATTTTTCGTTGTATTATTATTGATGTTTTTTACGATTTATAACCAAAATGAATAAAAAACGAACTATTTTTCCACTGTATATCCATGTTTTAAGATGATACTGCTGAAAAGTCATGTTCTACAGAACTGATATGGCACTCCAATATTGTAAGGCTGAAGGAATTGGTTACCTCTGTAACCATTAGTAGTCACCACACGAAGCACTAAGCAATATTAAAGTAATATTATTTTTAATGAAATAAAAAAAACAATATTTTTTGTTTAAAACCACGAATTTTTATTAATTTTAAGACCGACCGGTTTCGCTACACTCGAGCATCGTCAGGGTACAAAATTAAACTAATTAGTTTAATTTTGTACCCTGACGATGCTCGAGTGTAGCGAAACCGGTCGGTCTTAAAATTAATAAAAATTCGTGGTTTTAAACAAAAAATATTGTTTTTTTTATTTCATTAAAATGTTAAACCACAAAGTGATTGCTTTCTACGAAAATATTATTTTTACTATTTCAAACAATTTTTGGATGAATGGATACGTAAATTATGAGTTTTTAAAGAGGAAAAATTAATAATCCCTGAGTTCAGACCCAAACAACTTTTTCTCTGTATCGGAAATCACACCTAAAACCTCAGTTCCCTAATTCATCCATCACATCTACTACACCTCGGAGATCTACTGCTCTACCTCACTCATCTTCATCTCTCTCCCTCCCCCACTCCCTTAAGACGAAGCTACAAGCCAAACATGTGTATATTCTTGGTATACCTACGTCATATTGTAGGTAATAGTCACTAAAATCGCTTGACAAACGGAGACTAGAAACGTTCGATGTCAAGCACAAAACTGTTTTTTTTTTATTTTGTAAATAATTTTATAAAAAAGTTAATCAAGTGAAACTGTCACAGATAATCTTAGCTATAATACTGTATTTTTTAAAAGTTGTTTCCTTTACGTGTTCATACATTTCTATTGAAAAAAAATTTTTTTAGTAGTTTACATTTATATTTTTTATTAAGTAATTTATTTTTTGTTTGTATTCTAATCAAGCGAAACGATAGGAAAACCATCAATTTATGTAAAGTATATTTTTTGGTATTCATAATGTACACCAATTCGTTATAAAGATTAATCAAAATAGTGATTTAGCATTAAGCTTCGCCTTATTCCGAATTTCTACCGAAAAATAGCAAATTTCCCAAGAACACTTTTAGTTCCAAGCTCTTAAAAGTTAGTGGGTGAAATTCCGTCGATAGAAAAAAAAACGCAAAGCATGCTCAGAAAATTATTAAGAACATATTATTAACAAATTATTTAACATATTATAGGTATGAAAAAGATTGAGAAGTCAAGAGATTTTAGCTCTATTTTAAATGAGTCATGTTTTATTAAATATCATCTCTAACTTCTTTAAATTGTATTCATTTTTTTTAAATATTAGCACGCTACCTCTAAAATTCGTATGCCCTTAATATCACCCTTTCAAACGTTCTTCTTTTTCGAGTCTTAAGGCCAACATCCCTCTTAAACCTTCAGTACTTGCATAATTTTTGTTCAGTTTGCAATGTTTTCTTTATATTTCAAATGCGCTACATGCATCTTATTTTTTTAATTTTAGGAAAAAAAATACTGTTTTAGAAACAAAATAAAATTATCTTTCCGGTGTATGCATTTAAAATAAACAATTTGAAATTTCTAAATAGAAAAATGTTGTCAAAAAAGCTAACCACATTTTTACTTCACTTCACTTTACAATCGTAGAAAAATTGAAATAACTCAATATTTCGAAAACAAATTCGTTTTGTTTGGGGAATTTGTAAGAAAACTGTAACTTCACCTATATATATATATATATATATATTATATCGCCTATCTTAGCCCTCTGACCCAAATGTGTCGACTGTATAATAAGATTGAGTGTGTTGAATTTGATATGATATTTTTGTTGATAATTTATATAGATTCAGAAAAAAAAAATTGCTATTGTTAAATAATATGTTGCACTGATTATATAATGTATTACTGGCGTCTCTTAGTTTTCTGTAATATTTGTATTTCATATATATTTTTAATTTTTAATTTTTATTTTTATTTCTTTAATATTTTAATCTTTATTTAGGTATATGAAAATTACTGTGTCTTTGTATGTGTATTTGTATGTTGACGGAGTTTTCATAACTGGATTGTTCTCACGTAAGTGAGATCGTCTGTAAAAACCCAGTATAAATAAATAAATAAATTCACTTGTATCTCATTTTAAGTTAAGCCGGGTGTTAAACCACGAAAGATGAATTAAGCATTTTGGCTATTTTTGGATTATATGAATGGCATCTAGTATAAATAATTGACGCAAGCTGGAAACAATTATTATTTCTCTTTCTAATATCAAAAAATTACATACTTCAACATGATAAAAATAATTTTATAAAATATGGACGCAAGGTCATATATGACCCTAAAATGCTGGAGGGGTTAAGAGATCCCAAAAACCATGGTTCCACTGTTTACGACAGTTCTTGTCACAGACCTGTGCGATATCCACATTTACAAAATAGTTTAACCCTACCCGTGAAGTGTCCTCCAAACGGTAACTCCACGAAACAAGAGAAGTGACAATAACAAAGAACACTAAAATAATGATATTTATCTTAAGATCTCTGCTATTAAACTACGTGTGGCTTACGTTGCATTTGCATTGTCTTAAATCCTTGTCACACCATGCCACACAGCAGACAATGCGTTTCACGTGCCTCCTACATTAATGTATAATTTCTTTGGGTACCTACGTAGGAATATGAAGATAGGTACAAAATTAGCCAAGGGGCAACTTTTCTGTCAAAACCGACAAAAAAACACAATAAACAATATTTCGATAACCAAGAAAAATATTGAAGTTTTTTTATTTAATTTCAATACATTTGTGTTTATCATTGATTAAGAAGATAATAACAGAAAAAGACAGAGAAAATAAAAATGTTAACGGTCGCAACTGGGAATCTAACACAGAATTTGTGTCTTACTGGGACAACGCCTCAATCCACTTGGCCATAATGGCCCACTAATTTTTCCCTCGGCTGTTATCTTTTCGAATTTTTGGACAGTTCTAGCGAATTTGTTTATAATTTAGATGATGTCTTGGATATATATTACATTGTATAAGGATAAAAGATAATTCATAATGTTTTTCTTATCCCTCCTCCCGTGCTGAGGTGGGCTAGGTTTTATTTATATTCCGTTTGTTTCTGATGACGTTTTTTTAAAATGTTGTGTAATTGCTTTTTGATATCTTTAAACCAGGTTTTGACTTATTTTTTTTTAAATCATTTGCATTTTCCGCTTTCTTTATTGTTGTTAGAAATTATTTATAGAGCTTAGTGGAGAGGTACTTGTAGTTTCTTTGTCCAAAAGCAGTTTTAAATTTATATATAGTATATGAATAATGTCATTCTGGTTAGCTTTTGTGTTGTGAAGGTGTGTTTTTGAATGTTTTAGAGTTGAAATGACTGCTCGTGTTTTGATGTGCCCGCATTTGAGTGTTTTCCTACATTGCGCTTGCGATTGACTTAAAAGTTTGAAAGGTCACAATCACTTAAAAAACACACGCTTACATATATTTCAATACCTTCCTATCCAACAAAACCTAACATAACCTAACCCAATATTCTTATTTCCATTGCTACCTCCTTAACTCTCACAGCTATGGACTAGTTTTAACTAACCAGGCACTTCGCATCCGTCCTCATCTAACTCTGATTCCGCCATAGTTCCACTGGCAATTGGCATCCACAAAGCTGTTTTGTAAATCTGTAAAAATAATTATATTTGTCAAATTTAATGTAAAACAACATGCCCCGATGTTCAGACTTGCCCCGCAATCCGCGCCAACAATAAAACTCTAACGCCATAAAAAAATCCGTGGGAACTGTTCGTTTTTTCTATGGAGGAGCGCACACACAACACAATCACGCCTTTGTTTTACACAGAGAGACGGATAGAGTCGTCGGATTTTTAGATATTTCAAAGGTGCCCGACACGAGAGGAAGCCGAGAATTGTTCTGAAACGCGCGGAAATGTTCGGAAATGCCGCGGAATCGCGGCAAAACCCGTACATTATAAATATGTATACCCCCCTATGGCAAAAACACAGCATTTTACGATCGCGAGCGGTAAAACGCGGGAAACTTTGCCTCGCTAATGACAGATGAAGGTTTTTGTCTATGCTTCTCTTGATCTGAATTAGAAATGAATTATTGACGAATGGAAAATATGTTTTCTTAAGATTTTGTTTCAAACTCAGTGTTCAAACTTTGTTACAACGTTTCATCAAAAGTAGATACCTAACCTAGCCTAGATTTTTTTTTCCAATATGCTTTGTGCATGTGAAATTTCAAATTTTGATTTCTCTTTAAATATGTTAAAATTGTTTCTCCTCGCGTTTACATTTTGTAAATTCCTCCCGTTCCAAAATTAATTTTATAACTATGTAAAAAGATGCAAATAACAATTATAAATAAGTACAGATTTTAGAAACCGTTTGTTGGCATGACCAAGTAAAATCAGCGTGTGTTTCACGTGATATAATAATACCAACGTGGAGAAGTGAAATGTGTCATGCTACACTGCACAATAATTACACCAGTCAGAACTGAAAATCTATGTTACCCGATATTTTGTGAAACCAAAGTAATGAGAGAGTATCTATAGATTAATTGATTTTTGTAGTATTTCGAACAAAGACGTAAAGCGGAAATGCTGTGCTTTTTCTACCGGTATTTCAATGGAAGATGCCTTGAAGAACGATAGCCATTGAACCCTTCAGAATTGGTACATAGCCAAACGCAACTGGTTTTTGTGTTTAACAGCTCGGTTGTGGAATGACTTTACGGCTTCTGTGTTTTCTCCTTCTTACAATATGAGTCTCTTGAAGACTCAGCATTACTCTTAATTTCATTGAAAAGACCATTCGCAGCGAATGAATTGACAGAGTTCCTAATAAAGTCTCAATCAAAAGCGACTATTTTATGAGGACCGCGGAACACGTGTTCATAAAAATATTGATATTGAACTTGTATTTGAATATTGATATTGAACGCATTCCGCCATAATATTTATTAGAATACGTGTTCTCGATATATTCTGATTGACTAATATTTTATCAGGAAATTGGCATGCTATCACTTTTTTTAACAGGATCAGTTGTCGTTGGGAATTCACTTTATTTTCAAATGTTGTAAGAGCTGCGGATAGACTGCCAATCGCTTTTCATAGGCGACCCATCAAAGTAAGGTATTGTAAATTTAATTGCTGTTGCTCAGTCTTCCAGATCAAATTTACAGCTCAAATGGGTGTTAATCTGGGTGGTCAATCTCATCGTCTTCTTTTATTAATATAAAGTGGGGTAAAAATCAAAATGGGTTATAATATGGAGAATGTTTAAAGTACTATCACAAGACAAATTACTTTCCAAAAAAACAACAAGAAAAAATTAGAGGCAAATTATTGGCTGAATTAATGGACAAAATTACTGTCCATATTAACATCATCAATTTGCACATTGACAATTTTTTTTGAAAAAATACATGAATATGACATATTTTTAAAAAAAATTTTCAGAAAAGAAAATCCTTTGAAATTTAAATATGCCTAAATTGAAAAATCGATAACCAAATTGACAAATATTTAATAATGCGTTTTGTAAAGTTAATCATTGAAAAGTTTGTAGAAGATTTCTTTGAAAAGGAACGACTACGCATCATTTTTCATTAAAAAAAAAACTTTTGGATTTGAAGCCAAAATTCTTGACCATGTATCTATTACGGATTTGTGCTATCTTATTTATTAACTAGTTACTCAGTCTGTCTGTGCATATAGAGAAAAAATAGCGCGTGTTGCTTTTACGTCCGACAGATGGCGCTGTTTAAAAAAATCATGTTTGGCCAACATATAGCGCTATTTTTCAATAAAATCATGTTTTTACCTGTCACAGGTGATATCTATATAATATAGATATATAAAATATTTTCGCCGAACGTCACAGCGGTGCTGCCAAGGTCTGTTATCTATGTGAGAATACTGTGTCAGCGCTTAATTAGCAGCAGACACATATCTGGACGGATGACGAACCTCGTGCTGTCACTGTTGGTGGACGCGGTGCGCTCTTTCGCTGCAGCAGCTGGTCCAGTTTCCTCACCACCTAGGATTCTTGCTGCAGAGTCTCCATCTTCTATCTTCGTATCACCTGTTCCTGTACTTCATCACCTGTTCATGTACTTCATTTTATTTCACTTATTTTTGAAATATTTATATTTTTTTAATACCTGCATCAACTGTAAAGCGCCCCTGAAGTGATATCTCACAAAAGCGGCGCTATACAAATTGTCCAATAAATAAAATTAAAATAAAAACATACGTGTATCCCAATGCAACGTTGTGTCAAAATTTCAAAGCAATCAATGAAGACCTTTCGGAGATTTAAGATTTTATGTTGTAGGTAAAGACAAAAATATATATTTTTATTAATTATCAATAACTTACAAATAATTGTCAATTTTTTACTTTTAAAAACTTGTAAATCGATGTATTTAATGGCCTATATTTTACAATTTGAAATATAAATAAATAAAATATCACATAACCGTACACCACAATATGATTACATTTATTCAGTTTGGTTGGGTATTTTGACCTCAAATCTAAATTTAAAATCAAGCTATCAAATTAAAATTAAAAATTCTATTTAAATTTTTCTTTTTCGGTAAAAAAAATCTATCTAATATTTCGCTAGCAATCATTACTGAAAAGGATTAATTCAACGATGAATATGGGAGGTACGTACCTAGTACCTGATCCAGATTAACAATTAAAAATCTGAGCTACAGAAACTGGTATATCCTCATTAATATAGCCGCATAAAAAGCTGTAAAAATATTAAACTTTTATTGGGGCAGTTGCCTGAGTTGCCAGAGTTGTAAATGAACGCCGTAAAATTGTTCTCTGTTCAAGTTTTAAATATTATAAATTACATTCTTAATTCTCACGAAAATTCTACGTGTTTATTATAATTTGAATGAATTAAATCTGAAATTATTTGTTTGACATTTTTGATACCCTGATAGTTGAAGAATAGTGGTTATAAAATCTCTCATTCTTCATTATCAAAAATTATCAGAAATCTGTAAACTTTTTTGGCAACATAAGCCCTCTGATCGAGGGTTTGTCGTCATGAAATTTAATTTTTTTTTTCTGTCTGGAGTTTCTAATATAACGCAACTTCGATGTACAACGTGGTTTCCATCACGATGGAGCTTTTCAGTGTCAATTTTACTGTAGTAATTTTACTGTATAATTTGAACAATTCATCAAATTTCAAAGTTGATTTTCAAGTTTCTATTCAAGTTTTGTTATTATATCATTATTGTCCAGGTGTTTCAAAAAAGTAAAATAATGACAGAACTATAATAAAAACTTCACAGAACATGAAAATCAACTTTGAAAATTGATGAATTGTTCAGATTTTGTGAAACAACTCGCCCTAAGTTCTTTTGTTGGGTTACGTTGAAAATCAGAGTAACATAATAATTCATATGTGATGAAGTATGCATGTGGAGGAAGCAAAGAGTGTGTCCAAAAAGAGCTGGGATACTATGGTGCTTTAAAATACCCTTTTAATTAAGACATTCTCACATTTCTCACTTCTCCAGAGATTTAATTAAAAACGAAACCAGTTGGTAACTTCAAGTGAATTATAAAATAAATGCACATTTTAGGAAAATGATAAAACAAATATTCGCCGATCTCTTCCAGAAATGCTTATAACGGAGGCTGAAGATGTAATTTTTGCTTTGTATACTGTTTTAATACCTACCTATTTGACCAATACTTTAAAACATACAAATAGCAATGATTATTAGTAGATCTTTAAAAATATGCAAACCTATTCACTGTTAATAAACAAAAATCTTTTCAAACACTCCAATTTGAATTTTGATTTCGTTATCGTGAATAAATCAATGAAAATCTTAAAATTAACCCACTTCCCGAGATCCGATTGAGCTGAAACTCAGCAGATAGACTCGTTGTCGAATGGTGAAGGTGTACATACACGGACATAAACGCATTTCTCTGGAATTGGATGACATTACAGATTACAACAGTTAATATACGAAATAAATGTCGGTCTTACCCAATCAGGATTGGACACAGTTGTAAGCTCAGTTGACTCCAGCCCCTGGGAGGAAGGTACAATCCTCAGTCAAATAAAATATCTTTTTTCTTAAGATACTGTTAAAAATGTGACTGCATGACCATTTCCCAATAAAATATTAGTCATTCAGAATATATCTGAACAAATGTTCGCGCAGGTGCCCTTGTCCGAATAAATATAATGGACGAGATGAGAACCTTATATTATTATGAAGAACACGTGTTCCAACTTCCATCTCTTTCTCGTGCTTTACTGATAGTTGTGAAATTTGTCAAATCATTCCTTATAGGCCTCTAGTCCTGTTTTTAACAGGAAAACGAATAATTAGCATCATTTTATCTTCTATTTAATTCCACCTCTTCCTTCAATCTTGCCCAGTACCCACATCAATATAGGTCAAACATCGCCACGAACACGCACCCAGCGCGCTTACACCGTGCACCGTGTCCGCATGCCGGCACACAGTGTAAACACATACCCCGGTCCACAAAGCATCACCGTCATGAACTTCCTAGGTATAACGAGATATTATTGAAGAGATCTCCACTTTAATTGGCCGGGATGGCCGCGTTAACTCTATTATAGTCGACGCAACACGAAATAACACTCTACTAACAAAGTTGGAAAATAACTGCGGCTTAGCAAGCATTCTACGTATTCCATGATCGCTGGTTTAAATCCTGGCGTGCTCAAGTAAATTTTATTTCATTAATTTGTGTTATTTCACAATTTAAAAAAAAATAATATATAGTGTATTTGCAACATGTTCCTGGGTGGAAGATACTCACAGTATCGCCCTGGTATAATACCACTATTCAGAATTGAAACGTTGCTTGAAATGGCTTCAGCCATGTTTAGTGACCAGATCTGAATAGCCAGGTACTTTCCACCTTCCTCCTACCTGTCTCCTTCCCTTCTCCAATTTGCTGACATAATCTCACTGGCTCAAGTGTATTTTGTGGTGTTTTTTTATGCCCTTTGAATTTTTTATACATTTTCGGTATAGGTACTGAATTTTTAAATTTTTTAAACAATAACTCCTCACTAGAGAAAATGATTTCCTTCGGAACCCGTGAGGGTCTTCTGAAGGAAATAAATTAAATGAAGTTCTGAGAAGGTAAAAGGTATGAGGAGTGGGTAGAAATCTAGGGATCAGTGTCTCAAGGAGTGACGGATGTTTGAACTCATTCTTCTCACTGCATTGAAAAGCGACGTGGTCAAAACGAAAAAGGGTCGAGAAAGTCCGTCTGGAGCAGTCAAAGGGTCTCCCCTCAACCGGCCTCTCCCGAGTCGGCCCGCCACGCATTTGCTGAGCAGACGCGTCCGCCGCCAAGACCTGGTCAAACCTCACCCCATGAACCCAGGCTTTCTTGCTAAGTTACCAAACTCACATGTTCAATAAGTTCTTAAGGCGAAGCTTAATGCCAAATCACTATTTTGATTAATCTTTATAACGAATTGCTGTACATTATGAATACCAAAAAAATGATTTAGATAAATTGAAGAGTTTCCTATCGTTTCGTTTGAGTAGAATACAAATAAAAAATAAATTACTTAATTAAAAATATAAATGTAAACTACTAAAATTTTTTTTTTTTAATAGAAATGTATGAACGCGTAAAGGAAACAACCTAAAAAAAACTGTATTATAGCTAAGATTATCTGTGACAGTTTCGCTTGATTAACTTTTTTGCTTTCTTATAAAATTATTTACAAAATAAATAAAAACCAGTTTTGTCCATGAAATCGAACGTTTCTAGACTCCGTTTGTCAAGGGATTATATTGCCTATTACCTACAATATAAGGTATACCAAGAATATACACATTTTTGGCTTGTAACTTCTTCTTAAACTTCCTACCGGAATACGATTTATATATATTTTACCTACCTATTTACATAACTTATTCTATTCTATTCAGAAAACTCAAAGTATGAATGTTTATGAAATATCCAGTGGTAAAGGTTATTTATCATGTTTATACTTTTTGAGTTTAGATGTTTTGTATATTGACCTGTTAGCGATTATATCAAAAACAGGTTAGGTTTTTTTCTTTTCGTTATAAATAAATATTTTCAAAATCTACAAATTTTAAAGCCAACATTTTCAAAGTGAATCGACGCTAACCGTAATACAATCACGTTTTTTTGTAATTGTCATATAATATATTACTACGTATGTCTTTTGATCACAGATAACATGATTTCTTTGTTTGAATATTGAGATGAGCACCTTTTCAAGATGAAGACGCGTCTCCCAGAGTGGGTGACCAACCCAGTGGCCATAACGAGGAAGTGTCCTTTAAATAGTGGCATCCTTAAGCGACACAGCACGTCCCATACACACTCATACCACATTCGAACATACCCACATCCATCCAGCACTTCTGTGGAAGTACCTACTAATAATATTATCATCTGGATAGGTGCTTTGTTGTGAGCATGCCATACAAAGTCCCAAAGAAATCCTTTTAGAAGCTGGACTTATCTGCTTATATCTGGGATATTATCTACACACTTCTCAAGGTTAAACGTAACATTCGTTATAATCTATAATATATCGTAATAGGTGGCGTTAATTTAATTTAATTATTTTATTACAATACGCTTTTTGTAAGTTATGCTTTACAACATCAAGACGAATTATTTGTTTGCGTCCGTACATACAGAAAGGCATACAAATACAATTTTGTATCGAGGATTCAATCCAATATTGTATTCGTGTGCCTCTCTTGAAAGAATTGAGCTTTTATACGGACAAAACTATTTATTTTTATTCATATTACGTATGTACATTTAAATTTAAATATCCCAAAGAGTTCACTGAGAAGTTGGCATTACTCGTAGGTACCTACTTACCTGGTAGATACCGTTTCCATGTGTACTATGCAGATCTAATCATCGACAAAAGATTACCATCGATTCTCTTACACCATAAACATTATTATCTGGGTGGTCGAAGGAGTAACAGACCTATGGAACCTGATCCTGATTAAGGATGACCGTTCAATTGATTCATTTCTTTTTATCTTATTTATTGTTCTTCAAAGTGTTATGTCCCGTTAAACTGCATTTAAGCAGTTTGTTAACAGGATGTACAGTACATGTTCAATTAAAATGTAAATATATATACATAATATTAATACTAATTATAAATATATAGATTATCATTATTGACACACTTAATCTAACACAACACTTAATCTACATGCGAATGACAATTATTGATTGATAGTGATGACTAGTATAAAGTATCCTTACTTAGATGCCACGTTTTCAGCAAATATCTGACTCTATTTGTTAATTCGCAATTTTTTTTTATATTACTTAACATGTTAAATATTTTGGGCACGTTATACTAGAGGGTTCGCTGTCTTTATTTATTGTTATATTTTGGAACAAGCGTGCCTTCTTTCATTGTGAACCTAGTGTTGTATTCATGTTTCACTTTCCTCTTTTGTTCAGAGTCAGATATATGCTGTGTATAAATAGTGTGTTCTAAAGTAAGACCTTCACCGGCAAAAGTGTTAAGTTCCGATACATCAATGAAATGTTTCGTCTCTGTGAAAGAATGTTGCATCGTAAAGTTGATTCTGCGAGTGATTAGTAAATAATGACTTTAGCCGTAATTGGCGACCAGATCTCAATTGCTATATCCTTCCGATTTGTAGCCTATCTTCAGTCCCAAGACATTACCCAAATGACTCCGGACAGTGGGGAAAAGTTGGGATTCTTGCGCGGTACCTGCTCACAAAAAATAAGATACGTGATGTTGACGCAACTATTAATCTTCTATTAACATTATCCTCGCAATTTTTCCCATCCTATTTTACCTACAAGTACCTGTCATTATCCGACAGTACCCACGTTTTTGTGTGACATTTTACAACAATAAAAGTAAATGACAAAGCAGTTTATTGATGGAGCCTGTTTGATTAACATCTATTTGTTATGAGTGCTGTTATTGATATCAACTCAGGGTAGAAGGCCTGTGCAGTGAACATATTGGGTTCCCTCAGTGTGTTTCTTATCCCACCTGAATGTTATGGAAGCTTGTCAACATCTTAGAAGAGCATCAAAGTAGTAAGTCGGATTCCTTCCTTACTCCATGTTCACTATCTCCAAACATAGTTGTGTCAACTTCCAAGTTCACAATTATTTTTTACAGTCCACTCTTAATTCGCCTATTGCGATCACACGTGACTTCCTACGTGGAGTTGAATCCCCCCCATTTGGTTAATAGTTTAATTTTATTTAGTAATCGATACAGATGCCGCGTTTTTACTGCTCTGCCACGTAGCTCGTCAGATTAAGAATGATTGTGCAAAACACAGAATCGCGTAGATAAGTTTGAATCTTATCTGCTTTACACTACCGGAACTTGCCGTGATGGTTGCTGGAAGGCTGGTGTTTTTCACAATCAGATAAATAGTGGCACGTAATGTCTTCACGGGTCAGATACTACGTACAACGTACACGTAGATATATGCCAGATATTATGTATGTATTGTGTTACGTAAGTTCTCGGTAATTCTGCATCCTATTCTACGTCTTCTACGTGATGAACGGATTACAATATTCTTAACACGTTGATTACCAGATCGGGGTACAAATATAAATTAACCTTACATAAAATATTCAAATAACTAACGTAACCTATAATATAATTCAAAGAAAATGTATGTTTTATTTTATGGTTTAGCTTAAACAAAAGAAATGTTATAATAACTACTACAATACCCACGCACAGACATTGCCTTTGTGGGATTTTTTGCTTCTTACTATACTGTATTTTTATTCGTACGCGGAGATAATAGAGTATTGCTAATTTATTAAGAATCTCTTCAAATTATTCGTAATCCGGTTAAAAACGGGTTGCAGCCCTTAACTAATGAATCAATAAACAAATAAACTTTTAGTAAAATACGAATTCATTATCACGATGTTGGAACAATTGTTAATAAAAATCCTAATTTTATTGCATTTCGTCATTACGTATTCCTAAATATAAGGAATTTACTAAAAATTTATCAGGAAATGGCCTGCAATCCTGTTTTTAACCTGATTACCAATAAATTAAAGATCTAATTAATAAATTTGCTATGTTCCAATTTTCTATCAAAACTAAATGAAAAACAAAATTATAACCTAATAACTTAACCTGTATTGTACCTAAATATACAGGTGTGTTTTACGTCATCTAACCTAACCCGAAGATTACCAGAACGGGGTACAAATACACCATTATCAATACTGTCATTTGGGTAGTTTATTTAAGTAGTTTAGTGTTTTCTAATCAGAAAATAAATAAGTAAATTTGCCATACAATACAACAAACTGTCAGTAAATAATTAATTTAGAATTTCGGAAAAAGAAACCCATTTTCTCAAGAACTTTATTCACTGGGAGTTTTTTAAGCGCTGCGTTATTTGAGGGTTGCATTGTTAATACATGCAGACATATATAACCACACGGTACGCGTGCATTGTTTAAGAGATGCTGGCCAAGGTCATCATGTCAGGGCTAATTCTCATCAGATTGAAATAAATCATCAAGCAAATCATTGACTGTGGAGAGGCGTTTGAAGAAATCAACGATAACGATAAACCTTCTTATTTAGTTATTTACTGATTTTTTATGTGAATACTGAGCAAGAGTCCCATCTGTCGGGACTTAGTGGTACCATGAGTGGGAAAATGAAGTAGATGGAGAAGAGGATAGTTAGGGGAAGTACCTGTCTATCACACCTGATCACAAAACATAACTAAAACCATTCCAAGCGGCGTTTTGATTCTGAATGATGCTAGGTTAGGTTAGGTTACTTAAGGTTAGGTCTAGGTAATTAAAATAGGTTATATGTAATCGAGTCACACAACCTTGATTCATACACTACAGCCATTGATGTAATTATATCATTACATAGACTTGATCGCAATGCTGCCATGAGTTGTTCCTATCAAGATAGATAAACCATCACAGTACCAAGCTTAGGTTAGGTTAGGTTAAGTTATGTTAGGTTGTGAGGTAAGCTTAGGTAAGGTTAAATTAGGTTACAAAAGTCCTATCAAAACACACAAACGTGATTCATCAACAGTATTAAACTCATCGCATTTCTCACGATAGATAGAGTCACTGTGGGTTAGGTTAGGTTAAGTTAGGTTATGTGAGGTACCTAAAGTTAGGTTATGTTATGAATGGAGAAGTGGAGACACACAACCTTGGGGTATTTTCATCATACGGATTATCGCAATGCTATCATCCGACTCCGATCTATCAAGGAGCTATAGTACCTACACGAGTAATAATTACCGCCAGGCTTATGCAAAAACTGCACCGGCACCGCTGCATCCGTGGGCTTAGCTCTAGCTTCAGTTTTGTCGGTCTGCAAGACAGCACTAGAGTTACCTGCACTCCGGTATACAGTGTACTTAGACTCCAGTGCATTGAGCAGACAGGTAAAGGGAACCTTGGCACAGTGAGCTGTCTATTATGCAACAAGTGTTTGATGTGACCATTCGTCGTCTGTTGATTGCGGGACTAAAAATAAAAATCTAAGTCATATTTAGCTAACTTTCACAGTAATATTTTGGTTTAATGTCACCATAAAGCGATTAACTATAAGTCACATTAAACCTTATTAGAAATTAGATTTGCATCGAAGTTTTTAAAATTAATTTTGAACACAATCAGCGAAATGAGATGTGATTTTTTGAAACCGAAAATAGGTGGGATTCTTGCCGATTTAAAATAGAACTGATATTGCAATTTATATAAAATCACTCTCCTAAGCAGATCAATGAAATTAGATGTGTTTCAAGTTCATTTTGAAAACGGTTGTCCAATTTCGGCTGAAGTAATATTAAATTGACCACAAAACAGTTCTGTGGTACAGTAGTAGCGATAGAAAAGGAAAAATCAGAAAATTTACCGCTAAAAGTATAAAACCGAAATCTGTGCGTTTGTCTAAACCAGTAAGAATTCAAGCAGGATGATCTTTAGCATGAAGTTTCATGCAACAATTGAGAGATGTGAGATATTTAAATTTGAATTATTAATGTAACCGTTATCAAACGACGAAAAAACACTATATTATGTATTCCATATTTTGTATAGTATTGAAACTTGCGCATAGCTGAGTAGGAAGAATATATTCAAAACGAATAACTCAGATTTTTTTCTATATTTGGGATACTTAAAAAATATCAATACAAAAAAACTTTGTTTTTGATATTTTTTAAATTGATTTAACCCTTCAAATTTCACTCGGAGAAGAAGTGGTATTAATGTGGTATTTTTACCCCAGAAAACTCTTGAACAAATATGTAGGTAGTAAAGAAATAATAGCGTTTTGTACCAAGATAATATGCTGATTTAGATGCACCCTCTGGCAGTTAATCTTTCGCGGCACTAACGGAAATGCTTTTTATGGTCGCACGAATAAATTATTCATATTTTATAGTATTACTTTTGCCTAAGAACACTTTTATGGCCGCCTGATCTAAAATGCGTGGAAAATGTGAGCGATTTTATAAACATTTTAATGTTACAACGTTTAGCTTCTTTGGAGGCTGTACAAACTGATATAGTTATTAAATCGGTTGAATAATTATAATTTATATGTATGTAAGAACAAGAAGTTTTATTGCAAAGCATGAATATTAGTTATATTAGCATATATTTAAAAAAAAAGTGTTCCGTTATCTTAATGGACGTTTTACACGACACTTTTCTCATACCGATTTCCACATGAAATCTGTATAGGGGCCCATATGAAAATCATTGCTTTATACCAGTGATATTCATCCTTTAGTTTAGGGCCAATTGATTCATTTTCAGTTTGTTCCCGGTCGCAGGGGTTGGGTGCATGTTGCTTGACATGGTTAACTTTGCAGTCGATGATTTAGCCGACCTATTTGTATTTTATAAAATAGTGTTTTTAATTTTTTTATATCTCCATGGCCAACCAATAAATGCTGTGGATTTTTAGTTCTTAAATATTAATTAAATACAAAAAATCGTATTTTATGTAATTTGATGACATTATATTTAATAAATAAAATTTTACAACACTTTTATTCGAAATAAATGTCTGTACTATCCAATTAGAATTTGGCTTCGGTATTGGCGTTATTAACACCAGTCCCTGGGGGAGAAGGTTCAATTCTCAGACACACCAAAAAAAAATTCTTCTACCAATAAAAATAGATATATTATAGTAAAAAAATCTTGATGATATTTAAGGGTTGAATTTTTTCTGTTCTATAAATTCTATTATTTTAAGCAGCTTATTCAAAACTTTAAATAAAAACGCAAAACAGAAACGTTGAAAGTTTTTTACTGCAATTTTTTGATAATTTATTTAGCCAAGTGGTCGCACGAAAAGAGCTCGCTGGCCGCGGGTTGCTCACCACTGTATTACACGATAATTATTTTCATCCTACCTCAGTTTATGATCAAATTGTTTATTTGTTAATTTTATTATAAATAATAAGTACGACTGTTTAATCAATATACTGTTAAAAATGTGACTACATGATAATTTCATAATAAAATATTAGTCAATCAGAATATATATTAGCACTTTTTTAACGCAGGTGGCCTTGCCCAAATATTTTTTTTTTAATATTCGTGCTGTACTGTTATTTTGTTATGAATTTTGTCAATTCATTCGTTATAGGCCTCAAGTACCGTTTTAAACAGGAAAATGAAAATTTTACCAGAATTTTTAAAAATTAACAATATTTCATATCAGTAAGTTCATTGTGCATATTGCGAGTGAATTTTTTTTCTGATATATTCTCTTTCCTTAGTCTATTATTCTAACATCCTGTTATGATATGAAGTCATTGAAAACAGTTCATCTATTTTAAATATCGTTTCGCGGCAATAGGTCGGAAATCCAGAACGCATTGAGCAGCCGTCATTCGTCACAACCATTATATATTATTATTTTTATTATTGTTGGGTAGCATTGTTGGGAAACGGTAGGTGGCTGGTACGGAGAGCACATGCCGTGACGTGACACTCATCCGTGTTTCTGTTGCTTCTTCGACTAGCACTGGACGGCCGGGTGTTCAATAAAATACAACTTTTAAAACAAAACAAAATATTTAAAAAAAAAATCATTTTATAATCTTCAATAGCCTCATCCTGACACTCCATACAACACATTCCATTCCGAATGTCAAGAATTGATAATCTTCAATAGCCTCATCCTGACACTCCATACAACGCATGCCATTCCGAATGTCAAGAATTGATAATCTTCAATAGCCTCATCCTGACACTCCATACAACGCATGCCATTCCGAATGTCAAGTATTGATAATCTTTAAAAGCCTCATCCTGACACTCCATACAACATATGCCATTCCGAATGTCAAGAATTGAAAATCTTCAATAGCCTCATCCTGACACTACGTACAATGCATGCCATTCCGAATGTCAAGGGGCCAAAATAAAAATCTGTGCTATGCGACTGTAAGTGTGTAAGGCCTTCACATCAATGCACATGTATGTATTGACTTGCAAGTTGAGAACTGCTCACGTGCGTTATGTGGAGAATCTGGATATTTTTATGTGAATACCGCACAAGAGTCTCAACTGCTCACAACCATCTGGAGCCAGTGAGAGTATTGTATCCCCAATTGGGGTATGTTATGAGGTTGAAAGTAGTGGGGAGGAGAAGATCTGGTCACCAAACACGGCTTAAGCCATTTCAAGCAACGTTTCAATTCCGGATGGTGTTCTTAAACCAGGGCGATACTGAGAGTATCTTCCACTCACGTTCAGTAAATACACCTTATATAATTAAAATTATTAATATGTGAAATAACACAAATCAATCGGATAAAATTTACTTGCGCACGCCGGGATTTAAACCCGCGACCTTCGTATCGCAAGTTGAGAGCTTTACCCCTTGACCACGGAGGACGTCATTCGATGAAGCTGATGAAATGATTTCAAAGTTCTTGAACGTTGGCGCAGTCATTATCCTCTGCTTACTAAGTCTTCTAGCAATGTCGATCAATATTTTTTGCTTATTGTGACTGGAAGTCAGAGAAATTTAGGTAGGTACCTAATTGGGTTACTAATTATTTTTTATACCTATATTAATAAAAAATTACATCAATCTCATTAAAATTAACCAAATTTTCCTTTTAAAATGTTCTTCACAGCATAGGTGATATAAAATTATTTCATTAAATGAAATAATTTTTAAAAATACATTAATGATATATACATCCAAAAACACGTCGGTAGTCAGCAAGTGAGCAATAGAGCGAGTGAGATGTCATGACGAGATATTAATAGAATGATGATTTTTTTTCTCTTTTGTATATACTTTTTTATCACCCTATCTTAATAACACAATGCCTTAGCTACAAAAGAAACGTGTTTTTATGCCTATTCCGACAAATTTTTATTACTTATACAAAATGTTATTTTTATCCCCGCGTTTTTTATGTAATAATAATTTTCCCGACGCGCACCGTTGCCCGCCGACGTACACATGCACAGTCCCGCCCACTTGGCGTTTGTCAAAAGTCCCATTGTAACGTCGCACAGTTTGGCCGCGCGGAACGCCGTGCGTTTAGAATGTGAGCCGCGGTGGACACTAAATTTAGTAGCGTACACTAGTGGGAGTTTTGTGAATGGCGAACGCTAATGTTGCGAACAAAGCGTTAAAGCGACCGCGGAGTAAAATTACCGACTTTTTTCATTGAAATGTTTTCCCATTGAAGCGTTTGTCATATTTAATAAACAAAGCACTTTGTAACATTATGATGCGACTTAGAATAACGAAAAATGTTGTATTTTCATTATTTCAGATGTTTGATGAATATCATAATTAGAAAAAAACCTTTGCAAACATGTAACATAATCGCACAACACGAAATTAATACTATCTAACTTAGTAACTTTGACAAATCTAACTTTGAAATTTGAAAATCTTTTATTTCTTGAATTATACGCGCAAAGGCATTTATTTTTAGCTGACTTCATCACTAGCTACAGAGCATCGGAATATCTTCTAAACTGTCGAAAACGTTAACATTTCTTTCCCTATAGAATGTGAGAGAGAGTTGAAACTTCTTTAAAAATACGAAAAAATTAGGTAGATTTTTTCACAGAATTTGAACAATTCATCAAAATTCATCGTTCCTTTTCGGGTTCTGTGAAAGTCTTATTCAAGTTCTGTTATTATATCATTATAGGCTAGTTGCTTGACAGAACTTAAATAATAACAGAAATTGAAAAAATCTTTCACAGATCTTGAAAATTGAAGAATTGTTCAAATTCTCTGAAACAACTTGTCCTATATCTTTTTTGACTTCTAACTTGAAGAAACAAAAGCACAAAATATTACATCTGTCAATTAAGAGGTATTTTTACAATTTATTTTGACTACTTACATAATATTTGTACATTTTTAAAGCATATTATTTCATTATTTTTGTATTTTTACAACATTTTTCATTTTCCGGATAAGATGAAATAAAAAAAATTGAAAAATCTTGTCGGCAACTTTTTTGTCATTTGAGTTAAAAAATTGAGCCGGCGATGGCTAAATTAAAAACACATCAATTCGATATTAGTTTAGTCTTGCGTGACACCTTCTTTTGTTGGGGAATGGTGTTTTATTGTTTACAGAAATATTAAATTGATACTATCTACCTATCCGTCCATCATAAAATACAGTTTGAAATTAATAATAATTTAGGGAATCGGCTGATACAAAAAAATTATTAAAAAATTTCAATCTCGATTATAGGAAAATGAAAAATCATGTTTTATTTTTTTTCATGGTTAATTTAAAATAAAGCAGTTTAGCTAACCCAACCTAAAATTCCGCTTCTCTATTTCCTTCCCCTCTTTACTCCTTCGGGCAAGTAGATAATATATACTCCAATCAGGAATACATTACCCACACTGGAGCGGTATTCGTATTAAAAAATATGCTTCTAATTATTTTCAGGTTTCGTCTAAATTTCAGCAAACTCTTGTTAAACATGGAATAAATAGTAATGACCTTACTAATAAACTTGTTTTAAATTTTACACAACTGATAAACATCCTTATATATTGTAAATGATTGTTTATCAGTTGTGTAAAAATTACCTTTATCAGTAAAGCAGTATCAATCTGTTCTGATGAAGTAGGTACAGTAAAGTTTTCCCAAAAGTTCTCTCAACACATTAAGGCCCCGTGAAAGCGTTCAAAAATGTTTTGAAAGAGAGATATATAAATACGCGCGCTAATATTAAAAAAACGATAAAAATTTTGCGAAAATGTAGAAAATATTTAATAAAACACGACTCGATGGAAATAGAGCAAAAATCTCTCTATAAATGCTTTAGTTACATTTTTAAATACACTGTGAATTTTTTACGCCTATAACATATTAAATAACAGAACAAAACGTGTTTTTTGTGATTACTTTGCTTATATTTTTCTATGCAGTGAATTTCATATAACTAACGTTTCGGCATAACAAATGTATAGATATTATCTTCAAAAATAACGTATTTTTTGGAACATAAAAACAGAGTTTTTTTTTATTTTTTTTTTATTTTTTTTTTTTATTTATTCAGTGAGTTTTATGAATTACAATTTTTGTGTACTTAATAACTCCCACACTAGGCTAATGCCCGTGTTGTGGTAGTCATAATGCTATAAATTACAATAAAACCATATGTTGTAGTAAGAAAAAATAAAACATAATATGGAAGGAAAAAAAAAGAAAATAAACATATTTAAGGAAAATATAAAACAAAATATATGTTTTTCATACATGCAAACATACATACATACACATATATATATGCTCAGATATATATACATATACATACATACATAGACATACATAGATGCATACATAAATACATTCATACACATCTATATATGAACACACACAAATGTAATGTGTATTCACATATAAACATAAGTACACAGATACATGGTTAATTTTATTATAATGGTTTAAAAGTTAGGAACTCATGTATTCTTTAAAAAAGGCTCGTCCCCTTTCAAATATCCAGTTTTGGACACGTATAATAAAAAGGGATATAGTATTAGTTGATTTTATGTCCCTGTCCAACGCGTTGTATATTTTAGGGGCGATAGACCAGAATTTTCGTTGAGCGAATGTGGTTCTAGTTTTTGGCACCACGCATCCCAGATTTGATGAAAAGCGGGTGTTTACTTGGTGTTGAGGAGCCACTATCAAGTCATTTTTTCGTATGTAGCATAAGCTTGTCTTAATGAATAGCTGGCGAATATCTAAGACCTTAATTTTAGTAAATAGTATTTTGGAGGAGTTAAAGAGAAACTTGTTATAAATCGGTTGAAATTGGGAAAGCGGGGGCTTAAACATCTTAAAAGTGTAATAACATGAAGGCCCCGGTTGACCAAGCCTTAACCGGCAATAAAGAATTGCTTACTCATTATTTGATTGAGATCCAACATAATAATATCATTTACGACATAACGCAATAAAAACAATCTCGTTTACATTTAGTTTATAGTGCCGATGCGATGCCAATCAATAGTGCATTATTTATTACCGACTTGCGGTTAAAACGAGATACTTACCTACCTACACAAATTCTGCAAAACAATTCGAGGTCAAATAAAGGAAACATAAGGAATTACATTTATTTTTACAATAACCTAACCCTAGTCTAACCTAACGTAACCCAACCTAACCTTACATAACTTAAATTCCAATTTTTTGTATTATGTTTTCATTGTAAGTGATTGTTTTAATTAGAATTCATACTCGAAAACGGGTCCAATTTTAACTATTAAGTGGTGACAACGAAAATAGGTTCAGATGACGTCATCGTTTTCAATCTCTGCGCAATTGATTCCGGATCATAATAGGATGACTTCAGACCGATATATTTGATGCCAATGCTTCAACTTCCTTTGCTGTCTTCCTGCTGATCTTCTACTAGAGATTTTATTCTTCTTCTTCTTGATCAATTTTCAGGTTTTAAAGCAATTTTCGTATGTTGGTGGATTTCATCAGCTCGTGTATTCAATTTGAAGGAATAAAACCGAGATGTTGGATGAGAAAACGAATCTTATTATACCTCACTCTTTTCCTGAGTGGGTTGTTTGATAGAGAGACGGGTGACAGAATGGCGCGTGCGCAGATGAGAGTTGAAAGATAGCGGCTTTCCCAGTGTTTTGTGATGTCAGCTTCTAAACTCAGAGATAAAAGGTAAAACTTCTAATTGACGTAAACTTCTAAATGAAGTAACTTAAATATTTTTTTTATTTATTTGTCATAAATTATTGTACCACAGATTGACCATTCATTTACAGCACAAGTTTTCTTATTTTTAACATTTCACTCGAGTAAATGTTGGCATTAATATGGCATAATTGCCAAGTTTGCAAAACGTTTTGAGCGATCGCTTGTCATAAAGTGTCAAATTTATATAATGTAAAAATATCGGAAAATGGTGAAATCCAAGTGGATTTATTGGCTTTATGGCGAAGCTTAATGCCAAATCACTATTTCGATTAATCTTTATAACGAATTGGTGTACATTATGAATACCAAAAAATATACTTTAGTTAAATTGAAGGTTTTCCTATCGCTTCGCTTGAGTAGAAAACAAATAAAAAAATAAATTATTTTTTCGTAGAAAGCAATCACTTTGTGGTTTAACATTTTAATGAAATAAAAACAATATTTTTTGTTTAAAACCACGAATTTTTATTAATTTTAAGACCGACCGGTTTCGCTACACTCGAGCATCGTCAGGGTACAAAATTAAAACTGATTTTGTACCCTGACGATGCTCGAGTGTAGCGAAACCGGTCGGTCTTAAAATTAATAAAAATTCGTGGTTTTAAACAAAAAATATTGTTTTTATTTCATTAAAAAATAAATTACTCACAAAAAAATATAAATGCAAACTACTACAAAAAATATTTTTTCAATAGAAATTTATGAACGCATAGATTATTTGTGACAGTTTCACTTGATTAACTTTTTTGCTTTCTTATAAAATTATTTACAAAATAAGTAAAAACCAGTTTTTTGCTTGAAATCGAACGTTTCTAGACTCCGTTTGTCAAACGATTTTAATGCCTATTACCTACGATATACGAGCTTCCTCTTAAGCCGTGGTAAGCAGTTTCATATGTTTCCATATTAATATATTGAAGAATGATAAATATGTATATCCAATCACAGTAAAACCAATCGCTCGAATGGATTAGCCTTTGGATAAATAATTATACAACAATGTTTTAAGGTTATTTAAGGAGTGATTAAATATATAATCCGTTCTGGTACTTTGAACAAATCGTGTTGAAGATTACAGTTGAAGTTTTCGGACACGTACTAGCCATAGCTCTCCAAGAGGAATGAGCTATCAATAAGGTTATGTAATACAGGGTTTTCCAATAAGAGGTGTTATTTTGAATAGCCCGCTATTTCGGTATATGTTACTTTTGAAGCTGTCATTTTTTGACATTTGACAAGTAGAAACTATGCCATTAATAAAAATGGAACGATACACGCTTCAACAACGCATTGAAATTATTAAAATTCACTTGAGTGAATCAAAGGCAAATCATCTTGAGTGATGAGGCCCATTTCCACCTCGGTGGCTTCGTCAACAATCAAAATTGTCGCATCTGGGGCTCGGAAAACCCAAGAGTTATTGTTGAAAAGCCTCTCTATTCTCAACGTGTGACTGTTTGGTGCGGTTAATGATCCGGCGGAGTCATTGGCCTTACTTTTTCGAAAATAAGGCTGGAGCAACAGTTACGGTGAATAGATTGCGCTATCGAGAGATATTAATGATTTTTTATGGCCAAAGTTGGACGGTATTGATTTGAACAACGTTTACTTTCAACAAAACGGCGCTACGTGCTACACAAGCAACGAAACGATTAATATTTTACGATTGAATATCAAAATAATACCTCTTATTGGAAAACTCTGTATATTAAAACTAAGTATTGCAAGATTACAATAACACGTATTACTCAGTATTAAAAGTATTGACAGTTAACGAATGCTAAAATGTCATGAAATGCGTTTTTTCTCATTTCTCATGTGTGGAATATCAGAGAATGTTAAAATGAAAAAAAAAATAAATGGATGCATATTTTCATATCGCAGCAACGCTGCTACAGGATATTGTCACATTTTATAAGATCTTACAGATATGAATAAAGTTTGCCATCGATAATTTGTTATTTAATGGGTAATCAATAAATTCATGTATTTCATAGTTGCGAGTCATTGACTTGGATAAGTAGAGATTGGTACATCCAATACCAAATATGACCCCGATATATCTGTACATTGTTTAGCAATATGTTCTCTTGATATGACACAAATCATGTACTGAAAACTGT
The DNA here is from genome assembly GCA_026573805.1 of Hesperophylax magnus. NCBI lineage: Eukaryota > Metazoa > Arthropoda > Insecta > Trichoptera > Limnephilidae > Hesperophylax > Hesperophylax magnus. The sequence goes on along the minus strand of JAIUSX010000184.1, from coordinate 5,573,442 downwards.
ATTAAGACTTTTACTTGTCATTATCTTAATTTAAATTTTAGTGCTTTATAAGTGGATAGAACAGGTCCCTTGAATATTTTCTCATTCCGTGTTATATATAGCACAATTATTGGATAAATCTCCCCAAACAAATACATTTCCAGCAGATATCGACATATTCACATTTTTGTACTACACATCTTGAAAGAAATTCGTACATTTTAAGAGGAAGCTACAAGCCAAAAATGTGTATATTCTTAGTATACCTTATATTGTAGGTAATAGGCATTAAAATCGCTTGACAAACGGAGTCTAGAAACGTTCGATTTCATGCACAAAACTGTTTTTTTTATTTATTTTCTAAATAGTTTTATAAGAAAGCAAAAAAGTTAATCAAGTGAAACTGTCACAGATAATCTTAGCTATAATAATGTATTTTTTTAAGTTGTTTCCTTTATTCGTTCATACATTTCTATTCAACAAAAAGTTTATTTAGTAGCTTGCATTTATATTTTTTATTGAGTAATTTATGTTTTTCTTTGTATTCTTTACGCCTTCATACATTTCTATTGAAAAAATATTTTTTTTAGTAGTTAACATTTATATTTTTTATAAAGTAATTTTTTTTTTTATTTGCATTCTACTCAAGCGAAACGTTAGGAAGACGTTCAATTTATTTAAAACATATTTTTTGGTATTCATAATGTACACCATTTCGTTATAAAGATGAATGAAAATAGTGATTTAGCATTAAGCTTCGCTTTAAAATGGGTACTCCAACAATTTTGTTGAACTACAACACTCTTTTACATAAAATGAACATGCTTAAATTGTCTGACAGAAGGATTTTCACTGAATTCACTGTTTTTTCTATATAAAGTTCTAAATTATGTATTTAATAGTCCAGAATAGCTTGCATTGATAAGCTCTCGGATTCCTCTACGTAATTTAATTCATCGCAGAATATCTGGGGCTAACTACCGTTTGTATTCCTTACTGTTCAGAAAACGTATGGAGGGAGATAATTATACCGAGCCAGTAAACAACTTTAATTTATCACTTAACATAGACAAATTTGTTTATTACTGAGGCAGTTTAGTTATGTATAATAAAAACTGTATAATTTTAACAATCCATATGTAAAATCCCCTAAAACGGGCGTAAATAAATAAACAAATAACTTTTAAAGTCTAATTTAACTAAATGCTTAGCCGTATTGTCAAAATCTACTTCTTGAAAAGTGAATTATTTATCTGATCTAAGAAAATTAGGCCTCGATTTTAGAGCTTTTGTAAATATACCTAACCTCTTTTAAATGCAAAAAAAATAATCTGTCAAATTTTTTAATGTTATGATAAACTCTTCTAGGTTTAAATATTTTCTTTTATGTTCAGCGACGATTCAAATTTTACTGTTCTATGTCTTATCTGTAGATTTTTATATCGCTGGATACATGCATTAGATTAGATAACAGGTTAATCCTAGCTATCTGCAAGTATAATTTAGTTATAAGATCAAAGTTAGGACTCGCATACATCATGTTATTGGTGACTACAACCACACTGAGATATTATGATATGAAACGAGTTTAAGTTATTGCAATTTCCTCTGGTTTGGCTACCAGTACCGCCTTTACGCATAACTCCAGGAGTCGGTGCACAGGGGCCCATTGAAAAGAGGGACAAACACTGTACTTAAAAGTAGAACACAGCACAAAACATCAATCATTTATTTCAACAAACTCTTTGTTTTACTAGGTTTATTAAACCAATCGAACGATTGCAAGAACTCTTCTTTCTTCAAGGTAAATGTTCAACCTCACAACGTACCACGATAATTGGGGGATGCTAAGTCCCACTTACTCCAGACAATTGGGGGCAGTTCCAATATGGACAGTTCTACAGGGTTTTCCAATAAGAGGTGTTATTTTGATATTCAATCGTAAAAGATCAATGGTTTTGTTGCTTGTGTGGCACGTAGCGCCGTCTTGTTGAAAGCAAACGTTATCCAGATCAATACCATCCAATTCCGGCCATAAAAAATCATTAATCATCTCTCGATAGCGCAATTCATTCACCGTAACTGTTGCTCCAGCCTCATTTTCGAAAAAGTAAGGTCCAATGACTTCGCCGGACCATAAACCGCACCAAACAGTCACACGTTGAGAATAGAAAGGCTTTTTAACAATAAATCTTGGGTTTTTCGAGCCCCAGATGCGACAATTTTGCTTGTTGACGAAGCCACCGAGGTGGAAATGGGCCTCATCACTCAAGATGATATGAATTTGATTCACTCAAGTGAATTTTAATAATTTCAATGCGTTGTTGAAGCGTGTATCGTTCCATTTGTATTAATGGCGTAGTTTCTACTTGTCAAATGTCAAAAAATGACAGCTTCCAAAGTAACATCTACCAAAATAGCGGGCTATTCAAAATAACACCTCTTATTGGAAAACCCTGTATTTGGTTCGAGACCCTAAAAGAGTTTTATTTTTATTTATTTTTTTTATTTAGGAAACAAACAGTCATTTATATATTTAGCATAAACAGCAATTATTTACAATATTAGACCAATAATGGGACCATTAATTCTAGTCGTTGATTCAATATTTGCACCTATACAATATATGTATAAATATAAAAACAAAGAAATATAAAAAATAAACATTATACGGAATAACAAAATGTTATAAAACAATTAAAGACAGTTAGTAGTAATACAGTTATCGCATGATTATAATAAACACAATAAAATAAACTAAGATGATAGGATTATTTCACAAAATAAAAAATTAAGTTATCAGTTTAGTAAGTTGCATTTGATATGTTTTCAAGTTACAGTTGAAAATGTGTACATCTCTAGAGGCATTGTGAGTTTTATAGATACGTCCTATTAAAGAGTTTTGCGCATATTTGGCTTTACAGTGTGGTGTTCTAAATAAGTCGTTCTATCTGGTGTTGTGTTCAGGGCAACGAAATGCAATCTTTTCTAGCAGATATGATGAATCAACAAGATTGTGTACAATAATAGGGCATCAGAATTTTTCTGCGTAGTTATAAAGATAATTAGTTCAAAGCCCCAACAGAGTTAAAGTTACAATGACAATTGGTTCGAAGCCCCAAAAGACATATTGATAATTGTTTCGAGACCCCAAAATAGTTAAAAAGACAATTTATTGATCGAAGCCCCAATAATGTTTAAGACGGCCCTGTGCTGGAGATTGTGACTGTTGAGTGATTAAGTCACGCCGCCAGCGGCTACGTCGTAGGTCACCGTATCTACCTGTTACCAGTTATGCCCATAAATATGCAATTTCGCAGATTTGCATCCTAATGACTGTACACCAATCTGATGGAATCCGAAAGAAACATCAATAAGGAAGAAACTGACACTTAATCTTTTATTGAATCTTTTAACCAGTGTCTTTTTCCAATAAATTTCAATATTATTTTTAAATTGCTGATCACATTCAAATTTTACAAAATAAATTCAATTTTAAGTAAAAAACGACCTGTATACGGCAATTGTGTATTCTTTTGACTTTGAACACACAAATATACCTTTTAATACCGCGCAGAGGTCCTAAATGTTCAGAGACATGGGGAATATTTCGATACTAATTTAGGAGACTGATGTAATTGTAATGAGTTTAGATTTTTATTAGGCGTCTAGAGCGAATGAACGAAGAATATCAGTGTAAGGAAAATATCTGGCTCGAATGTAAATGGTAGAAGGATTCGGTGACCCCCAAGGAAGACATGGCACCATCGAGTGAACCAAATAGTCGAGTAGGGCCATGTCAAGAGTCAGAATAACAAAATAGTATTTACGAGACCGATGTATGTGTGAGAATGATGCAATCATGTGTGTCAAGTCTTTGGCGGTCCGTCATCTTTCGTCCTCTTCCTGCCTACCCCTGCGGGGAAACGGCGTGATGGTTAATTAGATTAAAATGGTTATAGTTACGATTTAAAATTTTCAATGAACTCTCTTTAAATACAGGGTTTTCCAATAAGATGTGTTATTTTGAATAGCCCGCTATTTTGGTAGATGTTACTTTTGAAGCTGTCATTTTTTACATTTGACAAGTAAAAACTACGCCATTAATACAAATGGAACGATACACGCTTCAACAATGCATTGAAATTATTAAAATTCACTTGAGTGAATCAAATTCATATCATCTTGAGTGATGAGGCCCATTTCCACCTCGGTGGCTTCGTTAACAAGCAAAATTGTCGCATCTGGGGCTCGGAAAACCCAAGAGTTATTGTTGAAAAGCCTCTCTATCCTCAAAGTTTGACGTTTGGTGCGGTTTATGGTCCAGCAGAGTCATTGGACCTTACTTTTTCGAAAATGAGGCTGGAGCAACAGTTACGGTAAATGGATCGCTATCGAGAGATGATTAATGATTTTTTTATGGCCGAAATTATATGGTATTGATCTGGACAACGTTTACTTTCAACAAAACGGCGCTACGTGTCACACAAGCAACGAAACCATTGATCTTTTACGATTGAATATCAAAATAACACCTCTTATTGGAAAATCCTGTATAAAACAAGTTTTTCGTGGATTATTCTCAATATTGTGAAGTCAAAATATTAGTACGTAGCTTTATAATATTATTATATTACTGTTAGAATTAGATATAATATCAAAAAAATTACAGCTAAATAAAATGTTTAAAAAAAAAATTAGGTTGAAGGTATTGGTATGAGGAAATGAGGTAGAAAGAGTAGTACACGGGTATTCAGATCTGGCCACTAAACACAACTAAAGCCATTTCAATCAACTTAACATTTCTGAATCGTGGTATCTTCCCAAACGTGACATTGAGAGAATCGACACTTTCACACACAACAGAAATCCTTAAAATGTAATTTGAATCACTTTTGTTGAACAATTCTGTGTCAGCGACTCTGCTAAAATATTGGAGGTTTTCAAAAGTAACATACGCCTAAGAAACCATGAAGGATTATCAAAAATGATATTGAATTCATAAAAATGGCATCTATATCAACATAACCCTAAGGAACCATCGAATACAGTAAGCACTGCTGTCAATTCGTTTCCCACTTGTAGCGCTCTATTGAAATAATAATAGTTATTACGAATTCTCACAGATGGCCAGCGAGGTTTGGAGAGTGTTCTATAGAAACGTTACAATGGACTTTTTTCAAGTTTTTCTTCGTGAAATGAAAGAATAGATCTAGGTAGCTACCAGGTACGTTTACTATGGGAACAGTTGTGTGTTATGCTACGTACTTGACTCAAATACTATTTTTTAATTGAAATACACAAGACAAAACATTGCCTTTTAATCAAATGATAAACAGATAACTTGATTCAAGGTCCCCTAGATTATGAAGGATTTTATTATGGTTGATCGATAAAGGATTTATCGCTAATATCGATAGCTTATCATCGTTTCTGAGCACGACACTGCAGATCACTAACATGCCAAACAGGAGTTTATGCAGAATATATCAAGAACACTAAGGATGTGTTGTTTAAAAAAATTTGAACAATTCATCAAATTTCAATGTAGATTTTAAAGTTTTGTGAAGGTTCTATTCCAGTTCTGTTGTTCCAATTTTATGCATTAATACAGCGAAAACCGCAGTTTATATGCCTAATAACGTTGCATTGGGCAGTTGAACACTTTTGTGGGCAGCCAAAAGTGCAATAATTTTCAAACAAACACAGACATCCAACCAAAATGAAAGTAACGTAAAAATTAACAGTAACGAATTTATTACCATTAAAATCTAGCAATTTAAAAATTAATTATTTCTCACACGGAGAAAATTAAGAAAGGCAAATTTATTAAGAATATCTTTAAATTACTGGTAATACTGTTAAAAATGGGATTTCAGGCCTTAACTAATAAATTACCAGGTTTTATGAAAAACTTTGAACTTTTCCGATGTTGGAACACGTGCATTTGCGTTGATAATATATTTTCATGAACACGTGTTCTGACATCGTGATAATATATTCGTAATTTACTAAAAAATTATCAGAAAACCTGTTCATTCAATAGTAAAGGCCTGCAATCCTGATTTTAACTGGATTACCATTACCTACTCATTTTTCTCCGTATATTCTGTAAGATCTAAGCCGTAACCTAACCTAACCTAACATACCATAGAAATGTACTATATTAAAGACTCATCATGTCAGGTTAAATTATCAGCATGTAGCTACCTAGTATAACAAGCATGTAGATGTATGCATGGAAGCGAATACATTTGTGTGGGAACGTATATGAATGTGGATGTCGGTGGGTTTATCTGTATGCGCACGGGCTACATACTTGAACAACAGGTGGCAAATGCAACAATACTTTCGAATTTAAAAAAATCACCAGTGGCGGCGGGAATTAATTTTAAGGCGATGCACTACGTAGTGTAATATTTTAAATTGAGGCGCTATCAATAACAACCCTTACGTAGATGGCGATAAGGTTTAAATTCACGCTTAACACCATCCGCCTGTTTTGATTAATGCAAGAAAAAAACATGGCCAAAAAGTGCCTTTTATTTTATTTTGTGGATGTTCAGGCATAAATTTTTTTTTTTTCGATCATTTTATAAATAACTTAATTTTCAACATTATAAAATAAAATCGTAACCGCAAATGGGTTCGTAAGTAGAAGATTTTGAACTTTAAAGCAGTTTTCATAGGCCTTTACATTATTTTTTTCTGGCCTTATAAAAAGACTTATCTAAAAAATACTCGATTATTTCAAAGAATAGACGATGAATATGAACAGACGCTAAAGGAAGTAAAAATTTACTAAATTTCATACAATGTGCCAACCGATTTATAAAAATGCATGTCTTCGTCAGTACTGATATTTCAAATGCTTATAATTTTAATGATGTGTACCCGGAGTTGATCGACATTTTTCTACTTTCTATAAATATAATATGCTTGTATATTATACGTTATACATGCAAACCTTCCGGAAGAAATTTCCTTAATGACAGTGAAACCCCTATCACAATCCGTTGCGTAGTTTAGAAGAACTAAGCGCACAGACAGACATACGCGGATGGCGACTTTCTTTTAGTACTAACTGACGTGCACTCGGGATTATCCTTAGGAATTAGACATATACCTTTGCGGACTTTTCTGTATGACTTTTCAAGATTTACAATTGCGTAGTACATGCATTATGTTGGTTTAGCCAGCGCTAGTAATGTAAGCCCCCGAATTTTTTTTATACTTGAATGTGAATGATGCAAACAGTGTGTGCCTAAACAGCGTTATGTGAGGTTAGGTACATATTCTCTGCCTATCACTGCGGAGAAATGGCGTAACTAACGGTAAAATAAATAATTAATTAAAGCGTTCAAAAAATCCGATGGTATTGTATGGATTCTTGCTTTATTTGTTATTACGTCCCTGAGTCGACTTCCGACTTGTTAGAATTCCAAGAGCCCCACTCCAGCATTACGGGTAGGAGTACGATAGGGGCTCTTGAAAACAGTCGCTCAACTCAATTGGTCTCCGGCAGCAAACATTCAACAACTCTTTCAAACCGCGATACTTCAACATTCGACATCTGGTGTGCATGTGTTACTGTGGAATTTATCCAATAGGGAATACGCGATGTTAGATTTGCATTCAAACAAAACTAAAATTGATACAAATAGGATAAATATGAAATTAAAAACATGTCCATATAAAAAACCCTTGGCAAATAATACCACAAGCGCAATAGTGGTTTAACTACTAACGGTTCAACTAACTAGAAACTAGCGTCATTGATCCTTTCAGTCGAGGAACACGCCAAACGCGTGCTCAACATTTGTAAAAGGTTGACATTTGTCACTTCAAGACCCATATTCACTCCTTCAAGACCCAATTTAAAATCAACCTTCCTCTTTCTCCCTTCCCAACTCCCTTCAACCTGACAATATATCCCATTTCAGATCACGTATCAAATTATTGATTTATTCTAAACCAATTTCTAGTATCCTATACTTTAAGAGAAAAAAAAACATTTCCATGATCTAAAATAAATAAAAACTGCTTTTGCAGCATTGTCAGTGGTCCAACCAATCAATCACAAGTGGTGTACCTCCGAGTTTTTCTCACAAAGATAAATAAAAACTCAACAATACACTTTGGACTATATTTGTGATAGATTACAATTAGCTCTGATAGTTTAGAGGGCGGTGGAAATTATTCTGGACCTTAACCTTGAGGTTACAATAGTGTTCATCGTAGTCTCTATCTCTGCACTATCGACAACTCTATACCATGTATGGATAACCTCTTAAACTGCTCTCTAGAATATCACACTTGTCAATAATATAGATGCTTAAATTGAATACTGCAAGTATAAAAATGAAATATTGCTGCATTTTCCAGTCTAGAAAGAAGTTCAGAAAAAAAACACAGTGTGATACAAAATCTTTTACTTACAAACCACTTTTCGGATATAGTTTTATCGTATAATTTGGAAAAGTAAGTTCTTTTAACAATGGTCGAAAAACATTTTAATAGTTGTGCCTGAACTTTGCAAAATAAAATAAAACAAGCTTTTTGCAATTTTTTTTTTGCATAAATAAGGCAGCTGATTGTATGTAAAATGGTTGGTGATAAGCGGGAATTTCAACCTTATCGTCATCTACATAAGATATATCTAGTTATCGAGTTATTGATATAATCTTAACTATTTGCGACATACTATAAGCGATAAGCTCGTCAATACTTATTTCTACATAGAAAAAAAACGTAAAAAAACTATCGAATTTTAAACCAAGCAATCAAATACGAGATCTACATATTTGATAACGGGAAAAAGAAATTTCTTATCGATTTTAAATGGTACCTACTTAATTAATAATCTATTTAATTATCATAATATTATAAGTTTGTAGTAACAAAGTAAAAACTACTTACCTTATCTGTGAGGAAAACATGTAGAAAATTGATGAGTTTGTTAGGATGATTTTTACCTGCAACAAAAAAACAACAATTATTAAATATAATATTTTATTACAAGTGTTTTTTTAGCAGGTTGGGGGATATTCTCACCCTGGTGAAAGACCACCAGTCAATATCGAAAAGTTGCTTGAAATGGCAATAACCCTGTTTAGTGACCAAATCTGAATAGACAGGTTATTCCCAACCTTTCTTTTTCCCATCTACTTTCTCTCCCTCTCCCTTCAACCTCACAGTATTTCTCAATTGGGGTACTCTTGTGCGGTATTCATTTTTATTTAATATAATGATGAAATTACCGTTTTTCTAATATTATTCATGTCGTTTGAAAATTAGTACCTATGACTGTTTCAGTAGTTGAAAACCATAATTAATTTATTTAAATCTTATTTTATTTTTATTTATTTTTTAAACGCTATTTTATACTTACATATATAATGATATTTTGGACCTCAGACAAGCCTAAAGCATACAATGCATAAAAATTTTCAAACGCCTCCTTTCAATTTCACAATAAATGATAACCGTTCTAGTCAAAGACATGGTACTTGTATGCAGTACCCATTTCAAAACCAGATTACCCCAAAGACATATTCATTTTACTGCCCCTAAAATTTACAACACACTAACTACAAATTGTTCCCTATATTTTTACACAAAAATATTAACTATTATAAAAAAACACATCAGTTGTGCAATATGAATGTATGGCATTGCAAAACTGATGTGTAAAAAAACACATCAGTTGTGCAATATGAATGTATGGCATTGCAAAACTGATGTGTTTTTTGCCCTTGTTTTGGTTGTTGATTCCACAATATTTTTGTTATTGTTTGCACAATTTTTATAAACTTTTTTCTAAAGCATTGGTAGGTATCATATTTTTTATGTCTACTTTAAAACTTCATTGGTGACATTTTTTTATTACATTTCACTTATAATTTTATTTTTTGATGACTTCATTTGACTTTTGACTCATTTCATACGATTTTCTTCATAGAAAATTAATTTAAACTGTAAAAAAAGTTATAATTTACTAAAATACCCAGGTACAGGCTTTGCCTTTGTGGGATTTTTTGTTAAGTAAAAGAATGTATTTTTATTTGGATAACTATTTCAATGATGTATCAAAAATTTATATTTAAAAATATATATAAACCTACCGGTTTCGGTTCAGCTTGAATCTTTTTCAGGGTTTCATAAAAACATACAGGTTCAGGCTGGACCGAAACCGGTTGGTTTATAATTTTATATATATATTCTCACAGTAAAGTGGTCTTTTTAAAATTATGTATAGCCACATAAAATTATTTCTATCTGTGAAAGTTTAAATTATTATTAAATGTAACTACAAAGTACCTAGGTACAAGGTTATTTCATCAATTTTTGTATGTAATACTTAGCGGAATGAAAAAAAAATCATCGGTAGTACTTCGGTATGTTCCATGTCCGTTTTTTCGTCTCGTGATTGGACGAAACAAAACCTTCCACCATGACGTCACGCTAGGCCGTTTCGTGTAATTTTTTGTACATTTTGACTTGTCACGCTAGCCGGCGACACGCGAGATACTGGAGACATCTATGTAGTAGGTAGCTAAGGTAGCAACGCTCACACGTTATTAAAAATGCATCAGCGGATGTCGAAATTGTGACGTTGGGGTACTAATATGGACGTTGAACATTCCGGAGCTGGAACCAGGGGAATATGGACATTGAACAAACTAAAACTTAATCAATGAATGAAAACAAAACAAAAAAATAATAAAAGTGATGATTTGACGAAATTACACAAATGTGATTTTCACGAACGGGAGAAAATCTATGTAGAGAAAAATGAGTATTGTAAAATTATTAAGAATCTCTGTTAAAAACAGGATTAATTAATAAGTTTCCCGCTAAAATTTGAGTAAAATACAAATACATTATCAAGATGTCGGAACATGTGTTAATAAAAATTCCTAATATTTTCGCATTTTATTATTATGTATTATGAAGGTAAATGCAGGTGCATGAACACGTGTTCCAATATATTAGGAATTTACTAAAAGTTACTTTACTTTGATAGTTGCGCGACTTATAACAGAAGCCAAATTTTATAAAAATTATTGGTTTTACACAAATAGTTCTCCGATGCTTCCATGCAAAAATTTCAGCCAATGTAAAAAGTCTAAGACAACTCTCTCAGTGCAAGTCAGCTACTGATCGACTGCACGAACTGTTTGTTGGTTTTCTGTTGTTCCACTGCACGCTGACATTGTTCCTTATAGCAGTCACGCAAACCTATCTGCAAACTGTACTCGTAGGAACATTGAACATAGAAGCAACGACATGAAATAATAGCAACCTTATAATAGTTATAATAATTGCTATAAGAAAAATTTAAGACGCACAAAACCTTTTTTAAATACATCTATTTGAAATTCACTTTTATTTTCGATAATAAATGAATGCAAATCTTGGAAGCGAAAATTAAAACACTTCCCGATATTGGATCGAGCTGAAACTCGACAAATATACTTGATGTCGATGATAATGTTAAAAGTTTTAAAAAATATGCATTTTAATACAACATCTGTTTTTTACGGGTTGATTTCTTTAAGAAATTAATAAATTTCGTGCATGAAGAAAACTTACTGATATAAAATATTTGTAATATAAATTAAAAATCTGTTCAAATTATTCGAATTTCTGATAAAAACGGGACTGCAGGCCTTTAACGAAAGAATCGAAGGGTTTTATAACAATCTGTCGTTGAACACAAATATGTTATGGGGATGTTGGAACACGTGTTCATAAAGTTTTTGATGTTTTCACATTTCGTCTTTATATATTTTAGGATAAGCGCTGCTACGTGAACACGTTTTCAAATATATTCTGGATGTATTTTTTTAAATCAGCCACATGTCATTTTCTTCGTGTAGGTTACAGAAATCTCCTACTACCTTCGTTAAAAGCGGAAGATGTTACTTGTGCAATGATGGAGGAATTTGCCAGCTGAGGATTTAAAATGAAACCTCGACAAATTTGTTAACTTAGCCACCCACTGGTTGACTTACTTGCCATATCACGTCTTTAGTACATTAAGATCGTGAAATTTTTAATTGTTAAAAAAATATTTTGAACAAGTGCAGACCCGTAAACAATCACAGATAGTCTGAACAAATTTTTAAAATGGCAAGTAAAATAAGTAATCTGTCAAAAATAGGTAGGCTTTAGCGCTTGTCTGAATTCTCCAATCAAACAATTCCATTTTTAAAAACGACTCTTAAATTCAAAGCAAATGCGTGTTCTCTAGTTTGTGGAACCAGGTTTACAGGCAGACGCACATCTGAATTTAGTATTTTTAACTAACATTTGCTGACGTTGGTTCAGAACGGATCATAGATAATAGAACTAAAAAGAGATTTGATTTTAAAGCGTGCTGATTGTCACCGAACTAAGAGTCATACTGCACGTACTATCAAAGGGTAGGAGCCGATGAAAGTTAAACATTTGGTAGAAACGAAGGCGGGGTTCCGTAGATTTATCTTTCCTCTGTAAACGTGCCGCAAGCATACCTACCGTAAATATATGATTTAATACAGATACCAAAATTTAATGTGACATATCTAACGTGTATAGTAAAATTACGTAAAATGAATACTTTGAATTTAGTAATAATATTTTATAACAATCCACGGACCACCAGTTCGAGATCTCTATTCTAGCTCATGTCAATGTTTTAATATCAATGAAAAAAACTTTTCGAACGGAAACAAGAAACTACGAAAGTCTTGAATAAAAGATCAAAAATGAAGGAGTGTCCCAATTTCTAACAAAACTTACTTTTGTAAGGGAGTTTTTTCAAGTAGGTACTTACTGTTTATACGTATAATAAACGTGTTTTTTCTTCTTTTAATTTTTTTTATCCGTCACAATTCCACGTTACGCCTCTTCAACGTGACAAGGGCGGTGCGTGATGCATTATTAATTAATCCCAAAATAAATCAACCGGGATTTGACGTGGTGTAGAATAGTATTATCTACTCTAGATGGTATGTGAGCTGAGGCTTATATTACATATAGGCAGATAAGCACTGTCCACCATACCGTACTCAAATAAAATATAAATAGGTATTATTAAAATGTACAAAACTATTGCAAGGAAATAATCTATACGTTCAAAAGTGTAGAGTAGCAGAGCCGTGCGAACCGACCGCCCTACTATAACGTGTCAAAAGCAGGAACTAAGTATGCAAAATGGCGCACATGTCATATTCAAATGTTGACTGTATTCTACAGTAAAAAATACCTGTGTACGTAATACGCATTCAAGGGAACGCTCGTTTGCATTAGTATCAAAAAAGGCTGTGCCTATTGGTGCAAATAAGAAATGGAGCAATCAATGCCAACTGTTGATACCTCCATTAATTATTCCAACAAAAATCATGAATTATACTAAGAATCTCTTCAAAATATTAGTAATCATGTTAAAAGGGATCGCAGGCTCTTAAAGAATGACTTAATAGGTTTCCTGATAATCTTCATAAACTTTTAGTAAAATACGAATATTTTATCACGATGTCAGAACATGTGTTGATAAAAATCATTATATTTTCGCATTTTGTCACAACATATCATCAAGGTATATACAGATGCATGAAAACGTGTTCCGACATTTAGTAATTTACTAAAAGTTTACCAGGAAACGACCTGCAATCCCGTTTTTAACCGGATTAAAAATATTTTTTCTCCATGTGCGTTTGAAGAAAATTTTTATAAATCCAGTAATTGGCTTCTAATATGAATACTTCAAAAGGTTATTTGGATATTAAAATTTATCTATGCTGAGTGTTTTAATGTAAATTAATTATCTGGTCTAGGTACCTACTGCCTACCTTGATTAAAAACTCTGTGTACGCCACTGTATGTATAGGTATTCTTATTGGAGAAGTACCTAAGCATATAGTAATGTAACTCTTCAGTTGTGTAAGACTGTATATGAAATTCAATAAATTAATTGAGTTAATAAAAAAATCAGTACGTTTGTGATTTTTGTGTAACGTAATGATATTTTGATTTTGGAATATGTATGTAATTAATTTCAAGAAATCGACTGAATTGATGAACGGGTTTCGCTCTTGTCCAAACGTCGATGTATTATGTGTGTAAAATTTGACTTGTTTTAATCTTCAATCAATTTCGTTGGGAGATCGCAGTAAAATACTTTAAAAAAAAAACAATTTTTTTGATTACATCTACAGGAGAACGGAAAACTCCTTGGCCCTGAACCCATGGATGCAGTGTGGAAGGTACCTAACATCAGTCTCGTCCTGGTGTAATCATACCACAACGATTTTTTTAGATATGTTTATTGAAAAGATATTAAAAGCCAAGCAATAATAAATAAAAATCAACATTTTTGGATTCAACAGATCTTTCTGAAATGTTTTTACGGGTGTACGATGAAATTTAGCAGTTTGGTGACCAGATCGCAACTGCTAGGTACTTCCCAACCTTCTTCTACCCCGTCTTCTTCCCTTATTTTCTTGTCTTATTCCCCACTTCTTTCAGCCTTATAACGTACCCCTATTGGCAATGCCATAGTCCCACTGGCTCGGGACAATTGGTGTAGTTTGTACTCACGGAAATATAAGAAGGGAAAAGCTTCTTTTACAGTAGTTTTTTAATGCGACATGAGTTTTGCGGGTACTGGGTAATAACAAGAACCTACCAACGACCCTGATTGAAAGTTGACCCGCACGGGAAGTGAACACGGGCCGTATTGTCTGCCAGCAGGAAACGTTGCCTTTTTTGCCATTCCTTTGTAGAATTCGCGGTAGCGCTGCTATTCGCTTTAAAAAACATGCAGGACGGAATTCATTTTGATGCAAACGTTTCGTAACCTTTTTATTGGAACATCTGTCACTGTGATGTCTTTGTTGAAATATTTTATGAAATAATAATATCTATTGTAGCGCATATAACTTCTCAGTTACAATTATTATGTGTCCAGCTTATCCCGGGTTTAAAAAAATTATTGAGCCTTAAAAATCGTACTAGACAACACTAGTACATACCAACATTTTCAGATATTATTTTATGAGTTTTACATATTTATTAATCACATAATAACACACAAGAAAAATAACAATACATAATAATTAAGAAGGTACAAGAAATTTGATATAAATATTATATTTTTTGTACTAAAATAACTATTGAAACCTTCAAAGCCAATTTTGAAAATGTCAACAGATAAAGTGAAAAAACGTAAAAGAGGGAAAAAAATACTTTAAAACACGTAATATAAATAATCTAAAACAGTTAACTCCATTAATGGAGGACTGAACGCAGTTGGCACTAACGAAAAAATGTCCAAAGAAGCGAAGCTAGCAGTCCACAATGGAATGCTGGTACCTACCCTGATGTATGGAAGTGAGGCATGGAACTGGCAGAGAAAGGATTAAAGTAAACTGAATGCTGTAGAAATGAGATCCCTGAAGCATATGTGTGGTTAAACCATGTATGATCGTGTGAAAAAATATGGAGATCCGCAAAGAGTGCAAGGCTGATGTAAGTTTAATGAGTAAGATCAAGAAAGGGACGCTTAGATGGTTTGGGCATGTAGAGCAAATGAGCGAAGTAAGGAGTGTATGGAGAATATACGATGCAAATGTGAATGGTAGCAGAAGTCGGGGACGCCCGAGGAAGACATGGCACGACCAAGTGAATCAGATACTTGAGTCCGGAAGAGTCAGAATAATAGAAGAGTATCTATGAATTTGAATGAGGCAAGGAGTGTGTGCCAAGACCGAGTTGTTTAGCGGTCCGTCCTCTCTGCCTACCCTTGCGGGGAAACGGCGTGATGGTTTGTTATGTACTTAGTTAGTTTTTATAACTCTTTTTTTTTTGGTTTGACTGAAGATTGAACCTTGCTCCCCGGGAATGGAGTCAACCGAGCTAACAACTGCGCAAAATCAGAGAAATTCGTATATGTTCGCATGTGTGCGCTTGATTACCACCAAAAGTTGATACAATGCACTGTCATCGACAAGAAGTCTATTTGCCGAGTTTCAGCTCGAGTGGATATCGTAAACTGGGTTAATTTCCGCTTCGAGGGTTTGCATTAATTTTTGAAATTTAAAAGTTTTGATGTTTTAATTGGATATGTCCATTTGTAGTATTAAAATCTGAAAGAAACATTCATATACTTTCAAATACAGTATTTTCTTTTGGTACTCACGTTAGAAAACGAGATAAAAATGTGTCAAGAGGGGATATTTAGAAATGAATGCATGATCTAACAGATGTTTATAACTGGCGTGATACTATACTTATATAAATCATTGTAATAGGGTATTTTCATTATTTTTTATTGAAAAAATTACGATAATTAAGATATTTTTATTTTTATTTTATGTCGACAAAAAATTTGCTATAACGATTTAAAATGTGCCCGATATGATCGTTTTTATTCTTGAATTCGGCGGTGTTGACGTCACTCCGGGCAGCATTGGTGACAGCCGCCTTACGAGACATTGGCGGTTTCTACGTCATAATGACATTGTAGCCAGTTGAAACCGAAACCGTTTCAGAATATGCGTTTTTTCAAATCAATATTTATGATTGAAAATGTTAAAACTACCCATTTAAAATACAATTTTTAGAATCAGAAAAATAAACTTTAAATCTTCTTAATAGTTGTGAAAATAACACAATTTTCGGCAAAATAATGACAATTTTACGTGTGTTTTGTATGACGAATAATATTATTTAGCAGTTCTAATAAAGAACAGCAGCCCGTAGTTTGCAGTTTAATGAGTCATTCGATGCAGTTAGTGCACTGTGCAATTTATGATGTGCATCCAATGAATTCTGCATTCATATATTCACAAGAAGTATAGTGATTACATCGCATTGAGTACATAGAATGAAGGCTTGACTTCCAATGAAATGCAGTAATATGCGTGTTGAATTTTTATTTTATGAAAATATTGGCATTTTCAGACAAACGTTCAAATTCTTGCATAGAATATACCAAGTCTACTATTATTATCCAATCGAGGATCTATGCTATATTCATTTATCATTAGCAAAAAATAACTAACGTGATTCTGATTCGTGATTCGATTTCTAGTAATATTAGGAGAATATTCGGGCGAAGACGCACGTAGAAAACTTACTGATATAAAATGTTGCCCATGTGTGCGTAATGGGCATTCGAGGGAATATTTGTATTAGTGTTGAAAAAGGGCTTGCCTCTTGGCACAAATATCAAATGTAGCAATCAGTGACATCTGTTGATACCTATATTAATTAGACCAATTTTAGTAACGAAATAAAAATCATGTATTATGTTGGGAAAAATGAGTATCCCAAATTTATTAAGAATCTCTTCAAAATATTGGTCATCCGGTTAAAAACGAGATTCCAAGCCCTTAACGCATGAATTGATTGGTTTCCTATTAAACTTTTAGCCAAATGGGAATGTATTATCGCGATGTCGGAACACGTGTCCATAAAAATCATTATATTTTTGCATTTCGTCATTATATTTTATCAAGGCAAATGCAAGTGCACAATCAAGTGTTCCAATATATTAGGAATCTACTAAAAGTTTAACAGAAAACGGCCTGCAATCCCGTTTTTAAACGGATTACGAATAATTTGAAGAAACTTTTAATAAATCAGCAAAATCTGCTCATTTTTCTCGGTGCGGGTACTTTACAAATTACCGCGCAGAGACCAAACTGCTCCCTAGCTCTCCGGAGCCAGTGCAAATATGGCAACCTCCAATGGGGTATGTTGTGAGACTGAATGAGGAAGGAGATGAGGTTGGAGAAGGTTGGGAAGTACATGATTGTTCAGATCTGGTCACGAAAGATAACTAATGCCATTTCAAGTAACGTATCGACTCAATGGTGTTCTCCGGGGCAATACTGATAGGATCTCACACGGTTCGATCAATAATTTTAACGGTGTTTGTATATATTAACTTCAATATTATGATATTCAAACTGTAAACATATGTGTTCAAATTCCAACAAGAGGCAATTTATTTTTAATATCGAGTCTTGAATATTAACTGTAATATTTTATTTTATTTTTGTTATACCGTATGTAATAACATTGAGGTTTACTTTCGTGGTTATATCGTAAGACAAGCTATTTTTTTCGCATTAACGAGAAGAAACGTACACAGCAAGTAGGGTCTATAGCGGCGCAATCACCCGGTGTTCGTAAGGCTACAACTGATGGGATTTTAATTACTGGTTGCCTAGTGGCCTTGTGGTAATGCACACAGCACGCTAAGTTCTGAGTTCGGGACCTGGCGAGACTACTACCTATGTAATTCACTTTCAATACTTGTAACTGTTGGTGTTTAAGGCGATGCCATACGTCGTGTAATATTTTGAATAGAGCCGCCATCAATAACACTCCTTACGTAGATGGCGATAAGGCTTAAATTCCCGCTTAACACCATCCAGCTGTTTTGATTTAGGCAAAAAAAAAACGTGGCCGAAAAGTGCCTTTTATTTTATTTTGTAAATGTTCATGCATAAATATTTAATTTTTTTCCGATCATTTTATAAATAACTTAATTTTCCACATTATACAATAACACCATAACCAAAAATGGGTTCGTAAGTAGGAAATTTTGAACTTTAAAGCAGTTTTCATAGGTCTTATAAATTATTTTTGTCGGGGCTATCAAAAGACTTATGCAAAAAATACTCGATTATTTCAAAGGCCAAGATGTATTATACTTGCGGTATTTATTCAAAGCATCTGAAACATTTCTAGGCGACCAAATTTTCAAACCAAAAACACATGATTTTTCATTACTACGTATGGCATCGCCTTAAAAAAAACATAATATTGAAATATATAATCTAGTGTAATTTCTATAGACTTTGTATATAATTTTAGTCAGTGGACTGAATTTATAACTATCTACTCTGAAATACCATCTCAAGTGTCTAAAAACTATTGTTCAAATAACTGTGAAAACGTATAAATATACTTGATGTCCCATATTCGCTGAAAGCAATAAGTAGGTGTAAGAAAGACAAAGGCTGTTTCTTAGTTACGCTTAGCAAAGACATCACTTTCATATGCGTAATATATATAAAGGTATGCGCAAAAACGCACCATCATCAATTAATTGTTCGTCGTCATCGTTGTCATTCGTCATCAATCGTCAATCGTTTATGGTCAACTCTAACTGCACGACCTCTACCCATCTACTACAAATTTGCTTGTAAACTCTACGAAAAAGATTCTCTTCAATTCCGTTCCGTTTCATCATGTTCTGTTCTGTTCTATTCCGTTCTGTTCCGTTCCGTGACGGTTCGGTTTGACGAATGAACCGCCGAGTGAAAATGGAATTCAGTCAATGAAATTATAGAGACGGCTCGTCGTGGTTGCAAACCGGTTCTGAACAGGGTTGACCAAGCGCGAACAGCACTGTTATTTGTGATGGCAAATTACACGTTCGTACGGAGGCAAGTCAGGCGTGCTGCTCAAAAAGAAAAATTGAGATATAACTAATATCCATGTCTGCTGAACCTACATATTTTTTTAAATCATATGATTTCCGCCAAACCTTGGTATCATGGAAACCCCAATATGGGGGTATGTTGTAAGGGAAGGGAATGGGGCAGATGAAGGTTTACAGCTAAACTCATTTCAAGTAATGCAACGTTTCGACTCTAAATGGTTGTCGAGCTTTACGGTGTTTCCCACATTGAACATTACAACAAGTGTCGCAAATAAACAATAAATATATTTTTTAGATTGAAATTAAATTTGAAATGTATTTATCCTCGCCGGGATTTTAACTCGCGACATCTGTATTCGTGGTCGACGACTTTAACCGCTTTACCAGTTTGGTCGTCATGTTGTGAATGTTAACGAAAATAATAATTTTGTATATTGAATAACTAGGAATGGACTTTACTCGAGTTTCTCATTTAAGGCGATGCACTACGTCGTGTAATATTTTAAATTGAGTTGCTATCAATAACAACCCTTACGTAGATGGCGATAAGGTTTAAATTCCCGCTTAACACCATCCGCCTGTTTTGATTTATGCAAGAAAAAAACATGGCCAAAAAGTGCCATTTATTTTATTTTGTGGATGTTCAGGCATAAATATTTATTTTTTTTCCTATCATTTTATAAATAACTTAATTTTCCACATTATACAATAAAAGCTTAACCGAAAATGGGTTCGTCAGTAGGAAATTTTGAACTTTAAAGCAGTTTTCATAGGCCTTTACATTATTTTTTTCTGGGCTTATAAAAAGACTTATCTAAAAAATACTCGATTATTTCAAAGGCCAAGATGAATTCTACTCGCAGTATTCAATTAAAGCATCTGAAACATTTCTAGGCGACCAAATTTTCAAACCAAAAACACATGATTTTGAATTACTACGTATGGCATCGCCTTAACATTTTTTATTTTGAATGACATTTCGAATCTCAAGTCATAGCGGAATTGCCGCTAGAAAATCTAGTCACTAAAAGATGTGCATTTTTGTTGCTAACCAATGGAATTTTTTGGTGCCTCAGAAAATTAGAAAAATATTTTCTGCTTAGTTGTTGATATATTTTGGCCCTATTTTGGCAACCCTGCTACTACACCTGTAAAATTAGACTTCAACCAGTTATCTTAGGTTGTTTTTTTTTTACTTTTTCTCATTTGGCGCGCTTTTTGTTTTTTACCACTGCGGAGATGAACGTGAAGAGTTTATTCATCACCGGAGTAGATGCTTTCTCTTCACAAATAGATAGATAATGAGTTATTACTACCTATTACTGTATTGTATTGTGATGATTCAACCAAGTCAATGGTTTCGTCCAAACAAAGCGCGTATAACGCGTTGAGCTGCTTCCAACTTGCAAAAGTGTACGGGCCTTCGGTCAATGTTCAAGTATGTATTAGATTATTTGAATACATCTATAATATATATGAATATGCATTAAATACCTTAAAAGATGGTGCTAATATTATTAATATAATTTATGCTTTAAAATATATTAAAATGATTTTTGTTTGCACCCGTGGATATGCAACATAAATATGAATACATAGTTATACGGAGAAAACTTACAGATATAAAATATTACTAATTTATTATAAATCTGGTCAACTTATTGATTTTCCATTTAAAAACGGGAGGCCTGCAGGCCTTTAACGAATGAATTGACAGGTATCCTAACAAATTGTTGGTAAAACACGAATACGTTATTAGGATGTAGGATCACGTGTTCATAAAAATCATAATATTGTCGCATTTCGTTATTATAATGGATTGCAATCACGTTTATAACAGGATCCAATAAATCAGTCATGCTCATTTTTCTCCGTGAGCTTGTATTCGGTTTTCTCAAGAAAGGAATACAAATACACTATTGTATCAAATCACTGATACAATATCGTATTTGTATGCCTTTCTTGAAAGAATTGAGTTTGTATGAGGGCATTGTTATCTATCACATTTATATGTATTTCTTGAAAGAATTGAGTTTGAATGAGGACATGGCTATTTATCGTATTTGAATGCCTTTCTTGAAAGAATTGAGTTTGTATGAGGACATGGCTATTTATCACATTTATATGCCTCTCTTTAAAGAATTGAGTTTGTGTGAGGACATGGCTATTTATCATATTTGAATGCCTTTCTTGAAAGAATTGATTTTGTATGAGGACATGGCTATTTATCGTATTTGAATGCCTTTCTTGAAAGAATTGAGTTTGTATGAGGACATAGCTAATTATTCGTATTCATATTGCGCGTATTTGGGGGAAAATAAATAATTCATCTTAAGGCGAAGCACTACGTAGTGATGCAAAATCATATTTTTTTTATTAGAAAATTTGAGGTTTAGAATTTTTTTAGATATTTTTATTAAATACTGCGACTAGAAAACAATTTGCAAGAAGTATTTTTTCCCAAAATAATAAAATTAGCACCACCTGTAAAAGAGCAGATAATGAATTATTTTTAATATACGTTTATTGTATACTAGCTATGTTTTAGGCACTGCCTTTCATTACGATCTTTCATCAATTATTATTATTCAAATATAAAAACGCAAATCTACGAAACCTTCTATTTACTCCCAAGTTTTGTTAGCGAAATGACTTTAAGTATGATATGTTTTATCGTCTACGACATTAGTGTAAAGAATATCAAAGTGCAAGTAAAGGTTTTAATAATAAATACTTTTGTGGACAATAGCCTTTGAAGGAATATGTTAGGATTGTAAATATTACACTGTGTGTTATATTGCCAGTTTTAAACAGTAAAACTTCAACTTTTAAACAGTAAATAAAGTTTAGTAAAAGCAATTTTGTCTTTCTAAATGCCTTTTGAAGCAGTCATGAGAAGAGTGCAATATCTCCACAGTCAGACCGACAGGTATGGATTAAAGAACAAAGCTAATGTAATGTTCCACAAAAAAACAAAAAACCAAATGTATTACTTGCTTAAGAATTCTATTAGACAAAAACCTTAACTGATTTCGACATTCAATTAGGGAGGCGGGTTTGGGTACCGCTGCCCCGGGAACCATTTATTGAATAACCAAAATTTTTCCCATAGGTCACCCCAAGTGGTTCGTAGCGTTTAGTGATTTAGCAGTGGTTCCTGGATTCATCGCGTGAAGTGTTTAGGATGCGTCTGCCCACCAGCTTGCGTGGCGTGTCCGATCGGGAGAGGCTGGTTTTCAAAGACCCTTTGACCTCTCCAACTGGTCTCTCGACCCATTGTCTTGCCCCGCAGTGGGAAGTATATATTAACATGGTCGTCACTTCTGGACACATTGATCCCTAGATTCCTACCCAACCCTCATACCTTTAACCTTTCCAGAACTTCCTGTCCTCCTTTCCTAACAAATCCCCTCCACACAGCATCCCAAAAGATAACATAGGACCTAAAGAACCTCCTGTGTGGGGTTAATGTAAAAAATACCGACAACATAATATTGTAGACTATTGCTGTTTTTCACAAAAGTACCGTATATTTGAAAGCCAATTTAAAGGAATTTTTTTAGAAATATTTGACAATAACAGTTGCATGGACCCATAGACAAGCAACCGAAAAAATAAATAAAAAAGTTTTTTAAAAACGTTGACCTTTGAGCTTTTGATTTCAAGGTCTTCAATTATTGATATATTATTTTTATGAGAGCGTAAAAATTTTAATGGTTACTCCGTATGTTCAAAATAACTGCTTTATTAAATATGCCATACAATGAATATGGATGCAACTGAGACTAGCGTCTATACTAGCTGAAATCTGGTAAGAGACAAAGAGAGAGAGAGTTAATTCTTTCTGTCTCTCTAATACTGCTCAAGTCATATTAGCATTAATGAGTTTATTGGAAAAATTAATATTAAAAAAAATGTAGAGAAGTGAATTAAAGTAATACCACAAAACATTAGATCTGTGACTGATACCAACCCGGATGTGTGGCAGTAAGGCATGTAATGCTGTAGAAAAGATATTTCTGAGGTGAATGCGTGCTATAATCATGTTTGATCGTGTTACTGGCACTGGCAGGAGAACTAAAGCGATTGGCAGGAGAATTAAAGGGACTGCCAACTTGATTGAGATGATGATGATCAATCATTGAACATATGTTCGATAACATACTTATATTGAAGTAACTACTTATAATTTAGACTTAAATTTTCACCAGTTTAATAGGCTAACTAGTCCAGCACTGGCGCTGTGCAAAATCCTCAAAGTGTAAGACGAAGTAGGCGGTACACTGTATGACGATTGGTAGGTACCTATCCCTGCGAGTGATGGAAAACTGCAGGGATAGCAATCCCTGTTTAATTAAATTTGAAAAGGAGTTGCTGAAAAATTAGTTCTCTTAGAGTAATGCAAAAATCAGCGTCACACAGCGTCTACAAAGATGACAGGCCCCGAGAGAAATTATTTTCCACAAGGTCTCCTGTGTGGAGTTAATGTAAAAAAATATATATTTTCACGACAGTCGCCTACGCTTAAGAGGAAGCTACAAGCTAAAAATGTGTATATTCTTGGTAAACCTTATATTGTAAGTAATAGGCATTAAAATCGCATGACAAACGGAGTTTAGAAACGTTCGATTTCACAGCACAAATCTGGTTTTTATTTATTTTGTAAGTAATTTTATAAGAAAGCAAAAAATTTAATCAAACGAGACTGTCACAGATAATCTTAGCTATAATACTGTATTTTTTAAGTTGTTTTCTTTACGCGTTCAAACATTTATATTGAAAAAATATTTTTTTAGTAGTTTACATTTATAATTTTTATTGAGTAATTTTTTTTTTATTTGTATTCTATTCAAGCGAATAGAATGTTTTTTTACAATAAATATACAATTTATACATATTATACAGTGTTATAAAGGTAAATAATAATAGCTTTTCCTCACCATAAAGAGACGAGGCTCTTGTGTTTGGTGAGATATTGAAAATAAATTTTTTTTTAGTAACTTACATTTATATTTTTTATTGAGTAATTTATTTTTTCATTTGTATTCTCCTTTAGCGAAACGATAGGAAAACCTTCAATTTATCTAAAGCATATTTTTGGTATTCATAATGTACACCAATTCGTTATAAAGATTTATCAAAATATATCTAGTGATTTAGCATTAAGCTTCGCCTTCGTTATTTTTAATATTAGAACATTCCCTTTATCTTTATTTATATTCTTAAAACTTATGTATCCCCTTTTTTAACGGTCTTCAATAAACTCCTTCTTTTTAAACGCTTTGGAATTTTCCAAGAAAATATGGCTGTGATTTTTTCCTTTTGACATTTTTTTACACATCCATCGACCTATCCCTAGTTTAGGTTCATGCGAATAAGTAAATTAAATTGTTCTTAAATTATTTTTTACAACCCTGTTTAATTCAACTAAACATACCACACGTACGAACGATCTCTTCAAGTGCGAGAGGGATGCAAATGCCAAAAATGCATCAAGACGAAAGAGACGACGGCTTCTAGCTATAAATCAAGGCTATCAACATTTTGCTGCCCGGAAAAAAATACCAAAAATTATGCTATTAATGCAAAATCTTTATGTAAATTTAGATATTATTATTGAAATTCATTGAATTCGTTAAAATTTTTAATAAAATAATGCATGAGATTTCAGATTTTTTACTAGAATGAAGTCATTATTTAATTAATTAATAAATTTTTACCAAATTATTATACTTCATACTTCAGTTGCTTCATATTACCATCTTGTAAACAAATTGCTAAGTTAAATTGTTAATGTAAAAATATATATGATTGAAAATTAGATTCAAAAAGGCAATTTGACGTAAGGGTTGGTACATCATAAGATGTCGATGCAACATAATATTAATTACTATTACTTAATCAGATAATATTATCAGTGTTGTTTATATAATATATGTATGTTTGTCTCAGCGAAAACTCTGTTGTTAGGTTCATTAAATTTGTGCAGCTTTTACTGAAAAAATTTAATGAAATTCTAGGTCAATACAAAAAATTTCAACTCGTTTTGTAAATACACATAACTGCCGTAAAAAAAGAAACGATAAAAACGCTTTTCCACGAATTCTAAAAAATAAATGTTGAAATATAGTGAGATAAAAAAATTAATTTATTTACGTATTGGAAATGACTTTTCAAGATTCTAGAAATATTTCCAGTAAACCGCTCTAATTTTTCCGCAATCCCCCCAATTACCCCTCCCTCTTTGTTGATATCCCAATCCAACACCTAAATATTTTTATGCATCTATTAGTATTTTGTATTATATGTTTTAAGGACACTTCCAAAACCAATAGACCAAAAATTATTTAAAAAAATATAGTTGTATCAAAAAAATGTATGTGTTTTTATTGTAGATTTATCGGGTAGTTTAAATAATATTTATTAATACTGACTAGCGGATAAAATCCGTTGCCACGGGTTTTTTGCTGCTTGAAACCATCAGCGGTTCTTTTTGAAAATATCAGAGGGCACCACTTCCGTTTACAACAAGCTTTAACTGTACAGTATTAACATAATAATCAGATGAGAAAACATATTCAATAAGTCTGATTGATAAAAATCGATAATCGATTTGCACACATTGGAGAAAGCCTACATTTATTATCTCAGATGAGATAACCAAGGGTGTCTAATTCTCTACTAGGGCAACACACAATTAAATCTAACATTCGTTGTCCCAAAAAGCACTCGAACTTTTCAGCGACGCACTTTTTCACGATTCCGCTAGAAAAATTTCCCCTTTTTATTTCAGTAAAACCTTACTGTAGGAATGGTCGTGTTGACTGAGAATTCCGGATTTTTGCTTGAGAATTCCGGATGCGGGCTCGTCGCGGAAAGGCGAGTCCTGATCGCCGGCGCGCCGCCTTGATGGACAAGACAATGGCCCTGGATAGAAAGGTATTTTATTGAGATATCCTTTGTGTTGAATTCGATTGCTTACCCGTGTTCTGCACTGATAAACAGAGGACTATAAGTCTGTGTTTTACAATTTTTCAAATAAATGCATAATATTGAGAGAACATACTACCTATTCGAAATACATTAGTAAAGGGCGATTCCAAAAAAAAAGCAAAGAGTTTCAAAAATCGAAGAAATTTAGTTATTTTCTTATTGTATGTGAATACCGTACAAGATTTCCAACTGCTCGTAACCGTCTGAAGCCAGTGAGACTATTGCATCCTTAATTGGGATATTTCACGAGGTTGAGAGGGTGGGGATGGGAAGAAGATAAGGAAACAAAAGGTTGGGAAGTACGAGTACCTGACTATACAAATCTGACGAGAAAGATGAGAAAAAACGACAAAACTTAAGAATCTCTTCAAGTTATTTGTTATTCAGTTGAAAACGGAATTTCAGGCCCTTAACGAATGAATTGATAGGTTTCCTGATAAACTATTGAATTATCACGAAGTCGGAACACGTGTTCATAAAAATCTTAAGGGTGCGTATAATAAAATAATTACGGGAAAGGAACAAATTCGTTCCTTCCCCATAATTCGCGGATCGGTTCGCGAAAATTTTGTCCAGTTTATACGTAGCGTAACATTTTCGCATTTCGTCATTATATATTATTAATACACGCATGTGCATGAGCATGTATCAGGAGCGGCCTGACTGGATTACCAATAATTTAAGAGATTTTTAATAAAACAGCAATACTCATTTTTGAAGTATTTTCACTCTGGAAAACTTACTCCCCTTTTCTCCTGAGTTAAATGAACCATTTATTCTTCCCACACACCCTTTATTAATAAGGCAGGTATAATTAATAAAAATGTCGGTACCTAACACAATAAAACAGTTCTGTCGCCCTGTTTGTGTTCGCAAGCGAAATAACAAATCATTAATATTCATAAAGTTAAGCCTACCTGCCAGCCGATAATACATTGGTTCTAGAAAACTGGTTTTATGGACTCAATCAATATCGCACTTTTAATGGTTTGTAGGACAGTGGTTAGTTTTAAACGGATCAAACAGGAACGATGTTCCGGTTAATAAATTTCAATGTCTTTTGTTACATTATTCCACACGGGACGCCCTGAGGAAAATAATTTCCCTCGGGGGGTCATGTCATCTCTGGGGATGCTTTGTGATAGGCGTGTAAGGGGTGGGTAGGAATCTGGGAATTAGTGTGTGCAGGAGTGACGGACGTATGAATTCATCTCTCCAACTGCGGTTCAAAGCGATGGGTTGAGAGAGGGTTGAAAATGAGATGCGAAAATCAGTCATTTTAAATACATGTAGGATAACGAAAGATTTTTTAAATATTTATGTTGAGGGATCAGTAGGATTTATAGGCCCTGTTAGCAGTTCTACCGAGCCGAACCCTCTGATATGAAAATATCTGGAGTCGGTGAATTATTTTCCCATTTGATCTCTGGTGAGTTGACGTGTTGTTCTTGTATTGTTTTGTATTTATTTTGCTTATATAATGCACTTGCATAATGTTGATTGACTAGATGATCATTTGTGGAAAAGTGTGTGGAAGGGTTTAGTTTTTACTATGGGGAAGATTTAATCCGGACATAAAATCGGAAAAGATAAATAAATGTATTCGATTCCTTCCCGTCAATATTAAAATATTTACTAACTTACTTTCTAGTTAGGAACGGCTCATGTGCGTTGTATGGATTATTATTAGCATCTGAAAAAAGCTGATAAATCAACCGCTCCGGTTAAAAATATTTGTTTTATTCAAGCACCGTTTTTGCATTAAAATATAATGCTTTATGTTTAACATATTTACAAGAGACGGGAATGTTAATATATCTATTAAAATTAAAATAATGCGATTAATATAAAAACATATTAAATCGTTGGGTGTTAAATAGACGTATGTCGTTTGTTGGAATAACTTAATAACAAATACAATGTAAAAGAAGTTTAAGTAGCAGATATATATACATATAATTTTAATCCAAAGAACTTACAAAAAAGCATTCCACCTTTTTTTAAACTGTTATTAGTTAACTTTTTTTTTCTACATCATCATCGTAAATTTTAATTAATTTGAATCATATTCGTATAATTACACTGAATAATTGTTTTGTGTGGCTGAAAGGAATGGGAAAGGAAAGGTTGGGAAGTACCTAGCCGACTATTCAAAATTGATCATCAATCACAGGTAAAGCCATTTCAAGCAACTGAGCAACGTTTCCATTTTTTATTACATACAATTTGTCGCATTACCAAAAAATATTATAGGTTCAATATATTTATTAAAACAAATCCCTCCAGCGTTTGAGGGTCATATATGACCGGGCGTACATATTTTATAAAAGTATTTTTATCTTTTTTTCTATCATGCAGAAATATTGAATTTTTTTACATTAGAAAGAAAAATAACAATTCTTTTTGGTTTACCTCAAAAATTTACACTGAAATCCATTAATAAAATGCTAAAAATAACCAAAATGAATAATTCATATTTCGCGCTGCTATCGTAACATAGGTATAATATATTTTTATTATATGAACGAGATAAAAGTGAAGGTACAGTTTTCTTGCAAATTCCCCAAACAAAACGAACGTTTATTCGAAATATCGAGTTCTCTCAATTTTTCTATGATTGGAGTAAGAATTTAAGTAAAAATGTGTTTAGCGTTTTTGGCGACATTCTTCACGTTTGATATTAAATTTTTATTATTTTGAAATAGTAATCTTAATTTTAAATGCATACACCGGAAAGATAATTTTATCGAGTTTAAAATAGTATTTTTTTTACGGAAAATTAAAAAAATAAGATGTGTATAGCGCATTTGAAATAAACAGAAACTCTTAATTTAATCAGTTAGAAACAACTAGCAAAAGATATTATTATTTGTAGAACAGACCTCAGACACCATCCTGCTGAGTCCTCGCCATTTTGAGTGAATCCCCGCTGTCCAGCACTGGTCTACCCTTCAAAAGGTGCCGGTTTGATTTAGAATGTCACCACTGACTTTTTCAACACTCTAGAACGGTTCTCAACCTTGGAAGGGCATATTTAATAAAATTTAAATTATTTCAAAACTAGCGTTTTGTAATATGTGTTTTTTTTAATAATATACTAGCGCAGTCTAATTACACAATAAAAATATTTTTTTTGTAAACATATTATATTATATGTAGGTACTTTATTGCTTATCTGAAGTCTTCGCACAATCAAAGCAAATTTGAGTTCATTACACCAGAGTTAGGTACGCAGGACGCACAGACAACCGAAATGAGTATTTTTCCACCCAGTGAGGCCGAAATTACTGGAAAACTTTGAAATGTAAAAAAATATTGTACCAAATAAAATTAAAATAAATTAAAGTGATGATTTGTTGTCTTTCCCTTATGCTTAGGACGGGTTGTTTCGGAGAATTTGAACAATTCATCAAATTTCAACGTTTTTTTTCAGGTTCTGTGAAAGTCCTATTCAAGTTCTGTTATTATATCATTGTAGGCTAGTTGCTTGACAAAACTGAAATAAAAACAGAACTTGAAAAAATCTTTCACAGAACTTGAAAATGAACGTTGAAATTTTATGAATTGTTCAAATTCTCCGAAACAACCCGTCCTTAGAGTTGTATCTACTTTCAGTATCGCCGTTATTAAAAACCACCGTTCAAAATCGAAATGTTGCTTGAAATGACTTTAACCGTGTTTGGTGATTAGATCTGAAAAGTCAGGTACTTTCCAAACTTCCTTTTCCCCATCTCCTCCCTTTCCCACTTCTTTCAGCCTCAAAACATCCTCATCAAACAACCCCGATTAGGGATGTCATAGACCCACTAGCTCCGGACAGTAAGGAGTTCTTATGAAAATAAAAACGGTCCATCTGGCCAAAACCTATGCTCTATCTTAGAAAAAGCGTGTTTGCATCTTTACAATAACTTTCGATCGGAAAAAAACTTTTAAGATCTCTTTTATTATCAATCTGTCTTGTGTTTTCTTCTTCTTAGTCCTCTCTCGGCTTCCGCCGCCCTGCGGCAGCCCTCAGCTCCCGTGCGGCATTCCGCACTGCATAACCCGGCGGTGACAAAGGCCGCCGACGGAATGCCCGGCGGGGGTATGCAGCGCGGAATGGCCGCACAAACTATCTACCCGCAATAAGTAAAAAATGCATTTCTTTAGACCGCAAGGACACTCCGGTGCAGACCGCTAAATGCAACCATGTACACTGCAGGTTGTGCATTGTACTAAATGCATTTGCCTACAACCAGTTGCTGTGCATTGTATTGAGTGCGTTGTACTTTTGTGTTTCTTCTGTTAAATAATAAGCTGAAGGCGACACACATGACTCTAATAACGGAGATTTAAGATTAATAAAAACTGTACCTTAAATAAAAAATGAATTGAAAATTTTATAAAACGTTTCTCGACTATAAATTAACGGTGAACACAATATTTTATTTTACTATGCCATGAATTAGTAACTTCCCGAGGTATTCCTTTTGAAACATTTGATATTTAAGTAATACGTTTATCAGAATTAATTCAAATATATCCCAAGGAAAGATAAATTTTCTAGGCCTGCTAAAGCCAATTCGACCGTACGTCCGTCCAATACGTCTGGCCGCGCGCCGAATATTGTTGTAGACACCTTCTTCACTTACGTTTTTAAGATTCACACTTTAAATAAAAATATTAATAAAGTATGACTTATTTAAAATTGAACAAAAATCTCTCAAATTTCTCTTGCATTTAAAGAAACTTTGTGAATTTTTTCATACCTGTAACATGTTAAATAACAGAAACAGAAATGTTTTCAATAATTTTTGTAGCATACTTTGCTGTTTTTTTTCTATCGAGGGAATTACATATAATTTTATTATTTTCACAAATATTAAATATTATCTTAAAAAAATAATACATATTAAGTAAATAAGTCCTTAAAAGCTTAAAAAGTTCAAGGGAAGTATGATAAAGTTCTGTAGAAATGTGAAATACAAAATCTTAACTGCATTTCATTTACCGGGGTATCATTCTTGAAACAAGAATGAGATTGAAAATGCTAAAATGATGAATCTACAAACAACGATTGGAACACATTCCCCGGATACGAAAAACCTGACAATATATGAATACCTCATACTACCTGTATTAGAGGAAAATATTAATTTTCTAATGATCTTGGAGCTATCAGAATTTGAAGCTTTGAATCAATTTGGTTAGGTCAGATTATAAAAGGCCCACCCATCATTGCTTGACCAAACGGTTCTCCTGGATTGCACTAACCAATAGTGAGGTGATTTCAAATTTTAAAATTGTTTTTCGCCAGTTTGCAATGTCCTATTTTCATTCCACACATTGCAGTAGAACAGGGGATGCATTTTACTGAGATAATTCCATTGCACTTTTGTGCAATGCGAGTTGTTACATCATATATTGCACGTTGGATGCCAAGTGGGGAGATGTGATGTAAGGAGACAGACTGTCACTGGCACAAGAGCAAAGGCGTTCAGGTGACAGTGACAGACTTGACAGGGGTGACATCAGTGCCACCACTGACAGCAGATAATAATTGAGGCTGGCCCTGACGGAAAACCAGTCTATAATAAGAGAACATGATGAAACATATAAAATAACGTGATTGAAAATTGAACATATTCAATCTTATGATGTCAAACAACTGTGTTTAAAATATTTCGAATGCAAGAGGTTCCGTTTTTAAGTTAGATATTATCCTAGATTCAGTTTTTAGTGAATTTTAGAAAAATTTTAACCTCAATTTTTTTTACGTTTTGAAAATAAATATGAACTTAAGGCGAAGCTTAATGCTAAATCAAAATTTTGATTAATCTTTATAACGAATTGGTGAACATTATGAATACCAAAAAATATGCTTTAGATAAATTTAAGGTTTTCCTATCGTTTCGCTTAAGTAGAATACAAATGAAAAATAAATTACTCAATAAAAAATATAAATGTAAGTTACTAAAAAAATTTTTTTTTTTCAATATAAATGTATGAACGCGTAAAGGAAACAACTTTAAAAAATGCTGTATTATAGCTAAGATTATCTGTGACAGTTTCACTTGATTATCTTTTTTGCTTTCTTAAAAAATTATTTACAAAATTAATAAAAACCAGTTTTGTGCTTGAAATCGAACGTTTCTAGACTCCGTTTGTCAAGCGATTTTAATGCCTATTACCTACAATATAAGTTATACCAAGAATCCTCTTAATCGAACTTTTCACTTTTTCGTCCTTAGCGTTCGATTCCCAGTTGAAGGGGTTATCTTTTTTATTTTCTGTGTCTTGTTTTGTTTCATGTTTCGTTCTGATTTGTCAGTATTATTTTCTTCGATGATATATTACATTGATGGGTATATCCTTCAAAATTTGTTCCAATAAAAATGTATTGAATGGTGATCTGTCACCAGGTAACCACTGTATAATTATATAGTCTCTCTTTGGTTTCATATTGCAACTTCTACAATGGTATATTCCATTCTTCAAGCGAATTGAAGAATATTACCTTACCCAAGAGCTGAGAGCATTACATAAATCATCTTGGATAGGTTAGCACTGCATGATATGAATAACTACCACAACTGAAGTAAATACCTGCATAATAATTTATAACTATTATTTGATGTGAAGGATGACTCCTACAAGCAAGTGACTTGCATTGCATATCTTTAGATAGTAACAACAAATTTAAAAAAAATATATATTATTTATAGACATATATTAATGACTCTGAACAACTATGGAATAATTTTATTTTTATTCTCAAAGATGGACCAAACACAACATTATTTAACTATATTTTACGCTTGGAGAAAACGAGCCCGGTTTGAAGTGCAAAGAACTTCGTGCGATTTGAAACCATATTTTAAACGTCAAAATTCACAATAGTTGTTGCCAATATCTTAACATTGCTTTGCAATGGCGATGCGATCAGGGTCGAATGACGTCAGAAGCGTATTGACCGGTTTCTTAATAATTTTTAAATCGGTTTATTAATTCTTGTACGAATAACCATTAATCTTATATTTTCTGAATCATCGAATTATCAAAACATTTTTATTGAAATTGGATTTATGCTTAAATTTATTAATGGCAACATATTCAGAAGATACCTTCACTGTAAGATATTTTAGATTTAGATGAAGAAGAATTTAATTCATATAATTCTTCTTCTTCTAAAGCTATAATATCTTTTCCTAATGGTTCCATCTCCTATAAGAGGTTGGCTCACATGATTCTGCAGCCCGGAATTGCACAAGCACCAATCACATAGGTTTCGAAGCTACGAAGTTTATATTTAGATGAGAGTGGTTTACAGGTACCTACTGTCAGTATTGCCCTAGTAAAAGACCACAATTCAGAATCGAAACGTTGCTTGAAATGGCTTTTGAACTGTTTGGTGACCGAGTCTGAATATCTAACCTTCCTCTTCCCATCTCCTTCCCCTCCTCACTCCATCGCACTCCAATTGGGAGCAGTTGCGACTTTAGTGCGATATTTGCATAATCGTCAGGTGCGGTGTCTCCTCTACTATGTCTTCAACATCACTAACGATGATAAAATGCAAAATTATGTATATTTCTACTATGTTATAATCTATTGTTACTGTAAAAATATGTTTTGTTAACCGGTTTTGCCGCAGATATGCAAGTTAATGATATTCAACGAACATTTTTTATTACTTGTTATGCAAAAACAATGCTCATAACAGAGGGAATTACCCTGAATGGCTACACTTCCAGGTAGAGTACCTACTCATTCTTGATAAACACACGTGGCCTTATAGTTGAAAGTTATGATTATGGTGTAACTATATTTTGTAGATACTCTCAGTATCGCTCTGGTGAATTATCACTATCGTACCCGTACCGATTCGAAACGTAACTACGTTAAGGCGAAGCTTAATGCTAAATCACTATTTTGATTAATCTTTATAACGAATCGGTGTACATTATGTATACTAAAAAATATGCTTTAGATAAATTGAAAATTTTCCTATCGTTTCGCCTGATTAGAATACAAATAAAAAAATAAATTACTCTATAAAAAATATAAATTTAAACTACTAAAAAATTTTGTTTCAATAGAAATGTATGAACGCATAAAGGAAACAACTTTTTAAAAATACAGTATTATAGCTAAGATTATCTGTGACAGTTTCAGTTGATTAATTTTTTTGCGTTCTTATAAAATTATTTACAAAATAAATAAAAACCAGTTTTGTGCTTGAAATCGAACGTTTCAGGACTCCGTTTGTAAAGCGATTTTAATGCTTATTACGTACAATAAAAGGTATACCAAGAATATGCACATTTTTGACTTCTAGCTTCCTCTTAAAGGCCTCTGCTCTCGACTAGCAATTCAAATCCCAGCGTGCGCAAGTAAATTTTATTTGATGAATTTGTGTTATTACACAAATAATTCATTTTTAATAATATGTAGTATATTTGCGGCACGTTCCAGAGTGAAAGATACCAGATCACCATTCAGAATTGAAACGTTGCATCAAATTGCTTTATCAGTGTTTGATGAAGAGATCTATAATAGCCAGGTACCCCCCTCCACCTTTCTTTTCCCCATATACCCCAATTGTGGATGCGATAATCTCACTAGCTCCAGACGGTTGGGAGCAAAAAATAAACGAAAAAGGAATTTTAGTTTGGGAGTGTTGCTACATCAAATTAACTGCAAAATAAAACATAACCAAACCTATTAAATTTAATTATCGAGGTCAAAGAAAACACACAACCTTCAACACGAAATTATTCTTAGAACAAAATAAAGCACATTCAATACGTACAAACGAGAAATTTAAATAATAATGTCTTTGAATAAATTTCGAAACATAATTCTCGTTTTCAATTGGTCCAAATCCCGAAAGGAATGGACCAATGGGCGACTTGGTTTTAATGATAAATCAGATGACGTCTTATTTAAAATGACGCTGCATTTTTGTTTTAAATGACTTAGTTACAAAAACAAAATAAATGTGTTAGAGGGTCCGTGCGTTTATAAACATTATGTACATCTCTAAAGCCATTTTGTGTCCGTTGGTTAAGAAAATGAACCCACACACGTGAGAGTTTGCTTTATTGTTTTCAAATTTTACCACCCGGTTTCGCAAAAGTATCGATAAGCGAGGATATAGAAACATTTTGAAAACAATTGAAGATTATGGAACGAACAAACTAAATGAACTCACAGATTTTAATATGGGATTTCTAATAAGTATTGAATTCACAGCGTTGTGAAGCTGGAGGGACTGAGGAAGAGGAAAGTTGGGAAGTACCTAGCTATTGAGATCTGATCACCAAACCAGGCTAAACCCATCTAAAGTAACGTTACGATTCTGATTTAATTATTTACAAACAATTTTATTTTAATATTAGTTCAGACCCGCGAAAAATCACCGGATATTATAATCGCAATTTTGAAAAAGACAGTTAAAATAATTTTCTAAAAAATATTTTTTTTTATGCGTAGGTACCCACCGAATAAATCTTCTGAATTCTTCACACAATCAGTTACAATTTTGAAAAGGAAAAACTTAAGAACTTAAATTCAAGGGCAAATTTGAGTTCATTTAACCAAATTTCACACAAGACTAAGGCACAGTACAGACAACTGAAATCAGTATTTTTATTTATTTTTCTTTTGTTCTAAATCCAATACGCTCAATCGTGACAAGCCTTAACTTTTTAGTAGTAAGTATATTAATTTATGTATCTTATGCGTAACAGAATTTTCTTTTTTAAGTGAGGGGATCGATATCAGCCCAAAGTAGCGGTTCTGTAAATAGTGGGGCCATTACTTACCAAGGGCGGGAACTGTGGCATAAATTTTGACAGAATTGGGGTCACCATGCGTCTCGTCTGGGTGGTCCATGACATAAAGTAACTATTCACATTATTTTGATTATTAATGAGCATAGTACAATAAATAAGTTTATCTGTGAGAAATATTTAGGATGCAGGCGAGTTTTCCAATTAATGTTTTTTTTTTACTGTCGTGCTTATTACTGTGCTATCTGTGTTTTCTCTAAAAAAAAAACTTAAACACATTCTGTAATTTAAATTTTATTTACTAGTGTATGATGTTCTCAACTAGCATAGATAGAAATATATATATATATAATAAGTTTAAATGGTAAGATAATAAAAATGATAATTACAATAGCGTATTATCCAAGGTTGATATTTTCAGTTGCGAACTTGCCAAATACAAGAGTTCCATAAAATAATATTTCTCTGATGGTTTGTGAATAATGTTTATGTCTCTATTGTTTATATCTCTATTATGATTTGATTTATATCTACAACCTCTCTCTACGACTATAAATGTATTGTTTTGTAAATTTTTCGTTTTAGATAATCTTTTGTTTTGTATAATTTTTTAAATTCATATACCTTAATATTTAAATGTATTTATTATTGAACTGAATTGTTTAAACAAATTTGTTGTCAACTAATGCTTGGCTGGCTGTACACTTTACAGTCACCCCAAATTAACCCACATAAACAAGCGGGCAGCGATCGGGGCTGATATTTGATCAGGGATGTTTATTAGCCAGGGGGAGGTATTCTATATGGCCAAGTTCGTTTTCACTAAATTCTCACATTTTCATAGTTAGCCTTATTTAACAGCCGAAAGCAGGAAACATATTTCACTGGCTGGGCGGAAAACCAATTTTGCCCGAAGATGCCTTTTTGTGTACAGCATGTTCCCGATTTACAGGCAGGTGAAAAAATCACGGTTAATCGAAAATCCCAGTAAATCGAAAAATTATTACAGACGATATTTGTTTTACATTAGCTCCACACAGGAGGCCTTGACGAAAAAAAAACCCCAGAGCTTATGCATCTTTGGGGATGCTTTATATAAAGGATGGAGAGAAAGTTCTGGGAAGGCAAAAGGTATGAGGGATGGTTAGTAATCTGGGGTTCAATGTGTCCAGGAGTGACGAACGTATGAATCCACCCCTATCACTTGAGAGTCCGGCTGGAGAGGTGCAAAAGCCTCCCTCAATCAGTCTCCCCTGATCCCACTCGCCATGCAGTAGGTGGGCAAACGCATCTGACCTAGACAAACCTCAGCACATGAATCCGTGCCCCCCCTGCTAAGTTACCAAACGCAGCGAACCACTTGGGGTGACCAATGGCAGGGGTGTTGATTATCCAATAAATAGTTCCTAGGGCGGCAGTGCCCATGTTTAATGTGAATTAAACAAGAAGTGCGTGCAAAGACAGTTGTGTGGCCGTCTATTCTCTCTGCCTAACCCTGTACAACTTATTACGTGCTTTGGAGCTGTCAGATATCCACAAGTTAGTAATCTATCATGAAACATGATATACGCCTCCATATTTTGATGAAACCGGTTTGTAAATCTAAAGATTTACATGTAATTTGATCACATAATATTATGTAATATGTTTAAACTTTCAGAATCACCCTAGTGAAAACCGACCATTGAAGATCGAAACGCCGTTTGAAATGGGTTTAGACGTGTTTAGTGACCAGATCTCAATAGCCTGGTACTTCCCAACCTTCTTCCTCCACATCTCCTTCCCCTCACCACTACTTTCAGCTTCACAACATTCTTTAATGACTTGGGAAGCCACATATGTTATTTGATTTATTTGTGTTACTTCACAAAAAATCATCCAAATAAAATATTAAATAGTACCTATATTGTAGTACATTCCAGAGTTGTGATAGATATTTTAAGTGTCACCCTAGTAAAGGACCACCATTAAGAATCGAAACATCGTTTAAAATAGGTTTAGACGTGTTTAGTGAGCAGATTTGAATATCCTGGTACTTATCAACATTTCTCTTCCCCATCTCTTTCCCCTTCCTACTACCTTCATCCTCACAACATACCCACCCAAATAGTGATGCCTTAGTCGCACTCGCTCCATATGGTTGAGAGCAGTTGCGACTCTTACACGTTACATAAAAAATTAAACTGCCACTAATCTATTTTTGCCCTCACAATAAATTCACACTAATAAAACGTCAACTTAAGAATGTTTTATCGTTTTGCCTTGAAAATTACATTAAAAATAAAACACGTATTTCGACATCATGATAAGATATCTGTAATTTACTTAAATTATCGGGAAATTCTGATAATTCACGTCCTAAAGTTTGTTGTCATATTAATTCACTCGTAAGACCTGCAATCCCGTTTTAACCTGAATTACCAATAATTTTAAGAGAATTCTTAATAAATTAACAAGAATACATTTAAAAAGAAATACGTTTATAGTGGTTGGTTTTACTCCAATTAAACAGAATCACCAAATCAAACAACATTGCTTCAATTTCCAAACTTGTCAACTTGAATGCCCTCTCATTACGGCTGCATCGTAATAATCGCCGTAGAAAAAAAAGTTGTTGAAATTCACAACGTATTTAATAGCCATGAATAATGCATGTTGGGGCCGCGGCCGGCGAGGATACGCCATTGGTCGGGACGGTAGCGACTGTGGGTTCGAAGCCCGGGGGCAACGCATATTATTATCTGTGCCCTGTACCACAGACCCGCGTTACTTGGTTACTTCACTGGTAAACCGAAAAAAAAACTACACTAAAATATTGTCGGTATAAAATTACGTGATTTTTTTCGGATTATTTTGGTTTTATTGTTTCAGAGGCGTGCCGTGACTTTTCTTTCTTATTTGCAGAATTTTTTTTCGTTGAAAACTTGATTTTATACTGTTAGGTAACTACTCTTTGTGGATCACAATTTTTCGGAAACTAAATAAGAATATTTACCCGTCGTGAAATTTTTATAGAAAAAATCTGTGTGTACATGATTGACACCAAAAGCTGATAGAATGTATTGTCATCGAGATCGAATGACAGGAAGTGGGTTCATTTGCACTCATTCGTTTTCGAAAACGAAAGCTATATTCAAATAGATGTATTTGAAAAGAATTACTAATGGCCGCTTTACACAATGCTTTTTTATTCTTCGGGATATGAAAAATCATTATTTTCAGACTTACGAATTTATAAAGACATGTAGTTGCTATTAGAGAAAATATATATATATACAGAATATTTAAATA
Organism: Hesperophylax magnus; assembly: GCA_026573805.1. Taxonomy (NCBI): domain Eukaryota; kingdom Metazoa; phylum Arthropoda; class Insecta; order Trichoptera; family Limnephilidae; genus Hesperophylax; species Hesperophylax magnus. Next base: position 5,533,962 of record JAIUSX010000184.1, on the reverse strand, counting down.
CACGTGCATTTTCCTTAAAAATATATAATGATGAAATGCGAATATATTCCGATTTTCACCGTGCATATTCTTTATTTACTAAAAGTTTTCGACGATTCATTCGTTAAGGCCTGCAATTCCGTTTTTACAGCAATACTCATTTCTCTCTCTGTAAATAAAACACGTCCTTCTTTTCTCCCCGAATCCATTTGGAAAGACGATCCATGGGAACTGACTTACCTACTGATATTTATCATTTTTAATTCTTATTACTAACCGAGTAAATGGACGTCTCCAATTTATCACTAAACAGATACAAAAGATTTTTTTGACTGCGGTAGTTCAGTTAATAAATTAATAAATAAAAGCTAAATATGCACTTTTGGTAGTCCTATAGATTATTTCATGAACAACGATTTGCTACTGACCAATCGGGTTCCTTGTGAATATTCATGAACAAGAGTGGAATAGCCCGCAGCCAAAAGTAATGCCCGATCGTAATATAGTCATGTATTGTGAAAGATATTTAAACTTGTGTTAGGTTTTTAGCAATATAATTTGATATTCATGAATTAGAACTATGTGTGTTTTTACGAATCAAGCGGACTTGCAATTCAATAATGATATCGGCATTCGAAAATAAATCTTGGTTTGAAAACTAAATATTTTAGATTCTATAATGCGACTAGGACACATCTTGGCCTTTGAAACAATAGTCTTTTTATAAACTCAGAAAAAAATTACGTACAAGGCATCTACCAGATATTATCAGGCCTATAAAACCAGGTTTAAACTTTTATATTTACGCAAGTTATATTATTATTATCGTAAAACATTTACTAACTTTGCAAAGATGTTTTCTATTCTTGCACAAAGCATAATAGGCGGCTGGTGTAATGCGGGAATTTTGAACCTTATCGCCATCTATATAAGGAGTGTTATTGTTAGCAACCCGATTCCATATGTTTACGATATGGTGCGTCGTCACAAAATTATGTTGTTATTGTTACAATTTATTATTTATCTAAATAAAGGGCTTGGTGTCATTTTTTTTCCTCCCTTAATGTATTAGGTTTTATTAGGACGTAAATAATATAGATGTTAAAATGTCGGTACGTAATAGTAATAAATTAATAGCTTTGTGGCTATCACGTATTTTAACTGCTTTGCAGAAATTGTGTGTTGTAAATTTCATTAAAAACTTATGGTTAGTTATGAAATTTAAACGGCTTTATGCTATTATAATTTTTCAGCCAACATAATAATTTCCAGCTTTCTGTGTGAATTCGATATTCTATAGCATTGAAATATCAATTTAACTGTCAACAAAATAAGGTAAAATTCTTGATAATTTCAACAGCTTTCGAACTCGCAAACTGTGCGAAACCAGCGCCAAGGATCGTAGCAATCTAAAACGGAGGTCGAACAAAATCTTAATAATAATCTGATTTAAGAACTTCGACGTCCACGAAATGGGGATTGTGTACAAAAATACATATTGTGTAGAGGTCCAATAAAAGTAGTAAATACCTACGAATTAAAATATTCTGCTTGTTCGTCAGCAGCGAATGTTTGCCTATCTTACAAAAACTAAATACTTAACTTATATATAATCTAAATCCTAAAATAAATCTGATTTATCATTCATTGCGTTGTTTCTTTTTTAATATTATGTTGAGAGACGCTGAATTTTGTAAGCGAAAGAAATTTCGGTAGCTTCGGCAGTAACCTGCAATTATTGGCCCCAGCTGTGTCAGTTGTTTATTTTGCACACGGTACAAGGTAGATTGAACTACCAGAGAATGCCAGAGAAGCTTCAACCAAAAGGGTAATTGTGAAAATATGCATTTTTCATTAATTTTCGATGGAAAATTGGAACAACTTTGGAAAACAAACTAAGCCAAACAACTCGTTCACATTCATACATCGTTTCATATATACTCTTCTGTTATTCTGACTCTTGACATGACTCGACTCAAATATTTGGTTCACTTGACTGTGCCATCCAAGTGCATCCCTAACTTATTTTATCATTCACATGCACATTCCTAACAATTATTTCTTTGATCATTCTGTCTACATGCCCAAATCATATAAGCGTCCCTTTTTTAATCTTATACATTACGCTTAGATTAGCCTCTACATTTCTCACACGATCATTAATGATTTTACCACAAATACCCCTCAGGGATATCATTTCTACAATTTTCAGTCAACTTTTATCCTTCCTAAAAACCATACCATGTTGTAAGTAACCTCAGACTTAAGGTTAAACGCGACGCTCGTTATATTGTACGTGTTCATAGATGGCATTAATTAATGTATTTTATTAAAAACTAAGACAAATTATTTATTTGCTCCAGTAGGTACATACGCAATATGAATATGAATAACTAGCTTTGTTCGTTTAAAAACTCAATTCTTTCGAGAAAGGCGTTCAAATACATTATTGTACCGATGATTCAATCCTATTTGTATACCTTTCTCAGAAGAATTGAGTTTTTATACTTACAAAGCTATTTATTCATATTCATATTGCGTATGTATGGGCGCAAACAAATAATTTGTCTTAACATTGTAAAGCAATACTTTTAAAAAATCGTATTTTAATAAAATAAATTAAATAACGCCATCAATATAACGAGCAACGCGTTTAATCTTAAACCTGTCACTAACAAGTGTTTAGATATTGCACAGCAAATATTTGTACTAAATTAAGTTTTATACGTGATAGGATAAAGGAATTCGGTAACACGCAAAGATCGAGAATTGGACCAAAATCGAAAAAACTAGACTGAAATAAAACGAGGGGTGACCCACAAGGATCAGGTATCGGACCACAATAAAAAATAAATTACAGTATGACCTTAATCAAAATATTTTCAATAGCTTCATAGTCTTCATACCAAGTTCACCGTTGTTATTTTACACTTCACATGATTTCTAACACTCTTTTTAGTGATATGTAGCACAGTAGTTGATGCGCTTCTTTCAATGCCAGAGTTCTGCCTTCGGTTCCCAACGGGGCACCATTAGTCTTTTGTTACAGCTCTTTTGTTTCGCGCACCTGTTTTTTCTTAGAGGCAAAGCCGGCAATTCGTTCCTAGTCGCTGTAGAACAAATTCGATTAATATATTATTTATTAATGGATGGAAAAAATAGACAAGCTAGCTTCCTCTTCTTCTTTGGTCATGTTGTGAGAATATTGGATTATATATTCGACACGCTGGTGGTAGATGAGCGTGGTGCCGTACAAATACAGCAGTATGTTAATATAACAATACTGTGGTAATCTAATAAATTCTTAGGTGATGGATAAATTCTCAGACTGACTATAAGGTGTAGTGGTAACGTGCATGACTTTAATCTGGGGGCAAGTGTACACTGTCCTCTACACAGCATCCCCCAAGTTGACGTATGCCCTGAGGGTGAAATTATTTTCCAATTTAATTTAATATTAAAATACTTACTTATAATTATTATTATCAGCCTTTAACGTTAGCAATAATGTAACAACGTAGATAGTAACAATTGTGTTTCTGTGATTGATTTTTAAATATCACTCTACCTCTGCAGTATTTTTTAAAACATTTATCTATGTAGTTAGACTAGTTACATAAGTATATAATGTTTTCTAGGTAATTACCTAGGTACTAGTATTTCATAAGTTTTTTTTTAGTAAAAATTATGTTTAAAACTTTATTTTTGTGCCTACTTATAATAGTAAATATGTTAACCTTAGTAGGTACCAAAAGAGAAATCTTATTTTTTATCAGGAAAAGATTTCTTACAAAAAAGTAATTAAAGATTAGCCACTATCAGATAATTTAAAGATTTCTTACAAAAAAGTAATTAAAGATTAGCCAATATCAAATAATTTAAAGATTTCTTACAAAAGAGTGATTAAAGATTAGCCACTATCAGATAATTTAAAGATTTCTTACAAAAGAGTGACTAAAGATTAGCAACTATCAGATAATTTAAAGATTTCTTACAAAAGAGTGATTAAAGATTAGCCACTATCAGATAATTTAAAGATTTCTTACAAAAGAGTGACTAAAGATTAGCCACTATCAGATAATTTAAAGATTTCTAACAAAAGAGTGATTAAAGATTAGCCACTATCAGATAATTTAAAGTCGCTTAACTGAAAATTATTTTTAATAAATTGGCCATTTACTAATTCACAAACATTTTTTCAATAAATCTTAGTCATGTTCTTGGCTCTGTAACTATCTCGTGCTATAACACTAAAACAACCCAACAATTTTAGAAATGTAATGGAGTTAAATGGTGTAATATAAAATAAGGAACAAATGATTCCAAATTCAAACGTAATAAAAACAATAAATAAGGAATTAAAAACAACTTTTCCAATATTATTATAATAAATCTTTATTTCTCTCCCGTTTTTTACTCTCTTTAGCTTTTCTCTCAAAAAGGTGTAACACGATGTACCTACTCGTATAATAAACCGATAGTTCGCAATAGTTCCAAGTGATGCATGTTTTTTTTCTTTTCTCTTTCATATCTATTATTTCCTATATTCTTTGACCTTTTTTAAAAATTTATAATAAATCCTTATTTTCACGTTTCTCCAAGTTTTTTACAAAAGTTTCCCAAAAGTTAGCCCTAACAGTTAGCCCTCAAAAAATGTGTAACACGATGTATAATAAACCTTTAGTTCTCAATAGTCCAATCAAATAATTTATTACTCCAACGAAGAAAGAATTCAAATTTAGATCTTGCATACAGCAAACTGAATTCAAGAAATCTACCTCTAGGCAGTTGAACCATTCCCAAATCTTCCACAACATCTCTTATCACCGCATCATACTAGTTCAAATTCTAATTTTGTTCGTGGTTTAATATTTAACATGTTTTTGTTCAGTGGTGGTTGGTGTGTTTTTCGATCCATCGCCGGGTGCTATATAAATTTGAAATCTAATTCGTTTTTTGTACGTTATCTGTTATTTTTTATCTATTTTTTTCTCGTCCATTGAAGTAGCCACGAAGAATGACGTCTTGACAGCGGGAACGAATCGCAGCAATGGTGCCAGCGGCGGTCTCATAAGGAACAGAAGACAGTCTTCCGCGGTAAGGAGAACAGAACAGTAAAGTGGTAGAAGTGATTAATGATCGGACGCAAAAAAGTGAATCGGTAATGACTGGTCTATGGGAAGCGCAGATGGCGGAGATGGGGAAAATGTCAAGGCGAATGGATTTGATGGGATTCCTATGGCCGGTAGCAATGTGCTTAGATTGAAGTTTCAGAGGTTCTACAACAATTTTCACAAAACATAAACATGCAATTTTTTTAAAAGAATGGAAAGAAGAACCTCAGTAGAATGCATTTTAAATTAAAAATTGTCAACAGAGTGGAAGCCATGAGCAGGGCGGGCGCCAGTAGATTTTGTATTAAATTCAATTCGATTCAGTTTATTCCTTTTAAAAACATTACAAAATTGTTCATTTTAATGCGCTTTTATAATGCATTTGGACATAAAAATTCTTACATTAATATAAACAGTGGGTATATCTGGATGTGCTTCCTTGGTGCTAAAATTTCAATATCTGAATTGATTCTGTTCAACAGCAAGATTGCTCTATCTACAGGCATAACCTATTTTGTCGGTGATAGAGACAACCATCGGAAACATATAATGTATTACAGCAGTTTCTCTTATAGCATCATCAGATATAGTCTTAATGGAAATATGCTAATTGTTCTCATTTACTTTAAAGGGTTGTTTACAATTACAAACAAAAATTCTTAAATAAAAAATTCTTATAGATGCCAATATACAGCCTAAACAATGTGCAAACATATTTAATTCCTTCTTTGCAAATGTTGGGAAAAATCTTGCGAAAAATATTCATAAGCCTTCAAACCAAGAAAACCATAAAAATAAAAATATACAGAAACGTAATATACTTTCAATGTTTGAAACAACAACAGAATGTGAAATCTCGAAAATAATAGAAAATATGAAAGGAGGTTCGTCCCCCGGTTTTGATTCTATTACGACACACATGTTAAAAACTATGAAACCTCACTTAATAAAACCTATCACTCATTTAATAAACTTAAGTTTAACAAATGGAATTTTTCCAATGAACTACAAAACCACAATAATCTCACCTATTTACAAATCTGGAGATCCCCATCAAGCAACGAATTATCGCCCAATATGTCTAATTTCTAATATAGGAAAGATCTTTGAAAAAATAGTTAAAAAACAATTGGTAAATTTTCTAGATAATAATAAAATATTACACAAAAACCAGTTTGGCTTTATAAAATCACTCAGCACACAAGATGCTATTGCTAACGTAACTTCATACATTTACGAATCACTAGATAAAAGTAAAAAATGTGCGGGTATATTTATTGACCTTAGAAAGGCATTCGATAGCATATCCCATGAGATGCTATTAAAAAAATTGAATAAAATCGGCATAAAAGGCAACGCGATTAAATGGATCACCGACTACTTAAAAAACCGTCCTCAATTAGTAAAAATCAATGGTGTTAATAGTGATCAAGAGATTACAAGCTTTGGAATCCCCCAAGGTACAGTGCTTGGACCAATTCTATTTACTATATATGTAAACGATATTTTTTTTCTACCTTTACACGGTCAAATTACGTCATACGCCGATGATACAGTATTAATAATAAGTGATAAGACTTGGGAAAATGTAGAATTAAAGGCCACGGAAGACATCAACACGCTCAAGAATTTTTTCGACACTAATTTACTGTCACTTAATAATGAAAAGACATTTGTAATTCCATTTGCAATCCATACAAATGATACTCCTAAAAATTTTAACATTGTCATACATAATAATACTAAAATTCACAGCCAAAACTATTGCAAATCAAACTGTACAGTACTAAAAACAACAAATAAAATTAAATATCTAGGAGTAATTATTGATAAAAATCTGAAATGGAAAGAACAAATATGTCAAGTAGTAAACAAAATTAGAAAATTAATATATATATTTTTAAGAATTAGAAACTTTCTGTCGATAAAAAATCTATATTTAATTTACTATGCCTTAGTTCAATCCACTTTACAATACGCTATTATTAGTTGGGGATCCGCGTATAAATGTAACCTTCTTCCAATTGAAATTATACAAAGAACAATTATTAAAATTATATTAAAAAAATCCTTTGACTACCCAACAGAACGCCTGTTTGAAGAATTTCAAGTACCTACATTTAAAGACCTATATATTAAAAACTCATTAATCCAAATTATAAAAGAAAAAGATAAATATCAATTTTTAAATGAAAACAGAACGCGACTTAGACATGTTTTTCTATGCCCAAAACTAAATACGTCTTTTGCACAACATCATTATACTTACCAGGGAAGAACTTTTTTCAATCGTTTACCAGAAGAAATCAGAAGCATTAATGATAAAACCCGAATACTGCTCTCTGTCAAGAGACACTTTAAAAATATTCTGAAAAAAAAACTACTGTCACTTAATTAATCTTACAAATATCCTTAGTTTTCCATCGCTTCCTTTCTTTTTAAAAATTTAATAAATTAATATATTATCCTTCACTACTTTCCAAAGAAATATTACAGCAAACATACATTTATGTACAATGAATTATTTAAGTACTAACTAACAACAACATTTATGTACACTCCCCTTCCATACACAAGCAAATGCTTTCAATGGAAGAGTAGTAAAAAACCAATGATGTAAAATGAATTATGTCCCATGTAAAACATATCATTAAAAATAAAAAATAATTATTAAAAAAAAAAAAAAAAAAAATTCAAAGATATAATAAAAAAATTCCAATAACTAATCTTGTTTTTCTTTACTAGTATTCAATATTTTTGCATTACATTTCTCTATTTTCAAAATTGATGATCTTTGGAGGGGAGGGGAGTTTGGGTTAATAAAATTTTCTGAACTTCCGATAGGTATTTCACAGCTCTTCAAGCTAAAACCTCTAAAATTGCAAAATATGGAAAATTTAACTCTCAGTCAACTATAGCAAATATAGTCTTCTTTAAAAAGGCTTTGATTATTTTGCTGAAAAATTAGTTCTTTGTGGTCCAAATTGGAAAAAACAGAAAATAACTTTTAAAAAATTGTTTTTTTTTTTAAAGATTCGGAGGTCTGCCCATGCCGAAAACTATTTGTTTTCACTAGCCCTCCGTTATTTACAATGTACCAAAAAATCATAACTTCCACATTTGAATCAAGGTAGGATGTTTAAATTTAGTGTATTGTATGGCTTAGATATGTGGAAATATTGTAGAAATCATGGAATGGAACACGATGTATATCTCCACTGGGAGCGTTCATTGATAATCGTTTAAAAAATCCTACTAAAATATTACATAATCAAATCCATAGATGTCTCATTGTACAGGTCTGATTATCATTAAATTGCATTTACCTCTCTGCATGTAATAAGTAATAATGTAGCGCCGTATGATGCGATCCAGTTATGCTAAGTGATGGTTTAAATTAGTGTAATGAACTCCGTTATAAGTTACTATATCGTGCGAGTTTGTCGTAAAACACAGGTAATGTCAGGTGCCTCACACTGCATACCTGTGGCATCCGCCGTTTGTACAAAACTGGTTAGTTTTATGCTTAACTTAAACCTTAAACGATAGCGTAATTAACTGGTACAGTTAATTATAATTCGACCTTCGTGGTAACAGACATAATGTTGCATCGAGCCGTATAGGTGTTTGTTTTTTGGCACATCAGCATTGAGAGCAGCAATCATTCTTAATTTGCAAGCTTATTTAATTTATTTTGGCTATTTATCACGAATAGTTAAAATAAACTGTAATATAAGTGTATAAAAGTGTATAATATAAGTGTAATAAAGTGAAATCAATTATTGATTAAAACCTCAAATTGTAATATTTAATCATTGAAGACTATATCAATTACTCTCAAATGGAAAACGTGAAACCGAAAAAGACAGAAAAAGATTCGATCGCATCTGGGAATTGAACTCCAGACCTCTGCCTTGCGAGCTGAACTGAAACATACTTTATCTAAGAACTACCAATATTATCATTACTGAAAAAATACTGTAAATTGTATAAATTACTCTTTTTGAAAATATAACCTGTTGCTGTCTAGTGAAAAATCTAAAATTAATAAAGCTGTCCGACAGAAGATTGGTATCTGATGACACTATGCCTTTTAAAATTATAATTTTCCTTTTTGACGCCTTGCATTATTGCAATTGATTTTATTTCGCACTTTGAACGCACTGAAAAAACTTGTTGAAAAATTGTTTTATTCTGTATTTAGTACTTGGTTGATTTGTACATTAAAGTTTATCTTCTGAGAAACTAACTGGACTTCAATGGAGCCCCCGTACCTGAGCTGGTTACTTAGAGTCACATCAAGCATATCGATGGAAGGCATGTTGGGAAGATTACTTCCAATGAAGGTGATTTGACATTAAAGTATCTGCGGACCCTACACAGAGAGAAATAAAGTCTAACTTATTGCTAAAATAGCAAAAGGTTTTGCTGCTGGTGCAAACCAGAGCATGACCATTTGGACACACTAACCTTTTGCAGAATTAGCAAAACTCGTATTGCAAACAAGGTGCAATATGTATTGCAGCTTTAGCAAAACCTTTTGCACGTACTGCAAAATACGTATTGCTAATGTTACAGAATGGTTTGGTAGTTTAGCAAAACCTTTTGCACGTACTGCAAAATACGTATTGCTAATATTGCAGAATGGTTTGGTAGTTTAGCAAGACATATTGCACGAACTGCAAAATACGTTTTGCTAATGTTGCAGAATGGTTTGGTAGTTTAGCAAGACATATTGCAAACCTTCAAATACTTTATTGCTAAAGACCAGCTAAACATTATGCAGCTCCTGAAGAACATTCTTCAAGACCTGCACAACATATTGCTACTCCTTTATCTTGTCCATGGATGCTGTACGGAAAACACTTTGTTAAAATTTTAATACATTTATGTACAGGTCAACATTACAATTACAACAATGGCAAAATTATAACAGCTTGGCTCATCAAGACAATTAAGGATTAATATTTATTGAGATACAACAAGAAACATCTGCTAAAATGTAGTAAAATGTGGACTCTGACTGGGTATTGCATGTATTATTAGTAATTTTTTTTAAAGAAAATCTACAGGTATTATTACATTTATAAATACAAACATGATAAAAAATACAAATAAAACCCAATTACAGATCTTCCTGTAAACACAAAATTATAACAAAAAAGGACTGTCTTCTCACTCAAAACTACCTTGAAATAAATGTGAATATGATCTACAGAAGAATCTACTTTATAGGAAATAGATTTTTAAAAAATATATGCAAATACCATGATAAAAGTTAGGTATTGAAAGTTAGTGGGTCCCAATACCAACCTCAGTGCTACTGCTAGATGCCGATGTTGGTGTGCTACTCTTGAGGTATGGGGTAGGTAATGAGGGTGCGGCCATCAATGTTGCTGCTGCCTCATCCAGCTTCGATGCAGCCAAGAGCGCATCAAGCTGTTTGACAAACTTCGCCTGTTGTCCAATTTTGGCAAATAATTTTTCGACCATAAATGGCTTCAGCGCCAGGAATGCTTCCTTGTCAATTTCTTGTTCTGTATAGACAAGGAACATAGGGTGTTTAGTACCTACTAATAATCACATATAAATAACCGCATCTACTAGCAACTAAAATACACCATCGAATTTAGACTGAAGTGGGAGTTAGATTAATTCAAAAGCCAAAGCCAACTTGCATCAAAGAACTAAATTTGAATCAATTTGGCAATGGCTTCCCAGGCAGGATGGAACTGTCCAACCCTGGTGGCTTCTTTTCTTGGCTGGACTGGAATAGGTGTGTTAAATGTAACTGTATAAGGTATGATGATTCTGTGATTATATTATAACGATCCACATACCTTCAAAGTTATCGAGCGTCGCAGAGTCGTATCCCCACAGGGATAAAGTATCTCGAACAAACTTGTCGGCCATGATGAAAAACGCAATGAAATGCGCTATTGCGCAGTTATAATATTGACGAAACAAACAGCTGACCGGACGAGCAATGTCGATAACGGCCGAAGTGGGCCGAAGTCGAACGAACACCCGAAGTCCAGCAAAACGTATTGCTAAATTTGGCGGCAATATGGAATCTTCTAAATGTTTTGCACCGTCTGCAATACGTTTGTCTCTCTGTTCATCTCCAAAACATTTGGCAGAATTAGACAAACTAGTTTGCTAAACATTAACTTGGAGTCTAGCAAAACATGTTCTTCAGTTCGTGATGCTCCGCTTTGCTAAAAATACCATAACTATTGCTAAAACAGCAAAACTTTTTTTTGCAAAGCTAGTTTGGTTTTTATTTTTCTCCGTGTATATACTACGCCCAGCTTCTGAGAGACTAACTGGACTTCAATGAAGCCCCCGTACCTGAGCTGGTCACTTAGAGTCACATCAAGTATATCGATGGAAGGCATGTTGGGAAGATTACTTCATATGAAGGAGATTTGACATTAAAATATCTGCGAACCCTTTATACAACGCCCAGCTTCTGAGAGACTAACTGGACTTCAATGGAGCCCCCGTACCTGAGCTGGTCACTTAGAGTCACATCAAGCATATCGATGGAAGGCATGTTGGGAAGATTACTTCCAATGAAGGTGATTTGACATTAAAGTATCTGCGGACCCTGTATACTACGCCCAGCTTCTGAGAGACTAACTGGACTTCAATGGAGCCCCCGTACCTGAGCTGGTCACTTAGAGTCACATCAAGTATATCGATGGAAGGCATGTTGGGAAGATTACTTCATATGAAGGAGATTTGACATTAAAATATCTGCGAACCCTTTATACAACGCCCAGCTTCTGAGAGACTAACTGGACTTCAATGGAGCCCCCGTACCTGAGCTGGTCACTTAGAGTCACATCAAGCATATCGATGGAAGGCATGTTGGGAAGAACTTCCAATGAAGGTGATTTGGAGTTTGATTTCGATCCTTTTTAGACGTAATCAGACATGATTGGAAATTTGAAACTCAACTGCGTCAAATCAACTTAATACGATTTTCTTTCATCTCTCCGACATTATATTATTTGACCACATCTTCATAATTTTCCTTCTTGTACCATTCATTCATGCATATTTGTGAAGACGGCATTACAAATCTGTAATTCATGCCGTTAGAAATATTCTCTCTCGTACCGTTAAAAATCGACAAAAATCTACCTAAATAAATCAAATTAATAATTACGAATAAAATCAATAATTTGTTCATTCTAAAACCGTACCGTGTTTACGTGCACTATACCAATTAAGGCGAGTCCGTGTGTTTTACCGTTCATTAGAAACCAGCGAGAGTGAAAGAGACATCTAATTCTCAACACCTGTTTATATAATTACCAGGTACAATGATCCAAAAAGAATGATGGATGGCTTTAAAAATATCGTGATAATTACATGTAATTAATTTTGAATTATATTATGACAAAATGAAATCGTGTTTCGTGGAATGTATGGTTGGGATAGTGGTGATATAATGCCTGGGAGGTCGCTAGCACATATTGTTGAAAATTCTGATAAAGAACTATTTTATTTCATGTTTTTTTTTTTTTTTTTTTACAGTTATACCGCACAAGAGTCCCAACTGCTCCCGTCTGGAGCCAGTGATACTATGGCATCTCCAATTGGGGTATGTTGTGAGGCTGAGGGTATTGGAAAGGGGAGGGAGATGGGGAAGAGGAAGGTGGGGAAGTACCTGGCTATTCAGATCTGGTCACCAAACACGGCTAAAGCCATTTCAAGCAACGTTTCAATTCTGAATGGTGGTCTTACACCAGGGCGATACTGAGAGTATCTTCCACTCTGAATTAGAAGTTTTAGAAAATAGTGAGATTTGGTAATGTAATTTTGTAAAATAGCCAATGAGGTTTTATGTTTGGTGAAACCGGTTGGTGTGTTCATATAAATAAAGTACTAACGATGCGTAGAAAAGGTCTCAAAGTGAAAGCATCAAGAAACTTCAATTCAATGACCCCATTGAAGGAAAGAAAACTCAGATACTACTGGCAAGGGAATAAGTTGAATATGGGAGATTAGGAAGTCACTTTTGTGGAACAAGAGACAGCCGAATACCAGATGACAACCTGGTGAATCTTATTAAAGGGACTTGACTAATATCGAGGGAATAAGTTGAATATGGGAGATTAGGAGACAACTAAATACCAATGACAACCTGGTGAACTTTATTAATAAGATTTGACTAGTATCAAGGGAATACTTTGAATATGGGAGATCAGGAAGTCACTTTTGTGGAACGAGAGACAGCCGAATACCAGATGACAATCTGGTGAACCTTATTAAATGGACTTAACTAGTATCAAGGGAATAAGCTGAATATGGGAGATTAGGAGACAACTGAATACCAATGACAACCTGGTGAACCTTATTAAAGGGACTTGACTAGTATCAAGGGAATAATTTGAATATGGGAGATTAGGAGGCAGCTAAATACCAATGACAACCTGGTGAACTTTATTAATAAGATTTGACTAGTATCAAGGGAATACTTTGAATATGGGAGATCAGGAAGTCACTTTTGTGGAACGAGAGACAGCCGAATACCAGATGACAATCTGGTGAACCTTATTAAATGGACTTAACTAGTATCAAGGGAATAAGCTGAATATGGGAGATTAGGAGACAACTGAATACCAATGACAACCTGGTGAACCTTATTAAAGGGACTTGACTAGTATCAAGGGAATAAGTTGAATATGGGAGATTAGGAGGCAGCCAAATACCAATGACAACCTGGTGAACTTTATTAATAAGATTTGACTAATATCAAGGGAATAAGTTGAATATGGAAGATAAGGAAGTCACTTTTGTGGAACGAGAGACAGCCGAATACCAAATGACAACCTGGTGAACCTTATTAAAGGGACTTGACTAGTATCAAGGGAATAAGTTGAACATGGGAGATTAGGAAGTCACTTTTGTGGAACGAGAGACAGCCGAATACCAGATGAGAACCTGTTAAACTTTATCAAAAGGACTGGAGCTGGAATGAGCTTTTATTTCAATTGTCACACCATACTATCAAATGTCACACTAGGCTTTCTACGAAAATGTGTAAATATGGGTAATTTCATACATTTTTTAAGTGAAATTATAATATTTTTGCTAAACTTTTCTATAGAAGAAACATCTTTATTTTAACATCCTCCTTTATAGACGTGGGTGTTGCTACAATTCGTTTTAACGGAAAGAAAAGCAAATATCAAACGACTTAAAATAAAAATCATTATTGTTTAGTATCATAAATAAATAAATGTATATTGGCTGAGAAACAGAACCATCATCTTTTTGAAATTCAAAATGGGATCGTAGCTATCAATCTACTTAAATGTTAAACACCCACATAAAAATAAGAAATAGTCATAATGGTACCTACCTACAAATTTAATTTGTCTCAATGTCTATAAAAATATTCTCAGTATCACCCTGGTGAAGGACCACCATTCAGAATTGAAACTGATCTCGTGTTGTTGAAGTGAGTACACAAGTGCATGCTATGCTGCGCTCGCGACTGTGATCTTGTGATAAGTATTGTTACATTTCGCGTGCTGTTAGCTTGTTATAAATAAGCATGAAGTTTCTCTTAACAGATTTAGCAGCAACCAAATATGTTAATTCTTTGTAAATCGGTAATAATTGACAACACAAAACGTCGACTTACTGCCAGAAGTCATTAAATTATAAAATTTCAATTCTAAATTCGTTAAAGTGCCTTTAATCAAAGCTAAATTATTAACAAATTTCTTTGTTATTATTTTTATTACCAAAAGTGCTTTTTAAATACTCTTTTATTCATCTATTACAACTGTTTTTATGTGGTAATATATTAAAAACTGCACTAAGTGACTTTTTGCAAACATCATATAATAACTAGTGGTAATATTTTTTTGTCTCGCAAAAAGTCACCAAATTGTTTTAGTGATTTTCAGGTACAATTTTAGGCTTATTTTATGCGTATTTTCACAAGTAATTTGGTATTAACAGTTGTTGGCATTATTAGCACTAAGTTACGATTATTAAGATGTCCAATTATCTGAAAACACCGTATAATTCGATATAATCACTTACTATGACAAAATAGGTAGATTTTGACTTCTAACCCAGTTTTGACAAAAATGTCACTAAATGACCTGAATTTTATGATGATCCCGACTTCAATTATTCAAATGAACATGGTTCCTCCAATCCTTAAGGACCTGCAATGAAAAGACAGTCGCTGACATTGCCATTCAGGACACCCTGTGATACTTTATCAGTTCAACGCATCAGCAAACTTCCTTTGCTTCTCCTGCCTTTCACTTTATCAGTGCAACGTATCCAGAACTTCCCGGGGTTCAGTTTGATGAATAACGTGTCTAACGTGTTAGGAAACGTTTTGAATGTTTATCTGTCAAACTATAAACTCGAACCAGGAGAAATTGAAGTCACTGGCAAACTGAAAGGCAAGAGAAGCAGAAAGAGATCGATGAAGCAAGGGACTGATAGTTCTTTCACAATAGTTCGGTATGTATGTGCCTCTGCTTTCCATTTACGCAGGACTATGAGGGGTGGAAGAACCAACATGGTCCATTAGCCTCATACTCCAATGGGCGGGGTCACTATCCTCAGTAATGAGAAAATAACTCCAGAAGAAGATATTTTAGAAGTTAAAATAACAATAAAAATATATGTGGCAAGCCGTGGCTGGTAAAAATGTTCTTGGTAATAATGTTCCCCGTCAAAATGTTTGTATCAAACAAAAAGCAAAAATATCACCAATTAAAATGTTCCCTGCAAAAATTTTCCCAGATAATAGTAGCAAAATGGAAAGTACTCAAATAACAATAAATAAATTGGCTATTCAGATTAGGTTAGGTTAGGTTTAGTTTGATTAAGTTAGGTTAGGTTCAAACTTTTTGAACAATATTGGAATTCATTGTTACACGCTGAGTCTGCTGACTGACTGTGGCAATATAATGATATTTTACCTTTTTCTGATAGGGAAAATTTCAGCAAGGAACATTATTACTGGGAGCATTTTCAAATGGAACATTGTTACCAATGAAATTATTACCTAGAACCGCGACAAGCAAATACGAGAACAGAATACGAATGATCGCCATTGACAACGCGATAACGAATCAAATTTTCGAATTCTAGAAACAGGGAATTTCCTTTTCATGCCCTTTATTTGTTATACCTGTAAATTTAAGAATATATATGGTTTAGCATCAGCGTACCTGAGTCTGCGTAAGTCCCAAGCTGGCAGCCAGTTCAGCCCGTTCAGGCAAGGCCAGATACTGGGTCCTTTGGAATCTCCTGTTGAGCTGCTGCAGTTGCAAGGAGCTGTAGATGGTGCGTGGCTTCCTCATCTTCTTGCCCTTGCCGTTTACTCTCAGCGATCCCTCATCTGTGAGGCCGCATTTCTCTGAAAGTAGAGAAGTGCGATTTTAATAAGGTGAACAAGGTAGATATAATTCCTTAGTATGGTAGAAAAAAGAGATATATTCTGTAAAGAGAAAGACAGATAACTTGATATGATGGAGATAACGAAGGGAATGTGTGATAGAGATTGTTTTAACAAAGACGGAAGGAAACCAGATACAATTCCTCAAAAGACAAATTCTCTAAAAATTAAAAAGAGATACATCAGTCATAAGTCTAATAAAGGTGAAAAGACGGAGACAATTCATAAAATCAGGAGTAAAATGAGCTAATAAGGTAATTAATTATTTTAGAAAAATTATGTTGTAATGACACGAAACAAATGTTCAAAAATAAAATATTGTTGAAGGAAGATTGTCAAATATGTTACGCCACCGTGTTTTTTTTACTAAAAAACAGTACCTACTTAGAACAAATAACCATGGTTTTCACGACAACCTACAAAACTGCCCTGATGAGGAAGCGCAATACAATGTAATACCCCATAAACTCAAACAAGATAATACTTTTAACCGTGTTAAATTTAAATCATATTAAGCATTTTGAAGTTCAATGTATATATTTTTAATAATATGTAGAACGAGCGTATATGAAAAGAGAAAAAAAATTGTCGTAAAAGAGGCCCCATAGAAGATGACACTATCAATTTAACCAAATACTTTATTCAGGCCATGCCAAGCATCAAGTTTTTAAAGTGTCAAAAAAGAATTGTGTGGCGTTCTATCCTCACTATCACTACCCATTCAGTAAGTTAGTTACAGGTGTCTAGATCACAAAGATGAACTTTTACCTCTGGACCGCGAGGCCACCTACAGTTCCAAGCACAGTAGAGTGTCTTATACACGAAACGAGATACATGTCCGCTATCTACCTTGAATTTTATAATAAGCATCCACATATAAAAGATCTAACGTCGATACTTCCATATAATAACCGACAATGAAGCAGATAATTGCATGTTATTAAATATAACGAATAAGAACATGTACTACGCCAGCGCGATGATGTATGGCTCGTAGGTATTCTTTGAGAGAGATTTATATTATTTGATAAAATGCTACTGTTTTTGTACTTAAGATATAATTATTATTATTTATTGGATGATAACAAACAGTGAAATATGTTCTCGATATTTGTGGATGGCGCGGAATCTTGGACAACAAAATACATGAAATTGGAGAAGTCGTGCAGAAGCGTTGTGCTGGCTAGTGCTTACATTAATTGGACTGAAAGACAGACTATTCCTGATATTTTGTAGAAACTCTAGATAAGATATTATAACATTTTTTCTAGTACGTTGATCAAAGAAAGATAAAGTGTGATTCAAGAGAAATTTGAGGCAAGATGTGCAAAAGATAATAATCCAGAGTCACCATGTGTAGGAGATAACTTTGTCAATATTTGTATTTGGCGTGGTATATTTGATAATATTAGGATTCTCTTAACTGAAATATTGGCCAAGCATGCTATCATCCAAGAACTCCAGTAAATATTCAACTTTCTATTGTTAGTTTAACACTTTCTTAATATTTATGGTAAAGAGAAAAGAGATTGACCAATTGTAAACTTACAGTGGTGCTTGGGTTAGTCAAAAATGAACCAAGTGACCCCGACACCGACCAAGGAAGAAGTGAACTAACTGAGTGAAAGAAGATTCGAGAAGATTCGAGTGAAGTCCTAGAGACTACTATAGAAGTATGCCAAGGGACTGTACGATGGGGAACATTTGTGGAGTAGGACAAATCCCACCCTGGAATGTAACGCCGCCGTGTTGATGATGATGATGACTGCTATCGCTAGCATCGTCTAACAGGCTTCTCTCTATCTTATAGGAATATCAGCCTACTCTTTCAGAACCTTAGCATTAATATGAGCCAGTGTTTTGGTAACGATATATGAATATTGTTTTAATTTCGCCTGAGGGGGCTTAAGAACTGGGCGGAACCTAACAACATCTAAGTTCCCGAACTTATCTTGGAAATATTCAAAATGTTATTTTGTGAATATTATATGTTCGGTTCCTACGCCTTTTGGGGAGAGGGGAAAATATATTAATTCGATATTGTGAATTTTAATAAGGTTAGATTTTGATATATTCAGTGGCAGCTGATAAGTTTTTTGTAGATGCCTTAAAAAAACTAAATTTAATTTTTCAAATAAGATAAGTCAGTAGAAATGATAGTTACCTTCTATATAAAATAACATATATCGGAATACGTGTTGGTGCAGGTGTCCCTTTCCTGATTTATATCTGACGAAATATTAGATTTTTTTATGAATACGTGTTCCGACATCATAATGATATATTCCTGTTTTTACATTCGTGACAGTATGTTAGGAAACCTGTCAATTCTTTAATTTAAGTCCTGCAGTCCTGTTTTAAACAGGAATATGAATAATTTCACCATTTTTTTGATAAATTACCATTGTTTATCAGTATTTTTTCTCCGTGTAGGCTCTAAGCGAAATCATTTCTCTCAGGGCCGTAGAGTTATTATATTTAAATAAATTAAAATATTTTCAAACAAACACTACGCTGTCTTACTTTTTTAACAGTTAAATGGATTTTTCAAAGCTCCACACCTCATGATAGAACTGTTGTTTTGTTCTAAAGATAAAAATGTAAAAATTTTATGTTGTTGAAATTTTTTTTTTAAATGTGTAATATAATTATTTCTTTAAATTAACCACTAGACCAAGTACCCTACGTTTGAAATAAGAATGGTGTTCCTTTTTTAAAACATGCGAGCATTGTTTTTGTGGGCGGGGCAAGAAAGACCTCTCAGCCCGACCCAAAGTTTGAATTTTTTAACAAACGCGCGTTTATTGTATTTTTTTGGTTTTGAAAAATCTTTCTTTTTTTACAAGTTTTAACAGACCTGCCGACATACCGTTAAAATGGTCGAATAAATCATCCGATCAAAATCATCAGCTTTGGAATTTTATTAAATATTCAACGATATTTTCATATAATACAATCAAGTGTTGGAAGGTTTTTTTTCATTTTATGTGAATACCGCACAAGATTTACAACTACTCCCAACTGTCCGGAGCCAGTGGGGCTAAGACATCCCAAATGGGATTTGTTATGAGGTTGAAAGGAGTTAGGAAGAATATAACTTATGTAAACCGATTACTTATCAGTTTTCTGATAACCTAGTTTAAATTACTACATGTGACCGAATCTTTTTCTGTGTTTTTCTCTTGACATCTTTCTTTTGACATTTTTCGTTTGAGAGTTATTAATATTATCTCCAATGATAAAATAATATTTCATCAGTGATAGAATTGTTGATATTATTGTAAGAGTTTGGTTGTTGTGGCGGGTCGTCAGCACTGCCTGCTCCGGCGGTGACGCGGCACGGCGATGAGTGAAGGATGTTACAAACAATGTCCCGTAAATAAAGCGAGATTTATTATTTATTAAGACGATATTATAATATTAAAATGGGCCGCAGATGAGAGCTGTTTGCGGTCGAAGTGCGCCGAAAATATGCTCGAGCACAATTAAATAATATTTTTCAAAAGTTAATTAAAAACCTCCACACAGCACCCCCAAAGATGACACAGTCTCTGAGGGAAATTATTTTCCTCAGTTTTTATTTACCTGAAAAAATAAGGTTTGGTAAAAATTCTTATATTATATTAAAGGTGTCCAATTTTGCTATGTTTATTTGTATGTGAAACCACACAAGAGTACCAACTGCTCGCAACCGTCTGGAGCCAG
This sequence comes from Hesperophylax magnus, assembly GCA_026573805.1. Taxonomy (NCBI): domain Eukaryota; kingdom Metazoa; phylum Arthropoda; class Insecta; order Trichoptera; family Limnephilidae; genus Hesperophylax; species Hesperophylax magnus. Next base: position 5,513,718 of record JAIUSX010000184.1, on the reverse strand, counting down.
TGAAGCAATAGCAACCGCAATTGGGGTATGTTGTCAGACTGAACGTGGTGGGGAGGGGAAGGAGATGGAGAAGAGGAAGATGAGGAAGTACTTGGCTATCCAGATCTGGTCACCAATTACGGGTAAAGATATTTCAAGTAAATTTTCAATCATGGTCTAACAACAGGGCGATACTGATAGTATCTTTAACTCTGGAACGAGCCGCAAATTTACTATATGTATTGTTTTTAAAGGGCTAATTGTGAAATAATACAAATTAATCAAATAAAACTTACTTGCGCACGCCGGGATTTGAACTTCAGCTTGCTAGTCGAGAGCCTTACCCCTCGACCACGAAGGCCGCCAAAACCTTTTTATAAAAATAATTGGATATTTTTATAATATATAATTATATTTTTTTGTGAAAAATCACCTCAGGGGCATCTATGACATTTGAAACTGTTATAAGTAGAACGTATTTCAACCTCATTCCAAAGTCGAAGACATTCTCAAAATTTCTCATAGAGACCAGCATTGAAGAGAAGTTTTGCTTAATATGACTTGTGAATGTGTGAAATGATTGGTGACCGATAATATATTAAATTAAAATGAATAAATTTTATTATTAAAGCATCCGGGGTTTACAAACGAAAAATTAAAAAAAAATAAACAGAGGTTGGCAATCATCAGGACAATTATAGTCCTGTAAACTGCAGTACAACTTAATTCAACTTTAAATGATTCCAAAAATTTTGCTGAAATACTTCACGATTTGTTATGCTTAAATTATCAGACAGAAGGATTTTCGCTTGGTATTTCTACGAAAAATTCTAAATGATGCATTTGATAGTCCAGAATTGCTTTCGGATTTCTGAATTGCTTTGATAAGCTTTCTGATTCCACTACGCAATACTAGAAGTCTGCATTTATATCAGAATTATTTATGTGCATAAATTCCCACAATACTAATGGAGCGAAATAATCATAACAAGTCATAAACATCTTCAATTTATCACTAACTAAATAAAAAAAGGTTTTTCTTGAGGTTGTTCATTTATGAATAAAAAAGAGGAAATGAAACTATAATTTTTACTATTCCTATGCAAAAGATCCAAAATATGGCGTTAGTAATTAACTCCTCCAGCGTTTTAGGGTCATATATGACCGGGCGTCATAGAGTAATAATAATTCTTTCAAGCTTACCTCAAATATTTATCCAGGAATCCATTAATAAAATCCTAAAAATAGCTAAAATGAATCATTCATATTTAGCGCCGCTTTCATCACAATCGGTTTAACTATTATTTGTTATTTTTTTATTATATGAACAAGATAAATGTGAAGGTACAGTTTTCTTACAAATTTTCCAAACAAAACGAAACAAAAAGTATTTTTGAAATATCGAGTACTCTCTATGTTTTTATGATTGGAGTAAAAAATTAAGTAAAAAATGTGGTTACCGTTTTTGACAAAAAATTTTACGTTTGAAATTAAAATTTTATTATTTAGAAATTGTAATGTTTATTTTGAATACATTCACTAGAAAGATAATTTTATCTAGTTTCTATAAAAGTATTTGTTTTTAAGGAAAATTAAAAAATAAGTTGCATATATCGCATTTGAAATACACAGAAAACATTGCAAACTGAACAAAGGTGATGAAATTACTGAAGGGTTAATTCATTAAATAAATAATAATATCAATTATCGGTTAGCATCGTGACAACTAAGTCCTTCGGCATTACAAAATCAACATTTTCAACTTACAATGATGGAATTATGTGATTTTTAAACAATGTCAGTTTTTTCGTTACCTGATAATATTAAGTAATAATAAAATTTTAATTAACAGGCAGAGCACATTTTCACCTCACACCGATCCTACAAACATTTACTTTGGGCGTTTTTAAATATACCTTCTTTAAAATTGTATGAGCCATGGCCCGCGGGCGGCTGGGCGGTGCGTGCCGGGCATAGCAGGCTAGCAGGCTGGCAGGCTGGCAGGCTGGCAGGCTCAGAGTCGCGTCGAGCCCGCTCGGGTCCCGCCTACGGTCCGTCCCGGCCCTGCACGACCGTCGACCGAGCCCGTAGCGATCCCCCCGCGATAGCTGAGCTTTTTCGGTGTTTTTTTAACGTCTTTCGTTCGCGGTACGGACGGATTATTCATCACTTGATGAGTGATTTTTCGGAATTTCTTTATGTTGGAGATTTATGCAATATCACTCACTCTCAGTTTTGTCTTTGTGGCTAATTTGTTTCTTGATTCAATGTTTCGACAGGTATATTTTTGAATTCATTACTTTTAAGATAACTAAACACTTTGGTAATATTGCCCTAATACTGATGATACATAATACTAATACTGATCTGATAAGGTACGGTAGAAGAAGAAGGAAATTAGTACCTACGTGACTGTACAACTCAAGGTTTGGTGACAAGGTTCTGAATAGTCAGATACTCCCCACCTTCCTCTCCCCATCTCCTTCTCCTCTCCGCCACCTTCATCCTCACAACATATCCCAATTGAGAATGCCATATTCTCACTGGCTCCAGATGGTTTGTATCTGGTTTTTAAAAACGGATAAAACTATTTCAAGCGAAAAACCGAAATTCTGAATGATGGCCTTTAACCAGGGCGATACTGAATCGGTACCATTCTGGTAGATGAATAGGTACATATTATTAACAGGAAGAATCACTCTCAGTATCGCCTTTGTGGCTGTCTTGAACTATGAACCATTTCGAATTGAATTCTATTTCTAAGTAAAACATTTTTATATTTGGAAAATCGGACTCTGATGAAAATATTGGCCTGATGTTAGCCAAAATCCAATAGGATAGAGCACTAGAAGAATTAGAAGAAGAGACGTAATAGGCTATCCAAATCTAGTCACTTAATATGTTTAAAATGTCTATCGGATTTCGACGAGTGTTTCAATCAAATTCAAAATCTTCCCTATTCACATCTGGTAACTACATATATTTTGACAAAGCCAATTAGACCAATGCTACAATGTTGGTATCGTGCAAAGCGGTGCAAATACATCATAAATACCATATTTAAAATGTTCAAACCAATCAATACAAAATAATATGTATATTTCGCACTTTGTAGGATTTCGAATCTACTTACTGATTTTTCTACGTAGGTTGGATACCTTCATTTCAAAATAATCTATGATGCCACTAAAATTATTTCAACATATTTCTATGAATTTTTTTTTCCTCTTTTCCGGCTGATTTTGGTTCTAAGAAATCTGATGTTTTAAAATGTTAATATTTCAATCGGATGATGCGGTCTTGAGGAGGTGTCCCGAAACGTCGGCGTATGAAATAAAGATTTATTAGATAAGTTTTTTCCTGTTGCGAGTTTTATCGGAATGGCTATAGATTGTATCAATTTATTACTAAAACAAAGGTTAAGATGTTTTAAAAACCTACTTGGAAACAAATCTCATAGATGGAATCGTAGAATAAAAGATGACGAACACCTAGTGCCGATAAAAATGTTAAAACATTAATGAAATCCGTTATTAAATGATTATTAGATTTTATTTAAATTTTTAAAATAAAATGCCTTTTAGTAAAATTCATTCGACCGAGGTGTAAATTCGGTTACCCGCCGTGGTATTTTAAATCGGTTCATTCTAACTTGCTGAGCCAACGATCTCATGAACAATTTGTTTTTAATGTAGGTTCGTTGCGACAGTGGTTGGCCATCAAATTATATCCGCGAATTTTGTTGATAAACGGTTTATTTACATGCAAATAGATACATATTTATGTTTTTTAATACGATGAGTGCATTGAGAATAAATAAGTATAAGTCTATTTTAAAAGAAGCCAAAAATAGGTAGTCCTAACTACCGGACATAATCTTATAGAAAAGATTATCAGGATTGGCAACATGACCCAGAGATTTTTTATTTTTATTTTATTTTATATCATAGAAACAAACAGTACATTATTTACAGAGCTGAAACAATATACAGGAATAAGATACTTCATGTTGTGTACCTATGATATGTTTCCTTGTAATGTCTGCTAAGTGGTATGTTTATTCCTTAATTACCAGGTGACGCGTGTAGTTTATAGGTGTGTGTGTGACGTGAGTAATGTATGTGTGAGTTTTTTGTCTAGATGTATGCGCATTGAATTATTGACATGATGCCACGTTTGAATTTGGGCAGTGAATCCGAAAAAATGTGAATGTTCCCAGAAATAATAAGAAAATCAATTGGATGCATTCCATTCAAATTGAAGCCGTGATTGCCACACGGAGAACAGGATTTTAATAAAACAACATTACTCGTTTTTATCTGTCTAATAAACCCAATTTCACCAACGTGTTCATTAATACTAATATTTCTAAATTATTAAGAATCTCTTAAAATTTTTGGTAATGCTGTTAAAAAGGGATTGCAGGTCCTTACGAATGAATTAATAGGTTTCCTGATAAAATTTTAGTAAAATACGAATATATTATCACGACGTCGAAACACGTGTAGAAAATTAAAAATCCTAAAATTTTTGCAATTCTTCATAATATATTATCATGGCAAATGTAGGTGCATGAACAAGTGTTACGATATATTTTTATCAGGAAATAGCCTGCAGTCTCTTTTTTAACCGGATTACCAATTATTTGAAGAGATTCTTAATAAATTTTCTCATAATTTCTAATTAAAACCGTTTCAGACACACACGTATGCAAATTATTCCCGTAGATGTCTAAAATTGTGCATATATATATGTATATATATATTTATTACTTCTATCGCTTGTTTTTCAGCTTTTTGTACCCACTGATGACAGCATATTTTTTTTTATATCATCGCTAGTTCTAAGGAAAAAGGCAGGAAGCAACTTTTCAAAACGTGTTATTTCATTTTTCAACTTGTCCCATTAATTTACTTTTATCTTCTTAGACAAGTTCATAAATTTTTATTAATTTTATTATGTACGTGTCGCTAAGGCATTGAACCTATCGGTTCGGGCGAAAATTGTTGAACACTTAACGAAAAAAATAAACGATTCTTTCCTGTACCAGAATAAGCAATAACGCCCGAAGGTTTTGTAGGTGGGAGCAACCGTAAGAACTCAAACGTTAAAATATATTACGTTTTTGAATTATTCATTTCTTGAACAATTGCGGAAGCCTTTAAGTCTGGTAGTGAGCTTTCATGTAAAAAGATTTTTCTTGTCATCTGTCCAGTAGTAACAGGACAAGGATTATTCTTAATCCAGGTTAGTTAATTAAGTATCTAGATGAATTTTGGAGAGTTAAAACATTTCAAAATCGAACATAAATCTATACAATTAGAAACACTATTATTTACTAATATTTAGACAGGATTCGGCAGTTTTAGTTAGAGCGTTGGAGATCAATTGGATATTGAAAATTGGAACCTATTGTTACGCTTCATGTCTCCATAAAGATTCTTTTAAGAAAACGTTAATTTTTCAGATTTTTTCCGTGATTTCTTTAGAATTGGAAAGTGTCTTAAAACATGTTTAATTACTAAAGAATGGACAGATACTCTTCAATCTTCCTTTTTCCTTTTTTCCATATTGCCATAGTTCCACTAGCTCCACTCATTAATTTCTAACTTTAAATAAATGTTAAAATAATTAACAATACATTTGCACAACATGAATATATACACGATACGGCAAGTAGTTCATAACCTATACTGGAGCAGTTTATACAAGGTGTCCGGAAAATCATAGTACAAGCGGGAAACAGGTGAATCTCCATCATATACAGAATGTAAAAACGTCATTTTTTATAGATCTGATCATTTGAATTAAAAATTATCAAAAAAATAAGGTTTAAAAAGTCAGGTCTACGCATCGGCGCATATTCAAAAATATTTAAAAGCTAAAATCTTTTCATAAGTTTTTTTTTTAAATTTGCTAAAATTAAAATTTTAAACATTACCTATAGTTTTATCAAAAAATCGACTTCGACTATTGTGATGTAGATTCACTAGAACTGAATAAATGCATACATAAAAGAGAATGTAAATAACTAAAGAAAGATAGATGCTCAAAAATTCGTTATATAATCAGAAAAAAAAGAAGAGCTGCCAGAAAAGTAAACTAAAGAAAATTTTAATTTTGTCCATTTGTAAAACGACGCCTCAGTACTTTGTTTTGGCGTTTAGCCGGCGGCAGATGTTTATAAATCAATATTTAATCTCATTGGACAAGTGTAATTGTAGACACAATGTATTACAATACGCGGCCGGGCAGCGAACGCGGTACCGGCGTGTATAATCTCTAATTATACCACTCGGCCGCTGGGCGCTACCGAAAAATAACACGTCGAAATAACACATCGGCCCCTGTTCTAAAAAACATTCTAGTGAATCCTGTTTGCTAACATAAAATAGTAAGTTTGATAAGTTATTTTGGTTATGTGAAAAAAATACATTTACAATACACTTTTTTTCAAACTGTCCGTAGGCAGTGGGACTATGGTTTACCTAAAACATCCCCAATTATTGGGATATTATCATTATTTCATATTTTTTAATGAAAGACAAACATTTCTGGGTTACAAGTAACATGACAATATTTGAAACAATGATATACTACTATAATTTACAAATGATTCAAAAAAAGATTTTTGTCACTAGTATGGAGGGACGTTAATAGGAAACCACCATAAACAAACTGAGCTACAAATCTCATGTATGTACCGGTGGCGGCTCGTGACTTTTGGGTGTACTAGAGTGCTAATATTACAAAAAATGGCATAATTGATGTTGTTGTAGCCAAAAATGATTTCTTTTTTATTTCTAAAATTTGGTTTTTAGAATGAAGATTTCTGGAAATCCGTGCGGCCAAACTGAAATTTCCTGAAAGTTTTCGAAAAAAAATTGTTTTTAACTAAACAACGCCAATAATATCAATTTTTTCTAACTAAGTACTCTATCACACTCGCCATTGGTATGTACATTGTAAACTTCCATCAGAAATCGTGATTTTAAAATTTCTTAATGCTAAAAAAACTCTTAAAGCGAATGAATTCTTTATGCAAATAATATGTGTCCTAATTTGAATTGGTCACTCAGAATTAATTCGAATTCACAAAGAACAAACAAAAAAACAGTTGTTTTTTTTTCATTTTACATGAATTGAAGCATTGTAAGTAATGTATTTATAGTGAAACGAATGTATGATTGGTTATTTAATGAATTCAGAATTAAAATAATTTTCTACGGTGCATATAGAATAATACATAGCATTCGTATGCAAATCAGCTATGTAGTTCACTGCATACCCATTTGGGGCATTTATTATCTATGTTCCGTGGTACTATCTTAAAACCGGTAGAAAAACATATCAACAGGGGAGGAACTAACCGTGGAAATCGCTAGTATAGACTGATTTTAAGATACTTACCTAATCTACTAAATAATGTTTAAACAACTAATTTAACCTAACCTAACTAATATACCATGTAATTAGATAAAATGTTGTCAGGTTTAGCAGGTTTAAATGATAACAAATAAAAATAATAATAAAACACTTTGTTTCAGAATGGCGTACATCTGTCATGATGCTGCGAAAAGTGTGGAGGAGGTGAGGGAGATGAGAAGAAAAAAAAAATGAGATTTAAAAATTTTTAAAATTAAGTATGAACTGCCTGAAGCCAGTGGGTAGTGGCATTCCTATAACGACCGATCGGTGGCTGAGTTGACATCGCGTTTGGGTCCCACCCAGCCGTAGTGTGTTCAATTCCTCTGCTGGCTCCTCCATCACAACACAAGCAACATTTTCCGCTTACTGTGGTGGTAGTAGGAGATTTTCAAATATTGTCAGGTTAATCGTAATGCGGAAATGTTTGTCTTTCTTTTAAAAATTAAAATGCTTTGCGGTAGATATTTTGTAAGGCTGTTGAAGGGAGTGGGGTGAGGAGGAGGGAGGTTTTTGATTACCTACCCGGCTAATAATATCTAGTCACTAAACATGAGTAATTCATCGTTTTGCGATTGAGATTATATTATATTAAATAAATTTTTTCGACTTTTCGGTGAATATTTAATAGTACATTTTTAATTATTATATTTTAGATTTTAATTGAACAAATGCAAATCTATGCATCTATTCTTATGTAAATATAAACCACTACAATAATTAAAAATTCGCGATGTTTAAATATATAAAGCCTCTCAATTTATCACTTTTCCACAAAGTAGTCAAACACTGCCAATAATACATTCGTACAGCGTTTTGTCGATTAAAGTCATCCAATCACCGTCGCACTTCCCCGATATCTATAATCAACATTCTACATACAACCCACTTAAATGCGCCAAAGTAACTGTACCGATGTACCTACCTGCCTACTTATACGGAGAGTCGCCGTAGGGGTAAACCTTGCTACCGACTAACGTGTCAGAAATCCCATGGACGAGAAAGCTTCCACGTAATGTCTCAACAGCTATTTGTGGCACACTTAAAATACGGAACTAGATATGCCTAAAGGAAACTGTTGTATCACAAATCACAATGCCAATAAAATAGGAAATTAAACATCAACCCCTCGAGCCTAGACAAAACAATATAATTTCAGTTTGAAATTCAATTTTAAATAAATTCACTGTTTTCAACGTATTCCAAAATCAAACAATGTTTTTGATTTTGGAATACGCTGAAAACAGTGAATTTTAAATAGGTTCACTGTTTTCAACGTATTCCAAAATAGAACAATGTTTTTGATTTTAAAATACGTTGAAAACAGTGAATTTTAAATAGATTCACTGTTTTCAACGTATTCCAAAATAGAACGATGTTTTTGATTTTGGAATACGTTGAAAACAGTGAATTTTAAATAGATTCACTGTTTTCAACGTATTCCAAAATAGAACGATGTTTTTGATTTTGGAATACGTTGAAAACAGTGAATTTTAAATAGATCACTATTTTCAACATATTCAAAAATCAAACACTGTTTTTAAAAGCAGTTGATAATATTAATATTTTGAACGCAAAACTTTAGCCATAGTTTTTAAAATTTCTTACCGATGGGTTTTTTCTGTGAACTGTATTTTGTACTTTATACGAAACTAAAAAAAAAACACTAATAATTTAATAAAAATATTATAAAAGTTATAGTACTCCATTTTGATTTATTTATACAAAAAAAAAGTTTTATATTTGATAGATTTTTAAAAATTATACGTGAGCAAACTATTATACAAAAAGACAAATCTTATGTGTTCATTCTTTCTAAGAATGGTTATATCATGTAAAAAGTGTTATCTTAAAATAATTAAATTATCGCCATCTATGAACGAGCAGATTATGAATTATTTTAAGTTTACCCTTAAACAAACAAAAAATATATTACCATATGCTATGTAACCAAACAAAAATAGTGAACAAAATATATTACTTAAGATTTCTTGCGGTTTTTGTTTCTATTATTTAACGATTCCTTCAAAATTTTATTTTGAATTGAAAGAAAGTCTTTTCAACTTTGAGAATCATCCGCTAGATGTCACTCCATTCCCACAGGCATTAAAATCATTAATAACGCGAACACCGCCATTTTAATTGGCCCATAATGGTTTAATTGATTGACACTAACAAATTGGACGCGCGCAAGTTGATGGTGCTCGAACCCTGGACCCCTGGCGGCTCAGTGAGCGCCTTAACCTTTCGGCCAAGCAATTAGTCCATGTTGGCCAATTAGGACGATGCCGAAGTGTATTTGTGGCGCCTTTTATCTTGGATTATCCGAATTATAAAATTAGTATTTTTCTTTTTTTGTTTATTTGAATTTCAACCGAAGCCAGTGAATCTATGACACCCCCGATTCGTGTATGTTGTAAGGCGGAGTAAGTGAGAAAAGAAGAAGATGAGGAAGACGAAATCGGTGAAAAAACTCTTAATCAAGACCATGGTCTCTTGGTTGACGGATAATGTCCCCTAACGAGTTCTGAGGTCGCGGGTTCAAATCCGGGAGGGCGCAATAAATTTTATTGAATTAAATTGGATAATTTTATCAAATCCAATAGTACAGGTAGGTAGTATTTGCACCAGAGTGGTAAGTACTCTCAGTATCGCCCTCGTGAAAGACCACCATTCTGAACCGAAACGTTACTTCAAATGGCTTTAGCCTACTTGGTGACCAGATCTTAATAGTTAGGTAAATACTTCGCCATCTTCCTCTTCCCCATCTTCTTTCCCTTTCTTTACCCTTCAGTCTCACAACATGAGACCTCAATTGGTAATGCCGTCTAAATCCACTCCAGTTAGTAAGGATCAGTTGGGACTCCTGTGCCATGTTCATATTTAAAATTATATAAAAATAAGTAGCGTCCTTTTCTTTCCTACACTCAAAATATAACATTGTACTAATTTTGGTTCATACGGTGGAAATTTATGATAAATTTGGTGGTCGCGTGAGTAGAATTAATCCGGTTGAATCAACGCTGGTTGTCCGCAGGGTTAAGGGATGACGCTATCCCATTGGCTGGTGTTATGTATATACTGGGGGTGGGAATAAAAATGTACGCACATACAGATACAGGGGGTGAAACTGCCACAGATGTTATTCTAGTCCAGGGGTTGATAGAGGAATATTCAATTCGGTTCTCCAAATTACTTCATATTTTGATCCGTTTTCTTTTGTTTGTGCTATTCCCTTGCGAAGTTTTATTAATACTATTTATTTAATTTCAGATTTGTCCTATTACTATAATTTTTCTTTTTCTTTTATATTGTCTCGCTTTCTTATTATGTCACATTTTCTCAATTAGTCTCTTTCTCGTATTTTGTACTATATCGTCATTATTTATTATCTTATTTTCTTCATTTGTCCTTTCACTTTATCTTGTTCTCATATTTTGTTTTATTTCTTTATAATATGTTATCTTATTATCTTCATTTGTCCTTTCACTTTGTCTTGTCACTTTATCTTGTTCTCATATTTTGTTTTATTTCTTTATAATATGTTATCTTATTTTTTTTCATTTGTCCTTTCACTTTATCTTTTCTAAAATTTTATTTATTTCCTTATAATATGTTATCTTATTTTCTTCATTTGTCCTTTTCTTTATCTTGTTCTCATATTTAATCTTATTTCTTTATAATATGTTATCTAAGTTTTTTTAATTTGTCCTATTATTTTATTTAGTCTCATTCTCTTCAATCGTCTTATTTCCTTATTTTGTTATATTATTTTTCGGTCTTGTTTTTTGTTATTGCTAATTTACGAGTACCGACTTAATCTTAGTTCATTCATTATGCAGATATGATGTTTATACACTATGCAATCCATTAATGCTATTCTTTTTTTATAAGTAAAATACTTTTTTTAATAGAGATTAACTTTCCGAAATGGAAATTAGAGATATATTAATATTTGAATAATAAAATCTGTTATAATAATAAATTATAAAGAACACCCCCTAAATTTTCTCGGTTGAGCTTGGAACATGGTTGTTGTGTTTTATGCCTTTCCTATAGCTATATAAACCCCATAATAACTCATATCAGTAGGTTCGTGTTGGTGGCTGTACATTTACTAGGGTAAAGTCCACAATATGGTGTTGATTAGAGATGGTGAGGGTGGGGCTATTGTTTGGGAGAAAGGGTGAATAAAACGGCCCGTTATTGCATTAGAATCAATGATAATAAGAAACATTTGTAGATTATCTGTTCAATCTAAATATAATATTTTATATAGAGGGGGTTTATGAATTTGGACAGAACGTATAATGATATTTAGCGTGATAAGAAGTTGTCTTCTACAACGAAAATTCGTGTGACTTTTACTGAATTGTATTAATTAGAGTATACTGTGAATAGAAAATATTGAATTTTTTTTAAATACCGAATAGTACGATCGAAGAGCGTGTGACATCATGGGACACTTACGACAGTACCTACTGCAGCGCTGTCATTTAAATTATGAACTGTACTGCGCGAAACGTACTGAGACACAATTGCATAAATTTTATTCACTTTATGTTCACTTTTTAATTCATAAAATCGTCATTATGAATTGCCCTGATAAATTAAAGATACTTCACTTTCATATTCCTACCAGTAGGTATGTATTATTGTGACAATTATTCTACGGTTTCAGCCTAGACTTCTGTTATTAATAGATTACACACCTCTGTTAACTCTTGTGCTATTAACTCTTGTGCTGTTTTTTTATGATACATGAAATTTAAAAAAAACCGTTCCATCCCCTTTATTATATTTCTTGGTGAAATTTTGAACACTTGACAATCAAGATAACAGGAAAATTACTTGTCTACATTTGATATAGAAATAACTCTGCGTGAGCAACGCTGGATACTTATATATAAAGCTAGATTATAAAATAAAGCCACTGAAATCATAATCCACAAAATTTGTATGATTGTAAAATATTAAGTCTGTATTAAGTCATCTCAACTTATATTACATTGACAAAGCATACCGCATTGATAAATTGAAGGCATTGTGAAAATAAAAATCAGCCCCTACGTCTACAGCATGTAAGCTGCCCCTAAAGAAACTCCGCATGGTATCGAATATGGAATAATGGACTAATTTGTATCGAATAACGATTGCATCGATCAATGACCCGACACGCGTTGTAATGAGCCACTACAGGCTGTTCAACTTCAGTCAGACAAATAATTATATTTATGTCGATAATAAAACAGTAAATAGGTACCTAGGAAACGCAAACAATTTATTATACTTTTCAGTAATAGTGATTCAAATCAAAACCAAAATTTCATTCTCAAAGATTAATAAGTAGGTACTTAAATACCTACCTTCTTTATTAATAAACTCGACGAGTTCACTTTTTTTTTCAAAAAACTTTACTGAAAAAAAAACGTTGTGTGTCGACGTTAAATTTCCGCCATGATAAAGCTGATATTATTTGGATTTTGCAAAATGATTTTTTTTTAATTTTACCGCCTTACTTGATAATGTGTATATATATTTATTAGTAAAAATATTTCACCATAAGTATTTGCCCAAAACAGCTGCATTAATAAGAGAATTTATTTATTTATTCGTGTCTATCGGCTACTGCGGCGCACGACAGGTATAAAACGGCCACCATCTCGAATCGGAACTGGAACCTAACAAACGTATTTTCAGACAGTTGAAATTCCAAACGGTTGAGTTAAAGCATGACTTTTCTACGCTCAGTCAATTACTAATTAGTTTGTAATTTCCATCGGCCGCTCCAGACAAACTTTGAGAAAGCAATTCCAAAAGTTGAGCGAGGAAAACTTGGCCTGCAAAGAACGGAGACGCTGAAGTAGTCCAGGATATGTAAGCCTGGAGGTGCATTATGAATCCATGGCCCCGACCCCAATACAAAGTAGAGAAAATGACGTTCATGATTTCATTTTAAAAATATTAATAAATGCGATACAATGAAGTTCTGAAAGTTCTAAATTTCATAAGATTTTCCTATTTGCCAAATAAGGTTTCTAACAATCTAATTTTTGATTTTTATGCTGTTTTGTATTTAATAAGATTTATTTATCTTTTTATTATATTTGTCCCGAACACAAGAAGTTTAACACTATTTTTAAATAAAACGAATTGTGCCCAACTAAAAAAAACTAAAAAAAAATTAATAGTGCATAATTTTTCGAGGGACCCTGTACTCCACGTACATGGAGTAAGAACTACGGAAAGGCTAATACAGGAGTTAATATTTTGTTTACACTTAGCAAATGTGGACAGAATCGAGTTACTTTATAAGGGTGAATGAGTACTTCCCTGTGGATAAGTGGTAAGGCTCTGGGTTACTTTTTACACCAGTAAAATGAAGATATTGATATTTTTTGTTAACATATACATGTCTTTCATGACGAACTTTCTTTAAATATATCGTTTATGTGAGTTAAAAAAATGTATTTAATTTTATTCAAAGAATTTGGTGTATTACAATATTTAGTGTATTACAATATTTAGTGTATTACAATATTTAGTGTATTACAATATTTAGTGTATTACAATATTTAGTGCATGACAATATTTAGTGTATTACAATATTTAGTGTATTACAATATTTAGTGCATGACAATATTTAGTGTATTACAATATTTAGTGTATTACAATATTTAGTGTATTACATTATTTAGTGTATTACAATATTTATGTATTACAATATTTAGTGGATTACAATATTTAGTGTATTACAATATTTAGTGTATTACAATATTCATGCAATATTTTCTAACATCAAGATCTAATTTTTATTACATTTTTTTATGGAAAAACCTGGTCTTGTTTATGTCCATTCAATTAAAGTTTTCACTTTTCAGCCTATCGTCCCACGGGTCGGTAAGCAATCAACATAAACTGAGTGTTGTAAAACCATACGTATTATTGTTAAAATACTGAATAACTTCATAGATTGCCCTCAAATGTTAAGTATTATAAATTTTTAAAAAAATATATATGTAATTAATAACTTCACCGAACTGTCAATACATATACCTACAGACCTTTTTGATATGTTCAAAACCTCTCCGTCCTACAAAAGCAAAAGTAATTATTTGGGAATATAAGTGATATGTTTTTTTCTGTATTATATATCTGTATTCTATAACTGGGCGTTCAATAAAAAAAAAAATTGGATTTAAAATTCCGAGTGACTAGTTCTGAATCGCAAGGTAGGTACATCCCATCTCCCTCCCCCTCCTTACTCCTTCAGCTTCACAACATACCCCAATTTGGGATGCCATAGTTCCACTGGCTCCGGACATTCGAGAGCAGTTGGGACTCTTGTGTGATACGTATTCTCATAAAAAAATCATTGCCATATTAATATTAACGAACTGGTCATTAAAACCAGTCTGTAGACGACCGTAGTAGAGTGAAACCGGTCCGGTCCAAAAGAGTAAGTAGAACAAACTTAAACAGCTTTTTCGCCATGTTATTTTCCTAATTAACTTTATTTACTTTCAGTATTGGCGCCAAGCTTTTACTTCACAACCGTAAGTCAAGTATCCGTGCGGGTAGGCAGATAGCTACCACTGGACGAGATGTTCTCATCAGATGCCAGCCCAGTCCGCGAAAGACCTTTAATTGAATTAACCGAAATACTTGAAATGGAGGAGGTGCATGAAAAAATAGTCGCGGCCGTCTTTGTCGGTACAGACAAAGGGAATTCTGGGGCGGTTCGGATTTTATTGTCTTTGTACTCTGTGTGTATTGAGACCGGCCTAATTTAAAAAGCAAATAAATATTTATATTTGCCATTTGGTAGGTAGATATCAGTACCAACACGGAAAAAAGTAGTATCGCCAATTTATCAAGAATCTCTTCAAATTATTTGTAATCCAGTTAAAAACGGGATTGGAGGCATTAACGAATAAATTAACAAGTTTCCTGATAAACTTTTAATAAAATACGAATACATGATATATTATCAATACCTGTTAATTCATTTGTTAAGGCCTGCAATCCCGTTTTGAACCGTATCATCAATAATTTTAAGAAATGCTAATTAAATTGGAAATTTTCATTTTTCTCCGTGTACTATACGATAGCCAAAATCGTATACGTAAAGTGAATGTATTGATTGATCAATTCAACAATTTTGAATTCCATTTGTGAAAACAATCAGCACAACTTGATTAAAATTAATTAGTTATATCTAGTACTTACTAAAATAAAAAATAAATAGAGTTCCATAAAATAACACACCGAGAAAACTTACTGAAATAAAATAATGATAATTTATTAAAATCTCTTCATTTTTTTCGTATTCCTGTGAAAAACGGTACTGCGGGCTTTTAACGAATGAATTGACAGATTTCCTAGTAAAATACCAGTAAAACACGAATGTGATGTCGGAATACGTGTTCATAAAAATTATAATATTTTCGCATTTCGTCATAATATAATAACAGGATTTACGCAGCTGCTCGAACACGTGTTCCTAAATGGTAAAAATGTATCAGGAAACGGCATGCAGTCACGTTTATAAAAGGATTTTAATAAATCAGCAATACACATTTTTTTCGTGCAAGAAAACAAAAACAAAAACAAAAAAACAGTTCGATTTTTTTCACAAAATTAGCCATCATAATTAGGTCATTGAAAACATTTTTAATACTTATTAAAGATGTGGTGAATTAGTTTTAGTAATACGAATGTAGCTAAAAATAAGAAAATCTATTTCATTTTTAGTTCACTAAAAACTGTCTAATAGTGAGCTCTCTTGACGTGAAATATAAGCGACGTATTTACAATAAATCTTTGGTCCTTTCTAATTTACTCTTCTTCTTTTGATGTTGGTAATCATCGGGATAATCTAATAATTGAAGTTATTAATAACTTGTATATTGTTTGGCATCACCCATTTTCAAGATTTAAATTTATTCGTTAGTATTGGAACCACCCGACCGCTCGCAATACAAACATGTCGCACTGTGCAATTCTTGTTAAATAACTTCATCCAGAGCGCGAGCGTTCCTTTGCGGCGCACAGTGGCAAGAAAACCCATCCACGAGGACATTTAAAACTGTCCAACTTTTTACACCCACACACCATCGTGTCATTGATCCGCCGAGTGTGTTGTGTGGTGTTTCGACTGTCTTGTGTGGTGTGTTGAAAGTCCCGTGTGGCTGTATGTTGAAACATGGTCCCATGTTGCTATGTTATTGTGTTCGTATGGTTGAGTGTTGTTAACCTTTTCGGACTGAACGTATATTTGAAAATACATAGATTTTCAGACCTTTTTTTCTCCCTATTCAGACCTTATAAAAATTAACGGTTTTCATTTATCAATTGCTGGCAATATTAGCTTTTCACACGGAGAAAGCTTACTGACAAAATATTGCTAATTTATTAAAAATATGATCAAATTATTTGTGTTCCTGTTGAAAATGGAGTCTATATCGAATGAATTGACAGGTTCCTAAGCAAACTGATTGATCTGATATTTTCGCATTTCGTATTCATATTTGTAAGGATAAGCGCAGCTGTGTGAACACATGTTCAGATATATTCTGTTAGTTTGTTAGGAAATGGCGTACCATCGCATTTTACAGGATTTTAATAAATCAGCCATACTCATTTTCTCTGTACACATTATATTTCAGTTGGTTTCTGGATACTCGTTTATGTTTTATTTTGAAAGGTTTTGTTTATTTTAATATTTAAATTGTGTTGTCATAATAATATCTTAATTTAATAAATATGCAACTATAAACATGTAAATAGATAGAATACATAACAATAAGATAAATTTGAGGATTCTCATAACCTGCCTCACTAGGCTAGAGGCTAGCCTGTGTTGAGACAGTCATTTTAATGGTTAGTTTAAATACTTGTTAGTATACCTACACTTATATTATAATATAAACACTAAAAAATTTTGTTGCATCAATAGTTTCGATTTCTATGTACCTTCCTAAGTTCTAATTGTTTTTTTTTTTGTTGTGAATAAAAGTTGGTGTTTTGAATGAACCCAGAAATAACTTCAATAATTAACACCAATTTAAAAAAAATACTTTTTCTGTGTGTTATCAAGTGTCAAATACGTTTTACCACTGCCAGTTCTAATTCAAGTTTGAAGGGGTTAAAAGGGAGTTCTTTGTTGATATATTATTGTATTCGTCTGGTTGTTTGTTGAGCACCTCGTTTTAAGCGTTTTTTTATTGGCTCGAAGAGAATGAATTTAGAACGGGATTCGTTTGATGTATATCGGACATTCTCATTATGGTTTACCAAATGATTTGTTGATTGCGGTGATATTTGTCGGACAAATGCCTTGGCCAAAAAATACGCCTCATAAATTGTTAATTATTCTCATTATGGGTTGGCAAAAGATTTGTTAATGACGGTGATATTTGTCATCCAGATGCCTTATGATGAATTTTCACAAAAAAGGTCTCTGTTAAATCGTCAATCATTCTCATTTAGTTCGATTTATGACTATTATCAATTCGGATACTCGTGGATAAATTTGGAGTTTGATTGAGCGTTACATTAAATTTGGTGGCTATCTCTGACCAATTGATGAATTAACTCTGATTTTGATATTTAAATTAACATGACATGAAGTTCATTAAAGTATAACTGATTTCAAATAATAGATATATAATTAATACAAAATCGTAGACGGCTTATTTGCGCCACGCTCTACCAATAGAAATCTTGATATAGTATCAAGATTTGAAATCGTCAACAAAATAATTCCTAACCTTTTCGTTCCACGCATCCTTTCCCTACCAATTCCTTCAACCATATAGCGAACCCCAATAGTATTCCACAATCCCACTACGGACAGTTGGGACTCTTGGTATTCACAAAAAAGATACCTCCCTTAAGACTAAACTTAAGATTTATATATTTACATACTTATCTTGGACATTTTTTAAGCATTTTTTTTATTTTTCGTCCGATCTAAAAAAAGTGATTATTTGAAATTCCCTCGATAGAAAAAAATTCAAAAGTATGCTTGGAAAATTATAAAAACACGTCTGGTTCTGTTATTTAACATGTTATTTGTATTTAAAAACTCAGAGTTTCTTTAAATGCTACTTAAGTCATTTTCGCTTACGCCTAGTAATTATAATGTTTTTTTTATATTAGAGCGCTTCTTATAACATTCGTATTTTCATATCTGCCTTTCTAACCGTCTTTTTCTTCTTTTTGAACGTTTACTACGGAACTTTAAGCATTATCTTTCTCATAAAGGATAACAAATAATTATAAGCAACAATTTGTCGCCTGAAATATCAATACAAATTGAAAATATCTCCCGAGTAAAAATAAATGCGCCTTCTGATGTCCGATCAGGAGCTCTGAAATCACTGAGCTATGTCGGCTTATTTCCAACCCGCCAAATGATTCAATATGTACTATTACCTCAATCAACAATTACTGCTTATTATTTTTTTTCCACCTGTAAACAACCAGCTCTATTTTTGTAGGAAAGGCTTTATTAGTGTTAAATTTCTCACTAGATGGCGTCGAGACATATAATATCTTCATTTATTGGTGAAATATTTTTGACTTGTCAAATATTATTATTTTTTAACGATAAACATTAGTTTAGCAACAAATTTTTGCAAAAAATTATTTGTTATCCTTTATGCTATGCATGAAACCTTGTCTTATAAACATTAGTTTATCATTAAAAAATAATTATCTTCCTCTGCTCTAAATTCCCATGTTTTGAGAGTTTCGGCATTGATAAACAATAATTGGCAGATGGATTCAAATCTATCTACTGTAAACTTAATTTACGAAGGAATAGACAGAGAAGCTGATATGAGTCACAACTCCGTCATGGAACACACTTCTAGCTGCAATTCTAAGCTTTCTCCAAATCTCTCGGCTCTAAAAAAAATAAATGCAAAAGAATCTTACCGTCTTTAGGAGGGCTGGCGCAATGCGGCGCGTACGAACCCAAGTGGTATCCCGGGTATACATTCTGGTGCACGGGGGGGAACGCGTACCCCAACGCCGCCCTGGGACTCGGGAAGCCCCCGCCATCCCCCTGCCCGCCGAACTGCTGGTGCTGATATCCGCCCTTGAAGGCCGCGTAGTGCTGCTGCTGATGCTGGTGTTGCAGCTCGACGAAGGCGGACTTGGAGGGCGGGGGAGGGGGCTCCAGCCCCTGGTGCTGGTCCATGTCGGGGGTGCCCGGGGGCGGCTCGCGCCCCCCGCCCCCCGGACCGAAGGGGTCCGAGAAGTTCAGCGTGGCCTGGCCGTGGTTAGCCACTTTTAAGGACGAACCGACTGCCGTCGCGAATGATTCCGGCCTGCTCTGGGAGAGACCGCCCGTGTCCCTAATTTTTAAGCAGTTTGGTCAAAAACTCTCAATTAAAAGAAAGGCTTTGTTTTGGATGAACTATATTTATGATTTTTCTTCACTATGTAGAATTCAATCTCTTTGATCTTTTGTTGTTGGTCTATGTAAAGCTTTTTAAAA
Organism: Hesperophylax magnus; assembly: GCA_026573805.1. NCBI lineage: Eukaryota > Metazoa > Arthropoda > Insecta > Trichoptera > Limnephilidae > Hesperophylax > Hesperophylax magnus. The sequence continues at coordinate 5,493,806 of JAIUSX010000184.1, read as the reverse complement.
ACTCTCTATTTCAAAATGGTTTTTGTTTTTGAGTTAATTTCTTCACTTTTGAAAGCCGATTTTTCTTCAAATTCTTTCTTAGCTTCTGACTTTTTTTTGACTCTGAAGCTTTAACAAAGCTCTCCAACAAGATTCCTTTTTTATATTTATCTGAAATTCTTTATTTTTCTTCACCTTTGGAACTCTTCAAATTCACAATTCAAATAAGTTATTTTAAATGGCTCAGTTTCATAGAAAAAACTTTTGTTATCTTGGAAGAGTGAAAATCTTTTAGCTTTAGTAATTACAATGTTTTTTATAACATACGTTACCGCTAGCTTGTATGTATGTTTTTCTTATCAGAATTTATTAATTATTTCAAAGTTACAACACTTTTGTAGTTAATTTATCACTACTTTATATAATAATTGAAATAGCAACATTTAGTTTAAATAAAGCTTTTGTAGTTTGGTCATGTCATCTTCATTCACTATCATTAATTTATTAATTTATTTAAAAGCATAAAACTCCTTCAAAAACAAATACAAAAATTTCCACAATAGCACGACTGAGAGGTTTTAAACAAAATGATACACTTTTTTTAATTTATACTTGATTTTCAGAAGATGACGACTTTCTCGGGAATCTGCAAAAAAATAAAAATAGTGTCAGAACGATGGAAAGTACAAAATTTGTAATTTAATAAAAGTTGCAATAAATTAACCAAGATATTGTAGCGAAAAAAATAACCAGTGACCGCGCAAATATCGTGTTGCCTCTTTTGGACGAAATTCTCACTCCATCAATTTTGACATTTTCACCATTTTAGATATTATGCCGTGTTCATTCTTCGGAATCACACGATCACAAAATGAAAAATATTAAGAACGGATCAGAGAATATAAATAATTCATCAAATTTCAACGTTAATATTTGGGTTCTGTGAAAGTCCTATTCAAGTTCTGTTACTATATCATTATAGGCTAGTTACTTGACAGAACTGAAATAATTACAGAACTTGAAAATCAATTAACGAAACAACCCGTCCTAAATCATTATCATATTATAGTGATGGATCGCCTCTTATTTGGACATACACGGAGAAAACTTACTGTTTTGAAAAATTGTTAACTTATTAAAAATCTGATCAAATCATTCGTTTTAAAAACGGGACTATAACGAATTTTTTGACAAATTTTATAACAAATTATCAGTAATGCACGAATATGTTATGATGAAGTCCTGCGTGAAACACGTGTTCTGATATATTCTGAATGACTAGTATATTTTTTATTATTAATGACTAGTATCATCATTTGCATCAATTTTAGTAATGAATCTTCTCACACATTTCAAAATATTATTCTAACCCGAAAAAAGTGTTTTATTCCTAACATCGTGAATGTTTTTTAATGATGTTCCACATTAGTAGGAAAAATGTTTTCAGAGCTGTAGACAAGATTTATAACACTACATCAATTGAATTGGGATGGCAGAATAATAGTCAAATTACTACAATGAACACTAGGTATTTTTCAATCCTACCATTCTAGTTCACTGAAAAATCACATGTAAATAGATAAAAATGCAAATAATGCATTTTAGTAGCTATTTCGTAGGAAAAGCCGGAGAGTTTCCAGGCCCGGCCGTGAGCCAAACGGCCCCTGGCGCACGTAATATTTTGACGCCTCTTGCCAAAACCAGTAGACGCCTAAGTAGAAGATCAATGTAATCAATAATGATTGGATGATTTGTGTTTTCGTGTAGCTTCGTTTTTTATGAAAAATAATCTAAAGGACGATGTGTGAGGTGAGGTATTATCAGCGCCTCGGCGCCTTGGCAATTCGACGCCCGGAGCAGATTGCTCCAACCGCGCCCGCACAGGGCCGGCCCTGACAGTTTCACGTCTTATCTTCAAGCGACGTTTTGACATTACAAAATTTAAATAGTTTTCTTTTTTTAAATTAAACCCAATCGTAGAGCCTAAGAATCTATTTTAGGATTATAGATTCATATTTTGGTTTAAATAATAAAATTCTTAAAATTTACCTTAAAACTTAATGACAATGGCCGCCAAGTGAACAAGAGATTTTAATTTTAACGAAACAACTAATAAAATTATTTTTTTTCCATTTCAGGAAACAGAAATACTGAATTCTCTTTATTGGTTTTCCAATAAGAGGTGTTATTTTGATATTCAATCGTAAAAGATCAATAGTTTCGTTGCTTGTGTGGCACGTAGCGCCGTCTTGTTGAAAGTAAACGTTATCCAGATCAATACCATCCAATTTTGGCCATAAAAAATCATTAATCATCTCTCGATAGCGCAATCCATTCACCGTAACTGTTGCTCCAGCCTCATTTTCGAAAAAGTAAGGTCCAATGACTCCGCCGGACCATAAACCGCACCAAACAGTCACACGTTGAGGGTAGAGAGGATTTTTAACAATAACTCTTGGGTTTTCCGAGCCCCAGATGCGACAATTTTGCTTGTTGACGAAGTCACCGAGGTGGAAATGGGCCTCATCACTCAAGATGATATGCATTTGATTCACTCAAGTGAATTTTAATAATTTCAATGCGTTGTTGAAGCGTGTATCGTTCCATTTTTATTAATGGCGTAGTTTCTACTTGTCAAATGTCAAAAAATAACAGCTTCAAAAGTAACATCTACCGAAATAGCGGGCTATTCAAAATAACACCTCTTATTGGAAAACCCTGTATAACTGATAACAAGTGTTTTAAATTAAAATGTGCGTTTTAAGCATGTTCCTATTTTCTGAATATTTATTTACGACATAGAACAACCGATCACGTTTTTGTAGTCCTTTCTTCTTCTCTTTCATACTATGTCTTTAATACTACACTTCTGGGTAGAACGTTCTAACTAAACGGATAACTTATCAAAATGACAATTCAACACACCTTTAAAAGTGAATATAAAGTCATGAAAAGTGACAAAACACAAACTAGGTTAAATAGGATGCACAGGAAACTATTTAACCTAGTTTTTCTTACTAATCTAACAAAAATTTCCAATAGTGATAAATAAATGCTTACTCTATTAACCTCCAATCCTTTGCACACATTATTTCGAACTATAACAGAATCGGTTGGTCAGTCAGCTAAGTCAGTCTGTGTGAAAGGTCAAATTCCTGCTAAACCAGAAAAAACGTCTGAGGTCAGGTTAAACCATTCACTTTTAAATATTATCTGATACTTAATTGTTTTTGTTCATAGCGCCACGCCTCGGCGTAGGGGGCGTACCCAAAACGAATACCGCACAGTATCTTAGCTATAACTCCCATGGAACTTTGCCGAAAATATAATCATGGGTTTGACACGTTAAATTAGATAGTTAATTAGAAGACGGTGATTTGTTTATCTGAGTTTCGTGGCTGGAGATTCGAAGTGGGATTCTGCGGAAATCTTGTATCACACAGTGTTACAGTACAGTGTAATAGAGCAGACTTGACAGACTTAACGCAGTTTATCGAAAAATATTTCATAAATACATTAAGTCCTAGTAATAAGCGTTCAAATATACGCAGATGTAGCGGATCTGTTTAACTACACAGAAGCTAGGTACAAGAAGGATTTACTATCATATCTTCTAAATCATTACTAATATGACGTAAGTCTACTCATACTTGTTGATAATATTTTGTATTTACTTGTATCTCCTTCTAGTATTAATTTTATACTTTCTGTCGTCATTTTATGATCAAATGCCACAGTTAATTGTTATTCTGTGACATTAATTATGGTGTATGGTATATTTATACCGTTGATATTCAATAAATAAAGAAATAAAGAACAATTAAGCGAAAGGGGTGAAAATATTTAATAAAACACCACTCGTTTGAACTAGAGCAAAAATTAAAGTTACACTGTGAATTTGTTCATGCCTATAACATATTAAATAACAGAACAAAACGTGTTTTTAATCATTTTCAGAGCTTACTTTTCGATTATTTTCTATCAAAGAAATTTCATATAATTAACGTTTCGGCATAATAAATGTACTATAGATATTATCTTAAAAAATATCTTTTTTTTAGTCAAAGAGAAAATTGTTATAAATCGGTAGAAATGTGGAGGCTTAAGCCAAATATACAGAAGAGAACTGGTTAAAAAAGCGGTTGAGAAAATATCGTTTAAGAGCTTTTGCCAACTTTTTTTTGTTGCTGGAAATTTTAAGTTCCTAGGTAATTTTATTTGGCTGTATTGCAAGGAGTCAATTTGAAATTTTGTCGTGTTAGTATATTACGACAAGTCGATTTGATTTTTTGATCGTTTTTTTACTGGTGCATGTTGGAATTAAAGGCTGGTTTGGTGTTGGTATGTGGAAAGTGTCGAATTATTTGTAGATTTTTTTTAATAGCAGCTTGTCTGTAGGTTCTACCAATTAAACATTCTGCATTGGAATGTTATTTGTTGGCAGAATCGTAAAAGGAAATATTTGTGTGTGTGAATATATATCTTTGACAAGTTTATTGTGGATGTATTAAAAAACATAGTCAATTGGTAGAGACACCAGTCGCGGTAACACTACGGATCTGGGTTCGAATTCCAGTTGCAACGGTTACTTTTTTATTTTCTATGTCTTTACTAGTTGTTGAAATTTGATGATTTAAAAAATTTATTTGAGAAATAGAAGCGGGGATGTAAGGGAACTATCTACTACGGATACTTGAAAGCAAAGAATCACCTTAACTGGGCATTAAAGGGAAGCATGTTTCCAATACTGAATATTTGAGGCAAGCCGAAACTGGGCACTTTATTGGATTTGATATCTAAAACTAGATCTATTCCGTTCAAAACTGGGCACATGGGGAAACCTATTCCAAAAACTGGGCATTTGAGGGAAGTCTTTGTCAAAAATTGGATATTTGAGGTGAGCCATTATTCAAAACTAGACACTTGATGGAATTTGATATTCAAAACTAGACATATGAGGAAAGCCCACGTTCAAAACTGAACACATGAGGAACATCTATGTCAAAAATTGAACATATGACCAATGTCTAAAAATGGAAATTTAAGAAAAGTCTACGTTCAAAACCGGACATTTGAGGTAAGCCTCCTCAAAAAGAAGAAAATAAAAATTCTCGAAGATTCAACTCAAATAAGGCTAAAATAATAATCCAACCAATTATCAATCATCTTTCAAACTCAACTGCTTTACTAAAAAAATAACAACTATTTTACCTTTAATAAAATAATAGTTATTTTACCTTCAATAAAATAATAACTATTTTTCCTTCAATAAAATAATAACTATTTTATCTTCAATAAAATAATAACTTAATAACTGAGGGAAATTATTTTCTTCAGGGCCTCCTGTGTGGAGTAAATATAAAAAAAAAACTATTTTACCTTCAATAAAATAATAACTATTTTACCTTCAATAAAATAATAACTTTTTTACTGTAAAAAAATAATGATCCATAAAAGCCACTCCATTACTTATAATAATTAAACTTTAAAAATATCACATTTAAATAAAAATTAATAACTTATTTAGAAAATCAACAATTTCACTAATGTATTTTCTTGTTGTATTAGCATTCAACTTTTAATATCAGCAATTTGTCATTCTCCAATCAAATGAATAAACAACCTTATCAAACATCGAAGGCCATCAACAATTTTCGAATAAGTAAAAAAAACACACAAATATAACATTTAACGATAATGAAATATTTGAATTTGTTAATAACGTTGAGTCTTTATTAAAGGATAACTCAAACCCGCCCAGAAGTGATTAAAAATATGTTAACTCGTCGGACGAACGGCCTAAGTCTAATAATCCAAATTATTAATATTTAATTAAAACAAATGATTTGTAACCGTTCACCTATACATGCTTCGCTGTTAATTGAGTTTCAGACATTGGATGGCAACATGGTTACAATCAATTTATTATTAAAAAATATAATAAGCATGATTGAATTTACTTTAAAAGAGACTTTTGTCCCTTTTTATGAATAATCTGATTTGAATTTTTCAACTCCCATCGTTATTGTTGCTGGTGCAATGGTGGAGAATTTTAGCTAGCCGAGGATTGAACCTGCGACGCATGTGTGGGAACCCGGCGCATTCGTTCACTTTGTTACTACTAAAGGGGGAAAGGTTACAACGGACCTATCAGCGGCATGCTTAAACAATACATTTAAAAAAACATTCACCAGCCAATTAGGTAAGTACTGCATATTAAAACCGCACACGAGTCCAAATTTCTCGGAGGCAGTGGGTCTATGGCAACATCAATAGGGGTACGTTGTAAAGCTAAATGCAATACGAGAGAAGGAGATGGGTAGAGGAAGGTTGGGAAGTACTAGGCGAATAAGATGTCTTGAAATATAGCTGGAACATTTAAACGGTAGATTATTTTTAAGGTATTTTTTCTTAGTACCTGCTTTGAATTTTTTTTAGTAATCCTATGAAAGTACTAATTAATACATACAAGATAAAAGGATATTTTTATTTATTTAATAATTATATCCTATTACAGCCTTTTTAGGGAGTAACGCTGGTGGAAAAAATTCGGAGACGTAAGAAAACGAGGTTTTAATTGTAAATTAATTAACCTATATACAAAGCAGATCAAAAAAATGACACAAAAAATATGAAAGAGAAAAGAAAAAAGCACTAGATAGGTATATCTAATATTATGCGAAAAATATTTTCAGAAATTTAATTGAAAAGCTTTTTAACAACAATTTTTAATTCGGAATTTTTTTTCTAATCTAGTACTATGGTAATATATTGAATTTAACCATTTAAATTGTTGGACTGTGGTTGTGTTGTATCACTTAATAGTTATAGAGATATAAAATGTTATGTTATGTTAATTTATTCAAAATATGGTAAAATTGTTCGGTTTCCTGTTAAAAATTTGAACTATCATTAGGTAAAGCACGAATATGTTAAGAGAAAGTCGGAACAAGTGTTTTTAAAAATATTGTCGCAACTCGTCCATTATATTTATTCGGACAAGGCCACCTGCGTGGAACACATGTTCAGATATATTCTGAATGACTAATATTTTATTAGGAAATGGTCATATAGTGACAATTTTAACAGTATCTTGATAAAAAGCTGCACTCATTTTTATCCGTCTGTTGTACGAATATAATGAAATAATACTTGTGAATTTGTAAAATACCTTTTTTTATATAATAATAATTTACTGTGAAAGTATATTTGAAAAAATTTTCAATCTTATTTTTGGATGATTTTTGGTAAAAGGTTCTGCACCCCTTTTGTATTTATGAGTTAAGGCTCTATACCATTTGGTTAATTTATAATTACTATTTTCTAAATCAATTTGTTAGTGAGTATTTATCATTGGAATGATTTGGGGTTGTTCTGTATTTAGTTAGTTAATTGAAATTGATGATTTTCTTTAACTTTCTTACTGACTAATGACTTTGTGATACTTCCATTTGATAAACCGATAAAATTGTTCTTCTTTTAATTCAATGATCCTATTTCCATACGATAATATAATAAATGTGTACGTTTCAAAAATAAAGCAATTAAAATTTTTTGCGATTATCTGTAATTGCTATAATTGTCTTCAATAATATATTTTTTTAATGAAATATCTTTCAAAATTAAATATTACAATTTGAGGGTTTATTCGCAAAATTATTAAAAAATAAATATATTTATCCGAGACTTGGATAAAAGTCAACAGGTGTCGCACATTAAAATAAAACTTGGACATATCTATCCAGGACACTATCTAGATAGGATTTAGTTCGAGTTGAATCTTGCGATCAGCAGCCACTAAAAATGTGCGATGAGGAAATGAAGTCAATGTTGGTGGTTCTTATTCGAAGTATGATACAGTTAAATATGACCGAAGGAGATAGGTTCCCCTCAGTTCAGTTGGTAGAGCAGCGCCTCGGCAAGGCGAAGGTGCTGGGTTCGAGTCCTAGATGAGATCGTATCTTTTTCTGATTATCTGTTTAAATTTTCGTTAAAAGAATCGCTAGTATTGTCTTCAATAATTAGATTTTTAACCTTTGCTTTTCTTTGTATTTTAATTTTGATTTTTGCTATTTACTGCATACATTTGCTTTTATTTTAATTAATTTAATTCGTTGTATTATGTTGGTTGACCAGTGATGAAGATTCCTATAAAGGTTTTCAGCATTTTTTAAGCTTTTTCGAAAAAAATGATTAATAAAAACACCATTATATTCAGATACAGCAACATCATTAATGTCGTATTTTTTTATCTTATCACTGATCACTACATAGGTATTGCTTCAATACGCTAATATAAATATCACTTGTAAAAGGCCTAATAATTTTGCAATTTTCTGCGAGGAATTTTAGAGACACCCGGGTTCTCCAAGTGCTATACATTGCGTTGGTTAGGAGTAGGCTTGAGAGTGGGTCGGTGGTTTGGAGCCCACATCAGGTGAAGTATTCCCTTATGTTGGAGAGAGTGCAGAAAAAATTTCTGAGATTCCTTTACCTGAGGGAGTATGGCTACTACCCGTGGCTCTATCCTACTGACTTTCTCTTGGGCATGCTCGGTATGAACCATCTACGGGTCAGAAGAGATGTGCATATTGTATCACACTTCTTCAAACTGATTCGTGGATGGTTTGAAAATCCGACTATCATGGAGAGTATTAGTCTCTATGTTCCTGATGGTTATCTCCGTCACCGACAGCATAGACTGTTTTATCTCCCGGCCTGCAGGACCAACTTGCCAATGGTCATGCCGGTGGGGAGAGCAGTCTTGCTGTTGAACAGAATTAATTCGGATATCGACATATTTAGCATCGGTGAAGCTGCCTTTAAAAGGCAAGCTTTATTGATGCTGGTATAGTTTATACACCGCTAACTATTATGTAATACCATTTTACAAATATACTTAAAAACGAAATAAAATGTAATTTTGTAATGTTTTTAAAGAAATAAACAAATTGAATTGAATTGAATTGAAAAAGAGAATAACACAAAATAACACCATTGTCGAATTTTCATTTTTTTGAGGAGTTTTCTGTTATTTAAAAATTTAAAAAATACCTAATGTGGGGTGTAGGTAGGTACCTACATTCTCAATAATATGCATTTGTTTATGGTTTCAACATGCTTGAATAGCCATAAAATGGAACGTAGCCAACTTCATGTCGAAAACACCGCGAGCATTTTTTTAAATTTGTCGTTACATTTGGTTCACCGCTACTTTTTTTCTGCAAAGCGTCAGAAAGTTAAGATATCATCACTTTTGTTGGAAAATATCATCACATTGTTAAATATAACACAGAAACTTTGATACATGTAGGTACCTACGTATTCTACAGTGCGCAGGTAAACTACCAACGTACATCTTGGGGTGCATATTTATTATTTACTTCCCAGAAGCGCTTTCACATGCAAATATCCAGAAAAAAAATATTAATCGTATTCAGATCTTTTGTTAATTTACGAGTTTCACGTGACGTATTTTTAAAGATGGCGCGCCCTCTCTGTGCGGCACGCATGCGCATTGCGCAATGGAGTAACTACCAATCGTACTCTGTTGACTGTCGGCGGAATTAATCCAAATTTTATTAAATTTACAAATTTTTACTGCTGATAATGGGTGTCCGTACCACGGCCAGTCAAGCTACTGTATAATGTCATTAAAAATATGACATTTTTATTGTAATTAATGATAAACAGGGATAATTGTAAAGCGCAACGTGGTTCCGTGTTATTTATACATTTTTTAAGAACGACAAACCTTCTCAGGTTGCAAATTACCTGACAATGAACCTTCCACTACCAACAGTGGGAAAAAAGTGCTTGTGCAATAATGGAAGACTTAGCTGTGCAAAGAATTAAAACCAACCCGACGCGTTTGTCCAATCGGCTACTAACCTATTTATGTAAAACTGTAAGAAAAGTAGGTACCTATTTATGTAAAACTGTAAGAAAAATGTGGAAAAATGTATATTTGAAAACGTTGTAGATACAAGCTTGATAACATTCTAAATTCAAATTACGTAGCTCCGGGCAGTTGAGACTCTTCTGCAGTATGTATTCACATAAAATGTGGAATATCTGAAAATATTTATAAAGTTGACTGTACTTTTGGAAAGTTTGATAAAAAAATTACTCACAATGAAAATAGCACGGTTGGTCAACGTAGTTTTTAGCTCGATTGGCAAAAAAAATATTAGCTAGAATGCCAGTTTTTTGCAACGATTGACAACAATGTACCTAAATAATAATTTCCAATTTTTAGTATCAATAATGTTCAACTTGAGACAAGATCATTCTTGTTTAGAGAAATATTATTTTTTTCTAAAATCAAATGATTAAAATGCGCGGAATACCAGTGATCTCCATAATGTCGTGTCTCCTTGCTTCTACCCCAAGTGTTGTTGCTTTCTAAGATCCCTATCAGATATGATTAGCAGCACGCCATTATGATATTAGATTATATGGGAAGGAAGAAGACAAGAGAGATAATTCCGTTGTAAAATGGAGTAAACGGGCATCCAAAAGCTCTACGTAACAAAATGAGTTCAAATTTTAACGCACTAGATCGCACCGTTCGAGAGTTTTTATTGGTGTATTTTTCTACTGTTTTAATAGTAGCTTCATTTAAACAAAAGTAGAATTGAAAAGTTGCTTGAAATTGCTTTAGCCATGTTTGGTGACCAGATCTGAATAGCTAAGTACTCCCCCACCTTCCTCTTCCTCATCGCCATCCCCTTCCCACTACCATCAGCCTCACAACATCCCCCAATCGGGGATACCATAGTCTCACTGGCTCCAGATGGTTGGGAGAAGTAGGGACTTTGTACGGTATTCACTATAAAAAAAATAAAGTTTTAAAAAATAGTTGGTCTACATTTATTTATTTAATTTCGGTCAATGACAATTTATAAACATTATGATATAAAAAAAACATGCAGATAGGAGCTTGTAAAAGACATAATGCAAATATTCACCTTGCAGTATGTATTTACCTTGAAGTACGTATTCATCCCTATACCCCATACCCAGTCCCTTGTAGCTTTTGTTATCCGCGGTGCCTTTTTAATTATTTGATACTAAAAGGAGATGTCAAACTCATTTTTCAAATGCTGTGATTTGGGGAAGAGGATTTTTTTTCACTTTATTAAAATATGCAATAATATTTATGATTTTAACCAAGCAACCTCACATTTATTCTTATTTGATATGTATAATCGTCTTCCTGAGGTTTTTTTAAGGTACCTAATCCGAAGATAATTAAAACTTAATATTGTTAAAAAAAACGCTAAATTTTAGTAAAATTGTTAGCAATTTCAAAATATTTAATTGTTATGGCTTTCAACCATCTGGAATAAACGAGGAAGACAAATAAGATGAATAATTTCACCGAGAGGAATTGAACTCATTACACATACTAAAAACAAACACAAAATGTCCATTGACCTAAATAGTATGCATGGAAGCCATTTAATATTTATACGGCAGTCTATTATAATGGAGCAATAGTTTGGTTGATTATATTGGTATTTGCATTGTTTTAAATATATACCTAATTGCACTACTATCAACACTTAAACTATGTAGGTTCTAACTTTTTTTCTAATGGATTACCCCAAGGATCCCATCTACACCATCTCAAAAAACTATTCGTTTTATTTTTTAATTTATTTGTTTCATTTGTGTGATATGCTCAACACAATCTTTTCGCATTTTAAGAACGGATTGTGAGGTTTTTTTTGTAATTTTGAACAACATTCAAAAATACAATGGGAGTTCCCCAGGGATCTCGTCTATGACCTCTGAAGAACACATTTATTTTCTTCCTTCAATAAGTTTTTTTGTCTATTTTTTACCATTCTCGACATGAGAATTTTTATTTTTCTATTTTAATGACCGAGGACTTCCATGTTTCAACATGTTCCATTGTCAAACCATTAGGTAACCGCCGTCAGATAAAATTTCAAAATCATCGCAGACACAATCGCTATTAAATTGACTTCTTCCTCAATTATCTACGGTGGGTAAGTACATATGTCATACACATAATACACTTTTTCATATTGTCATTATTAATTTGAGTGTTTGCACAATAAAATACGTAGCTTTTTGTGAGTTCAATAATCGTGGGTAGCAGGATTTTGACATATTATTATGTTTATAATAAATCAAATATTTTGATTCAACATTCAAATTGAGCCTCGAGGAAGTGGCCAAATGGTCAAATCAATTGGGTTATATCATGTATTATACGAAGTATTTTATCAAACATACATCTACTCGTTATTCATATCATAACTCATAACGGAGAGGTGAGTTGTGATATGAATGGTGAAGGTACACAAGAAATATTAGATCAATATGATCGGGGAAGAGTAGAAAGAAAAATGCATTTAGAGGGTTATTTCGTTGTCTTTTTACCATTATACCAAAAACAATCGTAGCTTCATATCACGTATCGTTGAGTATAAATATGGACAGAGAGAATCTAATCTTTCTAATGGCTTTTCTCAGATGTGAAGATCCATCAGTTCTTTTTTTTCTTTAGTTATTTCTACATTAGTATTAGTAAATGAATGGCTCATATTTTATTCCGTAGTAGCCTAAGTAGGTATTGTATTTACTAAGCATAGAATGTCATGAGAAGAGATATACAATTGCACATTGCACAATGCCCGGTTCGCATGAAAAACCATTGAAATAGAGGAATTCGTTTTATACGAGTATTTTACTAAATTTCCCTGTGAGATGCTATGATATTTATGGTAGGCAAGTAAGCCATGCATAAGAATTCAAAATATCTTCAGTATCTTGGAGGTTATGTAAATATGACAATAGATAATGACATTGACCGGTCGGTGGCTGAGTTGACATCACGTTTGGGTCCCACACAGGCGTAGTGTATTCATTTCCTCGGCTGGCTAAGTCCTCCATCACAACACAAGAAAAAAATCTCCGCTTAGTGTAGTGGTAGTAAGAGATTTTCAAATATTGTTAGGTTATCCGTAGCCCGAATGTTTATATGTTTGTTAATATGTGGAGGACTTTCTAGGAAGCATGCATGATCTAGTTAATCGAGCACTTGAATCAAAGTGATATTAGCGACCTTGAATGGGAAACAGAACAGAAAAATTTTCCACACGTAAGATGGCTGATAGCCTCTGATGGAGAGACGCCAAAATTAGCAACAAGAGTCCTCTTTTCAAAGCTAGATTTCGGATAGCTAAAGAAGAAGATGTGTGAAAGGTGAAGAAACACGATTATTAATCATTCAGAATACATCAATGCGACAATATCAGAATGTCAATATCTATCAATATCAGTATTTGTATGACATGTGTTCCACCGTCCTCATAAAACATTCGTTTATGACTGATACTTTGTTAGGAACTCTTTAAATTAATTTGTTATAGGCCTGTAGTCCCTTTTTTAACAATAAAATGAATAATTTGACCAGATTTTTAACAAATGAACAGTATTTCGTATGAGTATTTTTTTCTTCATGAAGAAGTATGAGTTCGAAATTGAAAATGCTCCTAACATTAACTTTAATTTTTCAAATTATTTCAATAAAACATGTTTCGCTAATTTTAAAGAGAGTGGTGTGCAATTTTACCACATTGGCCCTTTCTTGTGTTTGTTTATATCCCTGGCAACACGAAAAGTTTAAGACTTATAATAATATAGGTAGTTATTTGCTGTTTTCTCATACGTACAATCACACAGGATTTCCATAATTTGGTTATTTGGCCATAAATAGGTAACCCATGTATTCTAAAATTCTCAGTTCCTACCATTGTAGGGAAATTGGGTGATGGTTAAATTTAGTCACCAAACGAGCGTTAGCATCGAAGGATGTGATTAGGGACAAATTCCCAAGGTTGGAAGTGCAATTACACGCCACAATGGGAAAAAATTGTCACTACCTAACAATAATAATGTGAAAAATGACATGTTAACAACACATTAGGCAGTAGATTCAACAATGTCTATAGTGTGTGAGCAGGTTGCTTCATAGACGTAACGTAAGTGATTCAGCGTAATAATAGCTCAAGGAAAGATAGGCATCATAAAGTTTGAAATAGAAAAAATCACGATCAGGAAAATAAATGGAAGATGAGAAGATGTAAAACTAAATTTACGTATGGATTGTAAGATAAGTCATAATATTTAATCATTGAAAAAGATAATATAATATTAACTGAAAAAGATACAGAAAACGAAAAGGTAACACATTCAACATAACAGATTCTCTGTCTTACCGAGAAAACACTCTACCAATTGAGATATTGATACCGCCTTCGCCAAATTCGACGGTCGCGGTTTCAAATCCTGGCGTAAGCAAAGTAAAATTATATTTGATGAAATTGTGTTATTTTATAATTTATTCATTTAAAATAATACACAGTACACTTGCGGCACGTTCCAGAGTTGAAGATACTTTCAGTATGATAGAGTACAGTTCCGTACCGATGAAATCTGGTTTCGATGCCCAGTTGCGGTTGAGACTGTTACCTTTTTATAATTATGTTCTGTTTCAAATTTCATTGAATTTTTTTAACATTATCTTCTCCAGTGATAAAATATTACAATAATCTTTATAAACTACAATAAGTTTTACAAAAAAATTGAATTAGTTATAAGAGTTCAAGTCAAGATGGGCATCTCGGTGTTGAAGGTACTTAAAGTCATGATGGGGAAGTATTATGGAAGATGAGAAGTTGGAAGACTAAAGAATAATACCTACATGAGAATGAATAGTAAAATAGTAATAAAAGTAGGTAATAAGTAAAGACATGCATCACGGTCTTGAAGACATTATACAAAATAAAATCTAAGTAAATATTGGATGACCAACATCCTTAGCTTACAATTATGTACTCATAAATATCAAAATGTTTAATCGAATACAAATTATAAATTCGTCAAATGGAAATCGAAAGAAAATCGGGGAGTCTTTAAATAATCGAGTTAAAAATGTGTGAGATTACTAATGACTTAACAACTAAGATTCCTGTATATAACCTGTTGGAACCTACTTAAATTCTTGTTTTAGTCTATGTTCAAGTATAGGTAACCAGTTTGAAATTTTATAAAATAGGTTGGTTTAGTAAAAATATATTTAATATGAGGCACGTCAATTATGTAATAATGCATGTAATTTTGTCTGTCGTTCCTGTCAAAAAATTACAATTGAATTGATACGAATGTGTGAAAACTTCAAGTAGGTACCTATATAGATTCGTAGGTATTTAATAATGATGTTCTACGGATGTTTGTCGGTTTTACATTACTGATTGTTCCTACCTACCTATGAAAATAAATATATATTGAATAATACAGTATAATTTATTTCAGTGCAGAAATTCTGGGAATAACTACCATGTGTATTCCTCATTGCCCTGAATACTAATGGATGGAAATGTTTTTTAGTGGAAATCTTTAACTAATCATTCAACTAATACAAAAGATTGATAATGAGGCAGTTAAGTCATGTACAGTAAATACAGTATAATTTTTACTATTAATGTGCAAAAGCCCCTAAAAAAAGGCGTTAATAATTAAATAAATAAATACGTAATCGCCTTTGAGGTGACAGATATTTCACAATAATGCTACGCGCATATACGCGAACCGAACTGCCGAGCTGAACCTCAACTTATGGAAAGGAATGAAGCAACCGCAAATGGCACGAAACGCCGCTTGCAGTTACTTCGTTCCTTTCCCGTAATTCGTGGCTCGGTTCGCATTTCGATTGGCAAATGTATACGTGGTTCGTACCATTAGACCTAATTCACAAGGATTCGCAAAAATTATGTTTGCGAGTTGCAACGCACAAAGACAGTGGAACTAAATCATTCACATTTGAGAAATAATGTAGGAATAAAAAAAGTGTGGGAAGGGAAACAAAGCGGGAAGAAGTGGAAGGATACTCCTGGCTCTTCAGATCTCGTCATTTTAGTAATCTAATCTATCTAAAGCAACTGGTTAGGAAGATACCGATAGTAGGCAGGTATCTTCCAACTATGAATGCTTAAATGCAGAGATGTCCGGTTTTAGAGGTATTTTCACCATAAATCCTCCTAAAACTAGATCAAAAATGCTATTAAAACGATTTTTAATTTTTTCACTAACCTCCCATTCGATTCGAATTCGAAAAGCTACCCTTTTTAATTCCCCGATCAATAAAAAAAAACATATGGCATTTTTTAGAGTTTCAATAAATTTCGATGCGTCAGAAAGTCAATAGATTAGCATATTCTCCCTCCGTTTGATAGTTGTTAAACAAATTGAATTAATTCGATGCTATCGTCCGGGTTATTTATGGCCCGCCGAGTCACGGATCATTGGTCACCCCAGCCGATGCGGGAACAATGCGACAAATTAAATAATCGTTTTGAGGAGACGGTCGTGTGACCATGCGTTGCGCCCGCGCTGGGAACGGAATGCGTAAATAGATTCTTCATCATTTGTTTAGAATGCGAAGGAGGAAAGAGAAGGGACGTGGGTATATTAAGAGTGGGTGAAGAGGAATTGAACTATGTTCTAGCCACTGAGAGCTCCGTTGTATTTTCTCTTTCGCTATATACGCTTTGTTTATGAGAAAAGTGATCAGAAATTCACTTAAAACTAATAGATATTAGTGCAGATACTTCTTAATGTCATTTGTCATGAAATATCTGTACTTGTGGAACCTTATGTTTTGCTGACTTTGAAAATAAGAAGACATTTGGTGAATAAAATAATTAAATTAGGTAGGTGGTTAAATTAGGTAGGTGGTAAAATTAGATGGGAGGTTAAATTAGGTAGGTGGTTAAATTAGGTAGGTGGCTAAATTAGGTAGATGGTTAAATTAGGTAGGTGGTTTAATTAGGTAGGTGGTTAAATTAGGTAGGTGGTAATCATGGGCCGATTGTCTCACAGTGCTCGGAAAGTGAAATAACTTGTCCTAAAATTCAAGCTCTTTGAAAGTTTTATTCAAGTTCTGTTATCACTTCAGTTATAACAGAAATAAAAAACGATATAATAACATAACTTGAATAGAACCTTTATAGAACTTTAAAATTATCTTTGAAATTTGATGCATTGTTCAAATTCCGTGAAACAACCTGTTCTAAGTACTACTGGCGCTTAGTATATTTACGTGAAACAATGACAGAAGACAGATGTCAAATAATGTCCGCCATCTTTAACTGCATGAAAATCGGTAGGTACCCACCTGCGAGTATCTACCAAAACAGAAAACATCATTTTTAATTCCCGTATAGGAAAAGACGTATCATGTGGAAACTGGACGAAAAAAAGCATCGTGTAAAACGCCCGTTATAAAACTACAGGGTAGAGAATATGCAGCAATGTTAGAAGGAGTGTTTGGAGACCTACATTTAGAAATAAGCGTTCAAAGATGTTTGAAAGGGAGATATGCAAATACGAATGTTAGAGGGAGCGCGCTAATATTAAAAAATTATAATAATTAAGCAAAATTGGTGAAAATATTTAACAAAACACGACTTGTTTAAAATAGAGCAAAAACCTCTCGACAAATGCTCTAGTTGCTTTTAAAGATATTCTGTGATTTTTTCACGCCTATATATATATAGTAATATCTTGTAACATATTAAATAACAGAATAAAACATGTTTTTAATAATTTTCGTAGCTTACTTTTGCGATTTTTTCTATCGAGGGAATTTCATATAATTAACGTTTCGGCATAACAAACGCACAGATATTATCTTCAAAAATTGTATGTTGTTTTGGAACTTAAAGAGTTAACGAGAAACTTGTTATAAAACGGTAGTAATTTGGTATGCGGGGCTTAAGTAACTGTTAGGATAAAGCAAGAGACAGGCATGTATAGAGGCTTAGTTTTGGGGTATTATGCCGTGCTGCGCTACCTCTTTCTTATGCCAACGTTTTGGACAAGGAAGGAGGAAGGAGAAGGAGGCAACGCAACACGTCATAACACCTCAAAAATAAATCACCATAATACTTTTGGCCGTGAAAATCTTTACTTTGAAATCAATAATGATTATAAATGAAAATATTGCAATTACATATTTTTAGCACGATAATTATAGTCAGAAAAATAAACTATAAACCACATATTTTTAGCACGATAATTATAGTCAGAAAAATAAACTATAAACCACATATTTTTAGCACGATAATTATAGTCAGAAAAATAAACTATAAACCACATATTTTTAGCACGATAATTATAGTCAGAAAAATAAACTTTAAACCACATATTTTTAGCACGATAATTATAGTCAGAAAAATAAACTATAAACCACATATTTTTAGCACGATAATTATAGTCAGAAAAATAAACTATAAACCACATATTTTTATCGGTGTTCATTGTTTGTAAAAATATCTCATCGTTTTATACTGCTAGGTAAGAAATTACCGTAAGTAGGTCGGAATTAGGTTTAATTAGGTACAAAATGCTAGCAGATATTAAGCAAGGTACCTAAAGACTTCTCGAACAAGACAGATCATCAACAATAGGGTGCTTTAAATTTTAAGGACAAGTTGTATCCTCTTCAACGCCGTCCAGCGATGGATGCTGAAGTACCGACTAAGAGATGAAGGGATCTACATTAGTGTTCAAACTGGCAAGATCGAGTGGAAGTAGTGGCAGTACGAAAACCCGCCGGTGGTTGAAACCTTGTCAGAAGATGTTAGAAAAAAGAGAATGCATTAGTTTTCTTCCGGCTAAAGCGGATTTTTGTTACATATTTTGGAAACTAACCTAAAATGTTACCAAAAGTGGAATGGATCAACACACGAATAATGAATTTGACAACAAGTTATAGTTAAAACAATATTACCTCTAGATGTAAGATTACAAAAAAAATTGTTGAAATCCAAAAACACAATTAAAAATATAATTCAGCAGTATTTCTTTAATTATTACACTTTTAAAATAATATCATAATTCTCTAAAATAATATTATATTATTCCTTTTTTTGTTTAAAATAATAACATTGTTAAAATAGTAATTAATTACGTTTCTCCACCTTTTTAACACGAGCGTTTGCCCAAAGAAAAGGTGTGTTACTTTACTCTTTCTGATATTAAAAAAAAACCAACTTTTTAATATGTATACATTATAACTGTAGGTACCTATTTAAACCAATAAAGAAATTAAAAAAAAAAAAAAAAAACATAGGTCACCCAAGGTGGTTTGCTACGTTTGGTGTTTTAGCAGGGATGCCCGGGTTCGTGGGGTGAGGTTTAATTAGGTCTTGGCGAGAAATTCGTCAGAAATTCGTCATTCTGGACACATTGACCCCCAGCTTCCTACCCACACCTCATACATTTTTTCTTCCCAGTACTTCCTAAAAAAAAAACACCTTGAAGATGGCCCCGAGATATTTATTTCACTCCTCAAGTCCTCCTGTATGGGGATTATTGTTTTAAAAAAATCAGTTGAAATACAACCAACTGTTGTTTATTTCACACAAATTAATTTCTCTCAATTTTAACACTATTTACCTACCTAGTTGTTATTGTATACCTTTACAAAGGGCCCATTAGTTAATTTTCTCACTAAAATAGCATTAAAAACAGTCGAGTGTCCTGTTATTATTAACTCTTGACAGGCCAAGATGCCAAACAAAACGTCTGTAACCAAGTGAGTCTTCCGACGACCCCATGCATCCCATATCATTGATGTCGCTATTCCAAATTCCTTTAATATTCAAAAATCTGTTAATGAAAAAATAAGAAAATACACAGACTTAGGAAATGAAATTAAAAGAATTTGGCATTCTCAGACTATAAAAATATAACCATTCGTTATTTCGGCTACTGGCATTATACCTAGCTCTCTCATTAAAAATTTAGACGTATTAGATCTATCAAAAAATTTATATATAAAGATGCAAAAGTCGGTCATTTTGAATACATGTAGGATAACGAAAGATTTTTTTAAATATTTATGTTGAGGGATCAGTAGGATTTATAGGCCCTGTTAGGAGTTCTACCGAGCCGAACCCTCTGATATGAAAATATCTGGAGTCGGTGAATTATTTTCCCATTTGATCTCTGGTGAGTTGACGTGTTGTTCTTGTATTGTTTTGTATTTATTTTGCTTATATAATGCACTTGCATAATTTTGATTGACTAGATGATCATTTGTGGAAAAGTGTGTGGAAGGGTTTAGTTTTTCCTATGGGGAAGATTTAACCCGGACATAAAATCGGAAGTTAAAAAAAAAGCTAATATGCGGAGGATAGTAATTTTGGGTACTACCTACTCCCCCACTTGTCTGCGGGATGGTTAAATAAGCTTTCTGTAAAATCCTTCCTTTGTAGCCAAATTGCTAAAACAATTAATTTACCATAATAATTCTTTACTCGACGATTTTTTATTAAAAGAGATTTTATGGAGAAAACAAAAATTGATTTGCACCTAGACACATGTTTGTAAAAGGTTCAATTAATTTATGGAGTAGTAAGCTGTAATAAAAATTATATTCGTGTCAGAAGATCAATGTTGGAAAACGAAAATGTTTTATTACAGTTTTTTTTCTTAGATAAAATAAGGTTAAGGCATGTTTTAAATTGGGTTTTCAACACAATTATTTATTCATTTATTTATATATTAGCTGTTCTCTGTCACGCGTTGCTGTGGCTCCGTCTGTCTGTGCAAATAGAGAAACAGTACCGCGTGTTGCTTTTACTTCTAACACATGGCGATATTAAAAAAAAAATGTTTTTTCCTGTCACAGAAGACATCTATATAATATAGGTTATATGTAAAAACACACGAGTATTCCAATGCAACGTTGTGTCAAAATTTCTTCAAAAGAAAAACTTACTTAAATATATTTGTTTGTTCAAATTAAGATTTTGAACAAACGAATATTTACATTTTTGTTTATATGAACGATCATGCATTTGATGTAGAAAATTACAAGTTACAGTATTGGGCCAAATAATGTTTACATGAATATTGCATGTAAATATATGCACAATGGTATGTAATATTATTACAATGTACGAGTAATATGATAAGCAGGCAAATAATACAGGCATGTATACATTATGGCCTAGTCAACATTAGATTCTAACTAGGCAGTGCCTGTTCTAAGAAACTAATCATTACATTATTTTTGTTGTTTGGTACGTAAATAATATCAAATTTTAAAGATTCAAAAAAATTATATTAAATTATTCTATTTGTATGGCTAATATACTAACCGTCTTACTAATTAGATTCTTACCCGCGCGTTCAACGTCAGTGCGGTAAAGCCGGCCTTGAGCCTGATGTGAGACCAAACAAACGTTATGGTAATACCTAAGTTTTTCACTGTTCTGATCTTACGCGAGAAGAATTAAAAGCGAAGATATAACTAGGTGCTCGTAATAATTTATCAGATAACATTTTTCAATTATATTTCCTAATCTGTCCTGCCTACATCTAATTATCATTTTGCTATTTAACAAAAATAAGATCACCTACTGATGTGACTTTATCTATGTTTCTTCAATTAGAACTAGTTGAATGTAGACGCATAGGTACTAGACAATAACATGTACGTACCCGAGAATGAACATTTTTCGTATCGCACAGGTAGCTTAGCTAGATAGACAGTAATTAATATTCAAACGCACAACTACGAGAAGTGCCCATTATATTTTATTAAACTGAATACGTGTGAAAGTGAATATAGTCAGTTGTGCGAACATTGCTGTTCAAAATAATCGCTTATCTTGCGGAAGGTTATTGAACTCATTATCACACACTCGGGAATAGGTATGTAATAACGTAATAACATTTTAAAGTTTGCTTAATTAAATGAAAATAAGTTGGTAGTTACTATACCTACCTAGTCATTGTATTTTTTTTTTCTTTAAAGAAGTCAACTTTACCGAGTTGAGATAACCTACAATATTTGAAAAACTTCTACTAACATATCAATACAAGCGGAAAATGTTTCGTTTGCGATGATGGAGCCTACACGGAGAAAATGAGTATTGCTAATTTATTAAGAATCTCTTCAAATTATTTTTAACACGATTAAAAACGGGATTCAGGCCGTTTCCTGATAAACTTTTAGTAAATTACTGATAACATTTATTCATGCATTTACATTTACTTTGGCTAATATATAATGACGAATTGCGAAAATATTTGGATTTTTACGAACACGTGTTCCGACAACATTCTTAGGTACTTATTCCGTTTCTCTTAGGTATCATCTTTCGTTTTCTATTTAAATAGCATTAAAAACATTTCACTGTTAAATTTAATGACTTGTTAAATACTTAATTAAGTTGGCAAATGAATGCGAACTTTAGTATTGGTATGAGAATAATGCAGGCTTTATGGTCCGTGAAGCATTATGTGCCTAACAGCTTAACGTTTATGTTTTGTCGCCATTAAATCCCCCATTATTTAATTAATATAATTAATTAAAATGTCAGGGGTGTCGTAAACTGGTGGGCCAATTTTAAATTACAACATTTCATTATGTAGGTTATTTGATTATGGAAACAGTTTAAAGATATTAAAAATTATTTAAGATATGTAGGTTAAATGTGTCACGTGATTCAACTCGTAATGAAAGATTGAAAAAACGTCAATCTTTAATTTTGGGAGTCCTAGAAACTATCTCAAAAGTATCCACAAAATTCACGTTAATGAAATTTTTATGTTTTGCAGTAGGTACTTAATATATATTCAAAATATGTATGCCGAAAATATTCTAATCATTGCATAATTTGATAATTCACACAAGAAATGCCTTTCATGTAGATTTGACTTTACACCGATGTCGTTATTGAATTAGCCCATTTAGCATGCGCTCTGTCTCTTTTACACTTTCCTGACACTGTTTATTGCCATCCCTTTTGATCGAATTGTAAACTTCAAAATGATGATGAATCACAAGTAATATTTAAGCAAACAATGGTCAGACTTTAAGAGCGCGAAACACGCCCAAGGGGAGAAAACTTACTCATATAAAATATTACTTATTTATTAAAATTATTTAAAGAGTCGTATTCGTATTAAAAAGGGACTACAGGCCTTCAACAAATGAATTGACAGATTTCCTGACAAACTATCCGTAAAACACGAATGTGTCATTAGGATATCGGAATACATGTTCATAAAAATTATTGCATATCTGTTCAAAGAGTAGAATGAGATAATGAACTCACAACACACCTAAATAAAATTTAAAACTACTTTTGGACTAAGAAATTATAAAAGATGAAACTAGAAAACCTTAATAGATTTGCTACGAATCGATACCCTAATTTCATTTGGAAATATCTCGAAATTTCTCGGTTTTGAGTTAATGTTATCAAATAGGTATTAAAAAATCTCTACCTCTTCATATTTCATTAAAAAATATGTCAAATTTTCCTTTTGTATTTATAATGAAATCAGCACACTATAAGTTCAATAGGGAAATATGTAGGATGATCCCTTATTGAACTAAGTCAAAACTGAAGCAATTTACAGTTCAATACAGAAATATTTGTCTTATTTATCTACTGAACTATTTAAGGCGATGCCATACGTAGTAATGCAAAATCATGTGTTTTTGGTTTGAAAATTTAGTCGCCTAGAAATGTTTCAGATGCTTTAATTAAATACTGCGAGTAGAATACATCTTGGCCTTTAAAATAATCGAGAATTTTTTAGATAAGTCTTTTTATAAGCCCAGAAAAAAATAATGTAAAGGCCTATGACTGCTTTAAAGTTCAAAATCTCCTACTTACGAACCCATTTTCGATTATGATTTTATTGTATAATGTGGCAAAGTTATTTATAAAATGTACGAAAAAAAAAATTAAATATTTTTGCCTAAAATAAAATGCCCTTTTTGGTCATGTTTTTTTCTTGCATAAATCAAAACAGGCGGATGGTGTTAAGCGGGAATTTAAACCTTATCGCCATCTACATAAGGGTTGTTATTGATAGCGGCTCAATTTAAAATATTACTCGACGTAGTGCATCGCCTTAATTTGTTTGTTTTATTGTTAGCTCCATACAGGAGGTCCTGAGGAAAATCGTTTCTTTCAGGGCCTACGTCATCTTTGGGGATGCTGTGTAGTGGGTTTTTTTTAAGGAAAGGATAGAGGAATATCTGGGAAGTAAAAGATGGGTTGGTAGGAATCTGGGGGTTAGTGTGTCCAGAAGTGACGGATGTTTGAATTCACCCCTCTCACTGTGGTGCAAAGCGATGGGTCAAGAGTTCTACTGGAGAGGTAAAAAGATCTCCCCCAACCTGACTCTACGAATCACAGTAAGCAAAACGCCAAAACCTAGACAATCCTTACCCCATGAACCTAAGTCACCAAACGTAGCGATCCATTTCAAACACAAAACAAATCAAAAAGTTCAAACAACAGTTTAAATGTCCCATGCAGTAATGTACAATGGTCCACTACCTCACAAAATATGTTTGACCTATCTCTTTTTTACTTATAGAATAGGTTTTGTATTAATACAAATATTTTGTTTTGAGGTTATAAGGCGGTGCGGTGATGAGGTGTTGAGGTGGTGAAGAGATGCGGTGATGGGGTAGTGAGGTGGTGCGGTGATGGGGTGTTTAGGTGGTGAAGTGATGCGGTGATGGGTTGGTGAGGTGATGAGGTGGTGAGGTGAAGCGGTGATCGGGTGGTGAGGTAGCGAGATATTTTTTTATTGACACTAAATATTACATTTCGTATTTGCGACATTTTTCATTCCATTCATCCGCTCTTCACTTCACACCTCATTCCAGTATTTGAGCACCTTATACAAACTTATTCTGAAATTGTGTCATTTCCAATATACTACAAAAGACAATAAAAAACCATTTAAAAATACAAGTTTCGCTCAGATATTTAAATAGAGCATATAAATGTAATTTTAAAAAACTATATGGAAGATTATAATTTGAAAACTACCTATATTTAGCATCGGTTGAACAAATCGATCACGGACCAAATTTTGGTTGAAATTGGGGTCAACCTATCGTAATTATCACGATTGTGAATTACAAAAATAATGAGTATTTTCATATTTTAAATTGAAACGATGGATGAAGAACTATTTATCCTGGTAATACGACAATATTGGTTATTCTAGATTTGAAGCGGCTTGATGATCAACATTTGAAATAACAACATCATCAAAAATTATTAATTCTTGCGAGATTCTTGTTGGAAGTCAATCGCCATTTAAAGCGACAACAATTAAGTTGATTTGTCCCCGATTTGTCATTAAAATCGAATTGATTATGCAGATTTTTTATTACACGGTGATTTTTTCTACATTTTTGAGAAATCATTTCAGCACACGACATTAAAATTGGGCTTATATTTTTTTTTTTTCATTTTATAAGTGAACAATTTCTCAAGTGGTTCAACTTTTACGTGTAAGCTCTCGAACAATGAGGTTAAATTTGGTATCAAAGAAGGTTAAATTACCTTTAGCACGATATCAGCGCCGTTTGTCCCGAATCCAAAATTGATTTACGAATTAACCAAAACTCTAGAACCTTCAAACGAGCTTTTGGAAGTTTATAAATAATTTTGTGCGATTCAGAAAGCTAATTTATTATTAATGATTATGGAAATTAATACAAAAACTATACATTTATGAATGAATTGAATATCTACCTATATTATTATAACACTAAAAAAGATTTTTTAATTGATGAAAATGATGTTGCCGTTGCTTATAATATCTAATTGAATTGACCTAGAAACTCTACGCAAATTCATGACACCAGAGCTCACAGTTAAGAATGGTTTTGTTAGTTCACACAGGCATCTGCTCATAGTTTAGAAATTATATAAGAAAAGCTAGGCTTCGTGCTTAAGATTGCTTAGGCACGAAAATTTTCAATTTTTTTGCCTTTATTTTTGCACGTATTTCTTAATTTTTTCCACTAAACGGTTATACACACATATATAATTGAGAAGATTACAAATTTGAAGTGCTTTAAATAGTTGCTCAACTGTCTGTAAGTGACATTGAAAATGTCGATGGTCAATGCAGAATCGTTAAGCAGTTGAGTCGCTCTGTTGATTGGCGAATTCTGATAGGCAGAAATCCTCGTTTTCGGGGCATAAAAAGTTCATGAGATCTACTTGTTGGACACTATAAGCTCATCTCTTTCAAAATCGGTGGATTAAGAATAGTTCCACAGAATTATACCTACCTGCATCCGAATTGAATTCGATACATTCTCACGACAGGCTAACCTTTATATTCGGCTAAAGCTCAAAATGTCTTTGTTATTTTTAGGGAGTTCGTTGTTAGTTTTACAGAGGATGAATTTGTGATTTAAACGCGCGGTATCAATGGGTCCGAAATTTAGGTCATAAAAATATTTTCTACTTTTCAATATTTTTCAATTTTTTCAAAAACGAAGAAAATTCAATTATTTATCCGAGCACGTCTCAGAAATCTGGCACGATCAAGCCAAGCTAAACAAAAGAGCTAAGAGCAACGACGAATCAATCCGGATGGGGGATAGCGCATGGATAGTTAAAAATTACAGAATAGAGGACCATTCTCAATGATTTTATCTGCTACACCCCGTGGAGACATGACACACGGTTTTAGGGGTCATATTTAGGGGTGCCCAGCCCTTTATTTATTAACAAAACCACAAAGTTAGGTATTGTTTGATTTTCAGCCTCTGGTGACTATTTTTGTGGTTTTCTAGTTATCCATTTACGTAACTGGTCGGTTCATATATTTTTTTTAAATAAGTATTTGACAAAACTTACATGTAAAAATAATCCTTATTTTCGGAAAGAACACTTCAGTTTAATTATCACTTTGTCAAAAAAATCCACTGATTTTAAAAACACACTGACACAAACGTCTTCCAAGACCAAAATATTAATAAAATAACAGTCACTTAACCAATTAAATTTTAAAAAGGAACACGTGTATTTTCTAAAATCGTTTCCAATTTCAAAGCATTGCGCGGCAAACAGTCGTGTTCGTAAAATTCCACAGTTTTTAAAAGATCACAGTTCGAAACGCAACACACACAACTTTAAAAAAAAAACGTTTAAAAATCGAATGTCAGGTGGATTTTTTTTTCAAACTAAAGATGGAGCGCGTTTTCCGTTTGAATTTTCCTGTGTGCGGGAAATTTTTTTTATGTCGACTCGAAAAAGACATTTTCCGCCGAAATGTTGGAGATTTTTCGATAATTTGTCTGCACGCCTCGCCCCATCTTGGCAACACTAATTTTTCTCAGGTTAAGTATACACTTTTCGCCGCGTTTAATATAATGGCGGACAATTTGGGAACGACAACGCGTGTAGTCTAACCGAACGATAACTACATAATGACTAGTTTCGATCCATTCCCCCTCAATCTGCTCTTCACCGCATCACTGCTCATGCCTGATTGGCTAAAATTCTCATAACTCCTCCTTTCTCGCTTCCCATTGGTTGAAAATCCACCATTCTTTTTTTAAAATCGCAGAATCGCGGTATCCGATTGGTCCGTTTGAAAGTCGAATGGTGCGCTGGGCGTGGCTTACGCCCTTCGGTCCCGTGTTAGGACCCGGTTTTGAACCCGCTCAGTAGCTTCGAAAGCGTTCCGAGCATTGTTTGAATGGATAGATTTTTAACAAACACGTTTTTTCTCAAGTATGTCGGTGTTGTTTTTTTTTCTGTTTTATGTATTTGAATAATGAAATGACTCGAATTAATGTCACAGTCATCCGAAAGTGACATAATAAATTTAGAAAAATAGGTACCTACCTAAAACCCATTCATATTCGACCTTTGATTATTATTAATATTTAGGTATTTTTTTGTTCATCGAGAGATATGAAACAGTGTTTTTTTTATTAAGTAATAGTTCTATGTAGCTATTTGAAGAAACCTAAAACAGGACAATGTTGCTTTGTTTTATTGCATCTTCAATAAGCCAATATGAATTGTGTGAAATCTGACTTAGCTTTTTTTATGTTTTAAAGCTGATATGAGCGTAATAAGTTATGTTACCTTTTTTTAAGGAAAGACAAACGTTTCCGGGTTACCAATAACCTGATAATATTTGAAAATCCGCCACTACCAACACAGTGAGCGGAAAATGTTTCTTGTGTCGTGATGGAGGATTTAACCAGCCGATAAATTGAACTCACGACGCCTGGGTGGAAACCAGACAGTTAAAAAAATGCACACAGTTAACATAAACGAAAAACAGTTTGAGAAATATCTTTATTTTCACGGTGTTCGGGTGTTCAAATACTGAATGTGTCAGATTTCTTAAACAATTTAAACTACATAACTTGTAGCTTCTTTTTTCATAAGGTTTATGTAGCTGCCTAGGGTAGGTACCAACTCGTACCTACTCTATAAAAACATTATAAAATTTAGCCATAACACAGACAACGGTTGAAAAATACTGTGAATGGGTACCATTATAATCACATTTACAAATGTTTTCAAATGCATTTAAAATTTGTATTTCGTAGATAGGTACCTAAAGACAAATCGTTTTAAAGAGCGCATGTTTAAATGTATTTGTTCAAACTAGTTTAAAATATATATATATATATATATATATATATGTGTGTGGTAGGTATATTAAATATATAAAGAATAACACAAGAAGTAGGTAGGTACCGTGTGGGCGAGTTTCGTGATCAAAATATAATCTCAATTTGTAGCCTATTTTTCCACGCAATACTGTGTTTCACTATGATTACAAAATTCAAATGAAATGGCGATATACAATTTCACACATGTGTAAGAGAGACAGGACGCGTGCTAAATGGTCTAGAACTAAAATATACTAAGTCAGTGGCACATTTGTTGCGTTCATATTCATATGGAAGGCATTTCTAGTTTTCTTTTTTATTCTGTGGTAGGTAGGTACTGCAATTTTCGAGACTTTTTATGTGATTTTCATCTGTCGGTGAATGCCTTTAGGTAGGTACCTTTAATACTTTGGGCAACACTGTTTCACCATTTGTAGGTAGATAGGTAAATATCGCTAATCATTAAAATCAAAATTGATTTAAATTAAAGAAATCCCTTGTACCTAGCTATTGTACGCCAGAAATCTATTTACTCATGGTGATAAGATTCAAAAAAAAAACTTGGGGACTTTAGTTAATTTTCGGAGCGGTGAAATGAACGTAAGGAGAAGAAAACGACGCGTAAATTTATGATAGGATTTTCCGATTTCCCGAGGAAGACATGGCAGGATCAAGTGACCCAATTCTCATAATAATCACAGAAATACGTAGACTGTGAAACGGTGTACGAATGTAAGTAAGCAGGGAATGCATAGGTACATACAAAAACAGGGTTATTACGCTATCCATCCTGTTAGTCTACACCGAGAAAAATAAGTACCTATTTGTGATTTATTAAAAACCTTTTATTTTATTTTTTGGAATAACTTAATGAGTAAAACCTCAAATTGTAATATTTAACTATTGAAGACAATATTAACGATTCCTAAACGAAAATCTGAAACAGAAAAATCAGAAAAAAATACCGTTACATCTAGGACTCGAAGAAAAGAAAAATGAAGACAATGTTGGTAGTTCTTATTCTAAGTATGCTGAGATAGGGTCCCATTAGCTCAGTTGATAGAGCGGTGCCCCGACAAGGCTAGGGTCCTATGTCGAGTCCTAGATGTGACTGTGATCATATTCTGATTTTTCTGTTTCAGATTTTCGTTTAGGAATCGCTAATATTGTCTTCAATAATTACATATTTAAAAAACTCTTTAAATTATTCGAAATCCTGTTAAAAACGGGATTTTAGGGCGTTTCTTGATATATTTTTTTAGTCAATTCCCAATACATCGGAACACGTGTTCATGCACCTGTATTTTCCTTGATAATGTATAATGACGAAATGTGAAAATATTATGATTTTACGAATCGTGATAAAGTTATACCTAACGTTAGCATGAAACAGAATAAAGTTTAATATGAAACCTATCAATTAATTCGTTATGGGTTTGCAATCCCGTTTTTAACCGGAGTTCAAATAATTTAAAGAGATTTTTTAATGAAGATGAAGAGATTTAGAATAAGATGAAGAGATTCTTAATAAATTAATAATAATCATTTTTCTCCGTGAAGGTTACCTACACGTACAGAAAAACTGCATGACGGTCATATTATTAATTTTTTCAATATCAAAGATAATATTAGACGAAATTTTGAAACAGAAGAATCATAAGGAGATACGGTTGCTTCTAGGAGTTGAACCCAGGACTTCTCCTTGCCGAGGTGCTGCTCTACCAACAAACTGCGCTAATAGGACCCTATTTCCTTCGGTCATATTTAACTGCACCTATCATACTTCGAATAAGAACTATCAATGTTATATTCATTTTTCCCACCGCACATTTCTATTGGCTGCTATCTTTTATGTACCTATGAGCGCAAGATTCAACTAGAACAAAATGCAATCTGGAAAGTGTCTTGGATAAAATTATCCTATTTTAATTTTAATGTGCGACATCTATTGACCTTTTTGCAAGGGCTGGATGAATATATTTTTTTAATAACTAGTAATATTTTAAATATTAAAATTTGAGGTTTCACTAATTAAGTTATAGGTACCTAAAATAAAATTTAGGGGGTTGAGGGAAGTCAGCGGCGTGAAAAATGAATATTTTAAATACATAAAAATTGGCAGTAGTTTAATTTATTTTATAAATCAAATAAAACAAAGTTATTATATTATGTTTGAACTTTACTTGACAAACATTTAAATATATACATATTTATTGAAGACCAAGTTATCCCCATATTTGTTGGACCCTGTCCAAAAATTTGGTTTTACGGTGACTATCGTAATATTTTACTGGTTCATCTGATATCAATAAAAATAAAAAATAAAAAATAATTTGACAATTAATCTAGTGCTATATCAAAGCTTTTTTTAAAGTAAACAAAATGGTGGCCTCTTAAAATTTACTCGTGGATTTTTAAGGAAAAAAACAACTAGTTTATTGTTTATTAAAAAATAGAATAATTTTTTTAAAAATCCTTCTATCGGCCATTAGTTTTTTATGCTTTTAATACTGCAAAAAAATAATATAAATCAGTCTATTGGTTTTTGAATTACAGTGGTCCCCGAATTTGAAAACATAGTCCAACAAATATAGCGATAACTTGACTTAAAATAAAGATTTATTTTTATTATTTTATGTCAAATAAATTTAAAGCATAATATAATAACTTTGTATTATTTGTTTTATAAAATAAATTAAATTACTGTCAGCATTTTTTTACTTAAGACACTAATTTTTTCACGCCGCTGACTACCTCTAACCCCTTAACCATAACGTTCACATTGACCGTTCAATTTGAATGACTCTCATTAATTAGCGTTATTGATTGCAGCAAAATACCGCCAAATTTGTGTAGCTATTTCTCGTGTTGGTCCGACTGTAATGACTAAATTTTGGGAGCAGCTCACACTCGATGTGGCTCGCCTGTAGCAGTGGCCAGCCACCGTCTCAAAGAGAATACGGTGCTCTCTTATGAATCCATTAACTAACTTGGAATTATTAATTTATTACCCACGTTGTACTAATCTTCCATTTATTAGAGAAAGCAATTCTATAGATTTAAATATGACCTATTGCAACAAAAAATGATAAACTTATGTAGGTAGGTACTGTCGTAATCTCATTTTTGGGTAGGTAGGTAGGTACTTAGTGACCTTACGTATTATCAGAAATCATTACAAAAATTAGGCTGTTTTATTTTCTGTCGAAATTCGCGTTATTTTTAACCAAGTATATTCGCGTAATTTTTTTGGGAAAAGATGTGATAACAAGGGGTGTTTGAAACAGGGTGTTTGATATGTTAACGTTTTTGGTATTTTATTTATTTATTTATTTATTTTATTTTATTTATTAATCTTAAGTTAGCTCACATCTTCGTGTGTGCTAATAGTTTTATAAACATATAAACATGTACATTGTTTGGCAAACATAATCTTTCTTTAAATATTTCAATAAAGTCACAAAAAAAAGAAACATCAATAATTGAGATAGACATATTTTCTTAATTCATTTTTGAACTTATTAATATTTTCTATGACAGCAATTTCCTTCGGGATTTTGTTATAGAGTTGAACGGCCTGGTACATCAGAGATTTTTAAGTGCTTGTTTTTTTTCTTGTTGGCAATCTAATTTGCTTAGAATTTCTCGTCCCGTGTCCGTGTATCTCGTTATTGTAATTTATTTTTCTTTTCAGTTCCTTAGACATCATCCCTAATTTAATTTTATGTATAAAAATAAGTACCTACATTCAAATACACAGTATATATTTTGCAATAAATAATGGCGGTATGCTTTTGATTTACGCGGCGTTTTCGACTTACTTGCGTTTTTATAATTATTAGAGCTTTTTTATAGACAACAAAATATTTAGAATGTAGGTAGGTACCTAATATTACTATCTCATATATTACAACAACAAAAAAAAACAGAAAAACCCGTTATAAATGCGAAAATTCGTTATTTGCTAAAACTTGCGAATTTCGAGTTATTCTCGTGAAAATGACAAATTTCTGATTTTTTGGCGTAAAGTAAAGAATTTCAAGTGAAATTCGCAAAAAAGATTATTTTTTATCTTCCTAGAGATGTGTGTGTGAGAGTGTTGTGTGTCTTGGTATCTAGGTAGCCGTCAAACCAAACCAAACACTCGTCACACTTTTGTTTCAAGTTATAATTTCTACGATATAAATAAAAAAGAGTTTAAATTTTCAAAAATTTTATCACTGGTCGTTCTCGAAAGAACGATAAGTAAAAGGGACAATCCCTAATATTTCGAGTACCTACCTACCTGGGTAAATAGGTATGTAGGTATATGTAGAAAAAAAAATTGTATTATATATAACATTTATTTAAAAGAATAACATTAAACTTATCTTTATCTTTATCTTTATCTTTATGTATGATCTCAAGATTCAACTCGAACTAAATGCAATCTAGAAGGTTTCTTGGATAAAATAATCCTATTTTTATTTTAATGTGCGACATCTATTGACCTTTCTGCAAAGCTGGGATGATATTTTTTTTTAATAACTTATAACATTATCTGCAATAATTAAATATTGTAATTAAATATTATTCACTCATTAATTTATTTAAAAAAAAAACATCTATTTTAAAGAATAACATAATAATTATTGATCATATTTCCTCCAAGATGCCGATAGACCGATAGACTATTTTTGTACGGGGAAATTTTAGTACCTACCTGCACATTTTTTACCAACATCAAGTTCATACAAGTAGATTCAAAAACTTTCGCAAGCAGATAAATGATTTTAGACTTTATTTCAGAGCTTAATAAAAAAAATTCCGATTATTATAACAAGATTATTCTACTCGTAGTATTTAATTAAATCATCTCCACACTAATAATATTTTTGATGACCAATTTTTAAAACCAAAAACAAGACGCATTATTTTGAAATTCATCTATAGAAAAATTAATCTCTGGTTTAATCACATTGCCTGTATTTTTAGGCGTTTCTTAAGAGGAAGCTACAAGCCAAAAATGTGTATATTATTCTTGGTAAACCTTTGGTAGGTATTGCAGGTAATAGGCATTAAATCGCTTGACAAACGGAGTCTAGAAACGTTCGATTTCAAGCACAAAACTGGTTTTTATTTATTTTGTAAATAATTTTATAAGAAAGCAAAAAAGTTGATCAAGTGAAACTGTCACAGATAATCTTAGCTATAATACTGTATTTTTTTAAAGTTGTTTCCTTTGCGCGTTCATACATTTATATTGAAAAAAATTTTTTTTTAGTAGTTTACATTTATATTTTTTATTGAGTAATTAATTATTTTAATTGTATTCTACTCAAGCGAAGCGATAGGAAAACCTTCAATTCTAAAGCATATTTTTTGGTATTCATAATGTACACCAATTCATTATAAAGATTAATCAAAATAGTGATTTGTGATCATTATTGGTGGCTGCATGGATAAAAATGAGTAGGTAGGTACTGCCGATTTAATAAAATCCTGTTAAAAACGTGATGCCACTCCATTTCCCAACAAAACATCAGTAAATTCACAATATATCCGAACATGTGTTCATGCGGCTACGCTTATCCTAGTAAAAATAACGACGAAATGTGAAAATTATTATAATTTTTATCAAAACTTATTCCGACGTCTTCATAACACGTTCGTGTTTTACTGATAGTTTCTTAAGAAAATTCACGTCAATTCATTCGTTAAAGGCCTGCAGTAGGTACCGATTTTTCCAGGAAAATTAATAATTTGACCAGATTTTCAATAAATTAGCAATATTTTATATCAGTAAGTATTCTCCGTGTCTCATTCATCTTTAGTGGCAAAAAAGACTTCTACAGCGAATCAAGACATTATTTTTTCTACATTTATCGGAGAAAGTACTGTGTCATCACATTAAACAAAACGCAAACTCCTGCCGCTACTGCGCACTGCACTAATTGTGATATATTTGTGTATTGGCTACCTACTCTATATAGAATACAATATATTATATACGGAAGAATTCACTTAATTAGCCTTGTTCCCTTGTAAAAATGCGATCGCAATGTTATAAATAAATTAACATATAGGATAAGAAAAATGAAGAATGAATAATGGGTAAGCTCACCTACTGGAATTGTTATGGAATCATTTGATTAATTTATTCTGTCAAGCATTAGCGTAGGTACCTACATGTACATTTAGTACACTGTACACCAGTGGCGGTTCTTCCCTTAGATCAATTGGTATTTGACCCCCCAAATTTATAAGACAATAATAATAATCAATTAAATTCATCAAAATAACTGGTATTATTCTTAATTTATTTAAAATGTAACGCGAAACAGCAGCGGCGGCGAGTGACTAGCAGTGACATCTGTTGTCTCTAATATAAGCTTTCATTCACAAGTCCACACGATTCGCTGGGTCAATTTAAAGAATGTCCACTTTTGCATCTTCTGTCCCTATGCCCGCCATAGAATAAACGAGATGGCACCATATTTTTCGTCGAAGTAAAAATTAGGTACCGAAGAAAGCTTAGGGACGCTTAGGTCATGACCGTGAGGGAGACAACACGATGAATATTATATGTTTTATTGAGATGGTGACATAAACAAATGTCGGTTTTTCATTTTACACGATTGTAGTGTGTGGAACAATGGTTGTTTTTCAATTAGATAGTTCGGGAAAGGTTTGGAATAATTATTTATGTTGTTATCGATTTAGAATGAAGCTGAAGAATGAAACAAAACAAAAAACGTAAAAGATCACTGTCAAATAGAATCAAACTAAACTTTTATTTACTTTAATGTAGTGCACAACTACATTAAAACTTAATATCTTAAAAATAATTTGCCGTAACTACATGGATTGTGTATTTATTTCAAATTTACTATATTAACATAATATGTATTTAGAGTTGCGGACTCTAAATACTATAACAAATTGATATAGATAATAATATATGGGCATTTTTCACAATATCAAATAAAGATTAGTCACACATTTTTTCAAATGACCTACCACGCCTGGATCCCTAGAGCCGCCTCTGCTGTACACCGACCTTCTGAATTCATTACTTTTTGTAAGGAAAATGCTGATAAAATAAGCCATTTTTAAAGATACTGTTTATAATTTGTTCGCTTTTTGGAACTGCTCATTTAGATCTCATAGAAATCGTTGTGCCTCCCGTACTGGCATGGTGAGAAATATGATGTTAACTGTGTTGGAAAGACAAAACACCGCACATTATATTCAAATCTAAAAGTTAACCACAGAAAAAATGTATGTACATCTCCATTAAACCAAAATTTCCTACAAAAATGCAAA
Source organism: Hesperophylax magnus (assembly GCA_026573805.1). Taxonomy (NCBI): domain Eukaryota; kingdom Metazoa; phylum Arthropoda; class Insecta; order Trichoptera; family Limnephilidae; genus Hesperophylax; species Hesperophylax magnus. The sequence continues at coordinate 5,458,000 of JAIUSX010000184.1, read as the reverse complement.
AAAAAATTGACTTTGATTTTTTTTTAAATGACCATTATCACAATGATAATTCATCACATCTTTAAAAAGTTATATAAAGCCATGGAAAGTGATGAAACAAAAACTTTATTAACTGGGTTAAGTAGGTTAGGTTAATTTTTTTTATTTTTTTCATCGTTTCTAATGACTTTATATCACTTTTAAAAAGTGTGTTGAATTGTCACTGTGTTGAGTTATCATGGAACCATTTATTTATTTAAAGTATCTGAAACATTTCTAGGCGACCAAATTTTCAAACCAAAAACACATGATTTTGCATTGCTCCGTAGTGTAATATTTCAAATTGAGCCGCTATCAATAACACACCTTACGTAGATGGCGATAAGACTTAAATTCCCGCTTAACACCATCCGCCTGTTTTGATTTATGCAAGAAAAAAACATGGCCAAAAAGTGCCTTTTATTTTATTTTGTGGATTTCAGGCATAAATATTTATTTTTTTTCTGATCATTTTATAAATAACTTAATTTACCACATTATAAAATAAAATCATAACCGAAAATGGGTTCGTAAGTAAGAGATTTTGAACTTTAAAACAGTTTTCATAGGCCTATACATTATTTTTTTCGGGGCTTATAAAAAGACTTATATAAAAAAAAAACTCGATTATTTCAAAGGCCAAGATGTATTCTACTAGCAGTATTTAATTAAAGCATCTGAAACATTTGTAGGCGACCAAATTTTCAAACCAAAAACACATGATTTTGCATTACTATGTAGTGCATCGCCTTAACGACATAAGTGAAGAATCCATGCACAGAAATAAAAGAAGCGCGGCCCTGGTGTATTGTACAAACCTATGGTTGAATTTGCGCTACAAAATCTTTAATATAAAGTGGTAATCTTAACAACATAAGTGATGATTTCGTGTAAAAACTATATATATGTACGTTAGAATTTGTCCTAGCAGGCATAGAAAATTGATATTTCCGTGGGGTTTATTTGAATTATTTCTGATGAACCTATTAATAAAATCTCAGATGTTTCTAGAGGGATCCCTCGGGAAGTTACTAATTCATCATCTAGAAAAAATAAAATCTGGTACTTGCAGCCAATTTTATAGTAGAAAAACATTTTATAAAACTTTCAAACCGTTGTAAATGGTAAGGTACAGTTTTTGTTAAATATAAATAACTTACATGTATAGGGATCGCTCTAAAATATATTTATCGTTTCGAATTTGTCGGAATTAATTAAAATGTTAGCCTCGAGCGAACCTCCGTTATTGTGTCACCTTAAATAAATGCGCAACGGCGTATGCATGTTGATTATTTTATGGAGCGATTCAAAAGAATGCCAATTATTTTTATTGGAGAGGGACGTTATTGTTAAAATTAACATAGCTTCATCAGTGGAATGACTGGGAAAACGCTGCAAAAGTCAATGGGTCATCATGCATTTCAGGCAAAAGCAGTTTGGAACATTTGAAAAGTGGAAGTAACTTACCAAATGCCCGGAGTGGGGCTATGGCATATGACATCCAAGGGAGAAGGAGGAAGGTTAGACAGTATCTGGCTATTCGTATTTAGTCACTAGACACGGCTAAAGCCATGTCAAAAAACTTTTTGATTCTTATTTGTGATCTTTACTGACCGCAACTCCACTGAGAGTAACCTCTCTAATAGCTATAGGTACATGCAATAATAATAAAATATCGTAAAACTTAACTTCCATATTATTGTGTCTAGTTTATTTCAACTTGTCTTCTACATTTTTTTATTATTCTCATTTATACGATAAACCTACAATTCTTATTTCTTTTCAAAAATCTCTCCTCTACGTCAGGTTCAGAATACTAACAATTTTGAAATCTACTCGTATACCGACAAATATCCTTGAACTAAGTGGTGCCACCTTGGCGCGACAAGTAAATGTGTTGCGTCTTCGGGTATTTCCGCCTCGCCGAAGCATTCTGAGGCATAGATGAATTCTAACCGGTTCAATTTAACATTCATAGTATTACTTTTATTTTTCCGACTTTATGTCCGGGTTAAATCTTCCCCACAAGAAAAACTAAACCTTCCACACATTTGTCCACAAATGATTATCTAGTCAATTCACATTATGCAAGTGCATTATATAAGCATAATAAATACAAAATAATACAAGAACAACATGTCAACTCACTAGAGATCAAATGGGAAAATAATTTACCGACTCCAGATATTTTCATATGAGAGGGTTCGGCACGGTAGAACTTCTAATTAGACCTATAAATCCTACTGATCCCTTGGTATAAATATTTAAAAAATCTCTCGTAATCCTACATGTATTTAAAATGACTGATTTTTTCATTTTTTTTAATAAATTCTTTGACAGATCTAATACGCCTAAATTTTGAACGAGAGAACTAGGTATAAAGCCAGTAGCCGAAATAACAAATGGTAATATTTTTATAATCTGAGTATGCCAAATTCTTTTAATTTCATTTCCTAAATCTGTGTATTTACCTATTTTTTCAGAAACAGATATTTGAATATTACAGGAATTTAGAATAGCGACAACAATGATATAAGTTATTTATTAAATTTTGTTATGTAAAACTATATCGGGTCTGTTATGACTAATCGTTCGGTCTGTTAGTATAGTTTTACCATATTATTGTAGCAATTCTACATCAACGTCCCAATATCACACTCCTATGCGACGGATTCAACAGCTAGGAAACAAATACTCCGATGTTGTTGATATATTTAGTACATCAATTTCATTATTTAAGCATACCTTATTGAAGTATTTTTCATCAAGTAGGGGAATATTTTGATAAAGCTATTTAAATTGACAGTATTTTTAATTTATGTGTTTTAAACAGTCTTCTCTGCATTATTTATTAGTATAATTTCTTAAATATTGTTATATATGTATGTAAAAGCCTTAATAGGCGTAAAATAAATAAATAAAAATTATATATTTTATAAGATTAATTTTCTAAAAATGAATTTGGTTCGTATTCATAATATGGCAATATGTGTTATGTGTTTTGAGTTGCGGTGGTATTATTATTATTTGGTAATTATTAGCTTTAGAATGACCGACATTTAGGGAGTGCGTGGCTCCAATGATAAAGATAAATAAATTAAATTTTAAAAACTCGAAAGTGGCGTGATCTCTAAAACAGCTGTTACACCAAATAAAACAACAGTTTTATAACCAATAATATTTCAGTTAGTAGGTAGGTACACGGAGCAAACTTACTGAAATGAAATATTGTTAATTTATTAAAACTCTCTTCAAATTATCCGTTTTTGTCTTAAAAAAGGGAGTGGAATTCACAAATGTCATAACAAGGAATCAGTAAAGCTCGAATGTATTATGAGGAAGTCGGAACAAGTGTTTTTCAAAATAATAATATTTTCGCACCTCGTCATTATATTTATTTCTAGAAGGCCACCTGCGTTAACATGTATTCAGATATATTCTGAATGACTAATATTTTATTACGAAATTTTCATGCAGTCACATTTTTAACAGTATCTTGATTTTTAAAAAGCCGTACTCATTTTTCTCCGTGTGCCTTTAGGTTTTTTAGTTTTAACTTTTTAAATACGCAAAGTCTCATGGCGATGATTTTTTAGCAATACGACAATACACAAATTATCCAAATATTTGTCTTATTTATTATTTATTAGATTGTACAAATAAGTATCGGTATCGGTATCGGTATCGGTATCGGTATCGGTATCGGTATCGGTATCGGTATCGGTATCGGTATCGGTATCGGTATCGGTATCGGTATCGGTATCGGTATCGGTATCGGTATCGGTATCGGTATCGGTATCGGTATCGGTATCGGTATCGGTATCGGTATCGGTATCGGTATCGGTATCGGTATCGGTATCGGTATCGGTATCGGTATCGGTATCGGTATCGGTATCGGTATCGGTATCGGTATCGGTATCGGTATCGGTATCGGTTTCGGTATCGGTATCGGTATCGGTATCGGTTTCGGTATAGGTATCCGTATCGGTATCGGTATCGGTATCGGTATCGGTATCGGTATCGGTATCGGTATCGGTATCGGTATCGGTATCGGTATCGGTATCGGTATCGGTATCGGTTTCGGTATCGGTATCGGTATCGGTATCGGCATTGGTATCAGGCTTTTCAGTATTGAGTAACTGGCACATAACAATATAGAAAACTTCCGCACAGCTTGCACGTAACCAAAATATCGCTCAGCACTCTCCTGTCACTTTTGACGTTCGATTTGCTATTCGATTTGCTAACCCAACATAAAATAGACTCGATAATAAAAACTAAAAATATAACATCTTGACTTCTGAACACTCTCAAGTCAAATATGGACGCTTTAAAATGGAGGCCAAAAAAACAACACACACAGAAGGTTTTGTGGCAGTTCAAAAAAAGGCATATATATATACCTAGGTACGATACACGGCAGGTTTTGGTGTCTGACGTTTCGAAAACGCGTCGTCATCCTTTTTCGTAATTAATTTAAATCGAAGGTGACTCGTCAGTAATGCACAAAGTAAACAGTAGCCATTGGTCTTTTGTTGAGGAACTTCTGGATTTTTATTGAGATAAATCGATTCAGTGATGGCGTATCGAAACGATTTAATCTGAGTATAATTGTTTCTGTGGGTGTAAGAGAATGTTTTCATATTTGAATGGGTTTGTATTTTGTATGCATTTATCAATGACGCGCATAGTTAAGGGATGATAAATTGAATTTTCAATAATAGAAAATAAGGGTTGCAATATTTTTTCAACAGCACTCAGTATACTCAGGACAAATGGAACTTCTTTGAGTCCTGTGCTGTATTTACATTTGTAAATTTAAAAAATAAAAGCACTAATAATCACTTAAAAACGAAAAAAAAATTCCGTTCAAGATATCATGTTTTCTCTTCCTAACCTGTTTCTTAAACTCAAATTACAATTTTTGTATCATTTCCCTGACGCAAGTAACCCCTTTTTATGAAAACGAAAAAGACTATACTGCCGTAGTAAGTAAAAACACAGTGCATTCATTGAGCCTCTAGAGCAGGGGTGGGGAAACTGCTGTTGGTGTGGCCCGCGAGCACTTCGAACCACAGGAAAAAAATATTTGGGAACGCCAGAATGGTTTTCTTCAGTGCTTCCGATATCTTTTTAAGACAACATTACAAAACCCAGAAATAGGAATAACACCTACCTTACCAGATACAAATAAATAGGCGATCTATCTTCACTTTTTAATTTTTGTTATTATTTTAGTAATAAGAAATTAAACGTGTAATACGAAATTACGTGCACAAGGATTCACTCTTGAATTAAAATCAGTTTTGTATTCAGAATTTAAAGATAAAATTACAGCTGTGGTTCCATCTTCAGACGCATTGTGAAGGAAAACTTTATCGTGTTTGAAGTGTAGTTATCAAACCCAAGACTGCAAAAATCAGATGAAATCATTTTCTAGTGCTGGGTATAGTTTTAATCAAAGCTCGCACAAAGATTCAATTTTAAGAAAAGCAGTTTTGTCTTCCGAATTATGTGTTAAGGCGATGCCATACGTAGTAATGCAAAATCATGTGTTTATGGTTTGAAAATTTGGTCGCCTAGAAATGTTTCAGATGCTTTAATTAAATACTGCAAATAGAATACATCTTGGCCTTTAAAACGATCGAGTATTTTTTAGATAAGTCTTTTTATAAGCCCAGAAAAAAATAATGTATAAGGCCTATGAAAACTGCTTTAAAGTTCAAAATCTCCTACTTACGAACCCATTTTCGGTTATGATTTTATTGTATAATGTGACAAATTAAGTTATTTATAAAATGATCGAAAAAAAATTAAATATTTATGCCTGAACATCCACAAAATAAAATAAAAGGCACTTTTTGGCCATGTTTTTTCTTGCATAAATCAAAACAGACGGGAATTTAAACCTTATCGCCATCTACGTAAGGGTTGTTATTCATAGCGGCTCAATTTAAAATATTACACGACGTAGTGCATCGCCTTAAAGTTCCAGTTGCGAATTCATCTGTTGACGCATTTCGGAGGAAATCGTTCGCTTGTTCCGAGTGAAGTTTATATTCTCATCATATGCCACAAAATTTGCTTATTCCGCGTGTAACGATTATTTAAGCTCATGGACCATTATGCAGAATTACTCTTAAGTTTAAACCGGTCTTTTGAACGTACCTTAAAATTTTGATTTGCGGACTCATCTGTAGATGCAACTCAAGGGAAACTATTCTCGCGTTCCGAGTTCAGTTATAAATCTCTGGTAGTAAACTCATTGGTCAACGAAGATTCTTACCTAGTGTAATAAATACTTAATAAATAAATTCATGTTTTTATTACTTCGGTTAGGTTCGTGTTCAGAATTTATTAAATTTATTTTGAATTTATAAATCATTATTAAATTATCCAGCCAGTACTCCACTGACTGGCATTTCTCACATGCGGAGTGTGGGTATTCGGGCATCGGCTACCTATTTTGATATTCATTCATAGATTCAGTCCATCATACAAAGAGTTATCCATTGTATGGCCGTGTCTTCCATCAGTCCGTCAGGCAGCACAAAGCAGAGGTCACGCCGCGTACAAGCTCCTGTGGAAACAACGCAGAGCAACTAAAAAAATTATGAGATAGTTTTGGTCAAATATGACGTTAGTGATTTTAAATGGTATATTTTTTGGGAATATACGGTTATAAACACGATTAAGTCAAATTCTTAATAGTATCTAGCTAGGTACCTACCTGGATTAAGAGGAAGCTACAAGCCAAAAATGTGTATATTCTTGGTATCTCTTATATTGTACAAAACTGGTTTTTATTTATTTTGTAAATAATTTTATAAGAAAGCAAAAAAGTTAATCAAGTGAAACTGTCACAGATTATTTTAACTATAATACTGTATTTTTTAAAAGTTGTTTCATTTACGCGTTCATCCATTTCTATTGAAAAAATATATTTTTTAGTAGTTTACGTTTATATTTTTTATTGATTAATTTATTTTTTTATTTGTATTCTACTCAAGCAAAACGATAGGAAAACCTTCAATTTATCTAAGGCGTATTTTTTGGTATTCATAATGTACACCAATTCGTTATAAATATTAGTCAAAATTGTGATTAAGCATTAAGCTTCGCCTTAAAGGGCCGCCACACTGGATTTCAAATTCAATCCAACGGAAAAGTGTTGCAAAATCTATTACTTTTTTTTACACCAACCCCACACAGGAAGCTTTGAGAAAAACAATTTTACTCAGGGACTATGCGATGGCATATGTCTTGGGATTCTGTGTGGGGGTTCTTTTTTAGGGAAAGAAAGAAAGAAAGGGGAAAAAGTTCTGGGAAGGTATGACGGTTGGGTAGGAATCTAGGGATCACTGTGTCCAAAAGTGATGGACATATTAATATATCCCTCCCACTGCGGCGCAAGGCGATCGATCGAGAGGCTGGGGGAGGTCAAAGGATCTCCCCAAACTAGCCTATCCCGATCTGGCACGCCACTCAGCTGGTGGGCAGGTGTATCCTGAAAACACACACAACCCGGGCACCCTTGCTAAATCACCAAACGAAGCGAACCACTTAATTGAATCGTGTGTTAGGCGGCTCCCCTATGGACCGATGGGTTAAGGAGCTTAAGAAATAATTAATTAATTAATTTAGTAAGGAGTAGACTTGAAAGTGGGTCGGTGATTTGGAGTCCACACCAGGTAAATTATTCTCTCATGTTGGAGAGAGTTCAGAAGAAATTCTTGAGATTTCTCTACATGAGGGAGTATGGCTACTACCCGTGGCTCTATCCCACTGACTTTCTTTTGGGTATGCTCGGAATGAACTATCTACGGGTCAGAAGAGTTGTGCGCATTGCTACACATTTCTTTAGACTGATTCGTGGATGGTTTGAAAACTCGGTCATCATGGAGAGCATTCATTTCTATGTTCCCGATGGTTATGTACGTCACCGACAACATAGACTATTTTATCTCCCAGCCTGCAGAACTAACTTGCCAATGGTCATGCCTGTGGGGAGAGCAATCTTGCTGTTGAACAGAATCAATTCGGATATCGACATGTTTGCCATCAATTAAGCTTCCTTTAAAATGCAAGCTCTATTATCCCTTGTATAGTTGATATACACCCTGTAAATATTAATCTTAGAATTCTTATTATAAAAATAATTTAAAAACGCTTTGAAATGAACAATTTTGTATTGTTTTTGAAATTAATAAACAAATTGAATTGAATTGAATAAGATGCTGCGCTGTAAACCGTGCTTTTTTAAATGTGTAGGTATACCGCACAAGAATTCCAACTGCTCCCAATCGTCTGGAGCCAGTGAGACTATGGTATCTCCGATTGGGTATGTTGTGAGCCTGAAGGTAGTAGGTGTAGAAGGAGATGGGGAAGAGGAAGGTGGGTGAGTACCTGGCTATTCAGATCTGATCACAAAACACGGCTAAAGCCATTTCAAGCAACATATATCTTACACCATGGCGGTACTGAGACTATCCTCCACTCTGGATTGTGCCGCAAATATTTTTTAAATGAATAAATTGTGAAATAACACAAATTCTTCAAATAAAATGTACTTGCGCAAGCCAGGATTTGAACCCGCAACCTTTGAATTGCTAGTCGAGAGCCTTACTCCTCGACCACGGAGGCCATCAAATTTGAACGAACTTTACTTTTCTGCGCTGGGTTGTACAGCAATAGGTTGGTGTCAATTCCGCCTTCAAGTATTTTCTGTCACATACTACATTACTGTTTCCATTCAACGAATATCTTAACATGATTATCATACCTTATTAAATAGGCTAAGATGTTTCATGGGGTATTTAAAAATATAATTTACTATATAGTGACAAATCATGGGATATTATAATTGTAGGATTTGGGAAGCTGAAAATACTAAATAAATAAATATTTGCCTCGTAATCATTGCTTTTCATTTATTAATTTAAACCGCTTGTAGGACTTTTACATGATACTCATTTTAAGGCGATGCACTACGTCGTGTAATATTTTAAATTGAGCCGCTCTCAAAAACAACCCTTACATAGATGGCGATAAGGTTTAAATTCTCGCTTAACATCATCCGCCTGTTTTGATTTATGCAAGAAAAAAACATGGCCAAAAAGTGCCTCTTATTTTATTTTGTGGATGTTCAGGCATAAATATTTTATTTTTTTCTGATCATTTTATAAATAACTTAATTTGCCACATTATTCAATAAAATCAAAACCGAAAATGGGTTCGTAAGTAGGAGATTTTGAACTTTAAAGCAGTTTTCATAGGCCTATACATTATTTTTTTCTGGGCTTATAAAAAGACTTATATAAAAAAACTCGATTATTTCAAAGGTCAAGATGTATTCTACTCGCAGTATTTATTTAAAGCATCTGAAACATTTCTAGGCGACCAAATTTTCAAACCAAAAACACATGATTTTGCATTACTACGTATGGCATCGCCTTAAAAGATTTACTGCATAATATAGTGAACAGAACGTTTTTTTTTATTTTTAAAACAACAATAGCAAAATTCATAACAAAAAATTGACAATATTATAATTTATAATTTTGGATTTAAATGTACATAATATAAGAAAAGTAACAAAATAAGTAAACCAGTCTTGAAAGTGCAGATGGCATAAAAATAATATAAATTAATATATAATAGAACAGGTTGATAATACGTACCTAATTTACAATAAGAAGTAAATGAAAAAAATGTAATCACACCTACGCGATACTCTTAAATAATAATAATAATGCTACATAACAACATCATGCAGGTATGTCTTATCCTCTTATAATGATAAACTTATAATGTATTAAATCTGTCGATATCGATCAAGAACCTCTAGGTATCAGGATATTATGAGGATGCACTTCTATTAGGTACTGGGCGTCCGAGGGTAAAGTGCACTAACTGCAGAAGGTGATTATACATGATGGTACAAGTAAAAATGATGTTTTTTACCCACTAAAATATTTTTCAATGAAAATGTTTTTATCATACAAACATACAAACTTTTTGTTCCATGAAAACTAAATCAAAACGTTGAAATTTCGCAGAAAGCATTCTCCAAGTTAGTGCACTTTACCCCCGAACACCTTGTGTAAATATGTATCTGCGCTCCTACACAGAAAAACTTTCCGTCAAAAAAAGTGCTAATTTATTAAGAATCATATAGATTCATATTAAGTTGTGGTCAATGAATGCCCGCTCCATTCATTCCCCAGCGGGATTGATGAGATTCACACGACGACGCCTGAGGCCCTAGAATGGCTCGCAGATCTAGATGTCCCCCTCTGACCTCCCCCGACCATACGAATGAAGAAGAATATTAATAATAATATTATTATTAGTAAAATACCAATGTTTTGTCACGATGTCCGTACACGTGTTCATAAAAATCCTAATATGTTTTAAATACGTCATGATTTATTATTAAGACAAACGCAGGTGCGTAAACACGTGTTCTAATTTACTAATACATTATCAGGAAGCGGTGTGCAGTCCCGTTTTTAATAGTTTTACCAATAAGTTGAAAAGATTTTTAATAAATCAGCATCACTTATTTTTCTACGTGTAGTACCGAATTAACTACAATATCAAAAACAAAATCTTTCTGTAGGGTCCAAAATCTCTCTTTAAACACATTGACACACTGCTCGTTCGAGATAAAATCAATTGACACGCTTAGTTACATATTTTTTCAGACTCGAGACATCCTTAGCCTAAAAAAAGGGCATAAAAACTGACTCAAATGACCATGTAAAATCGCAGTTTCGTACAAATCTACCTGTAGAGGCGCCATCTAAAACGAACCGACAAAGACTCCACTCGCCTTAAAAAAAAATCTGTTATTTTTTTCAAAGTTCTACCTGACTTCATACCCAGGTATCTAGGTAGTTATTTGTACTAATATATTAAGTATAATGGTTCTTACTGATGGGTTCACGGTGTTTGGGTAACGAATAATAGTTTATGGGGACTCTTTGGGAGATACGATTGTGTTTCTACGGATTGTGATGATGCTACTGACGATAAAGGTGACACTTTTATTAGCTGCTAAATTAGCACTACGGTAGCATAATGATGTATTCATAGGCTTTTATAGGGCGGATAACGAATATAATAAGAAGATAAAATTTAAAAAAACTGGTAAAATATGGAGGTAGACTAGAAAAAGCACTGCGAGAGTTTTAGAATGAACGGCACAAGTGCCAATTACATAAATGACAGTTTTTGATACAAAAAAAAAGATTAATTATAAGAAAACTAGAATATAAGAAGTTAATAAAGAAGAAACAAAACAACCTTTTAATGCTTTTTAATGTTATATGTAATCTCTTTAGCCAGTTACTCCAAGCAGGTCAGTTACAAGACAGTATCTACCATATTATTGTAGCAATTCTACATCAATGTCCCAATATTACACTCCTATGCGACGGATTCAACAGCTATGAAACAAATATTCCGATGTTGTTTATATATTTAGTACATCGATTTCAATATATAAGCATACCTTATTGAAGTTTTTTTCATCAAGTAGGTGAATATTTTGGTATAGCTATACAAATTCGCTAACACGTTAACAGTATTTTGTCGGCTGAAAGAAAAAATTATTTTTGATTTTTTATATTGTTTACCTACATACTGTGTGGATCAAATTCAATAATATTTTTACTTTATATTTATTTTTGTGCAAGTGTTCTAAAAAGTCATTTCCTGCACTATTTACGAGTATAATTTTGTAAATATTGTTATATATATGTAAAGCCTTAATAGGCGTAAAAAATAAATAAATATTATTATTTTTTAATCTAATTATTATTATTTGTCATTGTTCTTATTTCTCTCTTGTATATATGTAATATGGCAGACTGAGGATGCACTACCCTCCTAGTCCTGTCGGATTAGAAACTTAAATATACAGGGTGTATCGGCACGCACCCGACAAACTTTAACCAGCTATTCCTTAGCACATTTGGAGTAAAAAATGTTATTGGCACTTTGCTGTCCGGTAACATTTTTTTTAATAAAAAAATTATTATTCATATTTTCACCACATGTCACCAATGTTTTATCCTTTGTCAAAGTTTGAAAACCCGTCTGGCAATATTTTGTTAGAGTTTCGTTGAATAATGTACGTACGTACCTACGTTGGCGCGCTTTTACAATCACAACGAAATGGCACAGCACCATTCGTCTCATTTTTAACTATTATTATTTAGTGTCTACGAAAGAGCGAAAACACTTTTTAACGCACTTGCTAATAACAGCTGTTGAACGCGAGAAACAAGGCAAATGACAGTGACGGAGTGTGGATTTTTTATTTATTTTTTGTTTTTATTGGAAAAAAAATGTTACCGGACAGCAAAGCGCCCATAACATTTTTACTCCAAATGTGCTGAGGAATAGCTGGTTAAAGTTTGTCGGGTACTTGCCGATACACCCTGTATAAAAACAAAAAAAAAACTCTTCAAAATATGCACTGCTTAACCCATCTGACTAAATTCAACAGAAATCGTTGTAACTTCCTTACCGTTGTGGTGAGAAATGTGATATGAGCGGTGTTAGAAAGAGAAAACACCATGCTTTATATTCGAATCTAGACCTGAGAAGAACTGAAACGTGCACTTACCCTTTAAAAATTTTAAAGAAATTTATAAATATTTTTATATGTAACGGCAATAAAGTTAGTTTTACTATAACGTTTGTAATAACTTTTTCTTTTAAAATAAGAGTGTTCATTCTTCAGTAATTTTAGTTAAAAAAACGTAAAAATTAAAAAATTTAATATTTAAATTGTATTTACTAATATATTTATATTTATTTCTAATAATAAAATACGAGATTGTATTTCACCACCTTTTCCAAACTGTTTTTAGTTTTCGGATGCGTTCAGAAATATTCCATTTATGTTTAGCTAAACGGAAATACTCCGATCGACTGACGGAATATGGCTGAGGCCCAACGAGTTAAATGTTTAAGTACAGCTTTATACATCAATAGAGGCATATAAAAACATCAGCTAACATAGCATAAGAGTTACCAATGGTGTATAATCTATTTATAACAGAATTGTAGCCTTAAACTGTAGTATAATCGTCACAATAATGCATACTGGCGAACCTTTATCTAATGGTAAGAACATGAAAGTTAATCAATTTAAATATATCAGGGCTATCTAATTGATAATTTACAACTTTGTATAAAAATCATCAAGTAAAATTAATGTAATAAAAATCATATATATTAATTCTAAAGAAATGCCAAGTCTGAAATTAATTGATTGCTTGTTGCCATTTAATTATATTTTTATGTGACAGGCTGTATAGAGCCACTGTCCGGAGCCGACAGGACCATGACATTTCCAATCGGGGGAATGTTGAGAGGCTGAAAGGACTGGCGAAGGGGAAGATATGAAGGTAGAGGATCGTTGGGAAGTAGCTGAATATTCAGATCTGGTCACCAAATACGGCTAAAGTAGTTCCATAATGTCAGTTTCCTGAAACAATTGATCGGTGGGATATGTCTTGGTCTTCTGGTGCATTATCTTAATGATAGACTTCTGAAAAATTTGTAGAGGTTTCACATGATTATTGTATGTTCCTCCCCAGGCGATTATTCCGTAGGAAATGGATGAAAGTACCGATGCATCATAAACAAGCCGTTTCGATTCAAAACATTGGTCTTTGATCAGAGTGATACGAGTATCTTTATTTTGCATTAGCTCCACATAGGAGGCCATGAGTAAATTAATTTTAAAGAAGTCATCTTAAGGGATGCTGTACAAAGGGTCTTGTTGACGAAAAGAAGGAGAGGAATTTCCAGGAAGGAAGTAGGTATGATGGGTAGGTAGGAATCTGGGGGTCAGTGTGTCCAGGAGTGAATCAATCCATCCCATGGGTCGAGAGAGTCCTCCTGGAGAGGGTTTCTATCGATCCGGCCAGCCACATATTAGGTAGTCACCAAACGTAGTAAGCCACTTCTATGGCAGAAGTGTTGGTTATCATCAGATTGACTCAGGGTCAGTGGTTTGGCGTTCAAATCCCGAAGTCTGCACACGTGCGTCCGTTAGAAAATGAATGGAACAGTCTAAAATCAGGCATGAAAACGTAAGGCCAATAATCTGCTATTTATAAATCATTAATTTCACTTAAGTTTCGCCGACATATAAAACAAACACCTAATTACAGACGTTTCTTTGTCTAATTTGCCAAATCTACCTGCTTTATATGATGTGTAGGACAGAGGGGCCGCCGACAGACAAAAAATGCCAACAATTAAAAGGCGCTAGCGGACTGAACAGGTAAGGTTAGGTTAGGAGAAAGTCCCTTTTAGTTTTAGGTGTTTTTTGGTCCACTTTCCTCGGGGGTGTGTCGAGTGTTTATTCCGTCCTTTGTTCCGAGCCGAATACCCCCGTGCTGGTCGACAGTCACGTTACCACGGAGCTTTATTTTGCCAAATGCCGCTAGCCTAAAATTTGCAAGGTAAAAAATTAACCTGTGGACGAAGTAAATTATTATTGGACCAAATTCAAATGTGGATGTTGAGTGACTAGATTTGAATTGCTAGGAACGGCGACATAGCTATAGCATTCACACGGGGGTTCGACAAGGTGGGAGGGCAAGGGAGAAGGAGGAGTGAGGGGGGGTTGGAAAGTTTATTAGAAGGTTTTTTCGGACCTCCACTAAACACAACATATTATTTACATACTTGATAAAACACATTGATAAAAGAGACGATTTAAATAATATTTATTTATTTATTTATTTATTTATTGACGCCCTATTGGGCTTTTGAGTACCTACATAACAATTACAAATTTCATTTTTAACAACAGTATAAAACAAACAATAGAAAATCGAAATAAAATATAATGATTTCTCATACATTATTTACATTTAAAAAATGGTGGACTAATTTGGCTTTAAATGTATTGAAGTTTAAATTAAATATGTCAGCGACATCACTTAGTTCATTGGCCAACCTATGTATTCTTTCTAACACAGAATTCGTAGCGAAGTTATTGTTGTAGAATAAAATATTCCGTCTAGTATATTTTGGAGGTACCTATATGTAAAGATAGCAAATTTATAGTGTCAGGGCAGTCCAACCTTGAATGAACAATTTTATATAATAAAGGGAGATCAAATATTTTTCGCCTTTCAGATAATTTCGATAAGTTAAGTTTACTGCGTAAATTGACATAATTGATTTCAATAATAGGAATACCAATTGTGAAATTAATAAAACAATTTAATTCATTAATAATTAATATAAAATTAGTTAATTAATAAATAATATTGTTGTATATACCAGGAATGTAACCTACAAGTAAGTTATTCTCTTTTTTCCTACGGAATACTTACCAGACCTGAGTGCTCTAAAAACGAGATCTCTGAGCCGTATGCGTGGTAAAACATTATATAGTCGTGTGAGAAATGTGAAGATCCGCAAAGAGTACAAACCCGATGTAAGCGTATTGAGTAAGATTACGAAAGGGATGCTTAGAAGATTTGGACATGTAGAGCGAATGAACGAAGAAAGGAGTGTAAGGAAAATAATTGTAGAAGAAGTCGTGAGAAAGACATGACACGATCAAGTGAATCAGATAATTGAGTTGGGCCATGTCAAGAGTCAGAATAATAGAAGAGTATGTTTGAGACGATGTATGAATGTGAATGAGGCAAGGAGTGTGTGCTAAGACCGAGTATTTTAAAACAAAACAAAAATAAATAAATACTTGAATTTAAAAAAAAAAGTTTTCAGAATGGTTTTCTAATTCGATCATGTCCAGAATGAAATATTCCCATTGGTATATTAACAAAAAGCCAGGTAACGGCGTGTTGGTTAGTTGGTTAGTTAGTTAGTTAGTTAGTTAACCACATCTGAAATTTAATCCCTTCCTTCATTTCTCCTTTTGACTCTTGTTTGACCAACTATGACAGCGATGCAAATCTAGACTACTCACAGCTTAATCAAGATGCCTACAAATAAAAAGTGCGTACATTAATCATCATCAATTTGGAAGAATTATGCTTCGTCATCACTTATCCTCTTTCTAAAACACTGGCAATGCAATAAACGAACTAAATGTAAGAATATTTACTCAGAATAAGGAACTTCAGTTATAAATGTTAAGGCGATGCAATACGTAGTAATTTAAAATCATTTGTTTTTGGTTTGAAAATTTGGTCGCCTAGAAATCTTTCAACTTTGAAATTATCGAGTATTTTTTAGATAAGTCTTTTTATAAGCCCAGAAAAAAATAATAAAAATTGCTATGAAAACTCCTTTAAAGTTCAAAATTTCCTACTTACGAACCCATTTTCGGTTATGGTTTTATTATATAATGTGACAAATCAAGTTATTTATTAAATGATTGAAAAACATTTTAATATTTGTGCCTTATCGCCATCTACGTAAGGTGTGTTATTGATAGCGGCTCGATTCAAAATATTACACGACGTAGTGCATCGCCTTAATGACTTGAAGTAACATCTTCGGATAAAACTAAAACGTCTGTGTAGATATATATTTTATGTGAATCCCAAATGCTTTTTACTGTCCGGAACCAGTGGGATTATGGCATCACTAGTAAGGATATCTTGCGAAATTGCAGGGAGTTAATAACTATTTAGAAGTTCACTAAAAACGGCTAAATTAATTTCAAGTAGGTACCTAATGTTCCAAATCTGAATTATTGTGGTTTTTCATCTGTAGGTTACAGGAAACATTCACCAATTACTAATGTGAACCACTCAATTAATTATGTTATTATTATCTTGTAACTAAGTTAATATAGGTTCGGTATATCAGTTGATTTTAAGCTTGGCTTGGTTTATAACATAATCCGTACATAGGTCGTTAGCCTAGTTATCACCAATAAATATTAAACTATTGTCTATGATTTGAATAGAGCAATGTGTTTATTTTTTCTTTGTATAACCAAACTACTGTTACCATTCTACAGAAGTGGTATATCTAATACCTATACTGTCATCGCGAGCCCTCAAAATGTTAACTACTAATGTTGATGAAATAATTAAAAACACTTTGTTTTTACCACGATAATCTTTATTTTTTTTAAAAATCATCATGTTTTGAAAACGATGTTCTCTTCATCAGGACATTAAATGTTCTAAAAACTAAATTATCAAGTATAGAAAGACAGGCGTGGATAGAAATGGAAGTAGTAGTGGGGGAACGGGAAGAGAGGTGGAAAGGAGAAATTTTTTTTTAATTATTTCATTAATAAAATGGTGCCACAAAATGAATTTTTCAAAATTTGAAGTACTAATGTTGAGTTGATTTTAGAAAAAATTTCTCACTTCAATCAGCATGGTGATATGCGAGTACTTTTGGTAGAAATTTTTAAAAGTATTTGTTTTGCTGGAGTCATTGTTGTACTCTTCTTGAAATTATGACTAACCAACAACTTAAAACAACTATCCTGACGTCGCAACTCGAATGAAATATTTTAGATTGATTTATCACTATTAAAAACATCATCATATTCGTCCTTACCTTATCTAAAATTGCCGCAACTCCATTCAACATCTCATCTGTTCTAAGTCTGAACTGGACTTCAATCTTCCATATATTTTTTAAATTTATCAATTTGAACAAAATTAATATATAAATTTACCTTCTCACTCCTGAAGGGCCAGAAAAATTTGAAAAAAAACACTTAATTCCTCATCGCTCTAAGAATATAATAGTCCATACTGATTTTTGTGAGATGTAAGGATGCAATTTTTTTAGGTAGGTAAACTTCAAGTTGGACAAATGATTATAAGCAATAATTATTCGCCTGAAATATCAATACAAATTAAAAATATCTCCCGAGTAAAAATAAATGCCGCCGACGGGAATTGAACCCGTGCCTTCTGATGTCCGGTCAGACGCTCTGGACCACTGAGCCATGTCGGCTTATTTACAACTCGCCAAATAATTCAATATTTACTAGTACTTCAATCTACAATTACTGCTTATTTTGTTTTTTCCACCTTGACAATTCAAGTTTGACATTCTGAAAGGAACTATTCAGCCGCTTAAAATTGAGCAAGGAATGTCGTATATAGCGAGGATACGGACTGACTGATATACCAAGCTATATTCACACCCAGAAAAGGAACCATAATTTATCTGGTAATACAATACTGTACATTGTACCCTTTTACACAAAAAATCGTTAAATAAAAACTTGTTAAAATCACCGACAAGTCAATAAATGAATAAAATGTAATAATGTTTACTCGGAATTGTTTAACAAAGGAAGAACTAATTATTGGCTCATTTCGTCTTTATTCTTTCCTAATCAGGTTTTTTTTTAAGCCACGTTCGCTTTATGATTATTGGTCTTTATACCAAGACGTAAAGGGTGAATTTCGAGATGATTAATTTACTAAAGTTGATGAACAAACTTCATTTATAATAAATTTAAAATATATTGATGTGACTTTCGTGTTGCCCGGGTTTATTAAGTGAGGTGTGTTCAGATACTGGCGGAAAATGCGCCTGCCCATCAGATGCAGAGAGAGAGGCCGGTTCGGGGACACCCTTTGACCTCTACAGCTAGTCTCTCCTTGCACCGCAGCGGGAGAGATGGATACATACGTCCGTAACTCCTGGACACACTGACCCTTAGATTCTACCGACCCCTCATACATTTTTCCATCCCAGAACTACCTCTACCACCTTTCCTTAAAATACCATCCACACAGCTTTCCCTAAGATAACATAGGCCCTGAGGGAAAATACATTTTGCTCGTGGCCTCCCGTGTGGTGTTAGTCTAAAAAAAACATTATAAAACCATTCAAATTTATGATTTTTTCTCTTCTCATCTTATCTCATGACTAGGACAAGAGGTAAAGTCCTATTCATCGCCTCGATTAGACTACTCCAGGAATTCTTGTCCTGCATTAATTCGGCGGCCTCCGTCCATAGCATGCCCAGCCTGTTCTTGTACAGCCACTGAGAGGCGATTCTGGTTAACGAAAATTCCTTAATTTTAAGGTTAAGGACAATTCCTTATCCTAAGTAGAACCGGAGTTGCTTCAACTTGGCCTGGGACGGTCCGCTGGACGTCTTTCCTCTGAAATGACTCAGATATTATTAATAAAATTCGGTCTTCTAGCATTCTCAGTACGTGACATTTATAAATCTACCTCATACACACCTCATTAGTAAGTTTTCTGCGAATGCTATCAGTCATGAGTCACTCACTACTCACTTACTCACTCACTACTCACTGCTCACTACTGCGGTTTACAAATTATTTCAAAAGTACTTAGCCCTGTTTGGTGACCATATCTGAATAACCAGGTACTCCTCACGTTCCTCTTCCGCATCTTCTTCTCATCCCCACTACCTTCAGAATCACAATATTCCCCAATTAGGGATGCCATAGTCTCATTGGCTCCAGACGGTTGGGAGCAGTTGGGACTCTTGTGTTGTTAACTGTTAACCAACCAAACGAAGTTCGTAATAAAATTCGATTGAATCTAAAAATTATCAATTTTTTTTTATAAATAACAGTTCTCCATTGTTATTATTTTTTTTTAAATCGAGTGATTTCTTTAATAAGTAATTTTAAGCAACTCTTTCCACTGCTGCATTGTGAAAACTATTTTTTTTTAAATTATTTAAGCACAAATTACCTCACCAGACAAGGAACCTTCACTTTTTTAAATATAGAGGAACGATATATTGTAAGGATATTTCTGTTCTAGAAATGAGATCCCTAAGGCGTATGTGTGGTAAAACAATGTATGTTCGTGTGAGAAATATGGAGATCCGCAAAGCTGATGTAAGCGTAATGAGTAAGAATAAGAAAGGGACGCTTAGATGGTTTGGGCATGTAGAGCGAATAAGCGAAGAAAGGAGTGTAAGAGAATATATGACGCAAATTTGAATGGTAGCAGAAGTCGGGGACGCCCGAGGAAGACATGGCACGATCAAGTGAATTAGATACTTGTGTCGGGCCATGTCAAGAGTCAGAATAATAGAAGAGCATGTATGAATGTGAATGAGGCAAGGAGTGTGTGAACAAGACGGATTTTTTAGCGGTCCTTCCTCTCTGCCTACCCCTGCAGAGAAGCGTCGTGATGGTTAGTTAGTTATTTAGTTACAACGTACGACATTTATTTGCAAATAAATAAATACATGAATTTTTAAAAAAAATGTTTTTCAGAATGGTTTTCTAATTTGACCATGTCCAGATTCCTTCCCATGGGAAAATCAACAAAAGGCCAGGTATCCTGTAGACATAACTTTACAGTTTTATGATCCATTTATTTTAATTAGTCATTTTCACACTAGCTTATTGGACCATCCGTCCATCGGGCATCGCAGCACGTGTTCAGGCAAATTAAAAACGGTCGTCTGAGATTTTTCAGACCTTACAGCCCAGTTATACATACCGATTCTGGAACCAGAGAATTCAAAATATCCGTATGGCAGATAATTAATTTTGATAATCAGTCCATTAAAGTGTCGATTTTCATGATTTTACTGGAAATTATTTGCGACTCAATTTCTCTCAAATATATACAAGTTAGTTACATTCCTGGTAAAATTATGGCGAAGCTTAATGCCAAATCACAATTTTGACTAATCTTTATAACGAATTTGTGTATATACATTATGCAAATCAAAAAATATGCTTTAGTTAAATTGAAGGTTTTTTTATCGCTTCGTTTGAGTAGAATACAAATAAAAAAATAAATTACTCAGTAAAAAATATAAATGCAAACTACTACAAAAAATATTTTTTCAATAGAAATGTATGAACGCACAAAGGAAACAACTTTAAAAAATACAGTATTATAGCTAAGATTATCTGTGACAGTTGCACTTGATTAACTTTTTTGCTTTCTTATAAAATTATTTACAAATCAAACGTTTCTAGACTCCGTTTTTCAAGCGATTTTAATGCCTATTACCTACGATATAAGGTATAGATACCAAGAATATACACATTTTTGACTTGTAGCTTCCTCTTAAGTACGCGTTATTTATATGGGAAATGTGCGACCCCCCAACGATTTCAGACAAGCCCCCGCATTTCCGATTCATAACAAGTTACTCTTCAACTCTTTAAGAGCGTTGTTTTCGCGGACGAAATTTCGACTCCCGCAAAAATAATTATTGTCCTGTGTCCCTCTCTAACGGAGCGTGCAGCGGGGAACGGAGAGGGAGTACCTGGCTTTTAGTACGGCTGACGTTGCAAGCGATCAAAAAAAGTTAGATAATATGAGATTAAATAAAAAAGAAATTAAGTTCAATGCTTGAATATTTGCACGAAGTCGGTGAAATGTCCCTTTCGTTTAGTTCATTCCATTAGCAGACACAGCCATACAAGGGCTTCCGACCTATTCTTTAATAGTATTGGTATATGCGCATGTACACGTTAGGCACTGACAATATCACGCATTGAAGGCCAGTAAAAGAGAAAATGCTTTTTTTCTTTTGTGCGTGAATATATTTGCATCAAAACGGGGAATCACCCTTTTGTTTAGTTCATTTAAATTAGCCGATACGTGTATTATTGTAGGAGATACGGAAATTGTACACGTGCTACTGTGGCAGCTGGCCACAGACGAAATTATAATAATAGTAATAATAGGTGTATAAGTTTATAAATTAGATAAGTACATAGAATTAACAGCAGTAAATAATATTATATGAATAGTAAGTAATATAATTGTAGAGAATAGAAATTTACACTTACTTAAAATTTGTGTAAGTGCACCGGTAAAGGCCTTACCGTTACTGTTGACATAATCTTTTATTTTTTAATTTTTACATTACCTTTGAAATTTTTTTGTGAATCACATTTTTTCTTTATTTTATCTGGAAGAAAGTTATAAAGTCGTGTCGCTGTGTATATAATTCCGAACACGCACTGACTTTATCACTGGGATTTTGGTCGAGATTATTTTTAAGTGTTGTGTAAGAAGAATATTATGTGAACAAAAAAATTAAGTAATACAACTATAAATAAAAATAACCATAAAAATAGCAGCACAGTAATAAAACAATAACAGCAAGAATAATAGCATCAAGCATATTTTATTAAAAATGTTCAATGAATCGGTATAATTATTTCCGTCCATTCTAGGCAGTGAGAAATACATTTATGGTAGTTAGTCCCAGATTTTTTATACTGAAAAAAATCCTATTTTATAATCTACACAATACATGTGCACAAGGTAAAAATAAAATAAAGTCGGACAGGTAGTAGCTGTATAGTAAGAACAGACTCCAATATAAATAAGCAAATAAATAATTACATAAATAAATAAAAACTCTTTTTCCGGTGCATACTGGGTGGCTTACCACGTATCCACTTTCGACCTAAAACACAAATAACATTTTATAAAAATCAATAACGTAAGTACCCTAATTCATAACCTAATTATCATTGTTAAAAATGCTCAAATAATGATTACTTATCCATGTTGAATGAAATAAATTATTTGGGGATGCTTCGGTTAAAAACTGTGGAGTTTAAAAATAATATTATTCGTAAACAAAGTAACAAATTCGTCAATTATATGTCCGCGCGGGCTGACTGCGAGCGAATGTCCGACTAACACATATACATACACTAGCAATAATAATAAAAAATGAAGGACGATTGACGTATGCATGTATTTGTTAGGCGGGCGATCTCTCCCGAGCCCCTGCCCCCCGGCCCGTGCTCCACCTACCCTAGCCAGCCCGACTCAAGAAAGTGCGAATGAGACAATAACAAAAAAGCTAGTTAAATATACGTTGAATTTGTGGCCACCAAATTCGGCTTTTGAAGCAAATAAAACTTTTTTCAGTGAAGATTCAAATTTTATTGTATAGTTCATTATATGCCTGAGACGGGATATGTGAGATTTTTTCAAAAAATATCTTTCATTTGGTCACAAAAAATTGCCAAAGATGCCTCGTAAAATCATGTAAAATCGTCATCTTCTGGGGCCTATATTCTATAATTTAAGGCAAAAATCGAAAATCTGATCCATATGCGTACTTTATATATACCATGTCTTTTAACTAAAAAAAAAAAAAAACAGTTTACTCTAGTATTTTAGCCGTAAATCCAAATTTAAATTTTGTATGAAACAGGCACCGCAGCCGTTCCTCTTAAGTTTTTAAGTTCCAAAAAAACGAAGTTATTTTTGAAGATAATATCAATACGTTTGTTATGCTGAAAAGTTAAGTATATGAAATTCCATCGATAGAAAAAAATCGCAAAGTATGCTCCGAAAATTATTAAAAACATGTTTTGTTTTGTTATTAAATATGATACAGGCATGAAAAATTCACAGTGTATCTTTAAATTTAACTAAAGCATTTGTCGGTAGATTTTTGCTTAATTTCAAACGAGTCGTGTTTTATTAAATATTTTCACCATTTTCGCAAAATTCTCTCCCTCTGACATTCGTATTCACATATCTCCCTTTCATCATTTTTGAACGCTTACTACGGGGCCTTAAGGGAGTGAGTAGGAGGAGGAGATGAGGAGTGGAAGGTTGGGAAGTATCCAAGTTTTAGATAACATATGCCATTATTTTCCTCCGAGCCTCCGAAATTAAATATATCTCTCTTTAAAACACAGCTATAGCCAAAGTGATATATTTAATTAGGGCGTTTCTGAAAATATCTACCCTGTAATCTCTTGGAAATATATATAACGTTATAAAACTGAACAAAAATGCTTTATATCCTCTGCACTTACTCCCATAACCTCTATGACTCCATCCACACAAAAAAATCAAATTCAAAACTAAAGGCGCCCGTCTTCCTAGATATGGAAAAGTGTTTCTAAATTCAGACAGGCCGGGAATAATGTTCACTAGACCTGTGATTTGCGTCATTAGTGAAGGGGCACCCACCTCGCCACGCCCAGCCATTGATAAGTCCAGGCGGCGAAATCACTTGGCGCCGACCAGGAAAAAACTTTTTTTTAATTATTTGTATTATTTTTTATTCATAATACGAATTTGTAAAGGGATTAATATTTAATAATAATATATGTCTAGATTTGGAGTTCTTTGTACTAATAATGACGGTGATTCATATATTTTTTTTAAATTGATCGTTAATGTGTGCTTGATATTGTGTAAGAGTCGTTAAATTTATTGATGATAATTTATTGTGAAGAAATGTACCTAATCTTTATTATTAATTAACTAGCAGCATAACGCCATGCGTGGCTCAAACTGTCTGTACAATAGATAAACAATACGCCCAAAATATAAAGACGTTTTTCAAAAAAGCATGTGACATCGATATAATATAGGTACATAAAAATACACGCGTATTCGAATGCAACGTTGTGCCAAAATTTCAAAGCAATCGGTGAAGAATTTTTCTAGATTTGAGATTTTTAACAAACGAACATTTTCATTTTTCACCTGTGAAAAATCATGGGATATTATAATTGGAGGATTTGTGAAGCTGAAAGTTTGTGTAAAGAACTCCTTAGAAAGGACAATACGAAATTCCAATATTTTTTTTAAGGCGATGCACTACTTTGTGTAATATTTTAAATTGAGCTGCTATCAATAACAACCCTTACGTAGATGGCGATAAGGTTCAAATTCCCGCTTAACACCATCCGCCTGTTTTGATTTATGCAAGAAAAAAACATGGCCAAAAAGTGCCTTTTATTTTATTTTGTACATGTTCAAGCATAAATATTTAATTTTTTTCCGATCATTTTATAAATAACTTAATTTGCCACATAATACAATAAAATCATAACCAAAAATGGGTTCGTAAGTAGGAGATTTTGAACTTTAAAGCAGTTTTCATAGGCCTATACATTATTTTTTTCTGGGCTTATAAAAAGACTTATATAAAAAATACTCGATTATTTCAAAGGTCAAGATGTATTCTACTCGCAGTATTTAAATAAAGCATCTGAAACATTTGTAGGCGACCAAATTTTCAAACCAAAAACACATGATTTTGCATTACTATGTATGGCATCGCCTTAATGAATGTTCTAACTTCTAACTTAAATACCAGCTTTGTTTTACAAATAAATGCAGATTTCATAGTCAAAATAATTTTAGAAGTTTAATGATTTGTAACTTAGATAGTGTTTCGGATAAACATATTGGATTTTTATTTATATGGGTAACCCAATGACTTTTTATAGAAATCTTTATGAATATTCAATTTTTATTGGAATAACTTTGAAGTTACTAATAACAGTAATAACACATCAATGTAATATAATACTAAGAAATCTAAATCAAACATGAAATAGAACAAGACACAGAAAATTTTTACATGTTTCATTTAGATTTATTAGTATCATCTTTTACTTCAATCATAATATTTTCGATCAAGTTCCTTAATAAAATAATTTTCTGTTTAAATATAATTTTTTTATTTTGGTACAATATTTTTTTACATTTCAGAGTTATCCAGTTATGTTGGCCTCACTGGGTGGGTTACCCGTGCTGAGGCCTTCGTTTTATAATATAAAAAATATATACACAATACATTTAAAAGGAAATAAATATAATCTTGTGTGATTGTGATTGATGTTTGTTTTATATTGGTTTTGTGTGTTACGTGCAGGTTTTATTATTTTATGTTATGAATTTTTGGTAATATTGTCTGATTTGTTCTCTAATTCATTTTTTAATTTTGTGTCAGAATTTATTTTTGTTTATTAGACTGTTGAATGCTTTTATAGTATGGTATTGAAAGTGTCTTTGTCCAAAGCTTGTATTTACTGTCGGAGTTTTTATGTTTTCTTTGTACGCTTGTCTAACTGTTCTGTTAGTGATATTTTGTAAATGTTGAAATTTGTTTTTTTGGTCAAAAATGTATTTTAACGCATAATTGGCGTATATCTAGCATGTCACAACTGTTGAATATTTGGTCTGTTTCAGTCAGTCTATGTTTTTTTAGTATTACCTTTAAGATCGTTTTCTGTGCGATTCCTATGTAATCGGTAACCGAGTTTGTTGCTCCTCCCCAAGCAATAATTTTTATAAACAATATGTAGGTACTCTATCGCTTGTCTGAATTCTTAACACAATCAGAGTTCATTGAACCAGAGTTACCCAGGACAGACACAACTGAAATTAGCATGTTCAATGATTGATTCGATCTATGTAAAGAATATTCACATTGTTGTCTGACGATTTCTTTAAAGCAATATTTTAAAAACAAAAGTCCAAATGTCAATGACCTTTGTCATCAAATATTTTTATTTGTATCAGTATAATTTGTGACATTTTGAATCTACTTCTGGTGAAATCAATTAAAAAATTTCAAACATCCTAATTATTCCTTGAAAAAATAATTATTAATACATAGCATTACACATGGGTAATCGTATCTATTAACTTTTGTTAAGGGTTTCTATTTCAAATAATATTTGAATTGTACATTTCAAATCTAATATTGCAAATAATTTTATTTTTATTAAAATTTTATTCTTCTTCAAGCATATTATCATGATATTAAACAGAATTTTCAAATATGTAAATACAAGTATACATAATATTATTATACTAATTATAAACATATTTAGATTAATAATACTTACACATCTAATGAAATTAATACTAATTAATTAATAGTCATTTTAAATACACGTAGGATTACGAAAGATTTTTTTAAATATTTATATTGAGGAATCAGTAGGATTTATAGGTTCAATTAGAAGTTCTATCGAGCCGAACTCTCTGATATGAAAATATCTGGAGTCGGTGAATTATTTTCCCATTTGATCTCTGGTGAGTTGACGTGTTGTTGATCTTGTATTGTTTTGTATTTATTATGCTTATATAATGCACTTGCATAATGTGGATTGACTAGATGATCATTTGTGGAAAAGTGTGTGGAAGGGTTTAGTTTTTCCTGTGCTTTGCCAGTTTAGCGGGTGTTTTTTTGTTTATATTGAAGAATAAATATATAACTGGTCGGTGGCTGAGTTAACATCGCGTTTGGGTCCCACCCGGGCGTAATGTGTTCAATTCCTCGGCTGGCTAAGTCCTCCATCACAACACAAGCAACCCCACTTTCTGATGTGGTGATTAGAGACTTTCAAAAAATGTTTGAATGATTATCTTTCTTTTAAAAATATATCAACATGTTACATTAAATATATCTACAAATTGATTTAATCGCCCAGCTTACAGTATATCTACCTATATAATGTTTTTAGCATGTGTCAAAATCTAGTTGGTAATTCACAATTTTTTTAGTAACATGTATAATATTTTAAACACGTTATAAGCCAGGGTTTGCTGTTTGCATGTATTATTATATTTTGATACAAGCGTGCCTTCATTCTTTGTGAACCTAGTATTCCAGAGTCAGATATTAAAATTAATATATTATGTCAAATATTGTCATCAGTAAAATCCATAAGGGACTTCATTTGATTTGGGTTACATTTGATCCCAAACTTACTTTTTCAGATCATATAGTGGGATTGGTACCATCTTGTTATAAACTTCTTGGATTTGTGATAAGAATAAGCAAAGAATTCTCTAAGCCCGAGGCAATGACATCGATGTTCAACTGTCTTATACGATCTAAATTAGAATACGCTTCTGCTTTCTGGGCCCCATACCAGCAAAAATACATAGAATTATTAGAACAAATTCAAAAAAAAATTCTAAGATATCTTTATATGAGAACGCATGGTGATTGCACCCACGATTTATGCATCACATAGATTTGCTCTCCGAAACGCACTACGAAAGTCTCCAATCTAGGAGAAATGGGACCCTTCAAGTAACAGCTTTTAAAATCATGAACTATTACATTGACAGCCCATACCTCTTGGAATGCTATCAATTGTTTGTACCGAACAACTTCCGTCAGGGTCGACGCCACGACTTGCTCTGTATTCTACATGGAAGAACGGACGTTATGGCCCAGCATAGCATGACAATGCTGCTAAATGATACCTCTTGGTCTCTTCAACATTGACATTTTCAACATTGGCCTTGAAGATTTCAAAAGTCATTTTAGGCAAGAACTCTAAAATATCGGTTATTGTAAAATGTTTCATTTAAAGCTTTGTATATTTCATGTGTATTGTTATTACAATATTTGTTATTACAATCCTATTGGATTACATAAATCTGTAATGCACAAAAAAATGTTGAAAACATTATCTAGCAATGATAAAGAGTTGTAAATTGTTGTGTTGTCACAATCCTCAGAGAAAGCTGTTCAAATTTCGTGAGATTTAATCGTAAAATTTTGATGAGACCATAATTCGACAAAGATTCTATTATCACAGCTTTAAAAAAAGTGTTTTTAAAACCATCGCGTAGAATATGTGTTTATGTTGTGAAGTATAACAATATTCTGTCCATGCAATCATATAGAATATACCTAGATCCTTGATCAATCCTAAGGACGATGAAAGGTTCCTTTAAAAGGCCTAATTGATCTGAGATGTGAAATCCAGTAGCCCTTTATCCTTATTATCTCTCCGGGACTCTGAGAGACTGGGCAGTAAAACACCGTCTGCTCCGTCAATAAAAGATAAGATATCTCTGTTCTCGGAAACAATGATACACCGGCCGCTGGCCGCTATTACAGTTTGATCCTTCTGCGTAGAAATGGGAGTGAACCGGAGATTTCGGACGAATGAGAACAAAACGTAACCACAGAGCCACGCGGTATTACTGAAAGCACCTTTAATCTTGACTTGATATTTTCATGCGCACATTAGGTAGGTAGGTACTGTTTTAGCATTTTAAATTTCGTATAAGAATGTTACCATATCCGTTTGTTCATTTTCCTCAAAATTCTTTATGAATCTTTAATTTACTGTACATTGTACAGGTCTTACAATTATTAGAGTTGATCCGAACAACATGTAGTACGTCGAATCTGTAGTTTCATAGATGGCGTTAGTGTAATTATTTTATGAAAATTCGCCTATTTTTTTGCGCCCATACAAACGCAATATGAATTTGAATAAATAGTTTTGGCGTGGTGTAAACTCATTTCTTTCAAGAAACGCAACCAAACAATATTTTTTTTATTTTTTTTTTTTTTCTGACAACCAAATATTTATTTATTTTATATATATATATATTTTTTTTTATTTAGTAAAAGATTATACATTTATATACATTATTTAAGAAATGTTTTGACTGCCCAACTAGGAGGATTCCCGTTTTAGGACAGTCAAATTAGGATGAGTATTAACATTTTGATAAGTATAGTATTAAAATAATAATGAAATAATAGGAAATAAAATAATGTTTATAATATAAATTACAAGCAATACAAAACAAAATGAACCTTTGTCTGTCCAACTGGGAAGGATTCCCGTTTCAGGACAGCCAAATTGTGTATTTAGTACATAATATTCTTACAATGGAATGGCGATGCTGTCAAAACAAATTTTGAGAACATTGTTGATTGCATTCGAAGTGACAGGATTGAATTGAATCACTGATAAAATATTTTATTTGAATGCCTTTCTTGAAACAATCATGTTTTTATGTGGACATAACCATTTATTCACATTAATTTAGCAAATGTACTGGCGCAAACAAATAAATTCGTCTAAATATTTCATATTAACATAAATGACAAAACTTGCAAAAGTGTATTATCATAAAGTAATTACATTAGCGCCATGTAAGGACACGTAGATTATAACATACGTTACGTTTACTCGGATTGTTTATATTGGTGTATATATATCGTATAGGTATACTTTCAACATATAGTCATTACATTAGCGTCATGTGTGGACACATAGATTATAATGTACGTTACGTTTTCCCGGATTGTTTATATTGGTGTAAATATCCTGTAGGTACACTTTCGACATAAACTCATTATATTAGCGTCATGTGTGGACACATAGATTATAATGTACGTTACTTTTCCCGGATTATTTATACTGGTGTATATATCGTATATTTACACTTTCGACAGTGTTGTCATATTAACGTACAATTATTTTATTTACTGCAATAATGCACACCCCTCCTTCCACTATTTAAAATATTAACTTCCACTTGCAATAAAATGTCATCAAAAATCACTCATAAATAAACAAGGTTTTCTTACAATAATACATCTATTTTTACTAATTTATTATGCAAAAACATATTTTTTTTGGTTTGACTTGGTTTGAACGTTCCTCCCCAAGGACTGGCTCTTAATTGATGTAAACTTTTAAAACTATAAAAAAATGTATTGTTTCGGTTTGACTAAGGATTGATCTATCAATCACGTTAACAACTGAGCCAAATTCCAATTGGGTAGAACCGACATTTATTTATTTAAAATATTAACGGCTGTAATGTTATACAATTTCAACGAAATGCGTATATATCATCGTGTGTATGCGAGGTTACCACCAAAAGTTGCTAGAATGCATTGTCCTCGCCTGTCAGTCGAGTTTCAGCTCAATAGTATGTCGGGAAGTAATATAGTTCCCTGGGCGGTGTTTGTGTTTGTTTGAGATACCTATGGATAGATCATATTAATAAACAGAATGGAAAAAATATCTATATGGTTTTAATACAAAAATCCTAATGTAAAACTGCGTACGGTTACCCAACTACACCTCCTGACTCATGTCAAGTCTGTCGACCACTACACCACCAAGACAGAAGCATAAATACACTCAGGTCCAGTCTTCTTCAAAGAGAATACCTATAACCTCGTTGTATTTTGACACCAGTTGCATCACGTCAAGTTCTCACGGGCAGATTGGCCTGTAGTTCCCAGATTAGGTGTGTTAGGTTAGGTTTGGTTGGATCGGTGAGGGGTGGGGGCTACAGCTATATACAGTGCAGTGGCGGCGCGAACCCTGGCGCCCCGGCTGTTCGTGCCTAGTCACCGGACAGATCATTATTTAACGTGACTCGGTTGAGTCCGACGCCGAAAGCAAAGTGAGGTAGCTGTCTTGGAGGGGAGATTGAGATAAAACGTATCAGGTTTTAAATAAAATATAATATTCATAGTCTAACCATTAAACTTTATTACATAACAGATTGGAATTTGAGAAAAAGGCCCTATTAGGAGTGTTACGAACTCCTTACGATTTTTATTCAGGTGACGTCACAATAGTTGTCAATCTTTCCACAAAGCAGAAAGAACAGACTTGAATGACGTCACGAACGATTTTATGAATAGTTTTTTTTTTTTTAAATGGGTACATATTTTTTTATCGATTTTACTGATTGTACACGGAGGAAAACGAGTATGACTGATTTATTAAAACCCTCTTAAAACGTGATTGCAAGTTATTTTCTATTAAAATTTAATTCCATTTAGAATATATCTGAACTCGTGTTGATGCAGCTGCGCTTTTCCTGATAAATGTTCTGACGAAATGCGACAATATTAGAAATTGTATCAGTGTATTCTGACATCCTTAAAACACATTCGTGTTTTACTGATAATTTGTTAGGAAATCTGTCAATTCATTCGTTAAAGGCATACAGTCCCTTTTTTAACAGGAATACGAAAAAAAAATAATCAGTAAATTTTCTACGTGTAGGTACGAATAACCATGTTTAGAATTGACGTTTGTAGTTAGCTGTTACATATCTACACTTTTCATTACGGAAAACATTTGAAATAATATGTCATAACATCGAAGTACCTATATGGAAAAAAATATGTGGTAGCAGCTATCGTAGGTAGGTAGGTAAAATAAAATGAAAATAATCTCGTGTTGGCTTGCATTGATCGCTGAGTAAATCCAGTTTTCCTCGTGAGATCATAAAGCTTTCCAACTGTATTCAGTTTGGGTGGTATATTTAATAAATGAAAATTACCTTAATCATACTATTTATAGACTAGAGCACATAAAAACATGTAAACGGGAAGTAAGTTTTGTATATGAACTGTTTTATTTTAGTTCCGTTACTCCCCTCTCTTCTCTTATGTATAAAATTGAGAAAAGTGCTAATGCTCCCATATCCCCCATAGACTCCAAACACTTCACGCCAGAAGTTTCTTTGTTGGAGGTGTTAGGCTCTACTAAGGTCTAGAGAAAGATCTTAACAAAATACCATTAAAAAACTGCAAGCATAATAGGTACATAAGTAGGTACCGACGTTTTACTTATAAAAGAATCATGACTAACTCTTTCGATGCAAAAATGATGTAAAACGGACAAAGAGAGTCAAATCGTTAAAAAAAGTTTTTAAAAAATGGCTAAAAATGGACAAATAGCGCCAAAATCCACAAAAAATATTTAAAACGGTTTTATTTTAAATATTTTTGGTTTTCATCCTTTAAGGGACTAGCTAGGCCATAATTTCAAATTATGGAGAGAGCGAAGGTGAATTTAATATATTAATTTTAATTAGGCAAATTTCAAAATTATATGGAGGATTGGAGTCGAGTTCAGACTTGCAGACATATATAAGATGTTGAACGGAGGGGAGGCAATTTAAGTTAAGGTTTTCATAAGAGAAAGAGATATTTGTTTAAAAATAAAACAATTAAAAAAAACGGACGAATATCTTTAAAATATATAAGATGTTGAACGGAGGGGAGGCCATTTAAGTTAAGGTTTTCATAAGAGAAAGAGATATTTGTTTAAAAATAAAACAATAAAAAAAAACAGACGAATATCTTTAAAATCTTCAAATAACTCAAACAATGTCAAAAAAGACCAAAACCGGACAAATAGCGTCATTAACAACTTAATTGATAGTCCTGCCATCGTTGCCACTGTTAAATTCCATGTGCCGACTAGGATTACAAGACAAAATATAACATTCTTCTGCAATACATACACGACCATATCAGACACACTCACTGACCAATAGGATGCATGATCTGCGCAACAAGTATGGGGGTGCTATTGATTTATTTATTGACTCCATTTATAGAATTAAGCACAATCTATACCAACACTTTGTCGAATCCTACAAATTAGAGTAGCGTTGGTAAATTAGTTTTAATATATTGTCTTATATGTAGTGTTGTTGTAATTCCATTTTTACTTTATGTTAACTCTTACGTTTTACTAATATTGCTTCATATTTAGTTTTCTTTTTTTTCATTTTTTCTTAATATTTTCTCATTATACTTGTAATCACAATTTTACAACTGTGTATTTTGTACCTAATTTACAATGGATTACATCTATTTACTGTCAGTATCTCCTGTATAATAAAGATATTCTCCTACGTACACTGCATCATCACCTTTATGTAAACAGCCTTTTTAGGCGTATATATAAATAAATAAATACGGTTAAAAACCGACAAAACGGACCAAAATCGTAAAAAAAGTCAAAAATTGGTAAAAACGAACAAATAGCGACAAATCTTTAAAAAATGTTAATGTTTGGTTGATTGGCATGGGAAATTTTCATCATTTACATTCTTTTAAATGCAAGAACACGATAGATTTAGTACACGATAGACACGATAGTAGCGGAAGATCGGAGATGCACTGGACTGACTTAGTCACATGGTAGGACCCTGAAGACCCTGACGTTCTTCAATCAGAACTCCTCCAGGAGCCTGGTTCTGATTGATTGGGACAATTGGAGCGGGGTTACGATTATCAGCAATGCGGGAATGAAAACAAATAGTTTATGTATTTCCAAAGCAGACCCACTTACATATTACAGGTTGAACATAAGTAAATAGTCGTCATGAAAGGTTGGGATGGGATATTAAATGTGGACTTAGGTTTTCCAAAGGCTTGTAGATAGGTATGGTTTAATTTAAAGGTTCATTAAATAATTCATTCCAAACCATAATAAAGTTATTTTGGTCTATTCGTTGTTCGATTTCATTTATGTGGACTGCTCTAACCGTCCGTGTATGTCTCTGACAATAGCATCCCAATTGGTGTATGTTGTGTGGCTTAATGGAGTTGATAGGGTAAGAAGGTGATATATACAAAGGTTGGGAAGTACATGATTATTTAGCTCTTTCAAAAGTCATTTCAAGCCAATTTTAAATGCTAAATGCCACTCTTTCACCACGACGATATTAAGGACAAGTTGTTTCAGTGAATTTGAACAATTCATCAAATTCAAATTCTATGAAAGTTCTATTCGAGTTCTGTTATTATTTCATCGATTGTTTCGCAGTACTTGTATAATAACAGAGATCCAATAGGACCTTCACAGAACTTGAATATTAATTATAAATAATTTGATAAATTGTTCCAATTCTGTAAAACCATCCATCCTTAATATTACTACCATCCTACTAAATTTGACTTCTTTGACTTTTAGGACTTTACTGTTGTTTTAAATTTAACAAAATTGATAAACAAAAAATAATGTAAGGTAAATGTTTTTTTTAGTTGTGTAAAAGTTAAATTAAGTTTATTAGTATAGGGATTAGGTTAAGTTTATGAGTAAGAGTGCTGTATGTCTCTACTAGACATTATTTAATGTTTTTTTCATTGTATTATTATTATCGCTCAGTTTCTATGTACCATTTACATTTATATATTCATTCATATAAATAAAAAGCTAATGGTTTATACAGGAAACAGCAATTACATAATTGAAAGACGTCACCTTAATTGTCTTTTTTTTTTATATATCACGTTCATTGAAAATCAGAATAGACGAATATTTGAGTTGGTGTTCTTTAATGAGATAGCTTTTGTAGTCTAAGTCATGTTCTATGAAAGCGGAAGCTGCTGTTTAATAATTTATAACGTTGTAGATGAGAAGAATATCTTGGATCGTGAACAGCTTTAAAGAAAATATATTAGAGTGATTTGATTTATTGTTAAAAAATCTTTAAGGAGATTTAAATTGAAAGTTTTTTTAATGTTTATTCTATAGACACAATACACTTTATTGAACGGCCCTACACACTAACGAGAAAATTCGTGAAAGGGTAATTAATTTATGTTAAAATAAATTGAAGCTATACCAGTGATTTCTGATATTATTTTGATTAAAAAGTGTCATTAAAAATTTTTTCTTCATGAACTTTTTTTTTTTTTCTACAAAAACATAGAAAATCAGTAGGAATTGGACATCTAGGGTCGATGTGAGGGGTGGAATGGTTACTAGGCTAAGTGATTTGACCAAAATTTCATTCAAATTCCAACCTAACTTATAATAACCTCACCTATTTTAATTTCTCTTTATTTATAAAACATACCTAAATATCTAAATATTTTTCGAGTTTGGCCAAAATAGTACCTACCTAGAATTTGTATACAGTAAATGGTTAAAATTCTAGCCACTCATATCAGGAATACCAACAAAAGAAAATGTCATCAACAGAAATCATTCCAGCTGTCATCCCATACAACGAAAGCGAATTTTCATTTTAGGTAATTAAAAATTAAAATCTTAAAATTAAAAATATCCTAAATGCAGTCAGATTCCTTTTATAGTAATTAAGGTAAATAAATAGGTTTTATTTAAAAATATTTCGTATAATCCGTATCCAGTGATTCCGAATATTTACCAAAACACTATTACAAGTGATGCAGTTATTAATATAAGTGCAGTAAGACAATGCATAATTCAAAAGAAATATATACCAGTGTAACAATAGTTTAACTAATTTATACTAGGCTTGTATAAGATCTGTCATAAGTCGAAGTATGAGGTGTCTATGATAATAGTCAGTAGTGAGTTTATTGTTACACACAAAATTAATTGTATTTGGAATAGCTGAGTAGGCATCGCAACTTGGCATTAACAATTCAGGGCTGTCAGCGATTCAATTAAACTTATGGATAAGAGATAATAATTTTTAATGTAATAATACATATGTTAGCTAACACTATAATATATCTGAAGTAAATATTTTAGATGTAGTAAAATATAATATAGGTGCCATGCAGAAGAATATTATCATTACTGACATTGATTATTGTGATTGAGATAGGTATGTTAAAGTCAAGAATCACTGTTTAAAGTAAGTCAAGTACTTCTCTTAACACCCCTATATTTTATTTTAGCCATCAAAATTATTTTATTTTTTTTATATTACATTTTCTTTTGATTAATATGACTCCTACAATCCAGACTGAATCCACCAATTGGTAAAGACTTTATGGTTCGGTATAGAAAATTATTTTGTTTTTTTACTTGTTTCAATTTTATTATCACTCAATTTTAAGGCGAAGCTTAATGCCTAATCACTATTTTGATTAATCTTTATAACGAATCGGTTTACATTATGAATACCAAAAAATATGCTTTAGATAAATTGAAGGTTATCCTATCGTTTCCCTTGAGTAGAATACAAATAAAATAATAAATTATTCAATAAAAAATAAAAATGTAAACTACTAAAAAAAATATTTTTTCAACCGAAATGTATGAACGCATAAAGGAAACAATTTTTAAAAAATACATTATTATAGCTTAGATTATATGTGACAGTTTCACTTGATTAACTTTTTTGCTTTCTTATAAAATTATTTACAAAATAAATAATAACCAGTTTTGTGCTTGAAATCGAACGTTTCTTGACTCCGTTTGTCAAGCGATTTTAATGCATATTACCTACAATATAAGGTATACCAAGAATATATACAATTTTGGCTTGTAGCTTCCTCATAATAATAATACATTATTGGATTTTTTCTATACCTCAGTTTGTATCAGTGTGTTAAAAATGACAAGAATGATAAAATTTTAATTCATACATATTTTCAATAGTCTTTCGAATATTTTAGTAATTTCCAAATATTCTTCATATTTAAAATGAATATGAGTAGTGGGTAGGTACCTACCTATATAATGTATGTAGTTTGTGTTTAGGTATATTTGGTATGTGGTAGAATCTCACTGCACAATAAAGCTCTCATTTTTGACAGCTGCCTCCTGGGAACAAAATATCCAGAGACCGAAGTGGAATATTTTGTTAAACCAGATTGTATTTTATTTGGTACAATATTTTTTACATTTTAAGTTTTCCAGTAATGTAGGCCTCACTGGGTGGCTTGCCCGTGCTGCGGCCTTCATTTTATAATATGAAAATATAATCTACATAATACATTCAAAGAGTAAATAATACATTTAAAATTAAAAATACATTTAAAATTAAAAAAATAATCTTGTGTGTTTGTGAGTGATGTGTGTTTATATTGGTTTTGTGTGTTACGTGTAGGTTTTATTTTTATTTTATGCTATGACATTTTGGTAATATTGTCTGTTTTGTTCTAATCCATTTTGTAATTTTGTGTGTGAATTTATTTTCATTTTCCTCAATTTTAATTTCAAGTTTTACACTGTTGAAAGCTTTTATAGCACGGCATTGGTAGTGTCTTTGTCCAAAGTTTGAATTTACTGTCGGAGTTTTTATTTTTTCTTTGTACGCTTGTCTAACTGGTCTGTTAGTGTTATTTTGTGTATGTTGAAATTTATTTTTTTTGTCAAAAATGTAGTTTAGTAGTGTTTTAACGTATAATTGACGTATATCTAGTACGTCACAGCTGTTGAATATTTGGTCTGTATCAGTCAGTCTATGTTTTTTTAGTATTACCTATAAGATCGTTCTCTGTGCGATTTCTATGTAATTGATAGCCGAATGTATAAAGACTAATTATTAATACATTCCTGAATATATGAAGAAACTGTTCGAATTTTGAAGAAACGGACTTAAGTATGTTTACTTACCTATCTTTACAGTTCACAGTAACTTATTAAAGGCACAAAAAATGTAACGCATTTAAACTGTATTCGTTTTCTATTTGTACTCGTACACGCTAACCTCCGAAACTACCCAACTGATTTCAATGAAAGTTTGTGAATGTGTATGGTTTGTTCCAACTTGAAATATAAGATGGTTTTGGACCCAAAATTTTTTTTTCAGATTTCTCTTCCAAAATTACATACAACCACAAATTTTACCTTCCCCACATAGAAGGCGGTCTGTTGCAGGACAACGTCTTATATTAAGAATTTAATTTCAAATGGTTGAGTTAAATTCTAACTGGTTTCTAATCTTAATATATAAAAATTCAGCCTGCGTATGTTTGTGCTCGCAAAGATTGTTCTTATTAGTGCCAGGAGTGTTTAGAGATGTTTAAATGGTAGAAGAAGTCGGGACGCCCAAGGAATACTTAACGCAATATCTTTGCACCGTAATGAATCGAATTAAAGTCGAGTTAATGTAGTTTTTCAACAAAAACATTGTGGTATACATTAGTGAATGGTGGAAGAAGTCGGAGGCGCCCGAGGAAGGCATAGCCAAGCATTGCAGGAGATCCACTAGTACAGTGGGACTATTGCATTCTCGTTGGAAATAATGTATAATATGCAGTAATATGACATGGTAGCGTAACAAGTGGGAACTTGGTATCCTCAATGGAAATACTACATAATAATGTAGTGTATTTAGTAGCGTAACCAGTAGGAATATAGTATTCTCATTGGGAATACTGCTGCTACGTAATAGCGTAACCAGTGGAATTATAATAGTATCCTCATTGGGAATATGTACTACATAATATGTAGTATATTTAGTAGCGTATCCAGTAGGATAATAGCATCCTCATTGGGAATAATATATAATAATATGTAAACACAATATGTAGTACATCAACTATAATAGCATCCTCATTTGGAAAATGTACTACATAATATGTAGTCTATTTAGTAGAGTAACCAGTGGGACTACAGCATCCTCATTATATCGTACGTCTCGTAGGTTATGGACAATTGGGACTGACGATCGGGACTCGGGAAGGATTTTGAAATGTTACGTTGCTGAAATACCAAAATCGATAACATATTAACTAAAAGGTTAATTTCCTTTTCCAGTTGCATCTCTGGATTTTTTTCTTAAGCACGGTAGCCATTCGTAATGTTATAAGAAATAATAACCTTCCAAGTGCGAACAAAACATGGACTTTTTACAGTAAAAACATTCTCGGTATTGATTTATTTAGTCCGGTAAGTAGCCGAGCGATAAAAGCTTAGGGTTCCCACCCAATCCTCTGATATCCATGTCCTCAAACATTGCGCAACCAAAATTCTCCGCTATTGTGTTAAATATTTAGAATCTATGAACGAGGAAACAAGTGTCAAGAAATTAAAAACAAATGAAATAAAAAGTCAGTGACGCATTGATGGTGGTTAGGCGAATTAGTTTTGGTTCCAGTGGTGGCGGGTTCAGATCCCAGCGACAAAATCGTTTTTGAAATTGACTTTACATAAAAAATTATAATTTTCATATTGCCGTTTTTGTGAAAAATCAACCTCAAGTATTGATAAGTTCATTTAATCTTTTTTTAAATAAATAGGTAGGTAAAAACCTTTCTCTTCTTCATCTCTTCCATCTCACCTGCTTTCGTTAGAATGCCATAAACTCTACGCTTAGAAAAATAAGTACCGCATTTTTTTAAAGAATCTCTTCAAATTATTAGTAATCCGGTTAAAAAAAGGATTGCAGGCCGTTTCCAGATAAAATGTTCGTAAATTCCTTATATATCGGAACACGCGTTCATGCACTTGTATTTGCCTTGATAATATGTAATGGCGAATTGAGAAAATATTACGATTTTTGTGAACACGTGTACCGACATCGTGATAATATATTCGGATTTTACTGAAAGATTATCAGGAAACATATTTATGCCTTCGTTAAGGGCGTGCAATTTCGTTTTAAGCCGGAACACCAATAATTTGAAGAGATTCTTAATAAATAAGTACATTAAAAA
The DNA here is from genome assembly GCA_026573805.1 of Hesperophylax magnus. NCBI lineage: Eukaryota > Metazoa > Arthropoda > Insecta > Trichoptera > Limnephilidae > Hesperophylax > Hesperophylax magnus. Next base: position 5,418,345 of record JAIUSX010000184.1, on the reverse strand, counting down.
ATATAAAAAGTCATCAATCGATAATTATAGTCTTATTGCTATCTTGTCAGCACCTGCAAAACTTTTAGAAACCATAATTTATTCATAAATATTTAATCAAACCAAAATGAACTCACCGAGAATCAGCATGGATTTCACCCACTCCATCACATTCAACAAACCTTATGAATCTCCCTACCCATATTAATAAGTAATGCATGTTGATGTGATTTATACAGACTCCGAGAAAGCATTTGACGAAGTCGACCATAATAATGTATTAAAAAAATTCAGTGACATCAGATTCTCTTAAAATTTCATCTCATTTGTAACTAGCTACTTATACAATCTTCGTCAGTGTGTCAGTTACAGACACTATCTTTCTACGGATTACAAAACCAACTCCGGTGTTTCCCAGGGATCGAATTTAGGACCCCTCCTCTTTCTTCTATTCATTAACGACATTGACAAGACCATCTACTCAAAATATCTCCTTTTCGCTGATGACATAAAACTTTTGAAAGCTATTAAAAGTTACAAAGCTATTAAAAGTTTAAAGCTATTAAAAGTCATATCTATTCCATTTTTCTTCAAAATGACCTTGATTTACTTGAAAATCGTCGGAACTGAACAACTCACCTTAGAAGATCCAGTAAAGCAGTGTTGTCATATTTACAAGATCCAAAGATACATTTCTGTTCCCCTATCACATTAATAAAATTATATTGACACGCAAAAATGAGATTCGAGACCTTGGTGTGATTTTCAAAGCAAATCTCTCTGACATTGTCTCCCGCGCCAACAAAATGCTTAGATTTTGTATTTATTCTTACATGTACCTCAAAATTGTGTTGTTCTCCATAATATATTGTTATATAACCGTTTTATGGACAACATGAACAAATTTACCGTAGCATGATCGAGAGAATAATTATCGATTAATTCAGTATCAGCCCGGTGAAGGACCACCATTCAGAATCAAAACCCACCTTCCTCTTCCTCATCTCCTTCCTCTCCCCACTAACTACAGCCTCACAACATGCCCCAATTAGGGATGTCATAGTGTCACTGGCTTTAGACGGTTGGGAGCAGTTGGGACTTTTGTTCTGTTCGCATATAAAAACTCAACACTTAGGTCGGCTCATGTCAAGAGACAGAATAACGGAAGAGTATGTATGAGACGATATATCGATGCGTATGAAGCAAGGAGTGTGTGCCAAAAAGAGTTGTATGGTGATCCACCTTCACTGCCTACCCTTGCGGGGATAGCTAATAACGGTTTTCTTAGGTTAGTTGGTTAGTTACTCTTTTTTACATTAACTCAGCACTGGAGGACAATAATTTCCCTCGGGGCCTATGTCATCATATTTTTTTATTTTTTATTATTATTTATTATTTATTTATTTATTTATTTATTACTTAGTTATTATTTATTTATTATTTATTTATTTATTTATTTATTTATTTATTTATTTATTTATTTATTTATTTATTTATTTATTTATTTATTTATTTATTATTTATTATTTATTATTTATTATTTATTATTTATTATTTATTATTTATTATTTATTATTTATTATTTATTATTTATTATTTATTATTTATTATTTATTATTTATTATTTATTATTTATTATTTATTATTTATTATTTATTATTTATTATTTATTATTTATTTATTATTTATTTATTATTTATTTATTATTTATTTATTATTTATTTATTATTTATTTATTATTTATTTATTATTTTTTTATTTATTTATTAATTAACGTCCTTTTTCGGGACTTTTATGTTAACAATATTTTATATTTGTTTAAAGATAAATTGAAGATGTCCACTGACTTGGTATAATTGTTTCCATCCATTAGTATTCTGGGCAAAGAGGAATACATATGGTACTTAGTCCCAGAATTTCTGCAGCGAAATAAATCATATAAATATAAGACACCTACAATGTTGAAGGATGGAGAAAACACATGAGGGAGGAGGCAAATTGTTAAACAGCCAACCAGAAACGACCCGTTCTTATGTGACAAATGTCAACCGTGTATAATGTTGAGCGCGCGTTCGGCAGTTCCCCGACTATGCACCTGTGCCGAAGGAATCAATGAAGCTATTTCATCGGAGCATCTTCCATTGTAATAGCGGTAGAACAAGGACAGCACACATACCTGACGCCTATCGATATCGCCTAAAGATTGCAATCCGTTTGAGGACAGGGAAATCTACCAAACGGACCGCCTGTTTCTGCACAGGCTTTTTTCAGGTAATTTGATGTTCTAGACCAGAGGTGGCCGTCAAATTCAACAGTGTACAGTATCCGAAGAACGCCCAGCTTCTGAGAGGCCAACTTGACTCTGGCTTCGATGGAATCCCTGTACCTGAGCTGCTCACCAAGAGTTACACCAGCCGGCAGTTAGACCAAAAGAACACGTGCCGTTTTAAAAAATTTGCTTCTGACGTAGGATGCCTTTTCCTCAAAATTTTATCTACCAACAATTAAAAATTACGTTTTCCTCACCTTCAATGCATAGTCCTTCGGTCCTAATTCAAACTCGGTCAGTTTCTGACGACTAGATCGCCCAGGGTGGGTATCCACCTTCCAAAAATATCCGCCCAAGGCTTTTGGCCCAACTTGCAACTCGCTACCGCCCTGGATGATGTTCAACTAAACGAGATGAAAAAGCCGTAGAAGATGTGTCGGCATCAACGTCCGAACTTGATGTGTACCAAGGATTATAAATCCTAAATAAAATAAAACATGCGAGACTTTTTTTGATTGATGCGGATTTACTGTAACGGCAATATTCGAACCCGCCCATATATATGAACCCAAAAATATGGAGTCTTTAGATAAAAATATAATCACAATTAACCTTTTCTAAACTTTTGAAATACCCGTAAAACAGATTCAAAATACCTACGTTTCGTTTGTGCATTTGAGATGGTCATCGATCTGTTATAGCTCGCAAGATGAGAGTTGAACCGAACAACACAACATTGGGATTGTGCGTATTAATCCATATGTATCTACGTATGTAGTGATATGTCTTTGACAAACGTCACTGAGAAATAGCCTTTTGTTGTGCGTATGCCTAGGTACTTATCGTTATTGGCAAACGGACAACAAGTGCACCTATGAGATCATTAATTTGGTTGCCTGGATGGAGTCTCCTCTGATAGCCCTCTGGAGACGGGAGATGTCCAAATATCCTCCATAAACGGCTGCTTACACCCATTTTTTGTGTTTGTCTTTTTTAATTATTTTATTTAGGTATTATTTAAAAACATAGAATGTATTGCATTGCACTATCCCTGCATACATTCTGGAATAAATTCTTATTATTATTAAATTTGACAATTTGGAAAGTTTTACAATGCGTTTAATTTATTTATTTTTAAATTACCCTTTTTTAATTTTCATGAAACATGCTATGCGCAAATAATGCATCTCTGTGTTCAACCCAGCTCTTATTGCTGCCTGACCTATAACTCGTGTTTTCTTCAACTTGCCATCGTTGTTTGAATCCTATACAGTTATCTAATCCAGGAATATAAAAATCGTCTGAATATTCCTGTTGCCAGTCGAAAAAATAATAATATTCAAAAAGAGAACACGCCTTGGCGCCGAGCGAACAGAGAGGAAAAAAAAACACAAAAAACTCTGGACTCTAAAAAAATGCTTTTATAGTAGCCGACAGCGTAACAACCTTTTGCGCGCGGGGTTTTTATCGTTCTATTTTCTTTGTTTTGGCAGCCATCTTGGATATTATATTTAATGAACATATGTTAACTAACCAGCTATCCAAATATCTGTGCCAATTTTAAAACATATAATTATTGATTATGGTCCATTTTATGTATACAACCATTAATTAATTCGCACCAATATTTGCGACTGCAACTAATAATTGATTTCATTAATACGAATCATGTAACGTTCATAAAAACTGAAAAAATATATTTTATAAGTGCTTACCTAATAATCAGACGGTCCGCAAAGTAATATATGGCGTCTTCACATTTAATATCTAATTTTTTGATGAGATGTATTTAATGTTTCATAAATCATTTAAAAATAAAGCTGTGGAGTGAAACGGTTTGCGTTTCCCTAGAAAGTCCAGGCAAAATTTCACGAAATTTGAATCATAAATCAATTTTTATTTTTAAAAGTCCGATGCAATACCTGTAAAACATTTATCTCCAAACAACTAAAACGGAAAAACGATAAAATCCGCTTAAAATACCTTTCAACTAATGCAAATTACTGTAGGCATATTTATATTTTGCACGGCGAAGTGGTTAACTTGACTCTATTTAAATTTAAATAAAGACGCTAACCGCATCTTCACAGTTGAATGTATCAAGTTGCAAAATAAACAGAAACATTTCTCACAAAATTTGACATGTTACCAAAAAATACAAATATGTTTACTTGCTGTTATTTTGAATACTCTAAAAATAAACGTTCCTTTTTACATTGTGGTTTGACTGAACTATGTTTTGAAACCGTCAATACGTCGAGTCAAAAGAAAAACATCGTAAAAGTATGACCGACTCTTTCAGACACGCTGGGATTTTATATGAGCGTCCCTTTCTCACATGTAGGATTGTTAATGGTGTTAAATTATGATGGAAATGAATGACAGTACGTCCTTTATGACTAATAATTTGTAAATATAAAATAATAATAAAATGCGATGGTCCTTCGAGCCGGATTTGGGGTCATTATTATTTGTTCAAAGGAATCATTATTTCTATGGAATAAGGATTAGGTAGATTTTATTTATATTTAGGGAGCTTTTAGGATCTACGAACGTCGGAAAGAGCATTTCTTTTTAATGTATTATGGTAAGTATAATGGTAATTGCAAAATCGTGTTTTTTGACAAGATCTGAATATGATATTCTCCACTCGATTCACCAACATAACATACCCAAATTGGAGATACCATACTGACATAGTCCTACGGGCTCCGAACAGTTGGGAATCTTGTGTGGTAATCACATATGTATTTTTGTGCGCCATCGAGCTCGTTTTTTTTAAAATGTAACTATAGCACAAGAGTACCAACTGCTACCAATGGCATCCCCGACTTGTGTTGTGTTGTAAGGTTGAAAGAAGTTGGAAGAGGAAAGGTACAGGTTATTGGCTGAGTTGAAATACGCGTCTGGTTCCTATCCAGGCATCGTGAAGTCAATTCTTCTCAACAAGCAACATTTTCCGCTTATAATGATGGTACAGTCCTACATAGTAGAAGTTCTTCAAAATATTGTCAGGTTATTCTAATATTTCTTTGAAAAAATTTTTTGAGAAAGTGGAAGGTTGCGAAGTAGGCACCAACCTTACATTTGTTATAGACTAGCTGAATTCCCCGGCATTGCCCGGGCTTTAAGCAGAAATTTTCAAAATGACATGTAAACAGTAATTTTCATCTTATTTTGAACGTCAAGTGTCCAAAATTTCATCAAAAAGTATCAAAACTCTGCTTTAAGGGTGTGAAAAAGAAATTGCGGTGTTTTTCAAAATCCCGTATAGACATAGTGACCTCGAGTGACCTTTCTCTTGTTTTGAAGGTCAAGTGTGCGAAATTTCATCAACCTAGGAATATTACTGTAGATTTGTATATATACCAAATCCACGCCGCCCGCCACAGACAGTATTATTTTTATAAATAGATTATACCAAATTAGTAACCTTTCCCCAACCGTTTTTTAAACTCAAAATGTCGCCTCAAACTCATACCCTATTATTAAAAAACTTTTCATGACGAATTTTTGCGAGATAACCCCCTATTAGGTGTCAGAAATCATTCCATTTCGATGGCACCAGAAAACCATAAAAAGTCTGACATTGAAACCTACCCCTCCAATTACGAAATATATTTTTTAAACATCCCTCATAATTATTATTACAATACGCGGCTGTACCTACATTACGTGGAGTGAGGTGAAGGGATGATAGAACCTTATGCATCCCTTTGCCTTGCAAGTATAGAGCTTTACGGTGATTCTCAAAGTGGGCGGCAAGGGCTTAAGGCGAAGCTTAATGCTAAAGCACTATTTTGATTAATCTTTATAACGAATTGGTGTACATTATGAATACCAAAAAATATGCTTTAGATAAATTGAAGGTTTTCCTATCGTTTCGCTTGAGTAGTATACAAATAAAAAATATAAATATTAACTATAAAAAAAAATGTTTTCATTTGAAATATATGAACGCGTAAAGGAAACAACTTTTAAAAATACAGTATTATAACTAAGATTATCTGTGACAGTTTCACTTGATTAACTTTTTTATAAAATTATTTACAAAATAAATAAAAACCGGTTTTGGGCTTGAAATCGAACGTTTCTAGACTCCGTTTCTAAGCGATTTTAATGCCTATTACCTACGATATAAGGTATACTAAGAATATACACATTTTTGGCTTGTAGCTTCCTCTTAATATGGTATTACGGACATTAACAGCGACCAATTTCTTATGAGCAGCTTACACGATGGTTTTTTTGATCCGATTTCTATAATGGTCGCCTTTTTGATGAAAAATGGGACTTAATCCATTTTTTTTAACGGTTTTCGTACAATTTAAGATGGTGGACCTAATTGACCTCTGTTATTTTTCATTGTTTTACGTAATTATAATATAAGAAAATGTTGTGTGTTTATTTTCTATTATGTTTAAAATACATGTCCATTGAAGATTTTATAATGGACGGATGAATTTTTTTTAAATTTATTAATAATTTTGTATTTATTAGAAGCTGAAGAATGCAACAAAAAACTTTGATATAACTAACCATTTAACTAACCATCACGCCGTTTTCCCCAGGGAGGACGGACCACCAAACAACTCGGTCTTGGCACACACTCCTTGCCTCATTCACACTCTTCTATTATTCTGACTCTTGACATGGCTCGACTCAAGTATCTGATTCACTTGGTCGTGCCATGTCTTCCTCGGGCGTCCCCGACTTCTGCTACCATTCACATTTGCATCGTATATTCTCCTTACACTCCTTTCTTCGCTCATTCGCTCTACATGCACAAACCATCTAAGCGTCCCTTTTTTGATCTTACACATTTCGCTTACATCAGCCTTGCACTCTTTGCGGATCTCCACATTTCTTATACATACATGGTTTTACACACATGCGCCTCAGGGACCTCATTTCTGCAGCATTCAGTCTACTTTCATCCTTTCTCTGCCTCTATAACATTATCTAAATGAAGCGCGAATCTAAATTTAAAAGGAATTTAATTTTAATTTTAAGGCGATGCACCACGTCGTGTAATATTTTGAATCGAGCCGCCATCAATAAGACTCCTTACGTAGATGGCGATAAGGCTTAAATTCCCGCTTAACACCATCCAGCTGTTTTGATTTAGACAAGAAAAAAACATGGCCAAAAAGTGCCTTTTATTTTATTTTGTGGATGTTCAGGCATAATTTTTTTTTTCGATCATTTTATAAATAACTTATTTTGCCACGTTATACAATAAAATCATAACCGAAAATGGGTTCGTAAGTAGGAGATTTTGAACTTTAAAGCAGTTTTCATAGGGCTTATACATTATTTTTTTCTGGGCTTATAAAAAGACTTATCTAAAAAATAGGCAACCAAATTTTCAAACCAAAAACACATGATTTTTCATTAATACGTATGGCATCGCCTTAATTTAATTTTTTGGACAATTGCGGGGTATGAGAGGACTGCGGGCGGGTGTTCCAAATTAGTTGGATTATTTTTAACTTTCGATGCCAACTATCGGTGTGCACAAATAATTCAAACGTGACCTCTCTATTTCATATATATATGTAAAATGTGTTTCATGTTAGAATGTTTGCTTATACTAGAAAAAATATTTTTTTTAAATGGAGACCTAACTTTTTTAATTTTAAATGAGTCTAATAAGTTTGAGAAGCTCTGGTGTATACCCTTGCAGTATTCAACTGACCACAGGACCTCGTCACGAAAGGAAACGAATTTCCAACACCAAAAAATGAAATAACCTCCTGGCCCTGTTAAAGCGGTTAAAAAAATCGGCAGTCCTTTGTAGAGCAATCCGAAGAGGCACGATTTTTAATCTACGTTTAAAGTACGAGGACAAAAATGAGTATTTCTGATTGCAGTTAAACGTTTAGTACATTTCTAATATATCTTTTTGCTGCCCCTGCAACATGCCTTGATAATGCGAGTATAATGACGAAATCAGAAAATACAATGATTTTTTTGAACACGTGATAATACATTCTTCTTTTACTAAAAGTTTAACAGGAAACCTATCAATTATTATTCGTACTCTTATACCCGGCTCTAGTACTTACTTTTTCAGCTAGCCGTGCCATGTCTTTCTTGGGGGTCTGTGACTTCTTCCACCATTCACTTTCGCATCCTGACACTTCTCGCTTGGTTCAACCGTTCCACGTGTTCATTTTAAATTTTTGTGGATTTTTTTAAGATCAGAATTGTTCGAATAGGAGATACTCTGACCGACCACCGATCACAGTTTAAAATCGAAACGTTGGCTTCTACTTGAAATGGCTTAAAGCTATGTAGGTAAGTGCTATATAGATAACTAAATTGACATAGAAAGGGAATTTCTGAAATTAAATATTTAAATGTAAATATTTATTTTAAATGTAATATTTGAAAAAAGCGTTACAAAATTTACTATCGATGTACCTGATATAGATGATTTTAGTTTTTGTTATCAAGATTAATTTGTAGAACTTAATTTATTTTTTCTATTAAATCTATAATATTGTTTTTTTTAAACAGTTCATTCATTAAGAAGTTGGGCTGTTTTTTTTAAATTGACTAATATAATAGATTTTTTTAATTTAGGTGACAACCATTTATAAAAATATGATTTTTTAACTTAATTTGAGTTGCAGGATCTTTTTTTTAACAGAAATATTTTTGAAATTAATTTAAGACTTAATATTAAGACTTAAGAAATGACGCGCTCTTAGATCAATACAACATTTCATTATTTATTCTCTAATAATAAAAATTAAATGCTCGTAAAATAATTTCATCGTACGGTACGGAGTGGCAGTTACTTTCAGAATTAAAAACTAAATGTATTCTGACAAAAATAGGTACAGGATTTAAATGTTAATAAAAATCCCCTTTTAAAAACCCACCCTTCTCTAGGGTTCGCCGCCACTTACCCTTTGGCTGTGGGCACCGGGCCCAGCGCCCAGCCAGGAAGGGAGAGCGCCCCGGGACCTACCCCGGGCCGGGCACCAGGCATCGGGCACCAGACACCGGCCCTGGGCACCGGCACCAGCACCAGCCCTAGACACCCAACCCTACCCAGAGGTACTCGCCCGCGGCCGGTGTCCGCTTCAAGTCATGTCAATCAAACAACCGCAACCAACCGACTGACTGTTGTTGTTTTGAGGGATTGCAAGATGGTTGAAATTATATACTAACAGCCTTAATAAAAAAACGTGGTGAAAATTTTGTTCAATTGATAAACGACCGTGTATGTGAAAATATTAATAATATAGAAACTGAAATAAAATAGTTCATGTAAAGATATACACATTGTTTACAGTACAAATGATGGTTGTTTGTTCTTTTATTTAGGAAATCTGCAATAAAACTGTCATTTCACTTTTTATCTCGTTTATACAGGTTTTTCCAATAAGAGGTGTTATTTGGATATTCAATCGTAAAAGATCAATGGTTTCGTTACTTGTGTGGCACGTAGCGCCGTCTTGTTGAAAATAAACGTTTTCTAGATCAATATCATTCAATTCCGGACATAAAAAATTATTAATCATCTCTCGATAGCAATCCATTCACCGTAACTGTTGCTCCGGCCTCATTTTCGAAAAAGTAAGGTCCAATGACTCCATCGGACCATAAACTGCACCAAACAGTCACACGTTGAGGATATAGAGGCTTTTCAACAATAACTCTTGGGTTTTCCGAGCCCCAGATGCGACAATTTTGCTTGTTGACGAAGCCACCGAGGTGGAAATGGGCCTCATCACTCAAGATGATTTGCATTTGATTCACTCAAGTGAATTTTAATAATTTCAATGCGTTGTTGAAGCGTGTATCGTTCCATTTTTATTAATAGCGTAGTTTCTACTTGTCAAATGTCAAAAAATGACAGCTTTAAAAGTAACATCTACCGAAATAACGGGCTATTCAAAATAACACCTCTTATTGGAAAACCCTGTATATCTTACCTTTGCTTGTACCCTGTACATAGGAACGGAGGAGATTCCTTGGAATGTGCATTTGGGCATTGAACTTCTTTTCTTGAGTCTTCATGTAACTTACGACTACATCTGTGCACCAGTCATCGATATACGAAAGTACACTCCAGTCATAATTCCCGCCAGGTCTATATGAGCTATTTGAGCTATATTCTAATACAAGACTCTCACGCAAGCACTAACTCGTGTCTCTAACGCTAAGTCGTGCATATTTCGTTATGTACAAAACCTTGATGTACGACAAAATATTGATTGAGTAAATATCTGACTCTGAATATAAGAGGAAAGTGGAACATGAATACAATACTAGGTTCACAAAGGATGAAGGCATGCTTGTACCAAAATATAATAATAAATACGAACAGCGAACCCTGATCACTGGTTGTTATTCAATAGCATATAGATTAATGTATTATTTTAGTTTATAACAGTGAAAATCTTGACTAATTACCATGGCGTTTGCTTGGTTAAAACGGTTTTAAGCCAGGTTCCAGGCTGGCTTTATTTTTTTTGTTACAATATTTTACATATCTTTGTATAATTTAGTAATGTTTGCCTCACTGAGGCTTACCCGTGCTGAGGCCTACATTTTATAATACAAAAAATATTCATAAAATTTTAAAGAAATTACATATATATTATGTTGGTGAATAAAATAAAAAAAACATAAGATTAAGATAAATTTAAACTAAAAATATAGATTTAAAATCAAAGTAAAATAAAATTTTAATAATCTGATAGTATTATTACGCCAGCGTCTGGACGATCTAGGCCCTCTGATTGGTCGAATTAAAATTGTCTGTTTCGGTTAAATTCAGCTAACTTGAAAATTAAGACACGATTTCATACTAAAATAGGATCGCCTCATAATAATACGAGATTTCTTCAAAAGCATCGTTTCTGTTCATATAATTTTTGGATAATATCGAAGAAAATATGTTTTAGAAAGTTCATAATCCATTGGATTAATTACATTACAATGAAAATTATCCACAGTTACGTGATTATGTTTGACGTTTATAAAAAATCACGCGTTCCTTATTCAATATGGCGGATACGCACGGCTATAGATGGCTGACAGAGCGCGCCTCTGGCGGTTTAAAAACGAACCAAATGAATGGCGCGAATATTTAAATATGCAGCTCACAATATTTGACTACTTACGATTAACAAGCATCTAATAAGAAGATTTCTTCTGGAAGCTTATCACTTTGTAATGGCATTTTTCATTATTATTTATATTTTTTTTGCTTATTAATTATATCTGATTTTATATTGACATGTTTTCTAATTTGTAAAATTAGTATTTATTTGCGATGCTTTATATCCTGAGTGAAGTATTTTAAGACCTGAATTTTTATCGAAAGTGTGATCATTATTCAAAAGATGATTTGCAAACTCAAATTCACCATTTCCATTTAGAGCTCTACGATATTCTTTAGTTCTGACTTCAAAGTTTCCATTGGTTCTACCTTTGTAAAAGAAATTACAATCATCCCAATTGTGTTTTTAAACTCCTGATTTTTTGTTTGAATTTTGCTATCTTTATTATTAAGAATATATTTCTTCATTGTTATTAGTGTAAAACGCCAGTTGAATAGTACCAGAATTGTTTTTATATATAATTTTAGAAGTATCGTTATCCACAAGCAGAATTCCACGCCATTGTTTATTTCTATCTTTAGAAAGACCGTTTGAAGAGAATATGTTTAATTTTTTTTATTGAGTATTTCAACTATCAATTTATTATAATAACCGTTATTAAATGCTATTTGTCTTATGAATATATTGTTTTATGGTTATATTCTATTTGTTTTTTTCAGGTCTTAAAATACTTCACTATAAATAATTTTGAAATTTTAGAAATGAGGAAACATGTTAATATAAAAGCAGATATAATTAACAAGAATTTTTTTATAAACTCTCTTTTAAATATTTTCCCACTTAACTGGTCTTTCCCGTCTAACGATATTGTAATTCCTAATTATTAAAAACCCAGCCTACTCTTACCCCTCCACTCCTTCTACTCCTTCCACTTCTTCTTTCCCAATCGCAATCTATATTTAATTTTTGACTTCGGTGTATACACAATAAAATGTAAACATTATATTTATTGCGACATGCTCAAATTGCGAAGACGTGAAATTCGGACAATATATCAAGTATTTAGGTGTAACCATAGACTACCAACTCAAATGGACTTACCATATAGAAAAGACGGTCAATAAACTGAGATACCTAAGTTACATATTCAAACGAATGAGCAACATTGTCAATATAAGAACCATGAAACATGTTTATGACGCGTTAGTGCTTTCATCTATTTCCTATGGAATAATTGCCTGGGGAGGAACTTACAATAACCACGTAAAACCCTTAGAAATCGCTCAGAAGTCCATCATTAAAATAATGTACCAAAGGACCAAGACATATCCCACTAACCAGTTATTTCAAAAAACTGAAATTATGGAACTAAGACGGATCTATTGTATTCAATGTCTCAAATTTATATTTACACGTCCTATCAATTTCACCAAAAACACAAATCGCTCGAGCCAGAGACATACCACATGCGTGTTCACAGTCCCTCACTGCAAAACTAGGCTGGGCCAAAGGCACGTCAACTATATTGCCCCAAAATTGTTCAATTCTTTACCCAATTCCATTAACATGTGTCAAAACCTGAACTTATATAATAAAAATGTTAAAAGTTGGATAAGAAATAATTTCGAAGCGAGTAACTTTTTTCTATAATTTAAGCTATCAATAGCTATTAAAAAAAAAATAAAAAAAATGTATCAAAAATTTTGTTAATAAAAATAAAAAAAAAATAAAAAAAAAAATTATTTATTGGACAATTTGCATAGCGCCGCTTTTGTGAGATATCACCTCAGGGGCGCTATATTGTAATGATCTACCTTTATATATAGATTTTTACTCTCCTGATGAAGGTGTATATATAATCTAACTTTAAACTTTATTAGATACAGTAACAGTTGTAGGTAAAGAATTACCAAATGATTACCCTCCTTTTATTCATAAACACAGGTACAATTAATCAATATGTAATAATCTATTATTTAAGTCAACTTTGTTATAACTATCTTTAATTGTGACAAACTATACGATATTGATTCAACTTATAGACATTGACGGTTGTAACACATATTTAAGCACTGCAAGTCTTCTATGAGCTAATTATATTAGGTACGATAACAGTTAATATCAGTTGTAGACATGTAGTCAATAATAGTGTTTCATTTGAAATAATCCATCACAAATACGTAAAATTTTATTTATTCAAACAACTGTCATTCTTACTATGCGTAAATTTAGCATGTTATTATTAATTAACTCCTTCCTGTTCCGTGTTTTAACAATATATATACTCACCCTCTCTCTGTGAATGTCCTAATATCTATCTATTAAATGTAACTGTTGTTAATATCACTTAAAATGGGCGAAGCCCAAGAAAGAGCCGCCCGCAGGGCCTAGCAGAAAAAAACCCGCGGAGCGGGTTTTTAACTGCTAGTATAATTTATATTATATGTTGTGTGTTTGTGAGTGATGTGTGTTTTATATTAATTGTGTGTATTACGTGTGCGTTTTATTATTTTATGTCATGAAATTTTGGTAATATTGTATGTTTTGTTCTTTAATCCATTTTGTTATTTTATGTCTGAATTTATTTTTGTTTCACTCAGTTTTATTTTCAAGTGTTAGACCGTTGAAAGCTTTTATAGCATGGTATTGATAGTGTATTTGTCCAAAGCTTGTATTTAGCGTCGGAGTTTTTATGTTTTCTTTGTACGCTTGTCTAACTGGTCTGTTAGCGATATTTTGTGTAAGTTGAAATTAGTTTTTTTGGTCAAAATATAGTTAAGTGGTGTTTTAACGTATAATTGGCGTATTTCTAGTACGTCACAACTGTTGAATATTTGGTCTGTATCAGTCAGTCTATGTTTTTTTATTATTACCTTTAAGATCGTTCTCTGTGCGATTTCTATGTAATCGTTAACCGAGTTTGTTGCTCCTCCCCAATAAATAATTCCATATTCTATAATTGATTGGCAAATATTGTTTTATTTTATATATGTTTCTTATTTTTAGGAAAATGTGTATTGTTTTAAGGAGTTTGTTTGTGATTTGTTTGATGTGCGGTATCCTTTTAAGGTTATGGTCAATTACGATTCCTAGATACTTTATTTGTTTACCAGACCTACGTTGAACGGGCGTGTAAGAATCTAATTAGTAATACGGTAAGTGTGTCAATAATAATATAATCAGTATATTTATAATATGATATGTTTATATATTTACATTGTAATTGAACAAGTACATCCTGTTGACAAACTGCTTAATTGTAGTTTAACGGGATAATTATTCGAAGATAACAAATTTAAAAAAAAACAGCTACAGGCGGTGTCGAGACAGCTCAGCCCGCCGAAACGGTGACATGGTTATATATAACTCATTGCGTACACGATCGATAAATGAGCAAAGCGCCTTGTAGGCAAGTGGATTTTGCAACACTTTAATCAAGCGTAATCCAATTCATTCGTTTAGGAATACTAATTTACAATGTTAGCGCTACAACATTCAAACATTGGCATTCGTGTGCGGTAAATTTAAAAGGTTTGGAGCAGTATTATTTATTCAATTATTTTACAAATGTAACAAGGTTGATGGATGAATTTGCAGTATTCCCACAAGTTAGTTGGCCTCACTTATACTAGATACTATATACATTTTAGAAGTGAAATGCACTGCTGGCAATTTCAGTCACGAGCCGCCTTTGCCTAGGAACTTAAAACAATGAGCAATGAAAATTTGCGCAAGTCCTCATAATCTAGAAATACCGAAAAAAAATAATCTAGTCAGTTTTAAGGCTTAGATATATTTTTAAACGTGTTTAAAAGAAGCATGTTTTCTGTCCATTCGATAGAAATATGCGTGTTGTATTTGCGGTTTTGTCGAAATAAAAACAAAGAGACCGACATTCGTTTTTCCTTTCGCCAATAATACGTATAAGAGGCATGCAAGTAGAAAAGTAGGTGGAGATGGCTGGGTAGGTACTACAGCCAGCTTCATTAGTGAGCAAACATCATAGACAATAGAAATAGAGGGACAATGGAATGAAGCGTGACTTTCGCTAAACATCTCCCTTACTTTTTTTATCTCCCAACAATAATTATTATCTGTAAAAGACGCGTTATTAAAGTTGAAACAAACAACTCATATTTAGGATTGTATGTATTGGTGCATATGTCGGTTTACAGTTTCAATAGCGATGTCCTTGCGAAATTTCACTGAGAAACAGCATTTTGTTTGTTTGCAAGCAAAAAATTGACGAAAATCGAAGTGTTGGTTGGTTTATACGTTCGAAAATATAATTTTTTAATAGTTTTTTTCCTATTTGAAAAGTTTTTTCAGAGAATCAAAAAATAACTTTTTTATTTCACTGTTTTAACTGGGTCAACTCTGGTTAAAATTCCCATACTAATAGCAATAATGATTATTCAAATGTGTTTGAAATCTACATGACTGTTCCGCAGAATTGTTCCTTGCTGCAATCTGCAGGGTGAAGATTGTCCTGATGATAGCCAAACCTCCGATAGGAGAGGGAAAAGTATTAAAGAAGCAATTATATATGGCGCCTTGTTTCATTTTTGACAGGACATTTATACTATAAGGTTCACATTGGAAATGCTGGCACAGTCTGTTGCATCTCAGTCGGAGTTGAGTTTTGGCAATAAACACAATTTTCGAAAACAGAAAATTGAATGAACACGTTACCACGAAGCCGACTGTATTCGTAGGTAGGTACATATCAGTAGGTACGGGAGGATATTCAGCCAATGATAATTGACGAGGATACCCGGCTATCCATCCCTACTCAAGATATCTGGAAACATGCGTGCGTTGGGAATACATGTAAATAAGTATTGGGGAAGACGGGGAAAAACGGATACATCTAAAAAATTAAGTAATTTTATCTTATTTTATTTTTTATTATCGACACACTGATGGCTTTTACATGATTTTCACAATTTACATGATTTAGTGTATAATCTAGATGTTAGAATGTTAAATGCTAGATGTCAACAAATAAAGAAATGTAAAACAATTGTCGTATCCGTGCATTTAAATGTATTTAAGTTGGTTCCGCCGCCCCGGAAACTATTTATTGGATAACCTCTGCCTGGGTTCGTCGTGGGATGTTTGCCTAGGTCTTGGTGGCGGATACATCTTCCCGTCTACTGTGTGGTCGGAAGATACTGGTTGATGGAGTCTTTTTGACCTCTCTCTTGAGTTGAATTGAGAGGAATGGATTCAAACGAACGTCACTACTGAATGCACTGACCCCCACTTTCCTACCCATCTCTCATACTTTTCTTTCTCCGAATCTCCTCTCCTTCATTTTCCTCAAAATGCTCCCCACACACAGCATCCTTAAAGATGACATAGGCTCTGAGGGAAATTACTTCTTCAAGACCTGCTGTGTGGAGTTAATCTAAAAAAAAAACGTCCTGATGACCTTTTTGATGATATTTTTTCCTACTGAATTAATTCTACGCCCATCCATATTATCACTGCTTCAGCGTAAACTGGTAGCATTGCTTTCGTATTGACGTTTTTCTTAAAAAAAATAAAAGCTATTAAAGTTTTATAAATCTAAAATATAAAGCAGAAAATCTGTTTTTATGTTCTTCTGCGCCATGACTTTCAGATTAACATAATTACAGTCGTTCTTTTCACAGCTTTTAAAATATCGGCCAAATAATAACCACGTATGATGCCATATTTTGTTACATTTCTTTCAACTGTCAGGTATATAGTTTACAGTAAACAAATCATACCTCTTATGTAACACTATCGCCAAGACATCGCAGAAATTGCTTTATGGATTTATAACTAGATTCTTTTCACTACAGATAAAAATTCAGTTGTTTCTTTTTAAAAATCATTTGCTAGACATACTTCATTTATTTGTTAATCAATTTAACTACAAACATTTACAATTTTTTTGTAAATATCGTTTATGTTTTCCAATACCATTAAAAACGTTGACACATGAATATCTAATTTATTTGGTCTTTTTATATACATATTAGTCGTGGTGGTATATTTGTATATAAAAATAAATAAATTAATAATATTAGAAAATCACAATCATTCCTGGATGAGCCGTCTCTCCCCATATTTATCTTGTAAGAATGTTTTCTTTGTGTTTTCCCATTGCATTTATATGCGGTTCTGTATCTGCCGCGCATGCAATCTCGCGTTTCGGATGGCTAGCTGCATCCTTTGTCACGACCTCCTAGCCAACTCACACACGGACACACATGCCGTTCCACGACACGCACATCGCACGCCATGTCCACCAAGGATTTACAATCAAAAATTAAAAAAAAATCGTACTTCACAAGAATGAAAGGAAGATAACAAAAAAAATCGACTAAGGCGAGTTTCGTGATCCAAACGTTGAATCTATCGCACGTAAATTTGAAATTCTGAAATTAGGCGTCTCAGTACGAATTCATAATCAAATGAAATGACAATATACGATGTCAGATAGTGTAAGAGACACAAAGACAAAGTATACAATGTCAATTGGCTCTCAGTTGTGACATCGGTTTCCATGCAAAACCACATGGAAGGAATGTTTATATGTTAAGCTGTGTATGTGTGTATTATCTATTTGGTGCTTCACAAATAATTATTTAAGGCGATGCACTACGTCGTGTAATATTTTAAATTGAGCCGCTATCAATAACAACCCTTACGTAGATGGCGATAAGGTTTAAATTCCCGCTTAAAACCATCCGCCTGTTTTGATTTATGCAAGAAAAACGGTCGCACTACACATATCCAAGGCCTTTGACCGAGTCTGGACACCGAGGACTTGTCAATAAATTGCCTTCTTACGGACTTCCCGCATCCCTGTGTACGTGGATTGCTGACTTTTTAAGGGATAGGTCGATTCAGGCAGTTGCTGACGGTTTCACCTCTTCCTCACACTCTATAAATGCTGGCGTCCCACAGGGATCGGTTCTGTCTCCGACCTTGTTTTTGTTGCACATCAATGACCTTTTGACATGTGCACCGATTCATTGTTACGCGGATGACAGTAGAGTTCATGATAGCTTTTTGTTTGACAAGCCCCCAAAGGGCACACAAACTCCAACGGCTCGGAGGGCTTTGAAGCAGAGAATGGACGGTTATCTCGAGAGTATTTCCTCCTGGGGTAAAAATAATAGATTTTGAACTTTAAAGCAGTTTTCATATGCCTTATACATTATTTTTTTCTGGGCTTATATAAAGACTTATCTAAAAAATACTCGATTATTTCAAAGGTCAAGATGTATTGTACTCGCAGTATTTAATTAAAGCATCTGAAACATTTGTAGTCGACCAAATTTTCAAACCAAAAACATATGATTTTGCATTAGGGGAGACCGGGGCTAGTTGACCCACTTTTCACTTCGTGATTTTTAAAAAAAAAATGAAGGCTCGTCACCATGGACTGTTAATCCAATAATGTAACATACACATTTGACTATGTGATCAGTTGATAAAACAAGTTAAAACATCCACCTACAGGTCAGCAATTATGTTTACAAAAAAACCCTCCCACTGAGTCAACAAACCCCGGGTGTGGGGCTATTCGACTCATAGTAGTGGGTTAGTTGACTCAAATGAGTCAATATCGAATTGAAAAAGAATACAGTCAAAATTTACACATGAAAATTTATTACACATTATAAACATTACATATCGTCATCTGAATTACAGTTGATGCATTGGTGGTAGGTAGCGTTGCCAGATACACATTTTTTGTGAGCCCATAATTGGCAGATCATACACTTCACCCATTCTTCCCCAGGAACATTACATGTGTAGGGCTCATCGCAAATCAGGCATGAAGTTTCATCTTTAGAATCCTCGTCGTCATCAGTAAACAAAGTTTTGGTAGCCATTGTTAATTTAGTAGTGTTGGATTTCTTTTTTTTGTTAGTTTTTCCAGATTGCTTCTCTTTTTTTATTTGTATCGCAAGTTTCGCAGCTTCTATTAAATTTTTTACAGGTGTATCTGTGAGTATCGCTGATGATCTCTTTCTGGGGTGAACTCTGACGCTAGTCAGCCGGGGACCTGCCTTGGGTAATGGTTTGACTACCTCTGGAGATAAAAGTATCGCAATAGCAGAGGTACTTGCAATCGTATTACCAGAGGTACTAGCAATCTCAGTAGCAGAGGTACTGGCAATCGCATTACCAGCGGTACTTGCAATCGCATTAGCAGAGGTACTTGCAATCGTATTAGCAGAGGTAGGACTTGCAATCGCAACATCAGAGGTACTTGCAATCGCATTAGCAGAGGTACTTGCAATCGCAATAGCAGAGGTACTTGCAATCGCATTTCTATCCGACTGTATTGTTGGATTCTCTGGATTGGGTCTATCGGTTACGTAGGATGACATGAAATCCGAATCGGTGAAAATGTTGTCATTAAATGGGGATATTCCAGATACTTTAAAACCTGCCATTACATTATTTTGTGTTACTGCAAGGGGTAAGGCTGTTTTGACTATCCCAGGTATATCGTAGATTGTGAGAGTTTTACCAGGATGGTTAGACATCCAGTTGTCACAAGCACTGTTCACATACTTTTTCAATGGCCCATAAACTGACCTGTCCAATGGTTGTAGTTTATGACTACAGTGTGGTGGGAATGACAGCACAGTCACCCCGTTACTTTTGAAATAATCAAGGGCTTCAATCGACAAATGAGAATCGTGGTTATCCAAAAGTAATAGCACGGGTCTGTCTATAGAAGTTCTCGCGAAATGAACAAAGTGTTTTCCAAAAATTACAAAATTATCTTCTTTCATCCACCCGGATGGATTGGCAGTCCCAGCACTTCCTACAGGAGCATCTCGAACAAAATGCTCACGATAATTAACTCTTGGAAATATAAAAAATGGTGGAATTGTGTTTCCACTAGCAGATACAGCCACAGCAAGCGTCACCAGCGTACCTCGTTCAGCAGAAGTTACTTTTCCAATTTGTTTACATCCCCGGCGTGCTATTACTCGATCTGGAACCTGGACAGTTGTAATTCCTGTTTCATCGACGTTCCACACGTCACAGGGTTCAAATTTATAACGGTCATATACAGCTTTTAAATTTTTAAAAAAGTCAGAGACATTGCTTTTATTAAAAGCGGTTGCTCTTGATAGGCTTGTTGCCTGAGGTGACCTAATTGATAGGCTAGGATTTCTTTGCATAAAATGCCAGAGCCAGTCAGGTCCAGCCATACTTTTTTCAATTCAAGAATTTGGAAAATGTAGTTTTAGTGCTTTAGCATATTCCCAAGCAAATTTCCTCACTTCCCTGGGTGTAAGACCATAATAAATATCGGATGCCTTCTTGATGTAGTCAGCCAAAGCGGTCTCTTGCTCGCCAGTAAATACCTATAACAAACATTTTAAATTAGTGAATACCTAAAAAAACTAACAAAAAAAAATAGTAAAAATAATTAAAAACTATCGCTGAACATAATAATATTACATACATAGGTATTCATAAATCTAAGGAATTAAAAGAAAAATAGAATCACAAAAAATTACCTGTCTTGCATTAAAATATCCCATCTTAGTTATCGTTATAGGTTCTTTTACTCGTTGCTGAGGAATCTGTTGGTTCTTCTGCTTCTGAACATATCGTTGCAGAGTTTTGTATGGAATTTGGAAGTCTTTACATACTCCTCTGATGCTTTTTTTCTCAATGATAACTGCAGAAATGGCACGTTCCATGACATCTTTGGCAGTTTTCCCCTTATCGGTTTTTCTTTTGTATTTTCTCATTGCGAATATCTATCGAAATGAAAAGTCCTCTGTTAAAATTATACGTGTACTAGCGACTTATAATTATATGGATTACAAAAATAAAATATGAAGTAAATATATATATATACCTATTTCAATACTATTCCTAAATGGAAGTTATATTTTTGTAAACCAGTCAAATCGCTGTATTTTTTAATTTATGTTCTTGTTATTTTTAATTTTGTTTCTCGCATATACAGTCAAATCGCTGTATTTTTTAATTTATGTTCTTGTTATTTTTAATTTTGTTTCTCGCATATACTTATGTAATTTTATTTTTATTATTTCTTTCTTTTCTTTCTTATGTTTCAAAACTGTCATTAAATTTGTACCACCCACATGTAAAAGCCCTCTGGGCGTTAAATAAATAAATAAATATGCAAATAAATTCAACGCGCTGGGGTTAGTCGACTCGCTGAGTCGACTAACCCCAGCGCCACTGAGTCGACTAGCCCAAGTCGCCATTTTTAATTTTAAAGCATTATTTCCAGTAAACGATCAGTCCCACAAAAAACACAACTATCGCTATTCACTCACAAAAGAAGCACAATTAGCACCCAGTTTATGTTTATATGATCTTGATTAATTAGGGCACAGAAATAATAAAATAAATTGCAATAAAAAAGTTACTCACCAAAGCAAAATATCGAAAATCAGAACTACACAAACCGACACGTGCGTAGGGATCCAAAGGAACACAAATACTAATCCGCACCGGTTATTTAAATGATGGGAAGGACTTACAGCGCCCTCTCTTGAGAACCGTTCAAGTTATCACCGCTGAGTCTACTAAGGCCTATAGTCAACTAACCCCGGTCTCCCCTACTACGTATGGCATCGCCTAAATACAAATATCATGTAATAAATCAGATTTTATCAATAAAACCGTTGCAAAAAGTATCAGAACATAACTAAGAAGTTTTCTTTTTTTTACACGTATCTTCATGGTAGACTCTACTGTAGAAATTAAGAATATTTAACTTGTGAGAGTACCTAACCTAGAATTTCTCAATTAGGAAAGTATTAATTAGTAATAAAATATATATATATATACTAGCTGATGTTTATATATATACCCGGCGTTGCTGGGGGTTATTCTTAGGAGATAGACATATTTCACCGCAGACTTTTCCGTAGACCTTTTTAACCCCCCGCATACCCAAGTTTCTAGTTAACTCTTTAAGTTTTTAAGTTCCAAAAAAAACATTATTATTATCTAAGATATTATATTCATTTTTTATGCCGAAACGTTAACGATATGAAATTCCCTCGATAGAAAAAAATTGCAAAGTAAGCTCCGAAAATTATTAAAAACACGTTTTGTTCTGTTATTTAATATGTTATAGGCATGAAAAAAAATCACAGTGTATCTTTAAATGTAATCAAAGCATTTGTCGAGAGGTATTTGCTCTATTTAAAACGAGTCGTGTTTTATCGTTTATGTCATACTTATTATCGTTTTTTTAAAATAAGCGCGCTCCCTCTAACATTCGTATTTACATATCTCCCTTTCTATCCATATTTGAACGCTGACTACGGGGCCTTATTTTGAGGAATCTCATAAGGGTTAGTCAATCACTTGATTAAAAAGCATCGATTTTTCTCTACTTTCTATAAATATAATATGCAAGTTTTATATTTTTATTTATATATTTACTACAAAATAATACAAGATTTCAAGTTATAACAGTATGCAAAATAATTTTTTTTTTCGTAATTATTCTACTACTCCCTAAGATAAGCTCCAGGAGCTCGTGTTTATGAGAAGAGTAAGTATATACAGGGTTTTCCAATAAGAGGTGTTATTTTGAATAGCCCGCTATTTCGGTAGATGTTACTTTTGAAGCTGTCATTTTTTGACATTTGACAAGTAAAAACTACGCCATTTATACAAATGGAACGATACACGCTTCAACAACTCATTGAAATTATTAAAATTCACTTGAGTGAATCAAATTCATATCATCTTGAGTGATGAGGCCCATTTTAACCTCGGTGGCTTCGTCAATAAGCAAAATTGTCGCATCTGGGGCTAGAAAAACCAAGAGTTATTGTTGAAAAGCCTCCCTATCCTCAACGTGTGACTGTTTGGTGCGGTTTATGGTCCGGCGGAGTCATTGGACCTTACTTTTTCGAAAATGAGGCCGGAGCAACAGTTACGGTGAATGGATTGCTATCGAGAGATGATTAATAATTTTTTATGTCCGGAATTGAATGATATTGATCTGGAAAACGTTTATTTTCAACAAGACGGCGCTACGTGCCACACAAGTAACGAAACCATTGATCTTTTACGATTGAATATCAAAATAACACCTCTTATTGGAAAACCCTGTACAAAAGAAAATAATATTTAAAAGGTGATGTGTGAACAGATTTATTCAAAGTTGTATTAAAAAACTACAAACATAATTCAACATACAAATTAAGTTAATTCCATATTTAAATTAGCTACAAACATAATTCGATTTGCATAATTCAATCTTCAAATTAACTATAAACATCTATTATAACTAGTATTATAACAATAATAATTATAATATTAAAAATATATTATGATAAAACTATACTTACAGACCGAACGATTAATCATAATAGACCCAAAATAGTTTTATATGACAAAATTTAAAAAAATATCTTATATCATTGATGTCGCTATTCCAAATTCCTGTAATATTCAAAAATCTGTTTCTGAAAAAATAAGAAAATACACAGATTTAGCAAATGAGATTAAAAGAATTTGGCATTCTCAGACTATAAAAATATTACCATTTGTTATTTCGGTTACTGGCATTATACCTAGCTCTCTCATTCAAAATTTAGGCGTATTAGATCTGACAAAAAATTTATATATAAAAATGCAAAAATCAGTCATTGTAGGATTACGAAAGATTTTTTAAATATTTACATTGAGGGATCAGTAAGATTTATAGGTCCAGTTAGGAGTTCTACCGAGCCGAACCCTCTGATATGAAAATATCTAGAGTCGGTAAATTATTTTCCCATTTGATCTCTGGTGATTTGACGTGTTGTTCTTGTATTATTTTGTATTTATTATGATTATATAATGTGAATTGACTAGATGATAATTTGTGGGAAAGTGTGTGGAAGGTTTAGTTTTTCCTGTGGGGAAAATTCAACCCGGACATAAAGTCGGAAAAATAAAAAAATAACAATTGTTTGCCAAAGTTTTTTAATGCTAGATAGTTTATTAAGAGTACAATATATCATTGTCCAATTTCAGGCAGTTAATTTTCTTTTTGAATTATTAAACTTTCATTTTTTCTCTTACTTTATTTTGTTTTTGGACAATAATATATTGTAGCATTTCACACCTAAAACAAGTACTGATGCTGAGCCGTGGTCGTTCTTAGCATTGAGATGGCTATTAGGCCCTTTGTTTTGCTTCTATTGCTCATGCTATCTAAGGGGTGCATTTTATTGATGAAATATTTTTTACAAATTTGATATAAGGCGTTTCTTTTATACAATTCTGTAGTAGTTGGTACATTGAATTTCTTAAATATTTCCAAAGTTGGGAAGTCGTATGGTTTCTTAAGGATAATTTTTAATTATTCTTTGTATTGTCACTATGCTAGGTAGCTTTAACCGCCTTTAAACCTTCCGGAAGAAATTCTATAAATGATAGTGAGAACCCTGTCAAAATCCGTTGGGTAGTTTAGAAGAACTAAGCGCAAACAGACAGACGCGGATGGCAACTTTATTTTATACTATTAGAGATTATTCCTATATATCGGAACTATGTGTCCGATAAAACTTAAGCAATAGACAGCTTACTCTAAGGTCAGCATGTCAAATCGAGCCGTTTACTATGATCGCTCTTTTAGTGTAACAGGCCCGCTCATCTGGAATATACTTCCCTCAGCTCTTACTAATCTCCAGAATTTGGCCGAATTTAAAGGGGCTTTAAAAAAAATTATTTAAAAATCTTACCATTCATAAATCTTAACTTCTTTTCAATATTTTATAATAAGGCATATTCTAAAACTTCCGGTAATTGTTTGGTTTCGGTTTCCTCCTTATTGTACCCTTTTAAAATGTCTGCTCAGAAGATTCTCATTTCTGAGCACAAACTGCCTCCTGTTTTATATTATGTTATTGTTTTTTCCTGTCCTGCTGTTATTGTTATTCTAAGTTTTGTCATCACTTTGTATAAACAGTGTATTTAATGTTATAATATTAGATCTGTATTGGGTAAGGCACACTGTAGGAATATTTTTAAGAACATGACCACTAATACTAAATTACCGTTTTTAAGTTTGTTATAGTAAAGCGCACTTGAAGTGAAATGACACTAAACTGCGCTATATAAATGCCATGTTATTATTATTATTATTAGAGATAACTTGTGATTGTACCTAACCGAGAATCGCTTAATTAGGAAAGTATTAATTAATTATAAGTACGTACCTACATACTGTTAATTACCCTTGTGAATAATTGTTAATTTATGAAGGTAGCAGCCAATAAGAAAATGATAATGATGTTAGCAGTTTTTAGTCGAAGATGATAGAGTTAAATATCCAAAGGGGTTAGGGTCAAATTAGCTCAGTGGTAGAGCAAAGCCCCGGTAAAGCGGGGGTCCTGTGTTCAATTTCTTGATGCGATCGAATCTATTCTGTTTCAAATTCTCGTTTAAGAGTATTCAATATAGCAATGTTAAAAAATCAAATTATGGATAATCCGATTAAAACGGGATTGAAGGCCGTTTCCTGAAAAACTTTTCGTCAATTGCTAATATATCGGAACATGTGTAAATTTGGGAGGCGGGTTTGAGTACCACCGCACCGGGAACCATTTATTGGATAATCAATACGTCTGTCATAAGACACCCCAAGTTGCTCTTTACGTTTGGTGATTTAGCAGGGGTGCCCGGGTTCATCGGGTGAGGTGTGTTCGTGATGCGCCTGCCCACCAGCTGCGTCGCATGCCCGATGAGGAGAGGCTGGTTTGGGGAGACCCTTTGACCTCTCCAACGGGTCTCTCGACCAATCGCCTTGTGCCGCACTGGGAGGGATATATTCGTAGGTCCGTCACTCCTGGACAAACTGATCCCTAGATTCTTAACCCAACCCTCATACCTTTACCTTCCCAGAACATCCACTCCTTCTTTTTTTTAATATAGACCCTCCACACAGCATCCCAAAAGATGACTGAGCCCCTGGGGGAAATTATTTTCTTGAGGGCCTCCTGTGTGTGAAAAATTGTGTTCATGCACCTGCATATATAATGCCTAGCGCCCTTGGGTTGATTTTTCACGAAAACGGCCCTATATAAATTTGCCAAATATTACATATTATTAATAACGAAACGAGAAAATATTAAGATTTTTATGAACACAAAATATATTCGTATTTTACTAAAAGTTTGTCAAGAAATATATTAATTCATACGTTAAGGGCCTGCAATCCCATTTTTAACCGGATTATTATTAATTTGAAAAGATTCTTAATAAATTAGCCATACTAATTTCTCCGTGTGATGAAAGGGAAAATAGTAGAGTTCTCGAAACAACCCTCTGGTTTTCTGAAAAGCGGGTGGCGGCACACCCCATCCTTTCTACCCCTGCAGGGGGTTAAATTCGAGTATTTCGATCAATTATTAGTATCTACATTATACGTCATTTTAACGTAAACCATAAATAGCAAAAAAAAATCTGAAATACATCCCTACCACCTTAAAACAAATATATTTTTATATCGTCTTCTGTCTTCTAATTTATTTTCGCCAAATTGTCACCTAATAATCAACATTTTAGCAGACTAAATTATATAAATTTTTATTTCATTTTATTTAACGCCTAGCTGAGCTTTTACATAATAGATTAAGAAACTCATTAGGTAATGAAAATTATACAAAACTTTTATAGCAAGCAGTAATATAAAACTTATAAACTAAAGCTGAAACAATATTAGTATCTAACATAAAATAAAATATAAACTTAAATTAATTAAACAAGAAACTACAATTAGACAACTTTATAATAGAGCGTCATTTTGTTACCTTCTCAAATAATAAACTACATATCCCCTTACAATCTCAGTTCTCAATAATAACCAGGTCCTTAACAAATCTATCCCTTAACACCCCAATAAAACACTTCACCTACGGACAAAGATCCTTTAAGTACTATTCCATCAAACTGTGTAACTGTTTGCCTCCTAATCTGAAACAACCTGCTGATAATTCACCAATACACAAACAGAAAAAAACTGATCACAGAATGGATAAAAACTAAAGATACAAAAAATTTCCAAAACATACTCATATCGAAACGAAACATAACACAATATATTGTGTTTTTAGTTCTACTAAATAGATTTTTGTTGTATTATTATTTAGTAATGTTTTAATTACTGTGTATTTTAAATACTATATTATTTTTTTTTGTATTTCTTTGGCATTCACTATGTAACAATTTCTAGACATTTTTTGTTGTTAATGAGTTTTTATTATTCACAATGTACATTTGTTATGTATAAATTATATAATTTTATACGTAACAAATGTACATTGTGAATAATAAAAACTAATTAAAAACAAAAAATACTATATTATTGTCTACTTCTGTTTTGTTTTATTCTCTTCCGTCTTAATTGTATCTTTAAGTATACTTCATCTAGTATGCCTTTCTTTTCACGAAACTAGGTATATGTTATATGTAACATTATGATGCAACAACCGTTAACTTATTATGTATACATTACTGCCGCAATGGTATCTTCCTTGAATACCTTAAGGACGACTTATGACGGCATAATAACCCTTTCCCAATACATGAATACCTCAACACAGGTTCTCCTGGTGAGGTGTTTACAAAACTTATAAAAGATATAAATAAATAAGAATAACTGACAAATCACTAAAACTACATTACATACGCTATTGTAATTTGTCAGATTCAGCAAAATATATTAATTGGTAAATATGTGGTATAGATTTTAAATGGTAAATAGATGGTGTAGATATTAAATGGTAAATAGATGGTATAGAAATTAAATGGTAAATATATGGTGTAGATATTAAATGGTAAATAGATGGTATAGAAATTAAATGGTAAATAGATGGTGTAGATATTAAATGGTAAATAGATGGTATAGAAATTAAATGGTAAATAGATGGTGTAGATATTAAATGGTAAATAGATGGTATTGAAATTAAATGCTAAATAGGTGGTATAGATGTTGAATGTTAAATAGATGGTATAGATATTAAATGGTATAGATCTTATATGGTAAATGTTAAGATGTTCATTACAAGGTGTGCAGTATTCTTATAAAAGGGTATTTGAAAAAAATTGGAGTATATATCTACAGACAGAGTAATTTTTTGAGTATATAGTGTATAGTATATAGTGTTCAACGCCGCAGCAAGGCTTATCACCGGGGTACCCAAGTTTTCGCACATTTCGGAACACCTCCGAAATCTTCACTGGCTGAAGTGTCCTGAAAGGATCCAGTACCATCGAAATGGCGCCACCGTATATTACTGAGCTATGCATTCCGGAAAATACTGGTCTAAGGCAGTCAACTCTTAGATCAGCGACATCATCTGCAATTGGAAGGTTGAAAGAGCCTAAGCGAAATCAGAACACTAAGTTTGATGATCGTGCATTCGGAGTATCCGGCCCTAAGGCTTGGAATAAACTTCCTATGGAATTGAGATGTATAACCAGCCCAACAGAATTTAGATCCAAACTAAAAACTCATTTTTTAAGACACTCATTTCCATAAATCCTTCATTCTATCCAAATATTTATTTTTTTCATTTTTTTTTATACCGTAATTGTTACATTATCTAGCGATTCCGTTCATTCAATTTTGCTATTTGACTTGCCTACCAATGGGCAATGGACAATATCAGCGGGAACACAACACGTCAATCGGTTTAATTGTTGGCATATGAATCATCTAGATGCGTTTAAGATTGACGATTGATTTTATTCATTCATTTAACATATATATCCAGCCAACAATAAAAACACCCTAATATAATAGAACTTCCTTCTTCTTCTGGCGTTAGTAAGATTAGATTGTTAATAATAATTTTAGTTGTAAGTTGCTAAATATGTAAATACTCGTATATATGTCGTTAAGATAGTAGTTATAGGCCTTAGTCGTAAGTCACTAGATATAAGTCTCAGAGATAAGTCAGTAGTTCTAGTATTAACTATTTAAGAAATATATTTGTACAGCGCCCTTGAGGTGATTTCTCACGAAAACGGCGCTATATAAATTAGCCAAATATTATTATTATTATTATTAGAAATTCTGTACTTACGTTAGTGACAGTGTAATTTTTGGAGTATATACATTAGAAATTCTGTACTTACGTTAGTGACAGAGTAATTTTTGGAGTATATACATTAGAAATTCTGTACTTACGTTAGTGACAGAGTAATTTTTGAAGTATATACATTAGAAATTCTGTACTTGCCTTAGTGACAGAGTAATTTTTGGAGTATATACATTAGAAATTCTGTATTTACGTTAGTGACAGAGTAATTTTTGGAGTAGGTATATATATTAGAAATTCTGTATTTACGTTAGTGACGGAGTAATTTTTGAGTACATACATGAGAAATTCTGTACTTACGTTAGTGACAGAGTTATTTTTTGTTTCAATCATATTATTTTTACACTGTGCAATAATTTACTTCATTTTTACCGCATGTAAAAAAGGTGTAAATTCAAAATGGTATTAAACTCAATCGAAGTTATTAATTTTGAATTTCTCTTCTCGAATGTAAAAGTAAATAAAATTATTTTGTGTTTTAAATCGTATTTATATCATCTACACAAATGAATTGGAGCCTTTACCTAATACCATGAATGCTTTACCCCGCTAGTAGAGGCACTAAAACTGCCTCATGTCCTGCGGGCAATAGATATGTATGTACCCAAGTGGGACCGACTCTCCGATCACTCATCAAATGCTATCCGTCAAAAGGCCTCGTAGACCAGTAAAAAACGTATAAAGTTTCCAAGTGGTTGACTTACCCAGCTTTTTAGTGAAAACTAAGAAAAACGTAGTCAATGTACAGCAATGTGACAGTTCATTGTGTCGTAATTAGACTTTATGCATATAGGTATCAAGTTACTTTTTAAACTGGCGACCTGTGTCGGGAGAACGGTTGAACCAATAACAAACATAAAGTGAAACATACTTACTGTAAAGGATCAGATGCTTTGTAAAAGATAGGTATTACGAAAAAACCCTCGACTTCATAACATTTCAACGAAAAATCAAACTTCAACTTACAAAATTGCCGGAAAACCTGCGTTACACCAAAAGCTGGGTTTAATTTATAGAGCCCATAGAATTTTAAACCAGATGAGATCATAATAGTTCTCAATCTTTCAATTAATTAATTTCATTCATAGTGCGTACAATGCGTTACTTCTTACGCAGAGAAATTTCCTGATAAGAAAATATTGCTAATTTATTAAAAATCTCTTCAATTTATTCGTATTCCTGTTAAAAACGGGATTGTAGTTCATTATACAGGGTTTTCCAATAATAGGGTGTTATTTTGATATTCAAATATTCAATCGTAAAAGATCAATGGTTTCGTTGCTTGTGTGGCACGTAGCACCGTCTTGTTGAAAGTAAACGTTGTCCAGATCAATACCATCCAATTCCGGCCATAAAAAATCATTAATCATCTCTCGATAGCGCAATCCATTCACCGTAACTGTTGCTCCAGCCTCATTTTCAAAAAAGTAAGGTCCAATGACTCTGCCGGACCATAAAGCTCACCAAACAGTCACACGTTGAGGATAGAGAGGCTTTTCAACAATAACTGTTGGGTTTTCCGAGCCCCAGAAGCGACAATTTTGCTTTTGATGATTTGCATTTGATTCACTCAAGTGAATTTTAATAATTTCAATGCGTTGTTGAAGTGTGTATCGTTCCATTTTTATTAATGGTGTAGTTTCTACTTGTCAAATGTCAAAAAATGACAGCTTCAAAAGTAACATCTACCGAAATAGCGAGCTATTCAAAATAACACCTCTTATTGGAAAACCCTGTAGAATGAATTAATAGGTATCCTGAAAACTTGAATTAAAATACCAATGGTAAGTTTTTAGATTCTCACGGCCAAAAGCATTTTTGTTGTTTGTTTTTGGGGTGTTATGCCGTGTTGCGCTAACTCCTTCTTTAGCCGACGTTTCGGACAGCGTTGCAGTGTCCATCATCAGGGCAGATCCGGTAGATCCGAAGATGTGTAATTTTTGGTTGTCGAGTTTGTGCTTATTTATTTGTGGCCTGGGCCCGTCCAAGTGCGAAATGCAAACGGAAGTGGCGACATCTTGTGGCGAATTGTGAAAGCACAGTATTTATGTTAGCCTGGGGCCCATCCAAGTGTGAAATGCCAACGGAAGTGGCGCCATCTTGTGGCGAATTCTAGAATTAGAAAACCGATTGACAGAGGTTAGAGTAGATGTACCCAGTATCAAGGTTTAAATACTGGGTACATCTACTCTAACCTCTGTCAATCGGTTTTCTAATTCTAGAATTCGCCACAAGATGGCGCCACTTCCGTTGGCATTTCACACTTGGATGGGCCCCAGGCTAACATAAATACTGTGCTTTCACAATTCGCCACAAGATGTCGCCACTTCCGTTTGCATTTCGCACTTGGACGGGCCCAGGCCACAAATAAATAAGCACAAACTCGACAACCAAAAATTACACATCTTCGGATCTACCGGATCTGCCCTGATGATGGACACTGCAACGCTGTCCGAAACGTCGGCTAAAGAAGGAGTTAGCGCAACACGGCATAACACCCCAAAAACAAACAACAAAAACTAAAATACCAATGTTTATATTGTTTATTTGTTATATTGTTTGATATTATTATGATTTTACTTGCGGCTTGCAGTCCCATTTTTAACAGGATTACCAATAATTTGAAGAGATTTTTCTCCGTGTATTATTAGATTGTATAATCCGCATATTTCCCCTATTCTACTTTTCAACGCTTTCTTATTAAGCAGTAACATTAAGCCCAAGAAAGTTTTATATTTTTGATAAAAAACGTAATAAGTTGAAAAGCAGATCAGCCACGCGATCCTTTAGGCCAAGGCTGCCCAACCTTTTTAGCAGTTGGGCCAAATTGACGATTTTGAATCACTGGCGGGCCACTGAGTACCTGACGGTTCCTATTTCCATGAGGGGGGGGGGTTGTTAGAGAATTTCTATAAAACATAATTCCCCACAAAAGAAATCTAAATAAGTGCTCCCCACAAAATATTTGAAATCCATGGGGGGGGGGGGGGTTGTTACGGAACTTCGCTGAGAAAAAATTCCGCACACCCGAACATCATATGTGATACCCCACAGCAATTTTTCAAATTCCATTCAAATTTCAAAAGTAAGTTCGACAGGTTAAATTTTTTCGTCGCTGATTCTCGTTCTGAGTAGCCTAAATAGCGATAAATCGCAGTCGTTGGCAACACTGGTGACCGCGCGCAAGCTGCATTGTTTGTTTTACCGCGGGCCCGCGACACTTTTTCAAATTGGCGGAGATTGGCGGGTTTTTTGAAAATGTTTCAGGCGGGCCACTTATAATTCGTTCGCGGGCCACATTGTGGCCCGCGGGCCTGGGGTTGGGCAGCCTTGCTTTAGGCGGTCCGGGGCTCGAACCCGGTGCCCGCTCCACGCAGACGGAACCTCACCCGGGGGCAGACGGAACTTCTACGAAAACAATAAAATATAGCGCCATTAAATGCTCATTTTCCACTAAATCCGCGCACCTGCGGCAGAACTCTGGAAGGGAGAATATTATTTTTTAAATACTCAACTATTAGACGGATTTCGACGATTTTATATGATTTGTGGTACATAATGTTGTCTGGGGAACAACTAACTCTGATTTAATAATTGCAGATAATTACTGTGAAATTTAACCTGACCTAACCCAAACGATTTTACTTTACCTAACCTGGAATAATCGTCTTATTTCAAATGAAGAAA
Source organism: Hesperophylax magnus (assembly GCA_026573805.1). Classification (NCBI taxonomy): domain Eukaryota; kingdom Metazoa; phylum Arthropoda; class Insecta; order Trichoptera; family Limnephilidae; genus Hesperophylax; species Hesperophylax magnus. The sequence continues at coordinate 5,385,226 of JAIUSX010000184.1, read as the reverse complement.
ATCTCTAAAAAAAGGTATCATTTCTACAATACAAGTCACTCAAAACAAAACTTATTCATTCACCACGTTTCATACATTTTTTAACACCGCACACAGTGAATTCGACTTATTTAACACTCCATATAGTGAATTCCACTTATTTAACACTTCAAACGGTGAATTCGACTTATTTAAAACTTCATACAGTGAATTCGACTAATGAAACACTTCATACAGTGAATTCGACTTATTTAACACTTCATACAGTGAATTCGACTTATTTAACACTTCATAGGTGAATTCGACTTATTTAAGACTTCATACGGTGAATTCGATTTATTTAACACTTCATACAGTGAATTCGACTTATGAAACACTTCATACAGTGAATTCGACTTATTTAACACTTCATAGGTGAATTCGACTTATTTAACACTTCATAGGTGAATTCGACTTATTTAAGACTTCATACGGTGAATTCGATTTATTTAACACTTCATACAGTGAATTCGACTTATGAAACACTTCATACAGTGAATTCGACTTATTTATCACTTCATATAGTGAATTCGACTTATTTAACACTACATACAGTGAAGTCGACTTTTTTAACACTTCATACGGTGAATTCGACTTATTTAACACTTCATTCGGTGAATTCGACTTATTTAACACAGCACCTCACATTTTCATACCTAGTCAATAAATAACATTTCAAAACATATATTACTCTACACAGATTCTTTCATATTCACTAAATTAAAATATCAGTGAAAACCTTTATTTAATTACATATATTGTATACTATACATCATAAAATATTAGAACCGTTGCACAAAGAAAATGAATATTGCTTATTTATTGGGAATCTCTTAAAATTATTGGTAATCTGATTAAAAACGGGATTGCACGCCATTTCTCCTTAAACTTTTAGTAAATTCCTAATATATCGGAACACGTATTCATGCACCTGCGTTTGTCTTGATAATATATAATGACAAAATGTGAAATGTTACAATTTTTATGAACACGTGTTCCGACATCGTGATAATGGATTTGTATTTTACTAAAATTTTATCAGAAAACCTATAAATTTGTTTGTTTAGGGCATGCAATCCCATTTTTTACTGGATTACGAATAATTTAAAAAAATTCTTATTAAAATTAACATTTTTCCGTTTCTTTTCCAAATAAATAAGTACATATTTTATACAAACACTTTCTAGGACTATGTTACTTGGTGTAATTGTACATATAAGTATTTATGATTAGGTAACAATAATGTTAGTTAAATATTTTTACAGCGCGATTTTTCTGAAACATCTCTTCCATAAATCTGGAAAATAGTTAGGTAGGTACTTACTTTACTAAATAAAACTACTAAAACTAGCTACTTTAAAAAATATGTATTTGGGTTGTGTGAAAATTCTTATTCCAAATCTTATTTCAAAATTACATTATATTTATTATTTTAACTCTGGTACTTACCTACTCATTTATCAGATTATGTAGGTACAAACTACTATTATTAGTAATTTTAATTTTCACCAATATATTATCAAGTAGGTACCTACTTGTCTGAGGCATCAACTTAAAAAACCCTAGACAGAGCACAAAGGGAAAACTTACTGATATAAAATATAGCTAATTTATTAAGAATCTCTTCAAAATATACGCAATCCTGATAAAAACGGGACTGCAGGCCCTTAACGAATAAATTGATTGATTTCCTAGTAAAACCATCAGTAAAACACGAATATTATATGAAATTGATAGGTTTCATGTTAAACTTTTAGTAAAAAAGAATTGTATTGTGTTCATAAAAATCATAAAATTTTAATGCACTGAGAACAATGCACTTGTGCAATTTATTAAAATCCTGTGAAAAACGGGATAGCATGCCTGATAATTTTTTAGTACATTCTGAGTTTATCAACCACATGTACATGCAGCTGCGTTTATCCTATTATAATATATTGACGAAATGCGAAAATATTTGATATATTTTACGAATACATGTTCCGATATCACCATAACACATTCGTGTTTTGCTGATAGTTTACTAGAAAATCTGTCAATTCATTCGTTATAGTTAATTCGTGCAGTTTTGTTTTTAACAAATCAGCAATATTTCATATCAGTATGTTTGTATCTAATTTAATTCTTGTGTAATGTAATTCACGTGTAAATCATTCAATTTTTAATTTCATTTATACGTGAAGTTACATAATATGGTTAGCTTTGTAATGTGTTCCTATTTGTATCCTTTGGGGAGGCTGTGTGGGGAGAAGGTTTTTGAGGAGAAGAAGCAGTGTACATGGGTTTTGAAGAGACCCGTGTTGTACGACGGAGGAAACACAGAGGCCGACCAATCGTTTCACAGCCGAGCTGTTGTACTCAAGAACGAGTCATCATAACTTTAAAAAAAAACCAACCAACTTCTAGCATTATTCTTAATGCCAAAATGCTGCTTACTAAAAGAAAGATAATAATATAATATAATTTTAATTTAATTTAATTGGATTTTATACTGCACATATCCAAAATATCCGCTCACACCACACAATATTAATAAACCCTGGAACCTTCCAAAGATTGATACAATATAAGTTTAAAATACCCTCAGGGAACATTGAAATGATTACAACAAAAATTATAATATCACCGACTCACTGGAGAGTCGAGCGTTGTTCGTCGTTAAAAAATATATGTCTACTAGTGAGCCACAGACCGCCTTCTGTGTAGTGAAATTAAAATTTGTAGTTGTGTGTATTTTTGGATGAAACAAAACTATCCTATGTTTCAAGCTGGAACCAAAAAGGAAGTATGATTATTCATATTATCAGGTCATTTCCACAGAGCCGTTTAGTGAGGAATATTACCTGAGAGGCTTATGCCTCATGTGAATAATACTTAAGTTGTTACTACTCTTCTTGTTTATGGAAATATCGCGCAAGAGTCTCAACTGCTCACCACTGGAGCCAATGGGACTGTGATATTCTCAATTGGAATTGAAACGTTGCTTATAATGGCTTTCACCGTCTTTGGTCACCAGATCTGAATAGCCAGGTATTCCCCCACCTTCCTCTTTCCCGTTTCCTCACCCTTCCACTACCTTCAGCCTAACAACATACCCCAATTGGGGATGCCATAGTCTCAGGCGATTGGGACCAGTCGGAGCTACTCAGCGGAACTGCAATCGTACCAGTCAAGTAGATTTATTACAATGATTAAACTTTACATTGTGCAACATAATCTTTCCTGCCTAACCTCAAACATCCCCAACAAATCCACGATAAATTGTCACATCAGCTTTATCTCTGTAAGTTAACCCACTAACAACCCGCCTATAATACTATTATAATGCGACCTTCAAATCTCCATTAAATTAGTAGGTGTAGTTTCCATTAACCCAGATCCGGGATAATTTATTGAGATTCCGTCTATCGCGCGAATCACGGCAACTCTTACTTTCCAGGCATTTGGGGTAATACGACCACACGGGTGTAAGTGCCCGCACTTGGACGGGTAATTGACGACAAGTAAATTGCACTACTAAATTGTTCCAAATTGACGCGGTGTTTCTACTCGCCGCTAGATGGCAGTAGTGTGACATTTTTACAAATATGTAATATTTTGGTCCTTCGAAAAAAAAATTCAAAACATCAAATTATACAAAGTTCCTATTATACCTATTCAACAAAAGGTTTTATTCAAAATTCAAAAAAACATTCTTACCTAGCGCCCCTGTGTTGGCAGTATGCTGTATCTCCATAAAGGTAGTTTTGAGATAAATTACAATAAATTACGCAAACTACGAGTAGTACGTAACAATTTCAAATGTACCATCTATTTTGAAGTATTCATACATATATTGCATTTTTAAACATTTCAAATAAATTTTCAATCATGCCTTTCACAAAATATTTAATTAATACCTACTACTATAAATTTGTGAGAAAAATAACAAAATCCAAAAATATATATATATTTCAAAATTAGCTTTGTAAAGATACAACATATTGACACAACACGCGACGCCCATGTGACAAGGATAGCTGCCGATACGTGTGGTCAATACGTTGTAACTCAAACATCCTGTCTCCCAACGGCGTTGTAATGACAAAACAGCGTATTGTGGGCTTGTCCTGGTAGAAGGCTATATTTTAAGTTGCAGAGTTCTGTCTTTTTTGCAGTTACAGCATTGTTCCTTTGTGAATTCCTTGGGACATAAACACAATAAACAAATAAAAGTACAACAGTTCTTATTATGATATGGTGTTTTTATTTTGGGGTATTTTGCAGCGTTGCCCTGCCTCCCTTTTTAGCCAACGTCCCGGACAGCATAACAATGTCCATCATCAGGGCAGATGTGTTTGATTTTCTTCTTATCATTTCCTAGATTAGATCTAAGAAATAGCAAAACCCAGTAATCTCTTTCAGCATAATTTTTAGTTTTTGAATAAAATGCTCTCGGAATCTAACCTGATTCAACACAGAAAGACTAGCATTTACGATGTTTACTGTCATCTATCGGCGAGTAGCGTCAACTAAATTATTTAGATTGGAGAGCAATTTGCTCTAATGATAACATGCAATCATTATTAAACACAAGCCACTCTCGTTGGTAATTTAATAACATTGTTATTGTTGTTGTTATTTATTATGTGCTATCGCGTCGAGGTGCGTTCAGATCGGGCCCATTATAACAAACATAGCGCTGTTATAATATAATTAATAACCATATTATGGCGCTAGCTGGTGTGATTTAGTGCTAGAACATGTGTTGTGTCATGTTATATCTGACAGATAAGTGCTATCGGTGACTTATTGGGTATTATGTGATATCGTTGAAAGATAGACACGGTTTATCGGCCAGTTAATACTGTCTAGGAGTTCGCTATGTAAAACCATAACTAACTAGTGTTAATTTGTTAATAAATAATGTCGATTTTTCGCCAATTGCCCGTATTATGATACCTTTAAGCCGTTTCCTATATATATATATATATATACACTCTGTCTTACACTTCTCGTACCTACATAGGTACGTACCTGATACCTACACACTCTTGCTTAATTCTTACACGGAGAAAAATGAGTAATGTATTTTATTCACTTGGTCGTGCCATGCTTCCACGGCCGTCCAGGCCCAGGCGACTTCACAGAGTCAAGGCTCTCCGTTTTTTGGAAATTTAACAAGAAAACATACAATATATTTTTATGATGCAAAATATATTATATTATTGTTATTTGGACGAGTTCAATTGACTACGAAGTGTGTAACTATAATACGTTTGAATAACAACTATAAAAATCACTTTTGAGATACTTCCCAGTTCAGGAAGTTTAGGTTTTAATGTTCCAAAAGCATATTAGTGTAAAAAAACTTCACTGTATCTATTTTCTAATGTCTTTTACATTTTTCTCTTTTGTAAGAATATATAAAAAAAAGAACAAAAAAAATATTTCTAAATTATTAAAAAATCTTGCCAAATTTTTCTAATTCCTGTTAAAAACGGGATGCACGCCTCGAACGAATGAATTGACAGGTTTCCAAACGTTATGGAAATGTCGGAACATGTGTTCATAAAAATTGTATTATTTTCGCATTTCGTCAATATATTTATTAAGATAAGCGTTTTTAACAGGATTTCAATAAATCAGCCATATTTAATTTTCTCCATGTTGGGACCCTTGGCTCAAATGGCCTTTCCTCTAGCGGTAGTCCAGCTCTGAGGGCGTCCTTGACTTCTTCTAACGTTCACTGTCGCGTCATGTATTCTCCCGGTTCTTATTTATCCGATAATCCGCTCCAAATAGCCCAACGACCTATAAATCTTACTCATTGCTTAAATCAGCTTTATATTTTCTCTACAATTATTACAAAAACTTACATAGTTCTATCACAAATACGCCTCTGGGATCTCATTTCTGCAGCAAAAAATTTTGTAATTCTTTTTAAGATTCCTCTTGAGTAAAATATTTTTTCTTCCAGGCCTATATATTAATTAAATTAAGTTAAAATGTGTGGATGGACTTTGCCGGGTAAATACGTAAACATATTCGGACAATGTTGTGTTCGCACAAACAGGTCTCCAACTCGTCGTGGAAGGAGTTTATAATTAAATGGTTCTTTTAGATAAATCAGGGATTTAATATTACTCCGCGTATTATAATGGTGACTTGATAGTCGACCTAACTAGTAGCTGGCTAATTGGAATCTGATACAGTAAGTTTCTCTGAGAGCCTTCCCACTGGCCCTGTCGACTACTGGCCACTGGCTCCATCTTGCGGACTTCCACGCAAGCTCTATGCACTGCCATCTGTGCGTGCATCTATGAAGCTCTTACTTCCCAACAGACAACAACCATTGATGGTTAAAATTTTGACTTTACCTGAATATATTCATTTTCCAACTCTGCTTAATTTTTGAATAATTACCTTTAAAATCTCACTTTTTTTCTTACGAAAGTGGAACAGAAAATCATTACTTTGAGTTGAGTCTTCAACTAATTGAAGCCTACATAATTTGGTTAATAACATTTAAATGTTTTCTTTAAACATTTCTGATTTAAATCGTGTAATTAAATACTTAAATGATCGTTAAAAACCATCAAAACTACCTGCGAAGAGATTGTACTGATGTTAACAAGGCAGATTTTACGTTAATAACACCTTTTAAAAAATACTAAATTACCTCTCTGTTTATCATAATATTGTGTTTTCCATTGTATGACAAAAAATGCTGAAAGTAAATTCTAAGAATTCATACGAATAACCTGGCAGTATTTTATTTTCTTCTACTGTCAATGGAAAATGTTGCTCGTTCAATGATGGAGGACTCTGATAGCAGTGAGAGATAACAGGTCATTATTTCAAACCCCGGCATGCGCAAGTAAATTTTATTTGATTAATTTGTGTTATTTCACAATTCAACTCATTTTAAATAATATATAGTATATTTGCGGCACAATCCAGAGTGGAATATACTCTCAGTATCGCTCTGGTGTAATACCACCATTCAGAATTGAAACATTGCTTGAAATGACTTTTGCCGAGTTTGGTGACCAGATTTGAATAGCCAGGTACTTCTCCATCTTCCTATTCCTCGTCTCCTTCCCCTCCCCACAATCTTCAGCCTCACTACATACCCCAATATGGGATATCTTGTGCAGTCTCTGTCTTGTGCAGTCTCATATAAAAAAAATGCAATGAACCCGGAACCCAACGCCTTCGTCCACTTAGCCGCTAACCTGTAAACAAGCTAGATCGTAATTTTGTTGCTTGTAGCCCGATTTAAATCGACCTTCAAATTACACACGGTCAGAAAAAATGCTGTTAGTGGAAAATACTTACATAGCTTCAAAAAAGCAGCAAAACTCTCTAACGGTGAATTTTTTTGCGTGTGCGTTAATTTTGAAAAGCTTTTTACCTTTGAAATTTTCAGCTTGCAACGTAATTTCCATCAGGATATATAGCCCTGCGAAGATTTCCATTTTATCAAGTAGGTAATAAATATTGTACAATATAATATATTAATAGTTATTGTGTTCCCATAAACAGTTCTCCAACTCGTCGTGGAAGGAGATTTAAAAGAATGGATTCTTTATATTAAATCAGAGATTTATTCAATACTTCGCGTACTACAATAGTGACTTCGATGGCCGACCTAACTAGAAGCTGGCTAAATGAGATCTACAAACACAAATGTTTGTCTGGAAGCAGCCTAACTGGCCCTAGCGACTACTGACTACTAGCTGCCATCTTGCGGACTTACAAGCAAGCTCTTTGCACTGCCCTCTATGAGTGCATCTGTGAAGCTCTTAGCTAACTCACTTCCCAACACTTATTATTGTATGGGAAATGTAGGTACTTGAAGGTACCTACCCACCATAAATTCATCAACTAATATTATGATGACATTTTTCCCGAAATATAACAAAAAAAATGTAAATGTTATCAGTAGAGTATATTTCAATATGAATATTGAGTTCAGAGGTTCCCAATAATTAGAATCGCCGACCGATTTTAGGTGAATTGCAAAAAGTTTTTGAATTTCGATTTTTTTCAGATCTTGATTCCTATTTTGAAATTGTCGGGATAAAAATGACTATTTTTTTAATGTTAGTACCGTACGAGAGTTCCGATTGACGGAGAGTTTGAGGACAGTGGACAACGGCATTCTCAACCTGGGTATTTCCCAATTCTCAATTCACCTTTTGCAACTGCGTGAATATTAACACAAAACAACATCAGCGACATCTTTTATACACAATGGTTTTTAGTAGGCATTTCGAGACAATTTTGTACTCCAAAAGCGTTGTTGTAATCCGAAAGGTGTCATTAAAAAAGTAATAAACTGGAGGGAGTGGAAGGAGAAGTGAGGGGAAATAGGTAGGTACCTGGCTTTTCAGATTTGGTTACTAAACACGGCTAAAGCCGTTTCAAGCAACACTTGGATTCTGATTGATGGTGTTTTACCAGGGCATTACTAAGAGTATTTACCACTCTGGAAAGAGAGGAGAATACATATATAGACTTCGCGTGCAAAAAAGTATCTTATTAAATAAATAATAAGGATGGTAGAAGAAATCGGTGACGCTCGAGGAAGATATAACATGATCAAGTTAATCAAATACTTGAGTCGGGCCATGTCAAGAGTCAGAATAATCGAAGAGTATGTATGAGACGATGTAGGAATGTGAATGAGGCAAGGAGTGTGAGACAAGACCGAGTTTGTAAATAGGTACAAATACTTCCTACTTAATTATAAATCGTAAATATTTTAACCATTTATCCAAAGAAACGTCACCATCTCAATTTCATGTCTTCAAACTTTATTCAGGCATGCAGGTAGGTACCGTAGGTAGGTACCGTAGGTAGGTACCGTAGGTAGGTACCGTTGGTAGGTACCGTTGGTAGGTACCGTAGGTATGTACCGTAGGTAGGTACCGTAGGTAGGTATTAACAAAAAACCTTTGTATTACTTTTAAAATTATGTGCAAAAAATTAATAAATGCTTTAGGTACAGGACCAAAAATCTTTTATAAATCCAAACGTGGTTTGGGAACACCTTTTATATTCAACAGTTACATTTTATTATGATTGCTTAAAAGATTCGGGTAGATAGACGAAATTTAATGGACGCAGCTAAATATTAAATTTCCCTTCAACATGTTTTATTTTATTTTAGCATGTTAATATTTTTCTGTAGATTTGTTTGTCGAAATGGAATTTCAGAATGTCCACTCATACGCGCATGAAATTAAACAAATTAAAAGTATGTCTACTCTTTTAGTTAATAACCATTTTAATAACGGTTATAAAATTTAATTAGTATTTTGTACAGCTAATTGAAGTTAATGCGATAATAGCTGCCTCTATGGCTTCGTTAGGATAACTAGATGGAGGTACCCACTACTTCAAAATTATATAATCCTGTTGAATTTAGACTATTCATTGCATAGGCAGGCCCGGATTTGGTAGGTACCCGAATGGGACTGCATATTCTAAGAATTTATTCATAATACAAATATATTTTTTTACATACTTTTATTGTAGTTGAATTTGGTGTATATTTTTATATACATGATTTTCCAATAAGAGGTGTTATTTTGATATTCAATCGTAAAATATCAATGATTTCGTTGCTTGTGTGGCACGTAGCGCCGTCTTGTTAAAATTAAACGTTGTCCAAATCAATACCATCCAATTCCAGCCATAAAAAATTATTAATCATCTCTCTATAGCGCAATCCATTCACCGTAACTGTTGCTCCAGCCTCATTTTCGAAAAAGTAATGTCCAATGACTCCGCCGGACCATAAACCGCACCAAACAATCACACGTTGAGGATACAGAGGCTTTTCAACAACAACTCTTGGGTTTTCCGAGCCCCAGATGCGACAATTTTGCTTGTTTACGAAGCCACCGAGGTGGAAATGGGCCTCATCACTCAAGATGATTTGCATTTGATTCACTCAAGTGAATTTTAATAATTTCAATGCGTTGTTGAAGCGTGTATCGTTCCATTTTTATTGGCGTAGTTTTTACTTGTCAAATGCCAAAAAATGACAGCTTCAAAAGTAAGATCTATCGAAATAGCGGGTTATTAAAAATAACACCTCTTATTGGAAAAACCTGTATATGTAATATCTCTTATTATTAAATATTTTGTTCTGTAAATGTAATGTATGCAATGTGCCAGCTCCCTGATAAAATATTAGTCATTCAGAATATATCAAGAACACGCGTTCTTTTCCTAATAGATATCATGACGTAATGCTACCATATGAGAATGTCAATATCATTATCAGTATTTGTATGAACACGTGTTCCACTGTCTTCATAAAACATTTGCTTTCGACACTTTGATAGGAACTCTTTCTATGCATTCGTTAATGATTGGATTGTTTGTATAGCGCGGTTTTCGTGAGAAAATCACCTCTAGGGCGCTTAACAACTTAATTTATGCATTGATCACTTAGACTAATTACTTTTAGCTTATAACCAAGTTTCATAGAGAGAGACTTATAACTAGTAGCTTATAACCGAGTTTCATAGAGAGAGACTTATAACTAGTAGCTTATAACTAAGATTGATTTCGAGTGATTTATTTAGTAATACTTTTAACTAATGACTTAAAACTATGCGTATTTTAGGACCAAGTGGGTATTTACATAATACCGCTATAATGTTCCATGATAACTCAACACAGTGACAATTCAACACACTTTTAAAAAGTGATATAAAGTCATTAGAAACGATGAAAAATTTTTTTTTAACCTAACCTACTTAACCCAGTTAATAAAGTTTTTGTTTCATCACTTTCCATGACTTTATATAACTTTTTAAACATGTGATGATTTATCCGGTCACCCGCTATAATACGATTTACATTTACAAATACAGATTGTTATGATTTCTGCCCGTGGTGTCAGTGGTAAGCTATGAAATATATAATAGGAAATCGAATAATTTAACCAGATTTTTAATAAATTAACAGTATTTGATATGAGCAAGTTTTCTCAGTGTACATGTATAAACCAACCTTATTGTAAACTCATAATTTCCCTAAATTAAAATAAATAATTAAGTTGAAAGAGTGGAAATATAAACTAAAAAAAGATATATTTAGAATTAAAATTAAAAATAATTCCATCACTTTATTATAAATAGCCAATTATGAACATTTATGGTAGACAGATCATTCGATTTTCAGGTATCAATCAATACTCATTGAGTTGAACATTTTGGGAGCAATATTAGAAAACTGTCTCCGAGCGAAAGCTGTTTTCGTTGTAGGATTATGCGATTTCTCTATCGCTTTTGATAAACTATTGTATGATTACAAGATTTTCATCGTATTTGGATCAACTGACCTAGTATATTTTCTAAAAGAAAGTGATTGTTTCTGCGTTCTTTATAATTTATGAGATACAATGTGGTGGGTATATTCAATTCAATTTATTTTTGCAAAAACATTACAAATTTGTACATTTTAATGCATTTCAAAACAAATTTGTAAAGGAGATTAACATTAAAGCTAGGATAGTAGTCAAAACAGACAAGACGTTGCGTGCCGTATAAAGTACTAACGCCCGCCGCCGTAAGACCTAACCTCCATTCATGACTCAACCATCGCGCGTCGTAACAATACAAAAATTAGATATCAACTATACTAGAAGTTATATAAGTATTGATGGTAAATATGTCGATATCTTAATTGTTCTGTTGATCTCGCCCCACCGGCTTAACCATTGGCAAGTGAGTCCTGCAGACTGGAAGATATAACAGTCTATGCTGTCGGGAACTTAGAAATTAAAGCTCTCCATGATAGATGAGTTTTCAAACCATGTTTGTTTCAAGAAATATGTAGCAACGTGCTGTGCTCATCCCTTCTGACACGCAGTATAGAGCCACGGGTAGTAGCCATACTTCCCACATACAGAGAAATCAAACAGCATGTTTGGCTAGTCTGTAAAATGAATAGAAGTACAGTAATTTCACACTGGAGTACATATTTGATGTATTGCTCCGTCTAAGGTTAGGTTAGGATGTTCAAACTCCACTAAATTTATTGACTACCAAATCAACGATCAGCATTTGACATTTGAATGGTCCCTGAATCTCGGCCCGTATCATTTGTCGATCAAATTGCCATCGGCTGACAATCAAAACAGTCATGTTAGAATTTTTTTGCTTAATACAGGACAAGTGGCTGACTTGACAAGACAATTTCAACCATGGCGTGAATACTTGAAATTTTAAAATAATTTCAGAAAATTCATCTCCTTACCATACGGTACCTATGCTTAGAATCATCTAAAGTAATTAGTATTGCTGGTTATTAGCCGAGTTGCCACCAATGCCTCGGCTAGCTAAGTTCTTCATCATTGAACAACCAAAATTTTCAGCTTGTAATTTTGGAACTGGGGATTTCTTATATTTTCAGGTTATTCGTAAGCAGTGGAAAATTAATTTCTCTTTTTAATTTTTTTTTTTAAAGATTGAAAAATGATTAATTTTTATTATACCAATTTTTGTATAGGTGCACCTCTCTTGATGTAATCCATAATGATATTGTTACTTGGAATATAAATTGGAAAATTAAGTTAGTCGCGCGGAACGGACACGGCGAAGAGGCGTGTGGAGGCGCCGAAACGCCAGCAATTTGCATGCAATATTTATGTAAAACAATCATCGTTTGTATTGACATTTCAATGCAATTGTCGACCATTTGAAATTGACTGCAATTCTCGTAATAACCCCATTAGCTCGCTTCTCGTATATTCTCCGCTGCTTCGTAGGATGCAGTTTGTTTGTTGTGGATATTAAATTGGAGGAATGCACAAGCGTACAATGTGTAAGAAATGAACGGAAGTTAGGATCCATCAAAATACATCAAGAGTCCCAACAGGCCGGAGCAATTGGAACTATATCATCCTTATAACATACACCACACGGGGATAACTCTTGTAAGAAGTGAGTTGGGGTGGTGGAGAGATGGGGATGAAGATGGTTTGGATATACAGGCTTTTCCAATAAGAGGTATTATGTTGATATTCAATCGTAAAAGATCAATGGTTTCGTTGCTTGTGTGGCACGTAGCGCCGTCTTGTTGAAAGTAAACGTTGTCCAAATCAATACCATCCAATTCCGGCCATAAAAAATCATTAATCATCTCTCGATAGCGCAATCCATTCACCGTAACTGTTGCTCCAGTCTCATTTTCGAAAAAGTAAGGTCCAATGACTCCGCCGGACCATAAACCGCACCAAACAGTCACACGTTGAGAATAGAGAGGCTTTTCAACAATAAATCTTGGGTTTTCCGAGCCCCAGATGCGACAATTTTGCTTGTTGACGAAGCCACCGAGGTGGAAATGGGCCATCACTCAAGATGATATGCATTTGATTCACTCAAGTGAATTTTAATAATTTCAATGCGTTGTTGAAGCGTTATCGTTTATCGTTCCATTTTTATTAACGGCGTAGTTTCTACTTGTCAAATGTCACAAAATGACAGCTTCAAAATTAACATCTACCGAAATAGCGGGCTATTCAAAATAACACCTCTTATTGGAAAACCCTGTACTTACCTGGCTATTCAAAGCTGGTAAACAAATACGGCAAAGCCATTCCAAGCAAAGTTTTAATTTTGAATCTTGGTCTTTCAACAGGACGTTATGTCGAGTATTCGGGCAATTGGATCTCTAAAATAAAATAAAATTTACGGCAAGTCTGAGCCTGACTGAGTAACATAAATATATAATTATCACGAATTAAGTCTTTGATAGGATCTGGCACCGGGCGTTTTCGGGAAGTTACCGTCGTACAGGAAACGCAGGATAAAATCCTTCGGGTACGTGCTGTTATACCCTGATGTATAATGTCAAAAAAATCCATCAAAACTTCATACTACAATTTTGGAAGCGGGTATATAGGTTCAGCCGCCCGGGGAATCATTTATTGGATAACGAACACCCCTGCCATAGGTCACCCCAAGTGGTTCGCTACGTTTGGTGACTTAACAGGGGTTCCCGGGTTCGTGGCGTGAGGTTTGTCTAGGTTTTGGCGGCGGATGCATTTACCCACCTACTGCGTGGTGGGTCGGATCGGGAGAGACTGGTTGAGGGAGACATTTTGGCCTCTCCAGCCGAACCCTCTCTCTACCCATTGCGTTGCACCGCAGTGGGAGGGATGGAAGCATACGTCTGTCACTCCTAGACACATTGACCTTCAGATTATTACACCTCTCTCCTTCCCAGAACAACATCTTTGGGGAGCTAATGTAAAAAAAAGGATCTGTGCTGTTACCAACGCTGTTTTTGTTGCACATCAACGATCTCGTTGAATATGCATTAATTCACTGCTGATGACAGCACCGTTCATGAGGGTTATCTTTTCGACAAGCCCCTTTCCACTTTTGACGTCCGAACAGCTCGGGAAGTTTTGATATAAATAGTTGACTATCATCTCGAGAAGATTCGTGCCTAAGGTTTGGGGTAATACAAACCTGGTCAGTTTCAACATCTTGAAAGCCCAAGAGAGAGAGAGAGATCAGTGACTGTTTGATGCAATTTGATAGGAGCAACCTCCCCAATAAAGACTGCATTGAAATGCTTGGAATATCTTAGACAGACTTCATATAAGCCAGAGTTAATCTAGCTAAAGAAAAAAAAACTATGCAGACTTCGGTGTTGGGAACTCTTTGAAATTAGTAAAAGGTTATTCTTATAATTGTGTTTATTTACGTTACAATAAAAAGGTCTGAATTAATCCTAGTTTAAACTAGACTGTTCATTGCCCGAGGGTAGGTAATTCTCTGGCTCCCGAGAAGCTTGCTCTCTGACAATATAATCTCACAAGTACCTGTTACACCCTAGCGACATCTGACGGACTCTGGAGTAAGCTTTATGACTAGTGCCATCTATCGATTAAATACTCAACGTACGTACGTCCAATAATTAAATTTGGGAGCCAGATCTCAGGTGTAGCCCCTACATACCAGCTGATAAACCTACTTGAATTTGGGCAAAGGAGGCCGGTCCGTCTGATTAACAATCTGTTGTTAACAGACCGATTGCCATCTCTAATTCACAGACGCAATGTAGACATGCTGAGTCCGTTCAATGGGTATTTCAATGAAGGAGCTTTGATCCCATGTACACCGAGCGGATCACAGTTGATGTTGGCTTCATAAGAACGGGTCGTTTCTCCGAGACGTTTTTGAACGAGCTACCGTCATCTGTTTTTTCCTCCTTCAAGATCCGCATTGATAAATCCCTTCCTACAGCCCCTACCTTAACCCAACTCACAACGCTGCCAACTGGGTAACGATACAGTTCCCCTGCCTTTACACCCTGGCGTAACATAAAAATAAATAAAAATTATTTATTATAAAATTTTATATTGTATTATTGGTTCGCCTGTACTTGTACCTGTACTAGTACTTCGCTTGGCAGAAGGGTTTGTTGGCTTATTAGGAAATGTCATCAGTAATATGCCCTAAATAAGTTGTCGTCATTGTTGTCGTGGATCCCATTATGTTGTGGTTATGCGATAACTATTTATTTACACGAGTACAGCGGAATCTAAGCGCGGCGCATCATTTTATTATGAAATTCATCGCTTCCCGGGGTAATTGCGTCAGTACCGGGTGGTTCCACAGGCAAATACTATTCAGTTTCAGTGAAATTCTCAAATAAACTGCAGTTAAAAATGCATTTGAATACCTATAATAAATTTTAGCAATTCATATCAATCAAGAAGTAGGTACAGGTATTCAAAATTGTGAAGACACTGACGTTCTATTCCTTTATCTATGGATTCAGTTTAAAATTGTGAAAACACTGACGTTCTATTCCTTTATCTATGGATTCAGTTTAAAATTGTGAAAACACTGACGTTCTATTCCTTACTCTAATGATTCAGTTTAAAATTGTGAAGACACTGACGTTCTATTATTCCTTACTCTAGTTTAAAAAACCATGACAAAATCTGTCATGTTCGGGATTTTAATAATGTTTGAGTAATTCATACAATTTTTCGTGCGCATTTTCAAATTTATACATCTATTTGAATGAATTAATGCAAATCAAGTGGAAATTAGTTCACTTTCCGGCATTACACTCGTTGCCGATGAAAAAATTCATTGGTGGTAATCACGCATACAAACACGAAGAAAAAATAGTATAGCTGATTTATTAAAATTCCATATATTCGTTAAGGGCCTGCAGTCACGATTTTAACAGGATTACGAATTATTTGAAGAGATTTTTTAATAAATAAGCAATATTTTATATCAGTAAGTTTTCTCCGTGTACGCGGGCATATATTACGGATATGATCTCTGAAATTGGATGACATTACAGCAGTTAATATACGAAATAAATATCGGTATAGCCTGATTTGTCTCAGTTGTTAGCGCGGTTTATTCCAGTCCCCGAAGGATCCTCAGTCAAACCAAACAAAATTTAATAAAAATAATTTTTAAGACATTTTAAAAGTTCACAGCAGTTAAGAATCAGTACCTGGAAAGAGAGCAGGGAGGTTCAATCCTCAGTAAAATCAAAAAATATATAAAGTTATTTTTTATTTACTATTATTGTGTTGCCGCCGTTGCCGCACATTTAGACACAGGTGAGATGAGCGGTTTTTAAGTTTACTGTTATAAACTTTTTTTAACACATAAATATATTGTTGAAAAGATGTATTAATAAAAATAGATGTATTAATAAAAATATGTTGTGTTTATAAAAAATAGATGTATTTATAAAAATAAATGTATTCATAAAAATATATGTGTTAATAAAAATAGATGTGTTAGTAAAAATAAATCAGTCATTTTAAATACATGTAGGATTACGAAATTACTATTTTTTAAATATTTATATTGAGGGTTCATTAGGATTCATAGGTCCAATTAGAAGTTCTACCGAGCCGAACCCTCTGATATGAAAATATCTGAAGTCGATGAATCATTTTCCAATTTGATCTCTGGTGAGTTGACGTGTTGTTCTTGTATTGTTTTATATTTATTATGTTTATATAATGCACTTGCATAATGTGGATTGACTAGATGATCATTTGTGGAAAAGTGTGTGGAAGGGTTTAGTTTTTCCTGTGGGGAAGATTTAACCCGGACATAAAGTCGGAAAAAATGTAAAAAAGATGTATTATTTTAATATACATGATAATTTCTTTGACCTCTAAAATGGTAAGTGCTCTGCTAGTCCAACAAATATAGTATTCCTCGAGCGTCACCGACTTCTTCTACCATTCAAACCACTATCTAAACTCACTGCTGGGAATAGAATTAGATGCAAATATAAACTGGAAAGAACATGTATCTAAAGTTGTAGTAAAAATCAGTAGCTTTTCTTTTGTTCTAGGCACCCTTAAAAACATCTTAAACATCGAGTCAGTCAGTAATCACCGCTTACTATGGATACGTATGATCAATGATAAAATACTGAATAGTTTTTTGGGAAAAGTCAGTAAACGCCAAAGATGTTTTTATCATCCAAAAGAGGTGCCCACGAAAAATTACAAATTCTGATCACCTGGATTCTTGTAGACCAATTTTTAAAAATCTCACACTTCTTACAGTGTCGGACATATATATAATGGAGTTATGCCTGTTAGTTCGATCATCTCCAGAAAAGTTCCCACAAAAAAACTCAACACATAAACACGCTACAAGGTTCACAGATAACTTATTAATCCCAAAAGCAAACAAAACTATATTTCAAAAAGGACCACACTACAAATATATAACAACCTTCCAAATAACCGACATACTCAAATTTAAATCATTACGAAAAATATTTCTTTTAAACAAATGTCACTACACTTTAAATGAATACCTTACATAAATTAAATACCTCTGTTTTTTTGCATATATTTGTTAACATGTAATTGTTGGGTTTTGTAATATAATGGGTATTTGTTGGGTTAGCTGGAAGAAATAGGATGTAACCTTAGCTATACCATTTTTTACTTTTTTGTGCAATAAATGTTTTTTTGTATTTGAATTTTGAATTTAAACACTCTTGGCACTACAGGAACAAACTTTGAAATTTTCACTTATCGGTGAAGAACTTTCGAAGATTTTTTAAAGCACGTCTGGTTCGGTTACATAACTTGCTAGAGATATGAAAAAATCACAGCGTTTCTCAGATCGGATGTAGAGATATTTCTCTATTCTTTAGTCTAAATAACATACTTATAAAATATTTTCACAACAGTCTTTTAATTGCAATTTTTTTTTTATGTTAGCGCGCTCCCTCTATCATTCGTATTTACATAGTATCTCCCTTTCGGACCATTATCAGTAAACATCTTCTTCTTTTTGAACGCCTATAAAGTGCGGCTAAGATAATATTCATTATAATGAACCAATAAGAAAATGATCATCTGCAAAGTGTATTTATGAGGGTAGCAGGACTACTATTTCGATTTACAGCTGTTAAAT
This sequence comes from Hesperophylax magnus, assembly GCA_026573805.1. Classification (NCBI taxonomy): domain Eukaryota; kingdom Metazoa; phylum Arthropoda; class Insecta; order Trichoptera; family Limnephilidae; genus Hesperophylax; species Hesperophylax magnus. Next base: position 5,366,768 of record JAIUSX010000184.1, on the reverse strand, counting down.
TATTTTCAATGTTTTTTATTATTATTTGTCGGTGTCGGTTTCGTGTGTATCAGTTCTGCATGGTTCCCGGGTCTACCCCATTACATTACGCTCCCTGTCCAATTGTCGACCGATTTGCAGAAATCACGGCCCGCCATTGTTCGCCCGCGGTTCTGCAGAAGCTACAGATAATAATAATATGTTTTGTAAATAATAGCGAGGAACACGCGAGCCGAGGACTATTCAATGGAGGATTGTTATGACCGAAGATTTAACTATCTATCGGATACATCAGATGTAATAAGCACAGTAGGTACATAATGGCTTTTATTTTTACTATTCGAGTGACCTAGCGTCTCTCGTAGTTATGCATTTTACGAGATTTCTTTTATAAATTTTTTCGACTTTCAACCTTCAAGGATGTTCTAGGCCGTCATTTAAAATTATGGAGGGAGGGAAGGTGAACTTATGTATAAATTTTGTTTTAAAAGACAAATTTCAAAATTATTATGGAAGATTGGAGTCGAGTTCAGACTTGAGATGAGATATTAAATGGAGGGGAGGCAATTTTAGATAAGGCTTGATAGAAGAGAGAATATTTGTTTAGAGAGGGACAGCCAAAAAAAATGTGATCTAAAGTTCCCACTTCTAGAACAAATAATGTACAATCTGGGGAGTCAAACACGTGAATTTGAGAAGGAACGGAACAATGTCCAATTCTCATTCGAATAAGTGAGGAAAATTATTTTTTGTTAAAATAGGGGAATCGTTGAAACCACGGTATTGATGGGATAGTCTTTGTATTGAGGCATTAATTTAATTTAATTATTTATTTCAAAGAAACACATTTGGCATAATACATATATTTTAGACAATAGATAGGTAGTCCCGCGAAGCTGCCACATGGCTGCTTGTCTGCAGGTTCTACCTCAATATAAATCTATTTATAAAGATATACATACTTTCAAAGGTACAAAAATATTTTAATAGCCTTCCCGATGAATAAAAAAATAACATATTTGGTTTCGTTCAAGAAAAAGGTCAAATTATTCTTAAACTTTGCAACCTCATACGTACTCAAATTTGGTAATATTCAAGAAAAAGGTCAAATTATTCTTAAAGTTTGCAACCTCATACGTACTCATATTTGGTAATATTCAAGAAAAAGGTCAAATTATTCTTAAAGTTTGCAACCTCATACGTACTCGAATTTGGTAATATTCAAGAAAAAGGTCAAATTATTCTTAAATTTTGCAACCTCATACGTACTCATATTTGGTAATATGCAAGAAAAAGGTCAAATTATTCTTAAAGTTTGCAACCTCATACGTACTCAAATTTGGTAATATTCAAGAAAAAGGTCAAATTATTCTTAAAGTTTGCAACCTCATACGTAGGTACTCATATTTGGTAATATTCAAGAAAAAGGTCAAATTATTCTTAAAGTTTGCAACCTCATACGTACTCATATTTGGTAATATTTAAGAAAAAGGTCAAATTATTCTCAAAGTTAACAACCTCACCACACATCACCACTGTTTTCATTTTTCTTCTTTGTTTATTTTATTTTTCACAGATGCATAGATTTTTCATTCATAAGCCACATCTTTACATTTTTCATGCTTAAACTCTCATAATGAGCAATGTGCCAATACTCTGCAAAAACGTTGCGGGATCTATCTTTAAGGGTGGAAAAATGTCAGATGGGAATGTGGTGTGCGAGGGTAGCAATAGGGTTGTATGCTCCATGTTTTGCAGAAAAATCCGCAATATCGTTACCCACGATGCCAACGGTGAGCGGGTATCTCATCAAAATGACAATTCAACACACCTACAAAAAGTGATATAAAGTCATGAAAAGTGAAAAGTTAAATAGGTTACATATGTAACTATTAAACCTACTTTTTATTTCATCACTTTTAATGACTCTTTCTCACTTTTTAAAGGTGTGTTGAATTTTAATTTTGATGAAATATCATGGAACCGACGTCAGTGGATATACAGCTTAGATCTTCGATTGAATCTTAGATTTCGCAAGTCCGGTCGCTAGTGTGGAGGGCCGTTAACAATGTAAACCAGTCGTCAGTAGATAGATGGCTTGACGAATACGGTACCATCTTATGGCGTCTACACAATATTATGTTATTGTGAATACAGCATTTTCTGTTTAATTGAACCTAATTTATAACCCTGAAAGATGTTCCCAACAGCGGAACTTTAGTTAAATAGAACCTTCGCACAGCGGTAACCAGGCAACTCAGGATAGTGGCAATTCATCACATTCTTGAAAAATGATATAAGTCATGAAAAAAACTAGGTTAAATAGGGTTAGGTTTATGGGCCAAATGTTTTTTTCATCACCTTTTGATGACTTTATATCCTTGGCCATCCCTGAGCCAATGGCGCCTGGCGCTAGTAAATTCCTCAAGGATGCTGTGTAATTTGTCTTTGATCCCTTGACCAGTTTTCAATTTGAGATGAGGATTTGGTTATCGCCGCCCCGGGAACCATTTATTGGATATCCAGCACCAGTGAGTTAGGTTACCCCAAGTGGCTACGTTTGGTGATTTAGCGGGGGTGCCCGGGTTCATCGGGTGAGGTGGGTTCAGGATTCGCCTGCCCGTCAGCTGCGTGGCGTGCCAGATCGGGAGGGGCTGGTTTGGGGCGACCCTTTGACCTCTCGACCCATTGCCTTGCGCCGCAGAGGGAGGGATATATTTATACGTCACTCCTGGACACTGATCCCTAGATCGTACCCACCCCTTATACCTTATTCCTTCCCAGAACTTCCCTTTCTTCCTCTCCCTTTTTTTTTTTTTTTTTTTTTTTTATAGTGAATACCTCACAAGAGTCCCACTCTCCAAAAAGACTCTCCACACAGCATCACAAAAGATGACATGGGCCCTGAGGGAAATTATTTTCCTCAGGGCCTCTTGTGTGAGGTTTATATAAAACAAAAATTCGGCGCCCGGAGCGGACTGCTCCAATTACGGCCGGCCCTGTTTATATCACTTTTCAAAAGTGTGTTGAATTTCCACTGTCCTGCAATTCTTATTAAGGGCCGGAATTCCGATTTTCTACCGATTTATAACATATTTTCCTTGAAAATTTTAAGTTTCTAAGTTCTCGAAAAAATATATTTTATTTTTCAAGATAATATCTGAAGATTTGTAAGGCCGAAACGTTAATTATATAAAATTCCCTCGATAGAAAAAAATTGCGAAGTATGCTTCAAAAATTACTATTTACACATTCGTTTCTGTTATATTACAAGTTATATGTATGAAAAAATTCACATTGCTTCTTTAAATGCTACTCAAGGTCTTTGTAAAGAAATTTTTGCTCTATTGTTAATAAGTCGTGTTTAATTAAATATTTTCACAACTGTCGCTTACGCCTATTGCTTTTAAATCATATTAATAATAGCGCTCTCGCTCCCACTTGAATATTTACCTATCTTCCCTTGAAAAACTTCATTCGCCAACTCGAGGGCTTCGTGAGCAGACGTGTCATTCAACGTTCTATGATCTACAGACGCACACTCCCTCTTTTACTGTCTAATTCTGCCTGCAAACGCTTTGTATTCTTCAGCCCTCCCAGTGACTTTTCTAAGTTGCATCGTTCCACAAAGCAATATGTATTTTACAGTAAGTTAAATTCGAGTGCCGATAGCCTCCATTCAAAGCTCTGACCGTAAATCTGATTTGGATTCCTTGACATGTTGGCATCGTGGGTAACGATATTGCGGATTCCTTTGCAAAACAAGGAGCATCCAACTCTTTAGTTACCCTCGTAAATTGACATTCCCACGAGGCAGGGGAATTACTTTGTAAAACAGTGTCGTTAGTTGAATAACCACGATTGTTTTTTTTTTTAAGTTTCATGTAGATACTTTCAGTACCACCCTTGTGAAAGACAACTATTCAGAATCGAAACATTGCTTGAAATGGCTTTAGCCGTTGGTGACCAGATCTGAATTGCCGGGTAAGTTCCCCTGCCTCTTCCCCGTCTCCTTCCCATTCCAGCCTTAAAATATACTCCTGTGCACAAAATGGTCCCACGTCACGATACACTACGGATTGGAGCCATTTTAAATACAATAATAATTAAATACACAAATTTACGATAATCCCCAAACGGAGATTCAAGGCATGTAGGTACTTCGTTAGGAGTATACTCTGACTTCCGGCTGCTTGTATGTACTTAAAATTTAAATACTTATTATTCTTCTAACTACCAGCGCTATAAATTTATACACTGCTATAAAATTAAATTCTAACATGAAATTTTTAATATGTAAATACATGCACAATGAATAAGAAAAAATATTTCAATAATTTCGGATCATGGAACGTCAATAACAAATAAGTCGGAAGAAATGCGAGACACCTTTTGTTAGAGTGAAACTTCTATGTTAGCTTTATGAGTAATCAAAGATTCCAACGCGCAGGACGACCTCATGAAATAATTCCAATAAATGTTTCAAAATATCTCTTCAAATTGCCCACATTTTGGCCAGCGTGAGCTCGCAGACGTTTGCAAATTGGCCAAAATGTGTCCAAATAAAGTCCAGTGGTTAGGCAAACAATCACCTAGTTTATTTCATTACTATTATTACTTTATTTTACATGTTCACGGAAGCAGCTAACGCATAATCCCCCCGCCACGATGCAGCAGATATATTTTCAACTCACTATGATGTCAACTCTATTTATTAAAAAAAGTTTCAATCGGCGTACTATTGCTAACATACAAACGTTGAAAAAATTAAGAATACTTAGCCGTTGTGATCATTTGTTTGTTCGTTGGCGATCTACAGTCATGCTCGGGAACAATAACAAGTTACCGATATAATCCATAAAACCTTTATCGATCGACTGTACTACACACTACCCTTATGAGTGTATAGAACACAGACATTGGAAGATCGTGTTCAAATTTTCATATAGCATCTGTTGGTCAGGGTGATTCTTCTTTATAAAAATGAATGAAGACAAGTTTTGAGTATAAATATTTATTAATTTAATTAATGTTGTAAAAAAAGTATTTATAAGACAAAGTTGCAGGCAATTCGTAATACATATTTTAAAACGTAAGTAATAATAATATATATATATATAGTCATCTAACATACCGCATATTAGACTGAAGACCATTGTCACTAAAAACAACAATAATTCTTATTAGTTATCTATGTCAATTATGACTTCCAAACAAAGCTGAAGAAAATTGCACAGGACAATTTTTTTTAAAGAGGAGAAATACTTAAAAGGAATGTTTCGGATAGATAATTTTTAAGAATAAGTTCAATTTAATATATAGGCACAAGTTGTCAGAAGAAACATGGCTAGCAGTCCACAATGGAGTTCTAATACCAACCTTGATGTAGAAAGACATGGAAGTGGCAGAAGAAGAGATAATGTTAAACAGAATGGAGTATAGAATTGAGATCCCTGAGCCCTATATTCTGTGGTAAAACCATCCGTGGCCATGTTTTGAATGAGGAGATACGAAAATAATGCAAGGCCAACATAAGCATAGTGAACAAGACTTTGAAAGGGACGCTTTGATGGCTGTGACATTAGAATGTATTTGGACGGAGAAAGGAATGTGTGACTGCATGTAAAAAGTCAGGGACACTCTACGAAAAACAGCACGATCAAGTGAATTAAATACCTGACCATGTCAAGGGTCAGAATAGAGAAGAATTAGTGTCATCGATGCCATCTATGAATACTTTGAAATAGTAGCTTGAAATGATGCCTTTAGCAATGTTTAGTACCAATGAAGATTTCAGTAACTAAACTAGGTAAACCTAACCTTCTTCTGTCATCTCACAAAAATCCCAATTTTGTTGGTTGGCAACTGGCTGCACACATAAATATAATTTTCATCATTGCTAAAATGCAATATCATAGTGATTTTTATATTTGTTACAATATATTTTTTTACATAAAACAGTCGTCTTCAGCCAAAATGCGGTTAATATAACAGGGGGTAGGTAACAATTTATAAATATATTGTATCCATACGCAAGAGCAACTATAAGCTATTTTTAATACCAAAAATATTCATAGAATCAATATTATTTGTAAAAATAAGTCTTAATGCAAAATGTCAATAGTAGGTTACAATTCATCTTAATGAAATAAAGAAGAAAACAGAAGAATACATTGAAAAATAAATTAACATTAGGGCATTATGGATTAGCAATTTATACATTATTAATTTTGTATGGAAAAGTTGTTATGTACTTCGCTTTTGTTTTGCTAGATGGCAGTGCTTATCAATTTTTTTTTTTATTGATTTGACTTTTCTGTAAATCTGTACCTACCAAACATATGGAAAAAATGTTAGTTCACGTTTATCTAGCTAGATGGCAGTGCTTAATTTTTTTAATTCAATTTATTTTTCTATAAATCTGTATCTACAAAGCTAATTGGTTAAAATCCAGCAAATTTACAACTTTGCCAAAGACAAATTTTAATATACAGAAGGTTATCCATGCAGTTAGGGGCGTATCTGTAGATGTTGTAGTTACAAAAAAACACATTGTTCGTTACTTCTTCCTTTAGCCATGCCTGAGGAAATAAGATAGTAAATGTGCACTGGTATTAATGCGAATACACTAATAAACATTGTCTTGGCTGTTACACTATTCATATTTAACAGGTAGTGTTTTTGAAAATATGGACTCATATCTTTTACTTTGCAGGTAAAATAATAACAATAGGTAATGTATTTGAAAACTATTGAATTTCTTGAGCTTTGCTTGCCAACAACTACAAAATTGTAATGGCAAACTATGTGTTTAGTAAATCATTATTGTATTGTTAAAAAGCATTTTACGAATTATTCGTTAAGTCCATTTTGAGGAATGTCAAATGTGAATTTCTTTATAATATGTAATTTGTTTTATTCAATACACTAATTATTTTATTTCAATAAGTTATTAATTTTTCACCGAATATTTAAAATTAAATTAATTTTTATTCTTTTATTAAAAAAAACATAATTTGTAAAAGCTGGAGCAAAAGTCGTCACCTTATCGGAAGATGGTCTAATTTTTGCAAATGGAGTCTTATGTCATCACGACTTTGAAATAAACACAAGCAGAATACACACAAAGCCGATCCTGCGCAGGCGCAATTGGAGCGGGTCGCTCCGGGCGCCGACTTGATAATACCAAACACAGCGCCCTTGTCGCCTTTACTTGTGCCAGGCGTAAGGCTCAGAGTCGACCCTGAACGCCATGATCGCTTTACTCCTCAAGAATGCGGAAAAATTGTGTTATAATAATTATTTTTACATACAAACAAAATTACTGCCATAGGAAATCGAGTGAGGACTTTTGCGCCACCTTGTAATAAAGAATTAAGAATTTCAAACAGTAAAACCCCCATATAAGGTTCTCACATTAGAGGTTTGTTTAGGTATTACAGCAATTGAATACTGAAATTTAAAAATGGCCTAATTGGGACCCAAATAAGGTTTTCAAATATAACAAGCTGTTCCCGATCCCTTGGAAAACCTTAAAACTGATTTCCACTGTACATATAAATAAAAAAAAGTTTTTTACTAGTAACTTGAAAACCCTTAAAAAAATATTTTTCAGCCCATGAAATTTAACATCCACCGCTAATTTTATCAAAATTTTGATACGGACATAACTCACATAATATGTATATATTTTACAAAAATATTCAAATTTGAACTGTGTTTAAATCCAAAATAGTAACTTTGTCATAAGCCCAGCCCAATAACATATTATTAAAGTATTTCTGTCTTATCAATTTTTTTAAATTCAAATCACAACATTTGTTAAATATATTTGTTTGCAGTCAAAAGATGGCTTCATAAATCTTTAAATGTGTATGAAAAAAATACATATTTTGTGAAATCAATCATGCTTCACAGTGAAACCAGTCTTTTGGAAAACCTTATAACAGAGTTTCACTGCATATTCAAATTAAATATTTTTCGTACTTTTCAATGTCTATCTTGTGGTAATTGGAATTTAGATATAATCATAGACAAAATAAAATCTTGGTATCTTTTCCACGTACTGGAGGCAAACCATGTGACAATATTTTTGGCACCAGGCGGGGTTCGAGAAAGCTTTGAATAAACTACGACATCAGTAGTACGCTGACCGCCGAAGAGCGCACGTTGAAATAACCAGACCCTGCGTAAAAAAGGAAAGTTCGCTAAAGTAAGGCAAAGGTTGCAGCGCGGTACATTGCGGCACTTTTCTAAGCAGGATCCGAATGTTCGTTTTTAAACAAACCACCTGGCATTGCTTCGCTAAAATTGAGTGCGGTGGGTAAATTATAACACTTGATTTGTTCACCTTTAACTGATTGGTTCGTTTATAAATTTGAATGTCTATGGATACTAGATAGAATGAAATTCACACTAGTTCAATAAGATTTTCAACTTTAGCAAATAACAAAAGCTAAATACGCTTCTCCTATTTTTTTAATCACAATAATTACTGATATTTAATTTTCATCAGTGCCGCAAATAACTTTGACAAGAATACATTTAATTGGAAATTATAACCCACCGTTTAAGATCAATTTCCGAATTCCATCCTTTGTAAAAATTAAAAAAGTTATATAAATTTCAGTCCAAATATTTAAAAAAAAATTTGCATCATCTGATATTAGATAGAATAATCTATTTATTTATATAAAAGAGAGAGTCTGTGGAGAGTGGGGGGTGTGGTTTTGATTTTCATACTGATCTACAATTTCATTCCGAGATCGATGTAATTTTGCACACTTGATTTTCAAAACAAGAGGAAGATCACTGTCCACATCTGATTTCAAAAACTCTGTGTAAATGGTAATAGTAATGCATATGGACTATTTATTTACCGCAAATATTTTCATAATTCTTAATAATTTTTAAATAATCCATATTATTTCAATTAATTGATTATATATATTTTGTATAATTAAGAAGTGTAAGATTAACAATATCCTGTATCCAAGAGTGGAATTTGCAAAGGGAACTTGAATTTTTCAGCTTACAATATAAAATAAATAATGCTACAAATTATAAAAAAACGTGAGATTAAAAAATTGCAGATTATCTTTAAAAAAATGGGTGTTATCATACAATATTGCTTTAAAAAAGTTATTTTACATAATAATTCATTCAAAAATCATTCTATACACAAAATTATTCAGTGATGTCATAAGTTTTCAGAAATGCAGAAAAAGATTAAAAATACAAAAAAAAATATTGCCAATATTTTAATTTGACAGTAAATAAGTACTGTAAGAAATATGTCCATACTTTGTATTCAATTAATAGATCATACAAAATATCAAAAAATTTGCAGCTTGACACACTTAACTATGTAGTCCTTAATTTCGGAGGTACAAAAAAATACTCATTTATTTATTCAAAAAAGTTCCCACATTTGGCTGACGGCAAAGATAATTGTGTCAAGCTATGGTTACAAATATCTAATAATAGCAAAAAAATTTTGCAACGTAGATTTAAAAAATTATTTATCCTTTCAAATCTTTTCCTAAGTTAGATTTACATGAATTTAACACAAAACGGCTCGCCTAAAAAACGAAATAAAAATAAAATCTAAAAAATGGTAAAATTATAATTTGATAATTTTAAAAAAGGAATACAAGCGGCGAGATTCAATTTGCGATAATTTCTCAACCCCGATTTAGCGATCAACTGGATGTTGACTTCTCTGAATCCTTTCTCATTGGAGGTGCGTATATTTCTATGGGCGCCTCTTGCGCATTGTCCGTCTTGTTTGCGGTGAGGTTGCGTCGCGCCTGCATGAGAGCTTTGCGCTGTTCGTCGCGCTTCTTGGCAGCGGCGGCAGCCTTTGCGGGGTCCGCGGGCTTGAAGCTCATGGGCTTACGCGGTTTGGCGCCTTTGGAGCTGGTGGAGCGCGCCGGTTCGGCGGGCTGAACCTCAGCGGGAATCTGAAGAAAGATAAACATTGTTTTTGAAAATCAAACACTTGAATATCTAGCAGCATTAAGTCAAGGTTCAGCAAGGATTTCCAAGGCATTCAGCACAATTTAAAACTTTTATTTTACAAGGACGAAATCCTCAAATCTACTAAACATTCCAAAATTAAATACATATTTCGGCCAGAAAAACCACTATTTCCATGCTATAAAATTATATAATGCCCTCCTATTGAAATTAAAAACACCATGGATACAGTAAAGTTTAAAAAAGACATAAAATTATGGCTAACTAAACATGAAGATGAGGAAATCATTAAATTTATGAAGTAACCCCAACGCAACCTACAAACAAAAATAATAAATTCTTTTTGCTTAATTTATTTTATATTTTGTGGGAACCAACAAATTATATTTGATATTTGCATTTTTATATTTCGTAATGTTGTTAATTGAGGTATATAAATAGAGTCTACGTTAATTTTCTCATCAGAATTAATTTATTCAAGCAAAACATTGCACATTGGAAGCTGCGAATTTTCCTAGTTCCCCAACTTGTTTTTGAAAAATGTCCAGGGTAATAATGACGTTCAAAATTTAAATGTACTTTACACAGACTTCAAAACTAAGTTTGAGGACATTTTGACTATCGAAATGGAACATTGAAGAATCGGAAAACATGTGACAAGAAGAAATGACTAAGCACTGACAAAGAACTTAAGGGGCAGTTCTGTAGGGCCAGCTACAGAAAGAAATTCCCGTTGCTTATCCTGCTTCATTTTCGTTTGGTGTAATACCTCACAAGGGTGCCCCTGTCTGCACAATGTAAAGACAGAGCAACTATACCGCCACCCGGTTAATGGGCAGGCAAGGGAAGGGAATCTTTTTACTAAAAAAATAAATGATTATCACATGGTACGTTAATAGTTTTAGGAAAATTCAGTATTCGGCAGGCAGGGGGAATACGTAAAAAAAAAAATTTGGTAAGTGATCTACGGGGCTAAAAAGTTTGGGAACCTCTGGTTTAGAGAGTGGTTTGAATGGTAGAAGAAGTCGGGGAGACTCACTGCACCGGAATGAAATATGGAGTCGAATTAAGGTCGAGTTAATGTAGATTTTTAACAGTATCATTGTGGTATACAATAGTGAATGGTGGAAGAAGTCGGAGACGGCCGAGAAAGACATTAGCAATAGCGAAGCATTGTGGGATCCACTAGCTTATATATCCTAAGGACGGGTTGTTTTGTAGAATTTGAACAATTCATCTAATTTCAACGTTCATTTTCGGGTTCTGTGAAAGTCCTATTCAAGTTCTGTTATTATATCATTATAGGCTAGTTGCTTGGCAGAACTGAAATAATATTCTTTCACAGAACTTGAAAATTAAATTTGAATTTTGAAGAATTCTAGGTCTCAGCGCTCCAGGCCTTGAGGAATGGCTGCTCAATTACTCAACCAACAAATATGGGATAAGCGATGAAATACATGTGGAATCATTGGCTTTAACCAGTCAACTGTGGCTCGACCGCCGGCGGGCTTTTTTGAAATCCGGCGGTTTTTTATTTTTTAAATGCGATTTTAACCCTTATGTATAAAGAATTTGTATAAAGAATTTGTATAAAGTAATAGGTCAGAATCGCTTGCGCCAAATACGGACTAGCATTTGCTTTTTGTTTCACGAGGCTAGCTACGCTGTTCGTATAAATATTAATTAATCTATGACAAGCTGGCGTCACCCTTACATCAGCTTGTTTTTAACGGTCGGTTTTTGAGTGGGCATTAGCTGAAAACCGGATTAATCAATTAATTCAACAAATAAACGTAAGTAATTGGGTTTTTATACATAGTTCATTGACCAAGTAATGTGTTTTGATAAATATAAATCATTTTTGATAATTCTAAATTTGTAAAAGATGACGTAAAAGTTCGCAAAAATTTTGCAGGGAAATTTTATATCATACATCATAGTGCATAAATATATTTTTAGCATTATTTATTTACAGGTTTCTAGTATAAAAAAATATTATTAGTAACAACAATAGTATGAACTACCAAAAACTGAAAGAATTGCTTTCATAACTTTATACAATACGACACAAAAAAATTCTAAAGTGCACGCTTGGCGTGACATTTTTTTTTTGAAAAGCCTAAAATATTTTACATTTTCAAAACAACGTAAATGCCATTATTTCTTTGAAAACACCTTTGGTTTGTTTTTTTTCATATAGGCTATTTATTCAGGTTTGTGTGGAAATAATAAAATCCGTTTATATTCATATACATAATTTTTTTGACAATTGTTTCCCGAACGGGGGAATTTTTTATTAATATTTCAGATAAAGTTAGCTATTCTGGGAAAACGTCTTACGATATAATCATGAACTATATATGAATAATTAGCTACATTATCTGTTAAACAGAAAACAATCGAAAAAAAAGCAAATATGTACTTAGTTTTTTTTCCGAAATTTGAAAAAAAACTCATCAAGGTAATTTTCGCGCTGTTTCCGAAATCTGCCCCACTGTTGAGAGGTTAAACCACAGTAAGCAGTTGATATGTACGGTAACCGGATAAATGATCACAATGATAATTCATCACATCTTTTAAAAGTTATATAGAGTCATGGAAAGTGATGAAATAAAAACTTTATTAACTGGGTTATGTAGGTTAGGATAGGTTAAAAAAAAAATTTCATCGTTTCTAATGACTTTATATCATTTTTTAAAAGTGTGTTGAATTGTCACTGTGTTGAGTTATCATGGAACCGATATGTACATATCCATCGCTCAAGGCAATTATTTTTAAAATACCCCATCGCTCGAGTGATTAACTACCAATATATCACCAATTATTAACCTGCAGAACTCCAATAAAAAAAATATGAGGCAAGATTATGGGGTACGAAAATAAATTTTATATAATCTACGTATTTCAAAAATGTAATTTATTATTTCATGATACTTTAACTTGATTAATTAATTTCATCTACCCATGAATGTGAGTATTTGCACATTCTACTCTTTCTTTTTTTAATATCTTGCACAGATCGGTTGAAAAGCCACACACACAATGAAAAAATTAGACAAAACGTTGCTCTTAATCATTTTTAAGATATAATTTGTCTAAAAATAGGTAGGTCACTTGCCCGAGGCCTGTGTTGAATAACCGCCCCTGACTGACTGGAGTGTACTTTCATAAATCAATGACGGGGCACAGATATCGTGTGAGTAGAATGTGCATAGTAAGAACAGCATCTGGAAGCTAGTAAAGAGAGGTAAGGTAAGGTTAAGTAATGTTACCTCCGTCCATCCCTGTGCTCTCATTTCCTCTAGCTGGCCGAAGAGCTGCTGGATGTGCACCAGCTGCAGGGACACCATGTCCCAGAAGCCCTGCAGATCGGTGCATGTGGTGGGGAAGGGCTCGTCCAATCGGCGGTTGAGGTTATTGTGGCACAGCCCTGAAAATAGATAAACAAGATGATTATGTAAATCTACCAAAGAAAACATTGTCCCCGTGCACTGCACTAACGATGGATCATGACATTAAGAGCGGGAGTCGTAGTAACAGCTCATTATTTTCGGATGATCCGCCCGATACGGCTCCCCCACCACGGTTCCCAACTCCCCAGCGCAAGTGTAAGAATGATTGTACGACTCTTGGTACCGGAACGCCGTCTAGTACCACGAGAAAAATAAGATGCTTGGTAGTTAGTAGGTGTAGATACACAAGTCCAAGTCCGGACTGTCGGACGCATGTATGTAATAATAATAAATATTTGGATAATTGTAACAGTACTATTTTTCAAAAATACATTGGTTAAAAAAAAGAGTTACCATTTACTTGAGCCATGGTATGGTTTACCAGGACTCGTAAGAATACGGCTCATCAAAAAGAGCTAGCTGAATTGTGCAGCTCGTTCATGAACGACTCATCGCTACACCGCACACTGCAGCCTCAAAAATGACATAAGTTTAAATGGACTCGTATAGGTGTACCATCTATTTACTTCTTTTGTAAATGTAAATATTCCCACATCCGTAGTCTGCGCGCCATAACTGAATCCTGGCTTTTTACATTCCCTTCCCAACGCCGTTCCGAGCAACAGATTCCCTTCAGTGTTCTAGTAACTGTTATTTTTGGTAATTGGAACATTTCTTTCCGTTTTCATTTCATTATTATATAATAAGTCAGTAATATTTGTTTGCCAAACCATTGTTTTAATTTTACATTTACCCAAATATGATCTAAACAGGAAGATTTTTGCCCGTAAATTTCTCAAGTATTTTTGTTTATATGTACATGATTTAAAATCTAATTCAGTCATACAATTTATATACTCATTTTTAAAAGCACTTTCTGAATTTTCATTAATATTAATATTAAAATCGTCAGCAACGAAACAGATTTTATATTGTAGTGTTAATAAAAAAATTTTCGTTTGATTTATAAATAATGAAATATTTGATTTGTGTGTTCTGTAAATGAATCAACATAATATAATGTTGTCCTTCACATAAATCGTTAAGGTTGTATAGTTATCTGAATATATCAATGGGTTATTTTGACAAACTACGAATAGTTAAAGTGTAGAAGTTTTAAAGTATGTTTTTCTGATTCTGATAATCGTACTGAAAAAGTGTAATTTATATACAGGGTGTAACAAAACGTACCTGAAGGATTTTAACCGAAGATTTCTGAACATATTTACACTTTAACATATGAACACTTTATACAATACTCCAAATTTGATCAGGAATCACTGGTTAAATTCCTTTGGGTACATGCTGTTACACCTGTTTTTGTTTCCATAGTCATTGATTTTATAAACGATCTAAAACCACACATCCCTAAACGTTTCAAACTAGCTACAATGTCGTGATGATGTAGAAAACGCTACTGGCTGGTTAACGGCTGTCACCAATGCTGGTTCAACAATGCCATATCCACAAACAAAACCAAAAATTATTTTTGACATTTCATATCGTTACAGTCAGCATAAAAATAAAATGCCATCATTAATGAATATTTTTCCACAGTAAAAAACAAGTGAAAATACCTTGTTGTTACAGTTTCGAGTTCATTTAATCATCTTTAAGTCCTTCACATGGTAACTACAATATATATTTAGTCTAAGTGACTATTCCTGTAACGGAAGAAAAGGTTACAACAAAGCTCTCAGCAGCGGAACCACATCAATCATATATGTTTCGAAGCTAGTCAGCGTTCCTCCATCACTTCTTCAATTAATCTTCCCCTCGATTATCAGTTGAGAAATTTGTGACGAGGTGCGACGAAGATAAAGAGTTTTCTATGTTATTTTTAATATTCACATAATGCGGGTATCTTTAGGATCAGGACTTAAATCATCTTTGGGGATGTTACATATTGCGCGGGGTGACCTGAATCAAGAGACCCGTGTAGGAGGGTGAAAGAAAAAATTCTCGAAACAATAGACTATAGTAGAGTAGAGTGATTGATTGTTACCCTCAAACTGCTGCATCTTTTGTGTGGCCAATAGTCGGGCCTTTCCGCCCGCCGCTCTCAGGAATCCCAACACCTCTTCACTGGCGTCTCCTCGGTTCTGAAATTCATGAGAATTGCCATTTTAATGACGTAACTAAATAAACTTCATGCCACATCATTCAATTTTTAAGGTAGAGCAATAAAATAAGTCTGCTCCAATTAACTGCATACAATTCATGTACAAGCAAGCTATTGAATGAATATTTAATAAATTCTTACATTTTCAAAGTTTTAAAATGGGTATTTCAGCAAATTTTGTTGAACTACAGGGTTTTCCAATAAGAGGTGTTATTTTGAATAGCCCGCTATTTCGGTAGATGTTACTTTTGAAGCTGTCATTTTTTGACATTTGACAAGTAGAAACTACGCCATTAATAAAAATGGAACGATACACGCTTCAACAACGCATTGAAAATTATTAAAATTCAATTGAGTGAATCAAATGTGATGAGGCCCATTTCCACCTCGGTGGCTTCGTCAACAAGCAAAATTGTCGCATCTGGGACTCGGAAAACCCAAGAGTTATTGTTGAAAAGCCTCTCTATCCTCAACGTGTGACTGTTTGGTGCGGTTTATGGTCCGGCGGAGTCATTGGACCTTACTTTTTCGAAAATGAGGCTGGAGCAACAGTTACGGTGAATAGATTGCGCTATCGAGAGATGATTAATGATTTTTTATGGCCGGAATTGGATGGTATTGATCTGGACAATGTTTACTTTCAACAAGTCGGCGTGCTACACAAGCAACGAAACCATTGATCTTTTACGATTGAATATCAAAATAACACCTCTTATTGGAAAACCCTGTACAACAATCTTTTAAGGGTAAACTTAAAAGAATTCATAATCTGCGCTTTCGTAGATGGCGCAAATTTAATTTTTTTAATAAAATACAATAGGCAATTTATACTTCAAAAAAAAAGATCCATTATTTGTTTGCACCCGTATATACGTATTATGAAACTCAATTCTTTCAAGATAGGCATACAAATACAGTATTGGATTGAATCATTGTTACAATATTGTATTTGTATGCCTTTCTTGAAGGAATCGATTTTTTATACAATAATAATACAAAAATATTTATTCATATTGCGTATGTGCGGGCACAAATAAATAATTTGTATTAATATTTTAAAGTATAACTTGCACAAAGTGTATTTTAATAAAATAATAAAACGTCATCTACAAACCTGTAGATTATAACTCACCTTGCGTTTAACCTTAAATGAAATGAATATGCTTAAATTGGTGGACAGAAGGATTTTCACTGATTTCGTATTTCTTTATAAAAACATAATACTTATTATTTTTTTGGTAAATTAATGTTTTTAAGACAAGATTTTTTTTATGCATAGCACAAAGGATAACAATTATTTTTATAAGCAATAATTGTTCGCCTGAAACACTCATCCACATTGAAAAATCTCCTGATAAAAGATACATGACGCCAACGGGACTCGAACCCGTGTCCAAGCAGTAATTGTAATGTAACAAGCAGTAATTGTTGAATGAAACACTAGCATATATTGAATAATTTCGCGGGTAAGAGATAAGCCTCCATAGCTCAGTGGTCAGAGCTTTCGACCGGAAATCGAAGGGACACGGGTTCGAGTCCCGTTGGCGTCATGTATCTTTTATAAGGAGATTTTTCAATGTGGATGAGTGTTTCAGGCGAACGATTATTGCTTATAAAAATAAAACATAATACATTTGAGAGTCCAGAATTGCTTGCATTGATAAGCTTTCGGATTCAACTATGTAATACTACTAGAAGTCGGGATTTATTTCAGTGCCGAAATTTTGGGACTAACTACCATATGTATTTCCAGAATGTCCAGAATACTTATGGAGATAAATAATTTTACCGAGTCGGAGGTCAATTTTATCACTTAACAATTACAAAAGATTGTTAGTGAGGCCATTTAGTTATGTATAGTAAATAATATGTTCTGTATCTATTTATATTTGTTTATATATTATAATACATGGATATTATATTTATTGAAAGTAGAGAAAAGTCGAGCAATGCCGGGTAGACGTCAGCTAGTTAATATATAATTTTTACTATTCATATGTAAAAGCCCTTTAAAAGGGCGTTAATAAATGAATAAATAAGTACAAAATATTATTATACACACAAATACTGGCAGATCCATTTTGACACATATCTTTGAAAAAATGAGTAGACGTCCAAGTTGTCCATGTTCTAAAAAGAGAGCATATACCCCCTACGAGAAAAGTGCTTGATCTATAGTACTGCTAGACCCCCACCAAGTACGTCAGCCTAGTACCTATCAGGTCCTACCCACGAACATCAACCACTAATCATATATAATTCCTTAGCCGCTTGAGTGGTGAATTACAAATTTAGTGATTTTTTTATAAACTGTGAAATCTGGATGGAATTATTGGCTTTTACTGCAGTAAGCAGTTATATGTTTTTGTATTAATATTAGGAGGTATGATATTAATTAAATTGAATGGCTGAATCAAACACTGAACACTCGGAAAACTCCATAGCTCGAGTGGTTAGAAAATGAGTACATAAAATAATTTCTTTATATGTAAAAAAAACACTCACTTGCAACTCTTCCAAATCCTTCTCCGCCGTCTCGGCTAATCTGATCAGTCTCTCTGTCTCCCCCTTCTTCAGCTCCAGGAAGTAATGTCCGTCCAGCACTTGTGTCCCGGCCGCATCACCTCCACTGGCCCCTTCCACGCCCGAAGGCACCCCTCCAATGGTAACAGTACCATTTACAACACTGACTCTATTGCAATTGTCGTCTAAGTCCTCTGTCTTTACACCCGTTGTGTTGTTAACTCCATTAATCTTTACGGGGTCGATTTTGATCTCTTCAGCTTTGACGCCAACGTTCATCTTTGCAAACTCCGTGTTTAATATAAGCGTCCCATTCACAGAAGGAACTATTTTGTGTATGTCAATTTCTCTTTCGATAGGAACGATTGTAACGTGCGGTACTGGTTTTGTTCTCTCGATCGCGAGGGGGGATTTAATTAATCTATCTACCTTTATTCCATTTGCCGATCTGTCCAACACATCAAACCCTGATAATCTCGAATCGCTATGACTCGAGTCGAGCTCCGTCGAGATGTTGAAATCGTTGTCGGCACTTCTGAATGGTACCGAACGCTTGGGCGATAGCATCGGCAGTTGCGCTCTGAATTCAGGCCGCAAATGCCTCATCACGGGAAGGGCGGGATCGCAGTTTTCTCCATTTCTATAGCTTTCGGTGACCGTGCTTTCACAAACTGTGCCGCTAGGGGAGCGTTTCAGGATGTGCGCTCTAGAAAGTTGCAAACACTCTGGGGATTTAATATGATTGATAACCTTGCCGCCGTTGAGGGCAACCTTTTCATCTTCACACTGACTCTTAGTTTTCTGTCGCTTCTGATTGAAGAAACCTTGCGCTAGTGCTCCCGGTCCGTACAATCTCTCAACCCTTTGTTGAATGAAGGACTTGGAAGGACTGGCCGGGACATCTGCCGAGCCGTTTGTGATAAGATGGAAACTACGCGATGTGTGCGTCGTCATTTCGGTCGTAACACTTTGTTTCGTACCATTTGTCTTGGCCATCTTTTGAGAACTGATACTGCTTTCAGAAAAGCTGCTTTTGAAGAAGTTGGGGTTATTGGAATTTGAAGAGTTTAGTCTTGTGGCCATAGCGTCGTCTGTGCAGTCTCTCAGCATATCTTCCGTGTTCCCGGGACGTCCTGGTGAAGCTTCCCTGGACTTGTTGAGTTTTTGTCTGAGTTTTGAGTCGTAGGTTGTGATGTTTGAGTATCCGTTGACGGAGCAGGCTAGATGCAGATAACTCGGTTTCTTCCTCTGGTCGATGGGTTCCTCCACCAGGGGGCGCAGATCCTGCTTGTTGAACACGGGGCCCACTCGCTCCTGGAGACGTGACGTGAAATCCCGGAAGTGAGAGCCAGTGGATGACGGAGTGAGGATGTTGAGACTGCCGGATGTGGTGTCTGTAGGAGATACAATGAAAAGTTTAACATTTATGTCAGAATAACAATCTCACCTTGAATTGAAAGGCGAAAGAAAAAATGCACTTAATTTCAAAGTTATATTTGCAGCTATGCGGACTGACAAGGGATTTTAAGAGGAGGAAATTGGCTGTATTTGGCGAATTTTTAAAGTCATGTAATTTAGTGTTCTCTAAAAACACCACAAAACCTGAAGTGCTGAGAAGTGCAATCCTTAACAGTGTGCTTTTCAAGATAACTATATAAAATATATTTTAATAAATACTTTAAAATATTATAATGCATATTATTACAAGTACATACAAGTATACACATAAATATAATTAAAAGAATAGAAGGTTATATAATACTAATAAATGCTAAATATTAAAGGAGTGAGAACATAAAATATAAAAATGTTATTTCTAGCCTAGTTTCTAAGATAAATAAAACAGCAAAATCATTATCATTACGTAATGCCACTCGCAACAGAATGAATTTTGAGTTGCGACATTAATTACACAATGAAAAATCTAACCTGTGATGTTGACATTCTTTAATGTTTACTTATTCTACACCGTTGTTCTAACGGAATTATTCCTTCAAATTTTTTATGACCACATCTGTTAACCACTCGGAACTTTAGAACGTCAAAAGACGTAAATATGATAATAGCGGTCAAGACATTAGTACGTCTTTTCACGTAAACGTGCGAGATTTTACAAAAATCGATTTATTTCCATCACTAGTATACGGATTGCCATGATTTAAAAAACAGAGTATCGATAATGAATAACGCTACGCGTCTGCATTCGAGAATATCTATGGAATGTAGAGGTGCATTTTCTGAGTCGATTGAATCTGTCATCTCGTTCGTTCATAATTTATTGCGTTTTTAAATAATTTATTAAAAATATTTTAGTTTGGACGGTTAATATTTTGAGGTGACTAATAGTTTTTAATTATATTTCTTCAATATATAAAGTGTTATTTCTTTATGATAATCAGAAAAAAGTACATTTTTCACAGCTTTGAAATAATGGTCAGTATTTTTAAAAAATTTTTGACGTTTTCAGAAAATGTATATTTAGACACGCAAATATTTACGTGTAACAAAACAATACGATAGTGAATTTTATAATCTTTCCAAAACATATTTTAGAATGAGGCTACGTTTCCCAAAACGTGAGTTATGAAGCTTTTAACAACACTCGTGAATAACACAAAAATTTTCGCGTTTTGACAGTTCGCAAAGGAACACAAAGTAAATAAAAGTCCTTTTCTGAGAGGTTAAGTCATTTCTGGCAAAGTAAAGGAGTGTAGATTGTAGATAAATAAATTCTCTCCAGAGAAATTCCAAATCCAAGGCTTGGAGGACAAAGTCAAATTTCTATAATGTTTTATTTATTTATTTATTAGGTACTGACAATAGGTACTAAGTTACGGATTAAGAAGAATTGAATATTTTTAAGAGAAAAACTTAAGAATCTTTGCAGCCAGTTTAGAACAAGGTATAATCAATATTTGAAGAGTGGACAATAACAAGATTTGTAAAAGTGGAATGGCTCCAGTGGGTCTCTGGGTTGGGCATGCAGCTAAAGCTATGTACCCACTCTCGTTCATTGATGCTCGATCATTTTACGCTCATTCGAACATGTCTCAATGTGTGTACCTTCTCGCTCAATGCTTTTTTGTTAAAAAAGATTCAAGGACAGTAATTCTTGCTCAATGTTCGACGGAAATTCACGATTTGACTGAGCATCTTGGTGGTAAGTCTATGGCGTCTTGTGTCAAGCTGCTGGAGCGTGTGGACGAGCATGGCCCTAAGTCAACATGTTCGATCGAGCCAAACCGTCGAGCATGAATATACATGTGTATATAGCTTAAGATCCAAGATAGCTGATCAACAAAAAGGATTCTTTATAATAAGCCTACACAATAAAAGGAGTGTTGGGAGACCTAAACTTTGTGGCTGGATGGTGTGAGGGAGAATGCCAAATCCTTGGGTAAAAGGAACTTGAGGCAAACAGCAAGAGACCAGGGGACTGGATATTTTTTCATAAAAGGCTTCAAGGGGGAGATTCCGGGTCTACTTAAGAACAAGGAATTGTCCTTAACCTTAAAATTAACGACTTTTATACCACCCGGCTCAGAACAGATATTGTCTAGTGAGTCGGGTAGCACACATGATTTGTAAATAACCATTTATGTTAATTAACGACCGGGTTACCGGCAATATAAAAAAAACTGCAATGCCAATTTTCTCGGATGATAGCAGAATTGTCTTTAACTTTAAAATTAACGACTTTTTCGTTAACTGAGAATCCAGTTCTCTCAAACGACAGAGAAAAAGTCATTCATTTTGTGATATCTTAGACCAAGGCTGCCCAACCCCAGGCCCGCGGGCCACAAATTGGCCCGCGAACGAATTATAAGTGGCCCGCCTGAAACATTTTCAAAAAACCCGCCAATCTCCGCCAATTTGAAAAAGTGTCGCGGGCCCGCGGTAAAACAAACAATGCAGCTAGCGCGCGGTCACCAGTGTTGCCAACGACGGCGATTTATCGCT
Source organism: Hesperophylax magnus (assembly GCA_026573805.1). Classification (NCBI taxonomy): domain Eukaryota; kingdom Metazoa; phylum Arthropoda; class Insecta; order Trichoptera; family Limnephilidae; genus Hesperophylax; species Hesperophylax magnus. Next base: position 5,344,754 of record JAIUSX010000184.1, on the reverse strand, counting down.
ATTTAGGCTACTCAGAACGAGAATCAGCGACGAAAAAATTTAACCTGTCGAACTTACTTTTGAAACAAAAATACACCGGTTTTCGACATAATATTCTTTGCGTCGAAATGGAATTCTGTAGCCACCCCCCCCCCCCCCCCCCCATGGAATTTGAAAAGTTGCTGTGGGGTATCACATATGATGTTCGGGTGTGCGGAATTTTTTCTCAGCGAAGTCCCGTAACAACCCCCCCCCCCCCATGGATTTCAAATATTTTGTGGGGAGCACTTATTTAGATTTCTTTTGTGGGGAATTATGTTTTATAGAAATTCTCTAACAACCCCCCCCCCCCCCCCATGGAAATAGGAACCGTCAGGTACTCAGTGGCCCGCCAGTGATTCAAAATCGTCAATTTGGCCCAACTGCTAAAAAGGTTGGGCAGCCTTGTCTTAGACAGTAGTTTAAGAGGCTACACATAGATGGGACTAGATAGTAGTTTAAGAAGTTACCCATAGACATAGATGGCAAATAGCTGTTGATAAGGTAGGGATTAAGACTACAATGAACACTATTGCAATCTCAAGGTCAAGGCCCAGAATAATTCCTACCGCCTACTATTATATAAGCCATCAAAGTTTCGTTGACCCGGGAATTTTTATTTATTATTTAGAGTTTGTGAGACAAATCTGGAGTTACAACAATTTTGAGGTTAAGGATAATTTGTTAAGCAGAACGGGAATCGCCTCTCTGGACTCTACAATGTTAGCAGTTCCGATATGATTGAGGATTTTCTGAGATTCAAATTTTTTTGTGTGAATACCTCACAAGACCTCACAATCCAACAAATCTTAAAATAAATAATTAGCAAGAATTAAAAAAAGCATTAATACTTTTCAAATTAAAATAAAATAATTAACATATTCGGAATCTAATCAAATTGATCTATAATTCTAAATAAATACTTTTTTTTCACCTACAATCATTTTCACTGGAGTTCCGTATTGGGCTCTGTTGTGAGACAGAATGGAGTGGGGGGAAAAGGAATGTTGGGAAGTACCTGGCTATTCAGACCCAGTCACTAAACATGGTTAAAATCGTTGAACCACCATGTAACATTCAGTGACAAAATGTGCAACATCTGCTGTGTCAAGTGAAACTTAACCCTTTAAAAACGAAGATAGTTGAATAATAACACTGAACAGATGTTACCAGTGAAATCGAAATATGTACCTAAGGGGCAGTTCAAGTATTACGTAAGCAGATTTATTACAATTATTTACCCCCTCTTCCCCCTTGTCACCAAAAGTAAGCAAAGCTCTTACCCCCCCCCCTCCCATGCTTACGTAAAAATTGGTACCTATATGCATTTTTCTGTTAATGTATTCATAAACAATTCAACTTTGGCGAAAGAGGATCAACAGTAACACAAATATTAACTTGCTTTGATTTGCTTACAACACATCAAATCGTCAATCGTACTGAAACGAAACAATAGATTGATGGAAGAAATTTTGACAAGTGAGTAGCGCGCGGTAATTCCCCCATTCGCTTCTAAGCGAGTACCTAAACGTATTAATTATTTGTGGGAATCCCCGAATATGTATTCGGTTTTCAAACATAGACAATGTGTGGGTTGCCAATGTGTAAAAAAAAATAACTACTGCTGAGCAGTGCTGACGTAATCACTATCTCGACCCCCCCACCCCCTATGTCATCAAAAATAATCAAAGCAAAGACCCCCCTGCCCCCCTATAGTGCTTACATAATACTTGAACGGCCCCTAATTGAATGTTCATATTGCAATATATGGTTTTCAGCAATCATAAAAATAAAAGTCGTAAAAGCTGAAATAATATTTGGGTGAGAAAAACAATAGTACAATAAAATTAATACAAGCAGAACTCATATTTAACTAGAAACACGGTTAAATTAGCACCAAATCTACTTAACTATTAATTATACCTAGTAATCTTATTAAAAATACATACAAGTTATGGATTGATGTGAAAATGAAACAGGTAACAAAAATGGCGAGTGAGAAATCAATTTCACTATTTTGTTAATTTATTTCCTAATAAGTTACTTCACTAAGAATGTTTATTATAAAGGAGTTAAATCCAATAACAACAAACTGATAATATTATTATATATTTGTGAAAACACTGTTCTTGTAAAATGCAATTTAAAAAATTAAAACATTGCACATTTGCATTTATTTACAATGGTGCACATTGTTAATTATTGCCAGACCTTGTTAACCCTTTGAAGCCGGAGCCCTGCAAATTGCGGTGTTGAAGAATTGTGCCCCAACACGTCATGAAGCACTGCAATTGCAGTGTCGACCTTATACGGTATTGGCTTTCGATATTAATTCTAAAAGTTTTGTTAAACACAAAAATCAAAATGTAACTTTATCAAGTATGGTATTTAGCGATGGGTCATGCCTCATTTTATTGAGTGGGAGTCACGGTACCGGCAGAATATTTCCATAAGGCTCAAAGAGCCGACTCAATTGAACGGGAGTCGCAAGCTCAGATTGAACTAACGATCGGTGCGCCGCCTCGTACCACGAGAAAAATAATCTGCTAGATACTTTGTAGGTGAAGATACATATGTTCAAGTTCAGATGTCAGACTGTTAGACGCCATTAACGTCTCTGAGTATGTAATTACAATTAATACTTGGATAATTTGAATTGTGCTGTTTTTCTAAAATATGTCCTGATAAAAAAGAGTTACCGTTCAATTGAGCAGTGGTACGGTTTACCGGGAGTCGTACGAAAAAGTCGGTTCCATGATAACTCAACACAGTGACAATTCAACACACTTTTAAAAAGTGATATAAAGTCATTAGAAACGATGAAAAAAAATAAAAAAATTTTACCTAACCTAACCTAACCTACATAACCCAGTTAATAAAGTTTTTGTTTCATCACTTTCCATGACTTTATATAACTTTTTAAAGATGTGATGAATTATCATTGTGATGATTTATCCGGTTACCGAAAAAGTCTTATCAAAAAGAGCTTGCTCTATTGTACGGCTTGCTCATAAACGACTCATCGCTAATGGTATTGTTTTCATGTTGGCCTTAACAAAAATGTATTTTTATCTATTGAATATTCTTGCCAGTTTTCCTGCATTATGAAATTTGTTTGTAAAGTAATAAGTACAGCTGTCCAAAATAAGAGACGGTATCCATAAAAAGTTACAATTTTTTTTACATTAGCTACACACAGGAGGAAAATAATTTCCCTCGGAGCCTACGACATCTTTGGGGATGCTGTGTGGAGGGTCTTTTAAGGAAATGAAGGAGAGGAAGAGGACTGGGGGGAAAAAGGTGAATGGGGTGGCTAGGAATATGGGGTCAGTCTGTCCGGAAGTGACATACGTATGAATCCATCCCTCCCATTGCGGTGCAAGTTGGGCTAAGAGAGTCCGGCCGGGAAGGTGAAAGGGTCTCCCTCAACCGGTCTCTCCCAATCCAGCCCGCCACACAATTAGTGGGCAGACGAATCCGTCGCCAAGACTTAACCTCATCCCATGAACCCGGGCACTCCTACTAAGTCATCAAACAAAGTGAACCACCTGCGACGGTACCCATCCCTCCTCCCAAAACGAGAATTAATGTTGAGAAAAAAAAAAAAAAAATGTTTTCCAATCGGCTTAGGTTATGTAATTTATAATTACATCACAGTACCTACTCGTAGAGAATGAATTGTCAGAAAATGATTCACTAAAGAAATCATTAAAAAGTTGGAACATTTGATTGGGTCATTTTTAATATTCATTTTACAGACCACGTTTTTCTCTGGCTCCAAGAATATAAGAATATTTATTCTACGAAAGTATTATGAATTTAATTTTGTTAAGAAAATTATAATTACAAAATGACTAAAAAAAATATTTAAAAAAAACTGGAAGGATCAGTCCATTTTCAGTCTTTACATTTGGAACAGTCACAAATAGTGACAAGTTTATCATAAATTTCCATATGCATGTGGATATTACTTGTACAACAATTTAGTACATTATTGTTTGAATAAAAATCGATGGATTGAAAAATTGTTAATTACCAATCAATTTTGATGCCATTGAAAGGGCTCAATAATAATGAATTAATTTGATTTTCGACATTTTTATGAAATGGCTGTCATGGTAAAGATTCAATGAGTAAATAGAGAAAACAATAAGATACAAAAGTAATTGCAACACTCTAAGACACACAACAATGTGAAATAAAATAAAATAAAAACCAACAGTTAAGAAAGAAAATTTATTAAAAAAGGTTACTCAATAACGTGCGAGTTCGATAATTATTAGATAATAAATTAAGATACAGTAGAAAGCCAACGTGATATTAATTTTAATTACATAATTAGTCAAAATTCAGAACGGTCAACCAACGAATCAATTGCATCCTGCATATTTGGTACCCTCGAGGGTTTTTATTAGGAAAATGATTTATTAACAGTATCTGTATTACAATAATCCAGAGCGTTACTAACGTTGTGGTTGTTTGGTTTAGGATTGTAATGCAATAAAAGGCTTCATCACTTTCCCAGTGCTAAATTAACCCTCGTTATGAATGTTCGCATTCTATCCGAATCGCAGATAGAGTACAAATAGAGTTGCAACAGCATAAAACTTCAAGCCAACAAATGGAACTATGATAATCTAAAAACAAATAACTCTACAAAACTTATTGTAAGTATATTTGCGAGATTGCTCGGTTAGCTGCAGATCAAATAATAATAAATCGGCGTTCTACTGCATTCAAATAAATTAAAAATAGAATATTCAAACAAAACGTGAAGATGATAAAAGTAGCGAGAAGAAAGATGAAGGTTTATTGTGTTACTGCAAACATTACTCGGTCCGCCTGAAAATACCTGAAAAGTCGGTGTTGTCTGCCTCCACGTCTAGCGAGCATGAGCCAATGGAATCCACCGATTTATCCATGATCTTAACCACCAGTTCTTTCGTGCGTTCGTTCATCAGAACGTCATTCTCGTCTATGCTGATGACGTACGCAGCGTCGTTTCTGTCTTGGGCCCCAAACTCCGCATTAATGTACTGAGCTTCGCAAAGAATCGAGTCTGAGGAATTGTTGGTTATTTCTTCAACAGTTCCGATGCATTCTTTGCGATTATAATCGATGCGATCGTACAATTCGTCGATTGTGTCGATACTGTCTGGTTTGGCTCCTAACACCAGTGTAGTCTGACTCGTGTAAAACGGTTCAGAGTAGACAATGTCTTCGTATCCGTTCGGTTCGTAATCTCGTTCGTTTTGTTGCAATCCCGCCCCCTTCAGTTTTTGTATTTTATTGTAGTGATTCTCCAACTTGTCTAGCCTCTTCTTACATCGAGACTCGCCGCTGGATATTCCCGGAGTGTCTAATAAATCCGGAGTAGCTCTTCCCTTAAAAACGGGGGAAGAATCAGCACTATCTAGATAGAATTTACAATATTTAGACGAAGAATAATCATCTGCGGACGAAGCTTCAGATCTTCGAGAATCGAGGAATGTTTCTAGTGAAAAGAAAGATTTGGGTCGGAATCGTTTCTTCTTCGGTGATTTTTCCTTGATCAATTCTTCATCCTTGTCTTTGTTTGTTTTTACATTATTCTGAGCAACATAGGGAGTTTGTACCATAGACTTAGGTCTAGTTTGGCTTTGGACACTGACCGATCGCTGGGAATCTAGACTGAGCGTTTTCCTAAATCTCTCGTTGATTTGTGACAACAGATGGCGATGGCGCTCGGAAGTGACAGGAGATTGTTCCTCTGGAGAAGGCCTTTGCTCCGACGAAGAATTTCTGACGGCCAGAAGGACCACCGATGCGGAGGAATCTTCGATATCGGGAAGATCGCTGTGGAAAATAAATCAATTTAATAAACAGAAGTAATGGTTTATTGAAACATAATATACATTAATGTCAAAATTTAAATATAACGGCAAAATAATGCAAGGCACTGTAATAATAATTGATTTCTAGCAATCCATGTTTACAGAAAAACATATTTTCCAGTCTTTTTTAATAAAATTGCCAGATACCAAATAAATATATTTTCCACCATTACGAGTAATGATATTTTGTCACAATATTTCAGAAATTATAAAATAAATTTGCTTGGAAGGAAAAGTTGCTAACCTGCCTAAATCTGGTAAAAACCGATTGCCACCTTGGAAATAGTTGTGAAATACTTGATAACTGTACTTCTTTAGAGAAATACAAAAATTTGACATCTTTTCAATGCCACTGAAGACATATAACTGAATTAAATTATTAACGAATGTTTGAATGTTTTGAATATTTTAAATTTGATGTTATGATATTTAAAAACAACAAATGAAGCCAATGTTAAATGTGTTTTATGTTTACGATGACCAAAAGTAAAACATTGATTATGTTATATAACTAATGTCTTTTGTTCAATGTATTAAGCAATAAGAAACAATAATTATTATTATGAAACATCATCCATTGTCTCAATCTTGAAGTTATCAGGCAAAAGGTAGCCCAGGTAGTCCAGAGGCCCAAATCTCAATACTCGAATAAGTGTTACCAACAACCCAATTGATGCAAAAGTGTTACGAAATCTGAGATTCAATCAAAAATCTAAGTTATTAATCGCAATTTTTAATGCAGCTAATGTGCTACCGTACTATCTTAACATTTGATTTATTTATTATAGCGGAAACGGTTTACGGATAGTTCCGTGAGCAATCGGGCCATGGACCCATTGTGCGATCTCCCACTTTACCGCATTCCTTTAACAGTAACCCAGTGCTAAAGTTAACCAGGGTTGTCATTGGATATGTGGCTATGACATTTGCAAAACATCCGTGCTGCCGGTTTGGCCTTGTCCTAAACCAGTATTAACCCGCCCCTTATGGTGTTAAAAAATTCCTCTTTCTCCAGTGCTACACACTAGGTAAACATATAAATATAGTTATGGAGGAATACCTAAAATATGAACTCGATAGAGATGATGTTCACTCAGTTGACAGCACCGGCAAGGAAATTTTACCGGTTTGTTAACCCGAAGAAGTGGACCCCCGGGTTTGACAATGTTCCCATTTGTTCCCATCAGGGCGGAACATTTTTACCATAGGTGAATTGTAATCTCTTCATCCTCTACATATCTCCTGCATCTATCTATATTGGAATTCTCCACTTACATGTATCTGTCCTACCAGTTCCTCAGTGAGTGCACTGTCTATATTGAGAAGTTGCCTGGTTCGTCTAGTAATCTAATATAATTTCTCTATCCATTTCCATGTATTAATTTCAATTTTTTATTGCTTCCAACTTTATAATGAGTATTTCAATTCAGTTGGCTCTCCGAGGTAATCGGGAAATATTAAGATGAGCATTACAGGGAACTACAAACCCGGAGGTCGAGGGTTCAAATCTCTGCATGCACAACTAAAATTTATTCAATTAAATTAATCACTTTTCATTTAATTAATTTAAAATGATATATACTACATTTGTGGAACGTTCCAGATTGGCAGATATATATAGTATCGCCCCGGTGAAAGACCACCGTCCCCGGCTTCCTCTTTCCCATCTCTTTCCCATCTCCTTCCCATCCCCACACCCCTCAACTTCATAACATACCCCAATTGGGGATGCCATAGTAGTCGCACTGGCTCCCGTTATTAGGGACCTGTTGAGACTCTTGTGCAGTATTCACAATAAAAACAAAATTTGCGAATATAAATTAGAAATAAATATGGAATTCGATAGAAAAATATACATGTTAGAGTAGCAGAGCTACCATATTCACTTAATTGTGATCTATAGTTATTGTAATATGGTCGCTGGTGTGGCCGTTTCCGGGGGTAAAGTGCGCTAACTTCGGGGGGCGATTCTACATGATAGTACAAGTAAAAAAGATAATAACTTTCTTCGAAAATTCCAAAGTTTCAAGGTAGTTTTTGCTAAAAAAAAGTTGAATTGTTCATATGGAAAAATATTTTTGTATGTGGAAAAAAAAGATGGAATTTCTAAAAAAGTTATTTATATTTTTTACTTCTACCATCGTGTAGACCTTACAAACAATACAGTTTTTACCAAATTTAATGGTTTCTTGTATATTTGATTGCGATATGCAATACTGTTTCACCAAATTTAATGATTTCTGGTACATTTGATTGTGACAAGCTATACGTTTTTACCAAATTTAATGGTTTCTTGTATATTTGATTGCGATATGCAATACTGTTTCACCAAATTTAATGGTTTATGGTACATTTGATTGCAATATGCCAAATTGATTCACATATTTGTTTCAGTTTAAGCTTGTAGCGGTTGTTATAATGACAGTAATTCAACGCATCAAATAAATATCTTTCACCAACTCTTTGAGGTGGTACATTTGCTAACTGGGCAATTTGAAAAAGGTTTGAGGCAGTCTTGAAAAATAGGTAAAAAAAAAAAAAAAAACATATTTCTCTGTGCGAAAGGAAGAAGTAGATGACATATGAGTATAAAAAGCGAATTTTGAGTAAAGTATGAAAATTCGTCACATAGTTACATATTATTATTGTGAAAGGAAAAATTAGATGAATTCAAAACCGTAGCAAAGGATGTATCGTACGATTCAGTAATTGAACAACACAACAGGTAGACTCATCTCTTTAAGAATGTATCGTACAATTCAGTGCTTGAACAACACAACAGGTAGACTCATCTCTTTAAGGATGTATCGTACGATTCAGTGCTTGAACAACACAACAGGTAGACTCATCTCTTTAAGGATGTATCGTACGATTCAGTGCTTGAACAACACAACAGGTAGACTCATCTCTTTATTCTTTTTGCACAGAGGTTTATTTGATGAAATAATTCGTTTCAACATTTAGGCTTTGAACGAATCTCAAAATGCAAATAAATTCAAAACATTCAAAATTTGTAATGCATGGATGAAGAACAGAATGAAGAATGACCTAGAAGTTTTACATCACTACTTTGAAGCACTTAAAAACTGATACCCCATTTGATTAAAATCAATATTCTACACCCACCACTTATATTTCTATATATATTTAAAAGGGCGGCCGACTTGATTCAGTGTCCTGGCTTAGGTTGAGGTGCATAAGACATTACGCTACTACAGAGGTCCTTCAAATTTTATAATGAACTAATTAGGTTTTGTCACAACATTTTATGTAATATAACTTCTAGATCTGTCTTTAAAAACATCATAAACTATGTATAGTCAATAGGAAAATATATTTACAAAAGTAATTGCTAAATATTCAGAAACAGTGGACATAGTTAATATGCACAAATTATTTTATGAACACACAGTTGAGGAAGTGAAAGGCGTTAAGTTATCCATGTTTTTAAGTAGCTGTTAGAATGCATATCGTTATTTAACTGATGCAAAGTGTTTTTTTTTTAAAGTAATTTGTGCGTATGAACGGTGTCCAGCGATTCTGGATATTTACCAAGTCATATTCATTACAAACAGAAAATAAAATAAAACAATACTCACATTCAAAGAAGAGAAGGAAGTTGAAAGATGTCCATCCAAAAGGTTTCATGCCAACACCGAAAATTGTATTAATTTATCATCCAGGGTGACTGGTGCATGGTGCCAAATATAAGTGGTAGAACAAGATCATTTGAGATTTGTTGAGTTATAAGCAATAATAATACTGATATTTTATAAATGAAGCAGTGATTCGAAGAGATGCCCAAATACAAAAAAAAATTATTTCAGGTTACCTCTCCTAATTAGTTTCAACATAACTGATCTGGGGTTCATTGTCATTTTTTAAATACATCTTTTTGAATTTCACTTTTATTTTCGGTAATGAATTAATGCAAATCTTAGAAGCGGAGATTAAACCACTTCTGATCGAGCTGGAACTCAGCAGACTCGCTGTCGATTGCAATACATTCTACCAACTTTTGGTGTCAATCACGTTCACACATGCGGACGTATGCGTATTTCTCTGAAATCGGACGAAATTACAGCAGTTAATACGAAATAAATGTCAGTCCCACAAGACCGGCATCTGGCAGGGTCTATAACGCGGTTGATTCCGGTCCTTGAAAGGGAAGGTTCAATCCTTTTAGAAACATTTTTTTGTATAAGCTTTAAAAGACATTTTAAATTAGATGTATGTTATAGATTGTTTATCTAATTTACAAACCTCCTAAATGACTTTTATTTTTAGTTATTGTCAGTTTATTTATATCTAAAAACATTTCTGTAGATATATCCGGGTTTTCCTGTATTTTCAGTTTTATGATAAACGTATTCATGAAAATATTTATACAATAACCAAGAGGATCCACGATATTTGTGGATCGTTAATTATTAGAAAGAAATAACACTATGCTTCTCGTTTAAAAGAAATTATTCAATTAAAGTTTTCATAGAATCTAAATCTGGGAATTTTTTTTTATTGTTTCCCTCTCGAATCACTATTTGAAATATGTGACATATTTGTAATAATTTTTAAAATAAAATGCTTCTCAAATAATTTTAACTCGAAACTTTCATTTCTCAATGTTCTACTTACCATTACATTTTGCACGAATAACCAGACGCCCTGTATAATGCATAAATTGTATTTAATTAAAAAGGTAGTAAACACCAAATCACAACAATACGAAATGAAACATCTAAACACCACTAAAGAAAATAAAAGTAATTTGTTAGGGGTGCGTCAGAGGTGCTCAAGCAAAAATAATGTAAAAACGATAATAACACGAAACAAAACATAAAACAGTAGGAAAAAAGGTGTAGTCAAGATTGCATTGTATGTAAGTGATGTGTCCTCGTTTCCTGGGATAGATATTAGTTCGAAGTTGCGGAGTTGGGACACCATTGGATGCAGCGCATATCAAATGTAGAAATTTATGAGGGGGTCAATTCAAAAGTGGTTCAACTCCAAAAATATGATTTTTGTTTTGATTTGTGAAATCTAATTTCGTACCTTCAAAACTATCTTAGTAAGACAGATTTTCACCATTGTAGCATAATATAATGTTTATAGTAACATCTAGATGTTACTGGTAATTCCGCGAACAGTTGACAAAAATATTTCCTTCTAATTTTCTCTTGTTGATCACATCAGAACAAATCAAAACCAAAATGTGCTCTGAAATCACAAGATTTATAAGTAGGTAATTAAATACCTACCCACTTAATTACAAACCATAATATATTTTATTTAAAATAAGGAATTATACATTTTTTACAAAAAAAAACGTCACTATCTCAGTGACAATTTTCCAACGACTTCCTTCAGGCACGTAGGTACCATAATATTGATAAAATGCGAATAAAAACTTTAAAATAAACGACGTCTTCACATTAAAACTTGAAAAAAATAATCTTTACTGATTATATTATTTAAAACGGTCACTATCTTGAAACGAGAATAGAACGTTCAACCAAATTTACAGACAGACGAAATGCAAAACGGTCGAGTTGAAACAGGACTTCGCTATGCTCAGTCAATTATACAGGGTGTCCGGGGGTAAGGTGAGCTAACTTCGGGGTGATTCTACATGATAGTACAAGTAAAAAAAAAAATAACTTTCTCCAAAAACTCCAACGTTTTAAGGTAGTTTTAGGTAAAAGTCGAATTGTTTGTATGGGAAAATAAATATACTTTTATGGAAAAATGTGTTTGAATAGTAAAATAAACATTACAATTTCGAAAAAAGTATTTTTTTCTTTTTTACTCCTACCATCATGTAGAATTACTTCCCGAAGTTAGAGCACTTTACCCCCGGCCACCATGTATTTGATCGTGATTCAAGTATTTGAGAGAAGAGAAAAATATTTAGGTCTCTTTTTCGCAAAATTAACTTTGTTAAAAAATTATTATACGCAATAATTACTAGCCAGAAATATCCATACAAATTGAAAAATTGCAATTATTGCTTATAATAATTTGTTATCCTTTGTGCTATGCATAAAACCTTGTCTTATAAACATTAGTTTATCATTAAAAAAATAATAACTTTGTAAGACTTGGTTCACTTTAGAACTGTACCCTTCATTATTACGAAACCTTTACCTCATAAACGACTCGTGTGATGAGAAAATAGGGAGTAAGGGAGTACTCAGCGGCAGGACCATAAATAATTAAGAATTAAAAGAGAATAGGCAGGTACTACCAATGGTAATGGTGCCAAGGCCTTTTTCTGAATTTCGTTATATTCATAAAAACGAGATAATATTGAATGAATTCCATAAAAAGTTACGATAATTTTTTTTTAAATCCTTTTAAAAATGACAATCAATCAAGAATAATTATGAAAATCCAACGAAAAACGTCAATACCCAAAGCCCAGTTATAACAGTCGAATATGCTAAACAGAGTACATCAAACGCTTACTACAGATTACAGAACCTTAAAAACGCATTCAATTGATGCGAAGAATAATTATTGCGGAAAAAGTCTTATTTTAATAGGATTTTTTTTAAAACATATCATTATTTACAATGTCTCATAAATTGACCATTGATCGTCCTTCCTGTGGACATGCCCCACTGTACTCAATGTACATAATAAAATAAAATCAGCTATGATAGATTCACAGATAGATGGACAGAGTATTCCGTGTATTTGGTTTGATTGTTGCGATGACAGCTGTTTCGTAAGTACCGTACCCTTTCCGGCCTGCATACCGAAACGTGCGCCGTATAGGTACCTACTTTACGATGTATTGTACCCTGACTGGGGTCGACAACAAGGGCGAATCATCCAAGAAAATATACCATAATAATAATAATAATATTTGGCTAATTTATATAGCGCCGTTTTCGTGAGAAATCACCTCAAGGGCGCTGAACAAATATATTTCTTAAATAGTTAATACTAGAACTACTTATATCTAGTGACTTACGACTAAGGCCTATAACTACTATCTTAACGACATATATACGAGTATTTACATATTTAGCAACTATTTCATTCAGTCATCAAACATATTAATTTCGGCTGTCTGTGATGGTGTGCGTGAAGTGAAATATTCCTGCGTAATGAACTAAAATTTGCTTTGAAATATTCAACGTAGAAAAGATCGTGAAATTGAAAAGTAATTCAAATAAGCGTTAAAGTAGGTACCTAACCATAATCAGAAAATTGTTTAATTGTATTTCTTTTATCTAAATTTTTGATAGATGATTTTTCAAATTATGGCGTCTCTCTAATTTATCAACCAAAAATAATTATTATTCATAAAAAATCGACTGGTGTAAATTCCTCATTAAATTTGAACCAATCGATGGTAGTATTCTTTTACGGCCAGTTGTTTCACAGACATTGAAATGTAACATTCTCATCAAATGGCCATTCAGCGCCATTTTGTTTTTTGACATTTGAAAGGTCCCCTTTAAACGCCGATTCTAAGTTCGTTTCAGCTTTCTATCAAACTGTATCTAATAAGCTAACAAGTTTAACAACGCGATAGATATCCTTTTCTGATGATCACAATTAAGAGGAAGCTACAAGCCAAAAAATATTGTAAATTCTTGGTATACATTATATTGTAGGTAATAGGCATTAAAATCGCTTGACAAACGGAGTCTAGAAACGTTCTATTTCAAGCCAAAAAATGGTTTTTATTTATTTTGTAAATAATTTTATAAGAAAGCAAAAAAGTTAATCAAGTGAAACAGTCCCAAATAATCTTAGCTATAATACTGTATTTTTTTAAATTGTTTCCTTTACGTGTTCATACATTTCTATTGAAAAAATGTTTTTTTTAGTAGTTTACATTTCTATTTTTTATTGAGTAATTTATTTTATTATTTGTATTCTACTCAAGCGAAGCGATAGTATAACCTTCAATTTATCTAAAGCATATTTGTTGGTATTCATAATGTACACCAATTCGTTATAAAGATTAATCAAAATAGTGATTCAGCATTAAGCTTCGTCTTATGCTAAAACGGACTTTAATCGGCATTTTCTGTTTTTATATCATTGTAGGCTAGTTGCTTGACAAAACTGAAATATAAAAACAGAACTTGAAAAATCTTTCACAGAACTTGAAAATGAACGTTGAAATTTGATGAATTGTTCAAATTCTCCGAAACAACCAGTCCTTAGTTGCCTATCGCTGACATCCAATCATAGTCGATTACGATGCTCCATTATTATTTTTATCTATGGCGCGGCTTAGCGGTGAGAGACGCGTTATCCAATCAACCGTGACATTGGAACAATTTGTATAGCTGTCAGATAGAACACGGAAGAAAATAAATACTGATGGATTCAAAAAATCACATCGAATATTATTTCAATCGATATACATGGGTCAATTTGATAAATAATGTATTTGGATGATGACGAAAAATTATTGTATGTTTTCTAAAATAAAAGAGGTACGTAAATATCTTGATCATATTATAAATCAATATATTATATTATGTCAATATATTATATTATAAAATTAAATATACAATGTGCGTGCCGCTAAAACTCAAAAACGAGTCCCGTTACGATCAAGGGAGTTCTATGGTGTGGTGGCCCTCTATCCCCATCCATGAAGAAGGTTCCCGTTTTTACAAGAAGGACGTGCTTTTGAAGATATAAGGGGTGGAAGGTTCGCCCTCTAGAAATGTCTAGAACAGTACAGAACATTCGAGTGTAATTGAGAGCATTCCACAACATTCCAGAACATACCGAAACATTCTGGAATGTTCGTGCTTTCGGAGTGTCAGGACCTAAAGCCTAGAATGGACTGCCACATGATTTCAGAATGAACACAGAGTCAACTGAATTCAGAGTTAAACATAAAAATCATCTTTATAGACAGTGATATCCATAAAGTCAGAAACTTTTAACCTTCACGGACCGCGACATTGCAAATAACTAAATTTGTAAAAAATGTAAACAATTAAGAAATTGTAAGCTTTTTAAGGTCATTTCATAAAGTCAGTCCTAAAGAGTCCTAAATTTTCCAGTCTTTTAAAATTAATATCAACTCTACTTTTGCGACTAATCTTCTTCACGAAATACGCCAAACGGGCGCCCAACATTTGTATACAGTTATATTTGTGTTACATGGGAACAGGTCGTTACTACGACTCGTTCTTGAGTTCAACAGCTCGGCTGTAAAACGATTTGCCAAACTCTGCGTTTCCTCCCTCCTGCAACATGCAGTATCTTTAAGACACGTGTTCACTCCTTAATCTACTCAAAAAGACCCTCCATACAGCATCCCCAAAGATGGCATAGGCTCTGAGTGAAATCATTTTCCTTAGGGCCTCCTATGTGGAGTTAATATAAAAAAGATAGATAGTTTTCCAGTTGGTTTGTATTGGAACAAATTTATATCTGAATAGAAAAGCATTTCAAAATTTGGGCTGAGTCATACAAAATGAAATAAAATTATGTTCCCACTAAACCATAATATCAAACCTATTATATGTAGTATGTAGGTTTGATATAATAAAAACCAATAAACCTTTCAGTTTTCTATTCAATAGTCACGCTCGTTCGGCAATTACAATTCGTTCGATTACAATGCGTTTATGGCATCTAAAACTGCAGTTTAGTGGGAAAATGACCTAGATTTACCAAAGATTAACCCAACGTAACCACATATTTTACACGAATGGGTGGTTTCAAAGAAAATACATTTTTCAAATTCTGTTTCATTTCCAGGGCAGTTTTTGTTTTACGTTTTCGCGTGATATTTTAAATTGATAAGAATCGAACGTACTAATTTCGGCTATCGGTGCAACGGTGCATTGGTGCATGAAGTGATGTGAAATATTCTCGCGTAATGCGATTCATGTTCAATGTATTTTTAACTTTAAAAAATTGGAACTGATAAGTACAAAATATATCAGACAAGTGATAAAGTGGGTACCAGTATTATTTTATTTTATTCTACAGGGTTTTCCAATAAGAGGTGTTATTTTGAATAGCCCGCTATTTCGGTAGATGTTACTTTTGAAGCTGTCATTTTTTGATATTTGGCAAGTAGAAACTACGCCATTAATAAAAATGGAACGATACACGCTTAAACAACGCATTGAAATTATTAAAATTCACTTGAGTGAATCAAATGCAAATCATCTTGAGTGATGAGGCCCATTTCCACCTCGGTGGCTTCGTCAACAAGCAAAAATTGTCGCATCTGGGGCTCGGAAAACCCAAGAGTTATTGTTGAAAAGCCTCTCTATCCTCAACGTGTGACTGTTTGGTGCGGTTTATGGTCCGGCGGAGTCATTGGACTTTACTTTTTCGAAAATAAGGTTGGAGCAACAGTTACGGTGAATGGATTGCGCTATCGAGAGATGATTAATGATTTTTTTATGGCCGGAATTGGATGGTATTGATCTGGACAACGTTTACTTTCAACAAGACGGCGCTACGTGCCACACAAGCAACGAAACCATTGATCTTTTACGATTGAATATCAAAATAACACTTCTTATTGGAAAACCCTGTATATTTGAAATGTGCATTTCTTTTGTTTAAATTTTTGAGAGATATAGTTATTTTTCACAAGTTTACAGGGTTCATTCGAAAGGTGAATTTCTGACGTCTTTCTAATTTGTTATAAAATATATAATAATATAAAATTTGTTTTTGAAAGGCAATAGCTATATATTAATAAAACTTGACATATCACGTGAAGAGCTCTTTATAAAGCTATTAAATAAATTAGGAGGGTTGTTACACAAGAATTTAGACTCGTCAAATTTAAAATTCAAGTTTTGTGAAAGTTCTGTTATTATTCCATCATGGAGCCGTTGTTTCACAGTACTTAGATAATAACAGAGCTTGAATAGTGCTTTCATAGAACTTGAAATTTGATGAATTGTTCAAATTCAATTCATCATAAGAAACACAAAACTTTTTAAAAGCATCGATATCATTAAGCAACTCTACTTTGCCTATGTACGAAGTCATTTGGAGTTTGCATCAGTTGTTTGGTCTTCATTTTACAAAATCCACATAAACAAAATCAAAACAAATTCCTAAAATATTTTTGTTACAAGTCATTTGTAAGATTTAATAATTATACAGAGGCAGCTTCATACTTTAAAATTGATTCACTGAGTGTTAGGAGGCCTCATAAGGATGCACTATTCCTGTATAAAGTAATTAAAAAATAATATTCAATGTACCTTCACGTTCAACACGCTCTTCTGACCTGTTCAGGGTGGATCAGTGCAAAACAAACTCCAAGCAGAATTTTGCCTGAACAGACTATCCAATAATTACAATAGTGTATTTATCCAAGGTGGATATTTTCAGTTGCGAACTTACCAAATACAAGAGGTCCATAAAAGAATATTTCTCTGATGGTTTGTGACTAATGTTATGTCTCTATTGTTTATATTTCTATTATGATTTTATTTATATCTACCACCTCTCTCCATGGCTATAAATGTATTGATAAATGTTTTGTCTTTTTAATTTTTGAATTCATATTCCTATCTTACAAATTTAATTTACTTATTCCTTATTATGCTGTATCAGTAGAGGTAAAGCCACAAGGAGGAAATCCATAATTGGTTTATTTTGGCAACATAATACTTATGTACAAAATGAAATAAATGTAAACTGTCGATTTCCCGAAAATTAATAAATAAATAAATTCAGTGAAACAACCCTCCTTAATTGACTATATTAAAAAAAATCATTTTAAGTTAGCTATTGATACAGATTGAACTCTAGAAAATTGGTAAAGGGCCATGATAATGTTCAGATTTGTTAAATGCATAAATAGATTATGCATCTACCTTAAAGATATTAGAAGAACGAGATGTGCTATGAGCAGTTCATACTGTGTGGAATTGTTTTGCCCAGTGTCGCCGGTTTTGTTCACCAATACTACTGTACACATTCGCTTACGCTAAGGTATCCGCACTAATACATAGAACAGATTTGTGCGTACACGTCCTGATAGTATTCAAAGTACCCTAATTAGGTAGTACTCCGCCTACGGTCCGGCGGCCAACATAGCATATCTCGTTCTTCTAATATCTTTGATCTACCTATTAGGTTTTAGACTTTACCTTGATTTTAAAAATTCTAACTCTAAGGACGAATGTTTCACAGAGTTTGAACAATTCTTCAAATTTCAAAGTAAATATTTAATTTCCGTTATTATATCATTATGGGTCAGTTGTTTTACATAGTTGAAATGATAACAGAATTTTGAACAGATCTCGAATTTTAACTTTGAAATTTGATGAATTGTTCAAATTCTGTGAAACAAACGGTTCTAAAATATAACAAACCGCATTTCGTAAATATCATTTAATGAAATAGAGGGAATTTGAAATCGGGCAAAAATAGGTAGATTTTGAATTTCACCAGAATTTCCTGACGTTTCCCACACACTTCTCAGAATCCAATTTCCTGATAATTTCAGGATTTTCGTGTCTATCACACAATCAGTGGCGGCTCGTGACGTTTGGGTGTACTAGAGTACTAATATGTATATTTTTTAAAATGGCATTGTTGATCGCTCCCTGTGGAGCATTGAGCATTGTTGCGTTTCCGCCTTCTTGAGACAACCTTGCAGACGGCCTTGCAGTGTTCATCATCCGGGAAGATGTGTGAAGTGTTGAACACGTTAGTTTAACAAGTCCACGAAAACAAAATACCTACTAGCCGTGAGATTCTTAAATCAGACACAAGAGGAAATGTGATAACCTAACCTGATATAACGTTATATTGAAGGTAAAACATAATGCACATAGGTTCAGAGTGTGAAAATAATGTTCAATATTATATTTATGTTTTTGTAAATGGTTTTTTTTTATGTAAAATAAAATCAAATGAGCAGTGTATTTTAGGGAGTGAAGTATGTATTCTGTTTTTCATAGTAATTTTAGTTAGGTTCAAACTGTCAAAACAAAATAACAAAACAACAACAAACAAAAGTGGTTAGCAGTGGCGTGCAGAAATCGTTTCGCTATCTTAGAAAATATCACGGCGCGCCACTGAAAGTGAGTTAGTGAAACAAAACGCAAAACATTACGCAAGACAAAATCTGCCTAAATTATGCGGTTATTACAAAAACAATGATTTCTTGACAAAATCCAATTCAAAATGTCAGAAAAATACGGTGCAAAACACGATTTTAACAATTTGTGAGGAAAATCTTTAAAAAATTTCAACTTGGAGGTCTGCAGTGGTCGAAGAAGACCACTGCACGCCTCCGTTACAAATTCACAGTTGAAATAACAACGTTCTATCTAGCACGGCAATGTTATGCGATAATGAACTCTAAGGTGACTCTTTCTAGAGCCCTGTATCGCATAACATTGCTATTTCAGATGGAATCTTGTTATTTCAAGGGTGAGTAAACATTTTGAAAGCATAACTAAGTAGTGATATTTTTTAAAGAGTGATCCACACATATCGGTCTTGCATTTCTACCTCCTTATCCAGTTGTAGAAGCAACCGCCACGTTTCTTTCCACCCATAGTGCAAGTGGACAGGAACAATCAGCCAGCCAATCACAGGCCGCGTCGGCCTATCGACTTGCGCGCCTCGCTCCTATTGGCGGACGCGATTTCGGCTGTCAATCTGACGTTTACAGCTGTCAAACTGACACTTGCGAACAACTTTAATTATTGTTTTTAAATCACTTATATTTACATATTATATTTGCGGAACTTATTCATTTATGCATCACGATATTATCAACGCTGAAAATGTGTTTATAATCAGATTTTTATTATAAACTTTACTTATTACTATTTACAAACCATAAAATTACTAATGTAAGTAATTTTATTGCAAAATGAAAACAAACACTTAGTTTTAAACCACTTTATTTTAAAGTGGTTTAAAATAAAATAAAGTGGTTTAAAACTAAGTGTTTGTTTTCATTTTGTATAATGTCAAGCCACAAAGTGTTTGCTTTCTTCGATAATTTAATTTTATTGCTTTAGACACACTTTAAGCATCCTAAAAAAGTGCAGTCACAAAATTCTGACAAAAAGCCAAATCACTCGATTTCACAGTTTTGAAAATGAATTATGACCTCGCGACCTCTGGATCGGAAAACTAGCACTTAACTTCTATGCCAAGGAATTCACGAGCACCACGACACCAACAAATAACAAAACTAATGTCGTATAAACAAAATATAACAATTTTTCAATGGATTCGTAGATTTTTTTCTATGTTTAACGCCACAACTTAGAATGCGGTTCAATATTCCATTTTCAAATTCAAACTCAGGTGAATTCGCTTTCGGCCATAAACAAGCGACGATAGTCGAGCGGAGACTGCCGAAGCGCCTTCGGCAGTCTCCGGCGGCTAAATTTAAATACGAAGTGAATCACACATATGAAGGCGTTCATTAGAATCATTAGAGAGAATCAGACGACGTACCAAGTTTATCTCGAAAGGGACAAACTCACTAACCTAATACTTTCACATAATTACTATAAACGAAATTATATTTTTTTATTAAACAACTGAAAATATGGTCAAAACGATTCCTATGGCATATTGAATTTAGTTCGTGATATTACTGACGTTACAGGGTAAAATAGAGACCTAAGAGCCTGGAGACAGTCACACGTAAAATCTTTTAACATTCCATTTGGCAAACCTCCTATGGACAAAAAGGTTTTAAATACAAAGCTATTAAGCTATTCAATTCTCTACCTACTGACATTAGAAACACGCAAACCAAAACTTCCTTTAAAAGTAAAATTATTGATTACCTCCAATAAACATATCCATCAGGAGTATTTCTTACCATATTTGTATTTATGCCTACTGTGTATATATTCATACCTGAATTGTATATCTAAAAAAAAAACGATTTCATTTTAAACATTTAAAAAAAAAACAAGCTAAAAACCACCCTGTAAACTGTCATCTCAACACAGGCGTTTCACACCTAGTGAGATGGGCAATAAGTGATTTCTGTAACTAAATGTAATATTAAAATAATGAAATAAAAAAATAAATAGTTGCGTTGGCCCAAAAAACTGAAAGCAAAACAATGCAAATTTCATGACGCCAGAGCTAGCGGTCTGGGAGTTTTTGCTGCTTCAGATACATTTGACATTAGAAAGGGCCATGAAAGGAAAAGGAAAAATGTTTCTGAAATTATCGAAATATTGCTATCATTATGTTCATATTTCAAAGGACCCGCCTGTGGTTCAAATTAATTGGCGACCTAAGAATAGTTACATTTATACGCTATGAATTAAAGACACTTTAGATATTTAATTAAAAACAGGATGATTCGTGTGATATTAATTTTAGAAAAAAATATCAAGATAGAACGAA
Source organism: Hesperophylax magnus (assembly GCA_026573805.1). Lineage (NCBI taxonomy): Eukaryota > Metazoa > Arthropoda > Insecta > Trichoptera > Limnephilidae > Hesperophylax > Hesperophylax magnus. The sequence continues at coordinate 5,323,503 of JAIUSX010000184.1, read as the reverse complement.
ACTTCAAAAGTTTGAACAAGCCGATTTAAAACCAAATTGGAAAGAATTAAGCCCAACTAACAAAAACCATATTGGAAAGAATTAAGTCCAACCAACAAAAACCATATTGGAAAGTATTAAGTACAACCAACAAAAACCATACTGGAAAGTATTAAGTACAACCAACAAAAACCATATTGGAAAGATTTAAGTCCAACCAACAAAAACCATATTGGAAAGAATTAAGTCCAACCAACAAAAACCAAATAGAAATTATGTCGTGAAAGTTAAGTGACATTGAACGAAGGAGACGAAAGCAGGCGAAATAGCGTCCGTTCAAATGATGGAGGTTATTTTTACTCTTCCAACCAAATCAACTAAGCAACCAGTAAGGAATGTCGCCTCGAGGCAAACAGAAAAGTTGAACTGTAGAGACGAGAGCTCATTTACTCTGAAAACTAACTGTTTTAAAGATGTTTTTACGAGACAAGCTTTTATCAAGGATAACAAATTATTATCCCTAAATAGTATAAAATAAAGTCGCTATCCGTGTCCGCCTGTTTGTGCGCTTGTTCTTCTAAAGTACGCAACGGATTGTGATAGAGTGTCAGATTCACAGGTCATGTGCATCAGACATGATTGGGTATTTGAAACATTAAATTCGACGAGGTTAATTCTTACTCCAAGAGTAAGCCCGTACAAAATACGTATGAGATCTTCGTAAAGATTAAAGGTACCAACATAAACATTGTGGCTGGCCATAATTGGGTTTCAGAAGAACCCTTCGGTCGTGAGGATAAAATTCTTATAACTTTAGAAAGGTGACGACGAAGATTCTTGTGAAACCGACCGAAAAAATAGTATCAGAATCTGTATTATTAGATTCCTATGCGCCGGTTCAGCGTTGGTATAGTTCAGCCGGCCCTAAGCCCGGTTTAACCACACCGTGGTAACAATTTTTTTACTATTCCGACCTTAAACGCTGCGTAATATTCAAACCGTTTTTGAACGTAATAAGAAAACCGACCCAACTAAACTAACCGAAAACGTTAAAGATATATATATTTGCATTTTAGTGAAGCAATGATCTGATCCCGAATAAAACTAGGCACTCAGAAGTAGCTGGCCGGGTTTCCCTAATTGTCCGAATTTGGCAACCTTGTCCGGACTTTTCTTCGTGGCTTTTACGATTATTCATCGTTATGATTATTCAAAAATATATTTCACAAGATTAATTTATTCTGCACTACATTAGGAAGCTTGATTTCATTCAACAAAAAATCGTGCCATCTCACGACCCGGAATCACCTACTGCTTTATCTAAAACGACCTTCCACACAGCATCCCTAAAGCTGACACGCTCTTGCGAAGAGTTCATAAAAAATGCTTGCCTGAAAAACATGAACATTCCCGAAGGTACGAATAACCTAACAAGAGAAAATATTGCTAGTGCAATGACGAGTGACTTAGCTAGCGGATGATCGAATCCTACGCTTTGGACTACTTTGTCAATAAGGCTATCTTTCTGGTCAAGATAAATCCGGATTTGGGAACCCGGTATGCGTCCACCCCAATGCCAATGAAACTAGTAAATAAAAGCAGGTCGTAATACATTATTACGTATAAAGAGTCGATTAGGATTACGAGTGACAGATTTTTTGGCGCGAGTTTTGACTGTTGTAGTCTACGAGTCATTATTTGTTTACATTACTGTAGTACAGAGTACAACTTTCTCTGTGTGTGTGTGTGTCATTGCATCGTAAACATTGCAACACATAATTATACCGCAGGTCAGAGACACTTAGTAGACGAGTGGTCCAACGCGTCGGGTTTGGAACTCTATGCAATGATAGTCCTCTATCATTGCACAAACAACATTTTCCGCTTAGTAAGCAGTAATAGAAATTCATAAATATTTTGTTCATCATAGGTGTTTTCTTTAAAAGAAAATAATATGCCTACACATGGTGTCCGGAAACTCGTAGTATAAGCGGGAAACTGGTGAATCTACGTCACAACAGACACTAGAACACAAAACTTATTTTTTTGATACGAGCAATATTTTTTAAAGAGTATAAAAAACTTTTGGAGCCGGGTCTATGCTTCAACACAATTAAAAATACATTAAACAGATGATATTAACCCCAAGTGACCGATTTTTGTCAACTTTGACCTAAAAAATTCAATTTTCGGACTCGATTTACTCGAAAACGAAAGCTCAAATAAAAAAAAGTTATACCACAAAATCAACTCCAAATGTGATATAGATGCACCAGCATTCCGCTTTTACTACGAATTTCCGGACACCGTAAGTGATCTGCCGAGAATTCAGAAGTAGCCCCATTGAGGTAAGTAATATTTAGAAGAGACACATTTTTTCCATGTTCCAACGCCGAACGACCGGAAACTACCGAATCTGGTATACGCGCACTGGTACTCGCGTGATTATAGTGGAACACGTTTCGACCAGATGTTAGTACACGATAGCGCCTATATGACTATCCCGTGATTTTCACGGAGTAAGTAAAACAAAATAGAAAAAACAATTTCGAGACTCTGGCAAAGCTTGGTAATTAGAATTAGCAAAACTGTTTTCATTATTGACTACTATTGTGTAGCAATTTGGGAATATTCTTTACGACATCCGTGAGCCACTTTTCTGATGTCAGTTGCTGGAAGTAGATTTATGTTTGTTAGGTTTTATTATTAACCGTCCTTTGTTCCTTCGTCTTCTTCTTCAGAGCTTGAACAATTAATTTATTACTATTAACTTCAAAGCACACACACACACACACATAGCATTTAGTTAAAACACTGTGCACTGGTTTTAAGGTCAATATTTCAGATTTTAGGGTAACTTTTTAATTTTTAACGTTTCTCTTTGGGTATGAACCCGCGTCTGTTCGCGTTAGGAGGCGGCTAGCTAACTGCTGCGGTACGGCGTTTACTTGTATCAGGAACGCTATCGAAGTATAGAGTTTAGACGAAATTTAACGAAAACCGACGAAAGACGCCGAAGCTGTTTAATTTCTGTGTATATTTCGAGACGTGTGTAATCTATTTCGATACGAAATATACGTTAAGTCAAGAAATTCCGCACCCTGGGTGCAATAGGGCCACAGATGAGGAAATATTTATGTCTTTTATAAGGAATGAAATAATTGCAAAGTGAGACTGCCCGGTGCCAGTTGTACTCTGGCATCACCAATTTTGGTAATGTGGTGAAGGTAACGGAAGCTGGGAGTGGAATATGCAGAACACTTCGACTATTATCTACACATATTATTATTCGGACAGAACGTGTGAACCTTGAAATTACCACCGAAAACAAAAATATTACAATTAAAGTGCTCTCGTAAAATCTCGCAGTTGAAAGATCGGAAGAAGCAAATCTGACTTCCAGCAATTTCGTCCCATGAGCATTGTGAAGATCATTTTTCAAACACTAATTTGAAGCAGTTAGCAATATTTTAGATAGATGCCCTCGCGAATGTTATTATTATTAACAATTTAATCAGCTATATGAATATTAAAAAAATATATAACTGTGTCAAGCAACAAATTACGATATGATATGAACGATCTTCGCTGGTTTCGCGTACGTTTTTAGAAGCTTGAACAAGTTGGGTCGTACAAGCGATACCTTTCAGACCTTCTATTGGTCGATAAAATTAAAAAATTACAACATGGGATTGAGCGATAACTTTGTGCTCTGTTTTATATTGCATCCATACCTTATTCAAAGTCAAGACGATAAATTTATTTGTATTGTGGATCGCAAGTGGCCACTATTGAGAATTTTAACAAGTTTTAGCTGTATCGCAACAAATATGCCATCAGTTGTCAAACAAAAGTGTTTACGTTTTTTTTTATGTAACACCGATTAGTGATGAAAAATAAAATGACAAATGGGTATCTACTCCCACGCAGCCCAATCTAGACGAAGATTTCTGGCGTCTTCCCCATCAAAAAAACGTAAAGTACAAAAATGCAATGACTCACAATGTTTTAACCAGTCTATAATAATAATAATATTATATTCCAAATTTCTGTAATATTCAAAAATCTGCTAATGAAAAAATAAGAAAATACACAGATTTAGGAAATGAAATAAAAAGAATTTGGCATTCTCAGACTATAAAAATATTACCATTCGTTATTTCGGCTTCTGGCATTATACCTAGCTCTCTCATTAAAAATTTAGGCGTATTAGATCTATCAAAAAAATTATATATAAAGATGCAAAAGTCGGTCATTTTGAATACATGTAGGATAACGAAAGATTTTTTAAATATTTATGTTGGGGGATCAGTAGGATTTATAGGCCCAGGGGACCTACTCTGTATCTTTCGGGTTAACAAACCAGTAGGTTCGTGGTTTAACCTTTCCTTGCCGGTGCTGTCAACTGAATGAACAACGGCTCAAATTAATAAAATATCTCTCTAAATATACTTAACACAAAGTTCAAATTTTAGGTAATCCGCAGAAATAAATTTATGTATTGCATTAAGTAATTACAACATATAAATATTTACCGATTATTTACGAGGAATTTTTGAACACCGTAAGGGAAGGGTTAATACGGGTTTGTGACGTGGCTAAACCGGCGGCAGGGAAGTTTCGAAAGATACAGAGTAGGCCCCCTGTTAGAAGTTCTACCGAGCCGAACCCTCTGATATGAAAATATCTGGAGTCGGTGAATTATTTTCCCATTTGATCTCTGGTGAGTTGACGTGTTGTTGTTCTTGTATTGTTTTGTATTTATTTTGCTTATATAATGCACTTGCATAATGTTGATTGACTAGATAATCATTTTAGTTTTTCCTATGGGGAAGATTTAACCCGGACTTAAAATCGGAAGTAGAATATAAAAAAAGGGCAATGTCTGTATGTGTGTACCCTATAGCCTCAAAAACAACTGGAGCGATTTTGCTGAAAACTTCAAAGTTTGTTCTCATTAGTGCCAGGAGTGTTTTTAAAGTAGTTTGAATGGTAGAAAAGGTTGGGGACGCCCGAGGAAGACATGGCACGATCAATCCGAGAGGAATTATGAAATTTTTAAACAAAAACTCAAAAAACATTTTACTATTATATAATTTCTAAGTATGTGTTACGATGTGCCAACCTATATTTCCATTATGTACAAAACAAATGCCATCTTATATTTTTCATTATGTATAATTTTTTTTTTCATTATTTACAAAAAAAAAAAATTGCAACTTATATTTTCATTATGTATAAAAAAAGTAGTCCTTCATGCATCCAAATTGTAACAACTGATAAGTATGTATAGTACTTACTGTCAATTTGATAGTGCTCCCTCCCTAAACACGAGAATTTCTCAATTAGGGAGGTATTGTTACCACTAATATTATATATTATATATTATGTATTATATGTATATTAGTCAATAAAAAAAAAAATTAAAAAAAAGTTAAACAAATGACCGGTCAGTAGCTTAGTTGGTGTCGCGTTTGGGTCCCACCCAGGGGTCACACGTTCAATTATTTGGCTGGCAAGTCCTCCATCACAACATAAGCAATATTTTCCGCTTACTGCGGTGGTAGTAGGAGATTTTCAAATATTGTCAGGTTATTCGTAACCCGGGAAGGTTTGTCTTTCTTTTTTAAAAAAAAAGCTTAATTACGTTAAAATTAGGCGTATAATAGGGTGTTAGGTTAATGTATGACGTGTCAGCGAATGGTAGAAGAAGTCGAGAACGCCCGAGAAAGACGCGGTACGATAAAGTTAACCAACACTAAAAAATGCACGAGTTTTCATGTACTTACACTAGAAATCACGATCTCAAAAATTTACTCCAAACCATTTATAACCCCGAGCAACGCCGGGTACATGTCAGCTAGTAGATAATAAAACAACTGGTGATATGGCATGGAAACATGTCGACCGTCGCCGAGCCAAACTGCACGGACTATCAAAGTTACTGTTCAATAAAAAATACGAGTTTAGTTTGCAGGTGGAAACAAAGGCGGGGCGTCGCTGTGCATAAATGAGATTTGCTGTAGTATAGATGAACGCTGTTGGCGACACTTTTGTGGGCACGGTTTTTTTCATACATACAATGCCGCCCCGGGAACCATTTATAGGATATCCAAAACCTCTCAAGTGGTTCGCTACGTTTGGTGGTTTAGCAGGGGTGCCGGGGTTCATCCGGTGTGTTCAAGATGCGCTTGCCCACCAACTGCGTGGCGTGGCAGATCGGGAAAGGCTGGTTTGGGGAGACCCTTTGACCTCTCCAACTGGTTTCATGACACATCGCCTTGCGCCGCAGTGAGAGGGATATATTCATATGTCCGTCACTCTTAGATACACTGATCCCTAGATTCATACCCAGGGCCGGCCCTGAGTCAAACGGCACCAGGCGCGAGTATATTTTTGGTGCCCCTTGTCAAGACCAGTAGACGCCTAGGCCCTAGAAGTAGATTATTAATATTATTAATTATTAATATTTAATAAAGAAAGACAAACATTCCCAGGTTACGAATAACCTGACAATCTTTGAAAATCTCCTACTACCACCACAGTAAGCTGAAAATGTTGCTTGAGTTGTGATGGAGGACTTAGCCAGCCGAGGAATTGAACACACTACGCCTGAGTGGGACCCAAGCGCGATGTCAACTCGGGCACCGACCGGTCTGATAGAAGGTGGATGATTTGTATTTTGTGTAGCGCCGTTTTTATGAAAAATAATCTCAAGTGCGAAGTGTAAGTGACTCTAAGGTGTGAGGTATTATCAGCGCCTTGGAGCTTTGGCAATTCTCCGCTTGCGGTTGCTTCGTTCCTTTCCCATAATTCGTGGCTCGGTTCGCAAATGTATACGCTGCATACGGTACAGACGCGTCGCGAACGCGGGGCATATTATTATTTGTCGTAGCCAGTTGTAATTAGTATTATAGTTATTTAGTTCTTTGATGTCTGCTGTACGGACGCATTAGCATCGATCCCATTTACCTTTGATAGCGTCATAAAAGGTCCCACATACCACTGCACATGCAGTGTAATATGCAACAGTCAGCTAATGTCAAAATATATTATATTAAAAAGAAACTTGTACTTATTACTACCCGAATAGACCGGACCTAGAAATTCCAGATAGGATGTTAAAGTTTCATGATACCAAAGCTCACCTTCGAGAGTTTTTAGTTGACAACGGTTGGAAAAGTCATTTAAATAATTATTTTCGTAATTTTCTGCAGCTACAAACTGTTTCAAAGTCTACAGTTAGTGAGAAAGTGAATTTGAAATGAAAATGATAAAATATGTATATATAGTATGCACGCCAAGTGTTTTAAATGTTCACATTGCGACTACAAAGTTGCATAACTAACAAACATTTCAATAAAGCCCCCGCATACCAAATTTCTACCGATTTATAACAAGTCAACTATTGTTATAAGTTTTGAAGTTTCAAAAAAATATATGTTATTTTTGAAGATAATATCTATACATTTGTTATGCTTAAACGGTATTAATATTAAATTCTCTCGATAGAAAAATTGCAAAGCTCTGAAAATTATTAATAACACGTTTTGATATGTTATTTAATGTTTAGGCATGAAAAAATTCAGAGTGTATCTTTAAATGCAACTAAAGTATTTTACGAGAGATTTTTGCTCTATTTCAAAAGAGTCGTGTTTTATTAAATATTTTCACCATTTTCGCTTAATTATTATCGTTTTTTTTTTAAATATTAGCGCGCTCCCTCTAACATTAATATTTACAAATTTTAGATGAGATGCCATAGATACAGAAAAATGTATTTACAAAAAATATTGCACCTTGCAATGTTGTTGCCTTTACAATTAAATACGTATTAACGTATACACCCATGGACTAAATATATAGACTATACCACTCATTTCGAAAATGATGTAGAGGCGTTAAAAGAAATTCACATCAGAAAAAAGCTGTTTTCAACAATTCTATTAATTCATCTAAGTTTTCAGCAAAAAAAAACTTTCCGCATTTAAGATAAGATAATGTACAACGGTTCCATTATAACTCGACACAGTGACAATTCAACACACCTTTTAAAAAATGATGTAAAATCATTAAAAGCAATGAAAAAAAAAACCTATAAACAGAGTTTTTGCTACATCATTTTACATTACTTTATAACGCTTTTCAAATGTATGTTGAGTTATCCGGTTACCATGTACAACCAAACATAATAACTAAAGCTCGGATTTTTGTGGATACACAAATTTTTGTACGTTGCTTTATTAACCCTTAGTGTGCCAAGAATCCACCGCGGATTTCTGACTTTTATACCAGTAGCGTGCTGACGAATCCACCGTGGATTCGCTTGTAGTTCATCGCACTTGCCACGATTGTATTTTACATATTTAAACCATAATGATGGCAAACCAAAAAATATGTTTTATTCGCCTGGCAAGAAAATAAGAATCATTATATTATTCTAAACTCTCGTTTCGTCATGTCAAATTTTAGTAATTTTTTTTCAATTTCTATATTTGTGAAAATGAAAAGTCTATCCAATTTTCAAAGATTTTATTTACAGGAAAAGATTATTCTTATTATTGTATTCCAGTCATATTGTTTACAAATTAAATTAATATGCTTAACCATTCAGGCAACTGACATATTGACCGTATATATATATTTTAAAAATTATATGTTTACTTCTAACAATAAATATTTTAATTTTTAATGCAAACAAAAAAGTTTTAAAAGTGGCTTGCCTAATGTTTTTTCGTCTAAACACTGAGCTAAACTTACTTTTAACGGAAAAAAATTTTATTGGAAAAATGTATTATAAAAATTATTGTCACCTCCAATATTTGACCTTTCATATAAAATAAATTAGAAAGTCTCTAGTAAATTATTCTCAAACTGCGGTCGGAAGCTTTGGATTCCTAAAGATTTATAATTCTTTATTTTTTTTAATTAATGACTATTCAAAAAATACAAAGTAAAGTAGGTTTATTCACAGTTCTCTTCACTGGGTATTCCTGTTCCGAGGCGGACTGTAGGTTGTTGTGTTGTTGTTTTTTTTTATTCTGTGTTTAACTTTTAGATTTGAATATAAAGCGTGATATTTTCTTTTTATAACACCGTTTATATCATATTTCTTACCATGACGGTAAGGGAGACACTACGATTTCTATGAGAACACGTGAGATGTTCCCAAAAGTATATAATCAACTCTACAGGTAACAGCTGTTTGTTCGCCAAACCGAACAAATTAGCCCGATAGGTTAAAGAAGAAAGACAAACATTCCCAGTAACGAATAACCTGAAAATATTTGACTTCCTCCTACTACCATCATAATAAGCATAGCTTAAAACAATGATGAAGGACTTAGATAGAGGATTGAAACTGCAACGCATGGTGGGAACCAGACGCTTTAGACCGCCCAGCTAGATGTAGGTACAGATTTATTTAAATATTGTTATTATTTTTAGAGAAACGAGAAGTAGCACAGTTTGAGAATCTGTGCATCGGCTCGCGACGCCTTCCATTGAACGACTATAAATAGTTGTGTGAGAAAGGAGCAGTCAGCAGCGGTAGCACTTTGTTTTATTTCCGCTTAGACTGGGTACGTACTGCCGGGTACCCGCGGCTAGGCACGCACCACGTACTGGTATGCGTGCACACGTCAGTTCATGATTTATAATATATAGACGACTGACGTACCGCCGATAGCTCCGTTGTAACCACTCCCACTTTCGAGTTGTTCAATCAACCGAATATTAATTCATGTTTATGTGGTAATAAAATACCAACACCCCGTTTCCCCACAGGGGTAAGCACAGAGGATGACTACCAAACAACTCAGTCTTCGCACACACTCTTGAACTCATTCACATTGGAAGGAACGGTTTGTGTAGTGGAATGGGAAAGCTTTTGTGTGATATTGTGTATTATTGTGTCTAAAATGTAACATTAAGGCGATGCCATACGTAGTAATACAAAATCATGTGTTTTTGGTTTGAAAATTTGGTCGCCTAGAAATGTTTCAGATGCTTTAATTAAATACTGCGAGTAGAATACATCTTGGCCTTTGAAATAATCGAATAATTTTTAGATAAGTCTTTTTATAAGCCCAGAAAAAAATAATGTATAAGGCCTATGAAAACTGCTTTAAAGTTCAAAATCTCCTACTTACGAACCCATTTTTGATTATGATTTTATTGTATAATGTGGCAAATTAAGTTTTTTATAAAATGATCGAAAAAAAATTAAATATTTATGCCTGAACATCCACAAAATAAAATAAAAGGCACTTTTTGGCCATGTTTTTTTCTCGCATAAATCAAAACAGGCGGATGGTGTTAAGCGGGAATTTAAACCTTATCGCCATCTACGTAAGGGTTGTTATTGATAGCGGCTCAATTTAAAATATTACACGACGTAGTGCATCGCCTTAATGGCAATGTTAATAGAACTACTTTATAAATAAGTATATACCTAATATTATATTTATTGTCTGACATGGTAAACCCCGCATATTTTGACCGCCACTGCTCTTGGTGACTGGCAAAGTGTCACAGACATCCATCCACAATGTCGGAGTCCTTAGCTCTTCCTTGAAGCGCAGAACCGCGAGGATTGTAGGAGTCTGATTCATCAGGCCTATTCGTTGCAGTGCGGAACATGATCCACAGCGACGAGGCAGTCACTCAAATAGAAAAAATCCAGTCGGATATGAATAAATTAATTAAAAAATATATCCTGACATTTGAAACGCAGTGTTCCACATTGAGCGGTACTGGAGTTTGATGCGTGTACCGCTATCGTGGAAACGGTCGGCAATTCACTACCGTTACCACTAGGCTCTCTGACCGTGACCAAATTATATTACACTACTTATTAAAAAAAAACACAAATTGAAATTGTATACCGTTAAACTAATAACAAGATAAACAATCCTCTAACTCCAGAGAACTAAAAATAAATTAAAAGAACTATGTTCGTTCTTGGAGTGACAGTTGTAATAAAATGATCAGTGAGTGGTGAAATGATTCAATGCGTCGGGCTCCCTCGATTCAATCCCCTCTTAGTTAAGACCTCCATCATTGCACAAGCAACATTTTCCGCTTTTTTAGGTATTCTAATATTGGCGAGATATTCGTATCTGCAATTTTTTGTCTTCCCATTTTTAAAAGAGGCGGAAAAACGTTTATATGAGTAAATAGTGATGGGCATAATCAAAATATGTTGACAATAAAAAAACATATTATAAATAAATATCTCAGGCAATAAAAATATTACCATTTGTTATTTCGGCTACTGGCATTATACCTAGCTCTCTCATTCAAAATTTAGGCGTATTAGATCTGTCAAAGAATATCTATATATATAAAAATGCAAAAATCAATCATTTTAATTACATTACATTTAGGATTACGAAAGAGTTATTAAATATTTATACATGTAGAGGGATCAGTAGGATTCATAGGTCCAGTTAGAAGTTCTACCGAGCCGAACCCTCTGATATGGAAATATCTGGAGTCGGTGAATTATTTTCCCATTTGATCTCTGGTGAGTTGACGTGTTGTTCTTGTATTGTTTTGTATTTATTATGCTTGTATAATGCTCTTGCATAATGAGGATTGACTAGATAGATCCAGCCGGACTCTCCCGGCCTATCGCCTAGCACCGCAGTGGGTGGGCTGGAACCAAACGCTCATCACTCCTAGACAGCCTGAACCCCAGATTCCTACCCACCCCTCATACCTTTCCTTTCCAGACCTTTCCTTTCACCTCCTACACCTACAAAAAAAAAAAATTAATTAAATTCATGAACATACAAAACAACAATCTTAACATCATTACAGCGGCGAGTAGCAGGCGTCCCCGGTGCGGGCCAAAACTGTTGGTAAATTTTGCCAACATTCGCGGCCTGCACACAAATTTAAATTCCGTCCATCACCATCTTTTGTCCCAACGTCCCAACCTTCTTTTCCTATCCGAAACTCAGATAGCCGAGCCGCCAGACTCCTCCTATCTGGACTGCCCGGGCTTTACCCTCGCAAGCAAATTCCGGCTGAAAGGAGGAGTCTGCCTCTATAGTCGAGCTGACGTCAACTGTGTGCGACTATTGAGTCTGGAAAACTCCAGATTCGACGTAATGTGGGTGCGCGTCAATCTTGCCAGTACGGCAAGATTCTACGCATGTCTATACCGCTCACCGAACCATAGCGAATCAGACACTTCCGAGCTCTTCAAACATTTGAGCGATAATATTGATGATCTCTTGCCCCGCTACCCTTCGGCCGAGTTTGTTGTTCTGGGGGACTTCAACGTTCATAACGAACCATGGTTGAAGTTCTCAGGCCCAACGGACTCGGCTGGCCGACAGGCGGAATCCTTTGCCATTTGCTACGGATTAGAGCAATTGGTTCAGGAGCCTACAAGGGTTCCTGATGTCCAGACTCACCGCTCCAATCTGTTAGACCTATTCTTAACTACTGTGCCACACGGTTATAAGATTGACGTCACAGCGCCTCTGGGATCATCTGACCACTGCCTAGTGACGACATCAATCCCCGTTAGCCTCAGACCAACCAATGAGAGGCTGAGGAGAAAAGTGTGGCACTATAGGTCAGCAGATTGGTTCGGTATGCGGGCCCATTTCAATGCTTTTCCGTGGTCAGCTGTTTGTTTTCGGACTTCGGACCCTTCAAGATGTGCCCAGGAGATTGGTGAAGTCATCAAATCGGCGATGGATGGCTTCATACAATCGACTACTAAAGAAACTGGTGTGGGCTCAAAGCCGTGGTTCAGTCGACAATGCTCCGAAGCAGTTCGACGAAAAAACGCGGCTTACCGAGCCTACAACACATCTCGAACGCCCGAAAGCAGATCAGCATACAACAAATCGGCAAAGGAATGCAAGAGAATCATCAATAGATCAAAATTCGAACACGACCTGCAGATCAGCAAAAAGCTGGCTGCCTGCCCGCATGGCAGCAGAGCATTCTGGTCGCTTGCGGGCTCAATAGGTCGAAATTTTTGCAAACCCAGTTTGCCACCTCTTACCAGACCTGACGGCTCACTAGCAAACACCGCCACCGAAAAGGCAAACCTTTTAGGGAAAATGTTTGCGGAAAACTCGACCCTCGACGACGGGGGTGCTGTTCCGCCGTCGGTTCCTCACTGCGGCTTCTATATGAAAAAGCTGAGGATCCGGCATCGGGATGTACTCCACGTCATACGGGGGCTCGATGTTAACAAAGCTAGTGGACCTGATGGAATACCTGCCTTGGTATTGCAGAGGTGTTCTGCGGAAATAGTTCCAGTTTTGACAAAGCTCTTCAAAATGTCCCTGAAGTGTGGCACTGTGCCCTCTGGTTGGAAAAAAGCGGTAATTCACCCTATTCCCAAGAAAGGTGACCGCTCCAACCCGGCCAACTACCGCCCCATAGCGATCACATCAGTTCTGTCCAAAGTGATGGAACGTGTGATCAACGACAAACTGCTCACATACCTCGAGAAGAACAAAATTATCAACGACCGTCAATACGGATTCCGGCGGAACCGCTCGTGCGGTGATCTTCTCGCGTATGTGACGCATGTTTGGGGGCGGTGCCTGGAACGTCACGGTGAGACCCAAACGGTCGCACTAGACATATCCAAGGCCTTTGACCGGGTCTGGCACCGAGGACTTGTCAACAAATTGCATTCTTACGGACTTCCCGCATCCCTGTGTACGTGGATTGCTGACTTTTTAAGGGATAGGTCGATTCAGGCGGTTGCTGACGGTTTCACCTCTTCCTCGCACTCCATAAATGCTGGCGTCCCACAGGGATCGGTTCTGTCTCCGACTTTGTTTTTGTTGCACATCAATGACCTTTTGACATGTGCACCGATTCATTGTTACGCGGATGACAGTACAGTTCATGATAGCTTTTTGTTTGACAAGCCCCCAAAGGGCACACAAACTCCAACGGCTCGGAGGGCTTTGAAGCAGAGAATGGACGGTTATCTCGAGAGTATTTCCTCCTGGGGTAAAAATAATCTCGTCGAATTTAATGTTTCAAAGACCCAATCCTGTCTGATTACGTCTAAAAGGGATCCAAATGATAATCTAGTCTCCTTCAACGGAAGCAATCTTCCGAACAGGCCTTCCATTGATATGCTTGGTGTAACTATAAGTGACCAGCTCAGGTACGGGGGCTCCATCGAAGCCAGAGTAAAGTTGGCCTCTCAGAAGCTGGGCGTACTGTACAGGGCCCGCAGATACTTTAATAGTACACAACTGCTCACCCTGTACAAATCGCAAGTGCGCCCTACTGTCGAATTTGGCAGCCATCTCTGGTCTGGAGCCCCAAAATACCTGAAAAAAACCCTTGACTCTGTGCAGAAACGGGCGGTCCGTTTGATAGATTCCCCAATCTTAACAAACGGACTGCAATCTTTAGAGCACAGACGTCGGGTAGGTATGCTGTCCTTGTTCTATCGGTATTACAATGGAAGATGCTCTGAGGAACTAGCGTCATTGATCCCTTCGGCGCCGGTGCGTAGTCGGGATACACGCCAAACGCGCGCCCAACATTTGTACACAGTTGACACTTGTCACATGAGAACGGGTCGCTTCTACGATTCGTTCTTAAGTTCAACAGCTCGGCTGTGGAACGAACTGCCGGCCTCTGTGTTTCCTCCCTCCTACAACATGGGACTCTTCAAGACCCATGTTCACTCCTTCCTCTCCACAAAAAGACCCTCCACACAGCATCCCCAAAGATGACATAGGCCCTGAGGGAAATTATTTTCTTCAGGGCCTCCTGTGTGGAGTAAATATAAAAAAAAAAAAATTGTGGAAAAGTGTGTGGAAGGGTTTAGTTTTTCCTATGGTGAAGATTTAACCCGGTAAAGTATATAAACATAATATATACAAGTACATAAAGTCGGAGAATTTAAAATCTAAATATTTTTAGGAACGATGATGTTTCAATATGCAGCTAAAACTCAACAACTTTTTATCGATCTCCTTCCTTTCCTACTCCCTTCTGACTCACACATATACCAATTGGGAATGGCCATATAATAAAGAAGAAAACTAGAAATACCTTCAATACAAATTTCAGCTGAAACAAATGTGCCACTGACTAAGAGTAGTACCTTTTGATCCTAGACCATTTATAGCATGCGGTGTCTCTCGTGCACTCGCCTGAAATTGTATATCGCTATCCCATTTGAATTTTATAATCATGGTGAAACACAGTTTTGAATGCAAATATAGGCCCAAATTGGGTTTATATTTAGATCGAATAGCAAAGTCCCTCTGGCCGGACAGTTGGCAGTCTTGTGCGGTATTCACATAAATTCGTTGACGACTAAACCCCTTCCCCTGGCAAATGACGACGAAAATAGACTTATCAGAGATTTATTTTCATTATGTAATCTATTCGCAATCACAATGTAATATGTAGAATTTCGTTTGTCTTCAAATTATTTCGTTATCAACTAGTTATTTTTGGTTATCAAGTACATACATCAATATTATGAATGGAATATAATGTGTTGGTCGTCCCGCCGTGTTGATTTAAAACAATCCAAATGAGTTCAACAGTCCCCCCAAGTACGAATCCAAATAAGTTCAACAGTCCCCCAAGTACGAATCCAAATAAGTTCAACAGTCCCCTAAGTACGAATCCAAATAAGTTCAACAGTCCCCCAAGTACGAATCCAAATAAGTTCAACAGTCCCCTAAGTACGAATCAAAATAAGTTCAACAGTCCCCTAAGTACGAATCCAAATAAGTTCAACAGTCCCCTAAGTACGAATCCAAATAAGTTCAACAGTCCCCCAAGTACGAATCCAAATAAGTTCAACAGTCCCCTAAGTACGAATCCAAATAAGTTCAACAGTCCCCTAAGTACGAGTCCAAATAAGTTCAACAGTCCCCCAAGTACGAATCCAAATAAGTTCAACAGTCCCCTAAGTACGAATCAAAATAAGTTCAACAGTCCCCTAAGTACGAATCCAAATAAGTTCAACAGTCCCCTAAGTACGAATCCAAATAAGTTCAACAGTCCCCCAAGTACGAATCAAAATAAGTTCAACAGTCCCCTAAGTACGAATCCAAATAAGTTCAACAATCCCCCCAAGTACGAATCCAAATAAGTTCAACAGTCCCCCAAGTACGAATCCAAAAAGTTCAACAATCCCCCCAAGTACGAATCCAAATAAGTTCAACAATCCCCCCAATTACGAATCCAAATAAGTTCAACAGTCCCCCCCCCAAGTACGAATCCAAATAAGTTCAACAGTCCCCTAAGTACGAATCCAAATAAGTTCAACAATCCCCCCAAGTACGAATCCAAATAAGTTCAACAGTCCCCCAAGTACGAATCCAAAAAGTTCAACAATCCCCCCAAGTACGAATCCAAATAAGTTCAACAATCCCCCCAATTACGAATCCAAATAAGTTCAACAGTCCCCCCCCCAAGTACGAATCCAAATAAGTTCAACAGTCCCCTAAGTACGAATCCAAATAAGTTCAACAATCCCCCCAAGTACGAATCCAAATAAGTTCAACAGTCCCCCAAGTACGAATCCAAAAAGTTCAACAATCCCCCCAAGTACGAATCCAAATAAGTTCAACAATCCCCCCAATTACGAATCCAAATAAGTTCAACAGTCCCCCCCAAGTACGAATCCAAATAAGTTCAACAATCCCCCCAAGTACGAATCCAAATAAGTTCAACAATCCCCCCCAAGTACGAATCCAAATAAGTTCAACAGTCCCCCACGTACGAATCACTGAACATTCGAGGTGTCGAATCCATCAGAAACATTTGCACCACAAACATATTACCATTTTATTACAATTTTTTCACATTTCTGAAAATGTTCCGATTCATAGAACAATATTATATATTCATAGGATGGTCGATATTTTTCAATTAGATATCTCGCTTAACCCCTTGGGCAATTTTGGGAGATATATTCTTCACAAACAAGAATAAAACTGTTCGTGAAGAATATATCTTTTTTTGGGCCGGACACTCTCATTTTGTATTATGGTGAGAAATATAATTTAAACAGTGTTAAAAAGAGAGAATACCGTGCTTTCAGATTGCATTATTGAAATTACAGATTCTATGAAATAACATTTAGCATTTGATAAATATTTTTCAATGTTTGCAAATTGTAAAATAAAGATTTTCACATTAAACAAAAAAGTGACAATAATTTTCATAATACCTTTGTCTAAGTAAAAAGTTTTTTTAGTATCGTATACGACGACAAAAACCATCGGTAAGCAACGTTAACGCCTAGCGCATGATGTTTGGCCTTCCCATATACTGCAGTGCTTCCAAGATGCTCAAGGATGGGCGAGTACCAGGTTTTGTAGCCCTCATAATAGTCCGGGTGGCAGATTTAAGGGAGAGGACTAACAATTCCAAAAAATGTCCTTATCGTGGAATTCCGCCAGAGTACAGACTCGAGCATCGCAGCACACCGGAGAAAGGTGTTGGCCTCGTCAATCTAATGTTTTACGTCTTGTTAAAAATTGTTAGTTCTTATTATTGTTTATAATCCTCATATTATTGAAATATGAATGTAATATTTTTGAATTGTTATTGTATATGTTGTATGGGGTGTGTGGGATTGAATATACACTGTCAACATCTATGGCAATACATTCCTTAAAAGAAACCATCAGCTATTATAAAATAAGGAAAACGCCAATCCATACCTGATTTCTAGATCTAAGCAAAAGTGTTTGACTAAGTGTTTGATCGTGTTTGACACAATAAACTCTGGGAAAAACTTAGGAAAAGAGCAATATCGGAAGATATAGTAGCGATTCTTTCAATTTGTCACACGCAGCAAGAAAATGTGGTGAAATGGTCTGGCGAGTTTTCCAACCCATTTTGTTTGAAAAGTGGCGAAAGGCAAGGAAGAAGCATGTCTCCAGCACTCATCAATATATACACTCTAATTCAAAGAAAAATAGGTTGCCATGTTCAAGGAGTATGTGTAAATAATATTAATTACGCAGATGATATGGTTCTTCCAACACCGTCACTTAGGGCACTAAAGAAACTACTCCAAATATGTGAAGATTTTGAAGAAATCATAACCTTGCGTATACGTCCAAATCCATCGTTATGGTTTTCAAATGTAAAAATGAACTCGTGCAAATACCCTCAGTATGGCTAGACGGAAGGAAAATGGATGTTAGTCGTAGCGTCAAATACCTGGGACATATTATCACAGACGACCTCAAAGACATCGGGAATATGGAAAGACAAAGAAGAGCGATGTCAGTTAGAGCAGGTATGCTGTCAAGGCGTTTTAACTTTTGCAGTACAAACGTCAAAAGGATACTATTCAACGCATTCTACACATCGTTGTACACGTCAGAACTGTGGGTAGATTACACTGCATCCCAATGGTATATTAAGCAAAAAGTCACTTACAATAATGCTTATCGCTAACTATTCCGCCTACCGAGATACTGCAGCGCTACGGAAATGTTCTTGGAGGGAAGAGTGCACTCTTTCAGAGCACTTTTCCGCCACCACATGGGAAGAAGCTTATGGCGCAGACTACGCCAATCAAATAAAACAATCTTCACTGCCATGGATGACTGGATGGAGTCCCCCCTGATGTCCCTCTGGAGACGAGAGATTGTCAAGTATCCTCCATAAACGGTTGCTTGCATACATTTTTGTGTTTAACATTATTCACTTCTTTTCACATTTTTAAATTATTATATTTTCATTGGTTTTCTGTTTTTATTTTATGTGCCTATCTACATCTTGTTATTTTGTCTAATTGATGTTTCTTATTAATCGTTTGACTTATTTTTTGTTATTTCAAAATACGGAATGTATAGCATTGCACTACCCCTGCATACATTCTAGAATAAACTAGATATTATTATTGTTATGTATTATATTATTAAAAACTTTATCTTTTTTGCGTTCAAAATTGTAATAATTTCATTTGCTTTCCAATGAAATACGTTCAAAAACTGCGAATTTATATGGAATCAAATGCAAAAATATTTTCCTTCGAATCCGTATTCTGACGGTTCTCCTAAGAGCAGTACATTGCAAAATGCAGGCTTTAGGGGATAGGCCCACAGATATTTTTAGAAGTTTAGATAAAATTGTCTGTAATATCATTAAGAAAGTAGTCTAGAAGAGTTATTTGCAAACCATTGTGAAATGACCGTGGTTTGTAGGTCAATGGCAATCAGAACACCTACAATTACTTTTACAATAGCATTGACATAGAAAAAACTAGATAAGCCCTCCGCTAATACGAATGCACGACTTCTTGATCTAAATATCAGTGATTTACGCAATAATAAATGCAATAAACGCGTAAATATCATTGAAGAAGAAGATAATACTAATAAATAAAGAAAATAAAAAGGTAACGGTCGCAACTGGGAACCGAACCCAGGATCTCTGTCTTACCGAGACAACGCTTCTAACTACTCGGCCATTTTGATTTGATTTTTTACGTTATTTTTAACGATCTCATATTTCAAATAAGAATTAACAGGCGGCGGATGCGTCTGCCCATCTACATACTGCGTGGCGGGCCAGATCGGGAGAGACTGGTTGATGGATATCTTTTGACCTCTCCGGCAGGACTCTCTCGACCCATCGCCTTGCACCGCAATGAGGGATGGATTCATTCACCTCCTGGACTCACTGACTCCCAGTTCCTACCCACCCCTTGTACCTTTTTCCTTCACAAAACTTAACTTCCTTCCTTTCCTAAAAATACTCTCCACACAGCTTCCCCAAAGATGGCATAGGCCCTGAGGCCCTTCAGGGGAATTATTTTTCTTAATTATTTATAAAAAAATAAAATAAAAAGGTAACGGTCGCAACTGGAATTCGAACCCGGGATGTCTATCTTACCGGGACAACGCCTCTAACTAATTCGAATGGAATCACAGCACTCTAATAATGCTTGTGGCGATAAAGTTGAAAATGACACTTACGCCTCCGCCTGTTTCCGTTTACGCAACAACAAAAAACATGTTTTAATTTATTTTTGAAACTCAGGCCCAGAAACTAGAAATGTAAATAAATTTAAATGTGTTCCAGTCAGAATCTAAAAAAACTCAAATTGCCACACTATACAATAAAAGCAAATCCGAAAAAAGGTTTGTAAGTAGAAAATTTTACAGTTCATACCAGTTTTAAAGGCCCGAAACTATCTAGATTTATAAAAAGACCTGCTAGTAAAGCAAACTTATACATTTGTTCTATGTTCTTCTTCTTCTTTCGTATGGTGGGGGGGTCAGAGGGGGACATCTAGGTATGCGAGCCATTCTAGGGCCTCAGGCGTCGCCATGTGAACTTCACCAATCCCGCCGGGGAATGAATGGAGCGGGCATTCGTAGTTTGATCTATGTGCATCTAAAGCATCAATTTTTCAAAACAAAAACATAACATTTGAATTTTTTCGCATTGCATCGCCCTGACTATATTTGAAAAAAATGCCGATCGGAATGCGATAAGCCAGTGTTTGTTTTGCTTTGAAAATAAACGTTAGTTTCAACTGCCACTGCTGGAGAGAGAAGACGGCTATTTGTGTTCTAGGCTATTAATAAATAGTTTTAAGAGTCGTGGTCAGCTAGCAGCAGTACAGTACTCACTCGACAAAACTACTTGCTGCTTCTTTTTGAAGACATTCACAGTTATTCGTAATGAAAGTGAAACTTCTTGTCTTGTCTTGTATGAGAGCGACAGCATGAAAGAGGGACAACAATGTACAGGAGAAATATGAGTATTGCTGATTTATTGAAATCCTGTTAAAAACGTGATTGTAATCCATTTCGTAGTAAAATATTAGCGTATTCCGAATATATCGGAACACGTGTTGATGCACGTGTTATTTTCCTTATTAAGGCGATGCACTACTTTGTGTAATATTTTAAATCGAGCCGCTATCAATAACAGCCTTTACGTAGATGGCGATAAGGTTTAAATTCCCGCTTAACACCATCCGCCTGTTTTGATTTATGCAAGAAAAAAACATGGCCAAAAAGTGCCTTTTATTTTATTTTGTGGATGTTCATTTATAAATATTTAATTTTTTTCCGATCATTTTATAAATAACTTAATTTGCCACATCATACAATAAAATCATAACCGAAAATGGGTTCGTAAGTAGGAGATTTTGAGCTTTAAAACAGTTTTCATAGGCCTTTACATTATTTTTTTCTGGGCTTATAAAAAGACTTATATAAAAAATACTCGGTTATTTTAAAGGCCAAGATGTATTCTACTCGCAGTATTTAATTAAAGCATCTGAAACATTTCTAGGCGACCAAATTTTCAAACCAAAAACACATCATTTTGCATTACTACGTATGGCATCGCCTTAATAAAATGACGAAATATTTCAATATTAGAACTTTATGAACACGTGATAATTAAATATTAATAATTTGGTTGTCATATAATTTTTTTTAGGAAAACCAACAGATTTTTTTACATCTTTAAATATGAACTTATAAACAATACAATTAGAATCTAATGACAGGTTTTCACGTAAACATAAAATTATAACAACAAACTAAGTGTCCAATACCCGTAAAATACAAAATTGTAAATATTAAATAAAATAAAAATAACATAGGATATAAGAATACAAATAAATGACAATATATCAATTTTATCCTCACTGACAACACCAATAATCACTAATAATATACCTACAACTAAACTGAACAAATGTTCATAAAATGAATCACATGCAACTGGACAGGAATAATATCAACATGATAACCTGCAGTATGTTATTAAAAATTATTTAATAATAGTAACCATCACGCCGTTACCGCAGAAGTAGGCAGTGAGGCACATTAATTGTTTGTACCGAACAACTACCGTCACCGTCGACGCCACGACTTGCTCTGTATTCCACGGGGAAGAACGGACACTATGGCCCAGCATAGCATGACAATAGGTATGGTGCTGCTAAATGATACCTCTAGGTCTCTTGACATTTTCAACGCACTTGCTTCATCCGTCTCATAGTATACTTCTGATATTATTATTATACATATTCTTCTGTTATTCTGATTCTTGACATGGCCAGACTAAGTACATACTCTTTGATCCACTTGATCATGCCATGTCTTCCTCATGCGTTCCCGTCTTCCACTGCCATTCGCGTTGGCCATTTTCCTTTACCCTTTTCTTTGGGCATCCGTTCTACATATCCAAACCATTTAACCCTGCAGGCTTCGGAAGGACATTACTAGCCACCAACATCATATTCCATTAGAGCCTCTTAAGGAGAGATCTGACCATACATTATAAAAGTATTTTAATCTTTTTTTCAATAATGCGTAGAAAGGTGATTTGTTCGTCATTTGAAAGATAAATAATTATTCTTTTCAGTCTGTATCAAATATTTATACCGAATGACATGGATAAAATAAATAAAAAATGTCAAAAATGCATGATTACGAATAGGCAGGATTTTTTCATTGACAGTTGAAAGTTAAAATATTATTTTTATTTTTTTGTTGTATTATAAACGGAATAAAAAGTGAAGTGAGAGTTTTCTTATTAATTGCCCACACGAAAGGAATGTGTTCTAGAAATATTGAATTCTTACAAAATTATGGACGTTCCGAGTCAAAATGTCTCGGTAAGTTTTTTTGTTAACATTTCCATGTTTGATAATAAATAAATATTTTTCATAACTACCAATGTGTATTTCAAATACAGGGTTTTCCAATAAGAGGTGTTATTTTGGTATTCAATCGTAAAAGATCAATGGTTTCGTTGCTTGTGTGGCACGTAGCGCCGTCTTGTTGAAAGTAAACGTTGTCCAGATCAATACCATCCAATCCCGGCCATAAAAAATCATAAATCATCTCTCGATAGCGCAATCCATTCACCGTAACTGTTGCTCCAGCCTCATTTTCGAAAAAGTAAGGTCCAATGACTCCGCCGGACCATAATTCGCACCAAACAGTCACAGGTTGAGGATAGAGAGGCTTTTCAACAATAACTCTTGGGTTTTCCGAGCCCCAGATGCGACAATTTTGCTTGTTGACGAAGCCGCCGAGGTGGAAATGGGCCTCATCACTCAAGATGATTTGCATTTGATTCACTCAAGTGAATTTTAATAATTTCAATGCGTTGTTGAAGCGTGTTTCGTTCCATTTTTAATAATGGCGTAGTTTCTACTTGTCAAATGTCAAAAAATGACAGCTTCAAAAGTAACATCTACCGAAATAGCGGGTTATTCAAAATAACACCTCTTATTGGAAAACCCTGTACAAACATTGCAAAGATGATTTTATCCAGTTTCTAAAATGAATTTCATATTTTAGATACCTCGGGAGCATGCCAAAATTCCGTGAAATATCACAATGTCGTTGGGACTTGTTGGTAAAATTATTTTAAAACATGAAGGGTTAAGCTTCCCTTTCCATTATTCGTTACGCTTACAAGAATTTTCCAGATCAGAGAACCACATTTCTACAGCATTTAGTCTACTTTCATTCTTCCTCTGCCAATTCCATACCTCACTGCCTTACATCAGGGTCGGTATCAGCACTCCATCATGGACAAAAATCTAGGGTACGTAAGAGCGTATAAGGTTCTTCGTGTACAGTCACATAGTATATGTATTGACTATTATTCCGCCATCACGATATCACAGTAAAAGGCTAAAACTTAACATCATTATTATAGCAGAAAGTTTTGTATCACCCGAGAGGGAAAGCTGGCTCCGTGGGAACGAGCAGACAATACGAAAGGTTGAAATAGCTGATGGCCCTCCGTGCCAGCTACAAATTTCAAATCGAACACTTTTTAAGGCCTCGCATACCCAATGTCTACCGATTTATAACAAGTGTCTCGTTAACTCTTTAAGGCGATGCACTACGTCGTGTAATATTTTAAATTGAGCCGCTAACAATAACAACCCTTACGTAGATGGCGATAAGTTTTAAATTCCCGCCTAACACCATCCGTCTGTTTTGATTTATGCAAGAAAAAAACATGACCAAAAAGTGCTTTTTATTTTATATTGTGGATGTTCATTTATAAATATTTAATTTTTTTCCGATCATTTTATAAATAACTTAATTTTCCACATCATAAATCACAATCAATAAAATCATAACCGAAAATGGGTTCGTAAGTAGGAGATTTTGAGCTTTAAAACAGTTTTCATAGGCCTTTACATTATTTTTTTCTGGGCTTATAAAAAGACTTACATAAAAAATACTCGATTATTTCAAAGGCCAAGATGTATTCTACTCGCAGTATTTAATTAAAGCATCTGAAACATTTCTAGGCGACCAAATTTTCAAACCAAAAACACATGATTTTGCATTACTACGTATGGCATCGTCTTAAGTTTTTAAGTTCCAAAAAATATATGTTATTTTTACGATAATATCAGTACATTTGTTATGCCGAAACGTTAATTATATGAAATTCTCTCGATAGAAAAAAATCGCAAAGTAAGCTCTGAAAATTATTAAAAACACGTTTTGTTCCGTTATAGGCATGAATAAATTCACAGTGTATCTTTAAAAACTTAAACATTTGTCGAGAGATTTTTGCTCTATTTCAAACGAGTCGTGTTTTTATTAAATATTTTCACCATTTTCGCTTAATTATTATCGTTTTTTTTATATTTTTGCGCTCCCTCTAACATTCGTATGTACATATCTTTGTTTCAAAGCATCTGTGAACGCTTACAATGGGATCTTAAAAGATCTGAGCCGACTTAATCAGATAATTTAAAGATGTTCAGTATGATACAAGGCGAATATTAAAAATAAATCAGAGCATATATATAAGGTAGCTACGTATTTATTTTAGAATAGAAATTTCGATTTTTCCGCTATTTATAGTCTTCGACTGAACTACATAGATTTCCTGATACTTTTACGTTAATTTGATTCTATGGTGTTGGAAGGTCGTTAAAAAGTTTAAAATACAAATCAAACAAAATCTGCCAAAGTAAAATATGTTAACATTCGAACTAGTTCTCTTGTTTCGATAGTTCTCTTGGCGGCCGTTGTTATTGATGCGAAAATTTTAAGGTTAGTTTTTTTTTCTTCTCTTATTTTATCCCAAAATATGAACATATTATCCTAAAATAGGTTCGTTGATTCTTAATTTGGGTTTAAATAAATTAAAAAAAAAACTATTTTAATATCATTATGTTTAAACATGAATCCAAATTATCAGTCTTTTTAACGAAGTGGCATTTCCAGAAACTGAAATAAGTACTTCTCTTTATCTAACTGATACAAAGATATTAAAAAAGTATTAAAATAAAATGTCCTATTTGGGGTATAACCCGCGTTGCGAATAATCTGATACAATATTTGGAAATGTTCTACTATCACCACAAGTAAGCGGAAAATGTTTCTTGTGTTGTGGTGGAGGACTTAGCCAGCCGAGAAATTGAACACACTACGCCTGGGTGGGACCCAAACGCGATGCTAACTCAGCTACTGACCGATGATTTTACAATAAATTAACTGTTTTAGAATGAGACAACATGTTAACTCTCCTGAAAATGTTGTAAATGTTGGTTATACATCTTGCATTTTTTCAGACGATATAATAAATGTTAATATATTACACACTGGGTTTCGTCAGTCTAATTCCAATTTCGTTTTCATCTTTGAAATGTGAAAACGAAAGCTGTTGACGCCGACTTCTTGTGCTTTCAACATCCTCCTACGATAAAATCCACTGTTCCAACTATCCCATAATGTTATACATTTCACCATTGATATACATCGTCATACAGGACGTCTTGTAGTCGATGTGAAATATTTAAACACGTTACAGAGCAGACCTAATGATAATGTCGTGTTCCTCCCAAAGAAGCCATGACAAGAGAATGTGAATTAAATACTAGAATGGAGTATGTCAAATAACATCGAAAGAACGCGAAGACACAGACAACGATGTGCGGGGTTTGGGAATCCTGTATAGTGTCTTTTTAGAGAAGGAAGGAGAGGATGTTCTGGGAAGAAAAAAAGTTTAGTATGAGGGGTGGGTAGGAATCTTGGGGTCATTGTTTTTAGGAGTGACAGACGAATGAATCCATCCCTCTCACCGCGGTGCAAGGCGATGGGTCGAGGGAGTCTTGCCGGAGAGGTCAAAAGATATCCACCAACCAGTCTCTCCCGATTTGGCCCGCCACGCATTATGTAGGTGGGCAGACGCATCCGCCACCAAGAGTTAACAAACCATACCGCATGAACCCGGGCACCAAAAGCAACGAACCACCTGGATGACAGCGGTATTGGTTGTCCAATAATTGGTTCCCGGGGCGGCGATACCCGCACCCGCCCCCCAACTAACAAGTTCGTTAGTTATTTCAACGACAATAATATTGGCTTCTATCATTCCTTGATTTTGAGAAATTTGCAATCTTTAAAAAGTACGAAGAATTGGTGTGGCTCAGTCTGTCTGTACAAATAGAGAACAATAGCGCTTGTTGCTTTTATGTCTAACAAATGGCGCTAAAAAAGCATGTCTGTCCAACAGAGAACAGGCGAAGAAAACATCTATGTAATATAGGCATATAAAAACACACGCGTATTCCGAATGCAACGTTGTGTCAAAATTTCAAAGCAATCGGTGAAGAACTTTCGGAGATTTAAGATTTTGAACAAACGAACATTAACATTTTTATTTATATAGATAGAAGATAAACGCCCGGAAGGGCTTTTACATGATATATATATTACAAACAGGGACGCTTAGATGGTTTGGGCTTGTAGAGCGAATAAGCGAAGAAAGGAGTGTAAGAGAATATATGATGCGAATGCGAATGGTAGCAGAAGTCGGGGACGCCCGAGGAAGACATGGTACGATCAAGTGAATCAGATACTCGAGTGGGGCCATGTCAAGAGTCAGAATAATAGAGTATGTATGAGACGATGTATGAATGTGAATGAGGCAAGAAGTGTGTGCCAAGATCGAGTTGTTTGGCGGTCCGTCCTCTCTGCCTACCCCTGCGGAGAAAAGGCGTGATGGTTAGTTAGTTATTTTACAAGATTTACTGCACAATACCAGTGTTGTTAATTCAGTAATCATCGTTGTTATCAACAATTTTTTATTGCCTGTATAACAATGGAGGACTTGTCTAGCGGGAGATTGAATTCTCGGTGCCTGGTCGGGAACTAATATCTTTGTACCATAAACTTCCTCCTGGTCCTCGACACATTGTGCAAGCATAGGTACATATATCCTTTAAGGCGATGCACTACGTCGTGTAATATTTTAAATTGAGTCGCTATCAATAACAACCCTTACGTAAATGGCGATAAGGTTTAAATTCCCGCTTAACACCATCCGCCTGTTTTGATTTATGCAAGAAAAAAACATGGCCAAAAGGTGCCTTTTATTTTATTTTGTGGATGTTCAGGCATAAATATTTAATTTTTTCCGATATTTTTATAAATAACTTAATTTGCCACATTAAACAATAAAATCATAACCGAAAATGTGTTAGTAAGTAAGAGATTTTGAACTTTAAAGCAGTTTTCATAGGCCTATACATTATTTTTTCTGGGCTTATAAAAAGACTTATCTAAAAAATACTCGATTATTTCGAAGGTCAAGATGTATTCTACTCGCAGTATTTAATTAAAGCATCTGAAACATTTCTAAGCGACCAAATTTTCAAACCAAAAACACATTTTTTTGCATTACTACGTATGGCATCGCCTTAATGTTTCGCATCGAGTAGCAGGCAACCTTTATAGCCGGCATGCATATTATTTGAGTGGGTTTCGACGCAATAATAAGGCAACCTATAATAATGTGATATCATTGAAAACTTGGCACAAGGAAGGCCGACATTGACATGAATAAAGGACGATTTAAGTATTACGAATCAGATAAAGAAAGTATCGCTCAAATCAAGTCACCACGAACGTTAAGTAACATTTGCAGAAGTTAGCGCTTGGATACATCACTTACCAGTACAGAATTCGATATTTTTTATTTTTAAATAAGAACACCATTCACAGTCGAAACCTTGCTTGAAATGGCTTTAGCCGTTTTTGGTGAACAGATGTTCCTCTTCCCCATCTCCTTCCCTTCGCCAATCCCTCCAGACTTATAACATAATACGCCAATTGGTGATGTTACAGTCACCCAGTTGGCTCAGGACAATTGGGATTCTTGTGATTTTTCACGAAAACAATAAATTAACCAAATAATTATTATTGTGCGATTTTCACATAAAAATAAAACATGTTATTAAATGAGAATACGTCTTATAGGTTTTATTCTCTATTCTTCAGATCAGGAATATAAAAATTAAGAAGATATTGTTCAGAATTCACTTCACAATCTATGAAATGAAACATTGAAATTCAATTTATCAAAAAAAAAAAAAAAGTTCTTAAAATTCTCTTCCTACGGCTAGTTCTTTTTTAGCTAATTTTCGGGCCTTTGTATTTCCCCCGTCTGCAACATAGGTCCCTTCAAGACCTATGATTCACTACTTCCTCTCCTCAAAAAGACCCTCCACACAGCATCCACACAGCATCCCCACAGATGACATTGGTCCTGAGGGAAATTATTTTCCTCAGATGCTCCGAGTAACTAGCGTCGTCATTGATCCCTTCGGCACCGGTGTGCATAGTCGGGAAACACGCCAAACGCTCGCCCAACATTTGTACACGGGTAGAATAAATAGGTCGTTAACAGTTCAGCTCTGGAATGATTTGCCGGCCTCCGTTTTCTCCCTCCGAAAACATGGGTATCGTCAAGACCCGTGTTCACTCCTTCCTCTTCACAGAAAGACCCCTCCACACAGCACCGCCAAAGATGCACATGCACTGAGGTGAACTATTTTTCTCAACTATGTGGAGTAAATGTAAAAAAAAATACATTTGAGAAGATTGTAAAATTAATATAAAAAAATACAAAAAAAAATTTTTGAGCAATATTTCCAATAAATTAAATATTCCATACAGTTAATCGGGTCATTAAAATTAATGGAGCAATAAAATATTAGCACACGATAAAAAACGTAATTTTATTTTACGTCGTGTAAGATTAATATAAAATCTACACTCCTCCCCAGCAAAGCGTTCGAACATAATTTCAAGACGTGGGCCGAAGGCGTCGGTGGACCTTTCAAAACTGCTACAGATACGAGTCTACTAGAGAAATGCTCAATTTATAACGTTCAAGAATTCTGCATACGCTTGTCTTGGATTCGATTTCATTCGAGTGGTAAAATACTCTCCAACATTCAGTCTCGAAAGCAATGCTTGAAATGACTTTAGCAGTATTTTATGACCAGATTTGAACAGCCAGGTACTTCCCAAACATTCCTCTCCCTCCCCTCAGCCTCGCAACGTCACAACATACCCCAACTGGGGATGACACAGTCCTACTGGCAGCTGGGAACAGTTTGGACGTGATGTCGAGAATCGTAATATACAAAAGTCAACGAACCAACCAGACACTACTAGCTCCTCTCTATTAGTTGTTACAATTGCATTGAGGAACGCCATAACCTACAACAAGATTCGCCTCTTTCACGTGCATGCAAGTAAGTACAAGCACGTCCAGCATGATGTCACCGGTCCATCAGCGTAGTAGTGTCGCATGATTCGTGCGTCACACCGCCACCAGCCACTGGTGCGAAGCACTGTTCTCTGACCATCCCTGGCGGCGTGCACTCAGCACCGTGCCTACACTGTCTGTGCCATACTGTGCATTGTGGCATCAGTCATGGTTTTCTCTGTGCATTATAATTTTAACGCAATTCAAATTCCATGCTGTTCGAATAACACTGCTCAAGAGCGAGTTCGAAATTAATACTATACGTTCTAAATGAATTCAGCACGTATGGACTTTCTGTCCCTAGAAATAGTTAACAAAAAACAACTAATATAATAGTGGAGTGGTAGAAATGCAAATCTAGGGCATTTAATGGGTAACCGGGTGCGCAACAAGCAAGACAAGGTTTTATGCAAAGCACAAAGGATAACAATGTGTTTCAGGCTAATAATTATTGCTTAAACTAATTTGCTAACAATAGTAATACAATAAGTTAATTACAGAAGATTTTTTTTTGTTGTTGCTGCATTTCCAGAAAATGTTTTCTGGTTTCAGTGACTTTCTGAGGAAAGTTTGGGTAATTTTTATCCAATCGGAGCATTTTTTTTCCTATACAAATTTCCGATTCAACTCCCAATGAGGTGAGGTACGAGAACAGCCACGGGTTGGTATTGCACTGAGTCCGTCCAGCTGTTACAGCCTGCAGACAAAGCGCGATGCATATGTGTTAAGGCGATGCACTACGTCGTGTAATATTTTAAATTGAGACGCTATCAATAACAACCCTTACGTAGATGGCGATAAGGTTTAAATTCCCGCTTAACACCATCTGCCTGTTTTGATTTATGCAAGAAAAAAACATGGCCAAAAAGTGCCTTTTATTTTGTTCAGGCATAAATATTTAATTTTTTTTCGACCATTTTATAAAAAACTTAATTTGCCACATTATACAATAAAATCATAACCGAAGATGGGTTCGTAAGTAGGAGATTTTGAACTTTAAAGCAGTTTTCATAGGCCTTTACATTATTTTTTTCTGGGCTTATAAAAAGACTTATATAAAAAAATACTCGATTATTTTAAAGGCCAAGATGTATTCTACTCGCAGTATTTAATTAAAGCATCTGAAACATTTCTAGGCGACCAAATTTTCAAACCAAAAACACATGATTTTGCATTACTACGTATGACATCGACATAAGGCTCAGACCCGACAGAATTTGTCTCGGGTTTGCTCGACGCTCTCATTTTAATTATTTCTGATGAACGTACTACTAAAATGACAAATATTTCCAGAGTGATCCCTACGGAAGTAATTTAGTTACATAAGATTAAAAAACAGAAACTTACCATAAAAATATTTTATGTTAAAATTTTATAAAACGTTTTCCAACTATAAAATTAGCTGTGAACACCAGATTTTGAATTACTAACTTCCTGAGGGATTCCTCTAGAAACATTTGAGATTTTAGTAATACGTTCATTAGAAATAATTAAAATAAAACCCACGGAAAAACCGATTTTCTAGGTCTGCTAGGGCAAATTCGACCGTAGGTACCTGTCCATTACGCCGGGCCGCTCGCCGAATATTGTTTTTACATAAATTCATCACTTATTCATACTTTATTTTCTAGATTTGACAGGGAAAATTCAACCGCAGGTCTGTCCGTTACACAAGGGTCGCGCGTCGAATTTTTTGTGCACGGCTGCTTCACTTACGTCATTAAGATTCTGGCTTTATTTTAGAGTGTTGTCTCGTCTTAAGGAAACAAACCAGTTATACTGCTGTCCCCAGAAGGACACGGCGTGCGGATCTTGCTGGCCGCGTCATAATAAAACACATATTATACTGCACAGTGTACTAAATTATATATGAAAGTCGTCATTCAGTAGGAAATGCGATAAGTGTGCTGTTTTATATGCATTCTCGGCTAGTCAAGGTTCTGCGCTACCTTTATTGGTGGTGCATTGCTACATTTGGTGGTGCGTTTATTGGTCTATGATTTCATATTTGACCAACGGAGAAAACTTTAACAAGTTAGAAGTAGTATACTCACATTTCCCAAAGTTAAAATGTCATTGTTTCACTTTTTGTGAATACCGCACAAGTGCGCTCTACTGTTGAATTTGGCAGCCGTCTTTGATTTTGACCCCCAAGACACTTGAAAAAACCCTCTGCGCAAAAACGGGAGGTCCATTTGAAAGATTCTCCTATCTCAACAAAAGGATTACAAACTTTAGGCGTCAGGTGGGAAAGCTGTCCTTGTTCAACCAGTATTTCAATGGAAGATGCTCCGAGGAACTTCGGCACCGGTGCATAATAGGGAAACACGCCAAACGCCCAACATTTGTACAGGGTTGAAATTTATCACAGGCGAATGGGTAATATTTCGTTCTTGAGTTCGACAGCTCGGCTGTGAAACGATTTGCCGTCCCCTGTGTTCCCTCCCTCTTACAACGTGGGTCTCGAAGAGACTCATTCCTTGCCTCAAAAATACCCTACACACAGCATCCCCAAAGATGATAGGCCCGTATATAAATTATTTTCATCGGGGTCTCCTGTGTGGAGTTAACGTAAAAAAACTCACAACTGCTTGAGATATGTTGTGTAACAGAAAGGAGCGTGCAGGGAAGGAGATGGGGAAGAGGAACCCTGGCTATTCATATCTGGTCACCACACGATTAAAGCCATTTCAGGTTTTCTACCAGAGCGATACTTAGAGCATCTACCACTCTTCGACCGACAGAGAAAACATCCAAACTGAATATTGATTTAATGAAATCGATTTCATCAAACCGTGCGTTGGGTGTTTTATATGGGTCGCACTGACCCCGACATATTATATCTGAGCACACAATCGGACTTTATGCAAAACTCGGCAATGTCGTGCCCAAAAGTCAAACTGGCCTCGGCCAAACAACCAACCAACGCTCTATTCAATGTTAGCCAA
The DNA here is from genome assembly GCA_026573805.1 of Hesperophylax magnus. Taxonomy (NCBI): domain Eukaryota; kingdom Metazoa; phylum Arthropoda; class Insecta; order Trichoptera; family Limnephilidae; genus Hesperophylax; species Hesperophylax magnus. Next base: position 5,291,020 of record JAIUSX010000184.1, on the reverse strand, counting down.
ATTCGCACAAAATAAATCATGCTTGCTGCCTAATTGGTGCATCTACAACTGTAGTAAGATCAGAGGATTACAATTATTGTAGACCAGAGTGGTAGGTACTTTCAGTATCGTCCTGGTAAAAGATCACCATTCAGAATCGAAATGGTTTAAGCCTTGTTCGGTGACCAGACCTGAATAGCCAGATGCTTCCTAACCTTCTTTTCCCAACCTCGCTGTCCGTCTCATGGGTATGTGCCTTAGTCTGACTGTCCGGAGCCAGTAGAACTATGGCATGCCCAACTGGGGTATGTTGTGATGCTGGAGGGAGTAGGGAGAAGAATATGGGGAAGAAGAAGGTAAGGAAGTACATGGCTATTCAAATCTGGTCACTAAACATGGCTAACTTTCTTTTACTTACTATTTCATGCTTGGGTATATTTTATATTGAATCCATCTTATTAGTGTTTTGCTAATTTGCACAAAATTTTATTATATGTGTTGCTTTCTTACAATTAACTCCATTTATCTTCTTATGTTCAATTATTGTAATCAATGTAAATGTATATTTTCATGTAAAAGCCCATTAGGGCGTAAATAAAATAATAAAAAAATAAAAAAAAAAAATAAAAGCTATTTCAAGCAACATTTCGATTATGAATAGGGTATTTTGATTTTTTTTTCAATCTTGAAAAAAAAAAAACTTTTAAGTTGACGAATGCTTTTTTAAAATATAAAAGTGTCATTTTCGATTTTCCGCCAAAGCGACAAGTTTGTGAATTCAGCGGCGTTGAAGTTACGTCGGGCGACGTTGGTGACAGCCATCTTAGCAGACATTGGCGTTTTCAATATCATAATGACGTTGTAACCAGTTGGAACCGTTTCGGAATGTGCGGTTTTAGTTCGTTTTTGAAATCAATAATTATGAATGAAAATATTAAAATTACTTATTTTAGTACGATAATCATTAAATCAGATAAATAAACTACTGAGAGTATCTACCACTCTCTTCATCCGACAGTTTAAACATTGTACGATAAAAAGAACTTAACCAATGCAAACAGATTACATCGATAAGCGAACATTGCATATTATCGGTAACACCGAACAATTCATTGTTTGAGCGTAGGTTGAGCAGTAGTAGGCTAGCTCAACAGTTGCTCAGGTTCGATTGGTACCAACCTCCCTAAGATCGGTTATAACCTCTGCACATCCCGACACAGGACCCGTATATCAGTTGATTTTAAGCTCGTTTTGGTTGGAAAGTCGAGCTTAGCGCGGCTAGGAACATAATCCGTATGTACATGTATAGGTCGCAAGCCTAGATATCACCCGCATTACGCGGATTGTCTATGATTTTAATAGAGAAACTTGCTTATTGTTAGCTTCGTAAAACCAAACTACTGTCTACGTGAGTGGTATATCTGTGATTTCTACTGTCGTCGGGAGATCTCGATCTTTCAAAACGTTTATTTCATGAACCTAAAATATTTATAAGCGGATAAATTTTTTAAGAGTTTATTTTGATAAAGTTCTCCATTTGAATTAGCATGCTGCTGCATACGAGAATACTAATTTTAAAATGTATTTGTTTTGTCGGAGTCGTACACTATTTATGAAATTAACCGCTGAAAACAAACTCCTGACGTTGAAATTGTTAAAATTACTATTTTAGATTGATTATTAAGTTATAAGGTCGATAGTTCTCATCGCTCTATGAATATAATAGTTCATACTTATTAAAATTAGGCAATTTACGTACATTTCGGTGATATTGAAGTATTCTGCGGCTAACCAAGGCTTGAGAGGCAGATTAAGCTCGGTTAAATTTGAGCGAGGAATGTCATACATAGCGAGGATACGGACTGGCCGATAAACCGGGCCATCTACACGCTTCGCTGATTAAAATTAGTTTAAAATATATATAAATAAACAACAACGATAACAGTCAAAAATAAGATTATTTAATTGCAATGAAACCTACCTTCACGATGGTAAATATCGCAAAACCACGAAGGCAGGCTGACTCGTGCTTTCAAAACGTTAATAGTTTTGGCATTTCAAAAATCAACCGTACGTACTTCGACAGTAAGCAATAAAAATAAACTGGAATCTCGTACTTGGTTCGTGTTTTGATAATTTATTCAAATGATATATGACACCTTCAGGTTATTAATTAAATTCACAACTTGATTTATAATATTATCACCAATGCGTCACACTTATTAATTTCACAGGTGATCATATCATATTATTTGTTTGAACGCGAACTTATCTCCGAGAGGCTATCGCAATAATTGAAACAAACCAACTAACCAGAAAGGTGGATACTGTCGAAACGTTGCTTGAAACGGCAATGGACGTGTTTAGTGATCAGATATGAATAGCCAGGTACCTCCTTAGCACACTATTTCCATATCCTTCCTATTTACTGTAACCAGTGATTCTTGACATTATTTGGAGTAAAAAACAAGTCAATGAAATTTTGGAATCCGGAGACATTTTTTTTAAAAACTTAAAACATTAAAAAATCAGTAGGTACTGGACAGTTAGTATCGGATGAGGGGTTGTTTGGCTACTAGGCTGAGTGAACAGTAGAATAAAAATATATTTGTTTGGTTTTGAAAAAAAATGGCATCAAAAACGTTACCGGATTACAAAATTTAATTAAATATTTTTGCTCGAAACAATAACAGGAATCACTAGTGTGTTCAATTCCTCGACTGGCTAAGTCCTCTATCACAACACAAGCAACATTTTCCGCTTACTGTGGTGGTAGTAGGAGATTTTCAAATATTTTCAGCTTATTCGTAACCCGGGAATATTTGTCTTTCTTTTAAAAAAAAATAAATAAATAAAAATTAAAGTACGTCCCTTAACACCCTGTATATTATTGTTATTATGTCATAATCCAACTGGCTTCGGACTATTAAAGAGCAGTTGGGACTCTTGTGAGGTATTTCACATAAAATAACACCCTGTATATTATTGTTATTATGTCATAATCCAACTGGCTCCGGACTATTGAAGAACAGTTGGGACTCTTGTGAGGTATTTCACATAAAATAAAATTAAGAACAAGGGAACGTACAATGATGTTAATTTTAACATGCTCCTTCGTGACCTACTACCTACTACTGTTTTCCCTTACGAAAACTTGGCGTGGTCGGTTAGAAAAACATCTAAACAAAAAGCAATAAAAAATGGTCGGTTATCAATCAATCCAAGTCAAAACGAAGCAATTTATTGGACACGAACGAATATTAACGGTTGCTAATAATGGGACCTCATTTGCATTACGATTTGGTGGTTGCCTTTTGCGAATATGGATCGTCTACTGTCTACTGGGCTTCGATGTGAAAATGCTGGGAGGCTGAAAGTAGTGGGAAAGAATGGAGAAGGCCTGCAATCCCGTTTTTAAACGGATTAATAACAAAATTTTAAGAGATTCATTTTAAATGAGCAATACTCATTTTTATGTTATATTTGGACAGACCAATGAAATTTACCTGTTCTGTAAAAAAATCCATATTTTCTTCAATTCATTTTATGCGAAATACGATTATAAAAATGTTATTAATGATTTTGCCAAAAAGAAGTAATTTAAAAAACATGATCTCTCGATGTGAGATAAGAACTAAGTATTGTTTTCGTAATAATGGTTATCGTCCCTCAATGGTTTCTAATTTTGATAAAAATAATAAATCTTTTGATAATGTCATCAATCATCCGTGCGGAATCATCTATATTGGGCACGGGACACTGGTCGAAAGTCGAAAACCGTCATTATAAAAAAAAAGTCATTTTGAACCAAATTTTTTTTTCTCTTCAATAACATCCCGTTGTTATAAGTATCACAGCTGATATCCCGTTGTTATAATAATCCTATTACAGAAAAGAAAATTCCAGTATAACTACAAAAACTTTTCGAATATTCAAATTCCATCAGTGTAGGTACATCAATAATTATTGTTGTCCCTTTTCATTAATAACAATAAATGGTAAACCTTGCAATAAGCAAGACAAAATGCTGTTTTTCAGTGCCGTTTGTCTGTCGGAAGTGCGTACATATGCACGCACCAGTACACACAATAATAATAATAATAATATTTGGACGATTTGAATAGCGCCGGTTTTGTGCAAAATCACCTCAAGGGCGCTGTACTATCTGCCCTCCCCCTACTCTTGTCGTAAGCATTGTTTGAGTCAACTGTCACTGTGCGAGTTGTAACAGATCGATGACTATCTCTAATGCACAAACGAAACGTAAGTATTCGAGTCTGTTTTACGGCTATTTCAGTAGAGCCCTGTGCACCGGTGGACTAGCGATTAACGACAATCTTGACGAACCGTAGAGTAAAACAACTATTCACAGTTGATGTCAGCAGCACGAAAAGGACTCGTTCAAGTAAAAATTCCCCCTCGTCTATTACGGGCCTCTTCAAAATATTATGTTTTAACAAAACCCTTACCGCAGCCCCTTCTTTAACCCACCTCCCGACGTCGCCCAGCCAGGTGGCGATATAGTCCCCCTGGCTTTACACTCTACAGACGGGGGAACACACTTGAAGGGTCACCCAAAAAAACTATGTTTTTTATTATAATACTGCTCGGAACAACCGTTATGCAAAAATAATGAATATCATGATTTTTTCTTCTATTTTCTGTACATTGTCCAACCGGTTATTATTTAAAATATTCATCAATTAATGCATAAAATACCGAAATAATTATTCTCATCATCTCTAAAAGCATCTACTTTGGCATAAATAAAACCATCCACTTTTAAAATAGATAGGTATTTGGTATATACCAAGGCTGCCCAACCCCAGGCCCGCGGGCCACATTGTGGCCCGTGAACGAATTATAAGTAGCCCGCGTGAACCATTTTCAAAATACCCGCCAATTTGAAAATTACTTGGATCGAAAAATATTTTCGTATCATTGCATCATCCACCAGGAGGCGTTGTGTGCAAAGGACATAAAGTTGAATGATATAATGGAGCCGGTAGTACGCTACATAAATTACATACGTTCAAAAGCTCTTCACAGACGTAAATTCCCCATACTCAATATACGAGTACAATAATTTTTTCCCATACTCAAAGATTTGAAAGAGAAGCTCAATATTGTCACCAAAAAGTATGAAGCTAAAATTAGATGCTTATTACAATCGTTTGAAAGCAGATTCCAGGACTTTGAAAGTACAAAACAAAATTTACATTTTTTTGTTAATCCTTTCACAATCAGTTTGACTGAAATAATTAATTAACCTGCCAATATCCAGTTGGAACTTACTGAACTGCAAAATCATTCTGCACTGAAAAACCTTTTTGCAGAAAAAATATTTTCAAATTCACAAACTTCTTCAGGAGAATTTGGAGAAGAACGTACGAGTATGTTTGTGAAAAGTTTTTTTCTAATCTTAATTTTGTAAAAAATAAATACCGCACATCTCTAACTGGGCAAGATATGTCCGATTGTTGCTACTGTCAACATCTGAACTGACTCCTAACATAGGAGAATTATAACAAAAACAATCTCAGAAATCACATTGATTCTACCAATTACTTGGATTTAGATTTTTGTTACATAAAATGTTGTTTCGTTATTTGGCAGTAGATGTTATTTATTTTATTATTTTAATAAACGACAATAAAATTTCAATATGTTTATTTGTTTGTTGCATAAAACAAGACATTAAAAAAGCTAAGGTAACAAAAATAGTAACCGTCAGTAGTCAGTGGCCCGCCAGTGACTTTAAAATCGTCAATTTTGCCCAACTGTTAAAAAGGTTGGGCAGCCTTGGTATATAGATAAGAATTCAATTTCCAGTGACAGGTAGGTAGGTACTTATAGTAAAAGTGAAAAATAATAAAAACAAATTAATTTTACACTCTCTCATTAGAATATTCTGAACAAATGGTAACCAGAGTGGTTACAATTTGTAGAGATCTACTATCAGTATTGCCCAGGTGAAAGACCACCATTCAGATTTGAAACTTTGTTGCTTGAAATAACTTTAGTCGTGTTTGGTGAACGGCCATGTACTTCTCAACCTTCGTCTTCCCATCTCCTTTCCTTCCTAAATCTCAAGAGTTCCCATTGCTCCAGACCATTGGTCGGAGCCTGTGGGACTATGATATCCCCAATCGGGGTGTGTTGGGAGGCTGAAGGTAGTGGGAAAGGAAAGGAGACGAGGAAGAGGAAGGTTCAGAAGTACCTGGCTATTTGGATCAGGTCACCAAACACGACTAAAGCCACTTCAAAAAACGTTGCGATCATGAGTGGTGGTTTTCACCATTTACCATTCAGTGGAAATAATAAACAAAACAAAGAACCCTAACCCGCTGAGGGTGAAACTGATCATTGGCTCTGACCAGTCGAACTCCCGGGCGATTTGCACAAAAACAACTAAACACGAGTTTTCGAAATACTTATTTATGGAGTAAAAATCATCATCTTCACAAGTTTTGGCGTTTATTTTATGAGAAATAATACAGCGCCCTTGAGGTGATTTCTCACGAAAACGGCGCTATATAAATTAGCCAATTATATATTATAAAGGTTTGTAATTTACTTGCATGACGCGAATAAAAAAAAGTTCTAATTGAGAAATGAACAAAAAAATTAAGATTTTCTCGAAACTGCATGATATTGGATAGGCTAGTTTATTTATAATAAATCTTGCCCATTATTCGCCTGAGTGAGTAGTGGCTAATGGAGCACACGATACCGGTACAGTAAATTGATTGATAACACAGAAATACCTCTCACTTTGATTGGTCTATAAAATGTGAAGCAAATAGAAAAGAATTTAAAAAGTAATATTCGCCATATTCGCGGATGACAACAATCAGAGCGGATTACAATTATTGTACAGTTACTTGGGCAAAATTGCGTTGCTTTACCGCTTTTATTAAAGATCGTTGCTCTTTGAAAGTTGAAAACATTCAACCTGCTTTCGAATATATACGCAACAATAAGAAAATAGGTTATGACGGGAGAAAATAGACATTGACATGTCAAAATGCATGGACAAAGGCAAAATACCGAAGAAATAAAGTAAATACAATGCCCATAACACAAGTGCGCAGTTTTAAAACAATTGCATATTTTACACCGATTAGTTGTCTATTACATTCTACTAGAAATTATAATAATATGTACACAGGAAGAGCGGAAATAATATACAAATACGGAGTAGGAAGTGGCCGTGTTATGTGGTAATCATGAACTCACCGGAATGTTTTCACGGAAAAATCCTCTTATCACACACCGAAAACTAGAATTTTGATTGAATTATTTCACGAACGGCGCACTAATACACGATTTCACTGACTTTCGAATAGTTTATGCCCGAATCACGCCCAAATATAGAGTAAAACACGACCGTACAGCTTCACTCTCACGTCAAAAATATTAGCTGATCGGCCATCTTGGAATTTAGATACTGCGGCGTAAAAAATCTATTGCTGTCACTTTTTGCACGACCGAACACAATAGAGATGCACCTAGAACGTACGTCGGTGAAATGGGGAAGGAATCTGCTTTATCTCCATAATATAATATATTATTTATATACCACTGACACTCGGTTTCCACGCTTTGTTTGTAGCCTCGTAGCCTGGCAACAGATGGCAGGCGGATGAAACATTGCTTTGGAAAACAATAAAAAAACATCGGGGTATAATATAATATTGTATTATTTATTTTGAATAAAAATAGGTGCCTACGTTCCACTGAACGTTGGCACTTATTAACCACTGTAAAGAGGGTATTTTTATTATATAAAAATAAAATACTTTGTATACACCACTATAATCAAAGATCGACATATATTTCGAAACCAATGGTTTCTTCGTAAGGATAAACACATTTTTTTATTATGAATTCTATTGACATAAACATATTGGTTTTGAAACATGTCGATCTTTTGGTTAATACGTGGTGTATACGAAGTATTTTATTTTCATATAATTAAAATGATGTTACAAAGTAATTTTGCATTTATTGAAGGATATTTTTATTTTAATTGTTAATAATGAAATAAAACATGGGTATTATTACTCATTACAAAAAAAAATACAGTGGAAAGTCAAACAACAAATAATTTATTATAGTTGACCCGAAGAACAGAATGCATGCTTAGAATTTTGTGTATTAGTGCATATTATGTAAACTTCAGACAGCAATGCCCTTGCAAAAAGTCACTGAGAGGCAGCGCAGCCTTTTATCTTACTTACGTCTACGTATCACCGCGAAAGGGACAAGTGAACACATGATGATCGATTTTAAACATTCGAAAAGTTTTTAGTGTCTTCCTTTTATTCATTACTTCATTAGTTAAAAAAAAAAACTGGAACCGAAACCTTTTAAATTTTTTTCTCAAGTCAAATAGTTAGAACCATGCTGTATGCAAGAAATGCTTCTGTGTTTGTCCCAAAATTCGCTGCAATACTTATGCTATATTTTTTTATTTATTGTTTTCCACCAGATTATAAAATTTGAATCAGGTTATCCAACATTGGAGACTGCAACTCAATAATTATAATAATTTATTTCTATCTAGCTGTAGTGCCTGGCTTTGCCCAGGTTTTTTCTGCTTAAAGAGTGGGAAAAGGGGTGATTTTTCGAAATCTCATGTAGACAGTCACCTTCCTTTTGTTTGGCCAAGTGTGCAAATTTCACCAATCCCAGAATAAAACTGTAGATTTGTACAGACATTATATAAATAGATTCTTCCCCAAATTTGCGTGTTGATTTCAAATATGGACATAATGAAATTAGTGGCTGAGCGGTCCAAAGCGTTGGGTTCAAAGAGTCATCGATATCATGTTCATTCTGTTTCAAATAATAATTTGCAAATCTTATGAAGTGAAATAAAATAAACTCTTCTTTAATTTTTTTACATTTGTTTATTAAGTTCATCGACAAATAATAATACAATGACACTTATAAATGAGAACTTACAAATCTACAAACTTATCTAGCAGGTTAGGAAGTCGCTCAGAGATAATAGAAACAAAGGGAGATATGGATGGAAGCATGAAGCATTGTCGAGCTACGACCAAACTGCGCCGACTATTAAAGCGAATCTGCAATGAAAGTCATGAGTTTGGTGTATAGGTAGAAACAAAGGCGGGAGGGGGTGTGATTTGCAGTAGTATGGGTGAACGATGGTGGCGACATATTTGTGTTTGCAGTTTCATATCAAGGCCCATCTCCCTTATTTCTATTACCAATGGGGTCACTACAATAGAAATTGTGGAGCAAAAAAATAATGCATTAATTCGTTAATTACTCTTTCAGCCAATTAAATCATCAAAATTACAGACAGAATGTTAATTTCATTTATTTTTAAATGAAAACTTTGAAAGGAATTACACCATTATAAGAATTCAACATAAAAATAATCAATTTCAAAGCACATAAAAAATAAAGCAAAATAATGTGTCTATATTGTTCATATTATAAAAAATTCTCTTAAAAAATATTTTCAATTTGCTCATTCTTGATTATTCCGAATTCGAACTTATCATAGATAAGTTTATATGTATCTGTTTGGACATTCCATTAAAACTATTTTAGTCACTTATGTAAATAAGTGCATAGATAATACTAGAAATTATAAACGAACAGTGTGACACGGACAACTGTTCAGTTGGTGGTGTTACAACTTTACGTATCAGAAACCACAGATTTGATAAATGGAAAGTTTTGGCAAGTATATCCCATCAAATCATCGATCCGAATTCTCGACTCCTTTCAGTTAAATGAGCAGGAAATCGACGTTTAGTGGGGATCATTAAAAAAATTCAGTCCAATGCGAATTTGCCAGATTATATACTACGACATCAGTGATAAAATATTTAATTTAAACAGTATGGTCCTGCCGTTGAGTGCACCAATGGAACCCTCTCATTCTGTTGCATGTATTATTTATAAGAAAGAGAGAGAGAGATTACAAAGGAGCTATCAGCAGAAGTTTAGCAGTTATCGTACAATAATCATCCAAATGTTGTTTGTTGATGCATTTGAATAGAAAACTGGGAAGTTGCTTCCCTTGTAAAACTCACATAGCCAATCTTGCAAGAGCAAGGACGATATAATGAATTAGTTTTACCACACAGTTGAAATATATTTATTTTTTAATAAAAAATTATTTTAAATCTACTAAAAGCACAAAATATTATTGTCCAAAACAGGTTTAAAATAAGTTGGCATTGGAAAAAACACAATTTTTTTTTTTCACTTTGCATTCATTCACATATATACGTATATAACGCCAACGATTGTTCTTGACCTTACCTACACAGCTGTCTCATATTTGACCCGTGAAGTTTTCACTAAAACACACTCATGATGAGATAGATTGCGTTGAAAAGGCCATTGTTGTAAAGAACTCAAAACTAAATCATAAAAAAATCATCTTACCCAGTACAATAAAAACAATTCTTACATATTAAAAAAGTCAATATATTTGTTGACCAGCACACAAAAGTCACACTTAAGATTGACTACGTAGAAAACTACATATTATTTAATAATACGTGTTTATCTCTAGATACACACAGGAATAAGCTCTGCTGAATGTGATACATCTTATTTCATTGTGAACATATTGATAAATATGTTTGCTTGTGGTAAACATATATTTTTTAAAGTATGTATTGACTATGAGACACCGTTGTTCAGTATATATAATACATATCAAAACTGTTACATTTTTTAGTATGTATTGAAATTGAGATATAGTTTTCATAGTATGTATTGGTTTGATGAGTACATATGAAAATCTAATTCAGTAGACATTGTTCCTTCCTGAATAGCTCCGTGCCTATTACTAATATATTTTAGAAACATAAAGCGTAATGTCGCCAATAAAGTAGAAAGCAGGGTTTTAAAATTATATATCACAAATTATTGAAGTCTTTTTAAAAAACAACTATCATTGCATAAAAAAGAAGTTCTAAATTATTACCAAAATAAAATACAAATAGTTTAGATTATAATATACATAAAACTTTTATCACTTTTTAGAATCCCTGTATTTTTATACATACTAATGCTGCCAGTACACGTTTGGCCAATACATTGTGCCAATGAGCATAGGGCCACTTGGCGTGTGTTGGCCGATGCACGCATTGGCCACGAACGTTAGCCAGCCAAACCGATTATTGTCGGTTTTTTGCGCACCCATCAAACCTGCCAATGCTTTGGCCCAACGTTTGGCACTTTATGAAAATTAACTTTTATTTTTCTTTTATGTATTCAATAAATATAATTATTCAATTTAACAAGTTCTGCTGTGTAATTATTATTATGCGCGGCGGTGGACACAACAATAAATATATCGTCTATGGCTTCACCGCAATTTGATATTTGGCTTTCAAGGTAAAACAGCTATCAAGCGTAGTTTGTTTTCGCAGTAATTGTTTATAAATATGTAAACCATTTTTATAAATTGAATAATAATATTGTTGAATATATAAAAGAAAAAATTAAAATGGAGTTCTACAAATTAAACTTGATAAAAATAAAAAGTTGTTTTGTTTTTTAACACTTTATTAGAATTTATTATACATTATATCAACTAGTTTCGGTTATGTATAACCTAACCTTCTTCGGGACAGTATTATTATTAACTAACCTAAGTACAGACATTCATATTATGTTTATATCTATTTGAATGTCTGTACTTGGGTTAGATTATTATGCTGCGTACAAACTGGATAAAATTTCCGCTAGCCGAGCCACCAATTATAAGAATGGAACGAAGCAACCGCAAATGGCGCGACACGCCGCTTGCGGTTGCTTCGTTCCTTTCCCGTAATTCGTCGCTTGGCTCGCGGAAATTTTATCTAATTTATAAAGACCCTAATAATACTGTCCATGATACAACCGAAACTAGTTGACATAATGTTTACATTCCAATAAAGTGGTTAAAAACAAAGAAACTTTTCATTTCAGTATAATGTCAAGCCACAAAGTGATTTAATAATATATGTTAACTTAATTTTAAAAATATTTTTAATCCGTCAAAACAGTAAACGAATCTACAGAAATAATGTATATAATGAAATAGAATAACTTTGATATGAAACATAAAATAATTACACGACTCAGTCAATCTATTTACAAAGCTCATTAATGAAGGATTACTACTTTCACATGACCTTCTGAAGTTTACACATCTCATCAAGCATTCTTCAACATTTCGATACCAAGTCACCAATCACCATTCATGGTACAATCTTAACTTAAAAATGGTAAAACAACATGTTATGGTTTGAACTACAAAAATTGCATTTGCAAAATATCAGGTTGCTTTGAATTCTCATTAAAGGGTAAAGTTTTCTTTTACCCACACAAACAGAAGGGATGAACCTGCAACTGCTACAATATGGCTGTGATTTACGAACATGAATGTTCAACAAGCCTAATGAATCGACAAGTGAGCCAATGGTTAATGCCAATGGTGCACGATCAAATCTAACGGTTTGTTCTTTTGGTATAGTGAATTTCACAAGCACTAATGACTCAATTGTTCGTTAATTTCATCTTCTTCATCTCGCTCTATCTCCATTGCTCTAAGTAGCCTCAGGTTATCTGGATCCATATCCATTGTGCGTATATGTGCCATGATATCATCCCCCCCTCCCTGAGCTTCTTCGTCCCCGTCATCGTTGATTAAATCCGTTGCCCGCAACGTCAAACTCTTACTTAATTTACTTTTTTCTTCTTCATCCAATTCTGAATCTTCCTCGTGGATATAGATGTGATCATGGTCATAGGCAATGCGTTTTCCCTTGTAACTCAGAGCGGCTAAAGAGTTCCACTCATTCTCTATTAATTTTCGTAGCCGGATGAACACGTGCGATCCTTTAGAAACGTGAGTGCAACGCTTAGGTAGCACGGCGCCACGCAATTCCATGTCTACTTTATATTTTTCATTGTCCAAGCACGTTTCAAAGTACAACTTCTTAATTTCGATGTTACACTCGTATATGTTGACGTCGGGTAGTTGAATCCTGACGATGACGTAATTGTCATTTTGATACCACAGAATTGCCGGTGTTTTATGGTCAGGCTTGGCGGGAATTTCGCAGAAGCTGGAATTAATGTCACGGTGGTTTATTTCATTTTTGTGTACAACGACAAAATCTTCTGCAGATTCTTTCTTCTCATCTTGGCTGGTAACTATGTTGGAGGTCTTGTTACTTTGTTTTGAGAGCGGTGGCAATGATGGCAGGTTGTTCACTTGCCTAAATTCCTCGAAATCTTTTGCATCGAACGTGCAGTCCCACTCGTCATCATTTTCAAAGTCAGTAAACATATTGTTCCATTCAGTCAATTTGTCAGCATCTTCAACTGTCATGAGTTCCTTGGATTCAGACGCAGGAAGGGAGGGAGACATATACGGCATTAGAGCTTGTTGCCGAATGAAGTCAGGTATCGGCTCTGATTCCATGTGCTCTTCATCATCTGAATAAACTGTTTCTAGTTCAATAAGAGCTCTTTCCAAAGATTCTTTGTCGTCCTCAATCAATTCCATTTCATCTTCGTTTACTGAGATCATAGATCTTAAAACATCAATATAAGAGACTCTCTCTTCCGTATCGAAGAGTACAATTGCGTACTTGTTCCCATCTGTAACCTCGGCAGGCGTTTTGGTGTAGTACCTAGCAAGTAATATCTTCAAGGATTCTAAATCGTCTCTGAAGCTCTGGTCGTACAGAACATCTGCCGCTGGTTCTGTCCAACCTTCTTCCGGAGCTCTCGAACCAAATAAGCTGCACTCGATGGCTTGGAATGGCATCCTTGATATGAATTTTGCATTAATAGGGAACATATCGTCCAGTTCGACATTTCTGTAGTCTCCATGATCAACAAAGAAACACTTGTAGATTTTATTCTCACTGGTTGGATCATCGACTATATTTTCAACTCGGGCTCTGTAAACTTGTTGATCACTAGGAAACTTTGCGAGGCAGTAAAAAGTGCTTGCAATCATGTCTTCTGTTATTTCCTTGAGATAAGTGCATTTCCGTATCAAATCTTCAACGTGAATCTGTATATCATCTTCCATATCTTTCAATGGTCTTTCGTGGGCGAAGATTCTTACAAAGAAAGTGTGCGGTGTTTCAACTGAGCTAAAGTAAACCTGGGTGTACTGATCTTCGTTCAAATGAGCCCATTGCGGTTTAGGTAATTTTTGATCATAAGTTGCTATTGACGTACTGATGGGGGTATATATTGGCAATTGGTAATCAAAGGATTTACAAATATTGTAAAGGTTTTCGAGATGGGTTGGATTTTCCACGGCATACTCCCTCAAGAGATCTTGCTTCAGGTTGCATCTGACTGCATCTATGTGCAGTGACTTCAGACGTTTGCAGATTTGAATATTGTCTAGCCAGAGGGTATTGCCAATTCCTAAGACAATTTTTCCTTTTAGAATAACGTCATCCGTAGTGAAAAGGTGCTTTCTCAACTTGGTTACGGATGTAGCGCTCCAATGCTCTTTACTTCCGGCTGGTTTCATCCCTACAGTTCTAATTCGCACCGTGGTTGATTGAATGGCTTTTAAGTGGTCAGGCAAATAAAGGAGATCCATTGTGCTTTGCCAAATGTAGCATTCTTCCTCCAGCAGGTTCAGGAGAATGTAATCAGATCTTCTGTTGGGCGAGGGGAGAATCTTGATGACTTGGCAGCGCTCGTACACACGGTGGACTTTCACTGCGCAGATGTCTCCGAGTTGGGGAGTGCCGTGTGGCTGTTTGTTAACATCCAACATGAAGTGCGCAGCCATTGCAACAGCTAGGTGCAAGTTCCTCTGTGCCATAGTAATAGTGTTGCATTCTAGATCCATATATTCTAGCAACTTGGCGGAGAAAAGACCCGTGTGGTGGATGTAAATGACCTTACACTTGACTATTCCCGTTTCGGGGATCCAATCCAAGAGTTTATCTTTAGCTGGAACGAGAGAATGCCTCTCTACGCATTTGAGTTTGTTTGGACATTTACCAAAGCCCATCAACTGGTCACACAGAGGTACATACAAATCTGCCTTCCCCAGGTCATTATAGCTCAAGATCTGTTTCAGCAAGACTTCCACCTTCTCTGGCACTTTCACTTTGCATCTCTTAACAAACTGCACAATTTTCGGCAGTTGCAGAGAATTTTCTTCATCGACAAAAACATCAAAACGTAACTGAGGCTTATCATTGTCTTCTTTGTACAAATTTGGATAATTGTCCTTCATGGTGGAGAATCTCAAGTTGAATTTAGTCAATGTTTCAGGCAAAGAAAAGTTTATGATCCAGCTAGCATTGTAGATATCCAAGAATTGAAGGTTTTCATCACAGCACACTATGAAGACGGAACCGACCACATTGTTGTAGGCTTTCCATGTCAGGCGGATATTGTTGATAACATCTGGAGGCATAGACAAATCCACAAGCATCACACTATGACTGTCGGCTCGTAGTGCTGTGCCCACACTGGCCACCTCCGCATTATTCCCGCACACTATCACACATCTCCTCTGTACCAGTGCATCTTTTGTTTCCTCTCTTATTACCTCTTTGAGTCTTTCAATCTTCATGTTGGCTTCCACGAACCTGACTTGAAGCTTCATTCCCGAATAAAAAGCACATTCTTGCAACGCTGAAAACACAAGAGCAGGATTATGAGATTCTATACCGATTCGTTTTAAAATGTCACACCAAATTGTGCTGGTCCCATAAACTTTCAAGGCCATTTCATTAATGAGACTTTCTTTCTGCGCCTTCCTCAGGGATTTCTTTTGTTCATTTTCCCTCTCTAATTGGTGTATGCGCTTGTTGGCCCCCAATTGCACTCGGTCTATAATAGCGTTAGTTTCAACAGAGAACCTCTCATCCAAAACGTCCAGATTATTCAGGTACAGATATTTAATCTTTTCCAAATTGAGAATGTTCACTTTGTACTTCATGTAGACTGCGAGGCAGCGGGGAGTCGATATCAACACATCGCACGCTTTTAAAAATTCGTATGCGTTTAAACTGTTGTCACAGTCGTCAATTCTCAACACGGCAAAGGCATTGCCTTGGGGAGTGAGGCAGTCCTTAAGGATGGCCAAACAATTGCTTTGGGTTCGTCGAGCACTCTTGATATCAGGGCACAGAATCAGAAGCACGGGTTCTGTTTCATTTCGTTTTGTAGAGTAAGAGGTGAGAAGATGCAATACCGGAGCCAAGATGGCCAAATCCCTTCCCGATTCAGTGGGACCAATTGCGAATGTGCTGAAACAGTTGAAAATGTACGGCCAAACGCAGCTCTGAATATTCCTGGGTGTTTTAACTCCCATACCTTTCAGATTGAGGAGGATTTTCTCCCCAAAGGGGGTTGAAGCCAGGGTTCTGAAAGGTAGACAGGTCAAACCGCTCCTGGAGTGCGTGATGACTTTGGGTGTCAAAATTGTTTCCACCAAGTCATCTTTACCATATACGTCTTCAAGATCTTCGTTACTGTTGAACGGAACTCGGACCCAAATATTGGACACTTCTGAGTCGGTCGTGGAGCTCTCTTCTATTATGATTGCAACGCTTTTTTTCTCTTCACATATTTGTTGGTCAGTGAATACGTTACAATCAGCCTTTAGTTTTTGAGTCTTAGCAGGGTCAATGACCAGAGACTTACAGTAACTCTTATCAGAAATGAAGCTGGAACTCTTGATGGACTCATCTGGTTTGGCAAACACTCCGAGGCCGATGGATTTCCAGGCAGATCCAGTGCTGAAGCTACTCAGGGAACAATCTAGACTAGTCTTAGAAATAGATCTACGGTCATCCAGCATTTCTGGCTCATCTACCAGATCTGGGTCATCCTCACTGGGCAAGGAAGGCACACTTGTGCCATAAACAGATTCATCTGTTCTAATATCTTCTTCAACATTTACAGTTTCTTCAGCCTCAGTTGATTTTCCAATTCCACATTTATCTTCCACTTCTTCCTTTACAACATCTGCAGTTCCTTTCTCTAATAGGTCTCTTATTTCAAATTCTTTTGGAACATTATCAATGTTCATTCCTTGATTTGGATTATTTTCTATTTCCATTTGAGACTGACAATAATCAATGTTAGACTGTTCCACAACTGTATCTATCTTTCCAGGACTATTGGAAACTGTATCTAGATTTACTCCGTTTGAATTTACTCCAAGTTGTTCAGCATCATTATTGCCTATTTCCTCCACTACAACACCTGCATAATCTGAAATAAAATCCTTTGTTTCCAATGAAGAATCTTTTATAACACCTGTGTTTTCATCTAAAAAAAAATCCTTTGTTTCCAATGAAGAATCTTTTATAACACCTGTGTTTTCATCTAAAAAAAAATCCTTTGTTTCCAATGAAGAATCTTTTATAACACCTGTGTCTTCATCTAAAAAAAAATCCTTTGTTTCCAATGAAGAATCTTTTATAACACCTGTGTCTTCATCTAAAAAAAAATCCTTTGTTTCCAATGAAGAATCTTTTATAACACCTGTGTCTTCATCTAAAAAAAAATCCTTTGTTTCCAATGATGCAACTTTTACAACACTTGTGGCTTCATCTAAAAAATATGGCTTTGTTTCTAATGAAGCGCGTTTTGCTACTTCCAAATATTCACCCCTCTTTTCATCTAATGACGTATCCTTTACTTCATCTAAAAAATCACCTTTACTATCAACTGGTGCTTTTTTGGACAAGCCATCTTCTTCAGAATCCTCCCGTCTGTCACCGGAACCTTGGCAAAGTTTAGCACTTTCCATTCTGGCATTATATAATCTCAACAACTCGCGAGCACCACGATTTTGGACAACAAATATTTTCCGTTCGGTTTCAATGGCATTTGATACAATTTGGCTTTTAACTGAAACATTTGACTGCTGAGTCTCTGATCTAATCTCATCTTCATTTCCTTCGTCAACTTTTGCAGAATTTTTTGTGGCCACAAAACTGGCTGTTACCACAGAAATATTATCTGATATAATCTGGCTGTCATCTGCCTTTGGCACAATTGCATCTACGCTTTCCTTAGAAGTATTTAAGAAATTTTCATTGTTCTTGACTTGGCTTAATAACAAAAATTCTTTACGTTCTGTCTTTTGTGAAATATCCTCATCTATGCTTCTTTCTGCAACTTTGGCAGTAAATCTTTTTAACAAGTCGTGAGTGGTATTTTTTGCTCTCCTAAGATTGGTTTTCTCCTTAGAAATATTTTCCAATGCAATTTGGCTTTGTACCAGAATTTCTTTAGGTTCATATGTCGGTTGTGTCTTTGGCACAATATCATCTGCATTCTCCTTAGTAGTGTTTGATAATAACTTCGCTTGGTATCTTTTGAACAGATCTGCTGGTAGATTTCTGGATCTGTTGACTTGTGGACTTACTGACAATTGTGTTTCGCCTCCCTCTTTATCGTAACTCAAATTTGCCCCGCTGGTATTAATGGACTGATTACTGCGCAGAGATTTCTCCAGTTCTTCTGAAGTCATAATACTTGAGCTACATTCAGACAGTGAGTCGCTTGAACGATTTTTCTTGTCAACGCATGAATAAGCTTTGAAAATGGATTCCACATTTATGAGTGATACTTTGCCAGAAACCGGAGAACTGGTATTTGTATTGGATTGACAAGATTTAATACAAGCAATTGGGTCCTTCTGTTGGTGTGTATAAGCCAGTATTTCATTGGCGGGTTTGGCACCATCAATATAAGTAAAGTCCTGTGAATTTTTGAAAGCTTCCAATACTACCAATGGATCCGGTGCCAAATCTCTCACGTGTTTGAATGGTTTGGTTTTAAATTTAGGTTTTTTCTTTTCTTTAAGTTGAGTATCTAATCCGCTTCCACTGGAAGACCGATTGTAATCTGGTTTTCGTCCGTGTGTTTCCTTTACAGCATGAGAAGATTGAAAATCAAGACTTGCCTGATGGGATGTATTCCTTTTGGTTTTCACACCTTCCATTGTTAGATTAGGTTTAATCCTTTTTTCATCGGCGCTTGAAGTAAGATCACAACTGCTGCTGGAATCATTTACTTTATGTATTTGACCTTGTTTGTTCTTTTGTTGAACATATTCATAGTTGCTTTGAGCTTTGTCAATATTTTCAAATGTTGGACTTGTGCTTTTGGACACACGGTTGTCATCTTTTGCCTGGTTTCTAACATTTGCGTGCGTATCTTTAGCCTCTACTGTACTAGGTTGTTGCGACAGTGATCCTGTCGGAGTACCCACTGAGACAGCGGAATCATTGGTAGGCTTATTCAAAGCGCTATCATCCTTTCTGAGTGCTCCCTCTTTATATGTGTCATTAGAAATGACTGGTGATTTTTTTTTCTTAGGTGCAAAAGAAAAATCCAAGCCATCATCTAGATCACTTTTGTGAACCTGCAGTGGTGGGCTTAGTGTTCTTAGCGGCACCTTTTCTTGCCTTCTCGAGAAATTGATGTTTGGCTCTTCTATCTTTGGTGATGTTGTTATCTTTGGAGGACTGAACATTAATGGCTTTACGTTTTTCGTGTTTTTTTGGTCCAAAATAAGTCCTGCGGGGATATAACTCGTAATTGTAGTGATTTTCCTCTGAACTTCCTCTGGATCTACTTTGACTGGATCCATTTTTAGTGAATCCATTTTTACTGAATCCACATTGACATCCTTTGATGGCACTTCGATTTCTACCTGCTCTTTGATATTCGCTAATGGTGCGTAGTCTGAAAAATAAAATTTATAGCATTAATTCGCACACATTTGGCTAGTGTAAAACCTAATTAGTTGATAAATAATGTCAGTTATCTATCACTAAGAATTAATTTATTTTAATTACTGAATATGTGAGTAAAGTTATTCTTTCAAGCCTCCGTCATTGAGGAGTAAGGCTCTCGACGAATTTAGAGGTCGCGGGTTCATATACCGGCATGCGCAAGTAAATTTTATGTGATTATATTTTATTTTAGTATATTTGACTAATTTAAAATAATGTAAAGTATATTTGAGGCACGTTCCAGAGTGGAAGATATTTTCAGTATCGACCTGGTGTAAGACCACCAGTTTGGTGACCGGATCTGAATAGCCAGGTACTTCCCCACTACCTTCAGCCTCACAACATACCCCGATTGGGGATGCCATAGTCTCACTGGCTCCAGAAGGTTGGGAGCAGTTGAGACTCTTGTGCGGTTTCACATAAAAATAAATAAATGCTAGGAAATCCTGAAACGCATAATGTTAGTAGAAGACAATTGGAATTGAACGAAACCTCCTTGATCATAAGGCCGGGACACTGAATCAAATAAGCCTCCTAACTTGTATGGGAACCTCCAAAAAATGTATATTTATTAAATTAACAAAAATATTTTTAAATGTTTCAATAAATAAGAAAAAAAAATTAAAACGAAAATCTTTGCAGAATTTCATACAAGTTAGGAGGCTGCTTTGAATGAGTGCCCCGGCCTTATGATCTAGGTTTTGATTGAACCCGCAACACATTTGTCTACTCAGCTACTAACCATTTTACATCAGGAATGTGGTGAAAGGTTTTGAACAAAGTTCATTGATAAGAAATAAAATTTAAAAAAACTCACTTTTTTCCCTCATTTTCATAGCGTGATAAAAAGCCAAAGGGTTTTTAAAACGTCCGCCCGTCCCTTCGGATTTCTTGGGCCTCTTCTTCAGAGACTTGTCGACTTGGAAGGCCCTCTCCCCCTTGTGAGACAGGTTCTCGTCGAACGGATACTGGGCACACTCCTGCAGGTATGCCTTCATCTCTTCAAGCATCACGGCGGACGGTGCAGTCTTTAGCTCGCTGGGAAGTTGGGCGGTGAACAAATTGGGAAGGACGAACTTGACCTGCTTGCTGACTTCTTGGCGCATTTCCATCAAGTCACGTGCGACCCGTACTTCGTGGGCCTGAAAATATTGAGAAATACTTTATAAGAATCTATCCATCTATTTTAGTACCATACCATTTTTCAGAATGGATTGGAAAATAGTGAAATTTTCAAGAAGTTTAGAAAGTACTAGAAAAAAAGTTTTTTATGTAGGAAAATCTTCTGTGGGATTAAAAGGTCCATTTTTGAAATTCAGCCTTCAAGGGTAAAAAATAGTAAAAGAAGCATAGGCCATGAGGGTATAGAATCGAATGAACCTTTTTTGAACCCTTCAGGCTAATTAAATGTGGAAATTTAACCCTTCAGGCTAATTTGTTTGCTTTTGGGAACAACTCATATGATCTCATTGAAATCGTTGTATCTCCCTTACTGTCATGGTGAGAAATATGATCTAAACGGTTTTAGAAAGAGAAAACACCACACTTTATATTCAAATCCAGAAGTTGTGTCCAAACATGTATGTGTTTTCGTGAAACTTTATAGATTGCGTATTTACTTATTTTTCATGGTCTCCATAACAGTTGAACATCATTATAATACAGGATGCCCAGGGGCAAAGCGGACTAACTTCGGGAGGTGATTCTACATGAGATAGAACAAGTAAAAAAAATATATATATTTAACGTAATATTTAACTATTAAAATAAAGAAACTTAAGAATTTTAAAAAAATCTACAAAATAATCTGTTTTCATATTTTTTTTACAATGTCCAAATTTTTTCTGAAACTTAACCACCGTGCACTTTTTAAGTACAAATTATTTCTAAACAATAATATTTTCTTTTTTATTGGTGAAACATACAAAAAACCTTTACTCACTTGTGGAAGAGGTCAAATTATAAAAAACAGAAAATTACTGGACATACCGGCTGGGAGTCACACGACCTTTCCGGCTTAAGCTGTGGCTGTTACTAAAGAATAACGCTGTAAGTGCTTGGGGACCTGCACACGAATACAGTTACGTGCGCCTCAGAGTGTTGGAGTAAAGTACGGCGAGTTTTCTTTATCGGGACAGAAGTTTGATATTTCCGAGTGTTATATTTTAATTAATTCTTATGAATACATTAATAAAATCACAAATTTTTATAGAGAGATTCCTCGGGAAGTTACTAATTCATCGTTTACAAAAATAAAATCTGGTGCTTCCCGCTCATCTTATAGTTGAAAAACGTTTTATAAAATTGGCAAACTGTTTTACATAAGATATTTAATGGTAAGGTCCTATTTTTATTAATCTTATAATATAAATAACTTGCATCCCTGGGAATCCCTCTAGAAACATTTAAGAATTTAGTAATACGTACATCACAAATTATTAAAATGTGAGGGTAGGGGCAAATCCCCGTTATCAGGGTATTGTGTCACCTTAACACAAATCAAAGACTTAGGCATCACTTTTCAATCAAATCTTTCATTTGTTAACCACATAACAGAAATCTTTAATAAGGGCTTAAAATGTTGGGATTTATAACTAGGCTAACCAAAGTTTAACAATATAAAGTGTATTAAATTGTTATATTTTAACAATTATTTTACAAGCAATAATTATTATTCTGAAACACTCATCCACATTGAAAAAATTCCTGATAAAAGATACATGATACATGCCAACGGGACGTCTCTTTATTGCTTGTAAAATAATTGTTACCCTTTGTGCTATGCATAAAAAAATCTTGTCTTAAACATTAGTTTAACAAAAAAAAAATAATAATTGTTATATTTTGCCTATGTAAGAAGTCAACTTGAGTACAATTCTCCTGCCTGGAACCCACATTATAATGTACATGTACAAGCTGTTGAAAGAATAAACAAATTCTAACATTTTATAAATTTTAAAATGGGTATTCCAGCAATTATGTTGAATTTCAACACTGTGTTAAATTATATGAATATGCTCAAATTGTCAGACAGAAGAATTTTCACTGACTTGGTATTTCTATGAAAAATTCTAAATGATTTAGTTGATAGTCCAGTATTGCTAGAATTGATAAGCTTTCGGATTCCTAGAAAAGTAATACTAGAAGTCAGGATTTATTTCAGTGCAGCAATTCTGGGAACTACCATATGTATTCCTCTTTGCCCAGAATACTAATGGAAGGAAACAATTATACCAAATCAGTGGACATCTTCAATTTATCTTTAAACAAATATAAAATGTTGTTAATGAAGCAATTCAGTTATGTAAAATAAATAATGTATATTTCTTAATATTCATATGTAAAAGCCCCGAAAAGGGCTTAATGAATAAATAAATTACGTATTTGAATTCAAAGTCGGTTGCTGTCATTCGGATAAAATTAAAGAACTGCATTCAATTCCGCCATTAACAGAACAAAACCGCGTGGAGAATTGTCGTTTCAAGCCAACTCAAATTCCAACAATTTATTTGGGCCTTTTCATCTTTATTGACAAAATCGCGTAAATTTGACAGCGAATTTGTGTTTTTTATCCTCAAATTGAAAATTAATGTATTGTTTTGTGGTATTACTTCACATTTAATTAGTATGTATCTAATTCATTACAAATCTCCTTTTACGTGTTTTATGTACATTAACTCCACCGAGACCACATTATCTTTGGGGATGCTGTGCAGTTTGCTGCTTGCTGAATCGGATGAAGAAATATTATTTTTTAATACCTCTAAATCGTAGACATAATCAAGACACGATCTAAGTGAAAAAAGTATTTTAGGAGGAGGAATTTCATATACCTATTCTATAATATTATTATTCAATTTATAAATAAATATTTGTTTCGCCTTCTGAAGACATTATCAAGTTTGATAATGCTTTCAGAAGACGAAACAGCTGTCACACATAATAATAACAATTACACAGCAGAAATTGTCAAAAATAAATTAAAATTATATAGGCTGTTCTCAGTTCTGTATATTATAGTTCTGTTCTCAGCATGCTCTAATATACATTTGTAAACAAGATGAAATTTCATTGTAGGAGACAACCTGATAAGGATTTCACTATTTAGATGAAAATTCCCGCAATATTCCCCAAAAATAAATTCCCAGAAATTTACCAATCACTACGCTCAGCAATGAGGCAATAACTAAAAAAATAACTAAAAAAAAAACTGAAAAAAAACTACCTTCAGGGCTTCCAGTTTCTTCATCCTCTGCACTTGAGCATCCATGGCCAGGGTTTTCCTGGCGTCCTCCAACTCTGCAGGCGGACAATCAAGGAACACCAGCTGAGAGTTCTCGTACCGCTGTGTCCGCAGGGTGCTCTTGCTAGCCAGCCCCCGCTGACAGAGCACCTGAGTAATGTCGTGGCGCTCCCCATCCGGGCACGTGTACACCAGCTGGCCAAAGTAGCATTCTATGTCGGATACCAGCGAGAATCTGCAAGATAAGAGACTGCATTCAACATATACATTTTATAATTTAAACTACGGTATGCCAAGATGCAAAACAAAACTTTGGGTACCGTGAGGGGTGACTCTGTGACCCCACGCATTTTAATGCCATTTTTCTTATTAATTCATCAATTTTATCGCAAATTATTCTTATGGCTGATGCAATTAATGTGTTTTATTAAATAATTATCATAATATAGTTAATTTTATGAAAAACCTACTTATTGAACAATGAAACGCGGTGACGGCTTGGGTTATGCTGACTTAAAACTAGTAGGAACTTTGGTTCCTCCTCACAGTCAGCCCGCGTCACCTAATGTCCTTATCCCCTCAAGCAGCTTTGGTAATAGCAAGAGCAAGTGAGATGGCATGCCTCACCCAAAAATTACTGTTCATGTAGTTCGGCCCATAAGCAAACTAATGCACAATTGAGATGGCGCATTAATATTATGGTTCCAGCGAGCCAGGAGTATTATTTGTGGCAAAAAATGATATTTATTTACAAAATATTTTATTTTGTTTTAATCTGATACTTTTCTACATTTATTTTATGGTAGATTATATAAGTTTGTAGGTATTATAGGAATTAAAAAAAATACCAAAACTACAAAAAAGCCTACTGGCGCAAAAGTCCTCAATCTATTCCCCAAGGCTACTTACTGCACATGAAAATAAATAAATAAAATATAATGATACATTATTATTATTCCGCATTCTTGGGGAGCATGGCAAACCATGCCATGTATTTCCTGAATAGTTACGCCTACATAAAGTCACTAGCAGAATAGGTTAATATGTTCAGCGCATATCTTGTCGTTGTTTATTACGCATTTGAATTCAGTCCTGAAGATATCACGTTCAGATAAACATTTTAATAACAATGAAATAAAACAATATTCTGCTTGTCAAAATACATTCTATGCTAGCTGTACCCTGCCACGCGTTGCTGTGGGTCTGTCTGTGCAAATAGAGAAACAATAGTGCGTGTTTCCTTTACGTCCAACAACATTCGCTATTTAAAAAAAAAAAGCATGCTTGTCTAACGGATGGCGCTGTTTTAAAAAAAAAGAAGTTTTTATCTATATAATATGGGTATATAAAAACACACGCATATTCTAATGCAACGATGTGTCAAAATTGATTTTGAGATTTTGAACAAACATTTATATTTTTATTTATAGAGATAGATAGATAACAAACATTAACACGCTTTGGCTTCAAACTTCGAACTGTGAAATAATCATTAATTGTTTTTATTTTTAATAAAGTGTAAACTAAACACGCTGTATGTATGTTATGCATCTGTGTAAGTACTGCGATGTAGTCAATTAACCTGTTAAACGGGGAGTTCAGTTTTGAATTACGCAGCATATAACGGGCGCGAACTCCTTCACTAGGACGTATAAATACGTCACGCCCGGTGGACGTAATTTCATTTTTTTATTTTTTTTTATTTATGCATCAAAAAAAGTGAAAACATCGACTTAAAAAAATTGAATATTTACAAACAATTATAAAGATTACAAAAAATATAAAAAAGGTTATAATTACAGAACAATAAATTAAAGGACACAGATAAGAGAGAAACATTGAGTTTAAAAAATTAAAATATGTAAAAATTAAAAACTCAATTTCTTGAGTGATATGCTCGGAAATATATGTCCCGCTCGTTCCAGGGCGCAACATATATTTCAAGGACGTATTCATAAGTCCTACCCGTACCCGATACTGTTTACGTTTGACGTATTTATACGTCCCGCCTGGTTAACAGGTTAAGGTTGATAGACCTATACATCTTTTGCCCCTGGCCCTATCTGGGTTTAGAACCCATTACATCGACGCAGCGCCTCCAGGCACCACAGTCCTGCGATATTTTAACAGCCTCCGTCCATAGCAAGCCGTCTCTCCTCTCACTTTCTAAAAAAAATCTTTACACTGTCTTACTAATTACGATTGTTACATGCACGTTCAAAGTTGGTATGGTAAAGCCGGCCTTGAGCCTGGTTTAAGACCGTTTTAACCAAACAAACGCCATGGTAATAAGTTAAGTTTTTCACTGTTCTGACCTTAATGTAAATATTATGTGTCGCGTAATATTTACACTGCGTTTATAAGTGGGTAAATATAATAGTTGACATTTTTTTTGTTTTTTCGACCATCAGACTAGGCACATGTCCATGTTGTGGCGTTCAGGTTCCTCCTTACATGTCTGGGGCGGCCCACTGGATGAAGAGTACCGCAGAAAGGTCCCAACTGCTCCCAAACGTATGGTCCGTTGCTCTGTAGGGAACCCGCTTGCACAGCGCGGGTGTAAACTGTCCACCCTAAAGTTTATGTTTAGACTTAAGGAATTCAATACTTCGTTTGTGTGAAAGTACTATGAAACAATACATGATTGCTCCCAAATGACTAGAGCCAGTGAGACTACGGCATCCCCAATTAGGGTATGTCGTGAGGTAGAAAGCAGTGGGGAGTGGAATGAGATGGGGAATAGGAAGGTGGGAAAGTACCTGGCTATTCAAATCTAATAACCAAACACAGTAACTATGTTTGAATATTATTCAACACAAAGTAATGCGGTCAACTGACTTTAGTTGTTTAGCTGTCTTGGCGCCAAATAAATAAAGGTGAACATTATGATACATATTTTAGAATGGTCTTTTAGCTATGCTTCTTCCTACTAGATGTGTTTGTGGATTTTCCTATACGGGCAATACATAGCACCTAGAGTCAAGCGATGCTATAAAATATAGCCGTTGTCTCATTAGTCTGAGTTTTAACTCTTGATAGACCTTATAAAAATGACTGTATCGCTGAAATAAGGAGCATTGTCGTATTAATAAAATAAATAGTTTAAATATCCATTCCACTCACTTGGGAGGCATCAACGTCTGCGGCCTGAAGTACCAAGATTCCGCTTGCTCTAACTCGTCCCTAAAAACATTCACAGTCACCGGTATCCAAAGGTTAGAGGCCTTCCACTGGATTTCCAGGGTGGTCTCCGAGACCTCGGAGGTGGCCGGGTAGATGTGCAACAACCCGGCCTGGATGATAGCCGCCTCATGAACAGGCTCCGTGTTGTGGGGGTCCAACGAGTTCTTCCTGAAGACCTCCAGCCAGAAGAGCTGTGGATTGATTATCTTGATGATACGCACTTGGTAGAAGCAGTTTGCCGACAGCTCTGGAAGAAAATAATTAAAACATACTTAGCAAAAGAAGCAAAATAATTCATAAAACGAAAATAAGACCAATTGTTATGTATGATTAGACATAAGATATGAGACATAAGGCCTAACGCTAAATGATGAAACCAAGTTTAAGCGTAAAATTCCATGAATAACTTTAGAACTACCCTAGAAAATGGTTCTTACAGGGTTACATCTTACAGAGCATGAGACTACTGTAAGATTCTGTAGGCCCCAAAGACTGCCATGGGCTAGACATGTTAAAAGAATACCAGATGATAGGATGTGCCACAGTAGAATCGATCCAGAGGCAGACTGAGGAAGACGTGATTAAACTGCGTGGAAGAGGATTGGGGCAGGACTGAGGACTGGAGCCGAATGGTGAGGGACCGCAGCCAGTGGACAGCATTTGTGAAGGAGATCAAATTCCTCGGTAGGATGTGGATAGTGATAATGATGCATAAAAACATTGTTTTATGGTAATAAGCCATGTTGAGTTTCTTTCTCCTTTCATGTTTCGTCTTATCCCCTTGACAGTAGCCCAATCCCTTTAATAAAGTCTTTGGGTGTTTGCCAATGTATTCTGATCCCACAATGTGGCTTTCCGGATATTTGAGCTTTCTTGCCCCCAAAGACAAGGTACCGTAGGTGAAATACATGATTAAAATATTATTTCAACCAAATATTACTATTATTGTTAGATGGGATGTTTATGAGTTTAGAATTGCCGATAAAAGTTATAGAACTATTGACGATGAATTAAGAAATCTGACAGTCGCATAATATGTGTACTGTCCATCTCCGGTACCCATATTTTTAGATTGAATGCGATGTTTTGGCGTTCTCTGCCTTCACTTGGACGCGGGAGACAAAGGAAAAATTATTAATTATGGCGTTTCAATGCACCAGAAGTTTCAAATTACAAAACGTTGAAATGGTGAGTCATCCCCAAAACACATTTTAAATATATTATACAATACTGTTATCAAATTTTCAAACATAAATATTTTGACCAGCGGTGAAAAAATAAAAAGTTTTTCATATATTCTGGCTTGAAGGATTAAAAAATAGTTTAAAATAGCTTGTGTTCTAAAGAATTATAATGGCAAAAAAATATTGTGTATATAATCAAAGAGCAGAGTAAGCACATGTTAACAATTTATAGCAGATAGTTTACCTTTGCTACCATCGTCGAGATCGTCCATGTTTCTCAGTCAAATACACGTATGTAATACGTGAACCAGCGATGAACAAATTGTATTATTGTTAACTATTTGCCTCTTTACAGCGTCATGAGCGGTTTATAACTACCGTGGATGTCAAAAGCCGAACGCTACTTTCCGAAACATTTTATAAACAAAACACAAGTTGAAAAGTTGTCGCCGAACCGGCGCGATTTCTCTGGTGATATTAATTAGAGTTGCCATGTCAAAAAACATATACCCCCCAGTGTTGCCAACTCGAATTTTAAAGTAGAGCTAGGCGAAACCCAAAAAAGAACCAAAAAGGAGCTAAAATTTTGAAAGTGCCATAAAGCATGGGGGGGGGGTTGTTAGAGAATTTCAGAGAAGAAAAATTCGGGGGCGAAAATTTGGCGGCTTTTGAACAACTCATAACAAACACTCAACAATACACTTGTTTGTTTTTATAATTTTCAAAACACAATTATTTTTGATAATATCGAAGTCTTCAGGATATTTTTATTGTTTTTTTTATATTTTTTTTTTGTTAGGCAGCGACTGGTCCTCTAAAAAATCTAAGCAGTCATCCGGTTCCAGTTCCTGTACCATCGCACTGCTAGGACCGGCTTCATCAGGATTTTTTTCATATACAGCCATTGTTCCAATTTTTTTTTAACTTCTGGGGGAAGTTCATAATCCTCGCAATATTTGTTGTGTCACCTGAGCCCCGATCGAATTGTTAAAATCGAATTAACCATGCCATTGCCAAGGCTATTTCTTAGTCTTTCTAAGTCTATTACAGCGCAGTTCACTGTGAGACTTGCGCGGCGCACAGTGGCCAATTTTGATGATTTGGCGCGACATCGTTCTCGGCGTTCGACCATTTGGCATCATTGATGTTTTTTAAAGTATTAATAAGAAAAACCACTTATTTTTTGTTAATTCTTATTAGTTGAAATATTGATAATGATTTTAATGCTTTTATAAAAAGTAGCGTGTAACTTGGGCGCTAAGTTTTTTTATTTTATAGATTATAATTCTTTAAAAACAGATAATAAAAATACAGTGAAAAATTTTGTACATTATAATTCTTAAAAAACCAGTTAATAACATTTTTAAATAATTATTTTATAGATTATAATTCTTTATAAAACAGATAATAAAAATACAGTGAAAACTAAATATTTTATGGATTATAATTCATTGGAAAAACAGATAAATTATATATTGAAAACTAAATATTTATTACATAATTTAACATAAATACAAAATGTGATTTCCAGTAGTAACCCTATGTTTATAATTATTTGGGTAAACTGTTTTGGAAAATTGGAAAAAAAAGGTAAACTTTGAACCAAGGCAACAGTTATAATTTATGAAAAAAAAATATTTTTTCGGTTATTTAAATAAAGCACGTATCTTAAAGAATATCTCAAGTGATTTTTAAAAATACTTTTTTGATCCAAAAAGTTCACAAACACCCTGATTTCGCACGCCTTCAAACTCGCCTAGATACAGCAGCATAGTTGCGCGCCCGAATATCAGTGTACCCCTGTTCTGCGACTAATTACATAATAATTGAGTTTCAGATGTTAATTTAAATTGACAGTGAATAATTTTGAATAACTTAAATTTTATTCTAACGGTACGCAGAACTAAATATTACATACAGTTGATCTTTCTTTGACATATCGGAGTTAAATATTGGATTTTGAAAAAAAATTGACGAGAATTAAGTACAATCATTTCTTAAAAATGCAATTACTGGAGTGGCTGGCTAAAGTTGGTGGTGATTTTTTTTTACCGTGTACAAAAAAGACACAGCAATAATATCCTATTAAAATTAGCGTGAAGACTCGTGAAGATTTTTATTCCTACTCCATTAAAGGCAAAAAATTGGAAAAAAAAATTGGATAAAAAGGTAAACTTTGAACCAAGGCAACAGTTATAATTTATGAAAAAAATATATTTATTCAGCTATTTAAATAAAGCACGTATCTTAAAGAATATCTCAAGTGATTTTTAAAAGTACTTTTTTGTATAATAAGTTCACAAACAACCTGATTTCGCACGCCTTCTATCTCGCCTAGATACAGCAGCATAGTTGCGCGCCCGAACATCTCAGTTCTGTGCGTAATTACCGAGTAAGTAAGCTTCGGATGTTATTTTCAATGGTTTTTTTAATGTCACTGATTAATTGAGAACACATCGGTAAAAAAAATATTCATTTCGGGAACATGCCGATCTGGGGTCAATGTCGCGCCAGCGCTCAAATTTAAGCCACTGTGCGGCGGCTTGAAGTGTCGCGGGACTCGGTCGCTCCGAAGTGTGCGTGTAAACGGCGCTATTTTTAGTAACTGTTTACTTGTGCAGGAGTTCGGGGAATCTCTTTTTTTGGGAAGTCCTCGTTATTTTGGAATATTATTGCAAATGTAATTTTTTTATATTATTTCACGTGAATAAGAGCTGAAAAATCTGAAAAACGAGCTAAGAAGCTAAATGACTTTTTTGGAGCTGACGACGTCGATTTAGAGCCAGATCTAGCTCTAAAGGAGCTGAATTGGCAACACTGATGCCCCCTAGCGATGTCCTCAAAACTCCATAAATGCGAAAACACCCTAGATTTGAAATAGTCGCGTTTTATTGTCGGAAATGATCAGATTTTCAACTCGGTAAGAGGGGAAGTGCAAAACAAAACTCGTAACGTTGGAAAAAGCTACTCTTACTACTTTGAAATCCCAAAGGATTTTTGAAACCATTCCTCAGAATTTTGTAAAAATGGGTCGAAAACAATCATCGCCGCTACCGATTTCACTCCAGATTGCCAAAAACTTTTTCTGCACTTGGTGCTCTCTATTTCTCCCTAGATCTAGGGATTTTTCAATAGTCATGGCAACGAAAAGTCAAACCATAGAGTTGACCATAGAAGAAAAATTTCCTCGTCATTTTTCATTTGATCGTTTTCGGTTTTTTTTGTTGGGCTTCGCGCTTCGCCTAATTTAGTAAAGTAAGATAGTAGAGTTTCGAAAAAAGTCATGAAAAATGATTAAATAAAAACTAGGTTAAATAATTAAAATTTTATCATCACTTTTTAAATGTGTGTTGAATTGTCATTGTGTTGATTTATCACTGAACCCCCTATTCGCTTTTCTATCCCATTAAAAACAGTTTGTGAATGCCTACGTAATATATATACGACGTAGAACTACATTCATTTCTATTTCACTGAGCGAATGAAAACTAACTTCGGTAATTTTTGGATAGGGCCTGACACGCTTATTACGAATATTTTTTAGAAAAAAACTTTATATTCGCCTTAATTACTATAAAAGAAAACTTTTTGCATTTTGGGCGGCGGAAAATTATGAATTTAAATTTTCAATTGCGTTAACCAAAATTCACTTCGCGAATCGATGCGGCGGCAATCAGCTGCCATTAGGTACGTCACTGTTATGTTGGTATCCCTGATACATTGCGTAGATACGACTATGGCTAACTTCGTGGAATACAAATGGATTTGTATCACAAACCATGTTACACAAACCTAGCGTAGCCGGTAAACTACTTGAAAACTGGGATGTTTTTCTTGCCTTGACGCGAGCAGGCGTTATTAAGGGGCACTTTCTTTTGTATCACAAACCATATTACACAAACCTCGGTATCCCACGAAGATAGCAACGGTCGTATTTAGCTCTTGTTAATGCATCAGTGATACCAACATAACAGTGCGTTCCTAATGGCGGCGCGTTGTCGCCACATCGATTCGCGAAGTGAATTTTAGTTTTACGCAATTGAAAATCAAAATGTATAATTTTCCGTCGCCCGAAATGCAAAAAGTTTTCTTTTATAGTAATTGGCGAATATAAAGTTTTTTTCTAAAAATTATTCGTAATAAGCGTGTCAGGCCCTATCCAAAATTTACCCTAACTTCTACTAAGTAGCAAACTCCCATTGTCAACATTTACTGCCAATTGTGTATTTTAACATAAAATTCTAGTCCCCCCCCCCCCCCCTCCATAGCATTTTATAAAATCGGTTTGAGAAATCTACAATTTCAAGATCATCATTTACATAATTACATCATTTTAAACACATTTTTTGGTCATAGGCACTGCTCAAATTTTAGAATGTCATAAAATCCTAAAGGAATCGACACCAAAAATAACCAGTTCCTTGGAAAAATAATTTCGGGCAATCCAGCGGCACCAAAGTCACCTGATGGTCACCTGGACAAAAGCACCTTGACAAGAATATTGTTGTGCATGAGTTTTTTTAAATCTTTATTTTTATCTTTTCAATATTTATATTTGATTTTTGAAAAAGACATTTTACCAAGATTACACACTTTTTGTTGATAAGTGAAGTTTCAAAATTTTCCAAGTATTTTTTTTTGTTTTTGTTTTTTTCATAAATATGGCAAAATACTACTTTATCGCAACATAAATTTAAAAAAAATATATTTTATGGGTATCAAAAGAAAATCAGTATTATTATTAATTATTTATTTAATATATTATATTTCATCAGAATAATATACAAAATTAAACCAATTTTCAAAGGTTTTTTTAATATATTACACTAAAAAGTATGTACCGTTTAAAAAAAAAACTACTTTCTGCCAGCCCTTTTGCCTATATATGGCCTATATAAACTGGACGGGTGCCCTCTCAAACGCCACCTGCAAAGAAAGTACAAGGGGGCGCCTTACGTTCCCATCAGCTAAAAGCCCAAGTCTGCCCACATCAACAATTATTCGTCTCTTTTCCTCAATTGAAAATGTTTATACTATATTTTGACTCATATTTTTTCAACTTCCGTAAAAATGTATGTAAGCACATACATTTTCATAGGGGCCATGTTTTTTTTTTCTTTTGCAATTTTACAGGGCCGTAAAAGAAGGCAGAGAAAAATATAAGAAAATTGCTATTAATAATATTAAAAGGGGAGCGTTGAGACAATCTACTAAGAAAGGAGAGTCTCGTTTGTGACAGGCGGGCGGCATGGATTTGATTTGTAAACAAATTTACAGTTTTATTCTGAGAATGATGAAATTGAAAGACTCTGTATTAAACCCAGTCAGTGCAGGAAACACTATAATTTTGTATGTACTTTTCACTTTATTTACAATTGAACCTGCTATATTCCATATTATCTTACGTCGAATGTTAACAATAGAACCCTGTGGATAACTCTTTGACTCTTCATACTGTTCTTATGTCTGTCTCGCAACACTTCCTCTAAGCTTCAATCTACCCTAACCCCTATTTCAAAATAGGTAAGTAGGTACCTAAATATATGTATCAAGATGTACCCGAGAGACATTTAAAAAGAAAATATAAAACCATTTTTTTTCTTTCACATATCGCCACTGGCAAGAACCTAATGCCAGGAAGCTGTATAATATATATTACATCACAAAGTTTCTAATTTCCACATTTATCTACACAATTTTTTTTATTACAAAACTGATTATGTTTATGCATTATAATCCCGCACTACCCAGAAATGTAACGAGGATGAGGTGATGAACGTCCTTGAAGATTGTTCTGATATTGTCTGTGTCAGTAGCGATGGTGAAGTGGTAGTAGCACTCTCTTGGCCTGATATTCAAGGTCTGACTGTCTGCCACTGGGTTGGAAGCCTTGGCTTGGGTCACCTCCTAAAGTAAAATAAAATAATGTATTGGTATGAGTTGATCATGCGAGAAACACCGCCCAAGGCTAATTCCTGGAAAGGGATATGAAGGTAATGCAACGAGAGTTGAATTCAACAAACTAGCTTAGCAATGAATTATATGTGTGCATCGGTATACGCTTCCACCAATTTTTGTCTTGATTATGGCATTTTTACTATTACTAGCGGAAAAGGGACAGCAAATGTACATGATGGTTGTAAAAGAATACTGTTTCCACTCTTACAGCGTGTCCTATTCATATCGGTCCCAGTTCAATCGGGTGCATATATCACAAGTGAAATAATCTCAGTTTCATTTCTCAGTTAAATACGTATCGGTAATATTATTTGTTTCAGTTATTCAACTAAATTTTACTATTTTACATTTCATCTCGTACTAATTGGACTACATTAACATAAAAAATTATATTCAAAAAAAATCCTGCTTCATCAATTTAAAAATACCCATATGTATGAAGAACGAATAAGCACTAGAGCCTTGAGACATTCACATGTAAAATCTTTTAACATCCCAGTTTGTCAAATCTCCTATGGAGAAAAAAGCTTTAAATACAATGCTATTAAGCTATTCAATTCTCTTCCTATTGACATTAGAAACACACAAACCAAAACTTTCTTTAAAATTAAAATCATTGATTACCTCCAATAAAAATATACATTAGAAGTATTTCATGACATACTAAAAATTGTGCCTACTGTGTTTATATATGTATAATATGCCTTTTGGTCAAACTGAAACTTTATTAATTAATTACTTAAAATTATTATAGCTTCGCCTTCATCTTCTACATTCATTCTTGAATTGTATAATTTATTCTATTCTATTATAAAAAAAAAAAAAAAAACAAAAAAATATCGATTTTATTTCATCTGACATTTTCACAATATTGTATAAACTAAAACCTAGTTCAACCACTATGTAAATTGCCATCTCAAAACAGGCGTTACACACCTAGTGAGATGGGCAATACATCACTATTGTAACTAAATGTAATATTAAAATAAAATAAAATTGTAATAATTCTAACATATGAAGGAAAAAATCTATAAACTATCATGTAAGCAGATAATATTATTGTGTTCTGATGCCGTTCAACTGATTATATTTATTTTATCATATTTTGACTGTGGAAAGATTTTCCGACTGCCCTCGAATGTAACCGATTTTCGTCATTTCCTATCCGAATTTAAATTATTGAGAGCCTAAATTATGTTTCAATTCCATCAAAACTGTGAAACAACAACAATGAAATCTTTCAAATACAAACAACCTGAGTTTCATTGGTTCAACCTCTATACAAAACCAAAGTTAAGCATGGACTAATGGACTTGGACTTGCGAGTTCCGTGACTCGTGACGTCAGAATCAACAGATTCAGTCGTGCCAATCAAACAGTGTGTTTTAATGTGATGGTGTTTTATTCATTTTTAAATAACGAGTTATTAATTCTTTGTATAATAAAACTTATTTACATATTCAGAATGAGAACCATAATATTTTTAACTGGAGTTCATTATTACGTACCACTAGCATATTCTTTATGAACATCTTTGTCCTGGTATATTCATCTTTTATTTGAGTACTTCCCGGTGCAATCATGTACCGGTGGTAGGCGGGGAAGTAGTCTCCAATGCACCTACCTTCCTTCACCTTCCTCTCTAGAATATCTTGCTTGTTCAGAAAAACTATCAATCCAGCTTCTAAAAGAAACCTGTGAAAATGAAAAATAAATCATTGATGTGTGAATATTTTTTTAACATCCTTGGAATTAATACTCACAAAAATATGTGGAGAATATAATATGATGTGGAAGAGTATTAAGAGAAAGACATGGCACGATCAACTGAGTCAAATACTTACTTGAGTCGGGTCATGTCAAGATTCAGAATAACAGAAGAGTATGTAATAGACAATATATATAAATATGAATGAAGCAAGGCGTGTGCCGAGACAGAGTTGTGTGTTGGTCTTTCCTCTCTGCCTACCCCTGCTGGGAAACGGCTTGATGGGTGGTAAGTCAGTTTTAAAAATAAAATAACTTCTCTCATGGCCTATGTCATCTTTGAAGATGCTGTGTGGAGGGTCTTTTTGAGGTAAGGATCATTACTTTTGAAGAGGCCCTTCACTTCTTCCTCGTGAGAAGGGAGGAAACTCAGAGCCCAGAAAATTGTTGAATTCAACAAGTCGTAAAAACGACCCATTCTCATGAGACAAACAAATGTCCACCGAGTGCAAATTTTGGGTGTTTCCTGACTATGAACCGGTACCGAAGGGTTCAATGATGCTAGTTCCCCGGAGCATCTTCCATTGTAATACCGGTAGAACAAGGACAGCATCCCTAGGTGAAGCCTGTGAATCTATCAGACGGACTGCCCGTTTCTGCACAGAGTCTAGAGTTTTTTCAGGTATTTTTGGGCTCCAGATCAAAGGCGCCTGCCAAATTCAAGTTGTGTACTATTAAAGTATCTGTGGGCGTTGTATAACTGTACAATTCGCCCGGTTTCAGAGGCTAACTTGACTATGGCTTCGATGGAGCCTCGTGCCTGAGCTGGTCAATTACAGTAACCAAGCAGTAACAGTTAGCCTTTTAGGGATCATGTCTAAAAGTTGTGTACAAAAAAATTCCATTATCCATCCAACCTACTTTATAAAGAACTAGCTGACATGTCTAATGACGCCGGAGCGTTGCTTGACTTTTCTCTACTTTCTATAAATCTCATATGCATGGACTATATACATAAACCTTCCGGAAAAAATTCTCTAAATGATAGTGAAAACCCTATCAAAATCCGTTACATAGTTTAGAAGAACTAAGCGCACAAACAGATAGACGCGGATAGTGACTTTAATTAATCCTATTTAGAGATGTAATGTTATGTGTAGATATAAAACAACTGTATATCACTCAAATACTTTGTAGATTTTTTATCAACATCAAATTTGCATAAATAAATCCTTGCCACTATAATTGGCTCTACATTGAACTTTGTGGCGGTACATAGTAAAACATCTTTTGGTCAAAGAAATGATTTATGTTTAATATTCTCCTGTTATGCTAAGCCCCGTTTATGTTTGATATTCATTCCAGTAAGTCGTCGCTTAAAGGTTCTATATTTCTAGCAAGCATACTCGTGGGAGATCTCATGTAAGTAATATTTTATGCTCCGAAAGCGAGAAATTTTGCTTATCAGAACTCGCCATTTTAACGTCACTTGACAGTTTACAGTTTAGCGACTGTCTTTTGACTAATGTCTGATAAATTAACTAACCTGCTTCTCCAGACGTCGTCAAATAAGGTAACGGCTTCCTGTAGCCTATTTTGGGTGTTGTCTTCTCTGAGGGTTTGGTCAAAGTCGCTGGACGATAACAAAAACCACACCGCGTGGATGCCTTCGAATACCTGCAAAGATCGACATGGTTAGGTTTTAATATATTATTTTATTTTATTCTTTCTCTTCTCTTTTATGTTCTTTTTTTAAAAAACGAAATATGTATGTAGGACTATAAAATGCAATGCTAACACCAGTTACCTACCTTTATTATGAAGTATATGTACATATTATTTTATTATTATCATTTTGTTTAACCTTTCCTTATCTGTGGTGTGTATTTACTACACATTGCTTCTAATAAGTTTAATAACTCTATAAATATAATAAATTCTGGGTTCAGATTTTAGGTATTCCTCTGTTATACATTTTTGCACTGAATTAAAAAATAATACTTTACATATTTTTCAAATTCAATTAAAAATCAGAGTGTTTTGTTAAAAATCGGGAACAAATACACCAATACAATCAATCATGTGACACTGCTACGCGAGTAGTCTGCGAGGAAATGACATGCTATTGATGTTCCGCTTTAGTTCGCTATGCGGGAATATGAGAAATCCACACGACCGCATAGCTGTGTGTGTGAGTCCAGCGCCCATCCAGCGCCTGCAGCCAGTCGGTCGCGGGCCGTTGTTAGATAAGGACTCCTCGCACGTTTGTTTAGCATCTGCCAATGGTTTTTTCATGGTTTCAGCAATTAAATTACAATTATTCTCATTTTTAAAATATAATAAACATAAGCGATTAACTATGAATATTCATATTTTTCCGATATTAAATTGCTTATTTTGAGATGTGTATTGACTACACAGCACCGGAACGCGAAGGATTTTTTTAGCACAGTAAGGGAAAGGTTAATAAGTATGCTAAACAAACATCAGTTAGGCTTAGCAGTCACTGCGATTAAACTCAGCAGTTTTGGAATAGCTGAAAATGCCAAACCGCGTACAAAACACACATAGCGGCTGGTGTTTTTACTTAATTCTATTTCATGGTGGTACTGAAATAGAATTAACTAAAAACGATTTGGCGATTTCAGCCATTTTCTTTCTGTTTGTTGTACAAAATATGTATACTAAATCATTCAAATTTCACCGTCCTAAAATGGGAATTCCTCGTTGGACAGTCAAAACATTTTACAACTGTGTACAGATTATGTATGTCCTGTAAATAAATAAAAATAATATTTTACCTGTAACTCATATTTTTATATCCGGTGCCTGGAAACTTGTAGTATAAGCAAGAAACTAGTAGATCACATTGAGACCCCAAAAACTGTTAATTGTTTTTCCATTTTTTTCAGCAACTAAAGTGTTAAAAATCTTTTGGAGTCGGTTTTAAGCTTCAACGCATTTTAAAAGACATTAAGGTGAATCGTAACGTACGTTATAATCTATGCGTTCATAGATGGCGTTAATTTAATTACTTTATGAAAGTACACTATTTGCAAGTTATGCTTCAAAATATTAATATGAATGTTTGCGCCCGCACATACGTATTATGAATATGAAAAAATAATTTTATCTAAATAAAAACTCAATATTGGATTGAATCCCCGTTACAATATTGTATTTGTACGTTTTCCTTGAAGAAATTCATACGGACAAAACTATATTTCCATAATCATATGCGTACGTACGGGTGCAAACAAATAATTTGTCTTAATATTTTAAAACATAACTTACAACAAGTGTATTTTCACAATATAATTAAATTAACGCCACTTCTGAATGCGTAGATTATAATGTACATTACGTTTTACATAAAACAGCTGATATTAACCCCATAGCAGCCTATTTTTTTTTTGTGACCCAAAAATTCCAAATTTGGACTCAATTTACTCCAAGAAGAAAGCTTAAATCAAAAAAGTTGTACCGCAAAATCGACTCCAATTGTGAACAAACTTACTTGTATCCACTTTTTGCGTTCTCCTCGTTGTCCCCCGACATCAAACATCCAGAAATCTACTGTTCCGCCCGGCATTCCTTTGGGGACCTGCACAAATAAATTTAGGTCATTATTTTTTTTATGTGAAACTGCACAAGAGTCCCAACTGCTCCCAACTGTCTGGAGCCAGTGAGTCTATGGCATCCTCAAATTGGAGTATGTTGTGAGGATGAAGTTAATGGGGAGGGGGAAGAGATGGGGTAGATGAAGGTGGGGAAGTACATGGCTATTCAGATCTTGTTACCAATCACGGCTATAAGATACTGAGAGTATCTTCCACTCCGGAACGTGCTGCAAATATGCTATTTATTATTTTTAATTATTAAATTGTAAAATAACACAAATTATTCAAATAAATATACTTAATTGTGCTTAACAGAATTTAGACAAAAATTTTATTACAACATTTTTCAATAATACAAATGAAATAATATCTTAATTCTTTAATGGTAAACTAATATTTATGAGATGAGGTTTTTATGCAAAGCACAAAGGATAACAAATTATTGCAAAAATATCCAGTTCCACTGGAACCTTTCCCTTATCGGTTTACCGTGCTTAACAATTATTACAATATGTCACGTCACCCTTTGTCCAATCCGTTATTATTTCTACATATTTTTAAAAAACTTAAAAATTCATTACTCTGACAGCTAGTGAAACATATATTTTATTTAATACATGGGTAAATTTACCTTGACTTTAAATTCTAGTTTTTGTATTCCTATTGTCGTCTGTCTGCATTGTAATATGTCAGCGTCATCTGGAATATAGTCAGGCTTTCTCACCAAGTCGATTCGTTTTAGGAAACTGGAAACATTAAATAATATTACTTCACCTGCATGCATCTGCACAAAAGCAAAAGCATGATATTTCATCACAGATGAAAAACTTGGCTTGACAACACTATTTACCTGCATACCTAGAAAACGCTACCTATATTTTTTATAACAACGAACAGTTAATAAAATCACTTCATATACTTTAAGACTACGTAGTATGCGCATAAAAAAGAAGAAGAAGATTGTTTGAAAGGGAGATTTATAAATTTGAATTTTAGAGAGAGCGCGCTAATATTAAAAAAACTATCTAATTCAGACGTTTCAATTTTAGTTGATAAACTCGACACTTGAAAGCTTATTGACGAATGTGAACCTTCTTTCAACAAAGTTGATCAAGTCAGAAGTCTTGTCATTCAATAAAAGTTGCTCAACTAAAATGGAAACGGCGAAAATATTTAATAAAGAATGACTTATATAAAACAGAGCAAAAATCTCTCGAA
Organism: Hesperophylax magnus; assembly: GCA_026573805.1. NCBI lineage: Eukaryota > Metazoa > Arthropoda > Insecta > Trichoptera > Limnephilidae > Hesperophylax > Hesperophylax magnus. The sequence continues at coordinate 5,250,135 of JAIUSX010000184.1, read as the reverse complement.
ATTTAAGAAATACTGTAAAAAACTTTTAAATGTTCAAACTATTTACGAATTATGTTATAATAACTGTATCATACTTCCAATAAGAACTACCAACATTTTCTCCATTTCTCAATGCACATTTTTATTGGCTGCTATCTTTATGTATCATCGCAAGATTAAACCCAAACTAAATGCAATCTAGACAGTGTCTTTGATAAATATATCTTATTTTAAATTTGAATATTACAATTTGAGGTTTTACTCGTTAAGTTATTCGAAAAAATAAAAATAATATTGTAAATTACTTTTTTTTTTAAATATAACCGTAAACTACTAAAAAACTTATTTTTTCATTAGAAATGTATGAACGCATATAAGAAACACCTTTTTAAAAATATAATTTTAAGGCTAAGATTATCTGTTACAGTTTCCTTTGATTAACTTTTCTTCTTTATTACAAAATTATTCACAAAATAAAAACCACTTTTGCGCTAAAATCAACCATTTGCAATGCGATTTTTATGCCTATTGACACACTGAGAATATACCTACAAATTTTTGGCACATGTTCCTAATCCTTGGAAAAGTTCAGCTTGCCAGGTGTTCACGAAACAACATTGATTAATAATTAATACCTACGCATATTCATTAATCCAAGTTTTAGATTACTAATATATGTTCATAGAATTAGTTAAATTATTTCAGAAACATTCAATTTGGTTCAATATTTGGTAAATTTTATAAAATTTGGATACAAACTATTCAGCGCTGTCAATCAGTTGAAATTCATTGGATCTTCTGAGACATTCCTTAATGGCCGGATCATTCCACAAAACTTGTACAAGGTCAAAGTATTCCTGAAAAAAGCATTATTACAAAAATTAAGCAGGTTAGTGTTTCCCGGACACACATTATCCATTCCACTTATCTTCAGTCTTCACATAACTTACACTGATATCTGTGCATCAGTCATCGATACATGAAAGTACGTTCCAGTCATAATTCCCGCCATTGGAAATTTGAGCTATCTTCTAGTACAACACTCCCGCACCAGCGCAAACGCATCGTGCAAATTCCGATGTGCACAAAACTTTGTTTTACCACACTACAGCGACAGCAGAGGGTGATATCGAGAAAGCTCGGCCGGCCGAAACTGTGACATGAGCGAGACAGATTACACTCCTAACGGAAAATCACGTGCTGGGCAGTGCAGATATATAACTCATTTCGTGCACTATCGATGCATGCGCGAATCAACTTAAAGGCAAGTGAATTTGAACAACTTTGATCATATTTAATCCAATGCGTTTGAAATAGATTCGTTCAGAAATACTAATTTACAATGTTAGCACTACAACAATCACACATTGCCCTCATTTCACGGTGAATTTAGATGGTTTTGTTAGATTTTCAGCAATTTTGTCCTTTAATGTCGAGATGATATTGCGAACGCTGATGGAGCAGTATTATTTATTCAATTACTTTACAAATGTAATTAAGTGGAGTGAATGAATTAATAGTAGTATATTACATACTAGATACATTTTAAAAGTGAAATGCACAGCTGGCAATTTCAGTCATGAGCCGCATCTGCTAGTTAATTAAGTCTTGTGTTGCCTTAAGTTAGGTTAGGTTAGTTATTACATTGAAAGATTGAAAAAACATATTTACATCTGTGAAAGTGCCTCCTAGCTCCCTTATCTTCATCGCAGCATCCAAAGCCGCATCTGAAGCTAGTAGACCTAAAGGTTCCAGATGAGCGGAGAGCTCTGTCGCAGCCTCGTGGACGTTTCTTCTTATCTGCATTGCGCGGTCTTCCCTTTCTCTAAGGAAATTATACAAAATATTGATCAGTGCTATTGTCACAGTCTTTCTAAAGGAGCAAAATCAAACCTTAGCCAGATTAAAATTTGATAGTTTTGAAACTTCACGTACTCTCTCGCTAAATTTGAAGGGGAAAGTGAGGCCAGGGAAATAAGCTTCAAATGATGTCACATAAATAAATCAAGACCTTAGTACTTAGTACAGGAATTGGAGTGCCATCAATTCAGTGCCATCGAGCAACGACAGTTTGCAAATGGCGGCTATTGTTGTTATACTCGTTGTTACTGCTGATTTTTGTGTTGTTTTACCGCAAGGATATTAAATAAACTTCACTGTTAAGACTATTCTAAACAGTGAAGTTTACTTAGCGAGAGTACAGATTTCGTAATTTAAAATTCGCGCTCCCAGACCTGTACTCTATTCGGCCTCGTTGTCCACTAAAATGACTTAAGTATGATTATTTTTAAGACTGTATTTAAAATATATTTACTCTTTGGAAAAACCTTTGATGTGAAGTATCCTCATTTGTTTCAAGACGGTTGTCTTTCCTGCCTCGCCAGCGCCCAGCAGAAGAACCTTAATAGCCTTGAAAGAAAATCATAAATTGTGAACAAGAAAATTTAATGGGTGAATACAGTTTTAAGTTTAAAATACTGAGAATGACCAGGCACGATAAACTGGTCTATAGGACGCACAGTGGAAATTTTAAACATAAAACTGTATTCACCCATTAAATGTATTGTGCAGTGGCAGTTCTTCCCTTGGGTCAATTGGTGTTTGACCCCCAAAATTATAAGACAACAATAATAATAAATGATGTGCATCAAAACAACTGGTCTTATTCTTAATTTATTTGAAATGAACCGCGAAATAGCAGGGCTGCGAGCGGCGGCGGCAAGTGACAAGCAGTGACATCTATAGTCTCTAATATAATGCTTTCATTCACAAGTCCACACGATTCACTGGGTCAATTTAAAAAATGTCCCCGGCTTTGGCATCTTCTGTCTCTATGCGGGCCATAGAATAAAAAAGATGGCACTATGTCTTTTTTTTTTTTTTTTTTTTTTATATTTACTCCACACAGGAGGCCCTGAAGAAAATAATTTCCCTCAGGGCCTATGTCATCTTTGGGGATGCTGTGTGGAGGGTCTTTTTGTGGAGAGGAAGGAGTGAACATGGGTCTTGAAGAATCCCATGTTGTAGGAGGGAGGAAACACAGAGGCCGGCAGTTCGTTCCACAGCCGAGCTGTTGAACTTAAGAACGAATCGTAGAAGCGACCCGTTCTCATGTGACAAGTGTCAACTGTGTACAAATGTTGGGCGCGCGTTTGGCGTGTATCCCGACTACGCACCGGCGCCGAAGGGATCAATGACGCTAGTTCCTCAGAGCATCTTCCATTGTAATACCGATAGAACAAGGACAGCATACCTACCCGACGTCTGTGCTCTAAAGATTGCAGTCCGTTTGTTAAGATTGGGGAATCTATCAAACGGACCGCCCGTTTCTGCACAGAGTCAAGGGTTTTTTTCAGGTATTTTGGGGCTCCAGACCAGAGATGGCTGCCAAATTCGACAGTAGGGCGCACTTGCGATTTGTACAGGGTGAGCAGTTGTGTACTATTAAAGTATCTGCGGGCCCTGTACAGTACGCCCAGCTTCTGAGAGGCCAACTTTACTCTGGCTTCGATGGAGCCCCCGTACCTGAGCTGGTCACTTATAGTTACACCAAGCATATCAATGGAAGGCCTGTTCGGAAGATTGCTTCCGTTGAAGGAGACTAGATTATCATTTGGATCCCTTTTAGACGTAATCAGACAGGATTGGGTCTTTGAAACATTAAATTCGACGAGATTATTTTTACCCCAGGAGGAAATACTCTCGAGATAACCGTCCATTCTCTGCTTCAAAGCCCTCCGAGCCGTTGGAGTTTGTGTGCCCTTTGGGGGCTTGTCAAACAAAAAGCTATCATGAACTGTACTGTCATCCGCGTAACAATGAATCGGTGCACATGTCAAAAGGTCATTGATGTGCAACAAAAACAAAGTCGGAGACAGAACCGATCCCTGTGGGACGCCAGCATTTATGGAGTGCGAGGAAGAGGTGAAACCGTCAGCAACCGCCTGAATCGACCTATCCCTTAAAAAGTCAGCAATCCACGTACACAGGGATGCGGGAAGTCCGTAAGAATGCAATTTGTTGACAAGTCCTCGGTGCCAGACCCGGTCAAAGGCCTTGGATATGTCTAGTGCGACCGTTTGGGTCTCACCGTGACGTTCCAGGCACCGCCCCCAAACATGCGTCACATACGCGAGAAGATCACCGCACGAGCGGTTCCGCCGGAATCCGTATTGACGGTCGTTGATAATTTTGTTCTTCTCGAGGTATGTGAGCAGTTTGTCGTTGATCACACGTTCCATCACTTTGGACAGAACTGATGTGATCGCTATGGGGCGGTAGTTGGCCGGGTTGGAGCGGTCACCTTTCTTGGGAATAGGGTGAATTACCGCTTTTTTCCAACCAGAGGGCACAGTGCCACACTTCAGGGACATTTTGAAGAGCTTTGTCAAAACTGGAACTATTTCCGCAGCACACCTCTGCAATACCAAGGCAGGTATTCCATCAGGTCCACTAGCTTTGTTAACATCGAGCCCCCGTATGACGTGGAGTACATCCCGATGCCGGATCCTCAGCTTTTTCATATAGAAGCCGCAGTGAGGAACCGACGGCGGAACAGCACCCCCGTCGTCGAGGGTCGAGTTTTCCGCAAACATTTTCCCTAAAAGGTTTGCCTTTTCGGTGGCGGTGTTTGCTAGTGAGCCGTCAGGTCTGGTAAGAGGTGGCAAACTGGGTTTGCAAAAATTTCGACCTATTGAGCCCGCAAGCGACCAGAATGCTCTGCTGCCATGCGGGCAGGCAGCCAGCTTTTTGCTGATCTGCAGGTCGTGTTCGAATTTTGATCTATTGATGATTCTCTTGCATTCCTTTGCCGATTTGTTGTATGCTGATCTGCTTTCGGGCGTTCGAGATGTGTTGTAGGCTCGGTAAGCCGCGTTTTTTCGTCGAACTGCTTCGGAGCATTGTCGACTGAACCACGGCTTTGAGCCCACACCAGTTTCTTTAGTAGTCGATTGTATGAAGCCATCCATCGCCGATTTGATGACTTCACCAATCTCCTGGGCACATCTTGAAGGGTCCGAAGTCCGAAAACAAACAGCTGACCACGGAAAAGCATTGAAATGGGCCCGCATACCGAACCAATCTGCTGACCTATAGTGCCACACTTTTCTCCTCAGCCTCTCATTGGTTGGTCTGAGGCTAACGGGGATTGATGTCGTCACTAGGCAGTGGTCAGATGATCCCAGAGGCGCTGTGACGTCAATCTTATAACCGTGTGGCACAGTAGTTAAGAATAGGTCTAACAGATTGGAGCGGTGAGTCTGGACATCAGGAACCCTTGTAGGCTCCTGAACCAATTGCTCTAATCCGTAGCAAATGGCAAAGGATTCCGCCTGTCGGCCAGCCGAGTCCGTTGGGCCTGAGAACTTCAACCATGGTTCGTTATGAACGTTGAAGTCCCCCAGAACAACAAACTCGGCCGAAGGGTAGCGGGGCAAGAGATCATCAATAGTATCGCTCAAATGTTTGAAGAGCTCGGAAGTGTCTGATTCGCTATGGTTCGGTGAGCGGTATAGACATGCGTAGAATCTTGCCGTACTGGCAAGATTGACGCGCACCCACATTACGTCGAATCTGGAGTTTTCCAGACTCAATAGTCGCACACAGTTGACGTCAGCTCGACTATAGAGGCAGACTCCTCCTTTCAGCCGGAATTTGCTTGCGAGGGTAAAGCCCGGGCAGTCCAGATAGGAGGAGTCTGGCGGCTCGGCTATCTGAGTTTCGGATAGGAAAAGAAGGTTGGGACGTTGGGACAAAAGATGGTGATGGACGGAATTTAAATTTGTGTGCAGGCCGCGAATGTTGGCAAAATTTACCAACAGTTTTGGCCCGCACCGGGGACGCCTGCTACTCGCCGCTGTAATGATGTTAAGATTGTTGTGTTGTATGTTCATGAATTTAATTAATTTTTTTTTTTTTGTAGGTGTAGGAGGTGAAAGGAAAGGTCTGGAAAGGAAAGGTATGAGGGGTGGGTAGGAATCTGGGGTTCAGGCTGTCTAGGAGTGATGAGCGTTTGGTTCCAGCCCACCCACTGCGGTGCTAGGCGATAGGCCGGGAGAGTCCGGCTGGAGAGGGCATCCAATGCGCCCCAAACGCTGCTGCTGGGTCCCCTCCGGTCACGAACCGGCACAACAGCAGTGGCGGGGTTTTTTCACTCGCTGATGGGGCAGCCCACCCTTAGTCGTGAGCCTGAGGGTCGGGCCCCTGTACTATCGAGCGGCCCGGACAGCGGTAACCGGTTGTAAAGGGTCTCCCTCAACCAGCATCTCCCAACCGGCCCGCCACGCAGAAGGTGGGCCGACGCACCCGCCACCAAGACCCGGGCAAACCTTAACCCATGAACCCGGGCACCCCTGCTAAGTCACCAAACGTAGCGAACCACTTGGGGTGACCTGTGGCAGAGGTGTTGGTCATCCAATAAATGGTTCCCAGGGCGGCGGTACCCATTCCCGCCTACCAAATTGCAAATGTCTTTCGTCTAAGTAAAAATTAGATACTGAAGAAAGCTTAGGGATGCTTAGGTCATGGCCGTGAGGGACACAGGGCGATGAATATTATATGTTTTAAAGAGATGGTGACATAAACATATGTCGGTTTTTCATTTTACATGCTTGTTGTGTGTGGAGCAATGGTTGTTTTTCAATTGGTCAGTTCGGGAAATTTTTTAAATAAGTCTTTACTTGTTTTCGATGTAGAATGAAGCTGAATGACCTACCACGCCTGGATCCCTAGAGCCGCTTATGGTATAGACCTTGCGCAGAAGAATAAAGTTCGCTAAAGCAAGCTAACTGTAGCGCAGTACATTGTGGAAATTTTAAGTGCAGGATCTGGACTTAATCGGTTTATGTGGATTCCATAACGGCCCGTCTGGGAATGAGCTAAGTATCATAAATTTGTAAATGCCATCTTTGGCGTAAAATCATGTGTTTAGGTTTGAAAATTTGAATGCCTAGAAATATAATGGACCTTTGCTTTAACCCATAAAAATCTTTTAAGTTTTTTTACACCTAAGCCCTGAAAAAATACTGCTATTTACAAACATTTTTCGGATTGGTTTTTATTACGTAATGTAGCAAATGAAGTTGTTTAGACTCTGACCGGAAAACATTTAAATATTGTTTCTGCATAAATCGAAACAGGAGGGCGGCGGTAGGGGGCAATTTAAACCACCACCAGCGGAAGGGATACATGATTTCGTTAGAGTTTCAAGGAGTGTTGCATCGTCTTATGTGCAAAACTACATTATGTAGCATAGGCTTTATTTAAAACCTATAAAGTGAGATAAACATTACCATTTTGCAGCCAAATCGACGTTTCTTACCAATTTCGTGTGTAATTCTTAGTTTAAATCTCCCGCCAATGTCACCTGCTAGTTCCAAATGCATCCTTGAGGCGGCGCCAGTAGTGGGACGCCACTAGTGACGCTATAATTTCAAGCTTCATTAGCATTTATTTTGCGAAGGTCAAACACGTTTGGTTTGTTTACAAACATCAAATACCGTAAAATAACCTGTTTTTCAGTATTTGCGCAAAATTTACATATTTTTTTCGAGGTTATTAACAGTGTGACTGTTCGAACTCCGTAAAATTGCGATTTATAGAGTTTCGTGTGTTTTTGTTTAGTGTTTTTTTGTATTTTCGTGATTATGTCGGATTCCGAACGTTCCGAGAGCGGGGAAGCCGAATTTTCGAGGGCGGAAGTCATGAAGGTGATTCACACGGATTCGCGGGGGAAGCGTCCGAGGGTCTACGGCGAAGGCAAAGCCAAGAGGCAGAGGGTTTGTGAATTAGCTCCCGCCGACCCGCGAATTGACGTATTAACGCAGCAGATGTCCCAGATGCAGGAAATGTTGCGTCTGCTGCTGGAAAAGCGTTCGGAGGCTCCCGTCCGTGGCGCCTCGGATGACGATGACGAGGACAGCATCTCCCTGGACACCCCTGCGTCGCTTCGGGAGGAATTGGCAGGAGATTTGGGAATGGGACTCGTCCATCCGAATAAGCCGTCTCGTGACTTGGATCTCGGGGAGTGGACAACTGACCTAAAGCAGCCGAAGATACCATCGGCCGACCCAGGGAGGGTGAAAAAAGTGGAGCTCCTTCAGCATCTGGGGACGGCCAACTGGAACAATGTCCGCTACCTCGAGATCCAGAAGTCGTATGCCGCAACCCCTCTCTTCTCAATGTTGGCATTGAACCCTGAATTGAAGCGCCTAGCTCAGGAGGAATCGGCCAGTACGTCAACGGACTCCTTCTGCGGCTCCCTGACCAATGCTCTTTCCCTGCAGGCTGATCTCCTGAAGGCCTCCTTGCAGGAGCTGGTCAACTGGAGTGCGGAACCAGGCACGAAGCTGAGCACTTCCACTCTCTTCGAGAAGGTGCAGTCTCTCTTCGCGGCGGGGTCTGAGTCCCAGAAGGTGTCCAAAGACATCATGCAGATGGTCTGCGGAAAACGGGCTAGCCACATTGAGTATCGACGAGAGGGGGCATTGCGAGGCATCAGTGACGGATACGTCCGAGATGCCTTAAGGAAGATTCCGCCCACATCGGAATATCTCTTTGACCCGAACCTCCTGTCGGCCCAGCTGGATAAGTTGGGGGGAGTGAAGAAGTGCCTCGCTCCTCAGCCTAGCACTTCGCGACCAGCTCCACCCGTTAAACCTGTGACTGTGCAGAGCTCGCAGCCCTTTCGTCCTAGAGTACAGCAGGGAAGAACCATCGCGAGAAGGGAGCACCCTGAGAGTCGAGGTCCGGAACCAGCCCGTAGAGCCGCTAAAGCTTTCCCTCCCCGAGGTAGGTTCCGGCCCAAGGAAAGAGCAGGGAAGCCAGACCGTAAGAGGTTTTAACAGTGGGCCCTCTTTTCAAGGGGGTCAGTTGCGCTCATTCGCAGGTAAGTGGAGGAACCTTGGCGCCCCTACTATCATCCTTAAGATGTTAGATGGCTACCGAATTCCATTTTCATCATAACCTCCACTAAATAATAATATTTATTTATTTAACTCCCCTTTCGCCACTAAGACTTCTGTGGCAATGACAGAACAAATAGAAAAACTCAAAGCCCTTAAGGTTTTAGAGTCGGCACCTGCCACTCCCTCATTTATTTCTAACATGTTTCTGGTCCCCAAATCAGATGGCTCAAAGAGGCCGGTCTTTAACTTAAAGTATTTAAACAATTTTCTGACTGTCAGTAAATTTCGTCTGGTAAACGTTTATCGAGTTCCTACTTTTCTACAACCGAATGACTGGATGGTTAAAGTGGACCTCACACATGCTTACTTTCATGTACCTGTGAGTGAGCAGCATAGATGTTTCCTTAGACTTATCTATAGGAATGAACTCTTGCAGATGACATCCCTCCCCTTTGGCTTGGCCACCGCACCTAAGGCATTCGCAACCTTCACTAACTGGGTAGCGCAGGAACTGCGGAAGAGAGGGATGAGAATTCTAGTGTATCTGGATGATTTTTTATTAGTAAACCAATGCCTGCCTACTTTAAAACAGCAGGCTATTGAAATGGTGGAGTTTTTGCAAGGCTTGGGATGGCATATACAATTTGATAAGTCAATATTAGAACCATCACAACAAGTTCAATTTCTTGGTATCAGCTGGAATACTCTAACTAATGAAAAGTCTCTCCCTCAGAACAAGGTTTCAGCCCTATCTTATTTGTTAAAGGGTTTTATTCAGACAGGTAGGTGGTCACTAGATAAGGGGCGCAGCCTCTTGGGCTCTTTAAACTTTGCTAGTTTTGCAGTTCCAAGAGGCAGGCTCAACAGCCGGCACATACAGAAAGGGTGCTTAGGACTCAGACACTACCACCCTTGGGAGTCATCACCAATTCCGGCAGCTACCGCTCGGGAATTGAGATGGTGGGTTCGATCGCTCACCCTGACGTCACCTATACATCTGCCGCTGTTTGAGCATTACCTAACAACCGATGCCTCTGATCAGGGTTGGGGTGCCCAGCTGGACGAAAAGCTTCTCAGCGGTGTGTGGGCTGATGACCAGCTGAATCTTCACTCCAATGTAAAGGAGATGCTCGCCGTGTTGGCTGCCTTGTCTCCTCACGTGCTTGAGCTATCTGGCTCGGGTCTTCTGATCCAGTCGGATAACAGGTCTGTCGTATCTTATCTCCGCAAGGAGGGTGGTACCAGATCAACTCAACTCCTGAGCTGTACTCGACTAGTGCTAGATGTTTTGGATAAACACTGTGTCTCCATGACAGCACAATACTTACCCGGTCGTTTCAATGAAGTAGCGGACTGTCTATCTCGTCATCGTGCTATACCCGAATGGCACTTGCTACCCTCGTTCACAGAGGTAGCATTCAGGAAATGGGGACGACCCGAAATAGACCTATTTGGCTCTAGGACAGCGCATGTGGTTCAAAGGTATGTTTCTCTTGATTTTCAGGACGACGAGGCAGACTACCACAATGCTTGGAGCAGGGACTGGGACTATCAGCTGGCTTGGATCTTCCCTCCCCCGTGCCTCATGCCGAGGGTTCTTTGCCACCTGAACAGAGCAAGGGGATTATACTTGGTAGTGGCTCCTCGTTGGGAAAGGGCATTTTGGAGAGCGGATCTGAAGTGTCGGGCCTTGGGTCCACCTCTTACGATTCACAATCTAGGAGAAGCACTGATAGACACCAGGACCAACAAACCCCCTCCTCAAGTAGAGTCCTTCACTCTGGAGATTTGGCTTTGTGGGGGTGGGACAAAAACCTAACAAGATGGTCAAGTCAGCAGAAGGAACTTCTTAGATCCGGGTGGAGAAGTTCTACCCTTCGCACTTATGCTCCGGCATGGCGGAGGTGGCAGCGCTGGGCGTCAGAGAATCAGCTTGATGCCACGCGTCCCAAAGCTGAAGACTTAGCCAGGTTCCTAGCCGATCTACACATCAGAGAAAAGCTATCGCTGAGTACCATTTTAGTTCACAAGTCAGTGGTGTGTACCTTAGGCTCTCCCGAAGACAATAGAGAGCTGAGCTCCAATCCGATAGTGAAGAAGATATTAAAAGGGATATCTTTAGCTAGACTAAGGCCTTCAAAACCCCCCATTTGGGACCCGAGGGTTGTATCATCATGGCTGGAGAAGAATTTGCCTCAACATATTACTCTCTTTGAAGCATCAAGGAGAGCAGCCACCATCCTGCTTTTGGCATCAGGGCGCCGAGTCCACGATCTCACATTGCTCCATTGCACAGCTGAAAGATTGTCAGTGGACAGTGAAGGCATCTCCATTTGGCCAGTGTTTGGTGGCAAGACAGATTCGGCAGACTGGCAACAATCAGGGTGGAGACTGGCTCGCTCGGAGTCTAGGAACATAGACCCTGTCTATTGGACGGAGAAGGTCATAGAACTGTCTAAGGAACGGAGAGCGCAGGCAATACTACCTAGCCTATTTATTACAACTTGTGGGACAGTGAAAGCGGCCTCCAGGGCAGTAATTGCAGGTTGGATTAGGGCAGTCCTCAGGGATGCTGGTGTAGAGGATCCACCTGGCAGCATCCGTTCAGCAGTGGCATCTCTGAACTGGCTGCAGAAATATAAGCTGGACGATATACTGTCGCGTGGTAACTGGAGAAGTCCCAATACCTTTGCCAAGTTCTATAGAAGGGAAATTGCAGAATCGGCTGGCCGAGTCAACACCGACCCATCTGTTGCTGACCTTTTTCAACCTCTGTAACTGGTTAGCTGATTTCTGGAAATCTTGCCCCTATTTTCTTTTTAGCAAATAAATTTAAATATTATATTTGATTCACATTAGCATAATGTCACCAGGCGATAACAAACAATATCTCACTTTATAGGTTTTAAATAAAGCCTATGCTACATAATGAAAAAGTTTTACCTTACAATAAAACTTATATTATGTACTTAGCTTTATTTAAAACCTAGGCAAGGGCTGCCTGATGAGATCTAATGAAGCTTGAAATTATAGCGTCACTAGTGGCGTCCCACTACTGGCGCCGCCTCAAGGATGCATTTGGAACTAGCAGGTGACATTGGCGGGAGATTTAAACTAAGAATTACACACGAAATTGGTAAGAAACGTCGATTTGGCTGCAAAATGGTAATGTTTATCTCACTTTATAGGTTTTAAATAAAGCTAAGTACATAATATAAGTTTTATTGTAAGGTAAAACTTTTTCATTATTACTCGGGAGTACCTACAGTTTAAAACATTCAATTCCCTTTGTAAATCAAAAATACGTTTTATTAATATTCATAGATTCATAGTTACAGCAAACGAAAGACGATACAGATGACATGCTTATCAGAAAATTACCATACTTGCACTATCATAATTTTCTAATTACCTACCTATAATAATTATAAATTGCATGGTAATATATATTATATAGCAAAGGGAAAACTACTGAATTGATAATACACGTCACATACCTTCAAACTAAAACCAATACCGCCCCCATAAAAGGCTTCAGAGTAGATAGCCGTATAGTAAATTAAATTACATAGGATGTCAATGTTTATTATTATTTAATTATTCAATTATTATCATCAATGACATCAAATATAAGCATTGTGGTAAATTGGTACTTACCTTCATAATGCTAGCTTTCAAAGTGCAGCTTGGCGATAACACGTTGAAATTTAATAAATAATAATAATATTTGGCTAATTTATATAGCGCCGCTTTCGTGATAAATCACCCCAAGGGCACTGAACAAACATATTTATTAAATAATAAATACTAAAACTACTGACTTAAAAATTAAAACTTCATATTCGAGTTTGATTTTTTTTTTTTTTTTAATTGCCGGCAACCCGGGCGTTTATTGCAAAATCATAATCATAATTACAAACAAGAAAGTAACCCGCCTCACTAGAAGATTTCTGTTCTGAGGCGGGTACATATATATGCTTTCACACACACATACATATATACAAATATATATATCAATATATACATGGAACATTCCATGTAGGTATTGTTACATAAAAACAGGAATTTCGTAGGAACTTTAAATTTACATAAATGCTAGCGTCTAAATCTCATAATAATAACATATCAAAAAATAGTTTAAACAACAGTATTAGGTATTAATAAACTAGGCATGCGTAAAACATAAGCAGTTTTAATAAGAAAGAGTAAATCTCTATAAATGTAAATAACACATGTATGTAAATAAGGAATGAGAATCAGACTAAGAAGGGATTGCTTATAACTTGCTGATGCATGCCCTTTTTTGTTTAGTAACCTTGTGTTGAAATGTTTAAGTAAACATTTTGGGTGTTTATGAGTGTTGCAATAAGTTGTTTCTTTTAGGAAGGTGTTGAAGATGAGAGGTGCTAGGAAGGATTCGTGCTTTTTGGCAAAGGTTGAATTAATTATAGTATAGCAAAGGTTCTTAGAAAAAAAAATTATTTTAATTATTTTATTACAAAATATGTGACAAGTTTAGTGCCAGACACAGAGGTAAAGCGTCGTCTCGGTCAGGGCCGGACTTCCGTCTAGGCCCGAGAGGCCCTGGCCTAGGGTCCCAATCAAGGGGTAGAGGGCCCGGCCAGGCACCAATTTTTAATTTATATCAGATGGGAAATAAGTTTTTTAATACGATAATATGACATATTTATTTATTTAATATCAACGGTATACATATACCATAAACAATGATAACATGTCACAGTTAAAATCGTAGAAATATTTAAAAAAAAAAGAATTACAAATATATGTGGCATTTGATTGTGAAATGACATTAGAGAGTAAGTAAGTAAGTAAACAAGAGATACAAGTACATAAGTTTCTATAGTGCAAATAAGGTAGAATTAGATTAAATTAATATTGATTGAAAAGATTTGATAGCATAGCCCTCTTGTACCTACCTTGCGTGCAGTTAAATAGATCTGCCACATCTGCGTATCTATTACTAACTTCATGCAACCTAGGTACAAGCGAGTGTTTGGAATACTCAGTCCTGATATTGTTGCATTTAAACAAAATTTTAGAACGAGTAGCTCTCGTGGGTATATGAAATTCAATGAGGTTAATTAAATCAGGACTGTCTATACTACCATTTACAATTTTGAACATAAATATTAAGTTGGATATAATTCTTCGATCTGAGAGTTTTAATAAATTTAGATTTTTCATCAAGTAATTATAATTTATATTTTCAATGGGAATACCGAGTTTAAAATTAATGTGTCTTAGGAATTTATGTTGAATTTTTTCGATTGAATCTGAATGTAATTTGTAGTGGGGGGACCAGATTGAAGAGTTATATTCGACTTGACTACGAACCAGGGATGTATACAAAATTTTTAATGTTGAAATATTCTTGAAACCTCTGGAATTTCGAAGAATGAAGCCTAGCATTTTCATTCCTTTATTATTAATATTATTTATATGCGATATAAAATTTAATTTAGAGTCGAAAGTTATCCCCAGGTCATTAATTTCTTCGACAGAGGTAAGGATTGAGTTGTTGAGTTTATATGAATGAATAATTGGTTGATTTATTCTGTAAAATTTTATTGAATAACACTTATTTATGTTCAGATTAAGTTTGTTAAGAGAACACCAATCAATTAACCTGTTCAAATTATTTTGTAGACCGATACAATCTTCAGCGCTTTTGATTACTTTAAATATCTTCAAATCATCTGCGAAAAGTAACGCATTAATATCTTCATCAAATATATTTACAATATCATTTACAAACAGTATAAATAATATTGGGCCCAAATGAGACCCCTGTGGTACACCACTGGTAGCTATAAATTGATTGGAAATGAACAAATTGATTTTTACAAGTAAAACTCTATCAGTTAGATAGCTAGCAAACCATTCTAAAAGTTTTCCGTCAATACCGAGCTTACGTAGTTTGATCAGGAGAATTTTATGGCATACTTTGTCAAAGGCCTTGATAAAGTCCGTATATATGGAATCGACTTGAGTTCTGTTAGCTAATGCGTTTGATATATAGTTTTCATATAACGAGAGATTTGTTAGAGTTGATCTACCCGACAAAAATCCGTGTTGATTCGGAACAATGAGATGGTTAATACATGGTGAAATTTTATCAAGTAATAGTTTTTCAAAAAGTTTAGGAATTACGGATAGCTTACATATTGGTCTGTAGTTAGTAACATCACTTTTATTACCCTTTTTAAATATAGGAGTTAGATAACAACGTTTCCAAGTATCAGGGAAGCACCCTGTGTCAAGGGATTGATTAAACAATAGAAAAATCGGCTCAGCCAGTGAAGTAATGCAATTTATCAGGATATTGGGATGTACATTATCAGGTCCAGCCTTTTTGTTTTTGTCTAGGGATTTGATTTTACTTATAACGTCGTTTAAATTGATGTGTATGGCAGGGATATGTATGCTCTCGTTAAGCGACGAAGGTGGTATATAATTGTCTGGGATATCTTCGTCATAGACGCTTTTAAAATAATCAGCAAAATAGTTAACTTTTTCATTCATGTCAGTACTACTCTTTTCTTTGAAGTGCATTGAAAGGGGTAAACCTTGTTTGTTTTTTCTAAGAGAGTTAATGTGAGTGAAAAAGTTTTGTATATTAGAAGGTATAGAGTTTTCGATTCCATTTATATAATTGAAATATGAATTTCTTGATAGTTTTTTACATTTTTTACATATTGTGGATGCTATGAGGACACAGGATTTGTAAAATAACATATCCAATTTTCCATAGGGCCCCAAATTCGGAGAGGACCCCGGCGATCAAGCGTAATGAGTAAGATTAAGAAAGGGTCGCTTAGATGGTTTAGGCATGTTGGGCAAATGAACAAAGAAAGGAGTGTAAGGAGAATATATGAAGCAAATGTGAATGGTAGTAGAAGTCGGGGACGCCCGAGGAAGACATGGCACGACCAAGTGAATTGAGTCGGGCCATGTCAAGAGTATGTATGAATATGAATGAGGCAAAGAGTGTGCCAAGACCGAGTTGTTTGGCGGTCCGTCCTCTCTGCCTACCCCTGAGGAGAAACGGCGTGATGGTAAGTCAGTTAGTTAGTTAGAAATAAAGCTAGGAATGTGAATCTTATGGATATTGACTTTTTTGGAAAACGATTTTCAACAGATTTTACAAAAATCGATCCCAAACCAGAAGTTACTGAAAAAAAATTACTGTATTGGTAAAACCAGTACGAATCGTCTTAGTCATCAACCGGTCTGTGAAATAATACAAAATTTTTTGCCGGTCAACAAGTCTAAAAAGGTTGGGAAAGGTTGATTTACACATGCAAAAAAAACATGGATGTTTAATTTTATTTTGACTCCAAATTTAATGCAAAAGAATATTTTCATAGGTAAATTGTGTAATACACAATTCAAAATGATAATAGCTGTATATATTTTTTCCACAATAGCTCCACAGGACGCAATGAGGAAAAAATTTCCCTCAAAGCCTATCTATCTTTGGGGATGCTGTGTGGCGGGTCTCTTTATGGAACTATTCCCTGGAATAATTTGAATAAATTTGAACAATTTTTTTCAATTATTTTAAATGTTCATATATCTCCAAATCACGATTAAGTGGCATAGCACTGTCCTGCATGAACTCCTTTAACAGATTTATAGAAAATATGTGGTTTGTTGTTTTCCTGTAGGTTAACGACTTTCCAAAGGGGCCACCAAACACGGTATGTCCATGGGCCCCTTCACAGCTTGAGATGGCCCTGTTCATAACCTCTAGAAATGCTGGGTACACGTCAGCTAAATATTTCTACTTTATTCTGACTACTTCCTGTAAGCTCTATAAAACATTTAAGCTGCTCCCCCGAGCTTGAAGGCTGGCAACACCCCTTACAGGCACCTATGAATCTATCACAATCGCAAGATAGATAAAAGGATAATATCATTATCTACATTTTTAGTTAATCCCGACACCGCTATCGTATTATCATTGATAATGACTTTTATTCAAAGGATAGCAATAAAAATAACAACACATTATTATAGAGCTTGTGGTTTTAATGGAGATTTACTGCTTGAAGTATTCCGATTTGATTTAGCCTTCAAAAGTACACATCAATGAATTAAACAAATCACTTTTTTAATGGTATCTAGCCAATCTTTTTATTACGCACCAACCTATTCCTAAAAATCATTTACTTTGTGGCTCACCATAATTACAATGTAGAAGCATACATTTGTTATATGTACACCATTTTAGTTTTTCATACAGACGTAGTGTAATTTATAAAAAGGTTAAGTGTTTACTAGCCAAAGTTCCCGGTGTTGCTCGGGCTTTACACAAATAGGCCGTAGACAGTACCTTCCTCGTGTTTTGGGGGTCAAGTGTGCAAAACCACAAGCTATCGCTTCCATGGAAGTGTAGTAAGTAGTAGGAAGAGTATTCAAATCTCGTAATATGTAAAAACCTAACATAAATACTATTTTATATCGACAGTCCAGAAGAACAATGTAGGAAGTACAAATTTGTAGTTTTGCAGCAGAGCTGTTTAGAGCTTCGTTTCTGCAGATCAAGAAATATAGTATTGTTTGATATTTTGCATTAACCCCTATTTATTTAATTGGAGAAATATATTCTCAAAAACAGTAAAAATTCAGAAACTAAACTATAACAGCTCTACTTCAAAACTACAAATTTGCACATCTGATATTGTTCTTCGGGACCGATATATATATGTTGCGAAGGTTGAAGATGTGTTCGGTGTTGAAATTAAACTGAGTAATAATTATAATAGATTTATTCTGTTCCCGGGATAAAACAGCCGTGAATAAATTTTAACAATATTTTATACACCACACAAGTAATTAATCACAACAGACACAGCAAGGATTATTTAGTTGTTTTGATTAGCGCGTTAAAAATATGTAAGTAGTCGACTGCCAGAGTACATTCCCGCTGTCGCTCATGTAAGGCGCTAATGCATTGAGAATAATCCATTACGTTCCTGAACATTCTAGTTATTGTCGCTACAATATGTTGCCGCCCGTTACGCCGAAGATTCTAGCGGTCGCCCAGTGGATGTAGGAATAGCGCGGTAGTTTTCTAGTACCGTCCGGCTTGACCTCTAGGTGACGGCCGAAGTGTCCAGTAGGTTCTACGACGGCCTAAGTACCGTAGCACCTTAGTGCTTGGTACTGTGTTCTAAGTAGTACCCGACACCGTCTGACTCGAGTAGTGGCGTATCACTACAGGACTCCCGTTCCAGCAGCACGGTTAAGGCAGCGATGGAAAGAAAAGCTCGTTAACTCATCAAGGCGGTCCGGAAAACGAACATGCCTTCCAGAATGTGTGGTCGTGTGAGTCCGATCCTGCTTGATAATGGTCGTAGGAAGGGTTGGTGCCAGTGCCGTTGTATCTATCTTGGCTTCAGAGGCAATGTAGGCTGGTTTGAGGCGGTCAATAGTCACTGTGACTTCCTTTCCTTTTAATAGGATGGTGTGCGTCTTTCCATGTCGGCGGACAACTTAGCGAGGGCCACTGTACGGTTGTTGTAGTGGGCTCTTGACGGTATC
This sequence comes from Hesperophylax magnus, assembly GCA_026573805.1. Lineage (NCBI taxonomy): Eukaryota > Metazoa > Arthropoda > Insecta > Trichoptera > Limnephilidae > Hesperophylax > Hesperophylax magnus. The sequence continues at coordinate 5,231,680 of JAIUSX010000184.1, read as the reverse complement.
AACCTTGTGGCGGGTGCCTTCAACAGGTCGTAGCTCGTTGAAGTGTTGCCTTAGTTGCTTGAGGAAGTTGATGGTGTCATCGTCGGTTGTTCGTCGTGCAGTGAGAAATTCTCCTGGCAGACGGAGCTGCTCGCCGTACACAAGCTCGGCTGAAGTGGTAGCAACGTGGGAAGCACTTCCGTCCAGCGGTCATTTTGGTGGTATTTGATCGCTGCCTTGAGCTGGCAGTGTAGTCTCTCCACCATGCCGTTCGCTGCAGGGTGGTACGCAGAAGTGTGGATCTAAGTCGTACTTGCCAGGTAGTTCAACTGCCTAAACAACTTCGACTCGTTGATTCTATTTCTGTCGGACATCCTATGGCATAAAAAACCTACAGAACAGATGACATGGGAAGGCGCCATAAGAACCGCCTACACAAAAATGAAAATCATCCAAATATAATCTATTACATATATATATTTATACATATAGCATTTATATAGCGGAGTTTAGTGTAATTTCACTTCAAGTGTGCTTAAAAATAGTAATTTAGTGGTCATGTTCTTAAAATTATTCCTACAGTGTGCCTTAACCAATACAGATCTAATAATATAACACTAAATGTACAGTTTATACAAAGTGATGACAAAACAAAGAATAACAATAATAGTGCTATTATAGCACCTACCCACTACCTACTACTGGTTAATTGGCGAATTAGATCCTGCATTTGTTTTGTAATTAAGCGTGTGGAATAGCCACTGTATGTCGTGTACGTCTCAAAGGTATGTCAAAATTAATAAGGGACAGAAGTTCAGTACAGTGGATGTTATTGTTTAAAATTCTATGTATAAATGTTAAACCAACTCGGCTTTGCTGAAATTTTTTAATTTGGGGGTAATATATTTTATAAATTTGTTTTGAATGTGTTCTATACCATCTATGTAAAGTTTATATTGTGGATTCCAAATTGGTGATGCATATTCCAGTGTACTTCTGACTAATGCGAAATATAACATTACGATTGTACGCGGGTTACTAAATACCTTACTAACACGTAGCACAAAACCAAGCATTTTATACAACCTGTTAACAATTGAATCAATGTGCTTATTAAATATAAGCTATTTATCAAGGTAAATAATAAGCAAAGAAAATAAAAACATAATTTAAAAAATAGCAAAAGGTAAAAACTTACATATTTGTAAGGTTTAATCCAGGATTGTATTTCCTTGTCAATTTTTTTCGAAGCAACTTGACTATCATCTGGAGAACTAAAGCATCTGGGTAGTAATTTCATTTTTAAGCTCTAGTAGAATCTAGAATAAGTGCAATATTAAATTAGCTAAAATTTAAAAAAAGCAAAATGGTCGGTATCTACATTACATTCTAAATATTATCACTCAATCGTGATTAGGTAAGTACTATTTTTTTCTTAAAAGATTACACAGATTATAAAAAAAACTCACAAATTACAAATCAAAATGTCTCACGACTTCAAAAACCAAGACTGAATTCAATGGATTGAAAAATAGGTTCACTTATACACGAACTGCAGCAAAGTTTTGTGTCATTTGGCATTGCCATCAGTCATTTGTATTTTAGATAAAAGTTGAAATATCGCAATAAAAAATTGATAATTCTTAATCTTATAGATAAGCATGCCTTATATCTTCAAATGTACATATCATTGAATTCGTTGTGTACGAATGAATCACGTCAATAAACTAGATAAAATAATACCTATAACCTCCTTTAACATTCCTAGATGATTATCTAATACAAAACTATTAATTTGTAAACTTGCTTTTCTTTAATCTCATATCTATTTTGGTTTTTATTTAAACACCTATAAAATACAGCAATACCAAGCAATACTAAAAGTATTGCGTTCTGTAGACCTTAATGTAGATTTAATTTTATGAAATTCGAATTTGTATAGTAGTTTTAGACCTTTTTTAAGGTCTATTACCCGCGCATTCGGTTTGAATTTTGAAATGCATTCTAACGGTAAACAAAGGATGAATACTATGGACCGGTACTATCACCAAATACCAGTAGACCTCGGATCCAAAAAAGTAACAAGGGATAGAATGTCAATAAAAATTTAGATAGGTTTTGGCATTTTTCAAGCATCTTCCCTTTCACCCCGCGGCTTCAAATTATTCTCGAATAGCTCCGTCCAGGGCTTTTTAGGTTCATGCTTTTCTGTGGAATAAAAATCCAAAATTGAATGAACTTCTACTTTCGTTATACAAGTTAACCATGGATTTTTATAGAATAGATTAGGTCTCTGAACACAGTATTGTGCATGTATCCATGTAAAAATTAATTCTAAAAATAATGTTGCATAAAGATTTTACCTACCCCTCCTTGCAATTATTCCAAGAAGCTGAACTCTTAGATATAAGAAAAATTTAATGTATGCAATGTCTGAAATATATATTTTCACGAAATAAAAAAAACTAAAATCGTTTCAGCAGTAGAGTAAATAATGCATTTGAGGTTCCCCTATGCAAAACGAGGCTTGCGCAGAGGCATGCTTTTTTCATTGTGCCAAAAATTTACAATCAGACTGTAGAAATTAGATGTAAAAATATATCGTCTTACAGCGTATACAAAAATGTAATAAAGACTTGGATCATTACCAATGACACAGATGCTTACCTGCTATAATATACATGCTGTAACTTTACAAATTCTTAATTTTTATTTAACTTGGTTTTTTTTTTAAATTATAATTTTTAAAAACGGAATTGTTTGTTTTATAAATATTTTCTTAATATTTTAAAACATAATGTTATAATTTATAATCTTGACCGCATAATAAAACATAAGTAAGATTTTTTGATATTATTCATATATGCATATTATTGTACTATATTTTTTCTTTAATTGTATAATTTTTTTTTATTTTATATCTACATATAAGATTAAAAAAAATTTTAGTTCTTTCTTTTTTACTTAAAATTTATATATTTATATGTAACAAAAAATTTATTAATAAATAAAAAAAAAATTTAAAAATGTATATATGTATGAGAGCCAGTGCCATAAAAGTAAGCAATTTACGTATATTTTGGTGAAATGAAAATAGCAACTCTTTACGTAAATGTCAAATTTGACATGCGTCACTGCTAACGCCTCGGCATCTAAAAAAGAACTACTTTGCGGCTTATCAAGGATTAAGCAGCCGATTTAGCCCACTTATTTTAACAAGGAATCCCGTACCTAGCGAGGAAACGGAGCAACTGATCTACCGAGCTTATGTATCGGAGATAAACTTAAAAATTTCATTACTTATTTATCACAAAAAGTAGAGAGAGACAAGGAAAAAAGTTAAACGTTTCTATTTGCTTTGTGTTGGGGGTTTTCGAAAAAGAAAAAAGTTCAAATTGGTATACATTAAAAAATATATATATTTATCATGGCACGCCTTCTGTGATATTTCCTTTTCAAATCTTTTTATAAACCTAAAATAAAATGGAGAGTGGTATATACTTTCACCACCACCCTGATAAAAGACCACCATTCAGAATAGAAAAGTTTGCTTTAAATGGCTTTAACCATGTTTGTGAACAGATTAAATAGAAAACTTCATTGGCCTGTCTGAGGCCTGGTAGTCGAAATCTCTTATGTAAACTGGTGACGTTAGTTTTCTTTAAAATCGGTACAGGTTTCACCGTGGTTGATACTTTCAGTGTCACCCTGGAAAAAGACCACCATTCAGAAACAAAAAGTTGCTTAAAATGGCTTTGGCCGCGTTTGTGAACGGATAATCAACTCGTGACGTTAGTTTTTTTTCAAATCGGTATAGGTTTCAGAGTGGTAGATGGTCAAGTTGGCAGACTGCACCGTGTGAGGCACCATGTGAGGTAAGTATCTCCAGTATTTTCTTAAATATTTTATAAAGAGATAAATGATAGACTTGGGCATGCTTAATGTTTTGTATATTCTTTCAAACAATTTAACAAGTATCGGCTGGTGTGTCTATCGCTTGAATCCCGCGGAGAGAAGAAGGTGCGGGAAACGGGCAGGCAAGCCAGCCACCCTTGAAGGCCAGTCCAATGCGGCCACCTGCAGGACGTTTGCCTCGTAACTGCTTCCAATCGAGGAAACGTGCCTGGGATCGATGGTTGATAAGTTTACATTCAACCATCCTGACTCTTCGTTGTGACCTCACAAAATAAAAAGAAAAACGTATTAGTTACAAGCATCAAATCAAATAAATGACAAACCTTCTGCCTAAACAATATCATTAAAATTACATTTCAATTCATCACAAACACGAATTCAAAACACAGATAGTCATATACATATCTACCGGACATATCTCATACACCTCTAGGATATAACAACACACAAATATCTTCTACTGACCATATTCAAATCGGGTATGTGGTGTCACAAAAACAGTTTTCCCATCGGTACCTGATGATAGATTCTAAATCTAAGCTGGTAAAATAAATTTTCCTTGCCAACTTAAATACTTGTTCATAAATATGCAGCAATGGAAATCTATCCTTAATAGTAATTGCATTATCCAGTGGAACGCCGATGGGTCTCTGGATAACATGCAAGCGTTCTAATATGATCCTTGTTAGAATAATTTGCGAAGCGATTTTGACCTTAAAGCTTCGAATAATGTATGACAAACAAAATGAGCATCGTTGAGCTAGTTAAACTTCAGGTCCCGCTAATATTTTTATGTTTTATGCTCAACCAATAATTAATGCACATCCTAAAATCATCGTCTTTTTTCATTAACGAGAATTGCAGAACTAGAATTATTGAATTAAATTATTAAATAGAATTATCATTACTTTCATGTATTATCACTTTTTAGTGTATTCGTTTTATATTATATATTACTATATAAAAATAAAAAAATCTCTTCACTTTATATGTACAGCAATTTTTTTTTTCCTTTTACACACGAGTGTAAAGCGGCCGCTACACTACTCGCTGCGACGCTTCGACGAAGTTATCCGAAGTTCGAAGTGCGTGCCCACACACTCGTGCAACTTCGCGAGTAACTCAGTCCAACTCAGTCAGTGATTGGTTTATTTATGCCGTGACGCTTCGAGTCCTTTGACTCGGGCGCATTTACCGACAACAATCGGAAGTCGGGCGAAGCGAAGCGAAGTTCGTGCCAACACTATCGTATTCGGTCAACTTCGATCAACTTCGCGAGTAGTGTAGCTGGGCTATTAAAGTTGACTTGACTTGACTTGACTCTCGTAAAGATAAATATATTTTAATTATAATTTGAAATATGTACTTATTATGTTAATTTAAATAATTATCTTGTAAATTATAATAAATAAATAAATATAAAAAAAAAGAATAATCAGAATCTGACTCTCGGTTTATACCACTAGCCAACAGATCATCAATCTTTTGTTGTACTATCTGACGTTCTGCAAAGTCCAGCCTATATGCCAGACTTGGACCGGTTGATCAGTAGTAGTTTTAATAGATATCTCTCCTATGGTGGTGCAACCTATATCATTGGTGGAGTTAGCAAAACAGGACTCATGAAGCACTTGCAGTAGGTCCCTTAGCTTATTTAGTTTATGTCTCCCACCTGCAGATCTTATGTCTTCATTAAACAAAACGAGGTTATCACTTACTTCTCCTCGGCTGTGAGCCTGCTGGAGACCTGCTGGAGCTTCAGTGCTCCGAGTTACAGTTTCAGCTCACCCTCCTTCCACCTCAAGGCTTCCCGCCCAAGTACTCAATATACTGTCATCACAGCCTCTCCAGCACCCAAAAGCACAGCTGGCAGCTTGAAGAAAGCTCCCAGTTGGAAACAGAGCAGGACCACGGAGTAGCTTTCTCCCTGCACTGCTCTTAACCATTTCTGTGGTCAACGGTGGAATCACGGTGTCTCCGACGCATTAAACCTGGAATGGTCAATAGTTTATACAAGGGTAACTTCAATATCCTTCCTAAAAATAGCCTGTTCATCATTTACAACAAGGGTAATTCAAAAGCGAGGTGAAATAAAAGGCTGTCCAGTTAACCGATCAATACTCTCCATTATACAGTTGATAACAAGTGGTATAATTATGCAACAAGGGTAATTCAAAAGCAAGGTGAAATAAAAGGCTGTCCAGTAAACAGATCAATACTCTCCATAATACAGTTGATAACAAGTGCTGAGGTCCTCGTAGACCCTAAACACTTTTGCATAATTTTGCATTCGTAGGCCCCATCAATTTATGAACGAACTTTTTTATTCCTTTATTTAAAATACATATTTTCACTGTGGTCCCCTATTAAACCCTATTCGGTTTGTCAACAGTTGCCAAATATAATTACATCAACAAAATAATAAAGGTGACAACAACAGTAATATATATACCTATTTAGTAAATATTTACCTAGCCGTCACACTTTTAGGCACAGATTATAGGAATTACGCTCCGTTTCAACTTAATTACAACAAAAAACAACTATTTACACACATAAAATAGGTTAAGAGATATATGATGCAAATGCGAATGGTAGCAGAAGTCAGGGACGCCCGAGGAAGACATGGCACGATCAAGTGAATCAGATACTCGAGTGGGGTCATATCAAGAATCAGAATAATAGAAGAGTATGTATGAAACGATGTATGAATGTGGATGAGGCAAGAAATGTGGGCCAAGACTGAGTTGTTTGGCGGTCCGTCCTCTCTGCCTACCCCTGCGTGGAAACGGCGTGATGGTTAGTTATTTAGTTAGATTCTTAGTTTGGGTTACTTATAATTTGTGCGTAGATTGAATCGAAACTTTCGCAAACGTCAATCCGTACTAAAAACATCCAAGATGGCAGCACAAGACTGTTCTTTAAAGGAGGTATCAGACGGTTCACTTGGGTGAATGTTCACTCGAGTGAACATTCATTTTTTAATGTGGATTTTAGGAAGAACTATGTTGGGATCTTCAAATACATTCATGAGAGAATTAACAGTAAAAGATTTTTATTTTATTTTAATAATTACCTAAGGCTGGACATTTTGCTTTTTTGGTTGCATTTACAAGTTTACATTGTTTACAACACACAAATGATGACAAATGACACTGACAACCATAAATAAACCACTCTCTGACAACCATAAATAAACCACTGGATTTAAATAAACCAATCACCCACTGGACCAGTCAGTCATAAATAAAGTGTAAACACAGACATAGGAATTAATAGACGAGAAGATATGGGCGAGGGGTAAAATCAACTGTTGAAGAACGAGGGAACGAGGGAACGAGTGAAGCTGACTGTGATTCGTCAATAAATCAATCTGACAGTAAATAGGCATCTCGCATTATAATATCACCATTTACTTCTTAAAAGTAAAATCTGCTTTGAATGAATAGACATTTTTACATGGGAGCGCAAATTACTCGCCACGTTATGAACAAATTTGCGAAGTCCAAATTCGGCAAAGTAAGGCAGCTTTTATTTTCAGAGTCGTAGTTAGTTTCAGAGTATTTAGTTAAGACACTTTTATAAATGTTCATAATTTACTTCCCAGCAACCAACCAGCTTTGTGTTTCGCGTCCAGACGTTTCTCTATGTGATAGTAACAACTGATTCATATTATACGATGTGAATATGCTTAAAATAAAGTAAAATAATGCTTATATATGGAATGTAATACGACAATTGGGTTTATTCTCTTTTTTCACATCTATTTTTACCAGTTTTCATAGTACAAGTCAAAATTTTGCCGTGTTATTTAGTAAAATGAACCGATGATGCCTCGACCATAGTTCGCACAAGAATGATGACGTCACGTTTTCAAATTTCATTTGAGGCCAAACGCGAGCCCAGCCGGCTCAATGGAACCGGTATGGGGAGTGGGGATAATACGCTTTTAATCACTTAGGGCAGGTCTACTAATATTCATATGTCTATGAGTGTAAATAAACTTTTTCGCGAAAATAACATAAATAATTAAAAATATCATCAGAGTTGCCAATGCATATGCTCTAAAATACCCACAATAGATATTCAAAATCCCCAAATTAGGGAGAACAAAATAACAATTCCCGACAAGTTTCTTCATAATTCTACCTCCGAAATGATTATATAGAAAATATTTATTTTTCCGTTTTTCTTTTTCGTATAATATTAATACTTATGTATTCAAAATCAGCGTTTGTTGATCCATATGAATATAATTTTTTTCAGCCATAATATTGTTCATTTTTCTTTATTACCTACTCTTTATCTTATATTTCTTTATTTCATGTACGTAAAATTTATTATTTAAAAACGAATAAAATATCGTCACAGTCATAAATTAAAACACACCGATCGGTTGTAACGACTAACGACGACGAACCAGTCTGCGTGAGTAATATACCAACGGTAAGTAAGAATCAATGTTAGTAATATTCAATATCCACATCAGGGTTGTCAATTCGTGGAGAATTCTCCATATCCCGGGGAATTTCTAAGATTTTCAAGAATTTATTGGGTTTTTACGGGGAGAACCTTTTGGCGGGGGGGGGGGGGGGATTCTGGTTATTTCTTGATTTCCGTAGAATGAGGCAACTCGGGACATATTTAAAGTTTAGCAGAAGATTTTCTCTAACTAAGTAACTTTTTCAAAAAATAAGCATAAATATTGTCGGAGTCAGTACGTAAAGTGTGGTGACTCCGGACAGCTACGTAATTTTTTTTTTTTTTTATTTGATACAATATTTTTTACATTTCAAAGTTTTCCAGTAATGTTGGCCTCACTGGGTGGCTTGCCCGTGCTGAAGCCTTCATTTTATAATATGAAAATATTATCTACATAATACATTTAAAGAGAAAATAATACATTTAATATAATCTAGTGTGTTTGTGAGTGATGTGTGTTTATATTGGTTTTGTGTGTTACGTGTAGGTTTTATTTTTATTTTATGCCAGGACATTTTGGTAATATTGTCTTTTTTGTTCTTTAATCCATTTTGTAATTTTGTGTGTGAATTTATTTTTATTTTCCTCAATTTCAATTTCAATTTTTACACTTTTGAAAGCTTTTATAGCATGGTATTGGTAGTTTCTTTGTCCAAAGCTTGAATTTACTGTCGGAGTTTTTATGTTTTCTTTGTACGCTTGTAAGTTTTTATGCTTTTCTTCTGTAAGCCGTGCTAAACTTCAGATATAATGTCTTCTGACAACTAGTAATCCATGTTCATCTTTTTATGTTTTAATTGATTTATTAAAAGAAATATTTAGGGGGGGGGGAGGTTATGTTAATATTTAAAACACGTTTATGATTGCATAAAAATATTTACTGTCTTAGAAAAACATACGTGCTTAATAGTTGTTGATCTAGTAAATAAAATACAAAAAACATATAACTGAAGTGAAGAGATGCGTGCATAATAATGTATTAAGGGTAAACATAACGTACATCACAATCAACTCGTTCATACACTGTGTAAATAAAATCATTTTATGAAAATAAAGTTTTTGCAAGTTATATGCTTTAAAATATTAGTCGCTATCTTATACCTTAATTCTTCTAAACACCGGAACGGATTTTCGGCAGGTTTATATATATAATACATGCATAGTATATTTATTAGTAGAGAAAGGTCGATGTTTTATGATCAAGTCATAAAAATATATTTACGTGCGCTTACATTGCTAACGCTGGCTGAAACTTATGAGATACATCAACATAATTTACTATGGAATTGTATATCTTTAAAAGGCCTATAGAAACCGCGATGGTTTATGTCTATCTCCTAAGGATAACCCCCAGCAAGCCGGGTACATAGTTTATTGATAAATATTAATTACACAAAATATTAACTTCACATTAGTTTACACACAACACTTACCAAAATTCACAATTTTAAAACCTCTATAAAAAGTGAATTCGCAACCTTGAGAAGGCTGGCTATAAATTAACAACACGCATACATCGGTCACGGACATCCAGCTGATAACTGTTACGAATCCAGTTGATTACTGTTACAAATCCAGCTGATAACTGTTACGAATCCAGCTGATAACTGATAACTGCGAACCATTTCATCTCAAGAGCACGTGATACATGAATGTCATGCACAATGCACATTGCACATATCCGGTGTCACTCACCCTATCCGAAGTCGCCTCATTCTACGGTATCCATCCATGGCTGAGTTGACATCGCGCTTGGGTCCCACTCAGGCGTAGTGTGTTCAATTCCTCGGCTGGCCAAGTCCTCCATCACAACACAAGCAACATTTTCAGCTAACTGTGGTGGTAGTAGGAGATTTTCAAATATTCTCAGGTGATTCGTAACCCGGGAATGTTTGTCTTTCTTTAAAAAAAAAAATATATATATATATATATATATATATATATATATATATATATATATATATATATATATATATATATATATATATATATGAATTGAAAAATAAAATATAATAATTGTGAGAACGCAGTATATTTCGTTTTCGTTCGCAGCAAATTTATTTATTTAACGCCCAGAGGGCTTTTACATGTAGGTGGTACAATTTTAATAACAGACAGTTTTGAAACATTAGAAATAAATAATAAAAATAAAATTACATTAATAAATAATATATGCAAGAACAAAATTAAAAATAACAAGAACATAAATTAAAAAATACAGCGATTTGACTGGTTTACAAAAATATAACTTCCATTTAGGAATAGTGTTGAAATAAGTCTTTTACGTAATCCCCAAATTCGCAAAGTTAATATTAAATATATTGACATCACCTAAGTATTGGTTTCCCATAGTGTGAAACCGTTGTATTGGGGAGTTCACAATGTAATTGCGCTTATGTGTGTTGCAGTGGAATAGTGTATTTTGTCGTGTTGTTACTGTAGGTATTCATAAGTTTATGAGTGGCAGAAGTTTGCAAGAGTCGAATTTAGATTTTAGAATCTTGAATGAAAAATTTAAGTCGTTTATTTTACGCCTGTCTTCCAATGTGTGTATTTTTAGAGTATTTAATAAGAAATGATATTGTAAGTCTTCTAGTGGGATATTTAATAATATAATATTTTTTAATAATACAATAGTTTTACAATAATACAATACCTATAGAATGTACAATTTTAACATCACCTTATAGAGTCGTATGTAGGTAGGTCCATTTGAATTTCAGACATTAGGTAGTAGGTATTTTTATAGCTGGGGTCACTAAGTAAAAATTTAATTTTAATAATATTATATTTTACCTACTAGCTATGCATTATTTTTAAGACAAGCGGTACAAAATCACTTTCTCTAACGGGACCATCAATGTGAGTGGTTTATTTGTGTTTATTTATGTCATCGATGTTCGACGAACGAAACCGGTCGATGACGAGACCTTTTGTTTTCCCAATGGTTTTCGCTCACAATGTGAGTTAAAATATCAACCATAAAATAATTAATTGGATAATGCAAGTCATTACAAGATTCGATTTGAATACGTTGCCTGATCAGTCGGTAATAAGTTATTACATACTTCAGAAACGAATAATTAGAATAAATTACTCAACTTTAAAAACCGCTGGGCTGAAACTTACAGCTGAGACAACAGCCGGCCAACGCGTCACGCGAAGATATGCTCTAAAGCTAGTTATTTTACAGCTTATTATCTCATAATAGTCCTCTGTCAGATAGAACCGTTTAGTCCAATGGGGTCGAAATGCCAGATTCCATACTAAAAAAGGCAAAAATGTGATTTTTTTAAATCTCGCTCAGCTGTATTGAGAGTGGTTTATTAGACAATAAGTCTATTTTAAAGCCCGAACGATAGAGAAAACACGAAAATGACTAGATAATAAAAAAATATTGAAAAATTTCAATAGAATTTTGGAGGTAAAGGGACTTGTGGGGAATTTGAAAATCTCTTCATCTGTTGTGGGTATTTTAGAATAAATGCATTGGCCATTCTTGTCCACATTCGCATTTGAACCGATGAAAATACTTTAATGCTGATTTTTAAACAGCGGTAAATTATTTATCGGGTGCAGTCATGGTTGCATTTTTGCTTTCCTTTTTGATTGAATATGATTGATAACAAAAGTACTTATTTTTATGAATGGAAATAATGGAGGTATAAATAAATGACCCAAAAAACCATGGCCTAAAAATCCCTGGACGGAGCATTTGCAGAAGAATTTAAAGCCGCGGGGTGAGAGGAAAACCTACTTAATTTTTTTAATGACGCATCCCATTGCTAATCTCACCAAATACCTCAAAAAATCATAAATCGTTATAAATGCAATAACAATGAAAAATAAAATATAATACAAGATAGCTGCCAGGCAATTTCCCTTCATCCTAGATTTGGCTTCAATGCCATTCATACAAAATCGCACGAATGCTCTGTCCAGAGCTTTTTAGGTCCATGCAAAAAAACCATGAAATCATGGTAAAAACCATGCCTCTGGCCACACTGTACCGCTTAGAGACGAGAACATCCGAGATTTTTATTTTGTTGAGAATTATGTGGTTTGTCTCTTTTTGTTATATGGCGGCGTTTCTTTTTGAGACAAAGACGTCTGTGATTTATCTGAGTATCATGTGTCTCGCTCTTGGCTAAGAAGACAGACAAGGACACACAACAGTTGTCACGACTGACGACACGACCGGCCGTAGTAGGTATATTATGTCGATGTCGATGGTGAAGTGAGTGAATAACAAGAGGGTTGTGTTCCGCATGCCGTTTTGGAAAAGCGGACGCCAAGTGTCGCGACAAGAGGAGGGAGAGTTTTGACATTGCCGGCATGTTGCCCTTTACTCCTCCCGTGGTGAAACGTCTGTTGGGATGGAAGAAATGTCCCGAAGGTTCGTCCATCGCCGAGGACAAATGGTCCGAAAAGGCCGTCAAAAGTTTAGTGAGAAAGTTAAAGAAATCCGGCGCTCTGGAAGAGCTGGAGAAGGCCATTTCCACCCAGAATAGCAATACTAAATGTGTCACCATACCCAGGTAGGTGTTGCTCATTTTGTTCAGATTCAAATTTGATAATCTGCGATTATCCATTGCGCACCATCATACGCTCCTGCAAAATCGTCATGTCACTTTCTGTTTCCAAACAATCGGGCGGGTGCGAGGGAGACGCGAAGGTCGACGTCCTTCGCAGGCTCCCGTCAAAACAATCGAAGACTACCCCAATATGGCGCCCGCAGATTTTTTATTCAGTATTTGAATTATGATTTTGACTTTATGTCGTTCATTGTGATGTTTTTGAAAGTTCTAAACGAAAAAGTGTTAATTTAATTAATTGCGGCTGTATTCTTATGTGGTTTAAAATCACCTGTTGTTTATTTTATGACATTTTCATAGCCGGTGAGTTTAGGCGAACATGGTACCAGCGTGTCTGGGGAAACTTGTATTTACTTTTTGATATCAACGTTTATTGACATTGTCAATACTCGCTTCAACTATCAAAAACCAGCCCGCAAATTGTGTATTAGTAGTGGCGTGGTGCTTTTTTCTTCATTTCCTATGCTGTATTGTGCGAAATCATCATTGTGCAATCAATGGCTCTGAATACTGAGAGAAGCTGATTTATTCTGGTAAAAATAATGTCAACATTTTTTATTGAGACCGCCTAGCGGAACGAAATAAAACTAACGAATTACCGCGAATAATGTAGGAAATGATTTTGAACTGGGATAAATTGCCATGGGTTATTGGAGTAGTTCACATCCGTGTCGCAAGGATCGCACCTACTTGAGAGATTCTATTATTCTTTTCGTGCTTCCTGTACGTCATATTTTAGTATTTATTGATGGTGCCAGAAATTTGACAGACATTATAGGTACCTATGGGAAATTGCATTTATGTAGGTATGCGGTATGCCTTATTCAATTTCTCGGAATTTATATTCCCCGCTTAAAATAACAAAGGCTGAGGCGTTGTTAAGCCTGAATTAAAAATATATCCACCATTTTCTCGAATCTATTTATAGGTATCCTGAACGTTTTGCATTTGTAATTTTTGACATTGCATTTCTGCAATAATATAAAGAGCTCAGAAAGAAGATCGTAGTTTCACCATTATTTGTGAGTTTAAGCCTAATAAATTACGTAGTTCTGACTGTATTGCCAAAATTGTGTTGAGAATTACATTAGTCTTGAAATGCAATTTATATTTAGTATCCGACAAAGGATCCAATTCATAATTTTTTGTGTTGGGTTGGTTTGATAACCCGAAAAGCTTGAATGTATTTTATTTATTATAAAACATATGTAATACTTCAAAGTCTTGAAATGCTCAATTCAAATCTTCAAGATTTTGAAATAATAATTGTATGCTTATATATTTTGGTAAATATTCGGGATCGCTGGCCACGCTTAATCAAATTATTGTAAATGGCTGTCATCCCATACAACGAAAGCGAATTTTCATTTTACTATTGAAAATTAGTATGTTATAAATAAAATTTACCAAATGCAGAAAATTCATTTTGGAGGCTGCTCGTAGTCAGGGTACCACATTTTGCAGGTTTTTTAAATCAGGATATCCGCTTTATGTTATTTCATGGTGTTTGTTTATTTGCAGGGTGAAGGCGGGTGCGGAGGGTACAGGCGCTCACAGGAAGGGCCTGCCCCACGTTATTTACTGCCGGCTCTGGCGTTGGCCCAATTTACAGGTAATCCATCAATTAGCCCTGATTCATCATCATTCATCAATCTGGGGCACAAGGGTTCCAAATGTTCAGAGCCACTGAATTTATGGCATCCCCATATGGGGGAGGGGTTGGAGCAGAGAACGAGATTGGGAAGTACCTGGCTATTCAGATCTGGTCCTTACACACAGCTAAAATCTCTCACCAGGGTGATATTGAGTATACTGCACTCTAGAACGAGGTATTGTTACGCGGGTTTGTAAGGTGACGACTCATCTGAGAGACTTTCCTACCTGATTTATCAATCGGGCTTTGTCTCTCTGATGAGTCACCAGCTCTGGGTAGCAAGGTAAATGACTCCATACTCAGGAGGTGGGCACTGTTGTGAATATCATTTGGGCACTATGTAGAGGAGTTAGGTAACAGGTTTATATTAAAATAATTTAAAATTGATCCCAAGAAAATAAGTTATATTTTTGAATATTACATAATTGGATTGTAAATGACTCACCCGAGATCGACCATTGTGTTAATCTAGCTAGCTATATTAATCGTAGGCCTGTCAATGAATGTGGAAGATTCTGGCGATGAAGATGTCTCCGTACGTCCCGATGTGATGTTGGCCGCCTCCATGGCGGCTTACGGCGCCATTACGTTTTTACCTCTTAAAACTCGAACACCAATGTTTTATTCGCGTCCGTATCCATCAGGGAAAATATTCTTTCGAATCATAAAATAATACACCCCGTAACTGTAGGCTACTTCAAAATTAAACCCGTGACTGTCATTACTGATTCGGTATCTTGCAAAACCGTAACGAGAGTGACAACAGAAACGGCCCACCTTTTTTTTTTTTTTTTTTTTTTTTTTTTTTTTTTTTTTTTTTTTTTTTTTTTTTTTTTTTTTTTTTTTTTTTTTTTTTTTTTTTTTTTTTTTTTTTTTTTTTTTTTTTTACAGTAATACCGCACAAGAGTCCCAACTGCTCCCGTCTGGAGCCAGTGAGACTATGGCATCCCCAATTGGGGTATGTTGTGAGGCTGAGGGTATTGGGGAGTTGGGGAGGGGAGGGAGATGGGGAAGAGGAAGGTGGGGAAGTACCTGGCTATTCAGATCTGGTCACCAAACACGGCTAAAGCCATTTCAAGCAACGTTTCAATTCTGAATGGTGGTCTTACACCAGGCGATACTGAGAGTATCTTCCATTCTGGAACGTGCCGCAAATATACTATATATTATTTTAAATTAATTAATTGTGAAATAACACAAATAAAATTTATTTGCGCACGCCGGGTTCGAACCCGCGACCGTCGGATCTGTAGTCAAAAGCGTATACCACTAGACCTTCCGCCCGTCTCTGTGTTGCCTGGATTAAATTAATTCCCTAATAAGTTCCTATTCAATAGTTATGAAATATTGTTTCATAACAGTATAAATTTGCTTTATTTATAAATGTGAAAAATCCATTTTAATTAATTGATTATTTTTTTTACCCACACTTTAATTTGAACCTCTGCAATTTGAATGTGTAGCCAACGATCTCACATCTCTTCTATAGAGGCATCTTGTAGATTTTTTAAATTAAAGTGATGTTATAATAGTGTTTTGATTTCAGAGTCAGCACGAGCTCAGGCCGCTCGAAGACTGTGAGTTTGCCTACCAGCTCAAGAAAGAGGAAGTCTGCATCAACCCGTATCATTACAATCGGCAGGAAGCATTAGGTAAAGTATCCATATCCTGCCCAGCTAATCAAACTAAACAACTAAAGAAACGAATACTTCCAATAGCTTCTTCTTTCTCATTAATGTAACTTAAGCGCGCTAGCAGACTGGTGCGGGATGCCGGACAGCAACTGTTTAGATATTTCAGTGAGGTAGCACACTGCACCGGAGGTTTACGTTTGCACCCAAATTCTAAAACACATACCATGAAATATTGAATGTTATTTCTATGGTTTCTTTCGAGCGTATGGCCGCCAAAATAGTCAGTTGATTTCATAGGATGTTTGAAAATGGATGTGTAGGAGCTAGCTTTTTTATTGTGTAAAAAATCTTAAAAAAAAACATATGTAAATGAAATAAGAACCGTGGAATATTAGTTCAACCAAGGAAAAAAACAACTAATTAAACTAAACCTAAATCAGGAGTGACTGTTGTGAAGAACTGGAACGGGGTCGATCTCTAGAGTGGAATCGAAGAATAATCTCCCAATGAGACGCTAACTAAATGCTTCACATATTTTTAACACTTCATACAGTGAATTCGATTTTTCTACTTGGAACCTCACAATTTCAATCCTAAATTGATTGATAACTCAATTGATAAATAACAGTCACACATTACTTTACAGACTAGATTCATCCCCTTCCCTCGCTCCCACCTATCACACATCATGTGATAGGTAAAAACATGCTTTTTCTAAATAGCGCCATCTGTTGGACAAACATGCTTTTTTTTTTTAAATTGCGCCAAGCAACAAACGCAAGCAAAAAGCAACAAGCGCCATTGTTTCTCTATCTACAGCTACAGTAGCTAGGTACAGCTAGATATTTAATAAATATATTTCATATAAATTAGCTAAATATTATTAAAAAATTAATGTTGTTTTGTTTCAGCACTGCCGCCAATCCTAGTCCCCCTGGGGGGGGGAGGTGAGCCCCCGCCGCCCTACCCCCCACATCCCCAGCCCTACACAGCCCTGCAGTGCGTACACCATTTAAACATTTCTTCTCATTTATGGATCATGTTAACCCTTTCATACCCGCATTATTGTTTCCCCATATATAAAATATGTATTGCTTGATGATACCTCAGAAAATTATTTGAAATTTTTTTGGAATTTCATATTGGCATTGGGCGTTAGAGGGTATTTTTAAATAGTAAGGTAAAATAAACATAACACAAAAGTAATACAAATAACTGTTTCATGTCAAAAATGCACATTTACAATGTAGTGATAATCTTGAAGGTTTGAAATAAATAACATTTTAACTAAAATTCATTCAGAAATAAAGAAATAATCTAAATTCGCCATACTAGTCCAAAATATGTGCATCCCTACCAGTGTTAATTTGAATGAACATTGAAATTCATTTACGATATTCTGGCAAATGACTGTGAACAGTGAATTGAACTGATGTTATTATTATAGAACATATCTTTATGCGTTAAAATATTTGTAATTTGAGTAGAAAATATTGATATCTTACCTGAAATTAAGTAGTAAAAATACGCCACAGAAAAGACTACAAGCTAAAAAAAAAAACAACAACATAGCTTTTCTAAATCGCTACCGTTACGGTAAAAAATATCACAAAGTTCGTGTTTATTTGAATTAACCCTGGGGCTGAAAGGGTTAAGAGTGAGGAGTGTGTGCCAATAGTAAAAAAGAGTTGTGGTGTTCCATCCTCTGTCTACCTTTGGGGTGAAATTACACCACAGTTTTTTCATTATTTAGAGGTGAAGTTATCAGTTCACAATGGAGTGCTGATAGCAACCCTGATATATGGCAGTGAGCCGTGGAACTGGCAGAGGAAGGGTTAAAGTAGACTGGATACTGTACAATTGTTATGATCCCTGAGGCGTGCGTATGTGTGGTAAAACCATATGAGAGAAAGGCTGATGTAATCATAATGGATAAGATTAAGCTTAGATGGTTTGGCCGTGGAGAGTAAAAACACAAGAAAGTGCAAGGAGAACATTATGATGCGAAAGTGAATGGAAGAAATATCAGAGACAGCCCTAGAATAGAAATGACACAATCAGGGGATCAAATACTTGAATCGGATATTGCAAGAGTTGCTGTAACAGAAGAGTATGTATCCTTAAAAGTTCATGAAAAGGAGTTTGTTGCAAGACAGAGTTGTGTGGCAATCTGTCCTCTCTGCCTGCTCCTGTAGGGAAATGGATTGATAATTGTTTAGTTAGGACAGGTTATTTCACAGATTTTGAACAATTCACCAAATTTAAAACTTAATATTCAAGTTCTGTGAAAGTCCTACTCAAGTTCTATTATTATTCAAGTACTGTGAATAACTGGCCCATAATGAAATAATAACAAAACTTGAATTTCAACTTTAAAATTAGATGAATTGCTCAAACGACCCATCCTTAGAACGGGTTGTTTCAGAAAATTTGAATAATTCATCAAATTTTACAGTTAATTTTCAAGGATTGTGAAACTTCTATTCAATTTCTATTGATATTTGAGTTCTGTGAAGCAACTGGCCCATGTTGATATAATAACAGAACTTCAATAGGACTTTCACAGAATTTGGAAATTAACTCTGAAACTTGATGATTTGTTCAAATTCTCTGAAACCTCCCATCCTTAGTGTTGTTCACGTGATCAATCTAATAATAGTACATATATGTATATGTAATGTGTTGTTATTTTTGCAGAGGGATGCAGCCCCACAGCGCCATGTACCTGGAGGCCACGCTCGCGCAGCAGGTGCCTACCAACACCACAGTGTGAGTCTGGTATCTGTGCCCTCCCTCTATAACTTACTGGTACCCGTCTGGAGTCGAGATTGCCTGCTGGCTCTGCATTGTTTACAGCGGCTAATGGTCCGCCGCCAAGTCTTTTGGAAGCTCCAATATTTTGTACCTGCCATGTGATATTATTTTGCATTCAAAAACCTTGAAATATGCATGAAAAATAATGATTTTTAATTCAAATTCGTTTCTTTTTAAAATCTGTGTAATCTGCCTGTTTTTGATAAGGATTAAAAACCACAGTTTTCAACAATGATGTACACAACTGGACAGTTAATACTAACCAAATAATAAGTTCAAATGAACATGGGCACATTTATTAGCAAAGAGCTTTTTCAAGTTTATTTAGCTATAAAATTTTGACATTTTGTATTTATTTATTTATTTATACGCCCATTGGGCTTTTACATACATAGTTCATTAAAAAAATTATTCTGAAGATTGTAAGTTCACAATAGTAACAGTAATAATACATATAACCATATCCATTTGACATATTATAACAGCAAACAAACAGTAAATGCATACAATAATTATTTGTAGGTATAAACCTGTTGTATAAAAATAAGAATATGCCTACTCCTAAGGTATACAAACGTAAATTAGTTATTAAAAGAAATGTAAAGTTTATATGTACATATTAGGTAGTGGCAGCAGTAACATGATATCATACGACACATAGTGTATGAGGCCTTTGAATTAGAAAGTTAACGAATTATTTAGTGTATATCTACAATTTTAAAACTACTACAATAATATTCTGTTACCCGCATACTAAAATTTAGAATTCATAACATTGAGGCATAACCCACGAAAAACTACAAGACTTTTAGCTTCCTTTGCATAGGGAGTTCATTGATCATTTTAAAACCTTTATAATATATATTGTTTTGTGTGTACATAAATGTGTTCCCGATGAATTTGATTAGGAAGCCTAAAATCGTTGATAATTAATTTGAGACTTGGGTTTGATGCATATTTTTTTCCCTCTTGTCCACCACCAATGGCAGTGAATTTATTTTATTTTTATAAAGCCGAGACGGTTTAGGGATAATTCCCACTCAGGCCGTAGTCCCATTGTGCTTTCTCCCATTTTACCTCATTCATTTAACAGTAGCCCGGTCCCTTTGATGCCTTCCCAGGTATCTGAGCCTTGTTCCCAACAGAGCGGACCATTAGCACCAAAGGTGAATTGGAGTCTCTTCATCCTGTTCACATTTCCTGCATTTATTGGTGTTTTCCACTCCCAATAACTGCATGTGTCTCCAGAGATGGCGGTGTCCAGTTGGTAGTCTTACCAGTTCCCTCAGTTAGTGCACTGTCCATATTGAATTTGTGTAAAATTTGCTCATATTGTAAAAACGGTTCTGTGTATTTTTATGAAAAATAAACAGAACCTTTTGGCTCTGGTAAATAATAGATTGCGGATTCAAATCCCAGTGAAAGTCCATAACATAACAATGCATCAATAAAGTTAGTTACTTATCATTATCATGTTTAATTTGTAGAACTCCATTTTAATTTAAAGTTTGTCTTTTATGTATTCAATCATATTATTATTCAATTTACAAAAGAACAGTTTATTTATTAACGAGTTCTGCTGTCTAATTATTACACGCTGTTTTGCCTTCTGAAGGTATTAAACTGTGGTAAAGCCACTTTCCATGTAGGTACTTAAATTGAAAACCAAATTCATTTTTATTTTTATTACCTGTGCTATTGTTGATCTCTGAGTAAAATATGGGAAATTATTAATGCTTATTAATAATTACGCTTTAAGGGGACGGTATAAAATCTCGACTTCAGTACAGTTAGGTATTATTGCTACTTGTAAACGAATTGGTCGACTGCTAGAACAGCTGCGCTTTCAACACCAACACCTGCGTCTTTTGAGTAGATAGGGGAATGATTGACACGGTTTTGATAAATCAGTCAGCATTTTGATAAAATACGAAATAAAAATACACATGCTTTATAAAATTTATATTTATTTACTAAATAATGGATACAACTTGACAGAATAAAAATCATATTAGCAAAATAATGGATATACAGACATCTTTTACGCCCTTTTTTGACGTCTCAGTTTTTTACTGGTTTATCTAATGGTGTTTTGACTTGGAAAAGATTTCTGGTTCATGTATTTGATTGTATCGTTTGTATAATAATAATAATTATTTTTTTCAATAATTTATTTATCAATAATAATTTATTTACTACTACCCGGAATTAGCCATCAACGAAATTCAGTGCATTTATCAATGGCTCTGATAGACATTGTTCCCAATCTTAGCGACAGTTTGAAAGGAATCGCTAGAATCGTTGAAAGCACCTTCACACTAGTCTCGCATTAAGTCCATCTCCAAACTCCGTAATCCAGATTTTGCACCAAATCAGCAGAAAACTCAAGAAATTCAAGCTGGATGCTGAAGTTATGACATAAGATCCGAGTTCAGTGCACATCCAAACTCCTTAATCCCGATTTTGAACCAAATCAGTAGAAAACTCGAGAAATCCAAAATGGATGCCAACATTATGTTTTTTGACGTTAGATCCGAGTTCAGTGCACATCCAAACTACTTAATCCCAATTTTGAACAAAATCGGTAGAGAACTGGAGAAATCCAAGATGGATGCTGAAATTATGCATTTTGACATTAGATCCGAGTTCAGTGCACATCCAAACTCCCTAATCACGATTTTGAACTAAATCGGTAGAGAACTGGAGAAATTCATGATTGATGCTGAAATAATGCATTTTGAAATTAGATCCGAGTACAAGCCACCACCCGACTCCGTTGTACCGACTTCTATCGAAGTTCAAAAATTGTAGAAAACGTGTCCATCGAAATGATGTATTTTGACAAACCTTATTCTTCTTTTCCTCCAGTGGAGCGGTCTCTTTCTTAAGGCGCTGTACGCGCGAGCCCCTTTATTTTTTCCCATTTCGTATTGGTACCTGAAAAGGTAAAAAAAAAAATTGAGACTGTAAAACAAGTTTCAAATTATATATTAAATAATATTTAATTTCCACTTACCCCTTGGCTATAGCACCAATCTCCTCTGGATTCCTTTTACAAATTTGAAAGTTGGCTTATAATTATTGCGGACTGGAGAATAAACAAAACAAGCATGCTCTCACTTGTTAAAGTGTTTTTTATTTATTTAAAATGACCTGTATCATATTTACTTTGAGATTATCGATGGATTTTAAAAAAAAATCTCTGATAGGAGCTATTTTCTTTCCAGCAAAGGCATTTTTGAAGTTTTACGTAAAGTTGCAATGTGTATTTCATATAGAATAAAAAAGTTTACGATAAAAAAATTTAATTCACTGGTAACATAAGACATTTTTCCAACTACCCCTATAGAATTTTTAGATAAATTATTTGTGGTATTCCTTTTACTAGGTAAATACAAAGTGATGTTTAGCGCTATTTATTATACTTCCCCCTTAAAGTTAAATTATAGTATTGTTTAACCCATCAGGCTAATTTGTTTGCTTTTCGGAACAACTCATATGATCTCACAGAAATCGTATCTCCCTTACTGTTGTGGTGAGAACTATGATCAAAACGGTATTAGAAAGAGAAAACACCATACTTTAGATTCAAATATAGAAGTTAACCCCAGTAGAATTAAAATGTGCTCCTCTGTGAAACCAAGGGTTCCGACCGTAATTTGAAAAAAACTTTAGAAAAGTTATTATTATTATTTGATAAGACAGAAAACTGAGGTTACATTGATTTTTATAATATACTTATTAAATAAAATAAGTGTGTTTTCATATATTTTAGTTACAAAAAATGTAAAGCGGGTCATTTAAAAAAAATAATTTATGTGTGCATTTAAAATTTTAGCATTTCAAAAAACATGTTTATTTATGATAATTAAATTTGAAAGCTTATTTCATCCCCTTCGACAATCATTTTTCAGTTTACGTATACTTTCAGAAATATTCCATTTATTTTATTTTATTGCAAAGCGGACCTTATGGCAGAATGGGCCTAAGGCCTAAGGAGTTAAATTAGACTAAAGGTCATCAAAGTGCGGTGTTTGCCAATGAATAACTGTGCAAGTAAGGGGTTTGGTTTTCCTTCATTATTATTGTACTAATTTGTTTTTTTGTTTTCTATTATAATTGAACTCGGCCTAAACATATCTAGGGGTGGTGGGCGACTTATATTTTTTGTGCATCGATTGAACTAGCTTTAGGATTATTAGAATTTTTATAAATTTTCAACTCCTCTCTAAAGGTTGAGTTTACGGCCATTATCTAAATAGTATAAAATAAAGTCGTTTTTCGCGTTTTGTGGAAGCGTTTGTGCGCTTCGTTTGTTCATCTAAACTATGCACCGAATTTGGATAGGGTTTCACTATCATTTAGAGAATATAAGTATATAATACATGCATATTATATTTATAGAAAGTAGAGAAAAGACGATATTTGTAACTGAGTCGTAAAAAAATATTTTATACCTCTTACATTGCTAACGCTGGCTAAACCTTTGAGATACATCAAAATAATGTAATACGGAATTGTATATCTTAAAAAGGCCTACAGAAAAGTCCGTTCTTTGAATCTAGTATTAAAGGACCGGCCAGTTTGTTCAACATATACAGCGGTGCATTCGTCACACTCTAGTTTATAAATACAGCTATTTTTTTTATTTTCGGTACTTTACTTTTTGAGTTTTTAAGGGATGATCCTAAATTATGGTTTGTGCTGAAAGCAATATTTGAAAACTTTTGCATTTTTATGAGATTTGGGTCCGACGAATTCTTAACACCCATATTTATTATTAATCGCTGGCTAAATTAAGTAAAAAGTTATTTTGTGTTTTATGATTAAATCTAGTTTCTATGTCTCTACACTTAAAGCCGTTATTTTTATTTGTTAAAATTGTATTTCTTTCGTTCCCGTATGCTTTAGATATCTATATATCATTGAGAGTGGTAAGCAGACAATTTATTTGACCGTGGGTTCAAAGATTTATAATAATGAATGTGTCTGTAAACGTAGACTTACGATAAATTTCAAATGTATGTTTGTTATTTTCTCTGCCGATTATTATGTCAAAAAAATTAATTTTCTTTAAAAAAAGTAAGATAGTTATGACAAATGTAGTAATGAAGTGTTTTGTTTGTTGTGTTGTTCCAGTGGCGGGGCGCAAGTTGAGACCCCCCCGCCCGGCTACATGAGTGAGGACGGTGACCCCATGGACCACAACGACAACATGAGTGAGTAACTGTCCCCAACTTACATACATACATTATATATTAAAATCACGTGTCACTGTGTTCGTACACGCTAATCTCCGAAACCGCCCATGTGTATGGTTGGTTCCAGCTTGAAATATAGGATAGTTTAGCATAGAAGGCGGTCTGTGGCAGGACAACGTCTTGTATTATAAAATGCATTCCAAATGGTTGAGTTAAATTCTAACTGGTTTCTAATCTTAATATATAAAATTCAGCCTGCGTATGGTTGTGCTCGAAATGTAGTCGACCGATATCGCTGAAAATTTCAAAGTTTCTTGTTATTAGTGCCAAGAGTGTTTAGAGATGTTTAAATGGTAGAAAAAGTCGGGGACGACCGAGGAGTACTTAACGCTATATCTCAGCGCCGTAATAAGATACGGAATTGAATTAACCTTTCCGGGAGTAAGTTATGTAATGCTGGCCGTGCTCTGGGGAGTAAGTTTTTTTTACATAAAAAATATATTTTTTGATTAAATTTTATGGCCAGTGAGACTATGGCATCCCCACTTGGGGTTGTTGGGAGGCCTCCCGCAGGAAACAAGCAATATCATAGGTCATAAAATTTCCAAACAGTCTGATAGATGCCGAGATCCTTCTTCTTTCAGAATCTTTTGAGAATAAATTAAGGATCTCCCGCGGATACCTATTCAATTATTTGCTATGACCACTCATCCACAGTTTATGAGCCATTCTTTCCTCCCTTATTTATTCTGATCCTTTTCAAGCCGCATTAACAAATCCTTTGCTAACTTGCCTTACTATGTCACCCAAACGGGTGGCGATAAATCAATGGGTGCTCTCATGTTATCTTCTTCCCTTTGTCCTGTTGGGTCTGGGACTCATCACCTCGACGCAGTGCCTACAGCCTTGTGGAACTTGTCCTGCGCTACTTTGGTGTTCTCGGTCCATAGTAGGTCCAGTCTCTCCTCACACAGCCTCTGTAATTGCTTCTCCCATAATAATTATAATAAAACTCGAAAATATAAATAACTATCCTGAGAAAACTACATAGGTCAGATATATGTGATTTTTATAAATATATATAGACATTATCTGGTAATACAATATAATTTACAAAAACGTTTTTCATAAAACAAGTTATTGTGAAAATAGTGTCAGCTGGCGAATGGCAGGCCACTCGCTATTTTAGCTGACACTAAGGGTTAAGGCCATCTCGGATCGTCGAGGTTCTTGTCTATTTTGTTTTGTTTTATCTTTTATTTTGCAACTCATACAATACACATATAATGAGTGCTTTTAAATTCCCACAGCAACGGCACGCGGCGTTTCATTTCTTTAATACGTGTGAGGGAGATGTATCATAATGATTACATTTTTTGTGGGGGAAGCAGACATTCATACACTGTTTGTCTCATCTTATGTAGTATTATTGTTATAAATAATGTACGATTTATGCTTTTTTGTGTTGTAGCTGTAGGAATTTAAAAAGTATATATGTAAATGATTAAATGATGTTATGTTTGTTGTTCTTGTACCTTGGTAGGGATGTATTTGAGTAGAGAGATATGAATTAGATGTCGTGGACAG
Organism: Hesperophylax magnus; assembly: GCA_026573805.1. Lineage (NCBI taxonomy): Eukaryota > Metazoa > Arthropoda > Insecta > Trichoptera > Limnephilidae > Hesperophylax > Hesperophylax magnus. The sequence goes on along the minus strand of JAIUSX010000184.1, from coordinate 5,205,819 downwards.
CGCCCTAATTCTCTAACAGTGCTGTGCCCCATCCTAGCGGCGCGCGGCTCTCCCGGCGGGGAGGCGGCTCCTGTGCTGTACCACGAGCCCGCCTTCTGGTGCAGCATCAGCTACTACGAGCTCAACACACGCGTCGGGGAGACCTTCCATGCCTCACAGCCCAGCATAACGGTGGACGGCTTCACCGACCCCAGCAACAGCGAAAGGTATGCAGTACATGCACACACCAACTATCATATATTATAGAAACAATGGGATATGGAATCGAAGCGTTCTGACTGTTGACCAGACTGTTATGACCAGACTGCACGGACTAACAAAACGACAAAGCCAATGATAGTTATGCATTTGGTGTGTAGGGTAAGAAACAAAGGGCGGGGGGGAGCGCTGTGTGTAGATATAGTAGATAGATAGTAGTATTATTATTGTTAATTAATCACCAGACAGCATTCTGCTGGATCGCTGATATCTGATTTTACAAGTTTAACAGTAATTGATTTAGATATGATTTGAGATTCTCACGGCCAAAAGTATTATAGTGATTAAATTTCTGTTAAACTTGTAAGCCGAAGGATGCGGGTTCAAATTCCGGCGTGCGCAAGTAAATTTTAATTTATTAATTTGTGTTATTTCACAATTTATTCATTTAAAATAATGGATAGTATACTTGCGGCACGTTCTAGAGTGGAAGATGCTAAAATTTAGAACACGTCTATTAGTTAGGGGGTAAAATTTAACTTTAGACTTTGGAACCCAAATATGCAGATATAATTGAGAGAATTTCTGAGGTTCATCAGATATAAATTAGGTATACTCTCAGAACTGATTAACTATCTTTTAAATTATCCCATAGAAGAATCGTTAGCGACTTATCTGTTTTTAATTCTCCGGACCTGTTAGAAATGATCACGTTCAGAATTACTAGAAGAAAAACAAGAAGTAAAGTTATTTCATGAAGAACTGTTTCGTACCAACTTTGCCTGTAACTCGTCCACACATAATATCGTTCTATGGATATTTTTAAATCAGGATTACTGAAATACAAATTTGAAAAATGAACACTTTCTATAAACCAAGTCTATTATTTTTACTATGTAAAACCCTTTTTAGCTGTATATAAATAAATAAATGTCCTCAGAAATGTTCTTGGTCTTGAATGGGACACGCATGTGAAGGAGATGTATTCAGTTTCCGGTATCCTTCCAATCACAGTCCTTCCCAAACATGAAATCACGACCACCATCCTACAAATTACCCAACAACCAACCCACACTAACATCAGGCTACATTAAAATGAAGACATCCACAACCACAATACTCGAAATAATAATGAACTCTGCATTCCTATAACACACTACAAAATATGGGATAAAATCTCTTAACTATATTGCCTACACACTCTATAACTCTCTTCCAGTTATGTATAAAGACAGACAGCATATACATACAAAAAATTCAAAGTAAGGCTCTAAAAGAATATTTCTTAAAAACAAAAATACATAATTCTTGTTGTGTTGTATTTTGTCTCCTTTCCTATCCCCAGTTTTTTAATCAAACATAATCTATTTTTACCTATGTATTAGTGGGTAAGTACCTTCTTGTAAATTCCTACCTTGGCTTTGTGTTTATGTGTATATCCCTGTCTGTTTTACTTTTTTGTTTCTTCTTTTTGTTTTTTTGGTTCTACTCAACCTCCCCTTTTCTATTTTTGTTCTGTTTCGTATGTGAAACTTATAATTGATTCTCACCTATCTGTTGTAAGTTCCTCTGTCCTACAGTGAGTTTTGTAATTCATCGGGATTGCTCTATCAAGAAATTTAAAAAAAGTATGTATACATTGCCGTAGATATTCAATGTATTATCCAGTATCCTTTCACTTTACTAGATGAGGGTCCAGCATTCTCAGTGTTTTATAGAGTTTGGATTTGGTCCTCCTCTGGAGAAGGAAATGCATAGCCTTTCTGTTCCCACTTGTGGTCCCTGGGTGTTGGTTCTTAGCCAAAGATGCCGTTTATAGTGCAATAATCTTTGCACTTGCCTTTGTGTGGAATTCTGGATGGTAGCTGTTTCTGAGAACATGATAAATGAATTACTGTTTGAGTTACTGTAACAAGCTTGTGGTTTGTTTCCAGATTTTGCCTGGGTCTCCTCTCCAACGTAAACCGTAACGAAGTAGTGGAACAGACGAGACGACACATTGGCAAAGGCGTCAGACTCTATTACATAGGAGGTCAGTTCATTTCGCACCAGCAAACCTTCATTCCAATAAGAAACAACACCGATTTCTCATTCTAATGATGTTTGTTCTTGTGTACATCCAGGTGAAGTTTTCGCAGAGTGTCTCAGCGATTCATCCATCTTCGTGCAATCCCCCAACTGCAACCAGCGCTATGGCTGGCACCCCGCTACCGTCTGCAAAATACCTCCAGGTATGTCATAGCTAAGCATCCACAATAGGTTATCAACTGTCTGCCTACAACGAATCCAGGATATGTTGCTCGCCAAACTAAACTCAAACCTGGATAAGATCACAGTCATTGGCAAATAATTCCTGAAGAGATTACCTCAGCGTAATACTTTGTTTGTTTGCAGGCTGTAACCTGAAAATATTCAACAACCAAGAGTTTGCCGTTCTTCTCTCGCAGTCTGTGTCACAGGGCTTCGAGGCGGTGTATCAGCTCACCCGCATGTGTACCATACGCATGTCCTTCGTCAAGGGCTGGGGCGCAGAGTATAGGTAATTACTTCTTTTTAACGCAGCTAAATAATGAATATATAACTGTTGAACTCTAATATGACACCTTGTACTACTAACTACTCCGATATGCAGATGACATAGTTATTATATTCCATTTGCTCTGAAAGGAATATTCAGACTAAGGAGTATTGCGCGTCAGAGTGGTTGAAGCCAAGATGAAATAAATGCCTACTCACATTTCACCAACTTCAATCTCTACACTCGCAATTGATGAATATACATTTATTTAAATTGGAACTCTTTTGTCATTTAATATCTTCCGATTCAGTTCAAAGTAACGAGTCGGTTTATTTAATTTGGAACTCTTTGTCACTCAATGTCTCCCAATTCATTTAAAGTAACGAGTGGGTTTATTTAAGGGGTTATATACAGTCAGTAGGCCCAAAAAAGGGATTTTTCCTGAGAAGACTTTTTAATTTATTAAAGTGAAAATTCGTACACATATTATGGTAACTTTAAACAGTATTTAAAAAAAAATTGTTTGTAAAAATAATAATTTTGAAATCTGCTATAGCTGATCTCCAGAAGCTCCTCTCAAAAAAGGCATCTTGCGGTGACCATCATATCTTTGGACTGGATCATCTAAAATGAAAAAACCAAACGGATTTCTTTATAATAATAAATATTTCTCTAATTGATCGAAGGACAGAGCAAAATTATTTTTTTTGACAAAATGGCGGCTTCTCAAAAAAAAAAATCGAGTTTTTATCAAAATTTTGACCTTATATTGTTTATAAAAAAATATGCATTTATCGGTGAGATTAGGCCTTCGATTAATAACTCTAAAATATACTTAAAAAGCTTGTGTTAAAATTTGAGACTGATCGGTTCAGCCGTTTCCGAGTAATCTTGGTCACCGACTTTAAAAACACAGTTTTGAGAAAAACGCGTTTAAAGTTTGAAAGGCACTTTACATAGAGTAAAAAAAATATTTTTTCCACTTACATCGAGTCGTCTATTCCAGGGCCATATAATACACCCTCTGCCCATCGGCAGCTTCTAATAACTCGAGTTGGTGTTGTCTGTGGACCATGCTTCCCTCTCGTGTGCTATCATGTGCTCTGCGGTCGGAGACGGCCACCCGCTGTTTATCCTCTCTTTCGGCGTATTAATGCGCTTTGGGCCCAAGTAAAACCCCTATTGCATTCATGTAATATAATAATGATGTTGTACCTTCATTAAATATGCCAGCAGCTATGTATGAAGCCGTTTCTACAGTTTTGGAACCGGCCTGAACTATTTTTGGAGAGATTTTCCATATCAGTTGATTGTAGCTCTCGTTGTTGTTTTGGGTGAAACCACCCACACATCTTTCTAATAATTTCTCATTGCTGAGATCTGTATAAATGGGAAGTGTAACCTCAGCAAAATCTTGTGGTAATGACGAATGATCATGCTTGAAAGTGGGTAATTTATTGGCAGCTACTGCCCGTTGCCAGCTGCACCATGACTATGGTCTGGTCGGGCACTTCTCGTGTTGAGGTTTTTGTCCGTTGAGCAATAATGATAATATGTGGCCCAGATAGCATTATACATTTGTTTCGACGGAATCACAATTTCTTCTAATTGTTAATCCATAATAAACTGTCAACTTGTCGATAATTTTACCACTAAGTTTGCCTTTTCCACCAAGAGTTTTTTTTGTTTTTTTTTTCAATTTTATTATCAACTGTTTTCACATTTTTATTCACAAAATCTCGGTGTCGCGTGCACATTCTCTTCTGTACGTGTCCAATACATTCTTTCTTCATAACTTCTTGATCGCAGTAAGGTGCAACTTTTAAAACCCTCGAATACGTTTTGAAGTCACCGTCTCCGCTCTGACACGTCTTTACAAATATGCGTGTAACTTCGAAAATAATAGCCGGATTGACTTGAAATTTTCTGTGTGTGTACTTAAATAAATGTTCATTACGAAAATGAAATAAAATAAAAATCGTTTTTTTTTAATTCTAACTGTATATAACCCCTTAAATTAGAACTCTTATAGTGCAAAACTACATAAGCCAGGAATTTATTAGAAAAATCATCGTGGCTGACAGATCCTGCTTCAGTCAAGATTTTGCTTAGAGTGTCTGCTTTGTGGTCTTTATTCTAGAACGAGGTATAAAACAGTCATGTAATTTTGTCTGAAGAGAAGACTTTAGTTGTTTGATTATCATGTTTTAACACCTGTTCCCCATTTCAGACGGCAAACAGTGACGTCCACCCCGTGCTGGATAGAGCTGCACCTCAATGGGCCGCTGCAGTGGCTTGACCGGGTGCTTACGCAAATGGGTTCCCCGCGCCTCCCCTGCTCCTCCATGTCGTGAGCACCGGCCCAAACGACACAACAACACGCAATTATACTACCTACTTTCTACCAGTGTCTATACAGTTATGCCGTCAGATTTACAAGTTTTTACAGGAAAACACTATCATATAACATAATTTTTTAATGATATCTGAAGTAAAATTATATAAATTAGCTCCTAACGCTGTGTCCAGACCCATGAAATGTATCATCTAATTTAACGTGAATTTGTCATATGGACGGTGTTACAATCCTTACATGTAATGCTTGTGGTGACAATCGTGTTGATCCATCTGCCTATTGTTTTTTAACAATAGGCAGATGGATCGGATCAGATGTGTGTTTAGTTGGCAATTCGTAAATTATGAACCAACTCGAACAACAGGATTTACGGTGAGATTGTATGGCATCCATACAATTCATGTTACTTACTACACGCGCCTGGACACGCCATTTCATTTTTACCCTATTTTTAACCATTTACTGTTACGTCGTCGACTTACAATTAAAATAGTCTAAGGTTTAGATGTTTCAAACTTCGTCAAATTTGATTGACGATCAAACAAATGTGACAGATTTTGAAACAACACAATCTAAGTGAAAACAGGTTGTACTCTGGCCTCAGAGAGACCATGACGAATTCAGCAAACTAACATTATTTTAGAACTATAAAATATGTACTGAAATATAAATATGTTAACAACTGTAGTTGCTGATTTCGGTGCGGTCAATCTCTCGGTAATACCACATTTAGTGAAAATAAAACAGATTTAAGATTCAATTTGCATCCGGTAGCATCAACTCTCAAATTGGCGTCATTCGTTTCGACCATTTTAAAGTTACCAAGTAAAAAAGTACCTTAATGTTTCCGATAAAGTACACATAGGGGGTATTTCAACATCTATCAATAGTGCTATCTGTGGAAACAACGACATTATACAGCAGGTTGGATGCGGATTGAAAAAGCGATGTTGTCAAACAAACTTGCACAATAACTAATTATCTGTGGTGAAACGATCGCCGGTTTATCACCATGCTAATCCTGTGTTTAAATGAAAGTTATTCAATGAGTGGTTGTTTAACAGTTTATTGAGAGTCGGTAAAATGGCCCGTTAGTGTCTTTGTTTTAGTGTTATAGTGGATTTTACCTGATTATTTTCATTGTAAGTCAATGAAATGCAACTGAACTTCAGTTCAAAGAGAACAATCTGATTATGTACACGATTGGATTGGGAATACCCGTTTCTGCATTAGATAGTGTGGTAATACAATTAAACATTGTCTATTTGAGTAGAAGCACTATACCTAACCAATTTGTGAACACATTGGGATTGTTGTCCTAGAGAACAAACTAAATATTTTTCATATTTACCTTTTAGTGCACAGAAAAAGTTAAGTCATAGATATTTTTTGGTTTGTATTATGAAACTGACGTGTTTTGGACATAGTTTAATCCGGTGGGTGATGTCATTAATTTTATTATGTCACTGTTGCAATCGTATCACGGGGAGAATGGTTGCAATAATTTTTTATTTTATTTTACAATATACAATTACATATTGCATTATGATTGTGATTATCGTTTTGTTTGGGTTTTGTAAGTACATATTATCTGAATGAACGTTCAAAATAAGAATAGTTAATGTGAATATGTAAGGAAAATTAAAACATGTGTTAAATTCAAATCATTTATTATTAATTGTGTAAATGTATTTTTTAAATTATTATTATTAGTATCCTTAAATTTACCATGCTGCAAGATTTGGACTTTTTGGAGTTATGTTTTATACAAATTCTCATTTTCTGTTTGAAAGTGGACAGTTCTGTGAGCATGCCAACTGTGGTTTAAACTTAGCGTCGCCGCCAGACCTGCAGTGGTAGATGTGAATCTAATAAGAATCATAAATCCTATGCTCTAAATTTATTTTGTTATTAATTTCTTTGAATTGTCTATTATGAGAGCTTTTGGCTTGCTGTGCATTAAATCCATATTGTGCTTTAAAAAAATTATGTTTTTCTATAAATTTTAAACAAATATTTGGCTTGCATTTGAAAATTGTTACCATTGCTTACAAAGTAAGAAACGAAAAGTGTATACGAAGGATTGAAATATTATTATTATAAAATGTTTTGTTATATTTTTGACATTGATTTGCTTCTGAGAACGAGCACTAATTATTTTCACATACATTTTTCAACGTAAATTTAAATAGAAATGTTTCAAACATGAGCAATATGAATGTGGGGCCTCGATGGATGTGTGGAGAGAAAATGTGTAATTTAGGTAAAGGGGATTGTTGCGAAGGAACGTCGATTTGCTTTTAGATCCAACAGTCCCAACTGCCCGCGGTCACTGAACGGAGAGCTCAAGGAAGTGGGAGAGTCTGGTCTCTCTCTCCAGGGCGACACCTGACACTCTAGAATAAGGTGCATATAATATGTGTACTAATAATATAATTTACCATTAAAAATTAGAAAGACTTATTGGCAAACCAACGTTTCTTCGTACGCAGAACAAATTAATTTATCTTTTGTATGGATGTTTTATGTGGAGGTTATTTGGTGCTAAGGTGACTATGTCACGGTGAAAAGTCAAAGGGGGATCTTCCATTGATGGAGAGAAGGTGGTTTGTGTGTACGCGGAGAAGATAGAACGTTTGCAACTTTATCTTTCACTAAGATCAACATCATCAGAACTGCGGGACAAAAGACATATCGCAAATGGAATGTTTGATTTTATTTAAAAGTTTTATATGTTGCAATGCACAAATGGAGGAGGAGTATGATCCAGCGAAATGTTTGCGGACTTTTAAAATATGGAAATAAACACACGTTTTAAACGTTTTTATTTAATATTTCATTTAATGTTGCTTTTTAAATGCTGACAATTGTCCTATAATATCAAGTGTTTTAATGTGATTAAGAAGTATGTGAAATGAAGGGAAAAGCTGTTTATATCAGGAGAGAGAGTCTATTTTATGGTGGTGAGAGTAAAACTTGAAATAAAAGTAATTTTTTCATTGAAGTTGGGTTTAAAATATTGAAATTTGCCAAATAAATGTCTATAGGTCGATACTGTTCGTCCGTATGAAGGTTTGTGATTGTCTGCACATAGAAAAATGTAAATGGGGGTGGGTGAAAGCGTTCGGACTACCTCTGTTCAAGTTATTTTAAAAAGTATATATCGAGAAACTTAAAAAATGGACAGATATAAATGATGAAATACTTGTGCAGATGTTGCCCGCATGTTGTTAGGTTAGGTCGGTGAATATCAAATAATACAATGCAATATTATTAAGTCAAATGTGTTGCATTTATGCGGTACCATTTCTTTGGGCTGTGGCTCAGTATGTATTCAAATGCACCTACTAAATACTGTGCAGGGCGCACAAGTGTATTGCGGCTCAGTATGTATTCAAATGAACAGGCATGCTACTAAATACTGTGCGCCCTTCAAGTGTACTGCGACTCAGTATGTATTCAAATGAACAGGCATGCTACTAAATACTGTGCGCCGTAAGTGTACTTTTCGGAAGTTCAACCGCTTTGGTCACCTAAACTCTTTCAGACCAACTTTTGAATCAATTATTTTGAGTCAATAAGGGTGACTTGAATACTTTTGTCACTTTAAATTCCTTCAAGTAATATAGGGAGACTTTTGAATTCTTTCATGTCACTTGATTGAGTTCATAATGATTTTTTAAAAATATTTTGGACAATTTTGAACAGTGTCTTCATACTTGTTGGCACGTCTTAAGGATAATAATGCAAGTCTTTAGAAGTTTGGTTGTTATACATACGAAGCTGCGTTCAGCTCAAAGGTTTGGTAATGGTGCGGTGAAATGAATGTGTATGGAAAGCAATTTAAGAGGTGATATTTTTCATAGGGCAAGAAATATTTTACTATAATCAAATCATTTTTTTATAAATTCTATATTTGATAGAAGGTAAAGCATGCGACGCTTGCAAAGCTCAGATCCAAACACAATCGCATTCAAATGTTACAATTAAACAGTCATTTTCTCAAATAAAAGCAATAACCACTTACAGTTGAGCGCTTTCTTTCTTTTAATTTGATCATAAAATGCAACAGTGTTTTTCCATAATTAGACCACTAATCATATTCTCTGCCTATCATTTGGATAGCAAAAATTTGAAAAAGATTTTGATGGTAAAAAAATAATTATATATTTTTGTAATCATATATTGAAACCTGAATCTGCCAAATTGTAATTTTGTTTTTGGTTCCCAGTGATACAAGCGTCGTCGATATTCTCAAGTAAAGATAATCTAAAATTAATATTAAAGTCTTAAAGAAAAATTGAATCAACATGTATTTTTTCATGTTTACAACATGGTAGAATAAAGTTTTCTTGTGGAGTTCCATTCCAAGATTTCAGAATTTGGACTATAAATTTTTGAATGAGAAGATATTGTAGACTTACCTATGATTATTTTATATATATTGACCGGTAGTCGAGTGGACAAATGTAGGGGGTTCCCACCCAGCCATTGTGTCTTTAATTTCTATGCTAGCCACATCCTCCATCTTTGCTAGCCACGTCCTCCATCTTTGCACAAGCAAAATTTTCTGCTGACAGTAGTTTTTCAAATAATCAAGTGTTTTAAAATGATACAATATTTTTTTATTCAATTTATATGTTCATTGTCTGAAGGAACTTGAAACAGATGTTAGTTATCACGTTTAGCGTGAGAGTGTGGTAGAAATTTGAAAGAATGTATTGTAACTATGGAGGAAAAAAAAAAATAGCCATTTTTAAACTCTCGGTGTACTAACTAAAATATTGATGGGCTGTGCAAGAGTATGAAATATCTTTTTTTTTTTAAATAAAAATATTTTAAATTCAGTTTGAATGAAATCATTTTTAAGATGGCTGAATGTTTGTAAGGAAAGCATCTTAGTAAATCTCAAAGTGAAAGCTTCAAAATTGTGCAGAATTAATTTTGTCACTAAAAATAACGTTTTTTATTACTGCTAAATGCGTCTAAATGCCATTTTACGGTGACAATAATCCTACTCGGGAAGCAATGAAGAGATTTTTCTTTTTGACCTGTTTATCTCTTTTTAATAGTGATAAAAACATTTGCTTAGACGAAGATGATTCCATTGACCGTATTATATTTTGTAATTTGTTTAAACCACACTTTGAACAGCTTGGTAGGTGCGTACGCTGACCGTACTCTAGAATTGTGTACCTAATGCCGTTATTTGTTGTGTGTATAAATTTCATTTGATTGGTTTTACAGCAAAGAGCTTTTCTAGCATATTTTATGAATGCATTATATAAAACTAGCTGAAAGTTTTAGCCCTTAAAGAATTTCACAGTAATTTAATTCATTTTTTTACTGCTGGATCGGTAAAAGATAAATTACAACGAAGGAAATATGGAAAAGGTTCAATTCATTTAGAGTTATTAGTTTTGTACAAATTGGTAGTTAAACACACACTTTTCAATGAAATAATACTATTTTTATCAACCAGTAGACAGATAGACTCAGATCCGACTAAAAAATGTGGCCATATATTAATGTTAAAAAAAAAACACAAATGCATGTTCCTATAGAAAATGTAAACAATTACTTGAGAGAATAACATTTAAAATAGTGTAATTATGTTTAAAAACACATAAACCCTACGTACATGCGTAAGTCTAAGTTAATATTACTTTTAAATATCTGTTTATATGTCATTTTTAATAAGTTCATTATTATAATAGTGGGAAATTAATACTAGAGTCCCAAATCGATAAATAACTTAATGTGAAACAAACATGGATAAGTATTGTTTATTAGATCTTCAATCAATACTGGCGCACAACAAGTGTAAGTGTTGAGAAACTTAGAAACCTTTCTTAGTAAAATCATTGGAATTTGTCGAAAGAATTTCTGTTAATCCAACATTTTATGACTTGTATGTTTTTCGCGTCTCTTAAATTTTATGTTTAAATTGGCCATTTTGCTAATTTTCTAAACCAAAAATTACCAACTATACCATTTCACAATGTGCCCACACTGTCGTAATGTGAGCAATCTGAGCTTTTTATCTCAATGAAATTTATGAATTTGCACTTTATTTAGGTATATTATTGAAAATATCACTGTTTTTTTTTTAAGATCTTTGTTGTTTTAAGCGTAAATAAAAATGCATTTTGATTTTGAACATCTTGAGAATGCATTGTCCAAATATTATATTAATATTGTGTATTTAAAATTACGTTTAGGCCATTTTATTTTCCGATTGTTTTCCCTATAATTATTGTTTTAATAAAATATGTTTATTTTGTTAAAATTTATCTTTTTTTTGTAAAAATTGTAATAATGTTCATATTAATACGTAATCATCTTGCAATGAAATATATTATTTTGTAAACATGTTTTCATTATTATTCAAATCATTTCACACAGCCCAAGTTACAAAAAAATAATAATAATATTACTCAGGCTTATAATTTTATGCGTTATTAGAATGTACCATTGTTTAAAACGGAAATAAATAATGATTGTTTTCTCTTTACAATATTAGTTAAGTTTAAACATACATTCATTATTATGTACTTGCTGATAATTTTACGAATGTTTTTTTATAGACTTTTTCATACTATGTATAATAATAATGTCATTCAGTAAATTAAGCTATAGTTAACAATGATGATTACAACAGTACTGAGGAGATTCAGATTATTCATTATTGTTTTATATTCATGGTTAAATAGTTACATATTGAATTTTTATTTACCAGTAAAAATCATTAAACTTGCTTTACTACATCTTCATTGACTTTTTCTTTGCTACAATTATTTTTAATGCAATAAAAACGAAGAATGTTGTGAAATATTATATGACATATTTTAGCTATTGTAATTTTCTATTGAAATTTCAGCTTTTTAAAAGATTTAAGCCAATATTTAATTTTTTCGTAATTAATAACTTCGTAATAATAAAAATGAATGCAACTATTTTGTGTGGGCGAAATAGTAAAACAAATATATGATATTAATTTCTTATGCTAGCTGTTTGGCTTCCTGAAAGCATCAAAAAGCGATCTCTTGAGTTTTGAAAATTGCTTCCGCAAGGCGATATGGCCATCACTTAAATGAATGGTCTGATTTCTTGCTCGGTTAAAAAAAAAATTTCTAAAAGAGACTAAATTTAAAAAAAAAATTAATTCAATTTTTGTTGCATTATTTTGACATGTCTATGTTTGGTTGTATCAATCTTTAGTCATTTTTTTATAAAAAATGTTTGTGAAATGGTACAAAATTGATAACTTCAATTATTATCGCTGCAAGTATGTGATGGCCGTGACTGTAGGCCAAGCTCACACAAGTGACTTGTGTCGTGGCGACAATTGGGTGACTGTTTCAAAATTCATACAAATCCAAAAAAGTCTCCCTAAGCCGTGTCACCACGAGTGTGCTCCTGCATATGCAGCAAAGGATTTTGAAATAGTCGGCCGACAAAAGTGTGCTTGGCCTTATACTTTATTCTTATGATTCCTAATTACCCAATATTGATTTATCTTCTGAAATTTTACCCGAACTCAATTCAATGAAGTTGTATCAATTTTTTATGATATAACCGCCATAGGGTTAAAACTGCTTTGAAAAACCAGGAATTATCTGAGAATTTTTGTTTTTTTTTTTATCGTTTAACAAAGACTTGTGGCTAATCTCTTCAATGCAAAAGTATGATTGTCTAAATCTAAAACCCTGTTTATATCGGAAATGCAGTGAGAGGGTTAAAGGAATTACATGCGAGCCATGTCTATAATAATGTGGTTTTGGAGTTTTGAATTTTGTACCATTACAGAGCAAGCTGTGTCACGATTGAGTATTCTCACAAAGTTAATACAACGTAATAATGTTAGTTATGTGAAATACTTTTGTAATATTACCGTAGTGATTGTACATGACCATACTGTAGTTGATCTAACGGTCAAATGAGATTTATTAAAAGATGAAATAAATATCTAAACTCGTTATTATTTACAAACATGCTAACTATTACCCTTCATGTAATAGTTAGCAGAGAACCTACTTCTGCAAGACCATACTTATAGCACAGTACCACCCACGTGTCTTCCATTAATCCCTTCCGTGGTTTATCAGTTGGATATTCTTGTACTTGTCACTCCTCGAGTTAAGAACGGGCACGAATGCCATTTTCGAATCGCTTTGTGTCTCCAAATGTTCAGGTCTGGCCCTGAGCCAAACGGCGCCTGGCGCGACTATTATTTTGGCATCCCTTGTCAATACCAGTAGGCGTCTAGGTAGGTGATCGCCGTAATCAATTATATTTGTATTTTGTGTAGCGCCAATAACGTGAAAAATAATCTCAAGGGTGATGTGTAGTGACAGTTAGGTGTTAGGGTTTATCAACATCTTGGAGCCCTGGCAACTCGGCGCCTGGAGGAGACTGCTCCAATTGCCAAGGGCATAGGGCCGGCCCTGCATATGTTTCAAAGATGATAAAACACTTGACGAAATTTCTATTCCAAAACACTCACTGGAATAATCAAAGTAGAGAAAAGTGCTTTATGATGAGTCAGCGATATTTCATCGCACTACAGTCAGGATCCCCGCAAATGAGCAACTTTAGTTAGAGCCCTGTGGATCTAGGACATCCCCAAGTGAAGTAAGTGATAAGAGCGAAGGGTGTGGCAAATAAGTTTCAAATCTCAAAAATACACGAAAAAGCGTGATGTGGGTGGAGGATTGGAATATACATGGTGTCCGGAAACTCGTAGTACAAGCCGGAAACTGGAGAATGTATACCACACGGGGAACCCAAATAAACATAAAGTTTTTTGATTTGAGCATTTTTATAAAAAAACCAAAAAAATATATTTTTCGGCTATTTCAGGGTTCAAATTTTTTCGTCATTATTTGTTTTACTTTTAAATTTTTAAATAGTTTTAATTAGTTGGGTACTTTGATCTTCAGTAATAATTTATAAGAATTTGATCAAAAAAAAATCAACTTCTGACTCGATTTACTCGAAAACGAAAGCTCAAATCAAAAAAAATTATACTACAAAATCGACTCCAAATGTGATGTAGATTCACCAGTTTCCCGCTTGTACTACGAGTTTCCGGACACCATGTATATATATATATTTTTTTTATATATAAATTACAAACAATACAAAACAAAATGATCCTTTGTCTGTCCAACTGGGAAGGATTCCCGTTTCAGGACAGCCTAATTGTGTACATATTTAGTACATAATATTCTTACAATGGAATGGCGATGTTGTCAAAACAAATTTTGAGAACATTGTTGATTGCATTCGAAGTGACATGATGGTTTCTTTATCCTTGAAAGAATCGCAAAGATGTAATTTATTTATGAATTATTATATTCAAAACTTATGGTAAAAGCGCCGCAGTCGAAAATTGTTCTAGGTCGAAGCGTAAACCAATAAATGCTTTTGATATTTATTTTTCAGAGAATCGGTATCCCAACAGTACAGGATGCAGCAAAACAGAGAGTGAGTTTTGAAGGGCTTTTAAAAAAACACGACGCAGCCCACAGAAATTAAGTTTATTTTATTTTATTTGGTACATTATGCTTTTTTTATGCATCAAGTCCTGAAGATGACATCAGAAAGATGATGGCCCCCAGCAGCGAATAATTGATGAAGGCGATTTCTGAAGTGTTCGGCCCATAGACTAAATTATAGTATAGTATAATATATCAATGGTTCGGAGGCATTTTGGCACATCTTGATGGAGAAAGCGGTGATTTTCTCCCTAATTCGATCCTTGAGTTCTTCCAAGGTGAGGCTGTTGTTTAAAAATATTTTCCTTCAGGTAGCTCCACAGGAAGAAGTTGCAAATGCTCAAATCAGGTGAGCACCGTCCTGTTGAAACCAGATGTCTCCCAGATCTGTTTCCTCTGTTAGTTAGTTCACGTTGAGCGTTGACAGTTATGGTTCGTCCATTCTCCTCAAAAAAATAAGGCCCAAGCACTCCAAATTTGGAAATTGCACACCACATGGTTACTTTTGGGATGTGAAGAGGTCTCTCGTGAAGTTGCCTTGGGTTATTTTCAGCCCAGTACCAAAAATTTTGTTTATTCACCGCTCCACGGAGATAGAAGTGGGCCTCGTCACTACTGAAAAAATGTTGACCTACTGGTAACCAGAATAATAATATGTAATAATAATAATAATTGGATAATTTGTAGAGCGCCGTTTTTGTGAAAAATCACCTCAAGGGCGCTGTACAATTTATTTCCTAGGATCTACATTTGGATGGAGCTTATATAAATCTGGACCACCGTATGACCAAACTTCTCTCTGGGCATGGGAAGTTCAGGGGGAGACTTCAGTCTCACCCTGTCCCCACATCCGAATTGCGCATGTGGCAATACTCACCAGAGAGCCGAGCACATTCTGTGGCATTGTGAGATCATGACGGATGCCCGAGAGGAAATGTTGGATGTTTTAAATGTCACGACGAGGCCGAATTGGAACGCCGATCTCGTTTCGAATAATAATAATGATTTATTGTCTTCTTTTCTTAGTAACATATAGAGATAATGATATCCTCACTGGGATCTCCAGTGCTGAGGATGTCATTTACATATTATAATTTAATTATAAGAAATTAATATTACAACAAAGTAACATATGAATTTAATAGTAAACATATATCATGTATTTTTGTTGTTTGTTTTTGGGGTGTTATGCCGTGTTGCGCTAACTCCTTCTTTAGCCGACGTTTCGGACAGCGTTGCAGTGTCCATCATCAGGGCAGATCCGGTAGATCCGAAGATGTGTAAATTTTTGGTTGGTTTACACATCTTCGGATCTACCGGATCTGCCCTGATGATGGACACTGCAACGCTGTCCGAAACGTCGGCTAAAGAAGGAGTTAGCGCAACACGGCATAACACCCCAAAAACAAACAACAAAAATGCTTTTGGCCGTGAGAATCTAAAAACATATATCATGTAGTATAATATTTTTTTTTTTTTAAATAATTTTAGAATAAGTAAGATAGTGTTTTTTTGTATAGTTTAGTAGATTCGGTTTTAGTCTGTGTTTGATATCAGTATATTTTCTATTTCAGATCTCCCTATATTAAGTATCCAGCTTTTTATTTGAGATTTAAATGTTATAATGTTGAGGTTTTTGAGTGAGAGTGGTATTTTATTGTAGAGTTTAATACTATGAAATAAGAAGCTTTTTTGCCCAAAAGTTGTATTAGTAGTTAAAAAAAAAGTTTTTAATTAAAAGTTTTTTTGTTATTTGTTGGATAAGTTTTTGACCATGAGATCTAGTGTTTCTATTGTACGTATTTGTTGTTATTTCTTGGGTTTTGTACTTATGAATGTAATTGAGTATAGTTTGGATAAGTTTTTGACCATGAGATCTAGTGTTTCTATTGTACGTATTTGTTGTTATTTCTTGGGTTTTGTACTTATGAATGTAATTGAGTATAGTTTGGATAAGTTTTTGACCATGAGATCTAGTGTTTCTATTGTACGTATTTGTTGTTATTTCTTGGGTTTTGTACTTATGAATGTAATTGAGTACAGTTTTAGAATATAGTTGTTTAATTGACATGATGTTAAGATTGGTGAAGATTTCGTCAGTGCTAGTTCTTACAGGAACTTTCAGTATAATTTTCATTATGGCTTTTTGAGTTTTAATTAGTGGATTTAGTATATTTTTATTTGCATTGCCCCATCCGATAATACCGTATTCTAACAGTGATTGGCAGAGAGCCATGTAGATTTTGATTAAGTCTTTTTTAATGAGCACATTCCTGATAGTTTTGAAAAAATAACTTAGTTTTTTAATTTTATTATCTAAATAGCTAATGTGATTGGTCCATTTTAAATTTCCATCAATTTTAGACCCAGATACGTTATATGGTCAATGTTTTCTAATGAGGGACAATTACAATGCTCATTTAAGTGATGCGGGGTATGAATTTTCAAGTTAAGGTTTTCTTCAGAGTTTTTTGTATTTTTTATTTTGAAAGTGATGAATTTGGTTTTATTAGCATTTAGTGTAAGTGAATGGTAGTCTAGCCATTTTTTAATCCTGTTTAGTGTGTCTTCTGCTTTCTTAAATGTTTCTGTCCAATTATTCCCATTTATAAGGAGAACAGTATCATCCGCAAAACTGATGATTTCTCCGTCACATTCTATGTGGCATAGGCAGAGATGTGCTTTATTTCAAATAAATATGACGCTGTAATATTAAATGTTAGATTTCTATGTTTTTACGTTGGCAACATTAGTCCCGCGGAAATTTTTTGTTGTCTCATAATCTGTAGTCGTGGTGTTTTTGGATTTACCATCATGTAATATGTTTGTTCTACATTGATGTCCATTATTAAATGACAAAATTGTTTAAAAATTCTATAATTATTTTAATTGTTTGACCTGAAAAACCATTTTGCATTTTCAATGCATTTTGAAAATAGGTATTTTGCATTTTGCATTTGAAATGCTTTTCTAAAAACCATTTTGCATTTTGCATTTTCAAATGGAAAAGTTTTGACCCATTTCCATTTTGCATTTCAAATGGTTTTGGGTACCCATTTTGCACATCTCTGGGCATAGGTCATTAATGTAAATTAAGAACAGAATCGGACCCAGAATACTTCCTCGAGGCACCCCAAATTTGACATCAATACACTCACTGGTTATGTTGTTAAGTTTCACAGTTTGCTTTCTATTTCCCATGCAGCTTATCAGTTCATTATCAGTGATCCCTATGTTCTCTAGTTTTTCAAAAAGATGTGAGTGATTTATTGTGTCGAAGGCTTTAGAAAGGTCGAGAAATACTCCAATGCATTTTTTATGTGAATCTAGAGAATTTTTAATATATTCAATTACTAAGGCTATGGCGTTGGATGTTCCTAGATTTTTTCTGAAACCAAATTGTTTTGGTGATAAAGGTTTATTTAATTCTAGGTAATCGACGAGTTGAGTTTTAACTGTTATTTCTAAGATTTTAGATAATGCGTTCAGAATTGTGATTGGTCTGTAGTTATTGATATCTGTACGATTTCCTGATTTAAAGATTGGTGTAATAGTCCCTATTTTGAGTTGTGATGGAAAGAGTATCGGTTCGGTAATTTCATCTTGTATAAATTTTAATGTTTTCATTGTGATTTCATCACTACCAGATGAAGATGTTGGTTTGAATTTAGAAAATATTAGTGTTAGTTCTTGTTTAGTGATTTGTTTTAGAGCAAATTTAAACCTTTGTGGATTTGGGTGTTTGTTTATTTTCGGGTTATAGTGTTGGGGTTTGGTTATTTTATTCGCTAAGTTCGAGCCTATGTTTGCAAAAAAGTTGTTTGTGTAGTTAATTAATTTATGTACGTTTTTGTTGAGCGAGAGTGTACCGTTCTCTGTGTTGATTTCTTCCAATGGGTTTGCTTTGTTTTGATTTGTGTAGGTGATTTCTTTAATTATTTGCCAGATAAGTTGTGGATTATTATTGGATTGATGTATTTTAGATCTGTAGTAATTTTGTTTGGCCGATTTAGTAAGATTGGAGCAGATGTTTCTATAATTTTTGTAAAATAGTTTTAGGGAAAGGTCGTATGAATAGTTTTTTACTTGCTAATGGATCTTGTCTCTTTTTCTTATACATTTTAGTAGGCCATGTGTGATCCATGCTTTTTTGATAATTTTATTGTGTGAATATGTGTAAGTTTTTATTGAGGTGTGGTTATGTATTTTTAATTGCAATAGTTTAATAAATAATTTCCAAGCATCTTCAAGGTCTTCTTCAGCTTTATATATTAATTCCCAGGTTTCAGTTTGTAGTGAATTTTTTAGTTCATTGTAGTCTATAACATGTCTATTCCCCGTTAAATTTTGAGTCGGTGGTCGATTTCCCTTTGCATGGATGTTAAGAATTAAAGTGTAGTGATCAGTGATAGTGGATTGATGTATGATTGTGGAGTATTTTTAATTTGTTTTTGTCATTATGTGGTCAATGCAGGTTTGCGAGGGGATTGATTTATTCATTTTGTGATCCACATTTATTCATTTTGTGAATAAGGTGAACATCGAGTGTCTGAGGAAGTTTATAAGGGTTTGGGTTGAGAGATGGCCTGATCTTAAGAGTAGCTGATTAGAGTAAAAACATCTAGAGTTGTGACTTACTTATAGCCATGTGTAATTGCTTCTGGCATCCTCGGTTAATACTTTTCTTGTCCCTATATTACCTCTGCTCGGATTTCTGCTTTATTTTTTCTTTTATTTTACCTTGCATTCCTTATTTGATTGATAATAATAATATTTGGATGACTTGTATAGCGCCGTTTTTGTGCAAAATCACCTCAAGGGCCCTGATATATTTTCTTATTCTTCTTGTCTTCTTTGGTTTTACTTTGTCAGTATCATATTTTTATTTGTTATGTAGCATATATACCACTAAGAGGAGCGTTTACAGCAGGCCAGAGCTGAACTGTAATCTTTCTGTACCGTCCACAACCCAGTATTTGAGTGAGGTTTAGTTCATTTAATAGTTTTACCTATAACCTGATTTTAAATTTTATATATGCAATAAGGAAGTTGAGTGAAAAATATGTTCATGTAGATCAAAAAAATATCCATTCTAAATATATAAATATATTTCTATATTATTATTCTTAGAATTAGTTAAACGTTCTTGAAAAAGCATTCAATAGCAATAGACTGTATACGCTCCACGATTGGTCGAAAGAATTCTGACGTCACATGTGTCGTGACTTGTACGTACAACGGATCACCTATGGTGCATCTCTTTCTATTACATGAGAGACGGTCGGTTTAGATGAGAGAGGTGTATAGGCCAAACGTTTTTTTTTTTTTTTTTTTATAGTGAATACCTCACAAGAGTCCCAACTGCTCCCGTCTGGAGCCAGTGAGACTATGGCATCCCCAATTGGGGAATGTTGTGAGGCTGAAGGTAAGTGGGGAAGGGAAAGAGGAAGGTGGGGAAGTACCTGGCTATTCAGATATAGTCACTAAACACGGCTAAAGCCATTTGGAGCAACGTTTCAATTCTGAATGGTGGTCTTACACCAGGGCGATACTGGTAGTATCTTCCACTCTGGAACGTGCCGCAAATATACTATATATTATTTTAATTAATTAATTGTGAAATAACACAAATTAATCAAATAAAATTTATTTGCGCACGCCGGGTTCGAACCCGCGACCTTCGGAATGGCAGTCCAATGCGTTACCACTGGACTATGCCGGCCGTTATTTGGGTTTGTCAAATATATGTACGTATTTGTGGTTATTATTATATGAAATGGATTTCTAAAGATACATATTCGTATAGTGCTTTATAATAATATGTTGTTTATTGCATCGCTTAGAAGTTTTTATTATTATACATGTCACATAACATGTGATACACTTCAGGCCGCCGGCCGCCCAGAAAAGTCTCACAGTGAACTGGGTTGTAAACCGTTATTTTACTTTTGGTCTTTACTTTTCTGCGCGGTGGTCCTGAATTCGCGCGTGACAAGTCAACAAATAGCGACGGAATACCGTACCGGGCGGGAAAAGCAAATATTCTAACTTAAAATATTAATTTAACTATGAAATCTCAATCAATTTTCTTTTTTTTTTAATAACATCAATTCTAATAGACGGTTAACATTGGTAAAAAAATTACTGGAATTCCTTATTGAAGAATTAATTTTTTTTCCATACAAAATGTTAAAGCGACGTGGTTCTTACAGTTTGAATGACGTCACACCCACCCTCGCCTCTTACCGCTCGGATTCCGCTCGTTTTGGCGGGCTTAATAAAATTCAAACTTTGAGAATTAATTTAACTATGAAAACAAACTTTAAAAAAACCGCTACCGCTCGGATTCCGCTCGTTTTGGCGGGCTTAATAAAATTCAAACTTTGAGAATTAATTTAACTATGAAAACAAACTTTAAAAAAAAAAAAAATACTCGTATTTAAGTTGGAATGCGAACATTGATAAAAAAAAAATTAAAAAATGGACTCAACTTCCTTATTGATATGTCCCTAGGTATCTACGTGACTTGAATTCACAGAAAGACCAAATTGAACACGTGCGCCAGCATTTGTCTCTGTAATTTCACACGCAGATTGAGGCGGCAGTCCGTATTATTAGACCTTAAATATTTAGTGAATAGCTTCGCCGGTCCCGCAATAAAAAAATAGAAAGCCAACTTAGAAATACACCCATCAAGTCGTAAATCTGAAATGGGAACCTTAAGCCAGCGACCCAAGGGCAATAAAAACCTTCGCCCAAGGCTAGGCTATATTGCAATTGTTTGAAGGTCTTTTGTACAAATTTAATTTTAACATATTTTAAAATAATAATAAATCTAGCGGTGAGAATGGCGATGCCAGCGCAACGGACTCAGACAACGTACCGAAGTGGTGTAAATCGGAACCACTTTAGTTCCAGCACCCCACCACAGGCCTGCTACGATCGCCGGATTCCGCAGCTGAAGACAGATTCCGCAACCAACAGTCAACAGTTCCCAGTCAGAGAGTGATCATCTCGCCGCCCCGTGAGGCGGTCGCCGAGGCGCTTCCGCCCAAGAAGCTGCCCTCTCGGCAGTTCCCAGTCAGCACTCGACAGTTCCCATTCATCACTCGACAGTTCCCATTCCGCACTCGACAGTCATCATCTCGGGAGTCATCATCTTGCCCTCCCCCTTGGAGTGGGCGCCGAGGCTCTTCCGACCAGGAAGCTGCCCTCGCAGGAGTTACCGTCTCGCCTCCGCCGAGAAACTTCCTGCCCTCCCCCCTTGGAGCGGTCGAAGAGGATCTTCCGACCAGGAAGCTGCCCACTCAGGAGTCGCTGCCTGCTGACTCCGCCCTTCGGAGCCTTGGCCCAGGCTGAACTGATTCCGCCCTTCGGATCCAACCCAAGTTGCCGCTTGTGTTATCGGTGATAAGTGCGAACGTGGAGATCCGCGGTTCCAGATAAGAATTATAATTTAAGACTATTATTAAGCCTAGATTAAGACTAACCCTTAACTTTATATATTTTTTTAAAAATAAATTTTTAATAGTGTTGTAATTAAGTAACTTCTTTTTTTTTACTCGTTCCTCCTTTTCTTTTATATGAATAGTATTAATATTAAATTCCCTTGAGTATAGTAATAACCCAGTATATACTAGAATATACAATTATTTGTAAGAAATATTTTATTCCATATTTAGAGATAAATAAATTAATTATGAATACCTCACACAAATACAAGGGGCCACATTAGTCTTAACTTATTATAAAAATTAGCAAACAAAAGTCTTTTTTTTGTACTTATAGTCCAGTACTTTCATAATATAAATCACAATTTTTTCCTCTGGCAGCTTCAGAGAATGGCAACACAATCTCTAGTCGTCAAGTTTGACAGCTGTCTAATATTTTATTTATTTCACCCCGTTGGGAAACTAACTTGTTTTCCAATAAGATTTTTAACATTTTGAATTTAATTATAATATGAATTTTTGATGCTTCTCCGAGAGAGGGAGAACAATGAGTGAAGAGAGGTTAGCAAATCGATACTTTTCATCTAACTAAACATCCCATTGTTATGTCAATGATAATATTGTTATCTGTATTTACTTATAAATCAGTTGAAGTCTGGTGATTATAAGATTGTGTAGGAACAGGGGATAGACTGCTACAAACTATCTTATGAGATACATATCTGACTTCTTCCAATTCACCCTTGACATTGGTTTATTAATTTTTGATTTGGACCATTTGATTTTATTTGAAAAAAAAAGGAAAACATTCCCGGGTTACGAATAACCTGACAACATTTGAAAATCTCTTTCTACCACCACAGCATGCGGAAAATTTTGCTTGTGTTGTGATGGAGGACTTAGTCAGCTGAGGAATTGAACACATTACACCTTGGTGGGACCAAAACGCGATGTCAACTCGGCCACCGACCGGTCTACTACATTATTTCTGTTACTTCTTGAGAATGTCACGTTGTCACTATTGGTTTTCATTTGACTGTATTTCCGAATCCACGCCACAATTAGTGGCAAAATAATTACAACCAGACAAAAAGTCTACCTAATTTAGTTTTAACATTGGGGAAAGAAAGAAATATTAAACACTGTTTTAAAAGATTTTCATTGCAGTAAACAAGAAAGTCTGTGTTGCTTTTTATATTATATATATCGTCAGAGCATTAATCGGTTATTCAGACAACTGTATGCATATTGTATCGATTTGATTGAACCACCAATTTCTGTTGAATTTTTAGAGATGCGGAACGATTAATAGAAAAAGATGATGAAACAGAAGATTCAAACGAGAGTGAATTTTCCCCGGTCAATGAGCAGGATCAGGAAGAGGAGGATGAAATAGAAGATGAGCAAGAAGTGGAAGAATCAGAGGAGGTCAGGTTATAATTTAGATATGAATTGAAATTCAGAAAAATCATTTGTATTTGGAAAAATCCGCAAATAAGAAGTTTAGTTTTTTCAGTCGTAATAAATGTTTTATTTTTGATATCCTGTAAAACCTTATGAGAGACTTTCACTGAATGCAGTTGATTAGACTGAACTTTAAAACTACATAAATAAATCACTAGAATGTAAGTATATATATTGAGCGGCACTTGATGCACAAGTGACCTTGCAATGGCCATTATTTAACTGTCGTTTAACTCACTTTACAGGATGAACACATTTCTCCCACTGAAGTGGAACAAGTTGTTATCAAAGAGGAAAGTGAGGATTATGAAGAAGTTGACCCCAGCACAGAATTCCCTGATCTCCACATCCACCATAATCCCGCGCCGCAAATTGTCTTCAAAGAAGAAGTACCTGACAATGATATAAATGCGTACGAAGCAATATTCCCAACTGACGAAAATTCCACCAGTCTAAAATACAAACGCAAAGGAAAACGAAAATCCGGTAATTCTTCCTCAGAAAGCGACCTGCCCTCCCCGCCACAATATCCATTCATATATGGCTGTGATTTGTGCGATTACAAGTGCAAGTTCCCGAGTGCGATCAAACGCCACCGCCTGTGTCATACAGGAGAGATGCCATTCGCTTGCGATCAGTGCTCCTTCGTCTGCAGTCAATCCGGAAATCTAAAACGACATAAATATCTTCACTCCGATAGGAAAGTGTTCTCTTGTGACGTCTGCGCTTTTACCTGCATACAGTTTGACTACCTGAAGACGCACAAACTCACACATCTGCCCGTGAAACCAATCAAATGTGAAGAGTGCGATTATCGCTGCGTTTCGACCAAGTTGTTGAAAGCGCACATGATGAAGCATACGCAGGAGCGTCCGTTTGGCTGCGAGCAGTGCAGTTTTTCATCACGGTCGGTCGCTAATTTGAAAATTCACCGGAGGATTCACACGGGGGAGAAACCGTACAAGTGTGATGTTTGCGCGTTTAGCTGCCGGCAGAATGGACACTTGGAGTCGCACAAGATGACGCATCTCCCAACGAAGCCGTTTGCTTGTCCGACATGTCCCTTTGTGTCCAAGTCCCTGAGTAGTTTGAAATACCACAAATTCACCCACACGGGGGAGCGGCCCTTCTCGTGCAACCTGTGCAGCTACACCTGCAAGCTTGCTCACCAACTGAAGTTGCACATTAAGAGGATACACAAGATAGTGTTGGCCGACAGGCGGACGCAGGCCGTGAAGCTGGCTGCTCAGTCGTAGTCAATATACTCCCTAAGAATCTAGGATTTCATTCACATTTTTCAAGAAAAAGTAACTAGAGGAAGTCTGAATACTGGGAGTCTGAAGAATGTGGCGCCGTGCTCCTGGCTACTCAGATCTGATGACTAAAAATAGCAAATTCCTTTCGAGCAACGTTTTGATCCTGACTGGTGCTCGGTGGTGACTCACTAAAGCTTTTAATTCAACTCGTGACTAAAATGAGCGACAGCGGGAGACCAAAGATAAGCAGACCATTAGTGCGGGGTCACTAAGAGTAAGCGACAGCAAAATAATTATTTTATTGTTGCCACAAATGTGATTAAATTTCCTTTTGAAAATATACAATATTTCAAAGATGGAAGTTAGCCAGTAGGTCAGTAAGCATAATAATATATTGCGACCCATTGTACAATAAATATATATATTTATAAGATCGAGCATGAAATCGAAGATCCTTCGAATATATTTAATAGCAAATTAAGCTCTCTCAAACATAAAAAAAATAGTATAACTTTTTAATACTATTTTTATCTATCTAATTAATATTTTTTATTTCTTCAAAGTATTTACATTCTGTTATTCGTTTTGCTGATTATGATTATAAATTATGAAGGAATGCATGTATACAAATTATTTTAGTCATTTTCATCTTACTTTCATCCAGGTATTTTCAATGCAGAGATCTCACTTCCACTACCATTCTGTCACCCAGAAGTGTTCAATAATTCGGACTTTGGCTTAGATTTTTTTAAAAATTATCTCCATTAAATTGACCGGTCGGTGGTTGAGTTGACAAATGCATTGGGTTACTATTCAGGCAACACAGGTTCTCTTCTTCGCGGCTAAGTCCTCCATCATTGCACAAACAAGTTTTCCACTTATACTGATAGATGTATGAGGAATTAAAATATTGTCAGTTTATTTGTAACCTGGAAATATTGGTCTGTCGTACAAAAAAAAAACCTTTCTTTTATTCCAGTGCTCAAATATTTATGTTTATATGTATTTAAAAATTTAATAGATTGTATAATGTCAGGGCCAGCCCTGAACTTGTCAAAACCAGTAGGTGATCACTGTAATCAACACAGACATATGAATATTAATAGACGAGAAGTTAAGGACGAGGGGTTAAAACAAGAGTTGCGGGACGCAGAGAGGAAAGCTGACTGTGATTCGTCAATAAATCAATCTGACAGTAAATAGGCATCTCGCATTATAATATCACCATTTAGTTCTTAAAAGTAAAATCTGCTTTTGAATGAATAGACATTTTTACATGGGAGCGCAAATTACTCGCCACGTTATGAACAAATTTGCGAAGTCCAAATTCGGCAAAATAAATTTCTTCTATTTTCAGAGTCGAATATTTCGTTTACGTATTTAGTTAAGACACTTTTATAAATGTTCATAATTTACTTCCCAGCAACCAACCAGCTTTGTGTTTCGCGTCCAGACGTATCTCGATGTCATAGTATATGTTTCTACAACTGATCCATATTATACGATGTGAATATGCTTAAAATAAAGTAAAATAATGCTTATATATGGAATGTAATACGACAATTGGGTTTATTCTCTTTTTCACATCTATTTTTACAAGTTTTCATAGCACAAGCCACCATTTTGCCGTGTTATTTCGTAAAATGAACCGATGATGCCTCGACCATAGCTCGACGCTAGTTCGTACAAGAATGATGACGTCACGTTTTCTAAATTCACTTGAGGCCATACGCGAGCACAGCCGGCTCCAATGGAACCGGTATGGGGAGTGGGGAATAATACACTTTTAATCACTTAGGGCAGGTCTACTAATATTCATATGTCTATGGTAATCAATAATATTTGGATGATTTGTATTTTTGTGCAGCACCGTTTTTCGTGAAAAATAATCTCAAGTTTGATGTGTTAGAACTGTTAGGTGTTAGGTATTATAAGTACCTTGGCGCCTTGACAATTCAGCGCCTGGAGCAGACTGCTCCAATAGCGCCAGCATAGGGCCGACCTTGCATAGTGTTATTGTTAAGTTATTGGTAAAGTTTTAGACAATCTGTTATTTAGTTTTGTAGCGTTTTAGTTTGGAGTTGTTATTGTGTATAATTTAAGTAAACCAATACATAGTCATTTTTTCAAGCTTCCATGGAGATTATAAATATTTGTTTATAATTTGATCTACAGCAGCCATTTAATTATATTCCTAAGTGAATTACCGTGGTTCATTATTATTTGAATATATTGTGTTCATTATATTATTGTATTGTGGATCTAAAAAGCTATATTATGCACTAATATTGTTATTGTAGCTACATATTGTATTGATATAACTGATACCTCATTAGATGTAGGTCGTTACAACAGTTTAACTGCAAACATAAAATTTAAGTAACAAATTTGCACACGAATAATATTTATCATAACAATTAACATATACATTAAAAAAACACCTGTATTGTTGAGTGATAAGGAATATAATAATAAATATATAATATAGCAAATGTTACCAGTTTTGATTTCAGATTGCTTACTGTTCACATTTATTTTATCTCTTTCAAAAGAAAACAAACCTACCAAGACAATTTAAACTAAAAACAAATTTATATGTGCAATCGGGGTGCTACTACCGGAAATACTGTGGCTACAAAGTGCAAAAATAAATGGTTTGATCATTTGTTAGTTTCTCTTTTGGCTGTCTACACAGACAAGTCTGTAAATATGAATTGTTAAGGGTAAACTGAGCATACGCCATGAGCTATGCGTTCATAGATGGCACTAATTTGATTGTTAAAGTTATATCTTTAAAATATTAAGATCATCATAGTAAAATTTTACAGTTATAGCTAATTTATACGGGGTTCGAAAAAAAGACTTCAGAAGTAAAAATAATAATAATCAATAAACAGTTATATAAAACAATATAACTATACTGGCGGGAAAGGCGGCATAGCGCTTAATCTCCGACTGTGTATTAAAGATAAAGACTTCCTCTAGGCACTCTTCAACATCACTGAAAGGTATGATACATCTCGCTATCAGTTATCAGGTATTGTGCCTAGAACTTTTTTAAAACCTCGTTGGAAGGGACGACACGTCTCGCTACCAGTATCAGGTCTTGAGCCTACGACCGGCTCAGGATCTCTGCTCGTTCAAGGCCATGCATCCACTAATATAGGCCGTCCGTGGTACATCATTCTGTAGGTAATAGCCGATTAGTTGGTTTATAATTTGCGTAACCAGTGAGAGATCTACGGTGTCCTCCGTTTGTAGATAGGAATTCTATAATAGGTGTGAGCGAAATTTGTATTCAGGGTCGCATGGTTTCATCCCGTTACAAGATCAATTATTTGTTAGCAAGTGTACACATGAATATGAATATGAAAAAATAGTTTTCCATGTACAAGAAACTTAATTCTTTCAAGAAAGGCATACAAATCCAATATTGTGTTTGTATGCCTTTCTTGAGAGAATTACGTTTTTATGATAAAGACAAAACTATTTATTAATATCCATATTGCGTGTGTACGGGCGCAAAGAAATAATTTGTCTTAATATTTTAAAGCATAACTTGCGAAAGGGTATTTTCATAAAATAATTTAATTAACGCGTAGAATACAATGTACGTTAGGTTTACCCTTAATGTGTTCCAGTAAGATCAACCCTTTACAGCTTACGTTTAGTATGTAAATATCTAGGACAAATCGTTGACTTTAAAAACTTTTCAAGTTTCTACGTACCTACCTATACAGAATAATTATTGTTATCCAATGTACCTAAGTAATTATGTACCTACCTAGTGAAATACTATGTTTAAGTAGCAATTTTGTGAGAATTTATGATTAGAAAAAAAAAGATTATTTAACATGTTTGTGGATAAATAAAATATCATTCTTCCAATTATTGTGCAGACATTTTATTTATAATCCTTTTAGAAAAAACCCTATTGTAATCGACCAGCTAGGTCTTTTACACAGACTGTAAGATAGGGGGCCGGTCAGTCCGTAGTTAGCCGCTAGGTCCGGGTAGAAATCTGCTTTTATCCTTGGTGCGGGAGGAGGCAGACAGAGACAGGAATCCAGGGGGTAGCCAAGTCAAAGAAGATCCAAGTTGAGATCCAGAGAGAAGCATTCAGGAAGAGCGAGAGTAGAGTAGCTGGTGGCGGTCCAAGGCAGAGAGAGCGAGCTGAAGGCTGGCGTGCCGTATTTATTGCGCAATCCCCCTCTCCCGACTTTGGGGAGGGCGGGGTCGACGCGCTGCCTTCATTCGCGGGTTGTTGATGATCCGCGGACTGTGACGTCCGCTAAGATTTAATTGGCGGAGGTCACAACCTTTAGAACTACTCTACTCTTTATGCTCTTTTAATCGATCCTAACCACTCCTCCCTAGCATTTTTATTTATCAATCAGTTGTACATACATTCATTCAGTGTGGGGGTCCCCGGCCCAACATATTCAGGGGAAATCTTATTTAATTTTCTTAATTCTAAATTAATGCTAATTTTTATTAACTAATTATGCTAAGGAGAGCCCGGCCGTTTTATCAATGTATTTTGTTTCGTAATATCTATGGCCGAACTCTCTCAAATTTAGTCTAAACATTTCAATAAATCGTCAATTCAAAATATTTCTCCGTACAACGTTGCTTAGGGGCGCGTTGATTGGTCCCGGGCGGTCGCCTGGGCCGGCCGGGCGCTTGCGGTGAGGGGAAGTGATGCGGGGGCGAGCGGGACTCGAGGTATCGAAGCCCCACGTATGTTCTAAAACCACGCTCCCACTCGGTGCTTCGACCATTATGAAATAGCGGCCGCCGGGAGCGGTACACACCGTCCGGTACACCTATCATACTATAACTCTGTCATACTTGTAGAAAAATCCATATCATGTGCATGGTCGGACTTCCGCTAGGGGCCCGAAAGGTCAGGGTCTAGGACCCGAACATCGAGGGGAACAAGGGACCTTTCTTTTTTTTTTTACCAATATTTCAACCAATTATCTTGGACCCCCAATTCGGAGGGGACCCGGCAAAATGGTACATGCTTAGGATACAGGACTTCGAAAGACTTAGGGGCCAGGCTACCCGCCAGAATGGTACACATTAGAGACATACCACTCGAAAAGAAATATTATTAAGCGCAGTTGTGAGATGACTCCGGACCAATGACGATGATAACAGGTGTAAGCAGCTTTGACGGCTGTGGAGTGGTCGAGACAGTAAAGTCGATGGCTCGACACGGCGTTGGTGAAGACCGGACTTGAGGATGTATTCAGCACAGGGGATGACGTGGAGTCTTCAGAGTACTCCAGTCTGAAACAGGAAAGTCGAAGGTATGATGCACCTGGTCGGCAAATGGGCCAAGGAGAGACCGGCGAAGGCGTCGCAGGGTCTAGGCGAATGAGCAGCGCAAGCCAGGGATGATATCCGGGGCCAGGGCGCCATGTAATCCTGAGGAATCCACGATAATCCGTAGGCTCCCCTGTAAAGTCCGTGCAGAGCCGGGCGTAGGTGAGTAGGTCCATGGCCTGTAGCGGCGCGGCGAGGTAACAGCGGGGCGCAACCCCGGGGGGGCCAGGTGACCGGCCACCTTAGTAGGCAGCGAGCAGTCGCAAGGCTCGCAGGTTGGTCACTGTTGTAACTGCTAATTAATGACTGACTGAGTACGTCTCGATGCACCCGTTTTATAGCGCCCGGCGCGTCGAGAATCTTCGGGCGTGTAGGTATGCTCCGAGTGTTCCCGAATATTCTAGTAGCATTGCTACATATCCTTCCTAGGGCCCACACTTTAGCTCCTCCCCCCCCGTCACAGAGATTTATTTTCATGTATAATTAATTACTGCCAACTGTTGACAACTTCTGCAAACTGGATGATTTGTTTGGAGGGACACATTTCAAATGGCCTGAACTTTGTGGTCTGCGCAAGCACATTGGTTACTACATTATGTTAATTATGGAATATTATGTATGGCAGGCAGGCTCAACATCGTTGTACCCGAGATAGTTTGTATAATTAGTTTCTCTACCACCTGGCAATTTACACCACTTCATTAGTTTTTTTTATAAATTCGCCGCACTTATGGAATCATATTAAAAGGTTTGCATGATGGGATAATGGTTTGCAAAGAACTGAAGACTGAAGTGTAAAATCGAGGGTGAGAAAATATTCAAGTATTTTGTTTAAATGCTTACCTTCTAAATCATTCACCTTAGTGCTCAATTGCATAAATAAACCACTCACCTCAATGCATAAATAAACCTCAATGGCTTCTAATGGCTACGAGCCACTGAAAATATAAACCAAGATTCTGATAAATATAGGTAGGTACCTACACATTTGTGTAACAGATTGTTTTTATGGTTTTGTAAAGAACTAATGAAATTGCAAATTTTATATGCTATTCATTGAATTTTTCGTCTGGCAATTACACCAGTAGTTCTCAATAAAACAAATAATTTTTCATTCAGATTTTTTTGTTATTTTCTTTTGGTGATACGAAAGAGCTACATAACTATTTTATATATTATAGTATGACATGATGATTATTATAAAACATATAGTAAATAATATAACTTCTAATTAAATAATAAAACTAATAAATTCTGATAGTTACTATATCCACGTTACCGTATCCACGTCTTTCGAGTTCCTCCCTCTGTTCGCCACTCCCTCATTCGCTTCTCCAAACTAGCTATGGACTGGCAGGTACATTCTGTAAGGGACTGGATCGACAATCTTAAATGTGGACATTGCCAACTCTATGGACATACTGCGACAAAGTGTAGCGCAGACACGCCAACCTGTTCCCACTGTGGAAAACCTGGACACAATCGTGATACTTGCCCGACGCCCGACAAGCCACCATCATGCGCCACCTGCAAGTTCTTCAGGAAACCGGCCACACACAACACTGGCTCCCCTGATTGTCCAGCCCGCCAAGCCGCTGAGAGACGGGAACTATCTCGTGTAAATTTTTTAGGCTGAACCGGAATAGTCATCCCAGTAATACAATTTTTTATTCCTGTTATCAAAATATTCGCGGTCTCAATACTAAACTAAATGCCTTCAGATGTTCCGTAAACATAAGTCCTTATGATTTCTTATTTTTCACTGAAACATGGTTATCAGACAATATTGCTTCAACCGAACTTGGACTGCATAGTTATAATATTTTTCGCTGTGACCGCTCTTCTTCTTCAAACAAGTCTAGAGGTGGCGGGGTCATGATATGTGTTAAAAAAAAATACTCTTGCCACATTCTTGATTCTCGTAATGTTGTATCTGAAGAACTATTTGTTTGTGTTCTTCTTGGCTCCAAGAAACTTGTCATTGGTTGTGTCTACATTCCCCCATCCTCTTCAACAGATATCTACAAGTCACATACTGAAGCTGTTGAACGTATTTCCATAAATGCCGATTCATTAATTATTTGCGGTGATTACAATCTACCGAAGGTAATATGGCTTAATGACAATCATGGTGTGAAAACTCCTAGTAATATTTCTCTTCAAGCTTCCATAATAATGAATCTATTTGCCTACTTGAACATGTTCCAACTAAACTCGATCCATAACTGTCAAGGTTACTGTCTTGACCTGATCTTTTCTAACATGCCTAGCGTTTGTGTTAGTGAAGCTTCTGACTCATTACTACCAATAGATAAATATCACCCACCACTCGATATCAACTTCACTAATCCTTTCAAAAATGTTACCTTAAAATCAACGGTTACATACCACTACAAATTTAACAAAGGTGACTATACTAGCATGAACAGATATCTCGCCCAAACTGACTGGACATTTCTTGAATCGAACATCAATATTAACGATGCTACATTTAAATTCAACGAATGTATAACTCATGCCATAGACTTATTTGTACCTAAGGGAACTTATTCCCATCCTAAGTTTCCCATTTGGTTCAGCATGAAACTAAAGAAGTTGATAATCGAGAAAATAAAAATAAACAAATTATTCAAATGTACGAACAACTTAGCATATTATCAAAAATTTTCTCAGCTAAGAGAACAATCCAAAATCGAATCTGTTAGGTGCTACAAATCCTACATCGAACTCACCGAGACACAATTAGAGCTTAACCCTAAACAATTCTGGAAATTTGTTAAACAAAAACGTACTGATGATAATGATCTCCCTCCAAGTATGTTCTTTAATGAAAAACATGCTACCAACGGTCTCGACATTGCTAACCTTTTCGCTGAACACTTCTCCTCCGTCTACTCTGATACCTCGTGCACTATCCCTCCACTCAACTATACTAATACTATTGATTTAAATAATTGCCAAATCACACTCATAGATGTCTTTAACTCCTTAAAAAATCTCCCCAGCAAAACAAACACTGGTCCTGATGATATTCCAGAAATATTACTGAAGGAATGTAAATTTACTATATCTAAGCCGATTTGTTTGTTATATAACTTGTCAATATCATCTGCCACTTTTCCGGACTCCTGGAAAGTTTCTTATATCAGACCTATTTTCAAATCCGGCAATAAGTCGAACGTAGAAAACTATAGACCCATATCGATATTATCCCATATTCCTAAAATATTTGAGTCAATAATCACGAAGAAAATCACACCTATCTTTAAAAACGTACTGATCGAGGAACAGCATGGATTTAGATCTGCTAAATCTACTACTACTAATTTACTATCCTTTACCAATTCCATCGTCAATGGCCTAGAAGATAACCCACAAATAGATGTTCTATATACCGACTTTTCTAAAGCTTTTGACAAAGTAAACCAATCAATCCTTATGGCCAAACTATATGCTATCGGTATTAGAAACCCCTTGCTATCCTTCTTTAATTCTTACTTAAGCAATAGAAAACAACGAGTTAAATTAAACAACCTTGTGTCTAGTATTATTGAAGTAACGTCCGGCGTACCTCAAGGAGCACATCTAGCGCCGCTTCTTTTTAACTTATTTATAAACGACATTATAAGTATTTTCTCACATACAAGCTTTTGGCTTTTTGCGGACGACAATAAGATTCTAAAAATAATAAAAAATCACGATGACTGCCTTCTTTTCCAATCGGATATTGACTCTTTCTATGATTGGTGTAAAATTAATTGTTTAAAACTAAATGTCGATAAATGCAAAATTATGTCCTTCTATAGATCAAAAAAACCGATTGTCTTCGAATACAAACTTAATAATATTTCCTTAGCAACTGTTACATCTATTAAAGACCTTGGTGTCTCTCTTGATAGCAAGCTTTCTTTTCGGGATCACATAAATGCAATCGTTAATAAATCCCTCAAACTACTTGGTTTCATCACTAGAATCACTTCGGACTTCAAAAACGTAAATACCCTTAGAACTCTTTACTGCTCTTTGGTTCGCCCCCATCTTGAATATGCTTGTGTAATCTGGTCTCCTTTTTATGCTGTCCACATTCGACGCATTGAATCTGTTCAACATCGGTTCTTAAGAGGGATTGCTAGGAGGCTAGGATTAGAAAAAGGCAAATACTCATATGATGAAATTGAACTAACTCTAAACCTCTCTCCTTTGGAAGTCCGTCGGGAAAGAAATGACCTCATTTGCTTCTTCAAAATTATAAATGGTATTATTGATTCACCTACTCTACTGCAACTCATTCCCTTCAATATCCCCTCGCACAGACTCAGAAATAATGAACTGCTCTTCCTCAACCATCATTCGACAAATTTTGTATATTATTCACCATTGTCCAGAATGTGTAGACTGGTCAACTCAAGTCAAAACCTTAACTTCTTTGGAATAAGTCTGAATGATTTTTGCCGGTCGCTAAACAAGTAACAGAATATTATAGGTGTCCCGTGGTCCTGACCCAAGACGTAGTCTTGACTTGATTCGACTTGTCACTTTATTTTCTTATATTATATCTGCCTTATGTCTTTGCTTTCATGTACCTTTGTCTAATCCTGTATTTTTTCATTTTATTGTTTTCGTGTTATTATTTTGTAATTTGGACGATGTCCGTTAATAAATAAATAAATAAATAAATAAATATATAAAAACTAAACGTTTATGGTAACATTTTGTTGAATATACGAACAGTTGGTTTATCTTTGGTTGACAAACGTCAGAATAAAATATTGTACTAATCAACCAGCGTTGCCAGGTCTAGGGAAATTTCCCTAGATCTAGGGGAGAAAAAAAAAATCTAGGGAAAAGGGAAATTTTCACGAAATCAGCACAAATCTAGGGAAATTTCGTACTTTTTGGCAAAAAAAATTTTTTACATGACAATATTATTGGGATTGCCAGTGAACATAAATGTATTTTCATTTTTTATTTTTGGGATTTCCAGGAATCTTAAATAATGTTGATGTACATAAATGAAGCAATATTATTTTTAACACTGACAACTCAAAATTATATTTATGTTCCTAAAAATATTAAAACCGGGGACTTCTTAAAAGTTTCAGATCACGACTTTGTCTATGATCATTACAATAAGAAATTATCTACTCTCAGGTTTTCATTTTTGGCTTTCCACCAGTGTTGCCGAAGCTCCCGATTTTTCGGGAGATCTCCCGATTTTTCACTTCATCTCCCGATCTACCGGAATGGCATCAATATCTCCCGATTTTTCAAAGCAAGCAGCGAATCGTCGTCACTCGACGATTCTTTGTTTATGGTCTGCTAAACAGGCAAAAAATTGTCTCTGGCAAAAAAAAAAATTCCCCCGAATAGGGTATTAACAAGAATAATTAGAGAATACTGATTATCTAAGCATTTTTTTTTTTTTAAAGAAAGACAAACATTCCCGGGTTACGAATAACCTGACAATATTTGAAAATCTCCTACTACCACCACAGTAAGCCGAAAATGTTGCTTGTGTTGTGATGGAGGACTTACCCAGCCCAGGAATGGGCCGTTTTCGCAAGATTTTGGTCGCTAGAGGCGCTATTGTTCTACCGGTCCAACTTTTTGTGTTTAACTGTCAGATCCTATACATTTTTTAGGCCGTTTGACGCAATTTAGTGTTTTTAAATATTACAATAATGCCGTCAACCTGTTGTAGTGTTCCTATGTGTAGAAATAGGGGTGGGCACGAGTTTCCCAAAGAAAGAGACTTAAAATCCAAATGGATTCATTCCATCAGACGTCTAAAATGGGCACCGACTCCTACATCTGTAGTCTGTAAAGCTCATTTCAGATTATGTAGTCAATGATATTAACCATAACAGTAAGTACATGACTCATTTAATTAATATCTTACTATAATTGAATACCCAATATAATATAAAGAGTACTTGTATAGTATAATGAACAAGTAAAGAAACATTTGACATAGAATGCACAAAATTTTATACACAATATTTTGCCTTCTTTCGCAGTTGACATTATTTAACAAACGTATCTAATAACCGTAAATATAAGTGTAATCAATCACAACTAACATTAATAATTATGGTAGACATAATATCTTATTTCCTTTTTTTAAATTAACCATATTTTTAATTATTGCAATAATTTTATCACACGGTTATCAAACTGTCTGGCACGAGATTTCTGGGCTGCTGATTCTTCATTGTTAGCAATCTAATTTACTTTGCATTTCTCGTCCAATGTCTGTGTATCTCGTAATTGTAATTTAATTTTCAGTAGGAGTGTTTTAGGAAAAAAAAACAAATTGTTATTATTTCTTAACGTATACCGTTTTGTATTTTATATCATGCAAGTATGGAAGTTTGAGCCTAATTTTATTTTCAGATGTACTGTACAGGCAAAAGCTACTGAAAGGTGTAGTTCCTTCAATATTTCCCTGGATAAAAGTAGAATGAAGTAATTTAGAATTAAGAAACAGACTGGAAAGGCATCTGAAACGTGAAAAAACATATATAAATTCTACAAAACCAAAACCACAAGATGAAGCGGCGTTGCCTGTGAATCTAGAAGACCCGGCGTTGTCTGTGAATCTAGAAGACCCGGCGTTGCCTGTGAATCTACAAGACGCGGCAGTGGAAGTCATATTGCCTTTTGATACTCCGTGTGATAGACCGATTCTAGATAAAGACACTCAGACAGATAAAAAGGAAAGGTTAACAAGAGAATTTTCAAGTCAAACCATAAAACACTCTGAGTTCAGTATAATGACATACAAGAAAGACCCTGCCTCAATTCATTTTATACCGGTTTAGAGTCATACGAGAAAGTGCTGTTTGTTTTTCAATCCTTAGGACAAGCCTCACACTGTTTAAAATACTTTTATGGTAATCCTCCCAATAATATAAATGCATTTGAACAATTTTTTTTAACATTAATGATATTGAACACACAAAACATTTTTTGAAATTGCAAGAAAGTATCTTATATATATTAAAGACGTTTCTAATATTTTTATTACATGGGTGAAATTCATATCACTGCAGTGGAAAGAGCTCAACCTTTGGACATCAAAATCAAACGTAAAATTTTTTTCTCCAACTGATTTTAGAGACAAATACCCTAACACGAGGTTAATGATTGACGGCACGGAATGTCCAATTAAACGGCCTACACTACCGACTGCCCAGCAAGCAACCTTTTCTACCTATAAAAACAGAAATACTGTTAAAGTACTTATCGGTGCTACTCCTAGTGGCCTCATAAAAGATGTGTCTCCAAGCTATGCAGGCTCTGCCAGTGATCGCCAGATCATTGAAAAAAGCAACCTTTTATCCCTGTGTGATGTTGGTGATTCTATTGTGGCTGACAAAGGTTTTAATGTCCAGGACATCTTCGCTCCATATGGTGTCACCATAAACATTCCTACATTTTTCAAAAAACAAACAGAATCACTAGGAGTGTTTTAGAAAATGACAGAAAAGTTGCTAGCAAAAGGGTGCACATAGAAAGAGTAATAGGACTTTTAAAAACATAAAATTTTGAAATCCCCTATGAGACAATACTTTCATCGGATATAATATTTACATGTTGCATGTTGTGTAATTTTAGATCAAGTATAATAGATAAAGATGCTTAATAAATTGTATGTAAAAAAAAATGAGTGTGCTTTAGACCACACGAGTGAAGTAAAACTTCACTAACTTATGCCGGGTACACGCTGTATATAATGCTAAAATACGAAGTACGGTAGTACTCGTTAGCTAGCTCTAGCTCCTTCTCCTTCTCCCGCCTCCGATCACTGTTTGCATCGATTAAGACCCTCCTCCGATCACCGTGTCATCGATTAGCGTTGGCATGTGATTTTTCGTAACGCTTTTCGTAAGGCACCAGTTTACCCCCTAAGTGTCGAGCAATGCGTAAAGAAGTTTTACTTCAAAAACTGTTAATGTAAATATTGTTCAAATTTTAGATAACTTCCCGAAGAGCTCATCCATCAGCACGCACGATTTAACCCTTCTTTGAAGTTCCTTTTGTTATATGTATTAAACAAATGTGTTAAGGACGTACTTGACTTACTTTAACCAGTAATTCCTGACATTATTTGGAATAAAAACCGTTTCTTTTAATTTAAAAAATTCTTTTATTTCTCGAGGTCAATATGAAAAGAACAAGATTACAGACATAATATAAATGTGTCGTAAAACATTTATAAACATTATACATAAATTATTTATTGTTTTGGCATTTATTTTATTTTTTTACATCCTAATATTATATAGTTGTAGCATTGGTCAACGCGTGAGCAACTTTGTGAACCGTCAACCTGTTAAAATAAAGAAAATAAGATTAGCAACTTAAATATGCAACTAGTGCAGAATAAAAACAAATATTTTCAAGTAAGTTTGTCAAATCAATGCCTTCAGAAGGCGAAACAGCTGCCATGCATAGTAATAGATACACTTAGTAAAACATTTTAAATCCTATTTTATTTAAAATAATTATATTAAAATATACAAGATATTATTTTTCCAATAATAATTTTGGATGACATGTATTTATATTACTACTTATTTACATTCTGTACAGTCATTGGAGGTTGTCCACCACTTACCCGCCCTGGAGGGCGATTCTCGTTCTTTTAGCCTTAAGCTAAATGATAGCATTCGTCAACGACTGCTATCGTTTGCGAAAGATAGCTGTCCGTCGCTTGCAACATCTTTTCTTAACTATTAAGCGATTCTCGTTCTTTTGATATCCTTACAAGTTCGATTTTGGAGAGACCTAGTAAAAAATCCTAAAGAAGCGTGGTTAAGAAATTGTTAAGAGATTATTGAAAACACAAATTGGTGAAATATAATTAAGTGACGCAAGGTTTCTAACTAAAACTTAAAAAAACAAATACTTTGTATTATAATGCATTTTAATAACTGCTTATTTTATTTATGAATGACATAAATAAGCCATTTATCGAAGATTTACGTTTTGTAAAAAGGTACCTACCTCGCTGGATAGTAATGACTTTTTTACAGATTCACCACTTCTAAAGTGACGTTTGGTGTCGAACTAACGTCGCTAACTGTCACCCAAGTTGATTTATGTTGTCAACGTTTTCGTGTTCGTTTGCTAATTAACTTGACAAAATTGTTTAAAATGAGGTAAGCAAAAGCTATATGTTGTAAGTAAAAGCATGATATCATTTAGATGCTTTTCACCCCAGACTGAAACGGAATTAACAACGTATTATGTCTGTGTACAATTGCATTTTTAGGTCAAAAAGTGAGACAGCTATTTTATTATTATCTTTCGTGTACATCATTGTGTTTGAAACCTAAGAATAGTGTGTAATAGTTACATGTCATCAATTGTCGTAAAATTCAATTTCAGTGTGCAGCAACAGAGTGGCACGGTCAAGACAATTCGATAAATGCTGCTGGCGGATCCATGACAGCCGAGCCAATCTTTTAAAATGGAGACGACATTTAAAACCTAGGAGATTAATTAAATAATGCTGCTCCACACAAGACTATAATCCAATGGCAAAAAGTAAGTTTATTTATCCACTTTGAATAGTGCCTGTTCGACAATGTGTAGTCAATTGAAGGACTAGATGTGCCCAAAGTCCTTCCCAATGACGATGTACGTAGTTTATTTATGTTTTATGGTGCTATATCATGTTTAACAAGTACACAACTGATATTGTGTGTCGAAATGCATATCGGTTAAACACAAGATACCTTTGGCAGAGAGGATATGCCGAGTCAAAATACCTGATATGTGTATACACAAATTTATTTGTTAGTTTATATAATATGTTTTACTAAATAATCAAATTTCATAAGATACAATTTGATACGTTTATTTATTTCATAGAGATCTCTTCTTGCACGTGGATGTCGCTGATGAGAGTGATGAGCCTCCTGTACTTGTAGAGATGCTAGCGGTAGAGATGCAGTGGAGTGTTGGGTGAATACCCCGTGACAAGCCCACAGTAGACAGACCTCCCCCTCCCCAAGCCAGCCAAGGAGAAGACCTCGATTCGTAGCAGGTAATTCTTTATACAAATAAAGTAGCTTCACGTCCATTTAATCTACGTTCGCAGGAAAACCACAGGTTAGTTTTACCCTACTGATGACCGATCATTGCGATAGTAATACTGCTCAGTACGAGAGGAACGGCAGTTTTGGACATTTGGTTCACGCACTCGGTCGACCGGCCGGTGGTGCGATGCTACCATCCACAGGATTAGGCCTGAACGCCTCTAAGGCCGTATCCCGCCTAGGCAAATCGGGCGGTGATACGTGATGTGAGTTCCGCGAGTCGAAAGGCTCTCTAAACAATGTGACATCTATCAGACGGAGACCCCCGTCCGCGGGGGCCTCCGTCGAAGCCCGACGAGGCGAGGCGAGCACTGCGCAACGTGGTTAAATGTCCCGGCGCGATGGCGCCCCTCCTCTGACCAAGCTTAAGTTCGACGTCGGAACTCGGAATCGTCCGCAGACGACCTTCGTACCTGGCAGGGTGTTGTGCCCGGTAGAGCAGCGTCATGCTGCGATCCGTTGAGACTCAGCCCTACGCCAAAAGATTCGTCCGATCGTCTCCACGGAGCGTCGGCCCCCCCATACTGCTGCTGTTTGCGGCCTAGCGCGAGCGAGCGTGTTATTTAAATTATATTTTATAATGTTCGTAAGATCAATTAAAAATTATTAGAGATATCAATTTAATAGTTATTAAATTTTTCAGACCGAAACGAGAGCAGAGCTGATGAGAAGCTGATGGATTAGCAGAACGGCGCTATGTTGGTGAAGAAAACTGGTTCATCGATTCTGCTTATCCTGCGTGGATTGTGCTACACGACGTATGAATTTATAATTCGGGTCGCTCATGCAGACTCATACACATATTCTTTTTGTTTTTAAATCGAATATTATATATCAATATCTTTGAACTAAATATAATGTTTCCCGTTCTATGATTAAATTCATACGATGAGAATGCCAACATTTTTATAAATCCCAACCAGGAATTATTAGATTCCTGGTCAAATAAAATTTTACACGCAAAAAACTTCAATTATCTCAACCAAACGTATGTTGACAAATTTTCGTCAAACAAATGGTTGAGTATTGGAGAGTTGAGCGCAGAAATAGAAGGATTTATGCTTGCCATTCAGGATAGAGTCATTAATACTAAAAATTATAGAAAGCATATAATCAAAGTTACAAATCAAATTGATGATTTGTGTAGAAAATGTTTGGCTTTTCCGGAAACTATAGAACATATTATATCGGGATGTTCTATATTAGCATCGTCCGAGTATACATTTAGGCACAATCAAGTTTTAAAAATAATTCACCAAAATTTGGTAATTAAACATAACTTGATTGACTGCCGTAATATAGTACCATATTATGAATACGAACCAAATTCATTTTTAGAAAACGAATTTTATAAAATATATTATGATAAAACTATACTAACAGACCGAGCGATTAGTCATAATAGACCCGATATAGTTTTACATGACAAAATTTAAAAAATAACTTATATCATTGATGTCGCTATACCAAATTCCTGTAATATTCAAAAATCTGTTAGCGAAAAAATAAGAAAATACACAGATTTAGGAAATTAAATAAAAAGAATTTGGCATTCTCAGACTATAAAAATATTACCATTCGTTATTTCGGCTACTGGCATTATACCTAGCTCTCTAATTCAAAATTTAGGCGTATTAGATCTTTCAAAAAAATTATATATAAAGATGCAAAAGTCTGTCATTTTGAATACATGTAGGATAACAAAAGATTTTTTTAATATTTATGTTGAGGGATCAGTAGGATTTATAGGCCCTGTTAGAAGTTCTACCGAGCCGAACCCTCTGATATGAAAATATCTGGAGACGGTGAATTATTTTCCCATTTGATCTCTTGTGAGTTGACGTGTTGTTCTTGTATTGTTTTGTATTTATTTTGCTTATATAATGCACTTACATAATGTTGATTGACTAGATGATCATTTGTGGAAAAGTGAGTGGAAGGGTTTAGTTTTTCCTATGGGGAAGATTTAACCCGGACAACAAAATCGGAAGCATATATAATTTGTTGTGTACTTGTTTTTGTTGAAAAATTATTTATAATTATGTGTTGTCAATAAAACGTTTATTATGTACTACATGTCATGAATTATTTTTCCCTATGAGCTATGAGTTTTCCTATTTCATGCCGGAGTTCCATAACACAAGGAACGCAGCTTCACCACTTTGCATTTACATCCAAGGTAACCAAGTTCGGATCACAAATCTGAAATGTTCATTTTTTATTATAATATGACTTTCTTGTGCATATGAAGATCTCACCATTTGCACGTTTAAGGAGCGATTCCCGTGATGATTGCAGTACATATATTCCTGTACTGCAGTACCAACGATAGCTATACGAGTGCAGTCAATTGCTACTATAGTACCAGGGAAAGGATCACCGGACTGCTCAAATATTTGTTTGGCTTTTTGCCTATCTGCAGCAGTCAAAGGAAATTTAACCCACGTCTGGAGTAGTGTGTCGTTGATAGCCGATGAAACATTTAATATGCATCGGCTAACCGACGACCGACAGACAGCCAAGCCCCACTCAGACAGTCCATGCTTTCTTCTCGGTTGTAAGATAGGGGATAACGAGTTCATTAGATATTCTGAATAAATTCGGGAACTCTGTTTGCCCCATTTCCATGGGATTTTGGGCGTCTCTTAAGATACGGAAAGGGATTCTTATTTCGTTGTGGTAAACTTCAAAACCCACAATTTCCAGCACCAGCCATCCTGCAGTCATTTTATCTGAAACTTATTATTATTTATGTAGAAATCCTCAATGGTATGTGTAGTTTATTGTAAATTAAATCACTTATCTGGCTTTCGACATGTTACGTACTTTACAAACATCGCAATTACCTTATTCAATTCATTTAATAGCATTATTGTGCCATAAACAAGTCACTAATCATGTTTACAGTCAATACTTACGATAATATTAAGTTTTCTCTTGTTAAAACTACGCAAATATTGCTAATTGTCAAAACGTCACAATTAAATGAAGCAAATTCTTCGCGAACGCTAGCGTTCGGCCGCCGAAAGACAGGTCTAGGGGTCCCCTTCGCGTAAGGCTAAAAGTTTTCGCGCGCAATCGAAAATCTAAGGATTCCATCTGTCATCGAGAGAACCGGAATCGCTTCATAAGAATAAACCGAGAAAAATCGTTAATTTGAATGTAAGGACGATTTTAGTGTCGTTAAGTAGAACGAGAATCGCCCTCCAGGTAGAAGTAACATAAAGTAGAACTACAAATATGTGCTTGCAATGTGCTTTAGGCCCCACACCGGCTGCACACTCACATTGGCATTCCAATATGGTGTTACAATTATAGTGTATAAAGACAGCATAAGAAAGATGTTTCCTGTACTCCGAAGCACACTTACGTAAAATATAGGTTGTGCCATTTTCATGTGCACTTCAAACACTCAGCAAATATTGTTCAGAATACATACTTAACGCTTTGTCGGTGTTCTTCAAACTTTCCCAGGAAACACTGAATTTATGTAGTTCTTCCCGCGTCAGTGCTGGAATATTGGAGGCCATGTTGATGTCTTGAAAATCTTCCGGCTTCGGCGTAACCATTTCCAAGACATCTTCGTCTGCAACGCCAGCAGGATTGAAATTATGCAGTTTATCATAGTCTTCGAGTCTTAAATAAAATGCATTATGATAATAACTATTGATAAATTAGAAAAGAAATTATCGTAGGCAATATAAATAAGCAATAGTGGTGTATTTACTAACCTTTCTACGAGAATTGCTTTTATACCAACAGTTTTGGCATTACGTCCTTACAATTCTTCCTTCAATTGGAAAATAGTCCACTGACCGTAATTTCTGTGCATTTTACTTACAAATCGAGCAAACTAGGTTTGTTGTCGGAAAACAAATTGCAAATAGCTATCGAAATGACAGATCATTGGAAGACCTCAGTCCATAGATTTGGTCGACAGCATAAATCAGAATAGGTGACAGGAGGACCGGTAAACACCGTGCTGCCATCTCTTGGATATTTTGAAATCACTCAGAAAACGGCCCATTAAACACACTCGGCCACCGACCGGTGTATGTATGTATTAGACCTATACAAACCGATAATCTATGAATTTTACGAGCGAGAGTTTAGAATTTATTACGTAACGCCTCGATTCGCTTTTTTGGTTCTTCGTTCCTCGTACATATAATTTTTTTTAAATTGTGTAATATTAAGTTTTATGTATAAATATCAATGTCATCAATATCTCTATACTACTATAATATTGAATTCTTATATGTTATCTTTAAAGATAACTAGATAGTTCTTGCATTCTCTCTTCCATTTACCGATAGGTGTTATTTTTATGCTTTCTGGCAGTACATTGACATGTTTTATTCCTATATGGTGTAATATTCTATCGAAACACGTTAAAGTTATCTTTATTATTTCGATAACACATTGTGTATTATTAAATTTTCTTTATAAATATCAACGTCATCAATGTCTCTGTTTTACTGTTAGTCAATTTAGCTCCTGTAACATTTTGGCTACTTTAAAAATCTATTTCGCCTAAGT
The DNA here is from genome assembly GCA_026573805.1 of Hesperophylax magnus. NCBI lineage: Eukaryota > Metazoa > Arthropoda > Insecta > Trichoptera > Limnephilidae > Hesperophylax > Hesperophylax magnus. The sequence goes on along the minus strand of JAIUSX010000184.1, from coordinate 5,161,100 downwards.
ATTATTCACATTGCTATATTTTGAACAATTTGCAACTTACTTTGTTCTCTGTCATTTCACCAGAAAAGAATCGTTGGACAGTTGTTAAAATATGGGCTAAAATTGGAGTTACGAGTATATACTGTAATCGCAGATTATTGGAACAACTTTTGAATAATTCTTCCCAGAAAAGAGATACTTGTACCCAAGTTTCTATTGTAAATGCGCAGCATGCTTATAAAAATTAAATCTTAATCTAATATAACTCCTAATTACTCCATAGCAGTAACAATTTCCACAATTTTATTTTCGCTCTTGCATTGTATTTTTTTTTGCTAATTCATCTGCTAAATTAGTAGGTATTTCATAATAAAGAATGCTAAACAGTTAACTATTGGGTGACAGCGGAATGTTTACATGTGAAGCCAGGTGATATGAAGAAAAAGCTCTTGAGGTGATTGGATGGTTGCTTATTAAAATTGAAAATAAAAAGATTGTTTCGTTTCATTTAATCGTAGACACATCCCGAGGACAAAAATCGTTACTTGTTTGAATGCCGCTCAATTTTAATGTACATAGATAGGTATTCAATAAATTTTGACGTCTCTTGAACTGACAGTTCAAATTTCACAAAAAATGTTCTGTGTTGACAGACGTAAAAATAAGTCTCCATCGAATGTTACGGAAAATTGCGTCATTCCATGGGCAACATCTACAATTATTTATTTATTTATTTATTTACGGACAAATAGTCCATTAACAATTATGCTGCTTCTTGATTTTTTAGATCGTTGTTAATGGTCTGCTTCGGAAATAGTAAACGGGATTCGGATTGTTGACAAGGGAGAATTTTTATTATAATAGTTCTAGTCATCTCCCGATTTTTCCCGATTTCTTCAAATTTCTCCCGATTTCTCCCGATTTTTAGGCAAAAATTCTCCCGATTTTGAATTTTTAGTTTCGGTAACACTGCTTTCCACTTTCGGCAATTTCGGTTGGTTTACAGTGATTTTTATTAAGATTTCTGTTTTGAATTCAGTGGTAAGTACTTTGAAATTATTATTATCTCTTTCCAATTAATTAACATGTAAAACAGGGTTAGTGTAACACAAAGTTCAGCATTCAGCTACTAAGTTTAAAATTTTTATAAGCTACTTTCCAATATATTCAGTGTTTAGTTTAACACAACTTATACTATTATGTGTTTGGTATAAGTACACCCTGAATTTATAATATAGTATTTATTATAGGTCAACACGATGGAATATCAATGAATCCAGCCCATCGATGCCTTAATCTGCAAAGCGTACATTTCCAAAGTTTGGAGGTGTTTTTTCACAAAAACAGCGCCTTACAAATTATCCAAATATTATTATCATTAAAATATGTTATTTTACAAATTATTATTGGCGTTGTAATCTTCTACTTACCCGGTAAAACACAAAATTTCAGATTAAGGCATCGCTATGTTATGTATTATGTATTGCTATTATTTGACCTTAATAATTTACTCCATGCACATGTATTTTCGTAAATATTGCCTATTCCGTCACACTTATCGAAAACAATACTTAGATTCAATTGAATTAAGAAATAATGAATATGTGAATAGGATAATGAATAAATTCATGTTAAATAGTAGGTATTTCGTGTGTCGGAATAGTCCATAATTACCTGATCTTTGTAAATATCATGTAAATGTTATGTATTTTATAATCATCATTTGAAATGATAAGTATTTTATAATTATCATTTGAAATGTCAATGAATTATCATCATCATCAATATAATCATCATTTAAATGATAAGTATTTTATAATTATTATTTGAAATGTCAATGAATTATCATCATCATCAATATAATCATCATTTGAAATGATAAGTATTTTATAATTATCAATTTGAAATGATAGGTATTTTATAATTATCATTTGAAATGTCAATGTCAAATTTGTTGTGTCAGTGTTGGCACTGTCGGCCACTATTGCCATATAAGAAAAATAATTGCCATATAAGAAAGAGAATAAAAAAATGTGGCGTATTTGGGTATTCGTGTATTTTTATTACTACAAATAATATATGAAAGTTATCAACAAAAACCAAATACTTTTTTTCAAAGCTTCCCCCCCCCCCGGACGTACAGACGTTTTTAACTTGCCAAGGTGGTACCCCCGGAATCTAGGGAAATCTAGAGAAATTTCGACTCACAATCTAGGGAAATATTGCAATCTGGACCTGGCAACGCTGTAATCAACTAATGTCAAAATAGTATTCGACTCTGAACCTGTATTTTGTTTTTCTTATTTTATTTTTTCAATAATTATTTTCAAAATGATTGCGGCTAAGAATTTGGCAAAACTGGGTCTGCTGGAGACATCGAAGACCGCATTCCTCGCCTGTGACATCCAGGAAACCTTCAGGAAGTCCATGTCCAATTTTGATAATCTCATCAAAGTTTCCAATCGAATGGTACCAATTTCAGAATGTTTATTTATTTACTGTGGTTGGTTTTGCTACAGAAGAGAAACCCTCTGAAATTTCAAAACCATTCACAAGTTGAATAATCTTTAAAGATTTATTGAAACTAATCGACTTTCTTATTTTTATACAATAATAAATATAAAAATAGCCTACACTCGTAGACATATATTATGGCTGCGAGTGCCAGCTATTTTGGGTAACCTTCGGTTTATGGGGGAAATTCCTAAAAATTAAAACTAGTTATTTTTATACTAACTTTGGGCCGGGGAATCCGAATCTGGAAGAATTAGGTGGCGGCAAGCAATATTAACTGAATTACACGACTTTAAAATTTCGACGCACAAACAATTTAACTGGCCATTTTGAACGCTTTCTGACAATAAAACTAGTTATCTTTATACATCTTTATACTAACTTTGGGCCGGGGAATCCGAATCCGAAAGAATTAGGTTGGGGCAAGCCACAGACATAGGAATTAATAGACGAGAAGATATGGGCGAGGGGTAAAATCAACTGTTGAAGAACGAGGGAACGAGGGAACGAGTGAAGCTGACTGTGATTCGTCAATAAATCAATCTGACAGTAAATAGGCATCTCGCATTATAATATCACCATTTACTTCTTTAAAGTAAAATCTGCTTTGAATGAATAGACATTTTTACATGGGAGCGCAAATTACTCGCCACGTTATGAACAAATTTGCGAAGTCCAAATTCGGCAAAGTAAGGCAGCTTTTATTTTCAGAGTCGTAGTTAGTTTCAGAGTATTTAGTTAAGACACTTTTATAAATGTTCATAATTTACTTCCCAGCAACCAACCAGCTTTGTGTTTCGCGTCCAGACGTTTCTCTATGTGATAGTAACAACTGATTCATATTATACGATGTGAATATGCTTAAAATAAAGTAAAATAATGCTTATATATGGAATGTAATACGACAATTGGGTTTATTCTCTTTTTTCACATCTATTTTTACCAGTTTTCATAGTACAAGTCAAAATTTTGCCGTGTTATTTAGTAAAATGAACCGATGATGCCTCGACCATAGTTCGCACAAGAATGATGACGTCACGTTTTCAAATTTCATTTGAGGCCAAACGCGAGCCCAGCCGGCTCAATGGAACCGGTATGGGGAGTGGGGATAATACGCTTTTAATCACTTAGGGCAGGTCTACTAATATTCATATGTCTATGGGGCAAGCAATATAAACTGAAATACACGACTTAAAAATTTTAGATGCAAACAATATACAATGCCATTGTCGATGTGTTTTTTTTGACAATAAATCCATAGAAAAATAACCAAAGATATATAAAATTAAGTGTTGCTAGTAAGCAATAATATCAATAACGTAAAATAACATGTTTATAATTTCAGTAATATTTCATATTCAAACAGTTAGATTTAGGTTTATTATCACGAAAGGTGAGTTTTTATGTCGGGGGAGACGATAAAATATGCATTTTATATTTTAATTTTGCTAACATTATTTCATTTACGTAAAGTATTCAGATACATTTTATTCACTTTTGTATCACAAATCATGTTACACAAACCTAGCGTAGCCGCTAAACTACTTGAAAACTGGGATGTTTTCTTGCCTTGACGCGAGTAGGCGCTACGAAGGGGGCACTTTCTTTTCTATCACAAACCATGTTACACAAACCTAGCGTAGCCGCTAAACTACTTGAAAACTGGGATGTTTTCCTGCCTTGACGCGAGTAGGCGCTACGAAGGGGGCACTTTCTTTTCTATCACAAACCATGTTACACAAACCTAGCGTAGCCGCTAAACTACTTGAAATCTGGGATGTTTTCTTGCCTTGACGCGAGTAGGCGCTACGAAGGGGGCACTTTCTTTTCAATCACAAACCATGTTACACAAACCTAGCGTAGCCGCTAAACTACTTGAAAACTGGGATGTTTTCTTGCCTTGACGCGAGTAGGCGCTACGACAGGGGCACTTTCTTTTCTATCACAAACCATGTTACACAAACCTAGCGTAGCCGCTAAACTACTTGAAAACTGGGATGTTTTCTTGCCTTGACGCGAGTAGGCGCTACGACAGGGGCACTTTCTTTTCTATCACAAACCATGTTACACAAACCTAGCGTAGCCGCTAAACTACTTGAAAACTGGGATGTTTTCTTGCCTTGACGCGAGTAGGCGCTACGAAGGGGGCACTTTCGTTTCTTTAGTTTTTAAATTTAGTTTTAGGGATAAATATTTTTGAGAGTAAAATATAAAATGCATATTTTATCGTCTCCCCCGACATAAAAACTCACCTTTCGTGATAATAAACCTAAATCTAACTGTTTGAATATGAAATATTACTGAAATTATAAACATGTTATTTTACGTTATTGATATTATTGCTTACTAGCAACACTTAATTTTATATATCTTTGGTAATTTTTCTATGGATTTACTGTCAAAAAAACGCATCGGCAATGCCGTTGTATATTGTTTGCATCTAAAATTTTTAAGTCGTATATTTCAGTTTATATTGCTTGCCCCAACCTAATTCTTTCGGATTCGGATTCCCCGTCCCAAAGTTAGTATAAAGATAACTAGTTTTATTGTCAGAAAGCGTTCAAAATGGCCAGTTAAATTGTTTGTGCGTCGAAATTTTAAAGTCGTGTAATTCAGTTAATATTGCTTGCCGCCACCTAATTCTTCCAGATTCGGATTCCCCGGCCCAAAGTTAGTATAAAAATAACTAGTTTTAATTTTTAGGAATTTCCCCCATAAACCGAATATATTCCCTTATGTGACCTACAAGGTAAGTATGGTACTGTATATTATCTCCATAACCATCTCCGTAATAACATAGATCATTGTAGAAATGTATTATATATTTGTACAGCGCCCTCGAGGTGATTTTGCACAAAAACGGAGCTATACAAAATCATCCAAATATTATTATTATTAAAGCCATTTTTAAGTAGCTCTCGACATGTTATGTTTTTGGACGACATATAAAAAAATTTACAATACTAAATTATCTCTGATAAAATTTTACCCAAAATTTATTTGGAAACATTTCATGTTTCAAAATTTGCTTTAATTTTCATTACAATCGGCTTAACCCCTTGAAATTATTATTATTATATAAAGTGGAACCTAACGTTTTACTAGCCCAAACCATGCTGATTTTGTTTTCATACATTTTTGAAGCATTAAGGTCAAAATCATCATCGCAAATTATTTCAATAAGACTCATGTTAGAATGCTCAAATGTTCTCCAGAGACCCATCGGTTATCAGACAAGTTAAGATCGAACCCCATAGAAAAGAAAAGTCGCATTTGCGATGATTGTCACTCATTAAGAATGCTTTACCCCAGGCAAAGTTGGGAGAAGCTACTTCAGAGTCCGCGCTAAGAGAGGCTGGGCCTGCTACGGACGGAGAGTATTAATGTACCAAAGTAGCGCAGGCCAGGGATGCCCGAAGTAGCTGCGTCGAGGCGGTGGGTCCCTGACCAGAACAAGAAAAGGGGAAGAAGAAAAAATGAGATATTACAATTGATTTTCACCATGAATTAACAGATAATATATATTTGTTTTAGTCTGCGGCAGCGGGCATCCTGAACGTGCCGCTGTACATCTCGGAGCAGTACCCCCGCGGACTGGGCCCCACGAGCCCCGCAGTAGACAAGGGCCCCGCAGTGCTGGTCTACGAGAAAACCCAGTTTAGCATGGTAACCCCCACACTGCTGGACGACCTGAGGAAGCGCTTCTCCAATAAGCTGGATGCTGTGGTTCTTTTTGGACTGGAGGTAATTACAACTTATTAATAATTTATTTATTGATGCCCTATTGGGCTTTTAAGTACATAACAATTACAAATTTCAATTTTAACAACAGTATAAAACAAACAATAGAAAATCGAAATAAAATATAATGATTTCTCATACATTATTTACATTTAAAAATGGTGGACTAATTTGGCTATGTATTGAAGTTTAAATTAAATATGTCAGCGACATCACTTAGTTCATTGCCCAACCTATGTATTCTTTCTAACGCAGAATTCGTAGCGAAGTTATTGTTGTAGAATAAAATATTCCGTTTAGTATATTTTGGAGGTATATGTAAAAATAGCAAATTTATAGTGTCAGGGCAGTCTAACCTTGAATGAACAATTTTATATAATAAAAGGAGATCAAATATTTTTCGCCTTTCAGATAATTTCGATAAGTTAAGTTTACTGCGTAAATTGACATAATTGATTTCAATAATAGGAATACCAATTTTGAAAAATAAAACTTAAAAATTTATTTTGAATTTTTTCAATTTGTAAACAATGAGAGTTGAAATGAGGACACCAAATGGTTGAATTGTATTCAACCTGACTTCTAACCAGAGACGTGTATAGTAATTTTATAGTTTTTATGTTAAGTCTTTAGCAATTCTGAGAATAAATCCAAGCATTTGTAATCCCTTACTGGTAATGCTATTAATGTGATTCAAGAAGTGTAATTTGGAGTCAAAGATAACTCCAAGGTCATTGAATTCAAAGACTCTTTTTAGATTGGCATTGTTAATTGAGTAGTCGAATAATAAAGGGGTTTTAGATCTATGGAAACTGATCGTTGGGCATTTGTTGATATTAAGATGTAATTTGTTTACGATGCACCATTCATAAAGTTTATTTAAGTTCATCTGTAGAGTTAAACAATCAGAAGAATTACCGATCGATTTAAATATCTTTAGATCGTCGGCGAATAGAAGTGAATATTATCGAAAATTAGTGAAATGTCATTAATAAATAGTAGGAAAAGAATTTATCCTAGGTGGGAACCTTGGGGGACCCCACTTAAGGCAAAAAAAGTGTAAGAAGTTGTGGAGGTAATTAAGTATATGTAATGGTAAATTGGGGTAAAGGTAAAACCAGCCCTCTATTAGTGAAAATTTCGAATTATTACCTCAGCGTAGGTATAGTTCAACAGTTATTATGGCTGTCTAAACCAACGCTAAACCTGTGCGTAAGAATCTAATTAATTTATTTTTACTACTTGTTTATATCGTTTCCTTTCAAGCAAAAGTCACCAACTCCTTTGAGATACCTCAGTTTGAAAGGATGTGAAGGTAAAATCGGATTTTGTCCATTCAATTCTAAAGTATACCAAATTTCAAACAAATTGTTTTGCACTTGGGATAATTTAGAATTGAATACTATTTGTATGTTTTGAAAGTTTATATAGTAAACATTTTAATGTTTTATCTATCCAGATATGGAGTAGATAAGATAATTTCTTGATAACGAATTGCATAAATAATGTATGATTTTTTTACCAAACTTTGAAAATATTCTGAAAATTATTCTCTAAAGTTGTACCCTCTAGTTTTAAAACCCCTCTTGAAAAGGCAACAGAGGAATGAGCAAGCTTAAGTGTGATGCAAATAAATTAATGAAGAGCAGTGTAAAAGAGCAGTAAAGAGATTTGATGACATTGATTACATTAAATATATGTATTTCTTTTAGACTCATGTGTGCGTAGAGCAAACAGCTATGGACCTACTCAGCCAGGACATAGCGGTGCACATCCTGGCTGATGGCTGCATATCTCGCTCACAGGGGGACCGTGTTCTGGCGCTGCAGGTAAACTGATGCTTTCTAACCTCTCTGTTCATTAGCTTCGTTCACACAACGCACATTTCTAATGAAATAAAACTGGAGAATAAAATGTATAAAATAATTATAATATGTATTCAAACATTTCCATTAGTGTTCAACTCTTGCTTGTTCGTACTTGTCTAGCGCATGCGGCGCGTGCCTCTCGGGGTCTGGACGAAGCTATTGACATATCCCTAGTTTAAATACAGCCATATAGCTTTTGTCACATATTTTGTGACGAATGCCACAGCCGAGCGGATTACATTCTCGGCTACAAATCCAGAGGTCGTAGATTCAAATCCAATTTGATTTAATTTTTTGTGTTATTTCACATATAATTTAGATAAAATAATATCTAGTAAACTCGCGGCATGTTCCAGCTTGGTAAATGCTCTCAATGGTGTAAGACCACCATCCAGAATCGAAACATTGCTTGAAATAGCTTTGGCTGTGTTTGGTGATCAGATCTGAATCTCCCAAGACCTCACTCCCGACAGCCCCTAGACATATCCGATTTGGGGATTCCATGGTCCTAATTCCTTCAGTTGGGTTATTTGTGACAGCATTGTCATATTATTTGTGCCAATAATGTCAACCACGCGGTACTGACCGAACAACAAACTATATTTGTTTTAACGATTACTATTTTAATTGATACTATCTGATTTCAGCGTCTGCGAGATATTGGTTGCCACATCACCACCTCGGAGAGTGTCCTGTTCAAGTTGATGAAGGACAAGAACCATCCTAACTTCAAGGAAATCTCCAAGCTGGTCCGAGAATTGATTCCCGATTCCCTCGGGCCGGATACTCCCTCTATTTCTAAGTTGTAATTTATTCTAATAATAATGATCATCAATTCTGTTTTTACACGATTTTGAAATATCACAGTCAAGCAAGCTGATGATATCCGTTCTTATTAGAATCCTAGATAGAATTTTACCCAATAACAGTGTAGGAATTATCAATAATGTGTTTTATTTTCTTGATATCTTGGGAGTGATTTTCATACAATAGAACCCATCTTCCATTTTTCTATACATTGGTGTACCTATTGTATATTTACACCTATTCTGTGGAAAACAGAATTAATAATGTTTCCAGTCTTAAGTCCACAAAGCTGTGGATTCTTCAATATAATTTTATAGGTTTTATTAAAATAACATTTATGGCTGTTGATTTTTTTTCACCTTGAGTGTTCACCGATAAAAACATAAGGGGATGGGCCATGAACCATTATTAGTATGAAACTGCACACACTGCAGTGTTGCCAACATTGTTCACCCATACTACTGCAAATCACATACACGCACAGCAACATCCCGCCTTTGTTTCTACCTACACACCTAATGCATAACTTTAATTGTCTCCGCCACTTTGATAGTGTGTGCAGTAGTTTGGTCATAGCTTAGCGACAGTCAGCATGCTTCCATGCCATATCTCCCTTTTTCTATTATCTATGCATTATGACACGCCATAATTTAGCCTATAAACTGTTATGAAATGAGCGAAATTCTAGTCCGATCTATTGTTATATTTTGGGTTTCTGTTAATTATTGTTTGATTGTCTGTTAAATAATATTACAAATCTACTTTAAAAAATGTTAAGTTTCTTATGTTTTTGTTTTTATTACTGTCAACCCAATTAAACCCTCTTTGTGTGAATTCTGCAGAGTCTTACCAACCCGGGGCTAGTAAACTGTGAGGCTGAAGAAAGTGAGTGGGGGGGGGAGTACCTGACTATTCAGGTCTTTGTCACTAAACACGGCTACAATCATTTCTTGATTCTGAATGGTGGTCACCAGGGCGATACCGAGAGTATCTACCACTCTGGAACGAGGTATAAATGGACTTTATTTTAATAAAAATTTATGTAAAATAATCTATACATATTAATTAAAATTTTATTTGCCCCACCAAGATCAGGTTTCGATATTAATTAAAATTTTATTTGCCCCACCAAGATCAGGTTTCAAACTCACCATCTTTGTGTCCAGTCACCAAGGAGCTCTGTCAAAATGGTAAAAAAATGACACTTTTAGCTGAAAATAGTTGTGATTACCTATAAATTCCGGACCGAAGAGGCTGTGCATTTTCACCACGCCAGAGCTCGCATTTTGAGAATTGTCGCTACTCCCAAAACAGATTTTCTGCTTCGTAATAAAAGCTTATAAAATAAAACAAAGGTTTTATGCAAAAATGAATGGCACATTTATTGTATAATTTCTGCATAAACATTATTATTTTTCCATTATCGCTATTTTGTAATTAACATAATACAATATGATTACTCAATTATAATAATTATAAACTATCAAGTAATTAGATATAAATCGTCATTGTATCCATCCGTTCATATTTATAGAATTTTTTTAGATAATATATATAAAAAATCTTTACTGCTGTCAATGATTTTCACTTCTGAAAATTCGTTACATATAATTTTTTACAAAATAAAAAAAAAAAAACATTTAAATTGTTTTTGTGAAATTAAAATTTAACTTTTGCAATATGTGCACAAAATTAAGTAATTGAGTTTTAATGTTACCTAAACGCTGCCATAAAAATCAGATTAAAAAATTGATTATGTAATAAAATTAATGATTGATGTTTTTCTTTAGCTATTTACAAAGTGCTTTGTAATTTGTAAAATAAGTAGTGTAAAAAAATATAAGTACACTGTTAAGTAGAATTATTGCAAAAAACAATTTTTGCATTAGGTAATCGTGATTTATATTATTTGTCATTTTGGTATACCGGTGAAAAAGTTTACAGATTTATTCTGGAAAAGCAGCAAAAAAATAAGATAAATTATGTATCTTTTTACATACAAAAAACAGCTGCCACTGGCAAATAAATCATAAGTTGCCATCATTATTTCAGTAAAATAGAATGACCTAACAGAAAACAAAAAGTTAATGTTTTGTTCCATTCTGAATTTGACATAATTGTGCGAATTGTACAAAATAGTATGATTATTTCAAAATGTTTTATTCGGTGCAAAATGTGTAAAAATGCAACAATGAAAACCCAATCCATCATTTTGAGATTAAAGAGGCTTAACGGCTCTATACTCTTTGTTAACACACTTCCAGCAGGAAAAGCAGTTCCACCTTTTACGCCGGTTCTAATTGAATGGCTGTCCGATTATTCTATATCAATATTTTCGTAAGGGTCTCCCAACTATAAATATGTATATTTATAAACAATGACAAGTCTACCATTTTCTTATCTTCTTGTCTCTCGTGTGGCAGAATATTTAATCAAATGGAAACTATACTAAACCTGTAGAATGGGTAATAAATCCTTACCCAACTTATGGCACTGGAGATTCGGAAATCGTTCTTTTTTTTTTAATGATTTGTGCAATAGTGATAACCAAATCACTAAATGGCCCAAAACTAACTTTAACGCCAGTTTAAGGAGTTCTTTTACAAAGCAGGCTTTAATTTCAGACAGTACTTTTATAGTTGGGGTTTGGTGGTTTAAAACAAAATCCATTTTCTCGAATGGGGCCCTATTTTCGCCCACTTGAAGTGTTTTAACTCAAAAGTGTAAATGAGAGCGAAAATTATAGCTATTAATTTTACATAATGACTTTTTAGTCTAGTTAAAAAAAAGATGGAGTTTTCTCAGTTAAACTTTTTGTAAAATACACACAGAAGTATAAAACGGTTGATTGCAAAGTTTTTGTATTAAGAAACATTATATATAATCAATCATCCTTTAAAAACAAATACGCGATCATAACATTTATAAGTTTTAAGTCAAGATGGCCGTCAATTTAAAATTATTAGAATATCATCGTTAAATTATCAAATCAATAATTAATAAAAATAATATACACTATATTTTTGTACATTAGCTAAGATGATATTATAGAATCGAGAAAGATGTGTGCAGAATTTAAAAAGACACCACAAAAGTTATTAACATACAGTTTATATTATTTCCTCCGAATTGTACTTTTAATTTGGCCAAACAACCAGGAGAACTGATTTTAATTTGGATAGTTTTAATCTCGGTGTCATTTTTCACATTAACGTCAGAACATATTGAAGCCACAATAAAAAAAATTGCATAAGGCTAGAAAAAATTATCAAATATTATCATTAAAAAAACGTACCTCAATAAAAACTGATAAAAACTTAACTAGACTTACTGTAAAAATAATGATAATTAAAATATAAAAAAGGAATAGAAATACATAATCCACTATTGCTTATCGTTTACCTCACAATTATTTTTGCGTAATTCTTATTATAAATTAAAGATAACTAAAGTAAAATAAAAAAAAACTTATATAAATTTCGCTTAGCACTAATATAATACATGTCATACATTTATTAATTCTTCATAGGCAGTGGAATTTTATATTGTGGCAACACTGTGTAAATGCTCTTATTTAATTAAATAAAAAAAAAAATCATTAATAAAATTATTTATATGGCAACAAATTTACAAATTCACCAACTTTTGAATATTTTATTTTAAAAATAAAATCAAGTACATACTCCCAAGCTTGTATATATTTTTATAAAGCCACTTAAGGCGCACAAAATAATATAAATCATAGCCACGTCTTGCATAGATTTTTATTTTAAAATAGGTATACACAATATTTTCAAAAATATATTTTTACAATAAAAAAATTATCGATTTATGAATTCCTTCAATGAAAATAAAACGGTAAATATGTAATTACTGATGCTATAATTTTAAGTGAAGTTTCTTTACAAAAATGTGTAGAATTCTCTTGGAATAGCTGAACAGCTACACTGACACTGACACGAGGAGTATTGCGGGACTACTAGATTACTACTAAAATAATATTGCAATTAAATTCGGAAAACTGATTGAAAATATGGCAATGGACGTATCACATAAAGAAAATGGCAAAAGATTTAAAAATAATACATATTATTTGTGTTTGATACATTCTTACAATGTTTTTAATTAAAATATGGCAAATTAAGATAATAGTGATAATAATTGTAAAAAATTTCATTAGTAAAAATAATAAAATTATTTAATATTATCACCAAATATCTTTTCTGTTGGAAAAAAAGTTGATTAATTTAAGTTTTTTAAAAAAATTTTATTAAAAATTTCAAAAGAATAATTCATCAGATTATTTTTTTTAAATACTTATAACATATTGATTTTGGAAAAAAAAATCAAAACTAAATTGTACTTTTATAATAAATTTTTAAGAATACCTTGAAAATGTGTCCTGATCGTTAAATTATTGCACTTAAAATGCATAAAAAATAAAATAAAAACTAGTTTTTAATCAACTTTTTTTCTTTTGAAAATTATAGCTTTTGTCCACTTCAAACCTCAAACATAATATTATGTTCATAGAATGTTTTATAAAATGATAATTTAGCCCTGTTGTTTATGCTATTTAAAAACGCAGTCCACTTAAAAACATTTATGTCAAAAAGTTTATTTTTTACAAGTCCAATATATAGTTAAAAAATATTTTTTTACAGTCCCCAGCAAAGACAAAGTAAACACCATTTATAACATCCAATCCACACACTGTATAAAGTTAAATTATCTGTTGGAACACCATGTATATACACAAAAATATCATTTTAATTAAACATTAGCTTAAGTTTTATCTATGAATCGATCATCAATCACATTGGATCCTTTTGATAGAGGTAATTTATTTAGAACAATGTGCAGATTGAAAAATATTCAATGGCTATTAAAATTCAGAATTCATATCCTAATAAAATAAGAATAATATTATCATAACACTGGGGTAAAATTGAAGAGAATAATATTATAAGAATTGTTTAACATTAGTTTTATAATAATTATCATTAGAAAAAGTCATTGTTTTGTCGGCCTATTCTTTTAGCACTATCACCTGGGAATACTTCACACTGGTTCTGCATCCTCTGTACGTTCCCATAGACGTACATTATTAGTATTCTTTATATTCACAACATAGACGCAATCCTATATTTATATATTGTGTGTACACACCTTCTGTTATTCACACCTTTGTTGTTAGTATTATTATTGACCATAGACGCACCATTTTAACGTGTACTTATCCATAGATGAAACGGAACACTGCAACACCATAGACACGATACAGCTGAATAAAATAAATTGAATAATTTGCTGAATTCAAATCTTTTTATGTACATAACATGTTGTCTATTACATTTCATGCTCGTCTAGTTTGTTCCATATACATATAGATAATAATAAAGATATCTAAATCAATTCATGGCATCTGTGAAATAAAATTATCTTCGCAAAGCATCTATGGTATTGCACATTGTCACAATTTTTTTATCTATGGTACATCACATAATTAGGAATCCAGGACACCACACATCACAAGATGCTTAGTCTGTTGCCATCATCACATCACGGGGCACCTATTGCACTTCACTTGATCTGGTTTAAAGTGCAGTGTAGCAGCACCTTCTTCACCGTTGTTCGGAGCCATAACACCCTGGTTATGTTTACCTGCGCCATACAGCTGTGGTTCAGCACACAGCCCAGTGCTCTTACAATGTCGTGCAGGGCTATAATCCCGTAGTTCGTGGAAAACAGCCGCTTTGTTTTATGTTATAGTGATGTTAGCAACGCTTGGATCACAACATTGTTCGAAGCTATTCACAGCAACGCCCCCTTTCGTTCTGAGTTAAAAGTGATTTAACTATAGCCATGTTGGTCATCGCTGTGACAGCGTTGTACGAAGCTGTAAAACCACTTAATTATCTACAGCATTCTCTTTCAGTCCAATAACCACGTCACTCATTGCTGACACAACATTGTCTGGAGCTATAATCTCATAGTTCATGGACACAGTATCGTTGTTCTGCATTATAGTGAAGTTAGTAGTGTGAACGACTATCACTATGTCGTTCAGCACTATAACCATGACATTTAACAATGTTGTTCGGAGCTAACTCTGTAGTTCGGCAACACATCTTTCGCTCGGCATTATAGTGAGGTTGCTCAGCGTTGTTTGGAGCTATACACTATAGGCATAGCTGTATAGCATTCTGGTTCGGCGCAATGGTCCCGTCGCACAGCGCTACAATCGGCGCTATAGCCTCTCAGCACAGTAGAACATCTCGGGCCTATGAAGGGGATGATGGTTGTGGTGATGGTGATTGTGATCCTGGCTACTATTGTTGGTGTTGTGGTTGTGATGGGGGGCGTGGTGGGAGAGGGAGGTGTGCAGGGGGTGGGGGGGCGTTCGTTATTGCGCTGGCGGCGGGGGGGGGCCAGGGGGCGCGTGAGGCATCCCTGAGGGGAGGGGGCCCTGCTGGAAAAATTACAAAATAACCATTAGAACACTAACAAAATTGGTTGATTTTAAAAATTAAGTCACACAAATATAACTTGTTTATTGAAATTGCATACGGCGTTTGGATAAAAGGGCAAATTATAAATGCTTTTTGTAAAATAAATTTGTTCTCTAGATTAAACATCTTTACATTCTTCATATTTCTGTACCCACAAATCAAATAGGATCGGAATCAAAAGTCAAACAGAAGAGCAATTTTGGTATTCTGGTTATGAGACATATTTTTTAGCTGCGGTTTATTAAACAAACTTATATATTTATCAGTAGTGTTCATTAACAATATACAAATATTTAAAAATATATGATTTTTAACCCATGAAATACAAAGTAAAAAGTTTTTGCGGTGTTTGAAGTGTTTACAGTGAAGGATTTCAATTCAATTCAATTCAAAAGTGACTTGTGTACTGAGAAACATTAATAAACATTTGCGATCCAATGATAAAGTGAAGTGACAATCAAAAAGTGACAGTTCAATGTCTGTTACCAGCTACGATTTTAAATTGTCTAGCGAAATACATCAAATTCTGTTGATTTAAAATTAGCTAACAATAATTAAATTATTATACGAAGTGTTTTTAAATCGGTGAAATAGGAATCATCTCTCTAAAACCAAATTAACAGCAATCAATGAACACAACATTATTATTATTTCTCTTTAAATATTATATTATTTTGCCTACTCGATTAGCATCTACGGTGTACGGAAGTAATCGAGTGTGTGAAAAGTTTTTGTTGCCAAGACGAACAACTGGTAAATAAACCGAAATTTAAAAAAAATAAATATCACAATAATTAAATCTGTCAACAGCAAGTGATAATCTCATACGCACACACACATTCTTACCGAAGTGCAATACATACTAATTTAATAACTAACAAGTACTAATTAAACGAACACATCAATATGAATAATCCTTGCCATACGTGTTCAGAGCCTACTGTCTCGGCCGAGTCCGTTTTTGTGTGCGCCCAGTGCAAAGGGACCTTTCATTTACACTGTGGTGGAGTGGCGGAGAGCTCCTACCGTAGACTCAGTAAGGAGCGCCGCGCACAGATCAGATGCAAGCAATGTCTAACGGCAGTACCTATTGTTAAAGCCAGCGGTACAACACCTCCGGAGAGTGAACTACTTACCAAACTAATGGAACAAAACACTCAAATTCTAGCCACTCTGGAAACAATGAGTAAACAATACCAAGAGATTCTACTTCGCATTCACGACCTTGAGGATAAAAATAAATCACTTGAAAAAAAGAACTCTAACCACGAAGCGAGACTTGAAACCATTGAAAACCACGTGGAACAGATGGATAGACTAAACCGATCAAAAAATGTGGAGATTAGAGGAATCCCAGAAACCAACAGGGAAAACCTAAATAATATTATATTCAACATAAAAAAAACCATAAACTCAAACGAAGCTACTAATATCGATGCGGCGTACCGCACCACACTAAAAGTCTCCAAAGATAAATGCAGGCCCATCCTAATAAAATTCAAGTCCAATATCGACCGTGATAATTTTCTGGAAGATGTAAAAAGGTTCAATAAACAAGCTGTAAATCGTGAGGACACACTTAACACCACCCTAATCGGAATGGCAGGACCAGGTTCCCCTATATACATTTCCGAACATCTTAACATTTCAGGCGAAGCACCTGTGGTTTCTTGCCCGCAAGGCTAAACGTGCAAACCTTTTCAAATTTACTTGGACCAGAGGGGGTCAAGTCTATGTATGGCGAGATATTGGGACACCTGTCATTAATATTAATGAAAAAAATAAACCCCTTTTGTCACCCTCACCCATTAACCCGTAAACAATGCTCGCTGAGCAACATAACTTTCTTTTATGTATTTTTATATTATTATTTAAAATTCTTCATTATATACAGCAGTAAATTATTATTGTATGTCTCTAGCCCAAAGATACTATTTCTGATCACAGGTCTTGTTATCACCACTGTCTTAAATGTTAATTTGAATCTATCATATGAATATGTGGAGCCTCTCATTGTTATTTTAAACGATGTGTCAAAATCATTGCTATTTTTTATGCCACTTACTGTGTTTTGTTACAAACTTTATAAATGGTAGAAATAGCCGATCAACTAGACAATTTGTCTCCAATTCCATGTACAGAAACAAACAGTTCTCTAGAAGTTCAACAAATATTAACTCTATCGGCCCTAAAAATTTTCTCAATGAATATCAGAAGCATAAACCATAATTTTAACGAATTATTGATAGTTCTTACAGACCTGAACTCCGACTTTGACATAATCATTTTGAGTGAATGCTGGATCAATGAAAATTACCTTCCCAAAAACATAACAAACTACACCCACTACAATACACAGAATAACATAACCCAAAACAATGGAGTTATCATATACATAAAAAATCACATATCTCACACAGTAAACGAAATCATAATCAGTCAAACTAACTTCTCAAAATTGTAATAGATAAACACGTAACCATATTTTCTATATATCGATCACCAGGCACATCTAACATAACCCCTTTTCTAAATTCACTAAACCAATTTCTATCTTGTGTGAGTGATTGTGATAATCTCCTTATTATTGGTGACCTCAATATAAATATAATTAATTCTATGCATCCTCAAGCCAATGATTATATAAATATGCTAACTCTTCATGGCCTCGTCCCAGCCATAACAGCACCCACAAGAGTATCTGGCTCGTCTGTAAGTTGTATTGATCATGTTTTTTCATGAATCCTACATATTTTACAAGAAATACAGAAATGTTTGCAAAAAAATTACCTCTAAGGCCAGAGAAGATTACTATAAAAAACAAATCAAAAACGCCGAAAATTACAAGAAAAAAATATGGAGTATTATTAAGGACATATCCCACACTAGACAAACGACCACACCCATCAATAAGATTAAAATTGAAGGCCGATCATTAACAAATACACGTAATGACTCCGTAAAAATCGCAGACCATTTCAATGAATTTTTCACCTCAGTCGGATCTAACCTTTCCAATAATATTCTAACTAGAAATAATGTTTCGGAACATGACCTTGCAAACGAAATAACCCTCTCAAACATGTTATTAACTTAAGCCTCCAATCCGGTTTATTCCCAAAATCACTTAAACATGCCTCTATCATCCCTATTTTCAAATCAGGTGACAGATCTTCTCTAAATAGTTACAGGCCTATATCGCTATTGAGCACTATATCCAAAATCATTGAAAAAGTAGTAAAAATAAGACTCCTCAAATTCCTCGAGGACAATAAAATCCTTTCCAAAAACCAATACGGTTTTCGCAAAGACTGTAGTACTGCTGATACAATTGCAACCTTTACCAAAATAATATCAGATAACCTCGATAAAGGCAATAAACCTCTTGCTGTCTTTCTAGATTTGTCTAAAGCCTTCGACACTATTTCCCACCACATTCTTCTAAAAAAACTGCAACAGATTGGGATAGAAGGTACTGCCCTCAAATGGTTTAAAAACTACCTCACGCAGAGATCACCAACAACCGTCATCCACTCTGATCAAGAATACAGGAGTAAATGTTTACCCATCTCCTACGGCGTACCCCAAGGAAGTGTTTTAGGCCCGCTCTTATTTCTCATATATATGAACTCCTTGTTGAATTTGGATATTGAAGGTAATATAATATCTTTTGCTGATGACACGGTTATCATTTTTACTAGTAAAATGTGGAGAGCAATAATTGAGAAGGCAAATTCTGGACTGAACAAAATTAAAAAATGGCTGGACTCCAACCACCTCACCCTAAATATTAAAAAAACACAATATATATACATTTTTCAATCCGAAAATTAACTCTCTCAGAAAACCTTCCTAAACTAATTATTCACACTTGCCCACAAAATCTAGACACTCCCCCACTATCTCTTACAAGTAAACTGTTCATGCCCAATTATTAAACCGTCAACTGAAATAAAATACCTAGGTGTCATTATAGATAACCATTTACGCTGGGAGGCCCAAATCAACTCCATAACAAAAAGACTCCGTAAGTTATGCTATATTTTTTATTCTCTTCGATCAATCCTTGATATAAAAACACTCAAAAGTGTTTATTTTGCTCTATTCCAATCTATAGCTACGTACGGCATTATAGGATGGGGAGGTTGTGCTGCATCCATTCTCTACCCTCTAGTGACTGTTCAAAAACTTTTGTTAAGGATCATCTTCAAATGTTCCCGTTCTTACCCATCAGAGCCACTCATCAAGAAACTAGCAGTCCTGGACATTCGCCAACTATATATTAAGATAGTTCTCATCCATATCTAGAAAAATGGTTTGACAAATTCTACTCAAAAAGATATACATACACGCTACTCAACGCATGGAAAATGCACAATCCCTATAACAAAAACCACTTTCTCACAAAGACAATACACATACATCGCACCAAAAATATACAATGCACTAAATAACGACATCAAAAGATCCAGTACACTTACTCACTTTGCAGCCGGTGTCCAAAAATGGATAACCGGAAAGGGTCGAAATTTCTTTAAAGAATTTCTTTGAGGTATTTCTTTAAAGAACGTAGGTTATAAAACCAATAAAAGTTTTTGTTTTCAAAGAAATAAATATAATTACTATAATATTAATAGCCGAAAGTTTAAAAACTTTTTACATAAATTAATTAAAACTGTTTGGCACCACTGTACGGCATACAAGTTCCATGTACCTACTGTGCTACCTTTATGTTAATGTATAGAAAATCGACCACCATAATACGGGCATGTGCCTAGTATGGTGGTCGAAAAATCCTAAATGCATGTAACTAATAATTTTAATGAATAAAGAAACATTAAAAAAAAAAAACCCATTGGCCTCAAACGACGCCGTCCCGGCGGGTCTGATATTTATGGGAGATGATGTCTATGATGTCGGTTATCTATCGAAAAAGGGATACATTATTGACAACTGTGTTAAAATTTTAAATGACAATCGCTCTGTTGATAGTTAAGTATTTATTTCGTAGTAATTGGCAGGACTCCGTTGGTACAGTTTTTTCCTGATATTTACGATTGAAATTTTGGTATATTTCAGCGTCATTGAATTTTTTCAAAATGGCGTGTGGTTCGGGAATTGACAAGCTTGTTCGTAAAACGCATGGTGGGCGGCTAACAAGAGCCCAAATTGCAAAAAATATATATTATGGTAATAAGTATGATTAATGTACAAATTTTCTTAATCCAATTATAAAAAAATGAAAAAAAAAAAAATTATATCCTCGTTTAATCATACTGTTATTTTTTTTTAACTACTGCATATATTTTTTACATACCTTGACTTAATGCACAAGTAAATTAAAAAAAAAAAATTCGTTTGCATGTTTAGTTTAAAAGTTATGTAAGATTTAGTACACCACTGCAGATTTAAAACTTTGGTACAAAATTAATTCGGATGTGAAGGACAATTTTTTAGCCAAACAATTCGGAGGCCAATGGGTTAATAATGACACAGGCAGGGCAGCAATTTGGGTTTCTGGAACTAAAATATGCTCAGGAAGAATGCACACTGCACACAGTACTGTCTACATCGAGGCCTCCGTGGTCGAGGGGAAAGGCTCTCGACTCGCAAGCTGAAAATCCCAGCATACGTAAGTCAATTTTATTTGATTAATTTGCGTTATTTCACAATTTACTAATTTAGAATAATACAGTATATTTGCGACACATTCTAGAGTGTAAGATACTTTAAATATGTAAAACTTTAATACCCTCAGTATTGCCTTGGTGTAAGAGCACCATTTAGAATTGAAACATTGCTTGAAATGGCTTTGGCAATGTTTAGTGACCAGATCTGAATAGCCAGGTACTTCCTCACCTTCTTATTCCACATCTCCTTCCCATCCCCACTACCTTCAGCCTCACAACATACCCTCTCCATACTGGCTCCAGACGGTTGGGAGCAGTTGGGACTCTTGTGCAGTTTCACATTAAAAAAAATAAATTTAAAACCGACGCCATAGATAATAGAAATAAATTGAGATATGGAAGCGTGCTGACTGTCGCCGAGCTACGAACAAACTGCACAGACTATCAAAGCAGCTATGCAATGAACACTATGCATTTAGTTTGTAGGTAGAAACAAAGGCAGGGCGCCGCTGTACACAGATGTGATTCGAAGGAGTATGGGTGAAAGATGCTGGCCACACGTGTTTCTTACTAATAATTGTTCATGGCCCATCTCCCTTGATTCCATTATCCACGGGCGTCACCAATAAGAAATGCTCAGGGAGATGTACGTAACATGAATGATGAAAGAACTAACCTGCATGGGGTTGTAGGGCATGGAGTGCTGCATGGGGGGCCCGCCGCCCATCTTGTTGGGGCCGTCCTCCGCCTTTTCCTCTTCACGTCTTTTCAAACACGCCGCCTTAGGATTCAGGTTGCGTTCTGAACAACAACAACCAACAAAATTAGAATGGATCCTCGCTAAGGATAATATTAATAAAATTTTCGTATTTTATAAAATGTATTGTAAGCACCATATCATAGGCGTTTGGTTGGCTAATTTGCCGCCAGAGGAAAGGCAAGGAAAGGAACTACTCGTCACCCGTAGAGAGCGGGCACTGCAACGGATTGATTCAAATCAAACTACAATCATAACCTTAGTTATTATTACTGAATTTATTTGATTATAAACATTTAGTGTTTTAAGTATCGCTAACAGTATTATCTTATTGGACTGCTTATTGGCCCACAAAGGAATTCTTCACAGCGATTCTGATTTTCTCCCTTTAGATAATTTCAAGGCATGAAGGTTAAAATTCCAGCGCGGATGGTATTAGAGCGTGCACACGAGCAAGAGACTGGTTAATTTAGTGTATGGTTTATAATTCCATATTTAATAATTGTTTCGTTACCTCTAACTTGTTGCTCTAAGGTCATGATAACCTCCACGGCCATGTTGAGGATGCCCAGTTTCGTCTGCGGCTTGTCACTTTTGAGGTGCGTCATGCACATCCTACCCAGCTCCTTCAGCGCCTCGTTTATGTCTCTGATGCGTATCCTGAACAATGACGCAAATGAAATGTTATTACAAATATACTTTAATGCAGGTGATATTTTTTTATTAAAAGTGTTTGATAGAATTACATAAAATGGGGTATAGACTAACTTAGGACGGGTTGTTTCGGAAAATCTGAACAATTCATCAAATTTCAACGTTCATTTTCAAGTTCTGTGAAAGATTTTTTCAAGTTCTGTTTTTATTTCAGTTTTGTCAAGCAACGAGCCTACAATGATATAAAAACAGAACTTGAATAAGTCTTTCACAGAACCCGAAAATGAACGTTGAAATTTGATGAATTGTTCAAATTCTCCGAAACAACCCGTCCTTAGCCTTGACAGTGCTGACATTTTCAACACAATCTAAACCATCGTCACGCGACACACTTTGAAGCAATGTACGTGTTTTAGTGAAACTTTATAGATCACATATGCGAACATCCGCATCGGGGTTAGTCACCGATGGATGATATATGTTACAGCTGCATGGATAAGGTCAAGCAAGGGTACTTTACTAATAGGATGTGGAGAGGAAGTAGAACTTGAGTGAAAATTATCACGGCTTAAAAAACATTTATTCTATTCATATAAATCAACAAATGCTGATTCTGAATAAATAAGTTTAATTATTTATAATTTTATACATAACAAATAGTGTAGTATAAACAAGAAATGAAAACCCACAAAGGCACTGCCTGAGTGTGGGTAATATAAAAACGATTACTATATTTCCAAGTACCTAAAGTATAAAATACATATGTAGAATAAGCGAAAAAGATTTTTTTGAAAATAAAATAATTTTTTTTCATAAAATTAATAAATTGTCATTTAAAAACAGCAAAAACCGTAAGAGATTTAAACGCCCTCTGATTGGTCGGCGGTTCTGATAGAACTTACACTATGGGTTGGCCGGCCGCGTTCATTAATAATGCGGAAAGTTGCTAAATATTTAAATTGGAATTTGTTGATTTCATACTGACCCAAGTGGGATTGACCTAACTGTTAACCGACAAAACTGAGGTACTTATGAAATAACACACAAACATCGATTATTTTGGCAGGCTTTGAAAAATGCAAACTTTAAAAATTATTTTAACTATGAAATCAAGATTTGTAAAAAAATTTAAGTTAGGTTAAAAATGTTTTACTGGAAATCCTTATTAAATTATTGTTGCATGAATTATTTCATGTGTGATGGTAAAAATAATAATAAAATAACGGAGAAAGGGATGCGAAACAAAAGTTTTAAGGAATTCAGAAAATTTGTAAATAAGAGATTTAAAAATGTGACAGTAACATGGTTATGGAATAAAATTTGGGAAAGAAATAAAATAACATGAAAGTAAGATAAATGCACCACTAATTGGCTATTTTAATTCAACACCATGCAACAACAAATCTACAAAAAATACATTACAAAATAATAATTTGTTAAATACGAAATTTTTCCAAAACTCCACCAAATCACCGAAAAATAATATTATTTTAGATGTCGTTTAACCTATCAATGTGCATGTGCATTGTGTCTCACCTCTCGCGAGCATTGTTGGCCTGCCGCCTCTCTCTCTCTCTCTTTGCCTTGGAGTCGGGCTGGCCGTCGCAGTAGTTCTCCTCAAACTCGTCGTCTGCACTCCAACAGCTGCGCAATCGCAAATTGGCCACGTCAGTGGTGCTATGAGCTATATGCTACCTGCTCCTATACGGGACATTAGCCTAACCAATCTGACGTGCTAATCTAACCTAGCTTTTATTGGACGTACCAAAGAAATAGAATTATTCCGCCCATACCTATTGCAACACCATTGCTAATAGAAGCAGAGTTACGAATCATGTCACTAACGCTGCGCTGACCGATAGAAGAGAAAGAAAATTGAAAGGCTGTAGACTACAGTCAAAATAACCATCGCAAGAGGAAATAAAATTGGACAAGTCATTGTACGGGTCAAAGGGAAAAGGTTAACAAGAAAAATCAGTTAACACAAGGCCTAACAAAATGCAATGTGATTGATTTACGTGAAAAGTTATTTTGGGACGAAACAAAAACTGCAACATGAACAAAAAAATTGTCTCTAAGGAATAAAAACCAAAGTCGCCACCAAATTAGATGATTAATGGTTGTTTCAGAGTTTAAACAATAAATCATATTAGATTTTCAAGTTCAATTCAAGTTCTGTTATTATTTCAGTTCTGTGAAGCAACTGACTTTGAAATTTGATGAATCGTTAAAATTCTGTAAAACAACCTGTCCTACGACTCAACTTTATATTGGCTAGGCTGACATTCCAGAATACATGAAAGTACAAAGGTTGGTGCTTGCCACTCACCACTCTCTTACTTAAGAAGAACGGCTGCGCAGCCTTTTCCATACAAAACTTAAATTTAGATTTGTGGCCGAAATAGCCAATCAAACTGAATTATTATTTTTTTATGCAAAAGATATAGCAAATATCTAGTATGGATTTGTGCTACTTTATGTATGTGTTTTTTTGTGAGTTTAGGGTAGTTACTAATAAAATAATCTTACCCAACACACTACGTAAATATAATGAACTATAAAATAAATTTAAAAAATTGGTTCTAAATTTAAAATTTATATACGAAAAATTGTGTTCCAACGTAAATCGGTTGTTTGTAATTTAAATTTAAGCCCATCAAAATGATTTTAATGATTATTTTTTTTTTGTTTTATATTTAAATAGTAGGTAGGGCAAAATAATTTGTATTAATAATTATCATTAACTCACAAATAATTGCCAGTTATCTCTAAAATTGTGAAAAACCGATTTATTTGATTTAAAACACAAATAAATAAAGTAGCATATATCCGTACTATATATATGAACACCATTTGATTTAAAAAAATATATAATAACCAGTTTAGTCAAGTATTTTGGCCTCAAATCCAAATTTAAGTTTTGTTTGCAAAGGCCGCGCAGCCATTCTTCTTAAAACTGTTACCAAATAGCAGTAGTACAAAGTAAACTATCAAAAAGTCATCCGTGACTTGTCCGTGGCTGGTAAAACTGGTGGTGAAATTAAGTAAAGATCCAAACCAGAGTTTTGTATCTTGGGTTGAACCTGAGTTTGGTTGTGTTTCAGATGGTTTGGGATTTTTGGGACAGATGGCAGGTTATCATTTTTTCTCCCTCCAACAGACTGAGATTAATAAAACCCATTGTAATGCCATGATTGACTCTCTTCTGCATTTTAACTTCTCAGAAAGGAACATCTCAGTCCGTTGGAAGGGAATCTAAAACAATTAAACAACTGGCTTGTTTTTTTTTTTAGGGATTCTTGTATTAGATTAGGTATTTAGACATATAAAAATTAAATTTTGTAGTACCTGTCAGACTAATTTGTTCGCTTTTGGGAACAATTTGTATGATTTTATAGAAATCATCTAAATGGTATTTAAAAGCGAAAAAACCACGCATTATATTCAAATCTAGAAGAATCAAAATGTACACCTCTATGAAACCAAAGGTTTCGAATTCAATTTGAAAAAAAATTATGAAACTTGATGAATTATTTTTGTAACAAGCAATTAGGTTTGTAATACATTCGTCTAAAAAAATGTGGGAGCTTTGATTTATTTTTTCCGTTGTCAATATTTCAGCCAAAAAAAGAAAATGCAAAGTGAGCCATTTCTGCATTCAATATTTTAATATTTAAAATCATTATTTTTATGTGTATTTCATCACCTTTCAAAAACAGTTTTTAGTTTTCAGATACATTTAAAAATGTTCCATTTATTTGGATTTTATGGCAAGCAGAAATACTCCGACCTTCTGACACAATATGCCAAAAACCTGTGGGGTTAAAGCTAGGGCAGGGCTTCCCTAACTGTGAGTCGCGACGCCCCGGGGCGCCGCAGGATCATCCCAGGGGTGTCGTGAGGCAATCTTTATAGAGTCTTCCACACGCACACGGGTTTTATTACCGTTTGCAACATCATACTTGTGTGAGACAGATTTCTCTGCAGTTGCAGTAATTAAGAATAAGTACAGATCAAAAATAAATTTAGAGGCAGAGACGAGAGTGGCGATTTCGAAACTTCAACCTCGTTTTGAGAAACTATGCTCAGAAAAGCAAGCACATCCTTCTCATTAATACCAAAGAAAAAAATTGCTTTTTTATCTTTTTTGTTTACTTCCATTTTTGTTTTTATGTTGTGTTCTTTATTTTCTAATAAAAAATTTAGATACTAATTGGAGTTTTTTTGACAAATTGTTATTAGGTAACGTACCCATACTACGTGACCTGTTCAGGGGGGGGGCTTCAAAATACTACGCTTGGTATAAGTGAGCGGCGGGGGGCTTAGATTTTTAGTCACCGGGGGGGGGCGTCGCAAAAATATGGCGAATTCCCAAGGGCGTCACAGTTGAAAAAAGTTTGGGAAGCCCTGAGCTAGGGGTTGTTCTAAAAATGAGGTTTATTTGGCAAAGTATGTCATAATACAAACTCAAATGTTAAACATTAAATTATGTAGTTTTGCATTTACTTAAGTAAATTTAGTGAATAGATGAAACTTTCACTATATGCTTTCTCAGCCATTTTTACACAAAAATGTATTAAGCTTCGTCCAGACCTTCCACACTTCGCTTGATCCATCCCCAACTAGTAAATAAATAATTAAGTCATCAAAAGGGTAAAATGAAGTGTATATATAAAATCACTGTGACTATAATAATATATTTGGACGTTTTCATTAATGTTCAACTTTTGCTTGATACTTGTTCGCACTCGACTATCTCATGCATCGCACGCCTCTGGATTCTGGACGAAGCTTTTGAAATTTCAACACATTGTGACCATCTTACCTGTCATTTCCAAAAACGTAGTGGAGAGAAAGAGAGGTGTCAGGCCTTGAAATGGAGGAAAGAGGAAGACAAAAACAATAACAATGATCAGTTAAGATGACGTGAAATAGATAAATAATAATATATTAATAACGTGAAGAAAAAAAATCACACATGCAAGCAATACAAATCAAAAATACACCGCTGCCACCAAACATAAATAAGTGCATGTGAAATTATTATCCAGCGTATATTATTGTAAATAATTTAGGTTATAAATGGACTGTGTATGTTGTGATGAATGGGTGAATTTTTTTATAAGTTTTATCCTGATAACCAGGTTTTGTGAAGAGGCATATAATGAGTAGTGACTTTTCTTGAGAATGGATCGCCACCTGGTTGAGTGATATTGTGAGGCGGGTTAGAGAAGGGGCACACCCAAATGGGGCATGTTGTGAGGCTGAGGTGAGCGGGGAAGGAAACGAAGTGGGAAGACGAAGGTTGGAAAGTACCTGACTATTCAGATCTGGTCACCAAAAATGCGTTTCGATACTGAACGGCGGTCTTCCACCAGGGCGATACTGAAGAGTATCTACCACTATGCATGTCGACTTTAGGTTCAAAGTGATGCTGTATTTATTTGGAATACATATACATAGTAATCTGTCAGTTGACTGGTTGAATGGAGGTGGTTGGTTTATGGTGACTGTTGGATGATAATGATTATGATCTCGTATGTATGATGGATGGAGAGTATTGAGTTTGTTTGTTTGTTTGCTATTCACCTCTCGCGCACGTTGTTGGCCTGGCGCCGCTCCTTCTCGCGCGCCGCCTTGGTGCTGGGGTCCCCGCCGTCGTCGCCCTCGTCGGCACTCGAACAGCTGTCCGGGCCACTGCCAAGCAATGCACGTCTCGGTTATGGCTTAATCGCTAGTCACCCAAAGAACTATACAGCTAACAAGCATTCATTTGAAGCAGACACGCTATATTCACAGATTTCATCTTCTCAATCTACTAACCATCATTCATCTGTACCTAAACCTATTCACGGCTTATATAATAACCACTACTCACAGTCACAAGATAAATCACCTTAACCTTCCCAACGCTGGCCTTTTCAATGCAATCTATCCCATCATGAGGATGCATCTCCGGAATCTCTTTCTCACAAACTCTCTTATTAAATGAAATTCCGGCATCAACCAAACACTTGATTGGCAATGGGTTCTGATATCTTAATTAGCAGGCGGTTGGAATATTATGGACCCCGACTTTGAGGTTCCCACCTTATTTATTGCACACTCTGTCTCTACAATACTCGACAGCTAAATGCCATCTATGGGTAACCAAATATACTAATCTAGCGCCATCTATGGGTGAGCTCTTAAACTAATATCAATAATATTACAGTTTGATAGGCAAGGTACAGACAATTGGCAATAATGCTGCAACTGGTTGATAAAAATTATTATTCGAAATTATTAGACATTTGAGTAGTATTCTCCTATTCATAAAACCACACTCCATTGTTAAATTATTTGATGAAAAGTGTTGATTTTTAACACACGCTGATCAATTTCATGTGAAAAATTAACACACTAGTGAACGGTCATTTTTCAATGCTGCTATTCTAACCTCAACATAACCTACACTTATTTTGTCATTCTGTGGGGGTCACATATAACCGTTTTATAGCAGGACTTAAAAATGAACTGGAAATGAATTTACAGTTAAAGAATTTAAAAAAAAAGAAAATTTCAACATTACCACCTGGCGGCCAGTCCAACTTGTGCGAAAGAGGTGAATATTTAGTAAGCGTAGTTTTTCTTTTGCTCTCCTGTTCATTTGTAAGAGTGTGTGTAAAGGATGCACAGAATTGTGGAAAGGGTAGGAAATGAATGAAAAGGTTTCTAAAGGAAGATAAATGCACAGAATTTGTATGTAGTTCCTAATTTTTAACAAAATTAAATGGACGTGTGCTAAAAGCGAAGCACGCTAAACGGTCTAAAATGATGAAATAAAAACATTAAGCTTTCAGGAAAAGTACGTAGATTTAATAAATAAACAATCAAAACACAAACACCGAAAAGCTAAAAAGGTACAAAATCACCTATCGAAAAAACCTACTACAGAAACGAAACAAATGAAAAGATACACATCTTAATTATAAAGAAAATACCGGCAGATTTGTAAAAGAAATTTTTGTATTTGGAACAAAGTTCGTTCCTTTGTCATTTACATCAAATTCGTTTGAGCTTTTTCTTTGTGTGATGTGTGTTTATTAAATCTATGGGAAAATGTGTTCTAAACTACTTGCAATTAAAACATGGTTAATTTATGGGGATCTATGGTAAATAACATCAAACAGTGAGTACAACAAACTACAAAATAATAATTTTAGTAATTTCAATCCATATGTAAATAATATTTGTTAAATTCTTTGTAAAACTCACAATAAGTGGACGTATAGAGTGTACTTTCTATACACTGATAAATACAATACGGGAAGGGGCTTGATAAAATAATAGTTGGGTTATTCTATAAATGATATTATGAGATGATGTGTCCTTTACGTGTGAAGGAAACTTGAAATCCTTTTCAAATCGTAATTTTGATTTAAAGCATCTAATATTTTCGTCTGGCTAGCAGCTCAAATTCATGGATTAATTATTGGGTTAATTTCTAAAACGTTATATGTTTACCAATATTCAATAGACATAGCGAATGTAAAATAGTGAAAGACGTGAAATAGAAGTAACGAAAATATTGATTATTTTTAATTTGTGCACTGGGGTTTTAAACATGTTTTAGAAAACATCTGTATATTTTGAGAAGAATGGAATGGGGAAAGAATTGGTTTAGAAAACAACACAGAATAGAACGGAATTTAGGAAGACGGAAATAAATTGAACGGGAAATGGGAAGATGAAAGAAATATCATTGAAAATGGAAGTGAAAGGAAAGTATTGTAATCAAAGACATTGAAATTGATAGACTTGTCCTAACATCAAAAGTGGGTATCATTTTGACGAGCTGGAGGGAAACCATGTGAACATATTTTTGGCACTAGGAGAGTTCGAGAATGATTTTAACCAGACCCTGCGCAGAAAAGTAAAGTTCGCTAAAGGAAGGCATAGGTTTGTGTTCTAAAACGAACCGCCTGGCGTAGTGACGCTAAAAATGAGTGAGGTGGGTAAATTATAATATATTTGTAAAAGTTTCGAACTAATAGTGTAACAAAATATACAATTTTGGAAACAAGCCCGAACTTTTGTTTACCCGATTTGCGATTTGTAATTAAGTTTTTTACAAAGCAAGCAATTTGCGCGCCATTGTAAAAAGGACTAGTAATTCGTAAGCAGATTTTATTCACGAGGACTGAATAATGATATTACAATGCGAGTTGCCTACTGTTGGATAAATTTATTGACAAATCACAGATAGGGAGACGGTCACACACCAAACTTGGTTTGTTACCCTGATGGGTCTATCAATTTGAATGTCTACAGTTGTAATAGATGTCGGAATGGAATGATGAGAAAAAACTGTATGGAAGATGTAAACAGGAGAACAAAGTTATGGCAGAGAAAAAGGAAAGGAACAAGGCAAGAGATGGTATAGAAGATAATATGAAACAGAAAGGAAGGTAAATAACACATTGAGAAATTGGTTTTGAGACGGGAACCAACAGTTCAGTGGACGAAAAGAAATACAAGTTAATGGAAAGTATTGTAATAAAAGTTGGAATCGAAAAATGGAAGGTATACAAAAGGAGAGGATGGCAACAAGGCAAGAAAGGGAAAAAGACAAAGAAATTGATTTGAGATGGGTGAGAACAGTATAGAATATTATGGGAACTGGAATGTAGTGGAAAGGTGGAAAAGCATGGCTAGGGAGAGAAGAGGGTATTCAAGGAATGGCAAGTAAGTTGTTTGGGTGTGGGCAGATCAGGGTCAGTAGTTGCAACTAGTAGTGGTAGATGAATACCTCTCGCGCACGTTGTTGGAGTGGCGCCGGGTGGTGTCCTTGGCGTCCTTGGTGGCGGGGTCCTCCCAGTCACCCCCGTTGGAGGAGCCGCCCTCGCCGCTCACCGAGCCCCCGCCCCCTCCGCCGCCCCCAGAGCCGCTACTACACAACACACATTGTCAACAAACAATGTCAACCAATCAACAACTGGGGCAGAACATCCCACTAACTAACTTTTTTGACCTGCATTTTACTTAGATTTAACTTGGTAATAACTTTAGGTGGTCCCAGTAATACATTAAATTGTCTTATAGATTGCTGAATGCACAGGTCTAATCGTCATAGTAGATCTTCGTAAACCAACCATTGTGAGCATCGCACATCATATTTTGATTAGTATATTACAAATATGCCAAACAACGACCATTCATAAATCGAGCTCTCTTATTTGACACAATAAAATACATTATACAGTATTTCTCATCATTTTGTATTTCATGCAAGACGTGTTAGAATGAGAAAAACTATAGAAGAATTCAGCATGATAAACTACCTTTGCTGATGACTTTGTTGACAATGGCTATGACTGGATTTGACATTGTATTTGTATAGAGCCTGGCTGGAATTGATACTGTTCAAAAATAATATTTCTGAAAAACAATTATTCATCATTTCAAAGTCAAACATTTGCATTACTATCCTTTCATTCCATAAGTATAATAATCTAAAATAAAAAAAATTAAAAACATGTTTTACATCAAAAGATTTCACAAGAAGACAATAAAACATAGTGATTATATCACATTTGATTACTATCAACAACTTATTAACTTTTGAACGGTCCTCGTTGATGCCGATCCTCGAACATTTTTTAAAAGCTTTTGATAAAATATTGTGAACTGCTGTCAAGCATGTCAAACGATCACATTGTTATGTTTGTAAGATTTTAAAAACGTTTGTATGGGAAAACTGTAAAATTAATACAAGAAACACAGAATGACTAAAAGGTATTGAATTCTCCCATAAGGGATGAAATAAATAGCTTTTTAACATTGTGTCATTCTGACAATACTCACTATCTCCGGCTGCGTTTGGTGGGTGGAGGACCCCCCGAGCCCCCGCTGTTCCGTGGTCCCCCGATGGCGGCCACAGGGGCGCCTGCCAGACTGCCTGCACTTGACGAGGACGAGGCCAGCGCGCCCCCGTCCAGGGGAAGGGAGGTCTTGTCATCTGGGGGCTCCTTGCGTTTCTCTATAAACGGAGGAAATGCTTCAATACAATATTTGTAATAGAATAAAAAAAACCACTAGAGAAATTGATTAATATACTTTTTATATCATAAATAAAAAGACAATTCATCCTTGAAGGATGATTTAGCAAGAAATAGTTTTTCTTTAACATCTTGTCATTTGTTGAGACTTCTTTCATATGATTGAAAGGCGAGACAGGATACTGAAGCCATCAAGTTATGAGTGAGATTATGAAAGCATTCTAGTTTTGACAATTTAAGAGTGATTGGTGGCGAGGCGGGTCTCGTAATTTCAGTAGCGATGTGGAGTATGTGGGGAACAAGTTGTTTAGTATAGCATACTGACATATCCGTTTGCTTTGTAGGCAGTTGTAAATCTCCCGCCTCGGAGGGGGTTAATACACCTCCCCCAAACGAGAGTTTTGTGCAACATCAAAGTTATTTTTTTACATCACATACTCTATAATTTAGGTAATCCTAGAAAAACTATTCTGTAATCGGACAGCATATAATTTTTTTTTAAATAATATCTACAAATAATATGTTTTTGCGATACACTCGATTTTGTACTCTCTCTTTTCATTTTGCATTACTTAATAATTGAATGCTGGACGAAGACGACGGGCGTTGTAGGAAACGGTAGGTATAAAAGAAAATAATACTGAATTAAGAAAATTTATAGAGCATCATTTTTGTGAAAAATCACCTCAGTATCTGAGTGTTACTGGAAGGGGCAAAAAGAGTATTAAGATACGCGGTATATGGGGGACCCTATTGACCCCCCTTCGGGTGATTTGTGATTGTTACCTTCAGGTATGTAAAGGTTAACTTATGAATAGAGCACTGACTTGGATTGGCGGTGTGGAGTCTCTCAATCTTGATGGGTAGGTCCCCCACGGGCTGGGGCTGGAGGTGGTGGGCAGAAGGCACTACGGCGGGGTGCAGGCGACCTGCAAAAGGGGGAACTACACATTACATTCAAAGCTGTTGTTTCATTAAACATGTGGGTTTTGAGTTAATTTATTTATAGCTATCAGGAGTGTGGAACAGGGGGTGGGTAAGTGGTACATACCTGCAGATTGCTGCAGACCAGGGTGCACCAGATCTGAAGAAATGTACTCCGAGCCGAGGAGCGAGAGGCCTAATTGCGACTCGGCATGGTTCCTCAGCACGTTGATTGCGTCATCCAGTCTCTCTTCCATCCGCGTTCCCTGAAATCATGCCACATTTCAGATATTAAATACAAAATTGAATGCAGTTAAGTGAATATCGAAAATGCCACAAACTATAATCCATTTTAAATTTTCAAAAAAAAACACACTTTTTTCGCTGAAAGATAACAAAAAGAAAACATAAGGTGATTTTTTTTGCTTAATAACAACACTTTTCTCAAAAATTAACAAGAATTTCGCCAAAAATAACCCCACTTTCACAAAAAATAATGCGAAATTTTCAAGTCCCTAGTGATCAGATAAAGAAAAGTCCAATATTTTCCAATCTTACTCTTTTGTTGTCCACGATTCCTTCAGCCCAAAGGCATTTCTTAAATTAAGAATGCCATAACACTACCGAAAAGATACATGATATGTATTAACCTTCACAACATAGGCCACTACAAAGAAAAAATCCCATCACTCCAACACGTTTTGACACAATGGATTCATGGATCACATACGCAACATCGGCATACGGAAATGGCCGCCGATAGGTTCAGTAGTAGAAATGTGAAGAGGATGAAGAAAGACCGATTCATCAAAGTTGCCAATGTCTCGATGGTAAGAAACCTCAAATTCCTGGGGAGCTACGCAGTGAAACCAAAAGACATTGTCAAACCACCCAAAGATCCAAGACCCGGCTATTGTCAAAGGAATAAGGTTACAGGCCTGAGGGAGGTAGACCACCTGCACACAATTATAAGAATAAATAACCTTATTGTAATTTTTAAATCACCTGCAAAAAAGTGCCGAAAAATAAAAAAAATAAAAAGTGAAAAAATAAAATTCCGTCATCTCTACTCACAATGACTTCCGAATGGTCCCTGAGGAATCCGATGGCGTCATCCACACTTTGCTGCTCGGGAGGGGCCTGCGAGCTCTGTGGACGGGCGGGGGGAAAAACCAAAAAACAAAACAAAACAAACCATGCAGAAAACCAAAAAAAAAAAATAACTCAACTCAAAATAAAAATCATCAATTAAAAAACCAAAATATTGTGAATTTGTGGGGGACACACGCTCGCGAGGTTTATTACAAATCTTGGTTAAATAATAATTAAAAGGAAATAAAACAATTCTCAGATTACCCTACCAACACATCTGAAATAAAATTATGGTAATTTGTGAAGATACTATGAAATTTGTTAGGACGATTCACGTTTCTTCCATCTTTTAAACCTTTGTAATTGTCGTCTACCAAACAAAAATAATTCTGTTTGCAAAAGTAAAAAGGAGATGAATGAAAATTAGTAGATATATTCAACCATTTTTCATTGCTGTGTTTTTCAAATGCCGAATACATAATTCTGTAATATTTTATAATTCAACCCTTCAATCGAACTAAGGGGTGCTGCCGTGGTAAGTAAAAACACAGTGTCTTCCTTGAGTCTCGAGGACCGCGGAAGTGTACATATAAAACCTCGATTTTTCACCTCATTGCCTCTCCTTCCATTTGTATGCAGAATTATTTCCATATAAATTTAACGAATTTTAGACAGTCGGAAGGTTACGAAGACACGGTTCTAACAGTGAAAATAATTATAAGAAAGCCTACATAGACTAGTAAAATATAGTTATATTATTGAGGTTGATTAAGAATGTTAACATCTATCACAAAACATAGCTTGTCAAATAACAGTGAAACTCTCTTTTTAAAGGTGTTCTAAGGATCCGGAAAAAAATTCTGGAAAAACCTTACGTGTGGGATAAATTGTACCATTATTCAAATTCAGCCTTCAAATCAAACTAACTTAGCATGAAAACTTCTTAAGGTGAAGCACTAAAAGTAATGAAAATTTGATTGCTTTGAAATATTTTAGATGCTTCAATTATACTGCGAGTAAAATAAATTAAAAATAATTTAAATTTTATTATGGTTATGGTTTTATTGTGCAATATGGCAAATTAAGTTCTTCAGAAAATGTTTGTAAAACATTTGAATATTTGTGCCTAAACTTTTGGTGTATTTTTTGCTTGCATAAATTAAAACAGGCGGCGGGTTTTTAACGGGAATTTAAACCTTATCGCCATCTACAAAAGGTATGTTATTGTGAGCAGCCCGATTCCGAAAATGTACTGTATAGTGGTTGTATTATTAAACCCTGTCAAAGTAACCCCAAGAGTTGTCTTATTGGTCAAAGTCAGAGATAATAGAAACATAAGGAGATATGGCATGGAAGCGTGCTGACTGTCTCTGAGCTAACAGCAGTACTATCAAAGCGCCTACGCAATGAAAGTTATACGTTTGGTACAGGTAGAAACAAAGGCAGAGTGCCGCTGTGCGTAGATCCAATTTGCAGTAGTACGAGTGAATGATGTCGGCGACACTTGCTGCACGTAGTTTCATGCTAAAATGGTTCATGGCCCATCTGTCATGTTTCTATTATGGACGGTGGAAGCCTACATAACATAAATTACACAACACTGAGTATTGGCGAGGGGAGAAGGTGACTCACCATGATGTTGTGGTGCTGTGGAGGGAAGTGTTGGGGGGGGTTCTGCAGCTGGAGGGGGGGGCCCGAGGGCACTGCGGGGGAAACTGATGATCCGCAGACCACCCATTGTTGCGCCTGAAAATACAATGAAGACATTGGTCATTACATAATATAATAAATATATCATACCTTTATACCTAAACCAGTTATTTTAATCCTTCCATTGCGAAATTTATTACTCCTATAAGCGGAAAATATTACTTGTGCAACGGTAGAGGACTTAGCTAGCAGAGGATTAAACCTAAGACGTCCGGTTGGGAAACTAATGGATTTGTATATTCAGTTACTATACTAGTCCCATTGAGAGCTCGTACATACGTCATCAGTGATCGTCCACTTCCTTCTCTCGCATCTTGTATGAAAACGAAAAAGACATATTACACTAGAACGTTGGTCACGTACGACCTTTCGTATATCCGTTCTGTACAAATGTTTAGTTTGAGATAGGATAGGGTCAAATAATGCATGCATGATTTAAATGTCGCACTGTGCGGTTTCACATTTCCAGTGATAATTGGTGTGGGTTGTGAGAGGGAGTGGGGAAGGGAAGAAGATGAGGAGGAGGAAGGTTAGGAAGTAACTGGCAAATCAGAACTGGTCACCAAACATGGCTTAAGTCATTTCATATGGGGTTAGCCGCCGTTGGATCACATATGAACAGCCAAAGAAATAAGGTTAAAAATCTACGAATTTCGGTTGTCGGTTGCCTGTGCGTGGTTGTTTGTCCCCGTGAAATCTGGTTCGAATTTAAGTGTCATTTTAAAAATTCAAATCAGTTGTGTGAAGAATTAAGACAAACGATAAAATACCTTTATATTATATCTTATTATTTCAAAATTTGGAACCAATTTCTCACAATACATACGAATCAAGAATTGATACCATCCCGTGATTTTTCACAGGTCTGCACTAGTATAGTAACAAAGTAACAAGTGTGAGTATTGTGACCTGGTGCTGCGGTTGCCCGTTGGGCTGGTGTGAAGGCGGGGGCAGGCAGTGCTTGAGGTAGTGCGGCGGGGGGCTGTTGACGGGTGTGGAGGGGTTGGAGCCATACGAGGAAATGCTGTGCTCGCCACCACCTCCGCCTCCTCCTCCTGGGTACATCTGGAAATAAACCTATATTATAATGTGATTCATATAAATACTTTCAATTCCAGTCAAAGCTTTACTTCTTATTCATTGTACTGACCCAAACAATGCAGGTGATTTAAAACCTATTCATCAAAAGAATCAACTCACTCAAATCACTCACTCATTTCTTGCAAAGACGCCTTAGTCAAGATCCAGTAGTTGATTCTTACCATACTAATCCAAATCTTCAATTGATTCTCATCATACTAACAGCAAATACCCTAGAATTGAGACCTCCTAACATAACTTCTGACATTTTCTATACATCCAGATGGCAGTGTGGGCGCCTCCCAGCGACATTTGAATTATTTTCTGTGTGAAATATTTTCTTTATTTTATGAAAATAAATTATAGAAATCAAAAAGTTTAAAAATTTCTATTAAGTAACCGGCCAACGACTTTACTGCTTTTTTTCATACATAAAGTGGCTATTAGGTTTGTATTAAAAGTTATAAGCAAAACACTACCACCAAGCACTATATAAATACAATTATTTTCCGCCATTGTCTGGAAGGAATGCAGCACTTCTAGCGACCAGATTTAGGTAAATACTGGAGTTAGACGCATTATTTTTATTCTAGGGTATTTGCTAATCCAATATTTCGGTTGATTCCTGTCATGATAACACAAAGCTCACTTATTAGTAAAAAAAAATTGATAAAAGATCAAAAATCATTCAAGAATAGAATCATCAACATGCTGCACTGACTCACCGCTTGCAGAGCCTCCTTGTTGAGGATTAGGTTGATTCTTATCATACTAATCCAAATTTTCAGTTGATTCTTATCAAACAAACTTACAACTTCACTTGATTGATAAATAAATGACAAGAAATCAAAATAACAAATCGCTCTTCAAAAGAAAGAAACAAAATCAAAAAAACATTCTTCAATAGTATCAACAACACGCTGAACTCACACTCACCGCTTGCAGAGACGCCTTGGTCAGCAGGTCAGGCGCTGGCGAGGGTTGGCCCCCACCCCCGCCCCTGAAGCTCGACATGGGAGGCAGGGGCTGCTGGGGGGGCAAGTCCCCGCCCAGGGCTTCCACAACCCCGTGGCCTGGTATACCTGCAAAAGAAAATAAATTAATTTAACAAAAGGTCTGATGTACATGAAGTAAAGCAGATACATAGGTCCGATGGCCGACCTTTTCATGACCTGGTTTTATGGACTTGTTGAGGGAAAAATAATATACTTTTAAATATAAAAAAGGATTTTGGATGAAGGCGTCCTGGAGGTGATTTTGCACAAAAACGGCGCTGTATAAATCAACGAAATATTATTATTTTGATTATTACACACCTGAATCCATTTAAGGCTTTGGAACAGCAATAATTTTTTTATTTTTTGTACATACAGGATGTTGAGGGACATACCTGACTTATTTTAACCAGTGATTCGGTTTGTTACTTGTTTGTTCTGTTTTATCACGGATGGAACCCTATAATCATCTATGTATAGTAGTGTAATAAGGTGTAAGAAGTTACCAGGTGACATGGCGTAGGGGTCATGCTGCAGGTACGAGCCCGGCGGTTGGTACGCGCTGTAGGGCGGCCACTCGCCGCCCCCGCCACCGCCCCCGCCGCCGCCGTAGTAGCCGCCCCCGCCCTCCTGGTGGTAGGCGCCGGGGCCGCCGTTGCCGCCCGACCCGCCGCCCGCCGCGCCCTTCGGCGACGAGTATCGAGAGGGAGAATCCTGGCCGAATTCGTCCGAGCCGTACTGGAACACAGAATATCAACA
Organism: Hesperophylax magnus; assembly: GCA_026573805.1. Classification (NCBI taxonomy): domain Eukaryota; kingdom Metazoa; phylum Arthropoda; class Insecta; order Trichoptera; family Limnephilidae; genus Hesperophylax; species Hesperophylax magnus. Next base: position 5,122,038 of record JAIUSX010000184.1, on the reverse strand, counting down.
TTAGTATGCGTATACACGACGCGTCGGATGAACTTGGACATCCTTGGCTCTCCATGGAGCGGAGGAGCCTCGTGTCATTCACTCGAATGGTTGACACGAAACCAACATTATATTAGGCAAAAAAGACACAAGTTGGAGTACCTACATGTGATTTATAATTTTTATATTTATTTAGAAAACTCGATAAAAGTACAGTTTGATAATGCCTTCAGAGGGCGAAACAGCTGTCACGCGTAATATTAATTACACAGCAGAACTTGTTTAAAAATAAACTGTTTTTATAAACCCAATAACAATATTATTGAATATATAAAAAATTAAAATTAAAATGGAGTTCTACAAATTAAACTTAATAACAATAAATAAAAAAATCGATAAAAGTATTTTTGTTAAAATTCAAGATACTCTAGTGTACACTTTCAGTAATCGCCCTGGTCAAAAAAAATCACATAAAATTCAGAAAAGAAACTTCTCTTAAGATAGCCGTTTTGGTGACCAGATCTGAATAGCTGAGTACTTCTTCCCAACTTCCTTTCTCACTCCCTTCAGTCTCAATACCCACTGGCTCCCGTAGATGCGTGAGTATTGAGAATGTAGGAAAAAATACACTTTTGAAAAAATCTCGTATTGTACTAGATAAGTAAATTTGAAAAAAACGTTTAATTAGAATTTTATTTTAGAAAAGGTATCTGGAATCACACGGCCGACACTTCTAAAAGACCGCCTATCCGCTACTTGTAAAAGGCCTCCGTTGCAAAACAAAGGTCCGTAGCCTTTATGGGGGGCGAGAGATACAATATATGGAAATAGTATTATTATAATATGCCACCAACGATACAAGATGATGACTGGGCGAGATTTTCAGTACGTATTGTGGATATCCGAGGCAAATCTCAAATCTTGACAATGTCCAGGGCTGGCCCTATACACACACACACACACACAGCTACAATATTATAATATTATCAAGTTGGTAATAAAGTATTTTGATAAACTGTGATTACCGTTTGAAATTAGTGAAACATTGAAAATATTTTGTTTTTCTTAATGTTAACATTTTCGTTAATAATTATCTTTTTTAAAAACGATCTAAAACCGCGCATTCCTAAATGGTTAAACTAGCTACAATGTCATTATGATGGCTGGTGGCAATAATAATAATTATTGCATAATTTGTATAGCGCCGTTTTTGTGAAAAATCACCTCAAGAGCATTGTAGGGCGGCTATTACCGACGTTGGTCGGCGTGACGTCGACAACGCAATATTTACAAACAAAAACGAACATGCCTTTTTGGCTGCAAATCAAAAATGGCACATTTTAAGCCGTTAAAGAAAATTTATTCGTTAATATAAAAATAATATTAAAATTCTATCAACGTCTATCGTAATTTTATTTTCTTAATTTTTTTGACGATACTGTGAAATTACCAAGGTAATTATAATTCTGCTTCCAAGTCAGTACAGTCCTTGGATAGATTTGAAATCCGGAAAACTAGCACAAACTGTAGAATATTGTAACTTGCCTGCATGAATATCGCCCCGATGATAGCCAGAATAAGGAGAAACCCTGAGGTTTGTACGAGGCAAATCATAAAAATTTATAATAAAAACACATAAATTTGTTTTTGACCACGATAAATTTGTTTTTGACCTATCGTGGTCAAAAACAAATTTATGTGTTTTTATTATAAATTATGATGAGCCACAAAGTGAATGCTTTTTACAATTACGTCATAAAAATTTGTTAAAATTGGCGAAAATAAAGCCTCGTTTGCACGACGAGTCTTTTAGCGCGACGCAAATTCGTTAGCTTTATTGTTTTGTATGTAATTTATAAGCTAGCAGTCCACCCGCATCTGGTACCTGCTCTGATGTATGGCAGTGAATTATGGAACTTACTTATTTATTTATTTATTTACTATCGGACCAATCAACACATTACATACTACACGAAGTTAGTACAAGGAGAAATGTTAGAATAAAATTTTATGACAAAAATAGGACACAAAAACAATAGAGATAATGTCAAGTCAAGACAGGATGAAGCTTTTGATGGAGTTCATGACTTCAGCCATATTAATACAAAATATTACTTGCGACTGACAAAAATCATTTAGCCTTACATCAAAAAATCAAGGTCCTGACTTGAGTTGACAAGTCTGGCCATTCTGGAAATTGGTGAATGGCATCCATAATTAGAAGAAGGAACTGGCAGAGGAAGGATGAAAGTAGACTGAATGCTGTAGAAATAAGAATCCCTGATGAGTAATATGACAAATTATAGAGATTCGCAAAGAATGCAAGGCTGATGTACACGTAATGAAAAAGATTAAGAAAGGGACGCTTGGATGGTTTGGGCATGTAGAGCGAATGAATGAAGAAAGGAGTATAAAGAGAATATATGACGCGAATGTGAATGGTAGAATAAGTCGGGTCGTCCGAAGAAGAATTGGCTCGATCAAGTGATGGTTAGTTAGTTAGTGTGGAATTTGACAGCAGTTGGAAGAAGTTGTAGTCCACTGACACTGCATTTGTGTTTCCCTAGGTCATATAATAACAACTCCAAAAACTGGAGTTATCCATTATTCTTCTTCCTCTATTTCCTATAATTATTGTTAAATATAAGATTTTTTCAAATCTACAGAGTATGCAACTGACTTCATATTTAACGATTCATCATTACAATTTGATTAACGGCGAATTTTTTTATCGGTTACGTTTGGAAAGTAACAAATTTATCTTGGCACTAAAACTCATATGCTCGAAAATTCACGATAAAAATGTAAGAGTCGTGTTAACGTCATACCGACAGACCGGCGCTCGTAGAGAAAAGCGTTTAGCGTTCAGTGCAAATGGCCAATCGCCAACTCCCACGCGACAAAGTCTCGGTGGCGAACATTTCCCTCCCTTGTTAAAGATGACAAACGAACAACAGACTGATACGTTATGATTTAATAGTTCCAACTGTCCGGACTTCCAAGTGGGACCATGGTTTACTATGTTGGGGTATATTGTGAGGTTGAACGAGGTGGGGAAGGAAATGAGATGGGAAGAGGAAGATTTGAAAGTACCTGCCTATTCAGATGTTGTCACCAAACAGGGCTAATGCCATTTTAAGCAAGATTTTATTCTGAATGGCGGTCGTTCAGCAGAGCAATACTAAGATTATACGAGTCTATACCAACAGCTGCCCGTGAAACCACACCATCTCCATTTGTGGAATGCTGTAAGACTGAAGGAAGCGAGAGAGGAGAAGGGGAGTACCCGGCTAATCCGATCTTAGTCACTATATATATAGCTAAGCCCATGTCAAATTACTTTTAAAACAATAATTCTAGATTGTGGTTTTACAAAGGCCTGAACAATTAAAAATGGCTTTGTAATTAATGCGTATGTTAACCAATTTTAAAAATAATTAAGCAACTGTACTCGCTAGTATTATTATATTTGTTATGCGATTTTCGCCACCCCTGAGAAAAGTATAAAAACGCAGATTTTTATGCCACCGAAAGGTTCACATACACGCGGACGTAGTGAGGCAGTGAGGATACTTCTACGGCGGCCAAAAAGGTTTATTCCTTTATTAGGGTATGCATAAAAAATAACCCGCGCGCTAAATATTAATGTGGTCCGTTTTTTTTGCTCACATATAATATTAAAGTAATAAATTTAGAAATAAAGGATGAAAACATATTTTATTGGGGCAGGTAGGTAATATAATATAGTTATAAGTTATTAAGGCGATGCCATACGTAGTAATGCAAAATCATGTGTTTTGGTTTGAAAATTTGGTCGCCTACAAATGTTTCAGATGCTTTAATTAAATACTGCGAGTAGAATACATCTTGGCCTTTGAAATAATCGAGTATTTTTTAGATAAGTCTTTTTATAAGCCCAGAAAATAATAATGTTTAAGGCCTATGAAAACTGCTTTAAAGTTCAAAATCTCCTACTTACGAACCCATTTTCGGTTATGATTTGATTGTATAATGTGGCAAATTAAGTTATTTATAAAATGATCGATAAAAAATTTAATATTTATGCCTGAACATCCACAAAATAAAATAAAAAGCACTTTTTGGCCATGTTCTTTTCTTGCATAAATCAAAACAGGCGGATGGTGTTAAGCGGGAATTTAAACCTTATCGTCATCTACGTAAGGGTTGTTATTGATAGCGGATCAATTTAAAATATTACACGACGTAGTGCATCGCCTTAAGAGTTGTTATAAGCAGGAATTATGTTTTTGTGATAAGGGGATTTACGGTAGGAACAAAAAAATCTTTTAGTTTCTTAGTTATTTCTACGAAACGCTCTTCATTGTACAAATGTATTATATATTAGTATAAACATTGTAGAAATGCATTAATTGCCGAAAAACACTGAGTCAGTCAACTCTTAGATCAGGAACATCATCAGCTCTAGGCAGACTGATGGATCCTAAGCGCAAGCCAAATACTAAGTTTGGTGATCGCGCTTTCGGAGCATCGGGGCCGAAGGCTTGGAATAAACTACCTCCAGAACTAAGGATCCATAACAAGTCCAACAGAATTCAGGTTTAAAACTTACCTTTTTAAACTGTCATACCCTTAAGTTAAATATACCATTCCTGAGAGAAAGTCCAATTATATCCAATTTTCCAATTATGTCCTAAATCCTGTATCTAAATTTCACTAATAAACAAATAGTTAATGTTAATCTCAAGTGACCTACCAGGTAAGTATTGTACTGTATATTATCTCCACATATAGTTAGTAATAACATAGATCATTGCAGAAATGTATTATATATTACTTGAGGTTATTTTGCACAAAAACGGCGCTATACAAATCATCCAAATATTATTATTGTATAGCGCCCTTGAGGTGATTTTGCACAAAAACGGCGCTATACAAATCATCCAAATATTATTATTATTGGTTCTGCTTTGCTAGACAAATTGATGGACAAAAACAGAAGTATTAGTTATATTTAGTCCTCATATTATCTGAATACTCGGGAATTCTCCTCTTTCGCGATTTCCTTCCAATCCACTTGTGGCTTCGTCATCTTTGGGAATACTTTTTGAGGAGCGGAAGGAGTGAACATGGGTCTTGAAGAGACCCGCGTTGTGGAGGGAAGGACGACAGATACCGGTAAATCGTTCCCAGCCGATTTGTTGAAATCAAGAACGAGTCGTAGAAACAACCCGTTCTTATATGACAAATATTATTAAGCCTATTTTTTTATATATAATATCAACAAAGCAGCAATATCTATTTATGTGTCTCACTCAAAACTCTCATACGGTGAGCTCTGGCGTCATTAAATTAGCACCGTTTTTCTGTCTAAAATTTCTAGGTCAACGAAAGAAATTTAAGCTTCATTGAACATTTAATTGCCAAAAATGAAGACAAGATGCCATTGAATAATTATTATTATTCAATAAATTCTCGAAGAAGAAATATATTGATAAAGATAGATTTAGAAGTCGGACCAACACAGGTTTTGACTAGAAAGGGAGTGTTCAATATTTAGAACCAAGTGTTAGTGTTCAATTTTTGAAAAGAAAACTGCTAGAATAAAGCTGGCACGTACATTATGAAAGCGGAAATGGGGTGGTAAGTGGTAAGGTCTCCGGTAATATCAGGTTCCGTCTCCGGTAGTGGTAGGTAAGGTAAGGGCTGGGGTAGTAGGTATAAAGGATATACACTGAAGAACGGGCTGCAGGTAGTTTTTAGTAGCGACTCGTCATTATTACGAATTAGAAAAAAATACCAACTGATAGGAGTTAAATTTGCAGCAAATAAAGTTTAAAACAAATCGTATATACAATTTCCATACCCCGCTTTCGAGACTCTTCGGCTGCAGCGAGTTGCCAGCTAGGACTTTACTCCTGACTCCTGGGATCCTTTCCATCATCCGAGCGCGAAGCCTCCTGACTATCGCTACTCCTCCGGAGTCCATCTTGCTCTGCGCCTTGACTATGTCCTGGTTGACATCGAGACCTTGCCAGCTATAATCTTGCACCACGAAACCGCCGTCAGTTTTTGGAGTGTTTGTCATTTGAGTGCTTGCCGTTGGTATTTCGGGATGTTCGATTCCCCCCATATCATACATGTAAGTTTGTTCATCTCCCTTTGGTAGAAAATGTTCTTGTTTGTACGGCAGACCTTGGGCATATCGAATTGCGCTATGATTTTGGACAGTTCTCAAGTCAATGAATGTGCTTCCAGCTACATAGGTGGTCAAGGGCTCTGGTTTATACCTTACGTCATGTGGACTTTTTGTTGGATTAACCGCAAGGTTATTTACAGTTTGCTTGGGAGATAAATCCTCCTGCATATATTGCAAACCTTGCCTTCCATAAGCTAATTGAATTGGTACAGATGACTCATAAGAAAGGATTTTACTGTCTTCTATAGGCGACGAATTATCTGGTTTATATGTCATATGTTGACTTCTTCGGGAGTATTGATTTCCATCGTCACCTTGTACAACTCTTTGGTCGTATACAAGATGTTTTTCATCTTGTTTTAGAGAAAGGTCTTCTTGTGTAGGCGGTAAACCTTTTCCTCTAGCTTGGGTACCATTTTGGACTGATCTTGGCTCACGAACGAGGGTTTTCCCCGCCTGTTTTTTAGATGAAACCTCTTGAGAATCCGTCAATGTTGGGTGTCTTTGTTTGCCAAATCTGAAGTTGTTCCAGTTCTCGACAGCATTCTTACCCAGCAGCGGCGAATTCTCCAGTTCTCCTTGCTTCAAAATCCTCGAATAAGAGTAAAATTCCTTTTTAACCTGTACATTATCATCAGTTTCACTTTTGATTGTTGCCTTTCTGCGCAATTTTGGCGCAGGCTTATCTTCCATATTCTCGGCATCTAATGAAGACTTTCCGCTGAGGTTTACAACGCTCTCCGGTAAAATATATTCTTCCGCTGAATCTACATTTGGTTTGGCTACATGGAACTTTTGAAAGGTGTGAGGAAGTATATTATCCGATTCGACATTGGTATTTCCCAAAACGTATTCTTCGGAATTCATTTCAAATGCGTATTGATTACCATCTTCGTCATACCGACCACTGTCATACATTTTCACTGTTGTGTCATTAAATTCACTGATTTTATTGCATATCACTGTACACTTCTAATTAAAACAGAATACATACATTTTAATTAATGAAATTGGTCAATTCTTTATCGATAAAATTGGAAACGAATTGTCAAATAAGTAGTCATGTCACGGTAACTTCACTATCTACTACGGCAAATATTCTATCATACCGTCTACGCTTAGATGACTGAATTCAATGTGTAATCAGTGCTCTAATCCACAAAACACATGAAATGATCGAAAGCAATTATCAAACATTTTAATTTTACATGACTCACAAAAAACTACCCACAGATGCGATTATTTAAGTGTCACCTCCTGGTCGGTGGGAGAGAAACGGGAAACTATCCAGTGGAGTACGAAGCATTAGGTGGTTAATATCTCCCATCACGGACAATGGACGACGGGCATGCAGATTACGGGAATTACCGAACCATTTCCAGGTAAAGAGAGTACGCGGGGAGTCAATGTGTCGCCAGACGACTCGGCGCGGTGACCAAATTTTACACAGTTTCATAAACTCCTATGCTTGACTCATATTTTGAAAATAACATTATAATTTTAAACTCTACTGTTTAGAAAATCATCAACGTAAATGAATAATGAAAATAAATAAAAATAAACATATTTATTACAGGGACACGATTATCATTCAATTTTAGCAAAAACAAAGTGTGATGCGAATGAACGATTAGAGAAGTTGGTAAAGAAATTCAAAGGAGACTGTTACATCATATTTTTTCATTCGGTAAAAATACAACTTCTCCCCATATAAAAAAAAATCTCAAAACTGCAATAAAGCACCAAAAAATATATTTTTGTTTTCATTTTTTTTTATTTATTGAACTATCAGTAGTAATTTTCTCATACGAGTAGCTTTGATATAAGTATAGTCAGTAAGTAGATTTTTTTAAGTATGGTAATTTTAACTGCAGTTATTTTCTAACTTTTTAATGCGCCCTTTAGTGATATTTCACAAAAAATATGATAATGTAAAATTAATAATACCACAATCATTTTATACGTAAAAAAATATATATATATATACATTCCCAGGGTTGTAAAAGCATGGCCACCCAGTCATCGATGTATAAAACCTAATACCCCGAACCGTTAGTCGTTGTCTCCGAATAAGCTCGGCGGTCCGCTTTGACCCACAAATGGTAAATTTGAAAGTCACCAACAATTAAAATAATAAAACACTAATATAATAATGGGGAGTTATTCCTTAGAATAGGGACGGGATTAGCTAGGTGATTATATTTATGGCGGAGCTATCCCAGACCGAGGGCAGTAAAGAGCTTTGGAAAACACCCCGGAACAATGGGATAAAACACGTAGGCCCTGTGACAAGTTGAAATATGCCATCACGGTTTCATTTGTCATCTCCTATATCAGCTCCTTACCTTGTCGAGGATAGGGAAGGAAGGAAGATGTTGGGAAAAACCCAATCGCAAGATAAAGGGTGTTGTGAGAGTAAAGGTAAAATATCACATCCCTGAATTGAATAAAACCTGTGTGCCGGAGCATTAACTATCCCGCAGCCAAGTGGGGGAGTAGGTAGTATCCAAAATTTCTATCCTCCTTATATTAGCTTAACTACTTGACATATCATTTTAGTATTTTACGTATTCCTGCGCGAATACAAAAGTTACCATTAATAATTGATAATACCCATAAGACAGAAAAATGCATGGGGTCGTCGGAAGACCCACTTGGTTACAAGACGTTCTGTTTGGCATCTTGGCCTGTCAAGAGTTAAAAGCTCGCGAATGGTTGTGAAATGTGCTGAAGCTTTTCCAACAAGAGTTTCAATAAAATTTAAAATAAAGTAGATACTCTCAGTGTAGCCCTAGTAAAAAACCACCAATCGTAATCGAAACGTTGCAATGGCTTTAGATGTAATGAATAGTCAGGTACTTCCCCACCTTCCTCTTTACTATTTCCTTTCCCTCTCACTCCACTCATAACTTACTGGGACGACAAGGTCACAATTGAGACTCTTACGCGTTTTCACTAACTAATATTTAAAAAAAAAACTAACTAAATGTTAAATATGAACGGAGAAAGAAGTGATACGAAAATATATGACGCACGGTGGATGGAAAAATAAGTTGGGAAAGCAAAGAATACAATAAAGATCAAGTGAATAATATACCTATACCTATTAATATAGAGGGTCATATATTATGAATCGGAGTAACAGAAGAACTGTACGCAATAGAATTCTAGTTCTGGAACTCCAGTTACTGTGAAACACAAACTCTAACCAGTGACAGAAAAAATAAAGCTGAATAAAAATGACCTAAAATATTTTACAATCTGCAGATAAATTCCGTAGGACGATTTGGAGACGAAAAACAAGAGATAAGACACCTAAGCGATGGATTTGTGTGCAAGTTTGGGGCCATGTGTCTTTAGTCTTAATGTTCCATGGCAAAGCCGAAACAGATGTGGATGGCTGGAGTCGGTGGCGACAAAAAAACTAGCCACTTTCGGAATGGCAAAATAAAAGTACGCACAAAAGGACAGTGAATAAGTATAAAATTTCGACAGAAAACATGTGTTAAAAAGGACTTGGGATTAAAAGATGCCACGATCAAGTGAAGAAATGTTACATTTTCACGGTTTTTTTCAAGTTTTAAAGTGAAAAACTGAATTAAAAATTTAAAATTATGATCAATATTGTTTATAAATCCTTTTTGTTTTTAATTCGTAGACCTCTATTTAATTTTTATTTTGTTATTATTTTGTGTCTCAGTTTTCTTATTATTGTGACAGATAAACGAAACGTTCAATGCCAATATTGTTATTTACTAATCGCAGACACGTTAATTATTTTCTATTCAAATACTATATTCTAAGTATATCGCTTTTCTGAATTTATTATATTCTTTACACAATTCCATTTTTGTAAATGACACTTAAATTCAAAGCAAATTTAACTTCGTTGAACGAGAATAATTTCACGCAGTAAATAACGCACATCAAAGGCAGCCGAAATCAGTACGTTTAAATATATATTATTTTACAACTTCGTACAAAATTATTAGTATACAACAGGTGCGCTCGGAAATTAATTTTTTATGGCAAAAACCACTAACTATGGGTAAAACCTATTATTCATTTTAAAATAATATTACCCAGCCCAATCTCAAATTGTATAAAATAAAGTCGTTATCCGCGTCTGTCTCTGCGCTTAGTTCTTCTAAATAACGCAACTGATATTGATAGGGTTTTCATTATCATTTAGAGAATTTTTTCGGGAAGGTTTATATATATATATAATACATGTATATTATATTTATAGAAAGTAGAGAAACGTTGATGTTCTGTAATCAAGTAGTAAAAAAATATATTTTCGGGCGCTTACATTGCTAACGCTGGCTAAACATTAAATTCTAGAATTAACAATCTCATAAATTTACTCCAAACAATTCATAACCCCGAGTAACGCCGGGTTACACGTCAGCTAACAAATAATCCACCAAAGCGAGAATGTATTACCTATCAATATATATTTCATAATACACGAAATACTAACCAAACTATTTACCGATAAAAAATACAACTTATTAAACACATGAACATTCACAGTAATAATAATAATACAACCAATTTCATTAATTAACACAAAAAACACCAAATAAAAAAACACACCACAATTTAAAAAAAAAAATCACTAACAGGTACAAAAAGGCTTCGCGAAAAAAAATGGCAACACCGAATACACGTGCGCCCAGCGATCTGTCAAATCACGATATCAAACGCCAAACGTCACTCGGCGTGATTCGCGCGCGGACATAACATCACGAAGGTTTCGCGCCAAACTTAAAAAATACGACCTCACTGTTTGACGAATTCAATCACACTTTACTGCATAGATGGCTATTGCCGGGTAAGGTAATGTTTTTCTGCTAACTTCGAGTCGTATTGAATGGCCGATGCGACCTCTCCCGACGAAAGACAAGTGACAACTGAAAACTGGAAGGAGAGATAACAACTCAAAACGAAGTGACAGCTGTCGAAATGACACCGTAATTAAATATGTTATATATTATATTATATTATTTTTTTGCGTAGCGAATGCAAGTCGCATTTTTTAAAAATGTAGCTATCCGTACAAGACGATACATAAGAGGGAAATATTCAATTGTATGAGAAAGATTGTACGTATGTAGGTACCTAAAGGTTGTACGAAAGTTAATGCATATACCAAAGACGATTTTTTTTACTCTTCAATTTAAACTCTCGTTGCATCGGGGGCAGATGCTAATCTATTCCAAGAAATTGTGATTTTTAAATTCAGCTTTTACCGATAAACCAAGTGTCTTTATTATTTTTTCCGTAATTAATTTTTAACTATTGGGTAACTATTTTATTTATTTATTACACGCCCTAGTGGTCTTTTAGGTAATAATTTACAAGCTATTTGTATCATGTGAATACTTAAAAATTAAATCAATAAAGAAAATATAAACATGATGAAAAAAACTATGTTGCAACTAAAACAAAATACATAAGGTAATAATTTTAACCGAAAATAAGAATCCTCACATGGATAATTGAATTTAAAAGATTATAAACAAACATAGACAAGAGTAAATGATCCATAATAGACACACATATACCTATTTGTGACTAGAAAGTGATGGAATAAACAACATTTATATTGACTAGTTTTAAGATAACTAGATTTATAGATGTACCAGCCCCACGTTAGGAGCATGCAGCAGAAAGATAGTCTACGACGAATATCTCAGCGGTAGAAAAATGACCATGTAAATTTTGATAAATAGTTCGATAAATCGATCTACCTACATGTTCATAATTTATTTGGAATCGGCCAATCTCCAACCGGCAACGCCGCGCGCCGCCCGCGCCCGAAGGCTTCTGGAGACGCCCGAAGGCCGACGGAAACTGCCGAAGCGCGGCAGCTGTCGTTTTCGGGGTGCGTTCGGGACCCGACATCCCGACCCGACAGCGCGACAGGTGAGCTCAATTAATGCCAGGAGGAATTTACAGATTTTTGGCAAATTAAATAACAAGAGGTTTGAATGCGATATATCGGGGGTGATTTCAAGAGAGGAAAGTGCATATACGAAGGATAAAGAAGATATAGAACGGCAAAGGAGAGCAATCAGTATAAGGACCGGAACGCTCTCAAGGCGGTTCTACCACTGTAGCGAAGATGTCAGAGAAATGCTCTTTAAGACGTACTGCACTTCCCTACACACGTCAGAACTGAGGACACAATATACAGTAGCGTAATGGGACAAGCTGAGGGTGTGCTACAATAAGGCAACTTATGCAACTACCAAGGTTCTGCAGTGCGTCCACGATGCTCCCAGAAGGGAGGGTGCACTCATTCCCCGCCTTGCTTCGCCACCGACTAGCCAGCTTCTGGGGTAGGACACGAAAATCAACAAATGTCATCGTCGTGGTTGCTTCAGAGTGGCTCAGGTCTTCACTTAATGAGTGATGGATGCAGACGATGCGGCGAACTCTCTGATGGACGATAATTAAATTTAATTTAATGTAACTATAGTTTATCTTATTCATGTAATGCTTTCTTTATTTTACCATTAGGTACCTACCTATTATGGTTTTCCAACTTATTTTTATTTATTTTTTGTTCTTATTTCACGCTTGTATAAATAGATCATATAATACGGCAGACTGGGATTGCACAACTCTCATACTCCTGCTGGATTAAAAACTTAAATAAATAAAAAATTACCAAACGACATTGTCAAAGTTGTTTGTTTTTAATTAATTTAAATTTTTACAGTTTTATAGAAACGCTGGAAGTGATCAAATATTGAATTCAGAAATATCTAAAATAAAATAATAATTCTTAAGTCACGTTTATAGCGCTGTTTATGAGAAAAATCATTAAAGCAGGAAACTAACTATTCTAGTCCCAGAGAGGGGTCGTAAGTGGTGTTTTCTAGAATCTTCGTCTTTTTGGTTTTCATACAAGATGTGTGCGAAGGAAGAGGATGATCGTCGACGACGTACATGCGAGATCTCATTGGGACAAGTATAAATACTAAGGCTTTGAAATAGATTAGGTAGGTTTATAGATTTTAACGAAAACATTGCGAAGTATTAAATATACTGAGAGATTTAGCTTTATATTTTTAATTTTTCACTGTGTTTTATTATTTTTATAAAATTTCGGAATTCGTGAAGTTCTAAATAAAACATGACAGAAGAATCTATGTTTGCTACAGCTTTCTCCAAATTCAGAAAAGAAGACAAGCATATATGATAGAATATAAAATAAGCAAGGATTTCGTTACATAAGAATTTCAAGGAGTTTAGTACGAATGTAAAATAATAGCAAATGTGCAGTATAGACCGCTCACGACCCTCTACTTGACACCACCTGATAAACATCCTTCCCGAGAGAGGGCGCCAGCATTCGACTACTTTACTACGGTCAAAACTCGACAACATCTGGCCGGTCTGACCAAGTCGACGAATTAAACAACATCAACCGACAAAATACAACCACAGAGCAAAAGGTGTAATCGAAATAAGGCGGAATCAACAAGTTACGCGTGTTGTAGAAAGGGACATTTTGACAGAATAACCAATATATACTTTTTTTAATACAGGAAACCGTGATCTTGTTTTCAAAGATGAAATTGCACCACTGTGTAAAAAATGATATCGACTGTTGAAAGTTTTAGTTTTCTGAATGTTGGAAAAATACCACGTTGATAATTTTAATAATATGTATATCTTGCATTCTGGAAAAATAACTGAACTCAATGGTGCAAGTTGATTTGTCGCGTTCTCCCGCCTACTTATTCGGAGACACGATAACCAATCACAGAATTGAATACCTTGTGCACCTTTCGATCTAGATCGATGGAACCTTTTTGATAAAGTGCCACAATATAAATATTACACGTAGGCTTTTCGAAGCTTTTGGAAACCGGAACTAGGGAACATTTTTACGCTATTATTTAATAGTGCTGGATTTTAAAAGCAGAGTGGAATGCATACATTAATTTATAAGTTACCTTCAATATTACTATAGACATTGTTTAAATATTATTTAAGAACGACAAAGAAGAATAATATATCTCAAGAATGAAAACCTCCTACTCACATCATCGCAAGCGGAAAATGTCGGTTGAGCATTGATGAGGGACTTGAGCTAGTAGATGATTAAACCCGCGATGCCCGGGAGGAAACCGGATGCATTTGTTCACTCGGGTACTAACCGGCCAATATGTTAAAATTCAAAATTTAAATAGCATATCATAAAAAATATCCTGAACACTAAGGATGTGTTGTCCCAAGATCTTGTACTTATAGTTTATCCAACGCCCACAAATTATTTTTAAAAGTTAGATTAGAGGTTTGGCTAGAAACATTTTATACAATTCAAATACAAAATAAAATATTAGAATCAATAATTTTATAAAAACCCCTTTGTAACTACGTCCTCCAACTAAATGCATTTATATTGCATATATTTTTACAATATTGTCGTACCTGTACCTACTCTTTCTATTATCCATCTATTGACTCCATAGTTTAAAATGTATACAACTTTGTAATATGTATTTTGATTTAGTCATGCATGTAAATATTCTTTAAGTATCTGAATACGTCTGTCTCGACACAGGTGTACCCTAGTGAGACAGATGTCGATAAAATACACGTAAAAAACTTTATATTGATAGATAAATAAATAAAAATAAAAAATAGTTAATTTTCAAACCTAACCCTAAAAAATGGGCGATAGTCACAAGTCACATTTGACGTTCATAAAACAGACAATCAGCGCCATTTTTAATTTTTAAACTACGATTCTCAGTCTGTTCAGCCTTTATTTATTTTTATAACGTTTTATGATCGCCTGACAAGCATTTCCGTTTATTTTTAACTTCTAAAACCATTTTGTGACCAGAGGATTACTACATAATACACCCCCTCGTGTAAATAATATAGTAACATAATAATGTATTTTACTTTAAACGTCTACAATCTTACTTATTAGATTCTCATGCGCCGATTCAGCGTTGGTAAAGTTGAGCCTGCGTTAAGCCCCAGTTTAAGGCCATTTTAACTACACCTATGTGATTTTAAGTAAAATGAGGAGGCAAGAGAATACAGTGTAAATAAAAGAAGCTCACTTTAACCTCTGGGCGATTATGGCCGTACTATTACGGCCAGAATAAAATACTCCCCAAGGAGTATGGCCGTACTAAAACGTCCTTGATTATTAGAATTGAATAAATAAAAAATTAATAAACATATTTTTTTAATATTGCTAGATTTTGAGAAAACTATGGTTTTGCGTTTTTTAAATTTTTTATTCGTGTACTTCAAAAATGCTCACTCCTGGGATACAGTTTTGTTCGAAAAAGCTCGCTCTCGAGGAGTTTAATGATGTTTCTACTGTGGGAAAGTACGTATTAATTTCTTTCCACATTCCTATTAGCATTATTATTATTTAGGCGTTCAATCCATGCGACCTCCATGGTGCCACGGTCCGCGACTCGGCAGGCGGTTAGTACTTAGTTACCGGACCTAAATTATTTTTTTCCAACAACCTGTTGAGTGAATAATAATAAATATTTTATCGGATATTAATGACGTAATCATTTTCGGTTACAAAACTTCCTGCGGACAATTTTTAGCTAAATCAAATGCAGGGGCCAATATATCTAAGCAGAAATGGCACAAATCATGACATTAATGCATGTTTCCACTTTATAAGAAACGAAAATGTCTATATTCTAAATGACTGGGGAATTAACCTATGCTGATAAAAAATATCGTAATATTTTATTCATCCAGAAAATTATGAACTCTTATTTAACCCTTCAGGACTCCGGCATATTGGCCATTACATTTCTTAAAGATAATAATAATAATAATACTTGGATAATTTGTAGAGCGCCGTTTTTGTGAAAAATCACCTCAAGGGCGCTGTACAATTTATTTCCTAGGATCTACATTTGTTATTTAGAAAAGATACCAAAACATACTTACCTGGCAAGTCACTTCCAACAAACACACTTTATATTAAAAAGTTTATGCTTATAAAAGATAGAACTGCACGCAGAGGACACTATATCAAAAAACACTGGTCGTCGCATGATCTTAAGTCTGCTATAGTTTTTATTTTAATTTAAATGTATTTTAACTGTCTTAAAAGCCTACAAATTGTTAGTTGTTATCATTTTTATTATTTTTTACATTTTGTTAATTTAAATTTAAATTGCCGTCAACTGTGAAAGTGGAGGTTTGTGAAATTATGGATACGACTGTCTGAAAAGGTGCGTTTTAAGTTTAGACCTAAATTCTGTCGAGTCTGCGATCATTCTCAAATCATGTGGCAGTCCATTCCAGGCTTTAGGTCCTGACACGGCGAAAGCACGCTCACCGAACTTAGTATCTGGTGTGCGCTTTGGTTCCTTCAACCTTCCGAAAGATGCTGTTAGAAAGTCGGAGAATTTGTGTGTATTTCCGCTTCTCAATAAAATTCAAATAAATAGGATATTTCTGAACCTATCCGAAAATTAAAAACTATTTTCGAAAGTTTATGAATACGATTACAAATTGTATTATTAGAAATGAACGTATAAATTTTGAAAGAAAATATGAACAAAGTTTTAAAATGGCACACCTTACGTTTTTTCGTCCAAACACCGACCCAAAATAATTACTGATAATGAAAAAAGAACACACCTTTTATTAGACAAAATGTATTGTAAACATTAATGCAACCTTATTTTTGTGTTTCATATAAAAATAATTAATAAAAAATTCACAAAGTTTCTTAAACTTTTATCAAATTGCGGTCGGAACCTTTTGTTTAGAATTATTCTGTTGTTAACTTCTAAATTTGAATATCTTGATATTTTCGCTTTCTAACACTGTGTAGTTAATATTTCTAACTATGACGGTAAAAGAGACACAACGATTTCTGCAGATGAACTGTTCCGAAAAGCGAAAAAATTTGACTCTACTATTATTAGCTGTTTGTTCCCAAAACCGAACAAATTAGCCTAAGGAGTTAAAAAATATTGTTGGAACTTTCTTCAAAACTAAATGGAACAAAAATAAGGCGTTTTTAATATATTTTGAGAGATGAATTACGATAAACGACGGTTTACACACGACAAAAAAAAAACTGTGCAAAATTTTGCTACTTCATACGGTCAAAAATAAATATCTAATCTAAAGTTTATATTATCAGACAGACAGAAATGACAAATAAAACACGCTTCTTGGAATAATAGACTGAAGCGAATCAATCATCGTAAATCAACGTGATAGTTTTTTTGTTATTGCTTCTTTATCTTTACTAAAAAATAGCCATTTCCGAGTTATCTCACTTTACCGCTTGGCTAGATCGCATCTCGCGTGATCCAGATTACCTTTTCTTAGGTAGAATAAAGGCTTCATTTCTTCGTATTTCATTGTCTAGTAAAATGGATCTATTCTTTAATATTTAGATAGGTCCAGAGCGCCGGCCACATGCCGTTTTATATTATTCCATTATGTGTACCAAATTTATTTTTTACTCCCAATTTATCTCGATGTATTTAACCGCGAGCGGAATTTTATTTAGCCATCATCTTTTAGATACGTATGTATTTCAATTTTCTACCGCAGATATTTTTATATACAGGGTGTATCGGCACGTACCCGACAAACTCTAACCAGCTTTTCCTTAGCACATTTGGATCTAAAAATGTTATGGGCACTTTGCTATCCGGTAACATTTTTTTTCAATTAAAAACAAAAAATAATAAAAAAATCCACACTCCGTCACTGTCATTGGCATTGTTTCTCGTGTTCATCAGCTGTTATTAGCAAGTGTGTCAAAAAGCGTGTTCGCTCTTTCATACACACTAAATAATAATAGCTAAAAATGAGACGAATGGTGCCATGCCATTTCGTTGTTATCGTAAAAGCGCGCTAATGTAGGTACGTATATTATTCAACGAAACTCGAATAAAATATTGCCAGGTGGGTTTTCAAACTTTGACAAAGGACAAAACAGTGGTGACATGTAGTGAAAATATGAATAGTAAATTTTTTATTTAAAAAAAATGTTACCGGACAGCAAAGTGCCCATAACATTTTTTACTCCAGATGTGCTAAGGAATAGCTGGTTAAAGTTTGTCGGGTACGTGCCGATACACCCTGTATAGGGTATTAAGAGGAAGCTTACAAGCCAAAGATGTGTATATTATTGGTATACCTTATATTCTAGGTAATAGGCATTAAAATGGATTCTAGAAACGTTCGATTTCAAGCAGAAAACTGGTTTTTATTTATTTTGTAAATAATTTTATAAGAAAGCAAAAAAGTTAATCAAGTGAAACTGTCACAGATAATCTTAGCTATAATACTGTATTTTTTTTAAAGTTGTTTCCTTTACGCGTTCATACATTTCTATTGAAACATTTTTTTTTAGTAGTTTACATTTATATTTTTTATTGAGTAATTTATTTTTTTTATTTGTATTCTACTCAAGCGAAACGATAGGAAAACCTTCAATTTATTTGAATATATAATTTATTAATTTATCAATTTATCTATTATTTGTTATTCATAATGTACACCAATTCGTTATAAAGATTAATCGAAATAGTTCGTTTTGATTCCGATTGGTGGGCTCTCACCAGAGCTATACTGAGAATATCTTCCATTTTGGGTATAGGTAGTACCATGTACGCACTCTATATGTGTATCTACAAGTGCGGGAACTTTGCACCACCGTAGTTAGGGTCAACAAGTAAAGCGACGCAAGTCTATAAACGTGGAAACACGTGCAGCCGCACAATAGAAGTCGAAGAACGGCAATGGCATTGGCCGAACGCATTTATTCGAGCATAGGCATTATTTTTAGCCCGTATCATAAATGCAAGTGAAACAATGACGACAAAGATGAAGAGGGTGTGTAACATTCTTAAAAATGTCATGCTAAAATCTTTATACAAAAATTAAATATTTCAATAAAGAATGTTTATAATCCGACACTATGAAGAGTTGTTGGGATCTTCACCAAAGCTAAATCATTGTGAACCTAAAAAGCCCTGGACGGAGCTATTCAAGAACAATTACCTACTTAATTTCATCATGACATATCCCATTCTCAGTCTCATCAAATACATTTAAAAAATCATGATTAATGTTATGCATTTACAACATAAAAATTAAATAATAACATTAATCATTTTTTCCCCCCCAAAATTCAAAATTCTTCCTGCTAATTTTTTTTTTCGGCAATAACGGCAATATATTCATGTTTGTGCTCGCAAAACTCGAAAAGTAGTCGACCGATATCGCTGAAAATTTCAAAGTTTGTTCTTATTAGTGCCAGAACTGCTTAGAGAGTGGGTTGAATGTCGGGGATAGTTTTTTAACATTGTGGTATACAGTAGTGAATGGTGGAAGAAGTCGGAGACGCCCGATAAAGACATTATCAATAGCGCAGCATTGCGGGGTCCACTGGTTAATAATATTATATACTACTTTTATAAAACCCAAAGTAAGTTATTACAAAAAATGGAATTAACTGGTGCACGGCGAAAATCTAGCGTCGGCGATCAAAATTTAATACGTATTTTATTTACAAACAAATAAATAATCATATTTTCATATTGAAAAAAACTAGCTTTTCAAAATCAAAAAAATGGGCAAAAGGGAAATTGTTTCAGGCTGTACCATGAACAGTGAACATTACCATGATGATAGCCATCTTCCGATAGGAGAGGGCGTGATAAAAAGAAGATGAACTGGGTTTAATTTAAAAGCACTAAGCAATGAATGTGTGCCAGGAAAAGAGTTTTATCTCAATGTTCACCTAAAAAAGGACAAACTGCGTGATTGAATTATTAATAAAATAAAGGAAATTCAATGCCCAGCCAACACACTTGATACACCAAATTCCGTAGCTTTCAAATTACCTACATTTAATGTATCTCCAGCTTTGATATAGACCCACAACACGACCTTTCTCACTCAATCTGTAAATAATATAAAACAAAGTCGCTATCCGCGTCTGTCTGTGCGCTTAGTTCTTCTAAACTACGCAACGGATTTTGATAGGGTTTTCGCTATCATTTAGAGAATTTCTTCCGGAAGGTTTATATAATCTTGAATGGAAATACATGCATATAAATTATAGAAAAGTCGAGCAACTTAGTACACGATACCTAGTCTTCAATAATTTCATCATCTCTCTGCTTCCTCCGCATTAGGTGAAATGTAAAATCGGCGCGTAGTGCAACAAGTATTTTTAGTATGCAATGCAAGAAACGCACCGAGTTATTATTCCTCATATTCGCGTCAACGGAGGAAGTTATTAAAGCAATATTTATAGTGCCACTTTTACTTCGCATTGGACATTCAGCAACTGGGTGACTCAATTTACCCTTTATAGTTGACTTTTTATTGTGTTTTTTTTTCTTGAACATTTGATGTTCTCAAAGAGCAACGTTTTATTGATGTAAGAAATAATGCGATTTTATTATACGCTGCAGATGTTTGTTGTTGTGGAAGAAGGGGCCGTGGAAGGGGTAATGTCAAATTGTGGGAGCAGAGAAGATGCATGACTGCGAATCAAAAAAATGTTGAATGCGAATATGTAGAGTAAAAAATTAAACAGGTGGTTGGTTGCCTGTCACTAGTCATTGTTTCGCAAGCAAATATCTAAAGTACAATAAATTATTTTGGGTTACAAAGTTCGTATAAAGGAGAATTTGGGTAACTACATTTTTTTTTTAAATGTTAAAAAAATAATTTAAAAGCATTAGTAGATTTAGTGGAGGTTTCAACCTTACTCTTCCACTTCTCCCTTTTGCACTTTCTTTGAAAACTTTCTTCTCAACATTCATTCCCTAAACAGGCAGGGTCGGCCCTGAGCCAAACGGCGCCTGGCTCTAGTAAAACCTCAAGGGCGCTGTATTAGGTTGTTATCAGCGCCTGTCGTCTTTTGCGTCTTGGCAAAAGTCAGCACTCGGAGCGGACTGCTCCAATTACGCCTGCACAGGACCGGACCTGCAAATAGGGGATGACATAGTCCCGATGACCACGGGCACAGTAATTTAGCCGACGTGAAAAACGCTTACGTTGATCTTTGGTGATCTTCAGTCGTGCTCGGAAATAATGACAAGAGATCGAAGTTGTCGATAAAACTTTTATCGATGTGTTTGTGCTAGGGATGAGATGTAATAACTGTGAATTGAAGTTAAACATCCAATTGTTCTTGGAAACTGGGACAAAAATCTAGTAACGTTTCATTATTTTACGGATAAACATGATATCACGGAGAAATCAAATATGTAAATAGACTACGGTAAACCCTCAACACTAACAGTAGAACCTAAAGAAAGATAAGAAGAAGACGCACGAATGTTGAAGCAGTAAATATTGGTAACCAAACTGGATATTCACAGTAAACCCAGCACACACATTATATACGTAAAGTATTATAGGCCATAAAACAAGAGTGCACCTGTCGCAGCGCAGTCGCAGTCGGCCTCGACTCTCTCACTGCTCTTCTTTCACCTTTGAGTGTTTAATTTATCATTACCGATGTGGTTGATCTGCTTTCCCAGGGCAGTTATCTCTACCTATACTCGTGGTGTCCAAATTATTGTTCTAATGTTTCATTTTTATGTAACGAAGCCCAAAATAATAAATTGCAAAATGAGGATGACTTTGAAATGCAAAATAACTGAACAACACATTTATAATAATATAGATTTACAAGCTTAATAATAACATGCTGAATAATTTAATGAGTCTCAAATTGTAATATTTAATCATTGAAGACAATATTATCGACTCTCAAACGAAAATTTGTAACAGAAAATCAGAAAAGGATCCGGTCGCATCTAGTAATCGGACCCAGGACCTCTGCCTTGCCGGGGACTTGTAGTTGCGATTGGCTTGTAGAAAATTCAATAGATGTCGCGCATTAAAATAAAAATGGATATATTTATCTAAGACCCTTTCTAGATTGCATTTAGTTATGGGAAGAATCTGGTAATCATAGACAAGGTTAGCAGCACAGACATATGAATATTAATAGACTAGAAATTAAGGATGAGGGGTAAAATCAACTGTTGAAGAACGAAGAGGGTAAAGCTGACTGTGATTCGTCAATAAATCAATCCGATAGTATATAGGGCATCTCGCCTTATAATATCACCATTTAGTTCTTAAAAGTAAAATCTGCTTTTGAATGAATAGACATTTTTACATGGGAGCGCAAATTACTCGCCACGTTATGAACAAATTTGCGAAGTCCAAATTCGGCAAAATAAATTTCTTCTATTTTCAGAGTCGAATATTTCGTTTATGTATTTAGTTAAGACACTTTTATAAATGTTCATAATTTACTTCCCAGCAACCAACCAGCTTTGTGTTTCACGTCCAGACGTGTCTCGATGTGATAGTATATGTTTCTACAACTGATCCATATTATACGATGTGAATATGCTTAAAATAAAGTAAAATAATGCTTATATATGGAATGTAAACGACAATTGGGTTTATTCTCTTTTTCACATCTATTTTTACAAGTTTTCATAGTACAAGTCACCATTTTGCCGTGTTATTTCGTAAAATGAACCGATGATGCCTCGACCATAGTTCGCACAAGAATGATGACGTCACGTTTTCTAAATTCACTTGAGGCCATACGCGAGCACAGCCGGCTCCAATGGAACCGGTATGGGGAGTGGGGAATAATACGCTTTTAATCACTTAGGGCAGGTCTACTAATATTCATATGTCTATGGTTAGCAGCCAATAAAATTATGCGTTAAAGAAAATGTTGATACGTAATAGTCGAAATATGAAGGGGCTAAGGTCGAATTAGCTCTGTGGTAGAGCAAAGCCCCAGCAAGGCTGAGGTCCTGCGTTCAATTCCTAAATGCGACCGAATCTTTTTCTAATTTTTCTGTTTCAAATTCTCGTTTGTGAGTCGCTAATATTGTCTTCAATGATAAAATAATATTATGTTCTTTAAAATGTTCACAATTATTTGGGAAACCTAAAATCACGGCAACTTTAGGTTTAGATAGATCTGGCCCACCATGCAGCTGGTGGGCAGTTGCATCCGCCGCTAAGACTTGAACAAATCTCATACAATGAACCCGGACACCCGTACTAAGTCACCAAACTTAGTGTACCACTTGGGGTAACCTATGGGAGAGGTGTTGGTTATCCAATAAATCGTTATTATTAACTATTATGTAGGTATATTACATTGAGAGGTATGAATGTGCACTGTGCACTTAAAATCAGTTTTATTTTTAAATGTAACTGGCGAGGCGCACGGGTCACCATTCATTATTGTAATTATAATTATCATTATTGCTGTAAAATCCGTGAAACGACGGAGCCACGCTGGGAGGGAGGTCGCTTGTGTTGAACGCGACCACAAACAAACAGTTTGGTAACATTGGTAATTTCACTTTTGCTATTCCCAATTACTATGGTTTCAAAAGATCGATACATACATTATGTTGTTATGTGTGTTAGTGGATAGTATTTGTTTTGAAATGGTAGCAGATTATGAATGGTTATCGGTGGTTGCAAACGAATTTTCGGAGGAAATTGTAAGTGAATTCCAAGTTGTGAAATGCGGCAGTGTAATTACATCATTTTAGGTTTAGTATCCTCAGTAGACTTCCAAATTGATAGACTTGCCATAACATAAAATCTGGGTATCATTTCGTCGAGCTGTTCGAGAATGCTTTGAACGAACTACGACATCAGTCGTACATTGACCGCCGAAGAGCGCACATTGAAATAACCAGATCCTGCGTAGAAAATTCAAGTCCGCTAAAGTAAGGCAAAGGTTCCCAGCGCAGTACATTTAAGAATTTTTCTGCGCAGGATCTGAATGCTCTTTTTTAAACGAACCGTCAGGCGCAGCGACACTAAAAACGAGTAAGGTTGGTGTATTATAATACATTTGTAAGTGTTTAAATCTAAATATTCAATTTTGTCATATTAAAAATATCAGATTAATTTTTGACAAATCACAGAAAAGGAGGCGGTTAAACCGTAGGGGTTCTGTTCAACTTGGTTTCTTCCCCTTTTCCTGATTGGCTGGTCTAATCAATTTTAGTGTCTATGAGAACATCGAAATAAAAACATTAAAAAACTGTCATTGATTTGCTTCGTGATATCTGGAGTAGCAAAAAATTCGAACGGTGAGAGTTTGGTTTCATAAAGTATGCCTTTGTCGAAAATGTTGACAAGATGCCATAACAGCGAATTACGTTTTACACAAACACGCAATGTACAGGAAAGTGGGGGAACAAACCTTCAACAAACAATTAATCGAGTACATCGCCCTTGAGCTGATTTTGCACAAAAACGGCGTTATACAAATCATCCAAATATTATTATTATATGTTAGCAGTTATTTGATGGGAATAATTGTAACTTACTGCAACAAAAAAAATCCTTTCGTCCTTCGCAAAACTCAATAATTAACATAACGAAAACTTTCCCTATAAAAATTGTCATGTTAGTTAATGTCATCCACTCTCGCCAAAATCCGCGAGCGTTTGTAAAACAAATCCGTGAATAATGAAGTCGATCAGGTTCGGATAAAAAAACAGCCATAAATGAATTTAAAAAAAAGAGTGGTAGTGAGAGCACGTGGTCCCGTCACAACCAACACAACAGCTGTTGGCGTTTGAATATAATATATGGAGGACGGGAGGAGAGGCAAAGCCTTCGCCATCACCGTAGCGACATGGAGGCGATTGTAACGGACATAAGATGAACAAGAATAACAACAACAAGAGGTTGCGTTGTATTTAGGCCGCTGACGGCCCGGTAAGGAATCGGCATTTACCGATCCAAGATTCTGAAATGTTTACCATCTCCACCCGTAGTAAAAACAAGATACTTGCAGAAGCTTTATGAAAACATATTTAGTGATTAGATCTGGATACAAAATTTTTCACGACTTTCTTCATATATATTGACACAACAAAATTGAAGGTTGCATTGTCCCACGAAATCAAAATCGAATTAATTAAGGCCCCGTAGTAAGCGCTCAAAGATGGTTTGAAAGGGAGATATGTAAATACGAATGTTAGAGGGAGCGCGCTTGTATTAAAAAACGATAATAATTAAGCGAAAATTATGATATTTAACACACTCGTTTGAAAGAGAGCAAAAATCTCTCGATAAATGCTTTAGTTGCATTTAAAGATACGCTGTGATTTTTTTCATACCTATAACATATTGAATAACAGAACAAAACGTGGTTTTAATAATTTTTGGAGCTTAGTTGCGATTTTTTTTCTATTGAGCGAATTTCATATAATTACCATTTCGGCATACAAATATTATCAAGTATTATCTTCAAAAATAACATATAGTTTTCGGAACTGAAAGAGTTAGAGAGAAATGTGTTATAAATCGGTAAAAATCGTGAATAAATGGTTTAAAGTTATATTAGTGGTTTTTGACATGAATGGGAAAATTGCTCGTAATTCAGCTGTCTGTGCGTGAAATGCTAGTTATTCCTTCGTGAAATTTTCATGTTCAATGAACTCAAATTTGCTTAGAATTTAAGTGCCATATTCAAAATTGGAACTGATTGTGTGAAGAATAATTCGGAAGGCAAGCGATATAGAACATACGTACCTGTCTATAATCAGAAAATTATTTTATTTGTATTAATTAATAATTCTACATACGAAATTTGTACTCACGTTTTTTTTGTTTAAATTTTTGACAGATTTCAATTTTAAAAGTTACAGTTCATTCGAATGGTAAATTTCTTATCGTCTCTCTAGATTCTCAACAAAAAATATAATTACATATAATGTATCATTAAGAAAATTGACATTGTCTGTTTTTGAAAGGCAATGACTTTAAAAATACATTCAACTTCATAAATCCTACAATTACAACATTCCGTGATTTTTCACGGTTAGTTATATAAAATATAAAAGAAAAATAGAGTTATGATGTTATTTATTTTTTATAATATTCATTACATTTTATGCAAGGAAGATTTTGACTGTCCAACTAGGAAAGTTTCCCGTTTTAGGACAGTCAAATGAACAGGTTTCAAATTATCCTAGAGGAATACAGGATTCAATAATAGAGAAAATAAGTGTGTAAAAACGAAGATACAACTAGGCGTTCGTGATTAATAATTATCAGATTACATTTTTAGTAATATTTCGGAATCAGTCCTGCCTATATTTAATAACCATTTTGTTATTTTTGGACCGAAGGATGACAATTCACACAGTTTCAGCTATGAGGGGATTTTGTTATATATTTAAGGACCGAGATATGAGAATAGTTTTTGATAAGCCGCTCTGTTGCTTGTTGGAACGGTAAGGTCATTTCTTCCCTTACTTCTTGTTTGATGTTTGTGTTCGGCTGTTTTCATTTTGTTTTTCTTTTTAAGAACATGCTTTTTAGTTTCCTTCAATGGTTCACTTTTAGCTATTTTATGAAGATGGTTCCTTTTATGTATAGATTTAACAAGGCCGTTACTAATCCATGGAGTGAGTTTTACTTTATTGTGTGACATATGTTTTATTATTGTGTGTTTCGTTATATATGCATCGATTTCATCGATAAAATAGTATAGCGCATAGTTAACCTCAGTTTCTTTATGAATATATTCTCAATTTTTTTATTAAGATCATTTAATAATACATCATTTTTTTTGATGTAGTGTTTTTTGATGTAGTGTCCTCTGCGTGCAGTTCTATCTTTTATAAGCATAAACTTTTTAATATAAGTGTGTTTGTTGGAAGTGACTTGCCAGGTAAGTATGTTTTGGTATCTTTTCTAAATAACAAATGTAGATCCTAGGAAATAAATTGTACAGCGCCCTTGAGGTGATTTTTCACAAAAACGGCGCTCTACAAATTATCCAATTATTATTTTTATTATTATCATAATCGATCATTAATTTGTGCTTTATTTTCTGTTTTTTGGGTGCTGAGTTTTTGATACTGATTGCAATGGTGTAGTGGTCAGTAATTGTAGTCTGCATTACAAATGCATTTGATGTAGTGGTCAGTAATTGTAGTCTGCATTACAAATGCATTTGATGTAGTGGTCAGTAATTGTAGTCTGCATTACAAATGCATTTGATGTAGTGGTCAGTAATTGTAGTCTGCATTACAAATGCATTTGATGTAGTGGTCAGCAATTGTAGTCTGCATTACAAATGCATTTGATATAGTGGTCAGTAATTGTAGTCTGCATTACAAATGCATTTGAACTTTTTATGTTTCTGGTATATACATATAATATGATCCAGATACGAACTTGAATTACCTTGCACCCTGGTTAAAAAATTAATATTGGAAATAAAGTTACTTTACACCAAAGCACATAAATAGTCGTCACACTGTCTATGCATTACTTCTCCGATTGTATTTATTTTCATGTCCCCGATTAGCTCGTAATATGGATAATTCTTAGATTTTTTGACTCTACAAGGAGATTATCTAGGAAAGCTTGGATGTCATTAAACGATAGCGATCTGTAGATAGCTAGGATACCTAAATACTCATTTATGTTGATTACATTGATTTATGTGTATTTCTTGAACTACGGAATTGAATGTGTTGTCGATATAAACTACCACGCCGCTATTTTAGTTAATATGTGATGTAGTGTGGTATTCATTATAGCCTGAAATTTAATCTGCATTCAGTGAATTGGTACATGAAACTTTACAACAGATTTTATTTCATCTAAAAATATAGGAAAATCATCCAAATTTTCCATAGTTCTGATGAACAATATTAATTTTATTTGATCCCCAATCGAATTGCTTAATTTTATCATTATCATTATCAAAAAAAAATAATATTAAGTATTATTTTCCTGCATCCTTCACACTAGTTAAATCGAACCCATCCAATATCCGATGGTGTTCAAAATGAACAAAATAGATAATAATAATAATCTAATTAAATTTTAATATCATTACTTCAAAAGGGCAACTAAAACGCACAGAAATAATTAAAATCAACCCACTGTTACAAAAACTTTTATGCGCCGAACCCCAAAAAAGTACAAAGATTTCGAAGCCGTCCAAAATTCAACAAGTGCTGTTAAATATAAACCACACAGTTAAAAGATATCAAATAGTTGCCTAGTTTAAACTTAGAGGCAGCTTATGAAATGTCTCTTTTTATATGTGGTTGTGTAATTATTAAAGATTTTAAATCGGTCTGGAGTCTAGATACAACGAATCCGTTTTGAAGTGAACGAATTCGATTCGGCGCACGGGTCTTTCCGGTAGTTGGGGGTGTGAGCTATGGGATAGAAGGGGATGCATGATTCAACACTTTTGAATCGGGTGGAAAATCCAGATTCGAGTTATTTTTTTTTATAATAAAGTTAGATTTGATATTTACAATTATATGTGATATTAATGTTGAAGTGTTGCTTTTCGCCGACGGTCAAAAGCTCTCTAAACTTATAAAAACTGTAGATGATTGTATTCACATTCAAATAAATTACTAGAGGTATTAAAAATTAGGTATTTTGAGTTGATGTATGTATTGTACGCGGGTTATCTGATTAAACTCAAATCGACTGTGAACGATTCCGTAGAAGATTTAAGACTTTGTTTATTATATATTGAGGTGATTCAGCGCCCTTGGGGTGATTTCTCACGAAAACGACGCTATATAAACTATAAATTAAATCTTCTACAGAATCGTTCACAATCGTTAGATATATATTTTTCAATGTACGTTAATTTTATTTAACATCACACAGAATGCATTAAGGATAGAGAAAAAAAAGGGTCTTGATGAGATCTACGTTGAAAGTGGAATGAAACACAAAAGCCAGCAATTCATACAACAATCCACAGTAGAGGTGTGACTAACATAACAGCAATAGAAATTTCAACAAAATTAAATGTAATAACTGTTCAATGTTGCCTTTGTTAGTAGTCAACTTCAGTACAATTATTCCATCTGGAGCCTACATTACAATACTCGTGTACAAACTATCGAAAGAATACAAAATAAATTCTTAAGTTTAAAAATAAGTATTCCAGCAATTTTGTTGAACTACAAACCCTCTGTTAAATGAAATGAACATGCTTAAATTGTCTGACAGAAGAATTTTAACTGACTTGGTATTTCTAAATAAAATTCTAAATGAAGCATTTGATAGTCTAGAATTGCTTGCATTTATAAGCTTCCGGATTCCACTTCGCAATACTAGAAGTCCGGATTTATTTCAATGCAGAGATTCTGACTTTAACTGCCATATGTATTCCTCGTTGCCCGGAATACTAACGGAGTGAAATAATTAATAATAATACCGTGTGCGTGGACATCTTCATCACTTAAAAAATACAACAGATTTTTACTGAGCATTTTTACGGTAAAAGCCCCTAAAAAGGGCGTTAATATATAATTTAAAATCTTAAAATATTAGTATAACTATTATTACCATACCGCTGCATAAGATATTATCAAATAATAGATTAAATATTTCGTTTTCCGACTGTCGAAGTTTGGCGTAGATATGGCGTATAGTATTCTGTTATTCAATATTCATTCGTTATATTATCTGAATAATCTGTTGTATATATAACATACTAATATATTATATGTGCGTGATAAAATATTAGGCAAGACATCATTGATAGGTATATTAAAAAAAACTATTCCTTCTGAAATAAAGTGAATAAAAAAAATAAGTAGTATAATATTATAATGTATTTATTTAAGTAACCATTCTACCTAATCAGTGGAAATATTATTTTATTTTTTCCGGAATTGAAAAAAAAAATGACCTTGCTTATTTACTTCCAATGAAAACGTGAACGCATACCTACCAAAAATAATAATAAATAAAAATTCCACATTTTCATTATCGTCAATATTCAAATACAAGAAACGATCGCGCCGCCGAACGTGTTAGCCGCCAGACCAGGACGGGGCTACACGCCAGAGGGAGAAGGCGCCAAAGCAGCTGCTGGCTGTTGGACCAATCACAGACTGGCAAAACTGGCGGCAAGGCGCTCATTCTTTTCCACAATAATAATAATAATAAACTTTCTTTACGGCGGGCGTCATGTACGTTAGTTTCCTTGCTTGTAAATAATAATTGTATTCATTGTAGTGCTATGTAGATAGATCTTGATAATAAGTATCTACTTACAATTTAACGTTATGATAAATCGTGATGCAACTATCCTTAAGACGAAACAATACCCTAAGATAAAGTCGAAATCTTACTGGCGCACAGTGGGCTGAAAATCGCCTTTCATAGACATAGAGACTTGAATTTTAAAGGGTATTTTTTTTGGCTAGAAATGGATTCTGCTGATCATTACTATGCTATAAAATTTCATATGAAGCAATTGTGTGTACAAATGAAGGAGTTATCATTTTTTTTAAGAAAAAATTGTATGGCACTGACATTAAAAATGAGGCTATCTCTGGAATCATAAGGTTGGCTATTATATCCTTACTGTTAAAATGATAACAACAATATAATACTAGTGCTGCCATCTATGTATTTAATATGTAAACTTATATGAAATAAATCTTAGTCTATTCTCCATCTTTGATAAAACAGCGTTTTCATTACAGGTTATGGGCCGTTCGCTTATAAATCTTCGCGATTTTTTTGTTTGACCAGTATAAAAAACACGATTACAAAACGCGATTGAACTGTGTCGTGACGGATTGTTATAATAAAAGTGTACAACTTTAGTATATCGCAGTTTAAAAATGTCGGCGAACTATCTTGTCAACGTACCCAAGCTAACGGGACGTGATAATTACGACATATGGTGTTTTGCGGCACAGAATTTTTTAATCCTCGAAGGCATGAAGCATTGTGTGCAGCCAGAAGTCGGGATTGAAATAAAACCTGCAGATGATGCAAAAACCAAAGCAAAATTGATTATGACAATCGACTCGTCTTTATATGTTCACGTAAAAGATGCTACATCCAGTAAAGAGTTATGGGATAAATTAAAAAAATTATTCGACGACAACGGATTTTCACGGAGAATAAGTTTGCTGAGAAATTTAATTTCGATTCGCCGAGAGAATTGCAGTTCGATGACGTCTTATGTGACGCAGATTATCGATACAGCACAGAAGCTTTCAGGAACGGGATTCGAAATTAATGACACATGGACAGCATCATTGCTACTCGCTGGTTTGCCAGATCGTTTCTCGCCGATGGTTATGGCATTAGAACATTCAGGAATTCCTATAACGACAGACTCCATAAAAACAAAATTGTTAGATATGGATTCAGCAAGTCATGACGGGAGTGAAGTTAGCGGAGCTTTAGCAATTCGTTCAACTTCAAAGTACAAAGGAAAAAATAATACGAATATGTCTATGGCCAGCAAAAGTTATGTTGGCAGCAATGGCAGCACTGGCTTGTCAAAGTCAAACGTCAACAAGAATATAAAGTGCTACAGATGTAAACAAATCGGGCATTACAAGAACCAGTGTACAAATACAGAAAATAACTTGTCAAATCAGATAAATAAGGATCGAATGCAGTCTAATGCGTTTAGCGCAGTGTTCCTGAGTGGAAACTTTAACAAAGACGATTGGTATATCGACTCGGGCGCTAGTGTACATCTGACAGCAAATGAAAGTTGGATTATAAATGCGCAGTATGAACAAGAAAAAATAATTGTTGTCGCAAACAGTGAAAAGGTGTCAGTATTGTGTTCTGGCGATGTAAAAATCATGACTAAAACAGATAATCATGAGTATGACATCATGGTGAAAAACGTATATTGTGTACCAAGTCTAACAACGAATTTATTATCTGTTAGCCAACTGATTATGAAAGGCAACCGTGTATCTTTCACTGGAAATGGTTGTTCAGTTTATAATAAAAATAACGAGTTGGTTGCTACGGCAGTGTTGGTCAATGGAGTATATAAAGTGAATTTGCTAAAACAAGACTGTTTAGCAGCATCAGTTGTGTCAGGAATGACTTGGCATCGAAGGTTAGGACACATAAACAAAGATTATTTGAATCAGATGGAAAAAGCTGTGCATGGTATGTCACTTGATAAAAAAGTTGACATAAGCAAATCTTCATGCACAACATGTTGTGAAGGCAAACAATGCCGGTTACCTTTTAAGAGCAGTGGCCAACGAAGCAGTAATCTCCTAGATATTGTGCACACAGACATATGTGGGCCTATGGAGAATGTGTCTATGGGCGGCTCGAGATACTTCTTGTTATTTGTTGATGATCATAGTAGGATGACATTTGTTTATTTCTTAAAACACAAAAATCAGGCTTTGAAGTATTTCAAGATTTTTAAAGCTCAGGTGGAAAATCAAACAAAAAAAACAATCAAAGTATTAAGGAGTGACAACGGACTGGAGTATTGCAATAAAGAATTTGATGATTTCCTGAATAGTGCCGGTGTGATTCATCAGAAAAGCAACCCTTACACCCCACAACAGAATGGATTGTGTGAACGATTTAATCGCACAATAGTTGAAAAAGCAAGATGTCTACTTTTTGATGCAAACTTAGGCAAAGAGTTCTGGGGTGAGGCCACCAATACGGCAGTGTACCTGCAGAATCGGATTGTGGCAGCGGCATTGGAAAATAAAACTCCATATGAGTTGTGGACTGGCTCCAAACCGGATATAAGTCATATCAGAGTTTTCGGTAGCACTGTGATGGTCCATGTAGCTAAAGAAAAGCGAAAGAAGTGGGATAAGAAAACAACCAAATGTATTCTCATAGGATATCCAGATAATATAAAAGGATATAGGGTCTTCAATCCAGAAACAAGGAATGTAACGACTAGTAGAGATGTGATCATCATTGAGAAGGAATCAAAATCTGAAAATTTAATGGAAGTGCAAGGTCAGAATATTGATTCAGTGGGGGATAGTAAGGAACTTGATGATACAGAACAATGTGGTCAGAATGTTGATTCAGTGGGGGATAGTAAGGAACTTGATGATACAGAACAATGTGAAATTGAACCTGTGCCTAGTCAAGAACACTCAAGTTTCATGGACAGTTTTATAGATAATGATGAAACATATGTTCCCAGTGATTATGAAGATGCAGACAGTGAGAAAGAAAGCCCGCAGTGCCGACCTAACCGGGAGAGGAAGATTCCAGAGAGGTATGGGTTATCAAATCTGTGCGTTGACAGTGAAACATATGATAATGCGGCTGGTTTGTCTCTGCATGACGCTTTAAATGGACCAGAAAAAGAACAGTGGGAGTTGGCTATAACAGAAGAGTTGCAGTGTTTCAAAGACAATGATGCGTGGGAGTTAAGTGATGCTCCAAAAGATGGAAGAGTTGTACAGTGCAAGTGGGTGCTTCGTAAAAAGTATGATAGTGAAAATAAAATCCGCTTTCGTGCACGTTTAGTGGCAAAAGGTTTTTCACAAGTTGAAGGTGTGGACTTTACAGAAACATTTTCTCCTGTAGTGAGACATACTACATTAAGATTACTTTTTGCATTGTCAGTACAACTAAATTTGAAAACAACACATCTTGATGTAACAACGGCTTTCTTGAATGGTACACTTGAGGAAACTGTTTACATGCAAATACCAAAAGGTTTTTCTGAAAAAACACAAAATGGTCAAGTACTTAAATTAAAAAAGGCCATTTACGGGCTTAAACAATCCTCAAGAGCTTGGTATAAAAAAGTAGATGAATGTTTGTTAAGCATAGGTTATATTAGATCTAAAATAGAACCATGTATGTATACAAAAATGAAAGATCAGTTTAAAACTATCGTCGCATTGTTTGTAGATGATTTTTTTGTTTTTTCAAATGATACTAATGAAACTAAGCATTTAAAGGATGTCTTAACAAGTCATTTCAAAATAAAAGATTTAGGAGAAATTAAGAAATGTCTGGGTGTTAACATAACTGTTAACAAATCTAAGCAAACAATAATATTAAGTCAGAAAGATTATATTGATCAGCTGTTGCATAAGTTTAATATGAGCCAAAGTAAACCTGCACAGACTCCAATGGAAACAAAGTTAAATGTGTCAAAAAATGAACATTGTGTTGGTAATTTTCCATATCAACAAATAATTGGATGTCTTATGTATTTAGCGGTTCTAACCAGACCGGACATTGCATATACGGTTGGTTTTTTAAGCCAATTTAATAATTGTTATTCCAAAGAACATTGTTCTTATGTAAAAAGGTTATTGAGATACCTAAAATGTACTAAAGATTATGGTTTAAAGTATTCCGCTAGTGGAAGCTCAATATTAAAAGGGTTTGTAGATGCTGATTGGGGCGGAAACATTATAGATAGGAGGTCATACACTGGAATTTGTTTTACTTTATCTGGTTGTGTTATATCTTGGGAAACAAAAAAACAGAATACTGTTGCACTATCTAGTAGTGAGGCTGAATACATGGCCATCACCGAAGCCTGCAAAGAAGCAATTTATTTGAGAAATTTACAATATGAAATAACTCAAAAAATGTATACTATTGATATTTTCAATGACAATCAGAGTGCGCAAAAGTTAACAGCAAATCCAGTTTTTCATAAGCGCACCAAACATATTGATATTAAATATCATTTTTGTAGAGAATGTGTAGCAAATAATATTGTAAATGTTAAGTATTTGCCAACAGCTGAAATGCCTGCTGATCTGTTCACGAAAAGTTTGGGTTCCACAAAACATTACAAATTTTTGGATAAACTAGGTGTGCAAATTGTTTAATTTAATTGTATTTATATTGTTAGTTATAGTGGGGGTGTTAAAATGATAACAACAATATAATACTAGTGCTGCCATCTATGTATTTAATATGTAAACTTATATGAAATAAATCTTAGTCTATTCTCCATCTTTGATAAAACAGCGTTTTCATTACACTTACACACAGATATACCACTATTTATTTGTATTTTTTTGACATACTTCGTATTGTGGCGCAACTTGCGCTTATTTTTTAAAAAAATCCTTAAATTAAGTTGAAAAAAAAAACTTTTTTATGTTGATGATTCATTTAAATGTTTAAATGCTTTACATATGAGTATGCTTTGTCTAGTTTAAAAATATTTAATAATCTTTTAACTCCTTCATTTGTACACACAATTGCTTCATATGAAATTTTATAGCATCCATTTCCATTTCTAGCCAAAAAAATTACCCTTTAAAATTCAAGTCTCATGTCTATGAAAGGCGATTTTCAGCCCACTGTGCGACGTAAGTGAAGGAGTCATTCACGAAAATATAGGGTGTCCGGGGGTAAACTGCACTTCGGGGGGGGGGGGTTGATTCAACATGATTTTAGAAGTAGAAAAGATTGAAAACTTTTTACGAAATTCCAACGTTTTAAGGTAGTTTTTAGGTTAAAAATTTAAATTGTTTGTATGGGAAAAAAATTTTTTTCGAAAAAAGTTATTCATCTCTAGATAACCGATCTTTCTTTTCCGTGGGGTTTATTTGAATTATTTCTGATGAACGAATTACTAAAATCTCAGATGTTTCTAGAGGGATCCCTAGGGAAGTTACTAATTCATCGTCTAGAAAGATAAAATCTGTTGCTTACCGCTTATTTTAAAGTTGAAAAACCTCGTATAAAATTATCAAACCGTTTTACATAAAATATTTTAATAGTAGGGTACTGTTTTTATTAATATTTAATATAAATAACTTACATCCGTAGGGATCGGGCTAAAATATATATAAATTGGTGAAAAACCTTAGACAATATCCGTGTTTGGTGACCAGATCTGAATAGCCAGGTACTTCCCATCACCTTCCCCTAATACTCTTTGCAGCTTCATAACACACCTTAATTGGGGATGCCATAGTCCCACTCGCACCGGACAGTGGGGAGCAGCTCTGACTTATAAATAAACTACTTCTATACCGACTCTAGTATTCAATTCACTATATCGTGTCGTGGATGTTTCACCACACTACCGTAAGTTGTACATGACTGTTTATTATGGTATTTGGTCGTAGTAAAAGTAAATATAAATATTGCTATACACTTAGAGGTTATGAACCGCGAGGGACAACTGCCAGATAACAAAATACACGTGTCTCTTTTATAAACTAGATCAAAGTAGTATAAGAATTATGTGTGGCTAGTTTTTTCGCCACATTTCATGAAATGTCAATGTAAAAAACGGTAACCGGATAAATCATCACAATGATAATTCATCACATCTCTAAAAAGTTATATAAAGTCATGGAAAGTGATGAAACAAAAACTTTATTAACTGGGTTATGTAGGTTAGGTTAGGTTAAAAAAAAAATTTCATCGTTTCTAATGACTTTATATCACTTTTCAAAAGTGTGTTGAATTGTCACTGTGTTGAGTTATCATGGAACCGTAATAAACATATAAACTTAGAATAAGGAACTTGAGTGAAAAACATATATTCATGTAGGTAACAAACGCCGTACATAATAAAATCTGATAATCATTGTCCATTTCCACACTAGACAAATCCGCCAATCTTCTCCGTTCAAATGTTATTCCCGTTGAAAGGATTAAAATGGAAGCATGATGTATACATATTATAAAGAATATTCCACACGACCCCTCTCGTTGTTTTTTTTTAAAGGTCCCTGTCACGGTTTTAGTAACGCACCGGAGGATGCACTAAACGCCCGAGATACCGTGGAATCGTGTTCGAAAATGCACTTTTTAAACTTCGTGAGCATCACTTATTTGTTCCGTTATGCTAATTTAAAGCCCTTGTATTTTTTAAAGAGAGACAAGCATTCCCGGGTTACGAATAACCTGAAAATCTCGTACTACCACCACAGTAAGCGGAAAATGTTGCTTGTGTTGTGATGGAAGACTTAAGCCAGCCGGGGAATTAAACACACTACGCATGGGTGGGACCCAAACGCGATGTCAACTCAGCCACCGACCGGTCATTAAAAAAGGAATATTATATATATTTTGAATGACTTTTCACAGGAATATTAGGACAACAAAAATATTTTATTTACTTAAGTTCCTACCTAGTTAGTTTATTATACAATACGTTTTACAAGAATAGTAGCATTTTGAACATCTTTACAGCACTCCGACCTTAATACGAATTTAAGTGACATAATTATTTGAGTATCAAGTCCCCGGCGACAGTAGAAATATGGCTACTCCTCATGGGGGGGGGGAAGGAAAAGGGGGGGAAGGAAAAGGGGAGGAAGGAAAAGGGGAGGAAGAAAAATGAGAGGAAGGAAAAGGAGTGGAAATAAAAAGGGGAGGAAGGAAAGAACCGGGATAAAAAGGAGAGGAAGGAAA
This sequence comes from Hesperophylax magnus, assembly GCA_026573805.1. NCBI lineage: Eukaryota > Metazoa > Arthropoda > Insecta > Trichoptera > Limnephilidae > Hesperophylax > Hesperophylax magnus. The sequence goes on along the minus strand of JAIUSX010000184.1, from coordinate 5,084,648 downwards.
AGGAGAGAAAGGAAAAGAGGAGAAGGGAAAGAGGAGGAAGGAAAATGAGAGGAAGGAAAAGAACGCCCTTGAGGTGATTTTGCACAAAAACGGCGCTGTACAAATCATCCAACTATAATAATTATTATTAGGAGGAAGGAAAATGAGAGGAAGGAAAAGGGGAGGAAGGAAAAGGGGAAGGAGGAAAGGAGAGTAAGGAAAAGAGGAGGAAGGAAAACGAGAAGAAGGAAAAGGAAAAGGGGAAGATTGAAAAGTGTTATAAACAGATCTGGTCACTAAACACGACTAAGTATACAGTTATATATTGAGTTTCATAACGAGTGACGGGCGGAGTGAGTTGACAGCAATTATGTTCTCCCAATATCCTAGTTTATAAAATAAACTAACTGACGTGTGCCCGGCTTTGCTCGAGTTTTCCCTACTTTTTATAAATATAATATGCATGTATAGTTTAGAAGAACTAAGCGCACAAACAGACAAACGTGGATAGCGGCTTTATTCTAGTATAATATAGAGATAGGGAAGAGATGTACCTAGCTAAAAATCGATTTCGTTTCTTAAAGCCTTATTTTTAAAAATCAATCAATTAAAGCGAAATATTTCTACGTAATGAATAATTGAAAAATTTTATGGCGTTTTTTAAATTTCATGACGCCGGGGCTCACCGTATGAATTTCTGCTTCCTCAGTACAAACACGTCTACTTCATTGTAAAAAATTCACCTTCTAGGGCAAAGCGCATCTGTACATATTTGGAATAAATAATGTTAACAGTTGACATTTTATTTCATCCCCATTCGGTTCCGAGTTTTTTTCAAAATGCTAGAAATCCCAACAGAATCAGTATCCGTTCCAACTCGAACGGGGCTCAAAACCTTTGTAATTTATACACAAAAAAACCACCATTCTGAGCAGGTACTATTTTTTGCAGCGTTTCGCCCTCGCGATACCGACCCCTTCGCTACCCCAAACGGCCCAGGGTCCGGGGAACGTAGGAGGGGTGAAATGCAAGAATAAAATTATTATCATCCATAGACGCGATGAAGAAATTATAATATTGTCTCTTTAAGAGTGGATGTGTGCATGAATCCGTGGGATGCATCCGGAACGATGCTCCGGTTCGTGCATTCCGTTGAAGAATATTTAAAAATAATACATATTTGTAAAAATTTTTATATCGTCGTTTCTGTAAGAAATCACATCAAGGGCGATGTACAAATATAAAATCCTGGTCTCTACCTAAGGTTAAAGTAACGTACGTTATGATCTACGCGTTCATATAATTATTTCAAGTTATACTTTAAAACATTAACACGAATAATTTGTTAGCGCTCGTATAAAAACTAGCATGGATTTAATCACCGATACAATATTGTATTTGTATGCCATTCTTGAAAGAGTTGTGTTTTTATACGGACAAAACTATTTATTCATATTGCACATGAACGGGCGCAAACAAATAATGCATATTTTAAAGCATAAAGTGTATATTAATAAATTAATTAAATTTACGCCATCTATGAACGCATATATTATAATGTACGTTACTTTAACCCAAAAAACTAACTATACATAATAATGATAATGAATTTCACAACTCAACAACTAATGGCTAAAAAAACCGCATCCACCAACATATTAAATCAATATTACAAAACTATACGTGGAATGCATTTGCAAGTTTTAAATTAATATATTTTTTTTAAATTCAAGTGCTAAATTACTTTCAGTAAATTGTCCTGGTTTGTTTTGGACCTTTTAACCTTTAAAGCAGTAAAGTTATTTTTTTTTTCTGTTGCATGTTTTTTAGTAAAACTACAATTCTAACCAAGAGGGCCACAATTCACTTGAAGTTGCGATTGGCTTGTAGAAAATTCAATAGATGTCGCGCATTGAAATAAAAATGGATATATTTATCCAAGACCCTATCTAGATTGCATTTAGTTATAGACAAGGATAACAGCCAATAAAAATATGCTTTAAAGAAAATCATGATTATGATAATATGATTTGAGATTTTCACGGCCAAAAGTATTTTTGTTATTTGTTTTTGGGGTGTTATGCCGTGTTGCGCTAACTTCTTCTTTAGCCAACGTTTCGGACAGCATTGCTGTCCGACACTGCAATGCTGCGCAACACGGCATAACACCCCAAAAACAAATAACAAATTTTTTTTTATGATAATAGTTAAATATGACCGAAGGGGCTAGGGTCGAATTAGCTCTGTGGTAGAGCAAAGCCCCGGAAACACTGAGGTCCTGGGTTCAATTCTTAAATGCGACCGAAACGTTATCTGTTTCAAATTATCATTTGAGAGCCGCTAATATTCAATGATAAAAGAAATCTAACTTCAAGTTGGTAAATCAATTAATTTACTAATCTAATATTCACTACTATATGTATATCACATTGTTACTATTAAATAAAAACTACATTATATCGACACGTATTCGACTCATTCCAGTGCAGAGATAATGCATTACGTATTCCTCGAGTCCCCGACTTCTTCTGCCTTCCAAACCACTCTCGAAACAATCCCGACACTAATAAGAACAAGCTTCGAAATATTCGCCGAACTCGGTCCGGTGTTTTTGAGTCTTTTTGACATAAACAAAGAAACATTCATTTTTATTTTTATATATATAGATATTCCTTTTTTTCGCACAATCAAGTCGAGTAGATTGCCGTGTAGGCGATGAATTCTTTATAAGCCAGGAACGGCTGGGCTGTGGACAGCGAAAATTTGCAAAGGGAAACAAGTCTAAAAAGGAAAGACTTTAATGTGATAAGGCGGGTGGAGAAACACCGTAAAATTATATGTTGTGGCTTTCGCCAAAAAAACCAAGGTACTGGCTTTTCAGACACCTAAATAAATATTATTTGTATTGTTTGCAATCGAGGACGGTTAATGCAGACAAACTGACGATGTATGAGCGGACATCTTTAATTCTCCCTGGCTGGAAAGCAAAATTTCTACGTCACCTACGTAGATAAGTGTTATTTCAGACGACTTTAGTAGAGTAACATTTACATCGATGTTATAGGTACAGAGAAATTATAATGTTTAGCAATGAGAATTTTGTTTTTTGACTTGTGCCCGTATTGCCATGCGCCCCAGAACAAACGGTTTATACTATGATACAAGAGAGATAAAAATTGAGAAGGAAAAAATAATGTACATTTTAAACGAGCAGGAAATTGTGGAGATGTTGTGGGGAGAAGAGAGATAAATTTTAAATACCAGCGGCGTGCAGTGAATCTTTTCATCCCTAAAATAAACCATATATTTTTTAAACTATATTAAAATTTTCATTGTTTCAAGTTGTGTCACTTGATACGTTCGAGTGAGTTTTGTGACATTCGCAGAAAACATGAAAATTAATTAAATATGCACCGTCCTTTAGGTAATATTTTACAAATATGAACTAACTATTAGTATTCAGTTTTATAAATTGATAAAGTTTAGCAGTTGTATCAAGTATACGTACAAACTAGGACGTTTTGTAATAAATTGCTGACAATATTAATTAATGGGAGAAATATCGATTAAGATTACTTTGTTCTACAGCTATTTCATAAATAAATTAAAAGGCTATATGAAAGCAGCCGAATATTTCGATTTTAAAACCATTTATTTAGTCATATACAGAATGTTTCAAAAGTGATATTTATTAGGTTGAAGTAAAATAATATTTTTAAAATTTGTACATAGGTTAAAGATCGATTGACCATAATGTTAAGGTTAACGGCTGCGCGGCCCTTTCATACTAAAACTTAAATTTGGATTTGAGGCCAAAATACCCAACAAAACTGAAAAAATTTTTTTTAGTAATTAGGTATAGCAAATACAGGGTTTTCCAATAAGAGGTGTTATTTTGAATAGCCCGCTATTTCGGTAGATGTTACTTTTGAAGCTGTCATTTTTTGACATTTGACAAGTAGAAATAACGCCATTAATAAAAATGGAACGATACACGATAACGCTTCAACAACGCATTGAAATTATTAAAATTCACTTGAGTGAATCAAATGCAAATCATCTTGAGTGATGAGGCCCATTTCCACCTCGGTGGCTTCGTCAACAAGCCAAATTGTCGCATCTGGGGCTCGGAAAACCCAAGAGTTATTGTTGAAAAGCGTCTCTATCCTCAACGTGTGACTGTTTGGTGCGGTTTATGGTTCGGCGGAGTCATTGGACCTTACTTTTTCGAAAATGAGGCTGGAGCAACAGTTACGGTGAATGGATTGCGCAATCGAGAGATGATTAATGATTTTTTATGGCCGGAATTGGATGGTATTGATCTGGACAACGTTTACTTTCAACAAGACGGCGCTACGTGCCACACAAGCAACGAAACCATTGATCTTTTACGATTGAATATCAAAATAACACCTCTTATTGGAAAACCCTGTATATAGTGCGGATATGTGCTATTTTATTAATGTTTTAAATTATACAATATAGGCCACTAAACATTAACATTTTCACGATTGAACTTTGGCAATCATTTGCGAATTAATTATAATTATTTAAATATCTATTATCGTAATAACTTACTTGTTTTTTTTTGTATAATGAAGTTTTTGTAAATTGTTTCGTCTTACCAGATAATAATAATAATAATTGGAATTTGTAGAGCGCCGTTTTTGTGAAAAATCACCTCAAGTGTAAGCTTAAACATTAATAAAAATTGTATCCCCAGGAATTTTTTTCTCTCCAATGTTAAAAGAAAATATAATGTACTGAATACACATGAAAATATTCTTGAGATTTATTATCTTCCCTGTAAATAAATACGGTACTGTGACTTTTAAAATGAAAACATATGATATTTGACGCGGAATTTTACGACGCACTTTTTCCCAGATAAAATTTCAAATATGTTATTTGAAATTACATTAAGGCGATGCCATACGTAGTAATGCAAAATCATGTGTTTTTGGTTTGAAAATTTGGTCGCCTACAAATGTTTCAGATGCTTTAATTAAATACTGCGAGTAGAATACATCTTGGCCTTTGAAATAATAGAGTATTTTTTAGATAAGTCTTTTTATAAGCCCAGAAAAAAAATATGTATAAGGCCTATGAAAACTGCTTTAAAGTTCAAAATCTCCTACTTACGAACCCATTTTCGGTTATGATTTTATTGAATAATGTGGCAAATTAAGTTATTTATACAATGATCGGAAAAAAATTTAATATTTATGCCTGAACATCCACAAAATAAAATAAAAAGCACTTTTTGGCCATGTTTTTTTCTTGCATAAATCAAAACAGGCGGACGGTGTTAAGCGGGAATTTAAACCTTATCGCCATCTACGTAAGGGTTGTTATTGATAGCGGCTCAATTTAAAATATTATACGACGTAGTGCATCGCCTTAAGTACATACAATATTGCATTGTGGAGATCCGCAAGGCTGATAATAATTGGATAACTTGTACAGCACCGTTAATGTGAAAAATCACCTCAAGGGCGCTGGTTAAAGCGTAATGAGTAAGATTAAGAAAAGGACGCTCAGATAGTTTGGGCACGTAGAGCGAATGAAGAAGAAAGGAGTGTAAGGTTTATAATAAATATGAAGCAAATTTGAATGGTATAAAAAGCCGGGGACGCCTAGAGATAATTGAGTCGGGCCATGTCAAGAGTCAGAATAATAGAAGAGTATGTATCAGACGATGTATGAATGTGTTTGGCGGTCAGTCTTCTCTGCCTACGCCTACGGAGAATCGGTGCGATTAGTTAGTTACATTATTTTCTAGCCAAACTAATTTTAAAAAAAAATACCATAAAATTGAGGCAAGTGCAGTAAGCTTCTTACTAGGAAATCCACGGTGGATGTCTTCTTAGCACACAGTAAGTGGTAATGAGAGCATTTGATGACCCGGTGACCGTATTAACTAGCTTTGGCGGTATTTGGGGCCGTCTATCCTCTCTGTCAACGATTCTCAGGCGAGAGGCGGTTTTTGACTCTCACCATACATCTAGCAGCCTAGACTCACTAGACACCCGAGCAATAATGTAATAAAGTCGCCTAGAGAAGCACTATATTATTATATAATAGAGCGCACTAGGACGCATTACACACGGTCCTCGTAACAGTATTTTCTTATAAAGGGGGAACAGAGGGTATTTCACGCAAGACGCACTCACAGGGAAGAACGAAAGTAGAGTATGGAAAATCCTGTTATGTCCTGGAGGAAATTGCATTCATTAACACGCTTAATCGTCCTAGTTTCAAGGCTAAGTTGTCGTCGTTTTTCTGATGGAAGAATTGAAAAAAAAAACATTTTTTTTACAGTTATTCATTTAATAGACGCGTTGATCGGGGAATTTCAGGCAGAAAATTTTTCAAATTTAGCCGGTTCTTTAAAATTCTCATTTTTCTATGTTACATAAAACACATTAAAAGCGTAAGTTATTAGTAGAGTTAGTAATAACACAGATCATTGTAGAAATGTATTATATATTTGTACAGCGCCCTTGAGGCGATTGTTCGCAAAAACGGCTCTATACTAATAATAAATAATAATAATATTATCCAAATATTATTATTATTATTTTCGATGCAATAAGTTGAAATTTCACCCCACTAACACAAATGTGATATGTAAATATAATATATATATATATATATACATATAAATTTAAGCACTTCGATATCGAAAACGCAACTTCTATACCGAATGCACACCTTTATACGGACCAGTTGATTCACGGAATTTGAATTTATTCATCGAATTTCAACGTTATTTTTCAAGTTCGGTGAAAGTTCTGCTGTTATTTCAGTTCTGTGAAACAAGATTTTAATAGTCCTTTCACGGAACTTTAAAATTAACCTTTAATTTGATGAATGATGTTCAAATTGTGTGAAACAAATTAGCTTCTCGCAAGCAACAATATGCACCACATTTTCAAAGTGTCGTACTTTCCTCGAGTCCTTTACATATACACATAAAAAGACAGTCGAGATAAAAGCCGTGAGAGGAGAGGGGAGCTTCAACTTGTGTTTTACGATTTAATTTCGGTAATGGCCGTAAAGCCGTGGCGGCAGTAGGGGGAAGGGGGGACAGGGCGCCATGGGGGGGGGACACAACTCACCCCAACCCCCCTGACTGTGTATATTCACTTTCACTCCTCCGCTGGAAACATTCATTTCTACTCACTTAGACCGAGGAGGGTAGTACATAATGTACAGTATATAGTAGCTGCTCGGAGATTTAAAAAGATTGAAAAAACCGTAAATAATTTCCTTTTATTATTATTTTGTTCCCTACTCGTGTGCAAGGCATCCGTAGCATAATGTTCTACGCATTTGGTAGGTAACGGGTTCAATTCCTGCCGCGGGGACAATATTACTTTTTTTCTCTTTAGAAATAAAAAAAACGTTATTAATTTTGCATGAATCCATTAAATATATTAAATAAAAAATTAAAAAAATAGTACTAATACCTACTAATAGTATAAGCTTGACAGCTGTCAACGTAATTGATAAACGTCATTTATGACTGCTTGCTACTATAAAAAGATTTATCCCTGATTTAAGCCTGTAACCGTATCTAGATTTTCATAAATAGGTCGTCGGTTAGCGGCTTTAAAGCGAGACAATGCCCTCGAAAGGTGAAACAGCTGTCACGCGTAAAAATATCTTTAAAATCACTTATCTAATTAATGAGGAAGGCGTGTACAAACATATTCCGCGTGCGCCCCGGCGTATTGGACCAAAACCTTTTAGATCACAAGGCCGGGACACTGAATCAAATCAGCCTCCTAACTTGTAAGGTAACCTCCAAAAAAAAAATTTTTTTAAATTAACTAAAACATTTTGATAGATACATAGATGTTTTAATAAATTAAAATAAAACTTTTTTTTGTAAAATCCCATACAAGTTAGGAGGCTGCTTTAATGAGTGTCACGGCCTTGTGATCTAGGAGGTTTTGATTGGCCGGACCTACGGTCGAATTTTAATTTAAATTAATTATGACAAACGTAATTTACTAATTAATTGTTTAGAAAATTGAAATCCGGCGCTTCCTGCTAATTTTATAGTAGAAAAAACATTATGTAAAATGTTCAAACCGCTTCACATAAAATCGTTTAATGGAAAGGTACTGTTTTAATTGATCTTTGAAATGTATTGTGATATATGAAATGTTAATGAATTTGCTGTTTTATTTTATTGTATAAATTAAGAAGGGGGATGTCACATCACTATGTTAATACCATCACTATTATTATTGTCAAGTGTCTATAGTAAATCTGTGCGTGTGTATTGTCAGCGAGCAAGCTCACAAACTCTAAAATGTCCCGTATAACAAGTCTAAATAAAGTAATTAAACAGTGCCAAGTGTTTCATATAAAGACCAAAGATCACGTTAAACAAAATATTAATGAAAAAAAAATGCTTACAAATTCGTCGGAATTAATTAATATGTGAGCCTCGAGCAAGCCCCGTCTTTAGACTTGTGTCGAAAAAATGAGCGTGATTTGGTGATTAATGAATATCTAGAGTATCAAAGTGAATTTTTGCCAATGAAGGTGTCGATACCATGAAAAAAGATATGCATAAGACATCGCCTTTTCTTATAATAAAGTATTAACAAAACTATACAATACATAGTAGAGAACATGTAGTTTAACCTTAACCGTTCTTTCATTTTCATAATTAGAAGTGTCAAATATTTGTAATTTTTAATGTGCAATGATTTATAAACAAAACACTTGGAATAATTATTACATCAGTCATAGAAGAAAAAAGTACAAATGTTCGAAATTCTGAATTACAACAAACTAAGCTAGGGAAAAAAACAAATATGAAAGTAAAACAATATAGTAAGAAACACCAGAAAATAATATCATATCATCAAGGATTGACTAAACAAGCGAGTGGTGGTTACACCAATGATAACATCAAAAGCCAAGACATGACAAATTAGGTGCACAACACAAAACAAAGTCCACTTTAACAAGTATGCCCAAAAAACTTAACGAAAATGTGGTTAAAACAAAGACAACAGCAAAAGCCAAGACACGACAAATGAGGTGCAAAACACACAAATATTAAACACGAAGGAGGTTAACACAATCACAGGACGATATCGAAAGTAAAGACAAAGTTTAAAACAAAACAATAAGCTGGTTAAAACAAACAAGGACGAACTAAACAGACGAACCAAAAGAATCAGACAAAGAAAACAGTGGGAATCATAACGAACAGAGTGCAGAGGACTAAATAAAAAAAGGTTTTACACACGGACATCAAAAGCCAATACAGGTTAGCAAATAACGCAAAAGTGCAAATGGTGAACTAAACAAAAAAAACTTTTGGTCATTATAAAAAAAAAACATAACAACAAAAAATGGACAGGAACGAACGGAATGCAAAGGACTAAACAAAGGGTAAAAAAGGGATCACTTTAAAAGCTAAGACAGAAGGCAAAGGACTAAACAATTTGTTAACACAAGGACAACATCAAAAGACAATAAATACAGGTCAGCGATTAGCTCAACAGTGCAAACAAAGACGAATTAACGTATAAATTCCAAAAGGAGCCCAAAACAAAACAAAAATGAGTGTAGAAGAACAGGACAACATCAAAAGCCAAGACATGTCCGAGGCGGCAGTGAGCGGCACTCACCCACTGTGGTGGCACGTCGGCAGCGACGCCCTCCGTGGCCTGGTGGTGCTGGGTCTGCTGCTGCTGTTGGTGCTGGTGCGGCGGCTGCTGGTGGTGGTGACTGTGACTGTGTGGGTGCGCCTGGTGCGCCGGGTGGCTGGGGTGGTGGCGCGCCCCTCCGCGCCGCGCGAACGGGAAGTACGGCGAGTCGGGACCGTAGCCGTTGTTGGTCGGCGCGACCGCGTACTGGCACACACAATCAATGTTGGCATCAGGCATCAGGACAAGTCCTCTCGTCAAGGGAAAACAAACTATCTTAACCATCTAGCTGTCTGCTTTATATAATCAATGACCTCGCCTAGGATCAAGCCTTGAACGCACTTGCGAATTTATGGCTTCAAGAGAACCAAGATCACATCATTGGCATTATACACGGTGTCCAGAAACTCCTAGTATAAGCGGAAAACTGATTAATCTACATCATATTTAGAGTCGATTGTGTGGTACAACTTTTTTGATTTGAGCTTTCGTTTTCGAGTAAATCGAACTTAAAAAAACATCAGTCGCTTGGGGGTTAATATAAGGTGTTGTATTTCAAAACACGTCGAAGCGTTGACCCGGCTCTAAAAGTTTATTTTTAAATATCGAAATGTTCAGACTCTTTGTGATGTAGATTGACCAGTTTCCCTATTTTACTGCGAGTTTCGGGAAATCGTGTATACATAACATATTTATGTATAGTATCCAAAGACATTTCTGGGATCAATTTTTCTACTTTTGACTAACAAAACCATCTCAATCAACTTGCCAGTTGATTAGTCATTGAATTATCGTAAAAGATACGCATCTGACATCATTCCTTTTACACAAAAAACATTTTCTTGGCATTTCTGGCATCGGAGTATCGAAACGAAAAGAGATCATCATATTAGGCTATGACTACCTTAACAATCTAATCAATTAGATGGCACCTCAAATACCGGAAATTTAGTCCGAACTCAAGAGAACCTGGATCATCTAGATCTTTGGCATCAGAGAGAGAAATGTGAATTTTCTGGATCAGCCATTACCTAACAATGCAACTTCTGACCTGAAAAACTACCTTGAAACCATATAACACCATTGAACATATAACAAGCCTGCATCAGACCTTCAATGATCATGAAATTAACTTATCCGAGTTCAAAACAGAGAACAATAAGTATTTTCGTGTTAAATTGCGATTTGAGGGATTCAGAGAAAATCCAGCGATGGATCGCATAATAATTTCAATATGTTTAAAATTGTTATAAATTTACGACTGTGTTGAATTTCAAAGACCACACCAGGTCAAAAACATCGAAATCAAATGGAGAAATTCAAAGAAATAATGATTAAACGGACATCTGATCCAAAATCTAAAACACCTGCTATTAAATTAGACAAATTCCTTCGATTAGTCCACCAGCGTTGGGAACCAAAGGAAACCTCCATGGGGGGTCTCTGTGAGAACAGAAGTAATGAATACATTCATATCAATAAATTGCACTTCAGTGTATCACATTATTCTGCAAATTTGCAGGTGGTGTACTAAGAAATGAATAGTGTTATTATTCACATGACATATTTTAAAGAGCGTGAAGCCATCAATAAATAAATTGTTCCTCGACAGAAAGATAGGAAAATCTGAAACATTTATATGAGTTTCCATAGTAATAGCAATAATGATGACTATGTATTGAATGCCTGAATCAACTAGTGGCGGAGCTTCACGTACATTCCCCATAAAGAAAAATGGGCTCAATAACGTTGGTGACACTAATATTGTGCGTTTAATATGCATTTAGACTTGTTGTTTGACAATTGCTTGTTTGTTTCAGACAGTAAGTGACTCGTTTATTTCAATAACTCATCCTTATGCAGTTCCTTCATGATCCAGTAAAAGAATCATTAAAATCCAAATTTGACATTATTTTTTAATATCTAAAATAATCTAACTATCTTTAATCATCCTTTAGATGGAAGCAGATAAATCATTTCTAACTAATTAACTAACCATCACGCCGTTTCCCCGCAGGCATTTCCCCCGTTAAACAACTCGGTCTTGCCACACACTCCTTGCCTCATTCACATTCATACATGCTCTTCTGTTATTCTGCCTCTTGACATGGCCCGACACAAGTATCTGGTTCACTCGACCGTGCCACGTCTTCCTCGTGCGTACCCGACTTCTTGTAACGTTCACATTTGCCTCATTTATTCTCCCTACACTCCTTACACGCCCAAATCATCTGAGGGTTTAATCCTACTCATTACGCCAGACTTGTCACTCATTTCTACAGCATTCAGTCTACTTTCATCCTTCCTCTGTCAGTTCCATGCCTCACTGCCATACATCAGGGTAGGTAGCAGCACTCATTGTGGACTGCTAGCTTCGCTCATTTGTACATTTTTTGTTAGCGCCAACCGCGTTCTGTCCTCTATAAATGAAGTTTTGTCATCTTTCAAATTCTCAGGAATCATCGGGCAAAAATTTATTATTAAGTTGCAACTCGTTCTAATTTTCAGTTCGGGACCACCTCCGTTTAAATTCGACTACCAATCTGGGTGGCATTTACATCATCCGAACTGGTAACCCTACCCATCGTGGGACCCCTCTAGTCAACTCTCTGCCATTCACGATTAAATAATTAAGAGGACACGGTACGGGGGAGCTACTAGAATTTAAAAGAATAATAACGCTCACCGTAGAGGTAAGACATCACTAAAAGACGCGTGTTATGTGCATCTTCTCTATGGGCCGGTATTTCAATTGCTTTTTAAGCTAACCTTGTGAGATATTTACGTTCGTCAACTTTGTCATCCTGACAACTCATTCCGATTCATAACATTCTTGAGTAAACTGAAGAACCGGCCGAATTTAATTTGAGTGTATTTAGTCAAAGATGACAATCTATTGGGTGCAATTAAGTAAACGGAAACCAAGATGCAAAATGAGTATTACTAATTTATTAAGAATCTCTTCAAATTAATGGAAATACGGTTAAAAACGGGATTGCAGACCCATCACGAATAGATACTCTATTCGAATATATTATCACGATGTTCACACACACGCACATATAAATACAAATATTTTCGCATTTCGTTATTATAAATTATCAAGGCAAATGTAGGTGCATTGATGAACACGTGTTTTGATATATTAGGAATTTACAAAAAGTTTATCATGAAATCGTGTTTTTAGCGAATTACCAATAAATTGAAGAGATTCTTAATACATTAGTAATACCACGGACATAGGAATTAATAGACGAGAAGATAAGGGCGAGGGGTAAAATCAACTGTTGAAGAACGAGGGGAGTAAGGCTGACTGTGATTCGTCAATAAATCAATCTGACAGTAAATAGGCATCTCGCATTATAATATCGCCATTTAGTTCTTAAAAGTAAAATCTGCCTTTGAATGAATAGACATTTTTACATGGGAGCGCAAATTACTCGCCACGTTATGAACTAATTTGCGAAGTCCAAATTCGGCAAAGTAAGGCAGCTTCTATGTTCAGAGTCGTAGTTAGTTTCAGAGTATTTAGTTAAGACACTTTTACAAATGTCTCATAATTTACTTACCCCAGTAAACAACGATGAGCACACTTGAGAATCGCTACATTGTGATGTGATAGTATATGTTTCTAAAACTGATCCATATAATACGGTGTGAATAAGCTTAAAATAAAGTAAAATAATGCTTACTTATGGAATGTAATACGACAATTGGGTTTATTCTCTTTTTCACATCTATTTTTACAAGTTTTCATATCACAAGTCAACATTTTGCCGCGTTATTTCGTAAAATGAACCGATGATGCCTCGACCATAGTTCGCACAAGAATGATGACGTCACGTTTTCAAATTTCACTTGAGGCCATTTGCGAGCCCAGCCGGCTCAATGGAACCGGTATGGGGAGTGGGGATAATACGCTTTTAATCACTTAGGGCAGGTCTACTAATATTCATATGTCTATGAGTAATACTCATTGTAATATGGGGAAAATCGACTATCGGGTGCTATAGAAATAAATGTATTATTTTATATTCGTCCTTTAGGATGCAGTGTTGAGGATCATTCTGCGAAGAGAAAGAAGTGAACGTTCGGTCTACATCTAGAATGACCTTATGTATTAGTTGGTAGGAATGCCAAACGCCAACAAGTTGTTCCACAGCCTAACTCTTTACAAAAATAACGAGTCGTGAAAACCTGTGTCTCCCGGCAGTCCCGTTGTTAACAGGTCCACCTTGCTCACATTGTCTTCATGGTTGTTGGACGAACAAATAAAACTAGAAAACGGAAGATAGTAGGAAGAGTAGGAGAGGAAGAGGAAGTAGAGCTAAACTTTGAGAGAATATAACTCGCAATAGAAACGCTACTTCACGATATCCCTGGTGAAAGAAGATAAAATAATATTCCATGGCTACGCTGTATCCTCTGCGATTTACATAATCGAGGAAGACGATCCAAGTAGCTTTAAGAGTGATTAAATAAACCAACACGAAAAATAAACTAATATTACAAAAAGGACCACGAAAAAGACAGTGGTAAGCGGAGACGATAGACTGGGGAGGGTGTCGGTTTCGAAGTTCGCTAGGGAACAAAATGACAAGAAAGAATAAGCGTGTGCATTTAATTTTAGTAGCAGTCAAATGTCAAGTAAAGATAGCGTTATGTTGTGTGCCTAACCCAAAACTAAGAAACCAAATTATCAGTCTTGGAAACCAAAAGATCTAAAAGAAAACATGATCTAACAGAAAGTGATTTATGCAGTGGAGAATCTAACTAGTAGTTCTGTGACCTTGCGTCCAAAAAAGTGTTCTTATTCAAAAAAATCAATACCAAAATTTGATTCTTAAATATGACCTCAACTTTTTTCACGCAGGTAGATACCATAATATTGAAAAGCTCAGTCAAAGTAAAGCTTGCTTGAATAATACAGTGGATGCAGCAGATTTTGGAAAACGGAAACGGAGCGTACAAACATATTTACAAAATGATGAAATGCCAAACGGTCGAGTTAAAACAGTTGCAAGATTCCGAAAATCATGACCACGTAGGTGCCCCAGTGGAAGCGACCTAAAAGTAGACCGAGCAAGTGGTGGAATGACTTAGCGGAAGAAGATTCGAGCAAGGATGGAAGGCTAGAATCATGGAGAAGAATGGGAACCATAACCATAGTCTAATTAGATTGAAAAAATAATCCGTAAAAACGTAGTTTATTTAATTATTGAAGACAATATTAGCGATACTTAAACGAAAATTTGAAACAGAAAAATCAGAAAAAGATATGGTCACATCTAGGACTCAGAACCCAGGACCCTTGCCTTGCCGGGACACCGCTCTACCAACTGAGCTAATGGGACCCTATCTCCTTCGGTCATATTTAACTGTATCATACTTTGATTAAGAACTACCGACATTGCCTTCATTTTTCTCACCGCACATTTTTATTGACAACTATCTTTATGTTGAAGTTTTATTTTACTACTTTTATTTCTTTTTGGGTTGACTGAGGAATGGGCCTTCCTTCCTTCCTCCGCTTACAACTGAGCTCAATACTGAAAGGGTGGGACCGACATTCATCTCGTATTTTAACTGCTGTAATGTCTTCAAATTTCAGAATAATGTGTATATGTCCGCGGGTGTGTGCGTGATTGCCACCAAAAGTTGATAGAATGCATTGTCATCGACAACGAGTTCGGCTCGATCGGATGGCGGGGAGTGGGTTAATTTCGACTTCCAAGATTCCTTCATACGTTCATTCAAGAAAACAAAAGTTAAATTCAAATAATGTTTTTAAAAACCGCAAAAATTTAATCTTTCTTTCGTACTGTAAAGAATTTCGTTCCCAAAACGATCCTGATCCACGATGTGGATCCCGAAATGGCAAAACCATTAAATAGCCAGGTACTTCCCAAACTTTCCTCTTCTGCATCTCTTTCACCTAACAACTTTCACTAATACTCCAATTTTTTGTGCTTTCTTAAGTAACAAGATTTTATTTTTATTATAAGTCCCATTTGCTAAAAACTGAATGTCACCCTAGCTGTCTTTATTATCTACATTGTTTCTTCTTGGGAATAATCATTAATAATTAGTTATGGTTCAAATATTGTTACAATATACTGTCCAATTACCCATAATACATATGTTTTCTTTCTTTTTAAAATATTTGGTGTTTGTACGGAGTACGGTATGTTTGTGATAACTCTATGTTTGCTTCACTCAAATGTGAATTGTTAACCTCGATACAGGCTTAGTCCTAGTGAGGTTGATTTTTATGAGAAACACATGATTTATGTATAGTGAGTTGCTATAAATAAATTGGGGATGCCATAGTACCACTGGTTTCGGATAGTCAATAGAATTTGAGACTTTTGTGTAAACATTACATTATCGAAATTATTTAGATTTTTTTTAATGACTATTTTCCGTGTACCAATTTTAAGAGCCTCTTGAGAGGGACGGCCTTTTTCATACAAAACTTAAATTTGGATTCAAGATCAAAATACCCAACCAAAATCAATCATTTTTTTATTCACAGGGAATATATATACTTTATTTACTTAGGTTTTAAATCTTAAAATATAAGCCAACAAAAATGATTTTTTTACGATTTGTAGAGAATCTTTGCAATTAATGTACATTAATAGTAATCCCTTAATGGGATATTTTCACAAACTGTTAATACCATGAAAAACATATGGAAGATTTAAAGTTTTTTTTCTGATTCTGATTATTGTACTAAAAATGTGTAATTATGATATTTTCATTCCAAAAATTGATTTAAAAAACCGCACATTCCGAAACGGTTGCAACTGGCTACAACAACATAGAAACCGCCACTGGCTGGTAAGACGGCTGTCACCTTTAATAAAAACGAACATGGCAAATCGAAAATCGCACATTTTAAATTATTACAAAAAAATTAGTCATCAACATATAAAAATACCTTCAAAAACACTATCCATTTTTTTTCTTCAAACAATAAAAAACAGTGAAATTAACCAATTTATCCGTACTAGATATTTGTTAAACCGAAATAATTAATAAAATGAGTTTCAGTTTGGTTGTGTATTTTAGCCTCAAAACCAAATTTGATTTTTGTATGCATAACCAATTTCTACCGATTTATAACAAGTTTCTCGTTAACTCTTCAAGTTCTAAAAACCATTTTTTTTAAGATAATATTTATACATTTGTTATGCCGAAACGTTAATTATATGAAATTCCCTCGATAGAAAAAAATCGCAAACTGAGCTCCGAAAATTATTTAAAACACGTTTTGCTGTTATTTAATATGTTATAGGCATAGACATATGAATATTAGTAGACCTGCCCTAAGTGATTAAAAGCGTATTATCCCCACTCCCCATACCGGTTCCATTGGAGCCGGCTGTGCTCGCGTATGGCCTCAAGTGAAATTTGAAAACGTGACGTCATCACTCTTGTGCGAACTATGGTCGAGGCATCATCGGTTCATTTTACGAAATAACACTGCAGAATGTTGACTTGTGCTATGAAAACTTGTAAAAATAGATGTGAAAAGGAGAATAAACCCAATTGTCGTATTACATTCCATATATAAGCATTATTTTACTTTATTTTAAGCATATTCACATCGTATAATATAGATCAGTTGTTACTATCACATCGAGAAACGTCTGGACGCGAAACACAATGCTGGTTGGTTGCTGGGAAGTAAATTATGAACATTTATAAAAGTATCTTAACTAAATACTTAAACGAAATATTCGACTCTGAAAATGGAACCGAATTTTTGTGCCGAATTTCGACTTCGCAAATTTGTTCATAACGTGGCGAGTAATTTGCGCTCCCATGTAAAAATGTCTATTCATTCAAAAGCAGATTTTACTTTTAAGAAGTAAATGGTGATATTATAATGCGAGATGCCTATTTACTGTCAGATTGATTTATTGACGAATCACAGTCAGCTTCACTCCCTTCGTTCTTCAACAGTTGATTTTACCCCTCGCCATTATCTTCTCGTCTATTAATTCCTATGTCTGTGGTTATAGGCATGATAAAATTCACAGCGTAGCTTTAAATGCAACCAAAGCATTTCTCGAGAGATTTTTGCTCTATTTCAAACGTGTCGTGTTTTATTAAATATTTTCACCCATCTCGATAAATTATTATCGTATTTTTTTTTGTTATATTAGCGCGCTCCCTCTAACATTTGTATTTACATATCTCCCTTTCAAACCATCTTTGAGCGCGTACTACGGGGCCTTAACAAAACGATTTTTTTCTCTCCGAGGGACACTCTAGAATACAACAGTAAGTTATTTACTTTACAGACAGTTTCTTGGCACATTTTAAGCAGGCAGGCGTAAAAGAAACGCCATTACCGGCAGATAAAGCTGAGTTGTTATTATTACAGTAGCAACATGCCTAATGCCGTCCAGGGAGGCACAGGGCACAAGTTACATAGTTTCTGGAGCCGCCCTTTAAGAATTACAGAAGGAAAACAGTGGCTGATGGATGTAAAAACTCTAAATGGCACAAACTTTTAGCCGTTAGATGCAGTACCTATCTACTACGAAATGTTAAACTTTAATTTCTTGCATAAATGAATATTGAACACCTGAAGCTTGGAATACATCAACACACGAGTTAACAAGAACAAAACTCCTTCAGAAATTCTCAAACTATGCAGAAAGAACAAGCGAGGTTAAATTTGGCGTTATGTAATTTGCACAACTTTTCCTTCTGAAACTTCAGTGATAAAGCGTAGCACTACTAAATCATTCAAAATCAAGTGTTTGTTATATGTTGGAAAATTTGATCGCTTAGACATATTATTATTGATGCTTTAAGTAATTACTGCGACTAGAACATAACTTGGCCTTAGAAATAATCAAGCATTTCTCCAAAGTCCAGAAAAAAATGTAGTATCAGGCCTATAAAAACTCATTTAAAGTGCAAAATCTCCTACTTATGTACACCTTTTCGGTTATGGTTTTATTTTACAATGTGGAAAATTAAGTTCTTTCGAAAATGATCGGAAAACATTTTAATATATGTACATGAACATCACAGAATAAAATAAAACACGCTTCTGGGCAATGTTTTTTTATGCATAAATCAATACAGGCGGCTGACGTTAAGCAGGAATTTTAAACTTATAATCATCTACATAAGGAGTGTTATTGTTTGTGGCCCGATTCCAAACGTTACATTCGGTCATGCAAACGGTCATTTCCAGTACGATCATGAACTTTGGAATATAAACTATACATGGTGTCCGGAAACTCGTAGTACAAGCGGGAAACTGGTGAATCTCCATCACATTTGGAGTCGATTTTGTAGTATATATTTTTTTGATTTGAGCTTTCGTTTTCGAGTAAATCGAGTCAGAAGTTGATTTTTTTTTGGATCAAATTCTTATAAATTATTACTGAAGATCAAAGTACCCAACTAATTAAAACTATTTAAAAATTTAAAAGTAAAACAAATAATGACGAAAAAATTTGAACCCTGAAATAGCCGAAAAATATATTTTTTTGGTTTTTTTTTTTTTTTTTTATCAAAATGCTCAAATCAAAAAACTTTGTTTATTTGGGTTCCCCGTGTGGTATACATTCTCCAGTTTCCGGCTTGTACTACGAGTTTCCGGACAATACACAAATATAAAACTGTGATTACAAGTAAAATGAGAATATAATGAAAACATAAAAAAAGAAACAATATTAGTAAAACGTGACAGTAACATAAAGTAAAATAGAAACTGTAACTATACTACACATTTAAGACAAATCACCAAAACTACATTAACAACCCTCTTATAATTTGTAGGATTCAACAAAGTGCCTGGTATAGATTACGCTTAATTCTGTAAATAGTGTCATTACATATATTAATAGTACACCCAAACTTGTTGCCTAGATCGTGCACCCTATTGGTTAGTGAGTGTGTCTGATAGTTGGTTGTGTATGTATTACAGAAGAATGTTACATTTTGTTTTGTGTTCGGTACATGGAATTTTATAATGGCACCGAAATATTATTATGTTAGTATAGAAACAATGGACAACAATGGACAATGTGGACACCATGTATAAAGAACATATTTTTTATGGTTTTCTTAACAATTGAAATCAACTTTGGTCGAATGATATCTATATTACGTATAAAATAAAATGAAATTTGAATCATTCACAGGTTATCAAGCAAATAAATAAATAAACATGACTCGGGGGGTATGTCACTAACCCCTCAAATAAAATTAAAATAATCGTCAAATTCGAAGGGAATTTCGTTTGATTATTTATTGTTATTTGTCAATGGGGGCGCTGCCGTCCATTGTTTCTATACTAACATAATAATATTTCGGTGCCATTATAAAATTCCATGTACCGAACACAAAACAAAATGTAACATTCTTCTGTAATACATACACAACCAACTATCAGACACACTCACTAACCAATAGGGTGCACGATCTAGGCAACAAGTTTGGGTGTACTATTAATATATGTAATGACACTATTTACAGAATTAAGCGTAATCTATACCAGGCACTTTGTTGAATCCTACAAATTATAAGAGGGTTGTTAATGTAGTTTTGGTGATTTGTCTTAAATGTGTAGTATAGTTACAGTTTCTATTTTACTTTATGTTACTGTCACGTTTTACTAATATTGTTTCTTTTTTTATGTTTTCATTATATTCTCATTTTACTTGTAATCACAGTTTTATATTTGTGTATTCAAAGATCTATTTTGTACCTACTTTATAATGGACTAGCTGACGTGTGCCCGGCGTTGCTGGAGGTTATTATAAGGAGATAGACATATGCCATCGCAGATTTTTCTGTAGGCCTTTTTAAGATATACAATGTTGATGTATCTCTTAAGGTTTAGCCAGCTTCAGCAATGTAAGCGCCCGAAAATATTTTATTTAAGAGTTGATTACAAAACATCTACTTTTCTCTTTTTTCTATAAATTTAATATGCGTTTATTATATACATAAACCTTCCGGAAGAAATGCTTTAAATGATAGTGAAAACCCTAACAAAACCCATTGCGTAGTTTAGAAGAACTAAGCGTACAAACAGATAGAAGCGAATAGTGACTTTATTTTATACTATATAGAGATTACATCTACATACTGTTATTATTTCCTATATAATATAGAGATTACATCTACATACTGTTATTATATCCTATATAATACAGATATTCTTCTATGTACACAGCATCATGTATCACTTTAATGCATAAGCCTTTTTGGCGTATAAATACAATATCGACGCGATACGAATGCCGTTTTAATCTCGGCCGAAAAGATTCTAGTTTGGGGCGGGACGAAGTTTTGGGCAGAAACACAATATCCACCAGCAGAGACGAACAACGCAAAAACTAGCAGCGAACAAATAATAATATAACAGATAAATAATAGCCGGCGATGTAGCCAGGCAGGGGAAGAGGGTGAACTACAACAGGGGTGGATAATATTTTACTAAACAACGAATTAGAAATGGAAAAAGGATGGAATTCACTTCATATCATCTCCTGATATATTATGCACTTTTACTAAGTAAGGCCCCATTCACAAGAGATTGAAATTTTCGGCGTCTATAGGAGAATAAGCGCTCGGTCGCCGTAACTGAGCGAAGTTTGACATTCTCAATAAGGTTTTTTATCTCTAACTACCTAGTTTGACTATAAGTTTTGCATTTGAATCGAAAAATCTATTTACATAAAGAAGAGTGTCCGTGGTGGGCGGCGTGGATTTGATTTTTATACAAATCTACAATTTTATTTCGAGATTGATGAAGTTATGCAAACTTGAGCTTCAACACGAGAGGAAGTTCACTGTCTACATCTGATTTCAATAAAGATATATGGGTAAAATAAGTTAGCGTCTTGCCTTATAATTAAAAATATTTCAACGCTGCATATCTCAGGGTGGAAATGATGCTGCTACTTGAAAAAAGAACTGTGCAAATTTGAAGTCGCCAGAGCGCTATGGAGAACAGATTTTCAAGGACCATGCTTAGAGGCAATAACTAATTGGATTTAATTTTAATAAACCTATTTCAATGTCACCATTCATAAACAAATTATGAAGCAAACTCGCCAATTACTGCCCACAGTTTAACAAATGAATATCCCAATGATATTGACATTTTTGATGTAACAATTTCTTAAATATACTTTAAAAAAAATTAATTCAAGATATTATTTCTGATAATTACAGTTTATAATTATTATGTTTTTTATACATATATATATAAAATAGTACACAACTGCTGATCCTGTACAAATCGCAAGTGCGCCCTACTGTCGAATTTGGCAGCCATCTCTGGTCCGGAGCCCCTAAATACTGGAAAAAAAACCCTCGACTCTGTGCAAAAACGGGCGGTCCGTTTGATAGATTCCCCAATCTTAACAAACGGACTGCAATCTTTAGAGCAGCACAGGCGTCAGGTAGGTATGCTGTCCTTGTTCTATCGGTATTACAATGGAAGATGCTCTGAGGAACTAGCGTCATTGATCCCTTCGGCACCGGTGCGTAGTCGGAATACACGCCAAACGCGCGCCCAACATTTGTACACGGTTGACATTTGTCACATGAGAACGGGTCGCTTCTACGACTCGTTCTTAAGTTCAACAGCTCGGCTGTGGAACGAACTGCCGGCCTCTGTGTTTCCTCCCTCCTACAACATGGGACTCTTCAAGACCCATGTTCACTCCTTCCTCTCCACAAAAAGACCCTCCACACAGCATCCCCAAAGATGACATAGGCCCTGAGGGAAATTATTTTCTTCAGGGCCTCCTGTGTGGAGTAAATATAAAAAAAAAAATTTTAAAAAATACAACTGTAATCTAAGAAATTATTTTTTGAAACCATTGTTTACAACCCTTATGTACAAAATTGTAAACATTTCAATGTTCCCAGTGTAAAAGCATCACAGGCATGTATGTCAATTATATAAAAATAAATAATTATAGGTAAAAAAAACTCCTCTGAACGATGCTCACTAAATGAATGTCTAATAGGACAGAGCGTTATGCCTAAAATGAGGTTTTAGTATAAAACCAATACCGTCATAGACATATGAATATTAGTAGACCTGCCCTAAGTGATTAAAAGCGTATTATCCCCACTCCCCATACCGGTTCCATTGAGCCGGCTGGGCTCGCGTTTGGCCTCAAATGAAATTTGAAAACGTGACGTCATCATTCTTGTGCGAACTATGGTCGAGGCATCATCGGTTCATTTTACTAAATAACACGGCAAAATTTTGACTTGTACTATGAAAACTGGTAAAAATAGATGTGAAAAAAGAGAATAAACCCAATTGTCGTATTACATTCCATATATAAGCATTATTTTACTTTATTTTAAGCATATTCACATCGTATAATATGAATCAGTTGTTACTATCACATAGAGAAACGTCTGGACGCGAAACACAAAGCTGGTTGGTTGCTGGGAAGTAAATTATGAACATTTATAAAAGTGTCTTAACTAAATACTCTGAAACTAACTACGACTCTGAAAATAAAAGCTGCCTTACTTTGCCGAATTTGGACTTCGCAAATTTGTTCATAACGTGGCGAGTAATTTGCGCTCCCATGTAAAAATGTCTATTCATTCAAAGCAGATTTTACTTTAAAGAAGTAAATGGTGATATTATAATGCGAGATGCCTATTTACTGTCAGATTGATTTATTGACGAATCACAGTCAGCTTCACTCGTTCCCTCGTTCCCTCGTTCTTCAACAGTTGATTTTACCCCTCGCCCATATCTTCTCGTCTATTAATTCCTATGTCTGTGAATACCGTACATTTTATGTTCAGTCACTTGGTCGGAAATCGAACCAAATCCAATCCAAACCAAACTGTACATAGCCAATAAAACACTGAGGCTTTCAATCTGTGAGTTTTGGGTTTAACTTCATCAAAAATTATATTAAAATATTATATTTGTCAGTAGCGGAATCTACCATCAGATACCGTATAACGTTTGGGAAAACTCGTGCAAGACAAATATAGGTTACATTCGAACAATCCAAAACTCTATGACTAAGCTTTTGGTAAGCAAAAGTATTTATGCACAAAGAAGAGATATTAAATTAGTACGAGTCAGTTAATATATTACCTGTTAGAGGGATATTATGGTTTAAAATTGCTTTCCAAAACCTATTGTCGGATTCCATATATTTTATAAGTAGATCATACACACGGCACAAGATTTAGTCAAAATGAAGATATGTCCATTACAAAAATTACTAAATACGGCCAACGAACATTCGCTTATCTTGTATCTTCTATATATAAGATGTAAAAAGCGAAACAACTAAAAAAATGGTTAATAGATTAGGATTGTATTGTTTATAAATACATTAGTATGCATTGATTGTATGCGTGTAATTTATAAATATGCCTAAGAATATGCTAAAGCAAGTTGTGTGTCTTTGAGTTTGTGTGCGCCTACGAGTATATTGACTGTGTTAAATGTATCTGTCTTTGTATTATAGTCCCTTGGAATGTTATTCTTATTTACCTATTTTCTATATTGTGGCTTCACGTTATACGTGTGTTAGTTAAGTTAGTGTTATAATTAATATTGTGAAATTGACCTGCTGACAAACCGCTTTGGCAGTTTAACGGGTGCTTGTAATGAAGAATAAAAAAATAAATGTAATGACTACCGATGAAAACGACATGAATCTCTCTCGAGATTTATTTAGGGTTTAATTTCGCTGAAAAAGTATCAGGAGTCGGAAAAGAAGCCGAGTAAAGAACCGAGGAAGGAGTTAGATGGGTGGGGGCGTAACACAGGCAATAATTCTCGGACAGCTCCGACTCCTTATTCTATATAATGTATTATTATGTCTTGTAGTAGCCGAGATCTTACAACTGTACACGATGCTATAAACGATGAAAGCCAAAATAGTAGACGAGGTGTACCAAAAATTAAAAAAAGCACCGACTTCGTAATTGCGATAGTTTTTAAGCCCGCCCTAGTTTCTGCCTCGAATTAAAGCAATACTTGATTTAAAACTCCGGCTTCATCAAACTATCGACGCACGGTGGGCTGAAAATCGTCTTTCACAGACAGAGACTTGAATTTTCAAGGGTATTTTTTTTTGGCTAGAAATGGATTCTGCTGATCATTACTATGCTATAAAATTCCGTACGAAGCAATTGCGTGTACAAATGAAGGAGTTATATAGTGTAAATAAAATATTGTAAACTAGACAAAGCATACTCATATGTAAAGCATTTAAGCATTAAAATGAATCATCAACATAAAAAAGTTTTTCAATACGAATTATGTCAAAAAATACAAATAAATAATAGTATACTGTGTGTAAGGATAGAATGGCCAATCTTGTGATTCCAGAGATAGCCTCATTTTTAACGTCAGTGCCATACAAATTTTTCTTAAAAAAATGATAACTCCTTCATTTGTACACGCAATTGCTTCATACGAAATTTTATAGCATAGTAATGATCAGCAGAATCCATTTCTAGCCAAAAAAAAAACCTTTGAAAATTCAAGTCTCTATGTCTATGAAAGGCGATTTTCAGCCCACTGTGCGACGGACCGAACGGGGCAAAAAAATATTTACAAAAATCAACAACCAAAAAAACATTTGAGAAACCAATGGCGATCATTCTCTATATCCATAAATTGCCACACAGTCTCTAAGTAGGCACTATCCGAAAAAAAACAAGGTTTTCCTTTTGAAGTGACAACTTCTCTAAATTAATTCGCCATGTTACAGTACTATCGTGGTGGGAGGGATTTGAGGGGGTTAGGGGGCGGCGGGTGAGGGATAGACGAAAAGTTTTCTACACAAAGTTTATTTCTTGGGGAACTGCGTAAGAAAAGCCGAGGGGGTGTGTCTTCTCCACCCATCTCCCCCGCCCTGCCCCTCGCCGTGGCACGAGGCATACTCTCATCCATCAAAGGTGAGCCTCCCAAACTGTGCGAAATACTGAGTATACAAATACACAACTTATTTATATATTTATTTCTATTTTGACACATTCGTATTTCCGTTCCTATGGCACCAATTTTAATATCGGATATCGACAAGACAGCATCCCTCTCGCATAAACACTTACGTGTTTGACGATAATACCATGTTATCATTAAATTACGTACAGACCGATAGACTATGATTTACAAGTTTTTTTTTTTGGTGTCTGGTAATAAATTTTTTTTTTTTATGAAAAACATAAATAAAAGTTTCGGTTAGAACTTTAGGCCAGTCCAATAAACGTCCACCCCGCAGCATCCCTCTTCCTATGCAGCGGGAAACGGACGGTGCAGATCATGTGGTACAAAACAAACATAAGAAACTAACACTGTTCGACTCTTTTTTGTTTAAGACGACTCATATGTGTAACGAGCTACCGGCATCTATTTATCCACTTTCATGTAATCCGGGTCTCTTTGAGATTCGCATTAATAAATCCCTTCCTACAGCCTTTACCTTAATCCGCCTCACAACGCTGCCCAACCTGGTGGCGACATAGCTCACCTGCCTTTACAATGTACAGGGGCGCTCTTGGGAGATAAAAACACAAAGATAAAAACTGAAAATATTTTATTAAATAATGAAAAAATATATATTACAAACTGAATAGACGTTTCTTCAGATAGTTAAATGAAAATTAAATAGCTGAAATCTGAAGCAGCAGAAACTCTCGAACAGTGAGTTCTGGCATCACAAAACTTGCTCAGCTCTTTTAACCTGATGTCTATTGTCAGCTTTCAAAGTTCACGAATTTCTAAATCAGCCATGAAGCTTTGAAATAATAGCCACATTGTTTATAGAAAAAAAAGAATTGATATCTCGGGCGAAACTCGATATGTGTAACGCGCGAAAAAGCGAAACCCCATCCGTACGCCTAATATCTTGTTCATAAATTGACACGAAAATCTATAATCTTTGCGCTACGTCTGGGGATCGAATCCTCAACACTTCGACTGTTAGTGCAACACTGAAAACACTTTGATAAATTCTAACAAAGGGTTATTAACTTCAAATTACACATACCTATTCAACACATAAACTATACATTCTTACTAAATACACTTAAAATACATTCTCTAGAAAACAGAAGAAGAATAAATGACCTAACTTTTTTATTTAAGATTATTAACTCCAAACTAGACTGTTGTGAACTCCTACAATTCATAGATTTCAGAGTACCTACTCGAGCAACAAGGCAAAATATATTATTCTGCAACAATAACTTTAGTACCAACTATCACATACATGCGTCTATTTCTCGCTTTCACACACTTGGAAACAAATTCACCTCAAATATCGACATATTTAATATAAGTTTGCCTGTGTTCAAGAGATACCTGAATGACATTTTTATGTAGCATATTTAAAGAGCGATTGCGTATATTTGTTGTTTTCTTATAGATATGTTGTGAGCTCAAAAAAAAATTGTTATTTTTGTGTTGATGTTTTAAAAATAAAACCTTCTGTTGTCACTGTATTATGCAGTAAATTATGTAAAATATGTATAATGTAAAAGCCCACGAGGGCGTTTAAATTAATATATAAAATAAATAAATTCGTTTTAAAAGGGTTTAATAATAAATCAAAACAGTTTAAGAAGAATCCGAAAGCTTCCGAGGGGATGGAAAGTCAGAAAAATAATTACAAGTAGTCTCCACTCCGCCCGTTGTAAAATAATCCAAGTCGCATTAGTGCGAGGCGTAATGAACACCACTAAGTTACTCCTCGCTTCTGCTGCGCCCCGCACCCCCGCCCCACATCATCCCTTATTTAAATATTATTATTCTAATCCGTGTTATTGTTGAGGGATGATAGTTTAATTTCTTCAGCCACTTTGAATTAAACGGTACGAAGACGGTGTCAATATATGGCACTCCCACAACTACACGGTTAAAATATGTCAAAATGAGAGAATGGACTTCAAAGGAGGTACAAGCCAAAAATGTATATATTCTTGGTATACCTTATATTGTAGGTAATAGGCATTACAATCGCTTGACAAACGGAGTCTAGAAACGTTCGATTTCAAGCGCAAAACTGGTTTTCATTTATTCTGTAAATAATTTTTTAAGAAAGCAAAAAAGTTAAACAAGAGAAACTGTCACAGATAATCTTAGCTATAATACTGCATTTTTTTTAAGTTGTTTCCTTTAAGAGTTCATACATTTCTATTGAAAAAAAATTTGTTAGTAGTTTACATTTATATTTTTTATTGAGTAATTTATTTTTTTATTTGTATTCTACTCAAGCGAAACGATAGAAAAACCTTTGATTTATCTAAAGCATATTTTTTGGTATTAATAATGTACACCAATTTGTTATAAAGATTAATCAAAATAGTGATTTGGCATTAAGCTTCGCCTTTAAAGTTGTGCATCTTTACTAAGTATGTATATGGGATTTAACTGCATTACAATTTAAAAGTACTACTCTATAATAATATTATCTGTATAGCTATAACCTAGTACGTAGTTCTGTGAACAGTTTAGTCTAAAAGAAAGTATTTTAATTATTGTCTCTTATTTAAAAAATCAAAACCAAAATTTCCTTTTGAAATCATAAGGTTTGTATGTGGGTGCTTAAATACCTTCTTACCAATAAACCATATTTTTATATTTTATGAAAAAAAATCAAATAAGTAATAATACAATTTGTCCAAAGAAACGTTAATATCTCAATGAAAAAAATTTCAGACTTCTTCTTCGGCATGTAGGTACAATTATATTGAAAAAAAAAAGTGCAAATAAACACGACGATTTTAACCTTTAAAACGGCCACAATCTATATATAAATGGTTCCATGATAACTCAACACAGTGACAATTCAACACACTTGTAAAAAGTCATTAGAAACGATGAAATTTTTTTTAACCTAAATTACTTAACCCAGTTAATAAAGTTTTTGTTTCATCACTTTCCATGACTTTATATAACTTTTTAAAGATGTGATGAATTTTCACTGTGATGATTTATCCGGTCACCTATACATATATATATCATCTCTAATTACCTCTGTGGAATAAAAGAGATACCTGCGCTTTGCTTAGCGACCTTAAATCAGGACTTTCAGTTGGAATAGGTTGTTTCACAGAATTTAAACAATTCATCAAATTTCAAAGATTATTTTCATGTTCTCTATTTAAGTTCTGTTATTATTTCAGTTCTATTAAGCTACTGGCACATAATAATTTACAAACAGAACTTGCAAATGAACTATGAAATTTCATGAATTGTTCAAATACTGTGAAACAACTGGCCTTTAGTATTTTTTAGTTAAGGCCCCGTCGTAAGCGTTCATAGATGGTTTAAAAGGGAGATATGTAAATACGAATGTTAGAGGGAGCGCGCTAATATATAAAAAATCGATAATAATTAAGCGCAAATTGTGAAAACATTTAATAAAACACGACTCGTTTATAGAGCAAAAATCTCTCGACATATGCTTTAGTTGCATTTAAAGATACACTGTGAATTTTTTCATACCTTTAACGTATTAAATAACAGAACAAAACGTGTTTTAAATTATTTTCGGAGCTTATTTTGCGATTTTTTTCTAGGGCATTTATTTCATAGAATTAACGTTTCGGCATAACACATTTATAGATATTATCTTTTAAAAAAGACGGGATTAATGGGTTGCTTCACAGAATTAGAATAATTCATAAAATTTCATACTTAAAATTCAAGTTCTATGAAAGTTATATTCTACTTCTGTTATTATTTTAACATGGGCCGGTTGTTTCACAGTACTTTGAGAATAACAGAACTTGAATAAGACTTTCACATAGGATAGAATTGAATATTGATTTGATGAATTGTTCGAATTCTGTGCGACAACCTGTCCTTAGTATTCGGTTATGATCATCGAAATAGCAACTAGGTACGTTCAAAATGTTGTTTAGAATTAAAGGAAAAGACAATTTACACCAAAAACCTATGCACATGTCTGCTTCATTGACTAGATCTGAAACGCAAGGAACTACAAAACTTTTTTTTAATTTCTTCGATATTAACTATGTTACAATTTTCAGATTTTATGTTTTAGAATAGTTTTATTTTGTGATGTAGATTTGTTACACATTTTTTAAAAATATTTCGCTACCGGTTTCGTTACATCCCTATTATTAATATTTCGCTACCGGTTTCGTTACATCCCTATTATTAATATTTCGCTACCGGTTTCGTTACATCCATATTATTAATATTTCGCTACCGGTTTCGTTACATCCCTATTATTAATATTTCGCTACCGGTTTCGTTACATCCCTATTATTAATATTTCGCTACCGGTTTCGTTACATCCCTATTATTAATGTTTCGCTACCGGTTTCGTTACATCCCTATTATTAATATTTCGCTACCGGTTTCGTTACATCCCTATTATTAATATTTCGCTACCGGTTTCGTTACATCCTTATCATTAATCAACGTTTCTAAACGGAACGTTTTAAATCAAAAGATTTTTTCAATTTATATTTGTGTTTCAGGCTAATAATTATTATATATAATAATTTGTTATCCTTTGTGCTTTGCATAAAAACCTTGTCCTGTAAAAACATAATTTTACCTTTAATAAAAAAATAGTAAATATTTATCTTTCTTACGTGCATCGCATCGCTTATTTATTAAATGAGAATACACCAATTAACATCAATAATTTGATTCGGAGTTAGTTCAAATGCCCTCGCTTATTTATTACATAAGACATACACTATTTAAAACGAATAATTTGATTCGGAATTAGTTGAAAATCAAATTCCACCTCACAGATGAAAAATGTGTCGGTATGCGAAAAATCTATTTAGTTTCAACAGAATTTCTCTTCCCACTAGCATAACTATCGCGTAACCATGTAGGTGTAATAGAGTCACTAGTTTTGTGAGACGTGTGCCATTATTATCACATTTTAAAGAAAGAAAATGGTTCGTGTGTGGTAGCATTATCTACAGAAAAATAATATGGAATAAAATCATGCCATCTTTGATACTAACGATTCCTAATCAAAGACAACTGAATCCTATGTGCAAAGAATTAATGACATACAAACTTTCCTCCGCAGTTAACTAAGCAATAGATAAGCTAGGTACCCTGAAGACGAGTCAATTAATGATAGTTTCTTAAATAACCAAACCTAACAACGCCAAACAGAATCTAACAAAGTCGATCGAGTGACAATCTTCATCTAATGCGACACAAGACAGCTAAATAATAAAACAAAACATGTCAATCTCCTCGTAACTGTGACCCGTACTTATCACAACCTGAACTCATCAAAACACTATTATAATTAATTATAACGTTTGTAAAATACGTTCTAAAAATGTTGATTAGAATTTTAGACTGCTTACCAGTGGAAATAAATTAGATAAATCAAAATAATTCTTGCAGATGGCAAGTGCAGTAAATTTCCAATTATTCGGAATTCTTGTATGGCATGTTTGTAAAAGACGAGGTGGTGTTTATTGCAGTGCCCGAATTCGATAGTGCATAAGAAAAATCGAACAAAAACAACGAAGCATTTTTTGTAGCCAATATTAATTAATTAATTTGGTTTAATTATTGTTTGCCAACGTTAAAATCTAAAATTGTGTTCTTCAAATATCGGGGACCTAGGTACCCCAATTGAACGTCTCGACGGAAAATCAGCGTTGTACTTGTAAAAAAAGAGATCACTCCAGAGACCTGCCTAAACTGTTCAGGTGAACACATCCCTCTCTTCCATTAATTAATATAAATATCACATAAAACTTTTTTTCACTTCACTGTGCTCGATCACGACACATAAATACATCACAATAGCTCTACCTAGTACCTACTGTGGAAATAAAACGACATGATATCACATTTACTAATCATATTGCTAAATAGCAAACAACAAGCGCGAGAAAAAACATTGAAAATAATAATGTGAATTATTTAAAATATATAACATGTATAAAAAAAACTCACCATTCCATTGTCCATGCCGGCATATGGAGACTGGAATCCAGCTTTTTCTGTGACTGCAATTTAAAAAATAAACATCTCGTAAAAAAGCACAGAAGTTTGAGAAACTGTTGTCGCGTCATTAAATATTATAATTACTATTTTTTGTCAAATTGACAGTAAAATTGTTTTATGGATTATATATATTATTTATATTATTATGAATTCTGATACATAAAAGAGGTTGATATTAGAATTAGACACGTTTTTGATAACCTTTAAACTCGAAAGAGTTCAAATGGATAATTATACTGAAATTGATTCTATAATAACGTAATCAATAAATTTATAAACAGAAGTAAATAACAAATCGTTTTTACTTTTCTATTCAAGAAACGTTTATAAATAATTAAATACATAGATACGGGAGTTGGTAAATTTTAGTTGGACAGCTTTCGTTAAACTCAATTTATTCCACTTTGTTTTATTTATCATCTTCCCGAAACACTCAACTTTATATTCCAAGTTTTAGGCACTTTATACACAGTTTAACACTTTATATAATAATATTGTTAGCGTAAAGTTAAGTCACGGATAAATCCCACTTAAGTTATATCGTTAAACTCACTATACAGTTCATGTTTTATTAATCGTGCTTTTGACACTTAAACATCTCTTCAATTAAAAGAGAAAAAAAGCTGAAAATATATTTTTAAAATAAATGTACATTGTTTCATTTAATTTTTGTAAACATTTTTATTATATTGACATCGTTTTGGGCTTTATATTCTGAAATGATACATGCTTTCCTATGCGCACAATTCGAAAAACCAAAACTCTATTTTTCAAACCTAAAATTCTAGATATATCTGAGAATGATTTAAAAAATTGCATTTTAAGGCTAGTAGTTTCGCGGAATTAGAACAATTCATCAAATATCCAAGTAAATTTTCAAGTTCTGTAATTATTTTAGTTATGTGAAACAAATGGCCAGTAATTATATAATAATAGAACTTGAATAGAACCTTCGTTAAAATTTTCAAATTCTGCGAAACGACAAACAGTTCCATATGCATTTTATCTCATGGATATCTCCGACTTCTTCCACCATTCACTACTATGTATTACAATGTTAATGTTAAAAAAAAAACTACAACATCGACCTTAATTCGACCACATATCTCATTCTGGTGCAGGAATATTGCGTTAATGGTCGTCCCCGACTAAATACTCCTGGCACCTACAAGAACAAACTTTGAAATTTTCAGCGATATCGTTTGACTACTTTTCGAGTTTTGCGAGCACAAACAGCTGACGTGTACCCGGCGTTGCTGGGGGTTATCCTTAGGAGATATATACCACGGTAAACTTTTCTGTAGGCCTTTCTAAGATATACAATTACGTAGTACATTGTTGTTGTTTATTGCTTCTTTGCATTGCATCTTTTTTTACGTTAGAATTTTTAACCTCACTAGGACAAGTTTGTGTTGAGGTTAATCATTTTACAAAATAATAAAAAAAATAACATTATTTTGATGTTTTTCATAAGGTTTAGTCAGCCTTAATAATGCAAGCGCCCGAAAAGAATTTTTTTTCGCCTATTACAAAACATCGACTTTTCTCTACTTTCTATAAATATAATATGCATGTATTATATACATGAACCTTCCGGAAGAAATTCTCTTAATGATATTGAAAACCCTATCAAAATCCGTTGCGTAGGTTAGAAGAACTAAGCGCACAAACAGACAGACGCGGCACGAGAAAAGGACAGCCGACCATTTTCAATATATTAAGGCGATGCACTACGTCGTGAAATATTTTAAATTGAGCCGATATCAATAACAACCCTTACGTAGATGGCGATAAGGTTTAAATTCCCGCTTAACACCATCCGCCTGTTTTGATTTATGCAAGAAAAAAACATGACCAAAAAGTGCCTTTTATTTTATTTTATTTTGTGGATGTTTTTTATAAATAACTTAATTTGCCACATTATACAATAAAATCATAACAGAAAATGGGTTCGTAAGTAGGAGATTTTGAACTTTAAAGCAGTTTTCTTAGGCATTTACATTATTTTTTTTCTGTGCTTATAAAAAGACTTATCTAAAAAATACTCGATTATTTCAAACGCAAAGATGTATTCTACTCGCAGTATTTAATTAAAGCATCTGAAACATTTCTAGGCGACCAGATTTTCAAACCAAAAACACATGATTTTGCATTAGTACGTATGGCATCGCCTTAAATAATATTATAAGTCATAGCAAGTCTTCCATTCATTTCAGGTAGGGTTGAATGGGCCAGACACTAAACTAGGTTTATTGCAAAGACAGATTATTCCGTTCATTCAATGTCTGAAATTATTCGCACTGTGCATAGAAAAGTCACCATTCGAAGTACAATATTCTGGTTACATCTTAACCACAGAGGAAGAAATGAAGACGATAAATATAAATAGATAGTGTTAATCAGCCCGAAATACCCCCATCAGGAGAACAGATTAGGTGAAGGGGTGCGAATAAACTGAATAAACAGGGGTCTCGTTGGTGCCCGTGACCTAAAAAAGGTCATCCTTGAACTGTGCTCCACGCATCAGGCGTTTGAAATCATTTCAAGCAACATGGAAAAAGCTTTTAGTAATTTTTTTTTTAACTTAAGAATGAGTATTGCGTCAAGTTGTCACGCAGAAGAACATATTATTGCAATACAATAATATATTACATCAAAGCACCAGAATTCGCAATGGTCCGTAGACCTAGACAATCCAGACAAAAACATATATTCCAGCTTATGACGGCAGAGCGCACTGTTCAAAAGTAGGTGATGATGCAAAGGATTTTCTGCTTTATAGTTAGGATTTGTGTTTTATATTAGTGTAGACATTGCAACTTTCAGGTATGACGAAACATCATAATCATCAACAATCGACAACATAGTTATTCAACCGATTGAATGTTTTTTTGTTTATTTCTATATGATACATATTTCGTCTTGATTGAATGATTACCAAAGATCTAGGGTCTATTTCGATTAGAGCATTCCATTCTTGCTTGTTTTTGTCAAAATTTTTCATTATTTTAAAAGATCTCGTCCAATTGTTTTATTTAATTTCGACATACAAAATTTTACCAAACTGATTCGGAGGAATTCAAAAAATCATAAAAATGGACTCGCCCAAGTGTGTTTGAATTTGAGGGTGACCGGATAAATCATCAAAATGATAATTCTTCTCATCTTTAAAAAGTTATATAAAGTCATGGAAAGTAATGAAACAAAAACTTTATTAACTGGGTTAGT
Organism: Hesperophylax magnus; assembly: GCA_026573805.1. Lineage (NCBI taxonomy): Eukaryota > Metazoa > Arthropoda > Insecta > Trichoptera > Limnephilidae > Hesperophylax > Hesperophylax magnus. The sequence goes on along the minus strand of JAIUSX010000184.1, from coordinate 5,049,749 downwards.
AGGTTAGGTTTTAATTTTTTTTTTCATCGTTTCTAACGCCTTTATATCACTTTTTAAAGGTGTGTTGAATTGTCACTGTGTCGAGTTATCATGGAACCGAATTTGAGATATCTATGTATAAAAGTTACCCACATCCGGGGGAGTGGAAACATGATAAAGAAAGCATGTACATGTGTATACAATCAGAAGAGACCAGTAGAATACAGATAGACAACAAACTGATTATTGTTTGTTAAATTAAATAAAAATGGTAGAACCTGCAGACAAGCTCCCTTTCGACAGCTTGGCGTTACTGCTTTTTTGTTATTATTAAAATTCTAGTATTATCAATATTTTTTATAATAAAAAAATCAATATTTTTTTTAATAAAAAAATATTTTAAGATAATCAGAAAAGCGCCCTTCTCCAATCTTATATTGATTGACCTGTTTATTGTGGTTATTCCGACAAAAAATATCAAATATATTTGGGATTTTTTTAATGATAAAAAAAGAGTTCATGGACCAAAGGCCGTCGACACCTGCGTTTGGCAGCTAGACTGTAACTTCTACCTCCCGTCAGGTAGATTATACCAGATACTCGTAGGTCCGCCTTCCCTGTAATATATCGGGTCCAATTCCGCTAAGTGTGCCTTGCGCCCCGAGACGCTGTTTGATATAAGGAGCCATGAATTCATCTGATGGGGGTACATTATTCAGTACCCACCCAGCGAGGGAGAGGAGAAACTACCCGTTTATCGGTACCTACTCACTCACTCACTTCCCATACACGTGTGATACGATAAAAGAGCATACGTGGCTTTGCGCAATGACAACTAAAAAATAATATTAACCCGTTGAGATAAAATCCAAATTTTATCTCAATCGATATAAAACATCCCACATGTTTGTTTATTTTGAAATATATGCGCATTTAGAAAGAAAATACTAAATACCAGACTTCGTATAGTACCGTTTTACTGACAAACGCTGAAATTGTCTTTAAAAATGAAAATTAAAAAAATAATAAACAATAAGATGAAGGGTCTAATTTGACAATTAAATTTATATATCAAAGTTCCAGAGTTCATAATGGAAATGACTGCGAACCTAAAATAGTTCAGTTGACAGAAAATGCAGAAAATGCAATGAGCAGTTTATTGCTCGAGAAATCTCGAGATTTGGTGGATTATATACTAGCTGACGAACCGGCGTTGCTGGGGGTTATTTTAGGAGATAGTCATATATAATCGCGGACTTTTCTGTAGGCCTTTTTAAGATATATAATTCCGTAGTACATTATTATCATATATCTCATAAGGTTAAGCCAGCGTTAACAATGTAGAGCCCGAAAATATATTTTTACGACTTGATTATAAAACATTGACATTTCTCTACCTTCTATAAATATAACATGCATGTTTTATATATGTAAACCCTCCGGAAGAAATTCCCTAAATGGTAGTGAAAACCCTATCAAAATCTGTTTAGAAGAACTAAGCGCACACACAGACAGACGCGGATAGCGACTTATACTATACTATTTATTTTACTTTTACGTTAACATTTTTAACACTCGGTACCCTATATACTTTTGATTTGTGAAGGGAGGGTCGTGTTCTATAGAAGTAAAAATAGTTGATGGATTCGGTTCGAGATTTCTAAATCCGAAGGGATAAATGGGTGTGTACTTTTCCACGGTATAAATTTATCTACCTAAAGGCATTTATAACTGTAATGATCTATCCGGATGACATACTTTTTAGCTTTACAATACTTAAAAGGGATGAAATGTGTTATAAAATAGCCATGTTCCATATCCGAATGGCGTTATTATCAAAGAGTGTAAATGGTGTAAGTTCTGTTAGGGGGAACGGTGACTGGATAACTCAACTAAATACATAATATGTAACTATTTAACCTAGTTTTTGTTTCGTTACTTTTAATGACTTTATATCAACTTTTAAAGGTGTGCTCCGCTGCCCTGATGCTCTCTCCCTCACATTTATATACTTTCTCTTTCTTTATTGTTTACTTAATAATCTTCCTCTATATTATATTTTAGTTTATATTTGTACTGTCCTGATGAAGGTTGAGTTCAACCGAAACCGGTCGACGTATATAAATTTAATAAAGTGGTTTAAAACAAAGATATTCTTTCATTTGTGTTTTAAAGGTGTGTTGAATTGTCATGGAACCTTCCTCGGCTGGCCTCCGTCATGACACAAGTAATATTTTCTGCTTACACTGATGTCAATAGAAGATTTTCAAGGAATTTTTGTCTTTTTTTAATAAGGTACTTTTCGATAAAAAATACGTGAAATTGACCAATTTTAATTGATTGTAAGAATTTTAGTTTTAAGTTACAAAAATACAGTTTTTTTGCATTTAGTAAGTTATTTTCAACGAGTGTGGGAATTATTACAATGTTGCCCCTGGTTTCGACGGAGTCCAGCCGAGGAATTAAACTCATGACGCCTGGGTTGGAACCAGATGCCAACTCAGCCATTGATATGGAGGCAGAATAGGTACTATACATATGTGATTGAACCACAAACGCTTGAATGAAAACCTATCACTTCTTTAAATAAAAATATATAAAACATATTTAGGGCGACAAATGTAAATACAATACATTTGCCATACTTACCTAACCCCCTCGAGCCTAAAACATCCGGTCTCGCAATACGACAAGACTTCACCATTATCCTGTATCAAATTTCTACCAAATATACGTGTGTCGTCGGTTCCCGTGCGGGTCAGCGGAGCATGAATTTCAGCCACAACTACCCAACTAGCAGATAGGTAGGACCTGCACAAAGGCGTTTCGACAAACTCCCGGAACCCCGGGCAAATAGACAAGTACACACTCGGCCATGAAAGGGTTTATATAAGGTAGGTTACGAGTAGAATGGAGTTGAGTTATAAAGTAAGCGCCGAGGGTATATCTCTTGCGCTTCCCCCAACACTAGATGACTGTTTTGCATTTATTTGAGATTTTTTTAAGATTATCTGTCAAACATTAGATACAATATGGAAAACCGGATTGTTATATTATATGGAGATTCCTTTATATAGACTTTCTCGCTGGAATGCGTGAACTAGATCGTCTAGTCTAGACGTTAGGACGAAAAATTGCAAGGGTGTTAGTAGCACATAAGCTGCTCTATTGACGCATTTGTATTACGTTATATGTCGATAATTTAACCAGAGCTAAGCAGCACAGGCTTTGTATTTTTCCAAGGGGCAGGACCAACCTACCAATGACTATGGGAAGAATGACTACGATATTAAACCACATTTTTTTCCACAAAAGCACATTTTTCAGTCGTATCTCAGTGAATTCAAGATTAGAATAAGTATTTTTTAACATGATGCTGCAACGCAACTGATATACATAATTAAATGATTAATGTACTCGTGTGTATGTTATTAATTGTAAATGTTGTGAAATGTTACTGTTAATCAAATCACTCATATATGAAATAAATAAAAATCCATGTGCGATTATTTTTGAATTGCGTGAGTGAAGTCAAATGTGTTGACCGCTTCACTCTGGGCGCTGGAAAAATAGGCTTTACACTGTGTTATTTATGCACAGAATTATTTAACATTCTGATTCAAACGCAAATGTGCCACTTCTCTAATAGGCCCCGGGGCGATTGCCCAGGTTGCCCCAACAGTCGCCGCGCCACTGGCACTACCTACCCACCAGATAGGAACTAAAATCAACAATGTATATTATGCTGAAGTAACTATTGTCGTAGGTAGTAAATATTTCGACTGGCGAAATGTCAGAACAGGGGACAAAAGTTGGGTTAGAATACGCCACGTTGAATGCTCAGAGCAGGCGCGGGAAGTTACTTTAGCGTTGATATCATACGTAAATAATGTATTATATAATGCTGTAAAACGTTTCACGATAGTATGTATTAGGTGGGTGCTTTATGTGGGTGGAGGTTTCAGAAAAAGTTTTTCAGATTTCTTAATGATTTAAAATATTGTAAATTTATTGAAAATCTACTCAAATTATTCGTTATTCTGTTAAAAACGGGACTGCAGGCCTTTAACGATTGAATGGACAGGTTTCATAACTAACTATCAGTAAAGCACAAATATGTTATGGGTAATTCGCAACGCGTGTTCTTAAAAATTATAATATATTTATTAGGACAAGGCCATCTTGATATATTCTGAATGGCTAATATATTATTAGGAAATGGCCATGCAGTCACATTTTTAACAGTATTTTGATAAATCATCCGTACTCATTTTTCTCCGTGTACCCGACGAACTTTCTTCTGGGGATGGTGGAACTTTATCATTTGCAGCAAGACAGAGAGGGGTATGCCGCCACCCGCTTATTCAGACCGACTATATTGAGAATCCAGCTATTTTCGAGAGCGTGAATCTCTATTTTCCCAGTGACTATCTAAGACAGCGTCATCATAGATATTCCTGCCTGAAGGACCGACCTGCCAATGGTTCTCCCAGAATATATTGCTCCTGAACCAAATCTCTTCCGATATGAAAACATATATATATATTACTTCATCGATTGACATGATCTTCGCCAGTTTGAATTTAAAAAAATCTTCGTTCTATTTTTTGCAAATACATACTACCTACATGTAATTTAGGTAAAAGAAAATTATTTAAAAAGAGTACACATTATTGTCATATTATAATAAAAATATGTTGTTTAATTAATTATTTAGCCGATGATGAGTTAGTCCGTTCCAAGACCGTGTCAGAATTATAAAGAAAATATATTTCACGAAAAAATCTACACATCACTTCAATAATACATAAAATTTCTTATCAAATCAGTCTGTGTAAAGCGTAACATAATTTACAAAAATAGCAATTTAGGTTGGATTTAGGGAATCAATGTTCATTTGTTTCCATTCAGATGGGCCATCAAAGGACTTTCATTAGGGACTACTAATTTTTTCAACTATTGAAATTGCATCGATAAAAAAATTAGGTTAAAAAATATAAAAATATCAAGATAGGGTCCCATTAGCGCAGTTGGTAGAGCACTGTCCCGGAAAGACAGGGGTCCTGGGTTCGAGTCCCAGATGTGACCGTTTCCTTTTCTGATTTTTCTGTTTCAGATTTTCGTTTAGAAATCACTAATATTGTCTTCAATATTTAAATATCAAGATAATTTTATACTAATTTTAACTTGTAGCCTCTGCCCAATTCTTGCGTAAATACGATGTAGGATTAGTTGTGAAAATATAATAATATTGCAATAAATGGTTGACAACCTCTAAAATTATGAACCTAGCTCAAGTTAACTACCTACTACGGGGATTAAAATTTGACAAATCCACTTTAAGACCCTCGTATTGGGGCTTAGCCGGTAAGTATATCCCTTTTTATGAAGAGCGTTCAGAAATTAATAAGGGGTGTTTTCAGTTCACTGACCCTTTTGAAATACTGTAACTACTCTTTGAAGGGAGAACGAGATAATATAATTGAACTATATATATGTTGTGTCGCCGTTTAACACGATCTTCACCACTACCTCAATCAAAAATATTTTTTTGTTCTCTTTTTTTTTACGAAGAGTTTTGTAATTTATTGTCGGTGGTCGGACTCTGTGGAAGAGGATTGGAGTAGAACGGTTAGGATACAGGACTGGAGGCGAAGGGCGAGAGACTACTGTTGTGGTGACCATTTTTGTCGAAGCCAAATCCCACCCCGAGATGTATTTCATTTATTGTATTTCTCATACTGAGACGGCGTGTAGCACTTCACTGAGAATTCTGGTCTTTGTTCTACGCACTACAAGGAATTTTAGAGATACCCGGGTGCTTATAGTTTTATTTAATTCCTTAGTAAGGAGTAGACTTGAAAGTGGGTCAGTAATTTGGAGTCCACACCAGGTAAAGTATACTCTCATGTTGGAGAGAGTTGAGAAGAAATTCTTGAAATTTCTCTACATGAGGGAGTATGGCTACTACCCGAGGCTTTATCCTACTGACTTTCTTTTGGGTATGCTCGGAATTAACTATCTACAAGTCAGGAGGGATGTGCGCATTGCTACACATTTCTTCAGACTAATTCGTGGATGGTTTGAAAACTCGCTCATCATGGAGAGCATTCATTTCTATGTTCCCGATGGTTATCTACGTCACCGACAACTCCCGGCCTGCAAGACTAACTTGCCAATGGTCATGCCTGTGGGGAGGGCAATCTTGCTGTTGAACAGAATCAATTCGGATATCGACATTTTTAGCATCAAGGAAGCTGCCTTTAAAAGGCAAGCTCTATTATTACTAGTATAGTTGATATACGCACTGTTTATATTAATGTAAGAATTTTATTAACAAATGTATTTTAAAAAACGAATTAAAATTTTGTTATGTTTTTAAAATGAATAAACAGAATTGAATTGGTGATTAGCAGCGCCCTTGAGGCGATTTTTACGATTTTGAAAAAGGCGCTAAATAAATTAGCCAAATATTATTTAAAACCATTTGGGTAAACTCGGTTTACTAAACTTAATTTTAAACATAGTTTTTTAATCACAATTTTCTCACGGAATCCTATTGTCGTCATCAATACAAAATAAAATGTATGCAATTAATTATTGTGAAAATATAATATTATATTTCTAAATCAAGTTTTTTTTAAATTGCGTACAAAAAAATCATTTAAGACGTGGCACATTGATGCATAATGCATCAGCTCAATATTTATTTATTTTCTCCCACAGCCCGGCCGCAGGGCACCCCAAACCAATAATTAATAAACATAAACAATTACTTGCAACGATGCACCCCTCCAACCCCGTATTGTAACAATACACACTGCAATATGTAATGGGATTTCACACTGTTCCACCCTCCCTAATGCACCAAGGCAGGGGGAGGTTGGGTGCACTGGATTGGGTCGGGTTGCGTGGAGATGACCCGCGGATCACACGCTCGGGTGGAGAAACCGGTCATGGATTTATTTATTAACAAAGCTCGTCAGCTAGGGGGGCCCACCCTTACGGACTTTTTAACAACGGGGCATTCGGGTACACATCTCAAAAGGGCTTGTTAATTAAATTTATATCAGATTGAAGTATCTGTCATTATATGAGATAACGATGGTAACTATCTAACTATCTCTCGATGAGAGACGAACTGTTGTTCTCAGTTAAAGTTTTGAATATTTAAAATAGCCATTAATTAAAAAATAAGTCAAGAAGGGAATGTTTATGATTGCTATCATCATATTATTTCTTTGGGTCAAACGTTTCAAAGTTTGTCCCAAATTTAATGAGGCTAAGAAAATTAATCGCTTCTTATTTAAAATCAATTTTTTATAACAAATGGCAGTGGAAAACCAATAAAAATATTTTCAATAGGTAGGTAGGAAGGTACCCCTTTTTATCCAACATTATAAAAAAATAATAGTAAAATACATGAGTTCGTTCGATCGATAGTTCATATTATGCCTGTCTGCACGTAATATATAAGTGTTTAAATCTGTATGTTTACAGAAGTGATAAAAATGATGAATTAACAAAATGTTAAAAGACAATATTCAAGATTCGATTCACGTTTTAAAGTTTTCGACCAGACCGCGCGTTCAAATCATTTACACTGAAAAAGCTAACCGTACTGAAACCATTTCTATTTTTCGTTGCAAAACCAACAACACATTGGTTTCGTAGAATCAATATAGGCGTACCGTCGATAGTTCCGTTGTAATCTCTCCCTCTTTCTCATAATCGTAGCATGGTACATATACACTTGCGAACAAAAACGCGAACAGAGCCACGAATTACGGGAAAGGAACGAAGCAACTGCAAGCGGCGTTTAGCGCCATTTGCGGTTTCTTAGTTTCTTTCCCCATAAGTTGAGGTTCAGTTCGGCAGTTTATACGTACATAAGAGAATTATACGTTACAACGGAGCTCTCGGTGGCAGAACTATATGGTATAATATAACATGATTTATTCTCTATTAGGGAGGTATTAATTAACGGCTTGGAATATATACTATACTTTATTTATACCTACATAATATTTTATGAATATTTGAAAAATCTTAAATTATAGAAATATGTTTTAAAATATTGCACATTGATATGTGGGATTTTTTTGTTAGCGCCTCTTTTATTTGTGTTTTTGTATTTTCTTTTTATTATCCTGTATTTTATAACTGTTCCAGTGTATTAAATTTTTTTCAATAAAGAAAACATAATATTATATATAACTAATTAACCATCACGCCGTATTCCCGAAGATATAGGCAGATGATAGACCATCACACAACACTTGGCAACATTCCTTAGTGCATTCACATTCATCGATGGCCTAGCGCACACATGCGTTAAGTGTAGTTTTAAGTAAAAAAAAATTATGTGTAAGATTACTTACTTTGTAAATAAATGTTTCGTTGGAAATTTACATTACTTATTTCAGCTAGAATGTATAAAAGGAGGATATTTACATTAAATTTTTTGCATGTTAAACTAAAGTGTCAGCTACACTACTCGCTTCGACGCTTCGACGAAGTCCTCGACGAAGTTAGCCGAAGTTCGAAGTGCGTGCCCACACACTCGTGCAACTTCGCGAGTAACGCTTCGAGTCCTTTGACTCGGGCGCATTTACCGACAACAATCGGAAGTCGGGCGAAGCGAAGCGAAGTTGCCCGAAGCGAAGTGAAGTTCGTGCCCACACTATCGTATTCGGTCAACTTCGATCAACTTCGCGAGTAGTGTAGCCGGGCTTTTAGATGGAGTATTCTTATAAATTAAATTTTCAAATTGCACTAAACACATGTGTGCGGTAGGCCGTCGACATACTCTTCTATTATTCTGACTCTTGACATGGCCCGACTCAAGTATCTGATTCATTTGATCGGGACATGTCTTCCTCGGGCGTCCCCGACTTCTGCTACCATTCACATTTGCGTCATATATTCTCCTTAAACTCCTTTCTTTGTTCATTCGCTCTACATGCCCAAACCATCTCCAGAAAAAATAAACTTTAAAGTTACGGAAAAAGGACACGGTTCGTGGTAATTAGATTTTTTTATTGTGTTGTTTTTTTTACATTTGTTTTACATAGGTCTAACAAAAATTAGTAGTATTCAGTTTGATAGCAAGAAAACTATCACGTTTACAAATTTACACAATAGCTATTATAAGTGAGTTTTGTTACTAATGTTGAAGTTTGAAGCTTTATTTGATACGGTGTTAGTATTATATTAAAATTACATTTATTTCTAGTATCAAAAAACGGTGACCGGTTAAATCATCAAAATGATAATTCATCACATCTTTAAAAAGTTATATAAAGTCATGGAAAGTGATGAAACAAAAAAATTATTAACTGGGTGAAGTAGGTTAGGTTAGGTTTAAGTTTTTTTTCATCGTTTCTAATGACTTTATATCACTTTTTAAATGTGTGTTGAATTGTCGATGTGTTGATTTATCATGGAACCCAAAAAAATACGGTGGAAGTATGATATTAAAATTACATTTATTTCTAGCAACAACAAAAAAATACGTAATGCGTAATTAACCCTAAGGTCTAGGGGTCAAATTGTTGCAAAATAACGAACTTATTACGTGGGTACTTACGTTCTTTATAATTTTTGTATGTAAAATCCCAATGGGCGTCTAAATAAATATAAAAATCAGTCTACTTCAAAGATATTAGAAGAACGAGATATGCTATGTTGGCCGCCGGACCGTAGGCGGAGTACTAACTAATTAGGGTACTTTGAACGGTATCGGGACGTGTACGCACAGAAATCTGTTCTATGTATTAGTGCGGATACCTTAGCGATGCCTTAGCGTAAGCGAAGGTGTGCAGTAGATTGGTGAACAAAACCGGCGACACTCGGCAAAGCAATTCCACACAGTATGAACTGCTCATAGCACATCTCGTTCTTCTAATATCTTTGGTCTACTTTTATACTTTTTCTGCCTGTCCCGGCATAAAACTCAAGGTAGGATCATACTGCAACGCAAAACAACATAAACAACGTATTTCTTAGCGTACGTGGACCCAGTGTGATCCTACCATAAACGTTCTTAATTAATTCAATTATAACATTTTAGGTATAAGTTCCTGATGTCCAATACACAGGGTATTGCATAGCGTAAGTGGACACAGTGTGATCCTACCATAAACGTTCTTAATTATTTCCATTATAACATTTTAGGTATAAGTTCCTGATGTTCGATACTCGGGTTAATATTGCCACGTGAAGCTTGGTTGAATTCGATACCTAAAAGTTTACCAATATTGGAGTGTTGAATGGGTCTATTTTATAGGGTTACTCGAGCTGTCGCTTCGGTTCCGCGGTTCGGTGGTAACGTGCTCACAATACAAACTACCGTGACGCGGGTTCGGGCACCGAGCGCGCGCAGCGCACGTGCGCGACGCACGAGCGCGCTGTAGAGCGAAATACATTGCATGAAGCGAATCAGACATATTTTAACGACCCCTTAAACTCCGTGTCGCCTGTCGATATATTTGACGAATTTTAAAAATAATGTAAATTTAAAAGATGATACATACTCGGTTCTCTTCGCCGAGAAGGAATTATACAAAATGGTAAAAACATTTTATTTAGTACCTACCTACTTAGTACAAATCATTTCACTGTCCAATCAGGTTAAAGCCTGTGACAGACCGCGCTATATGTTCGTGGCTTGTCTTAACATTGCTAATTTTTAGAGCCATTTTTGTAAAAAAAATAACAAGCAGTAATTGTTGAATGAAACACTAGTATATATTGAATTATTTCGCGGATAAGAGATAAGCCGCCATAGCTCAGTGGTCAGAGCTGTCGACCGGAAATCGAAGGGACACGGGTTCGAGTCCCGTTGGCGTCATGTATCTTTTATCGGGAGATTTTTCAATGTGGATGAGTGTTTCAGGCGAATAATTATTGCTTGTAAAATAATTGTCACCTCAGAGACGCTTAAAACCTGTGACAGACCACGCTTTCTATAAGCGCGCTATATTTTCGTAGCTTGGCCTATTTCAGTACATCGCTCGCCATAAATTCCCATTTGTAGTGTATGGCGAGCGATATGCTGAAATAGGCGAAGCCATGATGCTTATAGCATAATGTGTCGCCTACATAACTGGAAATGTTTGTCTAGAGAATGTTTATCCACGCATTTTTTTTCGAATGCAATTTTAACATTTAAGCTTTGAAATGTATAGAGGACAAAATCAGAAATTCTAGCGCTAATGTTGATGTAGAGTCTGCTTTTTATTTCATGAATAAAAAGCCTATAGGCTAGTTTCATGAAATGAAATTGAAATCAATCATAGATGACGGCATACAAAATATATTTGTAATTCTATTTGAAATTTCTAAATAGTGTAAAGGTTCATATTTCTTTGAAAACACCTTTCGATTTTTGTTTTTCGTGTAATGTATGTATAGAAATAAAACCAGCTTATATATTCGTATAAATATTTTCTAGTTGTCTATCCCAATCGGAAGTCCAAATATTAATATCGTAAGTCGTAAGAGGAAACGTCTTACGATATAAACATGACATCTATATAAATATTAATATACAAACATTATCAACAATTGAAAAATATATAAATCGAAGTTTTAATTCCGACATTTGAGCAAAACTCATCAAGGTAATTTTCGCGCCATTCTGCGAATTATCGGCCAATGTTACATTATTGAACTATTTAAATCTAAATGGAATATTATTTATCAGCTGTTCAGGTTTGTCTATCAGTTTCATCTCATAATCATTTGCCAGTTGCATTGGCATTTCCATAAATTATACATAAATTGGGTATGCGGGGGCTTAACACATGGGATGGAAAAAAACGAGTAAATTTCATGATATCGGAGCTCACTGTCGGCTGCTTAACAACAACAAAATAATCGGTTTTAAATATTTTTGAAAAATTGTATTATTATATGATTTTTACTAGCATCAACAGATCATGAAAATCTCGTTTGATAAAATTGGGGATGCTATCGCTTTAAATAACCCTCTCATTTACTATTTAGTCAATCGAAAAGTGAGCCCATATTGCAGAATGTACTATTGTGTATTTTGTACGTAAATAGGGGAAGCTTTCTCTATACTCGGTGCCGTTTTATATAATACAGTACTGTGGATGTAATTCGATTTGTCCTGTACTCAGACGGTCCAGCCCGCACCCCGGCTATAAATAACCAAGGAACGGGTCACCCTTAGCGAGCGGGGTGGATACTTACAAGAAGTGACCAAAAATAATAACACTAAAACGTTTGCACAGAATACAAGATAAACCTAAAGACTACACTACACACTGATAAAACTTATTCGTAACAGAATAGAAAAAAAATCTGATTCTGAAATGTGATTAATTCATCAAAGTCAAATAATATAATTTATATTTGCGGGACGTTCCAGAGTCAAAGATACTCTCAGTATCCCCTGGTGAAGTCACCATTCAGAATGGAAATGTTGCTTGAAATGGCTTAGTCGTGTTTGGCGACCAGATCTGATTAGCCACGTACTTCCCAAACATCCTCTTCCTCTTCTCCATCGACTCCCCAACACACATCAATAACTGGAGATACATACCACGGTACCACTGGCCCCAAACAATGGGAAACAGTTTGCACTCTAATGCTGTATTCACATAAAAAAATAACAAAGTTTTCAATGGCGATATTTCATAAAAAAACGATTTGTTAGGCTGTAGTATACAAGAACGGCGCTATAAAATTCGTCAAACTTTTTTATTATACATATAACTAGACAAAAAATTGATCACCACCTCGAGAAGATTCGTGTGCCTGGGGTAAGAGCAACTTGGTCAGCTTCAACGTCTCAAAAACCCAAGCGTGTCTGATTTCGACGAAGAGGGAGATCAATGACTGTCTGGTGCAATTTGATGGAATCACCCTCTCCAATAAAGGCTCAATCGAAATGCTTGGAGTAAGTATATAGAAGACGAGTAACTCCATAGAAGACCGAGTAAATCAGGCTTCCAAGAAACTGGGTATCTTGGGCCGGAGCACCACAATACTTAATAAATCTACTCGATTCTGTGCGAAAGAGGGCGATCCGTCCGATCAATCAATATGACAATCCGTTGTTAACAGACCAAATGCCATCCCTATTGCTCAAACGCAATGTGGGCATGCTGAGTCTGTTGTACGAGTATTTTAATTAAGCGTGCCTTAAGGAGCTAGCCATCCGATACCAAATAGCTGAAATGAAATTCTGCAGTTTGGGATTTTCAATCAACGGGATTTACTAACACCAAAAAACTCGCGCATCTAATTAAATGTATTTAAAAATGGTAGATTTTTGTTGGAGTAATTTGACTAATATCCGTAAATTACTCACAACAATTTAATAGGGTTAATAATCTTCAGTAACCTTGCCGAATGAACACATTAAAAACTAAGAAAAAAAAACTATCGAATTAAAGTAATGTTAAAATTATTTCTTAAACGGCGTGAATAAAATCGTTTAAAAATTAGAGGTAACATTGCGCAATTATCGTAAGAGCTATTTTACACGGATAATTTGAAATTATTATTATGATATTCACGATGGTTTAAAAATGTTATGAAGTTACCATACGATCAGTTTTTAAAGAAATCAGAACGATGATGAGATTATGAATTGGGACAAAAAAATAAGCTGAAACAATTTTAACAAATCTGGTATCGAGAAAATTGAATATTCATTTAGACTTATAGAACAGTCAATAGTTGTACCATATTAATAAAATCGTTAGAACTTTGTAATGGTTTAAAAAAAAGATAGCAGCCTAAAATATGTGAAAAATTGGTAAATGACGTAAAATACTTAAGTCACAATGGTAGGGTTGGTTGAGGCGTTGTTGCGGTAAGACCTGATAAGATCCTGGGTTCGATTCTTAGTTAAGATCGTTAACTTAAAAAAAAATTCTTATCTTGTTCTGTTGTCACGTTTCGTTTAGATCTGTTAGTATTATCTTCTTCTTCAATGGCATATTACATTGACGGGGATAACCTTAAAAGTTATTCTAGTGAAATTGAAACAATTATAATTAAAACCATGTTTCTTTCAAACAAACAATGAATATTTACAACGGAAACCGAACCCGCAACGCCACGAACACATTCACAGTTCAAAGGCTTCTTTTACATGTGATTACCACACAAGAGTTCCAACTGCTCCCTATCGTATGGAGCCAGTGAGACTACGACATCCCTCAATTGAAGTGAGGCTGAAGATAGAGGGGAGGGGAAAGATATGAGAAGAAGAAAGTCGGGTTGTCTTTCACCAGGGCGATACTGAGACCATCTTCAACTCAAAAAATGCGGTTTCAAATTACACGAAAGAAAACAAAAATATAATCTACAGAATTTAAATATGTAAAAAATGCAGAAAATTTGCATATCGTTCCAGGGCGAAAGATATTCTCAAAATCCTCTTGGGGAAAAAACACCATTTAGAATCGAAGCGTTGCTTGCAATAGCGCCCACGGTGATACTTGATAGTATCACAACTAAGAGAACAATAATAATCACGCAATATTGCAATACCGAATATATGTATATTATATCTTTCAGCCTTTTCAAGCAATAAACGTATCACAGTTTAGTTACGATTCTCACGCGAACATATGGCATGCGCGCACTACTCGCCGCCCGGCTACGGGAATCCGTCCGACGATTATGATACGTGTACTAGCAGTAGGTACCTAAGATGTATTATTATTGGTTTTAAAAAACCGTACCGCAGTCAGTTGTAGGACACTGGTCGGCCGCCGCCAAACCGGTCTGGAGCCATGTCCCTAAATTGACGATACCGTACGGATATCGTAGTGGAGTGCCTTATAATAAAATCGATGCTGTTCTGTGTACGATTCTACAGGGTTTTCCAATAAGAGATGTTATTTTGATATTCAATCGTAAAAGATCAATGGTTTCGTTGCTTGTGTGGCACGTAGCGCCGTCTTGTTGAAAGTAAACGTTGTCCAGATCAATACCATCCAATTCCGGCCATAAAAATCACTAATTATATCTCGATAGAGCAATCCATTCACCGTAACTGTTGCTCCAGCCTCATTTTCGAAAAAGTAAGGTCCAATGACTCCGCCGGGCCATAAACCGCACCAAACAGTCACACGTTGAGGAAAGAGAGGCTTTTCAACAACTCTTGGTTTTTCCGAGCCAAGATGATTTGCATTTGATTCACTCAAGTGAATTTTAATAATTTCAATGCCTTGTTGAAGCGTGTATCGTTCCATTTTTATTAATGGCGTAGTTTCTACTTGTCAAATGTCAAAAAATGACAGCTTCAAAAGTAACATCTACCGAAATAGCGGGCTATTCAAAATAACACCTCTTATTGGAGAACCCTGTATTATGAATAATAGTACTGATGTTGTTGCTAAAAATAAAAATACCACATACTTTTTTTTAATGATCTTCATAAAACTATACACCAATATAATATTACAGGGTAAATTAAAAATTTAGAATGCATACGTTATTTATACAGTAAATAAGAAATAGTAACAAAGAAAAAATATATAAACAAGCTACTGGCATTATACCTAGCTCTCTCATTCAAAATTTAGGCTTATTAGATCTGTCAAAGAATTTATACATAAAAATGCAAAAATCAGTCATTTTAAATGCATGTAGGATTATGAAAGATTTTTTAAATATTTATATTGAGGGATCAGTAGGATTTATAGGTCCAATAAGAAGTTCTACCGAGCCGAACTCTCTGATATGAAAATATCTCGAGTAGGTGAATTATTTTCCCATTTGATCTCTGGTGATTTGACGTGTTGTTTTTGTATTGATTTGTATTTATTATGCTTATATAATGCACTTGCATAATGTGGATTGACTAGATGATCATTTGTGGAAAAGTGTATGGAAGGGTTAAGTTTTTCCTGTGGGGAAGATTTAACCCGAACATAAAGTCGGAAAATAATATTTAAAAAAAAAGAAGTTAGTGTAAAAATGTCATGGGGACAGTTTTTCTATTTTGTGACATGTGTCAAAAGTTGTTGAACTGTCTGCAAGTGACGTTGAAAACGTCAATGGTCAATGCAGCATCGTTAAGCAGTTCAGTCGTTCTGTTAATTGGCGCTTGCTGGATGCACAGTTCCCCGCTTTCGAATCATAAAAAAGTGCATGGGATCTCCCACGAGTATAATAAGTATTAGGCACGTATATTTCTAACCTCTTTCAACATAGGTGGATTAAGTATAACTAAAATACAAAATGAAACAAACACTTAGTTTTAAACCACTTTATTTTGAGATATATTCGTCGACCGGTTTCGATTGGATTCAATCTTTTTCAGGACAATAAAATATAACAATTTCTACTTAAACTGACAATATTATATTTCATTGTCCTGAAGAAGATTGAGTCCAATCGAAACCGGTCGACGAATATACCTCAAAAATAAAGTGGTTTAAAACTAAGTGTTTGTTTCATTTTAAATTAGGTAAATTGTTTTTTTTTTAAGTTTAAGATGTGGGTATGCAAAACCTTTTTATGCGTCTAGTAAGAAAGAATATATTTAACAACCTTAGCTTATATATTGGGATGTAACGACACATGAATTTGCCGATACGATATCGATACCGATGCCAATATTAATTGCCCTCAGGAATGTGAAAGAAAAATAATCAATAAAAAAGCATTTATTAGTTTGGAATGAAATAAATCACATAAAAAAGGAAGATACATAAAGTTAGTAATTAAAATTTACTTTTGGTAGATTTTTGTTAAGAAAACAGATTATTTAAATTATCAGCAGATAATCTGTTACGCAAATCCTTTTTTATCAGGCCTGCAGTTGAGAAAAGACGTTCGGAAGCCATTGAACTCATTGGATAGGACAAGTATTTTTGCGCAAGCATTTTTCGCGCTCTTAATATCGGTATCGGTATCGTTACATCCCTACTTATATGTATACATAAAATAAAGCAAGGCACATAAATAAAAATGTGTACTCTAAGAAATAATATATAAATTGATTTTAACTCCACACAGGAGGCCCTGAGGGAAATTATTATGTCATTTTTTGGGATGCTGTGAGGAGGGCCTTTTTCGATGAAAAGAAAGGAGAGGAAGTTCTGGGACTGTAAAAAGTATGAGGGTTGGGTAGGAATCTAGGGATCAGTGTGTCCAGGAGTGTTGGACGTATGCGACCCACTGCGGCGCAAGGCGATGGGTCGAGAGACCAGTAGGAGAGGTCAAAGGGTCTCCCCAAACCAGCCTCTCCCGATCTAGCACGCCACGCAGCTGGTGGGCAGGCGCATCCTGAACACACCTCACCCGATGAAACTGGGCACCCCTGCTAAGTCACCAAACGTAGCAAAATACTCGGGGTGACCTAAGCTAAAAGTCACTATCCACTTAAGCAGAGATGTTGGTTATCCAATAAATAGTTTTCGGGGCGGCGGAACATATATAAAACTAACTAAAAATAATATTAATTGGTAAGTATACAAATCCTAAATTTGTATTTTTTTTAAATGCAAGTAGAATGGATTGAATTGTTTTCATGTTATATAAAGATTCTATTGAAACAAAAATATTATTATTAAGTTTTATCACGTAACAAAGCTTGTTCACGGACAAAGGATGTTGTAAATTCTTAATTCGTTACAAAGCACCAATAACTTTCGGAATAATGCACCTCAGCACTGGTAAAAAGCACTGAAAACCAAAGTTATTGTATTTAAAAAAAAGATTTTTGTACAACTTTACACCGAAGGAAATCTAAATAATTGCAACAACATTCAGTTCTAAGCGAAGTACGGAGCTTTAGAAAAAAATGTCATTTTGTAGGGAAGAAGCATAAAAGTCGGGAAGTCAGTTCAATCGAGCTTTTGGAGTTACCCGCCTTGTGCACCGGTGATGAATGAATTAATATCCGATTAATTCATTGGAACACCTTTCATTTACTAACCAGTAGAACAAATAGCATTCCCACGTTTTAAAGATTGTAATTCGACCAATTGCAAAAGGGAATCCATCAAATGGATTGTGCGTGTTTGCAAGAGTCTATAAAATAATTGCCATACAAATAATGGTAAAACATAAAGGAACCAGACTACGTTTTTAAATAAAAAAAGATAAACTTCGAATGGTGCTCCTTTTAATTTTTAAGTTATTAAATAACCTAATGTATCGAAAGTCATTTTAGTAGTAATAAACGTAAAAATCGTCACCAACCTCGAGCGGTCATGAGTTTACGCACGTAGGCGATTATCCAATCATTTTATACGGCCCGATAATATTTTTAATAATGTCCGTCAGATGGCAACTAAACTCTATCCTAGGAAATCTATAATGATTATTTGATCACATCTAGACCATGGTCTGTAGGAGATCATGTTAGTAGGAACCCTTCACCCGATACTCTCAGTTAAGTGCGCCCTAACAACATACCACGATACGGGATGACATGGTCCCACTGGCTCCGGACGGATGGGAGCAGTTGGAACTCTGTATGTTATTCATTCATTCATAACATTCCGATAACACACACACCACACACGGACAAAGACACTTTCAATACTACGCAACCAAACTTTTTAACAGTATGCCCATTACTTTGAAACAACTAATGACTACAAACTTTTTCAAAAAACATATCGTAGCCTGGATAAAAAATCAAGATATTTACTTTATTCAAAAGCTTATAATTCCAAACCAAACATAACCAAAATAAGATAAGTAAAATTAAATATTATACACGTTCTTCAAGGATTATCCAAAAATACATACACGCACATATAAATGTGTGTTTTCATGTTTCAATATATGTCTGTGAAAAAAAAAAAAAAAACTTTCTACTACAACACATAAATACCTGTCACACTTAATCACAAACACGTAAACACCTCAGCACAGGTTCTCCTAGTGAGGTGTTCACGTAACATACAATATCACCCACACACAGTTTTACATATATCAACCTATGTTCTTTATTTTTTATACCTTTTTTCTGTACTTTTTTCTCTGTACTACAATATAAACCACTGTAATCATTTGTAAAATGTGTATTCAAGAATAGACATAAATAAATAAAAATAAATATTCACATAAAAAAGGGTAAAGGTAGTTACCGGAGGATCTCGAGGTTAGAGAGATATTGGAGTTCTGAGGTTCGTAAGTGAGACTGTGTTCAGTCGTTTCCAACTATAACATTTTGAATTTAAAATATGTATACATTTAACTGCAAAAAAAATAAGACAAGACATAAGACGATTTTAAATTATGCATTACACATTACTAGTTACCCGGAGTTGCTCAGGGACTTTTGAATTGTTTGGGGTTAAGTTGTGTACCTGTCACCTGTGTGCATTTAAAAAGAGGAAGGTTAAGTCTTTGTGTCACTTGAACGTGCCATGTCTTCCTCGACTTCTTCAAACATTCACTTCCAAGTCATACATTGTCCTGGTACCTCTTTCTTCGATCATAGCGTACGCCTCATTTTACCACAAATAATTATTTGATTCTTTTCTACCACTTTATGTAATATCGTGAAATCCACATTTTTACTGTTAAAAAAACTGCCCTATTTCGACTATAATTCGACTCCGTATCTCATTCCCGTGCATAGATAGTCCTTAAAATCTCCTTCCTGTCACTGATAAGAAGAAACTTTGAAATTTTCAGAGATATCGGTCGACTACTTTTTCGAGTTTTAGGTCCAGTAGTTTTGGAGTATATAGGACACAAACAAAGAAACATACATTTTATATATCCACTCGAGCGATTGCTTGTATGGGTGAATTCTGTTTATCAAGGATTACAAGATAGCTTTAAAATGTTGAACATTTGTTGAAAATTTATTATTTTTTTAAATACCTAACGCTAAACATGACACATTTTGCATTTTTGTCTAGTAACTTTACGCTACGCTCTAGAAACAAATCGGTTTCCTTTAAAAATAAATTTCTTTTCACATTATTCAAGAATAAGGGATTAGTCGGTGGGATTACCCGTATAAGATCCTTAGTGGAATGACCCCCATATCTCTGGGTATATGGTTGACAATCCCGGGAGGGTCGCAGGCACCTGCTTGCACAAAGAACGTCAAAGAGGGGTGCATTTTGAAAAATTAACTTCTACCGTCTTACTCATAATAGATAATACGGAGGAATAAGAACGGGTTAGTAGAAAACGTTACTAATAATCACTAGCATGCGTCCTGCGTGTACCGGTCATAATACGGCAGTATCAGTGGCTGACAAATTTTTAAACTGCCCGACCCCAGGATTAGGTGCGTATTACGATCGTATTAAGACGGAGATCGCGGACTTTATTAACAATCTGGTTGATTTGACAAATAATAGATGTAAAAAAGCAGTAAAACCCGTTTGCAGCACTATCAGAGGAATATTTTAAATCAAAATATCGATTTACCAAAGCAAATACGGAACGCATTATCGAATTGGCCGAATTTTGAAGCAATTCAAAACAGACCGGGTCTATGACGAAGGAATGTGAAGTTGGCAACTAAACGCGAAAAGCGAAAATTACCGTGTTTTTGAGGTTTGGAAAAAAGTGGTGCCAGTATAAAAAAATTTTGCATGAATATTATCATTAGTAAAGATTTTAACCCGAACAATATAGTATAATAGCTATACCAACGCTGCAGCGGCGTACTAGGGAATCTTTATAAGTAAGACTACTTGATTTGATATTGTTATTCACGTTTCAGAACTATGTCCAAGGATAGGACGATATGTCGCGGAACCGAAATTGAATTCCCATAAACTAAAAGTATGTATTTGTGAGTAATATGAATAAGTTACGTACAGTTGTTCCGGGCTGCATTCTGCGGCTTGAATCTTTCTCGGAAAATATCCAACTTCTGATACGACACATAAGGAACCAGCAGAAGAATACGTTTAAAATAGTAAAAAATTATGCCTCATCTAAACTTTCACTTTGTAGGCGGCGCACACTGGGGCCAAATACCAGAAGTTGATACAATAAACAAAAAAAAATAATTCAATAATACGATGTCGCTTCATTTTTTTCGAGGTACCTCGATAGTTGTAGCATTATTATATAGCAGGTAGAAACCCTTGACCATACTCTTCTACCTGTGACACCGCTCAGTAGAGAGCGAACACTCGTGCAGATAATACGCCGTTTACAAGTGCCAGCATAAACCTCAACTTCAAGTATTTATTTCGGAAGACGCCTATTAGAAATCCCAAAAATGAGTATGGAACCATCATGTTCAAGTATTTATCTTATTTTTTCACATTATATTTTAAACATTATTAATTATTTTGATAGATAAAATTGTATATCAAATATATACAAAAATATAGTAGTGATTTTTAGAAAAATGATATTCTTTTAGAGATTAGTTGAGCTCCGGGCACCTCCGGGCTATCATTCAAACACTTTTAGGACCAGTAACTATTGTTATTTACGAATCACTTTTAAAATCTTGCACATATGTACAATTTTTTAAGTAATGAATTATTTTAATGTGATCGGTAGCTATAATTAAAATGAACAGTTTTTTTAAAAACTCGGGATCACACAATTTAATATCATGTTAGTTACAAAACCTGTCAGAATAGAGATTTATTTCAAAATAATCATTACTGACATTCAATTTCCATTTTTTGGACGTAAGGTGGTAAAGTGTAACTCAAAGATAAAACTTCATGGTCTCCCTTCCTAAAACTGTTTATACCACATATCTGGTCATAATAGAA
Organism: Hesperophylax magnus; assembly: GCA_026573805.1. Taxonomy (NCBI): domain Eukaryota; kingdom Metazoa; phylum Arthropoda; class Insecta; order Trichoptera; family Limnephilidae; genus Hesperophylax; species Hesperophylax magnus. Next base: position 5,028,057 of record JAIUSX010000184.1, on the reverse strand, counting down.
CAAAGATAGAACGCGTTTTCTGAGAGACATTAGGTCGTGTCAGTTGTTGACAGATATAGCACAACGCAATTCAGCGGTTTTTTATGCCTCTTGACAAATACAGCACTACGTTAACCGAGCGGAGAAATTTATTCATTTTCTTTTTTTCACACAGGTGTGAATTCTGATACCTTATTCATGACAAGACGACAATTATTCACAATAATGAAGAACTCTGGACACGTACACATTCCAGATCAGCTAAATTCGCTGCAAAAGGAAATGGAATTGAGGACAGGATGCATCGGTGATCCAAGAAAACATATTTCGAGAAGGATAAATCGCTTCAGATCGGATCACTATTCACGATGGGTAGCAGCGCACCGGATTGAAGTAAGATTTCTGGAGAAAAATAAAACATTGCTGGATTCATCAATTTATTTTCTTAATCTTACACTAAAACACGGTGGTCCTGGTCACCCGAAAATTACATTTGATCAAAGTACAAAACGAAAGAAACGACAAAAGACTCTGGATTTGAGAAAGTCTACTCCTCTAACTGAATTACTTTATGCCACACAAATGGAACTTAGAACTACAGGACAGACAGAGGCGTCTATAGCAATCACTGATATTTTACCTGATTCATCAAGTCCCAGTAAATATTTAAAAGCTTATACAAATTCTCTTGAAACTGTTACTATGTCAGGAGAGGATGCTGTAGCACTCGTAGTGGAAGCGGAATTATCTCGACACCAATACAATGTAATAAGATCAAATGCTCCAAAACTTTACCCGTCTTATAAAATTGTACAGGCCGCAAAAAAGGAATGTTACCCAGTGACTTCAAAAATCAATGTTTGATACTTCAGTTCATGTTGATTTGCAGAAAATGCTCAATCTTACCATTAAGCGTTTGGTCTTCGCTCAGGGCGATGTAATACGTACACTCAACTCTAAGGAATTATAAAATATGTTTTCAGTTTTTTGTTTTTGTCATCAGATTCTCTGATAACGAGCAAAAGGAAGCAGCCAAAAAAAAGTTGACCACACTACAGATAGAAGCGGTAGAACTGCTAATGCTCCATCATTACAGCCGACAGGTGAAAATTATTCAAGTACTCAGGATGATGATGATGATAGTGACGATTACGATTATTTTGATGATCGTGATGGTGATGATGATAGTGATTTTCACTCAAACAAGTCGGATAAAGAGAATTGATTTTTTTTTGTTGTTTATTTATTTAAATCGTGTAAATATAATTTGCACATAATAAAGTTTACGTATATTATGTATTTAAATTTTTTGTTTTTTTATAACCTTCCTTTCCACATTCAAATTTTCTCTTAAAAACGTCCCTGTTAATAAAGGGCGTTTTTCATCAATCTTGCCCCAGTGTGCGGCGCTACTAAAGGGCAAACTAGGCCGCTGCATAACCTAACAAAATCCTAGCAACAACTGCGCGATACGAAAAAAATGAATATTGTATAAATGTATACGCAGTAAGAAATTTAAGCGTTTACGAATGAATTTAATAATTTCGATATTTGAAAAATGTTTATCAATTTCATCAGAAGTAAGAGAAAATTGACCTTACTTCAGAAACACCAGTCACGGCTCGGTATCGGTTTATCTTTTCAGTATTGCAAATCGTCAATCTGATCGAAATACATTGTAGCTATGATTAATAAACAAACTTATTTTATTTTCAACCTAAAATTTATTAAAAACCGTGATCGAGAGATTATTATTGTTGATATCATAAAAAGAAGATATATTCATTCGGTAATGTGCTTATGTATGAAAATAGTGTTTAGGAACGCGTTATGAGTCATGGATTAGTTAGATTGCTTCGGCATCTATCGACAATGTATACGACGTAGATTTTAGAACATCGCAGCGGGAGTCTTATAACCATCATAATAATCAAGATTGAAGAGTGGGTATTCTCGTTACAGGAAATATGGTTCTCAGCAATTTTACCACTAACAAAAAATACTTTCAAGTCGTAGTGAGAAATTATTTTTAAAAAAATCTTTATAAAAACTAACTTAATGAGCCAGGGTTCGTGTCCCGGATCTCCCGTGCATTTTAAAGAGAATTTGTTTAATAATGAACTATATTTCTGTTTATCGCTACATTGTTGTTGACATGAATCAACATTGATTGGGTGGAAAAAACAGTGTACTCTATAAAGGGTTTCATTTTCCCGATTGCAGATCCTCGACGAACAAACAGTTCACGTCGACTAAATTATGTAGATTTAACTAACGTGGACTGTTGGTCATTGGCGATCTCGAGAGTGTTATCAATTAGCCGATAATATTGTCGATAAAAACTCTGTGCTTGTGCTAAGTAACAAATTGTAATAAACAAATTTCATTACTAAAAAAAAGTCTGTTTCAAAATCTATGTACACTTTCCAATCTCAACTACCTTATTAATTCGTATTCGTATATATAATAATAATCTTACTTTAATTGTATAATTTTTTCTATACCGAAATGATTTTTTTTAAACTAATAGGAATAATGTATTATAAATACTATTGTTATTATTTTGTAACATATCATCACTTAACTAAGTAAATAATTTTTTTTTACATTAAAAAAAAAACACTTTAAAGTTCTACAAAAATATTTAAGTAAATAAGTCTCTAAAATTATCTCATGGTCTGCTAAAATCATCTGAATTAAAATTATGACATTTTGCAAGCTGTGAAATAAACAAAGGCACATAAAGTAATGAGTAATGACAATATAAATATATACATATAGAAGGCATCCCCAAAGATGACATAAGCCCCAAAAAAAATTATTTTAAACTCCTTAGTTTTTTCCAGTCGCTACACCTAACAATGGATGTAAGAGGGCTTTTCTTAATCTAACTGTTCAAATTTACACACTTCCAGACCTTCTCGCTATTTGTAATTCGGTTTTATACTTTCGCAAATATTCATCAAACTGCATTCAGTATTTTGTTTATTTCTCAGCCAGCTACAAGCTTCACTCCTAGACATCGGGGAGGGTATCGAAACTCTACTATGGACTGCAACCTTCCTGAGCATCGCATTATATTGTGCTCACGAAATGTCATTCTTAATCTTCTTCATTACAATTACCTATGTACATCCTTTCGCATCTCTCCATTAGCAGACGCTCATACGTGTTGTTTATCATACATACGCCTCAGGGATAGTATTTCTACTGCGTTTACCATAATTCCTTTGGCCGCCATCAGTATCAGTTCACCGCCATACGCCAGGACTGAATTAGTTTGCGTCAATAGCACAGTCCTCACGCTTATAATTCAACCTTCGTGTGAAACTGGTCGCCAGGTTCCCCCTTTCCTTATCATCTTCCACCTACATGCGCACTGGCTCGCGTTACAGCTCACGCACACATGCGCACAGGGGCAGGTGGGTAAATCAGGCCAACGCGCGCACCCCTTCCCCACACGGGTACGCAGTACACGCGGACATCTGTTCGGGAGTTATGCGACGCTTTTTTTTAAACTTCTTTGGATTAGAGAGTTAATATTGTACGCACTCGTGAACAACGATATGTAAAGGAGTAAATAAAACAGCGAATATACTCACAACACTTGAGTATATTCGTCCTCGACATCCATACTTTTGTAAAAAGAAAGACAAACGTTCTCGGGTTACAAATAACCTGAGAATATTTGAAAAACTGCTACTATCATCAATGTAAGCGGAAGACTTTGCCTGTGTAATGAGGTAGGACTTAGCTGGGAGAGGATCTGAACTCACGCCGCCTGGATGGGAATCAGATTTTGAATTCAGCCACTAAGCGGTCAGCCATTTAAAAGTGGGCGCTCTCTCTTCGCCCAAGTTATGAGAGAATCGTTATTGTGTACACACACCTCTCACTTCCAAATCATTCACACCATGAAAATCACATCCATTCATGAAAAAAATAATACTAATTTATAAATGTTCATTAGGAGAAATTGCTACAAAACAATAACATTTCAGTCAATTTATGATAATTTTTTTTTTTTAAGTCGGAGTTCTTTGGGACATGGAGATAGTACTCGTAGTCTATGCACATCCACGAGGAAACGTTACGTTATAAATTGCACAATGAATACATGTCAGAAACGTTTCATGTCAATTTAAATCCATAAGCGATTACATTATCTCGTTAAGTGGCTAAAAATAAACATATGTACATGTGTAGGGTAATTTCATCGAGCTATGGTTCAGTGGAAGTCGCTAGTGCTGATACACTAAAAAACGACATGCAATTTACAGAAGTAGATAACGAACAAGGAAAAAATGCTCCAATCAAAATTGTAGCACTAGATTTTTTCTGATTTTTATTTTATTTCTTTATTGTAGACAGTTTTATTAAACAAATAGCTGTACCCGCCTCGCATTGCTGTGGCTCAGTCTGTCTGTGCAGATAAAGAAAAAATAGCGCGTTTTGCTTTTACTTCACAGGATCTAATAATATAGGTTGTGTGCAACGTTGTGTCAAAATTTCAAAGCGATCGGTGAAGAATTCTCCACGCAGAGTTTTTTTTCGAAATTTCATGCAGTGACCGTCCTCTTGTTTCGAGGGTCAAGTGTGCAAAATTTCATCAATTTGTATACAAATGAAATCCACCCCGCCCGGCACAAACAGACACTCTTCTTTATATAATAAATTATTATAAGCAATAATTAGTCCAAAGGGTAACAATTATTTTACAAGCAATAATTGTTCGCCTGAAACACTCATCCACATTGAAAAATCTCCTGATAAAAGATACATGACGCCAACGGGACTCGAACCCGTGTCCCTTCGATTTCCGGTCGACAGCTCTGACCACTGAGCTATGGCGGCTTATCTCTTACCCGCGAAATTATTCAATATATACTAGTGTTTCATTCAACAATTACTGCTTGTTACATTTTTTCACCTGAAAACAACCAACTTTATTTTATATGAGAAAGGCATTGTAAGTGCTAACTCTCTCACTAGATGGCGTCGAGACAAATTGTCTACATTTTTAGGCGAAATACTTGAACTTGTCAAATATTAATTATTATTTTTTTTTTTTTGGTAAACTAATGTTTTTAAGACAAGATTTTTTATGCATAGCACAAAGGGTAACAATTATTTTACAAGCAATAATTGTTCGCCTGAAACACTCATCCACATTGAAAAATCTCCTGATAAAAGATACAAGACGCCAACGGGACTCGAACCCGTGTCCCTTCGATTTCCGGTCGACAGCTCTGACCACTGAGCTATGGCGGCTTATCTCTTACCCGCGAAATTATTCAATATATACTAGTGTTTCATTCAACAATTACTGCTTGTTACATTTTTTCACCTGAAAACAACCAACTTTATTTTATATGAGAAAGGCATTGTAAGTGCTAACTCTCTCACTAGATGGCGTCGAGACAAAATGTAGACAATTTGTCTCGACGCCATCTAGTGAGAGAGTTAGCACTTACAATGCCTTTCTCATATAAAATAAAGTTGGTTGTTTTCAGGTGAAAAAATGTAACAAGCAGTAATTGTTGAATGAAACACTAGTATATATTGAATAATTTCGCGGGTAAGAGATAAGCCGCCATAGCTCAGTGGTCAGAGCTGTCGACCGGAAATCGAAGGGACACGGGTTCGAGTCCCGTTGGCGTCATGTATCTTTTATCAGGAGATTTTTCAATGTGGATGAGTGTTTCAGGCGAACAATTATTGCTTGTAAAATAATTGTTACCCTTTGTGCTATGCATAAAAAATCTTGTCTTAAAAACATTAGTTTACCAAAGAAAAAAAAAAAATAATTAATATTTGACAAGTTCAAGTATTTCGCCTAAAAATGTAGACAATTTGTCTCGACGCCATCTAGTGAGAGAGTTAGCACTTACAATGCCTTTCTCATATAAAATAAAGTTGGTTGTTTTCAGGTGAAAAAATGTAACAAGCAGTAATTGTTGAATGAAACACTAGTATATATTGAATAATTTCGCGGGTAAGAGATAAGCCGCCATAGCTCAGTGGTCAGAGCTGTCGACCGGAAATCGAAGGGACACGGGTTCGAGTCCCGTTGGCGTCATGTATCTTTTATCAGGAGATTTTTCAATGTGGATGAGTGTTTCAGGCGAACAATTATTGCTTGTAAAATAATTGTTACCCTTTGTGCTATGCATAAAAAATCTTGTCTTAAAAACATTAGTTTACCAAAAAAAAAAAAAAATAATTAATAATTAGTCGTCTGTAATATCAATACAAATTGAAAATATCTCCCGAGTAAAAATAAATGCCTCCGACGGGAATTGAACCCGCACCTTCTGTCCGATGATGTCACCTGATGTCCGGTCAGACGCTCTGGACCACTGAGCCACGTCGGCTTATTTCCAACACGCCAAATAATTCAATATGCACTAGTACTTCAATCAACAATTATTACTGCTTATTATATTTTTTTTCACCTGTAAACAACCAACTTTATTTTTGTAGTAAAGGCTTTTTTAGTGCTAAATTTCCCGATATACTCCTTTATATAGTTCATTATATATTATTCGTTTATTACGTACTATTTAATGTTTACAATATTTTGATATTTATTTGTGGCGCAAAAGTCCTCACTCTGTTTCCTAAGGCCTATTTTTTTATAAATAAAAATTATTGTTTTAAGAAAAGTATTACGCGTTCTTGATTTGTCAACGTGTATTCTGGTTCTGTTTACTTCACAAATGTCAAAGTCGTGATGACATAGGACGCCTTTTGAAAAATGAGAGCATCGTCCTGTATGATGACTTCAGCGCTATCTTTTACATAAGTATTTAAAACTTTAAACAACGTTACTGTAAATGGGGTTGATTATCCCATACAAACAATAGTGAGGGAGAAACACTGATTCACATTTTTTGCCAATTGAAAAATGGCTCAGATACCTGGGGAAGTCACATCAAGAAACCAAGAGAAACACCGAATAACACAGGGGAAAGAATAACAGCTATATAGAGTCTAGGAATTTATTTTTTGATCATTTTCAAAGTTCACTCTCAGCGCCCCCGTCCAAACGGTAGCTACGCCACTGACCGTTACCCATTATTACACGCCCACAAATATTATCGCCGAATTACAATTGAGACAACTGCCGCCGCATTATTGATAATTTCAGGAAACATTGGAGAAATTTAATTATCATACCGGCACGAGTCAACGTGAAATAATTGATAATTAACTAAATAATTAACTTACCCAGCCTCCTTGCATATGCGGTAATAATTATATGCAGATAAATGGTCACATGTCAGGGGTTATGCAATGGGGACCATAATGTCCACTGTGCGGCCTTGTTATAGGGCATATTATGACGTTAATTGTATGTGAACGGTTTTTGCCACACCATTCAAATTAAAGTCGACGAAAGTAAAACAAAATTATATGAACATAATATGGATAAGTGGTTTCCGTTATCACGTTATCCGCCAATTATTTACTGCAGATATTATAATAATTTATCAATTTGATTTCACACTTGTCGTAAAGAGCTCAGGATATACACACTGTAAATATTAATCTTTTAATTCTTATTATAAAACTTATTTTAAAAACGCTTTGAAATGAACAATTTTGTAATTTTTTTGAAATTAATAATCAAATTGAATTGAAATTGAATTGAATTGAAATAATATAGGGTTTTCCAATAAGATGTGTTATTTTGAATAGCCCGCTATTTCGGTATATTTTACTTTTGAAGCTGTCATTTTTTGACATTTGACAAGTAGAAACTACGCCATTAATAAAAATGGAACGATACACGCTTCAACAACGCATTGAAATTATTAAAATTCACTTGAGTGAATCAAATGCAAATCATCTTGAGTGATGAGACCCATTTCCACCCCTGGGGCTCGGAAAACCCAAGAGTTATTGTTGAAAAGCCTCTCTATCCTCAACGTGTGACTTTTTGGTGCGGTTTATGGTCCGGCGGAGTCATTGGACCTTACTTTTTCGAAAATGAGGCTGGAGCAACGGTTACGGTGAATGGATTGCGCTATCGAGAGATGATTAATGATTTTTTATGGCCGGAATTGGATGGTATTGATCTGGACAGCGTTTACTTTCAACAAGACGACGCTACGTGCCACACAAGCAACGAAACCATTGATCTTTTACGATTGAATATCAAAATAACACCTCTTATTGGAAAACCCTGTACTTATAATACAGGTTGTTGCATTAAAAAAGATAATGAACAAAAATAGTCCCGTAGTTCGTACTAGAAAATGGATCATACAGAGTTAAAGTGAAAGCCGAATTCGAAAGTCTAACTCAAGAATGAAAACATCGTTAGATTCTATGAGTCCTAAAGTTCTGCGATGGAATGGCCATGTAGAAATAATTCCAGATGACAAGACACCGAAAATGATTACCACATGGGTGTCCCAGTGGAGGCCGGTCGAGGAAAGAAAGGGATTTCAGCAGGACAGGAAATCCTAAAGACGACAGGCGATTCACCATCCAGAGTTTGCATTGGCACAGTCTGTCCATGCAAATAGAGAAACAATAACGCGTGTTTATCTATTTAATATACGTATTTGAGATTTTGAACAAACGAACTTTAATGTTTTTTTATTTATATAGATTATTAAATTGTAAAACGGGGGGCTCGGCCAGGGTTAAGCACCCAGCGAGGCACTCATTATCAAATAATGTTTTTAAATACTTATTGTATCTAATAAAAAAAAACAAAAAACGAAACGTTCCGGGTAAACTACAACTTCATAAACCGATGCATTACTATCCATACCACCGTTGCGTGGGTACTAGAGGAGGATTGAACGCTATTAATCACGATCCATACAAAAACAACCTAGAAATGAGCCCAGTCACTAAAACCGGCGAGAATTAATTTCAGCAAACTTCGGTCTGCTCACAAACGAAACCGTAAAAGCCATTATTAAAAGCCTAACGAACAACAATAAGAATACTGGTGCATAATAGAAGTTGTCCGTTTGAAATGGCCGCTGAGCTGAGCCGAGCCTCGAACCCCGTACGCTGGGTAGGTACCTCGCTGCTTAAACTACTCGGCCACCTGCCGTTTGTAGCATTGCAAAAAAAAAAATAACCGCACTTGTATTATTAGTACAGACATAATGCTGTATGATCCCCTTGTAGAGGAGGCAGTAGATGGTTTCTGCGAGTTCACAAAGGTGGCCCTGAAAACTACGTCATCAGAAAGTACTAGGTGCTGCTCTCGACTGTCCGAAGCCAGTGTGACTACTGCATCCCCAATAATGAAGGTATGTTAGGAGGCTGAAGTTAGTGGGGAGGGGGAGGAGATAAGGAGGAGTAAGGTGACGAAGTAACTAGGTATTCAGATCTGGTGACCAAACACGGTTAAAACTATTTCAAGCAACATTTCGTTTCCGAATGATGGTCTTTCACCAAGGCAATACTAAGAGCATCTACGACTCTGGATGGCACAATTTATCACCGACTTAAATCATTCATTACAGACAATTAATTTTGTCAGTTCGTTTCCAATATCTAGAATCTTCACTATACAAATAATAGTATAACTAAATTTATGTACTTTATTTTCGTAATTTATTTTTAAAAATTGTTTAAATGAAACCGTAACTGACGACCACGTATCCTCTAGAACAATTTCATCACCGAGCCATACACAGATAGACATGTAAATTATTGTATATACATGGTATTGTAGCAAACACTGTACAGGTAAAGGGGTGCATGTCCGAGAACGTTAGAATAGCGGTCTATTTCCCATTATCCAGTGGTTAAATTTAATGTTACAAAAACACTTAACGCGCGTTAAGGTGAACCGTCGTCGAAGAAACTTTACTTTCCAGATTTGTAAGGTTGTTTTTTGATAATTTTAAATAGATTTTATCTCCAGATCAATGACAAATAAAGAAATATAATGGCCCGGGATTAATGAAGATCGAAATCAGAATCTCAATGAAAGATTGTTCAATTAACTTACTGGCACATCACGATTATTATTTTTTATACCTGTATTAAATGTAAACTTCGAGTGCTAACCTATTATAATACAATATTTATTCAGGTATAAGTAAAATTTATCTATCTATCTGTAGTTGGCTTAAACTTGTATCACAAATAATTATTACTGTATCAACATAATCAAATATCCTTTAATATTAATAATACCTCCAACATCTGACGTTTCCCATACATTCTGATGGCGGCAACATGCTGCACTAGCGCCTCCTAGCGGCATGGGTTGTGCGTCTTTGTTTTCTCTCATACATTTTAATGGATTATATGTAAGAAAATCATGTCTTATTTTACGTTAGTAAATTATAGAAATCGAAAAAAAATATATTGTTGCTTTGCTGAATTAACCATAATTTTTTAATAATTATATTTTCATGATGTAGTCCACGTTTTACGTAATCAAAAACATTTTATTCGATAGGATTTAACAAAATCATTTCACCAACTATACCCGGTCGACGTTTTTTGGCATCTTGAAAAACGACTTAACGTAAACTGAACCACGGAACCTATTTCTTGGAACATCTATGTATTTTTTAATCAATATTGTTTAATTTGCTGCCATTGAAAGTAAAGTCAAAGACAATATAGTACACTAGCTCCCTCTAGCTGCTAGAGTTTTTGATACTGTCACTGGAGTTGGACGTATTATAGGGATTTAATGGGTAATGACACGTTTAGGAGGGGGTGGCACAAAAACCATCTCAACCCATGTTGTCAAGACCCTGAATCAAGTTGGCCATCAGTTTATACAGGGTGTATTAGCAGTCAGCAATTCCTGAGCATATTTTGAGTAAAATATATGTGTCATTTAGCTGTCCAATGTTATTTTTGTTATTTGACGACAAAATCTCACAATACCCAGGGGTTAATACGTTATTAGGTAGTAGATAGATTTCGCTATCGACTGAAATTGAAAATGCAATAATATTTCAGGAAGTCAGTATCATACAGTCTGTATACTAGTGCAACCACAAAAGGCAACGGCTCAATTCTATGAAATTAGACACCTTGCGGTTGTACTGTCAGATCATTTCGGAAAACAATATCATGATGTATGTACGAACTTTAAAATCATCGAAGAAGATAATACTAACAAATCTAAACAAAACATGAAACAGAACAAGACAAAGAAATTAAAAAGATGACGGTCTCAACTCAGAATCGAACTCCGGTCTAACCGGGAAAACTTCTTTATCTACTCGACCATTGGGACCTGATTATTATTATTAATAAAAATAATAATAATCGACAAATATGACGTATAATAATTAGACGTTGTCCCGGTAAGACAGAGATCCTAGGTTCGATTCCCAGTTAAGACCGTTATCTTTTTATTTTCTGTGTCTTGTTCTGTTTCATTTATATTGTTTAGTATTATTTTCTTTTTCAATGATATACTACATTGATGGGAATAACTTTCAAAAGTTAAAGAAAAGTGGTTCCAGTTAAAATGTTTGTAAATAAACCATAATTATTATGATTCAAAAGAAATTGGAAAATCGTCGAGGGCGCTGTGATTCCTTCAACCTTCCGGTAGCTCTGTTTAATCTTACATTTAAGGGGGTGACAGATTACGCTATAAGTTCAAAGCATTTTATATAACACGTATACCTAAAAAGACGATGTGTCATAAGTGTGGACGTGCCGACGATGGTGACCGGATAAATCATCACAATGATAATTCATCACATCTTTAAAAAGTGATATAAAGTCATGGAAAGTGATGAAACAAAAACTTTAATAACTGGGTTAGTGTTAAGTAGGTATAGATGATAGGTTAGGTTATTATTTTTTTTATCGTTTCTAATGACTTTATATCACTTTTTAAAAGTGTGTTGAATTGTCACTGTGTTGAGTTATCATGGAACTGCCGACGATATGCGCCGTGATCTGCTAGCCACGCTATATTTGAAAATTATGCGACACCCTAGGGGAATAGGCAGGAGAGGAGGTCAGCAGAACAATTTACGGACCGCCGTAATTACGCGGCGGTCATCTGGCAAAGTGACAGATCCCATACAAAGAAATGTTATTCCGCGGCAGTTCCGCAATTGATCTGACCCCTTCACCTGAGGACGATTATAACGTAGTGTATCACCCCAACATATAAAACGTATATTCCACGCCCAAATTATGCGCGCATAATATAGCGTAATGTGTATAAGGCTTTAGACAAGTTTCAAACATCACAAAGAGAATTAATAGGTACACCGCACCCAAACTGAAGCACAGAAGAATTTTTTTTATATGGAATAGTCGGTCAGAACAAAATAGCCGCTGGATAAATCGTCGCACCGTTTGAAATCTAAACTATCTCCCATTTAATCAAGTGATTCGATTCCCGGGCTACTGGCTTCACACGCAGGTTACACGCACGCATGTTTTAGCTTTCTGGCGACCCCTCACGAGACCGGCGCACAGTGTAAACACCTCTTTACGTGCACAAATTTCTACCAGATGCACCATGCTCTAACCGTTGTCAGTATGGTGTTCAGGGGTGGTGAACTAGTGATATTTTTATGACCGAACTGATTGAATATAGGTAAGTTTTTAGATTTTCACGGCCAAAAGCATTTTTGTTGTTTGTTTTTGGGGTGTTGTTTGATTGAATATACTGTACAAGATAATATCGTGGGGTTCTTCACAAAAGTTGGTAACTTAGAAAAACGTGTTTTGGAGTAAACTCAATATTAAAGTTTAATCTTCATTAGAAAGTCAGGGTTTTGCGATGTTAAATTTTAAAAAATATATTCGAGTGTTGTTTTTTAAACAAACATGCTTATTTTTGTAAGCGCTTTTACAATATTTTTCTTGGCTATTAGTTATAAAAAAAATAAGTTACCAAGTTTTACAGAACAAAGCAATCGCAAGCGGCGTTTCGCAACGTTTGCGGTTGCTTCGTTCCTTTCCCATAATTCGCGGCTCGGCTCGCGGAAATTTTGTTTTTATTATACGTAGCATAAGAGAGGACCCAAACTTATTCCAAATACAGATATATCTAATATATAAACATTAAAAGCATCGCTAACTAAAAAAAAAGAAATAGTGTAGTTACCAACTTTTGGCTGTAACCCCACGATACATGGTTTTGGTAGGTGTAGAGGTCAAATCATAATTGTTAATATATTTTAAACGATATGGACATTAACACTATAGGTACAGGTTTGTGGACGGTGGAAGGATTCTTACTATATAGGATTTTTACTATACATAGTTAACAAAAAACGTGGTCCGCAAAAGTGAACGCAAGACTAAGTCGAGGACACAGGAGGACTTGACGAAAATAATTTCCCTCGGGCCCTATGTCATATTTGGGGAAGATGTATCGAGGATCTTTTTAAGGAAGATAAGGAGGTAGCTCTGGGAAGGAAAAAGGTACGAGGGGTGGGTAGGAATCTAGAGGTCAGTATGTCCAGGAGTAACAGACGTATGAATCCATCCCTCCCGCTGCGGTGTAAGATGTGCGGCCGAGAGAAAACAGTCGGAGAGGTAAAAGGGTTTCCCAAAACCATGCGCCTGCCCGCCACGCAGCTAGTGGGCGCATCCTGCGCCAGGATCTGAATACAGATCGTCCTATGAACCCGGCCACCCCTGCTAAATCACGAAACGTAGCGAACCACTTGAGGTGAACGATGGCAGAGGTGTTGGTTATCCGATTCCCCGGGCGCCGGTACCCATATCCGCCTCCCAAATTTCAGACATGACACTATCGTGTGAATTAAATACCAAGAGTTCCTGTCGGAATAACAGAAGGGACCGTATGAGACGATGTACGATTGTGGAGGAAGCAAGGAGTGTGCGAAGACAGAGTTGTTTGGCGTTAGATCCTCATAATCACACCGTTTATCATTATTATTTGCACGGTTTTGCGATTTCCGTAAAATAACAAAATTATAATGGTTTTTTCATTTAATTTATCAATATATCTATCGACAGATTAGACTTATCAGCATGCATGTACATTTCCAAAAGGTTTCAATATATTTTTTAAAACATGCTCGGTTTCCAAAAACTTCCCATTTCTGGGTAGCCCCCCTGTCAAATCAAACGGGACAGGTACCCACGCCATTACGGGGTGACCGTGATTTCAAATCAAAAATATGGGAATCAAATTTATAATGCATTCAAACATCATAAATAGGAACCTACTACAGGGTGGCCATGGAAGGTAAAAAATATATATAGAGGTTTTGGTCATGGCACTGCGTTCAACATTGTTTAATTAATTACGACGGAATAAATAAAGCTATCTACGTGCGATGCATATAGAATTAAAATTGTTCTTAAAATCATGAAATAGCACGAAGCAGATGCTATAATATGATATAAATAAAAACCAACACTGAATATTTAGGGCAAGTACGAATTGTATTATGGGGGAGACACATTACGTTATACGCATCAAAATATTTTATATAACACCGTATCGCTCGCCATACAATCATATACAAACGTGTCCCGCCTGATAGATGATATGTTTTAAGTGTGGGCGTGGCGACGATGATACGCCGTGATCTGCTAGCCAGGCAATATTTGAAAATGATGTGACTACCTACGGCAGGAGGGGTCAGATTAATTTACGGAGTACCGTGATCACGCGGCTGTCATCTGTCAAAGTGACAGATCCTGTAAAAAGACATGATATTCCGCGGTAGTTGCCCAATTGATCTGACCCCATCTCCTGAGGAAGATAGAGTTGTGTGACACCTCACCATATAATCTGCATAGGCCACTCCCGAATAAGCGTTTATGCGTATAGCGTAATGTGTCTAAGCCTTTAGGTATAAACTTCGATAGAGATGTTCACAGTAACATTCGAGATTTGTGAGGCAACCTTTCAGAACCGAAACGTTACTTGAAATTAGTTTAGTAACTAGCTCCGAATAGCTTAAATTACATCCTAAGAGTTCCTCATGCTTCACACTGGTAGAGGAGATGTGTCGAAATGTTTATATAGTCACTAGGTAAAGTAAACCATGGTATGAAAGGTTAATTCAATAGCTAATGATACACATGTTATATATCAGTCATTCAGTTTTTTAATAACCACACGACAGAGAACGCCGAATCATCGAGCTGCATCCCCTTCAGTTGTATGATCCAAGGGTGCCGCCAGGTGTCGGAACCCTTATTTTGGGCGAACTTTCTACCTGCCAAACGCCATAAGAGGGTGGGCTGGTTTTTGTTATGCAGATTTTTTTCAAGGGTGCACTGGGTACCATTTTTTGTGCATTCGCCTTTTGGGGTTTGCAAAGAGTCTCGTGTCGAAGGGAGACACGATACTAATGCGATGGCTTTTATATTTTATACAGCGCCGTTTTCGTGAAAAATCACCTCAAGGGCGCTGTGAATAAAATTAATTTAGAATCTCGAGAGACTGTTTTATGTAATCTTTTAATAGTTCCTATATCGTCCATTACTTAGAATACTAGCTGAAGTCTTCGACGTCGCATGAGCTTTACATAGAGTTTTTCGAAACTAGACTCAGACGGTGATCTTCCTCTTGTTTTGAATGTATATAAAGAAGAGTGTCTCAGCGGGGATCTATATAAAGATAGATAGAAAGAGAAGTTACTAAGGTCTCGAAACTTGCGTGGCTGGTACGAGTGCAATTACGCTGGGAAGATTTCCCCGATGAAAGCTAACCTCCGATAGGATATGGCACCAGAAGGAGAATAAGTACTTATTAAGTAATTATTACTACACAGCATCGCCCGAAGAAATTTGAGTTAATAAAGAAGTTATGAAATTTATTATTTTTATTTCTATCTCGAATATCTGGGCCAACTAACAATGTTTATATCAAAGCGATTTCTATCATAAGCTAGTTTATTTCTATCTGGAACTTCTAGGCAAAATAAAAATGTTTACTAAGCAACGCGATTTCTAACACGAGCTAAGGAGCTTAAAAAAAATACCTAATATACTGTTAACAAATAAAACTAGATTCTATATTGGTTATTCCACATTTTCCATAACTAACCAGTTCAATAAAAAAAATAGTTTTAAATCTCGAGCAAAGCACAGTGGTAACATAAATAAATAATGTCACTACAGGTGAAGCTCCTAAATTATGTTCACCGAGAAGTGTTATCATTATATGTATATATGTACTTACCTAATACTTTTAAATTAGAATGCTACCCAAGCAGCAGTTAATCTTATGTTTAATGTAATATTGTATTTTATGGTATTTCTTCTCTTTGTTATTCATATTTATACAAACATGTTAGTAGGCTTAGGCACCAGTTAAAAGTCCAAATACCTATTATTTCATTATTATTGTAATACTATACTTATCAAACAACTTATCAAAATGTTAATACTCATCCTAATTTGACTGTCCTAAAACGGGAATCCTCCTAGTTGGGCAGTCAAAACATTTCTTAAATAATGTATTTAAATGTATAATCTTTTGCTAAATAAAAAAAATAAAAATAAAAAAAAATAATAAAGTTCAGGTTAATTTTCAAGATAAACTTTGATAATCATTTTTAAATTTCGATATTCTACGAGTTCGTTATCTTAATACATACTTTTTTATGTGAACATAAAGTAATCTCTTTATCACGTTGGTACACTTTACTGAGGACTACTTCATATCAATATTGATTTGATTTAGGCATATTTGTCGCAATCATACGTTGCATAATAACAATAAATAAAATACAATCATTTGATAAGATTACTATGGTGGCGTGATTTTCCCTGTAATTTCTGACAGCACTTATTTAAAATAGAGCAAAAATCTCTTGATATCTGAGACTATATATGTATCTTGATATCCAAGAAGAAATACTGTTCATGTTTTCATACCTATAACATGTTAAATAACAGAACCAGATGTGTAATCGAACTTAGCAATATTTTTCTACAGAGCGAATTTAATACAATTACTTTTTCAACCTGCATCTGAATAGAGATTATTTTTAATAAAAAAGCGTATATTTTTTTAAGAATTAATTATTTTTTCCAACTTTATGTCCGGGTTAAATCTTCCCCAGAGGAAAAAAAACTAAAACCTTCCACAAATGATCATCTAGTAAATCCACATTATGCAAGTGCATTATATAAGCATAATACATACAAAAACAACACGTCAAATCACCAGATATCAAATATTTTTAGATCAGAGGGTTCGGCTCGGTAGAACTTCTAATTGGACCTATAAGTCTTACTGATCCCTCAATATAAATATTTAAAAAATCTTTCGTAATCCTACATGTATTTAAAATGACTGATTTTTGAATTTTTATGTATAAATTCTTTCACAGATCTAATACGCCTAAATTTTGAATGAGATAGCTTGGTATAATGCCAGTAGCCGAAATAACAATAAATATAATAATTAATAATATTTGGATGATTTTTATAGCGCCATTTTTGTGCAAAATCACCTCTAAAAGGGAAGTATGTTATATTAAGTCGGTAGAAAGTCGGAATGCGGGGTCTTAAATTGGGTAGGAAGCTCGCATATCAGTAGGACGAATAAAGTTTGATACTTATTAATTACTTACAGTTTACAGCTAATTGACTTACTCCCTTTTCAAAATAAGTTATGCTCCACGACAATATTATGTATTATAAATCTTTGATCAAAACCTTTTTTTTTTTTAAATAATTTTAGTTAAAGGCAAAATGAAGAATGAGTACTTATTAAAAACCAGGGGAATCAGAATCACGCGATATCTTGACCAATCATTTCCAATATTGAATTACAATAAAAAAAATCTGTTATAAATAGTATATAACTCTACATTATCGGTTGTCTGAATTCTTCAAATAATCAGTTCCAATTTTGAAAATGACACATAAATTCATATCAAAATTGAGTTAATTGAACCAGATTTCACGCAGGACACAGATAACCAAAATTAGTATGTTTGGCGACCGATTAAATAACGTTTAAAATTTTCATGTCACTAAAAACTTGTGTCTTCGTTTTATTTGAAGAATAATTTATTATTAAGTTAATTATCAACGACCGTCAATACGGATTCCGGCGGAACCGCTCATGCGGTGATCTTCTCGCGTATGTGTCGCATGTTTGGGGGCGGTGCCTGGAACGTCACGGTGAGACCCAAACGGTCGCACTAGACATATCCAAGGCCTTTGACCGGGTCTGGCACCGAGGACTTGTCAACAAATTGCCTTCTTACGGACTTCCCGCATCCCTGTGTACGTGGATTGCTGATTTTTTAAGGGATAGGTCGATTCAGGCTGTTGCTGACGGTTTCACCTCATCCTCACACTCTATAAATGCTGGCGTCCCACAGGGATCGGTTCTGTCTCCGACTTTGTTTTTGTTGCACATCAATGACCTTTTGACATGTGCCCCGATTCATTGTTACGCGGATGACAGTACAGTTCATGATAGCTTTTTGTTTGACAAGCCCCCAAAGGGCACACAAACTCCAACGGCTCGGAGGGCTTTGAAGCAGAGAATGGACGGTTATCTCGAGAGTATTTCCTCCTGGGGTAAAAATAATCTCGTCGAATTTAATGTTTTAAAGACCCAATCCTGTCTGATTACGTCTAAAAGGGATCTAAATGATAACCTAGTCTCCTTCAACGGAAGCAATCTTCCGAACAGGCCTTCCATTGATATGCTTGGTGTAACTATAAGTGACCAGCTCAGGTATGGGGGCTCCATCGAAGCCAGAGTAAAGCTGGCCTCTCAGAAGCTGGGCGTACTGTACAGGGCCCGCAGATACTTTAATAGTACACAACTGCTGACCCTGTACAAATCGCAAGTGCGCCCTACTGTCGAATTTGGCAGCCATCTCTGGTCCGGAGCCCCTAAATACCTGAAAAAAACCCTTGACTCTGTGCAAAAACGGGCGGTCCGTTTGATAGATTCCCCAATCTTAACAAGCGGACTGCAATCTTTAGAGCACAGGCGTCAGGTAGGTATGCTGTCCTTGTTCTATCGGTATTACAATGGAAGATGCTCTGAGGAACTAGCGTCATTGATCCCTTCGGCACCGGTGCGTAGTCGGGATACACGCCAAACGCGCGCCCAACATTTGTACACGGTTGACATTTGTCACATGAGAACGGGTCGCTTCTACGATTCGTTCTTAAGTTCAACAGCTCGGCTGTGGAACGAACTGCCGGCCTCTGTGTTTCCTCCCTCCTACAACATGGGACTCTTCAAGACCCATGTTCACTCCTTCCTCTCCACAAAAAGACCCTCCACACAGCATCCCCAAAGATGACATAGGCCCTGAGGGAAATTATTTTCTTCAGGGCCTCCTGTGTGGAGTTAATATTAAAAAAAAAAAAAAAAAATGTCAAGGATCGATAGAAGTTACGGGTTTGACGCCCTACATATTATAACATTGACATAGATAATTTTTTTTAAATAAATAAATCACTTCAACATTATAACTAATTCCATTGTATTATTATTAGCCACTAATCTCAGCTTTACGTACGTACTATTTTTATCAGGCATTATTTGATTACCTCCACAATCAAAAGACAAAATCGCGTGAGTCACAAACAGGGAAAAAGTTTATGATAACGCAACTAATTATATTTAATCTTTATTACTATGTATTATTAATTATTATTATTACAAATTATTAACACTCTCGTGTCGTCTTTTGATATCTGCCTGACCTTGCGGGCAGGGAGATAAGGCAGTCGTTTGCTGGCTGGTGGTAGTCGAGAGGTCAAAATTACAAATTATCACTACGCATGCATGACAGGAGTGGCAGTTAAATGTTGACTGGGGTCAATATCCGAAGCAGTATCAATTTAAGTTGGCATCGTTATTTAATTTATTTATGATGTATAATAGTTGGGATTTTACTCTACATTCAAATTAGAAGATTACGGAAAAATAAATCAGCACGGGTAAAGCACCCAGTGAGGCCCACATTGTCAAATAATGTAAAAAGGTGGTATTGTATTAAAAAAAAAAAAAAACAATAAATATTATCATTGTGAAGTAATAGCAAAACGAACATAAAATTATAAAATACTAATAATTATTATTTTATATTACAGATTTAGGAAGAATTTAGCATTCTCAGACTGTAAAAATATTACCATTTGTTATTTCGGCTACTGGCATTATACCTACTAGCTCTCTCATTCAAAATTTAGGCGTATTAGATCTGTAAAGAATCAGTAATTTTAAATAATAAGAATAATAATGATTTATTGTCTTCTTTTCTTAGTAACATATGGAGATAATGATATCCTCACTGGTATCTCCCGTGATGAGAATTTCATTTACATATTATAATTTAATTATAAGAAATTAATATTACAACAAAGTAACATAAATACATGTAGGATTAAGAAAGATTTTTAAATATTTATATTGAGGGATCAGTAGGATTTATAGGTCCAGATAGGAGTTCTACCGAGCCGAACCTCTAATATGAAAATATCTGGAGTTGGTCAATTATTTTCCCATTTGATCTCTGGTAAGTTGACGTGATGTTCATGTATTGTTTTGTATTTATTATGCTTATATAATGCACTTGCATAATGTGGATTGACTAGATGATCATTTGTGGAAAAGTGTGTGGCAGGGTTTAGTTTTTCCTGTGGGGAAGATTTAACCCGGATACAAAGTCGGAAAAAAAAAAACAATAAGTCAATAATAATATTTGGCTAAGCATTTGTAAAACATGTAGGTATCACCATAAGGGCTCTTTACAAACCACAGTTAATTATGTTGCTAATTTAAAAGTTGCTCTTTAGGTGGCGAACACATTACGCTATACGCTTGACCTATTTCAGCATATCGCTCCCCATCCACTACCAATTGGAATGTATAGCGTGTGGTATGCTGAAATATGCCAAGCCACAAAATATAGCGCGCTTATAACGTGGTCTGACACAAGCATTACGCTAGCTTGGTTGTTATGACGAACTTAGTACGTAATCTGTATATAGGTCGTAAGCAAAAATATCAAAAGTTTTGTACAGATTTTAATACCCTTTAAAAAATCCTTCCCGTGTTACCAGACTCTATTAGATTGAATATCATCATTTATAAATAAGGTACTTGAACGAAAAATATTATGGTTAAAAAACATATTCAGATATATACACATAGAATTAATAAAACGATTAAAACCGTGATACACTCAACTCGTGGTCGGCGGGTTCTAACAGCACTTAAACGGCTACCTCACGGTTTGGCCGGCCGCGTACATTAATAATGCAGACGATTTTGGGCCAAGTTATGCTGCGTATACTCGCACACGGGTCACTACTGCGGTTTACAAATCATTTCAAAAGAATTCATGTTTTTTAGAAATCTTCCTAAATATTTAAATTGGGTTTTTTGTTGTGTTCATACCGACCCGAGAGGGATTGACCTCACTGTTAACCGAAGTACGTATGACGTCATTCGTACCCCGTCAGATTTCGATCGTTTTGGCGGGCTTAGAAAAATGCAAATATTTTAACTATGCTATAAGTTAGAAGGTAACATTCATAATAATAAAAAAATACTGGCAATTCTTATTAATATCATCGACATTCATCATCGCTAGATGAATTGTCAAGTCCATAAAGATAAAAGTAGGAGACAAAAGTATGCAATTGTTTACGTAAATGTTAAATTAGACAGAAGTGTTACTGGAACTATTTTTGGCCAGCAAGGATTAAGCGGCCGAATTAGCACACTTAAATTTTATCAAGGATTCACGGACTTAATGAGCAAAAAGAGCAATTGATATACCGGCTTAGTTATTCACATATGTTAAAGACAAACGAAATCTGAAGCTTTATTTACATATTTCAGTGGGCTAAGACATTCATTATAAGAAGATATTTAGCGAATATAAATTAGAACGTAGAAACAGACAGCAAATATTGTTTAAAAAAATGGTCAAAAGTTGAGTTCCTTATAATTGGACCAAGAATGTCAGGTGTGCCTCGTAACACCTTGTAAAAGTATAAGTAATAGTTTTCTGTACAACATTCTGTGGAGTTTGGACCCGTTTAAATCGGTCTCGAATAGAGAAGTACGTTGGTATCAATCGCTCCAACAGGACGTACGTACATATGGGTAGGTGATACCACTCGCATTTTGGGTCATAAACGTCAAACGCAGGGACTATAATATAACTCCCCTCGCCCCCCAACCCAACGGCACAACAATAATACATAAGGGAAAAGAGGTGGCCAAAATGTGGGGCGAGAGTTACAAACATTCTACTTAGATTATGGTTAGAGTCGTTAGAGCATATTGAAACGTTTGGATAATGGGCAAGGTAATATGTATTGTGAATCTTTGGCTGTTTGAAAATATATAATCAAAATAATATACCTACACAACAAATTCTCAGAAAACCGTGAAGGAACATACAAGTCAACTTTTGTAATCTCGTCAAAGGAAGCTCAGCTAGGTTTAAGTCAGTAACAGATTTCGGATACAAACCCTGGTATAAGAGAGTGAAGTAATAATTGTATTTACATTTAGCCTCGAATTATGGGAAAGAAACGAATCGGGTAAACAAAAATTCTGACTCGTTTCAAAAATTTAATATTTTGTTACAATATTTGGTTAAGTCACATTTACGTGTTATAATTTACCCACCTCACACAATTTTAGCGTCGCTACGCCAGGCGATTCGATTAAGAAGGTACATTCATGTCCTGCTCAATCACCACAAAGGACAGCGCTGCAAACTCTGATTTACTTTAGCGACACGGTCTGGTTCTTTCAATGTGCGCTCTTCGGTGGTCAATGTACGACTGATGTTATAGTTTATTCAAAGTATTCTCGAACCCTACTGGTGGCAAAAATATGGTCACGTGATTTGCCTCCTGCTCGTCGAAATGATACCCAGATTTCATGTTAGAGCAAGTCTATCGAATTGGATGTCTATGAGATGGACGAAGAGAGGATATCAGGAGAATGTTACCGTCAGGACATCAACACAATTTCAACACTCCTTTGTCTAATTAAACAATAAAATGACGATGACGTAGAGAGTAGAATATTATACTTACACAAATATGCTTTGACATAGAGATTTCAGACAAAAAGGGGTGAGCAAATTTCGTAATGCCAAAGCTCACAGTTGGGGACATAAACAGATATTCTGCTTCATAGTTAAGGCGATGCGGAATAGAAAAACGTTGTACAATCGTTTAATTATGGTTAGTTTAGTTTAGTTTTTTAGTTTAGTAATGGGAATTTATAATACACAAGAAGGTGGAACGTTTTTAATGGCCTTCCAGACTATCAACCACATTCTTGAAAGAATGTTACTATTTCTTCACGCTCAATCTTACTTAAACAAACTCTAATTTGCACAAGTAAGCAAGACGGTATACCGCGCCGAATACTAAACTAACGAATTACTTGTTAATTTTGTTCGCAATCATTTATCAGTAAATTTTACAAACTAATTGCACATGTAATTCGCTGCGTGTAGACGGACTTCAAGATTAAATCGAAGTTTTAATTTCTAATTTGTACTCGATAAATACCTTGTAGTGAACATCTTAATTCAGTCGCCTGATATATATTATGTAAATCACAAGGTAGTTAGTATTTAGAGAACGCAAATTAGAAATTAAATCCAATATTAAAATCAATATCGTATTTAATTGGGATAGTGTTGCATTTCGCTTTTTGAGATTTATAGCAAAAATACATACATACTGTAAAAATCATTTGCAAAACGTCATTAAAGAAAATAGCGTATATACCAGGAATGAGAAAAAATATTGAGTTCTATCCTGCCCGTCAACTAACGTGGAGAAACGATAACCCGAGCGGAGTTGGTAGATGCATCGGGTTCAGACGCAGGCGTGGTGGGTTAAATTCCCCTTCTAGCCCAGCCCTCCATCATTGTACAAGCAACATTTTCCGAGGTTATTCGTAACCCGAGAATGTTTCTTTCTTTAAAAAAAAAGGTCAATTATATATATATATATATATATAATTTATTTTCCATATACATTTATAATATTGTCGTCCCTGTACCTACACTTTCTATTATCTTTCTATTGTCTCCATGGTTTAAAGTGTATACAACTTAGTAATTTGTGTTTTGGTTTAGTTATGAATCTAAATATTCTTTAAGTATTAGAATACGTCTGTCTGTACTTATATTGACTTTATATTGATAAATAAAAAAAAATTAAAAATACATGTGGTAAGTCGGTAAATGTATTACCCAGAGTGTGGAATGAAGTGGGAACTGTTTGAGGATCGTCGGTTTACGAGAGATCTAAATGGAAAAGGTTTTATTGTTTCTCGGCCGATTTCTCTTCATTTTTGTCATTTTCTCGGCCAGTCAATTATTATTGGAAGGCCCACTCTAATAAATAAATGTTTCAATGAAAACCATGATGACAATCAAAATTATTGTTTTACCAAGGGGCCGTAAATCAAAAACAGTCGAGAGGGGAGTTTAGAATTCAAGTTGTACAACTTCCACTTCATTCTCTGTAATGGTTGTGGAATTATTATTTCATTTTGATCAATTTTCATTCATTTGCAATATGTCTTTCTTATAAAGCTGTTAATAATAAAAATATTAATTGTCTGATAAGTGAAAAGAGTCCGAATACTATTTATTATTTTATGGAAATCAGTTTTTGTATAATTTTTTTTACATGCTATTCGACTACTACACTAGGCACTTGCCCGCATTATTTTAATACTTCCAGTCGATTTTATTAAATTTTGTAGGACTCTTTACTGACTCAACTAAAAAAACTGTTCTTAAATCTCACTAAAAACTCCCGAACGGTGGGTGGTAACCCTAGGCTCGCAATTATTAGGTCATCGCAACTATTTTCAGATTGCAACATCATTTCCATCGTGAGCTGTTGAATTGTGGAATTTAAATATTTTTGCGTAAACACACATTCAAAACGAGACGCGAAGACGGTGCATCGGTGTAGTCATGCAGGTACACAACGAAAGCGATGGTAAAGGAAGTCGGGGGCGCCAGAGGAGGATGTTTGAGGCGATGTGTGAATGTGAAAGAAGTAGCATTCCAATTTAAAAAAATTAAACGTGAAACCGCACATGAGTCCCAACTGCTCCCAAACGTCTGGAACCAGTGAGACTATGTTGTGAAGCTGAAGGTAGTGGGGATGCGAAGAAGATGGGGAAGAGGAAAGTGGGGAAGTACCTGGCTATTCAGATCTGGTCACCAAACACGGCCAAAGCCATTTCAAGCAACGTTTCAATTCTGAATGGTTTTGCACCAGGGCGATACTAAAGAGTATTTTCCGATCTGGAACGTGCCGCAAATATACTACATATTATTTTTAATATTATGGAATAACACAAATAAAATGTACTTGTGCACGTCGGGATTTGAATCCGCAACCTCCTGCTTGCTAGTCGATAGCATTATCCCTCAACCACGGAGGCCAATAGGTTAGTTAGTTTCGTCTTAAGCAAGCAGAGATAATGGGTGCCACACACCTATATATCGCTAAAACTCTTTCAAAGTATTACATTTACTTCTATACGGTAGTCACATAATGTACATAAATAATATGAACTAACTAACAAACGTGGGTAGGCAGAGAGGATAGAACGCCACAAAGCTCTGTCTTGGCACACATTCCTTGCTTCTCTCAAATTCACACAAATGGTCTCATATATACATTATGTTATCTGACTCAAGTATTTGATTGATTCACTTAACTTGATCGTGCCCTCTCTTTAAAGCAGATATAACAATAGGTAGAGACAAGCATATTAACAATGTGTAGAAAAGATAATTCATTTGAAAGAGAAATATTTAGAAAATATCGCATGTTTAAATATAATATTGTAAAGATTACCACGTGGAAGAGAATTCAATTATCGAATCTTGGAAGCAAAATGTATTTAAATTCATCTTCTTAATTTATAAAAATTCAGCCTGCGTATGTTTGCGCTCTTAAAACTCAGCCTGCGTATGTTCGTGGTCGCAAAACTCAGCCTGCGTATGTTTGCGCTTTTGAAACTCAGCCTGCGTATGTTCGTGGTCGCAAAACTCAGCCTGCGTATGTTTGCGCTTTTGAAACTCAGCCTGCGTATGTTCGTGGTCGCAAAACTCAGCCTGCGTATGTTTGTGCTCGCAAAACTCGAAAAGTAACAGACCGATATCGCTGAAAAGTTCGAAGTTTGTTCTTATTAGTGCCTGGAGTGTTTAGAGAGTGATTTGAATTGTAGAAGTCGGACACGCCCGAGAAAGACATTAGCAATAGCGAAGCATTGCGGAATCCACTAGTAAAAGTCGGATTAAGGTCGGGTTTTTTCACAGAATTTGAATAATTCATTAAATTTCAATGTTAAAATTCAGGTTCTGCGAAAGTTACGTTATTATTTCCTCATGGGATGGTTTTTTGCAGTACTTGTATAATAACAGAACTTGAATAGTACTTTCACAGAAGTTAAATTATAACTTTAAAATTTAATTAATCATTAAAATTCTGTAAAAACCGTCGTAAGAAAAAAAAAACAAAATTATAATTTATATAAAATATTCAAAATATTTGCCATAAATAGTACTTGTTTGAAAAACGCAAAAACTTTTTCAGTATACCAACACACAAAACGTCATATTTTTACGTGATTGCCTAATGCCCGGAGCCAGTGGGACTATAGCCTCCCCAATTTGGGTTATTCAAAATACGACGAAAGTCATTAAGCAACTTCATAAATTTTAATGGTGGTGTCTCACCAGGACGGTACTAAGAGTATCTACTACCACTTGGAAACTTGAATATGAATACTAAATTAAGACTTAAAAAATAAGCGAAAGGTAATTTTTATCGAGAATAACAAAATTATAGGGGCTTTATGCTATTGTTGAACGATTTTATAAATGTATAATTTGAATCTTTTGAATTTGAATATCCTTGCTGCAGTTATTAGTATCAATAATTCGTCAAGCGTGCTTATACATTTGAGGTTTTAGTTATCGGAAAATGATGTTGATTGGATTTGCTTTTACATTTTGATTTAGTTTCGATTAAATTATTCCCGAACAGATAACAATAACGTCCGTGCGTAATTTGTTTATTTGGTTGGGCGATTTTAATTCTATTCCTAGAAAATGTGATAAACGTTTTGTTTATATGATAACACCACGAGAACTCGATAGTTTAATGACATTTGTTGTAAATAGTTAGTACCTATTTACAACAAATGATAAAATATGTTTGTATTTGTGTATATTATTATATAGCAGTTTTTTTTATGAAATCATGGCACCGTATGGTTTAAAAGGGAACACCAAAGATCAATTTGCTTATTTTATGAGCGTGAATTTTCCCACACGGGTTCGTAATCATGATGGTACAGAGTTTTAAAACGTTAACTATAATATAACTTCCTATCAATACGTAAAAATCACGAAGTACCTATTTATTACTTATAAATATATTTGACACACAACCTATACAGACTTGAATAATTCAGGCAGATAATATCGGGATAGAAAGCAAGCGGAGCTCTGTGCAAATGGGGACAAATAGAAGTTACACAAAATACATGGCTCCACGAAAGACAGAAAGTGGTTTCTTTAAAAATTCCGTATCGCCCAAGGCCATTTCTTAACCAAGTTAATTCTTGGTGTTTCTCTGCTTGCCGCATATCATACTGCTTCCTGCTTACCTACTCGAGAAGCCAACATGTTCAACAAGCTAATATAATATTATCAACTATAGTCCATCTGAGGTGGCGAAATGTCTTTAAAATGGATTTAACTTTTTAACTTATACCTGAGAAAACTCTAACAGTGTAAACAAGGTAGAAAATCACCACTACCTGTTTCGGAATGTTCTTTTGAAAATGTTTGAGTAGGTTTTAAAATGTGTAATGTTGTAGTAGAGTTTTAACAACTGGGCTCAAGTTAAAAACTTATAATACATTTTTAATAACACTGTTGAACCTTTTACGCACGTTGGATTATCTTCCATATCAACGAGACACGTAAAAGGCTCGATTTGACTCACTTTTAGTGACGGAGGCCTAGTAGGAATCCAGCACACAATGAATAAACCACACTTGACAATCCGAGTTGAAACCAAAACAAAGCAAAATACCTAATGATTCACAATACTTTTTAAGTCACAAATTCACAGCGGAAACACGTTTTAATGTCTTGTTTTAATTAATTTCACCGCTGCTGACACAGGTAGATTTATAAATCGGCGTTTTAACGAAAGCTGTTAGGATTTTCGGAGGATGAAAGGAACACACGCGCACTAACATAGACAGAATTGCACATTTCGAGACATCACTGCAACGCGAGATATCACTTTTTGGGTGCGCATTTTGGTAAATTACGCGAAAAACCACTCACCTGGCTGTTTGTTGGCGATTTTATTGAAACAATTTTGAAAAACTTCATATAAATGCATAGGCTCGTCATCGCTAGTCGCCATTTTGAAATTTACTGCGACAAGCGAGGATGAGGATCACGGAGATGAAAACATATCACTGGCTCTTGCTATCCCAAACCATAGATAAACCGGACACTTCTACTGTAATGATACCATACGGCCGAAAATGTATTCATTTTAAGGGTAGCTTTCAAAATAATTTATTCGGTTAGCTACTTTTTAGACATGATAAAAGATACAATTTTGAAATAAAATCTTTAAAATACATTTTATTTTAGATATAATAACGTATTGTGAATCTATATTGAACGCAAGATTAATAAAGAATCAATTAATGATAACATAATTGAGATAATTAAAAAATGCAATTGCGCAAAGCTATTGTACAAATAAACATAAATATGTATATTTTTTAACATTTCATACATTAAGAGGGATGCTAAGTGGAGGAGCTTTTTAAGAAACGAGAAATATAATTTTACCGGTAACATAATTTAATGACTGGAAACAAAATTTCCTACAGAAACATAATTTGACCGGTCAGTGGCTGAGTTGACATAGTGTTTGGGTCAAGTCCTCCATCACGACACAAGCAAAATCTTCCTCTTACTGTTATGGTAGTAGAAGATTTTCAAATACTGTCAGGTTATTGGAAAGTCGGTAATAAAAAATAAAACACATAAAATACTCGAATGTTAACTAACCATCACGCCATTATGTAGGGGTATGTAATGTACAGGGAGTATGTATCGACAAGCAACTATGTCTTAGTACACACTCCTTGCATCATGAACATAAATCTCTCATACTCACTAGCATTTTATTATTTCTACTCTTGACATGATATTTGCATACCTTCTTCCTCGAAAATAATTTAATGCATGCAGCTCTTTGACAAAGAAAGCAAAACTAAATCGTATCAAAATCCCACGTGGAGATTCACCTTGAATGTGTTCTCTGCCCTTTTCAGCTATTTATCAAATTCATGCACAACCTAAATTTAGTAACTGTTGCGCGGATCGTTTTAAAATATGGAGTTTGACATAATATACACTGATTTTGCTGATTTGACGCTGAAATTATATTATTTGAATATGACTAGTTTTCTTTATCGATTGGTATTTGGAGTATAGGAGAGTATGTGACGTTGATATGCTTACAGCCTTACTTAACGGTTGTTTACAACCTTTCCTACAAATTCAAACTACCTAAAAATGTTAAAACATTTATAACATTCAAAACAAATTTTCATTTTAATTTACATTTCGTAACTATACAAATTTCGACTGGATAGGTGTCAGGGGGCTAAAGCCTCGTACATATTATTTTTAAATGTTGAATAATAGAGCGTAACAGCCAAATCGAACAGCCATAAAAGGTAACTATTCTACTGGACGACAGGTGCCGTGGGGATATTTTCCATGTTTGTGATGTCTTCTTCTTGACGTGAAATAATCATTTTCCTGGACGTGATTAAATTTCGTCGTCTCAGTAAAAACAGTATAAATAACAATTCACATGAACAATGTTTTCTCTGAATACCCTCAACACCCACAATCAGGTATGTTTCGCAATATTTACGTCATATTTTGATATTTTGAAACAATGACAGTCGATAGCGCAATGACCGAAATTTTAACCTTGCTTATCAATATATATTTTACTTTCGCAGTTACTATATAGCTTGAGCCAGCTGTCATCCAGGCATTCGGGAAGTTTGTTCAAGCCTAAGAAACACAATGTCTCGAAACCGGAGAGGAACTCTGAAAAGCTGAGCGCGGATTTGAGTCGGACTGAGTTTGAATCGATTTGTGAAAACAGTTTGCGAGAAGCCATCAAAAACTGTGATAAGTTCATATTGGCAGACTTCCAAAAGCTGGGAGTAACGCAAAACAATAAGATATTCGCTCGTCAGCGCAGCAAAAGTGCTCCAACGTCAAAGGAAGATGTGGCTGACAAGATTGACCCATGGCATGTCTCGTATGTTTCTGGATATTCCTTCGAGCAGAACAAGAATGAGACGAAGGTGGACAAGATATTGAAGGATGTCATGAACACACCCAGTTTGTATGTGAACACTTCTCGCGGTTACAAAAATGCCAAGATATCATACTCAGAAAATTTTGCCAGCTATTTATCTCAAAACCTTTGCACCCCGAAGTTTAAGTATGGAATTCAGGTCCGAGGATTTAAAACTGAGAGGACGGTCATATCTGAACTAGAAAGGAATCCATCTGTTATGCAAAGATTTAAGAAAACGATGGGTAAGTACAAACTTATTCCGTAGAAAACATATTATTTTAGTAAATTTGCACAAAATTGCGTAAATTCAAAGGGTAAACTTGTCAAATGCCGCTGCATGCAAAGGCTTTTTAAAAAACAACACTTGATTTCAACTCAAATATCTAATGGAGACAACTATTTAAGTTGGGGTTTAACCTTCCAGCGGGCGCGTTGAGAAATTTCCCTTGAGCGGGCGCTTGTCGTAAATTTTACGTCATCAAGTTTTCTCCATGTAAGTGGTGTTTTCTTTATACAAATGTTAGGGAATTTTTTTAAGGATATGAAGAATGATAATAGGCAGTACTTAAAAAAAAAAAAATTGACTTTCTTAAAAAAAACGAAGCAACACTCACTTAATATTTCAAAACAAAATTTGTTATCGACCTATTTAGTCAGAATTAATATTCCCATCCTTACAATTGTTACAAACCACCTCAACTGAAGAATGGTTCTTGCATGTAAAGGACTGGCAACGGCAACACTTCATTGATGCTGGGGATCTTTTCTTATCCAGTGCACATAACCGACAAACACCGAGTTTTGGAAAGCTTATGTTTTCTTCTTCTGTCATCGGTTCAATTGCCCTACCGTAACTCACTTTGAGAAAAACATTTATATCTTGCGGTAAATGTTTGACATTTGATTTGACTCTAGCATAGTTCGAAGCTCGATGCTTACAACTAAGTGGAAAGAGTGGGGGAAGCGATAAGGCGCGTCTGTCGTAAATTTTACGACAGCCCGCCCGCTGGAACGTTAAGTAAACATGCCCAAAATAGGTTTTTAGAGTGTTAGCAAGGGTTATTTTAATAATCTGCGTATTTTCCAACCTTCATACTTAACTTTGATTGAGAAAAAATGGATCTTTAATGCATCTTTTACCATCTCCCATGACATCAATGTTAACCACTTAATGCTTTTGAACGAGCGGTGTTCGCAGACGGCGCGTGTATCGTACCGCGACAACCCTAACACTGCTCGCGCGTTTTGACTTCTTTGCGTTATACAAGATAAACAAACGAACTGTGCTCGCCACTCGCCAGTCGCTACTTGACGCTCGTACCTAGAGGTTTGCGCAAATCTTTTCTTCTGTTTAAACTTATTAAAAACTTCACACAAATATTTTGCAAGTATTATATTTCAATAATTACTGATTAATTGCATTTTTTACGACTTTTACTTTTATTTATATATTTACATTGATTACAATTTTCGTATTGCATTTTTTACGACTTTTACTATTATTGAATATTATTTATATATTTACTATAAAGCATCGATGACACGGAGCTAGTTTACGAGCTGCTAGTCGACGAGTCTATAAGCTAGCGAGTAAGTGAGTTAGCGAGTGTCGATGACACACAAAACTTTCCACTCGCTCAGTAGCGAACTAGCTAGCGAGTTGGAATCACGTGTTATTTTACGTGACGTGTTGTTTGCGTTCTATCGTTTATTTTTTTAAGCTGAAAAATGAAGTGGAACACGCGTGATATATTCTCTATCTTCCCATAAGTATATATTAACATAAAAACAGACACACACACACCACAAAATGCAGGACATCATATACCGATGTTACTGAAGGCCGCATATGTTTCAAGTTGACTATCGGCCGCTCCTTCCTGGGTAAGGTTTTCTGCGGTTTCCCTTACTCCATCAGGCAAATGCGGAAGGATTCCCACAAAAGGACGTAGCCGAATTTCCCCTCCGATCCCAACACAACACAAACAGACACGTATGTAGTATATGGCCGCCGTTGGTCGCTGGTGATGTTGATGCTGGATAATACATGCAATTTTTGTAGGGTTTTTTGGTAACAAATTTTTTCCCTACCGAGAAAATACAAGGCCTCTAAGTCTATAAAAGCCAGGTAATATTTGAATAAACCCATATGAGGTAAAAATTGTGAGGCGCATATGACGCCGTTCTATTTGTATAACCACTGGAGCGACCATGTTATCCACTGGAGCGACCATGTCGAATAATTTGACTTTTTTTTCTTCTTCTAATATTGAGCATGTCGAATTATTCGACGTTTATTACGTACCACTCGTAAAAATTAAATATAATATTATTTATTATATTTAATTTTTTACGAGTGGTACGTAATAAACGTCGAATAATTCTACATGCTCAATATTAGAAGAAAAAAAAAAGTCGAATTATTCGACATGGTCGCTCCAGTGGATAAAGAACATTAACTTTAAATTCAGTAAATTTAAATGATTCACCACTTCATGGAATATAAGAATCTAGAAAATAAAAGATAGATGACTGCCAAAACGCAAAGATACTCGCAACTAGTTCCTAGCAGCGATGATGACACACGGCTAGTTAACTAGCTTATAAGCCAACACGCCAGCGAATGGCGAGTAAATTAGCCCATCTTTTTATTTTACTCGCTGCTTTTTTACAATCGGATAGTCAACTAGCAGATTGTAAAAAAGCCGATGACACGGGGCCAGTTTACAAGCTGCTAGCGAATTCGCTGGCTTGTAGCTTGTAAACTAGCCCCGTGTCATCGATGCTTTAGACCTACAAAAGGATGTGTGGTCTGCTGTTCCAAGCGAGATAACTCAGGAAAACGTATCCGAAGGGATAGTCATTAATGGTGTGCAAATTGTGAAGTTGGTCTCTGTTTGGAGCCGTGTTTCGAAATATACCACACAAAATCAAATTTTTAATTTTATTACTTTTTTATTATTATACTTTTGACCTCCGATTTTATGTCCGGGTTAAATCTTCCCCATAGGAAAAACTAAACCCTTCCACACACTTTTCCACAAATTTATTTATTTATATATATAATTTGTACATTTATTTATAACAATTACAGGTAATAAAGCCTAAGACGTTATAATTGTACCATTTATGCAGTGTATATGCAATGCCAAAAATCTTGCAAATGCGCTATAGGACACAAAAAATAAATCTAATTTTTTATCTACCGCATTCAAAAAGCACGTAGCTCTCCCCACAGGTGAGATGATGATCAATGATCATCTAGTCAATCAAAATTATGCAAGTGCATTATATAAGCAAAATAAATACAAAACAATTCAAGAACAACACGTCAACTCACCAGAGATCAAATGGGAAAATCCTATATACAAATGCAATATTGGATAGAATCACCAATGCATTATTGTATTTGTATGCCTTTCTTGAAAGAATTGAGTTTTTATATGGACAAAACTATTTATTCATACTCTTATTGCATATGTACGGGCGCAAACAAATAATTTGTCTCAATATATTAAAGCATAACTTGCAAAAAGTGTATTTTAACCCAACGGCATACTAATTTTTATTTGAGACATCTGTGCATACTTGAGAAGTATTATTAGTGTGCAGTATTGCACCCCATATTTCCCCAAATTAAACACTTTTTATGCTTTTATATAGATTAAAGTTTTAGTCGCCCCAATGGGGCGGGCAATGTGCCGATGCGAAAAAATTGTAGCCCCCCAATCTTGGCGGCAGGTATGTCGATGGTTTAATAAAAATGGGTTAAATAAATTAACGCCACCTACGAATGTGTAGATTATAACGTAGATTGCGTTGAACCTATATAAAATTTATGCTACATATTTTGATTGTATTCTTTACATTACCTACCTCACTAGGCTAGGTGTATGGGTCTATCATTCTTAGTTGACTTCTTCACAGTACTCGCACAGAAGCATAACTTACATACAGAGTGTTTCATTTAGACTTTATAAATAAAAATAATTATTAAAATATAAATAAAAATGATTATTTTGCATTTCCGAGTTCGAAGCCAAGGGGTTGAGGTCGGTTATATAAAATGTATATGTAAAATATTGTTTTATTTCATTATTATTAAAATATATTTTATTTGAATGTGATAAGCTTCAGGACTGAAATCAAATGAGTAATAAACAATTACAAGAATATTCTAACACAGTGAAGATATAAACTTGCTGTCCCTTTTCCACTAGTCATAATAAGTACGTGTAAACGAGGCAAAGTTTGCACCCTTGAGGTGATTTTCTCAGGAAAACGGCGCTATACAAATAATCCAATAATTATTATTATTATACGACATCACGCATTCAGATAAAATATATATATATATTTTTTAAATCATTAGTTTCTTGAAAACATATCTATATTGATAGAAATGTCCATTTATTATCAGAATCAGCCATTGTATATATCCAATATTTATTAGTAGTGAATAAATGAGATGAAAAGTAAAATAAACAAATTGTAGCAGAAAAACTGACACAAATAAATGTATTAATAACAATGCAAACTTAAAATAATAAGAGCTGTGATTATTTCACTAACGATATCACGCACCCGATTGAACTGGAACCGATATGAATAGGACACGCTGTAAGCTTCCTATCAGTATTCTTTTACAATCATCATATACACTTGCTCTTCCTCTTCCGCTAATGACAATAAGTAGGCGTAAACATGACATACCGATGCACAAATACATCCAATGCTAAGCTTGTTTATTGGAGTCAATGTGCGCCGCGGTACCCATTGTTCTGAGGTAGGTGACAGGAATGTACAGTAAATATTTCAGCGCGATGTTGTTGACAAATTATGTTAAATTTAAATATGTGAATGAGAAGAATTAATATTTTATGTAGTATATATATAAAATATGAAGAAAAAGAATACATTTAAGAAAATTTTTTTTTTTTTTAATAAGAATGACAAACATTCCCGGGTTACGAATAACCTGACAATATTTGAAAGTCTCCTACTACCAACACAGTAAGCTGAAAATGTTGCTTGTGTTGTAATGGAGGACTTAGCCAGCCGAGGAATTGAACACACTACGCCTGGGTGGGACCCAAACGCGATGTCAACTCGGCCACCGACATATACTTTAGAAAAGTTTAAAAAATGATTAGACATACACTAAAAACAAAACATTAAAATAACTGTCTGGAGCTATATTTGAAAATTTTTTCTTTGTTTTTCCTCCGTCCGTCGCTCCATTCCTTTATCTTTTTCAACACAATCTTTCACACCATGTGGAATGTTTTGAGACAATGTATGGCCTTTTCGTGAAACTTCATGGGATGCTGATGGATCTCATAATATGCGACAGCCGCGTTGTTCAGACCTTTATTCTAGTCCACACTTTTAATATATATAACATTTCAGGAGTAACATCAGCAAAGCAGCCCTCCCAGCTGGACATTCCTGATCGCTCCGCCAATGTTGAGCGCCTCCTCAACTCCGAGGAGGCCCAGGCTATGAAACCAGAAGACAGGGATAAGTTGAAGATTGCCTTCGCGGAGGGTTATATTGCTGGTAAGACCCTATTTCAACCTTTTCTCGTGATACTGATGTATATAGAATAAGGGGCATTTGCAGCATTCTTTTTTGACAGCGAATTTCTTTTAACATGTTTACTCCTGTGATAAATTGAACTATGCCAACTTTTATTTTCTTTATCCGAACTTACTTTTGAATTGAGTATATGTTCAGTCAATTCTGTTATTACATATCTTTTTTAAACGATTTTGATATAAGATGGTCGACAAAGCGTGTTGGTAATACCATTCTTATTAGAAACCTAGATTTTTCCTACCCCCGTGCATACTTAATAATAGTGCATGAATCAAACATACTAATTGTGGTTGTCGGTGCACGGGTGCGTGATTTAAAATTGTAATGCATAAAATTGTTTATGTTTTTATACTTTTAATTTTCAAAATTGCAACTGATAAGTATAAATCATATCAGACAAGCAATAAAATACATGGGTCCCAAAATTATTTTATTAAGTAATTATTCTTTATTTGAAATGCGTGTTTCTTTTGTTCAAATGTTTAACAGATGCTTGTAATGCTTTAAATGTTTAATAGAGTGAAGATTTGTTTCTGAAACGCGAGTGGTTTTACTCAACTAGGTCCAGCGGACATACTTTAGCAGGCCGTTCAATAGCTATTTCATTTGTACATACATATTCTTTGAATGGCTATCTGCTTCATAAGCCATGCTACATTTTGTTATTCAATTAGTATTAATATAACGTGTCTTGTATTTTTATAATGCCATTTACTAACATTCGAAAGGTATATTTCTTATTCTGAAAGTCAATGATCGTGGGACAAATTTTCTTTTATACATTTTTTCAGCTTCACAAATACTATGATAATATAATATCTCGTGATTTTTCACACATCTGCGTTAACATTATGATTGTATTTCTTTTCACGCAGGAACAAGTCCAGACAACCAGAAAGGCGCCAAGACCACAAAGTACCTGAAGCTGGTGCAGCAACTCCTGACGATTGTCATCTTTCTCGCCATCTTCGTCAGCCTCATGACCTCCGCCAGTGGCTCCGTCTTCAGGTCAGTACTCATTTTGACATATATTCATTACACCTATTAAATATTTTTTAGAACACATATATTTTACGTCATCATTTTTCAGGTAAACTACGAAATACAAAAATTTATAAATTGTTTTAAAATGAATATTGGAAAGATCGCGAGCTCTTAATTATTCGGTTAACAACTTGGCTTGTAAAAGATGTACGTACCATACATGTAGGTATAAAAGGCATTTCTGTGTGTATTATCTATGTAGTGGTTCCCACATACAAAGTTTCTTTATTTCTCTCCCTTGAATGCTAGTATTAAAAATGGATCTAAGTTTGAAACCAAATATTGCCGAACAGATAAAACATTACTGTATATCGACATGGGCCCGGCAGTAACATAAGTTACTACTTATTAAGATGGCACCACTAGCCATGGGGAAGCCCAAAACATTACTGCCAATTGTGCGAGCTAAGAAAGAAATACTGTAGATTTTACCCTATAGTAATGGAAAAGACCAAAATAATGTTTTCTATTTGTTTGGTAAAAATAACTTTTCAGCCGTCCTAATGGGTATTCCGTTCTTCAGAGCTCGATGTTCTCATATTGATAGTGTTTCAGCAGGATTCAACTGGGTAACCAGGTGGAGGTGGACCCTGAGGAAATCTCCGTCACCTTCGACGACGTCAAAGGAGCTGATGAAGCCAAACAGGAACTGAAGGATGTTGTGAGTATTATCATTATTTTATGTTATTTATTTTTTTTACATTAGCTGCACATTTTTTTCCCTCAGGGCCTATGTCATCTTTGGGGATGCTGTGTAGTGGGTCTTTTTAGAAAAGGAAGGAGAGAAAGTTCCGGAAAGGAAAAGGTATGAAGGGTGGGTTTGAATCTGGGGGTCAATTTGTTCAGGAGTGATGGAATCCATCCCTCCCACTGCGGTGCAAAGCGATGGGTCGAGAGAAAGTCCGGCTGGAGAGGTCAAAACATCCGACCCGCCACGCAGTAGAAGGGTAAACGCATCCACCGCCAAGACCCAGACAAACCTCTCCCCATGAACCTGGGCTCACCTGCTAAGTCACCAAACGTAGCGAACCAAGGGTGTTGCGTTAATAGGTTCATGTCTGTATGATGATTGTCGTTAAATAATTGCTACTCATGACTATTTTCAATCAGTCTTTTAATAAAGAATTTCAGTCATTAAAAAAATGAAAGTTCACCTTTTTACTTGAATTACCAGTAAATAAATACATATTTTTTTATTAACCTTTCGTTATCTGTGGTGTGTATTTACTACACATTGCTTCTAATAACATTAATAACTCTGTAAATATAATAATTTCTGGGTTCAGATTTTAGGTATTCCTCCGTTATACATTTATGTACTGAATTAAAATATAATATTTTACATAGTTTTCAAATTCAATTAAAAATCAGAGATTTTTTGTTAAAAATCGGAAACAAATACACCAATACAATCAACCGTGTGACAATGCTACACGAAGAGTGTGCGAGGAAATGACACCCTATTGATGTCCCGCTTTAGTTTTATGCGGGAACATGAGAAATCCACACGTCCGCAGTTGTATTTTTATTTAGACCATCGATACCTACGACTGCATAGCTGTGTGTGTCCTAACCGCCAGCCAGTTGGTCGCGGACCGTCGTTAGATGTGGACCCCTCGCACGTTTTTTTAGCATCTGCCGATGGATTTTTCATGTTTTCAGCAATTAAATTACAATTATTATCACTTTTGATAAAAAATATAATAAATCGCTTATTTTGAGATGTGCATTGACTACACAGCACCAGAACGCGTGGATTTTTTTAACACAGGGAAAGGTTAATGTCGAAAGCTTAAAAGTGTCGAGCACTGTCGTTTTGCTTATTGACGCGATCACTCAATTGGTTAAAATAAAATTCATAATCAATTTATTGTATTACACAATGGCAGTTTTCCCGATTTCGCACTTACCAACAAATTAAACTAGTGTATAATTTTTAATCTCAAAGACAATGAATTGAATTTGCTTAGTAATCATTTGAATTTATTCTAGTAAGCAAAAAAGGTTATGAAGTGCGGCCCGCCTAAGTGGAGAGTTTCGAATGCCTTTGTTTTTAGATAACAGTTAAGTTCTTAGGTGTTTACTTTAAATATCATAGGCCAATATCATTAAACTTGTAATAATTGTTTCAGGTGGAGTTCCTAAAATCCCCCGAGCGCTTCTCGTCGCTAGGCGGCAAGCTGCCCAAGGGCGTGCTGTTGGTGGGGCCGCCGGGAACGGGCAAGACTCTGCTGGCGCGCGCCGTGGCGGGTGAGGCGGGCGTGCCCTTCTTCCACGCAGCGGGGCCCGAGTTCGATGAGGTGCTCGTGGGGCAGGGCGCGCGCCGGGTTCGAGACCTCTTCAGTAAGTCTTAACCAATTGATGGAGGCCTGAAAAATTCGCATTTGCAATAATGTGAACTTTGTCAATTTCATTTGAATTTTGCCATTTTTATAAGATTAATTTGAAATTCAAAGTTTGAAAATAATGCATATTTTTAATTGCGATTTTTAGGTACTTAATTTTTTTGTTGTTTATGACAAGCTTGAATAGACATAAAATGGAACGCAGCTAACTTCAGTTGTAAACACCGCCTATTGTCGTTCATTTTTCTATTATTTATTTTCCATTTCGAAAATACCAAAAAATTAACATAACATCACTTTTATTGCAAAATACCGCCCCTTTGGCTGAAAAATAACACCGCTTCTCCCGAAAATTCATCATAAAATAATTAGAATTTGTAATGATCTGCACTTTTCAAACTTTTCTTTCTTCTCTTTCTACGATAAATTTTCTTTAAGTCCCGTAACTTTTCCATAAGGCTTTGGTTATGTATATATCCGGGGTAGGAATATCCTCCCTGCCGTCTTTACAAGCCTTTGCTCCTCTCTTTATTACACACCCCTTCAACTGTGTGCATCATAGTTTGTCTACGTGATTTACGACCTTGAACGTAATCATTTCACGTGACGGTTCAGTATAAAAAGGTTTCACCGAACGTTGTGTTGGTTTTTTGTTTCTCGGTATAGAAACCTAGTTATCTTTGTATGTGTGTGGTACCCCTCGGTTCTTTTGAGATAGAGTGAGTTGAATCCATTACCGCTGTGTTTTAAAGCCATTTCATAAACCTTATTTTTCTGAGTCGCCTGCTCTTCAACTAGCTACGTGATTCTACCTGTCATAGGGTAATGTGAGTATAATAAAGTGTTAGATTTTATATATGTGATAAACATACGATAAATTTATGGTGTTAGTTATCGGCGCCATCCATGTATATATTTTGGGAGTGTAGTGATCTGCCCTTTCCAAACTTTTCCTTCTCTTCTTTCTTCTACGATAAATTTTCTTTAAGTCCCATAGGTAACTTTTCCATAAGGCTTTGGTTATGTATATATCCGGGGTAGGAATTTCCTCCCTGCCCTTTACAAGCCTTTTCCCCCCTCTTTATTACACACCCCTTCAACTGTGTGCATCATAATTTGTCTACGTGTTTTACGGCCTTGAACGTAATTATTTCACGTGACGGTTCCGTATAAAAAGGCTTCACCGAACGTTGTGTTGGTTTTTTGTTTCTCGGTTTAGAAACCTAGTTATCTATGTATGTGTGGTATCCCTCGGTTCTTTTGAGATCGAGTGAGTTGAATCCATTACCGCTGTGTTTTAAAGCTATTTCATAAACCTTATCTTCTAAGTCGCCTGCTCCCCAACTAACTACGTGATTCTATCTATAGTAGGGTAATGTGAGTATAACAAGGTGTTAGATTTTATATGTGTGATAAACATACGATAAATTTATGGTGTTAGTTGTCGGCGCCATCCATGTATATATTTTGGGAGGGGAAGGAGAGGAAAGGAAATGAATTTGTTCAAGCTAAGATTGGCTCCTCCTCTTTACCAAACAAAACCGATGGATGATAATTTGAGCAAGGCGATCGACATCTGCGTGTCTGGATATCACAACCGGCCGGGTCTCCCCTTGTTCCAAATCGGCAACCTTCACGCCAGAATAAAGAAAACCAGGTCTCCTCACCAATTTCAGAATTGCCCCAACCTCATGCACCTCCAGGAAAATCTACTTTACTGAGTGTAGAAGGGGAAAACCATGACATCCCTTGTCACGAATCTAGTCGCGAAAATGTGACACGTAAGGTCCTAAGTTACGTGCCACCTCTAGAAAACGTTGTAACTTCCTCGTCGTCGGGAATTTACATCCCTTTCTAGGTCAATAACATATATAACACACGACGATCTTGTCGACATTTAGCCCGCTTTTATCGATAGGTTGTGTGCCTACCCATTCAGCCAATTATCATGTGAGATATATGCAAGGTTTACTCGAAATGCCAAATTTAGGATGAGGACTGTCTGTATTTTAATATTTGGTTCCAGTAGTTATTTCATGAGGTTACTAGCATCCTCGTGTATTAGGTATGGGTAACTTCTACTGAATACCTATCCTCTCAGGTAGGTATAAACGGATAATTGGTTTGATTTTTGCAATTAATTTAAAGAGGCTGCCTACCTCTCGAAAGGTACCTGTTGAGAAAAGTTGTTCGGTTGGTAGTTTTATTTCGGAGATTACCATCTCCCTCTTTTGACTCTAGATTTGTTTTTGTGCATCCCAATTTGTAACTTAGAAAGTCAAACAATAGATGAAAAGTATTAAATTAGAAAGTCAAATAACAGAAGAAAAGTATTCATTTTGTTCTGTCTGGTTGCATCCGATCGCTTTCTATTCGGGCGGTCATACGCTAGCAAAACTTCCCCTTTGACTGACTGTACACCGCGCCTCTCGGCCTATATATGAAAAGGTCATTGGCCTGTCTCCCACTCACAGCTGATTGACAATTCGTCTAGCGTATTCCTTTTTATGGGAAAATTATTTGGGTTGCAGGCGTTGCAAACTCGGTTCCTGTATCCGTCCTTTTAAAGGGTCCTCTGGAATTTAATAAATAATATTAAAAAAACTCACCCTGTTAGCCACCTCCAAATCCTCAGCGTGAAGCTTACCTGGTTACACTATATAGCTAAATCAGTTTAATTTTCGATCTCCTCCCTATCGGCTTCTTTCCTCATTTTAGCGAAATCCTTGCAATCTGTTCAATTTTGGTCCCCTCCCTACGCCTATAAAAGGGTAATTAAATAACTCTGTAAATAAAATTGTACCTCCCTAATTTAACCTAATCCCTGTCAGGATTCGAACCCGAGTTCATGATTTGTTTGGTTCTCTGGTTTTCGGTCTCCGTGGATAGAATGCCATCTCGCCAAATCAATTCCTTCCTAGCCCGATTAAAAACTTCCTGCCTAAATACGTTCACTCTGTTTTAAAACGCAATCATTATTATTATTATTTTCATGTTTTTAAGACAAGTAATTTAGTTTGAACTACATATTTACGAAATCACGTTTAATTTAACACATTTTATATTATAATCGCGATCGCCCAACTCTTAGCGCCCCTGGGGTGATTTTTCACAAAACGGCGCTCTACAAATTATCCTATCCTCACTGAGTACAACCACTTTCACTTCACACAAACACCGGTTCAATAATATTTCACTTTAATTCAATATTCAGGAAAGCTTTCTAACACCATCTGAATTCACGAATTAACTGTAATTTCACACTACACTTCTGATTTGTATCGATTTCTCGGAGCTGTCAACGTACACAAGTTCAAAAACCGACTGACTCATCGATCTCTGCTTTTCTTCCTTCCCGTGGGAACATGTTTACTCATAAAACCTGCCTGTCAATAAATCTTATGTTGTTATTCCAATAAAAATTTTTTTTGGGGCACGTTCGTTTCGTTTATTTATTTATGTGAATATTCAAAACATCACAGGAGGGAAGGGAGAGGAACGAGAATGAATTTGTTCAAGCTAAAGTTGGCTCCTCCTCTTTACCAAACAAAACCGATGGATGATAATTTGAACAAGGCGATCGATATCTGCGTGTCTGGATATCCGAACCGGCCGAGTCTCCCCTTGTTCCAAATTGGCAACCGTCACGCCAGAATAAAGAAAACCAGGTCTCCTCACCAATTTCAGAAATGCCCCAACCTCATTGCACCTCCAGGAAAATCTACTTTACTGAATGTAGAAGGGGAAAACCATGACATCCCTTGTCACGAATCTAGTCGCGAAAATGTGACACGTAAGGTCCTAAGTTACATGCCACCTCCAGAAAACGCTGTAAATTCCTCGTCGTCGGGAAATTACATCCCTTTCTAGGTCAATAACATAGATAACACACGACGATCTTGTCTACATTTAGCCTGCTTCTATCGATAGGTTGTGTGCCTATCCATTCAGCCAATTATCATGTGAGATATATGTAAGGTTTACTCGAAATGCCAAATTTAGGATGAGGACTGTCTGTATTTTAATATTTGGTTCCAGTAATTATTTTATGAGGTTACTAGCATCCTCGTGTATTAGGTATGGGTAACTTCTATTGAATACCTATCCTCTCAGGTAGGTATAAACGGATAGTTGGTTTGATTTTGGCATTTAATTTTATGAGGCTGCCTACCTCTCGAAAGGGACCTGTTGAGAAAAGTTGTTCGGTTGGTAGTTTTATTTCGGAGATTACCATCTCCCTCTTTTGACTCTAGATTTGTTTTTGTGCATCCCAATTTGTAAATTAGAAAGTCAAACAATAGATGAAAAGTATCAAATTAGAAAGTCAAATAACAGAAGAAAAGTATTCATTTTTGTTCTGTCTGGTTGCATCCGATCGCTTTCTATTCGGGCGGTCATATGCTAGCAAAACTTCCCCTTCGACTGACTGTACCTGCGTCCTGTTCCCGGCTGGTGGTGATCGCTGTTTAAATGGTACGCCAGTGTTTTGGTAGGTACTCTGTAGGTAGGTGTTTTTTTTATACTGCGAGTTTATATTGGATGGCCTAATTTGTAATAAGTATTTAATGTTTTCGTCGGCTATTCAATACCTATCGCAGGGACAACGCCACGATTTGATTCGTAAAGTTTTTAAAAGAATAGCAGAACGGCAGTAGATAAATTCTCAATATGACCCTCGGTCCTAGGCATTCCCCTAAAACAAATTTTATCGGCCTACATATGAAAAGGTCGTTGGCCCGTCCCCCGCTCACAGCTGATAGACAATTCGTCTAGCGCATTCCTTTTTATGGAAACATTATTTGGGTGGCAGGCGTTGCAAACTTGGTTCCTGTACTTCGGTTGTATCCGTCTTTTAAAGGGTCCTCTGGAATTTAATAAATAATATAAAAAACTCACCCAGTTAGTCATCTCCCATTCTCAGCGTGAAGCTTACCTGGTTACACTATATAGCTAAATCAGTTTAGTTTTACGGTCTCCTCCCTATCGGCATTCCTTCCTCCTTTTAGCGAAATCCTTGCAATTTGTTCAATTTTGATCCCCTCCCTACGCCTATAAAAGGGTAATTAAATAATTCTGTAACCAAAATTGTACCTCCCTAATCTCTGTCAGGATTCGAACCCGAGTTTTATGATTTGTTTGATTCTCTGGTTTACGGTCTCCGTGGATAGAACGCCATCTCGCCAATTATTTTATTCCTCCCTAGCTCGATCAACCGATATGATAAACACTTCCTGCTGCTAAATACGTTCACTTTATTTTTAAAACGCAATTATTATTATTATTATTGTTATTTCTATGTTTTTAAAACAAGTAATTTAGTTTGAACTATTTACGAAATCACATTTAATTTAACACATTTTATATTATAATCGCGGTCGCACAACTCTTAGCGCCCCTGAGGTGATTTTTCACAAAACGGCGCTCTACAAATTATCCAATTATTTCTATCCTCACTGAGTACAACCACTTTCACTTCACACAAACACCGGTTCAATAATATTTCACTTTAATTC
Organism: Hesperophylax magnus; assembly: GCA_026573805.1. Lineage (NCBI taxonomy): Eukaryota > Metazoa > Arthropoda > Insecta > Trichoptera > Limnephilidae > Hesperophylax > Hesperophylax magnus. The sequence continues at coordinate 4,983,194 of JAIUSX010000184.1, read as the reverse complement.
AATATTCAACGATGCTTTCTAACACCATCTGAATTCACTAATTAACTGTAATTTCACACATCACTTCTGATTTGTATTGATTTCTCGGAGCTGTCAACGTATCCAAGTTCAAAAACCGACTGTCTGTCATGCGATTTCTGCTCCCTTCCCGTGGGAACGTGTTTACGGCCTGCCTGTAATATATCTTCTCCTAGTCTAAACAAAAAATTTTTTGGAGTACGTTCGTCTCGTTTATTTATGTGAGTATTCAAATCATCACAAATTTCACCAAAAATAATACAAAATTTTCATGTCCAATTATCATCCTTCTAGAGTGGTAGATACTTCCCTTGTCATCCTGGTGGTCGCTTGAAATGGCTTTGGCCAGTGTGCTTGTTTGGTGATCAGATCTGAATGGCCAGATGCTTCCCAACCTTCATTTTCCCCATCTCCTTCCCTTCACCACTCCATTCAACCTCACAAAATATGCCATAGTACCACTAGCTCCAAACAGTCGGAGTAGTTGGGACTCTGGTACAGTCCTCTTCCCCCTTCACTAATGTTCTCCACCAACATCAATCTCTAATTCATTCTTCTCCAGGACTTAGACCTTCCCATTCTAGTCCAATCTTCTTCCTCGCAGTCAATCTACCTCGTTCTCGGTCTGCCTCTGCGTTATGGGCTATGTTTTTGGTGTCCTGTCATATTGAATTTTTTACTCAAGGGCAGTTTATTCGCCATCAAAATCTTGGTAGTTTCATGCCCTATTTGGTTCTTGAATCAATCATGTGCTAATGTTGGAAGAACGAACCCACAGTGTCGGTATACGGATAGTTCCCGAGCACACAGTTCTTGAACACTCGGGTTGTGGGCCCATCTCCCATTTCACCTCATTCCTTTGAGTTTCTTTCAAAGTCCCGCGTATGGATCTCCCGTAGGGTCCTGTAGCGGTAACGGTAAGGCCCCACGAGCAAAGAGGTAGCCTCAGCTCTTCTTTCCACTCCCCTGAGGTTCCCCAATGCCCCCTAGTTTTTTGATCATTTGAATGGTCTGTTTTTGGTCCCACCAGTATCTAAGGAATTGAAGGTCCACCCCGGCAGAGCCCCGAGTGCTGGGGTAAGGTCTAAATACTTCAAGATGCGACCCTGTATCTAGGAGGCACCGTTCGTGGCACTGTTCCCCAGTGTCATTCAGCCTGAGCACTGTAACCCGTACCTTTGCTTGAGATGGCTGTTGCAGGTCGTGTTTCCACTCCCTCAGCAATGTGTTCGCCACACTCCCTATGGTTTGTCAGGAACCTTATTTTGTCTTTTTCATTTATGCAGCCACTAAAAATCAACTTCTTTGCAGAGGCGGCCAAGGAGCGTGCCCCCTGTGTGGTGTTCATCGACGAGATAGACTCGGTGGGCGCTAAACGCACCAACAGCGTGCTGCACCCCTATGCCAACCAGACCATCAACCAGCTGCTGTCGGAGATGGATGGCTTCCACCAGAACGAGGGTGTCATCGTGCTCGGGGCCACCAACAGGCGTGACGATCTGGACCCGGCGCTGCTGCGGCCGGGGCGCTTCGACGTGGAGGTAGGTCATAGACAATAGGGCCATGAACCATTATTAGTATGAAACCGCGCACACTATCTGTGTTGCCAACATCATATTACACTATTGCTATCTCCTTCTTACTGCAATGATTTGCTGAAGAATATAGATTACTTTTTCCTTTATTACTGTTTTGTGATTACGTTTGTTTTAATTTTTAATTTTATGAATAGGTAATTAATTTCATCAATTTAGATATAATTGATTTAGTTCAATTCACCTGCATATTTTGATGTGGGATTCAATTTTAGCCATTTAATAACTCGAGTCCGGGGCATACGTCACTCCTATGTCTACCTAGGTTAAATTGTCGTGAAAACAAGATCATATGATCCAAGCGGTCAAAAAAAAAAATATATATATACATCTTCTAGTTATCATGGTAGTTAGTATTACATATGTATTTAGAAAAAGGTGGGAATGTGAAATAAATGAAAAATGGTAGAACATAGTTGATTATAAAAAGTTTATTTACATACCTACATATAATTTTTTTTTTTTTTTCGAAGTATTTATCTATAGTAGATTGCTTAACTCTATTATTGAATTCTTTTGTTGTAAAATTTTGCATCTCTGCCAAATAACCCTTGAAGCACTCGGGCACTTCTGTACTCCCCATCAAGAAATGCTGAAAGGCATCTAAGTGGGCGAGTGCTTGCCCACAGGTTGGTATTTTCTTGGGGTTTTCATTTTCTTCAGCAATATCTTCTTCATCCTCTTCTGGTTCCTCGGAGCATAGATCGGATATGTCCTGTACTCCACAAGGAACCAATTCAGAATCGATTCGGACGTAATCCGAAAATGTCTCCGGCAATTCCATTCTTCCCCGGAGAACATCCCATGTGGCATCGAAATCATCTTCAGGCTGCTCCCTCTCTTCTGGCGTGTCTTGGAACCCGGCTTTCCTGAAGCAGTTGGCAATGGTTTGCTGTGTCACCGAGTTCCAGGAAGACGAAAGGAAGCAAACGGCTTCGAGCAAATCCAATTTATACATTTGATTTTCTTCATTTATCTTTTGTAGCAACCTACAGACCATTTTTTTCCTGAAGTGCTGCTTCAGGGAAGCAATTATTCCCTGGTCCATAGGCTGCAGCACTGATGTTGTATTGGCGGGAAGAAATTCCACCCTTACATTCTCCAAATATCCAAGGTCCTTTGGATGTGCAGCGCAGTGGTCCACAAACAAAATTATTTTTCTGTCTTGTGCAGCCAACTTCCGGTCCATGCTGAGGAGGTATTCGTGGAAAGTCTTGCATGTCATCCATGCCGATTTATTGTTCCGGTATGTGCACGGAAGGTGGAAGGCGGAAAAGTTTATTTTTGTAAAAGAAAAATGAATAAGTGAGAAGAACACTTTGGATTCACGATATAAATAAACAAAGATAAAAGTTTGGAGAGTTCCATACGTAAATGAATTAGAATCTGATGACGAACGATTCTTCATGTACTTCCGTGTGAGCAAAGTGAAATTCAACTTGCTTCACAGCATTATTGAATGTGACGTAAGGGGAACGACTGCGTGGCCGTTTTCATATAAAATTTGAGGCCAAAATACCCAACAACCTTGGATTACCAAATTTCTAGTATGGATATTTGCTGCTTTATTTATTTTTTTTTTAAATTATAAAATATACATGGCCCATTAAAGAATTACATTTTTCATGCTATTAGAGGCAAGTTTGGCAATTATTTCTGAGTTATGATGATTATTTAAAAAAATATTTTTGCTTTGTTTACTCTACGAATATCATGAAATGTAAAATAAAAAGATATTTGATAAAAACATTTTCATGTGCGTAAATTTAAATCACAAACGACCACCGGTTTACGTTAAAACACAAATTAGTTGGATATAAAATAAAATTTCTACCCAAAAAAACGCTGTTTTACGAACTTTCATTTATTTATTATTATACTAACTCTGTAAGTAGGACAAGATTATATTTTTGATAATTACAATTAATTCGCAAAAAAATTCCAAAATTCTCCCTAAAATCAGCCGAAATTGATTTTTTTAATGGCCCATATTTCAATTTTTAAAACACAAATACAATAGCACATATCCATACCAGAAATTTGCTAAACCTTTGGATTAAAAAAATATTTTTTCAGTTTGCTTGGGTATTGTGGCCTCAAAACCAAATTTAAATTTTGTATGAAAAAGGCAGAGCAGCCATTCCCCATACGAAAAGAAAATTATTATAAATATATTAAATATATGTCTTCAGAACTCAATTGGTACCAGAGAAAGACTGGCAGTTTGTCTAAGGTACAATTGGTATATGACAATTCTATGGGTATAATATTGAAAAAAAAACATATGTTAGAATATTTTTATTCAATATCAACATAATACGTAGGTAATGATCATAGCGATTCTTCATGTTGTTATTGTGTCTCCTGCACTTGCCCCTCCAGCTTCCTGCTACCTATGGTGAGCTGCTGAAGAGCTCCGATTTCTTTATGGCTGAATGCAAATTCATTGTTGTATGCACAAGCAAATAACCTGCTACAATTCAATCAACTGTCAAATCAATACGTCAGAACAAAAATAACCTTAAATGCATAGACTATACCACTCGTAGATGTTAAATCAACTCAACCTAACCTGATTTAGGGATGCTCCTGTGTTATGGCGGGTGAAGTTTACAGATTGAATATTTTCATAATTCTGAATGGTGATCTTATACCAGGGCGATACTGAGAGTATCTTCCACGCTGGAATAAATTGTGATTTTATTGCAATGCAGAAATACTCCGACCTTCCGACAGAATATGCCGGAAGCCTGAGGGGTCAATGCGTTGCTTACGTTGTATACGTCGGCCCTGTGTGTTCTTACCTTTACATAACCACAATCTTTACTCTATTTGAACACCTACATTATATAGGTCCATCAGATTTGATGACCATCAAATCGATGAATAATTTTTTTTAATTTGTGCGGTCCCCGTTAAACACCTATTCTCATTCTATTTTACCTGTAGGAGCCAGCATGAATATTTAATAAATAAAAATACATTTTTGTTAAGGCCAACATGAAGACAATACCATACTTGATAAAGTGACATTATGATTTTTGTGTTTAACATACCTAGTACATTGCAACACTGCAAATGTAGGGCTTCGGCTGCTAATGGTCAAGCTTTCGATCAGCTGTCAACCACAGCAGCCACGTTGCTCATCCAATGTGATGGGGTTTACTTAACCTTCCTGTTTATTGCTCTACCTGTTGTCTTTAAACTGTCAACTTGTACCTTTGGTAGTTAAATAAATATGTACCAAAAACGTGCTGTGATGTTGGAAGCATTTGTAGCTATGTAAATTTAATTACCGTTTGGGTCTTTAGCAAAACCGGTTAGTTGATCGAGCAGTCCAAAGCGTATATAATAATGGTAGTACGAGGTTTTCAAATAATGTAGTCTGGGAAAGTTTGTCTTTGCTTTTGAAAAAAAGGTGTGAAAGAAGTACATACGGATTTTCATATTCCTTGTTAATAATTATTAATTCATATTCAAAACATCTCGTTCTATCAGGTAAACGTGCCCACGCCCGATTACTCTGGCAGACGTGACATCCTCAACCTGTACCTCGGGCGCGTGCTGACCGGCGGAGACCTGGACGTGGAACTCCTAGCGCGAGGCACCACCGGCTTCACGGGGGCAGATCTGGAGAACATGGTGAACCAGGCTGCACTCAAGTGAGTAGGAGCAACACCACATTCTACATATTAGCCATTCATAGCGCCGGGTAAATTTGCAGACTTTGCTCATATCTTTTGTTACTTCGATAGAGCCAAGAGAAGGTAAGAAGATGGCAACGTGCTTAACCCTTCTGTTTATCCCTCTCTGCCTTACTCTTCCAACTCCAACCTTCTACTCATCCTCAGCGTAAGCATACCAAGTTCTGACAAATCAATACCCCCTGGTGTAGTGCTCGCACCGGGACTGGAGTACTCCTGGCTGGGGTGGTGCATTCGTATCATATCTTTGGCTACTTCAGTGGTCTTGAGGCACTTTAAGCTCTCATGCAATCTCTACTTTAACTGAAAGCCATTTTCACAATAAATATGAAATATTGACCGAGCCCCGTTTTATGTCAACCTTTTTGCGTTTCATCTGTACGTAAATAAACATTGCGATTCAAGATGGTGGCCATTTTAATAGTTCAGAAAAGTTCCTTTTTTTAAATTTGAAATCGTCGTGTTTATTTAGATTCCCCTTTTTTTTCCATTTTCTTATTCGCTTTTTTTTTTTCAATATTATAATAGCCCAACTACACTACTCGCGAAGTTGATCGAAGTTGACCGAATACGATAGTGTGGGCACGAACTTCGCTTCGCTTCGGGCAACTTCGCTTCGCTTCGCCCGACTTCCGATTGTTATCGGTAAATGCGCCCGAGTCAAAGGACTCGAAGCGTCACGGCATAAATAAACCAATCACTGACTGGTTGGACTGAGTTACTCGCGAAGTTGCACGAGTGTGTGGGCACGCACTTCGAACTTCGGCTAACTTCGTCGAGGACTTCGTCGAAGCGAGTAGTGTAGCGGCCGCTTAATACCTACCTCCCTGCTTTTCTTTGGACAAATTGTATAATTATTAATTTGAAATTTTGAAAATGTTATGTATAATGTATGGTTTGTATATAATTATGTAAGTAAGTATTTAAGTATCTTCAAATAAGAGAACATAAAAACATACTTTTTAAGACATCTACGACGATATCTACTGTTTACAGAACTACTAGTACTGACGATGTCTACTGTTTTCAGAACTGCTAGTACTGAAATAAATAATTAAAATGTATTTTTTCTAGGGCTGCAATTGACGGAGCAAAGAATGTGTGTATGAAACATCTGGAAGGCGCCAGGGACAAGGTTCTGATGGGACCAGAACGCCGTTCTAGGTATTAAATTTTTTTGTGGTTATGTCCCTAATTTCAATTTTAAGAAATGAGATAAATGCCTCTTTATTATTATGTGTAATGTTTTTCTAGATTACCTGACGAAGACGCAAACCTCATTACAGCCTACCACGAGGGCGGTCACGCCGTTGTGGCATACTATACCAAAGTAAGATCAGCTATTCAATAAAGCAATAAAAAAAATAGCTTTGGCCGTTATTTGAATATCTTGTTGGCTATATAAATTAAATTCTATTGAATGGATAACTTTTGTGTGTTCAGGAATCTCATCCACTCCATAAGGTGACCATTATTCCTAGGGGTCCCTCCCTGGGGCACACAGCCTACATTCCAGCCAGAGAAAGGTAAGTTGAACTCAATCACCCAACTCCATTAAATTCGGATGACTGACAACATCCCAGGCAAAGCCCAAAACATGCTAACATTTTGAAACAATCTAATTCCTTTTTTATGTATAGTTTTAAGGGCGGCTTGCACCAACTATCGCAAATTTTATCTTAAATTTTATTTAACTAAACGCATTTAAGACCCTAAATACATTTTACTTAAATGCGTTTAGTTGCGTCCTGCACCACGCAGTTCGGTGGCGATTTTAGTTAAACGTTAAACGTCATTAACGCGTCGGTAAAACAGTTACCGCGTGTTTACCGCCATTAACGCGTAAATAAAACAGCTACGATGTTTCATTTTACTTGAAGTGTCAAAATATTTTGTGATTGTGTGTGTGATTTAATAGTGTTTTCATTTATTTTATGAAGAAAAAGTTAAAGCAAATAGACATAATGATGAAATAAGACAAAAAGAGCTTCTGTTGTTGGAATTAAAAATAAAACAATTATCCGAGTAATTTTGTTTTTTTTTTTATTTCTTTTAAATATTATATTGTTTTAAAGTATTATAAGAATGCTGTAGGTATGATTAGAAGTTTACAACCTTGCAAAGTACTCCTCGATAAGGAATGTAAGCTCCAGGTGACGAGCACCTCGCTGATGTTTTTATTGGTGTTGAATTTTAACTGAGGTTCAATTTCTTGCACTAATAATGATGTCATTTCTTTACTGAGACGAAATCTTCTTTGAAACTTCTTGGCACTGAGTGTTTCAAATAAATTTGTTCTTGTGTTTACTTCTCTGACCATATTATAATTTATTTATAATTTCTGCAATATAATTTCTTCATGATCGTCAGAATACAAATCCCAAATGTTCATTGTGAATACAAATTAAAATGAGATAGATTTTAACCACAATCAGAAAACCTAAAAAAAATTTGACAGTACTGCTTAGAGTGGGGCTAAACACGTTTAACTCGGTTAAACGGCCGCTTTTGGGTATTTAACTTTGACAGTTCTTTAAACGTATTTAACGACTTAAATGTTGTGGTGCAAGACGCCAAGTCGACTTAAATCAAATAATGTGTTTAAAATTATATTTAAATCAAATTTAACTTATGGTGCAAGCCGCCCTAAGTCTTGATTGTAAGACGCTAGTTATTAATCTGAGTTACTAGTAATAAATCGAAGTTATTAGTCTAAGTGATAGGGTATAGTTTAAATGTATAAATTAAGTTGTAAAGTGCCTTTGAGTTGATTTTATTGCGAAAACGGTTCTATAAAAATGATCCAAACATTATTATTATTTAATTAATGAAGACAATATTAGCAATTCTCAAACGAAATTTTGAAACAGAAAAATCAGAAAAAAATACAGGCGCATCTGGGACTTGAACCCAGACCCTTCGCCTTGCCCGGGCGCTGCTCTACCAACTGCGCTAATCCGCCCCTATTTTCCTCGGTCATATTTAACTGTATCATACTTCGAATAAATTTATTCCTCATACTCCAGTCAACAATCTATCAATGTCCATCTGGAGTCGATTGGAGTCTTCTAAAGTTTTGTTTTTCCATGAATAGTTTTATGTCATCTGAAAAAGTAAGAGTCCTTGAATGCAGAATAACCTCTGATCTAACATTTATGAAATAAAAAAGAGGAATGGTCCCAAGTAAGAGCCCTGGAGTACTCCATTTTCAAGAACACAATCTGATTCCTTTCACTCCAGTCAACAATTCTATCAATGACCGACTGGAGTTGATTGGAGTCTTGTAAAGTTAGTTTTTCTCTAAATAGTTTTAGGTCATCAGCAAACAGAGGAGACCCTGTATGCAGAATAACTTCTGAAATTTCTTTATAAAATATAAAAGATGAATGGTCTTAAATTAGAGCCCTAGGGTACTCAGATCGTAACTAAAATAATTCAAGAATATTCAATGCACTTCAAATTGCTTTCTTTCTACAAAATAATTTAGTAAACGTATAGAAAAAAGTTGATCGCTTAGTCAAATAAGTGATTTACAGTATCAAAAGTGTTTGTATGACCTATCTACTTATATATTTTATGTGAAGAGTAAGGTTGGGAAGCGCCCGACTATTCAGATCTGGTCACGAAACACGACTAACAGTTATTCTTAATGGTGGTCTTCACCAGGGCGAAACTGAGAGTAGAGTCCTTCTATATACTGTATGTTTTAATAACAAATCTGTAATATTAATGAGTTGGCGTCTTTCATACACAGTCGCTCCACATGCTGGCTGCTGGCTGTTTACAGTATTAGTCTGTTGTCTGTTTTACTACCATAAATAATGATGGTATTCTGTTGTTTGTGAAGATACCACGTGACCAAGCAGCAGCTGCAGGCTATGATGGACACCATGATGGGGGGGCGCGCGGCCGAGGAACTGATCTTCGGGCCTGACAAGATCACCAGCGGTGAGAGCCTTTGCCACAGACATTCCCAACAGTTCCCTGGTATTTATAGGGACGAAAACGGGACTATTTTTTTTACTAATTATTGTGATGTCTTAATTGGTTAATGATGAGTTTTTTCTTACTAAATTTACTTCCCTTGATGAATGCATAATATTTTAATCATCACCAAAATTATAATTTATCTCTTGGATTCATTAACCGGTTCGTTATCACTGTGTCCCATTGGGTTCATTAGGGTTTTAATTTGTTTGTATCCTCGAAAACTAGTGGCAATGAATCTGTTAAGATTATTAGTTACATGTGGATGAATGTATCATTTAAAATGATGTTTATTTTAATGATATCAATTAAATTTTAAACGAGAATATAAAGATTTTGACGGCAGAAACAATTTACGAATTATTCAAAGGATTTTTACATTTAAAATTTACAAAATAGTATTTTTCTCGTGAGGTTGCCTCCAACCCTGTTTTGTGAATTTAATCTTAACACATTTCTGGCAGATAGTTTTGGCGCTGTCGCTACGCTGTCTCCGGGCGAAAACAAAGGTCCCGCGCGAATTACTTTAATTTGTTTTAAATCGCTATATCTTCGAAAATAATTAAAATATTTTAATAAAAATATCTACATAGTAACTCAGCATACCCTAGCTATAAAAGTACTAAATGAAAATTGAATATTATTTGAAATGCAACTCAATTAACCTTGTAATATGTTTATTACGGTCCGCCTATCGGTATTTGTCCATACCTACTTTCCTTAAATACGCCCGACGTCTCTCGCTCGCTTGCACACAGGAGTTGAGTGGGTGCGGAACGGAGAAAGAGATTCGAATCGGGTTTCACAGTCATAAAAACCCTCATTCCAGGAATTGAATTATTACAATAACAAATAATATACTTTCCTTTTGTGGAAATACCGATGTAAAAGAAATGCACAAAGATAAATATAATAAGAAGACTTGCATTACGATTCGATAATAATGTACATATAGTTGGGACCTTTACAAAGAGTTGGGTATATAATATTCATATAAAAACATAGAATAATTCTGTCTTTTCTGCCATTGAAATGAGGCCGGCCCAAAAGGTAAAACTACCCTTCCCGGCCTTAAGCAACAATGGATTGAACAGGTAGAAATACCTTTCCCATCCGAAGTGTGTTAATATGTATATAAAAATCCAGCTTGGGTAAGTTTGTGCTCGCAAAACTCGTAAAGTTGTTGATCGATATCAATGAAAATTTCAAAGTTTGTTCTTTTAGTGCCAGGAGTGTTTAGAGTGGTTCAAATGGTAGAAGTCGGGGATGCCTGAGGAATACTTAACGTAATATCTCTGCATCGGAACGAGATACGGAGTCGAATTAAAGTCGATGTAATGTAGTTTTTTGACCGTAACATTGTGGTATACAGTAGTGAATGGCGGAAGAAGTCGGAGACGCCCCAGAAAGACATTAGCAATAGCGAAGCATTGTGGGATCTACTAGCAATTTATGAGAAACCTTGCATTTTTAGCATTAATCAGTAATTTGTGGTATAGATTTTCTTTTCTATGATTTCGCTGTCAATAAAAGATTTTCTTTGTGTTTTCATACACCATACTTGATAACTATCCCTTTAATTCAACCATCATCTAGAAATACTAGCCCACTTCTGGGAGTCCCCGAAGGATTGTATTTTATACAAAAATGTAGAAAACCTCAGTGGCTGATTTGACAAGTGCATCGGGCTTCCATCCAGGTGTCGTGGGTAGTATTGGTTAGGACACAATTTCAGAATGAGTTTGTATAAGGTTCTCAAATACTCAAATGAGGTGAGGTGTGAAAGAGTCAAAAAGGAACTCTTGTACAGCCAAAGTATGTTTTCCCCAGAATACCTTAAAATAATTGTAGTGGTACAAAATATTTGTATTAATACAAAACCTTTTATAGCAATACAATGAAAAAGTGTTGGGACAAATATATTTTGTGAGGTGGCGGGATTTGTAGTGAGTATCTTATTAAGTTATTCGTAATCTGGGAATGTTTGTCATTCTTTAATAAAAAAAGATAATAATATGTTGAGTGTCTAATTTGCAGGTGCCTCTTCCGACCTGAAGCAAGCTACCTCCATAGCCACGCACATGGTGCGCGACTGGGGCATGAGTGAGAAGGTGGGCCTCCGCACTCTGGAAACCCCGCGGGGCGCCTTCCAATCCGGGGAGACTCTGGGGCCCAACACCAACGAGATGGTAACAATACTATACATCTCATTACGTACTATCTATATATTATGTACCCGCATTTAGACCAGTATTGAGGCCGCTTCCTGGATATATTATTTTGCCATATCACTCTGTCCTGTTGACAACCTCATGCAGGGTGGTAGATGGAGAGGTGGTACTCTCAGCATCTTCTTGGTGAAAGACCACCATTCAGTTGCCTGAAATGGCTTCGGCCATGTTTGGTAAGCAGACCTGAATAGCCAAGCTCATCTCAGCCTTATTCCTCCACATTTCCTTCCCTTCCCACTCCCTCCATCCTCAAAACATACCCTAATTATTGGGGATGCCATAGTACCACTGGCTTCAGAGCTAAAAAAAAGAATTATTATTAAATGTTAACATTATAATTCTAATATTTTTCAATGCAGGTCGACATAGAAATTCGCCGCATCCTCTCCGAGTCCTACGACCGCGCCCGCGCCATCCTCAAGGCACACTCTAAGGAGCACAAGGCCCTGGCCGATGCCTTGCTGAAATACGAGACTCTGGACGCGCAGGACATCAAGGCCATCATGGCGGGCGAGCGCCCCAACGTGGAGCTGACCCACAAGGACAACAAGGAGAACAAGGAGAGTGTCAGCGTGACCACCAAAGGGAAAGAGCCCGGCACGCCGCTGCCCGTAACGACTTCCGCCACGCCCGTTCCCGCCGTTCCGGTGCCCGCATAGTCGCTTTGACTCGTTATATTATTCAGTGTTTAAATCACCCGCCGTCGCTATTTTCAGTGAAATCACGTCCAAAGACATTTTTTTTCGTCCGAATCAAGAATTTTTGTTAACTTTTTCAATGTGGGAAATTTCGATTTATGCAAACACCGGTTCCATGACAAAGCAGAACATTGAAGAAGTGAAGAAAAAGAACACACATAAATTAAACCTAACCTAACATATTCTTTTATCATGTTCTGTTTTAACCCGTTATCCAAACCACCGAACGCGTTATTGAGTTGCAGGTTTCATTCCTGTCAAAGTGCAAAATTCCACATATGTATTTGAATATTAAATTTATGGCATGAGTGTTTGTTTCATAGCTGTTTGGAACAGATAAAAATCTTTGTATGGAGTAATTCATTTTCGAAAAAATGGCTTTGGACGATATTATTTAGGACTATATGTCTAAAATCACTTTTTTTTACCATTTCAAAGGCGTTCCATTACTGTTTTTACAGTGATTTGAATTCAATTGTGTTATTGTGATGTTTTTTTTTTCAAAAACTTTTAGTTGATTTCCGTTAATGACATTCTTTCATTTAAGAATTATATATTTTTCTTTGTTATGGTTGATTTTTCTATGTCAATTTATTGTATATTATATTATTATTATAATCTAGTTTGGTTTCCCTTATTTGCCATTCAGCAAAAAAAAATTGACAGTGTATTTTAAAAATTATATTTGTTCTAAGTTAGCACTTTTAGGGAAAATTCGTATTTTAAATTTTGATTTTGAGAAAACTAAACACTTATTTTTTTGTAAAATAATATAAATATATATTTTTATGTGAGCAGATTGCCATGCTTTTGAAATAATAATAACAATGATTTGGTCTCTTTCTGACAAGTGAATTTCAATCAAATTGCATGTGCTAATATGTATTTCGATTCCTATGACCGCAATAATTGAAGTGCAAACAATTTGATTAGTTTAACAAAAAAATAGGCATAGTTGGCATCGCTTACAATATATAAATAAATATAATATCCCTGAAAGAAGAAGTAAGTATGTAGATATAGTTGTATCTTTGATAGCTCCATTGCAACCTTTACTTTTTTCTCCTAAACGAAAGAGAGGTTACAAGGGAGCTTTCAGCGGCAGGGCTATAATATAATTTCACCAAATCAATGATGAATAATTTCCAATCATTCTGAAGTCACCTAAACAGGTTTGGTACTGCCTTAAAGGCGAAACAGCTTTTATGCTTAATATAAGAAATAGATTTACAAAACAACTGGCTTAAAATTCTAATATTTTATGAAATATTTCGTACCTACTTTTTATTTGTAAATAGATTTATCCAGTTTCGGAACAAAATTTAGTCAGTGGTTTTTTGATTTATGGGTGCAATTTTAATGATATTTATTTAATAATTGTGTATAGATCTCAAATGATTTCCTTTTACGCACCAAGAAAGTTCTTAATCTTTACAACGCAATCTATCCCATCGCGCAGCACGTCTCGATACAATGCTTTAGTGAAACTTCACGGACCATATGTGTGACATTTGCGTACGGGGACAGACGCGTATTTAAGGTTAAACCATAATCTTCAAAAAGCTTACAAATTCTATTTTATGAAATGCAATTAATCTGTGGTTTGTCGAAGTAAACATCAAAATGAAGGTGACATTTTTATCCAATAAAATTATACCTTACATCCATGGTGTCGCAGTTAAGAGCATTGACTATGGGTTAGGATGCTTACAAAGTGAAAAAATATATTGACTTTCAATTTATAAAATTCTATAGGCATAATAATTTGGCTTTGCAACTGTTTTGATGGGTTTTGGCAGACAAATACGGATTCTGGTTCATAATACACAATAATATCATAAGTTATATCATTTCAGTAACTATTCATCAAATGCTAGTAATTACATAGTACAAAAAACTGATATTTGTAAAAATCCAGCTTTTTAGAAATAATGTTTTCATTATAATCCCTTGTAAATTTATCATTATTATTATTATTATTGTTAGTAATAAATACCAAATTAAAATTGCTTGTATTACTCTGTGTACACAACCTACCCTTAACAATTTTTTAAGCTTTCAAAATGTCATCGTGGTGCAGTACCTGAGATCCCGAGATTCTACATAATTTATTAACTGCACAGAATCCCCAAAGATGACAAACCCTGAGAAAGATTGTGTCCATCGGGGCTTCCGACATGGAGTTAATAGTCTGGCTGAAAGATATTAATGAAAAAAATATTAAAAACGGCATAAAAAACAAATAAAACAGAAATGAATAACTTTAGTCCGCCTCAGAACTGGTCATCCTAGTGAGGAGCACTAAGGAGGAGTTGTTTCAGAGAATTTGAACAAGTTGATTTTCAAGTTCGGTGAGAGTTCTATTCATGTTCTGTTATTATTTCAGTTTTGTGAAACAACTGGACAATAATGACATAACAAGATATTAATATAATAACAGAACCTTCTCAAAGCTTGAAAATCAACATCGAAATATGATGAATTGTTCAAATTCTCTGAAACAACCCATCCTATGAAATACAATTTACCATACATATATTCACTTCATATTTTGTATGTACAATGTTTAAATAATAAATAAATATAAAAATATTATTTTTAGTAGAAAAATTATAAGTCAAAAGTTTTTGTATTATTTTATTAAATAAGTAAATAAATATGTTGTGAGTTTTGTGGATAAAAACATTATCTTAAAGCGGGCCACCAATAGCTGCGCACGGCTACGTGGCTTTAGCTTATTTTTTTTATAAATTTAATTTAGATTAAATTTGATAATATTATTATTAAGTTCTGCAAGTGTTTTAGTTTTTTATTATTGTGACAGCTGTTTCGGCTTACAAGGCCATTTTCAAACTGTGGTTAGTCCACATTGAGACGACGTATTTATGCTATTTCAAATGTAAATTTTGAAGGTGATTTATTACTGGTTACACCGATGACAATATGATCTATTGTTGGTTAAACCAATCTATGTTTTCCCCTCAGTAAATGGTAATGAGTTCTTAATTATTTACTAATGACTTTATTGCTATGAATTATTTGGGTGCATTATACTGCTTGGGTTTTGTGAAAATACTGAGAAGTGGTGAGTAAATTATTTTCCGTACTTTATTAATTAGTGTTAAGTTTGGGTCATTCGTTCGTTTATTGATTTCTAATTGTTCAAGTAAATTTAATCTAATGCCCTTTTTTTCTATATGCAATGGTTTAGGACCCTTGTTGTTAAGTGGGGTATGATTATTCACCAAGAGATGTTCTGCGAATTTTGAGGATGTGTTTTTATTATTATAACATCGTATATGTTCCTTGAATCTAGTTGAGAATGCCCTCCCCGTTTGTCCGATGTAAGTGGCGTTACAATCGGCGTGGTCACATTTTAATTCATATATGCCACTGTTATTGAGTATAGGGATTTTACTTTTAGAGTTTTTAAGGCTTGTTCCTAAATTATTGTTTGTTCGAAAAGCTATATTTAAACCACATTTTTTAATTTCTTTTGCAATTTTTTCAGATATTGGGCCGAGGAATTCGAGACATGCAAATTTTTCTATATTTTTGTTATTTACCGGATATATTAAATTGATTTTATTTTTATATTTCTTATTTTTTATTATTTTTTCAATGTTATTTGCCTCATAGCCGTTGTTAATCGCGATCGTTTTTATCGTTTCCTTTTCTTTTATATAAGCTTTATTGTCTAAGGGAATGTTAATGAGTCTATGTACAATTCATGTCTATGTAACATTCCCTTAGACAATAAAGCTTATATAAAAGAAAAGGAAACGATAAAAACGATCGCGATTAACAACGGCTATGAGGCAAATAACATTGAAAAAATAATAAAAAATAAGAAATATAAAAATAAAATCAATTTAATATATCCGGTAAATAACAAAAATATAGAAAAATTTGCATGTCTCGAATTCCTCGGCCCAATATCTGAAAAAATTGCAAAAGAAATTAAAAAATGTGGTTTAAATATAGCTTTTCGAACAAACAATAATTTAGGAACAAGCCTTAAAAACTCTAAAAGTAAAATCCCTATACTCAATAACAGTGGCATATATGAATTAAAATGTGACCACGCCGATTGTAACGCCACTTACATCGGACAAACGGGGAGGGCATTCTCAACTAGATTCAAGGAACATATACGATGTTATAATAATAAAAACACATCCTCAAAATTCGCAGAACATCTCTTGGTGAATAATCATACCCCACTTAACAACAAGGGTCCTAAACCATTGCATATAGAAAAAAAGGGCATTAGATTAAATTTACTTGAACAATTAGAAATCAATAAACGAACGAATGACCCAAACTTAACACTAATTAATAAAGTACGGAAAATAATTTACTCACCACTTCTCAGTATTTTCACAAAACCCAAGCAGTATAATGCACCCAAATAATTCATAGCAATAAAGTCATTAGTAAATAATTAAGAACTCATTACCATTTACTGAGGGGAAAACATAGATTGGTTTAACCAACAATAGATCATATTGTCATCGGTGTAACCAGTAATAAATCACCTTCAAAATTTACATTTGAAATAGCATAAATACGTCGTCTCAATGTGGACTAACCACAGTTTGAAAATGGCCTTGTAAGCCGAAACAGCTGTCACAATAATAAAAAACTAAAACACTTGCAGAACTTAATAATAATATTATCAAATTTAATCTAAATTAAATTTATAAAAAAATTAAATGGAGTTCTACGAATTAAACACAAAAACAATAAATAATGGCTTTAGCTTAGTTCACCATGAGCTGCCATACATATAAAGACATAGCGGGGCACGCACACGGTACGCACGGCTGCGTGGGTATGTTATGTCAGAGGCACATTCGCCAGCCATGCTGCTTGCGCCATGGCAGCCACGTTCCTCCCCCCGCTCACTGCTCCCGCCTTTCCCACTCTTCAAACCGTCGCAAGTGCCTGAACGAGTTTGTTTTTATGCATCTATGAAAATGGACATTGTGTCCACAGAAACCACCCGCCACTGTGTTTTTGTTGTCATACCTACTTCTCGATGCGAGATGCAAAATCCGCTCCATCAAAAAATTGAGTTACAAAATCTGCTCTGGCGGAAAAGGAATCGCAAAAACCACTCCGGCGATATTTTTTAACGACTTAATATTTATGGGTATCGCAATAATAAAATAAGTTACATTTTGTCATTGCATCATAATCCTTTAGATATTTAGCGAAAATATTATATTACCCATACATTGTATGTGTCCTAAACAGTTTTTGATGATTATCTCAAAAGCTTCCAGAGCGGGTTTTGCAGTTGACGATTCATTTAAAAAGTGTAGTAAATGAAATTTTGCTTTTAGAAATAAGATTTCAGGAGGGAAAAAAGGAAGATTTACGTTATGTATTATGATATATAATAAGTGTATACATCACGGATCTACAAAGTTATCTATAGTCGGGAGTGTAAGATATAATTTGTTGCTTCTTTTTTTGACTGCTCCTTTACTTCGGTAGTTCCTTTTTTTGCAGCAACAGTTAAGTTTAAGTTCTGTTTATCAGAGTGAGTGTCCGTCATGGGGAGGATAACAAATTGGAGGGATAAAAGTAATGCAAATTAATATCATTAAGGCGATGCACTATGTTGTGTAATATTTTAAATTGAGCCGCTATCAATAACAACCCTTACGTAGATGGCGATAAGATTTAAATTCCCGCTTAACACCATCCGCCTGTTTTGATTTATGCAAGAAAAAAACATGGCCAAAAAGTGCCTTTTATTTTATTTTGTGGATGTTCAGGCATAAATATTTAAAATATTAAATATTTAATCATTTTATAAATAACTTAATTTGCCACATTATACAATAAAATCATAACCGAAAATGGGTTCGTAAGTAGGAGATTTTGAACTTTAAAGCAGTTTTCATAGGCCTTTACATTCTTTTTTTCTGGGCCTATAAAAAGACTTATCTAAAAAATACTAATTAATTCAAAGGAAAAGATATATTCTACTCGCAGTATTTAATTAAAGCATCTGAAACATTTCTAGGAGACCAAATTTTCAAACCAAAAACACATGATTTTGTATTACTACGTATGGCATCGCCTTAGGCCAGCGCCACACTTGACGGAAATTCCGTCGCGGATCTTTCGCGACGGAACGCCAATACATGTAATTGCATATAAATTACAAATAACGGGCACACTACACGGAAGATCGGTCGTTCCGTCGCGGACGATCGGTCGCTCCAAGGCGGACCGCCAACTCTCGCGTCTGTTCTGTCCTCCGCGCACCGATCTTCCGTCGGCGGAAGATCGGCAACGTCGCATTCCAAGTATTTGTATGCATTGCGCCACATTCGGCGGATAACACGCGGCGACGACGCACGCACTGGATGTTCGACACTGAACGATTTATTATCAAAGTGCAAAATAGAGTTTGCCTTTGGGACTCTAGAGAAAAGCCGGATAGAACGGCAAAGAAACGAGCATGGGAAGAGATTGCAAAATATGATTTGAAAGATTTGATTAAACATAATAAATAATTTGTTTCATATACAATTTTAATATTTATCTTACCTTAATGTAACGGTCAGCCTTTCTTCGGGAGATATAGCCGTTCTAAGTTTTGTATTTTGATTGGTAATATAGTCCTTCGTTAAATTCAGCAATACATCAAATGATTGTATGGACATTCGATAATATTCAAATGCTTTATCTGGATAATGTCTTAGTTGCATATACAAGTTATGAAATTGCCCAATTTCTAGTCGAAGAGTATTTATGGGATGAACACAATATTTACGCTTTCTTCTTCTAATGCCTCATAAATAGCTATCATTTCTAGCGGATCCATTACGACCACACCGTTTATACGGTGTGGTCGTAACTACCAACGCTTATGCGTTGGCAGTCGACTGATAATCCGCCACTGAATATTCAGTGTGGCTGCAACGTATGGTAACGGATTGACTTCCGCGGAAGTTACGCGACGGAATTTCCGTCAAGTGTGGCGCTGGCCTTAACCTTTTGGCCGCGTTAGCTAGCTCAGTTTTAACTGTTAACACGATTCCAGACAAAAAGTTAAATTGTCAATCTTACAAGATATGTTTCAGCGTAATAGTAAACAACTAGCAGTTAAAAACCCGCTCCGCGGGTTTTTTGCTGCTAGGCCCTGCGGGCGGCACATAGTTGGGCTTCGCCCAGTTTAAGTGATACTAACAACAGTTACATTTAATAGGTAGATATTAGGTCATTCACAGAGAGAGGGTGAGTATATATTGTAAATAGATTATTACAATATAGCGCCCCTGAGGTGATATCTCACAAAAGCGGCGCTTTTTTTTTTTTTTTTATATATTTACTCCACACAGGAGGCCCTGAAGAAAATAATTTCCCTCAGGGCCTATGTCATCTTTGGGGATGCTGTGTGGAGGGTCTTTTTGTGGAGAGGAAGGAGTGAACATGGGTCTTGAAGAGTCCCATGTTGTAGGAGGGAGGAAACACAGAGGCCGGCAGTTCGTTCCACAGCCGAGCTGTTGAGCTTAAGAACGAATCGTAGAAGCGACCCGTTCTCATGTGACAAGTGTCAACTGTGTACAAATGTTGGGCGCGCGTTTGGCGTGTATCCCGACTACGCACCGGTGCCGAAGGGATCAATGACGCTAGTTCCTCAGAGCATCTTCCATTGTAATACCGATAGAACAAGGACAGCATACCTACCTGACGCCTGTGCTCTAAAGATTGCAGTCCGTTTGTTAAGATTGGGGAATCTATCAAACGGACCGCCCGTTTCTGCACAGAGTCAAGGGCTTTTTTCAGGTATTTTGGGGCTCCAGACCAGAGATGGCTGCCAAATTCGACAGTAGGGCGCACTTGCGATTTGTACAGGGTGAGCAGTTGTGTACTATTAAAGTATCTGCGGGCCCTGTACAGTACGCCCAGCTTCTGAGAGGCCAACTTTACTCTGGCTTCGATGGAGCCCCCGTACCTGAGCTGGTCACTTATAGTTACACCAAGCATATCAATGGAAGGCCTGTTCGGAAGATTGCTTCCGTTGAAGGAGACTAGATTATCATTTGGATCCCTTTTAGACGTAATCAGACAGGATTGGGTCTTTGAAACATTAAATTCGACGAGATTATTTTTACCCCAGGAGGAAATACTCTCGAGATAACCGTCCATTCTCTGCTTCAAAGCCCTCCGAGCCGTTGGAGTTTGTGTAGCCGTTTGCGCTATACAAATCGTCCAATAAATAAATAAATATAATGTTTACATTTTATTGCATACGGAAATAGATAAAATAATGTAATCTTACTAAACTTTATTTCATTAAAACACAAATAACTTTGTTTAGATCACTTTATTATATACAACCACTACATGTTTCATGAACGAAGTTCACCTCATCAGGAGTAAGTATACTGCGAAGTCAAAAATCAAATATAGATTACAATTGGAAAGAAGAAGTGGAAGGAGGGGGGAGGTGTTAGAGTGGGCGGGTTTATCAGAATTAGGAATTACAATATCGTTAGACGGGAAAGATCAGTTGAGTGGGAAAATAAATGAATCTGAGTTTGATCATCTTTTGAATAATGATCACACTTTTGATAAAAATTCAGGTCTTAAAATACTTCACACAGGATATAAAGCATGGCAAATAAATAATTTTGAAATTTTAGAAATAAGAAAACATGTCAATATAAAATCAGATATAATTAATAAGCAAAAAAAGTATAAACCATCTTTAAAATATTTTCCCACTCAACTAGTCTTTCCCGTCTAACGATATTGTAATTCCTAATTCTGATAAACTCCGCCCACTCTTACCCCTCCCCCCTCCTTCCACTTCTTCTTTCCAATTGTAATCTATATTTAATTTTTGACTTCAATGTATACTTATACTGGTGAACTTCGTTCATAAAACATGTAGAGGTGGTATGTAATTAAGTGATGTAAACAAAGTTATTTATGTTTTAATAAAATAAATAATGCCATCACAAAGTGATAAGCTTCCAGAAGAAATCTTCTTATTAAACGCTTGTTAATTTTGCGTAACTGTGCGTATTGTTAGCTGCATATTTAAATATTCGCGCCAGTCATTTGGTTCGTTCTTATACCAGAGGGGCAGAGTGGTCGAATTTTGCCAACAGACCCCCTATTCGGGATTTACCCGAAACATACAATTTGAATTAGACCAATCAGAGGGCCTAGATCGTCCAGACGCTAGGGTAATAATACTATCAGATAATTGTTTGTTATATATTTATTTATATTTCCAATGTTAACAACAATATTACAAAGGGTATATGCGATACATAAGAAAAATAAAAAATAAATTATTTATTCTAAAAACTATCTCATACTTTGCAGTAAAGGAAAAAAACATTTAAACGACTGTGGAATTATATTATTTACTTATGTGGTAGTTATTGAGAATAATAATAATTGTGATTAATTTGTGAGTCGGAACTAATTATTTTACGTAAAAAAATGCAAATGTAGATTAATAGTTTTTAGAATAAAAATGGGTCACTTTAACATAATATTATACAACATATAATATTTAGGTAAAGTAGACATTGCAAAAGAACGAACAAACTAATAATACAATATTTATATACATACTGAGCAAGCTCTTTTTGATAAGTATAAAAACTCCCTTCATATTTTGAATTTTTCCATGATTAAATTTTTTTTCTTATATTTTGCATTCTAAAGATATTCCAGCATAAATGTATAGAAAGAAATGTTAAAAATTCTTGATTACAGGGGTTATTTTACATCGAACGGTTGTGAATCTGCCACTTTTTAAAGCCCAAAAAATACAGTAACAAAACTGCAATGAAAATATGTTTTTATGAAGGGAAAAGAAATTACAACATTGTCATTACATATTATTATAAATAACTCAATGTTTGATTGTTTTATGAAACGCATACTTTTGTTCAAGGCAAACAGGTTCAATAATATTATTGTTGTATAAATTATGAGCATTGGAGCATTGTACAAGAGAAAACAATAATTCAATTAGCTTTACAAAAGAATTTTAAACATTCTAAATTTAACCTACAAAAAATTAGTTAAAAATAAAATGGAATTTTGAGTTTTATTTAAAAATCAGTCACAGATGATGTCTTAAAAGGACGAGTAGTTCTTATCGCCAAAACATTGGTATTTCAGCAAACAAACCCAATTACCTCTTTGAATGTTTTCACCTTACGGCAAGATTTAAGTATTTTACTACACAAGAGAAAGAAAAAAAAATTGCCATATTAAAGCATACACATTAAATTTATGAGATTGTAATATTATTAAAAATACAGACAAATTAAAAAATAAATATTTCAACTAATTTTAACCGGTCAGCAACGTAAGCAGATATACACGATAAAATAACGATAGCAGTCAAGTACAATAAGCGTGTTTACACGTCAACGCGTGTGTTTCCACAAAAATCGTCATAACTCCGTTATTCTTCTAGTGACATCCCTAAAACAAAAAGTAGAATATTTGTATTGAATGAAGCTTCACATCTCTATTCAAAGTTATCCATAGAAACCCGTAAAAAGACCTACTCAGTGGAAGCAAATTTTACCCGCCAAATCGTAAAACGACGCCAAGAAAGCCGTTTGACGTGCCGACCCGCCTCCCAGTTTTAATTATTTTTTTAAAAATATATTTTGTATGAAATGGTCAAAAAGTGAAGTGACAGAATTGTTTATTGTACATTTGTACGATGAAATAAGTGTTTTTTTTTTACATTATCCGTGATTTTAGTATCGTTTTTACATAAAACATTACAGGTGAGTCATTTTTACAATTTTTTCATGTTTCCATTCTAAATTTAAATATTTACAAATGTTAATATTTATTTATGATACAAAAATTTGAAAGCCTATTTTGTAACCTTTCTAAAACAGTTTTTACTATTCGGCTCCGTTCAGTAATGTTTCATTTATAGAGCTTTGATTGTGAGGCGGTAATAACACAACGTTTTCGTGAAATTGACATTTCGGTAAAGACATTTTAGCTTCAAGTTCGCGAAAAGTCGGAGGGGTTAAACAAAGTTTGTATAAAATATTATAAATAAAACATTATTTGAGTATACTCCCGAAATCAAGACGTGCAGTATTGTCACGGCTTTTAAAATTGGGTAGATGGAAAATACGACGTGTAACATAAAACTAAACAAAGAAAAGAATCACATCTGTTAGTTACCAAACTGACTTGGCTCTGCGATTTAACAGACTTTTAGAACTGGCACCGGACATGATTTATGTAAAAATCACATGTCCAATGTTACAAACAAACAAATCGCGTCTCTTATACACTTTACGTGACTTGGCTGCACGATTACAGTTGGGATTTTTGTTTGATATCTGTAGAACCCACAGGGGTTAACAGCATGTTACAATTCCACAACGTTACTTGATGAAACATATGGCATACAAGCTTCGGCTCTTGGAGCTCGGTGTGAGAGAAATTACCATTTAATACATCACAAGATTTTGTATTTCCTGAGTTTGTTCTTTAGGTAATACGAGTAAGACGTACAAATGGACATGGAACAAATCAGAGAAAAAATTTTAACACAATATATTGACACAAAATATATGGTGGTAATATTAGCCAATAATTATAGCAATGAAATTTTATTCAGAACCCTGAATCACAATGAGAAACTCAAACATGCAATTGTCCCATTTTAAAACAAAGCTCTACCTTACAAATTGTCATTTGCTTGGTAGAAGCTGAAAGCAAAAAACATACAAACATTGACAGCTCAAAAGCAACAAACTGATTTATTTTGTTATTACTCCCTCCATTGAACTATTTTGCCGGACTTCTTTTGTTTATCTTTCTCCTTATTTGATTGAACTCGCCCACTTTCGCGCCCTTGAGGTGATTTTTCACAAAAACGGCGCTCTACAAATTATCCTTTTTATTTATTATTATTAATAAAAAGGATTTTTATTATTATTATTATTATTAACTTGTTTCAAAGTGACTTGGGTGGCAGATTAGGTTAATCTTATGTAAAGATTATTTCATGAAAAGACAAAGGGTTCCTACGATTTACTCAACTTCCCACAATTAAAAATAGGAGTTAAATATATTTATTTCGACAAATACAAGTTTAGTGTTTGTGGCCGGAAAAAACAGAAAGATAAAAGGGACCAACGCCATTAGATAAAATTCTACCTAAATCCATGTTCACCAGGGTTTGTTTACAGGGTAGTGTATTTGCAGTTAGGTTTCTTCGGGAGAAGCCAGCACAAGCACACCCTCAGAAGGGAGGAGAAGCATCACTGATCCATCTCCGCAGGAGGGTCGGGCTCGGGCCCCGTCACCGGCCCCTCCACACTCACGATAGCGGGATCCGCCGTGGCCTCAGCCAAATTCGTTACAGATTTAGACTTGAAACACTGAAAATCAACATGCCTACTCTTGGCTTCTTCCTTCTCCCAGGACATGTGGATAAAGGGACGTTGGACATAGTTGTATATCACTTCCGCACGGCCGCCTGGTCGTTTCTTCACCTTTTCTTTGTAAGTAGGATAACCTTCAACACCTAGGCGTATTTTTTTCAGTCCGCGTTCCTTCATCACTTGTTTAGCTACGTCGCGGTTTTCTATGTATTTGAAGAAACGATACAGCGGAGTGCTGAGGACGGTTTGAGAGTATTCATCTCCCATTTGCGGCGGGTATTCTTCATCCCAGTCTACGGCATCTTCGTCGAGTAGGACTACGACGTGGCACTCTCGATCACCACGCCGGGCAGAAGCAACCATCAGCGGCAACACAAGCTCTTCTAGGAAACTCTCAAACTGCCTCCTGGCACCCTCGTTGCTTAATTCATGCAGCAGTCCGCGTAGATTTTGGCAGCGGACGGTGCTCGAGTCAAACGGAACTAACAGATAATCACAAGCCTCGCGCAATTCCTGCACTGAAACAGTCGGGGGACACCGGATGACTCCGCTTCGGTAATAATCTAAGATGGCACGGAATAGAGTAGCAGATATTCCGTCGGCTACTTCGAATTCTCCTCGCTCGTTAGTGCGCGCAAATTCCATGCCAGAACTAAACATCCGACCGAGCATGGTGTTGGGATGTGCAGTGAACAGGGCAGGGTCCAGCACGAAGCGCGTGTTGTCCACCACAAGGGTGATCCTGTCGGAGATGATGATGTCGTCCGCCATGGCGGGAAGGTTGGCCGGGTTGGGACTGAGGCTGCATGTAGGCTGGTCCACTCGCATTTGGTTCTTGGGAAGCATGCTCTGCGTGCGGTTGCGGGAATTGCTGGGGAACTTGCCCTTGAACAGCCTCCGAATCCTCTCGTCACTGTCCTGCTGGTAGTCCTCCGTATCGCTGCTGCTCTCGCGATCGTATGATCGTTCCTTGGGGGGAGTTGACATTTCATTCATCACAGCTGGTTTCGCTACACTTTAAACGCCAATTGACGAGTTTTACATCACGCTGTCGCCGTCTAAGACGAAAACGCACTATTGCTGGTGAATCTGCGTTACGGGACACTCGTGCGAAAATATAAAATAACAAAACTCAACTCTCTCTTCCCAGACGTGACAAAATTTCTGTGAAAAAGTCAAGAACTTTGGAACAAAGACTGTCAAATTATCTATGGTCTTGTGCGGATCCGTTGGAGATTTACTAGCCACATAAGTAGTGTAAACAAGTACTCATGCTAAATAATATTCTGTATGTAATATTACTAGACATTTTCATGCGGAAATTTTCTCATAACTGCAGAGTGTGAGTAGTTTATTTATGATGGCGACCCTCAAAGCACCGCCATCTTTTATAGGACGTGCTGTAGAAAATGAACTGATAGTTAAAAAGACCAATTTTCGGATTTTTGTACTACTTTAAAGATGGTGGTACTCAAAGCGATTTCATCCAGCTCCGGTCTACCGTCCGTCCCGAAATGTGCAGTTTTTAAACTCATTTGTAAATAGAAGTAGGTACTGACATTACCATAAAAAAACAAAAAAAATATATGGTTTACATTGAGAATAATGGTATAAAATAGTTTTTTGGCCAATGTGCAAAATAATTTATATTTTTAATTATTTGCAGCCAGCACTAATGGTATGTGTGAGTGATGCTGAAGAAATTGAAAAAAAAGGTAAACTTGTCGAATTCCGCTGCATGCAGACTCTTAAAAAAACAACAATGGATTTTAACTCAAATATCTAATGGAGACAACTATTTAAGTCGGCTTAAGTAAATATGCACAAAATCGGTTTTCAAGGTTAAGTTTGGGTTATTTTAATTTATGAATATTTCCAAACCTTCTAACTTAACTTTGATTAACGTGTACAACACGTCTCACCACAGGTCCCAATCCGACGGGGTCATAGTTTATGCCAAATCTAACCTAACACATACAGTATCTGAAATTTCACTAGACCATGCAAATTGCCTTAATATCTCAATCGACAACAAATATTCTCGCCATATATCGCTCCCCTAAGTCCAACAATGTCACCCCTTTTCTCTACTCTCTAGAAAAATTTATTAATGAAAAAACCAATGATCTCATCATAATCGGTGAAATCAATATAGACATCCTAAATGAATCCAGCCCCCACAGTACAAATCACTTAAACCCCCGCACTACATGGCCTTATACCATACATCAACTCACCTACACGAGTCACCCTCACTACTAAAACATGCATAGATCACATTATGGTTAGATCAAAGCGAACTGCTAACTCAGCTGTATTCGAATCCACGGTAACTGGCCATTACTCTACCATTCTTGAACTACTTAACACTAAATCATCTCCCCCTAAGCCCAGTAATCCTTCCCATAAAACTGTTGTAATGGATCATCTGATGAAGTATCTTAAAGAAGAAAAATGGGAATCTATCCTGCTTTCTGAAAACGTCAATGAAGCCCTAGAAAATTTCTCTGCATCATTCACTGCTCACATTAATCACGCTACTTTCCCCATTATAACGGCATCCAACAAAAAAAAAATTAAAACCATGGATTACAAATGGCCTTATCTTCTGTATACGCAAAAGAGACAGACTCCACAAACAAGCCCTAAACAACCCAGACCCCCAACTCTTGCGCTTCTATAAAAAGTATCGTAACATTTGCAAGAATCTAATAATAATAACCAAGCAAAACAATTTTAAAAAATTGAAGAATCGGGATATGACAGTAAAGTAATCTGGAACGTAGTCAATGACATCTCAGAAAACAAAAAAACCTCACTCAAAATTCAATCACTCGTTATTAATGGGGAAAATATCCAAATCCATGATGACCCAAAAACCCTAGCCGATAATTCCAATCTTTTTTCAGTAACATCGGTACGAACTTAGCCAACAAAATCCTGAAAGTGACCAACAAAACACAAAAACTCTTTTCCCCACGGGTAAGACAACATAACTCTCTTCACCCCGAATTCACTCTGGCCCCAACCTCCACTAAAGAATCGTGGACACAATCCTCACCATTAAAACAAAGAGTGCTGCTGGTAATGACAATATTTCTCCCTACATAATAAAACACATAGTTCACTTGATTACCAAGCCGTTAAAACATATCGTTAATCTAAGCTTTAAAAGCGGTTCCTTCCCTCACCAACTTAAATATGCAATGGTTATCCCAATATATGAAGGTGGTGATAAAACAAATATTGAAAACTATAGACCCATTTCCTTGCTAAGTGTCTTGTCAAAAATCATTGAAAAATCGTTAAAAGTAGGCTTATCTCCCATCTAGAAACCCAGAAGATTCTCTCGCCTAATCAGTTTGGATTTCAAAACAACCTAAACACAGAATCTGCAATCTTAGACTTGACTGACAAGATCACTAACAGCCTGGATGAAGGCGATTCCTGCTTAGCCATATTCTTAGACTTAGCCAAAGCTTTTGACACGGTTTCCCACCCGATACTTCTAGAAAGGTCAACTCAAATAGGTATTCGAGGTAGAACTCTTAACTGGTTCTCATCATACCTAACTGATATATCGCAAACGGTGAAAATTAACAACATAGCTGTAAATAACCCTTTACCTATCCTATTCGGAGTCCCACAAGGAAGTGTCCTAGGCCCTATTCTGTTCCTCATTTATATAAATAAACTCTGTAACCTTCCCATAACCCGAAAACTAATATCTTTTGCAGATGACACTGTGCTTATATACCGACACAAAAACTGGAAAGGTGCTTTCGACATAGCTCAAAACGACATAGACCTTATAAAAAAATGGTTAGATGATAATCTCCTTACCCTTAGTGCTGGAAAAACAAAAATTTTAACCTTCAGTCTGTCAGCAGCAAACCAACCTACCAACAACCATAAGATAATAATTCACTCCTGTCTGAGAACTTGCTCTTCCTGCAATTGCCCAGTTCTGGAACAAGTCACCCACATAAAATACCTGGAGGTCATCATTGATCAACATCTTCGTTGGGATCAGCACTTGGCCAGTCTAACCCATGTCTAGCCCCACGCATCCGCAAGCTCTCTTACGCTTTTCGAAATCTAAGAAATATCCTTACTACCTCACTTCTTAAAACTGTATACTACGCTCTCTACCAATCCCTACTAGCTTACGGCATTATAATCTGGGGTGGCTGTGCACAATCTACCATCGAACCTCTTCTAAAAGCCCCAAAAATGGTAATACGTGTCATTAACAAGCGACCGACAAGATACCCCTCCACTCGACTCCTCATAGATTATAAGGTCTTAAACATACGACAACTCCACCTAAAATTTTCGCTAATACATTTCCTGTTCAAATATAAAAACAAAAATCTTTTACAACACAACTACACCACCAGAACAATAACCAACGGTCACTACAAAGTACCTTCACTACATACCACGTCAGCTTAAAGACAATTTTTCTTCCTAGCTCCTAAAATCTTTAACCTTATCCCTGAAAACCTAAAAACCGTGAGTCAACCCCATTCCTTTAAAAAACAAATTACGAAATGGATCCTTAATGATCCTTAATTAATGGATTACACATGGAATACATTACAACTACAATACCCATTCATTCTACACTCTTTCAATTTAATCACCTTTCAGACAACATAATATATCCTTATTCCCTAACTTAGCGGTATAGTACGTACATAATTAATTAGTGTGATCTATTTACTTATAATTTCTCAATTTTTTTATCTTCTTATAATTCTCCAACTTCTCCATTCTCTTCTTGCAACCCAAACTAGCTTTACATCATTCTTATTTTTCTTTTTCATATTATAGTAATTTATAGATTCTGTTCAAACTGTAACATTCACCCGCCATAACACAGGGTCATCCCTAGCATTGAGGGTGAAATATCACAAAAACCATATGTACCCTCTTTGTTTATTTTGTATTAATAAAATAAATAAATAAAAATAAATAGAGAAAAAAAAACCACTTTAATGCATTTTTTACCATCTCCCAAGACATAAATAGTCATTTGTTTTAATAATTAAGTTGAAACAAAGCGTTATTTATATATTTTTTGCGTAGTAAGCGTGGAGCGCAATTCTACAAGTTTATCAAAATGTTAAATAGCAGGGCTGGTGTATTTATATGCATAAGTATAAATTAAAGAAATCATCGGAAAATATTAAGAATTATAGGCCTGGATCAAAACTGAAAATAACTGTTTTATTTTATATGCACCATCATTATTCACATGTATAACTGCATGTTTCCTGTATGTATAACTTTAAAAGCATTTTTTTAAATATTGGGAAACAAAAAATATCTTTGTTGATAATAAACAAGTGATCTGTCGCTTTTATCAAATATGTTATGTCTGTGATTCAAAAGACAAAAAAAAATAGTTACATTTTGGATTCCCAGATACCTCAATATTAGAACCGGTAATGCCCTTTTTATGAAACAAATGGCGTCGATTTGTCCCTTTTTGTGTTTGTATGTGTACGTGCGTACTGTACGTATGCAGTAATATGATTAATTACGTCATTACTCAATATTCATTTCAAGTAATAATAATAATTAGACATGACGCTTTTCAGCTTTCCAGGCCTCGGGCATGCCTCGGGCACTCGGGGTTTCAGAAAGGGAACGAACGGAGCGAATTTCTTCGAAAACAATTTACTCTGTAGACTATCGAAGGTTCCATGAGCATATAATTTTATAAATTATAAACAAATCATGAAATTTAAAGGAAGATTGATCATTATCCGTCGGTACATAATATTTATAATACAAAGGTAATAATATAATAGCCTTTCACCTTGATAATGGTGCTGCCACACGCAAAGCTCACATCAACAGATAATATAAAGCACAATAGCGCTCGCCATACAATCCCATACAGACCCGACACACGTAAAAAGATAATGGTGCTGCCACACGCAAAGCTCACATCAACAGATAATATAAAGCACAATAGCGCTCGCCATACAATCCCATACAGACCCGACACACGTAAAAAGATAACGCGCTATAAGTGTGGTTCTGAACTTCGCTAACCGAATTTATTTTACGTATCCGCTCCCGAAGCGATATTTGAAAAGTTATGCGTCCCCCTCTCCGCCGTAAAAAGGAGAGGGGGTCATTTTAATTACGGAGCTACCAACTAAGTTCTGTGTTCCCTTAGTAAAGTTGTCACTTTGACAGATGAAATTATGTTCCTCGGCCGCTCTCGAATTCAACTGACCCCCTCTCCTACCATAGGAAGAAATATTTGATAGCGTCGTGTGTCGGTAGAAAAGATGATGCACTGTACATTAACTTTTGATGTGAGCTTTGCGTGTGGCAGCAGCTTAACGCGCTATAAGTGTGGTTCTGAACTTCGCTAACCGAATTTATTTTACGTATCCGCTCCCGAAGCGATATTTGAAAAGTTATGCGTCCCCCTCTCCGCCGTAAAAAGGAGAGGGGGTCATTTTAATTACGGAGCTACCAACTAAGTTCTGTGTTCCCTTAGTAAAGTTGTCACTTTGACAGATGAAATTATGTTCCTCGGCCGCTCTCGAATTCAACTGACCCCCTCTCCTACCATAGGAAGAAATATTTGATAGCGTCGTGTGTCGGTAGAAAAGATGATGCGCTGTACATTAACTTTTGATGTGAGCTTTGCGTGTGGCAGCAGCTTAATGCAGAATAAAAATATTATTTCGATCAGCTGTTAACCATTACCGCCATCTGTAGAGTAAGTATCGAAGTCAATTCGCTCTGTTTTTGTGAACAGCTGGGTACCGTCCAATCAGGTAGCTTTCCTCAAAATATCAATATAGTGTAGCGCACCTACGTCCCTCCATTTGACAGCACTTGAACATTTTGATAACAAAAGAAAAGTACTTTTCAGACACTCAAAACAAGTTATAAAACTGATCGGGATCGATATAAATATATCAAAATCATTTTTGAATTCGTGAAAACCATAAAGTTTGAAGTGTGATACGAAAAGAGGCGATTTCAAGGTCAGATCATTCGTATGTTATTTAGTGAGGGAAAGAGACAGACGCAGTGAGATGGAAAAAAATCGCCTGTCGTTGATAAGAGGGTGCGGTGATTTGTTAATTGATTATCCAATCAGAGAGCGAGTCTCCCAACCTCCCAACAGCTGACGGTCCAGTCCGTTTTTGTTCGCCGTTTAGTGCGGTCGCTGTCATTTCGGGAGAGCTCGAGTGTTGGACTCCTTTGTCTGGACAGACGGTGAAATAACGTGGAACAATGTCTCTGAAAAGGATAAGACGCGAATACAACAGTGTGATTTTATAGCGCAAGATATTTCCAGTGGATTTCAACGCCAACACCGCGGTGGAATGGTGAGCAAATTTATATTTTTGACCATTTAAACTTCGCTCTCCTGCGTTCGTAATTCTGCCTTGTTGTTGCTAAGGGCTCCGATACATAGGTATTACGGCTCCGCGGAGTAATGGTACACGCACCTGACATACTATTAGAAGAATATAAACTTGATTGAATCTCCACAACGTAAATTAAAACACTTATTGCATTAATATTTCATTATATTATAACATCGTCGCCAGTGTCTCCACCTGGGAAATTTGACACTGATCGTTATGTTTTTCCTTGCAATCACGGAATTAATTAAACGTAAAAAAATATTAGAAATTCTACAAAACATATAAATGTACTTTTCCTCGGTAGTTTAGTGTGATTAGTGATTACTGTGATTGTATTTCTGTGCTGAATGTTGTAATGGTGATGGAAGTTTGTTTGGCCCCACAGCTGTCCAGTCCCACTTTCTACGTTCTTTAATCTCGCAGAAACACGTGTAAGTTTATCATCGTGATAATTATATATTAACAGCAATCTTGTATGTGTTTTACAAACGCAGCTTTTGCGCAGTTTAATAAATTAACATTCTGCACAAGGTTTTTTAAAATTATTATTATTGTTTTCATTTTGCATACAGACATGGCATAGCACGCTGTAATCATTATAAATTCACGCCACGCAATAAAACATAGTTTGGAATCAATTAAAACGAAACGTTTTTACTATTTTTTATTTATTTTAACGATAAAATACAAATTTAATAATCCAACATGAGTTTTTTTTTATGAACATTGTTTGGCCATCTTTTTATGAAAACAACAATAACATTTTTTTGGTTCAAAACTTTTGACAATAACAATCAAAATGGCCCCCGCCCATCAGCTGATTCAAATTCCCGTAGAGGTTAATATTATATTGATTTTTCTGTACAATCAAAATAGTGGGCAAAACATCTCAGATTGAAATTCTCTCATCTCAGTGTTGAAAAAGGTTTAAGACATAATAATAACTATACCGTGATGAAATTAATGTAATATTTTGAATCTTTGATGATCATTTTCTCCCTCAAGGACAGATTGGAGACGTTATACTCGTAATAATATGTAAAATCACATGCACTCAGGAGTGCAAGTAATGTAAAAAATGTTATTTATATAAATCATGGTACTAGACTCAAACTAAAGTGTAAAACTGTTTACAGGTAAATAAATGAGGAGTGCAAGTAATATTAAAAAAGATCGTAATATAAATTATGGTACTAGACTCATACTAGAGTGTAAAATAATCAGGTTAATGTTTTACTAACACACCTCACTAGGAGAACCTGTCCTGAGGTTTTCGCATGTTTTAGATTGAGTGTTATTGTATTATTATTAAGACAAAGAAATATTCAACCATAGACATCAAGATAGAAAGTCCATCGATTTAACATAAAGACCACAGGTACTGTCACCACACCACACCATAGTTCATATAGGCACATATAATATCATGACGACCTCCGTGGTCGAGAGGTAAGACTCTCGACTAGCAACCCGGAGGTAGCGGGTTGAAATCCCGGCGTGCACAAGTAATTTTTTAAATTTTCTGATTGATTAATTTGTGTTATTTCACAATTTATTAATATTAAAATAATAGTATATTTGCGGCACGTTCCACAGTAGAAGATACTCTCAGTATCGCCCTGGTGTAGGGTATTCGGAATTGAAACGTTGCTTGAAATGGCTTTAGCCGTGTTTGGTGACTAGATCTGAATAGTCAGGTTCTTCCTCACCTTCATCTACCTCATCTCCTCCCCCTCCCTACTACCATCAGCCTCAGAACATACTTCAATTGGGGATGCCTTAGTATCAGTGGGTCCAGCTGCGCAGTTGTAACTTGTGCGCTTTCCATACTAAAAAAATAATACCTTTCTCACCAATGTAAAAATATTCAAAATAATGGAATACGTTCTTTCTCATGCTGTGTAAAAACTGCCTATTCAAATATAGAATGCGTTCTTTCTCATATTTACATATTTATTAAAAAAATATTCAAAATGCTGGAATGCGTTCTTTCTCACTCTAATGTACAAAATATTTGAATTCATGGAATAGTAGGTACCTCCTTTCTCACACTAATGTAAAAATTATTTGAATTCATGGAATAGTAGGTACCTCCTTTCTCACGCTAATGTAAAAATTATTTGAATTCATGGAATAGTAGGTACCTCCTTTCTCACACTAATGTAAAAATTATTTGAATTCATGGAATAGTAGGTACCTCTTTTCTCACACCTGTGTAAATATATTAAAAATTATGGAAAACATTATTTTGCATCGAGTAGAAATTATTAAATATATACAAGTTCTTTCTTATACCAGTGTAAAAAACATTCAAAATTGTGGAATAAGAACGTTCTCTTGAAATTCATGTTAGGGCAGGTACCTAGCTCCGATCCTTGCCTCTCAGTAGGGATACGAAAAATCGTTATTTTCTCTTCTTTGTTCGTTGGCATTGAGCAGGGCCCATTTGGACCTTGTACCTAGGACCCTGTTGACTTGTCCTTCGTGACCATTTTGACCTATTAAATTAATGCAAATTATCTTTTTTGTAAACTAAACGTTTCTTGTTAATTGTAAGAAGTGAGCTGTTTAAAAAAATGTATATATTGCGAAGTATAAATGAAATTAATATTGATGTAAATTTGAACAATGGTAGTTGTAGAATCTGAAATTGTATCCTTTTTTGAAAGCTCCTCATAACTCACCTGTTTGTGAGAAAGAGAAATATAGGCCCTTTTCCTTACAACGTTGCCTAATTCTGTGGTAAAAAAAATATTTTGTTTTACGCCCAGCTGGGTTTTTACATGGATTTTAAAAACAGAATAAAAAAAAAGAGATATCGAAAATTACACAAAGAAATTAGCGTGATATGACAGTAAACTGAATATAAAAAACAATATTAGTAAAACATGTAAAAAATAATTTAGAAACTAGAACAATACAACATATTAGACAAATCGCTAAAATTACATTACCAACGCTACTCTAATTTGTAGGATTCAATAAGTGCTGCTTTAGATTATGCTTAATTCTTTAAATGGAGTCAATGAATATATCGATAGTACCCCCAAACTTGTTGACCAGATCATGCATCCTATTGGTTAGTGAGTGTGTCTGATAGTTGGCTGTCTATGTGTTGCAGAAGAATGTTATATTTTGTTTTGTATTCCTAGTCGGCAGATGGAATTTAATAGTGGAAAAGATGGCAGGGCTGTCAATTAAGCTGTTAATGACTCTGTGTACATGGTTCCTATTAAACCATAAACGACAGGAGAGCTCCTGTGAGGTGTGAGATAAAATAAAATATATTATAAATAAATATATTATAATAATATTCTGTCCTTGTTGCCCTTGAGTTAGCTAAATGAACTTGTTTTAGTCTATTCAGCACAAAGAAAGCATTTCATTGTCATACGTTATAACTCGTAACTGTATGGTATACCCATTAATTTAAATTACATTATTTTATGACCAGGTTTATCACCGCCGCGTTAATCATATCAATGCAAATAAAACAAATAGCACAAGTACCTACGACATGGCTAAATCTAATGATTAGTCAGTGCTGAAAAATAATTCTAGACCTCCAAATCTTACGCCCTATTTTATTTAAATTTATCTGTAAAATTGTGATAGAATGCAAACAAAATAGATTAAAAATTAAAAAAAAAACTATGCGAAAATTGTTAGATTATAAAAAAAATATCCAATTATATGGTGTCAGGAGAAACTATGATGCGCAAGTGAATTTGATAAATTGTAGACACCATGGCACGATCAAGTTAATGAAATACTGGGTCGGTCTTGTAAGTATGCAACAGAAGAGAGTACCTACATATTAGATGATTTAAGAATGCAAATTATGTGGCGGTTCACCCTTCCTGCCTAACCCTGTGAGGAAATGACGTTTAGTTAGTTATATACAAGTCATTATGTAAATATACGTGATTTATAATTTCTGAGTGGTTGCGAGAATTGTGTAGATATCCGCTATTACAAAGTCGCCTCATGGGATGCACAATAACCTTTTTTTTATTAATTATTTATTAACCAGTAAATTAACATACATTTTTTTTGGTATAATCCACCTCACTAGGCTGAGCCTGTTCCCATGTGGCGGGAGTTTAATCTAATTTTAGATAATGCGAATTTACATAGAATCGGAGATATAAATAAAAGGATATATAAAAAAGATAAATAAAAAAGATAAATAAAAAAAACGTAAGAAATAATAAAAATATAAATAAATGAATGTGAACAAAAGAGAAAAATACAGACGTGGAGTGTGCTATAATTTATAGTATTATAGATGGTATCTGTCCGCAGTATACAATGCCTGTGTGAATTTTGTGTCTTATATTTACACTTGTTGCCAGGTCTTTAATATCTTTTTCAATTAAATTTAAAATTTTGGAGCCACATTATGAAAATGTCTTTGTCCATAGGTGGTATTTATCTTTGGGGTCTTGTGTTGATGTCTGTTTCTTGTTTCGTAATTGTGTTGTGCAGTATGATGGTTAAGTTTGTCTTTTTGGTAATATAAAGTTATAATTTTTATGTATAGTTGCTGTGTGTTCAGTACGGTAAAGTCCTTAAATAACTGTATTGTCGAGAATCTGTAAGATTTTTTGGTGATAACTTTAATTAAGACTTTTTGCGCTTTGACAAGAGGGTCCATATTAGTTTTAGCAGCACCACCCCAACCAATCATACCGTGAGTGATAATTGATTGGGCTAATTCGTAATATATTGTTTTTTGAGTCTTCGTTTGCATTATGTTTCGTATGTTCTTAAAGAAATATTTAATTGTTCAAATAACACAGGGTGTTATGGGACGTACTTGACTGACTCTAAACCAGTGGTTCCTGACATTATTTGGAGTAAAATAAATGAAATTTTTGTCTCCGGTGACTTTTAGACGTTTTTCTTCCAAATTTTTAATCAAAACATTTTTTTTAAATTCTTCTACTTGTCACTAGTTACTCAGCCGAGTAACTGCCCAACCCCTCACATAGACCCTAGCTGTACTCCTCTACTGATTTTCTATGTTTTTCGTTACATTTTTATTCCAAATAATGTCAGGAATCACTGGTTAAAGTAAGTCAAGTACGTGCCTTCCTGTATATTATTATCAAAATAACAAACCGTTTCGTTTAGAATCTCCAGATGTTTTTTTATCAATTTGACTTTGGCATCGTCGTTAAATTTGATTATGTATTCAATATTTTAAGACTGTCATAATCTTCCTAGAGTAGGTACTTCAAGGCCACTTGTAAATAAATATTATCAACTTACGCTGAATTACTGTTACATATTTTATCTCCTGTCACACGGTACATATTATTTTTTGAACACAAATTTTACCTTGATAAAACAACATTGATATAACGCTATGCAATTCTCAAACCTACGCCTATCGTTATTATATTTAAAAAAACAATGCGATTACAAAAAGGGTTGGATTAAATCACCGATACAATATTTAAAAAAATAATGCGATTAAAAAAGGGTTGGATTAAATCACCGTTACAATATTTAAAAAAAACAACCCGTCCTTAATATTTTAAGGCATAACTTGCAAAAAGTGTTCTTTCCTTAAATTATAAAATTAGCGCCATCTATGAACGAGCAGTTAATTTAATAAATTAAATAATTAACGCATAATTTTAAGTTTACCCAACGCCAACGAATTTCAAGATTTATGGGACGATGTATGAATGTGAATGAAGCGAGGAGTGTGTCAAGATAGAGTTGTTTGGCGGTCTATCATCTCTGCCTACCCCTGCGGTGAAACGACTCGATAGTTAGTTTGCTTAGCTATTTATTTATTTATTCTTTTAGATTTACACACAGTACAATATGATACAAGATATAATTAAAATATTGTTAGTGATTATAGATTATTGTACCTTATCAGGACGAAATTATTGGTTCCTAACTAGGCAAATTGCCCGTTCCAAGGAACCAAAATATGTGAAAGTAAGTGTGTGATTTGTCTATGTCTATAATATATCTCATTAATGTTTTAATTTGTGATGTTTAACCGTTACAATCTTATGATAGAATCGAACTTGAGCTGTTGTGTATGTTTCAATTGTTTATGAGCAATTATTAGAATAGTGGAGGATATATATAGTAAATAATAAAAAGGGAAACACTTTGTTTACAGTCACTTTATTGAAATTTTTAACGTCTACCGGTTTCGGTACCTCCGTACCATCATCAGGACAGTTATAAAAATACTAACAAATACAGAATAATACACATATATATAAACAAATAGTTGAGAGAGAAAGAGATAAAAAACAGAGAGAGACAGTATCAGTTGTGGGCGGGAAGTGGGGGAAGTTTTATCTCTTTCTCTCTCAACTATTTGTTTATATATATGTGTATTATTCTGTATTTGTTAGTATTTTTATAACTGTCCTGATGATGGTACGGAGGTACCGAAACCGGTAGACGTTAAAAATTTCAATAAAGTGACTGTAAACAAAGTGTTTCCCTTTTTTTTATTATTTAAAATGTCAAGTCACAATGTGTTTGCTTCTTTTGAAAAAAAAGATATATATAGTGTGTGATTAACTGATTAGTCTATGTCTATTTATTATGTGACATTTTTTCAGATTTTCCTCTACCCAGTCCAATCAACCATTTAGTTATTATTGGGCCTATGTAGGAAATATTACAAGATTTAATTTTAAATAAGCTATTTCACGATTTTCGACTCTACTGCAAGAGCTGAAAACAGAACCGAGTGGTAGTTACTCTCAGTATCGCCCTGCTAAAGGACCACCTTTCAGAATCAAAACGTAGCTGAAAATGGCTTTAGCCGTTTTGGTGACCAGATATGAATAGCCAGGCACTTCCTAAACTTTCTCCTCCCAACATTTCTCTTCCCGCTAACTTCATAACAAAATACCACAATTGCAAAAAAGGGCCCGGAGTTTGGATTCTGTGGTCGCAGGTTTGAATCCCTCATCAATGTAAAAATATTCTCCATCCCTAGCCAAGGACATGTCCCCAATATACCCATCCCCCTCATGGCCTTTGCGATCGCTACACGGCTATCTCACTTGCTCCACTACAGGTACACTAAAGACATGTCCCTAACCAAGGATAAAGAGCGAGAATCGGACATTGATTTTTTTGTTTTCTGGGTTTTTTCACCTGTAAAAATATTTTATCTTTGCGCTTCGTATTTTTATCTTTTTGATAGATTGGAACTGATAAAGATAGTGAACGTCATAACTGATAAAAAAATATGGCGCCTTACTGTCTGAGACTGTCGGGAATACTAGTATTTAAAAAATATATATTTTGTATAATTTATAATAAATGCGTCCCATTCTAAATTCCATGTACACACTGCGGTGACTGGATAAATCATCACAATGATAATTCATCACATCTTTAAAAAGTTATATAAAGTCATGGAAAGTGATGAAACAAAAACTTGATTAACTGGGTTAAGTATGTTAGGTTAGGTTTAAAAAAAAAATTTCATCGTTTCTAATGACTTTATATCACTTTTTAAAAGCGTGTTGAATTGTCACTGTGTTGAGTTATCATGGAACCACACACCGCATGATATAACCTTCGCGCTCTGCCAACAGTGCCAACTACTACCGGTACTTTATCAGCAAATTTACTGAAGCCAATTATGAAGTTTTAAAGTTAAAGCGGTGTCATAACGACGATACCATTAATTTAAAAGAAGACAAAGCGTTTAGATGATAATCTACATAGATTTAAAAAATATGTGTGTATTATATCTATTTTATCATATACTTTATCTGTGTGAAAACCGCACGAGAGGCCTAATAGCTTCCGGCTGTCGACTGTCCGGAGCCAGTGGGATTATGGCATCCACAATAATTAGGGTGTGTTGTGGGGCTAATTGAAGTGGCGAGGGAGGAAGATTGAGAAGTGTCTGGCTATTCTAATCTGACCATTTCACATGGCTGCAACCATTTCAAGTGACGTTTCAATTTTGAATGATGGTATGTATTTAATCGAGTATAACTTAAAATAATTCATAATCTGCCCATTCATAGATGGCGATAATTTATTTAAATTTAATATTTGTATGCCTTTCTTGAAAAAGCTAAAAGTATGGTTTAAAAGCTTCACGTTCTCACACAGTTATGAACTAAGACGGATCTATTGAATTCAGAGCTAAACTCCAAACTTCTCTCAGAAATTAATTCAAGGATTTTGAAGTAATTTTCTGGTATTGTTCAGCGCCTTTGAGGTGATATTTTACACAAAAGGTGTTATAAAATTGTATTATTACAATCGCCATAGTCTCACTCAGTGGCGGCTCGTGACTTTTGGGTGTACTAGAGTGCTAATATTATGTTGTTGTAGCTGAAAACGATGTTATATTTTTTTTTCTATAAATCGATTTTTTTATGTAGATTTTCAGGAAATTTCAGTTTTGCCGTGCGCCGCACTGATCTCCTGAAAATCTTCTTACAAAAATTAATTTTTCGAAAAAAAATAAAAAATCTATTTCAGCTATAACAACATCAATAAAACCATTTTTGTAATATTATCTTTCTAGTAACCCGAAAGTCACGAGCCGGGCGATGGAATTGTCATGGGATGTCACATTCAAAATAACTAACTAACTAACCATCACGCCGTTTCCCCGCAGGGGTAGGCAGAGGGGACGAACCGCCAAACAACTCGGTCTTGGCACACATTCCTTGCCTCATTCACATTCATACATCGTCTCATACATACTCTTCTATTGTTCTGACTCTTGACATGGCCCGACTCAAGTATCTGATTCACTTGGTCGTGCCATGGCTTCCTCGGGCGTCCCCGACTTCTGCTACCATTCACATTTATATCTTGTCATATTAATTAGTTATATTCCAAACTACCTAAAACCGTAAACTAGCTGTACCCCGCCACGCGTTGCTGTGACTCAGTCTGTCTGTGCAGATAGAAAAACAATTGCGCGTTTTGTTTTACGTCCAACAGATGGCGCTGTTTTACCTGTCACAGGTGACATCTGTATGATATAGGTATATAAAAACACACGCGTATTCGAATGCAACGATGTGTCAAAATTTCAAAGCAATCGGTGAAGAACTTTCGGAGATTCAAGATTTTGAACGAACGAACATTTACTTTTTTATTTATATAGATAGATGTGTCTTTTTTTCTCGACTCCAAAATTCTGGACGGTACAAAATATGCCTCTCTTATTAGGTGGGTTCCAAATGATTGTATAGGTGTATCACCTCTTCAGCAACTTCTAGCAGATGTAAGCACAGTACTATCACCTGCAAAAGGAACTTCATGATAATAATTTTTCGGCATTTCCAACATTACTTACAAAATCGCTTACTTTTTCGAGAAGAGAGACTTTTTCGCGGTGCATTATTTGGTAACCCTTTGTTACGTTAATATGCAGTGAAAGTCTCTTTCATCGGAGGTTAGCTTTCATCAGGGCAATCTTCCATCCGCAACGACAAGAGTCACAACTGTCCGGAGTACTGATTAGTGATGTTCATCCGGGAATAGATTAGTGTACTGAGTACTGATTAGTGTTGTCTACCGGTCTCGAAACGTCCGTGTCATAAACTTTTCTTTTTTGGTGTAAATTTAATTTAATGTTGTTATTATTTTAAATTTACATATATGTATTTTTTTAAAATGATATTATTGTAAAGCTGCACATCTTGATACAGGAATGCCCTAGTGAGATGTGCAGAGCATGCTTTTTATGTAAAAACTGTTTTTTGAATGAAATAAATAAATAAATAAAAATAAAAAAATATTCCCCAACCTAATATAAATTCCCCAGAGTCGGGATCTTTTTTTTTTAAGAAAGTCATTCTAAATGACTTAACTTTTTTGATTAAAATGTATTATGTTTAAAGATTTAATAACAGGAAAATTAGTTTTTCTATAACTCCAAAGATGACGGAGTTATGAGCTTTCAAAGTGAAATTGGGTATAAAGTATACATGCCGTCACACGAGACACAATTCAGTACGATTCATAATACCTCAGTTATCGTATGTACCTTGCCATCACATGCTTATCGGCTTGATGGCTTATATACTTGGACTAATCTTGGTGTTTTCTGGAAAATCTTAAAGTTCTGTACTTGACTTGCTCTAATTGATGAATTGACACATTTTGTAAGTAACTACAATTATTTTGTCGATAATCTATACAGTTTAAAAAAAATGTTCTGCTGCTGTTAAAATAATATGTTTAGGATAATTATTTTATGTATTTTTATCACTGTAACTCTCGTGTCTCTTGTCTCTCCTAGTATTATTTGTCATTTTACTCAACTTATGTATAATTTTATATTATTATTTTTTGGTTTTTAAATTGTACGTAACCTGTATTTAATTGCCTTTTTACCTGTATGTATGTAATTTCTAGATTTTTGCCTGTAACTTAACTTTAGTTTTTTTGACTGGATAGTATATACTCACTAACGTGAGAACATCTGTAAAAACCCAGTATAAATCAATAAATAAGTAACATGAAATTTCGTTATACGAGATAATCTCATGGGTATTTCATAATTTAAATGAAAATTCCCGCAATATTCCCCAAAATATATTCCCCGTTCGAAGATATTCCCCAAAATATATTCCCGTTTACCCATCACTAGTCAGT
This sequence comes from Hesperophylax magnus, assembly GCA_026573805.1. Lineage (NCBI taxonomy): Eukaryota > Metazoa > Arthropoda > Insecta > Trichoptera > Limnephilidae > Hesperophylax > Hesperophylax magnus. The sequence goes on along the minus strand of JAIUSX010000184.1, from coordinate 4,940,504 downwards.
GTGACTATTATATCGCCAATTGGTGGGTATATCCTCGATACTATTCGGTACTTGCCCAAAATTGTAAGTTCTGTACTTGACGTGCTCTTATTATTATTATTTTATTTTTTTTAAAGAAAGACAAACATTCCCGGGTTACGAATAACCTGACAATATTTGAAAATGTTGCTTGTGTTGTGATGGAGGACTTAGCCAGCCGAGGAATTGAACACACTACGCCTGAGTGAGACCCAAGCGCGATGTCAACTCGGCCACCGACCGGTCATATATCACATTTGTGTCATGAAATTTCGTTATACGAGCTAACCTCATGGGGATTTCACGATTTAAATAAAAATTCCCGCAATATTCCTCAAAATATATTCCCGTTTACCCATCACTATTCCGGAGTCAGTGGGACTATTACATTGCCAATTGGTGTGTATCCTTGGTATTATTCAGTATTTGCCAAAAAATACCAAAAGTACTGTACTCGGCGTGCTCTAATTAATATGATACATTTGTAAGTAACATGTAGTTTCGATGTAGGAGATAACCTCATGGGGATTTCACCATTTAAATGAAAATTTCCATTCGGGAATATTCCCCAAAAATATATTCTCGTTTACTGAGTATTTAATTCGAACGGAATCATAACCGAATCCATTGCTCTAAAAATTCTGCTGGCAGAAGTAGTCAATGTGTCCGCGTTGTTATGTTTGCGTATTTTCGGGTAAAACAGAGAAACCTGGCTAGCCGCCAAAACATAGCCAGTCTGTTTGGTTTGGACTTAGAACTTACCAACTATATCCGAGCTCTGCACAAAGATGCTAAACAGATATCTCGGAATGAGATAAACCTACATCCGAGAGATTTTAGATTTTGATTTTACTTCCTTTAAAAGTAAAATCATTGATTACCTCCAATAAACATATCCATCAGGAGTATTTCTTAACATATTTTTATTTATGCCTACTGTGTATTTATTCATACTTGAATTGTATAATCTAAAAAAAAAATACCGATATTATTTTATCTGTCATTTTAACAATATCATGTAAACAAAAAGCTAGCTAGCAAATCACCCTGTAAATTGTCATCTCAACGCAGGCGTTTCACACCTAGTGAGATGGGCAATAAGTGATTTCTGTAACTAAATGTAATAGTAAAATAACGAAATAAAAAAGATAACTGAGATTAAAGGATATGGATTTGCCTTTAAAATTATTAACGACTTTACCTGCGATTCCAGTTCTCTCGGAATACAGCAAAATGTTTCTCGATTAAGATTCTTTTTTATGTGAATACCGCACACGAGTCCCAACTGCTCCCAACCGTCTGGAGCCAGTGAGACTACAGCTTCCCCAATTGGGGTATCTTGTGAGGTTGAAGGTAGAGGAGAGGGGAAGGAGATGTTGAAGAGGGAGGTGGGGAAGTACCTGGCTATTAACAGATATAAGAAGCAACTTTTCGATTCCGAAAGGTGATCTTACACCAGGGCGATACTGAGAGTATCTCCCACTCTGGAACGTGCCGCAAATAAACCTTATATTATTTTAAATGATTAAATTGTGAAATAACACAAATCAACCAATTAAATTTTATTGCGCACGCCGGAATTTCAACCCTCAACTTGAACCCGCAACCTCCGAATTGCTAGTCGGGAACCTTACTCCTCGCCCACGGAGACCGTTAAAACTTGATAGGGATTTGTCCTCAAGGCGAAGCTTATTTTTTTTTTTTTTTTTTTTTTTTTTTAATTTTTATTCCAGATCAGATTAATGCCAAATCACTATTTTGATTAATCTTTATAACGAATTGGTGTACATTATGAATAGCAAAAAATATGCTTTAGATAAATTGAAGGTTTACCTATCGTTTCGCTTGAGTAGAATACAAATAAAATAATAAATTACTCAGTAAAAAATATAAATGTAAACTACTAAAAAAGATTTTTTTCAATAGAACGCATAAAGGAAACAACTTTTAAAAAACAGTATTATAGCTAAGATTATCTGTGCCAGTTTCACTTGATTAACTTTTTTGCTTTCTTATAAAATTATTTACAAAATAAATAAAAACCAGTTTTGTGCATGAAATCGAACGTTTCTAGACTCCGTTTGTCAAGCGATTTTAATGCCTATTACGTACGATATAAGGTATACCAAGAATATACACATTTTTGGCTTGTAGCTTCCTCTTAACCTTAAAATTAGCGACGATTTCAATGTCGTCCGAGAGTACAGGGGCGGATTCCCGTTCTTTATTCTTGGCCAGGGAATTTGACTACGAGTGGAGCAGCCTTCTGGTTCAGTATGGGTCACGTCCGCAACAATAAAGAAGACGCTGTATTATGCTACGTATACATACGCGAGCTGAACATCAACTGATGGGAAAGGAACGAAGAAACCGCAAATGGAGGGACACACTGCTCGCCGTTGCTTCGTTCTTTTCCCGACTTCCGTTCTGTGCGTGTTTCCTAGACGTTATTAGTAAGTTGTTCGCAAGAAAAGCGATGATTTCATAAAATGCGACTGTTGTGAAATATTTAAATTGATTTCAAACTGTGACGTCATTATTATACAGAGCGTAGTAGTTATTCGTGCTTGTAGATTGAATCGGCGGCCTTGGTGGCGTAAAGGCAGGTATATAATATACATCGCTTGTATACAGGGTGTATCTGCACGTACCCGACAAGCTTTAACCAGCTATTCCTTAGCACATTTGGAGTAAAAAATGTTATGGGCACTTTGCTGTCCGGTAACATTTTTTTTTTAATAAAAAATTTATTATTCATATTTTCACCACATGTCACCAATGTTTTATCCTTTGTCAAAGTTTGAAAACCCATCTGGCAATATTTTGTTCGAGTTTCGTTGAATAATGTACGTACTTACCTACGTTGGCGCGCTTTTACAATCACAACGAAATGGCATGGCACCATTCGTCTCATTTTTAACTATTATTATTTAGTGTGTACGAAAGAGCGAGGACACTTTTTGACACACTTGCTAATAACAGCTGCTGAACACGAGATACAATGCAAATGACAGTGACGGAGTGTGGATTTTTTATTTATTTTTTGTTTTTAATGGAAAAAAAATGTTACCGGACAGCAAAGCGCCCATAACATTTTTTACTCCAAATGTGCTGAGGAATAGCTGGTTAAAGTTTGTCGGGTACTTGCCGATACACCCTGTATACATATAATATACATTGTTGGAAATATATAATATACATCGCTTGTATATGTATATAATGTACATTGTTGGAAATATATAATATACATCGCTTGTATATTGTTGGAAATATATAATATACATCGCTTGTATATATAATGTACATTGTTGGAAATATATAATATACATCGCTTGTATATGTATATAATGTACATTGTTGGAAATATATAATATACATCGATTGTATATATAATGTAAATTGTTGGAAATATATAATATACATCGCTTCGATCATAATGAAGAGTTTTTTAGAGTTCTTTTTGGATGTTTCAAATGTTTTATTCTTAAAGTATTTATAAGTAATAAAAATATATAGAGCAATGTATTTTTAACAATTTAATAAATATTTAAATGTGGAATCGAAGAAAATTTTAGCATTTACCTAGAAATTCCAGGTAGGTGTGCAAATTTAGTGACACCAGAGCTCACCGATCAGTAGTGTTAAACGACAAAGCTAGCTTAATGTATTATTTGTGTTTACCTAAAAATTTCAGGCGTGCAAGTTTAGTGACACCAGAGCTCACCTTTCCAAGAGTTTTTACTGCTCAGAGTGCTCAGTCATCTGATTAAGAAAATTTCCATAATATCTTAGAATCCATTTTTCCCTTCAATACGCCAAATTATAATGTTTTCTGTTAAAAAATGTACACTATAGGTAGGTACTCTATCCCTTGTCTGAATTCCACTTACGTTCTATGCATTTGAATTAATTGAACTCAGGACGCACAGACAAACGAAATGAGTATTTTTGGTGATGCAAGTACCGCCTTCATTTCCTTTCAGGAATTAAATGTTAAAATAAAACAATAACAAAAAAACCACAGGACATCGACCCGGAAAAAGGCATCACACCGAAATGTTCCGAAAGGTGTATTTTTATAATCCTTTTTTCGGACGCAGTACACTTACAAAATTCGTGTTGTGACCTGCCACTGCGCACTGCCGATTCTAGCTTACTGCGCAGACCTGTGCCGAGGGACTCGTTGCCTCGGGAGTGTACACCAGTGTTGCCAGATTATAAAATAATCAACCCGTGAAAAACGATGTTTTATACATCAATTTTTATTAAAATAGACTATTCAAATTTATTTATTTTTTTGTTTGACTGAGGATTTAACCTTCCTCCTGACCGGGACTGGCTAAAATAAGTGAACCGCGCTATCATAAATTGATGGTACCGAGATTTATTTCCGATATTAAAATGTCTGTAAATTTTTATAATGTCTTCCAATTTTCGAGATATGCTATCAGCCGAGATTCAGATCGATCGGATGACAGGTAGTGGGTATATTTCCACTTCCAAGATTTCACTTCATTCATAATTAATTTATTTATTCATTTATTAAAAAAAAAACAAAATCTAAATTCAAACGGATACATTTAAAACACCGATATTTAGGATCGCGAATGATTGAATGCTGTAGAAATGAGATCCTTGAGGCGTATGTGTGGTAGAACCATGTATGATCGTGTGAGAAATGTGAAATGAGATCCGCAAAGAGTGCAAGGCTGATGTAAGCGTAATGAATATGATTAAGAAAGGAACGACGAAAGTAGAATATATGACGCAAATGTGAATGGTAGCAGAAGTCGAGGACGCCCGAGGAAAACAAAGCACGACCAAGTGAATCAGATACTTGAGTCGGGCCATGTCAAGAATCAGAATTATAGAAGAGTGTGTATGACACGATGTATGAATATGAATGAGGCAAGAAGTGTGTGCCAAGACTGAGGTTTTTGGCGGTTCGTCCTCTGCCTATTCCTCCAGGGAAACGGTGTGATGGTTAGTTAGTTAGATAAATAAAAGCGGGACAATAAAAAAATGTCCAGTTCAATATTTGGAAATATTCTTTTCTTCGTTATCAATCATAAATGACAATACAAACTGTAAAAACTATTCCAGCACCGCCAACGCCGAGTACCTGCACGGCGCACGTATGCATTCATCACGTTCAGACTTTTATTTGTTTTTGAAAAAATAGCTGTCCCTCTCGGGACAGTTAGTTTTTTGCAAAAATCGGTACGACCCTCAAAAATCGGTAAGTCTGGCAACACTGACACACGCGTACATACATTACACACGTGTATTGTTAGTATTAGTGTATTATAAATACGTATATATAATGATGTACACGCCGACACGTGCAACGAAATCCGCGAGTAGTTATTTGTTTCGCGGCTATTGTTTTATCGTTTGGTCTCGTGCAGTGGCGGTTTTCTCTAAAGTGCGTTTGTGCGGCGAACCCCCATTAAAAAGATGAGAAAATAAAACAAACTTGTTTTATAATAATATAAGCACATTATATACACGCTATTAAAATTTCGCCTTCAAAACCCGCGCCACCGAAAAATACGATACATATTCCAAATTTTGTGCGAGTTGGAATCCGCGCCAAACTCTTCATACAAAAGAATTTTAGCCGGTACAGATCCCTATGACGGTGACATATACAAAATTTGGTCTTTCTTTGCAAAAGTAAGACAAATTGTGTGCGCCGAACACGCGTTATGTTATCACGTGACCTCCGAACATTGACGAATGTAACCGAAGAAACCCGAGAACTTCGCGGTCGACGTTTGACCTTTAGGGAAGCAAGTGTTATTTTTTATGTTATATTATGGTATTTAACTTTGTAGTCATTTTTGTACATATTTTTGTTTTCTTGTTTCTGCATTTCTCCAACCGTTTGCTTATGGAATTTGCAAATCTACTACCTATTGAAGTAGACTTAGTAAATTTATTTCGTGCCACCTTTATTTGTTTTTTTTTTTATGTTTTAAATATCTATTATATGTATATTCTACGAAATTATTCTTCTCGAAAAAACAATAATAATTAGCAACATACATTGAGTGTTATAAAAACATTAAACAATTTAATTCCTATAAAACTTTTCTCATTATCTAATATTTGTGTCTAGTGAAGTGATTTAAAAACAATAATATGTAGGTACCCCTCCCACTAACTTTATTTAAGTTGTGTGACTGCTGCCGTATTCGACTATTTGATGAAGGACAACAGTAAGTAAATTTTAATTAGATATGTTTATCTTCTCTTGAATTTCTGAACCCCCTGTTAAAAAGACCACGAACCGCCACTGGTCTCGTGTACATGTATTATTTTATTATGCTTATAGTATTCGTAACTCGTAACCAAGTTTTTACGTAAAAGGATCAATCAGTGTTTTTCGCTTATTTTATCTGTACCCGAGAAGTATACGGTTGCAAATCCAAAGCCGAAAAAATTTCCACCAATATTTTGATAGATAATTGAAAGAAATAATGTTTTTCGGCTCTCAGGAACATTTTTGTTTTGGAATTGCATCCACATGCTTCTCGGGTACAGTTATTAAAATGCATAATAGGTAACTACACAAGATTGGTGTCAGCAGTACCTACGCATCGATGCAACTTATTTTTTATCCTCATTTGAGTGGTGGGGAATATCGGCGTTACATTATGTTTGAGTAAAGGGAAATAATTCAAGATCAGTGGCGGCTCTTGTACGGAGGTCATTTGATCAATGACAAAAAAATGCTTTAACAAACTACCTGTTTATTAATTTAGTTTTAATATTCGCGGCGATTCTCAATCGTAATATCGGGTTCCAGTGCCATTTAGCGCCAAGTGTTTTAGAGCCATCTAGCGCCATGATTGTATGTATCTGCCGTGGGGTCACTTTAGGTTTTGTTTCAGTCACGCAAACTATCTCCTTTCTTTCTCTTTGCTATGCAGACAAAGGAGGTTAACACCATCGTGTCTGACTCGTGCTTAGTATCAATCGAATACAGCAATTTATCGCGATACAGCAATCTGCACTTTTCTATCCTATTATACAAAACTCATTTTGAAGTTCATTTTTTCGTATACTGTCGTGAAAGGGTTAATTTTTAATATTTCTGATGGATGAAGTTGGTACGATCGAATTAATCTAATAATTATGTCACACCAAGAGTCAATGCAGGAAGCCACGATGATTAATTTGTGAAAAAACTATGAATATAAGATTTGCTATTATTTGCCCTGATGAAGGAGTGACTGCTCCGAAACCGGTCGCTTTTTATACTAAAGATTATTGCCAGTTTATTATCTTATCTCATCTTCTTCCTCCTGTTCTATTGGCCTCCAGGCGTCCCAGTCCTGCGCTACTTCGGCGGCCTCGGTCTGTATGGCCCGTTTGTCCTCACACATCTTCTCGAGTTGCCCCATTTTAAACAATGATATATTTCCTAATGTATTAAGCACATTTGTGTTTCTTTTTCTTAACTATAACAAAATTATGAAGCGTTTTTACGAGACGTACCTGACTTAACCAGTGATTCCTGAGGTTATTTGAAGTAAAAAATGCAGATGACATTTTGGTCTCCGGTGATTTTTTTTTCAACTAATAGTTAGGTTCGTGTTGGGGGTTTGTTCTGTTAGTCAGCTGAGTGACCAGTGACGACATGATTTTTGTTGACTCCAAGTAATGCCAGGTTAGGTCAGGTACGTCTGTATAACTCTTTTGTGTCCAATGCGCTGATTGAACTCGAAATCACTACGAGTGAAAGGATTGCAATCAATTAGCTCGCATCCAATTATTATTACTTTCATCTGCGGGGTCTCAATTTCTCAGATAATGTATGAATTAGATGAAGCAGATTCTACCATTCTATGATTCTCCACACAATATTATATAATATATTATGTTTCTTTCAAGCCAATGACCTGGCAGTAAAAAAGGACCCCGAAGGTAATTGTATATTCGTTTCAGTGATTAAATAATAATTTTCGGTATTGGTTATGTCTATGAACTTTGCAAGTAATCATTTTTAATAAAATAGTTGATCGTTTTGTTATTTCTTCAATAGTCGCGAATTCACTTTGTGGCGTAATTTTAATTTAATGAAAATAAAACGTGTACATGCGTAGAAAAATTAGTATTGCTAATTCATTAAGAATATTCTTCAATAGTTGTAAAATTACTGCGGCGTCATTTTGTTTATATATATAGATGAAAAACTTTGTTTTTACCACTTTTAATTAATAATAATCTATATGTTTCAAATTTTAATTATCCTGACGAAGAAGCCATTGGCTTTGAAACGTGTAGATTATTATTTATTAAAAGTGGCGTAAACGAAGTGTTTAATTTATATATTTTAAGAATTTCTTCAAATTATTGGTAATACGGTTAAAAAACGAAATTTCAGACCTTAACGAATGAATTAACAGGTTTCCTGATAAACTTTTAATAAATTATGAATGTATTATCACAATGTCAGATCTATAATAGAGGACGTGTTTGTTCAATCCATAGATAATATAAAAAAAGGAAATATTCCGTGGGAGCATGCCGACTGCCACCGGGCCACGACCAAACTTCACGGACTATCAAAGCCGCTATCCAATAAAAGTTATGCGTTTGGTGTGTAGGTAACAAAGGCGGGGCGCCGCTGTGCGTAGGTGCGATTTGCAGTAGTATGGGTGAACGATGGCAGCAAGCGCGTAGTGTGCGCGGTTTTATAAATGTTTCATAGCTAGGGTTGCCACCAATCCCGATGTATCGGGACCGTCACCTTTATCGAGCCCAACCTAAAATACTGTTTTGTATGCATGGCAATGAATTGGCTACTATCTTGTATGACAACCCTTTTAAATGATTTATATGCAAAGTGGTAGGTATATAACGAACTTTTTTATTTTTGTATTGTTAGTGCGATTTTAAAGGCTTAAGAATTTTTTTGGGTATTTGATGAGACAGCAATGGGTTACATCATTTAAAAATGTTTCTAACTCGCCGATAGCTGTTGCGCCTGTTTTACCTGCTTATTTTGGGATTTTGATATATGAATTTGAGATTTATTATTAGCATGTAATCCACCCCCCCGTCCCGGCGAGACTATCCGCTTATGGCAACCCTATTCATGGCCCATATCGCTTGCTTCTATTATCTATAGTCAGGTAAAATGCCAAATGCGTACCATATCAAAACCACCTAGATCAAAAGGCTGTTTAAGCATGTTTTAGTTATTTAAAAGAAGGGGTTCTTTTATACGTATATATAAACATCATTGTGCTGCGTCTTTCACAGCGTTTTTATCCAATCTAAGTTCATATTCATACATACAACATATTTGTATCTGTATATGTTTCTGTGTACGAAATTGTACGTCAGTTCAAGGTGCTCCTCCCATTGCGGAATTAGTTTTCTAAATTACTCCCACATCTTTGAGACTCATTATGACTCTTTGTGTCGTCTGGAAACACCACGAGGCGAACACGTGGAACACACCTACTGTACCTTTTATCTGTCTGATTTTATTTTTATATCGGAGGACAAAGGAAGTATGAAAATCCTTCGGCATATTATTTTGTGGTAGAACCACAATATTAGATCACAATTGTATAAAAAAATATGTTTATATCACCTTATATGAAGGCATGCAATTATTTTTAAACAAGTGCACCGTTGCCCCGACGATAGCGAAATCACCAGTATTTTATAGATTTACGACGGGTTGTTTCGGAGAATTTGAACAATTCTTCAAATTTCAACGTTCATTTTCGGGTTCTCATTCGAGTTATGTTATTATATAACTCGAATGAGAACCCGATAGGCTAGCTGCTTGACAAAACTGAAATAATAACAGAACTTGAAAAAATCTTACATAGAACTTTGAATAATTGTACAAATTCTCCGAAACAACCCGTCCTAAACTGTCATACTCTGAACTTGCAATAAACTAGCGCAGGCACGCGATAAATCACAGGATATTCTGAATTCTCAAATTTCTAATTTTGATAGTGTCAATTAAAATAATTTTCTGTTAAAAATATTATAAAATAAGTAGGTAAGTACCTACTTTATCGATGGTCTAAATTGTTTACATAATCATAGCCCAATTTTTAAATAACACTTAAATTCAAAGCAAATTTATGTTAATTGAACAAGATTTTACTATTATGCAGGACAATCGAAATTAGTATTATTGATTATATTGGAAGTTGAATGACAAAGAAGGTAAGCGTTAAAATCCTACGGCGTACATATTATTTTGTTGTAACATCACAATGTTTCTCAATTTTATTAAAAATACTTAAATCACATCATGAAGACATGCAGTTTTTTTAAACAAGTGCACGGTACCTCCGACGATAGCAATAAAAACAATCTAATCTAAATACAGGGTTTTCCAATAAGAGGTGTTATTTTGATATTCAATCGTAAAAGATCAATGGTTTTGTTGCTTGTGTGGCACGTAGCGCCGTCTTGTTGAAAGTAAACGTTGTCCAGATCAATACCATCCAATTCCGGCCATAAAAAATCATTAATCATCTCTCGATAGCGCAATCCATTCACCGTAACTGTTGCTCCAGCTTCATTTTCGAAAAAGTAAGGCCCAATGACTCCGCCGGACCATAAACCGCACCAAACAGTCACACGTTGAGGATAGAAAGGCTTTTCAACAATAACTCTTGGGTTTTCCGAGCCCCAGATGCGACAATTTTGCTTGTTGACGAAGCCACCGAGGTGGAAATGGGCCGCATCACTCAAGATGATTTGCATTTGATTCACTCAAGTGAATTTTAATAATTTCAATGCGTTGTTGAAGCGTGTATCGTTCCATTTTTATTAATGGCGTAGTTTCTGCTTGTCAAATGTCAAAAAATGACAGCTTCAAAAGTAACATCTACCGAAGTAGCGGGCTATTCAAAATAACACCTCTTATTGGAAAACCCTGTACTATAAAATAAAGTCCGCGTCTGTCTGTTTGTGCTCTTATTTCTTCTAAACTACGCAACGAAGTTTGGTAGGGTTCTCACTGTCAGTTAGAGAATTTCTCCCAGAAGGTTTACACATACAGGGTGTATCGGCACGTACCCGACAATCCTTAACCAGCTATTCCTTAGCACATTTGGAGTAAAAAATGTTATGGGCATTTTGCTGACTAACTATTCATAAAATTCTTGCAATTGCTGAAATATTCTTGGTAACCCGGCGCATTCGTCCGCTCGTCTACTAACCTTTTCTCCGTAACCTCTGTAACATTGTGAATATTGTCTTTGTCTTTTGACGAACAAAGCTTGACAACATAAGAGTGAACAAACGGAAAGTCCTGAAAAGTTGGCACAGAAAGCTCCAATGAGTCATGATAAAACGAAATTTTATGAGAATTCATGCAATAATTCCTGAAACTTTCATGTCAGCAGAAATTAACGCGTTGATACTTGCGCCGTGATTCATAGAACTAAAGTTTTATATTTCAAAATTACTTTCCCTGAAATTCGATTGCGTTTTATTGCTCTATCTATATCTAGCCATTCAACATCAAATCATGCATTAATTTTTTTTACACTTTAGTTTAATAAAGTAATTTTTACCCATTAGTTGCCTGCAACGGGCAAACAGCTGATTTTAGGCACATACATTCAAACATACATATATTTTAATACATTTGTGGGCACACACTCATTGCTTCATCCACATTCAAACATCACATCAACGATAAATTATTAGCTGGCTATAATAGTGGATTTAGAACAGAGGTTCCCAAACTTTTCGTTTATCATTCATTTTTTTCGTAAAAATATTCCCTTCCCTTGCCTGCCCTACAACCGGGTGGCGATATAGTTCCTCTGTTTTTTTATTGTGCAGACAGGGGCGCCCTTGTGTGGTATTACACCAAATGAAAAAGGAGCAGGATAAACAACGGGAATTTCTTTCTGTAGCTGGCCCTACAGAACTGCCCCTTAAGTTCTTTGTTAGCGCTTATTCCGATCAGTTCTTCTTGTCATATGATATCCGATTTTTCAACATTCCATTTCCACAGTCAAAATATCCTCAAACTTAGTTTTGAAGTCTGTGTGAAGTACATCTAAATGTTGAACGTCATTATTATACTGGACGTTTTTCAAAAACAAGTTGGGGAACTAGTTGATACGTAATTTTGACGGCCTCCGTGGTCGAGGGGTGAGGCTCTCGACTAGCAAGCTGAACATCGCGGGTTCAAATCGCGGCGTGCGCAAGTAAATTTTATTTGATTAAATTGTGTTATTTTATAATTTACTTACTTAAAATAATATAAAGTATGCGGCACGTTTCAGAGTGGTAGATAATCTCAGTATCGCCCTGGTGAAAACCACCATTCAGAATTGAAAATTTGCTTGAAATGGATAAATCCGTGTTTTGTGACCAGGTCTGAATAGCCAGGTACTTCCCCACTTTCCTCTTCCCATCTCCCCTTCAGCCTAACAACATACCCTAATTGGTGATGTCATAGTCTCACTGGCTCCACATGGTTGGGATCAGTTCGGACTCTTTTGCGCGATGGGTCATATTAAACAAAAAAAACAACTTGTAAGAAAAACTTTGCACATCACACTTTTTATTGTTGTTTATCCCAAATTAATTAAGTCTATCTAATCTTATTTATGTATTTTATAAAAATGATTCTGCGAATGAAAATATTTGCCCATTCTTTTTGGTATGAGAGTTGGCACAGGTCATTCGCAAAAGTACAGTTTGTAACCTCTCTCTTTGTCATGTACAACGGCAAACGGCACTCTCAGCAGCACGACAGGTTTTTTCTATGGCAGAAGAAAATCTACCCTTTGTTAAAAAATGCGTCAAAATGTTACCATGTAAATCTCCTCGAGATATTCTTATTTATTTTATTGTTACTTCCAGACATTTTACTGTGAATGACTTATAATTAGATTTTTAAGGGTCGAGTGCCTGATGTTCCTTACCGCTGTCTGCCCATCTGGGTGTACGAACCCTAGGGTTTTTGCCCTGCTGGGTATAACGCACCAGACATTTTGCAGGGGTCAGCAAACCAATCCTCCCTATTTATTTTACGGTTCGACCGATAATTTGAGGTTGTCTGCCTTTGGAAAATTAAATTGGATGAATACCAAAACACCTTTTGGACTTAACGCGTTTGAATTGGCAACGTTTAAATCTAAATTTCGCTTTAAATTCTAAAAGACACAAGCTTTTGGATTATCTGAGATGCCATTATTTACTCAGTTCACTAACTGCTTTGTAGATTATTTATTTATTTACTTATTTGTTCATGTTCTCCAGAAAACGGTTTTACATCAATATTAATGGAGGACTGAACGCAGTTGGCGCTAACGAAAAATTGTCCAAAGAAGCGAAGTTAGCAGTCCACAATGGAGTGCTGGTACCTACCCTGATGGATGTAGGTGAGGCATGGAACTGGCAAAGAAAGGATGAAAGTAGATTGAATGCTGTTGAAATGAGATCCCTGAGCTGAATTAACAGAGTTGCTAACAAAGTGTCAGTTAAAAGCGAGTTTTTATGAGGACTTCGGCACACGTGTTCGTTCAAATACTGATTTTGATGCTGTTATTGTAGCATTCCGTAATTATATTTATTAGGAAAAGAACACGTGTTCTCGATATATTCCAAATGACTAATATTTTATCAGGAAATTGGCATGCTATCACTTTTTTAACATGATCATTTTTCTCCGTGTGCACTCGCTCTACGTATTCATATAAGCGTCCCTTTCTTAATTTTACTCATTACTCATACCAGGCCTTGCATTATTTACGAATCTCCACATTTCTAACACGATCATACATGGTTTTACCACACAAACGCCTCAGGGATCGCACTTGTACAGCATTCGGTCTACTTTTGTCCTTTCTCTGCAAGTTCAATGCCTCGCTGCCATACATGAGGGTAGGTACCAGTACTCCATTGTGGACTGCTACCGTCGCTTCTTTGGATATTTCAACTAGCTAGCGCCAACTGTGTTCCGCCCTTCATTAAGAAGAAGCTACAAGCCAAAATGTGTATATTCTTGGTATACCTTATATTGTAGGTAATAGGCATTAAATTGCCTGACAAACGGAGTCTAGAAGCGTACGATTTCAAGCACAAAACTGTTTTTTTTTATTTATTTTGTAAATAATTTTAAAAGAAAGCAAAAAAGTCAATCAAGTGAAACTGTCACAGATAATCTTAGCTATACTGTATTTAAAAAAAGTTATTTCCTTTACGCGTTCATACATTTCTATTAAAAAAATATCTTTATTAGTAGTTTTACATTTATATTTTTTATTTGTATTCTACTCAAGGGAAACGATAGGAAAACCTTCAATTCATCTAAAGCATTTTTTTGCTATTTATAATGTACACCATTTAGTTATAAAGATTTATCTAAATAGTGATTTAGCATTAAGCTTCGCCTTAATGGAGTTTCCTGCATTTACATTTCTTTCAATGTCTCTATTAGTCATCCTATCTCTCGTTATTTTTTTTTTTGGTTTTTATAAGTGCCCCTTTTTGATAATTCCAAGAAAGGACGATATACACTGCGAGGTTTATTAAAAACTTCTGACACCAAATGATATCCTCGTACGTTCAGTAGAAATTAGTGAAAACCTTGGATATCCAGTAAAAACCTGTGCCATCTATCAAAAACTTGCGACACAACAACAATCTCAGACGCCCAATGAAAACTCAAGATAACTTATTAAAACCTCCTACATCTAAAGAAAAACCTACCCGGAAGCATGGAAAAACACAGCTACGAGTATTCTTACTAATATTTGTTGCGCATGCAATCATTTTCCAACTACTTTTCCCCCTCGCGTCGGAATATGTATTATCTTCGTGGTGTTCGCATTTTTGCCGAATATGTTGTAGATATATTGTATGTATGTACATTGATGAAATGGTATGCCATGTTTGGGGGAGGGTGTTAGTTCGTTGACTCGTTCCCCCTTAACCTCCTTAACCCCCTGTCATTTGGTAGCTTTAGATTTCAAAAGCCCATCGATTCAGTAAAAAAAATACCGAGAAAACCTCCATTAATGTTTGTAAAGCTGGACACACACGGAAGAATCCAACGAGCCAAATGGCCCTGGGCCGAGCCAAAGCGCGTAGAGAGTGCGAAAAATCGGATGACTCTGCGTGGTTCGACTTGATTTTTGGTGTGTCCAAAATTCATCGAGGCAAGCCAAAGAGTCGTGGCAAATGTGGCAAATCTTATAAACTTAAACATACCCACAAGAACAACAAGACACAACGGTTCGCGTTTCAGTTCGCAAATGTATACGTACCTTTACATACTTATCTAAAAGCCCTACGGGCGTAAAATGAATAAAATAATAATAATAAAATCCCCAGGGCCAATGGCTCGCCGGCTCCGCCGTGTGCGCTTTCCCCGATCCCTTTCAAGCGGGCTTGATTTTGTTCCGAATGTTATAGAAGTATTTACAGGCGCAAACAAATAATTGGTCTAAATATTTTAAAGCGTAACTTGCAAAAAGTGTATTTTAATAAACCAATTAAATTAACGCCATCTATGAACGCGTAGATTATAACGTACGTTATGTTTACTCGTAAGTTTGAAAATATTTACTACAAAATCGCACACTATACTTGGAAACACAATATCTGCATGTTCGCGGTAACTCCAGATTCCAGAGGGCCTTCCCATAAAAACCTGTAAAAAGACAAAAAGCATGAACCGAGGCGGGAGTCGATCCCGTAACCCGACACCACCCCGAAATAAACTCTCTCCGAACCACTGCGCCGCCACAAAAGGGTTCACTCACCCTGTGTCAGGTTGCGAGTCCGGACTACAAACAACTGTACTACACCTACCGACTACAACAGGTGAATCTCCTTTTCGGTGTGTGCGAGTGGATATTATATGTATACACAAGTATTGCCATAACAAAAAAGAGAAAAAACCACATGTTTTAATAAAAAAAACTGTTATGTCCATTTTTCTAATTATGTCCTGTGCGTTCGAACCGTATCTAGATTTCTCTAATAAACAATAAACCGTATTAATCTCAAGTGACCTACCAGGTAAGTACTGCATATTGTCTGCCTGTATAAAATGTAAATAAATAATATTAATACCATGTGTACATTCTAGTATCACGTTCTTCAATCAAATGCATTGTACATTTGGCTTTGTATTGGCGATCAACGAACCGGTGGATGCAATCTGTTAGACTTGAGGCGATGCACTACGTCGTGTAATATTTTAAATTGAGCCGCTATTAATAACAACCCTTACGTAGATGGCGATAAGGTTTAAATTCCCGCTTAACACCATCCGCCTGTTTTGATTTATGCAAGAAAAAAACATGGCCAAAAAGTGCCTTTTATTTTATTTTGTGGATGTTCAGGCATAAATATTATTTTTTTTTTGATAATTTTATAAATCACTTAATTTGCCACATTATACGATAAAATCATAACCGAAAATGCGTTCGTAAGTAGGAGATTTTGAACTTTAAAGCAGTTTTCATAGGCCTTTACATTATTTTTTTCTGGACCTATAAAAAGACTTATCTAAAAAATACTCGATTATTTCAAAGGCCAAGATGTATTCTACTCGCAGTATTTAATTAAAGCATCTGTAACATTTCTAGGCGACCAAATTTTCAAATCATGTTTTTGCATTACTACGTATGGCATCGCCTTAAATTGATAATAGTTTGACTAGTCTATATTTAGTAATAAGGTTGATAATTGTTGAGATGTATCATATATTCGTACAGCGCCCTTGAGGTGATTTTGCACTACAAATCATCATAAAGGAAACATGTTTTAAGTAAGCTTTTTATTGAGAATTTTAATAAGTACACAACGGTTCCTAAGTAAATCTATAATATAAAAGGTAATGTTCGTATATTTGTACCCTATAGACTCTAAAACTTCCGACTGATTTCGCTGAAGTTTTCTTCTTATTAGCGCCACGAGTGTTTAGAGAATGGTTTCAATGATAGGAGAAGTCGGGGACGTTTGAGGAATACTTAACGCAATATCTCTGCACTGGAATAAGATACGAAGTCGAATTAAAGTTGATATAATGTTGTTTTTTAACGGTATCATTGTGGTATAGAGCAGTGAATGGTGGAAGAAATCAGAGACGTCCTAAGAAGATACTCGCGATAGCAAACCATTGCCAGGTCCGCTAAAAACAGTTATCAATTTTCGTTCCTGGAACTCGGTTAAAAATGTTATAAATATTCTCAAAATTCCATGTCTTGAGGTACTTAACTTGTCTATGATATATAATAAACACTCTTCCGTTTTGACAGCCTATCAAGCACGTTGGTTTCATTTCCGAACCCTAAATAATTTCATATTATTAACAATAAATAATATTATTAAATATTCCCTCTCTTGAAACCGTTTCTTGTTACTTGTTGAACCCAAAAATCCACGAAAACATGGTAAAAATCATGCACTTGGCAACACTGCATGTACATTGGTCACATGTGTGCGGTTGTCAATGTAAATGTTGCATCATGTCCTTTAGATGGTTCGGGCGGAAAATTCGCCTTTCGGACGCGTTTGTATGGATGATTCAATTAACTCTGAAAGAACTGGTCAAACCATTTTTGCAATCTAAAATCAATAGTACCTACTTGAAATGTGGTACCTGGGTAGGTACTGCAAAGTATCGCTCTGATGAAAGACCACAATTCAGAATCGAAACGCTGCTCGAAGCGGCATAAGCCCTGTTTATTGACCAGATCTGAATGGCCCGGTAACTATCCCTTTACTACCACACTATTCAGCCTCACAACATACCGAAATTGGAGATGCCATAGATCCACTGAATTCGGACATTTGACAGTGCAGTTGTGCGGTATTCATTCACATATTAAAAAATATCCTAAAACATAGGTAAGGTTAGGTTGAGGAACAGCTACGCGGCCTTTTTCATACAAAACTTCAAATTGTTAATTCACCAAATTCAATATATTTTTAATCCAATGGTTTAATAATAGGTGTCATTTTTGTCGACCTCATACAGGGTTTTCCAATAAGAGGTGTTATTTTGAATAGCCCGCTATTTCGGTAGATGTTACTTTTGAAACTGTCATTTTTTGACATTTGACAAGTAGTAACTACGCCATTAATAAAAAATGGAACGATACACGCTTCAACAACGCATTGAAATTATTAAAATTCACTTGAGTGAATCAAATGCAAATTATCTTGAGTGATGAGGCCCATTTCCACATCGGTGGCTTCGTCAACAAGCAAAATTGTCGCATCTGGGGCTCGGAAAACCCAAGAGTCATTGTTGAAAAGCCTCTCTATCCTCAACGTGTGAATGTTTGGTGCGGTTTATGGTCCGGCGGAGTCATTGGACCTTACTTTTTCGAAAATGAGGCTGGAGCAACAGTTACGGTGAATGGATTGCGCTATCGAGAGATGATTAATGATTTTTTATGGCCGGAATTGGATGGTATTGATCTGGACAACGTTTACTTTCAACAAGACGGCGCTACGTGCCACACAAGCAACGAAACCATTGTTCTTTTACGATTGAATATCAAAATAACACCTCTTATTGGAAAACCCTGTATTTCAAATTCAGAATTAACAATATTATCCTCAACTAATTAATGGCCGAGTGGTTAGAGGCGTTGTCCCGGTAAGACAGATCCTGGGTTCGATTCCCAGATGAGACCGTTACCTTTTTATTTTTCTGTGTCTTGTTCTGATTGATGTATCGTTCTTCTTAAGAAGATAATACCAATAAATATAAACGACTTTTAAATGAAAAAAAATAATTATTGGGTTTTCATGTAGGACGTCAATAATAATAATTATTATTATTATTGGATAACTTGTATAGCGCCGTTTTTGTGAAAAATCACCTCAAGGGCGCTGTAAAATTTATTACGAATTTAATTTTATTATTTACAAACAGATTCAGAAACACATACATATTATTTATAAACTTACTTACCTGGTTGGTGACTTCAGATAAACACACATTCTGAAGCCCTCAATAGTGTTCATCCTTGATGTAAATGTGGTATTTAAAGTACTTAAGCTCTTAGTCTCGCCAACTTGACAATCAAACTGAAAAAAATAAATAAAATGATAAAAAGGTATTCAAGTAGCGAGGTGCGTCCCGGGATTATGACTCTTATTTATTGATTAATTAACGCCCTTTTTCGGGACTTTTACATATCAATATTAAGAAATATACATTATTTATCGTACATAATTGAATTGCTTAATTAATAACATTTTATATTTGTTTAAAGATAAATTGAAGATGTCCATTGACTTGGTAATATTGTTTCCCTCCGTTAGTATTCTGGGCAAAGAGGAATACATATGGTATGGTCCCAGAATTTCTGCACTGAAATAAATCCTGACTTCTAGTATTACGTTGTGGAATCCGGAAGCTTATCAGTTCTGGCAATACCGGACTATCGACTAAATCATTTAGAATTTTATAAAGAAATACCAAGCCAGTGAAAATTCTTCTAATAAAATAAAATACTTTTTTGTTTTAAAACCCCGATATTTATTAATTTAAGAACCGACCGGTTTCGCTTTACTTAAGCATCATCAGGGTACAAATTAATACTGTTAAAATTAATACAGTATTAATTTGTACCCTGATGATGCTTAAGTAAAGCGAAACCGGTCGGTTCTTAAATTAATAAATATCGTGGTTTTAAAACAAAAAAGTATTTTATTTTATTAAATATGTCAAACCACAAAGTGATTGCTTTCTACAATAATATGAAAATTCTTCTGTTTGACAATTTGGGCATAATCATATAATTTAACAGAGTGTTGTAGTTCAACATAATTAATTATCTCTTTAAGTTCCATAAAAATATATGTCATTTTTTAAGATAATATCTGTATATTTGTTACGCTGAAGCGTTAATTATATGAAATTCCCTCGATAGAAAAAAATCGCAAAGTAAACTCCGAAAATTATTAAACAACATTTTGTTCGGTTATTTAATATGTTGTAGGCATGAAAAAAATCACAGTGTATCTTTAAATGCAACTAAAGCATTTGTCTAGAGATTTTTGCTCTATTTCAAAAGAGTCGTGTTTTATTAAATATTTTCACCATTCTCGCTAAATATTTATCGTTTTTTTTTAAATTAGCGTGCTCCCTCTAACATTCGTATTTACATATCTCCATTTCAAACCATCTTTGCACGCTTACTACGGGGCCTTAAAGGACATTGTATTTATGGGAGGAAGCTGTTTATCCTCCTGCGCGATCTCAGATCTCAGTCACAATGAAGGAAGGTAGAGAAGGCTCATTGAATAGGATAAGAGAGGCAGAAGGGGGATGGTTTTACCATGGACCAATACCCAGATCCCCATGTCTCAGGGGTACCGCACGGACTAAGGGTTAATTCATACCTTATAACAGTTATTCTAGTTCGTTTAGAATCTTTCCCTCTTACACTGGCCTCACAATTTGTATCGCCGCGCCGCACAGTGGGCTGAAAATCGCCTTTCATAGACATAGAGACTTGAATTTTCAAGGGTATTTTTTTTGGCTAAAAATGGATTCTGATGATCATTACTATCCTATAAAATTTTGTATGAAGCAATTGCGTGTACAAATGAAGGAGTTATCATTTTGTAAAGAAAAATTTGTATGGCACTGACATTAAAAATGAGGCTATCTCTGGAATCGTAAGGTTGACCATTATATCCTTACACACAGATATTCTACTATTTATTTGTATTTTTTTGACATATGTACTTCGTATTATGGCGCAACTTGTGATTTTTTTTTTTAAATCCTCAAAGTTGAAAAAATTTTTTTTTTTATGTTGATGATTAATTTTAATGCTTAAATGCTTTACATATGAGTATGATTTGTCTAGTTTACAATATTTTATTTACACTGCAACCCTAAAAGCATTTAAGCATTAAAATGAATCATCAACATTAAAAAGTGTTTTTTTCAACTTTGAGGATTTAAAAAAAAAAAATCGCAAGTTGCGCCACAATAAGTATGTCAAAAAAATACAAATAAATATAAGTATATCTGTGTGTAAGGATAGAATGGCCAACCTTATGATTCCAGAGATAGCCTCATTTTTAATGTCAGTGCCATACAATTTTTTCTTTAAAAAATGAAAACTCCTTCATTTGTACACGCAATTGTTTCATACAAAATTTTATAGCATAGTAATGATCAGCAGAATCCATTTTTAGCCAAATCTAATACCCTTGAAAATTCAAGTCTCTATGTCTATGAAAGGCGATTTTCAGCCCACTGTGCGCCGTCTCATTTGATCGAGATTTAAATTTCATAATGATGATGACCCACTGTTCTGTATTTGAAATTTAATGGAGTATCTCTCAGACTTTCGGATAGCGAAACACGCCCATATAACATTTGTTGTGTTCTTTATTCTATGATGGTATCGATATGATTCTGCTCTATGGCCGTGACGTACAGTCGATTTATAACTCTACAAATGGTCGCCTCTCTCAGCTGTTTGGATATTTGGATTGACCTCCACCATTGTTAGACGTAACGTCCACCTACCTATGCTGATACACCTACCTTTATCGCGTAATAACAATATTGTTATCACGAATACAAGCACACTTGTAATACGTACACGGTACACATACATGGAAACCTTCAGAATAATTAATACGAATTGATACGGAATGTTTGAGATGGGTCCTTGCGGTAAAAAAATGTGCGTATTTTTAAATAGGCTTGGTTAAAGTTCTATTTGGAAGAATTTACCACATTGGTCTATGAATGGCTATGAGAAAGAGGTTGTGGATTCAAAACCCGGCCTAGTATTTAAATCAACAAAATATGGTATTTATGTGGAATTATGATAAATCCATTTCGATGTAATGCCTACATTTGACTTAAGGCCCCGTAAAAGTGTTCAAAGATGGTTTGGAAGGGAGATATGTAAATACGAATGTTAGAGGGAGCGCGCTAATATTAAAAAAACGATAATAATTAAGCGAAAATGGTAAAAATATTTAATAAAACACGACTCGTTTGAAATAGAGCAAAAATCTCTCGACAAATGCTTTACTTGCTTTTAAAGATACACTGTGATTTGTTTCATGCCTATAACATATTAAATAACAGAACAAAACGTGTTTTAAATCATTTTCGGAGCTTACTTTGCGATTTTTTTCTATCGAGGGAATTTCATATAATTAACGTTTAGGCATAACAGATGTATAGATATTATCTTTGAAAATGATATATATTTTTTTGGAACTTGAAAACTTAAAGAGTTAAAGGAGAAACTGCTCCTTTTACAGCCCAGGAAGATAACACAAGTTGTGGCACCTGTAATAATATAGGGTTTTCCAATAAGAGGTGTTATTTTGAATAGCCCGCTATTTCGGTAGATGTTACTTTTGAAGCTGTCATTTTTTGACATTTGACAAGTAGAAACTACGCCATTAATAAAAATGGAACGATGCACGCTTCAATCTTTAGAGCACAGGCGTCAGGTAGGTATGCTGTCCTTGTTCTATCGGTATTACAATGGAAGATGCTCTGAGGAACTAGCGTCATTGATCCCTTCGGCACCGGTGCATAGTCGGGATACACGCCAAACGCGCGCCCAACATTTGTACACGGTTGACATTTGTCACATGAGAACGGGTCGCTTCTACGATTCGTTCTTAAGTTCAACAGCTCGGCTGTGGAACGAACTGCCGGCCTCTGTGTTTCCTCCCTCCTACAACATGGGACTCTTCAAGACCCATGTTCACTCCTTCCTCTCCACAAAAAGACCCTCCACACAGCATCCCCAAAGATGACATAGGCCCTGAGGGAAATTATTTTCTTAAGGGCCTCCTGTGTGGAGTTAATATAAAAAAAAACAAAAAAAACAACGCATTGAAATTATTAAAATTTACTTGAGTGAATCAAATGCAAATCATCTTGAGTGATGAGGCCCATTTCCACCTCGGTGGCTTCGTCAACAAGCAAAATTGTCGCATCTGAGGCTCGGAAAGCCCAAGAGTTATTGTTGAAAAGCCTCTCTATCCTCAACGTGTGACTGTTTGGTGCGGTTTATGGTCCGGCGGAGTCATTGGGCCTTACTTTTTCGAAATTGAGGCTGGAGCAACAGTTACGGTGAATGGATTGCCCTACGAGAGATGATTAATGATTTTTTATAGCCGGAATTGGATGGTATTGATCTGGTTAACGTTTACTTTCAACAAGACGGCGCTGCGTGCCACACAAGCAACGAAACCATTGATCTTTTACGATTGAATAGCAAAATAACACCCCTTATTGGAAAACCCTGTATATGCGCTACATTGTTTTTAACGTACCGTACTCAGAAAAATAGTATCGTTTATAAAATGAAACTATTGTCTGATAGGAGGTCGTTAAATGTACTTTCAATTGATGTCAATATTATTTGGGTTGGGTTATTATTGGCTCGGGTCTCGGGGAAACTTACGCTTGAAACTTATTTTCGAAGATGTGCGATTTTTGTGACCCCGAGTGTAGTTCATTATGCACCACTTTGCATATAAATCATTTCAAAAGTTAGTCATACAAGATGGCTGCCAGGCAGTTTCTCATCACCCTAGATTTGGCTTAAATGCTCTGTCCAGGGCTTTTTAGGTCCATGGTGAAAAGCAAGAAAAACATGTATTATAATAACCTCAAACAAGGACGTACACTGTGTACAATAACAGAGCTTTACTCTTACAACCCGTGGGTTTTATAGATTCATTGTCAGTGCCATGGGTATTGGTCCAACTGATTAGCATTTGTAATTACACTAGCGCAGAAAAATCACGGGATATGATTATTTCAATTTTGAGAAAGATGATAAAATAATTTTCTCAGAATATTATATTAACCTGTTAACCGGGCGGGACGTATAAATACGTCAAACGTAAATAGTATCGGGTACGGGTAGGACGTATGAATACGTCCTTGAAATATATGTTGCGCCCTGGAACGAGCGGGATGTATATTTCCGAGCATATCACACGGAAATTGAATTTTTAATTTTTAAATATTTTAATTTTTTAAATTCAATGTTTCTATTTTATCTGTGTGCTTTTATTTATTGTTCTGTAATTATAACCTTTTTTATATTTTTGGTGATCTTTATAATTATTTGTAAATATTTTATTTTTTTATTTCGAAATTTTCACTTTTTTGATGCATAAATAAAAAAAAATAAAAATATGAAATAACGTCCACCGGGCGTGACGTATTGATACGTCCTAGTCAAGGAAATCGCGCCCGTTATATGCTGCGTAATTCAAAACTGAAATCCCCGGTTAACAGGTTAAAGGTAGGTAGGTGCCTATTGAAAATTTGAGTTCATTGAACCAGAGTTACGCAGGACAGATACACGACCGAAATTGGTATTTTTGATATTCACCATGTTAGATTTTGAAAGGTAACTAACTGACCCGGTACATGCCATTTCATTAAAATGTTTTTAAAACGATTAAACGGTAAATTAGGTAAATGCTAGCAAATCCGTTGATGGAGAAGTGGACACAATCTCTTATCGTCAAACTCGTCTACTTTTTTACTTGCCTACCTACCTATATATGTATATCGTAGATTATGTTTAGTCACGCGTATACTAACACAGAAATACACGTGGAATTAGCTGATACAAGGTCCGATTGCGAACAAACGCAAAATACAACTACGCAATGTCGCAAACCTTGAGAAAATGCTCGCGAAACTGACATTTATCACACTTATCCATACGGCGCAATATCTCACGCTAAACAAAACACCCATCGGTCATTGTATTATGTTTTTTATACATTTATTTGAATTGGTGCCCAACCTTAGCGTTCCATCACCCCAAGCCAATTTAGATCTTATTTAAAATGCTGTTAGGCTTATTTTTGCGTGTATACTATACTTCGGTCGTTTTGCTGTGAACGGTACGTTAATTTTCTTGTAAATTTTCATCACCGAGTAAAAAGACTGCTTTCATTCTAATGTGTTTTTTTCGACCCTTTGAATTGTATGTGCTTTTTTACTTAGTGGTCAATATATAGATTAGTATTGGTTTCATATTTTAATATTGCAAAGGTTGGTAGGATTACATCATTCCAAAGCAAACGTTACAGTATAGATAGGTACTTTTATAACATTATGATTGTGGTTGTGGGTTAATGTTTTTGTTTTGAAGGACCAAATTAACGCACTTGACCTGTTGAACTTTGCCACGTGCGTATTTAAAGTCCTGCCAATGAAAGCTCCGTTGAAATCTTAACTTTTTTTTATATTTTTAATAATAATAATAATAATAATTGGATAATTTTTATAGCGCCGCTTTTGTGAGTTATCACCTCAGGGGCGCTTTACAGTTGCTGCAGGTATTACAAAAATATAAATATTACCAAAATAAAGTGAAGTTAAGTAAAGTAGAATGAAGAACAGGAACAGGTGACATGAAGATAGAAGATGGATACTCTGCAGCAAGAATCCTAGGTGGTGAAGAAACTGGACCAGCTGCTGCAGCGAGAGAGTTCACCAACAGTGCCAGCAAAATAAGCGCTAATAAAGCGCTGACACAATATCCTCACATAGATAACACACCTTGGCAGCACCGCTGTGACGTTCGACGAAGATAGAAGATGGAGACTCTGCAGCAAGAATCCTAGGTGGTGAAGAAACTGAACCAGCTGCTGCAGCGAGAGAGACTACCGCGTCCACCAACAGTGCCAGCACGAGGTTCGTCATCCGTTCAGGTATGTGTCTGCTGCTAATAAAGCGCTGACATGTGTCTGCTGCTAATAAAGAGCTGACATGTGTCTGCTGCTATTAAAGAGCGCTGACATAATATCCTCACATAGATAACAGACCTTGGCAGCACCGCTGTGACGTTCGGCGAGTCCATCATATCTAGTCTCTATTAATAATAATAATATTTGGACGATTTATAGTAACTAAATCTATCTAGACTATCTAAAACATGTGATTTGGACTATCTAAAACATGTGAACATATAAAATATTACCTGTGGTGTATTGAAGTATAACAATGGTATTTCCTAAGTCTTCCTCACAAGGGGGTCCGGTGCCGAGGCGGACTAAAGATATTTAATGCCATTCTGCGTCTTCTATGTCGTTTTAAGTGCTTTTTCATTGCCAGATTTTGATTCTTGATTTGTACTATCGTTTTATATCTGGGGGAAGGATGTTGTGGAGTTTTGTTTCAAAATAAATGTAGTTTTGGTCCGAATGTGGTTTTATAACGTTTTTAATGTCATTTGATTCGATCTAGTGTGATGGATGCGTGGTCTAGAAGAGAAATTTTTGTAAATTTGGTACGTTAAAAACTATTGAAAATTTCAATCCAAGGCGTTCTTCTGATTACTTTTAAGTATGGTCTTTAAGATTCCTTATTATTTTTTATTTTTTTTACATTTACTCCACACAGGAGGCCCTGAGGAAAATGATTTTTTCTTAGGGCCAATGTCATCTCTGGAGATGATGTGTGGAGGGTCTTTTTGAGGAGAGGAAGGAGTGAACATGTTGTAGGAGGGGGAAACACAGAAGCCGGCAAATCGTCATTCAAATAAAAACGATTCCCCACAATGTTTCCTGAAGAATAATTCCCCACATTCTTTTACACATTATTTCTGACAAAAATTCCATATAAATCGCATCACTAGAAAAGTTTTTATCTCTAACAGTTCGTATTTATAAATTAATATAGACTTAAAAATGTTTGATCAAACGTTGCTCTTGAGCGTACCGGCGCAACGCGTTGCTACTGGTATCAAATGTGCAAGTTACCCCCATTTGCATCTCATGCACCCCCAATATTTTTTTCATTGACATGGACCATCTGCAGGTGGAAATTTACGTAAGACCACTTTGGGAATGACTGCTATAAAGTTATGCGCAAAATTGAATAGGCAACCTGTGAGGAATGTTTAAAAAATCCGGGGATTTTTTTTTATTTCGTCTTCCGTCGTGATCACGTTTCGAAAACGTGCCACAAATTGGAAACTGCACTTACGTAAAAATAATCAATAATCACCATACTCAGTACATCTGGAACAGGGGTCGAGGAACTTTTTGGCTGTATATGTTTTTTAAATGTCTCCGGACAGTTTGGAACAGTTGGGACTCTCTGGTGCGGCACCGGAGTGTCCCAACTCTTGGACTTTGGGCGTTTCCAATTGGTATGTTAAGCTGAAGGGGAGAAAATGGGGAAGAGGTGAAGAGGAAGGTTGCGAAGTACCTGGCTATAAAGGGAGGAGAAAGTAATAATTGCCTTTATTATAATTATTAATTATAGCATAATCTATCTTCTATTTATACAAAGAAGATTGTTATACAAATCGATAGTTTTATTCCGAGGTTTATGAAATTTAACACACTTGTCCTCCAAAACAAGAAAGAAGGTCACTGTCGACAAGAGATTTCGAAAATCACCAAATCCAAAAGCAGGATTTTGATACTTCTAGATACAAATTTGTTCAAAATGGGAGGAAAATTAATGTCGATATTTTATTATTTTTATTTCTTGCTAGAGCAATTCCGACGAGTTACAAAACTCATTGTAGGATGAGAGGAACTTACAATACATAGGTAGGAGTTAATAGGTACAATTTTACATTGGTATTTTGATATCATAATCATAAGTTTCACATACAAAACAGTACAAAAGCGGCGCTATAAAAATTGTCCAATATTATTAGTATTATAGAGAGAAACAAAACAAAGTACAACACGACCAGAATTACGTATTTTCGTTTTTATATGTTTTAAAAAAAGATTCTTTTAAAGCCTTACTTAGAATTTTTGGATTATACTGGCTGTTTTTATACATATCTGGAAGAGTGTTATAGAGTGTGTAGGCAATATAGTTAATAGATTTTATTCCATATTTCGTAGTGTGTGTTAGAGGAATGCGGATTTTATTGTTATTCCGAATATTGTGGTTGTGGATGTCTTGATTGTAAAATAGCTTGATGTTAGTGTGGGTTGATTGTTCGGTTATTTGGTAATGTAACATCTTTTGACATCTGATTTAAAAAACTCTATGTAAAGCCCTAGCAACGCCGGGGACTTAAGCTGCTACTATTTTATAAAGAATCACATAGTTTATAACTGTTTTTGTTATTTCTTGCTATCGCATTTCTTTCTTTTCACTTCTTCATAAATAGGTTTTTTTTTTCGTAAATTGTTATCTTTTAAACGATAACTTAATTGAGGACTCTAAAAATAAGTTTTTGTGCCATTGTAAACTTCATAACGATAACAGGTCAACTCATATTTTGTGACCTACATTATACACACTTAATTTATTTTGAACTCGTGTAAAATTGGCAGTTTGTTGTAGCAACCAATATTATATCAATTATATATTGCCAAATAACGGGCTCAGAGAAATCACATAGATTATTTGATATCGTGCGGGCCACATCGATGCATTCTCCTTTGACGGTATGGCGAAAATGGAACAAGGCCCAGCCCAATACCAGTTCGCTGTACACACTGTACAGTGTACACTGGGCACTATAATCTGTAATATTACTAGGCAGAGGTTCCAAACCTTTACACAATAATATTATTTTTGTATTCGTAAATATTACCTAAAGATATCATATTATATTATATTGTTTTATACGGTATCAGCAATATGCTGTACCTACACTGTGCACTATCTACTCTGCCGTCTATTCTGATGTACGAACCTTTCATGTTTATCAATCTGTTGTAATAAAAGTACATCAGAATGTGACCATTGAAATTTTCCAGTTGTCTTTTTGCTTATGACTGCAACATAAGCGTAAGTAGTGTAGGCACACGGAGAAAAACGAGTATGGTTGATTTATTGAAATCCTATTGGATTGAATCCTATTGAAATGGTAGCAGAAGTCGGGGACGCCCGAGGAAGACATGGCACAATCAAGTGAATCAGATAATTGAGTCGGGCCTTGTCAAGAGTCAGAATAATAGAAGAGTATGTATGAGACGATGTATGAATGTGAATTAGGCAGTGAATGTGTGCCAAGACCGAGTTGTTTGGCGGTCCGTCCTCTCTGCCTACCCCTGCGGGGAAATGGTTATTCAGTTCTGTTAACGTTAATTTTCTTTTAAAAATATTAGTCTATTCAGAATAAATCAGAACACGTTTTCATGCAGGTGTCCTTTCCTAATAAATAAAATGTCGAAATCGTACAATATTAAATTTTTTAAGAACACGTGTTCCTATATCCTGATATCATATACGTGTTTTAACAAAGTTTGTAAGGAAACCTGTCAATTCATTCGTTGAAGGCCTGCAGTCCCATTTTTAACAAGAATGCGAATAATATGACCAGATTTTTAATAAATTTGCAATCTTTTATATCAGTAAGTTTTCTCCGTGCGATAGTACGGTGCAGCGGTTGCAAACCTTTTCGATGATTTTTTTAAATTGAAAAACGTTTTCAGATCTGAACGAACCACATTATAAGGACGGGTTGCTTCACATTATTTGAACAATTCATCAAATTTGATAGTTAAAATTCAAGTTCTGTGAAAGTCCTATACAAGTTCTGTTGTTTCACAGAAATGTAGATGATTCATTGAAATGAAGCTGTAAAATGTCTATGATTTATTGAAGGGAAGCTGTATAAATGTCGACTATTCAGTGAAGTGAAGCTGAAGAAATGTCGATGATTAATTAATTGAAATGAAGCTGTACAAATGTAGATGATTCATTGAAATGAAGCTGTAGAATGTCTATGATTCATTGAAGTGAAGCTGTAGAAATGCCGACGATCCGGTGAAGTGAAGCTGAAGAAATGTCGATGATTAATTGAAATGAAGCTGTAGAAATTTCGATGATTCATTGAAATGAGGCTGTAGAAATATCGATGATTAATTTAAATGAAGCTTTAGAAATGTCAATGATTTATTGATTGAAATGAAGCTGTAGAAATGTCGAAGATTCATTAAAATGAATGAAGCTGTATCGATGATTCATTGAAATGAAGCTGTAGAATGTCTATGATTTATTGAAGTGAAGCTGTAGAAATGTCGACGATTCTGTGAAGTGAAGCCGAAGAAATGTCGATGATTCATTGGAAGGAAACTGTAGATTTAATTCACGTAAATATCTATTAAGAGGAAGCTACAAGCCAAAAATGTGTATATTCTTGGTATACCTTATATTGTAGGTAATAGGCAACCAATTCGCTATAAAGATTAATCAAAATAGTGGCATTAAGATTCGCCTCAAGATCTTATAAGTACGTTCTGTTTCACGAATCAGAATAATAATTTATTATGCTTAGGGATATTTAAAAAAAATCATAAAATGATGGCCAGTGATTCTCATTGAATTTTATTTGGGACAGGCGGGACTAAACAATAATAACTGATTTATATAAACATGAAGTTTGATGAGTTACCGAACAAAAATGTGGTGGTTAATATATAATCAGGAAATTCCGAAAATTACGCCTATATATGGAGCGCGGTTAATATCTGATTATTTTAATTAATCTTTTAATGACGTGATGTTTTGGGAAATCATAATCAAAAATAATCTATGTATCTATATTGTATTAAATTATTGTTTTTGAATCTATACTTGTATTTTGGATTTGGTGTCAAAGGTCAGTCGTCGGTCAATGTGAATTACCTTGTTAGCCATCTAAATTGATAGACTTGCATGTAATACGAGCTGGAGGTAAACTATGTGACCATATTTTTGACACCAGGAAGGTTCAAGAATGCTTTGAAGAAACTACGAACTCAGTCGTACATTGACCACCGAAGGGCGCACATTCAAATAACCAGGCCCTGTGCAGAAAAGTAAAGTTTGCTAAAGTAAGGCGATGATTTGCAGCACATTAAATTGTGGAATTTTGAATGTTCGGTTTTAAACGAACCACCTGGCGTAGAAACGCGAAAATGAGTGAGGTGTGTAAGTGTGTATTGCGCTCCATTGTAAAAATAACTAGTAATTCGTCCAGATTTTATTTTCGAGCACCGAATAGTGATGTCACAATACGAGTTGCCTGTATACTCGTATCTAATGTCAATTTCATTTATTGGCAATGCACAGAAAGGGAGACTTTGGTTTGATCCCCTTTACCTAATTGTCTCTCGTTTATCAATTTGAATGTCTATGGTGTTGACGATTTTAAATAATTGAACCTTTACTCAATGTGTTGTAATTCAAGGCCAACAAGGAGAAGATTTTTTCTTAGAGCTTCCATCCGTTCCGTTTTGATTTTTTCTGAGATATCTCTGTTATTGATAATAACAGAGTGACTTACATTTATTGGCCTCTGAACTTTAGAAATGTAATTATGCTATCTTTGCATGGCAACAGGATTTTAACCAGTTTTTTTATTGTTTGCGTATTCATATTACAAATTGTTTTTACAAATTTGTTGTAAAAAAGTAAGCATTATTGATTAATGCAATCTGGGGTCAAAAATACAACATTTTAATTCAATAGTATTTTACGTTGTTTTATTTTATTGCCCCACAAGAGTCAGTGGAACTATGGCATACCCAATTGGGGTAGTTTATAAGACTGAAGGTAGTGGGAAAGAGAAAGAGATGAGATAGTTGAAGGTTAGAAAGTACGTGGTTATTATGATGTCTGTTAAGGCGAAGCTTAATGCTAAATCACTATTTTGATTAATCTTTATAACGAATTGGTGTACATTATGAATACCAAAAAATATGCTTTAGATAAATTGAAGGTTTTCCTATTGTTTCGCTTGAGTAGAATACAAATAAAAAAATAAATTACTCAATAAAAAATACAAATGTAAACTACTAAAAAATATATTTTTCAAAAGAAATGTACGAACGCGTAAAGGAAACAACTTTTTAAAAATACAGTATTATAGCTAAGATTATCTGTGACAGTTTCACTTGATTAACTTTTTTGCTTTCTTATAAAATTATTTACAAAATTGATAAAAAAACAGTTTTGTGCTTGAAATCGAACGTTTCTAGATTCCTTTTGTCAAGCGATTTTATTGCCTATTACCTACAATATAAGGTATACCAAGAATATACACATTTTTGGCTTATAGCTTCCTCTTCTAAATATGTTCTTCAATTTAAAGCTTTTGTATGTTATTTTATTACACACCAATCATAGACATATGAATATTAGTAGACCTGCCCTAAGTGATTAAAAGCGTATTATTCCCCACTCCCCATACCAGTTCCATTGGAGCCGGCTGTGCTCGCGTATGGCCTCAAGTGAATTTAGACAACGTGACGTCATCATTCTTGTGCGAACTATGGTCGAGGCATCGTCGGTTCATTTTACGAAATAACACGGCAAAATGGTGACTTGTACTATGAAAACTTGTAAAAATAGATGTGAAAAAGAGAATAAACCCAATTGTCGTATTACATTCTATATATAAGCATTATTTTACTTTATTTTAAGCATATTCACATCGTATAATATGGATCAGTTGTAGAAACATATACTATCACATCGAGACACGTCTGGACGTGAAACACAAAGCTGGTTGGTTGCTGGGAAGTAAATTATGAACATTTATAAAAGTGTCTTAACTAAATACACAAACGAAATATTCGACTCTGAAAATAGAAGAAATTTATTTTGCCGAATTTGGACTTCGCAAATTTGTTCATAACGTGGCGAGTAATTTGCGCTCCCATGTAAAAATGTCTATTCATTCAAAAGCAGATTTTACTTTTAAGAACTAAATGGTGATATTTTAAGGCGAGATGCCTATATACTGTCAGATTGATTTATTGACGAATCACAGTCAGCTTTACCCTCTTCGTTCTTCAACAGTTGATTTTACCCCTCATCCTTAATTTCTAGTCTATTAATATTCATATGTCTGTGACACCAATGTAATATTGAAATATTTAAGAAGAAGATATTATTAATAAATCTAAACGAAAGATGAAACATCTCTATAATCGGGTTTCAATCCAATAGCTTAGTGGTGAGAGCGTTGTTCCGTTAAGACCAAGATCTTGGGTTCAATTCCTAATTGCGACAGTTTGTATTATTTTTTGTTTTAAATTACCTCAAGGGCGCAACTTCCCTAGCTAAGGCCCATTGTCCACGTAACCGCACGTCATACGCACGCTTTCTTCAATTGACGATTGCAAGACGAATGCTTGCATCTTGCGTAGAAACAATGAAATCTGTGTCCACGAAGCGGCAACGTCACGTCAGCCGCTCGTCATGCGTTCGTAATGCGGTGCGCGCGGCAACATGTCACTACTCGACCGACCGCATTGCAGTATTTTGTCTTTGTATCAGTGGTCCAACAGTAGAGACTAAATTTTGGTACGTATGTTTAGTCATTCGGTAAAATGATTGAAATACAGAATCATCTTCTGATAACTCTCTGGCAGCAACAAACAATTTATATTTATTTCGATGTATGGATGAATCCAGTACTTTCTTCGCCTGTTTCGTCGTCTTCTAATAAAATTGTATGCTATAATCACTTCATCGTCATCACTTGACATTTTCATAACAAAAGACGTGCTTTCTCGATGCTAGTTGAAAGAAAACTGAGACGTTTTGTAACGTGGCTGACTATTGCATGAAGCAGCTTGGACATAACAAATATGCAAAATACGCCTATCTTCATTTGTAGGTTACATGCATCCTACAAAAGACGAATGTGTGGACAATGGGCCTAAGTCCCCCTTCATCGCAAGCAACATTTTTAGCTTATTATGATGGAAGTAACAGGAATTCAAATGTTGACAGGGAAATGTTTGTATAAAAGAACAAGTTTAGTCCACTAAATCAACGATTGGCCATTTCTGTATGACCGAACCCAGCGTCAGAAGTCAGAATATTTGAATACTAGAATGTAGTATCACTAACAGTATGGTAGAAGGGAGAAGGGCAGTGGCGTCACGTTAGTTCGCGGCTTCTGATTGGCTGACGGTTTTGGCACTGAATAATATCTCTCCTCAAGGCCTCGAGGTCCCTGTCGCTTCAGATGTTCAGTTTTAATTCTGGCTTCGTTATAATTATGACACGTGGACGTTTTGCTTGTCACGTGTTACATGATGTGTGGTATATCACACTTCAAATTTAGAAATACCTGTGATATTAGTATTGCAGCCTGCCTACACGTAATATTTGTGGCCAATTGTTTCCAGTATCAAAGTTGTAAGTGTGAATATTCATTCCAGATTCATCTTATCCCGGATTCAAAGAAAATTCAATGCAAGATGATACGACAATGTGTTATTTATACTCTATAAGTCATGATGGGTAGCGCATAGTTGAGCCAAATAACACATGATTAGGATTGGGTTTTTGTTTATATACAGGGTGTCCGGGGGAAAAGTGCCCTAACTTAACTTTCTCAGTGACGTTTCACAAGGACATCACACTAGTATCTACATAGAGAGTGTCCGGGGGTAAAGTGCGCTAACTTCGGAAGTTGATTCTACATGATGGTAGAAGTTTAAAATCTAAATAAATTTTTCGATATTTCAATGTTTTAAGGTAGTTTTTAGGTTAAAAAGTTGAATTGTTTATATGGAAAAATAAACACTGGAATTTGAAAGAAAAAAATGAGAAATTTTAGAAAACTGTAACTTCACTTTTATCTCTTTCATATAATAAAAAAATAAGAAATACTTTTTAAAGTTAAACCGATTGTTACGTTAGCGACGCGAAATATGAATTATTCATTTTGGCTATTTTTAGGATTTTATTAATGGTATCCAGTAAAAATATTTGAGGCAAACTGGAAATAGTTATTATTTCTCTTTCTCGTCAAAAAATACGTATTTTCGCATGATAGAAAAAAAAACGATAAAAATACTTACATAAAATATGGACGCCCGGTCATATATGACCCTAAAACGCTGGAGGGGTTAACTAGAAACGAAATTTTCAAATAGAAAATGAATTGAATTTGTCTTGCATATTTTTTGCTGTGCTTTTGAATATTCCGGCTCGTGCCCCTTACCTGCCCCGGGCCTCTAGCTGTTGCCACGCCACTGATCAAATCTTATCTATGATCCAATCATAACTTGATTTCATCTTCAGCCCGTCTGCTCACTTTCCCCTTCACGAACAACCTCAATCTTGGCCTCTTCGACTCATTCGACCGTCGCAATCTTAAAACAAACTGTTATTATTTATTGGTTGGTGATAAATTCTATATTCTTTACACTGAGTTAATACAACTAACTAACTATCATTCCGTTTCCGCAGAGGTAGGCAGAGTTTTTGGCACGCACTCCTTGCTTTAGTAACGTCATACATCGTCTCGACAACAGATCGTTTCTACGACTCATTCTCGAGTTCAACAGCTCGGCTGTGCAACGATTTTCCAGCTTATGTGTTTCTTCCCGCATAGAACATGGGCCTTTAATGATCCAATTTCACTCCTTTCTTTCCTCAAAAAGACCCTCCGTACAGCATCCTCGGGGCCTCCTTACTGTAAAACAACTAATTATTATTGATTGTCTGGTACAACAACACAATATCAAAACATGACTTGTGTATGCTTACTTTTTCTT
Source organism: Hesperophylax magnus (assembly GCA_026573805.1). Taxonomy (NCBI): domain Eukaryota; kingdom Metazoa; phylum Arthropoda; class Insecta; order Trichoptera; family Limnephilidae; genus Hesperophylax; species Hesperophylax magnus. The sequence continues at coordinate 4,904,999 of JAIUSX010000184.1, read as the reverse complement.
GTATATAAAACTAGCTGACGTGTACCCGGCTTTTCTGGGGATTAACCTTAAGAGATAGACATATGTCATCTCGGACTTTTCTGTAGATCTTTTTAAGTTATACAATTCCGTAGTACATTTTTTTGATATATCTCATAAGATTTAACCAGCGTTAGCAATGGAAGCGCACGAAAATATATTTTTTTACGACTTGATAAAAAAACATCGACTTTTCTCTCTTTCTACAAATATAATATGCATGTTTTATATACATAAATATTCCGGAAAAAAATTCTCTAAATGATCGTAAAAACCCTATCAAAATCCGTCGCGTAGTTTAGAAGAACTAAGCGCACAAACAAACAGACGTCGATAGCGACTTTATTTTATACCATTTATGTAAAATAATTCTCTCCGCTTGAAAAAAAACATATTGTTACAATTTTTTCTGTTTTGTTTTGCGGTTTAAAACAGAGTTTTTTTTTATCTCTACCATTATCTCTACCTCTATCTACGACGGCCGGCGTGGTCTAGTGGTATACGCTTTTGACTACAGATCCGAAGGTCGCGGGTTCGAACCCGGCGTGCGCAAATAAATTTTATTTGATTAATTTGTGTTATTTGACAATTAATTAATTTAAAATTAATTAATTTAAAATAATATATAGTATATTTGCGGCACGTTCCAGAGTGGAAGATACTCTCAGTATCGCCCTGGTGTAAGACCACCATTCAGAATTGAAACGTTGCTTGAAATGGCTTTAGCCGTGTTTGGTGACCAGATCTGAATAGCCAGGTACTTCCCCACCTTCCTCTTCCCCATCTCCCTCCCCTCCCCAATACCCTCAGCCTCACAACATACCCCAATTGGGGATGCCATAGTCTCACTGGCTCCAGACGGGAGCAGTTGGGACTCTTGTGCGGTATTACTGTAAAAAAAAAAAAAAAAAAATTATTTACCGACGTTTCGAAATACTTACGGTTTCAATTATCAGCTTAAAAGTCAAACAACAACCCGTTTCTGGACGACCATGAAATCCAAGCTTCTATTTCTTAATGTCATTTATAATTTAAAACGATTGCAACGATAAAATTATTTAAATGTGCACGGTTATTTTCCTTCATTGCGTATCTTAGAATATCTTTAGAAGCTGCGTCTTTTATGAAAAGCTTTTTCTCTTTCTGTCAAATTTATATCATAATAATCAGACCTACTATCTCTGATTGCCTGTTATGTGCGTTATTTCTGCGCGAAATTATTCACGCTAAATGAACTCAAATTTGCTTTGAATTTAAGTTTCATTTTCAAAATTGGAACTGATTGTCTGAACAATAATTTAGTTAAACTTTCAAGTAGGTATAATATTTTAATAATAATTGTCATTTTCAAAATTTTAATTATAATATCCTGTGATTTTTCACAGGTAATTTCAATTGTTTGTGATGTGCGTTATCCCTGTTAAAAATTATTCACATTCAATGAACTCAAAAATGCTTTGAATTTAAGTGTCATTTTCAAAACAGGAACTGCTTGTGTGATGATAAATAAAGTAGGTACGTAGATATAAAATAATCGTCTTTTTCGAAATTGGAATTATAAATTAAAACCTTTCACGGGTTCGCGCCAGTATATAATAATATTGTTGATTATTAATGTGTCATCATTAAAATTACTAAACTGTCATGTCACTAATTTCTAGTTTTGTATTCAATAAACTTACTGGTAATATCAAAGCAGAGCATAGACTTAGCATTTGAGCACGGTTTTGTAATTAATTTTGCTTGTACTTTTCAAACTACAAAACCCTACCAACATAATATCAATTCACTCTGTACAGAATGAAGTATTAACGAAATCGTAGTTTTTTTATTGAACATGCTTTCGTAATTAATTTGACCCATTCTAAATTTGAGCACGCGTGAAAACAAACCTGCCATTCGCAAGCAGTACGAGCACCTTCTCGCTCACACAACCACATTAATTCGCGTGAGAAAAAGACAACAACACCGTGCGCTCTTGAAAATTTTCAGGCTGAAAAAGTATAGCTGTTTCTCTTACGCTCGTGGCTTATTTATATGAGAAAGAGTGATGGCAATAGGAAGTTAAATAATATATTTGAAAAAATAAATTTAGGAATATATAAAATTGGTTTTCGGTTTAAACCGGTTTGGATATGGTGTTTATTTTGTTTTTTCAGTGACGTTTCACAGCTGTTGCGTTACCTAACGCTTAACAATAACAATGATATGCGTTGGTCTAGTCATCGTGATTATAAAATCGTATAATCTCCCAAGTTGTAGGCAGAGAGATCCAAGATCCGCTCATTTCATTCCGAATTCATAAATAAACCATATATTTATGAAATTATAATTGTTTTTATATGTATACAGGGTGTTCGTGGGTAAAGTGCGCTAACTTCGGGGGGTTATTCTACTTTATGATGAAAGTAAAAAAAGATAAATAACTTTTTCGAAATTTCAATGATTATTTTCCCATACAAAAATGTTTTCCGTGGAAGAATATATATACATATTATTTTCCCAATTTTTCAACCTAAAAACTACCTTAAAACATTGGAATATCGACAAAAGTTATTCGATTTTTTTACTTCTAGAATCATGAAGAATCACTCCCCGAAGTTAAAGAACTTTTGCCCCGGACACCCTGTATGTAAATAAACATCCACAGTTGAACTTTTTTTATTTAAAAACTATCATAAAACGTTGGAATTGCTAAAAATGTCATTTGTCTTTTTTACTTACACCATCACGTAGAATCACTGCCCACACTTTTTACCCCCGGACACCCTGTGTATACGTATATTTTGATTTATTTTTAAATGGATTATTAGTTCACCTACATACCGTTTGGCAATTAATTGTAGAAATTTAATAAAGTCAATTTTTTTTCATTACTGTGCCAATACTGAGCTTTACCGATTTTGGAATAAATAGAGTAAATACAAAAACTCTATAAATCAATTTAAAAAAAATGGTTTTCACTTCTCTCTCACGTAGTTTTATTTTTTAAATTTATTTATTTGTTTATGTCTAATAAATGGATTCTTTGATATAATATGTACCTACATGAGAAACATACAAAAAACACATTTCCATGCAATTATCTCGCTTACAAAGAGTAAAAAGGTGATTTAGCTGGGGTGCCCGGGTTCATCGGGTGAGGAGTGTTCAAGATGCGCCTGCCCAACGCTGCGAGACGTGCCAGATCGGCAGAGGCTGTTTGTGTGTATATTTTTATTTAGTTATAAAAAATTACATTTGTGGTGTGAACCTTTACTAAAAACTAACAACTTATTTGGATGACATTTTGGCACACTTTACACTGCATCTAAAACTTATTCTTTATAGCATTTAGGCATAACCCTCGAAAAGCAGCAAGGCTTTTAGCTTCTTCAGTACTTTCATCTCTTTTGTACAGTTTGCAAAGTTTTCTGTGTATTTGAAATGCGCTATACACATCTTATTTTTTAAATTTTACCGTAAAAACAAATACTGTTTTAGAAACAAGATAAAAATATTTTTCCGGTGTGTGCATTTAAAATAAATATTACTATTTCTAAATAATAAAATTTTAATATCAAACGTGAAAAATGTTGTCACAATCGCTAACCACATTTTTATTTAATTTTTACTCTGTAGAAAACTCTGGAGAAATTTTAAACTGTAGAAAAGTGATGAATGTACTGAAGAAGCTAAAAGCCTTACTGCTTTTCGAGGGTTATGCCTAAATGCTATAAAGGATAAGTTTTTATGCTTTGGTATGCTCTGAAAATTATTAAAAAAAACACACCTGGTTCTAGTATTCATGCTGTAGGTACGAAAAAATTTACGATGTTTCTTCAAATGCTACATATTAAATCAGATGTCGTGAGATTTATGTTCTATTTTAATAGGTCGTGTTATTTAAATATTGTGTTCAATACAATAGTCGCTTACGGATATTAATTATTATCGTTTTTTTTGTATTAGCGCGCTCCCTCTATAATTCGTATTTGCATATGTTCCTTTCAAACCATCTTCAATTCGAATTTAGTGTTGGGTTGACAGTTTAGAAAATGAACGTTCGGTGTCAGTGGCGTGCGCCGAGAATGCGTCCATTTCCCAGCGCACTCCCATGCTTCAATGGCGGCGACTGGTGAAAGTGGGTACTATTTCTGTTTGACCTGACGATGTGCTAATGCACACTTTCTCAAACTGTCCCTACTGTCGCTACTAATTCTTTAGTAATAAATTACTAAGGACGGGTTGTTTCGGAGAATTTGAACAATTCGTCAAATTTCAAACTTAATTGTCAAGTTCTGTGAAAGTTCTGTTATTATTTAATTTCTCTCAAGTAATTGCCCTATAATTATATATTAAAAGAATTTGAATATAATCATAGAACCCGTAAACGAAAGTTGAAATTTGACTAAGTGATACAATCTTCATAAACTTCCAACAAAGTGAATTAAAAATGTATAAAACACAAGAAAATTAAAAATAAATTTTAGAAGCGACCGATAATCGAACCCTGAACTTTCTGAGCCCAATTTTCAACCTCACGGAGAAAATTTAATTATTGGTAATCCGGTTAAAAACGGTATTGCAGGCCCTTAAAGAATGAACGAATAGGTTTTCTGTTAAACTTTTTGTAAAATACGAATATATTATCACGATGTCCGGAACACGTGTTCATTGAAATCCTCGTCATTATATATTATCAAAGCAAATTCAGGCGCATAAATACGTGTTCAGGCATATTATGGATTTACTAAAAGTTTATCAGAAAACCGCCTGCAATCCTGTTTTTAACCTGATTACCAATAATTTAATAAAATCTTACTACATCAGCAATTCTCATTTTTCTCTGTGCACATATCAATTGAAAATCACTAACATTATTTTAATTTATTTTCCGTGAGAAGCGGGGGGCAATATAAAGCCTCATTCACATAATGAGTCTTTTAGCGCGATCGATTTCGTCTTTATTTTAGTGCGAATTACAGTAATTTTGCCCTTCTATTTTTCTCTATTCCTTCTAAAAGCTCTTAATCTGAAGTTAGCATCAATCGGTAAATATTTTATTTACGTTTGTACTGTGACTCTCGGTCTGCACTAAAATCGACAATAAAAACGCAAGCGTCGTGTTTACACTAAGTGTAAACGTCACCACATCAGCATGTACGTTGTAGCAAAAAAACCGTAGCATGAATGGCTCTGTGCCAAGCTCAACTGTAACGTGTCCATTATCGAAAAATTAAAGTTCCTAAACCGTTGTTGATAATACCAAAAGTATACTGTTTTTATTAATAATATGATTCTTTTAAGCTAATATATTTCTTATCTTTTTATTGCAGGTAATACTTTCAACATTGAAATGACGTGTATCTTCACTGGAGGAACCTTTTCATACTCGCATAAAAGAAAATACGGTAGATATACTATACCTCATCATTTTTAATATTAACCTTAATTTTACCTGGAGATCGCACCCGTAACATCTTCACACAAAGTCGATCCACAGAATTCGATTTCTCTGAAAAAATAATTAAGGCGATGCCATACGTAGTAATGCAAAATCATGTGTTTTTGGTTTGAAAATTTGGTCGCCTAGAAATGTTTTAGATGCTTTAATTAAATACGGCGAGTAGAATACATCTTGGCCTTTGAAATAATCGAGTATTTTTTAGATAAGTCTTTTTATAAGCACAGAAACAAATAATGTAAAGGCCTATGAAAACTGCTTTAAAGTTCAAAATCTCCTACTTACGAACCCATTTTCGGTTATGATTTTATTGTATAATGTGGCAAATTAAGTTATTTATAAAATGATCGAAAAAAAATTAAATATTTATGCCTGAACATCCACAAAATAAAATAAAAGGCACTTTTTGACCATGTTTTTTCTTGCATAAATCAAAACAGGCGGATGGTGTTAAGCGGGAATTTAAACCTTATCGCCATCTACGTAAGGGTTGTTATTGATAGCGGCTCAATTTAAAATATTACACGACATAGTGCATCGCCTTAAACGTTTTTCTTACTTTTAAAATGTAAACGGTTGAGATCCACATGTTAATTTGAAGATAGTTTTGTAAAGAAAAAACAGCGTTTGAAAGTTTGAGAAATAACAATTATTACACATTATGTTTTTAGCCGTAATCGTCATTTTCTCCGAGTTAGTGTAGTTACATTACCGTGTGTTTCGAAATTACCTGCTGTTATCAGTAATTACACCAATAATAAAATAATAAGAAATAGCTAATACACTTCATTATAAATGTAGAGCTTAGTTTCTAATTTATGTAAATTTGCTAAAAAAGGCGTAAATATTTACGTGAAATTTCGAAGCATGCACTGAGAAAAATGATCCTGTTAAAAAAGTGCATTCCACTTTCCTTATAAAATATTAGTCATTCCGAATATATCGAGAACACGTGTTATTTTCCTAATAAATATCATTATGGAATGCGACAATATCAGTATCAATATTTGAATAAACACGTGTTACGCCGTCCTAATAAAACATTCGCTTCTGACTGATATTTTGTTACAAACTCTGTCAATTCATTTGTTAAAGGCCTGCAGTCCCGTTTTTAACATGAAAACGAATTATTTGACGATTTGTTTTGCAAGATTTCTCCGTGTAAAATTTTAAGCAGATTACAATGTTCATTAAAATATATATATATATATATATATATATATATATATATGTGTGAATATCGCACACGAGTCCCAACTGTCCGGAGCAAGTGGGTCTATGACAACTCCAATATGGTTATTGTATGCGGCTGAAAGGAGTGGGGAAAGAAAGGAGATCGGGAGGAAGAAGATTGGGAAGTACCTATTAAAATCTGGTCACCAAACACGGCTAAAGCCGTTTCAGGCAACGTTTCGATTCTGAACGGGTCATACTGAGAGAACCTACCACTCTCAAGTGGGGTAGGGGAAGGAGATGACGAAGTGGAATGTTTAGAAGTACCTGTGAACATTGCTAAAGTTCACAGGTGAATATACAGGTACACAGGTGAATATACAGGTACACAGGTGAATATACAGGTACACAGGTGAATATACAGGTACACAGGTGAATATACAGTTACACAGGTGAATATACAGGTAAACAGGTGAATATACAGGTACACAGGTGAATATTTCACCAACAAATGTAGATATAATATGTCTCGACGCCATCTAGGGGGAAATTTAACACTAACAAAGCCTTTCCTACAAAAATAAAGTTGATTGTTTACAAAAGAAAAAAGAAAAAAAAAATAAGCAGTAATTGTTGATTGAGGTACTAGTACACATGGAAATAAGCCGACATAGCTCAGTGGTTCAGAGCACCTGACCGGACATCAGAAGGTACGGGTTCGATTCCCGTTGGCGGCATTTATTTTTACTCCGGAGATATTCTCAATTTGTATTGATATTTCAGACGACTAACTATTGTTTATAATTATTTATTGCTAAAGTCTTTAAATAAACGTTTCAACTCTTTGTGATCTCTTACAAGGGTGATACTGTGAAGATGTTGTACCTACGATACAAGATAGGCGTCGGCTTCTCAAAATGTCTCTATTTTAGTCCAATTTGAAGCATCCGCTTACAGTTCTTTCGTCATTGACAATAATTACCTCTTCTGCCTCGGGACAATCGTAGAACACGTCAGTCATTTAGCATTTATCATTATAAGCGTGCTTCCTATACATAATATTATTTGATAGCTTAAATAATCATTATGATTCATCTGTTATTATTAGTTATTAGAAATTTCAAATTTGCGAGAAAGCTTTCTAAACGAAACACGTGTTAACTCCTCAATTAGTTTCCTTGTCTTCATCGCTCAACGAGTTTTTTTATGGTGTTTTGTTGGTTGTGTGAAGTTACAACAAGTCCTTCACGTTTTAAAGCCCGACACTGACAGTCAAGATGGCCGCTGATCTGGTTCAAACGTTATTATTTCTTTGACACTAGCGATTTATTTAAAAAAAAATAATCTCATCGTTAATTTATTTGGGGAATGTTGTGGGGTTAGGAAGGCTCTTGATATTTCGATTCTGAATTTTAGCAGGGCGGTACCTAGAGTATAACCACTCGGTGACCGGTTATCTCATCAAAATGAATTTCAACACACCTACAAAAAGTGATATAAAGTCATGAAAAGTGATGAAACAAAAACTAGGTTAAATAGGTTACATATTAACCTAGTTTTTGTTTCATCTCTTTTAATGTAATATAATTAATGATAACTCTATATCACTTTTTAGAGGTTTAATTGCCATTTTGATGAAATATCATGGAACAAAAGGGAACTAACTCCAAAAACATTATATTCAGCAAAAGTGACAACACGTTTTGAAAATAGCTCTGATTTTTAGCAATCAATAACTTTGGAATTGATAATTTAATTTTTCGCATAGATAAGTCAAAAACCTAATATTCCTGAAGTGTGAGAAAACAGCAGGCTTAAATATCATTAGTATATTTTGTAATTAAAGTTGATTTTTAACAAGCAATAACTTCGGAATTCTTAAATTAAATAAAAAAAAATCTAAATAAATAAATATTATTAAAAATTAAATTAAAAAATAAGTGTAAATTACCATCTCAACGCGGCCAATAAGTGATTTATGTAACTAAATGTAATATCAAAATAATTAAATTAAAAAAATACTTGTATTTACTAATTGTCCGCATTTTAATTATCTTAGCGAAAATGAAAAAAAAAGTTGGTTAAGTACCTTTTGATTTTCAGGTACTCAATTGCACGCTCAGTCTCGTTGGTGACAACAAAATGTTGTGGTTGGTCTGCATTATTTCAACTCGGTTTAGTTGACAATCAATCGGCATTACAATTATCATTTATAGTCGATTACAACACACTTTGAAGACGCTTTACTCCCGGTAGAGTAAACGTTCCGGGTTCGAGTATCGGGGCGTCTTTTTGTATCTTTTTCCGAATAATTTTCTTTGAAAATTATTGATAATATTGTTTCAACAATAAATCGATGGCCCTGTATTAAATGGAAACATGTCCGAAAAACCATAAATTACGAAATGGGTTTCGAAAGATTCGCTAAAATTTGCGCTTCCAAGTTTTAAGCAGTAACTAACTAACCATCACGCCGTTTCCCCGCAGGGGTAGGCAGAGAGGACGGACCGCCAAACTCGATCTTGGCACACACTTCTTGCCTCATTCACATTCATACATAGTCTGATACATACTCTTCTATTATTCTGACTCTTGACATGCCCCGACTCGAGTATCTGATTCACTTGATCCTGCCATGTCCTCCTCGGACGTCCCCGACTTCTGCTACCATTCACATTCGCATCATATATATCCTACTTACACTCCTATCTTCGCTCATTCGCTATACATGCCCAAACCATCTAATTTTGCGGATCTCCACATTCCTCACACGATCAAACATTGTTTTACCACACATACGTTTCAGGGATCTCATTTCAACATCATTCAATATGCTTTCATCCTTTCTTTGCCAGTTCCATGCCTCACTTCCATACATCAGGGTAGGTACCAGCACTCCATTGTGGACTGCTAACTTCGCTTCTTTGGACAATTTTTTGTTAGCGCCAACTTCGTTCAGTCCTCCATTAACGGAGTTACCTGCATTTTGAAGCAGTAACACAATCAATAAAATTGGAGTTAATATGGAGAAAATATCAAAAAATTAGATGTTCCCAGTTTAATACAAATCTATTTCCAATTGTTTCATGTGAAACTAACGAGTGTGTCCATGCATTTCATTAAGATGTACAATTTCAGTGAAAACTTTTGAAATTTGACAGTTTTGCACATATTAGACATGTGCAAAAACAAAATATTGATTATCTCAAAACAACAGATTTGGACTACTGGGCCATCGAAATATCTAAATAATGTGGGTACTTATTTACAAGGCAAGGTTTTATGCAAAGCACCTTTATGCTTTATCCTGAATTATTTGGCGAGTAAAAATAAGCCGACGTAGCACAGTGGTTCCGTGCACCTGACCGGCAATCAGAAGGTGCGGGTTCAATTCTCGTCGAAGACATTTATTTTTTTTCGTAAGATTTTTAAAATTTATATTTGTGTTTCAGGCTAACAATTATTGCTTATAATAATTTGGGTATATTTTATATTTGTTTGTTCTCGCCTAGGTTTTGTAATGTGTATTTTTGCCACACGTACCTACGCACAGCACAGTGCAAAACCTACACAGCATTGTGAAGTGTAGGTTTTTAACCTGCCTCAAATTGAGGTTAGAAATAAAAACGTGTTCTTTTAAAATGGTCTGGTTAACTTTAACTGGGCCGATGCTATGGCGTACAGTTTTATCGGGCAAGATGTATGTATGCACGATGAAAGAACTAAACACTAGTGTATCTTCTGTATTTGTTGCTTTGGGTGAGTTTGAGCAAAACCATGTTAAAATGTTTTTAATCAAGTAGTTACAGAAGATAGGAATGGCTTTTTATAATTATGTAATGTAGATGATCTTATAGAAATTAAAGGTTGACTTGAGGTCTGGGTTGAGGTGGTTTTGGTTTTTAGTTATTGTTCGAGGAACGAACAAGGGTTGGGATAGCCGTATTTTGAAGGGCTATTCCACACAGATAAAGCATGGATAAAGCCTATGGCTTATGACAGGCGAATGCGATAACACAATTGTAAGGTTAATTCACAGTCAGCTTACTGGGTGGCGAACGAAATCTGTCAGCACTGGAACGGTGATCGTTGTACAGTAGCACTCGTTATGTTGAATTGGATTGCGATAGTAGCGATAAAATACGTTTAAGGGATTATTCCGATAAATAACCGGCGAGAGTACGTACACACATTGGTTTTGACAAGACGAACGTTTCGATGCGATTGTACGGCTCACGGCACTCCGTGATTATAGTTGACGTGTGTGAATTCAAACTGTACAGTTCAAATTCTGACCATACTATTCGTCAGCACACGGCCTGTCAAAAGCAAATCGGCGTGACGGAACAGTTATACTCAAAAGATAATACAAAATTGTATTAATACAAAAAAGTAGAAAAAATGAAAAAAAAATTTAAACAAAAAAATGCACACTAATAATAATGTACATTTTAATTACTTAATTTTGGTACCCACTTTATCGCTTGTCTGAATCGTTTTCCCACGATCAATTCCAATTTTAAAAATCAAAGGAAATTCCAGATCTAGAGTTTATTGAACCCGAGTTACACAGCATCCAAATTATTATTTTCATACCCTTTTCAATAATACTTATTTCGAAAAACACTGTAAGCCAGAGTTGACATGCACACAGATGCATTACTTGCATACGGTTCCATGATAATTCATCAAAATGAAAATTTAAAACACCTAAAGTGATAGTTACCTATGTAACCTAGTTTTTGTTTCATCACTTTTCATGACTTTATACCACTTTTTGTAGGTGTGTTGAATTGTCATTTTGTTGAGATACCCGGTCACCCTTGCATATAGCATTCTTTGAACATTGATGTATCATATTTAAATGAGACATGAAGCTAAAAAATCGTTTCACCTTTTTTACCTCCATTGACTTGCAACGCTCCCAACGCTTTAACTAAAACTACCGAATCCGGTCGACGCACACCGCTTATCGCTTCATAATAGTGGAATACGTTTCGACGAGATATTAGTACTCAAGCTTCGAACAAGTTTCAACTTCCAATAATCTAAAATATAATTTTGTTTGTGGGTCTGCCCCTTATTGTAACTCTGGTTCAATGTACTCGGATTTGTTTTGAAGTTAATTGGCATTTTCTACCTTATATGTTTAATATTTTCATGTCACAAAATTATTTTAGTTCTATATTTGAAATGTGCGCTTCTTTGATTACGCGACTAAGCGTGATCGCTTTTTAGCTAACTTGAAATTATAATATTATAATTATGCTAAATTATCAATCCTGCATTATGAATATTCCGTGATTTTTATCGCGATAAACCTTAATCTTTATCAATATTAGAGGAGTATGTATGAGACGATGTATGAATGTAAAGGAGGCAAGGTGTGTGTGTGTGTGTCAATATAGAGTTATGCGAGGAAAAGTCAAGATTGTTCGTTAGTTTGTTAAAAAACACACTGTAAAAGTTTTTGAACAATTACTGTCGAATATTCAAATTAGAACCATGTATATATACACACTTGTTAAATACAGTAATGGGGCGTAAGTAAGACAAAATATTGTTTCTCAGTGACGTTTCAGTGAGAAGTGTTTTATTTCTTTAAGGCTTCATAGATATCGTGTTGAATACCGTTGGACTGCATCCAGCCTATTTGTATAGTCTTCTATGCTTATAGTATAGTAATATTAGTACCTATGTATGCGTGTACATATATCTATTCTGGTTGGCAGGTAGGTAGGTACCTGGCTTGCTTAGCAACAGCAGCGTTAGTACCGAATTTATACTTAGTGAAAGTAACGTTTGGCGTAGTTATAGTAACTCTTTTCTGTCGTGTTGCAAACCGTTTTTGTGCCGTTTTACCGAACAATACAGGGCTGCCCAAACGGTGTCCTCCAACAAACAACTAACTCATTTTTTTTTAACAATACTTAAGTATTTTTATACTATTTGCAATTTTTTTGAAATGTCAACACAAAAGTGAAGAGAATTTACTGGAATTTTCTTCCGAAATTGAATTTACCGTGGAGGAATTCAGAAAATTTTTATTACAATGTTCTAAAAATTTTGTACTTGATTTTGAAGAATTGCTTCAACTTAAATACTTTCTATTTAAAAAGTGTTTCTAACTACACAATCAAAATTAATTATTCCTAATCTATTATTCTGCGAGTAGGTTAATCCACAGAGGGGCTTCATTTTTTTAAATCTTAGTTTTTTGTATCTCGTAAATTATCTAAATAAAGTTGCTATCCGCGTCTGTATGTTTGTGCGCTTAGTTCTTCCAAGCTATGCAACTGATTTTGATAGGGCTTTTACTATCATTTAGAGAATTTCTTTTGGAAGTTTTACATATATGATACATGCGTATTATATTTATAGAAAGTAGAGAAAAGTCGATGTTTTATGATCAAGTCGTAAAAATATATTTTCGGGCGTTACATTACTAACTCTGGCTAAACCTCATGAGCTACATAAAAATATGTACTATGGAGTTGTATATCTTAAAAAGGCCTACAGAAAAGTCCGCTATGGTATAACCCCCAGCAATGCCAGCGGGAGTTATCCTTGGGAGGTAGACATACCATCGCGGACTTTTCTGTAGGCCTTTTTAAGATGTAAAATTCCGTCGTACATTATTTTTATGTATATCTTAAGGTTTAGCCAGCGTTAGCAATGTAAGCGCCCGAAAATATTTTTTTCGTCTTTTCTCTACTTTCTATAAATATTATACATAAAAAATCTCGTCATAAAAAATAGTAAATCAAAATCTAAAAAAAATCTCCTCATAAAAAAATCTTCCTAATCGACAGTGAAAACCCTATTTTTATAGGATTTTCACTGTCGATTAGGAAGAACTAAGCGCACAAACAGACCACGCGGATAGTGACTTTATTTTATACTATTTAAAGAAGTGTATTTTTCTTCATATAATCTATATAAATAAATGTGTAAATGTTCGTTTGTTAAATCTTAAATCTCCGAAAGTTCACCGATTGCTTTGAAATTTTGACACAACGTTGCATTCGAATACGCCTGTGTTTTTGTATAACTATATTATATAGATGTCTCCTGTGACGGGTAAAAACATATTTTTTGAAAAACAGCGCCATCTGTTGGATATAAAGCTACACTTGCTATTTTTTATCTATATGCACAGATATACTGAGCCACAGCAACGCGTGGCGGGGTACAGCTAGTTAAAATAAAAAAAATAATTATTAGTTAAAAAATGCGTTATCGTGATTGATTATTGTGGTTTCTCCTCATTTAACATTTTACACATCCTTGCAGTGTCCAACAATAATATTTGGATGATTTGAATGTCGCCGGTTTTGTGAAAAATCACACCATGGGCGCTGTAGAAATATATAATATAGTTCTTAAATGCTCTATCTTTTTATTAACTATAAACCAGACAAACCATTATAACAACTTAAGGCAGATTGCATCCACCGGTTCGTCGATCAATAATACAAAACTACATGTACCATGCGTTTGACCAGTATACGCGATGCTGCATTAAATGTGCATACATATGTAATTATTTATTTTAATTCTGTACAGGCAGTTAATATACAGGACTATACTTACCTGTAGGTCACTCGAGATTAACACTGTTTATTGAGTATTACATTTTGCACACATTCAGTTCGATATTTATTTTATTCTTCTTGTCCTCTTTCTTTATTTGACCCAGAAAGGTTTATGATTGCGGCAACCCTGTTTCCCCGTTATAGTACGCGGATCAGATTCGTGTTTTTTTCGCCTCGCCGATCAGGTCCGGACAGTCCCGAAGGCGTTTCGGTCAGCCGACCGAGTCCGGACGCTGCAGTACTTGGGTCGTGTGCGAGCGGATGATATCACCGATCCTCACTAATACTATTACAACTTTTCTTGTGGTATACGTATATATGTTTATAATGTAGTGAAGCCTCGGTGGTGGGAAGACGGTACTCTTTCATTGTGGTAGATAAGCAGTGGCGTACATAGAGCTTATAATCGGCAGTAGGAAAACCGGGAATAAATTGATATTTAAAAAAATTACATTTACCGAAACGACATCAAATATCTATAACCGCTTTATTTAAGCATATTACAAGCCAATTACTGGATATGTACACAAAATTTCCTCTTTTCCGCCAAATGAAGACAATATTTTGAAAGAAAGGCAACATGATATTATCATTATTTGTATAGTAAAGTTGCAATAGTTTGTAGATGTAACTGATTGCTAAATTTGTTGGCATTGCCTTTATTAGACACTGATACAAACGACTTGTCTTTTGCGCACATATGAACGTTTTTTTGTGAAGAATACAATCAACATTGATATGATGAAGTCTTCGTCATTTTGTATACTTAGTTCCTGCTTATGACAAGTTTAGTAGGGCGGTATTTTTTTAATGTTAATTCATATTTTTCTTGCAATGATGTTATAAATTGGAATATTATTTATATTTTTATGTGAGTAAGGTAGGGTAGACACTGTAGACAGTGCTTATGTGCCTATATGGACGGCACGCCTCTGGGTATAAGGCGTAATGTATCCTATATGGTGGGGTATCTATGGTCCTGCCGCGGAGAGATCCGTTTTTAAATTATCTTAAAAATAATTTTTTTTATGTGAAACCGTTCAAAAACGAATCCCAACTGCTCCCAAACTTATGGACCCAGTGAGACTATGGCATCCCCAATCGGGGTATGTTAATAATCTGGTCACCAAACACGGCCAAAGCCATTTCAAGCAACATTTCAATTCTGAATGGTGGTATTACCCCAGGGCGATACTGAGAGTATCTTCCACTCTGGAACGTGCCGCAAATATACATATGTTAATTTAGACGAGTAAATTGTGAAATAACACAAATTAATCAAGTAAAATTTACTTGCGCACGCCAGGATGAAAAAGTGGGTGATGCGAAAAAAACTTAGGTTATCCAGCCATTGAAAGGCATCTATTTTATCAGGAGTTACTTGCACGGCATTGTTTTTCCCCAAATGTGTACTAGGCCATAAGGACCTCTACTGAAGTGCAAAAATATAGTTTTTCACTTGAAACATCGTATGGCTACTGACACGCCGTATACATATTCGATTTCACTTGTATGTTAATTTTTTTTTCTACTCGACATACACCTTTTTAACCACACATATTTTTTTAATACATACATACATAATATTATTAATTATTATTTTTTTGGTAAACTAATGTTTAAGACAAGATTTTTTATGCATAGCACAAAGGGTAACAAAATAAAATAAAAGGCACTTTTTGGCCATGTTTTTTTCTTGCATAAATCAAAACAGGCGGATGGTCTTAAGCGGGAATTTAAACCTTATCGCCATCTACGTAAGGGTTGTTATTGATAGCGGCTCAATTTAACATATTACACGACGTAGTGCATCGCCTTTATTGATATGAACATTGATTATTGGTTCAATTTGGCAGGCGTAAATCGGGTAAAAAAAGTTCGGGGTTCAAAATTTAATATTTTTTAACACTATAAGTTGTAAAAATGCGTTATAATTTACTCACCTAATGTTAGCGACTCCGCCGCCGCCCCGGCAACCATTTATTGGATAGCCAATACCTCCGCCGTAGGTCACCCCAAGTGGTTCGCTACGTTTGGTTATTTAGCAGGGGTGCCCGGGTTCATCGGGTGAGGTGTGTTCGCAATGGGTGGGATATATTCATATGTCCGTCACTCTTGGACAGAGGACACACTGATTCCTAGATTTCTACCCAACCCTCGTACTTTTTACCTTCCCAGAATTTCCTCTCCTTCGTTTGCTTAAAAATGATCCTCCACACAGCATCCCAAAATTTGACATAGGCTCTGAGAGAAATTAATTAAAAAAAATTTGGTCATTGTGTTGTAAAGCATTTTTTTTTGAATATATATAACATGTTATCAACCTTTTAATTAATCTATGTAAATAAAAAATTTAAAATTCGTTTGTTCAAAATCTTAAATCTCTGAAAGTTCTTCACCGATTGCTTTGAAATTTTGACACAACGTTGCATTCGGATACGCGTGTGTTTATATACCTATATGTGGGGTTAATTAAAAAAATGGTTATTTTGTTTTTTTTAAATGTAAATATAAAATGTAATATTCGTTTGTTCAAAATCTTAAATCTCTGAAAGTTCTTCACCGATTGCTTTGAAATTTTGACACAACGTTGCATTCGGATACGCGTGTGTTTATATACCTATATGTGGGGTTAATTAAAAAAAATGGTTATTTTGTTTTTTTTAAATGTAAATATAAAATGTAATATTCGTTTGTTCAAAATCTTAAATCTCTGAAAGTTCTTCACCGATTGCTTTCAAATTTAGACAGAACGTTGCATTCGAATAGGCGTGTGTTTATATACCTATATTATGGTTCCATTATATTTCATCAAAATGAAAATTCAACACACCTTTTAAAAGTGATATAGAGTCATTAAAAGTGATGTAACAAAAACTAGGCTTAATAGTTAACTATGTAACCTATTTAACCTAGTTTTTGTTTCATCACTTTTCATGACATTATATCGCTTTTTGTAGGTGTGTTGAATTGTCATTTTGTCGAGATACCCGGTCACCCTATATTATATAGATGTCACCTGTGGCAGGTAAAAACATGATTTTTTTAAAATAGTTTCTCTATCTCCACAGACCGTCTGAGCCACAGCAACGCGAGGCGGGGTATAGCTAGTGTTCTTTATAAAATGAAACACGGAAATCTTGACTATATTTTCAATTTACGGCGAATTATAGGTTCAATCTTCGATGGAATCTGATCGTTAGTGTTGATGTTCGTTAAACCTATTCTCCTCCGGATCCAAACTAAAGTGTCATGTCGGCGGTTGAAATTGATTATTTTGAATGTAGGCTTATGTAATATTGTATCCTCTGCCATGTAAATTGGTTTGACTTGACAAAGCCAGAGAGGACATTGAACCCCAAATACTCCCACTAGACATTATTTAACTGTGTAATGATATATAGTACACAAAACATAGTGGGGTCGATTTTGTGGATACAACAAAACCGGTTCCGTGAAAAACAGAACATTGAATAAAAGTGGTAGCGTTTACCTGTACAAATTTCTTGACGCCAAAGCTCTTCGTTTTAAGTTTTTGCTGCTTATCAGATTTTAATGGATCATTCGTTTTCATCATCATTTTTTTTTTAGACGTACGCAAGATAAAAAGCTGTTTCTTAGTGACGTTTCTCAATGAAGGCTCTATGAAACAGCACAGTGTATTTATACTTATGCACTAGTAGGTACAATCAATCCTAAGTTTTTTTTTGTTCGGGTCAACTCTAATTGCGCGAACTATACAATAGAAATAATAACAGAACGTTCACAGAACTTGAAAATTAACTTCGATATTTGAATTTTTTTTCTGTGAAAGAACTGGCCTCTAGGACGGGTTGATCTCAGTTGTATCAAACAATAATGGTATAATAACAGAACTTGAATAGAACCTTTACAGAATTCTCTTTGAAATTTGATGAATTGTTCAAATTCTGTGAAACAAGCCGCCGTAAATATACGCATTATTTTATCGAATTTTTTTAGCATACTATTAATGTTGCAAATGTGAATGGTAGCAGAAGTCGGGGACGCCCGAGGAAGACATGGCACGATCAAGTGAATTTGATACTTGTGTCGGGCCATGTCAAGGGTATGTATGAGACGATGTATGATATTTGGCGGTCCGTCCTCTCTGCGTACACCTGCGGAAACGGCGTGATGGTTAGTTAGTTATTCATATTTTTCTTGTTTAAAAAATACATATGTGTAACAACACCACAGAGAAGTCGGTTTCTCGTTTCTACGTAATACAGATGGCATAATCGTATTATAAGGAGTGTTAAAATGTAAATGACCCGTTTTCCTTCAATCCCTAGTATCTACCGATATAATTTTCATTACCAACGACAATGAAAATTAATAACCCGCAACCGCTAGTTAAACAATCGTTATTTATATGGAATAACCTTCCGTTACTAGTTACAACAGGACGTTACGCCGTTATGCATTGTATGTAGTAACTACGTGTTGTCGGTTATGTTTTTTTGTTTTGTTTCGTTTGCTTGTTGACCGAGGCGAGGCTGCAACGAACCATTGGAAATCCGTAGGCGCAATAGGGTAGAATTTCACAATCATGTTTAATATTTTTTCATATGCTCTAACACTATTTTTATGTATAATTTTTCATCGTGTTCACCGAGATTATGTTGGATTTGCATTTCTTAAATTGGTGAAGTGATTATTTTAAATTTGAAGATGGTTTCTTTTCAAATTTATTTAGTGATTCATGATTTTATTACTGTTTTTGTTGCTTCGAATTTAACAAAAAATGTCGACTCGCCTAATACACTAGTGTAGGCAACAGACTAGTATTTACAATTCTAATACAGAGGATATAGCGTCAAATTATCGTTTTATTTTTAAATAACTTATCAGAAATGTTCTATTCTCTCTTTCACTTGGCCCAATTATCTATTCATATCTCGCTCGCACTCGTTCGTGTTTATACGGAAAATTTGCATATCGCTATAATATACCACTTTTACCGTTCCAAAAGCGACTGCCCTATAAATAATGCAAAAACACAACAGTCGCATATCTTTTTCTCGCTCTCTCACATTTTAAATCCCATCACACTATTTCTGTTTCACCTGGCACCAAGCTTACTGACTGACGGGTTAACCACTCACCGCTGGTTAATCATACAACATAGTATGGAGTAACTATCATCCGTTAGTCAACTTTATGATCTCCGTTACTTACAATGACAGATAACGCTCTCGTTTTTGTTGACGATTAACGGCTGGTTACTCTTGTTTATTTATACGACGTAACTGCGGGTCATTAGTTGACGTGCTAAGAAAAAGAAACTCGCTGTAATACTTCATTTTAGATCATTATCTTGTAATTTTTTTATGCGACACTAGTGTTGAGTTAGACTGGTTCCGGGCAGCTGTATCACACACATTGGAATAAAGGATGGCGAAAGCCAAGGGGAAGTTGAAAACCTGGCTATCCAGATCTGGTTACTAAGCATTGGCTATGGCTAAATACATTTTAACCCTTCAGTACTTCCATCACTTTTGTACAGTTTGCAATGTTTTCTGTGTATTTAAAATGCGTTAATAATAATAATAATATTTGGATGATTTGTATAGCGCCGTTTTTGTGCAAAATCACCACAAGGGC
This sequence comes from Hesperophylax magnus, assembly GCA_026573805.1. Taxonomy (NCBI): domain Eukaryota; kingdom Metazoa; phylum Arthropoda; class Insecta; order Trichoptera; family Limnephilidae; genus Hesperophylax; species Hesperophylax magnus. Next base: position 4,885,142 of record JAIUSX010000184.1, on the reverse strand, counting down.
GCTGTTCAAATATATAATACATTTCTACAATGTTATTACCAACTATAAGATAATACAGGGTGTATCGGCAAGTACCCGACAAACTTTAACCAGCTATTCCTCAGCACATTTGGAGTAAAAAATGTTACTTACCTAACTAACCTTACTTTTTCGAAAATGAGGCTGGAGCAACAGTTACGGTGAATGGATTGCGCTATCGAGAGATGATTAATGATTTTTTATGGCCGGAATTGGATGGTATTGATCTGGACAACGTTTACTTTCAACAAGACGGCGCTACGTGCCACACAAGCCATTGATCTTTTACGATTGAATATCAAAATAACACCTCTTATTGGAAAACCCTGTATACAGGGTGTATCGGCATTAACCCGACAAACTTTAACCAGCTATTCCTTAGCACATTTGGAGTAAAAAATGTTATGGGCACTTTGCTGTCCGGTAGCATTTTTTTCAATTAAAAACAAAAAAATTAAAAATTTCCACACTACATCACTGTCATTGGCATTGCTTTTCGTGTTCAACAGCTGTTATAAGCAAGTATGGCGAAAAGCGTCTTCGCTCTTTCGCACACACTAAATAATAATAGTTAAAAATGAGACGAATGGTGCCGTGCCATTTCGTTGTGATTGTAAAAGCGCGCCAGGTACACACGTACATTATTTAACGGAATTCGAACAAAATATTGCCAGATGGGTTTTCAAACTTTGACAAAGGATAAAACAGTGGTGACATGTGGTGAAAATATGAATAGTAATTTTTTTATTAAAAAAAAACGTTACCGGACAGCAAAGTGCACGTAAGATTTTTTACTCCAAATATGCTAAGGAATAGCTGGTTAAAGTTTGTCGGGTTAATGCCGATACACCCTGTATATATATACGAATATTAGAAGGAGCGCGCTTATATTAAAAAAACGATTATAATTAAGCGAACATTGTGAAAATATTTAATAAAACACGACTCGTTTGAAATATAGCTAAAATCTCCTGTGTTACTGTTACTGTGATAATTATTGTAGAAGCCTTTGAGGTGATTTTGCACAAAAACAGCGCTATATAAATCATTCAAATATTATTTATTATTATTAATTGTATTCAGGTACCCATTCTCCTAGGCCCCTTTTAAAAATCATCACAATTTTAAGGCACCTTTCAGAAAACTGGAATAAACCCATTTAGAAATCGGGACAGTTTTTAGGCCCCTTTTCAAACTCATTACAGTTTTCAGACACCTTTCAGAAAACTGGAATAAACCGATTTAGAAATCGGGACAGCTTTCAGGCCCGTTTTCAAACTCATTACAGTTTTCAGACAACTTTAAGAAAACTGGAATGAACCCATTTAGAAGTCGGGGCAGTTTTCAGGCTCCAATTCAAACTCATCTCACTTTTCAGGCATCTTTCCGAAAACTAGAATGAATCCAATTAGAAATCGGGACGTTTTTCAGGCTCCTTTTCAAACTCATTACAGTTTTGAGGCACCTTTCAGAAAACTGGAATAAACCCATTTAGAAGTCAGGACAGTTTTCAGGCCCCTTTTCAAACTCATTACGCTTTTCAGAAAACTGGAATGAACCCATTTTGAAATCGACCCCTTCTCAAACTCATTTCACTTTTCAGGCATCTTTCAAAAAACTGGAATCACTGGTTATGAATAACCTGAAATACCCATGCTTCCATTGTTATAGTTGAAACTATGACGGTCTTAGCTACCAGCGATGCCTGGGTAGGAAATCCGATATATTTTTTTATAAAATACATAACATAATAATATATGGTGATATTATCGCGGTGACCTATCTCATACATATTATAACAAATAATGCGGTTAGTTAATTATTGACATTTCATAAATCATAAAAAAAGCTGTCGCGATAATAATCACGTGATCCTATTATGTACAGTCCTCCGCAAAAACCAATGAACTTCAAAGAGGCCCCAAAAATTCCGGCAACAAATTTTCCAGGTGACAATTTATCGAACAGTGTCAACGTTTAAATATTTTTGTAGCTTGCGGTTAAATACCAAAGGATAATTAAAAGCGTTATTTAAATTACGAGTAGATACATCCGTTTTAACAACGTGTTGTTTTTTTAATGAATATCATTTTCCGACATGTCTTAGAAATGTGTACTGGAAAGTGACGTATAAATGCGTATACAGTGAGGTAAGTAAGATTCTGGGAAGATAAGAGGGTCATGTTTTGAGTTAACGAGAAAACACATAGTTATCGAGGAAAAAGTGTGGTTTATTTTTGTAAGCAAATGCGTGATTTTAAATCGAAATTCAAAAATAAATGAAAGTTTTGCTTGAAAATTATATTATCTAAAGGAAAGAAGCCTGAAATGTGTGATAATTCTGAAAAGGGGACTGAAAACTTTCCTGATTTCTGAAAGGTGCCTGAAAAGTGTGATGAGTTTGAATAGGGACCTGAAAACTGTCCCGACTTCCAAACTGGGTTCATTCCAGTTTTGTGAAAGGTGCCTGAAAAGTGTAATGAGTTTGAAAAGGGGCCTGAAAACTCTCCCGACTTCTAAATGGGTTCATTCCAGTTTTATGAAAGGTGCCTGAAAAGGGGCCTGAAAACTCTCCCGACTTCTAAATGGGTTCATTCCAGTTTTCTGAAAGGTGCCTGAAAAGTGTAATGAGTTTGAAAAGGGGCCTGAAAACTCTCCCGACTTCTAAATGGGTTCATTCCAGTTTTATGAAAGGTGCCTGAAAAGTGTAATGAGTTTGAAAAGGGGCCTGAAAACTCTCCCGACTTCTAAATGGGTTCATTCCAGTTTTATGAAAGGTGCCTGAAAAGTGTAATGAGTTTGAAAAGGGGCCTGAAAACTCTCCCGACTTCTAAATGGGTTCATTCCAGTTTTATGAAAGGTGCCTGAAAAGTGTAATGAGTTTGAAAAGGGGCCTGAAAACTCTCCCGACTTCTAAATGGGTTCATTCCAGTTTTATGAAAGGTGCCTGAAAAGTGTAATGAGTTTGAAAAGGGGCCTGAAAACTGTCCCGACTTCTAAATGGGTTTATTCCAGTTTTCTGAAGGTGCCTGAAAAGTGTGATGAGTTTGAAATGGGCCCGATTTCTCGATTTGCTCCGGATGAATTTCGAGTACGGTATTTACACCAAAATATTATGTAAATAGTTTGTAAGCTTTCTTCGCTGCTGACGCAAGAGCGATCTCAAAAGTCAATGTTGATGCCAAACACGTTGCCGCAAAACGCAAACTTTAAAACGTCTGTCATGGTAATCAACGGGTATCTTCACGGGTTATTTCCTAGCTGCGTGCATTTCATAAACAACTGCATTCATAATGCCTTTGAATGCATTAATAAATAGATCGTCTTAAGACGTCCGGGAAAATATCTACAGAGGATGCGTTTTGTTTCTTAATAATTGGAGAAACCTGAAGCATGGAGGTCGAGCATAGACCATCGATAAAGCCCTATGTCAATACGATATTGACTAAATTCGTCGTCAAATGTTCCGACGGCCGATAGACAAATTTAGCGCTGCCTCCATAGTATCAGATAAGCTTCGGTTAACTCTCAATATACACATCGTTATTTAAGGCTATCGGAAAAAAATATTTACTTTAATATGTATTAAAAATTGTATGAAAAAATTTTGATTCTGTAGATATAAGATGTAAATTATAACTTATAAAAATGTATATATAACTAATCTTTAAGCACCTGTTGACAAGTCAATCCAACTGGCTTAGCAGGACTTGTTTGTTGATATGTATTAACTATTTATTCAATAAAAATAAAAAAAATAATGTCGTTCGTTTTTCAAAATTACTGGATTATTAACGAACGGAGTTGATCTTGTGAAGCTCTGAGAATTGAAAGAAGTTGTCGTATATTGGTTCAGGCTTGGAGAAACTAAATTTGTAACTCGCATTTTATTGGCAAAAAGTAAATGCGGACTGTCAATGCATATTTAGGTTAGTATTTCAATTGTAGGAATTGCAACCTGTAGGAAATGAAAAGAAAAGGCTAGTTGGTCGATCAGAGACGCTATTTACGTGGAGCATCTTACATAAGTATACTGGTAAAACAGACTTAGCATTTTTATTAGTCTTGTATTTTAAAGTAAAAAAAATTAAGGTCCAATTTGTGTGACAAGAGATTCAGACTACCATTTAGAATCAATATTATGCTTCAAATGGTGAAAAAAATATCATTTAATATATGTTTATTATAAAACTCTAGCGCAGACCCGTGAAAAATCATGCGATAATCATGGAGGCGCTATTGCGTACCAATATATCGTCGAAACGTGTACCACTATTATTAGGCGAGTAGCAGTGCGCGAAAGAATTCTGGTCGTTCGGCGTTGGAGCGTTGTAGGACTATTTGGAGGTAAACAATTGGAACCAATTTTTTCGCATCGTGTCTCATCTAAATATACATCACGGAGATAGTCTGAATTCTCGACAAATCAGTTCCAATTTTGTAAACGATACATCAAAACAGTTCTAGAGTTCATCGGACAGGCAGAGTAACAAACAAAAATATTAAAATACAATTGTAAAAAAAACGACTGTATAAAAATATTTTAAAAAAGTATCGCCCTACCAAGTAACCAGCTTTAGGCTTTAGATATGTTTAGTGACCAGATACGAGTTAAGCACTTCACATATTTCCTATTTCCCTTCATCTCTTCTAGCACTTTCTTCATCTTGGTCGGACAGTCGAGATCTGCTGCATTTAAATTTTTTTAAACTTAGATTCATGATGGCGCTTCCTCTTCTGCAGTTACATAATAGCTAGCTTTGGATTCGTGCCAAAGTGGTCGTTCTACTTCTTCCAGGTAATTAATTAGTTGGATGCGAAGTGATGGAAGAGGATTGAATATGTTAGGAGTTAGGAGGCTGTTACTAATAATGGTGTCAGCAGTCATCATCAGCGGTGGGATACGCGCGCATACTAGTAATAATAATGGATGATAATAATACTAACAGTCTTACTTATAAATATTCCCTAATACGCCGCTGCAGCGCTGGAATAGCTAAACGGTGAGCAGGTCCGTATACTGATCGGGTTAAAATATTTACTCATAATAATATTCATGCAAGATTTTTTTAGACCGGCACTACTTTGTTCCAATCCTCAAAAATACGATCATTTTTGCATTTCGCGTTTAGTTGCTAACTTCAGATGACATTTGCGATGTCATTGACCCGCTCTGCTTTGAATTGCTTCGAAGTTTTACCAATTTGATTATGCGTTCCGTATTTGCTTTGGTAAATCATTATATCGATTTAAAATATTCCTATGATAGTGCTGCCAATGAGTATTACTGTTTTTTCTAACATTTTATTGCGCGACCTATCGATGTTTGTCAAATCAACGAGATTTTTAACAAAGTACGCGATCTCCGTACCATACCATAGTGATACGTCCCTAATCCTGGGGGTCCGTCAGTTTAAACATTTGTCAGCCACTACTACTGCGGTATTACGGCTGGTAAACGTAGTACGATTATGTGTAACTTTTTCTACTAGCCTGTTCTTATCCCTCCGTATTATCTATTATGAGTAACACGGATTGTGTACAAGCGGGAAACTTAAGAATCCACATCAGATACAGATTATAACGTACCCTTAAATAAAATAAATACACATGGTTTCCGGAAAATCATCATTACCCATTACACTAAAAACTCATTCTATGAAGGCATTGGAGACGGGAACACTGCATACACATTGTACCATTTAAACAGATTTTGTGCTGATTCGTCGTTAAAAAAACCTACACCACATATCAATGGATTTGCCTTCAAGTGAAAGAAAAATACTTTGAAGTGCAGCCAGTTCCTCATAAAGCTCTCCCCCGCAAGTCTTGTTACCACCTGAGAGAATCGCTCACTTTTCGCTTTCGGATTTTCCTCTGTAAATTCTCTCGTGAGTGAGGTATATATTATATATCACGTATTTTCAAAAAAACCGGTTTGTCCGGTTTTCCAAAATTTTCTAGACCGGACAGCTGTTCAAAAAACCGTACTGTCCGGTCCAAAACCGGACATCTGGCAACCCTACCTGTGACAGGAAAAAAACATGTTTTTTTTTACAGTCATCTGTTGGACGTAAAAGCAAAACGCGCTATTTTTGGCGGGGTACAGCCAGTTAGAAAAAAAAAATAAGCTGATTGATGAAAAGATATTTAAAAAAAACATATTAATAAATATATACATATTTTATACCATTTATAAAATAATTTTTACTGAATTTAATATTTATAAATAAAATAAAATTAAGGATGTTTTCGTTCTTATGCGTTCAAATTTGCATTTATTGTCTTTGCTTATCAATTTATGCAATTTTCAAGGTGTCTAATTAATTATTTATGAAACTTTTTTATTACTTTTAAATTTAGAATAAAATGAATACAGATTTACCCAACACAATGCCATCTCACGGTCAAAGATTGGAGTTTGAAGGACGTATTGCTGGTTAATTAAATGAATGTAATTTACTAGATCTATTACAGCGGCCACTGTGACTTTGTGGTCAGCACATTTGGCTTGGATCGGTTTTATGCGACTAATGCGCTCATGTGCCGTATTGATTTGGATTATTTAATTTCATATATGGGTGCTGCCTGTCTGGTAGAAGCTATATTCATTGAATATAATGATTATTACATTGATGTACTTGCCAAGTAAATAGCAATACAGCGATCATGAGTACGTTTTTTTAAATTTATTTAAGCTTTTTTACCGATTTCGTAAAAACCCTTACTTTATAGATTATAAGTAAATAATATATATTTTAGTTTAGACTTGAATTCTGTAGGACTTGTTATGAATCTTAGTTCCTGAGGAAGTTTATTCCAAGCCTTCGGCCCCGATGCTCCGAAAGCGCGATCACCAAACTTAGTATTTGGCTTGCGCTTAGGTTCCATCAGTCTGCCTATAGCTGATGATGTTGCTGATCTCAGAGTTGACTGCCTCAGACCAGTGTTTTCCGGGACGCATAGTTCAGAGATTTAGGGTGGGATCATTTCATTGATGGATTTAAACACCATCCAGCACAATTTGTACTGGATTCTTTCAGGGCACTTGAGCCAGTCAAGGTTATGAGGGTGTTCTGAAATGTGCGAATATTTAAAAACCCCGGTTATGAACCTTGCCGCTGCATTAAACACTGATTGAAGTTTGAAGTAAGACGATATGCATGTTTCCATTCTAACGATGACTCACCGCATCGGTTGAATGTAATTTAACAAGTAGCTACGTATGTGGAACAATTTTAATTTCATTTCACATCCCACAATGATGACAGATTAACTAACTATCTGGCAAATCCGTTCCCACTTGACTTTCTTTTATGTATTTTTTGTATTGTTACCAGCATCACTCTCACCATGTAGCCAGTCGCCAATTTGTATAGAATTAATAATAATATGCAAGTTTGGTAGTTATCTGCCTACGTGCAAAGAGTCACAAAATTATTAATTACTACATATTATACTATATGTTGGATTAGTGAAGCTGAAAATTTATGTAAGAAACACGTTGGAAAAAAGGACAAATGATAAAATATACACGAACATTTACTAATTTATAGGTAGGTTCTTTATTTGTTGTCTGAATTCTTGACAAATTATCAGTTTCAATTTTGAAAATTACGTTTAAGAGCGTGGGGAAGAGAAAGATATGGTGAAGGGAAATGTTGGGAATTAGTTACCTGACTATATCTGGTCACCAAACACGACTATTCCGAATGCTTGTCTTTCGCTAGGGGGAAATTGAGAGTAAGTATCTATCTGTTGTAATTACCGGTGACCTCATTGAAATTGTATCTCCTCGATAATATTATCAAAATAAAGTAAATACTTATAATGTACTGGCGAAACTAAATAATGCTAGCGAAAGTGTCCCACTGACCTAACGCCATTGGCCCGTTCGAATTTAAATATCGAACTCGTTCTGGAACGCCAGATTTAAAATAAAAAAATATAATTATTATGTTGTCGTTGCAATCGTTCATTAATTATGTGGCTATCAATTTTTTTAATATGCGCAATATACCTACCATCTACTTATAATGCACAATTACTCCCTGCTCACCGAGATGAGATCATTTTCACAGATAAATTTATATTAGTCCAATACGTCGGGTTTTCACTTAGGCGTCGCGGGTTTAATCCCTTGCCAGACAAGTCCTTCATCACTGCACAAGTTATGTCATCTCACGGTCAAAGATTAAAGGTTGGAAGACGTTTTGTTAGTTAATTAATTTTTATTTTTTATGTGAAACCCACAAGAGTCCCGATTGCTCCCGACCATCTTTAAGACTATGGAATCCCCAATTTAGGTATGTTGTTAGGCTGGGGTAGCGGGGAGGGGAAGGATATAAGGAAAAGAAAGGTGGGGGAAGTACCTGGCTATTCAGATCTGGTCACCAAACACGGCCAAAGCCATTACAAGCAACGTTTCAATTCTGAATGGTGATCTTACACTAGGGCGATACAAAGAGTATCTTCCAGTTTGGAACGTGCCGCAAGTATACTATATATTATTTTAAATAAATAAATTGTGAAATAACACAAATCAATTAAATAAAATTTACTTGGTCACGCCGTTATTTGACCCGCGACCTCCAGCTTGCTAGTCGAGAGCCTTACGCTCGACCGCGGATGCTGTTACATTGATGTAATTTATTATTTCTATCCATATTAGTGATAATAATGAATGAAAATAATAAATTGTAGAACGATTTTCAATGGTATGTGAAAATACCCCATTCGCTGCGACTTTGACCCCGTAATTCTTCGTCTCAAACCTATCGCACCACCCTGACTTAGTTCAGTAGGTTAGTTGGGTTAACCCATTTCCGCGAAACAGATCTCGCCCTATTTAATGTCACATCCCGATATAGGTCAAAGGTCACGCCCTGTGTACGGACGTGTTCACCGGTTAAGGACAACTATTCTTAAAATAATGTATAGTGGTAGATATTAGATATTCACAGTAAATCCTTGGTGAAAGACGACCAGAGCCATTTCAGAATCGAAACGTTGATTGAAATTGCACTAACCGTATATGCCCCATCCCGATATAAGAATATACATAAGGTTACGCCAATCATAAGCCGCGTTCTGACGTTTCGCTTTTAGTTGATTAACTTTAATAACGACAAAAATTGAACAAGGTTTCTAAACTTGATCAACTTTAATTATTGAAGACAATATTAACGATTTCTAAACGAAAATCTGAAACAGAAAAATCAGAAAAGGATACGGTCACATCTGTGCCCCGGAAAGGCAAGGGTCCTGGGTTCGTGTCCTAGATGTGACCGTATCCTTTTCTGATTTTTCTGTTTCAGATTTTCGTTTAGAAATCGCTAATATTGTCTTCAATAATTAAATATTACAATTTGAGGTTTCACTCAATAAAGTTATTCCAATAAATAAAAATTGTTCAACTTTGTTGAAAGGGTGCTTTTGTGGTGGAAGTTGATCAACTAAAACTGGAACGTCTGAATGAGGCAATATAAATATGTTCAGATTATTCACTGATTGGGTTATGCATTCATAAAATAGTGTAAAATATATGTATATATTAATAATTAGTAATATTATTATTTTTTAAATGTTAATACACCGCAAGAGTCCCAACTGCTCCCAACCGCACTAGAACCAGTGAGACTGGTAACTCAAATAATTGGGGTAAGTTGTAAGGCTGAAGGTGACGGGGCGGGGAAGGAGATTAGGTAGAGGAAGGTGGGTGCTATTCAGACCTGATCACCAAACACGGTTAAAGCCATTTCAAGCAACGTTTTAATTTTGAAAGGTGGTCTCACACTAGGGCGACAATGAGGGTATTTTCAACGGAAATAATTAAGGCGAAGGTTAATGCTAAATCACTATTTTGATTAATCTTTATAACGAATTGGTGTACATTATGAATACCAAAAAATATGCTGTAGATAAATTGAAGGTTTTCCTATCGTTTCGCTTGAGTAGAATACAAATAAAAAAATAAATTACTTAATAAAAAATACAAATGTAAACTACCAAAAAAAATATTTTTCAATAGAAATGTACGAACGCGTAAAGGAAACAACTTTTTAAAAATACAGTATTATAGCTAAGATTATCTGTGACAGTTTCACTTGATTAACTTTTTTGCTTTCTTATAAAATTATTTACAAAATAAATAAAAACCAGTTTTGTGCTTGAAATCGAACGTTTCTAGACTCCGTTTGTCAAGCGATTTTAATGCCTATTACCTACAATATAAGGTATACCAAGAATATACACATTTTTGGCTTGTAGCTTCCTCTTAAGAGATAGATCCTTTCTGCAACGGGAGATACCTGAAAAGAAATAACCCTTTCCTAACATTTGTAGACGTAAAAAGTATTTCTTCATGTCCTGTTTCATGAAGAAATACTTCTTATCATCTTTGTTGCCTTTGGCGATGCACCACATCGTATAACATTCGGAATCGGGCCCCTTATAACAACACCCCTTATGTAGATGGCGATAAGGTTTACATTCGAACTTAACACCAGCCGCCGGATTTGATATATGTAAGAAAAAAATATCGCCAAAAACTGTGTTTTATTTTATTTTGAAGTTCAGGCACAAGTATTTCAATGTTTTACGACAGTTTTCTAAAGAAATTAATTTGCCACATTATACAATAAAACGATAACTGATAAGGGGTTCGTAAGTAGGAGATTTTTAACATTAAAACAGATTTTATTTTTTCTGGGCGTATAAAAAGACAAAAAATGATCGATTATTTCAAAGGCCAAGCATATGTTCTATTTTATAATTTTTCATTGTGTTCTCATTTTACTTCTCAGTTCATCACTTCAGCTATGTGTATATGTTGTACTTGCTTGATAATTATAAATATCCAAATTATTATTATTTCCTCTGTAACATGTACACGTATTCTCCTACTTACCTACTCGGTGTACTTCTGATTTAATGTATTACTTCTATGTAAAAGTCTTTATAGGCGTATAAATGAATAAATTATGGCGTTCATTTTCGCATGATACTGTTCGCTTTGTGTTGAACATTTCATCATTATTATCTAACTGATAAAAAGAGCGATGAGAAAAAATGAAGATAATGTTGGTAGTTCTTATTCGAAGTATGATACAGTTAAATATGACCGAAGGAGATAGGGTCGCATTAGCTCAGTTGGTAGAGTAGCGCCCCGGTAAGGGGAAGGACCTGGGTTCAAGACCCAGATGTGACCGTATCTTTTCTGTTTCAGATTTTGCGTTTAAATTATCTTCAATATTTAATTATTTTGATTAAAAGTGTTTTTAATAAAATTTGTGGGATGTTAACCATGTCCTTATTTTCTGTATATTTACCGAAATATTTATCACTAGCTGTACCACGCCACGCGTTGCTGTGGCTGAGTCTGTCTGTGCAGATAGAGAAACAATAGCGCGTTTTGCTTTTACGTCCAACAGATGACCTTGTTTTTACCTGTCACAGTTGACATCTATGTAATATAGGTATATAAAAACATACGCGTATTCAAATGCAACGTTGTTTCAAAATTTCAAAGCAATCGGTGAAGAACTTTAGGAGATTTAAGATTTTGAACATTTACATATTTATTTATATAGATTGGCATAAACAGTAATTTTCACTATTACGGGTTCTCTCACTCACTCACTCCTAAATATGGACAGCCCTGATAAAAACTGCAGAATCTGATTGATACCTTGTTGCTTCGCACCTGACTCTAGGACACTGTGAATATCATGCATGACTATTTGAAATATTTATCATTGGCATAGACAGCATTTTATTCGTAATGTGATGCAATGACCGTCGAATACAACATTGCAGTTTTAGAAAATGCACCTCGCTGTTTCTTACACTTCTATTTCCATTGCATTCGCCCTTCCGAAGCCAGCTGGCTGTGACCTAGTTAACCCGCATGGCAACTGAAAGCCATATCAACATACACATAAATATAATATACTGTAGGTTATATTCAATATCACGGGAAAACTACTTCTACTCACTCTTAACCCTTCAGTACTTAACTCTTTTGTTCAGTTTGCAATGTTTTCTGTGTGTTTCAAATGCGCTATATAAATCTTATTTTCTAATTTTCCGCATAAACAAACGCTGTTTTAGAAACTAGATAACATTATCTTTCCGGTGTATGAATTTAAAATAATCAATTCTATTTTCAAATAATAAAATTTTAATATCAAACGTGTAAAATGGTGTTAAAAACGCTAACCACATTTTTACTCCAAATCGTTTATATATGTTATATCTGCCTTTACTTATACAGACTTCGGGTGTTGGGAACTCTTTAAATTAGTAAAAGGTTCTTAATATAATTGCGTTTATTTACGTTACAATAAAAGGTCTGGTTAAAGTACACTGTTCGTTACCCGAGGGTAGGTAATTCTCTGCGCCCCAGGAGCTTGCTCTCTGATAATATAATCTCGCAAGTACCTGTTACACCCTAGCGACATCTGACGGACTCTGTAGGGAGCTTTATGACTACCGCCATCTATCGATTAACACTCAACCTAATTACCATCCACCGCAATATATAAAAAAATAATAAATAATTTTTAACGTAAACCGTAAAGTGTTAAGATAAAAAATCATATATCACAAGGTAAAAAATCAAAATAACGAAATTCGTCAATTAAATAATGTAACGTTATAAATCGTTAAATTGTACATTGTTGAACGTTGTTAATGTAACGTTATAAATCGTTAAATTGTACATTGTTGATATACACTTATATTTTTAATATTCTTAACTCCTTAAATTATTAATAATAATACTTACATAAATAATGTTCATCTCGATACTCAGCATCTCTTTTAAACACAAGCGTCTGCTTCCATAAAAGAGAAACATCAAAAAAATTAAAAAAAATTGTGTTTACTAATTTTTATATATCATTATTGTTAGCAAATATTATTATTCATTGTAAACTGTTTAATTATTACATAATAAAAAAAAATAATAAAAAAAAATATATATATATATATAAAAAAAAAAAAAATAACGGCGCGAAATATGAATTTTTCATTTTGGCTATTTTTAGGATTATATTAATGAATTCCAGTATAAATATATAATAGCCTTTATTTTATAATTAACTTTATATTATTCAAAATCACTATAATGTATTGGTTATCATGAAAAAGGCAGTTTCCTTGTATGGTGATTCAATGTATCAATGCCTTGTAAATGTTAATTAAAAAACCACGTAATTTATAAATAGATACAATATCAGTCTTTGTATGAACACGTGTTTCGCCGTCCTCACAAAACATTTGCTTTTGACTGATCTTCGTTAGGAACTCTTTCAATTCATTCGTTATATGCCTGCAGTCCCATTTTTAACAGGGAAACCAATAATTTGACTAGATTTTTGAACAGTACGTCATATCAGTAAGTTTTCTCTTACTGTTTTCGTACTGTTTTGACTTAATCTTTTGGCATTTCATCTGTGTGTAAATTTGTTTGTACGTCCCGTTTCCCGTTTCGAAAATCTGCTGCATCCGTTTATTATTGAATCAAGCCTTACTTTGACTGGATGGCTAACTTTGACTTAGTTATTACGGTACATACCTGCATGAATAAAGTTTGAAAAAGAATTGTCATTGAGATGGTTTCTTTATGATCTTAAATTAGCGTCCTTGCGAGAGCTCTGAAAGGGTACCATCAGTACCTAAAACAGGGCGGGGAAGTGGTGGGCCTCCTCAAGATCTTATGATTTCAAAGGAAATTTTGAACGCGAGGTCTGCTTAACTGTTCACAGAACTACTACTAGCTACTAGTATTATGTTGAAATAGGTAATTTTATGATAATTCTACAATAATCTATTGATAAATCGAAACGATATTCTATTATTGCCACTGGCCTAGTTACAGCTTTTTATTGTCCGACAATGCATTTACCCAAGGCCATTGTGATATGTGCCAAATATGATATTCGCGCATATAGGTATAAATGTGTATGTTTTTATTGAACAATTTATTTTACATGGCCCGTTTAGTTGTAAAATAAATCAGTTTGTTATTGTACGTTATTGTTATTAGCAACTGCCATAATCTTAGCTGATAATCGGAACATTACGATAAAAGAAACACCGTGATAATCGAAACATTATGATAAAAGAAACACCGTGATAATTGAAACATTGTGATAAAAGAAACACCGTGATAATCGAAACATTATGATAAAAGAAACACCGTGATAATTGAAACACTGTGATAAAAGAAACACCGTGATAATCGAAACATTATGATAAAAGAAACACCGTGATAATTGAAACATTGTGATAAAAGAAACACCGTGATAATTGAAACATTGAGATAAAAGAAACACCGTGATAATCGAAACATCATGATAAAAGAAACATCGTTATAATCGAAACATTAATTTTGATACCATTAATTATTGATTATTATTAGAATTATTAATTATTAATAATTCTAAAATATTTATTGTCTAATTCGATTCGTGTATTAGCAAAAAAATGAAAACATATTCAACCATTTATTATATAACCAACACTTCTACCATAGGTCACTCCAAGTGGTTCGCTACGTTTGGTGACTTAAAAGGGGTGCCCGGGTTCATAGGATTGTCCAGGTCTTGGCGGCGGATGCGTCTGACCGTCTACTCTGTGTGGCGGACCGATTTGGAGAGACTGGTTAAGGGAGATCTTTTTTCCTCTCCAGCAAGACTCTCTCGACCCCTCACACATTTTCCTTTCCATATCTTCTTCCTTCCTTTCCTTAAAAAAACCCTTCACACAGCATCCCCAAAGATGAGAGAAATTATTTTCGTCAGTCTCTCTTGTGTGGAGCTAATGTAAAAAAAATCTCTTAAACAATTTTACTCCTTTAAACTGTCCCCCCCCCAAAAAAAAAATCCGGCTATCAAAGCCCTGTTCCTTAGTTTAATGCAATTCCAAAAATGGATCTATTTCAAATTTTGATAATAAAGTTCCTACTTCCCATCCCACTACTTACTCCCTTGCCTTAGTTTATTACAAATTTAAAAAATGGAACACTTTCAAATTTTGATAATAAAATTCCTACTTCCCACCCTATTACTTACTCCCTTGCCTTAGTTTATTACAAATTTAAAAAATGGAACACTTTCAAATTTTGATAATAAAGTTCCTACTTCCCACCCTACTACTTACTCCCTTGCCTTAGTTTATTGCAAATTTAAAAAATGGAACACTTTCAAATATTGAGAATAAAGTTCCTACACCAAATTCGTTCTGATGTTATTGAATGTGGCCAATCTGAAGTTTTTTGAAATATTATGATTTATCTGTGTGCAATATAATATTACATATACCAAATACCAATGACCTACCTAATACCTATATATGTTTTTACCTTGGAAATAAATCATTTTCTCCACTCTACTATTGCATAACGCACTCTTTCCAACACAAGCCGTACTCTGCACTCAATTTAGCTCGTGCCGTTGGTATTATAGGTATATAATATTATGTTTTATTTATGATTTTGCATACTAACAAACTAAAACACGTTCTCACGAACACTGTGCTTATGAAAATATGTATACCATTTGTTTTAAGTGTATGTGTATTTTACAGTCCTCTGCAATAATTTGTGAACGTCAAGGCTAAATTATGTTTATTGGTGCAGGTGTAAAAATGACAATTTGGTCGTGAAAGTATTGAAGATAGTCGACACACGTGTTGAGCAAACGCGCAACTCACACAAAAGATGTTTAAAATTAATAGATTTGCTCTTGTCAGTATTTCAAATCAACTTTTATCTTCTTCATTTCAATTCTGCATTAGTAATAAAGTATTCTCTTATAAATTGACAGAAACAGAAATTGCTTAAGACGAAAGCATTTAACGCGAAAAATTCCACGCGGGAGGCCCGGGGAAAATAATATCCCCTCATGGCCTATGTCATCTTTGGGGATGCTGCATGGAGGGACTTTTTAAGGAGAGGAAGTTCAGGGAAGGAAAAAGGTATGAGGGGTGGGTAGGAATCTAAGGATCAGTGTGTATAAATATATCCCTACCGCTGCAGCGCAAAGCGATGGGTCGAGAGAAATAACATACTTACTGTTGTACACCGTCATTGGACGGTTGGTATATATACTATATTATTACTTTCGTAATATTAACCGTCTGTCTACTGTACACTAACTGATGTTCTCACTTACTTAAATAAAAAAATAATTTTCTGAGACATTTGGATGTTAAGGCGATGCACTACGTCGTGTAATATTTTAAATTGAGCCGCTATCAATAACAACCCTTACGTAGATGGCGATAATGTTTAAATTCCCGCTTGTTTTGATTTATGCAAGAAAAAAACATGGCCAAAAAGTGCCTTTTATTTTATTTTGTGGATGTTCAGGCATAAATATTTAATTTTTATCCGATCATTTTATAAACAACTTAATTTTCCACATTATACAATAAAATCATAACCGAAAATGGGTTCGTAAGTAGGAGATTTTGAACTTTAAAGCAGTTTTCATAGGCCTATACATTATTTTTTTCTGGGTTTATAAAAAGACTTATCTAAAAAAATACTCGATTATTTCAAAGGCCAAGATGTATTCTACTCGCAGTATTTAATTAAAGCATCTGAAACATTTCTAGGCGACCAAATTTTCAAATCAAAAACACATGATTTTGCATTACTACGTATGGCATCGCCTTAAAAATTTCATTTTACTGTAATGACCATATACATATATGTAATAAGGTATTTCAATTATAAGACAACACGTTTCGTGTATTTTAATCAATTCATTCATAAGTTTTAAGTTACAATTACAATACACGTAAAAAAAAGAATAGTGTCATTTTTCTGTATATCGATATTTTTTGTTTTTCCAAAATAAAATTTGAAAATGAAAATTTCCAGACATGTTACTTACATATTAAAATAAAACACAATGCAGAAATGAAACTTTACCACCATGACTAGTTACCGTGTACCCAGCGTTGCTGGGCATTATCCTTATGAGGTCGACATATACTTTTCTGTAGGCCTGTTCAAGATACGCAATTCCGTAGTACATTATTTTGATGTATCTCTTAAGGTTTAGCCAGTGTACGAAATGTAAGCGCCCGAAAATATTTTTTACGACTCGATTACAAAACATCGACTTTTCTCTACTTTCTATAAGTATAATATATATGTATTATACAGGGTTTTCCAATAAGAGGTGTTATTTTGATATTCAATCGTAAAAGATAATGGTTTCGTTGCTTGTGTGGCACGTAGCGCCGTCTTGTTCAAAGTAAACGTTGTCCAGATCAATACCATCCAATTCCGGACATAAAAAAAATCATTAATCATCTCGAGAATAGCGCAATCCATTCACCGTAACTGTTGCTCCAGCCTCATTTTCGAAAAAGTAAGGTCCAATGACTCCGCCGGACCATAAACCGCACCAAACAGTCACACGTTGAGAATAGAGAGGCTATTCAACAATAACTCTTGGGTTTTCCGAGCCCCAGATGCGAAAATTTTGCTTGTTGACGAAGCCACCGAGGTGGAAATGGACCTCATCACTCAAAATGATTTGCATTTGATTCACTCAAGTGAATTTTAATAATTTCAATGCGTTGTTGAAGCGCGTATCGTTCCATTTTTATTAATGGCGTAGTTTCTACTTGTCAAATGTCAAAAAATGACAGCTTCAAAAGTAATTATCTACCGAAATAGCGGGCTATTCACAATAACACCTCTTATTGGAAAACCCTGTATATGTAAACCTTCCGGAAGAAATTCTCTGAATGACATTGAAAACCTTATCACAATCCGTTGCGTAGCTTAGAAGAACTAAGCGCACAAACATACAGACACGGATAGCGACTTTATTTTATACTACTTCAATTGAAAAAGAATATCGAAATCTTACCCTAAAAAAATACTAAACACATTAATTTCACGGTACATTCAAGTACAGCTTTTTTATATGACATCATTCGAACTCTGTCTTCTCGTTAACATGTTTATACAGCTTAGTGTATGGTATTATTTCACTGTTTGCAGTATGAATGCTACACACTGTACTCTGTACACACTTACACACACCTACTTGCTTACGTGTTTTATTATTTGGCGTGGCATTACGTTACCAATCTCAGTACGAGTACAGAACAATATATATTGTGCATAACTAACGAACCAACACCAACACACAGCCCTGACTGACAGACTGCTTGTCGCCAACAGAGTTAACGGTGGCAAAGGATTGCTTACTCCCTCCAATCTAATCAGTGACATCTTTAAAAGCACGAGAATAGCAGAGAAAACAGAGTTTTAGTTTTATTATGATTTTTTTCCTTATCAATTATTTTCGTTGCAATACGTTCTTATCTACATGTTTTACGACATCCCCGAGAAGGAGAAACAGCTATCACTCTTAAAATATGTACACACACCTTAGCGAAGATTAATTCAATTTAAAATTATTAATTATACATTCAAAAATGGAGTTTTACAAAATAAACAGCGACAACGAACAAGTACATACCGAGGAATTTCTGTTTCACAGAATTTAAACCAAAATTCAAAGTTAAAATTCCAGTTCTGTGAAAGTCCTATTCAAGTTCTGTTATTATCCAAGTACTATGAAACCACTGGCCCATGATGAAATAATAATAGAAATTTAATAGGACTATCACAACACTTGAATTTTTAACTTTGAAATTTGATGGTTTGTTCAAATTCTGTGAAACAACCCGTCCTAAATGAATTACGAATGAATGGATATCGAAAATCGATTTTAGTATGAAAATTATTATTGTATAAATGAAAACACAGAGTAAATAAATATAAATAAAGGTGCCGAGGTCAAATTCGTAATCTAACCTAAGCCAATCTAGCATAACGTGTTTGGTCTTAGCTCAACCATTTCTTACCTAACTTAATTTCGTTAAAGTTGGAAAACGATGAGTTCGTGAAAACAATACTGAATAAACAAGTTGCCACAACGTTGTGGTTGTGATTGTCGCTGTTAACTTAAGATATGGGTGTACAATAATAATTATATTTCGACCCATGCGCCTACGGAGAAAAAATATTATTCCTAATTTATTAAGAATCTCTTCAAACTATTGTTAATTCCGGTTAAGGCGATGTCATACGTAGTAATGCAAAATCATGTGTTTTTGGTTTGAAAATTTGGTCGCCTAGAAATGTTTCAGATGCTGAACAGATGCAAGTCTTTTTATAAGCCCAGAAAAAAATAATGTAAAGGCCTATGAAAACGGCTTTAAAGTTCAAAATCTCCTACTTACGAACCCATTTTCGGTTATAATTTTATTGAGTAATGTGGAAAATTAAGTTATTTATAAAATGATCGAAAAATATGTAAATATTTGTGCCTGAACATCCACAAAATAAAATAAAAGGCACTTTTTGGCCATGGTTTTTTCTTGCATAAATCAAAACAGGCGGATGGTCTTAAGCGGGAATTTAAACCTTATCGCCATCTACGTAAGGGTTGTTATTGATAGCGGCTCTCACTGCTTTAAAGTTTAAAATCTCCTACTTACGAACCCATTTTCGGTCGAAGTCGGATCACGTGTTCATGAAAATATTTTTGTATTACGTCATAATATATTAACAAGGCGATTTAATATATTTGTAATTTACTAAAAGTTTGTCAAGCAACCTGTTAAATCATTGGTAAGACCTGAAATCCCCTTTTTAACCGGAATTACCGTTACTTTGAGATTCTTAATAAATTAGAAAATACAGAAAAAAACGAAATAATAATAAAAATATGTAGGTATATTTTAAATTTCAAATAACTGAAAAACAATCGTAAATGAGTGTTTATCATTTGTGTAAATTTTATAACACATTTATTAGTAACGCTGTTAATATTTATTTACGTAAACATGATACTGATTTACGAGCCTCATTGACACATCACGGCAGGTGCTATGATTGGACAGCTGTTGGGTTCATTGTGACGTCACAAGAATGTTTGATATTTTTTAACATACCACAGTAAACAGAAAGATGTTTAAGACATTTATGTAATAGGTCACACTGTTGAATAGCCCTAAATATATATTTTAATATTTACACCGCCGAATCTATCTACTATATAAATAAACATGTAGATATTCGTTTGTTCAAAATCTTTAATCTGCGGAAATTCTTCACCGATTGCTTTGAAATTTTGACGCAACGATGCATTTGAATACGCGTGTGTTTTTATATGCCTATATTATATAGATGTCACCTGTTACAGGTAAAACATGTTTTTTTTTAAAACAGCGCCATCTATTGGACGTAAAAGTAAAACGCGCTATTGTTTTTCTATCTACACTGACTGTCTGAGCTACAGAGACACAGCATATTCACGAATAAAAACAAACATGTCGTTTGCGTAAAATCGAAAATGGTACATTTTAAATTGCCGTAGAAAATTTATTCAACATAAAAATACCTTCATTATCGTAATTTTTATCTTCATTTTTTCGAGAATCAAAAAAGTTTGTGTAAATTATATGTAATTAACAATTTAGACTGTAATTACTTAGATAAAAGTAAGAAAACAGAAAATGTAGAATAATGACACATAACACCAATTGGAAGAAAGTAGTTTTAGCTAACTTTGTTGTGGTTTTAATTTTCCGTGTATTAAATAGGCTCGATGATAAGTAGTAAATTATCAGTGAAAGTGTAATAATTGCATTTGTTGCGTGTTTTGCCGATATTGTGTGGAATAAATTGTTAGGTTTAAGCATAGAATAACTAAGAACACAAGAAACGCCAAGTGGGCGTGTTTCGTAATCGAAATATTTGTTAGATCGGGCCTTAAATTTTCAATACAAAATTGCGTTTATGAAATTAAAATGGGATGGGAGATGTCAGCCAAGTGCTAGTGAGACAGAGCGCTCGGCTATTTGGGAAGAAAAGATCATTTGTTTCACAAATTCACATTTGTGTTGAAGAGACTTCCTGTTTTCTTCTTTGCTTTAAGAGTTTGAACATGCATTTTGTGAGAAAAATTAAATCGTTCAATGGAGGTAAAAATGAACCAAATAGAAATGTAATCATTCAAGTGAATAATGAATCACTCTCCGACGAAACAAAAAAATATGATCGAATCTTTTTCCATTTTTCCTATTCACATTTTTCATTTGAGAGTGATTGATATTGTCTTTAACGATTGAATATTACAATTTGAGTTTGTACTCATTCAAATATACGTTTTTCTAGACCTTGGCTTTAGAGGAAACAATCAAAGCCACCCAATTTCTGTTTTAAGTTCCCAAAAAATATATGTTATTTTTTAAGATAATTTCTATACATCCGTTATGTCGAAACATCAATTATATGAAATTCCCTCGATAATTTTTTTTTAAATAAGCTCTGAAAATTATTAAAAACACGTTTTTCTGTTATCTAATATGTTACAGGCATGCAAAAATCACAGTGTATCTTTAAATGCAACTAAAGCATTTGTCGAGAGGTTTTTGCTATATTTTAAACGAGTAGTGTTTTATTATTTTTTTCACCATTTTCGCTTAATTATTATCGTTTTTTAATATTAGCGTGCTCCCTCTAACACTCGTATTTACATATATCTAATAATTAATTTACATATACTTTCAAATCATCTTTAAACGGCTTTAAATGTTTCAGATTTTAAAAGCGAGGTTTATGTAAACGCTTACTACGTGGCTTTAAATGTTTCAGCTTTTAAAAGCGAGGTTTATGTAAACGAATTTCTGTTCGTGGACTAGATTATGTTATTTCATCGATAAACGATGTTTTGTTAAATGTTTTCGATGGCAAAAAAATGTCTAATGAAGTCAAGTTAGCAGTCCACAATGGAGTGCTGATACACACCCAACACTGTTGTCAGTGAGGCATGGCACTAGCAGAGGAAGGATGAAGGTATCCTGAATGAACGTAGAATTGAGATCCCCGAGGCGTGTGTGTGTGTTGAAACCATGCACGACCTTGTGAGAAATGTGGAGCTTCGCAAATAATACAAGGCAATGTAAGTGCAATAAGTAAGAAACGATTAGATGGTTTCGGCGTGTAGAGTGGATGAACGAAGAAATGAGTGTAAATAGAATATAATGACGCTAACGTGAATGGTGAAGTGAATTAAATACTTGTCAGGTGTGAAGAGTCAGAATAATAGAAGGGCATGTTTAAATAGTGTGAATGAAGCAAAGAGTGTTGTTTGGCGGTCTATCTTCTCTGTCTACTCCTGCGAAAAAAGGCGCATTATTTGAAAACAAAACAATCAATATTTTAGCTCAGTACAGTGGCTGTAGGAGTTTTAATATAGTCGGTTTATTCGTAACCTAGGAATGTTTGTCTTTCTTTTAATAATAAATATTATTTAGGTAAGTTTTTAGATTCTCACGGCCAAAAGCATTTTTGTTGTTTGTTTTTGGGGTGTTATGCCGTGTTGCGCTAACTCCTTCTTTAGCCGACGTTTCGGACAGCGTTGCAGTGTCCATCATCAGGGCAGATCCGGTAGATCCGAAGATGTGTGAATTTTGGTTGTCGAGTTTGTGCTTATTTATTTGTGGCCTGGGCCCATCCAAGTGCGAAATGCCAACGGAAGTGGCGACATCTTGTGGCGAATTCTGAAAGCTCAGTATTTATGTTAGCCTGGGTCCCGTCCAAGTGCGAAATGCCAACGGAAGTGGCGCCATCTTGTGGCGAATTTTAGACATGTTATTTGCGTTTAGCTTTGGTGTAGCCGTCAATTACCGGATACCAAGAGCTGTTGAGCTTAGCTCCGTCGTCTCTATTGATATTAAATGGATTTTTGTAGATTTCAATTGCCTCCATAATCAGGCGTGATCTATAAGTTTTGGGTCTTCCCAGGACCTCGGGAGCAAATCCAAAGTAATGGCCGGTTTCAATTAAGTGTTCGGCGATTGCCGATTTATTAGGGTGGCCAAGTTTACAAGCACGAAAATGTTCTGCTATCCTTTTGGAAATCGTCCGCTCTGTCTGGCCTATATAAACCTTGTCACAACCAGAGCAGCTGAGTTTGTACACTCCATCTGCTTCCAGAGGAAACTTAGTCTTTGCAGACCTCAGTAGGTCTTGGATTTTGGTGGTGGTTCCGAAGACAGTTTTGATGTTTTCTTTTCTCAACAGCCTGGCAATTCTGTCTGTCACATTGTGAACGAAAGGCAGGAAAGCACAGCCTTTTGAGTCTTGTTCAACTCTGTCTTCGTTTGTTGTAGATTTGGCTCTTAAAATTTGCCTTGTCTGACTTGCCGGGTAACCGTTGCGCTCCAGTGCATCGGTCAGTTTTATAAGTTCTGCTCCAAGTTTTGTTTCTTCACATATTCTGGTCGCTCGGGTCACCAACGTATGGATAAGTCCTCTCTTCTGCGCTGGGTGGTGATGCGAATCAGCGTGTAAGTATCGATTCGTATGAGTTGGTTTCCTATATACGGTATGTCCTAGGCTACCATCGTGTTTTCGCATCACCTCCACATCTAGAAAAGGCAGGATTTTATCTTGGTTTTCCAGCTCCATTGTGAACTTAATTTTGCTGTGGAGAGAATTAAGATGGTCCAGGAATTCGTTAAGTTTCTCCGTTCCATGAGGCCAAATGGCGAAGACATCATCGACGTAGCGCCACCATACTTTAGGGACAGCTGAAGCTGTATCAAGTGCCGCTTCCTCAAACTTCTCCATAAAGAAGTTGGCTATTACTGGCGATAACGGACTGCCCATTGCAACTCCCTCCACTTGCTCAAAAAGTTCACCCTGAAACGCAAAGTATCCCGTTTTGAGGCAGTGTTCAAAAAGTTTGCAGATGTCTTCCTCATATATCTCACTGAGCATTGTCATTGAGTCTTCTAGAGGCACATTTGTGAAAAGAGACACGACGTCAAAGCTGACCAAAATATCTCCTTCCTCTGTCTTAACCTGCTTAAGTTTACTGATCAGATCTGTTGAATCCTTAATCCACGATTCGGTTTTTCCAGTTTGCATCTGCAGTAATCTCGAGAGGTGTTGGGACAGTTTGTATGTAGGTGCACCAATAGCGCTGACAATCGGTCTCATTGGGATTCCCTTTTTGTGTATTTTTGGGAGACCGTACAGGGCAGGAGTTCTAGAGGCCTTTACAAAAAGCTTAGACCAATCCTCTTTTCTGATGCTAGATGCTTTGACTAGTTCCCTTGTCTTTAAGTCAATCTTGTTAGTAGGATTGTTTTTGATCTTCTTGTAGGTACCGGAATCGCACAAGAGGTCTTCCATCTTCTTTATGTAGTCTACCGTATTAATCACGACAGTGGCATTTCCTTTGTCGGCTGGCAGAACCAAGATTTCCTCATTGGTGCGCAATTCTTTTAGGGCCGCAAACTCTCCTTTTGTGATGTTTGGGCGGGGTATTTCAGCCCTTTTCAAAATATGGCTAGTCTCTTGTCGTATGTTCTCTGCTTGTGATTCTGACATTTTGTGGACTTTCATCATTGTATGTAGTGCTGTCTCCACACCACATATGATAGATTCCACAGGTATCTTTTTTTTTCTTAAAGAAGGAGTTAGCGCAACACGGCATAACACCCCAAAAACAAACAACAAAAATAAATATTATTTAATTATTGAAGACAATATTAGCGATTTCTAAACGAAAATCTGAAACAGAAAAATCAGAAAAGGATACGGTCATATCTAGGACACGAACCCAGGACCCTTGCCTGGCCGTGCCCCGGCAAAGTTATTCCAATAAATAAACAAATATTATCTAATGAAATAAATTCTTAGTTTTCTGTCCAGTTGATCAAACGGGGTTGACAAACCCGGAGGAGGGTGCACGAGTTCCTAGTTCCTAGTAGTCGGGACGAACAACGAACTTGTTGTGACTTGTGTTAGTTGGAAATCAGAAACATAAATAAATAAACATTCTTGGCAAGACATTTCGCCATTGCGGTGAACGTGCGTTGGTGAATGGACGATGCCGCGAGTCACGCTTCCAAGGAAATCGGAAACAAGCAGTCCCAACTGCTCGCAGCCAGTGGGACAGTCATTGGGTGTTTTGTGAGGCTGAAGGGAGTAGAGAGGGGAAGGAGATAGGGAAGAGGAAGTTGGGAAGTACCTACCTGACTATTCAGGGCTGGTCTCCGAACGCGGCTAATGCCATTTCAAGCAACGTTCCGAATCTCAATGGTGGACTTCCACCAAGGATATACCGAATAATATACCGAAACTAACCTCTAGAGATGCTTTCCGACGTCATCCTTAATATAATATAATGAAGACACACGAAACTATTCTTGAGTTTTATTATATTTTCAAGCTAAATAAGGATGGGTTGTCAAAGAATTTGAACAATTCGTCAAATTTCAAAGTTGATTTTCAAGTTCTGTGAAGGTTCTACTAAAGTTTTGTTATTATATCATTATTGGCCAGTTGTTTCACAAAACTGAAATAATAACAGAACTTGAATATAATTTTCACAGAACTTGAAAATCAACTTTGAAATTTGATTAATAATAATTAAAAAAATGGTGGATTGGTACTTACTATATCTGACTTTTGAAAATCGGAATTATGACATTTGACAAGGAAGATTACGGACGCGCTTTTTCTCTTATATTCATAATCATATTTACTCGTGACGATTAGACAAGCTAGAATTATTTTACGAGACTTGTACATTATGCCCTTGTCAAACGAATAAAATATATTGTGCTAGGAGCATCGAGGCATGTGCGATGTGCTATTCGCAAAATACTACTATCAAATAACTTTTCAAACCCTTGACGACCTATCGTGTTCGAGGAATAACCCTCTCTACTAGAAAGACGATTAATTTGTGTTATTTCACAAATTACTCATTTAAAATACATAATATATAGTACATCGTCGCTTGAAATGGCTTTGGCCATGTTTGGTAACCAGATCTGAATAGCCAGGTACTTTCTCACCTTCCTCTTCCCATTTTTCCCTCCCCTCCCCACTACCGTCAGCCTCACAACCAGTGGCGGCTCGTGACTTTTTTATGAGTGCGATAGAGTGCTATATTTGAAAAATTCAACATTATTGATGTTGTTTAGTCGAAAACAATTTTTTTTTGGAATATTCGATTTTTTGTTTGGAGATTTTCAGGAAATTTCAGTTTGGCTGCACAGATTTCCTGAAAATCTTCATACAAAAAATTGGTTTTTCGAAAAAAAAAATGAAGATTTCGACTACAACAACATCATTAATGCCATTTTTTTGTAATATTAGCATTCTAGTATACCCAAAAGCCATGAGCCGTCACTGCTCACAACAAAACCCAATTAGGGATGCCATAGTCTCACTGGCTCCAGACGATTGGGAGCATTTGGGACTCTTGTGCGATTACATTTAAAAAAAATGCAAGCTGGATTTCTTGGCCTACTAAGGGTTGAAGGATGTAAAAGTGAATATTTGAAACTTTATACGGGCGTTGGGTTTGCATAACGCGTTCATAACAATGGACATTTAACATTTATGACTAAGGGTATCCATTCTAGCATCCGCCGTGACATTGAACGGACCCGATGACGTCACATTACGCGGAAGTCGCGATCACAGCAAGTAAATAATATAACGACATCTCTAGGAAAAGTGCCAAAGTTGACCATTGCCAAAATATCTACAAACATCTCTCTCTCTCTCTGTGAGGAACTGTCGTCTCCGTACGTCTGTGTGGCGAGATAGAAAGAGAGGATCGAACGCCGAACCTTAGTGTTTCTATCGATGGACGTACAGGCTCTTTTGGCATTTTTGCATTACGTATTGCAAAATTTTGTTCCGGATTTTAAATGAAAATATCTTAGTGACAACAGGGATATTGTTTAAGGCGATGCACAACGTCGTGTAATATTTTAAATTGAGCCGCTATCAATAACAACCCTTACGTAGATGGCGATATGGTTTAAATTACCACTTAACACCATCCGCCTGTTTTGATTTATGCAAGAAAAAAACATAGCCAAAAAGTGCCTTTTATTTTATTTTGTGGATGTTCAGGCATAAATATTTAATTTTTTTTCGATCATTTTATAAATAACATAATTTGCCACATTATACAATAAAATCATAACCGAAAATGGGTTCGTAAGTAGGAGATTTTGAAATTTAAAGCAGTTTTCATAGGCCTTTACATTATTTTTTTCTGGGCTTATAAAAAGACTTATCTAAAAATACTCGATTATTTCAAAGGCCAAGATGTATTCTACTCGCAGTATTTAATTAAAGCATCTGAAACATTTCTAGGCGACCAAATTTTCAAACCAAAAACACATGATTTTGAATTACTACGTATGGCATCGCCTTAATTCGGGTATTACTGCAAGCGTGTTGTTGCTGTTTTTGCTTTATAAGTAATATGAATTGTCTGAAATTAATATGAAGATATTGATTTCATTGGGTGATTTTTGTATCAATCTTTTTCATCAAATTTAACCGTATATAGAATTTATCAGAAAAGAACTGTTGATAAGTTGTTATCATGCCGGCTTTGGTGATGATGGTTTTCATCTGAATATCGCGCAAGAGTCCCAACTTTCCGGATTGGAACTGTGGCATCCCAAATTGGGGTATATTGTGAGACTGAAGAAAAGGAGATGGGGAATTAGAAGGTTGCGAGGTACCTATACATCAGCTAGTAATATATAAAAATAATGGATTTTGATTGGGTTTTCACATTTAGAGAATTTATTCCCGAAGGTTTACATATAAAGTAGAGAAAAGTCGAGCAACGCCGGGTATACATCAGCTAGTAATATATAAAAAAATAACTGATTTTGATTGGGTTTTCACATTTAGAGAATTTATTCCCGAAGGTTTACATATAAAGTAGAGAAAAGTCGAGCAACGCTGGGTACACATCAGCTAGTAATATATAAAAAAATCAGCCTGCTTATGTTTGTGCTCGCAAAACTCGAAAAGTAGTCGACCGATATCGCTGAAAATTTCAAAAATTGTTCTTATCAGTGTCAGGAGTGTTTAGATGTATCTATGCACCGGGATGAGATACTGAGTCGATGTGATGTAGTTTTTTAATAGTAACATTGTGGTGTACAGTAGTAATAGTGGAAGAAGTCGCTGGGTCACTAGTTCTACATACATTAATAAATAACTTATTTCTAAGCATCCTACCCAAGAGATAACGCTTGCATATTATAATGTTTCTAGTCTTAACATTATAATGTGAGTAGTTATGCGAAACATTGAATGTTATGTATGTTTGTTGCTTGCAAAGATGATAATAAACCAGTTAGTTCCACGCCCGTTACGAGGGCATTAGCTATATTGGTATTATCTACAATACATAACACATTTATCTTGTGTAGTATTATTTGTAGATAACATGGACACGCAGCGTCTAGACACAACAGCGAATGTGGATTATATATTTCAAATATATAAATAAAATAAATAAAAATATTCAAACTATATAAAATACAAAAAATCAACCCGTAAGAAACTTTACAAATTTATAACTTACTTTCCTTGGACCGCTTTAAGTTTTTAACTCTCCAGGCCTCTGCCACAGTCTGTCGTATGGTCGGCGTATTTCCGCTTTGCAATTAAATCCAAATAAATGGAATATTTCTGAACGTATCCGAAAACTAAAAACTGTTTTTGAAAGGTGATAAAATACGCTCTCATGTTTTATTATTATGAATAAACATATATTTTTTGGAATATTAAAATTTAAAAAAAAAATTTCACTTTACGTTAATAAAAAAATAAAATTACTGAACAAACGTTACTGTCACCTCACTTTTTTGTCGTTTCATACTCATAATTTTTTTCAAATTGCGAACGGTAACTTTGGTTTCATAAAAGTGCACATTTTAATTGTTCTGTGGTTAATTTCTAGATTTGAATATAAAGCTTGGTGATTTCTTTATCTAATACAGTTCAGATAATTTTTTTAACTACAACAGTAAGGAAGACCCAGCGATTTCTGTTAGATCGTGCGAGTTGTTTCCAAAAGCGAACAAATTAGCCTGGAAGCTTAAGCTCTTAAAAACTTTATATGTTACAGTCATAGTGATTAAATAGCTATTATACATAATGACTGGTCATTATATCTAATAGCAAAATTGTTTAGACAATGTGATAAATTAATCACTTTATCCGGATATTATTCAAAGTTAGCCAAAGCAATAAATACGGTCCAACTGATTTGTTACCCACTATCATAACCTAACCTATAATAACCCAATCTAACCTAACCTAACCTATCATTACCCAACCTAACCTATCCTATCCTAAACCAACCTAACCTAACCTATAATAACCCAACCTAACCTAACCTTACCTATAATAACCCAACCTATCCTAACCTAAGCTATAATAAACCAACCTAGTTTAAATTTATTTTATAAATTAAAGGCAAATTGAAATATAATTTTATAATCTTTACCCATACCTACTTGTTTTATTACTTTATCCAAGTCTTCGAAGATATTATATAAAATTGTTATTTAATGTGATTAATTCTGTGTCAATTATCACTTTGTCTAAATTGCGTAGACATTATAAATAATGGCTGGATAGTACATACAGGGTGTATCGGCACGTACCCGACAAACTTTAACCACCTATTCCTTAGGTAAGTTTTTAGATTTTCACGGCCAAAAGCATTTTTGTTTGATGTCCGAAACGTCGGCTAAAGAAGGAGTTAGCGCAACACGGCATAACACCCCAAAAACAAACAACAAAAAAAACCTATTCCTTAGCACATTTGGAGTAAAAAATGTTATGGGCACTTTGCTGTCCGGTAACATTTTTTTTTAATAAAAAAATTATTATTCATATTTTCACCACATGTCACCAACGTTTTATCCTTTGTCAAAGTTTGAAAACCCATCTGGCAATATTTTGTTCGAGTTTCGTTGAATAATGTACGTACGTACCTACGTTGGCGCGCTTTTACAATCACAACGAAATGGCACGGCACCATTCGTCTCATTTTTAACTATTATTATTTAGTGTGTACGAAAGAGCGAGGACACTTTTTGACACACTTGCTAATAACAGCTGTTAAACAAGAGATTCAATGCAAATGACAGTGACGGAGTGTGGATTTTTTATTTATTTTTTGTTTTTAATGGAAAAAAAATTTTCCCGCCAGCAAAGCGCCCATAACATTTTTTACTCCAGATGTGCTGAGGAATAGCTGGTTAAAGTTTGTCGGGTACTTGTCGATACACCCTGTATAATATCCGGATTTATTACTTTGGCTGTAATATATACATTATTTTTAGGATAAACATTTGCCGAACTGAACAAGTAATTAAATGAAATTCCCTCGATAGAAATAAATCTCAAAGTATACTCCGAAAACTTAAAAAAAACACACCTGGTTCTGTTATTTAACATGTTACCTAGTTAAAATTCAGAGTGGTTCTTTGAATAGTATTTAAGACATTTGCCGAGAGATTTTTGCTCTATCTCTAAATAGTATAAAATAAAGTCGCTATCCGCGTCTGCCTGTTCATATAAACTACATATATAAACTACGCAACAGATTTTTATAGGGTTTTAACTCTCATTTTGAGAATTTCTTCCGGAAGATTTATATGTATAATACATGCATATTATATTTATAGAAAGTAGAGAAAAGTCTCCCAGCCAAGCCGTAAAAGAACGCCGGGTACATGTCAGGTAGTTTTATAAAAGTTGTGCTTTATTAAATATTTTCATTTACACATCTTCTTCTTTTTGAACGCTTAGTCCAGAGCCTTAAACAAAAGCAAAGAAAAGAATTTTGTCGAATTGATTCGTGAGTCTAAATTTAAATGGAGATGATAAACATCGTTACAGACCCAGTGTCTTTAGAAATTTTTAGAGCAAGAGGGGACTTTGGGCGGGTGTTCCAAACTAGTTGTGTGCACAAATACATTCAAAAGTGTTTTAAATTAAATTGTTTAAAATTATTAGCATGTTATGTATTGCCATTTTTTACCAATGTTACATTTCTTGAAATATATAAATGCGGGCCTCTTCCAGACCCGCATTAATAAATCCCTCCTACAACTCCTACCTTAACCCGCCTCACAATGCTGCACAACCGGGTGGCCATGTAGTTCCCCTGTGCAGATAGGCGCTCTCTTGTGAGGTTGAACATATTTCACCCGGACCCTTATGTTATTATTTTTGTTTTTATGAAAATAAAATGTCACTCCATAATAAGCTCGGGAATTATTGCTGTCACTCTGCCGGGTTCGATCTGAAACATACTGTTCTCTACGTAAATGATCCTTTCTGTAAAATGTATAATTTAGCATTAAATTTTACTAAAAAATGTGGATACCTTCTTATTATTTAATATATATTTTTTCTTTTGCAGATGCACAGCTGTGATGCCGCACCCCCGCCGGTGCAGGGCGCCGCGCTCCTTCTAGAGCTTGGCACCCTCATCATCGAGGGCAGGGCCACTCCCCGTCACCCAAACACCACCCCCTTGCCACCTGCCACCGCCCCACCCGTCTCTGCACCCCCCCGAAACGCGTACGGCCGGGCCAACAGCGCCGAGCTGCAGTCACAGCCATCGCCCGAGCGCTTCCACTCTAGGAACAATAGCTTTGGCAGCCAGGAACAGAGGAACGGAGAAGACCCAGAACAATCTAACATAAATGCGACCAATGCTACTATTAAGGATACGAATAATACAACTGATACAGCAAACACCGTAAGTTTTGTGAGGCATGCCAGCGGAGAGCAGTCGAATATCTTGAATACGTCATCTGGCACTGCAATTTTTGTGAGAAATGCCAGTGTAGAGCGGTTGATTAACTTGAACACACCATCTGCCGCTACTACTACTGCAAACTTTGCAAGGAATGCTGGTGCATCATCATTAGAGCAGTCCAATAACTTGAATACATCATCTGCGGCTATTGCTACTGCAAATTTAGTACGGAATGCCGCTGTAGAGCAGTCGAATAACTTGAATACATCATCGGCGGCTGCTGGCGGTGCAAATTTTGGAGGAGTAGGCAGCAGTGAGGATGGAGAAGTATTGCGGAGAAAGGAGGATGTGCACAGGAAGCTGCTGTCAGCGCTACTGGGTGCCAAGATCTACCAGCGAGTGCAGTTTGGGAATGGAGACGAGGAACAAGAGAAGGTGTGTATTTAAATTATAAGAATATTATGTATATACAATATGTGACTTTTTCTATAAAGTCATATTCAAATGCAATTCCACTATGAATCTTGTGTTACAAAATTATACAGAGTGTCTGGGGGGTAAAGTGTATTAACATTGGGAGGTGATTGATTCTACGTCATGTTTGAAGTAAAAAAGTTATTTTAAATAACTCTTTTTGAAATTCCATTGTTTCTTTCCAATACATTTTTTTCCATACAAACCACTGACGTCTGAATAAATAGAAACGCAAAGCCAAATACGAGTCTTATTTCAAACGCCTGTAGGCAAACCACGTGATGCCCTATTTGCCACCAGCGAGGTTTGCGCATTTCTCTAATAAATTACATCATTCTTATTTTGACTGGTCATAGTGGTGGTTAGTGCTCATCAGAACATTTTAAGAAATAACATGGCAATGATGGTTTCCTGCGAATTCAAACCGTGTAAATATAAAAATGGAAAAAAGAATAACTCTAATATCACATTACATTCCACAGGAGTTATTTTACCTTATTTTAAGCTTATTTAGTAAAATAATTAACAGTTTTAACGACATAACACACTATCAAAGAAAATTGTACAAAATATTGTATAATGACATTGATTGTACCGAACTTCTGTCCCTTATTAACTTTAACATACCTTTGAGACGTACACAACATACAGTGCTATTCCACACGCTTAAGCATAAAACAAATGCAGCATCTAATTCGCCAATTAACGGAGCTCTTCATACTCTAAATAATATTTGTCTTAACTCTAACATTGACATTTTTTTTGGATTCACTGCCCAAATTCAAACGTGGCATCATGTCAATAATTTAAACTGTTCAATACATACAGAAACACACACACACACACACAAAAACACTCACACATACATTACACACGTCACACACACATCCATATATTACACACGTCACCTGGTAATTAAGGAATAAACATACCACTTAACAGACATTACAAGGAAACATATCATAGGTACCCAACATGAAGTATCTTATTCCTGTATATTGTTTCATCTCTGTAAATCATGTTCTGTTTATTTCTATAATATAAAATAAAATAAAAAAATAATAGCAAAATACAAAGTGGTAAAGAGGTCAATTCTGTTTTTGCAAATAAACCAAACCTTTTCGGTATGTATAGTTATGGCGAGGCGTATAAATAAAGCCTGGAATTATTTCCACACCATTAAAAAAGGACTTGTTCGTAAGTAGATTAATTTTCAAAGACTAAAATATTATTGTCGTATCAATTTATTCGCCAATCACTGAAAGGTACACACCTACGCCGGTTTGTTCCCTTTGTTTTTTTTAATCATTTTAACTTGTACTATCACAAAGAATAACCTCCCGGTGTAACTGCACTTTACCCCCAACCCCCCACGTACATAGATACATATAATAAGTGAACTGAACTCACATCATTCTTTTAAGATATATTATCATTTTAATTCGTGGGTCGGGTGAGAAGACAGAAAAGTCAAAATTCTAATTGAAAGTTCTGCTTCTTTCAATGTTTTCTCTATAGGAAACCAAAAAAATATATTGTTTTAATAGAAATACATCTTTCTGTGCCCAGAAACTTTGGACTTTTTTCACTGTCCTTAGCAAAATATAGATTTTTTGCCAAATTGATTGATTTAAAAATGTTTCTGCATTTTTTGACTGTTTTCACACCCTGACCCACAAATTTATTGTTACACATCGCATTCTTCTTCTTCATTATGAGCCTTCCAGCATCTTGTTTTTGACCCAAGCTGTTCTCAAATGTATTCAGTAACTTCTGATTCTTAGTGGCTCCCATCCATCCAAAGTCCGGAGTTTATCACATTTGTGGGTGACCTCTGTTCTCCTTGTTATCCCTTCTCTTTTTCATAATTTAAGAGCTACATGGATGGAACAAAAAAAGGTTGTCACTAGAAATAACCAATACTGATTGGCTTTTCAAAATATCTTATCCATTGCCAAATTTTAATCACACCTCTCATTTAAATTTAAAGGAATTCTTTTCTTATTTAATGTTTGTCAAAATAATAATACAATGTTAAAAAAGACACGTTTTTCTGGCAAAACTTTAACATTTTGTCTTCTATCGTATATACAGGGTGTCCGGAAACTCGTAGTACAAGCGGGAAACTGGTGAATCTACATCACATTTGGAGTCGATTTTGTAGTATATATTTTTTTTATTTGAGCTTTCGTTATCGAGTAAATCGAGTTTGAAGTTGATTTTTTTAATTTTTTTTTTTTTTTTTTTAATCAAATTCTTATAAATTATTACTTAAGATCAAAGTACCCAACTAATTAAAACTATTTGAAAGTAAAACAAATGAAGAAACTCGGATTTGAAGCATTATTTTGAAATCACCCTTCATTTAACCCGGTGTAATCATAAAATATTTCTGCTCTGCAGGGTTAAAACATCTGTTATTCAACCCTAAACACCAGAAAAAACTTTAACCCTAAAATAGCCGAAAAATATTTTTTTTTGGTTTTTTTTTTTTTTTGAAAATGCTCAAATCAAAAAACTTTATGTTTTTTTGGGTTCCCCATGTGGTGTAGATTCTCCAGTTTCCCGCTTGTACTACGAGTTTCCGGACACCGTGTATATAAATGTGAATACCTCAAAACAGCTCCAATCCGTCTAGAGCTAATGAGATTATGGCACCCTTAATTAGGTTAAGTTGTGAGGCTAAAGGTTTTTGGAAAGGGAACGTGTGCATATTCCAGTGTGTAAGATACACTCAGTATCGCCCTGGTGTAAGACCACCATTCAGAATTGAAATGTTGCTTGAAATGGCTTTGGCCGTCTTTTTTTTCCCCACCATACTCTTCCCCATATCCTTTCCCTACCCACTGCCTTCAACTTCACAACATACCCTAAATAGGGATGCCATGGTCTCACTGACTAGACGATTGGGAGCAATTGGGACTCGAAGGGAAAAGAAAGGTGGGTAATTACCTAGCTATTCAGATCTGGTCACCAATCATTTACACATCTGCGATACTGAGAGTGTCTTCTAATACAGAAAGTACCTTAAATATAATATATATTATTTTAAATGAATTAATAATTGTGAAACAACAAATAACAAAAATTAATTTAATAAAATTTAGTTGCGCATACCTGGATTTGAAGCCGCGACCCCCCGATTCGTAGCCAATAGCCTTATTCCTCAACCAAGGAGGCCATCAAATAAAACATATAAGCATTAATGTGGCACGCGAATATAATAATAATTTACAAAGTGATTTATTTTCTTTAAAGTTATAATAATTATTTATAATAGGTACTCCCTATACTACTAAGGCGTTAATAATTAATAATGATCAATGTATTGCAGGCCGGGGTATCGACACCCTCCCCGGGAGGGACGCGGGGGCGCGGGCGTGCCCTGGCGCTGCGGGGCCACGCGGAGGCCCTGTGGCGCGATCACATTCCGCTCTGCATCGAGGTGCTGCTGGCGCCCAACTGCCTCGCCGGCTGCAGGGGCCCCCTGCAGCTATTGGAGCGCTGGACCATGTCCATTTACACCAAGAGGTGGGTACCTAACGCTTGTGATAATAATCATGGTAGATAAGCATATTAATATGCACGAATTATTAAAAAAAATACACTTTGTATCAAATAATTATAGTGACAAAGAACTTATTCTGCCCATAGAGAAGTAAAATTATGCATTTGCATTGATATTTGACAAATTCTTCGTGTTTACTTTGAGACCATTTTCGATATGATATTATATACACTAACTAATAACCTAAGAACCTATTTTGTAAAGTTGGTTCTTAGGTTTTAAAAAAGGAAAAAAAAAAACTAGCCTAAGAACCTATTTTAGTGCTTTTTTTACAATAATTTGTGCGTATTGGACTAGGCTCTGTATATTTACCATAAACCATAAACATTCATTCTTACTAAACAATTTTACTTGATATTTAGTAAGTACCACCATTTGGACAAATTGGCTCACAGCGATTTGGAACGTTCGTATTTACTTGCTTCGAGTCATCGAGCCGAGCTCTACAGTGTGTACGTTTGTTTCATCGAGTAGGTTAGTAGCGACTAAGATATTCGCTAAACATCTAAAACACCGAGCCAATCTTGTTGAGTAAAACTCGCCTCGAGCCTTCGTTCTTACTCGTTAGTTTTACTTGATCGAGTAAAAATGAATGAGCGCACTAGTCTTTTAACAGTGCAAGAAATTTTATTGATTATTGTATTTTAAAACATTTTATAAAACAAGAACTGCATAAACTCATATGTATAAAAGATATAGTTGTTGCAACTGTCGAGGGAAACAATAACCTTGGTGGGTGCCAAATATCAAACAGGCCAACTTATATAATATGATAAAATGTGCTACATTATCTTTCTGATGACATCATTAATTTGCCCTTTATTGGATCACTGTGCCAAGTTTGATTGTGAGTATTCTGAAAGTGAACAGCTTCTATTATAGCTAAAACATTGGTAGTAAAGATAGTAGCATAAAAATATGTTTAAAGATAGACCATACTCAAGCGTCCATTTTAATGATAGTTCACCTCCATGAATAGGCTGGTTTGACTGAATTGTATATTTTTGGCAGTATTCTATAGCATCTGGACAACATTTGGCGTCTGTGCAATTCTACAATTAATTTCTTTCTTTCGCTTTCCAGGGCTCAAGATCCAGCCAACCACATCACCTCCCAGTGGCTCCTGAAGGCCGTCCGCTCCCAGCTGCACTTCTCCCAAATATCTGCCTGGGGAGCCAAGATCCGGGAGGACGAGAAGATCAAGGAGATTCGGGAACAGTCACCATCCGAGCGCCAGCGCAAACTCAGCCGTGAGACCTGCAACTTCAAGAAGTACGAAGCCAATTGCGACGAGGAAGACAAAGATGAAAATCTGGACAAAAAGAAAAATCTAAATGTAGTCTACTGTCTCAAAATACCCGGGGAGACGTACAGAATTTCACAGTTTAAAGTTGAGCCCATAAAACACACTTTCCCCATCACAGATATCGGCAGCAACGTATTCTTAAAAGTGTTATTGGAGAGTTTGCCACGGGTGGAGGAGGTGCCTGTTGTTGGTTGCGCTTGTCTGTCCAGTAATCCCAGCACCTTGAAGCGCAGGAGGAGCAAGGATATGATGAATGCCGCAATGAGTGAAGAGATGCTGGCTAACAGCCTGGCCGCTGCCTGCAGTCTAGCGGAAGATAATGCCTCATGTTCCAAAATGAACTATCAAGGTCTCAGAAAGATGGATGGCTTAAGTGACGACTGCAAGAGCCGAATCAAAGGAGCGACGTTTTCACCAGATCTCGGAATCATAAATCCCGACATGGGATGTGCAAGTGGGATCACCAGGAAACTCTCAGCTTATACGTCGCCCAATTCAGACGTCTATTGCGCTCCCAATTCCAGAGGTTCTACTCCTGAACAGTCTGATCTTAATGATTCAGGGTTTTCTTGCTCCACCGGAACCCCGTGCGAAGGACCACTGCACAAGGCTTGCAAAAGGAAGTCCAAAGTAGTGGACAGTTCGTATCAGTTCTATGACGAATCCAACGTTCAAGTGCCTTCAGATAGTGTCGTCAACTATGTTCTCGTCGAT
Source organism: Hesperophylax magnus (assembly GCA_026573805.1). Classification (NCBI taxonomy): domain Eukaryota; kingdom Metazoa; phylum Arthropoda; class Insecta; order Trichoptera; family Limnephilidae; genus Hesperophylax; species Hesperophylax magnus. The sequence goes on along the minus strand of JAIUSX010000184.1, from coordinate 4,847,395 downwards.
GACAGGATGCAGACCCCTTGCAGGCAGAAAGGAAAACACCGGTGCAATTGTGACGAAGAGTCTGATCAAGGAATCCAATTAAAAGATGACAAGAATATGAAGCAGAAGAGTGAGGAAGGAAAAGTAGATGAAAAGATGAATGTTTTGGATGAGCGTAGGGCTAAGGAGATAGCTAAATACATGCGCAGACTGAGGAAAGAAGCCAAGCTAAAGCAGAGGGAGAGTGGAATGTCCAGTCAGGACAACTCAGAGTGCAAGGAAGCTAAGCAGGAGCACACTCCCAAAGTTAAGTTCAGCAGGAGGAGCTCTAGCAGACACAATGATCTCATTTCTAATAAGAGCGCCAACGGGGAAGTGACCTCTCAATACTCAGGTAATGGACACGACCCCAGCGGACAGAAGAACTCAGTACACGAAGAGACATCTACCAAGACGGCTCCCGAAACAGCCAACTCAACAAAGGTGCCAAGGCAAACAGCTAACCCAAAGACTTCTTCTGATTCCCACTCCGCCACTTCCATACCCATTCTCCAAGCCTCTCGCTTCGACCATGCTCTCCGCATGGGAAACTACAGAACTTCTGTTTCTCTGCATGGAGCCTTGTCTTCCAGAGAGGTTTATACAATAAAAGATTTCGAATGCGTTTGCTCTTCGATCGGCTGTGATCAAATGGCCTCGGTCAAATCGTGCAGTCAGTTCGAAGACATCAATCCCAAAACATATCACGTCGGTTCTCAGAAAAAACACTGCCAAATTAGTTGCTGTCATCCTGACGAAGCCTCCGGCCGACTTAGTGACAGCAATGATAACTACCAACCGTCCGTTAAGAAGCTAATCTCCAGTTACACGCAAACCGACGACTACGCGTGCGACTGCGGGAAACCCCTAGTACCAAAGTGCTTTGATTGTAGCAATAATTTGTACGCGGAAGAGATGGACGATAGCGGGTTTAGCCAGGGAGGGATGAGGCGGTCTAGGGGCACCCACGACTTGACCACCATCAACAAGTCAGATTTGTTCCTAGAAGCTATTGAGAGGTGTAGCCGGTTGCCCGGGAGAAGTGCCGAGGAAGAGGTCAATGCCATGGACAAATGTGATAAAGACAATGAGAACAGTGCCAGTTCAGTGGAAGTGGCTCCGAACAAATGTGATAGTAGTAATAGTGTGATAAATAAATGCCAGTGTGATAAAAATATATTTAATATAAATAGTGGTAATAACTCTAGCCGTAGTAACGATTATAATATGCTTTCTCGTAGCGCGTTTGCGTACGGCGATAGGTTCGCCAAAGACAATTCTCATTCTCAGAGTGATCTCACTGGCCAAAAAGATGTAATTCTTAATAACAACGATAAGGCTCCATCCGAGTATTCCAGTCTCCATGCAAACTCTGACAAGGCGGTGGATTTCATCCGGAAACCCAAACACAAAAGGTCCTCTCCTTTCAATAAGATTGAGAAAATCATGATGGAGAGAATAGAGCAAAGGCAGAAAGACATCCCCAAGATCAATCCGATTAAAATTGCCAATTCCGCCGACTATCTCGCCAATGAGTTCGGCAATGAACAGGATGAGGATTTTCTTTACAAAGACGAAGCGTCCGGCATCACCTACATGACGAATTCAAATACATATTTGGATCATACCAGCAATACTTACAAGAGCTTCCCTCGATCTGACTCGGTCGAAAATTACTCCAAAAACCCTGAGCAACACGTTGTCATGTATGAAAAGGGAGACTATGCTAATTTTGTGCACATTGAATCTAAACAAATGGGGAAGCACGCTTATGAGGATGTAGAAAGCGATTGTGGACACAGCTGCAAGCATTTTAGAGGTGATGAAGATGGAATTCATTTTGTTGGAGACGCACATCAAAACTGGGACATAGAAGGTAACGAGGATTTGGAGGCTTTCGGAAGGAGTTTGGAAAGCGGTGCTGCGGTGCCATCGGTGTCGGAGATGGACAGGTTTCGCTGGAGGCTGGACTCCGCTGCTTCGATGGTCTTCCACTCGAGGACTGGCTTACCGTTGACTTCCAGTCCAGCACCGCTGAGGAGGGGGAAGTCCTGCTTCGATTTTGATAGCTCCATCAACAGTGTATCAGGCATCAAAAGGTTAGTAAAATGCATCCTTAAGTTAAATTTAATTTAAATAGAAGAAGATTTAATTTAACAGATTTAAGCCTGTGACAGACCACACTATAACCACGTTATATTTTCGTGACTTCCCATCGGTAGTCTATGGCAAGCGATATTCTGAAATAGGCTAAGCCATGCTGCGTATAGCGTAATGTGTCGCCTACCTTAAGGCGATGCCATGCGTAGCAATGCAAATTCATTTTTTTGGTTTGAAAATTTGATCACTTAGAAATGTTTTAGATGCTTTAATTAAATACTGCGAGTAGAACACATCTTGGCCTACGAGATGATCCAGTATTTTTTAGATAAGTCTTTTAATAAGCCTAGAAAAAATAATGTATCAGGCTTATAAAAACTGCTTATAAAAAGTTCAAAATTTCCTACTTACGAACGCATTTTCGGTTACGGTTTTATTGTATAATGTGGCAAATTAAGTTATTTATAAAATGATCGTAAAACAATTAAATATTTGTGCCTGAACGTCCGCAAAATAAAATAAAAGCCACTTTTTGGCCATGGTTTTTTCTTGCATAAATCAAAACAGGCGGATGATGTTAAGTGGGAATTTAAACCTTATCGCCATCTACATAAGGGGTGTTATTGTTAGCGGCTTGATTAAAAATGTTACAAGACGTATGGCATCTCCTTAAATAGAATAAATGAATTGTTTCTTGATATAAGGCCACGCCTGATATTTTTTAATCAATGAGAGCCTCTGAAAGGGTTTCTATTATTGTTACACAGTTCTGCTATTCGTCAACAGCAAAAAATCGTTCACGTTAATCTCTTTTGATTACGCCAACAGGGGTAATCAAAATCTTAGAAATTACTATTACTCCATATTACTATCTATCAGCTAAAATAGTGAATTTAATGCTTTGCTGTTTTTGTGATCCTACAAAACCAATAAACGTAGCCTTATAAAAGTAACATGTTTGGGGTATCTCAGTGACCCCTCATGGTAACACAATTTTTGTTTTAGATCTTGGCATGTCGAAGGTTAAAATAAATATTTAACGATAGTGGAATAATAATAATAAAATTTATTATTATGTTGTTCTAGGAACCTTGACAAGAATTGAAGCTAAGTTAATTAGGTGCCAAAAGTTTCACCTAACTTATTTAATAAGTGACCTGTCTTTTTCCAGTGCCTTGTACGGTCTAATCCCCGACCTGGAGCTGTCTTGCCAGCCCTGGTCCCCGGGCTCCAGTCCCGGCTCTCCGCTACCATGGGGCCGACCCCCATCTCCTGGTGGGGCCCCATGTGTGCTGGGGCCCGCCGCCTTGGTGGCCCCCACTGCCCCCACCCTCTTGGCCCCCGTCAGCTCCACCAGCGCCGACATCATGAAGGTGTCAAGTAAGAGGAAGATATTCAGACACGGAACCACTAGCGGATTGCTGGGTGAGTTGAACTTACACAATATCCGAATTCAGCATTTCATCTTCAGGATTTCAGATGGAATCGCCGTGCACCACATAATGTAAACGAAAATAGGTTCTATTGTATAAAGAAACACCAGATACATACAGGATGTCCGGGGGTAAAGTGCACTAACTTTGGGAGATGATTCTAGCGCCCTTGAGGTGTTTTTGTACAAAAACGGCGCTATACAAGTCATCCAAGTATTATTATTATTATTATAGTACAAGTAAAAAAAATAAATTAGTTTTTTAGAAATTCCAGCTTTTTAGGGCTTATTTTACTATTAAGGTAAAAACGTAAAATTGATCCGACGTGTGGGACTGGCATTATTATTTTGCATTGTTGCTACATCTACCGTCCCGCATCCAAACACTGTCGTTCCATCAGTCTCTTAACTGCCGCGGTTCATGTCAATGTATCCTGCAGATTTAACTTTAAAAACTTGTTAAATAGTATGTCTTTATCTAGTATGGATTTATTAAGACTTACTTAAAATAATTTCTTTATTCAGTGCGTGTTTTCTCCAAAGACTTACTTTCAAAATTGTGTTTATTTGTGCGTAATTACTGTGACAATGCCGGGCTTAACAGTCCAAGAGGGCTTTTTCTATTTTTGCGGTTTTTTTCGTATTTTCGAAGTCACTTGTGTCCGTAACAGCATATTCAAAAAAATATTTATCGTGTATGTTTTTTAGATACATGTATGTTATATACAACCTGTTAAAAATAAATAATCTAAAAAAATATTTTTCTTACTTTACAGCTGTTTATAAAATAGTAGTTTTCAATAAATCGCCAATCGACCTCAAGATTACTTTCATCTGCTACTACATACAACATGACAAAAATATATAAAAAATATTTTTTAATAGAACATATCTCAACCTATAGGACCCAACTTCTATATTTTTATATAATAGCTAAGTAACTGTGTGATATTATTTTGAAAAACTATGTAAATACACTTACTTTGAAGTCAATTTTATGTATTAAAAAACAGCAATTTGAAAAAAAAAAAAAAAACCGTATAATTAAACAGTATTTATACTATCTTAACCTCTCAGAAAAGGACTTTTATTTACTTTGTGTTCCTTTGCGAACTGTCAAAACGCGAAATTTTTTGTGTTATTCACGAGTTTTGTTAAAAGCTTCATAACTCACGTTTTGGGAAACGTAGCCTCATTCTAAAAAATGTTTTGGAAAGATTATGAAATTCACTATCGTATTGTTTTGTTATACGTAAATATTTGCGTGTCTAAATATACATTTTCGGAAAATGTCAAAAATATGTAAAAATCGCTGACCATTATTTCAAAGCTGTGAAAAATGTACTTTTTTCTAAGCATCATAAAGAAATAACACTTTATATATTGAAGAAATATAATTAAAAACTATTAGTCACCTCAAAATATTAACCGTCCAAACTAAAATATTTTTAATAAATTATTTAAAAACGCAATAAATTATGAACGAATAAGATGACAGATTCAATCGACTCAGATAATGCACCTCTACATTGCATAGATATTCTTGAATACAGACGCGTAGCGTTATTCATTATCGATACTCTGTTTTTTAAATCATGGCAATCCGTATACTAGTGATGGAAATAAATCGATTTTTGTAAAATCTCGCGCGTTTACGTGAAAAGACGTACTAATGTCTTGACCGCTATTATCATATTTACGTCTTTTGACGTTCTAATGTTCCGAGTGGTTAATTGATAAATAAATTAAATTAATTTAAAGATTTAATTGGTGATATTCTATATTCATTTAAACTCTAAACACATATAAATGATTGCATTTTACATATTCAATCATAACGCGAAGATCGTTCGCCACAAGCGGTCGTTCGCGACGCTCTCTTCTGTAAAGTAGTGTTAAAAAACGTAAGGGTAATAGTTTATTTTCGATATACGTATATATTGTAGACATAAAATCAAAACGTAGACTTTGTTCATGTAATTTGAAGGGAGCGTGTCAAAGGTGAACAAGAATTTGAATAGCGTTGAGGCGAACGTTGTTGAGATGATTGTACCTTGTTATATATTACCTTCCAGCTGAACAATATGTAGCAGGTCTTAATTATTGTCAACTCATCTCATTTGCTTGCGCCCGCTGTGGATATGTACGAACGAGACAGCAGTATTATAATTGCTTCCAGCAGTATAGACGAACAGACGTATCGTATTTCATGTGACTAGTGTTAGGGCTGTGCAAATAGATTTTTAATTATAATAATAATTTGATTATTTAATTTGGCTATTATAGCTCTTCGTGAATTGAACAAATGAAAATAAAATATAATTATATAATATAATATATGTATATATATTTTTTTTTTGTAAAAGATTATATATAACTGTTTGAACCCGTTAGTCAATCTGCCAAAAAATGGTTTATCGGGACGTTATAAAAATACATATATAAAAATACATAAATATTGTAAAAAATTCGTAAATCATTTTACTGCCAAACTTTTTCACTATCACGATCTAGGCAAAAAAAAAATAGCACAAAAGTTCTATTATTTGGAATATTCCAATCTGTAAATATCCCTTAAATTAATTTTCCCACATCAGAAACACCAGATAAAGCAAACAACACAAACCTGACCTCAATTATTTGATTTCCCAAAAAAAAAATTATTATCACATGCCGGGATTTGAACCCGCAACCTCTGCAATCGAAGTCGAGAACCTTACTTACAATAAAAATATCAATATCCACTTATTCCAAGAAGGGAAAGACATTATTCTAGTATATTTTTAAAGTGATTGTTACCATACCAAATTTTGGAAGAATCTTAAATGTGTATTTATTTATAAGCCTAAAAAGTTTTAACGTAAAAGTGGAATCATTAGTGTTTATATGAAAATATCAATATTTCATAGGAAACTATAATAGTCATTTTTTGTTTTTAACGAGTTTTATTATTCACAATGTACATTTGTTACGTATAAATTTTATTAAATTAGCGACCGGTTTCGACACGTCCGTGTCATTAACTAGCTATTACAAAAAATGTCTAGAAATTGTTACATAGTGAATGCCAAAGAAATACAAAAAACAATAATAATATTAATAAAAATGCATAACAATAATAATAAAATATTATTGAATTTTATAAAATATATTATGATAAAACTATACTAACAGACCGAACGATTAGTCATAATAGACCCGGTATAGTTTTACATGACAATATTATAAAAATAACTTATATCATTGATGTTGCTATTCCAAATTCCTGTAACATTCAAAAATGTGTTAATGAAAAAATAAGAAAATACACAGATTTAGGAAACGAAATAAAAAGAATTTGGCATTCTCAGACTATAAAAATATTACCATTCGTTATTTCGGCTACTGGCATCATACCTAGCTCTCTCATTAAAAATTTAGGCGTATTAGATCTATCAAAAAATTTATATATAAAGATGCAAAAGTCGGTCATTTTGAATACATGTAGGATAACGAAAGATTTTTTAAATATTTATGTTGAGGGATCAGTAGGATTTATAGGCCCTGTTAGAAGTTCTACCGAGCCGAACCCTCTGATATGAAAATATCTGGAGTCGGTGATTTTTTTTTCCCATTTGATCTCTGGTGAGTTGACGTGTTGTTGTTCTTGTATTGTTTTGTATTTATTTTACTTATATAATGCACTTGCATAGTGTTGATTGACTAGCTGATCATTTGTGGAAAAGTGAGTGGAAGGGTTTAGTTTTTCCTATAATAAATAATAATAATAATACTTGGATGACTTGTATAGCGCCGTTTTTGTGCAAAAACACCTCAAGGGCGGGGGGGAAGATTATGGGGAAGATTTAACCCGGACAACAAAATCGGAAGCATAAAAAAAATTATAAAAACTGTTTTTTATATGCCTACTCACTGTCAAAACCAAAACTTTTAATTAAATAAATGTATTCTCAACTGTGTTTTATATTTCAATGTTGTGACAGCCTACTCACTGTAAAAACCTAAACTTTTAAATAAATAAAAGTATTCTCAACGGTGTTTTATATTTCAATGTTGTGACAGCCTTCATCAGTCGCAAGTCGGAAGAGCCGGCCGCTGGGGAGTGTGCTCATTGAATTGAAATATTTCCAATATTTGGGGAAAAAATATTTTTTCCTAAATTCTTACAATTTTATAGGGAATTTTAGTTTACATGTTAATTAAATCAATACCTCTCTAATAATTATTTCATATGGAGAAGATGCAGATTTACATAAAACTTTGAGATCTCTTTCGACATTTATGTATTTTGAAACTAAAATAAGCATAAAAAGTAGTGGTTAAACCCAGTAAAAAGCTCATAGTTTACTTATAAAATCAAATTATTTTAATCGTGGATATCCGCCAGTTTTTAAAAAGCCGTTCATATAATGTTTATCAACACATTAGGGAATCTCAAGGGAAAATTCCCACATTGTAGGGAAAAATTGAAAGCCAACTACCACATAAACGGCTAAGATAAAACACGCTATTTTTAATTTGTCATCGGGAATGTTCGTTGTTGTCGATCGGGAGACCTCGGGTGTTTATGCCCGGATATTAGCATCAAACCACTTGTTCAGTAACGTTTTGGCGGAATTGTCTACAAAATACGACGAGGGCGACACAGTTGACCAATTTTTTAACTATTTTAGTAAATTTCGACAAAATCGTTATCTCTGCTACTCTCTTAACCCACGAAGGACAGACATTCATTAGGTTTACGGACTACATGATGTAAATAGTCGTAGAAAGTGGAAATTTTGAAAGTTTTTTAAATTAGTCAAAAGCAATGATATTAGTGAATATGTAATAGTAAAAATAATTTTACCATTCAAAGATGTTGGGAAGTGAGTAAGCTAAGAGCTTCACAGATGCACTCATAGAGGGCACTGCAAAGAGCTTGCTTGGAATTCCGCAAAATGGCAGCTAGTACTAGTCAGTAGTTGCTTGGGCCTGTTAGGCTGCTTCCAGACAAACATGGTGTTTGCAGATCTCATTTAGCCAGCTCCTAGTTAGGTCGACCATCGAACTCACTCTTGTAATACGCCAAGTATTGAATAAATCCCTGATTTAATACAAAGAACTTATTCTCTAAAATCTCCTTCCACGACGAGTTGGAGAACTGTTTGTGGGAACATAACAAAGTATAACTACATTTTGTTAATTTTAGCACAATTCTCTTTTTTAATTTGGTTTAAAACATGCAATATTGTAACATAATTAACGCCAAACTCTCGGTCTAATGTTTACGTGGCCTATTGTTTATGTACGGTTTCAACGGATACGGGCCGATCACAACGTTGCCACCTCGTTCTAGTCAAGTTCACAGCGAATTTATCGGGTAAGTTTGTACCTTACACTAGGGATTTTTAGTAGGTTTGTCTTTTTGTATGAAAAAAACAAAGTTGGAATTTCAGAATAAGTTTTTTACTTCTACCATCACATAGAATCACCTCCCGATGTTAGTGCACTTTACCCCCGGTCACCCTGTATGAACAGGACAAAATTTCCACGAGCCGAGTCGCGAATTATGGGAAAGGAACGAAGCAACTGTAAACGGCGCGAAACGCTGCTTGCGGTTATTTTGTTCCTTTACTGTAATTTGTGACTCTGCTCGCAGAAATTTTGTCACGTTTATACGCACCCTTACAATATTGTTTATTCATACATGGGTAGTGCATGCACTTGGCTGGGAAAAACTGGGCTTATAATAAGAATGGATATATTACCATTATGTTTTGTTGATCGTATTATTTCAAAATCGTGTGAAAACAGAATTATATTATATTTTACATCTAAATAAGCGTTTTTCACAAAGAAAATACTCCATTTGAGGCTTTCCTGTAAATAAATAACGTACTATGATTTTAAAAAATTAAAAATTATGACATTCGACTCGAAATTTTCAATGCGCTTTTTCAGAGATAAGATAAACATATTTGCAAGTGATGAAAAGACAAGCTAGAATAATATGAAGATACATTATTTCCTTGCTAAACGAATATATTTTAGTATGCTAGGAGCATTTTTTTAGGTTCAAAATATTATAGTCAAGGAATGTGCGGTTAGTTCCTAGCAAATCCGCTACAGATTTGCTGGCATTTCAACGATTAAGGCCTAGGTTCATCTTTCCTTGGGGAAGGAAAAAAGGCAAATCAGTTTTGCAATTTTAAATCGGGGAAAGATTCCCTTTGATGTGATCTTTCTTAAATGGATAACAAATAATTTTTGACGTGTAATATATTTATACTTGAAATTACTAACCGTGTATCTTGTTCTTCTTTCAGGCAGCTTCGAGGAGTCGGTCCTCAACGGTCGGCTGGAGCCAGCGGCCACAGTAGCCGGCTTCACGGCGGAGATAGGGGCCTCGGGCTCCTTCTGCCCCCCACACCTCAAGCTGCCTGTCACCGTCTTCTTCTATTCGCTGGGGGACAACACCACCTCCGCACCTTACCTGGTAAGAAACAAACACTGCGATACTTCTACAGTTCTTACATAATAAACTTCATACAAAATATTCAATTTCGGAAGAACTGTTATACTAGCTGTACCCCGCCACGCGTTGCTGTGGCTGTCTGTCTGTGCAGATAGAGAAACAATAGCGTATGTTGCTTTTACGTCCAACAGATGGCGCTGTTTTTACCCGTCACAGGTGACATCTGTATACTAAAAGTATATAAAAACACACGGGTATTCGAATGCAACGTTGTGTCAAAATTTCAAAACAATCGTTGAAGAACTTTCGGAGATTAAGATTTTGAACAAACGAACTTTTAGATTTTTATTACATAGATAGATAGAAGATAGATTTAGGATGGGTTGTTTCACATAATTTCAACAATTTGTCAAATTTCAAAGTTTCCTTTCCCGCCCGAAGTTTGTAAATCATTCCATACACTGCATTTAGTACTTAGCTCTATTGTAATGTCCGTTTAATGCCTTTATAACATTAATATTACTGTGAATTAGGATGGCGGCATAATAGTCAATAACCATGTCTTTTTGTCTCCAGGGGCACATAAACCTAGGGCGGCGCGGCTACAACGTGCCCCGCGCCGGCACCATCCAAGCCACCCTCTTCAATCCGCACGGTACCGTGGTCAAGATGTTTGTGGTGATGTACGACATGGCAGACATGCCCGCCAACTCCAAGACCTTCCTACGCCAGCGAACGCTGTGCGTGCCCGCCGTGGCGTGCCAGGATGGCGCCAAACCTGATCCACGCGCACTGCGATACCTCATTCATCTGAGGTGAGGATCTTTTTATTGTGTCTTCAAGAACATCTTCTTTTAATACTTCCCAACCTACCTCTTCCCCAACTCCTTCCCGTACCAACTCCTTTGGGGTTGCCATGGCCCCGCTGGCTTCGACAATCAGGAGCAGTTGGGACTCTTGTGCAGTATTCATACAAAAATTGTGTATCAGATTTTAGAGCTTCTTGAGAATTGATTGCCTTTAAACCAATGAATCCCAAAGTGTTTTTTACGAAGGTACAAGGTAAAAAACACTGAGATTCTGGTGAAGACCCCCTTTATTCCACATGGTTCAATGACAAAACAGAACATTGAATGAAAGTGAAGAAAAAGAACAAACAATACGCCTAACCTAATCAAACTTAACTAACTTAACCTATTCTGTTTATACATATCATATTCTGGTTTGTCATTGTTCTGTTATCTTGTTTTGTATTACCTTTGATTATTATGTTCTGGATTTAAGACCAGAAATCAGAGCACTTCAAAAAAATCTTCTTTTAATTGTGTCCACTTTAATCCTTGCTATGCATTTGTACAGGTTCCCTAAATCCAGGAAAAATATTAAATTATTTCAGATTTCTAACCTCAAAGTCCGGCAAGGTATACCTCCACACCGACATCAGAATAATCGTCTCCCGCAAAGCAGACTTGGACACGGCGCACTCTCTAAACTCCGCCATCTCCATGCAGCTCCAGAACGGCCCCTTCCCCTCAGAGAACATCGAAGGAAGAAAGAAAAAAACCGTTGAAACTGGGACATTTGAAAAAAGATCAAAGAAGGTCATCACAACCGACATTCCTTCGAGGATCAATCGAAACTTCGGGGCTTTCGAATCTGACTTGAATTCTAACGAGGTCAAAAAGAAAATGAATCGTTCCGACGGCTGTTTCGAACTAGCGGCGTTTTGTGCACAAAACGGCGGCAGCGAAAGCGAAAGGGACGAAGAAAATAATGCGCGCAGTCGTTCCAATTCTATATCTAAATACGCTTCTAAAGAACTTTCATACGAATTGAGGAGTTTCACTTACGGCCCAGACAATCCAAAGTATTCACCGCGATAAACAATTATTATTGATAAATTTACAACATTTTATTTTACACATGTATTGTAATGGAACTTGTATAATCAATAATTTTATTTGCGAATTTATATTCTTGACACGTTGCTGCTTATGTCACGGCCAAAGCTATAGATTATAGAAATAAATTTTACTGTGGATTATCTATGACAAAAGCAATAAGATTGGGAAATTTATTTTTAAAACCATATTTTTTACCATTAGAATAGATCTCATTTTGTGTTGCGTTTAGGTTTAGGGGGAGCAGCTTTAGATTTATTTGTATAAATGAATGATCCCTGCAATAATTAATCTTCATGTTATATTTTAGATTCTGTTGTTGTGTTGATTCTTTGTGCAAATTGCTGAATTTATATTTTCGTATTAAATATTATAATGAGAGTTGTGTGAATATATTTATATTGGAGGGTGATATAGATCTTTAGCTCGTAAATGACGTGTTATGAACAATGTTCATTTGCAATCAACGGTGAAATTGTTTTGGTGACGTGAATCAATTTTTCATGACAAAATCTTAAATCATTTTTTCTTTTAAAACATCTGAAAATCAATGTCTATGAAATACGTTGCGGATTGATCATACTACTGCCATTTTCTTGTAGATTTATAGAAACATGCCTGTTTCTTATTTTGTTTGAAACCAAACATTTCACCAATTAGATATCGTATGAATTTGTCAAACAAATATATCGGCCATGATGAGTATGTATAAAAATAAAATGTTAACAAAACAAAATTATATTTTATGTTTAAAATTATTCAAATAACATTATGTATTAAAAAATAGATTTATCACCAAAATCAAATATTATTTTTATCCATAGATTACATTTTGTTTTCAATTATTTATTTGAAAATTCAAGATGGCTATCGTTTTTATCATATTACGGGGAAAATGGAGGGAAAACGATTTGAGGTTAAAAATATGCCTTAAATTGAGAAAAAAATTGAAAATTAAGATCATCTCATTGATTTTTGTTTGTTTTTTTTTAAACTTCAATATAACAAATTTAAAAATCGTTTTCACTGTAAATAATATCAATAATAATTATTGTAAAAACATATAATACATTTTATCAAACAGACCACACATACCTATTTCCTTAAAAAATATTTATTTTTCCAATCGCTTCCTACTTGTTTCTGTTCTACAACATTTATATTGTTTTTTTTTTTTGGTTTATTTTATTTTCTTATTTTTTTTTGAATTAATACTCTATTGTTGCCAACATATGATTTTATTATATTCTATAATTTTTTCATAATTTACAATTACATACTTCAAAAATGTCAATAAAATTTTCAATTTTGAACACCATTGTATTTTATTTGAAGCTTATTTTTTTTTACATTGTGAAAGAGTTCCAGTTTTAAAAAAAAATGTATATAGTTTTATGGAATTTTTTTGTTTTGTAATTTTCATTTACGCCAAAATTGTTATTTCATTATTGCCATTTAATTTCTTTTTCTTTTAGTTTTCCTGATTTTGTTAACAGTCCATGTAAAAATAAATATTATATTTCTCCAGTTAGTAAAATGTACCTTCCTTAGTTAGTGCCTCTAGGCGAGATGTCTACTTGTATTAAATTTATTTTGTATTAAACGTATATAATTATTAATTTTATCAAAAATATAAAATGAATTATGATTATTTTTGGTTTTTTATTTTTATTTTATCGTAACAAACATCACCACAATATTTCATAAACCTTTTTACACAACATGATCATGTTTTATTTTGGTTAGTTTTTTCCCTAATTATGATTATTAATCATGTTGTAAGTTCAGATTGAAGAAAAAATTGGCCCAGTGAGAACTCGTACGGATGTCATCGATCTTTGTCCTATTCCTTCTAACGCGTTTTGTTTAAAACCGAAAAAGGCGGAAGATACTAGAATGATGTTGTCACGTACGGTCTCTCGCTGAGACTAGTATATAACTGAGGCTAAAGGGTGTGGGGAGGGGAGGATCAGATCTGGTTATCAAACACAGCTTAAGCCATTTCAAGGATCGTTTTGATTCTGAATGGTGGTCTTTCAGAAGGGCGATAGTGAGACTGTCTACTATTTGATTTTTGCTTTTTCTTTAAGTCTTCTGGCGTCCAGTTTTGAGCAGGCTTCAAAAATGTTTCAGGATTTGACCTGAATTGATTGCGGCTCTCACCCATTCGAAGCTGGCAGTTCCCTTTAGAATGTCATCCCATCTCATCTGGAGATCTCAATTTCTCTTATCCAACCAAGGATCTGATCCGTGTTCCAATGATGTTGAAATTCCACTGGTCATCTGGTAGCTGTGCTACGTGCCCAGCAAAGCTCAATTTGATTGTGATTTAAAATTTGATATGGGTATTCAGACGTCAATCTTAACATTATTAAATTAATCCCATGTGTAATAAACGTCTAGTTGCTAATATTATGGCCACAAAATACAGGGTGTATTGGCACGTACCTGACAAACTTCAACCAGCTTATTCCTTAGCACATTTGGAGTAAAAAATGTTATGGGCACTTTCTGGCCGGTAACATTTTTTTTCAATTAAAAACAAAAAAAAATTAAAAAATCCACACTCCGTCACTGTCATTGGCATTGTTTCTCGTGTTCAACAACTGTTATTAGCAAGTGTGTCAAAAAGCGTCCTCACTCATTCATACACACTAAATAATAATAGTTAAAAATGAGACAAATGGTGCCATGCCATTTCGTTGTGATTGTAAAAGCGCGCCAATGTAGGTACGTACGTACATTATTCAACGAAACTCAAATAAAATATTGCCAGATGGTTTTTTAAACTTTGAAAAAGGATAAAACATTGGTGACATGTGGTGAAAATATGAATGGTAAATTTTTTATTAAAAAAAATGTTACCAGACAGCAAAGTGCTTGTAACATTTTTTACTCCAAATGTGCTAAGGAATAGCTGGTTAAAGTTTGTCAGGTACGTGCCGATACACCCTATATATATACATATATATATCAGAAACACTTTTTTTAGGTAAATTTGTTTGTTTGTAACCCCTTGGAATAAACAAGGATCTTTATGAGACATGTTATGCGATAACTCGAAAGTATGTTTCACATGACATTGCTGTGCCTGATGAATAGGTACCTTGTTGTTCTCAAGAGTTGAACTGTCCAGTCTTTTTGCAATGAAGCATTTACAAGTAAAGAGCGGAAGAATCATCTGCAACACTCTTGAAAGTAAACCAGGTAAAATAATGTTGGCATCTGAAAACCCTTTCATTCTATGCTAGATTTAACGCTCACAGGCCGAGAATCAGTAGTTATGATAACCGATTTGTATAGAGACCAATCTCTAGATCTCCCATTTCCTCTATATCCATCTGTCATATCAACTATTTCTCTTTGGTTTTTATGATACACTAGTGGACCCGGGCAGATATTGTCCTGCCACAGACCCCCTTCTATGTAGGGAAGTTAAAATTTGAGGTTGTATGTATTTTTGCATGAGAAATCTGAAATAAAAACAACAAACCTAACCCAACCTATCATAATTTATTATTTTATCATGTTCTGTTTTATCTGATGACCTTTACTAAATACCCTAGAATATCAATAATACATCCAACTCCAGTAAAATATTGGCATTATTTACTTGTATTGGCTGGCAACTCTGCCCGCTAAAGGTGACTGTGTAGGATGGTATAATCCATGCATAAAATCCATTAAAACGTATGAAAGAAAACCAAGCCTCAACTCACGCCGCTAGGAGGCGCTAGTGTAGCGAACTGCCATCAGAATATATGGGAAAAGTCAGAAGTTGGAGGTATTATAACTATTCTGCAGTATTTGCCCTTACACACGCATATAGTTAAACATAACTTTGAATTTCAATAGAAACACGGGTTTTCTACTCCATTTTCCAACGCCTGTATTAATCTTGCATATTTGATGTGAATCTTAGTTATCTATGCATATTTTGGCCGTGACAAGGGGTTTGTCACTAATAATTATTACGAACTTTTAATAATAATATGCTATGGGCAATAAGAATACGATATATTTTTTTAAAGAAGTTATTTTAGTAGAAGGACATTGTCACATAGATTTTTAATCTGTAGCCGTAGAAGCATGTTTGTGATTTCATAATGTGGCCATCGCCTTAAATAGATGATAATATATTATAACAATAATATTAACACATATTATATCAAAACCTATAATATTTATCAAGTATGGGCTGAAGAACGACAAAGGTTATGTACTGATATTGTGTATATGATTTAAGATTTTTGATGCTTTTTTTGTGAAATAGAGATGTTTTCAATATGTGTACATACCGTGTAAAGGTATCCCAGTGAATGTTGATGCGAATAGAGTACTCAAACAGATGCATTGCTTGTTTGAAGCATGTTTGAAACATGTTATTCGACTTAAAAAAAAAATTTCATCAAAATTGTTATTTTTTTAACTTTTCGCAGCTGTGCCCTGCAATTACAGTGATGAAGAATTTTGGCCCCAAACGTCACCGTATGCATTCATTATGCCTTTGGATATCACTTCTACAGAGTTTGTTAAACACAGAAATCAATATGTCACTTTATCAAGTATGGTATTGTCTTCATTTTGACCTTAACAAAAATATATTTTTATTTATTGAATATTCAGCATCCTGCGCAACTCTGGTTAAATGCACTCAAATTTGCTTTGAAATTAAATGAATTGAATGTGTGAAGAATTCAGACAAGCTATAAAGTTCCTACCTATAACATCCCGTGATTTTTCACAGGTATGCGCTAGTATTATAATAGTAAAAAATTGTCCAATATTCAAATTCAATGATCAAATACTTGTTTCTTTTTCACTAACAAGTAGGCCTAAGCAAGACAAAATACTGTTTCTCAGTGATGCTTTTCATATACATCAATACACACAATGCTAAGTACTTTTTATTCACATCAACTTTAATTGCGGGACCTATCATTTTTGAGGTGGTTTTTTGGAAGAATGTTGGTTTTCATGTTTGAACTTTCAAAATCAATATTATTGAAACATTGACTAAATGATGACGTTTGAAAGCACATGGTTATTTCCACGATTGGGATTTGAACTCAACGATCTTTTCTAATCTGTGACAGCTCTAAACTGAGCTATCAAGACAACCAATACGAAGAAAAATCCCATTCTATACCTTTACTAGTAAGTGGAAACCTTCTTTGAATTAACATGTCTGTGTAAGTTAAGGACACAATGGCCCCACGTAAGCAATGTAGGCAACGTATTAAGACATCTGAACAACTTACATCCATATTTTTCTATGAAAATAGATACTTTAGAAATGCTTCCATGACAATTCAACAAACACACCTTTAAAAAGTGATATATTAAGTCATTAAAGCGATGAAAAACGTGTAAACCAAATAACATAATCTATTTAATATAGTTTTTGTTTCATGACTTGAGTTGTCCGATTACCTTTACTCCTATGCTCATACACAACTTTGATCTGCGCTCTCCAGTGAACATGTGAATGTGTGTTCTTGGGACGTGGCGGTGGTGAAAAGCCGGTGAAAAGCCTTCCAATGAGTTGATTTGACGTTTAAGATTATATTTGTTTGGACGTATGACATTTTTGATCGTTTTGTATTTAAAATGTTACAAAGTGATTTATAACATAAAATTCATTGAATATTACGATACAATGATTCGAATTTTATGCATAGGACAAGTGTGCACATCGGCTTGGAAATGAACATAGTATTGGATGCGCTGCTTATGTGGGCCCTGTGTGTCCTTACCTGAATAGTTCCAAAGACCAATAAGAAATATTTATTTCCAATAAAAAATAATTCGCCGGGTGTAACACCGAAAACTACATGAGCTCAATGTACAAATTCTCCTTTGAAAACTACACGGGCTCAATGTACAATTTCTCTTTTGAAAACTACATGGGCTCAATGTACAATTTCTCTTTTGAAAACTACATGGGCTCAATGTACAATTTCTCTTTTGAAAACTACATGGGCTCAATGTACAATTTCTCTTTTGAAAACTACATGGGCTCAATGTACAATTTCTCTTTTGAAAACTACATGGGCTCAATGTACAATTTCTCTTTTGAAAACTACATGGGCTCAATGTACAATTTCTCTTTTGAAAACTACATGGGCTCAATGTACAATTTCTCTTTTTGAAAATGAGCGATGAAAATCATTTTTCATCAAAGTTACTATATACAATTTTTTATTATTAATTTAAGATGAAATTAGCGGACGGACAAATTTTGTATATTTTTACAGAATTTACCTTTCAAGGGACCGAATCCCCTAGCAAAAGCACATGAATCATATAATAAAGAATAACACAAGAAGTGCCTTGTGGGCGTGTACCGTGATCCAAATATTTGCCTAATCGTGCGCTAATTTCCAAAACTGTGTTTACCGAATTCAAATGGAATGGAGGTCTACGATATCAGACGAGTGTAAGTGAGAATTGTTTCCATTTAAATTTGTACGCAAGTCATTTCTAGTGTTATTCTTTATTATATGACGTCAATAAAGGTTTTATTGAAATGTCGCATATTTGTTATCGCTCCCAAACACCATTGCAGATCGCCAACAAACAAAACAATAACCGCCGTGGTTGAGCGGTCATTCAGAATCGAAACGTTGCTTGAAACTTAAATTTTTGGTGACCAGATCTGAATAACCAGGTACTTCCCATTCTTCCACTTCTCTATCTCCTTCGCTTCTCCACTCTTCAGCCTCACAACGTATGCCATTGGGGATGCTATAGCCCCACTGGCTCCGGATATTTGGGAGCAGCTGGGACTCCTGTGCCGTATTTACGTAAAAAGATACAGTTCACGTTGAGTAAATTAAGCATATTTAGTCAATATCAACTGTTGTTTGTTTGTGATTAATTTTTAGTTTATCATAACATGTTGCGGCAATAACCTAAAAATTAATCACTATAATACTTTTGGCTGTGAAAATCAAATCATATCTGTTGTTTGTTCGTTGGCGATCTGCAGTCGTGCCCGGGAACGTTGACAAAAATCCAACAATGTGCTTGTGCTAGAGTTCCTGATCATCTCTGGAATAATTTGCAATTCTACAGGTTACATCCTGTGAATTAATTACTTGGACCCTTTATTCCAGACAATGACATTAAATGATGCTCAAATACTTGTATCTAACTTGTGTATTCTATTTCAATGATATAATTCCATCGACGAAATTTGAAACAGCTTGGTTAGAATACTTTTGTACGTGTACAGGTGACTGTTACTCAATATCAAATAATTAAGAACATATATAGGACATAGAGACAAGGTAATTAACAACATTTACACTGTTAATTTGCAACATTTATTTTTTATTTTATTTTAACTTCACGTGTCGTCTTGTTAGGCATATGTCTGTGTCTTCTTTGCGGATGTGTGTGGAGGGTCTTGTTGAGGAAAGGAAACAGTGAACCTGGGTATTGAAGAGACCCGTGTTGTAGGAGAAAGGAAACACAGAGGCCGGCAAATCATTCGGAGAGCGCATCAATCTCTCTTCTCTACTCTGTGGCATTATTATGGCACCCACAAGAGTGGGTGCTCTCGACCTGCTCACTTTGCTAGTGGTCCGTAAACGTAAACAACCCGGTTCCTTATTATTTAATTGAAGAATTAATATTATTTAATTAGATCTCCCAACTCGCTCGGCTAACTGTCTACAGAAGACCACGCCTCTAACATCGCTTTTTCTGCAGCGATATTTGCATTATTCCGTCTAGTCAATTTGGGTCGCAATTTTAACTATATTCCATTTTATTTTATCTCCTTAATTGTTAAGAATTGATATTTTTTAGTTTGAATAGGTATGTCTCATATATTTATATGTCCTTGAGTATTAACGTATTAAGTACCAGACACCCTATTTATTTTTAACACTAAATTTTGTTCCATGTTTTTGATTTATAATTTACATATAACTTTGGGTGAGGAATGTACATATTTATTTATTTTCAATTACATAATCCTAATAAATCACTAACTTATACAAGAGAATTAGTATTTTAAGTAAAATATACTATCTAAAATATACACAAAAAATGTATTCTATCAAAAAAAAAAGTATTTGAAGGTAAGATGGATGGAAATGTTATCAAATTAGAGATGTTAGAAAAAGAACAGAGCCCTAGAAACTAAAAAAATCTCACTTGTAGAGCAATAAGAAAAATATTGCACAAAATATATTTTTTTGGATTTTAAAACACCCCACTGTTATTTATGATAGAAAACTCGGAAAAGTTAATATTTTAATAATATTAACAATTCTAATGAAAATATGAAAATAAAATAAGATATCGATCCAGTTAGTCTTATTCCGGAACCAACAATCTACCAATGGGGTATTTTCAGAAACTATGAGTACTGTTGAAAATGTGTGGATTTAAAGTATTGTTTTTCTGATTATGAATATCGTACTAGAAATATGTAATGTTCATTGTTTATTGATTTCAAAACCATCTGAACATTCTGAAACGGTTCCAACTACCTACAACGTCATTATGACGTAGAAAACGCCACTGGCTGGTAAGACGGCTGTCACCAACATTGCCCGGCGTTACGTCAATGTCGCCATATTCACGAATAAAAACAAACATGTCATTTTGGTGGAAAATTATATAATTAATATCTTATCCAACTGAATTAGGGACACAAATGATGCTAATAAGGAGGTATTTACCAAATATAAGTTTGAAATAAGTACATTGAAATCGTTAGAAAAGAGCTGCATTATCGATTTTTGGCGATTTATAACTGAAATCTTCAATTGACGCTACTTTTACGTAGAGGTGAGACGGACTACTAGGTATTTCTAGTTGGAACCAGAATTCTTTTCATGTCAAACTTTTTTCTATCTATCTTCTATCGGAGGACGGCTATCATCGGGCAAACTTCACATTGCAGGTTGCTAGCAGTCAGTGGAACTGCACTCGTACTAGTCATAACTGTGTTTTTAGTTTCCTATTACTGTTCCAATCTGCGTAGCAACTAAATGAAGAAAATAATATTTAGATAACATTCTGTTTAGAAGTTTTATAGGCAATTTTCAATTTGGCTTTTGGAATGACTGTTTGATCAGCTATTATTGGTAGGAAGTAGGAATTTTGTATTTCATCCATTCATAAATCAGAAACAATTACTAGTATCAACCAATAGATGATAATAGAATAGAAACAAGGGAAATTTGGCGTGAAAGCATACAGATTGTCGCAGAGTTACAACCAAACTGCACGGACTTTTAAAGCGGAGGTGCCAAACAGGGCTGTCTTAAGCCGTGAGGGGGCCCCTGTGCATATTGCGGATACATTTCTCAAAGAGAATATCGCCTTGACTTCTTCGCGCTTGGTAAGTCGACGCACAGCAGAGCTGGCCCAGCACTGAGTTTGGGGGCCCTTTTTGGAAGCCAAAACTATACATGAAATCAACAAAAACACAAAAGAATGTTTCTATACTTGTGCCCCGCGTGCCCTTAAGATAAAGACGGAACTGGGGGGTAATTCTGTATCTTTTACATTATCTAAATCGGAGTTAAAATCAGTCGGGTGTATTACATCATCAGAACTTCTTTTGTATCTTGATTGTCTTCCTAATACATCTTCATCAGAACTCCTGTTATGTATGTTACATGTGACTGTTTACATTTGGCTAACGCAAAAGATACAGAATCACCCCGCTGAATTGGTGCCAATGAAAGTTTATACCTTTGGAGTAGGTATGTAGGTAGAAAAAATGGTGGGGCGTCGCTTTGCGTAGATGCAATTTGCGGTAGTGTAAATGAACAATATTGGCGACGCTTTTATGCACAAGGTGTCATTTTTTTCAGAGATTGATGTGTCATTTTGTGCCACTCATAATCGAAGGGTTCATCTTCCTGTTTTCGGTTATTTCTGTTACCAACATATATAGTTAACTAGTATGTTTATTATGTTATTATGATGTAGATTTATTTAACGGGCTCTGTACTTATGAATATTTACTCACGTATTGGATACAAATGTTTTGGCAAGTCGCTTAGTGTTGGGTATGTGTGTGCAGATAACTGAATAAATTGATGAAAAATACAATTCTGTTTGTTTCATTATATTTTACTAAGATTCCAACTTGGTTTTGCCTCAGTCATCTGGAATCCGCAATATCCTATTAATATTTATCGCATCAGTGCACCAGCTACCAAGCAAGGAGAGGGGGGGAATCAGAATAAATTACAAAAAAAGAATATGAATATGTATACATATATTACACACACTTTTTTTTTCAAAAACTAACTTCTTCCACATGTCATTACTGGTCACTCAGTCGAGTAAAGAACCACCCAACCCCTCACCCCGTCCCTAATACCTTCTGAGTGCTTGGCCGAGACAGTGCATTCAGTCGATTCATAGTCGAGTGCTCGGCTGATGTGATCAGTACAGTCAGTACTCGCCTAGTGGTGGGCGAGTGATTCACACGAGACAGTGGATAGAAGCAAGGCCCAATGATTCGGTCGAGTAAGCTCTGCTTAAATACTCAATTCTGAAATTCACTCGCTCTCCACTCGGTCAGTGTGATCAGCCGAGTTAGTCAGTGAAAGAAAGAAAATTCAAAATTTGACGTTTGTTGTAAAACTCTCTTAATTTTTCTCTTCTCCCTCCATCGCGAAACCATGTTAACAGCACTTTAAACTAATCTCAAGGAACTGACTCTCCCACTGTCTGTCTCTTTTACACGTGATCACCTCTACTCTCCAATAAGTTGCTTGGCCGACTAACAAAGCGAGTGACTCGGCCGAGTGCTCAGAAGGTGTAATTTGGCATTTACTATTTTTAGTTGAAAAAAAAAAACACCAGACACAAATATCATGTACGTTTTTTAACTCCAAGTAATCTCAGGTATCCCTTAACACCCCTTATATCTATGTCTACAACTAGAATTTTATAACTGTACTTGTAATATCCAAAATATTCTCTATAACCAAATATATACTTGAAATATCCTCCGAAATTCTTCGAATAACGTCAGCAGATGAGTCCGCTACTCGAATTTCATAATATGGATTCGGAACACAAGAGTGACCCACAGGCTAAAAAAATATTGTTACATGCGGAACACGAAAATGGTTTTCCTCCGAATTTTGCAGCATGATGGGATTCAGAAAACTAGGTTATTTTTATACTCGATACACGAGGATGGTTTTATTTTTAGAATTTGACTGCATCTGCACGAGTTCACACTCACACCTACATTCGGAATAAGAAAATCGATTTCTTCAGAATTTTGCACCAAGAGTCTGTGTAACTCGAATTTTAAAAGGAGGAACACGAGTTTTTGGACATAAGTGAAGCAGCCGTGCACCAAAATATGCGACGCGCGGCCCCTGCGTATTTCAATTTATTTTAATTATTTATGATGAACGTATTACTAAAATCTCAGATGTTTGTAGAGGGATCCCTCGGGAAGTTACTAATTTATCGCCTAGAAAAATAAAATCTGATGATTTGTGCTAATTTTATACTTGAAAACGTTTTACGAAATTTTCAAACCGTTTTATATAAAATATTTTGATGGTGAGTCTTGTTTTTATTAATCTCAAATATAAATAACTTACATCCGTAGATATCCCTCTAGAAATATTTGAGATTTTAGTAATACGTTCATCAGAAATAATTAAATCGTGAGCGTCGGGCAAACCCCCGTTATTAGCAAACCCCCGCTATTAGAGTCTTAGGTCGCCTTAACCATTTACTCGTAAATGGGCAGAAGTGGATAGTAAGATAGTGAAAAGGAAGATTAAACACAAAACATATTGTAATTATTATTCCCCCACCATTTATCAGAATAGCTTTTTTTCACAATTCTTCACAAAATTCCAATCAGTACCTACAATAAGTATAAGAGGGAAAATTTAGTGCGTTGCTCTGCCAAGGGGTAGGGAAGTCAGTACAGGTTTTAAACCGGTGATTTAATCACCCCTAGTCCTAAAGCGATGGCTGTAAGCAGGAACTGCCATTGACGTTTTGATTTCTCTGGATTTTTGAATAACGCCTTAATTAAGCGAAAAAAGCTTGATCATTATAAAAATGTAGATATACTGAAGAATGCTTTAGATTTAGATTTAAAATCGTCCAACTAAAATCGCTCTGTCTGAATGGGGTATTTGATTATCAACTAGGCAATAGACCACCAGTGTTGCCAAGTTAGCATATTATACGCTAAATTTGGCATAATTACTCCATGTTTAGCATAACTATTATGCTTTTAGCATATAGCATATTTATTTGGCTTATTTTTACAGAAACATGAAAATAATAAAAACCAATTTTTTAACTAACAAAAATGATATTGATTGAAAAACTGGTGTCTCAATGGAGAAACATAGTTCACATTAAATGGGAATCCTTGATTTCCGCTGTAGAGTTTTGGAATGAAGTCATGCAATATAAAGAAGCAGCTAATAATAACCCCTTCGGTGATTTATGTCAGTTTGCAATGTCTATTTTAACATTGCCGCATTCAAATGCGGACATTGAACGTGTATTTAGCCAAATGAGTCTGGTCAAAACAAAACTCCGAAATCGTTTGGCGGTGAGAACCCTGAATGCCATTTTGTACGTGAGATTTGGCCTAAAGAGAGCAGGAAAGTGCTGTTATTCTTACACTGTTCCTGACGAAGTACTACGCTGCATTGGGACCAAAGAAAGTTACGACTCCGTCTCTCAGCCTTCCACATCAGCTGCTGTTAATGAAGAAGAAGAAGATGAAGATATTTTATTTCTAAGTTAAATTTATGTTAGCTTTTTTTGGTATTTTTTAAAGTAATTTAGCATTTTTCTGGCATATTTTTCCCATCACTCTATTTCTCAATAAATACTAAGTTAAATTTATGTTGGCTTTTTTTGGCATTTTTTAAAGGAATTTAGCATATTTCTGGCATATTTTTCCCATCACTCTAGCATATTTTGAAGTAGTTGAGTTGGCAACACTGTAGACAACACACAGCACACAGAAGTTATAATATTTGATATTGTTCCAAGTAGGTACCATGAACGGCAATTTTAAAGAAAATACTATGCAGAATTCACGCGTTTATAGACGATTTTTCTAATGAATCCTAGAGATATGCGCTAAACAGTTAAATACAGGTGCATTAAATTACCGTAACACTGTAGCAGTTTATATGTCTCCATATAAAAATTAGTGATTTTTTGAAAGAGGAAAATTTCCAAACAAAACGCTTTAAAAATTCGAGCGCTTGGCTTGATTATATTTTTTTATCCAGTGGTTATATCTTGAATCTTACGCATTTTAAAGTGACGTATCTGCAAGACATTCAACACCCTACGAGATGTAAACATTTTCAACTATACCTTGAAAACATGACAAACGTCAAACTGGATGAATGATGAATTCATCCAGTTTGACATGACGAGAAAATTATAGATACCAACTAGGTCAAATCACAATGACATAAAAAAATATTCCAGGTCATAAAACCACATTCGGACAAAGAAATTATATTTATTTTGCGACGAAACTCCACAATACCCTTCCACTGATATAAAGCGAATAGAAAATTAGAATTATTACAAATCAACAGAGATGTGCTTTATTTCAAATAAATCCATTTCAAATGGAAATGCAAAATGCAAAATGGGTATTTTCCATTTTGCATTTTCAATGCTTTTCTAAAAACCATTTTGCATTTTAAATGCTTTTCTAAATGCATTTTCCATTTTAAATGCTTTTTTGCAACATTCTTCCTACTATCTCCACTCATCTTTTTTTTATAAGCCCCAAATATCAGTCGGTCCTCAGCCTCGCTATGAGAGATAATTTACATTTGTCAAGTTGCTCCCTGGTAGGAGCCCTGGCAATTGAGTGATACCATTACAAAAAATGTTACATTACTATGTCTATGAAAGGTGATTTTCAGCCCACTGTGGGCTATGACGCTGTAATACATAGTATTAAATGTTAGATAGCAGTTTCTATGTTTTTACGTTGGCAATATTAGTCCCGCGCAAATTTTTTGTGGTTTCATAATCTGTAGTCGTGGTGTTTTTAGATTTACCATCATGTAATATGTTTGTTCTACATTGATGTCCATTATTAAATGACAAAATTGTTTAAAAATTCTATAATTATTTTAATTGTTTGACCTGAGAAACCATTTTGCATTTTCAATGCATTTTGAAAATAGGTATTTTGCATTTTGCATTTGAAATGCTTTTCTAAAAACCATTTTGCATTTTCAAATGAAAAAGTTTTGACCTATTTCCATTTTGCATTTCAAATGGTTTTGGGTACCCATTTGGACATCTCTGCAAATCAAGAATAAAAATCTGGCTGAAAGAGAATAATGAAAAAATATTAAAAAACGATATAGAAGACCAATAAGACCGAAATTAATAACTTTAGTCCGCCTCAGCACGTTACAGGTTACCCTAGTGAGGAGGACTAAGAAATACAATTTACTTTACATAAATTTAATATCATATTTTGTATGTAGGTACAATGTTTAAATAGTCGCTATAATAAAAAACTAATTTTTAATGTTTCCACTGTTCGCATTGTTTATTTTGTCTTTAAGTTTGTTTATCAATATAAAATATAAACAAATCATTAAAAAATGGAAAATACATTTTTTTTTCTAAGCGATTACCTTCAATGCAAAATTTTTTTTTGCTCCAAAAATGCAATCGTTTGATGCACTTCCTCAAAGCCGTATGCGTCACTCGAATGGAGAAAGGAAATGAAATGTATATTATTAAATTAATACAATACAATATAGGTTAAGTTGGATAAATCCTCAAAGTTCACATGAAAACGAACAGCCCACGGGAAGTCCTGGTAATGCCGGCCTCAATTCATAATTGTTTTATTTTAATTCGTTCGCATTGAAAAAGTTCCACACCGAACTACACTCGGTTTATGTCGCTTGCTTAGGTTAGAGAATTTTCATTAGATAGTGACGTTTCTTTGGACAAATTGTATGCCTAATGCCTCGTTCAGACGTTTCAAATTTAGTTGATCAACTCTATGTTGAGTGACACTTTAAAGCAAATTGACAAAGTGTGAACCCTCTTTCAACAAAGTTGAT
Source organism: Hesperophylax magnus (assembly GCA_026573805.1). Taxonomy (NCBI): domain Eukaryota; kingdom Metazoa; phylum Arthropoda; class Insecta; order Trichoptera; family Limnephilidae; genus Hesperophylax; species Hesperophylax magnus. The sequence continues at coordinate 4,820,395 of JAIUSX010000184.1, read as the reverse complement.
CAAGTTTTTTTCTAACAATTTTTGTCGTTCAATAAAAGTTGATCAACTAAAATTAATACATCAGAACGCGGCATTATTTGAACGAAAATAAAAATATATAACATATGACTTATAATTAAGTAAGTTTTTATAGAAATTCTGGTTTTCGTTTATTAAATAAGAGAAAATTAGAAACACACTTACTTTTTTGGACGCACGTACGCAGGTACGTCGGTACCTAAGCAATCGACATAAATCGAGTGTTGTAAGACCCTGCGCAGAAAATTAATATCAGCGCAGTTCGGTGTGGAACTTTTCTGCTCAGGGTCTTGCAGCATTTGGTTTATGGAGATTGCTTACGGACCCGTGGTAGGATGGGTTTAGTTGGAACCTTGGTAGGTGTAGGTACCTACCTACCTATTCTATATTCACCATAAAAAATTGATAGCAATGCCTTTTATTAATGTAGGAATATCGTAAATAATAATAATAAATAATAATAATATTTAAGTTTATTTCAGCTGGACAGAGCGGTGTGTGCAATGCTCTGCCTGCCATAAAAGTTTACATTTAAGTTAATACATAAAAATAAAATGAATAAAGAAATAAATAAAAATAAAAATAATAAATAAAAAATCAATACATTGATGTGCACATTAGATGTGCACATTAGGTCTTTATGGTGGCTTGAGTGAAATTCTCCATCTCCGGTGTAGAGGCGCTCCCTGCCACTGGGCAACGGCCTGGACAAGAGTGTTGTCCGATCTCTGGTAGCGCTGCCTCGTCCCGGCTATTCTGTGGCACATCAAAGCAGCGAACCCATGCACCCTTCCTTCGGTGAACATCTGTGAGGCGCTGCATCGCCAGGGGAGGCCAAATAGGGCTCTGTATGCGTGGTTGTACTGTACTGTAAAAGGTCTTTCTCATAAAATTAGTTTGCGTCCAAAAAAGTTTGTATGTTTTTAATTTTCTCTTATTTAATAAATCAAAATCAGAATTTCCTCGGAAATCATAAGATTTGTAAGTAAATAAAACTTACTTAATTACGAGTATAAACCAAACGATATATATTTTTATTTTATTTCAAACATTTCCGCGTTCTGATCTATTAATTTTAGTTGATCAACTTTTATTGAACGACAAAAAATATTTTATAAAAACTTGATCAACTATGTTGAAAGAGGGTTCACACTTTGTCAATATGCTTTCAAGTGTCATTCAACAGAGTTAACTAAATTTGAAACGTCTGAACGAGGCTTTAGGAATAAAATTTGTCCAAAGAAACGTCACTATCCAATGAAAATTCTCTATTCAAATTTTCTTCTGGCAGGTAGGTAGCTACTAAAATAATGATTATTAATGAACGCTGGACGGAGCTATTCGAGAACATTTTGAAGCCGGGGGGCATAAAATTTGTCCAAAGAAACGTCACTATCCAATGAAAATTCTCTATTCAAATTTTCTTCTGGCAGGTAGGTAGCTACTAAAATAATGATTATTAATGAACGCTGGACGGAGCTATTCGAGAACATTTTGAAGCCGGGGGGTAAGGAGGAAGATATATGAAAAATTCCAAAACCTAAAAATTTAAATGTTCAAAAGTTTGTCACACAAGATGGCTGCCTGGCAATTTCCCCTCACCCAAGATTTAACTTTAATGCCGTACGAAATAGCGCTAATGCCCTGTCCAGGGCTTTTTAGGTCCATGGCTCATGCAAACTGTGGCTGGATTCGAACACAATTAAATGCTAGTTACGACCAGTCATAAATTTGATACCCGTGTACAAGAATATTTTTTGAATTCGAACAATTCATCAAAATTCAACGTTAATTTTCGGGTTCTGTGAAAGTCCTATTCAAGTTCTGTTATTACATCATTATAGGGTAGTTGCTTGACAAAACTGAAATAATAACAGAACTTGAAAAAATGTTTCACAGAACTTAATAATTAACTTTGAAATTTGAAGAATTGTTCGATTACTTTGAAACAACCCGTCCTTAGGATGAATTGTTTCACAGAATTTGAACAATTCATTAAATTTATTAGTTTTCAATGTGATTTTCAATTTCTGTGAAGGTTCTGTTCTAGGTACGGCGTAAATAAAATAATCCATTGCTTTATTAATTTAGAGCGCTGAAAATACCTGCCTTGGATGAAATGAGATCAACTTTTCCATCGCGAGAAACAATGGCTTAACATTTTAATTAATTCCCGGCTTTGCAACAGTTTATCCCCGCGGCAAATGAACCCACAACTGAATGAATTTATTTCACGACTTAACGACATTTTAGGGATTCAATTTTAAAGTAGCCCAAGTACAAAAATATGATTTTCTAATGGTTGGTGAAATCTAGTTTCAAATCTCCAAATTTGTCGCGGTAGCAAAGATTTGTCACGTTATACTCGTATAAGTGCTAGATAATCTCAGTGTTTTTCCCTGGTGACCATTGGCACCATCACCAATCAGAATCGAAACGTAGCTGGAAATGGCTTTTTGCCATGGTTGGTGACTAGATATGAATAGCCAGGTACTTCCCAACCTTGCTCTTCACCAAATTTTCCCCTAACCTCTACCTAACTGAGGTATAGTCCAACTGACTTTACTGAATGCTGTTACAAATATTTCAATGGAAGATGCTCTGAGGAACTAGCGTCATTGATCCCTTTGGCACCGGTGCGTTGTCGGGAAACAAGTTAAACGCGCGCCCAACATTTGTACACAGTTGATATTTGTCACACGAGTACGGGTCGTTTTTACGACTCGTTCATGAATTCAACAGCTCGGCTGTGAAACTATTTGCCAGCATATGTCTCTTCAAGATACATGTTAACTTGTTCCTCTCCCCAAAAAGATCTCCCACACAGCATCCCCAAAGATGACATAGGCCTTGAGAGAAATTATTTTCATAAGGGCTTAACAGTTAAGAGGAAGCTATAAGCCAAAAATGTGTATCTTCTTGGTATACCTTATATTGTAGGTAATAGGCATTAAAATCGCTTGACAAATGGAATCTAGAAACGTTCGATTTCAAGCAAAAAAAAATTATAAGAAAGTAAAAAAGTTAATCAAGTGAAACTGTCACAGATAATCTTAGCTATAATACTGCATTTTTTAAAGTTGTTTCCTTAAATTTCTATTGAAACATTTTTTTTTTAAAGTTTACATTTATATTTTTTATTGAGTAATTTATTTTGTTATTTATATTCTACTCAAGCGAAACGATAGGAAAACGTTCAATTTATCTAAAGCATATTTTTGGAATTTATAATGTACCAATTCGTAGTAAAGATCAATCAAAATAGTGATTTAGCATTAAGCTTTGCCTTAACTGGTGTACTTAAAAAATGTTTCAAAAACAACTTTAAAAAAATACAGTATTATAGCTAAGATTATCTGTGACAGTTTCACTTGATTAACTTTTTTACTTTCTTATAATTTTTTTTTGCAGTTTTTTATTTTTATTTTTTCTATTACATATACTGTCTAATTGGACCGGAATTCAATAATGTTATATAAACGATATATTGGGTTATTGTTTTTTTTTATTTTTTATTTGTGTTCAAATTTATTGTAATATTATCTTTTACACCAAGTGATAAAAATATCCAAAAATAAGGTTATTGATACAATAAAATATAGGTGTACAAGAAGATACACTTTCATTGATATGGGCTCATGATTTTGTTATTTTTCTAATAAAACCTTTTGAACCCAAAAAATAACTTCTTAAAACTAAAATTAAGAAAATTCGAAATATAAAAAAAAAAAAAAATTCTTAGTAACTCAGAAAGTTTTTTACAATATTTTTATGTGATTCCGCACAAAAGTCCCAACTGCTTCCAACCGTCTGGAGCCAGTGAGTCTATGACATCCCCAATTGGGGCATGTTGTGATGCTGAAGTTAGCGGGGAGGGGGAGGATAAGGGGAAGAGAAAGGTAGGTAAGTACCTGGCTATTCAGATCTGGTCCACAAACACGGCCAAAAACCGTTTCAAGCAACGTTTCAATTCTGGAATTGTTGTCTTACCCAGGGCGATGCTGAGAGTATCTTCCACATTTTAAATGAGCAATTTGTGAAATAACACAAATGAATCAAATAAAATTTACTAGATTGGGATTTGATTCAGCTACCTCCAGCTTGCTGGTCAAGAGCCTTACCCCTTGACCATGGAGGCCGTCAAAAAGAGTAGAGTAGAGAAAAAAAAACAATCATCCTTTTCCGTGATTTTTTTATACTCAGATATAATAAAAGATTATTTAAATTTGAGTACAAACTTAAAAAAAATAGGAAGTTACAAACAATTTGTATGTGTTATAAGCATACTGCAGTGGATATAACGAAATATTTCACATTTTGTGCAGAAAATGTTAGTTTTATTGTCGTTTTTTCGAGGGAAAAAAGTTAATCTTTAGTATATGGGTATCAAATCTGACCCGAGAGAGCACGTAACTTCGAAAATAATAGTTAAGGCGATGCACTACGTCGTGTAATATTTTAAATCCAGCCGTTATCAATAACACCCCTTACGTAGATGGCGATAAGGTTTAAATTCCCGCTTAACACCATCCGCCTGTTTTGATTTATGCAAGAAAAAAACATGGCCAAAAAGTGCCTTTTATTTTATTTTGCGGATGTTCATGCATACATATTTATTTTTTTTTCGATCATTTTATAAATAACTTAATTTGCCACATTATACAATAAAATCATAACCGAAAATGGGTTCGTAAGTAGGAGAATTTGAACTTTAAAGAATTTGAACTTTAAAGCAGTTTTCATAGGCCTTTACATTATTTTTTTCTGGGCTCATAAAAAGACTTATCTAAAAAATACTCGATTATTTCAAAGGCCAAGATGTATTCTACTCGGAGTATTTAATTAAATGAAACATTTGTAGGCGACCAAATTTTCAAACAAAAAACACATGATTTTGCATTACTACGTATGGCATCGCCTGTGCATCTAGAACGCAGTGTTCTGTGGCATTACGTACGACTGAGGAATATTGGGTACGCAGTGTGTGAATAACGATTGTTGAATTTCAGTCGATCGTTTGACCCATGTATACTAATGTTTAAAAATACGCTTGGGAGCAGTTACGATATTAGTTATCTTGTGCGATATTCACACACAAACAGCACAAATGAAGGCGGGCTGATCAGGGTGTCATGAACGGTGCCAAGTGTAGCAATTTGGGGGAAGTGTGTTCTAAATCGGGCTTAAGGTCATGTCACAGCTCCCCCTTCCCACTACTCCTACGCTTTCAGATGATAACAGGCAATTGCCAATTTTTCGCTCCGCCAAGCAAAACATTGTATCGGTGACTGGATAATGTGAATATTATCAGTCTGTACGGGGTGGTGCAATTTCAGTTATTCGCTGTATTTTTTATTTGAATTCCAACTGCTACTAACTCTCTAGAGCCAGTGTGGTGAGACTATGGAATACGGTAGTGTGAACGGGAAGGAAGGATGAGGAGGTTGGGGAATTACCTGGCTATTCAAATCTGGTCACCAAACACGGCTAACAATCCATTTCAGGCAACATTTCAATTCTAAATGGTGGTATGGGTGTTTCTGTTGGGATATTATATCAAATAAGAACGCTATCAAAGTTACTTACAGGAATATTTACAATCAGTTAACACTCGTAATTTAATATTGATATTTAAACAAGAAGGTGATGAACGAACACGGAAGCACCTCCCAGGTAGTGGTAACCTCGGCAGTCAGGAACATAATGCATCGGTTCGGGTTAGCTAACGGCTAGCGTGGTGTCTATATATTATTTTAAGTGAATTTATTTTCATACAACACATATTAATTAAATTATATTTACTTGTGCGCGCCGGTATTAAAACCTGCAACCTCCGTATTGCTAGTCGAGAGTCTTACCTCAACCACGGAAGATGTCAAAATACTAGTTAAAATACCGGTTAAGTAAGCAGTGAACCTTTGTATATATTATGTATTGTATATATTACAAACCGCTGCTTACACCTTCCAGGATACCGACCCAGAAATCATAGATCAGACCATACGTGTAGGAAGGCGAAGAAAACCTGAATCAACAATCAGACTACAATGTCTCGAATACGAAACACGAATTGAAATATCGACCATTGATACCGCGATACGAAAACTGCTGACGAACGTGAAGGAATGCAGGGAGATGCAAAACATTCATACAATGAACCGAGTCAGCGATCCTGCCAGTTCGATGTCCAGACGCTTTGCTCCAACCCGTGGAAGACGAGAACAAAGGGATCATTACCTATATAAGCGGAGGAGGACCTAAGTACTTGCATCATTCTACTCGCTTCAACAAGACCGACTCGGCATAACGTTACTCCGCACGATCGAACACTCTGTACTTAACGATTATCGATGTTATAATTTTAGTGTAATTTATTTGATTCAACAACAAGTCTGTTAAATCTTCTGTTGAGTTTCCTGACTATTCTATTTGGCGTAGAGAAGCATTCAACTTCTTACAACTGTAAATCTTGGAAACGCCAATTAACCAACATAACGATCCAGCTGAAACTCGTTGTGGACGACAATGCAGATAATATACGAAATAAATGTTGTTCCTACCCGATCGGCATTTGGCGAGGTTGGTGGAGTTGTCGACTCCAGTTCCTGGGTTGGGTTCAATACTTTTTTTCAAGTTTTAAAAGACAGTTTAAAATAGATGGAAGAGTATTATAGTAAAAAAACTTTGATTTTAATTTGTATTTTTGTATGTATTTTCTCCAACATAACTTGCCAAGATATTCAAGGGAGCTTGCAATGATTCAACACAAAGGACTATCCCATCAAAACTATAGTTTCAACAAATCCCCATTTCTGCAAAAACAAAATTCACGTATTCGATTGAGGATTGGACACTGTTCCGTTCCTTCTCATCTTATTAAAATTCACGTGCTTGACTTCTCAGATTTTACATTCAGAAGTGGGAACTTTAGATCACTCACTTTTTGGTTGTCCCTCTCTAAATAAATATCCTCTCTTCTATCAAGCCTTATCTAAAATTGCCTCCCCCCATTCAACATCTCATCTCTTGTAAGTCTGATTTCGACTCTAATCTTCCATATAATTTTGAAATTTGCTAATTTAAACTAAATTAATATATAAATTCACCTTCACTCTCTCAATAATTTGAAATGATGGCCTAGAACACCTTTAAAGTCAGAAAGACTTGAAAAAAAACTTGCCACGATGCAATTTGAGAAATTTGAGAAACGCGCAATGGAATTATGAAAACAAACAAAAAAATATATCTAACATCGGAACCAACGGATTTCCTTACGAGTAGTGATAGCAAGGGTAAATCGACCTTACTTCAGGCACACAGACACGAGCACAATACACTTCTAACGGCTTATCTCTTCAGGGGTCGAGGATGACTCTGTTCCGACAAGCCAGAGTGGTTTATACGTACTCTCATCGCCTAGGTGAAAACCACAATTCATAATAGTATAGTTGCTTGAACTTTTATCATATCATAATTAGTTTTTGGGTATTATAACGTGTTACGCTTCCACCTTTTTAAGCCAAAGTTTTGGAAAGCGTTATAGCGCCCATCAAACAATGGCTAAAAGAGGAAACGCAGCACGACGAAATAACCCATAAACTAATCACGACAATACTCTTGGCCGTGAAAATCTCAAATCATATCTGGCTTTGGTTGTGTTTGGTGATTAGATTTGAATAGCCAGGTACTTCCTAACTTTCTTCTTCCTCGTCTCCTTCTCTTTCCGATTGCTTCAACTCCACAACATACGTTGATTTCCTTAGTCCTATTATATTTTATTTCCTCTGCGTGCGGCACAACCACGTAAGACCAATAAAATGTATTTAGAATTGACGACGCAAGTGCCATTTACGAGTACATACATTATATTGAGTTAATATGGTCAGTTCTTAGCGTAGGTTTTCATCAATTATGCGGCCTAGATATTTTATTTGTTTGAAATTTTCTATACTTTCGCAATGACATGTTGAGGAGGATTGTGAGCAGTTGTGTAATTTCAGAATGAACTTTATGTTATGATGTGTGTTATTTTAAAATTATTTAAAGTTAGTTGGTTTTGATTGAGCTATTGTTTGATGATAGCAACACTTTTCTCAGCTTTGAGGAATGTCTTGATACGATATCTTCAGCGTATGTCATCGATGTTGCCTTCTGTAATTAGATCGCCAGGATCATTAATATAGATAAGAAATGTTAGGGGGACTACAAGACTACCCTGGGGCACTCCGTAACTGATCCAAAGGGGTTCACTTTTTAAGTTGTTGATAAAAACATGTTGAGTTCTTTCTAACATACTGACTGATGAGTTAGTGGATGCAATCTGTTTGAATGTTAACTAACTAACTAACCATTACACCGTTTCCCCGCAGGGGTAGGCAGAGAGTACGGACCGCCAAACAACTCGGTCTTGGTACACACTTCTTGCCTCATTCACATTCATACAAACCTTCTATTATTCTGACTCTTATTTTGACATGGCCCGACCCGAAGTATCTGTTCACTTCTTGATCTTGATCGTGCCATTTATTCCCCGAGCGTTCCCGACTGCTTTGAATATTTGTTATATTACTTTAAATAAATTATCTAAAGTTAATAGTAGGATAAAGTCTTAGAAAAAATGTACAGCGCCCTTGAAGATTTTTTTCACGATAACAGCGCTATGCAAATCATTCAAATTAAGTCTTTTGTGGGGTATTCACATTAAAAAAATACTCGCCCACCTAAACAGAGTTTTATTTGGTGGCAAAATTAACACATTGTTTGAATTAATTATTCTGTAATTATTAACTCATTAAATCATGTTTATTTTCGTGCTGTAAAAGCAGATTACTTCCACGTTTCCAGATATACTTCTACATACATTATTAAGCATAATAAGTAGACATTAATTAAAAAAAAAATGTTTTCGGGATTAATTTTGGTCATCGTACACAGAAAGGACCCTTTGTAAGTATATTATTAATAGCAATGTATTCAACAAATAATAATAAAAACATCGTTAAAAAATTGGTGGGCTTTTGACATGACACGGTTCTTTTGCTTAAAGTAAATGGTATATACTCTCAGTATTGCCCTGGTCAAAGACAACGATTCAGAATAGACTGGTTGCGCGTTGTTTGAAATGGCGATAGCCGTGAACGATGACAAGATTTTTCTTCCCAGTCTTTCTCTTTCTCATCTCCTTCTTTTACCTACTCCATTCACCCTCAAAACATTACCCGACCGGGGATGCCATAGGATCATGAACCTAAAAATCCTTGACAGAGCATTAGTGTAATTTTGTATAAATGGCATTGTAGACTGACATGACTATCTTGCATGACAAATTTTAGAAATGATTTGTATGCAAAGTGGTGCATAATGAACTACCTATTATATTTTTTGTATTGTTAATACAGTTATAATGGCTTATGATTTCTATAGTATTTTTGATGAGACAAGGAATGGGATGTCATTAAAAAAATAAGTAGTTTTTGGCAGTTTTCAAACATCTTTCCCCTCACACGCGGCTTCAAATTGTTCTCTATTAGCTCTGTCTAGTGCTCGTTATGTTCATGGCATGAGCGGGAACCTACTAAGAACTGTCAAATCGGAATTATCATTATTTTAGTAGCTACCTGCCCGAAGAAAATTTGTAAAGAGAATTTTCATTGGATAGTGACGTTTCTTTGGACAAATTAGGCCTCACGTCTAAGAAATGCACAAAATAATTTGCAAGTCAGATAGAAACATTACACCTATAAATTTATAAGACGAGAATGCCAAATTTTTTATAAATCCCAACCAGGAATTATTAGATTCCTGGTCAGATAAAATTAATCACGAAAAACACTTCAATTATCTCAACCAAACGTATGTTAACAAATTTAAACATACGTTTGAGAGCTGAAATAGAAGGATTTATGCTTGCCATTCAGGATAGTTTACTAAAAATTATAGGAAGAATAAAATCAAAGATACAAATCAAATTGATGATTTATGATTAGCGTCGTCCGAGTACCTATAAATTTAGGCACAATCAAGTTTTAAAAATAATTCACCAAAGTTTGGTAATTAAACATAAATTGATTGACTGCCGTAATATAGTGCCATATCATGAATACGAACCAAATTCATTTTTAGAAAATGAATGTTATAAAATATATTATGATAAAACAGACCGAACGATTAGTCATAATAGACCCGATATAGGTTTACATGACAAAATTTAAAAAATAACTTATATCATTGATGTCGCTATTCCAAATTCCTGTAATATTCAAAAATCTGTTAATGAAAAAATAAGAAAATACACAGACTTAAGAATTGAGATTAAAAGAATTACCATTTATTATTTCGGATACTGGCATTATACATAGCTCTCTCATTCAAAATGTAGGCGAATTAGATCTGTCAAAGAATTTATATATAAAAATGCAAAAATCAGTCATTTTAAATACATGTAGGATTGCGAAAGATTTTTTAAACATTTATATTGAGGGTTCAGTAGGATTTATAGGTCTAGTTAGGAATTCTAGAGAGCCGAGTCGGTGAATTATTTTCGCATTTGATCTCTGGAGAGTTGACGTGTTGTTCTTGTATTGTTTTGTATTTATTATGCTTATATAATGTGGATTGACTAGATGATTATTTATGGAAGGGTTTAGTTTTTCCCGTGGTGAATATTTAACCCGGACATAAAGTCGAAATAAAAAAATAGCAGTATAGCATTTAAGTATCATTTCACTTCAATTGCGCTTTACTATATCAAACTTAAAAACGGTAATTTAGTATTCGTGATCATGTTCTTAAAATTATTACTACAGTGTGCCTTATCCAATACAGATCTAATAATATAACACTAAATATACTGTTATACAAAGCGATGATAAAACAAAGAATAACAAAAACAGTGCTATTATATCATATGACAAAACATTAAACTTAATTTAACTAAAACATAATATAAAAACAGGAGGCAGTTTGTGTGCAGAAATGAGAATCTTCTGAGCAGACATTTAAAAAAGGTACAATAAGGAAGCAACCGAAACCAAACAATTACCGGAAATTTGAGAATATGGCTTATTATAAAGAATTGAAAAGAAGTTAAGATTTATAAATGGTAATATTTTTAAATAATTTTGTTTTTAAAGCCTGTTTAAATTCAGCCTAATTCTGGAGATGAGCTGAGGGAAGTTTATTCCAAATGAGCGGGCCAGTTACACGAAAAGACCGATCATAGTAAATGAATCTTATTGTTAACAAAATATTAGTACAATTCTGTAATGAAAGGAATCAATTCTTGTCGCAAACTACGACCCACATTAACATAAACACACTTATTCACTATGTAGATGAACTATTTGTCAGCATTACCGTTGCTTCTTACTATTCCGAACAGAATTCTAAATCCGTGATCAGGACATCGGGAACACAACAGGGGGAGGGGGCAGACGGGAATATTAATGGGCAAATAAAGCTGTATTGACAAGGAAGCTAAATAATCGGCGTGGAGACCTTTTGGGTGGGAGGTGTAGCTTAGCCAATTTGCCCTGCACGAGCAATGGCGCCATCTATCGCTGAATACAGTCTACATCATATCACCTTGCAAAAAGACGACAAACTTGAAACAGTACTGATATTTGAAAAATACCTATTGCTGGGTATTTTTATAATGGGATCCGGATTCTGGGCCAGGCCTTATGCGGGGGCAATTGGAGCTGTCAGCTCCGGGTGCCATATTGCTAAGGCGCTGATAATACCTAATACCTAACAGTCCTAACCTGACCTTGACCTTGAGAATATTTGTCATAAAAAGAGTCCTACACAAAAATACAAATCATCCGAATATTATCGATAACAGTGATCACCCATCTAGGCGTACACTGGTTTGGCTCCGTCCCTGGAGCTGGAGATAAAGTCTCGCTGTGCAATGTTATTTCACAATTTATTCATTCAAAATAAAACATAGTGAATTTGCGGCGAACAGTATATTTGAAATACGATGCTTGAAATAGCTTTAGCCATGTTTGGTGACCAGATCTGAATAGCCAGGTGATTACCCACCTTCATCTTACCCTACTCCCTCCCCTTTCCACTACCCACCTTTAGCCTCACAACGGTGACCGGATAAATCAGCACAATGATAATTCATCACATCTTTAAAAAGTTATATAAAGTCATGGAAAGTGATGAAACAAAAACTTTATTAACTGGGTTAAGTAGGTAAGGTTAGGTTAGGTTAGATTAGGTAAAAAAATTTTTTTTTTTCATTTCTAATGACTTTTTGTCACTTTTTAAAAGTGTGTTGAATTGTCACTGTGCTGAGTTATCATAGAACCCTCACAACATACCTATCCCAATTGGAGATGCCATAGTCTCACTGACTCTAGACGGTTTGGTGCAGTTGGGACTCTTGTGCGATATTCAGATAAAAATATATACACATCATGATCCACGCTCATACTTCAAACTTTGGGGTGATTATTTATGAAAAACCATTTTTCGTTAATGCCCAAATAAAAAAGTAACAATAAATATCTTATTTTTGTGTAGTTTACAAGTGTTTGTATAAACATACATTTATAATTATTATTTCATCCCACTCGGTCATTTTGTTATCCTGTCGGTCGAATTCGGATCCACGCGATCGAGGATCTTAACCAATCGATCACAGAAAAGAATTCTGATCCACGCGATCGTGATCTTAACCGATCGATTACAGAAAAGAATTCGGATCCACGCGATCGAGGATCTTAACCGATCGATCACAGAAAAGAATTCGGATCCACGCGATCGAGGATCTTAACCGATCGATCACAGAAAAGAATTTAAGATTTAAAGCAACGTTTCAATTCTGAATTGCGATTTGTCACCAGAGCAGTATTGCGATAATCTGTCAATCTCAAACGAGGAGTCCCGGAGGAAACGAGATACATCCTTAAAAATTTTTGATATGAAAATAAACCCAAATTAATCCTAGCGGCATTTGAATCCTAGACCTGTGATCCCAGAGTTACGGATCTTTCCCCATCGTCACGAAGTTCGTTGAAAATGGTTGGCGTTTTAACGAAACAACTGTGGACATTCTGTTGTCTTTTTCTGCTCAAACTGTAAAATTAAACAAATACTATACTCCAATTTAAATCATCACTAAAACAAACCCCTTTTAAACAAATAGTTCTACACCCTTTACATTAATTAAATACCTCTGTTTCTATTTGTATGTTAAACCTCTCGAGTGATTTTCGGCATATTACGCCGAGTTTGCAAAACGTCTGAGTGATCGCACGTCATAATATGCCATTTTTGACGCGCAGAATCCGCGCATTTACGATTTTTTTATATTTTTTTTATGATTTCTAAAAATATGAGATAAACCATAAAATATAGGTGAATTTATTGGCTATATAGCACTATAATCAGTTTATATGTCTTCGTATTAACATTCAGAGGTATGATTTTTTTAAACGATGACGAGAAATTTCCAACCCGAACGTATTCCAGTTATTGACGCGAGAACTCGAGTGGTTAAATACTGTAATATAATAATATGTACTCTACTTCTTGTGAAATGGGTTAGCTTTTTAAGAAATAGGATGTACCTATAAGCTACCCTTTGTACCTTCTGTATACCTGAACAAGATATGTTTTTTCAATTTGGATTTGTCTTTGCTAAAACCCGTGATAACATTGTAAAAATCATAAATACATACTCAAAAGTGTAAATGTAACACTGGAAACGCGCTTATAACTTGAAAAAATGAATTTGGCCGACTTACACAGCGCTAACATTCTACACCATGTAAGTATCGACGTCGAACATTTTACTTTCATGTGAATGAGGCTTTATTCTGATTTCAACTTTCGTAGTTCAACTATTCAAAGAAATAAATCAATTTCAATTTAAATATTTAGCGTATTATTTTCCTATATATTTATAAAAAATAAGGTTGTCTATGGCGGGCGACGGGCGGCGAGTGGGCGGACACCTGGCGGGCAGCGGTTGCTTGATTTTTATACGAATCCAAAAATTTTATTCAGAGATTGATGACATTTTATACACTTGTCCTTCAAATTCAAATTTATTCCATTCGACTCTTCATCGACTTTAATCTCTTAAATATACGTCAATTTTAAATATTTAATTTATGCTAACACATTTGTTGTTAAAGTATAATAAAAAACACCCTTATAATCACAGTCACACTACCAAACTGTAACAAATCGACACTACAATGTACCAAAACTTCATATTACATCAGCACAAAGACCCAGCTCGACATCTACCTAACTCCTAAAATCTTCAACCTTCTCCCAGATAACATAAAAACCGAAACTCAACTCTATACTTTTAAAACACAAATAACTCCATGGATCCTTATACCTGTAATACATTTAAATCATAAAACCAATACATTCTACACTATAACCACCTATCTCTAATCTCCTTTCATACATTTCTCACATTCCTTGTACAATTTTCGTAATTAATTTATCATATAACATATTTATAACCAAATCTGAATGGTATACCATTCAAATTTGGTTATAAATTATTGGAAAACCCTGTATTATAATACAGGGTTTTCCAATAAGAGGTGTTATTTTGATATTCAATCGTAAAAGATCAATGGTTTCGTTGCTTGTGTGGCACGTAGCGCCGTCTTGTTGAAAGTAAACGTTGTCCATATCAATACCATCCAATTCCGGCCATACAAAATCATTAATCATCTATCTCCAGCCTCATTTTCGAAAAAGTAAGGTCCAATGACTCCGCCGGACCATACACCGCACCAAACAGTCACACGTTGAGGATAGATAGGCTTTTCAACAATAATTCTTGGGTTTTCCGAGCCCCAGATGCGACAATTTTGCTTGTTGACGAAGCCACCGAGGTGGAAATGGGCCTCATCACTCAAGATGATTTGCATTTGATTCACTCAAGTGAATTTTAATAATTTCAATGCGTTGTTGAAGCGTGTATCGTTCCATTTTTATTAATGGCGTAGTTTCTACTTGTCAAATGTCAAAAAATGACAGCTTCAAAAGTAACATCTACCGAAATAGCGGGCTATTCAAAATAACACCTCTTATTGGAAAACCCTATACAATAACAATTATTATATGCATATTATGAAAAACTTCAATAAATGCAGGTAACTCTGTTAATGGAGGACTGAACGCAGTTGGCGCTAACAAAAAATTGTCCAAAGAAGCGAAGTTAGCAGTCCACAATGGAGTGCTGGTACCTACCCTGATGTATGGAAGTGAGGTATGAAACTGGCAAAGAAATAATGAAAGTAGATTGAATGCTGTTGAAATGAGATCCCTGAGGCGTATGTGTGGTAAAACCATGTTTGATCGTGTGAGGAATGTGGAGATCCGCAAAGAGTGCAAGGCTGATGTAAGAATAATGAGTAATATTAAGAAAAGGACTTAAAGGAATAGGAATGTAAATGCGAATGGTAGCAGAAGTCGGGGACGCCCGAGGAAGACATGGCACGATCAAGTGAATCAGATACTCGAGTCGGGCCATGTCAAGAGTCAGAATAATAGAAGAGTATGTTTGAGACGATGTATGAATGTGAATGAGGCAAGAAGTGTGTGCCAAGACCGAGTTGTTTGGCGGTCCGTCCTCTCTGCCTACCCCTGCGGGGAAACGGCGTGATGGTTAGTTATTAAGTTTAGTTAGTCAATCAGTAAATTTCACCCGTCATAGCACAGGGGCAACCCTAGTATGGCAGGTGAAAATTATTTCACCCCTTTAGTATTAAATAAAAATTTATCTATTGTACAATTGTTTTATGGATAAAATAAAATTAAAAAAGAGAAAATTCACTGTTTAATTCTTCTTTCGGAAAACTCCCGGTGTAAACACCGGGCAATACCGGGAACTTCAGCTAGTCTATATATCTAATTATATAAAGGAGGGTGTCTGTGGCAGGCGGGCGGCTTGATTTTTATACAAATCTACAGTTTTATCCGAGATTGATGAAATTTTACACACTTGACCTTCACAACGAAAGGTAGGTCACTGTCTATAACTCCGGGAACTTCAGCTAGTATTGAAATAAAGTTCAAGAAAGATTCGAATTGATTTACTTGTCAATTTCCTTTACAACATCAACTCGACGCATTTTTAGGATAATTTCTGTACCATACGCTGTTACTGTACGCGTTGGTAAGGGAAATATGCAAAAGATGTTATTTAATAACTGCAAATCGAATAAGAAAGATAATTAACCGTGTTGATAAACAAATAAAAAAACTTTTTCCTATTACATAACGAAGATGAATAATAAATTATTGTGCGACCGTTTGAAGTTTAAAAGGCACTGCTTTTTTCAAGGCGAACTGTCTCGGGAAAAATAAGGTCATAAAGTTGGTAAAAGTTGTGTCTGCATTTATTTTATTTTTTATCCAGCTTTGTGTTAGACGCCTTACAATATCTTTCCGGTTTCATAAATGAAGTGACGCACATGCAAACAAACAAAAACAATTATAACTTACTGACGTAGGTTTGTAGGTACAAAAATTAAAAGAAAAACTATAGACGGGGCAAAGGGCGTTTGAGTAAGAGAGTTTGAAAATGCCTTGAGAAAGCGAAACAGCTTTGTCACGCGTAATAATAATTAGCTGAAGTCCCCGGCGCACAGTGGGCTAAAAATCGCCTTTCATAGACATAGAGACTTGAATTTTAAAGGGTATTTTTTTTGGCTAGAAATGGATTCTGCTGATCATCACTATGCTATAAAATTTCATATGAAGCAATTAACAAAATAAAATACAAGGGCACTTTTTGGTCATGTTTTTTTTCTTGCATAAATCAAAACAGGCGGATGGTATTAAGCGGGAATTTAAACCTTATCGCCATTTACGTAAGGGTTGTTATTGATAGCGGCTCAATTTAAAATATTACACGACGTAGTGCATCGCCTTAACTGCATTTTTTTGCGGGGATAATTTTGTTACAAGTACAACTGTTTAATTTAGGTGATCTTATAAATGTTTGCCATAAATTTATTATTATTTGGTGAAATTATAAATGTTTATTTTTTTAATGATAATTTCTATGACACAATTTTTTGTGGATAACACAAAGAATATCAAATTATTTTAAGATATTATTATTCATCTGAAAAATCTATACAAATTGAAAAAAACTCACGAGAAGGCATAAATTGAACCCGCAGTCTTCTGAATGTTAATATAATTATTTTTTAAAGATTTTTGATTTTTTTGGATTTTTTGAAAGGGGTAAGACTTTCGACTAAGAGAGCAAGTAGAGCTAATGAGCGAAGAAAGGAGTGTAAGGAAAATATATGATGCTAATGCGAATGTTAGCAGAAATCGAGGACGCCCGAGAAAGAAATGGCACGATCAAGTGAATCAGATACTTGAGTCGGGCCATGCCAAGAGTCAGAATATGTATGAGACGATGTATGAATGTGAATGAGGCAAGAAATGTGTGTCAAGACCGAGTTGTGTGGCGGACCGTCCTCTCTGCCTACCTCTGCGGGAAATGGTTTGATCGTTAGTTAGTTAATCTAGTGCGTGTATGAATTCTTGACACATTATTTTCAATTTTGAAAACGACACTATCAATCAAAACAAATTCGAGTTCATTGAACCAAAGTAACAATATTCAGTTAATTTAGTTCGTGCAATCAAAGTTTGTTATTTTATTTCAATTTTAAATGCTGTAATAATTATATTCTTGTAATTATGTTTTAACTGGAGTTTCTTTTTTAAAAAACAATTTCCTAAAAGTAATTCAATACACCACTTTATCAAGTGGAAATATATCCTTGAAAATATTTAACAACAAGTTGCCGTAATGGTACGTATACATTTGCGAACCGAAACGCAAAACCGAGCCATGAATTACGGGAAAGGAACGAAGCAACTGCAAGCGGCGCGCGGCGTTTCGCCCCATTTGCGGTTTCTTAGCTTCTTTCCCGTAAGTTGAGGTTCAGTTCGGCAATTCGGGTCGCGTATGTATACGTAACATAATATTTTTATCGTTATAAAAGTTCTTGAAAATCCTGTATCAAGTTAAAACTTACTAGTTAAAATGCTAGATCTTCAGATATGCGTTATTCCTACGTGAAAGTATTTACGTTCAACAAACTCAAATTTGTATGTGTCATTTTCAAATTTGGAACTATTGTAAAGAATAATTCGAGCAAGCTATAAAATAGGTACATACCTACGTAGCAATAGTTTGCACCTACCTAGGTAGATACGTTTTCAAATTTGGAACTCTTGTAGAGAATAATTCGGGCAAGCTATAAAATAGGTACATACCTACGTAGCAATAGTTTGCACCTACCTAGGTACATACGTTTTCAAATTTGGAACTATTGTAGAGAATAATTCGGGCAAGCTATAAAATAGGTACATACCTGCATAGCAATAGTTTGCACCTACCTAGGTAGATACGTTTTCAAATTTGGAACTATTGTAGAGAATAATTCGGGCAAGCTATAAAATAGGTACATACCTGCATAGCAATAGTTTGCACCTACCTAGGTAGATACGTTTTCAAATTTGGAACTATTGTAGAGAATAATTCGGGCAAGCTATAAAATAGATTCATACCTACCCATCAGGTAATCAGAAAATTATTTTATTTTCATTAAATAATAATTCCATATTTGAAATGTTTATTTTTGTTTTGTTTATTTTTTGACATATTTCGTGATTTTCACGATGTTCATTGGAAAGTCAAATTTTCGATTATCTGTAGAATTTTCGAACAATTTAAAAAAATTATATTATGTGCAAAGAAAATTGACAATACATTTTTCAAAGACAATGTCAAATATTCTATAAAGACTTTCAGCTTCATAATGCCTACAATTATAATATCTCGTTATTTGTCAAAGCTAGTTATAATGTATAACATAATAGTTAGGTCTCATGTTTCCCTTTATGGAATAAAAATCAAAAGAAAAGACTAATTCAATTAATTACGCCTTTGTACATCTGCAGAATTTGATGTAATAATAAATAATGTAGGAACGTAACATAAATACATTGAATCCATTTTTACACGGTGGATACGTTCCACGCTTCACCGTAACCTAGTTTTCGTTTCATCACTTTCCATGACTCAATTAAATAAATAGGTGATTATTCGGAATCGCTGGACACGGATTAAACGAAATATTTACCTGAATCTGACTGCATTTGGGAAATTTTTAATTTTAGCATAACATAAAAATATGTAATTTTTCCAGTTTGGCCAAAATAGTACCTACTTAGTATTTGTATAGTAAAATTCTATCCACTCATATTAGGAATACCAACAAAAGAAAATGTCATCGACAGAAATCATTCCAGCTGTCATCCCATACAACGAAAGCGAATTATAATTTTACGTAATTAAAAATTAAAAAGCTGAAATTAAAAATTTCCCAAATGCAGTCAGAATCCTTTTATAGTAATTAAGGTATATCAGAAGATTTTATTTAAAAATATTTCGTATAATCCGTGTCCAGCGATTCCGAATATTTACCAATACATCATATTTTAAAGTCGTGTTCAGCTGTCCTGTTATCTATTTTTAGCTAATAGCGTATAGTTGTCCAGGGGTAAAGTGAGCTAACATCGGGAGGTGATAATACCTAAACGATGATGGTAAAAAGATAAATTTCGTTGTTTTATTCCAAATACAAAAATATTTTTGCAATAGAAGATTTTTTTTCTAAGCAAACAATTCAATTTTTTTACTGAAAATTTCAAAAAATTTATATTTTTAATTTGTAATATCATGTAAAAAAATGTTTATTCTTAGTTTTGCAAAGACGTAATTTTAGGTGTTGTATACATAAGCATCAACACACACAATCCTAAGTATGTGTTGTTCGCTTCAATTCTAATTGCCCGACCGACTTTATGCAACAAGTGGGTAGGTACCACGCGTATCTGTGGAAGTACAGCATAAACAATTTTAGCCTCACCAATAGAATTTATATATTAGTATCTATGTATAGGTCCACATCCTGAAAGCACCTACTGACACCTTTCAGAGCATTCAGTCAGTCGCTTTCAAGAGCTTTGGCCGTAAGCTCGTCGACAAACTCTGCCGCGTTTATAATTTTATTGAAAACAATACGATGATTTTTTAATTGAATTGTCGTATTTTTAAGTGTTACATTTCAAGCGAGTGATTTTTAATTTAAAATTTAATTAACTGGTTTTTAATATTTCTTATTTCATGTCAATAATAATTACAATAACATAAGTCTTAAGAATTTTTAAATCATGAAACGTACTGTTGAGTTTTTCGTTTTTATCGAATTGATTTTCTCTGTCCGTTTGTACGTACCTACATACTCGTATTATCATTATATGTAGTGTATTTACGGTTTTTAAGTCGGAAGGGTTATCATTGATTATCATCGACCTAGAAAAAACTATGTATGAGTAGTTTTAAAATAGGGGTATTTGGTCAGGTTTTTCA
Organism: Hesperophylax magnus; assembly: GCA_026573805.1. Classification (NCBI taxonomy): domain Eukaryota; kingdom Metazoa; phylum Arthropoda; class Insecta; order Trichoptera; family Limnephilidae; genus Hesperophylax; species Hesperophylax magnus. The sequence goes on along the minus strand of JAIUSX010000184.1, from coordinate 4,799,928 downwards.
AGGAATATATTTTGTACATATTTATTTTATTTTATTGAATATACAAACACATTACAATAATTAACAAATGTAGATATTTCGAGGCTGATTGCGAAAAATTTAGAAATTTTTAACGAAAACTGCCCAACTCAATTGAGAAATTATTTCTCGTGTTTGAGTTGGGGAGTGTTGGGAGTCATTGTGGTTTATAGTTTGTAAAATTTCACTAGTTGATGTGGCTAAAAATTAACAAATAGTTATAAAACTAGATGATAAATTTGATAAACATAATATAATTAAAAAAATAAGAAATTTAATTACTAATATCAACGGTATAACATATACCATATACAGTAAATTATAAACAGTGACATCAGAAAATATACAATTAACAGAAACTCTAGATGGATATAAAAAGTTAGAGATACAAGTACATGCAAAACTTATAGGTAGACTAGGTTAGATTAGTATTTATTGAAATATATGATAGTATAGATACATGATATAATATATTAAAATAGCTAAAATGTATGCATTTATATTCAGGTTTTGGTTGAAAATAGGTAAGTGCTAATCAAGCTGTTGGTTCACCTTATTGACTATTTTTATTGACCCAGGTTTTCTCAGTTGCCCCAGGCAGTTCATTTTATAAACATATTTATTTGACTTTTTACGTAAACATGAGTAGACTTACATTTTATTGGTCATGTTTTAAAATATATAATATTAAAGCCCTTTTGTATCTAGCTTCTGTGCAGTTAAACAGATCTGCTACATCTGCGTACCTATTACTAATTTCATGTAATCTAGGTACAAGCGAGTGTTTGAAATGTTCAGTCTTAGAATTGTTACAATTAAAGAGGGTTTTAGAACGAGTAGCTCTTATGGGTACATGAAATTCAATGAGGTTAATTAAATCAAGGCTGTCTACACTACCATTTACAATTTTGAACATAAATATTAAGTCGGATATAATTCTTCGATCTGAGAGTTTTAGTAAATTTAATTTTTTCATTAAGTAATTATAGTTAATACTTTCAATGGGAATACCGAGTTTAAAGTTAATGTGTCTTAGGAATTTGTGTTGAATATGTATTCATATGTGATATGTGTTGGTGTACTGACTGATATATTTATTATTCTTCAGTTTTAAGAGCCCTATGGCGTCTAGCTTTGAACAGAAGCCTCCCTCAAAAATTTCCAGGTTTTCCGACCCTGGCTGGCTTGTTGCGATCCTGTACATATCGTCAGTCCATATTTCCCAGGAAATGAAGCCATACAATGTGATTATATGGTTCAGAATAGTTTAATTTGGAGTGGGATATTGTTGAGATGTCAGCCACCTTAGACTTGGTTTTTATCAACCCTTTAGTCTTTGTAATTTGCAAGGAGATACCAAGTGTGATATCCTTGAGAGTACACGGAGAAAAACATGAAACTGTTCAAAATGTGATTGCGGGACGCCTATTTCCTTTTCCGTATTCAATATGAGGCAGTACGGCAGTTGATATGCGCACGGGTTTGTTACGCTAATTTTCTTTTTAAACTCTAGTACTGCCTCCTATTGAACATGGAAAAATAAAATACGCCTGCGGAACCATTTCGAACATATATGAACACGTAGTCACACAAGAGGCCTTGTCTGAATAAGTATAATGGACGAGATGCGAAAGTATTATTATTTTGAAGAACATGTGTTCCGATTTCCTCATAACATATTCGTGCTTTACTGATAGTTCCAGTAACTTTTTAATTATTATTTTTTTTAAAGTTACTTTTTTAATTCGACCAGATTTTTAATAAAACGAAATTTCACATCAGTAGGTTTTCTCCGTGAAGTTTAAGAGGTTACTCGTGGATGGAAACAGTAGTTTGAAAGGTTAACAATAGATGGTACATAGGGATTGAGTCTATAATAAATATTATTGCAACTTTAAGGTCGAGACCCAGAATAATTTCAAGTCATTTTAAGTTATTCAAGCTAATTGTTATCTACGAGTATATCACAAATAAAGTCCAAATTATTTTTGACCCGGAGATTTTATTTAAAGAGTTTGTGTGACCTAACCGGAGTTACAATACCTAGCATGGCTGCTTGTGTGATGTTGATGTTAAAACTCTCCCTATCAAATTCAAAATAAATTCAGAAGATTTATCTTTTAAAATTCCCCTTTTGCTTGGGAAAAGACTAAAATGAATTCTGATTCTCTAGAGAGGTAGGCGGACAGTATGATACCTTTAGATAATACACTTCACCGAAGCTTTTCTCTTAATTTGGGGATATCTTTTACTATCTGAGGTTGGCACTGAACAGAACTGCATTCTTTGGTACCAGTCACGTAAGTTTTCAATTAGGTGCGTCATCTTTCTCGTTTGGGTCTTTCTCTACAGTCTTCACCCCTTTCGTTTTCCATCAATCTTCCCCTTTAGCATAAGTTTGATAAAGTCCCTCACGATGTCACCATTATATCTGAATAGATAATCTTCCCTAGGAAATCTAGGAATATCTTCCATATTGATTTTAATGGAAACCAATTTCGCCACTTACTTAATACATTTTGGTTCCTGCCCCATTTATCATGCGCCTTGTCTCTCTTACTTTGCCTCACATCGTATGCGGCCATCCCATTTGAATTTCATAATGATGATGAAGCACAGTTTTGAATTGGAAATTTAAGGCCTAATCGGCCAGACTTTTGGATTACGAAACGCGTCCACATCGCATGTCTTGTGTTTTCTGTATTCTATGATATACGTAGTACAATTTAGCAAAACTTTGTCATTCAGTGAAGAACTATCACAGTAGGTACCTAATCACCCAGTTTAGTTTATTTTGAGGATTCGCAGAGACATTTCAAAAGTCTCATTCAAAATTAATAGAGTGTTACATTCCCTTTTCAGTAGTTATAGAATTACTTTGTGGCATCATTTTGATTTTATATAAATTACATGTTACATTCCGCTCATCAACCCAAATCTGTCTCGGCTATTCTCAATTTCTTCATCAGTTTTCTTGACATTTCTTTGTCGTCCATCTGTATCTACATGTTCAATCCATCTAAGAACACCTCTCTATAACTTTTACCTCGAAGTCGCATTCTATTCGAGTATCCTTAACTAGTACAGGTAGTGTAGGGTTTGATAAATGACAACATTCGTGATTCCTTAACTAGTACAGGTAGTGTAGGGTTTGATAAATGACAACATTCGTGATTCCTTAACTAGTACAGGTAGTGTAGGGCTTGATAAATTACAAAATTCATGTTTCCTTAACTAGTACAGGTAGTGTAGGGTTTGATAAATGACAACATTCGTGATTCCTTAACTAGTACAGGTAGTTTAGGGTTTGATAAATGACAAACTTCTATTAACCTGTCTTATCTCACCAAATATTGATTCAATTGACTTGGAAGTGGTTTCATTCGATTCATTACGAATGACAGCATAATAAACGATACCCCCCCTACCCTCCTATTCCCCAGAGGGGTGTTCAACCATTTTTTGGGCAGACTCTGCAGATCTTCATTAACAATGCCAAGAATAATGGACGCACGAATTTTGTCATTTATTTTGTGCATTTTGGTACTATTTTACATATAATTTCAGTATTTCGTAGGGTTAATCAGATTCGCTAATAATAGTTTTAGAGCTGTTATAATAAGGTGGTGCTCAATCATATCTGCATATTCTTATTAAGAAACCCTGTAATAGTACAGGATATTAAAGATACCTTGGTGTACGGGGATATAAATAAAAAATGTTAAAACTGAAAATGGCTCCATTATATAGGCAAAATTACTAGCACCGATTTCTTACACCGAAATATTTACACAATTTAAAAAATATATTCATCACTTATTACCTTACCGTACTTTCCTGTCCAATGCCGTGGAAACGGGGGAGTGCATACAAGTGTCCTGGCGTTATCACTGACAACGTATGAAAGAAATAAAGTTTTTTTTTATAATATGTATTACAGATTTACATAATCCTATTACAATACATATGACATTATTTAAATAACTTTAAATATTTAACAATGATATATTTTCTTTCCTGAAATGACTCGTGAATCCTTCAAGGATGTAAATGTCAAGAGATTTCATTTAGCAGCACAATACCACTTGTCCTGCTATGCTGGGCCAGAACGTCCATTCTGAAATGTGGTAAATATAGATTAATAAGTCGTAGACCCTGGCGGTAATTGTTCCGTACAAATAATTTATAGTATTCCAAAATTTATTTAAGCTACAATTTTACTCCAAATTATCGCAGGAATCGCTGATTAAAGTCTTTCGGTTACCTATAATGGATTGTAGGTATTATACAAAATCGAAAAAGAACGCTCAACATAGAACACTCGAAACTGTCCATTATTTGTTTAACGCATTTATGACTTGACAGCGTTTTTATCTTCTGATAAACGCGAAATGTTTTATGGAATTTACCCTATTTATTTCGTATCTACCAGAATAAATATTTCATCAGAATCCTTTATCAGTGTTATTGTTGTGTGAGCTTGTCAGTTTTGTCTCTTGTCACCAGTCATTTATCCTCGCGACTAATTGGTATCAGGTGCTGATAAAACGCCTATCATTAGTCTGGATGTTTGCATTAGACCTGCGCGACTATTTATATCATATCATCAATATATTAATGACAGGGGCAACCAGGAATCACTGAAGAGATTAGCTGGTAGAAGGTAGAAGTGCGTGTCCGTTTACTCGAAGTAAACTCATTTATTCCCTACTTCTGAATTTCAGAATTCTTTCTTGAACGGTTAATTAATTTAATTAGTCTTTAAACTGAAAAAAACAATATGTTACATCTTTGTAAAAAAACATAAAAGCAAAAAACATAATTACAGCCAGGACAGTGGCAATTCAACACAGGTTTGAAAAATGACAAAGTCATTGAAAGCGACGAAAAAAAGCTGACATATAAACCTAAATTTAACCGAGTGTTTTCATAACTTTATATCACTTATCAAATGTGTTGAATTGCTACTGTCCTGAGTTGTCCGGTTACTGAATAATTAATTAAAAGTAACCACCAGAATGATTAACTAGGATATAAATGAATATAGTTTATGTACAGAAAGTGTACTAGAAAAAGTTTTTCAGTGAACACCAAAAGACGTTACAACGTTGGAGAACCATAAAAATGCGTGCATTTGTATGCAAACTCAAATATTTGTATCCATTTCTGTTCATATTTACTCTGAACGTGTCAGCAGACATTCAAAATGGCGAAACAGCTGACAAAGCAGTGGCAGCGTGTTCAAATTTAAATTATTTCGAACATAGGCGATTATACTTCCAAGATGGTGACCGTTCTGATATCTGTCAAGTTGAAATGTCTCTCTGGTTGGACGAAATCAACGAAAAAGCGTTGGAATTCAACGTATTGACTGCCGATTTTGCTTGGGGGATGAGTGTGAATCCGGAAAATCCGAATTTGGCGGGTAAAGGTGCCATTTTGGATATAACGCGCTCGACGTGGAGAAAAGACGCGTGCAGCAAGGTAGCGAGAGTGGACGCTTCTCTGTTGAATGACATCCAGAGAAGAGAGTTTGGATTTCTCTGCAGAGGTGCTACCCTGAACGCCCGGGAGTCTGAGTAAGTATTTTCTGACAGAATTCCAATATTTCATGCGGAAACCTACAAAACTTTCAATCGTTATCAATTTTTAATTTTCATAATTTCCAAAATCTAACCCGGATAACGAATAATAACTAACCAACTAACTAACTATTATATATTATAGTGATTAATTACCGTGTTGCGCTACTCCCTTCTTTAGCCAATGTCTATTTTTATAATAGCGCAGATCCGTGAAAAATCACGGCACATTATAATTCAAATTTTGAAAAAGACATTTAAATAATTTTCTCTTAAAATATTATATTACAAGCATGTACCTACTTTATCGCTCGTCTCAATTATTCTCCACACGATCAGTTTCCATTTTGAAAATGAGACTTAAATTCAAATCGAATTTGAATTCGTTGAACGCGAGTAATTTCTCGCAGGAATAACACACATTACAGACAAACGAAAATAGTATGTTTGATTGTTTTTCAGAACCCTCAGCTTCGTTTTGGAAGAAATGCAAACGATGTACACCTCTGCTAATATCTGCATCCCAAAATCAAACGCCTCCCAACCCGTTAATGGAGAAAAACAAGACCACGACAAAGACATTATTTCGTATTTGACAGAAGTAGATGGAATCCTGACTAAAATAGAAATGTTATGCGAACACGACATCCAAAAATGCAACACAATCGATATTTTAGAAGCAAACATGAACACTATGAAAAATGAGGAAGTAAATAATTATGACTACAGCGGTTTGGAATCACGAGAAAATTTTCAAAATAATAGGGCGGCCATTTCTAACACTGCCGTTTTGCTCGCGGCCAAGATGGCGGCCGTAAACGGGGCCCTTGAAGGGAGAAGCGACTATATCTGTTTTTCCGGCGAGCCAGATCTGGAGCGGTTGATGGCGCGAAGCAGAAGCGAGGTCATCTTGAAGTGGGCGTGGCTAGCTTGGCGGGAAAAGGTCGGCCCGCCAATCCGGCCGCTGTACGAGAAGATGGTGGAGGTTAAGAATTCAGCCGCTAGGAGGACAGGTAACAATAATAATCTTTTTATTAAACAAAGATGTATTTACGGTAAGATCTTCCAAAACTACCTCAACCCCATCTCGTTCATTCAGTCTCACAATATACCTCGATGTATTATATTTAGATGAAACACGAAGCGAAAAAAATCGTTCTACTTGGTTCTACCTCGATGTATTATATTTAGACGAAACACGGTTCTACCTCGATGTATTATATTTAGATGAAACACGAAGCGAAAAAAATCGTTCTACTTGGTTGAGGGGAACTTACCCTGAGCCAAAAGACGTCTGGCGCTAATAAAAACCTCAAGGGTGCTATATTAAGCGTTAGGTATTGTCAGCATCTTGTTTCTTTGCCTCCTTGGGGCCTTGCGGACTGCTCCAATTGCGCCGGTGCCGGACCTGCCCCCTACTGTGACTAAAGCGAAATGTAGGCCGTGTTCCATTTTTGTTCCTAGTAGCACACGTCGTTTTTTAAACGTTAATTTAACAATTTTGCCGCCTCCGGTGACCACATAGGTCAAGTTGAAGTATACTACATTGTTTCTAACTAAATTATTTTGACTTTAATTCGACGCCGTATCTCATTACAGTGCACAGATAATGCGTGATAATGAAACAAACAAACATCTAGAAATATTATATAAGACTAGCTGAAGTCTCCAGCGTTGCTTTATGCAGAGTTTTTCGAAATCAGATGTAGACAGTAAAGAGGTTGAGATGGTTTTTAGAAATCTCATGTAGACAGTGACAATATTCTTGAAAAAGACGGAATATTTGTATTTACCATTTGAAGACCCAAATGCTGTAACTCCTTCGATGCAATTGGATGGAGTAACATTAGCCAACTGTGACTCATTTAAGTATCTGGGCTCACTCATCCACAGAGACGGAGGATGTGCAGCGGATGTCAACCATAGGATAGGAGTGGGATGGATGAAATTTAGATCCGTAACAGGAATTTTGTGCGACACGAAAATGCCAATAAAACTTAAAGGAAAGACATACCAGACTATTGTTAGACCCGCGATAATGTATGGCTCCGAATGCTGGACTATGTACAACTCCTACTCTAGGCAACTCGAATCAGCAGAAATGCGAATGCTTAGATGGACGGCAGGAGTATCATTAAAGGATAAAATTAAAAGCTCACGCATTCGTGGTAGCCTGGGTGTCACTGACATAAACAGTAAGCTAGAGGAACGACAGTTAAGATGGTATGGGCACATAAGACGGAGACCACCAGACCACACAGTGAAGCAGGCAATGTCTATAGAGCTTCAAAGACAGCCATCCAGAGGTAGACCAAAGAACTCCTGGATGACCCAATGCTCCAAAATCCTACAAAGAAACGGCCTAGATGAAAGCGACACTCAGAACCGAAGAAGCTATAACCTGAGAACGAGAAGAGCCGACCCCAACAGCCCACCTAGGCAATGAGTTGGGATAGTGCTAGGAAGAAGAAGTGACAATATTCTTGTTTTAAAGGTCAAGTGTGCAAAATTTTATCAATCTCGGAATAAAACTATAAATTTGGGTGAAAAAATAAAGCCACCCACCCACAGAAACTCTTCTTATAGCGCCCTTGAGGTGATTTTTCACACAAACGGTGCTATACAAATCATCCATTATTATAATTTTTCGATTTTATGTCCGGGTTAAATCTTCCCCATAGGAAAATCTAAACCCTTCCACACACTTTTCCACAAATGTTCATCTAGTCAATCAACATTATGCAAGTGCATTATATAAGCAAAATAAATACAAAACAATACAAGAACAACAACACGTCAACTCACCAGAGATCAAATGGGAAAATAATTCACAGACTCCAGATATTTTCATATCAGAGGGTTCGGCTCTGTAGAACTCCTAACAGGGCCTATAAATCTTACTGATCCCTCAACATAAATATTTAAAAAATCTTTCGTTATCCTACATGTATTTAAAATGATTGATTTTTGCATTTTTATATATATTTTTTTTGATAGATCTAATACGCCTAAATTTTTACCTTATTATTATTATTATTATGGATAGATAATAACCAAATAATAGTACGACCAAAAACAAAACTGTTCCCTAGAGTCTGTTTCCTCGAGGTGAGTGCGGAGTGGCAAGCCACCAACAGCGAACTACTAATAAATCATGCCTTTTCTGCGCACCGCAAGAGATCTGCGCGCCTTCTTTTGTATTATAATAATCAATTTGACACAATTGAAGATAACCGGTATTGCCCTGGTGAAAGATCTCCAACCAGAATCTAAACATAGCTTAAAATGACTTCAGCCATGTTTGGTGACCAGATCTTAACAGCCACACACTTCCTGATCTCCTTCTTCCCTAGTTCCTTTTCCTATTGACTCCTTTCAGCCTCATAACATACCCCAATTGGGGTTGGCATAGTACTCATTGGCATTGGCAAAAGTTGATTTATGTCTGAAAAACTACATTCAAAGCTGGCGATAAAGAAGTGTCAATTAATTTTCATTATTAATTTATTTAGGTTATTCAGACATCGGTGAAATATGGCGCGAAGAACTGGAGATCCCTAACCTAGAAAATCTAGTAGAAGATCTACTCCAGCAAACGTCCGACCTGTATCGCTCCCTCCACGGGGTGGTCAGGTACTTCCTGAGGCGGTTCTTCGGTCCGGAGGTAGTGAGCGCACGCGGCCCCATCCCGGCTCACCTGCTGGGGAACATGTGGGCACAGAACTGGGAGACTGTGCTGGACCTGATACTGCCAGAAGCTAAGCAAATTGATCTGGACACGATTATAAGGAGCACTAATTGGACTACCAAAGACATGGTACCGTAATTTCACACAACTATGGTCCAAAATCACTCCTTCCTTTTTTTGATTTTTCATTATAGCTTCTAAAATATGTCCTTGAAATGGGTTGTCTTTGCAGATATTATCCGCAGAAGGTTTGAAAAATGATATTAAAAACGTTTAATATTATTTTTTAAATCTATAAACAATAAAAAAATACTGTGAACTATACACGGCGTCTAGAAACTCGTACTACAAGTGGGAAACTGGTGAATCTAAATCACATTTGCAGTCGCTTTTGTAGAACATATTTTTTTGATTTAAGGCGATGCCATACGTAGTAATGCAAAATCATGTGTTTTTGGTTTGAAAATTTGGTCGCCTAGAAATGTTTCAGATGCTTTAATTAAATACTGCGAGTAGAACACATCTTGGCCTTTGAAATAATCGAGTATTTTTTAGATAAGTTTTTTATAAGCCCAGAAAAAAATAATGTAAAGGCCTATGAAAACTGCTTTAAAGTTCAAAATCTCCTACTTACGAACCCATTTTCGGTTATGATTCTATTGTATAATGTGGAAAATTAAGTTATTTATAAAATGAACGAAAAAAAAAAAATATTTATGCCTGAACATCAACAAAATAAAATAAAAGGCACTTTTTGATCCTGTTTTTTTCAAAACAGGCGGATGGTGTTAAGCGGGAATTTAAACCTTATCGGCATCTACGTAAGGGTTGTTATTGATAGCGGCTCAATTTAAAATATTACACGACGTAGTGCATCGCCTTAAGCTTTCGTTTTCGAGTAAATCGTGTCCGAAATAGCAATTTTTTGGTGAAATTAACGGTCACTAGGGGATTATTATCAGCTCTTTTAAAATGTCTTAGTTGCTGAAAAAAAATTGAAATGCTCAGATCGTTTTTTTTTTTGTTGGGTTCTCTATGTGATGTAGATTTACCAGTTTTCCGCTTGTACTACGAGTTTCTGGACACCATGTGTATATTATGTTATGAAATACAACTATGGTTCATCAAATATTTCCTTCAATAAATCGGTGAAGGATCATAATTTTGAATATGTTAAAATGTTAGAATGTTAAAAAAAAGAACAAATTATTATGATGGACAAAGGTGTTCCCAAAACCCAACAATGTCATTAAATCTGTGCTCTATAATTTAGTGTGTAAACTGTTCACAAGATGTCACCCATGTTTCAAAAATCGGTGTTTTTGTGATCTTGGGTGTTTGGACCACCGTACCGTGTTTGTATGAAATTATGGTACCTGAAAAATGACGACTATTTTAAAATGGTTATTATGCCTGCGAGCAGTATAGTGGAGTTCTTATATATATTACGTGGGTATCACACAGTTGACACTATGAGTAATAGAAACAAAGGAGACGGGCCATAAACCCTTGATAGTATGAAACCGTGCGCAAAAAAATGTTGTCAACATCGTTTAACCATACTAATGCAAATCGCATCTACATACAGTGACGGTTTGCTTTTGTTTCTGCCTACACACTAAACGCACAACTTTCACTGGCTCATCGTTGACTGAACGTTGGGCTTGAGCTTGGTCGTTGCTCTGCAACTTTTGGCACGCTTCCATACCATATCTCCCTTTGTTTCTATGATCTATGTGTGACACGATGCATGAACGTAAATGAAGCAAGGAGTGTCTGCCAGGATAATAATTATGTGATCATTCATCCTCACTTTTTACTCTGCGGTAAAATGAGAAAAATTATTATTTTTTAAATTATATGATTTTTTTGTGTTAATATATTTAAAAGGTAATATTATTTTACATAACCTTGCCAGTCACTAAGAGTGTTATTTAAGATTTTCAATTAATTACAGTAAATTATATTCAATTCTTAATGAAAACCTTTAAAACATTATGCTACATACAAGGACTTACAAAATTATTGAATTATACTAAACTAAACTAACTTTTCCTAGCTTAAGCGAGCAGAAGACTTCTATACTTCAATCGGCCTATTTCCGATGACTGAGAAGTTCTGGAAGTATTCTTACTTCGGGGACGGAGACGGTAGAAGAAACAACAAAGGCGGTGACGATGAGATGAAAAATATAGCGAAATGTCACGGGACTGCTGCCAATATGTTTATGCCGGGAGATTTCAGGTAGCTTTCATATAATTACATACTTGTCTTGTTTGAAATAAATGAACAAGCAATAACACGTCAAAGTCAATGGCTAAATTTATAATACTGGGACTCAGCTAGGATGTAAAAAAAGTTGAAAGAGGTTAACTTATACATGCTTAACAAGTATACTCGTGGAAGATCCTGCGCACTTTTTTATGCTCCGAAAGCAAGGACTTCTGTGGGGACTTGAGTGACTCAATTGCTCAATGATTCGGCATTGACGTATTCATCGTCACTCAGACAGTTTAGCAACTATTACAAAATAGTAAAACTGCCCCCATGACCATTTTATACTCAAACGTACCTGAAATTTATAATCTCCTTCGTGATATATTGGTGTACAACCGTTTTACGGAGAGCGTGAAAAATAAATAAATGTTTTAATGAAGGTACAATGCCCAAATTCGTCATGATGAATCTAGGGAGGCCTCCATTCGCAATTTAAATCAGTAAGGTTGTTAAAATTGTGCTATATTGCAGGATGATCTACTGCGCTGGACTCTCTATTGAGGATTTCTACGTCATTCACCACGAGATGGGCCACATTGAGTACTACATGTCCTACGATCCTAAGCTTCCCGTCATCTTCCAAGTAAGTAATGAATATTAACCCCTTGCAACCTATAATTGTCTATGATTTGACTCAATAGCCGTTTTTGACAGCTCCGTAAATAATATCAATATAGTGTCAATAAAACAACCTAATAACATAACCCGCTTAAAAAAAACAATATATAGTGATACGCTAGACAAAGTGGCAGTATTTGTGACGGTGGCAGTGAAATTAAACATTTGTAAATTGAAGTGCAAAAAGAGTATTGTCATTGTAACCCAAAATCAACTTTGGTGAAAACATACAATAACCATAGACAATACAAAACTATTTCGCCATAGACAATTTACATAAATTAATACATACTTAGGGGCATTTTTGCTCCAACATTAATAAAAATATAATTAATAAACCAAAAAAAAAAAAAAATAATAGAAAATGGCAAATACAAGAGGAAAGGGAGTTATAACGGAAACCGAAGAAAAATTTAACATTGATAAAATTATACAGATTATTGAAAAAAAATTTGAATCCATGAAAAAAGAAATTATATCAAAAATTGAAAAACAAACCCAGGACACTCAAAAAAGCATTGATTTTATGAGTAGTCAGTACGATGAACTTATAAAAAAACTAGAAATAACAATTCTACAAAATAAAAAAATTGAAAATGATTTTGAAAACATAAAAAAGGAACACCAGGAAAAGAATATCATTATTAAACAACTTGAAATAAAAATTTCAGACCTCGAATACAAATCTCGGTCTAATTTCTTAGAAATAGCGGGCATTCCCCAAAAAAATGGAGAGCAGCAGATGGAGATAGTAAAAAGAGTTGCGGCGGCGGCAGGAATGGAAATCCAGCACAATGATATAATTGATATAAAAAGGACACATGATAGAAGGAACAATGCGCCACCGAAACTGCTAGTGGAATTTGCGGAAAAAAAGACAAGAGACAATCTTCTTTCTAAAAGGAAAAATATTAATTATGCAGCTATAAAAGATATCTCCACCGAACCAATCTATATTGCAGAGGAATTGAGCCCATATCAAAGGGAACTACTCTGGAAAACGAAAAAATCTGCCAATGAAAAAATGTACTCCTACGTTTGGTTCAAAGATGGAAAAATAATGACGCGAAGAATGCCAACCGAAAAAATAATTTATATAAAACATGTAGATGATATAAAAAATATTGTATAACAAAAGGGCACAAAAACGATTACGAAAAAAATATAAAAATGGCTGACATTATATTAACCTCGGAACCAAATGATCTATTGAATTTAAATAACAACTCTTTCAATATACTACACAAAAACATAAGAAGCATAAGAAAAAATTTTGATGAATTTCAAATTTTATTGAAATATTTAAAAGTTAATTTTCAAATAATAATACTTACTGAATGTTGGATAAATCATAAATACATGAAATTGGAAATTGCTGGATATACAACCTACTCAAGTTTGAATAACAAAAAACAAAACGACGGTGTAATTATATACATTAAAAACGAAATAAAAGCCGAAGTTGAAGAAATTATTATCACAAATGCCAATTGTTTAAAAATTAAAATCAGTAAAGAAAAAGCTATATTAGCAATCTATCGATCGCCCTCAACAAGAAACATCGACCCATTCCTTAAATCCGTAGACAAGGAACTCTGCCTTCTTAAAGAAACGAAAAACATATTTATTATTGGAGATGTAAATATAAATATTTTAGAAAATGGACACCCTAAGCGAATTCAATATCTGCAGATGCTAGCATCCCATGGACTGGAAAGCTTAATAAATGTTCCTACTCGAAAAGTGGACAACAGTGAAAGTTGCATAGACCATATAATGAGTAAAACAAAAGACATTACTCAAACTGTTGTATTTAATTCAACTATAACCGATCATTATACAACTATGCTTTCAATAAAAATAAACAAGTCAAATAAAATGAAGAAAAAACCATTAACAACAGAAAAAACAGAAATCAACTGGAACATCATTAAACATAATCTACAATGTACCGATTGGAAAAAACTGCAAAGTATGAACAATACAAATGATGCATGGAATTATTTCATAGAACTTCTTCAGAATAACATACTAGCTAATACCACAAAAATTAATAAGAAAATCTCACACAAAAATGTACATATTAAACCATGGATTACACAGAATGTTATAAACTGCATAAGAAAAAGAGACGAGTTACACAAGAAACTTAAAAAAATTCCATACGATATACACATGTTAAGATACTACAAAAGATACAGAAACATTTGCAAAAAAGTTATTATGTGTACAAAAGAAACCTACTATAAGAAAAAAATTGCAGATTGTAAACAAAATCCCAGGAAAATGTGGCAAATAATAAATGAAATAACCAGTTCTAAATCTGCCAACGTTACATCAATTGACGTGCTGAATATAAACAATGTTCCCAGGACATACGCTGATAATCCTGACCAAATACTTGAATACGTCAATAATTTTTTCATAAATATAGGATCAAATCTAGCAAAGCAAGTTACAAAATGTAATGAAGATGTACAAATAAACGAACCACCTGAGCAAGGAAATCAGCTCAATTTTAAACAAATTACAGCTGACGATATCAAAAACACAATTTCTTCTTTAAAATCAAATATTTCTTCAGGGGAGGACACAATCTCAACCAACGCAATAAAATATCTCTGTAAAGAACTTATCGAACCACTTACATACTTAGTCAACATGTCTATAACGAATAGCATATTCCCTACAGCCCTCAAAAAAGCGATTGTTATACCAATATTTAAACAAGGATGTAAAAATGACATAAACAATTACCGACCAATAAGCCTACTAAATACATTTTCAAAAATATTGGAAAGAATACTAAAAAAACAACTCTTATCCTACTTAGAAGACAATAAAAAATTATCAAAAACTCAGTATGGATTTAGGGAGAACTTAAGTACTAGTGACGCCATAGAAAAAATTACCGATATGATCACTAAAAGTTTAGACAGTGGAGAAAAAACTTTGGCAATCTTCATAGACTTACAAAAGGCTTTTGACACAATAGATCACAAAATACTTTTTTCAAAACTTTCAAAAATTGGTATGTCATGTACAACACTAAACTTACTAAAAAGCTATATGACGGAGCGTACACAGAGCGTCCAAATTAATAAGAGAAAAAGCAAACCTCTCCTAATCAACCATGGAGTACCACAAGGAAGCGTACTAGGTCCGATATTATTTTTAATATACATTAATGATATCTGTAACCTAGAAACAAGAGGAAAAATCATTAGTTTTGCTGATGACACAGTAATTTTATTTAAAGAAAAAGATTGGATAAATACCTACAAAGAAGCTGAACACGGACTTGGTCTCCTGCAAAACTGGCTTAAAAGAAACTCCCTGACGCTTAATGTCAATAAAACAAAATATCTGACATTTTCTAAAACAGCCAGAGGGCAGCCGTCAGAGGACCTTAATCTCAAATTACATTCATGCCAAGGAATTTATCAAAAAAATCAATCCTTATCATGCCCATGTCCCACTATAGCACACTCCAAAAGCATCAAATATCTTGGAATTGAAATTGATGATAATCTCCGTTGGAACTCACATATAGATGTAATTACAAAAAAACTAACCAGGTACATATACTTCTTTAGAAACATTCGCAATATCCTCAATATAAACGATATTAAAAAAGTATACTATGCTTTGTGTCAATCACAAATAGAGTACGGAATAACTGGATGGGGGTCTGCCTTGAGCACTCACACAGAGCGGCTCAATATAGCACAAAAAGGAGTATTAAAGACTATACTGAAAGTTCCGCTTAGAACTCCGACAGAAGAAATATTCAAAAACTTCAATGTTTACAATGTACAGAAACTATATTCAAAAAATATTTTATTTAAACTGAAAAAAAACATATCCGAATACTCCACTGCCCAACATAAATACACAACCAGGGCAAAAAGCGAAAATATCCTGATTACTCCCAGTTTGAACACATCCTTTGGACAGAGAAATAATAAATTCCATGCTATAAAATTGTTCAATGCTCTACCAAATGAAACCAAAAAAATAAACGAAATGAATATATTTAAAACAAAAGTCAAAACATGGCTTAGAGATCAAAGTAATAATCAACTTACAAACATTATGAAGACAATGTAAAGACAATTCAAAACTAAATACAAAAATTTAAGAAAAACTACAGGCCGCCTCAGAACAGGAAACCCTAGTGAGGAGGACTGTGAAAAAAATACAAAAAATATACTTATATTATACTTCAAACCTACATATTGTACAAATTTTGCTATTGATATTAATAAAAAAAAAAAAAAAAAAAAAAAAAAAAAAACCGGGAACAAATTTTCGAAATGTAATGGGCAATGCTAGTAAAGCTATCACTCCCTCTAGCCTAACAATATTCATCGACTGGGACTATCGTAATTCCAATTTTAACGCTTGTTTGGTAGGTAAAGCAAAAATAAAATATTGATGTTACAAATAAGATATTTTTATCTTTTCCAGGATGGAGCAAATTCTGCCTTCCAAGAAAGCGTTGGAGACGCCATAATGTATGCCGTACTGACCCCTCAGCACTTGCAAAGACTTGGATTAATAAAAGACAGTTTGGTTTACGAGTATCCTAAAAATAAACATCAGCCAACCAGTAATATCAACAAATCGATTATTAAAAAACGAGATATCAGCAAATCCAATTTTAACACACGAGATATCAACAAATCCATCACTAACAACAGAAAACCATTCATTGATTTGAACAAGAAACACACATACATCAGATATGAAAACAGTATGGAATTCATAAAGAAACTGATTAACAACGAAAAATCAGACGATAAAACATATAATTCAAGAAGTAAAAATAATAACCATTTCAAAATTTATAGCAACCGAGACCTTAATAAAGAACAAGTCAATTTCGATAATGATTTGCAAGGATCATACGCTAAAAGGAGTCAGATTTATAAAAATATTGATCAAAATGATGCTGAAAACGATTTTTTCACCGAATCAGATGAATCTCAAGAAGTTCCGGATGAAGATATTGGCGTGGATTTTGATACAATACTGCTCATGAGGCAAGCTTTGACCAAATTACCACAGATACCGTTTGGTTATATCATAGACAAGTACAGATGGGATATCTTTAGTGGTAAAATACAGCCTGAAGATTACAACAAGGCCTTCTGGGCCTATGTGACTAAGTATCAGGGAATCCAACCGCCAGATGGCGCTGACAGGCCGGAGAATTACTTTGATGCTGCAGCCAAGTTTCACATTCCAGATAACACTCCATACGTCAGGTAAATGTTTAATTATTCATTCTTTAGCAATATTGCTGTGACAGCAGCGCAGTGGAGATATTCTGGCTAGATACAAAAAACAATATCTGAACTATAAAACAGACAGTTGTCCATCTGAAGCAGCAAATTTTTGGCTTTATGAAATTAGCAGAGCTTTGTTAGATCAACGTAACTACTTTCAGCTCGGAAGATCATTTCCAGCTAATCATGAGCTAAGGAGCTTTTAAATACTAAAACAATTTATCGTAAATAATAAGACTTATGTTTGTTTCATATTTTTCAATGCTTTGATATTTTGTAAGTGATGAAACAACTTCACATAAATAAAAGATAAGCTTTTAAAATATCTTATAAATAATATCTTTGAAATTTGAATTGCTAAAGTTTCGATTTTTACCATAGCCTCTCTGTATGGTATGATTTGAGATTTTCACAGCCAGTATTATCGTGATTATTTTTTGGGTTATTATGCTATGCTGTGCTTTCTCCTTCTTTAGCCAACGTTTTGGACAGCATTACAATGCCTATCATCAGGGCAAATGAGTAGATTGTGTGTAGAAATGATACCGTTTTCCTCTTAAGGTTGGTGTTTCAGTATAATAATCAACTAAATTAATTTGGTTGTTGCCGTTTAGTTTTGGTGTAACCATTGAGTACCAAGAACGATTAAACTTAGCTATGTGTCGTCCGGTGACCGGATAAATCATCAAAATGATAATTCATCACATCTTTAAAAAGTTATATAAAGTCATGGAAAGTGATGAAACAAAGACTTTATTAACTGGGTTAAGTAGGTTAGGTTACGTTTAAATTTTTTTTTTAAATCGTTTTTAATGACTTTATATCACTTTTTAAAGGTGTGTTGAATAGTCACTGTGTTGAGTTATCATGGAACCGTGTCGTCCATAGTGATATTATTAATTTACAAGGTAAACAAATGATGAAATTGGTAAGTTTTTAAAAAAAGTCATGGCGGATTTTTTTTAAATTGTCCTGAAAAATTTATATAACTAACTTTGGGATTCTTGGGTTTTTGTGTCTACAAGGCATTCATGTCTCTGTTACCAATAATCTCTAGTTTAGTCAAGGTTTAACAAAAAAAATCATAACTCGAAAACTACAAAAAATCACTGAACATACATGGGGGGTGATTTGGGTACCCCTAGGGGTGCTCTACCTCTGAACTTCCACTTGATACTATTTTTTGGGACACCCTTTATAAAAATATCATTCCGGTATCTCATAAATATTGGTAAACTTGTATTAAATAAGTTGATATTTGAGGTGAATTTGTTTTAAGTATATGAAGGCTGGAAATAGGTGCATGTTTGTAATTGGTAGTTAGTCCCAGAATTATTGTTGCTGAGTATAATATATATTGGAATTCACAACAGTCTAGTTTCGAATGAATAATTTTAAACAAAAAAGTTAATTCATTTGTTTTGTTCTATTTTGTGGGGTGCGTATGTTAAGCGTATTTAGTAAGAATGTATAGTATATGTGTTGAATGGTAATAATGTATAGTTTGAAGTTAACATTTCAGATATTCTTGCAGTTTCCTTCATCAGGGCAGATGTCTCATGTTCCGATTCTTAAAAGAACCATTTCTTCTATTACTTATCTGTTCCGATCAACAATGTTGACGCTTGCTATTTGACTGATTGTTCATTTACTTTTTAGGTATTTCCTGAGCAGTTTCCTACAAGTGCAGATATTCCGCGGCATGTGCCAGTGGAGCATGTTTGGGCAGGCCTCCCCCCCCTCCCCGGACCTGCGGGTGCCCATGCCCCTGCACAGGTGTGACATTTATGGCTCTAAAAAGGCAGGACGGAAACTGAGGTTAGTTTATCCAAAAATCATCATTCAACCAATTTTATAAAATGTCACTTCTTATATATCTTATAAAATGCCACTTAACTTTTAAGTTTTAGCTGTAAAAAAGTGGAAAATATGGATTTTTCATTTAGATATTGAAATATGCACAAGAAAATTAACCATTCTCACAAAATACCCCAATTAGAGATGCCATGGTCCCACTAGCTCCGTACAGTTAGGGGTAGACTTGTGCGATATTCAAATAAAAAAAATTAATGTTGAAAAGATATAAATTTATTGTTATTTTTTTTGGTTTTGTTTTAGAGAGATGATGTCCAAAGGAAGCTCTGTAAACTGGTCTGAAGCTCTGTACATCCTCACCGGAGACAGAACCATCTCATCATCAGCTCTGCACGAGTACTTCGCTCCTCTAAAGACCATCTTGAATAACTTGATCGCAAAGCATGACATTCCTTTGGGCTGGTAAATGGTAATATAAAAAATGATTATACATCTGTTACATTGGTGGCTGAATATAGATGAACAACAACGCTGTGAAATATTTAAACCTAAATGCAATCGGAACTTTTTGCTTTTATCATTGAAGTATTGGTCAACTGTATTGTCTCCATTCATATATGCATAACATTTAAAAAATATAAATCAATTAACCTTATCTACGCGGCTGTTGCAAATGTGATCCATTGGCCGCTTTCCCAATTTCAATAAAATGATGTGATAGATTGCGTTGAAATGGTCAGCACTGTAAAGATTAACCTTTAAGTTCCTGAAGGTAAAAATTACATATCACACCGAGAGGGGCCACTAGAGTCCCCCATATATTGCATAGATTTTGTGTTTCTTAATATTCTTTTTGCCTTGTCCAGTAACACTCAGTTATTAGTTACTACCTACCGTTTTTACTGGACATCGCCCATCAGTCAATCTTTCAAAGAGATCAATCGAGCGTAACTCAAATATGTATTATTGTAGACCGGCTCATTTGCGGGGAGCATTAAAAAAAAAAAAACTGTGGGGAGTGGGGGGGGGGGATTATTGAATAGATATTAATTAACTTCTGAAGTACTAAAAGTACCGTAAAAAAATGTGTATCTGTTGAGCGCTGGCGTATCCAATTGATAATCTGAAAATAATACTTTCTTTTGGTGGAAATTTTAAACTCGCCACACTACAGAGGTATTAGATCGCGGGAGCTCGGCATTTCTATTTTTTTAACTTTAAAAATAGTAACATGAAAATTATTTTAAAAATGCGGATTTATCAAAGCTTTTTCTAGGATTACACAAATTATAGAATACATATGTGAAAGGTATACGTTTGGGGAAAGTGTATTACCCCCCTCAAATGAGGGAGGGTTAAAAACCCATAGTGCTTAATCGCTTGATTGCCACCGTAACTATGTGGATATAGCGGCACAATTAAATATATCATTTCTGTGAACTATTGTGGGAAAAATATCTAGTAACACGGTACATTAAAAAAATATATTTTGCTAAAACCAAGTTATTAGGAAATAGAAACAGGGTTGGCGCTCCAAGAGCTTAATGGTGGCTAAGGTGATATTAAATATGGAAATATTAAAAATCATTAATAAACAAACCATATTCATATTTGAATTAGAAAACACATGAAAAAGGGTTATTTTAATTTTGATTTGAATTTGGACCTCTCACTATCCGGGCGTCTTCTGTAACCACTGAGCTAAAGCATGAACCTTCGAAACTGGCGTGTTTCTTCAATACATATGTAATATGTTTTAGTGAAATTAATTTAATCACTATATTGCTTTAAAACAAAGCAAATTATTAAAACAATGCTAATATCAAAAATAAAACACCAATATGTATTGGAGAAACAAAACAGGTTAACTAGGGATGTGTTTTTCAAACCTAAATTTACAGTTAAACAGATTATATTCACAGCTTAGAGACTAGAACGGGTTGTTTCGGAGAATTTGAACAATTCTTCAAAATTCAAAGATAATTTTCAAGTTTTGTGAAAGATTTTTTTCTTTCTTCTGAAGAAAGTTCTGTTTTTATTTCAGTTCTGTTAAGCAACTAGCCTATTATGATATAATAACAGAACTTGAATAGGACTTTCACAGAACCCGAAAATGAACATTGAAATTTGATGAACTGTCAAAGTTATTTGTTGGATTTTTGGTGTTCAGCCATCGATGTAACATTGATTGGTGACAATTATAATATTAATTTATTAAATAAACTAATGAGATCGGTGATTTAATACATTGCCATACTATTACAATTACTAACTAGTAATATGGCTTGTTAGCAAATAAAATAATACACATATTAAATTACATAAAAAAATTTATTTGTAAAATTTATACAATATGTACAAAAAATTGTGTAAACGAATAATATAATATAATATTGCTGTTTGTAATGAGCATTCTCAAGTCTTTAATTCTGCTATATAACCTTTGGAAAACCGTTTGTGCACCAGTGACAAGAATTTTTTCCTGCCGACAAACCGTTCATGGCATTAAAAGTTCGCCCTAATTTTATGATATGCGATTTAAACCTGTATACCATGAGAAAATGCATAAAATATTTTAACTGGATCGTTTGCACTTGAAACACTGTACCATTCATTTTTTATTCCATTTTTGATTGAAAAAAGGGTTTGGTGTTCAAAAGGTTAAGGGGTGGGAAAAGGGGATGGGGTGGTTTTTAAATCTCATTTAGACAGTAACCTTTCTCTTGTTTTGAAGGTCAAGTGTGCGAAATTTCATCAATCTCAGAATAAAGCATGAAAAACCAACCACAGACGCTCTTTTCTATATTATATATTAGCTTTTTCCCGCGGCTTCGCTCGCATGGTATTAGGGAGAAATTATTTATTGGATAATTTGTATAGCGCCGCTTTTGTGAGATATCATCTCAGGGGCGCTTTACAGTTGATGCAGGTATTACAAAATATAAATATTACAAAAATAAGTGAAATTAAGTTAAATAAAATGAAGTACGTGAATAGGTGATGAAGTACAGGAACAGGTGATACGAAGATAGAAGTTGGAGACTCTGTAGCAAGAATCCTAGGTGGTGAGGAAACTGGACCAGCTGCTGCAGCGAGAGAGTGCACTGCGTCCACCAACAGTGCCAGCACGAGGTTCATCATCCGTCCAGGTATGTGTCTGCTGCTAATAAAGCGCTGGCACAATATCCTCTCATAGATAACAGACCTTGGCAGCACCGCTGTGACGTTCGGCGAAGATAGATAATAACCGTAGAAAGAATTTTCCCGCAAGAATGAAATGTTTTTCCGGGATGAAAAGTAACCTATGTCACTTCCCAGTCCTTCAACTATCCCTATGCAAAAATCACATTGATTGGTTGTTCCGTTGCGATGTGGAAAAAGGACAAGCTAACAAACAATCATATTAGTTAGGATATACATAGATAGGATTAGGTAGAATTTTTGAAACACAATTTTTAAATTGAGAAATGGATAAGTACGAGACGATTTATATATAAGTATTTATAATACAATCTTATATAGGTACGAAGGTTAATGGGTTCAGTGCCTATCACTGCAATGGGAGGACCAATCATATATAATTTTAATGGTAACAAAGTTCCAGGCAGCGAATGTGTTAAATTATTACTATAGTCATATACTTTCTGTAGACTGATAATGAAAACATCCTCGTTTAACTGAGAAGTAATATAATAACGATTGTCTCAAAGTTGGCCTTCATAGTGGTAAGTTTAATAAATATCTATGAATAAAATGTAATTATTATAAGACATACAGATTGCGTATGTAGGTATACATATCATAAAAAAGTTCAAAGTTTTAAAAGTTCAAAGTTCACAGTCCAAAAAAAGGGTAGGCATATACTTCTTACTTCATACACATTCAAAAATCGTATCATACACATAGGTGTAGGCACACACTTTCTTTTTTCAACTACATTCAAACATATTATCATAAAAAATAATTTACCAATCAGTTTCATGCAACGGGCAAAAGCCTAGTAATTTAAAATAGGTTGGTTCATTTTAGAGTTAGACTCTTTGACATCAAATGCAATAATAAGATCTATCTCAAGGCTGCCCAACCTTTTTAGCAGTTGGGCGAAATTGACGATTTTGAATCACTGGCGGGCCACTGAATACCTGACGGTTCCTATTTCCATGGGGGGCGGGGGGTTGTTAGAGAATTTCTATAAAACATAATTCCCCACAAAAAAAAATCTAAATAATAAGTGCTCCGCACAAAATATTTGAAATCCGTGGGCGGGGGGGGGGTTGTTACGGAACTTCGCGAAAAACTTTGAGAAAAAATTCCGAACATCATATGTGATACCCCGCAGCAATTTATGGGGGGGGGGGGGGGTGGCTACAGGATTCCATTTCGACGCAAAAAATATTATGTCGAAAACCGGTGTAAGGTGTATTTTTGTTTCAAAAGTAAGTTCAACAGGTTAGATTTTTTCGTCGCTGATTCTCGTTCTGAGTAGCCTAAATAGCGATAAATCGCCGTCGTTGGCAACACTGGTGACCGCGCGCAAGCTGCATTGTTTGTTTTACCGCGGGCCCGCGACACTTTTTCAAATTGGCGGATTGGCGGGTTTTTTGAAAATGTTTCACGCGGGCCACTTATAATTCGTTCGCGGGCCACATTGTGGCCCGCGGGCCTGGGGTTGGGCAGCCTTGATCTATATAATACATATTCAAGATTATTGCACAAACTACTTATGTGTGATATATTATACAGTTTAATTTTAAAATCAAGTGCTCCTAAGGCCGGGTTGTTTCATCTGTTAGTTGTGGTTTAGCCTAATTTATATATATCATATTATTTTTCAACTCCATTATAACATTAAAAAATTAAGGATAAGTTAACCTTTTCACCGTGTTCTTAATGTACATAAATGAATAAACAAAACCAATGAACGCCAGATGTCAATAAGATACAGGTTCAAATTATTTTTAAGTTAACTTATCTGCTAAATTCGTCACGTAATATACAGCCATATATCATAGTTTCAATCATCTATGTATATAAGATGATATAATCTATGTAAGTACATAAATAAAAATGTTAATATTCGTTTGTTAAAAATCTTAAATCTCCAAAAATTCTTCACAGATTGCTTTGAAATTTTGACACATCGTTGCATTCGAATACGCGTGGGTTTTTAAATATCTATATTATATAGATGTCTTCTGTGATAGCTTACTTTTTTTACAAACAGCGCCATCTGTTGGATGTAAAAGCAACAAGCGCTATTGTTTCTATATCTGCACAGACAGACTGAGTCACAGCAACGCGTGGCGGGGTACAGCTAGTTTACAAATAAATAAAATTGAAGGAGTACAATGCAATTAACAACGAACACATCTTCATGAAATTAGGTTTGAAAATCTCAGCCGATGAATTATACCTCCTTCTTGAGTTCCTGTTCTTACCATAGACATTGGAGGCCAAAGTCTTTGCAAAGTTTTCCTTTTTCAAAACTCCAAAATCGGGTGGCATTTGCCTGCACTGAGTTTGGAACCAGCTACCGGCTATGGAATTTGAATTTCCCGCCAAGACACACAGTTCTAAGTCTGTAGTTTTGCTGTCTATGGCCTTTTGGAGTACAGAGTTTTCGGCGAGTTGTAAGATGTATTGTCTTTTATTGTACGGCACGTCTGTTGTGAAGAATATTTCGTTTTTCATGTTTCTGATGATGACGTGGAATTCGGCTATATCTTTTGATGATTGGACGAACCATTCGATGAGGATTGAGTCTTGTGAACTAGAAAATTAAAGGTATACATAATTGCAATTGCATCTATAACGCACATTAAGTTGATAGGTCATTTAAAATATCTATGTGTAAAATTGAATCTGATCTGTCTGAAGGGTGAAAACGCATTTTAATAATATTTGGAGTAATGGTTGATGGCTGATATAGTTAAGCATGTAGACACAAAGCAGAATAACATTGTTTCTGTCTGGAATATCCTGGTCATTTCCATCATGTGTTATGGAACTACCATTCAAATAGAGGAGGAGGTAGGAGGAGTTCAGATCTTGTCACTAAACACGGCTATATCCTAATAAAGACACATCTATTGTACAATTGATATTAAGGCGACGTACCGCGTAACATTCAGAACCGCGTTGCTAACAATAACACTCCTTATGTAGATGGCGATAACATTTAAATTCCAGCTTAACACAAGCCGTCTGTTATGATTTATGCAAGAAAAAACATCACCAAAAAGTGAGGGTTTTTTTTTATTACGAAGTTGAGACACAAATATTTAAACCAGTTTTCACAGACACTTTTTATTTTTTCTGGGGTCATGGGCTAGGATTATTTAAAAGGCCAAGATGTGTTCTCAAAGTAGGTACCAATATTATGCATTATAACATGACTGCAAAAAAATAAAATATTACTTACAACTTCAATTCCCTGAAAACTAGATCTGGCTCCATCTCAAAATCTGCCGATTTCCCTTTCAAAATTCCCACTTTGGTGTCGAGTTTTTGTCTGATGGCAACATTCTCGTTGCAGTTCATTCTGTCATCGTCCACCTCGACTAATAGGGAGTCTTGTAAAGTGACGGGGGAGGCACAGGTTATGTTGGAATAGAGAATGTTGCCCGTTAGAGCACTTTTCGTGAGGTGGTTTAAGTAGTGTTTTAGCGGCCGGGCAAAGCAGTCGCATCTCAGAGGGTTGCCTGGGGAAAAACATATATTTATTTTTTTTAAAACAAAGATACGTCCTCGGGTTACGAGTAAGCAGAAAATGTGTTGTAACGAAGGACTTAGCTAGCCAAGGAATTGAACACACAACGCCTAGGTGGGGGAACCAGACGCATTGTCAACTCAGCCACTAACCGGTGGCCTACATGGTTACTTGTCATATACATAATTAAGTAGGTAGGTAAGCTGGTATTAACTTTTATATTTGCTACTATATACTTCTTGGTGACCGGATAAATCATCACAATGATATTTAATCTCATCTTTAAAAAGTTATATAAAGTCATGGAAAGTGATGAAACAAAAAATTTATTGACTGGGTTAAGTAGATTAGGTTAGGTTAGGTTAAAAAAAAAAAAATTTTTCATCGTTTTTAATGAATTTATATCATTTTTTAAAAGTGTGTTGAATTGTCACTGTGCTGAGTTATCATGGAACCGTGTCTGCCCACCAGATTCCTAATCACCTCTCATACTATTTTCCTTACCAGAACTTCCTATTCTTCCTTTTATTGAGAAGAACTTCCACACAGCAGCCACAGACTTCTGTGCGAAGTTAATGAAAAAAAAAATCGGCATAACTCCACCACTTACCATCGAAATGAACCCTCAGCTTGTCGTTCTTTATCCTGCTGACCAGGAGGTCATCGAAGGTCTCCAAAAAATTGGTGCTGACATCCAACACCTGGAGGCTGCTGGCATTGTTGATGTGCTCCACAGGCAGGACCTGCAGCTGATTATTGGAGAGGTTCAAGGAGGTTATCTTGGGTGGAAGGCGGAAGAGTTCTGAAAATGAACAGTGTTTTATTTAATTTAACTCTTTTTATATGCCCATGGGGCTTTTACATTAAAATGTTTAGAATTTTGTACATAAGGGTTTAAAACAATGGTTGGAAAGAATTATTTCTTACATAACTTTGGTTTACAATTGGTAAAAAAAAAAATAATAATTATCAGAAATAATCTTGATACAAAAAAAATGGAAAAGTATGTTTAAAAATTGAATTTGTTATATTAAAAATGATTAGTATATTCTATGTAGGCGAGGAATTGGCGAGTTTGTTAAATTATTTGTGAATTTTGATAAAATAGTTCGTTTTTACACAGTAGTATAAATTTTAATATTATTTTTTTGTTTAATCGTAATCGTTAACTTGTAAAACCTTGAAGTTCATTTATTTATTGGATAATTTGTACAGCGCCGCTTTTATGAGATATCACCTCAGGGGTGCTTTACAGTTGATGCAGGTATTACAAAAAAAAAATTCAAAAATTCATATTCAAAATCAAATCCAAACGATAGCAAAACGTCAGCAAAACATCAGCAAAAACGTCAGCAAAAAGGGTAACCCAAAAATAAAATGCCAGACAACATATTACACAACAGCAGATCATGGAACATATTTTGATGAATTACATTGGCACTTACATATATATATACCTAAATGTCCTACATAATTAACTACAACACGAATATACTTAAATTGTCCGACAGAAGGATTTCCACTGACTAGGTTTTTCTACATAAAAGTCTAAATGATGCTTTTGATAGTCCAGAATTGCTTGAATTGATAAGCTATTGGATTTCACTTCGTAATACTAAAGTCGGAATTTATTTGAGTGCAGAAATTCTGGGACTAACTACCATATGTATTCCTCATTGCCCAGGAGGGAAATAATTATACCAGAGTCGTTATGTAAGAATTATTTCTTACATAACGTTGTTTTACAATTGGTAAAAAAAAAAAAAAAATTATCAGAAATAATCTTGATATAAAAAAAATGGAAAAGTATGTTTAAAAATTGATTTTGGACATCTTTAACCCCTACTGTACAGCTGACTGCAGTCCAGTGATATTACGACTACTCCCTTGAAGTGCATTGCAATGTGCAGTATATAGCGCTAGGTTTTAAAAGTTTTTAACGCATTTCATCACTGACCAAAGTAAAAAAGCTATTTTGTTTCTATTATTTCAAATCTATATTAACCCTTTGAGTGCCAAAAAAATTCATACAGTTGCTTGTAAATTGCCACCAAAAAAACATTATTTTTTATGAAACTATATATTTTTTTAAAACCCCATAAATTCTTTGAATTTTCACGGATTTCGATGATTTTTTCAGTGTTTTATTAAAGAATATTGGTTTGGAATCACGCGGAGGAGGATCCCGAAGTCCAGGCGTTTTGAAAAAATGAGAATTTTACGTACCGACGTACGCGCGAATCAGAACACGACTGACGCAATCGATGGAAATCGACGATCGGCAATCTTCGTTAAAACACGAATCGACGAAAATCGACGATTGGCACTCAAAGGGTTAAATTTGATTTGGAGATATTTACAAAATTTTGTCAGTCTCGTAGGAGTTCATTTATCACTCAACAAATACAAAAGACTGTTACTGGGGCAGTTCAGTTATGTTTAATAAATACTGAATAAATTTTACTATTCATGATATGTAAAATCCCCTAAAAAGGGTGCCAATAAACAAATAAAAGCTTAATAAATACAATTACTATTGTATCTATCAAATTAACTAGGTTGGATTAGGAGACATTTTTGATTTTGAAAACGATAAAATAATAATTCGGTTACATACCCTTTTCTGATGTCAGGTCGTTGAGATCATTGTAAGACAAGTCCAGCAGTTGCACTGATGTCAGATTGCCTATCACATCTGGAAAAAATATATGAAAGTATAGTATTAGTTATTCAGAATTATATCCTGGTTTACGAGGGTGGTCTGAAAAGTTTCCGACCTCAATGAAAAGATGGCTGTACTCCTCAATAAAAGCTAGCTAATGTAGTTGTGCATCTTTTGACAGTTACTTACCAAAGTTTCGGCCATTTCGAATACGCAGTTTTTAGTTGACAGTCGTTTGAGTGAGTCGATGTGTGTGTTTTTGTGAAAATGGAAAAAATTGAGTATCGAGCTGTTATTAAATTTTTGTTTTTGAAAGGCAATACGCCTACACAAACCAAAGATAAGTTGGACTCTGTGTACTCTGCACCATCATTTACCACAGTGAAATTTTGGGCAGCTGAATTTAAACGTGGCCGTAAGAGCTTGGGAGACGATTAACGTTCGGGACGTCCAAAAACTGCAACTACTGACGATAACATTGCTAAACTTCACAAAATAGTGTTAGATGACCGCCGAATTAAAGTGAGAGAGATAGCAGAGGTTATGAAAATGTCCAATGAACGTGTCTGTCACATATTAAATCAAGATTTAAACATGAAAAAGATGTTCGCGCATTGGGTGCCGTGTTTGCTCACGTTAGACCAAAAACGTGTTTGAATGAAAATTTCCAACGCTCTGTTGACGCAGTTTAGGTGCAATAAATCCGAATTTTGGCGCTGATTAATTACTGTAGATAAAACTTGGATACACCATTATACGCTTGAAACAAAAATACAGTCAAAACGGTGGACTGCAAAGGGGGGACCGGCTCCAAAAAAAAGCAAAAACTGTTTTCTCAGCTGGGAAAGTGATGGCGACTGTTTTTGGGATAGTCATGGAGTTATCTTAATTGATTATCTTCAAAAAGGAAAAAACTATTACAAGAGCATACTACACATCATTACTTGACAAGCTGAAGGCAGAAATTGGGGAAAAACGGCCACATTTGCAGAAAAATAAAATCCTGTTTCAGCAAGATAACGCGCCGTCTCACACCTCAGCGGTTGCCATGGTGAAAATCCACGAATTACGGTTTAAACTGCTTGACCATCCGCTTTACTCACCAGATCTAGCCCCAAGCGACTTCTTTATGTTTCCTAATCTAAAAAATGCGCTCGGAGGACAGAGATTTTCGTCAAATGAGGAGGCAATCACCTTTGTGAACAATTGTTTTGCAGAGAAAAACGCCTAGTACTATTTGGACGGGTTGGAGATATGGGAGCATCACTGGGAGAAGTGTGTAGAGTTACAAGGAGACTATGTAGAAAAATAAATAAAAAACTATATTGCACTCCACGTAAATAATTATTCTAATGTTTCTATTTCTGTGAATAGTTTTAGTTCGTTAGCGAAGAGAAGATGCCTGGAAAGCAATCTGAAATATTGTTTATAAATACATATGGAAAAGAGGAGTGGACCCAAATTAGAACCCTGGGGTACTCCTGAATGTCATCTTTAGGAACGCTGTGTGTAGGGTCATTTCGTCAAATGGAAGTAGTGACCCATAAAGTAGGAGGGAGGAAACACAGATGCTGGAAAATCATTCATCAGTCACTAATAATAATATTTGGATGATTTGTATAGTGCGGTTTTTGTGCAAAATCACCTCAACTGGCAAAAGTCAGCCGTGTACAAAAGTTGGATGCGAATTTGGCGTATCTCCCAGGTGTGCACTGGTGCTGAGAGATCAATGATGCAAGTTCATCGGAGCATCGACCATTGAAATACCGGTCCATCAAATTTGAGTATTAGTTATAGGTAGGAGATTTTTATGAATTCATTATGAACTTCCCAATCAGTTATGATTATACATACTTTTCCTAATGCTGTTCAGAATGTTGTGAGATATATTCAGAACACGCATCTGTTTGGTGCCGAAGATGATATCATTAGTCAGAACAGGCATCACGTTGTGGCTGAGGTCCACCTCCTTCAGGTTGTATGGGATGTACGGGTCGCTCGGGAAGGTCTTACGGGTGATGAAACTTATCTTGTTGTAGCTTAGATTCACCTAAAATCGTGGAAATGTTTCAAATTAATTATTGAAAGTAATTACAAATTTAGTAATTTTTTTCTGTAAATATTGTGGACAAGATTATAAATATAATAAATGTTTTATTATCTTCCATTTTTATAACAATTAGAGATAATGACATCCCCACTGGGATCTCCTGTGCTGAGGATTACGTTACATATTGTTTAAATTTAGTATTATATTTTCCTATGAAAAATCACAGTATAGTCATAGAGGCGCTATTGGGTATTAATACCTTGTAGAAATGTGTTCCACTATTATCACTATTAGCAGTGCGCGGATCATTCGGCTTTCGAGCGTTGGAGGTCAAATTGGAGGTAAAAAGGTGGAATCAATTTTTTCGCTTCGTGTCTCAGCTAAATGGGATACCTAATCTGAATTCTCTACAAATCATAGAAATTTCTGTTAAAAATATTATATTATAGGTAGGTACTTTATTGAAATTTCCAAAAAATCAAATTATAACTTTGAAAATGAAACTTAAATTCAAAGTAAATGTTCTAGAGTTCATTGAACCACAGTTACGGATAGAGCCATAACCAATATTACTATGTTTGATCAAATACACTATAATATCAATAATATGTCTAACTCCACTGAAATAGTGGCAATATCAACAACGCTGGCCACTAGAGGCGCAAGTGCAGCATGAAGACTTTGACATTCCTTTCAATGGCGGAAAATTGAATTTATTAGTACTCGGTGGCAGCGTTTTGCACTTTCTAATTTGTATTTTGATCAATTTTAATAAAAATAAACATTAAAATGTCCCAAAAAGTTGCACGTGTGCAGGTTATGCATGTATGTAATAGTTACAAACAACAAAAACAGTGCAAGTCGTTTTTTCGGATGCCAAAAAACATTGACAGGTCAGCTGGTGAAATATAATATGAGTTTGTCAACTCCTAGCAAATAAAATTTTCTTCATTACGTAAAAAGTGGATTATACCACGCAAAAGATAATTGTAAAATTTTGAAGGTTAATTCAGCAAAGCTGTGTTAGTTCCATGCAGCATTCCGTGTTCATGTTGAAGTTATATAACATCATCAATGTTGATGTTCAAAACGCATTTTTTAAATTGTTTTTTGAATTATTGTATATCGAGATATATAATATTAATAATACATTTGTATATAATGACAACATTGAAATATTTTTGGAAATTTTTCCCAATTATATAAGTTTTTTTTTTTACTTTTCTGAATCATCAAACGCAGAGTTAATAGTTAGTTAGTTAGTTAGTTAGTTAGCTGCTAATATTTTTTTTGTATAAGCAAAAAAGTTGTAAGGACATATCTAGGTTATCTAAGACACACAACTCGCGCCGCTAAGAGGCGCATGTTGCAAGTTAATATCATGTTGCCATCAGAATGTATGGGAAATGTCAGAAGTTGGAGGTATTATTAATATTATAGAGTATTTGGTTTGATTTAGGGCAAATATCTACAGGCCATAAAAAAACATAATTTTTTCTTTACCCTTTCAAGAGAGAGACAATCATCCAGGAGACCGTGAGTTTTGTTGTTAATCTTTTCTAAGGAATTATGGGAGAGATCCAAGGATCTGAAACACAAAAAAACACAAACATAGAATTATTGTAAATTTGATGCTAATCCATCAGCATAAACTAAAATCACTCCGATACTGAAATTATTCCAGTTGATGTTGAAATATTATTATTATTAATCCTTTCTTGTCTCCAAATAAGAATCCAATCGAGTTATAAATGGATTTACATTAATAGAATGGATGAAATGTTATGGAAGTATGTTCCTTGCATCCACTACTCTATTTGCAAGGAAGTGCTTCCTAGGATTGGATGCAAAAGGTGTGTTATTAATTTTTTTGAGTGTCCACGCAGATTTATATTTTTGTTGGTGGTGAAGATTTCTTAGATTAGATTAGATGCCACGGCAACTAAAATAGTCCATTATTTTCTAATGATAAACTAATTTTTATAAGACAAGGTTTTTGTGCGTAACATAAAGGATAACAAATAATTATAACGCCAGCGCCATCTAGTAAGAAATTTAGCTCTAACAAAGCCTTTCCTACAAAAATAAAGTTGGTTGTTTACAGGTAGAAAAAATATAATAAGCAGTAATTGTTGATTGAGGTACTAGTACATATTGAATCATTTGGCGGGTTGGAAATAAGCCGACATAGCTCAGTGGTTTCAGAGCTCCTGACCGGACATCAGAAGGCACGGGTTCAATTCGCATTGACGGCATTTATTTTTACTCAGGAGATATTTTCAATTTGTATTGATATTTCAGGCGATTAATTATTGCTTATAATTATTTAAAATAGTCCAGATAAAATTGAGAAAGTCTCAGTCAAGTCACCATTTTCTCTTCTTTCTTTTAACAGTGGTAATCTTAGTTTTTTGAGTCTATTTTCATATTGCCGGTCTTTCAAAGTTTTTGGTATTTTAGCAAATCGTCTCTTTTTTATTGATAAATTAGAAGTATTTTTTTAATAAAATATTATTTGGTAATGTGAGCCTCACTGGGTGCTGCCATTTTACAATTTTATGTAAATAAAATGGACTGAATGACTAATTTAAATGAAATATTAAGAAATAAAATAAAATAAAGTAATGTAATTAAAATAATTAAGGTAGTTATAAAAACTAAGCAATATGTATTATAGTTGAGTATATGTGTACTATGTAGGTAATTTTTTTATTTCTTTTACGTATTTTTTTTCTTCGTAATATATCCCCTTTTGGTTTGTGAAATGTTTTTTGTTTTCCTTATTTTTTGTGTCGAGTGTAAGATTTTTGTAAGATGTTTTGCATGTAAGCTCGTCTAACTGTTCTATTAGTGTTAGTTTGTGTATGTTGAAATTTAGTTTTATGGTCTATAATGTAGTGTTTTTATTTATATTTGGCGTACATTCAGTACGTCAAAAATGTTAAATATTTGGCCACTGTGATGTTTTTTAAGTATTATACCTTTATGATAGTTTTCTGAGTAATTTCCATATGACTGATAGCAGTGCTCCTCCCTAAGCAATTATACCGTATCCTATAACAGATTGGCAAAGTGCATAATATGTTGTTTTAGTTTAAATATGTTTCTTATGTTCAGTCTTTGTACTCTCTCTCTCTCTCTCTCTATATATAAATATGTTACAATCTTCGATAGCACATATTTATTATGACTTCTTTCGATAGCTGTCGTTAGGTATATATTATTTGACTCACCTCAAAGACACAAGTCCCTGAAAAGCGCCATTAGGAATATGCGTCAGGTTATTACTCCTGAAGGATAGTTTCAGCAGTTGCAGGAGGCCAGTGAAGGCTCCGGAGCTGACCTTTGTGATCTGGTTGTCCGATAGATCCAGCTCAAATACTATGGGCAGGCGGCCAAATGCGCCTTTCTTGAGCGAGGTTAGGTTGTTTTTCTGAAAGATCATACATATGTCATTATCAGTTTTTCTTTCATAGCACAAGAAAAGATGAATAAGCAAGAATAATTTGAATTCAATGTTCCAAGATTCAATCATGCTTGATTACAACTAATTTCAACAAGAATCATTAATTGGATTACCAACGCCTCTGGCACAGGTCACCTTAAGTGGTTTGCTACATTAGGTTGTAGCAGTTCAATCTTGCCCCGCTACAGAGATTATAACACCGGTCAGTACCTGGCACTGGTGGATGTTGTGGCTGTTGACATGCCGTATGGCAACTTCAAGAGAGAGCTCGAGACTGGATTGCGGAACCACGAGCGCCGCCATCTTCAGTATTCTACGGGCTGCCGGTTGGGGACGTTGTGTCTACAGGAAGACACGAGCGAGCACACGAGTCGACATATTTTACGTGCGGCAATGAGGCCGTGAGCTGATTGATTCTCTACCTTGGTCATCGTTCGCTCTGTTTATAAATTTAATTACGCGGATGCGTAGTTTGGCGCCCTACTCACGAAATTCAGGTCAGATAATTTTGTCTCCACACTAATGTCACACTTTCAATGTAACTTTAAATTCCACCGTACGTTCAGTTCTTCGAACTGGCCGTTCACCCCTGAGATATTATAATATTGTTGAATAGAGTCTCTTGCTCTGGCTTTTATACGAAATAGTAATAAATAAATGTTGTAATTTTATCTCTTTTATTAATTACATTTGTAACTTCCCGATGTTGGTTCCCGTACACAATAATCAGAAGGCAACCCAACGTGGTTTACTGTTTATTTTAATGATTATGATAATGGTTAAACGGTTGACCCTTTAACCTTTCCAGCCGGACTGTTTCGGAACATCTCTTGTCACCACAGTGAAAGGGATGGATTCATATGTCCGTAACTCCTGGACACACTGACCCCCAGATTCATATCCACCCCTCATACCTCTTTTCTTCCCAGAAGTTCCTCACCCTTCTTTCCTTAATCCCCAAAGATGACATAGGCTATGAGAGAAATCATTTTCCTGAGGGCGCCTCCAAAATATGATTAGGAACTGATAATCACTCATTTTTGGCATGTGTACTAACAGATCCATATTAAAAAAACTATGCAAAGCAAATTGCAAATTGCAATATGCAAGCATTGCGTCATTTTACAGAATAGTTTTTTTGATTACTGTTTTATTAGCGTAATACATATTTCAGGGCACTGAGACGTTCACCAGAGTCGTCAAGAACTCACATTTAGATACAAGTACTGCAGCGAAGACAGTGTGTTGAGCGCCTCCCACGGGGGCTGCGTAAGCCCCGTATCAGTCAGCGTCAGCACCCTCAGGGTCAGCAGGGGGGTCAGGCTACCCGAGGTGAGGCCCCCCTCTACCAGGGGGTTCCCCGTCAGGTCCAGGGACAGCAGGGCGTTCATGGAGGGCCACACGTTGTCCGGGATACTGGAGATATTGTTGTAGGCGAGGTTCACTTCACTGAGAAATATGAATAGAAGAGAAATTATTTGTCATATTTTGATTAA
This sequence comes from Hesperophylax magnus, assembly GCA_026573805.1. Lineage (NCBI taxonomy): Eukaryota > Metazoa > Arthropoda > Insecta > Trichoptera > Limnephilidae > Hesperophylax > Hesperophylax magnus. The sequence goes on along the minus strand of JAIUSX010000184.1, from coordinate 4,764,256 downwards.
AAAACTGTTTATCTTCGTTGTTATCTATTGTTTAGAGCCTATTTTCTTGAGATTTGCACAACCATACAGCCTCTACAGACTGCACATCCTTCGTAATTGAACGAATCCTGTTAAATGCTGGTTCTAGCTTTTTTTTAGCTTTCGCCACGTACAAGTATAACAGCCATTTTGTAATGCTTGTTAGCTTATCACAATTTGATCAAAAGCTAAAACTGAGCATCAGCGTTTAAGGTTTAACTTAATTACCTGTTTGTTGGCGCATGTATATATGTACATATGAATAAATCTTTTTGTCTATTTAAAAACTCAATACCATATAATATTTGTTAGCCTTTCTTGAAAGAATTGTTTCTTTATACAGACAAAACTTTTATTCATATTCATATTCCGTATGTATGTACAGGGTTTTCCAATAAGAGGTGTTATTTTGAATAGCCTGCTATTTCGGTAGATGTTACATTTGAAGCTGTCATTTTTTGACATTTGACAAGTAGAAACTACGCCATTAATAAAAATGGAACGATACACGCTTCAACAACGCATTCAAATTATTAAAATTCACTTGAGTGAATCAAATGCAAATCATCTTGAGTGATGAGGCCCATTTCCACCACGTGGTGGCTTCGTCAACAAGCAAAATTGTTGCATCTGGGGCTTGGAAAACCCAAGAGTTATTGTTGAAAAGCCTCTCTATCCTCAACGTGTGACTGTTTGGTGCGGTTTATGGTCCGGCGGAGTCATTGGACCTTACTTTTTCGAAAATGAGGCTGGAGCAACAGTTACGGTGAATGGATTGCGCTATCGAGAGATGATTAATGATTTTTTATGGCCGAAATTGGATGGTATTGATCTAGACAACGTTTACTTTCAACAAGACGGCGCTACATGCCACATAAGCAACGAAACCATTGATCTTTTACGATTGAATATCAAAATAACACCTCTTATTGGAAAACCCTGTACATGAGCAATATAATTAGATGAGCATGAAAAATTCTTCATAATATTTTAAATCATAATTTTCAATTAGTGTTTTTTTTTTTAAATTTTTAAATTAACGCTATCTATATGAACGGGCAGTTTTTGAATATTTTTAGGTTTACCCTAAATGGGGACCGTTCATCGTTTTCACTTAATTTGATGGTCATCAAATCTGAGAGATGTTGAAACACTCCTACTTAAGTAGCATAAATAATACTTGAAAACTCTAGTACGTTACCTTAGGATCGGAAGGCTGTATTCAAGCTTTGTAATTTTTTTTTTTTACCTTAACACAGAAGGCCCTGAGGAAAATATTTTCTCTCAGGGCCTATGTCATCTTTAGGGATGCTGTTTGGTGTGTCTTTTTAAGGAAAGGAAGGATGGTCTGGTAAGAAAAAATGTGTGAGGGTGCGTAGGAATCTAGGAATCAGTGTGTCCAGGAGTGATGGACGCATGAATACGTCCCCTCTCACTGTCGTGCCAGGTGATGTGCCAAGGGAGTCCGGCTGGAGAGGTCGCTGCGGCGCAAGATGATAGTTTAAGATAGACCAGTTGGAGAGGTCAAAACGTCTCCCAAAACCAACCTCTCCCGATATAGCGCACCACGCAGCTGGTGGGCTGGCGCATCCTAGGATCAATAGACCTCACCGATATATGAGAAGATTAAGCAATAATCACCCCAAGCTGATGGGCATCATGAAGATCTTCTGCAGGTGGTTGTGGCTGACGTCAAGACGACGGCACGAGGCCATCTTGGTAAGGGCCCCGCGCGATATATCCGACAGGTTGTTGTGTGACAGGTCCATCTCCAGCACGGTGGGTAGAGTGCCGAACGTCGGCGGCTTGATCTGCTCCATCGCATTGTGGCTGAGGTTTACAAATCTGGACAAACAAAACACATATTTTTCAATACACCTATTTGAATTTCGATTTTGTTTTCGTGAATGAAGATTAAATGTAAATCTTGGAAGTGGAAATTAACCGACATCCGATTGAGCTCAAACTCGGCAGATACACTCGTTGTCAATGACAAAGCATCCTATCAACTTTTGACAAATAGATATATTATAGTAAAAACAATTGTATTTTATGAATCGATTTTTTAAAAGATTAATAGACAACATGCATTGATCTTCATATGACTTGAAATCAAAAGTTGTCGAAAGTTTGGAACATCCGCCAGCAGTCCCCTCCTATTCCGCAAATACCAAAGATACTGGGTGCGTAGCGACAATCATCAATTTCAATTTAGGCTGGCAATTAAATTGGACAAGGTTATTTTTATGTCTTTTATTTCATTCATCAGCTCCCCAACAAAACAAAACTTGTTAAATTAAATTATTTTTGATCCATCCAGTACACCACTACGCAAGCAAGGGTCTCTTTAAAATGATTTACCTGTAAATACATATTTATGACTGAAATGCTTATAATATAATAATAAGTACACAGATAAGAAAACAACAAAAATACTACCTACCTCAGAGAAAATAGTGACTGGAAAACGGCGCTGGCAATCTCCTTCACTTCGTTATAGGATACATCGACAGTGTGCAGTTCGTACAGCTTTGGGAAGGTGTTCTTCGGTATAGTGTGGATCAGGTTATGCGACACGTTTAGGATTTTTAGTCCAGACATGTTGTGCAGAGGAATCTGGAGAAGATACATATTATTGATGATTTATTTATAGCAGTGATTCATACCCTGTTTTTTTATTAACCCACTCGCACCGGAGGGGGAGATGGAGACCCCCATTTGAAAAATTTTCCCATTACTGTTTTTTAAGATATTAAATAATATCTACCTAATTCCGACAAAATTACTCTCCCCTCCCCCTCCCCAGGATCCCCACAATTTTTTTTAAATTGCTCATTGCAAATAAGCCGCGAGTGTGGTCAAAAAGGTGCATTTTACAGGAAAGGTCTACAATTACAGTTTTGCAATCCTGAAATCCTGCGGGATTCTGGGGATTTGCAGGATTTTCATGTGCGGGATTTGCGGGATTGCAGTATCGAAAAATAGAAGATAGTCCCACCAACTAGAGTGGAAGTTGAGAGAGCCTTTCACGTATGGTTGACAGTACTCTCCACAATCTATGTTTTTTATCAAAGTCTTCAGTGCTCATTAAGTTACGTTTTCAATGAATTTTTTACTAGTACCAAAGATAATGGATCTCAAATGATTATGGATAGTCCTTTCAGTGACATTTATGTTTTTTATAAATTTTACTTTTTTTTTTTAAATCAAAGTCTTCTTAAAATACTTATTATGTTACTTTTCAATAAGTTTTGTTTTGTTTTTTTTTCTTTTCTTTTATTTTACAGATTTTTTAAATATTACAATTTTCAACTACCATACTAGGCTAATGCCCGTGTTATGGTAGTCATAATATAATATAATAATTTTATAATATTACGGTACCAAAGATGATTGATATGAAAATTCCTCTTAACCACTCGAGCGATGGCTACCCAAAATTAGGTGAGTGAAGTTTATGAATCATAAATTTTAACAATATTTTTTATATTATTCTTAAAAATATGGAATAAATGGTGTAATCTATGTGGATTCATTGGATTTAAACAGCAGTAAGCAGTTCATATGTTTCTTTATTAATATTTGGAGTTATGATATTAATCAAGTCGAATGGCTGAATCGAAATAGCTGGAGTGGTTAAATGACTTACTATGTTACCTTTTTGGCTTTTATATAATATACTAGCATCAAATATAATTGATACCAAATAATACAAAAAATATTTATGAAACGTTGACCTTTTTCCTTAATAAAAATCCCACAAATTCTGCGAATTTTCTAAATTCTAACTCCGAATCCCGTGGGATCAGTAAAAGATGCGGGATTTTCAAAACGACGGCGAAGTCGGGTGAAGATAAACGTACCTACGCAAAAAACTCAATATGTCTACAATAAATAAAAGAAGTGAAATATGGACGCATTTTACAGTGTTAAATTATACAAATAATGTCAAATGTGAATATTGTTCCGATATCATCAGTTATAGTGGTGGGTCAACAAGTAATTTAGCACGACACATGAAGCGCAAACATGCAACAGTGCCCGTTGTAAAAAAATATAATGTATTCCAGCAGGTCTGGAGAAAAATACATTAATTGTGCCAGCTTGTAATGTTGATAAACCTACAAATATTAATATTATTATAATGGACAGCATTTATTTTTAGATCAAGAGTAAATCACTGTTTGAATGTTTTACAATCATTATTCGACACAACACGACATCCAGCGGGTCCAGCGAGTCCAGCTGAACGAACTCAATGAGTTTCGTTCCAATTGATTCGATGAGTCCAGCGGAACGACACAATGCGTTTGATTCCTCAGGAGTCTGGCAGAATGAAAGGAATCAAAGGAACAAATTCAGTGAATCGAGTCCATTCGGCTGAGCACGGAATCGAATTTGAGTCTGTAAAATGAGCAGAATCACATACTTCGAGCCTGTATACTGTCAGATACACACCTGATTAAGTTCCGTAAAGAAATTATAAGACAGCTGAAACTCGGTTGCATAGGTGGTGGAGTCAAAGGCCTTGGGGAGTATCTTGGTGAGGTTATTGTGCGAGAGGTCCAGCAGCGTGATGTTGGCGCAGTTCTCGAAGGAGCCCGTCTCGATCTTGGAGAGAGCGTTGTGGGATATGTTGATGGTGGTGAGATACAAGTCCTTGAAGGAGTTCTTCTGGATCTCGGTTATCTGGTTGGCTGACACGTCGATTAACTGAAAATAAGACGTTATAGAGTCTATTAAATTCTTTGGACCTACACTAGAAAACCAGCACCCCTGAAGTGATTTTTCACCAAAACGGCAGTATACAAATTATCCAATTATTATTATTTTATATTTTTAAGTGAATGCTGCACAACTGCTCACAACCGTCTGGAGCCTGTGAGACTATAGTATCCCCAATCGGGGTATGTTGTGAGGCTGAAGGTAGAAGGGATAGGAAGGGGATGGTGAAGAGGAAGGTAGAGAAGTACCTGGCTATTCAGATCTGGTCACCAAACATGGCTAAAACCATTTCAAGCAACGTTTTAATTCTGAGGTAATACCGAGGGTATCTTCCACTCTGAGATTATAATTTTATTTATTAAAATTAATTTTACGGGATAAAGATGAACCACGAACTTGAAAAGCTTATAGATCATGAGACCATTATACATACACAAACATTTTGCGTAACATCCTTGTAAGCAATAAAGAAATGAATTTAGTCTCTCTGGCTCTCGCATGAGAGGCAAGTTCGATGAATTGACTTGAGTCGCTTCCCGTGGCTTGAGGGTTAATCAAATTTTTACATAAAATGTACTTTTTATAATTAATACCAGTAGATAAAAACTCGCATTTCAAGTTTTTTTTAATGTGACATTTTCTCATCGGGGATGCTGTTTGAAACTTCAACGGTTCTTTTTGAAAATAACAGATGGCGCCAGTTACGTTTACAACAATCCTAAACTGTACAGTCATTAGGATAATAATACTACCAGATTAAAAATGGACGAACCTCAACATAATTTAGCTGACTGAACATCTGGTAGTCAATCTTCTTGATTTTGTTCCTGGCCAAGTCAATGGTACCGATTCTGGTCACTGAGCTGAAGGTGCCCCGACCAATGTCCGATATCTCATTGTCCGAGAGGAACAAACGCCTGGAAATAAAAACCACATTCGTAAGATATTTAGACAGTTACAATAATTAATATTACCTGATAAATTATAAGCTTAAGCGAAAATTGGTTCGTTAAGAACCATAACATTTCATTTCTCTTTTTTTTATTAGTTTTTAGAGACTCCTTTTTTAAATATTTCAAAGATTTTGTTGCCTCTAGAAGAGCACAAGAATGTTTAGTGTTTAATGTTCACTTCAGTGAACGATAAATGGCATTGCAGTGTCCCTTTACACAAAGAATTCGAATAATGATTGTTATAATGTATTTTTGAATTCAAAATCTACTGCTTATCATAAAATTGTTTTCTGACGCGTCTAGTGCGAAATTCGAATAACTTTATTAAAAATTAAAATTATGTGAAAGGTGCCCATTCTTTTCTAACAGATGATTGATCAGCCAACTACATGGAATTTCCAGAGCCTTACAATTGCAGAAAGGCATAGCTTTTTAGGTTAGTGCATCTTTCAATATATGTTTAGCCAATTATAATCTTTGAGATGCCGCATGCGTCATTATTATTTTTATTATTTCTATTATTTCTCAGGGAAGAAAGTCCAATTCTTTTGAGGCCATATACAGGCTCCAACAATGGCAGAAGAAGTCGGGGGCTCCCGAGGAAGACACGGTACCATGAAGTGCATACTTTATTACCTTAGAAATCTCATTCCCCTGAAGCTGTTGGTGTCCAGCCTCTTGATGAAGTTATGATTTAAGTGTACCACTCTCAGGACCGCATTACGGGCAAACATTCCTCTGAAAGATAAATTAATTCATTAATAAAAGAGGAATGCCGAAGATATCCACCCAATCGACGGCATCGGGAGTCACTTGGTTCAGCACAGACGTGCATCTGGATAACTGATGGAGGGTATATTCTTCTTCATGATGTATTCTATTGTTTGAATAAGTCCACATTCACAGAATTCAGAATCATTGTTAGTTCCAGATAGTTTGTGCATCGCATACGCACAGCGACTTTGACTGCATCAGATGTGGTTTGTAGAAGTCCAAATCTTCCGAGGGAGAGAGAATCTTGGTATGATAATGATAATATTGTTGACATACCTGGCCATTTCTGTGAGGTGGTTGTGAGAGGCATTACACCAGGAAAGTTTGGTGAGGTCGGCTATGTGGGAACTGTCGAGCTTTGTTATATTGTTGTAACTGTGAAATGAAAATAAAGAAATTAACAATTATTTCAGACCCGTGAAAAATCATGAGATTTTATGATTATAGGGTTTGTGAAGCTGAAAGTAGTAAGAGAAAAACTATATTTAATACAGCCTCATAACCTCAACTCAGGCTTGTCCTAGTGAGGTTAAAAAATTTAATGTTAAAAAAAAATGTAATGAAACAATAAACAATACCTTATATCAAGTAGTTCAGCATCCCTCAAGCCCTTGAACTGATTTTTCTTCAAAACTGTCAGCTTATTTCCGTGGAGGTCAAGTGTCTTCAGTTTTCTAAGAGGCTGAAATCATAATACAAATATTAATGTAAATATGTCAAAACATTTATCTATTTATATCACAATAATTGACTGGGGAAACAAAAAATACGGCAAAATGTTGACTAATATCAGAGTGTTTCAAAGTTCGTCAAAGGTATAAAAGTTTTAAAAACCGGTGTTTAGTGAAGACCGTTGAAATGTTTAAATTTTGATTGGTTACTCCTAATCAACCGGATCAAATGCAATCGGGACTGAAAATCAAGAGTAATTTGTAAAAAATAAATACCTGGAAGGATTCCACCATCAGCTCTTTTAGTTCCCCATTCACAATATGGAGCCGTTCCAATTTCCCCAAAGCCAAACTGTCTGCAAATATGTCTTTGTCTAGGGTCTCCATCTTGTGACCATCTATTTTTAGGATGGTCAGATTACCAAGTACCTGAAAATAAAAATTTTCATGTGTCGTTTATTTCTTCTAGCGCTGAATTGTTTTCATACAAAACTCGCAAAAAAAGATTAGTTTCTCCGCATTAATTTATTTATTTATTCACGCCTTGAAGATTTTTACATGTGTACATAATTACAGAAAGTTGTAAAAAGGATTACATTAACTATGTTATAACATAATTAGACGAGTACGAAAGATATAAGTACAATATAAGTATGTATGTAGTTACATTTACATGGAAAGTTTTATGTGATGTGTTCGTCGTTAGAAAGAGAAATAATCATTCTTCTCAGTTTATCGCAAATATTTATGCTTGATTCCGTGAGTTGAGTGATTACAAATTGGTGGGATTTTTTCATTAACAGTTGAAAGTAAAAAAATTATTAATTTGTTTTCATTGTTAACTTCACTTAACTTTTTATGTAATTTATAACATTTATATGGGTTAAAAAGTGAAGTGACAGTTTTCTTACTAATTCCGTAAACAAAAGGAATGTGTTTATAAATTGAGGTGATTTTGCACAAAAACAGAGCTATACAAATCATCCAAATATTATTATCGAATTCATTCAAAATTATCGAAGTTTCGGTAAGTTTTTTTGGTAACATTTTGCTGTTTGATACAATTTTTTTAGTAAAACAGCAGAACCTTGATAAACTGTACCCAGGCTAATCCGAGCTGCCTAACGACCCCTCTCTCCTCTTATCGAGGCCGCTAAAGCTATGTTTTTCTGTAGTTACATAAGAGCTCTCGCGCCGTGTCTGTGTTGCACGTGCATTACATGGTGTTATATGTTATAAACATGCTTTCCTAGCCAAAACTAAATATAAATTTAACTATACTGCAACAGTGTGCATTATTGGGTAGTTTATGACTAAATTAGATCAGTTTATGTCAAATTATTGTGTTATGTGATTTAGAAGTTCATTAAATATAATTTTCCTATGCAGACAAATGATTCACGTAATTTTTCTCTCTAACGCTAATCCGAACGCTTTGCGAGTCCGAACAGGTGTTGTTTTTCGTTATATCGAATTTTGAAAGTTCTACTGTATTTAAAAAAATCAATATTTATTTCAAATATAACCATGTCACAATTTCAACGATGGTTCGCATAATGTAATACAAGTTTGCAATACTTTTTAAGTGATCGCTTGCCATAGTGTGCCAAATTTATAAAGAAGCTAAAAATATGGAATAAATGGTGAAATCCAGGTGGAATTATTGGCTTCAAACTGCTGTAAGCAGTTCATATGCTTCTATATTAATATTAATTAAATCAAATGGTCAAATCGAAAATCCATCGCTCGAGTGACTAAACATCTGAAAGATAATTCTATCTAGTTTCTAAAATGATAAGAAATATATATTACATTTAAAATACCTCGGTAGCATTCTAATTCCATGAAAAATTTCACCATCGTTGGGACTTATAGATAAACATATTTAAAAGCCTGAAAGGTTAAGAGAATTACATTGCAAAATATATAGCCTCTAAGGGTTAAAATACACTAATACGCTAATAATATGTTGCTTACTTTAAAGGCCTCTTTGGGGAAGGTATCTAGCATGGTGTTGGTCAGGAACAACTCCTGTAGGGTGGTGTTGATGCCGAGGAAGGCTCCCTCTTTGATGGTGCTAATGGGGGTCTCCTCAATCTTCAAGATCCGCACCCTCAGCCTGTGCAGGAGGGAGCCATACAGTTTACCTGGAAAACAAAATCATCATTTTGAACTTTACAACGCTGGCCTTTAAAACGCAATCTATCCCATGATGCAGCATGTTTTGACAAAAAGTGCTTTAGCCAAACTTCATAAATATAGTGAGCATACAATGAAAAGTGGCTAAGTCAAAGTCGATGTTTTAAATTTTTTTTTTAATGTGACACATCACAAGAGCGCCTCTGTCTGTACAGTGTAAAGACAGGGGAACTATATCACCACCATGCTGGGCAGCGTTGTGAGGCTGTTTAGGTAGGGACTGTAGGGAGGGATTCGTTACTGAGGATCTTGAAGAGGTCTGGATTATATGAAGGAGGAAAAGATTGTTACACATACGAGTCGACAAACACAAAAAACGATTTGAAGAGATGACCCATTCTGTGTTTTGTCAATGTTCTGTTATATCAATGTTCTGTTTTGTCAATGTTCTGTTTTGTCAATGTTCTGTTTTTTTAATGTTCTTTTTTATCACGAGTCGAATAGAAAATTCTCACCAATATTACACTCCTTCAGTATCAGCTGTTCTATGGGCACGTCCAGAGAGGCCAGGTTACCCAGTCCAACACTGAGCGTAGCCAGCCCCGAGTTCTCGCACTGGATGTACAGCCCCGAGTCTGTGCCCAGTGTGCACTCACACGGGTACAGCAAAACAGCCTAAAATTAAAAAAAAATTGGCATTAGGGATATTGGTTAATTTACTAAACCTTACAAAGATGGGTGTCATTTTCATTTTGATTTTTTAATTTATTTATATAAGTTTATTAGGGAAATAAACAGTTATACATATTTATTGAAATAATTACATGTTACATGGTTGCATGAACCAGTAAGGTTTCCGCATAAAAAAATAAAGTTATGTACAGAAAAACATAAATAATTAAAGTAAAACATAAAGTGGAGTCGATAGAAAAAGAAAATAATGTAAACAAATATTACAAACATACATTATAAAATAATATTCAAAGATAAACAAAATAAACAAAAGATAAACAGTTAAATGAAAATGAGAAAATAACTTAAATATCTTACACATAGTAGGGGCAGAGGGTTCGTAATTAACACAATTTAATAGGATAAGACGTTTTAAAGACAAGATATGAGGGTAAAATATACCTTAGAAAGGAAGCTGTTATAAGAGATTGAGGTAAATTAGATCTTGCAAAGGTGGCTGTCATAATTCTTTTTGACAGTCATCTTTGTGAGGTCTAAATTACCTCGATCTCTTATGACAGCCACCTCCGTAAGAATTAAGACCTTCAAAGATAAGGTGCGATGGTAAATTAAACCTCACGGAGGTGGCTGTCATAAGACATTGGGGAAATTTAGACCTTACAAAGTGAATGTCATAAAGAATTAAGACCTTTCAAAGATAAGGTGTGATGGTAAATTAAACCTTACGGAGGTGGCTGTCATAAGAGATCGGGGTAATTTAGACCTTACAAAGATGAATGTCATAAAGAATTAAGACCTTCAAAGATAAGGTGCAATGGTAAATTAAACCTCACAGAGGTGGCTGTCATAAGAGATCGGGGTAATTTAAACCTTACAAAGATGAATGTCATAAAGAATTAAGACCTTTCAAAGATAAGGTGTGATGGTAAATTAAACCTTACGGAGGTGGCTGTCATAAGAGATCGGGGTAATTTAAACCTTACAATGTTGACTGTCATAAAGAATGAAGACCTTTCAAAGATAAGGTGTGATGGTAAATTAAACCTTACGGAGGTGGCTGTCATAAGAGATCGGGGTAATTTAAACCTTACAATGTTGACTGTCATAATGAATTAAGACCTTTCAAAGATAAGGTGTGATGGTAAATTAAACCTTACGGAGGTGGCTGTCGTAAGAGATTGGGGTAATTTAGACCTTACAAAGATGAATGTCATAAAGAATTAAGACCTTCAAAGATAAGGTGCAATGGTAAATTAAACCTCACAGAGGTGGCTGTCATAAGAGATCGGGGTAATTTAAATCTTACAAAGATGAATGTCATAAAGAATTAAGACCTTTCAAAGATAAGGTGTGATGGTAAATTAAACCCTACGTAGGTGGCTGTCATAAGATATCGGGGTAATTTAGACCTCACATTAAGACCTTTCAGACATAAGTTGCGATGGTAAATTAAACCTTACTAAGGTGGCTGTCATAATTCATTGTGATAGTCATCTTTGTGAGGTCTAAATTACCCCGATCTCTTATGACAGCCACCTCCATAAGAATTAAGACCTTTTAAAGATAAAGTGCGATGGTTAATGAAATCTTACGAAGGTGGGTGTCAATAGAGATTGGTGATCTTGCTCTGCTTCTCCTGCTTTCCACATTGCCAGTGACCATGAACTTCTTCAGTTTGGAGTTATCAGTTTGACGAACAACATGTTCAAAGGGTTTCGGGATAAATTTTAGGCAGACATTTGATAGTCTATTTTGGATGCCTCGCTCTTCCAGAATGGATAGATTAGTGCGCCTGCTTGTCCATGGTTTTAAGAGAAATAATTGAATGAGCGTAGCGAAGTCCGACTTTAACTCAACCATTGTGTATTTCGTCTATCAGTAAATTTGTTTGTATGTTCCGTTTCTGTATCAAGATGGTGGCTGTTTTAATGGTTCAGTAAATATTATTTTTTCAAATGTTAAATCGTCGGGTTTATTTGGACTTTCTTAATCGTATTTTCAATATTATGGTACCTACCTGCTTGAAGAAAGTTTAAAAAAAGAATTGTTATTGATATAGTCACAAGATAGTTTCTTCAAATCCAACGGCCTCCGTAGTCGAGGGATAATGCTCTCGACTAGCAAGCGGGAGGTGGAGGGTTCAAATCCCTCAAATTTTATTTTATTTGATAAATTTGTGTTATTTCACAAATAACTCATTTAAAATAATAAATAGTATATTTGCGGTACGTTCCAGAGTGGAAGATACTCTCAGTGTCGCCCTGGTGTAAGACCACCATTCAGAATTGAAACGTTGCTTGAAATGGCTTTGGCCGTGTTTGGTAACCAGATCTGAATAGCCAGGTACTTTCCCACCTTCGTATTCCCCATCTCCTTCACTCCCACGCTACATTCAGCCTCACAACATACACAAATTGGGGATGCCATAGTCTCACTGGCTCCAGACGGTTGGGAGTAGTTGGGACTCATGGGCAGTTTTACATAAAAAATAAAATAAAATAAAATAAATAGTTCGTTATTTGAAAAAAAAAATTTTTTTTCCTGAAATATATAAATTATAATTAATTAGGTAGATATTTAAGTACCTACTTACAAATCTTATGATTTAAGAGAGATTTTTGAAAATTGGAACTGTGAATTTTGTGATGTCATATTATTTCCTAACTATATCCTCCAATGAAAGACTCTAAAAGTCTATGGAATAAACTTTCTGAGTTTTTCATTGGTGTATAGTATAATAAGTAGGCTCCAAATGAGAATTTTACTGTCTACATATTGGCAAATCTATAGTTTTTTAGGACTAATTTGTTTAATACAAAAAGCCCGAAGTTATCAATCTAGTGAGTGGTTTATTTATGGGTCTACTGTTCACAGAACTACTAGTTAATTAATTTAATGGAATGTGGTTTACCTTTGATTTTTCTACGGGACATATATATCTAGGTCCAGGAGGGATGTATTCCGAATTAGTAACTGGCAGCGATATTGATACCAGCGCTAATAGGTAAAGCATCATATTTATGAGGGCCATATTGGAGCCTTGATGGGTTATTTTTAGGAGTTGTGTTTTCTAGTATCTGAAAACAAAATTAAATGACTATATAAATATGATTTTATATTATTAAAAGGTTGAAAGGTTTCCATGAACCCTTGTTTAAAATTTTGTGAAGAAAGTTAATTTGACAGCGACAATATTTGTGTCAAGTTCTTCGCAACTTTTCTCTTCCCCACATCCTGTCCATCTTCACCCCATTCAGCCACCCAATATACCCCAATTGGGGCTCTTGTGCATAATTAAGAAGTTATGGTATCCCTTCAAGGCGATACTGAGAAAATATTCTACTCTAGTGCTATATTTGATTTATATAATATTAATAAAATTTTTTTACTGATTCTAACCAAAAGCAAGGTAAAATTCTAATACTAGCTGACATGTACCCGGCGTTGCTGGAGGTCATGGTCATCCTTAGGACATAGATATATACCATGACGAACTTTTCTGTAGGTCTCTTTAAGATATACAATTCCGTAGTACATTATTTTGATGTATCTCATAAGGTTTAGGCAGCGTTAGCATTGTACATTGACGAATATCATTCTAAAAAGAATCGAACCAAAAGTAGAGAACATCCTTTCCGGAGACCAGTATGGCTTTAGAAGAGGTGTAGGAACCAGAGAAGCAATATTGTCGCTACGAATACTACTAGAAAAAAGAATAAAAAGAAACCAAAACACATTCATCGCATTCATAGACCTGGAGAAGGCTTTCGACAAAGTAGAATGGAAAAGACTCTTCGAGATTCTGAAGAGAATTGATATAAAATATAGAGATAGACGAATAATCCAGGCGCTATACAAGAATGAGGCCGCTATAATTAGATGTGACAATGAAACAAAAGAAGCCAGTATAAGACAAGGGGTGAGACAGGGATGCTCTCTGTCACCTGTTCTTTTTAATGCTTATATACAGAGTGCGATTGATGACTTGAGAGAGAGAATGAGTCACAGAAAAGGTGTAAAGATACACGGGCAAAAGGTGGATATGATAAGGTTTGCTGACGATATTGCTTTGGTTGCTGAAAGCGAAGAAGAACTGCAAGAGGCCTTAACAACCATGCAAAACATTCTTCAAAACAACTACAACATGAAGATAAATAAAGACAAAACAAAGCTGCTGACTGTAGGCCGAACGCAACATCAGATGAGAGTAGAGATGGCAGGAGTTCCACTAAAGAACACCAAGGAGTTTGTCTACCTCGGGAGCAAAATAACATGGGACGGTCAGTCTAAGAGCGAGGTCGACAGCCGTATACATCAGGCTAGGCTTGCATTCAATAAAAGGTCGAAAATAATAGAATCGAATAATATAGACCTAAAACTGAGAATACTCCTCATCAAGGCCTATGTATGGAGTATCTTGATGTACGGCTGCGAAACATGGTGCCAATCCGAAAGAGATAAACGGAGACTAGAGGCTTTTGAGATGTGGTCCTATAGAAGACTGTTAAGAATTTCCTGGAGAGACCATATTACAAATGAGGAGGTTCTCCAAAGAATCGAAGGAGGAAGGCACCTGCTCAGGACCTTGTCCGAAAGGCGTGCAAGATGGATCGGCCATGTTATACGACAAGAAGGCCTCTTGCATGTCATAATGGAGGGTATGACCGAGGGGACCAACTCTAGGGGACGCCCACGCCGAGAGTACCTGGAGGACCTGCTGGTGGACGTGCGCTACTCATCATATGCAGAAGTCAAAAGAGCCGCACAAGACAGGGAAGAATGGAAGAGGAGATTAGATGAAATTGCTGCAAACCAATCCCAGGATTGAAACCAGAGAGAGAGAGAGCATTGTAAGCGCGCGAAAATATATTTTTACGACTTGATTATAAAACATCGATTTTCTCTAATTTCTATAAATATAATATGCATGTATTATATATGAAAACCTTCCGGAAGAAATTGTCTAAATGATAGTGAAAACCCTATCAAAATCAGTTTCGTAGTTTAGAAGAACTAAGCGCACAAACAGACAGATGCGGATAGCGACTTTATTTTATACTATTTAGATTAGAAATGTATTTCAATTAAATTTCATTGACTCATCGTTCAAGAGTGTCTATAAACCTCATTCTATTACACATCTTTCAAAGGTAAATCAACTGCCCACACAGTCTGTCCTTGTAAGGAAAATAAACAGTTAAGTAAATAATAAAATGTTTACATTCGCAAAGAAGATTCGAAATCGACTTTAAGTGTTGATTAGTGCCAACTAAATATTTCGTTAAGTGTAACAAGTAGTTTTATTTTTTGACTAGTTTTATTATGGTCTTTAATAAAAAATAAGGAATATTAGGTTTTCTGAGTCATAACTCCATGTACTGTGATGTCATTAATGCTATCTACGAATGATACAAAAGTTTTGTTCGCAAAAAATAACGTAAAATACACTTATTTTCCAATAAAACCAGTAATAATAAAAAGAAACTCAGGTTTCGTGTTTATCCACTCGTTCACGGTCTACAAAAGAAAAGCTGAAAACTTTCTAAAATAACACAAATAATGTTTCTGAATATTATTTAAATCACTTAAATAACTTTAAAATCAAACCCACGATGATTTATTGATCCTGTCACTTGATATTAAGGACTTAAAAAGCATTAAAACAGTCAAAACATTGCACTTGCAGACATATTGTATGGGACTCGACATAACCTCAAAAATGTATATCAAACAAATCACATCACAACTCACCACATATCACTTGATTTTTGCGCAAACATAGAAAATAGTGTAAAATAATATGTTTTTAATGATTATAACACATTTAAACTAGACATTATTACGTTTTTAACGATTTTATTTAAGGTTTTGCACAACCTCGCAATGCAAACTTTACTGATCTTGTAAAACAAGAAATTGTGACGTTTGGTAGTTTGGAGTTGAAGGACAGATGGTGCTTTCCCTTCTCTGATCGAAAGAATTATAGCATAGCAAATTATATGAAACTGCATGATTAATGAATAAATCTCACAAATCTGTATTACTTAAGGAAGCATGATCATGGAATGGAAGGTCTGAATGGTTGTGTAGTTGTCCCTTGAAGGCTATTGGGTATTTTTTCATTTTTGTCACATACCCGTTTATTGCGGAAATGAGTACCTAGTACCTAGGTATGAAGAAATATCTCTTAAAGTACATTTTTTATTGTTGACGTGTCACATGATCAATGTGTTAGCCATTAAAGTATAAGTATATGAAATGAAGGGTATATTTATAAATATTTAAAGTTGCGATAGTAAGTTTAGAACTAATCAGAAATCGATATAGTTCTGAAATACTTCAAGGGGTCGTGACAAAGCGCTGACTTTGATTCAGGATTTTTTGATTCGTCGCCTATTTATTTTCTGTTCTCTGCTTCGTTGTTATCCAACTATTGACACGACCCGGCTCAACCTACCCGGCCCGGCATTCCCAATTGAGGAATGTTGGATTTGGGATGCTGACTGACGTCGAGGGAGGAGGGGAAGAGTGTGGATATTCAGATCTGGTAACAAAATATAGCTAAAGCCATATAAATTCTTTTCCATTCCGAATTCCAGCCTATTTCTTCTGTGCATATATTTTTTACGTGAATAGGCGTAAGAGTCCCAAATACCAACTATCCCCAACTGTCCGGAGTTGAGGATATTCACAATTTTGCATAGAATAAAGAATAAAACTAGAAGTGCCTTCCATACAAATTTGAATGGAAATAAATATTCCATTTAGCCCAATAGCCCAACGCTCTGTCTCACTTACACCCGCCTGACATCGTAGATTTCCATCCCATTTGAATTTTGTAAACGCAGTTTTCTATTGGAAATTTAAACCTCAAGGCATTTTTTATGTTCTGCTATATTCTATGCAATCGGGTATGTTATGAGGCTGAAGAAAGTGGGAAAGGGAAGGAGATGGAGAAGAGGAAGTATCTATTTAGATACGGTCACCAAACACGGCTAAAGCCATTTCTAAACTTTTTAGCCACGGCTAAAGTCTTTCATCAGTTCGATACGGAGAGTATCTTCTTTTTTACTTGGAATTTCCACTTTTGGGTACCAACTTAAGAAAAAAAAAATAACATTCAATGTTTATTCACATTTTTTTACCAAATTTTCCAAAATGGGCAAAATAAATTAATATACATAAATAAATAGCCCCCACAAATACATAGAAAGTCAAAATACAATCGTCAGATAAATAAGTTCATGATGTCTATTGAGTGTACAGAATCAATGGTGCATCAAATCTTTGTGGGTTGATAGTTTGCTGACGTGATGAAAACCTCTGGCGTTGAGGATATGCAGGCAGCCTGTAGAAAATCCCCTGCAAATTCGACTCTGGAAGAAGAACATAATACGCTCCTTGGGCATTCAGTTGTCCTAAAGAAACTGGAACATTTTCAAATTCCTCTTTGGGTTCTTGTAAAGTCATTGGGATATCTTCCTCGACGAAATTTGAATTTTCCGGGTTGCCAACAAGTCTTTCTGCCTGTGGTTTTCCAGATTCATCTACTGTGCTTGGTGGCGTTGTAGTTGGCCCTTCAGTTGCTGTTTCTGCTGTACTTTCAGTAACTGTTGTTACTTCCTCATTTGCTGTTGTTGATTCCTCAGTTGTTGTGCCGACGTTTTCTTCTATGCTAGTTGTAACTTCGTCTGTTTCCGTTCTTGGTGGATTGTAAACATAACCATTATTTATCATTGCAGATTTTTTGGCGTATTCTATAGTTGGAAGTGATAATCTGACTGGCAGTCGCAGCCTTCCTGCCACTGTACCGCTTTGTTCTGTTGCACTTTCCGTTGGTGGCGTCGTTAAGGGTACTTCAGTTGGTGATGTCACACTTTCAGTTACTGTTGACAGATCTTCAGAAGCTGTGGTCGACTGCTCAGTTGTTGTGCTGTCTTCTTCGATGGCAGTTGTAACTTCAAATTCCGTTGCTGGTGGATTGTAAACATAACCTCCATTACTTTTAATTGCGTATTCAATCTTTGGGAGCGGCAATTTGGCGGGCAGTTGAAGTCTTTCTCCTGTTGGTTTCCACCCTGATGGTGGATAGGGCGCATTCACAATATCAGATTTAGGTATTAATGGAATAACTCGCAGCTCTGCAGAATCCGAAACTTCTTGCCTAGACGATCTAAATTTTGCACTCCCTCTTCCTTGCGGAATTCCGTGGCTCCCTGCGACAATCGCACACAAAACGAGAGCTACAAAACACTTCATTTTATTATCTGACTTATCGAAATATTGACTGGAATACTGTGAGTTCAGAATGTGACTGATGATCTTCCAATAGTTCGTGCCTGTTTTATAGGTTGTTTCCTTAATCTAAGCCCTGGTGTTTTCCATTTTTGATAGCGGTATTATGTGTGCTATTGTTTCCCGCTGAACTATTGTTTTGATTTTGAATTTAAAATGTAACCTTACCTTGGAGACATATTATTCTGCCCTTGTCGAATTATATCCGTTGACCACTGGATTGTGCGTGCATGAACCTTAAAAGGACACCACCGAACTGTCCAAATAGATGACCATTGTGCATATTAATTGTATCCGACGAGTAATCTTGGTTTTACATATGTATGTATATCAACACGCCACATACTACTACAAACTTCAAAACATCTCGTAGAAGGACATTCACTCCACCAGTTTCCCGAAGGCACATCTGCACTGAATCAAATAACTCTCCATGTCTTCGACTGGCTGAGAACCCCAGCATCCATCATACAGGATTATCGCAATTGATTTCATTTCATCGTTCCTAATAGAGTTCACGAACTGAAAATTTCTTTCACTGCAGCAATAATGTCAATACCAATTCGTTTATAAACTCTTATACTTATATAAAATATGCAGAAGTAGCAGATATGTTTAATATCACTGAAAAACTTAAAAAAAGCATTTCAAAAAATATTTCAAAAATTAAGTAAATTTTAGCCCGTTTTCCACGGATCGGTAAGCAATCGACATAAACCAAATGCCGTAGAACCCCACGTAGAAAAGTTCCACACTGAGCTGCGCTGTAGATCCTTACCTTACTATGACTACTTACCTGACTTACTATGTTTATTATGCCGATCACTTACTGACCCGTAGGACGACGGGCTTAGTTATAAAATCTAGTCATATTAGTATTTTTACAATGAATAATTGTTTTGTAATCCTTTTTATGTATAAAAATGTTTTATTTTGTAAAGCTATTTTTATTATAATATTGTTTTTTTATAAAAATGTTGGTACCATTGTTTTTATTGTTATTTTTTTTAAATTTGAATACCTCACAGTTCTAACTGCTCCTAACTGTATGGAGCTGCTGAGACTATGATATCCCCAGTTGGTGTTCGTTGTGAGGCTGAAGGTAGTGAGGAATTTGAGGAAATGGATCCCTCTCTAAACAAATATCTTCTCTTCTATCAAGCTTTATCTAAAATGCCTCCCCTCCCTTCAACATCTAATATCTTCTAAGTCTGAACTCGACTCCAATCTGCAACGCAATAATTATGGAATTTAAATAAAATATATTTAAAAAAAATAGTGTGTATGTAAATTCACCTTCCCCATAATTTAAAATGATGATCTAGTCTAGAACAATCTTGAAGGGTGAAAACCCGAAACAATTGAAAAAAATGTATACCTATAGACGTGTGCATTTTCTCCAAAGTTTGTACATTACGTTATTTTTGACTTTTTCATAGTTACGTATTGTATTATATATTTTTAACATGTAAATTTTTTAATTTACGGTCAACCTGTATATATTTTTAATTAAGTATTTGGAACAAAAGGATGTGTTTTTGACATATTTTCCGATTTCTACAAAGTTTATTATTACTTATTTATTTAAGTATAAATTAATTACATTACAAGTGCATTCAAATTAAAACAATAATAAATTTTGTATTCCCAGCTGCGTGACTGGGATTTGCAATTCAATTTATCCATATTGGCAGTAAGTACAGAAACAATAGAATATAAATATAAAATAGGAACAAAATGAATAAACGTAACACACAAAAAGTGCAGCAAACATAAAAAGAGAGAAAAAAGGTTTTGGTAAGAGATAAGTAACAAAAACCAACATTAAAATAAAAAAAAGTTAACTAAAAGGTAAACATTTACAAAGTAAGTTACAGATTATTTAATTCTAGGTGACGTGTACCCGGCGTTGCAAGGGGTTATCCTTAGGAGATAGATATATACCATTTCGGACTTTTCTGTAGGCCTTTTTAAGATATACAATTCCATAGTACATTATTTTGATATATCTCATAAGATTTAGCCAGCGTTAGCAATGTAAGCGCCCGAAAATATTATTTTTACTACTTGATTACAAAACATCTACTTTCTATAAATATAATATGCATGTATTATATATATAAACCTTCCGGAGAAAATTCTCTAAATGATAGTGAAAACCCTACCAAAATTCGCTGTGTAGTTTAGAAGAACTAAGCGTACAAACAAACAGACGTGATAGCGCTTTTTGTTTTATACTATTTATTTTTATTTATGGGTGGATTAAAAATGAAAAAAAAAATCATTTTAGGCATGTGAGATTAATGTTGTGGTTTCTTAAAATAACTTGTACAATATATTTTTGGAAAATATACAGTTTTCACATAAATTGGGACCAACATTGAAAAAAAAACGATTTTTAACATTTCAGATAACGGATTCGTTAGTTCCATTCACCAAATACTTTTTATCATTTATTTAATATCAACGGTATAAATATACCATAAACAATGATAACATTTCACAGTTAAAATCGTAGAAATATTTAAAAAAAAGAATTACAAATATATGTGGCATTTGATTGTGAAATGACATTAGAGAGTAAGTAAGTAAGTAAACAAGAGATACAAGTACATAAGTTTCTATAGTGCAAATAAGGTAGAATTAGATTAAATTAATATTGATTGAAAAGATTTGATAGCATAGCCCTCTTGTACCTACCTTGCGTGCAGTTAAATAGATCTGCCACATCTGCGTATCTATTACTAACTTCATGCAACTTAGGTACAAGCGAGTGTTTGGAATACTCAGTCCTGATATTGTTGCATTTAAACAAAATTTTAGAACGAGTAGCTCTCGTGGGTATATGAAATTCAATGAGGTTAATTAAATCAGGACTGTCTATACTACCATTTACAATTTTGAACATAAATATTAAGTCGGATATAATTGTTCGATCTGAGAGTTTTAATAAATTTAGATTTTTCATCAAGTAATTATAATTTATATTTTCAATGGGAATACCGAGTTTAAAATTAATGTGTCTTAGGAATTAATGTTGAATTTTTTCGATTGAATCTGAATGTAATTTGTAGTGGGGTGACCAGATCGAGGAGTTATATTCGACTTGACTACGAACCAGGGATGTATACAAAATTTTTAATGTTGAAATATTCTTGAAACCTCTGGAATTTCGAAGAATGAAGCCTAGCATTTTCATTCCTTTATTATTAATATTATTTATATGCGATATAAAGTTTAATTTAGAGTCGAAAGTTATCCCCAGGTCATTAATTTCTTCGACAGAGGTATGGATTGAGTTATTGAGTTTTGGTTGATTGCTGATTTAGCAGGGGGGTGCCCGGGTTCATCGGGTGAGATGTGTTGTCAGGATGCTCCAGCCCACCAGCTGAGTGGCCTGCCAGATCGGGAGAGGCTGGTTTTGGGGAGACCGTTGACCTCTCCAACTGGTGGGAGGAATATATTTATATGTCCGTAACTCCTGGACACACTGCTCCCAAGATTCCTTCCCAATCCTTTTACCTTCCCAGAACTTTCTCTCCTTCCTTTCCTTCAAAAAGACCCTCCACACAGCATCCCAAAAGATGACATACGCCCTGAGGGAAATTATTTTTCAAAAAAAAATTACCGTAATGATTTATTTATATCATTTATAAGTGATTAAGAAAATAGTAAAGCTTAGTATAACATTCATACAAATGGGCCACACAACGCACGTGAGCAGTTCCCCACTAGCAAGTAAGTAATAAATACTTGAACATTGATGGGAAGGCCCTCACCATTATAGTCATAATTGATTTCATACACTTTCTTTTTCCCTTTTGATTATTTCATTATTTATAAGCTACTTTATATAAGTTATACAAGTATAGGTAATACATATACACACCGCGGCACCTCGCACTTAAACGAACAAAAAATTAGTATTCTGGACTCATAAAACCAAGTCATTGGAATTCCGATCTCATCGCCACATCAAACATTTACACTTTCATTGAACTCCTATCGAAAACATGACAAACTGCATATATGCTTACCAACTCGACACTGCCGTAGGTACGGCTGATAGCTGATACGGGCTGCCCCTGGAAAACGCATTGGCGTCTCGAGGAAATAATTACAAAAAATCATTATAATAGAATATTATGTTTTCTTATTCTTCGCCTTCTGTGTGTGTTTTTTGGTGACCGGATAACTGATAATTAACATTCAACACAACTTAAAAAAATAATATAAAGTGATGAAACAAAAATTTGATTATATATGTTACGTAGGTTAGGCCCATTGTCCACGTAACCGCACGTCATACGCACGCTTTCGTCAATTGACGATTGCAAGACGAATGCTTGCATCTTGCGTAGAAACAATGAAATCTGTGTCCACGAAGCGGCAACGTCACGTCAGCCGCTCGTCATGCGTTCGTAATGCGGTGCGCGCGGCAACATGTCACTACTCGACCGACCGCATTGCAGTATTTTGTCTTTGTATCAGTGGTCCAACAGTAGAGACTAAATTTTGGTACGTATTTTTAGTCATTCGGTAAAATGATCGAAATACAGAATCATCTTCTGATAACTCTCTGGCAGCAACAAACAATTTACAATTTATATTTCTTTCGATGTATGGATGAATCCAGTACTTTCTTCGCCTGTTTCGTCGTCTTCTAATAAAATTGTATGCTAAAATCACTTCATCATCATCACTTGACATTTTCACAATAAAAGACGTGCTTTCTCGATGCTAGTTGAAAGAAAACTGAGACGTTTTGTAACGTGACTGACTATTGCATGAAGCAGCGTGGATATAACAAATATTCAAAATACGCCTATCTTCATTTGTCGGTTACATGCATCCTACAAAAGACGACTGTGTGGACAATGGGCCTTATGTTTACATGCTAGTTTTTTCATCGCGTTCAATGTCTTTAAATATCGCTTTACTAGTCAATAAAACCACTGGTCAATCTGAATCCTAGTAATTTTTTGTGAAGAACTGTAAAATATTATGTTACTAACGCACACTTACTTTTGATGGATGGTTGGGTAGGGTGTGGGATGCGTTGGCAGCCACCTCTTTGGGGTAAGTTCTGGGTGGTTTTGTTTTGGATTAACTGGCGAAGAACTGCACAGTGAAACTTGCTAAAAACACATTGCGTAACCGAAAACATAGAAATATTAGGAGATAGACATATACCTATTATATATTGACTTAATTTGCTTCTTAAAAATTATAAATGGTATTATTAATTCACCTACTCTACTGCAACTCATTCCCTTCAATATCCCCTCGCACAGACTCAGAAATAATGAACTACTCTTCCTCAACCATCATTCGACAAATTATGGATATTATTCACCATTGTCCAGAATGTGTAGACTGGTCAACTCAAGTTAAAACCTTAACTTTTTTGGGATAAGTCTGAATGATTTTTGCCAGTCGCTAAACAAGTGACGGAATATTATAAGTTATAAGTGTCCTGTGGTCCTGACCCACGGCGTAGTCTTGACTTGATTCGACTTGTCACTTTATTTTCTTATATTATAACTGCCTTATGTCTTTGCTTTCATCTACCTTTGTCTAATCCTGTATTTTTCATTTTACTATATTTGTGTTATTATTTTGTAATTTGGACGATGTCCGTTAATAAATAAATAAATAAATATACAATTGTGGACTTTTCTGTAGGTCTGTTCAGGATATACAATTCCGTAGTATATTATATTGATGCATCTCATAAGTTTTAGCCAGCGTTAGCAATGTAAGCGCCCGAAAATATTATTTTTACTACTTGATTACAAAACATCGACTTTTATCTACTTTCTATAAGTATAATATATATTTGTTATAAATATAAACCTTCCGGAAGAAATTCTCTGAATGATAGTGGAAACCCTATCACAATCCGTTACGTAGTCTCGAAGAACTAAGCGCACAAACAAGATCGTCACACAGACGAGCTGTTGAACTCAAGAACATCAGAAACGACTCGTTTTCATGTAACAAATGTCAACCATGTACGAATGTTGAGCGCATGTTTGGCGTGTTTCCCGACCATGACGCGAGTTCCTCGGAGCATCTTCCATTGAAATATCGGTAGAACAAAGACAGTATCCTTTTGACCATCAGTTCCACCTGACGTAATATATTGCAATGGCAATCTATCAACTGTTTGTTGTCCAAAATCTCCGCGTCGGCGTCTTGTGTTTAGACAAAACAGTTTGTGAAATATTAGGGGAATGCGTAATTTTTTTCTTACGGAATATTATGTAAGTTTTTCACAAACTTTTTCTTTTACGAATAGGTGAGGCGGAACCATTTATTAGATAGCCAACACCTTTGCCATAGGTAACCCCAAGTGATTCGCTGCGTTTGGTGATTTAGCAGGATGTGATGTGTTCAGGATGCGCCTGCCCACCAGCTGTGTGGAGTACCAGATCGAGAGAGGTTGGTTTGAGGAGATCCTTTGACCTCTCCAACTGGTCTCTCGACCCATCGAGAGTGCCACAGTGCTAACAAAAATGTATACGTCCGTCACCCCTGGACACACTGCTCCCAGCTTCCTACCCAAACCTCTTTTACCTTCCCAGGACTTACTCTCCTTTCTTTCCTTTTGTGTGGGGTAAAAAAAAATAATGGTGACCGAAAATGTTGCGTTTGCAATTATGGAAAACTTAAGGCCCGTAGTAAGCGTTCAAATATGGTTTGAAATGAAGATATGTAAATACGAATATATTTTTTTAAAACAACGATAATAATTAAAGCAAAATGGTAAAAATATTTAATAAAATCTCTCCAGAAATGCTTTAGTTGCATTTAAAGATACACTGTGATCTATGAATTTTTTCATGCCTATAATACAGGGTTTTCCAATAAGAAGTGTTATTTTGATATTCAATCGTAAAAGATCAATGGTTTCGTTGCTTGTGTGGCACGTAGCGCTGTCTTGTTGAAAGTAAACGTTGTCCAGATCAATACCATCCAATTCCGGCCATAAAAAAGCATTGCCATCTCTCGATAGCGCAATCCATTCACCGTAACTGTTGCTCCAGCCTCATTTTCGAAAAAGTAAGGTCCAATCACTTCGCCGGACCATAAACCGCAACAAACAGTCAAACTTTGAGGATAGAGAGGCTTTTCAACAATAACTCTTGGGTTTTCCGAGCCCCAGATGCGACAATTTTGCTTGTTGACGAAGCCACCGCGAGGTGGAAATGGGCCTCATCACTCAAGATGATTTGCATTTGATTCACTCAAGTGAATTTTAATAATTTCAATGCGTTGTTCAAGCGTGTATCGTTCCATTTTTACTAATGGCGTAGTTTTTACTTGTCAAATGTCAAAAAATGACAGCTTCAAAAGTAACATCTACCGAAATAGCGGGCTATTCAAAATAATACCTCTTATTGGAAAACCCTTTTTTTATATTAACTCCACACAGGAGGCCCTGAAGAAAATAATTTCCCTCAGGGCCTATGTCATCTTTGGGGATGCTGTGTGGAGGGTCTTTTTGTGGAGAGGAAGGAGTGAACATGGGTCTTGAAGAGTCCCATGTTGTAGGAGGGAGGAAACACAGAGGCCGGCAGTTCGTTCCACAGCCGAGTTGTTGAACTTAAGAACGAATCGTAGAAGCGACGTTCCGTTCTCATGTGAAATGTTGGGCGCGCGTTTGGCGTGTATCTCGACTACGCACCGGTGCCGAAGGGATCAATGACGCTAGTTCCTCAGAGCATCTTCCATTGTAATACCGATAGAACAAGGACAGCATACCTACCTGACGCCTGTGCTCTAAAGATTGCAGTCCGTTTATTAAGATTGGGGAATCTATCAAACGGACCGCCCGTTTTTGCACAGAGTCAAGTCTGGCTCCGGACCAGAGATGGCTGCCAAATTCGACAATAGGGCGCACTTGCGATTTGTACAGGGTCAGCAGTTGTGTACTATTAAAGTATCTGCGGGCCCTGTACAGTACGTCCAGCTTCTGAGAGGCCAACTTTACTCTGGCTTCGATGGAGCCCCCGTACCTGAGCTGGTCACTTATAGTTACACCAAGCGTATCAATGGAAGGCCTGTTCGGAAGATTGCTTCCGTTGAAGGAGACTAGATTATCATTTGGATCCCTTTTAGACGTAATCAGACAGGATTGGGTCTTTGAAACATTAAATTCGACGAGATTATTTTTACCCCAGGAGGAAATACTCTCGAGATAACCGTCCATTCTCTGCTTCAAAGCCCTCCGAGCCATTGGAGTTTGTGTGCCCTTTGGGGGCTTGTCAAACAAAAAGCTATCATGAACTGTACTGTCATCCGCGTAACAATGAATCGGTGCACATGTCAAAAGGTCATTGATGTGCAACAAAAACAAAGTCGGAGACAGAACCGATCCCTGTGGGACGCCAGCATTAAATATCGTATCAGGTACTTAAATATCTACCTAATTAATTACAAATCATATATTTCATGAAAAAAATTTTTTTTTTTCAAATAATGAATTATTTATTTAATTTTATTTTTTATGTAAAACTGCCCATGAGTCCCAACTACTCCCAACCGTCTTGAGCCAGTGAGACTATGGCATTCCCAATTTGTGTATGTTGTGAGGCTGAATGTAGCAGGGAAGTGAAGGAGATGGGGAATAGGAAGGTGGGAAAGTACCTGGCTATTCAGATCTGGTCACCAAACACGGCCAAAACCATTTCAAGCAACATTTCAATTCTGAATGGTGGTCTTACACCAGGGCGAAACTGAGAGTATCTTCCCCTCTGGAATGTGCCGTAAATTTACTATTTATTATTTTAAATGAGTTATTTGTGAAATAACACAAATTTATCAAATAAAATAAAATTTGAGGGATTTGAACCCTCCACCTCCCGCTTGCTAGTCGAGAGCATTATCCCTCGACTACGGAGGCCGTTGAATTTGAAGAAACAATCTTGTGACTATATCAATAACAATTCTTTTTTTAAACTTTCTTCAAGCAGGTAGGTACCATAATATTAAAAATACGATTAAGAAAGTCCAAATAAACCCTACGATTTAACATTTGAAAAAATAATATTTACTGAACCATTAAAACAGCCACCATCTTGATACAGAAACGGAACATACAAACAAATTTACAGATAGACGAAATACATAATGGTTGAGTTAAAGTCGGACTTCGCTACGCTCATTCAATTATTTCTCTTAAAACCATGGACAAGCAGGCGCACTAATCTATCCATTCTGGAAGAGCTAGGCATCCAAAATAGACTATCGCATTGGATGCCCTCTCCAGCCGGACTCTCCCTGTCATCTTTGGGGATGCTGTGTGGAGGGTCTTTTTGTGGAGAGGAAGGAGTGAACATGGGTCTTGAAGAGTCCCATGTTGTAGGAGGGAGGAAATACAGAGGCCGGCAGTTCGTTCCACAGCCGAGCTGTTGAACTTAAGAACGAATCGTAGAAACGACCCGTTCTCATGTGACAAATGTCAACCGTGTACAAATGTTGGGCGCGCGTTTGGCGTGTATCCCGACTACGCACCGGTGCCGAAGGGATCAATGACGCTAGTTCCTCAGAGCATCTTCCATTGTAATACCGATAGAACAAGGACAGCATACCTACCTGACGCCTTTGCTCTAAAGATTGCAGTCCGTTTGTTAAGATTAAAATCCTGAATATTAAAAACCCTGAATATTAAAAAACCCTGTATATTAAATAACAAAACAAAATGTGTTTTTTATAATTTTCGGACATTACTTTGCGATTTTTTCTGTCTTGGGAATTTCATATAATTAACGTTTCGGCATAACAAATGTATATTGTCTTCAAAGGTAACTTTTTTTTGGAACGTAAAAACTTAAAGAGTTAGCGATAAACTTGTTATAAATCGCTAGTAATCGGGTAAGCGGGGGCTTAAGCACCGGAGAATAGAATACATTACGCCTGAGCGGGAACCTGGCGTCTCACGAAATGAGTTGATTCCGAATTTAGGCATAATCGGTATTTTGGTTGTGTTTTGTGCCCAGTAATGATTATTTACCCTAAAATATACCCGAGGTTGCGGTCGGCCGGGATTTTCAGGTAAAAATCTATAAAAAGGTTTAGTTTCTGATCAGGTAACTGAAAATGGTTCTTCCATCCGATATCTAATTTGTTAGGAAGGCGGGCTATTTTTTATATGTTTGAGTAAAAAATACTTTTATGTTATCTAGCGAAAACCTGTGATAAAAATGTTGTTTTGGAAAAACCCTACAAATTCGTAAAACTTATTTAAAATCTTGGACTTGATACGAAAGTGGTTATTAATTTTTCAAAATTTTAATGTAAAATATTGTAATTCATATTTAATGCTTATACCTAGATTGCATGCAGTTGGAAATGCTTTCTCAAAAGTAGTAGATGTGTTCAACTGCACGGAATATAGTTATAAGAAGGCTATAATAACATACCTCAAACGCAATAATCAATCTCAGGAATGATAATATTCTTCTGCATGGCTCCTTGATGTCTTATAGTGTTAGCTAACATATGTATTATTTCATTAAGACGATGCACTACGTCGTGTAATATTTTAAATTGAGCCGCTATCAATAACAACCCTTACGTAGATGGCGATTAAATTCCCGCTTAACACCATCCGCCTGTTTTGATTTAAGTAAGAAAAAACATGGCCAAAAAGTGCCTTTTATTTTATTTTGTGGATGTTCAGGCACAAATATTTAATGTTTTTCAATCATTTTATAAATAACTTAATTTGCCACATTATACAATAAAACCATAACCTAAAATGGGTTCGTAAGTAGGAGATTTTGAACTTTAAAGCAGTTTTCACAGGCCTTATACATTATTTTTTTCTGGGCTTATAAAAAGACTTATCTAAAAAATATTCGATCATTTCAAAGGCCAAGATGTATTCTACTCGCAGTATTTAATTAAAACATCAGAAACATTTCTAGGCGACCAAATTTTTAAACCAAAAACACATGATTTTGCATTACTACGTATGGCATCGCCTTAAAAATTATTATTTCTTATTTATAAGAATCATTGAATCGCTGACAGCCCTGAATTGTTAATGCCAAGTTGGGATGCCTACTCAGATATTCCAAGTACAATTAGTTTTGTGGGTAACAATAACTCACTACTGACTATTATCATAGACACCTCATACTTCGACTTATGACAGGTCTCATACAAACCTAGTATAAAGTAGTTCAACTATTGTTTCACTGGTATATATTTCTTTTGAATTATGCATTGTTTTACTGCACTTATAAAAATAACTGCATCACTTGCAATAGTGTTTTTGTTTACACATAATTGTTCTTTAATTTATTACTTTTATTATCCTGTTTACCACTGTACGCTTGTAATTCGATTATCACTGTATTGTAAAAGTCATTATATAGCGTTTGAATAAATAAATAAATTTCAACTACGGTTTTCTGAAAATAGCCTAAAAATATTTGAAAGCATGAATTTAGTTTCTAGTATTAAAAATGACAATCAGAAAACATCACTTTACCGTGTTGTACTTTGAAGTCTTTAAAGTACAATATGAAACCACTGCAAAGTAACATCCCCAAAAAATGTGGCTTGAAGCGTTTTGCCAAAACACAGTCGAAATGTAAACATTTGTAATTCGTACCAGACACGTAGGTTTACCCATTGGGTTTTTCCACTGAATTATTGACTGGGAGTCCTGTTTTAACTCGATCGTTTTGCATTTCGTTTGTCTGCAAAATTGTCCGTTGCACGTTCCGTTTCCGGTTCAAGAAGGTGACTGTTTCGGGTTCAAAAAAAAACTTTTTTCAAATGTGTACTGTTCACAGAGCACTAGTTATAGTGGTACCTACATATGTAATTTAAAAAAAAATAAATATATTTATATATATAGATATAAATAAACCCATATAAATTATGTAGATTTAAAATATATATATATAGATTTATAAAATATATAGAATTTTGTATCCTTTAAACCAATTATCATTGCTCATGGATTTAAATTATTGCTGCAAAATATTGTAATTTCTCAATTTATTGGGAGAATTTTTAAGAAAAATATTGTGAGAAACTCGTTTTAACAAAATGTGGTGGACACCACTGCTTGTAGGTCGCGAACAAAAAAATACTTAGGTATACCTATAGATCACCAATAAATGTTGGCTTAATTTTAGGCACAGAAGGTTGTCAATATGTGTCTAATAAAAACGGTTTGATCGTTATCAGAGGGGATTAAACGCAAAACGGTTCCAATATGCGGGACAGATCGAAATAAGATCTGATATAAAAGCTGGAATTTTCAGACTATAATGCAGAAGCGTGCAATCAACGATTGCAAGTCTACTCTAAAGGGAAAAGTTCATAAATTTTAATATACCTACATCTGATTATTTTAAAAACAAGTTAAAGGTAAAAATAATACAATCTTTAATTTACATATTTAATTTAATTGAATACAATAATATGTAAACATTTTTTTCTATTTCAATTGCACTATCAGACTATCCCAACAAACTTCTAGACATCATTTCCCTCCTCACTCCATTTTGTGTCACAACATATCTCAATTATTGGGGATGCCATAGTGCCACTGACTCCGGGCAGTCGGGACTCTTCCGCAATATTATTATTTTAAAACGGTGACCACAATTTTTTTTTTTTTTTTTTTTACAGCACAATTTTTCATGATAACATTACATTACGAGCAGAAAATTGTTGTATTGTCTTTTGATTTCTCGATGGGTCTGAGCAAATTTCATGACCCTAGAGGAGTCTACCGTTCGCGATTTAACAACAAATTTTCACAAAATTGCAAAATATCTTCATTCCTGTATCTGGGCTGTATAACAAAACAACGGGTTTCCAAAAATGTATATATTCGTACTGTATTTATAAAAATCTGTTTTTTAAACCATGCCAATTTTTATTATTTTTCCGAGAAGAATAATAAAATCAGGTACTCTTGATATCGTTCTAGTGAAAGTTAAAATAGTAATGTTGCTTGCGTGGCTTTTGCTATTATCGCCACCTTCCTCTTTCTTCAGCAATTCAACATTCGCCAATTGGAGATAGGTTGGGAGAATGGTTTTCCAATGACTCCGAGTAGTGGTAGGGAGTGATTTAGTTAATAATATGATTCTAAGAAAAGTGTTGGTTTCCGGAAATCAGTTTTTGTAACAAACGTCACTGAATATTTGGCTACTATTTTGTTGTCTCAAATTGATAATTATTTTGTTTATTATGTCGTTGTTTCAGTCATGCCACAATCCTGCTTTTATCTCTGCCTGCTGGTACTGACGGCGGGGGCCGTGGGGGCCTCGCGCCCCGGGGAGCCCAGCTCCTTCTTCCTCAAGGCGCCCAAGTCCGTGCCCCGGGCAGGGCGCTCCGCCCCTGGGGACTTCGAGAGTTTCTTCCTGAAGGCCAGCAAGTCTGTTCCCAGGGTGGGCAGAAGGAATGGGGGCTCTGTGAGTGTAATTACTTTCAAATTGGTTGCTGGAAACCAGTTTTTGTAAATATCCCTAGATATTTGCCTTCTACAATCCTGGTCGTGTTGCTGGTGACGGGGGCGGTGGGGCACCGTGCCAGGGGATCCCAGCTGCTTCTTGTAGGCGCCTAAGTCCATCCCCCGGTCCGAACGCTCTCCGTCCGGTGGCTTTTGAGAGCTTCTTTCTGAAGGCCAGTAAGTCTGTAACCAGGGTCTGCAGGAGGGATGAGTAGGTACTTACTACAATATTTTTTTGACTCCTGGTCAAGTACTTACTCCGAATTTCATTGGTTTATCTACAATCTTAACCTCATTTTCAGCATATTAAAATATTATAAACACTGTACAAATTAATAATTACTATTAACATTATTATGAGCCATTATTTAGTACCTACTTTTCATTATATTTTGATTCTTAGTTTTGTACTCCAAACTTCACTTTGAGTCATTTATAAGTGGGTAATTTTAACATCATCCTGAGCCAACCCTCATCCGCTAGTAAAAACTTCAATAACGCTATATTAGGTATCAGCGCCTTGGAAAGTCGGCGACCGGAGACGACTGCTCCAATGAGGAACTGCTGTTCATTAAAAAAATACCAAATTCTAACTTAAATACACCTGTATATTGTTTAAATTGTTTTAGTTAGTTTCAATGGTTAAAATAAATCTAACTTACTTACTTTTAGTCACAGTTCACTAACTACTCCAAACATCATTTTGAGTTACTATCCAGTAATCCTAACTTCATCTTGAGTCTGCTCGAGTACTCTTGACTACTTCACCTTGAGTCATAATTTAGTGACTAGGTACCTACCATAAACGTCATTTTTAGTCACCATCAAGTAATCCTAAAATTTTCTGGAGCTATGGTCAGGTACCTAAGAAGGTTGACTTAATTTTGAGTCGTCACCTGATCTAAATCATTAATCTTAATCATATGTACACCTAACATTATGTTAAGCCGTGATCAAGTCGCCCACCATTTGCGGTTGGTTCGTTTCTTTCCCTTAAGTTGAGGTTCAGTTCGGCAGTTCGGCTCGCGGATGTATACGTAGCATTACACGTAATACAAGGTCAGGGTTTTTACTAGCGCCAGATGCAGTTAGCCACGGTAAGCACGTGATATTTTAAATTGCAGAGTAAGTTAAATTTCATCTAGAGACAAGTCATGGGTGAGTATTTTAAAATTCTTTTGAAGTCATGGTTAAAGCGATGCACTACGTAGTAATTTAAAATCATGTGTTTTTGGTTTGAAAATTTGGTTGCCTAGAAATGTTTCAGATGCTTTAATTAAATCTTGCGAGTAGAATACATCCTGGCTTTTGAAATAATCGAGTATTTTTTAGATAAGACTTTTTATAAGCCCAGAAAAAAATAATGAATAGGTATATGAAAACTGCTTTAAAGTTCAAAATCTCCTTCTTACGAACCCATTTTCGGTTATGGTTTTATTGTATAATGTGGCAAATTAAGTTATTTATAAAATGATTGAAAAACATTAAATATTTGTGCCTCAACATCCACAAAATAAAATAAAAGGCACTTTTTGTCCATGTTTTTTTCTTGCATTAATCAAAACAGGTGGATGGTGTGAAGTTGGAATTTAAGCCTTATCGCCATCTACGTAAGGTGTGTTATTGATAGCGGCTCGATTCAAAATATTACACGACGTAGTGCATCGTCTTAAGTACTTGCATCTTCATGACTTGCGGTCCTCCAATTATTGGTCCAGTAGGTTATATATCTAAACCACATTTCAATGATTTATATTTTATTTCATAACAGGTTGATTCTCCAGACAGTCCCTACGAGCAATGGCTGAACAATGAATACTTAGCATCTCTTCCTTCCCAACAATATTATGGTAAGCAAGTTCAAATAATAATAATACAATATTGTTGTCTTTCATAGAAGTAGTCAGAGAGCACAGACCACCATAAGTATGAAATGCCTCGATTGTTCAGGTATAATAAAAAAATTGTCACTTTTTTTTAATTAAAAAGTTAATGAAATTTTCATTTTTATTTAACATGAAATGAACTAAATCATATCTGGAAAGCAAAGTTCAAAGTCAAGTAGGTAGGTAGGTACATAGACTTAGGATGTGTTGTTTCACAGAATTAGAACAATTCATCAAATTTCAAAGTTAATTTTCAAGTTTAATGAAAGTCCTAATGAAGTTATGTTGTTATTTAAGTGAAGTGAATCAACTGGCCAATAATTTCATGAAAACAGAACATGAATTAAACTTTCATAGAACTTGAAAATTAACTTTGAAATTTGATGAAATAATGCATTCAAATACGGGTGTGTTTTTATATATTTATATTAATATTAATCATGTAACATGTACATATAAATAAAATGTTAATACAATCATCATAGCGTCGGTGTAGCGCAAGAAGGAGATAGGCTGGGAGGACAGACCGCCATACAACTACAATAATATTGTTTTATAAATACTCTTCTGTTATTCTGACTCTTGACATGACCTGACACAAGTATTTGATTATCTTGATCATATCATTTCGTCTGTTGTCCTCGACTTCTTCTACCATATACCATCATTATCATTATCTTTTCACAGCGAACTTTGTAAATGGCGACAGCATCTCTCCAAACTACCAAGACAACGAAATGCGCAATTCTTTGCCAGTAAATCCTGAACTAGACAGTAACGTCTACGAGTACCTGGCCATGTTTCCCACACACTTTGATAAGGACAGTCTCTCACACCGAAGGCGGCCATCTTATGATTTCTCACCGCAAAATGGCCGACAAACTGATGGACAAGATGGCGGCCGCCAGCTGCAAGAGAATTTGAATAAGGAACTCGACGAGGCTAGGTACCAGGCTATTGTTTGAATTGATATTAATTGACTACTTTATCTTATTTGCTTTTATGGTGGAACTTGTCTAGTCTTTAGTTTAGTTATATTAAATATAATGGATTAATAATGTATGTGTGTTTTGTAACATCATCTTTTAATAAATGGTGCTAAAAAAGTGTAGCAATGTTTTTTTTTAAATACTTAGGTATACCTTTGTTGTTATCCTTAAATGAAACCCAACTGTTCGAGGCGAGTGGGAATGTATAATCAATATTCTGGGATATGTTGTGAGTATGGAGAGAATTGGAGGTGAAAGAGATTTTTTATTACATTTACTCCACACAGGGGAAATTTAAGAAGATATATGCAACACCACTCCGTTACTCCAGCCTATGGACCAGCAGGTTATTTCTCACTTTGAGAAACTCTCCACTAAAACACTCTTCGGGCGTTGTTTTGAGGTGACTGAAGGGACAAGTCTCACTCTAATAGAGTTTTGGAAAGATTACTTTCACACCGTTAAGATGATTGACAAGGCTTAGGAAGGAGTTACCAAGGGGACCCTCACTTCTTCTTGGAAGAAGCTTTGGCCAAAGAGCGTTGTCGAATGTGATTTTGAGGGGTTTGAAAAATAACCCTTGGAGTCTACAGTCAACGAGATTGTGTCTTTGGCCAATACCATGGGACTGGAGGTG
Organism: Hesperophylax magnus; assembly: GCA_026573805.1. Lineage (NCBI taxonomy): Eukaryota > Metazoa > Arthropoda > Insecta > Trichoptera > Limnephilidae > Hesperophylax > Hesperophylax magnus. The sequence goes on along the minus strand of JAIUSX010000184.1, from coordinate 4,728,990 downwards.
GGTAACAGCGATATTGATGAGTTTGTGGAAAAGTACAGTCAAGAGCTGACCACTGAATAGCTTATGGAGTTGCATGAAGAGTTTGTTAGTAGAGGTGGAGGAAGTAGCAGAGCAACAATTTTCTGGCGCAATAAAAGAGATGCTGAAAGCATGGGAAACTGTTGCATCGTAAATTGAGAACCATCACCCTAATAAGTATGCGTTCTATAAATTTATTCAACGGTAATGCTGTGTCACATTTTCACCAAATTGTAAAGCGTGGGCAAAAAAAATGTCTCCAGACAGCTTTCTATTATAGTAAATAATAATGAATTATTTGTCATAAATTCATAAATAATAAACTAGTTATTTGGATTTTTTATTGTTTTGTTGGTTCCACTGTATTTAAATTTAAACGCTACAATAATGAAGAAAATATATTCAAAATACTCACTTGTGATATGAAATACATAGAACACAAAACATGAGTTCATAGAACACAAAACCATTTTTCACTGAAAAATATAATTATCATATTAAAAACCTATTCCAACCACATTCTTGAACCTTTGGTTACCTCTTTGTAAACCTATCGACAGTATTAATTTATTTTATTTTTTTTTTGTAGTTTTGGTTTTTGCCGTTACATATTTTATTGTTGCTATATTTTATGTCCATCAATAAAATGAAAATAATTTAAAACATACAAGTAGGGGAGACCGAGGGGAGTTGAAACAATTTTCACATTTTGTTTCATACACCAAATACTATAAACAGAAATCGTATGATATTAGTACCAATCGATAGGTCATTCTTTACACTTGCGAATGACTAACATAAAGAAATTGTAAGCGTTAAATATTGTGGTTAAAAATCGACTTAACCGTAACAAGGCAACTTATTTCAACTCCCCTCATACCGAGGTAAGATGAAACAGGGGTCGAGGAGAGTTGAAACATATGATTTTTGAGAAGTATTAAGGGCTGTAAAATAAAAATGATGATATAATTTAAAGGTATTTATTAATATTAAACTTTTCAAGTAGGTACAATACAAACTGACAAAAATAAAAATATTATGAAAATAAAAAACGTCAATCTGAAAAGCAGTTGTGGCAAACATAAGAAAGTTCCTCATTCTTACTAATAAAAATTAAACTTTTCAAGTACAAAACAAACTAACAGAAATAAAAATATTATGAAAATAAAAAACGTCAGTCTGAAAAGCAATTGTGGCAAACATAAGAAAGTTCCCCACTAGTGCAAGCTTCATGAGCCCAGTTGCTGCATTCCAGACATTGCACACACTTTTCTTTGGCTCTGCTATTTGAACATGGCTCTAAACAACAAAGGCAAATGGATTCTTCTTCTTCTGCACTGTCTTCGTTTCCTCTTCGTTTCTTGACAACCTTGACCTTTTTAAATTTAGTGCCTGGTTTTGATCTTTTTGTTGTTTTTGTTTCTTTAAAGCTAGGTTTTTTCACCTTTTTCTTAACCGTTCTAGCTGCTTCGATTGCAGCTAGTTCATCCTTTACGGGAGTGTCGGTTAAGACAGCGGATTTCACTTTGCGTCTGTTTGTTTGATTTCCTTTCCTTGGTGGAGCTTTTGGCAAGGGTCTAAGAGTTTCAGGTGAGAATGGAATGGTGATAGTATTAAGCATTATTTCAGATATCGCCAGATCAGGTGAATTATTATCAGAGTTTTCCGCAGACTTGGGTACGTCTTCTGTTTCGTAGCTAATTTGAGGAGGAGTAGCCGGTAAATTGAAGATTTAAAAAACGGTCTTTTCGGGATATCCAACCGTTGGAGCAGTCGCCATTTCCTTAGCTTCATAAGCAGTTTTTTTTTAATATACCTGTAGAGGGAGGTATCGTTCAGGTTGTAACTCGAAGCCGCGTCACGGAGACTTTTCTGTCGCAAAGTTATTTCTTCTGCTGCGAGATCATATATTTCGAGACTCGTCATACCTCTGTCAGTCTTTCTTTTATAAAAAGTAGGCATTCTGAAACAGAATAAACAAATTAAATCAACAAAAAATCATTTTATTTTGTGCCCGTAAAATAATAAACAAATGAAATTGAAAACGAGGAGAGTTGAAACAGTCTGTTTCAAATCTCCTCAGTACGAAAAAACCTCCCATTTTTTATTTAATCCACAATCAAGAAGCAAATACACAAAAATCAATTGTACCAAACATATGTAATAAATTTTTATTCAATGAGCTTTCGAAACACATATAACTTAAACCAAAATACAAAACCATTATCAAAATATAGGCATCGTAAAAAAACGTTAAAAACTTACTTTTGACGATTTTTGAGACACTGCACGCACAACTCCACAACCGCTCGACTATCGGCACCGAAGCGAACTGACGAGCCAGCAAGCGGAGGTAAACGGTTGAAAAGCGACGTTGCCAATTCGCCAACGGTTTTAAGTTTGGAGAAATCGGTACTGTTTCAACTCACCTTTGTTTCAAAACCCCTCGGTCTCCCCTAGTATATATCATACAGACAGGTAAATAAAGGTTTGGGTACAAAGAATAGGTAATTATTTACTATTCCGCCACATGAAATTGCTATAATTTAAATGCATTATTTCTCCATCATTAAAATTTGTTGGTACATAATTGTATATACTGTGAGGGGTGCCAGTGTAAAGGTGCCTAGGTAATGAGTCTTACCCAGCGTATATTTCGGCGTTAGCTCAGATGTAGAGAATAGAGATCCATATCTTCAGGTTTCAGGTCAGCCAACGGGCTTTTACACGGGGGACAAATGCCAAGTAGACCACTCCATATTCGTCAAAATGAAACACCAAATGGGAGTATGAAAATATATTCACAAGCACAAATACATTGTAGTTACACAAATGAGAAGTAATAATAACATCTTAAACATTTCTAACTGTTTGTTAGAACAATCTCTCTCTATAGTTAAAGATTTCTGGCTGGCAAGCCTAGGTGTGGACACGATTCTAGTAATAAAGGCACATGTAGAGAAATGATAATTAAGCAGCTTACATGATTTGCAGGATGGAACAACACGTACGTGTTGAATCACTGGTAAGTCGGGGTATCTTCCGTATTGTACGCGCCAGTGTGCGTGCAATTCTCCATCGTAAATCGGTACATAATTAGATACCGGTTTTTAAATTACTATGAACAAAATAGCCGTTAATTCGGGCGCGCTTCGCGAGCGTCCTTTGTCAATTGCAAAACACACATGTTGTCAAGGCCGAGGTCAGATTTTAAGTGTGGGGCCGTTAATGATTTCGTCAGCCAGCGTGCGCGAGCATTGTACAGTTTACCAACTTAACCGTGCGCAATGCGCCACGCATGCGCACAGCGAACAATGGTGACAACTGACAGCTAACTAATTTAATTTCGCGGGTGTTTTTAAAAGTGTTGATTTGTTACGTAACAATACTTTCTCGAAACATAATAAAAAACATTGCTTCATTTACATCAACATTATTTATGGCTACTGGGAATCCTAATAATATGCTGTCGTATTAGGATACGTATACATTTGCGAACAAAATTTAAAGTTTTATGCTCAATCAACAAAACAATGAAAGTGAATAATATCGGTGTGTAATATATTTATGTGTAGTATATATATGTTATTTCTAGTTAAATAAGTGAAAAATGTAATTTTATTTTATCTAGAATAAAAAAATATTAAAAAATATTAAAAAAAAAAAAAAACCGTACCATGAATTACGGTAAAGGAACTAATCAACCGCAAGCGGCGTTTCGCGCCATTTGTGGTTGCTTCGTTTCTTTCCCTTGCTCCGTTCTGACAGAGCGATTTTAGTTGAACGACTTTTATTGAACGACAAAAATTGAACAAGATATCGTTCAGACGATTCAATTTAGCTCGAACCGATTTTGCTAATCAAGATGGCGTCAAGTGCGTTGCGCGCGACGCAACTGCGTCCCTACGATTTAGGACCTTTTCTTTTACGGAACGAACTTTAGAATATGAAAAGGGCAAAAAACGTTGTATGTGGGCAAGATAATGGATTATAAGGAGAATCGAATTGGGTGCTTCTAACACTCTATTGAGAGATGGCGTTAAAAGATACGGAAAGCTATCGCAATCATTTGCGAATTTCGGAAGAAGTACTATTGTCTAAAATTTAAAAAAATCCAAAAAATGACACAGTTATGCGCGCGGCTCTCCCAGCAAAAACTAAGTTACAAATTGCGCTAACATACATGGCAACGGGGGATTATTCTTCAAGTCTGACTTTTATGCACAGAGTTCCAAAAACTACGATATCATTGTTTATAAAATAAGTGTTCGTTGCAATAGTTTATGCCCTAAAATTTGTTATGAAGGTATAAAAATATAATTTTTTTCAACATTCAGAGACGTGTTATTTAATAATAATAACTACTAAGTTACAGTAACATTTCAAAAATAATAATATTGATTGGAGTGTTGCGGGCATTCTTATTTTTGGAAACTTCTTGCTTCTGATCCCAAATACAGGGATGGCTTTGGTATAGATCCATAAATCTAAACATCATATCATCCGACCACTTAATACATTTTTTCATTGAAGAAGATGCCATGGTAAGAACTAGGTACGCATAAATATTTCACTCAGTAGGGACGTCTGACGTCTACTTTCGACCGTAGGAAACTAAAAATCGCAAGCGACTTGAAACTTGAAACATATGTTTCAAGTTACTTGAAAATCGAACGATGACTCATGCTTGAACAACAAAAGTAGACGGGATTTCAACTTTCGTCGTTCAACTAAAAACTTGATCAACTCTGTTGAAAGGCTATTCACACTTGTCGATTTAGCTTTCAAGTGTCATTCAACTTCGACTTGATCAACTAAAATCGCTCTGTGTGAATGCGGTAATAAGTTGAGGTTCAGTTCGGCAGTTCGGCTCATTATGCAGTTTGTATAATATACACGTTGGAAGTAGGTAGGTACTAGGTCCCTATACCAAATTAGAAGAATAAATATTATCATTTTCGTATATTTTGTGTTGCCAATGTTAAAAATTATTATACAAACATGAATATTAGCTATTATTATTTTTTTGGTAAACTAATGTCAAGACAAGATTTTTTATGCATAGCACAAAGAGTAACAATTATTTTACAAGCAATAATTATTCGCCTGAAACACTCATGTTTCATTCAACAATTACTGCTTGTTACATGTTTTCACCTAAAAACAACCAACTTTATTTTCATGATGTAACAAGATGTAAAAATGTAACAAGCAGTAATTTTTGAATGAAACACTAGTATATATTGAATTATTTCGCGGATAAGAGATAAGCCGCCATAGCTCAGTGGTCAAAGCTGTCGACCGGAAATCGAAAGGACACGGGTTCGAGTCCCGTTGGCGTCATGTATCTTTTATCAGGAGATTTTTCAATGTGGATGAGTGTTTCAGGCGAATAATTATTGCTTGTAAAATAATGAATATTTGCAATCCAAGTAATATTGTCATATGCGAAAGAAAATTTTACCCGTGTTCGAAATTTCCCCGGATTTGTATTGATTTCCCATTTCCCTAAAATAAATTGTTCGCGCCTAGATCTAGGGAAATTTCCCATCACTGAAACGACGTCTGTACAAGTTTTTCCGCCCCAAACGGTCTGAATTTCATCAGGACCTATCCGATTGTTTAAGTTCTAAGTCAACTATCGATTACATTAAAAATGTACTAAATGTCATTTTGCGGTTTGGTGTCGATTGGTAAGGTCCTTGACTACGAATCCGTAGATCGCGGGTTCGTATCTCAGAGTGCGCAAGTAAATTATATTTGATTATTTTGGGTTATTTCACATTTAAAAAACATATGGTATATTTGCGACACGTTCCAGAGTGGAAGATACTCTCAGTATCGCCCTGGTGTAAGACCACCATTCTTGAAAAGGCTTTGACAGTGTTTGGTGATCAGATCTGAATAGCCAGGTATTTCCCCTCCTTCCTCTCTCCATTCCCTTCAGTCAGACAATATACCCCAATTGGGGATGCCATAGTCTCACCGGCTCCGGTTAGAAGGGAGCAGTTACTCTTCTGTAATATTCACATTTGAAAAAAATTCAACCCCTGTCAATTATCATGGCCTCTAGCACATGCACATTGATAAAGGTCTTTTCTCAACAATGTCGGTTATTTGTCAACGTTTCCGAACACCATTGAAGATCGCCACCATACAAACGATTAAATTAAGCATTTTATATCCTCATCATAAATATGTATATCCCAAATGCCACCTCTCTAATTAAAAGTGAATAATTAATTAACCATCAGGCCGTTTCCGCAAGGGTAGACTGAGAGGACGGGCCGCCAAAAAACTGGGTCATATCAACAGTCAGAACAACGGAATAGTAAGTCAGAAATGATGAATGAATGTGAATAAATCAAGGAGTGTGTGTCAAGATATATTTGTGCTGCGGTCCACATCTCTGCCTACCCCAGTGGAAAAATGAAGTGATAATTAGTTTGTTAGTCCCTGAATATTTATGAAGATAAGGTAGTTTCCATAGCTTGCTCTACGAAATCTTTTTAATCGTGAAAAAAGTTTTATATCTATAGAAATAATGGAAACTTTGTTCTCATGTTCATTCACAAAATATTATATTTGATAAAAATACATTTTAATCAAGTTGCTTTTTACTTCAACGCTCTGCTACCATGCATTTAATTATCGCAATCGCTTTTTCCCATTTTTATATTGAACGTACTCCTTTACTATGTATGCAGAATGCAAAATATATAAATAATGCTTTAGTGAATCCTTTTTTGCTCCTTCTAAAGTGAATAATTAAATATCCTAGTGTAAACATTTTATGATTCACCATTATTAAAAAAAAAAACTTATCACATAACTACTGTACATATCAGCTTAAAAGATTATTGAAATCCTAATTTACAATATTTTTACTATCAGCGGATAGATCCTGGTTTGAAAAGAGTCGTGATTTTGACTTTTTAAATTTGGTGTTGCCAGTAGAGGAAACATTAGTGTTGGGTACTCATTAAAAACGGAAAACGTCATTTTTTATTTTGTACGAGGAAATAGGTAACAAAAAATTACCTCTTTGTGTTTTATTGTATTTTTTTAAATCTCATAACCTACCAATAATATAAGTGTAGTAAAAAATAAATTAATAGATATAAAATTTTTTTTACGTTATCTTAATTCAATTTGGATTTCAGCCATCAAAAATATCAGTTTAGAATTCTGCGGCGGATATTTATGTACTAATACTGCTAAAGCAAAAAGCAATAAAGAATTTAAATTACCCAAATTGTTATCATTTTATCTTCTTCGACAAATATTTTTTTACGAATCTCAGAAACCTGCGGCTGATGTGAAAACGCATAAGTCATTTATGAATCCACTAATGTTAAAAAAATACATTCAAATGTGTTTTTCTTCTAGAATTTGCCGCTAATAATAATTTTTATTTAATATTTAATTAATTTAATTTTTTGTAAGTTCACCTACCGCTTTGGTTATCTCAGTAAATACAAAAATTTACAACATACGAATAAATGTAGACCATTTATACATTGGAAAACATAAAAAAATATATCTGTATTATAAATCGATATATAGGAAATTATTGGAAAATGTGAATGTCTTTTAGCATCTGGCAACCTTAATAATTTAATGCGGAAAATTTATGATATCATCGCGGCGTAATAAATAATCACATCTGGGATCTAATAACGGCTAACATGAATTTGCAGTGATTCACATTATTCGTGTACTTATTCAGGACACTTGTGATAAGAGCATAGCATAGATGAATGAACTAAGAACGAAATCACGAATTATTTGCGTAAAAAATATTCGTAGTTCGCTCCATCACATACAGCACACATACTGATAGTGCTGATATCGAAAAGAAAATTAATTTTGATATAATAAACTTTTATTTACGTTATTGCATTCTAAAAATATATATATGATTTTTAAATATTTGTATCAATATAAAAACATATTTCCCCAACAAATATAGCGTATTTAGAAAAAAAGTTGTTATTTTGAATGGCAACGTGTCCGCGCGGGAAGCAGCGCGCAGCGTGCTGGTTGGAAGTTGGTCATGGTCGCTCGCCAAACGGAAAGCCGCCATGATGGCTTTCTGTGAGGCACGCTCGACATGTAAAGTTTCAATGTTGTTTTTCCATAATTGTGACTGAGTGTGTGCAAATTTCAACCATGGGAACGAACTAGAGAATACCCAGTTTATTTTTGGGTCCTTTAGGACCTCTCGAAGGACCTACAAAGTGTTTTTTCAGTGCGTTTTTGTTTCGACGTTAGCGTGTTTTGTTCTGTCAACAAAAATGTCGAAGCTCTCGTTCAGGGCGAGGGCCCTCGATGCGTCGAAACCGATGCCCGTATACCTCGCCGAGGAGCTTCCAGACCTCCCTGATTACTCGGCAATTAATAGGGCTGTGCCCCAGATGCCCTCAGGGATGGAAAAAGAGGAAGAATGCGTAAGTATAACATGTTTTAAGCTGGAAATTAAAAAATAGCATCCGCCATTCGATCCGCCATGATGATTTTTGATAGTTTACTTTAGTTTCCGCCAGGGGAGCTGTAAGTTTTTACCACGTTATTTAACGAAATAGTTGAAATTGTAGTAATTTCAATTAATAAATGCGCATATTATCCCACGAATAAAATACGTTTGTACTTCGCAAATTGTTTACCGGCCAAGGCTACCTAAGATAATAACAACTGTCAAAAGTGGCAAAACATGATGGCGTTTTTCGCGGGTCTGTTGTCAAACATTGTTTATTTATATTTACAAATAAAGCACGAGCGCGTTATTTTAATATTTATTGACTTTCAAACGGGTCAAACTAATTATGAGTACAAACATCGCATCGAGATACACGTTCCCAGTTTGTATAACAGACGATACATTTTCAATATAAATATGACAGGTCGGAAAACGCGCTTACATTCTTTCCAAGTCTTTCATTATCGTAAGCTAAAAACTATACCAAAGCATATTTCACAGAAATATTTCCCATACAAACATGGGTAATACACTATTCAATGTTTCACATATTGTAATTTCTGTCTAATATTGAATAATAAACATAAGCTAAAAACTATACCAAAGCATATTTCACAGAAATATTTCCCATACAAACATGGGTAATACACTATTCAATGTTTCACATATTGTAATTTCTGTCTAATATTGAATAATAAACACGTTTCTCGATCGTGATGTGGGCTGTTGTTAAAGTAAGAATGATTGTGTTTTTATGTCTTGACGTAGTAAAGAAAGCCTTGAACTTTCAAATAAAACATAATTTAGAAGGCTTAACAGTTGTACAGTTACGTTATTTACTACTTAACATCCGATCACATTGCTTTGATAAAAACGGCGCCAAATATTGTAATCACCACTAACTGTCGCCTATGTAGATGCTGGGTTGAATGAAGGCCAATTTTATTGTTTGTTTATATTATGAACACACTCAAAAAATCCAACTGTCCGAAGCCAGTGGGACTATCACATTCCCAATTGGGATATTTTGTGAGGCTAAAGGTAGTGGAAAATGTAAGGAGATGGTGAAGAGGGAGGTGGGTAAGTTTCTGGCTATTCAGATCTGGTAACCAAACAAGGTTAAAGCCATTTCAAGGTGGACGTTTGGGTTCCGAATGAGTCTTTCACCAGGACAATTCTGAAAGCATGTACCGCTTTGGAAAGTGCCACATAAATGCTATTTATTATATTTTATTTATCGGTTGTGAAATAACAAAACTATGTTAAATAAAATTTATACTCACATGCAGGGATTTGAACCCGCGATGGTAATAATCATTTATGTATTGTACATTACAAATTTATAATAAATTGCATGTAACAAGAACCAGAACATCATAAGAACAAGAACCAATCTGCAACAATTGCTGTGTCCAAAACAAAAGGTACAATATGAAGTTTTCCATCGACCACACAGCCAATAGCACTAAATGTCTCTATCGGCAAAAAATGCTGCAAATCGCTAGAGAGCGCATTGACTACGAATAAATATGCTAAATTTCACTTATTTAAACTTAAAACTTTAAAATGGATGATTTTTTATGTAACGCTCTAGATAAAAAAATGTATATAGAAGAAAAATTATGTCAATCCATAAAAGATTTCAATTTAACCTGCCCTGAAAAGGGATTTAGTCTATTTCATGTTAACATTAGAAGCATAGAAAAAAACATAGAAGAATTAATAATATCATTAAAAGATTTAAATTATTCTCCGGGATGCATACATAGTGTTAACAGAAACGCACTCAGCCGGGGAATTGAATTATACTATTCCGGGGTATTCATATCATACAACAATAACAAAATTAAACAAAAACTCTGGTGTCGGAATATTCATATCCAACCAGTACAATGTACTCAATATTAAAGAAATTAACAGTGTTAGAAATGTTAACATTTTGAATATTGAATTTAAAGACATAAATAAACATTATAACGTTATTGCTATTTATCGTACGCATATGTCGATAATATCACAATTTATAGATGAATTAAAAAATATTTTATTCAATTTTAGAAACAAAAATAATGTTATTGTTGGGGATATCAATTTAAATATCGCAAACGGATACTCTAGTATGGATAAAGATAAGTACCTCAATATGTTAGCGGAACTCAACTATTTATCGTGCGTAAATTCATATACTAGGAACGTTCCAGGTCAACGACCTGCATGTTTAGATCATATTTTTACAAATATTCCTGATATCCACAATATAAAATCAGCTGTCATTCATACTAATATTACTGATCATTACTCATGTATCCATCATGTATCCATAAATTTAGCAATCCAATATTACCATCATTTAAACAAAATAATACCTCAAAAAAGGTACTCGATATGGATACATTAAAAAATAAATTAGAATCGGAAAATTGGATAGAATTATTTTAATGTAATGATGTCAATGTTTGTTGTAAAATATTTGAAGAAAAAATTTCCAAATACATAAATGACTCATCAAATAATATAATACCCAAATCCAAACTATCTTAATTCAAACCTATAAAACCATGGATTACTCACGGTTTAATAGTATCTGTACGACATAAGCAAGCTCTATACAAATTGACTACTCAACAACCAAATAATAAAAATTTACTCAATCATTTTAAAGCATATAAAAACAAACTTTCTTATATTATAAAACATACAAAAGAAAGTTATTATACACATAAGTTGGATCAGGCTGAAAATGATAGTAAAAGAGTATGGACGGTGATAAATGAAATAATTGACAAAAAAAAAATACAGGAATAATGAAATCAGTGCTATTAATCATGATAACTCGAAAACATGTTGTAAAGAAAACCCATTAAAAGCTGCAAATATATTTAACACCTATTTTGCAAACGTAGGGAAAAATCTAGCCAATCTTATACATATTGACCCAAATATAACATCTCCAGACTGTAATATTAATGCTGAAAAAAAAATGGCAACATTTGAAATCACCACAGAGGACGAAATAGTTTCTATTATAACTGATATGAAAGGAGGTTTTGCTCCGGGCTTTGATGCAATTACAGTTGATATTTTAAAAAACATCAAAAAACTAATTTCCAAACCATTAATGCATATAATAAATACAAGTTTTCAAAGCGGAGAATTCCCATCAGTTTACAAACAAACTACCATTACTCCAATATTTAAATCAGGTAATCCAGAAGAAGTAAACAATTACCGACCCATATCAGTCATCTCAAATATAGCAAAAATTTTTGAAAAAATAGTTAAAAAAAGAATGAGCCAATTTATAAAATGCAATGATATAATTAATGAAAACCAGTTCGGTTTTATGGAAGGGAGAAGCACACAGGATGCAATTGCAAAATTGAGTAGCCTAGTATATAATTCTTTAGATAAATCACTAAAATGCCTTGGAATTTTCATAGATCTCAAAAAAGCATTTGATAGCATATCACATGACAAACTTATAAATAAATTAAGAAACATTGGATTAAATGGTACAGCTCTAGAATGGGTAAAAAGTTACCTTTCCAAACGACCTCAAGTCGTAAAAATTAACAATGTGTTTAGCTTGCCAAAAACGAGTCAATTCGGCATACCGCAAGGTACAGTTCTGGGTCCGTTACTGTTTATCATCTATGTTAATGACATATTCATACAAAAACTAAACGGGAAAATAATATCGTATGCTGATGACACTGTCATAATAATCGAAGGTACGGATTGGAATACTGTTAATAACTTGGCAAATGCTGATATTAATATACTGAAAATTTGGTTCGATAAAAATCTTCTCTCCTTAAACACAGAAAAAACAAAATTTATCCCATTTTCAATCAATAAATTTAAATCAGAACCAGAATTAAACATTATAATACACCAACACAAATGTGGCAGAACTAACTGCAATCAAACTTGTCCTATCCTTAGTCCAACATCCAAAATCAAATATCTTGGTGTATATATAGATCAATATTTTAAATGGAAAACACACATTTGTGAACTCGTCAAAAGGATTAGGAAATGTTTTTATATATTTATAAGAATTAGAAATATTCTTAGACTAGAAAACCTAAAAAGAGTGTACTATGCGATTGTTCAATCTATATTACAATATGGTATTATTGGTTGGGGAGGAACATATAATAAAATTTTGAACCCACTTAAAGTAGTTCAAAGATTGGTAATCAAAGTAATTTTGAAAAAACCGTCAAAATTTTCTACCGAAATTCTTTTTACAATTTTTAAAGTACCTACAGTAGACAAAATGTATCAAAAATATTCAATACTTCAAATTTACAAAGAAATACAGTCAAATACTCATAACTTGCAATTCAATACATCAGCAAGATACCAGAAAACTATTAAAATCCCAAAATTTAACACTAAGCTCATTCAAAATACCTATCTATATCTAGGCATAATTTATTTTAATAACCTTCCATTAAATTTAAAAAATATCGAAAATATTCAGGAATTTCACCTTAAATTAAAAAATTACCTTAAACTATTATAAGTCCAAAATACTTTCACTACTTACATCTAGAAGTAATATTGTTTAAATCTTGTGTTGTTTCTTAATAATTTATTTACCTTAATACTAACATGTACATAATTGAACTAGAATTCCCTCACCAAACACAAGAGCATTGTCTCTTTATGGTGAGGAAAGGCTACTTTAATTTCTATTGTTTTATATCTTGTTTATATCCTGTATACTTATCTATGTAAAAATATATACTTTTTCAAATATTAAATAAAAAAAAAAAAAATAAAATAAAAAACGTTTGCCCAAAAAAATAAATTTACAGATATTTAAGGTAGATAACGCAGAACAAAAAAATTCAGGCGGCGGTGAAAATCCATCAATTATTTTTTCAAGATACATTTACAAGATAGGTTTCCCTTTGAATCTCTCCTCACTGTCGCAAAATATATCTATATCGAAAGAAATTTGCTTCAGGAACAATATACTCCTCCCCACCGGGAGAACCATTGGCAGGTTGGTCCTACATTGGAGGGGACCCACCCTTTCCCGACGGCTGTGTGAGGAAACTGATTGTTTAACCTCCTTAGCCGCACACGTCACGACTCTAATTTTTTTTTGTAAAAAGAAACTAAATTTATTTTAAAACGATTCTAGACCCTCCAATGTCCCTGCATGCATGATTGTTAGTACGAAATAATGTATGTATACTTACATTAACAGAAACACAGAATAAGAACACATCTGAAATTTGTTCGCGTGGTGGTTTGGCATCTAAAATTAAATAATAAATAAGGAGAACAATATTTACAAGTGGAAGTATGATTGAATCATAAAATTATACAAGCCGCGTATCGAGGGCAATTTACCCCACTATCACGGGGCAGTCAAGGTTGGTCCTACAGATAGGAAGACAGAATAATCTATTATGACGCTGCCTAAAATAGTCAGTCGTCAACAGGAACATAGAGACACATGCATCTAAAATAGCTGAGTTCTTGATATAGCTTCGTAGCAATCTGAATAAGTGGGTGGCGGAATGCTCCTCTCTTTTGAGCTGCAAGGAGTGAAGTCCCAGCATGCCCAAAAAGAAATAGCGTCAGATAGCGGCCGCACTTCCTTATGTAGAGAAATCTTTTTCTGAACCCTCTCCAACATGAGAGAGCACCTGACCTCATGAGGATTCCAGATAGCCGAGCCACATATTGTCTCTCATGCGCTACTCTTTTTTTTAAATCTATATAAATAAAAATGTAAATGTTCGTTTGTTCAAAATCTTAAATCTCCGAAAGTTCTTCACCGATTGCTTTGAAATTTTAACACAACGATGCATTTGAATATGCTTGTGTTTTTAAATACTTATATTATAAGATGTCACCTGTGACAGGTAAAAACATGCTTTTTCTGATAAACAGCACTGTCTGTTAGACAAACATGCTTTTTTTTTTTTTTTTTAAATAGCGCCATCTGTTGGACGTACAATTAACATGCGCTATTGTTTCTCTATCTGCACAGACAGATTGTGCCACAGCAACGCGTGGCGGCGTACAGCTAGTATAATAATGCGTACGATCGATTATTAATATGAGAGTATGGAATGTATCGGCAGCATCTCCTATCCTCTTCCTCTCCCTTTCCTTTAACACCAAATTAATTTTAAGATACTAAAACTTCATTTCTAATGCACTTTAACATTATAAACTTCTGTGGCTTGACTTCAGTTAACTTGTATATTTATATCTATCATTGTATATTATATAAAAGCTGTTTGTTTCTTACAAAATAAATAAATAAATAAGATAAACATTAAATATTCTCTTGTTTAAATGCTATTTTTTAAATTTATTTTTTTATTAAAAAAAAAATCGTTTTCAGTTACAACATCAATCATTTTTGTAATATTAGCACTCTAGTACACTCAAAAGTCACGAGCTGCCACTGGCTGCAACCGCATTGAAGATGTTAAGATAATAAATTTTTTCTAAAGCTCACCATAGTCTCCGCAGTCAAGCCTTGCTTAAATTATTGAAGCATCTTTGAATTGAGTTCCTTTGATGTTACTTGTACTGTTGTGCAATTTGTTTTAAAACGAAGCGAGCCTAATGCATTTGGCTGTACCTCGCCACATTTTGTGTGGGATGGTTTCATGCTGCAGATTATAAATGGCTCATTTTGAGATCAGCGAGATTTGAGTGCCAGAAAAATAGGCAAAAGTATCCAATCATCTATCATTAATGCCGCGTGCTCCCCTGGATTGAGCCCATTCAATAATAATTGGTAAATATTCACGATAGATGGCCATCGTTAATACGCACAAATTATATTAAATAGATTTCATATCGGTTTAATTACAATGAGGGACAACTTATTCAGTCTTTGGAGAAGGAAAATAATAACAAATTATTATAAACAATACTATAAATGTTCATACAAATTGGAAAATATCTCCCGAGTAAAAATAAATGCCGCTGACGGGAATTGAACCCGCAGCACCTACTGATTTAAAAAACTTTTATTTTACTCTCGCTGGAGAATCATTGCTCTTGAAATTGCATTGATTTCCTCTGTGATTCATCACTTTAAAACAATCAAGTCGGGTGGTAGTGGGTCGAAAACTTTACTTTCTAAGTAGACCCGTAAGAAAAAGTCAGCAGGCATTAAATTTGGACTCGTCGGTGGCCAGTTGATGTCTCCTCGGCGACTAATTACTCTTTCAGGTAATAAATCGTAACAAGTCATTTGTTATGTGGGGAAGTGGCTTTATTTTTTTTACAATAACTCCACACAGGACGCCCTGAGGAAAATGATTCCCTCAGGGCCTATTTCAGATAGGAAGTTCTGAGAAGGTAAAAGGTGTGAGGGTTGGGTGGGAATCTAGGAATCAGTGTGTCCAGGAGTGACGGACATATGATTATGTCCCTTCCACTGTTGCGCAAAGAGATGGGTCGAGTGGCACGCCGTGCAGCTGTTCGTCTGGCGCATCCTGAACACACTTCGCCCGGTGAACCCGGGCACCCTTGCCAAGTCATTTGTCAAGTTTTGCAAATACTAAATATTATGTTTATGTAAAATGAAAAAGAAAGGACGTGACAATAACTTTTATATTACCTTTGTCTAATTCAATATGTTTTTAGTTTCATATGTAAAGTGTTTATTAAAGTTTACACGATAAAAAACCACCGGCAAACTTACTTAAACTCTTTGCATTCAAAATTTTTATATTTTTATCTTATCCACTTTCAAAAACAGTATTTTATTTTGAAATATGATTAAAAACAGTGAATCTATTTGATTTTGTTGGCACGAATACTAGACCAGATAGACCGTGCCTACACTTCCGACGGCTTTCGCGATTAGCAATACATACAAATGAAAACAAATATAAACAGATATTAAAATCAATATTTCAATCAAATAATTCAAGTTTAACTTTCATTTCATAAAAATTTCTTATTCTCAGAACAGATAATAAAGAATAAGTGTGGTAAACCTGGACTCAATTAGATAACTAAATTTCTTCCATACAGTTTTTTTTTAGTTTTGTCCAATAATGTTAGTCACAATAACACACGTAATGTGGGTTTTTGTTGCTGTAAAAATCCATAAAATGAGATTTTTCATTGTTTACTTATTTTAATTTATTTTGTATTTGAGCGCCGTACAAGAGTCCTATCTGCTCCCAACCATCTGGAGCCAGTGAGACTATGGCATACCCGATTTGGGTATGTTGTGAGGCTGAAGGTGGTGGGGAGGAGTAGGAGATGGGGAAGAGTACAGTGGGGAGGTACTTTATAGCCAGTCAGGTCTGGTTGCCAAACACGGCTAAATCCATTTCAAGCAATGTTTCTATTCTGAATGATGGTATTTCACCAGGGCTATTATGAATGTATCTTCCACATTGTTTTACAATTAATAATTTTACAATAATAATGACAAATTATTTTGTGCTTCATTGGGGGTTCTACCCCTGTTAGGGTCTCTATTTTTCATTTCGTATTGTCTTATTATTATTTTAATTTACTCCTTTAACCCGGCGAGGCTGTGGTGGCAAAATGTAACAATGAGTATGTGGTGGGGTTTGACATGCCCACTTATTAAATTGGCCATAAATATCATAATATCGATAAATTAAGTTCTAATCTTATGTTTTGTGATATTAATATAAACAATAAACAGCTTTTAATGAAAAAACTTTAATATTTTAATAATATTTTTATTATTATTTAGGAAAATATAAGAAACTGAGTTTTTTTTAATTAAAAATAGGCCTTATCTTAATAAACCTCTAAAATAAACAAAAACAAAATTTTACTTTAAACAACAACTACTAAATTAAGGAAAAAACATCAGTCTTTGAATTAGAAATAAAAAACTATCATAATACTTTGGAACAGCTTAGGAACTAGGGTCATCATCACAACAATTTTTGCAGGAAAATTTTACATGCTCTATACATATGGCCTTCCCACATGTTGAGCAAGAGTGCTTTGTCTTTCGATCTTTTTTCCTTGGACAATCAGCACATCTCGTATATCGCCCAATACTATTCTGATGTGAACGACTTGGTTCTTCATTAATTTGCGAACAGATCCTTTTTCGAATATAGACTGGAATGTTTTTTTGGTCTTTCCGTAATCGTAAATGTTCATACACCAGAGCTAACCCTAGATTACGGATAAACTCTGTTCGCTTTATGTTTTCATTTTTGTTTTCCCGAAAAATAATAGTTGCGTTTGAAGCAGCTATGTTTAGTATCCCGTAAAAGATGGTCATAGGCCACCGCTTGCTGTTACGCGAAACATCGTAAGTAGCGCAGAGTTCATCGACAACATCTACTCCTGCTTTTGTACCATTATAAAATGTTATAATTTCAGGCTTCTTTTTATCTCCCGTGGTCTCATCAATTCTATCATCATGGTGTAAAGTCGCTAATCTCCTGTTCTGTCTCAGATCCTAGGTTATGTTCGCTGCAATGATCAGATTCGGGTTCGGAGCTTGACTCGTCCGAACATTCTTGGAAAACCTGCTCTATCATGGACTCAAGATGCCTTTGATCTCTTTCGAAACTCATTTTCGTTCAAAAACTAAAACAAAAAACAAATAATAAGCTAATAAACCAAAAAAACAATTTTCAATTTTACCGAAATAACCACACACCAACTATGTGGCGGGGTATTACGTACCCGACAGGAGTTTGCACACGTATATCTCAAGCGCCGGTTAGCGCAACACTGCGATCACGCCACTATCCTCTCCCGCAGCTCCTTAGCTCCAGCTATGCGGCGAGACAAACCGTTACAGCAAAAATTTAAAACAAAACGATCGTTGAAGTAAAGCGTGGGGTATGTCACACCCCACCACAGCCTCGCCGGGTTGATACGCCCATTGGGCTTTTACATAGGGTAGATTGAAATGTTTACAATTTTGTACATAAGGGTTATAAACAATGGTTGCAAAAAAATAATTTCACCCATTACGGTGGATTTCAATTAGATAAAATAAAATAATCACTTTTTTGTTATTTGTTTTTGGGGTTGTTATGCCGTATTGCGCTAACTCCTTCTTTAGCCAACGTTTCGGACAACGTACAGTGTCCATCATCAGGGCAGATGTGTGACATCTTATTTACAATACTTTTGGCCGTGAAAATCTTTCATATTAAAATAATCAAAACTATCAGAAAATATAAAATAACCAAATTATCAGAAATAATATCTTGACATAAAAGGTATGTTTTAAACATTGAATTTGTTACATTTAAAATGTCGATATTAAAATCATTTTTATATCAAAACGAAATATGCTACAGTATCTATTTTTGTCACCGCCATCAACAGAGCCTGAAAAAGTGCATTTAACTACTTTTTGGCCAATGGTTAACGAGCAAACAACTAGATCATATACGTAATAGAGGCAAATAAGTTTCCCCCCATTTCATCAATCCATTTCCAGATGGTTTGGGCATGTAGAGCGAATGAGCGAAGAAAGGAGTGTAAGGAGAATATACAATGCAAGTGTGAATGGTAGCAGAAGTTGGGGATGCCCGAGGAAGACATGGCACGACCAAGTGAATCAGACACTTGAGTCGGGCCATGTCAACAGTCAGAATAACAGAAGAGTATGTATGAGACGATGTATGAATGTGAATTAGGCAAAGAGTGTGTGCCAAGACCGAGTTGTTTGGCGGTCCGTCCTCTCTGCCTACCCCTGCAGAAAAACGGCGTGATGGTTAGTTATAATTTTTTTTTAAGTGGTAAAATTTATAAACGCGTTAATTTTGTATGTTAGTTACCAGAAATTGCTCTACCTTGTAATGCCTTGGGGTAATATTGAATATTACTATTTCTGTATGTTGTCTGTAGTCTACTGGAAATGTCTATAATCACAGACATTAATTAACCTTTCCACTGCCAATAGGGATACCCAAAATCTCCAAAACTTCTATCCTCCGTGTATTATTTTAAATAGTAAGCCTTACACCTCCATCTCGATCTGATGCTGCCCGGTACATGTGGAAAGTCAACCCAACACAAGCCGTTAACCAGAGGCCATGTTTGTTGGTTTAATAAAGAGGTTTTTTTTTTTTATAAAATTATCTATATTGTGATAATTATTTCACGAGAACATATTTAATGTGTAATCTAGAATGATCATTTTCGATGAAATTAATGAATAAATGGAAAAGGGGCGTTAAAATGACAATGCGAAAGGTCACAGATTCACCCCACATTGCAACCCAAGTTTTGTTGTATATCTTGGCATGCCGAAGGTTAAATGTTTTAAAGCCCCTAGTACATGTTGGGCTTACGTTGGCGCCGAGATCCTTTGATGTGCAACTGCCAATATACGGGCCAACGTGTACTGGCATCATAACGCATAAACAGATGTTCAAGTTTTAGAAAACAATTTAAAATAGCGTCTACACGTTGACTACACGGTACAAAACGTCTGAAAAAATCCAATGAAACGAACATCAGTGACATTTTTTTGAATTTGATAGAAGCTTAGTCATACTAGAGGCTAAACATATTAGTTGACTGGGAAGTTCAAAATAAATTCATTTTATTTCATAATAATTGCCTATCTACTGCCACCCAAATTTAGGTAGCTATGGCTCAAGGGTATTAGCGATGCTACCCAAATTTGTGTAGCTATCGCTCGTAAGTGGTTATAGGATAATTTGACTGCTATTTTGGCTTAGATGCTACCCAAATTTGTGTAGCTATCGCTTGTAAGTGGTTATAATATAGGATAATTTGTCTGCTATTTTGCCTTAGATGCTACCCAAATTTGTGTAGCTATCGCTCGTAAGTGGCTATAGGATAATTTGACTGCTATTTTGGCTTAAAAGCAAAATTAGAAACATTTAAATAAATGCTATGGGAAAACTTTGAGTCACCGAAACATATTTTAAACCTTGACCCCTTACGCCAAATTAAAAATGAGTGCTGACCACAATCACATTCACTGTTTACTCATTGGCTTATTTATGTTTCAAAGTCAAATTTCTGAGGTTTATCATAACACTCGTCTACAAGCAATTCGTTACTCTTATAATTAAGTAAATAGTCTTACTTATCTTCTGAAGTAATAGTTTTCCATAAATAACATATCAATATATTGGTAACCGGGCAACTCAGGACAGTGGCAACTCATCACACTTCAACACACTCTTGAATAGTGATATAAAGTCATGAAAAGTGATGAAAAAAGAAACTAGGTTAAATATGAGTTTATTTATTACACTTTTATACTTGGTGGAATTATATATTATTAAAATAGAAAATAAAACATTTTTTAACTTATTTCCACTTGTTTATTTTACCAGTTACCGGTTTCGTCCTATTATGGACATCTTCAGGCTGGCAATTGCCAGCCTGAAGATGTCCATAATAGGAAGATTTAGGTTAAATAGGTTAGGTGTATAGGAGAGAGTGTGTTGAATTTCCACTATCATGAGTTGCCATGGAACCCAATAGATTATATTTATTAAAAAACTTTTTTTAAGCATTTCTATTTAAACTGCTGTGAGATTTTTTGTTTTAATTAATTTATTTAAACACCTAAAAAGGCTTCTACATAAATTGATACATGATGCAGTGTACATAGGAGAATTTTTGTGTTATATAGGAAATACTAACAGTATATAGATGTAATCCATTATAAAGTAGGTACAAAATAGATCTATGAATACACAAATGTAAAATTGCGATTACAAGAATAATGAGAATATATTAAAAAATAATTAAAAAAAAAACTAAATATAAAACAAAGTAAAACGTAAGTGTAACATAAAATAAAATAGAAATTAGAACAACACTACATATAAGACGAAACACTAAAACTTTGTTGCCAACACTACCCTAACCTGTAACCCTAACCTTTCTTTGTAGGATTCAACAAAGTGCTTGTATAGATTATGCTTAATTCTGTGAATGAAGTCAATAAATATATCAATGTTTTAATACCGCACAACAGTCCAACTGCCTGAAGCTAGTGGGAGCAGGCCATCTGCATATGTATGAAACTGAAGGGAGTGGGGGAGAGGAAGGTTGAGAAGTACCTGATTATTCACACAAACACCCTTCCATAACAAAACCAAGCCAACAAATAACTCTCAAATTATACCCACTAAGAACAATTACTACACTTGGACATTTTCAATGATTTCTTGGCGTGATAAATCGTTTAAAAACTATTTGCACTGATCTTTCATTAAACTTTTATCAATAGTCGATTACAATTCCACAACCAAATTCTTCAGCACACTTTCTTCCTATTTAATATGTTTATATTACTCATACCTCCACCATTAGTGAGGATAAAGAACAATCATTTTTATCGCAGACAAAATTGCCAAGACATTTTAAGGACATACGTATAACTATGTATAATTTAATACTTAGTACCTTATAACGGGTCTCTCGATCCACCGCCTTGCGCCGCAGTGGGAGGGATATATTTCACTCCTGGACACACTGATTCCTAGATTCCTACCCAACCCTCATACCTTTTACCTTCCCAGAACTTCCTCTCCTTCCTTTCCTTAAAAAAGACCCTCCACACAGCATCCGAAAAGATGAAATAGTCCCTGAGCGAAATTATTTTCCTTGAGGCCTCCTTTCTGTAAAAAAAAACTTGTAAAATGTACTGTGAATGTCTAAATAAAAAAGGTAACAGTTTATTAGCTAAGATCACATACAGCTTTGTTTAGCGTGTTTATCTCGAGTTAATAACAAATCAAGTGACAAGTGTTTATGTTTGCTTCAAATATGTCAGGAGATTTAGGCAAAAATCCTCTGTGTGAGATCAATGATTGAGATCATTTGAATAAGAATAAAAGTGCATCAATGTTTTTCCTACAAATGATATTTAACCGTTTAATAGCGTCACCAGGCTACAGGTGATCCTGCCATTAAATAAAGGTACTCTTTATGATGTCAATCACAATGATTTTCCACTTCCTTTCCTCCATTAATTGAAATACAAGAACGCTTCGGTCATAAGCTGTTTATTGTAGAGTCAGAGAATTTGAAGAGAGAAATGAGAAATACATCAGAAAAACACGTGAATAATGGTTACTACGGTAAAGGAGAAATCTACTAATGTTGCTGTGGTGACAAATAGAAGAAAATAGTTACTGTGGTAAAGGAGGGATCTACTATTATTTTTCTAATGATAAATTAAAGCTGAGGAGACATCTATTGACATTATTATATATGCCTTTAAAATTAAACACCTGCCGAATCGGCAAAAATATTTTATTTTAATTCTTCTTCTTCTAAAAGATAGACAAACATTTCCTGGTTACGAATAACCTGATAATATTTGTAAAACTCTTACTACCATCATTATAAGTGGAAAATGTGACTTGAGCAATGAATGATTGAGGACTTGAGGCTACCAGGGGAGTATAGCTACGATACCTAGGTGGGATCCTGACGCATTTGTCCATTCAGCTAATTAACATTACTTATATTATTGCAATCCATCAAAGACTTTATAATTTTATAATTAATTATTACACTGCACTATTTCAAATTCATATTACTGCAAACTCTCAATTAAATGCTTTTTGACATGTATTCGCTTTAATTTAAAAGATTTCACTCCTCCCAACTGACATAAGCATGACAAATATACCCTTTGGGAGGTATTTCACCACCTATGAGTAAACTTGTGATTATCATATATTATCTGGTTTACCACCGCTGAGTAACGCTTGAGTAGTTACTCAACAGTTTACTCAGAGGTTGTGAAAAGTCGTTTTGACTGAGCATAGCGAATTCCCGTTTTAATGCGTTCCCCCTTTTCTCTTATTCTATGTACCTATTATCTGGTTATTTTCTTTAATTTAAATTCCTTTTTTACTTGTGTAATCACTATATACGTTCATTGGTTAAATCTGTAATTTGTGGTATTTCAGGAGCACCATCTGCAGCGTGCCATCTGCACGGGTCTCATCATCCCTACGCCCGAGGTGCTGGAGGTGTCGGACTGCGTGGTACACGACCGCATCTATCCACCCGACTACCGCATGCCCCGCCAGCTCATTCACATGCAGCGTGAGTTAAACATTATATTTTCTTCTGTAATCGTTATTACAAAATACAATATTCTACAGCAGCACACATAAGCATAACTACATTGCCCACTCTCCGATACAACGACTTCACACCATGGGAAATCATTACTTGGGTGATGTTGACATATTCAATACCAAACTTGGCAAGTTTTGTGGATCATTTAAAATATTTATTTCAACAATACTCCTAAACACATCATGTAAACCTACAAATAGCTGTAATTTTCTGTTTTTGTTTCTTGTGTTTGTATGACTTGTTGCATAGCTTTTATCAAATGTAATTTTATTCTTATTTTTTATGTTTCAAAGTATCTGTCAAATTAAAATTATACTACCAACCATGTAAAAGCCCTCTGGGTGTTAAATAAAATAACTTATGATACAAATGGGTCTTCAAAAGATACTTTAAACTTAGTTAATTCTTTAGTAATGCCACAACTTAAAGCCACTTATGCTAATAATATAGTAAATATTTAACAAGAAAATTGCACACTTTATGACCTGCTCTGGGGAATAACCCAGTTATAATGCATAATTTATGATACAACTGGGTCTTCAAAAGATGTTTTAAACTTAGTTAATTCTTTAGTAATGCCACAACTTAAAGCCACTTAGCTAATAATATAGTAAATATTTAACAAGAAAATTTCACACTTTTTGACCTGCTCTGGGGAATAACCCAGTTATAATGCATAATTTATGATACAACTGGGTCTTCAAAAGATGCTTTAAACTTAGTTAGTTCTTTAGTAATGCCACAACTTAAAGCCACTTATGCTAATAATATAGTAAATATTTAACATGAAAATTGCACACTTTTTGACATGCTCTGGGGAATAACCCAGTTATAATACATACTTTATGATACAACTGGGTCTTCAAAAGATACTTTGATCCAACAATAGTGAATTTTTTTTTCATAAAAAAAAAGTGTAAAGTTTTCATTTTAAAGTACGGAAGTTCCATGGTAAAAATGAGATTATTGTTTCAATGTTTATTTTGTCTGTAACAATCATAGGTACATATTTCAGATTACAATGTTAGTGCATTCATGTCATATCAGCCATAAATACTATTTTGAAAAATGAGAACAGTTGTCCCATTATTTGATGTGATTCAGAAATGCTTATTTTGTTCAATTGTTTGTTGATTAAAGATAAATAATATAAATTACGAATCAATTACACAATTTTTGGGAAAGTTATTAAATCTATTACATTGCATATACATTTGCTAACCGAACCATGCATTATAGGAAAGAAACGAACCGCAAATGTGTGAAACTGTAGGCGTGAAACTCCGCTTGTGGTTGCTTCAGTCCTTTCACATGATTCATGGTTCAGCTCGCGGTTCGGTTTGCAAATATATGCATAGCGTTAGATATGGCGTGTGAAAGAGCAACGGTCCTGAATTGAAAGCAAAGTAAATATTTGCAGATTATTTTTACTGCACACAATGCGCCTAGTTGTTTGGCACAATCCTCACAATCTACTCTGCCGTCATAACTATTTGCATCTTATTTAAATGTGCAGTCATGAATGAATCTTTGTTTCCGTTTGAAACGAGAGTAAAATCAATACTTGCACAGTAATGAATCAACTTGTAATAATGCTTAATTATCTGTCCAGCTCTTGGCCTAGAGCAAGATGTGCCGGACTACGACATGGACTCTGAGGACGAGAAGTGGCTGAAGAGGCAGCAGGCGGCTGCGGGGGCCAGACGCTGCGATCTCACGGGTAACTCTTCTTCTTTCTTTATTTCCTCTGCGTGTGCAAAAAGCACCAAGACCAATTTGCCAATGAGTGTACGAGAAAAAAATATCTCCAAATTCATACAGAATGCCCTCAGGGAAACTCTTGTTATCTTTTTGGATGCTGTGTGGAGTGTCTTTTCATTCATTGCATTGGGTGGAGGAAACACGTAAAGTGAAAATGTCAAGTGCTATTGTTTGGGTTTCAACAAAGCATTCCTGGCACCAAAAATCATGCTTAACACACTTCGGACGGTAAAGGTATTTCTACCCGTTTGGTCGATTGTTGCTTAAGGACGGGAAGGGTATTTTTACCTTTTGCGCCGGCTTCATTTCAATGGCAGAAAAAATAAATGAACCAATGTTTTTGTATGAATACTATGTGCCAATCACTTTCTAAAGGTCCCAACTATATGTACATAATTATCAAATCGCAATACAATTGTTATTTTTATATTTATATTCGAGTCTTTCGTGTACATCGGTATTTGAACAAAGGGACCTTTTATTATTGAATACCTGACACTTGATAAGCAATGCGTTTGAAGATTAACGAAATAAGTAATTTTTCGGTTAGTCATTTTATAGCTTGGGTATACTGAGTTAGTATGTAGAAATTTTAATTAAAATATTTTAATTATTTTCCAAGATATAGCGATTTAAAACAAATTAAAATAATTTGCACATGACCTTTATTTTCGCCCGTCGCCAGCGGTCCGCCGGCGCAAAAGATACCCACCTGAAGTGTGTTAATACAATGCAAGAGAATCTCCACCAAAGTGCCGGTTACAGTTTCTTGTTGTTTTTTTTTTTTTTAATATTTTATTTAGTTATAATTTAAAAAAATATATTTAAATATTTAGTGTACCTGTATCTATTCTAAAACTATTATAATTACTTACATACTAAAATTTGGACTTAACAGACACAACATAGAGACATAATCCACGAAAAACTGCCAGACTTTTAGCTTTTGTAACATTTAAAGGGAGTTCAAGACAATTGGAGTTGATTATTAATATATTCATTGTATTATTATGACCATCATAATAATGCTCATTGTTGAGAAATTATGATGTACCAGTAATGCATATGTTCTACCAGTATTTCAATAGAAGATGCTCTGAGGAACTAGTGTCATTAATCTTTTCGGCGCCATTGCACCGTTAGAAAAAATGCTAAAAGTGTGTCCAACTTATGCACACCGTTGAGATTAATTTGTCACAGAATAATAATGTGGAATAATTTGTCAGCCTCTGTGTTTTCTACCTCCTACATGTTCACTACTTTCTTTCCTCAAAAAAGACCCTCCACAGTATTATCAATGATGACATGTCCTAAGGGAAATTATTTCTCCTATGGTCTCATATGGGGAGTTATATATATATATTTTCATTGTATATTTGTTCATCTTCCAGAGCTGAAGTTCGAGGAGACCATGGAGCGGCTGGAGCGCAGTTCGGGCCAAACGGTGGTGACGTTGCGCGAGGCCAAGGCTCTGTCTGGCCGCAACGGGCCTGCGGAGCACCTTCTGGCTGCCGTGTACGACTACTGGCTCAACAAGCGGCTGGCCACGCAACAGCCCCTGCTGCTGGCCGTCAGGACGGAGGCCCGCCCAGGGGCGCCCTCCCCCTACCTCGCCTTCAGGCGGCGCACCGAGAAGATGCAGACCAGGAAGAACAGGTACTGAATGACGGAAGTAATGCACAATGCTTGTGTTATTATTATTGATACAGAGACAATAGAATTGATGGAATGTTCAACAGGGTTGTCATCATGAGCTAGATTTGATTATCATTGGTATAATATGTACGCCACCTAAATATCTCAGCATTCTCAGGTGCATGTCACATCTCCTGAATTTGTCATATCGTACATTGATTAGGAGATGGTCTGCCTGTATGAAATGGTAAAATAGGGTTTGATAAATAATAACAATTTGTGCATTCTTGAAACTTTGGTCATACATTCAACTTGGTTGTATATCACTTTGTTTTGGGCGGACTCTGCAGATCCTCCTTTCCACTGCCAATAAGAATGTACAAATTTTGTAGTATATTTTGGTACTATTTTACCTGTGCTACTAGCTCCCGAGGTGTTAAGGTCTATAATGCCATTTCCCGTGCTTTAACTTAATGGTGGTGTAGGTCCAATAATGCCGAAGAACCGTTTGTAAAAATCTATCTAGGTGATATACATTAGGGCGGAATGACTTTTAAATTTCAAAATCTCTATGTTTAATGAATGCCCCCCTATTATACTACATGAGAAAAAACACAAAAATATTTTGACCTGCTATGAAATCTTCAGGTGGCGTAGTTAACCTTAAATTTACAAACTTACAAATTCAGCGAAAACTCCACCTTTTTGTTAATTTTTGTTATAAGCTTGTTTTATTATTTGCTAATAGCATATGATAGGAATAAAGCTTTTTACCACACTTTTTCTATATACTAATGTAATATAATACTAAGGTAATGTTTCACAAACTTCTCTAATCGAAACACTTTTTCCGTTTTCATGTATAATAAAACGTTTTTCATCCACACTTCCATCCGTACTTTATGTATCCCCTTGGAAGGATAATATATTATGCATTGTTTCTTGGGTACACAACAAAACACAAATAAACTATCAAGAAGACCTTCACACAAGGGATAATTCATAAAGCGTTGTGCGAATTCTGAGAACCTATCATAAAATAATATCGGTTATTTTTCTGTATACTTGCGCAAGTCAAAAATCTGGTGACACATTCCTATTTTCGTGTCTGCGGAAGATAAAAACATGTGTGCGGAGAATTTTTCAAAATATGTGCACCTTCACACCTCACAGTTGACAGCTCGCAAATAGCGAAGATAAACTCCATATTTTCTTGTCTTATTTACATGCAGTATGGTTTTGTTATGCTTTAGTTTGTTATCTTTTCATACCACAACTCCTCCAGCCATCGCCTATAACCCATTTTAATCCAGAAAAAACTTGGTTGTAATTTCAGGAAGAATGACGAGAGCTCGTACGAGAAGATGGTGAAGCTGCGTCGGGAGCTGTCGCGCGCCGTGTCGCTGCTGGAGATGGTGCGGCGGCGGGAGCGCCACAAGAAGGAGCTCATCCGTCTTGCCGCCAACCTGATGGACAAGCGCTACCAGGCGCGCGACTTCAGCGGCCACATGCTGGCCGAGGCGGCCGCTTCCAGGTAACATGTCGACCAACAAATTAACTTATTAACTCACTCAATCGGGTGAAGGTGAACGGATGTGAGAGGATGTACATATGATGAACATATCAGGCGATGGTGTATGAAGAAAAAGGACTAAACTTGAATCTTGGAAGAGATCCATGTTCAGAAGTGGGAATAGCTACAAAAGCTGATAAATTATTTCAGAGCCGAGCTGTTGTTACAATTCATTTTTATTCAGTGAATTTAAAAATATTATTTACTTTTAATTTTATTATTTATATATATATTTACCAACTCCACACAGGAGGCCCGGAAGAAATTAATTTTCCTCAGGGACTACGTTATCTTTGGGCATGCTGTGTGGAGAGTCTTTTTGGGGAGAGGAATGAGTGGTGAAGGTCTTAAGAGATCCATGTTGCAGGAGGGAGAAAACAAAAGCTGGCAAATCGCTTCACAGCCGAGCTGTCTTAAAACAACCCGTTCTCATGTGAAAACTGATGTTAGTTCCTTAGAGCATCTTCCGGTATATATACCGGTAGAACGAGGACAGCATTCCCACCTGTGGTCTGAATATTGCAATCCATTCGTTAAGATAGGGGAATCTATCGAGTAGTCGAGGGTTTTTTTTCAAGAATTGGGCTCTAGACCAGAGGTGGTTGCCATATTGAACAGCGAGGCGCACTTGTGATTTATACGGGGTCAGCAGATGTGTATGTCCATATAATCAGTGACGGCATCACCATCTCTATAGAGGTCAAGACTCTTCGACAGCCCATGGTCTGGAACGCACAACAATTCAGTAGAACGCCGTTAATTCAATATCCACAGGACACAAAAATCTAATTTGAAATTAACTGATGTCCCATGTAATTCGAAATTTTATGAGAGAAAAAATGTCGAAAATCGTTTTCCTCGGCTGCCCCTTCAAATTCCGGTAGTATATTCGGAGTAAATTCGTAATAATATGTGTAAATCGAATTTTCGCAGCCCATTACTGCCGCAGTCAACCCTTCAAATTCAGTTATTCGTAGTAAATTGTTAAAAGTACCACATATTTCTGCAGAAATCGAAATCTCGCGGTCCATTACAATAATAAGTAATAATAAGGTAATTCATTTTCAGTATTCAATGTAAATTTGTAAAAATGCCACGATTTCCGTGGAAATCAAAATTTGGCAGCCGATTGCCGTTGCGGCCGGCCCTTTAAACTCGGATATTCAAAATAAATACAGTGTAAATTGATTCAGATAATCAATTCAAAATAATAATACCACTATTATTAACACTGCAACCAAATACGGAAAGATTGAGAAGATAACAGCTTGGAGCTTGTCCTGAGTCGAGGTTCTACGAATTTGTCAAATGGATTAATGACACTAGTCCCTCAGAACCTCTACCATTTAAATACCGGTAAAACAGGCAATATTTTTGCTGTCTTGTTTCATTTTTTATTTTGCAATGCCCATGATTATTTTGTCAATCCAGTAGTACTTACCGCATCATAATTACTAGAATAACATGAATTAAGACATTTAGCAGTACGTTATTATTTATTTATTATAAATTTCAGAGTGGCTGTGGCTCCACCCATCCTGGCGCCCCCTTACACCGCCCCCCACCACCACCGGCCACCTGTCGACCCCGTGGCTAGACAGGTACACATACATGTAAATACACCCTTCTCTATCTACCCTAATATTATTATACTATCAGCTTTTACCCACGTATTCGCTCGCGTGGTATTAGGGACAAATTACCATACAAACAATTTTCAGAAAAGTAGCCTGTGTCACTTTCCAATCTTCCAACTATCCCTAAGCACAAAATCATGTCAATAGTCGCTCCGTTGCGACGTGAAAGATGGACAAACAAACGAAAACACTATCGCATATA
The DNA here is from genome assembly GCA_026573805.1 of Hesperophylax magnus. Taxonomy (NCBI): domain Eukaryota; kingdom Metazoa; phylum Arthropoda; class Insecta; order Trichoptera; family Limnephilidae; genus Hesperophylax; species Hesperophylax magnus. Next base: position 4,698,583 of record JAIUSX010000184.1, on the reverse strand, counting down.
CGGGGTTTTCCAATAAGAGGTGTTATTTTGAATAGCCCGCTATTTCGGTAGATGTTACTTTTGAAGCTGTCATTTTTTGACATTTGACAAGTAGAAACTACGCCATTAATAAAAATGGAACGATACACGCTTCAACAACGCATTGAAATTATTAAAATTCATTTGAGTGAATCAAATGCAAATCATCTTGAGTGATGAGGCCCATTTCCACCTCGGTGGCTTTGTCAACAAGCAAAATTGTCGTATCTGGGCCTCGAAAACCCAAGAGTTATTGTTGAAAAGCCTCTCTATCCTCAACGTGTGAGTGTTTAGTGCGGTTTATGGTCCGGCGGAGTCATTGGACCTTACTTTTTCGAAAATGAGGCTGGAGCAACAGTTATGGTGAATGGATTGCGCTATCGAGAGATGATTAATGATTTTTTAGGCCGAAATTGGATGATATTGATCTGGAAAACGTTTACTTTCAACAAGATGGCACTACATGCCACACAAACAAGGAAACTATTGATCTTTTACGATTGAATATCAAAATAACACCTCTTATTGGAAAACCCTGTATTTGGGATTGTTTTTATTATTGGTTAGTGATTCCTTTTTTTTTTGTGAATACCGCACTAGAGTCCCAACTTGTTCCTAACCGTCTGGGGCCAGTGAGACTATGGTGTATGTTGTGTACGGGTATGTTTGTGAGGCAGAAGGTAGTGTGGAGGGAAAGGAGATAAGAAAGAGGAAGGTGGGATAGTACCTGGCTATTCAGATCTGATCACCAAACATGGCCAAAGCCATTTCAAGCAACGTTTCAATTCTGAATGGTGGTCTTACACCAGGACGATACTGAGAGCATCTTCCATTCTGTAACGCGCAGCAAATATGCTATATATTATTTTTAACTAAAAAAATGTGAAATAAAACAAATTAATTGAATGAAATTTACTTGCACACGCCGGGATTTGAACCCGCGACCTCCAGATTGTTAGTCGAGAGCCTTACTCCTTGACTACCGAGACCGTTGGTTGGTAAAACCAAATTGTTTTGTTATGTGAATACAGCACTAGAAAGGACTCTATTTCGGAAATTGCCCGGAGCCAGCGAGACTATGGCATTCCCAATCCAGGTATGCTGTGAGGCTGAAGGGGAATATGGGAATTGTCTGGCTAGTCAGATGTGATTACTAAGCCTGGCTTTTTGATGTCCAAAATATTATTGGACATTTTTATAATGCTCTATTTTTCAATTAAACCACCTCAAAGGCGTTTAAATTTCACAAATGAAAGTAAAGTTTATGCTGTAGATTGAATGCATTTTTTGTTTTGTTTTCAGAGAGAGAAGAGACAATACAAGCGGAGAAAACATCGCCACCATTCATCCTCCGCCCAGCCTCATCCTCTGCATCACGGTAAGATCCTGGCTCCGAAAAACATAATCTTGGGTTCTATTCCATACTTTAAAGTCCAGACTTAAAATTAAATAAAATTCTTCAAATTAATCAAATTGATAAATACAGTACAGTCTCTGCAATCTAAACCCACGATAATTCGAAACCCCAGTAATGCTGAAGCCTCCGAGGCGTGGTTCCTTTTGGCAGGACGCACGGTTCCGGCCCCGAATTCGGTCCCGGACCCGCACTAGGGCTCTACTTTTGCAACCTATGCACTTTTTATTTTATTTTTTAAGTAAATAAGACATAGCTACATGCATTCTATTTCTAAGGATGGGTTGTTTTTACAGATTTTAAACACTTCATCAAAAGTGAAAATTCAAGTTCTGTGAAGGTTATATTCAAGTTCTGTTATCATTTCAGTTATGTGAAACAGCTGGCCAATAATGATCTAATAACAGAACATGGATAGAACCTATATAGAACATGAAAATCAACTTTAAAATTGTTCAAATTCTGAGAAACAACTGGCCCCAAGATTTGATAAACTCATTTAAATTAATCATATATTAACTGAAGACACTGAAGATTAGTATTTTTACAGTATTGAATTCTAAGTCCGTGCCAGTCTGTACCGTGTCTATATTATTATTTAACTAATCGGTACCGAAAAAGAAACCCGCAATCGCATATTACTCCAATATTATTGAACAATAAACAAAACTTTCCCTCACCGTCCGTAAACAGAATCGACTGTATAAGCAAAGACTGATGTGTCACCACTCACTGAGAACTCGAATAACACGGAGTGGGGGAACGTGGGTGCCGGGAAGCGACACTGCCGGGCGCTGGGTAATAATGAAGAGGAATTTGCGTCTGAGGTCTCTAGGAGTGGTTGATTTTAAAAATGAGTGGGATCCGCTTCCGGCAAAGGACTCGGGCTCAAGAACTCACTCCGGCTGAACCTACACACCGCTAATGGGGACTGGATGGGTGGTTGGAAAACACAAGACGTTAACCAGAAAAGAGTGTAATTTTCACAAAAAATTGTTTAAATTGCCTACTTTTATCAGTATGGACTTCGATGAGGAATGTCAATGATATTAATTGATGGAAGGATGATACTTAACCCCTCCGACTTTTCGCGAACTTGAAGCTAAAATGTCTTTACCGAAATGTCAATTTCACGAATACGTTGTGTTATTACCGCCTCACAATCAAAGCTCTATAAATGAAACATTACTGAACGGAGCCGAATAGTAAAAACTGTTTTAGAAAGGTTACAAAATAGGCTTTCAAATTGTTGTATCATAAATAAATATTAACATTTGTAAATATTTAAATTTAGAATGGAAACATGAAAAAATTGTAAAAATGACTCACCTGTAATGTTTTATGTAAAACGATACTAAAATCACGGATAATGTAAAAAAAAACACTTATTTCATCGTACAAATGTACAATAAACAATTCTGTCACTTCACTTTTTGACCATTTCATACAAAATATATTTTTAAAAAAATAATTAAACTTCGGCACGTCAAACGGCTTTCTTGGCGTCGTTTTACGATTTGGCGGGTAAAATTTGCTTCCACTGAGTAGGTCTTTTTACGGGTTTCTATGGATAACTTTGAATAGAGATGTGAAGCTTCATTCAATACGAATATTCTACTTTTTGTTTTAGGGATGTCACTAGAAGAAAAACGGAGTTATGACGATTTTTGTGGAAACACACGCGTTGACGTGTAAACACGCTTATTGTACTTGACTGCTATCGTTATTTTATCGTGTATATCTGCTTACGTTGCTGACCGGTTAATTCAAAATAGTCGGGTAAAGGTATAAGAGGCATTTTAGTTTAAAAAAAGCTTGAAATTGGAGTTTACCATAGATATTCAAATTAATAGATGAGACAATCAAGGAAAAGGGAACAATCCCACTTGCGTGGGGCGTGGGAGGCGGCGTCCCACTTTCAATGATTTGTCATTAAATGAATCTGACCGTATTCAAAGCAATTTGCATTGTAATACCACCATTCGGTTCTCGAAAATAAAATCTGCTTACTATATTACTAGCCCTTTTTACAATCGTGTAAAAGCCTTTTTAGGCGTATATATAAATAAATAAATTGCTGGCTGCGTATAAAACTTAACTACATATCCTAAATCAGGTAAAAAAAGTTATTAGACTACATAGTGTACGCCAGGCGGTTAGTTTAAAACGAACATTCAGATCCTGCTCAGTAAAGTCTCACTTACAAACTTTACTTTTCTGAGCATGATTTGATTATTTCAATGTGCGCTCTTCTGTGGCCAATGTATGACTGATGTCATAGTTTATTCAAAGCATTCTCGAACCCTCCTGGTGCCACAAATATGGTCACGTGGTTTGCCTCCAGCTCGTCGAAATGATACCCAGATTTCATATTAGGGTAAGTCTATTAATTTGGATGCCTATGGAGTTTACAAATATTATAATATGGAATGAACATAGAGAGAGGGGAATGAGAATGCAATGAAAATGAGCTAAATTGCTCTCCAATTAATTATGTATCTTGTTTGTAATATTACAACTGGTATTGTATCTTCCTCTTCAAAAGCAATACACTTAAAAATTATTTTATTTTGTAGGTGTGGTCTCCGGTTCCAGCAGCTCCTCGGAAGGAGAGGCTGCGGAGGCAGCCCCTCCACCAGATCCTTCGGGGCCCTTTGCCTTCCGGAGAAAGCCTGGATGCCAGTACCATATGGTGAGGAAACATACAAGTCTTGCTGGATAATAACACATACTAACTTCATTCAGGTTTATTGTACATTTTTATCTGTACCACTCAATACTATCCACTCAAACGATGGCTACCAATATTTAGGTCTCATTTCTCTAGGCCAGGGGTAGCGGCCTGCTGACCACAAAAAAAAATTACTTTCAGAACGCGAGAACTGTTTTCATTCACGGTTTTTGAGATACAGGGTTTTCCAATAAGAGGTGTTATTTTGATATTCAATCGTAAAAGATCAATGGTTTCGTTGCTTGTGTGGCACATAGCGCCGTCTTGTTGAAAGTAAACGTTGTCCAGATCAATACCATCCAATTCCGGCCATAAAAAATCATTAATCATCTCTCGATAGCGCAATCCATTCACCGTAACTGTTGCTCCTGCCTCAGAGAGAGCAGATGCCATAGAGAGGCTTTTCAACAATAACTCTTGGGTTTTCCGAGCCCCAGATGAGACAATTTTGCTTGCTGACGAAGCCACCGAGGTGGAAATGGGCCTCATCACTCAAGATGATTTGCATTTGATTCACTCAAGTGAATTTTAATAATTTCAATGCGTTGAAGCGTGTATCGTTCCATTTTTATGAATGGCGTAGTTTCTACTTATCAAATGTCAAAAAATGACAGCTCCAAAAGTAACATCTACCGAAATAGCGGGCTATTCAAAATAACACCTCTTATTGGAAAACCTGTATACAGTAGAACCCCGTTAATTCGAACCCCGATAATTCGAAAAAACGCGTAATTCGAAATTTTCGCCAAAAAATTTTCCGCAGAAAAATTTTTTCATACAAAATTTTTTTTAATTCGAAATTCGTTAATTCGTAATTCGAAATTTATTTCTGTCCGCGCACGAAAATTAGTTCGTGTAATTCGAAAAAATTTGATTTTTGCGAAAATAAATCATAATATTTCGTAAATCTGAATCTAAAAGTCAGCCGTGGCGGTAAAACGCCGAAAAATGTATTTTTACGTGGTTATACATCGTCCTAATTAGTATTATTATTTTGTAAATCTAAATCGATTTACACTGGAATGTCGTACTTTTTCAAATTTATTTCGAATATCCGAGTTTGAAGGGCCGAGAAAATACGTTTTACGCGGATATATGTCGTAGTTTTACGAGTTTCAAATATCTGAATTTAAAGCCGCGACGAGACACGGCCGCTAACTTTCGATTTACGCGTAAATGTATCGTATATTTACGAATTTATTTCGAATATTTGAATTTAAATGGCCCGCTGCGATGGAAATCGGCTGCGAAATCTCGATTTACGCGTAATTATATCGCATTTTTACGAATTTATTTCGAATATCTGAATTTTAAAGGGCCCGCTGCGACGGAAATCAGACGCGAATTTTCAATTTTTCGCGGAAATATATCGTATTTTTACTAACTTTACTTCGAATATCCGAGTTAAAAAATACGGCGCGACGGAAATCGGCCGAAAAATTTCGATTCACTCCGAAATATGACATATTTTTACGAACTTACTTCAAATATCGAATTTAAAGAGCCGGCCGCGACGGAATACGGCCGCGAATTCTCGTTTTACGCGGAAATATATCGTATTTTTGCGAATTTATTTCGAATATCTGAATTTAAAGAGCCGGCCGCTACGGAATACGGCCGCGAATTCTCGTTTTACGCGGAAATATATCGTATTTTTACGAATTTAAATTCAGATATTTGAAATAAAGGGCCGGCCGCGACGGAAAATTACCGCGAAATCTCGATTTACGCGGAAATATATCGTATTTTTACGAATATCTCAATTTAAAGAGTAGGCCGCGACCGAAATCGGCAGCGAACTCTCGATTTACGCGTAAATATATAGCATTTTTACGAATTTATTGCGAATATCTGAATTTAAAGGGCCCGCCGCTACGGTAATTGGCCGCGAAAATAAAGAAATAATTGGTATTAATACGAATTTACAACTAAAATACCACCCGGATTTGAAGAGGCGGCCGAGAAAATCGATTTTCGTCGTATTTTTTTTTCATAAAATTTCGAATTACGTGGGAATTCGTTAATTCGAAATTTGATTTTTTATGTCCCGTGGATTTCGAATTAACGAGGTTCTACTGTATTTACAAAAGAGATATTTAAAGACATTATTACAAAACGCAGATAAAGGTATAACATAGCTGACAGGTACTTAGGTATGCACCTATGTTACTAGAAAGCAATATGGACACAAATAAATAGGCGATCCAACATCCCCTTTTAATTTAATTTAAAGAATCCAAAAGTGTAATTTCATCAGTGAATCTCCAGTTTAATTACAATTATACTTATAATTTCTGATACATTTAATTACTTTTTTGTAAAATAATATAACATCCATTTTTAATTTTTTTGTTTTGGATTCTTATTATTTTACTACAGTAGAACCTCGTTTATTCAAATCAATCATAATCAAAATCAAATTTCGAATTAACGAATTCCCACATAATTGAAAATTTTTAAACTCATATATTCGAAATAAATTTGTGAAAATACTATATATTTATATGTGTATATTTAAATTACGCGGGCGATTTCCGCCGCGGCCCGTGTTTAACAGATATTTAGTTCTTAGAAATATGACATATTACAGCGTAAAACGAATTTTCTCGGCCCTTCGAACTCGTATATTCTAAATAAATTTCCAAAAAATACGACATTCCAGTGTAAATTTATTCAGATTTTCTAAATAATAATACTAATTAGAACGATGCATAGTCATGTAAAAATACATTTTTCTGCGTTTTACCACCACAGCTGTCTTTCAGATTCAGATTCACGAAATTTTATGATTTATTTTCGCAATAATTGAAAACTTACACAAATAAAATTTCGTGTGCGGAAAAAAATAAATTTCGAATTTCGAATTAAAAAACCATTTGTATGAAAAAAAATACTGGGTTTTTTTTTTGGCTAAAATTTCGATTTACGCATTTATTCGAATTATCGGGGTTCTTAAGTAATTAAATGTATAAGAAATTATGAGTATAATGCTTATTAAACAGGGGACTTGCTTACTGATAAAATTACAGTTCTCAATTCATCTGCAGATGCATTTAAGAAGGAAACCATTTACGTGTTTGAAAAAAATTTAAAATTCCACTTGCGGACTGTGTTGCAAAAACTGGACCATTCATCAACCATTTTCGTGTTCTGGGTGTAGTTTTAATTAAAATTGGGGACTTGCACAAGGTTCCCTCTTAAATTAAAACCTGTGTTCAGAATGTAAATATAAAATGACCGTTCTGGATCCATCTGCTGATGCATTTCGAAGGAAACCATTGTGTTTGAAATGCAGTTATAAAATTTGAGTTCTATGTGTCATGTCATGTCTACGTTAAACCTTATCGTCATCTATATAAGGAGGAATTATCTGTGTGTACAGTGCTACAGCATCCATTATGCATTAGATTATTTATTTAAAGGAAAGATAATCCCGGATCATGAATAACCTGACGATATTTTAAAAACTTCTACTCTCATCTATGTAAGCAGAAAATGTTACTTGTGCAATGATGGAGGACATAGGCAGCAGAGGAATTGAACCCTCGACGCCTCTGTTGGAACCCGACGCATTTGTCTATTTATCTACTATTTAGTTATGCAATATCATACTTATTGTTTTTTATATAATTTTTTTTAGCCAACTGCGAGTTTCGGTCCGTCTGTGGACGTCCCTTGGAGAAATGGCTGTGCTAAAGAGAACACCTTCCCCGGCGATACGGATCAGAGGTTGAGGTAATGAATACCCCCACATCATATATATATAACTATAATTTCTGGCAAATTGGTCCCGTAATTTTTATTTATTTATTAATTACTGGGATAACTACAGCTTTCAATATATACATTATATTAGGTCAATTTATAATATTTACATTATTATCTTACCATTCATAAATCTTAACTTCTTTTCAATATTTTATAATAAGCCATATTCTCAAACTTCAAGCAATTGTTTGGTTTCGGTTGCCTCCTTATTGTACCTTTTAAAATGTCTGCTCTGAAGATTCTCATTTCCGAGCACAAACTGCCTCCTATTTTATATTATGTTTTAGTTTTAATGTTCTTGTTTTGTCCTGTCCTGCTGTTATTGTTATTCTAAGTATTGTCATCACTTTGTATAAACTGTATATTTAGTATTATATCTGTATTTTAGTGTTATAATATTATATTTGTAGCCCACTGTAGGAATAATTTTAAGAACATGACCACTAATACTAAATTGTCCAACAATAATAATTAACTATGGCAACAAATACTTTGTTCATCAAAATAAGTTTTGACTCCCTAAACACTTTACCCCTAAAATGACAAAGAACAGCAAAGAATGTGTAAAATAGTAAATCTGCATCATAAATAAATTATTATTTACAACTGACAAAGTGATGCTTGAACTTTAAAATGTAAACTGAAGACAAATTGAGTAAATGTTCAACAAATTTACTACATATTTACCCAAACAAATAGCCATAAGCCATATTATAATGTAGGTATTGTCACAAGTAATTATGGTGTGCAAACTGTTGAGCATGATAATCTTATTCAAAGGGATTGTGGGGAGTGATTCCATGGATAATAACTCACTTCTTCTCAAACAATACAATATGCAAATTTAATTTGATTGGAGTTCAAGAATGCAACTAAAATGTTTGTAACTACAATATAGGCGAAAGAGAGAGAGTTTGTAATTCATTTCAAATGAATTTATGTAATAATTAGCGATAATAATAATTAGCGTACGCAATTTATAGAGGTGGCACTGCGATGGTAAACTTGAATCGTGTTCTGTCGACTTCACATTGTCTCCAAAATTTATCCTCAGGTTCCTGTTGTGTGAGTTTAAACAGTCCCGATCTTGCAGTTATGGAATTCATCCACAGCTCGCTGTGTCGTTTCCCATCTAAGCCATTAACTATCAATGACAGCGCCCACACGCAATGAAAAAAATTCTTCCCATATTTGTATGCTGCGATGGGAAACTCTAAAAAAGGTATACTCTAATTAGTATTTTGTCCTTCCAGGTATACCCTCACATCTCTGAGCCACCCCACCTCCCGCTTCATCGGTCTGGCGCGGCGAAGACTGGGGCGTGGCGGGCGCGTCATCCTCGACCGCCTCTCCTCGCACGCCTCGCTGGACCGCCTCTGGGCCGCAATGGACTACACAATCACCGATTCACATGCCCTCGACCTCCCACAGGACAAACTACCGACACACGACACCTGTAGGAATACCACCAACAGTCACACCATCGACAAACACCATAGTATTAGTAATAAAGAACTCCGGCTCGAACAAACAACCGCCAATAGTATCATCATCAAAACAGAATTCGACCCGGATAGTGTTAGCAATATAAACAATACAAATAATTTCAACAGTGAAAAGTGGAATAGTGATGTTAGGATTAAGAGCGAACCGTGCGGGGATCGGTTCACCTTCGGCACCAATTGTGACAAGTTATCAATCAGCGATCAGATTGAACGCATCATCAAAATGGAGGACATGAACAGTTGCAACGAGGACAACGGTGAATTTCAAAATGGTGATTTTATCATCGGCGCGTGTTCGAATCGCGATGACGACTTTGACCGCAGTAGAAATAGGGGCGTGAGCATAGACGAAAGTAGGAATAGTGTCAGTGATGAATTTACTTGTAGAAATAGACTGAGCGAGGACTTTAGTGACAAAGAGTTTGGTGGCGTGCGGAGCAATCTCGACGAGTTTGGCATGAGCGATCGGCGGAGCGGCGGTGAGTGCCTCGCCACCAGGGACCGGCGCATCAGTGTGGACGAGTTTGGCAACAAGGTGATCAAGAGTGGAGGCGAGGAACCCTTCCATATGCGGGGCCGGGAGAAGAGGAGGATGGCAGACATGCTGGTGAGGAGAGGCCTTAAGAGGTTTGCCATGATGCCGGGACACAAGACTGCAGCTGAGGTGGACGAGATCTTCACTGATTGGTGAGCTATTTCTTGATAACTGTTACAAGTTTCTCTATGGGATTTATATATGACTTATTTTTACATTTATTGGCTAGTGAATGGAAAATGCTTGATTCTCTCTACTACTTTAATACTTTGCTATATTGAAACACCACCATTCAGTGTTGAAACTTTGCTTGAAGTGGTATAGTGACGAGATCTGAATAGCCAGGAATTAAACCTCTCAAAATTCTCTATTATAGTTCCACTGGTTCCATGCAGTAGGAACTCATAAGTCTAAAGGTATTTTTTAGATTTGGTGAATTTTTAACTCATTTTCATTTTATTCCTATATGATTTTAAATTTTGGCTAACATGACTTTATGTGCAAGGTGCAAAATATACAGTATAACCCTGCATATTATAAGATTTCCTCATCAGAAGTAATGGTCTTTCAGTCAGGAAAATTGATATTAATGAATCCCTTTGTATGTAATAAATTTATGTTTTTATTTAAAACTTGTACACAATTTTTTTAATTCTTAATGATTTTTATGAAATTACTGATAAAACAACAATTCGTGGGTCGGGTGTGAAGACTGGTAAGTCAAAAGTTGTGGTTCTTTCAATGCTTCATACCTCACACCGATACAGGAAAACTAAAAAAATTGTCGTTTTAATACACCCACATGCAGTACAGAGTTGAGTTTTCTCACCTTCCGTAGTAATTTGTTTTTTATCACTAATTATTGGTTTTTTACCAACTTGATTGATTTAAAAAATTTTCCTAGGAGTTATTTTCAAAATCTTGTTTTTGTAAATTGTTTAATAAATATCGACCTTTTATTTTAACAAATTTCTCAATTTCAGCATTCACTTCAGGCCGCAGTCTCCTCCGCCATCCCCCAAAATGTCCACCCCCATGGATGGGGAGATCCGTCTCACGGATGGGGCCCCCATCACTGTACAGGTCCTACCTCCCCTGCCCCCGTTGGCGCCCATGTCCCCCACGGATCTAACCTTCAATGACGCTAGCCTCTTCACCACCTCAGAGTTCACCCTGTCAGACCTCTACGGGGACAACTTACTACCAGACCCTCGACTGGACATAGAATTAGGAATATCACCAATCAACTCTTGGAGAAATACCAACGGGCCTAGCGACAAACTTTTTGATAACCCTTCCAGTTTAGACTCTCCAATTTTAACTTCAAAATCATCCGATTCAAGCTCCAATCATACGAGCGTCTTCACCCCATCAACAGGGACGCCAAACAGCCTTCACTCCTGCAACGACGACTCAAATCACGCCATATCGGGAACCAACGGCATAGAATGGAACGATTCTAACAGCAATGAGAAACAACTCTTGAAGATAGACGATTTCAAAGTGGAAAAACGCATGGGCAGCTCCGTCTTTACGCTCAAAAACGTGATGAACGAAAAGCGGATCTTTGTCACGGCGGAGAAGCAACAGATGTTTAGAGCGGTGACGCCGCCGCCTTTAAATTCCACATCGCAATCCCCGCAACAAGGCGGTATCTACATTCCGATTTCATCAAGTCAGCAAATCAAGAAGCGGCCGGAAGGGCAAGGTTTGGCTGTAGTCCAAGTTCGTGCACCAAACGTCGTGCGTCAAGTCATCAGTAGGTTGGGGACGGACAGGTTGAGTCGGCCGCAGCTGCTGTTGGCTCAGCATGTGAAGGCGGTGGCGGGTGGGCATAAAGAGGTGGCGGGCACGCATAAGGCGGTGGCCGCCACACACAAGACGCTCGGACACAATGCAGTCACAAAGGCGGTGCAGCAGCAGATCGGACGCAAGTTGCAGCATGATGCAGCCAGAAGGATAGGGAATGAAGAACAGGTTAGTTCACTTTATTCTCGTTTTATTTAACTTGCTATCAATCTAATGCCACACAAATCTTTGTGGCTTAATCCACACTTATAAATCTCTTGACATGACTTGACCCAAGTATTTAATTCTCTTGATTGGCCATGCCATTCTAGAACATAACTGAATTCTTCCCATAAAATTCCCACATGTTTTAAATTATATACAACTGATTTTACAAACTGATTTTTTTTTTTTTTAACTAAGTCACTATCCATAAAATTTCCAGATGACAGTGAATGCTGGCACAACCGCCAATCAGCAGCCGAACCAGCATCAGCAAGGGGGGCAGCAGCAGCTGGTGACCGTGGCAGTCACCGAGTCTCTCAAGTTGAGGCTCCAGGGGCACTTGCTGGGGCAGCGCGATGGTAAGTGTACTTCGAGGCTTTTTTTTTTACATTAACCCCTTACAGGAGGCCCTGAGAAAAATATTTTCCCTCAGGGACTATGTCATCTTTGGGGGTGCTTTGTGGAGGATCTTTTTTAAGGAAAGGAAGGAGAGAAACTTCTGTGAAGTTAAAAAGTGTTAGGGTTGGGTGGGAATCAGGGATCAGTGTGTCCAGGAGTGACGGATGTCTGAATACAGTAGAACCCCGATAATTTGAAAAACGCTTAATTTGAAATTTTCACCAAAAAATAAATAAAAAAAATTTTCATACAAAATGTTTTTTTAATTCGAAATTTATTTTTGTCTGCACATGAAAATTTGTCCGTGTAATTCGAAAATATTCAATTTTGAAAGATCGGCCATGAAATTTCAATTTACGCAGAAATACACTGTATTTTTACAAATTTACTTCCAAAATATGAGTTTAAAAGTCCAGCTGCGATGGAAATCGGCTGCGAAATCTCAATTTATGTTGAGATATATGAAATTTAAAAGGCTGGCCTCGACTAATTAGCCGTGAAATTTCGATTTACACGGGAATAATCTGATAGTATTATTACGCTATCGTCTGGACGGTTTCGGCACTCTGATTGGTCAAATTCAAATCGTATGTTTCGGGTAAATTCTGCATAGCCTTTGCTCAAAAAAAATAAATCGGGAGGTCTGCAGGCAAAAAACAACCACTCTGTCCCTCAATTTTAACCGACCGTAAGGTTCATTTCGGTTTGCAGGCGACCAGACCCAAAAAATTAAGACTTGAAAATTAAGGCCCGATTTCATACTGAAATACCGTTACCAAATTTACTTGTGACCTCACGGCGATCAAAACTGTAACCTCTTATATCTCACTGAAGAAATTCAGCCCGAACTCCATTTTCGGCATTGAAAAATTTCGAATTATGTGGGAATACGAATTCGAAATTTCATTTTTGATGTGCCGTGGATTTTGAACTAACAAGGTTCTACTGCGTAGTCGAGGGACCAGTTGGAGAGGTCAAAGGGTCTCCCCAAACCAGCCTCTGTCAATCTGGCACGCCACGCAGAAATTAACGTTGCTTTCTGGCCTGGCTAATGAAATTTCAATATTGTCGGTTTTCTGCCAGAAATCATTAAGGCGATCCAATACCAAGTAATGCAAAATCAGATGTTTTTGGTTTGAAAATTTGATTGCTTAGAAATACTACAGATGCTTTAATTAAATACTGCAAGTAGAACACATCTTGGGCTTGTCAGCAATCGATCAATTTTTTGGTAAGACCTTTTATAAGCCTAGAAAAAAATAAAGTATCAGGCCTAAAAAAAAACTGTCTAGTGCAAAATATTCCATTTACAAACCCATTTTCGGATATTTTTTTTATTCTATAATGTGGGAAATTCATTTTTTTATTTGATAATCGAAGGAAATTTTCATATATGTACCAGAACTTCGCAAAATAAAACAAAATATGCATTTTCGCGTTGTTCATTTTTACACGAATATTGATCGATTTTCGGGGAGGTAACCATTGAATTTGCCATTGTGAAATAAACTCTATGCCGTCTACGTAAGGGTTACACGCTTTTGTATTTAGTTACCGCCCGGCGCTGACGGGGTAAAGACGTTCTTTATCTTAGTGCCGCTCTGTTCTGTGAAATTTTTTCAACTAAAATCAGTTTACGTGTAATCGTTTTTTTTTAATTCCTAGTTTTATACAATGGGGAGGAAAGATAATAAAAAAACTGGGTACGCTCAGTGGCCTAAAACAAAATACAAAAATATGCTTGAATATTTGGGTTAGTTCAAATAATTTTTTTCATAATTAGGTACCTAAAAACAATAACGCAAGAAATATTTGTTTATTTATGTTATTATGTTTAGAAAACAAACAGATAGGTACATATAATGAATAATAACAAATATACATTGCAAAATGAACGCACAATAAAATAAATTACAATCATTATTTAAATATACAAAAAAATTATTATAAATCGATCATCATCGATTATAATTATCTAACACGATTAGACTATTAGGTAAGATATACTCATGGATTAGGAATTAATTTTTAATAGTTTCGATGTATGCAATGTCTTTTGTAATATACTGTATCTAAATGTTTTTTTACAGGCCTCTACGCAATCTTTCATAAAAAAAGATTAAAAAATACTGCTGTTTCAATAATTCCTAATTATAATTGGGTATTGTAATTTATTTAATTTAGTCGATTTATATGATAATACTATTTAAAAAATAACCATGCAATAATTTTCTTCTTTCTGCCAACAATATGTAAATAACGCACCTGAACAAAACAACGAGTAAAGAGTTTAGAGTGTAAAACCAATTTCAAATTTCGCGCGCTTTTGCGTACCGAAGCGACGCACAGTGGGCTGAAAATCGCCTTTCATAGACATAGAGACTTGAATTTTCAAGGGTATTTTTTTTGGCTAGAAATGGATTCTGCTGATCATTACTATGCTATAAAATGTCGTACGAAGCAATTGCGTGTACAAATGAAGGAGTTATAATTTTTTTAAGAAAAATTTGTATGGCGCTGACATTAAAAATGAGGCTATCTCTGGAATCATAAGGTTGGCCGTTCTATCCTTACACACAGATAATACTACTATTTATTTGTATTTTTTTGACATACTTCATATTGTGGCGTAAGGTGCGATTTTTTTTTTAAATCGTCAAAGTTGAAAAAAACCCTTTTTAATGTTGATGATTCATTTTAATGCTTAAATGCTAATTATATGGAGGAGGAAAAACAGATGCTGATAGCTCGTTCCACATGCGAGCCGACTTACGGTAAAACGAGTCGGAGAAACGACCCGTTCAAATATAGATAACATCAACTGTACTGTGAACCTGTGTTCCGCTCGTGTCCGTCGAGTATCAAGCACGTGCACGGTGTACCGGGGATCAATGCTGCTAGCTCCTTTTAACAGGCTCTTATAAAATACCTGTAAAATAGACACAGCATACGCACATTTCGTCATACATGATTTTACCGCTTATATGCCTCAGGGATCTCATTTCTACAGTATTCTGTCTACTTTCAGCCTTCTTCTGCCAATTCCGTGCCTCATTTCCATATATTAGGGTAGGTACCAGCACTCCATTGTGGACTGCTAGCTTCGCTTCTTTGGACAGTTTTTAATTAGCTCCAACCGCGTCCAATCATCCATTAATTACCCATTATAACCAAGAACCCGGCCTCCCCTACTAAGTCACGAAGCGTAATCAGGAGAGATGGTAAAAGATACAGGTTCAAAATTTCCTACATAACATTATTCCTTTTGCCGCCATTTTGGATTTTTATGGTCGAAAGGTATCCCTCAACCAGTTTCTTTTTCGATCCGGCACGCCACGCAGTAGATGGGCAAACGCATCCGCCGCCAGGACTTAGACAAACCTCACCCTATGAACCCGTGTACCCCTGCTAAGTTATGATTTTTTTATGGATTTGTTTTTGCGAAATTTTCGTTTCAATCTAAATACGCATACATTTCTTATAAACAATTCAAGCAACACACGTCATTTTGATTTGAAACGGTACCATCTCACAGTCATTTCATGCGATATTCGACTGTAGAGACTAATACTTTGAGTTCAATATCACAAAAGATTAAGGAATCACATAAAACCTTGTGATGAACAGTCCACCGATTGCCCCTTGATTGGTTCATTTAGTAAAACCATATATAGGGACACAGATCAACTTTGTCTAATAACTTCTTACCTGGATCAACATACTACGGGAATAGATCAATATATATATATATATATATACAGTAAAACTCGCTTAAGAAGTTCCCACTTAAGAAGTTTTCACGCTTAAGAAGTTTTGATTTTTGGTCCCTTGAAAATTCCATACAAAAACACGATTTTTTCCCACATAAGAAGTTTTAGAGCTAAAACTGCTTCCCGCTTAAGAGGTTTTAGAAATCCGGCGGTAAAATCAACACAAACGAAATATTGTGTCGCAAAATATCTAAAATGAACCTTTTTCCAAGTCATAAATTGAAAGACGTTGACTGAAACCCATACCTAGTACCTGAGACCATAAAACCCTTTGTCGGCCGCCGGGCCGTAAGCCGTAACTTGCCGTAACCAATAAATAAACCAAATACCCCGTCTCCTAATCCCCTAACTAGGTAAAATAGCAATGGAACGAATAAACAATGCGGAATTATGTAACAAATATGCAAGCGTCTTTAAGGCCGAAATAACATGAAAGATTATATTAAACTCAACCTTAATGACAACGTGGGCTAGATCTACATTTGCATACATTTGACGCCTCCTTCAATAATCTTCCCTTTGATAATGAACATAGAGATGTTTCGTAATATTATTGTATAAAATTTTTATTCCATCGAATTTGTAAAACACGAAAAACTTTTGATAATCTATCGGATCACGGTTAATACGGAATATTTCACCTTTAAATACATAACAACATGATTATATGGCGGGGGAGATGGTAAAATATGCATTATAATTACGTTTTTTTCATTCAAACATCAAAAATTGCCGTGCATCATGTTTCATCTGACATTTGTCGTAAATTAAGTTTGAAGGTTAGGAAATACATATGCATAAATTTAAAATGTAGATTGAAACGAAACTTCGCAAATGATTTTTGTAGTTTTTGGATGCGTTCACAGATTATAATTCCAGCGTCAAACAGCTCGTATGATATAACTTTCTGATTCAAGCATCACCATTTATTTATGTGCGAAATCGTAGCTATTCGATGTCTGCTAGTTAGGTAGGACCATAAATGAACCTACAGGTAGGACATAATATTGAGCTGCGCATATTATTTTCATAAGAAATTTCTAGAAAAGGATTAAAATATCTTTAAAAATATACGATAGTCGACTGTGCCTGGCGAAAATACATCATAACAATAGTCTCTCAAATCTCAAATGCCATTGGAGCAAGCAGCAAGCGTGCAAAAAAGTTAAAGTCCGCCAACTAATAAGCAGTTTGCCGCGTAGACTTTGTGAGATTTTTCTGTGCAGTGCCATGGCAGGGTTGCAGTACGCAAACGGTTCTGAGGCAAAGAACCCGCTATCATTAGTTTGCGGTTAGCAAAATTACTTGTGGTGTCCTTTTATCAAACCGCTTGGTAAAATTAACCACAACAAGTCTTTCTTTCTCCCTCAATTCATATAGTAAACGAAAGCGTAAAAAAGAGACAGCGTATATCCACAGCTCTGTCTTCAACTGTCAAGTTAAGAGTGAGTAATCACTAACAAGTAAATATGTATAATCCATTGCCTTTACACCAATTTAAAATAAGATCAACAGTATGAACCTTTTGGAATGCTGCAACTTTTACTATCCGAATTCGAGTGGCTTTTTCGAGGGATGTACTTTAACAGTTTTAAAATTGTGTTTACTTTGTCCATGGGATGGTTTTGTTTTGATTTGTAATGTTTAGTCTCGATTTTAACGTTTCACCATCTACTCCTTACCACCAACGCTCCATTTCTTCACCCGCTGACCTACGCTTTTTCGATTTTTTACCTACTGAACTCTCTGACCAACGCTATTTTCCACTGACTGTCCTATCTCAACCGCCGACCCACCGCTTTTCCACTGTTTTTCGAGTTATTATGACCGCTTGGATCATATGAGCTTGTTTTCAATACAATTTAACGTAGGTAGACATAGGAATGACGTATGCCCCGGACTCGAGTTATTAAATGGCTAAAATTGAATCCCACTTAAGAAGTTTTCCCACTTAAGAAGTTTTTTTTCCCCGGTCCCTTGGAAAACTTCTTAAGAGAGTTTCACTGTATATATATATATATATATATATATATATATATATATATATATATATATATATATATATATATATGAGATCAACATAAGTATGCCAATTTGGGTAGATCAACATTACCGGATTTTTGACAAATTTTACCAGTGTGCGTTTATGGGCGTAATTGGGGTCTGGGGTTCGGCTTTCTCTTATTGGTTCTAAAGTTTTTTATAACCCATGCCAATAGGCCGCGCCCCTTCCGAATTCGAAGGACATCTGGAATATGAGATCGTCTTAAGAGACATTTTTGTCTGAGCTAGAAGTCACAATCTACCTTTTTACCATGCTTTTCCGAGATGTGAAATGACACTAAACTGCCCTATAATGCTATGTTATTATTATTAAATAGTCATATCCGTCTCTTGCTTGCAGGTCTGGTCCAGCAAGCAGGCCGCCGCGCCGTGGTGAACCTACACCAGGCCGCCCCAGCTGCGGGTGGCGGTGCAGCCGCTCCCCCTGCCGCGCCCGGAGCCCCGCTAAGCTCGCACCACCACCAGGGCCGCCAGGTGAAGGTGGTGCGCACGCTGACGGCTGCGCAGCGCAGCCGCCTGCTGCAAGCCGCCGGCACTGGGGCGCTCGGCCTGCGCGAGCTGGCAGGCATGCTGCAATTGCGACCCTCCTCGCACGGGTATGTCCAGCCTCATATACAACCTGAATTTTATTAGAAGATGTCTTGGACGCCCGAGGAAAACATGGCAAGATTAAGTGGACCATGTCGAGAGTCAAAATAACAGCGTGTGTCAAGACAGAGTTATGACACAAGGTCATTATTTCGTCTACATATGTCTCCCATCATAGTTTATGTGATGTTTAGAATTAGAACCACCATAGCATTAGTAGCATACATTGCCCTGCAACCAATGGTAGGATTGTATATTTTTTAGTCAGCTAGTCATGTAAGTTAATTGGACGCCAATCTGATACGGAACTTTTTTCTAAATTCCGTTGTTTTTTTCATACAAAAATATTTTTCCCTAGAAGAATATTATTTTCTTCTCACAAACAATTCAATGTTTGTACCTTAAAACATTGAAATTTTAATTTTTTTTAATCTTTCTTACTTGTACTATCAAGTAGAATCATCTCCCGAATTTTGTGCACTTTACCCCACCCCCGGACACCCTGTGCAGTTGAACCCCGTTAATTCGAAATATATTATAGCCGCGCACCAAAATGTGTTTGTGTAATTTTAAAAATTCGATTTTTGCAAAAATAAATCATAAAATTTCGTAAATCTTGATTTTTGCGTTAATATATTGCGTTATTACGAATTTATTTTGTATATCTGTATTTAAAAGGCCAGCCGTGACGGAAATCGACCGCAAAATTTCGATTCATGTGGAAATATATAGTATTTTTACAAATTCACTAATTAAGACGACGTAAAAATACATTTTTCGCCTTTTCACCGCCACGGTTGTCTTTCAGATTTAGATTTACGAAATTTTATGATTTTTCTTTTGCCAAAATTGAATTTTTTCGAATTACACAAATAAATTATTGTGCGCGAATTTTTGAGCTCGTTCCCCAAAGAGCTCCCCCTCAAGGCGCTCGCACCAGAGAGATGCGCTACTTGCTCTGCTCCATTTTTAAAGAACTTTCCTGAATGAATCCTGAATGAATGAAAATTTACTTGTGATGAGGTTATATTATGTAACCTTGCGTTCGGACACCTTCGGCAAACTCCGGCTAGTGTTGGGATTGCTTCAGTAGGGGTGTGCCGTCGTGAGTTATTGAATAATAACCCACCCACTTACGTCTTTTTAAAATTTCTCACTCTTTTTACGTTATGATCTTTTGATATAAGTGTTCCCCATATTTTTAGGCTATTCTTATGAAAATCCTTGTATAAAACTGATCATACATATCTCCTTTACAGTGAGGCCCAGGATGCGAGAAGCGTCCACATCAACGACGCACCCCCCGCCAACCCTTCCATCGCCAACGCCGTAGTGGTGTCGGCGCAGCAGCCCAACAACGTCGTCAACCCAGCTCCCGGTGCGCCTGCCAACGCAACGCCTGCCGTCCAACAACAGGGTGGCGCATCGCAACAGAGAAAAGGACCCATGGAGGTCACATGATGTACAGCCTAATCCCGCCCAGACATCAAAAGGGGACTAATATGTAACATATATTATGTAATCGTACATACATATATTATACCTTAATGGGAAATTGAGGTATGCCGTTTTAGTGCTGAGCAGTGCTTCTTCTGTGGTGTGTTGCGATGTGTTCCAGATGCTCAGTTGTGTTGCTTGTCAATGTTTCAGATTGTGTCACAAGTGTTTCGCATTTGCCCGTTGAACGTACAAGATACCGCTGCTTATTGATGTGTGAGTTTCTCCTTGTTGATGTTCGAAATGCTCGTCAATGTTCAACATTTGTAGTCATCGGTTCAATAATGTTCAGTGTTCAAGATTTGTTGGTTTACACTTCGTAAGTGTTGATGAGGGGCAAGATCCTTGCTAATGTTCAAACATAATCGGTTACCGAGAAGGTTCAAGATAATTATATAACTGTAATTCATTTTGCTTATCAGTGTCGCAACACACTTATTCAAAAGTGTGTATTAATCGAGATGCTTTATGTTGGTGTGTTCACATTGCTTGTCAATAGATGTATTCTTGGCATATTCATATTTGTGTTGCTTGTCAAATTCAAATGGCTTGACGGCCCGCAATATTACTATTTATTGATATTATTAACGCAGTGCCGCAGTTTTATGGCATTGTACGACGTGAATTATTTAAAATATTCTTTCTTTCGGAAATATATGGCAGTGGCTTGGTTTGTCAGCCATGGCAAAAGTGTTTTGCATTATAATAATAAATCTGCGTACATTTTTTAAATGCAGTAGTACTGTAATGCAACGTAAATCCTATACAAAAATTACTTAGGGTTGATAAATTATTGGGCTAAAACAGATCTTTAGTCTTGTTGCTTAGGGGTCAACCTCATTTGGACAAAATCTTGTAATCTTTGGCGCATCTAAAGCTGCCAGTACACTTTGGGCCAACACATTGGGCACCAACATTTTATTGCCAACGTGTGAACGCTGTTAGCATTTTGGTGCCAAAATCCTTTGTTGTGTTCACGAAAAACCGACAACAGTCGGTTGGCCGGCTAACGTGTTTCAACATGCTTTAAACACAACGCATTGGCCCAATGTGATCTGGCAGCTAAATACTTGTCGTTCTCTGGAGAATGTGCTGAAGAGTGTGCTGTAATATTCTGACTTGAAAATTTGACTGATGGCTAAATTGAAAATGTGAACGAACATCACTGTCGGCGAATTTGAGTACAAACGACCGATGTGACGATGAAGTGTATATTAAATAACAATATGGCTGTTTCAAATATGGAAAATACTTGCTATTAAAATAATAAGCTATCGATAATATAATATAATATCCCTATTGATTTTGGAAGTATCGTTTCCATCGATTGGTAATTACCTAGAACGGCCCCACAGTTATCAAAATAATGTATCAGTGGTGGGCGTAATCGAAATTACCTGGTCTAAAATTTTCACAACATCCTCTCTTTGAATCAATCAAAATGAATCTTTGGAAACAATTGATTAAATTATTTGTTCCATAATATCATTTCAATTCCTTATTCATTTGGATTACCTTTTATATTATTTCAATTGTGTCCATTGCTGTGATGATATAATAGTCTTTGATTTGGTTTTGTGGGAGCCAATCTAGGTGTAGTGTATTGATGACCATGATTCAATAATATTGTTAGCTAGGCTTGTGAAATTAAATGAAAAAGAGAAGTGATTTTTTGTGACAATTGTAAACCATTATCTTTATTTCTGCATTCAGAAACTACTGCTAATCTCATCTTCGCAACTTTTGTTTTGATGAATTTAACTTCGTTGTAAAATATTTATTTAAAACCTTAATTTTTACAATACAATTGTATGTTTTCCATCTACATAATTATTATAGCTGTCACAAAAAAATCACATCCCTAAAATACGGGTCTTAGATTTACATAATAAACAATAAGCGAGGAAAATCTAAGCTGTATTGAAGCCTGGATTAAAAAAAATACTAACCTTAAAATGTCAACCAATCTACCCAGTTTAAAAACTCAATGGCCACCTTAGTGGGATCAAATATTACTTCCTACAATTTTGAATTTATGGATGCTTGTTACATTGTAAATTTACAAACAATATATCCATTTCTAAAACTTATCAATCTCTCATATGGTTGCCATATTGAGGTCAAATATTAATTACTGTTGAAGTTGATTTTAGGGATGTTTGATAAGTTGGCCATAGATAAAATGACAATATTACTATTGATTTTTTTTATCTAAAATTGTGTTTGTTGGTTGTTTTTGAAAAAGGAACTTAATGAATGCTAAATGTCATTTAGATGGATCTTTCTCTTCAGACAACTGTCTTTATTTTTTTAATGTTCACGGTTTGAGCATTCAATTTGCAATAATATAGCTGTTCTAATGCATATATTATTTAGTCAGTTGTAATCTCTTTGACAGAGATCCACAAACTCTATCTAGGCTTGAATGCAGTCTCGAAATTCAACCATTTTTAGACTTTTCAATTGTCGTAAACTTTAATCTGTAAGGATCCATACATTGTAAAGAAAAAAAAAATTAAAACAATTTTTTTTGTAAACATTTTAACAAGCGTTGGTGAAAAATAAAAAGGCTGTCTTTATTTAATTTGTTAATTAGGTAATTATATTAATAACAAAAAATGTATTCTGATAAAATATGAAAAAACATAAAAAAAACAAAACTAAATTATTTGATGTTGTTGCAAACATAATATTTTCCTCAATAGATTTTTGGACTATGTAATTGGTTTTATCCGAAAATTTAAAAAAATGTTTCATTATTTTTTTCCACTATTCTTTCTCTTTTGTATTATGATTTGAGATGTAAAAGATTTTGTCTCAAATTTTTACCATTGAACTTATATGTATTTCTAAAATGTTATGTATATTGTTTTACAGTCAGCTGCAAAAATATATTAACCTTTTTAATGTTTGTATATTTTTGCAGGGGACTTATTATGATAAAACTGATTTGCATAGAAAATTGTTAAGTGTCAGATCTCCGGTTTAAAAATTAAGCAAGCAGACATTTATTTTGGTTGGTACATAAATAAAAATTTCCCTGTTGGTAAAAATAATAATTTCATAAATTTTGTTCTTTTAACAGGTTAACAAACTTTGAAAAAATACACTTTAAATAATCTTGCTATTTTCAGAACTTTGATGCTTTATGACTAATTTAGATTTTTTTTTAATAAATAGTGCAATAGACAATGATATTAAAACCATATTATTCACATTTTGATAAAAATTGTATTGAAGTGAAATATTTTTTGTGAAAATTAGACTTTTATTTGTTACCGTATTTGCCTCTGCTAATATACCAAAACAAAAATATTTTATTTTTATAATCTGTTTTGGATTGATGTAAATTTGTATATATACTCTTATTTAAAAAAAACCTTGGCAAATCGGTAGAATTTATTTAATCTGCTTGAAAAATTACAAATAAATTGCTGTTTGCTGAATTTATTACAAAAACCGGAAACGACTCTTTATTTGTAACTTATTTTTTGTTCGGTATGTCAGATTTCTGTTTTAAATGACATATTAAATAAACAATTGTAAAATATCGTTTTTAAAAATGTTCATTTTACGAAGCGAAAAAAAATTGCTCTGAAGGCAAAAAACTTGTATTGTTTATTTTAAGATTGGCTTGTGTCTACACGTAAAAAACACTAAATACTGAAAATTCCAAAATCAATGTGTAAATCATAAATAATAAAACAAAAAACAAAAAAAAAATGATGACGCTTAGACTTGATGTATATTAAAAAAAAAACATTACTACCTTTTATTGCGTAAGTGCATTTAAAAATGTCGTAATTGAAACTTGAAAGAAAATCCTCTATAAAAGCAAGGTAAATGTAATCCTGTATTTTAAAGTGTAATTAATACTTGGAGTATGTAGGTATTTAAATAAATGAGTGTACGGAAAACACGTGACACGATTACGCATGCGGACGAGTGCGCGAAAAACGAATAATAATTAGTGTTGGGACATTTTTTTTTGGATGGGAGTGTTTGTTTCGCGCATGTATTGGACGGCGGTAGACGGCCGCCATTTTAGGATGTAAATATTATTAAACAATTGCGATCGGAGGCACGGGGGAGATAAGTGATAATAAATGATAAAAAAAAAACAAAACCAACATACACTGTTTTATTTATTTTCAAATTTTGATCTTTTCAGTTCCTGCCAAAATATAATCACTGGAGCCTTGTAAGCAGGGGCGGCTCGTGACTGAGTTTGACAGCAATGCATTGCACTAAAAAATGGTAATGTGTAATACAGGTAACTCAACCCCACAGCTTCATTTGTTCTCTATCAGGAACAGCTCATATGGTCTCATAAAAATGGTTGTATCTCCCTTACCGTCATGGTGATAAATAATTAAAATGTATACCAATATGAAACCTAAGCTTCCGATTTGAAAAAAAAAAGTGTAACTTGGGACAATTTGAACACAGAATTTGAACAATTCATCAAATTTCATCGTTTGATTTTCAAATTCTGTGAAAGTCCTACTCAAGTTCTGTTATTATTTCAGTTCTGTGAAGCAACTGGCCCATAATGATATAATAACAACTTGAAAATTAACGTTGAAATTTGATGAATTGTTCAAATTCTGTGAAATAACCTGTCCTTAATTTAAGCGAATTTTTCATTAATTATTTTCATATGGAACTACAAAAAAGTAAGATTATAATAATGTTTATAATACATTCAATTTTTCTAAGAAACTTTGGTTTTTTGTTTTTTTTTTTCATTGTCAGTAATTTTAGAAAAAAACGTGATGTGAGCCATTTTTTTATTTTTTATGTTTGTATTCAAAATTTTAATATTTCAAAAATAATATATTTATTTCTAATAGGAAAATTTGAAACCGTATTTCATCGCCTTTCAAGAACAGTTTTTAGTAGACGAATAAGTTCAGAAATATTCAATTTCTAAATGATACATCGACTTCGATAATTGTACACGGCAAACTTAACGATCACATCAACAAAGCCACGATAATGTCTTGCCCTTGAGGTGATTTTCTCACGAAATTGGCGCTATAGAAATGATCCAATCATTTTTATTATTATAATGTCAATTAAAGTTATTTTTGTTCACAGTTTTTGCCTTAACCTTACAAACCTGTAATGGTTTTGGCGGGTCATTATTTTTCAAAAACAATTTCATTAATTAAAAATAAACAGAAAATACCGAGTTCATACCGTCAAGTTGGTAGCGCTCTAACATCTAACATTGTTAATTGGTTCCAAACCCGTAAATTCTAACTAGTTCATTCCAAACATTTGGGATGTGTAACGTATTGACAATGACCAAGGATGCGTCTTCGTTTGCGCCACGAATGCATGCGGTGTAGAAATATCTTCACTGCTCTAACAAATGAATTGCCATTATGAGAGTAGTCTGTCTCCCTCATTTCACGGTTTCAGCCACTACGGCCAGTGCCCTTAGTGAGAGTACGTCATGTCACGTCACGTCTTCGGCATTTCGAAATATGCATGAAGCGAGTCTAGTACAGAGTTGCTAAGGTTCAAATAATGCGACGGGAATCCTTCATGAGTGGAGCATAGGTTCGTACATCGATGTTTGGCACATATTTTCTCGTTATTACTGTGCTATTATAGTTTTTTCTATTACTGATATAAAATCTTATGTTACCGTGAATATGCGGCATTGCATTGCACACATGCACTAAGGCAGGGACCGCCTCTGCTTGTAAATAGGGATAGACCCCTTTGATTCCCCAAAAAGTTATTTATTTATTTGTAGTGTTCACTAGTGTTCCAACTGCCTAGAATCAGTTGGACTGTAACAACCCCATTATGGAGAATATTGTGGGGCTGGCTGAATGAAACGGAGAGGGAAAGAGAAGGATTGAGGAGTGTCTGGTGGTTCAGATCTAGTCATCATGCCATTTCAAAGAATGTTTCTCAATGGTGGATTTCACCAGTGTGTTATTTGTAGTATCCACCATGAGTGAAATAGGTTCAAATATACTGCAGTGAAACTTATTAGGTTTTCCAAGGAACGTAAAAAACCTTATGTGAGATTAATTGGAGGGATCGAGAGACCGAAAAATAAAAATAGGAACCCCAATAAGTGATATACCTTGTTGTTTGTGTACTAATATTGGAGAACCTTCCTAAATTTTTTTGATGGTATTTGAATCAAAGAATTTTAACTCCTCAGGTCACAGGCATATTCTGCCAAAGGTCAAAAAATTTCCACTTTGCTATAAAATATCTCTGAATCTATCTGAAAACTAAAAATTGTTTTTGAAAGGTGGTAAAATACGCTTTCATATGTTATTATTAGAAATAAACACATCATTATTAGAAATAAACACATCATTATTAGAAATAAACACATCATCAAATGGCTCACAGATTTTATTAGAGAAACCTATTATAAACATTATTGTCCCCTCACTTTTTTGTTGTTTCATAAAAAAATATGTAATAAAAAATTCCCCAAGTTTCATAAATTTTTCTCGAATTGAAACTTTGGTATAATAGAAGTCCACATTTTAATTTTTCTGTGGTTAACTTCTATATTCGAATACAAAAAGTGTGGTGTTTTCTCTTTCTAACACTGTTTAGATCATATTTCTCGCCATGACAGTAAGGGAGACAACGATTTCTATGAGACCTATGTGAGCTGTTCCGTTTCATTCAGAATGAAGAATTCAGAAGTTTCATAATTTTTTTCTTAAATTGCGGTTGGAGACTTTGGTTTCATAGAGGCATGGACCAAAAAGCCCTGGATGTACATTTAATTCTTCTGTGGTAAACTTCTACATTTGAATAAAAAAACATGGAAGTTCTCTTTCTAACACTGTTTAGATCATATTTTTCAACGTTACGTTACTGTCCTTACAGAAGATAATGATTTCTACGACACAATATAAACTGGTCCCGAAAGCGAACAAATTAGCCTTAGGGGTGTTAATTTGTTTTGTTTGAAGTGAACTACTGGAACAACTGTAACTGAGTTTAAATATATCATTTTTGATGACTCACTTATATGAATCGCCAACCACAGCAACCATGAGAACAGCGTTGCCTATTGACAACAACAATAACTTGATCCATATTGTCAACACATCATGCTCTCTTTCAAGTTTTGTCAAATTAAAACGATATCGATTAAAATTGTCTAATATTATTACAAACAGTTTTAGGTCTGGGCATTTCCTAATTAAAAAGGGTAAATACTAATTTTTCAAAACCTTAAAGATAATTATTAAAGGATTTAGCAATTTGTACTCCCTAACTAAATTGTTGAAAGGAGTAAAGACAGTTTACATGAGATCATGGATACTGATTCAGGGGCGTTGCCGGCTTCCAAGCTAGCGTGGGGCAGTTTAATTTTTTTATAGAGTTTACAGGGATGGAACAAGAAAGTAGTCAGAATAAACTATAAACATATACATTTAAGCTGATGTGTACCCGGCATTGCTTGGGGTTTGAAAAGGACCATCTTAAGCCGTGAAGGGGCCATGTGCTACCGAGTTTAGAGGCCCCTTTAGAAAGCCCTAAACCTACAGGAAAACTACAAACCACAATTTTTTTCTATAATTTTACTGAAGGGTTTCGTGCAAGACAGCGCTATGCCACCTAATCGTGATTTGGAGATATACGAGCATTTAAAAGTTTTAAATAATTGAAAAAAATTGTAAATACCGCTATTATTAATTTGAATTGTGACATGTGAATGTGACACAATTTCAGAGATGTGCAAAATGGGTACCCAAAACCATTTGAAATGCAAAATGGAAATGGGTCAAAACTTTTCCATTTGAAAATGCAAAATGGTTTTTAGAAAAGCATTTCAAATGCAAAATGCAAAATACCTATTTTCAAAATGCATTGAAAATGCGAAATGGTTTCTCAGGTCAAACAATTAAAATAATTATAAAATTTTTAAACAATTTTGTCATTATGGACATCAATGTAAAACAAACATATTACATGATGGTAAATCCAAAAACACCACGACTACAAATTATGAAACCACAAAAAATTTGCGCGGGACTAATGTTGCCAACGTAAAAACATAGAAACTGCTGTCTAACATTTAATATTACAGCGTCATGGCGCCATGTTCAGTATTTGAATCAGTATTTTTTGTAATGGTATCACTCAATTCCCAGGGCTCCTACCAGGGAACAACTTGACAAATGTAAATTATCTCTCATAGCGAGGTTGAGGACCGACTGATATTTGGGGCTTATGAAAAAAAGATGAATTTAGATAGTAGGAAGAATGTTGCAAAAAAGCATTTAAAATGGAAAATGCATTGAGAAAAGCATTTAAAATGCAAAATGGAAAATACCCATTTTGCATTTCGCATTTCCATTTGAAATGGATTTATTTGAAATAAAGCACATCTCTGCACAATTTACATAAGAAAATATTCTTTAATAGCCATTCACCCCTAGGCAAGGGCCTCTCGGGCCTAGGCGGAAGTCCGGCCCTGACTGAGACTATGCGTTACGTCTGTATCTGGTACTAAATTAATATAAGTCAGATTTGAACAAACGTCTTTTTTTCTTCACCAAGCAGCTGTCAGCTGCCTCCCCCTGCCACCCCCTGCCTACGCCCATGCATTGATTCATAATGGTAGTAGATACTCGCAGTATCACCCTGGTGACGGACTGAAAGATCACCATTCTGAATAGAAACATTGCTTGAAATGGCACTAACCGTGTTTTGTGGCCAGATCTAAATAACCATGTATATCTCTTTCCCCTCTCCTCACCTTCAGCTTCACAACATACCATACCCCATTTCTGACCCATTGAACTCTCCAACCGGGCTCTCTTGACCCATCGCCTTGCATCGCAGTGGGAGGGATGGATTCATACGTCCATCTCTCCTGAACACGTTGACCCCCAGATTCCTACCAACCCCTTTTTCCTTCCCAGAACTTCTGCTTCCTTTTCTTAAAAATAACATCAACCTCAAACATATTGGGGATGACACAATCCCACTGGTTTCGGGCAGTTTCCACTCTTGTGAGGTTTTCACATAAAAAAAATTAGGTTGGAAAAAATATATGCATAATATATTTTCATCAAGATTGATCTCGGCTAATACCAAATCAAACTCTGCATTCTTTAATAGACACACAAATCTAGTCCTTATTCCGGAGCACAATAGAGCGCAATTTGTAACGGTCCGGAGTAGTCGATGATACTTGTTGACGGCTCGTTTGGCTGAGATAAAATGGATCTTGTTGCATATGGGAATTAATATCATTTTCGCTTGAAAATGTTAGATGAATGCATTGAAAACAGGTGTGCCTCTCGTCGGCCAATGTCAAATGTTGGCGCGCGTTTTTACTTTCTCAGTTTTGAAAGAGTACGCAATATAATATTGTATGGAATTATTCATTATTATGACTTAAGAAAGTGATATTCACGATTTTCAGCGACCGCTGGGTAAATTTTTTGCTCAAACCTCCGTCAAACTCTGTTACAAACGCGGCTAAATGTAATATTCGCTCATAGGTTCTCTTGTTGGTAAATCGTCAGCTTATAGGAAATAACAATACCTTTAGAGTGCCAAGAAATTCGCCGTGGCTTTCTGACATTTGTGCGCGTCGTGTGCCGACGAATCCACCGTGGATTCGCTAGGAGTTCTCTGATAACATTAAAGAGAAAAAACATTTTTATGAATATAAGTGGCTATCCTGGGGAAAATACATAAGACAGGAATATAAATTTAAAAAAAATATATTGGTAAGACACACATAATAAAAAAGTAGGACTTGTAGTTGGCGAATGGTAGAATAGGACGGTAACGCCAGAGAGAGACATGGCAGGATCACGTAAATGAAATACTTGAAGCATGTCATGTCCAGTAGCGGCTCATGGCTTTTGGGTGTACTAGAGTTTTTTTTTTCCAAAATTTGTTTTTTTTGTAAAAAAAACGCGTTGGACTCAAAAGTCACGAGCCTTCACTGGTCATGTCATGAGTCAGAATTACAGACGAATATAGGTATATTAGGTATGAGTCGATGCATGAATTAAGGAAGGAGAGTGTGCCTAGACAGAGTTGCGATCCTCTCTGCCTACCTCTTCAGAGAAACGACGTGATGGATAGTTAGTTTGCTTCTCTTTTCTTTCCCCATCCATCCACACAGTGGCGGTTCTAACACTTTTGCGGTTTAAGGTATTCGGCATTTTTTCTTTCCTTTATTAGGTTTAGGGAATATCTGGCCTCCTGTTAGGTGCATTTAGGTCTTCACCAGTCTTAAATTATTAAAAAATAAGAATGCCCCTGGCTTTAGTCTGTTAAAAGTCTTGTGCTGTAGCGCATAATGTTTGAGAGAAAGAGAAGTAAATTGCCACTCCTCTCAGCCCGCACACTTTGAGGACTGCTTCCATCGTGTGAAAGTATATTATACCTACCGTTGTTTTCGTTTTAGTAACTGCTTGAAGTGGGGGCAGAGTACCAACTACAACTAGCACTACCTCTGTACTCGGTACAATTCCATTTTACATTTCAAATTCAGTTCTCGATTGGCCACCGCCAGGCACAGTCCACGCCGCTCGCTCCGCTGGGCTGATCTCCGCCTGAACAGACCAAAACTCAACAAAAACGCTAGAAAACTACTCGGAAACAGTGTAAAGCGACGCAAACACGTTCAAAACCGTACGTTCTAAATATATTAACCAACAAATCTCGCTTTCAATCCTTTTAAAACAGTAAAACCCGTACATTTTGTACTGGGAATCGGGTTATTGTTGTACAATTATTATTGTACGCGCATAGTGAATAATGTCTTAAAAAGTTACCTTTCAGTTCAGACAAAGGCGGTATTAGTTTTTGCAGGCTGCCTTTTGTTCGTTTGGGACTATGTTACATTGTTTGAACAGGAAGTAAATATGTCATGACGTATTGAAAAGGTCTTTTTCGCTGTTATTATTGTAGTTAGACTCTCTGTGTTTTTTTTCTATCGTGCAAACTTGTTCCAAGAGGCGAATTCCTGAACTCTCGACGGAGACGGTTCTTTTTTTTCGTCAGCTGCGAAGAGTCAGTCCGTTCGCCGACGGAATTTGCATTCAAAGCCATTTATAACTATTTTATTGAATAGTACTTAGTTTTGTAGGATTCGAATTAGATTTCTCGAATGATTACATACAACCGTACCTAGCTAATGTCTTCTTGTTCATTGTAATAATTATTGTAGATCCAAGTAAAACAAAAAAGTACATTATTGTAACCGTTATAATGCATAATATTCCTGTATTGCTGTTAATTTAACTTTCGCTACGATCGAAACACGAGTTTTCCGAAAACCGGTCGACATTTTAAATAGTTTAATGATTAGGTATAAATCTGAATTAATTAATATATTATCATGTTCATATTTCATAAAAGTAGTAATAAACGGACAAAACTTCTACGAAGGGGTTTTCCTACAACTTCTATGAAACTTTTAATTTCAAATCAAAACTTTTCATATGCCATCAATAGATTGAAATATTTAAACGCACTTTACATCGTTCTTTATTTTCATCGTTCAAATCAATCGAACATAGAATTCTAGAAAATATTAATTATGTTGTACCTATTGGCTAGTTAGCCCATTTTATATCTCGATTTCTCGTTCCATCGACGTTGTTTTTCTTGAAACAGTTGTCAGTCAATATCAGATGCAAAACTGCAGCCAAAACACTTGTTTGAAAACAATTAGCACTCCAAGAGACTTAACAGCTGTCAAAGCAATAGTAATAAAACATGTTTCGTTTATTCATTTGTATTTGCGATGAAATACTCGACATATTGATTCCCGGATTTGACATCGATATTATATATTGTTGATTTTTGTTATAAACACTTTATTTTATAAACTATTTCAATTCAACATTGTACGCATTAAGGCGATGCACTACGTCGTGTAATATTTTAAATTGAGCCGCTATCAATAACAACCCTTACGTTGATGGCGATAAGGTTTACATTCCCGCTTAACACCATCCACCTGTTTTGATTTATGCAAGAAAAAAACATGGCCAAAAAGTGCCTTATATTTTATTTTGTGGATGTTCAGGCATAAATATTTAATTTTTTTCGATCATTTTATAAATAATTTAATTTGCCACATTATACAATAAAATCATAACCGAAAATGGGTTCGTAAGTAGGAGATTTTGAACTTTAAAGCAGTTTTCATAGGCCTTTACATAATTTTTTTTTCTGGGCTTATAAAAAAACTTATCTAAAAAAATACTCGATTATTTCAAAGGCCAAGATGTATTCTACTCGCAGTATTTAATTAAAGCATCTGAAAAATTTCTAGGCGACAAAATTTTCAAACCAAAAACACATGATTTTGCATTACTACTTATGGCATCGCCTTAATGTTAAATCACTATTTTGATTAATCTTTAAAACGAATTGGTGTACATTATGAATACCAAAAAATATGATTTAGATAAATTGAAGGTTTTTCTATCGTTTCGCTTGAGTTTCTACAAAGAAAAAATAAATTACTAAATAAAAAATATAAATGTAAGCTACTAAAAAATATATTTTTTCAATAGAAATGTATGAACGCGTAAAGGAAACAGCTTAAAAAATGTGACAGTTTCACTTGATTAAGTTTTTTGTTTTCTTTTAAAATTATTTACAAAATAAATAAAAACCAGTTTGGTGCTTGAAATCGAACGTTTCTAGACTCCGTTTGTCAAGCGATTTTAATGCATATTGCCTACAATATAAGGTATACCAAGAATATACACATTTTTGGCTTATAGCTTCCTCTTAAGTTTTTCTGGCATTTAACTATGCTGGGCAAGAGACATTCTTTGTTTTAAAATCATTCATTATTGAATTAGGGCTTTTTTTTACAGACATTACGTTTTGCTCCTAATGTACCTAATGCAAAATAAATGTTTTTTTAGGTAAAATTTCGTGGATTAATTATTGTTTTGTATTGTCATAACAGTAAAGTGTCGAGTGCTAACCAAGTGTTCCTGAATCTGTAACCCTCTTCACCGGATATATTTGGATTATTGAAAGGTAAGAAATGCAAATTTAAAAAAATATATATTGTGAGCCATTTTTTTGGAGAACGTTCATTACGCATTTTTATACACATTAAAAAAAAGAATATATTGTAAGCCATTTTTTTTTGGAGAATGGTCATTACTCATTATACATTTTTATACACACTTTAAAATTTTTAATTTGTTTTAGTCATAATGCATTTTTATACACACTTTTAAAAATTTATTGATTTTTTGGAGAATGGTCATTATACATTTTTATACAAACTTTTTGAAAATTATTGTTTTATTTCGGAGAGTGGTCATTATGCATTTTTATACACACTTTTTAAAATTTATTGAAATTTTTGAGAATCGTCATTTTGTATTTTTATACACACTTAAAATTTTTTATTGAATTTATTGTAAGCCATTTTTTGGAAAATGGTCAAATTCATGTTAAAAATTGGTATTTATTTTTATTATAAAGTTCTATATTTTCGTTATTAATACTTGTTTTTTTTTTCAATGTTTCTGACTGTCAACCCTTCAGGGGTGTTCTAGGTCATCATTTCAAATTATGGAGAAAGGAAATGATATAACATAAGATGAAAACTGAGATTTTTTCTACAGTTACAGATACAGATACAGAATCACCTGTAAAATATAATATAGAGAAATTCCAAGTTGGAATTTGAAATGTTACACACGTAAACTATAAACACAAGCTGAAACTGTATTGTTTAATTATTTCAAATACATATCTGACATCGTATGACTGCCGTATTTTTAAAGTTTGATTTGTGTTAGTACTAAACTACTACATATAAATATGTAAACGTTTATTGTGATCGTTGAATCACGTCATAACGTGTTTACTGTTGTTTTTAGTTACTGTGTGGGTGGAAAAGTAGTCAGGGCTATTCCATTAACACCTTTATTCGGTTCCATAAAAAAATAGCCGTCACGGGACGTGTGGCAGATGTGAAACATCGAAATTTATTTTTATTGGAGAAAATGAAAGTACCTACTAATAATAATAATATTTGGATGATTTGTATACCGCAGTTAACGTTTCTAGACTCCGTTTGTCAAGTGATTTTAATGCCTATTACCTACTATATAAGATATACCAAAAATATACACATTTTTAGCTTGTAGCTTCCTCTTAATGAACTCACCCTTGCTATGCAATGCATTTTTGTAAATATTTAAAGTGCGCTAACTTCGGGGGGTGATTCTAAATGATTTTAGAAGTAAGAAAGATTTTTTTTTTGAATTTACAATGTTTTAAGGTAGTTTTTAGGTAAAAAAAGTTGAATTCTTTGTACGGGGAAATAAATATTCTTATGGAAAAATATGTTTGTATGGGAAAATAAACATTGGAATTTCGACATAAGTTATTCATATTTTTTACTTCTACTATCATGTAGAATCACCTCCCCCCCCGTCACCAATCATCAATCAATCACCCCCAGACACCTTGTATATTAAATACGTTATCTCCGACTATATTGAAAAGATGAATCCCTCTAGGAACTCTTCAACCTTATTAAAAGGGACGATACATCTCGATATCAGTGTCAGGTTTCAAACTGCGATTTCTGTAAGACCTCGCTTGAAGGGACGACACATCTCACTACCAGGATTAGGTCTCTAGACTTCGACCGGCTCGGGATCTCTGCTCATTCAAGGCCATGCGTCCGCTTATATAGGCCGTCCGTTGTACATCATTTGGTAGGTAGCGTGGAGCTGGCCACTGATAAGTTGGTGAATAATTTGCGTTACCAGTATGAGATCTTCGATGTCCTGCGTTGGTAGATAGGGAAGCCGTAATAAGTGTGAGCGAGAAAGTATTCGGGATCGCGCGGTTTCGTCCCGTTACAATAAAATGTTCATTTAATTATTTTGTAAGGTATTCAGGTTATATAGATTTGTTAAAGAAGACGCCTAAAAACTAGATCAAAGTATTATAATTATCCCTAATTGGGTTATGTTATGAGGAGGGGGAGAAGATGAGGAAGAGGAGCGTGTTGAAGTACCTGACTATTCAGATCTGGTCACCAAACACGCCTCAAGCAATTTAAATCAACGTTTCTGAGTAGTGGTCATTTACCAGGGCGATACTTACCATCTTCTACTCTGATTTCACGCCTTTGATACCCGGTTCCCCGGGCGACTGCTGGATTTGACCGGTCACTTTACGCCACTGATAGCAAGCTAAATCATTGCATCACTCTGTCATTACGACTTGATAATCATGATTAAAAAAGTGTTTTGGCAAATTGGGCACCAAAATATATTGACGTCAGGTGGCATCAGACGTAACTCAATGAATAAACCCGTCCTACCAGTAACCCGCTATACCTACCTACCGGTTTAATAAAATATAATGTACAATGTACATGCATATTGTTGCTCTGAATATATTTATAGCCGAATGACTGAATTTATTAACATTTTTCTGCAAACATTTAACCTTTCAAGGCTCGGAAGGACATTATTAGCCACAAGCAACATATTCCATCAGAGCCTCCGAAGTACTCCATAAATTATAAAAGTTGTTTTTCTTTAAAGCGGAGATATTCGCTTCTTCGCTAGAAAGAAAAATAATTATTCTTCCCGGTTTGTTTAAAATATTTTTACTTGATTCCATGGATAAAAACAAAAAAATGTGTGATTACAAATTAGCGGAATTTTTTCGTCGAGGTAAAAAAATATTTTTGCTGTACAAGAGGATAAAAATTAAAGTCACAGTTTTCTTACTATTTCCCCCCATCCAAAAGGAACGTGTTTTCTAAATAATATCGAATTCTTTCAAAATTATGTAAGTTTATAGTCAAAATGTTACGTTAAATTTTTTTACTAACATTTTGATATTATTTAATATCAAAGTTTATTTCAAATATCCGAAGGGTAGTTTTATCTAATTTCTAAAATGGTATTTGTTTTTACGATAGCTTCGTAAATAAGAAATATATAACACATTTAAAATACCCCGGAAGCTTTTCAATTTCACCGTCGTTGGGACTTTGTAGTAGGTAAAAATATTTCAAAGTCTGAAGGGATAAATGTCTCGGCATAGTCCTGAGAAACCCTGGATGTGGTGAAGGCAATAAGTTTTTATAGAGGAAAACTTCGAAGATTAGGAATGAATATGCACGCAATCAATGATCGATTAGTCATACGATTTTTATTACGACCGTTCAATCTATAATCATACAGAAATTCAAACAATAATCGTAACTAGCAGGCCCTGCGGGCGGCACTTGGTTGGGCTTCGCCCAGTTTAAGTGATACTAACAACAGTTACATTTAATAGGTAGATATTAGGACATTCACAGAGAGAGAGGGTGATTATATATTGTAAATAGATTATTACAATATAGCGCCCCTGAGGTGATATCTCACAAAAGCGGCGCTATACAAATTGTCCATTAAATAAATAAATATAATATTTACATTTTATTGCGTACATATGCATTGATATACAACGGAAATAGATAAAATAATGTAATCTTATTAAACTTTATTTCATTAAAACACAAATAACTTTGTTTACATCACTTTATTATATACAACCATTACGTGTTTCATGAACGAAGTTCACCTCATCAGGAGTAAGTATACTGCGAAGTCAAAAATTAAATATAGATTACAATTGGAAAGAAGAAGTGGAAGGAGGGGGGA
Organism: Hesperophylax magnus; assembly: GCA_026573805.1. Classification (NCBI taxonomy): domain Eukaryota; kingdom Metazoa; phylum Arthropoda; class Insecta; order Trichoptera; family Limnephilidae; genus Hesperophylax; species Hesperophylax magnus. The sequence continues at coordinate 4,661,596 of JAIUSX010000184.1, read as the reverse complement.
GGTGTTAGAGTGGGCGGGGTTTATCAGAATTAGGAATTACAATATCGTTAGACGGGAAAGACCAGTTGAGTGGGAAAATATTTAAAAGAGGGTTTATAATTTTTTTTGCTTATTAATTATATCTGATTTCATATTGACATGTTTTCTTATTTTGGTTTGTTCCCAAATATACAGAGTAGGCCCCCAGAAGCAGAAAAGCTTCCGGCATGTTTTTCTAGTAAATTACAACTATCCGTATCGCCGATGTTGCCACGGTAATTTGCTAGAAAAGACGAATGCGTTTTTTTTCTCCCAAGATGAACAAGGTTTACTTACATTTTTTTCAAAAATACTATCATTATTGGGTAATTATGCCGTGTTGCGCTTTCTAATTTTTTAGTCAACGTCTCTGACAGCTTTTCAGTGTCAATCCTCTTAGGGCCAGTATTTCAGTAATAATAATAATTTATTTATTTATTACTCTTCACAGAACGTGAAGCATAATTTTCCACATAATAATCAACCTCACTAGGACAACGCCTGTATTAATAAATTAATGTAGATTTTGGCGTGTAGCATTCAAGTACTGGATACCAGGAACTATAAAGCTTAGCCTGTTTGTCTTTGTTATTTAAAAAAATATATTTAACTGTGATATGCAATTATTGCTTATGTAATATCTTTACTGTTAATATTAAATAAATAACCCAAATCTATATTAAATAATAACCCAAAAATGAATCACGATAATACTGGGCCGTGAAAATCTCAAATCACATTTGTGCAAATGTTGTTTGGTGAATAAGTTAGGTCCGGGGTACAGGCACCAGTAATGAGTAACAGGCCGTCTTTGCCGACGATAATAACCATTTTCTCCTGGAAACTCTCATTATTCTATTTTAGTCTCGGCTAGGTCGTCGCGGACCTTACCTTAAGTTTGGACATAAGAAATTTAGAGGATGCAGCGTAACAATAATAATATTTGGCTGATTTATATATCGCCGTTTTCGTGAAAACTCACCTCAAGGGCGCTGATCAACGCATGGCTAATAATCAACATGAGTTTTTGTTGTTGTTTAAAAAGAACTCCCAAATAAATTTAACCCAGGTCCTCCTCCTAGCCGGGGAAGTTCTCTGACCACTGAGCTAATTCAACCATATCAACTTCATTTAACCTGAGAGCTACAAACATTATCTTCATTTTATAAAGGCGATATAAGCTCTAATAACAGGGGTTTGGTCGACGCTCAATCGGAGATTTAAGATTTTGAACAAACGAACATTTATAGGATGGGCTGTTTCGCAAAATTTGAACAATTCATCAAATTTCAACGTTCATTTTCGGGTTGTGTGAAAGTCGAGAAATAGGCTAGTTGCTTGACAGAACTGAAATAATAACAGAACTTGAAAAAATCTTTCACCAAACTTGAAAATTAACTTTGAAGTTTGAAGAATTGATCAAATTCTCTCAGAAACAACGAGTCCTTACATTTTTATTTATTTTTGTATGAAACGATAAAAAGTTAGGTGACCATAACATTTGTGTAATGCATGGAGTATTGTAGCGGGTGAAGGTCGTACACAATAATGATACTTGATCTTGTACTGATATTTATTGGGGAGCTGCTTGTAACAAAAGAGGGACAATCCTAGTATGCATCGCCTTTTATAACATCTCGCAAGCATTCTATCTCGCTTGCACTTACACACATTCATAAAGTCATCACAGTTTGTAAGACAATAATTTGTTCATAATAATTGTCTTATAAAATAAGTGTGTTTTTATATATTTTTTCTTTGTCAGTAATTTTAGTTGCAAAAAAACGTAAAACAAGCAATTTTTTTTATTTTTTATGTTTGTTTAATAATTCATGTTTCACAAAATATGTGTTTATTTCTAATAATAAAATACGTGAGCATATTTAATCACCTTTCTAAAACAGTTTTTTGTTTTCGGATACGTTCAGAAATATTCCATTTATTAGAATATGAACAAACGGAGTGGAAATTTAAAAAATGGTTTGTTCGTTTCTTAGTTCCTCATTTGGCCGCCTGCGAAGTTAAGTTGTATATCAATATGTAGACATACCCATACATAAATTATATTTATCTTGAAACGTTTTCCCTTCGACTTCTCCATAATTCTTCTGCCTTCTAATCGGGCAAGGCACCTAGAGGTGGCGTGCGGTGAAATCGCGATTTCTAAATCGTACGATTTTATTTGTAGTAATATAATAATGGAAATAATAATTATTGCTTGGACTATCGGCCGAAACGTATCGCCGGGTTGACAAAGGTCCCCGTATTGGGTTAAAATTAATACTGTTTAGGCTGGTCTCCGACTCGAGAAAGTTTATTTGTATTTTCTCGATTGCGATATATAATTATAATTACGTCCGGTGTGAAATACGCCGGCGAATTCTCATTTCGTCATACGTTCGATCGGATATGCTCGTATGCACTCAGCACTCTTGATTTTAGCTTCGGAGGTTTGTTTTGCTAACGATATTTTCCTTAAAGGCGAAGCTTAATGCCAAATCACTGATGTACATTATGAATACCAAAAATATGCTTTATATAAATTGAAGGTTTTCCTATCGTTTCACTTGAGTAGAATACAAATAAAAAAATAAATTACTCGATAAAAAATATAAATATAAACTACTAAAATTTTTTTTTTTCAATAGAAATGTATGAACGCACAAAGGAAACAACTTTTAAAAAGTACAGTATTATAGCTAAGATTATCTGTGACAGTTTCATTTAAATAACTTTTTTGCTTTCGTATAAAATTATTTACAAAATAAATAAAAACAGTTTGGTGCTTGAAATCGAACGTTTCTAGACTCCGTTTGTCAAGCGATTTTAATGCATATTACCTACAATATAAGGTATACCAAGAATATACACATATTTGGCTTGTAGCTTTCTCTTAAATGCATTCTTATCTCAGTTATTTTCATTAAGGTTTTTTTTATCTTTTTTGGTTTATTTATGTTTTTTCTGTATATAACATGATTTTCATGAGGAAACTTCACTGGTTAATGCAAACATGTAAAATTTAATTGTTTAGATAAAATTGTAAAACTGTTTGTTTCCCCAATAAACTAAAATAAATAAAAAAATTAAAATTAAAATAGTGTGATGTCCGAATACAGTCAACTCAGTTGAATACAGTCAACTCAGTTGAATACAGTCAACTCAGTTGAATACAGCCGAATACAATGGAAATAATACAGTAGAATATAGTCGAATACATTCGAATACAGTCGAATACTTTCGATTACAGTACAATGCAGTCCGGTACAGTAAAATACTATTCAATACAAATACAGTAAAATACTGTTTACACACAGTAAAATTATGTAAACTTCAGTCAAATACAGTAATTATAAATAAAATTAAATATAATTTTATTTAGTAAAATAAAGTCACATACAGAATACTGTAATTCACAATCAAGGTCAATTATAGTCGCACTTGGTCACATAGATCAAATATGGACAAATACAATCAAACACAAATAATTATAAGCAATAATTAGTCGCCTGAAATATCAATACAAATTGAAAATATCTCCCGATCAGAAATAAATGCCACGAACGGGAATTGAACCCGTACCTTCTGATGTCCGGTCAGGTGCTCTGAACCACTGAGCTACGTCGGCTTATTTCCAACCCGCTAAATAATTTAATATGTACTAGTACCTCAATCAACAATTACTGCTTGTTATATTTGGTTCAATTCCCGTTGGCGGCATTTATTTTTACTCGTGAGATATTTTGAATTTGTTTTGATATTTCAGGCGGCTAATTATTGCTTACTATTTTTTGTTATCCTATGCATAAAACCTTGTCTTATAAACATTAGTTTATCATTAAAAATAACAATCAAACACAATTAAACATAGCCTAAACACACGGTCAAATACTGTCGAAATCAGTGAATATAATTTTAAAAAGTAGTGTAAAATATATTATTTGAATCGATCTTTCACCATTTCATGCGAATATTAAATAAATTGCTGATAGAAAATATAACTTGGTCATATTTTTTTAATTTCATTTTTAGGTTGTTGAAATCGAGCGTGTCGGTTGGTGAAAATGCCCGAGTAATGTAGGTTAGCCTCGCTTTTGCGCAAAATTCTGTTTTTATTTCCTCACAAATAATTTACGAGTGTATTATAAATAAAGCCAACAAATAATAGGTGAGTCATTCGATAGTTGGGTGTGATTGACGACCCTCCACGCTATCGACTAAATTCACGTAAACCACTAGTCAATCGATTCAATCGAAGATTTAAGTCGTAAATCGAAATTTCAGCTCTGAGTACAAATATATTTTTCCATCGGTTTGTGGGAATATTGCGTCACCAATTTGGGACTGAAGGTAGTGGGGAAAGGAAGGAGATGAGGAAGGGAAGGTTGGTAGGTACCTGGCTATTCAGGGGAAGATGCTCCGATGAACTAGCGTTATTGATCCCTTCGGCGAGGGTGCACAAAGAAAAATGATTATTGCTGATTTATTAAAATCCGGTTAAAATTGAGATTGCAGGCCGTTTCCTGTTAAACTTTTAGTAAATTCGTAATATATATGAACACGTGTTCATGCACCTGCATTTGTCCTGATAATATACAATGACGAAATGCGAAAATATTTTTGTAAATACGTGTTCCGACATCGCGAAAATACATTCTTATATTGATGAAACTTTATTCAGAAACCAATCCATTAATTCGTTAAAGGCCTACAATCCCGTTTTTAACGAATAATTTGAAGAAATTCTTAATAGATTAGCAGTAAGTTTTCTCTGTAAAAAACACGCCAAACTTGCGCCCAACATTCTTACACTTTTGACATTTATCACTAATCGTTTCTACGACTCGTTTGTGAAAAGATTTTCCGGTCTCTACAAGACCTATGTTTACTCCTTCCTCTCTTTAATAAGACACTCCACACAGCATTCCTCAAGATGAGATAGGGAAAGGCCAATGGAAAAGTGTAAAACACAAGGCTATACCTATTTCAAGCAATGGTTTCAACAGGGCGAACTGATAGAGATATACTCATGTTAGCATTTTAACCACTACGCCCGGCCTGCTGACGCCACCTCATTTCAAGGTTCTGCTTGGTCATGCCAGGCATCTGTAGGATTGATATTGCACTGTACATTCTTTGATAATGAATTCAGCTTGTATTAATAAAATAAATGCCCGATGTTAAGTACTGGTGTGCGGATTATTTATCATGACTAGTTGGTTATGCTCGCAGCTGATTCTCAAGGTGACTTGTGCATTGGGAAAAAGCTAAAATCTTTACCCACGTAACATACATTGCATTATTTATTATTCTTATTTAACAGCGAGTTGGTGGATACGCGTGAAGTATCGTTATAAATTACTAGCTGATATATACCCGGCGTTGCTGAGGGTTACCGGGTTATCCTTAGGAGATAGACACATCATCGCGACTCTTTCTGAAGACCTTTTTAATATACAGGGTGTATCGGCACGTACCCGACAAACTTTAATCAGCTCTTCCTTAGCACATGTGGAGTAAAAAATGTTATGGGCACTTTTCTGTCCGGTAACATTTAAAAAAAAAAAAATTTACTATTCATATTTTCACCACATGTCACCAATGTTTTATCCTTTGTCAAAGTTTGAAAACCCATCTGGCAATATTTTATTCGAATTCCGTTGAATAATGCACGAGTGTACCTATATTGGCGCACTTTTACAATCACAACGAAATGGCACGGCACCATTCGTCTCATTTTTAACTATTATTGTTTAGTGTGTGCGAAAGAGCGAAGACGCTTTTCGACATACTTGCTTATAACAGCTGTTGAACACGAAAAGCAATGCCAATGCCAATGACAGTGATGTAGTGTGGAAATGTTTAATTTTTTTGTTTTTAATTGAAAAAAAATGCTACTGGACACCAAAGTGCCCATAACATTTTTTACTCCAAATGTGCTAAAGAATAGCTGGTTAAAGTTTGTCGGGTTAGTGCCGATACACCCTGTATTTACATTGGGTGATACATTTTGAATGTTATTTCAATGGATTCAGATGGCGGTTGGAGTGGAAGATACTCTCAGTATCGCCCTGGTGTAAGACCACCATTCAGAATTGAAACTTTGCTTGAAATGGCTTTGACCGTGTTTGGTGACCAGACCTGAATAGCCAGATATTTACCCACCTTTCTCTTCCCCGTCTCCTTCCCCTCCCCAAGAGTGTCACAACATACCTCAATTGGGGAAGCCATAGTCTCAATGGCTCCAGACGTTTGCGAGCAGTTTGGACTTTTGTGCGGTTTCAAATAAACAAGAAATTGAACTGACATTTTCGTATCTAATTTCGAAATAGGGGGACCCGGCTATTATGGTCCCTGGTTAAGTAATATTTTAGGTGGGCAGTACCTACCTACTGAAGTCACTTCGATTAGCTTCCGCAATGTTATGCCAAGTATACATACGCGAGCCGAACTGCCGAACTGAACCTCAACTTATGGAAAAGGAAGGCCGCTTGCAGTTGCTTCGTTACTTTCCCGTAATTCGTGGCTCGTTTCGCGTTTATGTTCGCAAATGTATACGTACCATTATTTCAAATATTAAGAAGGATTTTACGTGTGTATTATTAATATTTACGAAAATAATATTAAGTATCACAATTTTCAATAATCGTTAATGCAAAAAGTCGCTCATTATTGTCATTCATTGTTGATTCAAAAGTGTATTTTGAAAAATGCATATTAATAACGGTAGTTTTTTTTTTTTTTAATATTAACTCCACACAGGAGGCCCTGAAGAAAATAATTTCCCTCAGGGCCTATGTCATCTTTGGAGATGCTGTGTGGAGGGTCTTTTTGTGGAGAGGAAGGAGTGAACGTGGGTCCTGAAGAGTCCCATGTTGTAGGAGGGAGGAAACACAGAGGCCGGCAGTACGTTCCACAGCCGAGCTTTTGAACTTAAGAACGAATCGTAGAAGCGACCCGTTCTCATGTGACAAATGTCAACCGTGTACGTCAACTGTGTTGGGCGCGCGTTTGGCGTAAAAGGCGCGAGTTGTAGGTAAAAATTTACCATAATTTGTTCTTATTAAATGAAAACCAAAATTTCCTCTGAAATTATGTGATTTGTAAGTTGTAAGTAGGTTCTTTAATACCTACCATCTTAAAACGGAAATCTGTCGTACAAACAAATTTACAGACAGACGGAAAGCAAAACGGTCGTGGTAACCTAATTGTAACCACGTACAATAATGTTATGATAATGTAAGCTTTTGTTAAAGTCTAACTGGCCCATTATAATCAGAAGGTCCATTTCATAATGGTCATCTACTGTCACAGAGGTAAATAACATTTTTATGAAATAAAAAAGCGAAATTATTTATTGATTACTTACTAGTGGCCCTGGTTTCAAAAATCTCCCAAAACCTTTATTGACTGAGCGAAGCGAATTTCTCTTTTAACTCGACTTTTTGAATTTTATCTGTCTATATATTTTTTAGTTATATTACGGTTCCAGTTCAAGATTGTTGGATACTACTTTTTTTACCGTCGCCACGCCAGGCGATTCGTTTTAAAACGAACATTCATACTCTACGCAAAAAGTCCCACAATGGACAGGGCTGCAAACCTTTGCCTTACTTAAGGCGAAGCTTAATGCTAAATCACTATTTTGATTAATCTTTATAACGAATTGGTGTACATTGTGGATACCAAAATAACTTACTTTAACCAGTGATTTATGACATAATTTGGAGTAAAAAATGTAATTGATATTTTGGTCTTCGGTGAATTTTGTGATGTTTTTTTTTTTTCAAAGTATAAAAAAAAAATTGAAAACATTTAAAAAAAAATTATTCCACGTGTCGGCACTGGTCACTCCGCCAAGTACACTCCCAATCCCCTACATCGACCCTAGCTGTCCAATTCCTAGTCATTTTCTATATTTTTCGTTGAAACAGATCTAGGCGTACTTTTTGATTCCAAACTCCACTTCGATGCGCACATTGATAATATTGTGAATAAAGCTTACAGCATGCTAGGATTTGTCATCAGAAACAGTCGTGAATTTCGAAAACCTGAAACATATCTTCTTCTTTACTACACTCTGGTCCGTTCTCAACTTGAATACTGCACCTCCATATGGAATCCACTTTACGATATCTATAAAGAAAATATTGAAAGTATTCAAAAGAAATTTCTGCGATGCCTCAATTACAGAATGAGCGAACCTAAACGCGGGTACATAAATATGCTCTCGAGTTATAACGTCTCCCCTCTATCTAACCGGCGAACATACCTTGATCTCATGACTCTATATAAAATCTGTTGACTGTCCCGACTTACTGAAATTAATAAACTTCAAAGTACCACCCAGAGTAACAAGGCTTAACGACTTATTCCACATTAGCAGGACGCGTACAAATGCTGGTGTCAGGGATACAATCAGAAGAATGTGCGAATCACTTAATCAGAATCAAAACCTCAAGGATTCTGACTTATTTTTTGATACACGCACTACTTTTAGTAGAAAAATGAAGACTGTTTTCCTACAAAGTACAAAGTAAACAACTTAGACATACTTCGTTTAAATATATATATTTTTAATTTCTGTTTAACATTGTTTATCTCTTTATATATATTTTTTTGTTTTACCATCTAAATTTTTTCAAAAATAATTTGTAAATTCTTATAAGGATATTGCGCATTTCTTTATTTGTAAAATAATATTATTATGTACCTATATATTTTTCCCCTATTTATAAGTCAAAATATTTGTATATATTTTTAACTGCTGTTTTAGTCAATTCGTGAGAAATAGTTTGGATGCAGGTGAATCCTCTAGTTGATGTTTTGTATATTCTTGTCAATTGATATCTGTATCTGTTCTGTCTCCTAAATAAAAAAAAACACACTCAAAAAATACATTAAAAATGTCACCGGAGACCAAAATTTTATTTGCATTTATTACACAAAATAATATCAGGAATCACTGGTTAAAGTAAGTCAAGTACGTCCCTTAATTCCCTGTATTATAATGTTATTATTATTAATGATTTGTACGTGCACGTTATTGTGTAGCATAACCATCAGCACAAGTCTCTTTAGTACCGCCATGACATAAAATTAAGGAAAACCGCCAGCCGCAGTGCGTATTTGTACGCGGTTTGCGTTGGTTGGCGTTTCCAGCTATTCCAAAACTGCTGCGTCGCAGTGCGTGCTAAGCCTAACACTTGATCTTATTGGCCTTATTTATTGTTGAAAAGGTAAGCACATTTGGGGAGAGTTAGATGTTGCGTTCCCCTGGTCAACAATATGCACGCGGTTGGTGTAACCATTGCATTTTAATGACTGCACTGGCCTTGCATGTCGTACCTACTGCTAATATTACACAAGCCACAATATCAAAACGCAAACAAATGCTTGATTATAAGAGAATTGGAAGGGTTCAGGGGGTAGTGACAATGATTATCATTATCAGGCTATGTTTATCTTTTGCGGGACCTTTGACCTCACAAAACTTATGACAAATCATGATAGCCTTAAAAATCTGAGGAAAAAATGTCTAATTTAGATGTAAATCCCGATTAGAAAATTGATGCACTAACTAGACACTATTATTAACGTACAAACAAGCCAACAATTGCAACAGCACCCAATTAATTAAAGTTGAATTTAATCAGGATTATTAAAAAAGTCATATCGCTTAGTTTTACCATTATTATACCGTATTACTTAGCAGTGTTACGTAGATTCGTTACGATGCGACTTAAGCTAAGCTTAGTTAGTACTAGCTTAGCTTCGTTTCGCGATGGATATTACGCTTAGCGTTTAAATTCCAAAAAATACTCATTTAGATATCAATTTATACCAAACCTATTATTTATCAAAAGATATCTGTCTTTTATTTATTTAACATAACATCATTGTAAGTTGGCAGTGTAATTTTATGATTTTTGTTTATAAAATTAACATTTTAAATAGGTTTTTAATCGTCAAGGTCGATCTAAATCTGGGCAGACGCTCCGCTTGGCTGGGCCGATCTACTTCAGGAGGAAACTGCTCATTAAAACTATCCAATTAATTGAAGGTCTGAGGGAAAAAAAACTTATTTACAAGTTTGATGAGACACCTTGAATTTAATCGCTTTCATGACAGAATTCAGGGAAGTTGTTCCTCTAGCGAAGTGAATGTATTTAGGTAAAGTAACTGATAATAAAAATGCGTCTGTTTCCCACCCAAACGTAGTGGGTTCAATTTCTCTCCAAGTACATTACTAGTTTCATTGCACAAGCATCATTTTCCGCTTACAGTGAAAACAGTAGGCGCTTAATATCGTCAGGTTATTCCTAACCCGGGAATGTTTACCATTCTTTATTAAAAAAAAGAAAGTAAGGAATATTGTTTGTACTGTATATCAATAAAGCGACCTTGTTATAATAGCATACGATTGAATAAAGATAAGCCTGAAATTAAATATAATAATTAGGTTACTGTCTATTATAACTCGTTGTTGCCCTGACCGTTCTAACCGAGTTTGACTGTAGTTTTATCTTTAAATTTGTTCATATTTAGTTAATATTTCCTTAGTGAATTTTTGAAGAAGAAACAGCTCACTAATTAACTAACTGCCTTTTTTGTATGTCCATACTGAAGAAAAGTCTCAAATGCTCGGAATCAGTGGGACTATGACATCCTCGGTTGATGGAGTAGGGAGAGGAAGGAGATGTGAAGAGGAATATTTTAATGCCAATCTTGGAATTGGAAGTGGATTGGAATTTAATCCACTTCCCGACATCCGATCCAACTGAAATTCGGCAGATAGACTCGATGTCTATCAAAATGCATTCTATCGCACGTACACATTCAGAATGAAACCATCTGAATATTCAGACCTGCCAGAAAACACGGCTAAAGCCATTTTCTGAATTGTGTTATTTCAACTTCCACACTAGCGGAATATTGTCTAGAGTTATTCAATTAGAGGTGCTATTGTATCATATCTTGTCGAAATGTGTTCCATCTTAATGGATTCAGTAGATTTAGTTAGAGCGTTGGGAGCATTGGAGGTCAGTTGGAGGAAAAAAACTGGAACCTCATTTTTCGCTTCATGTCTCATCTAAATATGATACATCAACGACGATGTAAGCTAGAAATCGCAGAAAAATAGAATATACAGCACAGCCAACATAAAATAGAATATACAGCACAGCCAACATAAAATAGAATATACAGCACAGCCAACATAAAATAGAATATACAGCACAGCCAACATAAAATAGAATATACAGCACAGCCAACATAAAATAGAATATACAGCACAGCCAACATACAATAGAATATACATCACAGCCAACATAAAATAGAATATACATCACAGCCAACATAAAATAGAATATACAGCACAGCCAACATACAATAGAATATACATCACAGCCAACATAAAATAGAATATACAGCACAGCCAACATACAATAGAATATACAGCACAGTCAACATAAAATATGTGAGTAAATTTGTCGAGTTCCATGTTTTTTTTAAAATGAAAAACCGCACAAGAGACTCAACTGCTCACCAATTGGGTTATATTATAAGGCGGAAGGTAGTGGAAAGGGGAAGGAGATGGTAAAGTACCTGGCTATTCAGGTATGGTCACCAAACACACGGCCGAAACGAAATGAATATATTTAAAAAAAAAGTCAAAACATGGCTTAGAGATCAAAGTAATAATCAACTTACAAACATTATGAAGACAATGTAAAGACAATTCAAAACTAAATACAAAAATTTAAGAAAAACTACAGGCCGCCTCAGAACAGGAAACCCTAGTGAGGAGGACTGTGAAAAAAATACAAAAAATATACTAATATTATACTTTAAACCTACATAATGTACAAATTTTGCTATTGATATTAATAAAAAAAAAAAAAAAAAAAAAAAAAAGCCATTTCAAGCAATGTTGCAAGTATGTTGTGAGGCTGAATATGTTTTATTTTCTAATTATTATTTTAATTTTATTTCTTATAATGAACTTTTTAACATTTCCCTGCTTCTTCGAAGAGTCGATTAACCAAAAACATTCAATATGAGGTATTTAGCCAGCATTAATAATTAGAAATGAAAAAATGGAAATTATATAGAGTAAATTACGTAATGGGTAGCAGTGTAACTTTTCGATTTTACGATTTATATCTTCGGTTAAATCTTTGATTACCTTATTTATTTGAAAGATTTTGTTCACTGGCGTGAAGAGCAGTTCAAATTATTAAATAAATAATTAGGGGCTTGAAGAAAAACATTGGAAATAAATGGAAAAAAGCAAATCAAAGTTTTTCGAAGTTTAGTTAAGTAGAGATTGTTTATGTTCTCATCAACGTTCATTGACACCTTGAACTGTCATCGTAATTATTAAACAAAAAACTATTGGTTTACTTAACAGCGAAAAATATTGAACGGTCAGCTCTGAAGTCACGGACTTTGCACGGCCTTAAAAATCATCAATAATAATAATAATAAAAGCAACAAGAAATTGTCTAGAGCAATGTTCATGCATGTTAAAATGTTCCAACCGATTTAAACTATGCCATCCCAAATTGGGTTATGTTGAGGCTGAAGGTAGCGGGGTGGCAGGAGATGGGGAAGAGGAATATGAGAAAGTACCTGGCTATTCAGATCTGGTCAACAAACATGGCCAAAGCCATTTCAAGCAACATTTCAATTTCACCATTCCACCTCAAATACGCAAAGAAATAATTGTTTTTAACTTTCAATGTACGTCATAAACTATGAAACTTTTAAATATATGTCGAACCGTTAAAAAATACATTGTGACGCCACAAGTTGGCACAAGATTTTTCATTTATTAAAAAAAATTGTATTGAAACTAGAATTAGTATTGAGATAATAAATTGTTTAAAATTATCGATTTGACGACACAAAAATCAATGTATTTGTCTTGTATTCACTCTTGCCTCTCTGTAAACTTATATTTTATGATCATATTTTTATATTCAGCTATAATAACGCCTAGAAAGTAGAATTTTTAAATCTTACCTCTAGTTCAGTGAAAAGCCACGAGCCGCCCCTCCTGCTGCAGCAAGCTCTGCGGTAACTTTTTTTTCCGATACATGCGTCGTTATTACGTGCATATACAACGAATCTATTGGTGGTAAGCCTGTACAAACATATCTCTATGATTATGTGTCCATATCATTTAATTAATTAGCGATTACCAAGCAATCGCCGTTTAGCAACATTCGAATACTTCGACTAAGTGTCGTTATTAGAATTCCTATTTCCAATGAAATGGTGATTTATAAATCTATATCGTAATTTAATTATTTATATTATTGTTTATCATACTCGTTGGCTCATACTAGTGGATGATTGAGTAGACAGAGTGGATGGAACAAATGGCTTTAGTCGTGTTGGTTGATGGTAGATCGCGGAATGTCAGGGTACGTCTCAACATTCCTCTTCCCCGTATCGTTCTCTTCGCCGTATCGTTCTCTTCCCCGTATCGTTCTCTTCCCCGTATCATTCTCTTCCCCGTATCGTTTTCTTCCCCGTATCGTTCACTTCGCCGTATCGTTATCTTCCCCGTATCTTTCTCTTCCCCGTATAATTCTCTTCCCCGTATCGTTTTCTTCCCCGTATCGTTCTCTTCGCCGTATCGTTATCTTCCCCGTATCGTTCTCTTCGCCGTTTACTTAGTCCAATTTGGGGGTGCGCTAGTGGGGAGCAGCAGTTTGGAACTCTTCGGCGGTTATTCACATAAAAAGTTTTAACCTCTCGGGCCTAGACAAAATAATGTCATGTCATCAAGCAGATTTTGATCTTAGAAACGTACATACGCAATTAAAAATATTGAATTCAAACATTGCTAAAGTTTTTTTTAATCGCTTGCCAATCATAGAGTTACATAGGGCTATTGCGCACGAATATCTCGTCGAAACGTGTTCCACTATTAATTAGACCGGATTCATTAGTTTTTGATATCCTCGGGAGCGTTGGAGGTCAATTGGAGGTAAAAAAAGTATAACTCGTCTCTCGTTTACTCGTCTATATACATCAATGTTGCCAATTGTTGTTTTGGTGTGTTTTCTAAACTGTGCTTACCGCTTTTTCCAAAAAAAAAAAAAAACAATTTAATTAGACAAACGTAGGTATTATAAAAAACGTTGTCACGAAAAATAATTTTAAAAATATTGGCAAATCTTAACCTTGAACTGTTTGGCGGTTTTGTTTCATAGATTTTTTTTTTCAAATTATACAGGAGGGTCTATGGTAAACTTTTTAACGCAAAGAGAAAGCTTGGTGTTCTCTCTTTCTAAATCTGTTTATATTAGATGTCTGACAATAATAGAAAAGGAGATAGAATGAGTTGTACGAAGGTGACAGATATAGCACTAAGTGACCCGAGTAGTTTATTATAAGTGTTAACATTATTTTTTACCATCGATAAGTTAGTCGATGTTTTCTATACAATATTATTTTCTTTCTGGTAATAATTTCCGAGCTTCTCACAATTTTCATCGATGTAATTAATATTGCAAATAAAAAAAAGTTTTACGCAGATTCCTAATGTCGCCGTTCTAAAGTTGTCCAATTAATAAATGGTACCTATCTAATTAATTAGGAGACTGCCATCGACATCGACTGGTGGTGTTTAAAGTGGCGCCACAAGAAGAAAGTGGTCAGATTCGCATTATCTGCATTTATCATTTATCCGCACACACGGTACACCGGAATTTCCGCAGAGATTATATTCAATTAACTAAATTGGTCAAAGTAACTATTTGTATCAGACTACACTTGTATTTAATATTATTCCAGATTATATTATGTCCTTCAATTCCTTGGGTAAATTTAAATAAAAAAGATTGTTACGATATCTGTGCTGACTGAAGAGGGCTATAATATGTTATCATCTTTGTCTTTTCTTAAATAAAGGGATTTTTTAACCCTTAAAGCCTCTGATATTTTGCAATGCACATCTCTTAGGAGAACCGTTAGAATTAAGATCCCGCGGTAAATATTTTCACATTACATTTGATTCCTGGTAAATTCGCTGTTGTGTTACGTATTTCAAAATAAAATACTTGAAAGCAGATGAAATACTCTTTCAGATTTTATTAGAAACTGGCTGACGTGTACCCGACGTTACTCGGGGTTGCGAATTGATTTGGAATACAGTTTTGTGAATTCTAGGATAAACATCGACTTTTCTCTACTTTCTATAAATATAATATGTATGTATTATATATATAAACCTTCCCGAAGACATTCTCTAAATGATAGTGATTTTTATTTATAAAATTGTTAATGGTATTATAGACAGCCCTGATTTATTGAGTCTAAATTACCTTTCATATACCTTCAAGAGCTAGTCGATCTAAAATTATTTTTAATTGCAACAAAATTATCAGGACTGAGTCGTTTAGATACTCGCTTGTACCTAGATTACATGCAGTTGGCAATGTTTTCTCAGAAGTAGTTGATGTGTTCAACTGCACGGAATGTAGTTATAAGAAGGCTATAATAATATACCTCATAAATAAATATTAATGTTAGCTTTTGTTATATTAGTGCTAAATTATTATAATTATATCAATAATTAGACAATGGAAATTACGCTATAGCAATCCTCGTAGATCTCCAAAAAGCATTCGATACCGTGAGTCATGTGATACTACTAAAAAAAAATGAAAAAATAGGTGTAACCGGCCCTGCTCTCCAACTCATTAAATCGAATTTAAATAACAGAATGCAATATGTCAGCTTAGATAACAAAAACAGTCAACACAATAATATAAATTAAGGTGTTTTTCAAGGATCCATATTAGGGCCTCTCTTGTTTCAAATATATATTAACGATATCTGTCAGTTAAACTTAAATGGGGAAATTTTTTCATACGCGGATGATACTGCTATATTTTACTTTGGTAAGAACTTAGAAAACTTACTTGAAAAAGCCCAACTGGATCTTAATAAATTAAATAACTGGCTAATTAAAAATATATTAACTATTAACACTAAAAAAACAAATCACATGATCTTAAGTTCACAAAAAAGAAAAAAGCCGTCTCATAAACCTTTGCAAATAGAAGGAAAAAACCTACAAATTTCAGATAGTGAAAAATACCTGGGACTACACATCGATAAACACTTATCTTTTAAACACCACATACAAAAAGTAAAAGAAAAAATTATGCCACTAATTGGTGTATTTGGTAGAATAGCCCATCTTCTACCAATACAAGTAAAGAGGGGATTATACTTTAGTTTAATTCAATCCCATCTAAATTATCTCATAGAAATATGGGGAAACACAAACATCACATAAAATTAACGAAATTCAAATAATACAAAATAAAGTTATAAAAAAACTTTTTAACTATAGACCAGATACCCCCACCAAAAGAGTATACCAAGAAACTAACTTACTTAAAATTAGAAAACTGTACGAATACAACATACCTATGCCTATTAATTCACAAAATCCAAAATGGCCTCATACACACAAATACTTCATTTATGAAAACATCACAAGTACATGACCACCACACAAGACAACATAATAAATTATACACAAATTCAGTAAAGACAGAGTGTGGTAAAAGAAACATAGGCCATGAGGGTGTACACATATATAATCTCCTTCCTGATAGCCTGACAACCGTAAATCGAATAAATATATTTAAGAAAAAACTGTTTGCCCTCAAGATCAATGAGCAAAACCAAAATGCTCTTACTTAAGAAAAATATATTACTTAGGTAGTAAACCATAATTATTAATATATATATATATTATTTTTGTTTTAATCAATGTACACTAAGTTAACAAAGCGAAATACGTATTTCTTTTAACTTAATAAATAACTAAAAAAAAAAAAAAAACATGTTTGTAAAAGTCACTATGGGCGTGTAATATAAATAAATAAATAAAACCCTATCAAAATATACTATTTATTATTTTAAATGCATACATTGTGAAATAACACAAATTATTTAAATATAATTTACTTGCGCACGCTGGGATTTGAACCCGCGACCTTCGGATTGCTGTTACGGAGTCCACACATGAAATTCTCCGCCTTTTATTCTCTGTGACGCAAAAAATAAATAACTAATAAGTTGTTAATTATAACAATTGGATCATTTTTAAAATGCGTGTTTTATGAGAACAATTTCGAATGTATTTAAGAAAGGATATATATTTTCATATGAATGCTGTACTCCATTGTACTGTGCAAATAGGACTATAACATCCCTGTGTGCGGTATGTCGGCGTCGTGAGTCCAAAGGGAATGGAAAGGTTTTGGAGATATTCAGATTTTGTCACCAAATAGGTGTAAAGCCATTTCAAGCTACTACGTTTCGTTTCTGAAAGGTGGTATTTCACCAAGGCGCTATCTAACTACTTACTCTAAAGCGGCCGCTACACTACTCGCTTCGACGCTTCGACGAAGTCCTCGACGAATTTAGCCGAAGTTCGAAGTGCGTGCCCACACACTCGTGCTACTTCGCGAGTAACTCAGTCCAACCAGTCAGTGATTGGTTTATTTATGCCGTGACGCTTCGAGTCCTTTGACTCGGGCGCATTTACCGACAACAATCGGAAGTCGGGCGAAGCGAAGCGAAGTTGCCCGAAGCGAAGCGAAATTCGTGCCCACACTATCGTATTCGGTCAACTTCGATCAACTTCGCGAGTAGTGTAGCTGGGCTATTACGTTGTTGTAAAGTGGAGATACGACATCATTAGGTCCAGGGAGTAGTACTACCTACTGCCTCCGGGAACGGTGCAAGGAAATGGATATCCTGCTAGTTATGTCATTGGCTAATCTAACGAATGTCTTTAAGTAAATATTGTGAAAAGGTAACGTATTAATAATATATCAACGATTTTTTGCTTTCTGTTAAGTGCAAGGATTTTAAATGTAAATATTTTTGTAGAATCAAAAATTATTTGAGACCTTTATGCATGTTATTGAAATCGGACATCCTTGAAAAGTTGTTGAAACTTCCGGCGTGGCTATCAGGCGAAACGGAAGCAGACGCTTCTATTTTGAAATAAAACGATCGAGAATTCCGGATGTGGATGGTGCAAGGAGCAGTGGCGGATGTGCATTTATTGTAGGTAGGTACCAGACCATTTACAGAGTGGTAGATACTCTCAATATTGCCCTGATGAAATACAATTGCTTGGAATGGCTTTAACAATAGATAGATATATAATAAATAGCTTAATAGTTCTTTTCAACCTTTCTCTACCCCATCTCCTACACCCCACCGCCCTTCAGCCTCAGAACATAATCCAATTGGAAATGTAATGGTCCCACAGTTAGAACTCTAGTACGGTATTTATATAAAAAATAAAATAAATCATTTAAAATAAATCCGATATTATTTATTATTGAGTAATGAGTTATACCATAACAGTTGTAACTAATCGGTTCATGGCTACCACCCAGTGGAGTGCAGTACCCTAAGAAAAATTAACAATTAAATAAAACAAATTGATCAAGGTGTTTGCTTGTCTATGAATTTAGTAGGAATTTGTGCGTTTATTAATGTATTCGATTGGCCACAGAAATCAGCGAAAGATGATAATATAATGGCAAGTTTTCCATCAAATATTCAATGAAGAATTCATACCAGAACTGTAAAAATCCGTTTTTTTTTGTGTAATTTTTTATTAATTTAATTATTTTTTACAACATTTAATTATGTTGTCTTACTGTAGTAGGTAAAAACAAATCCATAATTGTTTTTATTTTTTTCTATATACAATATATACATGTCATGTACACTGTACAGACGTGTGCAGATTATTAAATTTTCAATACATGAGTGGCTTATATGTATCTAGTACAATATCCCTTTGTTAAGCCATCGCATAACCCAATTTCTACCGAATCATAACAAGTTTCTCATTAACTCTTTATGTTTTTAAAAAATCTATACATTTGTTATGCCGAAACGTTAATTATATCAAATTCCCTCGATAGAAAAAAATCGCTTTATTCTGTTATTTAATATGTTTTGCCATGAAAATATTCACAGTGTATTTTTATATGAAACTAAAGCATTTGTCAAGAGATTTTTTCTCTATTTCCAACGAGTCGGATTTATTAAAAAAATTCACAATTTTACCTTAATTATTATCGTTTTTTTAATATTAGCGCGCTCCCTCTAACATTCGTATGTATATATTTCCATTTCAAACCATCTTTGACGGCTTACTTTAAGAAGCAACTTAATCCTGGTCGGCATGCTATGAACCAAATTATTGCGGCTGATTTTTTTTCTAAATTTATTTCTTGTTAGTGATGCCATACTTGAACAAGTTTCTTTTCTCTTTTTTTCTTCCATTATTTCATAATCTTCGATAGATTTTCGATGGGGTTCAATGCTATTTCCAGGTCATGGAAGCGTTGGAATTACATGTATATATTGAACATATTTGTGGAGAAAGGGGATTGTAGCAGGGAGTCTTGTTGTTCATTCAATCGCCATATAAATATTTTTTGTGATATAATAATAATATTTTACGTCTGTTTGATAATTTTTTCATCAAGTAGATGAACAAATTATAAAGTTGTAATATGTAAAAATTACCTCCTAAGATAAATAACATGCGAATTTGTGTTTTGAGTATAATAATCTGCACTCGAATACACTCTGATTTTGCCGAAAATGAATAAATAAATAAATAAACCTGGACTACTTTTAGTCGTAGAGCATTGTACGCCACTGCACCACCCATAACTATTCGAGAACATCTCATCTAAAGTAGCAATGACTTCTCGTGAGTCTTCAGTTCCCAGTTCCCAGTGTGTCTTTTGTTCAAAGTTGTGCATAAATTTATGAAATTCACCATTAGTCTTGTCGATTCCAATGTCCAATGCAATAGGGGTACACAGATCGTGGCGCGCGAATCAGTGGAGCTACTTAAAAGTGACATTTAAGGCTTCGTATTAAGCGTTTAAATATAATAAGTAAATTGTTTGAAGGGGAGATATAATACGCATGTTAGAGGGAGCGCACGAATATTGATAAAAAAACGATTATAATTCACAGACGTAAGCGAAAATATTTAATAAAGTATGACTTATTTAAAATTAAGCAAAAATTTCTCCACAAGTGTCTCAAATAACATTTAAAGAAACGCTGTGATTTTTTTCATATACTTTGCGATTTTTTTTGTATGAACACAATTTATTATATTTACTTTTTCTACTCGGCAAATGTAGAAATTATCTTTAATAGCTTAAAACTTTGTTCAAGGGAAATGTGTTATAAATCGGTAGAAATTCGGAATGCCGGGTCTTAAAGAGATTTTTTGTCCTTTTTAATAAATATTTAAAATATTCCCGAGTCAAGAAATAACCTGATAATATTTTAAAAACTACTACTATCATTATAAACGGAAATGTTTTTTCATCCCACGATTCCATTCGTGGAATTGAGTCGTGGGTGGAAACCCTACGCATTTGTCCAGTCAGCTACTGACCGATTTGCTAAAAATTGATTGCTGTGGTCTGTTAATAATTCCCCTGAGAGCTCCGTTATAATACCTCTTTCTATGTGATTATTCAATTCGTTATTTATGAGAATGACGAGGAAGTTTCAACATACCATTATAACTATGAGCTCTGGCGTCCTGAAATTTTCACAGCATTTTTCGCATGAAACATCTAAGACAGTACTGCTATTTTTAGCTTGAAACGTCTTTTAAGTCACGAGTTATGGGGTGTTGAAATAATAAATCAACTGGAATAAAAAGCAGACGCCATATTTTTAACACTAACTAATTCTTCAAAAATGAAGAAGAATTAATTTCTGTACTATAATGTACTGGTTAATTATCTTCTTAGAATGGATTATACTTAAGATAGGAAGTATTCAATAAATGCTTTGGGTCGTCAAAGATTACTAGTACTTTATTATAGTAAGATAATTACAATGAATCTCTAGCAGGACATAGTCCGTTCTGTCAGAGGCTATGAGTTATTCTAACGAGGGAAGCAACTGGAAGTGAGCTCCCCACCTAGGGATCGGCTAGCATCGGCTGTACTCGTCACCATTCGAGTACAGCCGACATGCTCTCTATAGTGTAAGTAGATCTACACACTCTACCGACATCTAGTATGCGGTATGGAAATTACAACCAAATAACACTACAATTATTATATAAGGTTGGTCGATATTCCTATGGACAGGACGCTTTACGAGAAGTCAGTTGGATCCAGCTACCGATAACCTTCTTACTCCCCTTCCAACACAATGCTTGGTAAAAAGGTCTTTAAGCGTTATGTATTTTAAAAGGAAAATTATCATCTGAATGAATGTTTGATGTGATGGTAGCTGACCCCTGATACGAACGTAATAATCGTAATATTATTTTTTTATGATATACCATCATAACATGTTTGCTGTGCATGTAGAATAGCTTTGTATTGCTCTGCCTGTTAACTGTTGCCTCACGATGTAACAGTAATATTTTGACTGGTTTTTTGCATTAGAGACTGGCGATGGGTTATTTATTCATTTACCAGCTCAATATTATCGTACGGTTCAAAGAGTCGACTCAATTAAACGACGGCTCAATTGAACGGGAGCTGCGAGCTCCGATATGGCTCTCCCGATACAGCTCCCTCGATAAGGCTCCCAGCTCCCAGCGTTTGAATGATCGTACGACTTTTGGTACCGGTGCGCTGCCACGTACCACGAGAAAAATAAGATGCTAGGTAGTAAGTAGATGAAGGTACATATATCTAAGTCCAGATGTCGTACTGTCGGACGCTGTTCATGTCTCCGAGTATATAATAAATAACAATTAATACTTAAATAATTTCAATGGCGC
The DNA here is from genome assembly GCA_026573805.1 of Hesperophylax magnus. Taxonomy (NCBI): domain Eukaryota; kingdom Metazoa; phylum Arthropoda; class Insecta; order Trichoptera; family Limnephilidae; genus Hesperophylax; species Hesperophylax magnus. The sequence goes on along the minus strand of JAIUSX010000184.1, from coordinate 4,639,737 downwards.
TATTTTTCTAAAATATCTCCTGATTAAAAAAGAGATACATTTTTTTTATCAGGAGTTATTTTAGAAAATTCAAGTAACCGTTTATGAGTCATGGTACGGTTTCCCAGGAGTCGTACTATTGCGACTCATCAAAAAGAGTTAGCTCAATTCTTCGACTAGCTCATGAACAACTCATCGCTATTCACCCAGCGTCTCCAAAAAGTGATTTAATTTTTTTTTCAGCTACACGAGATTTTTGATGTAAAGACCCTAAAGAGTATTATTTTATAAATTAAAAGAGTATTTTTTGTTGTTAGTGCATACTCCGAAATACAACAGTCCCAACTGCTCCCATATGTCAGAGACAATATTGGGGTACGTTGTTTTTTTAACATCTTAAAAAAAACTCTTCTCTGTATATCTTCCAGCGTTTAAATCACATACTCCCACTGGAGCGCTTCGTGTTGCGCAATCAATTCAGCCATTCGATACAATCAACATCATCCCTCAAAATATTAGTAAAGAAACAATATGAAATGATTACTGCGGTTTATAGCCAGTGAATCCACCTAGATTTCACAGTTTATTCCATATTTTTAGACTCAATAAGTACTCTATGATGTACCTAGAGGTACTTCTAAGATATTGCGCAATACTTGCAAAAAATTGTCGCAAAGCGCTCCAGTGGTTAGTTTATTTGTTTTTTTAACACGCATATTAATGACTGTATGCATGTACGGTAATACTTGATATTAGGGATGTAACGATACATGATTTTGCCGATACGATATCGATACCGATTCTTAACAAAAATAATCGGCGATACCGATACTGATGCCAATATTGACTGCCTTCAGGAATGTGAAAGAAAAATAATCAGTAAAAATGCAGAAATTAAATTGAAAAAAAAAAGCATTTATTTTTTTGGAATGAAATAAATCACATAGTTATAAAAAAGAAAGATACATAAAGTTTGTAATTAAAATTTACTTTTGGTAGATTTTTGATAAGAAAACAAAGTTTAATCAAATTATTAGCAGATAATCTGTTACGCAAATCATTTTGTATCAGGCCTGCAGTTGAAAAAAGACGTTCTGAAGCCACTGAGCATATTGGACAGGACAAGTATTTTTGCGCAAGCATTTTTAATTTTGGGAATTTATCTTCATGGCGCCAATAATTCTTTGGATCATGTTTAATTGGAATATTTGGGCATCTTAAATAAGATTCCACCTCTTCTTGTTCATGCTGAATAGACATCTTTGATAAAGGCTCATCTTCTTCTGATTCTTTAATCTAACTGTCACAAGCAGACCAGATACCCGAGAAAATCTCATTTTGATCTCTTCGTGGCTCTACAGGATTAGGACTCTTGATATCGGCTGTTATATATCGGCTTGCCGATTATATCTGTATCGGTATCGTTACATCCCTACTTGATATGTATATTATACTTTGATATATTTTACCATTTCGAGTACTATTATTAAAATTCTATATTAATTACAGCGTTGATATTTTGCCATTACTGATCTATAGTTTTCTATAGATACAACAGACATTATTTTTCTTTTTTTTAAACATCTGTTTTATAATACATATCAGTATATTAAATACATATTTATTTTTTATATACCGTACGAGTAAATTATTTTCCTGTTTTCAGTCTTACTGGTTTGCAACAAACCTCAATAAATGTATGCATATACGAATGTACAATGTACACACTTACTTTGTATTTGAAACTTTGCTTTATTTACAATATTAGGTATTATTTTTTGGATTTGATGTAATCATAGTGTAATCATTTGATTTTTATTTTTTGTACAGTTGTGCTATTATCCATGTATTATGTTACACTAACATACATTAATTGTCTATTTCCTCTGTAAAATCCCGATAGGGTTGATGAAAAATAAATAAACATCAACTACACACAGGAGGCCCTGAGAAAAATAATTTCCCTTAGTATCTTCTTCATCTTTGGGGATGCTGTGTGGAGGGTCTTTTTGAGGAGAGGATAGAGTCTCAAACAGGTCTTAAAGAGACCCATATTGTAGGAGGGAGGAAACACAGAGGCCGGTAAATCGTTCCAGAGCCGGGATGTAGAACTCAAGAACGAGTCGTAGTGACAAATGTCATCCATGTAACAATTTAAAAATAAACAAAGTACTAGCAACATAATATTCCACGTAATTTTGCCCCAAGCTTATCTATCAGTGTACTAATAAATTTATCTTTATTATGGTTTGTCGGAATTATTATTTGTATTGTTAATTTATTACACAAGAGTTTTATATCATCATGTTCGTTTTTAATATAATTTTCTTTATCGGTTTCCATCTTAATTACTTCTTCTCATTGTGTTCGATATTTTGTAATTTTGGTTTCATGCGTTCCATATTGAGTAACTTTCTCTTTTATTAATTTGTTTTTTGTCTATTTATATTTCTTAATTTTTATCTGTGTATCAAATATCTAACTTTACAAGGAAACCTTTACAGGTAACACGAATAGCTACGGTTTTACGTTCTACAATAATTAATCGAAAATTTCGAAAATATTTAACAAAAACGACTCGTTTGAAATAGAGGAAAAATCTCTCGACAAATGCTTTAGTTGCATTTAAAGTTACACTGCAAATTTTTTCATACTCGTAACATATTAAATAACAGAACAAAGCGTGATAATAGCGACGTTTTGACAGTTAAGTATTGACTATTGAAATAAGCTAGAGGTCATTTATTTGCTTTGACATGTTGTATTTTTATTCAATACATACATACATAACCGGTACATTGTTTCGAACAATTCAGTTTACGGTATTTAGCTAATTTAAATTAGAACTAAGAATATAAACATCCATAGAATCTCGTTCTGTACAAAAAATTAAAATTTATACAATACCCTAAATAAAGCCAGCATCTTAATGATGTAAGTGAAGCAGCCGTTCGCAAAAATATGATATAGGGGCCCTGGTGTATTGGAGGGACCTGCGGTTGAATTTGGCATGCCAAATTTCTAAAATACAGTAGCAATCATAACGACACAAGTAATGAAGTCGTGTAACAACGATATACTACGTGCGGCCCGGTGTAATTTTGTAACAGATAAGCTGCGTTGCATTTTTGATACATGGTAATCATAGTATAGTTCTTGTAGTGACTGAAACAATAATTAGTAACTTACCCATATACTTTGAGTTTTAACCAGTTTCGTGACTTTTTAGTGTCATATTTAGAATATAGTATTAAGTTTGAAAATTCGATATTATCGATGAAGTAAGATTCAATACGATTTCATGTATTTTTTCGAAAATTGAGTTTTGGTATGAAGATTTTCAGGAAATTTCCGTTGCAGTTCACTACACCAACTTCCTGAAAATCTGCATACAAACGACCAAATTTTCTAAAAACAAAATAAAACGTTTTCGGCTACACAACACCAATGATGCAATTTGTTTATATTACCACTCTAGTACACCCAAAAGTCATGAGCCACCACTGGTCTTAACATACGTTCAAATGCGTTTAAAATACGTACGGCATTTGGCGTGTAAAACACGCTTTTGGACTTGTGCATCTGTAAACACTTGCCGTGTTATGCCCCGAACAAATAAAGGTTAAATCTTCGATTGTGTATGGATTGAATCATAGAATTCACAACACCTTTACCTTAATTTGGTCGCTAGTATGGAGAGCCGTTAAGTAATGCAACTAACTAACAAGATTTATTGCTTGTATTGAGTCTTTTGATGAAGGCAGCGATGCGATATCGCGTAGTCATAAACATATGCTAAAATTGATATAAAACTGGTAACCGCTATCTTGATATTTACCGAATTAATAATATTCGTACGGTCTGCTACTCGGAACAATTGGGTTACATGAATCACTGGTTTTTCAAATTTTGCAAGTATTGTCAGCCGTGATTTATGCATTGTTGGGTGAATGCCTCAAACGGCCTCAAACTGGCCGGGCACACAGTGGAGTAGCGACTACACTCCCGATCGCCCGGGCAAGAAACAAAAAAGCTTAAGGCGATGCACTACGTCGTGTAATATTTTAAATCGAGCCGCTATCAATAACACACCTTACGTAGATGGCGATAAGGCTTAAATTCCCGCTTAACACCATCCACCTGTTTTGATTTATGCAATAAAAAAAACTTGGCCAAAAAGTGCCTTTTATTTTATTTTGTGGATGTTCAGGCACAAATATTTAAATGTTTTTCGATCATTTTATAAATAACTTAATTTGCCACATTATACAATAAAACCATAACCGAAAATGGGTTTGTAAGTAGGAGATTTTGAACTTTAATGCAGTTTTCATAGGCCTTACACATTATTTTATTCTGGGCTTATAAAAAGACTTATCAAAAAAATACTCGATTATTTCAAAGGCCAAGATGTATTTTACTCGCAGTATTTAATTAAAGCATCTGAAACATTTCTAGGTGACCAAAATTTCAAACTAAAAACACATGATTTTGCATTACTACGTAGTGCATCGCCTTAAGGCGACATATGACTCTAATAAGTCGGGTGTTTGCTCGACGCTCACATTTTAATTATTTCTGATGAATGTATTACCAAAATCTCAAACGTTTTTATAGGGATCCCTACGGATGTAAGTTATTTATATTTAAGATTAATAAAAACAGAACCTTACCATTAAAATATCTTATGTAAACCGTTCGAAAATTATATATTAAGTTGTTCAACTATAAAATTAGCGGCAAGCACGAGATTTTATTTTTCTAGACGATGAATTAATAACTATAATAATATAATACTATAATATAATAACTTTTGCGAAAAACAACACAAGTGATTAATTATTCTAATTTGTTAACCCAACATTTTTTTCTTTTAATTGTTTTAACGATCGCATACGTGCATAATGCACGTGTTGTTGTGTATTAAAAAATAATTGCAAATAAAATGACTAAGTGCATTATTAAATGCGTTACGGAAATGCGTCAAAAATAATGTGAATGTGTCGGTTGTTGCACACGTGTAATGATTTTATAAAAACTGATTTCTTTAAACTTATTCCTTCCTATTTATTATAAAATAGCACAGATCTGGGAAAAATTACAAGAGAGACGTAGAGGCGCTGATGCATACTAATATATCGGCGAAACGTGTTTCACTATTGTGACGCGAGTAGCGGGGCGCGGGACCGGATTCGGTAGAGTTGGAGGTCAAACTGGAGGCAAACAAGTGGAACCAATTTTTTCGCTTCGTGTCTCATCTAAATACAATACGTCAATGGGGATAGTTTAAATTCCAGAAAAATCCGTTCCAATTTTTAAAATAGCTATTTTAATTCTTTTCAAGGCAACAAACCCTTCCAATTTTTTAAATATAGCTTAAATTCAAAGCAAAAGTTCTAGAGTTCATCGAACCGAAGTTACAGACTAAGCCGCAACCGAAATTAGTATTTTTTAATTATCAAAGACAATATATCAGCGGAAAATCAGAAAAAAGATTCGGTCACATCTGGGACATGAATCAGGACCCTTGCCTTGCCGGGGCACCGATCAACTAACTGAGCAAATAGGTCCCTATATCCTTCGGTCATATTTAACTGTATCATACTTCGAATAATAACTACCAACATTATCTTCATTTTCTCACCGCACATTTTTATTGGCTGCTATCTTTATGTATGATCGCAAGATTCAACCCGAACTAAATGCAATCAAGACAGTGTCTTAGATAAATATATCTTATTTTTCACATCTAGACTAGTCTTATATGTGACCGTATATTTTTCTGTTTCAAATTTTCCTTTAGACATCCCTAATATTGTCTTCAATAATTAAATATTTCAATTTGAAGTTTTACTTACTGAAGTGTTGATTCACTTTATCGAACCATGCCTTCAACATTCCTTTCTTCGTCTATTTGCTCAACAAGTGTACTTTTCATACATACTGGGGGCTCTATGTTCTATAGTATCGGGCCCACTTTTTATTCTACGTGAATGATATAGATTTGAGTTTCTGACGTCCGGTAGATCGTACAAAATCAATATTTTTTTTGCCTTGATTGACATAACTCTGGCCCCTTTGAATTTCTGGCACCTTGGGCGGCTGCCCAATATTCAGATCGTCTATACGCCACTGAAAGAAATCAATTACTGATTTCTGATCGACAGTTGAGAGCATTTTTAGCGTTCATTATATTATTTTGCTCGGCGGTTGACTGGACTCCATCCATAATTATCATGATTGGATTGAATAACACACACGGGTTAAAAAATGATGAATTTTAATGTGGCGGATATAACCTTGGATTGTGAATGTTATGGATTCAAAGATTGCTGCTTCATCACGTTATTCTAGCTACGCTGCACTACTGAGAATATATTAATATACTGATTGAAACTTTGTAGCACGATTATTAAAATTTCTGTTACGCAAAAATACCTTTGTAATAATGTGTGGTACATCTTAATAAGAATTGTAGAATAGTTTTAATACCTCCAACTTCTGACACTTCCCATACATTCTGATGGCAGTGGAAGGTCCCTTGCTTGTTTACGGCCGTTGTTCCCAACATTTCGAACGATCAATCTCAGGGTCCGATCAGCCAAGTGATTTATTCAGTAACGTTCGATTCGCCTGTTTCCAAACATCTTTACTGTTGATTAACTTAAGTGGCCATGCCCACTTTCATAGACAATAAAATGACATCAAAGTTAAAATTTCAATGCTAAATTAACATTGAAGAATTAATTATTGTATTTATTATTAATGCATATATTTTTTTAAGTACTGTAATACGTAAACCGATATTTAATATTTAAGCGTATGAAATATGTTAAAAATAAAGTATTAGCTTGACTTTAATGCCACCGTGCCTTGGCCTCGCGAATATGTTTCACTCTGTTGACACTTTTTAAAGTAGTCATTTACTGAGGCAAGCTTAATCCAGTAGTTTGGCTTCCTTAAATTGGTTGATCACTCAGTTATCACTTTTCCGTTGGAAAGAGCATAGTTGTGCGTTTGAGCAGTGTTGAGCCAAAATTTCGGCTCAGCAGTTGATTAGTAGGATTGGGAAGAACGGCCGTTAGAGTTGGTCATAAATCAAGCTCCGTTTGTTAAGGCTACTTAAGACCCTAATAAGGGGGTTTGCTCGACGCTCACATTTTAATTATTTGTGAGGAACGTATTACTAAAACCTCAAATGTTTCTATAGGGATCCTTACGGATGTAAGTTATTTATATTTAAGATCAATAATAACAGGACCTTACCATTAAAATATTTTATGTAAAACGGTTTAAAAATTTTATAAAACATTTTTCAAGTATAAAATTAGCGGTAAGCACCAGATTTTATTTTTCTAGACGATGAATTAGTAACATCCCTTAGGAATCCTCTAGAAACATTTGTGATTAAGTTATATGTTCATAAGAAATAATGAATATAAACCCCACGAAAATTTCGATTTTCTAGGCATGCTAGGGCAAAGTCGACCGTAGGTCCGTCCATTAAGCCGGGCCGCATGCCGAATATTGTTTTTACGAGACTTCTTCACTTATGATGTCGTTAAGATTCCAACTTTATTTTAGAGATTTGTCAGGGCAAATTCAACTGTAGGTCTATCCAATACACAAGGGCGGCGCGTCGCATATTTTCGTGCACGGCTGCTTTACTTACGTCTTTAAGATACTGGTTTTATTTTAGGGTATTGTCTCGTCTTAACTTCTTTTGTTACCAGAACAGAAGAGTTGGCGTACAGTAAAGAGGTTTGTAGGTTAGATCGAATAAAACACTTCTGTATATATTAACTTATATTTTAGGATTGCATATAAAAGTTTAGATATAGAAGCAATGGTGAGACGATGATTATTGTCGAGCCTTTAAATACAGTGTTCGAAAGGAATTGATAACAATATTCAGAAAAAATAATGAGTTCGCTCTCGAGAAGGCATACAGAAAAGACAATTTTTCCGTAGATAATTTAATGTAAATGAGACACACACGACAAATGTAAGGATCCATAGACGGAAATTTTAGAAAAAATGAGTTGAAACATAAATAGCAAGTAAAAAATTAAATTAAATATTAGAAAGGACGACACAACACTTAGGCAGTACGCGGAGAAAACTTACTGATATGAAATATTAATCAATGTTAAAAACGGGATTACAGGCCTTTGACGAATGAATTGACAGGTTTCCTAACAAAATGTCGGTAAGGTGGGGATGTCGGAACACGTGTTCATAAAAATTATGATATTTTTTCAATACGTCTTTATATTTATTAGCACGTAGTGAATGTACTGATAGTTTGTTAAGAAATGGCGTACCATCAAGTTTTTACCAGGATTTTAATAAATCGGCCATACTCATTTTTCTCAAAAAGATCAATAATTTCATGACCGTCTTATCACAACTTTTGTTGATTATCATCCTTCGTCATCTATAATTAGATAATAATACATCATCAATAAATGAAATGCGTATTGCAAAAGTTCCCAGCGGTGAGCAATGGTCACTGATCATTCAACCCAGCAGACTTGACATTGGACACTTCACTGCTCTGGTCTCTGCTCGATCAGCGGTGCTGGTGTGTGTCTGTGCTCAAATTCCGGTTTTACCGCTCTATCCGTGCTACCTACTTGCCAGGGGTCGAAAACATTCTTCGGAAACGCCCAGACAGGGACCAAAAACTTAGTCATTATTAAATTGTGTGAGAAAGGCTTCCAAGAAAAAATATATACGAAGCAGGCACGCATTTTTTTTGTTTGTTTTAGAGTGTATTTTTTCACTATTAGAACATCGATTAAGTTAGATTTTTTTTTAATCTAGTGTCGTTCATATTATACAATATTATATACATAAGGAGGTATATTATTAATTTATTTAATTGACATTTACAAAGCGGTGATACATTGATCACCATACTTGGCAATTGCCTGTTTCATAATGACCAATATATCATAGTTATTTTGTAAAAAATATAATGTAAGATTTGTGCCTTACTAATAAACGCGTTTTAAATCCTCCACAACTGTTAATCAACCCTTTAAGTAGAGTAAATGGTTGTTTCTCAGCTGCACAAAATCTAAAAATGCCCATTAGTAAGGGGATAAAAATATAAACACTATGCACAAGTCCAACAGAATTCAGGTTTAAACTAAAAACTTACCTTTTTGAGCTGTCGTACCCTTAAATTAAATATACCATTCCCGAGAGAAAGTCCAATTATATCCAATTTTTTAATTGTGTCCTAAATCCCGTATCTGAATTTCGCTAATAAGCAATTAGTTAATGTTAATTAAGTGTTAATCTCAAGTTAACTATTTATGGAGATAATATACAGTACAATACTCACCTACCAGGTAAGTATTGTACTGTATATTATCTCCATAAATAGTTAGTAATAACATAGATTACTGTAGAAATGTATTATATATTTGTACAGCGCCCTTGAGGTGATTTTGCACAAAAACGGCGCTATACAAGTCATCCAAATATTATTATTATTATAGATGTAGTTTCGAATTAACTTTTTAATTTCTTCATAAAAACGCATTTGTTCAAAACTACACGGGGAAAATATTATCTACTAATTGATTTATTTAATTTAAGTATCGAGAAAAATTTACTACATATTAATACGAAAACCAATGGTTTTCTATCCATTGCAGGTACAACTAGTAACTCCAACCTGGCAGTGTAAAAACACTGGTTTTCCTCCGTTTAGCTGTGACAATTGCCGTACTGTCAAAATATAAAAACAACCTTTTTATATTTGCATGATGGTATTCGCAGGTCACGGAGTGCCTATTGGGTCCTTATTGAGAGTTATTATAATGTATCTTTTATCGTTTCCTCAATAATTTTCAATTAATTTACAAGCGTAGGGCATGGAGGTATTGTACCATGGAGACTTGAATCGTAATAATTTTCGAATGCCAAAAATGAGAACTTTTTGTAAGAAAGTACATATTTCTTCAATTTCTTAAAAACATAATTACGTTGAGCGTTGTTTCGAGTGACATTTTCAAAATTGTAACTAAAAATATCGAAACATTAAAAGAATCTAAAATACAAGTGATAAGAATTACTATCAGTACTTACCTACACTACAAAATAATCACCGATTTTATTTTTAGTTTTTATGTGACACCTCACAAGAGTGCCCCTGTCTGTACAGTATTAAGGCAGGGGAGCTATGGCGTCACCTGGTTGGGCAGTGTTGTAAGGCGGGTTAAGGCATAGGCTGTAGGAAGGGCAAGAGTTCACGGGTGACTTAAGCATTTTAAAGTTCTTTTATGTTTTGTGTTTCATGTAAAACAGTGACGTATTTCTATACGGAAGTGGTTTGACAACATCACAATTTTAAAGTATTCAAAGTGAACTGTTTCAGTTAAGATGTTGCCAGATTTCAACATCGTTATCACTGAAGTGAGTCTAACCGATCTTAGATAAAACCGGAACGTTGATCCGGTTCGCGAAATTCAACTTTTTTTTGATCGTGAGATTCTAGATGTTCACGCCCTAAAACGTTGTCGGAAACTAAAGCTTATATATAAATTAAATTTGTGTTTTCTACTCGTCTGTAATGTGTACGTATTTATGAATAAAATATAAAAAAACATCTTTCGCGATGCTGATAAGAATTTTTCATGTATCCTCTGGTCAATTTACTAAATGAATACTAGAAAAAAATTAATCACAAGGTTAATTACGAACTTCCTACCCTTGACGTTAGTTATTTTTATCACGTCACGTTCATTCTCATGATATTTATTTATTTATTTATTTAACGCCCAGAGGGCTTTTACATGGTTGGTAGTATAATTTTAATTTGACAGATACTTTGAAACATAAAAAATAAGAATAAAATTACATTTGATAAAAGCTATGCAACAAGTCATATAAACACAAGAAACAAAAACAGAAAATTACAGCTATTTGTAGGTTTACATGATGTGTTTAGGAGTATTGTTGAAATAAATGTTTTAATTGATCCACAAAACTTGCCAAGTTGGTATTGAATATGTCAACATCACCCAAGTAATGATTTCCCATGGTGTGAAGTCGTTGTATCGGAGAGTGGTGAGAATGTAGTTACGCTTATGTGTGCTGCAGTAGAATATTGTATTTTGTCGTGTTGTTACTGTGGGTGTATGTATGTTTATAAGTTGCAGGAGTTCACAACAGTCGAATTTAGAGTTAAGTATTTTGAATAAGAACGTTAAATCGTTTATTTTACGTCTATCTTCTAATGTATGTATATTTAGAGTATTTAATAAGAAATTGTATTTTAAGTCTTCGACAGGGATATTTAATTTACAATTTATAATATATATAAAAATTTCTACGTTTTATAAATTTTAAATTGAATATCCCTGTCGAAAACTTAAAATATATATGTTTTTCTTTTTCCTAATGCGTCATTCAACCTTACAATATATTATTATGTGAGTACCTCAAATTGGGAATTTTATTTTTTTGTTTTATTTTAAAATTTTTTATTTATTTTATACATGCACAGTACATTTTACTAAAAGTGATAAAGTACTAAGTATTTAATTATATATAGTTAAAATACCTATTACGTATGTCAAATACAATGTCTTACTAATTTCATCTGGGATGACATAGTACCGCTGCTCCGGGCAGTCTGAAATCTTTTGCTGTGATGGCATTTTTATGTATTTTGCAATAAATTTACATATTTGATAGTGTAGGCTTCGTTGGGTGCTTTATCCATGTATTAAGGCTCCGTAGTAATCGTTCAAAAATGGTTTTATAGGGAGGAATGTAAATACAAATGTTAGAGGGAGCGCGCTAATACAAAAAAAAGATAATAAGTAAGCGAAAATGATGAACATATTTATTAAACACGACTCGTTTGAAATAGAGCAAAAATTCTCTCAAAAAATGCTTTAGTTGCATTTAAAGATAAACTGTGAATTTTTCATGTTTATAACATATTCAATAACAGAAAAAACGTGTTTTTAATAATTTTCGGAGCTTATTTTCCGATTTTTTTTCAATCGAGGGAATTTCATATAATTAACGTTTCAAAAATAACTTTTTTTTTGTAACTTAAAATCTTAAAGCATTGACGAGAAACTTGTTATAAATCGGTAGAAATTTTATATGCGGGGGCTTAAGGCTCCGTACTAAGCGTTCAAAAAAAGAAGAAAATGGTTTTAGAAGAAGAAGGGGAGATATGTAAACAAGAATGTTAGAGTGAGCGCGAAAATATAAAATACGATTATAATTAAGCCTATGCGAAAATGTTTAAAAAAGTATGACCTATTTAAAATAGATCGAATATCTCTCGACAAATATCTTAAGTAGCATTTAAAGAAGTTATTCATTTTTTTCATTCCTACAACGTGTTACCAGATTAGTATTTTATAATTTTCAATAATAATCCAATCATTATTAGAAGGAATTCTAAAATATTTTAAGGTTATTCGTAACATGTCAGTATTTCTCAAAAAAAAAGTTTGATTAAGGCATCCATTCCTTCTACATCCGTAAAAATGTCTTAAATGCAGGAAGTGTGATTTTACTCAAATAAATGAGGAACTAAAGACGAGGACGTCAGACGAAGAATACTTCAAAAGAACGTTTATAAATAACGAACAAGTTAATTCAATGTCCGAGGTTGGCCATGACCAGAATTTCGATGGTAAAACATAGTTTGTTTTTAGATGCTGTACCCTGCCAGGCGTTGCTGTGGCTCAATATGTCTGTGCAGATAGAGAAACAATAAAACCAACTGCTGTTTTTCAAAAAAACAGATTTTTACCTTTCACAGGTGACATCTATATAATATAGGTATATAAAAATAAATATATTAAAATAATTATGAAATAATAAAATAATTCAAACTGGCTTTCACTTTGGTTTCTTTAGTCGCATAATGTTTAGAACAAACGTTTTAAATGATCTTCGAGTAGTCGAAATTTGATGTTTATTTTGTTCAATAAATTAACTCACGTATATACAGGGTTTTCCAATAAGAGGTAATTCAATCGTAAAAGATCAATGGTTACGATGCTTGTGTGGCACGTAGCGCCGTCTTGTTGAAAGTAAACGTTGTCCAGATCAATACTATCCAATTCCGGCCATAAAAAATCATTAATCATCTCTCGATAGCGCAATCCATTCACCGTAACTGTTGCTCCAGCCTCATTTTCGAAAAAGTAAGGTCCAATGACTCCGCCGGACCATAAACCGCACCAAACAGTCACACGTTGAGGATAGAGAGGCTTTTCAACAATAAATCTTGGGTTTTCCGAGCCCCAGATGCGACAATTTCGCTTGTTGACGTAGCCACCGAGGTGGAAATGGGCCTCATCACTCAAGATGATTTGCATTTGATTCACTCAAGTAAATTTTAATAATTTCAATGCGTTGTTGAAGCGTGTATCGTTCCATTTTTATTAATGACGTAGTTTCTAATTGTCAAATGTCAAAAAATGACAGCTTCAAAGTAACATCTACCGAAATAGCGGGCTATTAACACCTCTTATTGGAAAACCTTGTATAAAAAATATTGTGAAAATGAGTCATAATGAGAATCTACGCAATCATAAATATATAAAACTAAAATTAGTTAGGACGGGTTTCACAGAATTTGAACAATTCATCAAATTTCAAAGTTGATTTATTTAGTTCTGTGCAGATTCTATTCAAGTTCTCTTATTATATCATTATTGGCCAGTTGCTTCACAAAACTGAACTTGAAAATCAACTTTGAATCATTTAAATAACTTTTATACATTGAATTTACTGATCGATGATTTATACCATTATTAACCCAAATTAAATTTAAGTAAACATATAAATAATAAGACCAACAATTGACACTAAAATAATTCCTCCCCTTTACAAATTACCAATTATGAACCCTGATTGAGTATGGAATGTATCTGGAGCATCTCCTATCCTCTTCCTATTTTCCTCTTCCTCTCCCTTCCCTTAACACCAAATTAATTAAAAAATCATTTCCAATGAACTTTAACATAAGAAACTTCTGTGGCTTTACTTCAGTTAACTTGTATATTTATATCTATCATTGTATATTATATAAAAGCTGTTTTTTTCTTACAAAATAAATAAATATCATCAGTTTTAGATTTTTTACTATCATCAAATTCTCTTACTATATCAAACTCTTTTGCGTAGTTTAGAAGAACTAAGCGCACAAACAGACAGACGCGGATAGTCACTTTATTTTATAGTATATATAGAGACTTAGAGAATAGGCTTAGTTCGAGATTAGAATTGAATCGAATTGAATTTAATTGAATGAAAAAGTAATCTTTGCAGGTTTCATGACGCTAGAGCTTGCTACAATTCTAAATATTTTATTGATACAATAATTTTTTGATTCATAGTTACGATTTGTTGAACGAAATTTAAAAGAAAATTGACAATGTTGTTTAATTTATTTATTTTAATGAAAGCCGCATTCAGGGTGGACTTAAAAAGCACTTTGAAGTCTTTTTCTAGCCAATGATGGCCACTAAGGAGACTCCATTGTTGTCTCGTTAGTAATAGTGATCTTTTTGTGGCCGTAATTGGCTGGAAAAAGACCCAAGGCTGTACTTTCCTTCCGATCTGAACAAAGCCTTACAGTAATAATAGACGAAGTCAATATAGTTTTTGTAAAAAGCGACATTATTTTCGTGTCAACAAAAACGATTAATGTTCTGATTATTTCGACCAATTCTCACTTATTTTTCAAGATTTATTTTTATCTTCGAAACTAATGCTTTCTGGTTGCTTAATTTAATTTGGATCTGAAAATTAAATGGTTTTAAGCACGTACCTAAGTGCCTAATCATAAAAAATACTAATGTCGGTTGTTAGTCTATATTTGAGTGATTGTTTTGAATTTAAGTGTCATTTTCAACAAACAATTTAAAAACAATTCAGACATGCGATGATGTACTATTTTTTGTAACGTGAGACTTAACCGTGTGGATCCTGTGAGACTATGGCATTCCCAATTGGGGTACATTGTGAAGCTGAAGGTAGTGGTGACGGAGAGAATATGGGGAAGAGGATGGTGGGGAAACGCCTGAATATTTAGATCTGGTCACCAAATACGACCAAAGCGATTTCAAGCAACGTTTCAATTCTGAATGGTGGTCTTACATCAGGGTGATACTGAGAGTATCTTTCACTCTGGAACGTGCCGCAAATGGTGACCGGATAAATCATCAAAATGTTAATTCATCACATCTTTAAAAAGTTATATAAAGTCATGGAAAGTGATGAAACAAAAACTTTATTAACTGGGTTAAGAAGGTTAGGTTAGGTTAAAAAAAATAATTTTTTCATTGTTTCTAATGACTTTATATCACTTTTTAAAAGTGTGTTGAATAGTCACTGTGTTGAGTTAGCACGGAACCGCCGCAAATATATTGTGAGTAAATTGTGAAATATCACAGATGAATCAAATAAAATTTGCTTGCGCACGCCGGTATTTGAACATGCGACGTCTGTCTTGCTAGTCGAGAGCCTTGCATCTAGATCACGGAGGCCATCAAAAGAAAGAATAAAGTAGCTACCCATACCATAATTTTATTTCTGGAATGGGTAATTCTTTTGTTTAAATTTCTTTGGATTAAATAAATATATAATTAACTTTAATTAATTAATAATATCATTAATCAATGTGATTTAATGAGAGAAATAACCCTAAGACGTGATTGATATAAGTATGCCTGATAATGAATTAATAATTATGTAGGTAGTTGATTATAGTGTCTTGGGAAACAGGATGTTAAAAAAATAATACACTTAAGGCAATGCCATACGTAGTGATGCAAAATCATGTGTTTTTGGTTTGAAAATTTGGTCGCCTACAAATGTTTCAGATGCTTTAATTAAATACTGCGAGTAGAATACATCTTGGTCTTTGAAATAATCGGGTATTTTTTAGATAAGTCTTTTTATAAGCCCAGAAAAAAATAATGTAAAGGCCTATGAAAACTGCTTTAATGTTCAAAATCTCCTACTTACGAACCCATTTTCGGTTATGATTTTATTGTATAATGTGGCAAATTAAGTTATTAATAAAATTATCGAAAAAAAAATTATGCCTGAACATCCACAAAATAAAATAAAAGGCACACTTTGGCCATGTTTTTTTCTGGCATAAATCAAAACAGGCGGATCGTGTTAAGCGGGAATTTAAACCTTATCGCCATCTACGTAAGGGTTATTATTGATAGCGGCTCAATTTAAAATATTACACGACGTAGTGCATCGCCTTAAATATGATAATAATCATTGACTCTGGGACTAATTAGGCAATGGTGTTCACTGGAATTGTTTACAATTTATCTATACTCGTTGCTTAGATTTTCAATTCAATCATCTATCTATCTATATACATAGATATAAATAAAAATGTAAATGTTCGTTTGTTTAAAATCTTAAATCTTCGAAAGTTCTTCAACGATTGCTTTGAAATTTTGACACAACGTTGCATTCGAATACGTTTTTATATACCTATATTATACATAGATGTCACCTGTGACAGGTAAAAAAATGCTTTTAACAACAACAAAAAAACAGGACCCTGGACGCTGTCTAGATCGCATTTAGTTTGGGTTGAATCTTGCGATCTAGATAAAAAGATAGTTGTCAATAAAAATATGCGGAGAAAAATGAAGGCAATGTTGGTAGTTTTTATTCGAAGTAGGATACAGTTAAATATGACCGAAGGAGATAGGGTCCCATTAGCTCAGTGGTAGAGCGATGCCCCGGCAAGGCAAGAGTCCTGGGTTCGAGTCCTAGATGTGACCGTATCTCTTCTGATTTTTCTGTTTCAGATTTTCGTATAAGAATCGCTAATATTGTCTTCAATAATTAAATATATCTTTTTAATTAATGACTTTATATCGATTTTCAAAAGTGTGTTCATTTATCACTGTCCTGAGTTGTCATGGAATCATAAACTAAAAAGAAAATTAAACCATAGTGACTTCCTTGTGTACGAGTGTGACATTTTTTAAATTAAACTGATGTGTTATAAAAATTATTAAAAACATTTAAAAATCCAAATAAGCGATCAAGTACCTACCTACCTTCTACCTATTACCCATAATATTATTTATAACAGACATTTTGTTTCGTAGAAACAAAACTTCACAGTATTCATTCTGGTAAGAATGGCAAGTCAAGTTAAGGCGATGCACTAAATCGTGTAACATTTTGAATCGAGCCGCTAACAATAATACTCCTTATGCAGATGGCGATAAAATCTAAATTCCCGCTTTACACCATCCGCCTATTTTGATTTATGCAAGAAAAAAATATCGCAAAAAAGTAGCTTTCATTTTATTTTGCAGGCGTTCAGGCAGAAGTATTTAAATATTTTACGATCTTTTATAAAGAACTTAATTTGCCACATTATACAATAAATCCTTAACCGAAAATGGGTTCGTAAGTAGGAGGCTTTGAACTTTAAAGCAGTTTTTATAGGCGTGATACATTATTTTTTTCTGGGCTTATAAAAAGGCTTATCAAAAAAATCATTCAATTATTTCAAAGGCCAAGATGTGTTCTACTTGCAATATTTAATAAAAGTATCAAAATCATTTCTAAGCGATCAAATTTTCAAACGAAAAACACCTTTTTTTTAAAGATTGATAAACATTTCCGTGTTACGAATAACCTGACAATATTTGAAAATCTCCAGTTAAACACAACAGTAAGCGGAAAATATTGCTTGTGTTGTGATGGAGGACTTAGCCAGCCAAATGCGATGCCAACTCAGCTACTGACCGTTCAAATTACAATAGCGTATTTATCCAAGGTTGATATTTTCAGTTGCGAACTTACCAAATACAAGAGGTCCATAAAAGAAAATTTCTCTGGTGGTTTGTGACTATTATGTCTCTATTGTTTATATCTCTATTATGATTTGATTTATACCTACAATTATATTTGTACAGCGCCCTTGAGGTGATTTCTCACGAAAACGGCGCTATATAAATTAGCCAAATATAATTATTATTATTAACCTCTCTCCATGGCTATAAATGTATTGTTTTGTAAATTTTTCGTTTTATATAAAATTTTGTTTTGTATAAATTTTTTAATTAATATTCCTTTCTCATAAATTTAAATAACTTATTCCATATTATGCTGTCTCAGTTAAAGTCACAAGGATGAAATCCATAATTGGTTTTATTTTACTATATTACTTATGTACAAACTGATTAAATGTTAACTGTCGATTTCCCGAAAATGAATAAATAAATTACTACGAGAACATACATCCCGTGAATTTTCTAACAACTATTAGGTAGGTAATGTTATAAAAACACCCATTGAACTTAAATACCGCTAGGCGCCAGGTTTCTCCTGGCTAACCGCTAGTCAGCGACTAACTACTAACTAGTGGTTACTGGTTACCGGTAACTGGCGACCTCTGCTGGTATTATATTTCTGTTTTCACTTTCTATCGCGAGTCCGCGCCGGTGCCGTTATAGATATGGGCGGCTGCTTCGTGGTTCCGTGGTTCCGCGGGTCCGTTGCTTCGTTGTTCCGCGGGTCGTGGTCCGTGGTGAGACCACACGATGCTTTATTCCTCACCATATTACATACTGGAATGCTCTGTCAGGCTGACAGACGATGGCGGCTGGTTCAAACTAACCCGTGAATGACCGTAAAAATTAATTATAAATCAATATTTATTTTTATCGGTTTATGTGGTTTAGTTACAAAGGTTCCCAACCTTATCTGGCTCACCGCCCACTTTCCAAGTATATTTTTCTCCAACGCCCCCCCCATTTTTAACCAACCGGTTAGTAGCAACAAAAATGAGACATCTTATTCAAAAATCAAAAATTAGATCGTTCTACCTCCGTGAAACATAAAAACAAATAATATTGACTATAAATACTTAGATCTGTGAAAACCAAATAATATTGTGAAAAATACCTAGAACTGTTAACCATTGTTAAAAATAAAACAATTACTATCGTACATTATGATGATAAGCATTATAATAATTAGTAAGTATTTTTATATTAGATATATACTATTAAGTAAATATTATGTATTACGCATCAAGATATCAAGTTGAGATTTAAATATATTATTATAAGCAAATAAATAGGAAAAGTGAGAGATTTCTTACAATCAAACTGATTGATCAGTTTTGTAGGATTTAAGTAAGATAAAATATTGTACAAATAATAAAAAAAAAAAATTCTGAGATTATATATTCGACCTGAAAATGTTGTTTTCTAAATAAATAGAAAGGTTTTTTTAAACAAAATGAAAATAATAAAAAAAACATCAATAATACATAATACTAATCGAAATGCAAGATTCTTGCAATGGTGAAGGTATTTAAGACTTCAACAATAATGTTTTATCCTCTTTTTCCTCTGACCGCCATTTTAGCTCTTCATCGCCCCCTTGTAGCCTTTAACCGCCCCCAATTTGTCCTTAAGGCCACCATCGCCCTCGTTGAGAAGCACTGGGTAAACTAGTTCTCCATTCGAGAGGTGATAGGTTGTATTATTGATATTTGATTCATCGTCTCCATCCCTGTCAGTCTGTTTTATATTTTAATCAGTAAGTTTTAAGTAATTTATTGTATGTTATTAGTGATCGCGTCAAAGCAGGTGAGAAAAATATCCGAGTGGTCAATGAATGGTTAAAATAACCTAGAAATTACCATTGGCGGCAGAAGTTCGTTATTTGCCCATGGAAAGTTGTCTATCGCTGTAATCTCCATCAACAACAGTTGGAGCGGGACGGGAGATGACGGAGATAGGGACAGCTGTACAGGCTTTTAGACCTAGGCTCGTTAATTCAAACCAACTCAAAAAACAACATGTTATGTTTGAGTCCTAAGTCCAATTTCGCAATATTTCGCAGAAATTGTTTAATTATGTTTAATCAAGTCATTAGCTTTTAATATGATTTCACTTCATCATGGTATGTACTTACCTGACCGAAGCATATTTTGGTAAGCTTATCTAAAACCAGCTCATCGGGTTGGCGACTGTTTCTTCCTCTTTACCCTGTCTTGGCGGTTAAAAATTAATGTTTTTTTTTTACATTAGCTCCACACAGGAGGCACTGAGGACAAAAAAACGCTCAGTGCCTATGTCATCTTTGGGACGTCCACATACTGTGTGGAAGTCCTTTTTAGGAAAAGGAAGGAGACGAAGTTCTGGGAAGAAAAAATGTATGAGGGGTGGGTACAAATCTGGGTGTCAATGTGTCCAGAAGTGACGTATGAATCCGTCCCTCCCACCGCGTTGCTAGGCGATGGATCGAAAGAGTCCGGTCGAAGACGTCAAAAAGTCATGAAACATACCGAACCACCTTGGGTGACTTATAGAAGAAGTGTTGGATATCCAACAAGTGGTTCTCGGGGCGGCGGTACCCATACCCGCCTCCCAAATTGAGGTAATGCGCATAAACACAATTAAAAAAATGTGCAGCCCTTGAGGTGATTGGTTAAAACGGCCTTAAACCATACTTGAGGTCGGCTTTACCACACCAACGTTGAACGGGCGTGTAAAAATCTAATTAGTAAGACGGTATACGTGTTTATTACTGATTTAGAATTTATTACTGTTCGGTATTGCGTATTTGCGAATAGATTTGTGGACGCAACAGAAAAGGTGACAGATGCTTTGACGTGATCTATGATTCAAAATATTATTTCTTCTCTAATGGCAACTATTGGTATGAAATCGTAAGTATGAAAATAATGATCGTCCGAAGCAAAGATTTTTCGTATGGGTACCGATATAGTTTCCATGTGAGGATCGGCATGGAAACATACATCGTGTAAAACCTCCATTAAGCTGGGAATTCACGGACTGCTACAAGGCGTCCGTATCGACAGCTTCAAGCAGCTAATACAAAATCCACGACAGTATTTCGAAAAGATTTTTTTATAAAAACAGCATAACGATGCGCAGGCACTGCTTAGCTGCTTTAGCTGTCGATATTGACATTATGCATCTATTAAAAAAAATGTCACATGACCTTTATACCAAGCCCACATTGAAAGAATTTAAAAAAATGTTTAAACACATAAATTATAAACTAAACTTACACTTCTCAAATTATACTGAATCCATTAAATTTCATAATTTTTACTCCCTCCAAACACGACATCTAATTTTTGATCAAATCTTATTGTTTAAAATCCTAAATAATGGTCTGGACTCACCAGAACTTACCAATTTAATAAATCTTCATATTCCGTCTAGATCAACCCGACAATCAGATTTATTTTATTTACCCTCGTGTAGAACAAATATTCGAAAAATTCCCCAATTCCTTGTATATGTGCACAATATAAATACAAAATTTTACAGCATTGACATTTTTGGTAATAACCTAAAGAAATATCGATATGAAGTAATGCGTACGATCGATTATTAATATGAGAGTATGGAATGTATCGGGAGCATCTCCTATCCTCTTCCCATTTTCCTCTTCCTCTCCCCTTCCTTTAACACAAAATTAATTTTAAGTTATTAAAACTTCATTTCCAATGAACTTTAGCACAAAAAACTTCTGTGGCTTGACTTCAGTCAACTTGTATATTTATATTTGTATATTATGTAAAAGCTGTTTGTTTCTTACAAATAAATGACCAAAATGACGTCTACTTTTTTTACTCCAGATAAGCGCTGGAAGTCAGTAGGGTACGTCCTGTATACTATAATAAATTGTTCATGTTGCCATGATGTCCATATTAAGACACGTAATACGGTAAGTGTCCACTTCTCCCATTGTGTCCACTGGGCCAGTTGGTGTTCCAATAACCGGCCACTAGGGTCACCATTTTAATAATACGGCTGTAAAGGATGCAGCTGAAATAGAACCGAAGCGTCCCAATAACGTCACACCGAGTAAAATAAGGTCACCCAAACCGCAAAGCTAAACATTCAACTTTAAAGTTTACTTAACGCTTTGTTTTTTAATATATCTGTAGTTATGTTCGGTATTCTTTTTATTAATAAATAACTACGAAATTTGGATGAAGCGGTTTTTAAAAATACATCCGAAAACAATAAATAAAAGTAGAAAATAGGACAAAATGATTTACGAAAGGAAGGTTCGAGAATGTTCCGATGTCGATGTCGTGGTTGCTGGTACTGTACTGACCATTTCGTTCACGTTGTCGCTTATCTAGGTGAAAAATAAAACATTCTCGAAAATTCCAGTTGCTACAGAAACAAATATTAAAAAAATAAAAGAAAATTCAAGAAGCTTGTTTGGAAACTTCTAGAATAACGTTCGAGTCAAGTAGTGGCGCACCACTACATATCTATTTGAATTTCAATTTTGTTTTCTTGATTGAATAAATAAATGAATTAATGAAACACAATCTTGAAAGAAGTTAACCCACATCCCGACATCCGATCGAGCTGAAACTCGGCAGATAGACTCTTTGTCGATTTTTGGCGGAACTCAGGTGCACACATGCGCGCCAAAGCATTTTTCTGAAATTGGATTACATTATATTTAAAAAAAAAATACAGCAGTTAATACACGAAATGAATGTCGCTACTATTTAATTGGGATTTGGTTTAGGTATTAGCTATGTTGACTCAAGTTCCTGGGGAGGAATTTCCAATCCTCAATCAAACAAAAAACTCATAGGTTGCATGTTTTATGGTACAATCAGTATCTACAATGATATTGAGGAACTCATACGGCGCCTGTTTTATGGTACAATCCGGTATCTACAATAAATATTGAGGAACTTTTACGATGCGGTGTATGCGGAGCTTACTAAACGTTAATCAGGAAACCGGATTACCAATAATTTGAAGAGATTCTTAAATTCGTAAATTAGCAATAATCTTAAATCTAAACCTAAATCTCAAAAAAATCCTAACGAAGATTTTTAAACGGAGCAATTTCAATTTCAAAAAAAAATGTCTGGCCATATGAAAATTAGAAAGGGTTACCCTCACATTTCAAATCTTATATAGACCAGCTGACCGAGTGGGAAGAAATAATTATTATAAAGGTGTGTTTACACAAACGCTTGGTAAGCCGCAAAAATAAGAATTCCTATATTATCATTTTTTATTATGTACAGCAGAATATTTATTCCAATTACTGTACAATTTTACATAGTCATATCAGCATTTAGCTAGGTGACTCTTCAATAATTGTTTTCGGGCATTTTTTTGTATTCATAATGTAAATCAATTCGTGATAAAGATTAATCGACAATCGACGAGATTTAGCATTAAGCTTCGCCTTAATAAATAAAATACAACATCCCGATTGGGAATGTCATAGTCCAACTGATAGTTGGGACTCTGGTGCGGTATTTAGGTACTTATAAAAGGGGAGCTGATCATTCTGGAGGATTTGTTTTGGTTTTTTAAATTTAGTTTGGTTTCGTGGTGTCCGCATTTCGTTAGTTAGTTCATCCCGACCGTAATGTAAAGTGACAGGTCGATTGTGGCACAATAAAAGCATCTCCTGTCTACGTCTGGTAGGTGTTTCAGCTATAAGAGGATAATCGTTTATTATTAATGTTGTCTCGACTGGTTAGTGAGTGGTGACAGAATGTGGCTACTGTGAAATTTATTTTTATATTATTACGGCTGGGTTATCGGAAGATCGGTCTTCATCTCTTGTGGTTCGTCCTCTGGTTTGTTTTAAGACCCGGATCACCTCCTCTTAATCCTTTGTAGATCTTTCAGATATTTGCAAATTCTTGACAGCTGTGTCTTAAGGAGTATAATAAGAATATATAAAGCGACAGTGAATGGTAGAAGTAGTCGGGGACCCTCGAGGAAGGAGACATGGCTCGATCAAATAAATCAAATACTTGAGTCGGGTGATATAAATAATCAGAATAACGGAAGATTATGTACTATATTGTACTAGTGTTAATAAAGCAAGGAGTGTGTTCCAAAATAGATCTGTGTGGTGGCTCATTCTCTCTGCCCACCCCTGTCCCTGTGGGGAAAAGCCGTGATAGTCAGTTCATTTAAATATTTTTACAATTACCGCGCTCCTACTACACGGATAAAAATGAGCATTTCTGATTTATTAAAATCCGGTTAAAATTGGGAATGCAGACAGTTTCCAGTTAAACGTTTAAAACATTCCTAATATATCGGAACATGTGTTCATGCACCTGCATTTGCCCTGATAATATACGAACACGTGTTCCGAAGTCGCGTTAATACATTCCTTTATTACTAAAAGTTTAACAGGAAACCTATCAATTCATTCGTTATGGGCCTGTAGTCCCGTTATTAACCGGATTTCAAATAATTAGATGAGATTCTTAATACAGTAGCAATCTTTTAAATGAGTAAGTTTTCTCCGTGAAAAGTTAACTCCCTGAAAGATCATCCTTCAGAATTGATACATGGTTTGAAACAGCCATGTTTAGTGACCAAACCTGAATAGCTAGGTACTTCCGTCAAATTGCTCTTTCCAATTACTTCTATCCCCTACGCACTTCTTTCAACCTTACAATTAGCGGTATTTCACGAATATAAATTAGAAATCTGTAATTGTTAATGTTTGACAACATTAGTTGTTGGTAACGTTTGATAACATTATTTGTTAGTAATGTTTGACAACATCAGTTGTTGGTAATGTTTGACATTAGTTGTTTGTAATGTTTGACAATATTAGTTGATGGTAATGTTTGAAAACATTAGTTTATTAGTATTTCACGAATATAAAATAGAAATCTATATTTGTTAATGGTAGACAATATTAGTTGTTGGTAATGTTTAACAACATTAGTTGTTTATAATGTTTGACAATATTAGTTGTTAGTAATGTTTGATAACATTAGTTGTTGGTAATGTTTGACATTAGTTGTTAGTAATGTTTGATAACATTAGTTGTTGGTAATGTTTGACACTAGTTGATAGTAATGTTTGATAACATTAGTTGTTGGTAATGTGGGACACTAGTTGTTAGTAATGTTTGATAACATTAGTTGTTGGTAATGTTTGACATTAGTTGTTAGTAATGTTTGGCAACATTAGTTGTTGGTAATGTTGGACACTAGTTGTTTGTAATGTTTGATAACATTAGTTTTTAACAAAATTACCAAGAGTAGGTAGGTACATATTAAAATAATCTACCTGTCTCAAAATTTCCCACAATAATAACAATACCTACATATTTATATACCTCGCCAATTTTATGCTCGTGGTCCAGAGAACTCGAATTTCTCTCGACCACAAACTGCCGAAATGTATTAATGTGGTTCGATTTCCATTTGCAAATTGCACTTTAAATTCAGTTCCATAAAAAAAGCGTATAAATTGACTATAAAGCAAAAATCTTCCCATAAACTTAACTCTTATCGCAGCTGTAAAGCTGCTCTCGAACGGTGAGCTCTGGTATTAATTTATTGAGCCATTTCAATCACATATTCGGTGGTCTACACCGCACCACATTCTCACATCGCCGACTCTGTGAGGCCCCATCTGTGTATCATGTGGGCACAGCGGCTATAGAAGCACCTTAACCTTTGATGACGGACCAGGTTTTGCGAGGCAATGAGAACGCAGGCTGTCTCTCGGTGGGGTCCTGTATGAGATGGGCATTTCCACGTTGGCCGTTTGCCACTCAAGTTTCCAGCTATCTTCTGGGGTTAGAGGTAATCGGAGGAGCCTCTCTCCTTCCGCCCAGAAGGGCTTTCGGGACTTCAAGCGGCATGTCGGGTGGGAGACGACATCTTCGTGCAAAGGTATTGCGCTTTATGGCAGAGCCTTCTTGTATTCCCCCAGTGTTGCAATTTCTCGCCTGATGTTTGGCGGGGTTATGTTTGCAAGTACGGGGAGCCAAGGGAGAGAAGTAGATTTAAGTCCCGCTGATGGGACTTTAAAATGAAAAACTTTGTTATGTAACAAATACAAGAAATTATACAGTGTATCAATTTTAGCATGAATGACTCACCACCTGATTACCCTAAACCATTTAGAAGTCCCCAGCAACGCCGGGTCAGCTAGTATATAATAAAACAGGAAAAATTCCATAATATACATATACTTCATAAACAGATAATCCCTGCAAATGTTGAAGTAAAACCTGTTTGTATGCTCGATAACGAATATCGAAATTTAAATGTTTGATCTGTTTTGAACCGAAACGCGAACCGAGCCACGGAATTACAGGAAAATATCGAAACAACTGCAAGCGGCGATTCGCGCCATTTGCGCTTGCTTCGGTCCTTTCCCATATGTTGAGGTTATGTTCGGCAGTTCGGCTCGCGTATGTGTATACGTAGCATATTGAGTTTTTCATTTGTATCTGTCATAACCAAGGATATTAGAATTAATATCTTTGGTCATAACGTAGTAGGTACGTGCAGTAGTGTTTGATAGCCTCCTGAACCCCGTACTAGCCCGTGCCAGATGGACGGCTGCAGTCAAAGTCTGACCTGTGACCTGCTCAGAGGTCAAATCGTAATTATTAAATGGGTTAGTCTCAATATTATTAATCATACTCTTCCAAAACAACTCAATATATAAACATGCCACTGGTCTTCATTTGTTTGTTGTCTGCGCTTTCCACAAAAATAGTTTATCTTCAGTTGTGTTTTTTTATATATTTGAAAGTTACCTTTTAAATGCAGATTCTCGGCCCGTTTCAGCTTTTGAACAAATTTTGATCATCAGAACAGCAATATCGTTACGCTTATCAAAAAAACAAAATTGCGCTAATTGGGCATTTGATTTTAATGTTACATTTAGTTAAGTTATTGTGCATTTGATGACAATGTTACATTTAATTTATATAAATAAGTTATTGTGCATTTGATGAAAATGTTACATTTAATTTATATAAATAAGTTATTGTGCATTTGATGAAAGTGTTACATTTAATTTATATAAATAAGTTATTGTGCATTTGATGAAAATCTCACATTTAATTTATATAAATAAGTTATTGTGCATTTGATTACAATGTTACATTTAATTTATAAGTTATTGTGCATTTGATTACAATGTTACATTTAATTTATATAAATAAGTTATTGTGAATTTGATGAAAATCTCACATTTAATTTATATAAATGAGTTATTGTGCATTTGATTACAATGTTACATTTAATTTATATAAATAAGTTATTGTGAATTTGATTACAATGTTACATTTAATTTATATAAATAAGTTATTGTGAATTTGACTACAATGTTACATTTAATTTATATAAATAAGTTATTGTGCATTTGATGAAAATGTTACATTTAATTTATATAAATAAGTTGTTGTGCATTTGATTACAATGTTACATTTATTTATATTCATAAGTTTGATTCATTGTGGCGCAACGCATCTAACCATTGTTGATTTAACTAACTAACCAACTAACCATCACGCCGTTTCCCCGCAGGGGTAGGCAGAGAGGACGGACCGCCAAACAACTCGGTCTTGGCACACACTCCTTGCCTCATTCACTTTCATACATCGTCTCACTCTTCTATTATTCTGACTCTTGACATGGCCCGACCAAGTATCTGATTCACTTGGTCGTGCCATGTCTACATGCCCAAACCATCTAAGCGTCCATTTCTTGATCTTACTCACTGCGCTTACATCAGCCTTGCACTCTTTGATTTAATATTATAAATATTTATGTTTCATTTATAAATGTCACATTATTGAATAAACGTGGCGTCGTTTCATCAGCTGTTTTTAAGTCATCGACAAAATAATCAACGGAATGAAACCTTGACCTCAGTTGTATCAATGCAATTCATTATAATACGCATTCGATATAAAATAATACATTAAAATTGAATAAATTATTATTATTATTTTACTACTGTTATTTTCTGACCACGATATATTCTTTGTTCTCCATATTCTGTTCATAACTATTTGGAACAGTAACAGTGTAGGCAAAGAGGATGGACTACTATTGACACTGACATTGATTCTTGTGTTTTATAGGTATCTCAGCCAGCACAAACCAAGTACCTACTCATACAGATGCATTTGTTGCATACAGCACGTTTAAATGATTGTTTTTTACTTCGGAAAAGAAAATTCCGGTGAAATTTAAATTTCTTATCACCATGAAATCTTGTTTAGTGAACTCAAATTTGCTTTGAATTTAAGTGTGATTATCAAAGTTTGTACTGATTGTGTGAAGAATTCAGACAAGCTCTAAAGTACGTACCTATAATATAATATTTTTTACAGATTTTTTTTTTTAATTGGGTTTCAAAGTTGGTACTGATTTGTCAAGAATTCAAACTATCCCGTGATTTTTCACGGGTCTGCGCTGGTTAATTACTAAAAATATTAATTTTGGTTGTCGGTGTTGTGTGTTAGTGCTGCGTGATATCTTGTTTAATGAACTCAAAATTGCTTTGAATTTATGGTATGTTGGAATTTTATAAATTGTAACTGATTGTCTGAATAATTCATACAAGCGATACTTACTTTAATATAATACTTACTTTAATATAATATTTAAACAGAAAATTATTTTCAAAATTGTAACTGAGTTGTCAAGCGTGGATCTTTAGTGGGTTCTACGCTAGTAAGTAATAAAATAACATACTGGAAATCATTTCTACTAATGAACTTGTAGGCCATCTTTTTCGCTGAAAACAATAATCAGTGACATTTGGCAAGGACATCGCTGTCGGAAGTCCAGTCATTCCCAATGTGGTTATCGACCACCAGGGGAGATTGGGGATGCATGATATGTAAATGGGGGTACACGAGAGTGGATCCCATTTAGGCCACATTTTTTGGGATTTTAACTTTTTATGGGTTCCTCGAATATTGTATTGAAAATCTCGAATCTTTCCAATTTTTCGGAGCAAATATTGTGGGGAATTAATTATTTCGAAGTTTCCTAACCGCCCCCTATGGATTTGAAAATATTGTGTGAGGAATCAGTGAATTCGAAAATATTGTTGGGGATAACTGTATTAGTATATATAATCAACCACCACAACATACCCAAAAACTGTAGAAACCAATAAAAACACTGAAAAAAAAATATTATTTCGTAATTCCCTAATCGTCCCCCCATGCATTTGAAAATATTGTGTGAGGAATCAGTGAATTCTAAAATATTGTGGGGAATTAATTGTTTCAAAATTCCCTAACCGCCCCCCATGGATTTGAAAATAGTGTGTGAGGAATCAGTGAATTCGAAAATATTGTGGGGAATTAATTGTTTCAAAATTCCCTAACCGCCCCCCATGGATTTGAAAATAGTGTGTGAGGTATCAGTGAATTCGAAAATATTGTGGGGAATTAATTGTTTCAAAATTCCCTAACCGCCCCCCATGGATTTGAAAATAGTGTGTGAGGAATCAGTGAATTCGAAAATATTGTGGGGAATTAATTGTTTCAAAATTCCCTAACCGCCCCCCATGGATTTGAAAATAGTGTGTGAGGAATCAGTGAATTCGAAAATATTGTGGGGAATTAATTGTTTCAAAATTCCTTAACCGCCCCCCATGGATTTGAAAATAGTGTGTGAGGAATCAGTGAATTCTAAAATATTGTGGGGAATTCAGCACCGAGCAATCGAGAATACCTAATACATACAAACCAATTCTGAAATCTATGGAAATTTCGGTTTGAAAAATCAATATCAGGAGAGCAGGGGATGTACCCAAAGCAAAAAAGTTTGGAGACTTCTGATATAGACCAATACACACAAAGCCCAGCCTGGCTTTTGCGGTTTAAAATTAATTTTGGCAATGAACAGAATTGTTATTTATATTGTGTGCCACATCGGATAGTGCATTTGAGAGGAAATCCGGACATTTATTTTTTGTTTATCTGACAAAAATGGGAACTTAATTTGACGCGATAAGGGGTTTAACCATGAGTTTATTTTACCGTTAATATGTTAATAACACTTATATATTAAATATTCATTTATTTTTACTGTTAATATCTCCCAATTAAATATGTTTTGCAGCGTGGGAAGGGAAATAAAAACGCGTAGAAACCTAACCTATTTAACCTAGTTTTTATCACTTTCCATGAGTTTATATCATTTTCAAGGGTGTGTTGAATTACCACTGTCCTGAGTTGACCGGTTACCGATAATCTGCAATCGATAATCGACAATCTATGATGAAGCAGCAAAAAAACGCTCGAAAGGTGACTCTACCGTCAAAAAAATTGAACAGCAATTTCTTTGTGTCTACTATTTCAAGGTTAAATTATTTGTTTAGTTTTTTAAAATTTTTTTAATGTTCCCAACCGTCTGAAGTCAGCTATGGCATTCTCAATTGGGGCATGTAGTGAGGCTGATGGTAGGGGGGAGGGGAAAGAGATAAGTAAGAGCAAGGTGCGGAAATACGTGGCTATTACTACACCAAATACGGCTATAACCATTTCAACAGCTTTTAGATTTTGAATAATGCTCTATCACCAAGGTGTATCAATGAGAGTATCTTCCACACTGTAGAGTTAAGTTATGAAACCATGAATAATAATAATAATATTTGGATAATTTTTATAGCGCCGTTTTTGTGCAAAATCACCTGACCTGCGTCTTCCTTTTCTCCGTCTTATAACAATCTCCCCCTGGATCATGAATTTGCTGATTTTTTGTTTCTTATAAAATGACCAGGATATTTGAGATTTATTCTTTAAATTATTAATTAAAGATGTTATTCCAAAAATATTATATATTTATTCAACATTTTTAATGAAATTCCACTCACTATTGTACACTATTTGTAAATAATTGAAATTTCCGGTTCAAAAGTCAGGCTATTAGACCACTACGCCACGAATACTGCATTCATACAAAAGAATAATCATACAAAACCGATGTAATTTTCTTATAGTAAATAAACATCTCTGTATATTTTTATTGAAACATGCCATAACTACTCCTTTCAAACAAATCATTTAATCTGTTCATTGTGTCTAATAATTGTATTTTTCTTTCTTTTCAGGTAAGCGTTCATCCACTTTTGACATCTTTTATAAATTCTCGGTAAGAAATACAAAATTTTATCTCGTGTAATATTCTTCTCCTTGTCTTGTATTGGGGTCGGGGTCTCTGTCCATCGCAGAGCAAGCCTCTCCTTGCACATCCTCTGGAGTTTAATTTCTTTCCCAGGTTTGTCTGTGGTGGCCTACGTCTTTCCTCTGGATTTGCTCCAGTATATAATACGAAAGACGGTCTTGAAAATATTGCGTTATCAACAATTAGTATGATTTTACGTTGCCAGATCGGTTAAAAAAAAATTGAAATATTTATAATTTTTAATGTATACATTGGCTCGATAACAGATTGATCCACCTATATCGCTGTGGAATAATGCCCGGGACCGGATTCCTTTGACGACTAGCTAGTAATTTGTTAGCTTTGAGAACTAGCTACTAGTTTGCTAGCTTTGAGGACTGGCTACTAGTTTCTTAGCTTTGAGGACTAGCTACAAGTTTTGTAGCTTGAGGACTAGATACTAGTTTGCTAGCTTTGAGGGCTGTCTTCTAGTTTCTCAGCTTTACGTACTAGCTACTAGTTTGCTAGCTTTGAGGACTGGCTACTAGTTTCTTAGATTTATGGACTAGCTACTAGTTTGTTAGCTTTGAGGACTATCTACTAGTTTGCTAGCTTTTAAGGCTGTCTTCTAGTTTCTTAGATTTATGGACTAGCTACTAGTTTGCTAGCTTTGAGGACTGGCTACTAGTCCTCAAAGCGTAGAATCTATCTAATAGTATTATTGTCCCAGCGTCTGGACGATGTAGGCCCTGTGATTGGTCAAATTCAAATTGTGTTTAAATAAGACTTTAAAGATTAAGACACGATTTCATACTGAAATAGAATCGCCATATATAATACGATATTTCTTTAAAAATATCGTTTCTGCTCATACAATTTTTGGATAATATCGAAGAAAATATGTTTTAGAAAGTTCATGATCCATTGGATTAATTACATTACAGTGAAAAATATCCACAATTACGTGATTACGTTTGACGTTTGACGAAAAAAGCACGCGTTCATTCAACATGGCCGATACGCACGTGTCAATAGATAGCCGACAGAGCGCTCCTCTGGCGGTGAAAGAACGAACCGAAAGTGGCTGGCGCGAATATTTAAATATGCAAAATTACTTGACCATTAACAAGCGTTTTATAAAAAGATTTCTTCTGGAAGTTTATTTAAACTTTGCAATGGCATCTATAATATTATTATGCGATCGTCTGGACGGTCTGGGCCCTCTGATAGATCGAATTCAAATAATTTTACCATAATTTACTCTATGCAAATATTATTTTGGTATTTTGGTTTCTTTTACAAGTAAGGAAATATTTAAAAAAAGGTTATTATAGGTTAGGATAGGCTATGTTGGGTTATGCTAGGTTAGGTTAGATTAGGTTGGATTAGTATAGTTCAAGTTAGTTTATAGATAAGGTTAGATTAAGTTGGATTATTATAGGTTAGGATAAGTCAGGTTATGTTAGGTTAGGTAACGTTAGTTTGGGTTATTATGGGTTAGGTTAGGTTGGGTTATTATAGGTTAGGTTGGATTTTTATAGGTTAGGTTAGGTTAGGATTGGTTAGGTTAGGATTGGTTCGGTTAGGTTAGGTTGGGTTAGGCTAGATTGGATTATTATGGGTTAGGTTAGGATATAGGTTAGGTTAGGTTGGATTATTATAGGTGAGGTAAGCTTAGGTCAGGTTAGATTATTATAGGTTAGGATAGGATATAGCTTAGGTTGGATTATTTTAGGTTAGGTTAGGACATAGGTTAGGCTGGATTATTATAGGTTAGGCTGGATTATTATAGGTTAGGTTATTTTATTATAGGTGAGGTTAAATAAAATAATAGTCAAAAAATCATTTGTGCTAAGTAGGCACTATTTTGCCGGAATATTGTATTACATTATATTTTTTTAATTTACGTTTTTCAATTGTCTCTAGCCGCTCATTTCAGGAATACCGACAAAAGAAAATGTTATCAACAGAAATTATTCAGGCTGTCATCCCATACAGCGAAAGCGAATTTTCATTTTACGTAATTAAAAATTAAAAAGCTAAAATTAAAATTTTCCCAAATGCTGTTCGATTCCTATTATAGTAATTAAGGTAAATCAGAAGGTATTATTGAAAAATATTTCCTATTTTCCGTGTCAAGCGATTCCGAATATTTACCTATATTAATTTACCTTTAGCCATTTAGGCAATTATTCGGGAAAGGTAAAGTTTTACCCGAACAACTGTCATTCTTATTATGCCTAAACGCCTTCCTGTTCCGTGTTTTAACAATATATACTCACCCTCTCTCTGTGAATGACCTAATATCTACCTATTAAATGTAACTGTTGTTAGTATCACTTAAACTGGGCGAAGCCCAACCGAGTGCCGCCCGCAGGGCCTAGCAGAAAAAAACCCGCGGAGCGGGTTTTTAACTGCTAGTTGAGATTGAATTTGTTAAAACCGGCAAATCGGCCCAATTTTAACCCGTAAGCAGCGAAGGAGTGTTGAGTATTGCATTTAGTACCCAAACTTGACAAAAATTTGTTAGTTGTGGACTTCCCGTATGGTACACATGACATCAGAACTCATTCGGAGCGTTTTGATGTATTAATAATTATGTGCCCGGGCAGGGCAAGGGTCGTGAGTTCGAGTCCTAGATGTGACTTCGGTAATATTGTCTTCAATAATTAAATAAATTATTTAATCGTTCATCAAGAACGATTTATTAATTCCACGAATCATTCAATAATACAACATGATTAGTTTTTTCTTTGATTTTATATTCTTCATTGGAATTCCATTATGTGAATTACTATGTTCTTTTTACTAACCATTTTGCTCGTACAAACACGTCTCCTCATAACACAAGCGTCCTTCAAACATTTAAAACCGAGACCTCTTTGTGTACATATTATGCAGATAAGAAACAATAATATATATATTATATTATGTCGAATGAAATGAAAAATGATTTTGCAGCAAATATTTTGTTATTTGAACTTCAATAAAATACGCAACGTAATGTTTTAGCAATGTCAGCGAACATACTGCAACGCTCCATACATAAAACATCGTCCATTATGTAAAGTCATCATATAAAAGACATCGTTCCCTTGGCGGCTATCGGCGCAGTTCAAGGATATCGTCTTTTTTATCTATGCCATGACGAAATAGCATAGACAATAAACACTTAGACGTAGTCAATACAGGCACAGGTACACTCACAGGGGCAGACTGACAATCAAATTTTTTAAATTTTTATTTTATTAATACAAGACTTAGAGGGTACATATGGTTTTTGTGATATTTCACCCTCCATGCTAGGGATGACCCTGTGTTATGGCGGGTGAGAGATTTTAGAGTTTGAACAGAATTTATACATTACTATAATATGAAAAAGAAAAATGATGTAAAGCTAGTTTGGGTTGCAAGAAGAGAATGGAGAAGTTAGAGAATTATAAGAAGATGAAAAATTTGAGAAATTATTAGTAAATAGATCACACTAATTAATTATGTACATTCTATACCGCTAAGTTAGGGAATAAGGATATATTATGTTTTGTCTGAAAGGTGATTAAATTGATAGAGCGTAGAATGAATGGGTATTGTAGTTGTAATGTATTCCGTGTGTAAGGATCCATTTCGTAATTTGTTTTTTAAAGGAATGGGATTGACTCACTATTTTTAGGTTTTCAGGGATAAGGTTAAAAATTTTAGGAGCTAGGAAGAAAAATTGTCTTTGAACTGACATGGTATGTAGTGAAGGTACTTTGTAGTGACCGTTGGTTATTGTTCTGGTGGTATAGTTGTGTTGTAAAAGAGTTTTGTTTTTATATTTGAACAGGAAATGTATTAGTGAAAATTTTAGGCGGAGTTGTCGTATGTTTAAGTCCTTATAATCTATGAGGAGTCGAGTGGAGGGGTATCTTGTCGAGATTTATTATTTTAGACTTTAATTAATCAATTAAAGTCTAAAATAATAAAATGAATTGTACAAATGAATCATTGAATAAGAAGATAAAACTAATAAATCAAAACGAAATGTGAAGCAGAACATGCCACAACATAAAATAAAAAGGTAACCCATTATTTAGTCTTACTGGGAGAACGTCTCGACGCTCTCGGCCATTGCGACCTGATTTTTTTACGTCATTTTTGTCGGGTATAATGAAGAATATAAATAAATAAATTGAAATATCAATAGAATGAATTTATTTCTGTCAAACAGTTTTTTATACCAATTTATCAAAAAATGTACTGTAATAAATGTAATGTAATAAGGCCTATGGATAATTTATCTATCGAAATAGGTCTTATGGAAAATGTACCTATGCAAATAAGGATTATGGAAAAGTACCTATAGAAATAAGGCTTATGGAAAATGTACACATCTAAATAAGTCTTATGGAAAATTTACCTATGCAAATAAGGCTTATGGAAAACTTACCTATCGAAATAAGTCTTATGGAAAATGTACCTATCGAAATAAGGCTTATGGAAAATGTATCTATGGAAATAAGGCTTATGAAAAACGTACCTTTCGAAATAAGTATTATGTAAAATGTACCTATCGAAATAAGGCTTATGGAAAATGTACCTATGGAAATAAGGCTTATGGAAAATGTACCTATCGAAATAAGGCTTATGGAAAATGTACCTATGGAAATAAGGTTTATGGAAAATGTACCTATGGAAATATGGCTTATGGAAAATGTACCTTTGGAAATAAGGCTTATGGAAAACGTACCTTTCGAAATAAGGCTTATGGAAAATGTACTAAACGAAATAAAACTTATGGAAAATGTACCTATTGTTAAAATAAAACATTAGTAAAGTAGCTTGTCTCGACACAGTAAATCTAATGGACTAGGCTCAGTAAAAATATGCGTAAGCCTTACATAAATAAATGTTACTAATAAATCATAAATAAATGCTAAATACCAAGAATACAAACAGTATTGCAATATCACGATAACTAGGAATGTGTTTCCAACGTCAACTCATACTTGGAAATACCCGGAAATCCAACACACCGGTGCTACTATTGATAATAGAAACAAAGGAAGATATAGCATAGAAGTGTATCAAAATGCACGGACTATCGAAGCGGTAAAATCAGTAAAAGTTATTCGTGTTGAATATACATGGAAATTTTTATACATGGACATTTTTATACATGGACATTTTTGCAAAAGTTTGCACATTGCGTTTTTGTTATTTTCCATGATTTTGAAGAATATTGGAAAGTTATATGTTTTTAACATGCAAATTCATTCATTTTTTTATTTTCTTTTTTTAGTTCCATTACGTGACCACATTTTAGACCTTTTTGAGGGCTTTTATATAGGAGTAGTTAATAAAATTATACACAATTATATTATCTACTACTAAACCGTTATTTTTTTATGCGTTACTGAAGTCCCCCAGCAACAGTCTTCTTTTTAATAAGTGTTAAATTGAAAATGTCCATTGAAGAATTTACATTATTACACTCCATTAGTATTCTGGCCTATGAGGAGTACATCAAATATTATGGTAATTAGTCTCAGAATTTATACACTGAAGAATATAAACAAAACAAAAAAAAGTCGACTTTTAGTTCACTTTTTCTTTCCACTGATATCAGATGTATTGGCGGAAACTTATAAATAAAACGTTAAAGTAAAGGAATGGACAATATACCAATGATATAAATTTTGGCGAAAGTACCAGATGCGGTTTGAAATAGTATATTTTCAAATAATGATCCGGTTTCATCCTAATATACAGGGTTTTCCAATAAGAGGTGTTATTTTGATATTCAATCGTAAAAGATCAATGGTTTCGTTGCTTGTGTGGCACGTAGCGCCGTTTTGTTGTAAGTAAACGTTTTTCAGATCAATACCATCTAATTCCGGCTATAAAAAATCATTAATCATCTCTCGATAGCGCAATCCATTCACCGTAACTGTTGCTCCAGCCTCATTTTCGAAAAAGTAAGGTCCAATGACTCCGCCGGACCATAAACCGCACCAAACAGTCACGCATTGAGGATAGAGAGGCTTTTAAACAATAACTCTTGGGTTTTCCGAGCCCCAAATGCAACAATTTTGCTTGTTGACGAAGCCACCGAGGTGGAAATGGGCCTCATCACTCAAGATGATTTGCATTTGATTCACTCAAGTGAATTTTAATAATTTCAATGCGTTGTTGAAGCGTGTATCGTTCCATTTTTATTAATGGCGTAGTTTCTACTTGTCAAATGTTAAAAAAATGACAGCTTCAATAGTAACATCTACCGAAATAGCGGGCTAATTAAAATAACACCTCTTATTGGAAAACCCTGTACAATGGTTTATGGCCCATCTCTCTTGTTTCTAATATCTATGTATGTACATATGGAAATATCCGGTAGTCTAACCAACCAGTTCTACCCTGCACAAGTAACACAGAATACCTAACAGAGGCCAGAATAACACCGTGACTGTGGGGATTATCCAATATTATCCAAGCTAAAAAATGGCATCTAATACCCGCGATGTATCTATATAATATTATGTATTATTATTTGCAATCACGCTTGCTACTATATCCATAATTCCATACTCGGAACTCAAAACTTGATCTCGTCGTTTCATAGCCGGACCCAACTGCTGTTGATAACAAGCAAGCACGAAGTATTCATTAATTTTATATTTTGTAATGTAAGTTTGATAACAAGTTTTTATATGTATACTGTACACATACATGTGTGGAGTTAATATTAGAAAAATTAACACATATTATAAGAGGTAAAACAAATACGCAACTGAATTTTTGACTTACGTGTATCCGTGTATGTGAAAATCTTAAGATATAATACATTGCTTATCTAGTCAAAGGGGGTTCTTTATCTGTTGTGTAAACTTGAAATAACAATAATTTCTCATAGAATTTCGGAATTTTAAATATTCTATATATTTCTTCATTTTAAAGATGTCGTTCAAACAAATAATATTTTAGAAACTAGATAAAATCGCATTTTAGATTTCTGTATTTGAAAAATATTTAAACGTTGAAAAAGTTGAAAAAAGCTTATTAAAAATTCAAAGAACGCATTTATTTTATTTAAGAGTTTTGCAAGATAACTGTGATTTCACTTTTTATCTCTTTCATACAATTAAAAATGATTCAAAATTTTAATAATAATTCTCAGAGAATACCCAAAAAAATCAGACATCTTGGATCCATTTTATCATTAATATAAACGTTGTTTTTTTTTCTTTATATTTATCTCACATGCGAATTGCATTTATGTGATTAAACAATATCATTTCGATGGATGTTTTATTAAATTCACACAGTAAAAGTCAATTAAAAATTAGGTTATAACCTCGCTTTTTCCGATAAGATGAAACTATGTTATTCACAATATTACATTATTAATGGATTAAAACTGACAAAAATAGCACAAATTATGGTAAATATACTAATGTTAAAATTAATTGGTCATTAGAATAGATATTATTATCAAAAATATTATTGTAATCACACATGACAAACTAATGCAGTCAATCGCGAGAAACTGACGTGCATGCGTAAAAGTAGCGCATGAGAAATGCAATGTTGCGAGACATGTTTATCAGTAATAATTCTAAATAAACAGTGTACAATCTTTGTATAATGTGTAACAAAAACTGATTGTGAATGGTTTTTGTTTATGTATTAGTAAGATCGTTAGTAGCAATATGAATGGTTGATTAGTTATAATATGGCGCCGATTTTATGGACATTGGAATGGACAAAAATCTAAATTTAGTAGGATCCAACATATTATATTCTCGGTGGACGTTGAAAATTCTAATTTTAGTGAGACATTTTTTGAAAGCTTTGTTTAGCGATGGTTAAAAGTTATTAATAACTCAATAATACTTATTTTAAAGGAAATTTGAAGAAAATCTTGAGCAGTGGCGTGTCAACTATCTAGACCAGCGTTTCCCAAAAGGTGTTCCGCGGAACCCTGGGGTTCCGTAGAAGCATCACAAGGGTTCCGCGTTCCGTCCGGATTTAACATATGTATTTAACAAAAAAAATAATGCGCACGGGAGCTAGATCCAGCGCGCTTGACCGCCATCGCCTCCTCCCGCCACCCGCGACCCGTATCGCCCGCCAGTCGAGTCTATGACTGTGACATGAGAGAACGTGTGTGTTCTCGTTCTTTTTTAATTCGTGTGAACTTACAAAGGTGACATTCCAGTGATATTGTTATTCCTGTTCTTATAATCTTGTATTTACGATATCCGTTTTAGGTAAGTATTTTTTTTATTTGTTACCAATTGCAGATAGTGCCAAAACAAATAAAAACGATTTATTCATATTCATGTTATTTTTTATTTCAGCCTTTATTAAAAAATGAATAACTGGCTCAAAACAGGGCGCTTACAAAGTGGCATAAGTGCTTCATTAAGTTCATCGTCAGCAAATAATGAAAGTATTTCAGAAGAAGCTGTTTATTTATCCGTAAGTATATTATACTTACCTAGCAATAGTAATCATTTAGGCCCAGTTCATGAACATATTTTGATTGGTGACAACCGTGACAACCCTGACAAATTACTTTAATGTAGTATAACTGACGCAGGGATGTTCGACTTTAGCCTTTTAAACAGCAAATGCCATCTAATTTTGATATAAATGAATCACGCCCGAAAAAGGGGTCAAATTCCAGACTGTGCCAAAGGAAGATTTGGGGTGGGACTGTTCTTTTTAGCCAACACCAAACTGCATCTTGCCGTCACATTACTAATGTTTTTTATTTCATTCCAGGATATCGTAAATACTGAAGGATATTGTCCTGAGCAGGAAAGACAAAATACACCAACGACTAAAAGGGCTGGACAATCTCAGGACAACACTACTTCAAAAAAGAGAAAATATGACGAATCTAACTTGTCCTTTGGATTTATTTCTGTAGGAATGCTTGAGAATACGGATGGTCAATGTTTTATCTGCAACAAAATCATATGTAATAGCTCTCTGGCACCTGCAAAGCTAAAACGACATCTTAATACCAACCACCCGCAATTAAAAGACAAAAGCTTAGACTTTTTTAAAAGATACAAAGATACACATAAAACCAGTGTAGCTGCTTTACATAAATATGTTAAAACTGATAACGAGAATGCCACCGAAGCATCATTCCTGTTAAGTTACAGGATTGCTCGTGCTGGCAAACCACACACGATTGCAGAGACTTTAATAAAACCCTGTATGACAGAAATTGTCAAGTGTGTACTTGGCGAAGACGCAGCGAAGAAAGTTGCAGCAGTTCAGAGTTCCAATAATGTCATATCTGATCGAATCCATAAAATATCTGACCACATTGAAGATGAATTGATTTGTAGATTGAAAAGTAGTGAAATGTTTGCAATGCAACTCGACGAAAGTACAGATGTCGCTGAACTATCAATACTATTTTCGTAAGATACCCCT
This sequence comes from Hesperophylax magnus, assembly GCA_026573805.1. Taxonomy (NCBI): domain Eukaryota; kingdom Metazoa; phylum Arthropoda; class Insecta; order Trichoptera; family Limnephilidae; genus Hesperophylax; species Hesperophylax magnus. The sequence goes on along the minus strand of JAIUSX010000184.1, from coordinate 4,599,338 downwards.
TCGGGGGATCTATTGAAGAGGATATGTTAATTTGTGCTCCTTTGGAGACCAACACCACTGGAGAAGAAATTTTCAAAGTCATTGATAATTACATGAATGTACATAACATTCATTGGAAAAAATGTGTCGATGTATGTAGCGATGGAGCTGCCACTTTGACTGGCAAAATAAAAGGTACTGTAACAAGAATTAAGAATGTTTCACCTAAATGCAGCAGCAGTCACTGCGTTTTACATCGACATGCCCTTGTCGTAAAAAAAATACCACACGAGGTAAAGAAAGTTCTAGATCAAGCCGTACATATTGTGAATTACGTTAAATCACGTCCGCTCCAATTGAGACTTTTTAAAAAAGTGTGTGAAGATATAGGAAGTCAGCATCAATCACTTCTTCTTCACACGGAAGTAAGATGGCTTTCCAAAGGAAAAGTATTATCAAGATTGTTTGAATTGCGCAACGAACTAGTGGTATTTTTTTCCAAAGAATCGCTTTCTTCATCTTTGAGTGGTCTTGTTTAACTATTGCACGACGAGCAATGGCTAATGAAACTGGCGTATTTGGCAGACATATTTGATAAACTGAATGTAATTTGCAAGTCATTGCAAGGAAGAAACACAAATATTTTTACAGTAAACGACAAAATCTCTTCTCTTAGAAAGAAACTTGTCTTCTGGATAGAATGTGTTGAACAGAAACAGTACCAATGTTTTACTCTTTTAAACGAGTTTCTGGAAAAAAATGAGTTGCAAGTAACCTCAGATGTTGAAAAATGCATTGACGAACATTTGATGGCCCTCAACAAATCTCTGGAACAGTATTTTCCTGAAAAAAACCTGCAGGACATTGACTGGGTACAGAATCCATTCCTAGTTCACAGGACACCGTCGACTCTTACAGCAACAGAGAACGAGGCTTTGATTGATATCATCTGTTCTTCTTCCTTACAACAAAAGTTTAATTCAGAAAAAACTAATCTGGATGAGTTTTGGATTCGACTTAAAAACGAATATCCAGAAGTCGTCGAGAAGGCTATCACAGTTTTGTTACCGTTTGTGACCACTTACCGATGTGAAACTGGTTTTTCGGCTTACGCTTACACAAAAAACAAATACAGAAACAGACTGGATGCAGCTCCAGATCGTCGTATTCAGCTGTCTGACATAAAGCCTGACTATTTTAACAAAAAATGTAAAAAGATATAACTCTTCACATTAAATTAAGTTTTACACAAAACTTTTGATCTTTCTTTTCATGGTTAACATGAAAGTATTAAATCTACAAGTTTATCTTTTTCTTATAAAAATAGGGTTCCGCCTAGAAAAGTATGATCGATAAGGGTTCCGGGGTGAAAAAAAATTGGGAAACGCTGATCTAGACAGCCACCAAAGATTGGGGTAAATACATGAAAGCATGATACGAATTAATTGGTTTTACGCAAAATTATCGTAATCAAATGATCGTAATGATCGTAACTCTCAAATGATAAGCAAAATGATCGTAATCAAATGATCGTAACTCTCAAATGATAAGCAAAATGATCGTAATCAAATGATCGTAACTCTCAAATGATAAGCAAAATGATCGTAATCAAATAATCGTAACTCTCAAATGATAAGCAAAATGATCGTAATCAAATAATCGTAACCCTAAAATGATAAGCAAAATGATCGTAGGCAAATAATAAGCATATGATTGTAAGCTAATAATATCAAATTGTAATTTATAATAAAAATGCGCTTACGATCTCCTAGTAGAACTCCTTTTTAATTTTAACTTTTTCTTTTACATATTCAATTATATTTTTTATTTAATTTATAAAAAAAACGGTTAATGTGTAAATTAAATAATACTATTGCTGTAATGTAAAAGAAACACTTTAAATTAAAATTTAAATTAATGACAATAAATACTTCATTTGTAGAACTCCATTTTAATTAAAATGTTTCCTTTTATATTTTCCGATTATGTCTGGGTTAAATCTTCCCCACAGGAAAAACTAAACCCTTCCACACATTTTTCCACAAAGATCATAAGCATAATGAATACAAAACAATACAAGAACAAAGAACAACACGTCAACTCACCAGAGATCAAATGGGAAAATAATTCACTGACTCCAGATATTTTCGTATCAGAGGGTTCGGCTCGGTAGAACTCCTAACTGAACTTTTAAATCCTACTGATCCCTCAATATAAATATTTAAAAAATCTTTTGTAATCCTACATGTATTTAAAATGACTGATTTTTGAATTTTTATATATAAATTCTTTGACAGATCTAATACGCCTAAATTTTGAATGAGAGAGCTAGGTATAATGCCAGTAGCCGAAATAACAAATGGTAAAAATTTTATAGTCCGAGAATGCCAAATTCTTTTAATCCCATTTCCGAAATCTGAGTACAGAAACAGATTTTTAAATATTACAGGAATTTGGAATAGCGACATCAATGATATAAGTTAGTATTTTTTTAAATTTTGTCATGTAAAACTATATCGGGTCTATTATGGCTAATCGTTCGGTCTGTTAGTAGTTTTATCATAATATATTTTATAAAATTCATTTTCTAAAAATGAATTTGGTTCGTATTCATAATATGGTACTATATTACGTCAGTCAATCAAGTTATGCTTAATTACCAGGCGAATTATTTTTAAAACTTGATTGTGCCTAAATGTATACTCGGACAGCGCCAATACAGAACATCCCATATAATATGTTCTATAGTTTCCGGAAAAGCCAAACATTTTCTACATAAATCATCAGTTTGATTTGTATCTTTGATTATATGTTTCATATAATTTTTAGTATTAATGACTCTATTCTGAATGACAAGCATAAATCCTTCTATTTCTGCGCTCAACCCTCCAATACTCAACCATTTGTTTGACGAAAATTTGTCAACATACGTTTGGTTGAGATAATTGAAGTGTTTTGCGTGAATAATTTTATTTGGACAGGAATCCAACAATTCCTTTTATTGTTTAATTTATTATTTCTTCAATAATATTATTATTAAATTTTATAAAAAAACGGTTTATCTGTAAATGAAATAATAATATTATTAGATATTCATAATATAGGGCTTTCCAATAAGAGGTGTTATTTTCTTATGTATATAAATTTTTTTTTTTTACATACATAAACACACACTTGCCATAAACTACACATCACTTCTTATCACTTATTACTTTCTTATCACTTCTTTTATTTTATTATGTATATAAATAAAAAATGACAGCTTCAAAAGTAACATCTACCGAAATAGCGGGCTATTCAAAATAACACCTCTTATTGGAAAACCCTACATATTAAAAAATATTTTGAGGTTTAAAATTATTTTCATGATAGGTGTGAAGTTCAATTTTCAGTCAACAGTCATTTCTAAAATTATGAATTAATTGAGTGAAGAGACGTTAATGAGACAATGCGCTTGATTTCACTGAACTAGGTCCAGTGGACATACTTTAGCGGCCCGTTCATTGGCTGTCCTTTACATACGCGGTGCTACATTTTTTCATACGATTTGTATGAATATAACGTGTTTTGTATTTTTATAATGTCAATTTTACTAAAGATATTTGATGGCAGACCTGAAAAAAAGATACCTAATTTCTCACTGCACGCCCCTGTTACTATAATGCAGGGTTTTCCAATAAGAGGTGTTATTTTGAATAGCCCGCTATTTCGGTATATGTTACTTTTGAAGCTGTCATTTTTTGACATTTGACAAGTAGAAACTACGCCATTAATAAAAATGGAACGATACACGCTTCAACAACGCATTGAAATTATTAAAATTCACTTGAGTGAATCAAATGCAAATCATCTTGAGTGATGAGGCCCATTTCCACCTCGGTGGTTTCGTCAACAAGCAAAATTGTCGCATCTGGGGCTCGGAAAACCCAAGAGTTATTGTTGAAAAGCCTCTCTATCCTCAACGTGTGACTGTTTGGTGCGGTTTATGGTCCGGCGGAGCCATTGGACCTTACTTTTTCGAAAATGAAGCTGGAGCAACAGTTACGGTGAATGGATTGCGCTGTCGAGAGATGATTAATGATTTTTTATGGCCGGAATTGGATGGTATTGATCTGGACAACGTTTACTTTCAACAAGACGGCGCTACGTGCCACACATGCAACAAACCATTGATCTTTTACTATTGAATATCAAAATAACACCTCTTATTGGAAAACCCATTAGTTTTAGAAATAGATTATCAGTAAATAATAATGTATGAGTTATTTTCATAACCAGTTAACTATAGCCACCGTGACGAAGGTGCCACAGTAATTAGTATGGACGTGATTGCACCTAGAAGATTGAATCATCTACAACACATCGTGCTTGTGAAATAATGCACTATTGCACTGTATGCATTCTATTCTCAGTCTAATCCAGTGGTCGCAAATTGCCGCTGGCGAGTCACGCGCGGCTCTTTGGCTACTTCGACGAATAACGTATGTCGAATACTATTTATTTGACCATTTCAATATACATAATAAATAAATTGGAATGGGATATGTAATTAAAAAAATAGGTTTTGGCATTTTATATGCATCTTCACCCCTACTCCGCGGCTTCAAATTGTTCTAGAATAGCTCCGTCCAGGAGTTTGCACTCGCTGAAATTGCTGATTTGTAAAATTGTCGTTAATTTTTAAATCTGCGATATAAGTGTCCGTAAGTACTTAGATTTGTAATTAAAATATCAGTTAGTTATTTTGATAGTTTTTTTAAAATTTATTTTTATCATCATTATCACTATATATTATGATAATATTATTATGTGGTTATCTTCCAGATTTCTTTGTTATAAAAGAATGTGGGTACTCCGTTACTATTCGGTTTTATTCATGTAGCTACAAGTATTGATACAGTGGACAATATAAGAGTTTGTTATTGGAAGGAGGACGAGTTACAACAGACATGCCTTTTTATACGTCTCGGTCATGCTCTCTCACTCAGATATGCCTGTCTCTTGACATACGTTCACCACACATATATAGTTTTATGAGTCTGGTCTGAAGAAGTCAACTCTTAGATCAGCAACATCATCGGCTATAGGAAGACTTATGGAACCTACGCGCAAGCGAAATACTAAGTTGGGTGATCGCGCTTTCAGAGCATCTGGGCCAAAGGCTTGGAATAAACTCCCTCCTAAATTAAGATCCATAACAAGTCCAACAAAACTTACCTTTTTAAGCTGTCATACCCTTAAATTAAATATACCACTCCTGAGAACAGCATTCTTGTACAGCCTATAATACATCCTAAACACACTTTTCTTATTAAATTTAAATTATTCGAAATCTGTCTTTACCGATGGACGGATCACAATTAAGAAAATGAATTCTGATCAAAACCTTGTACTGTGGTACCACCAATTTCCATTTTTCTAATTATGTCCTGTGCGTTTGAACCGTATCTAAATTTCTCCAATAAACAATAAACAGTGTTAATCTCAAGTGACCTACCAGGTACATTATTAGTATGGAACTGTATATTATCTGCCTGTATAAAACTAAATAAATAATAATACTAACATATGTACATTCTAGCATCACGTTTATCAATCAAATGCATTGTACATATAGCTTTGTATTTGTGATCGACGAAGCGGTGGATGCAATCTGTTAGCCATCAATTGATAATAGTTTGACTAGTCTATAGTTAGTAATGAAATATTACATGCATCAAATAATATGTAAACACTAATTTATGTATCCAATACGTCTGTCTCGACATAGGTATATCCTAGTGAGACAGACATCGAAAAACACCTGTAAAAAATTATAGAAATGTAGCATATATTTGTACAGCGCCCCTGAGGAGATTTTTCACAAAAAGGGAGGCTATACAAAACATCAAAATATTATTATTATTATTATTAATTATATATATGTTTCATAATAAAACTAATAAATAAAAATAATATTCAGTGTTCCCTAACCGACTACTAAAAACATGGTAATTGTAAAGAAACTTGTCTCAAAGGAGATTTGAATCCGTTGTACTGCTGATATTTGGCTTTCTTAAGGCGATGCCATACATAGTAATGCAAAATTATGTGTTTTTGGTTTAAAAATTTGGTCGCGTAGAAATGTTTCAGATGATTTAATTAAATGCTGAGAGTAGAACACATCTTGGCCTTTGATATAATCGAGTATTTTTTAGATAAGTCATTTTATAAGCCCAGAAAAAAATAATGTAAAGGCCTATGAAAACTGCTTTAAAGTTCAAAATCTCCTACTTACGAACCCATTTTCGGTTATGATTTTATTGTATAATGTCGCAAATTAAGTTATTTATAAAATGATCGAAAAAAATTAAATATTTATGCCTGAATATCCACAAAATAAAATAAAAGGCACTTTTTGGCCATGTTTTTTTCTTGCATAAATCAAAACAGGCGGATGGTGTTAAGCGGGAATTTAAACCTTATCGCCATCTACGTAAGGGTTGTTATTGATAGCGGCTCAATTTAAAATATTACACGACGTAGTGCATCGCCTTAACCAATGTGTTTGCCGACAACGCGTCTAATCTAAAGGATGTTCGTGTTCAAATTAACTCTGTACTTTGAAATTAAAATGATCTGAGGCCAATTTCAAGTTCAACGTAAATTTACATCATATTCACTTAAGTTGTGTGGTTCTTAAAAGTTTCCGCTGAAAACAACAACAAGATTTGTCAATTGATTAAAAAGTAACTTGTCATTGTTTTCTTGTTGGGAAAAGTATAAATATAGATAGCGTTTTTTTTCGAACAATGGAACAAGTCACAAGGACAGTCTCTCAATGTGACAAGACCATATTGTATTTTTTTAAATTATTTATCTTGATAAAATATAATACCTACTAATGATTTCTCAAAAGACATTATACACGTATATCCCCTACCTTTAAAATTTCCTCTCATAATTAATTTAAATTAATAAAACTTAAGTACTTATGCATTCTTCACAATGGACGTTAGTTATTCTAATTGAAATTTATAATGTTTCACCGAAGGAAAATTCTGATGAAAATGAAAATAGGTACTCATTTTCGTTGTGACTACGTCTATCTGTCTGTAACTCCGGTTCAGTGAGCTCTAGAAATCGGATTTGCTTCGAATTCAGAAAATGATTGCCATTTTCAAAGTTGGAACTGATTTGTCAAGAATTCAGACTACGCATGATTTTTCAGGGGTCTGCGCTTCCTTTAAAATAATAAAAAAACTTTTGGCTATCCATTTCTCGCCAAAAACAATAAGCAGTCATAAACATGACAAAATGCTGTTTCTCAGTTTGACAATGCAGTGACCAAACAATTTTTTTTTGTTTTGCTTGGGTCAACTCTAATAATTTCGCGGCCTGGTTAGTAGGTATGACGAAAATCTCATTGCGAATGGCATAAAAATATATAATTATAAATGTTAAGTACATAAGTTTATTAAAATTTAAACATTATTATTGTATTTTATGATAACTTTAGAGGCCGTCAATTTATTGACCGTGCAAATCCAGAATAGATTGGGAACAGATCGTGACAAAACGAAATTAAAAAAGTAGGAGTTCAAATTGCATAACAATGGTGTGATTATACCCAATGAGCGTGCACCGTTATTATTGCACACAGAAATGCATTTTGGAATTCATACCTTGTACATCGTTTTGTAGCTTATAATTAAAATTCCGTAGTCCTTCTGGATTGCAATTTGAGTGCAATCATATAGGTAAGGTTCTTCCATCGAAATATAGTATAAAACTAGGGCAGACCCTATAGTCGAGGGGTAAGGCTCTCGACTAGCAAGCTGTAGGTTGCGGGTTCAAATCTCGGCGTGCGGATTTGAGTTGATTTATTTCACAAATTACTAATCAATATATATATATATATTATAAAAGTAAGTGTACAATGAGCGTGCCGCTAAAACTCAGAAACGAGTCCCCGTACGACCAACGGAGTTATATGGTGCGGTAGCCCTCTATCCCACATCCATGAAGAAGGTTCCCGTTTTTACCTGAAGGGTTTGACGATATAAGGGGGGAAGCTTCGCCTTCTAGAAATTTCTAGAACAGTCCAGAACATTCGAGAGTATTCGAGTATTCCACAACATTCCAGAACAGTATATGTGAATACAGCAGAAGAACCCTAACTGATCCGAAGCTCTCCCTCTGGAACCAGGTGGGGAAGAACCACCTGATTATTCAGATCTGGTCACCAACCGCGGCCAAATCCATTTCAAGCAAGGTTTCAATTCTGGATGGTTGTATGAATGTAAATACTAGTTGCCTGTTATCGTGAATAGATCTTTGAAAGTAATAGGAATATGTTTACAAGATGCGCGGTACTTACCGTGGTAGTTTCTGCAACAGGACACTGTGTACGATGCGTAATGCATAATTCCAAATTCAAAACAGGCGCGAAAGTGGAGCAAGATGGCGACCGTTATGAGACACACCCGCCATCTATGGAACTGAGTATGTACCTCAATTATTATTGTTAGACTAAGTTCGGTGTGTTCATAATAATAAAATAATATTAGAGCCAGTACCTGACTTGCTATTAAGGATAAGCGCAAAGGAAAGTTGTGACAGTCAGCTGGGGTGATGTGTGAACACCGTGTACGTTGATACGTCGACCTTTGACAGAAATTCAAATGTAACATTAACATCAAATTTAGCGCATTTGAAAGTTTTCTCTTAAACGGCGATTCTGTGTGCGTTTCAACTTTGTATCGAATTGTAAAAAGTTTAAAAAAATACAGTTGTCCTCTTCTGGTGATCACAATCTGTTATCATCATAATCGGCATTTGATGACTTTGTCACACGTGAATTTCTGCGATTCAACTGGGCCGTAGTAATTTCACTCTTCTTTAAATGGTTTGTCAGTGTACTTCAGGAATGTCATTGGTCACAATGTATTTTAAATCTAGCTTAACGTACATATTATATTACGGTTCTTATTTCATACATTAGCATTCATTTATACAATATTCCACGTTGTAAGATTTTGATAAAGAAACATAAATGAACTACTTCAATCATAGATCGAGGCTAGCCGTGGGATTAGCAAGCTTAAATTTTATCCAGGATTCATATCTGATCACCGAACTTAATTAATTTATTTCTGCTTGAAAATCGCACTCTTGGTGCCCTCCATTGAAAATTGATTCTTCTACAAATATAGGTATCATGTTGTAATGTAAATCATACTATTTTTAGCTTTATTTCTCTTTATAGAAACTATGCACATAAGATTTATTTCAAGATATTTTTCAAAGAAAATGCATATAAATAATATTTAAAACTCTAATTATTCACATGCTATTGTATTCTTTATTCGTATATCTGTATTCTTATCTTTACTTAGTTGATACATTTTTATTTGGATTTTCTGTATTTGTTACTTTCCTAATTATAAGCACCATCTTACATTATGATAGTACATATTATAACTTTGCACAAAATTGCATATTGAAAAAATTTACTCATGTAAAATATATAATATAAATATTATCTTATAAATAGGTATTTTAAAAATTATGTATCTATGGTTAGGTCAATGTCTTAGTTTTTTGTTTTTTTAAAATGTTTCTGGTTTTCACTCTTCAAGGGTGTTCTAGTCCATCGTTTCAAATTATTAATAGAAGGAAGGTGATTTTACGTATTAAATGTGAGAATTTCAAAATTATTTCGAAGATTGGCGTCGAGTTCAGGCATAGAAGAGATGAGATGTTGAATGGATGGGAGGCAATTTTAGATAAGGATTGATAAAAGAGAGGATATTTGTTTAGAGCGGGACAACCAAAACATATTAGATCTAAAGTTCCCACTTCTACACGGAGAAAAAATACTTAAAAGAGTCTCTTAAAATTTTTCGCAATCCGGCTAAAAACAGGATAGTAGGCCCTTAACGAATGTTCTGATAGGTTTCCTAGTAAACGTATTAATAAAAATTCTAATATTTTCGCATTTCGTCATTGCATATTATCGAGGCAAATGCTGGTGCATGAACACGTGTTCCGATATATTACGAATTTACTAAAAGTTTGTAAGGAAACGGATTTTAACCGGATTACCAATAATTAGAAGAGATTTTTAATAAATTAGCAATACTCATTTTTCTCCGTGTAGACCACAGAATGTACAATCCGGGGAATCAGACACGCAAATTTTAAAAAGGCGAGAAGGAACGGAACAATGCAAAATTCTCATTTGAATGAGTGAGGAAATTTATTTATGAATGACAGAAAAAAACAATTTGGCTGAAAATGTTCAACCTTCATTGAAGCTGGCTGTTCGAAGTGTCACAACACCAAAGTAGTTGTTAGCGAGAGCAACGACCCGAATAATGTAATAATACATGACTAACTTGCGATTAACCAAATCAAGTTTGCGAATTCAACATAATAAGTACATAGGTCAGATATTTTTGTGCATGTAGGTACCAAGCTATCAATTTCCCTTTTGGCAGACGTGAAGACACCTTTATAATGTTAAATCTCTATGGATCAACAACATGCAACATCTCCCTGACGATGAATGTGGGTCGTCAGACTATCTGGCTGTCGTTATAAAATAATCCTGGCAATTAGATCTTGTCTCTTTTTATGTAACAATGCACATAATGCCAACTGTTCGCAGCTAGAGTTACTATGGCATCAGCAATAATGAGGTGTATGTGATATTTTGTATATGAGAAATATTTTATAGATGTGATATTTTATATGTGTATGTGATATTTTAAATATGAGAACTATTTTATATATGTGATATTTTATATGTGATATTTTATATATGATATTTTATATGTGTATGTGATATTTTATATATGTGATATTTTATATATGTGATATTTTCTATATGTGATATTTTCTATATGTGATATTTTATATGTGTGGTATTTTATATGTGTTTGTGATATTTTAAATGTGTGATATTTTATATATGTGATATTTTATATATGTGACATTTTATAAATGTGATATTTGAAATATGTGATATAAAAAGATTTCAAATGTGCCATTTTCGATTTGCCGTCAAAACGACACGTTTTTGTTCATGATTTCGGCTGTTCACTTCACGCCGGGCGACGTTGGTGACAGCCGTCTTACCAAACAATGGCGTTTTCTTTGTCATAATGAGGTTGTAGCCAGTTGGAAACTTTTCGAAATGTGCTGTTTTTAATCGTTTTTGAAATAATGAATGAAAATATTAAAATTACATGTATTTAGTACCTACTATAATCATAATAATAAAAACTTCAAATCTTCCACACACTTTGAACGGTTTTCATAAACTAACTAACCATCACTCCGTTTCCCAACAGGGGTTGGCAGAGAAGACGGACCGCCAAACAACTCGGTCTTGGCACACACTTCTTGCCTCATTCACATCCATACATCGTCTCATACATTTTTTTATTATTTTTTTTTATTATTCTGGCTCTTGACATGGCCCGACCAAGTATCTGATTCACTTGGACGTGCCATGTCTTCCTCGGGCGTTCCGACTTCTGCTACCATTCACATTTGCATCGTATATTCTCCTTACACTCCTTTCTTCGCTCATTCGCTCTACATGCCCAAACCATCTAAGCGTCCTTTTCTTGATTTTACTCATTAAACTCATAGTTTGGCCAAATACCCCATTGAGGTACGTTATGGGGCTATGAGATTTTGGAGAGGTGATGCTATTGAATCGACTTTTTTTTTTTTTGGTTCTAAATTTAACATTTCTTAGTACAATTTAGTTATGTTGGCCTCACTGGGTGGCTTACCCGTGCTGGGGCCTCCGTTTCATATTTTATTATCTATTATGTGTATTTTGTTCTTTCCCCTCCTTGTTGTTAGTTAATACAATTCAATTCAGTGATTTAACGAGCTAATTATGTTTATATAACGTTATCGTTCTTCCATTTCCCTTTTAGCGTATTCTAGTACATTCTTGGAATCATTTTAACTCCACTGTGTGACAGAAAGCAGGTTGCTTTGTTACATCATTCAATCATGGCATGACAATGGAAGAATCTAGGCTTTAATTAGTATAATAATGTCTGTTATATAATATGTGATATCTCTCAAAAGACTTGACATAAAAAGGTACCAGAAATAACAGAGATGCCTGTATGACAATTAAATTAATTTCAAATAATTTCCTGAAAATACATTTTAATGTTTCAAAGAACACATTTTTAAATTTTTAATAATATTGATTCAAACATTTTTGTTAAAATTATTTTTAATTGTAATTTTTTAATGATGCGCTACGTCGGCTTATTCAAAACCCGCCAAATTATTAAAAAAAATAAAGTTGGTTGTTTTCTAGTGAGGAATATAATGAGCATTAATTGTTGACTGAAAAAATACCAGTGCATATTTAATAATTTGACGGGTTTTGCACAATTGGTGGAGCACCTGATGGCAATCAGAAGGCTGCGGGTTCAATTCCCGTCGGTGGCATCTTTTTTATATATGTGTTTCAGGCTAATAATTATTGCTTAAAAATACTACGTTATCCTTATAGATACTTGTTTAAATTTTTTTACTCTTTACTTTCAATTATCAATCAACGCTGCTCAATTATCCGACAACTTTTGTTCGGTAATGAATGAATGAATGAATGAATGCATGTATGCATGTTATGGAAGTGGAAAATTATCCATTTTCCGACATCCGATCGAGCTGAAACTCGGCAGATAGACTCATTGTTGATGACAATGCATTCTATCAACAATGGCAATCACGCTTACACACGCGGACACATACGCATTTCTCGGAAGTTGAATGATATTACTGAAATTGGTTAATATTCGAAATAAATGTCGGTTCTTCCCAATCTGGATTTGGTGCAATTATTAGCGCAGTTGACTACTGCCTCTGGGGAGGAACGTTCAATCCTAAGTCAATCCATTTTTTATTTATTTTTAAAAGACGTTTTAAAAGTTCTCAGCAGTTTAAGAGGCAGTCAAAGTACTCATAACCTAGACCAGACCCTAGACGAACCAAGCAACTACTCAATATGGACAGAAACTCGCTGAAGGAACTGGTAGGACTACTAACGGAACACTGCCATCTCAGGAGACACATGAGGATATTGGGAGTGGAAAACACCAATAGATGCAGGAAATGTGAAGAGGATGAAGAGACTGCAATTCACCTATGGTGCCAATGTCCTGCCCTGGTGGGAACTAGGCTCAGATACCTGGGGAGACATACAGTAGAACCAGAAGACATAGCCACATACCCAATGACAACCCTGGTGAACTTTATTAAAGGGACTGGGTTGTTGTTGAAGGATTGAGGTAAAATGGGAGATAGCACAATGGGCCTATGGCCTAAGTGCTCACGGGAACTACGTGTAAACCGTCTCTGCTTTAAAAAAAAGTGGCAGTCCCTTAGGAAGGAAGGTTCGATCCCCAGTCAAACCAAAAAATCATTTAAATAAAAATAGAACTATAAAATTGAGTTAAAAAAATCAAGCTTCTATAAATTGACGGTATTCGAATGAGAAATTCAAAATTCCGCCGCTTGCCTAGACTCGCCAAACGTTGTACGTTGTACGCCGACGGGTTGGGTTGTCTTACTCTTACACACTCAGTTCCTATATTGCCATCTTGCTTACCCTAGCTGACCATTTTACCAGTCACGAGGGTTAATTATTGTTGTTATAGGACAATTTGGTTTACCTCTGTGTACTCTAGCAACAGCTGTCGAATGTGTTTATGTTCGTTTCGTTATTATATGAATATGCTTACAAAATGGGAGTCTTTATACCAAAAATTATTTTTTTATGGAAATCGAATAGTGGTGTTTGTTTATTTTTACGAAATACCTTTCACTAAATGGACACTTCTTGCCCTGTTTTCGGGGTGGCGGATTAGTGTGAGAAGTACCTGCTATAGGTACACGGGAAAATAGTATTGCTGATTTATTAATCTCCTATTTAAAAAATCATAGCACGCCATTTCCTAATAAACTATTACTACTTTCATAATAACTGCGTTTATTCTCTTATTATAGATATAATGACGAAATGCGACAATATTAGATTTTTTATGAACACGTGTTCCGACATCGCCATAATATATTATTAATAATAATAATAACATGGCATTTATATAGCGCAGTTAAGTGTCATTTCACTTCAAGTGCGCTTTACTACTCGTATAACAGACTTAAAAAATGGTAATTCAGTATTAGTGGTTCTTAAAATTATTCCTACAGTGTGCTTTACCCAATACAGATCTAATATTATAACACTAAATATACTGTTTATACAAAGCGATGACAAAACTTAGAATAACAATAACAGCAGGACAGGACAAAACAAGAATATTAAAACTACAACATAATATAAAACAGGAGGCAGTTTGTGCTCAGAAATGAGAATTTTCTGAGCAGACATTTTAAAAAGGTACAATAAAGATACAACCGAAACCAAACAATTACCGGAAGTTTTAGAATATGTCTTATTATAAAATATTGAAAAGAAGTTACTTGTCTTTTATTGATAGTTTAGTCCCGTTTTTAAAAGGAGTACGAATAATTGGAAGAGAATCTTAATAAAATAGCAATATTCAATTTAAGTAATTTTTGTTTAATATTGAATATTTAAAAAATGTTGAAGAAGTAATATGCTCCGTAGCTTATGACAGAATTGCACTGCGAGTTAAAATTGATGCGTTTCTATAAACTCCAGACAGAAAAATTATGCAGATTTTAACGCCAGAGCTCATGATTCGAGAGTTCTACTTCAACACGATTCAATCAATCAAGATTTTGGTAACATTGAAAAAAATCACTTTGCCAAAAGTCCTACTAGGTAAGTCACGTTTCGATGCATAGTGCTTTACCTCCTTGCCACTGAGGTCAACAAATTAACGCACCCTACTGTAAATGCCAACAATACACTGTTAAGTCGGCTCAAATCTAACCAGGAAATGTTCGACTAAACAAATTAATAAGCTGTGCCGTTTGGCTGTTTCCTCTTAGTTAATACATAATAAGCAATATGCTGCGGTCGTAAAATTTTCCACAAAATAAGCAATTTTCCTTCCTAGAGTTGAAATGATGAATTTTTAAAATGGAAATTAAAATTATATTCTGTTAAATATATTATTTAAACAGGCAGGTACTAACCTAACCTAATTGCTTTATCTGAACAAATCTTCACACAAACAGTTCCAATTTTTAAAAATGACACTACAGGATTTTCCAATAAGAGGTGTTATTTTGAATAGACCGCTATTTCGGTAGATGTTACTTTTGAAGCTGTCATTTTTTGACATAGGACAAGTAAAAACTACGCTATTAATAAAAATGGAACGATACACGCTTCAACAACCCATTGAAATTATTAAAATTCACTTGAGTAAATCAAATGCAAATCATCTTGAGTGATGAGGCCCATTTCCACCTCGGTGGCTTCGTCGACAAGCAAAATTGTCGCATCTGGGGCTCGGAAAACCCAAGAGTTATTGTTGAAAAGCCTCTCTATCCTCAACGTGTTACTGTTTGATGCGGTTTATGGTCCGGCGGAGTCATTGGACCTTATTTATTCGAAAATGAGGCTGGAGCAACAGTTACGGTGAATGGATTGCGCTATAGAGAGATGATTAATGATTTTTTATGGCCGGAATTGGATGGTATTGATCTGGACAACGTTTAATTTCAACAAGACGGCGCTACGTGCCACACAAGCAACGAAACTGGCGATGCACTACGTCGTGTAATATTTTCAATTGAGCCGCTATCAATAATAACCCTTAAGTAGATGGCGATAAGGTTTTAATTCCCGCTTCACACCATAGGCCTGTTTTGATTTATGCAAGACAAAAACATGGCCAAAAGTGCCTTTTATTTTATTTTGTGGATGTTCAGGCATGAATATTTAAATTTTTTTCGATCATTTTATAAATAACTTAATTTTCCACATTATACAATAAAATCATAATGGAAAATGGGTTCGTAAGTAGGAGATTTTAAACTTTAAATCAGTTTTCATAGACCTTATACATTATTTTTTCTGGGCTTATAAAAAGACTTATCTAAAAAATACTGGATTGTTTCAAAGGCCAAGATGTATTCTACTTGCAGTATTTACTTAAAGCATCTGAAACATTTCTAGACGACCAAATTTTCAAACAAAAAACACATGATTTTTCATTACTACGTATGGCATCGCCTTAATTGTAAGTTTCTACATATGTAAATATATATGTCATTAGGATAGAAGTTATAGGCCTTAGTCGTAGGTAAGTCTCTAGATATAAGTCCCAGACGTGAGTCACTAGTTTTAAGTCAGTAGTTCTATTATTAATTATTTAAGAAATATATTTGTACAGCGCCCTTGAGGTGATTTTTCACGTAAACTGCGCTATATAAATTAGCCAAATATTATTTTTATTTTTA
The DNA here is from genome assembly GCA_026573805.1 of Hesperophylax magnus. Classification (NCBI taxonomy): domain Eukaryota; kingdom Metazoa; phylum Arthropoda; class Insecta; order Trichoptera; family Limnephilidae; genus Hesperophylax; species Hesperophylax magnus. The sequence continues at coordinate 4,582,940 of JAIUSX010000184.1, read as the reverse complement.
TTTAAAGCACAAAGAATAACAAATTATTCGGCGGCATTTATTTTTTTCGGAAGATTTTTTCAATTTATATTTGTGTTTCAGGCTAATATTTTTTTAGATATAAGTGTAAATGCGAACTAAGCTCAATTTTGATTTACTTCTGCTGATGTCGTTCAAAAATTTCCAGCAATTGCAATTATTCTTTCTTTTTAAACCATCGACCTTCGAAGTAACTTAATGAATTATTACAATTCAATCGATAATTCCCTTTCGTAAATTATTAAAGTAAAAGAACTCTGGTGGGAAGGTACCTACCTATACGTAACTATACGTAGGTAAGTAAATTAAAATCACATGTTTTGTCAATTCTAAAAATGGAATAAAATCAATACGCTGCGTAATTTGAACTGAGGAAGAAAAGTGGGCTGTTATTGGGGAATTATTTATTAACGACCCTTCGCACTACCGATAATTTTTTTGCAAGAGTTAAATAAAACTATGATTCAATCGAAAATCTATGCAATAAATGAATTCATACGTTTTAAAATTCCATCAATTTTGTTAAACTATTTTAAATTACTCTTTTAATTTGTCGGAGAGAAGGATTATTAATTATCACTGCCTTGGTATCTGTAAATAAAATTCTATATTATGCATTTGAAAGCGCAGAATTTCTCGCATTGATTTTCGGGGCAGAAATTCTGGGACTAATTACCATTTGTATTCCTCATTGACCAGAATATTAAAGAAGGGAAATAATTATGCCGAGTCAGTGGACGTCTTCAATTAATCGCTAAACAAACACAAAGACAACACAATATAGATTTTTTTATACCATTCCTATGTAAAAGCCCCTAAAAAAATCGTTAATAGTGAATTAAATAAAAAATTTAAAGTGAAAATGCGACTTCTGCTAGTCTAACATTAAGAGTGGTCGAAACTCTTAGGACGGGTAGTTTCAAAGAATTTGAACAATTCTTCAAATTAAAAAGTTAATTTTCAAGTTCTGTGAAAATTCTTTTCAACTTCTGTTATTATTTCAGTTTTGTCAAGTAACTAGTCTATAATGATATAATAACAAAACTTGAATAGGACATTCATGGAACCCGACAATGAACGTTAAAACTTGACGAATTGTTCTATGAAACAACCTATGAAAGCTCACCATTATGAATATAGTGAATGGTTAGGTAGGTAAGTTTTTAGATTCTCACGGCCAAAAGCATTTTTGTTGTTTGTTTTTGGGGTGTTATGCCGTGTTGCGCTAACTCCTTCTTTAGCCGACGTTTCGGACAGCGTTGCAGTGTCCATCATCAGGGCAGATCCGGTAGATCTGACACATCTTCGGATCTACCGGATCTGCCCTGATGATGGACACTGCAACGCTGTCCGAAACGTCGGCTAAAGAAGGAGTTAGCGCAACACGGCATAACACCCCAAAAACAAACAACAAAAATGGTTAGGTACTTCACAACCTTCCTCTGCGCATCTTCTTCCCCCACCCACTCCCTTCAACAGCACAAAATAATACCCCATTTGTGATTGAAATTTTTTTTTTTTTTTTTTTTTTTAAAAGAAAAACAAACATTCCCGGGTTACGAATAACCTGACAATATTTGAAAATCTCCTACTACCACCACAGTAAGCGGAAAATGTTGCTTGTGTTGTGATGGAGGACTTAGCCAGCCGAGGAATTGAACACACTACGCCCGAGTGAGACCCAAGCGCGATGTCAACTCGGCCACCGACCGATCAAATAATAATAGTCCTTCTGATCCCATAGCCCGTAGCCATTTCGACTATGGCATCCCAATAGTGAGGAAGAAGGGAGTCATGTAGAGAAGGAGGTGGGGAAGAGGAAGGTTGTGGAGCACCTGGCTATTCAGATCTGTTCACCAAATACGGCTAAAGCCATTTGAAGTAACTTTTCGATTCATAATGGTTGTCTTTTACCAGGGCGATTCTAAGTAGCTGAAAACATCTACAATCTACCACTCCAGTAGAAGGCACGTATATGTACATATAATAAACATATATATTCTAAGAATCTGAGAACATCTACCACTTCAGTAGAAGGTATTTGTATGTTGTTCTTCTGACGTTTGTGTGGCGTAAACCGTTCCCTCGCGTAGCAACAATGGGGACATGCATCAAGAATCGGGCATTATAATGTTCTCCTCAAACAATGCAGTCGGTTCCCACAAACATATCTCTCCGTTACGTAGGTAACATTTTTATCTTATTTGCTTCTTTTAGTCCACAGCGTTCTCGGAACGTTTGCGTGGTTTTACCCCGAGGTTATTAATCAGTGTGTTTTCATAAAAACACACTGATTAATGCATTTTTTTGTCGAATAACTTATTGAATAAATCCTCAAATTGTAATATTTAATTATTGCAGACTTTTAACTACTATAAATTCAGTCACATCTGCGGATTCAACCTAGGACCTCTGTCTTGCCGGGGCATTTCTAATCCTTCTTTGCCTAAGAGCTACTAACATAATTTTCACCTGTATGTACAATTGCAAGATTCTACCCGATTTAAATTGATTCCAGTTAGTGTCTTGGATAAATAATATGTCCATTTTTTATTTTAATACGCGACATCTATTGACTTTTTTACGCGTCTTCAACAAATGCAATGTCAAAGTTAATAACATTGTTTTTAAAAGTAAATTTTGTAGGTTGTTTTGAAAATATATTTATACACCGATGTCATTAATAATATCATTTTAAAGAGAGAGGGTAGATTAATGCTATATTGATTTTATTTTTCTATGTTCTATACTTTCTAGCGTCTTCCTATCTATGTGAAATCTACTCTTTATATTTTTCAGTCTGCTTTGATCATGTTGAATTGTAGCCATGGTTTGATATATGTGTTATCTTGATGCGTGCATTTGCAGTGCTCGGTGTTCTGTAGAAAAAGTTCGAGAAAGTACAACTTTTTCCGCTGCCCGAAGAGCGCGCGAGAATGCATTTTTTCTCGCATTTTCTGCATTGTAGACTGCACGCACCAGGCAGTAAGATAATGTGATATTATACGATATTGCTTCACACAATGTTTCGTTGGAAGCGAACTATACAATTTGAAATTCTGAACAACAGTGCATAGAACAGAACTACTGTCGTTTTTGGTATTTTTATGGATTTTCCATTTGTAGTTAATTAGCGGTATAAAACTGACAGTTTCATGTAAATAATGTGTTAAATCTGACAGTTTTGTGCATTTTTCTTGTCAGTATTGCGTTTCTCAATTATTCTGGAATAGCCATACAAATTCGTCAGTTTCGAGCATTTTTTATTTAAAAAAAATTATTTTCTTGGCATTTTCGTACATGTGTCCAAATACTGATTCGAGCAAGATAAGTTGACTATTATTGCCATACACTTGTCTTGTCCGTCAATAGTCTTTCAGGGAAAAGTGTTGGCCGTCAATATCGCCGTGTCCCGCCAAGATTGCCGCAATGTAAAAGTAACCGTAGGACAAATTCACAGCATAAGATTGCCGCAATGTAAAGTACTCGTAGGACAAATTCACAGCTTAAGATTGCCGAAATGTAAAAGTACCCGTAGGATAAATTCACAGCATAAGATTGCCGCAGTGTAAAAGTACCAGTAGGACAAATTCACAGCATAAGATTGCCGCAGTGTAAAAGTACCCGTAGGACAAATTCACAGCATAAGATTGCCACAGTGTAAAAGTACCAGTAGGACAAATTCACAACATAAGATTGCCGCAATGTAAAAGTACCAGTAAGACAAATTCACAGCATAAGATTGCCGCAGTGTAAAAGTACCCGAATTTCACAGCATAAGATTGCCGCAGTGTAAAAGTACCAGTAGGACAAATTCACAGCATAAGATTGCCGCAGTGTAAAAGTACCAGTAGGACAAATTCACAGCATAAGATTGCCGCAGTGTAAAAGTACCAGTAGGACAAATTCACAGCATAAGATTGCCGCAATGTAAAAGTACCAGTAGGACAAATTCACAGCATAAGATTGCCGCAGTGTAGAAGTACCAGTAGGACAAATTCACACCATAAGATTGCCGCAGTGTAAAAGTACCCGTAGGACAAATTCACAGCATAAGATTGCCGCAGTGTAAAAGTACCCGTAGGACAAATTCACAGCATAAGATTGCCGCAGTGTAAAAGTACCGTATGACAAATTCACAGCATAAGATTGCCGCAGTGTAAAAGTACCAGTAGGACAAATTCACAGCATAAGATTGCCACAGTGTAAAAGTACCAGTAGGACAAATTCACAGCATAAGATTGCCGCAATGTAAAAGTACCAGTAGGACAAATTCACAGCATAAGATTGCCGCAGTGTAGAAGTACCAGTAGGACAAATTCACAGCATAAGATTGCCGCAGTGTAAAAGTACCAGTAGGACAAATTCACAGCATAAGATTGCCTCAGTGTAAAAGTACCCGCAGGACAAATACACAACGATCTCCTACAATAGACACCAAACTTTTATAAAGTTTTTTTTTTTTTCTTTATTCATAAAATATATTTGAATACAGTTTTTTACATGCTTTTCGACTACCACACTAGACACATGTCCGTTTTATGGTAGTCGAAAGTTGAAATTTAAAAAAAGTTTTGGTAGCGAAGGAAATATATTTTGCTGGGCAATATTGTCTTAAAATCGGTAGCCGAGTGAACATGCCGGCAAAACGGAGCAATACATCGACAGGAATAGGCGATATACGACAATCTTGACCAAAAATATGGATATCTTAACGGCAATACTTTTCTGAAAAGAAATTGCCGTAAAAACTTGCTCGTTTACCAGAGACTTCAAAAACTGCCAGTTTTACACATGTTTTATTTGTAACAACAATTTCATATGTGTGTCGTGTAAAATTGTAATGTTCAATATTTCGTATTGTAAAATCTTGTAATGTTCATTATTTCGTATTGTAAATCTGGTAATGTTCAGTGTTTCATATTGTAAAATCTTGTAATGTTCATTATTTCGTATTGTAAATCTGGTAATGTTCAGTGTTTCATATTGTAAAATCTGGTAATGTTCATTATTTCGTATTGTAAATCTGGTAATGTTCAGTGTTTCATATTGTAAAATCTTGTAATGTTCATCATTTCCATGAAGTGAAATGACCAATATTTATTACTGTAAATCTTGTCAATTTCACTTGAAATTTCCTCCATTTTTTAGATTTTCCTACGATGAAATTCGTAATACGTAAGGTTTTCAACCTTACAAAAATACAGAATTGATTTCTCCGTTTTCATTAGCAAGTCGATTTTTAGCTTAGTGAAACTTGATAAAAATCAGTGCAAATTATTTCAACATCGGAAAGGAAACGCGCAACACAACTTTTAATTTATCGCTGTTAATAAACCCATTAATAGTCACCCGATGGCCTAGCGATTAAAATAAGAAATTGTGGTGCTTGTTTTGTATTCTAAACGCATGGGTTCATATTACCTAATCTCTCTCTTTGATTGCCCTCCAGACCAACATCCAAATCTTTGTAAAAATATTGGATAATCTAAGATTCAATAGAAGATCTAAGCTATACCTATATTACTGTATGTAAGCTATACCTATATTACTGTATTTAAGCTATACCTATATAACCGTATCTAAGTAATACCTATATTGCTGTATATTACTAAATTCTGTATGCAATTTTCAATCGCCTATTTTGTGGGGTATTCATGTAAAAAAACAATTCTTGATACGAGATACTAAGCTAGTGATCATGCCACTACATTTTAAAATCTCTCAAAACGTATTTTTCTAGTAACTAGTAGTTCTGTGAACAGTAGACCTCGTGTCCAAAATAGTATGTTTCATTATTTCTCTTTTTTAATAAATTCAAAACCAAATATCCTCTGAAATCATAAGATTTACCTACTTAATTATAAAACATATTGTACCGGACAGCAGATGGATATACCTAAATAATTATTAAATAATCAAGAAGATGAATGTTTGTCCGATGTCACATTTTACGATGCCGACTCCTTTGAGGCTTGTTTCGTACGATGATAAGATTTTTAATCACTGCACACGTGTCATATCGCCAGTTCAAGGATGAATTACTCGCACGAAAAACCGTGGGACATTAGTAATTAATTTCTGTTTAGATTTAAGAATAATTGCTCCACATTAACACGTGTAGAAATTATTGAATTCGATCCCAATAAATACGCAAACAACTGGCCCAACCGTTCAGTTGTCCGACGACTTTCGCAAGTTGTGTTTCTATTCAAATCCTTACCCAAGGTACCCCCAGAGGAAACCGGCATTTACAGTCAATGTCACTGGCGTAGGTGTCCAGTACACATATATTTTCCGTAATATTTTTAAAAATTTCAAAAAGAAATTTTACAATTTTTCCAAAGAAACGTCACTATGTCAATGACAATTATTTTTTCTTTTCTTATCAACTTTTTCAGGCAGGGTATCATAATATCGAATAAGAAAGTCCAAATAAACACGAAGATTTCATATTTGAAAACAGCCACCACCTTGAAACGGAAACGGTATCTACAAACAAATTTACAGACAGACGGAATGCAGAACGGTCGGGTTATAACAGGACTTAGTCAATAATTGAATCTTCAAATATTATTTTGTCATAGTGGGTATCTAATATAATTCGACGAAGTTGAATTCGCCACGCTGAAAAACAAATTAATGAATTATCTCTTTCAAACGATTATTTATCCTTTTCGTCATGATTCGGGTTTCGTAACTAGCCGCGCGTTGATGTCTTTTTTATGAAGGTTCGTTGATCTCTCCATTCGATACGCCTGCACTTTGCAGTTGGTTTGCTGACAGTTTATCGCAAAGAAACTACCGACAAAGTTGAAAAATATTATGTAAACGTAACATTTTTATTATTACGTATTTAAATCCAATACTGTTGAACGATAATATACCCAATGGGGATATCCATATCTCTATTTCTTTAAAAAAAGAAAGATAATAAAATATGTATAATTTCGGTTGTCTAAGTTGCTAAGAAATATGTGCATCTGTTTTTGAGGTTTTTAAAGGGAAATTATTTACCTCAGGGCCTATCTTTGGGGATGCTGTATGGATGGATTTTTTAAGGAAGGGAAGGAGAGGAAGATCTGGGAAGGAAAAAGGTTTGAGGGGTGGGTAGGAACTGGGGGTCAGTGTGTCCAAGAGTGACGGACATTCAAATTTATTCCTCCCACTGCGGTGCAATTCGATGGGTCGAGAAAATCCTGCTGGAGATATAAGAATGGTTGAGGGAGAATGGTATGTCCCTTAAACATTCTTTCCAAATCCGGCCCGCCCCACAGTAGGTAGGCAGACGCATCTGCGTCAAGAACTCGACAATCCTCACTCCATTAACCCGGGCACCCCTGCTAAGTCACCAAACGTATCTTGGTCTTACTAAAAAATCTTGGTCACTTAAAATATTTTAGTCACTAAACAATCCTCACTCCATGAACCCGGGCACCCCTGCTAAGTCACCAAATGTATCTTCGTCTTACTAAAAAATCTTGGTCACTAAACATATTTTAGTCACTAAACAACCTTGGTCACTAAACAATCTTGGTTACTAAACATATTTTAGTCACTAAACAATCTTGGTCACTAACCGTATTTTAGTCACTAAACCATCTTAGTCACTAGACGTATTTTAGTCACTACACAATCTTGGTCACTAAACGTATTTTAGTCACTAAACAATCTTGGTCACTAAACGTATTTTAGTCACTAAACCATCTTAGTCACTAGACGTATTTTAGACACTAAACAATCTTGGTCACTATACGTATTTTAGTCACTACACAATCTTGGTCACTAAACGTATTTTAGTCACTAAACAATCTTGGTCACTATACGTATTTTAGTCACTAAACAATCTTGGTCACTATACGTATTTTAGTCACTACACAATCTTGGTCACTAAACGTATTTTAGTCACTAAACAATCTTGGTCACTATACGTATTTTAGTCACTAAACAATCTTGGTCACTATACGTATTTTAGTCACTAAACAATCTTGGTCACTATACGTATTTTAGTCACTACACAATCTTGGTCACTAAACGTATTTTAGTCACTAAACAATCTTGTTCACTATACGTATTTTAGTCACTAAACAATCTTGGTCACTATACGTATTTTAGTCACTACACAATCTTGGTCACTAAACGTATTTTAGTCACTAAAAAATCTTGGGGTAACTTACGGCAGAGGTGTTGGTTATCCAATGAATGATTCCTTGGGCACATACCCGTCTCCCAAATTGGTCATTAACAAAACACTGTGAACGTCATATCGGAAGCCGGAATGAGGTCACTGTCTACATAATTTTAAGACTGATTTCCTGCTCGGCGTAATTATTAGCACCTCCAAAGATGACATTGGCGTTGAGGGGAATCAATTAAGAATGGTGGTCTTTCACCAGATCCCTGCGTTCAAATAAAGTAAGTAGCCGTACGACACATTGACATTGACGTCAGTGACTGAGTTGGCATCGCATTTGGCTCCCACCCAGGCGTCGTGTGTTCAATTCCTCGACTGGCTAAGTCCTCCATCACAACACAAGAAACATTTTACGCTTACTGTGGTGGTAGCAGGATTTTTTCAAATATTGTGATATTATTCGTAACCCGGGAATATTTATTTATTTATTTATTCATCTTAAGTTAGCTCACATCTTCGTGTGTGCTAATAGTTTTATAAACATATAAACATGTACATTGTTTGGCAAACATAATCTTTCTTTAAATATTTCAATAAAGTCACAAAAAAAAGAAACATTAATAATTGAGATAGACATATTTTCTTAATTCATTTTTGAACTTATTAATATTTTCTATCACAGCAATTTCCTTCGGGATTTTGTTATAGAGTTGAACGGCCTGGTACATCAGAGATTTTTGGGTGCTTGTTTTTTTTCTTGTTGGCAATCTAATTTGCTTAGAATTTCTCGTCCCGTGTCCGTGTATTATTATTATATTTGTCTTTTTTTAAAAGCAAAACAGCTATCAGGGAGTAAAAATAACCACACCATATTATGTTTTGTATTTATTTTTTTGACGGAGCGTATTTTGCATCCCTTATCGAGAAGTAACTAACTAATTAACCCTTTTGCATCACGCCGTTTCCCGCAGGGGTAGGCAGAGAGGACGGACCGCCAAACAACTCGGTCTTGACACACACTTCTTGCCTCATTCACATTCATACATACTCTTCTATTATTCTGACTCTTGACATGGCCTGACTCGAGTATGTGTTTGACTTGATCGTGCCATGTCTTCCTCCGGCGTCCCCGACTTCTGCTACCATTTGCATTTCCGTCATATATTCTCCTTACACTCCTTTGTTCGCTCATTCGCTTTATATGTCCAAATCATCTAAGCATCCCTGTCTTAATCATACTCATTACGCTTACATCGGCCTTGCATTATTTACGGATCTCCACGTCGAGAAGTAGGTATGACAATAAAAACTCAGTGGCGGGTGGTTTCTACTGTGAGATAATGCAATTTTTATTGGAATAAATACATATGAAGAAAACAATCAAAACCTTGAGAAGAAAGGTTTTGTTTTTAATGTCAGTTAAAAATCAAATTTATGAATGATGAATTTTCACGGACCGTCACTGACAAATGTCATAAAATAAATCGTCAAATGTCACAACTTTAAATGCCTGTCATTGGGTTTTTAATTACGTTTCCACGCATCTGGATTTACAGGACGCTTCCTTCATTCAATAAGAAGAGATTCCCCACACCCATTAAAAGATAAATCCATTGTTTCAATTAAAAAAACCTCTTTTTCATGACTTCCTCTAAAGAACTGTACTTTTTCTAAGCGGCCATCTTGGATTTTAAGCATCCTCATTTAAATGAAAGCATCTGATGCATTTTACCACCGGATCGGGTTTTGCAAGTAACCCATAAACAAAAATCTGTTTATTGACAAATTGCATCGGTATTTGTAAATAACTTTGTATTTCGTCGAGAAATCTTTTAATTTTCTATAAACTGTATTAAAATCTCATGTTAATCAAAATGAAATGCGGATTTTGCAAGTCGACGACTCGATTTGTTAATTGAAGTAAAAAACATGAATTGTCGCAAAGTCCAAGGTTTGTGTTCTACTCGCAGTATTTTATCAGCGTCTATGTATAATATTTCTAGGCGATCACATTATCAATTCAAAATTGCATAATTTCGCTTTGCATCCTTTTAATATTAATTGAATAATAATATATAACACGAGACGATGTAAATGTGAACTAAGCAAGGAATCTGTCAAGACCGAATTGTTTGGTCAATTCTCTCTGCCTAGCCGTGCAAAACGGCGTGATGGTCAGTTCGTTATTAGTTAATTCATTAATTTATCTAGTTCTTATTTTGTCTGTAATTCTGTGTTGCCATACGGAAAACAATGCAAAACGACTGCGCTTTTTGGTAGTCGCGTACCGCGTCCAAAAACATGATAATGATGCTCCGATTGGCCCGTTTGAACGTGAAACGTGCCCGGAATGGTGCATTCTCTCACGTGCTGATCGACGAACCAATAGGAGGCTCGGTTTTGTTACATTTGCCGGTGAAAGTGGACTGTTTGAAAAGGATTTGTATTAGATAACGTAGCCATAAAGGATGAAGCGTTTCAATGAAGTTGTCTAATAGGAGTATATATCGTGCATTAAAACATCAGATTAAAATAAAAACATGTAGCTGGTATGCTGAAGCAACTCCAATGACGCCTAGAACATCTTCAACTTTGGCGCCTTTTTTGATATTTTCCATATGAATCAAAACGGAAATCGAACTTATCATGAATTTTATTAAACAACGAAATCGATCACAGCGCGCGCTGGTGTGAATCATTGTGAACTTTGAGCTCTCGTGAAGTTATCTGATGAGGAAGCTACACACCAAAAATGTGTATATTCTTGGTATACCTTATATTGTAGGTAATAGGCAATAAGATCGCTTGACAAACGAAGTCTAGAAACGTTCGATTTCAAGCACAAAACTGGTTTTTATTTATTTTGTAAATAATTTTATAAGAAAACAAAAAAGTTAATTAAGTGAAACTGTCGCAGATAATCTTAGCTATAATACTGTATTTTTTAAAAGGTGTTTTCTTTATGCGTTCATACATTACTATTGAAAAAAATATTTTTTTAGTTCTTTACATTTATATTTTTTATTGAGTTATTTATGTTTTTTACTTGTATTCTGCTCAAGCGAAACGATAGGAAAACCTTCAATTTATCTAAAGCATATTTTTAGTATTCATAATATACACCAATTCGTTATAAAGGTTAATCAAAATAGTGATTAGGCATTTAGCTTCACCTCAATATCGTATCCATCTCTCAATAGACTTTAAATCGACACTTTTCACAACGGAAAAAATCTAATATTTTCTCTAGTATGAAAACGTGTTTTTGAAATAAACAAAATACTGGAGTTTAAGTTTGGGGTATTTCAAACACTCGTTACGTGTGATGATTACCAAGTAGGCGATCAGCGCCATTGTAAATTTTTGACATTTGAATATACGGTCTCGGAACGCCAAATCTTGTTACGTTTCGGCTTTCGAATAAATAATTTCTGATGATTAATAACACTCTGTTATGCTTAAATAACTAACTAAATAAAATATACTTAAAAAAAAACAATAAACTATGCATATTGTTAAAATTGAAATTAAAAGTTGACTGCATTTCCTCATTCTAAATTAGAACAGATCCCTTGGTTATTTTGTCTTTGTGTTCCAGACGGATCGTGTTCCATTGTTAGTTTTTCAATGAGGCTTTTAAAATGACGTTATCTATACGTATATTTGCTTTTACATTTTTTTTTTCTCTAAATAGCAAGGTTACGTGTGCATGCTAGAGATCGGGTGGGACCGTACAGTCTATGCAACTCTCATTCTGTGCCATTTCTTATCTGTAGCGTTATCGTTAAGGCTATATAATACAGTGTATACCTTCTCTTTATGGCAGTGATGCACAACCTTTTTAGCTGGAGAGCCAAATTATAAATTGTCTATATCAAGGCTGCCCAACCTTTTTAGCAGTTGGGCGAAATTGACGATTTTGAATCACTGGCGGGCCACTGAATACCTGACGGTTCCTATTTCCAACATAATTCCCCACAAAAAAATCTAAATAAGTGCTCCCCACAAAATATTTGCAATCCATGGGGGGGGGGGGTTGTTACGGAACTTCACTGAGAAAAAATTCCGCACACCCGAACATCATATGTGATACCCCACAGCAATTTTTCGAATTCCATGGGGGGGGGGGGGGGTGGCTACAGGATTCCATTTCGACGCAAAGAATATTATGTCGAAAACCGGTGTATTTTTGTTTCAAAAGTAAGTTCAACAGGTTAGATTTTTTCGTCGCTGATTCTCGTTCTGAGTAGCCTAAATAGCGATAAATCGCCGTCGTTGGCAACACTGGTGACCGCGCGCAAGCTGCATTGTTTGTTTTACCGCGGGCCCGCGACACTTTTTCAAATTGGCGGATTGGCGGGTTTTTTGAAAATGTTTCACGCGGGCCACTTATAATTCGTTCGCGGGCCACATTGTGGCCCGCGGGCCTGGGGTTGGGCAGCCTTGGTCTATATGTTTGCAGACCGCGGGTATTTAGGATATCCGAAGCTTGACATGGCTAACAGTCTATGTTGTCACTAAATGACAGTGAATACCGTAAAAATTACCAAAGTATATCACCTATTACAAACAAAAGAAATAACTAGGTAGGTAGTACCTACCTAAATTATCACATTTCATGACGAATTAAAATGCAAAATTTTTTAGACGTCATAGCAAAAAATATATACCTATTTCTAGCTGACATGTTTCCGGCGTTGCTGGGGATTATTCTCAGGAGATAGACATGTACCATCGCAGGTTTTTTTATTCTCAGGAGATAGACATGTACCATCGCAGGTTTTTTTATTCTCAGGAGATAGACATGTACCATCGCAGGTTTTTTTATTCTCAGGAGATAGACATGTACCATCGCAGGTTTTTTTATTCTCAGGAGATAGACATGTACCATCGCAGGTTTTTTTATTCTCAGGAGATAGACATGTACCATCGCAGGTTTTTTTATTCTCAGGAGATAGACATGTACCATCGCAGGTTTTTTTATTCTCAGGAGATAGACATGTACCATCGCAGGTTTTTTTATTCTCAGGAGATAGACATGTACCATCGCAGGTTTTTTTATTCTCAGGAGATAGACATGTACCATCGCAGGTTTTTTTATTCTCAGGAGATAGACATGTACCATCGCAGGTTTTTTTATTCTCAGGAGATAGACATGTACCATCGCAGGTTTTTCTGTAGGCCTTTTTAAGATATACAATTCCACAGCATATTATTTTGATGCATCTCATAAGGTTTATCCAGGGTTAGCAATGTAAGCACCCGAACATTTACGACTTGTTTACAAAACATCGACTTTTCTCTACCTTCTATAAATATAATATGCATGTATTATATACATAAACCTTCCGGATAAATTCTCTAAATGATAGCGTTAATGAACAAAAACCTTATCAAAATCCGTAGTTTAGAAGAACATCAGTTTTGATGAAGATAATTTATAACATCGTCATGAACACAGAATGCCACAAGGAATTAACACAGCTTTTCTTAATTAACCTTAAAAAGTTTATAATTATATTTTTCATGGTATAATCCACTTTTTACGTAATTAAGAATATTATAGGATTTAATGAACTTATGTTATATTTCACCAACTTAAGGCGATGCACTACGTCGTGTAATATTTTAAAATCAGCCGCTATCAATAACAACCCTTACGTAGATGGCGATAAGGTTTAAATTCCCGCTTAACACCATCCGCCTGTTTTGATTTATGCAAGAAAAAAACATGGCCAAAAAGTGCCTTTTATTTTATTTTGTGGATGTTCAGGCATAAATATTAAATTTTTTTCCGATAATTTTATAAATAACTTAATTTGCCACATTTTACAATAAAATCATAACCGAAAATGGGTTCGTAAGTAGGAGATTTTGAACTTTAAAGCAGTTTTCATAGGCCTTATACATTATTTTTTCTGGGCTTATAAAAATACTTATTTTAAAGGCCAAGATGTATTCTACTCGCAGTATTTAATTAAAGCATCTTAAACATTTCTAGGCGACCAAATTTTCAAACCAAAAACACATGATTTTGCATTACTACGTATGGCATCGCCTTAACAACGTTTTTTGGCATCCTGAAAACTTGAAGACTTGAGTGTTTTTGTTGTTTGTAATTATTGCATCCGTAAACTGCACACATAGAACGTACTTTTCGGGACATTTATAAATGTATATATTTTTTTAATCAATGTATACAACAATTAAAATTAAAAATTTCAAAAAACCTCCACGAAGTACTAAATAAATACAATTTGCCACCATTGAAAGAGTGACCTGATAACTCATGAAAATGGTAATTCAACACACCTATAAAAAGTTTTATAAAGTTATGAAAAGTAATGAAACAAAAACTAGGTTACATATGTAACCATTTAACCTAGTTTTTGTTTCATCTCTTTATTGCACCTTTTAAAGGTGTGTTGATATTTTGAGGAGTTATCATGGAACCCATTGAAAGGAATATCAAAGTCATAATGCACTGGTGCCTCCAGGGGCTTGAATTGTTGATATTGCCACTATTTCATTGAATGTGGACAAATTATTAATATTATAGGGTTTTTGGCACGTATCACAATGGGATGGATAACACGTAGGTCACACCACGTCGAGATGACGTTATATTTTGGTACGTACCACGATGGTATGTTGTATACGAATTTTTTTCTGCACCCAACGTCAAACCAATACAATAACGCTGTTGGTCTTTTTTATTTAGACGAGTGGGCCGAAACAAGCTCGCGGGCTATAGGTTCAGCATAACTGGTTTAGAACTAAAATTTCGCCTTGTTTAAATGTTAAAGCGCCGCCAATGCAAGGATTCATCTGCGTTTTATTTTGTGATCATTTTTTATTTATTTTTCCATTTAGGTACTGTACAGTATTGATAGGTATACCTACATACATGAATTACAATACCTTGGTACGTATAAATTTGCGAACTTTAACGCGAACCGAGCCACAAATTACTGGAAAGGCGCGAAGCAACTGCCAGCGGCGTTTCGCGCCATTTGAGGTTGCTTTCCCATAAGTTGCTGTTCAGTTCGGCAGCTCTGCTCGCGTATGTATACGTAGTATTACATTACTAGCGCAGACCTGTTAAAACTCACGGGATATTCATAGAGGAGCTATTGCGTACTATCGAAACATGTTTCAACCGAGTAGCAGTGCGCAGGACCGGATTCCGTAGTTTCCGGTGGTTCGGCGTGTGTTTTAAACTTTGCGTCTCGTCTAAATATCAACAGGGAATAGTCTGAATTACCGAAAAATCAGTTCCAATTTTGACAACGGCAATTAAAATAATTTTCTGTCACTTTCAATTTTTTTAAATGAAAGTTAATTTCAAAGAAAAAAGTTCTAGAGTTCATTGAACCGGAGTTACAGAGTCACATTCGAAAATAGTATTTTTGATACCTATCTAAAAATCTAATTCTTTCTTGAAGATATGATCATTGGTCTATGAGATCTAGTACTCGAACGGTCTTATGTAAATTTCGCGACAGCAGTTTTCATTAAAATCGGTATAACAGCTGTAAAACCGATAATTAATTCTGACCAGTCGATTTGTAAATGCTTCCATTCACAGGTATATCATTGTAGGGAGACGTTCGATAAGCATGTAGTTTCGACCTATGTTCATTATTCAGTCTGTGCAATGTTTGATGTTAACCTATTATTTAATAGTTATGAGAACCTTACCAACTGGTTTTGCGTCGATTGTCCAACCGCGAGTAGTTTCAAGATTCAAGCTATAAACATTTTATAATGGGTAGACCTACCAAGGTGCCTCATAAAAATGGTCCGTTTTCAAGATATTTTCCAACTTACGTAAACAATATTTAATTCCACAAAGTATGTGCGTACATTGGTGGTCTTCGGTTATTATGTGTTATATGGTGAAGTCATTAATGTACATTTATATAAAACATTTAATGACTATTCAGATGTAACAAATAAAAAAAAATACCAAGACAGGCGTAGGTCTACAATAAACGTTGTCTGCAGCACAAGACAGCACTCTGTACAAAAGAATCTCGCGTACGAATGATGTAGCGTAAAAAGCGTCACGCCTAGCGTCTTGTCGGATATTCCAGGGTATCGTGCTCGATCGATAAACCCTATATCAATACTATATTGACTAAGTGCGTATCTATGGTCAGTTAGCAATATTTACAAGCATGGTCGACATATGATTCATGGTCGACATATGATTCATGGTCGACATATGATTCATGATCGACATATGATTCAAACAGTCAGTAGAAAAAAGTCGCCGCTTGTAGTTTCAGATTTTTCCAAAGTTTCGGTTAACTGTTGATATACACAACTTTTTGAATAGTCATTTTTTAAACTAGCGGACCCCGCAAAACTTGGCCATTGCTAATTTCCGTATCGGGCAAATCCGACTTCTTCCACCTTTCACTACTGTATACCACAATGTTATTGTTAAAAAACTACATTCCATCGACTTTAATTTCAGACTTCAGACTTTTCGTTTAAAAGTCAAATAAATAGGACTGTAAGCACCGGTTTTTTTCACCTAAGACAACTCAAGTCTGTCCGAAGAAACCTCCCTACAGAAGCAACAAAACTACTTATCAACTCTTACGTAGTCTCACGTCTCGATTACTGCAGCGGCATTTATGCCAGCCTTCCAAAATATCAAATTGACAAGCTTCAATCAGTGTTTAATGCAGCAGCAAGGCTCATAACCGGGGTTTCAAAATATTCGCACATTTCAGAACACCTTCGTAACCTTCACTGGCTCAAGTGCCCTGAAAGAATCCAGTACAAACTGTGCTGGATGGTGTTTAAATCCATCAATGAAATGGCCCCACCCTACATCTCTGAACTATGCGTCCCGGAAAACACTGGTCTGAGGCAGTCAACTCTTAGATCAGCAACATCATCAGCTGTAGGCAGACTGATAGAACCTATGCGCAAGCCAAATATTAATTTTGGTGATCGCGCTTTCGGAGTATCTGGGCCGAAGGCTTGGAATAAACTCCCTCCGGAACTAAGATCCATAACAAGTCCAACAGAATTCAGGTCTAAACTAAAAACTTACCCTTTTAAGCTGTCGTACCCTTAAATTAAATATATCATTCCTAAGAGAAAGTCCAGTTATATTCAATTTTCCAATTATGTCCTAAATCTTGTATCTAAATTTCGCTAATAAACAATTATATAATGTTAATTAAGTGTTTTTCGCAAGTGACCTACCAGGTATCAGTATTGTACTGTATATTATCTCCATAAATAGTTAAGTAATAACATAGATCACTGTAAAGATGTATTATAAGTTTGTACAGCGCCCTTGAGGTGATTTTGCACAAAAACGGCGCTATAAAAGTCATCCATTTATTGTTATTATTATTATTAATTCGACTCCGTGTCTCCTATAACCTATGATGACCTATGACGCACGGAGAAAAATTACTGATATTGAATATTGCTAATTTATTAAGAATCTCTTCAAATTATTCGTAATCTGGTTAAAAACAGTATTGCAGGCCCCTAACGAATAAATTGACAGGTTTCCCAATCAACTTATAATAAAACACGAATGTATTATCACCATCTCGGAACATGTGTCCATAAAAAATCTATTATTGTCATTGTCGTGTGACGTTGCATTGTATATTATCAAGGCAAATGAAGGTGTAAGTAATTTTTGTAAACGTTCAAAATATACAAGAGGTAAATTATAAAGCGAAATAATTGAAGAAAAACATAACATTGTATAAGAAAACTGTATAGTGGTAAAACATACAGAAGAAAAACATAACATTGTACAAGAAAAATGTATAGTGGTAAAACATACAGAAGAAAAACATAACATTGTACAAGAAAAATGTATAGTGGTAAAACATACAGAAGAAAAACATAACATTGTATAATAAAAATGTATAGTGGTAAAACATACAGAAGAAAAACATAACATTGTACAAGAAAAATGTTTAGTGGTAAAACATACAGAAGAAAAACATAACATTGTACAAGAAAAATGTATAGTGGTAAAACATACAGAAGAAAAACATAACATTGTATAATAAAAATGTATAGTGGTAAAACATACAGAAGAAAAACATAACGTTAATCTTTGTTAGGTTGCAACACTTCATCTATATTCTTCCTTCCCGTGTCCTTGTTTAGATATATTACGAATTTACTAAAGGTTTTTAAGGAAACGACCTGCAATACCGTTTTCAACCGGATTACCGATAATTTGAAGAAGTTTTTAATTATTTAGCAATACTCGTTTTTCTCCGTGCAGAGGTGTTGGTTATCCAATAAATGGTTCCCGGGGCTGAGGTCCTACCCGCCTCCCAAATTGGTCTCTTATCGGGGAAAATAAAATCTTAAATTCGTTATCATAATCATAGGTAACGATTTTATTTGTTTAACCTTGAATCCTTACAAGGGCTACGACGCTGCCATGATCATCATTGTACCTAAATAGGCAAGTCTGTATGTAGGTATTAACGTCTTAGTTCAAGACACATAGTTGAATATAGAATATGGGCTAATGCCTCCAGTACCGTATGAATGGTAAAGCATCAATTGGTCCAGGCAATTGGATAATCGCCCCCTGACTCTCTCAATGCTGTGATCATCTCCGGACAGAGATCTGTTGCTATTTTAATCTCGGGAGAATTAAATCTGGATCAGTAGCTGAAGTTATTTTATTTGCTTGGAGGAAGTTTTCTCATTTTGGTCCTCTGGTATAAGAGAAGACAACTATTTGACTGAGCGCAAGCGTACTGAAGTCCTGTTTTGCATTTCGTATGTACGTTCCGTTTTAAGATGGTGGCCATTTTAATGACGCAGTAAAGATTAGTTTTTCAAATGTGTAATCAACATGTTCATTCGGACTTTCTTATTCGCATTTTTGTCAACATTATGGTACTTATCTGATTGAAGAATATAAATAAAAATGTCATTCAGATAGTGACGTTTCTTTGGAAAAATTTCTTAACTATCTATCTTCTTTTTATTCATCAGAAGAGTGTCTGTAGAGGGCGACGTGGTTTTGATATTTACACAAATCTGCAGTTTTATTGAGAAATTGTTTAAAATTTTCACACTTGACCTTCAAAAGAAGAGAAAGATCATTGTCTAAATAAGATTTCTTAAAACCACCCCTATCCCCAGAATGTTCCTACTTCTTGATGAAATTTTGCACACTCGACTTTTAAAATAATAGGAAAATGTATTACTGTCCACATTTGATTTCGAAATACTGTGAAAATCCCGAGCAAAACTGGTTTCGATTAAGTTACCCAAAATATATGGATAATCTTGTGATTTAAGAGTAAATTGAGGTTTAGATTTCTTAAATACCTAAGAGAAAATGAATTACTTGAAAATGAGTATATTTTTTTGTACGCGACTTCTACTGCTCACAGAACTACTGGATATATAGGATGTATACTCGTACTTACCATACCTACCTTCAGAATGTTGTACGCGACGTCTACTGCTCACAGAACTACTGGATATATAGGATGTTTATTGTATACTCGTACTTACCATACCTACCTTCAGAATATTGTACGCGACGTCTACTGCTCACAGAATTTCTGGATATATAGGATTTATACTCGTAATTACCATACCTACCTTCATAATGTTGTACGCGACGACTACTGCTCACAGAACTACTGGATATATCGGATTTATACTCGTAATTACTATACGTACCTTCATAATGTTGTACGCGACGACAACTGCTCACAGAACTACTGGATATATAGGATTTATACTCGTTCTTACCATACCTACCTTCATAATGTTGTACGCGACGACTACTGCTCACAGAACTACTGGATATATAGGATTTATACTCGTTCTTACCATACCTACCTTCACAATGTTGTATCTATGTTGCACCTGCGTTATTAACAACACAGGTGTTAAAAAGTTCAAACTCCTTCCGAATGACAGTTCGTCAGCGGTTTTTCAAGTTTTAAATTTTATTTGATCAACTATTCATTCTGTGGCTTGTTCTGACACTGAATGTTGGAATGAGTAAGATTAAGAAAGGGACGCTTAGATGGTTTGAATGTAGAGCGAATGAGCCAAGGAAGAAGTTTAAGGAGAATATATAAGGAAATGCGAATGTAGCAGAATTCTGGGACGTCCTAGGAAGACATGGCACGATCAAGTGAATAGATACTTGAGTCGGGGCATGTCAAGAGTCTAAATAATAGAAGAGTATGTATGAGACGATATAGATATGAATGTGAATGAGGCAAGAAGTGTGTGCAAAGACCGTTTGGCGGTTAATCCTCTCTGCCTACTCCTGCGAGGAAACGACGTGATGGTTAGTTATTTAGTTAGTTGTTCTAAAATGGCCAATGTCAGGTAATCAGAAACGCTCAAATGAGCCGCTGGCGCTGGTGTAGTTGGATATCATGTCAGTCATTATTCGTATACAATGGCGAAAGTTTTTTTTACAAAAGTTTAATAATGATGAAGTAATTAAAATGTCTCTATGTTGTATTGTGCCTTGTGCTCCAAGAACGTCTGGACATAGGTTTCCAAGTGACGAACAGTTAAAAAAAGTGGTTTATACCTTACAATACATAAATAAAAACCAACATTAAATTCTCGTATTTGCAATAAACATTTTGTTTAATCAGGCAACGTGATGCCATGGAATCTGTTACCGTAAGTAGGTTTAGTCTAATTAGAACAAAATGCTATTTTAATAGCGCGATAAATATAATTAAGCACTATTTCAAAATTTGACTTAACCTCACTTTTCAACATTGTTATTTCTGTCGCAAGCCGCGAATATTAAAAAACAGCAAAACTTATTTCTCATCTTATTCTGCCAAAAGTATGTGTAGATAACGTAAGATAAGATACCTACATAGTATAGTCTTTCATATGAAATTGTCTTCAATCTGAAATAGTTTGAGGTTAAGAACAAACCAAGTCTTCTTGTTTCTCAATAATATTTGCATTTATATTTTCTTATATTGTTTTAATTCATTAGAACAATATCTTTTAAGCAGTGTCATATCTGTCTTATCATAAATTCAGAAAAAAACTGACATTGGCTCTTTTAGAAGCAAGCCACAGAATAACGCTCAAGAGAACGTGTTAAGGCGAAGCTTAATGACAAATCACTATTTTGATTAATCTTTATAACGAATTGGTGTACATTATGAATACCAAAAAATATGATTTATATAAATTGAAGATTTTCCTATCGTTTCGCTTGAGTAGAATACAAATAAATAAATAAATTACTCAATAAAAAATAAAAATGTAAAACTACTAAAAAATATTTTTTTTCACTAGAAATGTATGAACGCATAAAGGAAACAACTTTTAAAAAATACAGTATTGTAGCTAAGAATATCTGCGACAGTTTCACTTGATTAACTTTTTTGCTTTCTTATAAAATTATTTACAAAATAAATAAAAACCAGTTTTGTGTTTAAAAATCGAACGTTTCAAGACTCCGTTTGTTAAGCGATTTGAATGCCTATTACTTATAATATAAGGTATACTAAGAATGTACACATTTTTGGCTTGTAGCTTCCTCTTAATCAATGAGTTGTAAAATGACTTACCGGGATTGTGTTTCCTATATTCATGAATCGAATTCACTCCTTCCTTACCTAAATAAAACCCTTTACACAGCATCTCCAGATATGACATATTCCCTGAGAGAATCGTCAGCCTCCTGGGTAAAGTTTCCATAAAAATACTAGTGACATGAATGGATACAAACACGAATCTAATTTAACCGATAATTTAATACCAAACATAATGTTTTTTATTCAAATTATCAACATCTCTGAAGCAGTATCGCTAATAAATACAATTTTAATAACACAGGTCCAATAATAAGATTCCCCAATGAAGGTCAAACAAAAACAAAAATTAAACGATTTACTAAAAACATAACAGGAGGACATTTTGTCTGGTAAATTAGTTCGGAAACACAAAGAAAACATGTGGTTATTTAAGCATTTTATTTTTTATCTGGCATTGAAACACATCGAAGGCCATATTGAAGAATTAACATACTCGATGATAATATTATTAAATTAATTTTATCAATATTTTCAGGCGAGTTTGTTAGCGTATTTAAAAACGACAACATTGGTTTCAGAGCGGTAAGCTCCTCGACTAATTTAGGATGGCCTTAAAGTCACGGGCATCCTAAATTATTACAATATAATATTTTTTCTCATCTCTAAATAGTATATAATAAAGTCACTATTCGCATATGTCTGTTTATGCGCTTAGTTCTTCTAAACTACGCAACGGATTTTGATAGGGTTTTCAATATCATTTTGAGAATTTTTTTCTTCAAGGTTTAGAAAATAGAGAAAAGCTGATGTTTGGAATCAAGTCGTAAAAAAATATTTTCGAGCGCTTACATCACTGACGCTGGCTAAACCTTAAGAGATGCATCAAAATAATTCACTACGGAATTGTATATCATAAAAAGGCCTACAGAAAAGTTTACCATCGTATATGTCTATCTCCTAAGGATAATCCCCAGCAAAGCCGGGTACATGTCAGCTAGTAACACATATTTTTTATTATATTTGCAACTCATTCCAGAGTGCAAGGTATTCTTAGGGGGTATTTCACTATGTCGGGCTAAATATCTGAATAGCTATCCGTTGGCTGGCTTTAAAGTTCAGAATAACTTCGTTATTCAACGGCGACCGTTTCACCATTGTTTTGAGCTGCCGGATAGATAACACTCGAAATAGTCTGGCAACATCGCAAAATGTTTGCAGTTTCTCCATCTACTGCCACGGCTGTCATGCGTCACAGTCCGCACACCGCGAAGTGTGCATTTTTTTGGTTATGTTATGTTGATTATCAGGTCATTTTAGATAGATTCGTGTCGAATTAATACATTGTTTCTTATTTTGAACACAATCAAATAATTCAGGATGGATCATACAAGCATTCAAATTCATTCTACAAAATTCGACTCACTTCTCAGCTGTTAAACTCGGAATGTTTTGACGCCATCTTTGATTCGAGGAATAGCGCCTAACGTGAAGTTCGAGCACTGATTAGTCAAATCTAACTTTAACCCGAGCGTTAGCGTTATTCAGATATAGTGAAAACGAAAAAATGACTAATCCGCGGATTAGTGCTTGGTCAGAACATAATCAGAGATAGTGAAAAACCCCCTTAGTAGTATGATAGTGCTGAATTTAGTGAGGAGACCTGAATAGCCTGACATGTCCCAACCGTACTCTTATTAAACACTCCTTGCACATTCATACATCGTCTCATTCATACTCATCTGTTATTCTGACTCCGGTCATGACCCTTGATGGTCTCTTTTTGCAATTATATATTATTCGTTTCTATGTGTATATATATATATATATATATATATATATATATATACCTCTGATCACAACTATGTGAGCACCTCAGCATAAATTCTCATAGTAAGAACTTCACGAAGCATATAATTTTCTAATAAATAATTTACCAATAAATGAAGATGTAATGTAGTTGTATAGCGCCCTTCGTGACAGCCGGACGCGTCCTAACGCGTCCTCTAACCTTTGTGTTTTTTTAGTATTTTCAAGGGAAATGAGGCAAAATCCCTTTAAAATTATTTTTAAAATCAATCAAACAACATTTTAACTTAAATAAAAATAAACTTAACAACCAGTAATTAGAACTTTATAATATGTGATTTGATTGCAGTGTTTTAAAAGAATATTCGGAAATTTTGCTCAAAAACTTTCGATATTCGAAACGAACGTCCATCGGTAAATGCATCCCAGATGTTTTCAACGGAATTCTCGGAAACTCTGAAGGCAAGTGTTTTGCTAAGCTCAGGGTAATTTATTATCCGGACCGTCGCCATTTATTGCGGGCAGAATGCACCACTTCAACAATCCACAAGGAACAGGATTTCATGTTGGAATGATGAACTTGCCGAACGTCACAGCAGTGCTGCCAGGGTCTCTTATCTATGTGAGGTGTCAGCGCTTTATCAGCAGCAGACACATACCTGAACGGATGACGAACCTCGTGCTGGCACTATTGGTGGACGCGGTGGACTCTCTCGCTGCAGATGCTGGTCCAGTTTCTTCACCACCAAAGATTCTTTCTGCTAAGTCTTCATTTTCTATCTTCGTCGAACGTCACAGCGGTGCTGCCAAGGTCTGGTATCTGTGAGAGGATATTGTATCAACGCCTTGTTAGCAGCAGACACATACCTGGACGGAGGACGAACCTTGTGCGGGCACTGTTGGTGGACGCGGTGGACTCTTTCGCTGCAGCAGCTGGACCAGTTTCCTCACCACCTAGGATTCTTGCTGTAGAGTCTCCATCTTCTATCTTCGTGTCGCCTGTTCCTGTACTTCATTTTACTTAACTTAACTTCACTTTATTTTTGTAATATTTATAATTTTTTTAATACCTGCATCAACTGTAAAGCGCCCCTGAGGTGATATCTCACAAAAGCGGCGCTATACAAATTGTCCAATAAATAAATAATCTGTCTCCACGCCATATAGTGAGAGATTTAGCACCAACAAAGCATTTCCTACGAAAATAAATTTGTTTATTTTCCGGTGAAAAAAATGTAATAAGCAGTAATTTTTAATGAAAAATACTAGTAAATATTGTATTATTTGGCGGGTTTGAAATAAGCCGACGTAGCTTAATAGCGACGCAGCTGACCGGCAGTCAGAAGGCTGCGGGTTCAATTCCCGTTGGCGGCATTTATTTTTTTCTCGGGATATTTTTTATCTATTTGTGTGGGTGTTTCAGGCTAATAATTATTTCTTATAATAATGTTTTATACCTTGTGCTATGCATTAAAACCATGTCTTATAAACATTAGTTCATCATTAAAAAATAATATAATTTTCCATTCGCAGTAGGTATACACACTTTCTCTATCCTACCTTAAGTTCTGTTTATCAAAATCACTGTTATCATAAATATTATTATTATAAGAAATTTACTGTATGTGAAAAAAATATATTTACTTCATTTGAAAGTATGAGATAATTATTGTATTTATTAAAAGTAGCTTCAGACAGTCAGCGTTTGGTTTTTCCATATTTGAGGATTTACCCTATTGATATTTTCATTTGCCCGAGGCAGAAATACTGTGGCACATATAGGTAAACAATGTTCAGACCTGTTCTTTTGCATATAAATTTAAGTATTGTAATGAATTTACCTTAAATATGCAAAATTCGTCATTCTTTACATTTGCGTGCTATTTTCGTCAGACTCGTTTATTAGCATTCTTAAAAAATACACAAATTGTTCATGTTTTCTCAATGATTAATAAATACCATTTGCTAATTGTTTTTTAAGACGAAACAGTACCCTAAAATAAAAGTCGGAATCTAAAAGACATAAGTGAAGAAGACGCCTACAGAAAAATGCGACGCGCGGCTCTGGTGTATTGGACGGACTTATGGTCGAATTTGCCCTAGCAGGCCTAGAAAATTGATCTTTCCGCTGGGTTTACTTTAATTAATTACGTAATTACTAAAATCTCTGATGTTTGTAAATGATCCTCATGAAGTTATTAATTCATCATCAAGAGAAATAAATTCTACGTAAGAAAACGTCATGCCTGTTTCGTAAATTCAATGATATCGGATTGTTATGATGATAGTAGATACATAAAATTCATGGTGGTGAGTCATCACTATAAAGGGCACGTGTGTATCTTTTGTCTGTGTTTCTGCGATTTTCAGCGAAATGATACAAAATATTGTTAATGTTATACTTATGTATATATTATTACAATAAACAAAGCATTTTGTTGTTGGTGTCAAAACCGCAACCCAAAAAGGAAACAATTGAATTGGAGAAAATATTTATTCAATTACATGAGACTGCTGGCAAATAAGTTAAGTGTCATGTGGGTTAATGATTTAATTATGTGCCACTGACAGTATTATTTCTACTCGACCGCATCTGTCTATTTTGAAAGAATGGTAATTATAATTGAACAATGAAACATATCGCATAAATCTCCAGACTCGAGACAAGAGTCTGCTAGTTTAGAGTATTAGTCCAGAGTCTACCGATCTAGAGTCTAGTCTACCAGTCTAGAGTATACCAGTCTAGGGTCTAATGTCTAGAATGTGCCGCAAATATGGTATTATGTAATTGGAATTAACGGCATTAAGTGCGATTTACATAGATGAAAGTTATTTTGCAGTCATAGTACAATGTGGAAAGAAAGGAAAAATTATAAGGTTATACAGGGTGTATCGGCACGTACCCGACAAACTTTAACCAGCTATTCCTTGGCACATTTGGAGTAAAAAATGTTATGGGCACTTTGCTGTCTGGTAACATTTTTTTTAATAAAAAATTTATTATTCATATTTTCACCACATGTCACCAATGTTTTATCCTTTGTCAAAGTTTGAAAACCCGTCTGGCAATATTTTGTTCGAGTTTCGTTGAATAATGTACGTACGTACCTACGTTTACAATCACAACGAAATGGCGCGGCACCATTCGTCTCATTTTTAACTATTATTATTTTGTGTGTACGAAAGAGCGAGTAAAGCCAATTGTTATAACTCTACTTAAGTACACTCTACACTCTACAAAAATTGGCAAAAATTGCAACTGTTGGCAAAAACAAAAACAAAACAAAACAAAAACAATTGGCAAAAATCTACAAAAAGTAAAAAAAAAAATACTAAAAATAAAATAAAATAAATAAAAATAATAATTAAAAATAAATAAATAAAAATGATAACAACTAACAATTTGTAGGCTTTTAAGACAGTTAAAATACATTTAAATTAAAATAAAAACTATAGCAGACTTAAGATCATGCGACGGCCAGTGTTTTTTGATATAGTGTCCTCTGCGTGCAGTTCTATCTTTTATAAGCATAAACTTTTTAATATAAGTGTGTTTGTTGGAAGTGACTTGCCAGGTAAGTATGTTTTGGTATCTTTTCTAAATAATAAATGTAGATCCTAGGAAATAAATTGTACAGCGCCCTTGAGGTGATTTTTCACAAAAACGGCGCTCTACAAATTATCCAATTATTATTATTATTATTATTAGTACACTTTTTGACACACTTGCTAATAACAGCTGTTGAACACGAGAAACCATGCAAATGACAGTGACGGAGTGTGGATTTTTTATTTATTTTTTGTTTTTAATGGAAAAAAAATGTTACCGGACAGCAAAGCGCCCATAACATTTTTTACTCCAAATGTGCTAAGGAATAGCTGGTTAAAGTTATGCAGTGATCTCATTTATATAAGCACTGCTTAAATGTTTAATCAGGACAGGTTTATATTTCGATAGAGGCATATTAAAAACATCAGCTAACATATCATACGAGTTACGAGTGGTGTGTAATCTCTAATCTCTAAAGAGTATAAAACAAAGTCGTTATCCGCGTCTGTATGCTTAGTTCTTGTGCGCTTAGTTCTTCTAAACTATGCAACGGATTTTGACAGGGTTTTCACAATCATATAGAAAATTTCTTCCGCAAGGTTTACATATAGAATACATGCAAATTATATTTATAGAAAGTAGAGAAAAGTCGATGTTTTGTAATCAAGACGTAAAAAAAATATTTTCGAGTGCTTACATCGTTAACGCTGGCTAAACCTTATGACTTATGAGATATATAAAAATAATGTCCTACCGAATTGTATATGTCTATATCGTCTATATTATCTCCTAAGGATAACTCCCAGTCAACTAGTCTATTTATAGCAGATTTGTTGCCTGAAACCGTAGTATGATTGTTACAATAATACATATTAGGGAACCTTGATCTTATGGTAGGAACATGAAAGTGAATCAACATTATTATATCAGGGCTATACAACTGATAATTTACAATTTATATAAAAATATACGATCAATTTTTTTTTCTGTGACTTAACTTCAACAATTTCATTGAATGTAATAAAAACTCATAATCTATATTATTACCGATGCAATACACGAATATTATTTTTGTTTTATGAAATACCACGAACTTGCGACCTGTTACCGTCGTAATACCAGAATATTATTTTAGTTTTATGAAATAGCACGAACTTGCGACCTGTTACCGTCGTAATACCTGAATATTATTTTAGTTTTATGAAATAGTACAAACTTGCGACCTGTTACCGTCGTAATACCTGAATATTATTTTAGTTTTATGAAATAGTACAAACTTGCGACCTGTTACCGTCGTAATACCTGAATATTATTTTTGTTTTATAAAATAGTACAAACTTGCGACCTGTTACCGTCGTAATACCTGAATATTATTTTAGTTTTATGAAATAGCACGAACTTGCGAACTGTTACCGTCGTAATACCTGAATATTATTACGTTTGTAGTCGGTTTAAAATTCTCATACGTATCAACAAACTCATAGTGGCTATAACACGTGTTCATACTTGGATTTACTTAGACTCTGTATAAACTAATAAAAATGACCTCGCAGAGTCTTTACGATAAACTAAATGTGTACTCGTATAAATCTTCTTCATCACCTCGGTAGGGCCGTCGATAAGTCGGTAAGTAGGCTGTCGGCATCTGCTTTACCTTCTGGTACATAGTCCTTGTTTACGTCGCTAATTTGCTTAACGATATGGCAACAACTTCTGGTGATCTGTCAGTCTTAGTCAACTCTATGGCCAAAGAGCTTAGACAACCATGGACACTGAATAAAATATTATTTAAAATGTTTTATTTTTATTATTTTTTATTGTGTATGAATGTGAATGAAGCAAAGAGCGTATGCCACGACACTTTTTGTGTGAAAGTCAATTTTGTTAACTGTGCTCTGAGTTGTTTCAGTCTGCCGTTTGTGGTGAGAAAGAGGCCACTAGAAGAATACGAATTAATTAAGGTATATACGTATAGTATTACCTTATTACCTTATTGAGTCTTAATTAGTCATTCTGTGAACGCATGTTTCCATTTTTCTCATATTTTACAAATCGAAACGTAAAATTTCCTCTCAAATCGTAACATTTTCAAATAGAAATGTGCAGATTAAATACCTACTTAAGTAAAAACCATATTTTTTTTTATCCCAATTAAGGACTTACACAATTTGTCCAAAGATACGTCACTACTTAGTGACAATTCTTTTTTCAAACTTTCTTCAGTCAAGTAGGTAGGTACCTTAATTTCAAAAAATGCGAATAATAAAATCCAAATTTCACATATGAAAAAATAATCTTTATTGAGGCTTTAAAATGGCTACCGTGTTGAAACGGAAAAGGAGTGTACAAATAAATTTACAGACAGACAAAATATAAAAAAGGTCGAGTTAAAACAGTAAAAAAGGTTATATCACATTTTTCCTATTTAAAAATATAAGAAAACCAATTTTCGTTTTTCAATATTTTTCCCTCCCCTCTCTCATCAGCCTCTCAACATACTCCACATTAGAGATGCAGTATCCTGACGAATGACGCCAAGCAGTTGTAACTGTGTTGTGCGAAGTCATTCCCAGAGTTTTGACTTTATGCTATCAACAGAATCAAAGTTTAAATTGCTTTAGCCTTGTTTTTTACCATGATCTGAATAACAAGATACTTATTAAACTTCTGCTTCCCTTTATTCATTCCCTCCCTACTGTTATAAATTGGGGTCCTTAGAATAATAAGTCAGATTCTTGAGAGTTAAACTGAATCACTTTTTATTTGACAATAAACTTCCAATTTCACAGGTATGATTAAGCACTTTTTAATAACTACTCTGGGTACCGGTACTAGTTCCCGTAGTTATTTCGGAGAGGTGAAACCTTTGATTGTTTTCGTATTAGAGCGCGTTTGTAAGCAAAGACCACCTTTTTATAACCTGACAAAGACTGTTGACATTCAAATTTAAAAGGCCGCAAAACAGAAATCGTCTTTGCTGACAGAATTTAATCAAGCAATTAGCAGAGGCGAGAACCTTTCATGAATAACATAATTTAGCTTTCATAGATGTCACTAGTGGTACATAATTACCCTGAAAATTATACACCTACTTCCTTAAGAGGAAGCTACAAGCCAAAAATGTGTATATACTTGGTATACCTTATATTGTAGGTAATAGGCATTAAAATCGCTTGACAAACAGAGTCTAGAAACGTTCGATTTCAAGCACAAAACTGGTTTTTATTTATTTTGTAATTAATTTTATAAGAAAGTAAAAAAGTTAATCAAGTGAAACTGTCACAGATAATCTTAGCTATAATTCTGTATTTCTTAAACGTTGTTTCATTTATGCGTTCATACATTTCTATTGCAAAAATATATTTTTTAGTAGTTTACATTTATATTTTTTATTGAGTAATTTATGTTTTTATTTGTATTCTACTCAAGAGAAACGATAGGAAAACCTTCAATTTATCTAAAGCATATTTTTTAGTAACAATTATTTTATAAGCAATAATTATTAACCTGAAACACTCATCCACATTGAAAAATCTCCTGATAAAAGATACATGACGCCAACCGGACTTGTATCTTTTATCAGGAGATTTTTCAATGTGGATGAGTGATTCAGGCTA
This sequence comes from Hesperophylax magnus, assembly GCA_026573805.1. Lineage (NCBI taxonomy): Eukaryota > Metazoa > Arthropoda > Insecta > Trichoptera > Limnephilidae > Hesperophylax > Hesperophylax magnus. The sequence continues at coordinate 4,552,259 of JAIUSX010000184.1, read as the reverse complement.
ATAATTATTGCTTGTAAAATAATTGTTACCCTTTGTCCTATGCATAAAAAATCTTGTCCTAAACATTAGTTTACCAAAAAAAAAAATAATAGTTAATATTTTTTAGTATTCATAAACGTACACCAATTCGTTATAAAGATTAATCAAAATAGTGATTTAGCATTATGGGGACTACATAGTTTCAATGGTTCCGGAAAGTTATGCGTTATCCATTATAATGGCAATCTTTCGTCCGTGGTTATACCACGTGCTAGTATCGTTGACAAATCAGATAACTTAGATCTTATGAGATACCTCAGTATAATTTATAATACGTTGTACAATATGAGTCTTGTAGAGTATAGGGTAGAGAGAGACCAGAGTGGCATCGTCAATAGTAACGTTTTAGACATAGACAAATCGAGGTCATGGACAGTTTGGCCGCCGTTCCGATATCATAGTGTTAATTTTTGCTGATCTGCGAGTGACGATATTTCAAATGAAGTGTTCTTGTTATAAAAGTGTTAATTTTATTCTCGTTACGACAGCGGTGTAGTCATAGTTGCGGACGATGCACTGATTCATAATGCAGAAGATGAACGTGAAAAAGCAATCGGTAAGATGAAGCGTAATATTATCTCGTGAAGTCTCTGACATGTATTGCCTACACACTATGTATTCCAATACTTCCAAATTGTTGTGAAAACAGTCAGCACATTAAAAAAGTACTTAGTATTTAAAAATGAAAATATGTAATTTTTTTGTCATATTTTGTTTTCTCTTTTTTTATTTTTTCTCTATTTGTAATCATCCATAATTTATGTTTACCCATATGTAATTGGATGAGCACCTTTATGTAAATGCCTGACTTTGTGCTTATTTGTAATATCCCTTTTTTACTTCTATATATTCAATAGTATTTATTGTTATTAAGTTTAATTTGTAGAACTCCATTTTATTTTTTTATTTTTTATATATTCAATAATATTGTTATTGGGTTTATAAAAACAGTTTATTTTTAAACAAGTTCTGCTGTGTAATTATTATTACGCGTGACAGCTGTTTCGAGTTTGATAATGCCTTCAGAGGGCGAAACAGCTGTCACGCGTAATAATAATTACACAGCAGAACTTGTTTAAAAATAAACTGTTTTTATAAACCCAATATCAATAGTATTATTATAAAATTAACAAAAAACAGTTTATTATTAAATAAGTTCTACTGAGTAATTATTATTACGCGTGACAGCTGTTTCGCCCTCTGAAGGCATTATCAAACTGTAGTGAAGCCACAAACGGTATATTTATATTATTTTCACATAGGTACTTACAATGAAAACTAATAGATTTCATTTCTATTACCTACGCCATTATTTATTTCCGAGTAAGTATCGGAAAATATTAATGGTTATTTATTAGGTACCCTATAAAGTTATTTCCTTTAATTACTGAATTGTCTAAGTAGTAAGGTGTTTGTTTCCAAATTAATAATTTGGGTGATTCGAGGGTTTCGTGTATTATTTTAAATTGATTTATTATTATTTTTATGTTCTATAATAATTGAACTCGGTTTGCACATATCTAGGAGCGGCGAGCGAATTTTATTTGTTTGTTAATTTATCAAACTAGCTATTTAGTTTGCTCTACAAGATTGAGTTTACGGCCTTTATTTTGTAAATGTAAATTGTAAATTATACCTTTACTAGATAGTAGCCGAGTCCTCCAAAGTGTCGGATTCCCGCGCAGGCGTCGCGGGTTCAATCATCTGCTAGCTTCCAGTCCCAATCATTGCAAAAGCAACGTTTTCTCACAATAAATTGGTAGAAATTGTATATTGTCAGGTTATTTGTGATTGTATTCTTCATGTCCCTAGGTATATTTACAATGCTTGAGACATGTTTGCATATCTAAATAATGATGACATCATATGAAACCTTTTTAGACCCGTAATACACACATGTTAATTTGCCATATTTACAAATCGCACATTATAATCGTCAACAAAATTAACCACTTTGCACTCTTTTTTTATACATGCTGAGAAATCCAAAACTTGTGACAACTAAACCATTCATCTAGCTAACTAACCATCACGCCGTTTCCCCGCAGGGGTAGGCAGAGAGGACGGACCGCCAAACAACTCGGTCTTGGCACACACTCCTTGCCTCATTCACATTCATACATCGTCTCATACATACTCTTCTTGACATGGCCCAACTCAAGTATCTGATTCACTTGATCGTGTCATGTCTTCCTTGGGCATCCCCGACTTCTGCTACTATTCACATTTGCGTCATATATTCTCATTACATTCCCTTTTTCGCTCATTCGCTTTACATGCCCAAACAAAAGCGTCCCTTTCTTAATCTTACTCATTACGCTTACATCATTCTTTGCGGATCTCCACATTTCTCACACGATCACACGTGGTTTTACCACACATATGCCTCAGGGATCTCATTTCTACAGCATTTAGTCTACTTTCATCCTTTCTCTGCCACTTCCATACATCAGGATCGGTACCAGAACTCCATTGAGGACTGCTAGCTAATATATAAATTTGACTGTCTGTTGTGGCGGGTGGGCTGTCGGGCAGCGTGGATTTGATTTGTATACAAATCTACAATTTTATTCCGATGTTGAAGAAATTTTGCATACCGGACCTTCAAAATAAGAGAAAGGTCACTTGACTGTCTACATAGAAAAACTCTGTATAAAGCCCGGGCTACACCGGAGACTTCAACTAGTAATACATACAAAAGATGGTTACTGAGGCAATTCGGTTATGTATAATAAATACTGTATTATTTTTACTATTCATATGTAAAAGTCCCTAAAAATGGCGTAAATAAATAATGAATAACGAATAACGAATAATAAATAGTTAATAATGAATTATGAAGAATGAAAAATAAATAATAACTAATATATAATAAAAAAAAAAAAAATATTATAATTGCATTGAAATATTGACACAGCGTTGTATTCGACTATGTGTGTATTTTTATATAATTTTATTTTATAGTCGTCACCTGCGACATGTAAATACATGTTTTTTTTTAAAAAGCACCATCTGTTGGACGTAAAAGAAAAATGAGCTATTGTTTCTCTTTCTGCACAGACAGACTGAGCCACAGCAACACGAGGTCGGGTACAGCTAGTAAATAAATAATAAAAAAACAATGTATTGGCACCTTAGATACAATTGATTGATTCCATAGCTTAGAAGTTATTTTCCCCATTCTTGGACGTTTGCCTTTCGTATTGGCACACCTCAGCGTTAAATTGTAATTATTTTAAACTCGGTAGGAATTAAGAAGTAGGATAGTAATTATTATGCGTGGGAACCTGGCCAAACATAACTAGTCAGCAATGTTAGGCAATGATTAGTTAAGACAATGAATGCAGATTCGAATGCACCGCGATTATGCAATTGTATTGTACACGCGAATGCAGAAAATTGCATTTGAACACAGGCCGGTGATGGTCTCAGTAGCGCAGTGATACACCATTTAGAATTCAGAATCAAAACTATGCTCTGAAGAACGTGTTTGTTAACCAGATCTGAATAGTCAGGAACTTCCCCACCTTCCTCTACACCATCTCCATCCCCTCACCACTACTTTCAACCTCACAACATACCCCATTTGGGAATTGCATAGTCTCACTGGCTCCAAACGGTTGGGATCATTGATTCATTGAAATAAAATATTGCTACTTTATAAATTGTACAATAGTACACCATCTTAAATTGTATGCAAATCAGTAATACCAACACACGTCACTCACGGTACCAACTACCAAAATAGAACAGATCCCTTTTTTATCTCGATTATAAGCATTATTATAAGCATTTAACACGCATACGGCTCAGGGATCTCATTTCTACCGCAAACTGTTTACATTCAACCTTACCTACCAGTTCCAGTTAATTTATAAATTACTGGTTTTTTATTTATAAGCACATTAATAATGTAAATACAATAAAAATAACAAGAATATTTCTGAGAAAACAATGCCTGAATCAATGCAATTCCTTCGTGAACATTATCATATCACTAAATACCTGTTTCTGTATAAATAAATATAAAAATAACGTAATCGCCTATCCCTCTCGACAAAACAGTCCAGTTGGAACGATTATAAATGACAAACGTATCGATTAAACTGTCCATCACAAGAATGTAGTATTTTGTTTAAATTTTGTATGTTTTCCAAGTTTTGTTTACACGCGGTGTCCGGGACTAAAGTTTGCTAAGAGGAGGTGATTCTACATGATGGTAGAAGTAAAAAATATAAATAACTTTTTCGTAATCCCAATGGTTTTTTTTCAACAAAAATATTTTTCTATAGAAGGAAATTTATTTTCCCATACGAATAATTCAACTTTTTAATCTAAAAACTACCTTAAAACATTGGAATTTTGAAAATAGTCATTTATCTTTTTTACTTTTTTTTTATTCTAAAATCATGTAGAATAGAATCAACCCCCGAAGTTAGCGCACTTTACCCCCCGGACACCCGGTATTTTTGTAAAAATTCCAAATTTTATTTTTCCGAACAAAAATATTTTTATTATTTTTTTGGTAAACTAATGTTTAAGACAAGATTTTTTATGCATAGCACAAAGGGTAACAATTATTTTACAAGCAATAATTATTAGCCTGAAACACTCATCCACATTGAAAAATCTCCTGATAAAAGAAACATGACGCCAACGGGACTCGAACCCGTGTCCCTTCGATTTCCGGTCGACACGGGTTCGAGTCCCGTTGGCGTCATGTATCTTTTATCAGGAGATTTTTCAATGTGGATGAGTGTTTCAGGCTAATAATTATTGCTTGTAAAATAAAAATATTTTTTTATAGAAGGAATTTCTTTTTTCAAACACAAACAATTCAACTTTTTTTTTACCTAAAAATTACCTTAAAACATTGTAATTTTTAAAAATCTTTTTTACTTCTAAAATCATGTAGCACCCCCCGAAGTTAGCCCACTTTACCCCACGGACACCCGGTATTTTGTGAAAACTTTGTTTATACCTGCTTGGATAGGTATAGGTATTTAATGTGTGCCTTTGTTCATACTTTGTTTACACTGTACATGTAGGTATAATCCTATGTTTGTATAAACATTTTTGACGCAGTAGGGTATTATCGCCGTTTCTTTTTATTCAGGAAAAAAATTACTACGATGACGGCATTTTATGTTTACGTTGACGAATAACTTAACTATATCGTTTTAAAATGTTGCATTTTTGATTTGCCGCCAAAATGATATGATTGTTTTTGTTCGTGAATATGGCGACGTTGACTTCACGCCGGCCAATGACATTTCGGTGTTACCAGACATGTCATAATGACGTTGTTGCCAATTGGAACCGTTTGGAATGTGCGATTTTAGATCGGTTTTGAAATCAATAATTATGAATGAAAACTAACTAACTAACCATCACGCCGTTTCCCCGCAGGGGTAGGCAGAGAGGACGGACCGCCAAACAATTCGGTCTTGACACACACTTCTTGCCTCATTCACATTCATACATCGTTTCATACATACTCTTCTATTATTCTGACTCTTGACATGGCCCCACTCGAGTATCCGATTCACTTGATCGTGCCATGTCTTCCTCGGGCGTCCCCGACTTCTGCTACCATTCGCATTTGCATCATATACTCACTCATGCCTTGCACTCTTTGCGGATCTCCACATTCCTTACACAATCAAACATAGTTTTACCACACATACGCCTCAGGGTTCTAATTTCAACAACATTCAATCTACTTTCATCATTTCTTTGCTAGTTCCATGCCTCTCCACCATACATCAGGGTAGGTACCATCACTCCATTGTGGACTGCTAACTTCGCTTCTTTGGACAATTTTTTGCTAGCGCCAACTGCCTAGCTAAATGAAAATATTTAAATTAAACATTTTTAATGTAACACATCTTTGGATCTACCGGATCTGCCCTGATGACGGACACTGCAACGATGTCCGAAACGTCGGCTAAAGAAGGAGTTTGCGCAACACGGCATAACACCCCAAAAATAAACAACAAAAATGCTTTTGGCCGTGAAAATCTAAAAACTTACCATTTTTAGTGTAAGTTTATGTCTTCCGCACATTTTAAACGTTATTCATAGATTGTAAAAATACCCCATTGAATGTATGGGTACTTTGTTTATGCTAAATGTTTGTAATTTGTGTATAGATATTTTGTTTATTCCTGTTTAAACTTTACTTTTAAATAAACTTTACCCACATTAAAATACGCAGTCTCTTTTGCGTCAAATCAAAACAACTTCTCAACTTATGCCAACTTATATCACCACTATCAAAATGGCCTTCTATTTAAATTATGCATAAGATTCTTCTGATATTATAAGCCATTCATTAACTTATATTATAACTCATCTTCATTAAAATATTCCCCACACAGCACCCCCAAAGTTAACAGGCGTCGAGGGAAATTATTTTCCATGTGGAATTAATAAAAACATAAATGTGTTAAGGCGAAGCAATGCCAAATTACTATTTTGATTAATCTTATAACGAATTGGTGTACATTATGAATACCAAAAAATATGCTTTAGATAAATTGAAGGTTTTTCTATCGTTTCGCTTGAGTAGAATACAAATAAAAAATAAATTACTTAATAAAAAATATAAATGTAAACTACTAAAAAAAAATATTTTTTCAATAAAAAATCATCATTCCCTAATATTTCAAATGATTTTCTTTTTAAATTTGAGAGTGCTTCATTTTAATAACCATTTCGTTTTAAAAATACGTGATGATGTCATCTTACCTTCGATGAATCGGCTCATTTTGATTTTGAAATTCTCGTTGTATGGTGATACTATCGTGTCTAATGAAAATTCATTTTCGAATCCGGCCAAGTGACGGCGTTAATTCAAGCGATAGACGCCTCTGTGGTAATGTGACGTGTGGCATTATATTGCTTGGCGTTTAGACACGAGTTTGTGCGGAATAACGACCAACTTCCGTCCTTAGCACCGACTGATACGGTCATTTCACAAGAACATCCCAACATTTGAGCAAACCACAATAAAAAATTGAAATATTGCTAAAAGCAGAAGTAACGCAAAATCTTGGTTTTTTTTTCGAAAAATTGATCGCTTATATATATTATTGATGCATCAATTAAATAACACATCCTTGGCCTTTTAAGTAATCTAGCATTTTTTTGTCAATTCGTTTTATAAGCCTAGAAAAAATAAAGTATCAGGTGTAACAGTAACAGTGAAGCGTATATACTAGAACAGATATTTGCTATCGTACTTAGTATTGTTCTTAAGGCTACGTAATAAGTGTTCAAAGATGGTTTGAAAGAGAGGTATGTAAATACGAATGTTAGAGGAGCGCCCCATTATAAAAAAACGATAAAAATTTAGCGAAAATAGTGAAAATATTTAAGTAAACACGACTCATTTGAAATAGAGAAAAAAATCTAGACAAATGCTTTAGTTCCATTTAAAGATACAATGTGATTTTTTTCATGCCTATAACACATTAAATAACAGAACAAAACGTGTTTTTAATAATTTTCGGAGCGAACTTTGCAATTTTTTCTATCTAGGGAATTCCATATAATCAACTTTTCGGCATAACAAATGAAAAGAATATTTTAAATATATATTTTTTTTGAACTTTAAAAACTTAAAGAGTTAAAGATAAACTTGTTATAAATCTAATAGTGATTTTTTTGGATTATGCCGTGTTGCGCTACCTCCTTTAGCCAACGTTTCGGACAGCATTGCAGTGTCCATCATCAGGGCAAATGTAATCTGATTACACTGCAATGGTGCAATGCTGTCCGAAAAGTTGGCTAAAGAAGGAGGTAGGCATAATACCCCAAAAACAAATTACTATAATACCTTTGGCCGTGAAAATCTCAAATCATAAAATCATAAAAATCGGTAGAAATCGGGTATGCAAGTATATATATATATATATATATATATATATATATATATATTAGGGTGTCCCAGGACATAAGGAAGATTTTTTTTTTCGTGAATTTAAATATGCATACCCTCTTATTTTATTCCATTTGATCCCAATAACTCATATAATAAATATTATTTTGATTAAACACCGGAAACCCGTGCCGACTTGATGCCAAACATATGGTACAGAGTTAATATGGAAGGATTTTCAACTTTCATTTTTGTCGGATAAATAAAATTTAAAAATGTTCAATTATGTAGTATTTTATATTTAAAAATGGTTTATTGATTAAATTTTTTCTTCATAGTTTGTTTTTCACAGTCAGGATAAATCTTCCGGTGTTCCTGAACGCATCGTAACAAAAATTATTTTCCTCTTCTTTGACCGTGAGATTAAGCCATGAAAATCTTGTATTAACTTAATAGTTCTTTCAGCTGTATCATTCACTACCCTCAGCGGCGACACCTTCTTTCTGACTTCTTGATACGAAGCATTATTTGACCACATCGTAGGGAATTCGTTAAGAAAACTGGCATCTGTGTTCAGACGATCAAACAAATACCTGCTCTTAACTGAAATGAAGTCGTAAATATTTTTCTCTGAAACAAAAGTCACTAAATTATGATATGAACAAAAACCTCAATACAAAACATAATAAACTACTTAATAAACTTACCATACAATTTACCATCAAGATCTTCCTTCGATGGGATGTAATGTTTGTCATGGGTTGATAAATTATTTTTTTTGATATTTCGAGCATTTTTATTTTAGTTGTTTGATCCACAGCGTCGTCAAACAGCGATAAAATAGATCCTTCATCGGTCAAATACCATAACTGCTTACTGAACAGAAATAAAGCTGCCATTGAGATGTTTTCATCATTTTTTTCTTAAGCCTTCATCGATTTCAAAAAGCACAAGTCCTGGTAAGGTGCTTTAACTGCTATAATACATTGTAACCATGGCTTGACATAGGATGTTACTATGAACAGGCAAACGTCTAAAAGTGCCGCCTTATCCTTACCGGTAATTTTAAATTGCGCACAAATTAATGATATTTTCAAGGAATAAAGCGCCTTTGCCATCCATCGAGCACCTGGAGGCCGAATCTTAAATTTTCTCGCTGTATCTCCTCCTAAAACTATCACACAGAGCTCTAAAAACTCTCAATAGTCATCTAAAAGTATTTTTGTTGTCAGTGCAGTGCGGTAAAAGTCAAGCAAATCATTGATTTCGGAAGCGGTTAGGTGCAATGTGAGATTTTCTCTGTAGCACTGAATTTTATCGGGATTAACATTTTTACAGTTATCTCGAAACTTTTTGAAGAGTAGTATGTCAGGGCTTGTAGTCACTTGACTGATTTTTACTTCAAACACAGCTTTAAAAAACCAACTATGGCTATATTTGGTATATATTGACAGTTAAATTCACTTTCCGGATATTGTAGAATAAAACTTCAAGAACTTTTCCATTAGATGGCAGTTTAGAACCCGATATTTGGTGTTTTACGACTCCTATTAAAAATATACTCTTTTTAGAAGTGCGTAAATCTAACAACATCTTGCCTGAACGAGTGATTTTCGTTTACTAACAAAATAGCAAGTTACTACAAGCTCATCAACACGTTTGCTCGCTGGCGTCTTAATGTACAAGTACTGACATCTTTCAATGCAAGTCGGCACGGGTTGCAGTTGTCCAAAGTAAACGAAATTTTTTTTATAAGTGTTTTGTCATTATTAAAACAAAATTAGAGGGTATGCGTTCAAAAATAACAACTTTAATTTTTTTGGGACACCCTAATATATATATATATACGAGTATATGCATACATACTGTGAGCGGGGGATATATACAGGATACAGGCATCCCGCTTACTCGCCTACATAAGAACTTCCCTAGTATTTGACTACTAAGGAAACACTCTTCTTATGTAGGTAAGTAAGCGAGAAAGGACATGATACTGAATTTAGAAAGAAAAGTCTCGGTACTCTTTCTCGCTTACTCGCCAACATAAGAACTTCTATAGTATTTGACTACTAGGGAAACACTCTTCTTATGTAGGTGAGTAAGCGAGAAAGGATATGAAACTGAATTTAGAACCAAAAGTCTCGGTACTCTTTCTCGCTTCGTCGCCTACATAAGAACTATCCTAGTATTTGAATACTAGGGAAACACTTCTTATGTAGGTGAGTAAGCGAGAAAGGATATGAAACTGAATTTAGAACCAAAAGTCTTGGTACTCTTTCTCGCTTCGTCGCCTACATAATAACTATCCTAGTATTTGAATACTAGGGAAACACTTCTTATGTAGGTGAGTAAGCGAGAAAGGATATGAAACTGAATTTAGAACCAAAAGTCTCGGTACTCTTTCTCGCTTACTCACCCACAAAAGAAGAGTGTCCAAATACTTGGAACATATATAACTTTATTTGGGAGATTCTCAAAGTATTCAAATATCGCTCAGACTAGGGTTATCGTAAATTAGTGTTTTTTAAGATTTTATTTAAATATTAATTTCTTTTAAATGGCTCCATTTTGTAGTGTTGCATGGCGTGGGATAATTTTCTGGACAAAGTTGAATTGTAAAATAAGGGATTCAGTTTAAAATTTTATGCATTTTTCAAAAATATTTGTATACATAAAATGTTTTTTACAATGTAATATTTAATAATATTTGGCTAATTTATATAGCGCCGTTTTCGTGAGAAATCACCGGCGCTGAGTAACGTTTAGTTTATTATCAACCACAAGGATATTTATTTTTTTATAAGCTCCACACAGGAGACCCTGAGGAGAATAATTTGTCTCAGGGTTTTATGTCATCTTTGGGGATGCTAGGTAGACTAATAAGTGTTATTTCACAATTTATTAATTGGAAATATTATAATATGTATAGTACGTTTGCGGCATGTTCCAGGGTGGAAGATATTCCAGTATCGATATATAGATATTTTGTTGCTCCAACGCTCCTTAGAGCTAGCCGCCACTGCTTACGGACCTCTTTTAGGATATGGTTTTTATTGTGTAATGTGAAAAATTGTGTTCTTTAGATTGTGATCGGAAAACATATTATTTTACAAGCAATAATTATTCGCCTGAAACACTCATCCACATTGAAAAATCTCCTGATAGAGATACACGACGCCAACGGGACTCGAACCCGTGTCCCTTCGATTTCCGGTCGACAGCTCTGACCACTGAGCTATGGCGGCTTATCTCTTATCCGCGAAATAATTCAATATATACTAGTGTTTCATTCAACAATTACTGCTTGTTACATTTTTTCACCTGAAAACAACCAACTTTATTTTTATATGAGAAAGGCATTGTATCTTTTATCAGGAGATTTTTCAATGTGGATGAGTGTTTCAGGCGAATAATTATTGCTTGTAATATAATTGTTACCCTTTGTGCTATGCATAAAAAACCTTGTCTAAAACATTAGTTTACCAAAAAAATAAAAATAAAAATAATAATGAAAAACATCTTAATAAATTATAGATTTGTTATGTCTAATTTGGTCACATTGAAAATTATTTATTGATTTGGTTACTGGAATGTAGTAATAAAGATACAATCATCTCCAAGTTGTTTTGCAAAATGACAACAATGTCATTTGCAACCAACGTAGATGAACAGGGGATTATTATGTCATCTGTACAGATGAACATGGATAGTCTAAGACCCCAAAAAACAAAAGCAGGTATTCCTAGACAGCGTATGAAATGGACGAACGATGTCAATATGTTCATTGTTCGTTCATATTTTTATGTAACCAAAGTAGAAACAGATATGTTGTTATACAGGAAAAAATTACATTTACTTTTCTCACAAAATTATCCGATTGCCCAAGTAAGCGAACAAAGATTAGCAGACCAAAAGCGAGCTATTTTCAAAAATAATTTAATTTCTGTAGTCACATTAGAACAGATTAAAAGAGAAGTAGCAGATAGATTGCAAAGGGGAAATAATTTAGAACAAATTAACACAAGTAATAATGTCATATCAGATGCATTGAATGTAGATAGTTTGGATAATATTCTAGTCGAAATGTCCAATGATATTACAGTAGATTCAAATAACTTAGCCGTTATTTATAATCTTAGAGAAATCAACATTGCAAATTTAAACTTTGTTGATGAAAATGTAGTAGAATTAGCTAACTTACTTCATAATAATATAAACAGATATATAGATGTAGAACCAACGGTTAGACCAAAATTACCGAAATTGCATACGTCAAAGAAATTATCTAAATTAATTTTTGAATTAAATAACATAATTTTACCAAAAATCATATTTGACGAAATTAGTTTTTTAGATCTTCATACAATAGTATACGCTAGTGCGATTACTGTTTGTAATAAGTTAGGAATTAAATTATCATCCTCTGACGATAGATCATATAGTTATAGTAAACCAGAATGGCAGATCAGATTAGAAAATGATGTAGTATTTTTAAGAAGTAACATAGCTAGAGTAATAGAATATAAAAATGGAAATAGAAGTAGGAAAATTTTGAGACATGTAGATGAAATTGGTAGAAAATTTGGTTATAACATTGATAGTCATAATAATGAAAATATAATCAATGATTTATTGGATTTATTAAAACAAAAATTAGGCGTAAAAGCTAGTAGATTAAAAAGATATAATTATACGTATAATAAAAAAAATAATAATAGATTATTCCAGAAAAATGAAAAAATATTTTATTCCAAACTTGACGATAAACAAAATATTATTTCGAATAATAATATTCCGTTGCCATCTGAATCAGATATGCGCGATTTTTGGACTAAAATTTGGAGTAAAGATATAAAACATAACGAGTCAACTCCATGGATAGAAAATGAAGAACTCAATTTTTCAGGTATTGAACAAATGAGTTTTTCTAATATATCGGTTGAATTGTTATCCAAAATTATTAAAAATACTCATAATTGGAAAGCCACGGGTTGCGATTGGATACATAATTTTTGGTACAAACGTCTGACTACTTTACATCCTCTTTTGGCAAAAAATCTTTCAAAATTTGTCAGTCAACCTCAAAATTTTCCAAATTTTCTAACTAAGGGCATTACTTATATGTTACTCAAAAGCGAAAATATTAATAATCCTTCTCAGTACAGACCCATTACATGTTTACCGACAATATACAAAATTTTAACCTCTTGTTTAACAGATTTAATATATACTCATTTAGATGAAAAAAATATTTTATCTGAACAACAAAAAGGTTGTCGCAGAAAACATATGGGATGTAAAGAACAATTAGTTATCGATTCTGTAATTCTAAAACAGATTCAAACTCGAAAACGTAATTTACATACTTGCTATATAGACTACCAAAAGGCTTTCGATAGTGTCCCGCACTCGTGGCTGATCAAAGTATTAAATATATATAAAATTAACCCCATTATTATTAGCTTTTTGGAAAATATTATGTCCTTTTGGAATACCAATTTACTTATCAATTTAAAAGGTAAGAAAATAGTAATACCGGGAATTTCAATTAAAAGAGGGATTTTTCAAGGAGACTCATTGAGTCCTCTTTGGTTTTGCTAAGCATTGAATCCTCTATCTAAAATGTTAATTAGAAGCAAGTTTGGAATAAAAGTTAAGGGTAATACAAGGGAGAGTAGTACAATTTCGCATTTATTATTTATGGATGATATAAAATTATTTTCGAATTCTGAACAAAATTTAGAGAAAATGATTGAGGTAGTTAAAAACTTTTCAGATGATATCAAAATGACTTTTGGTTTAGATAAATGTAGAACGATCCATATAGAGAAAGGCAAAATTGTAGATGGGGACGAGAGTATATTTAGAAATTTCCAAATTACTAGTATGAAAAGGGATGAGATTTATAAGTATTTAGGATACCCACAATCAAATAGATTAGACCATACTAGTATTAAAAATGATATTAGGATTAAATTTCAAACTAGGATCAGGAAAATTTTAAAATGCAATCTATCTGCTAAAAATTTAGTAAAAGCAATAAATACTTGGGCAATACCTCTATTAACGTACTCATTTGGCATAATTAAATGGTCTAATACAGATTTAGATAACTTAGAAAGATTAGTTAGAACTACGCTAACAAAATTTAATTGCCATCATCCAAATTCAGCTATAGAACGAGTTAATTTACCTAGAAATTTAGGAGGTAGAGGCATAGTCAAAATAACTTCTTTGAAACATAATCAGGTAGAAATGCTAAGAACTTTTTTCCATAGGAAAGCTCATAGCTCAGAAATGCACAAAATAATTTGCAAGGCAGATAGAAATATTACACCTTTAAATTTATACGATGAGAATGCCAACATTTTTATAAATCCCAACCAGGAACTATTAGATTCCTGGTCAAATAAAATTTTACACGCAAAACACTTCAATTATCTCAACCAAACGTATGTTGACAAATTTTCGTCAAACAAATGGTTGAGTATTGGAGAGTTGAGCGCAGAAATAGAAGGATTTATGCTTGCCATTCAGGATAGAGTCATTAATACTAAAAATTATAGAAAGCATATAATCAAAGATACAAATCAAATTGATGATTTGTGTAGAAAATGTTTGGCTTTTCCGGAAACTATAGAACATATTATATCGGGATGTTCTATATTAGCACCGTCCGAGTATAAATTTAGGCACAATCAAGTTTTAAAAATAATTCACCAAAATTTGGTAATTAAACATAACTTGATTGACTGCCGTAATATAGTACCATATTATGAATACGAACCAAATTCATTTTTAGAAAACGAATTTTATAAAATATATTATGATAAAACTATACTAACAGACCGAACGATTAGTCATAATAGACCCGATATAGTTTTACATGACAAAATTAAAAAAATAACTTATATCATTGATGTCGCTATTCCAAATTCCTGTAACATTCAAAAATCTGTTAATGAAAAAATAAGAAAATACACAGATTTAGGAAACGAAATAAAAAGAATTTGGCATTCTCAGACTATAAAAATATTACCATTCGTTATTTCGGCTACTGGCATTATACCTAGCTCTCTCATTAAAAATTTAGGCGTATTAGATCTATCAAAAAATTTATATATAAAGATGCAAAAGTCGGTCATTTTGAATACATGTAGGATAACGAAAGATTTTTTAAATATTTATGTTGAGGGATCAGTAGGATTTATAGGCCCTGTTAGAAGTTCTACCGAGCCGAACCCTCTGATATGAAAATATCTGGAGTCGGTGAATTTTTTTTTTCCCATTTGATCTCTGGTGAGTTGACGTGTTGTTGTTCTTGTATTGTTTTGTATTTATTTTACTTATATAATGCACTTGCATAGTGTTGATTGACTAGCTGATCATTTGTGGAAAAGTGAGTGGAAGGGTTTAGTTTTTCCTATGGGGAAGATTTAACCCGGATAGCAAAATCGGAAGCATAAAAAAAAATTTATAATTGAAATTCACAAAATAAAATAAAACATGTATTTTTTCTTCATAAATCAAAACAAGCGACAACAAGTTAAATGGGAATTTCGACCTTATCGACATCTGCATAAGATGTACATTGGTGGTTTCTTCTTATAAATGTTAATGACGGCCTCCGTGGTCGAGGGGTAAGGCTCTCAACTGGCTATCCGGAGGTTACGGGTTCAAATCACTGCGTACGCAAGTAAATTTTATTTGATTAATATGTGTTATTTCACGATAAAATCTTTGAAAATAGGTACTAATATAGAGCCAGGTACTTCCCCATAGGTGTGTGATATTAGATTTGAAAGAAAACGGTTGTCGTCAATGTCTGTAAGACTTTTCGAATCCCAGAATTAGGACCAAGCTAATGAAATTGATTATCTGTTCTGTTCGAGAACAGATTATTGCGGTATTTGGAAATGTTTTATCTATTTGATCAGAAGAAAGGAAAATTGAGTTTAATCCGGATACACGAACACGCTCACTACATACTTCTATAGTTTTAACTTTACAGTGCCCCAAAATAACTACATAGGTAATATGTATATAATTTAAAATTATGAACAATGAATGAACTGACGAATGAAATATAAAAATAAAATAGCATATTTTATACCACGTTGCATACAAATCATTTCAAAAGTTTGTCATACAAGATGGCTGGCAGGCAATTTCCCCTCACTCTAGATTCAACGTTATTCATACAAAATCGCACAAATGCTCTGTCCAGGGCTTTTTAGGGCTTAGTAGGCATTACATTTTTTAGGTATCACAACTTTTCGAATTTTTGAGATGCCATAGTCCCACTGGCTCTGGGAAGTTGGGACTTTCGTGCATTGTAAGAAGAGGTTACGAGTTACCACGTTCATTTTGTGTAGATTTGAAGAATGCTTGTTAACAGTTTGTTTTTTTTTTATTTCCAGGGCGCGATGTCGACTCTGCTGTTTTGGCAGGGGCGCGGGGGGCGCAGCAATGGGGCGGCAGCCGCGGGGGCCACAGCGCAGGGCGGAACCGCGGGGCGCTCCTGGCTACACGCCCCTGACCTGCTGCTCAAAGGGCACGTGGCATACCTCGTCAAGGTAAGCACTTTTCTTTCACACCACACCACCATAGTCATCTTGGCGATGTTTGAATGCGATGCAGCGCAGACTGCAGATCACCGAACATTTGTTCACGCGGGCACGCGGGGCTCGAACTCAGGTGCCTCGGACTGAGACTTGAGGGAGCGCTCCTATATCCTAAGGCGATATTCTTCAGATTTTTCTCTAGTCCACCAAATGAGGGGCCCCCAAATACGGTGCGCCCAGAGGCCCTCTCACGGTTTAAAACTGTCAACGATTTCTCGCTTCATTCATTCCCCGGCGGGATCGAGGGGCCGATGGGAGACTCTTGAGGCCCTAGACTGATTCGCAGACTTAAATGTTCCCACCTGGCCCCCCACCACACGAAGAAGAAGAATCATAATTGTGGGATAATGGATTTGTTAAGTGGACTACTCTAAAATTAGTGGTGGTGCGTACCTACTAACATACTCTCTTTTCATACCCAGATATCCACCAGTTCAGACGTTAGTTCGCAATATTCAAGTGTTACAATTCAATATTGCAATTATTGATACATATAAACTTGTTATCGTCAGAAGAGTTGTTTCTAAATCCTACTCTCAAAACATCTAAATAATAATAACCATCAGCACTCATGGTTGTTCTGTCTTGTTGACGGTCTCACTCTTTCTCAGATCCAATAAAAACTGGTGTCCCACAGGGATCAATTCTGATTCCAAGGTTATTTTTCTATTACACGTATAGAGTCCATACAGTTCGCTAAAGGCACAAATTCAACACATTAATATCCTCAATAATATATGTTCGATTCACACCATCCCTGACAAAAAATAATTCCATCAGGGCCTGGATTGGTGTGCTGGTAAAAAAAAGCATTTAGCAGTTGGGACCTACACTTCGGTCTTCAACATGGTGTGGTAATTTGCTGCGTGCAATGCTGTCTGCCTTCCTAGGGTTATCTTCATTACATGAGGCAGTAGCATAGTAATAGTTGACACCTCCTTTGTTTTGTAACTCGCACGTGTCTGCGATATTGAACATCGCAATTGATCGAACTAGAAAACAAACAATCCAATGCGCAAAGTGACGCAGAA
Organism: Hesperophylax magnus; assembly: GCA_026573805.1. NCBI lineage: Eukaryota > Metazoa > Arthropoda > Insecta > Trichoptera > Limnephilidae > Hesperophylax > Hesperophylax magnus. The sequence continues at coordinate 4,534,683 of JAIUSX010000184.1, read as the reverse complement.
CACACAACACGTAATAAATAATGTAAAAAAACCCAGAGAAAATTATGCGTAGGAGTCTCGCTGATTGTTCAATTTGAATAATTAAACAAAAAAAGACTCGTGTTAATGGCTGATAAGAACCGTGGTAATTTACCGCCCCTGTAACGCCTACAGACGAACTCTATCCCAACAACAGGGACGCCGATAACAGCACAGATTACAGCAGAGATTACAGCAAATAACTAGAAACAGTGGCGCGCAGTTGCATTTCAGTGAAACTATCAGGGGGCGTTGGTAATCCTAGACTAGGATTTTTCTCATTGTTATCATGCCTATGACCTAAAGCTGATAACTCCGTTGTAACCTCTTTCTCATAAACGACGTATGTAAAAGAAATATATAATATCTCCTTTAGTCGTAATCAGACACGTTAGGTCATTGGAACACAATATCACATTCGACAAGGTTATTCTTACACCAAGATTAAACTCTTTAAAGTCATGCGTTCTGTTGCAATAATTTCAATCGTATCGCAGTGATAGTTGATGCTAACACAACACTCTCACAGATGCATTGTTTGCGTACAACATGTTCAAATTTGTTAGTTGACTCCGAAATAAAAATTTATAGTAAAGATATAATAAAAATAGGTAGATATAATAATAAAATCACACTGTAAAACTTTTCGTAGGATGTTTCGCAAAAAAAAAATCGCTGTTGGAAGTGTACACATGTGCGTTGTTCGCCTGTGCAACCTAAAACAATGTATTGATGACGCGACATCGTTCATTAATACGCAGCTAAAAAACAAAGTTGGAGACAGAACTGATCCTTGTGGGACACCAGTATTTAAAAATGAATTTATTAAATTTGAGGACGATGTGAAACCATCAGCAGGACGAACGAAAGAGAGTTTACAACGGACGGTGTGTATTACTAACATTAACATGTTTGGTATCACTTTATCTCTAAGCACACAAGGCCTTAAATGCATTAATTGTTTAAATGCATACTGCTAACATTGAGGGCGTTTAAGATAACAAATTATAACACATATTTTACAAAACCGATTTACCGATTTTACAGAACCGATTTAAGACCTTTCGACTCCTGGGTCTCAGACAGACCAATGTAATTATTTTATCAATTTCATTTACAATAACACTTCTATTTGATGAACGAAAAAAGAAATTTGCATCGTTCCCTTTAATTTTTTCATTGTGTGTGCGGCACTTTAACTTATCTATGAAAGAAAGAGACCTTCAAGCGTAGATAAAATTAAGTAGTCGAGAATGTAACGAAAATAATAAATAACTTTTATTTAATATATAATAAAAATCTGTGCCTCGATTCTCGGCGAAGTCATTCCACTCGACCCACTCGTTGTTCGAGTAGAATGACTTTTGACGTTTGGCGTATGTAAGTATGTACCTTCGACGAGACTCAAGAATAAGAATTTCGACCAATGTATGTACTTGAGCGGCCCGGATTGGAGAATCGATACCCTGTTCACACTTTCCTTTCTTCGAGATCTGTGCGGAAGAATGTGTGCGGACAATTCGCACGCCTCAGAGGGAACACTGGTCAAGAGTCAGAATTACAGAAGATCAGATGATGTATGGATGTAAATGAAGCGAGGAATATGTGCCATGACAGTGATGTATTGCGTTCTATTCTCTCTGCCTACCCTATTGGTAAACTAACATTATGATGTTAATTACCTGTAATAACGTTTTACGCGCATCTGTGGTTACGTGGTTAGCATTCCTTGGATGTGGTTAAAAGTTCTGTTGTTATAATTCGATTATCATCGCATTATCGTTTGATTTTGTTCGTTTGTAAGTGAGCAGAAATTCTCTTGAAGCAGCAAATGCTTTCGAACGGTGAGCTTTGACGTCTTGAAAATTGCATAGCACTTTCTCTCTTGAATTTCTAGCTCAATGTAACTATTTAAAACTTACTACGTCATTTAACCATGAGCTATTGGAGCTTTGAAATATAATTTTTCCCGCCATAAAATTTAAAAAAAGACCTTATCGTTGGTTCAACATTTTTCAAAATATTTCGAAAAAGTGTATTGTAACTCGGGCGAAACCAGATAGAAAGATCTAAATTATATTAATATAATGAGTATATACAGGGTTTTCCAATAAGAGGTGTTATTTTGATATTCAATCGTAAAAGATCAATTTCGTTGCTTGTGTGGCACGTAGCGCCGTCTTGTTGAAAGTAAACGTTGTCCTGATCAATACCATCCAATTCCGGCCATAAAAAAATCATTAATCATATCTCGATAGCGCAATCCATTCACCGTAACTGTTGCTCCAGCCTCATTTTCGAAAAAGTAAGGTTCAATGACTCCGCCGGACCATAAACCGCACCAAACAGTCACACGTTGCGGATATAGAGGCTTTTCAACAATAACTCTTGGGTTTTCCGAGCCCCAGATGCGACAATTTCGCTTGTTGACGAAGCCACCGAGGTGGAATGGGCCTTACCACTCAAGATGATTTGCATTTGATTCACTCAAGTGAATTTTAATAATTTCAATGCGTTGTTGAAGCGTGTATCGTTCCATTTTTATTAATGGCGTAGTTTCTACTTGTCATATGTTAAAAAATGACAGCTTCAAAAGTAACATCTACCGAAATAGCGGGCTATTCAAAATAACACCTCTTATTGGAAAATCCTGTAGGTATGTCAAGCATCTAGTGTCGAAGATTCTCTCAGTACCGCCCTGCTGAAAGTCCAATATAGGGAATAGAAACGTTGCTTGAAATGAATTTGTGTGAACCAGATCTGAATAGCCAATCTTCCTCCTCCACTTCTCCTTCCTTTTCCCACTACCTTCAGCCTTACAACATTCCCCGATTGGGGATTCCGTAGTCTCACTGGTTCTAGCCAGTCGGGAGCAGTTGGGACTCTTGCGCGGTATTAATATAAAAAAAAACCGTAAATCAAATGTTTCATTGATCGTCCGTATTAACGAAGCCGACAAAGGCGCGTACCACCGTTTAAACAAACAATACAATTTATGTACATTTTTTCCTCAAAACAGAATAATAATTGAAATTCTGCGAATTATTGGAGCTAATGTAAAAAAAACACTATAACCTTAACTAACTAAAATCCCGATATCACTATGTATTCATTTATTGCGTTTCAAAAACAAACCTTGTCAATTAAAAAAAAAATTGTATTGTAAATCATGCGATATGCAGTGCTTTTAAAATAGTGTCCTCTGCATGCATAGTCGTATTTTCTCCAAGCTTAATCTTTCTAATAAGTGTTTTTATTTTATTTGCATTGATATGCCAGGTAAATCTGTCAAAATTATATTTTTGAAAATTAGAAGTTCATTGAACTTGAATAATTTGGCGCTGCCCGGGCTTTACACAGAGTTTTTCGAAATCGGATGTAGACAGTGACCTTCCTCTTGTTTCGAAGGTCAAGTGTGCAAAATTTCGTCAATCTCGGAATAAAACTGTAGATTTGTATGAAAATCAAAGCCCGCCACATAAGCTCTTCTTTACACAGGTTTCCGGGGGTGAAGTGCACAAACATCGGGAGGTGATTCTACATAAAAGATAAATAACTTTTTTCGAAATTCCAATGTTTATTTCCCACACAAAAGTATATTTTTCCATAAAAGAAAGTTTATTTTTCCATAAAAACAATATATTTTTTTTTGGATTTTCGAAAAAGTTATTTATCTGTTTTGCTTCTACCATCATGTAGAATCACCTCCCAAAGTTTGTGCACTTTATCACCGGATAATTGATTATTATTATTCATTATTAGTTAAAGAAAAGGTACCCAATTCCTTATTTAGACGCATCTAACATTTATTATTAGTTAAATAAAAGGTACCTACCTAATTCCTTATTTGGACGCATCTAACATTTATTATTAATTAAATTAAAGGTACATACTTCCTTATTTGGAAGCATATAACATTTATAATTAGTTAAAGAAAAGGTACACAATTCCTTATTTGGACGCATCTAACATTTATTTAATAATTGTTGTAATAGTTGGATGTCAATATCAATGAGTTATTTAAACCACTCGTTTTAACACACTTCATGCGGGCGAAAACAATGCGACAAAATGGAGTAGTTATGAACAGCTACATATATCTTTGAAAATAATACATGACTTGAATGTAAATTTTTACACCTTACTCACCACTCCCCAATTAAAAAATTATTAATAATAATAATAATAATAATTGGATAATTTGTATAGCGCCGTTTTTGTGAAAAATCACCTCAAGGGCGCTGTACAATTTATTTCCTAGGATCTACATTTGTTATTTAGACCAACTGTGCCAGCACGAGGTTCGTCATCCGTTCAGGCATGTGTCTGCCGCCAATATAGCGCTGACATGTGTCTGCTGCCAATAAAGAGCGCTGACACAACATCCTCCCATAGACAACAAACCTTGGCAGCACCGCTGTGACGCTCGACGAAGACAGCAGATGGAGACTCTGCTGCAAGAGTCCTAGGTAGCGAAGGAACTGTACCAGCTGCTGCAGGGAGAGAGACTACCCCGTCCACCAAATGTGCCAGCACGAGGCTCGTCATCCGTTCAGGCATGTGTCCGCCGCTAATATAGCGCTGACATGTGTCTGCTGCCAATAAAGAGCGCCGACACAACATCCTCACATAGATAACAGACCTTGGCAGCACCGCTGTGCAAAATCACCTCATCCTAGTTTACCTTAGTCTCTCCAGTCACCTCCCAGCCTTTCATGCCACCTAGTGCATCCTCTCGACCCTTTCAGACTCCTTCCTGGCTCCAATACATTCTTTCTATTGTCGTGATCCGACGATTTCACACCTCTGTCTCAGACCCTTAGGGCTCGCTTATCGCAGGCTATCATAAGCAAAATATTGAACCAAAGTCAAAGTGAAGTTTATGTGTGTCATCTGTAACAAAATACATAAACAAAAACAGAAAATAAAAACAAAAACAAAAAACGTCTGAAATTAAAGTCTACTTTTGTAATACGACACCATAAAGTAAAGTCGAAGTCGGCATGGTACCATTTAATGATGTTTTATTTGTAAAAAATGTACGTATTTTATTAGATTAATATATTGTTTCAAAAAAGACTCCCAAATCTCCGGTGCAATAAATATAAGGATAAATTACCCAATCTACGGGTTTAAATATATTTTCCTTTTGATAAAATATTTTCCCACACAAAATACAAGAAGTTGAAAATGGTAAAGACTTGGTTCACATTTTTAAATACATTTACATATAGTTGGGGACCCTTACAAAGAGATTGATATAAAATTATTGGACACACACCAATGCCTTCTCTTCCCTTCACGTAGGACCGGCGTACAAGATAGAAATACACGGAGAAAACTTACTGATATGAAATATTGTTAATTTATTAAAAATCTGGTCAAATTATTAGTTTTCCTGTTAAAAACGGGACTGGAGGCCTATAAAGAATGAATTGTCAAATTTCATAACAAACTATCAGTAAAGCACGAATATGTTATGAGGAAGTCGGAACACGTGTTCTTAAAAATAATAATATTTTCGCATCTCATCCATTATATTTATTCGGACAAGGTCGCCTGCGTGAACACGTATTCAGATATATTCTGAATGACTAATATTTTACTAGGAAATGGTCATGCAGACACATTTTTAACAGTGTTTTGATTAAAAAAAGTCGTACTCATTTTTCTCCGTGTACCCTTACGGCCAGAAGTGTGTTAGGATAAACTTTATTCCAATTTAGTTTGCGTTTATTCATTTTTATCTGTGATCAAGTTTAATTTAATCGCCTCATTCCAGAAAACGTCAGAAAACGGACTTTTGTTTTTGGTAAAACTATATCTAACAGTTTCTATTGGTAGAATATCGTAGCCACTCAAGCTATTTTTGGCATACTTATGTCAAGTTTGCAAAACGTTTTGAGCCATTGTTTGCCGTAATGCTACGTATACATACGCGAGCCGAACTGCCGAACTAAACCTCAACTTATGGGAAAGAAAGAAACAACCGCAAATGGCGCGAAACGCCACTTGCAGTGGATTGGTTTCTTTCCCGTAATTCGTGGTACGGTTCGCGTTTCAGTTCGCAAATGTATACATACCCTAATTTGTCAAATTTAGAGAACCTAAACATATGGGATATACGGTGAAATCTAGGTGGATTAATCGGCTTTAAACTGCAGTATGCAGCTTCATGTGTTTCCATATTAATATTTTGAAAAATGGTGTTAATTAAATAATATGGTAAATGTATACATATGACACCAATCGCTCGAGTAGATTCCCAAGCATTTAAACAAATATTGTGTTTATATTTCTAGTTCCTGGGATCGACCACAGTGGAGCAGCCTAAGGGCATCGAGGTGGTAAAGGATGCCATCCGCCGGCTGCAGTTCACGCAGCAGCTGCGCAAGTCGGAGACGGGAGCCAAGACCCGGAAGGTGGAGATCACCATCTCCGTCGATGGAGTCGCCATACAGGTTCGTCTCATTCATCATATAGTCTCCTCTACATCTCACGAGGAAGATCACGACAGGACCGCGAGTAGAGGAGTCTTCATCATAGAAATCGGTCCTCAACAATGAGGAAACGACTAAAGAAGAACATCTCACATTCTATTGGGGTGTCTTGGACATGTATTCATAATGAAACTATTAATTTCAAACATTAATTCATGTTAGATAATTTCGGCATATTGTCTATTAACCCTTCCGCGCCGGATGGGGTGATACACATCCCCCAAACGAGAGTTTTGTAAGTGGTTTTTTATGTCACCTACTTCATAATATAGGTAACCTTAGGAAAACTATTGGTTATCAATCTGAAAAAAAAAAAGTTATCCAGTTATTATTTTTAAGATATCTATCCAATTCCGATAAAATTACTCTCTCCCCCACCCCTGATCATATTTACTTAAAAACAGATCCTGGCCGCAAACAATCCGCAAGTGCGGACGTGTAAAAAAAGAATTTTACCGGGAGGGGCAATTTTTTTTAGGTTATTTCGAAAAAACCGTAAATAAAATTACTCAAACTTAAAATCTCCCATAATTATAAATACAGGTGTCTTATTCGAAATTCCATTGTTTTTTTTTCCCATTGAGAAATTTTTTTCCATAGAAGAATATTATTTTTCGATACAAACAATTCAATGTCTTAACCTTAACACTACCTAAAAACGTTAAGATTTCTAAAAAAGTTAGTTATCTTTTTTACTTGTAATAATATCATGTTGAATCACCTCCCGAAGTTTGTGCACTTTACCCCCCCCCCCCCGAACACCCTGTTTAATTGCAATATTTTAAATCAAAATTGTGATAAACAAATAAGCACTTTCATACAAACTTCAAGATTTTTAATTAGTTATATAAATCTTTAAATATTCGTTTATATTGTCTCCAGTAAAGTTTCCATATTGTGGCTTGAAGGGCCTTACCAAACCGTATTCAGTATGAATTTGAGTTACGCTAGATTTTGTACTATTTCTTTTACCTTTCTGCATTAATTAGTAATTAACTGCTAATCGAAGATGGAAGATATCTTTTAAAACAGTAGGTGTAAAAAAATAGTAATTAATACTTGAGTGTTGCTATAAAAGGCAAAAAGTATACTTTCGTTCCGTGATGTACGGGGAATCCTAGTGACCCCCTTACTAATGACATGTCCCAACTGCTCCCAACCGTCTGGAGCCATTGGAGGAGACCCACCCTTTCCCGACGGCTGTGTGAGGTTTGATTCTGATTCTGATTGTTTAACCTCCTTAGCCGCACACGTCAGGACTCTAATTTTTTGTAAAAAGAAGCTAAATTTATTTTAAAACGATTCTAGACCCTCCAATGTCCCTGCATGCATGATTGTTAGTACGAAAAAATGTATGCATACTTACATTAATAGTAACTCAAAATAAGAACACATCTGAAATGTGTTCGCCTGGTGGTTTGGCATCTAAAATTAAATAATAAATAAGGAGCACAATATTTATAAGTGGAAGTATGATTGAAACATAAAAATATACAAGCCGCGTATACATACAATATTGCGTATGCATACAATATCGAGGGCAGTTTACCCCACTATCACGGGGCAGTCCCGGCAAGAATGAGCGTGGCAAGCGGCCTGGCCACAACGATCCCAAGCACCCGCGTCCCTTAGCCAGTTTTCCGAGAGTACCCTCGAAGAAATGTAAATGGGGGGAGGGGGGGGAGATACTCCCAAAGACCCTAGGGAATGAAGTGAGCCTCAGGTCACCGGAGGCAGGACGGAAGGGGACCGGGCTCGCGCAAACATTCCCCAGGCCCGCTCATGATGCCGGGGGAGGCACCCGTGGTTCGTGGGACAGCTGCACCGGATTAATGTCACCTTACTGGATGCAGGAACAGGGTCTATCCGCCCCCATGGTGGGGAAATGAACAACACAGTACGATAGAGTTCAGTTCGACAACCTATTCATAAACCAATTTGTTAGAATGTCGTCTGGAGCCAGTGAGACTACGGCATCCCCAATAGAAGGATATGGGAAGAGGAAGGTGGGGTGTACCTGGCTATTCATATCTGGTCATCAAACACGGCCAAAGCCATTTTAAGCAACGTTTCGATTCTGAATGGTGGTCTTACACCAGGGTGATTCTTAGAGTATTTTCCGATTCCACGATAACTCAACACAATGACAATTGAAGACACCTTTAAAAAAGCATTAAAAGCGATGAAAAAAAACTAACCCATAAACCTTATTTAATTTTTGTTTCAGTTTTCATTACACTTTTTAAAGGTGTGTTGAATTGTCATTTTGATGAGTTATCCGGTCACCATTGACTGTATTGCATTATGTTTCATAGCATTTAATTGTAATTCCAAATTTGTTGCACTGTCAATCAATGCAACCGCAACCAATGCAGTTTGACATCATTACTGACAAATTTGTATTGTTGCAATATTGTTGTAACTGGTAACTCTACAATATTTAGTATTCTACTCTCTTATTTCTAAAACTTCCTCATTCTCTCATATCACTAACTCGGCCATTTTAAATGCTTCCTTAGTGCATACTAAGTCCTTTGTTCCCTAATAACTTGCGTTCACTTACTACTATTTTACGCAATTCAGCGTAAGTAATACGACATTGAAATGAACGTACCACGCTTACCATATATTATGTTTATTGTTTATAAAACAATGCTGCTTTGAGTCCACACATAAAAGGCTAATAAATATTTACTTGATTAGTATTCCTGGTCTCTTCAAGACTTGTTTTATGTGTGTGGCAGGTCAGAATAACTCAGCAATGTTAATTTTATGTGCAAATCTAATAGAATATCATTCCTTTGTCATAAAGTAAATAGTGGGAAGCCAGAAGCAAGGATTCATTACGCTTTAGCTAGTAGTTATTAGCAAACTTCTTCTACAAATTTATGTAAAATCTTAACCACAAAGCAAACAAAACTTTACTTTTGCCAGACAACATGGCACGATCAAGTGATTCAAACACTTTGGGTCGGGTAATAGTGTGTAAAAGTGTGTGCATGTACCAGAAACAAAGAGATATATGATCATTTAAAAAAAAATCAGGGTATTGCATAGACATATGAATATTAGTAGACCTGCCCTAAGTGATTAAAAGCGTATTATCCCCCCTCCCCATACCGGTTCCGTTGGAACCGGCTGTGCTCGCGTATGACCTCAAGTGAAATTTGAAAACGTGACGTCATCATTCTTGTGCGAACTATGGTCGAGGCATCATCGGTTCATTTTACGAAATAACACGGCAAAATGTTGACTTGTACTATGAAAACTTGTAAAAATAGATGTGAAAAAGAGAATAAACCCAATTGTCGTATTACATTCCATAAGCATTATTTTACTTTATTTTAAGCATATTCACATCATATAATATAGATCAGTTTTAGAAACATATTATACTATCACATCGAGAAACGTCTGGACGCGAAACACAAAGCTGGTTGGTTGCTGGGAAGTAAATTATGAACATTTATAAAAGTGTCTTAACTAAATACTTAAACGAAATATTCGACTCTGAAAATGTAACCGAATTTTTTTGCCGAATTTGGACTTCGCAAATTTGTTCATAACGTGGCGAGTAATTTGCGCTCCCATGTAAAAATGTCTATTCATTCAAAAGCAGGTTTTACTTTTAAGAAGTAAATGGTGATATTATAATGCGAGATGCCTATTTACTGTCAGATTGATCACAGTGAATCACAGTCAGCCTTACTCCCTTCGTTCTTCAACAGTTGATTTTACCCCTCGCCATTATCTTCTCGTCTATTAATTCCTATGTCTGTGGGGTATTGTATTTTGGAAGGAATTAGGAGAAGGGAAATAATATGATCAATTTTGTTCTTAAAAATTTCTTGTTTTTTATTATTCCGATAATTGATAGATAAAATGGACATCCTACTTTCAAAATAATTCATTAACTCTATCAAATATTTTTGCTTTAAATGTACCTATTGAAATTAACCTTAAATGTAATGAGAAAGAATGGCACAGTAAAAATATGTGTAAACCCTAATTATATAGAAATGCCAAATAAATAAATAAAACCAAATAGTTAGGCAATCAATCACTCTGCTTATCTGTTGTTTCCCTCTGCAGTGAAATGACTTGATAGTTAGTTACTAAAAACAGTTATTAATCTACAATTATTGAATGTTTCATTATTGTTTCCAGGAACCCCGAACAAACAACATCCTCCACCAGTTCCCCCTGCACCGCATATCGTACTGTGCAGATGATAAGGAGGCCAAGAAGTACTTCTCGTTCATCGCCAAGGGGGACACGGTAACCCCTAATGGGGATGCGGCCCCTGCAGCTGTGCCCGCCTCCGTCCCCGCCACTAATGGCAGCGCTGAGCAGCACGAGTGCTTTGTGTTTGTGAGCAATAAGCTCGCCTCGGAGATTACTCTGACTATTGGGCAGGCGTTTGATCTGGCTTATAGGTAACGTACATATTTCATAATACAGTATATTCTGTAATTTGTACAGTGGATACATTTTTCATGGTTCCATGACAAAATAGAACAGTGATAAAATAGATTGTTGAAGAAATGTGAAGAAAAAAAACCTACCCAACATAACCAAACCTTAACTAACCTGACTTGTTATTTTATTTGTACTCCATTTTGTTCCTGTTCTGTTTTATCCTGTTACCGTTCAACAGAAAAAATGGTACAAATCTAAAGTGCGCCCCACTGCTCTAGAGCCTAAAAATACCTGACGAGATCTCTTTATTCTGTGCAGAAACGGGTGGTCCGTTTGATAGATTCCCTTTTCATAACCCCTAACATCCAAAGTACTCGTAATCGGACCAGACCCAAGACGAATCAGACAAATACTCAATATGTACAAAAACTCACTGAGGGAACTGGTAGGACTACTAACGGGACACTGACATCTCAGGAGACACATGCAGTTGATGGGAGTGGAAAACACCAATATATGCAGGAAATGTGAAGAAATGAAGAGACTCCAATTCACCTATGGTGCCAATATCCCGCTCTGTTGGGAATAAGGCTTAGATACCTGGGAAGACACATTATAAAACCAGAAGACATAGCCACATATCCAATGACAACTCTGGTGAACTTTATAAAAGGGACCATATTAGTGATAAAGGAATGAAGTAAAATAGAAATTGGGCCCATGGTCTAAGTGCTCACGGGAACCTTAACGTTAACCGTTTCCTATAATAAAAAAAGAACTAACAGCAGGGGCTGGAGCCATGCATTTTCAGTGTCAACCGTACACATTTGTGGGTTCTGGATTAGTTAAAGTGATGGTATTGTCTACATGTTTGCGTAAACAAAAATGTACTTTTATTTATCGAAGTTTCTTACCGGCCCCTACGTGTTAACAGATTGCAGTCTTCAGGTATACTGACATTGCTCTACTGGTATTTCAATGTAAGAAACGCATAAAAAGATGATATATTTTACTTTCCTTAGCTGCCGCTAAGGAAAGATTGGATGCAGCGATCATTAATGTTAAATATGAGCAGAAAATCAGCAAACAGCATTCCTCCAGTACACTTATTTATCTATTGAGTAGCGTACAAAAAATATGTAAATTGCAATTTTATGTAAATTCAAATATGTATCGCATTAGATGTATGCCATCTGTCAAGATGATTCAAGTATTAGTAAATAATAGAATAATATGACATTTACATAAAGTACTCTCTTTATTAATTACTCTAGAACATTATTATTAATTTTATTTACTTAATTGCAAATATTTGTCATAAATAAATAGGTACATAAACATCTACGTTAATGTTATTACATATGCATTGCTTTAGTGTTTATTTTTAACTTGTGCGCTTTGCTATTGTAATTATTATAATAGTCCTCATAATGAAGTTGAGCAGGGTTTTAATCAGGGCCGGCCCTGAGCCACATGGCGCATGGCGCGAGTAAGATTTTGGCGCCCCTTGTCAAAACTAGTAGAAGCCTAGGTAGGTGATCACTGTAATCAATAATATTTGGATGATTTGTGTTTTTGAGAAAAATATTCTCAATGCGATTTGTTAGGACTGTTAGGTGTTAGGAATTATAAGCGCCTTGGAAATTCTTGCGGACTTGCGGACTGCTCCAATTGCGTTTTCATAGGCCCGGCCCTAGTTGTAATTAAGGACGGTTTTTTGTTTTTAAATCTCACCATTATTCGAGGTCAGTTTTTTTTCAATTGCTTTTATCTAAGTGAGTAAAGGTAATAAAACTCATATATTATGAATAAGAAGCGGAACAAATTTTCACGTACAGTTTGACGACTTAGGACGAGTTGTTTCGGAGAATTTGAACAATTCATCAAATTTAAACGTTCATTTTCAAGTTCTGTGAAAGTCCCATTCAAGTTCTGTTATTATATCATTATAGGCTAGTTGCTTGACAGAACTGAACTGAAAACAGAACTTGAAAAAGTCTTTCACAGAGCTTGAAAGTGGATATTGAAATTTGATGAATTGTTCAAATTCTCCGAAACAACCCGTCCTTAGTATTTATGTTCAAAATTCAATGAGGTTAATTAAATCAAAGCCTTGATTTATTTAACCTCATTGAATTTCAAATACTCATAAGAGCTTCTCGTTCTAAAACCCTATTTAAATGTAAAAATTCCAGGACTGAGCATTTCAAACACTTGCTTGTACCTAGATTACATGAAGTTAGTAATACACAGATGTAGCGGATCTGTTTGACTGCACCGAAGCTAGGTACAAAAAGGCTATCATATCTTCTAAATCATTATTAATTAAACCTAAGTCTACTCATACTTGTTTATACTATTTTGTACTAGCAAACTTGTACCCGGCGTTGATGGGGGTTATCCTTAGGAGATAGACATATTGCACTTGGGACTTTTCTGTAGGCCTTTTTAAGATATATAATTCCATTTTGCATTATTTTAAGGAATCTCATAAGGTTTAGACAGCGTTAGCAATGTAAGGCCCCGAAAATATTTTTTTTACTACTTGATTACAAAACATCGACTTTTCTCTACTTTCTATAAATATAATATGCATGTATTAATATATAAACCTTCCGGAAAAAATTCTCTAAATGATAGTGAAAACCCTGTCTAAATCCGTTGTGTAGTTTAGAAGAACTAAGCACACAAACAGACAGACGCGGATAGCGACTTTATTTTATACTATTTAGAGATTGTACTAGTACTTGTATGATGTATTTTTATGATCAAATGCCACAGTTAATTGTTATTTTTGATTAAATTATTACTAGTGTTTGATTATGCTTATTTTATGAGATTGTGCATGGTATATTTATACCGTTGATATTAAAATATATGGAATATGTGAAACTGGGTAAAGCATTCATCGAGTTTTGAAAAATCTTGGAGGCTGTAATGATTGTCGCTGGAATTATACATCAATTGCTAACAAAAATTATATTTAAATCGTAAGTTAGCTCTGCTTGTGTATTACCAATCATTCTAAATTTATTGTTAACCTTCCAGCGGGCGCGCTGTTGTAAAATTTACGACAGACACGCCTTATCGCTTCTCCCACTCTTACCACTTAGTCGTAAGCATCGAGCTTTGAGCTATGCTATGGTCAAATCAAATCAAATCAAATGTCAAACATTTACCGCAAGATAGAAGTGCTTTTCTCAAAGTGAATTACGGTTGGGAAGTTGAACCGATAACAGAAGCCTTCCAAAACGCGGTGTTTGTCAATTATGTGCACTGGATAAGAAAAGATCCTCAGCATCAATGAAATGTTGCCGTTGCCAGTTATTAACATGTTTAGAGTGTTGCTTCGTTTTTTTTTAAGAAAGTCTAAATTTTTTTTAAGTACTGCCTATTATCATTTTTCATAACCTTAAAGAAATTCCCTAACATTTATATAAAGAAAACACCACTTACATGGAGAAAACTCGATGACGTAAAATTTACGACAAGCGCTCAAGGAAAATTTCTCAACGCGCCCGCTGGAAGGTTAAATAATATTGCATGCCTAAGTAGATTGGAGAGATCTCTCGTTTCAACATTTATTATCTGTGACCTAATTCTGCAGCATGTTGAATCATGATTAGTAATTGGCTTTTGTTCTTTGAAAATTTTACAACATGTTATTAATATTTACTTTTAACATTGCATGGGTTGGTTCAACCTTGCCACAAATTTTCTTTTACATTTGAATGTTAAAACACAAATTCTCTGCCCATTTCCATGTATCATCGTCAAATTGCAATTTAAGCAATCGCTGAAGCAGCACTTTGCAATCCTATCTTTGCTCTTCCTCAACCATCTTAGCGTCTCTTTCTTAATCTTGTTCACTACCCTTTCATCAGCCTTACTCTCTTTCCGAATCTCCGCAATTATTACAACACGGTAAAACATGGTTTTTACCAGTCATGGATCTTATTTCTACGCTATTCGGTCTACTTTTATCCTTACTGCTTTTTTTTTCAATTCAATTCAATTTTATTATGAAAATATTACGAAATGTCAATTTTAAGGTTAAAATAAGCATGAAAATTGTGTAAATATAATTACATAAAGCAGAAGTATTAAATTGAATTTTAATAAGCTACAAAAGATGCTGTTTAAAAGTAGCTTTTTTGATGCTTAATATGTCGATATATGAATTGATTCTGTTCAGAGGCAAGATTGCTCTCCCCATCGGCATGACTTAGCATGTTAGTCCTGTAGGCCGAGAGATGGCGAGGATAGAGATAGCGAACTATCCACGTATCAGTTTGAAGAAACGTGTAAAAATGTGTACATTGCTTTTGTCCCGTAGTTCATGATTCATTCCAAGCATATCCAAGAGAAAGTCAGTTGGATAGAAATCCGGGTATCGCTACACTCCCGTCAGGTAGAGAAATCTTAGAAATTTCTTCTTTCAAGATGAGGGAACTGATATTATTAATATGTATTATGTTTGCTTTCGTTTGCAGGAGATTTCTGATGGAGCGGGGAGCGGGGGCCGAAGCTGTGGGCCAAGAAGCTGCGCGGGCCCGCTCGCAGGCCACGGAGATGGCGGCACGGACCCGAGAGCTGGCTTCTCTGCTGCCCGCTGCCGACCTCAAGGCCTGGCTCAGCAGGAAGGGCATATCGCACGCTACAGAGTGGAACCCTGAGCCTGATTTCGGTACCAACAATTTTATTAATATTCAAAAATCTATAATAATATACACTAGTAATAACCTAAGGGTCCTATTTCACGGGAATCCACTAGTTGGCTCACTCACTTTGACACCAGTGTGTCAACACGTTGGTGTCCTGGTAGTATAGAACCCTAATATATAATATTTTCGTAGAAAGCAATCACTTTGTGGTTTAACATTTTAATGAAATAAAAACAATATTTTTTGTTTAAAACCACGAATTTTTATTAATTTTAAGACCGACCGGTTTCGCTACACTCGAGCATCGTCAGGGTACAAAATTAAACTAATCAATAATACAAAATGTGTCATTATATATACATACAGAGGGAGATAGAAAGTAAAACCAAAATGAAAATCTGGATCGTATCCATTATTAGACGCTATTTTTTTAATTATTGATAATTCGTTAGAGAAATTAATATTAGTATGCTGAGTGTTTGTGTGAAAACGGATGATTGGATGTATTATGTATGACAATATCGGTGTAGGTAGGTTTCCGAAAGATGTTAAAATCGATTTTATTATTTATGAGAGATAAGGATAGGTCTAGGAAGTTTAAGGATGAATTAATGCCTATCTCTAGTGTAAATTTAATATTTTTATGATAAGAATTTATAAGGTTGAGGAAGGAATTTAGTTGCCGTTCCGTGCCTGTCCATATACAAAATATGTCATCGACATATCTTTTCCACAGAAAGACGTTTTTTATAAGTGGTGAGTTACCGGCAAGTATTTTACTCTCCAAGTTATTCATGAATATATCGGCAATCAAAGGGCTAGTGGGAGCACCCATAGGTAAACCTTCTTTTTGCTGATATATTACATTATTAAATTGGAAATAGTTTTGACTTAGGCACATATTAAATAACGACGTGAGATCAAATGACGATATTATAAAATTTATATTATCGTGATATTATCACTAAAGTGTTTAATAATACCAATGTTTTCACTCCTAAATACACAATTAAAAATTCATTTACATTAGTGGAAGAATTGAAAGATTTGTTTCTCCCTAATAATTGTAAACTCATTTCGTTTGACGTGGTTAATTTGTTCCCTAATGTTCCCATTGGGGAAAGTAATTGTTTAATATCAGACTTATTAAATACTTCTAATTCTTCTAATCTCCCTCTGTATGTATATATAATGACACATTTTGTATTATTGATTAGTTTAATTTTGTACCCTGACGATGCTCGAGTGTAGCGAAACCGGTCGGTCTTAAAATTAATAAAAATTCGTGGTTTTAAACAAAAAATATTGTTTTTATTTCCTAATATATAAGTTTCCTACGGTTCCAGGACAAAATAGAGCCCTAATATATAAGTTTACTACGGTTCCAGGACAAAATAGAAGCCCAATATATAAGTTTACTACGGTTCCAGGACAAAATAGAACCCTAATATATAAGTTTACTACGGTTCCAGGACAAAATAAAGCCCTAATATATAAGTTTACTACGGTTCCAGGACAAAATAGAACCCTAATATATAAGTTTACTACGGTTCCAGGACAAAATAGAACCCTAATATATAAGTTTACTACGGTTCCAGGACAAAATAGAACATTGAAGAAAAGTGAAGAAAAAGTAAAAGAAGAAACAAACAAACTTACGTATTATTTTATGTATTATGTTATTTTTTATCACTGTTGTTACCTTCACTGTTATAGTGTTAGAGTGATAAAGCAAACAGTGCTTTATATACAGTAGTGCATACGCATTCATTCTCTACCGTACCCAGAACTCCACCAGCTCAGATGTTAGTTCGCTACTACTCAGTTGTTACTATAATAACCGAAGATTCTGTTCTAAATCCAATGCTCTCGACACCTAAATAATACAATTGATAATAATTATTACTTAACCTTTCCCATACTGTGCTAAAAAAATCCACGCGTTCCGGTGCTGTGTAGTCAATACACATCTCAAAATAAGCGATTTAATATTGGAAAAATATGAATATTCAAAGCTAATCGCTTGTGTTTATTATATTTTATATCAAAAGTGTTAATAATTGTAATTTAATTGCTGAAAACATGAAAAAACCATCGGCAGATGGTTTAAAAAAACGTGCGAGGAGTCCATATCTAACGACGGCTCGCGACCGACTGGCACAACAGGCGCTGGATGGGCGCTGGACGCACACACACAGCTATGCAGTTGTAGGTATCGATGGTCTAAATCAAAATAAAACAGCGGACGTGTGGATTTCTCATGTTCCCGCATAGCGAACTAAAGTGGGACATCAATAGCCTGTCATTTCCTCGCACACTCTTCGCGTAGCAATGTCACACGGTTGAATGTATTGGTGTATTTGTTCCCGATTTTTAACAAAAATCTTTTTCTATCTTCAATTTTTAATTGAATTTGAAAATTATGTAAAATATTATTTTTAATTCAGTGCATAAATGTATAACGGAGGAATAACTAAATTCTGAACCCAGAATTGATTATATTTATAGAGTTATTAAAGTTATTAGAAGCAATGTGTAGTAAATACACATCACAGATAAGGAAGGGTTAATGCAGTCATTTAAAGTTCCCATTTAATACAGATTTTCCCTATGTATACCGATTTGAGAGAAAACTGACGTCGCCAATTTATATAAGACCTTTTGACTCCTAGGCCCCAGACAGGCCTTTGGAATTGTTTATCTGCTTATAAAAGAATTTTTGCCAATTTTTTACACAGACACGTCCACAAATCACACAGTAAGAACACAACTAAGTAAGCTCACACGGTGGTTAATTCTGCAACATATACCTACACATAACTTTGTTTGTATTATGCATGTACTTGTACACGTACAATTCTAAGATGTCTTCCTTTAGTACAAAATAATCATTATAAATTTCTTGAGAAATTTGATTTACAAGTCTCGTACCTGTGTCAATTAGTACCACATATACATAACCTTTATGTCGACCTCTGAAGTACTGAGAATCCTTGTTCTTTGCTTCTTTGTACAAATAGACTACACTGCATTTGTATGCATTGATGAGGTCAAGTGTTTGCTGTCAATCATAAGTTAAAAAAGTAAAAACTGTTTAAACTTGTTTTTGCATTCTCCTCTTATCTATATAAATAAAAATGTATATGTTCGTTCGTTCAAACTCTTAAATCTTCGAAAGTTCTTCACCGATTGCTTTAAAATTTGGACAAATCGTAGTATTTGAATATGAGTGTGTTTTTATATACCGAAAACGGCGCTATTTAAATTAGCCAAATATTATTATTATCAATAGAACCTATGACAGGTAAAAACATGCTTTTTTTGAAAAGCCGTGCCATCTGTTGGACGAATATGCTTTTTTCTTAAAAAAAAGAATGAAATGTTAGACGTAAAAGCAACACGCGCTATTGTTTCTTTATCTGCACAGACAGACTGAGCCACAGCAACGCGTGGTGTGGTACAGCTAGCTGTTAAAAAAAGTTAAATTGACAACAAAAGCATAATTTTAAGTTGCAGTTTAAACACGGCTATATAATGGATACATATTAACCTTTTCATGCTTCGTTATATAGATAATTTTTATTATTATTTATTCTTTTTTTATTCTTTTTTACAAGCACTTGCTAAACTGCCAAAGCAGTTTGTCAGCACGTCAATTTCACAGTATTAATTATATAAATAAAGCGCACCCAAAAATAGAAGCCACAATATAGAAATTAGATAAATAAGAATAACATTTCAAGTGACTACAATACAAAAGCATAAGAAATATATATACAGATATAACACAGTCCACACACTCAAAGGCATACAACATACTTAAGCACATTCATACGTATATGTATACAATTACATGCATACGATCAATGGATACTAATGTATTTATAAACAATATAAAAAAATTTTGATCTATTAAAAAATATTTTGTTTTTTTTTAGTCTGAACTATAACTGATGTTGCAAGTTGATTAGCTTTTTACATCCATTACTAATAACTAGAGACACACACTCATAGCTTTAATTTTTAAGAAATGTAGCATTAATTATTCAAAAAATAGCTTTAATTTTGCATTTTCATAGCGTTTATAGCAAGGAATGGGAGTCGAAAAAAGAGGGGAAAAACAATTAAATTAGCAAAATCAATTGAAAAATGTTTATTGTATTATTGATTGAAATTCAACATGGCACACCTTTCTACAGTAGAGTGTATCATGTTCGTTCTACGATCTGTCAATACAAGATTATAGCGACTAAAAAAATATTTTTATTTATCGCTAAAAACACAATTTATCGCTTTAATTCGCGAAAATATTGTTAATGCTATGAATGGGTGTCTACTAATAACATGACAGATTTATAGCCAAGTGGTTCAAAGTGTATGATTCGCACCCAGAAATGGTGGGTTCAATGGTATATGAGCTAATAATAGTATTTTTATAGTTTGTACAGCTTTTATGTTTTTATGAAAAACCACCTCTAGAGCGTTGTACAATTTATTATGAGTTCCTTGGCTCTATTTAATTTGAATATTTACAAACATAAAGAAAAACATACTTACCTGGCAGGTCACCTCAGATAAACACACTTTTAATATAAAGTTTATGACTTCATGTAGAGTAGTTTATATTTACTCCGAATACTGGACATTGATTTTACATTTGATAATTTACTTCTCATTGCTATTGATATAACATATTAGAAGATTAGTGGCAAAAGTAGAGATGATATTTATTTTAAAAGACTGAACAATTTAGGACTCTTTGGGACAGGAAAATTTTTACAAAATGACCTTAGTAAATAACATTTAGTTACAATTTACTTTTCGCAATAATATAGATGCTGGGTTTATTTAGTCTTATCTCCATGGTATTACAATCGATAAGTATGTTTGGTTTGTATTCGCTCAGCGTTACTGTGCTAATGGCTTGCAATCCTTACGGGTTTACGGGTGACCGGTAGGTGGGGAGAGTCGCTCCCGCCTTAGACTAGCAGCGCCTCTGCCGGCGGTGCCGCGAACCACTCGCGGATGTAGATCCCTTCTTGGCCGACAGAGATGAGTGTAGCGCCTCTGGCAGCAAATTGGTGAACTAAACATTGCGGCGGCAGTATTTGAATGCCGACATTACAATGTCGCACACTGTGAAGGTGAAAGGTTTCTGAATATTTTATATGACTATCTGAAAAGGCGAGTTTTAAGTTTAACTCGGAATTCTGTTGAGTCTGATCATTCTTAAATCATGTCGCAGTCTATTCCAGACTAAGTCATTGCACAATCAACAACTTCGACTTTTTATAATGCGAGTAGGAAGAATTCAAATATTGTTATGTTTTTAATAACCCGAGAATGTTATAGTAAAAATAATATATTTTTCAGTTAACATAAGAGCTGCCTTGTGGGCTTGTTTCAATACAAAACTGTGTGTAAGAAATTCAAGTGGGATGAAGATATACAACGTTAGGTGAGTGTAAGTACAACGGAGTGCCGGGATATAGGGCTAAATGGAACATTTGTTTCAATTCAAATTTGTATGGAAGGCACTACTAGTATTATTCTTCATACTATGGCGTATTTCATGTTAAAAATATTGCTGTAAATTTCAAAAATTAAATCTTCAGGAAGTCTGAATTTCTAATATGCGCGATATTAGAAATTCAGTCTTTCCCCTAAGATGAATTTTAGTACATATTTATGTACATATGTGTGTGACTTGTTTAACAAAAAATCGATTATGATAATATCCTCGAGTGTGAGATTTTGGTGTTAAAATATTTATTTGCACGAGAACGTCACAGTTCATTATGTGACCAATAATAAATTAAACAAACACTTCTCTAATGGACGGTAATTTGTTGTACCGAAAATAATGTATCTTTCTTTAATATTTCAGCTTTGGATAAGTCTTCTGGACAGGAGAACATGCTACCATCAACACCGCCTGTATTTTCAAATAAGTAAGTTAAAATTTAATCAGAAAACTGATGTATGATTAAAATGGTGACCGGGTATCTCATCAAAATGACAGTTCAATACACCTACAAAAAGTGATATAAAGTCATGAAAAGTGAAAAGTGATGGAATAGGTTACATAGGTAACTATTTAACCTAGTTTTTGTTTCATCGCTTTTAATGACTCTTAAAGTAATAATCACTTTTTAAAGGTGTGTTTAATTGTCTTTTTGATGAGATGTCATGGAACTGTTAAATTTTGTTTTCCATTTTTTTGCTATTTATCAAGGTTAAAGTATAATTTTGGTGTAATTTTTTTCACTTGATATGAACTTTAAACATACACTCGGCATCACAAAAATCGCACATTTTTGAAAATATGTTTCAAGCGTAAGTTTCCCCGAGTCCCGAGCCAATACATCTAACCTAAATAATATTGATATCAATTGAAAGTACATTTAACAACCTCTTATTATACAATAGTTTCATTTCATAAATAATACAAATTTTCTGAGTACGGGACTTGTGTCATCTTCCTGGGCTATAAAAGGAGCATCTTAATTCAAATTTAGGTCATTCACTATCCGAACATTAAAGAGGACACATATGAATAATTGGCGCTGGAAAACCAACCCCTTAAAATCGACACCACTGCTGATGAAGCTGCTCAAGTGGTGGCACTACTGCAATCAGGGATGCGACATTGTGATTTTCGGCAACTAAACATAAGCGGTTTTGCCGTTCGTTTTTTTTTATTTTTCCAACGGTTTGAGAGACTGGTGGCTTCATCCGGAGGAGTAGATCAGGGTGACGCACATCCGAAAGAGACTATCGCTTTATTGTCTTAAAAGATTTTGCAATAGGTGCGATTTTTATGATGCAGAGTGAACAGTAAAGAAGAACACAAGAAATGCTATGTGGGTGTGTTTCGTGAGCCAAAAGTACAATAAAACTGACTTAAATTTTAAATATGAAAGTTTGGTCTCAGTACAAAATCGATTTTGTAAGAGAGTCAAAGACTGTTTCGAACTAAAAATCAAAAAAATGTTTTGTTTACATTCAAATCTACATGCATTTCTAGTGTGGTGTATTATCTATTCCGTGACTGAGATTACTTTAAATAATGAATTTTTTATTTTTTTCCAGCAATCATATCCTAGACCTAATGAACACAAGTATAGACATGTCCACACCAAGCAAAAATCCCTCCGTGGGAACCAAACTGGAGGGACTCCTTCTGAATTCAGATTCTGACAGTGGTAAGTGGTATCTGGCAAAATATTAATCCGTTTATAGCCTTAGTGGACTTAGCTTTATGGCAATTTGAATAGAAGAAATCACATCACACCATCAGTCCATCAAACTGGCACCAGTTCATCAAACTGACATCAGTTTGTTTATTGAACTGATACCAGTCTATCAAACTGGCATCAGTGTGTTCATTTAAATGATGTCACTTTGATCATTGAACCGTTATAAGTCTATCAAACTGACATCAGTTTGTTTATTTAACTGACAGTAGTATAGTGGACTTAGCTTTATGGCAATTTGAATAGAAGAAATCCAGAGATGTGCTTTATTTCAAATAAATCCATTTCAAATGGAAATGCAAAATGCAAAATGGGTATTTTCCATTTTGCATTTTAAATGCTTTTCTAAAAACCATTTTGCATTTTGCATTTTAAATGCTTTTCTCAATGCATTTTCCATTTTAAATGCTTTTTGCAACATTCTTCCTACTATCTCCACTCATCTTTTTTTCATAAGCCCCAAATAGTCGGTCCTCAACTTCGCTATGAGAGATAATTTACATTTGTCAAGTTGCTCCCTGGTAGGAGCTTTGGCAATTGAGTGATACCATTACACAAAACACTTTTTTAAAATAAAATAAACACTTTGTATTTAACCACGAATCTTTTTAGGGTGAATTGCCTAATACAAAAAAATATATATTTATTATTTTACACATCGACCAACAAATTAAATACAAAGTATTTATTTTATTTTTAAAAATATAATGTCTAACCACAAAGTAATTGCTTCTTATGAAAAAACAAAAAAATAATGATTCAAATACGGAACATGGGGCCATGCCGCTGTAATATTAAATGTTAGATAGAAGTTTCTATGTTTTTAGGTTGGCAACATTATTCCCGCGCAAATTTTTTGTGGTTTCATAATCTGTAGTCGTGGTGCTTTTAGATTTACCATCATGAAATATGTTTGTTCTACATTGATGATTATTAAATGAAAAAATTCTATAATTATTTGAATTGTTTGACCTGAGAAACCATTTTGCATTTTCAATGCATTTTGAAAATAGGTATTTTGCATTTTGCATTTGAAATGCTTTTCTAAAAACCATTTTGCATTTTGCATTTTCAAATGGAAAAGTTTTGACCCATTTCCATTTTGCATTTCAAATGGTTTTGGGTACCCATTTTGCACATCTCTGAAGAAATCACACCACGCCACCAGTCCATCAAAATGATCAAATTTAGTTTATTGAACTGGCTTAAGTATATTAAACTGACATGAGTTTGTTCATTGAACTGACTATCAAATTGACATCAGTCCATCGAACTGAAATCAGTAGATTTAAAAAATATATCTAGACTGTGTTAAAAGTATCACCGATCTGTCAACAGTGCGCAGAAAGTGTGTAGCCAACATCATTTATCGATTCTGCTGGTAGTCCGTGCAATTTTGTCGCAGCTCAGTGACAGTCGGCATGCTTCCATGCCATATTTCCATTTGTTTCTATTATGTATGTTGAAAATAGATAAACTACCAATTTTTTAATGCATGTAACTTGACAATGAGACATTTGCTGACCTACTCAAGTTACTTCTTTCAACTAGCCCCTAGCCCCCTCAGGGAATAATTGAAGCATTCGGAGGAAAGAGGCATTATCGGCCTAACGCCCTTTTTTTCTATTATTGTCCCAAACAGTCTAGTCCCTGTTTTACCATCTGACAAAAACTCATTTCAATCTGACATACATAGATGTCTCTATGCGTATCAAAATACAGTAATGAAGTACGCCGTTTATCCGTGAAACATATTTCGGGCAGTGCGCAAGTCGAATTGTCATTAACTACCGTAACATCGGCAGATATTATTAAAAAATATAGAAATATCTGCAAATCATATCAGCAGCTAGAAAAAATCCCAACCCTTTTATACTGTCTTAATGGAAAGTTATATAATAGAAGATTGGAGTGTTACATTGCAAAAAATCAACGTTTTGCCATACAACAATGTCATTCTGAAATACTTACCAGAAAGTGATAATAATAATTTCCAGTACAGATGTACAAATTGCATTTAAAAAAACTTATTATCATCAAAAGAGCAACTAAATCTAACCAAAGTGCCAGCTGCTGGCGTAAAGCCTGAGAAATAAATAGATGTGTGGTCGCTCAGACCATTATTAAAAATTTTATAAATAGTTATTACATACTAGAAAATATTTTCACATTACATTTGATTCCAGATGAATTTGCTGTTTTTGATTGTATTTCGAAACAAAATACCGTTTTTGAAAGCAGATAAAATATTCTTACAGGCATAATGTAAATAAACACATTAAAAAAATTATAACGAACATAGATAAAGCTTTAAAAGTCGCTTACTGATGGTTTTTATCGTGTAATAATTACCACTTTACACGAAAGTATGCAAACCTTGACAAATATTTTTTAAATGCTAAATAGAATTCATAGAATAATTAAAAAAATTGTGATGTTGTCTATGGTAAACTTTTGTTTGCAAACTTCACTCTTTACATCATATATCTCACCGTAATACAAAATGAGATAGCATAACTTTTAAGAGACCGTGTCAGGCTAGGATATATTATTACTCCCGAAAGACTGTACGGGGTTGTTGTCTGTGAAGAAAATATCCCAAAATTACCTGTACTGGACATCTACGCCAGTGACATCGACTGTAAATGCCGGTTTCCTCTCGGGGGTACCTTGGGTAAGGATTTTCAAAGAAACACAACTTGCGAATGTCGTCGTACAAATGACTGGTTGTGCCAGCTGTTTTCATATTTATTGAGTTCAAATTCAACACATGTTAATGTATAGCAATTATTCCTATCTCTAAACAGGTTGCATGAGAGCGTTAACGAACCAAGAAAAATACCTAATTTTTAATTACTACGGTTAAATCCCATTTGACACATAAATATTCATTTTCTTTAATTATTTTAATAATTATGTAGGTACATCCACCTGCTGTCCGGTACATTACCCAAGGGGTTAACTTGAATGTCTATTAACTAAAATACTCCCTCGAGGTTAGTTTCAAATATGCAAATTATAGTAGTCCCAAATGAGACTAAAACAGGACTAGAATTAGTATAGTGGTTGTTCATGTGCTATTTGTTTATCGTAGATTTCGATCCCCGAGCGCTCGAGAGTGAGCCCCCGATGGTGCAGCTGTCGGCCAGTCGCCCCCGGGCGCTGCCCACTCCCTCCTCGCCTGATCAGAATGGGGCTACCCCTCCACCATTATGTGAGTGTTACCTTTTCGTGTTACTGTTAGTGTGTCTTTTTTCACTTGTTCATTCTTGATTACGATTATTTTTGTGAAAATCGTTTTAAAATGTAAAGTAAATCAAATTAATTAATTAACAAAATGTAA
Organism: Hesperophylax magnus; assembly: GCA_026573805.1. Lineage (NCBI taxonomy): Eukaryota > Metazoa > Arthropoda > Insecta > Trichoptera > Limnephilidae > Hesperophylax > Hesperophylax magnus. The sequence goes on along the minus strand of JAIUSX010000184.1, from coordinate 4,508,483 downwards.
TTACATATTAAGTTCTACAAGTATTCTAGTTTTTAGAATGCCGAAACAGCTATCATTATAGTAAAAACTACTACATTTGGAGAACTAAATAATAATATTACTAGTAGTTCTGTTATCTTACTTAATGTAACATTGATTACTCCGTCTTGGCAGCTCGTAATAGTTGCAACACTCAAGCGCTCCGGTGGAGTAAAAAGGTACTAACAAACACGGCTACCATCTTGACAGAAAATGAACAGACAAATTATTTGTTTGAACCCCTGTCCTATTATTTAACATTTTCACAAATTGCCAATCAGCGCCATTTTTAATTATTTGACATTTTCCATTTGAAATAACAGCCCCCTTTAACTGCAGATTTTCAGCTAACGCTGACATGGACAGGTGTGGAGAAATATTAAATAATAGTAATTCTAAAACTTTTGTATCTTCTGATTCCAGTGGCTCCTCCTCCAAAGGCCAACAAGCGGTCGCCTCACCAAGCCTCGGCCACAACAAATGGCACGTCGCTCTCCAACGGTGTCAGCAGTGATCTGTTCGGCTCGGCGCCCTTCGCCATTCCGCCCCCAAACCCCGTAGCCAACCCCATCATCGCGCCGTCCTCACAAATCATCGCAGGTGTGAGTCCCATCAACACACCCAACTACAACCTCAATGATTTCAACACGCAAATGGCCGGCGTGTTCCCGACAAACGGAAGCGCGACAACATTGAATAATGCTTTCACAAACGGGACGTCGGGGATGGTCGGGTTTGATCCCTTCGACACGGGAAAGTTTGCAGTTATGAACGGGAACAATTACAATGGCATCTCCAACGGATTCAGCAATCCCATGGGCAATGGTTTCTCCATGGGGAACAACGGGGTTTCTAACGGGTTCGGGAACACGTTCCCATTTGGAGAGAGCAAGAACAGCTCAGCGGCTCTGGACAGCAGCTTTAGTGGGTTTTTGGACAAGCGAGTGTCAGAGATGAAGGTTGGTAATTTTTAGTAAGTTACATTTTTTTTTCTATTTTGTATTAACCCACAGTAGAGTTTGGTTACTAAAAATGATTAAATATTAATGTATTAGACGGGAAGTTGTCTGCTTATTTGTTCATCATGTAACGTTGTTTTCCCTTGAATTAATGATTGACACCAACGAGAAACCATTGGCCTTGACATAACATTTTTACCATACACATCCCATATTGTGCACAACATGGGATGAATTTAAGTCGCACTTTTAGCAGTAAAAAAAACGAATAACAGCAATCACAATCGGCGGTAGGAGCAAGCCTAGCAATGAGGCAAGACACATAGGAATTTTACAGTTTTGCCACTTATACCCTAACAAAAGTTCCCTGCGATTCCTGGACTTTTCCTATGTACCGCGGGTTACTTAAGTTACACTATTTAAAAAAAATTTATTTAAATGTCACATTTCAGTGGTTTCATGTAGAATAGTACAACATGGTAATAATTAATTAATAGTAAGTCATTTTTGCTAATCAAGGCATTTTTAATACTAAAAACTAAATTTATGCATAATTTGTTTGTTAGGTTATTTCGAGAAAATCATAGGTGAAATTACTAAACCCTCAAATATTTCAAAATCATAAATAGAATTGAAATATTTTACATCAACATTTTGAAAACAAATAACTGCTTTCATATTTTTTTTTAATTTTACGAATTCGTAAATCTTCATTTTCATTGTCTCCTGTAAATTTAGTAGCTTGATGGGTTTTAACAAACCACAGTCGATATATTTACGTAAATGCACCATGATGCATAAAGAAATTTATAACTATAGTACATGTAACTTAATTTGTTTTTTTCTTTTTACTTTCAGGGTGGCTTCAGTAGAGCAGATGATTTTTTTATTGAAAGTTTCGACCCTCTTAGAAAAAACTGAAACACGAGAACGTAAATATTGTAATATTTTAAACTATTTTAGAATAAGGAACAATAACGAACACAGTAAAAAAATGTTAAAAACATTCCATTTTTAATTTGAAATCATTCCAAAACAATATTCTTTTACTTATAAAAAAAATTGTGAATGTTTTTCCATTCTTCCTAGTCTCATTGCTAAGCTTTTTCGGATTTGTAAATAAATTTATACTGGCTTTACTAAAGTATAATATTTGTTCCTTATAAAAAATAAAGCATAAATTAAATATTAAAAAGAGTACTGCTTCCAATTTTTAAGGTTCAGCACTGAAAAATGACCCTGAACATCATTTTGTAATCTGCCAATTCAAGTTTTACTAAATCTGATTTATGTGTAAATTTTACATGGGTAGTTAGGAAAACGTGTTAGGTTTACAGTGACAAAAATGGGCGGACCAATCCAATTTACTTTTAACCCCTGAGGATCGGAGCCCTGCATTTGCAGTGTTGAAGAATCGTGGACACGCACGGTAGGAAGCACTACAATTGCAGTGTTGACTTTATACATTAATTTTGCCTTTGAATATTACTTCTACTTGGTTAGTTAAAACACTAAAAATAAAAATGTCACTTTATCATGTATGGTGTTGTCCACATGTTGGCTTTAACAAAAATGTATTTTATTTATTGAAGTTTCTTGCCAGCCTCTACGGGTTAAAGGTAACAAAAGTCTGGCACGAATGAGTTAAATTCTATGAAATAATAGAGTTTAAAAAAAAAATATATATTTTAAAGTACGCATTTCTTATTTATAGTCCAAGAAATTTTTCCACTCGAAACTTAATATATTTTCCTAACTACCCATACAGAATTTAGTAGAGATCATTTGTAGTATTTCTTAAGTTAGCAGACTACATGTATGTATTTTTGAGTGCTGACTGTTAAATAAATAAATAATGCCAGATAATACAGATTTGGCAAATGTATTGAATATTTTTTAATTAGTAAAATATTTAATTGTTTAGTTGCAAACTGTTTAAGATCCAAACATTTATGTTTTATGAATACGTGTGTGCATCTGAAAATATTAAAACGGTGCTAAAATATTTTCAACCGATTAAATAAGTAGGTTCAAATATTTTTAAAGAACCTCTTTTTGATTGAATTTTATTGACAATAAATTAAAATTTATTGTACATAAACATTGCACTATTTTTCTAATTAACGGTGCTAATTTTAATGATTTAGAGTCAATAATAATATTATGTAGGTACCAATGAATTTGAGAATTATATCAAATTAATTTAAAAAAATTAAAATAGATTTTTTCAATGAAAATTACAACTGCACTATAATTTAAAAAAAAATTAAATATTTGAAAATTTTATTAAAATATTGAAAATGAATAAAGTTATAATTTTTACCTACTTCGTAAAGAGAACAATGATTAATTAATAGATCAATTTATATAGCGTGCATATGAGTAATTATTATTATTAAATCATTTAAATGTAATGTAAAACCAATATTATTATGTATTATAATTATAAATAATATAAGATAAGCATTAAAGATTTTTGAAAATATAAAAGACATAGCCAATTAATAATATCCTATCTTTAAATATCCTTTATCTCTGATTTATTTATCCATAGAAATAGTTACTGACATTTGTGTTGAAGAAAAAAGGCTAATCGAAATTACAATTTTCTGCCAATCGAACTGCTAAATTAATGTCAGCCATAGATAAACCACTCACTAGATTGATATCTTCAAGCATTTTGTATGAAACAAATCGAGTCTAAAAAACCATGAATAGCCAATATATAGACATTACAATTCTAATTCGTAGCCTACTCATTATACTATACACCAATGAAATACTCCGTTTAAGTTATTCCATAGACTTTTAGTTTTTCATTGGTGGATATAGTTTTTCATTGGTGGTATAGGCAACATTATCGATCTTATATTTCAATGGGGACCAACTTTAAATCCAATATTCTATTAATTGATATTATTGAAATAAATAATTGTTACAATAAGAAAATAAAAAAGACATCATATATTGCTAATGTGAGTTTAAAAATTCACATTTGTTTCGTTATAGTTTAAATTTAACTGATTTAAATAACGAAAAGGTGGCAAAGCCATGAAAAAAAGTCAAAGTTTGCATAAGTTATTAAAAATTACAGGAAAAAAAAATGACAATATATATGATTTCAAACACAATAAATTTAAAAAGGAATAATTTTAGATAGATTTTATTGGAAATTTAAAAAAGAATTCAAATTTTTTTCACAGCTTGCCGTATAATATTCAGTAATATTTCAAACAGTTATAAATATGTATGAGACATCTGAGGCCTCAGTGAAGCAGTGGTAAAGGCTGACGTAGATGCAAGGTGGACGGGTTCAATTCCCGAGACAGTGCTAGCAAAAAGATCAGTATGTATTATATTTTTCTATAAATATGATAACGTGCAGAATATTTTTAATTAGCCTGTATTTTTAATATAGTTTTTAAGGAATAGCCAAATGTAATGTATAAAGATATGGGAATGTATTCAAAATATGATATATTTTATAAGAATATTTTGTTACTTTTAGTCCAAATAAAAGTATACCTATGTTTAATGTTGTTTTCATAGAATTTTCCTAACACAAACATTAACACAGTAAACAGTACAATGGATTCATGCAGATTAAAACATGTTAAAAATGGACTAAAATATAGTCTGCCGAGGAATGACAGGCTGGCTTGGCCGACTGCAGTTCCAAAAACTACCAGGTTTGACAACTGAGCCCAGCAGAATAAATTGGGGTACCAACAGAGGTGGCCGGTGACTGAAATTGTAACTAATGTGTAATTTAGGTGGAGCAAATGAAATGGGGGACCTACTGCAATTCATTCTATCTACTAAGTTATATTTAAAAAATAATTGAATAAATAATACTGCTATGTCAGCGTTCTTAAAATCATCTTGAAAGTAAAGCACACGCAATTCCTCGTTGAACATTCCTCTACCGCGCACGAGTTCAAATTTGTGAATGTTGTAGCTCTGACATTGTATATTAGTATTTCCAAGCGAATACATTCCAGACACATTGGATTACAGATGATCAAAGTTGTACAAAATTCAAGGTGCTTCGATAATTCACGGGATGAGTTACATATATGTTAAAATTGTAATCTGTCTCGCTCGTGTCACCGTTTCGGCTAGGTCGGGCTGTCTCGATACCACCCGATGCTGTTTCAGTAGTATTATAAAACATGGCTCTGTGCATGCTCTTGCGCGGGAGTCTTGTACCAGAAGATAGCTTATATAATGACCTGGTGGGAATTACGACTGGAGCGTACTTTTGTACATCGATGATTCGGGCACAGATATTGTTGTAAGTAATTATGTGAAGACTGAAGAAAGCAAGTGCAATGCACAAATGCTCCTATCAAGGAACCGCCTCTGGGTACCAACACAACTACATAATTAAATTAGTTAAACTAATTAAAAATCTTGTTTCTCTGATAACCCAAAATAAAAAAAGACATAAATTCAGTTGACCATTCAGTTTTAAGTATTAAAAATGAATTAATCAGCAAAAAATAGTGTGTTGTTCTTTAAAGACTATTCTATATAAAGCAACTGAAAAGTAACATTCCCAAAAAATCTTGCTTGAAGGGTTTTATCAAAACAGAGTCAAGATTATCGATGGCCTAGCGAACACATGTGTTAAGTACAATTTTATGAAAATTGAAAAACATTTATCAAGATTACTTACTTATAAATAAATAGATATTTTGTGGAAAATTTTCCTAACTTATTTCATCTAGAAATGAATAAAAAGCAGATAATCACATTAATTTTGCTGCTTTAAATCTTATAATTAACCTGGAGTATTCTTATAAATTGAATTTTCAAATTGCTCTTACAGATGTGTTCGCTAGGCCATCATTATATGGTGTTGTCTACGTATTGGCTTTTAGAAAAATATCTTTTTATTTATTGAAGCTTCTACGAACATGTGTATTTGTGTTATACACATATTTTTTTCATAAATACATAATATAATCACAATTACATATAGAGGTCAAATTCAATTCACACTTTTTGACGAAAACTACATTTTTTCATTATCTACATCAGTGAAACAAGGTATCTATGGAATTGATCAGTAAGTTCATTTAGGCATATTCTGTAAAAATCATTACGGCCAGTTTATGAAAATTGTTTTGAGGTCTCAGTACCGACTTTTTCCACCCATTACCACTAGTCATGACATCCCATCAGCGTAGTTAATGACATGTCAAACTTAGAAATTGTTGGACATCCGTATTTTCCCTGAAATTCTATTTTTCTGTTTTTAAACTTAAAAAAAAAAAATACATCTATATTTACTTTTCTTGTGAAAAAGAATCCCAACTGATCCTATCTGTCTGTAGCCAGTGAGACTATAGAATAGGGTTATGACTCATTTTATTAAGAGTGGAAACCACGGTACCAGCTCAATATTTTAATACGGCTAAAAGATTCGACTCAATTGAACGGGAGCCGTGAGCTTAGAGCGTATGATGCATAGAAATGGAGATTTTTCTAAAATTACAACTATATGGAGATTTTATGACTGATTTCGTTATGGACCATGATTCTTATGACGATTCCAAAATTTCAGTCAATTTGATACCATAGAGCCTGAATAGGAATGAAGAAGAAGAATGCTTGAAAAAATGACTTTAAAAGATCGAACCCAAGTCTGAAATTAGCGTCAATAAAAATCATGATTTTTCTAAAAATACAACTTTTTGGAGATTTTGTGACTGAATTTGGTTGGAACCATGATTCTTATAACTATTCCAAAATTTGGGCCCGTTTGGTACCATAGAGCCTGACTTAATTCCAAAATTTCAGCCCGATTGTTACCATAGAGCCTGAAAAAACTGCTTCCAAAGGTCGAACCCAAGTCTAAAATTAGCGTACATAAGAATCATGTTTTTTTCTTAAAATACAACTTTATGGAGATTTTATGACTGAATTTAGTTTGGACTGAGATTCTTATCAATATTCCAAAATTTCAGCCCGTTTGGTACCATAGTGCCTGAAAAAACTGCTTCCAAATATCGAACCCAAGTCTGAAATTGGCTTCCATAAAAATGATGATTTTTCTAAAAATACAACTATATGGAGATTTTATGAATGATTTTGGTTTGGACAATGATTCTTATATCTATTCCAAAATTTGGGCCCGTTTGTTACCATAGTGCCTGACTAAACTGCTTCCAAAGTTCGAACCCAAGTCTGAAATTAGCGCACATAAGAATCATGTTTTTTCTAAAAATACAACTTTTTGGAGATTTTAGGTCAGAATTCAGTTTGGACAAAGATTCTTATCACTATTCAAAAATATGGGCTCGTTTGGTAGCATAATGACTGACTAAACTGCTTCCAAAGTTCGAACCCAAGTCTGAAATTAGCGTTCATAAAAATGATGATTTTTCTAAAAATACAACTTTTTGGAGATTTTGTGACTGAATTCGGTTTGGACAAAGATTCTTATATCTATTCAAAAATTTGGGCTTGTTTGGTACCATGGTGCCTGAATAAACTGCTTCCAAAGATCGAACCCAAGTCTGAAATTAGCGTCCATAAAAATGATGATTTTTTTAAAAATAACACTATATGGAAAATTATTAAATAGATTCGATTTGTAGAACGAATCTTACCCTTATTTCAAAATTTCAGCCCTTTTGGTACCATTGTGCCTGACTAAACTGCTTCCAAAGATCGAACCCAAGTCTGAAATTAGCGTCCATAAAAATGATGATTTTTTTAAAAATAACACTATATGGAAAATTATTAAATAGATTCGATTTGTAGAACGAATCTTACCCTTATTTCAAAATTTCAGCCCTTTTGGTACCATTGTGCCTGACTAAACTGCTTCCAAAGTTCGAACCCAAGTCTGAAATTAGCGTTGATAAAAATGATGATTTTTCTAAAAATACAACTTTTTAGAGATTTTGTGACTGAATTCGGTTTGGACAAAGATTCTTATCACTATTCAGAAATTTCAGCCCGTTTGGTACCATGGTGCCTGAATAAACTGCTTCCAAAGTTCGAACCCAAGTCTGAAATAAGCGTCCATAAAAATGATGATTTTTTTAAAAATAACACTATATGGAGAAATATAAAATGGATTCCATTTGTAGAACGATTCTTACCCTTATTTCAAAATTTCAGCCCTTTTGGTACCATTGTGCCTGACTAAACTGCTTCCAAAGTTCGAACCCAAGTCTGAAATAAGCGTCCATAAAAATGATGATTTTTCTAAAAATACAACTTTATGGAGATTTTATGACTGAATTACGTTTGGACAAAGATTCTTATCACTATTCAGAAATTTCAGCCCGTTTGGTACCATGGTGCCTGAATAAACTGCTTCCAAAGATCGAACCCAAGTCTGAAATCAGCGTCCATAAAAATGATGATTCTTCTAAAAATACAACTTTATGGAGATTTTATGACTGCATTCAGTTTGGACAAAGATTCTTATCACTATTCCAAAATTTCAGCCCGTTTGGTACCATAATGACTGACTAAACTGCTTCCAAAGATCGAACCCAAGTCTGAAATTAGCGTCCATAAAAATGATGATTTTTTTAAAAATAACACTATATGGAAAATTATTAAATAGATTCGATTTGTAGAACGAATCTTACCCTTATTTCAAAATTTCAGCCCTTTTGGTACCATTGTGCCTGACTAAACTGCTTCCAAAGTTCGAACCCAAGTCTGAAATTAGCGTTGATAAAAATGATGATTTTTCTAAAAATAAAACTTTTTGGAGATTTTGTGACTGAATTCGGTTTGGACAAAGATTCTTATATCTATTCAAAAATTTGGGCTCGTTTGGTACCATAATGACTTACTAAACTGCTTCCAAAGTTCGAACCCAAGTCTGAAATAAGCGTTCATAAAAATGGTGATTTTTCTAAAAATACAACTTTTTGGAGATTTTGTGTCTGAATTCGGTTTGGACGAAGATTCTTATATCTATTCAAAAATTTGGGCTCGTTTGGTACCATAATGAATGACTAAACTGCTTCCAAAGATCGAACCCAAGTCTGAAATTAGCGTCCATAAAACGGATGATTTTTTTAAAAATAACACTATATGGAAAATTATTAACTTGATTCGATTTGTAGAACGATTTTTACCCTTATTTCAAAATTTCAGCCCTTTTGGTACCATTGTGCCTGACTAAACTGCTTCCAAAGTTCGAACCCAAGTCTGAAATAAGCGTCCATAAAAATGATGATTTTTTTAAAAATAATACTATATGGAGAGTTATTAAATGGATTCGATTTGTAGAACGAATCTTACCCTTATTTCAAAATTTCAGCCCATTTGGTACCATAGTGCATGACTAAACTGCTTCCAAAGTTCGAACCCAAGTCTGAAATAAGCGTTCATAAAAATGGTAGTTTTTCTAAAAATTAAACTTTTTGGAGATTTTGTGTCTGAATTCGGTTTGGACAAAGATTCTCATCACTATTCAAAAATTTCAGCCCGTTTGTTACCATAGTGCCTGAATAAACTGCTTCCAAAGATCGAACCCAAGTCTGAAATTAGCTACCATAAAAATGATGATTTTTTTAAAAATAACAATATATGGAAAATTATTAAATAGATTCGATTTGTAGAACGATTCTTACCCTTTTTTCAAAATTTCAGCCCTTTTGGTACCATTGTGCCTAATTAAACTGCTTCCAAAGTTCGAAGCCATGTCTGAAATTAGCGTTCATAAAGATGATGATTTTTCTAAAAATACAACTTTATGGAGATTTTATGACTGAATTCAGTTTGGACAAAGATTCTTATCACTATTCCAAAATTTCAGCCCGTTTGGTACAATAGTGCCTGAAAAAACTGCTTCCAAAGATCGAACCCAAGTTTGAAATAAGCGTCCATAAAAATGATGATTTTTCTAAAAATACAATTTTTTGGAGATTTTGTGACTGAATTCGGTATGGACAAAGATTCTTATATCTATTCAAAAATTTGGGCTCGTTTGGTAGCATAATGACAGTCTACACTGCTTCCAAAGTTCGAACCCAAGTCTAAAATAAGCGTCCATAAAAATGATGATTTTTCTAAAAATACAATTTTTTGGAGATTTTGTTTAATGAATTCGATTTTAACCATAATTCTTATCACTATTCCAAAATTTCAGCCAATTTGGTATAAGAGAGCCTGAAAAAACTGCTTCCAAAGTTCGAACCCAAGTCTGAAATTAACGTCCATAAAAATGATGATTTTTTAAAAAATAACACTATACGGAGATTTATAAAATGGATTTGATTTGTAGAACGATTCTAACCTTTATTTCAAAATTTCAGCCCTTTTGGTACCATAGTGCCTGACTAAACTGCTTCCAAAGATCGAACCCAAGTCTGAAATTAGCGTCCATAAAAATGATGATTTTTTTAAAAATAACACTATATGGAAAATTATTAAATAGATTCGATTTGTAGAACGATTCTTACCCTTATTTCAAAATTTCAGCCCTTTTGGTACTATTGTGCCTGATTAAACTGCTTCCAAAGGTCGAAACCAAGTCTGAAATTAGCGTTGATAAAAATGATGATTTTTCTAAAAATAAAACTTTTTGGAGATTTTGTGACTGAATTCGGTTTGGACAAAGATTCTTATATCTATTCAAAAATTTGGATTCGTTTGGTACCATAATGACTGACTAAACTGCTTCCAAAGCTCGAACCCAAGTCTGAAATTAGCGTCCATAAAAATGATGATTTTTTTAAAAATAAAACTATATGGAAAATTATTAAATAGATTCGATTTGTAGAACGATTTTTACCCTTATTTCAAAATTTCAGCCCGTTTGGTACCATAGTGCCTGAATAAACTGCTTCCAAAGATCGAACCCAAGTCTGAAATTAGCTACCATAAAAATGATGATTTTTTTAAAAATAACAATATATGGAAAATTATTAAATAGATTCGATTTGTAGAACGATTCTTACCCTTATTTCAAAATTTCAGCCCTTTTGGTACTATTGTGCCTGATTAAACTGCTTCCAAAGGTCGAACCCAAGTCTAAAATAAGCGTTCATAAAAATGATGATTTTTCTAAAAATACAACTTTATGGAGATTTTATGACTGAATTTAGTTTGGACAAAGATTTTTATCACTATTCCAAAATTTCAGCCCGTTTGGTACCATAGTGCCTGAAAAAACTGCTTCCAAAGATCGAACCCAAGTCTGAAATTAGCGTACATAAAAATGATGATTTTTCTAAAAATACAACTTTTTGGAGATTTTGTGACTGAATTGGGTTTGGACAAAGATTCTTATATCTATTCAAAAATTTCGGCACGTTTGGTACCATAAAGACTGACTAAACTGCTTCCAAAGTTCGAACCCAAGTCTGAAATAAGCGTCCATAAAAATGATGATTTTTTTAAAAATAACACTATATGGAGAGTTATTAAATGGATTCGATTTGTAGAACGAATCTTACCCTTATTCCAAAATTTCAGCCCGTTTGGTACCATAGTGCCTGAAAAAACTGCTTCCAAAGATCGAACCCAAGTCTGAAATTAGCGTACATAAAAATGATGATTTTTCTAAAAATACAACTTTTTGGAGATTTTATGACTGAATTAAGTTTGGACAAAGATTCTTATCACTATTCCAAAATTTCAGCCCGTTTGGTACCATAGTGCCTGAAAAAACTGCTTCCAAAGATCGAACCCAAGTTTGAAATAAGCGTCCATAAAAATGATGATTTTTCTAAAAATACAACTTTTTGCAGATTTTGTGACTGAATTCGGTTTGGACAAAGATTCTTATCACTATTCAGAAATTTCAGCCCGTTTGGTACCATGGTGCCTGAATAAACTGCTTCCAAAGATCGAACACAAGTCTAAAATAAGCGTCCATAAAAATGATGATTTTTTTTAAAATAACACTATATGGAGAATTATAAAATGGATTCGATTTATAGAACGATTCTTACCCTTTTTTCAAAATTTCAGCCCTTTGGTACCATTGTGCCTGACTAAACTGCTTCCAAAGTTCGAACCCAAGTCAGAAATAAGCGTTCATTAAAATGAAGATTTTTCTAAAAATACAACTTTATGGAGATTTTATGACTCAATTCAGTTTGGACAAAGATTCTTATCACTATTCAGAAATTTCAGCCCGTTTGGTACCATGGTGCCTGACTAAACTGCTTCCAAAGTTCGAACCCAAGTCTGAAATAAGCGTTCATTAAAATGATGATTTTTCTAAAAATACAACTTTATGGAGATTTTATGACTGAATTCAGTTTGGACAAAGATTCTTATAACTATTCAGAAATTTCAGCCCGTTTGGTACCATGGTGCCTGAATAAACTGCTTCCAAAGTTCGAACCCAAGTCTGAAATAAGCGTTCATAAAAATGATGATTTTTCTAAAAATACAACTTTTTGCAGATTTTGTGACTGAATTCGGTTTGGACAAAGATTCTTATCACTATTCAGAAATTTCAGCCCTTTTGGTACCATGGTGCCTGAATAAACTGCTTCCAAAGATCGAACACAAGTCTAAAATAAGCGTCCATAAAAATGATGATTTTTTTTAAAATAACACTATATGGAGAATTATAAAATGGATTCGATTTATAGAACGATTCTTACCCTTTTTTCAAAATTTCAGCCCTTTGGTACCATTGTGCCTGACTAAACTGCTTCCAAAGTTCGAACCCAAGTCTGAAATAAGCGTTCATTAAAATGATGATTTTTCTAAAAATACAACTTTATGGAGATTTTATGACTGAATTCAGTTTGGACAAAGATTCTTATCACTATTCAGAAATTTCAGCCCGTTTGGTACCATGGTGCCTGAATAAACTGCTTCCAAAGATCGAACCCAAGTCTGAAATAAGCGTCCATAAAAATGATGATTTTTTTAAAAATAACACTATATGGATGATTTATAAAATGGATTCGATTTGTAGAACGATTCTTACCCTTATTTCAAAATTTCAGCCCTTTTGGTACCATTGTGCCTGACTAAACTGCTACCAAAGTTCGAACCCAAGTCTGAAATAAGCGTTCATAAAAATGATGATTTTTCTAAAAATACAACTTTATGGAGATTTTATGACTGAATTCAGTTTGGACAAAGATTGTAACCCCTATTCCAAAATTTCAGCCCGTTTGGTATTCAAAAATTTGGGCTCGTTTGTTACCATAATGACAGTCTACACTGCTTCCAAAGTTCGAACCCAAGTCTAAAATAAGCGTTCATTAAAATGATGATTTTTCTAAAAATACAACTTTTTGGAGATTTTGTGATTGAATTGGGTTTGGACAAAGATTCTTATATCGATTCAAAAATTTCGGCACGTTTGGTACCATAAAGACTGACTAAACTGGTTCCAAAGTTCGAACCCAAGTCTGAAATAAGCGTTCATAAAAATGATGATTTTTCTAAAAATACAACTTTATGGAGATTTTATGACTGAATTCAGTTTGGACAAAGATTTTTATCACTATTCAGAAATTTCAGCCCGTTTGGTACCATAGTGCCTGAATAAACTGCTTCCAAAGATCGAACCCAAGTCTGAAATTAGCGTCCATAAAAATGATGATTTTTTTAAAAATAACACTATATGGAAAATTATTAAATAGATTCGATTTGTAGAACGATTCTTACCCTTATTTCAAAATTTCATCCCTTTTGGTACCATTGTGCCTGACTAAACTGCTTCCAAAGTTCGAACCCAAGTCTGAAATAAGCGTCCATAAAAATGATGATTTTTTTAAAAATAATACTATATGGAGAATTATAAAATGTATTCCATTTGTAGAACGATTCATACCCTTATTTCAAAATTTCAGCCCTTTTGGTACCATTGTGCCTGACTAAACTGCTTCCAAAGTTCGAACTCAAGTCTGAAATTAGCGTTGATAAAAATGATGATTTTTGTAAAAATACAACTTTTTGCAGATTTTGTGACTGAATTCGGTTTGGACAAAGATTCTTATCACTATTCAGAAATTTCAGCCCGTTTGGTACCATGGTGTCTGAATAAACTGCTTTCAAAGATCGAACCCAAGTCTGAAATTAACGTCCAAAAAAATGATGATTTTTTTAAAAATAACACTATATGGAAAATTATTAAATAGATTCGATTTGTAGAACGATTCTTACCCTTATTTCAAAATTTCATCCCTTTTGGTACCATTGTGCCTGACTAAACTGCTTCCAAAGTTCGAACCCAAGTCTGAAATAAGCGTCCATAAAAATGATGATTTTTTTAAAAATAACACTATATGGAGAATTATAAAATGTATTCCATTTGTAGAACGATTCATACCCTTATTTCAAAATTTCAGCCCTTTTGGTACCATTGTGCCTGACTAAACTGCTTCCAAAGTTCGAACCGAAGTCTGAAATTAGCGTTGATAAAAATGATGATTTTTGTAAAAATACAACTTTTTGCAGATTTTAAGACTGAATTCGGTTTGGACAAAGATTCTTATCACTATTCAGAAATTTCAGCCCGTTTGGTACCATGGTGTCTGAATAAACTGCTTCCAAAGATCGAACTCAAGTCTGAAATTAGCGTCCATAAAAATGATGATTTTTTTAAAAATAACACTATATGGAAAATTATTAAATAGATTCGATTTGTAGAACGATTCTTACCCTTATTTCAAAATTTCAGCCCTTTTGGTACCATTGTGCCTGACTAAACTGCTTCCAAAGTTCGAAACCAAGTCTGAAATTAGCGTTGATAAAAATGATGATTTTTCTAAAAATAAAACTTTTTGGAGATTTTGTGACTGAATTCGGTTTGGACAAAGATTCTTATATCTATTCAAAAATTTGGATTCGTTTGGTACCATAATGACTGACTAAACTGCTTCCAAAGATCGAACCCAAGTCTGAAATTAGCGTCCATAAAAATGATGATTTTTTTAAAAATAAAACTATATGGAAAATTATTAAATAGATTCGATTTGTAGAACGATTTTTACCCTTATTTCAAAATTTCAGCCCGTTTGGTACCATAGTGCCTGAATAAACTGCTTCCAAAGATCGAACCCAAGTCTGAAATTAGCTACCATAAAAATGATGATTTTTTTAAAAATAACAATATATGGAAAATTATTAAATAGATTCGATTTGTAGAACGATTTTTACCCTTATTTCAAAATTTCAGCCCTTTTGGTACTATTGTGCCTGATTTAACTGCTTCCAAAGGTCGAACCCAAGTCTGAAATAAGCCTTCATAAAAATGATGATTTTTCTAAAAATACAACTTTATGGAGATTTTATGACTGAATTTAGTTTGGACAAAGATTTTTATCGCTATTCCAAAATTTCAGCCCGTTTGGTACCATAGTGCCTGAAAAAACTGCTTCCAAAGATCGAACCCAAGTCTGAAATTAGCGTACATAAAAATGATGATTTTTCTAAAAATACAACTTTTTGGAGATTTTGTGACTGAATTGGGTTTGGACAAAGATTCTTATATCTATTCAAAAATTTCGGCACGTTTGGTACCATAAAGACTGACTAAACTGCTTCCAAAGTTCGAACCCAAGTCTGAAATAAGCGTCCATAAAAATGATGATTTTTTTAAAAATAACACTATATGGAGAGTTATTAAATGGATTCGATTTGTAGAACGAATCTTACCCTTATTCCAAAATTTCAGCCCGTTTGGTACCATAGTGCCTGAAAAAACTGCTTCCAAAGATCGAACCCAAGTCTGAAATTAGCGTACATAAAAATGATGATTTTTCTAAAAATACAACTTTTTGGAGATTTTATGACTGAATTAAGTTTGGACAAAGATTCTTATCACTATTCCAAAATTTCAGCCCGTTTGGTACCATAGTGCCTGAAAAAACTGCTTCCAAAGATCGAACCCAAGTTTGAAATAAGCGTCCATAAAAATGATGATTTTTCTAAAAATACAACTTTTTGCAGATTTTGTGACTGAATTCGGTTTGGACAAAGATTCTTATCACTATTCAGAAATTTCAGCCCGTTTGGTACCATGGTGCCTGAATAAACTGCTTCCAAAGATCGAACACAAGTCTAAAATAAGCATCCATAAAAATGATGATTTTTTTTAAAATAACACTATATGGAGAATTATAAAATGGATTCGATTTATAGAACGATTCTTACCCTTTTTTCAAAATTTCAGCCCTTTGGTACCATTGTGCCTGACTAAACTGCTTCCAAAGTTCGAACCCAAGTCAGAAATAAGCGTTCATTAAAATGAAGATTTTTCTAAAAATACAACTTTATGGAGATTTTATGACGGAATTCAGTTTGGACAAAGATTCTTATCACTATTCAGAAATTTCAGCCCGTTTGGTACCATGGTGCCTGACTAAACTGCTTCCAAAGTTCGAACCCAAGTCTGAAATAAGCGTTCATTAAAATGATGATTTTTCTAAAAATACAACTTTATGGAGATTTTATGACTGAATTCAGTTTGGACAAAGATTCTTATAACTATTCAGAAATTTCAGCCCGTTTGGTACCATGGTGCCTGAATAAACTGCTTCCAAAGTTCGAACCCAAGTCTGAAATAAGCGTTCATAAAAATGATGATTTTTCTAAAAATACAACTTTTTGCAGATTTTGTGACTGAATTCGGTTTGGACAAAGATTCTTATCACTATTCAGAAATTTCAGCCCGTTTGGTACCATGGTGCCTGAATAAACTGCTTCCAAAGATCGAACACAAGTCTAAAATAAGCGTCCATAAAAATGATGATTTTTTTTAAAATAACACTATATGGAGAATTATAAAATGGATTCGATTTATAGAACGATTCTTACCCTTTTTTCAAAATTTCAGCCCTTTGGTACCATTGTGCCTGACTAAACTGCTTCCAAAGTTCGAACCCAAGTCTGAAATAAGCGTTCATTAAAATGATGATTTTTCTAAAAATACAACTTTATGGAGATTTTATGACTGAATTCAGTTTGGACAAAGATTCTTATCACTATTCAGAAATTTCAGCCCGTTTGGTACCATGGTGCCTGAATAAACTGCTTCCAAAGATCGAACCCAAGTCTGAAATAAGCGTCCATAAAAATGATGATTTTTTTAAAAATAACACTATATGGATGATTTATAAAATGGATTCGATTTGTAGAACGATTCTTACCCTTATTTCAAAATTTCAGCCCTTTTGGTACCATTGTGCCTGACTAAACTGCTACCAAAGTTCGAACCCAAGTCTGAAATAAGCGTTCCTAAAAATGATGATTTTTCTAAAAATACAACTTTATGGAGATTTTATGACTGAATTCAGTTTGGACAAAGATTGTAACCCCTATTCCAAAATTTCAGCCCGTTTGGTATTCAAAAATTTGGGCTCGTTTGTTACCATAATGACAGTCTACACTGCTTCCAAAGTTCGAACCCAAGTCTAAAATAAGCGTTCATTAAAATGATGATTTTTCTAAAAATACAACTTTTTGGAGATTTTGTGATTGAATTGGGTTTGGACAAAGATTCTTATATCGATTCAAAAATTTCGGCACGTTTGGTACCATAATGACTGACTAAACTGGTTCCAAAGTTCGAACCCAAGTCTGAAATAAGCGTTCATAAAAATGATGATTTTTCTAAAAATACAACTTTATGGAGATTTTATGACTGAATTCAGTTTGGACAAAGATTTTTATCACTATTCAGAAATTTCAGCCCGTTTGGTACCATAGTGCCTGAATAAACTGCTTCCAAAGATCGAACCCAAGTCTGAAATTAGCGTCCATAAAAATGATGATTTTTTTAAAAATAACACTATATGGAAAATTATTAAATAGATTCGATTTGTAGAACGATTCTTACCCTTATTTCAAAATTTCATCCCTTTTGGTACCATTGTGCCTGACTAAACTGCTTCCAAAGTTCGAACCCAAGTCTGAAATAAGCGTCCATAAAAATGATGATTTTTTTAAAAATAACACTATATGGAGAATTATAAAATGTATTCCATTTGTAGAACGATTCGTACCCTTATTTCAAAATTTCAGCCCTTTTGGTACCATTGTGCCTGACTAAACTGCTTCCAAAGTTCGAACCCAAGTCTGAAATTAGCGTTGATAAAAATGATGATTTTTGTAAAAATACAACTTTTTGCAGATTTTGTTACTGAATTCGGTTTGGACAAAGATTCTTATCACTATTCAGAAATTTCAGCCCGTTTGGTACCATGGTGTCTGAATAAACTGCTTTCAAAGATCGAACCCAAGTCTGAAATTAACGTCCAAAAAAATGATGATTTTTTTAAAAATAACACTATATGGAAAATTATTAAATAGATTCGATTTGTAGAACGATTCTTACCCTTATTTCAAAATTTCATCCCATTTGGTACCATTGTGCCTGACTAAACTGCTTCCAAAGTTCGAACCCAAGTCTGAAATAAGCGTCCATAAAAATGATGATTTTTTTAAAAATAACACTATATGGAGAATTATAAAATGTATTCCATTTGTAGAACGATTCATACCCTTATTTCAAAATTTCAGCCCTTTTGGTACCATTGTGCCTGACTAAACTGCTTCCAAAGTTCGAACCCAAGTCTGAAATAAGCGTTGATAAAAATGATGATTTTTGTAAAAATACAACTTTTTGCAGATTTTAAGACTGAATTCGGTTTGGACAAAGATTCTTATCACTATTCAGAAATTTCAGCCCGTTTGGTACCATGGTGTCTGAATAAACTGCTTCCAAAGATCGAACCCAAGTCTGAAATTAGCGTCCATAAAAATGATGATTTTTTTAAAAATAACACTATATGGAAAATTATTAAATAGATTCGATTTGTAGAACGATTCTTACCCTTATTTCAAAATTTCAGCCCTTTTGGTACCATTGTGCCTGACTAAACTGCTTCCAAAGTTCGAAACCAAGTCTGAAATTAGCGTTGATAAAAATGATGATTTTTCTAAAAATAAAACTTTTTGGAGATTTTGTGACTGAATTCGGTTTGGACAAAGATTCTTATATCTATTCAAAAATTTGGATTCGTTTGGTACCATAATGACTGACTAAACTGCTTCCAAAGATCGAACCCAAGTCTGAAATTAGCGTCCATAAAAATGATGATTTTTTTAAAAATAAAACTATATGGAAAATTATTAAATAGATTCGATTTGTAGAACGATTTTTACCCTTATTTCAAAATTTCAGCCCGTTTGGTACCATAGTGCCTGAATAAACTGCTTCCAAAGATCGAACCCAAGTCTGAAATTAGCTACCATAAAAATGATGATTTTTTTAAAAATAACAATATATGGAAAATTATTAAATAGATTCGATTTGTAGAACGATTCTTACCCTTATTTCAAAATTTCAGCCCTTTTGGTACTATTGTGCCTGATTAAACTGCTTCCAAAGGTCGAACCCAAGTCTGAAATAAGCGTTCATAAAAATGATGATTTTTCTAAAAATACAACTTTATGGAGATTTTATGACTGAATTTAGTTTGGACAAAGATTTTTATCACTATTCCAAAATTTCAGCCCGTTTGGTACCATAGTGCCTGAAAAAACTGCTTCCAAAGATCGAACCCAAGTCTGAAATTAGCGTACATAAAAATGATGATTTTTCTAAAAATACAACTTTTTGGAGATTTTGTGACTGAATTGGGTTTGGACAAAGATTCTTATATCTATTCAAAAATTTCGTCACGTTTGGTACCATAAAGACTGACTAAACTGCTTCCAAAGTTCGAACCCAAGTCTGAAATAAGCGTCCATAAAAATGATGATTTTTTTAAAAATAACACTATATGGAGAGTTATTAAATGGATTCGATTTGTAGAACGAATCTTACCCTTATTCCAAAATTTCAGCCCGTTTGGTACCATAGTGCCTGAAAAAACTGCTTCCAAAGATCGAACCCAAGTCTGAAATTAGCGTACATAAAAATGATGATTTTTCTAAAAATACAACTTTTTGGAGATTTTATGACTGAATTAAGTTTGGACAAAGATTCTTATCACTGTCCCGTTGGCGTCATGTATCTTTTATCAGGAGATTTTTCAATGTGGATGAGTGTTTCAGGCGAACAATTATTGCTTGTAAAATAATTGTTATTCTTATCACTATTCCAAAATTTCAGCCCGTTTGGTACCATAGTGCCTGAAAAAACTGCTTCCAAAGATCGAACCCAAGTTTGAAATAAGCGTCCATAAAAATGATGATTTTTCTAAAAATACAACTTTTTGCAGATTTTGTGACTGAATTCGGTTTGGACAAAGATTCTTATCACTATTCAGAAATTTCAGCCCGTTTGGTACCATGGTGCCTGAATAAACTGCTTCCAAAGATCGAACACAAGTCTAAAATAAGCGTAACAATTATTTTACAAGCAATAATTGTTCGCCTGAAACACTCATCCACATTGAAAAATCTCCTGATAAAAGATACATGACGCCAACGGGACTCGAACCCGTGTCCCTTCGATTTCCGGTCGACAGCTCTGACCACTGAGCTATGGCGGCTTATCTCTTACCCGCGAAATTATTCAATATATACTAGTGTTTCATTCAACAATTACTGCTTGTTACATTTTTCACCTGAAAACAACCAACTTTATTTTATATGAGAAAGGCATTGTAAGTGCTAACTCTCTCACTAGATGGCGTCGAGACAAATTGTCTACATTTTTAGGCGAAATACTTGAACTTGTCAAATATTAATTATTATTTTTTTTTGGTAAACTAATGTTTTTAAGACAAGATTTTTTATGCATAGCACAAAGGGTAACAATTATTTTACAAGCAATAATTGTTCGCCTGAAACACTCATCCACATTGAAAAATCTCCTGATAAAAGATACATGACGCCAACGGGACTCGAACCCGTGTCCCTTCGATTTCCGGTCGACAGCTCTGACCACTGAGCTATGGCGGCTTATCTCTTACCCGCGAAATTATTCAATATATACTAGTGTTTCATTCAACAATTACTGCTTGTTACATTTTTCACCTGAAAACAACCAACTTTATTTTATATGAGAAAGGCATTGTAAGTGCTAACTCTCTCACTAGATGGCGTCGAGACAAATTGTCTACATTTTTAGGCGAAATACTTGAACTTGTCAAATATTAATTATTATTTTTTTTTGGTAAACTAATGTTTTTAAGACAAGATTTTTTATGCATAGCACAAAGGGTAACAATTATTTTACAAGCAATAATTGTTCGCCTGAAACACTCATCCACATTGAAAAATCTCCTGATAAAAGATACATGACGCCAACGGGACTCGAACCCGTGTCCCTTCGATTTCCGGTCGACAGCTCTGACCACTGAGCTATGGCGGCTTATCTCTTACCCGCGAAATTATTCAATATATACTAGTGTTTCATTCAACAATTACTGCTTGTTACATTTTTCACCTGAAAACAACCAACTTTATTTTATATGAGAAAGGCATTGTAAGTGCTAACTCTCTCACTAGATGGCGTCGAGACAAATTGTCTACATTTTTAAGCGAAATACTTGAACTTGTCAAATATTAATTATTATTTTTTTTTGGTAAACTAATGTTTTTAAGACAAGATTTTTTATGCATAGCACAAAGGGTAACAATTATTTTACAAGCAATAATTGTTCGCCTGAAACACTCATCCACATTGAAAAATCTCCTGATAAAAGATACATGACGCCAACGGGACTCGAACCCGTGTCCCTTCGATTTCCGGTCGACAGCTCTGACCACTGAGCTATGGCGGCTTATCTCTTACCCGCGAAATTATTCAATATATACTAGTGTTTCATTCAACAATTACTGCTTGTTACATTTTTCACCTGAAAACAACCAACTTTATTTTATATGAGAAAGGCATTGTAAGTGCTAACTCTCTCACTAGATGGCGTCGAGACAAATTGTCTACATTTTTAGGCGAAATACTTGAACTTGTCAAATATTAATTATTATTTTTTTTTGGTAAACTAATGTTTTTAAGACAAGATTTTTTATGCATAGCACAAAGGGTAACAATTATTTTACAAGCAATAATTGTTCGCCTGAAACACTCATCCACATTGAAAAATCTCCTGATAAAAGATACATGACGCCAACGGGACTCGAACCCGTGTCCCTTCGATTTCCGGTCGACAGCTCTGACCACTGAGCTATGGCGGCTTATCTCTTACCCGCGAAATTATTCAATATATACTAGTGTTTCATTCAACAATTACTGCTTGTTACATTTTTCACCTGAAAACAACCAACTTTATTTTATATGAGAAAGGCATTGTAAGTGCTAACTCTCTCACTAGATGGCGTCGAGACAAATTGTCTACATTTTTAGGCGAAATACTTGAACTTGTCAAATATTAATTATTATTTTTTTTTGGTAAACTAATGTTTTTAAGACAAGATTTTTTATGCATAGCACAAAGGGTAACAATTATTTTACAAGCAATAATTGTTCGCCTGAAACACTCATCCACATTGAAAAATCTCCTGATAAAAGATACATGACGCCAACGGGACTCGAACCCGTGTCCCTTCGATTTCCGGTCGACAGCTCTGACCACTGAGCTATGGCGGCTTATCTCTTACCCGCGAAATTATTCAATATATACTAGTGTTTCAATCAACAATTACTGCTTGTTACATTTTTCACCTGAAAACAACCAACTTTATTTTATATGAGAAAGGCATTGTAAGTGCTAACTCTCTCACTAGATGGCGTCGAGACAAATTGTCTACATTTTTAGGCGAAATACTTGAACTTGTCAAATATTAATTATTATTTTTTTTTGGTAAACTAATGTTTTTAAGACAAGATTTTTTATGCATAGCACAAAGGGTAACAATTATTTTACAAGCAATAATTGTTCGCCTGAAACACTCATCCACATTGAAAAATCTCCTGATAAAAGATACATGACGCCAACGGGACTCGAACCCGTGTCCCTTCGATTTCCGGTCGACAGCTCTGACCACTGAGCTATGGCGGCTTATCTCTTACCCGCGAAATTATTCAATATATACTAGTGTTTCATTCAACAATTACTGCTTGTTACATTTTTCACCTGAAAACAACCAACTTTATTTTATATGAGAAAGGCATTGTAAGTGCTAACTCTCTCACTAGATGGCGTCGAGACAAATTGTCTACATTTTTAGGCGAAATACTTGAACTTGTCAAATATTAATTATTATTTTTTTTTGGTAAACTAATGTTTTTAAGACAAGATTTTTTATGCATAGCACAAAGGGTAACAATTATTTTACAAGCAATAATTGTTCGCCTGAAACACTCATCCACATTGAAAAATCTCCTGATAAAAGATACATGACGCCAACGGGACTCGAACCCGTGTCCCTTCGATTTCCGGTCGACAGCTCTGACCACTGAGCTATGGCGGCTTATCTCTTACCCGCGAAATTATTCAATATATACTAGTGTTTCATTCAACAATTACTGCTTGTTACATTTTTCACCTGAAAACAACCAACTTTATTTTATATGAGAAAGGCATTGTAAGTGCTAACTCTCTCACTAGATGGCGTCGAGACAAATTGTCTACATTTTTAGGCGAAATACTTGAACTTGTCAAATATTAATTATTATTTTTTTTTTGGTAAACTAATGTTTTTAAGACAAGATTTTTTATGCATAGCACAAAGGGTAACAATTATTTTACAAGCAATAATTGTTCGCCTGAAACACTCATCCACATTGAAAAATCTCCTGATAAAAGATACATGACGCCAACGGGACTCGAACCCGTGTCCCTTCGATTTCCGGTCGACAGCTCTGACCACTGAGCTATGGCGGCTTATCTCTTACCCGCGAAATTATTCAATATATACTAGTGTTTCATTCAACAATTACTGCTTGTTACATTTTTCACCTGAAAACAACCAACTTTATTTTATATGAGAAAGGCATTGTAAGTGCTAACTCTCTCACTAGATGGCGTCGAGACAAATTGTCTACATTTTTAGGCGAAATACTTGAACTTGTCAAATATTAATTATTATTTTTTTTTGGTAAACTAATGTTTTTAAGACAAGATTTTTTATGCATAGCACAAAGGGTAACAATTATTTTACAAGCAATAATTGTTCGCCTGAAACACTCATCCACATTGAAAAATCTCCTGATAAAAGCCATCTAGTGAGAGAGTTAGCACTTACAATGCCTTTCTCATATAAAATAAAGTTGGTTGTTTTCAGGTGAAAAATGTAACAAGCAGTAATTGTTGAATGAAACACTAGTATATATTGAATAATTTCGCGGGTAAGAGATAAGCCGCCATAGCTCTGTGGTCAGAGCTGTCGACCGGAAATCGAAGGGACACGGGTTCGAGTCCCGTTGGCGTCATGTATCTTTTATCAGGAGATTTTTCAATGTGGATGAGTGTTTCAGGCGAACAATTATTGCTTGTAAAATAATTGTTACCCTTTGTGCTATGCATAAAAAATCTTGTCTTAAAAACATTAGTTTACCAAAAAAAAAAAATAATAATTAATATTTGACAAGTTCAAGTATTTCGCCTAAAAATGTAGACAATTTGTCTCGACGCCATCTAGTGAGAGAGTTAGCACTTACAATGCCTTTCTCATATAAAATAAAGTTGGTTGTTTTCAGGTGAAAAATGTAACAAGCAGTAATTGTTGAATGAAACACTAGTATATATTGAATAATTTCGCGGGTAAGAGATAAGCCGCCATAGCTCAGTGGTCAGAGCTGTCGACCGGAAATCGAAGGGACACGGGTTCGAGTCCCGTTGGCGTCATGTATCTTTTATCAGGAGATTTTTCAATGTGGATGAGTGTTTCAGGCGAACAATTATTGCTTGTAAAATAATTGTTACCCTTTGTGCTATGCATAAAAAATCTTGTCTTAAAAACATTAGTTTACCAAAAAAAAATAATAATTAATATTTGACAAGTTCAAGTATTTCGCCTAAAAATGTAGACAATTTGTCTCGACGCCATCTAGTGAGAGAGTTAGCACTTACAATGCCTTTCTCATATAAAATAAAGTTGGTTGTTTTCAGGTGAAAAATGTAACAAGCAGTAATTGTTGAATGAAACACTAGTATATATTGAATAATTTCGCGGGTAAGAGATAAGCCGCCATAGCTCAGTGGTCAGAGCTGTCGACCGGAAATCGAAGGGACACGGGTTCGAGTCCCGTTGGCGTCATGTATCTTTTATCAGGAGATTTTTCAATGTGGATGAGTGTTTCAGGCGAACAATTATTGCTTGTAAAATAATTGTTACCCTTTGTGCTATGCATAAAAAATCTTGTCTTAAAAACATTAGTTTACCAAAAAAAAATAATAATTAATATTTGACAAGTTCAAGTATTTCGCCTAAAAATGTAGACAATTTGTCTCGACGCCATCTAGTGAGAGAGTTAGCACTTACAATGCCTTTCTCATATAAAATAAAGTTGGTTGTTTTCAGGTGAAAAATGTAACAAGCAGTAATTGTTGAATGAAACACTAGTATATATTGAATAATTTCGCGGGTAAGAGATAAGCCGCCATAGCTCAGTGGTCAGAGCTGTCGACCGGAAATCGAAGGGACACGGGTTCGAGTCCCGTTGGCATCATGTATCTTTTATCAGGAGATTTTTCAATGTGGATGAGTGTTTCAGGCGAACAATTATTGCTTGTAAAATAATTGTTACCCTTTGTGCTATGCATAAAAAATCTTGTCTTAAAAACATTAGTTTACCAAAAAAAAATAATAATTAATATTTGACAAGTTCAAGTATTTCGCCTAAAAATGTAGACAATTTGTCTCGACGCCATCTAGTGAGAGAGTTAGCACTTACAATGCCTTTCTCATATAAAATAAAGTTGGTTGTTTTCAGGTGAAAAATGTAACAAGCAGTAATTGTTGAATGAAACACTAGTATATATTGAATAATTTCGCGGGTAAGAGATAAGCCGCCATAGCTCAGTGGTCAGAGCTGTCGACCGGAAATCGAAGGGACACGGGTTCGAGTCCCGTTGGCGTCATGTATCTTTTATCAGGAGATTTTTCAATGTGGATGAGTGTTTCAGGCGAACAATTATTGCTTGTAAAATAATTGTTACCCTTTGTGCTATGCATAAAAAATCTTGTCTTAAAAACATTAGTTTACCAAAAAAAAATAATAATTAATATTTGACAAGTTCAAGTATTTCGCCTAAAAATGTAGACAATTTGTCTCGACGCCATCTAGTGAGAGAGTTAGCACTTACAATGCCTTTCTCATATAAAATAAAGTTGGTTGTTTTCAGGTGAAAAATGTAACAAGCAGTAATTGTTGAATGAAACACTAGTATATATTGAATAATTTCGCGGGTAAGAGATAAGCCGCCATAGCTCAGTGGTCAGAGCTGTCGACCGGAAATCGAAGGGACACGGGTTCGAGTCCCGTTGGCGTCATGTATCTTTTATCAGGAGATTTTTCAATGTGGATGAGTGTTTCAGGCGAACAATTATTGCTTGTAAAATAATTGTTACCCTTTGTGCTATGCATAAAAAATCTTGTCTTAAAAACATTAGTTTACCAAAAAAAAATAATAATCTAAAATAAGCGTCCATAAAAATGATGATTTTTTTTTAAATAACACTATATGGAGAATTATAAAATGGATTCGATTTATAGAACGATTCTTACCCTTTTTTCAAAATTTCAGCCCTTTGGTACCATTGTGCCTGACTAAACTGCTTCCAAAGTTCGAACCCAAGTCAGAAATAAGCGTTCATTAAAATGATGATTTTTCTAAAAATACAACTTTATGGAGATTTTACGACTGAATTCAGTTTGGACAAAGATTCTTATCACTATTCAGAAATTTCAGCCCGTTTGGTACCATGGTGCCTGACTAAACTGCTTCCAAAGTTCGAACCCAAGTCTGAAATAAGCGTTCATTAAAATGATGATTTTTCTAAAAATACAACTTTATGGAGATTTTATGACTGAATTCAGTTTGGACAAAGATTCTTATCACTATTCAGAAATTTCAGCCCGTTTGGTACCATGGTGCCTGAATAAACTGCTTCCAAAGTTCGAACCCAAGTCTGAAATAAGCGTTCATAAAAATGATGATTTTTTTAAAAATACAACTTTTTGCAGATTTTGTGACTGAATTCGGTTTGGACAAAGATTCTTATCACTATTCAGAAATTTCAGCCCGTTTGGTACCATGGTGCCTGAATAAACTGCTTCCAAAGATCGAACCCAAGTCTGAAATTAGCGTACATAAAAATGATGATTTTTCTAAAAATACAACTTTTTGGAGATTTTGTGACTGAATTGGGTTTGGACAAAGATTCTTATATCTATTCAAAAATTTCGGCACGTTTGGTAACCATAAAAATGATGATTTTTTTAAAAATAACAATATATGGAAAATTATTAAATAGATTCGATTTGTAGAACGATTCTTACCCTTATTTCAAAATTTCAGCCCTTTTGGTACTATTGTGCCTGATTAAACTGCTTCCAAAGGTCGAACCCAAGTCTGAAATAAGCGTTCATAAAAATGATGATTTTTCTAAAAATACAACTTTATGGAGATTTTATGACTGAATTTAGTTTGGACAAAGATTTTTATCACTATTCCAAAATTTCAGCCCGTTTGGTACCATAGTGCCTGAAAAAACTGCTTCCAAAGATCGAACCCAAGTCTGAAATTAGCGTACATAAAAATGATGATTTTTCTAAAAATACAACTTTTTGGACATTTTGTGACTGAATTGGGTTTGGACAAAGATTCTTATATCTATTCAAAAATTTCGGCACGTTTGGTACCATAAAGACTGACTAAACTGCTTCCAAAGTTCGAACCCAAGTCTGAAATAAGCGTCCATAAAAATGATGATTTTTTTTAAAATAACACTATATGGAGAGTTATTAAATGGATTCGATTTGTAGAACGAATCTTACCCTTATTCCAAAATTTCAGCCCGTGTGGTACCATAGTGCCTGAAAAAACTGCTTCCAAAGATCGAACCCAAGTCTGAAATTAGCGTACATAAAAATGATGATTTTTCTAAAAATACAACTTTTTGGAGATTTTATGACTGAATTAAGTTTGGACAAAGATTCTTATCACTATTCCAAAATTTCAGCCCGTTTGGTACCATAGTGCCTGAAAAAACTGCTTCCAAAGATCGAACCCAAGTTTGAAATAAGCGTCCATAAAAATGATGATTTTTCTAAAAATACAACTTTTTGCAGATTTTGTGACTGAATTCGGTTTGGACAAAGATTCTTATCACTATTCAGAAATTTCAGCCCGTTTGGTACCATGGTGCCTGAATAAACTGCTTCCAAAGATCGAACACAAGTCTAAAATAAGCGTCCATAAAAATGATGATTTTTTTTAAAATAACACTATATGGAGAATTATAAAATGGATTCGATTTATAGAACGATTCTTACCCTTTTTTCAAAATTTCAGCCCTGTGGTACCATTGTGCCTGACTAAACTGCTTCCAAAGTTCGAACCCAAGTCAGAAATAAGCGTTCATTAAAATGATGATTTTTCTAAAAATACAACTTTATGGAGATTTTATGACTGAATTCAGTTTGGACAAAGATTCTTATCACTATTCAGAAATTTCAGCCCGTTTGGTAGCATGGTGCCTGACTAAACTGCTTCCAAAGTTCGAACCCAAGTCTGAAATAAGCGTTCATTAAAATGATGATTTTTCTAAAAATACAACTTTATGGAGATTTTATGACTGAATTCTGTTTGGACAAAGATTCTTATCACTATTCAGAAATTTCAGCCCGTTTGGTACCATGGTGCCTGAATAAACTGCTTCCAAAGTTCGAACCCAAGTCTGAAATAAGCGTTCATAAAAATGATGATTTTTTTAAAAATACAACTTTTTGCAGATTTTGTGACTGAATTCGGTTTGGACAAAGATTCTTATCACTATTCAGAAATTTCAGCCCGTTTGGTACCATGGTGCCTGAATAAACTGCTTCCAAAGATCGAACACAAGTCTAAAATAAGCGTCCATAAAAATGATGTTTTTTTTTAAAATAACACTATATGGAGAATTATAAAATGGATTCGATTTATAGAACGATTCTTACCCTTTTTTCAAAATTTCAGCCCTTTGGTACCATTGTGCCTGACTAAACTGCTTCCAAAGTTCGAACCCAAGTCTGAAATAAGCGTTCATTAAAATGATGATTTTTCTAAAAATACAACTTTATGGAGATTTTATGACTGAATTCAGTTTGGACAAAGATTCTTATCACTATTCAGAAATTTCAGCCCGTTTGGTACCATGGTGCCTGAATAAACTGCTTCCAAAGATCGAACCCAAGTCTGAAATAAGCGTCCATAAAAATGATGATTTTTTTATAAATAACACTATATGGATGATTTATAAAATGGATTCGATTTGTAGAACGATTCTTACCCTTATTTCAAAATTTCAGCCCTTTTGGTACCATTGTGCCTGACTAAACTGCTACCAAAGTTCGAACCCAAGTCTGAAATAAGCGTTCGTAAAAATGATGATTTTTCTAAAAATACAACTTTATGGAGATTTTATGACTGAATTCAGTTTGGACAAAGATTGTAACCCCTATTCCAAAATATCAGCCCGTTTGGTATTCAAAAATTTGGGCACGTTTGGTACCATAAAGACTGACTAAACTGGTTCCAAAGTTCGAACCCAAGTCTGAAATAAGCGTTCATAAAAATGATGATTTTTCTAAAAATACAACTTTATGGAGATTTTATGACTGAATTCAGTTTGGACAAAGATTTTTATCACACTTCAGAAATTTCAGCCCGTTTGGTACCATAGTGCCTGAATAAACTGCTTCCAAAGATCGAACCCAAGTCTGAAATTAGCGTCCATAAAAATGAAGATTTTTTTAAAAATAACACTATATGGAAAATTATTAAATAGATTCGATTTGTAGAACGATTCTTACCCTTATTTCAAAATTTCATCCCTTTTGGTACCATTGTGCCTGACTAAACTGCTTCCAAAGTTCGAACCCAAGTCTGAAATAAGCGTCCATAAAAATGATGATTTTTTTAAAAATAACACTATATGGAGAATTATAAAATGTATTCCATTTGTAGAACGATTCATACCCTTATTTCAAAATTTCAGCCCTTTTGGTACCATTGTGCCTGACTAAACTGCTTCCAAAGTTCGAACCCAAGTCTGAAATTAGCGTTGATAAAAATGATGATTTTTGTAAAAATACAACTTTTTGCAGATTTTGTGACTGAATTCGGTTTGGACAAAGATTCTTATCACTATTCAGAAATTTCAGCCCGTTTGGTACCATGGTGTCTGAATAAACTGCTTTCAAAGATCGAACCCAAGTCTGAAATTAGCGTCCAAAAAAATGATGATTTTTTTAAAAATAACACTATATGGAAAATTATTAAATAGATTCGATTTGTAGAACGATTCTTACCCTTATTTCAAAATTTCATCCCTTTTGGTACTATTGTGCCTGATTAAACTGCTTCCAAAGGTCGAACCCAAGTCTGAAATAAGCGTTCATAAAAATGATGATTTTTCTAAAAATACAACTTTATGGAGATTTTATGACTGAATTTAGTTTGGACAAAGATTTTTATCACTATTCCAAAATTTCAGCCCGTTTGGTACCATAGTGCCTGAAAAAACTGCTTCCAAAGATCGAACCCAAGTCTGAAATTGGCGTTCATAAAAATGATGATTTTTCTAAAAATACAACTTTATGGAGATTTTATGACTGAATTCAGTTTGGACAAAGATTGTAACCCCTATTCCAAAATTTCAGCCCGTTTGGTATTCAAAAATTTGGGCTCGTTTGTTACCATAATGACAGTCTACACTGCTTCCAAAGTTCGAACCCAAGTCTAAAATAAGCGTTCATTAAAATGATGATTTTTCTAAAAATACAACTTTTTGGAGATTTTGTGATTGAATTGGGTTTGGACAAAGATTCTTATATCGATTCAAAAATTTCGGCACGTTTGGTACCATAAAGACTGACTAAACTGGTTCCAAAGTTCGAACCCAAGTCTGAAATAAGCGTTCATAAAAATGATGATTTTTCTAAAAATACAACTTTATGGAGATTTTATGACTGAATTCAGTTTGGACAAAGATTTTTATCACTATTCAGAAATTTCAGCCCGTTTGGTACCATAGTGCCTGAATAAACTGCTTCCAAAGATCGAACCCAAGTCTGAAATTAGCGTCCATAAAAATGATGATTTTTTTAAAAATAACACTATATGGAAAATTATTAAATAGATTCGATTTGTAGAACGATTCTTACCCTTATTTCAAAATTTCATCCCTTTTTGGTACCATTGTGCCTGACTAAACTGCTTCCAAAGTTCGAACCCAAGTCTGAAATAAGCGTTCATAAAAATGATGATTTTTCTAAAAATACAACTTTATGGAGATTTTATGACTGAATTCAGTTTGGACAAAGATTGTAACCCCTATTCCAAAATTTCAGCCCGTTTGGTATTCAAAAATTTGGGCTCGTTTGTTACCATAATGACAGTCTACACTGCTTCCAAAGTTCGAACCCAAGTCTAAAATAAGCGTTCATTAAAATGATGATTTTTCTAAAAATACAACTTTTTGGAGATTTTGTGATTGAATTGGGTTTGGACAAAGATTCTTATATCGATTCAAAAATTTCGGCACGTTTGGTACCATAAAGACTGACTAAACTGGTTCCAAAGTTCGAACCCAAGTCTGAAATAAGCGTTCATAAAAATGATGATTTTTCTAAAAATACAACTTTATGGAGATTTTATGACTGAATTTAGTTTGGACAAAGATTTTTATCACTATTCCAAAATTTCAGCCCGTTTGGTACCATAGTGCCTGAAAAAACTGCTTCCAAAGATCGAACCCAAGTCTGAAATTGGCGTTCATAAAAATGATGATTTTTCTAAAAATACAACTTTATGGAGATTTTATGACTGAATTCAGTTTGGACAAAGATTGTAACCCCTATTCCAAAATTTCAGCCCGTTTGGTATTCAAAAATTTGGGCTCGTTTGTTACCATAATGACAGTCTACACTGCTTCCAAAGTTCGAACCCAAGTCTAAAATAAGCGTTCATTAAAATGATGATTTTTCTAAAAATACAACTTTTTGGAGATTTTGTGATTGAATTGGGTTTGGACAAAGATTCTTATATCGATTCAAAAATTTCGGCACGTTTGGTACCATAAAGACTGACTAAACTGGTTCCAAAGTTCGAACCCAAGTCTGAAATAAGCGTTCATAAAAATGATGATTTTTCTAAAAATACAACTTTATGGAGATTTTATGACTGAATTCAGTTTGGACAAAGATTTTTATCACTATTCAGAAATTTCAGCCCGTTTGGTACCATAGTGCCTGAATAAACTGCTTCCAAAGATCGAACCCAAGTCTGAAATTAGCGTCCATAAAAATGATGATTTTTTTAAAAATAACACTATATGGAAAATTATTAAATAGATTCGATTTGTAGAACGATTCTTACCCTTATTTCAAAATTTCATCCCTTTTGGTACCATTGTGCCTGACTAAACTGCTTCCAAAGTTCGAACCCAAGTCTGAAATAAGCGTCCATAAAAATGATGATTTTTTTAAAAATAACACTATATGGAGAATTATAAAATGTATTCCATTTGTAGAACGATTCATACCCTTATTTCAAAATTTCAGCCCTTTTGGTACCATTGTGCCTGACTAAACTGCTTCCAAAGTTCGAACCCAAGTCTGAAATTAGCGTTGATAAAAATGATGATTTTTGTAAAAATACAACTTTTTGCAGATTTTGTGACTGAATTCGGTTTGGACAAAGATTCTTATCACTATTCAGAAATTTCAGCCCGTTTGGTACCATGGTGTCTGAATAAACTGCTTTCAAAGATCGAACCCAAGTCTGAAATTAACGTCCAAAAAAATGATGATTTTTTTAAAAATAACACTATATGGAAAATTATTAAATAGATTCGATTTGTAGAACGATTCTTACCCTTATTTCAAAATTTCCTCCCTTTTGGTACCATTGTGCCTGACTAAACTGCTTCCAAAGTTCGAACCCAAGTCTGAAATAAGCGTCCATAAAAATGATGATTTTTTTAAAAATAACACTATATGGAGAATTATAAAATGTATTCCATTTGTAGAACGATTCATACCCTTATTTCAAAATTTCAGCCCTTTTGGTATTCAAAAATTTGGGCACGTTTGGTACCATAAAGACTGACTAAACTGGTTCCAAAGTTCGAACCCAAGTCTGAAATAAGCGTTCATAAAAATGATGATTTTTCTAAAAATACAACTTTATTGAGATTTTATGACTGAATTCAGTTTGGACAAAGATTTTTATCACTATTCAGAAATTTCAGCCCGTTTGGTACCATAGTGCCTGAATAAACTGCTTCCAAAGATCGAACCCAAGTCTGAAATTAGCGTCCATAAAAATGAAGATTTTTTTAAAAATAACACTATATGGAAAATTATTAAATAGATTCGATTTGTAGAACGATTCTTACCCTTATTTCAAAATTTCATCCCTTTTGGTACCATTGTGCCTGACTAAACTGCTTCCAAAGTTCGAACCCAAGTCTGAAATAAGCGTCCATAAAAATGATGATTTTTTTAAAAATAACACTATATGGAGAATTATAAAATGTATTCCATTTGTAGAACGATTCATACCCTTATTTCAAAATTTCAGCCCTTTTGGTACCATTGTGCCTGACTAAACTGCTTCCAAAGTTCGAACCCAAGTCTGAAATTAGCGTTGATAAAAATGATGATTTTTGTAAAAATACAACTTTTTGCAGATTTTGTGACTGAATTCGGTTTGGACAAAGATTCTTATCACTATTCAGAAATTTCAGCCCGTTTGGTACCATGGTGTCTGAATAAACTGCTTTCAAAGATCGAACCCAAGTCTGAAATTAGCGTCCAAAAAAATGATGATTTTTTTAAAAATAACACTATATGGAAAATTATTAAATAGATTCGATTTGTAGAACGATTCTTACCCTTATTTCAAAATTTCATCCCTTTTGGTACTATTGTGCCTGATTAAACTGCTTCCAAAGGTCGAACCCAAGTCTGAAATAAGCGTTCATAAAAATGATGATTTTTCTAAAAATACAACTTTATGGAGATTTTATGACTGAATTTAGTTTGGACAAAGATTTTTATCACTATTCCAAAATTTCAGCCCGTTTGGTACCATAGTGCCTGAAAAAACTGCTTCCAAAGATCGAACCCAAGTCTGAAATTAGCGTACATAAAAATGATGATTTTTCTAAAAATACAACTTTTTGGAGATTTTGTGACTGAATTGGGTTTGGACAAAGATTCTTATATCTATTCAAAAATTTCGGCACGTTTGGTACCATAAAGACTGACTAAACTGCTTCCAAAGTTCGAACCCAAGTCTGAAATAAGCGTCCATAAAAATGATGATTTTTTTAAAAATAACACTATATGGAGAGTTATTAAATGGATTCGATTTGTAGAACGAATCTTACCCTTATTCCAAAATTTCAGCCCGTTTGGTACCATAGTGCCTGAAAAAACTGCTTCCAAAGATCGAACCCAAGTCTGAAATTCGCGTACATAAAAATGATGATTTTTCTAAAAATACAACTTTTTGGAGATTTTATGACTGAATTAAGTTTGGACAAAGATTCTTATCACTATTCCAAAATTTCAGCCCGTTTGGTACCATAGTGCCTGAAAAAACTGCTTCCAAAGATCGAACCCAAGTTTGAAATAAGCGTCCATAAAAATGATGATTTTTCTAAAAATACAACTTTTTGCAGATTTTGTGACTGAATTCGGTTTGGACAAAGATTCTTATCACTATTCAGAAATTTCAGCCCGTTTGGTACCATGGTGCCTGAATAAACTGCTTCCAAAGATCGAACACAAGTCTAAAATAAGCGTCCATAAAAATGATGATTTTTTTTTAAATAACACTATATGGAGAATTATAAAATGGATTCGATTTATAGAACGATTCTTACCCTTTTTTCAAAATTTCAGCCCTGTGGTACCATTGTGCCTGACTAAACTGCTTCCAAAGTTCGAACCCAAGTCAGAAATAAGCGTTCATTAAAATGATGATTTTTCTAAAAATACAACTTTATGGAGATTTTATGACTGAATTCAGTTTGGACAAAGATTCTTATCACTATTCAGAAATTTCAGCCCGTTTGGTACCATGGTGCCTGACTAAACTGCTTCCAAAGTTCGAACCCAAGTCTGAAATAAGCGTTCAAATGATGATTTTTCTAAAAATACAACTTTATGGAGATTTTATGACTGAATTCAGTTTGGACAAAGATTCTTATCACTATTCAGAAATTTCAGCCCGTTTGGTACCATGGTGCCTGAATAAACTGCTTCCAAAGTTCGAACCCAAGTCTGAAATAAGCGTTCATAAAAATGATGATTTTTTTAAAAATACAACTTTTTGCAGATTTTGTGACTGAATTCGGTTTGGACAAAGATTCTTATCACTATTCAGAAATTTCAGCCCGTTTGGTACCATGGTGCCTGAATAAACTGCTTCCAAAGATCGAACACAAGTCTAAAATAAGCGTCCATAAAAATGATGATTTTTTTTAAAATAACACTATATGGAGAATTATAAAATGGATTCGATTTATAGAACGATTCTTACCCTTTTTTCAAAATTTCAGCCCTTTGGTACCATTGTGCCTGACTAAACTGCTTCCAAAGTTCGAACCCAAGTCTGAAATAAGCGTTCATTAAAATGATGATTTTTCTAAAAATACAACTTTATGGAGATTTTATGACTGAATTCAGTTTGGACAAAGATTCTTATCACTTTTCAGAAATTTCAGCCCGTTTGGTACCATGGTGCCTGAATAAACTGCTTCCAAAGATCGAACCCAAGTCTGAAATAAGCGTCCATAAAAATGATGATTTTTTTAAAAATAACACTATATGGATGATTTATAAAATGGATTCGATTTGTAGAACGATTCTTACCCTTATTTCAAAATTTCAGCCCTTTTGGTACCATTGTGCCTGACTAAACTGCTACCAAAGTTCGAACCCAAGTCTGAAATAAGCGTTCGTAAAAATGATGATTTTTCTAAAAATACAACTTTATGGAGATTTTATGACTGAATTCAGTTTGGACAAAGATTGTAACCCCTATTCCAAAATTTCAGCCCGTTTGGTATTCAAAAATTTGGGCACGTTTGGTACCATAAAGACTGACTAAACTGGTTCCAAAGTTCGAACCCAAGTCTGAAATAAGCGTTCATAAAAATGATGATTTTTCTAAAAATACAACTTTATTGAGATTTTATGACTGAATTCAGTTTGGACAAAGATTTTTATCACTATTCAGAAATTTCAGCCCGTTTGGTACCATAGTGCCTGAATAAACTGCTTCCAAAGATCGAACCCAAGTCTGAAATTAGCGTCCATAAAAATGAAGAATTTTTTAAAAATAACACTATATGGAAAATTATTAAATAGATTCGATTTGTAGAACGATTCTTACCCTTATTTCAAAATTTCATCCCTTTTGGTACCATTGTGCCTGACTAAACTGCTTTCAAAGTTCGAACCCAAGTCTGAAATAAGCGTCCATAAAAATGATGATTTTTTTAAAAATAACACTATATGGAGAATTATAAAATGTATTCCATTTGTAGAACGATTCATACCCTTATTTCAAAATTTCAGCCCTTTTGGTACCATTGTGCCTGACTAAACTGCTTCCAAAGTTCGAACCCAAGTCTGAAATTAGCGTTGATAAAAATGATGATTTTTGTAAAAATACAACTTTTTGCAGATTTTGTGACTGAATTCGGTTTGGACAAAGATTCTTATCACTATTCAGAAATTTCAGCCCGTTTGGTACCATGGTGTCTGAATAAACTGCTTTCAAAGATCGAACCCAAGTCTGAAATTAGCGTCCAAAAAAATGATGATTTTTTTAAAAATAACACTATATGGAAAATTATTAAATAGATTCGATTTGTAGAACGATTCTTACCCTTATTTCAAAATTTCATCCCTTTTGGTACTATTGTGCCTGATTAAACTGCTTCCAAAGGTCGAACCCAAGTCTGAAATAAGCGTTCATAAAAATGATGATTTTTCTAAAAATACAACTTTATGGAGATTTTATGACTGAATTTAGTTTGGACAAAGATTTTTATCACTATTCCAAAATTTCAGCCCGTTTGGTACCATAGTGCCTGAAAAAACTGCTTCCAAAGATCGAACCCAAGTCTGAAATTAGCGTACATAAAAATGATGATTTTTCTAAAAATACAACTTTTTGGAGATTTTGTGACTGAATTGGGTTTGGACAAAGATTCTTATATCTATTCAAAAATTTCGGCACGTTTGGTACCATAAAGACTGACTAAACTGCTTCCAAAGTTCGAACCCAAGTCTGAAATAAGCGTCCATAAAAATGATGATTTTTTTAAAAATAACACTATATGGAGAGTTATTAAATGGATTCGATTTGTAGAACGAATCTTACCCTTATTCCAAAATTTCAGCCCGTTTGGTACCATAGTGCCTGAAAAAACTGCTTCCAAAGATCGAACCCAAGTCTGAAATTCGCGTACATAAAAATGATGATTTTTCTAAAAATACAACTTTTTGGAGATTTTATGACTGAATTAAGTTTGGACAAAGATTCTTATCACTATTCCAAAATTTCAGCCCGTTTGGTACCATAGTGCCTGAAAAAACTGCTTCCAAAGATCGAACCCAAGTTTGAAATAAGCGTCCATAAAAATGATGATTTTTCTAAAAATACAACTTTTTGCAGATTTTGTGACTGAATTCGGTTTGGACAAAGATTCTTATCACTATTCAGAAATTTCAGCCCGTTTGGTACCATGGTGCCTGAATAAACTGCTTCCAAAGATCGAACACAAGTCTAAAATAAGCGTCCATAAAAATGATGATTTTTTTTAAAATAACACTATATGGAGAATTATAAAATGGATTCGATTTATAGAACGATTCTTACCCTTTTTTCAAAATTTCAGCCCTTTGGTACCATTGTGCCTGACTAAACTGCTTCCAAAGTTCGAACCCAAGTCAGAAATAAGCGTTCATTAAAATGATGATTTTTCTAAAAATACAACTTTATGGAGATTTTATGACTGAATTCAGTTTAGACAAAGATTCTTATCACTATTCAGAAATTTCAGCCCGTTTGGTACCATGGTGCCTGACTAAACTGCTTCCAAAGTTCGAACCCAAGTCTGAAATAAGCGTTCATTAAAATGATGATTTTTCTAAAAATACAACTTTATGGAGATTTTATGACTGAATTCAGTTTGGACAAAGATTCTTATCACTATTCAGAAATTTCAGCCCGTTTGGTACCATGGTGCCTGAATAAACTGCTTCCAAAGTTCGAACCCAAGTCTGAAATAAGCGTTCATAAAAATGATGATTTTTTTAAAAATACAACTTTTTGCAGATTTTGTGACTGAATTCGGTTTGGACAAAGATTCTTATCACTATTCAGAAATTTCAGCCCGTTTGGTACCATGGTGCCTGAATAAACTGCTTCCAAAGATCGAACACAAGTCTAAAATAAGCGTCCATAAAAATGATGATTTTTTTTTAAATAACACTATATGGAGAATTATAAAATGGATTCGATTTATAGAACGATTCTTACCCTTTTTTCAAAATTTCAGCCCTTTGGTACCATTGTGCCTGACTAAACTGCTTCCAAAGTTCGAACCCAAGTCTGAAATAAGCGTTCATTAAAATGATGATTTTTCTAAAAATACAACTTTTTGGAGATTTTGTGATTGAATTGGGTTTGGACAAAGATTCTTATATCGATTCAAAAATTTCGGCACGTTTGGTACCATAAAGACTGACTAAACTGGTTCCAAAGTTCGAACCCAAGTCTGAAATAAGCGTTCATAAAAATGATGATTTTTCTAAAAATACAACTTTATGGAGATTTTATGACTGAATTCAGTTTGGACAAAGATTTTTATCACTATTCAGAAATTTCAGCCCGTTTGGTACCATAGTGCCTGAATAAACTGCTTCCAAAAATCGAACCCAAGTCTGAAATTAGCGTCCATAAAAATGAAGATTTTTTTAAAAATAACACTATATGGAAAATTATTAAATAGATTCGATTTGTAGAACGATTCTTACCCTTATTTCAAAATTTCATCCCTTTTGGTACCATTGTGCCTGACTAAACTGCTTCCAAAGTTCGAACCCAAGTCTGAAATAAGCGTCCATAAAAATGATGATTTTTTTAAAAATAACACTATATGGAGAATTATAAAATGTATTCCATTTGTAGAACGATTCATACCCTTATTTCAAAATTTCAGCCCTTTTGGTACCATTGTGCCTGACTAAACTGCTTCCAAAGTTCGAACCCAAGTCTGAAATTAGCGTTGATAAAAATGATGATTTTTGTAAAAATACAACTTTTTGCAGATTTTGTGACTGAATTCGGTTTGGACAAAGATTCTTATCACTATTCAGAAATTTCAGCCCGTTTGGTACCATGGTGTCTGAATAAACTGCTTTCAAAGATCGAACCCAAGTCTGAAATTAGCGTCCAAAAAAATGATGATTTTTTTAAAAATAACACTATATGGAAAATTATTAAATAGATTCGATTTGTAGAACGATTCTTACCCTTATTTCAAAATTTCATCCCTTTTGGTACCATTGTGCCTGACTAAACTGCTTCCAAAGTTCGAACCCAAGTCTGAAATAAGCGTCCATAAAAATGATGATTTTTTTAAAAATAACACTATATGGAGAATTATAAAATGTATTCCATTTGTAGAACGATTCATACCCTTATTTCAAAATTTCAGCCCTTTTGGTACCATTGTGCCTGACTAAACTGCTTCCAAAGTTCGAACCCAAGTCTGAAATTAGCGTTGATAAAAATGATGATTTTTGTAAAAATACAACTTTTTGCAGATTTTAAGACTGAATTCGGTTTGGACAAAGATTCTTATCACTATTCAGAAATTTCAGCCCGTTTGGTACCATGGTGTCTGAATAAACTGCTTCCAAAGATCGAACCCAAGTCTGAAATTAGCGTCCATAAAAATGATGATTTTTTTAAAAATAACACTATATGGAAAATTATTAAATAGATTCGATTTGTAGAACGATTCTTACCCTTATTTCAAAATTTCAGCCCTTATGGTACCATTGTGCCTGACTAAACTGCTTCCAAAGTTCGAACCCAAGTCTGAAATAAGCGTCCATAAAAATGATGATTTTTTTAAAAATAACACTATATGGAGAATTATAAAATGTATTCCATTTGTAGAACGATTCATACCCTTCAAAATTTCAAAATTTCAGCCCTTTTGGTACCATTGTGCCTGACTAAACTGCTTCCAAAGTTCGAACCCAAGTCTGAAATTAGCGTTGATAAAAATGATGATTTTTGTAAAAATACAACTTTTTGCAGATTTTGTGACTGAATTCGGTTTGGACAAAGATTCTTATCACTATTCAGAAATTTCAGCCCGTTTGGTACCATGGTGTCTGAATAAACTGCTTTCAAAGATCGAACCCAAGTCTGAAATTAGCGTCCAAAAAAATGATGATTTTTTTAAAAATAACACTATATGGAAAATTATTAAATAGATTCGATTTGTAGAACGATTCTTACCCTTATTTCAAAATTTCATCCCTTTTGGTACCATTGTGCCTGACTAAACTGCTTCCAAAGTTCGAACCCAAGTCTGAAATAAGCGTCCATAAAAATGATGATTTTTTTAAAAATAACACTATATGGAGAATTATAAAATGTATTCCATTTGTAGAACGATTCATACCCTTATTTCAAAATTTCAGCCCTTTTGGTACCATTGTGCCTGACTAAACTGCTTCCAAAGTTCGAACCCAAGTCTGAAATTAGCGTTGAT
Source organism: Hesperophylax magnus (assembly GCA_026573805.1). NCBI lineage: Eukaryota > Metazoa > Arthropoda > Insecta > Trichoptera > Limnephilidae > Hesperophylax > Hesperophylax magnus. The sequence continues at coordinate 4,467,618 of JAIUSX010000184.1, read as the reverse complement.
AAAAATGATGATTTTTGTAAAAATACAACTTTTTGCAGATTTTAAGACTGAATTCGGTTTGGACAAAGATTCTTATCACTATTCAGAAATTTCAGCCCGTTTGGTACCATGGTGTCTGAATAAACTGCTTCCAAAGATCGAACCCAAGTCTGAAATTAGCGTCCATAAAAATGATGATTTTTTTAAAAATAACACTATATGGAAAATTATTAAATAGATTCGATTTGTAGAACGATTCTTACCCTTATTTCAAAATTTCAGCCCTTTTGGTACCATTGTGCCTGACTAAACTGCTTCCAAAGTTCGAAACCAAGTCTGAAATTAGCGTTGATAAAAATGATGATTTTTCTAAAAATAAAACTTTTTGGAGATTTTGTGACTGAATTCGGTTTGGACAAAGATTCTTATATCTATTCAAAAATTTGGAGTCGTTTGGTACCATAATGACTGACTAAACTGCTTCCAAAGTTCGAACCCAAGTCTGAAATTAGCGTTCATAAAAATGATGATTTTTCTAAAAATACAAATTTTTGGAGATTTTGTGACTGAGTTCGGTTTGGACAGAGATTCTTATATCTATTCAAAAATTTGGACACGTTTGTTACCATAATGACAGTCTACACTGCTTCCAAAGTTCGAACCCAAGTCTAAAATAAGCGTCCATAAAAATGATGATTTTTTTAAAAATAACACTATATAGAGATATATAAAATGGATTCGATTTGTAGAACGATTCTTACCCTTTTTTCAAAATTTCAGCCCTTTGGTACCATTGTGCCTGACTAAACTGCTTCCAAAGTTCGAACCCAAGTCTGAAATAAGCGTTCATTAAAATGATGATTTTTCTAAAAATAAAACTTTATGGAGATTTTATGACTGAATTCAGTTTGGACAAAGATTCTTATCACTATTCAGAAATTTCAGCCCGTTTGGTACCATGGTGCCTGAATAAACTGCTTCCAAAGATCGAACCCAAGTCTGAAATAAGCGTCCATAAAAATGATGATTTTTTTAAAAATAACACAATATGGAGATATATAAAATGGATTCGATTTGTAGAACGATTCTTACCCTTATTTCAAAATTTCAGCCCTTTTGGTACCATTGTGCCTGACTAAACTGCTACCAAAGTTCGAACCCAAGTCTGAAATAAGCGTTCATAAAAATGATGATTTTTCTAAAAATACAACTTTATGGAGATTTTATGACTGAATTCAATTTGGACAAAGATTTTAACCACTATTCCAAAATTTCAGCCCGTTTGGTATTCAAAAATTTGGGCTCGTTTGTTAGCATAATGACAGTCTACACTGCTTCCAAAGTTCGAACCCAAGTCTAAAATAAGCGTTCATTAAAATGATGATATTTCTAAAAATACAACTTTATGGAGATTTTATGACTGAATTCAGTTTGGACAAAGATTCTTATCACTATTCAGAAATTTCAGCCCGTTTGGTACCATGGTGCCTGAATAAACTGCTTCCAAAGATCGAACCCAAGTCTGAAATAAGCGTCCATAAAAATGATGATTTTTTTTAAAAATAACACTATATGGAGATTTATAAAATGGATTCGATTTGTAGAACGATTCTTACCCTTATTTCAAAATTTCAGCCCTTTTGGTACCATTGTGCCTGACTAAACTGCTACCAAAGTTCGAACCCAAGTCTGAAATAAGCGTTCATAAAAATGATGATTTTTCTAAAAATACAACTTTATGGAGATTTTATGACTGAATTCAGTTTGGACAAAGATTGTAACCACTATTCCAAAATTTCAGCCCGTTTGGTACCATAGTGGATGAAAAAACTGCTTCCAAAGATCGAACCCAAGTCTGAAATAAGCGTTCATAAAAATAATGATTTTTCTAAAAGTACAACTTTTTGGAGATTTTGTGACTGAATTCGGTTTGGACAAAGATTATTATATCTATTCAAAAATTTGGGCACGTTTGTTACCATAATGACAGTCTACACTGCTTCCAAAGTTCGAACCCAAGTCTAAAATAAGCGTCCATAAAAATGATGATTTTTTTAAAAATAACACTATATAGAGATATATAAAATGGATTCGATTTGTAGAACGATTCTTACCCTTTTTTCAAAATTTCAGCCCTTTTGGTACCATAGTGCCTGACTAAACTGCTTCCAAAGTTCGAACCCAAGTCTGAAATAAGCGTTCATTAAAATGACGATTTTTCTAAAAATAAAACTTTATGGAGATTTTATGACTGAATTCAGTTTGGACAAAGATTCTTATCACTATTCAGAAATTTCAGCCCGTTTGGTACCATGGTGCCTGAATAAACTGCTTCCAAAGATCGAACCCAAGTCTGAAATAAGCGTCCATAAAAATGATGATTTTTTAAAAAATAACACAATATGGAGATATATAAAATGGATTCGATTTGTAGACCGATTCTTACCCTTATTTCAAAATTTCAGCCCTTTTGGTACCATTGTGCCTGACTAAACTGCTTCCAAAGTTCGAACCCAAGTCTGAAACAAGCGTTCATAAAAATGATGATTTTTCTAAAAATACAACTTTATGGAGATTTTATGACTGAATTCAATTTGGACAAAGATTGTAACCACTATTTCAAAATTTCAGCCCGTTTGGTATTCAAAAATTTGGGCTCGTTTGTTAGCATAATGACAGTCTACACTGCTTTCAAAGTTCGAACCCAAGTCTAAAATAAGCGTTCATTAAAATGATGATTTTTCTAAAAATACAACTTTATGGAGATTTTATGACTGAATTCAGTTTGGACAAAGATTCTTATCACTATTCAGAAATTTCAGCCCGTTTGGTACCATGGTGCCTGAATAAACTGCTTCCAAAGATCGAACCCAAGTCTGAAATAAGCGTCCATAAAAATGATGATTTTTTTTAAAAATAACACTATATGGAGATTTATAAAATGGATTCGATTTGTAGAACGATTCTTACCCTTATTTCAAAATTTCAGCCCTTTTGGTACCATAGTGCCTGACTAAACTGCATCCAAAGTTCGAACCAAAGTCTGAAATAAGCGTTCATTAAAATGATGATTTTTCTAAAAATAAAACTTTATGAAGATTTTATGACTGAATTCAGTTTGGACAAAGATTTTTATCACTATTCAGAAATTTCAGCCCGTTTGGTACCATAGTGCCTGAATAAACTGCTTCCAAAGATCGAACCCAAGTCTGAAATTAGCGTCCATAAAAATGATGATTTTTTTAAAAATAACACTATATGGAAAATTATTAAATAGATTCGATTTGTAGAGCGATTCTTACCCTTATTTCAAAATTTCATCCCTTTTGGTACCATTGTGCCTGACTAAACTGCTTCCAAAGTTCGAACCCAAGTCTGAAATAAGCGTCCATAAAAATGATGATTTTTTTAAAAATAACACTCTATGGAGAATTATAAAATGTATTCCATTTGTAGAACGATTCATACCCTTATTTCAAAATTTCAGCCCTTTTGGTACCATTGTGCCTGACTAAACTGCTTCCAAAGTTCGAACCCAAGTCTGAAATTAGCGTTGATGAAAATGATGATTTTTGTAAAAATACAACTTTATGGAGATTTTATGACTGAATTCGGTTTGGACAAAGATTCTTATCACTTTTCAGAAATTTCAGCCCGTTTGGTACCATGGTGTCTGAATAAACTGCTTCCAAAGATCGAACCCAAGTCTGAAATTAGCGTCCATAAAAATGATGATTTTTTTAAAAATAACACTATATGGAAAATTATTAAATAGATTCGATTTGTAGAACGATTCTTACCCTTATTTCAAAATTTCAGCCCTTTTGGTACCATTGTGCCTGACTAAACTGCTTCCAAAGTTCGAAACCAAGTCTGAAATTAGCGTTGATAAAAATGATGATTTTTCTAAAAAGAAAACTTTTTGGAGATTTTGTGACTGAATTCGGTTTGGACAAAGATTCTTATATCTATTCAAAAATTTGGATTCGTTTGGTACCATAATGACTGACTAAACTGCTTCCAAAGATCGAACCCAAGTCTGAAATTAGCGTCCATAAAAATGATGATTTTTTTAAAAATAAAACTATATGGAAAATTATTAAATAGATTCGATTTGTAGAACGATTTTTACCCTTATTTCAAAATTTCAGCCCGTTTGGTACCATAGTGCCTGAATAAACTGCTTCCAAAGATCGAACCCAAGTCTGAAATTAGCTACCATAAAAATGATGATTTTTTTAAAAATAACAATATATGGAAAATTATTAAATAGATTCGATTTGTAGAACGATTCTTACCCTTATTTCAAAATTTCAGCCCTTTTGGTACTATTGTGCCTGATTAAACTGCTTCCAAAGGTCGAACCCAAGTCTGAAATAAGCGTTCATAAAAATAATGATTTTTCTAAAATTACAACTTTTTGGAGATTTTGTGACTGAAATCGGTTTGGACAGAGATTCTTATATCTATTCAAAAATTTGGGCTCGTTTGGTACCATAATGACTGACTAAACTTCTTCCAAAGATCGAACCCAAGTCTGAAATGAGCGTCCATAAAAATGATGATTTTTTTAAAAATAAAACTATATGGAAATTATTAAATCTATTCGATTTGTAGAACGATTTTTACCCTTATTTCAAAATTTCAGCCCTTTTGGTACCATTGTGCCTGACTATACTGCTTCCAAAGTTCGAACCCAAGTCTGAAATAAGCGTCCATAAAAATGATGATTTTTTTTAAAATAACACTATATGGAGAGTTATTAAATGGATTCGATTTGTAGAACGAATCTTACCCTTATTCCAAAATTTCAGCCCGTTTGGTACCATAGTGCCTGAAAAAACTGCTTCCAAAGATCGAACCCAAGTCTGAAATTAGCGTACATAAAAATGATGATTTTTCTAAAAATACAACTTTTTGGAGATTTTGTTACTGAATTCGGTTTGGACAAAGATTCTTATATCTATTCAAAAATTTGGGCTCGTTTGTTACCATAATGACAGGCTACACTGCTTCCAAAGTTCGAACCCAAGTCTGAAATAAGCGTCCATAAAAATGATGATTTTTTTAAAAATAACACTATATGGAGAATTATAAAATGTATTCCATTTGTAGAACGATTCATACCCTTATTTCAAAATTTCAGCCCTTTTGGTACCATTGTGCCTGACTAAACTGCTTCCAAAGTTCGAACCCAAGTCTGAAATTAGCGTTGATAAAAATGATGATTTTTGTAAAAATACAACTTTTTGCAGATTTTGTGACTGAATTCAGTTTGGACAAAGATTTTTATCACTATTCAGAAATTTCAGCCCGTTTGGTACCATGGTGTCTGAATAAACTGCTTCCAAAGATCGAACCCAAGTCTGAAATTAGCGTCCATAAAAATGATGATTTTTTTAAAAATAACACTATATGGAAAATTATTAAATAGATTCGATTTGTAGAACGATTCTTACCCTTATTCCAAAATTTCAGCCCGTTTGGTACCATAGTGCCTGAAAAAACTGCTTCCAAAGATCGAACCCAAGTCTGAAATTAGTGTACATAAAAATGATGATTTTTCTAAAAATACAACTTTTTGGAGATTTTGTTACTGAATTCGGTTTGGACAAAGATTCTTATATCTATTCAAAAATTTGGGCTCGTTTGTTACCATAATGACAGGCTACACTGCTTCCAAAGTTCGAACCCAAGTCTGAAATAAGCGTCCATAAAAATGATGATTTTTTTAAAAATAACACTATATGGAGAATTATAAAATGTATTCCATTTGTAGAACGATTCATACCCTTATTTCAAAATTTCAGCCCTTTTGGTACCATTGTGCCTGACTAAACTGCTTCCAAAGTTCGAAACCAAGTCTGAAATTAGAGTTGATAAAAATGATGATTTTTCTAAAAATAAAACTTTTTGGAGATTTTGTGACTGAATTCGGTTTGGACAAAGATTCTTATATCTATTCAAAAATTTGGATTCGTTTGGTACCATTGTGCCTGACTAAACTGCTTCCAAAGTTCGAACCCAAGTCTGAAATTAGCGTTCATAAAAATGATGATTTTTCTAAAAATACAACTTTTTGGAGATTTTGTGACTGAATTCGGTTTGGACAGAGATTCTTATATCTATTCAAAAATTTGGGCTCGTTTGGTACCATTGTGCCTGACTAAACTGCTTCCAAAGTTCGAACCCAAGTCTGAAATAAGCGTCCATAAAAATGATGATTTTTTTAAATTAACACTATATGGAGAGTTATTAAATGGATTCGATTTGTAGAACGAATCTTACCCTTATTTCAAAATTTCAGCCCATTTGGTACCATAGTGCATGACTAAACTGCTTCCAAAGTTCGAACCCAAGTCTGAAATAAGCGTTCATAAAAATGGTAGTTTTTCTAAAAATTAAACTTTTTGGAGATTTTGTGTCTGAATTCGGTTTGGACGAAGATTCTCATCACTATATAAAAATATATCACTATTCAGAAATTTCAGCCCGTTTGGTACCATAATGACTGACTAAACTGCTTCCAAAGTTCGAACCCAAGTCTAAAATAAGCGTCCATAAAAATGATGATTTTTCTAAAAATACAACTTTATGGAGATTTTATGACTGAGTTCGGTTTGGACAGAGATTCTTATATCTATTCAGAAATTTCAGCCCGTTTGGTACCATAGTGCCTGAATAAACTGCTTCCAAAGATCGAACCCAAGTCTGAAATTAGCGTCCATAAAAATGAAGATTTTTTTAAAAATAACACTATATGGAAAATTATTAAATAGATTCGATTTGTAGAACGATTCTTACCCTTATTTCAAAATTTCATCCTTTTTGGTACCATTGTGCCTGACTAAACTGCTTCCAAAGTTCGAACCCAAGTCCGAAATAAGCGTCCATAAAAATGATGATTTTTTTAAAAATAACACTATATGGAGAATTATAAAATGTATTCCATTTGTAGAACGATTCATACCCTTATTTCAAAATTTCGGCCCTTTTGGTACCATTGTGCCTGACTAAACTGCTTCCAAAGTTCGAACCCAAGTCTGAAATTAGCGTTGATAAAAATGATGATTTTTGTAAAAATACAACTTTTTGCAGATTTTAAGACTGAATTCGGTTTGGACAAAGATTCTTATCACTATTCAGAAATTTCAGCCCGTTTGGTACCATGGTGTCTGAATAAACTGCTTCCAAAGATCGAACCCAAGTCTGAAATTAGCGTCCATAAAAATGATGATTTTTTTAAAAATAACACTATATGGAAAATTATTAAATAGATTCGATTTGTAGAACGATTCTTACCCTTATTTCAAAATTTCAGCCCTTTTGGTACCATTGTGCCTGACTAAACTGCTTCCAAAGTTCGAAACCAAGTCTGAAATTAGCGTTGATAAAAATGATGATTTTTCTAAAAATAAAACTTTTTGGAGATTTTGTGACTGAATTCGGTTTGGACAAAGATTCTTATATCTATTCAAAAATTTGGATTCGTTTGGTACCATAATGACTGACTAAACTGCTTCCAAAGATCGAACCCAAGTCTGAAATTAGCGTCCATAAAAATGATGATTTTTTTAAAAATAAAACTATATGGAAAATTATTAAATAGATTCGATTTGTAGAACGATTTTTACCCTTATTTCAAAATTTCAGCCCGTTTGGTACCATAGTGCCTGAATAAACTGCTTCCAAAGATCGAACCCAAGTCTGAAATTAGCTACCATAAAAATGATGATTTCTTTAAAAATAACAATATATGGAAAATTATTAAATAGATTCGATTTGTAGAACGATTCTTACCCTTATTTCAAAATTTCAGCCCTTTTGGTACTATTGTGCCTGATTAAACTGCTTCCAAAGGTCGAACCCAAGTCTGAAATAAGCGTTCATAAAAATAATGATTTTTCTAAAATTACAACTTTTTGGAGATTTTGTGACTGAATTCGGTTTGGACAAAGATTCTTATATCTATTCAAAAATTTGGGGTCGTTTGGTACCATAATGACTGACTAAACTGCTTCCAAAGTTCGAACCCAAGTCTGAAATTAGCGTTCATAAAAATGATGATTTTTCTAAAAATACAAATTTTTGGAGATTTTGTGACTGAGTTCGGTTTGGACAGAGATTCTTATATCTATTCAAAAATTTGGGCACGTTTGTTACCATAATGACAGTCTACACTGCTTCCAAAGTTCGAACCCAAGTCTAAAATAAGCGTCCATAAAAATGATGATTTTTTTAAAAATAACACTATATGGAGATATATAAAATGGATTCGATTTGTAGAACGATTCTTACCCTGTTTTCAAAATTTCAGCCCTTTGGTACCATTGTGCCTGACTAAACTGCTTCCAAAGTTCGAACCCAAGTCTGAAATAAGCGTTCATTAAAATGATGATTTTTCTAAAAATAAAACTTTATGGAGATTTTATGACTGAATTCAGTTTGGACAAAGATTCTTATCACTATTCAGAAATTTCAGCCCGTTTGGTACCATGGTGCCTGAATAAACTGCTTCCAAAGATCGAACCCAAGTCTGAAATAAGCGTCCATAAAAATGATGATTTTTTTAAAAATAACACAATATGGAGATATATAAAATGGATTCGATTTGTAGAACGATTCTTACCCTTATTTCAAAATTTCAGCCCTTTTGGTACCATTGTGCCTGACTAAACTGCTACCAAAGTTCGAACCCAAGTCTGAAATAAGCGTTCATAAAAATGATGATTTTTCTAAAAATACAACTTTATGGAGATTTTATGACTGAATTCAATTTGGACAAAGATTGTAACCACTATTCCAAAATTTCAGCCCGTTTGGTACCATAGTGCATGAAAAAACTGCTTCCAAAGATCGAACCCAAGTCTGAAATAAGCGTTCATAAAAATAATGATTTTTCTAAAAGTACAACTTTTTGGAGATTTTGTGACTGAATTCGGTTTGGACAAAGATTATTATATCTATTCAAAAATTTGGGCACGTTTGTTACCATAATGACAGTCTACACTGCTTCCAAAGTTCGAACCCAAGTCTAAAATAAGCGTCCATAAAAATGATGATTTTTTTAAAAATAACACTATATAGAGATATATAAAATGGATTCGATTTGTAGAACGATTCTTACCCTTTTTTCAAAATTTCAGCCCTTTGGTACCATAGTTCCTGAAAAAACTGCTTCCAAAGATCGAACCCAAGTCTGAAATTAGCGTACATAAAAATGATGGTTTTTCTAAAAATAAAACTTTTTGGAGATTTTGTGACTGAATTCGGTTTGGACAAAGATTCTTATATCTATTCAAAAATTTGGGCTCGTTTGGTACCATAATGACTTACTAAACTGCTTCCAAAGTTCGAACCCAAGTCTGAAATAAGCGTTCATAAAAATGGTGATTTTTCTAAAAATACAACTTTTTGGAGATTTTGTGTCTGAATTCGGTTTGGACGAAGATTCTTATATCTATTCAAAAATTTGGGCTCGTTTGGTAGCATAATGACAGTCTACACTGCTTCCAAAGTTCGAACCCAAGTCTAAAATAAGCGTCCATAAAAATGATGATTTTTCTAAAAATAATATTTTTTGGAGATTTTTTTAATGAATTCGATTTTAACCATAATTCTTATCACTATTCCAAAATTTCAGCCAATTTGGTATAAGAGAGCCTGAAAAAACTGCTTCCAAAGTTCGAACCCAAGTCTGAAATTAGCGTCCATTAAAATGATGATTTTTTTAAAAATAACACTATACGGAGATTTATAAAATGGATTTGATTTGTAGAACGATTCTAACCTTTATTTCAAAATTTCAGCCCTTTTGGTACCATAGTGCCTGACTAAACTGCTTCCAAAGTTCGAACCCAAGTCTGAAATAAGCGTTCATAAAAATGGTGATTTTTCTAAAAATTCAACTTTTTGGATATTTTGTGTCTGAATTCGGTTTGGACGAAGATTCTTATATCTATTCAAAAATTTGGGCTCGTTTGGTACCATAATGAATGACTAAACTGCTTCCAAAAATAGAACCCAAGTCTGAAATTAGCGTTCATAAAAATGATGATTTTTCGAAAAATACAATTTTTTGGAGATTTTGTGACTGAATTCGGTTTGGACAAAGATTATTATATCTATTCAAAAATTTGGGCACGTTTGTTACCATAATGACAGTCTACACTGCTTCCAAAGTTCGAACCCAAGTCTAAAATAAGCGTCCATAAAAATGATGATTTTTTTAAAAATAACACTATATAGAGATATATAAAATGGATTCGATTTGTAGAACGATTCTTACCCTTTTTTCAAAATTTCAGCCCTTTGGTACCATTGTGCCTGACTAAACTGCTTCCAAAGTTCGAACCCAAGTCTGAAATAAGCGTTCATAAAAATGGTGATTTTTCTAAAAATTCAACTTTTTGGATATTTTGTGTCTGAATTCGGTTTGGACGAAGATTCTTATATCTATTCAAAAATTTGGGCTCGTTTGGTACCATAATGAATGACTAAACTGCTTCCAAAGATCGAACCCAAGTCTGAAATAAGCGTCCATAAAAATGATGATTTTTTAAAAATAACACAATATGGAGATATATAAAATGGATTCGATTTGTAGAACGATTCTTACCCTTATTTCAAAATTTCAGCCCTTTTGGTACCATTGTGCCTGACTAAACTGCTACCAAAGTTCGAACCCAAGTCTGAAATAAGCGTTCATAAAAATGATGATTTTTCTAAAAATACAACTTTATGGAGATTTTATGACTGAATTCAATTTGGACAAAGATTGTAACCACTAAGAACGATTCTTACCCTTATTTCAAAATTTCAGCACTTTTGGTACCATTGTGCCTGACTAAACTGCTTCCAAAGTTCGAAACCAAGTCTGAAATTAGCGTTGATAAAAATGATGATTTTTCTAAAAATAAAACTTTTTGGAGATTTTGTGACTGAATTCGGTTTGGACAAAGATTCTTATATCTATTCAAAAATTTGGATTCGTTTGGTACCATAATGACTGACTAAACTGCTTCCAAAGATCGAACCCAAGTCTGAAATTAGCGTCCATAAAAATGATGATTTTTTTAAAAATAAAACTATATGGAAAATTATTAAATAGATTCGATTTGTAGAACGATTTTTACCCTTATTTCAAAATTTCAGCCCGTTTGGTACCATAGTGCCTGAATAAACTGCTTCCAAAGATCGAACCCAAGTCTGAAATTAGCGACCATAAAAATGATGATTTTTTTAAAAATAACAATATATGGAAAATTATTAAATAGATTCGATTTGTAGAACGATTCTTACCCTTATTTCAAAATTTCAGCCCGTTTGGTACCATAATGAATGACTAAACTGCTTCCAAAGATCGAACCCAAGTCTGAAATTAGCGTCCATTAAAATGATGATTTTTTTAAAAATAACACTATATGGAAAATTATTAACTTGATTCGATTTGTAGAACGATTTTTACCCTTATTTCAAAATTTCAGCCCTTTTGGTACCACTGTGCCTGACTAAACTGCTTCCAAAGTTCGAACCCAAGTCTGAAATAAGCGTCCATAAAAATGATGATTTCTTTAAAAATAACACTATATGGAGAGTTATTAAATGGATTCGATTTGTAGAACGAATCTTACCCTTATTTCAAAATTTCAGCCCATTTGGTACCATAGTGCATGACTAAACTGCTTCCAAAGTTCGAACCCAAGTCTGAAATAAGCGTTCATAAAAATGGTAGTTTTTCTAAAAATTAAACTTTTTGGAGATTTTGTGTCTGAATTCGGTTTGGACAAAGATTCTCATCACTATTCAAAAATTTCAGCCCGTTTGTTACCATAGTGCCTGAATAAACTGCTTCCAAAGATCGAACCCAAGTCTGAAATTAGCGTTCATAAAAATGATGATTTTTCTAAAAATACAACTTTATGGAGATTTTATGACTGAATTCAGTTTGGACAAAGATTCTTATCACTATTCCAAAATTTCAGCCCGTTTGGTACCATAGTGCCTGAAAAAACTGCTTCCAAAGATCGAACCCAAGTTTGAAATAAGCGTCCATAAAAATGAAGATTTTTCTAAAAATACAATTTTTTGGAGATTTTGTGACTGAATTCGGTATGGACAAAGATTCTTATATCTATTCAAAAATTTGGGCTCGTTTGGTAGCATAATGACAGTCTACACTGCTTCCAAAGTTCGAACCCAAGTCTAAAATAAGCGTCCATAAAAATGATGATTTTTCTAAAAATACAATTTTTTGGAGATTTTGTTTAATGAATTCGATTTTCACCATAATTCTTATCACTATTCCAAAATTTCAGCCAATTTGGTATAAGAGAGCCTGAAAAAACTGCTTCCAAAGTTCGAACCCAAGTCTGAAATTAACGTCCATAAAAATGATGATTTTTTTAAAAATAACACTATACGGAGATTTATAAAATGGATTTCATTTGTAGAACGATTCTAACCTTTATTTCAAAATTTCAGCCCTTTTGGTACCATAGTGCCTGACTAAACTGCTTCCAAAGATCGAACCCAAGTCTGAAATTAGCGTCCATAAAAATGATGATTTTTTTAAATATAACACTATATGGAAAATTATTAAATAGATTCGATTTGTAGAACGATTCTTACCCTTATTTCAAAATTTCAGCACTTTTGGTACCATTGTGCCTGACTAAACTGCTTCCAAAGTTCGAAACCAAGTCTGAAATTAGCGTTGATAAAAATGATGATTTTTCTAAAAATAAAACTTTTTGGAGATTTTGTGACTGAATTCGGTTTGGACAAAGATTCTTATATCTATTCAAAAATTTGGATTCGTTTGGTACCATAATGACTGACTAAACTGCTTCCAAAGATCGAACCCAAGTCTGAAATTAGCGTCCATAAAAATGATGATTTTTTTAAAAATAAAACTATATGGAAAATTATTAAATAGATTCGATTTGTAGAACGATTTTTACCCTTATTTCAAGATTTCAGCCCGTTTGGTACCATAGTGCCTGAATAAACTGCTTCCAAAGATCGAACCCAAGTCTGAAATTAGCGACCATAAAAATGATGATTTTTTTAAAAATAACAATATATGGAAAATTATTAAATAGATTCGATTTGTAGAACGATTCTTACCCTTATTTCAAAATTTCAGCCCTTTTGGTACTATTGTGCCTGATTAAACTGCTTCCAAAGGTCGAACCCAAGTCTGAAATAAGCGTTCATAAAAATAATGATTTTTCTAAAATTACAACTTTTTGGAGATTTTGTGACTGAATTCGGTTTGGACAAAGATTCTTATATCTATTCAAAAATTTGGGGTCGTTTGGTACCATAATGACTTACTAAACTGCTTCCAAAGTTCGAACCCAAGTCTGAAATAAGCGTTCATAAAAATGATGATTTTTCTAAAAATACATTTTTATGGAGATTTTATGACTGAATTTAGTTTGGACAAAGATTTTTATCACTATTCCAAAATTTCAGCCCGTTTGGTACCATAGTGCCTGAAAAAACTGCTTCCAAACATCGAACCCAAGTCTGAAATTAGCGTACATAAAAATGATGATTTTTCTAAAAATACAACTTTTTGGAGATTTTGTGACTGAATTGGGTTTGGACAAAGATTCTTATATCTATTCAAAAATTTCGGCACGTTTGGTACCATAAAGACTGACTAAACTGCTTCCAAAGTTCGAACCCAAGTCTGAAATAAAGGTCCATAAAAATGATGATTTTTTTAAAAATAACACTATATGGAGAGTTATTAAATGGATTCGATTTGTAGAACGAATCTTACCCTTATTCCAAAATTTCAGCCCGTTTGGTACCATAGTGCCTGAAAAAACTGCTTCCAAAGATCGAACCCAAGTCTGAAATTAGCGTACATAAAAATGATGATTTTTCTAAAAATACAACTTTTTGGAGATTTTATGACTGAATTAAGTTTGGACAAAGATTCTTATCACTATTCCAAAATTTCAGCCCGTTTGGTACCATAGTGCCTGAAAAAACTGCTTCCAAAGATCGAACCCAAGTTTGAAATAAGCGTCCATAAAAATGATGATTTTTCTAAAAATACAACTTTTTGCAGATTTTGTGACTGAATTCGGTTTGGACAAAGATTCTTATCACTATTCAGAAATTTCAGCCCGTTTGGTACCATGGTGCCTGAATAAACTGCTTCCAAAGATCGAACACAAGTCTAAAATAAGCGTCCATAAAAATGATGATTTTTTTTAAAATAACACTATATGGAGAATTATAAAATGGATTCGATTTATAGAACGATTCTTACCCTTTTTTCAAAATTTCAGCCCTTTGGTACCATTGTGCCTGACTAAACTGCTTCCAAAGTTCGAACCCAAGTCTGAAATAAGCGTTCATTAAAATGATGATTTTTCTAAAAATACAACTTTATGGAGATTTTATGACTGAATTCATTTTGGACAAAGATTCTTATCACTATTCAGAAATTTCAGCCCGTTTGGTACCATGGTGCCTGAATAAACTGCTACCAAAGTTCGAACCCAAGTCTGAAATAAGCGTCCATAAAAATGATGATTTTTTTAAAAATAACACAATATGGAGATATATAAAATGGATTCGATTTGTAGAACGATTCTTACCCTTATTTCAAAATTTCAGCCCTTTTGGTACCATTGTGCCTGACTAAACTGCTACCAAAGTTCGAACCCAAGTCTGAAATAAGCGTTCATAAAAATGATGATTTTTCTAAAAATACAACATTATGGAGATTTTATGACTGAATTCAGTTTGGACAAAGATTGTAACCCCTATTCCAAAATTTAAGCCCGTTTGGTATTCAAAAATTTGGGCTCGTTTGTTACGATAATGACAGTCTACACTGCTTCCAAAGTTCGAACCCAAGTCTAAAATAAGCGTTCATTAAAATGATGATTTTTCTAAAAATACAACTTTTTGGAGATTTTGTGATTGAATTGGGTTTGGACAAAGATTCTTATATCGATTCAAAAATTTCGGCACGTTTGGTACCATAAAGACTGACTAAACTGGTTCCAAAGTTCGAACCCAAGTCTGAAATAAGCGTTCATAAAAATGATGATTTTTCTAAAAATACAACTTTATGGAGATTTTATGACTGAATTCAGTTTGGACAAAGATTTTTATCACTATTCAGAAATTTCAGCCCGTTTGGTACCATAGTGCCTGAATAAACTGCTTCCAAAGATCGAATGATGATGAAAATGATGATTTTTCTAAAAATACAACTTTTTGGAGATTTTGTTACTGAATTCGGTTTGGACAAAGATTCTTATATCTATTCAAAAATTTGGGCTCGTTTGTTACCATAATGACAGGCTACACTGCTTCCAAAGTTCGAACCCAAGTCTGAAATAAGCGTCCATAAAAATGATGATTTTTTTAAAAATAACACTATATGGAGAATTATAAAATGTATTCCATTTGTAGAACGATTCATACCCTTATTTCAAAATTTCAGCCCTTTTGGTACCATTGTGCCTGACTTAACTGCTTCCAAAGTTCGAACCCAAGTCTGAAATTAGCGTTGATAAAAATGATGATTTTTGTAAAAATACAACTTTTTGCAGATTTTAAGACTGAATTCGGTTTGGACAAAGATTCTTATCACTATTCAGAAATTTCAGCCCGTTTGGTACCATGGCGTCTGAATAAACTGCTTCCAAAGATCGAACCCAAGTCTGAAATTAGCGTCCATAAAAATGATGATTTTTTTAAAAATAACACTATATGGAAAATTATTAAATAGATTCGATTTGTAGAACGATTCTTACCCTTATTTCAAAATTTCAGCCCGTTTGGTACCATAGTGCCTGAATAAACTGCTTCCAAAGATCGAACCCAAGTCTGAAATTAGCTACCATAAAAATGATGATTTTTTTAAAAATAACAATATATGGAAAATTATTAAATAGATTCGATTTGTAGAACGATTCTTACCCTTATTTCAAAATTTCAGCCCTTTTGGTACTATTGTGCCTGATTAAACTGCTTCCAAAGGTCGAACCCAAGTCTGAAATAAGCGTTCATAAAAATAATGATTTTTCTAAAATTACAACTTTTTGGAGATTTTGTGACTGAATTCGGTTTGGACAAAGATTCTTATATCTATTCAAAAATTTGGGGTCGTTTGGTACCATAATGACTGACTAAACTGCTTCCAAAGTTCGAACCCAAGTCTGAAATTAGCGTTCATAAAAATGATGATTTTTCTAAAAATACAAATTTTTGGAGATTTTGTGACTGAGTTCGGTTTGGACAGAGATTCTTATATCTATTCAAAAATTTGGGCACGTTTGTTACCATAATGACAGTCTACACTGCTTCCAAAGTTCGAACCCAAGTCTAAAATAAGCGTCCATAAAAATGATGATTTTTTTAAAAATAACACTATATGGAGATATATAAAATGGATTCGATTTGTAGAACGTTTCTTACCCTGTTTTCAAAATTTCAGCCCTTTGGTACCATTGTGCCTGACTAAACTGCTTCCAAAGTTCGAACCCAAGTCTGAAATAAGCGTTCATTAAAATGATGATTTTTCTAAAAATAAAACTTTATGGAGATTTTATGACTGAATTCAGTTTTGACAAAGATTCTTATCACTATTCAGAAATTTCAGCCCGTTTGGTACCATGGTGCCTGAATAAACTGCTTCCAAAGATCGAACCCAAGTCTGAAATAAGCGTCCATAAAAATGATGATTTTTTTAAAAATAACACAATATGGAGATATATAAAATGGATTCGATTTGTAGAACGATTCATACCCTTATTTCAAAATTTCAGCCCTTTTGGTACCATTGTGCCTGACTAAACTGCTACCAAAGTTCGAACCCAAGTCTGAAATAAGCGTTCATAAAAATGATGATTTTTCTAAAAATACAACTTTATGGAGATTTTATGACTGAATTCAATTTGGACAAAGATTGTAACCACTATTCCAAAATTTCAGCCCGTTTGGTACCATAGTGCATGAAAAAACTGCTTCCAAAGATCGAACCCAAGTCTGAAATAAGCGTTCATAAAAATAATGATTTTTCTAAAAGTACAACTTTTTGGAGATTTTGTGACTGAATTCGGTTTGGACAAAGATTATGATATCTATTCAAAAATTTGGGCACGTTTGTTACCATAATGACAGTCTACACTGCTTCCAAAGTTCGAACCCAAGTCTAAAATAAGCGTCCATAAAAATGATGATTTTTTTAAAAATAACACTATATAGAGATATATAAAATGGATTCGATTTGTAGAACGATTCTTACGCTTTTTTCAAAATTTCAGCTCTTTGGTACCATAGTTCCTGAAAAAACTGCTTCCAAAGATCGAACCCAAGTCTGAAATTAGCGTACATAAAAATGATGGTTTTTCTAAAAATAAAACTTTTTGGAGATTTTGTGACTGAATTCGGTTTGGACAAAGATTCTTATATCTATTCAAAAATTTGGGCTCGTTTGGTACCATAATGACTTACTAAACTGCTTCCAAAGTTCGAACCCAAGTCTGAAATAAGCGTTCATAAAAATGGTGATTTTTCTAAAAATACAACTTTTTGGAGATTTTGTGTCTGAATTCGGTTTGGACGAAGATTCTTATATCTATTCAAAAATTTGGGCTCGTTTGGTAGCATAATGACAGTCTACACTGCTTCCAAAGTTCGAACCCAAGTCTAAAATAAGCGTCCATAAAAATGATGATTTTTCTAAAAATAATATTTTTTGGAGATTTTGTTTAATGAATTCGATTTTAACCATAATTCTTATCACTATTCCAAAATTTCAGCCAATTTGGTATAAGAGAGCCTGAAAAAACTGCTTCCAAAGTTCGAACCCAAGTCTGAAATTAGCGTCCATAAAAATGATGATTTTTTTAAAAATAACACTATACGGAGATTTATAAAATGGATTTGATTTGTAGAACGATTCTAACCTTTATTTCAAAATTTAGCCCTTTTGGTACCATAGTGCCTGACTAAACTGCTTCCAAAGTTCGAACCCAAGTCTGAAATAAGCGTTCATAAAAATGGTGATTTTTCTAAAAATTCAACTTTTTGGATATTTTGTGTCTGAATTCGGTTTGGACGAAGATTCTTATATCTATTCAAAAATTTGGGCTCGTTTGGTACCATAATGAATGACTAAACTGCTTCCAAAAATAGAACCCAAGTCTGAAATTAGCGTTCATAAAAATGATGATTTTTCTAAAAATACAATTTTTTGGAGATTTTAGGGCAGAATTCGGTTTGGACAATGATTCTTATATCTATTCAAAAATTTGGGCTCGTTTGGTACCATAATGAATGACTAAACTGCTTCCAAAGATCGAACCCAAGTCTGAAATTAGCGTCCATTAAAATGATGATTTTTTTAAAAATAACACTATATGGAAAATTATTAACTTGATTCGATTTGTAGAACGATTTTTACCCTTATTTCAAAATTTCAGCCCTTTTGGTACCATTGTGCCTGACTAAACTGCTTCCAAAGTTCGAACCCAAGTCTGAAATAAGCGTCCATAAAAATGATGATTTCTTTAAAAATAACACTATATGGAGAGTTATTAAATGGATTCGATTTGTAGAACGAATCTTACCCTTATTTCAAAATTTCAGCCCATTTGGTACCATAGTGCATGACTAAACTGCTTCCAAAGTTCGAACCCAAGACTGAAATAAGCGTTCATAAAAATGGTAGTTTTTCTAAAAATTAAACTTTTTGGAGATTTTGTGTCTGAATTCGGTTTGGACAAAGATTCTCATCACTATTCAAAAATTTCAGCCCGTTTGTTACCATAGTGCCTGAATAAACTGCTTCCAAAGATCGAACCCAAGTCTGAAATTAGCTACCATAAAAATGATGATTTTTTTAAAAATAACAATATATGGAAAAATATTAAATAGATTCGATTTGTAGAACGATTCTTACCCTTTTTTCAAAATTTCAGCCCTTTTGGTACCATTGTGCCTGATTAAACTGCTTCCAAAGTTCGAACCCAAGTCTGAAATTAGCGTTCATAAAAATGATGATTTTTCTAAAAATACAACTTTATGGAGATTTTATGACTGAATTCAGTTTGGACAAAGATTCTTATCACTATTCCAAAATTTCAGCCCGTTTGGTACCATAGTGCCTGAAAAAACTGCTTCCAAAGATCGAACCCAAGTTTGAAATAAGCGTCCATAAAAATGAAGATTTTTCTAAAAATACAGTTTTTTGGAGATTTTGTGACTGAATCCGGTATGGACAAAGATTCTTATATCTATTCAAAAATTTGGGCTCGTTTGGTAGCATAATGACAGTCTACACTGCTTCCAAAGTTCGAACCCAAGTCTAAAATAAGCGTCCATAAAAATGATGATTTTTCTAAAAATACAATTTTTTGGAGATTTTGTTTAATGAATTCGATTTTCACCATAATTCTTATCACTTTTCCAAAATTTCAGCCAATTTGGTATAAGAGAGCCTGAAAAAACTGCTTCCAAAGTTCGAACCCAAGTCTGAAATTAACGTCCATAAAAATGATGATTTTTTTAAAAATAACACTATACGGAGATTTATAAAATGGATTTCATTTGTAGAACGATTCTAACCTTTATTTCAAAATTTCAGCCCTTTTGGTACCATAGTGCCTGACTAAACTGCATCCAAAGATCGAACCCAAGTCTGAAATTAGCGTCCATAAAAATGATGATTTTTTTTTAAAATAACACTATATGGAAAATTATTAAATAGATTCGATTTGTAGAACGATTCTTACCCTTATTTCAAAATTTCAGCACTTTTGGTACCATTGTGCCTGACTAAACTGCTTCCAAAGTTCGAAACCAAGTCTGAAATTAGCGTTGATAAAAATGATGATTTTTCTAAAAATAAAACTTTTTGGAGATTTTGTGACTGAATTCGGTTTGGACAAAGATTCTTATATCTATTCAAAAATTTGGATTCGTTTGGTACCATAATGACTGACTAAACTGCTTCCAAAGATCGAACCCAAGTCTGAAATTAGCGTCCATAAAAATGATGATTTTTTTAAAAATAAAACTATATGGAAAATTATTAAATAGATTCGATTTGTAGAACGATTTTTACCCTTATTTCAAAATTTCAGCCCGTTTGGTACCATAGTGCCTGAATAAACTGCTTCCAAAGATCGAACCCAAGTCTGAAATTAGCGACCATAAAAATGATGATTTTTTTAAAAATAACAATATATGGAAAATTATTAAATAGATTCGATTTGTAGAACGATTCTTACCCTTATTTCAAAATTTCAGCCCTTTTGGTACTATTGTGCCTGATTAAACTGCTTCCAAAGGTCGAACCCAAGTCTGAAATAAGCGTTCATAAAAATAATGATTTTTCTAAAATTACAACTTTTTGGAGATTTTGTGACTGAATTCGGTTTGGACAAAGATTCTTATATCTATTCAAAAATTTGGGGTCGTTTGGTACCATAATGACTTACTAAACTGCTTCCAAAGTTCGAACCCAAGTCTGAAATAAGCGTTCATAAAAATGATGATTTTTCTAAAAATACATTTTTATGGAGATTTTATGACTGAATTTAGTTTGGACAAAGATTTTTATCACTATTCCAAAATTTCAGCCCGTTTGGTACCATAGTGCCTGAAAAAACTGCTTCCAAACATCGAACCCAAGTCTGAAATTAGCGTACATAAAAATGATGATTTTTCTAAAAATACAACTTTTTGGAGATTTTGTGACTGAATTGGGTTTGGACAAAGATTCTTATCACTATTCCAAAATTTCCAAGTCTGAAATAAGCGTTCATAAAAATGATGATTTTTCTAAAAATACAACTTTATGGAGATTTTATGACTGAATTCAGTTTGGACAAAGATTTTTATCACTATTCAGAAATTTCAGCCCGTTTGGTACCATAGTGCCTGAATAAACTGCTTCCAAAGATCGAATGATGATGAAAATGATGATTTTTCTAAAAATACAACTTTTTGGAGATTTTGTTACTGAATTCGGTTTGGACAAAGATTCTTATATCTATTCAAAAATTTGGGCTCGTTTGTTACCATAATGACAGGCTACACTGCTTCCAAAGTTCGAACCCAAGTCTGAAATAAGCGTCCATAAAAATGATGATTTTTTTAAAAATAACACTATATGGAGAATTATAAAATGTATTCCATTTGTAGAACGATTCATACCCTTATTTCAAAATTTCAGCCCTTTTGGTACCATTGTGCCTGACTAAACTGCTTCCAAAGTTCGAACCCAAGTCTGAAATTAGCGTTGATAAAAATGATGATTTTTGTAAAAATACAACTTTTTGCAGATTTCAAGACTGAATTCGGTTTGGACAAAGATTCTTATCACTATTCAGAAATTTCAGCCCGTTTGGTACCATGGTGTCTGAATAAACTGCTTCCAAAGATCGAACCCAAGTCTGAAATTAGCGTCCATAAAAATGATGATTTTTTTAAAAATAACACTATATGGAAAATTATTAAATAGATTCGATTTGTAGAACGATTCTTACCCTTATTTCAAAATTTCAGCCCTTTTGGTACCATTGTGCCTGACTAAACTGCTTCCAAAGTTCGAAACCAAGTCTGAAATTAGCGTTGATAAAAATGATGATTTTTCTAAAAAGAAAACTTTTTGGAGATTTTGTGACTGAATTCGGTTTGGACAAAGATTCTTATATCTATTCAAAAATTTGGATTCGTTTGGTACCATAATGACTGACTAAACTGCTTCCAAAGATCGAACCCAAGTCTGAAATTCGCGTCCATAAAAATGATGATTTTTTTAAAAATAAAACTATATGGAAAATTATTAAATAGATTCGATTTGTAGAACGATTTTTACCCTTATTTCAAAATTTCAGCCCGTTTGGTACCATAGTGCCTGAATAAACTGCTTCCAAAGATCGAACCCAAGTCTAAAATTAGCTACCATAAAAATGATGATTTTTTTAAAAATAACAATATATGGAAAATTATTAAATAGATTCGATTTGTAGAACGATTCTTACCCTTATTTCAAAATTTCAGCCCTTTTGGTACTATTGTGCCTGATTAAACTGCTTCCAAAGGTCGAACCCAAGTCTGAAATAAGCGTTCATAAAAATAATGATTTTTCTAAAATTACAACTTTTTGGAGATTTTGTGACTGAATTCGGTTTGGACAAAGATTCTTATATCTATTCAAAAATTTGGGGTCGTTTGGTACCATAATGACTGACTAAACTGCTTCCAAAGTTCGAACCCAAGTCTGAAATTAGCGTTCATAAAAATGATGATTTTTCTAAAAATACAAATTTTTGGAGATTTTGTGACTGAGTTCGGTTTGGACAGAGATTCTTATATCTATTCAAAAATTTGGGCACGTTTGTTACCATAATGACAGTCTACACTGCTTCCAAAGTTCGAACCCAAGTCTAAAATAAGCGTCCATAAAAATGATGATTTTTTTAAAAATAACACTATATGGAGATATATAAAATGGATTCGATTTGTAGAACGATTCTTACCCTTTTTTCAAAATTTCAGCCCTTTGGTACCATTGTGCCTGACTAAACTGCTTCCAAAGTTCGAACCCAAGTCTGAAATAAGCGTTCATTAAAATGATGATTTTTCTAAAAATAAATCTTTATGGAGATTTTATGACTGAATTCAGTTTGGACAAAGATTCTTATCACTATTCAGAAATTTCAGCCCGTTTGGTACCATAGTGCATGAAAAAACTGCTTCCAAAGATCGAACCCAAGTCTGAAATAAGCGTTCATAAAAATAATGATTTTTCTAAAAGTACAACTTTTTGGAGATTTTGTGACTGAATTCGGTTTGGACAAAGATTATTATATCTATTCAAAAATTTGGGCACGTTTGTTACCATAATGACAGTCTACACTGCTTCCAAAGTTCGAACCCATGTCTAAAATAAGCGTCCATAAAAATGATGATTTTTTTAAAAATAAAACTATATGGAAAATTATTAAATTGATTCGATTTGTAGAACGATTTTTACCCTTATTTCAAAATTTCAGCCCTTTTGGTACCATTGTGCCTGACTATACTGCTTCCAAAGTTCGAACCCAAGTCTGAAATAAGCGTCCATAAAAATGATGATTTTTTTTAAAATAACACTATATGGAGAGTTATTAAATGGATTCGATTTGTAGAACGAATCTTACCCTTATTCCAAAATTTCAGCCCGTTTGGTACCATAGTGCCTGAAAAAACTGCTTCCAAAGATCGAACCCAAGTCTGAAATTAGCGTACATAAAAATGATGATTTTTCTAAAAATACAACTTTTTGGAGATTTTGTTACTGAATTCGGTTTGGACAAAGATTCTTATATCTATTCAAAAATTTGGGCTCGTTTGTTACCATAATGACAGGCTACACTGCTTCCAAAGTTCGAACCCAAGTCTGAAATAAGCGTCCATAAAAATGATGATTTTTTTAAAAATAACACTATATGGAGAATTATAAAATGTATTCCATTTGTAGAACGATTCATACCCTTATTTCAAAATTTCAGCCCTTTTGGTACCATTGTGCCTGACTAAACTGCTTCCAAAGTTCGAACCCAAGTCTGAAATTAGCGTTGATAAAAATGATGATTTTTGTAAAAATACAACTTTTTGCAGATTTTGTGACTGAATTCAGTTTGGACAAAGATTTTTATCACTATTCAGAAATTTCAGCCCGTTTGGTACCATGGTGTCTGAATAAACTGCTTCCAAAGATCGAACCCAAGTCTGAAATTAGCGTCCATAAAAATGATGATTTTTTTATAAATAACACTATATGGAAAATTATTAAATAGATTCGATTTGTAGAACGATTCTTACCCTTATTTCAAAATTTCAGCCCTTTTGGTACCATTGTGCCTGACTAAACTGCTTCCAAAGTTCGAAACCAAGTCTGAAATTAGCGTTGATAAAAATGATGATTTTTCTAAAAATAAAACTTTTTGGAGATTTTGTGACTGAATTCGGTTTGGACAAAGATTCTTATATCTATTCAAAAATTTGGATTCGTTTGGTACCATTGTGCCTGACTAAACTGCTTCCAAAGTTCGAACCCAAGTCTGAAATTAGCGTTCATAAAAATGATGATTTTTCTAAAAATACAACTTTTTGGAGATTTTGTGACTGAATTCGGTTTGGACAGAGATTCTTATATCTATTCAAAAATTTGGGCTCGTTTGGTACCATTGTGCCTGACTAAACTGCTTCCAAAGTTCGAACCCAAGTCTGAAATAAGCGTCCATAAAAATGATGATTTTTTTAAAATTAACACTATATGGAGAGTTATTAAATGGATTCGATTTGTAGAACGAATCTTACCCTTATTTCAAAATTTCAGCCCATTTGGTACCATAGTGCATGACTAAACTGCTTCCAAAGTTCGAACCCAAGTCTGAAATAAGCGTTCATAAAAATGGTAGTTTTTCTAAAAATTAAACTTTTTGGAGATTTTGTGTCTGAATTCGGTTTGGACGAAGATTCTCATCACTATATAAAAATATATCACTATTCAGAAATTTCAGCCCGTTTGGTACCATAATGACTGACTAAACTGCTTCCAAAGTTCGAACCCAAGTCTAAAATAAGCGTCCATAAAAATGATGATTTTTCTAAAAATACAACTTTATGGAGATTTTATGACTGAGTTCGGTTTGGACAGAGATTCTTATATCTATTCAGAAATTTCAGCCCGTTTGGAACCATAGTGCCTGAATAAACTGCTTCCAAAGATCGAACCCAAGTCTGAAATTAGCGTCCATAAAAATGAAGATTTTTTTAAAAATAACACTATATGGAAAATTATTAAATAGATTCGATTTGTAGAACGATTCTTACCCTTATTTCAAAATTTCATCCCTTTTGGTACCATTGTGCCTGACTAAACTGCTTCCAAAGTTCGAACCCAAGTCTGAAATAAGCGTCCATAAAAATGATGATTTTTTTAAAAATAACACTATATGGAGAATTATAAAATGTATTCCATTTGTAGAACGATTCATACCCTTATTTCAAAATTTCAGCCCTATTGGTACCATTGTGCCTGACTAAACTGCTTCCAAAGTTCGAACCCAAGTCTGAAATTAGCGTTGATAAAAATGATGATTTTTGTAAAAATACAACTTTTTGCAGATTTTGTGACTGAATTCGGTTTGGACAAAGATTCTTATCACTATTCAGAAATTTCAGCCCTTTTGGTACCATTGTGCCTGACTAAACTGCTTCCAAAGTTCGAACCCAAGTCTGAAATTAGCGTTGATAAAAATGATGATTTTTGTAAAAATACAACTTTTTGCAGATTTTAAGACTGAATTCGGTTTGGACAAAGATTCTTATCACTATTCAGAAATTTCAGCCCGTTTGGTACCATGGTGTCTGAATAAACTGCTTCCAAAGATCGAACCCAAGTCTGAAATTAGCGTCCATAAAAATGATGATTTTTTTAAAAATAACACTATATGGAAAATTATTAAATAGATTCGATTTGTAGAACGATTCTTACCCTTATTTCAAAATTTCAGCCCTTTTGGTACCATTGTGCCTGACTAAACTGCTTCCAAAGTTCGAAACCAAGTCTGAAATTAGCGTTGATAAAAATGATGATTTTTCTAAAAAGAAAACTTTTTGGAGATTTTGTGACTGAATTCGGTTTGGACAAAGATTCTTATATCTATTCAAAAATTTGGATTCGTTTGGTACCATAATGACTGACTAAACTGCTTCCAAAGATCGAACCCAAGTCTGAAATTAGCGTCCATAAAAATGATGATTTTTTTAAAAATAAAACTATATGGAAAATTATTAAATAGATTCGATTTGTAGAACGATTTTTACCCTTATTTCTAAATTTCAGCCCGTTTGGTACCATAGTGCCTGAATAAACTGCTTCCAAAGATCGAACCCAAGTCTGAAATTAGCTACCATAAAAACTATGATTTTTTTAAAAATAACAATATATGGAAAATTATTAAATAGATTCGATTTGTAGAACGATTCTTACCCTTATTTCAAAATTTCAGCCCTTTTGGTACTATTGTGCCTGATTAAACTGCTTCCAAAGGTCGAACCCAAGTCTGAAATAAGCGTTCATAAAAATAATGATTTTTCTAAAATTACAACTTTTTCGAGATTTTGTGACTGAATTCGGTTTGGACAAAGATTCTTATATCTATTCAAAAATTTGGGGTCGTTTGGTACCATAATGACTGACTAAACTGCTTCCAAAGTTTGAACCCAAGTCTGAAATTAGCGTTCATAAAAATGATGATTTTTCTAAAAATACAAATTTTTGGAGATTTTGTGACTGAGTTCGGTTTGGACAGAGATTCTTATATCTATTCAAAAATTTGGGCACGTTTGTTACCATAATGACAGTCTACACTGCTTCCAAAGTTCGAACCCAAGTCTAAAATAAGCGTCCATAAAAATGATGATTTTTTTAAAAATAACACTATATGAAGATATATAAAATGGATTCGATTTGTAGAACGATTCTAACCCTTTTTTCAAAATTTCAGCCCTTTGGTACCATTGTGCCTGACTAAACTGCTTCCAAAGTTCGAACCCAAGTCTGAAATAAGCGTTCATTAAAATGATGATTTTTCTAAAAATAAAACTTTATGGAGATTTTATGACTGAATTCAGTTTGGACAAAGATTCTTATCACTATTCAGAAATTTCAGCCCGTTTGGTACCATGGTGCCTGAATAAACTGCTTCCAAAGATCGAACCCAAGTCTGAAATAAGCGTCCATAAAAATGATGATTTTTTTAAAAATAACACAATATGGAGATATATAAAATGGATTCGATTTGTAGAACGATTCTTACCCTTATTTCAAAATTTCAGCCCTTTTGGTACCATTGTGCCTGACTAAACTGCTACCAAAGTTCGAACCCAAGTCTGAAATAAGCGTTCATAAAAATGATGATTTTTCTAAAAATACAACTTTATGGAGATTTTATGACTGAATTCAATTTGGACAAAGATTGTAACCACTATTCCAAAATTTCAGCCCGTTTGGTATTCAAAAATTTGGGCTCGTTTGTTAGCATAATGACAGTCTACACTGCTTCCAAAGTTCGAACCCAAGTCTAAAATAAGCGTCCATAAAAATGATGATTTTTTTAAAAATAACACTATATAGAGATATATAAAATGGATTCGATTTGTAGAACGATTCTTACCCTTTTTTCAAAATTTCAGCCCTTTGGTACCATAGTTCCTGAAAAAACTGCTTCCAAAGATCGAACCCAAGTCTGAAATTAGCGTACATAAAAATGATGATTTTTCTAAAAATAAAACTTTTTGGAGATTTTGTGACTGAATTCGGTTTGGACAAAGATTCTTATATCTATTCAAAAATTTGGGCTCGTTTGGTACCATAATGAATTACTAAACTGCTTCCAAAGTTCGAACCCAAGTCTGAAATAAGCGTTCATAAAAATGGTGATTTTTCTAAAAATACAACTTTTTGGAGATTTTGTGTCTGAATTCGGTTTGGACGAAGATTCTTATATCTATTCAAAAATTTGGGCTCGTTTGGTAGCATAATGACAGTATACACTGCTTCCAAAGTTCGAACCCAAGTCTAAAATAAGCGTCCATAAAAATGATGATTTTTCTAAAAATAATATTTTTTGGAGATTTTGTTTAATGAATTCGATTTTAACCATAATTCTTATCACTATTCCAAAATTTCAGCCAATTTGGTATAAGAGAGCCTGAAAAAACTGCTTCCAAAGTTCGAACCCAAGTCTGAAATTAGCGTCCATAAAAATGATGATTTTTTTAAAAATAACACTATACGGAGATTTATAAAATGGATTTGATTTGTAGAACGATTCTAACCTTTATTTCAAAATTTCAGCCCTTTTGGTACCATAGTGCCTGACTAAACTGCTTCCAAAGTTCGAACCCAAGTCTGAAATAAGCGTTCATAAAAATGATGATTTTTCTAAAAATTCAACTTTTTGGATATTTTGTGTCTGAATTCGGTTTGGACGAAGATTCTTATATCTATTCAAAAATTTGGGCTCGTTTGGTACCATAATGAATGACTAAACTGCTTCCAAAAATAGAACCCAAGTCTGAAATTAGCGTTCATAAAAATGATGATTTTTCTAAAAATACAATTTTTTGGAGATTTTAGGGCAGAATTCGGTTTGGACAATGATTCTTATATCTATTCAAAAATTTGGGCTCGTTTGGTACCATAATGAATGACTAAACTGCTTCCAAAGATCGAACCCAAGTCTGAAATTAGCGTCCATTAAAATGATGATTTTTTTAAAAATAACACTATATGGAAAATTATTAACTTGATTCGATTTGTAGAACGATTTTTACCCTAATTTCAAAATTTCAGCCCTTTTGGTACCATTGTGCCTGACTAAACTGCTTCCAAAGTTCGAACCCAAGTCTGAAATAAGCGTCCATAAAAATGATGATTTTTTTAAAAATAACACTATATGGAGAGTTATTAAATGGATTCGATTTGTAGAACGAATCTTACCCTTATTTCAAAATTTCAGCCCATTTGGTACCATAGTGCATGACTAAACTGCTTCCAAAGTTCGAACCCAAGTCTGAAATAAGCGTTCATAAAAATGGTAGTTTTTCTAAAAATTAAACTTTTTGGAGATTTTGTTTCTGAATTCGGTTTGGACAAAGATTCTCATCACTATTCAAAAATTTCAGCCCGTTTGTTACCATAGTGCCTGAAAAAACTGCTTCCAAAGATCGAACCCAAGTTTGAAATAAGCGTCCATAAAAATGAAGATTTTTCTAAAAATACAATTTTTTGGAGATTTTGTGACTGAATTCGGTATGGACAAAGATTCTTATATCTATTCAAAAATTTGGGCTCGTTTGGTAGCATAATGACAGTCTACACTGCTTCCAAAGTTCGAACCCAAGTCTAAAATAAGCGTCCATAAAAATGATGATTTTTCTAAAAATACAATTTTTTGGAGATTTTGTTTAATGAATTCGATTTTCACCATAATTCTTATCACTATTCCAAAATTTCAGCCAATTTGGTATAAGAGAGCCTGAAAAAACTGCTTCCAAAGTTCGAACCCAAGTCTGAAATTAACGTCCATAAAAATGATGATTTTTTTAAAAATAACACTATACGGAGATTTATAAAATGGATTTGATTTGTAGAACGATTCTAACCTTTATTTCAAAATTTCAGCCCTTTTGGTACCATAGTGCCTGACTAAACTGCTTCCAAAGATCGAACCCAAGTCTGAAATTAGCGTCCATAAAAATGATGATTTTTTTTAAAATAACACTATATGGAAAATTATTAAATAGATTCGATTTGTAGAACGATTCTTACCCTTATTTCAAAATTTCAGCACTTTTGGTACCATTGTGCCTGACTAAACTGCTTCCAAAGTTCGAAACCAAGTCTGAAATTAGCGTTGATAAAAATGATGATTTTTCTAAAAATAAAACTTTTTGGAGATTTTGTGACTGAATTCGGTTTGGACAAAGATTCTTATATCTATTCAAAAATTTGGATTCGTTTGGTACCATAATGACTGACTAAACTGCTTCCAAAGATCGAACCCAAGTCTGAAATTAGCGTCCATAAAAATGATGATTTTTTTAAAAATAAAACTATATGGAAAATTATTAAATAGATTCGATTTGTAGAACGATTTTTACCCTTATTTCAAAATTTCAGCCCGTTTGGTACCATAGTGCCTGAATAAACTGCTTCCAAAGATCGAACCCAAGTCTGAAATTAGCGACCATAAAAATGATGATTTTTTTAAAAATAACAATATATGGAAAATTATTAAATAGATTCGATTTGTAGAACGATTCTTACCCTTATTTCAAAATTTCAGCCCTTTTGGTACTATTGTGCCTGATTAAACTGCTTCCAAAGGTCGAACCCAAGTCTGAAATAAGCGTTCATAAAAATAATGATTTTTCTAAAATTACAACTTTTTGGAGATTTTGTGACTGAATTCGGTTTGGACAAAGATTCTTATATCTATTCAAAAATTTGGGGTCGTTTGGTACCATAATGACTTACTAAACTGCTTCCAAAGTTCGAACCCAAGTCTGAAATAAGCGTTCATAAAAATGATGATTTTTCTAAAAATACAACTTTATGGAGATTTTATGACTGAATTTAGTTTGGAGAAAGATTTTTATCACTATTCCAAAATTTCAGCCCGTTTGGTACCATAGTGCCTGAAAAAACTGCTTCCAAACATCGAACCCAAGTCTGAAATTTGCGTACATAAAAATGATGATTTTTCTAAAAATACAACTTTTTGGAGATTTTGTGACTGAATTGGGTTTGGACAAAGATTCTTATATCTATTCAAAAATTTCGGCACGTTTGGTCCCATAAAGACTGACTAAACTGCTTCCAAAGTTCGAACCCAAGTCTGAAATAAAGGTCCATAAAAATGATGATTTTTTTAAAAATAACACTATATGGAGAGTTATTAAATGGATTCGATTTGTAGAACGAATCTTACCCTTATTCCAAAATTTCAGCCCGTTTATAGTGCCTGAAAAAACTGCTTCCAAAGATCGAACCCAAGTCTGAAATTAGCGTGCATAAAAATGATGATTTTTCTAAAAATACAACTTTTTGGAGATTTTATGACTGAATTAAGTTTGGACAAAGATTCTTATCACTATTCCAAAATTTCAGCCCGTTTGGTACCATAGTGCCTGAAAAAACTGCTTCCAAAGATCGAACCCAAGTTTGAAATAAGCGTCCATAAAAATGATGATTTTTCTAAAAATACAACTTTTTGCAGATTTTGTGACTGAATTCGGTTTGGACAAAGATTCTTATCACTATTCAGAAATTTCAGCCCGTTTGGTACCATGGTGCCTGAATAAACTGCTTCCAAAGATCGAACACAAGTCTAAAATAAGCGTCCATAAAAATGATGATTTTTTTTAAAATAACACTATATGGAGAATTATAAAATGGATTCGATTTATAGAACGATTCTTACCCTTTTTTCAAAATTTCAGCCCTTTGGTACCATTGTGCCTGACTAAACTGCTTCCAAAGTTCGAACCCAAGTCTGAAATAAGCGTTCATTAAAATGATGATTTTTCTAAAAATACAACTTTATGGAGATTTTATGACTGAATTCATTTTGGACAAAGATTCTTATCACTTTTCAGAAATTTCAGCCCGTTTGGTACCTTGGTGCCTGAATAAACTGCTACCAAAGTTCGAACCCAAGTCTGAAATAAGCGTCCATAAAAATGATGATTTTTTTAAAAATAACACAATATGGAGATATATAAAATGGATTCGATTTGTAGAACGATTCTTACCCTTATTTCAAAATTTCAGCCCTTTTGGTACCATTGTGCCTGACTAAACTGCTACCAAAGTTCGAACCCAAGTCTGAAATAAGCGTTCATAAAAATGATGATTTTTCTAAAAATACAACATTATGGAGATTTTATGACTGAATTCAGTTTGGACAAAGATTGTAACCCCTATTCCAAAATTTAAGCCCGTTTGGTATTCAAAAATTTGGGCTCGTTTGTTACGATAATGACAGTCTACACTGCTTCCAAAGTTCGAACCCAAGTCTAAAATAAGCGTTCATTAAAATGATGATTTTTCTAAAAATACAACTTTTTGGAGATTTTGTGATTGAATTGGGTTTGGACAAAGATTCTTATATCGATTCAAAAATTTCGGCACGTTTGGTACCATAAAGACTGACTAAACTGGTTCCAAAGTTCGAACCCAAGTCTGAAATAAGCGTTCATAAAAATGATGATTTTTCTAAAAATACAACTTTATGGAGATTTTATGACTGAATTCAGTTTGGACAAAGATTTTTTTCACTATTCAGAAATTTCAGCCCGTTTGGTACCATAGTGCCTGAATAAACTGCTTCCAAAGATCGAACCCAAGTCTGAAATTAGCGTCCATAAAAATGATGATTTTTTTAAAAATAACACTATATGGAAAATTATTAAATAGATTCGATTTGTAGAACGATTCTTACCCTTATTTCAAAATTTCATCCCTTTTGGTACCATTGTGCCTGACTAAACTGCTTCCAAAGTTCGAACCCAAGTCTGAAATAAGCGTCCATAAAAATGATGATTTTTTTAAAAATAACACTATATGGAGAATTATAAAATGTATTCCATTTGTAGAACGATTTTTTTTTTTTTTTTTTTTTTTTTTTTTTTATTAATATCAATAGCAAAATTTGTACATTATGTAGGTTTAAAGTATAATATAAGTATATTTTTTGTATTTTTTTCACAGTCCTCCTCACTAGGGTTTCCTGTTCTGAGGCGGCCTGTAGTTTTTCTTAAATTTTTGTATTTAGTTTTGAATTGTCTTTACATTGTCTTCATAATGTTTGTAAGTTGATTATTACTTTGATCTCTAAGCCATGTTTTGACTTTTGTTTTAAATATACTCATTTCGTTTATTTTTTTGGTTTCATTTGGTAGAGCATTGAACAATTTTATAGCATGGAATTTATTATTTCTCTGTCCAAAGGATGTGTTCAAACTGGGAGTAATCAGGATATTTTCGCTTTTTGCCCTGGTTGTGTATTTATGTTGGGCAGTGGAGTATTCGGATATGTTTTTTTTCAGTTTAAATAAAATATTTTTTGAATATAGTTTCTGTACATTGTAAACATTGAAGTTTTTGAATATTTCTTCTGTCGGAGTTCTAAGCGGAACTTTCAGTATAGTCTTTAATACTCCTTTTTGTGCTATATTGAGCCGCTCTGTGTGAGTGCTCAAGGCAGACCCCCATCCAGTTATTCCGTACTCTATTTGTGATTGACACAAAGCATAGTATACTTTTTTAATATCGTTTATATTGAGGATATTGCGAATGTTTCTAAAGAAGTATATGTACCTGGTTAGTTTTTTTGTAATTACATCTATATGTGAGTTCCAACGGAGATTATCATCAATTTCAATTCCAAGATATTTGATGCTTTTGGAGTGTGCTATAGTGGGACAGAGGCATGATAAGCCTTGATTTTTTTGATAAATTCCTTGGCATGAATGTAATTTGAGATTAAGGTCCTCTGACGGCTGCCCTCTGGCTGTTTTAGAAAATGTCAGATATTTTGTTTTATTGACATTAAGCGTCAGGGAGTTTCTTTTAAGCCAGTTTTGCAGGAGACCAAGTCCATGTTCAGCTTCTTTGTAGGTATTTATCCAATCTTTTTCTTTAAATAAAATTACTGTGTCATCAGCAAAACTAATGATTTTTCCTCTTGTTTCTAGGTTACAGATATCATTAATGTATATTAAAAATAATATCGGACCTAGTACGCTTCCTTGTGGTACTCCATGGTTGATAAGAAGAGGTTTGCTTTTTCTCTTGTTAATTTGGACGCTCTGTGTACGCTCCGTCATATAGCTTTTTAGTAAGTTTAGTGTTGTACATGACATACCAATTTTTGAAAGTTTTGAAAAAAGTATTTTGTGATCTATTGTGTCAAAAGCCTTTTGTAAGTCTATGAAGATTGCCAAAGTTTTTTCTCCACTGTCTAAACTTTTAGTGATCATATCGGTAATTTTTTCTATGGCGTCACTAGTACTTAAGTTCTCTCTAAATCCATACTGAGTTTTTGATAATTTTTTATTGTCTTCTAAGTAGGATAAGAGTTGTTTTTTTAAGTATTCTTTCCAATATTTTTGAAAATGCAAAAATATTGGAAAGAATTCATACCCTTATTTCAAAATTTCAGCCCTTTTGGTACCATTGTGCCTGACTAAACTGCTTCCAAAGTTCGAACCCAAGTCTGAAATTAGCGTTGATAAAAATGATGATTTTTGTAAAAATACAACTTTTTGCAGATTTTAAGACTGAATTCGGTTTGGACAAAAATTCTTATCACTATTCAGAAATTTCAGCCCGTTTGGTACCATGGTGTCTGAATAAACTGCTTCCAAAGATCGAACCCAAGTCTGAAATTAGCGTCCATAAAAATGATGATTTTTTTAAAAATAACACTATATGGAAAATTATTAAATAGATTCGATTTGTAGAACGATTCTTACCCTTATTTCAAAATTTCAGCCCTTTTGGTACCATTGTGCCTGACTAAACTGCTTCCAAAGTTCGAAACCAAGTCTGAAATTAGCGTTGATAAAAATGATGATTTTTCTAAAAAGAAAACTTTTTGGAGATTTTGTGACTGAATTCGGTTTGGACAAAGATTCTTATATCTATTCAAAAATTTGGATTCGTTTGGTACCATAATGACTGACTAAACTGCTTCCAAAGATCGAACCCAAGTCTGAAATTAGCGTCCATAAAAATGATGATTTTTTTAAAAATAAAACTATATGGAAAATTATTAAATAGATTCGATTTGTAGAACGATTTTTACCCTTATTTCAAAATTTCAGCCCGTTTGGTACCATAGTGCCTGACTAAACTGCTTCCAAAGTTCGAACCCAAGTCTGAAATTAGCGTTCATAAAAATGATGATTTTTCTAAAAATACAAATTTTTGGAGATTTTGTGACTGAGTTCGGTTTGGACAGAGATTCTTATATCTATTCAAAAATTTGGGCACGTTTGTTACCATAATGACAGTCTACACTGCTTCCAAAGTTCGAACCCAAGTCTAAAATAAGCGTTCATTAAAATTATGATTTTTCTAAAAATACAACTTTATGGAGATTTTATGACTGAATTCAGTTTGGACAAAGATTCTTATCACTATTCAGAAATTTCAGCCCGTTTGGTACCATAATGACTGACTAAACTGCTTCCAAAGATCGAACCCAAGTCTGAAATGAGCGTCCATAAAAATGATGATTTTATTAAAAATAAAACTATATGGAAAATTATTAAATTGATTCGATTTGTAGAACGATTTTTACCCTTATTTCAAAATTTCAGCCCTTTTGGTACCATTGTGCCTTACTAAACTGCTTCCAAAGTTCGAACCCAAGTCTGAAATAAGCGTCCATAAAAATGATGATTTTTTTAAAAATAACACTATATGGAGAGTTATTAAATGGATTCGATTTGTATAACGAATCTTACCCTTATTTCAAAATTTCAGCCCATTTGGTACCATAGTGCATGACTAAACTGCTTCCAAAGTTCGAACCCAAGTCTGAAATAAGCGTTCATAAAAATGTTAGTTTTTCTAAAAATTAAACTTTTTGGAGATTTTGTGTCTGAATTCGGTTTGGACGAAGATTCTCATCACTATTCAAAAATTTCAGCCCGTTTGGTACCATAGTGCCTGAATAAACTGCTTCCAAAGATCGAACCCAAGTCTGAAATTAGCTATCATAAAAATGATGATTTTTTTAAAAATAACAATATATGGAAAATTATTAAATAGATTCGATTTGTAGAACGATTCTTACCCTTATTCCAACATTTCAGCCAATTTGGTACAAGAGAGCCTGAAAAAACTGCTTCCAAAGTTCGAACCCAAGTCTGAAATAAGCGTCCATAAAAATGATGATTTTTTTAAAAATAACACTATATGGAGAGTTATTAAATGGATTCGATTTGTATAACGAATCTTACCCTTATTTCAAAATTTCAGCCCATTTGGTACCATAGTGCATGACTAAACTGCTTCCAAAGTTCGAACCCAAGTCTGAAATAAGCGTTCATAAAAATGTTAGTTTTTCTAAAAATTAAACTTTTTGGAGATTTTGTGACTGAATTGGGTTTGGACAAAGATTCTTAAATCTATTCAAAAATTTCGGCACGTTTGGTACCATAAAGATTGACTAAACTGCTTCCAAAGTTCGAACCCAAGTCTGAAATTAGCGAACATAAAAATGATGATTTTTCTAAAAATACAACTTTTTGGAGATTTTGTGACTGAATTGGGTTTGGACAAAGATTCTTAAATCTATTCAAAAATTTCGGCACGTTTGGTACCATAAAGATTGACTAAACTGCTTCCAAAGTTCGAACCCAAGTCTGAAATAAGCGTTCATAAAAATGATGATTTTTCTAAAAATACAACTTTATGGAGATTTTATGACTGAATTCAGTTTGGACAAAGATTCTTATCACTATTCAGAAATTTCAGCCCGTTTGGTACCATGGTGCCTGAATAAACTGCTTCCAAAGTTCGAACCCAAGTCTGAAATAAGCGTTCATAAAAATGATGATTTTTCTAAAAATACAACTTTTTGCAGATTTTGTCAATGAATTCGGTTTGGACAAAGATTCTTATCACTATTCAGAAATTTCAGCCCGTTTGGTACCATGGTGCCTGAATAAACTGCTTCCAAAGATCGAACACAAGTCTAAAATAAGCGTCCATAAAAATGATGATTTTTTTAAAAATAACACTATATGGAGAATTATAAAATGGATTCGATTTATAGAACGATTCTTACCCTTTTTTCAAAATTTCAGCCCTTTGGTACCATTGTGCCTGACTAAACTGCTTCCAAAGTTCGAACCCAAGTCTGAAATAAGCGTTCATTAAAATGATGATTTTTCTAAAAATACAACTTTATGGAGATTTTATGACTGAATTCAGTTTGGACAAAGATTCTTATCACTATTCAGAAATTTCAGCCCGTTTGGTACCATTGTGCCTGACTAAACTGCTTCCAAAGTTCGAACCCAAGTCTGAAATAAGCGTTCATTAAAATGATGATTTTTCTAAAAATACAACTTTATGGAGATTTTATGACTGAATTCAGTTTGGACAAAGATTTTTATCACTATTCAGAAATTTCAGCCCGTTTGGTACCATAGTGCCTGAATAAACTGCTTCCAAAGATCGAACCCATGTCTGAAATTAGCGTCCATAAAAATGATGATTTTTTTAAAAATAACACTATATGGAAAATTATTAAATAGATTCGATTTGTAGAACGATTCTTACCCTTATTTCAAAATTTCATCCCTTTTGGTACCATTGTGCCTGACTAAACTGCTTCCAAAGTTCGAACCCAAGTCTGAAATAAGCGTCCATAAAAATGATGATTTTTTTAAAAATAACACTATATGGAG
The DNA here is from genome assembly GCA_026573805.1 of Hesperophylax magnus. Lineage (NCBI taxonomy): Eukaryota > Metazoa > Arthropoda > Insecta > Trichoptera > Limnephilidae > Hesperophylax > Hesperophylax magnus. Next base: position 4,430,604 of record JAIUSX010000184.1, on the reverse strand, counting down.
AATTATAAAATGTATTCCATTTGTAGAACGATTCATACCCTTATGTCAAAATTTCAGCCCTTTTGGTACCATTGTGCCTGACTAAACTGCTTCCAAAGTTCGAACCCAAGTCTGAAATTAGCGTTGATAAAAATGATGATTTTTGTAAAAATACAACTTTTTGCAGATTTTGTGACTGAATTCGGTTTGGACAAAGATTCTTATCACTATTCAGAAATTTCAGCCCGTTTGGTACCATGGTGTCTGAATAAACTGCTTCCAAAGATCGAACCCAAGTCTGAAATTAGCGTCCATAAAAATGATGATTTTTTTAAAAATAACACTATATGGAAAATTATTAAATAGATTCGATTTGTAGAACGATTCTTACCCTTATTTCAAAATTTCAGCCCTTTTGGTACCATTGTGCCTGACTAAACTGCTTCCAAAGTTCGAAACCAAGTCTGAAATTAGCGTTGATAAAAATGATGATTTTTCTAAAAATAAAACTTTTTGGAGATTTTGTGACTGAATTCGGTTTGGACAAAGATTCTTATATCTATTCAAAAATTTGGATTCGTTTGGTACCATTGTGCCTGACTAAACTGCTTCCAAAGTTCGAACCCAAGTCTGAAATAAGCGTCCATAAAAATGATGATTTTTTTAAAATTAACACTATATGGAGAGTTATTAAATGGATTCGATTTGTAGAACGAATCTTACCCTTATTTCAAAATTTCAGCCCATTTGGTACCATAGTGCATGAATAAACTGCTTCCAAAGTTCGAACCCAAGTCTGAAATAAGCGTTCATAAAAATGGTAGTTTTTCTAAAAATTAAACTTTTTGGAGATTTTGTGTCTGAATTCGGTTTGGACGAAGATTCTCATCACTATATAAAAATATATCACTATTCAGAAATTTCAGCCCTTTTGGTACCATTGTGCCTGACTAAACTGCTTCCAAAGTTCGAACCCAAGTCTGAAATAAGCGTTCATTAAAATGATGATTTTTCTAAAAATACAACTTTATGGAGATTTTATGACTGAATTCAGTTTGGACAAAGATTCTTATCACTATTCAGAAATTTCAGCCCGTTTGGTACCATGGTGCCTGAATAAACTGCTTCCAAAGATCGAACCCAAGTCTGAAATAAGCGTCCATAAAAATGATGATTTTTTTAAAAATAACACAATATGGAGATATATAAAATGGATTCGATTTGTAGAACGATTCTTACCCTTATTTCAAAATTTCAGCCCTTTTGGTACCATTGTGCCTGACTAAACTGCTACCAAAGTTCGAACCCAAGTCTGAAATAAGCGTTCATAAAAATGATGATTTTTCTAAAAATACAACTTTAACGAGATTTTATGACTGAATTCAATTTGGACAAAGATTGTAACCACTATTCCAAAATTTCAGCCCGTTTGGTATTCAAAAATTTGGGCTCGTTTGTTACCATAATGACTGACTAAACTGCTTCCAAAGTTCGAACCCAAGTCTAAAATAAGCGTTCATTAAAATGATGATTTTTCTAAAAATACAACTTTATGGAGATTTTATGACTGAATTCAGTTTGGACAAAGATTCTTATCACTATTCAGAAATTTCAGCCCTTTTGGTACCATTGTGCCTGACTAAACTGCTTCCAAAGTTCGAACCCAAGTCTGAAATAAGCGTTCATTAAAATGATGATTTTTCTAAAAATACATCTTTATGGAGATTTTATGACTGAATTCAGTTTGGACAAAGATTCTTATCACTATTCAGAAATTTCAGCCCGTTTGGTACCATGGTGCCTGAATAAACTGCTTCCAAAGATCGAACCCAAGTCTAAAATAAGCGTCCATAAAAATGATGATTTTTTTTAAAAATATCACTATATGGAGATTTATAAAATGGATTCGATTTGTAGAACGATTCTTACCCTTATTTCAAAATTTCAGCCCTTTTGGTACCATTGTGCCTGACTAAACTGCTACCAAAGTTCGAACCCAAGTCTGAAATAAGCGTTCATAAAAATGATGATTTTTCTAAAAATACAACTTTATGGAGATTTTATGACTGAATTCAGTTTGGACAAAGATTGTAACCACTATTCCAAAATTTCAGCCCGTTTGGTACCATAGTGCCTGAAAAAACTGCTTCCAAAGATCGAACCCAAGTCTGAAATTAGCGTACATAAAAATGATGATTTTTCTAAAAATACAACTTTTTGGAGATTTTGTGACTGAATTGGGTTTGGACAAAGATTCTTATATCTATTCAAAAATTTGGGCACGTTTGTTACCATAATGAAAGTCTACACTGCTTCCAAAGTTCGAACCCAAGTCTAAAATAAGCGTCCATAAAAATGATGATTTTTTTAAAAATAACACTATATGGAGATATATATAATGGATTCGATTTGTAGAACGATTCTTACCCTTTTTTCAAAATTTCAGCCCTTTTGTACCATTGTGCCTGACTAAACTGCTTCCAAAGTTCGAACCCAAGTCTGAAATAAGCGTCCATAAAAATGATGATTTTTTTAAAAATAACACTATATGGAAAATTATTAAATAGATTCGATTCGTAGAACGATTCTTACCCTTATTTCAATATTTCAGCCCTTTTGGTACCATTGTGCCTGACTAAACTGCTTCCAAAGTTCGAACCCAAGTCTGAAATAAGCGTCCATAAAAAAGATGATTTTTTTAAAATTAACACTATATGGAGAGTTATTAAATGGATTCGATTTGTAGAACGAATCTTACCCTTATTTCAAAATTTCAGCCCATTTGGTACCATAGTGCATGACTAAACTGCTTCCAAAAGTTGAACCCAAGTCTGAAATAAGCGTTCATAAAAATGGTAGTTTTTCTAAAAATTAAACTTTTTGGAGATTTTGTGTCTGAATTCGGTTTGGACGAAGATTCTCATCACTATATAAAAATAAATCACTATTCAGAAATTTCAACCCGTTTGGTACCATAATGACTGACTAAACTGCTTCCAAAGTTCGAACCCAAGTCTGAAATTAGCGTTCATAAAAATGATGATTTTTCTAAAAATACAAATTTTTGGAGATTTTGTGACTGAGTTCGGTTTGGACAGAGATTCTTATATCTATTCAAAAATTTGGGCACGTTTGTTACCATAATGACAGTCTACACTGCTTCCAAAGTTCGAACCCAAGTCTAAAATAAGCGTCCATAAAAATGATGATTTTTTTAAAAATAACACTATATGGAGATATATATAATGGATTCGATTTGTAGAACGATTCTTACCCTTTTTTCAAAATTTCAGCCCTTTTGTACCATTGTGCCTGACTAAACTGCTTCCAAAGTTCGAACCCAAGTCTGAAATAAGCGTCCATAAAAATGATGATTTTTTAAAAAATAACACAATATGGAGATATATAAAATGGATTCGATTTGTAGAACGATTCTTACCCTTATTTCAAAATTTCAGCCCTTTTGGTACCATTGTGCCTGACTAAACTGCTACCAAAGTTCGAACCCAAGTCTGAAATAAGCGTTCATAAAAATGATGATTTTTCTAAAAATACAACTTTATGGAGATTTTATGACTGAATTCAGTTTGGACAAAGATTGTAACCACTATTCCAAAATTTCAGCCCGTTTGGTACCATAGTGCATGAAAAAACTGCTTCCAAAGATCGAACCCAAGTCTGAAATAAGCGTTCATAAAAATAATGATTTTTCTAAAAGTACAACTTTTTGGAGATTTTGTGACTGAATTCGGTTTGGACAAAGATTATTATATCTATTCAAAAATTTGGGCACGTTTGTTACCATAATGACAGTCTACACTGCTTCCAAAGTTCGAACCCAAGTCTAAAATAAGCGTCCATAAAAATGATGATTTTTTTAAAAATAACACTATATGGAGATATATAAAATGGATTCGATTTGTAGAACGATTCTTACCCTTTTTTCAAAATTTTAGCCCTTTGGTACCATAGTGCCTGAAAAAACTGCTTCCAAAGATCGAACCCAAGTCTGAAATTAGCGTACATAAAAATGATGATTTTTCTAAAAATACAACTTTTTGGAGATTTTGTGACTGAATTGGGTTTGAACAAAGATTCTTATATCTATTCAAAAATTTCGGCACGTTTGGTAAAATAAAGACTGACTAAACTGCTTCCAAAGTTCGAACCCAAGTCTGAAATAAGCGTCCATAATAATGATGATTTTTTTAAAAATAACACTATATGGAGAGTTATTAAATGGATTCGATTTGTAGAACGAATCTTACCCTTATTCCAAAATTTCAGCCCGTTTGGTACCATAGTGCCTGAAAAAACTGCTTCCAAAGATCGAACCCAAGTCTGAAATTAGCGTACATAAAAATGATGATTTTTCTAAAAATACAACTTTTTGGAGATTTTGTGACTGAATTCGGTTTGGACAAAGATTCTTATATCTATTCAAAAATTTGGGCTCGTTTGGTACCATAATGACTTACTAAACTGCTTCCAAAGTTCGAACCAAAGTCTGAAATAAGCGTTCATAAAAATAATGATTTTTCTAAAAATACAACTTTATGGAGATTTTATGACTGAATTTAGTTTGGACAAAGATTTTTATCACTATTCCAAAATTTCAGCCCGTTTGGTACCATAGTGCCTGAAAAAACTGCTTCCAAAGATAAAAAACCAAGTCTGAAATTAGCGTACATAAAAATGATGATTTTTCTAAAAATACAACTTTTTGGAGATTTTGTGACTGAATTGGGTTTGGACAAAGATTCTTATATCTATTCAAAAATTTCGGCACGTTTGGTACCATAAAGACTGACTAAACTGCTTCCAAAGTTCGAACCCAAGTCTGAAATAAGCGTCCATAAAAATGATGATTTTTTTAAAAATAACACTATACGGATAATTATTAAATAGATTCGATTCGTAGAACGATTCTTACCCTTATTTCAAAAGTTCAGCCCTTTTGGTACCATTGTGCCTGACTAAACTGCTTCCAAAGTTCGAAACCAAGTCTGAAATTAGCGTTGATAAAAATGATGATTTTTCTAAAAATAACACTATATGGAGAGTTATTAAATGGATTCGATTTGTATAACGAATCTTACCCTTATTTAAAAATTTCAGCCCATTTCGTACCATAGTGCATGACTAAACTGCTTCCAAAGTTCGAAACCAAGTCTGAAATAAGCGTTCATAAAAATGGTAGTTTTTCTAAAAATTAAACTTTATGGAGATTTTGTGACTGAATTCGGTTTGGACAAAGATTCTTATATCTATTCAAAAATTTGGATTCGTTTGTTACCATAATGACAGGCTTCACTGCTTCCAAAGTTCGAACCCAAGTCTGAAATAAGCGTCCATAAAAATGATGATTTTTTTAACAATACAACTTTTTGGAGATTTTGTGACTGAATTCGGTTTGGACAAAGATTCTTATATCTATTCAAAAATTTGGGGTCGTTTGGTACCATAATGACTGACTAAACTGCTTCCAAAGTTCGAACCCAAGTCTGAAATTAGCGTTCATAAAAATGATGATTTTTCTAAAAATACAAATTTTTGGAGATTTTGTGACTGAGTTCGGTTTGGACAGAGATTCTTATATCTATTCAAAAATTTGGGCACGTTTGTTACCATAATGACAGTCTACACTGCTTCCAAAGTTCGAACCCAAGTCTAAAATAAGCGTCCATAAAAATGATGATTTTTTTAAAAATAACACTATATGGAGATATATAAAATGGATTCGATTTGTAGAACGATTCTTACCCTTTTTTCAAAATTTCAGCCCTTTGGTACCATTGTGCCTGACTAAACTGCTTCCAAAGTTCGAACCCAAGTCTGAAATAAGCGTTCATTAAAATGATGATTTTTCTAAAAATAAATCTTTATGGAGATTTTATGACTGAATTCAGTTTGGACAAAGATTCTTATCACTATTCAGAAATTTCAGCCCGTTTGGTACCATAGTGCATGAAAAAACTGCTTCCAAAGATCGAACCCAAGTCTGAAATAAGCGTTCATAAAAATAATGATTTTTCTAAAAGTACAACTTTTTGGAGATTTTGTGACTGAATTCGGTTTGGACAAAGATTATTATATCTATTCAAAAATTTGGGCACGTTTGTTACCATAATGACAGTCTACACTGCTTCCAAAGTTCGAACCCATGTCTAAAATAAGCGTCCATAAAAATGATGATTTTTTTAAAAATAAAACTATATGGAAAATTATTAAATTGATTCGATTTGTAGAACGATTTTTACCCTTATTTCAAAATTTCAGCCCTTTTGGTACCATTGTGCCTGACTATACTGCTTCCAAAGTTCGAACCCAAGTCTGAAATAAGCGTCCATAAAAATGATGATTTTTTTTAAAATAACACTATATGGAGAGTTATTAAATGGATTCGATTTGTAGAACGAATCTTACCCTTATTCCAAAATTTCAGCCCGTTTGGTACCATAGTGCCTGAAAAAACTGCTTCCAAAGATCGAACCCAAGTCTGAAATTAGCGTACATAAAAATGATGATTTTTCTAAAAATACAACTTTTTGGAGATTTTGTTACTGAATTCGGTTTGGACAAAGATTCTTATATCTATTCAAAAATTTGGGCTCGTTCGTTACCATAATGACAGGCTACACTGCTTCCAAAGTTCGAACCCAAGTCTGAAATAAGCGTCCATAAAAATGATGATTTTTTTAAAAATAACACTATATGGAGAATTATAAAATGTATTCCATTTGTAGAACGATTCATACCCTTATTTCAAAATTTCAGCCCTTTTGGTACCATTGTGCCTGACTAAACTGCTTCCAAAGTTCGAACCCAAGTCTGAAATTAGCGTTGATAAAAATGATGATTTTTGTAAAAATACAACTTTTTGCAGATTTTGTGACTGAATTCAGTTTGGACAAAGATTTTTATCACTATTCAGAAATTTCAGCCCGTTTGGTACCATGGTGTCTGAATAAACTGCTTCCAAAGATCGAACCCAAGTCTGAAATTAGCGTCCATAAAAATGATGATTTTTTTATAAATAACACTATATGGAAAATTATTAAATAGATTCGATTTGTAGAACGATTCTTACCCTTATTTCAAAATTTCAGCCCTTTTGGTACCATTGTGCCTGACTAAACTGCTTCCAAAGTTCGAAACCAAGTCTGAAATTAGCGTTGATAAAAATGATGATTTTTCTAAAAATAAAACTTTTTGGAGATTTTGTGACTGAATTCGGTTTGGACAAAGATTCTTATATCTATTCAAAAATTTGGATTCGTTTGGTACCATTGTGCCTGACTAAACTGCTTCCAAAGTTCGAACCCAAGTCTGAAATTAGCGTTCATAAAAATGATGATTTTTCTAAAAATACAACTTTTTGGAGATTTTGTGACTGAATTCGGTTTGGACAGAGATTCTTATATCTATTCAAAAATTTGGGCTCGTTTGGTACCATTGTGCCTGACTAAACTGCTTCCAAAGTTCGAACCCAAGTCTGAAATAAGCGTCCATAAAAATGATGATTTTTTTAAAATTAACACTATATGGAGAGTTATTAAATGGATTCGATTTGTAGAACGAATCTTACCCTTATTTCAAAATTTCAGCCCATTTGGTACCATAGTGCATGACTAAACTGCTTCCAAAGTTCGAACCCAAGTCTGAAATAAGCGTTCATAAAAATGGTAGTTTTTCTAAAAATTAAACTTTTTGGAGATTTTGTGTCTGAATTCGGTTTGGACGAAGATTCTCATCACTATATAAAAATATATCACTATTCAGAAATTTCAGCCCGTTTGGTACCATAATGACTGACTAAACTGCTTCCAAAGTTCGAACCCAAGTCTAAAATAAGCGTCCATAAAAATGATGATTTTTCTAAAAATACAACTTTATGGAGATTTTATGACTGAGTTCGGTTTGGACAGAGATTCTTATATCTATTCAGAAATTTCAGCCCGTTTGGAACCATAGTGCCTGAATAAACTGCTTCCAAAGATCGAACCCAAGTCTGAAATTAGCGTCCATAAAAATGAAGATTTTTTTAAAAATAACACTATATGGAAAATTATTAAATAGATTCGATTTGTAGAACGATTCTTACCCTTATTTCAAAATTTCATCCCTTTTGGTACCATTGTGCCTGACTAAACTGCTTCCAAAGTTCGAACCCAAGTCTGAAATAAGCGTCCATAAAAATGATGATTTTTTTAAAAATAACACTATATGGAGAATTATAAAATGTATTCCATTTGTAGAACGATTCATACCCTTATTTCAAAATTTCAGCCCTATTGGTACCATTGTGCCTGACTAAACTGCTTCCAAAGTTCGAACCCAAGTCTGAAATTAGCGTTGATAAAAATGATGATTTTTGTAAAAATACAACTTTTTGCAGATTTTGTGACTGAATTCGGTTTGGACAAAGATTCTTATCACTATTCAGAAATTTCAGCCCTTTTGGTACCATTGTGCCTGACTAAACTGCTTCCAAAGTTCGAACCCAAGTCTGAAATTAGCGTTGATAAAAATGATGATTTTTGTAAAAATACAACTTTTTGCAGATTTTAAGACTGAATTCGGTTTGGACAAAGATTCTTATCACTATTCAGAAATTTCAGCCCGTTTGGTACCATGGTGTCTGAATAAACTGCTTCCAAAGATCGAACCCAAGTCTGAAATTAGCGTCCATAAAAATGATGATTTTTTTAAAAATAACACTATATGGAAAATTATTAAATAGATTCGATTTGTAGAACGATTCTTACCCTTATTTCAAAATTTCAGCCCTTTTGGTACCATTGTGCCTGACTAAACTGCTTCCAAAGTTCGAAACCAAGTCTGAAATTAGCGTTGATAAAAATGATGATTTTTCTAAAAAGAAAACTTTTTGGAGATTTTGTGACTGAATTCGGTTTGGACAAAGATTCTTATATCTATTCAAAAATTTGGATTCGTTTGGTACCATAATGACTGACTAAACTGCTTCCAAAGATCGAACCCAAGTCTGAAATTAGCGTCCATAAAAATGATGATTTTTTTAAAAATAAAACTATATGGAAAATTATTAAATAGATTCGATTTGTAGAACGATTTTTACCCTTATTTCTAAATTTCAGCCCGTTTGGTACCATAGTGCCTGAATAAACTGCTTCCAAAGATCGAACCCAAGTCTGAAATTAGCTACCATAAAAACTATGATTTTTTTAAAAATAACAATATATGGAAAATTATTAAATAGATTCGATTTGTAGAACGATTCTTACCCTTATTTCAAAATTTCAGCCCTTTTGGTACTATTGTGCCTGATTAAACTGCTTCCAAAGGTCGAACCCAAGTCTGAAATAAGCGTTCATAAAAATAATGATTTTTCTAAAATTACAACTTTTTCGAGATTTTGTGACTGAATTCGGTTTGGACAAAGATTCTTATATCTATTCAAAAATTTGGGGTCGTTTGGTACCATAATGACTGACTAAACTGCTTCCAAAGTTTGAACCCAAGTCTGAAATTAGCGTTCATAAAAATGATGATTTTTCTAAAAATACAAATTTTTGGAGATTTTGTGACTGAGTTCGGTTTGGACAGAGATTCTTATATCTATTCAAAAATTTGGGCACGTTTGTTACCATAATGACAGTCTACACTGCTTCCAAAGTTCGAACCCAAGTCTAAAATAAGCGTCCATAAAAATGATGATTTTTTTAAAAATAACACTATATGAAGATATATAAAATGGATTCGATTTGTAGAACGATTCTAACCCTTTTTTCAAAATTTCAGCCCTTTGGTACCATTGTGCCTGACTAAACTGCTTCCAAAGTTCGAACCCAAGTCTGAAATAAGCGTTCATTAAAATGATGATTTTTCTAAAAATAAAACTTTATGGAGATTTTATGACTGAATTCAGTTTGGACAAAGATTCTTATCACTATTCAGAAATTTCAGCCCGTTTGGTACCATGGTGCCTGAATAAACTGCTTCCAAAGATCGAACCCAAGTCTGAAATAAGCGTCCATAAAAATGATGATTTTTTTAAAAATAACACAATATGGAGATATATAAAATGGATTCGATTTGTAGAACGATTCTTACCCTTATTTCAAAATTTCAGCCCTTTTGGTACCATTGTGCCTGACTAAACTGCTACCAAAGTTCGAACCCAAGTCTGAAATAAGCGTTCATAAAAATGATGATTTTTCTAAAAATACAACTTTATGGAGATTTTATGACTGAATTCAATTTGGACAAAGATTGTAACCACTATTCCAAAATTTCAGCCCGTTTGGTATTCAAAAATTTGGGCTCGTTTGTTAGCATAATGACAGTCTACACTGCTTCCAAAGTTCGAACCCAAGTCTAAAATAAGCGTCCATAAAAATGATGATTTTTTTAAAAATAACACTATATAGAGATATATAAAATGGATTCGATTTGTAGAACGATTCTTACCCTTTTTTCAAAATTTCAGCCCTTTGGTACCATAGTTCCTGAAAAAACTGCTTCCAAAGATCGAACCCAAGTCTGAAATTAGCGTACATAAAAATGATGATTTTTCTAAAAATAAAACTTTTTGGAGATTTTGTGACTGAATTCGGTTTGGACAAAGATTCTTATATCTATTCAAAAATTTGGGCTCGTTTGGTACCATAATGACTTACTAAACTGCTTCCAAAGTTCGAACCCAAGTCTGAAATAAGCGTTCATAAAAATGGTGATTTTTCTAAAAATACAACTTTTTGGAGATTTTGTGTCTGAATTCGGTTTGGACGAAGATTCTTATATCTATTCAAAAATTTGGGCTCGTTTGGTAGCATAATGACAGTCTACACTGCTTCCAAAGTTCGAACCCAAGTCTAAAATAAGCGTCCATAAAAATGATGATTTTTCTAAAAATAATATTTTTTGGAGATTTTGTTTAATGAATTCGATTTTAACCATAATTCTTATCACTATTCCAAAATTTCAGCCAATTTGGTATAAGAGAGCCTGAAAAAACTGCTTCCAAAGTTCGAACCCAAGTCTGAAATTAGCGTCCATAAAAATGATGATTTTTTTAAAAATAACACTATACGGAGATTTATAAAATGGATTTGATTTGTAGAACGATTCTAACCTTTATTTCAAAATTTCAGCCCTTTTGGTACCATAGTGCCTGACTAAACTGCTTCCAAAGTTCGAACCCAAGTCTGAAATAAGCGTTCATAAAAATGATGATTTTTCTAAAAATTCAACTTTTTGGATATTTTGTGTCTGAATTCGGTTTGGACGAAGATTCTTATATCTATTCAAAAATTTGGGCTCGTTTGGTACCATAATGAATGACTAAACTGCTTCCAAAAATAGAACCCAAGTCTGAAATTAGCGTTCATAAAAATGATGATTTTTCTAAAAATACAATTTTTTGGAGATTTTAGGGCAGAATTCGGTTTGGACAATGATTCTTATATCTATTCAAAAATTTGGGCTCGTTTGGTACCATAATGAATGACTAAACTGCTTCCAAAGATCGAACCCAAGTCTGAAATTAGCGTCCATTAAAATGATGATTTTTTTAAAAATAACACTATATGGAAAATTATTAACTTGATTCGATTTGTAGAACGATTTTTACCCTAATTTCAAAATTTCAGCCCTTTTGGTACCATTGTGCCTGACTAAACTGCTTCCAAAGTTCGAACCCAAGTCTGAAATAAGCGTCCATAAAAATGATGATTTTTTTAAAAATAACACTATATGGAGAGTTATTAAATGGATTCGATTTGTAGAACGAATCTTACCCTTATTTCAAAATTTCAGCCCATTTGGTACCATAGTGCATGACTAAACTGCTTCCAAAGTTCGAACCCAAGTCTGAAATAAGCGTTCATAAAAATGGTAGTTTTTCTAAAAATTAAACTTTTTGGAGATTTTGTGTCTGAATTCGGTTTGGACAAAGATTCTCATCACTATTCAAAAATTTCAGCCCGTTTGTTACCATAGTGCCTGAAAAAACTGCTTCCAAAGATCGAACCCAAGTTTGAAATAAGCGTCCATAAAAATGAAGATTTTTCTAAAAATACAATTTTTTGGAGATTTTGTGACTGAATTCGGTATGGACAAAGATTCTTATATCTATTCAAAAATTTGGGCTCGTTTGGTAGCATAATGACAGTCTACACTGCTTCCAAAGTTCGAACCCAAGTCTAAAATAAGCGTCCATAAAAATGATGATTTTTCTAAAAATACAATTTTTTGGAGATTTTGTTTAATGAATTCGATTTTCACCATAATTCTTATCACTATTCCAAAATTTCAGCCAATTTGGTATAAGAGAGCCTGAAAAAACTGCTTCCAAAGTTCGAACCCAAGTCTGAAATTAACGTCCATAAAAATGATGATTTTTTTAAAAATAACACTATACGGAGATTTATAAAATGGATTTGATTTGTAGAACGATTCTAACCTTTATTTCAAAATTTCAGCCCTTTTGGTACCATAGTGCCTGACTAAACTGCTTCCAAAGATCGAACCCAAGTCTGAAATTAGCGTCCATAAAAATGATGATTTTTTTTAAAATAACACTATATGGAAAATTATTAAATAGATTCGATTTGTAGAACGATTCTTACCCTTATTTCAAAATTTCAGCACTTTTGGTACCATTGTGCCTGACTAAACTGCTTCCAAAGTTCGAAACCAAGTCTGAAATTAGCGTTGATAAAAATGATGATTTTTCTAAAAATAAAACTTTTTGGAGATTTTGTGACTGAATTCGGTTTGGACAAAGATTCTTATATCTATTCAAAAATTTGGATTCGTTTGGTACCATAATGACTGACTAAACTGCTTCCAAAGATCGAACCCAAGTCTGAAATTAGCGTCCATAAAAATGATGATTTTTTTAAAAATAAAACTATATGGAAAATTATTAAATAGATTCGATTTGTAGAACGATTTTTACCCTTATTTCAAAATTTCAGCCCGTTTGGTACCATAGTGCCTGAATAAACTGCTTCCAAAGATCGAACCCAAGTCTGAAATTAGCGACCATAAAAATGATGATTTTTTTAAAAATAACAATATATGGAAAATTATTAAATAGATTCGATTTGTAGAAGGATTCTTACCCTTATTTCAAAATTTCAGCCCTTTTGGTACTATTGTGCCTGATTAAACTGCTTCCAAAGGTCGAACCCAAGTCTGAAATAAGCGTTCATAAAAATAATGATTTTTCTAAAATTACAACTTTTTGGAGATTTTGTGACTGAATTCGGTTTGGACAAAGATTCTTATATCTATTCAAAAATTTGGGGTCGTTTGGTACCATAATGACTTACTAAACTGCTTCCAAAGTTCGAACCCAAGTCTGAAATAAGCGTTCATAAAAATGATGATTTTTCTAAAAATACAACTTTATGGAGATTTTATGACTGAATTTAGTTTGGAGAAAGATTTTTATCACTATTCCAAAATTTCAGCCCGTTTGGTACCATAGTGCCTGAAAAAACTGCTTCCAAACATCGAACCCAAGTCTGAAATTTGCGTACATAAAAATGATGATTTTTCTAAAAATACAACTTTTTGGAGATTTTGTGACTGAATTGGGTTTGGACAAAGATTCTTATATCTATTCAAAAATTTCGGCACGTTTGGTCCCATAAAGACTGACTAAACTGCTTCCAAAGTTCGAACCCAAGTCTGAAATAAAGGTCCATAAAAATGATGATTTTTTTAAAAATAACACTATATGGAGAGTTATTAAATGGATTCGATTTGTAGAACGAATCTTACCCTTATTCCAAAATTTCAGCCCGTTTATAGTGCCTGAAAAAACTGCTTCCAAAGATCGAACCCAAGTCTGAAATTAGCGTGCATAAAAATGATGATTTTTCTAAAAATACAACTTTTTGGAGATTTTATGACTGAATTAAGTTTGGACAAAGATTCTTATCACTATTCCAAAATTTCAGCCCGTTTGGTACCATAGTGCCTGAAAAAACTGCTTCCAAAGATCGAACCCAAGTTTGAAATAAGCGTCCATAAAAATGATGATTTTTCTAAAAATACAACTTTTTGCAGATTTTGTGACTGAATTCGGTTTGGACAAAGATTCTTATCACTATTCAGAAATTTCAGCCCGTTTGGTACCATGGTGCCTGAATAAACTGCTTCCAAAGATCGAACACAAGTCTAAAATAAGCGTCCATAAAAATGATGATTTTTTTTAAAATAACACTATATGGAGAATTATAAAATGGATTCGATTTATAGAACGATTCTTACCCTTTTTTCAAAATTTCAGCCCTTTGGTACCATTGTGCCTGACTAAACTGCTTCCAAAGTTCGAACCCAAGTCTGAAATAAGCGTTCATTAAAATGATGATTTTTCTAAAAATACAACTTTATGGAGATTTTATGACTGAATTCATTTTGGACAAAGATTCTTATCACTTTTCAGAAATTTCAGCCCGTTTGGTACCTTGGTGCCTGAATAAACTGCTACCAAAGTTCGAACCCAAGTCTGAAATAAGCGTCCATAAAAATGATGATTTTTTTAAAAATAACACAATATGGAGATATATAAAATGGATTCGATTTGTAGAACGATTCTTACCCTTATTTCAAAATTTCAGCCCTTTTGGTACCATTGTGCCTGACTAAACTGCTACCAAAGTTCGAACCCAAGTCTGAAATAAGCGTTCATAAAAATGATGATTTTTCTAAAAATACAACATTATGGAGATTTTATGACTGAATTCAGTTTGGACAAAGATTGTAACCCCTATTCCAAAATTTAAGCCCGTTTGGTATTCAAAAATTTGGGCTCGTTTGTTACGATAATGACAGTCTACACTGCTTCCAAAGTTCGAACCCAAGTCTAAAATAAGCGTTCATTAAAATGATGATTTTTCTAAAAATACAACTTTTTGGAGATTTTGTGATTGAATTGGGTTTGGACAAAGATTCTTATATCGATTCAAAAATTTCGGCACGTTTGGTACCATAAAGACTGACTAAACTGGTTCCAAAGTTCGAACCCAAGTCTGAAATAAGCGTTCATAAAAATGATGATTTTTCTAAAAATACAACTTTATGGAGATTTTATGACTGAATTCAGTTTGGACAAAGATTTTTTTCACTATTCAGAAATTTCAGCCCGTTTGGTACCATAGTGCCTGAATAAACTGCTTCCAAAGATCGAACCCAAGTCTGAAATTAGCGTCCATAAAAATGATGATTTTTTTAAAAATAACACTATATGGAAAATTATTAAATAGATTCGATTTGTAGAACGATTCTTACCCTTATTTCAAAATTTCATCCCTTTTGGTACCATTGTGCCTGACTAAACTGCTTCCAAAGTTCGAACCCAAGTCTGAAATAAGCGTCCATAAAAATGATGATTTTTTTAAAAATAACACTATATGGAGAATTATAAAATGTATTCCATTTGTAGAACGATTTTTTTTTTTTTTTTTTTTTTTTTTTTTTTTATTAATATCAATAGCAAAATTTGTACATTATGTAGGTTTAAAGTATAATATAAGTATATTTTTTGTATTTTTTTCACAGTCCTCCTCACTAGGGTTTCCTGTTCTGAGGCGGCCTGTAGTTTTTCTTAAATTTTTGTATTTAGTTTTGAATTGTCTTTACATTGTCTTCATAATGTTTGTAAGTTGATTATTACTTTGATCTCTAAGCCATGTTTTGACTTTTGTTTTAAATATACTCATTTCGTTTATTTTTTTGGTTTCATTTGGTAGAGCATTGAACAATTTTATAGCATGGAATTTATTATTTCTCTGTCCAAAGGATGTGTTCAAACTGGGAGTAATCAGGATATTTTCGCTTTTTGCCCTGGTTGTGTATTTATGTTGGGCAGTGGAGTATTCGGATATGTTTTTTTTCAGTTTAAATAAAATATTTTTTGAATATAGTTTCTGTACATTGTAAACATTGAAGTTTTTGAATATTTCTTCTGTCGGAGTTCTAAGCGGAACTTTCAGTATAGTCTTTAATACTCCTTTTTGTGCTATATTGAGCCGCTCTGTGTGAGTGCTCAAGGCAGACCCCCATCCAGTTATTCCGTACTCTATTTGTGATTGACACAAAGCATAGTATACTTTTTTAATATCGTTTATATTGAGGATATTGCGAATGTTTCTAAAGAAGTATATGTACCTGGTTAGTTTTTTTGTAATTACATCTATATGTGAGTTCCAACGGAGATTATCATCAATTTCAATTCCAAGATATTTGATGCTTTTGGAGTGTGCTATAGTGGGACAGAGGCATGATAAGCCTTGATTTTTTTGATAAATTCCTTGGCATGAATGTAATTTGAGATTAAGGTCCTCTGACGGCTGCCCTCTGGCTGTTTTAGAAAATGTCAGATATTTTGTTTTATTGACATTAAGCGTCAGGGAGTTTCTTTTAAGCCAGTTTTGCAGGAGACCAAGTCCATGTTCAGCTTCTTTGTAGGTATTTATCCAATCTTTTTCTTTAAATAAAATTACTGTGTCATCAGCAAAACTAATGATTTTTCCTCTTGTTTCTAGGTTACAGATATCATTAATGTATATTAAAAATAATATCGGACCTAGTACGCTTCCTTGTGGTACTCCATGGTTGATAAGAAGAGGTTTGCTTTTTCTCTTGTTAATTTGGACGCTCTGTGTACGCTCCGTCATATAGCTTTTTAGTAAGTTTAGTGTTGTACATGACATACCAATTTTTGAAAGTTTTGAAAAAAGTATTTTGTGATCTATTGTGTCAAAAGCCTTTTGTAAGTCTATGAAGATTGCCAAAGTTTTTTCTCCACTGTCTAAACTTTTAGTGATCATATCGGTAATTTTTTCTATGGCGTCACTAGTACTTAAGTTCTCTCTAAATCCATACTGAGTTTTTGATAATTTTTTATTGTCTTCTAAGTAGGATAAGAGTTGTTTTTTTAAGTATTCTTTCCAATATTTTTGAAAATGCAAAAATATTGGAAAGAATTCATACCCTTATTTCAAAATTTCAGCCCTTTTGGTACCATTGTGCCTGACTAAACTGCTTCCAAAGTTCGAACCCAAGTCTGAAATTAGCGTTGATAAAAATGATGATTTTTGTAAAAATACAACTTTTTGCAGATTTTAAGACTGAATTCGGTTTGGACAAAGATTCTTATCACTATTCAGAAATTTCAGCCCGTTTGGTACCATGGTGTCTGAATAAACTGCTTCCAAAGATCGAACCCAAGTCTGAAATTAGCGTCCATAAAAATGATGATTTTTTTAAAAATAACACTATATGGAAAATTATTAAATAGATTCGATTTGTAGAACGATTCTTACCCTTATTTCAAAATTTCAGCCCTTTTGGTACCATTGTGCCTGACTAAACTGCTTCCAAAGTTCGAAACCAAGTCTGAAATTAGCGTTGATAAAAATGATGATTTTTCTAAAAAGAAAACTTTTTGGAGATTTTGTGACTGAATTCGGTTTGGACAAAGATTCTTATATCTATTCAAAAATTTGGATTCGTTTGGTACCATAATGACTGACTAAACTGCTTCCAAAGATCGAACCCAAGTCTGAAATTAGCGTCCATAAAAATGATGATTTTTTTAAAAATAAAACTATATGGAAAATTATTAAATAGATTCGATTTGTAGAACGATTTTTACCCTTATTTCAAAATTTCAGCCCGTTTGGTACCATAGTGCCTGACTAAACTGCTTCCAAAGTTCGAACCCAAGTCTGAAATTAGCGTTCATAAAAATGATGATTTTTCTAAAAATACAAATTTTTGGAGATTTTGTGACTGAGTTCGGTTTGGACAGAGATTCTTATATCTATTCAAAAATTTGGGCACGTTTGTTACCATAATGACAGTCTACACTGCTTCCAAAGTTCGAACCCAAGTCTAAAATAAGCGTTCATTAAAATTATGATTTTTCTAAAAATACAACTTTATGGAGATTTTATGACTGAATTCAGTTTGGACAAAGATTCTTATCACTATTCAGAAATTTCAGCCCGTTTGGTACCATAATGACTGACTAAACTGCTTCCAAAGATCGAACCCAAGTCTGAAATGAGCGTCCATAAAAATGATGATTTTATTAAAAATAAAACTATATGGAAAATTATTAAATTGATTCGATTTGTAGAACGATTTTTACCCTTATTTCAAAATTTCAGCCCTTTTGGTACCATTGTGCCTTACTAAACTGCTTCCAAAGTTCGAACCCAAGTCTGAAATAAGCGTCCATAAAAATGATGATTTTTTTAAAAATAACACTATATGGAGAGTTATTAAATGGATTCGATTTGTATAACGAATCTTACCCTTATTTCAAAATTTCAGCCCATTTGGTACCATAGTGCATGACTAAACTGCTTCCAAAGTTCGAACCCAAGTCTGAAATAAGCGTTCATAAAAATGTTAGTTTTTCTAAAAATTAAACTTTTTGGAGATTTTGTGTCTGAATTCGGTTTGGACGAAGATTCTCATCACTATTCAAAAATTTCAGCCCGTTTGGTACCATAGTGCCTGAATAAACTGCTTCCAAAGATCGAACCCAAGTCTGAAATTAGCTATCATAAAAATGATGATTTTTTTAAAAATAACAATATATGGAAAATTATTAAATAGATTCGATTTGTAGAACGATTCTTACCCTTATTCCAACATTTCAGCCAATTTGGTACAAGAGAGCCTGAAAAAACTGCTTCCAAAGTTCGAACCCAAGTCTGAAATAAGCGTCCATAAAAATGATGATTTTTTTAAAAATAACACTATATGGAGAGTTATTAAATGGATTCGATTTGTATAACGAATCTTACCCTTATTTCAAAATTTCAGCCCATTTGGTACCATAGTGCATGACTAAACTGCTTCCAAAGTTCGAACCCAAGTCTGAAATAAGCGTTCATAAAAATGTTAGTTTTTCTAAAAATTAAACTTTTTGGAGATTTTGTGACTGAATTGGGTTTGGACAAAGATTCTTAAATCTATTCAAAAATTTCGGCACGTTTGGTACCATAAAGATTGACTAAACTGCTTCCAAAGTTCGAACCCAAGTCTGAAATTAGCGAACATAAAAATGATGATTTTTCTAAAAATACAACTTTTTGGAGATTTTGTGACTGAATTGGGTTTGGACAAAGATTCTTAAATCTATTCAAAAATTTCGGCACGTTTGGTACCATAAAGATTGACTAAACTGCTTCCAAAGTTCGAACCCAAGTCTGAAATAAGCGTTCATAAAAATGATGATTTTTCTAAAAATACAACTTTATGGAGATTTTATGACTGAATTCAGTTTGGACAAAGATTCTTATCACTATTCAGAAATTTCAGCCCGTTTGGTACCATGGTGCCTGAATAAACTGCTTCCAAAGTTCGAACCCAAGTCTGAAATAAGCGTTCATAAAAATGATGATTTTTCTAAAAATACAACTTTTTGCAGATTTTGTCAATGAATTCGGTTTGGACAAAGATTCTTATCACTATTCAGAAATTTCAGCCCGTTTGGTACCATGGTGCCTGAATAAACTGCTTCCAAAGATCGAACACAAGTCTAAAATAAGCGTCCATAAAAATGATGATTTTTTTAAAAATAACACTATATGGAGAATTATAAAATGGATTCGATTTATAGAACGATTCTTACCCTTTTTTCAAAATTTCAGCCCTTTGGTACCATTGTGCCTGACTAAACTGCTTCCAAAGTTCGAACCCAAGTCTGAAATAAGCGTTCATTAAAATGATGATTTTTCTAAAAATACAACTTTATGGAGATTTTATGACTGAATTCAGTTTGGACAAAGATTCTTATCACTATTCAGAAATTTCAGCCCGTTTGGTACCATTGTGCCTGACTAAACTGCTTCCAAAGTTCGAACCCAAGTCTGAAATAAGCGTTCATTAAAATGATGATTTTTCTAAAAATACAACTTTATGGAGATTTTATGACTGAATTCAGTTTGGACAAAGATTTTTATCACTATTCAGAAATTTCAGCCCGTTTGGTACCATAGTGCCTGAATAAACTGCTTCCAAAGATCGAACCCATGTCTGAAATTAGCGTCCATAAAAATGATGATTTTTTTAAAAATAACACTATATGGAAAATTATTAAATAGATTCGATTTGTAGAACGATTCTTACCCTTATTTCAAAATTTCATCCCTTTTGGTACCATTGTGCCTGACTAAACTGCTTCCAAAGTTCGAACCCAAGTCTGAAATAAGCGTCCATAAAAATGATGATTTTTTTAAAAATAACACTATATGGAGAATTATAAAATGTATTCCATTTGTAGAACGATTCATACCCTTATGTCAAAATTTCAGCCCTTTTGGTACCATTGTGCCTGACTAAACTGCTTCCAAAGTTCGAACCCAAGTCTGAAATTAGCGTTGATAAAAATGATGATTTTTGTAAAAATACAACTTTTTGCAGATTTTGTGACTGAATTCGGTTTGGACAAAGATTCTTATCACTATTCAGAAATTTCAGCCCGTTTGGTACCATGGTGTCTGAATAAACTGCTTCCAAAGATCGAACCCAAGTCTGAAATTAGCGTCCATAAAAATGATGATTTTTTTAAAAATAACACTATATGGAAAATTATTAAATAGATTCGATTTGTAGAACGATTCTTACCCTTATTTCAAAATTTCAGCCCTTTTGGTACCATTGTGCCTGACTAAACTGCTTCCAAAGTTCGAAACCAAGTCTGAAATTAGCGTTGATAAAAATGATGATTTTTCTAAAAATAAAACTTTTTGGAGATTTTGTGACTGAATTCGGTTTGGACAAAGATTCTTATATCTATTCAAAAATTTGGATTCGTTTGGTACCATTGTGCCTGACTAAACTGCTTCCAAAGTTCGAACCCAAGTCTGAAATAAGCGTCCATAAAAATGATGATTTTTTTAAAATTAACACTATATGGAGAGTTATTAAATGGATTCGATTTGTAGAACGAATCTTACCCTTATTTCAAAATTTCAGCCCATTTGGTACCATAGTGCATGAATAAACTGCTTCCAAAGTTCGAACCCAAGTCTGAAATAAGCGTTCATAAAAATGGTAGTTTTTCTAAAAATTAAACTTTTTGGAGATTTTGTGTCTGAATTCGGTTTGGACGAAGATTCTCATCACTATATAAAAATATATCACTATTCAGAAATTTCAGCCCTTTTGGTACCATTGTGCCTGACTAAACTGCTTCCAAAGTTCGAACCCAAGTCTGAAATAAGCGTTCATTAAAATGATGATTTTTCTAAAAATACAACTTTATGGAGATTTTATGACTGAATTCAGTTTGGACAAAGATTCTTATCACTATTCAGAAATTTCAGCCCGTTTGGTACCATGGTGCCTGAATAAACTGCTTCCAAAGATCGAACCCAAGTCTGAAATAAGCGTCCATAAAAATGATGATTTTTTTAAAAATAACACAATATGGAGATATATAAAATGGATTCGATTTGTAGAACGATTCTTACCCTTATTTCAAAATTTCAGCCCTTTTGGTACCATTGTGCCTGACTAAACTGCTACCAAAGTTCGAACCCAAGTCTGAAATAAGCGTTCATAAAAATGATGATTTTTCTAAAAATACAACTTTAACGAGATTTTATGACTGAATTCAATTTGGACAAAGATTGTAACCACTATTCCAAAATTTCAGCCCGTTTGGTATTCAAAAATTTGGGCTCGTTTGTTACCATAATGACTGACTAAACTGCTTCCAAAGTTCGAACCCAAGTCTAAAATAAGCGTTCATTAAAATGATGATTTTTCTAAAAATACAACTTTATGGAGATTTTATGACTGAATTCAGTTTGGACAAAGATTCTTATCACTATTCAGAAATTTCAGCCCTTTTGGTACCATTGTGCCTGACTAAACTGCTTCCAAAGTTCGAACCCAAGTCTGAAATAAGCGTTCGTTAAAATGATGATTTTTCTAAAAATACATCTTTATGGAGATTTTATGACTGAATTCAGTTTGGACAAAGATTCTTATCACTATTCAGAAATTTCAGCCCGTTTGGTACCATGGTGCCTGAATAAACTGCTTCCAAAGATCGAACCCAAGTCTAAAATAAGCGTCCATAAAAATGATGATTTTTTTTAAAAATATCACTATATGGAGATTTATAAAATGGATTCGATTTGTAGAACGATTCTTACCCTTATTTCAAAATTTCAGCCCTTTTGGTACCATTGTGCCTGACTAAACTGCTACCAAAGTTCGAACCCAAGTCTGAAATAAGCGTTCATAAAAATGATGATTTTTCTAAAAATACAACTTTATGGAGATTTTATGACTGAATTCAGTTTGGACAAAGATTGTAACCACTATTCCAAAATTTCAGCCCGTTTGGTACCATAGTGCCTGAAAAAACTGCTTCCAAAGATCGAACCCAAGTCTGAAATTAGCGTACATAAAAATGATGATTTTTCTAAAAATACAACTTTTTGGAGATTTTGTGACTGAATTGGGTTTGGACAAAGATTCTTATATCTATTCAAAAATTTGGGCACGTTTGTTACCATAATGAAAGTCTACACTGCTTCCAAAGTTCGAACCCAAGTCTAAAATAAGCGTCCATAAAAATGATGATTTTTTTAAAAATAACACTATATGGAGATATATATAATGGATTCGATTTGTAGAACGATTCTTACCCTTTTTTCAAAATTTCAGCCCTTTTGTACCATTGTGCCTGACTAAACTGCTTCCAAAGTTCGAACCCAAGTCTGAAATAAGCGTCCATAAAAATGATGATTTTTTTAAAAATAACACTATATGGAAAATTATTAAATAGATTCGATTCGTAGAACGATTCTTACCCTTATTTCAATATTTCAGCCCTTTTGGTACCATTGTGCCTGACTAAACTGCTTCCAAAGTTCGAACCCAAGTCTGAAATAAGCGTCCATAAAAAAGATGATTTTTTTAAAATTAACACTATATGGAGAGTTATTAAATGGATTCGATTTGTAGAACGAATCTTACCCTTATTTCAAAATTTCAGCCCATTTGGTACCATAGTGCATGACTAAACTGCTTCCAAAAGTTGAACCCAAGTCTGAAATAAGCGTTCATAAAAATGGTAGTTTTTCTAAAAATTAAACTTTTTGGAGATTTTGTGTCTGAATTCGGTTTGGACGAAGATTCTCATCACTATATAAAAATAAATCACTATTCAGAAATTTCAACCCGTTTGGTACCATAATGACTGACTAAACTGCTTCCAAAGTTCGAACCCAAGTCTGAAATTAGCGTTCATAAAAATGATGATTTTTCTAAAAATACAAATTTTTGGAGATTTTGTGACTGAGTTCGGTTTGGACAGAGATTCTTATATCTATTCAAAAATTTGGGCACGTTTGTTACCATAATGACAGTCTACACTGCTTCCAAAGTTCGAACCCAAGTCTAAAATAAGCGTCCATAAAAATGATGATTTTTTTAAAAATAACACTATATGGAGATATATATAATGGATTCGATTTGTAGAACGATTCTTACCCTTTTTTCAAAATTTCAGCCCTTTTGTACCATTGTGCCTGACTAAACTGCTTCCAAAGTTCGAACCCAAGTCTGAAATAAGCGTCCATAAAAATGATGATTTTTTTAAAAATAACACAATATGGAGATATATAAAATGGATTCGATTTGTAGAACGATTCTTACCCTTATTTCAAAATTTCAGCCCTTTTGGTACCATTGTGCCTGACTAAACTGCTACCAAAGTTCGAACCCAAGTCTGAAATAAGCGTTCATAAAAATGATGATTTTTCTAAAAATACAACTTTATGGAGATTTTATGACTGAATTCAGTTTGGACAAAGATTGTAACCACTATTCCAAAATTTCAGCCCGTTTGGTACCATAGTGCATGAAAAAACTGCTTCCAAAGATCGAACCCAAGTCTGAAATAAGCGTTCATAAAAATAATGATTTTTCTAAAAGTACAACTTTTTGGAGATTTTGTGACTGAATTCGGTTTGGACAAAGATTATTATATCTATTCAAAAATTTGGGCACGTTTGTTACCATAATGACAGTCTACACTGCTTCCAAAGTTCGAACCCAAGTCTAAAATAAGCGTCCATAAAAATGATGAT
Source organism: Hesperophylax magnus (assembly GCA_026573805.1). Classification (NCBI taxonomy): domain Eukaryota; kingdom Metazoa; phylum Arthropoda; class Insecta; order Trichoptera; family Limnephilidae; genus Hesperophylax; species Hesperophylax magnus. The sequence continues at coordinate 4,406,503 of JAIUSX010000184.1, read as the reverse complement.
TTTTTTAAAAATAACACTATATGGAGATATATAAAATGGATTCGATTTGTAGAACGATTCTTACCCTTTTTTCAAAATTTTAGCCCTTTGGTACCATAGTGCCTGAAAAAACTGCTTCCAAAGATCGAACCCAAGTCTGAAATTAGCGTACATAAAAATGATGATTTTTCTAAAAATACAACTTTTTGGAGATTTTGTGACTGAATTGGGTTTGAACAAAGATTCTTATATCTATTCAAAAATTTCGGCACGTTTGGTAAAATAAAGACTGACTAAACTGCTTCCAAAGTTCGAACCCAAGTCTGAAATAAGCGTCCATAATAATGATGATTTTTTTAAAAATAACACTATATGGAGAGTTATTAAATGGATTCGATTTGTAGAACGAATCTTACCCTTATTCCAAAATTTCAGCCCGTTTGGTACCATAGTGCCTGAAAAAACTGCTTCCAAAGATCGAACCCAAGTCTGAAATTAGCGTACATAAAAATGATGATTTTTCTAAAAATACAACTTTTTGGAGATTTTGTGACTGAATTCGGTTTGGACAAAGATTCTTATATCTATTCAAAAATTTGGGCTCGTTTGGTACCATAATGACTTACTAAACTGCTTCCAAAGTTCGAACCAAAGTCTGAAATAAGCGTTCATAAAAATAATGATTTTTCTAAAAATACAACTTTATGGAGATTTTATGACTGAATTTAGTTTGGACAAAGATTTTTATCACTATTCCAAAATTTCAGCCCGTTTGGTACCATAGTGCCTGAAAAAACTGCTTCCAAAGATAAAAAACCAAGTCTGAAATTAGCGTACATAAAAATGATGATTTTTCTAAAAATACAACTTTTTGGAGATTTTGTGACTGAATTGGGTTTGGACAAAGATTCTTATATCTATTCAAAAATTTCGGCACGTTTGGTACCATAAAGACTGACTAAACTGCTTCCAAAGTTCGAACCCAAGTCTGAAATAAGCGTCCATAAAAATGATGATTTTTTTAAAAATAACACTATACGGATAATTATTAAATAGATTCGATTCGTAGAACGATTCTTACCCTTATTTCAAAAGTTCAGCCCTTTTGGTACCATTGTGCCTGACTAAACTGCTTCCAAAGTTCGAAACCAAGTCTGAAATTAGCGTTGATAAAAATGATGATTTTTCTAAAAATAACACTATATGGAGAGTTATTAAATGGATTCGATTTGTATAACGAATCTTACCCTTATTTAAAAATTTCAGCCCATTTCGTACCATAGTGCATGACTAAACTGCTTCCAAAGTTCGAAACCAAGTCTGAAATAAGCGTTCATAAAAATGGTAGTTTTTCTAAAAATTAAACTTTATGGAGATTTTGTGACTGAATTCGGTTTGGACAAAGATTCTTATATCTATTCAAAAATTTGGATTCGTTTGTTACCATAATGACAGGCTTCACTGCTTCCAAAGTTCGAACCCAAGTCTGAAATAAGCGTCCATAAAAATGATGATTTTTTTAACAATACAACTTTTTGGAGATTTTGTGACTGAATTCGGTTTGGACAGAGATTCTTATATCTATTCAAAAATTTGGGCTCGTTTGTTACCATAATGACAGGCTACACTGCTTCCAAAGTTCGAACCCAAGTCTGAAATAAGCGTACATAAAAATGATGATTTTTCTAAAAATACATCTTTTTGGAGATTTTATGACTGAATTGGGTTTGGACAAAGATTCTTATATCTATTCAAAAATTTCGGCACGTTTGGTACCATAAAGACTGACTTAACTTCTTCCAAAGTTCGAACCCAAGTCTGAAATAAGCGTTCATAAAAATGATGATTTTTCTAAAAATACAACTTTATGGAGATTTTATGACTGAATTCAGTTTGGACAAAGATTTTTATCACTATTCAGAAATTTCAGCCCGTTTTGTACCAATTTTCCTTAATAAACTGCTTCCAAAGATCGAACCCAAGTCTGAAATTAGCGTCCATAAAAATGATGATTTTTTTAAAAATAACACTCTATGGAAAATTATTAAATAGATTCGATTTGTAGAAAGATTCTTACCCTTATTTCAAAATTTCAGCTCTTTTGGTACCATTGTGCCTGACTAAACTGCTTCCAAAGTTCGAACCCAAGTCTGAAATAAGCGTTCATAAAAATGATGATTTTTCTAAAAATACAACTTTTTGGAGATTTTGTTACTGAATTCGGTTTGGACAAAGATTCTTATCACTATTCAGAAATTTCAGCCCGTTTGTCACCATGGTGTCTGAATAAACTGCTTCCAAAGATCGAACCCAAGTCTGAAATTAGCGTCCATAAAAATGATGATTTTTTTAAAAATAACACTATATGGAAAATTATTAAATATATTCGATTTGTAGAACGATTCTTACCCTTATTTCAAAATTTCATCCCTTTTGGTACCATTGTGCCTGACTAAACTGCTTCCAAAGTTCGAAACCAAGTCTGAAATTAGCGTTGATAAAAATGATGATTTTTCTAAAAATAAAACTTTTTGGAGATTTTGTGACTGAATTCGGTTTGGACAAAGAATCTTATATATATTCAAAAATTTGGGCTCGTTTGTTACCATAATGACAGGCTACACTGCTTCCAAAGTTCGAACCCAAGTCTGAAATAAGCGTCCATAAAAATGATGATTTTTTTAAAAATAACACTATATGGAGAATTATAAATGGATTCCATTTGTAGAACGATTCATACCCTTATTTCAAAATTTCAGCCCTTTTGGTACCATTGTGCCTGACTAAACTGCTTCCAAAGTTCGAACCCAAGTCTGAAATTAGCGTTGATAAAAATGATGATTTTTCTAAAAATACAACTTTTTGCAGATTTTGTGACTGAATTCGGCTTGGACAAAGATTCTTATCACTATTCAGAAATTTCAGCCCGTTTGGTACCATGGTGTCTGAATAAACTGCTTCCAAAGATCGAACCCAAGTCTGAAATTAGCGTCCATAAAAATGATGATTTTTTTAAAAATAACACTATATGGAAAATTATTAAATATATTCGATTTGTAGAACGATTCTTACCCTTATTTCAAAATTTCATCCCTTTTGGTACCATTGTGCCTGACTAAACTGCTTCCAAAGTTCGAAACCAAGTCTGAAATTATCGTTGATAAAAATGATGATTTTTCTAAAAATAAAACTTTTTGGAGATTTTGTGACTGAATTCGGTTTGGACAAAGAATCTTATATGTATTCAAAAATTTGGGCTCGTTTGTTACCATAATGACAGGCTACACTGCTTCCAAAGTTCGAACCCAAGTCTGAAATAAGCGTCCATAAAAATGATGATTTTTTTAAAAATAACACTATATGGAGAATTATAAAATGGATTCCATTTGTAGAACGATTCATTCCCTTATTTCAAAATTTCAGCCCTTTTGGTACCATTGTGCCTGACTAAACTGCTTCCAAAGTTCGAACCCAAGTCTGAAATTAGCGTTGATAAAAATGATGATTTTTCTAAAAATACAACTTTTTGCAGATTTTGTGACTGAATTCGGCTTGGACAAAGATTCTTATCACTATTCAGAAATTTCAGCCCGTTTGGTACCATGGTGTCTGAATAAACTGCTTCCAAAGATCGAACCCAAGTCTGAAATTAGCGTCCATAAAAATGATGATTTTTTTAAAAATAAAACTATATGGAAAATTATTAAATTGATTCGATTTGTAGAACGATTATTACCCTTATTTCAAAATTTCAGCCCTTTTGGTACCATTGTGCCTTACTAAACTGCTTCCAAAGTTCGAACCCAAGTCTGAAATAAGCGTCCATAAAAATGATGATTTTTTTAAAAATAACACTATATGGAGAGTTATTAAATGGATTCGATTTGTATAACGAATCTTACCCTTATTTCAAAATTTCAGCCCATTTGGTACCATAGTGCATGACTAAACTGCTTCCAAAGTTCGAACCCAAGTCTGAAATAAGCGTTCATAAAAATGGTAGTTTTTCTAAAAATTAAACTTTTTGGAGATTTTGTGTCTGAATTCGGTTTGGACATAGATTCTTATATCTATTCAAAAATTTCGGCACGTTTGGTACCATAAAGACTGACTTAACTTCTTCCAAAGTTCGAACCCAAGTCTGAAATAAGCGTTCATAAAAATGATGATTTTTCTAAAAATACAACTTTATGGAGATTTTATGACTGAATTCAGTTTGGACAAAGATTTTTATCACTATTCAGAAATTTCAGCCCGTTTTGTACCAATTTCCCTTAATAAACTGCTTCCAAAGATCGAACCCAAGTCTGAAATTAGCGTCCATAAAAATGATGATTTTTTTAAAAATAACACTCTATGGAAAATTATTAAATAGATTCGATTTGTAGAAAGATTCTTACCCTTATTTCAAAATTTCAGCTCTTTTGGTACCATTGTGCCTGACTAAACTGCTTCCAAAGTTCGAACCCAAGTCTGAAATAAGCGTTCATAAAAATGATGATTTTTCTAAAAATACAACTTTTTGGAGATTTTGTTACTGAATTCGGTTTGGACAAAGATTCTTATCACTATTCAGAAATTTCAGCCCGTTTGTTACCATGGTGTCTGAATAAACTGCTTCCAAAGATCGAACCCAAGTCTGAAATTAGCGTCCATAAAAATGATGATTTTTTTAAAAATAACACTATATGGAAAATTATTAAATATATTCGATTTGTAGAACGATTCTTACCCTTATTTCAAAATTTCATCCCTTTTGGTACCATTGTGCCTGACTAAACTGCTTCCAAAGTTCGAAACCAAGTCTGAAATTAGCGTTGATAAAAATGATGATTTTTCTAAAAATAAAACTTTTTGGAGATTTTGTGACTGAATTCGGTTTGGACAAAGAATCTTATATATATTCAAAAATTTGGGCTCGTTTGTTACCATAATGACAGGCTACACTGCTTCCAAAGTTCGAACCCAAGTCTGAAATAAGCGTCCATAAAAATGATGATTTTTTTAAAAATAACACTATATGGAGAATTATAAAATGGATTCCATTTGTAGAACGATTCATACCCTTATTTCAAAATTTCAGCCCTCTTGGTACCATTGTGCCTGACTAAACTGCTTCCAAAGTTCGAACCCAAGTCTGAAATTAGCGTTGATAAAAATGATGATTTTTCTAAAAATACAACTTTTTGCAGATTTTGTGACTGAATTCGGCTTGGACAAAGATTCTTATCACTATTCAGAAATTTCAGCCCGTTTGGTACCATGGTGTCTGAATAAACTGCTTCCAAAGATCGAACCCAAGTCTGAAATTAGCGTCCATAAAAATGATGATTTTTTTAAAAATAACACTATATGGAAAATTATTAAATATATTCGATTTGTAGAACGATTCTTACCCTTATTTCAAAATTTCATCCCTTTTGGTACCATTGTGCCTGACTAAACTGCGTCCAAAGTTCGAAACCAAGTCTGAAATTATCGTTGATAAAAATGATGATTTTTCTAAAAATAAAACTTTTTGGAGATTTTGTGACTGAATTCGGTTTGGACAAAGAATCTTATATCTATTCAAAAATTTGGGCTCGTTTGTTACCATAATGACAGGCTACACTGCTTCCAAAGTTCGAACCCAAGTCTGAAATAAGCGTCCATAAAAATGATGATTTTTTTAAAAATAACACTATATGGAGAATTATAAAATGGATTCCATTTGTAGAACGATTCATACCCTTATTTCAAAATTTCAGCCCTTTTGGTACCATTGTGCCTGACTAAACTGCTTCCAAAGTTCGAACCCAAGTCTGAAATTAGCGTTGATAAAAATGATGATTTTTCTAAAAATACAACTTTTTGCAGATTTTGTGACTGAATTCGGCTTGGACAAAGATTCTTATCACTATTCAGAAATTTCAGCCCGTTTGGTACCATGGTGTCTGAATAAACTGCTTCCAAAGATCGAACCCAAGTCTGAAATTAGCGTCCATAAAAATGATGATTTTTTTAAAAATAAAACTATATGGAAAATTATTAAATTGATTCGATTTGTAGAACGATTTTTACCCTTATTTCAAAATTTCAGCCCTTTTGGTACCATTGTGCCTTACTAAACTGCTTCCAAAGTTCGAACCCAAGTCTGAAATAAGCGTCCATAAAAATGATGATTTTTTTAAAAATAACACTATATGGAGAGTTATTAAATGGATTCGATTTGTATAACGAATCTTACCCTTATTTCAAAATTTCAGCCCATTTGGTACCATAGTGCATGACTAAACTGCTTCCAAAGTTCGAACCCAAGTCTGAAATAAGCGTTCATAAAAATGGTAGTTTTTCTAAAAATTAAACTTTTTGGAGATTTTGTGTCTGAATTCGGTTTGGACGAAGATTCTCATCACTATTCAAAAATTTCAGCCCGTTTGGTACCATAGTGCCTGAATAAACTGCTTCCAAAGATCGAACCCAAGTCTGAAATTAGCTATCATAAAAATGATGATTTTTTTAAAAATAACAATATATGGAAAATTATTAAATAGATTCGATTTGTAGAACGATTCTTACCCTTATTCCAAAATTTCAGCCAATTTGGTACAAGAGAGCCTGAAAAAACTGCTTCCAAAGTTCGAACTCAAGTCTGAAATTAGCGTCCATAAAAATGATGATTTTGTTAAAAATAACACTATATGGAGAGTTATTAAATGGATTCGATTTGTAGAACGAATCTTACCCTTATTCCAAAATTTCAGCCCGTTTGGTACCATAGTGCCTGAAAAAACTGCTTCCAAAGATCGAACACAAGTCTGAAATTAGCGTACATAAAAATGATGATTTTTCTAAAAATACAACTTTTTGGAGATTTTGTGACTTAATTGGGTTTGGACAAAGATTCTTAAATCTATTCAAAAATTTTGGCACGTTTGGTACCATAAAGATTGACTAAACTGCTTCCAAAGTTCGAACCCAAGTCTGAAATAAGCGTTCATAAAAATGATGATTTTTCTAAAAATACAACTTTATGGAGATTTTATGACTGAATTCAGTTTGGACAAAGATTTTTATCACTATTCTGAAATTTCAGTTCGTTTGGTACCATAGTGCCTGAATAATCTGCTTCCAAAGATCGAACCCAAGTCTGAAATTAGCGTCCATAAAAATGATGATTTTTTTAAAAATAACACTATATGGAAAATTATTAAATAGATTCGATTTGTAGAACGATTCTTACCCTTATTTCATAATTTCAGCTCTTTTGGTACCATTGTGCCTGACTAAACTGCTTCCAAAGTTCGAACCCAAGTCTGAAATTTGCGTTCATAAAAATGAAGATTTTTCTAAAAATACAACTTTTTGGAGATTTTGTTACTGAATTCGGTTTGGACAAAGATTCTTATATCTATTCAAAAATTTGGGCTTGTTTGGTACCATAATGACTGACTAAACTGCTTCCAAAGTTCGAACCCAAGTCTGAAATTAGCGTTGATAAAAATGATGATTTTTCTAAAAATACAACTTTTTGTAGATTTTGTTACTGAATTGGGTTTGGACAAAGATTCTTAAATCTATTCAAAAATTTCGGCACGTTTGGTACCATAAAGATTGACTAAACTGCTTCCAAAGTTCGAACCCAAGTCTGAAATAAGCGTTCATAAAAATGATGATTTTTCTAAAAATACAACTTTATGGAGATTTTATGACTGAATTCAGTTTGGACAAAGATTTTTATCACTATTCAGAAATTTCAGCCCGTTTGGTACCATAGTGCCTGAATAAACTGCTTCCAAAGATCGAACCCAAGTCTGAAATTAGCATCCATAAAAATGATGATTTTTTTAAAAATAACACTATATGGAAAATTATTAAATAGATTCGATTTGTAGAACGATTCTTACCCTTATTTCAAAATTTCAGCTCTTTTGGTACCATTGTGCCTGACTAAACTGCTTCCAAAGTTCGAACCCAAGTCTGAAACTAGCGTTCATAAAAATGATGTTTTTTTCAAAAATACAACGTTTTGGAGATTTTGTGACTGAATTGGGTTTGGACACAGATTCTTAAATCTATTCAAAAATTTCGGCACGTTTGGTACCATAAAGATTGACTAAACTGCTTCCAAAGTTCGAACCCAAGTCTGAAATATGCGTTCATAAAAATGGTGATTTATCTAAAATTACAACTTTTTGGAGATTTTGTGTCTGAATTCGGTTTGGACGAAGATTCTTATATCTATTCAAAAATTTGGGTTCGTTTGGTAGCATAATGACAGTCTACACTGCTTCCAAAGTTCGAACCCAAGTCTAAAATAAGCGTCCATAAAAATGATGATTTTTCTAAAAATACAATTTTTTGGAGATTTTGTTTAATGAATTCGATTTTAACCATAATTCTTATCACTACTCCAAAATTTTAGCCAATTTGGTACAAGAGAGCCTGAAAAAACTTTTTCCAAAGTTCGAACCCAAGTCTGAAATTAGCGTTCATAAAAATGGTGATTTATCTAAAAATACAACTTTTTGGAGATTTTGTGTCTGAATTCGGTTTGGACGAAGATTCTTATATCTATTCAATAATTTGGGCTCGTTTGGTAGCATAATGACAGTCTACACTACTTCCAAAGTTCGAACCCAAGTCTAAAATAAGCGTCCATAAAAATGATGATTTTTCTAAAAATACAACTTTTTGGAGATTTTGTTAAATGGATTCGATTTTAACCATAATTCTTATCACTATTCCAAAATTTCAGCCAATTTGGTACAAGAGAGCCTGAAAAAACTGCTTCCAAAGTTCGAACTCAAGTCTGAAATTAGCGTCCATAAAAATGATGATTTTTTTAAAAATAACACTATATGGAGAATTATTAAATGGATTCGATTTGTAGAACGAATCTTACCCTTATTCCAAAATTTCAGCCCTTTTGGTACCATAGTGCCTGAAAAAACTGCTTCCAAAGATCGAACCCAAGTCTGAAATTAGCGTACATAAAAATGATGATTTTTCTAAAAATACATCTTTTTGGAGATTTTATGACTGAATTGGGTTTGGACAAAGATTCATATATCTATTCAAAAATTTTGGCACGTTTGGTACCATAAAGACTGACTTAACTTCTTCCAAAGTTCGAACCCAAGTCTGAAATAAGCGTTCATAAAAATGATGATTTTTCTAAAAATACAACTTTATGGAGATTTTGTTACTGAATTCTGTTTGGACAAAGATTCTTATCACTATTCAGAAATTTCAGCCCGTTTGGTACCATAGTGCCTGAATAAACTGCTTCCAAAGATCGAACCCAAGTCTGAAATTAGCGTCCATAAAAATGATGATTTTTTTAAAAATAACACTCTATGGAAAATTATTAAATAGATTCGATTTGTAGATAGATTCTTACCCTTATTTCAAAATTTCAGCTCTTTTGGTACCATTGTGCCTGACTAAACTGCTTCCAAAGTTCGAACCCAAGTCTGAAATAAGCGTTCATAAAAATGATGATTTTTCTAAAAATACAACTTTTTGGAGATTTTGTTACTGAATTCTGTTTGGACAAAGATTCTTATCACTATTCAGAAATTTCAGCCCGTTTGGTACCATGGTGTCTGAATAAACTGCTTCCAAAGATCGAACCCAAGTCTGAAATTAGCGTCCATAAAAATGATGATTTTTTTAAAAATAACACTATATGGAAAATTATTAAATATATTCGATTTGTAGAACGATTCTTACCCTTATTTCAAAATTTCATCCCTTTTGGTACCATTGTGCCTGACTAAACTGCTTCCAAAGTTCGAAACCAAGTCTGAAATTAGCGTTGATAAAAATGATGATTTTTCTAAAAATAAAACTTTTTGTAGATTTTGTGACTGAATTCGGTTTGGACAAAGAATCTTATATCTATTCAAAAATTTGGGCTCGTTTGTTACCATAATGACAGGCTACACTGCTTCCAAAGTTCGAACCCAAGTCTGAAATAAGCGTCCATAAAAATGATGATTTTTTTAAAAATAACACTATATGGACAATTATTAAATGGATTCGATTTGTATAACGAATCTTACCCTTATTTCAAAATTTCAGCCCATTTGGTACCATAGTGCATGAATAAACTGCTTCCAAAGTTCGAACCCAAGTCTGAAATAAGCGTTCATAAAAATGGTAGTTTTTCTAAAAATTAAACTTTTTGGAGATTTTGTATCTGAATTCGGTTTGGACGAAGATTCTCATCACTATTCAAAAATTTCAGCCCGTTTGGTACCATAGTGCCTGAATAAACTGCTTCCAAAGATCGAACCCAAGTCTGAAATTAGCTATCATAAAAATGATGATGTTTTTAAAAATAACAATATATGGAAAATTATTAAATAGATTCGATTTGTAGAACGATTCTTACCCTTATTCCAAAATTTCAGCCAATTTGGTACAAGAGAGCCTGAAAAAACTGCTTCCAAAGTTCGAACTCAAGTCTGAAATTAGCGTCCATAAAAATGATGATTTTGTTAAAAATAACACTATATGGAGAGTTATTAAATGGATTCGATTTGTAGAACGAATCTAAACCTTATTCCAAAATTTCAGCCCGTTTGGTACCATAGTGCCTGAAAAAACTGCTTCCAAAGATCGAACACAAGTCTGAAATTAGCGTACATAAAAATGATGATTTTTCTAAAAATACAACTTTTTGGAGATTTTGTGACTTAATTGGGTTTGGACAAAGATTCTTAAATCTATTCAAAAATTTCGGCACGTTTGGTACCATAAAGATTGACTAAACTGCTTCCAAAGTTCGAACCCAAGTCTGAAATAAGCGTCCATAAAAATGATGATTTTTTTAAAAATAACACAATATGGAGATATATAAAATGGATTCGATTTGTAGAACGATTCTTACCCTTATTTCAAAATTTCAGCCCTTTTGGTACCATTGTGCCTGACTAAACTGCTACCAAAGTTCGAACCCAAGTCTGAAATAAGCGTTCATAAAAATGATGATTTTTCTAAAAATACAACTTTAACGAGATTTTATGACTGAATTCAATTTGGACAAAGATTGTAACCACTATTCCAAAATTTCAGCCCGTTTGGTATTCAAAAATTTGGGCTCGTTTGTTACCATAATGACTGACTAAACTGCTTCCAAAGTTCGAACCCAAGTCTAAAATAAGCGTTCATTAAAATGATGATTTTTCTAAAAATACAACTTTATGGAGATTTTATGACTGAATTCAGTTTGGACAAAGATTCTTATCACTATTCAGAAATTTCAGCCCTTTTGGTACCATTGTGCCTGACTAAACTGCTTCCAAAGTTCGAACCCAAGTCTGAAATAAGCGTTCATTAAAATGATGATTTTTCTAAAAATACATCTTTATGGAGATTTTATGACTGAATTCAGTTTGGACAAAGATTCTTATCACTGTTCAGAAATTTCAGCCCGTTTGGTACCATGGTGCCTGAATAAACTGCTTCCAAAGATCGAACCCAAGTCTAAAATAAGCGTCCATAAAAATGATGATTTTTTTTTAAAATATCACTATATGGAGATTTATAAAATGGATTCGATTTGTAGAACGATTCTTACCCTTATTTCAAAATTTCAGCCCTTTTGGTGCCATTGTGCCTGACTAAACTGCTACCAAAGTTCGAACCCAAGTCTGAAATAAGCGTTCATAAAAATGATGATTTTTCTAAAAATACAACTTTATGGAGATTTTATGACTGAATTCAGTTTGGACAAAGATTGTAACCACTATTCCAAAATTTCAGCCCGTTTGGTACCATAGTGCCTGAAAAAACTGCTTCCAAAGATCGAACCCAAGTCTGAAATTAGCGTACATAAAAATGATGATTTTTCTAAAAATACAACTTTTTGGAGATTTTGTGACTGAATTGGGTTTGGACAAAGATTCTTATATCTATTCAAAAATTTGGGCACGTTTGTTACCATAATGACAGTCTACACTGCTTCCAAAGTTCGAACCCAAGTCTAAAATAAGCGTCCATAAAAATGATGATTTTTTTAAAAATAACACTATATGGAGATATATATAATGGATTCGATTTGTAGAACGATTCTTACCCTTTTTTCAAAATTTCAGCCCTTTTGTACCATTGTGCCTGACTAAACTGCTTCCAAAGTTCGAACCCAAGTCTGAAATAAGCGTCCATAAAAATGATGATTTTTTTAAAAATAACACTATATGGAAAATTATTAAATAGATTCGATTCGTAGAACGATTCTTACCCTTATTTCAAAATTTCAGCCCTTTTGGTACCATTGTGCCTGACTAAACTGCTTCCAAAGTTCGAACCCAAGTCTGAAATAAGCGTCCATAAAAAAGATGATTTTTTAAAAATTAACACTATATGGAGAGTTATTAAATGGATTCGATTTGTAGAACGAATCTTACCCTTATTTCAAAATTTCAGCCCATTTGGTACCATAGTGCATGACTAAACTGCTTCCAAAAGATGAACCCAAGTCTGAAATAAGCGTTCATAAAAATGTTAGTTTTTCTAAAAATTAAACTTTTTGGAGATTTTGTGTCTGAATTCGGTTTGGACGAAGATTCTCATCACTATATAAAAATATATCACTATTCAGAAATTTCAGCCCTTTTGGTACCATTGTGCCTGACTAAACTGCTTCCAAAGTTCGAACCCAAGTCTGAAATTAGCGTTCATAAAAATGATGATTTTTCTAAAAATACAAATTTTTGGAGATTTTGTGACTGAGTTCGGTTTGGACAGAGATTCTTATATCTATTCAAAAATTTGGGCACGTTTGTTACCATAATGACAGTCTACACTGCTTCCAAAGTTCGAACCCAAGTCTAAAATAAGCGTCCATAAAAATGATGATTTTTTAAAAATAACACTATATGGAGATATATAAAATGGATTCGATTTGTAGAACGATTCTTACCCTTTTTTCAAAATTTCAGCCCTTTGGTACCATTGTGCCTGACTAAACTGCTTCCAAAGTTCGAACCCAAGTCTGAAATAAGCGTTCATTAAAATGATGATTTTTCTAAAAATACAACTTTATGGAGATTTTATGACTGAATTCAGTTTGGACAAAGATTCTTATCACTATTCAGAAATTTCAGCCCGTTTGGTACCATGGTGCCTGAATAAACTGCTTCCAAAGATCGAACCCAAGTCTGAAATAAGCGTCCATAAAAATGATGATTTTTTTAAAAATAACACAATATGGAGATATATAAAATGGATTCGATTTGTAGAACGATTCTTACCCTTATTTCAAAATTTCAGCCCTTTTGGTACCATTGTGCCTGACTAAACTGCTACCAAAGTTCGAACCCAAGTCTGAAATAAGCGTTCATAAAAATGATGATTTTTCTAAAAATACAACTTTATGGAGATTTTATGACTGAATTCAATTTGGACAAAGATTGTAACCACTATTCCAAAATTTCAGCCCGTTTGGTATTCAAAAATTTGGGCTCGTTTGTTACCATAATGACAGTCTACACTGCTTCCAAAGTTCGAACCCAAGTCTAAAATAAGCGTTCATTAAAATGATGATTTTTCTAAAAATACAACTTTATGGAGATTTTATGACTGAATTCAGTTTGGACAAAGATTCTTATCACTATTCAGAAATTTCAGCCCGTTTGGTACCATGGTGCCTGAATAAACTGCTTCCAAAGATTGAACCCAAGTCTGAAATAAGCGTCCATAAAAATGATGATTTTTTTTAAAAATAACACTATATGGAGATTTATAAAATGGATTCGATTTGTAGAACGATTCTTACCCTTATTTCAAAATTTCAGCCCTTTTGGTACCATTGTGCCTGACTAAACTGCTACCAAAGTTCGAACCCAAGTCTGAAATAAGCGTTCATAAAAATGATGATTTTTCTAAAAATACAACTTTATGGAGATTTTATGACTGAATTCAGTTTGGACAAAGATTGTAACCACTATTCCAAAATTTCAGCCCGTTTGGTACCATAGTGCATGAAAAAACTGCTTCCAAAGATCGAACCCAAGTCTGAAATAAGCGTTCATAAAAATAATGATTTTTCTAAAAGTACAACTTTTTGGAGATTTTGTGACTGAATTCGGTTTGGACAAAGATTATTATATCTATTCAAAAATTTGGGCACGTTTGTTACCATAATGACAGTCTACACTGCTTCCAAAGTTCGAACCCAAGTCTAAAATAAGCGTCCATAAAAATGATGATTTTTTAAAAATAACACTATATGGAGATATATAAAATGGATTCGATTTGTAGAACGATTCTTACCCTTTTTTCAAAATTTCAGCCCTTTGGTACCATAGTGCCTGAAAAAACTGCTTCCAAAGATCGAACCCAAGTCTGAAATTAGCGTACATAAAAATGATGATTTTTCTAAAAATACAACTTTTTGGAGATTTTGTGACTGAATTGGGTTTGAACAAAGATTCTTATATCTATTCAAAAATTTCGGCACGTTTGGTAAAATAAAGACTGACTAAACTGCTTCCAAAGTTCGAACCCAAGTCTGAAATAAGCGTCCATAATAATGATGATTTTTTTAAAAATAACACTATATGGAGAGTTATTAAATGGATTCGATTTGTAGAACGAATCTTACCCTTATTCGAAAATTTCAGCCCGTTTGGTACCATAGTGCCTGAAAAAACTTCTTCCAAAGATCGAACCCAAGTCTGAAATTAGCGTACATAAAAATGATGATTTTTCTAAAAATACAACTTTTTGGAGATTTTGTGACTGAATTCGGTTTGGACAAAGATTCTTATATCTATTCAAAAATTTGGGCTCGTTTGGTACCATAATGACTTACTAAACTGCTTCCAAAGTTCGAACCCAAGTCTGAAATAAGCGTTCATAAAAATAATGATTTTTCTAAAAATACAACTTTATGGAGATTTTATGACTGAATTTAGTTTGGACAAAGATTTTTATCACTATTCCAAAATTTCAGCCCGTTTGGTACCATAGTGCCTGAAAAAACTGCTTCCAAAGATCGAACCCAAGTCTGAAATTAGCGTACATAAAAATGATGATTTTTCTAAAAATACAACTTTTTGGAGATTTTGTGACTGAATTGGGTTTGGACAAAGATTCTTATATCTATTCAAAAATTTCGGCACGTTTGGTACCATAAAGACTGACTAAACTGCTTCCAAAGTTCGAACCCAAGTCTGAAATAAGCGTCCATAAAAATGATGATTTTTTTAAAAATAACACTATACGGATAATTATTAAATAGATTCGATTCGTAGAACGATTCTTACCCTTATTTCAAAAGTTCAGCCCTTTTGGTACCATTGTGCCTGACTAAACTGCTTCCAAAGTTCGAAACCAAGTCTGAAATTAGCGTTGATAAAAATGATGATTTTTCTAAAAATACAACTTTTTGGAGATTTTGTTACTGAATTCGGTTTGGACAAAGATTCTTATCACTATTCAGAAATTTCAGCCCGTTTGTTACCATGGTGTCTGAATAAACTGCTTCCAAAGATCGAACCCAAGTCTGAAATTAGCGTCCATAAAAATGATGATTTTTTTAAAAATAACACTATATGGAAAATTATTAAATATATTCGATTTGTAGAACGATTCTTACCCTTATTTCAAAATTTCATCCCTTTTGGTACCATTGTGCCTGACTAAACTGCTTCCAAAGTTCGAAACCAAGTCTGAAATTAGCGTTGATAAAAATGATGATTTTTCTAAAAATAAAACTTTTTGGAGATTTTGTGACTGAAATCGGTTTGGACAGAGATTCTTATATCTATTCAAAAATTTGGGCTCGTTTGGTACCATAATGACTGACTAAACTGCTTCCAAAGATCGAACCCAAGTCTGTAATGAGCGTCCATAAAAATGATGATTTTTTTAAAAATAAAACTATATAAAAAATTATTAAATTGATTCGATTTGTAGAACGATTTTTACCCTTATTTCAAAATTTCAGCCCTTTTGGTACCATTGTGCCTGACTATACTGCTTCCAAAGTTCGAACCCAAGTCTGAAATAAGCGTCCATAAAAATGATGATTTTTTTAAAAATAACACTATATGGAGAGTTATTAAATGGATTCGATTTGTATAACGAATCTTACCCTTATTTCAAAATTTCAGCCCATTTCGTACCATAGTGCATGACTAAACTGCTTCCAAAGTTCGAAACCAAGTCTGAAATAAGCGTTCATAAAAATGGTAGTTTTTCTAAAAATTAAACTTTTTGGAGATTTTGTGATTGAATTCGGTTTGGACAAAGATTCTTATATCTATTCAAAAATTTGGATTCGTTTGTTACCATAATGACAGGCTTCACTGCTTCCAAAGTTCGAACCCAAGTCTGAAATAAGCGTCCATAAAAATGATGATTTTTTTAACAATACAACTTTTTGGAGATTTTGTGACTGAATTCGGTTTGGACAGAGATTCTTATATCTATTCAAAAATTTGGGCTCGTTTGTTACCATAATGACAGGCTACACTGCTTCCAAAGTTCGAACCCAAGTCTGAAATAAGCGTACATAAAAATGATGATTTTTCTAAAAATACATCTTTTTGGAGATTTTATGACTGAATTGGGTTTGGACAAAGATTCTTATATCTATTCAAATATTTATGGAGATTTTATGACTGAATTCAGTTTGGACAAAGATTTTAATCACTATTCAGAAATTTCAGCCCGTTTTGTACCAATTTCCCTTAATAAACTGCTTCCAAAGATCGAACCCAAGTCTGAAATTAGCGTCCATAAAAATGATGATTTTTTTAAAAATAACACTCTATGGAAAATTATTAAATAGATTCGATTTGTAGAAAGATTCTTACCCTTATTTCAAAATTTCAGCTCTTTTGGTACCATTGTGCCTGACTAAACTGCTTCCAAAGTTCGAACCCAAGTCTGAAATAAGCGTTCATAAAAATGATGATTTTTCTAAAAATACAACTTTTTGGAGATTTTGTTACTGAATTCGGTTTGGACAAAGATTCTTATCACTATTCAGAAATTTCAGCCCGTTTGTTACCATGGTGTCTGAATAAACTGCTTCCAAAGATCGAACCCAAGTCTGAAATTAGCGTCCATAAAAATGATGATTTTTTTAAAAATAACACTATATGGAAAATTATTAAATATATTCGATTTGTAGAACGATTCTTACCCTTATTTCAAAATTTCATCCCTTTTGGTACCATTGTGCCTGACTAAACTGCTTCCAAAGTTCGAAACCAAGTCTGAAATTAGCGTTGATAAAAATGATGATTTTTCTAAAAATAAAACTTTTTGTAGATTTTGTGACTGAATTCGGTTTGGACAAAGAATCTTATATATATTCAAAAATTTGGGCTCGTTTGTTACCATAATGACAGGCTACACTGCTTCCAAAGTTCGAACCCAAGTCTGAAATAAGCGTCCATAAAAATGATGATTTTTTTAAAAATAACACTATATGGAGAATTATAAAATGGATTCCATTTGTAGAACGATTCATACCCTTATTTCAAAATTTCAGCCCTTTTGGTACCATTGTGCCTGACTAAACTGCTTCCAAAGTTCGAACCCAAGTCTGAAATTAGCGTTGATAAAAATGATGATTTTTCTAAAAATACAACTTTTTGCAGATTTTGTGACTGAATTCGGCTTGGACAAAGATTCTTATCACTATTCAGAAATTTCAGCCCGTTTGGTACCATGGTGTCTGAATAAACTGCTTCCAAAGATCGAACCCAAGTCTGAAATTAGCGTCCATAAAAATGATGATTTTTTTAAAAATAACACTATATGGAAAATTATTAAATATATTCGATTTGTAGAACGATTCTTACCCTTATTTCAAAATTTCATCCCTTTTGGTACCATTGTGCCTGACTAAACTGCTTCCAAAGTTCGAAACCAAGTCTGAAATTATCGTTGATAAAAATGATGATTTTTCTAAAAATAAAACTTTTTGGAGATTTTGTGACTGAATTCGGTTTGGACAAAGAATCTTATATCTATTCAAAAATTTGGGCTCGTTTGTTACCATAATGACAGGCTACACTGCTTCCAAAGTTCGAACCCAAGTCTGAAATAAGCGTCCATAAAAATGATGATTTTTTTAAAAATAACACTATATGGAGAATTATAAAATGGATTCCATTTGTAGAACGATTCATACCCTTATTTCAAAATTTCAGCCCTTTTGGTACCATTGTGCCTGACTAAACTGCTTCCAAAGTTCGAACCCAAGTCTGAAATTAGCGTTGATAAAAATGATGATTTTTCTAAAAATACAACTTTTTGTAGATTTTGTTACTGAATTGGGTTTGGACAAAGATTCTTAAATCTATTCAAAAATTTCGGCACGTTTGGTACCATAAAGATTGACTAAACTGCTTCCAAAGTTCGAACCCAAGTCTGAAATAAGCGTTCATAAAAATGATGATTTTTCTAAATATACAACTTTATGGAGATTTTATGACTGAATTCAGTTTGGACAAAGATTTTTATCACTATTCAGAAATTTCAGCCCGTTTGGTACCATAGTGCCTGAATAAACTGCTTCCAAAGATCGAACCCAAGTCTGAAATTAGCATCCATAAAAATGATGATTTTTTTAAAAATAACACTATATGGAAAATTATTAAATAGATTCGATTTGTAGAACGATTCTTACCCTTATTTCAAAATTTCAGCTCTTTTGGTACCATTGTGCCTGACTAAACTGCTTCCAAAGTTCGAACCCAAGTCTGAAACTAGCGTTCATAAAAATGATGTTTTTTTCAAAAATACAACGTTTTGGAGATTTTGTGACTGAATTGGGTTTGGACACAGATTCTTAAATCTATTCAAAAATTTCGGCACGTTTGGTACCATAAAGATTGACTAAACTGCTTCCAAAGTTCGAACCCAAGTCTGAAATATGCGTTCATAAAAATGGTGATTTATCTAAAATTACAACTTTTTGGAGATTTTGTGTCTGAATTCGGTTTGGACGAAGATTCTTATATCTATTCAAAAATTTGGGTTCGTTTGGTAGCATAATGACAGTCTACACTGCTTCCAAAGTTCGAACCCAAGTCTAAAATAAGCGTCCATAAAAATGATGATTTTTCTAAAAATACAATTTTTTGGAGATTTTGTTTAATGAATTCGATTTTAACCATAATTCTTATCACTACTCCAAAATTTTAGCCAATTTGGTACAAGAGAGCCTGAAAAAACTTTTTCCAAAGTTCGAACCCAAGTCTGAAATTAGCGTTCATAAAAATGGTGATTTATCTAAAAATACAACTTTTTGGAGATTTTGTGTCTGAATTCGGTTTGGACGAAGATTCTTATATCTATTCAATAATTTGGGCTCGTTTGGTAGCATAATGACAGTCTACACTACTTCCAAAGTTCGAACCCAAGTCTAAAATAAGCGTCCATAAAAATGATGATTTTTCTAAAAATACAACTTTTTGGAGATTTTGTTAAATGGATTCGATTTTAACCATAATTCTTATCACTATTCCAAAATTTCAGCCAATTTGGTACAAGAGAGCCTGAAAAAACTGCTTCCAAAGTTCGAACTCAAGTCTGAAATTAGCGTCCATAAAAATGATGATTTTTTTAAAAATAACACTATATGGAGAATTATTAAATGGATTCGATTTGTAGAACGAATCTTACCCTTATTCCAAAATTTCAGCCCTTTTGGTACCATAGTGCCTGAAAAAACTGCTTCCAAAGATCGAACCCAAGTCTGAAATTAGCGTACATAAAAATGATGATTTTTCTAAAAATACATCTTTTTGGAGATTTTATGACTGAATTGGGTTTGGACAAAGATTCATATATCTATTCAAAAATTTTGGCACGTTTGGTACCATAAAGACTGACTTAACTTCTTCCAAAGTTCGAACCCAAGTCTGAAATAAGCGTTCATAAAAATGATGATTTTTCTAAAAATACAACTTTATGGAGATTTTGTTACTGAATTCTGTTTGGACAAAGATTCTTATCACTATTCAGAAATTTCAGCCCGTTTGGTACCATAGTGCCTGAATAAACTGCTTCCAAAGATCGAACCCAAGTCTGAAATTAGCGTCCATAAAAATGATGATTTTTTTAAAAATAACACTCTATGGAAAATTATTAAATAGATTCGATTTGTAGATAGATTCTTACCCTTATTTCAAAATTTCAGCTCTTTTGGTACCATTGTGCCTGACTAAACTGCTTCCAAAGTTCGAACCCAAGTCTGAAATAAGCGTTCATAAAAATGATGATTTTTCTAAAAATACAACTTTTTGGAGATTTTGTTACTGAATTCTGTTTGGACAAAGATTCTTATCACTATTCAGAAATTTCAGCCCGTTTGGTACCATGGTGTCTGAATAAACTGCTTCCAAAGATCGAACCCAAGTCTGAAATTAGCGTCCATAAAAATGATGATTTTTTTTAAAATAACACTATATGGAAAATTATTAAATATATTCGATTTGTAGAACGATTCTTACCCTTATTTCAAAATTTCATCCCTTTTGGTACCATTGTGCCTGACTAAACTGCTTCCAAAGTTCGAAACCAAGTCTGAAATTAGCGTTGATAAAAATGATGATTTTTCTAAAAATAAAACTTTTTGTAGATTTTGTGACTGAATTCGGTTTGGACAAAGAATCTTATATCTATTCAAAAATTTGGGCTCGTTTGTTACCATAATGACAGGCTACACTGCTTCCAAAGTTCGAACCCAAGTCTGAAATAAGCGTCCATAAAAATGATGATTTTTTTAAAAATAACACTATATGGACAATTATTAAATGGATTCGATTTGTATAACGAATCTTACCCTTATTTCAAAATTTCAGCCCATTTGGTACCATAGTGCATGAATAAACTGCTTCCAAAGTTCGAACCCAAGTCTGAAATAAGCGTTCATAAAAATGGTAGTTTTTCTAAAAATTAAACTTTTTGGAGATTTTGTATCTGAATTCGGTTTGGACGAAGATTCTCATCACTATTCAAAAATTTCAGCCCGTTTGGTACCATAGTGCCTGAATAAACTGCTTCCAAAGATCGAACCCAAGTCTGAAATTAGCTATCATAAAAATGATGATGTTTTTAAAAATAACAATATATGGAAAATTATTAAATAGATTCGATTTGTAGAACGATTCTTACCCTTATTCCAAAATTTCAGCCAATTTGGTACAAGAGAGCCTGAAAAAACTGCTTCCAAAGTTCGAACTCAAGTCTGAAATTAGCGTCCATAAAAATGATGATTTTGTTAAAAATAACACTATATGGAGAGTTATTAAATGGATTCGATTTGTAGAACGAATCTAAACCTTATTCCAAAATTTCAGCCCGTTTGGTACCATAGTGCCTGAAAAAACTGCTTCCAAAGATCGAACACAAGTCTGAAATTAGCGTACATAAAAATGATGATTTTTCTAAAAATACAACTTTTTGGAGATTTTGTGACTTAATTGGGTTTGGACAAAGATTCTTAAATCTATTCAAAAATTTCGGCACGTTTGGTACCATAAAGATTGACTAAACTGCTTCCAAAGTTCGAACCCAAGTCTGAAATAAGCGTCCATAAAAATGATGATTTTTTTAAAAATAACACAATATGGAGATATATAAAATGGATTCGATTTGTAGAACGATTCTTACCCTTATTTCAAAATTTCAGCCCTTTTGGTACCATTGTGCCTGACTAAACTGCTACCAAAGTTCGAACCCAAGTCTGAAATAAGCGTTCATAAAAATGATGATTTTTCTAAAAATACAACTTTAACGAGATTTTATGACTGAATTCAATTTGGACAAAGATTGTAACCACTATTCCAAAATTTCAGCCCGTTTGGTATTCAAAAATTTGGGCTCGTTTGTTACCATAATGACTGACTAAACTGCTTCCAAAGTTCGAACCCAAGTCTAAAATAAGCGTTCATTAAAATGATGATTTTTCTAAAAATACAACTTTATGGAGATTTTATGACTGAATTCAGTTTGGACAAAGATTCTTATCACTATTCAGAAATTTCAGCCCTTTTGGTACCATTGTGCCTGACTAAACTGCTTCCAAAGTTCGAACCCAAGTCTGAAATAAGCGTTCATTAAAATGATGATTTTTCTAAAAATACATCTTTATGGAGATTTTATGACTGAATTCAGTTTGGACAAAGATTCTTATCACTATTCAGAAATTTCAGCCCGTTTGGTACCATGGTGCCTGAATAAACTGCTTCCAAAGATCGAACCCAAGTCTAAAATAAGCGTCCATAAAAATGATGATTTTTTTTAAAAATATCACTATATTGAGATTTATAAAATGGATTCGATTTGTAGAACGATTCTTACCCTTATTTCAAAATTTCAGCCCTTTTGGTGCCATTGTGCCTGACTAAACTGCTACCAAAGTTCGAACCCAAGTCTGAAATAAGCGTTCATAAAAATGATGATTTTTCTAAAAATACAACTTTATGGAGATTTTATGACTGAATTCAGTTTGGACAAAGATTGTCACCACTATTCCAAAATTTCAGCCCGTTTGGTACCATAGTGCCTGAAAAAACTGCTTCCAAAGATCGAACCCAAGTCTGAAATTAGCGTACATAAAAATGATGATTTTTTTAAAAATAACACTATATGGAAAATTATTAAATAGATTCGATTCGTAGAACGATTCTTACCCTTATTTCAAAATTTCAGCCCTTTTGGTACCATTGTGCCTGACTAAACTGCTTCCAAAGTTCGAACCCAAGTCTGAAATAAGCGTCCATAAAAAAGATGATTTTTTTAAAATTAACACTATATGGAGAGTTATTAAATGGATTCGATTTGTAGAACGAATCTTACCCTTATTTCAAAATTTCAGCCCATTTGGTACCATAGTGCATGACTAAACTGCTTCCAAAAGATGAACCCAAGTCTGAAATAAGCGTTCATAAAAATGTTAGTTTTTCTAAAAATTAAACTTTTTGGAGATTTTGTGTCTGAATTCGGTTTGGACGAAGATTCTCATCACTATATAAAAATATATCACTATTCAGAAATTTCAGCCCGTTTGGTACCATAATGACTGACTAAACTGCTTCCAAAGTTCGAACCCAAGTCTGAAATTAGCGTTCATAAAAATGATGATTTTTCTAAAAATACAAATTTTTGGAGATTTTGTGACTGAGTTCGGTTTGGACAGAGATTCTTATATCTATTCAAAAATTTGGGCACGTTTGTTACCATAATGACAGTCTACACTGCTTCCAAAGTTCGAACCCAAGTCTAAAATAAGCGTCCATAAAAATGATGATTTTTTAAAAATAACACTATATGGAGATATATAAAATGGATTCGATTTGTAGAACGATTCTTACCCTTTTTTCAAAATTTCAGCCCTTTGGTACCATTGTGCCTGACTAAACTGCTTCCAAAGTTCGAACCCAAGTCTGAAATAAGCGTTCATTAAAATGATGATTTTTCTAAAAATACAATTTTATGGAGATTTTATGACTGAATTCAGTTTGGACAAAGATTCTTATCACTATTCAGAAATTTCAGCCCGTTTGGTACCATGGTGCCTGAATAAACTGCTTCCAAAGATCGAACCCAAGTCTGAAATAAGCGTCCATAAAAATGATGATTTTTTTAAAAATAACACAATATGGAGATATATAAAATGGATTCGATTTGTAGAACGATTCTTACCCTTATTTCAAAATTTCAGCCCTTTTGGTACCATTGTGCCTGACTAAACTGCTACCAAAGTTCGAACCCAAGTCTGAAATAAGCGTTCATAAAAATGATGATTTTTCTAAAAATACAACTTTATGGAGATTTTATGACTGAATTCAATTTGGACAAAGATTGTAACCACTATTCCAAAATTTCAGCCCGTTTGGTATTCAAAAATTTGGGCTCGTTTGTTACCATAATGACAGTCTACACTGCTTCCAAAGTTCGAACCCAAGTCTAAAATAAGCGTTCATTAAAATGATGATTTTTCTAAAAATACAACTTTATGGAGATTTTATGACTGAATTCAGTTTGGACAAAGATTCTTATCACTATTCAGAAATTTCAGCCCGTTTGGTACCATGGTGCCTGAATAAACTGCTTCCAAAGATTGAACCCAAGTCTGAAATAAGCGTCCATAAAAATGATGATTTTTTTTAAAAATAACACTATATGGAGATTTATAAAATGGATTCGATTTGTAGAACGATTCTTACCCTTATTTCAAAATTTCAGCCCTTTTGGTACCATTGTGCCTGACTAAACTGCTACCAAAGTTCGAACCCAAGTCTGAAATAAGCGTTCATAAAAATGATGATTTTTCTAAAAATACAACTTTATGGAGATTTTATGACTGAATTCAGTTTGGACAAAGATTGTAACCACTATTCCAAAATTTCAGCCCGTTTGGTACCATAGTGCATGAAAAAACTGCTTCCAAAGATCGAACCCAAGTCTGAAATAAGCGTTCATAAAAATAATGATTTTTCTAAAAGTACAACTTTTTGGAGATTTTGTGACTGAATTCGGTTTGGACAAAGATTATTATATCTATTCAAAAATTTGGGCACGTTTGTTACCATAATGACAGTCTACACTGCTTCCAAAGTTCGAACCCAAGTCTAAAATAAGCGTCCATAAAAATGATGATTTTTTAAAAATAACACTATATGGAGATATATAAAATGGATTCGATTTGTAGAACGATTCTTACCCTTTTTTCAAAATTTCAGCCCTTTGGTACCATAGTGCCTGAAAAAACTGCTTCCAAAGATCGAACCCAAGTCTGAAATTAGCGTACATAAAAATGATGATTTTTCTAAAAATACAACTTTTTGGAGATTTTGTGACTGAATTCGGTTTGGACAAAGATTCTTATATCTATTCAAAAATTTGGGCTCGTTTGGTACCATAATGACTTACTAAACTGCTTCCAAAGTTCGAACCCAAGTCTGAAATAAGCGTTCATAAAAATAATGATTTTTCTAAAAATACAACTTTATGGAGATTTTATGACTGAATTTAGTTTGGACAAAGATTTTTATCACTATTCCAAAATTTCAGCCCGTTTGGTACCATAGTGCCTGAAAAAACTGCTTCCAAAGATCGAACCCAAGTCTGAAATTAGCGTACATAAAAATGATGATTTTTCTAAAAATACAACTTTTTGGAGATTTTGTGACTGAATTGGGTTTGGACAAAGATTCTTATATCTATTCAAAAATTTCGGCACGTTTGGTACCATAAAGACTGACTAAACTGCTTCCAAAGTTCGAACCCAAGTCTGAAATAAGCGTCCATAAAAATGATGATTTTTTTAAAAATAACACTATACGGATAATTATTAAATAGATTCGATTCGTAGAACGATTCTTACCCTTATTTCAAAAGTTCAGCCCTTTTGGTACCATTGTGCCTGACTAAACTGCTTCCAAAGTTCGAAACCAAGTCTGAAATTAGCGTTGATAAAAATGATGATTTTTCTAAAAATACAACTTTTTGGAGATTTTGTTACTGAATTCGGTTTGGACAAAGATTCTTATCACTATTCAGAAATTTCAGCCCGTTTGTTACCATGGTGTCTGAATAAACTGCTTCCAAAGATCGAACCCAAGTCTGAAATTAGCGTCCATAAAAATGATGATTTTTTTAAAAATAACACTATATGGAAAATTATTAAATATATTCGATTTGTAGAACGATTCTTACCCTTATTTCAAAATTTCATCCCTTTTGGTACCATTGTGCCTGACTAAACTGCTTCCAAAGTTCGAAACCAAGTCTGAAATTAGCGTTGATAAAAATGATGATTTTTCTAAAAATAAAACTTTTTGGAGATTTTGTGACTGAAATCGGTTTGGACAGAGATTCTTATATCTATTCAAAAATTTGGGCTCGTTTGGTACCATAATGACTGACTAAACTGCTTCCAAAGATCGAACCCAAGTCTGTAATGAGCGTCCATAAAAATGATGATTTTTTTAAAAATAAAACTATATAAAAAATTATTAAATTGATTCGATTTGTAGAACGATTTTTACCCTTATTTCAAAATTTCAGCCCTTTTGGTACCATTGTGCCTGACTATACTGCTTCCAAAGTTCGAACCCAAGTCTGAAATAAGCGTCCATAAAAATGATGATTTTTTTAAAAATAACACTATATGGAGAGTTATTAAATGGATTCGATTTGTATAACGAATCTTACCCTTATTTCAAAATTTCAGCCCATTTCGTACCATAGTGCATGACTAAACTGCTTCCAAAGTTCGAAACCAAGTCTGAAATAAGCGTTCATAAAAATGGTAGTTTTTCTAAAAATTAAACTTTTTGGAGATTTTGTGATTGAATTCGGTTTGGACAAAGATTCTTATATCTATTCAAAAATTTGGATTCGTTTGTTACCATAATGACAGGCTTCACTGCTTCCAAAGTTCGAACCCAAGTCTGAAATAAGCGTCCATAAAAATGATGATTTTTTTAACAATACAACTTTTTGGAGATTTTGTGACTGAATTCGGTTTGGACAGAGATTCTTATATCTATTCAAAAATTTGGGCTCGTTTGTTACCATAATGACAGGCTACACTGCTTCCAAAGTTCGAACCCAAGTCTGAAATAAGCGTACATAAAAATGATGATTTTTCTAAAAATACATCTTTTTGGAGATTTTATGACTGAATTGGGTTTGGACAAAGATTCTTATATCTATTCAAATATTTATGGAGATTTTATGACTGAATTCAGTTTGGACAAAGATTTTAATCACTATTCAGAAATTTCAGCCCGTTTTGTACCAATTTCCCTTAATAAACTGCTTCCAAAGATCGAACCCAAGTCTGAAATTAGCGTCCATAAAAATGATGATTTTTTTAAAAATAACACTCTATGGAAAATTATTAAATAGATTCGATTTGTAGAAAGATTCTTACCCTTATTTCAAAATTTCAGCTCTTTTGGTACCATTGTGCCTGACTAAACTGCTTCCAAAGTTCGAACCCAAGTCTGAAATAAGCGTTCATAAAAATGATGATTTTTCTAAAAATACAACTTTTTGGAGATTTTGTTACTGAATTCGGTTTGGACAAAGATTCTTATCACTATTCAGAAATTTCAGCCCGTTTGTTACCATGGTGTCTGAATAAACTGCTTCCAAAGATCGAACCCAAGTCTGAAATTAGCGTCCATAAAAATGATGATTTTTTTAAAAATAACACTATATGGAAAATTATTAAATATATTCGATTTGTAGAACGATTCTTACCCTTATTTCAAAATTTCATCCCTTTTGGTACCATTGTGCCTGACTAAACTGCTTCCAAAGTTCGAAACCAAGTCTGAAATTAGCGTTGATAAAAATGATGATTTTTCTAAAAATAAAACTTTTTGGAGATTTTGTGACTGAATTCGGTTTGGACAAAGAATCTTATATATATTCAAAAATTTGGGCTCGTTTGTTACCATAATGACAGGCTACACTGCTTCCAAAGTTCGAACCCAAGTCTGAAATAAGCGTCCATAAAAATGATGATTTTTTTAAAAATAACACTATATGGAGAATTATAAAATGGATTCCATTTGTAGAACGATTCATACCCTTATTTCAAAATTTCAGCCCTTTTGGTACCATTGTGCCTGACTAAACTGCTTCCAAAGTTCGAACCCAAGTCTGAAATTAGCGTTGATAAAAATGATGATTTTTCTAAAAATACAATTTTTTGCAGATTTTGTGACTGAATTCGGCTTGGACAAAGATTCTTATCACTATTCAGAAATTTCAGCCCGTTTGGTACCATGGTGTCTGAATAAACTGCTTCCAAAGATCGAACCCAAGTCTGAAATTAGCGTCCATAAAAATGATGATTTTTTTAAAAATAACACTATATGGAAAATTATTAAATATATTCGATTTGTAGAACGATTCTTACCCTTATTTCAAAATTTCATCCCTTTTGGTACCATTGTGCCTGACTAAACTGCTTCCAAAGTTCGAAACCAAGTCTGAAATTATCGTTGATAAAAATGATGATTTTTCTAAAAATAAAACTTTTTGGAGATTTTGTGACTGAATTCGGTTTGGACAAAGAATCTTATATCTATTCAAAAATTTGGGCTCGTTTGTTACCATAATGACAGGCTACACTGCTTCCAAAGTTCGAACCCAAGTCTGAAATAAGCGTCCATAAAAATGATGATTTTTTTAAAAATAACACTATATGGAGAATTATAAAATGGATTCCATTTGTAGAACGATTCATACCCTTATTTCAAAATTTCAGCCCTTTTGGTACCATTGTGCCTGACTAAACTGCTTCCAAAGTTCGAACCCAAGTCTGAAATTAGCGTTGATAAAAATGATGATTTTTCTAAAAATACAACTTTTTGCAGATTTTGTGACTGAATTCGGCTTGGACAAAGATTCTTATCACTATTCAGAAATTTCAGCCCGTTTGGTACCATGGTGTCTGAATAAACTGCTTCCAAAGATCGAACCCAAGTCTGAAATTAGCGTCCATAAAAATGATGATTTTTTTAAAAATAAAACTATATGGAAAATTATTAAATTGATTCGATTTGTAGAACGATTTTTACCCTTATTTCAAAATTTCAGCCCTTTTGGTACCATTGTGCCTTACTAAACTGCTTCCAAAGTTCGAACCCAAGTCTGAAATAAGCGTCCATAAAAATGATGATTTTTTTAAAAATAACACTATATGGAGAGTTATTAAATGGATTCGATTTGTATAACGAATCTTACCCTTATTTCAAAATTTCAGCCCATTTGGTACCATAGTGCATGACTAAACTGCTTCCAAAGTTCGAACCCAAGTCTGAAATAAGCGTTCATAAAAATGGTAGTTTTTCTAAAAATTAAACTTTTTGGAGATTTTGTGTCTGAATTCGGTTTGGACAAAGATTCTTATATCTATTCAAAAATTTCGGCACATTTGGTACCATAAAGACTGACTTAACTTCTTCCAAAGTTCGAACCCAAGTCTGAAATAAGCGTTCATAAAAATGATGATTTTTCTAAAAATACAACTTTATGGAGATTTTATGACTGAATTCAGTTTGGACAAAGATTTTTATCACTATTCAGAAATTTCAGCCCGTTTTGTACCAATTTCCCTTAATAAACTGCTTCCAAAGATCGAACCCAAGTCTGAAATTAGCGTCCATAAAAATGATGATTTTTTTAAAAATAACACTCTATGGAAAATTATTTAATAGATTCGATTTGTAGAAAGATTCTTACCCTTATTTCAAAATTTCAGCTCTTTTGGTACCATTGTGCCTGACTAAACTGCTTCCAAAGTTCGAACCCAAGTCTGAAATAAGCGTTCATAAAAATGATGATTTTTCTAAAAATACAACTTTTTGGAGATTTTGTTACTGAATTCGGTTTGGACAAAGATTCTTATCACTATTCAGAAATTTCAGCCCGTTTGTTACCATGGTGTCTGAATAAACTGCTTCCAAAGATCGAACCCAAGTCTGAAATTAGCGTCCATAAAAATGATGATTTTTTTAAAAATAACACTATATGGAAAATTATTAAATATATTCGATTTGTAGAACGATTCTTACCCTTATTTCAAAATTTCATCCCTTTTGGTACCATTGTGCCTGACTAAACTGCTTCCAAAGTTCGAAACCAAGTCTGAAATTAGCGTTGATAAAAATGATGATTTTTCTAAAAATAAAACTTTTTGGAGATTTTATGACTGAATACGGTTTGGACAAAGAATCTTATATATATTCAAAAATTTGGGCTCGTTTGTTACCATAATGACAGGCTACACTGCTTCCAAAGTTCGAACCCAAGTCTGAAATAAGCGTCCATAAAAATGATGATTTTTTTAAAAATAACACTATATGGAGAATTATAAAATGGATTCCATTTGTAGAACGATTCATACCCTTATTTCAAAATTTCAGCCCTCTTGGTACCATTGTGCCTGACTAAACTGCTTCCAAAGTTCGAACCCAAGTCTGAAATTAGCGTTGATAAAAATGATGATTTTTCTAAAAATACAACTTTTTGCAGATTTTGTGACTGAATTCGGCTTGGACAAAGATTCTTATCACTATTCAGAAATTTCAGCCCGTTTGGTACCATGGTGTCTGAATAAACTGCTTCCAAAGATCGAACCCAAGTCTGAAATTAGCGTCCATAAAAATGATGATTTTTTTAAAAATAACACTATATGGAAAATTATTAAATATATTCGATTTGTAGAACGATTCTTACCCTTATTTCAAAATTTCATCCCTTTTGGTACCATTGTGCCTGACTAAACTGCTTCCAAAGTTCGAAACCAAGTCTGAAATTATCGTTGATAAAAATGATGATTTTTCTAAAAATAAAACTTTTTGGAGATTTTGTGACTGAATTCGGTTTGGACAAAGAATCTTATATCTATTCAAAAATTTGGGCTCGTTTGTTACCATAATGACAGGCTACACTGCTTCCAAAGTTCGAACCCAAGTCTGAAATAAGCGTCCATAAAAATGATGATTTTTTTAAAAATAACACTATATGGAGAGTTATTAAATGGATTCGATTTGTATAACGAATCTTACCCTTATTTCAAAATTTCAGCCCATTTGGTACCATAGTGCATGACTAAACTGCTTCCAAAGTTCGAACCCAAGTCTGAAATAAGCGTTCATAAAAATGGTAGTTTTTCTAAAAATTAAACTTTTTGGAGATTTTGTGTCTGAATTCGGTTTGGACGAAGATTCTCATCACTATTCAAAAATTTCAGCCCGTTTGGTACCATAGTGCCTGAATAAACTGCTTCCAAAGATCGAACCCAAGTCTGAAATTAGCTATCATAAAAATGATGATTTTTTTAAAAATAACAATATATGGAAAATTATTAAATAGATTCGATTTGTAGAACGATTCTTACCCTTATTCCAAAATTTCAGCCAATTTGGTACAAGAGAGCCTGAAAAAACTGCTTCCAAAGTTCGAACTCAAGTCTGAAATTAGCGTCCATAAAAATGATGATTTTGTTAAAAATAACACTATATGGAGAGTTATTAAATGGATTCGATTTGTAGAACGAATCTTACCCTTATTCCAAAATTTCAGCCCGTTTGGTAACATAGTGCCTGAAAAAACTGCTTCCAAAGATCGAACACAAGTCTGAAATTAGCGTACATAAAAATGATGATTTTTCTAAAAATACAACTTTTTGGAGATTTTGTGACTTAATTGGGTTTGGACAAAGATTCTTAAATCTATTCAAAAATTTCGGCACGTTTGGTACCATAAAGAT
Organism: Hesperophylax magnus; assembly: GCA_026573805.1. NCBI lineage: Eukaryota > Metazoa > Arthropoda > Insecta > Trichoptera > Limnephilidae > Hesperophylax > Hesperophylax magnus. The sequence goes on along the minus strand of JAIUSX010000184.1, from coordinate 4,375,269 downwards.
TGACTAAACTGCTTCCAAAGTTCGAACCCAAGTCTGAAATAAGCGTTCATAAAAATGATGATTTTTCTAAAAATACAACTTTATGGAGATTTTATGACTGAATTCAGTTTGGACAAAGATTTTTATCACTATTCTGAAATTTCAGTTCGTTTGGTACCATAGTGCCTGAATAATCTGCTTCCAAAGATCGAACCCAAGTCTGAAATTAGCGTCCATAAAAATGATGATTTTTTTAAAAATAACACTATATGGAAAATTATTAAATAGATTCGATTTGTAGAACGATTCTTACCCTTATTTCAAAATTTCAGCTCTTTTGGTACCATTGTGCCTGACTAAACTGCTTCCAAAGTTCGAACCCAAGTCTGAAATTTGCGTTCATAAAAATGAAGATTTTTCTAAAAATACAACTTTTTGGAGATTTTGTTACTGAATTCGGTTTGGACAAAGATTCTTATATCTATTCAAAAATTTGGGCTTGTTTGGTACCATAATGACTGACTAAACTGCTTCCAAAGTTCGAACCCAAGTCTGAAACTAGCATCCATAAAAATGATGATTTTTTTAAAAATAACACTATATGGAAAATTATTAAATAGATTCGATTTGTAGAACGATTCTTACCCTTATTTCAAAATTTCAGCTCTTTTGGTACCATTGTGCCTGACTAAACTGCTTCCAAAGTTCGAACCCAAGTCTGAAACTAGCGTTCATAAAAATGATGTTTTTTTCAAAAATACAACGTTTTGGAGATTTTGTGACTGAATTGGGTTTGGACACAGATTCTTAAATCTATTCAAAAATTTCGGCACGTTTGGTACCATAAAGATTGACTAAACTGCTTCCAAAGTTCGAACCCAAGTCTGAAATATGCGTTCATAAAAATGGTGATTTATCTAAAATTACAACTTTTTGGAGATTTTGTGTCTGAATTCGGTTTGGACGAAGATTCTTATATCTATTCAATAATTTGGGCTCGTTTGGTAGCATAATGACAGTCTACACTACTTCCAAAGTTCGAACCCAAGTCTAAAATAAGCGTCCATAAAAATGATGATTTTTCTAAAAATACAACTTTTTGGAGATTTTGTTAAATGAATTCGATTTTAACGATAATTCTTATCACTATTCCAAAATTTCAGCCAATTTGGTACAAGAGAGCCTGAAAAAACTTTTTCCAAAGTTCGAACCCAAGTCTGAAATTAGCGTTCATAAAAACGGTGATTTATCTAAAAATAGAACTTTTTGGAGATTTTGTGTCTGAATTCGGTTTGGACGAAGATTCTTATATCTATTCAATAATTTGGGCTCGTTTGGTAGCATAATGACAGTCTACACTACTTCCAAAGTTCGAACCCAAGTCTAAAATAAGCGTCCATAAAAATGATGATTTTTCTAAAAATACAACTTTTTGGAGATTTTGTTAAATGAATTCGATTTTAACGATAATTCTTATCACTATTCCAAAATTTCAGCCAATTTGGTACAAGAGAGCCTGAAAAAACTGCTTCCAAAGTTCGAACTCAAGTCTGAAATTAGCGTCCATAAAAATGATGATTTTTTTAAAAATAACACTATATGGAGAATTATTAAATGGATTCGATTTGTAGAACGAATCTTACCCTTATTCCAAAATTTCAGCCCTTTTGGTACCATAGTGCCTGAAAAAACTGCTTCCAAAGATCGAACACAAGTCTGAAATTAGCGTACATAAAAATGATGATTTTTCTAAAAATACATCTTTTTGGAGATTTTATGACTGAATTGGGTTTGGACAAAGATTCTTATATCTATTCAAAAATTTTGGCACGTTTGGTACCATAAAGACTGACTTAACTTCTTCCAAAGTTCGAACCCAAGTCTGAAATAAGCGTTCATAAAAATGATGATTTTTCTAAAAATACAACTTTATGGAGATTTTATGACTGAATTCAGTTTGGACAAAGATTTTTATCACTATTGAGAAATTTCAGCCCGTTTGGTACCATAGTGCCTGAATAAACTGCTTCCAAAGATCGAACCCAAGTCTGAAATTAGCGTCCATAAAAATGATGATTTTTTTAAAAATAACACTCTATGGAAAATTATTAAATAGATTCGATTTGTAGATAGATTCTTACCCTTATTTCAAAATTTCAGCTCTTTTGGTACCATTGTGCCTGACTAAACTGCTTCCAAAGTTCGAACCCAAGTCTGAAATAAGCGTTCATAAAAATGATGATTTTTCTAAAAATACAACTTTTTGGAGATTTTGTTACTGAATTCGGTTTGGACAAAGATTCTTATCACTATTCAGAAATTTCAGCCCGTTTGGTACCATGGTGTCTGAATAAACTGCTTCCAAAGATCGAACCCAAGTCTGAAATTAGCGTCCATAAAAATGATGATTTTTTTAAAAATAACACTATATGGAAAATTATTAAATATATTCGATTTGTAGAACGATTCTTACCCTTATTTCAAAATTTCATCCCTTTTGGTACCATTGTGCCTGACTAAACTGCTTCCAAAGTTCGAAACCAAGTCTGAAATTAGCGTTGATAAAAATGATGATTTTTCTAAAAATAAAACTTTTTGTAGATTTTGTGACTGAATTCGGTTTGGACAAAGAATCTTATATCTATTCAAAAATTTGGGCTCGTTTGTTACCATAATGACAGGCTACACTGCTTTCAAAGTTCGAACCCAAGTCTGAAATAAGCGTCCATAAAAATGATGATTTTTTTAAAAATAACACTATATGGAGAGTTATTAAATGGATTCGATTTGTATAACGAATCTTACCCTTATTTCAAAATTTCAGCCCATTTGGTACCATAGTGCATGAATAAACTGCTTCCAAAGTTCGAACCCAAGTCTGAAATAAGCGTTCATAAAAATGGTAGTTTTTCTAAAAATTAAACTTTTTGGAGATTTTGTGTCTGAATTCGGTTTGGACGAAGATTCTCATCACTATTCAAAAATTTCAGCCCGTTTGGTACCATAGTGCCTGAATAAACTGCTTCCAAAGATCGAACCCAAGTCTGAAATTAGCTATCATAAAAATGATGATGTTTTTAAAAATAACAATATATGGAAAATTATTAAATAGATTCGATTTGTAGAACGATTCTTACCCTTATTCCAAAATTTCAGCCAATTTGGTACAAGAGAGCCTGAAAAAACTGCTTCCAAAGTTCGAACTCAAGTCTGAAATTAGCGTCCATAAAAATGATGATTTTTTTAAAAATAACACTATATGGAGAGTTATTAAATGGATTCGATTTGTAGAACGAATCTAAACCTTATTCCAAAATTTCAGCCCTTTTGGTACCATAGTGCCTGAAAAAACTGCTTCCAAAGATCGAACCCAAGTCTGAAATTAGCGTACATAAAAATGATGATTTTTCTAAAAATACAACTTTTTGGAGATTTTGTGACTGAATTGGGTTTGGACAAAGATTCTTAAATCTATTCAAAAATTTCGGCACGTTTGGTACCATAAAGATTGACTAAACTGCTTCCAAAGTTCGAACCCAAGTCTGAAATAAGCGTTCATAAAAATGATGATTTTTCTAAAAATACAACTTTATGGAGATTTTATGACTGAATTCAGTTTGGACAAAGATTTTTATCACTATTCAGAAATTTCAGCCCGTTTGGTACCATAGTGCCTGAATAAACTGCTTCCAAAGATCGAACCCAAGTCTGAAATTAGCGTCCATAAAAATGATGATTTTTTTAAAAATAACACTATATGGAAAATTATTAAATAGATTCGATTTGTAGAACAATTCTTACCCTTATTTCAAAATTTCAGCTCTTTTGGTACCATTGTGCCTGACTAAACTGCTTCCAAAGTTCAAACCCAAGTCTGAAATTAGCGCACATAAGAATCATGTTTTTTCTTAAAAGGCAACTTTATGGAGATTTTATGACTGAATTCAGTTTGGACTGAGATTTTAATAGCAATTCCAAAATTAGAGCCCGTTTGGTACCATAGTGCCTGAAAAAACTGCTTCCAAAGATCGAACCCAAGTCTGAAATTAGCGTCCATAAAAATGATGATTTTTTTTAAAATACAACTTTATGGAGATTTTATGACTGAATTCAGTTTGGACAAAGATTTTTATCACTATTCAGAAATTTCAGCCCGTTTGGTACCATAGTGCCTGAATAAACTGCTTCCAAAGATCGAACCCAAGTCTGAAATTAGCGTCCATAAAAATGATGATTTTTTTAAAAATAACACTATATGGAAAATTATTAAATAGATTCGATTTGTAGAACAATTCTTACCCTTATTTCAAAATTTCAGCTCTTTTGGTACCATTGTGCCTGACTAAACTGCTTCCAAAGTTCAAACCCAAGTCTGAAATTAGCGCACATAAGAATCATGTTTTTTCTTAAAAGGCAACTTTATGGAGATTTTATGACTGAATTCAGTTTGAACTGAGATTTTAATAGCAATTCCAAAATTAGAGCCCGTTTGGTACCATAGTGCCTGAAAAATCTGATTCCAAAGATCGAACCCAAGTCTAAAATTAGCGTCCATAAAAATGATGATTTTTCTCAAAATAAAACTTTTTGGAGATTTTGTGACTGAATTCGGTTTGGACAAAGATTCTTATATCTATTCAAAAATTTCGGCCCGTTTGGTACCATAATGACTGACTAAACTGCTTCCAAAGTTCGAACCCAAGTCTGAAATAAGCATCCAAAAAAATGATGATTTTTTAAAAAATAACACTATATGGAGAATTATTAAATGGATTCAATTTGAAGAACGATTCTTAACTTTATTTCAAAATTTCAGCCCTTTTGGTACCATAGTGCCTGACTAAACTGCTTCCAAAGTTCGAACCCAAGTCTGAAATAAGCGTTCATAAAAATGGCTATTTTTATAAAAATACAACTTTTTGGAGATTTTGTGACTGAATTCGGTTTGGACAAAGATTCTTATATAATTATTCAAAAATTTGGGCTCGTTTGGTACCATAATGACTGACTAAACTTTTTCCAAAGTTCGAACCCAAGTCTGAAATTAGCGTTCATAAAAATGATGATTTTTCTAAAAATACAACTTTATGGAGATTTTATGACTGAAACTGAAAGATTCTTATCACTATTCCAAAATTTCAGCCCGTTTGGTACCATAGTGCCTGACTAAACTGCTTCCAAAGTTCGAACCCAAGTCTGAAATTAGCGTTCATAAAAATGATGATTTTTCTAAAAACACAACTTTATGGAGATTTTGTGACTGAATTCGATTTCGACAAAGATTCCTATATCTATTCCATAATTTGGGCCCGTTTGTTACCATAGTGCCTGACTAAACTGCTTCCAAAATTCAAACCCAAGTCTGAAATTAGCGCACATAAGAATCATGTTTTTTCTTAAATTACAACTTTATGGAGATTTTATGACTGCATTCAGTTTGGACAATGATTCTTATCACTATTCCCAAATTTACGCCCGTTTGGTACCTGTTACATTAGCGTTTAGGCCATGTAATATACTATAGGTGTGTTACACAAATAGTCATCGCCGCACAAGCCGGCGGCAAAGCTTGATACTCCAATCATTCAGGGTGTGGATTATAGTCAATTTCCCAATTAAAACAAGTCTCTTGATATGAGGGTTTATTATACAGGTAATACAGGTTATCAACAGATCTACAAAGGGTACATAGCTTTTTAAGTCCTAACTAGTTACTAGGCAATCTATTGACTCTAAGGGCTCTGATTGACAAAGGTATAATATTCGCTCACATGTAAACTAGGCTGAAGCGGTGAATGATGAGCAGGGGCCATAGGCAGGTGCCTAGGCAGGGTGCAGGACGAAGGGCGGCACAGAAGCGGATGCCATAGCACGGCCTAATTGATGCGGTAGGGCGGGAATACGACGAAGGGCGGCACAGAAGCGGCCTGAGGCGGCCAGGGCGGCGCAGAAGCGGCCTGGAGCGGTGATGGGCGGCTTACGGCAAAAGGGCGGCGCAGAGATATGGCGCCATCATATCCATGATGGTGTAGCCGGCCGGAGATTGCCTGGATGTGATAACTGAGTATAGGGACGCGGCACATTATAAAATGTACGCACGCCGGTCCCATTACGGCGACACTGATTTGGCGGTAAATAATAACTCGGAACTAAAGCATAGTGTTGAACTCAACGGGGGCCGGCGGTGAACTGCGGCCGAGCGCGTGGCTAGCTAGCTGCAAGTACTTGACCTTGTCGGGCGCAAGTGGGAGGGATATTCTACGATATCGGATTGGTTGTAGGTCCTTGTGGCCTACGTGACTGGTATCAGGCGGTGATGTCGCGAGCTCCTGCGTATGTATTGGTGTTCTAACACGCCATCAGTGCGTGGTTCGTTTCCTGCAATCGTGTGGATATACATATTGTGTAGTTAGCTCTTGCAAGCTATGTACAAACATAACACTACCCTCCTTGTCGACGAAAGAAGATCCCAGGCAACGTAGCTGAAGCAGGGTAACGTCCTCCTGTTTGCCGTAAGAGAGGTACAGAGCTACCTCATTTCACAAAGATTTAAACACTCCCTAACTTAAGAGCCAAAACAAAATTTTTAACTACCTGAGAGCCAAGTTGAACAACCCTAACAAGTACACTGAACAAGGGTTGCCAAACCTTTTTCAAAAATATTTGCAGAAATGAACTCCAAGGCGCGATACAAAACACGTTATGATTTACATACTCAACTTTTTTTTCCAAACAAAAAGAATACACATGGCCTTCTTTCCAAACAGAAAAGAATACATAATACTTTCTCCAACAAAAAAGAATACACATGGCCTTCCTTCCAAACAGAAAAGAATACATAATACTTTCTCCAACAAAAAAGAATACACATGGCCTTCCTTCCAAACAGAAAAGAATACATAATACTTTCTCCAACAAAAAAGAATACACATGGCTTCCCTTTCAAACAGAAAAGAATACATAATGTTTTTTCCAAACAGAAAAGACTACACATAGCCTTTTTTTTTAAGACAACACCAAAACAACAAATGTAGCATACAATGTGGTATATCCGAATGGATGTACACATTTACCACAAGGCCTACACTTTCCATCAAACCACAAAAGAAGAACAATTAAGCCATGTTCACAATTGTACAATGTTATACATAATGATATTCTGGTTAGAGAATATTATTCGCTTATGCGATTGACCAAAATCAATCCATATTCGCGTTTTTCACAATGAAATTCTTAAACTAGACATGGTTTTTTTATACACAAAATTCCTGTTAGGGAATATGTACGCTGATTTTATCATGCAATTGACCGAAATCAACCCATTTTTGCGTCACTTACAATGAAATTCTTGACACTATACAAAACAAGTATCAATACACATGTTATGTTATTTCTTATTATCCATTGATAATTTTGAAAAACGGAAAAAAACAAAAAGATTCTCCTCAAGATTTTAACAATATATTCTCATTTTCGTCATGGTTTGTCTGGTTTGCTAATAATTCTTAGGCATATAGTCCATCCTCTCGTATCGCATATCAATTATTAAGGTCAACGCTACCAAGACCTCCCATGTAATTAATTCTAAGGCTAATATCATCCTATAACATTTAACGATTTACTTCCTGTAAACCGCACAGCGCTGTACCAGGTGTTTAACAAGAAACACCAGCACGTCGTAACGATAACGTTCGACAAAACATTCGGACCACTCATAAAGTGTCCTTCTCACCAAATAACCAGACAAAACCTACAATGACCTTAAGTGCAATTATCAACCCAATTCTTTGGTTAAGATTCAATAATGTCCCAAAATGACATAAATATGCAACCTCCATTTGTCCTTAATGACCACAATTTAGATTCCCAACGAGTCTAAGACATAATTACGTTATCTTTACAAAAACTATTTCCTCTCACCGGGTATATACTATAATTCATCTTCCTATGAGAAATATACACACCACACTTGACATGGCGTACCACATATTACAAATAACACAATTTTATTTCGTCTCAACTTTATGAAGGACTTTACACGTTATTTCTTTTTATTGATACCGAAGCAATCAAATACGTGTTTACAACAAAAAAAAATTCACACCATAATTGACATGGCGTAGCATATAATACAATAACATAATTTTATTTCGTCTCAACTTTATGAAGGACTTTACACGCTGGTTTTTTTTACCATATTGATACCGAGGCAATCAATTACGTGTTTACAAAAAATTACAATACACAACCCATAACTAATTAATAATTAGTTAGGGAACAATTTACACAATTATAATTTACAACATATTACATACCACTCAACAACTACTGTGTGTGATTATTCAATTTCTGTTATATAAGACTTATTTGAGTCTTTTCAATTTAATAACCGAGAACTACATAATCCGATTCCCAGAGTTTGACTTCCTTAAAAATAAACTTCACGTATTCACTACGCAAGAAGAAGGAGAGAAGAAAAAAAAAATTCCAGAAAAAACAAAATAATTGGTAGGTAACCAATTAAATACAAAAAAAACATTAGACATAATTTCTATACAAGAGAATGTCCGAACAAAAACCACATAACAGGGTTTTTCTTATTTAATCTATACAATTTTTATAACACAAGATATTTGAGTTATAATAACTTCTATTTCACAATAATTACAAACGTTATGAATGAATTTGATTTTTTATTGTTATATTCTATTGCAAATCAAGTTACAGTTACGAGAAAAAAAAAATTATTATTATTCCTATTAGAAGGTCTGCTAGCGTCCTAGTCAGTCAACTTTATAGAGAACAAAGACGAAAGAAACAGCGTGGTTATTGTGTCAACCGGCACAAGATTCACTCAAAGGTTCATGACGCCCTTGAGTTTATACAAAACGAATGACACCATACCATCTACTATTCACTATTAAAAAAAGAACGCGAACGAAATAGTATTCAATAATTATTACGTATTTTAACTGCAAAAAAATATATCATACTACTGCTTTGCGGCGAGCTTGACGAATTCATTATTATTATTATTAATTTTGTGCGTAAAGAATGTTTACTGCGACGCGAGAATAATAATTTCTTGTCCGCAAATTCTCCGCGTAAATATAAAACATATCATGTTACTGAGCGGAGTTTTTTGTTTTTGACCAAACAATTTATTTTCTGTGTAATATTATTCCCTGTTCTAAAAGTTGTTTTACTGTTTTACCATTTACTGCGAAAAATGTTGAAACAACTGCGTATTCCAACCAACAATCTCTTTACTGTGTAAATGTTATTTCTGCTGCGAGTTTTTTGCTGCGAGTTTTTATTCTAACCAACTATTATTTTCTGTTATATTACTTTTGCGGCAAGTTAATAATAATAATTATTCCCTTGTCGGCATATTATTAACAGTGAAATTGTTAACGATATTTATTCTCAGACCGGATGAGCAACGTGGATTTAATAATGGTAAAAACCGGTAAAGTCTACTGATCTTAATTTAAAACAACCAATACGTTATTTATTAGAGAATGTAAATTAAAACAATAACTGAATTTAATCCGATTGCAAATTGATACTTTGGAAGTTCTTTTGAGTATTTGAATTATTTCAACTTATTACAATGAAACAGATAAGCAAAGCTTAACCTGACAAAAAAAAATTATTTCTATAACGAAACAATTAAATTGCATTCCAAAATTGAAATAACACATCTATCTCTCGGAAACATCCACATTTAACATTTATTACGTCGTAATTTCTCGTATTTGGTTTATTACGTATTTAGTAACAGAATGTATTTGCTTCACACTTCCGACGGCACATTCAATATTTTTTTTTTTTAGATAATAAAAAGTTACGCGTTACACTACCGACTGCACATTTGTATTACAAACACTCCCGAAACAGAAATGAACCTCACACACAGCTGTGGATAATGCATATTAGTACACATGGATATCACAGTAACATATAACAAGAAAAGACACATTCCATCGGGCAATTGACTATCCAGGTTGGGCGTCCAGTGTTACATTAATACGGGTATATAACGTAATTTAGATAGTCATAAGTGAGTAAAGAGTGAGTAAAGGCCCCAAGTGACGGCGCCAGTGTTACATTAGCGTTTAGGCCATGTAATATACTATAGGTGTGTTACACAAATAGTCATCGCCGCACAAGCCGGCGGCAGAGCTTGATACTCCAATCTTTCAGGGTGTGGATTATAGTCAATCTCCCAATTAAAACAAGTCTCTTGATATGAGGGTTTATTATACAGGTAATACAGGTTATCAACAGATCTACAAAAGGTACATAGCTTTTTAAAGCCTAACTAGTTACTAGGCAATCTATTGACTCTAAGGGCTCTGATTGACAAAGGTATAACATTCGCTCACGTGTAAACTAGGCTGAAGCGGTGAATGATGAGCAGGGGCCATAGGCGGGTGCCTAGGCAGGGTGCAGGACGAAGGGCGGCTACGATAGGCGGATGCCATAGCACGGCCTAACTGATGCGGTAGGGCGGGAATACGACGAAGGGCGGCACAGAAGCGGCCTGAGGCGGCCAGGGCGGCTTACGACAAAGGGCGGCGCAGAAGCGGCCTGGAGCGGTGATGGGCGGCTTACGGCAAAGGGCGGCGCAGAGATATGGCGCCATCATATCCATGATGGTGTAGTCGGCCGAATTGCCTGGACGTGATAACTGAGTATAGGGACGCGGCACATTATAAAATGGATGCACGCCGGTCCAATTACGGCGACACTGATTTGGCGGTAAATATTAACTCGGAACTAATACATAGTGTTGAACTCAACGGGGGCCGGCCGTGAACTGCGGCCAAGCGCGTGGCTAGCTAGCTGCAAGTACTTGACCTTGTCGGGCGCAAGTGGGAGGGATATTCTACGATATCGGATTGGTTGTAGGTCCTTGTGGCCTAAGTGACTGGTATCAGGCGGTGATGTCGCGAGCTCCTGCGTATGTATTGGTGTTCTAACACGCCATCAGTGCGTGGTTCGTTTCCTGCAATCGTGTGGATATACATATTGTGCAGTTAGCTCTTGCAAGCTATGTACAAACATAACATACCATAGTGCCTGACTAAACTGCTTCCATAGTTCGAACCCAAGTCTGAAATTAGCGTTCTTAAAAATGATGATTTTTCTAAAAATACAACTTTTTGGAGATTTCGTGATTGAATTCGGTTTGGACAAAGATTCTTATCACTATTCCAAAATTTGGGCTCGTTTGGTACCATAATGACTGTCTAAACTGCTTCCAATGTTCGAACCCAAGTCTGAAATTAGCGTTCATAAAAATGATGATTTTTCTAAAAATACAACTTTTTGGAGATTTTGTTACTGAATTCGGTTTGGACAAAGATTCTTATCACTATTCCAAAATTTGGGCTCGTTTGGTACCATAGTGCCTGAAAAAACTGCTTCCAAAGATCGAACCCAAGTCTGAAATTAACGTCCATAAAAATGATGTTTTTTCTAAAAATACAACTTTTTGGAGATTTTAGGTCAGAATTCGGTTTAGACAATGATTCTTATATCTATTCAAAAATTTGGGCCCGTTTGGTACCATAATGAATGACTAAAATGCTTCCAAAAATCGAACCCAAGTCTGAAATAAGCGTCCATAAAAATGATGATTTTTTTAAAAATACAACTTTATGGAGATTTTATGACTGAATTCAGTTTGGACAAAGATTCTTATCACTATTCCGAAATTTCAGTCCGTTTGGTACCATAGTGCCTGAAAAATCTACTTCCAAAGATCGAACCCAAGTCTAAAATTAGCGTCCATAAAAATGATGTTTTTTCTAAAAATACACCTTTTTGGAGATTTTGTTTAATGAATTCGATTGTAACCATAATTCTTATCACATTTCCAAAATTTCAGCCAATTTGGTACAAGAGAGCCTGAAAAAACTGCTTCCAAAGTTCGAACCCAAGTCTGAAATTAGCGTGCATAAAAATGATGATTTAAAAAAAAAAAAAAACACTATATGGAGATTTATAAAATGGATTCGATTTGTAGAACGATTCTTACCATTATTTCAAAATTTCAGCCCTTTTGGTACCATAGTGCCTGACTAAACTTGTAATATTCTCATGATTTCGGTCTTGCTTTTTATTATATTAAACAATATAATATTTTCTTCTCTCTTGGCTATGACCGATACTTCTTTTTTTTTTCTAAGGCTTTGCATATGTGTTCGCAGGGGTGGAAAATTCCTCCCCTACAACACATAAGCCTCCATGAAAATTGGACCCTTAATTTCTTTGATAACTTCAGAAAGCTACTTAAAGCCCTCTTGTACTGTATATCTTTATAGACATATGTACTTAACTAATTAATACGTTATTTACGAAATTGAACGCAAATATTTTCGTATTTATATTGTAATTAAATTCCATCAAACGTTGTGTAATTTTTTGATTTATGATATAGGATTTTAATTACTTTCATTTTTGTGGTAACCCTCTTGGTTCTGATCGAGGCGTTGAGTTTCAAAATTTACTTGGTCTTTCCATTGCAAACCTGGACTTAAATGATTTCTCTGAATGAGCTTGCTTTCCTATTGTAACTATTCTGATTTCCTACACCCTAACAATGTCGTAGTTAAACGCTGATAAAAGATATTATACATGTTTATTTGGACAGGTAATTAAATATAACTCAAATGGTTAATTGTTAGTAAGTTTGATTTTGATTAACTCTTGTCTGTTTGGCGCCACTCCTTTATGATTCTGCTGCTATAAGGTACATGTAAAGATTGATTTAGTAGGTTAATGTAATTAGTTAATTGTATATTCGACGAACTCAGAATAACCCTTTGCTAGCAAAATTTGGCTCCTTCCTCCTGCAAGTAAGCGAGCTGATCGTGAGTCAACGAGAAATTCGCACAATCTTTTGACACGGTTCATTGATTGATACCTAAGTTATCGCGTCCCAATGAACCTTCCACGTCATCATGCACTGCCTTCAAGTCTTCCCTCGGGTCCCGAAACCTCCAAATTCCATCTCCTCCAAGGTCTACTATTTACTTAGGGCGAACCGGTTTCGTCCTATATACAATCATATACTCACTGTTGGTGTGGACTTACGGGTCGTGAATCCTCATTCCACGTTTAAAAGAGAATGCGAGAGTGGTCTACCGACCTAAATGCAAGCTGTATGCAGGTCCGCATTCTCCAGTAAACAGTACATAAGAAGATATATATGTATACATACGTTTTTGGGAAGGGTTTATAACTTGCAATACAAGGCTATTTACCTCGCATCCCAAGCTCGGATCTCGTGCCAAGAACTCTGCGAAGCTCTAAGTTTGGTTACCGAATAAATACGTACTAATAAGGTGATACTAATAAATACTAGTAAAATAAGATCTTATTTGATAGTTTGTTTTGGAGAGCTATCGAACTCCAGGCTTTTGTTTGTTTGATTTTGACGTTTTTATTTAAGAGAATCGTCATCTCTATTTTGTTTGGTTAATGGTTTTGTTATAGGACGACCACTGCCTCCTATTTGATGAACTGTATTTGTTTTAAATTTTACCTCCAGGGTTCAACATTAATTTTTGTTCATCCTATCCCGTGATTTCTCAATTGTTTCAAGTAGTTGATTGCCGCATTAGAGAGTACTCGACTCTCAAATGTCTCAGGCAACTGATGGGGTTTTGTATGAGCACCCAATCAATAACATTCAAATGTTTTGTATAATTATTCGATATAACTCTTACTAACCCGTGATTTTTCAATTGTAGATTGTGAATGGTAGGTAATTGTAAACACGCGGCTCCCAGCTGTTTCAAGTAACTAATAAAAATCCATGCGACTATCTAATCAATGGTATTCAAATGTTTCATGTAATATTTTGATATAAATCTGGCTAACCCGTGATTTTTCAATTGTCGTTTGTGATTGATAGGCATTTGAGAGCACGCAGCTTCCAGCTGGTTCAGGTAACTAATAAAAATCTATGTGACTATCTAATCAATGGTATTCAAATGTTTCATGTAATATTTTGATATAAATCTGGCTAACCCGTGATTTTTCAATTGTCGTTTGCGAACGATAGGCATTTGTGAATGACCCAAATCGCTGCACATTGCACAATGACATCCTGATGATTATCCTTATAACTCTAATAAATTATCTAGTTACGGCCAAGGTCGTTTTCAAACTATGCAGTTGACTGACCCAATTCTTCAGTGTATGCTTTGTTTATCAACAAATCGAATAATATAAACATCTCATTGACACACTAACCTAGATGCGAGATTGTTTATTTAAGAAATATTTCTACCTCTCCTTGTAATTCAGTTATGTTACCTTTTATTGTGCATAGTTAATTAAAAATATTTTTAATTCCTTTTGAAGTTAAACTATTTATTTCATTACCCGAATTTAGTAAATTTTTCTAAGAGGTTAAGTGGAGAATAAATATATATACATATTTAAGTACAGATGTCTCGATTGTCAAAATACGTTAAATAAGATTACATATATTAATAAATAAATATAAAATATATGATTCTACATAGTCTTGAATATTAATAAATACATATTTTCTTTTCAATAATATAGATATGTCCATGAGTAGGTATTTTAAATCGTTACCATTCCGATGTTTTGATTAATAAATAAAATACATATATATAAATACATTACATATATATTTATTCTTTATATACAATATATTACTTTATTTTATATAAATAAATACATAATATACATATATTAAGGTGTAATGCTTTGTTTTGTTGTTTTTTAATAATTTAATTGATATACCATAATCAGCTGTATCTCCTCACTCCTAGGTCCTGAAAATTATTTATAAAAGGAAAACTTAACCCCCACCAAGATTTTTCCAGTTGGGTGCCACACAACAAATCGTGTCAAAGAAATCCTACCTAATTAACTGTATTTTTCAAATAATTTCAAAATTAATCTTTTCGACTATTTATTCCTATTTAATATTTTATTCTTGCTCGATTCATATAAATTAGCTGATATTTAATATTTGTGATATAGATGTGCCGGAAAATTATAAATTATTTAGGTCGAACTATTTTTGTTGTTTTCACTCTTTTTAATTTTTTTTTTATTTATATAAATTTATAAGAAAATTCATCCCGAATTGCGCAAACTTTTAAATATTTCGATTCTGAATAAATTAAATATCTGTTTAAAACTTTCTTCTAAATTTCACTGTTTCCACCAATATTTTAAAGTATCTACAATTATTTTTTTTTCGAATTGTTACTTTTAGAACAAAGGTTTGAGCGTTTATTATTATTGAATCCTTTTTTTTTTGTTTTTGTGTTTGATTGATGCAAAATTATAATCTATTTTTAAATATCAATTCGCGAACGCGTTTATTCTAGATTAACGATAAAAACTCTCCATTAAATTCTAATGTTTTCACTTTGAATGAAATAATTATTTTTAAATTTTAATAATTCACTTTTAACACTTTTTGCACTATTCACTTTTAACACTTCTAAGCACTTCACACTTTACTTTTAAAGCACTGAGTTTAAACTGTATTTATTTTCACTGTTTGATTTAATTTAACTGACTTATTAAATTTCACTGACTCTAGCACTTGTACTTTTCACAAAATTTTCCCAAGTCCCAGGGACTTATTCAAAATTTAACACTTAAAGATTTTTCACTGTTAATCCTACCAAAGACGTAGTACTGCCACGTAACAACTTTTCGAATCCTCGGCGCGACTGTCTCCTGACTGATGTGTACCCTCTTTTATACCCCTCTCAGGTCCCAAAAGACGTATCTGAAATTCTCTTGATGCTTAATTCTATCTCCTATCAACTCGTAAACTTGAACATCTCTGCCATTAATATCGATTGTGCGTTTATACGATCTTCTGTCGTCCAGCTCTGGGCGGCAGTTAGTTTTTCTCTCACGTCGCTAGATCGATAGGGTCCGAATCGGGTAAGTCTGCGTTCATTGCCCAAGCTTCCTTTGTTCCATGGTTCATACAAAATGTAGTTAAAATATCATGATTTTGCGTTCCTTTTTTTTCTCAATTCGCGATAGGTCCGTCCCCAGTAACATATATATAGATCTCAATTTTATGCATCTCATGCGAAAAATGATTAAATCCATGGCGAAATCTTTACTATGCATTTTTGAATTTCGATTTGTCTAAAATCTACTTAATTTTATTGTCACCTATATGAGCTTTTTCCATTTTCACCCGTACCTTCTCTCTTTATGTCGCAGATTTGAGTTTTTCCTTATTTTTGGATTTTCTTTTATTCGCGACGTTTTCCTGCACAATTTTCTTCTTTATCCTTATGTTATTGCTCATAACTCTATAACTAATTATATTCCAAGCCGTATTTATTAATTTTACGGATAAATTAGAATTGTATCGCTTTTCTCCACTTGGATCATTCTTTATCACCGTTCTTTACCCTTTCTTTATTTTTTCCTCGCTTTTCCCGATGTGTGTGGTCTCCAGGAAAATTTCATACTTCATTTATTATTAATTAATATATATTTTTCCACACTTCCATGGGAGATATACCTTATTTGACTCTGGGATATCTGTCACTTTTATTGCCTTACTCGATCTCCGCCCTATCTCCTATCTTTGTCATACAAAATATCACATAAAATATCCGCTTTGACATCTGTTTACGTTTAAAATTTTGGTACTAGACTCGTAAATTTAATTTAATTTCAAACCTATTAATTTTAATATCTTTTGCTTTAAATAAATATCTCATAAGCTCCACGTTAAACTTAATCGCTTTTCTAATGGGTTATTACCTTAACGTAAACAAAAATCATGTTCGAATTTCGATTGTTTATCCTTTAAACTACACATGAGACCGTCAACCTTTTATCTTGTTTCGATCACTCTGTAATCTTGTGTAACTCTAATATCTATCTACCCTGATAATTATGTAAAATGTCTACTTTTCCTGAATCTAATCTATCGCTATATGTTTAGTTTTATGGCCTTCCTTTGGTACTCTATTATCATATTCCTAGGACCTTTGTGGTAGCTCAAAATCTCTGTATTATCACTCCGTTCAGTCGCTCCACTATTTCTAAAATGTCTATTTTAATGCGAGATTTTCATTCCCAAATTGATTTTCCAATATGTCCGCTTCATCTTAAATTGATAACGATTAGTTTCCATTGTTTCCAACACTCTCACCTCTCTTTAGTACGATTTTTATCGAACTTGACACCCTATCTCTATCATAAATAATTGCACTATAGTTGAAAATTCTGCCAGCAACTTTCTTTCGTTTTACCCGTCCTTTTTTATACTATCACGTTTATAGTTTTTTTCATTGCATTTTCGTGTGTGTGTTTTTCCAACATGAAAGGCCAAAAGCCCTCGATGTCAACGGTTCGCTATCACCTAAATGTCTCAGTTATTGTAAACATTTCCTAGAGTTTGTCGCCTTGAACGTCAGTGTTTATACCATAGTGCGTTCAACTCTAATTTCTGTGGGAATCGAAATGTCGTTAATTATCTATTTTATCGCCCGGTCCAAAGTTCAATCCTTTGTCTGTAGTTGATGCACGGCTCTCCGTTCACTGATTGATTATTCAAAATTTTTATAGCTCTCGTCCAGATCTAATTGGTCGACAACCTTCAATATTTGTTTTTAAGCCTAGACAGGGGAAGTCCCAGTCGTTCCTAGACGATTTTAATGACCTCTGTGTTTATGCTATAGAATCTCGACATAATTCCAACTATTACAGGTGTCTACTGCAAGCAAGCTGGAACAACTCTTTCTCCGCCAGATGTCGTTAGCATGTCCGTTTTCATAAATAATTTGCATATTTTTAGCAGCTATTGTTTATCTGTCTTTCACTGTGATTTAAGCCTTTCATCACAAACTGCTTCCAAAGTTCGAACCCAAGTATGAAATAACCGTTCAGAAAAAAGGTGACTTTTCTAAAAATACAACTTTTTGGAGATTTTGTGTCCGAATTCGGTTTGGACGAAGATTCTTATAGCTATTGAAAACTTTCAGTCCGTTTGGTACCATAGTGCCTGAAAAAACTGCTTCCAAAGATCGAACCCAAGTCTGAAATTAACGTCCATAAAAATGATGATTTTTCTAAAAATACCACTTTTTGGAGATTTTGTGACTGAATTCGGTTAGGACAATGATTCTTATATCTATTCAAAAAATTGGGCTCGTTTGGTACCATAATGACTGACTAAACTGCTTCCAAAGTTCGAACCCAAGTCTGAAATTAGCGTTCATAAAAATGATGATTTTTCTAAAAATACAACTTTTTGGAGATTTTGTTACTGAATTAGGTTTGGACAATGATTCTTATATCTATTCAAAAAATTGGGCTCGTTTGGTACCATAATGACTGACTAAACTGCTTCCAAAGTTCGAACCCAAGTCTGAAATTAGCGTTCATAAAAATGATGATTTTTCTAAAAATACAACTTTTTGGAGATTTTGTTACTGAATTCGTTTTGGACAAAGATTTTTATCATTATTCCAAAATTTGGGCTCGTTTGGTACTATAATGACTGACTAAACTGCTTCCAAAGTTCGAACCCAAGTCTGAAACTAGCGTTCATAAAAATGATGATTTTTCTAAAAATACAACTTTTTGGAGATTTTGTTACTGAATTCGGTTTGGACAAAGATTCTTATCACTATTCCAAAATTTGGGTTCGTATGGTACCATAATGACTGACTAAACTGCTTCCAAAGTTCGAACCCAAGTCTGAAATTAGCGTTCATAAAAATGATGATTTTTCTAAAAATACCACTTTTTGGAGATTTTGTGACTGAATTCGGTTAGGACAATGATTCTTATATCTATTCAAAAAATTGGGCTCGTTTGGTACCATAATGACTGACTAAACTGCTTCCAAAGTTCGAACCCAAGTCTGAAATTAGCGTTCATAAAAATGATGATTTTTCTAAAAATACAACTTTTTGGAGATTTTGTTACTGAATTAGGTTTGGACAATGATTCTTATATCTATTCAAAAAATTGGGCTCGTTTGGTACTATAATGACTGACTAAACTGCTTCCAAAGTTCGAACCCAAGTCTGAAACTAGCGTTCATAAAAATGATGATTTTTCTAAAAATTCAACTTTTTGGAGATTTTGTTACTGAATTCGGTTTGGACAAAGATTCTTATCACTATTCCAAAATTTGGGCTCGTTTGGTACCATAATGACTGACTAAACTGCTTCCAAAGATCGAACCCAAGTCTGAAACTAGCGTTCATAAAAATGATGATTTTTCTAAAAATACAACTTTTTGGAGATTTTGTTACTGAATTCGGTTTCGACAAAGATTCTTATCACTATTCCAAAATTTGGGGTCGTTTGGTACCATAATGACTGACTTAACTGCTTCCAAAGTTCGAACCCATGTCTGAAATAAGCGTCCATAAAAATGATGATTCTTCTAAAAATACAACTTTATGGAGATTTTATGACTGCATTCATTTTGGACAAAGATTCTTATCACTATTCCAAAATTTGGGCTCGTTTGGTACCATAATGACTGACTAAACTGCTTCCAAAGATCGAACCCAAGTCTGAAACTAGCGTTCATAAAAATGATGATTTTTCTAAAAATACAACTTTTTGGAGATTTTGTGACTGAATTGGGTTTGGACAAAGATTCTTATATCTATTTAAAAATTAAGGCACGTTTGGTACCATAAAGACTTACTAAACTGCTTTCAAAGTTCGAACCCAAGTCTGAAATAAGCGTCCATAAAAATGATGATTTTTTTAAAAATAACACTATGGAGAGTTATTAAATGGATTCGATTTGTAGAACGAATCTTACCCTTATGTCAAAATTTCAGCCCATTTGGTACCATAGTGCATGACTAAACTGCTTCCAAAGTTCGAACCCAAGTCGTCATAAAAAATAAGCGTTCATAAAAATGGTGATTTTTCTAAAAATACAACTTTTTGGAGATTTTGTGTCTGAATTCGGTTTGGACGAAGATTCTTATATCTATTCAAAAATTTGGGCTCGTTTGGTACCATAATGATTGACTAAACTGCTTACCAAGTTCGAACTCAAGTCTGAAATAAGCGTTCATAAAAATGATGATTTTTCTAAAAATAACACTATGGAGAGTTATTAAATGGATTCGATTGGTAGAACGAATCTTACCCTTATGTCAAAATTTCAGCCCATTTGGTACCATAGTGCATGACTAAACTGCTTCCAAAGTTCGAACCCAAGTCTGAAATAAGCGTTCATAAAAATGGTGATTTTTCTAAAAATACAACTTTTTGGAGATTTTGTGTCTGAATTCGGTTTGGACGAAGATTCTTATATCTATTCAAAAATTTGGGCTCGTTTGGTACCATAATGATTGAATAAACTGCTTCCCAAGTTCGAACTCAAGTCTGAAATAAGCGTTCATAAAAATGATGATTTTTCTAAAAATACAACTTTATGGAGATTTTATGACTGAATTCAGTTTGGACAAAGATTCTTATCACTATTCAGAATTTTCAGCACGTTTGGAACCATAGTGCCTGAAAAAAGTGCTTCCAAAGATCGAACCCAAGTCTGAAATTAACGTCCATAAAAATGATGTTTTTTCTAAAAATACAACTTTTTGGAGATTTTGTGACTGAATTCGGTTTGGACAATGATTCTTATCACTATTCCAAAATTTGGGGTCGTTTGGTACCATAATGACTGACTTAACTGCTTCCAAAGTTCGAACCCATCTCTGAAATAAGCGTCCATAAAAATGATGATTCTTCTAAAAATACAACTTTATGGAGATTTAATGACTGCATTCATTTTGGACAAAGATTCTTATCACTATTCCAAAATTTGGGCTCGTTTGGTACCATAATGACTGACTAAACTGCTTCCAAAGATCGAACCCATGTCTGAAATTAGCGTTCATAAAAATGATGATTTTTCTAAAAATACACTTTTTTGGAGATTTCGTGACTGAATTCGGTTTGGACAAAGATTCTTATCACTATTCCAAAATTTGGGGTCGTTTGGTACCATAATGACTGACTTAACTGCTTCCAAAGTTCGAACCCATGTCTGAAATAAGCGTCCATAAAAATGATGATTCTTCTAAAAATACAACTTTATGGAGATTTTATGACTGCATTCATTTTGGACAAAGATTCTTATCACTATTCCAAAATTTGGGCTCGTTTGGTACCATAATGACTGACTAAACTGCTTCCAAAGATCGAACCCAAGTCTGAAACTAGCGTTCATAAAAATGATGATTTTTCTAAAAATACAACTTTTTGGAGATTTTGTGACTGAATTGGGTTTGGACAAAGATTCTTATATCTATTTAAAAATTAAGGCACGTTTGGTACCATAAAGACTTACTAAACTGCTTCCAAAGTTCGAACCCAAGTCTGAAATAAGCGTCCATAAAAATGATGATTTTTTTAAAAATAACACTATGGAGAGTTATTAAATGGATTCGATTTGTAGAACGAATCTTACCCATATGTCAAAATTTCAGCCCATTTGGTACCATAGTGCATGACTAAACTGCTTCCAAAGTTCGAACCCAAGTCTGAAATAAGCGTTCATAAAAATGGTGATTTTTCTAAAAATACAACTTTTTGGAGATTTTGTGTCTGAATTCGGTTTGGACGAAGATTCTTATATCTATTCAAAAATTTGGGCTCGTTTGGTACCATAATGATTGACTAAACTGCTTCCCAAGTTCGAACTCAAGTCTGAAATAAGCGTTCATAAAAATGATGATTTTTCTAAAAATACAACTTTATGGAGATTTTATGACTGAATTCAGTTTGGACAAAGATTCTTATCACTATTCAGAATTTTCAGCACGTTTAGAACCATTGTGCCTGAAAAAAGTGCTTCCAAAGATCGAACCCAAGTCTGAAATTAACGTCCATAAAAATGATGTTTTTTCTAAAAATACAACTTTTTGGAGATTTTGTGACTGAATTCGGTTTAGACAATGATTCTTATCACTATTCCAAAATTTGGGCTCGTTTGGTACCATAATGACTGACTAAACTGCTTCCAAAGTTCGAACCCAAGTCTGAAATAAGCGTTCATAAAAATGATGATTTTTCTAAAAATACAACTTTTTAGAGATTTTGTGACTGAATTCGGTTTGGACAGTGATTCTTATCACTATTCCAAAATTTGGGCTCGTTTGGTACCATAATGACTGACTAAACTGCTTCCAAAGATCGAACCCAAGTCTGAACTAGCGTTCATAAAAATGATGATTATTCTAAAAATACAACTTTTTGGAGATTTTGTTACTGAATTCGGTTTCGACAAAGATTCTTATCACTATTCCAACATTTGGACTCGTTTGATACCATAATGACTGACTAAACTGCTTCCAAAGTTCGAACCCAAGTCTGAAATAAGCGTTCATAAAAATGATGATTTTTCTAAAAATACACTTTTTTGGAGATTTCGTGACTGAATTCGGTTTGGACAAAGATTCTTATCACTATTCCAAAATTTGGGCTCGTTTGGTACCATAATGACTGACTTAACTGCTTCCAAAGTTCGAACCCAAGTCTGAAATAAGCGTACATAAAAATGATGATTCTTCTAAAAATACAACTTTATGGAGATTTTATGACTGCATTCAGTTTGGACATAGATTCTTATCAATATTCCAAAATTTCAGCCCGTTTGGTACCATAGTGCCTGAAAAAACTGCTTCCAAAGTTCGAACCCAAGTCTGAAATAAGCGTTCATAAAAATGAAGATTTTTCTAAAAATACAACTTTATGGAGATTTTATGACTGCATTCAGTTTGGACAATGATTCTTATCACTATTCCAAAATTAACGCCCGTTTGATACCATAGTGCCTGACTAAACTGCTTCCAAATTTCGAACCCAAGTCTGAAATTAGCGTTCATAAAAATGATGATTTTTCTAAAAATTCAACTTTATGGAGATTTTATGACTGAATTCAGTTTGGACAAAGATTCTTATCACTATTCAGAAATTTCAGCCCGTTTGGAACCATAGTGCCTGAAAAAAGTGCTTCCAAAGATCGAACCCAAGTCTGAAATTAACGTCCATAAAAATGATGTTTTTTTTTAAAATACAACTTTTTGGAGATTTTAGGTCAGAATTCGGTTTGGACAATGATTCTTATATCTATTCAAAAATTTGGGTTCGTATGGTACCATAATGACTGACTAAACTGCTTCCAAAGTTCGAACCCAAGTCTGAAATTAGCGTTCATAAAAATGATGATTTTTCTAAAAATACAACTTTTTGGAGATTTTGTGACTGAATTCGGTTTGGACAATGATTCTTATCACTATTCCAAAATTTGGGCTCGTTTGGTACCATAATGACTGACTAAACTGCTTCCAAAGATCGAACCCAAGTCTGAAACTAGCGTTCATAAAAATGATGATTATTCTAAAAATACAACTTTTTGGAGATTTTGTTACTGAATTCGGTTTCGACAAAGATTCTTATCACTATTCCAAAATTTGGACTCGTTTGATACCATAATGACTGACTAAACTGCTTCCAAAGTTCGAACCCAAGTTTGAAATAAGCGTTCATAAAAATGATGATTATTCTAAAAATACAACTTTTTGGAGATTTTGTTACTGAATTCGGTTTCGACAAAGATTCTTATCACTATTCCAAAATTTGGACTCGTTTGATACCATAATGACTGACTAAACTGCTTCCAAAGTTCGAACCCAAGTCTGAAATAAGCGTTCATAAAAATGATGATTTTTCTAAAAATACACTTTTTTGGAGATTTCGTGACTGAATTCGGTTTGGACAAAGATTCTTATCACTATTCCAAAATTTGGGCTCGTTTGGTACCATAATGACTGACTTAACTGCTTCCAAAGTTCGAACCCAAGTCTGAAATAAGCGTACATAAAAATGATGATTCTTCTAAAAATACAACTTTATGGAGATTTTATGACTGCATTCAGTTTGGACATAGATTCTTATCAATATTCCAAAATTTCAGCCCGTTTGGTACCATAGTGCCTGAAAAAACTGCTTCCAAAGTTCGAACCCAAGTCTGAAATAAGCGTTCATAAAAATGAAGATTTTTCTAAAAATACAACTTTATGGAGATTTTATGACTGCATTCAGTTTGGACAATGATTCTTATCACTATTCCAAAATTAACGCCCGTTTGATACCATAGTGCCTGACTAAACTGCTTCCAAATTTCGAACCCAAGTCTGAAATTAGCGTTCATAAAAATGATGATTTTTCTAAAAATTCAACTTTATGGAGATTTTATGACTGAATTCAGTTTGGACAAAGATTCTTATCACTATTCAGAAATTTCAGCCCGTTTGGAACCATAGTGCCTGAAAAAAGTGCTTCCAAAGATCGAACCCAAGTCTGAAATTAACGTCCATAAAAATGATGTTTTTTTTTAAAATACAACTTTTTGGAGATTTTAGGTCAGAATTCGGTTTGGACAATGATTCTTATATCTATTCAAAAATTTGGGTTCGTATGGTACCATAATGACTGACTAAACTGCTTCCAAAGTTCGAACCCAAGTCTGAAATTAGCGTTCATAAAAATGATGATTTTTCTAAAAATACAACTTTTTGGAGATTTTGTGACTGAATTCGGTTTGGACAATGATTCTTATCACTATTCCAAAATTTGGGCTCGTTTGGTACCATAATGACTGACTAAACTGCTTCCAAAGATCGAACCCAAGTCTGAAACTAGCGTTCATAAAAATGATGATTATTCTAAAAATACAACTTTTTGGAGATTTTGTTACTGAATTCGGTTTCGACAAAGATTCTTATCACTATTCCAAAATTTGGACTCGTTTGATACCATAATGACTGACTAAACTGCTTCCAAAGTTCGAACCCAAGTTTGAAATAAGCGTTCATAAAAATGATGATTTTTCTAAAAATACACTTTTTTGGAGATTTCGTGACTGAATTCGGTTTGGACAAAGATTCTTATCACTATTCCAAAATTTGGGCTCGTTTGGTACCATAATGACTGACTTAACTGCTTCCAAAGTTCGAACCCAAGTCTGAAATAAGCGTTCATAAAAATGATGATTTTTCTAAAAATACAGCTTTTTGGATGTTTTGTGACTGAATTCGGTTTGGACAAAGATTCTTATATATTTTCAAAAATTTGGGCTCGTTTGGTACCATAATGATTGACTAAACTGCTTCCAAAGATCGAACCCAAGTCTGAAATAAGCGTCCATAAAAATGATGATTTTTTTAAAAATAACACTATTTGGAGAATTTTTAAATGGATTCGATTTGTAGAACGATTCTTACGCTTATTTCAAAATTTCAGCCGTTTTGGTACCATTGTGCATGACTTAACTGCTTCCAAAAGTCGAACCCAAGTCTGAAATTAGCGTTCTTAAAAATGATGATTTTTCTAAAAATACAACTTATTGGAGATTTTGTGACTGAATTCGGTTTGGACAAAGATTCTTATATATTTTCAAAAATTTGGGCTCGTTTGGTACCATAATGATTGACTAAACTGCTTCCAAAGTTCGAACCCAAGTCTGAAATAAGCGTCCATAAAAATGATGATTTTTTTAAAAATAACACTATTTGGAGAATTTTTAAATGGATTCGATTTGTAGAACGATTCTTACCCTTATTTCTAAATTTCAGCCCTTTTGGTACCATTGTACCTGTGAAAACTGCTTCCAAAAATCGAACCCAAGTCTGAAATTAGCGTCCATAAAAATGATGATTTTTCTAAAAATATAACTTTTTGGAGATTTTAGGTCAGAATTCGGTTTGGAAAATGATTTTTTATATCTATTCAAAAATTTGGGCTCGTTTGGTCCCATAATGACTGACTAAACTGCTTCCAAAGTTCGAACCCAAGTCTGAAATAAGCGTTCATAAAAATGATGATTTTTCTAAAAATACAACTTTTTGGAGATTTTGTGACTGAATTCGGTTTAGACAATGATTCTTATCACTATTCCAAAATTTGGGCTCGTTTGGTACCATAATGACTGACTAAACTGCTTCCAAAGATCGAACCCAAGTCTGAAACTAGCGTTCATAAAAATGATGATTATTCTAAAAATACAACTTTATGGAGATTTTATGACTGCATTCAGTTTGGACAAAGATTCTTATCAATATTTCAAAATTTCAGCCCGTTTGGTACCATAGTGCCTGAAAAAACTGCTTCAAAAGATCGAACCCAAGTCTGAAATTAGCGTCCATAAAAATGATGATTTTTCTAAAAATACAACTTTTTGGAGATTTTATGACTGAATTGGGTTTGGACAAAGATTCTTATATCTATTCAATAATTTCGGCACGTTTGGTCCCATAAAGATTTACTAAACTGCTTCCAAAGTTCGAACCCAAGTCTGAAATAAGCGTCCATAAAAATGATGATTTTTTTAAAAATAACACTATGGAGAGTTATTAAATGGATTCGATTTGTAGAACGAATCTTACCCTTATGTCAAAATTTCTGCCCATTTGGTACCATAGTGCATGACTAAACTGCTTCCAAAGTTCGAACCCAAGTCTGAAATAAGCGTTCATAAAAATGGTGAATTTTCTAAAAATACAACTTTTTGGAGATTTTGTGTCTGAATTCGGTTTGGACGAAGATTCTTATATCTATTCAAAAATTTGGGCTCGTTTGGTACCATAATGATTGACTAAACTGCTTCCCAAGTTCGAACTCAAGTCTGAAATAAGCGTTCATAAAAATGATGATTTTTCTAAAAATACAACTTTATGGAGATTTTATGACTGAATTCAGTTTGGACAAAGATTCTTATCACTATTCAGAATTTTCAGCACGTTTGGAAACATAGTGCCTGAAAAAAGTGCTTCCAAAGATCGAACCCAAGTCTGAAATTAACGTCCATAAAAATGATGTTTTTTCTAAAAATACAACTTTTTGGAGATTTTGTGACTGAATTCGGTTTCGACAATGATTCTTATCACTATTCCAAAATTTGGGCTCGTTTGGTACCATAATGACTGACTAAATTGCTTCCAAAGATCGAACCCAAGTCTGAAACTAGCGTTCATAAAAATGATGATTATTCTAAAAATACAACTTTTTGGAGATTTTGTTACTGAATTCGGTTTCGACAAAGATTCTTATCACTATTCCAAAATTTGGGGTCGTTTGGTACCATAATGACTGACTTAACTGCTTCCAAAGTTCGAACCCATGTCTGAAATAAGCGTCCATAAAAATGATGATTCTTCTAAAAATACAACTTTATGGAGATTTTATGACTGCATTCATTTTGGACAAAGATTCTTATCACTATTCCAAAATTTGGGCTCGTTTGGTACCATAATGACTGACTAAACTGTTTCCAAAGATCGAACCCATGTCTGAAATTAGCGTTCATAAAAATGATGATTTTTCTAAAAATACAGCTTTTTGGATGTTTTGTGACTGAATTCGGTTTGGACAAAGATTCTTATATATTTTCAAAAATTTGGGCTCGTTTGGTACCATAATGATTGACTAAACTGCTTCCAAAGATCGAACCCAAGTCTGAAATAAGCGTCCATAAAAATGATGATTTTTTTAAAAATAACACTATTTGGAGAATTTTTAAATGGATTCGATTTGTAGAACGATTCTTACGCTTATTTCAAAATTTCAGCCGTTTTGGTACCATTGTGCATGACTTAACTGCTTCCAAAAGTCGAACCCAAGTCTGAAATTAGCGTTCTTAAAAATGATGATTTTTCTAAAAATACAACTTATTGGAGATTTTGTGACTGAATTCGGTTTGGACAAAGATTCTTATATATTTTCAAAAATTTGGGCTCGTTTGGTACCATAATGATTGACTAAACTGCTTCCAAAGTTCGAACCCAAGTCTGAAATAAGCGTCCATAAAAATGATGATTTTTTTAAAAATAACACTATTTGGAGAATTTTTAAATGGATTCGATTTGTAGAACGATTCTTACCCTTATTTCTAAATTTCAGCCCTTTTGGTACCATTGTACCTGTGAAAACTGCTTCCAAAAATCGAACCCAAGTCTGAAATTAGCGTCCATAAAAATGATGATTTTTCTAAAAATATAACTTTTTGGAGATTTTAGGTCAGAATTCGGTTTGGAAAATGATTTTTTATATCTATTCAAAAATTTGGGCTCGTTTGGTCCCATAATGACTGACTAAACTGCTTCCAAAGTTCGAACCCAAGTCTGAAATAAGCGTTCATAAAAATGATGATTTTTCTAAAAATACAACTTTTTGGAGATTTTGTGACTGAATTCGGTTTAGACAATGATTCTTATCACTATTCCAAAATTTGGGCTCGTTTGGTACCATAATGACTGACTAAACTGCTTCCAAAGATCGAACCCAAGTCTGAAACTAGCGTTCATAAAAATGATGATTATTCTAAAAATACAACTTTATGGAGATTTTATGACTGCATTCAGTTTGGACAAAGATTCTTATCAATATTTCAAAATTTCAGCCCGTTTGGTACCATAGTGCCTGAAAAAACTGCTTCAAAAGATCGAACCCAAGTCTGAAATTAGCGTCCATAAAAATGATGATTTTTCTAAAAATACAACTTTTTGGAGATTTTATGACTGAATTGGGTTTGGACAAAGATTCTTATATCTATTCAATAATTTCGGCACGTTTGGTCCCATAAAGACTTACTAAACTGCTTCCAAAGTTCGAACCCAAGTCTGAAATAAGCGTCCATAAAAATGATGATTTTTTTTAAAATAACACTATGGAGAGTTATTAAATGGATTCGATTTGTAGAACGAATCTTACCCTTATGTCAAAATTTCTGCCCATTTGGTACCATAGTGCATGACTAAACTGCTTCCAAAGTTCGAACCCAAGTCTGAAATAAGCGTTCATAAAAATGGTGATTTTTCTAAAAATACAACTTTTTGGAGATTTTGTGTCTGAATTCGGTTTGGACGAAGATTCTTATATCTATTCAAAAATTTGGGCTCGTTTGGTACCATAATGACTGACTAAACTGCTTCCAAAGATCGAACCCAAGTCTGAAACTAGCGTTCATAAAAATGATGATTTTTCTAAAAATACAACTTTATGGAGATTTTATGACTGAATTCAGTTTGGACAAAGATTCTTATCACTATTCAGAATTTTCAGCACGTTTGGAAACATAGTGCCTGAAAAAAGTGCTTCCAAAGATCGAACCCAAGTCTGAAATTAACGTCCATAAAAATGATGTTTTTTCTAAAAATACAACTTTTTGGAGATTTTGTGACTGAATTCGGTTTCGACAATGATTCTTATCACTATTCCAAAATTTGGGCTCGTTTGGTACCATAATGACTGACTAAACTGCTTCCAAAGATCGAACCCAAGTCTGAAACTAGCGTTCATAAAAATGATGATTATTCTAAAAATACAACTTTTTGGAGATTTTGTTACTGAATTCGGTTTCGACAAAGATTCTTATCACTATTCCAAAATTTGGGGTCGTTTGGTACCATAATGACTGACTTAACTGCTTCCAAAGTTCGAACCCATGTCTGAAATAAGCGTCCATAAAAATGATGATTCTTCTAAAAATACAACTTTATGGAGATTTTATGACTGCATTCATTTTGGACAAAGATTCTTATCACTATTCCAAAATTTGGGCTCGTTTGGTACCATAATGACTGACTTAACTGCTTCCAAAGTTCGAACCCAAGTCTGAAATAAGCGTTCATAAAAATGATGATTTTTCTAAAAATACAGCTTTTTGGATGTTTTGTGACTGAATTCGGTTTGGACAAAGATTCTTATATATTTTCAAAAATTTGGGCTCGTTTGGTACCATAATGATTGACTAAACTGCTTCCAAAGATCGAACCCAAGTCTGAAATAAGCGTCCATAAAAATGATGATTTTTTTAAAAATAACACTATTTGGAGAATTTTTAAATGGATTCGATTTGTAGAACGATTCTTACGCTTATTTCAAAATTTCAGCCGTTTTGGTACCATTGTGCATGACTTAACTGCTTCCAAAAGTCGAACCCAAGTCTGAAATTAGCGTTCTTAAAAATGATGATTTTTCTAAAAATACAACTTATTGGAGATTTTGTGACTGAATTCGGTTTGGACAAAGATTCTTATATATTTTCAAAAATTTGGGCTCGTTTGGTACCATAATGATTGACTAAACTGCTTCCAAAGTTCGAACCCAAGTCTGAAATAAGCGTCCATAAAAATGATGATTTTTTTAAAAATAACACTATTTGGAGAATTTTTAAATGGATTCGATTTGTAGAACGATTCTTACCCTTATTTCTAAATTTCAGCCCTTTTGGTACCATTGTACCTGTGAAAACTGCTTCCAAAAATCGAACCCAAGTCTGAAATTAGCGTCCATAAAAATGATGATTTTTCTAAAAATATAACTTTTTGGAGATTTTAGGTCAGAATTCGGTTTGGAAAATGATTTTTTATATCTATTCAAAAATTTGGGCTCGTTTGGTACCATAATGACTGACTAAACTGCTTCCAAAGATCGAACCCAAGTCTGAAACTAGCGTTCATAAAAATGATGATTATTCTAAAAATACAACTTTATGGAGATTTTATGACTGCATTCAGTTTGGACAAAGATTCTTATCAATATTTCAAAATTTCAGCCCGTTTGGTACCATAGTGCCTGAAAAAACTGCTTCAAAAGATCGAACCCAAGTCTGAAATTAGCGTCCATAAAAATGATGATTTTTCTAAAAATACAACTTTTTGGAGATTTTATGACTGAATTGGGTTTGGACAAAGATTCTTATATCTATTCAATAATTTCGGCACGTTTGGTCCCATAAAGACTTACTAAACTGCTTCCAAAGTTCGAACCCAAGTCTGAAATAAGCGTCCATAAAAATGATGATTTTTTTAAAAATAACACTATGGAGAGTTATTAAATGGATTCGATTTGTAGAACGAATCTTACCCTTATGTCAAAATTTCTGCCCATTTGGTACCATAGTGCATGACTAAACTGCTTCCAAAGTTCGAACCCAAGTCTGAAATAAGCGTTCATAAAAATGGTGAATTTTCTAAAAATACAACTTTTTGGAGATTTTGTGTCTGAATTCGGTTTGGACGAAGATTCTTATATCTATTCAAAAATTTGGGCTCGTTTGGTACCATAATGATTGACTAAACTGCTTCCCAAGTTCGAACTCAAGTCTGAAATAAGCGTTCATAAAAATGATGATTTTTCTAAAAATACAACTTTATGGAGATTTTATGACTGAATTCAGTTTGGACAAAGATTCTTATCACTATTCAGAATTTTCAGCACGTTTGGAAACATAGTGCCTGAAAAAAGTGCTTCCAAAGATCGAACCCAAGTCTGAAATTAACGTCCATAAAAATGATGTTTTTTCTAAAAATACAACTTTTTGGAGATTTTGTGACTGAATTCGGTTTCGACAATGATTCTTATCACTATTCCAAAATTTGGGCTCGTTTGGTACCATAATGACTGACTAAATTGCTTCCAAAGATCGAACCCAAGTCTGAAACTAGCGTTCATAAAAATGATGATTATTCTAAAAATACAACTTTTTGGAGATTTTGTTACTGAATTCGGTTTCGACAAAGATTCTTATCACTATTCCAAAATTTGGGGTCGTTTGGTACCATAATGACTGACTTAACTGCTTCCAAAGTTCGAACCCATGTCTGAAATAAGCGTCCATAAAAATGATGATTCTTCTAAAAATACAACTTTATGGAGATTTTATGACTGCATTCATTTTGGACAAAGATTCTTATCACTATTCCAAAATTTGGGCTCGTTTGGTACCATAATGACTGACTAAACTGTTTCCAAAGATCGAACCCATGTCTGAAATTAGCGTTCATAAAAATGATGATTTTTCTAAAAATACAGCTTTTTGGATGTTTTGTGACTGAATTCGGTTTGGACAAAGATTCTTATATATTTTCAAAAATTTGGGCTCGTTTGGTACCATAATGATTGACTAAACTGCTTCCAAAGATCGAACCCAAGTCTGAAATAAGCGTCCATAAAAATGATGATTTTTTTAAAAATAACACTATTTGGAGAATTTTTAAATGGATTCGATTTGTAGAACGATTCTTACGCTTATTTCAAAATTTCAGCCGTTTTGGTACCATTGTGCATGACTTAACTGCTTCCAAAAGTCGAACCCAAGTCTGAAATTAGCGTTCTTAAAAATGATGATTTTTCTAAAAATACAACTTATTGGAGATTTTGTGACTGAATTCGGTTTGGACAAAGATTCTTATATATTTTCAAAAATTTGGGCTCGTTTGGTACCATAATGATTGACTAAACTGCTTCCAAAGTTCGAACCCAAGTCTGAAATAAGCGTCCATAAAAATGATGATTTTTTTAAAAATAACACTATTTGGAGAATTTTTAAATGGATTCGATTTGTAGAACGATTCTTACCCTTATTTCTAAATTTCAGCCCTTTTGGTACCATTGTACCTGTGAAAACTGCTTCCAAAAATCGAACCCAAGTCTGAAATTAGCGTCCATAAAAATGATGATTTTTCTAAAAATATAACTTTTTGGAGATTTTAGGTCAGAATTCGGTTTGGAAAATGATTTTTTATATCTATTCAAAAATTTGGGCTCGTTTGGTCCCATAATGACTGACTAAACTGCTTCCAAAGTTCGAACCCAAGTCTGAAATAAGCGTTCATAAAAATGATGATTTTTCTAAAAATACAACTTTTTGGAGATTTTGTGACTGAATTCGGTTTAGACAATGATTCTTATCACTATTCCAAAATTTGGGCTCGTTTGGTACCATAATGACTGACTAAACTGCTTCCAAAGATCGAACCCAAGTCTGAAACTAGCGTTCATAAAAATGATGATTATTCTAAAAATACAACTTTATGGAGATTTTATGACTGCATTCAGTTTGGACAAAGATTCTTATCAATATTTCAAAATTTCAGCCCGTTTGGTACCATAGTGCCTGAAAAAACTGCTTCAAAAGATCGAACCCAAGTCTGAAATTAGCGTCCATAAAAATGATGATTTTTCTAAAAATACAACTTTTTGGAGATTTTATGACTGAATTGGGTTTGGACAAAGATTCTTATATCTATTCAATAATTTCGGCACGTTTGGTCCCATAAAGACTTACTAAACTGCTTCCAAAGTTCGAACCCAAGTCTGAAATAAGCGTCCATAAAAATGATGATTTTTTTTAAAATAACACTATGGAGAGTTATTAAATGGATTCGATTTGTAGAACGAATCTTACCCTTATGTCAAAATTTCTGCCCATTTGGTACCATAGTGCATGACTAAACTGCTTCCAAAGTTCGAACCCAAGTCTGAAATAAGCGTTCATAAAAATGGTGATTTTTCTAAAAATACAACTTTTTGGAGATTTTGTGTCTGAATTCGGTTTGGACGAAGATTCTTATATCTATTCAAAAATTTGGGCTCGTTTGGTACCATAATGACTGACTAAACTGCTTCCAAAGATCGAACCCAAGTCTGAAACTAGCGTTCATAAAAATGATGATTTTTCTAAAAATACAACTTTATGGAGATTTTATGACTGAATTCAGTTTGGACAAAGATTCTTATCACTATTCAGAATTTTCAGCACGTTTGGAAACATAGTGCCTGAAAAAAGTGCTTCCAAAGATCGAACCCAAGTCTGAAATTAACGTCCATAAAAATGATGTTTTTTCTAAAAATACAACTTTTTGGAGATTTTGTGACTGAATTCGGTTTCGACAATGATTCTTATCACTATTCCAAAATTTGGGCTCGTTTGGTACCATAATGACTGACTAAACTGCTTCCAAAGATCGAACCCAAGTCTGAAACTAGCGTTCATAAAAATGATGATTATTCTAAAAATACAACTTTTTGGAGATTTTGTTACTGAATTCGGTTTCGACAAAGATTCTTATCACTATTCCAAAATTTGGGGTCGTTTGGTACCATAATGACTGACTTAACTGCTTCCAAAGTTCGAACCCATGTCTGAAATAAGCGTCCATAAAAATGATGATTCTTCTAAAAATACAACTTTATGGAGATTTTATGACTGCATTCATTTTGGACAAAGATTCTTATCACTATTCCAAAATTTGGGCTCGTTTGGTACCATAATGACTGACTAAACTGTTTCCAAAGATCGAACCCATGTCTGAAATTAGCGTTCATAAAAATGATGATTTTTCTAAAAATACACTTTTTTGGAGATTTCGTGACTGAATTCGGTTTGGACAAAGATTCTTATCACTAATCCAAAATTTGGGGTCGTTTGGTACCATAATGACTGACTTAACTGCTTCCAAAGTTCGAACCCATGTCTGAAATAAGCGTCCATAAAAATAATG
Organism: Hesperophylax magnus; assembly: GCA_026573805.1. NCBI lineage: Eukaryota > Metazoa > Arthropoda > Insecta > Trichoptera > Limnephilidae > Hesperophylax > Hesperophylax magnus. The sequence goes on along the minus strand of JAIUSX010000184.1, from coordinate 4,340,920 downwards.
ATTCTTCTAAAAATACAACTTTATGGAGATTTTATGACTGCATTCATTTTGGACAAAGATTCTTATCACTATTCCAAAATTTGGGCTCGTTTGGTACCATAATGACTGACTAAACTGCTTCCAAAGATCGAACCCAAGTCTGAAACTAGCATTCATAAAAATGATGATTTTTCTAAAAATACAACTTTTTGGAGATTTTGTGACTGAATTGGGTTTGGACAAAGATTCTTATATATATTTAAAAATTAAGGCACGTTTGGTACCATAAAGACTTACAAAACTGCTTCCAAAGTTCGAACCCAAGTCTGAAATAAGCGTCCATAAAAATGATGATTTTTTTAAAAATAACACTATGGAGAGTTATTAAATGGATTCGATTTGTAGAACGAATCTTACCCTTATGTCAAAATTTCAGCCCATTTGGTACCATAGTGCATGACTAAACTGCTTCCAAAGTTCGAACCCAAGTCTGAAATAAGCGTTCATAAAAATGGTGATTTTTCTAAAAATACAACTTTTTGGAGATTTTGTGTCTGAATTCGGTTTGGACGAAGATTCTTATATCTATTCAAAAATTTGGGCTCGTTTGGTACCATAATGATTGACTAAACTGCTTCCCAAGTTCGAACTCAAGTCTGAAATAAGCGTTCATAAAAATGATGATTTTTCTAAAAATACAACTTTATGGAGATTTTATGACTGAATTCAGTTTGGACAAAGATTCTTATCACTATTCAGAATTTTCAGCACGTTTAGAACCATAATGCCTGAAAAAAGTGCTTCCAAAGATCGAACCCAAGTCTGAAATTAACGTCCATAAAAATGATGTTTTTTCTAAAAATACAACTTTTTGGAGATTTTGTGACTGAATTCGGTTTAGACAATGATTCTTATCACTATTCCAAAATTGGGGCTCGTTTGGTACCATAATGACTGACTAAACTGCTTCCAAAGTTCGAACCCAAGTCTGAAATAAGCGTTCATAAAAATGATGATTTTTCTAAAAATACAACTTTTTGGAGATTTTGTGACTGAATTCGGTTTGGACAGTGATTCTTATCACTATTCCAAAATTTGGGCTCGTTTGGTACCATAATGACTGACTAAACTGCTTCCAAAGATCGAACCCAAGTCTGAACTAGCGTTCATAAAAATGATGATTATTCTAAAAATACAACTTTTTGGAGATTTTGTTACTGAATTCGGTTTCGACAAAGATTCTTATTACTATTCCAAAATTTGGACTCGTTTGATACCATAATGACTGACTAAACTGCTTCCAAAGTTCGAACCCAAGTCTGAAATAAGCGTTCATAAAAATGATGATTTATCTAAAAATACACTTTTTTGGAGATTTCGTGACTGAATTCGGTTTGGACAAAGATTCTTATCACTATTCAAAAATTTGGGCTTGTTTGGTACCATAATGACTGACTTAACTGCTTCCAAAGATCGAACCCAAGTCTGAAATAAGAGTACATAAAAATGATGATTCTTCTAAAAATACAACTTTATGGAGATTTTATGACTGCATTCAGTTTGGACATAGATTCTTATAAATATTCCAAAATTTCAGCCCGGTTGGTACCATAGTGCCTGAAAAAACTGCTTCCAAAGTTCGAACCCAAGTCTGAAATAAGCGTTCATAAAAATGAAGATTTTTCTAAAAATACAACTTTATGGAGATTTTATGACTGCATTCAGTTTGGACAATGATTCTTATCACTATACCAAAATTAACGCCCGTTTGATACCATAGTGCCTGACTAAACTGCTTCCAAATTTCGAACCCAAGTCTGAAATTAGCGTTCATAAAAATGATGATTTTTCTAAAAATTCAACTTTATGGAGATTTTATGACTGAATTCAGTTTGGACAAAGATTCTTATCACTATTCAGAAATTTCAGCCCGTTTGGAACCATAGTGCCTGAAAAAAGTGCTTCCAAAGATCGAACCCAAGTCTGAAATTAACGTCCATAAAAATGATGTTTTTTTTTAAAATACAACTTTTTGGAGATTTTAGGTCAGAATTCGGTTTGGACAATGATTCTTATATCTATTCCAAAATTTGGGCTCGTTTGGTACCATAATGACTGACTAAACTGCTTCCAAAGATCGAACCCAAGTCTGAAACTAGCGTTCATAAAAATGATGATTATTCTAAAAATACAACTTTATGGAGATTTTATGACTGCATTCAGTTTGGACAAAGATTCTTATCAATATTTCAAAATTTCAGCCCGTTTGGTACCATAGTGCCTGAAAAAACTGCTTCAAAAGATCGAACCCAAGTCTGAAATTAGCGTCCATAAAAATGATGATTTTTCTAAAAATACAACTTTTTGGAGATTTTATGACTGAATTGGGTTTGGACAAAGATTCTTATATCTATTCAATAATTTCGGCACGTTTGGTCCCATAAAGACTTACTAAACTGCTTCCAAAGTTCGAACCCAAGTCTGAAATAAGCGTCCATAAAAATGATGATTTTTTTTAAAATAACACTCTATGGAGAGTTATTAAATGGATTCGATTTGAAGAACGAATCTTACCCTTATTTCAAAATTTCAGCCCATTTGGTACCATAGTGCATGACTAAACTGCTTCCAAAGTTCGAACCCAGGTCTGAAATAAGCGTTCATAAAAATGGTGATTTTTCTAAAAATACAACTTTTTGGAGATTTTGTGTCTGAATTCGGTTTGGACGAAGATTCTTATATCTATTCAAAAATTTGGGCTCGTTTGGTACCATGATGTGGTACCATAGTTTTATATCATCATAGTGCCTGAAAAAACTGCTTCCAAAGATCGAACCCAAGTCTGAAATAAGCGTTAGTAAAAATAATGATTTTTCTAAAAGTACAACTTTTTGGAGATTTTGTGACTGAATTCGGTTTGGACAAAGATTCTTATATCTATTCAAAAATTTGGGCTCGTTTGGTACCATAATGATTGACTAAACTGCTTCCAAAGATCGAACTCAAGTCTGAAATAAGCGTTCATAAAAATGATGATTTTTCTAAAAATACAACTTTATGGAGATTTTATGACTGAATTCAGTTTGGACAAAGATTCTTATCACTATTCAGAAATTTCAGCCCGTTTGGTACCATAGTGCCTGAAAAAACTGCTTCCAAAGATCTAACCCAAGTCTGAAATTAACGTCCATAAAAATGATGTTTTTTCTACAAATACAACTTTATGGAGATTTTATGACTGCATTCAGTTTGGACAATGATTCTTATCACGATTCCAAAATTAACGCCCGTTTGATACCATAGTGCCTGACTAAACTGCTTCCAAATTTCGAACCCAAGTCTGAAATAAGCGTTCATAAAAATGATGATTTTTCTAAAAATACAACTTTATGGAGATTTTATGACTGAATTCAGTTTGGACAAAGATTCTTATATCTATTCAGAAATTTCAGCCCGTTTGGTACCATAGTGCCTGAAAAAACTGCTTCCAAAGATCTAACCCAAGTCTGAAATTAAGGTCCATAAAAATGATGTTTTTTTTAAAAATACACCTTTTTGGAGATTTTATGACTGAATTCAGTTTGGACAAAGATTCTTATATCTATTCAAAAATTTGGGTTCGTATGGTACCATAATGACTGACTAAACTGCTTCCAAAGTTCGAACCCAAGTCTGAAATAAGCGTTCATAAAAATGATGATTTTTCTAAAAATACAACTTTTTGGAGATTTTGTGACTGAATTCGGTTTGGACAATGATTCTTATCACTATTACAAAATTTGGACTCGTTTGATACCATAATGACTGACTAAACTGCTTCCAAAGTTCGAACCCAAGTCTGAAATAAGCGTTCATAAAAATGATGATTTTTCTAAAAATACAATTTTTTGGAGATTTCGTGACTGAATTCGGTTTGGACAAAGATTCTTATCACTATTCCAAAATTTGGGCTCGTTTGGTACCATAATGACTGACTTAACTGCTTCCAAAGTTCGAACCCAAGTCTGAAATTAGCGTTCTTAAAAATGATGATTTTTCTAAAAATACAACTTATTGGAGATTTTGTGACTGAATTCGGTTTGGACAAAGATTCTTATATATTTTCAAAAATTTGGGCTCGTTTGGTACCATAATGATTGACTAAACTGCTTCCAAAGTTCGAACCCAAGTCTGAAATAAGCGTCCATAAAAATGATGATTTTTTTAAAAATAACACTATTTGGAGAATTTTTAAATGGATTCGATTTGTAGAACGATTCTTACCCTTATTTCTAAATTTCAGCCCTTTTGGTACCATTGTACCTGTGAAAACTGCTTCCAAAAATCGAACCCAAGTCTGAAATTAGCGTCCATAAAAATGATGATTTTTCTAAAAATATAACTTTTTGGAGATTTTAGGTCAGAATTCGGTTTGGAAAATGATTTTTTATATCTATTCAAAAATTTGGGCTCGTTTGGTCCCATAATGACTGACTAAACTGCTTCCAAAGTTCGAACCCAAGTCTGAAATAAGCGTTCATAAAAATGATGATTTTTCTAAAAATACAACTTTTTGGAGATTTTGTGACTGAATTCGGTTTAGACAATGATTCTTATCACTATTCCAAAATTTGGGCTCGTTTGGTACCATAATGACTGACTAAACTGCTTCCAAAGATCGAACCCAAGTCTGAAACTAGCGTTCATAAAAATGATGATTATTCTAAAAATACAACTTTATGGAGATTTTATGACTGCATTCAGTTTGGACAAAGATTCTTATCAATTTTTCAAAATTACAGCCCGTTTGGTACCATAGTGCCTGAAAAAACTGCTTCAAAAGATCGAACCCAAGTCTGAAATTAGCGTCCATAAAAATGATGATTTTTCTAAAAATACAACTTTTTGGAGATTTTATGACTGAATTGGGTTTGGACAAAGATTCTTATATCTATTCAATAATTTCGGCACGTTTGGTCCCATAAAGACTTACTAAACTGCTTCCAAAGTTCGAACCCAAGTCTGAAATAAGCGTCCATAAAAATGATGATTTTTTAAAAAATAACACTATATGGAGAGTTATTAAATGGATTCGATTTGAAGAACGAATCTTACCCTTATTTCAAAATTTCAGCCCATTTGGTACCATAGTGCATGACTAAACTGCTTCCAAAGTTCGAACCCAGGTCTGAAATAAGCGTTCATAAAAATGATGATTTTTCTAAAAATACAACTTTTTGGAGATTTTGTGACTGAATTCGGTTTAGACAATGATTCTTATCACTATTCCAAAATTTGGGCTCGTTTGGTACCATAATGACTGACTTAACTGCTTCCAAAGTTCGAACCCAAGTCTGAAATAAGCGTTCATAAAAATGATGATTTTTCTTAAAATACAGCTTTTTGGATGTTTTGTGACTGAATTCGGTTTGGACAAAGATTCTTATATATTTTCAAAAATTTGGGCTCGTTTGGTACCATAATGATTGACTAAACTGCTTCCAAAGTTCGAACCCAAGTCTGAAATAAGCGTCCATAAAAATGATGATTTTTTTAAAAATAACACTATTTGGAGAATTTTTAAATTGATTCGATTTGTAGAACGATTCTTACCCTTATTTCTAAATTTCAGCCCTTTTGGTACCATTGTACCTGTGAAAACTGCTTCCAAAAATCGAACCCAAGTCTGAAATAAGCGTCCATAAAAATGATGATTTTTTTAAAAATAACACTATTTGGAGAATTTTTAAATGGATTCGATTTGTAGAACGATTCTTACCCTTATTTCTAAATTTCAGCCCTTTTGGTACCATTGTACCTGTGAAAACTGCTTCCAAAAATCGAACACAAGTCTGAAATTAGCGTCCATAAAAATGATGATTTTTCTAAAAATATAACTTTTTGGAGATTTTAGGTCAGAATTCGGTTTGGAAAATGATTTTTTATATCTATTCAAAAATTTGCGCTCGTTTGGTCCCATAATGACTGACTAAACTGCTTCCAAAGTTCGAACCCAAGTCTGAAATTAGCGTCCATAAAAATGATGATTTTTCTAAAAATATAACTTTTTGGAGATTTTAGGTCAGAATTCGGTTTGGAAAATGATTTTTTATATCTATTCAAAAATTTGGGCTCGTTTGGTCCCATAATGACTGACTAAACTGCTTCCAAAGTTCGAACCCAAGTCTGAAATAAGCGTTCATAAAAATGATGATTTTTCTAAAAATACAACTTTTTGGAGATTTTGTGACTGAATTCGGTTTAGACAATGATTCTTATCACTATTCCAAAATTTGGGCTCGTTTGGTACCATAATGACTGACTAAACTGCTTCCAAAGATCGAACCCAAGTCTGAAACTAGCGTTCATAAAAATGATGATTATTCTAAAAATACAACTTTATGGAGATTTTATGACTGCATTCAGTTTGGACAAAGATTCTTATCAATTTTTCAAAATTACAGCCCGTTTGGTACCATAGTGCCTGAAAAAACTGCTTCAAAAGATCGAACCCAAGTCTGAAATTAGCGTCCATAAAAATGATGATTTTTCTAAAAATACAACTTTTTGGAGATTTTATGACTGAATTGGGTTTGGACAAAGATTCTTATATCTATTCAATAATTTCGGCACGTTTGGTCCCATAAAGACTTACTAAACTGCTTCCAAAGTTCGAACCCAAGTCTGAAATAAGCGTCCATAAAAATGATGATTTTTTAAAAAATAACACTATATGGAGAGTTATTAAATGGATTCGATTTGAAGAACGAATCTTACCCTTATTTCAAAATTTCAGCCCATTTGGTACCATAGTGCATGACTAAACTGCTTCCAAAGTTCGAACCCAGGTCTGAAATAAGCGTTCATAAAAATGATGATTTTTCTAAAAATACAACTTTTTGGAGATTTTGTGACTGAATTCGGTTTAGACAATGATTCTTATCACTATTCCAAAATTTGGGCTCGTTTGGTACCATAATGACTGACTTAACTGCTTCCAAAGTTCGAACCCAAGTCTGAAATAAGCGTTCATAAAAATGATGATTTTTCTTAAAATACAGCTTTTTGGATGTTTTGTGACTGAATTCGGTTTGGACAAAGATTCTTATATATTTTCAAAAATTTGGGCTCGTTTGGTACCATAATGATTGACTAAACTGCTTCCAAAGTTCGAACCCAAGTCTGAAATAAGCGTCCATAAAAATGATGATTTTTTTAAAAATAACACTATTTGGAGAATTTTTAAATTGATTCGATTTGTAGAACGATTCTTACCCTTATTTCTAAATTTCAGCCCTTTTGGTACCATTGTACCTGTGAAAACTGCTTCCAAAAATCGAACCCAAGTCTGAAATAAGCGTCCATAAAAATGATGATTTTTTTAAAAATAACACTATTTGGAGAATTTTTAAATGGATTCGATTTGTAGAACGATTCTTACCCTTATTTCTAAATTTCAGCCCTTTTGGTACCATTGTACCTGTGAAAACTGCTTCCAAAAATCGAACACAAGTCTGAAATTAGCGTCCATAAAAATGATGATTTTTCTAAAAATATAACTTTTTGGAGATTTTAGGTCAGAATTCGGTTTGGAAAATGATTTTTTATATCTATTCAAAAATTTGCGCTCGTTTGGTCCCATAATGACTGACTAAACTGCTTCCAAAGTTCGAACCCAAGTCTGAAATAAGCGTTCATAAAAATGATGATTTTTCTAAAAATACAACTTTTTGGAGATTTTGTGACTGAATTCGGTTTAGACAATGATTCTTATCACTATTCCAAAATTTGGGCTCGTTTGGTACCATAATGACTGAAAAAATTGCTTCCAAAGATCGAACCCAAGTCTGAAATTAACGTCCATAAAAATGATAATTTTTATAAAAATACAACTTTTTGGAGATTTTGTGACTGAATTCGGTTTGGACAAAGATTCATATCACTATTCCAAAATTTGGGCTCGTTTGGTACCATAATGACAGACTAAACTGCTTCCAAAGTTCGAACCCAAGTCTGATATAAGCGTCCATAAAAATGATGATTTTTATCAAAATACAAAGTTTTGGAGATTTCAGGACTGAATTCGGTTTGGACAAAGATTCATATCACTATTCCAAAATTAGGGCTCGTTTGGTACCATAATGACTGACTAAACTGCTTCCAAAGTTCGAACCCAAGTCTGAAATAAGCGTTCATAAAAATGATGATTTTTCTAAAAATACAATTTTTTGGAGATTTTGTGACTGAATTCGGTTTGGACAAAGATTCTTATCACTATTCCAAAATTTCAGCCCGTTTGGTACCATAGTGCCTGAAAATACTGCTTCCAAAGATCGAACCCAAGTCTGAAATAAGCGTTCATAAAAATGAAGATTTTTCTAAAAATACAACTTTATGGAGATTTTATGACTGAATTCAGTTAGGACAAAGATTCTTATCACTATTCCAAAATTTCATCCCGTTTGGTACCATAGTGCCTGAAAATACTGCTTCCAAAGATCGAACCCAAGTCTGAAATAAGCGTTCATAAAAATGATGATTTTTCTAAAAATACAATTTTTTGGAGATTTTGTTACTGAATTCGGTTTGGACAAAGATTCTTATCACTATTCCAAAATTTCAGCCCGTTTGGTACCATAGTGCCTGAAAATACTGCTTCCAAAGATCGAACCCAAGTCTGAAATTAGCGTTCATAAAAATGATGATTTTTTTAAAAATACAACTTTTTGGAGATTTTCTTACTGAATTCGGTTTGGACAAAGATTCTTACAACTATTCCGAAATTTGGGCTCGTTTGGTCCCATAATGACTGAAAAAATTGCTTCCAAAGATCGAACCCAAGTCTGATATAAGCGTCCATAAAAATGATGATTCTTCTAAAAATACAACTTTATCGAGATTTTATGACTGCATTCAGTTTGGACAATGATTCTTATCAATATTCCAAAATTTCAGCCCGTTTGGTACCATAGTGCCTGAAAAAACTGCTTCAAAAGATCGAACCCAAGTCTGAAATTAGCGTCCATAAAAATGATGATTTTTATAAAAATACAACTTTTTGGAGATTTTGTGACTGAATTCGGTTCGGACAAAGATTCATATCACTATTCCAAAATTTGGGCTCGTTTGGTACCATAATGACAGACTAAACTGCTTCCAAAGTTCGAACCCAAGTCTGAAATTAGCGTTCATAAAAATGATGATTTTTCTAAAAATACAACTTTATGGAGATTTTATGACTGAATTCAGTTTGGACAAAGATTCTTATCACTATTCCAAAATTTCAACCCGTTTGGTACCATAGTGCCTGAAAATACTGCTTCCAAAGATCGAACCCAAGTCTGAAATAAGCGTTCATAAAAATGATGATTCTTCTAAAAATACAATTTTTTGGAGATTTTGTGACTGAATTCGGTTTGGACAAAGATTCTTATATCTTTTCAAAAATTTGGGCTCGTTTGTTACCATAATGACAGGCTAAACTGCTTCCAAAGTTCGAACCCAAGTCTGAAATAAGCGTTCATAAAAATGATGATTTTTCTGAAAATACAACTTTATGGAGATTTTATGACTGAATTCAGTTTGGACAAAGTTTATTATATCTTTTCAAAAATTTGGGCTCGTTTGTTACCATAATGACAGGCTTAACTGCTTCCAAAATTCGAATCCAAGTTTGAAATAAGCGTCCATAAAAATGATGATTTTTTAAAAAATAACACTATATGGAGAATTATAAAATGGATTCGATTTGTAGAACGATTCTTACCCTTATTTCAAAATTTCAGCCCATTTGGTACCATTGTGCCTGACTAAATTGCTTCCAAAGTTCGAACCCAAGTCTGAAATAAGCGTTCATAAAAATGATGATTTTTCTAAAAATACAACTTTATGGAGATTTTATGACTGAATTCAGTTTGGACAAAGATTCTTATCACTATTCCAAAATTAACGCCCGTTTGATACCATAGTGCCTGACTAAACTGCTTCCAAAGTTCGAACCCAAGTCTGATATAAGCGTCCATAAAAATGATGATTCTTCTAAAAATACAACTTTATGGAGATTTTATGACTGCATTCAGTTTGGACAATGATTCTTATCACTATTCCAAAATTAACGCCCGTTTGATACCATAGTGCCTGACTAAACTGCTTCCAAAGTTCGAACCCAAGTCTGAAATTAGCGTTCATAAAAATGATGATTTTTCTAAAAATACAACTTTATGGAGATTTTATGACTGAATTCAGTTTGGACAAAGTTTATTATATCTTTTCAAAAATTTGGGCTCGTTTGTTACCATAATGACAGGCTAAACTGCTTCCACAGTTCGAACCCAAGTCTGAAATAAGCGTCCATAAAAATGATGATTTTTTAAAAAATAACACTATATGGAGAATTATAAAATGGATTCGATTTGTAGAACGATTCTTACCTTTATTTCAAAATTTTAGCCCTTTTGGTACCATAGTGCCTGACTAAACTGCTTCCAAAGTTCGAACCCAAGACTGAAATAAGCGTTCATAAAAATGAAGATTTTTCTAAAAATACCACTTTATGGAGATTTTATGACTGCATTCAGTTTGGACAATGATTCTTATCACTATTCCCAAATTTACGCCCGTTCGGTACAATAGTGCCTGACTAAACTGCTTCCAAAGTTCGAACCCAAGTCTGAAATTAGCGTTCTTAAAAATGATGATTTTTCTAAAAATACAACTTATTGGAGATTTTGTGACTGAATTCAGTTTGGACAAAGTTTATTATATCTTTTCAAAAATTTGGGCTCGTTTGTTACCATAATGACAGGCTTAACTGCTTCCAAAGTTCGAACCCAAGTCTGAAATAAGCGTCCATAAAAATGATGATTTTTTAAAAAATAACACTATATGGAGAATTATAAAATGGATTCGATTTGTAGAACGATTCTTACCTTTATTTCAAAATTTCTGCCCTTTTGGTACCATAGTGCCTGACTAAACTGCTTCCAAAGTTCGAACCCAAGACTGAAATAAGCGTTCATAAAAATGAAGATTTTTCTAAAAATACCACTTTATGGAGATTTTATGACTGCATTCATTTTGGACAATGATTCTTATCACTATTCCCAAATTTACGCCCGTTCGGTACAATAGTGCCTGACTAAACTGCTTCCAAAGTTCGAACCCAAGTCTGAAATTAGCGTTCTTAAAAATGATGATTTTTCTAAAAATACAACTTATTGGAGATTTTGTGACTGAATTCGGTTTGGACAAAGATTCTTATATCTATTCAAAAATTTGGGCTCGTTTGGTACCATAATGACAGACTAAACTGCTTCCAAAGTTCGAACCCAAGTCTGATATAAGCGTCCATAAAAATGATGATTCTTCTAAAAATACAACTTTATGGAGATTTTATGACTGCATTCAGTTTGGACAATGATTCTTATCACTATTCCAAAATTAACGCCCGTTTGATACCCTAGTGCCTGACTAAACTGCTTCCAAAGTTCGAACCCAAGTCTGAAATTAGCGTTCATAAAAATGATGATTTTTCTAAAAATACAACTTTATGGAGATTTTATGACTGAATTCAGTTTGGACAAAGATTCTTATATCTTTTCAAAAACAAGTCTGAAATAAGCGTTCATAAAAATGATGATTTTTCTAAAAACACAATTTTTTTGAGATTTTGTGACTGAATTCGGTTTGGACAAAGATTCTTATATATATTCAAAAATTTGAAATCGTTTTGTACCATAATGACTGACTAAACTGCTTCAAAAGTTCGAACCCAAGTCTGAAATAAGCGTCCATAAAAATGATGATTTTTTAAAAAATAACACTATATGGAGAATTATAAAATGGATTCGATTTGTAGAACGATTCTTACCTTTATTTCAAAATTTCAGCCCATTTGGTACCATAGTGCCTGACTAAACTGCTTCCAAAGTTCGAACCCAAGACTGAAATAAGCGTTCATAAAAATGAAGATTTTTCTAAAAATACAACTTTATGGAGATTTTATGACTGCATTCAGTTTGGACAATGATTCTTATCACTATTCCCAAATTAACGCCCGTTCGGTACCATAGTGCCTGACTAAACTGCTTCCAAAGTTCGAACCCAAGTCTGAAATTAGCGTTCTTAAAAATGATGATTTTTCTAAAAATACAACTTATTGGAGATTTTGTGACTGAATTCGGTTTGGACAAAGATTCTTATATCTATTCAAAAATTTGGGCTCGTTTTGTACCATAATGACAGACTAAACTGCTTCCAAAGTTCGAACCCAAGTCTGATATAAGCGTCCATAAAAATGATGATTCTTCTAAAAATACAATTTTTTGGAGATTTTGTGACTGAATTCGGTTTGGACAAAGATTCTTATATCTATTCAAAAATTTGGACTCGTTTGGTACCATAATGACTGACTAAACTGCTTCCAAAGTTCGAACCCAAGTCTGAAATAAGCGTTCATAAAAATGAAGATTTTTCTAAAAATACAACTTTATGGAGATTTTATGACTGCATTCAGTTTGGACAATGATTCTTATCACTATTCCCAAGTTTACGCCCGTTTGGTACCATAGTGCCTGACTAAACTGCTTCCAAAGTTCGAACCCAAGTCTGAAATTAGCGTTCTTAAAAATGATGAATTTTTCTAAAAATACAACGTTTTGGAGATTTCGTGACTGAATTCGGTTTGGACAAAGATTCTTATCACTATTCAAAAATTTGGGCTCGTTTTGTATCATAATGACAGACTTAACTGCTTCCAAAGTTCGAGCCCAAGTCTGATATAAGCGTCCATAAAAATGATGATTCTTCTAAAAATACAATTTTTTGGAGATTTTGTGACTGAATTCGGTTTGGACAAAGATTCTTATATCTATTCAAAAATTTGGACTCGTTTGGTACCATAATGACTGACTAAACTGCTTCCAAAGTTCGAACCCAAGTCTGAAATAAGCGTTCATAAAAATGAAGATTTTTCTAAAAATACAACTTTATGGAGATTTTATGACTGCATTCAGTTTGGACAATGATTCTTATCACTATTCCCAAGTTTACGCCCGTTTGGTACCATAGTGCCTGACTAAACTGCTTCCAAAGTTCGAACCCAAGTCTGAAATTAGCGTTCTTAAAAATGATGAATTTTTCTAAAAATACAACGTTTTGGAGATTTCGTGACTGAATTCGGTTTGGACAAAGATTCTTATCACTATTCAAAAATTTGGGCTCGTTTTGTATCATAATGACAGACTTAACTGCTTCCAAAGTTCGAGCCCAAGTCTGATATAAGCGTCCATAAAAATGATGATTCTTCTAAAAATACAATTTTTTGGAGATTTTGTGACTGAATTCGGTTTGGACAGAGATTCTTATATCTATTCAAAAATTTGGACTCGTTTGGTACCATAATGACTGACTAAACTGCTTCCAAAGATCGAACCCAAGTCTGAAATAAGCGTTCATAAAAATGAATATTTTTATAAAAATACAACTTTATGGAGATTTTATGACTGCATTCAGTTTGGACAATGATTCTTATCACTATTACCAAGTTTACGCCCGTTTGGTACCATAGTGCCTGACTAAACTGCTTCCAAAGTTCGAACCCAAGTCTGAAATTAGCGTTCTTAAAAATGATGATTTTTCTAAAAATACAACGTTTTGGAGATTTCGTGACTGAATTCGGTTTGGACAAAGATTCTTATCACTATTCCAAAATTTGGGCTCGTTTGGTACTATAATGACTGACTATACTGCTTCCAAAGTTCGAACCAAAGTCTGAAATTAGCGTCCATAAAAATGATGATTTTTTTAAAAATACAACGTTTTGGAGATTTCAGGACTGAATTCGATTTGGACAAAGATTCTTATCACTATTCCAAAATTTCAACCCGTTTGGTACCATAGTGCCTGAAAATACTGCTTCCAAAGATCGAACCCAAGTCTGAAATAAGCGTTCATAAAAATGAAGATTTTTCTAAAAATACAACTTTATGGAGATTTTATGACTGAATTCAGTTTGGACAAAGATTCTTATCACTATTCCAAAATTTCAGCCCGTTTGGTACCATAGTGCCTGAAAATACTGCTTCCAAAGATCGAACCCAAGTCTGATATAAGCGTCCATAAAAATGATGATTCTTCTAAAAATACAACTTTATCGAGATTTTATGACTGCATTCAGTTTGGACAATGATTCTTATCACTATTCAAAAATTAACGCCCGTTTGGTACCATAGTGCCTGACTAAACTGCTTCCAAAGTTCGAACCCAAGTCCGAAATTAGCGTACTTAAAAATGATGAATTTTTCTAAAAATACAACGTTTTGGAGATTTCGTGACTGAATTCGGTTTGGACAAAGATTCTTATCACTATTCAAAAATTTGGGCTCGTTTTGTATCATAATGACAGACTTAACTGCTTCCAAAGTTCGAACCCAAGTCTGATATAAGCGTCCATAAAAATGATGATTCTTCTAAAAATACAATTTTTTGGAGATTTTGTGACTGAATTCGGTTTGGACAGAGATTCTTATATCTATTCAAAAATTTGGACTCGTTTGGTACCATAATGACTGACTAAACTGCTTCCAAAGTTCGAACCCAAGTCTGAAATAAGCGTTCATAAAAATGAATATTTTTATAAAAATACAACTTTATGGAGATTTTATGACTGCATTCAGTTTGGACAATGATTCTTATCACTATTACCAAGTTTACGCCCGTTTGGTACCATAGTGCCTGACTAAACTGCTTCCAAAGTTCGAACCCAAGTCTGAAATTAGCGTTCTTAAAAATGATGATTTTTCTAAAAATACAACGTTTTGGAGATTTCGTGACTGAATTCGGTTTGGACAAAGATTCTTATCACTATTCCAAAATTTGGGCTCGTTTGGTACTATAATGACTGACTAAACTGCTTCCAAAGTTCGAACCCAAGTCTGAAATTAGCGTCCATAAAAATGATGATTTTTTTAAAAATAACACTATATGGAGATTTATAAAATGGATTCGATTTGTAGAACGATTCTTACCTTTATTTCAAAATTTCAGCCCTTTTGGTACCAAAGTGCCTGACTATACTGCTTCCAAAGTTCGAACCCAAGTCTGAAATAAGCGTTCTTAAAAATGATGATTTTTCTAAAAATACAACGTTTTGGAGATTTCAGGACTGAATTCGATTTGGACAAAGATTCTTATCACTATTCCAAAATTTCAACCCGTTTGGTACCATAGTGCCTGAAAATACTGCTTCCAAAGATCGAACCCAAGTCTGAAATAAGCGTTCATAAAAATGAAGATTTTTCTAAAAATACAACTTTATGGAGATTTTATGACTGAATTCAGTTTGGACAAAGATTCTTATCACTATTCCAAAATTTCAACCCGTTTGGTACCATAGTGCCTGAAAATACTGCTTCCAAAGTTCGAACCCAAGTCTGAAATAAGCGTTCATAAAAATGATGATTTTTCTAAAAATACAATTTTTTGGAGATTTTGTGACTGAATTCGGTTTGGACAAAGATTCTTATCACTATTCCAAAATTTCAGCCCGTTTGGTACCATAGTGCCTGAAAATACTGCTTCCAAAGATCGAACCCAAGTCTGATATAAGCGTCCATAAAAATGATGATTCTACTAAAAATACAACTTTATCGAGATTTTATGACTGCATTCAGTTTGGACAATGATTCTTATCACTATTCAAAAATTAACGCCCGTTTGATACCATAGTGCCTGACTAAACTGCTTCCAAAGTTCGAACCCAAGTCTGAAATTAGCGTTCATAAAAATGATGATTTTTCTAAAAAGACAACTTTTTGGAGATTTCGTGACTTAATTCGGTTTGGACAAAGATTCTTATATCTTTTCAAAAATTTGGGCTCGTTTGTTACCATAATGAAAGGCTAAACTGCTTCCAAAGTTCGAACCCAAGTCTGAAATAAGCGTCCATAAAAATGATGATTTTTTTAAAAATAACACTATATGGAGAATTATAAAATGGATTCGATTTGTAGAACGATTCTTACCCTTATTTCAAAATTTCAGCCCATTTGGTACCATTGTGCCTGACTAAATTGCTTCCAAAGTTCGAACCCAAGTCTGAAATAAGCGTTCATAAAAATGAAGATTTTTCTAAAAATACAACTTTATGGAGATTTTATGACTGCATTCAGTTTGGACAATGACTCTTATCACTATTCCCAAATTTACGCCCGTTCGGTACCATAGTGCCTGACTAAACTGCTTCCAAAGTTCGAACCCAAGTCTGAAATTAGCGTTCTTAAAAATGATGATTTTTCTAAAAATACAACTTATTGGAGATTTTGTGACTGAATTCGGTTTGGACAAAGATTCTTATATCTATTCAAAAATTTGGGCTCGTTTTGTACCATAATGACAGACTAAACTGCTTCCAAAGTTCGAACCCAAGTCTGAAATAAGCGTTCATAAAAATGAAGATTTTTCTAAAAATACAACTTTATGGAGATTTTATTACTGCATTCAGTTTGGACAATGATTCTTATCACTATTCCCAAATTTACGCCCGTTCGGTACCATAGTGCCTGACTAAACTGCTTCCAAAGTTCGAACCCAAGTCTGAAATTAGCGTTCTTAAAAATGATGATTTTTCTAAAAATACAACGTTTTGGAGATTTCGTGACTGAATTCGGTTTGGACAAAGATTCTTATCACTATTCCAAAATTTGGGCTCGTTTGGTACCATAATGACAGACTAAACTGCTTCCAAAGTTCGAACCCAAGTCTGAAATAAGCGTTCATAAAAATGATGATTTTTCTAAAAATACAACTTTATGGAGATTTTATGACTGAATTCAGTTTGGACAAAGATTCTTATCACTATTCCAAAATTTCAGCCCGTTTGGTACCATAGTGCCTGAAAATACTGCTTCCAAAGATCGAACCCAAGTCTGAAATAAGCGTTCATAAAAATGATGATTTTTCTAAAAATACAACTTTATGGAGATTTTATGACTGAATTCAGTTTGGACAAGGATTCTTATCACTATTCCAAAATTTCAGCCCGTTTGGTACCATAGTGCCTGAAAATACTGCTTCCAAAGTTCGAACCCAAGTCTGAAATTAGCGTTCTTAAAAATGATGATTTTTCTAAAAATACAACTTTATGGAGATTTTATGAATGGATTCGATTTTAACCATAATTCTTATCACTTTTCCAAAATTTCAGCCAATTTGGTACAAGAAAGTCTGAAAAAACTGCTTCCAAAGTTCGAACCCAAGTCTGAAATTAGCGTCCATAAAAATGATGATTTTTTTAAAAATACAACTTTTTGGAGATTTCGTGACTTAATTCGGTTTGGACAAAGATTCTTATATCTTTTCAAAAATTTGGGCTCGTTTGTTACCATAATGAAAGGCTAAACTGCTTCAAAAGTTCGAACCCAAGTCTGAAATAAGCGTCCATAAAAATGATGATTTTTTTAAAAATAACACTATATGGAGAATTATAAAATGGATTCGATTTGTAGAACGATTCTTACCCTTATTTCAAAATTTCAGCCCATTTGGTACCATTGTGCCTGACTAAATTGCTTCCAAAGTTCGAACCCAAGTCTGAAATAAGCATTCATAAAAATGAAGATTTTTCTAAAAATACAACTTTATGGAGATTTTATGACTGCATTCAGTTTGGACAATGATTCTTATCACTATTCCCAAATTAACGCCCGTTCGGTACCATAGTGCCTGACTAAACTGCTTCCAAAGTTCGAACCCAAGTCTGAAATTAGCGTTCTTAAAAATGATGATTTTTCTAAAAATACAACTTATTGGAGATTTTGTGACTGAATTCGGTTTGGACAAAGATTCTTATATCTATTCAAAAATTTGGGCTCGTTTTGTACCATAATGACAGACTAAACTGCTTCCAAAGTTCGAACCCAAGTCTGAAATAAGCGTTCATAAAAATGAAGATTTTTCTAAAAATACAACTTTATGGAGATTTTATGACTGCATTCAGTTTGGACAATGATTCTTATCACGATTCCCAAATTTACGCCCGTTCGGTACCATAGTGCCTGACTAAACTGCTTCCAAAGTTCGAACCCAAGTCTGAAATAAGCGTTCATAAAAATGAAGATTTTTCTAAAAATACAACTTTATGGAGATTTTATGACTGCATTCAGTTTGGACAATGACTCTTATCACTATTCCCAAATTTACGCCCGTTCGGTACCATAGTGCCTGACTAAACTGCTTCCAAAGTTCGAACCCAAGTCTGAAATTAGCGTTCTTAAAAATGATGATTTTTCTAAAAATACAACTTATTGGAGATTTTGTGACTGAATTCGGTTTGGACAAAGATTCTTATATCTATTCAAAAATTTGGGCTCGTTTTGTACCATAATGACAGACTAAACTGCTTCCAAAGTTCGAACCCAAGTCTGAAATAAGCGTTCATAAAAATGAAGATTTTTCTAAAAATACAACTTTATGGAGATTTTATGACTGCATTCAGTTTGGACAATGATTCTTATCACTATTCCCAAATTTACGCCCGTTCGGTACCATAGTGCCTGACTAAACTGCTTCCAAAGTTCGAACCCAAGTCTGAAATTAGCGTTCTTAAAAATGATGATTTTTCTAAAAATACAACGTTTTGGAGATTTCGTGACTGAATTCGGTTTGGACAAAGATTCTTATCACTATTCCAAAATTTGGGCTCGTTTGGTACCATAATGACAGACTAAACTGCTTCCAAAGTTCGAACCCAAGTCTGAAATAAGCGTTCATAAAAATGATGATTTTTCTAAAAATACAACTTTATGGAGATTTTATGACTGAATTCAGTTTGGACAAAGATTCTTATCACTATTCCAAAATTTCAGCCCGTTTGGTACCATAGTGCCTGAAAATACTGCTTCCAAAGATCGAACCCAAGTCTGAAATAAGCGTTCATAAAAATGATGATTTTTCTAAAAATACAACTTTATGGAGATTTTATGACTGAATTCAGTTTGGACAAAGATTCTTATCACTATTCCAAAATTTCAGCCCGTTTGGTACCATAGTGCCTGAAAATACTGCTTCCAAAGTTCGAACCCAAGTCTGAAATTAGCGTTCTTAAAAATGATGATTTTTCTAAAAATACAACTTTATGGAGATTTTATGAATGGATTCGATTTTAACCATAATTCTTATCACTTTTCCAAAATTTCAGCCAATTTGGTACAAGAAAGTCTGAAAAAACTGCTTCCAAAGTTCGAACCCAAGTCTGAAATTAGCGTCCATAAAAATGATGATTTTTTTAAAAATACAACTTTATGGAGATTTTATGACTGAATTCAGTTACGACAAAGATTCTTATATCTTTTCAAAAATTTGGGCTCGTTTGTTACCATACTGACAGGCTAAACTGCTTCCAAAGTTCGAAACCAAGTCTGAAATAAGCGTCGATAAAAATGATGATTTATTTTAAAATAACACTATATGGAGAATTATAAAATGGATTCGATTTGTAGAACGATTCTTACCCTTATTTCAAAATTTCAGCCCATTTGGTACCATTGTGCCTGACTAAATTGCTTCCAAAGTTCGAACCCAAGTCTGAAATAAGCGTTCATAAAAATGAACATTTTTCTAAAAATACAACTTTATGGAGATTTTATGACTGCATTCAGTTTGGACAATGATTCTTATCACTATTCCCAAGTTTACGCCCGTTTGGTACCATAGTGCCTGACTAAACTGCTTCCAAAGTTCGAACCCAAGTCTGAAATTAGCGTTCTTAAAAATGATGATTTTTCTAAAAATACAACTTATTGGAGATTTTGTGACTGAATTCGGTTTGGACAAAGATTCTTATACCTATTCAAAAATTTGGGCTCGTTTTGTACCATAATGACAGACTAAACTGCTTCCAAAGTTCGAACCCAAGTCTGAAATAAGCGTTCATAAAAATGAAGATTTTTCTAAAAATACAACTTTATGGAGATTTTATGACTGCATTCAGTTTGGACAATGATTCTTATCACTATTCCCAAATTTACGCCCGTTCGGTACCATAGTGCCTGACTAAACTGCTTCCAAAGTTCGAACCCAAGTCTGAAATAAGCGTTCATAAAAATGAAGATTTTTCTAAAAATACAACTTTATGGAGATTTTATGACTGAATTCAGTTAGGACAAAGATTCTTATCACTATTCCAAAATTTCATCCCGTTTGGTACCATAGTGCCTGAAAATACTGCTTCCAAAGATCGAACCCAAGTCTGAAATAAGCGTTCATAAAAA
This sequence comes from Hesperophylax magnus, assembly GCA_026573805.1. Classification (NCBI taxonomy): domain Eukaryota; kingdom Metazoa; phylum Arthropoda; class Insecta; order Trichoptera; family Limnephilidae; genus Hesperophylax; species Hesperophylax magnus. Next base: position 4,320,695 of record JAIUSX010000184.1, on the reverse strand, counting down.
TGATGATTTTTCTAAAAATTCAATTTTGGAGATTTTGTGACTGAATTCGGTTTGGACAAAGATTTTTATCACTATTCCAAAATTTCAGCCCGTTTGGTACCATAGTGCCTGAAAATACTGCTTCCAAAGATCGAACCCAAGTCTGATATAAGCGTCCATAAAAATGATGATTCTTCTAAAAATACAACTTTATCGAGATTTTATGACTGCATTCAGTTTGGACAATGATTCTTATCACTATTCAAAAATTAACGCCCGTTTGATACCATAGTGCCTGACTTAACTGCTTCCAAAGTTCGAACCCAAGTCTGAAATTAGCGTTCATAAAAATGATGATTTTTCTAAAAAGACAACTTTTTGGAGATTTCGTGAATTAATTCGGTTTGGACAAAGATTCTTATATCTTTTCAAAAATTTGGACTCGCTTTGTACCATAATGACTGACTAAACTGCTTCCAAAGTTCGAACCCAAGTCTGATATAAGCGTCCATAAAAATGATGATTCTTCTAAAAATACAACTTTATGGAGATTTTATGACTGCATTCAGTTTGGACAATGATTCTTATCACTATTCCAAAATTAACGCCCGTTTGATACCATAGTGCCTGACTAAACTGCTTCCAAAGTTCGAACCCAAGTCTGAAATTAGCGTTCATAAAAATGATGATTTTTCTAAAAATACAACTTTATGGAGATTTTATGACTGAATTCAGTTTGGACAAAGTTTATTATATCTTTTCAAAAATTTGGGCTCGTTTGTTACCATAATGACAGGCTAAATTCTTTCCAAAGTTCGAACCCAAGTCTGAAATAAGCGTTCATAAAAATGATGATTTTTCTAAAAATACAATTTTGGAGATTTTGTGACTGAATTCGGTTTGGACAAAGATTCTTATCACTATTCCAAAATTTGGACTCGTTTGATACCATAATGACTGACTAAACTGCTTCCAAAGTTCGAACCCAAGTCTGAAATAAGCGTTCATAAAAATGATGATTTATCTAAAAATACACTTTTTTGGAGATTTCGTGACTGAATTCGGTTTGGACAAAGATTCTTATCACTATTCCAAAATTTGGGCTCGTTTGGTACCATAATGACAGACTAAACTGCTTCCAAAGTTCGAACCCAAGTCTGAAATAAGCGTTCATAAAAATGATGATTTTTCTAAAAATACAACTTTATGGAGATTTTATGACTGAATTCAGTTTGGACAAAGATTCTTATCACTATTCCAAAATTTCAGCCCGTTTGGTACCATAGTGCCTGAAAATACTGCTTCCAAAGATCGAACCCAAGTCTGAAATAAGCGTTCATAAAAATGATGATTTTTCTAAAAATACAACTTTATGGAGATTTTATGACTGAATTCAGTTTGGACAAGGATTCTTATCACTATTCCAAAATTTCAGCCCGTTTGGTACCATAGTGCCTGAAAATACTGCTTCCAAAGTTCGAACCCAAGTCTGAAATTAGCGTTCTTAAAAATGATGATTTTTCTAAAAATACAACTTTATGGAGATTTTATGAATGGATTCGATTTTAACCATAATTCTTATCACTTTTCCAAAATTTCAGCCAATTTGGTACAAGAAAGTCTGAAAAAACTGCTTCCAAAGTTCGAACCCAAGTCTGAAATTAGCGTCCATAAAAATGATGATTTTTTTAAAAATACAACTTTTTGGAGATTTCGTGACTTAATTCGGTTTGGACAAAGATTCTTATATCTTTTCAAAAATTTGGGCTCGTTTGTTACCATAATGAAAGGCTAAACTGCTTCAAAAGTTCGAACCCAAGTCTGAAATAAGCGTCCATAAAAATGATGATTTTTTTAAAAATAACACTATATGGAGAATTATAAAATGGATTCGATTTGTAGAACGATTCTTACCCTTATTTCAAAATTTCAGCCCATTTGGTACCATTGTGCCTGACTAAATTGCTTCCAAAGTTCGAACCCAAGTCTGAAATAAGCGTTCATAAAAATGAAGATTTTTCTAAAAATACAACTTTATGGAGATTTTATGACTGCATTCAGTTTGGACAATGATTCTTATCACTATTCCCAAATTAACGCCCGTTCGGTACCATAGTGCCTGACTAAACTGCTTCCAAAGTTCGAACCCAAGTCTGAAATTAGCGTTCTTAAAAATGATGATTTTTCTAAAAATACAACTTATTGGAGATTTTGTGACTGAATTCGGTTTGGACAAAGATTCTTATATCTATTCAAAAATTTGGGCTCGTTTTGTACCATAATGACAGACTAAACTGCTTCCAAAGTTCGAACCCAAGTCTGAAATAAGCGTTCATAAAAATGAAGATTTTTCTAAAAATACAACTTTATGGAGATTTTATGACTGCATTCAGTTTGGACAATGATTCTTATCACTATTCCCAAATTTACGCCCGTTCGGTACCATAGTGCCTGACTAAACTGCTTCCAAAGTTCAAACCCAAGTCTGAAATAAGCGTTCATAAAAATGAAGATTTTTCTAAAAATACAACTTTATGGAGATTTTATGACTGCATTCAGTTTGGACAATGACTCTTATCACTATTCCCAAATTTACGCCCGTTCGGTACCATAGTGCCTGACTAAACTGCTTCCAAAGTTCGAACCCAAGTCTGAAATTAGCGTTCTTAAAAATGATGATTTTTCTAAAAATACAACTTATTGGAGATTTTGTGACTGAATTCGGTTTGGACAAAGATTCTTATATCTATTCAAAAATTTGGGCTCGTTTTGTACCATAATGACAGACTAAACTGCTTCCAAAGTTCGAACCCAAGTCTGAAATAAGCGTTCATAAAAATGAAGATTTTTCTAAAAATACAACTTTATGGAGATTTTATGACTGCATTCAGTTTGGACAATGATTCTTATCACTATTCCCAAATTTACGCCCGTTCGGTACCATAGTGCCTGACTAAACTGCTTCCAAAGTTCGAACCCAAGTCTGAAATTAGCGTTCTTAAAAATGATGATTTTTCTAAAAATACAACGTTTTGGAGATTTCGTGACTGAATTCGGTTTGGACAAAGATTCTTATCACTATTCCAAAATTTGGGCTCGTTTGGTACCATAATGACAGACTAAACTGCTTCCAAAGTTCGAACCCAAGTCTGAAATAAGCGTTCATAAAAATGATGATTTTTCTAAAAATACAACTTTATGGAGATTTTATGACTGAATTCAGTTTGTACAAAGATTCTTATCACTATTCCAAAATTTCAGCCCGTTTGGTACCATAGTGCCTGAAAATACTGCTTCCAAAGATCGAACCCAAGTCTGAAATAAGCGTTCATAAAAATGATGATTTTTCTAAAAATACAACTTTATGGAGATTTTATGACTGAATTCAGTTTGGACAAAGATTCTTATCACTATTCCAAAATTTCAGCCCGTTTGGTACCATAGTGCCTGAAAATACTGCTTCCAAAGTTCGAACCCAAGTCTGAAATTAGCGTTCTTAAAAATGATGATTTTTCTAAAAATACAACTTTATGGAGATTTTATGAATGGATTCGATTTTAACCATAATTCTTATCACTTTTCCAAAATTTCAGCCAATTTGGTACAAGAAAGTCTGAAAAAACTGCTTCCAAAGTTCGAACCCAAGTCTGAAATTAGCGTCCATAAAAATGATGATTTTTTTAAAAATACAACTTTATGGAGATTTTATGACTGAATTCAGTTACGACAAAGATTCTTATATCTTTTCAAAAATTTGGGCTCGTTTGTTACCATACTGACAGGCTAAACTGCTTCCAAAGTTCGAAACCAAGTCTGAAATAAGCGTCGATAAAAATGATGATTTATTTTAAAATAACACTATATGGAGAATTATAAAATGGATTCGATTTGTAGAACGATTCTTACCCTTATTTCAAAATTTCAGCCCATTTGGTACCATTGTGCCTGACTAAATTGCTTCCAAAGTTCGAACCCAAGTCTGAAATAAGCGTTCATAAAAATGAACATTTTTCTAAAAATACAACTTTATGGAGATTTTATGACTGCATTCAGTTTGGACAATGATTCTTATCACTATTCCCAAGTTTACGCCCGTTTGGTACCATAGTGCCTGACTAAACTGCTTCCAAAGTTCGAACCCAAGTCTGAAATTAGCGTTCTTAAAAATGATGATTTTTCTAAAAATACAACTTATTGGAGATTTTGTGACTGAATTCGGTTTGGACAAAGATTCTTATACCTAATTATTATTTTTTTGGTAAACTAACGTTTAAGACAAGATTTTTTATGCATAGCACAAAGAGTAACAATTATTTTACAAGCAATAATTATTCGCCTGAAACACTCATGAACAAGAATGTAAATGTAACAAGCAGTAATTGTTGAATGAAACACTAGTATATATTGAATTATTTCGCGGATAAGAGATAAGCCGCCATAGCTCAGTGGTCAGAGCTGTCGACCGGAAATCGAAGGGACACGGGTTCGAGTCCCGTTGGCGTCATGTATCTTTTATCAGGAGATTTTTCAATGTGGATGAGTGTTTCAGGCGAATAATTATTGCTTGTAAAATAATTGTTATTCTTATACCTATTCAAAAATTTGGGCTCGTTTTGTACCATAATGACAGACTAAACTGCTTCCAAAGTTCGAACCCAAGTCTGAAATAAGCGTTCATAAAAATGAAGATTTTTCTAAAAATACAACTTTATGGAGATTTTATGACTGCATTCAGTTTGGACAATGATTCTTATCACTATTCCCAAATTTACGCCCGTTCGGTACCATAGTGCCTGACTAAACTGCTTCCAAAGTTCGAACCCAAGTCTGAAATAAGCGTTCATAAAAATGAAGATTTTTCTAAAAATACAACTTTATGGAGATTTTATGACTGAATTCAGTTAGGACAAAGATTCTTATCACTATTCCAAAATTTCATCCCGTTTGGTACCATAGTGCCTGAAAATACTGCTTCCAAAGATCGAACCCAAGTCTGAAATAAGCGTTCATAAAAATGATGATTTTTCTAAAAATTCAATTTTGGAGATTTTGTGACTGAATTCGGTTTGGACAAAGATTTTTATCACTATTCCAAAATTTCAGCCCGTTTGGTACCATAGTGCCTGAAAATACTGCTTCCAAAGATCGAACCCAAGTCTGATATAAGCGTCCATAAAAATGATGATTCTTCTAAAAATACAACTTTATCGAGATTTTATGACTGCATTCAGTTTGGACAATGATTCTTATCACTATTCAAAAATTAACGCCCGTTTGATACCATAGTGCCTGACTTAACTGCTTCCAAAGTTCGAACCCAAGTCTGAAATTAGCGTTCATAAAAATGATGATTTTTCTAAAAAGACAACTTTTTGGAGATTTCGTGACTTAATTCGGTTTGGACAAAGATTCTTATATCTTTTCAAAAATTTGGACTCGCTTTGTACCATAATGACTGACTAAACTGCTTCCAAAGTTCGAACCCAAGTCTGATATAAGCGTCCATAAAAATGATGATTCTTCTAAAAATACAACTTTATGGAGATTTTATGACTGCATTCAGTTTGGACAATGATTCTTATCACTATTCCAAAATTAACGCCCGTTTGATACCATAGTGCCTGACTAAACTGCTTCCAAAGTTCGAACCCAAGTCTGAAATTAGCGTTCATAAAAATGATGATTTTTCTAAAAATACAACTTTATGGAGATTTTATGACTGAATTCAGTTTGGACAAAGTTTATTATATCTTTTCAAAAATTTGGGCTCGTTTGTTACCATAATGACAGGCTAAATTCTTTCCAAAGTTCGAACCCAAGTCTGAAATAAGCGTTCATAAAAATGATGATTTTTCTAAAAATACAATTTTGGAGATTTTGTGACTGAATTCGGTTTGGACAAAGATTCTTATCACTATTCCAAAATTTGGACTCGTTTGATACCATAATGACTGACTAAACTGCTTCCAAAGTTCGAACCCAAGTCTGAAATAAGCGTTCATAAAAATGATGATTTATCTAAAAATACACTTTTTTGGAGATTTCGTGACTGAATTCGGTTTGGACAAAGATTCTTATCACTATTCCAAAATTTGGGCTCGTTTGGTACCATAATGACTGACTTAACTGCTTCCAAAGATCGAACCCAAGTCTGAAATAAGAGTACATAAAAATGATGATTCTTCTAAAAATACAACTTTATGGAGATTTTATGACTGCATTCAGTTTGGACATAGATTCTTATCAATATTCCAAAATTTCAGCCCGTTTGGTACCATAGTGCCTGAAAAAACTGCTTCCAAAGTTCGAACCCAAGTCTGAAATAAGCGTTAATAAAAATGAAGATTTTTCTAAAAATACAACTTTATGGAGATTTTATGACTGCATTCAGTTTGGACAATGATTCTTATCACTATTCCAAAATTAACGCCCGTTTGATACCATAGTGCCTGACTAAACTGCTTCCAAATTTCGATCCCAAGTCTGAAATTAGCGTTCATAAAAATGATGATTTTTCTAAAAATTCAACTTTATGGAGATTTTATGACTGAATTCAGTTTGGACAAAGATTCTTATCACTATTCAGAAATTTCAGCCCGTTTGGAACCATAGTGCCTGAAAAAAGTGCTTCCAAAGATCGAACCCAAGTCTGAAATTAACGTCCATAAAAATGATGTTTTTTTTTAAAATACAACTTTTTGGAGATTTTAGGTCAGAATTCGGTTTGGACAATGATTCTTATATCTATTCCAAAATTTGGTCTCGTTTGGTACCATAATGACTGACTAAACTGCTTCCAAAGATCGAACCCAAGTCTGAAACTAGCGTTCATAAAAATGATGATTATTCTAAAAATACAACTTTATGGAGATTTTATGACTGCATTCAGTTTGGACAAAGATTCTTATCAATATTTCAAAATTTCAGCCCGTTTGGTACCATAGTGCCTGAAAAAAGTGCTTCAAAAGATCGAACCCAAGTCTGAAATTAGCGTCCATAAAAATGATGATTTTTCTAAAAATACAACTTTTTGGAGATTTTATGACTGAATTGGGTTTGGACAAAGATTCTTATATCTATTCAATAATTTCGGCACGTTTGGTCCCATAAAGACTTACTAAACTGCTTCCAAAGTTCGAACCCAATTCTGAAATAAGCGTCCATAAAAATGATGATTTTTTTTAAAATAACACTCTATGGAGAGTTATTAAATGGATTCGATTTGAAGAACGAATCTTACCCTTATTTCAAAATTTCAGCCCATTTGGTACCATAGTGCATGACTAAACTGCTTCCAAAGTTCGAACCCAGGTCTGAAATAAGCGTTCATAAAAATGGTGATTTTTCTAAAAATACAACTTTTTGGAGATTTTGTGTCTGAATTCGGTTTGGACGAAGATTCTTATATCTATTCAAAAATTTGGGCTCGTTTGGTACCATAATGTGGTACCATAGTTTTATATCATCATAGTGCCTGAAAAAACTGCTTCCAAAGATCGAACCCAAGTCTGAAATAAGCGTTAGTAAAAATAATGATTTTTCTAAAAGTACAACTTTTTGGAGATTTTGTGACTGAATTCGGTTTGGACAAAGATTCTTATATCTATTCAAAAATTTGGGCTCGTTTGGTACCATAATGATTGACTAAACTGCTTCCAAAGATCGAACTCAAGTCTGAAATAAGCGTTCATAAAAATGATGATTTTTCTAAAAATACAACTTTATGGAGATTTTATGACTGAATTCAGTTTGGACAAAGATTCTTATCACTATTCAGAAATTTCAGCCCGTTTGGTACCATAGTGCCTGAAAAAACTGCTTCCAAAGATCTAACCCAAGTCTGAAATTAACGTCCATAAAAATGATGTTTTTTCTAAAAATACAACTTTATGGAGATTTTATGACTGCATTCAGTTTGGACAATGATTCTTATCACGATTCCAAAATTAACGCCCGTTTGATACCATAGTGCCTGACTAAACTGCTTCCAAATTTCGAACCCAAGTCTGAAATTAGCGTTCATAAAAATGATGATTTTTCTAAAAATACAACTTTATGGAGATTTTATGACTGAATTCAGTTTGGACAAAGATTCTTATCACTATTCAGAAATTTCAGCCCGTTTGGAACCATAGTGCCTGAAAAAACTGCTTCCAAAGATCGAACCCAAGTCTGAAATTAACGTCCATAAAAATGATGTTTTTTTGAAAAATACACCTTTTTGGAGATTTTAGGTCAGAATTCGGTTTGGACAGTGATTCTTATATCTATTCAAAAATTTGGGTTCGTATGGTACCATAATGACTGACTAAACTGCTTCCAAAGTTCGAACCCAAGTCTGAAATAAGCGTTCATAAAAATGATGATTTTTCTAAAAATACAACTTTTTGGAGATTTTGTGACTGAATTCGGTTTGGACAATGATTCTTATCACTATTCCAAAATTTGGACTCGTTTGATACCATAATGACTAACTAAACTGCTTCCAAAGTTCGAACCCAAGTCTGAAATAAGCGTTCATAAAAATGATGATTTTTCTAAAAATACAATTTTTTGGAGATTTCGTGTCTGAATTCGGTTTGGACAAAGATTCTTATCACTATTCCAAAATTTGGGCTCGTTTGGTACCATAATGACTGACTTAACTGCTTCCAAAGTTCGAACCCAAGTCTGAAATTAGCGTTCTTAAAAATGATGATTTTTCTCAAAATACAACTTATTGGAGATTTTGTGACTGAATTCAGTTTGGACAAAGATTCTTATATATTTTCAAAAATTTGGGCTCGTTTGGTACCATAATGATTGACTAAACTGCTTCCAAAGTTCGAACCCAAGTCTGAAATAAGCGTCCATAAAAATGATGATTTTTTTAAAAATAACACTATTTGGAGAATTTTTAAATGGATTCGATTTGTAGAACGATTCTTACCCTTATTTCTAAATTTCAGCCCTTTTGGTACCATTGTACCTGTGAAAACTGCTTCCAAAAATCGAACCCAAGTCTGAAATTAGCGTCCATAAAAATGATGATTTTTCTAAAAATATAACTTTTTGGAGATTTTAGGTCAGAATTCGGTTTGGAAAATGATTTTTTATATCTATTCAAAAATTTGGGCTCGTTTGGTCCCATAATGACTGACTAAACTGCTTCCAAAGTTCGAACCCAAGTCTGAAATAAGCGTTCATAAAAATGATGATTTTTCTAAAAATACAACTTTTTGGAGATTTTGTGACTGAATTCGGTTTAGACAATGATTCTTATCACTATTCCAAAATTTGGGCTCGTTTGGTACCATAATGACTGACTAAACTGCTTCCAAAGATCGAACCCAAGTCTGAAACTAGCGTTCATAAAAATGATGATTATTCTAAAAATACAACTTTATGGAGATTTTATGACTGCATTCAGTTTGGACAAAGATTCTTATCAATTTTTCAAAATTTCAGCCCGTTTGGTACCATAGTGCCGGAAAAAACTGCTTCAAAAGATCGAACCCAAGTCTGAAATTAGCGTCCATAAAAATGATGATTTTTCTAAAAATACAACTTTTTGGAGATTTTATGACTGAATTGGGTTTGGACAAAGATTCTTATATCTATTCAATAATTTCGGCACGTTTGGTCCCATAAAGACTTACTAAACTGCTTCCAAAGTTCGAACCCAAGTCTGAAATAAGCGTCCATAAAAATGATGATTTTTTAAAAAATAACACTATATGGAGAGTTATTAAATGGATTCGATTTGAAGAACGAATCTTACCCTTATTTCAAAATTTCAGCCCATTTGGTACCATAGTGCATGACTAAACTGCTTCCAAAGTTCGAACCCAGGTCTGAAATAAGCGTTCATAAAAATGATGATTTTTCTAAAAATACAACTTTTTGGAGATTTTGTGACTGAATTCGGTTTAGACAATGATTCTTATCACTATTCCAAAATTTGGGCTCGTTTGGTACCATAATGACTGACTTAACTGCTTCCAAAGTTCGAACCCAAGTCTGAAATAAGCGTTCATAAAAAAGATGATTTTTCTTAAAATACAGCTTTTTGGATGTTTTGTGACTGAATTCGGTTTGGACAAAGATTTTTATATATTTTCAAAAATTTGGGCTCGTTTGGTACCATAATGATTGACTAAACTGCTTCCAAAGTTCGAACCAAGTCTGAAATAAGCGTCCATAAAAATGATGATTTTTTTAAAAATAACACTATTTGGAGAATTTTTAAATTGATTCGATTTGTAGAACGATTCTTACCCTTATTTCTAAATTTCAGCCCTTTTGGTACCATTGTACCTGTGAAAACTGCTTCCAAAAATCGAACCCAAGTCTGAAATAAGCGTCCATAAAAATGATGATTTTTTTAAAAATAACACTATTTGGAGAATTTTTAAATGGATTCGATTTGTAGAACGATTCTTACCCGTATTTCTAAATTTCAGCCCTTTTGGTACCATTGTACCTGTGAAAACTGCTTCCAAAAATCGAACACAAATCTGAAATTAGCGTCCATAAAAATGATGATTTTTCTAAAAATATAACTTTTTGGAGATTTTAGGTCAGAATTCGGTTTGGAAAATGATTTTTTATATCTATTCAAAAATTTGCGCTCGTTTGGTCCCATAATGACTGACTAAACTGCTTCCAAAGATCGAACCCAAGTCTGAAACTAGCGTTCATAAAAATGATGATTATTCTAAAAATACAACTTTATGGAGATTTTATGACTGCATTCAGTTTGGACAAAGATTCTTATCAATATTTCAAAATTTCAGCCCGTTTGGTACCATAGTGCCTGAAAAAACTGCTTCAAAAGATCGAACCCAAGTCTGAAATAAGCGTTCTTAAAAATGATGATTTTTCTAAAAATACAACTTATTGGAGATTTTGTCACTGAATTCGGTTTGGACAAAGATTCTTATATCTATTCAAAAATTTGGGCTCGTTTGGTACCATAATGACAGACTAAACTGCTTCCAAAGTTCGAACCCAAGTATGAAATAAGCGTCCATAAAAATGATGATTCTTCTAAAAATACAACTTTAAGGAGATTTTATGACTGCATTCAGTTTGGACAATAATTCTTATCAATATTCCAAAATTTCAGCCCGTTTGGTACCATAGTGCCTGAAAAAACTGCTTCAAAAGATCGAACCCAAGTCTGAAATTAGCGTCCATAAAAATGATGATTTTTCTAAAAATACAACTTTTTGGAGATTTTGTGACTGAATTGGGTTTGGACAAAGATTCTTATATCTATTCAAAAATTTGGGCTCGTTTGGTACCATAAAGACTGACTAAACTGCTTCCAAAATTCGAACCCAAGTCTGAAATAAGCGTCCATAAAAATGATGATTTTTTAAAAAATAACACTATATGGAGAATTATAAAATGGATTCGATTTGTAGAACGATTCTTACCTTTATTTCAAAATTTCAGCCCTTTTGGTACCATAGTGCCTGACTATACTGCTTCCAAAGTTCGAACCCAAGACTGAAATAAGCGTTCATAAAAATGATGATTTTTCTAAAAATACAACTTTTTGGAGATTTTGTTACTGAATTCGGTTTGGACAAAGATTCTTACCACTATTCCAAAATTTGGGCTCGTTTGGTACCATAATGACTGAAAAAATTGCTTCCAAAGATCGAACCCAAGTCTGAAATTAACGTCCATAAAAATGATGATTTTTATAAAAATACAACTTTTTGGAGATTTTGTGACTGAATTCGGTTTGGACAAAGATTCATATCACTATTCCAAAATTTGGGCTCGTTTGGTACCATAATGACTGACTAAACTGCTTCCAAAGTTCGAACCCAAGTCTGAAATAAGCGTTCATAAAAATGATGATTTTTCTGAAAATACAACTTTATGGAGATTTTATGACTGAATTCAGTTAGGACAAAGATTCTTATCACTATTCCAAAATTTCATCCCGTTTGGTACCATAGTGCCTGAAAATACTGCTTCCAAAGATCGAACCCAAGTCTGAAATAAGCGTTCATAAAAATGATGATTTTTCTAAAAATACAATTTTTTGGAGATTTTGTTACTGAATTCGGTTTGGACAAAGATTCTTATTACTATTCCAAAATTTCAGCCCGTTTGGTACCATAGTGCCTGAAAATACTGCTTCCAAAGATCGAACCCAAGTCTGAAATTAGCGTTCATAAAAATGATGATTTTTTTAAAAATACAACTTTTTGGAGATTTTCTTACTGAATTCGGTTTGGACAAAGATTCTTACAACTATTCCGAAATTTGGGCTCGTTTGGTCCCATAATGACTGAAAAAATTGCTTCCAAAGATCGATCCCAAGTCTGAAATAAGCGTTCATAAAAATGATGATTTTTCTAAAAATACAATTTTTTGGAGATTTTGTGACTGAATTCGGTTTGGACAAAGATTCTTATCACTATTCCAAAATTTCAGCCCGTTTGGTACCATAGTGCCTGAAAATACTGCTTCCAAAGATCGAACCCAAGTCTGAAATAAGCGTTCATAAAAATGAAGATTTTTCTAAAAATACAACTTTATGGAGATTTTATGACTGAATTCAGTTAGGACAAAGATTCTTATCACTATTCCAAAATTTCAGCCCGTTTGGTACCATAGTGCCTGAAAATACTGCTTCCAAAGATCGAACCCAAGTCTGAAATTAGCGTTCATAAAAATGATGATTTTTTTAAAAATACAACTTTTTGGAGATTTTCTTACTGAATTCGGTTTGGACAAAGATTCTTACAACTATTCCGAAATTTGGGCTCGTTTGGTCCCATAATGACTGAAAAAATTGCTTCCAAAGATCGAACCCAAGTCTGATATAAGCGTCCATAAAAATGATGATTCTTCTAAAAATACAACTTTACCGAGATTTTATGACTGCATTCAGTTTGGACAATGATTCTTATCAATATTCCAAAATTTCAGCCCGTTTGGTACCATAGTGCCTGAAAAAACTGCTTCAAAAGATCGAACCCAAGTCTGAAATTAGCGTCCATAAAAATGATGATTTTTATAAAAATACAACTTTTTGGAGATTTTGTGACTGAATTCGGTTTGGACAAAGATTCATATCACTATTCCAAAATTTGGGCTCGTTTGGTACCATAATGACAGACTAAACTGCTTCCAAAGTTCGAACCCAAGTCTGAAATTAGCGTTCATAAAAATGATGATTTTTCTAAAAATACAACTTTATGGAGATTTTATGACTGAATTCAGTTTGGACAAAGATTCTTATCACTATTCCAAAATTTCAACCCGTTTGGTACCATAGTGCCTGAAAATACTGCTTCCAAAGATCGAACCCATGTCTGAAATAAGCGTTCATAAAAATGATGATTCTTCTAAAAATACAATTTTTTGGAGATTTTGTGACTGAATTCGGTTTGGACAAAGATTCTTATATCTTTTCAAAAATTTGGGCTCGTTTGTTACCATAATGACAGGCTAAACTGCTTCCAAAGTTCGAACCCAAGTCTCAAATAAGCGTTCATAAAAATGATGATTTTTCTGAAAATACAACTTTATGGAGATTTTATGACTGAATTCAGTTTGGACAAAGTTTATTATATCTTTTCAAAATTTTGGGCTCGTTTGTTACCATAATGACAGGCTTAACTGCTTCCAAAGTTCGAACCCAAGTCTGAAATAAGCGTCCATAAAAATGATGATTTTTTAAAAAATAACACTATATGGAGAATTATAAAATGGATTCGATTTGTAGAACGATTCTTACCCTTATTTCAAAATTTCAGCCCATTTGGTACCATTGTGCCTGACTAAATTGCTTCCAAAGTTCGAACCCAAGTCTGAAATAAGCGTTCATAAAAATGATGATTTTTCTAAAAATACTACTTTATGGAGATTTTATGACTGAATTCAGTTTGGACAAAGATTCTTATCACTATTCCAAAATTAACGCCCGTTTGATACCATAGTGCCTGACTAAACTGCTTCCAAAGTTCGAACCCAAGTCTGATATAAGCGTCCATAAAAATGATGATTCTTCTAAAAATACAACTTTATGGAGATTTTATGACTGCATTCAGTTTGGACAATGATTCTTATCACTATTCCAAAATTAACGCCCGTTTGATACCATAGTGCCTGACTAAACTGCTTCCAAAGTTTGAACCCAAGTCTGAAATTAGCGTTCATAAAAATGATGATTTTTCTAAAAATACAACTTTATGGAGATTTTATGACTGAATTCAGTTTGGACAAAGTTTATTATATCTTTTCAAAAATTTGGGCTCGTTTGTTACCATAATGACAGGCTAAACTGCTTCCAAAGTTCGAACCCAAGACTGAAATAAGCGTCCATAAAAATGATGATTTTTTAAAAAATAACACTATATGGAGAATTATAAAATGGATTCGATTTGTAGAACGATTCTTACCTTTATTTCAAAATTTCAGCCCTTTTGGTACCATAGTGCCTGACTAAACTGCTTCCAAAGTTCGAACCCAAGACTGAAATAAGCGTTCATAAAAATGAAGATTTTTCTAAAAATACCACTTTATGGAGATTTTATGACTGCATTCAGTTTGGACAATGATTCTTATCACTATTCCCAAATTTACGCCCGTTCGGTACAATAGTGCCTGACTAAACTGCTTCCAAAGTTCGAACCCAAGTCTGAAATTAGCGTTCTTAAAAATGATGATTTTTCTAAAAATACAACTTATTGGAGATTTTGTGACTGAATTCAGTTTGGACAAAGTTTATTATATCTTTTCAAAAATTTGGGCTCGTTTGTTACCATAATGACAGGCTTAACTGCTTCCAAAGTTCGAACCCAAGTCTGAAATAAGCGTCCATAAAAATGATGATTTTTTAAAAAATAACACTATATGGAGAATTATAAAATGGATTCGATTTGTAGAACGATTCTTACCTTTATTTCAAAATTTCATTCCTTTTGGTACCATAGTGCCTGACTAAACTGCTTCCAAAGTTCGAACCCAAGACTGAAATAAGCGTTCATAAAAATGAAGATTTTTCTAAAAATACCACTTTCTGGAGATTTTATGACTGCATTCATTTTGGTCAATGATTCTTATCACTATTCCCAAATTTACGCCCGTTCGGTACAATAGTGCCTGACTAAACTGCTTCCAAAGTTCGAACCCAAGTCTGAAATTAGCGTTCTTAAAAATGATGATTTTTCTAAAAATACAACTTATTGGAGATTTTGTGACTGAATTCGGTTTGGACAAAGATTCTTATATCTATTCAAAAATTTGGGCTCGTTTGGTACCATAATGACAGACTAAACTGCTTCCAAAGTTCGAACCCAAGTCTGATATAAGCGTCCATAAAAATGATGATTCTTCTAAAAATACAACTTTATGGAGATTTTATGACTGCATTCAGTTTGGACAATGATTCTTATCACTATTCCAAAATTAACGCCCGTTTGATACCCTAGTGCCTGACTAAACTGCTTCCAAAGTTCGAACCCAAGTCTGAAATTAGCGTTCATAAAAATGATGATTTTTCTAAAAATACAACTTTATGGAGATTTTATGACTGAATTCAGTTTGGACAAAGATTCTTATATCTTTTCAAAAACAAGTCTGAAATAAGCGTTCATAAAAATGATGATTTTTCTAAAAACACAATTTTTTTGAGATTTTGTGACTGAATTCGGTTTGGACAAAGATTCTTATATATATTCAAAAATTTGAAATCGTTTTGTACCATAATGACTGACTAAACTGCTTCCAAAGTTCGAACCCAAGTCTGAAATAAGCGTCCATAAAAATGATGATTTTTTAAAAAATAACACTATATGGAGAATTATAAAATGGATTCGATTTGTAGAACGATTCTTACCTTTATTTCAAAATTTCAGCCCATTTGGTACCATAGTGCCTGACTAAACTGCTTCCAAAGTTCGAACCCAAGACTGAAATAAGCGTTCATAAAAATGAAGATTTTTCTAAAAATACAACTTTATGGAGATTTTATGTCTGCATTCAGTTTGGACAATGATTCTTATCACTATTCCCAAATTAACGCCCGTTCGGTACCATAGTGCCTGACTAAACTGCTTCCAAAGTTCGAACCCAAGTCTGAAATTAGCGTTCTTAAAAATGATGATTTTTCTAAAAATACAACTTATTGGAGATTTTGTGACTGAATTCGGTTTGGACAAAGATTCTTATATCTATTCAAAAATTTGGGCTCGTTTTGTACCATAATGACAGACTAAACTGCTTCCAAAGTTCGAACCCAAGTCTGATATAAGCGTCCATAAAAATGATGATTCTTCTAAAAATACAATTTTTTGGAGATTTTGTGACTGAATTCGGTTTGGACAAAGATTCTTATATCTATTCAAAAATTTGGACTCGTTTGGTACCATAATGACTGACTAAACTGCTTCCAAAAGTTCGAACCCAAGTCTGAAATAAGCGTTCATAAAAATGAAGATTTTTCTAAAAATACAACTTTATGGAGATTTTATGACTGCATTCAGTTTGGACAATGATTCTTATCACTATTCCCAAGTTTACGCCCGTTTGGTACCATAGTGCCTGACTAAACTGCTTCCAAAGTTCGAACCCAAGTCTGAAATTAGCGTTCTTAAAAATGATGAATTTTTCTAAAAATACAACGTTTTGGAGATTTCGTGACTGAATTCGGTTTGGACAAAGATTCTTATCACTATTCAAAAATTTGGGCTCGTTTTGTATCATAATGACAGACTTAACTGCTTCCAAAGTTCGAACCCAAGTCTGATATAAGCGTCCATAAAAATGATGATTCTTCTAAAAATACAATTTTTTGGAGATTTTGTGACTGAATTCGGTTTGGACAGAGATTCTTATATCTATTCAAAAATTTGGACTCGTTTGGTACCATAATGACTGACTAAACTGCTTCCAAAGATCGAACCCAAGTCTGAAATAAGCGTTCATAAAAATGAATATTTTTATAAAAATACAACTTTATGGAGATTTTATGACTGCATTCAGTTTGGACAATGATTCTTATCACTATTACCAAGTTTACGCCCGTTTGGTACCATAGTGCCTGACTAAACTGCTTCCAAAGTTCGAACCCAAGTCTGAAATTAGCGTTCTTAAAAATGATGATTTTTCTAAAAATACAACGTTTTGGAGATTTCGTGACTGAATTCGGTTTGGACAAAGATTCTTATCACTATTCCAAAATTTGGGCTCGTTTGGTACTATAATGACTGACTAAACTTGTTGTAATCTTTTGTGTTTATTAAATTAAAACATATAACACTTTTTAATAACTGGTTTTATTGACGATGTACGTATTACAAGAAGGATGACAGCAGTGTACAGAGCATAGATAAAAGAAACGAAATCCAAAAGGGTTGCCATACACAAGATGTTGCCAACTTTTAAACTAACATTATTATTATAGAAAATAATGTATTACATTGTATGTTTTAACACCCCCACTCAATGTAACACATTCTTACATTATCTATATCTATAACTTTTAACCACCTATGTTATAACTGAGAGATTTTACATTAGGCCACATTGAGTAATAAATTTAAACAATAGGTTTTTGTTTAATGACTTAGTAAACATATCAGCTATTTGATCCTCAGTCTTAACATACACTAAACATATCTTACATTCCTTAATTAAATCTTTGACAAAATGATAACGTATATCAATATGTTTTAGTCTTTTAATATTATCAGTATTTGCAACCATTATGGCAGACTGGTTATCACAGTATATAGGTACAGGACAAACATTTATGTTATTAAAGTCTTTCAATAAACTTGACAGCCAACAAGATTCACTAGCCGCCATACTGACTGCAACATATTCTGCCTCGGTTGATGATAAGCTTACGGAACACTGTTTCTTAGAACACCACGATATAATACAATTGGAGAACTTGAAACAGTAGCCAGTGGTAGACTTTCTATCTCGTGTGTCACCACCCCAATCTGCATCACAATGCCCAACAAGTCCATCATCATTACATTTGAAAATCAGCTTATAATCTAGAGTATATTTTATATATCTTAAAATTCTTTTTAAATGAGTCAACAAAACATCACTTGCATTATTTTGGTACCTACTTAATATAGATACACCTACACAGAGGTCTGGCCTAGTGCCTGAGACTGCATACATTAAACTTCCAATAATTTTCCTACAAGTATTTTCAATATCCTTGTCAGACTTACATTCTTTGGATTCTAAGATTTTTACATTAAAATTTTGATCAATAGGGGTATACATGGGTTTGCAATTATCCATGTTAAATCTTTTTAATACATTTTCTAAATAAGATCTTTGACATAATTCAGTTACACCATCTTTCAAATTCTGTTTAACACTGATACCAAGAAAATTTGAAATTAGTCCCAAATCTTTCATCTTAAACGCATTGTGTAATTTTAATTTAAGATCACTTAATTCCTGTTCATTATTACTAAACATCAAGAGGTCATCGACGTAAAGTAAGACATAAGTTTGGTTTTCTCCATTACATTTAGTAAACAAGCAAGGATCATTCTTTGACTTTACATAGCCTGCTTTACTTATTACATGGTTAAATTTTTCATTCCAATATTTAGGGGATTTTTTTAGCCCATACAATGATTTATTTAGTTTTACAATATTATCACAACCATTATATGCCCCTTCCGGTAATTTAATAAACACAGTTTCCTTTATATCCCCATATAAAAAAGCCCCAGTGACATCCATCTGATGTATTGATAGTTTTAATTTTGTAGCAACTGAAACAAATAATCTAAATGTTGACAATTTGGCAACAGGTGAGTAAATTTCATATAAATCTTTTGTATCATTCTGTTCAAAACCTCTGGCAACCAATCTTGCTTTATATTGAATAATATTATCAACTTTCTTTATTTTGAATACCCACTTACTACTAATAATGTTTTGTTTTTCAGGTACAGCGCAAACTGTCCAAGTATTATTTTCTTTGAGAGTATCCAGTTCTTGTTTTACAGCTTCTTCCCACTGACAGGCATCACTCCTCTGCATAGCTTCCTTATAGGTGCCTGGTTCTGTCTCTGCAGTGTACACATTTTGGCAAGTATAGAATTGTGGCGCCTTTCTGACACGTTTGGTTTGACGAAGAGAAGCTGGCTGTAATTTACTATCACTATCGCGTTCACTATCTTCATCACTTGTTTCTTCAGGTTCATATAAGCTGTGCTGCTCATCATCTGACATCTGATTTGTAATGTTTGGATCACTCACAACATCTTCTACTAACTCTTGCTGGTTATTGTCAGTTTCATCGTTGTATTCTTCTGTTACAGACTCTAGGTTTAAGCTATTACATTTCCCAATAACAGGTTCCAGAAAAATGACATCCCTCTTTATTAGAACATCATTTTTATCAGGATAAAAAATTCTATACCCTTTCACATTTTCTCCGTACCCTACCAAGATTCCATTTTCTCCTTTAGAATCCCATTTTCTTCGTTTTTCTTTTGGAATATGAACAGCTACGGGCGTACCAAAGATATGTAGGTTACTGAGATCAAAATGTTTGTCTGTCCATAATTCATAGGGTGTTTTTCCTGGTTCATTACTTCTACTGGTTCTGTTGAGAACATAGGCTGCAGTGTTGACTGCTTCTGCCCATAATTTTTTTTGAAGGTTCTTGGCACACAGCATTGACCTTGCTGCTTCTGTTAAGGTTCTTATCTCCCGTTCCGCCTTGCCATTCTGTTGTGGCGTGTATGGTACAGAAGTTTGGTGTACTATACCCCGGTTTGAGAACAAAGTTGACACAGCCTTATTAATGAATTCTAAGCCGTTGTCACTTCTAAAAGTGATTATTTTGTTACCCGTAACATTTTCAGCTTTGTTTACAAAATCTTTAATATAATTAATCACTTCGTCCTTCTTTTTAATAAAATATACAGTTCTATAGCAAGAGTAATCATCTTTTAAAATCAAGAAGTACCTCGCCCCGCCGACAGATACTGCCTCCATCGGCAGCAGTTTTTATATTTATAACGAACATCCATAATATACATATTTCCAACACGATTTGCTACCGCACATACTTTATTATTCTTGGAAAATTTGCAAATGTTTTGATCTGTCAACATGACATAACCTTTGTCAGCCGCACAATTTACAGAGAACAAGTTTATTTTTAAGTCTGGCACACACAGTACATTATATATGGTTGTCTCGACCCACCGGTGTCCATTGAATACTTCTAGTTCCACTTGTCCGCAACCAATAACACTTATTTGAGTACCATCACCTATTATCACAGACTTTTGTGACACTTCTGGTGAAAATGTCGAAAATAGATTTTTGTCTTGACACATATGTTCGCTGGCTCCTGTGTCCACCAACCACTTAGACTGTTGATACAGTTCTTTAGGTATTTGTTGTACTACAAACGCATTTTTCTCCTTTCCTTTCTTATGCCAGCACTCACTCTTGATGTGCCCAATTTTGTTGCAATAAAAACACTTTTTTTCACTTTTGTTTGGAAAGTTACGATGGTTATTATTCACATGACTCATACACTCAGATTGATAATGTCCCATCTTATTACATTTGAAACACTTTATATTTCTTTTAATTGGAGCAGTTTTCTTTACCATAAACGCAGATGACGGCGATGCGAGTTCAGCCTTTTCCCTTACTCTCTCCTCTTCCACTAACAAACGAGCGACAAGGTTATCATAGGTTTGTTTGTTATCTGGCGCAGACTCCCATGCTGATATGAAGTGTTTGTAAATATCTGGCAATGACATCAATACCTTCGTAATTATGAATTTTTCCGAAATTTCTTCACCCATTTGTTTGAGTTGATTTTGTAACTCCTGTATTTTTGACAGGAAGACTGACATCTCCATTCCTTCTTCATATTTATATTGGAAGAATCTTTGCTGGATTATGTGAATACTTGTTTCACTTTTTTGTTCAAAAATGCTCGTTAACTTTCGCCACATCTCTGCAGCAGTAGTGCAAGATAATATATGTAACATCACTTCCTCGGTCATCCTGGTCACTAACATTGTTTGAGCCTTAGCATCTTGTGTCTCCCATGCTTTCTGTTCCTCGGAGCCTTGCCCTTTTACGCCTTCAACGACATTAATTAAATTTTGACCCCGTAACAACACCATTGTTTGAAACTTCCAAACATTCCAGTTTTTTATTCCTTCCAGTTTGATAACTGTATTATTTCCGTCCATCGTGTCTTTCGATTCCTTTCTTACTAGTATTTCCTTCCTTGCAGCCGAATGTAGCAAGTATTTTTCTCCTTCCCGGCAACTTAACCTCCAACGCCAACACGGTGTGAGGTTTATTTGCGTTTCTCCGGTAATTGTTTTCAACTAGTCACTTCACTGTACTTTTATTTTTGATAGGTATGTGGCCTGTGGTGATCTGGGCCCATAACCTGTTGTAATCTTTTGTGTTTATTAAATTAAAACATATAACACTTTTTAATAACTGGTTTTATTGACGATGTACGTATTACAAGAAGGATGACAGCAGTGTACAGAGCATAGATAAAAGAAACGAAATCCAAAAGGGTTGCCATACACAAGATGTTGCCAACTTTTAAACTAACATTATTATTATAGAAAATAATGTATTACATTGTATGTTTTAACAAAACTGCTTCCAAAGTTCGAACCCAAGTCTGAAATTAGCGTCCATAAAAATGATGATTTTTATAAAAATACAACGTTTTGGAGATTTCAGGACTGAATTCGATTTGGACAAAGATTCTTATCACTATTCCAAAATTTCAACCCGTTTGGTACCATAGTGCCTGAAAATACTGCTTCCAAAGATCGAACCCAAGTCTGAAATAAGCGTTCATAAAAATGAAGATTTTTCTAAAAATACAACTTTATGGAGATTTTATGACTGAATTCAGTTTGGACAAAGATTCTTATCACTATTCCAAAATTTCAGCCCGTTTGGTACCATAGTGCCTGAAAATACTGCTTCCAAAGATCGAACCCAAGTCTGATATAAGCGTCCATAAAAATGACGATTCTTCTAAAAATACAACTTTATCGAGATTTTATGACTGCATTCAGTTTGGACAATGATTCTTATCACTATACAAAAATTAACGCCCGTTTGGTACCATAGTGCCTGACTAAACTGCTTCCAAAGTTCGAACCCAAGTCCGAAATTAGCGTTCTTAAAAATGATGAATTTTTCTAAAAATACAACGTTTTGGAGATTTCGTGACTGAATTCGGTTTGGACAAAGATTCTTATCACTATTCAAAAATTTGGGCTCGTTTTGTATCATAATGACAGACTTAACTGCTTCCAAAGTTCGAACCCAAGTCTGATATAAGCGTCCATAAAAATGATGATTCTTCTAAAAATACAATTTTTTGAAGATTTTGTGACTGAATTCGGTTTGGACAGAGATTCTTATATCTATTCAAAAATTTGGACTCGTTTGGTACCATAATGACTGACTAAACTGCTTCCAAAGTTCGAACCCAAGTCTGAAATAAGCGTTCATAAAAATGAATATTTTTATAAAAATACAACTTTATGGAGATTTTATGACTGCATTCAGTTTGGACAATGATTCTTATCACTATTACCAAGTTTACGCCCGTTTGGTACCATAGTGCCTGACTAAACTGCTTCCAAAGTTCGAACCCAAGTCCGAAATTAGCGTTCTTAAAAATGATGAATTTTTCTAAAAATACAACGTTTTGGAGATTTCGTGACTGAATTCGGTTTGGACAGAGATTCTTATATCTATTCAAAAATTTGGACTCGTTTGGTACCATAATGACTGACTAAACTGCTTCCAAAGTTCGAACCCAAGTCTGAAATAAGCGTTCATAAAAATGAATATTTTTATAAAAATACAACTTTATGGAGATTTTATGACTGCATTCAGTTTGGACAATGATTCTTATCACTATTACCAAGTTTACGCCCGTTTGGTACCATAGTGCCTGACTAAACTGCTTCCAAAGTTCGAACCCAAGTCTGAAATTAGCGTTCTTAAAAATGATGATTTTTCTAAAAATACAACGTTTTGGAGATTTCGTGACTGAATTCGGTTTGGACAAAGATTCTTATCACTATACCAAAATTTGGGCTCGTTTGGTACTATAATGACTGACTAAACTGCTTCCAAAGTTCGAACCCAAGTCTGAAATTAGCGTCCATAAAAATGATGATTCTTCTAAAAATACAATTTTTTGGAGATTTTGTGACTGAATTCGGTTTGGACAGAGATTCTTATCACTATTCCCAAATTTCAACCCGTTTGGTACCATAGTGCCTGAAAATACTGCTTCCAAAGATCGAACCCAAGTCTGAAATAAGCGTTCATAAAAATGAAGATTTTTCTAAAAATACAACTTTATGGAGATTTTATGACTGAATTCAGTTTGGACAAAGATTCTTATCACTATTCCAAAATTTCAACCCGTTTGGTACCATAGTGCCTGAAAATACTGCTTCCAAAGTTCGAACCCAAGTCTGAAATAAGCGTTCATAAAAATGATGATTTTTCTAAAAATACAATTTTTTGGAGATTTTGTGACTGAATTCGGTTTGGACAAAGATTCTTATCACTATTCCAAAATTTCAGCCCGTTTGGTACCATAGTGCCTGAAAATACTGCTTCCAAAGATCGAACCCAAGTCTGATATAAGCGTCCATAAAAATGATGATTCTTCTAAAAATACAACTTTATCGAGATTTTATGACTGCATTCAGTTTGGACAATGATTCTTATCACTATTCAAAAATTAACGCCCGTTTGATACCATAGTGCCTGACTAAACTGCTTCCAAAGTTCGAACCCAAGTCTGAAATTAGCGTTCATAAAAATGATGATTTTTCTAAAAAGACAACTTTTTGGAGATTTCGTGACTTAATTCGGTTTGGACAAAGATTCTTATATCTTTTCAAAAATTTGGGCTCGTTTGTTACCATAATGAAAGGCTAAACTGCTTCCAAAGTTCGAACCCAAGTCTGAAATAAGCGTCCATAAAAATGATGATTTTTTTAAAAATAACACTATATGGAGAATTATAAAATGGATTCGATTTGTAGAACGATTCTTACACTTATTTCAAAATTTCAGCCCATTTGGTACCATTGTGCCTGACTAAATTGCTTCCAAAGTTCGAACCCAAGTCTGAAATAAGCGTTCATAAAAATGAAGATTTTTCTAAAAATACAACTTTATGGAGATTTTATGACTGCATTCAGTTTGGACAATGATTCTTATCACTATTCCCAAATTTACGCCCGTTCGGTACCATAGTGCCTGACTAAACTGCTTCCAAAGTTCGAACCCAAGTCTGAAATTAGCGTTCTTAAAAATGATGATTTTTCTAAAAATACAACTTATTGGAGATTTTGTGACTGAATTCGGTTTGGACAAAGATTCTTATATCTATTCAAAAATTTGGGCTCGTTTTGTACCATAATGACAGACTAAACTGCTTCCAAAGTTCGAACCCAAGTCTGAAATAAGCGTTCATAAAAATGAAGATTTTTCTAAAAATACAACTTTATGGAGATTTTATGACTGCATTCAGTTTGGACAATGATTCTTATCACTATTCCCAAATTTACGCCCGTTCGGTACCATAGTGCCTGACTAAACTGCTTCCAAAGTTCGAACCCAAGTCTGAAATAAGCGTTCATAAAAATGAAGATTTTTCTAAAAATACAACTTTATGGAGATTTTATGACTGCATTCAGTTTGGACAATGACTCTTATCACTATTCCCAAATTTACGCCCGTTCGGTACCATAGTGCCTGACTAAACTGCTTCCAAAGTTCGAACCCAAGTCTGAAATTAGCGTTCTTAAAAATGATGATTTTTCTAAAAATACAACTTATTGGAGATTTTGTGACTGAATTCGGTTTGGACAAAGATTCTTATATCAATTCAAAAATTTGGGCTCGTTTTGTACCATAATGACAGACTAAACTGCTTCCAAAGTTCGAACCCAAGTCTGAAATAAGCGTTCATAAAAATGAAGATTTTTCTAAAAATACAACTTTATGGAGATTTTATGACTGCATTCAGTTTGGACAATGATTCTTATCACTATTCCCAAATTTACGCCCGTTCGGTACCATAGTGCCTGACTAAACTGCTTCCAAAGTTCGAACCCAAGTCTGAAATTAGCGTTCTTAAAAATGATGATTTTTCTAAAAATACAACGTTTTGGAGATTTCGTGACTGAATTCGGTTTGGACAAAGATTCTTATCACTATTCCAAAATTTCAGCCCGTTTGGTACCATAGTGCTTGAAAATACTGCTTCCAAAGATCGAACCCAAGTCTGAAATAAGCGTTCATAAAAATGATGATTTTTCTAAAAATACAACTTTATGGAGATTTTATGACTGAATTCAGTTTGGACAAAGATTCTTATCACTATTCCAAAATTTCAGCCCGTTTGGTACCATAGTGCTTGAAAATACTGCTTCCAAAGATCGAACCCAAGTCTGAAATAAGCGTTCATAAAAATGATGATTTTTCAAAAAATACAACTTTATGGAGATTTTATGACTGAATTCAGTTTGGACAAAGATTCTTATCACTATTCCAAAATTTCAGCCCGTTTGGTACCATAGTGCCTGAAAATACTGCTTCCAAAGTTCGAACCCAAGTCTGAAATTAGCGTTCTTAAAAATGATGATTTTTCTAAAAATACAACTTTATGGAGATTTTATGAATGGATTCGATTTTAACCATAATTCTTATCACTTTTCCAAAATTTCAGCCAATTTGGTACAAGAAAGTCTGAAAAAACTGCTTCCAAAGTTCGAACCCAAGTCTGAAATTAGCGTCCATAAAAATGATGATTTTTTTAAAAATACAACTTTTTGGAGATTTCGTGACTTAATTCGGTTTGGACAAAGATTCTTATATCTTTTCAAAAATTCGGGCTCGTTTGTTACCATAATGAAAGGCTAAACTGCTTCAAAAGTTCGAACCCAAGTCTGAAATAAGCGTCCATAAAAATGATGATTTTTTTAAAAATAACACTATATGGAGAATTATAAAATGGATTCGATTTGTAGAACGATTCTTACCCTTATTTCAAAATTTCAGCCCATTTGGTACCATTGTGCCTGACTAAATTGCTTCCAAAGTTCGAACCCAAGTCTGAAATAAGCGTTCATAAAAATGAAGATTTTTCTAAAAATACAACTTTATGGAGATTTTATGACTGCATTCAGTTTGGACAATGATTCTTATCACTATTCCCAAATTAACGCCCGTTCGGTACCATAAAGCCTGACTAAACTGCTTCCAAAGTTCGAACCCAAGTCTGAAATTAGCGTTCTTAAAAATGATGATTTTTCTAAAAATACAACTTATTGGAGATTTTGTGACTGAATTCGGTTTGGACAAAGATTCTTATATCTATTCAAAAATTTGGGCTCGTTTTGTACCATAATGACAGACTAAACTGCTTCCAAAGTTCGAACCCAAGTCTGAAATAAGCGTTCATAAAAATGAAGATTTTTCTAAAAATACAACTTTATGGAGATTTTATGACTGCATTCAGTTTGGACAATGATTCTTATCACTATTCCCAAATTTACGCCCGTTCGGTACCATAGTGCCTGACTAAACTGCTTCCAAAGTTCGAACCCAAGTCTGAAATAAGCGTTCATAAAAATGAAGATTTTTCTAAAAATACAACTTTATGGAGATTTTATGACTGCATTCAGTTTGGACAATGACTCTTATCACTATTCCCAAATTTACGCCCGTTCGGTACCATAGTGCCTGACTAAACTGCTTCCAAAGTTCGAACCCAAGTCTGAAATTAGCGTTCTTAAAAATGATGATTTTTCTAAAAATACAACTTATTGGAGATTTTGTGACTGAATTCGGTTTGGACAAAGATTCTTATATCTATTCAAAAATTTGGGCTCGTTTTGTACCATAATGACAGACTAAACTGCTTCCAAAGTTCGAACCCAAGTCTGAAATAAGCGTTCATAAAAATGAAGATTTTTCTAAAAATACAACTTTATGGAGATTTTATGACTGCATTCAGTTTGGACAATGATTCTTATCACTATTCCCAAATTTACGCCCGTTCGGTACCATAGTGCCTGACTAAACTGCTTCCAAAGTTCGAACCCAAGTCTGAAATTAGCGTTCTTAAAAATGATGATTTTTCTAAAAATACAACGTTTTGGAGATTTCGTGACTGAATTCGGTTTGGACAAAGATTCTTATCACTATTCCAAAATTTGGGCTCGTTTGGTACCATAATGACAGACTAAACTGCTTCCAAAGTTCGAACCCAAGTCTGAAATAAGCGTTCATAAAAATGATGATTTTTCTAAAAATACAACTTTATGGAGATTTTATGACTGAATTCAGTTTGGACAAAGATTCTTATCACTATTCCAAAATTTCAGCCCGTTTGGTACCATAGTGCCTGAAAATACTGCTTCCAAAGATCGAACCCAAGTCTGAAATAAGCGTTCATAAAAATGATGATTTTTCTAAAAATACAACTTTATGGAGATTTTATGACTGAATTCAGTTTGGACAAAGATTCTTATCACTATTCCAAAATTTCAGCCCGTTTGGTACCATAGTGCCTGAAAATACTGCTTCCAAAGTTCGAACCCAAGTCTGAAATAAGCGTCCATAAAAATGATGATTTTTTAAAAAATAACACTATATGGAGAGTTATTAAATGGATTCGATTTGAAGATCGAATCTTACCCTTATTTCAAAATTTCAGCCCATTTGGTACCATAGTGCATGACTAAACTGCTTCCAAAGTTCGAACCCAGGTCTGAAATAAGCGTTCATAAAAATGATGATTTTTCTAAAAATACAACATTTTGGAGATTTCGTGACTGAATTCGGTTTGGACAAAGATTCTTATCACTATTCCAAAATTTGGGCTCGTTTGGTACCATAATGACAGACTAAACTGCTTCCAAAGTTCGAACCCAAGTCTGAAATAAGCGTTCATAAAAATGAAGATTTTTCTAAAAATACAACTTTATGGAGATTTTATGACTGCATTCAGTTTGGACAATGATTCTTATCACTATTCCCAAATTTACGCCCGTTCGGTACCATAGTGCCTGACTAAACTGCTTCCAAAGTTCGAACCCAAGTCTGAAATTAGCGTTCTTAAAAATGATGATTTTTCTAAAAATACAACGTTTTGGAGATTTCGTGACTGAATTCGGTTTGGACAAAGATTCTTATCACTATTCCAAAATTTGGGCTCGTTTGGTACCATAATGACAGACTAAACTGCTTCCAAAGTTCGAACCCAAGTCTGAAATAAGCGTTCATAAAAATGATGATTTTTCTAAAAATACAACTTTATGGAGATTTTATGACTGAATTCAGTTTGGACAAAGATTCTTATCACTATTCCAAAATTTCAGCCCGTTTGGTACCACAGTGCCTGAAAAAACTGCTTCAAAAGATCGAACCCAAGTCTGAAATAAGCGTTCTTAAAAATGATGATTTTTCTAAAAATACAACTTATTGGAGATTTTGTCACTGAATTCGGTTTGGACAAAGATTCTTATATCTATTCAAAAATTTGGGCTCGTTTGGTACCATAATGACAGACTAAACTGCTTCCAAAGTTCGAACCCAAGTATGAAATAAGCGTCCATAAAAATGATGATTCTTCTAAAAATACAACTTTAAGGAGATTTTATGACTGCATTCAGTTTGGACAATAATTCTTATCAATATTCCAAAATTTCAGCCCGTTTGGTACCATAGTGCCTGAAAAAACTGCTTCAAAAGATCGAACCCAAGTCTGAAATTAGCGTCCATAAAAATGATGATTTTTCTAAAAATACAACTTTTTGGAGATTTTGTGACTGAATTGGGTTTGGACAAAGATTCTTATATCTATTCAAAAATTTGGGCTCGTTTGGTACCATAAAGACTGACTAAACTGCTTCCAAAATTCGAACCCAAGTCTGAAATAAGCGTCCATAAAAATGATGATTTTTTAAAAAATAACACTATATGGAGAATTATAAAATGGATTCGATTTGTAGAACGATTCTTACCTTTATTTCAAAATTTCAGCCCTTTTGGTACCATAGTGCCTGACTATACTGCTTCCAAAGTTCGAACCCAAGACTGAAATAAGCGTTCATAAAAATGATGATTTTTCTAAAAATACAACTTTTTGGAGATTTTGTTACTGAATTCGGTTTGGACAAAGATTCTTACCACTATTCCAAAATTTGGGCTCGTTTGGTACCATAATGACTGAAAAAATTGCTTCCAAAGATCGAACCCAAGTCTGAAATTAACGTCCATAAAAATGATGATTTTTATAAAAATACAACTTTTTGGAGATTTTGTGACTGAATTCGGTTTGGACAAAGATTCATATCACTATTCCAAAATTTGGGCTCGTTTGGTACCATAATGACAGACTAAACTGCTTCCAAAGTTCGAACCCACGTCTGATATAAGCGTCCATAAAAATGATGATTTTTATCAAAATACAACGTTTTGGAGATTTCAGGACTGAATTCGGTTTGGACAAAGATTCATATCACTATTCCAAAATTAGGGCTCGTTTGGTACCATAATGACTGACTAAACTGCTTCCAAAGTTCGAACCCAAGTCTGAAATAAGCGTTCATAAAAATGATGATTTTTCTGAAAATACAACTTTATGGAGATTTTATGACTGAATTCAGTTTGGACAAAGATTCTTATCACTATTCCAAAATTTCATCCCGTTTTACCAAACGTGCCTGAAAATACTGCTTCCAAAGATCGAACCCAAGTCTGAAATAAGCGTTCATAAAAATGATGATTTTTCTTAAAATACAGCTTTTTGGATGTTTTGTGACTGAATTCGGTTTGGACAAAGATTCTTATCACTATTCCAAAATTTCAGCCCGTTTGGTACCATAGTGCCTGAAAATACTGCTTCCAAAGATCGAACCCAAGTCTGAAATAAGCGTTCATAAAAATGAAGATTTTTCTAAAAATACAACTTTATGGAGATTTTATGACTGAATTCAGTTAGGACAAAGATCCTTATCACTATTCCATAATTTCATCCCGTTTGGTACCATAGTGCCTGAAAATACTGCTTCCAAAGATCGAACCCAAGTCTGAAATAAGCGTTCATAAAAATGATGATTTTTCTAAAAATACAATTTTTTGGAGATTTTGTTACTGAATTCGGTTTGGACAAAGATTCTTATCACTATTCCAAAATTTCAGCCCGTTTGGTACCATAGTGCCTGAAAATACTGCTTCCAAAGATCGAACCCAAGTCTGAAATTAGCGTTCATAAAAATGATGATTTTTTTAAAAATACAACTTTTTGGAGATTTTCTTACTGAATTCGGTTTGGACAAAGATTCTTACAACTATTCCGAAATTTGGGCTCGTTTGGTCCCATAATGACTGAAAAAATTGCTTCCAAAGATCGAACCCAAGTCTGATATAAGCGTCCATAAAAATGATGATTCTTCTAAAAATACAACTTTATCGAGATTTTATGACTGCATTCAGTTTGGACAATGATTCTTATCAATATTCCAAAATTTCAGCCCGTTTGGTACCATAGTGCCTGAAAAAACTGCTTCAAAAGATCGAACCCAAGTCTGAAATTAGCGTCCATAAAAATGATGATTTTTATAAAAATACAACTTTTTGGAGATTTTGTGACTGAATTCGGTTTGGACAAAGATTCATATCACTATTCCAAAATTTGGGCTCGTTTGGTACCATAATGACAGACTAAACTGCTTCCAAAGTTCGAACCCAAGTCTGAAATTAGCGTTCATAAAAATGATGATTTTTCTAAAAATACAACTTTATGGAGATTTTATGACTGAATTCAGTTTGGACAAAGATTCTTATCACTATTCCAAAATTTCAACCCGTTTGGTACCATAGTGCCTGAAAATACTGCTTCCAAAGATCGAACCCATGTCTGAAATAAGCGTTCATAAAAATGATGATTCTTCTAAAAATACAATTTTTTGGAGATTTTGTGACTGAATTCGGTTTGGACAAAGATTCTTATATCTTTTCAAAAATTTGGGCTCGTTTGTTACCATAATGACAGGCTAAACTGCTTCCAAAGTTCGAACCCAAGTCTCAAATAAGCGTTCATAAAAATGATGATTTTTCTGAAAATACAACTTTATGGAGATTTTATGACTGAATTCAGTTTGGACAAAGTTTATTATATCTTTTCAAAAATTTGGGCTCGTTTGTTACCATAATGACAGGCTTAACTGCTTCCAAAGTTCGAACCCAAGTCTGAAATAAGCGTCCATAAAAATGATGATTTTTTAAAAAATAACACTATATGGAGAATTATAAAATGGATTCGATTTGTAGAACGATTCTTACCCTTATTTCAAAATTTCAGCCCATTTGGTACCATTGTGCCTGACTAAATTGCTTCCAAAGTTCGAACCCAAGTCTGAAATAAGCGTTCATAAAAATGATGATTTTTCTAAAAATACAACTTTATGGAGATTTTATGACTGAATTCAGTTTGGACAAAGATTCTTATCACTATTCCAAAATTAACGCCCGTTTGATACCATAGTGCCTGACTAAACTGCTTCCAAAGTTCGAACCCAAGTCTGATATAAGCGTCCATAAAAATGATGATTCTTCTAAAAATACAACTTTATGGAGATTTTATGACTGCATTCAGTTTGGACAATGATTCTTATCACTATTCCAAAATTAACGCCCGTTTGATACCATAGTGCCTTACTAAACTGCTTCCAAAGTTCGAACCCAAGTCTGAAATTAGCGTTCATAAAAATGATGATTTTTCTAAAAATACAACTTTATGGAGATTTTATGACTGAATTCAGTTTGGACAAAGTTTATTATATCTTTTCAAAAATTTGGGCTCGTTTGTTACCATAATGACAGGCTAAACTGCTTCCAAAGTTCGAACCCAAGACTGAAATAAGCGTCCATAAAAATGATGATTTTTTAAAAAATAACACTATATGGAGAATTATAAAATGGATTCGATTTGTAGAACGATTCTTACCTTTATTTCAAAATTTCAGCCCTTTTGGTACCATAGTGCCTGACTAAACTGCTTCCAAAGTTCGAACCCAAGACTGAAATAAGCGTTCATAAAAATGAAGATTTTTCTAAAAATACCACTTTATGGAGATTTTATGACTGCATTCAGTTTGGACAATGATTCTTATCACTATTCCCAAATTTACGCCCGTTCGGTACAATAGTGCCTGACTAAACTGCTTCCAAAGTTCGAACCCAAGTCTGAAATTAGCGTTCTTAAAAATGATGATTTTTCTAAAAATACAACTTATTGGAGATTTTGTGACTGAATTCAGTTTGGACAAAGTTTATTATATCTTTTCAAAAATTTGGGCTCGTTTGTTACCATAATGACAGGCTTAACTGCTTCCAAAGTTCGAACCCAAGTCTGAAATAAGCGTCCATAAAAATGATGATTTTTTAAAAAATAACACTATATGGAGAATTATAAAATGGATTCGATTTGTAGAACGATTCTTACCTTTATTTCAAAATTTCAGCCCTTTTGGTACCATAGTGCCTGACTAAACTGCTTCCAAAGTTCGAACCCAAGACTGAAATAAGCGTTCATAAAAATGAAGATTTTTCTAAAAATACCACTTTCTGGAGATTTTATGACTGCATTCATTTTGGACAATGATTCTTATCACTATTCCCAAATTTACGCCCGTTCGGTACAATAGTGCCTGACTAAACTGCTTCCAAAGTTCGAACCCAAGTCTGAAATTAGCGTTCTTAAAAATGATGATTTTTCTAAAAATACAACTTATTGGAGATTTTGTGACTGAATTCGGTTTGGACAAAGATTCTTATATCTATTCAAAAATTTGGGCTCGTTTGGTACCATAATGACAGACTAAACTGCTTCCAAAGTTCGAACCCAAGTCTGATATAAGCGTCCATAAAAATGATGATTCTTCTAAAAATACAACTTTATGGAGATTTTATGACTGCATTCAGTTTGGACAATGATTCTTATCACTATTCCAAAATTAACGCCCGTTTGATACCCTAGTGCCTGACTAAACTGCTTCCAAAGTTCGAACCCAAGTCTGAAATTAGCGTTCATAAAAATGATGATTTTTCTAAAAATACAACTTTATGGAGATTTTATGACTGAATTCAGTTTGGACAAAGATTCTTATATCTTTTCAAAAACAAGTCTGAAATAAGCGTTCATAAAAATGATGATTTTTCTAAAAACACAATTTTTTTGAGATTTTGTGACTGAATTCGGTTTGGACAAAGATTCTTATATATATTCAAAAATTTGAAATCGTTTTGTACCATAATGACTGACTAAACTGCTTCCAAAGTTCGAACCCAAGTCTGAAATAAGCGTCCATAAAAATGATGATTTTTTAAAAAATAACACTATATGGAGAATTATAAAATGGATTCGATTTGTAGAACGATTCTTACCTTTATTTCAAAATTTCAGCCCATTTGGTACCATAGTGCCTGACTAAACTGCTTCCAAAGTTCGAACCCAAGACTGAAATAAGCGTTCATAAAAATGAAGATTTTTCTAAAAATACAACTTTATGGAGATTTTATGACTGCATTCAGTTTGGACAATGATTCTTATCACTATTCCCAAATTAACGCCCGTTCGGTACCATAGTGCCTGACTAAACTGCTTCCAAAGTTCGAACCCAAGTCTGAAATTAGCGTTCTTAAAAATGATGATTTTTCTAAAAATACAACTTATTGGAGATTTTGTGACTGAATTCGGTTTGGACAAAGATTCTTATATCTATTCAAAAATTTGGGCTCGTTTTGTACCATAATGACAGACTAAACTGCTTCCAAAGTTCGAACCCAAGTCTGATATAAGCGTCCATAAAAATGATGATTCTTCTAAAAATACAATTTTTTGGAGATTTTGTGACTGAATTCGGTTTGGACAAAGATTCTTATATCTATTCAAAAATTTGGACTCGTTTGGTACCATAATGACTGACTAAACTGCTTCCAAAGTTCGAACCCAAGTCTGAAATAAGCGTTCATAAAAATGAAGATTTTTCTAAAAATACAACTTTATGGAGATTTTATGACTGCTTTCAGTTTGGACAATGATTCTTATCACTATTCCCAAGTTTACGCCCGTTTGGTACCATAGTGCCTGACTAAACTGCTTCCAAAGTTCGAACCCAAGTCTGAAATTAGCGTTCTTAAAAATGATGAATTTTTCTAAAAATACAACGTTTTGGAGATTTCGTGACTGAATTCGGTTTGGACAAAGATTCTTATCACTATTCAAAAATTTGGGCTCGTTTTGTATCATAATGACAGACTTAACTGCTTCCAAAGTTCGAACCCAAGTCTGATATAAGCGTCCATAAAAATGATGATTCTTCTAAAAATACAATTTTTTGGAGATTTTGTGACTGAATTCGGTTTGGACAGAGATTCTTATATCTATTCAAAAATTTGGACTCGTTTGGTACCATAATGACTGACTAAACTGCTTCCAAAGATCGAACCCAAGTCTGAAATAAGCGTTCATAAAAATGAATATTTTTATAAAAATACAACTTTATGGAGATTTTATGACTGCATTCAGTTTGGACAATGATTCTTATCACTATTACCAAGTTTACGCCCGTTTGGTACCATAGTGCCTGACTAAACTGCTTCCAAAGTTCGAACCCAAGTCTGAAATTAGCGTTCTTAAAAATGATGATTTTTCTAAAAATACAACGTTTTGGAGATTTCGTGACTGAATTCGGTTTGGACTAAGATTCTTATCACTATTCCAAAATTTGGGCTCGTTTGGTACTATAATGACTGACTAAACTGCTTCCAAAGTTCGAACCCAAGTCTGAAATTAGCGTCCATAAAAATGATGATTTTTTTAAAAATACAACGTTTTGGAGATTTCAGGACTGAATTCGATTTGGACAAAGATTCTTATCACTATTCCAAAATTTCAACCCGTTTGGTACCATAGTGCCTGAAAATACTGCTTCCAAAGATCGAACCCAAGTCTGAAATAAGCGTTCATAAAAATGAAGATTTTTCTAAAAATACAACTTTATGGAGATTTTATGACTGAATTCAGTTTGGACAAAGATTCTTATCACTATTCCAAAATTTCAGCCCGTTTGGTACCATAGTGCCTGAAAATACTGCTTCCAAAGATCGAACCCAAGTCTGATATAAGCGTCCATAAAAATGATGATTCTTCTAAAAATACAACTTTATCGAGATTTTATGACTGCATTCAGTTTGGACAATGATTCTTATCACTATTCAAAAATTAACGCCCGTTTGGTACCATAGTGCCTGACTAAACTGCTTCCAAAGTTCGAACCCAAGTCCGAAATTAGCGTTCTTAAAAATGATGAATTTTTCTAAAAATACAACGTTTTGGAGATTTCGTGACTGAATTCGGTTTGGACAAAGATTCTTATCACTATTCAAAAATTTGGGCTCGTTTTGTATCATAATGACAGACTTAACTGCTTCCAAAGTTCGAACCCAAGTCTGATATAAGCGTCCATAAAAATGATGATTCTTCTAAAAATACAATTTTTTGAAGATTTTGTGACTGAATTCGGTTTGGACAGAGATTCTTATATCTATTCAAAAATTTGGACTCGTTTGGTACCATAATGACTGACTAAACTGCTTCCAAAGTACGAACCCAAGTCTGAAATAAGCGTTCATAAAAATGAATATTTTTATAAAAATACAACTTTATGGAGATTTTATGACTGCATTCAGTTTGGACAATGATTCTTATCACTATTACCAAGTTTACGCCCGTTTGGTACCATAGTGCCTGACTAAACTGCTTCCAAAGTTCGAACCCAAGTCTGAAATTAGCGTTCTTAAAAATGATGATTTTTCTAAAAATACAACGTTTTGGAGATTTCGTGACTGAATTCGGTTTGGACAAAGATTCTTATCACTATTCCAAAATTTGGGCTCGTTTGGTACTATAATGACTGACTAAACTGCTTCCAAAGTTCGAACCCAAGTCTGAAATTAGCGTCCATAAAAATGATGATTTTTTTAAAAATAACACTATATGGAGATTTATAAAATGGATTCGATTTGTAGAACGATTCTTACCTTTATTTCAAAATTTCAGCCCTTTTGGTACCAAAGTGCCTGACTATACTGCTTCCAAAGTTCGAACCCAAGTCTGAAATAAGCGTTCTTAAAAATGATGATTTTTCTAAAAATACAACGTTTTGGAGATTTCAGGACTGAATTCGATTTGGACAAAGATTCTTATCACTATTCCAAAATTTCAACCCGTTTGGTACCATAGTGCCTGAAAATACTGCTTCCAAAGATCGAACCCAAGTCTGAAATAAGCGTTCATAAAAATGAAGATTTTTCTAAAAATACAACTTTATGGAGATTTTATGACTGAATTCAGTTTGGACAAAGATTCTTATCACTATTCCAAAATTTCAACCCGTTTGGTACCATAGTGCCTGAAAATACTGCTTCCAAAGTTCGAACCCAAGTCTGAAATAAGCGTTCATAAAAATGATGATTTTTCTAAAAATACAATTTTTTGGAGATTTTGTGACTGAATTCGGTTTGGACAAAGATTCTTATCACTATTCCAAAATTTCAGCCCGTTTGGTACCATAGTGCCTGAAAATACTGCTTCCAAAGATCGAACCCAAGTCTGATATAAGCGTCCATAAAAATGATGATTCTTCTAAAAATACAACTTTATCGAGATTTTATGACTGCATTCAGTTTGGACAATGATTCTTATCACTATTCAAAAATTAACGCCCGTTTGATACCATAGTGCCTGACTAAACTGCTTCCAAAGTTCGAACCCAAGTCTGAAATTAGCGTTCATAAAAATGATGATTTTTCTAAAAAGACAACTTTTTGGAGATTTCGTGACTTAATTCGGTTTGGACAAAGATTCTTATATCTTTTCAAAAATTTGGGCTCGTTTGTTACCATAATGAAAGGCTAAACTGCTTCCAAAGTTCGAACCCAAGTCTGAAATAAGCGTCCATAAAAATGATGATTTTTTTAAAAATAACACTATATGGAGAATTATAAAATGGATTCGATTTGTAGAACGATTCTTACCCTTATTTCAAAATTTCAGCCCATTTGGTACCATTGTGCCTGACTAAATTGCTTCCAAAGTTCGAACCCAAGTCTGAAATAAGCGTTCATAAAAATGAAGATTTTTCTAAAAATACAACTTTATGGAGATTTTATGACTGCATTCAGTTTGGACAATGATTCTTATCACTATTCCCAAATTTACGCCCGTTCGGTACCATAGTGCCTGACTAAACTGCTTCCAAAGTTCGAACCCAAGTCTGAAATTAGCGTTCTTAAAAATGATGATTTTTCTAAAAATACAACTTATTGGAGATTTTGTGACTGAATTCGGTTTGGACAAAGATTCTTATATCTATTCAAAAATTTGGGCTCGTTTTGTACCATAATGACAGACTAAACTGCTTCCAAAGTTCGAACCCAAGTCTGAAATAAGCGTTCATAAAAATGAAGATTTTTCTAAAAATACAACTTTATGGAGATTTTATGACTGCATTCAGTTTGGACAATGATTCTTATCACTATTCCCAAATTTACGCCCGTTCGGTACCATAGTGCCTGACTAAACTGCTTCCAAAGTTCGAACCCAAGTCTGAAATAAGCGTTCATAAAAATGAAGATTTTTCTAAAAATACAACTTTATGGAGATTTTATGACTGCATTCAGTTTGGACAATGACTCTTATCACTATTCCCAAATTTACGCCCGTTCGGTACCATAGTGCCTGACTAAACTGCTTCCAAAGTTCGAACCCAAGTCTGAAATTAGCGTTCTTAAAAATGATGATTTTTCTAAAAATACAACTTATTGGAGATTTTGTGACTGAATTCGGTTTGGACAAAGATTCTTATATCAATTCAAAAATTTGGGCTCGTTTTGTACCATAATGACAGACTAAACTGCTTCCAAAGTTCGAACCCAAGTCTGAAATAAGCGTTCATAAAAATGAAGATTTTTCTAAAAATACAACTTTATGGAGATTTTATGACTGCATTCAGTTTGGACAAAGATTCTTATCACTATTCCAAAATTTCAGCCCGTTTGGTACCATAGTGCCTGAAAATACTGCTTCCAAAGATCGAACCCAAGTCTGAAATAAGCGTTCATAAAAATGATGATTTTTCTAAAAATACAACTTTATGGAGATTTTATGACTGAATTCAGTTTGGACAAAGATTCTTATCACTATTCCAAAATTTCAGCCCGTTTGGTACCATAGTGCCTGAAAATACTGCTTCCAAAGTTCGAACCCAAGTCTGAAATTAGCGTTCTTAAAAATGATGATTTTTCTAAAAATACAACTTTATGGAGATTTTATGAATGGATTCGATTTTAACCATAATTCTTATCACTTTTCCAAAATTTCAGCCAATTTGGTACAAGAAAGTCTGAAAAAACTGCTTCCAAAGTTCGAACCCAAGTCTGAAATTAGCGTCCATAAAAATGATGATTTTTTTAAAAATACAACTTTATGGAGATTTTATGACTGAATTCAGTTACGACAAAGATTCTTATATCTTTTCAAAAATTTGGGCTCGTTTGTTACCATACTGACAGGCTAAACTGCTTCCAAAGTTCGAACCCAAGTCTGAAATAAGCGTCCATAAAAATGATGATTTTTTTTAAAATAACACTATATGGAGAATTATAAAATGGATTCGATTTGTAGAACGATTCTTACCCTTATTTCAAAATTTCAGCCCATTTGGTACCATTGTGCCTGACTAAATTGCTTCCAAAGTTCGAACCCAAGTCTGAAATAAGCGTTCATAAAAATGAACATTTTTCTAAAAATACAACTTTATGGAGATTTTATGACTGCATTCAGTTTGGACAATGATTCTTATCACTATTCCCAAGTTTACGCCCGTTTGGTACCATAGTGCCTGACTAAACTGCTTCCAAAGTTCGAACCCAAGTCTGAAATTAGCGTTCTTAAAAATGATGATTTTTCTAAAAATACAACTTATTGGAGATTTTGTGACTGAATTCGGTTTGGACAAAGATTCTTATACCTATTCAAAAATTTGGGCTCGTTTTGTACCATAATGACAGACTAAACTGCTTCCAAAGTTCGAACCCAAGTCTGAAATAAGCGTTCATAAAAATGAAGATTTTTCTAAAAATACAACTTTATGGAGATTTTATGACTGCATTCAGTTTGGACAATGATTCTTATCACTATTCCCAAATTTACGCCCGTTCGGTACCATAGTGCCTGACTAAACTGCTTCCAAAGTTCGAACCCAAGTCTGAAATAAGCGTTCATAAAAATGAAGATTTTTCTAAAAATACAACTTTATGGAGATTTTATGACTGAATTCAGTTAGGACAAAGATTCTTATCACTATTCCAAAATTTCATCCCGTTTGGTACCATAGTGCCTGAAAATACTGCTTCCAAAGATCGAACCCAAGTCTGAAATAAGCGTTCATAAAAATGATGATTTTTCTAAAAATACAATTTTGGAGATTTTGTGACTGAATTCGGTTTGGACAAAGATTTTTATCACTATTCCAAAATTTCAGCCCGTTTGGTACCATAGTGCCTGAAAATACTGCTTCCAAAGATCGAACCCGAGTCTGATATAAGCGTCCATAAAAATGATGATTCTTCTAAAAATACAACTTTATCGAGATTTTATGACTGCATTCAGTTTGGACAATGATTCTTATCACTATTCAAAAATTAACGCCCGTTTGATACCATAGTGCCTGACTTAACTGCTTCCAATGTTCGAACCCAAGTCTGAAATTAGCGTTCATAAAAATGATGATTTTTCTAAAAAGACAACTTTTTGGAGATTTCGTGACTTAATTCGGTTTGGACAAAGATTCTTATATCTTTTCAAAAATTTGGACTCGCTTTGTACCATAATGACTGACTAAACTGCTTCCAAAGTTCGAACCCAAGTCTGATATAAGCGTCCATAAAAATGATGATTCTTCTAAAAATACAACTTTATGGAGATTTTATGACTGCATTCAGTTTGGACAATGATTCTTATCACTATTCCAAAATTAACGCCCGTTTGATACCATAGTGCCTGACTAAACTGCTTCCAAAGTTCGAACCCAAGTCTGAAATTAGCGTTCATAAAAATGATGATTTTTCTAAAAATACAACTTTATGGAGATTTTATGACTGAATTCAGTTTGGACAAAGTTTATTATATCTTTTCAAAAATTTGGGCTCGTTTGTTACCATAATGACAGGCTAAATTGCTTCCAAAGTTCGAACCCAAGTCTGAAATAAGCGTTCATAAAAATGATGATTTTTCTAAAAATACAATTTTGGAGATTTTGTGACTGAATTCGGTTTGGACAAAGATTCTTATCACTATTCCAAAATTTCAGCCCGTTTGGTACCATAGTGCCTGAAAATACTGCTTCCAAAGATCGAACCCAAGTCTGATATAAGCGTCCATAAAAATGATGATTCTTCTAAAAATACAACTTTATCGAGATTTTATGACTGCATTCAGTTTGGACAATGATTCTTATCACTATTCAAAAATTAACGCCCGTTTGATACCATAGTGCCTGACTTAACTGCTTCCAAAGTTCGAACCCAAGTCTGAAATTAGCGTTCATAAAAATGATGATTTTTCTAGAAAGACAACTTTTTGGAGATTTCGTGACTTAATTCGGTTTGGACAAAGATTCTTATCACTATTCCAAAATTAACGCCAGTTGATACCATAGTGCCTGACTAAACTGTTCCAAAGTTCGAACCCAAGTCTGAAATTAGCGTTCATAAAAATGATGATTTTTCTAAAAATACAACTTTTTGGAGATTTTGTGACTGAATTCGGTTTGGACAAAGATTCATATCACTATTCCAAAATTTGGGCTCGTTTGGTACCATAATGACAGACTAAACTGCTTCCAATGTTCGAACCCAAGTCTGAAATTAGCGTTCATAAAAATGATGATTTTTCTAAAAATACAACTTTATGGAGATTTTATGACTGAATTCAGTTACGACAAAGATTCTTATATCTTTTCAAAAATTTGGGCTCGTTTGTTACCATACTGACAGGCTAAACTGCTTCCAAAGTTCGAACCCAAGTCTGAAATTAGCGTTCATAAAAATGATGATTTTTCTAAAAATACAACTTTATGGAGATTTTATGACTCAATTCAGTTTGGACAAAGATTCTTATCACTATTCCAAAATTTCAACCCTTTTGGTACCATAGTGCCTGAAAATACTGCTTCCAAAGATCGAACCCAAGTCTGATATAAGCGTCCATAAAAATGATGATTCTTCTAAAAATACAACTTTATCGAGATTTTATGACTGCATTCAGTTTGGACAATGATTCTTATCACTATTCAAAAATTAACGCCCGTTTGATACCATAGTGCCTGACTTAACTGCTTCCAAAGTTCGAACCCAAGTCTGAAATAAGCGTTCATAAAAATGATGATTTTTCTAAAAAGACAACTTTTTGGAGATTTCGTGACTTAATTCGGTTTGGACAAAGATTCTTATATCTTTTCAAAAATTTGGACTCGCTTTGTACCATAATGACTGACTAAACTGCTTCCAAAGTTCGAACCCAAGTCTGATATAAGCGTCCATAAAAATGATGATTCTTCTAAAAATACAACTTTATGGAGATTTTATGACTGCATTCAGTTTGGACAATGATTCTTATCACTATTCCAAAATTAACGCCCGTTTGATACCATAGTGCCTGACTAAACTGCTTCCAAAGTTCGAACCCAAGTCTGAAATTAGCGTTCATAAAAATGATGATTTTTCTAAAAATACAACTTTATGGAGATTTTATGACTGAATTCAGTTTGGACAAAGTTTATTATATCTTTTCAAAAATTTGGGCTCGTTTGTTACCATAATGACAGGCTAAATTGCTTCCAAAGTTCGAACCCAAGTCTGAAATAAGCGTTCATAAAAATGATGATTTTTCTAAAAATACAACTTTATGGAGATTTTATGACTGAATTCAGTTTGGACAAAGATTCTTATCACTATTCCAAAATTTCAACCCGTTTGGTACCATAGTGCCTGAAAATACTGCTTCCAAAGATCGAACCCAAGTCTGAAATTAGCGTTCATAAAAATGATGATTTTTTTAAAAATACAACTTTTTGGAGATTTTCTTACTGAATTCGGTTTGGACAAAGATTCTTACGACTATTCCGAAATTTGGGCTCGTTTGGTCCCATAATGACTGAAAAAATTGCTTCCAAAGATCGAACCCAAGTCTGATATAAGCGTCCATAAAAATGATGATTCTTCTAAAAATAAAACTTTATCGAGATTTTATGACTGCATTCAGTTTGGACAATGATTCTTATCACTATTCCAAAATTAACGCCAGTTGATACCATAGTGCCTGACTAAACTGTTCCAAAGTTCGAACCCAAGTCTGAAATTAGCGTTCATAAAAATGATGATTTTTCTAAAAATACAACTTTTTGGAGATTTTGTGACTGAATTCGGTTTGGACAAAGATTCATATCACTATTCCAAAATTTGGGCTCGTTTGGTACCATAATGACAGACTAAACTGCTTCCAAAGTTCGAACCCAAGTCTGAAATTAGCGTTCATAAAAATGATGATTTTTCTAAAAATACAACTTTATGGAGATTTTATGACTGAATTCAGTTTGGACAAAGATTCTTATCACTAATCCAAAATTTCAACCCGTTTGGTACCATAGTGCCTGAAAATACTGCTTCCAAAGATCGAACCCAAGTCTGAAATAAGCGTTCATAAAAATGATGATTTTTGCCTTTATGGAGATTTTATGACTCAATTCAGTTTGGACAAAGATTCTTATATCTTTTCAAAAACAAGTCTGAAATAAGCGTTCATAAAAATGATGATTTTTCTAAAAACACAATTTTTTGGAGATTTTGTGACTGAATTCGGTTTGGACAAAGATTCTTATATCTTTTCAAAAATTTGGGCTCGTTTGTTACCATAATGACAGGCTAAACTGCTTCCAAAGTTCGAACCCAAGTCTGAAATAAGCGTCCATAAAAATGATGATTTTTTTTAAAATAACACTATATGGAGAATTATAAAATGGATTCGATTTGTAGAACGATTCTTACCCTTATTTCAAAATTTCAGCCCATTTGGTACCATTGTGCCTGACTAAATTGCTTCCAAAGTTCGAACCC
Source organism: Hesperophylax magnus (assembly GCA_026573805.1). Taxonomy (NCBI): domain Eukaryota; kingdom Metazoa; phylum Arthropoda; class Insecta; order Trichoptera; family Limnephilidae; genus Hesperophylax; species Hesperophylax magnus. The sequence goes on along the minus strand of JAIUSX010000184.1, from coordinate 4,277,432 downwards.
AAGTCTGAAACAAGCGTTCATAAAAATGATGATTTTTCTAAAAATACAACTTTATGGAGATTTTATGACTGAATTTAGTTTGGACAAAGATTCTTATCACTATTCCAAAATTTCAACCCGTTTGGTACCATAGTGCCTGAAAATACTGCTTCCAAAGATCGAACCCAAGTCTGAAATAAGCGTTCTTAAAAATGATGATTTTTTCCTTTATGGAGATTTTATGACTCAATTCAGTTTGGACAAAGATTCTTATATCTTTTCAAAAACAAGTCTGAAATAAGCGTTCATAAAAATGATGATTTTTCTAAAAACACAATTTTTTGGAGATTTTGTGACTGAATTCACTTTGGACAAAGATTCTTATATCTTTTCAAAAATTTGGGCTCGTTTGTTACCATAATGACAGGCTAAACTGCTTCCAAAGTTCGAACCCAAGTCTGAAATAAGCGTCCATAAAAATGATGATTTTTTTTAAAATAACACTATATGGAGAATTATAAAATGGATTCGATTTGTAGAACGATTCTTACCCTTATTTCAAAATTTCAGCCCATTTGGTACCATTGTGCCTGACTAAATTGCTTCCAAAGTTCGAACCCAAGTCTGAAACAAGCGTTCATAAAAATGATGATTTTTCTAAAAATACAACTTTATGGAGATTTTATGACTGAATTTAGTTTGGACAAAGATTCTTATCACTATTCCAAAATTTCAACCCGTTTGGTACCATAGTGCCTGAAAATACTGCTTCCAAAGATCGAACCCAAGTCTGAAATAAGAGTTCTTAAAAATGATGATTTTTGCCTTTATGGAGATTTTATGACTCAATTCAGTTTGGACAAAGATTCTTATATCTTTTCAAAAACAAGTCTGAAATAAGCGTTCATAAAAATGATGATTTTTCTAAAAACACAATTTTTTGGAGATTTTATGACTGCATTCAGTTTGGACAATGATTCTTATCACTATTCCCAAGTTTACGCCCGTTTGATACCATAGTGCCTGACTAAACTGCTTCCAAAGTTCGAACCCAAGTCTGAAACAAGCGTTCTTAAAAATGATGATTTTTGCCTTTATGGAGATTTTATGACTCAATTCAGTTTGGACAAAGATTCTTATATCTTTTCAAAAACAAGTCTGAAATAAGCGTTCATAAAAATGATGATTTTTCTAAAAACACAATTTTTTGGAGATTTTATGACTGCATTCAGTTTGGACAATGATTCTTATCACTATTCCCAAGTTTACGCCCGTTTGGTACCATAGTGCCTGACTAAACTGCTTCCAAAGTTCGAACCCAAGTCTGAAATAAGCGTTCATAAAAATGAATATTTTTATAAAAATACAACTTTATGGAGATTTTATGACTGCATTCAGTTTGGACAATGATTCTTATCACTATTCCCAAGTTTACGCCCGTTTGGTACCATAGTGCCTGACTAAACTGCTTCCAAAGTTCGAACCCAAGTCTGAAATTAGCGTTCTTAAAAATGATGATTTTTCTAAAAATACAACGTTTTGGAGATTTCGTGACTGAATTCGGTTTGGACAAAGATTCTTATCACTATTCAAAAATTTGGACTCGTTTGGTACCATAATGACTGACTAAACTGCTTCTAAAGTTCGAACCCAAGTCTGAAATAAGCTTTCATAAAAATGAAGATTTTTCTAAAAATACAACTTTATGGAGATTTTATGACTGCATTCAGTTTGGACAATGATTCTTATCACTATTCCCAAGTTTACGCCCGTTTGGTACCATAGTGCCTGACTAAACTGCTTCCAAAGTTCGAACCCAAGTCTGAAATTAGCATTCTTAAAAATGATGAATTTTTCTAAAAATACAACGTTTTGGAGATTTCGTGACTGAATTCGGTTTGGACAAAGATTCTTATCACTATTCAAAAATTTGGGCTCGTTTTGTATCATAATGACAGACTTAACTGCTTCCAAAGTTCGAACCCAAGTCTGATATAAGCGTCCATAAAAATGATGATTCTTCTAAAAATACAATTTTTTGGAGATTTTGTGACTGAATTCGGTTTGGACAGAGATTCTTATATCTATTCAAAAATTTGGGCTCGTTTGTTACCATAATGACAGGCTAAACTGCTTCCAAAGTTCGAACCCAAGTCTGAAATAAGCGTCCATAAAAATGATGATTTTTTTTAAAATAACACTATATGGAGAATTATAAAATGGATTCGATTTGTAGAACGATTCTTACCCTTATTTCAAAATTTCAGCCCATTTGGTAGCATTGTGCCTGACTAAATTGCTTCCAAAGTTCGAACCCAAGTCTGAAACAAGCGTTCTTAAAAATGATGATTTTTGCCTTTATGGAGATTTTATGACTCAATTCAGTTTGGACAAAGATTCTTATATCTTTTCAAAAACAAGTCTGAAATAAGCGTTCATAAAAATGATGATTTTTCTAAAAACACAATTTTTTGGAGATTTTATGACTGCATTCAGTTTGGACAATGATTCTTATCACTATTCCCAAGTTTACGCCCGTTTGGTACCATAGTGCCTGACTAAACTGCTTCCAAAGTTCGAACCCAAGTCTGAAATTAGCGTTCTTAAAAATGATGAATTTTTCCAAAAATACAACGTTTTGGAGATTTCGTGACTGAATTCGGTTTGGACAAAGATTCTTATCACTATTCAAAAATTTGGGCTCGTTTTGTATCATAATGACAGACTTAACTGCTTCCAAAGTTCGAACCCAAGTCTGATATAAGCGTCCATAAAAATGATGATTCTTCTAAAAATACAATTTTTTGGAGATTTTGTGAGTGAATTCGGTTTGGACAGAGATTCTTATATCTATTCAAAAATTTGGACTCGTTTGGTACCATAATGACTGACTAAACTGCTTCCAAAGTTCGAACCCAAGTCTGAAATAAGCGTTCATAAAAATGATTATTTTTATAAAAATACAACTTTATGGAGATTTTATGACTGCATTCAGTTTGGACAATGATTCTTATCACTATTCCAAAATTTCAACCCGTTTGGTACCATAGTGCCTGAAAATACTGCTTCCAAAGTTCGAACCCAAGTCTGAAATAAGCGTTCATAAAAATGATGATTTTTCTAAAAATACAATTTTTTGGAGATTTTGTGACTGAATTCGGTTTGGACAAAGATTCTTATCACTATTCCCAAGTTTACGCCCGTTTGGTACCATAGTGCCTGACTAAACTGCTTCCAAAGTTCGAACCCAAGTCTGAAATTAGCGTTCTTAAAAATGATGATTTTTCTAAAAATACAACGTTTTGGAGATTTCGTGACTGAATTCGGTTTGGACAAAGATTCTTATCACTATTTCAAAATTTGGGCTCGTTTGGTACTATAATGACTGACTAAACTGCTTCCAAAGTTCGAACCCCAGTCTGAAATTAGCGTCCATAAAAATGATGATTTTTTTAAAAATAACACTATATGGAGATTTATAAAATGGATTCGATTTGTAGAACGATTCTTACCTTTATTTCAAAATTTCAGCCCTTTTGGTACCAAAGTGCCTGACTATACTGCTTCCAAAGTTCGAACCCAAGTCTGAAATTAGCGTTCTTAAAAATGATGATTTTTCTAAAAATACAACGTTTTGGAGATTTCAGGACTGAATTCGATTTGGACAAAGATTCTTATCACTATTCCAAAATTTCAACCCGTTTGGTACCATAGTGCCTGAAAATACTGCTTCCAAAGATCGAACCCAAGTCTGAAATAAGCGTTCATAAAAATGAAGATTTTTCTAAAAATACAACTTTATGGAGATTTTATGACTGAATTCAGTTTGGACAAAGATTCTTATCACTATTCCAAAATTTCAACCCGTTTGGTACCATAGTGCCTGAAAATACTGCTTCCAAAGTTCGAACCCAAGTCTGAAATTAGCGTTCTTAAAAATGATGATTTTTCTAAAAATACAACTTTATGGAGATTTTATGAATGGATTCGATTTTAACCATAATTCTTATCACTTTTCCAAAATTTCAGCCAATTTGGTACAAGAAAGTCTGAAAAAACTGCTTCCAAAGTTCGAACCCAAGTCTGAAATTAGCGTCCATAAAAATGATGATTTTTTTAAAAATACAACTTTATGGAGATTTTATGACTGAATTCAGTTACGACAAAGATTCTTATATCTTTTCAAAAATTTGGGCTCGTTTGTTACCATACTGACAGGCTAAACTGCTTCCAAAGTTCGAACCCAAGTCTGAAATAAGCGTCCATAAAAATGATGATTTTTTTTAAAATAACACTATATGGAGAATTATAAAATGGATTCGATTTGTAGAACGATTCTTACCCTTATTTCAAAATTTCAGCCCATTTGGTACCATTGTGCCTGACTAAATTGCTTCCAAAGTTCGAACCCAAGTCTGAAATAAGCGTTCATAAAAATGAACATTTTTCTAAAAATACAACTTTATGGAGATTTTATGACTGCATTCAGTTTGGACAATGATTCTTATCACTATTCCCAAGTTTACGCCCGTTTGGTACCATAGTGCCTGACTAAACTGCTTCCAAAGTTCGAACCCAAGTCTGAAATTAGCGTTCTTAAAAATGATGATTTTTCTAAAAATACAACTTATTGGAGATTTTGTGACTGAATTCGGTTTGGACAAAGATTCTTATACCTATTCAAAAATTTGGGCTCGTTTTGTACCATAATGACAGACTAAACTGCTTCCAAAGTTCGAACCCAAGTCTGAAATAAGCGTTCATAAAAATGAAGATTTTTCTAAAAATACAACTTTATGGAGATTTTATGACTGCATTCAGTTTGGACAATGATTCTTATCACTATTCCCAAATTTACGCCCGTTCGGTACCATAGTGCCTGACTAAACTGCTTCCAAAGTTCGAACCCAAGTCTGAAATAAGCGTTCATAAAAATGAAGATTTTTCTAAAAATACAACTTTATGGAGATTTTATGACTGAATTCAGTTAGGACAAAGATTCTTATCACTATTCCAAAATTTCATCCCGTTTGGTACCATAGTGCCTGAAAATACTGCTTCCAAAGATCGAACCCAAGTCTGAAATAAGCGTTCATAAAAATGATGATTTTTCTAAAAATACAATTTTGGAGATTTTGTGACTGAATTCGGTTTGGACAAAGATTTTTATCACTATTCCAAAATTTCAGCCCGTTTGGTACCATAGTGCCTGAAAATACTGCTTCCAAAGATCGAACCCGAGTCTGATATAAGCGTCCATAAAAATGATGATTCTTCTAAAAATACAACTTTATCGAGATTTTATGACTGCATTCAGTTTGGACAATGATTCTTATCACTATTCAAAAATTAACGCCCGTTTGATACCATAGTGCCTGACTTAACTGCTTCCAATGTTCGAACCCAAGTCTGAAATTAGCGTTCATAAAAATGATGATTTTTCTAAAAAGACAACTTTTTGGAGATTTCGTGACTTAATTCGGTTTGGACAAAGATTCTTATATCTTTTCAAAAATTTGGACTCGCTTTGTACCATAATGACTGACTAAACTGCTTCCAAAGTTCGAACCCAAGTCTGATATAAGCGTCCATAAAAATGATGATTCTTCTAAAAATACAACTTTATGGAGATTTTATGACTGCATTCAGTTTGGACAATGATTCTTATCACTATTCCAAAATTAACGCCCGTTTGATACCATAGTGCCTGACTAAACTGCTTCCAAAGTTCGAACCCAAGTCTGAAATTAGCGTTCATAAAAATGATGATTTTTCTAAAAATACAACTTTATGGAGATTTTATGACTGAATTCAGTTTGGACAAAGTTTATTATATCTTTTCAAAAATTTGGGCTCGTTTGTTACCATAATGACAGGCTAAATTGCTTCCAAAGTTCGAACCCAAGTCTGAAATAAGCGTTCATAAAAATGATGATTTTTCTAAAAATACAATTTTGGAGATTTTGTGACTGAATTCGGTTTGGACAAAGATTCTTATCACTATTCCAAAATTTCAGCCCGTTTGGTACCATAGTGCCTGAAAATACTGCTTCCAAAGATCGAACCCAAGTCTGATATAAGCGTCCATAAAAATGATGATTCTTCTAAAAATACAACTTTATCGAGATTTTATGACTGCATTCAGTTTGGACAATGATTCTTATCACTATTCAAAAATTAACGCCCGTTTGATACCATAGTGCCTGACTTAACTGCTTCCAAAGTTCGAACCCAAGTCTGAAATTAGCGTTCATAAAAATGATGATTTTTCTAAAAAGACAACTTTTTGGAGATTTCGTGACTTAATTCGGTTTGGACAAAGATTCTTATCACTATTCCAAAATTAACGCCAGTTGATACCATAGTGCCTGACTAAACTGTTCCAAAGTTCGAACCCAAGTCTGAAATTAGCGTTCATAAAAATGATGATTTTTCTAAAAATACAACTTTTTGGAGATTTTGTGACTGAATTCGGTTTGGACAAAGATTCATATCACTATTCCAAAATTTGGGCTCGTTTGGTACCATAATGACAGACTAAACTGCTTCCAATGTTCGAACCCAAGTCTGAAATTAGCGTTCATAAAAATGATGATTTTTCTAAAAATACAACTTTATGGAGATTTTATGACTGAATTCAGTTACGACAAAGATTCTTATATGTTTTCAAAAATTTGGGCTCGTTTGTTACCATACTGACAGGCTAAACTGCTTCCAAAGTTCGAACCCAAGTCTGAAATCAGCGTTCATAAAAATGATGATTTTTCTAAAAATACAACTTTATGGAGATTTTATGACTCAATTCAGTTTGGACAAAGATTCTTATCACTATTCCAAAATTTCAACCCTTTTGGTACCATAGTGCCTGAAAATACTGCTTCCAAAGATCGAACCCAAGTCTGATATAAGCGTCCATAAAAATGATGATTCTTCTAAAAATACAACTTTATCGAGATTTTATGACTGCATTCAGTTTGGACAATGATTCTTATCACTATTCAAAAATTAACGCCCGTTTGATACCATAGTGCCTGACTTAACTGCTTCCAAAGTTCGAACCCAAGTCTGAAATAAGCGTTCATAAAAATGATGATTTTTCTAAAAAGACAACTTTTTGGAGATTTCGTGACTTAATTCGGTTTGGACAAAGATTCTTATATCTTTTCAAAAATTTGGACTCGCTTTGTACCATAATGACTGACTAAACTGCTTCCAAAGTTCGAACCCAAGTCTGATATAAGCGTCCATAAAAATGATGATTCTTCTAAAAATAGAACTTTATGGAGATTTTATGACTGCATTCAGTTTGGACAATGATTCTTATCACTATTCCAAAATTAACGCCCGTTTGATACCATAGTGCCTGACTAAACTGCTTCCAAAGTTCGAACCCAAGTCTGAAATTAGCGTTCATAAAAATGATGATTTTTCTAAAAATACAACTTTATGGAGATTTTATGACTGAATTCAGTTTGGACAAAGTTTATTATATCTTTTCAAAAATTTGGGCTCGTTTGTTACCATAATGACAGGCTAAATTGCTTCCAAAGTTCGAACCCAAGTCTGAAATAAGCGTTCATAAAAATGATGATTTTTCTAAAAATACAACTTTATGGAGATTTTATGACTGAATTCAGTTTGGACAAAGATTCTTATCACTATTCCAAAATTTCAACCCGTTTGGTACCATAGTGCCTGAAAATACTGCTTCCAAAGATCGAACCCAAGTCTGAAATTAGCGTTCATAAAAATGATGATTTTTTTAAAAATACAACTTTTTGGAGATTTTCTTACTGAATTCGGTTTGGACAAAGATTCTTACGACTATTCCGAAATTTGGGCTCGTTTGGTCCCATAATGACTGAAAAAATTGCTTCCAAAGATCGAACCCAAGTCTGATATAAGCGTCCATAAAAATGATGATTCTTCTAAAAATAAAACTTTATCGAGATTTTATGACTGCATTCAGTTTGGACAATGATTCTTATCACTATTCCAAAATTAACGCCAGTTGATACCATAGTGCCTGACTAAACTGTTCCAAAGTTCGAACCCAAGTCTGAAATTAGCGTTCATAAAAATGATGATTTTTCTAAAAATACAACTTTTTGGAGATTTTGTGACTGAATTCGGTTTGGACAAAGATTCATATCACTATTCCAAAATTTGGGCTCGTTTGGTACCATAATGACAGACTAAACTGCTTCCAAAGTTCGAACCCAAGTCTGAAATTAGCGTTCATAAAAATGATGATTTTTCTAAAAATACAACTTTATGGAGATTTTATGACTGAATTCAGTTTGGACAAAGATTCTTATCACTATTCCAAAATTTCAACCCGTTTGGTACCATAGTGCCTGAAAATACTGCTTCCAAAGATCGAACCCAAGTCTGAAATAAGCTTTCATAAAAATGATGATTTTTGCCTTTATGGAGATTTTATGACTCAATTCAGTTTGGACAAAGATTCTTATATCTTTTCAAAAACAAGTCTGAAATAAGCGTTCATAAAAATGATGATTTTTCTAAAAACACAATTTTTTGGAGATTTTGTGACTGAATTCGGTTTGGACAAAGATTCTTATATCTTTTCAAAAATTTGGGCTCGTTTGTTACCATAATGACAGGCTAAACTGCTTCCAAAGTTCGAACCCAAGTCTGAAATAAGCGTCCATAAAAATGATGATTTTTTTTAAAATAACACTATATGGAGAATTATAAAATGGATTCGATTTGTAGAACGATTCTTACCCTTATTTCAAAATTTCAGCCCATTTGGTACCATTGTGCCTGACTAAATTGCTTCCAAAGTTCGAACCCAAGTCTGAAACAAGCGTTCATAAAAATGATGATTTTTCTAAAAATACAACTTTATGGAGATTTTATGACTGAATTTAGTTTGGACAAAGATTCTTATCACTATTCCAAAATTTCAACCCGTTTGGTACCATAGTGCCTGAAAATACTGCTTCCAAAGATCGAACCCAAGTCTGAAATAAGCGTTCTTAAAAATGATGATTTTTGCCTTTATGGAGATTTTATGACTCAATTCAGTTTGGACAAAGATTCTTATATCTTTTCAAAAACAAGTCTGAAATAAGCGTTCATAAAAATGATGATTTTTCTAAAAACACAATTTTTTGGAGATTTTGTGACTGAATTCACTTTGGACAAAGATTCTTATATCTTTTCAAAAATTTGGGCTCGTTTGTTACCATAATGACAGGCTAAACTGCTTCCAAAGTTCGAACCCAAGTCTGAAATAAGCGTCCATAAAAATGATGATTTTTTTTAAAATAACACTATATGGAGAATTATAAAATGGATTCGATTTGTAGAACGATTCTTACCCTTATTTCAAAATTTCAGCCCATTTGGTACCATTGTGCCTGACTAAATTGCTTCCAAAGTTCGAACCCAAGTCTGAAACAAGCGTTCATAAAAATGATGATTTTTCTAAAAATACAACTTTATGGAGATTTTATGACTGAATTTAGTTTGGACAAAGATTCTTATCACTATTCCAAAATTTCAACCCGTTTGGTACCATAGTGCCTGAAAATACTGCTTCCAAAGATCGAACCCAAGTCTGAAATAAGAGTTCTTAAAAATGATGATTTTTGCCTTTATGGAGATTTTATGACTCAATTCAGTTTGGACAAAGATTCTTATATCTTTTCAAAAACAAGTCTGAAATAAGCGTTCATAAAAATGATGATTTTTCTAAAAACACAATTTTTTGGAGATTTTATGACTGCATTCAGTTTGGACAATGATTCTTATCACTATTCCCAAGTTTACGCCCGTTTGGTACCATAGTGCCTGACTAAACTGCTTCCAAAGTTCGAACCCAAGTCTGAAACAAGCGTTCTTAAAAATGATGATTTTTGCCTTTATGGAGATTTTATGACTCAATTCAGTTTGGACAAAGATTCTTATATCTTTTCAAAAACAAGTCTGAAATAAGCGTTCATAAAAATGATGATTTTTCTAAAAACACAATTTTTTGGAGATTTTATGACTGCATTCAGTTTGGACAATGATTCTTATCACTATTCCCAAGTTTACGCCCGTTTGGTACCATAGTGCCTGACTAAACTGCTTCCAAAGTTCGAACCCAAGTCTGAAATAAGCGTTCATAAAAATGAATATTTTTATAAAAATACAACTTTATGGAGATTTTATGACTGCATTCAGTTTGGACAATGATTCTTATCACTATTCCCAAGTTTACGCCCGTTTGGTACCATAGTGCCTGACTAAACTGCTTCCAAAGTTCGAACCCAAGTCTGAAATTAGCGTTCTTAAAAATGATGATTTTTCTAAAAATACAACGTTTTGGAGATTTCGTGACTGAATTCGGTTTGGACAAAGATTCTTATCACTATTCAAAAATTTGGACTCGTTTGGTACCATAATGACTGACTAAACTGCTTCTAAAGTTCGAACCCAAGTCTGAAATAAGCTTTCATAAAAATGAAGATTTTTCTAAAAATACAACTTTATGGAGATTTTATGACTGCATTCAGTTTGGACAATGATTCTTATCACTATTCCCAAGTTTACGCCCGTTTGGTACCATAGTGCCTGACTAAACTGCTTCCAAAGTTCGAACCCAAGTCTGAAATTAGCATTCTTAAAAATGATGAATTTTTATAAAAATACAACGTTTTGCAGATTTCGTGACTGAATTCGGTTTGGACAAAGATTCTTATCACTATTCAAAAATTTGGGCTCGTTTTGTATCATAATGACAGACTTAACTGCTTCCAAAGTTCGAACCCAAGTCTGATATAAGCGTCCATAAAAATGATGATTCTTCTAAAAATACAATTTTTTGGAGATTTTGTGACTGAATTCGGTTTGGACAGAGATTCTTATATCTATTCAAAAATTTGGGCTCGTTTGTTACCATAATGACAGGCTAAACTGCTTCCAAAGTTCGAACCCAAGTCTGAAATAAGCGTCCATAAAAATGATGATTTTTTTTAAAATAACACTATATGGAGAATTATAAAATGGATTCGATTTGTAGAACGATTCTTACCCTTATTTCAAAATTTCAGCCCATTTGGTAGCATTGTGCCTGACTAAATTGCTTCCAAAGTTCGAACCCAAGTCTGAAACAAGCGTTCTTAAAAATGATGATTTTTGCCTTTATGGAGATTTTATGACTCAATTCAGTTTGGACAAAGATTCTTATATCTTTTCAAAAACAAGTCTGAAATAAGCGTTCATAAAAATGATGATTTTTCTAAAAACACAATTTTTTGGAGATTTTATGACTGCATTCAGTTTGGACAATGATTCTTATCACTATGCCCAAGTTTACGCCCGTTTGGTACCATAGTGCCTGACTAAACTGCTTCCAAAGTTCGAACCCAAGTCTGAAATTAGCGTTCTTAAAAATGATGAATTTTTCTAAAAATACAACGTTTTGGAGATTTCGTGACTGAATTCGGTTTGGACAAAGATTCTTATCACTATTCAAAAATTTGGGCTCGTTTTGTATCATAATGACAGACTTAACTGCTTCCAAAGTTCGAACCCAAGTCTGATATAAGCGTCCATAAAAATGATGATTCTTCTAAAAATACAATTTTTTGGAGATTTTGTGACTGAATTCGGTTTGGACAGAGATTCTTATATCTATTCAAAAATTTGGACTCGTTTGGTACCATAATGACTGACTAAACTGCTTCCAAAGTTCGAACCCAAGTCTGAAATAAGCGTTCATAAAAATGATTATTTTTATAAAAATACAACTTTATGGAGATTTTATGACTGCATTCAGTTTGGACAATGATTCTTATCACTATTCCAAAATATCAACCCGTTTGGTACCATAGTGCCTGAAAATACTGCTTCCAAAGTTCGAACCCAAGTCTGAAATAAGCGTTCATAAAAATGATGATTTTTCTAAAAATACAATTTTTTGGAGATTTTGTGACTGAATTCGGTTTGGACAAAGATTCTTATCACTATTCCCAAGTTTACGCCCGTTTGGTACCATAGTGCCTGACTAAACTGCTTCCAAAGTTCGAACCCAAGTCTGAAATTAGCGTTCTTAAAAATGATGATTTTTCTAAAAATACAACGTTTTGGAGATTTCGTGACTGAATTCGGTTTGGACAAAGATTCTTATCACTATTCCAAAATTTGGGCTCGTTTGGTACTATAATGACTGACTAAACTGCTTCCAAAGTTCGAACCCCAGTCTGAAATTAGCGTCCATAAAAATGATGATTTTTTTAAAAATAACACTATATGGAGATTTATAAAATGGATTCGATTTGTAGAACGATTCTTACCTTTATTTCAAAATTTCAGCCCTTTTGGTACCAAAGTGCCTGACTATACTGCTTCCAAAGTTCGAACCCAAGTCTGAAATTAGCGTTCTTAAAAATGATGATTTTTCTAAAAATACAACGTTTTGGAGATTTCAGGACTGAATTCGATTTGGACAAAGATTCTTATCACTATTCCAAAATTTCAACCCGTTTGGTACCATAGTGCCTGAAAATACTGCTTCCAAAGATCGAACCCAAGTCTGAAATAAGCGTTCATAAAAATGAAGATTTTTCTAAAAATACAACTTTATGGAGATTTTATGACTGAATTCAGTTTGGACAAAGATTCTTATCACTATTCCAAAATTTCAACCCGTTTGGTACCATAGTGCCTGAAAATACTGCTTCCAAAGTTCGAACCCAAGTCTGAAATAAGCGTTCATAAAAATGATGATTTTTCTAAAAATACAATTTTTTGGAGATTTTGTGACTGAATTCGGTTTGGACAAAGATTCTTATCACTATTCCAAAATTTCAGCCCGTTTGGTACCATAGTGCCTGAAAATACTGCTTCCAAAGATCGAACCCAAGTCTGAAATAAGCGTTCATAAAAATGAAGATTTTTCTAAAAATACAACTTTATGGAGATTTTATGACTACATTCAGTTTGGACAATGATTCTTATCACTATTCCCAAATTTACGCCCGTTCGGTACCATAGTGCCTGACTAAACTGCTTCCAAAGTTCGAACCCAAGTCTGAAATTAGCGTTCTTAAAAATGATGATTTTTCTAAAAATACAACTTATTGGAGATTTTGTGACTGAATTCGGTTTGGACAAAGATTCTTATATCTATTCAAAAATTTGGGCTCGTTTTGTACCATAATGACAGACTAAACTGCTTCCAAAGTTCGAACCCAAGTCTGAAATAAGCGTTCATAAAAATGAAGATTTTTCTAAAAATACAACTTTATGGAGATTTTATGACTGCATTCAGTTTGGACAATGATTCTTATCACTATTCCCAAATTTACGCCCGTTCGGTACCATAGTGCCTGACTAAACTGCTTCCAAAGTTCGAACCCAAGTCTGAAATAAGCGTTCATAAAAATGAAGATTTTTCTAAAAATACAACTTTATGGAGATTTTATGACTGCATTCAGTTTGGACAATGATTCTTATCACTATTCCCAAATTTACGCCCGTTCGGTACCATAGTGCCTGACTAAACTGCTTCCAAAGTTCGAACCCAAGTCTGAAATTAGCGTTCTTAAAAATGATGATTTTTCTAAAAATACAACTTATTGGAGATTTTGTGACTGAATTCGGTTTGGACAAAGATTCTTATATCTATTCAAAAATTTGGGCTCGTTTTGTACCATAATGACAGACTAAACTGCTTCCAAAGTTCGAACCCAAGTCTGAAATAAGCGTTCATAAAAATGAAGATTTTTCTAAAAATACAACTTTATGGAGATTTTATGACTGCATTCAGTTTGGACAATGATTCTTATCACTATTCCCAAATTTACGCCCGTTCGGTACCATAGTGCCTGACTAAACTGCTTCCAAAGTTCGAACCCAAGTCTGAAATTAGCGTTCTTAAAAATGATGATTTTTCTAAAAATACAACGTTTTGGAGATTTCGTGACTGAATTCGGTTTGGACAAAGATTCTTATCACTATTCAAAAATTTGGGCTCGTTTGGTACCATAATGACAGACTAAACTGCTACCAAAATTCGAACCCAAGTCTGAAATAAGCGTTCATAAAAATGATGATTTTTCTAAAAATACAACTTTATGGAGATTTTATGACTGAATTCAGTTTGGACAAAGATTCTTATCACTATTCCAAAATTTCAGCCCGTTTGGTACCATAGTGCCTGAAAATACTGCTTCCAAAGATCGAACCCAAGTCTGAAATAAGCGTTCATAAAAATGAAGATTTTTCTAAAAATACAACTTTATGGAGATTTTATGACTGAATTCAGTTTGGACAAAGATTCTTATCACTATTCCAAAATTTCAGCCCGTTTGGTACCATAGTGCCTGAAAATACGGCTTCCAAAGTTCGAACCCAAGTCTGAAATTAGCGTTCTTAAAAATGATGATTTTTCTAAAAATACAACTTTATGGAGATTTTATGAATGGATTCGATTTTAACCATAATTCTTATCACTTTTCCAAAATTTCAGCCAATTTGGTACAAGAAAGTCTGAAAAAACTGCTTCCAAAGTTCGAACCCAAGTCTGAAATTAGCGTCCATAAAAATGATGATTTTTTTAAAAATACAACTTTATGGAGATTTTATGACTGAATTCAGTTACGACAAAGATTCTTATATCTTTTCAAAAATTTGGGCTCGTTTGTTACCATAATGACAGGCTAAACTGCTTCCAAAGTTCGAACCCAAGTCTGAAATAAGCGTCGATAAAAATGATGATTTTTTTTAAAATAACACTATATGGAGAATTATAAAATGGATTCGATTTGTAAAACGATTCTTACCCTTATTTCAAAATTTCAGCCCATTTGGTACCATTGTGCCTGACTAAATTGCTTCCAAAGTTCGAACCCAAGTCTGAAATAAGCGTTCATAAAAATGAACATTTTTCTAAAAATACAACTTTATGGAGATTTTATGACTGCATTCAGTTTGGACAATGATTCTTATCACTATTCCCAAGTTTACGCCCGTTTGGTACCATAGTGCCTGACTAAACTGCTTCCAAAGTTCGAACCCAAGTCTGAAATTAGCGTTCTTAAAAATGATGATTTTTCTAAAAATACAACGTTTTGGAGATTTCGTGACTGAATTCGGTTTGGACAAAGATTCTTATCACTATTCCAAAATTTGGTTTCGTTTGGTACCATAATGACAGACTAAACTGCTTCCAAAGTTCGAACCCAAGTCTGAAATAAGCGTTCATAAAAATGATGATTTTTCTAAAAATACAACTTTATGGAGATTTTATGACTGAATTCAGTTTGGACAAAGATTCTTATCAGTATTCCAAAATTTCAGCCCGTTTGGTACCATAGTGCCTGAAAATACTGCTTCCAAAGTTCGAACCCAAGTCTGAAATTAGCGTTCTTAAAAATGATGATTTTTCTAAAAATACAACTTTATGGAGATTTTATGAATGGATTCGATTTTAACCATAATTCTTATCACTTTTCCAAAATTTCAGCCAATTTGGTACAAGAAAGTCTGAAAAAACTGCTTCCAAAGTTCGAACCCAAGTCTGAAATTAGCGTCCATAAAAATGATGATTTTTTTAAAAATAACACTATATGGAGATTTATAAAATGGATTCGATTTGTAGAACGATTCTTACCTTTATTTCAAAATTTCAGCCCTTTTGGTACCAAAGTGCCTGACTATACTGCTTCCAAAGTTCGTACCCAAGTCTGAAATTAGCGTTCTTAAAAATGATGATTTTTCTAAAAATACAACGTTTTGGAGATTTCAGGACTGAATTCAGTTTGGACAAAGATTCTTATCACTATTCCAAAATTTCAGCCCGTTTGGTACCATAGTGCCTGAAAATACTGCTTCCAAAGATCGAACCCAAGTCTGAAATAAGCGTTCATAAAAATGAAGATTTTTCTAAAAATACAACTTTATGGAGATTTTATGACTGAATTCAGTTAGGACAAAGATTCTTATCACTATTCCAAAATTTCATCCCGTTTGGTACCATAGTGCCTGAAAATACTGCTTCCAAAGATCGAACCCAAGTCTGAAATAAGCGTTCATAAAAATGATGATTTTTCTAAAAATACAATTTTTTGGAGATTTTGTGACTGAATTCGGTTTGGACAAAGATTTTTATCACTATTCCAAAATTTCAGCCCGTTTGGTCCCATAATGACTGAAAAAATTGCTTCCAAAGATCGAACCCAAGTCTGATATAAGCGTCCATAAAAATGATGATTCTTCTAAAAATACAACTTTATCGAGATTTTATGACTGCATTCAGTTTGGACAATGATTCTTATCACTATTCCAAAATTAACGCCCGTTTGATACCATAGTGCCTGACTAAACTGCTTCCAAAGTTCGAACCCAAGTCTGAAATTAGCGTTCATAAAAATGATGATTTTTCTAAAAATACAACTTTTTGGAGATTTTGTGACTGAATTCGGTTTGGACAAAGATTCTTATATCTATTCAAAAATTTGGGCTCGTTTTGTACCATAATGACAGACTAAACTGCTTCCAAAGTTCGAACCCAAGTCTGATATAAGCGTCCATAAAAATGATGATTCTTCTAAAAATACAATTTTTTGGAGATTTTGTGACTGAATTCGGTTTGGACAAAGATTCTTATATCTATTCAAAAATTTGGACTCGTTTGGTACCATAATGACTGACTAAACTGCTTCCAAAGTTCGAACCCAAGTCTAAAATAAGCGTTCATAAAAATGAAGATTTTTCTAAAAATACAACTTTATGGAGATTTTATGACTGCACTCAGTTTGGACAATGATTCTTATCACTATTCCCAAGTTTACGCCCGTTTGGTACCATAGTGCCTGACTAAACTGCTTCCAAAGTTCGAACCCAAGTCTGAAATTAGCGTTCTTAAAAATGATGATTTTTCTAAAAATACAACGTTTTGGAGATTTCGTGACTGAATTCGGTTTGGAGAAAGATTCTTATCACTATTCAAAAATTTGGGCTCGTTTTGTATCATAATGACAGACTAAACTGCTTCCAAAGTTCGAACCCAAGTCTGATATAAGCGTCCATAAAAATGATGATTCTTCTAAAAATACAATTTTTTGGAGATTTTGTGACTGAATTCGGTTTGGACAGAGATTCTTATATCTATTTAAAAATTTGGACTCGTTTGGTACCATAATGACTGACTAAACTGCTTCCAAAGTTCGAACCCAAGTCTGAAATTAGCGTCCATAAAAATGATGATTTTTTTAAAAATAACACTATATGGAGATTTATAAAATGGATTCGATTTGTAGAACGATTCTTACCTTTATTTCAAAATTTCAGCCCTTTTGGTACCAAAGTGCCTGACTATACTGCTTCCAAAGTTCGAACCCAAGTCTGAAATTAGCGTTCTTAAAAATGATGATTTTTCTAAAAATACAACGTTTTGGAGATTTCAGGACTGAATTCGATTTGGACAAAGATTCTTATCACTATTCCAAAATTTCAACCCGTTTGGTACCATAGTGCCTGAAAATACTGCTTCCAAAGATCGAACCCAAGTCTGAAATAAGCGTTCATAAAAATGAAGATTTTTCTAAAAATACAACATTATGGAGATTTAATGACTGAATTCAGTTTGGACAAAGATTCTTATCACTATTCCAAAATTTCAACCCGTATGGTACCATAGTGCCTGAAAATACTGCTTCCAAAGTTCGAACCCAAGTCTGAAATAAGCGTTCATAAAAATGATGATTTTTCTAAAAATACAATTTTTTGGAGATTTTGTGACAGAATTCGGTTTGGACAAAGATTCTTATCACTATTCCAAAATTTCAGCCCGTTTGGTACCATAGTGCCTGAAAATACTGCTTCCAAAGATCGAACCCAAGTCTGATATAAGCGTCCATAAAAATGATGATTCTTCTAAAAATACAACTTTATCGAGATTTTATGACTGCATTCAGTTTGGACAATGATTCTTATCACTATTCAAAAATTAACGCCCGTTTGATACCATAGTGCCTGACTAAACTGCTTCCAAAGTTCGAACCCAAGTCTGAAATGAGCGTTCATAAAAATGATGATTTTTCTAAAAAGACAACTTTTTGGAGATTTCGTGAGTTAATTCGGTTTGGACAAAGATTCTTATATCTTTTCAAAAATTTGGGCTCGTTTGTTACCATAATGACAGGCTAAACTGCTTCCAAAGTTCGAACCCAAGTCTGAAATAAGCGTCCATAAAAATGATG
Organism: Hesperophylax magnus; assembly: GCA_026573805.1. Taxonomy (NCBI): domain Eukaryota; kingdom Metazoa; phylum Arthropoda; class Insecta; order Trichoptera; family Limnephilidae; genus Hesperophylax; species Hesperophylax magnus. The sequence goes on along the minus strand of JAIUSX010000184.1, from coordinate 4,259,232 downwards.
ATTTTTTTAAAAATAAGACTATATGGAGAATTATAAAATGGATTCGATTTGTAGAACGACTCTTACCCTTATTTCAAAATTTCAGCCCATTTGGTACCATTGTGCCTGACTAAATTGCTTCCAAAGTTCGAACCCAAGTCTGAAATAAGCGTTCATAAAAATGAAGATTTTTCTAAAAATACAACTTTATGGAGATTTTATGACTGCATTCAGTTTGGACAATGATTCTTATCACAATTCCCAAATTTACGCCCGTTCGGTACCATAGTGCCTGACTAAACTGCTTCCAAAGTTCGAACCCAAGTCTGAAATTAGCGTTCTTAAAAATGATGATTTTTCTAAAAATACAATTTATTGGAGATTTTGTGACTGAATTCGGTTTGGACAAAGATTCTTATATCTATTCAAAAATTTGGGCTCGTTTTGTACCATAATGACAGACTAAACTGCTTCCAAAGTTCGAACCCAAGTATGAAATAAGCGTTCATAAAAATGAAGATTTTTCTAAAAATACAACTTTATGGAGATTTTATGACTGCATTCAGTTTGGACAATGATTCTTATCACTATTCCCAAATTTACGCCCGTTCGGTACCATAGTGCCTGACTAAACTGCTTCCAAAGTTCGAACCCAAGTCTGAAATAAGCGTTCATAAAAATGAAGATTTTTCTAAAAATACAACTTTATGGAGATTTTATGACTGCATTCAGTTTGGACAATGATTCTTATCACAATTCCCAAATTTACGCCCGTTCGGTACCATAGTGCCTGACTAAACTGCTTCCAAAGTTCGAACCCAAGTCTGAAATTAGCGTTCTTAAAAATGATGATTTTTCTAAAAATACAACGTTTTGGAGATTTCGTGACTGAATTCGGTTTGGACAAAGATTCTTATCACTATTCCAAAATTTGGGCTCGTTTGGTACCATAATGACAGACTAAACTGCTTCCAAAGTTCGAACCCAAGTCTGAAATAAGCGTTCATAAAAATGAACATTTTTCTAAAAATACAACTTTATGGAGATTTTATGACTGCATTCAGTTTGGACAATGATTCTTATCACTATTCCCAAGTTTACGCCCGTTTGGTACCATAGTGCCTGACTAAACTGCTTCCAAAGTTCGAACCCAAGTCTGAAATTAGCGTTCTTAAAAATGATGATTTTTCTAAAAATACAACGTTTTGGAGATTTCGTGACTGAATTCGGTTTGGACAAAGATTCTTATCACTATTCCAAAATTTGGGCTCGTTTGGTACCATAATGACAGACTAAACTGCTTCCAAAGTTCGAACCCAAGTCTGAAATAAGCGTTCATAAAAATGATGATTTTTCTAAAAATACAACTTTATGGAGATTTTATGACTGAATTCAGTTTGGACAAAGATTCTTATCACAATTCCGAAATTTCAGCCCGTTTGGTACCATAGTGCCTGAAAATACTGCTTCCAAAGTTCGAAGTCAAGTCTGAAATTAGAGTTCTTAAAGATGATGATTTTTCTAAAAATACAACTTTATGGAGATTTTATGAATGGATTCGATTTTAACCATAATTCTTATCACTTTTCCAAAATTTCAGCCAATTTGGTACAAGAAAGTCTGAAAAAACTGCTTCCAAAGTTCGAACCCAAGTCTGAAATTAGCGTCCATAAAAATGATGATTTTTTTAAAAATAACACTATATGGAGATTTATAAAATGGATTCGATTTGTAGAACGATTCTTACCTTTATTTCAAAATTTCAGCCCTTTTGGTACCAAAGTGCCTGACTATACTGCTTCCAAAGTTCGTACCCAAGTCTGAAATTAGCGTTCTTAAAAATGATGATTCTTCTAAAAATACAACTTTATCGAGATTTTATGACTGCATTCAGTTTGGACAATGATTCTTATCACTATTCAAAAATTAACGCCCGTTTGATACCATAGTGCCTGACTAAACTGCTTCCAAAGTTCGAACCCAAGTCTGAAATTAGCGTTCATAAAAATGATGATTTTTCTAAAAAGACAACTTTTTGGAGATTTCGTGACTTAATTCGGTTTGGACAAAGATTCTTATATCTTTTCAAAAATTTGGGCTCGTTTGTTACCATAATGACAGGCTAAACTGCTTCCAAAGTTCGAACCCAAGTCTGAAATAAGCGTCCATAAAAATGATGATTTTTTTAAAAATAACACTATATGGAGAATTATAAAATGGATTCGATTTGTAGAACGATTCTTACCCTTATTTCAAAATTTCAGCCCATTTGGTACCATTGTGCCTGACTAAATTGCTTCCAAAGTTCGAACCCAAGTCTGAAATAAGCGTTCATAAAAATGATGATTTTTCTAAAAATACAACTTTATGGAGATTTTATGACTGAATTTAGTTTGGACAAAGATTCTTATCACTATTCCAAAATTTCAACCCGTTTGGTACCATAGTGCCTGAAAATACTGCTTCCAAAGATCGAACCCAAGTCTGAAATAAGCGTCCATAAAAATGATGATTCTTCTAAAAATACAACTTTATCGAGATTTTATGACTGCATTCAGTTTGGACAATGATTCTTATCACTATTCCAAAAATAACGCCCCTTTTGATACCATAGTGCTTGACTAAACTGCTTCCAAAGTTCGAACCCAAGTCTGAAATTAGCGTTCATAAAAATGATGATTTTTCTAAAAATACAACTTTTTGGAGATTTCGTGACTGAATTCGGTTTGGACAAAGATTCTTATCACTATTCCAAAATTTGGGCTGTTATGGATCGCCCATAAAAACAAGCTAACTGCACAGTTAGGTACATTCTCACGCGTTACCGGAAATCGATCACGCACTGATTTCATGTTAAAACACCAATACATACGCAGGAGCGCGACATCACCGCCTGATACCAGTCACGTAGGCCACAAGGACCTACAACCAATCCGATATCGTAGAATATCCCTCCCACTTGCGCCCGACAAGGTCAAGTACTTGCAGCTAGCTAGCCACGCGCTCGGCCGCAGTTCACCGCCGGCCCCCGTTGAGTTCAACACTATGCTTTAGTTCCGAGTTATTATTTACCGCCAAATCAGTGTCGCCGTAATGGGACCGGCGTGCGTACATTTTATAATGTGCCGCGTCCCTATACTCAGTTATCACATCCAGGCAATCTTCGGCCGGCTACACCATCATGGATATGATGGCGCCATATCTCTGCGCCGCCCTTTTGCCGTAAGCCGCCCATCACCGCTCCAGGCCGCTTCTGCGCCGCCCTGGCCGCCTCAGGCCGCTTCTGTGCCGCCCTTCGTCGTATTCCCGCCCTACCGCATCAATTAGGCCGTGCTATGGCATCCGCTTCTGTGCCGCCCTTCGTCCTGCACCCTGCCTAGGCACCTGCCTATGGCCCCTGCTCATCATTCACCGCTTCAGCCTAGTTTACACGTGAGCGAATATTATACCTTTGTCAATCAGAGCCCTTAGAGTCAATAGATTGCCTAGTAACTAGTTAGGACTTAAAAAGCTATGTACCCTTTGTAGATCTGTTGATAACCTGTATTACCTGTATAATAAACCCTCATATCAAGAGACTTGTTTTAATTGGGAAATTGACTATAATCCACACCCTGAATGATTGGAGTATCAAGCTTTGCCGCCGGCTTGTGCGGCGATGACTATTTGTGTAACACACCTATAGTATATTATATGGCTTTAACAGTTATATAACAGGGCTCGTTTGGTCCCATAATGACTGAAAAAATTGCTTCCAAAGATCGAAGCCAAGTCTGAAATTAACGTCCATAAAAATGATGATTTTTCTAAAAATACAACTTTTTGGAGATTTTGTGACTGAATTCGGTTTGGACAAAGATTCATATCACTATTCCAAAATTTGGGCTCGTTTGGTACCATAATGACAGACTAAACTGCTTCCAAAGTTCGAACCCAAGTCTGATATAAGCGTCCATAAAAATGATGATTCTTCTAAAAATACAACTTTATGGAGATTTTATGACTGCATTCAGTTTGGACAATGATTCTTTTCACTATTCCAAAATTAACGCCCGTTTGATACCATAGTGCCTGACTAAACTGCTTCCAAAGTTCGAACCCAAGTCTGAAATTAGCGTTCATAAAAATGATGATTTTTCTAAAAATACAACTTTATGGAGATTTTATGACTGAATTCAGTTTGGACAAAGATTCTTATATCTTTTCAAAAATTTGGGCTCGTTTGTTACCATAATGACAGGCTAAACTGCTTCCAAAGTTCGAACCCAAGTCTGAAATAAGCGTCCATAAAAATGATGATTTTTCTAAAAATACAACTTTATGGAGATTTTATGACTGCATTCAGTTTGGACAATGATTCTTTTCACTATTCCAAAATTAACGCCCGTTTGATACCATAGTGCCTGACTAAACTGCTTCCAAAGTTCGAACCCAAGTCTGAAATTAGCGTTCATAAAAATGATGATTTTTCTCAAAATACAACTTTATGGAGATTTTATGACTGAATTCAGTTTGGACAAAGATTCTTATATCTTTTCAAAAATTTGGGCTCGTTTGTTACCATAATGACAGGCTAAACTGCTTCCAAAGTTCGAACCCAAGTCTGAAATTAGCGTTCATAAAAATGATGATTTTTCTAAAAATACAACTTTATGGAGATTTTATGACTGAATTCAGTTTGGACAAAGATTCTTATCACTATTCCGAAATTTCAACCCGTTTGGTACCATAATGACAGACTAAACTGCTTCCAAAGTTCGAACCCAAGTCTGAAATAAGCGTTCATAAAAATGATGATTTTTCTAAAAATACAACGTTTTGGAGATTTCAGGACTGAATTCGATTTGGACAAAGATTCTTATCACTATTCCAAAATTTCAACCCGTTTGGTACCATAGTGCCTGAAAATACTGCTTCCAAAGATCGAACCCAAGTCTGAAATAAGCGTTCATAAAAATGAAGATTTTTCTAAAAATACAACATTATGGAGATTTTATGACTGAATTCAGTTTGGACAAAGATTTTTATCACTATTCCAAAATTTCAACCCGTATGGTACCATAGTGCCTGAAAATACTGCTTCCAAAGTTCGAACCCAAGTCTGAAATAAGCGTTCATAAAAATGATGATTTTTCTAAAAATACAATTTTTTGGAGATTTTGTGACTGAATTCGGTTTGGACAAAGATTCTTATCACTATTCCAAAATTTCAGCCCGTTTGGTACCATAGTGCCTGAAAATACTGCTTCCAAAGATCGAACCCAAGTCTGATATAAGCGTCCATAAAAATGATGATTCTTCTAAAAATACAACTTTATCGAGATTTTATGACTGCATTCAGTTTGGACAATGATTCTTATCACTATTCAAAAATTAACGCCCGTTTGATACCATAGTGCCTGACTAAACTGCTTCCAAAGTTCGAACCCAAGTCTGAAATGAGCGTTCATAAAAATGATGATTTTTCTAAAAAGACAACTTTTTGGAGATTTCGTGAGTTAATTCGGTTTGGACAAAGATTCTTATATCTTTTCAAAAATTTGGGCTCGTTTGTTACCATAATGACAGGCTAAACTGCTTCCAAAGTTCGAACCCAAGTCTGAAATAAGCGTCCATAAAAATGATGATTTTTTTAAAAATAAGACTATATGGAGAATTATAAAATGGATTCGATTTGTAGAACGATTCTTACCCTTATTTCAAAATTTCAGCCCATTTGGTACCATTGTGCCTGACTAAATTGCTTCCAAAGTTCGAACCCAAGTCTGAAATAAGCGTTCATAAAAATGAAGATTTTTCTAAAAATACAACTTTATGGAGATTTTATGACTGCATTCAGTTTGGACAATGATTCTTATCACAATTCCCAAATTTACGCCCGTTCGGTACCATAGTGCCTGACTAAACTGCTTCCAAAGTTCGAACCCAAGTCTGAAATTAGCGTTCTTATAAATGATGATTTTTCTAAAAATACAATTTATTGGAGATTTTGTGACTGAATTCGGTTTGGACAAAGATTCTTATATCTATTCAAAAATTTGGGCTCGTTTTGTACCATAATGACAGACTAAACTGCTTCCAAAGTTCGAACCCAAGTCTGAAATAAGCGTTCATAAAAATGAAGATTTTTCTAAAAATACAACTTTATGGAGATTTTATGACTGCATTCAGTTTGGACAATGATTCTTATCACTATTCCCAAATTTACGCCCGTTCGGTACCATAGTGCCTGACTAAACTGCTTCCAAAGTTCGAACCCAAGTCTGAAATTAGCGTTCTTAAAAATGATGATTTTTCTAAAAATACAACGTTTTGGAGATTTCGTGACTGAATTCGGTTTGGACAAAGATTCTTATCACTATTCCAAAATTTGGGCTCGTTTGGTACCATAATGACAGACTAAACTGCTTCCAAAGTTCGAACCCAAGTCTGAAATAAGCGTTCATAAAAATGATGATTTTTCTAAAAATACAACTTTATGGAGATTTTATGACTGAATTCAGTTTGGACAAAGATTCTTATCACAATTCCGAAATTTCAGCCCGTTTGGTACCATAGTGCCTGAAAATACTGCTTCCAAAGTTCGAAGTCAAGTCTGAAATTAGAGTTCTTAAAGATGATGATTTTTCTAAAAATACAACTTTATGGAGATTTTATGAATGGATTCGATTTTAACCATAATTCTTATCACTTTTCCAAAATTTCAGCCAATTTGGTACAAGAAAGTCTGAAAAAACTGCTTCCAAAGTTCGAACCCAAGTCTGAAATTAGCGTCCATAAAAATGATGATTTTTTTAAAAATAACACTATATGGAGATTTATAAAATGGATTCGATTTGTAGAACGATTCTTACCTTTATTTCAAAATTTCAGCCCTTTTGGTACCAAAGTGCCTGACTATACTGCTTCCAAAGTTCGTACCCAAGTCTGAAATTAGCGTTCTTAAAAATGATGATTCTTCTAAAAATACAACTTTATCGAGATTTTATGACTGCATTCAGTTTGGACAATGATTCTTATCACTATTCAAAAATTAACGCCCGTTTGATACCATAGTGCCTGACTAAACTGCTTCCAAAGTTCGAACCCAAGTCTGAAATTAGCGTTCATAAAAATGATGATTTTTCTAAAAAGACAACTTTTTGGAGATTTCGTGACTTAATTCGGTTTGGACAAAGATTCTTATATCTTTTCAAAAATTTGGGCTCGTTTGTTACCATAATGACAGGCTAAACTGCTTCCAAAGTTCGAACCCAAGTCTGAAATAAGCGTCCATAAAAATGATGATTTTTTTAAAAATAACACTATATGGAGAATTATAAAATGGATTCGATTTGTAGAACGATTCTTACCCTTATTTCAAAATTTCAGCCCATTTGGTACCATTGTGCCTGACTAAATTGCTTCCAAAGTTCGAACCCAAGTCTGAAATAAGCGTTCATAAAAATGATGATTTTTCTAAAAATACAACTTTATGGAGATTTTATGACTGAATTTAGTTTGGACAAAGATTCTTATCACTATTCCAAAATTTCAACCCGTTTGGTACCATAGTGCCTGAAAATACTGCTTCCAAAGATCGAACCCAAGTCTGAAATAAGCGTCCATAAAAATGATGATTCTTCTAAAAATACAACTTTATCGAGATTTTATGACTGCATTCAGTTTGGACAATGATTCTTATCACTATTCCAAAAATAACGCCCCTTTTGATACCATAGTGCTTGACTAAACTGCTTCCAAAGTTCGAACCCAAGTCTGAAATTAGCGTTCATAAAAATGATGATTTTTCTAAAAATACAACTTTTTGGAGATTTCGTGACTGAATTCGGTTTGGACAAAGATTCTTATCACTATTCCAAAATTTGGGCTGTTATGGATCGCCCATAAAAACAAGCTAACTGCACAGTTAGGTACATTCTCACGCGTTACCGGAAATCGATCACGCACTGATTTCATGTTAAAACACCAATACATACGCAGGAGCGCGACATCACCGCCTGATACCAGTCACGTAGGCCACAAGGACCTACAACCAATCCGATATCGTAGAATATCCCTCCCACTTGCGCCCGACAAGGTCAAGTACTTGCAGCTAGCTAGCCACGCGCTCGGCCGCAGTTCACCGCCGGCCCCCGTTGAGTTCAACACTATGCTTTAGTTCCGAGTTATTATTTACCGCCAAATCAGTGTCGCCGTAATGGGACCGGCGTGCGTACATTTTATAATGTGCCGCGTCCCTATACTCAGTTATCACATCCAGGCAATCTTCGGCCGGCTACACCATCATGGATATGATGGCGCCATATCTCTGCGCCGCCCTTTTGCCGTAAGCCGCCCATCACCGCTCCAGGCCGCTTCTGCGCCGCCCTGGCCGCCTCAGGCCGCTTCTGTGCCGCCCTTCGTCGTATTCCCGCCCTACCGCATCAATTAGGCCGTGCTATGGCATCCGCTTCTGTGCCGCCCTTCGTCCTGCACCCTGCCTAGGCACCTGCCTATGGCCCCTGCTCATCATTCACCGCTTCAGCCTAGTTTACACGTGAGCGAATATTATACCTTTGTCAATCAGAGCCCTTAGAGTCAATAGATTGCCTAGTAACTAGTTAGGACTTAAAAAGCTATGTACCCTTTGTAGATCTGTTGATAACCTGTATTACCTGTATAATAAACCCTCATATCAAGAGACTTGTTTTAATTGGGAAATTGACTATAATCCACACCCTGAATGATTGGAGTATCAAGCTTTGCCGCCGGCTTGTGCGGCGATGACTATTTGTGTAACACACCTATAGTATATTATATGGCTTTAACAGTTATATAACAGGGCTCGTTTGGTCCCATAATGACTGAAAAAATTGCTTCCAAAGATCGAAGCCAAGTCTGAAATTAACGTCCATAAAAATGATGATTTTTCTAAAAATACAACTTTTTGGAGATTTTGTGACTGAATTCGGTTTGGACAAAGATTCATATCACTATTCCAAAATTTGGGCTCGTTTGGTACCATAATGACAGACTAAACTGCTTCCAAAGTTCGAACCCAAGTCTGAAATAAGCGTTCATAAAAATGATGATTTTTCTAAAAATACAACGTTTTGGAGATTTCAGGACTGAATTCGATTTGGACAAAGATTCTTATCACTATTCCAAAATTTCAACCCGTTTGGTACCATAGTGCCTGAAAATACTGCTTCCAAAGATCGAACCCAAGTCTGAAATAAGCGTTCATAAAAATGAAGATTTTTCTAAAAATACAACATTATGGAGATTTTATGACTGAATTCAGTTTGGACAAAGATTTTTATCACTATTCCAAAATTTCAACCCGTATGGTACCATAGTGCCTGAAAATACTGCTTCCAAAGTTCGAACCCAAGTCTGAAATAAGCGTTCATAAAAATGATGATTTTTCTAAAAATACAATTTTTTGGAGATTTTGTGACTGAATTCGGTTTGGACAAAGATTCTTATCACTATTCCAAAATTTCAGCCCGTTTGGTACCATAGTGCCTGAAAATACTGCTTCCAAAGATCGAACCCAAGTCTGATATAAGCGTCCATAAAAATGATGATTCTTCTAAAAATACAACTTTATCGAGATTTTATGACTGCATTCAGTTTGGACAATGATTCTTATCACTATTCAAAAATTAACGCCCGTTTGATACCATAGTGCCTGACTAAACTGCTTCCAAAGTTCGAACCCAAGTCTGAAATGAGCGTTCATAAAAATGATGATTTTTCTAAAAAGACAACTTTTTGGAGATTTCGTGAGTTAATTCGGTTTGGACAAAGATTCTTATATCTTTTCAAAAATTTGGGCTCGTTTGTTACCATAATGACAGGCTAAACTGCTTCCAAAGTTCGAACCCAAGTCTGAAATAAGCGTCCATAAAAATGATGATTTTTTTAAAAATAAGACTATATGGAGAATTATAAAATGGATTCGATTTGTAGAACGATTCTTACCCTTATTTCAAAATTTCAGCCCATTTGGTACCATTGTGCCTGACTAAATTGCTTCCAAAGTTCGAACCCAAGTCTGAAATAAGCGTTCATAAAAATGAAGATTTTTCTAAAAATACAACTTTATGGAGATTTTATGACTGCATTCAGTTTGGACAATGATTCTTATCACAATTCCCAAATTTACGCCCGTTCGGTACCATAGTGCCTGACTAAACTGCTTCCAAAGTTCGAACCCAAGTCTGAAATTAGCGTTCTTATAAATGATGATTTTTCTAAAAATACAATTTATTGGAGATTTTGTGACTGAATTCGGTTTGGACAAAGATTCTTATATCTATTCAAAAATTTGGGCTCGTTTTGTACCATAATGACAGACTAAACTGCTTCCAAAGTTCGAACCCAAGTCTGAAATAAGCGTTCATAAAAATGAAGATTTTTCTAAAAATACAACTTTATGGAGATTTTATGACTGCATTCAGTTTGGACAATGATTCTTATCACTATTCCCAAATTTACGCCCGTTCGGTACCATAGTGCCTGACTAAACTGCTTCCAAAGTTCGAACCCAAGTCTGAAATTAGCGTTCTTAAAAATGATGATTTTTCTAAAAATACAACGTTTTGGAGATTTCGTGACTGAATTCGGTTTGGACAAAGATTCTTATCACTATTCCAAAATTTGGGCTCGTTTGGTACCATAATGACAGACTAAACTGCTTCCAAAGTTCGAACCCAAGTCTGAAATAAGCGTTCATAAAAATGATGATTTTTCTAAAAATACAACTTTATGGAGATTTTATGACTGAATTCAGTTTGGACAAAGATTCTTATCACAATTCCGAAATTTCAGCCCGTTTGGTACCATAGTGCCTGAAAATACTGCTTCCAAAGTTCGAAGTCAAGTCTGAAATTAGAGTTCTTAAAGATGATGATTTTTCTAAAAATACAACTTTATGGAGATTTTATGAATGGATTCGATTTTAACCATAATTCTTATCACTTTTCCAAAATTTCAGCCAATTTGGTACAAGAAAGTCTGAAAAAACTGCTTCCAAAGTTCGAACCCAAGTCTGAAATTAGCGTCCATAAAAATGATGATTTTTTTAAAAATAACACTATATGGAGATTTATAAAATGGATTCGATTTGTAGAACGATTCTTACCTTTATTTCAAAATTTCAGCCCTTTTGGTACCAAAGTGCCTGACTATACTGCTTCCAAAGTTCGTACCCAAGTCTGAAATTAGCGTTCTTAAAAATGATGATTCTTCTAAAAATACAACTTTATCGAGATTTTATGACTGCATTCAGTTTGGACAATGATTCTTATCACTATTCAAAAATTAACGCCCGTTTGATACCATAGTGCCTGACTAAACTGCTTCCAAAGTTCGAACCCAAGTCTGAAATTAGCGTTCATAAAAATGATGATTTTTCTAAAAAGACAACTTTTTGGAGATTTCGTGACTTAATTCGGTTTGGACAAAGATTCTTATATCTTTTCAAAAATTTGGGCTCGTTTGTTACCATAATGACAGGCTAAACTGCTTCCAAAGTTCGAACCCAAGTCTGAAATAAGCGTCCATAAAAATGATGATTTTTTTAAAAATAACACTATATGGAGAATTATAAAATGGATTCGATTTGTAGAACGATTCTTACCCTTATTTCAAAATTTCAGCCCATTTGGTACCATTGTGCCTGACTAAATTGCTTCCAAAGTTCGAACCCAAGTCTGAAATAAGCGTTCATAAAAATGATGATTTTTCTAAAAATACAACTTTATGGAGATTTTATGACTGAATTTAGTTTGGACAAAGATTCTTATCACTATTCCAAAATTTCAACCCGTTTGGTACCATAGTGCCTGAAAATACTGCTTCCAAAGATCGAACCCAAGTCTGAAATAAGCGTCCATAAAAATGATGATTCTTCTAAAAATACAACTTTATCGAGATTTTATGACTGCATTCAGTTTGGACAATGATTCTTATCACTATTCCAAAAATAACGCCCCTTTTGATACCATAGTGCTTGACTAAACTGCTTCCAAAGTTCGAACCCAAGTCTGAAATTAGCGTTCATAAAAATGATGATTTTTCTAAAAATACAACTTTTTGGAGATTTCGTGACTGAATTCGGTTTGGACAAAGATTCTTATCACTATTCCAAAATTTGGGCTGTTATGGATCGCCCATAAAAACAAGCTAACTGCACAGTTAGGTACATTCTCACGCGTTACCGGAAATCGATCACGCACTGATTTCATGTTAAAACACCAATACATACGCAGGAGCGCGACATCACCGCCTGATACCAGTCACGTAGGCCACAAGGACCTACAACCAATCCGATATCGTAGAATATCCCTCCCACTTGCGCCCGACAAGGTCAAGTACTTGCAGCTAGCTAGCCACGCGCTCGGCCGCAGTTCACCGCCGGCCCCCGTTGAGTTCAACACTATGCTTTAGTTCCGAGTTATTATTTACCGCCAAATCAGTGTCGCCGTAATGGGACCGGCGTGCGTACATTTTATAATGTGCCGCGTCCCTATACTCAGTTATCACATCCAGGCAATCTTCGGCCGGCTACACCATCATGGATATGATGGCGCCATATCTCTGCGCCGCCCTTTTGCCGTAAGCCGCCCATCACCGCTCCAGGCCGCTTCTGCGCCGCCCTGGCCGCCTCAGGCCGCTTCTGTGCCGCCCTTCGTCGTATTCCCGCCCTACCGCATCAATTAGGCCGTGCTATGGCATCCGCTTCTGTGCCGCCCTTCGTCCTGCACCCTGCCTAGGCACCTGCCTATGGCCCCTGCTCATCATTCACCGCTTCAGCCTAGTTTACACGTGAGCGAATATTATACCTTTGTCAATCAGAGCCCTTAGAGTCAATAGATTGCCTAGTAACTAGTTAGGACTTAAAAAGCTATGTACCCTTTGTAGATCTGTTGATAACCTGTATTACCTGTATAATAAACCCTCATATCAAGAGACTTGTTTTAATTGGGAAATTGACTATAATCCACACCCTGAATGATTGGAGTATCAAGCTTTGCCGCCGGCTTGTGCGGCGATGACTATTTGTGTAACACACCTATAGTATATTATATGGCTTTAACAGTTATATAACAGGGCTCGTTTGGTCCCATAATGACTGAAAAAATTGCTTCCAAAGATCGAAGCCAAGTCTGAAATTAACGTCCATAAAAATGATGATTTTTCTAAAAATACAACTTTTTGGAGATTTTGTGACTGAATTCGGTTTGGACAAAGATTCATATCACTATTCCAAAATTTGGGCTCGTTTGGTACCATAATGACAGACTAAACTGCTTCCAAAGTTCGAACCCAAGTCTGATATAAGCGTCCATAAAAATGATGATTCTTCTAAAAATACAACTTTATGGAGATTTTATGACTGCATTCAGTTTGGACAATGATTCTTTTCACTATTCCAAAATTAACGCCCGTTTGATACCATAGTGCCTGACTAAACTGCTTCCAAAGTTCGAACCCAAGTCTGAAATTAGCGTTCATAAAAATGATGATTTTTCTAAAAATACAACTTTATGGAGATTTTATGACTGAATTCAGTTTGGACAAAGATTCTTATATCTTTTCAAAAATTTGGGCTCGTTTGTTACCATAATGACAGGCTAAACTGCTTCCAAAGTTCGAACCCAAGTCTGAAATAAGCGTCCATAAAAATGATGATTTTTCTAAAAATACAACTTTATGGAGATTTTATGACTGCATTCAGTTTGGACAATGATTCTTTTCACTATTCCAAAATTAACGCCCGTTTGATACCATAGTGCCTGACTAAACTGCTTCCAAAGTTCGAACCCAAGTCTGAAATTAGCGTTCATAAAAATGATGATTTTTCTCAAAATACAACTTTATGGAGATTTTATGACTGAATTCAGTTTGGACAAAGATTCTTATATCTTTTCAAAAATTTGGGCTCGTTTGTTACCATAATGACAGGCTAAACTGCTTCCAAAGTTCGAACCCAAGTCTGAAATTAGCGTTCATAAAAATGATGATTTTTCTAAAAATACAACTTTATGGAGATTTTATGACTGAATTCAGTTTGGACAAAGATTCTTATCACTATTCCGAAATTTCAACCCGTTTGGTACCATAATGACAGACTAAACTGCTTCCAAAGTTCGAACCCAAGTCTGAAATAAGCGTTCATAAAAATGATGATTTTTCTAAAAATACAACGTTTTGGAGATTTCAGGACTGAATTCGATTTGGACAAAGATTCTTATCACTATTCCAAAATTTCAACCCGTTTGGTACCATAGTGCCTGAAAATACTGCTTCCAAAGATCGAACCCAAGTCTGAAATAAGCGTTCATAAAAATGAAGATTTTTCTAAAAATACAACATTATGGAGATTTTATGACTGAATTCAGTTTGGACAAAGATTTTTATCACTATTCCAAAATTTCAACCCGTATGGTACCATAGTGCCTGAAAATACTGCTTCCAAAGTTCGAACCCAAGTCTGAAATAAGCGTTCATAAAAATGATGATTTTTCTAAAAATACAATTTTTTGGAGATTTTGTGACTGAATTCGGTTTGGACAAAGATTCTTATCACTATTCCAAAATTTCAGCCCGTTTGGTACCATAGTGCCTGAAAATACTGCTTCCAAAGATCGAACCCAAGTCTGATATAAGCGTCCATAAAAATGATGATTCTTCTAAAAATACAACTTTATCGAGATTTTATGACTGCATTCAGTTTGGACAATGATTCTTATCACTATTCAAAAATTAACGCCCGTTTGATACCATAGTGCCTGACTAAACTGCTTCCAAAGTTCGAACCCAAGTCTGAAATGAGCGTTCATAAAAATGATGATTTTTCTAAAAAGACAACTTTTTGGAGATTTCGTGAGTTAATTCGGTTTGGACAAAGATTCTTATATCTTTTCAAAAATTTGGGCTCGTTTGTTACCATAATGACAGACTAAACTGCTTCCAAAGTTCGAACCCAAGTCTGAAATAAGCGTTCATAAAAATGAAGATTTTTCTAAAAATACAACTTTATGGAGATTTTATGACTGCATTCAGTTTGGACAATGATTCTTATCACTATTCCCAAATTTACGCCCGTTCGGTACCATAGTGCCTGACTAAACTGCTTCCAAAGTTCGAACCCAAGTCTGAAATTAGCGTTCTTATAAATGATGATTTTTCTAAAAATACAATTTATTGGAGATTTTGTGACTGAATTCGGTTTGGACAAAGATTCTTATATCTATTCAAAAATTTGGGCTCGTTTTGTACCATAATGACAGACTAAACTGCTTCCAAAGTTCGAACCCAAGTCTGAAATAAGCGTTCATAAAAATGAAGATTTTTCTAAAAATACAACTTTATGGAGATTTTATGACTGCATTCAGTTTGGACAATGATTCTTATCACTATTCCCAAATTTACGCCCGTTCGGTACCATAGTGCCTGACTAAACTGCTTCCAAAGTTCGAACCCAAGTCTGAAATAAGCGTTCATAAAAATGAAGATTTTTCTAAAAATACAACTTTATGGAGATTTTATGACTGCATTCAGTTTGGACAATGATTCTTATCACAATTCCCAAATTTACGCCCGTTCGGTACCATAGTGCCTGACTAAACTGCTTCCAAAGTTCGAACCCAAGTCTGAAATTAGCGTTCTTAAAAATGATGATTTTTCTAAAAATACAACGTTTTGGAGATTTCGTGACTGAATTCGGTTTGGACAAAGATTCTTATCACTATTCCAAAATTTGGGCTCGTTTGGTACCATAATGACAGACTAAACTGCTTCCAAAGTTCGAACACAAGTCTGAAATAAGCGTTCATAAAAATGAACATTTTTCTAAAAATACAACTTTATGGAGATTTTATGACTGCATTCAGTTTGGACAATGATTCTTATCACTATTCCCAAGTTTACGCCCGTTTGGTACCATAGTGCCTGACTAAACTGCTTCCAAAGTTCGAACCCAAGTCTGAAATTAGCGTTCTTAAAAATGATGATTTTTCTAAAAATACAACGTTTTGGAGATTTCGTGACTGAATTCGGTTTGGACAAAGATTCTTATCACTATTCCAAAATTTGGGCTCGTTTGGTACCATAATGACAGACTAAACTGCTTCCAAAGTTCGAACCCAAGTCTGAAATAAGCGTTCATAAAAATGAACATTTTTCTAAAAATACAACTTTATGGAGATTTTATGACTGCATTCAGTTTGGACAATGATTCTTATCACTATTCCCAAGTTAACGCCCGTTTGGTACCATAGTGCCTGACTAAACTGCTTCCAAAGTTCGAACCCAAGTCTGAAATTAGCGTTCTTAAAAATGATGATTTTTCTAAAAATACAACGTTTTGGAGATTTCGTGACTGAATTCGGTTTGGACAAAGATTCTTATCACTATTCCAAAATTTGGGCTCGTTTGGTACCATAATGACAGACTAAACTGCTTCCAAAGTTCGAACCCAAGTCTGAAATAAGCGTTCATAAAAATGATGATTTTTCTAAAAATACAACTTTATGGAGATTTTATGACTGAATTCAGTTTGGACAAAGATTCTTATCACTATTCCGAAATTTCAGCCCGTTTGGTACCATAGTGCCTGAAAATACTGCTTCCAAAGTTCGAACCCAAGTCTGAAATTAGCGTTCTTAAAAATGATGATTTTTCTAAAAATACAACTTTATGGAGATTTTATGAATGGATTCGATTTTAACCATAATTCTTATCACTTTTCCAAAATTTCAGCCAATTTGGTACAAGAAAGTCTGAAAAAACTGCTTCCAAAGTTCGAACCCAAGTCTGAAATTAGCGTCCATAAAAATGATGATTTTTTTAAAAATAACACTATATGGAGATTTATAAAATGGATTCGATTTGTAGAACGATTCTTACCTTTATTTCAAAATTTCAGCCCTTTTGGTACCAAAGTGCCTGACTATACTGCTTCCAAAGTTCGTACCCAAGTCTGAAATTAGCGTTCTTAAAAATGATGATTCTTCTAAAAATACAACTTTATCGAGATTTTATGACTGCATTCAGTTTGGACAATGATTCTTATCACTATTCCAAAATTAACGCCCGTTTGATACCATAGTGCTTGACTAAACTGCTTCCAAAGTTCGAACCCAAGTCTGAAATTAGCGTTCATAAAAATGATGATTTTTCTAAAAATACAACTTTTTGGAGATTTCGTGACTGAATTCGGTTTGGACAAAGATTCTTATCACTATTCCAAAATTTGGGCTGTTATGGATCGCCCATAAAAACAAGCTAACTGCACAGTTAGGTACATTCTCACGCGTTACCGGAAATCGATCACGCACTGATTTCATGTTAAAACACCAATACATACGCAGGAGCGCGACATCACCGCCTGATACCAGTCACGTAGGCCACAAGGACCTACAACCAATCCGATATCGTAGAATATCCCTCCCACTTGCTCCCGACAAGGTCAAGTACTTGCAGCTAGCTAGCCACGCGCTCGGCCGCAGTTCACCGCCGGCCCCCGTTGAGTTCAACACTATGCTTTAGTTCCGAGTTATTATTTACCGCCAAATCAGTGTCGCCGTAATGGGACCGGCGTGCGTACATTTTATAATGTGCCGCGTCCCTATACTCAGTTATCACATCCAGGCAATCTCCGGCCGGCTACACCATCATGGATATGATGGCGCCATATCTCTGCGCCGCCCTTTTGCCGTAAGCCGCCCATCACCGCTCCAGGCCGCTTCTGCGCCGCCCTGGCCGCCTCAGGCCGCTTCTGTGCCGCCCTTCGTCGTATTCCCGCCCTACCGCATCAGTTAGGCCGTGCTATGGCATCCGCTTCTGTGCCGCCCTTCGTCCTGCACCCTGCCTAGGCACCTGCCTATGGCCCCTGCTCATCATTCACCGCTTCAGCCTAGTTTACACGTGAGCGAATGTTATACCTTTGTCAATCAGAGCCCTTAGAGTCAATAGATTGCCTAGTAACTAGTTAGGACTTAAAAAGCTATGTACCCTTTGTAGATCTGTTGATAACCTGTATTACCTGTATAATAAACCCTCATATCAAGAGACTTGTTTTAATTGGGAAATTGACTATAATCCACACCCTGAATGATTGGAGTATCAAGCTTTGCCGCCGGCTTGTGCGGCGATGACTATTTGTGTAACACACCTATAGTATATTATATGGCTTTAACAGTTATATAACAGGGCTCGTTTGGTCCCATAATGACTGAAAAAATTGCTTCCAAAGATCGAAGCCAAGTCTGAAATTAACGTCCATAAAAATGATGACTTTTCTAAAAATACAACTTTTTGGAGATTTTGTGACTGAATTCGGTTTGGACAAAGATTCATATCACTATTCCAAAATTTGGGCTCGTTTGGTACCATAATGACAGACTAAACTGCTTCCAAAGTTCGAACCCAAGTCTGATATAAGCGTCCATAAAAATGATGATTCTTCTAAAAATACAACTTTATGGAGATTTTATGACTGCATTCAGTTTGGACAATGATTCTTTTCACTATTCCAAAATTAACGCCCGTTTGATACCATAGTGCCTGACTAAACTGCTTCCAAAGTTCGAACCCAAGTCTGAAATTAGCGTACATAAAAATGGTGATTTTTCTAAAAATACAACTTTATGGAGATTTTATGACTGAATTCAGTTTGGACAAAGATTCTTATCACTATTCCGAAATTTCAACCCGTTTGGTACCATAATGACAGACTAAACTGCTTCCAAAGTTCGAACCCAAGTCTGAAATAAGCGTTCATAAAAATGATGATTTTTCTAAAAATACAACGTTTTGGAGATTTCAGGACTGAATTCGAATTGGACAAAGATTCTTATCACTATTCCAAAATTTCAACCCGTTTGGTACCATAGTGCCTGAAAATACTGCTTCCAAAGATCGAACCCAAGTCTGAAATAAGCGTTCATAAAAATGAAGATTTTTCTAAAAATACAACATTATGGAGATTTTATGACTGAATTCAGTTTGGACAAAGATTTTTATCACTATTCCAAAATTTCAACCCGTATGGTACCATAGTGCCTGAAAATACTGCTTCCAAAGTTCGAACCCAAGTCTGAAATAAGCGTTCATAAAAATGATGATTTTTCTAAAAATACAATTTTTTGGAGATTTTGTGACTGAATTCGGTTTGGACAAAGATTCTTATCACTATTCCAAAATTTCAGCCCGTTTGGTACCATAGTGCCTGAAAATACTGCTTCCAAAGATCGAACCCAAGTCTGATATAAGCGTCCATAAAAATGATGATTCTTCTAAAAATACAACTTTATCGAGATTTTATGACTGCATTCAGTTTGGACAATGATTCTTATCACTATTCCAAAATTAACGCCCGTTTGATACCATAGTGCTTGACTAAACTGCTTCCAAAGTTCGAACCCAAGTCTGAAATTAGCGTTCATAAAAATGATGATTTTTCTAAAAATACAACTTTTTGGAGATTTCGTGACTGAATTCGGTTTGGACAAAGATTCTTATCACTATTCCAAAATTTGGGCTGTTATGGATCGCCCATAAAAACAAGCTAACTGCACAGTTAGGTACATTCTCACGCGTTACCGGAAATCGATCACGCACTGATTTCATGTTAAAACACCAATACATACGCAGGAGCGCGACATCACCGCCTGATACCAGTCACGTAGGCCACAAGGACCTACAACCAATCCGATATCGTAGAATATCCCTCCCACTTGCTCCCGACAAGGTCAAGTACTTGCAGCTAGCTAGCCACGCGCTCGGCCGCAGTTCACCGCCGGCCCCCGTTGAGTTCAACACTATGCTTTAGTTCCGAGTTATTATTTACCGCCAAATCAGTGTCGCCGTAATGGGACCGGCGTGCGTACATTTTATAATGTGCCGCGTCCCTATACTCAGTTATCACATCCAGGCAATCTCCGGCCGGCTACACCATCATGGATATGATGGCGCCATATCTCTGCGCCGCCCTTTTGCCGTAAGCCGCCCATCACCGCTCCAGGCCGCTTCTGCGCCGCCCTGGCCGCCTCAGGCCGCTTCTGTGCCGCCCTTCGTCGTATTCCCGCCCTACCGCATCAGTTAGGCCGTGCTATGGCATCCGCTTCTGTGCCGCCCTTCGTCCTGCACCCTGCCTAGGCACCTGCCTATGGCCCCTGCTCATCATTCACCGCTTCAGCCTAGTTTACACGTGAGCGAATGTTATACCTTTGTCAATCAGAGCCCTTAGAGTCAATAGATTGCCTAGTAACTAGTTAGGACTTAAAAAGCTATGTACCCTTTGTAGATCTGTTGATAACCTGTATTACCTGTATAATAAACCCTCATATCAAGAGACTTGTTTTAATTGGGAAATTGACTATAATCCACACCCTGAATGATTGGAGTATCAAGCTTTGCCGCCGGCTTGTGCGGCGATGACTATTTGTGTAACACACCTATAGTATATTATATGGCTTTAACAGTTATATAACAGGGCTCGTTTGGTCCCATAATGACTGAAAAAATTGCTTCCAAAGATCGAAGCCAAGTCTGAAATTAACGTCCATAAAAATGATGATTTTTCTAAAAATACAACTTTTTGGAGATTTTGTGACTGAATTCGGTTTGGACAAAGATTCATATCACTATTCCAAAATTTGGGCTCGTTTGGTACCATAATGACAGACTAAACTGCTTCCAAAGTTCGAACCCAAGTCTGATATAAGCGTCCATAAAAATGATGATTCTTCTAAAAATACAACTTTATGGAGATTTTATGACTGCATTCAGTTTGGACAATGATTCTTTTCACTATTCCAAAATTAACGCCCGTTTGATACCATAGTGCCTGACTAAACTGCTTCCAAAGTTCGAACCCAAGTCTGAAATTAGCGTTCATAAAAATGATGATTTTTCTAAAAATACAACTTTATGGAGATTTTATGACTGAATTCAGTTTGGACAAAGATTCTTATATCTTTTCAAAAATTTGGGCTCGTTTGTTACCATAATGACAGGCTAAACTGCTTCCAAAGTTCGAACCCAAGTCTGAAATAAGCGTCCATAAAAATGATGATTTTTCTAAAAATACAACTTTATGGAGATTTTATGACTGCATTCAGTTTGGACAATGATTCTTATCACTATTCCCAAATTTACGCCCGTTTGGTACCATAGTGCCTGACTAAACTGCTTCCAAAGTTCGAACCCAAGTCTGAAATTATCGTTCTTAAAAATGATGATTTTTCTAAAAATACAACTTTTTGGAGATTTTGTGACTGAATTCGGTTTGGACAAAGATTCTTATATCTATTCAAAAATTTGGGCTCGTTTGGTACCATAATGACTGAAAAAATTGCTTCCAAAGATCGAACCCATGTCTGAAATTAACGTCCATAAAAATGATGATTTTTCTAAAAATACAACTTTTTGGAGATTTTGTGACTGAATTCGGTTTGGACAAAGATTCATATCACTATTCCAAAATTTGGGCTCGTTTGGTACCATAATGACAGACTAAACTGCTTCCAAAGTTCGAACCCAAGTCTGATATAAGCGTCCATAAAAATGATGATTTTTTTAAAAATACAACTTTTTGGAGATTTTCATACTGAATTCGGTTTGGACAAAGATTCTTACCACTATTCCAAAATTTGGGCTCGTTTGGTACCATAATGACTGAAAAAATTGCTTTCAAAGATCGAACCCAAGAATGAAATTAACGTCCATAAAAATGATGATTTTTCTAAAAATACAACTTTTTGGAGATTTTGTGACTGAATTCGGTTTGGACAAAGATTCATATCACTATTCCAAAATTTGGGCTCGTCTGGTACCATAATGACAGACTAAACTGCTTCCAAAGTTCGAACCCAAGTCTGATATAAGCGTCCATAAAAATGATGATTCTTCTAAAAATACAACTTTATGGAGATTTTATGACTGCATTCAGTTTGGACAATGATTCTTATCACTATTCCAAAATTAACGCCCGTTTGATACCATAGTGCCTGACTAAACTGCATCCAAAGTTCGAACCCAAGTCTGAAATTAGCGTTCATAAAAATGATGATTTTTCTAAAAATACAACTTTATGGAGATTTTATGACTGAATTCAGTTTGGACAAAGGTTATTATATCTTTTCAAAAATTTGGGCTCGTTTGTTACCATAATGACAGGCTAAATTGCTTCCAAAGTTCGAACCCAAGTCTGAAATAAGCGTTCATAAAAATGATGATTTTTCTAAAAATACAACTTTATGGAGATTTTATGACTGAATTCAGTTAGGACAAAGATTCTTATCACTATTCCAAAATTTCATCCCGTTTGGTACCATAGTGCCTGAAAATACTGCTTCCAAAGATCGAACCCAAGTCTGAAATAAGCGTTCATAAAAATGATGATTTTTCTAAAAATACAATTTTTTGGAGATTTTGTGACTGAATTCGGTTTGGACAAAGATTCTTATCACTATTCCAAAATTTCAGCCCGTTTGGTACCATAGTGCCTGAAAATACTGCTTCCAAAGATCGAACCCAAGTCTGAAATAAGCGTTCATAAAAATGAAGATTTTTCTAAAAATACAACTTTATGGAGATTTTATGACTGAATTCAGTTAGGACAAAGATTCTTATCACTATTCCAAAATTTCATCCCGTTTGGTACCATAGTGCCTGAAAATACTGCTTCCAAAGATCGAACCCAAGTCTGAAATAAGCGTTCATAAAAATGATTATTTTTCTAAAAATACAATTTTTTGGAGATTTTGTGACTGAATTCGGTTTGGACAAAGATTCTTATCACTATTCCAAAATTTCAGCCCGTTTGGTACCATAGTGCCTGAAAATACTGCTTCCAAAGATCGAACCCAAGTCTGATATAAGCGTCCATAAAAATGATGATTCTTCTAAAAATACAACTTTATCGAGATTTTATGACTGCATTCAGTTTGGACAATGATTCTTATCACTATTCAAAAATTAACGCCCGTTTGATACCATAGTGCCTGACTAAACTGCTTCCAAAGTTCGAACCCAAGTCTGAAATTAGCGTTCATAAAAATGATGATTTTACTAAAAAGACAACTTTTTGGAGATTTCGTGACTTAATTCGGTTTGGACAAAGATTCTTATATCTTTTCAAAAATTTGGACTCGCTTTGTACCATAATGACTGACTAAACTGCTTCCAAAGTTCGAACCCAAGTCTGATATAAGCGTCCATAAAAATGATGATTCTTCTAAAAATACAACTTTATGGAGATTTTATGACTGCATTCAGTTTGGACAATGATTCTTATCACTATTCCAAAATTAACGCCCGTTTGATACCATAGTGCATGGCTAAACTGCTTCCAAAGTTCGAACCCAAGTCTGAAATTAGCGTTCATAAAAATGATGATTTTTCTAAAAATACAACTTTATGGAGATTTTATGACTGAATTCAGTTTGGACAAAGTTTATTATATCTTTTCAAAAATTTGGGCTCGTTTGTTACCATAATGACAGGCTAAATTGCTTCCAAAGTTCGAACCCAAGTCTGAAATAAGCGTTCATAAAAATGATGATTTTTCTAAAAATACAACTTTATGGAGATTTTATGACTGAATTCAGTTTGGACAAAGATTCTTATCACTATTCCAAAATTTCAACCCGTTTGGTACCATAGTGCCTGAAAATACTGCTTCCAAAGATCGAACCCAAGTCTGAAATAAGCGTCCATAAAAATGATGATTTTTTTTAAAATAACACTATATGGAGAATTATAAAATGGATTCGATTTGTAGAACGATTCTTACCCTTATGTCAAAATTTCAGCCCATTTGGTACCATTGTGCCTGACTAAATTGCTTCCAAAGTTCGAACCCAAGTCTGAAATAAGCGTTCATAAAAATGATGATTTTTCTAAAAATACAACTTTATGGAGATTTTATGACTGAATTCAGTTTGGACAAAGATTCTTATCACTATTCCAAAATTTCAACCCGTTTGGTACCATAGTGTCTGAAAATACTGCTTCCAAAGATCGAACCCAAGTCTGAAATTAGCGTTCATAAAAATGATGATTTTTTTAAAAATACAACTTTTTGGAGATTTTCTTACTGAATTCGGTTTGGACAAAGATTCTTACCACTATTCCAAAATTTGGGCTCGTTTGGTCCCATAATGACTGAAAAAATTGCTTCCAAAGATCGAACCCAAGTCTGATATAAGCGTCCATAAAAATGATGATTCTTCTAAAAATACAACTTTATCGAGATTTTATGACTGCATTCAGTTTGGACAATGATTCTTATCACTATTCCAAAATTAACGCCCGTTCGATACCATAGTGCCTGACTAAACTGCTTCCAAAGTTCGAACCCAAATCTGAAATTAGCGTTCATAAAAATGATGATTTTTCTAAAAATACAACTTTTTGGAGATTTCATGACTGAATTCGGTTTGGACAAAGATTCTTATCACTATTCCAAAATTTGGGCTCATTTGGTCCCATAATGACTGAAAAAATTGCTTCCAAAGATCGAACCCATGTCTGAAATTAACGTCCATAAAAATGATGATTTTTCTAAAAATACAACTTTTTGGAGATTTTGTGACTGAATTCGGTTTGGACAAAGATTCATATCACTATTCCAAAATTTGGGCTCGTTTGGTACCATAATGACAGACTAAACTGCTTCCAAAGTTCGAACCCAAGTCTGATATAAGCGTCCATAAAAATGATGATTCTTCTAAAAATACAACTTTATGGAGATTTTATGACTGCATTCAGTTTGGACAATGATTCTTATCACTATTCCAAAATTAACGCCCGTTTGATACCATAGTGCCTGACTAAACTGCTTCCAAAGTTCGAACCCAAGTCTGAAATAAGCGTTCATAAAAATGATGATTTTTCTAAAAATACAACTTTATGGAGATTTTATGACTGAATTCAGTTTGGACAAAGATTCTTATCACTATTTTAAAATTTCAACCCGTTTGGTACCATAGTGCCTGAAAATACTGCTTCCAAAGATCGAACCCAAGTCTGAAATAAGCGTTCATAAAAATGAAGATTTTTCTAAAAATACAACTTTATGGAGATTTTATGACTGCATTCAGTTTGGACAATGATTCTTATCACTATTCCCAAATTTACGCCCGTTTGGTACCATAGTGCCTGACTAAACTGCTTCCAAAGTTCGAACCCAAGTCTGAAATTATCGTTCTTAAAAATGATGATTTTTCTAAAAATACAACTTTTTGGAGATTTTGTGACTGAATTCGGTTTGGACAAAGATTCTTATATCTATTCAAAAATTTGGGCTCGTTTGGTACCATAATGACAGACTAAACTGCTTCCAAAGTTCGAACCCAAGTCTGAAATAAGCGTCCATAAAAATGATGATTTTTCTAAAAATACAACTTTATGGAGATTTTATGACTGCATTCAGTTTGGACAATGATTCTTATCACTATTCCCAAATTTACGCCCGTTTGGTACCATAGTGCCTGACTAAACTGCTTCCAAAGTTCGAACCCAAGTCTGAAATTATCGTTCTTAAAAATGATGATTTTTCTAAAAATACAACTTTTTGGAGATTTTGTGACTGAATTCGGTTTGGACAAAGATTCTTATATCTATTCAAAAATTTGGGCTCGTTTGGTACCATAATGACTGAAAAAATTGCTTCCAAAGATCGAACCCATGTCTGAAATTAACGTCCATAAAAATGATGATTTTTCTAAAAATACAACTTTTTGGAGATTTTGTGACTGAATTCGGTTTGGACAAAGATTCATATCACTATTCCAAAATTTGGGCTCGTTTGGTACCATAATGACAGACTAAACTGCTTCCAAAGTTCGAACCCAAGTCTGATATAAGCGTCCATAAAAATGATGATTCTTCTAAAAATACAACTTTATGGAGATTTTATGACTGCATTCAGTTTGGACAATGATTCTTATCACTATTCCAAAATTAACGCCCGTTTGATACCATAGTGCCTGACTAAACTGCTTCCAAAGTTCGAACCCAAGTCTGAAATAAGCGTTCATAAAAATGATGATTTTTCTAAAAATACAACTTTATGGAGATTTTATGACTGAATTCAGTTTGGACAAAGATTCTTATCACTATTTTAAAATTTCAACCCGTTTGGTACCATAGTGCCTGAAAATACTGCTTCCAAAGATCGAACCCAAGTCTGAAATAAGCGTTCATAAAAATGAAGATTTTTCTAAAAATACAACTTTATGGAGATTTTATGACTGCATTCAGTTTGGACAATGATTCTTATCACTATTCCCAAATTTACGCCCGTTTGGTACCATAGTGCCTGACTAAACTGCTTCCAAAGTTCGAACCCAAGTCTGAAATTATCGTTCTTAAAAATGATGATTTTTCTAAAAATACAACTTTTTGGAGATTTTGTGACTGAATTCGGTTTGGACAAAGATTCTTATATCTATTCAAAAATTTGGGCTCGTTTGGTACCATAATGACAGATTAAACTGCTTCCAAAGTTCGAACCCAAGTCTGAAATAAGCGTCCATAAAAATGATGATTTTTCTAAAAATACAACTTTATGGAGATTTTATGACTGCATTCAGTTTGGACAATGATTCTTATCACTCTTCCAAAATTAACGCCCGTTTGATACCATAGTGCCTGACTAAACTGCTTCCAAAGTTCGAACCCAAGTCTGAAATTAGCGTTCTTAAAAATGATGATTTTTCTAAAAATACAACTTTTTGGAGATTTTGTGACTGAATTCGGTTTGGACAAAGATTCTTATATCTATTCCCAAATTTACGCCCGTTTGGTACCATAGTGCCTGACTAAACTGCTTCCAAAGTTCGAACCCAAGTCTGAAATTATCGTTCTTAAAAATGATGATTTTTCTAAAAATACAACTTTTTGGAGATTTTGTGACTGAATTCGGTTTGGACAAAGATTCTTATATCTATTCAAAAATTTGGGCTCGTTTGGTACCATAATGACAGACTAAACTGCTTCCAAAGTTCGAACCCAAGTCTGATATAAGCGTCCATAAAAATGATGATTCTTCTAAAAATACAACTTTATGGAGATTTTATGACTGCATTCAGTTTGGACAATGATTCTTATCACTATTCCAAAATTAACGCCCGTTTGATACCATAGTGCCTGACTAAACTGCTTCCAAAGTTCGAACCCAAGTCTGAAATAAGCGTTCATAAAAATGATGATTTTTCTAAAAATACAACTTTATGGAGATTTAATGACTGAATTCAGTTTGGACAAAGATTCTTATCACTATTTTAAAATTTCAACCCGTTTGGTACCATAGTGCCTGAAAATACTGCTTCCAAAGATCGAACCCAAGTCTGAAATAAGCGTTCATAAAAATGAAGATTTTTCTAAAAATACAACTTTATGGAGATTTTATGACTGCATTCAGTTTGGACAATGATTCTTATCACTATTCCCAAATTTACGCCCGTTTGGTACCATAGTGCCTGACTAAACTGCTTCCAAAGTTCGAACCCAAGTCTGAAATTATCGTTCTTAAAAATGATGATTTTTCTAAAAATACAACTTTTTGGAGATTTTGTGACTGAATTCGGTTTGGACAAAGATTCTTATATCTATTCAAAAATTTGGGCTCGTTTGGTACCATAATGACAGATTAAACTGCTTCCAAAGTTCGAACCCAAGTCTGAAATAAGCGTCCATAAAAATGATGATTTTTCTAAAAATACAACTTTATGGAGATTTTATGACTGCATTCAGTTTGGACAATGATTCTTATCACTCTTCCAAAATTAACGCCCGTTTGATACCATAGTGCCTGACTAAACTGCTTCCAAAGTTCGAACCCAAGTCTGAAATTAGCGTTCTTAAAAATGATGATTTTTCTAAAAATACAACTTTTTGGAGATTTTGTGACTGAATTCGGTTTGGACAAAGATTCTTATATCTATTCAAAAATTTGGGCTCGTTTGGTACCATAATGACAGACTAAACTGCTTCCAAAGTTCGAACCCAAGTGTGAAATAAGCGTCCATAAAAATAATGATTTTTCTAAAAATACAACTTTATGGAGATTTTATGACTGAATTCAGTTTGGACAAAGATTCTTATCACTATTCCAAAATTTCAACCCGTTTGGTACCATAGTGCCTGAAAATACTGCTTCCAAAGATCGAACCCAAGTCTGAAATTAGCGTTCATAAAAATGATGATTTTTTAAAAAATACAACTTTTTGGAGATTTTCTTACTGAATTCGGTTTGGACAAAGATTCTTACCACTATTCCAAAATTTGGGCTCGTTTGGTCCCATAATGACTGAAAAAATTGCTTCCTAAGATCGAACCCAAGTCTGATATAAGCGTCCATAAAAATGATGATTCTTCTAAAAATACAACTTTATCGAGATTTTATGACTGCATTCAGTTTGGACAATGATTCTTATCACTATTCCAAAATTAACGCCCGTTTGATACCATAGTGCCTGACTAAACTGCTTCCAAAGTTCGAACCCAAGTCTGAAATTAGCGTTCATAAAAATGATGATTTTTCTAAAAATACAACTTTTTGGAGATTTCGTGACTGAATTCGGTTTGGACAAAGATTCTTATCACTATTCCAAAATTTGGGCTCGTTTGGTCCCATAATGACTGAAAAAATTGCTTCCAAAGATCGAACCCAAGTCTGAAACTAACGTCCATAAAAATGATGATTTTTTTAAAAATACAACTTTTTGGAGATTTTGTGACTGAATTCGGTTTGGACAAAGATTCATATCACTATTCCAAAATTTGGGCTCGTTTGGTACCATAATGACAGACTAAACTGCTTCCAAAGTTCGAACCCAAGTCTGATATAAGCGTTCATAAAAATGATGATTCTTCTAAAAATACAACTTTATGGAGATTTTATGACTGCATTCAGTTTGGACAATGATTCTTATCACTATTCCAAAATTAACGCCCGTTTGATACCATAGTGCCTGACTAAACTGCTTCCAAAGTTCGAACCCAAGTCTGAAATTAGCGTTCATAAAAATGATGATTTTTCTAAAAATACAACTTATTGGAGATTTCGTGACTGAATTCGGTTTGGACAAAGATTCTTATCACTATTCCAAAATTTGGGCTCGTTTGGTCCCATAATGACTGAAAAAATTGCTTCCAAAGTTCGAACCCAAGTCTGAAATTAGCGTTCATAAAAATGATGATTTTTCTAAAAATACAACTTTATGGAGATTTTATGACTGAATTCAGTTTGGACAAAGATTCTTATCACTATTCCAAAATTTCAACCCGTTTGGTACCATAGTGCCTGAAAATACTGCTTCCAAAGATCGAACCCAAGTCTGAAATAAGCGTTCATAAAAATGATGATTCTTCTAAAAATACAATTTTTTGGAGATTTTGTGACTGAATTCGGTTTGGACAAAGATTCTTATATCTATTCAAAAATTTGGACTCGTTTGGTACCATAATGACTGACTAAACTGCTTCCAAAGTTCAAACCCAAGTCTGAAATAAGCGTTCATAAAAATGAAGATTTTTCTAAAAATACAACTTTATGGAGATTTTATGACTGCATTCAGTTTGGACAATGATTCTTATCACTATTCCCAAATTTACGCCCGTTTGGTACCATAGCTCCTGACTAAACTGCTTCCAAAGTTCGAACCCAAGTCTGAAATTAGCGTTCTTAAAAATGATGATTTTTCTAAAAATACAACGTTTTGGAGATTTCGTGACTGAATTCGGTTTGGACAAAGATTCTTATCACTATTCCAAAATTTGGGCTCGTTTGGTACTATAATGACTGACTAAACTGCTTCCAAAGTTCGAACCCAAGTCTGAAATTATCGTTCTTAAAAATGATGATTTTTCTAAAAATACAACTTTTTGGAGATTTTGTGACTGAATTCGGTTTGGACAAAGATTCTTATATCTATTCAAAAATTTGGGCTCGTTTGGTACCATAATGACAGACTAAACTGCTTCCAAAGTTCGAACCCAAGTCTGAAATAAGCGTCCATAAAAATGATGATTTTTCTAAAAATACAACTTTATGGAGATTTTATGACTGAATTCAGTTTGGACAAAGTTTATCATATCTTTTCAAAAATTTGGGCTCGTTTGTTACCATAATGACAGGCTAAACTGCTTCCAAAGTTCGAACCCAAGTCTGAAATAAGCGTCCATAAAAATGATGATTTTTCTAAAAATACAACTTTATGGAGATTTTATGACTGCATTCAGTTTGGACAATGATTCTTATCACTATTCCCAAATTTACGCCCGTTTGGTACCATAGTGCCTGACTAAACTGCTTCCAAAGTCCGAACCCAAGTCTGAAATTATCGTTCTTAAAAATGATGATTTTTCTAAAAATACAACTTTTTGGAGATTTTGTGACTGAATTCGGTTTGGACAAAGATTCTTATATCTATTCAAATATTTGGGCTCGTTTGGTACCATAATGACAGACTAAACTGCTTCCAAAGTTCGAACCCAAGTCTGAAATAAGCGTCCATAAAAATGATGATTTTTCTAAAAATACAACTTTATGGAGATTTTATGACTGAATTCAGTTTGGACAAAGATTCTAATCACTATTCCAAAATTTCTGCCCGTTTGGTGCCATAGTGCCTGACTAAACTGCTTCCAAAGTTCGAACCCAAGTCTGAAATAAGCGTTCATAAAAATGATGATTTTTCTGAAAATACAACTTTATGGAGATTTTATGACTGAATTCAGTTTGGACAAAGATTCTTATCACTATTCCAAAATTTCAACCCGTTTGGTACCATAGTGCCTGAAAATACTGCTTCCAAAGATCGAACCCAAGTCTGAAATTAGCGTTCATAAAAATGATGATTTTTTTAAAAATACAACTTTTTGGAGATTTTCTTACTGAATTCGGTTTGGACAAAGATTCTTACCACTATACCAAAATTTGGGCTCGTTTGGTCCCATAATGACTGAAAAAATTGCTTCCAAAGATCGAACCCAAGTCTGATATAAGCGTCCATAAAAATGATGATTCTTCTAAAAATACAACTTTATCGAGATTTTATGACTGCATTCAGTTTGGGCAATGATTCTTATCACTATTCCAAAATTAACGCCCTTTTGATACCATAGTGCCTGACTAAACTGCTTCCAAAGTTCGAACCCAAGTCTGAAATTAGCGTTCATAAAAATGATGATTTTTCTAAAAATACAACTTTTTGGAGATTTCGTGACTGAATTCCTTTTGGACAAAGATTCTTATCACTATTCCAAAATTTGGGCTCGTTTGGTCCCATAATGACTGAAAAAATTGCTTCCAAAGATCGAACCCAAGTCTGAAATTAACGTCCATAAAAATGATGATTTTTCTAAAAATACAACTTTTTGGAGATTTTGTTACTCAATTCGGTTTGGACAAAGATTCATATCACTATTCCAAAATTTGGGCTCGTTTGGTACCATAATGACAGACTAAACTGCTTCCAAAGTTCGAACCCAAGTCTGATATAAGCGTTCATAAAAATGATGATTCTTCTAAAAATACAACTTTATGGAGATTTTATGACTGCATTCAGTTTGGACAATGATTCTTATCACTATTCCAAAATTTACGCCCGTTTGATACCATAGTGCCTGACTAAACTGCTTCCAAAGTTCGAACCCAAGTCTGAAATTAGCGTTCATAAAAATGATGATTTTTCTAAAAATACAACTTTATGGAGATTTTATGACTGAATTCAGTTTGGACAAAGATTCTTATCACTATTCCAAAATTTCAACCCGTTTGGTACCATAGTGCCTGAAAATACTGCTTCCAAAGATCGAACCCAAGTCTGAAATAAGCGTTCATAAAAATGATGATTCTTCTAAAAATACAATTTTTTGGAGATTTTGTGACTGAATTCGGTTTGGACAAAGATTCTTATATCTATTCAAAAATTTGGAGTCGTTTGGTACCATAATGACTGACTAAACTGCTTCCAAAGTTCGAACCCAAGTCTGAAATAAGCGTTCATAAAAATGAAGATTTTTCTAAAAATACAACTTTATGGAGATTTTATGACTGCATTCAGTTTGGACAATGATTCTTATCACTATTCCAAAATTTACGCCTGTTTGGTACCATAGTGCCTGACTAAACTGCTTCCAAAGTTCGAACCCAAGTCTGAAATTAGCGTTCTTAAAAATGATGATTTTTCTAAAAATACAACGTTTTGGAGATTTCGTGACTGAATTCAGTTTGGACAAAGTTTATCATATCTATTCAAAAATTTGGGCTCGTTTGGTACCATAATGACAGACTAAATTGCTTCCAAAGTTCGAACCCAAGTCTGAAATTAGCGTTCTTAAAAATGATGATTTTTCTAAAAATACAACGTTTTGGAGATTTCGTGACTGAATTCGGTTTGGACAAAGATTCTTATCACTATTCCAAAATTTGGGCTCGTTTGGTACTATAATGACTGAGTAAACTGCTTCCAAAGTTCGAACCCAAGTCTGAAATTATCGTTCTTAAAAATGATGATTTTTCTAAAAATACAACTTTTTGGAGATTTTGTGACTGAATTCGGTTTGGACAAAGATTCTTATATCTATTCAAAAATTTGGGCTCGTTTGGTACCATAATGACAGACTAAACTGCTTCCAAAGTTCGAACCCAAGTCTGAAATAAGCGTCCATAAAAATGATGATTTTTCTAAAAATACAACTTTATGGAGATTTTATGACTGAATTCAGTTTGGACAAAGTTTATCATATCTTTTCAAAAATTTGGGCTCGTTTGTTACCATAATGACAGACTAAACTGCTTCCAAAGTTCGAACCCAAGTCTGAAATAAGCGTCCATAAAAATGATGATTTTTCTAAAAATACAACGTTTTGGAGATTTCGTGACTGAATTCGGTTTGGACAAAGATTCTTATCACTATTCCAAAATTTGGGCTCGTTTGGTACTATAATGACTGAGTAAACTGCTTCCAAAGTTTGAACCCAAGTCTGAAATTATCGTTCTTAAAAATGATGATTTTTCTAAAAATACAACTATTTGGAGATTTTGTGACTGAATTCGGTTTGGACAAAGATTCTTATATCTATTCAAAAATTTGGGCTCGTTTGGTACCATAATGACAGACTAAACTGCTTCCAAAGTTCGAACCCAAGTCTGAAATAAGCGTCCATAAAAATGATGATTTTTCTAAAAATACAACTTTATGGAGATTTTATGACTGAATTCAGTTTGGACAAAGTTTATCATATCTTTTCAAAAATTTGGGCTCGTTTGTTACCATAATGACAGGCTAAACTGCTTCCAAAGTTCGAACCCAAGTCTGAAATAAGCGTCCATAAAAATGATGATTTTTCTAAAAATACAACTTTATGGAGATTTTATGACTGCATTCAGTTTGGACAATGATTCTTATCACTATTCCCAAATTTACGCCCGTTTGGTACCATAGTGCCTGACTAAACTGCTTCCAAAGTCCGAACCCAAGTCTGAAATTATCGTTCTTAAAAATGATGATTTTTCTAAAAATACAACTTTTTGGAGATTTTGTGACTGAATTCGGTTTGGACAAAGATTCTTACCACTATTCCAAAATTTGGGCTCGTTTGGTCCCATAATGACTGAAAAAATTGCTTCCAAAGATCGAACCCAAGTCTGATATAAGCGTCCATAAAAATGATGATTCTTCTAAAAATACAACTTTATCGAGATTTTATGACTGCATTCAGTTTGGACAATGATTCTTATCACTATTCCAAAATTAACGCCCGTTTGATACCATAGTGCCTGACTAAACTGCTTCCAAAGTTCGAACCCTAGTCTGAAATTAGCGTTCATAAAAATGATGATTTTTCTAAAAATACAACTTTTTGGAGATTTCGTGACTGAATTCGTTTTGGACAAAGATTCTTATCACTATTCCAAAATTTGGGCTCGTTTGGTCCCATAATGACTGAAAAAATTGCTTCCAAAGATCGAACCCAAGTCTGAAATTAACGTCCATAAAAATGATGATTTTTCTAAAAATACAACTTTTTGGAGATTTTGTGACTCAATTCGGTTTGGACAAAGATTCATATCACTATTCCAAAATTTGGGCTCGTTTGGTACCATAATGACAGACTAAACTGCTTCCAAAGTTCGAACCCAAGTCTGATATAAGCGTTCATAAAAATGATGATTCTTCTAAAAATACAACTTTATGGAGATTTTATGACTGCATTCAGTTTGGACAATGATTCTTATCACTATTCCAAAATTAACGCCCGTTTGATACCATAGTGCCTGACTAAACTGCTTCCACAGTTCGAACCCAAGTCTGAAATTAGCGTTCATAAAAATGATGATTTTTCTAAAAATACAACTTTATGGAGATTTTATGACTGAATTCAGTTTGGACAAAGATTCTTATCACTATTCCAAAATTTCAACCCGTTTGGTACCATAGTGCCTGAAAATACTGCTTCCAAAGATCGAACCCAAGTCTGAAATAAGCGTTCAAAAAAATGATGATTCTTCTAAAAATACAATTTTTTGGAGATTTTGTGACTGAATTCGGTTTGGACAAAGATTCTTATATCTATTCAAAAATTTGGACTCGTTTGGTACCATAATGACTGACTAAACTGCTTCCAAAGTTCGAACCCAAGTCTGAAATAAGCGTTCATAAAAATGAAGATTTTTCTAAAAATACAACTTTATGGAGATTTTATGACTGCATTCAGTTTGGACAATGATTCTTATCACTATTCCAAAATTTACGCCTGTTTGGTACCATAGTGCCTGACTAAACTGCTTCCAAAGTTCGAACCCAAGTCTGAAATTAGCGTTCTTAAAAATGATGATTTTTCTAAAAATACAACGTTTTGGAGATTTCGTGACTGAATTCGGTTTGGACAAAGATTCTTATCACTATTCCAAAATTTGGGTTCGTTTGGTACTATAATGACTGACTCAACTGCTTCCAAAGTTCGAACCCAAGTCTGAAATAAGCGTCCATAAAAATGATGATTTTTCTAAAAATACAACTTTATGGAGATTTTATGACTGAATTCAGTTTGGACAAAGTTTATCATATCTATTCAAAAATTTGGGCTCGTTTGGTACCATAATGACAGATTAAACTGCTTCCAAAGTTCGAACCCAAGTCTGAAATAAGCGTCCATAAAAATGATGATTTTTCTAAAAATACAACTTTATGGAGATTTTATGACTGAATTCAGTTTGGACAAAGTTTATCATATCTTTTCAAAAATTTGGGCTCGTTTGTTACCATAATGACAGGCTAAACTGCTTCCAAAGTTCGAACCCAAGTCTGAAATAAGCGTTCATAAAAATGATGATTTTTCTGAAAATACAACTTTATGGAGATTTTATGACTGAATTCAGTTTGGACAAAGTTTATCATATCTTTTCAAAAATTTGGGCTCGTTTGTTACCATAATGACAGTCTAAACTGCTTCCAAAGTTCGAACCCTAGTCTGAAATAAGCGTCCATAAAAATGATGATTTTTTAAAAAATAACACTATATGGAGAATTATAAAATGGATTCGATTTGTAGAACGATTCTTACCCTTATTCCAACATTTCAGCCCGTTTGGTACCATAGTGCCTGACTAAACTGCTTCCAAAGTTAGAACCCAAGTCTGAAAATAGCGTTCATAAAAATGATGATTTTTCTAAAAATTCAACTTTTTGGAGATTTTATGACTGAATTCAGTTTGGACAAAGATTCTTATCACTATTCCAAAATTTCAACCCGTTTGGTACCATAGTGCCTGAAAATACTGCTTCCAAAGATCGAACCCAAGTCTGAAATAAGCGTTCATAAAAATGAAGATTTTTCTAAAAATACAACGTTTTGGAGATTTCGTGACTGAATTCGGTTTGGACAAAGATTCTTATATCTATTCAAAAATTTGGGCTCGTTTGGTACCATAATGACAGACTAAACTGCTTCCAAAGTTCGAACCCAAGTCTGAAATAAGCGTTCATAAAAATGAAGATTTTTCTAAAAATACAACTTTATGGAGATTTTATGACTGCATTCAGTTTGGACAATGATTCTTATCACTATTCCAAAATTTACGCCTGTTTGGTACCATAGTGCCTGACTAAACTGCTTCCAAAGTTCGAACCCAAGTCTGAAATTAGCGTTCTTAAAAATGATGATTTTTCTAAAAATACAACGTTTTGGAGATTTCGTGACTGAATTCGGTTTGGACAAAGATTCTTATCACTATTCCAAAATTTGGGTTCGTTTGGTACTATAATGACTGACTCAACTGCTTCCAAAGTTCGAACCCAAGTCTGAAATAAGCGTTCATATAAATGAAGATTTTTCTAAAAATACAACTTTATGGAGATTTTATGACTGCATTCAGTTTGGACAATGATTCTTATCACTATTCCCAAATTTACGCCCGTTTGGTACCATAGTGCCTGACTAAACTGCTTCCAAAGTTCGAACCCAAGTCTGAAATTAGCGTTCTTAAAAATGATGATTTTTCTAAAAATACAACGTTTTGGAGATTTCGTGACTGAATTCGGTTTGGACAAAGATTCTTATCACTATTCCAAAATTTCGGCTCGTTTGGTACTATAATGACTGACTAAACTGCTTCCAAAGTTCGAACCCAAGTCTGAAATTATCGTTCTTAAAAATGATGATTTTTCTAAAAATACAACTTTTTGGAGATTTTGTGACTGAATTCGGTTTGGACAAAGATTCTTATATCTATTCAAAAATTTGGGCTCGTTTGGTACCATAATGACTGAAAAAATTGCTTCCAAAGATCGAACCCATGTCTGAAATTAACGTCCATAAAAATGATGATTTTTCTAAAAATACAACTTTTTGGAGATTTTGTGACTGAATTCGGTTTGGACAAAGATTCATATCACTATTCCAAAATTTGGGCTCGTTTGGTACCATAATGACAGACTAAACTGCTTCCAAAGTTCGAACCCAAGTCTGATATAAGCGTCCATAAAAATGATGATTCTTCTAAAAATACAACTTTATGGAGATTTTATGACTGCATTCAGTTTGGACAATGATTCTTATCACTATTCCAAAATTAACGCCCGTTTGATACCATAGTGCCTGACTAAACTGCTTCCAAAGTTCGAACCCAAGTCTGAAATAAGCGTTCATAAAAATGATGATTTTTCTAAAAATACAACTTTATGGAGATTTTATGACTGAATTCAGTTTGGACAAAGATTCTTATCACTATTTTAAAATTTCAACCCGTTTGGTACCATAGTGCCTGAAAATACTGCTTCCAAAGATCGAACCCAAGTCTGAAATAAGCGTTCATAAAAATGAAGATTTTTCTAAAAATACAACTTTATGGAGATTTTATGACTGCATTCAGTTTGGACAATGATTCTTATCACTATTCCCAAATTTACGCCCGTTTGGTACCATAGTGCCTGACTAAACTGCTTCCAAAGTTCGAACCCAAGTCTGAAATTATCGTTCTTAAAAATGATGATTTTTCTAAAAATACAACTTTTTGGAGATTTTGTGACTGAATTCGGTTTGGACAAAGATTCTTATATCTATTCAAAAATTTGGGCTCGTTTGGTACCATAATGACAGATTAAACTGCTTCCAAAGTTCGAACCCAAGTCTGAAATAAGCGTCCATAAAAATGATGATTTTTCGAAAAATACAACTTTATGGAGATTTTATGACTGCATTCAGTTTGGACAATGATTCTTATCACTCTTCCAAAATTAACGCCCGTTTGATACCATAGTGCCTGACTAAACTGCTTCCAAAGTTCGAACCCAAGTCTGAAATTAGCGTTCTTAAAAATGATGATTTTTCTAAAAATACAACTTTTTGGAGATTTTGTGACTGAATTCGGTTTGGACAAAGATTCTTATATCTATTCAAAAATTTGGGCTCGTTTGGTACCATAATGACAGACTAAACTGCTTCCAAAGTTCGAACCCAAGTGTGAAATAAGCGTCCATAAAAATAATGATTTTTCTAAAAATACAACTTTATGGAGATTTTATGACTGAATTCAGTTTGGACAAAGATTCTTATCACTATTCCAAAATTTCAACCCGTTTGGTACCATAGTGCCTGAAAATACTGCTTCCAAAGATCGAACCCAAGTCTGAAATTAGCGTTCATAAAAATGATGATTTTTTAAAAAATACAACTTTTTGGAGATTTTCTTACTGAATTCGGTTTGGACAAAGATTCTTACCACTATTCCAAAATTTGGGCTCGTTTGGTCCCATAATGACTGAAAAAATTGCTTCCTAAGATCGAACCCAAGTCTGATATAAGCGTCCATAAAAATGATGATTCTTCTAAAAATACAACTTTATCGAGATTTTATGACTGCATTCAGTTTGGACAATGATTCTTATCACTATTCCAAAATTAACGCCCGTTTGATACCATAGTGCCTGACTAAACTGCTTCCAAAGTTCGAACCCAAGTCTGAAATTAGCGTTCATAAAAATGATGATTTTTCTAAAAATACAACTTTTTGGAGATTTCGTGACTGAATTCGGTTTGGACAAAGATTCTTATCACTATTCCAAAATTTGGGCTCGTTTGGTCCCATAATGACTGAAAAAATTGCTTCCAAAGATCGAACCCAAGTCTGAAACTAACGTCCATAAAAATGATGATTTTTTTAAAAATACAACTTTTTGGAGATTTTGTGACTGAATTCGGTTTGGACAAAGATTCATATCACTATTCCAAAATTTGGGCTCGTTTGGTACCATAATGACAGACTAAACTGCTTCCAAAGTTCGAACCCAAGTCTGATATAAGCGTTCATAAAAATGATGATTCTTCTAAAAATACAACTTTATGGAGATTTTATGACTGCATTCAGTTTGGACAATGATTCTTATCACTATTCCAAAATTAACGCCCGTTTGATACCATAGTGCCTGACTAAACTGCTTCCAAAGTTCGAACCCAAGTCTGAAATTAGCGTTCATAAAAATGATGATTTTTCTAAAAATACAACTTATTGGAGATTTCGTGACTGAATTCGGTTTGGACAAAGATTCTTATCACTATTCCAAAATTTGGGCTCGTTTGGTCCCATAATGACTGAAAAAATTGCTTCCAAAGTTCGAACCCAAGTCTGAAATTAGCGTTCATAAAAATGATGATTTTTCTAAAAATACAACTTTATGGAGATTTTATGACTGAATTCAGTTTGGACAAAGATTCTTATCACTATTCCAAAATTTCAACCCGTTTGGTACCATAGTGCCTGAAAATACTGCTTCCAAAGATCGAACCCAAGTCTGAAATAAGCGTTCATAAAAATGATGATTCTTCTAAAAATACAATTTTTTGGAGATTTTGTGACTGAATTCGGTTTGGACAAAGATTCTTATATCTATTCAAAAATTTGGACTCGTTTGGTACCATAATGACTGACTAAACTGCTTCCAAAGTTCAAACCCAAGTCTGAAATAAGCGTTCATAAAAATGAAGATTTTTCTAAAAATACAACTTTATGGAGATTTTATGACTGCATTCAGTTTGGACAATGATTCTTATCACTATTCCCAAATTTACGCCCGTTTGGTACCATAGTGCCTGACTAAACTGCTTCCAAAGTTCGAACCCAAGTCTGAAATTAGCGTTCTTAAAAATGATGATTTTTCTAAAAATACAACGTTTTGGAGATTTCGTGACTGAATTCGGTTTGGACAAAGATTCTTATCACTATTCCAAAATTTGGGCTCGTTTGGTACTATAATGACTGACTAAACTGCTTCCAAAGTTCGAACCCAAGTCTGAAATTATCGTTCTTAAAAATGATGATTTTTCTAAAAATACAACTTTTTGGAGATTTTGTGACTGAATTCGGTTTGGACAAAGATTCTTATATCTATTCAAAAATTTGGGCTCGTTTGGTACCATAATGACAGACTAAACTGCTTCCAAAGTTCGAACCCAAGTCTGAAATAAGCGTCCATAAAAATGATGATTTTTCTAAAAATACAACTTTATGGAGATTTTATGACTGAATTCAGTTTGGACAAAGTTTATCATATCTTTTCAAAAATTTGGGCTCGTTTGTTACCATAATGACAGGCTAAACTGCTTCCAAAGTTCGAACCCAAGTCTGAAATAAGCGTCCATAAAAATGATGATTTTTCTAAAAATACAACTTTATGGAGATTTTATGACTGCATTCAGTTTGGACAATGATTCTTATCACTATTCCCAAATTTACGCCCGTTTGGTACCATAGTGCCTGACTAAACTGCTTCCAAAGTCCGAACCCAAGTCTGAAATTATCGTTCTTAAAAATGATGATTTTTCTAAAAATACAACTTTTTGGAGATTTTGTGACTGAATTCGGTTTGGACAAAGATTCTTATATCTATTCAAAAATTTGGGCTCGTTTGGTACCATAATGACAGACTAAACTGCTTCCAAAGTTCGAACCCAAGTCTGAAATAAGCGTCCATAAAAATGATGATTTTTCTAAAAATACAACTTTATGGAGATTTTATGACTGAATTCAGTTTGGACAAAGATTCTAATCACTATTCCAAAATTTCTGCCCGTTTGGTGCCATAGTGCCTGACTAAACTGCTTCCAAAGTTCGAACCCAAGTCTGAAATAAGCGTTCATAAAAATGATGATTTTTCTGAAAATACAACTTTATGGAGATTTTATGACTGAATTCAGTTTGGACAAAGATTCTTATCACTATTCCAAAATTTCAACCCGTTTGGTACCATAGTGCCTGAAAATACTGCTTCCAAAGATCGAACCCAAGTCTGAAATTAGCGTTCATAAAAATGATGATTCTTCTAAAAATACAACTTTATGGAGATTTTATGACTGCATTCAGTTTGGACAATGATTCTTATCACTATTCCAAA
Source organism: Hesperophylax magnus (assembly GCA_026573805.1). Taxonomy (NCBI): domain Eukaryota; kingdom Metazoa; phylum Arthropoda; class Insecta; order Trichoptera; family Limnephilidae; genus Hesperophylax; species Hesperophylax magnus. Next base: position 4,218,349 of record JAIUSX010000184.1, on the reverse strand, counting down.
ATTTACGCCCGTTTGATACCATAGTGCCTGACTAAACTGCTTCCAAAGTTCGAACCCAAGTCTGAAATTAGCGTTCATAAAAATGATGATTTTTCTAAAAATACAACTTTATGGAGATTTTATGACTGAATTCAGTTTGGACAAAGATTCTTATCACTATTCCAAAATTTCAACCCGTTTGGTACCATAGTGCCTGAAAATACTGCTTCCAAAGATCGAACCCAAGTCTGAAATAAGCGTTCATAAAAATGATGATTCTTCTAAAAATACAATTTTTTGGAGATTTTGTGACTGAATTCGGTTTGGACAAAGATTCTTATATCTATTCAAAAATTTGGAGTCGTTTGGTACCATAATGACTGACTAAACTGCTTCCAAAGTTCGAACCCAAGTCTGAAATAAGCGTTCATAAAAATGAAGATTTTTCTAAAAATACAACTTTATGGAGATTTTATGACTGCATTCAGTTTGGACAATGATTCTTATCACTATTCCAAAATTTACGCCTGTTTGGTACCATAGTGCCTGACTAAACTGCTTCCAAAGTTCGAACCCAAGTCTGAAATTAGCGTTCTTAAAAATGATGATTTTTCTAAAAATACAACGTTTTGGAGATTTCGTGACTGAATTCGGTTTGGACAAAGATTCTTATCACTATTCCAAAATTTGGGTTCGTTTGGTACTATAATGACTGACTAAACTGCTTCCAAAGTTCGAACCCAAGTCTGAAATAAGCGTCCATAAAAATGATGATTTTTCTAAAAATACAACTTTATGGAGATTTTATGACTGAATTCAGTTTGGACAAAGTTTATCATATCTATTCAAAAATTTGGGCTCGTTTGGTACCATAATGACAGACTAAATTGCTTCCAAAGTTCGAACCCAAGTCTGAAATTAGCGTTCTTAAAAATGATGATTTTTCTAAAAATACAACGTTTTGGAGATTTCGTGACTGAATTCGGTTTGGACAAAGATTCTTATCACTATTCCAAAATTTGGGCTCGTTTGGTACTATAATGACTGAGTAAACTGCTTCCAAAGTTCGAACCCAAGTCTGAAATTATCGTTCTTAAAAATGATGATTTTTCTAAAAATACAACTTTTTGGAGATTTTGTGACTGAATTCGGTTTGGACAAAGATTCTTATATCTATTCAAAAATTTGGGCTCGTTTGGTACCATAATGACAGACTAAACTGCTTCCAAAGTTCGAACCCAAGTCTGAAATAAGCGTCCATAAAAATGATGATTTTTCTAAAAATACAACTTTATGGAGATTTTATGACTGAATTCAGTTTGGACAAAGTTTATCATATCTTTTCAAAAATTTGGGCTCGTTTGTTACCATAATGACAGACTAAACTGCTTCCAAAGTTCGAACCCAAGTCTGAAATAAGCGTCCATAAAAATGATGATTTTTCTAAAAATACAACGTTTTGGAGATTTCGTGACTGAATTCGGTTTGGACAAAGATTCTTATCACTATTCCAAAATTTGGGCTCGTTTGGTACTATAATGACTGAGTAAACTGCTTCCAAAGTTTGAACCCAAGTCTGAAATAATCGTTCTTAAAAATGATGATTTTTCTAAAAATACAACTATTTGGAGATTTTGTGACTGAATTCGGTTTGGACAAAGATTCTTATATCTATTCAAAAATTTGGGCTCGTTTGGTACCATAATGACAGACTAAACTGCTTCCAAAGTTCGAACCCAAGTCTGAAATAAGCGTCCATAAAAATGATGATTTTTCTAAAAATACAACTTTATGGAGATTTTATGACTGAATTCAGTTTGGACAAAGTTTATCATATCTTTTCAAAAATTTGGGCTCGTTTGTTACCATAATGACAGGCTAAACTGCTTCCAAAGTTCGAACCCAAGTCTGAAATAAGCGTCCATAAAAATGATGATTTTTCTAAAAATACAACTTTATGGAGATTTTATGACTGCATTCAGTTTGGACAATGATTCTTATCACTATTCCCAAATTTACGCCCGTTTGGTACCATAGTGCCTGACTAAACTGCTTCCAAAGTCCGAACCCAAGTCTGAAATTATCGTTCTTAAAAATGATGATTTTTCTAAAAATACAACTTTTTGGAGATTTTGTGACTGAATTCGGTTTGGACAAAGATTCTTACCACTATTCCAAAATTTGGGCTCGTTTGGTCCCATAATGACTGAAAAAATTGCTTCCAAAGATCGAACCCAAGTCTGATATAAGCGTCCATAAAAATGATGATTCTTCTAAAAATACAACTTTATCGAGATTTTATGACTGCATTCAGTTTGGACAATGATTCTTATCACTATTCCAAAATTAACGCCCGTTTGATACCATAGTGCCTGACTAAACTGCTTCCAAAGTTCGAACCCAAGTCTGAAATTAGCGTTCATAAAAATGATGATTTTTCTAAAAATACAACTTTTTGGAGATTTCGTGACTGAATTCGTTTTGGACAAAGATTCTTATCACTATTCCAAAATTTGGGCTCGTTTGGTCCCATAATGACTGAAAAAATTGCTTCCAAAGATCGAACCCAAGTCTGAAATTAACGTCCATAAAAATGATGATTTTTCTAAAAATACAACTTTTTGGAGATTTTGTGACTCAATTCGGTTTGGACAAAGATTCATATCACTATTCCAAAATTTGGGCTCGTTTGGTACCATAATGACAGACTAAACTGCTTCCAAAGTTCGAACCCAAGTCTGATATAAGCGTTCATAAAAATGATGATTCTTCTAAAAATACAACTTTATGGAGATTTTATGACTGCATTCAGTTTGGACAATGATTCTTATCACTATTCCAAAATTAACGCCCGTTTGATACCATAGTGCCTGACTAAACTGCTTCCACAGTTCGAACCCAAGTCTGAAATTAGCGTTCATAAAAATGATGATTTTTCTAAAAATACAACTTTATGGAGATTTTATGACTGAATTCAGTTTGGACAAAGATTCTTATCACTATTCCAAAATTTCAACCCGTTTGGTACCATAGTGCCTGAAAATACTGCTTCCAAAGATCGAACCCAAGTCTGAAATAAGCGTTCAAAAAAATGATGATTCTTCTAAAAATACAATTTTTTGGAGATTTTGTGACTGAATTCGGTTTGGACAAAGATTCTTATATCTATTCAAAAATTTGGACTCGTTTGGTACCATAATGACTGACTAAACTGCTTCCAAAGTTCGAACCCAAGTCTGAAATAAGCGTTCATAAAAATGAAGATTTTTCTAAAAATACAACTTTATGGAGATTTTATGACTGCATTCAGTTTGGACAATGATTCTTATCACTATTCCAAAATTTACGCCTGTTTGGTACCATAGTGCCTGACTAAACTGCTTCCAAAGTTCGAACCCAAGTCTGAAATTAGCGTTCTTAAAAATGATGATTTTTCTAAAAATACAACGTTTTGGAGATTTCGTGACTGTATTCGGTTTGGACAAAGATTCTTATCACTATTCCAAAATTTGGGTTCGTTTGGTACTATAATGACTGACTCAACTGCTTCCAAAGTTCGAACCCAAGTCTGAAATAAGCGTCCATAAAAATGATGATTTTTCTAAAAATACAACTTTATGGAGATTTTATGACTGAATTCAGTTTGGACAAAGTTTATCATATCTATTCAAAAATTTGGGCTCGTTTGGTACCATAATGACAGATTAAACTGCTTCCAAAGTTCGAACCCAAGTCTGAAATAAGCGTCCATAAAAATGATGATTTTTCTAAAAATACAACTTTATGGAGATTTTATGACTGAATTCAGTTTGGACAAAGTTTATCATATCTTTTCAAAAATTTGGGCTCGTTTGTTACCATAATGACAGGCTAAACTGCTTCCAAAGTTCGAACCCAAGTCTGAAATAAGCGTTCATAAAAATGATGATTTTTCTGAAAATACAACTTTATGGAGATTTTATGACTGAATTCAGTTTGGACAAAGTTTATCATATCTTTTCAAAAATTTGGGCTCGTTTGTTACCATAATGACAGTCTAAACTGCTTCCAAAGTTCGAACCCTAGTCTGAAATAAGCGTCCATAAAAATGATGATTTTTTAAAAAATAACACTATATGGAGAATTATAAAATGGATTCGATTTGTAGAACGATTCTTACCCTTATTCCAACATTTCAGCCCGTTTGGTACCATAGTGCCTGACTAAACTGCTTCCAAAGTTAGAACCCAAGTCTGAAAATAGCGTTCATAAAAATGATGATTTTTCTAAAAATTCAACTTTTTGGAGATTTTATGACTGAATTCAGTTTGGACAAAGATTCTTATCACTATTCCAAAATTTCAACCCGTTTGGTACCATAGTGCCTGAAAATACTGCTTCCAAAGATCGAACCCAAGTCTGAAATAAGCGTTCATAAAAATGAAGATTTTTCTAAAAATACAACGTTTTGGAGATTTCGTGACTGAATTCGGTTTGGACAAAGATTCTTATATCTATTCAAAAATTTGGGCTCGTTTGGTACCATAATGACAGACTAAACTGCTTCCAAAGTTCGAACCCAAGTCTGAAATAAGCGTCCATAAAAATGATGATTTTTCTAAAAATACAACTTTATGGAGATTTTATGACTGAATTCAGTTTGGACAAAGTTTATCATATCTTTTCAAAAATTTGGGCTCGTTTGTTATGATAATGACAGGCTAAACTGCTTCCAAAGTTCGAACCCAAGTCTGAAATAAGCGTCCATATAAATGATGATTTTTTAAAAAATAACACTATATGGAGATTTTATGACTGCATTCAGTTTGGACAATGATTCTTATCACGATTCCCAAATTTACGCCCGTTTGGTACCATAGTGCCTGACTAAACTGCTTCCAAAGTTCGAACCCAAGTCTGAAATTATCGTTCTTAAAAATGATGATTTTTCTAAAAATACAACTTTATGGAGATTTTATGACTGAATTCAGTTTGGACAAAGATTCTTATCTTTATTCCAAAATTTCAACCCGTTTGGTACCATAGTGCCTGAAAATACTGCTTCCAAAGATCGAACCCAAGTCTGAAATTAGCGTTCATAAAAATGATGATTTTTTTAAAAATACAACATTTTGGAGATTTTCTTACTGAATTCGGTTTGGACAAAGATTCTTACCACTATTCCAAAATTTGGGCTCGTTTGGTCCCATAATGACTGAAAAAATTGCTTCCAAAGATCGAACCCAAGTCTGATATAAGCGTCTATAAAAATGATGATTCTTCTAAAAATACAACTTTATCGAGATTTTATGACTGCATTCAGTTTGGACAATGATTCTTATCACTATTCCAAAATTAACGCCCGTTTGATACCATAGTGCCCGACTAAACTGCTTCCAAAGTTCGAACCCAAGTCTGAAATTAGCGTTCATAAAAATGATGATTTTTCTAAAAATACAACTTTTTGGAGATTTCGTGACTGAATTCGGTTTGGACAAAGATTCTTATCACTATTCCAAAATTTGGGCTAGTTTGGTCCCATAATGACTGAAAAAAATGCTTCCAAAGATCGAACCCAAGTCTGAAATTAACGTCCATAAAAATGATGATTTTTCTAAAAATACAACTTTTTGGAGATTTTGTGACTGAATTCGGTTTGGACAAAGATTCATATCACTATTCCAAAATTTGGGCTCGTTTGGTACCATAATGACTGACTAAACTGCTTCCAAAGTTCGAACCCAAGTCTGAAATAAGCGTTCATAAAAATGAAGATTTTTCTAAAAATACAACTTTATGGAGATTTTATGACTGCATTCAGTTTGGACAATGATTCTTATCACTATTCCCAAATTTACGCCCGTTTGGTACCATAGTGCCTGACTAAACTGCTTCCAAAGTTCGAACCCAAGTCTGAAATTAGCGTTCTTAAAAATGATTATTTTTCTAAAAATACAACGTTTTGGAGATTTCGTGACTGAATTCGGTTTGGACAAAGATTCTTATCACTATTCCAAAATTTGGGCTCGTTTGGTACTATAATGACTGACTAAACTGCTTCCAAAGTTCGAACCCAAGTCTGAAATTATCGTTCTTAAAAATGATGATTTTTCTAAAAATACAACTTTTTGGAGATTTTGTGACTGAATTCGGTTTGGACAAAGATTCTTATATCTATTCAAAAATTTGGGCTCGTTTGGTACCATAATGACAGACTAAACTGCTTCCAAAGTTCGAACCCAAGTCTGAAATAAGCGTCCATAAAAATGATGATTTTTCTAAAAATACAACTTTATGGAGATTTTATGACTGAATTCAGTTTGGACAAAGTTTATCATATCTTTTCAAAAATTTGGGCTCGTTTGTTACCATTATGACAGGCTAAACTGCTTCCAAAGTTCGAACCCAAGTCTGAAATAAGCGTCCATATAAATGATGATTTTTTAAAAAATAACACTATATGGAGAATTATAAAATGGATTCGATTTGTAGTACGATTCTTACCCTTATTTCAAAATTTACGCCCGTTTGGTACCATAGTGCCTGACTAAACTGCTTCCAAAGTTCGAACCCAAGTCTGAAATTAGCGTTCTTAAAAATGATGATTTTTCTAAAAATACAACTTTATGGAGATTTTATGACTGAATTCAGTTTGGACAAAGATTCTTATCACTATTCCAAAATTTCAACCCGTTTGGTACCATAGTGCCTGAAAATACTGCTTCCAAAGATCGAACCCAAGTCTGAAATAAGCGTTCATAAAAATGATGATTCTTCTAAAAATACAATTTTTTGGAGATTTTGTGACTGAATTCGGTTTGGACAAAGATTCTTATATCTATTCAAAAATTTGGACTCGTTTGGTACCATAATGACAGACTAAACTGCTTCCAAAGTTCGAACCCAAGTCTGAAATAAGCGTTCATAAAAATGATGATTTTTCTAAAAATACAACTTTATGGAGATTTTATGACTGAATTCAGTTTGGACAAAGATTCTTATCACTATTCCAAAATTTCAACCCGTTTGGTACCATAGTGCCTGAAAATACTGCTTCCAAAGATCGAACCCAAGTCTGAAATAAGCGTTCATAAAAATGATGATTCTTCTAAAAATACAATTTTTTGGAGATTTTGTGACTGAATTCGGTTTGGACAAAGATTCTTATATCTATTCAAAAATTTGGACTCGTTTGGTACCATAATGACTGACTAAACTGCTTCCAAAGTTCGAACCCAAGTCTGAAATAAGCGTTCATATAAATGAAGATTTTTCTAAAAATACAACTTTATGGAGATTTTATGACTGCATTCAGTTTGGACAATGATTCTTATCACTATTCCCAAATTTACGCCCGTTTGGTACCATAGTGCCTGACTAAACTGCTTCCAAAGTTCGAACCCAAGTCTGAAATTAGCGTTCTTAAAAATGATGATTTTTCTAAAAATACAACGTTTTGGAGATTTCGTGACTGAATTCGGTTTGGACAAAGATTCTTATCACTATTCCAAAATTTCGGCTCGTTTGGTAGTATAATGACTGACTAAACTGCTTCCAAAGTTCGAACCCAAGTCTGAAATTATCGTTCTTAAAAATGATGATTTTTCTAAAAATACAACTTTTTGGAGATTTTGTGACTGAATTCGGTTTGGACAAAGATTCTTATATCTATTCAAAAATTTGGGCTCGTTTGGTACCATAACGACAGACTAAACTGCTTCCAAAGTTCGAACCCAAGTCTGAAATAAGCGTCCATAAAAATGATGATTTTTCTAAAAATACAACTTTATGGAGATTTTATGACTGAATTCAGTTTGGACAAAGTTTATCATATCTTTTCAAAAATTTGGGCTCGTTTGTTACCATAATGACAGGCTAAACTGCTTCCAAAGTTCGAACCCAAGTCTGAAATAAGCGTTCATAAAAATGATGATTTTTCTAAAAATACAACTTTATGGAGATTTTATGACTGCATTCAGTTTGGACAATGATTCTTATCACGATTCCCAAATTTACGCCCGTTTGGTACCATAGTGCCTGACTAAACTGCTTCCAAAGTTCGAACCCAAGTCTGAAATTATCGTTCTTAAAAATGATGATTTTTCTAAAAATACAACTTTATGGAGATTTTATGACTGAATTCAGTTTGGACAAAGATTCTTATCTTTATTCCAAAATTTCAACCCGTTTGGTACCATAGTGCCTGAAAATACTGCTTCCAAAGATCGAACCCAAGTCTGAAATTAGCGTTCATAAAAATGATGATTTTTTTAAAAATACAACATTTTGGAGATTTTCTTACTGAATTCGGTTTGGACAAAGATTCTTACCACTATTCCAAAATTTGGGCTCGTTTGGTCCCATAATGACTGAAAAAATTGCTTCCAAAGATCGAACCCAATTCTGATATAAGCGTCCATAAAAATGATGATTCTTCTAAAAATACAACTTTATCGAGATTTTATGACTGCATTCAGTTTGGACAATGATTCTTATCACTATTCCAAAATTAACGCCCGTTTGATACCATAGTGCCTGACTAAACTGCTTCCAAAGTTCGAACCCAAGTCTGAAATTAGCGTTCATAAAAATGATGATTTTTCTAAAAATACAACTTTTTGGAGATTTCGTGACTGAATTCGGTTTGGACAAAGATTCTTATCACTATTCCAAAATTTGGGCTAGTTTGGTCCCATAATGACTGAAAAAAATGCTTCCAAAGATCGAACCCAAGTCTGAAATTAACGTCCATAAAAATGATGATTTTTCTAAAAATACAACTTTTTGGAGATTTTGTGACTGAATTCGGTTTGGACAAAGATTCATATCACTATTCCAAAATTTGGGCTCGTTTGGTACCATAATGACTGACTAAACTGCTTCCAAAGTTCGAACCCAAGTCTGAAATAAGCGTTCATAAAAATGAAGATTTTTCTAAAAATACAACTTTATGGAGATTTTATGACTGCATTCAGTTTGGACAATGATTCTTATCACTATTCCCAAATTTACGCCCGTTTGGTACCATAGTGCCTGACTAAACTGCTTCCAAAGTTCGAACCCAAGTCTGAAATTAGCGTTCTTAAAAATGATTATTTTTCTAAAAATACAACGTTTTGGAGATTTCGTGACTGAATTCGGTTTGGACAAAGATTCTTATCACTATTCCAAAATTTGGGCTCGTTTGGTACTATAATGACTGACTAAACTGCTTCCAAAGTTCGAACCCAAGTCTGAAATTATCGTTCTTAAAAATGATGATTTTTCTAAAAATACAACTTTTTGGAGATTTTGTGACTGAATTCGGTTTGGACAAAGATTCTTATATCTATTCAAAAATTTGGGCTCGTTTGGTACCATAATGACAGACTAAACTGCTTCCAAAGTTCGAACCCAAGTCTGAAATAAGCGTCCATAAAAATGATGATTTTTCTAAAAATACAACTTTATGGAGATTTTATGACTGAATTCAGTTTGGACAAAGTTTATCATATCTTTTCAAAAATTTGGGCTCGTTTGTTACCATTATGACAGGCTAAACTGCTTCCAAAGTTCGAACCCAAGTCTGAAATAAGCGTCCATATAAATGATGATTTTTTAAAAAATAACACTATATGGAGAATTATAAAATGGATTCGATTTGTAGTACGATTCTTACCCTTATTTCAAAATTAACGCCCGTTTGGTACCATAGTGCCTGACTAAACTGCTTCCAAAGTTCGAACCCAAGTCTGAAATTAGCGTTCTTAAAAATGATGATTTTTCTAAAAATACAACTTTATGGAGATTTTATGACTGAATTCAGTTTGGACAAAGATTCTTATCACTATTCCAAAATTTCAACCCGTTTGGTGCCATAGTGCCTGACTAAACTGCTTCCAAAGTTCGAACCCAAGTCTGAAATAAGCGTTCATAAAAATGATGATTTTTCTGAAAATACAACTTTATGGAGATTTTATGACTGAATTCAGTTTGGACAAAGATTCTTATCACTATTCCAAAATTTGGGCTCGTTTGGTACCATAATGACTGACTAAACTGCTTCCAAAGTTCGAACCCAAGTCTGAAATTATCGTTCTAAAAAATGATGATTTTTCTAAAAATACAACTTTTTGGAGATTTTGTGACTGAATTCGGTTTGGACAAAGATTCTTATATCTATTCAAAAATTTGGGCTCGTTTGGTACCATAATGACAGACTAAACTGCTTCCAAAGTTCGAACCCAAGTCTGAAATAAGCGTCCATAAAAATGATGATTTTTCAAAAAATACAACTTTATGGAGATTTTATGACTGAATTCAGTTTGGACAAAGTTTATCATATCTTTTCAAAAATTTGGGCTCGTTTGTTACCATTATGACAGGCTAAACTGCTTCCAAAGTTCGAACCCAAGTCTGAAATAAGCGTCCATATAAATGATGATTTTTTAAAAAATAACACTATATGGAGAATTATAAAATGGATTCGATTTGTAGTACGATTCTTACCCTTATTTCAAAATTAACGCCCGTTTGGTACCATAGTGCCTGACTAAACTGCTTCCAAAGTTCGAACCCAAGTCTGAAATTAGCGTTCTTAAAAATGATGATTTTTCTAAAAATACAACGTTTTGGAGATTTCGTGACTGAATTCGGTTTGGACAAAGATTCTTATCACTATTCCAAAATTAACGCCCGTTTGATACCATAGTGCCTGACTAAACTGCTTCCAAAGTTCGAACCCAAGTCTGAAATTAGCGTTCATAAAAATTATGATTTTTCTAAAAATACAACTTTATGGAGATTTTATGACTGAATTCAGTTTGGACAAAGATTCTTATCACTATTCCAAAATTTCAACCCGTTTGGTACCATAGTGCCTGAAAATACTGCTTCCAAAGATCGAACCCAAGTCTGAAATAAGCGTTCATAAAAATGATGATTCTTCTAAAAATACAATTTTTTGGAGATTTTGTGACTGAATTCGGTTTGGACAAAGATTCTTATATCTATTCAAAAATTTGGACTCGTTTGGTACCATAATGACTGACTAAACTGCTTCCAAAGTTCGAACCCAAGTCTGAAATAAGCGTTCATAAAAATGATGATTTTTCTGAAAATACAACTTTATGGAGATTTTATGACTGAATTCAGTTTGGACAAAGATTCTTATCACTATTCCAAAATTTCAACCCGTTTGGTACCATAGTGCCTGAAAATACTGCTTCCAAAGATCGAACCCAAGTCTGAAATTAGCGTTCATAAAAATGATGATTTTTTTAAAAATACAACTTTTTGGAGATTTTCTTACTGAATTCGGTTTGGACAAAGATTCTTACCACTATTCCAAAATTTGGGCTCGTTTGGTCCCATAATGACTGAAAAAATTGCTTCCAAAGATCGAACCCAAGTCTGATATAAGCGTCCATAAAAATGATGATTCTTCTAAAAATACAACTTTATCGAGATTTTATGACTGCATTCAGTTTGGACAATGATTCTTATCACTATTCCAAAATTAACGCCCGTTTGATACCATAGTGCCTGACTAAACTGCTTCCAAAGTTCGAACCCAAGTCTGAAATTAGCGTTCATAAAAATGATGATTTTTCTAAAAATACAACTTTTTGGAGATTTCGTGACTGAATTCGTTTTGGACAAAGATTCTTATCACTATTCCAAAATTTGGGCTCGTTTGGTCCCATAATGACTGAAAAAATTGCTTCCAAAGATCGAACCCAAGTCTGAAATTAACGTCCATAAAAATGATGATTTTTCTAAAAATACAACTTTTTGGAGATTTTGTGACTCAATTCGGTTTGGACAAAGATTCATATCACTATTCCAAAATTTGGGCTCGTTTGGTACCATAATGACAGACTAAACTGCTTCCAAAGTTCGAACCCAAGTCTGATATAAGCGTTCATAAAAATGATGATTCTTCTAAAAATACAACTTTATGGAGATTTTATGACTGCATTCAGTTTGGACAATGATTCTTATCACTATTCCAAAATTAACGCCCGTTTGATACCATAGTGCCTGACTAAACTGCTTCCAAAGTTCGAACCCAAGTCTGAAATTAGCGTTCATAAAAATGATGATTTTTCTAAAAATACAACTTTATGGAGATTTTATGACTGAATTCAGTTTGGACAAAGATTCTTATCACTATTCCAAAATTTCAACCCGTTTGGTACCATAGTGCCTGAAAATACTGCTTCCAAAGATCGAACCCAAGTCTGAAATAAGCGTTCATAAAAATGATGATTCTTCTAAAAATACAATTTTTTGGAGATTTTGTGTCCGAATTCGGTTTGGACAAAGATTCTTATATCTATTCAAAAATTTGGACTCGTTTGATACCATAATGACTGACTAAACTGCTTCCAAAGTTCGAACCCAAGTCTGAAATAAGCGTTCATAAAAATGAAGATTTTTCTAAAAATACAACTTTATGGAGATTTTATGACTGCATTCAGTTTGGACAATGATTCTTATCACTATTCCAAAATTTACGCCTGTTTGGTACCATAGTGCCTGACTAAACTGCTTCCAAAGTTCGAACCCAAGTCTGAAATAAGCGTTCTTAAAAATGATGATTTTTCTAAAAATACAACGTTTTGGAGATTTCGTGACTGAATTCGGTTTGGACAAAGATTCTTATCACTATTCCAAAATTTGGGTTCGTTTGGTACTATAATGACTGACTAAACTGCTTCCAAAGTTCGAACCCAAGTCTGAAATAAGCGTCCATAAAAATGATGATTTTTCTAAAAATACAACTTTATGGAGATTTTATGACTGAATTCAGTTTGGACAAAGTTTATCATATCTATTCAAAAATTTGGGCTCGTTTGGTACCATAATGACAGACTAAACTGCTTCCAAAGTTCGAACCCAAGTCTGAAATAAGCGTCCATAAAAATGATGATTTTTCTAAAAATACAACTTTATGGAGATTTTATGACTGAATTCAGTTTGGACAAAGTTTATCATATCTTTTCAAAAATTTGGGCTCGTTTGTTACCATAATGACAAGCTAAACTGCTTCCAAAGTTCGAACCCAAGTCTGAAATAAGCGTTCATAAAAATGATGATTTTTCTGAAAATACAACTTTATGGAGATTTTATGACTGAATTCAGTTTGGACAAAGTTTATCATATCTTTTCAAAAATTTGGGCTCGTTTGTTACCATAATGACAGTCTAAACTGCTTCCAAAGTTCGAACCCTAGTCTGAAATAAGCGTCCATAAAAATGATGATTTTTTTAAAAATACAACATTTTGGAGATTTTCTTACTGAATTCGGTTTGGACAAAGATTCTTACCACTATTCCAAAATTTGGGCTCGTTTGGTCCCATAATGACTGAAAAAATTGCTTCCAAAGATCGAACCCAAGTCTGAAATTATCGTTCTTAAAAATGATGATTTTTCTAAAAATACAACTTTATGGAGATTTTATGACTGAATTCAGTTTGGACAAAGATTCTTATCACTATTCCAAAATGTCAACCCGTTTGGTACCATAGTGCCTGAAAATACTGCTTCCAAAGATCGAACCCAAGTCTGAAATTAGCGTTCTTAAAAATGATGATTTTTCTAAAAATACAACGTTTTGGAGATTTCGTGACTGAATTCGGTTTGGACAAAGATTCTTACCACTATTCCAAAATTTGGGCTCGTTTGGTACCATAATGACTGAAAAAATTGCTTCCAAAGTTCGAACCCAAGTCTGAAATAAGCGTCCATAAAAATGATGATTTTTCTAAAAATACAACTTTATGGAGATTTTATGACTGAATTCAGTTTGGACAAAGTTTATCATATCTTTTCAAAAATTTGGGCTCGTTTGTTACCATAATGACAGGCTAAACTGCTTCCAAAGTTCGAACCCAAGTCTGAAATAAGCGTCCATAAAAATGATGATTTTTCTAAAAATACAACTTTATGGAGATTTTATGACTGAATTCAGTTTGGACAAAGTTTATCATATCTTTTCAAAAATTTGGGCTCGTTTGTTACCATTATGACAGGCTAAACTGCTTCCAAAGTTCGAACCCAAGTCTGAAATAAGCGTCCATATAAATGATGATTTTTTAAAAAATAACACTATATGGAGAATTATAAAATGGATTCGATTTGTAGTACGATTCTTACCCTTATTTCAAAATTTACGCCCGTTTGGTACCATAGTGCCTGACTAAACTGCTTCCAAAGTTCGAACCCAAGTCTGAAATTAGCGTTCTTAAAAATGATGATTTTTCTAAAAATACAACTTTATGGAGATTTTATGACTGAATTCAGTTTGGACAAAGATTCTTATCACTATTCCAAAATTTCAACCCGTTTGGTACCATAGTGCCTGAAAATACTGCTTCCAAAGATCGAACCCAAGTCTGAAATAAGCGTTCATAAAAATGATGATTCTTCTAAAAATACAATTTTTTGGAGATTTTGTGACTGAATTCGGTTTGGACAAAGATTCTTATATCTATTCAAAAATTTGGACTCGTTTGGTACCATAATGACAGACTAAACTGCTTCCAAAGTTCGAACCCAAGTCTGAAATAAGCGTTCATAAAAATGATGATTTTTCTAAAAATACAACTTTATGGAGATTTTATGACTGAATTCAGTTTGGACAAAGATTCTTATCACTATTCCAAAATTTCAACCCGTTTGGTACCATAGTGCCTTAAAATACTGCTTCCAAAGATCGAACCCAAGTCTGAAATAAGCGTTCATAAAAATGATGATTCTTCTAAAAATACAATTTTTTGGAGATTTTGTGACTGAATTCGGTTTGGACAAAGATTCTTATATCTATTCAAAAATTTGGACTCGTTTGGTACCATAATGACTGACTAAACTGCTTCCAAAGTTCGAACCCAAGTCTGAAATAAGCGTTCATATAAATGAAGATTTTTCTAAAAATACAACTTTATGGAGATTTTATGACTGCATTCAGTTTGGACAATGATTCTTATCACTATTCCCAAATTTACGCCCGTTTGGTACCATAGTGCCTGACTAAACTGCTTCCAAAGTTCGAACCCAAGTCTGAAATTAGCGTTCTTAAAAATGATGATTTTTCTAAAAATACAACGTTTTGGAGATTTCGTGACTGAATTCGGTTTGGACAAAGATTCTTATCACTATTCCAAAATTTCGGCTCGTTTGGTAGTATAATGACTGACTAAACTGCTTCCAAAGTTCGAACCCAAGTCTGAAATTATCGTTCTTAAAAATGATGATTTTTCTAAAAATACAACTTTTTGGAGATTTTGTGACTGAATTCGGTTTGGACAAAGATTCTTATATCTATTCAAAAATTTGGGCTCGTTTGGTACCATAACGACAGACTAAACTGCTTCCAAAGTTCGAACCCAAGTCTGAAATAAGCGTCCATAAAAATGATGATTTTTCTAAAAATACAACTTTATGGAGATTTTATGACTGAATTCAGTTTGGACAAAGTTTATCATATCTTTTCAAAAATTTGGGCTCGTTTGTTACCATAATGACAGGCTAAACTGCTTCCAAAGTTCGAACCCAAGTCTGAAATAAGCGTTCATAAAAATGATGATTTTTCTAAAAATACAACTTTATGGAGATTTTATGACTGCATTCAGTTTGGACAATGATTCTTATCACGATTCCCAAATTTACGCCCGTTTGGTACCATAGTGCCTGACTAAACTGCTTCCAAAGTTCGAACCCAAGTCTGAAATTATCGTTCTTAAAAATGATGATTTTTCTAAAAATACAACTTTATGGAGATTTTATGACTGAATTCAGTTTGGACAAAGATTCTTATCTTTATTCCAAAATTTCAACCCGTTTGGTACCATAGTGCCTGAAAATACTGCTTCCAAAGATCGAACCCAAGTCTGAAATTAGCGTTCATAAAAATGATGATTTTTTTAAAAATACAACATTTTGGAGATTTTCTTACTGAATTCGGTTTGGACAAAGATTCTTACCACTATTCCAAAATTTGGGCTCGTTTGGTCCCATAATGACTGAAAAAATTGCTTCCAAAGATCGAACCCAATTCTGATATAAGCGTCCATAAAAATGATGATTCTTCTAAAAATACAACTTTATCGAGATTTTATGACTGCATTCAGTTTGGACAATGATTCTTATCACTATTCCAAAATTAACGCCCGTTTGATACCATAGTGCCTGACTAAACTGCTTCCAAAGTTCGAACCCAAGTCTGAAATTAGCGTTCATAAAAATGATGATTTTTCTAAAAATACAACTTTTTGGAGATTTCGTGACTGAATTCGGTTTGGACAAAGATTCTTATCACTATTCCAAAATTTGGGCTAGTTTGGTCCCATAATGACTGAAAAAAATGCTTCCAAAGATCGAACCCAAGTCTGAAATTAACGTCCATAAAAATGATGATTTTTCTAAAAATACAACTTTTTGGAGATTTTGTGACTGAATTCGGTTTGGACAAAGATTCATATCACTATTCCAAAATTTGGGCTCGTTTGGTACCATAATGACTGACTAAACTGCTTCCAAAGTTCGAACCCAAGTCTGAAATAAGCGTTCATAAAAATGAAGATTTTTCTAAAAATACAACTTTATGGAGATTTTATGACTGCATTCAGTTTGGACAATGATTCTTATCACTATTCCCAAATTTACGCCCGTTTGGTACCATAGTGCCTGACTAAACTGCTTCCAAAGTTCGAACCCAAGTCTGAAATTAGCGTTCTTAAAAATGATTATTTTTCTAAAAATACAACGTTTTGGAGATTTCGTGACTGAATTCGGTTTGGACAAAGATTCTTATCACTATTCCAAAATTTGGGCTCGTTTGGTACTATAATGACTGACTAAACTGCTTCCAAAGTTCGAACCCAAGTCTGAAATTATCGTTCTTAAAAATGATGATTTTTCTAAAAATACAACTTTTTGGAGATTTTGTGACTGAATTCGGTTTGGACAAAGATTCTTATATCTATTCAAAAATTTGGGCTCGTTTGGTACCATAATGACAGACTAAACTGCTTCCAAAGTTCGAACCCAAGTCTGAAATTAGCGTTCATAAAAATGATGATTTTTTAAAAAATACAACATTTTGGAGATTTTCTTACTGAATTCGGTTTGGACAAAGATTCTTACCACTATTCCAAAATTTGGGCTCGTTTGGTCCCATAATGACTGAAAAAATTGCTTCCAAAGATCGAACCCAAGTCTGATATAAGCGTCCATAAAAATGATGATTCTTCTAAAAATACAACTTTATCGAGATTTTATGACTGCATTCAGTTTGGACAATGATTCTTATCACTATTCCAAAATTAACGCCCGTTTGATACCATAGTGCCTGACTAAACTGCTTCCAAAGTTCGAACTTAAGTCTGAAATTAGCGTTCATAAAAATGATGATTTTTCTAAAAATACAACTTTTTGGAGATTTCGTGACTGAATTCGGTTTGGACAAAGATTCTTATCACTATTCCAAAATTTGGGCTCGTTTGGTCCCATAATGACTGAAAAAATTGCTTCCAAAGATCGAACCCAAGTCTGAAATTAACGTCCATAAAAATGATGATTTTTCTAAAAATACAACTTTTTGGAGATTTTGTGACTGAATTCGGTTTGGACAAAGATTCATATCACTATTCCAAAATTTGGGCTCGTTTGGTACCATAATTACTGACTAAACTGCTTCCAAAGTTCGAACCCAAGTCTGAAATAAGCGTTCATAAAAATGAAGATTTTTCTAAAAATACAACTTTATGGAGATTTTATGACTGCATTCAGTTTGGACAATGATTCTTATCACTATTCCCAAATTTACGCCCGTTTGGTACCATAGTGCCTGACTAAACTGCTTCCAAAGTTCGAACCCAAGTCTGAAATTAGCGTTCTTAAAAATGATTATTTTTCTAAAAATACAACGTTTTGGAGATTTCGTGACTGAATTCGGTTTGGACAAAGATTCTTATCACTATTCCAAAATTTGGGCTCGTTTGGTACTATAATGACTGACTAAACTGCTTCCAAAGTTCGAACCCAAGTCTGAAATTATCGTTCTTAAAAATGATGATATTTCTAAAAATACAACTTTTTGGAGATTTTGTGACTGAATTCGGTTTGGACAAAGATTCTTATATCTATTCAAAAATTTGGGCTCGTTTGGTACCATAATGACAGACTAAACTGCTTCCAAAGTTCGAACCCAAGTCTGAAATAAGCGTCCATAAAAATGATGATTTTTCTAAAAATACAACTTTATGGAGATTTTATGACTGAATTCAGTTTGGACAAAGTTTATCATATCTTTTCAAAAATTTGGGCTCGTTTGTTACCATTATGACAGGCTAAACTGCTTCCAAAGTTCGAACCCAAGTCTGAAATAAGCGTCCATATAAATGATGATTTTTTAAAAAATAACACTATATGGAGAATTATAAAATGGATTCGATTTGTAGTACGATTCTTACCCTTATTTCAAAATTTACGCCCGTTTGGTACCATAGTGCCTGACTAAACTGCTTCCAAAGTTCGAACCCAAGTCTGAAATTAGCGTTCTTAAAAATGATGATTTTTCTAAAAATACAACTTTATGGAGATTTTATGACTGAATTCAGTTTGGACAAAGATTCTTATCACTATTCCAAAATTAACGCCCGTTTGATACCATAGTGCCTGACTAAACTGCTTCCAAAGTTCGAACTTAAGTCTGAAATTAGCGTTCATAAAAATGATGATTTTTCTAAAAATACAACTTTTTGGAGATTTTGTGACTGAATTCGGTTTGGACAAAGATTCATATCACTATTCCAAAATTTGGGCTCGTTTGGTACCATAGTGCCTGACTAAACTGCTTCCAAAGTTCGAACCCAAGTCGGAAATTATCGTTCTTAAAAATGATGATTTTTCTAAAAATACAACTTTATGGAGATTTTATGACTGAATTAAGTTTGGACAAAGATTCTTATCATTATTCCAAAATTTCAACCCGTTTGGTACCATAGTGCCTGAAAATACTGCTTCCAAAGATCGAACCCAAGTCTGAAATTAGCGTTCATAAAAATGATGATTTTTTAAAAAATACAACATTTTGGAGATTTTCTTACTGAATTCGGTTTGGACAAAGATTCTTACCACTATTCCAAAATTTGGGCTCGTTTGGTCCCATAATGACTGAAAAAATTGCTTCCAAAGATCGAACCCAAGTCTGATATAAGCGTCCATAAAAATGATGATTCTTCTAAAAATACAACTTTATCGAGATTTTATGACTGCATTCAGTTTGGACAATGATTCTTATCACTATTCCAAAATTAACGCCCGTTTGATACCATAGTGCCTGACTAAACTGCTTCCAAAGTTCGAACTTAAGTCTGAAATTAGCGTTCATAAAAATGATGATTTTTCTAAAAATACAACTTTTTGGAGATTTCGTGACTGAATTCGGTTTGGACAAAGATTCTTATCACTATTCCAAAATTTGGGCTCGTTTGGTCCCATAATGACTGAAAAAATTGCTTCCAAAGATCGAACCCAAGTCTGAAATTAACGTCCATAAAAATGATGATTTTTCTAAAAATACAACTTTTTGGAGATTTTGTGACTGAATTCGGTTTGGACAAAGATTCATATCACTATTCCAAAATTTGGGCTCGTTTGGTACCATAATTACTGACTAAACTGCTTCCAAAGTTCGAACCCAAGTCTGAAATAAGCGTTCATAAAAATGAAGATTTTTCTAAAAATACAACTTTATGGAGATTTTATGACTGCATTCAGTTTGGACAATGATTCTTATCACTATTCCCAAATTTACGCCCGTTTGGTACCATAGTGCCTGACTAAACTGCTTCCAAAGTTCGAACCCTAGTCTGAAATAAGCGTCCATAAAAATGATGATTTTTTTAAAAATACAACATTTTGGAGATTTTCTTACTGAATTCGGTTTGGACAAAGATTCTTACCACTATTCCAAAATTTGGGCTCGTTTGGTCCCATAATGACTGAAAAAATTGCTTCCAAAGATCGAACCCAAGTCTGAAATTATCGTTCTTAAAAATGATGATTTTTCTAAAAATACAACTTTATGGAGATTTTATGACTGAATTCAGTTTGGACAAAGATTCTTATCACTATTCCAAAATGTCAACCCGTTTGGTACCATAGTGCCTGAAAATACTGCTTCCAAAGATCGAACCCAAGTCTGAAATTAGCGTTCTTAAAAATGATGATTTTTCTAAAAATACAACGTTTTGGAGATTTCGTGACTGAATTCGGTTTGGACAAAGATTCTTACCACTATTCCAAAATTTGGGCTCGTTTGGTACCATAATGACTGAAAAAATTGCTTCCAAAGTTCGAACCCAAGTCTGAAATAAGCGTCCATAAAAATGATGATTTTTCTAAAAATACAACTTTATGGAGATTTTATGACTGAATTCAGTTTGGACAAAGTTTATCATATCTTTTCAAAAATTTGGGCTCGTTTGTTACCATAATGACAGGCTAAACTGCTTCCAAAGTTCGAACCCAAGTCTGAAATAAGCGTCCATAAAAATGATGATTTTTCTAAAAATACAACTTTATGGAGATTTTATGACTGAATTCAGTTTGGACAAAGTTTATCATATCTTTTCAAAAATTTGGGCTCGTTTGTTACCATTATGACAGGCTAAACTGCTTCCAAAGTTCGAACCCAAGTCTGAAATAAGCGTCCATATAAATGATGATTTTTTAAAAAATAACACTATATGGAGAATTATAAAATGGATTCGATTTGTAGTACGATTCTTACCCTTATTTCAAAATTTACGCCCGTTTGGTACCATAGTGCCTGACTAAACTGCTTCCAAAGTTCGAACCCAAGTCTGAAATTAGCGTTCTTAAAAATGATGATTTTTCTAAAAATACAACTTTATGGAGATTTTATGACTGAATTCAGTTTGGACAAAGATTCTTATCACTATTCCAAAATTTCAACCCGTTTGGTACCATAGTGCCTGAAAATACTGCTTCCAAAGATCGAACCCAAGTCTGAAATAAGCGTTCATAAAAATGATGATTCTTCTAAAAATACAATTTTTTGGAGATTTTGTGACTGAATTCGGTTTGGACAAAGATTCTTATATCTATTCAAAAATTTGGACTCGTTTGGTACCATAATGACAGACTAAACTGCTTCCAAAGTTCGAACCCAAGTCTGAAATAAGCGTTCATAAAAATGATGATTTTTCTAAAAATACAACTTTATGGAGATTTTATGACTGAATTCAGTTTGGACAAAGATTCTTATCACTATTCCAAAATTTCAACCCGTTTGGTACCATAGTGCCTGAAAATACTGCTTCCAAAGATCGAACCCAAGTCTGAAATAAGCGTTCATAAAAATGATGATTCTTCTAAAAATACAATTTTTTGGAGATTTTGTGACTGAATTCGGTTTGGACAAAGATTCTTATATCTATTCAAAAATTTGGACTCGTTTGGTACCATAATGACTGACTAAACTGCTTCCAAAGTTCGAACCCAAGTCTGAAATAAGCGTTCATATAAATGAAGATTTTTCTAAAAATACAACTTTATGGAGATTTTATGACTGCATTCAGTTTGGACAATGATTCTTATCACTATTCCCAAATTTACGCCCGTTTGGTACCATAGTGCCTGACTAAACTGCTTCCAAAGTTCGAACCCAAGTCTGAAATTAGCGTTCTTAAAAATGATGATTTTTCTAAAAATACAACGTTTTGGAGATTTCGTGACTGAATTCGGTTTGGACAAAGATTCTTATCACTATTCCAAAATTTCGGCTCGTTTGGTAGTATAATGACTGACTAAACTGCTTCCAAAGTTCGAACCCAAGTCTGAAATTATCGTTCTTAAAAATGATGATTTTTCTAAAAATACAACTTTTTGGAGATTTTGTGACTGAATTCGGTTTGGACAAAGATTCTTATATCTATTCAAAAATTTGGGCTCGTTTGGTACCATAACGACAGACTAAACTGCTTCCAAAGTTCGAACCCAAGTCTGAAATAAGCGTCCATAAAAATGATGATTTTTCTAAAAATACAACTTTATGGAGATTTTATGACTGAATTCAGTTTGGACAAAGATTCTTATCTTTATTCCAAAATTTCAACCCGTTTGGTACCATAGTGCCTGAAAATACTGCTTCCAAAGATCGAACCCAAGTCTGAAATTAGCGTTCATAAAAATGATGATTTTTTTAAAAATACAACATTTTGGAGATTTTCTTACTGAATTCGGTTTGGACAAAGATTCTTACCACTATTCCAAAATTTGGGCTCGTTTGGTCCCATAATGACTGAAAAAATTGCTTCCAAAGATCGAACCCAATTCTGATATAAGCGTCCATAAAAATGATGATTCTTCTAAAAATACAACTTTATCGAGATTTTATGACTGCATTCAGTTTGGACAATGATTCTTATCACTATTCCAAAATTAACGCCCGTTTGATACCATAGTGCCTGACTAAACTGCTTCCAAAGTTCGAACCCAAGTCTGAAATTAGCGTTCATAAAAATGATGATTTTTCTAAAAATACAACTTTTTGGAGATTTCGTGACTGAATTCGGTTTGGACAAAGATTCTTATCACTATTCCAAAATTTGGGCTAGTTTGGTCCCATAATGACTGAAAAAAATGCTTCCAAAGATCGAACCCAAGTCTGAAATTAACGTCCATAAAAATGATGATTTTTCTAAAAATACAACTTTTTGGAGATTTTGTGACTGAATTCGGTTTGGACAAAGATTCATATCACTATTCCAAAATTTGGGCTCGTTTGGTACCATAATGACTGACTAAACTGCTTCCAAAGTTCGAACCCAAGTCTGAAATAAGCGTTCATAAAAATGAAGATTTTTCTAAAAATACAACTTTATGGAGATTTTATGACTGCATTCAGTTTGGACAATGATTCTTATCACTATTCCCAAATTTACGCCCGTTTGGTACCATAGTGCCTGACTAAACTGCTTCCAAAGTTCGAACCCAAGTCTGAAATTAGCGTTCTTAAAAATGATTATTTTTCTAAAAATACAACGTTTTGGAGATTTCGTGACTGAATTCGGTTTGGACAAAGATTCTTATCACTATTCCAAAATTTGGGCTCGTTTGGTACTATAATGACTGACTAAACTGCTTCCAAAGTTCGAACCCAAGTCTGAAATTATCGTTCTTAAAAATGATGATTTTTCTAAAAATACAACTTTTTGGAGATTTTGTGACTGAATTCGGTTTGGACAAAGATTCTTATATCTATTCAAAAATTTGGGCTCGTTTGGTACCATAATGACAGACTAAACTGCTTCCAAAGTTCGAACCCAAGTCTGAAATTAGCGTTCATAAAAATGATGATTTTTTAAAAAATACAACATTTTGGAGATTTTCTTACTGAATTCGGTTTGGACAAAGATTCTTACCACTATTCCAAAATTTGGGCTCGTTTGGTCCCATAATGACTGAAAAAATTGCTTCCAAAGATCGAACCCAAGTCTGATATAAGCGTCCATAAAAATGATGATTCTTCTAAAAATACAACTTTATCGAGATTTTATGACTGCATTCAGTTTGGACAATGATTCTTATCACTATTCCAAAATTAACGCCCGTTTGATACCATAGTGCCTGACTAAACTGCTTCCAAAGTTCGAACTTAAGTCTGAAATTAGCGTTCATAAAAATGATGATTTTTCTAAAAATACAACTTTTTGGAGATTTCGTGACTGAATTCGGTTTGGACAAAGATTCTTATCACTATTCCAAAATTTGGGCTCGTTTGGTCCCATAATGACTGAAAAAATTGCTTCCAAAGATCGAACCCAAGTCTGAAATTAACGTCCATAAAAATGATGATTTTTCTAAAAATACAACTTTTTGGAGATTTTGTGACTGAATTCGGTTTGGACAAAGATTCATATCACTATTCCAAAATTTGGGCTCGTTTGGTACCATAATTACTGACTAAACTGCTTCCAAAGTTCGAACCCAAGTCTGAAATAAGCGTTCATAAAAATGAAGATTTTTCTAAAAATACAACTTTATGGAGATTTTATGACTGCATTCAGTTTGGACAATGATTCTTATCACTATTCCCAAATTTACGCCCGTTTGGTACCATAGTGCCTGACTAAACTGCTTCCAAAGTTCGAACCCAAGTCTGAAATTAGCGTTCTTAAAAATGATTATTTTTCTAAAAATACAACGTTTTGGAGATTTCGTGACTGAATTCGGTTTGGACAAAGATTCTTATCACTATTCCAAAATTTGGGCTCGTTTGGTACTATAATGACTGACTAAACTGCTTCCAAAGTTCGAACCCAAGTCTGAAATTATCGTTCTTAAAAATGATGATATTTCTAAAAATACAACTTTTTGGAGATTTTGTGACTGAATTCGGTTTGGACAAAGATTCTTATATCTATTCAAAAATTTGGGCTCGTTTGGTACCATAATGACAGACTAAACTGCTTCCAAAGTTCGAACCCAAGTCTGAAATAAGCGTCCATAAAAATGATGATTTTTCTAAAAATACAACTTTATGGAGATTTTATGACTGAATTCAGTTTGGACAAAGTTTATCATATCTTTTCAAAAATTTGGGCTCGTTTGTTACCATTATGACAGGCTAAACTGCTTCCAAAGTTCGAACCCAAGTCTGAAATAAGCGTCCATATAAATGATGATTTTTTAAAAAATAACACTATATGGAGAATTATAAAATGGATTCGATTTGTAGTACGATTCTTACCCTTATTTCAAAATTTACGCCCGTTTGGTACCATAGTGCCTGACTAAACTGCTTCCAAAGTTCGAACCCAAGTCTGAAATTAGCGTTCTTAAAAATGATGATTTTTCTAAAAATACAACTTTATGGAGATTTTATGACTGAATTCAGTTTGGACAAAGATTCTTATCACTATTCCAAAATTAACGCCCGTTTGATACCATAGTGCCTGACTAAACTGCTTCCAAAGTTCGAACTTAAGTCTGAAATTAGCGTTCATAAAAATGATGATTTTTCTAAAAATACAACTTTTTGGAGATTTTGTGACTGAATTCGGTTTGGACAAAGATTCATATCACTATTCCAAAATTTGGGCTCGTTTGGTACCATAGTGCCTGACTAAACTGCTTCCAAAGTTCGAACCCAAGTCGGAAATTATCGTTCTTAAAAATGATGATTTTTCTAAAAATACAACTTTATGGAGATTTTATGACTGAATTAAGTTTGGACAAAGATTCTTATCATTATTCCAAAATTTCAACCCGTTTGGTACCATAGTGCCTGAAAATACTGCTTCCAAAGATCGAACCCAAGTCTGAAATTAGCGTTCATAAAAATGATGATTTTTTAAAAAATACAACATTTTGGAGATTTTCTTACTGAATTCGGTTTGGACAAAGATTCTTACCACTATTCCAAAATTTGGGCTCGTTTGGTCCCATAATGACTGAAAAAATTGCTTCCAAAGATCGAACCCAAGTCTGATATAAGCGTCCATAAAAATGATGATTCTTCTAAAAATACAACTTTATCGAGATTTTATGACTGCATTCAGTTTGGACAATGATTCTTATCACTATTCCAAAATTAACGCCCGTTTGATACCATAGTGCCTGACTAAACTGCTTCCAAAGTTCGAACTTAAGTCTGAAATTAGCGTTCATAAAAATGATGATTTTTCTAAAAATACAACTTTTTGGAGATTTCGTGACTGAATTCGGTTTGGACAAAGATTCTTATCACTATTCCAAAATTTGGGCTCGTTTGGTCCCATAATGACTGAAAAAATTGCTTCCAAAGATCGAACCCAAGTCTGAAATTAACGTCCATAAAAATGATGATTTTTCTAAAAATACAACTTTTTGGAGATTTTGTGACTGAATTCGGTTTGGACAAAGATTCATATCACTATTCCAAAATTTGGGCTCGTTTGGTACCATAATTACTGACTAAACTGCTTCCAAAGTTCGAACCCAAGTCTGAAATAAGCGTTCATAAAAATGAAGATTTTTCTAAAAATACAACTTTATGGAGATTTTATGACTGCATTCAGTTTGGACAATGATTCTTATCACTATTCCCAAATTTACGCCCGTTTGGTACCATAGTGCCTGACTAAACTGCTTCCAAAGTTCGAACCCAAGTCTGAAATTAGCGTTCTTAAAAATGATTATTTTTCTAAAAATACAACGTTTTGGAGATTTCGTGACTGAATTCGGTTTGGACAAAGATTCTTATCACTATTCCAAAATTTGGGCTCGTTTGGTACTATAATGACTGACTAAACTGCTTCCAAAGTTCGAACCCAAGTCTGAAATTATCGTTCTTAAAAATGATGATATTTCTAAAAATACAACTTTTTGGAGATTTTGTGACTGAATTCGGTTTGGACAAAGATTCTTATATCTATTCAAAAATTTGGGCTCGTTTGGTACCATAATGACAGACTAAACTGCTTCCAAAGTTCGAACCCAAGTCTGAAATAAGCGTCCATAAAAATGATGATTTTTCTAAAAATACAACTTTATGGAGATTTTATGACTGAATTCAGTTTGGACAAAGTTTATCATATCTTTTCAAAAATTTGGGCTCGTTTGTTACCATTATGACAGGCTAAACTGCTTCCAAAGTTCGAACCCAAGTCTGAAATAAGCGTCCATATAAATGATGATTTTTTAAAAAATAACACTATATGGAGAATTATAAAATGGATTCGATTTGTAGTACGATTCTTACCCTTATTTCAAAATTTACGCCCGTTTGGTACCATAATGACTGAAAAAATTGCTTCCAAAGATCGAACCCAAGTCTGATATAAGCGTCCATAAAAATGATGATTCTTCTAAAAATACAACTTTATCGAGATTTTATGACTGCATTCAGTTTGGACAATGATTCTTATCACTATTCCAAAATTAACGCCCGTTTGATACCATAGTGCCTGACTAAACTGCTTCCAAAGTTCGAACTTAAGTCTGAAATTAGCGTTCATAAAAATGATGATTTTTCTAAAAATACAACTTTTTGGAGATTTCGTGACTGAATTCGGTTTGGACAAAGATTCTTATCACTATTCCAAAATTTGGGCTCGTTTGGTCCCATAATGACTGAAAAAATTGCTTCCAAAGATCGAACCCAAGTCTGAAATTAACGTCCATAAAAATGATGATTTTTCTAAAAATACAACTTTTTGGAGATTTTGTGACTGAATTCGGTTTGGACAAAGATTCATATCACTATTCCAAAATTTGGGCTCGTTTGGTACCATAATTACTGACTAAACTGCTTCCAAAGTTCGAACCCAAGTCTGAAATAAGCGTTCATAAAAATGAAGATTTTTCTAAAAATACAACTTTATGGAGATTTTATGACTGCATTCAGTTTGGACAATGATTCTTATCACTATTCCCAAATTTACGCCCGTTTGGTACCATAGTGCCTGACTAAACTGCTTCCAAAGTTCGAACCCAAGTCTGAAATTAGCGTTCTTAAAAATGATTATTTTTCTAAAAATACAACGTTTTGGAGATTTCGTGACTGAATTCGGTTTGGACAAAGATTCTTATCACTATTCCAAAATTTGGGCTCGTTTGGTACTATAATGACTGACTAAACTGCTTCCAAAGTTCGAACCCAAGTCTGAAATTATCGTTCTTAAAAATGATGATATTTCTAAAAATACAACTTTTTGGAGATTTTGTGACTGAATTCGGTTTGGACAAAGATTCTTATATCTATTCAAAAATTTGGGCTCGTTTGGTACCATAATGACAGACTAAACTGCTTCCAAAGTTCGAACCCAAGTCTGAAATAAGCGTCCATAAAAATGATGATTTTTCTAAAAATACAACTTTATGGAGATTTTATGACTGAATTCAGTTTGGACAAAGTTTATCATATCTTTTCAAAAATTTGGGCTCGTTTGTTACCATTATGACAGGCTAAACTGCTTCCAAAGTTCGAACCCAAGTCTGAAATAAGCGTCCATATAAATGATGATTTTTTAAAAAATAACACTATATGGAGAATTATAAAATGGATTCGATTTGTAGTACGATTCTTACCCTTATTTCAAAATTTACGCCCGTTTGGTACCATAGTGCCTGACTAAACTGCTTCCAAAGTTCGAACCCAAGTCTGAAATTAGCGTTCTTAAAAATGATGATTTTTCTAAAAATACAACTTTATGGAGATTTTATGACTGAATTCAGTTTGGACAAAGATTCTTATCACTATTCCAAAATTTCAACCCGTTTGGTGCCATAGTGCCTGACTAAACTGCTTCCAAAGTTCGAACCCAAGTCTGAAATAAGCGTTCATAAAAATGATGATTTTTCTGAAAATACAACTTTATGGAGATTTTATGACTGAATTCAGTTTGGACAAAGATTCTTATCACTATTCCAAAATTTCAACCCGTTTGGTACCATAGTGCCTGAAAATACTGATTCCAAAGATCGAACCCAAGTCTGAAATTAGCGTTCATAAAAATGATGATTTTTTTAAAAATACAACATTTTGGAGATTTTCTTACTGAATTCGGTTTGGACAAAGATTCTTACCACTATTCCAAAATTTGGGCTTGTTTGGTCCCATAATGACTGAAAAAATTGCTTCCAAAGATCGAACCCAAGTCTGATATAAGCGTCCATAAAAATGATGATTCTTCTAAAAATACAACTTTATCGAGATTTTATGACTGCATTCAGTTTGGACAATGATTCTTATCACTATTCCAAAATTAACGCCCGTTTGATACCATAGTGCCTGACTAAACTGCTTCCAAAGTTCGAACCCAAGTCTGAAATTAGCGTTCATAAAAATGATGATTTTTCTAAAAATACAACTTTTTGGAGATTTCGTGACTGAATTCGTTTTGGACAAAGATTCTTATCACTATTCCAAAATTTGGGCTCGTTTGGTCCCATAATGACTGAAAAAATTGCTTCCAAAGATCGAACCCAAGTCTGAAATTAACGTCCATAAAAATGATGATTTTTCTAAAAATACAACTTTTTGGAGATTTTGTGACTCAATTCGGTTTGGACAAAGATTCATATCACTATTCCAAAATTTGGGCTCGTTTGGTACCATAATGACAGACTAAACTGCTTCCAAAGTTCGAACCCAAGTCTGATATAAGCGTTCATAAAAATGATGATTCTTCTAAAAATACAACTTTATGGAGATTTTATGACTGCATTCAGTTTGGACAATGATTCTTATCACTATTCCAAAATTAACGCCCGTTTGATACCATAGTGCCTGACTAAACTGCTTCCAAAGTTCGAACCCAAGTCTGAAATAAGCGTTCATAAAAATGATGATTTTTCTAAAAATACAACTTTATGGAGATTTTATGACTGAATTCAGTTTGGACAAAGATTCTTATCACTATTCCAAAATTTCAACCCGTTTGGTACCAAAGTGCCTGAAAATACTGCTTCCAAAGATCGAACCCAAGTCTGAAATAAGCGTTCATAAAAATGATGATTCTTCTAAAAATACAATTTTTTGGAGATTTTGTGACTGAATTCGGTTTGGACAAATATTCTTATCCTTATTCCAAAATTTGGGCTCGGTTGGTACCATAGTGCCTGACTAAACTGCTTCCAAAGTTAGAACCCAAGTCTGAAATTAGCGTTCATAAAAATGATGATTTTTTTAAAAATACAACTTTTTGAAGATTTTCTTACTGAATTCGGTTTGGACAAAGATTCTTACTACTATTCCAAAATTTGGGCTCGTTTGGTACCATAATGACTGAAAAAATTGCTTCCAAAGATCGAACCCAAGTCTGAAATTAACGTCCATAAAAATGATGATTTTTCTAAAAATACAATTTTTTGGAGATTTTGTGACTGAATTCGGTTTGGACAAAGATTCTTATATCTATTCAAAAATTTGGACTCGTTTGGTACCATAATGACTGACTAAACTGCTTCCAAAGTTCGAACCCAAGTCTGAAATAAGCGTTCATAAAAATGAAGATTTTTCTAAAAATACAACTTTATGGAGATTTTATGACTGCATTCAGTTTGGACAATGATTCTTATCACTATTCCAAAATTTACGCCTGTTTGGTACCATAGTGCCTGACTAAACTGCTTCCAAAGTTCGAACCCAAGTCTGAAATAAGCGTTCTTAAAAATGATGATTTTTCTAAAAATACAACGTTTTGGAGATTTCGTGACTGAATTCGGTTTGGACAAAGATTCTTATCACTATTCCAAAATTTGGGTTCGTTTGGTACTATAATGACTGACTAAACTGCTTCCAAAGTTCGAACCCAAGTCTGAAATAAGCGTCCATAAAAATGATGATTTTTCTAAAAATACAACTTTATGGAGATTTTATGACTGAATTCAGTTTGGACAAAGTTTATCATATCTATTCAAAAATTTGGGCTCGTTTGGTACCATAATGACAGACTAAACTGCTTCCAAAGTTCGAACCCAAGTCTGAAATAAGCGTCCATAAAAATGATGATTTTTCTAAAAATACAACTTTATGGAGATTTTATGACTGAATTCAGTTTGGACAAAGTTTATCATATCTTTTCAAAAATTTGGGCTCGTTTGGTCCCATAATGACTGAAAAAATTGCTTCCAAAGATCGAACCCAAGTCTGAAATTATCGTTCTTAAAAATGATGATTTTTCTAAAAATACAACTTTATGGAGATTTTATGACTGAATTCAGTTTGGACAAAGATTCTTATCACTATTCCAAAATTTCAACCCGTTTGGTACCATAGTGCCTGAAAATACTGCTTCCAAAGATCGAACCCAAGTCTGAAATTAGCGTTCTTAAAAATGATGATTTTTCTAAAAATACAACGTTTTGGAGATTTCGTGACTGAATTCGGTTTGGACAAAGATTCTTATCACTATTCCAAAATTTCGGCTCGTTTGGTACTATAATGACTGACTAAACTGCTTCCAAAGTTCGAACCCAAGTCTGAAATTATCGTTCTTAAAAATTATGATTTTTCTAAAAATACAACTTTTTGGAGATTTTGTGACTGAATTCGGTTTGGACAAAGATTCTTATATCTATTCAAAAATTTGGGCTCGTTTGGTACCATAATGACAGACTAAACTGCTTCCAAAGTTCGAACCCAAGTCTGAAATAAGCGTCCATAAAAATGATGATTTTTCTAAAAATACAACTTTATGGAGATTTTATGACTGAATTCAGTTTGGACAAAGTTTATCATATCTTTTCAAAAATTTGGGCTCGTTTGTTACCATAATGACAGGCTAAACTGCTTCCAAAGTTCGAACCCAAGTCTGAAATAAGCGTCCATAAAAATGATGATTTTTCTAAAAATACAACTTTATGGAGATTTTATGACTGCATTCAGTTTGGACAATGATTCTTATCACGATTCCCAAATTTACGCCCGTTTGGTACCATAGTGCCTGACTAAACTGCTTCCAAAGTTCGAACCCAAGTCGGAAATTATCGTTCTTAAAAATGATGATTTTTCTAAAAATACAACTTTATGGAGATTTTATGACTGAATTCAGTTTGGACAAAGATTCTTATCACTATTCCAAAATTTCAACCCGTTTGGTACCATAGTGCCTGAAAATACTGCTTCCAAAGATCGAACCCAAGTCTGAAATTAGCGTTCATAAAAATGATGATTTTTTTTAAAATACAACATTTTGGAGATTTTCTTACTGAATTCGGTTTGGACAAAGATTCTTACCACTATTCCAAAATTTGGGCTCGTTTGGTCCCATAATGACTGTAAAAATTGCTTCCAAAGATCGAACCCAAGTCTGATATAAGCGTCCATAAAAATGATGATTCTTCTAAAAATACAACTTTATCGAGATTTTATGACTGCATTCAGTTTGGACAATGATTCTTATCACTATTCCAAAATTAACGCCCGTTTGATACCATAGTGCCTGACTAAACTGCTTCCAAAGTTCGAACCCAAGTCTGAAATTAGCGTTCATAAAAATGATGATTTTTCTAAAAATACAACTTTTTGGAGATTTCGTGACTGAATTCGGTTTGGACAAAGATTCATATCACTATTCCAAAATTTGGGCTCGTTTGGTACCATAATGACTGACTAAACTGCTTCCAAAGTTCGAACCCAAGTCTGAAATAAGCGTTCATAAAAATGAAGATTTTTCTAAAAATACAACTTTATGGAGATTTTATGACTGCATTCAGTTTGGACAATGATTCTTATCACTATTCCCAAATTTACGCCCGTTTGGTACCATAGTGCCTGACTAAACTGCTTCCAAAGTTCGAACCCAAGTCTGAAATTAGCGTTCTTAAAAATGATTATTTTTCTAAAAATACAACGTTTTGGAGATTTCGTGACTGAATTCGGTTTGGACAAAGATTCTTATCACTATTCCAAAATTTGGGCTCGTTTGGTACTATAATGACTGACTAAACTGCTTCCAAAGTTCGAACCCAAGTCTGAAATTATCGTTCTTAAAAATGATGATTTTTCTAAAAATACAACTTTTTGGAGATTTTGTGACTGAATTCGGTTTGGACAAAGATTCTTATATCTATTCAAAAATTTGGGCTCGTTTGGTACCATAATGACAGACTAAACTGCTTCCAAAGTTCGAACCCAAGTCTGAAATAAGCGTCCATAAAAATGATGATTTTTCTAAAAATACAACTTTATGGAGATTTTATGACTGAATTCAGTTTGGACAAAGTTTATCATATCTTTTCAAAAATTTGGGCTCGTTTGTTACCATTATGACAGGCTAAACTGCTTCCAAAGTTCGAACCCAAGTCTGAAATAAGCGTCCATATAAATGATGATTTTTTAAAAAATAACACTATATGGAGAATTATAAAATGGATTCGATTTGTAGTACGATTCTTACCCTTATTTCAAAATTTACGCCCGTTTGGTACCATAGTGCCTGACTAAACTGCTTCCAAAGTTCGAACCCAAGTCTGAAATTAGCGTTCTTAAAAATGATGATTTTTCTAAAAATACAACTTTATGGAGATTTTATGACTGAATTCAGTTTGGACAAAGATTCTTATCACTATTCCAAAATTTCAACCCGTTTGGTGCCATAGTGCCTGACTAAACTGCTTCCAAAGTTCGAACCCAAGTCTGAAATAAGCGTTCATAAAAATGATGATTTTTCTGAAAATACAACTTTATGGAGATTTTATGACTGAATTCAGTTTGGACAAAGATTCTTATCACTATTCCAAAATTTCAACCCGTTTGGTACCATAGTGCCTGAAAATACTGATTCCAAAGATCGAACCCAAGTCTGAAATTAGCGTTCATAAAAATGATGATTTTTTTAAAAATACAACATTTTGGAGATTTTCTTACTGAATTCGGTTTGGACAAAGATTCTTACCACTATTCCAAAATTTGGGCTTGTTTGGTCCCATAATGACTGAAAAAATTGCTTCCAAAGATCGAACCCAAGTCTGATATAAGCGTCCATAAAAATGATGATTCTTCTAAAAATACAACTTTATCGAGATTTTATGACTGCATTCAGTTTGGACAATGATTCTTATCACTATTCCAAAATTAACGCCCGTTTGATACCATAGTGCCTGACTAAACTGCTTCCAAAGTTCGAACCCAAGTCTGAAATTTGCGTTCATAAAAATTATGATTTTTCTAAAAATACAACATTTTGGTGATTTCGTGACTGAATTCGGTTTGGACAAAGATTCTTATCACTATTCCAAAATTTGGGCTCGTTTGGTCCCATAATGACTGAAAAAATTGCTTCCAAAGATCGAACCCAAGTCTGAAATTAACGTCCATAAAAATGATGATTTTTCTAAAAATACAACTTTTTGGAGATTTTGTGACTGAATTCGGTTTGGACAAAGATTCATATCACTATTCCAAAATTTGGGCTCGTTTGGTACCATAATGACAGACTAAACTGCTTCCAAAGTTCGAACCCAAGTCTGATATAAGCGTTCATAAAAATGATGATTCTTCTAAAAATACAACTTTATGGAGATTTTATGACTGCATTCAGTTTGGACAATGATTCTTATCACTATTCCAAAATTAACGCCCGTTTGATACCATAGTGCCTGACTAAACTGCTTCCAAAGTTCGAACCCAAGTCTGAAATTAGCGTTCATAAAAATGATGATTTTTCTAAAAATACAACTTTATGGAGATTTTATGACTGAATTCAGTTTGGACAAAGATTCTTATCACTATTCCAAAATTTCAACCCGTTTGGTACCATAGTGCCTGAAAATACTGCTTCCAAAGATCGAACCCAAGTCTGAAATAAGCGTTCATAAAAATGATGATTCTTCTAAAAATACAATTTTTTGGAGATTTTGTGACTGAATTCGGTTTGGACAAAGATTTTTATATCTATTCAAAAATTTGGACTCGTTTGGTACCATAATGACTGACTAAACTGCTTCCAAAGTTCGAACCCAAGTCTGAAATAAGCGTTCATAAAAATGAAGATTTTTCTAAATATACAACTTTATGGAGATTTTATGACTGCATTCAGTTTGGACAATGATTCTTATCACTATTCCCAAATTTACGCCCGTTTGGTACCATAGTGCCTGACTAAACTGCTTCCAAAGTTCGAACCCAAGTCTGAAATTAGCGTTCTTAAAAATGATTATTTTTCTAAAAATACAACGTTTTGGAGATTTTATGACTGAATTCGGTTTGGACAAAGATTCTTATCACTATTCCAAAATTTGGGCTCGTTTGGTACCATAATGACAGACTAAACTGCTTCCAAAGTTCGAACCCAAGTCTGAAATAAGCGTCCATAAAAATGATGATTTTTCTAAAAATACAACTTTATGGAGATTTTATGACTGAATTCAGTTTGGACAAAGTTTATCATATCTTTTCAAAAATTTGGGCTCGTTTGGTCCCATAATGACTGAAAAAATTGCTTCCAAAGATCGAACCCAAGTCTGAAATTATCGTTCTTAAAAATGATGATTTTTCTAAAAATACAACTTTATGGAGATTTTATGACTGAATTCAGTTTGGACAAAGATTCTTATCACTATTCCAAAATTTCAACCCGTTTGGTACCATAGTGCCTGAAAATACTGCTTCCAAAGATCGAACCCAAGTCTGAAATTAGCGTTCTTAAAAATGATGATTTTTCTAAAAATACAACGTTTTGGAGATTTCGTGACTGAATTCGGTTTGGACAAAGATTCTTATCACTATTCCAAAATTTCGGCTCGTTTGGTACTATAATGACTGACTAAACTGCTTCCAAAGTTCGAACCCAAGTCTGAAATTATCGTTCTTAAAAATTATGATTTTTCTAAAAATACAACTTTTTGGAGATTTTGTGACTGAATTCGGTTTGGACAAAGATTCTTATATTTATTCAAAAATTTGGGCTCGTTTGGTACCATAATGACAGACTAAACTGCTTCCAAAGTTCGAACCCAAGTCTGAAATAAGCGTCCATAAAAATGATGATTTTTCTAAAAATACAACTTTATGGAGATTTTATGACTGAATTCAGTTTGGACAAAGTTTATCATATCTTTTCAAAAATTTGGGCTCGTTTGTTACCATAATGACAGGCTAAACTGCTTCCAAAGTTCGAACCCAAGTCTGAAATAAGCGTCCATAAAAATGATGATTTTTCTAAAAATACAACTTTATGGAGATTTTATGACTGCATTCAGTTTGGACAATGATTCTTATCACGATTCCCAAATTTACGCCCGTTTGGTACCATAGTGCCTGACTAAACTGCTTCCAAAGTTCGAACCCAAGTCGGAAATTATCGTTCTTAAAAATGATGATTTTTCTAAAAATACAACTTTATGGAGATTTTATGACTGAATTCAGTTTGGACAAAGATTCTTATCACTATTCCAAAATTTCAACCCGTTTGGTACCATAGTGCCTGAAAATACTGCTTCCAAAGATCGAACCCAAGTCTGAAATTAGCGTTCATAAAAATGATGATTTTTTTAAAAATACAACATTTTGGAGATTTTCTTACTGAATTCGGTTTGGACAAAGATTCTTACCACTATTCCAAAATTTGGGCTCGTTTGGTCCCATAATGACTGTAAAAATTGCTTCCAAAGATCGAACCCAAGTCTGATATAAGCGTCCATAAAAATGATGATTCTTCTTAAAATACAACTTTATCGAGATTTTATGACTGCATTCAGTTTGGACAATGATTCTTATCACTATTCCAAAATTAACGCCCGTTTGATACCATAGTGCCTGACTAAACTGCTTCCAAAGTTCGAACCCAAGTCTGAAATTAGCGTTCATAAAAATGATGATTTTTCTAAAAATACAACTTTTTGGAGATTTCGTGACTGAATTCGGTTTGGACAAAGATTCATATCACTATTCCAAAATTTGGGCTCGTTTGGTACCATAATGACTGACTAAACTGCTTCCAAAGTTCGAACCCAAGTCTGAAATAAGCGTTCATAAAAATGAAGATTTTTCTAAAAATACAACTTTATGGAGATTTTATGACTGCATTCAGTTTGGACAATGATTCTTATCACTATTCCCAAATTTACGCCCGTTTGGTACCATAGTGCCTGACTAAACTGCTTCCAAAGTTCGAACCCAAGTCTGAAATTAGCGTTCTTAAAAATGATTATTTTTCTAAAAATACAACGTTTTGGAGATTTCGTGACTGAATTCGGTTTGGACAAAGATTCTTATCACTATTCCAAAATTTGGGCTCGTTTGGTACTATAATGACTGACTAAACTGCTTCCAAAGTTCGAACCCAAGTCTGAAATTATCGTTCTTAAAAATGATGATTTTTCTAAAAATACAACTTTTTGGAGATTTTGTGACTGAATTCGGTTTGGACAAAGATTCTTATATCTATTCAAAAATTTGGGCTCGTTTGGTACCATAATGACAGACTAAACTGCTTCCAAAGTTCGAACCCAAGTCTGAAATAAGCGTCCATAAAAATGATGATTTTTCTAAAAATACAACTTTATGGAGATTTTATGACTGAATTCAGTTTGGACAAAGTTTATCATATCTTTTCAAAAATTTGGGCTCGTTTGTTACCATTATGACAGGCTAAACTGCTTCCAAAGTTCGAACCCAAGTCTGAAATAAGCGTCCATATAAATGATGATTTTTTAAAAAATAACACTATATGGAGAATTATAAAATGGATTCGATTTGTAGTACGATTCTTACCCTTATTTCAAAATTTACGCCCGTTTGGTACCATAGTGCCTGACTAAACTGCTTCCAAAGTTCGAACCCAAGTCTGAAATTAGCGTTCTTAAAAATGATGATTTTTCTAAAAATACAACTTTATGGAGATTTTATGACTGAATTCAGTTTGGACAAAGATTCTTATCACTATTCCAAAATTTCAACCCGTTTGGTGCCATAGTGCCTGACTAAACTGCTTCCAAAGTTCGAACCCAAGTCTGAAATAAGCGTTCATAAAAATGATGATTTTTCTGAAAATACAACTTTATGGAGATTTTATGACTGAATTCAGTTTGGACAAAGATTCTTATCACTATTCCAAAATTTCAACCCGTTTGGTACCATAGTGCCTGAAAATACTGATTCCAAAGATCGAACCCAAGTCTGAAATTAGCGTTCATAAAAATGATGATTTTTTTAAAAATACAACATTTTGGAGATTTTCTTACTGAATTCGGTTTGGACAAAGATTCTTACCACTATTCCAAAATTTGGGCTTGTTTGGTCCAATAATGACTGAAAAAATTGCTTCCAAAGATCGAACCCAAGTCTGATATAAGCGTCCATAAAAATGATGATTCTTCTAAAAATACAACTTTATCGAGATTTTATGACTGCATTCAGTTTGGACAATGATTCTTATCACTATTCCAAAATTAACGCCCGTTTGATACCATAGTGCCTGACTAAACTGCTTCCAAAGTTCGAACCCAAGTCTGAAATTTGCGTTCATAAAAATTATGATTTTTCTAAAAATACAACATTTTGGTGATTTCGTGACTGAATTCGGTTTGGACAAAGATTCTTATCACTATTCCAAAATTTGGGCTCGTTTGGTCCCATAATGACTGAAAAAATTGCTTCCAAAGATCGAACCCAAGTCTGAAATTAACGTCCATAAAAATGATGATTTTTCTAAAAATACAACTTTTTGGAGATTTTGTGACTGAATTCGGTTTGGACAAAGATTCATATCACTATTCCAAAATTTGGGCTCGTTTGGTACCATAATGACAGACTAAACTGCTTCCAAAGTTCGAACCCAAGTCTGATATAAGCGTTCATAAAAATGATGATTCTTCTAAAAATACAACTTTATGGAGATTTTATGACTGCATTCAGTTTGGACAATGATTCTTATCACTATTCCAAAATTAACGCCCGTTTGATACCATAGTGCCTGACTAAACTGCTTCCAAAGTTCGAACCCAAGTCTGAAATTAGCG
This sequence comes from Hesperophylax magnus, assembly GCA_026573805.1. Classification (NCBI taxonomy): domain Eukaryota; kingdom Metazoa; phylum Arthropoda; class Insecta; order Trichoptera; family Limnephilidae; genus Hesperophylax; species Hesperophylax magnus. Next base: position 4,179,930 of record JAIUSX010000184.1, on the reverse strand, counting down.
TTCATAAAAATGATGATTTTTCTAAAAATACAACTTTATGGAGATTTTATGACTGAATTCAGTTTGGACAAAGATTCTTATCACTATTCCAAAATTTCAACCCGTTTGGTACCATAGTGCCTGAAAATACTGCTTCCAAAGATCGAACCCAAGTCTGAAATAAGCGTTCATAAAAATGATGATTCTTCTAAAAATACAATTTTTTGGAGATTTTGTGACTGAATTCGGTTTGGACAAAGATTTTTATATCTATTCAAAAATTTGGACTCGTTTGGTACCATAATGACTGACTAAACTGCTTCCAAAGTTCGAACCCAAGTCTGAAATAAGCGTTCATAAAAATGAAGATTTTTCTAAAAATACAACTTTATGGAGATTTTATGACTGCATTCAGTTTGGACAATGATTCTTATCACTATTCCCAAATTTACGCCCGTTTGGTACCATAGTGCCTGACTAAACTGCTTCCAAAGTTCGAACCCAAGTCTGAAATTAGCGTTCTTAAAAATGATTATTTTTCTAAAAATACAACGTTTTGGAGATTTTATGACTGAATTCGGTTTGGACAAAGATTCTTATCACTATTCCAAAATTTGGGCTCGTTTGGTACTATAATGACTGACTAAACTGCTTCCAAAGTTCGAACCCAAGTCTGAAATTATCGTTCTAAAAAATGATGATTTTTCTAAAAATACAACTTTTTGGAGATTTTGTGACTGAATTCGGTTTGGACAAAGATTCTTATATCTATTCAAAAATTTGGGCTCGTTTGGTACCATAATGACAGACTAAACTGTTTCCAAAGTTCGAACCCAAGTCTGAAATAAGCGTCCATAAAAATGATGATTTTTCTAAAAATACAACTTTATGGAGATTTTATGACTGAATTCAGTTTGGACAAAGTTTATCATATCTTTTCAAAAATTTGGGCTCGTTTGTTACCATTATGACAGGCTAAACTGCTTCCAAAGTTCGAACCCAAGTCTGAAATAAGCGTCCATATAAATGATGATTTTTTAAAAAATAACACTATATGGAGAATTATAAAATGGATTCGATTTGTAGTACGATTCTTACCCTTATTTCAAAATTTACGCCCGTTTGGTACCATAGTGCCTGACTAAACTGCTTCCAAAGTTCGAACCCAAGTCTGAAATTAGCGTTCTTAAAAATGATGATTTTTCTAAAAATACAACGTTTTGGAGATTTACTATTTACTATGGTACTATAATGACTGACTAAACTGCTTCCAAAGTTCGAACCCAAGTCTGAAATAATCGTTCTAAAAAATGATGATTCTTCTAAAAATACAATTTTTTGGAGATTTTGTGACTGAATTCGGTTTGGACAAAGATTCTTATATCTATTCAAAAATTTGGACTCGTTTGGTACCATAATGACTGACTAAACTGCTTCCAAAGTTCGAACCCAAGTCTGAAATAAGCGTTCATAAAAATGAAGATTTTTCTAAAAATACAACTTTATGGAGATTTTATGACTGCATTCAGTTTGGACAATGATTCTTATCACTATTCCCAAATTTACGCCCGTTTGGTACCATAGTGCCTGACTAAACTGCTTCCAAAGTTCGAACCCAAGTCTGAAATTAGCGTTCTTAAAAATGATTATTTTTCTAAAAATACAACGTTTTGGAGATTTTATGACTGAATTCGGTTTGGACAAAGATTCTTATCACTATTCCAAAATTTGGGCTCGTTTGTTACCATTATGACAGGCTAAACTGCTTCCAAAGTTCGAACCCAAGTCTGAAATAAGCGTCCATAAAAATGATGATTTTTCTAAAAATACAACTTTATGGAGATTTTATGACTGAATTCAGTTTGGACAAAGTTTATCATATCTTTTCAAAAATTTGGGCTCGTTTGTTACTATTATGACAGGCTAAACTGCTTCCAAAGTTCGAACCCAAGTCTGAAATAAGCGTCCATATAAATGATGATTTTTTAAAAAATAACACTATATGGAGAATTATAAAATGGATTCGATTTGTAGTACGATTCTTACCCTTATTTCAAAATTTACGCCCGTTTGGTACCATAGTGCCTGACTAAACTGCTTCCAAAGTTCGAACCCAAGTCTGAAATTAGCGTTCTTAAAAATGATGATTTTTCTAAAAATACAACGTTTTGGAGATTTCGTGACTGAATTCGGTTTGGACAAAGATTCTTATCACTATTCCAAAATTTGGGCTCGTTTGGTACCATAATGACAGACTAAACTGCTTCCAAAGTTCGAACCCAAGTCTGAAATAAGCGTCCATAAAAATGATGATTTTTCTAAAAATACAACTTTATGGAGATTTTATGACTGAATTCAGTTTGGACAAAGATTCTAATCACTATTCCAAAATTTCAGCCCGTTTGGTGCCATAGTGCCTGACTAAACTGCTTCCAAAGTTCGAACCCAAGTCTGAAATAAGCGTTCATAAAAATGATGATTTTTCTGAAAATACAACTTTATGGAGATTTTATGACTGAATTCAGTTTGGACAAAGATTCTTATCACTATTCCAAAATTTCAACCCGTTTGGTACCATAGTGCCTGAAAATACTGCTTCCAAAGATCGAACCCAAGTCTGAAATTAGCGTTCATAAAAATGATGATTTTTTTAAAAATACAACTTTTTGGAGATTTTCTTACTGAATTCGGTTTGGACAAAGATTCTTACCACTATTCCAAAATTTGGGCTCGTTTGGTCCCATAATGACTGAAAAAATTGCTTCCAAAGATCGAACCCAAGTCTGATATAAGCGTCCATAAAAATGATGATTCTTCTAAAAATACAACTTTATCGAGATTTTATGACTGCATTCAGTTTGGACAATGATTCTTATCACTATTCCAAAATTAACGCCCGTTTGATACCATAGTGCCTGACTAAACTGCTTCCAAAGTTCGATCCCAAGTCTGAAATTAGCGTTCATAAAAATGATGATTTTTCTAAAAATACAACTTTTTGGAGATTTCGTGACTGAATTCGGTTTGGACAAAGATTCTTATCACTATTCCAAAATTTGGGCTCGTTTGGTCCCATAATGACTGAAAAAATTGCTTCCAAAGATCGAACCCAAGTCTGAAATTAACGTCCATAAAAATGATGATTTTTCTAAAAATACAACTTTTTGGAGATTTTGTGACTGAATTCGGTTTGGACAAAGATTCATATCACTATTCCAAAATTTGGGCTCGGTTGGTACCATAATGACAGACTAAACTGCTTCCAAAGTTCGAACCCAAGTCTGATATAAGCGTCCATAAAAATGATGATTCTTCTAAAAATACAACTTTATGGAGATTTTATGACTGCATTCAGTTTGGACAAAGATTCTTATCAATATTCCAAAATTTCAACCCGTTTGGTACCATAGTGCCTGAAAATACTGCTTCCAAAGATCGAACCCAAGTCTGAAATAAGCGTTCATAAAAATGATGATTCTTCTAAAAATACAATTTTTTGGAGATTTTGTGACTGAATTCGGTTTGGACAAAGATTCTTATATCTATTCAAAAATTTGGACTCGTTTGGTACCATAATGACTGACTAAACTGCTTCCAAAGTTCGAACCCAAGTCTGAAATTAGCGTTCTTAAAAATGATTATTTTTCTAAAAATACAACGTTTTGGAGATTTTATGACTGAATTCGGTTTGGACAAAGATTCTTATCACTATTCCAAAATTTGGGCTCGTTTGGTACTATAATGACTGACTAAACTGCTTCCAAAAATCGAACCCAAGTCTGAAATTATCGTTCTAAAAAATGATGATTTTTCTAAAAATACAACTTTTTGGAGATTTTGTGACTGAATTCGGTTTGGACAAAGATTCTTATATCTATTCAAAAATTTGGGCTCGTTTGGTACCATAATGACAGACTAAACTGTTTCCAAAGTTCGAACCCAAGTCTGAAATAAGCGTCCATAAAAATGATGATTTTTCTAAAAATACAACTTTATGGAGATTTTATGACTGAATTCAGTTTGGACAAAGTTTATCATATCTTTTCAAAAATTTGGGCTCGTTTGTTACCATTATGACAGGCTAAACTGCTTCCAAAGTTCGAACCCAAGTCTGAAATAAGCGTCCATATAAATGATGATTTTTTAAAAAATAACACTATATGGAGAATTATAAAATGGATTCGATTTGTAGTACGATTCTTACCCTTATTTCAAAATTTACGCCCGTTTGGTACCATAGTGCCTGACTAAACTGCTTCCAAAGTTCGAACCCAAGTCTGAAATTAGCGTTCTTAAAAATGATGATTTTTCTAAAAATACAACGTTTTGGAGATTTACTATTTACTATGGTACTATAATGACTGACTAAACTGCTTCCAAAGTTCGAACCCAAGTCTGAAATAATCGTTCTAAAAAATGATGATTCTTCTAAAAATACAATTTTTTGGAGATTTTGTGACTGAATTCGGTTTGGACAAAGATTCTTATATCTATTCAAAAATTTGGACTCGTTTGGTACCATAATGACTGACTAAACTGCTTCCAAAGTTCGAACCCAAGTCTGAAATAAGCGTTCATAAAAATGAAGATTTTTCTAAAAATACAACTTTATGGAGATTTTATGACTGCATTCAGTTTGGACAATGATTCTTATCACTATTCCCAAATTTACGCCCGTTTGGTACCATAGTGCCTGACTAAACTGCTTCCAAAGTTCGAACCCAAGTCTGAAATTAGCGTTCTTAAAAATGATTACTTTTCTAAAAATACAACGTTTTGGAGATTTTATGACTGAATTCGGTTTGGACAAAGATTCTTATCACTATTCCAAAATTTGGGCTCGTTTGTTACCATTATGACAGGCTAAACTGCTTCCAAAGTTCGAACCCAAGTCTGAAATAAGCGTCCATAAAAATGATGATTTTTCTAAAAATACAACTTTATGGAGATTTTATGACTGAATTCAGTTTGGACAAAGTTTATCATATCTTTTCAAAAATTTGGGCTCGTTTGTTACCATTATGACAGGCTAAACTGCTTCCAAAGTTCGAACCCAAGTCTGAAATAAGCGTCCATATAAATGATGATTTTTTAAAAAATAACACTATATGGAGAATTATAAAATGGATTCGATTTGTAGTACGATTCTTACCCTTATTTCAAAATTTACGCCCGTTTGGTACCATAGTGCCTGACTAAACTGCTTCCAAAGTTCGAACCCAAGTCTGAAATTAGCGTTCTTAAAAATGATGATTTTTCTAAAAATACAACGTTTTGGAGATTTCGTGACTGAATTCGGTTTGGACAAAGATTCTTATCACTATTCCAAAATTTGGGCTCGTTTGGTACCATAATGACAGACTAAACTGCTTCCAAAGTTCGAACCCAAGTCTGAAATAAGCGTCCATAAAAATGATGATTTTTCTAAAAATACAACTTTATGGAGATTTTATGACTGAATTCAGTTTGGACAAAGATTCTAATCACTATTCCAAAATTTCAGCCCGTTTGGTGCCATAGTGCCTGACTAAACTGCTTCCAAAGTTCGAACCCAAGTCTGAAATAAGCGTTCATAAAAATGATGATTTTTCTGAAAATACAACTTTATGGAGATTTTATGACTGAATTCAGTTTGGACAAAGATTCTTATCACTATTCCAAAATTTCAACCCGTTTGGTACCATAGTGCCTGAAAATACTGCTTCCAAAGATCGAACCCAAGTCTGAAATTAGCGTTCATAAAAATGATGATTTTTTTAAAAATACAACTTTTTGGAGATTTTCTTACTGAATTCGGTTTGGACAAAGATTCTTACCACTATTCCAAAATTTGGGCTCGTTTGGTCCCATAATGACTGAAAAAATTGCTTCCAAAGATCGAACCCAAGTCTGATATAAGCGTCCATAAAAATGATGATTCTTCTAAAAATACAACTTTATCGAGATTTTATGACTGCATTCAGTTTGGACAATGATTCTTATCACTATTCCAAAATTAACGCCCGTTTGATACCATAGTGCCTGACTAAACTGCTTCCAAAGTTCGATCCCAAGTCTGAAATTAGCGTTCATAAAAATGATGATTTTTCTAAAAATACAACTTTTTGGAGATTTCGTGACTGAATTCGGTTTGGACAAAGATTCTTATCACTATTCCAAAATTTGGGCTCGTTTGGTCCCATAATGACTGAAAAAATTGCTTCCAAAGATCGAACCCAAGTCTGAAATTAACGTCCATAAAAATGATGATTTTTCTAAAAATACAACTTTTTGGAGATTTTGTGACTGAATTCGGTTTGGACAAAGATTCATATCACTATTCCAAAATTTGGGCTCGGTTGGTACCATAATGACAGACTAAACTGCTTCCAAAGTTCGAACCCAAGTCTGATATAAGCGTCCATAAAAATGATGATTCTTCTAAAAATACAACTTTATGGAGATTTTATGACTGCATTCAGTTTGGACAATGATTCTTATCACTATTCCAAAATTAACGCCCGTTTGATACCATAGTGCCTGACTAAACTGCTTCCAAAGCTCGAACCCAAGTCTGAAATTAGCGTTCATAAAAATGATGATTTTTCTAAAAATACAACTTTATGGAGATTTTATGACTGAATTCAGTTTGGACAAAGATTCTTATCAATATTCCAAAATTTCAACCCGTTTGGTACCATAGTGCCTGAAAATACTGCTTCCAAAGATCGAACCCAAGTCTGAAATAAGCGTTCATAAAAATGATGATTCTTCTAAAAATACAATTTTTTGGAGATTTTGTGACTGAATTCGGTTTGGACAAAGATTCTTATATCTATTCAAAAATTTGGACTCGTTTGGTACCATAGTGCCTGACTAAACTGCTTCCAAAGTTCGAACCCAAGTCTGAAATTAGCGTTCTTAAAAATGATGATTTTTCTAAAAATACAACTTTTTGGAGATTTTGTGACTGAATCCGGTTTGGACAAAGATTCATATCACTTTTCCAAAATTTGGGCTCGGTTGGTACCATAATGACAGACTTAACTGCTTCCAAAGTTCGAACCCAAGTCTGATATAAGTGTCCATAAAAATGATGTTTCTTCTAAAAATACAACTTTATGGAGATTTTATGACTGCATTCAGTTTGGACAATGATTCTTATCACTATTCCAAAATTAACGCCCGTTTGATACCATAGTGCCTGACTAAACTGCTTCCAAAGCTCGAACCCAAGTCTGAAATTAGCGTTCATAAGAATGATGATTTTTCTAAAAATACAACTTTATGGAGATTTTATGACTGAATTCAGTTTGGACAAAGATTCTTATCACTATTCCAAAATTTCAACCCGTTTGGTACCATAGTGCCTGAAAATACTGCTTCCAAAGATCGAACCCAAGTCTGAAATAAGCGTTCATAAAAATGATGATTCTTCTAAAAATACAATTTTTTGGAGATTTTGTGACTGAATTCGGTTTGGACAAAGATTCTTATATCTATTCAAAAGTTTGGACTCGTTTGGTACCATAGTGCCTGACTAAACTGCTTCCAAAGTTCGAACCCAAGTCTGAAATTAGCGTTCTTAAAAATGATGATTTTTCTAAAAATACAACGTTTTGGAGATTTCGTGACTGAATTCGGTTTGGACAAAGATTCTTATCACTATTCCAAAATTTGGGCTCGTTTGGTACCATAGTGCCTGACTAAACTGCTTCCAAAGTTAGAACCCAAGTCTGAAATTAGCGTTCATAAAAATGATGATTTTTTTAAAAATACAACTTTTTGAAGATTTTCTTACTGAATTCGGTTTGGACAAAGATTCTTACCACTACTCCAAAATTTGGGCTCGTTTGGTACCATAATGACTGAAAAAATTGCTTCCAAAGATCGAACCCAAGTCTGAAATTAACGTCCATAAAAATGATGATTTTTCTAAAAATACAACTTTTTGGAGATTTTGTGACTGAATCCGGTTTGGACAAAGATTTATATCACTATTCCAAAATTTGGGCTCGTTTGGTACCATCATGACAGACTAAACTGCTTCCAAAGTTCGAACCCAAGTCTGATATAAGCGTCCATAAAAATGATGATTCTTCTAAAAATACAACTTTATGGAGATTTTATGACTGCATTCAGTTTGGACAATGATTCTTATCACTCTTCCAAAATTAACGCCCGTTTGATACCATAGTGCCTGACTAAACTGCTTCCAAAGTTCGAACCCAAGTCTGAAATTAGCGTTCATAAAAATGATGATTCTTCTAAAAATACAATTTTTTGGAGATTTTGTGACTGAATTCGCTTTGGACAAAGATTCTTATATCTATTCAAAAGTTTGGACTCGTTTGGTACCATAGTGCCTGACTAAACTGCTTCCAAAGTTCGAACCCAAGTCTGAAATTAGCGTTCTTAAAAATGATGATTTTTCTAAAAATACAACGTTTTGGAGATTTCGTGACTGAATTCGGTTTGGACAAAGATTCTTATCACTATTCCAAAATTTCAACCCGTTTGGTACCATAGTGCCTGAAAATACTGCTTCCAAAGATCGAACCCAAGTCTGAAATTAGCGTTCATAAAAATGATGATTTTTTTAAAAATACAACTTTTTGGAGATTTTCTTACTGAATTCGGTTTGGACAAAGATTCTTACCACTATTCCAAAATTTGGGCTCGTTTGGTCCCATAATGACTGAAAAAATTGCTTCCAAAGATCGAACCCAAGTCTGATATAAGCGTCCATAAAAATGATGATTCTTCTAAAAATACAACTTTATCGAGATTTTATGACTGCATTCAGTTTGGACAATGATTCTTATCACTATTCCAAAATTAACTCCCGTTTGATACCATAGTGCCTGACTAAACTGCTTCCAAAGTTCGATCCCAAGTCTGAAATTAGCGTTCATAAAAATGATGATTTTTCTAAAAATACAACTTTTTGGAGATTTCGTGACTGAATTCGGTTTGGACAAAGATTCATATATCTATTCAAAAATTTGGACTCGTTTGGTACCATAATGACTGACTAAACTGCTTCCAAAGTTCGAACCCAAGTCTGAAATAAGCGTTCATAAAAATGAAGATTTTTCTAAAAATACAACTTTATGGAGATTTTGTGACTGAATTCGGTTTGGATAAAGATTCTTATATCTATTCAAAAATTTGGGCTCGTTTGGTACCATAATGACAGACTAAACTGCTTCCAAAGTTCGAACCCAAGTCTGAAATAAGCGTCCATAAAAATGATGATTTTTCTAAAAATACAACTTTATGGAGATTTTATGACTGAATTCAGTTTGGACAAAGTTTATCATATCTTTTCAAAAATTTGGGCTCGTTTGTTACCATAATGACAGGCTAAACTGCTTCCAAAGTTCGAACTCAAGTCTGAAATAAGCGTTCATAAAAATGATGATTTTTCTGAAAATACAACTTTATGGAGATTTTATGAATGAATTCAGTTTGGACAAAGTTTATCATATCTTTTCAAAAATTTGGGCTCGTTTGTTACCATAATGACCGGCTAAACTGCTTCCAAAGTTCGAACCCTAGTCTGAAATAAGCGTCCATAAAAATGATGATGTTTTAAAAAATAACACTATATGGAGAATTATAAAATGGATTCGATTTGTAGAACGATTCTTACCCTTATTCCAACTCTTTAGCCCGTTTGGTACCATAGTGCCTGACTAAACTGCTTCCAAAGTTAGAACCCAAGTCTGAAATTAGCGTTCATAAAAATGACGATTTTTTTAAAAATACAACTTTTTGAAGATTTTCTTACTGAATTCGGTTTGGACAAAGATTCTTACCACTATTCCAAAATTTGGGCTTGTTTGGTACCATAATGACTGAAAAAAAAGCTTCCAAAGATCGAACCCAAGTCTGAAATTAACGTCCATAAAAATGATGATTTTTCTAAAAATACAACTTTTTGGAGATTTTGTGACTGAATCCGGTTTGGACAAAGATTTATATCACTATTCCAAAATTTGGGCTCGTTTGGTACCATAATGACAGACTAAACTGCTTCCAAAGTTCGAACCCAAGTCTGATATAAGCGTTCATAAAAATGATGATTCTTCTAAAAATACAACTTTATGGAGATTTTATGACTGCATTCAGTTTGGACAATGATTCTTATCACTATTCCAAAATTAACGCCCGTTTGATACCATAGTGCCTGACTAAACTGCTTCCAAAGTTCGAACCCAAGTCTGAAATTAGCGTTCATAAAAATGATGATTTTTCTAAAAATACAACTTTTTGGAGATTTCGTGACTGAATTCGGTTTGGACAAAGATTCTTATCACTATTCCAAAATTTGGGCTCGTTTGGTCCCATAATGACTGAAAAAATTGCTTCCAAAGATCGAACCCAAGTCTGAAATTAACGTCCATAAAAATGATGATTTTTCTAAAAATACAACTTTTTGGAGATTTTGTGACTGAATTCGGTTTGGACAAAGATTCATATCACTATTCCAAAATTTGGGCTCGTTTGGTACCATAATGACAGACTAAACTGTTTCCAAAGTTCGAACCCAAGTCTGAAATAAGCGTCCATAAAAATGATGATTTTTCTAAAAATACAACTTTATGGAGATTTTATGACTGAATTCAGTTTGGACAAAGTTTATCATATCTTTTCAAAAATTTGGGCTCGTTTGTTACCATTATGACAGGCTAAACTGCTTCCAAAGTTCGAACCCAAGTCTGAAATAAGCGTCCATATAAATGATGATTTTTTAAAAAATAACACATGGAGAATTATAAAATGGATTCGATTTGTAGTACGATTCTTACCCTTATTTCAAAATTTACGCCCGTTTGGTACCATAGTGCCTGACTAAACTGCTTCCAAAGTTCGAACCCAAGTCTGAAATTAGCGTTCTTAAAAATGATGATTTTTCTAAAAATACAACGTTTTGGAGATTTACTATTTACTATGGTACTATAATGACTGACTAAACTGCTTCCAAAGTTCGAACCCAAGTCTGAAATAATCGTTCTAAAAAATGATGATTCTTCTAAAAATACAATTTTTTGGAGATTTTGTGACTGAATTCGGTTTGGACAAAGATTCTTATATCTATTCAAAAATTTGGACTCGTTTGGTACCATAATGACTGACTAAACTGCTTCCAAAGTTCGAACCCAAGTCTGAAATAAGCGTTCATAAAAATGAAGATTTTTCTAAAAATACAACTTTATGGAGATTTTATGACTGCATTCAGTTTGGACAATGATTCTTATCACTATTCCCAAATTTACGCCCGTTTGGTACCATAGTGCCTGACTAAACTGCTTCCAAAGTTCGAACCCAAGTCTGAAATTAGCGTTCTTAAAAATGATTACTTTTCTAAAAATACAACGTTTTGGAGATTTTATGACTGAATTCGGTTTGGACAAAGATTCTTATCACTATTCCAAAATTTGGGCTCGTTTGTTACCATTATGACAGGCTAAACTGCTTCCAAAGTTCGAACCCAAGTCTGAAATAAGCGTCCATAAAAATGATGATTTTTCTAAAAATACAACTTTATGGAGATTTTATGACTGAATTCAGTTTGGACAAAGTTTATCATATCTTTTCAAAAATTTGGGCTCGTTTGTTACCATTATGACAGGCTAAACTGCTTCCAAAGTTCGAACCCAAGTCTGAAATAAGCGTCCATATAAATGATGATTTTTTAAAAAATAACACTATATGGAGAATTATAAAATGGATTCGATTTGTAGTACGATTCTTACCCTTATTTCAAAATTTACGCCCGTTTGGTACCATAGTGCCTGACTAAACTGCTTCCAAAGTTCGAACCCAAGTCTGAAATTAGCGTTCTTAAAAATGATGATTTTTCTAAAAATACAACGTTTTGGAGATTTCGTGACTGAATTCGGTTTGGACAAAGATTCTTATCACTATTCCAAAATTTGGGCTCGTTTGGTACCATAATGACAGACTAAACTGCTTCCAAAGTTCGAACCCAAGTCTGAAATAAGCGTCCATAAAAATGATGATTTTTCTAAAAATACAACTTTATGGAGATTTTATGACTGAATTCAGTTTGGACAAAGATTCTAATCACTATTCCAAAATTTCAGCCCGTTTGGTGCCATAGTGCCTGACTAAACTGCTTCCAAAGTTCGAACCCAAGTCTGAAATAAGCGTTCATAAAAATGATGATTTTTCTGAAAATACAACTTTATGGAGATTTTATGACTGAATTCAGTTTGGACAAAGATTCTTATCACTATTCCAAAATTTCAACCCGTTTGGTACCATAGTGCCTGAAAATACTGCTTCCAAAGATCGAACCCAAGTCTGAAATTAGCGTTCATAAAAATGATGATTTTTTTAAAAATACAACTTTTTGGAGATTTTCTTACTGAATTCGGTTTGGACAAAGATTCTTACCACTATTCCAAAATTTGGGCTCGTTTGGTCCCATAATGACTGAAAAAATTGCTTCCAAAGATCGAACCCAAGTCTGATATAAGCGTCCATAAAAATGATGATTCTTCTAAAAATACAACTTTATCGAGATTTTATGACTGCATTCAGTTTGGACAATGATTCTTATCACTATTCCAAAATTAACGCCCGTTTGATACCATAGTGCCTGACTAAACTGCTTCCAAAGTTCGATCCCAAGTCTGAAATTAGCGTTCATAAAAATGATGATTTTTCTAAAAATACAACTTTTTGGAGATTTCGTGACTGAATTCGGTTTGGACAAAGATTCTTATCACTATTCCAAAATTTGGGCTCGTTTGGTCCCATAATGACTGAAAAAATTGCTTCCAAAGATCGAACCCAAGTCTGAAATTAACGTCCATAAAAATGATGATTTTTCTAAAAATACAACTTTTTGGAGATTTTGTGACTGAATTCGGTTTGGACAAAGATTCATATCACTATTCCAAAATTTGGGCTCGGTTGGTACCATAATGACAGACTAAACTGCTTCCAAAGTTCGAACCCAAGTCTGATATAAGCGTCCATAAAAATGATGATTCTTCTAAAAATACAACTTTATGGAGATTTTATGACTGCATTCAGTTTGGACAATGATTCTTATCACTATTCCAAAATTAACGCCCGTTTGATACCATAGTGCCTGACTAAACTGCTTCCAAAGCTCGAACCCAAGTCTGAAATTAGCGTTCATAAAAATGATGATTTTTCTAAAAATACAACTTTATGGAGATTTTATGACTGAATTCAGTTTGGACAAAGATTCTTATCAATATTCCAAAATTTCAACCCGTTTGGTACCATAGTGCCTGAAAATACTGCTTCCAAAGATCGAACCCAAGTCTGAAATAAGCGTTCATAAAAATGATGATTCTTCTAAAAATACAATTTTTTGGAGATTTTGTGACTGAATTCGGTTTGGACAAAGATTCTTATATCTATTCAAAAATTTGGACTCGTTTGGTACCATAGTGCCTGACTAAACTGCTTCCAAAGTTCGAACCCAAGTCTGAAATTAGCGTTCTTAAAAATGATGATTTTTCTAAAAATACAACTTTTTGGAGATTTTGTGACTGAATCCGGTTTGGACAAAGATTCATATCACTTTTCCAAAATTTGGGCTCGGTTGGTACCATAATGACAGACTTAACTGCTTCCAAAGTTCGAACCCAAGTCTGATATAAGTGTCCATAAAAATGATGTTTCTTCTAAAAATACAACTTTATGGAGATTTTATGACTGCATTCAGTTTGGACAATGATTCTTATCACTATTCCAAAATTAACGCCCGTTTGATACCATAGTGCCTGACTAAACTGCTTCCAAAGCTCGAACCCAAGTCTGAAATTAGCGTTCATAAGAATGATGATTTTTCTAAAAATACAACTTTATGGAGATTTTATGACTGAATTCAGTTTGGACAAAGATTCTTATCACTATTCCAAAATTTCAACCCGTTTGGTACCATAGTGCCTGAAAATACTGCTTCCAAAGATCGAACCCAAGTCTGAAATAAGCGTTCATAAAAATGATAATTCTTCTAAAAATACAATTTTTTGGAGATTTTGTGACTGAATTCGGTTTGGACAAAGATTCTTATATCTATTCAAAAGTTTGGACTCGTTTGGTACCATAGTGCCTGACTAAACTGCTTCCAAAGTTCGAACCCAAGTCTGAAATTAGCGTTCTTAAAAATGATGATTTTTCTAAAAATACAACGTTTTGGAGATTTCGTGACTGAATTCGGTTTGGACAAAGATTCTTATCACTATTCCAAAATTTGGGCTCGTTTGGTACCATAGTGCCTGACTAAACTGCTTCCAAAGTTAGAACCCAAGTCTGAAATTAGCGTTCATAAAAATGATGATTTTTTTAAAAATACAACTTTTTGAAGATTTTCTTACTGAATTCGGTTTGGACAAAGATTCTTACCACTACTCCAAAATTTGGGCTCGTTTGGTACCATAATGACTGAAAAAATTGCTTCCAAAGATCGAACCCAAGTCTGAAATTAACGTCCATAAAAATGATGATTTTTCTAAAAATACAACTTTTTGGAGATTTTGTGACTGAATCCGGTTTGGACAAAGATTTATATCACTATTCCAAAATTTGGGCTCGTTTGGTACCATCATGACAGACTAAACTGCTTCCAAAGTTCGAACCCAAGTCTGATATAAGCGTCCATAAAAATGATGATTCTTCTAAAAATACAACTTTATGGAGATTTTATGACTGCATTCAGTTTGGACAATGATTCTTATCACTCTTCCAAAATTAACGCCCGTTTGATACCATAGTGCCTGACTAAACTGCTTCCAAAGTTCGAACCCAAGTCTGAAATTAGCGTTCATAAAAATGATGATTCTTCTAAAAATACAATTTTTTGGAGATTTTGTGACTGAATTCGCTTTGGACAAAGATTCTTATATCTATTCAAAAGTTTGGACTCGTTTGGTACCATAGTGCCTGACTAAACTGCTTCCAAAGTTCGAACCCAAGTCTGAAATTAGCGTTCTTAAAAATGATGATTTTTCTAAAAATACAACGTTTTGGAGATTTCGTGACTGAATTCGTTTTGGACAAAGATTCTTATCACTATTCCAAAATTTGGGCTCGTTTGGTCCCATAATGACTGAAAAAATTGCTTCCAAAGATCGAACCCAAGTCTGAAATTAACGTCCATAAAAATGATGATTTTTCTAAAAATACAACTTTTTGGAGATTTTGTGACTCAATTCGGTTTGGACAAAGATTCATATCACTATTCCAAAATTTGGGCTCGTTTGGTACCATAATGACAGACTAAACTGCTTCCAAAGTTCGAACCCAAGTCTGATATAAGCGTTCATAAAAATGATGATTCTTCTAAAAATACAACTTTATGGAGATTTTATGACTGCATTCAGTTTGGACAATGATTCTTATCACTATTCCAAAATTAACGCCCGTTTGATACCATAGTGCCTGACTAAACTGCTTCCACAGTTCGAACCCAAGTCTGAAATTAGCGTTCTTAAAAATGATGATTTTTCTAAAAATACAACGTTTTGGAGATTTCGTGACTGAATTCGGTTTGGACAAAGATTCTTATCACTATTCCAAAATTTGGGCTCGTTTGGTACCATAGTGCCTGACTAAACTGCTTCCAAAGTTAGAACCCAAGTCTGAAATTAGCGTTCATAAAAATGATGATTTTTTTAAAAATACAACTTTTTGAAGATTTTCTTACTGAATTCGGTTTGGACAAAGATTCTTACCACTACTCCAAAATTTGGGCTCGTTTGGTACCATAATGACTGAAAAAATTGCTTCCAAAGATCGAACCCAAGTCTGAAATTAACGTCCATAAAAATGATGATTTTTCTAAAAATACAACTTTTTGGAGATTTTGTGACTGAATCCGGTTTGGACAAAGATTTATATCACTATTCCAAAATTTGGGCTCGTTTGGTACCATCATGACAGACTAAACTGCTTCCAAAGTTCGAACCCAAGTCTGATATAAGCGTCCATAAAAATGATGATTCTTCTAAAAATACAACTTTATGGAGATTTTATGACTGCATTCAGTTTGGACAATGATTCTTATCACTCTTCCAAAATTAACGCCCGTTTGATACCATAGTGCCTGACTAAACTGCTTCCAAAGTTCGAACCCAAGTCTGAAATTAGCGTTCATAAAAATGATGATTCTTCTAAAAATACAATTTTTTGGAGATTTTGTGACTGAATTCGCTTTGGACAAAGATTCTTATATCTATTCAAAAGTTTGGACTCGTTTGGTACCATAGTGCCTGACTAAACTGCTTCCAAAGTTCGAACCCAAGTCTGAAATTAGCGTTCTTAAAAATGATGATTTTTCTAAAAATACAACGTTTTGGAGATTTCGTGACTGAATTCGGTTTGGACAAAGATTCTTATCACTATTCCAAAATTTCAACCCGTTTGGTACCATAGTGCCTGAAAATACTGCTTCCAAAGATCGAACCCAAGTCTGAAATTAGCGTTCATAAAAATGATGATTTTTTTAAAAATACAACTTTTTGGAGATTTTCTTACTGAATTCGGTTTGGACAAAGATTCTTACCACTATTCCAAAATTTGGGCTCGTTTGGTCCCATAATGACTGAAAAAATTGCTTCCAAAGATCGAACCCAAGTCTGATATAAGCGTCCATAAAAATGATGATTCTTCTAAAAATACAACTTTATCGAGATTTTATGACTGCATTCAGTTTGGACAATGATTCTTATCACTATTCCAAAATTAACTCCCGTTTGATACCATAGTGCCTGACTAAACTGCTTCCAAAGTTCGATCCCAAGTCTGAAATTAGCGTTCATAAAAATGATGATTTTTCTAAAAATACAACTTTTTGGAGATTTCGTGACTGAATTCGGTTTGGACAAAGATTCATATATCTATTCAAAAATTTGGACTCGTTTGGTACCATAATGACTGACTAAACTGCTTCCAAAGTTCGAACCCAAGTCTGAAATAAGCGTTCATAAAAATGAAGATTTTTCTAAAAATACAACTTTATGGAGATTTTGTGACTGAATTCGGTTTGGATAAAGATTCTTATATCTATTCAAAAATTTGGGCTCGTTTGGTACCATAATGACAGACTAAACTGCTTCCAAAGTTCGAACCCAAGTCTGAAATAAGCGTCCATAAAAATGATGATTTTTCTAAAAATACAACTTTATGGAGATTTTATGACTGAATTCAGTTTGGACAAAGTTTATCATATCTTTTCAAAAATTTGGGCTCGTTTGTTACCATAATGACAGGCTAAACTGCTTCCAAAGTTCGAACTCAAGTCTGAAATAAGCGTTCATAAAAATGATGATTTTTCTGAAAATACAACTTTATGGAGATTTTATGAATGAATTCAGTTTGGACAAAGTTTATCATATCTTTTCAAAAATTTGGGCTCGTTTGTTACCATAATGACCGGCTAAACTGCTTCCAAAGTTCGAACCCTAGTCTGAAATAAGCGTCCATAAAAATGATGATGTTTTAAAAAATAACACTATATGGAGAATTATAAAATGGATTCGATTTGTAGAACGATTCTTACCCTTATTCCAACTCTTTAGCCCGTTTGGTACCATAGTGCCTGACTAAACTGCTTCCAAAGTTAGAACCCAAGTCTGAAATTAGCGTTCATAAAAATGACGATTTTTTTAAAAATACAACTTTTTGAAGATTTTCTTACTGAATTCGGTTTGGACAAAGATTCTTACCACTATTCCAAAATTTGGGCTTGTTTGGTACCATAATGACTGAAAAAAAAGCTTCCAAAGATCGAACCCAAGTCTGAAATTAACGTCCATAAAAATGATGATTTTTCTAAAAATACAACTTTTTGGAGATTTTGTGACTGAATCCGGTTTGGACAAAGATTTATATCACTATTCCAAAATTTGGGCTCGTTTGGTACCATAATGACAGACTAAACTGCTTCCAAAGTTCGAACCCAAGTCTGATATAAGCGTTCATAAAAATGATGATTCTTCTAAAAATACAACTTTATGGAGATTTTATGACTGCATTCAGTTTGGACAATGATTCTTATCACTATTCCAAAATTAACGCCCGTTTGATACCATAGTGCCTGACTAAACTGCTTCCAAAGTTCGAACCCAAGTCTGAAATTAGCGTTCATAAAAATGATGATTTTTCTAAAAATACAACTTTTTGGAGATTTCGTGACTGAATTCGGTTTGGACAAAGATTCTTATCACTATTCCAAAATTTGGGCTCGTTTGGTCCCATAATGACTGAAAAAATTGCTTCCAAAGATCGAACCCAAGTCTGAAATTAACGTCCATAAAAATGATGATTTTTCTAAAAATACAACTTTTTGGAGATTTTGTGACTGAATTCGGTTTGGACAAAGATTCATATCACTATTCCAAAATTTGGGCTCGTTTGGTACCATAATGACAGACTAAACTGCTTCCAAAGTTCGAACCCAAGTCTGATATAAGCGTTCATAAAAATGATGATTCTTCTAAAAATACAACTTTATGGAGATTTTATGACTGCATTCAGTTTGGACAATGATTCTTATCACTCTTCCAAAATTAACGCCCGTTTGATACCATAGTGCCTGACTAAACTGCTTCCAAAGTTCGAACCCAAGTCTGAAATTAGCGTTCATAAAAATGATGATTTTTCTAAAAATACAACTTTTTGGAGATTTCGTGACTGATTTCGATTTGGACAAAGATTCTTCTATCTATTCAAAAATTTGGGCTCGTTTGGTACCATAATGACAGACTTAACTGCTTTCAAAGTTCGAACCCAAGTCTGAAATAAGCGTCCATAAAAATGATAATTTTTTTAAAAATAAAACTAGGTATATGGAGAATTATAAAATGGATTCGATTTGTAGAACGATTCTTACCCTTTTTTCAATATTTCAGCCCGTTTGGTGCCATAGTGCCTGACTAAACTGCTTCCAAAGTTCGAACCCAAGTCTGAAATAAGCGTTCATAAAAATGATGATTTTTCTGAAAATACAACTTTATGGAGATTTTATGACTGAATTCGGTTTGGACAAAGATTCTTACCACTATTCCAAAATTTGGGCTCGTTTGGTCCCATAATGACTGAAAAAATTGCTTCCAAAGATCGAACCCAAGTCTGATATAAGCGTCCATAAAAATGATGATTCTTCTAAAAATACAACTTTATCGAGATTTTATGACTGCATTCAGTTTGGACAATGATTCTTATCACTATTCCAAAATTAACGCCCGTTTGATACCATAGTGCCTGACTAAACTGCTTCCAAAGTTCGAACCCAAGTCTGAAATTAGCGTTCATAAAAATGATGATTTTTCTAAAAATACAACTTTTTGGAGATTTCGTGACTGAATTCGGTTTGGACAAAGATTCTTATCACTATTCCAAAATTTGGGCTCGTTTGGTCCCATAATGACTGAAAAAATTGCTTCCAAAGATCGAACCCAAGTCTGAAATTAACGTCCATAAAAATGATGATTTTTCTAAAAATACAACTTTTTGGAGATTTTGTGACTGAATTCGGTTTGGACAAAGATTCATATCACTATTCCAAAATTTGGGCTCGGTTGGTACCATAATGACAGAATAAACTGCTTCCAAAGTTCGAACCCAAGTCTGATATAAGCGTCCATAAAAATGATGATTCTTCTAAATATACAACTTTATGGAGATTTTATGACTGCATTCAGTTTGGACAATGATTCTTATCACTATTCCAAAATTAACGCCCGTTTGATACCATAGTGCCTGACTAAACTGCTTCCAAAGCTCGAACCCAAGTCTGAAATTAGCGTTCATAAAAATGATGATTTTTCTAAAAATACAACTTTATGGAGATTTTATGACTGAATTCAGTTTGGACAAAGATTCTTATCACTATTCCAAAATTTCAACCTGTTTGGTACCATAGTGCCTGAAAATACTGCTTCCAAAGATCGAACCCAAGTCTGAAATTAGCGTTCATAAAAATGATGATTTTTTAAAAAATACAACTTTTTGGAGATTTTCTTACTGAATTCGGTTTGGACAAAGATTCTTACCACTATTCCAAAATTTGGGCTCGTTTGGTCCCATAATGACTGAAAAAATTGCTTCCTAAGATCGAACCCAAGTCTGATATAAGCGTCCATAAAAATGATGATTCTTCTAAAAATACAACTTTATCGAGATTTTATGACTGCATTCAGTTTGGACAATGGTTCTTATCACTATTCCAAAATTAACGCCCGTTTGATACCATAGTGCCTGACTAAACTGCTTCCAAAGTTCGAACCCAAGTCTGAAATTAGCGTTCATAAAAATGATGATTTTTCTAAAAATACAACTTTTTGGAGATTTCGTGACTGAATTCGGTTTGGACAAAGATTCTTATCACTATTCCAAAATTTGGGCTCGTTTGGTCCCATAATGACTGAAAAAATTGCTTCCAAAGATCGAACCCAAGTCTGAAATTAACGTCCATAAAAATGATGATTTTTCTAAAAATACAACTTTTTGGAGATTTTGTGACTGAATTCGGTTTGGACAAAGATTCATATCACTATTCCAAAATTTGGGCTCGGTTGGTACCATAATGACAGAATAAACTGCTTCCAAAGTTCGAACCCAAGTCTGATATAAGCGTCCATAAAAATGATGATTCTTCTAAATATACAACTTTATGGAGATTTTATGACTGCATTCAGTTTGGACAATGATTCTTATCACTATTCCAAAATTAACGCCCGTTTGATACCATAGTGCCTGACTAAACTGCTTCCAAAGTTCGAACCCAAGTCTGAAATTAGCGTTCATAAAAATGATGATTTTTCTAAAAATACAACTTTTTGGAGATTTCGTGACTGAATTCGGTTTGGACAAAGATTCTTATCACTATTCCAAAATTTGGGCTCGTTTGGTCCCATAATGACTGAAAAAATTGCTTCCAAAGATCGAACCCAAGTCTGAAATTAACGTCCATAAAAATGATGATTTTTCTAAAAATACAACTTTTTGGAGATTTTGTGACTGAATTCGGTTTGGACAAAGATTCATATCACTATTCCAAAATTTGGGCTCGGTTGGTACCATAATGACAGAATAAACTGCTTCCAAAGTTCGAACCCAAGTCTGATATAAGCGTCCATAAAAATGATGATTCTTCTAAATATACAACTTTATGGAGATTTTATGACTGCATTCAGTTTGGACAATGATTCTTATCACTATTCCAAAATTAACGCCCGTTTGATAACATAGTGCCTGACTAAACTGCTTCCAAAGCTCGAACCCAAGTCTGAAATTAGCGTTCATAAAAATGATGATTTTTCTAAAAATACAACTTTATGGAGATTTTATGACTGAATTCAGTTTGGACAAAGATTCTTATCACTATTCCAAAATTTCAACCCGTTTGGTACCATAGTGCCTGAAAATACTGCTTCCAAAGATCGAACCCAAGTCTGAAATTAGCGTTCATAAAAATGATGATTTTTTAAAAAATACAACTTTTTGGAGATTTTCTTACTGAATTCGGTTTGGACAAAGATTCTTACCACTATTCCAAAATTTGGGCTCGTTTGGTCCCATAATGACTGAAAAAATTGCTTCCTAAGATCGAACCCAAGTCTGATATAAGCGTCCATAAAAATGATGATTCTTCTAAAAATACAACTTTATCGAGATTTTATGACTGCATTCAGTTTGGACAATGGTTCTTATCACTATTCCAAAATTAACGCCCGTTTGATACCATAGTGCCTGACTAAACTGCTTCCAAAGTTCGAACCCAAGTCTGAAATTAGCGTTCATAAAAATGATGATTTTTTTAAAAATACAACTTTTTGGAGATTTCGTGACTGAATTCGGTTTGGACAAAGATTCTTATCACTATTCCAAAATTTGGGCTCGTTTGGTCCCATAATGACTGAAAAAATTGCTTCCAAAGATCGAACCCAAGTCTGAAATTAACGTCCATAAAAATGATGATTTTTCTAAAAATACAACTTTATGGAGATTTTGTGACTGAATTCGGTTTGGACAAAGATTCATATCACTATTCCAAAATTTGGGCTCGTTTGGTACCATAATGACAGACTAAACTGCTTCCAAAGTTCGAACCCAAGTCTGATATAAGCGTTCATAAAAATGATGATTCTTCTAAAAATACAACTTTATGGAGATTTTATGACTGCATTCAGTTTGGACAATGATTCTTATCACTATTCCAAAATTAACGCCCGTTTGATACCATAGTGCCTGACTAAACTGCTTCCAAAGTTCGAACCCAAGTCTGAAATTAGCGTTCATAAAAATGATGATTTTTCTAAAAATACAACTTTATGGAGATTTTATGACTGAATTCAGTTTGGACAAAGATTCTTATCACTATTCCAAAATTTCAACCCGTTTGGTACCATAGTGCCTGAAAATACTGCTTCCAAAGATCGAACCCAAGTCTGAAATAAGCGTTCATAAAAATGATGATTCTTCTAAAAATACAATTTTTTGGAGATTTTGTGACTGAATTCGGTTTGGACAAAGATTCTTATATCTATTCAAAAATTTGGACTCGTTTGGTACCATAATGACTGACTAAACTGCTTCCAAAGTTCAAACCCAAGTCTGAAATAAGCGTTCATAAAAATGAAGATTTTTCTAAAAATACAACTTTATGGAGATTTTATGACTGCATTCAGTTTGGACAAAGATTCTTATCACTATTCCAAAATTTGGGCTCGTTTGGTACTATAATGACTGACTAAACTGCTTCCAAAGTTCGAACCCAAGTCTGAAATTATCGTTCTTAAAAATGATGATTTTTCTAAAAATACAACTTTTTGGAGATTTTGTGACTGAATTCGGTTTGGACAAAGATTCTTATATCTATTCAAAAATTTGGGCTCGTTTGGTACCATAATGACAGACTAAACTGCTTCCAAAGTTCGAACCCAAGTCTGAAATAAGCGTCCATAAAAATGATGATTTTTCTAAAAATACAACTTTATGGAGATTTTATGACTGAATTCAGTTTGGACAAAGTTTATCATATCTTTTCTAAAATTTGGGCTCGTTTGTTACCATAATGACAGGCTAAACTGCTTCCAAAGTTCGAACCCAAGTCTGAAATAAGCGTCCATATAAATGATGATTTTTTAAAAAATAACACTATATGGAGAATTATAAAATGGATTCGATTTGTAGAACGATTCTTACCCTTATTTCAAAATTTCAGCCCGTTTGGTACCATTGTGCCTGACTAAATTGCTTCCAAAGTTCGAACCCAAGTCTGAAATAAGCGTTCATAAAAATGATGATTTTTCTAAAAATACAACTTTATGGAGATTTTATGACTGAATTCAGTTTGGACAAAGATTCTTATCACTATTCCAAAATTTCAACCCGTTTGGTACCATAGTGCCTGAAAATACTGCTTCCAAAGATCGAACCCAAGTCTGAAATAAGCGTTCATAAAAATGATGATTCTTCTAAAAATACAATTTTTTGGAGATTTTGTGACTGAATTCGGTTTGGACAAAGATTCTTATATCTATTCAAAAATTTGGACTCGTTTGGTACCATAATGACTGACTAAACTGCTTCCAAAGTTCGAACCCAAGTCTGAAATAAGCGTTCATAAAAATGATGATTCTTCTAAAAATACAACTTTATGGAGATTTTATGACTGCATTCAGTTTGGACAATGATTCTTATCACTATTCCCAAATTTACGCCCGTTTGGTACCATAGTGCCTGACTAAACTGCTTCCAAAGTTCGAACCCAAGTCTGAAATTAGCGTTCTTAAAAATGATGATTTTTCTAAAAATACAACGTTTTGGAGATTTCGTGACTGAATTCGGTTTGGACAAAGATTCATATCACTATTCCAAAATTTGGGCTCGGTTGGTACCATAATGACAGAATAAACTGCTTCCAAAGTTCGAACCCAAGTCTGATATAAGCGTCCATAAAAATGATGATTCTTCTAAATATACAACTTTATGGAGATTTTATGACTGCATTCAGTTTGGACAATGATTCTTATCACTATTCCAAAGTTAACGCCCGTTTGATAACATAGTGCCTGACTAAACTGCTTCCAAAGCTCGAACCCAAGTCTGAAATTAGCGTTCATAAAAATGATGATTTTTCTAAAAATACAACTTTATGGAGATTTTATGACTGAATTCAGTTTGGACAAAGATTCTTATCACTATTCCAAAATTTCAACCCGTTTGGTACCATAGTGCCTGAAAATACTGCTTCCAAAGATCGAACCCAAGTCTGAAATTAGCGTTCATAAAAATGATGATTTTTTAAAAAATACAACTTTTTGGAGATTTTCTTACTGAATTCGGTTTGGACAAAGATTCTTACCACTATTCCAAAATTTGGGCTCGTTTGGTCCCATAATGACTGAAAAAATTGCTTCCTAAGATCGAACCCAAGTCTGATATAAGCGTCCATAAAAATGATGATTCTTCTAAAAATACAACTTTATCGAGATTTTATGACTGCATTCAGTTTGGACAATGGTTCTTATCACTATTCCAAAATTAACGCCCGTTTGATACCATAGTGCCTGACTAAACTGCTTCCAAAGTTCGAACCCAAGTCTGAAATTAGCGTTCATAAAAATGATGATTTTTTTAAAAATACAACTTTTTGGAGATTTCGTGACTGAATTCGGTTTGGACAAAGATTCTTATCACTATTCCAAAATTTGGGCTCGTTTGGTCCCATAATGACTGAAAAAATTGCTTCCAAAGATCGAACCCAAGTCTGAAATTAACGTCCATAAAAATGATGATTTTTCTAAAAATACAACTTTATGGAGATTTTGTGACTGAATTCGGTTTGGACAAAGATTCATATCACTATTCCAAAATTTGGGCTCGTTTGGTACCATAATGACAGACTAAACTGCTTCCAAAGTTCGAACCCAAGTCTGATATAAGCGTTCATAAAAATGATGATTCTTCTAAAAATACAACTTTATGGAGATTTTATGACTGCATTCAGTTTGGACAATGATTCTTATCACTATTCCAAAATTAACGCCCGTTTGATACCATAGTGCCTGACTAAACTGCTTCCAAAGTTCGAACCCAAGTCTGAAATTAGCGTTCATAAAAATGATGATTTTTCTAAAAATACAACTTTATGGAGATTTTATGACTGAATTCAGTTTGGACAAAGATTCTTATCACTATTCCAAAATTTCAACCCGTTTGGTACCATAGTGCCTGAAAATACTGCTTCCAAAGATCGAACCCAAGTCTGAAATAAGCGTTCATAAAAATGATGATTCTTCTAAAAATACAATTTTTTGGAGATTTTGTGACTGAATTCGGTTTGGACAAAGATTCTTATATCTATTCAAAAATTTGGACTCGTTTGGTACCATAATGACTGACTAAACTGCTTCCAAAGTTCAAACCCAAGTCTGAAATAAGCGTTCATAAAAATGAAGATTTTTCTAAAAATACAACTTTATGGAGATTTTATGACTGCATTCAGTTTGGACAAAGATTCTTATCACTATTCCAAAATTTGGGCTCGTTTGGTACTATAATGACTGACTAAACTGCTTCCAAAGTTCGAACCCAAGTCTGAAATTATCGTTCTTAAAAATGATGATTTTTCTAAAAATACAACTTTTTGGAGATTTTGTGACTGAATTCGGTTTGGACAAAGATTCTTATATCTATTCAAAAATTTGGGCTCGTTTGGTACCATAATGACAGACTAAACTGCTTCCAAAGTTCGAACCCAAGTCTGAAATAAGCGTCCATAAAAATGATGATTTTTCTAAAAATACAACTTTATGGAGATTTTATGACTGAATTCAGTTTGGACAAAGTTTATCATATCTTTTCTAAAATTTGGGCTCGTTTGTTACCATAATGACAGGCTAAACTGCTTCCAAAGTTCGAACCCAAGTCTGAAATAAGCGTCCATATAAATGATGATTTTTTAAAAAATAACACTATATGGAGAATTATAAAATGGATTCGATTTGTAGAACGATTCTTACCCTTATTTCAAAATTTCAGCCCGTTTGGTACCATTGTGCCTGACTAAATTGCTTCCAAAGTTCGAACCCAAGTCTGAAATAAGCGTTCATAAAAATGATGATTTTTCTAAAAATACAACTTTATGGAGATTTTATGACTGAATTCAGTTTGGACAAAGATTCTTATCACTATTCCAAAATTTCAACCCGTTTGGTACCATAGTGCCTGAAAATACTGCTTCCAAAGATCGAACCCAAGTCTGAAATAAGCGTTCATAAAAATGATGATTCTTCTAAAAATACAATTTTTTGGAGATTTTGTGACTGAATTCGGTTTGGACAAAGATTCTTATATCTATTCAAAAATTTGGACTCGTTTGGTACCATAATGACTGACTAAACTGCTTCCAAAGTTCGAACCCAAGTCTGAAATAAGCGTTCATAAAAATGATGATTCTTCTAAAAATACAACTTTATGGAGATTTTATGACTGCATTCAGTTTGGACAATGATTCTTATCACTATTCCCAAATTTACGCCCGTTTGGTACCATAGTGCCTGACTAAACTGCTTCCAAAGTTCGAACCCAAGTCTGAAATTAGCGTTCTTAAAAATGATGATTTTTCTAAAAATACAACGTTTTGGAGATTTCGTGACTGAATTCGGTTTGGACAAAGATTCTTATCACTATTCCAAAATTTGGGCTCGTTTGGTACTATAATGACTGAGTAAACTGCTTCCAAAGTTCGAACCCAAGTCTGAAATTATCGTTCTTAAAAATGATGATTTTTCTAAAAATACAACTTTTTGGAGATTTTGTGACTGAATTCGGTTTGGACAAAGATTCTTATATCTATTCAAAAATTTGGGCGCGTTTGGTACTATAATGACAGACTAAACTGCTTCCAAAGTTCGAACCCAAGTCTGAAATAAGCGTCCATAAAAATGATGATTTTTCTAAAAATACAACTATATGGAGATTTTATGACTGAATTCAGTTTGGACAAAGTTTATCATATCTTTTCAAAAATTTGGGCTCGTTTGTTACCATAATGACAGACTAAACTGCTTCCAAAGTTCGAACCCAAGTCTGAAATAAGCGTCCATACAAATGATGATTTTTCTAAAAATACAACGTTTTGGAGATTTTATGACTGAATTCGGTTTGGACAAAGATTCTTATCCTTATTCCAAAATTTGGGCTCGTTTGGTACTATAATGACTGAGTAAACTGCTTCCAAAGTTCGAACCCAAGTCTGAAATTATCGTTCTTAAAAATGATGATTTTTCTAAAAATACAACTTTTTGGAGATTTTGTGACTGAATTCGGTTTGGACAAAGATTCTTATATCTATTCAAAAATTTGGGCTCGTTTGGTACCATAATGACAGACTAAACTGCTTCCAAAGTTCGAACCCAAGTCTGAAATAAGCGTCCATAAAAATGATGATTTTTCTAAAAATACAACTTTATGGAGATTTTATGACTGAATTCAGTTTGGACAAAGTTTATCATATCTTTTCAAAAATTTGGGCTCGTTTGTTACCATAATGACAGGCTAAACTGCTTCCAAAGTTCGAACCCAAGTCTGAAATAAGCGTCCATAAAAATGATGATTTTTCTAAAAATACAACTTTATGGAGATTTTATGACTGCATTCAGTTTGGACAATGATTCTTATCACTATTCCCAAATTTACGCCCGTTTGGTACCATAGTGCCTGACTAAACTGCTTCCAAAGTCCGAACCCAAGTCTGAAATTATCGTTCTTAAAAATGATGATTTTTCTAAAAATACAACTTTTTGGAGATTTTAAGACTGAATTCGGTTTGGACAAAGATTCTTATATCTATTCAAAAATTTGGGCTCGTTTGGTACCATAATGACAGACTAAACTGCTTCCAAAGTTCGAACCCAAGTCTGAAATAAGCGTCCATAAAAATGATGATTTTTCTAAAAATACAACTTTATGGAGATTTTATGACTGAATTCAGTTTGGACAAAGATTCTAATCACTATTCCAAAATTTCTGCCCGTTTGGTGCCATAGTGCCTGACTAAACTGCTTCCAAAGTTCGAACCCAAGTCTGAAATAAGCGTTCATAAAAATGATGATTTTTCTGAAAATACAACTTTATGGAGATTTTATGACTGAATTCAGTTTGGACAAAGATTCTTATCACTATTCCAAAATTTCAACCCGTTTGGTACCATAGTGCCTGAAAATACTGCTTCCAAAGATCGAACCCAAGTCTGAAATTAGCGTTCATAAAAATGATGATTTTTTTAAAAATACAACTTTTTGGAGATTTTCTTACTGAATTCGGTTTGGACAAAGATTCTTACCACTATTCCAAAATTTGGGCTCGTTTGGTCCCATAATGACTGAAAAAATTGCTTCCAAAGATCGAACCCAAGTCTGATATAAGCGTCCATAAAAATGATGATTCTTCTAAAAATATAACTTTATCGAGATTTTATGACTGCATTCAGTTTGGACAATGATTCTTATCACTATTCCAAAATTAACGCCCGTTTGATACCATAGTGCCTGACTAAACTGCTTCCAAAGTTCGAACCCAAGTCTGAAATTAGCGTTCATAAAAATGATGATTTTTCTAAAAATACAACTTTTTGGAGATTTCGTGACTGAATTCGTTTTGGACAAAGATTCTTATCACTATTCCAAAATTTGGGCTCGTTTGGTCCCATAATGACTGAAAAAATTGCTTCCAAAGATCGAACCCAAGTCTGAAATAAGCGTCCATAAAAATGATGATTTTTCTAAAAATACAACTTTATGGAGATTTTATGACTGAATTCAGTTTGGACAAAGATTCTAATCACTATTCCAAAATTTCTGCCCGTTTGGTGCCATAGTGCCTGACTAAACTGCTTCCAAAGTTCGAACCCAAGTCTGAAATAAGCGTTCATAAAAATGATGATTTTTCTGAAAATACAACTTTATGGAGATTTTATGACTGAATTCAGTTTGGACAAAGATTCTTATCACTATTCCAAAATTTCAACCCGTTTGGTACCATAGTGCCTGAAAATACTGCTTCCAAAGATCGAACCCAAGTCTGAAATTAGCGTTCATAAAAATGATGATTTTTTTAAAAATACAACTTTTTGGAGATTTTCTTACTGAATTCGGTTTGGACAAAGATTCTTACCACTATTCCAAAATTTGGGCTCGTTTGGTCCCATAATGACTGAAAAAATTGCTTCCAAAGATCGAACCCAAGTCTAATATAAGCGTCCATAAAAATGATGATTCTTCTAAAAATATAACTTTATCGAGATTTTATGACTGCATTCAGTTTGGACAATGATTCTTATCACTATTCCAAAATTAACGCCCGTTTGATACCATAGTGCCTGACTAAACTGCTTCCAAAGTTCGAACCCAAGTCTGAAATTAGCGTTCATAAAAATGATGATTTTTCTAAAAATACAACTTTTTGGAGATTTCGTGACTGAATTCGTTTTGGACAAAGATTCTTATCACTATTCCAAAATTTGGGCTCGTTTGGTCCCATAATGACTGAAAAAATTGCTTCCAAAGATCGAACCCAAGTCTGTAATTAACGTCCATAAAAATGATGATTTTTCTAAAAATACAACTTTTTGGAGATTTTGTGACTCAATTCGGTTTGGACAAAGATTCATATCACTATTCCAAAATTTGGGCTCGTTTGGTACCATAATGACAGACTAAACTGCTTCCAATGTTCGAACCCAAGTCTGATATAAGCGTTCATAAAAATGATGATTCTTCTAAAAATACAACTTTATGGAGATTTTATGACTGCATTCAGTTTGGACAATGATTCTTATCACTATTCCAAAATTAACGCCCGTTTGATACCATAGTGCCTGACTAAACTGCTTCCAAAGTTCGAACCCAAGTCTGAAATTAGCGTTCATAAAAATGATGATTTTTCTAAAAATACAACTTTATGGAGATATTATGACTGAATTCAGTTTGGACAAAGATTCTTATCACTATTCCAAAATTTCAACCCGTTTGGTACCATAGTGCCTGAAAATACTGCTTCCAAAGATCGAACCCAAGTCTGAAATAAGCGTTCATAAAAATGATGATTCTTCTAAAAATACAATTTTTTGGAGATTTTGTGACTGAATTCGGTTTGGACAAAGATTCTTATATCTATTCAAAAATTTGGACTCGTTTGGTACCATCATGACTGACTAAACTGCTTCCAAAGTTCGAACCCAAGTCTGAAATAAGCGTTCATAAAAATGAAGATTTTTCTAAAAATACAACTTTATGGAGATTTTATGACTGCATTCAGTTTGGACAATGATTCTTATCACTATTCCAAAATTTACGCCTGTTTGGTACCATAGTGCCTGACTAAACTGCTTCCAAAAATCGAACCCAAGTCTGAAATTAGCGTTCTTAAAAATGATGATTTTTCTAAAAATACAACGTTTTGGAGATTTCGTGACTGAATTCGGTTTGGACAAAGATTCTTATCACTATTCCAAAATTTGGGTTCGTTTGGTACTATAATGACTGACTAAACTGCTTCCAAAGTTCGAACCCAAGTCTGAAATAAGCGTCCATAAAAATGATGATTTTTCTAAAAATACAACTTTATGGAGATTTTATGACTGAATTCAGTTTGGACAAAGTTTATCATATCTATTCAAAAATTTGGGCTCGTTTGGTACCATAATGACAGACTAAACTGCTTCCAAAGTTCGAACCCAAGTCTGAAATAAGCGTCCATAAAAATGATGATTTTTCTAAAAATACAACTTTATGGAGATTTTATGACTGAATTCAGTTTGGACAAAGTTTATCATATCTTTTCATAAATTTGGGCTCGTTTGTTACCATAATGACAGGCTAAACTGCTTCCAAAGTTCGAACCCAAGTCTGAAATAAGCGTTCATAAAAATGATGATTTTTCTGAAAATACAACTTTATGGAGATTTTATGACTGAATTCAGTTTGGACAAAGTTTATCATATCTTTTCAAAAATTTGGGCTCGTTTGTTACCATAATGACAGTCTAAACTGCTTCCAAAGTTCGAACCCTAGTCTGAAATAAGCGTCCATAAAAATGATGATTTTTTAAAAAATAACACTATATGGAGAATTATAAAATGGATTCGATTTGTAGAACGATTCTTACCCTTATTCCAACATTTCAGCCCGTTTGGTACCATAGTGCCTGACTAAACTGCTTCCAAAGTTAGAACCCAAGTCTGAAAATAGCGTTCATAAAAATGATGATTTTTCTAAAAATACAACTTTTTGGAGATTTTATGACTGAATTCAGTTTGGACAAAGATTCTTATCACTATTCCAAAATTTCAACCCGTTTGGTACCATAGTGCCTGAAAATACTGCTTCCAAAGATCGAACCCAAGTCTGAAATAACCGTTCATAAAAATGAAGATTTTTCTAAAAATACAACGTTTTGGAGATTTCGTGACTGAATTCGGTTTGGACAAAGATTCTTATATCTTTTCAAAAATTTGGGCTCGTTTGGTACCATAATGACAGACTAAACTGCTTCCAAAGTTCGAACCCAAGTCTGAAATAAGCGTCCATAAAAATGATGATTTTTCTAAAAATACAACTTTATGGAGATTTTATGACTGAATTCAGTTTGGACAAAGTTTATCATATCTTTTCAAAAATTTGGGCTCGTTTGTTATCATAATGACAGGCTAAACTGCTTCCAAAGTTCGAACCCAAGTCTGAAATAAGCGTCCATAAAAATGATGATTTTTCTAAAAATACAACTTTATGGAGATTTTATGACTGAATTCAGTTTGGACAAAGTTTATCATATCTTTTCAAAAATTTGGGCTCGTTTGTTACCATAATGACAGGCTAAACTGCTTCCAAAGTTCGAACCCAAGTCTGAAATAAGCGTTCATAAAAATGATGATTTTTCTGAAAATACAACTTTATGGAGATTTTATGACTGAATTCAGTTTGGACAAAGTTTATCATATCTTTTCAAAAATTTGGGCTCGTTTGTTACCATAATGACAGTCTAAACTGCTTCCAAAGTTCGAACCCTAGTCTGAAATAAGCGTCCATAAAAATGATGATTTTTTAAAAAATAACACTATATGGAGAATTATAAAATGGATTCGATTTGTAGAACGATTCTTACCCTTATTTCAAAATTTCAGCCCGTTTGGTACCATTGTGCCTGACTAAATTGCTTCCAAAGTTCGAACCCAAGTCTGAAATAAGCGTTCATAAAAATGATGATTTTTCTAAAAATACAACTTTATGGAGATTTTATGACTGAATTCAGTTTGGACAAAGATTCTTATCACTATTCCAAAATTTCAACCCGTTTGGTACCATAGTGCCTGAAAATACTGCTTCCAAAGATCGAACCCAAGTCTGAAATAAGCGTTCATAAAAATGATGATTTTTCTAAAAATACAACTTTATGGAGATTTTATGACTGAATTCAGTTTGGACAAAGATTCTAATCACTATTCCAAAATTTCAGCCCGTTTGGTGCCATAGTGCCTGACTAAACTGCTTCCAAAGTTCGAACCCAAGTCTGAAATAAGCGTTCATAAAAATGATGATTTTTCTGAAAATACAACTTTATGGAGATTTTATGACTGAATTCAGATTGGACAAAGATTCTTATCACTATTACAAAATTTCAACCCGTTTGGTACCATAGTGCCTGAAAATACTGCTTCCAAAGATCGAACCCAAGTCTGAAATTAGCGTTCATAAAAATGATGATTTTTTTAAAAATACAACTTTTTGGAGATTTTCTTACTGAATTCGGTTTGGACAAAGATTCTTACCACTATTCCAAAATTTGGGCTCGTTTGGTCCCATAATGACTGAAAAAATTGCTTCCAAAGATCGAACCCAAGTCTGATATAAGCGTCCATAAAAATGATGATTCTTCTTAAAATACAACTTTATCGAGATTTTATGACTGCATTCAGTTTGGACAATGATTCTTATCACTATTCCAAAATTAACGCCCGTTTGATACCATAGTGCCTGACTAAACTGCTTCCAAAGTTCGATCCCAAGTCTGAAATTAGCGTTCATAAAAATGATGATTTTTCTAAAAATACAACTTTTTGGAGATTTCGTGACTGAATTCGGTTTGGACAAAGATTCTTATCACTATTCCAAAATTTGGGCTCGTTTGGTCCCATAATGACTGAAAAAATTGCTTCCAAAGATCGAACCCAAGTCTGAAATTAACGTCCATAAAAATGATGATTTTTCTAAAAATACAACTTTTTGGAGATTTTGTGACTGAATTCGGTTTGGACAAAGATTCATATCACTATTCCAAAATTTGGGCTCGGTTGGTACCATAATGACAGACTAAACTGCTTCCACAGTTCGAACCCAAGTCTGATATAAGCGTCCATAAAAATGATGATTCTTCTAAAAATACAACTTTATGGAGATTTTATGACTGCATTCAGTTTGGACAATGATTCTTATCACTATTCCAAAATTAACGCCCGTTTGATACCATAGTGCCTGACTAAACTGCTTCCAAAGCTCGAACCCAAGTCTGAAATTAGCGTTCATAAAAATGATGATTTTTCTAAAAATACAACTTTATGGAGATTTTATGACTGAATTCAGTTTGGACAAAGATTCTTATCACTATTCCAAAATTTCAACCCGTTTGGTACCATAGTGCCTGAAAATACTGCTTCCAAAGATCGAACCCAAGTCTGAAATTAGCGTTCATAAAAATGATGATTTTTTTAAAACTACAACATTTTGGAGATTTTCTTACTGAATTCGGTTTGGACAAAGATTCTTACCACTATTCCAAAATTTGGGCTCGTTTGGTCCCATAATGACTGAAAAAATTGCTTCCAAAGATCGAACTCAAGTCTGATATAAGCGTCCATAAAAATGATGATTCTTCTAAAAATACAACTTTATCGAGATTTTATGACTGCATTCAGTTTGGACAATGATTCTTATCACTATTCCAAAATTAACGCCCGTTTGATACCATAGTGCCTGACTAAACTGCTTCCAAAGTTCGAACCCAAGTCTGAAATTAGCGTTCATAAAAATGATGATTTTTCTAAAAATACAACTTTTTGGTGATTTCGTGACTGAATTCGGTTTGGACAAAGATTCTTATCACTATTCCAAAATTTGGGCTCGTTTGGTCCCATAATGACTGAAAAAATTGCTTCCAAAGATCGAACCCAAGTCTGAAATTTACGTCCATAAAAATGATGATTTTTCTAAAAATACAACTTTTTGGAGATTTTATGACTGAATTCAGTTTGGACAAAGATTCTTATCACTATTCCAAAATTAACGCCCGTTTGATACCATAGTGCCTGACTAAACTGCTTCCAAAGTTCGAACCCAAGTCTGAAATTAGCGTTCATAAAAATGATGATTTTTCTAAAAATACAACTTTATGGAGATTTTATGACTGAATTCAGTTTGGACAAAGATTCTTATCACTATTCCAAAATTTCAACCCGTTTGGTACCATAGTGCCTGAAAATACTGCTTCCAAAGATCGAACCCAAGTCTGAAATAAGCGTTCATAAAAATGATGATTCTTCTAAAAATACAATTTTTTGGAGATTTTGTGACTGAATTCGGTTTGGACAAAGATTCTTATATCTATTCAAAAATTTGGACTCGTTTGGTACCATAATGACTGACTAAACTGCTTCCAAAGTTCGAACCCAAGTCTGAAATAAGCGTTCATAAAAATGAAGATTTTCTAAAAATACAACTTTATGGAGATTTTATGACTGCATTCAGTTTGGACAATGATTCTTATCACTATTCTCAAATTTACGCCCGTTTGGTACCATAGTGCCTGACTAAACTGCTTCCAAAGTTCGAACCCAAGTCTGAAATTAGCGTTCTTAAAAATGATTATTTTTCTAAAAATACAACGTTTTGGAGATTTTATGACTGAATTCGGTTTGGACAAAGATTCTTATCACTATTCCAAAATTTGGGCTCGTTTGGTACTATAATGACTGACTAAACTGCTTCCAAAGTTCGAACCCAAGTCTGAAATTATCGTTCTAAAAAATGATGATTTTTCTAAAAATACAACTTTTTGGAGATTTTGTGACTGAATTCGGTTTGGACAAAGATTCTTATATCTATTCAAAAATTTGGGCTCGTTTGGTACCATAATGACAGACTAAACTGCTTCCAAAGTTCGAACCCAAGTCTGAAATAAGCGTCCATAAAAATGATGATTTTTCTAAAAATACAACTTTATGGAGATTTTATGACTGAATTCAGTTTGGACAAAGTTTATCATATCTTTTCATAAATTTGGGCTCGTTTGTTACCATAATGACAGGCTAAACTGCTTCCAAAGTTCGAACCCAAGTCTGAAATAAGCGTTCATAAAAATGATGATTTTTCTGAAAATACAACTTTATGGAGATTTTATGACTGAATTCAGTTTGGACAAAGTTTATCATATCTTTTCAAAAATTTGGGCTCGTTTGTTACCATAATGACAGTCTAAACTGCTTCCAAAGTTCGAACCCTAGTCTGAAATAAGCGTCCATAAAAATGATGATTTTTTAAAAAATAACACTATATGGAGAATTATAAAATGGATTCGATTTGTAGAACGATTCTTACCCTTATTCCAACATTTCAGCCCGTTTGGTACCATAGTGCCTGACTAAACTGCTTCCAAAGTTAGAACCCAAGTCTGAAAATAGCGTTCATAAAAATGATGATTTTTCTAAAAATACAACTTTTTGGAGATTTTATGACTGAATTCAGTTTGGACAAAGATTCTTACCACTATTCCAAAATTTGGGCTCGTTTGGTCCCATAATGACTGAAAAAATTGCTTCCAAAGATCGAACCCAAGTCTGATATAAGCGTCCATAAAAATGATGATTCTTCTAAAAATATAACTTTATCGAGATTTTATGACTGCATTCAGTTTGGACAATGATTCTTATCACTATTCCAAAATTAACGCCCGTTTGATACCATAGTGCCTGACTAAACTGCTTCCAAAGTTCGAACCCAAGTCTGAAATTAGCGTTCATAAAAATGATGATTTTTCTAAAAATACAACTTTTTGGAGATTTCGTGACTGAATTCGTTTTGGACAAAGATTCTTATCACTATTCCAAAATTTGGGCTCGTTTGGTCCCATAATGACTGAAAAAATTGCTTCCAAAGATCGAACCCAAGTCTGAAATAAGCGTCCATAAAAATGATGATTTTTCTAAAAATACAACTTTATGGAGATTTTATGACTGAATTCAGTTTGGACAAAGATTCTAATCACTATTCCAAAATTTCTGCCCGTTTGGTGCCATAGTGCCTGACTAAACTGCTTCCAAAGTTCGAACCCAAGTCTGAAATAAGCGTTCATAAAAATGATGATTTTTCTGAAAATACAACTTTATGGAGATTTTATGACTGAATTCAGTTTGGACAAAGATTCTTATCACTATTCCAAAATTTCAACCCGTTTGGTACCATAGTGCCTGAAAATACTGCTTCCAAAGATCGAACCCAAGTCTGAAATTAGCGTTCATAAAAATGATGATTTTTTTAAAAATACAACTTTTTGGAGATTTTCTTACTGAATTCGGTTTGGACAAAGATTCTTACCACTATTCCAAAATTTGGGCTCGTTTGGTCCCATAATGACTGAAAAAATTGCTTCCAAAGATCGAACCCAAGTCTAATATAAGCGTCCATAAAAATGATGATTCTTCTAAAAATATAACTTTATCGAGATTTTATGACTGCATTCAGTTTGGACAATGATTCTTATCACTATTCCAAAATTAACGCCCGTTTGATACCATAGTGCCTGACTAAACTGCTTCCAAAGTTCGAACCCAAGTCTGAAATTAGCGTTCATAAAAATGATGATTTTTCTAAAAATACAACTTTTTGGAGATTTCGTGACTGAATTCGTTTTGGACAAAGATTCTTATCACTATTCCAAAATTTGGGCTCGTTTGGTCCCATAATGACTGAAAAAATTGCTTCCAAAGATCGAACCCAAGTCTGTAATTAACGTCCATAAAAATGATGATTTTTCTAAAAATACAACTTTTTGGAGATTTTGTGACTCAATTCGGTTTGGACAAAGATTCATATCACTATTCCAAAATTTGGGCTCGTTTGGTACCATAATGACAGACTAAACTGCTTCCAATGTTCGAACCCAAGTCTGATATAAGCGTTCATAAAAATGATGATTCTTCTAAAAATACAACTTTATGGAGATTTTATGACTGCATTCAGTTTGGACAATGATTCTTATCACTATTCCAAAATTAACGCCCGTTTGATACCATAGTGCCTGACTAAACTGCTTCCAAAGTTCGAACCCAAGTCTGAAATTAGCGTTCATAAAAATGATGATTTTTCTAAAAATACAACTTTATGGAGATATTATGACTGAATTCAGTTTGGACAAAGATTCTTATCACTATTCCAAAATTTCAACCCGTTTGGTACCATAGTGCCTGAAAATACTGCTTCCAAAGATCGAACCCAAGTCTGAAATAAGCGTTCATAAAAATGATGATTCTTCTAAAAATACAATTTTTTGGAGATTTTGTGACTGAATTCGGTTTGGACAAAGATTCTTATATCTATTCAAAAATTTGGACTCGTTTGGTACCATCATGACTGACTAAACTGCTTCCAAAGTTCGAACCCAAGTCTGAAATAAGCGTTCATAAAAATGAAGATTTTTCTAAAAATACAACTTTATGGAGATTTTATGACTGCATTCAGTTTGGACAATGATTCTTATCACTATTCCAAAATTTACGCCTGTTTGGTACCATAGTGCCTGACTAAACTGCTTCCAAAAATCGAACCCAAGTCTGAAATTAGCGTTCTTAAAAATGATGATTTTTCTAAAAATACAACGTTTTGGAGATTTCGTGACTGAATTCGGTTTGGACAAAGATTCTTATCACTATTCCAAAATTTGGGTTCGTTTGGTACTATAATGACTGACTAAACTGCTTCCAAAGTTCGAACCCAAGTCTGAAATAAGCGTCCATAAAAATGATGATTTTTCTAAAAATACAACTTTATGGAGATTTTATGACTGAATTCAGTTTGGACAAAGTTTATCATATCTATTCAAAAATTTGGGCTCGTTTGGTACCATAATGACAGACTAAACTGCTTCCAAAGTTCGAACCCAAGTCTGAAATAAGCGTCCATAAAAATGATGATTTTTCTAAAAATACAACTTTATGGAGATTTTATGACTGAATTCAGTTTGGACAAAGTTTATCATATCTTTTCATAAATTTGGGCTCGTTTGTTACCATAATGACAGGCTAAACTGCTTCCAAAGTTCGAACCCAAGTCTGAAATAAGCGTTCATAAAAATGATGATTTTTCTGAAAATACAACTTTATGGAGATTTTATGACTGAATTCAGTTTGGACAAAGTTTATCATATCTTTTCAAAAATTTGGGCTCGTTTGTTACCATAATGACAGTCTAAACTGCTTCCAAAGTTCGAACCCTAGTCTGAAATAAGCGTCCATAAAAATGATGATTTTTTAAAAAATAACACTATATGGAGAATTATAAAATGGATTCGATTTGTAGAACGATTCTTACCCTTATTCCAACATTTCAGCCCGTTTGGTACCATAGTGCCTGACTAAACTGCTTCCAAAGTTAGAACCCAAGTCTGAAAATAGCGTTCATAAAAATGATGATTTTTCTAAAAATACAACTTTTTGGAGATTTTATGACTGAATTCAGTTTGGACAAAGATTCTTATCACTATTCCAAAATTTCAACCCGTTTGGTACCATAGTGCCTGAAAATACTGCTTCCAAAGATCGAACCCAAGTCTGAAATAACCGTTCATAAAAATGAAGATTTTTCTAAAAATACAACGTTTTGGAGATTTCGTGACTGAATTCGGTTTGGACAAAGATTCTTATATCTTTTCAAAAATTTGGGCTCGTTTGGTACCATAATGACAGACTAAACTGCTTCCAAAGTTCGAACCCAAGTCTGAAATAAGCGTCCATAAAAATGATGATTTTTCTAAAAATACAACTTTATGGAGATTTTATGACTGAATTCAGTTTGGACAAAGTTTATCATATCTTTTCAAAAATTTGGGCTCGTTTGTTATCATAATGACAGGCTAAACTGCTTCCAAAGTTCGAACCCAAGTCTGAAATAAGCGTCCATAAAAATGATGATTTTTCTAAAAATACAACTTTATGGAGATTTTATGACTGAATTCAGTTTGGACAAAGTTTATCATATCTTTTCAAAAATTTGGGCTCGTTTGTTACCATAATGACAGGCTAAACTGCTTCCAAAGTTCGAACCCAAGTCTGAAATAAGCGTTCATAAAAATGATGATTTTTCTGAAAATACAACTTTATGGAGATTTTATGACTGAATTCAGTTTGGACAAAGTTTATCATATCTTTTCAAAAATTTGGGCTCGTTTGTTACCATAATGACAGTCTAAACTGCTTCCAAAGTTCGAACCCTAGTCTGAAATAAGCGTCCATAAAAATGATGATTTTTTAAAAAATAACACTATATGGAGAATTATAAAATGGATTCGATTTGTAGAACGATTCTTACCCTTATTTCAAAATTTCAGCCCGTTTGGTACCATTGTGCCTGACTAAATTGCTTCCAAAGTTCGAACCCAAGTCTGAAATAAGCGTTCATAAAAATGATGATTTTTCTAAAAATACAACTTTATGGAGATTTTATGACTGAATTCAGTTTGGACAAAGATTCTTATCACTATTCCAAAATTTCAACCCGTTTGGTACCATAGTGCCTGAAAATACTGCTTCCAAAGATCGAACCCAAGTCTGAAATAAGCGTTCATAAAAATGATGATTTTTCTAAAAATACAACTTTATGGAGATTTTATGACTGAATTCAGTTTGGACAAAGATTCTAATCACTATTCCAAAATTTCAGCCCGTTTGGTGCCATAGTGCCTGACTAAACTGCTTCCAAAGTTCGAACCCAAGTCTGAAATAAGCGTTCATAAAAATGATGATTTTTCTGAAAATACAACTTTATGGAGATTTTATGACTGAATTCAGATTGGACAAAGATTCTTATCACTATTACAAAATTTCAACCCGTTTGGTACCATAGTGCCTGAAAATACTGCTTCCAAAGATCGAACCCAAGTCTGAAATTAGCGTTCATAAAAATGATGATTTTTTTAAAAATACAACTTTTTGGAGATTTTCTTACTGAATTCGGTTTGGACAAAGATTCTTACCACTATTCCAAAATTTGGGCTCGTTTGGTCCCATAATGACTGAAAAAATTGCTTCCAAAGATCGAACCCAAGTCTGATATAAGCGTCCATAAAAATGATGATTCTTCTTAAAATACAACTTTATCGAGATTTTATGACTGCATTCAGTTTGGACAATGATTCTTATCACTATTCCAAAATTAACGCCCGTTTGATACCATAGTGCCTGACTAAACTGCTTCCAAAGTTCGATCCCAAGTCTGAAATTAGCGTTCATAAAAATGATGATTTTTCTAAAAATACAACTTTTTGGAGATTTCGTGACTGAATTCGGTTTGGACAAAGATTCTTATCACTATTCCAAAATTTGGGCTCGTTTGGTCCCATAATGACTGAAAAAATTGCTTCCAAAGATCGAACCCAAGTCTGAAATTAACGTCCATAAAAATGATGATTTTTCTAAAAATACAACTTTTTGGAGATTTTGTGACTGAATTCGGTTTGGACAAAGATTCATATCACTATTCCAAAATTTGGGCTCGGTTGGTACCATAATGACAGACTAAACTGCTTCCACAGTTCGAACCCAAGTCTGATATAAGCGTCCATAAAAATGATGATTCTTCTAAAAATACAACTTTATGGAGATTTTATGACTGCATTCAGTTTGGACAATGATTCTTATCACTATTCCAAAATTAACGCCCGTTTGATACCATAGTGCCTGACTAAACTGCTTCCAAAGCTCGAACCCAAGTCTGAAATTAGCGTTCATAAAAATGATGATTTTTCTAAAAATACAACTTTATGGAGATTTTATGACTGAATTCAGTTTGGACAAAGATTCTTATCACTATTCCAAAATTTCAACCCGTTTGGTACCATAGTGCCTGAAAATACTGCTTCCAAAGATCGAACCCAAGTCTGAAATTAGCGTTCATAAAAATGATGATTTTTTTAAAACTACAACATTTTGGAGATTTTCTTACTGAATTCGGTTTGGACAAAGATTCTTACCACTATTCCAAAATTTGGGCTCGTTTGGTCCCATAATGACTGAAAAAATTGCTTCCAAAGATCGAACTCAAGTCTGATATAAGCGTCCATAAAAATGATGATTCTTCTAAAAATACAACTTTATCGAGATTTTATGACTGCATTCAGTTTGGACAATGATTCTTATCACTATTCCAAAATTAACGCCCGTTTGATACCATAGTGCCTGACTAAACTGCTTCCAAAGTTCGAACCCAAGTCTGAAATTAGCGTTCATAAAAATGATGATTTTTCTAAAAATACAACTTTTTGGTGATTTCGTGACTGAATTCGGTTTGGACAAAGATTCTTATCACTATTCCAAAATTTGGGCTCGTTTGGTCCCATAATGACTGAAAAAATTGCTTCCAAAGATCGAACCCAAGTCTGAAATTTACGTCCATAAAAATGATGATTTTTCTAAAAATACAACTTTTTGGAGATTTTATGACTGAATTCAGTTTGGACAAAGATTCTTATCACTATTCCAAAATTAACGCCCGTTTGATACCATAGTGCCTGACTAAACTGCTTCCAAAGTTCGAACCCAAGTCTGAAATTAGCGTTCATAAAAATGATGATTTTTCTAAAAATACAACTTTATGGAGATTTTATGACTGAATTCAGTTTGGACAAAGATTCTTATCACTATTCCAAAATTTCAACCCGTTTGGTACCATAGTGCCTGAAAATACTGCTTCCAAAGATCGAACCCAAGTCTGAAATAAGCGTTCATAAAAATGATGATTCTTCTAAAAATACAATTTTTTGGAGATTTTGTGACTGAATTCGGTTTGGACAAAGATTCTTATATCTATTCAAAAATTTGGACTCGTTTGGTACCATAATGACTGACTAAACTGCTTCCAAAGTTCGAACCCAAGTCTGAAATAAGCGTTCATAAAAATGAAGATTTTCTAAAAATACAACTTTATGGAGATTTTATGACTGCATTCAGTTTGGACAATGATTCTTATCACTATTCTCAAATTTACGCCCGTTTGGTACCATAGTGCCTGACTAAACTGCTTCCAAAGTTCGAACCCAAGTCTGAAATTAGCGTTCTTAAAAATGATTATTTTTCTAAAAATACAACGTTTTGGAGATTTTATGACTGAATTCGGTTTGGACAAAGATTCTTATCACTATTCCAAAATTTGGGCTCGTTTGGTACTATAATGACTGACTAAACTGCTTCCAAAGTTCGAACCCAAGTCTGAAATTATCGTTCTAAAAAATGATGATTTTTCTAAAAATACAACTTTTTGGAGATTTTGTGACTGAATTCGGTTTGGACAAAGATTCTTATATCTATTCAAAAATTTGGGCTCGTTTGGTACCATAATGACAGACTAAACTGCTTCCAAAG
Organism: Hesperophylax magnus; assembly: GCA_026573805.1. Taxonomy (NCBI): domain Eukaryota; kingdom Metazoa; phylum Arthropoda; class Insecta; order Trichoptera; family Limnephilidae; genus Hesperophylax; species Hesperophylax magnus. The sequence goes on along the minus strand of JAIUSX010000184.1, from coordinate 4,137,272 downwards.
TTCGAACCCAAGTCTGAAATAAGCGTCCATAAAAATGATGATTTTTCTAAAAATACAACTTTATGGAGATTTTATGACTGAATTCAGTTTGGACAAAGTTTATCATATCTTTTCAAAAATTTGGGCTCGTTTGTTACCATTATGACAGGCTAAACTGCTTCCAAAGTTCGAACCCAAGTCTGAAATAAGCGTCCATATAAATGATGATTTTTTAAAAAATAACACTATATGGAGAATTATAAAATGGATTCGATTTGTAGTACGATTCTTACCCTTATTTCAAAATTTACGCCCGTTTGGTACCATAGTGCCTGACTAAACTGCTTCCAAAGTTCGAACCCAAGTCTGAAATTAGCGTTCTTAAAAATGATGATTTTTCTAAAAATACAACGTTTTGGAGATTTCGTGACTGAATTCGGTTTGGACAAAGATTCTTATCACTATTCCAAAATTTGGGCTCGTTTGGTACCATAATGACAGACTAAACTGCTTCCAAAGGTCGAACCCAAGTCTGAAATAAGCGTCCATAAAAATGATGATTTTTCTAAAAATACAACTTTATGGAGATTTTATGACTGAATTCAGTTTGGACAAAGATTCTAATCACTATTCCAAAATTTCAGCCCGTTTGGTGCCATAGTGCCTGACTAAACTGCTTCCAAAGTTCGAACCCAAGTCTGAAATAAGCGTTCATAAAAATGATGATTTTTCTGAAAATACAACTTTATGGAGATTTTATGACTGAATTCAGTTTGGACAAAGATTCTTATCACTATTCCAAAATTTCAACCCGTTTGGTACCATAGTGCCTGAAAATACTGCTTCCAAAGATCGAACCCAAGTCTGAAATTAGCGTTCATAAAAATGATGATTTTTTTAAAAATACAACTTTTTGGAGATTTTCTTACTGAATTCGGTTTGGACAAAGATTCTTACCACTATTCCAAAATTTGGGCTCGTTTGGTCCCATAATGACTGAAAAAATTGCTTCCAAAGATCGAACCCAAGTCTGATATAAGCGTCCATAAAAATGATGATTCTTCTAAAAATACAACTTTATCGAGATTTTATGACTGCATTCAGTTTGGACAATGATTCTTATCACTATTCCAAAATTAACGCCCGTTTGATACCATAGTGCCTGACTAAACTGCTTCCAAAGTTCGATCCCAAGTCTGAAATTAGCGTTCATAAAAATGATGATTTTTCTAAAAATACAACTTTTTGGAGATTTCGTGACTGAATTCGGTTTGGACAAAGATTCTTATCACTATTCCAAAATTTGGGCTCGTTTGGTCCCATAATGACTGAAAAAATTGCTTCCAAAGATCGAACCCAAGTCTGAAATTAACGTCCATAAAAATGATGATTTTTCTAAAAATACAACTTTTTGGAGATTTTGTGACTGAATTCGGTTTGGACAAAGATTCATATCACTATTCCAAAATTTGGGCTCGGTTGGTACCATAATGACAGACTAAACTGCTTCCACAGTTCGAACCCAAGTCTGATATAAGCGTCCATAAAAATGATGATTCTTCTAAAAATACAACTTTATGGAGATTTTATGACTGCATTCAGTTTGGACAATGATTCTTATCACTATTCCAAAATTAACGCCCGTTTGATACCATAGTGCCTGACTAAACTGCTTCCAAAGCTCGAACCCAAGTCTGAAATTAGCGTTCATAAAAATGATGATTTTTCTAAAAATACAACTTTATGGAGATTTTATGACTGAATTCAGTTTGGACAAAGATTCTTATCACTATTCCAAAATTTCAACCCGTTTGGTACCATAGTGCCTGAAAATACTGCTTCCAAAGATCGAACCCAAGTCTGAAATAAGCGTTCATAAAAATGATGATTCTTCTAAAAATACAATTTTTTGGAGATTTTGTGACTGAATTCGGTTTGGACAAAGATTCTTATATCTATTCAAAAATTTGGACTCGTTTGGTACCATAGTGCCTGACTAAACTGCTTCCAAAGTTCGAACCCAAGTCTGAAATTAGCGTTCTTAAAAATGATGATTTTTCTAAAAATATAACTTTTTGGAGATTTTGTGACTGAATTCGGTTTGGACAAAGATTCATATCACTATTCCAAAATTTGGGCTCGGTTGGTACCATAATGACAGACTAAACTGCTTCCAAAGTTCGAACCCAAGTCTGATATAAGTGTCCATAAAAATGATGATTCTTCTAAAAATACAACTTTATGGAGATTTTATGACTGCATTCAGTTTGGACAATGATTCTTATCACTATTCCAAAATTAACGCCCGTTTGATACCATAGTGCCTGACTAAACTGCTTCCAAAGCTCGAACCCAAGTCTGAAATTATCGTTCATAAGAATGATGATTTTTCTAAAAATACAACTTTATGGAGATTTTATGACTGAATTCAGTTTGGACAAAGATTCTTATCACTATTCCAAAATTTCAACCCGTTTGGTACCATAGTGCCTGAAAATACTGCTTCCAAAGATCGAACCCAAGTCTGAAATAAGCGTTCATAAAAATGATGATTCTTCTAAAAATACCATTTTTTGGAGATTTTGTGACTGAATTCGGTTTGGACAAAGATTCTTATATCTATTCAAAAGTTTGGACTCGTTTGGTACCATAGTGCCTGACTAAACTGCTTCCAAAGTTCGAACCCAAGTCTGAAATTAGCGTTCTTAAAAATGATGATTTTTCTAAAAATACAACGTTTTGGAGATTTCGTGACTGAATTCGGTTTGGACAAAGATTCTTATCACTATTCCAAAATTTGGGCTCGTTTGGTACCATAGTGCCTGACTAAACTGCTTCCAAAGTTAGAACCCAAGTCTGAAATTAGCGTTCATAAAAATGATGATTTTTTTAAAAATACAACTTTTTGAAGATTTTTTTACTGAATTCGGTTTGGACAAAGATTTTTACCACTATTCCAAAATTTGGGCTCGTTTGGTACCATAATGACTGAAAAAATTGCTTCCAAAATCGAACCCAAGTCTGAAATTAACGTCCATAAAAATGATGATTTTTCTAAAAATACAACTTTTTGGAGATTTTGTGACTGAATCCGGTTTGGACAAAGATTTATATCACTATTCCAAAATTTGGGCTCGTTTGGTACCATCATGACAGACTAAACTGCTTCCAAAGTTCGAACCCAAGTCTGATATAAGCGTCCATAAAAATGATGATTCTTCTAAAAATACAACTTTATGGAGATTTTATGACTGCATTCAGTTTGGACAATGATTCTTATCACTCTTCCAAAATTAACGCCCGTTTGATACCATAGTGCCTGACTAAACTGCTTCCAAAGTTCGAACCCAAGTCTGAAATTAGCGTTCATAAAAATGATGATTCTTCTAAAAATACAATTTTTTGGAGATTTTGTGACTGAATTCGGTTTGGACAAAGATTCTTATATCTATTCAAAAGTTTGGACTCGTTTGATACCATAGTGCCTGACTAAACTGCTTCCAAAGTTCAAACCCAAGTCTGAAATTAGCGTTCATAAAAATGATGATTTTTCTAAACATACAACTTTTTGGAGATTTCGTGACTGAATTCGGTTTGGACAAAGATTCTTATCACTATTCCAAAATTTGGGCTCGTTTGGTCCCATAATGACTGAAAAAATTGCTTCCAAAGATCGAACCCAAGTCTGAAATTAACGTCCATAAAAATGATGATTTTTCTAAAAATACAACTTTTTGGAGATTTTGTGACTGAATTCGGTTTGGACAAAGATTCATATCACTATTCCAAAATTTGGGCTCGGTTGGTACCATAATGACAGACTAAACTGCTTCCACAGTTCGAACCCAAGTCTGATATAAGCGTCCATAAAAATGATGATTCTTCTAAAAATACAACTTTATGGAGATTTTATGACTGCATTCAGTTTGGACAATGATTCTTATCACTATTCCAAAATTAACGCCCGTTTGATACCATAGTGCCTGACTAAACTGCTTCCAAAGCTCGAACCCAAGTCTGAAATTAGCGTTCATAAAAATGATGATTTTTCTAAAAATACAACTTTATGGAGATTTTATGACTGAATTCAGTTTGGACAAAGATTCTTATCACTATTCCAAAATTTCAACCCGTTTGGTACCATAGTGCCTGACTAAACTGCTTCCAAAGTTCGATCCCAAGTCTGAAATTAGCGTTCATAAAAATGATGATTTTTCTAAAAATACAACTTTTTGGAGATTTTATGACTGCAATCAGTTTGGACAATGATTCTTATCACTCTTCCAAAATTAACGCCCGTTTGATACCATAGTGCCTGACTAAACTGCTTCCAAAGCTCGAACCCAAGTCTGAAATTAGCGTTCATAAAAATGATGATTTTTCTAAAAATACAACTTTATGGAGATTTTATGACTGAATTCAGTTTGGACAAAGATTCTTATCACTATTCCAAAATTTCAACCCGTTTGGTACCATAGTGCCTGAAAATACTGCTTCCAAAGATCGAACCCAAGTCTGAAATAAGCGTTCATAAAAATGATGATTTTTCTAAAAATACAACTTTATGGAGATTTTATGACTGAATTCGGTTTGGACAAAGATTCTTATCACTATTCCAAAATTTGGGCTCGTTTGGTCCCATAATGACTGAAAAAATTGCTTCCAAAGATCGAACCCAAGTCTGAAATTAACGTCCATAAAAATGATGATTTTTCTAAAAATACAACTTTTTGGAGATTTTGTGACTGAATCCGGTTTGGACAAAGATTTATATCACTATTCCAAAATTTGGGCTCGTTTGGTACCATCATGACCGACTAAACTGCTTCCAAAGTTCGAACCCAAGTCTGATATAAGCGTCCATAAAAATGATGATTCTTCTAAAAATACAACTTTATGGAGATTTTATGACTGCATTCAGTTTGGACAATGATTCTTATCACTATTCCAAAATTAACGCCCGTTTGATACCATAGTGCCTGACTAAACTGCTTCCAAAGTTCGATCCCAAGTCTGAAATTAGCGTTCATAAAAATGATGATTTTTCTAAAAATACAACTTTTTGGAGATTTCGTGACTGAATTCGGTTTGGACAAAGATTCTTATCACTATTCCAAAATTTGGGCTCGTTTGGTCCCATAATGACTGAAAAAATTGCTTCCAAAGATCGAACCCAAGTCTGAAATTAACGTCCATAAAAATGATGATTTTTCTAAAAATACAACTTTTTGGAGATTTTGTGACTGAATTCGGTTTGGACAAAGATTCATATCACTATTCCAAAATTTGGGCTCGGTTGGTACCATAATGACAGACTAAACTGCTTCCACAGTTCGAACCCAAGTCTGATATAAGCGTCCATAAAAATGATGATTCTTCTAAAAATACAACTTTATGGAGATTTTATGACTGCATTCAGTTTGGACAATGATTCTTATCACTATTCCAAAATTAACGCCCGTTTGATACCATAGTGCCTGACTAAACTGCTTCCAAAGCTCGAACCCAAGTCTGAAATTAGCGTTCATAAAAATGATGATTTTTCTAAAAATACAACTTTATGGAGATTTTATGACTGAATTCGGTTTGGACAAAGATTCTTATCACTATTCCAAAATTTGGGCTCGTTTGGTCCCATAATGACTGAAAAAATTGCTTCCAAAGATCGAACCCAAGTCTGAAATTAACGTCCATAAAAATGATGATTTTTCTAAAAATACAACTTTTTGGAGATTTTGTGACTGAATTCGGTTTGGACAAAGATTCATATCACTATTCCAAAATTTGGGCTCGGTTGGTACCATAATGACAGACTAAACTGCTTCCACAGTTCGAACCCAAGTCTGATATAAGCGTCCATAAAAATGATGATTCTTCTAAAAATACAACTTTATGGAGATTTTATGACTGCATTCAGTTTGGACAATGATTCTTATCACTATTCCAAAATTAACGCCCGTTTGATACCATAGTGCCTGACTAAACTGCTTCCAAAGCTCGAACCCAAGTCTGAAATTAGCGTTCATAAAAATGATGATTTTTCTAAAAATACAACTTTATGGAGATTTTATGACTGAATTCAGTTTGGACAAAGATTCTTATCACTATTCCAAAATTTCAACCCGTTTGGTACCATAGTGCCTGAAAATACTGCTTCCAAAGATCGAACCCAAGTCTGAAATAAGCGTTCATAAAAATGATGATTCTTCTAAAAATACAATTTTTTGGAGATTTTGTGACTGAATTCGGTTTGGACAAAGATTCTTATATCTATTCAAAAATTTGGACTCGTTTGGTACCATAGTGCCTGACCCAACTGCTTCCAAAGTTCGAGCCCAAGTCTGAAATTAGCGTTCTTAAAAATGATGATTTTTCTAAAAATACAACTTTTTGGAGATTTTGTGACTGAATTCGGTTTGGACAAAGATTCATATCACTATTCCAAAATTTGGGCTCGGTTGGTACCATAATGACAGACTAAACTGCTTCCAAAGTTCGAACCCAAGTCTGATATAAGTGTCCATAAAAATGATGATTCTTCTAAAAATACAACTTTATGGAGATTTTATGACTGCAATCAGTTTGGACAATGATTCTTATCACTCTTCCAAAATTAACGCCCGTTTGATACCATAGTGCCTGACTAAACTGCTTCCAAAGCTCGAACCCAAGTCTGAAATTAGCGTTCATAAAAATGATGATTTTTCTAAAAATACAACTTTATGGAGATTTTATGACTGAATTCAGTTTGGACAAAGATTCTTATCACTATTCCAAAATTTCAACCCGTTTGGTACCATAGTGCCTGAAAATACTGCTTCCAAAGATCGAACCCAAGTCTGAAATAAGCGTTCATAAAAATGATGATTTTTCTAAAAATACAACTTTATGGAGATTTTATGACTGAATTCGGTTTGGACAAAGATTCTTATCACTATTCCAAAATTTGGGCTCGTTTGGTCCCATAATGACTGAAAAAATTGCTTCCAAAGATCGAACCCAAGTCTGAAATTAACGTCCATAAAAATGATGATTTTTCTAAAAATACAACTTTTTGGAGATTTTGTGACTGAATCCGGTTTGGACAAAGATTTATATCACTATTCCAAAATTTGGGCTCGTTTGGTACCATCATGACCGACTAAACTGCTTCCAAAGTTCGAACCCAAGTCTGATATAAGCGTCCATAAAAATGATGATTCTTCTAAAAATACAACTTTATGGAGATTTTATGACTGCATTCAGTTTGGACAATGATTCTTATCACTCTTCCAAAATTAACGCCCGTTTGATACCATAGTGCCTGACTAAACTGCTTCCAAAGTTCGAACCCAAGTCTGAAATTAGCGTTCATAAAAATGATGATTCTTCTAAAAATACAATTTTTTGGAGATTTTGTGACTGAATTCGGTTTGGACAAAGATTCTTATATCTATTCAAAAGTTTGGACTCGTTTGATACCATAGTGCCTGACTAAACTGCTTCCAAAGTTCAAACCCAAGTCTGAAATTAGCGTTCATAAAAATGATGATTTTTCTAAACATACAACTTTTTGGAGATTTCGTGACTGAATTCGGTTTGGACAAAGATTCTTATCACTATTCCAAAATTTGGGCTCGTTTGGTCCCATAATGACTGAAAAAATTGCTTCCAAAGATCGAACCCAAGTCTGAAATTAACGTCCATAAAAATGATGATTTTTCTAAAAATACAACTTTTTGGAGATTTTGTGACTGAATTCGGTTTGGACAAAGATTCATATCACTATTCCAAAATTTGGGCTCGGTTGGTACCATAATGACAGACTAAACTGCTTCCACAGTTCGAACCCAAGTCTGATATAAGCGTCCATAAAAATGATGATTCTTCTAAAAATACAACTTTATGGAGATTTTATGACTGCATTCAGTTTGGACAATGATTCTTATCACTATTCCAAAATTAACGCCCGTTTGATACCATAGTGCCTGACTAAACTGCTTCCAAAGCTCGAACCCAAGTCTGAAATTAGCGTTCATAAAAATGATGATTTTTCTAAAAATACAACTTTATGGAGATTTTATGACTGAATTCAGTTTGGACAAAGATTCTTATCACTATTCCAAAATTTCAACCCGTTTGGTACCATAGTGCCTGAAAATACTGCTTCCAAAGATCGAACCCAAGTCTGAAATTAGCGTTCATAAAAATGATGATTTTTTTAAAAATACAACATTTTGGAGATTTTCTTACTGAATTCGGTTTGGACAAAGATTCTTACCACTATTCCAAAATTTGGGCTCGTTTGGTCCCATAATGACTGAAAAAATTGCTTCCAAAGATCGAACTCAAGTCTGATATAAGCGTCCATAAAAATGATGATTCTTCTAAAAATACAACTTTATCGAGATTTTATGACTGCATTCAGTTTGGACAATGATTCTTATCACTATTCCAAAATTAACGCCCGTTTGATACCATAGTGCCTGACTAAACTGCTTCCAAAGTTCGAACCCAAGTCTGAAATTAGCGTTCATAAAAATGATGATTTTTCTAAAAATACAACTTTTTGGTGATTTCGTGACTGAATTCGGTTTGGACAAAGATTCTTATCACTATTCCAAAATTTGGGCTCGTTTGGTCCCATAATGACTGAAAAAATTGCTTCCAAAGATCGAACCCAAGTCTGAAATTTACGTCCATAAAAATGATGATTTTTCTAAAAATACAACTTTTTGGAGATTTTATGACTGAATTCAGTTTGGACAAAGATTCTTATCACTATTCCAAAATTAACGCCCGTTTGATACCATAGTGCCTGACTAAACTGCTTCCAAAGTTCGAACCCAAGTCTGAAATTAGCGTTCATAAAAATGATGATTTTTCTAAAAATACAACTTTATGGAGATTTTATGACTGCATTCAGTTTGGACAATGATTCTTATCACTATTCCAAAATTAACGCCCGTTTGATACCATAGTGCCTGACTAAACTGCTTCCAAAGCTCGAACCCAAGTCTGAAATTAGCGTTCATAAAAATGATGATTTTTCTAAAAATACAACTTTATGGAGATTTTATGACTGAATTCAGTTTGGACAAAGATTCTTATCACTATTCCAAAATTTCAACCCGTTTGGTACCATAGTGCCTGAAAATACTGCTTCCAAAGATCGAACCCAAGTCTGAAATTAGCGTTCATAAAAATGATGATTTTTTTAAAAATACAACATTTTGGAGATTTTCTTACTGAATTCGGTTTGGACAAAGATTCTTACCACTATTCCAAAATTTGGGCTCGTTTGGTCCCATAATGACTGAAAAAATTGCTTCCAAAGATCGAACTCAAGTCTGATATAAGCGTCCATAAAAATGATGATTCTTCTAAAAATACAACTTTATCGAGATTTTATGACTGCATTCAGTTTGGACAATGATTCTTATCACTATTCCAAAATTAACGCCCGTTTGATACCATAGTGCCTGACTAAACTGCTTCCAAAGTTCGAACCCAAGTCTGAAATTAGCGTTCATAAAAATGATGATTTTTCTAAAAATACAACTTTTTGGTGATTTCGTGACTGAATTCGGTTTGGACAAAGATTCTTATCACTATTCCAAAATTTGGGCTCGTTTGGTCCCATAATGACTGAAAAAATTGCTTCCAAAGATCGAACCCAAGTCTGAAATTTACGTCCATAAAAATGATGATTTTTCTAAAAATACAACTTTTTGGAGATTTTATGACTGAATTCAGTTTGGACAAAGATTCTTATCACTATTCCAAAATTAACGCCCGTTTGATACCATAGTGCCTGACTAAACTGCTTCCAAAGTTCGAACCCAAGTCTGAAATTAGCGTTCATAAAAATGATGATTTTTCTAAAAATACAACTTTATGGAGATTTTATGACTGAATTCAGTTTGGACAAAGATTCTTATCACTATTCCAAAATTTCAACCCGTTTGGTACCATAGTGCCTGAAAATACTGCTTCCAAAGATCGAACCCAAGTCTGAAATAAGCGTTCATAAAAATGATGATTCTTCTAAAAATACAATTTTTTGGAGATTTTGTGACTGAATTCGGTTTGGACAAAGATTCTTATATCTATTCAAAAATTTGGACTCGTTTGGTACCATAATGACTGACTAAACTGCTTCCAAAGTTCGAACCCAAGTCTGAAATAAGCGTTCATAAAAATGAAGATTTTTCTAAAAATACAACTTTATGGAGATTTTATGACTGCATTCAGTTTGGACAATGATTCTTATCACTATTCCCAAATTTACGCCCGTTTGGTACCATAGTGCCTGACTAAACTGCTTCCAAAGTTCGAACCCAAGTCTGAAATTAGCGTTCTTAAAAATGATTATTTTTCTAAAAATACAACGTTTTGGAGATTTTATGACTGAATTCGGTTTGGACATAGATTCTTATCACTATTCCAAAATTTGGGCTCGTTTGGTACTATAATGACTGACTAAACTGCTTCCAAAGTTCGAACCCAAGTCTGAAATTATCGTTCTAAAAAATGATGATTTTTCTAAAAATACAACTTTTTGGAGATTTTGTGACTGAATTCGGGTTGGACAAAGATTCTTATATCTATTCAAAAATTTGGGCTCGTTTGGTACCATAATGACAGACTAAACTGCTTCCAAAGTTCGAACCCAAGTCGGAAATAAGCGTCCATAAAAATGATGATTTTTCTAAAAATACAACTTTATGGAGATTTTATGACTGAATTCAGTTTGGACAAAGTTTATCATATCTTTTCAAAAATTTGGGCTCGTTTGTTACCATTATGACAGGCTAAACTGCTTCCAAAGTTCGAACCCAAGTCTGAAATAAGCGTCCATATAAATGATGATTTTTTAAAAAATAACACTATATGGAGAATTATAAAATGGATTCGATTTGTAGTACGATTCTTACCCTTATTTCAAAATTTACGCCCGTTTGGTACCATAGTGCCTGACTAAACTGCTTCCAAAGTTCGAACCCAAGTCTGAAATTAGCGTTCTTAAAAATGATGATTTTTCTAAAAATACAACGTTTTGGAGATTTCGTGACTGAATTCGGTTTGGACAAAGATTCTTATCACTATTCCAAAATTTGGGCTCGTTTGGTACCATAATGACAGACTAAACTGCTTCCAAAGTTCGAACCCAAGTCTGAAATAAGCGTCCATAAAAATGATGATTTTTCTAAAAATACAACTTTATGGAGATTTTATGACTGAATTCAGTTTGGACAAAGATTCTTATCACTATTCCGAAATTTCAACCCGTTTGGTACCATAGTGCCTGAAAATACTGCTTCCAAAGATCGAACCCAAGTCTGAAATTAGCGTTCATAAAAATGATGATTTTTTTAAAAATACAACTTTTTGGAGATTTTCTTACTGAATTCGGTTTGGACAAAGATTCTTACCACTATTCCAAAATTTGGGCTCGTTTGGTCCCATAATGACTGAAAAAATTGCTTCCAAAGATCGAACACAAGTCTGATATAAGCGTCCATAAAAATGATGATTCTTCTAAAAATACAACTTTATCGAGATTTTATGACTGCATTCAGTTTGGACAATGATTCTTATCACTATTCCAAAATTAACGCCCGTTTGATACCATAGTGCCTGACTAAACTGCTTCCAAAGTTCGATCCCAAGTCTGAAATTAGCGTTCATAAAAATGATGATTTTTCTAAAAATACAACTTTTTGGAGATTTCGTGACTGAATTCGGTTTGGACAAAGATTCTTATCACTATTCCAAAATTTGGGCTCGTTTGGTCCCATAATGACTGAAAAAATTGCTTCCAAAGATCGAACCCAAGTCTGAAATTAACGTCCATAAAAATGATGATTCTTATCACTATTCCAAAATTAACGCCCGTTTGATACCATAGTGCCTGACTAAACTGCTTCCAAAGCTCGAACCCAAGTCTGAAATTAGCGTTCATAAAAATGATGATTTTTCTAAAAATACAACTTTATGGAGATTTTATGACTGAATTCAGTTTGGACAAAGATTCTTATCACTATTCCAAAATTTCAACCCGTTTGGTACCATAGTGCCTGAAAATACTGCTTCCAAAGATCGAACCTAAGTCTGAAATAAGCGTTCATAAAAATGATGATTCTTCTAAAAATACAATTTTTTGGAGATTTTGTGACTGATTTCGGTTTGGACAAAGATTCATATCACTATTCCAAAATTTGGGCTCGGTTGGTACCATAATGACAGACTAAACTGCTTCCAATGTTCGAACCCAAGTCTGAAATTAGCGTTCATAAAAATGATGATTTTTCTAAAAATACAACTTTATGGAGATTTTATGACTCAATTCAGTTTGGACAAAGATTCTTATCACTATTCCAAAATTTCAACCCTTTTGGTACCATAGTGCCTGAAAATACTGCTTCCAAAGATCGAACCCAAGTCTGATATAAGCGTCCATAAAAATGATGATTCTTCTTAAAATACAACTTTATCGAGATTTTATGACTGCATTCAGTTTGGACAATGATTCTTATCACTATTCAAAAATTAACGCCCGTTTGATACCATAGTGCCTGACTTAACTGCTTCCAAAGATCGAACCCAAGTCTGAAATAAGCGTTCATAAAAATGATGATTCTTCTAAAAATACAATTTTTTGGAGATTTTGTGACTGAATTCGGTTTGGACAAAGATTTATATCACTATTCCAAAATTTGGGCTCGTTTGGTACCATCATGACCGACTAAACTGCTTCCAAAGTTCGAACCCAAGTCTGATATAAGCGTCCATAAAAATGATGATTCTTCTAAAAATACAACTTTATGGAGATTTTATGACTGCATTCAGTTTGGACAATGATTCTTATCACTCTTCCAAAATTAACGCCCGTTTGATACCATAGTGCCTGACTAAACTGCTTCCAAAGTTCGAACCCAAGTCTGAAATTAGCGTTCATAAAAATGATGATTCTTCTAAAAATACAATTTTTTGGAGATTTTGTGACTGAATTCGGTTTGGACAAAGATTCTTATATCTATTCAAAAGTTTGGACTCGTTTGATACCATAGTGCCTGACTAAACTGCTTCCAAAGTTCAAACCCAAGTCTGAAATTAGCGTTCATAAAAATGATGATTTTTCTAAACATACAACTTTTTGGAGATTTCGTGACTGAATTCGGTTTGGACAAAGATTCTTATCACTATTCCAAAATTTGGGCTCGTTTGGTCCCATAATGACTGAAAAAATTGCTTCCAAAGATCGAACCCAAGTCTGAAATTAACGTCCATAAAAATGATGATTTTTCTAAAAATACAACTTTTTGGAGATTTTGTGACTGAATTCGGTTTGGACAAAGATTCATATCACTATTCCAAAATTTGGGCTCGGTTGGTACCATAATGACAGACTAAACTGCTTCCACAGTTCGAACCCAAGTCTGATATAAGCGTCCATAAAAATGATGATTCTTCTAAAAATACAACTTTATGGAGATTTTATGACTGCATTCAGTTTGGACAATGATTCTTATCACTATTCCAAAATTAACGCCCGTTTGATACCATAGTGCCTGACTAAACTGCTTCCAAAGCTCGAACCCAAGTCTGAAATTAGCGTTCATAAAAATGATGATTTTTCTAAAAATACAACTTTATGGAGATTTTATGACTGAATTCAGTTTGGACAAAGATTCTTATCACTATTCCAAAATTTCAACCCGTTTGGTACCATAGTGCCTGAAAATACTGCTTCCAAAGATCGAACCCAAGTCTGAAATTAGCGTTCATAAAAATGATGATTTTTTTAAAAATACAACATTTTGGAGATTTTCTTACTGAATTCGGTTTGGACAAAGATTCTTACCACTATTCCAAAATTTGGGCTCGTTTGGTCCCATAATGACTGAAAAAATTGCTTCCAAAGATCGAACTCAAGTCTGATATAAGCGTCCATAAAAATGATGATTCTTCTAAAAATACAACTTTATCGAGATTTTATGACTGCATTCAGTTTGGACAATGATTCTTATCACTATTCCAAAATTAACGCCCGTTTGATACCATAGTGCCTGACTAAACTGCTTCCAAAGTTCGAACCCAAGTCTGAAATTAGCGTTCATAAAAATGATGATTTTTCTAAAAATACAACTTTTTGGTGATTTCGTGACTGAATTCGGTTTGGACAAAGATTCTTATCACTATTCCAAAATTTGGGCTCGTTTGGTCCCATAATGACTGAAAAAATTGCTTCCAAAGATCGAACCCAAGTCTGAAATTTACGTCCATAAAAATGATGATTTTTCTAAAAATACAACTTTTTGGAGATTTTATGACTGAATTCAGTTTGGACAAAGATTCTTATCACTATTCCAAAATTAACGCCCGTTTGATACCATAGTGCCTGACTAAACTGCTTCCAAAGTTCGAACCCAAGTCTGAAATTAGCGTTCATAAAAATGATGATTTTTCTAAAAATACAACTTTATGGAGATTTTATGACTGCATTCAGTTTGGACAATGATTCTTATCACTATTCCAAAATTAACGCCCGTTTGATACCATAGTGCCTGACTAAACTGCTTCCAAAGCTCGAACCCAAGTCTGAAATTAGCGTTCATAAAAATGATGATTTTTCTAAAAATACAACTTTATGGAGATTTTATGACTGAATTCAGTTTGGACAAAGATTCTTATCACTATTCCAAAATTTCAACCCGTTTGGTACCATAGTGCCTGAAAATACTGCTTCCAAAGATCGAACCCAAGTCTGAAATTAGCGTTCATAAAAATGATGATTTTTTTAAAAATACAACATTTTGGAGATTTTCTTACTGAATTCGGTTTGGACAAAGATTCTTACCACTATTCCAAAATTTGGGCTCGTTTGGTCCCATAATGACTGAAAAAATTGCTTCCAAAGATCGAACTCAAGTCTGATATAAGCGTCCATAAAAATGATGATTCTTCTAAAAATACAACTTTATCGAGATTTTATGACTGCATTCAGTTTGGACAATGATTCTTATCACTATTCCAAAATTAACGCCCGTTTGATACCATAGTGCCTGACTAAACTGCTTCCAAAGTTCGAACCCAAGTCTGAAATTAGCGTTCATAAAAATGATGATTTTTCTAAAAATACAACTTTTTGGTGATTTCGTGACTGAATTCG
This sequence comes from Hesperophylax magnus, assembly GCA_026573805.1. Taxonomy (NCBI): domain Eukaryota; kingdom Metazoa; phylum Arthropoda; class Insecta; order Trichoptera; family Limnephilidae; genus Hesperophylax; species Hesperophylax magnus. Next base: position 4,122,139 of record JAIUSX010000184.1, on the reverse strand, counting down.
GTTTGGACAAAGATTCTTATCACTATTCCAAAATTTGGGCTCGTTTGGTCCCATAATGACTGAAAAAATTGCTTCCAAAGATCGAACCCAAGTCTGAAATTTACGTCCATAAAAATGATGATTTTTCTAAAAATACAACTTTTTGGAGATTTTATGACTGAATTCAGTTTGGACAAAGATTCTTATCACTATTCCAAAATTAACGCCCGTTTGATACCATAGTGCCTGACTAAACTGCTTCCAAAGTTCGAACCCAAGTCTGAAATTAGCGTTCATAAAAATGATGATTTTTCTAAAAATACAACTTTATGGAGATTTTATGACTGAATTCAGTTTGGACAAAGATTCTTATCACTATTCCAAAATTTCAACCCGTTTGGTACCATAGTGCCTGAAAATACTGCTTCCAAAGATCGAACCCAAGTCTGAAATAAGCGTTCATAAAAATGATGATTCTTCTAAAAATACAATTTTTTGGAGATTTTGTGACTGAATTCGGTTTGGACAAAGATTCTTATATCTATTCAAAAATTTGGACTCGTTTGGTACCATAATGACTGACTAAACTGCTTCCAAAGTTCGAACCCAAGTCTGAAATAAGCGTTCATAAAAATGAAGATTTTTCTAAAAATACAACTTTATGGAGATTTTATGACTGCATTCAGTTTGGACAATGATTCTTATCACTATTCCCAAATTTACGCCCGTTTGGTACCATAGTGCCTGACTAAACTGCTTCCAAAGTTCGAACCCAAGTCTGAAATTAGCGTTCTTAAAAATGATTATTTTTCTAAAAATACAACGTTTTGGAGATTTTATGACTGAATTCGGTTTGGACATAGATTCTTATCACTATTCCAAAATTTGGGCTCGTTTGGTACTATAATGACTGACTAAACTGCTTCCAAAGTTCGAACCCAAGTCTGAAATTATCGTTCTAAAAAATGATGATTTTTCTAAAAATACAACTTTTTGGAGATTTTGTGACTGAATTCGGGTTGGACAAAGATTCTTATATCTATTCAAAAATTTGGGCTCGTTTGGTACCATAATGACAGACTAAACTGCTTCCAAAGTTCGAACCCAAGTCGGAAATAAGCGTCCATAAAAATGATGATTTTTCTAAAAATACAACTTTATGGAGATTTTATGACTGAATTCAGTTTGGACAAAGTTTATCATATCTTTTCAAAAATTTGGGCTCGTTTGTTACCATTATGACAGGCTAAACTGCTTCCAAAGTTCGAACCCAAGTCTGAAATAAGCGTCCATATAAATGATGATTTTTTAAAAAATAACACTATATGGAGAATTATAAAATGGATTCGATTTGTAGTACGATTCTTACCCTTATTTCAAAATTTACGCCCGTTTGGTACCATAGTGCCTGACTAAACTGCTTCCAAAGTTCGAACCCAAGTCTGAAATTAGCGTTCTTAAAAATGATGATTTTTCTAAAAATACAACGTTTTGGAGATTTCGTGACTGAATTCGGTTTGGACAAAGATTCTTATCACTATTCCAAAATTTGGGCTCGTTTGGTACCATAATGACAGACTAAACTGCTTCCAAAGTTCGAACCCAAGTCTGAAATAAGCGTCCATAAAAATGATGATTTTTCTAAAAATACAACTTTATGGAGATTTTATGACTGAATTCAGTTTGGACAAAGATTCTTATCACTATTCCGAAATTTCAACCCGTTTGGTACCATAGTGCCTGAAAATACTGCTTCCAAAGATCGAACCCAAGTCTGAAATTAGCGTTCATAAAAATGATGATTTTTTTAAAAATACAACTTTTTGGAGATTTTCTTACTGAATTCGGTTTGGACAAAGATTCTTACCACTATTCCAAAATTTGGGCTCGTTTGGTCCCATAATGACTGAAAAAATTGCTTCCAAAGATCGAACACAAGTCTGATATAAGCGTCCATAAAAATGATGATTCTTCTAAAAATACAACTTTATCGAGATTTTATGACTGCATTCAGTTTGGACAATGATTCTTATCACTATTCCAAAATTAACGCCCGTTTGATACCATAGTGCCTGACTAAACTGCTTCCAAAGTTCGATCCCAAGTCTGAAATTAGCGTTCATAAAAATGATGATTTTTCTAAAAATACAACTTTTTGGAGATTTCGTGACTGAATTCGGTTTGGACAAAGATTCTTATCACTATTCCAAAATTTGGGCTCGTTTGGTCCCATAATGACTGAAAAAATTGCTTCCAAAGATCGAACCCAAGTCTGAAATTAACGTCCATAAAAATGATGATTCTTATCACTATTCCAAAATTAACGCCCGTTTGATACCATAGTGCCTGACTAAACTGCTTCCAAAGCTCGAACCCAAGTCTGAAATTAGCGTTCATAAAAATGATGATTTTTCTAAAAATACAACTTTATGGAGATTTTATGACTGAATTCAGTTTGGACAAAGATTCTTATCACTATTCCAAAATTTCAACCCGTTTGGTACCATAGTGCCTGAAAATACTGCTTCCAAAGATCGAACCTAAGTCTGAAATAAGCGTTCATAAAAATGATGATTCTTCTAAAAATACAATTTTTTGGAGATTTTGTGACTGATTTCGGTTTGGACAAAGATTCATATCACTATTCCAAAATTTGGGCTCGGTTGGTACCATAATGACAGACTAAACTGCTTCCAATGTTCGAACCCAAGTCTGAAATTAGCGTTCATAAAAATGATGATTTTTCTAAAAATACAACTTTATGGAGATTTTATGACTCAATTCAGTTTGGACAAAGATTCTTATCACTATTCCAAAATTTCAACCCTTTTGGTACCATAGTGCCTGAAAATACTGCTTCCAAAGATCGAACCCAAGTCTGATATAAGCGTCCATAAAAATGATGATTCTTCTTAAAATACAACTTTATCGAGATTTTATGACTGCATTCAGTTTGGACAATGATTCTTATCACTATTCAAAAATTAACGCCCGTTTGATACCATAGTGCCTGACTTAACTGCTTCCAAAGATCGAACCCAAGTCTGAAATAAGCGTTCATAAAAATGATGATTCTTCTAAAAATACAATTTTTTGGAGATTTTGTGACTGAATTCGGTTTGGACAAAGATTCTTATATCTATTCAAAAGTTTGGACTCGTTTGGTACCATAGTGCCTGACTAAACTGCTTCCAAAGTTCGAACCCAAGTCTGAAATTAGCGTTCTTAAAAATGATGATTTTTCTAAAAATACAACGTTTTGGAGATTTCGTGACTGAATTCGGTTTGGACAAAGATTCTTATCACTATTCCAAAATTTCAACCCGTTTGGTACCATAGTGCCTGAAAATACTGCTTCCAAAGATCGAACCCAAGTCTGAAATTAGCGTTCATAAAAATGATGATTTTTTTAAAAATACAACTTTTTGGAGATTTTCTTACTGAATTCGGTTTGGACAAAGATTCTTACCACTATTCCAAAATTTGGGCTCGTTTGGTCCCATAATGACTGAAAAAATTGCTTCAAAAGATCGAACCCAAGTCTGATATAAGCGTCCATAAAAATGATGATTCTTCTAAAAATACAACTTTATCGAGATTTTATGACTGCATTCAGTTTGGACAAAGATTCTTATCACTATTCCAAAATTAACTCCCGTTTGATACCATAGTGCCTGACTAAACTGCTTCCAAAGTTCGATCCCAAGTCTGAAATTAGCGTTCATAAAAATTATGATTTTTCTAAAAATACAACTTTTTGGAGATTTCGTGACTGAATTCGGTTTGGACAAAGATTCTTATCACTATTCCAAAATTTGGGCTCGTTTGGTCCCATAATGACTGAAAAAATTGCTTCCAAAGATCGAACCCAAGTCTGAAATTAACGTCCATAAAAATGATGATTTTTCTAAAAATACAACTTTTTGGAGATTTTGTGACTGAATTCGGTTTGGACAAAGATTCATATCACTATTCCAAAATTTGGGCTCGGTTGGTACCATAATGACAGACTAAACTGCTTCCACAGTTCGAACCCAAGTCTGATATAAGCGTCCATAAAAATGATGATTCTTCTAAAAATACAACTTTATGAAGATTTTATGACTGCATTCAGTTTGGACAATGATTCTTATCACTATTCCAAAATTAACGCCCGTTTGATACCATAGTGCCTGACTAAACTGCTTCCAAAGCTCGAACCCAAGTCTGAAATTAGCGTTCATAAAAATGATGATTTTTCTAAAAATACAACTTTATGGAGATTTTATGACTGAATTCAGTTTGGATAAAGATTCTTATCACTATTCCAAAATTTCAACCCGTTTGGTACCATAGTGCCTGAAAATACTGCTTCCAAAGATCGAACCCAAGTCTGAAATAAGCGTTCATAAAAATGAAGATTTTTCTAAAAATACAACTTTATGGAGATTTTATGACTGCATTCAGTTTGGACAATGATTCTTATCACTATTCCCAAATTTACGCCCGTTTGGTACCATAGTGCCTGACTAAACTGCTTCCAAAGTTCGAACCCAAGTCTGAAATTAGCGTTCTTAAAAATGATGATTTTTCTAAAAATACAACGTTTTGGAGATTTCGTGACTGAATTCGGTTTGGACAAAGATTCTTATCACTATTCCAAAATTTGGGTTCGTTTGGTACTATAATGACTGACTAAACTGCTTCCAAAGTTCGAACCCAAGTCTGAAATTAGCGTTCTTAAAAATGATGATTTTTCTAAAAATACAACTTTTTGCAGATTTTGTGACTGAATTCGGTTTGGACAAAGATTCTTATATCTATTCAAAAATTTGGGCTCGTTTGGTACCATAATGACAGACTAAACTGCTTCCAAAGTTCGAACCCAAGTCTGAAATAAGCGTCCATAAAAATGATGATTTTTCTAAAAATACAACTTTATGGAGATTTTATGACTGAATTCAGTTTGGACAAAGTTTATCATATCTTTTCAAAAATTTGGGCTCGTTTGTTACCATAATGACAGGCTAAACTGCTTCCAAAGTTCGAACTCAAGTCTGAAATAAGCGTTCATAAAAATGATGATTTTTCTGAAAATACAACTTTATGGAGATTTTATGACTGAATTCAGTTTGGACAAAGTTTATCATATCTTTTCAAAAATTTGGGCTCGTTTGTTACCATAATGACAGGCTAACCTGCTTCCAAAGTTCGAACCCTAGTCTGAAATAAGCGTCCATAAAAATGATGATGTTTTAAAAAATAACACTATATGGAGAATTATAAAATGGATTCGATTTGTAGAACGATTCTTACCCTTATTCCAACATTTCAGCCCGTTTGGTACCATAGTGCCTGACTAAACTGCTTCCAAAGTTAGAACCCAAGTCTGAAATTAGCGTTCATAAAAATGATGATTTTTTTAAAAATACAACTTTTTGAAGATTTTCTTACTGAATTCGGTTTGGACAAAGATTCTTACCACTATTCCAAAATTTGGGCTCGTTTGGTACCATAATGACTGAAAAAATTGCTTCCAAAGATCGAACCCAAGTCTTAAATTAACGTCCATAAAAATGATGATTTTTCTAAAAATACAACTTTTTGGAGATTTTGTGACTGAATCCGGTTTGGACAAAGATTTATATCACTATTCCAAAATTTGGGCTCGTTTGGTACCATAATGACAGACTAAACTGCTTCCAAAGTTCGAACCCAAGTCTGATATAAGCGTCCATAAAAATGATGATTCTTCTAAAAATACAGCTTTATGGAGATTTTATGACTGCATTCAGTTTGGACAATGATTCTTATCACTCTTCCAAAATTAACGCCCGTTTGATACCATAGTGCCTGACTAAACTGCTTCCAAAGTTCGAACCCAAGTCTGAAATTAGCGTTCATAAAAATGATGATTTTTCTAAAAATACAACTTTTTGGAGATTTCGTGACTGATTTCGATTTGGACAAAGATTCTTATATCTATTCAAAAATTTGGGCTCGTTTGGTACCATAATGACAGACTAAACTGCTTTCAAAGTTCGAACCCAAGTCTGAAATAAGCGTCCATAAAAATGATAATTTTTTTAAAAATAAAACTAGGTATATGGAGAATTATAAAATGGATTCGATTTGTAGAACGATTCTTACCCTTTTTTCAATATTTCAGCCCTTTTCGTACCATTGTGCCTAACTAAACTGCTTCCAAAACTCGTACCAAAGTCTGAAATAAGCGTCCATAAAAATGATGATTTTTCTAAAATTACAACTTTATGGAGATTTTATGACTGAATTCAGTTTGGACAAAGATTCTAATCACTATTCCAAAATTTCAGCCCGTTTGGTGCCAAAGTGCCTGACTAAACTGCTTCCAAAGTTCGAACCCAAGTCTGAAATAAGCGTTCATAAAAATGATGATTTTTCTGAAAATACAACTTTATGGAGATTTTATGACTGAATTCAGTTTGGACAAAGATTCTTATCACTATTCCAAAATTTCAACCCGTTTGGTACCATAGTGCCTGAAAATACTGCTTCCAAAGATCGAACCCAAGTCTGAAATTAGCGTTCATAAAAATGATGATTTTTTTAAAAATACAACTTTTTGGAGATTTTCTTACTGAATTCGGTTTGGACAAAGATTCTTACCACTATTCCAAAATTTGGGCTCGTTTGGTCCCATAATGACTGAAAAAATTGCTTCCAAAGATCGAACCCAAGTCTGATATAAGCGTCCATAAAAATGAGGATTCTTCTATAAATACAACTTTATCGAGATTTTATGACTGCATTCAGTTTGGACAATGATTCTTATCACTATTCCAAAATTAACGCCCGTTTGATACCATAGTGCCTGACTAAACTGCTTCCAAAGTTCGAACCCAAGTCTGAAATTAGCGTTCATAAAAATGATGATTTTTCTAAAAATACAACTTTTTGGAGATTTCGTGACTGAATTCGGTTTGGACAAAGATTCTTATATCTATTCAAAAATTTGGGCTCGTTTGGTACCATAATGACAGACTAAACTGCTTCCAAAGTTCGAACCCAAGTCTGAAATAAGCGTCCATAAAAATGATGATTTTTCTAAAAATACAACTTTATGGAGATTTTATGACTGAATTCAGTTTGGACAAAGTTTATCATATCTTTTCAAAAATTTGGGCTCGTTTCTTACCATAATGACAGGCTAAACTGCTTCCAAAGTTCGAACTCAAGTCTGAAATAAGCGTTCATAAAAATGATGATTTTTCTGAAAATACAACTTTATGGAGATTTTATGACTGAATTCAGTTTGGACAAAGTTTATCATATCTTTTCAAAAATTTGGGCTCGTTTGTTACCATAATGACAGGCTAAACTGCTTCCAAAGTTCGAACCCTAGTCTGAAATAAGCGTCCATAAAAATGATGATGTTTTAAAAAATAACACTATTTGGAGAATTATAAAATGGATTCGATTTGTAGAACGATTCTTACCCTTATTCCAACATTTCAGCCCGTTTGGTACCATAGTGCCTGACTAAACTGCTTCCAAAGTTAGAACCCAAGTCTGAAATTAGCGTTCATAAAAATGATGATTTTTCTAAAAATACAACTTTATGGAGATTTTATGACTGAATTCAGTTTGGACAAAGATTCTTATCACTATTCCAAAATTTCAACCCGTTTGGTACCATAGTGCCTGAAAATACTGCTTCCAAAGATCGAACCCAAGTCTGACTCAAGCGTTCATAAAAATGATGATTCTTCTAAAAATACAATTTTTTGGAGATTTTGTGACTGAATTCGGTTTGGACAAAGATTCTTATATCTATTCAAAAATTTGGACTCGTTTGGTACCATAGTGCCTGACTAAACTGCTTCCAAAGTTCGAACCCAAGTCTGAAATTAGCGTTCTTAAAAATGATGATTTTTCTAAAAATACAACGTTTTGGAGATTTCGTGACTGAATTCGGTTTGGACAAAGATTCTTATCACTATTCCAAAATTTCAACCCGTTTGGTACCATAGTGCCTGAAAATACTGCTTCCAAAGATCGAACCCAAGTCTGACTCAAGCGTTCATAAAAATGATGATTCTTCTAAAAATACAATTTTTTGGAGATTTTGTGACTGAATTCGGTTTGGACAAAGATTCTTATCACTATTCCAAAATTTGGGCTCGTTTGGTACCATAGTGCCTGACTAAACTGCTTCCAAAGTTAGAACCCAAGTCTGAAATTAGCGTTCATAAAAATGATGATTTTTTTAAAAATACAACTTTTTGAAGATTTTCTTACTGAATTCGGTTTGGACAAAGATTCTTACCACTATTCCAAAATTTGGGCTCGTTTGGTACCATAATGACTGAAAAAATTGCTTCCAAAGATCGAACCCAAGTCTGAAATTAACGTCCATAAAAATGATGATTCTTCTAAAAATACAACTTTATGGAGATTTTATGACTGCTTTCAGTTTGGACAATGATTCTTATCACTCTTCCAAAATTAACGCCCGTTTGATACCATAGTGCCTGACTAAGCTGCTTCCAAAGTTCGAACCCAAGTCTGAAATTAGCGTTCTTAAAAATGATGATTTTTCTAAAAATACAACGTTTTGGAGATTTCGTGACTGAATTCGGTTTGGACAAAGATTCTTATCACTATTCCAAAATTTCAACCCGTTTGGTACCATAGTGCCTGAAAATACTGCTTCCAAAGATCGAACCCAAGTCTGAAATAAGCGTTCATAAAAATGATGATTTTTCTGAAAATACAACTTTATGGAGATTTTATGACTGAATTCAGTTTGGACAAAGTTTATCATATCTTTTCAAAAATTTGGGCTCGTTTGTTACCATAATGACAGGCTAAACTGCTTCCAAAGTTCGAACCCTAGTCTGAAATAAGCGTCCATAAAAATGATGATGTTTTAAAAAATAACACTATTTGGAGAATTATAAAATGGATTCGATTTGTAGAACGATTCTTACCCTTATTCCAACATTTCAGCCCGTTTGGTACCATAGTGCCTGACTAAACTGCTTCCAAAGTTCGAACCCAAGTCTGATATAAGCGTCCATAAAAATGATGATTCTTCTAAAAATACAACTTTATGGAGATTTTATGACTGCATTCAGTTTGGACAATGATTCTTATCACTCTTCCAAAATTAACGCCCGTTTGATACCATAGTGCCTGACTAAACTGCTTCCAAAGTTCGAACCCAAGTCTGAAATTAGCGTTCATAAAAATGATGATTTTTCTAAAAATACAACTTTATGGAGATTTTATGACTGAATTCAGTTTGGACAAAGATTCTTATCACTATTCCAAAATTTCAACCCGTTTGGTACCATAGTGCCTGAAAATACTGCTTCCAAAGATCGAACCCAAGTCTGAAATAAGCGTTCATAAAAATGATGATTCTTCTAAAAATACATTTTTTTGGAGATTTTGTGACTGAATTCGGTTTGGACAAATATTCTTATCCTTATTCCAAAATTTGGGCTCGGTTGGTACCATAGTGCCTGACTAAACTGCTTCCAAAGTTAGAACCCAAGTCTGAAATTAGCGTTCATAAAAATGATGATTTTTTTAAAAATACAACTTTTTGAAGATTTTCTTACTGAATTCGGTTTGGACAAAGATTCTTACCACTATTCCAAAATTTGGGCTCGTTTGGTACCATAATGACTGAAAAAATTGCTTCCAAAGATCGAACCCAAGTCTGAAATTAACGTCCATAAAAATGATGATTTTTCTAAAAATACAACTTTTTGGAGATTTTGTGACTGAATCCGGTTTGGACAAAGATTTATATCACTATTCCAAAATTTGGGCTCGTTTGGTACCATAATGACAGACTAAACTGCTTCCAAAGTTCGAACCCATGTCTGATATAAGCGTCCATAAAAATGATGATTCTTCGAAAAATACAACTTTATGGAGATTTTATGACTGCATTCAATTTGGACAATGATTCTTATCACTCTTCCAAAATTAACGCCCGTTTGATACCATAGTGCCTGACTAAACTGCTTCCAAAGTTCGAACCCAAGTCTGAAATTAGCGTTCATAAAAATGATGATTTTTCTAAAAATACAACTTTTTGGAGATTTCGTGACTGAATTCGGTTTGGACAAAGATTCTTATATCTATTCAAAAATTTGGACTCGTTTGGTACCATAATGACTGACTAAACTGCTTCCAAAGTTCGAACCCAAGTCTGAAATAAGCGTTCATAAAAATGAAGATTTTTCTAAAAATACAACTTTATGGAGATTTTATGACTGCATTCAGTTTGGACAATGATTCTTATCACTATTCCCAAATTTACGCCCGTTTGATACCATAGTGCCTGACTAAACTGCTTCCAAAGTTCGAACCCAAGTCTGAAATTAGCGTTCTTAAAAATGATGATTTTTCTAAAAATACAACGTTTTGGAGATTTCGTGACTGAATTCGGTTTGGACAAAGATTCTTATCACTATTCCAAAATTTGGGTTCGTTTGGTACTATAATGACTGACTAAACTGCTTCCAAAGTTCGAACCCAAGTCTGAAATTAGCGTTCTTAAAAATGATGATTTTTCTAAAAATACAACTTTTTGGAGATTTTTTGACTGAATTCGGTTTGGACAAAGATTCTTATATCTATTCAAAAATTTGGGCTCGTTTGGTACCATAATGACAGACTAAACTGCTTCCAAAGTTCGAACCCAAGTCTGAAATAAGCGTCCATAAAAATGATGATTTTTCTAAAAATACAACTTTATGGAGATTTTATGACTGAATTCAGTTTGGACAAAGTTTATCATATCTTTTCAAAAATTTGGGCTCGTTTGTTACCATAATGACAGGCTAAACTGCTTCCAAAGTTCGAACTCAAGTCTGAAATAAGCGTTCATAAAAATGATGATTTTTCTGAAAATACAACTTTATGGAGATTTAATGACTGAATTCAGTTTGGACAAAGTTTATCATATCTTTTCAAAAATTTGGGCTCGTTTGTTACCATAATGACAGGCTAAACTGCTTCCAAAGTTCGAACCCTAGTCTGAAATAAGCGTCCATAAAAATGATGATGTTTTAAAAAATAACACTATATGGAGAATTATAAAATGGATTCGATTTGTAGAACGATTCTTACCATTATTCCAACATTTCAGCCCGTTTGGTACCATAGTGCCTGACTAAACTGCTTCCAAAGTTAGAACCCAAGTCTGAAATTAGCGTTCATAAAAATGACGATTTTTTTAAAAATACAACTTTTTGAAGATTTTCTTACTGAATTCGGTTAAGACAAAGATTCTTACCACTATTCCAAAATTTGGGCTCGTTTGGTACCATAATGACTGAAAAAATTGCTTCCAAAGATCGAACCCAAGTCTGAAATTAACGTCCATAAAAATGATGATTTTTCTAAAAATACAACTTTTTGGAGATTTTGTGACTGAATCCGGTTTGGACAAAGATTAATATAACTATTCCAAAATTTGGGCTCGTTTGGTACCATAATGACAGACTAAACTGCTTCCAAAGTTCGAACCCAAGTCTGATATAAGCGTCCATAAAAATGATAATTCTTCTAAAAATACAACTTTATGGAGATTTTATGACTGCATTCAGTTTGGACAATGATTCTTATCACTCTTCCAAAATTAACGCCCGTTTGATACCATAGTGCCTGACTAAACTGCTTCCAAAGTTCGAACCCAAGTCTGAAATTAGCGTTCATAAAAATGATGATTTTTCTAAAAATACAACTTTATGGAGATTTTATGACTGAATTCAGTTTGGACAAAGATTCTTATCACTATTCCAAAATTTCAACCCGTTTGGTACCATAGTGCCTGAAAATACTGCTTCCAAAGTTCGAACCCAAGTCTGAAATTAGCGTTCTTAAAAATGATGATTTTTCTAAAAATACAACGTTTTGGAGATTTCGTGACTGAATTCGGTTTGGACAAAGATTCTTATCACTATTCCAAAATTTGGGCTCGTTTGGTACCATAGTGCCTGACTAAACTGCTTCCAAAGTTAGAACCCAAGTCTGAAATTAGCGTTCATAAAAATGATGATTTTTTTTAAAATACAACTTTTTGAAGATTTTCTTACTGAATTCGGTTTGGACAAAGATTCTTACCACTATTCCAAAATTTGGGCTCGTTTGGTACCATAATGACTGAAAAAATTGCTTCCAAAGATCGAACCCAAGTCTGAAATTAACGTCCATAAAAATGATGATTCTTCTAAAAATACAACTTTATGGAGATTTTATGACTGCTTTCAGTTTGGACAATGATTCTTATCACTCTTCCAAAATTAACGCCCGTTTGATACCATAGTGCCTGACTAAGCTGCTTCCAAAGTTCGAACCCAAGTCTGAAATTAGCGTTCTTAAAAATGATGATTTTTCTAAAAATACAACGTTTTGGAGATTTCGTGACTGAATTCGGTTTGGACAAAGATTCTTATCACTATTCCAAAATTTGGGTTCGTTTGGTACCATAATGACAGACTAAACTGCTTCCAAAGTTCGAACCCAAGTCTGATATAAGCGTCCATAAAAATGATGATTCTTCTAAAAATACAACTTTATGGAGATTTTATGACTGCATTCAGTTTGGACAATGATTCTTATCACTCTTCCAAAATTAACGCCCGTTTGATACCATAGTGCCTGACTAAACTGCGTCCAAAGTTCGAACCCAAGTCTGAAATTAGCGTTCATAAAAATGATGATTTTTCTAAAAATACAACTTTATGGAGATTTTATGACTGAATTCAGTTTGGACAAAGATTCTTATCACTATTCCAAAATTTCAACCTGTTTGCTACCATAGTGCCTGAAAATACTGCTTCCAAAGATCGAACCCAAGTCTGAAATAAGCGTTCATAAAAATGATGATTCTTCTAAAAATACAATTTTTTGGAGATTTTGTGACTGAATTCGGTTTGGACAAATATTCTTATCCTTATTCCAAAATTTGGGCTCGGTTGGTACCATAGTGCCTGACTAAACTGCTTCCAAAGTTAGAACCCAAGTCTGAAATTAGCGTTCATAAAAATGATGATTTTTTTAAAAATACAACTTTTTGAAGATTTTCTTACTGAATTCGGTTTGGACAAAGATTCTTACCACTATTCCAAAATTTGGGCTCGTTTGGTACCATAATGACTGAAAAAATTGCTTCCAAAGATCGAACCCAAGTCTGAAATTAACGTCCATAAAAATGATGATTTTTCTAAAAATACAACTTTTTGGAGATTTTGTGACTGAATCCGGTTTGGACAAAGATTTATATCACTATTCCAAAATTTGGGCTCGTTTGGTACCATAATGACAGACTAAACTGCTTCCAAAGTTCGAACCCATGTCTGATATAAGCGTCCATAAAAATGATGATTCTTCGAAAAATACAACTTTATGGAGATTTTATGACTGCATTCAATTTGGACAATGATTCTTATCACTCTTCCAAAATTAACGCCCGTTTGATACCATAGTGCCTGACTAAACTGCTTCCAAAGTTCGAACCCAAGTCTGAAATTAGCGTTCATAAAAATGATGATTTTTCTAAAAATACAACTTTTTGGAGATTTCGTGACTGAATTCGGTTTGGACAAAGATTCTTATATCTATTCAAAAATTTGGACTCGTTTGGTACCATAATGACTGACTAAACTGCTTCCAAAGTTCGAACCCAAGTCTGAAATAAGCGTTCATAAAAATGAAGATTTTTCTAAAAATACAACTTTATGGAGATTTTATGACTGCATTCAGTTTGGACAATGATTCTTATCACTATTCCCAAATTTACGCCCGTTTGATACCATAGTGCCTGACTAAACTGCTTCCAAAGTTCGAACCCAAGTCTGAAATTAGCGTTCTTAAAAATGATGATTTTTCTAAAAATACAACGTTTTGGAGATTTCGTGACTGAATTCGGTTTGGACAAAGATTCTTATCACTATTCCAAAATTTGGGTTCGTTTGGTACTATAATGACTGACTAAACTGCTTCCAAAGTTCGAACCCAAGTCTGAAATTAGCGTTCTTAAAAATGATGATTTTTCTAAAAATACAACTTTTTGGAGATTTTTTGACTGAATTCGGTTTGGACAAAGATTCTTATATCTATTCAAAAATTTGGGCTCGTTTGGTACCATAATGACAGACTAAACTGCTTCCAAAGTTCGAACCCAAGTCTGAAATAAGCGTCCATAAAAATGATGATTTTTCTAAAAATACAACTTTATGGAGATTTTATGACTGAATTCAGTTTGGACAAAGTTTATCATATCTTTTCAAAAATTTGGGCTCGTTTGTTACCATAATGACAGGCTAAACTGCTTCCAAAGTTCGAACTCAAGTCTGAAATAAGCGTTCATAAAAATGATGATTTTTCTGAAAATACAACTTTATGGAGATTTAATGACTGAATTCAGTTTGGACAAAGTTTATCATATCTTTTCAAAAATTTGGGCTCGTTTGTTACCATAATGACAGGCTAAACTGCTTCCAAAGTTCGAACCCTAGTCTGAAATAAGCGTCCATAAAAATGATGATGTTTTAAAAAATAACACTATATGGAGAATTATAAAATGGATTCGATTTGTAGAACGATTCTTACCATTATTCCAACATTTCAGCCCGTTTGGTACCATAGTGCCTGACTAAACTGCTTCCAAAGTTAGAACCCAAGTCTGAAATTAGCGTTCATAAAAATGATGATTTTTTTAAAAATACAACTTTTTGAAGATTTTCTTACTGAATTCGGTTAAGACAAAGATTCTTACCACTATTCCAAAATTTGGGCTCGTTTGGTACCATAATGACTGAAAAAATTGCTTCCAAAGATCGAACCCAAGTCTGAAATTAACGTCCATAAAAATGATGATTTTTCTAAAAATACAACTTTTTGGAGATTTTGTGACTGAATCCGGTTTGGACAAAGATTAATATAACTATTCCAAAATTTGGGCTCGTTTGGTACCATAATGACAGACTAAACTGCTTCCAAAGTTCGAACCCAAGTCTGATATAAGCGTCCATAAAAATGATAATTCTTCTAAAAATACAACTTTATGGAGATTTTATGACTGCATTCAGTTTGGACAATGATTCTTATCACTCTTCCAAAATTAACGCCCGTTTGATACCATAGTGCCTGACTAAACTGCTTCCAAAGTTCGAACCCAAGTCTGAAATTAGCGTTCATAAAAATGATGATTTTTCTAAAAATACAACTTTATGGAGATTTTATGACTGAATTCAGTTTGGACAAAGATTCTTATCACTATTCCAAAATTTCAACCCGTTTGGTACCATAGTGCCTGAAAATACTGCTTCCAAAGTTCGAACCCAAGTCTGAAATTAGCGTTCTTAAAAATGATGATTTTTCTAAAAATACAACGTTTTGGAGATTTCGTGACTGAATTCGGTTTGGACAAAGATTCTTATCACTATTCCAAAATTTGGGCTCGTTTGGTACCATAGTGCCTGACTAAACTGCTTCCAAAGTTAGAACCCAAGTCTGAAATTAGCGTTCATAAAAATGATGATTTTTTTTAAAATACAACTTTTTGAAGATTTTCTTACTGAATTCGGTTTGGACAAAGATTCTTACCACTATTCCAAAATTTGGGCTCGTTTGGTACCATAATGACTGAAAAAATTGCTTCCAAAGATCGAACCCAAGTCTGAAATTAACGTCCATAAAAATGATGATTCTTCTAAAAATACAACTTTATGGAGATTTTATGACTGCTTTCAGTTTGGACAATGATTCTTATCACTCTTCCAAAATTAACGCCCGTTTGATACCATAGTGCCTGACTAAGCTGCTTCCAAAGTTCGAACCCAAGTCTGAAATTAGCGTTCTTAAAAATGAAGATTTTTCTAAAAATACAACGTTTTGGAGATTTCGTGACTGAATTCGGTTTGGACAAAGATTCTTATCACTATTCCAAAATTTGGGTTCGTTTGGTACCATAATGACAGACTAAACTGCTTCCAAAGTTCGAACCCAAGTCTGATATAAGCGTCCATAAAAATGATGATTCTTCTAAAAATACAACTTTATGGAGATTTTATGACTGCATTCAGTTTGGACAATGATTCTTATCACTCTTCCAAAATTAACGCCCGTTTGATACCATAGTGCCTGACTAAACTGCTTCCAAAGTTCGAACCCAAGTCTGAAATTAGCGTTCATAAAAATGATGATTTTTCTAAAAATACAACTTTATGGAGATTTTATGACTGAATTCAGTTTGGACAAAGATTCTTATCACTATTCCAAAATTTCAACCCGTTTGGTACCATAGTGCCTGAAAATACTGCTTCCAAAGATCGAACCCAAGTCTGAAATAAGCGTTCATAAAAATGATGATTCTTCTAAAAATACAATTTTTTGGAGATTTTGTGACTGAATTCGGTTTGGACAAATATTCTTATCCTTATTCCAAAATTTGGGCTCGGTTGGTACCATAGTGCCTGACTAAACTGCTTCCAAAGTTAGAACCCAAGTCTGAAATTAGCGTTCATAAAAATGATGATTTTTTTAAAAATACAACTTTTTGAAGATTTTCTTACTGAATTCGGTTTGGACAAAGATTCTTACCACTATTCCAAAATTTGGGCTCGTTTGGTACCATAATGACTGAAAAAATTGCTTCCAAAGATCGAACCCAAGTCTGAAATTAACGTCCATAAAAATGATGATTTTTCTAAAAATACAACTTTTTGGAGATTTTGTGACTGAATCCGGTTTGGACAAAGATTTATATCACTATTCCAAAATTTGGGCTCGTTTGGTACCATAATGACAGACTAAACTGCTTCCAAAGTTCGAACCCATGTCTGATATAAGCGTCCATAAAAATGATGATTCTTCGAAAAATACAACTTTATGGAGATTTTATGACTGCATTCAATTTGGACAATGATTCTTATCACTCTTCCAAAATTAACGCCCGTTTGATACCATAGTGCCTGACTAAACTGCTTCCAAAGTTCGAACCCAAGTCTGAAATTAGCGTTCATAAAAATGATGATTTTTCTAAAAATACAACTTTTTGGAGATTTCGTGACTGAATTCGGTTTGGACAAAGATTCTTATATCTATTCAAAAATTTGGACTCGTTTGGTACCATAATGACTGACTAAACTGCTTCCAAAGTTCGAACCCAAGTCTGAAATAAGCGTTCATAAAAATGAAGATTTTTCTAAAAATACAACTTTATGGAGATTTTATGACTGCATTCAGTTTGGACAATGATTCTTATCACTATTCCCAAATTTACGCCCGTTTGATACCATAGTGCCTGACTAAACTGCTTCCAAAGTTCGAACCCAAGTCTGAAATTAGCGTTCTTAAAAATGATGATTTTTCTAAAAATACAACGTTTTGGAGATTTCGTGACTGAATTCGGTTTGGACAAAGATTCTTATCACTATTCCAAAATTTGGGTTCGTTTGGTACTATAATGACTGACTAAACTGCTTCCAAAGTTCGAACCCAAGTCTGAAATTAGCGTTCTTAAAAATGATGATTTTTCTAAAAATACAACTTTTTGGAGATTTTTTGACTGAATTCGGTTTGGACAAAGATTCTTATATCTATTCAAAAATTTGGGCTCGTTTGGTACCATAATGACAGACTAAACTGCTTCCAAAGTTCGAACCCAAGTCTGAAATAAGCGTCCATAAAAATGATGATTTTTCTAAAAATACAACTTTATGGAGATTTTATGACTGAATTCAGTTTGGACAAAGTTTATCATATCTTTTCAAAAATTTGGG
This sequence comes from Hesperophylax magnus, assembly GCA_026573805.1. NCBI lineage: Eukaryota > Metazoa > Arthropoda > Insecta > Trichoptera > Limnephilidae > Hesperophylax > Hesperophylax magnus. The sequence goes on along the minus strand of JAIUSX010000184.1, from coordinate 4,104,392 downwards.
CTCGTTTGTTACCATAATGACAGGCTAAACTGCTTCCAAAGTTCGAACTCAAGTCTGAAATAAGCGTTCATAAAAATGATGATTTTTCTGAAAATACAACTTTATGGAGATTTAATGACTGAATTCAGTTTGGACAAAGTTTATCATATCTTTTCAAAAATTTGGGCTCGTTTGTTACCATAATGACAGGCTAAACTGCTTCCAAAGTTCGAACCCTAGTCTGAAATAAGCGTCCATAAAAATGATGATGTTTTAAAAAATAACACTATATGGAGAATTATAAAATGGATTCGATTTGTAGAACGATTCTTACCATTATTCCAACATTTCAGCCCGTTTGGTACCATAGTGCCTGACTAAACTGCTTCCAAAGTTAGAACCCAAGTCTGAAATTAGCGTTCATAAAAATGATGATTTTTTTAAAAATACAACTTTTTGAAGATTTTCTTACTGAATTCGGTTAAGACAAAGATTCTTACCACTATTCCAAAATTTGGGCTCGTTTGGTACCATAATGACTGAAAAAATTGCTTCCAAAGATCGAACCCAAGTCTGAAATTAACGTCCATAAAAATGATGATTTTTCTAAAAATACAACTTTTTGGAGATTTTGTGACTGAATCCGGTTTGGACAAAGATTAATATAACTATTCCAAAATTTGGGCTCGTTTGGTACCATAATGACAGACTAAACTGCTTCCAAAGTTCGAACCCAAGTCTGATATAAGCGTCCATAAAAATGATAATTCTTCTAAAAATACAACTTTATGGAGATTTTATGACTGCATTCAGTTTGGACAATGATTCTTATCACTCTTCCAAAATTAACGCCCGTTTGATACCATAGTGCCTGACTAAACTGCTTCCAAAGTTCGAACCCAAGTCTGAAATTAGCGTTCATAAAAATGATGATTTTTCTAAAAATACAACTTTATGGAGATTTTATGACTGAATTCAGTTTGGACAAAGATTCTTATCACTATTCCAAAATTTCAACCCGTTTGGTACCATAGTGCCTGAAAATACTGCTTCCAAAGATCGAACCCAAGTCTGAAATAAGCGTTCATAAAAATGATGAATCTTCTAAAAATACAATTTTTTGGAGATTTTGTGACTGAATTCGGTTTGGACAAATATTCTTATCCTTATTCCAAAATTTGGGCTCGGTTGGTACCATAGTGCCTGACTAAACTGCTTCCAAAGTTAGAACCCAAGTCTGAAATTAGCGTTCATAAAAATGATGATTTTTTTAAAAATACAACTTTTTGAAGATTTTCTTACTGAATTCGGTTTGGACAAAGATTCTTACCACTATTCCAAAATTTGGGCTCGTTTGGTACCATAATGACTGAAAAAATTGCTTCCAAAGATCGAACCCAAGTCTGAAATTAACGTCCATAAAAATGATGATTTTTCTAAAAATACAACTTTTTGGAGATTTTGTGACTGAATCCGGTTTGGACAAAGATTTATATCACTATTCCAAAATTTGGGCTCGTTTGGTACCATAATGACAGATTAAACTGCTTCCAAAGTTCGAACCCATGTCTGATATAAGCGTCCATAAAAATGATGATTCTTCTAAAAATACAACTTTATGGAGATTTTATGACTGCATTCAGTTTGGACAATGATTCTTATCACTCTTCCAAAATTAACGCCCGTTTGATACCATAGTGCCTGACTAAACTGCTTCCAAAGTTCGAACCCAAGTCTGAAATTAGCGTTCATAAAAATGATGATTTTTCTAAAAATACAACTTTTTGGAGATTTCGTGACTGAATTCGGTTTAGACAAAGATTCTTATATCTATTCAAAAATTTGGACTCGTTTGGTACCATAATGACTGACTAAACTGCTTCCAAAGTTCGAACCCAAGTCTGAAATAAGCGTTCATAAAAATGAAGATTTTTCTAAAAATACAACTTTATGGAGATTTTATGACTGCATTCAGTTTGGACAATGATTCTTATCACTATTCCCAAATTTACGCCCGTTTGGTACCATAGTGCCTGACTAAACTGCTTCCAAAGTTCGAACCCAAGTCTGAAATTAGCGTTCTTAAAAATGATGATTTTTCTAAAAATACAACGTTTTGGAGATTTCGTGACTGAATTCGGTTTGGACAAAGATTCTTATCACTATTCCAAAATTTGGGTTCGTTTGGTACTATAATGACTGACTAAACTGCTTCCAAAGTTCGAACCCAAGTCTGAAATTAGCGTTCTTAAAAATGATGATTTTTCTAAAAATACAACTTTTTGGAGATTTTTTGACTGAATTCGGTTTGGACAAAGATTCTTATATCTATTCAAAAATTTGGGCTCGTTTGGTACCATAATGACAGACTAAACTGCTTCCAAAGTTCGAACCCAAGTCTGAAATAAGCGTCCATAAAAATGATGATTTTTCTAAAAATACAACTTTATGGAGATTTTATGACTGAATTCAGTTTGGACAAAGTTTATCATATCTTTTCAAAAATTTGGGCTCGTTTGTTACCATAATGACAGGCTAAACTGCTTCCAAAGTTCGAACTCAAGTCTGAAATAAGCGTTCATAAAAATGATGATTTTTCTGAAAATACAACTTTATGGAGATTTTATGACTGAATTCAGTTTGGACAAAGTTTATCATATCTTTTCAAAAATTTGGGCTCGTTTGTTACCATAATGACAGGCTAAACTGCTTCCAAAGTTCGAACCCTAGTCTGAAATAAGCGTCCATAAAAATGATGATGTTTTAAAAAATAACACTATATGGAGAATTATAAAATGGATTCGATTTGTAGAACGATTCTTACCATTATTCCAACATTTCAGCCCGTTTGGTACCATAGTGCCTGACTAAACTGCTTCCAAAGTTAGAACCCAAGTCTGAAATTAGCGTTCATAAAAATGATGATTTTTTTAAAAATACAACTTTTTGAAGATTTTCTTACTGAATTCGGTTAAGACAAAGATTCTTACCACTATTCCAAAATTTGGGCTCGTTTGGTACCATAATGACTGAAAAAATTGCTTCCAAAGATCGAACCCAAGTCTGAAATTAACGTCCATAAAAATGATGATTTTTCTAAAAATACAACTTTTTGGAGATTTTGTGACTGAATCCGGTTTGGACAAAGATTAATATCACTATTCCAAAATTTGGGCTCGTTTGGTACCATAATGACAGACTAAACTGCTTCCAAAGTTCGAACCCAATCTGATATAAGCGTCCATAAAAATGATAATTCTTCTAAAAATACAACTTTATGGAGATTTTATGACTGCATTCAGTTTGGACAATGATTCTTATCACTCTTCCAAAATTAACGCCCGTTTGATACCATAGTGCCTGACTAAACTGCTTCCAAAGTTCGAACCCAAGTCTGAAATTAGAGTTCATAAAAATGATGATTTTTCTAAAAATACAACTTTTTGGAGATTTCGTGACTGATTTCGATTTGGACAAAGATTCTTATATCTATTCAAAAATTTGGGCTCGTTTGGTACCATAATGACAGACTAAACTGCTTTCAAAGTTCGAACCCAAGTCTGAAATAAGCGTCCATAAAAATGATAATTTTTTTAAAAATAAAACTAGGTATATGGAGAATTATAAAATGGATTCGATTTGTAGAACGATTCTTACCCTTTTTTCAATATTTCAGCCCTTTTCGTACCATTGTGCCTAACTAAACTGCTTCCAAAGTTCGACCCAAGTCTGAAATAAGCGTTCATAAAAATGATGATTTTTCTGAAAATACAACTTTATGGAGATTTTATGACTGAATTCAGTTTGGACAAAGATTCTTATCACTATTCCAAAATTTCAACCCGTTTGGTACCATAGTGCCTGAAAATACTGCTTCCAAAGATCGAACCCAAGTCTGAAATTAGCGTTCATAAAAATGATGATTTTTTTAAAAATACAACTTTTTGGAGATTTTCTTACTGAATTCGGTTTGGACAAAGATTCTTACCACTATTCCAAAATTTGGGCTCGTTTGGTCCCATAATGACTGAAAAAATTGCTTCCAAAGATCGAACCCAAGTCTGATATAAGCGTCCATAAAAATGATGATTCTTCTAAAAATACAACTTTATCGAGATTTTATGACTGCATTCAGTTTGGACAATGATTCTTATCACTATTCCAAAATTAACGCCCGTTTGATACCATAGTGCCTGACTAAACTGCTTCCAAAGTTCGAACCCAAGTCTGAAATTAGCGTTCATAAAAATGATGATTTTTCTAAAAATACAACTTTTTGGAGATTTCGTGACTGAATTCGGTTTGGACAAAGATTCTTATCACTATTCCAAAATTTGGGCTCGTTTGGTCCCATAATGACTGAAAAAATTGCTTCCAAAGATCGAACCCAAGTCTGAAATTAACGTCCATAAAAATGATGATTTTTCTAAAAATACAACTTTTTGGAGATTTTGTGACTGAATTCGGTTTGGACAAAGATTCATATCACTATTCCAAAATTTGGGCTCGGTTGGTACCATAATGACAGACTAAACTGCTTCCACAGTTCGAACCCAAGTCTGATATAAGCGTCCATAAAAATGATGATTCTTCTAAAAATACAACTTTATGGAGATTTTATGACTGCATTCAGTTTGGACAATGATTCTTATCACTATTCCAAAATTAACGCCCGTTTGATACCATAGTGCCTGACTAAACTGCTTCCAAAGCTCGAACCCAAGTCTGAAATTAGCGTTCATAAAAATGATGATTTTTCTAAAAATACAACTTTATGGAGATTTTATGACTGAATTCAGTTTGGACAAAGATTCTTATCACTATTCCAAAATTTCAACCCGTTTGGTACCATAGTGCCTGAAAATACTGCTTCCAAAGATCGAACCCAAGTCTGAAATAAGCGTTCATAAAAATGATGATTCTTCTAAAAATACAATTTTTTGGAGATTTTGTGACTGAATTCGGTTTGGACAAAGATTCTTATATCTATTCAAAAATTTGGACTCGTTTGGTACCATAGTGCCTGACTAAACTGCTTCCAAAGTTCGAACCCAAGTCTGAAATTAGCGTTCTTAAAAATGATGATTTTTCTAAAAATACAACTTTTTGGAGATTTTGTGACTGAATTCGGTTTGGACAAAGATTCATATCACTATTCCAAAATTTGGGCTCGGTTGGTACCATAATGACAGACTAAACTGCTTCCAAAGTTCGAACCCAAGTCTGATATAAGTGTCCATAAAAATGATGATTCTTCTAAAAATACAACTTTATGGAGATTTTATGACTGCATTCAGTTTGGACAATGATTCTTATCACTATTCCAAAATTAACGCCCGTTTGATACCATAGTGCCTGACTAAACTGCTTCCAAAGCTCGAACCCAAGTCTGAAATAAGCGTTCATAAGAATGATGATTTTTCTAAAAATACAACTTTATGGAGATTTTATGACTGAATTCAGTTTGGACAAAGATTCTTATCACTATTCCAAAATTTCAACCCGTTTGGTACCATAGTGCCTGAAAATACTGCTTCCAAAGATCGAACCCAAGTCTGAAATAAGCGTTCATAAAAATGATGATTCTTCTAAAAATACAATTTTTTGGAGATTTTGTGACTGAATTCGGTTTGGACAAAGATTCTTATATCTATTCAAAAATTTGGACTCGTTTGGTACCATAGTGCCTGACTAAACTGCTTCCAAAGTTCGAACCCAAGTCTGAAATTAGCGTTCTTAAAAATGATGATTTTTCTAAAAATACAACTTTTTGGAGATTTTGTGACTGAATTCGGTTTGGACAAAGATTCATATCACTATTCCAAAATTTGGGCTCGGTTGGTACCATAATGACAGACTAAACTGCTTCCAAAGTTCGAACCCAAGTCTGATATAAGCGTCCATAAAAATGATGATTCTTCTAAAAATACAACTTTATGGAGATTTTATGACTGCATTCAGTTTGGACAATGATTCTTATCACTATTCCAAAATTAACGCCCGTTTGATACCATAGTGCCTGACTAAACTGCTTCCAAAGCTCGAACCCAAGTCTGAAATTAGCGTTCATAAAAATGATGATTTTTCTAAAAATACAACTTTATGGAGATTTTATGACTGAATTCAGTTTGGACAAAGATTCTTATCACTATTCCAAAATTTCAACCCGTTTGGTACCATAGTGCCTGAAAATACTGCTTCCAAAGATCGAACCCAAGTCTGAAATAAGCGTTCATAAAAATGATGATTCTTCTAAAAATACAATTTTTTGGAGATTTTGTGACTGAATTCGGTTTGGACAAAGATTCTTATATCTATTCAAAAATTTGGACTAGTTTGGTACCATAGTGCCTGACTTAACTGCTTCCAAAGTTCGAACCCAAGTCTGAAATTAGCGTTCTTAAAAATGATGATTTTTCTAAAAATACAACTTTTTGGAGATTTTGTGACTGAATTCGGTTTGGACAAAGATTCATATCACTATTCCAAAATTTGGGCTCGGTTGGTACCATAATGACAGACTAAACTGCTTCCAAAGTTCGAACCCAAGTCTGATATAAGCGTCCATAAAAATGATGATTCTTCTAAAAATACAACTTTATGGAGATTTTATGACTGCATTCAGTTTGGACAATGATTCTTATCACTATTCCAAAATTAACGCCCGTTTGATACCATAGTGCCTGACTAAACTGCTTCCAAAGCTCGAACCCAAGTCTGAAATTAGCGTTCATAAAAATGATGATTTTTCTAAAAATACAACTTTATGGAGATTTTATGACTGAATTCAGTTTGGACAAAGATTCTTATCACTATTCCAAAATTTCAACCCGTTTGGTACCATAGTGCCTGAAAATACTGCTTCCAAAGATCGAACCCAAGTCTGAAATAAGCGTTCATAAAAATGATGATTCTTCTAAAAATACAATTTTTTGGAGATTTTGTGACTGAATTCGGTTTGGACAAAGATTCTTATATCTATTCAAAAATTTGGACTCGTTTGGTACCATAGTGCCTGACTAAACTGCTTCCAAAGTTCGAACCCAAGTCTGAAATTAGCGTTCTTAAAAATGATGATTTTTCTAAAAATACAACGTTTTGGAGATTTCGTGACTGAATTCGGTTTGGACAATGATTCTTATCACTATTCCAAAATTTGGGCTCGTTTGGTACCATAGTGCCTGACTAAACTGCTTCCAAAGTTAGAACCCAAGTCTGAAATTAGCGTTCATAAAAATGATGATTTTTTTAAAAATACAACTTTTTGAAGATTTTCTTACTGAATTCGGTTTGGACAAAGATTCTTACCACTATTCCAAAATTTGGGCTCGTTTGGTACCATAATGACTGAAAAAATTGCTTCCAAAGATCGAACCCAAGTCTGAAATTAACGTCCATAAAAATGATGATTTTTCTAAAAATACAACTTTTTGGAGATTTTGTGACTGAATCCGGTTTGGACAAAGATTTATATCACTATTCCAAAATTTGGGCTCGTTTGGTACCATAATGACAGACTAAACTGCTTCCAAAGTTCGAACCCAAGTCTGATATAAGCGTCCATAAAAATGATGATTCTTCTAAAAATACAACTTTATGGAGATTTTATGACTGCATTCAGTTTGGACAATGATTCTTATCACTCTTCCAAAATTAACGCCCGTTTGATACCATAGTGCCTGACTAAACTGCTTCCAAAGTTCGAACCCAAGTCTGAAATTAGCGTTCATAAAAATGATGATTTTTCTAAAAATACAACTTTTTGGAGATTTCGTGACTGAATTCGGTTTGGACAAAGATTCTTATATCTATTCAAAAATTTGGACTCGTGTGGTACCATAATGACTGACTAAACTGCTTCCAAAGTTCGAACCCAAGTCTGAAATATGCGTTCATAAAAATGAAGATTTTTCTAAAAATACAACTTTATGGAGATTTTATGACTGCATTCAGTTTGGACAATGATTCTTATCACTATTCCCAAATTTACGCCCGTTTGGTACCATAGTGCCTGACTAAACTGCTTCCAAAGTTCTAACCCAAGTCTGAAATTAGCGTTCTTAAAAATGATGATTTTTCTAAAAATACAACGTTTTGGAGATTTCGTGACTGAATTCGGTTTGGACAAAGATTCTTACCACTATTCCAAAATTTGGGCTCGTTTGGTACCATAATGACTGAAAAAATTGCTTCCAAAGATCGAACCCAAGTCTGAAATTAACGTCCATAAAAATGATGATTTTTCTAAAAATACAACTTTTTGGAGATTTTGTGACTGAATCCGGTTTGGACAAAGATTTATATCACTATTCCAAAATTTGGGCTCGTTTGGTACCATAATGACAGACTAAACTGCTTCCAAAGTTCGAACCCAAGTCTGATATAAGCGTCCATAAAAATGATGATTCTTCTAAAAATACAACTTTATGGAGATTTTATGACTGCATTCAGTTTGGACAATGATTCTTATCACTCTTCCAAAATTACCGCCCGTTTGATACCATAGTGCCTGACTAAACTGCTTCCAAAGTTCGAACCCAAGTCTGAAATTAGCGTTCATAAAAATGATGATTTTTCTAAAAATACAACTTTTTGGAGATTTCGTGACTGATTTCGATTTGGACAAAGATTCTTATATCTATTCAAAAATTTGGGCTCGTTTGGTACCATAATGACAGACTAAACTGCTTTCAAAGTTCGAACCCAAGTCTTAATTAAGCGTCCATAAAAATGATAATTTTTTTAAAAATCAAACTAGGTATATGGAGAATTATAAAATGGATTCGATTTGTAGAACGATTCTTACCCTTTTTTCAATATTTCAGCCCTTTTGGTACCATTGTGCCTAACTAAACTGCTTCCAAAACTCGTACCAAAGTCTGAAATAAGCGTCCATAAAAATGATGATTTTTCTAAAATTACAACTTTATGGAGATTTTATGACTGAATTCAGTTTGGACAAAGATTCTTATCACTATTCCAAAATTTCAGCCCGTTTGGTACCATAGTGCCTGATTAAACTGCTTCCAAAGTTCGAACCCAAGTCTGAAATTAGCGTTCATAAAAATGATGATTTTTCTAAAAATACAATTTTTTGGAGATTTTGTGACTGAATTCGGTTTGGACAAAGATTCTTATATCTATTCCAAAATTTGGGCTCGTTTGGTACCATAATGACTTACTAAACTGCTTCTAAAGTTCGAACCCAAGTCTGAAATAAGCGTTCATAAAAATGATGATTTTTTTAAAAATACAACTTTATGGAGATTTTATGAATGCATTCAGTTTGGACAAAGACTCTTATCACTATTCCAAAATTTCAGCCCGTTTGGTACCATAGTGCCTGAAAAATCTGCTTCCAAAGATCGAACCCAAGTCTAAAATTAGCGTCCATAAAAATGATGATTTTTCTCAAAATAAAACTTTTTTGAGATTTTTTGACTGAATTCGGTTTGGACAAAGATTCTTATATCCATTCAAAAATTTCGGCCCGTTTGGTACCATAATGACTGACTAAACTGCTTCCAAAGTTCGAACCCAAGTCTGAAATAAGCGTTCATAAAAATGATGATTTTTTTTAAAATTACACTATATGGAGAGTTATTAAATGGATTCGATTTGTGGAACGATTCTAACCTTTATTTCAAAGTAACAACAATACGGAGAGTGCACACGCATTATTTTTATCCTATCAAAATCATCTAAAGCAGTCATAAAAAGTATTAAATTCAAAGTGTTTCACCTAATTATATTAAATTAACACTGGCTTAAAGTTTACTAATTGTCAGAAAAGTATATAGTGCATTAAAAGTGTATAAAACAAGGATTAGTGTAATCAAGTGACAGTTGTTATAAGCCCCCCGCGCCCGCACCTACACCGCCCGCGCCGCCAGCGGTAGTACTTACACGCCCTACCAAAAATCCAGGGATTCACAACTGTATATAAAGAAAAAATAAAAATAAAAAAAAATAAAATAAAAAATAACAATGGCTCTGAGTGATAAAGCTTCGCAGTACATTACCAAAGTAAATGCGATAATCAGTGGATTGATCTCAATCGTTCATGAGCCTAGCAATAAATTCTCTAAGGAAAATATCGTAAAAATAATACCAAAAACAACCGAACTTATGGCTACGATTGCAGAATTGGTAGTCGATTTTGGAGTAATGCAAGGAGAATTAAATTCAATGAAAAATAATACGCAACTCAGCAGGTCCAACCCGATTGACATTAATATGGGTGATATTGTCACCGAAATGGAAGATAGGGCCATCAGATCTAACAACGTCATATTATATAACGTTCCCGAGAGCTTGTCTGATGAAAAGGCAGTCATCATTACGGAAGATAGAGACAAAGTTTCTTCGGATATAAAAGCTATCGACCCGTCATTAGATCTAATCAACGTCAAAGTATTCCGACTGGGTGCCAAGAAAATTGCCAACAAAAATCGTCCAATTAAATTGGAATTTACAAACAATATCGCACCGAGAACTCTCCTACGTAATAGCACCAAATTTAAAGACGGAATCAAAGCAAGTAATGACTTAATCATCCTCCAAAGGAATCAATTGGTGGAGCTTAGAAAGCAGTTATTGTTCCGTCAAGAGAATGGTGAACCAAACCTTACCATAAAGTACATAAACTCCAATCCAACTATTGTTACAACCCTTCCAAAAAACGACACAATGTAAACAAACTGAAGTGCTATTACCAAAATGTCAGAGGCATGAAAACTAAACTTAAGGACTTTAAAATACATGCTCCAACACTGCCACATGACATCCTCATTCTTACGGAAACCTGGCTGGAACCATCCATCAACTCTGCTGAGCTTGGTCTACCCCACCATCATATTTACCGGTCTGACAGAAGTCAACAAACCAGCGCTAAATCTAGAGGCGGTGGCGTCATGATAGCTGTCAACAAGATACATCCTTCAAAACTTCTGAAAACAAAAAATTCTAATGTAGAGCAAGTTTACATTTTACTAAACGGCAAAAATCAAAAAAATATCATAGGCAGTGTTTATATTCCGCCATCATCAGATATAAGTGTATATAAAAGTCATTTCGAGGATATTGAACAACTGTCGTTTAAATTTCCAAACAGTAAAATCACTATCATCGGTGATTACAATTTACCAAAAATCAACTGGGGTACCCGCGACAATTCTACATTATCTCAAAACTCTAGCTTAACTGACACAGAAAAAGAAATAGTTGAATTATGTGATTTCCTTAACCTAGTTCAATTAAACAATGTAAAAAATGACAATAATAGATTACTAGATATTGTTCTTTGCACCGACTTGTCAACTGCGGTTGAAAAGTCATTCGATTCAGTTCTTCCCCCTGATTCTCATCACCCACCTTTAGATATTACTGTATTATGTAACCCTATAAAATGCCAAATTAAAAACCAGACACAATATCCTAACTTTAATAAAGCCAATTATGTTGCAATACGCGATTATCTATACAACACTGACTGGTCTATACTAGAAGGAGGTAATCTCGATGAGAATATTAAAGCCTTTTACGATCATCTATATAAAACCATAGAAAACTTTGTCCCAATTAGTTATAAACTATCTTCAAATTTCCCTCGCTGGTTTAGCAAGGACCTCATTAACATAGTAATTGAGAAGAAAAAAGCGCATAAAATTTACAAATAAACAACAAATCTTTCTGATTTTATAATTTTCAGCAAGCTGCGAAAAGATTGTAATAAATTATCAAACATTTGTTATAATAATTACATTAAGAATGTGGAATTTTCGATTGGTAACAATGTAAAACATTTTTTCAACTATTGTAAAGCTCAAAATAACAACAACCTTGGCATACCTGAAACTATGCACTATAAACTGAAAACTTCCTGTAAAATCAAAGATATTGTCAATTTGTTTGCAGATTTTTTTAAGGATGTATATGAAACAGATATCCCTGATGAAGCCTTTGATAAGGTTTGCATTAAAATTCTTATAAATAAATTGTCTAAATTAGGAATAAGTGGTAATTTATTATGTTGGATTAAGAATTATTTATCAAAACGTGTACTAACTGTATGTATTAAAGAACACCTGTCTTACGAATTTGAAGCCACTAGTGGTGTGCCTCAGGGTTCGCACCTTGGTCCAATATTGTTTACACTATTCATAAACGATGTCACTTCCATATTCACTGATGTTAACATATTATTATTTGCTGATGACATGAAAATATATAAAATCATAAAAAATATATACGACTGCTTGTCCCTCCAATCCAATTTTATAAAATTCGTAGAATGGTGTACCATTAACAAACTTACACTTAACATAAAAAAATGTCAAATCATGAGTTTCTATAGAATTAAAAACCCTATCAAATATAGTTACTCTTTTAACAATCACAGTTTATTGTCAGTACCTGTAATAAGGGACCCTGGAATAACCTTCGACTCTAAACTACTATTTACCAATCACATTGATATAATAACTGGTAAAGCAATGAAAATTCTGGGCTTCATTGTAAGAATTTGTAAAGATTTTAAAAATATCCAAACATTTAAAATACTATATACAACTCTGGTTAGGAGTCATTTAGAATACAATTCCCCCATATGGAACCCTTTCTACAAAAGCCATGCAAACTCCATTGAAAGAATCCAACGCAAATTTCTTAGATCAATTAATTTCAAATTAGGTATTCCCGCGGTTGACATAAACTATGAATCTTTATTACAAAAAATGAGACTCTTATCGTTAAAAGACAGAAGAATACTCAATGATCTTATTTTTTTATTTAAAATAAACAATAACTGGTTTGACTCCCCTGAATTGGTCTCATTAATAAATTACCATGTACCTAGTAGACCGACTCGACTCAAAACACCTTTCCACTGTGACAATACTATGACGAACGCAGAACAAAACTCAACCATAAATCGCTTGCATATTTTAGGCAATGAATATGCTAATATTGATCACGCTGCCGGTAATCTGTCTTCATACAAAAGATGCGTTAAACTAAATTTGTTTGCTAGTACCACGTAAATACATCATGTAAACATAATATGCCTACCAGTACTTCTAAAACCATTAATGCACTAGAAATCATAAGTACTTGTAAAATTTATCATATCGGTTAACATAATCCAGGATTTATTACTTTTTATATTTAAATCTTTGTCGGTACCTTGAGATAGGTATCTTATTGGTACATTTTATTGTTTTATTTCAATCTTTAAATTTTTATTTTTACTTTTTCCTAATAATTTATGGTTTGTACTTTAATACTTTATATTTTAAACTATTCACTTTACAATTTACTTTTATACATTATAGTTTTTATACACTACTTATTACCTTACTTTTTACCCATTTTCTAAAATTTTACTAACATTTATACTGTTATTCTTCATGTTGTTGTACTATTATAAGTATGTCAATTATGTTAATGGCACATGTTGTGCCGTTTATGTTAAAATAAATAAATAAATAAAATTTCAGCCCTTTTGGTACTATACGAAACAATATTCTGTCCGTATAATACTGTAAATGCGTAGGTAGCTGGATACACCTTTATTAGTGTTTCAGTCTCGGTGGGTAAAATTTAATGTCAAAATCAGAGAAGGATTGATTCCCAAGTCTGAGTCGACGGAAGGAATTTAAGACTGGAAAAAACTGAATTTAATACTGAATTAAAACACTTGAAAATATTTTTCTTGAGATTTGTAGACTTTGGAGATGGTTTCTTCAGGAGAGAAGTTTCTCACTTGGGGTAGTTTTTTGAACTGACTTTGTATGGAATTCGGTTCTCTATTTATAGAACGTTTTCAAATCGAACCCTCTTGGGGGAGTTTTCATCCCTTTCATGAAAGGTGAGTTGGTTAGGTATTTTTCCTCTTTACAATTAATTTGTTTAGAGGAAAATTATATGTTAATATTATACCTCTTACCAGGTCAGTTCAATTTACCCAAACCACCTCCTTCAGTCCCGTTTATTTATTTTATAATAAATTATACAAAGTTTCATATTGGGGTTGAAGCAAAATATCCTTGGTTTGAACATTCCCCAAGGAGTGAAAAACATATTTAGGTACAATTCTTTAAGATATTATGCTAGTAATTAATTATTTCTTGATATTGATATTTATTCTGTGGTTATATCTTCTAATATTTTCTTGTAAATTGGATCTGATGTCATCATCGGTGGTTGCGATAATCCGTGTTATCAGTTTTTGATAAGGGCGTCAATGAAGTATGTTGAGCTGTGATTGGTTGGAAACTCGGCGGCCATCATGGAATTCCTTTCGGGTGGTATGGAGGGGGTTTCACGTAAATACTGGGTCGCCCCTTTAGGGAGGTTCATTTCGTGATTGGTGACTCGTCAATGAAGTATGTTGAACTGTGATTGGTTGAAAACTCGGCGGCCATCATGGAATTCCTTCTGGATAGTATGGAGGTGGGGGTCACGTAAATACTGGGTTGTTTTCATAGAGTGAGCCATTCTGAAGGCGGGAGGTCCCGAGTGAGGTGCTGGATGGTTATTTTCAGATGTATTCTGCTGTTATATTTCTATGTAATTGTCTTGATTAATCACATACAGCACATAATTTCATTAAGTAATTATGATTTGAAGATTTCCAATTGTGTCGGCGACATGGTATCGAGCGGTTTCGGGGTTTGAGTGTTTTTGTAATTTTTACGTAAATATGAATTCCTCTGAAAGATTCTTGAGGTCTGGATACGTATGATACACTCCCCCCGTACAGTCTTGCCTGTACTCAGCTAGTTCTTCAGACGTATCTTCTTTTGATGTTTCCGCAGGTTGTTATGTCCTGGTAATGAGGGATAGCCGCTCAATGCTAGTCCATCGATGGAGTGTTGTCCAAGCTTCGCGATGTCAGTGAGGGATAGCCGCTCAGTGCCAGTGCCATCGAGAGGATGCTGTTTAGACTTCGCCGTGTCAGTGAGGGATAGCCGCTCAGTGCCAACTCAGTCGGGGGGGGGCCCCCAGCGGGGTAGGAGGTGGGAGTCGATTTTGCCATGTCAGTGAGGGATAGCCGCTCAGTGCCAGCGCCATCGAGGGGGTGCGGGCCAAACTCCGCCGTGTCAGTGAGGGATAGCCGCTCAGTGCCAGCGCCATCGAGGGGGTGCGGGCCAAACTCCGCCGTGTCAGTGAGGGATAGCCGCTCAGTGCCAGCGTTGTCGGGCGCCCCCTGCGGGAGTAGGAAGTGGGAGTCGATTTTGCCATGTCAGTGAGGGATAGCCGCTCAGTGCCAGCGCCATCGAGGGGGTGCGGGCCAAACTCCGCCGTGTCAGTGAGGGATAGCCGCTCAGTGCCAGCGTTGTCGGGCGCCCCCTGCGGGAGTAGGAAGTGGGAGTCGATTTTGCCATGTCAGTGAGGGATAGCCGCTCAGTGCCAGCGCCATCGAGGGGGTGCGGGCCAAACTCCGCCGTGTCAGTGAGGGATAGCCGCTCAGTGCCAGCGTTGTCGGGCGCCCCCTGCGGGAGTAGGAAGTGGGAGTAGTTGTCTGGAGATGCCAATATAGACAAGTTCTGTCACTTGTGTCGATTTCTATTTGTTGGGGTTGCAGGAGACGTCCAGTGCGGCCGGGAGGATTACGGCGACTTTTACTGCCGGTCTTATGTAGACTCCAGTGCTTGTTTGGATCCGAACAGTTCGGACTTGACCATCGGCTGCAGGTACTGCTTCGATGACACGGCCACGTGGCCAGTTGTTCCGGGGTAGTGCTGGATCCATGATGA
Source organism: Hesperophylax magnus (assembly GCA_026573805.1). Taxonomy (NCBI): domain Eukaryota; kingdom Metazoa; phylum Arthropoda; class Insecta; order Trichoptera; family Limnephilidae; genus Hesperophylax; species Hesperophylax magnus. The sequence continues at coordinate 4,088,655 of JAIUSX010000184.1, read as the reverse complement.
TTACTAGGTCATCCTTTTTAATTGGTGTAATTGGATGGTGCCATTTTTGTCGGGCGGCCATAGTGGGTAGGTACTCGTGCAACCATCTTCTCCAAAAGGCGTCCGCGAGTTGTTGCCCAATGCGCCACTGACGGCGGAGGCACACTTCTTCTTCTGTTTTATTGTAGAACGATAATTGAGGTCGTTTCCCGGCTGACCCCAGTAAGAAGTGGTTGGGGGTCAGGGGCTCTTCGTCTCGTGGATCGACCGAAATGTGGGTAAGAGGGCGGTTGTTCACAATGAATTCGGCTTCCGCTAGGGCTGTGCGTAGAGTTTCTTCTTTAGGCGTTCTCTCCTTTAGCGTGGCGTTTAAGGCTTTTTTAACCGACCTCACTAATCTCTCCCAGGCTCCCCCCATGTGGGGACTCATCGGAGGTATGAAGTGCCATTCTATGCCCTGAGTGGCTATTGCGTCGATCATCTTGGTATCCTGGCTTAATGACATCAAGGCGTCTCTCATCTCAGCGTCGGCTCCATGAAAGTTCGTGCCGTTGTCAGAGTATATGGCAGTTGGTTGTCCTCTTCGTGCGGTCATCCTTTGTAGGGCCATGATTGCGGAGTCAGCTGATAGTGAAGTAGTTAATTCCAGGTGGATGGCACGTGTTGAGAGGCAGGTGAAGATGGCTCCGTAACGTTTTTCTCTGTGTCTGCCGACTGTTATGGTCATAGGACCGAAATAATCCAGCCCGCAATGTGTGAATGGGCGGACGTGATGCATCAGTCGTGGTGGTGGTAGTACGCCCATCTGGGGCGGATTGGGTTTGCTGCGTCGTATGCAGCACATTGGGCAGGTGTGCGCAATCTTTCGGCTTATTGTACGTAGTCTGAGTATGAAAAAATGGCTGCGTATTTCTGCTACTGTTTTTTCCGTACTGGGGTGATCTGATTTCTTGTGGTAGTGATTAATCAGGAGACGGGTGTACGCGTTGTCGCCATCCAGGATGATGGGAGTTCGGGCTACTTCTTTAGCTTTTTCTAATGTTTGCAGGCGTGTTCCCATTCGGAGGATACCGTCCGGGCCGAAAAATGGGTTCAGGGGGTTGAGGCGGCTGCTAGCGGGTAATTTTTTCTTTTCTCGTAGGGTATGTAGGGCTGAACCGAAAGCGTCTTCTTGTGACCTTCTGATCCATTTGTGTTCAGCTGTTTTTATTTCTTCCGCTATTAGTGGTCCCTCTGGGGTTCTGTTGGGGCCCATCCGGCATCGTCTGGTAAAGCGGAGAATCCAAGCAGTCGAGCGGATCAGTCGGTGCCACGATGAGAATCGTTCAATTGCTGGTAGAGCTTCGCCTCTTTCGATGATGAGTCCGACGTAGAGAGGTTTGACTTCCAGAGTTAGGTCATTGGGTTTATGGGCGGGTGCGCGCTCTTTGGGCCATTTGTTTTCTGAGTGGGTAATGAAGGCCGGGCCGGAGAACCATCTTCCTTCTGGTGTCAGGTCGGGTATTTCGAGGTCCCGTGTGCCGATGTCAGCAGGATTGAGTTTCGTAGGTACCCATTTCCAGTCGGGTATTCTGGTCAGCTCGTCTATCTCTCCTAGTCGGTTGGCCACAAATGTTGAGTAGGATCGTGGGTCGGTGCGTAGCCAGCATAGTACTGTTGTAGAGTCTGTCCAAAAACATGTGCGGCGTATGTGGGCTGTGCTCTCCTTCTGGATTGTTTGGGCGAGTCTGGCTGCAATGAGGGCGGCTTGCAGTTCGAGGCGAGGAATGGAGAGAGGTTTCAGTGGTGCGACTTTGCATTTGCTTGCAATGAATGTCGTATGCGTCTTTCCCTCTACTTCTTCGGTGAAGTAGGCTACGGAGCAGCAGGCTTGTTCTGATGCGTCACAGAAGAGATGTAGGGTTACGTTGCTCTGTTTGTTGTATAGGCAACGTCTCGGGATTGAAATGTTGTTTGTGTGTAGTAGGTTCAGCCAGTTTGCCCATTTCTGCGCGTGTTCGGGTTTGATGGATTCGTCCCAGCCGATGTTTGATCGCCATACGTCTTGTAGAAGCATTTTTGTTCTGATCGTCAGGCAGCCGATGAAGCCCACGGGATCGAAAATTTTCATAACTGTTGATAGTAATTGTCGCTTCGTGGGTAATGTGATAGCTTCGGACGGAGTCATCTCGTTAAATGAGTATAGGAAGTGGTCTGTGGAAGGGTCCCAGATGAGTCCGAGTACTCGTTCTGTTTCTGGGCTCCCGTTGCTGATGGCTATTGTGGTGTTGGTGCGATCTTCGGCAGGAAAATTGGCAATAGCTGCTGGATTGTTGGATGCCCAGTTGGTCAAATGGAACCCTCCTTTCGCGAGGAGGGTACTCACATCTTGGGTGAGTTTGGCAGCTTCCTGGTGAGTGTCTACCGCATCCAAGTAATCGTCCATGTAGAATTTAGCGCGAATAGCTGCTGCGGCGGATGGGTATTCGTGTTGGTACCTCTCAGCGACCTTGCCCAAAACAAATTGGGCGCTGCTTGGTGAACAGGTGGCGCCAAACATCATCGAAGTCATTTGGTATGTTTCGGGTTCGTCCTTGGTTGATGTTCGCCACAGGAATCGCTGCGATTGTTGGTCTTCCGGTTTTATTTTTATTTGTAAAAACATCTCTTTGATGTCAGCAGCAATGGCAACGTTTCCTTCCCGGAAGCGCATGATGTTTCCCAGGAGTGATGACAGCAGGTCGGGGCCTGTGAGCAACTGGTCATTGAGTGAGGTTCCTCGGCATCGGCTGGCTGCGTCGAACACCACCCTGATTTTTCCTGGTTTATTGGGGTTGGTTACTGCAAAATGTGGCAGATACCATCGTCGGGGTGTACGTGTTGATGCTTCGTTGTTCGACAGCTTTTTCGCATAGCCTTTAGATATTAGCTGATTAATCTTGTCAGTGTAAGCTGTTTTCAGGTCCTTATCTCTTGTCAGTTTCTTTTCTAGGGAAATGAGCCGCCTCAGTGCGCACTGTCGGTTGTCAGGTAAGATGGTTTCTGGGTTGCGCCATATCAAGCCAGTCTCCCATCTTCCAGTAGGGAGGGGGCGGGTTGTTGCAGTCATCAGCGCAATTGCTCGTTGTATGTTTGTGTTGACTCGGGTTGCTGCGGTCACACCGAGTGAGTCGACGGTAAAATTTGTTTTCAGAAGTTCTTCCAATCGCATGTCTGAGGCAGTTTCACGTTGAAGTGCCAATGTGGTGGCAGGGTGTCCGTATCCTGGGTTTGATCCGCCATGGGCGATCCATCCTAGTGCGGTGCGTGAAATTATTCGTGTTGTATCATTATTTTCTTTCACTTCTCTCGACACAATTAGGTAGGCGTTATCTTGTCCAATTAGTATCTTTGGGATGACGGGTTTTCCGTGGATTTGTTGTTGAGGAAGGTTGAGGTTGCTTATGGTGTTGGCGATGATTTGATACGTGTCGCCTTGGCCCGCTCCTCTTATTGTCAGCCGCACTCGTTGTGATAGTTTGTCAGAGGTGCACATCCCTTTAGCACCGTGGATTCGTAGACCGTGAACTGGGCCGTATGCTCTGATTTGTGCTGCTGTATCGGCGTCGACCAGTGTCACTGTTGATCCTTCATCGAGTAGTGCAAATGTTGAATGTGTTTCTTGACCTGGTGTGCTGAGTATGACTGGTATAATCTTCAGGAGGACGTTCTGGTTCGTGTTCTGGCGTCACAGGTTTACGGTATTCTGAGGTGAGAATTGAGGATCGTGTAATAAGGTGTGATGTGGGAGCTGACACCCTTCTATGCTACACCATTTTGTTTCCTTGCATTCTCGAGAGTGATGTCTGCCCAAACACTTCCTGCATAGGTTGGCTGCGTTAACTGTCTCCCACCGGAGGGCAACGTTTTTGGCGGCAAACTCTTGGCACTCTCTGGTGGGGTGGTTGCTGCCGCACTGGGCACAACCGCTCGCGGTTACTTGATGTTTCTGGTTCCTTCCGGGATAGCTGGGTGGTGTGATTGCCTTGCGTTTGAGGGCGTATGGCGTTCTTCCTGGATTGTTGCTTTGTCCTTGGTATCCTGCGTGGACTTGGTCTCGGCGTGGGCGAGGTCGTGGGCGGTCTACCATCCCGCTGTTTGGTATTGCGTTGGTTATCTCCTTCATAAAGGCAGCAAGTTGGGTGATGGTGGCAGGGGGGCGCTGTCCACGGACTTCCATCAGCCAGGCTAGTCGTAGAGTGTTTGGTAGCTTGTCGGTGATGTCGCTCAGCAATGTAGGGTTGGTGAGGTAGCCATCGGTTTTCAGGATCCGGAGGGAGGCCACCAAATTTTGCACTGTCCCGGAGAAGTCTGTCAGGTCTTCCAGAGATACGTCAGGTGTGAGGTAGGGTAGCCTTTTTACTTTTTCGAGCATAAATTTGGCTATTGCTCCTGAGTTGCCGTACCGTTGCTCAAGTACGTTAAGGATCTCGGGCAGTTGAAAGGGATCCATCAGCAGGGGTACTACTGTCTCTCGCGCCTTGCCTTTGAGGGCGCGTTGCAGTCGGATGAGGTTTTCACTAGCGGTCATTTGGCAGGTGGAAGTGGACTGCATATATTGCGCCTTCCAGGTAGGCCACTCGAGCGGGTCTCCAGAAAATAGGGGTAGATCCTTTGCTGAAGACTGCCTGGCGATGAGAGCTGCCATCCTTGAGTCGTCTTCCAGCGACCGAGGGGTGTCTTGGGATCTGGTGGAGCGGATGGCGTCTGCCATTATCGACGCTATTTGAGTCAGTGGGTCGGCGCCTTGTCGTAACCACTCTTGAGTAAGTCGCGCTCTTTCTTCATTTGTAGGAGGTGGTGGAAAGAGCGGAGAGTCCAGGTTTGTCAGGAATGGCTGTGGTTGGTACTCCATTGTGTTATGAGTTGGGTATTCTTGTCCTGATATGGTGATGTTAGCTGCTGGGCTCGGAGGTACATTTGGAGTTACTTCAGGTGCGGTTAAGTTGGGCATGGGTTGGGTAGCCGTTTGGCGTGTGGCTTCATTCAGGGCTGATTGTAGTTCTGTGATTTGTTTATTTAGTTGCTCCTCACGAATGCGCATTTCTCGGCGTAGCATTTGGAGAGAGTCTTCAGTTGATTCAGAAGGTGCATCGGGCTCTTGGGGGTTCTCAGTAACAGGTTGGGTTCGGTTTCGGCTGGTCTCAGATGATGTTGAGGCCTTGCGGCCGCTGCGAAGTGACGGCATCACCACCTTTAATTGAGACTGAAGACGTGTGTAGATCCGGCTCGAAGGACCAAATATACGAAACAATATTCTGTCCGTATAATACTGTAAATGCGTAGGTAGCTGGATACACCTTTATTAGTGTTTCAGTCTCGGTGGGTAAAATTTAATGTCAAAATCAGAGAAGGATTGATTCCCAAGTCTGAGTCGACGGAAGGAATTTAAGACTGGAAAAAACTGAATTTAATACTGAATTAAAACACTTGAAAATATTTTTCTTGAGATTTGTAGACTTTGGAGATGGTTTCTTCAGGAGAGAAGTTTCTCACTTGGGGTAGTTTTTTGAACTGACTTTGTATGGAATTCGGTTCTCTATTTATAGAACGTTTTCAAATCGAACCCTCTTGGGGGAGTTTTCATCCCTTTCATGAAAGGTGAGTTGGTTAGGTATTTTTCCTCTTTACAATTAATTTGTTTAGAGGAAAATTATATGTTAATATTATACCTCTTACCAGGTCAGTTCAATTTACCCAAACCACCTCCTTCAGTCCCGTTTATTTATTTTATAATAAATTATACAAAGTTTCATATTGGGGTTGAAGCAAAATATCCTTGGTTTGAACATTCCCCAAGGAGTGAAAAACATATTTAGGTACAATTCTTTAAGATATTATGTTAGTAATTAATTATTTCTTGATATTGATATTTATTCTGTGGTTATATCATCTAATATTTTCTTGTAAATTGGATCTGATGTCATCATCGGTGGTTGCGATAATCCGTGTTATCAGTTTTTGATAAGGGCGTCAATGAAGTATGTTGAGCTGTGATTGGTTGGAAACTCGGCGGCCATCATGGAATTCCTTTCGGGTGGTATGGAGGGGGTTTCACGTAAATACTGGGTCGCCCCTTTAGGGAGGTTCATTTCGTGATTGGTGACTCGTCAATGAAGTATGTTGAACTGTGATTGGTTGAAAACTCGGCGGCCATCATGGAATTCCTTCTGGATAGTATGGAGGTGGGGGTCACGTAAATACTGGGTTGTTTTCATAGAGTGAGCCATTCTGAAGGCGGGAGGTCCCGAGTGAGGTGCTGGATGGTTATTTTCAGATGTATTCTGCTGTTATATTTCTATGTAATTGTCTTGATTAATCACATACAGCACATAATTTCATTAAGTAATTATGATTTGAAGATTTCCAATTGTGTCGGCGACATGGTATCGAGCGGTTTCGGGGTTTGAGTGTTTTTGTAATTTTTACGTAAATATGAATTCCTCTGAAAGATTCTTGAGGTCTGGATACGTATGATACAGGTACCATAGTGCCTGACAAAACTGCTTCCAAAGTTCGAACCCAAGTCTGAAATAAGCGTCCATAAAAATGATGATTTTTCTAAAAATACAACTTTTCGGAGATTTTGTTACTGAATTCGGTTTAGAAAATGATTCTTATATCTATTCGAAAATTTGGGCCCGTTTGGTACCATGGTGCCTGACTAAACTGATTCCAAACCTGGAACCTAAGTCTGAAATAAGCGTCCAAAAAAATGATGATTTTTCTAAAAATACAACTTTTTGGAGATTTTTTGACTGAATTCGGTTTGGACAAAGATTCTTATATCTATTCAAAAATTTGGGCTAATTCGGTACCATAATGACTGACTAAACTGCTTCCAAAGTTCGAACCCAAGTCTGAAATAAGCGTCCATAAAAATGATGATTTTTTAAAAAATAACACTATATGGAGAATTATTAAATGGATTCGATTTGTAGAACGATTTTTACCCTTATTTCAAAATGTCAGCCCTTTTGGTACCATTGTGCCTGAATAAACTGCTTCCAAAGTTCAAACCCAAGTCTGAAATTAGCGTTCATAAAAATGATGTTTTTTCTAAAAATACAACTTTTTGGAGATTTTAGGACAGAATTCGGTTTGGACAATGATTCTTATATCTATTCAAAAATTTGGGCTCGTTTGGTACCATAATGACTGACTAAACTGCTTCCAAAAATCGAACCCAAGTCTGAAATTAGCGTCCATAAAAATGATGATTTTTCTAAAAATATAACTTTTTGGAGATTTTAGGTCAGAATTCGGTTTAGAAAATGATTTTTTATATCTATTAAAAAATTTGGGCTAATTTTGTACCATAATGACTGACTAAACTGCTTAAAAAGTTCGAACCCAAGTCTGAAATAAGCGTCCAAATATGATGATTTTTCTAAAAATACAACTTTTTGGAGATTTTAGGACAGAATTCAGTTTGGAAAATGATTCTTATATCTATTCGAAAATTTGGGCCCGTTTGGTACCATAGTGCCTGAGTAAACTGATTCCAAACCTGGAACCTAAGTCTGAAATTAGCGTTCAGAAAAATGATGATTTTTCTAAAAATACAACTTTTTGGAGATTTTGTCACTGAATTCGGTTTGGACAAAGATTCTTATATCTATTCAAAAATTTGGGCCCGTTTGGTACCATAGTGCCTGAATAAACTGCTTCCAAAGTTCGAACAATGATGATTTTTCTAAACTTAACACCATATGGAGAGTTATTAAATGGGTTAGATTTGTAGAACGATTCTTACCCTTATGCCAAAATTTAGCCCGTTTGGTCCTATAGGGCCTGAAAAATCTAGTTCCAAAGTTCAAACATAAGTCTTAAAATAACGCCAATAAAAATGATGTTTTTTTTAAAGAAACCATTTTTAGTTTAATATTTATAACAGAATTAGGTTTGGACTGAGATTCTTATCACTTTTCCGAAATTTCAGCCCGTTTAGTACCATAGAGCCTGAAAAATCTGCTCCCAAAGTTCGAACCCATGTCTGAAATTAGCGTCCATAAAAATGATGAATTTTTCAGCCCGTGTGGTAACATAGAGCCAGAAAAAATGTCTTTAAAAGTTCCAACCCAAGTCTGAAATCAGTGTCCATAAAAATGATGATTTTTCTTTAGTTCTTAAATATTCTATCTTCTTAAATAAAATTAAATGCAGATTTTGTGACTGATTTCGTTTGGGACTATTATTTTTATCACGATTCCAAGATTTCAGCCCGTTTGGTTATTACCAAACGGGCTTGTAAAAAGAGCCTGAAAAAATGGCTTTAAAAGTTTGATCCTAAGTCTGAAATATTTTTTTTTTTATTTTTTTTTTATTTATTACTTGTAAATTATTTAACATTATAAATGATAACAATATGCAGACAGATACATAATTTTTTCGTTTTTTATTCTACTACTCCATAAGTTGAGCTCAAGGAGCTCGTGTGTATAGATATGTATGTATATATAATATATATAATATGTATATATAATATATATATATATATATATATATATATATATATATATATATATATATATATATATATATATATATATATATATATATATATATATATATATATATATATATATATATATATATATATATGTGTCCATAAGAATTATGATTTTTCTAAAATTATAAGTATTTGCATATTTTTTGACTGATTTTGTTTTGACCATTATTTTTAACACGATTCCATGATTTCGGCCTGTTTGGTACCTTAGAGCATGAAAAAATGGCTTTTAACGTTCGAACCCAAGTCTGAAATCAATGACAATAAAAATGATAATTTTTCTAAAAATACAATCAATTGCAGAATTTATGACTGATTTCGTTTTGGACCATGATTTTTACGACGATTCCGTTATTACAGTCAATCTGTTACCATAGAACCCGAAAAAAATTATTTACAAGTTAGAACCCAAGTCTGAAATTAGTTCCCATAGGAATTATGATTTTTCTAAAAATATAATTAAATTCAGAATTGGTGACTGATTTTGTTTTGGACCGATTTGGACTGATTTTTTTCACGTTTTTTTCTTCTACGCCCTGCGAGCGGCACTTAGTTGGGCTTCGCCCAGTTTGAGTGATACTAACAACAGTTACATTTTATAGGTAGATATTAGGTCATTCACCGAGATAGGGTGAGTATATATTGTGAAAACACGGAACAGGAAGGAGTTTAGGCATAATAAGGATGACAGTTGTTCGGGTAAAACTTTACCTTTCCCGAATAATGGCCTTAATGGGTGAAGGTAAATTAATATAGGTAAATATTTGGAATCGCTGGACACGGAAAATACAAAATAATTTTAAATAAAACCTTCTGATTTACCTTAATTACTATAAAAGGAATACCGATTCCTTATTCTCTGTTCGCAGCATTTGGGAAATTTTCAATTTTAGCTTTTTAATTTTAATTACGTAAAATGAAAATTCGTTTTCGTTGTATGGGTTGACAGCCGGAATAATTTCTGTTGATGACGTTTTCTATTGTCGGTATTCCTGATATGAGCGGCTAAAGACAATCGAACAACGTAAATTAAAAAATATATAATATAATACAATATTGGGTAAAATGGTGCCTACTTAAAAAGCATTAATTATATATTTGGCTATTATTAACATTATTATTTTATTTAACCTAACCTATAATAATCCAACCTAACCTAACCTAACCTATAATAATCCAACCTGACCTAACCTATAATAATCCAACCTAACCTAACCTATAATAATCCAACCTAACTTAACCTAGCCTATAATAATCCAACCTGACCTAACCTAATCTCACCCATAATAATCCAACCTAACTAAACCCAACCTAACCTAACCGAACCCATCCTAACCTAACCTATAATAATCCAACCTAACCTACAGTAACCCAACCTAACCTTACCTATAATAACCTAAACTAACCTTACCTAACCTAACATAACCTGACTTATCCTAACCTAACCTAACCTATAAAAATCCAACTTAATCTAACCTAACCTATATACTAACATAACCTATACTAACCCAACCTAACCTAACCTAACCTAGCATAACCCAACCTAACCTATCCTAAACTAACCTATCCTAACCCATGATAACCCAACCTAACCTATAATAACCTTTTTTTTAAATATTTCTTTATTTATAAAACAAACCAAAATACCTTTATTGTATAGTACCTATCTAGTATTTGCATAGAGTAAATGGTAAAAATTCTAGCCACTCATATCAGGAATACCAACAAAAGAAAATGTCATCAATCAATAGAATTTTTTCCCGCTGTCATCCCATACAAAGAAAGCGAATTTTCATTTTACCTAATTATAATTAAAATGCTAAAATTAAAAATTTCCCAAATGCATTCAGATTCTTTTTATATTAATTAAGGTAAATCAGAAGGTTTTATTTAAAAATATTTCGTAATATCCTTGTCCAGCGATTCCATATAATTACCATATATAAATACCATTTTTGTTATTTGCTTTTGGGGTGTTATGCCGCGTTGCGCTAACTCCTTCTTTAGCCAACGTTTCGGACAACATTGCAGTGTGCATCATCAAGGCTAATGTGTTATGGCATCATTATAACTAGAGATGTCCCGACTAGTCGGCGACTAGTCGGTAAAGCCGACTATCCGGCCACTATTGTAGTCGTCGATTAGTCGGCGACTAATCGGCAAAGAGCGCCGACTATCCGGCTTCTTACGTTGTATGTATTTCTCAATAATATGAATGAATAATATGAATAACTTACTTATATTTTTTAATTAAGGGTAAATTATGATGTAAGAAGACTAAAGCTTCTGCCCTTTCTGGTAGCAATCAATTTATTTTTGTTTCATATATATGTTTCCGGCCTCTGAGAACTGCCTCTCACTGTAAACAGAACTTGCGGGACAACAGAGGTACACTTTGGCCATGCGCGACATTTCAGGGTACCTAGAACTATCCCCGAAACCGTAATCGGCTTAGCCGACTAGTCGGCCGACTAGTCGGTCTTATTACAACCGACTAATCGGCTAGTCGGCTAGTCGGCGAAAGTCATAATCGGCACATCTCTAATTATAACACATCAGCCCTAATTATAGCGTCATTATAACACATCAGCCCTGATGATGGACACTGCAATGCTGTCCGAAACGTTGGCTAAAGAAGGAGTTAGCGCAACACGGCATAACACCCCAAAAACAAATAACAAAAATACTTTAGGCCGTGAAAATCTAGAATCATAAATAGATACCATTATATAAATGTATATACCTGGCAAAATGATTGCTTTATTATACATGTAAGTACATTTAAGATATGAGATTTGTTGGCTAATTTTACAATCAACGAAGCGTTTCTATCTTCCGATTGTGTTTCATGTTATTTTATTGGGTTGGCAGTGCCTATACTATAGTACAGGCAATGATATATAACACCCATAGTGGACTAGATCGCCAATCACCCTACCTCCCGTATAGCAGCGCCCGTAGTGATTTGAAGACCCGATCCGCCATCTTGAAAAGGTCAGTCAGCGTGATTTGCCTGCTTGTGTACAATGGAGAATTGGTTTATCAAGTTTAATTAAATATTTAGGATTGGAGACCTGTTGTCAAGCGGACCACCATGTTGCCGGCAAAGCTGGACCAGATGTAGCCGCAAACATCGGTGTCGGTCAAGAAGCGCCTAGTGCCTAGGTGCTGGCCGCAAAGCCGCCTTTGATTTTATTCAAAGGATTTCATTTTGAAAATTGTCTGCTCTGAACAAGTCTTTATGAAGCAAATGTAGGTCTATGTGCAAATTCACTTTTTTAATATAATCAGGTTCCAATTGCTTAGGTATAATTGCCTACAATTTTTTTTCTACATTGATTTGTTTATATTTATGTACTGTATAATGTTTTATTTACATTAATTTTAGGCAAAGACTGATATAGGCCTACCGGTATTCCAATATTTAATGTGAGCGGTAACTTATGTTTGCCTAAGAAAGTCACTCCCTATCAATTATTACAATACATCTGTAAATCCTGATTTATTTACGTTACCAGTCTTAAACCTGTAACTATATGACTATGACTAGGCCTATGTCTTATGTGACTATATACGTTATTGCAGCATATTGTCTTATCCCATTGGAAACTTTCTAAGTACAACGTAAAAGCAGAAATCATTCAAAACTGTATTTTTTTTTGGTAAACTAATGTTTAAGACAAGATTTTTTATGCATAGCACAAAGGGTAACAATTATTTTATAAGCAATAATTATTAGCCTGAAACACTCATCCACATTGAAAAATCCCCTGATAAAAGATACATGACGCCAACGCAACAAATAAAATAATGTTGGTTGTTTTCAGGTGAAAAAATATTACAAGCAGTAATGGTTGAATGAAACACTAGTATATATTGAATTATATCGCGGATAAGAGAAAAGCCGCCATAGCTCAGTGGTCAGAGCTGTCGACCGGAAATCGAAAGGACACGGGTTCAAGTCCCGTTGGCGTCATGTATCTTTTATCAGGAGATTTTTCAATGTGGATGAGTGTTTCAGGCTAATAATTATTGCTTATAAAATAATTGTTACCATTCAAAACAGTGTTTGTTATGCTTAGTTATGTTGCTTTGAAAAATGAGTGTACATATTCTAGTTTCTAATAAAAACCCAGGAGCCTATCCTGTTAGAATATAATACGTCATTTTTTCTCTATTCCCAATTCCCAATCAAACTTTTGTCAAATCCAGTCCTTTTTCTTTCACAATAACTTATTTTAATATATTTGGCAAAGGTTGAGTCCTAAAATGATGATGCGGTATGTATTAAAACCATAATTAGAAAAGCCTTTTGTCACACATTCCGTGAGTCGGTTAATAATCCATTTATTTATTTACTGATCATTTACTCAATATTTAATTAGAAATATAGTATACATTTCATAAACAGATGTTTAAACAAATATGTTCATAATGTTCGATAGAATGCATGTATTTTGAATTCCCGCCGTGATCTGACTCTTTCAAGATGGCTTCAAATTCCTACGGCAATGGCCGCCAGGTTGGCTATCTAGTCCACTATGGGTGTTATATATCATTGAGTCCAGGCACTGCCAACCCAATACAAAATAGTGCGAATTTATTATTTACGTAAATAATATTAAATATCAATATTTTTCAAAATCGTACATGCAAAGAGTTGTTGTTTATTGTCATTAAGTTGAATCAAATGTTTGTTTTATTTGTAAATGCGTATAAAAACAGTAGTTTTACTTAAATAATTACCGTTGTTTGAATAAATGAAATTGTACGTATTTGTATATCGCTCTTATGTGCTCTGTCGGCCAATAGGGAAACTACTCCAGCGGCCGGTAAAGGAGGGATTGACATTTTTAAGAACCTTGGAATGTTTGATTCTTGACAGACGTCAAATATATAAAACGTAATTGAGAATAATTTTTACTGTAATATAATTAATCCAATAGATTTAACTTTCTAAAACATATTTTCTTCGATATTATCCAAAAATCATATGAGCAGAAACGATGCTTTTGAAGAAATCTGGCGATCCTATTTTAGAATGAAATCGGGTCTTTTCAAGTAAGCGGAATTAACCCGAAACACATGATTTGGATTCGACCAATCAGAGGGCCCAGACCGTCCAGACGCTAGAGTAATAATATTATAGATTTCAGTCGATTTGGTACCATAGAGCCTGAAAAAATGGCTTTAAAAGTCTGAAATAAGTGTCCATGGGAATGATGATTTTTCTAAAATCAGAAATATTTGCAGATTTTATGACTGATTTAGTTTTGGACCATGATTCTAATGACGTTTCCGAAATTTCAGTCGATTTGGTACCATAGAACCTGAAAAAATGGCTTGAATGATTTTTCTAAAATTAGAAGTTTTTGCAGATTTTTTGAATAATTTTTCTTTGACCATTATTTTTATCACGATTCCAAGATCTCAGCCCATTTGGTACCATAGAGCCTGAATATAATGGCTTTAAAAGTTCGAACCCAAGTCCTAAATAAGTGTCATTATGATTTTTCTAAAAATACAATTAATTTCAGAATTGGTGACTGATTTCGTTTTAGACCATGATTTTTATCACGATTCATAGATTTCTTGAATGTTACTGAGGCTACTCGTCCAGACAAGTACAATGTCATCCATCAGAGTACATTACCTCGAACGCCAAAATTCGCTTTCAAATACATTTAATAAAATACTATGATCTACTGTGTCAAATGCCGCACTCATGTCAAGAGCAGATATCAAACCCAACTTACCTGCTTCCGCAACAAACGTTACTTAACAGTTTCCGTTGAATGAAACCGTCGATAATCGGATTGATTTTTGGCAAACAGACCAAAAGAGTTCAAGTACCCCACCAATTGTTTGGCAACGATTTTCTCAAGTAGTTTCGATAGGAATGGTAGGTTTAATAAAATAAATAATTAATAATTAGTTACAATTGGCCTGTAATTATCTGTATTGTCAGTATCAAGATTTTGTTTTTTTTAGTATCGGAGTAATAATTGATGTTTTAAGTGTTCCCGGTACAATTGAATTTACTAGAGAATTCTAGGTAATTGCGATAATTATAGACAGGCGCTATATCCGGAAGATATTGTTTTAAGAGCCAGGTCGGTATGGGGTCTCGAGCGCATTGCTTGTTTGGGCAAGACTTCACAGCACATATGACATCTTCTTCCGTTAATGTTGTGAAAAATAAAAAGTAGTGAAGTTACCAGAGAGAGCGAACTTAGTGCTGCGACAGAAGGCAATCCTACCCCACTGAAGGCCTGAAATTTTTCAAATTCACTTCTAAAATATGTTGCAAGACTATCCGCTTCAAGAGAGGAATCAACCTTTATGTTGCTCTTTGCAGACGAAGTCCTTATATTTTGCCATAGTTTTCGAAGGTTCTTTTCTGACTCAATTTGCTAACACCAAAAGTTTGATTTTTTCTGCGTTACTTCTTCCTTGTAAGCATTTTGCTTCGCAATCCAAAGTTGCCGATTACTGAAAGTCGGTTTTCGTCTGCAAAACCTTTCAAATTTCGGCATTTTTCTTTTCTTCTTGAGACATTCAGCATCGAACCATTTTCATCAATTTCGAATGCGGCAGATCTTCTCTGTGAAAGGCGCATTTTTGTCAAGTAGTATTTTTGCCAGTAGCATAGAATTATAAAGAATTACTAACTCTTCCACATGGCTTTCACAAAACTTTTCCTTGTCACAGAGCGGCGAGGTTTTCAGTTCTTTGCAAAATGCCTCGAAGTCGAATTCTCTCCAATTTTTGGAGATAACGGATTTGAATTCCAATTTTGGAGGATCGAAGGCAAACACGGATGTGACGAGACGATGATCCGATAGTCAGTAACGTGAATTCTATTCGGGGGAAACCCGACTCGGGATATTATAACATCAAGTATACCTCCTGCATCATGACTAGCTGAGTTCACCCACTGCTCGCAGCTGAAGTCACACAGGATTTTGGTGAATTATTTGGACATGGGATCAGTTTTCTTTTCCAAATGAATATTTATATCTCCTAAAAGAATAACATCCTAATTGTAGTTGGTGGTGCATTCTAGGAGAGACGTGAATTAATTAAAAAAATAAGCAGTCGGTGCGCATTACCCGGGACGGTAGATAGAGATTATGACGAAGGGATGCACCATCGGCAGAAGCCTTAAGGCCGACGAACTCGAATGTGGTATACATCTGACGTATCCCTGTACTGTCTAAGAGAATATCACTTTGCGCTTTGTAAAATTAATATTGATTGTATCAATTTTAATGGGCTTTGCAGCTTCATATAACGAGAACCCACTTGACCGAAGGGTTTTGATTGACTGGGAGTCGGCAAGACTCCGATAGCGCCAAAATTTGAATACCTTGGCCACGTATCAGATCCACAATATCATCGTGTTTGTTTGCAATAGATCGCGCATTCCAGGCGGCAACAGTTAGAAACTTAGGCAGACGAGCATTCCTGGTTTGTGCTGACCGTAGGATTTTGACTAGTTTAACCTTCCTCCCGGCTCTTCAACCTCTTTTTCTTCCCTTACGTCGGGGAAATAGTGCACTATTGTTATTGTCATTATTGGTGAAGGTCGTAAAGCATACAATTTATCGAAAGTATATCTTATCATGATTTATGACCTTTACAACCCATTTCGAAAGATCTCACAAAAAATAAAACCTAACCACTAACCATATATCGGTCATTGCTCCATCCCAGCAGAAAACATGTGGCATGCATCTGTGAACTCGCAATGCACCATTCAACAAACAATTTCTGCTAAATTTTTTTGAATAAAACTTTTACTTTCAATAGTTGAGAATGTCATATCTATTAGAATTAACACTGTACAATTATTTTAACATAAAAAACACTTAATTTGGCATATTTCACTTATAAGGACGCACTTAAAGAAGACTAGTATAAGAACTACCCTTTCAGGAGAATTAAAATCGAATTAAAATTGTGTTTGCAGCTTCTAAGCGCGAACAACGATTCAGCTTTCTTTACGCCAAGAAATCGATAACCAATCATTATTCCTGAACAATTTGCAAAATTTGACATAGGCACTTCCAGCATTAAGCCCCACATGTATATATAATATATAGGAGGTATATCATCATCCTCTATAAACAAATAAATACTTGCATTACGTAGAAAACTTGGCCTACTTATCGTTATCAGAATATGTAGTAAAGTGCGAGGATTTTATAAATAAATATATGTTATCCCATAGTGACTTTTGAGTGTGATATGTTTAAAAATTCGACATTATTGATGTTATTTGTTTCTTCGAAAATTTCGAAAATCCGTGCGAAGGAACTGAAATTTTCTGAAAATCTTCATACAAAAAATCGATTTTCGAAAAAATTTTCTGCTACAACACTTCAATAATGCCATTTTTTGTAATATTAGTACACCCAAAAGTCACGATCCGCCACTGCTCTTAGGATAGGATTTTGGCTCATGTGGGGTAAATTGTAAAAAACATTATTTTCAACATTATTATTTTATTTTGAACAATTATTTTTACAAAACAATAATTTAATGTTTTCCGACAAACTAATAAAAATAATCATATTTATTAAGCATTCAGAAAGTAAATAACATGAAATACTGATAACAATAAATAATATTTCAAACCACTATAACTTATTTCTCCCAGAGGTTAGTTTAACCAGTAAGAAGAAAATAAACAGAAAATTTAGGCCAAGATTTTAATATGACCGATATATATATATTTCGAAAAACAGAAGTTAAATTAAAGAATAATAAAATTATTCTTACAAACTGTTCTCTGACTTCCCTTAGGGAGATAGATATAACATGATAACATAAATTTTAAGAAACCGTTTTTCTTAAAAAAAAAATCTCGCCTCCATTTTGTCATAAATCTGAGATTATCGAAAATTAATTTTTCAAATCCATTATTCAGTTTGTTTAAATTTATCCTAACATTTTAAATATTTAATTCTCAAAAAAATTATAACACATTCTTATTTGAAAAATTAAAAAATGGAACAAACATAATATGTAATACATCTTAATTTTTGACAAATGGATATTTAAAAAACTCTTGGGCTTGGTATAAACGATATAATAAGCAGTAAATTCGAGACAAGAGAACATTTGTGCGAATTTCACAATGCCAGAGCTTAAAGATCGAAAGTTTTTATGCAGCTTTTAGAAATAAGATGAATTTTTCGAAATATCAATTTGAATAAAGCACATTTTTATATAACATTTATTTTCTTTACACATTTTTTGCATATATTTATATAACTTTTATAATATTTAATGACCAATGTCATGACTCCACCATGTAATCATCCAGCTTCTCTGCCTACCCAAACGAGACATGGCGCGACATCATATTATAAATAACATACAGACTTTAATTAATTCTATATTTATTAAAACTTAAAGGACGCTATGTATATGTATAAGAAATGGCTTTTCAAAAGCAATTTCATATCATTTGATAACCAATATAATAAACTTATATCAATTATACAGCGTGACTTGTACTTCATGCAAAATATTTAGGATGGTGTGTTTCACAGAATTTGAACAATTCATCAAATTTCATGGATAATTTTCAAGTTCGGTGAAAGTTCTGTTATTATTACAGATCTTTGAAGCAACTGGCCCATAAAGACATAATAACAGAACTTGAATAGGACTTTCACGGAACTTGATAATTAATGTTGAAATTTGATGAATTGTTCAAATTCTGTGTAACAACCCGTCTTAAGACTATCAAGAATATCTATTTTGTAACATTACAGAGATGATAAAATGTGAGTTAATAATGTAACTTATGTATGGCTACCTTTTGTTATATTTTACCATAACGGTGTGCAAATATGGAGGTATTTTGCAGGATTTATTATAAGTGATTTTTCTTACAAAAAAAAATATAAACAGGATAAAGAAATACTATTTACAGCAAAATTGCATACAGTTGGCAATGCTTTCTCAAATTGTAGATATGTTCAACTGCACGGAATATAGTTACAGGAAGGCTATAATAACTTACATCCGTAATAATAGCAATTAAGTTTAGCATAATACCATTCTTCTGTATAATTTTAAATGCAAATTCTAATATTGATTACTGTTTCACTGAATTGTTATGTTCATATTATCAAATCTTTGTAAAAGCTCTTATGGGCGTATAATAAATAAATAAATAAAAGAACAATAAATTCAGCAATGGAGAAAACTATTGTAAACAATTCACAAGCCTTGAAACATGGCTTATTATTTAGTAGATAATAAACAAAACAGTGATTGCATAAATATTTTGGTTTTTAGACATGTTTATTTATTTATTACACGCTAATGGGCTTTTACACACTACAAAGTTTAATAGTTGAGTATCACAGTTATTATAAATTCTACAAAATTAAAACAATAAAGGATACATAATACAACGAAAAAAGAAAAAAAAAATAAATGTTACAACAAAAGCATATAATAAAATAAGATACATTAAATAAAAAATAAAAATGTATATATTGCGGAAATTATAGATGTCTATTTGTGTTTCGATATATAAAAGAATTCAAATAAACAATATTAATATTGATTATTTTTAAGATGAAATATATCTCCCAGATCAGAGTATTTATTTCCGAGACTGTGAAGTCTTGGAATCGGGGAATTTTGATAAGACAGTGTCCTGGTGTTGTAAAAATAAAAGGGTAGTAAATTTCGGCAAGATCTTTTGGGTATGTGGATGCTGATTAATTGGAGTAACTCAGGACAGTCAATTTTGTAATGAAGTATTTTATGTAATACTATTAAATCTGTGTTTATTCTTCTCTCAGAAAGTGATCCATTTGAATTCTTGCCTGAACAGACTATGCAATAATTACAACAGTGTATTATCCAAGGTTGATATTTTCAGTTGCGAACTTACCAAATACAAGAGGTCCATAAAAGAATATTTCTCTGATGGTTTGTGAATAATGTTTATGTCTCTATTGTTTATATCTCTATTATGATTTGATTTATATCTAAAACCTCTCTCCATGGCTTTAAATGTATTGTTTTGTAAATTTTTCATTTTATATAATCTTTTGTTTTGTATAAATATTTAATTTGTAAAGTCACAAGGAGGAAATCCATAATTGGTTTTATTTTACTATATAATACTTATGTACAAACTGATTAAATGTAAACTGTCGATTTCCCGAAAATAAATAAATAAATAATATTATCTCCATATATACAAATATATGAAATATCTGAAAACTTTTAGTGTAAATAATTAAGACTTACCACGGCAGTACCTATTCTATTAGAAGTTCGGAGTATTTCCACTTTGCAATATAATCCAAATAATGGAATATTTCCAAATGTAACCAATAACTAAAAACTGTTTTTGAAAGGCGATGGAATATGCTTTTAAATATTATTATGTATTAGAAAAAAAAAAATTTTTTTTGAATATTAAACATATTAAAAATGGCTGCTTTTTTGTAACTATAATTGCTGAAAACGAAAACAAAAAACACACGCATTTTATTAGATGAACGTATTACAAAAGTAATTGTCTCACTTTTTGTTATTTCATTTAAAATAATGAATAAAAAATTTGCAAACTTTCATAATTTTTATTCAAATTGCTGTCAGAATGGTTTGGTGTCTAACGTCTAGATTTGAATATAAAGCGTAGGGTTTTCTCTTTCAACGATTTCTATGAGACCCTTTGAGCTGTTCGAACAAATTAGCCTGAGGGTTTGTAGCAATTGCAAACTATATAGAATTTTTTCAATATTTCGCTTTAAGTATGAGTCACGCTGTATAAAACCTTATTTTAATAGTAATAATATTATAGAAGTTTGAGTTAGGATATTAAAGAAGGAACCAGTATGGGATGGTGGCATTTTTTTTATATAATCTTAAAAATCTTAGATTCTTTGATGTATATACTGCCCGGAGCCAGTGAGACTATGGCATTCTCAATTGAGGTATGTGGGAGAGGAAGGATATGGGAAAGAGGAAGGTGGGAAAGTACCTGGTTATTTAGATCTAGTCACCAAACACAACAAAAGCCAACTCACTAAATGATACTAAAAGTATTTTGCCACTACCGCCAGATGGTGATGTGGTTAAGATAACTGATTCCGGATTGAGAGGTTTTGGAACCATATCATACTGAATATAAACAAGAAAATTTTTTAATGACTACAATATTAGTAATAATTATAATACACAAAGTTTCATTGGAACGCACCGAAGAGATAAACCGATAGAAGTGTGTTGATGTGCTCAAAGTAAGGTCAATCTTACCGTACTTTGAAAAAACTTTAAAACGTCGAAATTTTTTATTGAATTTCATTGGTCGGCCAGGGGCCTTAGGAGTCGAAAGGTTTCATCAAAATAAATTAAATAAAATTAAGGTAAATTGGGGAAATCACTTTTCACATTTCTAAGGATTTTCTGTCCAGTGTTGAAACGGCTTTATGAATGATCAACATAACCAATATAAGATGTTAAGAACGGATTGTTTCACAGAATTTGAACAATTCATCAAATTTCAAAGTTGATTTTCAAGTTTTGTGAAGGTTCTGTTCAAATTCTGTCATCATCCCAGTTTTGTGAAATAACTGGCCAATAATGATATAATAACAGAACTTGAAAATCAACTCTGAAATTTGATGAATTATTCAAATTCTGTGAAACAACCCATCCTAAATAAGTTACCCCTTTAATCAATCAGCCAAAAAAACATTTATAAATTAAAGAGAATGTACGGACCCATTTATTTATGACTGCTCTCACACAAACCAAGGGATAGTCAGAGAGGCGCTATTGCGTACAAATATCTCGTCGAAACGTGTTCCACTATTATCATGCGAGTAGCAGTGTGCGGGAACCGGATTTGGTACTTTCCGATGGTTTTACTAAACGAAGGTAAAAGAAGTGAAATCAATTTTTTCAATCAATTGTCTCATCTAAATGCGATAGTCTTAATTCTCTACGAATCAGTTTCAATTTTGAAAATGGAAATTAAAATAATTTTCTGTTAAAATATAATATTAAAGGTTTATTAAAGTCTCCAAACAAACACTTCCAATGTTGACATTGAAACAATTTTGAAAATGAAACTTATTCAAAGCAAAAGTTTTAACATTCATTGAAACGGAGTTACAGACGGAGCCACAACAAAAACTAATATGTATTCAGTAAGTTTAAGCTTTAGGGCACAGGGGACACATCGATGGAGACAACTGCCTAACCATTTGAATATAATTCTCGCATGCAGTGTCCTACAGACTGACATACGCAGTCGGAGACGTCGCAGTAGAGATTTTTTAATTTCAAAATAATTCATGGATTTAAAAATTATTATAAATCCACTTTATTGGGACGAGCACATATGAGCTTTCTCTGAATTCACATATTTCTTTGTTATTGGCGGCCATCTTGGTCGCCATCTTGGCTGTGTCTGGCTTTTTATAAAGGTGGTATTGATTGAACTGGCCTTTTCTTCAACTGAAAGTCAAATACGATTACAATTCTCACTAAAAGACTGTTGATTATCCAGGGTATGACGGTATAGTAACTGTAACTTATTTAATATTTGGTTTCCAACTTAGATGTGTTAGACGTTGAACCTGGTCTCGGAGCCGTCGGCCAGTGTGAGCGTGGCCTGGCGCTGGCCCGACCAAGTCAAGCGGGCGAGGCGCGCGGGGGACAGGCGGGCCGCATCAGCAAGCGGGGCCGTGCTGTAGCACTTGATGCAGCGGGTCTGAGGGGCGCCCAGACCAAACATACCTGGAATTATGGATATTTTATAGTACAGTCCTCTCTCACTAATCCATCACCCCAAAACACGAGATATTCTCAATTAGGGAGGTATATATTTACCCTCATGCAGATCGTTTGAAATAACATACTGTTGTACACCGTTATTGTACAGTTGGTATTACTTACTGTTGTTACTTTGTAGTTTAATTAATGATAACCTTCTGCCTGCTGTACATTATCTAATAAATATGTGATATATGTATCTGTCTTACTTGGCAGATTTAAGGGTTGGGAACTCTTTGTTAAAACGTAAAAGGTTCTATTTATAATTGCGTTTATTTACGTTACAAATAAATAGGTCTGGATTTAGCTACACTGTTCATTACCGGAGGGTTGGTAATTCTTTAGTTGGAGAAGCTTGTTGCCTGTCAATAACATCCCACAGGTAATTGCTACACTCTAGCGACATCTGTCGGACTCTGGAGTAAGCTTTATGACTAGCGCCATCTAACGCTTAAATATTCAACTTATTACCCTACATCACAATATGGTTTCCATTAAAATCTACGTTGATTTGGAATCTGGAGATTTCATCGTGGAGAATCCAAATACATCTTCTGATCTTAGATTTTTACTGGCTTTAGACTTGGGGACAACATTCTCAAGGCCATTTTAAAACACGATTCACGCATCTAATGGTATCATACCATTCTATAACTCCCCTTTTGGCCAGACATTTTAAACTTAAAATGCCATATTTTTCAATATAAATCTTAAATGTGTAACGCTTCTTTCATTCTGTTTACGCAATCTTTCATAAAATTTCAATTTTTTGGTTTAAAATTAAAGTGTCCTGTTTATGCTTGCGAGAAGACTCTTTGGTAAACTTATTTAAACAAAAAACATGGCAGAACGAAACACATCCGACAGTTGCTAGAATGCACAGAAGACTAACCAAAATGTTCTAAAACAACAATAATGAATATAATAAACTTTTTCTTTTATATATTCAATAATATTATTATTCAATTTATAAAAAAACAGCTTATTGTCAAAAAATTTCTGTTGTGTAATTATTATTACGTGTGACAGGTGTTTCGCCCTCTGAAGGCATCATCAAACTCTGGTTAGGCCACTTACAGACAATCGATTTATATTATTTCCATATCCACCATATTATTTAATTAGTATCATTACTCAAAATATTAATATGGAAACATACAAACTGTTTACTGCGATTTAAAGGCAATGAATCCACCTAGATAGATTTCGCCGCTTACCCATATTTTTAGATTCTATAACTTTGGCGTGCTATGACAAGGCGCCTGAGCAGTGGTGAGGTGTATGTGTTTTTTTTTTTTTTTTTTTTTTTTTTATATTAACTCCACACAGGAGGCCCTGAAGAAAATAATTTCCCTCAGGGCCTATGTCATCTTTGGGGATGCTGTGTGGAGGGTCTTTTTGTGGAGAGGAAGGAGTGAACATGGGTCTTGAAGAGTCCCATGTTGTAGGAGGGAGGAAACACAGAGGCCGGCAGTTCGTTCCACAGCCGAGCTGTTGAACTTAAGAACGAATCGTAGAAGCGACCCGTTCTCATGTGACAAATGTCAACCGTGTACAAATGTTGGGCGCGCGTTTGGCGTGTATCCCGACTATGCACCGGTGCCGAAGGGATCAATGACGCTAGTTCCTCAGAGCATCTTCCATTGTAATACCGATAGAACAAGGACAGCATACCTACCTGACGCCTGTGCTCTAAAGATTGCAGTCCGCTTGTTAAGATTGGGGAATCTATCAAACGGACCGCCCGTTTTTGCACAGAGTCAAGGGTTTTTTTCAGGTATTTAGGGGCTCCGGACCAGAGATGGCTACCAAATTCGAGAGTAGGGCGCACTTGCGATTTGTACAGGGTCAGCAGTTGGGTACTATTAAAGTATCTGCGGGCCCTGTACAGTACGCCCAGCTTCTGAGAGGCCAACTTTACTCTGGCTTCAATGGAGCCCCCGTACCTGAGCTGGTCACTCATAGTCACACCAAGCATATCAATGGAAGGCCTGTTCGGAAGATTGCTTCCGTTGAAGGAGACTAGATTGTCATTTGGATCCCTTTTAGACGTAATCAGACAGGATTGGGTCTTTGAAACATTAAATTCGACGAGATTATTTTTACCCCAGGAGGAAATACTCTCGAGATAACCGTCCATTCTCTGCTTCAAAGCCCTCCGAGCCGTTGGAGTTTGTGTGCCCTTTGGGGGCTTGTCAAACAAAAAGCTATCATGAACTGTACTGTCATCCGCGTAACAATGAATTGGTGCACATGTCAAAAGGTCATTGATGTGCAACAAAAACAAAGTCGGAGACAGAACCGATCCCTGTGGGACGCCAGCATTTATGGAGTGTAAGGAAGAGGTGAAACCGTCAGCAACCGCCTGAATCGACCTATCCCTTAAAAAGTCAGCAATCCACGTACACAGGGATGCGGGAAGTCCGTAAGACGGCAATTTGTTGACAAGTCCTCGGTGCCAGACCCGGTCAAAGGCCTTGGATATGTCTAGTGCGACCGTTTGGGTCTCACCGTGACGTTCCAGGCACCGCCCCCAAACATGCGTCACATACGCGAGAAGATCACCGCACGAGCGGTTCCGCCGGAATCCGTATTGACGGTCGTTGATAATTTTGTTCTTCTCGAGGTATGTGAGCAGTTTGTCGTTGATCACACGTTCCATCACTTTGGACAGAACTGATGTGATCGCTATGGGGCGGTAGTTGGCCGGGTTGGAGTGGTCACCTTTCTTGGGAATAGGGTGAATGACCGCTTTTTTCCAACCAGAGGGCACAGTGCCACACTTCAGGGACATTTTGAAGAGCTTTGTCAAAACTGGAACTATTTGCGCAGCACACCGCTGCAATACCAGGGCAGGTATTCCATCAGGTCCACTAGCTTTGTTAACATCGAGCCCCCGTATAACGTGGAGTACATCCCGATGCCGGATCCTCAGCTTTTTCATAAAGAAGCCGCAGTGAGGAACCGACGGCGGAACAGCACCTCCGTCATCGAGGGTCGAGTTTTCCGCAAACATTTTCCCTAATAAGTTAGCCTTTTCGGTGGCGGTGTTTGCTAGTGAGCCGTCAGGTCTGGTAAGAGGTGGCAAACTGGGTTTGCAAAAATTCCGACCTATTGAGCCCGCAAGCGACCAGAATGCTCTGCTGCCATGCGGGCAGGCAGCCAGCTTTTTGCTGATCTGCAGGTCGTGTTCGAATTTTGACCTATTAATGATTCTCTTGCATTCCTTTGCCGATTTGTTGTATGCTGATCTGCTTTCGGACGTTCGAGATGTGTTGTAGGCTCGGTAAGCCGCGTTTTTTCGTCGAACTGCTTCGGAGCATTGTCGACTGAACCACGGCTTTGAGCCCACACCAGTTTCTTTAGTAGTCGATTGTATGAAGCCATCCATCGCCGATTTGATGACTTCACCAATCTCCTGGGCACATCTTGAAGGGTCCGAAGTCCGAAAACAAACAGCTGACCACGGAAAAGCGTTAAAATGGGCCCGCATGCCGAACCAATCTGCTGACCTATAGTGCCACACTTTTCTCCTCAGCCTCTCATTGGTTGGTCTGAGGTTAACGGGGATTGATGTCGTCACCAGGCAGTGGTCAGATGATCCCAGAGGCGCTGTGACGTCAATCTTATAACCGTGTGGCACAGTAGTTAAGAATAGGTCTAACAGATTGGAGCGGTGAGTCTGGACATCAGGAACCCTTGTAGGCTCCTGAACTAGTTGCTCTAATCCGTAGCAAATGGCAAAGGATTCCGCCTGTCGGCCAGCCGAGTCCGTTGGGCCTGAGAACTTCAACCATGGTTCGTTATGAACATTGAAGTCCCCCAGAACAATAAACTCGGCCGAAGGGTAGCGGGGCAAGAGATTATCAATAGTATCAATAGTATGTGTTATTTTAGTTTACCTGTGGTGGTCTGCCAGAAGTTGAGGCGGTTCTCATTGCAGGAGTAGGTGACGAGGAACTTTCCGTCAGGAGAAAAGGCGCAGGCACTGAGCGGGGCGGAGTGTGCCGACAGTAGCTGGCAGCGGTTCTGGCGCAGCTCATACATGGCCACCTGCCCGCTGTGACTGCCCACTGCAAAATACACATACACAAATTAAGGTTATTTTGTTAGGTTAGGACCATACATAGAAAAAAAGGAGGCTACAAACCATTATTAGTATGAAAACGCTCACATAACCTGAGTCAGTAACATTGTTCAACAATATACAACTGCAAATTCCATATACGCACAGTGTTGCCCCATTTTTGTTTCTACCTACACACCAAATGCGTAACGTTCATTGGCTCCATCGCTTTGATAGTCCGTGTAGTTTAGTCATAGCTCGGCGACAGTCAGCATGCTGTCATGCCCGTATCTCCTTTTGTTTTGATTAGCTACGGTTACGATCAGTGGCGGTTCTTCAAAGGGGGACAGTGGGGTCAGTCCCCATCTGGTATTACCTACTAAAACAAACAGTCGATGTTCATGGTGTCAGCACTTGATGGTGAAGTCTACACTAAAATGAATGAATTTTTTAAACATAAAAACAATTAACACATGCAGAAATAATTAAAATTTATTACACGCCATATTTTGAAGCTTATTGGCAACGAGCGGCGACCAGAGACCATACCGCCCAGTCTGACCAGCGGATAGCCGATCAGTGCCATAATGGAAAATATTGGAATATTATGGTACAAATCGGAACACGTTAAAACATAAGGAGAGTGAGTTTCCATCAGTGATTGTACAATGGACAATACGTACCGGCAATCCTTCTGGTGGCGGGACAGTGGGAGACCTGGTTGTAGCGGCAGATTGCCGGGAAGACCTCGTTCAAACCCTTGGACTTCAGATGGGACTGATCCACACAGTGAAGCACAATGTCCATGACCTAGTGGAAGAAAGCAAACAAGAATAAATACTTAAATCAAGAGTTTTAACACATATGTCGAACTGGGCAGTGAGTCTGTATCTTTTGCATTAACGCAGGTTAAATCGGCTTCAATGATTTGCTTCTGACATACGTACCAGACTTACCCTCCAGGAGTTCATTTGTATGTACGTTACACAACTCAGTTATTGCCATGCAAAAGATAAAGACTTACCCCCCTGAACCCTTAACTTCTAACCCCATATATATTGCAAGTATTCTTTCACGGGCCTTTAGGTAGTTAGTGCAGAGAACCAAGGATATTGCTTCCCTCATTTCAGGTCTCCAGAAATATAATCCCATGTGGGTGGTTACTGTTTTCCAGAACCATCTATTTTCCAGTATCAACTTTTCAGGTGCTTTGTGCGCAGTATTTTATTACTCCAGGATCTTGGAGGAAACCCAAATGTTCTCATTATTGCCATGCTGAGAGACCACCATTTAGAATCTATAAGTTCATTGAAATGGCTTCAGCCAGACCAATAACGAGATTTGAATAGTTAGCACTTCCCATCCTCCCTTTCACAATCTCTTTTCTCTCTCCGCTTCATACTTCAGAACATACCATCATAGTCTAACTGGCTCTGGAGAGATGGGAACCTTGTGAGAAATGATCGCCATAAATAGATTAAACAACTTTACCTCGACTAGTAACTCCTGCACCTCCGGCAGCTGCCTGTCCACTAGCAGTTCTATCCCGCGCAGCACTTCCGCTCGGGAGCGGTAGAGCGCACCCCCGGGGCCTTGGGGACCACCTTGCGCGCCGCCCTGCGCCCCCGCGCCCTTTTCGCCCCCACCCGCCGCCGGAGGCTGGTTGCCGCCCGCTGCCAGCTGCACAGCCGACCGAGCCACCTCGCGGGCCATGGTCGTGATGAATGCTGCCGGTCTGGAGAAAGAAGAACAGAAGTTAGAATAAGAAAAGGTTTGGATGATGTTCCAGGGTTCAAGCTGCCGAAATGACTTTTTTTTAACCTATAGGGTGTCAAGAAATCCACCGTGGATTTGTTAGTATATTTAAAATACTCCTAGCATACAAAGATAAAACTTATTCACTTTGCAAGGAAATAATGTTTCTTAATATTATCTAGCTTGCAAACATTGATTTTAAGTGATTTACTTGCAAGTCACAAATTATGTGTCAAATGTAAAGAACGCTTATTTAGTTGGAAAATATAATAACTCAAGAATATTTTTTTATAACATTAGACGAAAAAAAAACATTCCTCTGAATATAAGTAGCTATCCTGAGGAAACTACATAGAATGGATATGTTAGATTTTTTTAATGTATATATACATGTGGGCGTAACATCGAATCTCTGCTATTCTTCATAGAAAATAACAATTGGCTTGGTAAAGCATTAAAACGCCAGAAGACAGAATTCCACTAAAAATTCTGAGAGTGATTCCAGAGGGGACGACCAGTGGGCCGCTTCAGGCAAAGTTAGAAGAAGCATCGCTCAGAAAATATGAAAAAATAATAAACATGTGAATGATTACCTGGCTGTAGCGATGAGTGTCAGAGCATGTCTAGCAGTACGGCAGGAGTCTGCCTGAGGGGTTAGCGGGAGGCCATAGGTCATGGAGGGCACCAGTTTGTCTGCGTCGCAGCACATGTCCAAAAGACCTGCGTAAACAATTGTTTTTCATGATAAAGTAACTCAGGTGTCCCCCAGGGATCAGTTATAAGTCCACATTAATTCTATGAATCCACACATTGGGTGGTAACATCTTGAAAAAGATTACAAAATATGCAAAAGATGAATAATAATAGATCACAGGTTCTCAAACTCAATAATCATATTTAGAAGTATTTTTATTAACATTAAAAGAAGGCATTGAATTTTAACTTATCTAATGTGAAGGATGAATCTGATGAGTTTGTTAACATCAGGCTCGAATTCAATTAAAAACAGCCAGATCGCCGCAATCACTTGCAGCCGATTTCTCTTATTAATTAGCAACGTTGCTACAACACTAAAACTTATTAGAATTTGATTGCCACAAACGCGGCACGAATTGAAGGTGGATAGTCCGATACAGTTTTCCATACAAACTTTGAGGAACCAATGACAGTGAAAGAAAAGATATAATTCCATTTTAAGCGTTTTACTTAATTTAACAACTAACCAACAAAGTAGCGAATACCCAGTTTTGATATAATTTTTTTTTTATAAGGAAATAAAACAAAGTATTATTATTTAATTCAGCTACATGGCATCAGATTTTTATAGATAGAATTTGTCTGCCATCACCCCTCTAGATATCCTTAACGCTCCCTAAATTTCTTTGAGCCTTCTACTGCCGCCCAGAAAGCATCCAGCACCTACAAGGGGGAGTTAACGCCCACTTTGAGAAATACTGATCTAGATGGTAATCTGTGGAGCTAAGAAACAGAGTGAGAAAAAAACCAATATGTTTTCATAATAACGTGAATCAGGTATCCCACGGGGATCAGTAAGTTCATTTTCCGAATCCAGTTTCTGGGTAATAACTTTTTGGAACTTCTGGAATTGTCAATTTTATTAATAAAAAATGTGTATGATTACACACAACTGGGTTTGTGCAGCAAGAAAAAGGGAGAGAACAGAGCATAAACGTTTTTCATGAAAAAAGTGTCATATCAGATATATACACTAGGGTGGATCGCCATTGTATGGAAATTTTTTATGGGGCGAGACACTTACACGAAACCATAAAATTGTCTCGTTACCTTCCAGAGCATTTGAAAAAGGTGGTAGATCCCGTAATTCTACGCAACGGCAATTTTGGCCACAGCGAAAATATACTTATTAGTATGTTAAACGACGAACGAAGACAAATTAAAGAGTTGGCTCTGAGACGAATTCTAAGAGTTCTCTCCAATAAGAGTATTTAACCTCTCAGACAAAGAAATTTATTTACTATGTGTTGCTTTGAGAACTGTCAAACGTGATAATTTTTGTGTTATTTACGAGTTTTGCTAAAAGCTTCATAACTCACGTTTTGGGAAACGTAGCCTCATTCTAAAAAATGTTTTGGAAAGATTATGAAATCCACTATCGCATTGTGTTGTTATACGTAAATATTTGCGTTTCTAAATATACATTTTATGAAAACGTCAAAAATATGTAAGAATCACGTTTTGGGAAACGTAGCCTCATTCTAAAAAAATGTTTTGGAAAGATTATGAAATCCACTATCGCATTGTGTTGTTATACGTAAATATTTGCGTTTCTAAATATACATTTTATGAAAACGTCAAAAATATGTAAGAATCGCTTACCATTATTTCAAAGCCGTGAAAAATGTACTTTTTTCTGAGTATCATAAAGAAATAACACTTTATATATTGAAGAAATATAATTAAAAACTATTAGTCACCTCAAAATATTAACCGTCCAAACTAAAATATTTTTAATAAATTATTTAGAAACGCAATAAATTATGAACGAACAAGATGACAGATTCAATCGGCTTAGATAATGCACTTCTACGTTCCATAGATATTCTTGAATACAGACGCGTAGCGTTATTCATTATCGATACTCTGTTTATTAAATCATGGCAATCCGTATACTAGTGATGGAAATAAATCGATTTTTGTAAAATCTCACGCGTTTACGTGAAAAGACGTTCTCATGTCTTGACCGCTATTATCATATTTACGTCTTTTGACGTTCTAATGTTCTGAGTGGTTAAGCTACCTACTTTTAATTTCAACGCAGCAGACTACATTGACTTGATCTACTGGGAAAAACCATCAGAACCACCTCTTACAAAACTGATATCTAGCGAGACAATAATTGATGCCATTGCAGACCACGAAATTATCGAATCCAACATTTTGTGTAGGTTCCGATTGATGCCCTGTCACACGCAAGCCACGGAAAGATGCATCAAAGTGGTAACGGCATCTTACTCTGCTGTTTGCGGCCCTGAAAGACGTGAAGGGTGGATACAAAACAAGCTAGAATCGTCTCTTATACATAATGCCAGTATTCAATTCGAAGAAGGACTATAAAACACAATAACTTTAATGATTTTTGACTTTATTTTTTAACATTTTTTGTGTAGCAATGGTACTTTTATTGTTTCTTGATTAGTAAATAAAATTATTAGTAAATGAAAAGTTATTTTTTTTAATATTTTGACTACTTTTATTGAACAAAGATGAAACCCTTCTTTTTCTAGTTTCTCGCTGTTTTTTTTTAATTTGAATTGACTTGGGGCAGTACTTGCACTCGAAATATCTTAATGCTGTCATAATGACTTTTAAAAGCATCCCCATAGAGCATCCATTCCACACCCCGCTGCTAAGAAAAACAAAAAAACAAAAAATCGATCCACGCTAATGTACACACTGGTGATTTCTTGAGCCTAGAACAGGGGATACAGTAATAAAGTGACTCAGGTATTTCATGAGGTTATAGGTCCCCTTTTATTTAGTGAATCTATATACATATTGGGTTATCAAGACCAGGAGAAAAACAAATGATAAAGTAAAATAAATGGGTAAAGTCAAGCTTGGTAAAATCATCAGTGACTCACCAAGTAGCACCTTGCTGACGTCCAGGTAGGGCTCCCAGACAGTGAAGCCCCTGCCAAGTAGATCCACGGCAGCCCTACGCAGGGGGGTGTGTGCAGGCAGCTTGGCAGTGCCGGGGGCCAACACCAGATGGGCCAGGGCCAGGGCTGTGAGGCGAGACAGGCTGCCATGGCCCACTCCAAAACCTGGAAAGGAAAATAAAAACTATTGGTCACAAGAACAACACATTTAAAGCAAGACTACTTCAGTATTTTAGCGTAGTTTGTTGAAACTGGAAAACCATTACCCAGACTTCACTATGTACGGCATATAAATAATGTATTTTTTTTTAATATTAATCCCACACAGGAGGCCCTGAAGAAAATAATTTCCCTCGGGGCCTATGTCATCTTTGGGGATGCTGTGTGGAGGGTCTTTTTGTGGAGAGGAAGGAGTGAACATGGGTCTTGAAGAGTCCCATGTTGTAGGAGGGAGGAAACACAGAGGCCAGCAGTTCGTTCCACAGCCGAGCTGTTGAACTTAAGAACGAATCGTAGAAGCGACCCGTTCTCACGTAACAAATGTCAACCGTGTACAAATGTTGGGCGCGCGTTTGGCGTGTATCCAGACTACGCACCGGTGCCGAAGGGATCAATGACGCTAGTTCCTCAACCATTCTAAAATACAATCCGGACTACAAATATCAAGTATTTAGTTCCATATTTTACTTGACCGGGTAAAATCTATTTTTAATATACATACATATTTCTTTTTTGTATACACATGTATTTTACTTGATTGTTTTATTCATACAATATTACATGTGTATTCTCTTTACCCTCTATTTTACATTTGTTTATATGAACATAAGTTTACGACTATATTATATGCTATAAAACCACTATAACCACTATTTGCTATAAATAAGTAAAAGTAGAACATGCTACATAGATGGTAATCATTCTCAGTACACATGATTGATTAAACATGTTTCGTTTAATGCATAATATGCTCCATCTTATCGAGAATCAAATGCCGACTTTTCAAGCGCTGTGCAACTTATACTTAACTTAAGGAGACGGTCTTGATTTTAAATTTGGAGACCGTAGTAGCATCTGTTGACAAGGGTGGTTTTCCATTAATATTTTGGCTTACCACTCGAGTGATGGGGTTTTTACAAAATAAATTGCTAAGTTGGTTTTTTTCAAAATAAAGCCAGCCGTCTCCCGAAAAGGAACTGAAGAAGAGCCAAAACCTTGCACAGCCTAAAATTTTTCTGGATTCCCCAACTCGAATTTCGAAGGATGATTCCACACATTTTTTTCCAAATCTAATTTGCTCTAATCTAGGTTGCTAGAGAATTTCAAGAAAATATTATTCCCCACATTATTGGATGAGGAGGGGGGGGAGGGGGACCAAGTGGCTTGGCACCAAGTTTGGTCCTTAATCACGACACAAGCAACATTTTCCGCTTACTGAAGTGGTAGTAGGAGATTTTCAAATATTGTCAGGTTATTCATAACCCGGGAATGATTGTCTTTCTTTAAAAAAAAAAATATGAAGATTTCTGGGCATTTGTCTTTGGATTCGACCGCACTCATTAAAACAAAACATATCTACGAATATTAACATGGAAACATATAAACTGCTAACTATGGTTTGAAGCCAATGAATCCACCTACATTTTATGGCTTATCCCATATTTGTAGGTTTTATAATTGAGCTATTTGTGGGAATTTTGAAATAAATAAGAAATAATTGTCTACCTAAATTTAGGCAGCCATGGCTCAAGGCCTAGAGCGATGAGACCTAAATATGGGTAGCCATCGTTCGATTGGTTATATATGTTGATTCCCGGCGTAACAAAATTGCCAAGATAAATAAATCCAATTGTTCGAACATCGTTTCAATTATGTATTAATAAATACTGTCTTACATTTTGAAAAGCACATTTATGAATTACATATTGATAGGTGTGTCAAATCACAGCACCGCAAAGAATGGGAGAGGGCACCGGGAATGAGACAATCCAAAGTACTCATAAAAGGACCACACCCTAGACGAACCTAGAAACTACTCGATATGGACAGACACTCGCTGAGGGAACTGGTAGGACTACTAACGGGACACTGCCATCTCAGGAGACACATGCAGATATTGGGAGTGGAAAACACCAATAGATGCTGGAAATGTAAAGAGGATGAAGAGACTCTAATTCACCTATGGTGCCAATGTCCTGCCCTGGTGGGAACTAGGCTCAGATACCTGGGGAGACATACAGTAGAACCAGAAGACATAGCCACATACCCAATGACAGCCCTGGTGAACTTTATTAAAGGGACTGGGTTATTGTTAAAGGATTGAGGTAAAATGGGAGCTAGCACAATGGGCCTATGTGCTCACAGGAACTACGTGTAAACCGTCTGTAAGATGCTGAAGTTGTGAAAGGCATTGATTTAAAGCAGCATTAATCTATACGTTGCCAAGAATCAGCTTAAATACTGAATTTATGGTATTAATATTTTTTGTATTTCTACAAAAAAAATATCTCAGTATCTCAGTGACCCCTCGTGGTAACATAAGTTTAGTTTTGCATCTTGGCATGTCGAAGGTTAAGAATAAAGTTTGTCCTAAAAAAAATACAGAAAGCAAAATATAAACAGCAAATGAAGCGTATTCATCGTAAAACATACCTTCCACGACAGAGTTCTTCCTTCTAACATCGTCCCCTTGTCTCCTCTTATTGTTGGCAGCGCCTGTTTTAACAAATATGGCAAAATATGTGCTATATTAAAATTTGGCAATCATGCAAATGAAAAACAAAAGCAACATGCTTGTCGCAAATTAAATTAAAGTTATGTTTTATGGGGATTATTAATATGCTTATTATCTTATAAGGATTATAATACATAGTGTAGTAACACTGAAAAAGACAGATATTCTAGTTAGTAAAATATTGTAAAAAAATGTCTGCCGTTTAAAAAAAACCTTTATTACCGTATGTAGTATGCATATTTGAAAATACATAATAAGAATTTTTTACAACATAAGTTAGAGTTTTACATGTTTTTAACATATTTCGTTACTGTCAATGAAAATTTAAAAGTAAAAAAGTTGGTTTTATAGAAGTGTATCCATTACTTCAATATTATATTTGACTTTGAGATATTTGCCAAATTCTACAAGTTTTTTTAACACTTCCAATCTTAATTCAAGTCAGAAGGGTTACTATACAACCAAAAAGAGTGACCGTGTTTTTGAATATTCCTTTTGTCCTTTCCAGTAACACTCGGACATTAGTTAACCAGATAACGTTTAAACCGGACATCGTCCATCTTCACCCAGCAATCAATCAATAAGTAATGCAAAAAGTTAAAACAGACAGTACAAAAGCGAGATTGAGCTCTCTCCAATAAAATGAACCCTTTAAGACCGTACTCGAGACTTGTTTGCGGCGAGGAAATTGAAATTTGATAGATACTATTTAACATCACTTTTATTATTATTTATTACTTGATGAAACGATTACCAAATAGTTTCATCAAAAATTATGGAGAATGTGATATATCATATAGTGTTAATATCAATCCCCTTTCATGACAAAAGAATCACTAAACCAAAACATTCCTTTCAAATCCCCCTAGAATTACACAATGTCTTTTGTAAGTACTACACACTGAATGAGGATTAAAAATGATTATGAAATATATTTTAAAAAGCGAAAAATACACCTTTTCTTTGAGTAAGATTTTAATGGTTTAAAAAAAACCTTATGAGCATTTTAAATAAACTGTTTTCCGCTTATAGCGCAAGTTTTAAATCCAAAAGCAATGCACAAAATGTTAATATATTATGTTCATTGTAAAATCTATTATACCAAAAGGGAGAAAAATAACTTTTATATCGACTATTAAAAGAGAAATGGGAATAACTCTTTAATTTGGACAAAAACATTTTTTTCCCTTTTTATATGCATCCCGTGCAAAAGGAAATTAACGTAAAAAAACCGTGTGAATTAAAAAAAAAGTTTTCATTTATGTGTAATCCTCGACAATAATTTTTCCATGAAAATGGCGCTGTAGAAATTATCCAATTATTATCAATCATCAATAAAAATCGAAACAAAACTTTTCCATAAGACAAATAATATTATTACAAATACTGTGTCTATTTATTTCAAATCAAAATTAAATTCAAATCAGTTGCCATCACTACAACAATACAAAATATATTTTTTCAATAAAAGTATGCGGAGATGAAAAAAATGGAGATTTTATTTATCTACTGTAATATTTGATTAATCCCTTCGTCTCTTTATACAATTGATATCAATAAGTGAATCAAAGCTCAAAAAATTATGAAAATCCCACATAAGTAGCAATAAAAAAAAAATTTAATCGCACCTTCGCTGCTGATGTCTTGGCCAAACTCCGCACCAATGACTCCCAGCAACACGACTGCTGTGGTTTGTTTGCGCTTCAACTCTGCCATTGAAGACGGCTTTCGCATAGCTTCTTCTTCCTCTTCCTCTTCCATTTCTTCTTCCTGTTCACATATTACAATTATCATCAATTATAGACAGTGGAAGAATGGTGGTGAATTCAGTGGCAGCCGTCAGACATGAAATACCCTGTCGTGGACCCAAGCGGTGGCGGTTTTCTCAGTTTTATTTCAGATGAGTATAGATCACACTCGTAGTCATTATCAGTTGAGTGGTTATTACCTTGTCCGGCTGGACTTGCTGCGGCGGGGGTGCCTGGGTGTTGATGCTCTCCGTCTGGGTATACAGGGGCAGGTACTGTGCCCAACTATCCACCAGAGCCTTCCTTCCCTTGGGGCCAAGCCTAAATAGTACAGAACCAAAACCAATTAAATAATTCGTCTATTATAACCACTTGAGTGCGTTTTATTAATTTATTTTGAACATCCCGCAATCAGCTGATATGTTTAGTCGCTAGCTCGATTAAGCTCCTATCGAATACCAAAAGATGTTCCTAATGTTCCTCACATTGAATATTTATTCCACAGCCAGTACAAGAGCAAATCATGTACAAACGTTGGGTATGCAATTTGCTTGAATTCCCTTTATGCACCGGTGTCAAAGAAATCAATGGCACTATTTCTGAGCTCCATCTTTAGAAATATGGGTAGAATAAACATAATTTGATTTTGCATAACAGTCTCAACCGTTCAGCTATAGGCGCAAGACCGCATTAAAGTAAGGTAGGTAGATATAATCGCATACCTGCCCAACTCGGCTAGCAGTAGTGCCTGCGCAGCCTCCCTCACCTCCAGGCACTGGTGCTGCCACCTGCGGGCCATCATCTCCACCTGAGGCCGCTTAAAGTTCTTGGATCCTGGAAAGAGACCAACCAAAGATAAGAAAATCGCTGGTAAAGTCTCCAACTTACTCCAATCGTCAATCTGCATTCTTCAAGCATCAATAATCAATTATAAATTACCAATCATATATATTCAATCAGCGATCATCAATCGTCAATAATTTTAAATGATCAATCATCAATCATCAATCATCAATCATCAATCATCAATCATCAATCATCAATCATCAATCATCAATCATCAATCATCAATCATCAATCATCAATCATCAATCACCAATCACCAATCATCATTCGTCAATAAAGTCTGACCTGCGGCAATGAGTTTATCCGGCAGCAGCACACAGTGGAGGGTGGCCAGCAGGGACCAGCCCTGCTTGATGTGAGCTTGCTGTTGACCATAAGCCTCTTCCCTCTCCTCTTCGCCCTTGGACCACGAGGATACGGAAGATCTTCCAGAAGCCCTACAAGAAAATCACCAAGTTGTCAAATGGTTGGAAACATAATATGGGTTTGGTAGATGAATGAATGATTCAGTTGACAACTGGTCCGATAATATGTCGCCCAGACATATTAATTCAGTTGAATATGGTAGATTGATTCAGTAAAAAAGGTTTGCCTCAGTAAAAAAATTATAGCTTCAGTGGACGACAAATTAATTCAGTTGGTGAGGCTAGCGGTCCACAATTGAGTGCTGATGCCAATTCTGATGTATGGCAGTGAGTCATGGAACAGGCAGAGGAAGGATGAAATTAGAATGCTATAGAAACTAGATCCCTGAGACGTATGTGTGGTAAAACCATGTTTGACTGGAAAGATAGCATAGCTAAAGAAAGCGAAGTGAAAAAAAATAGATGGTTTGGACGTATAGAGCAAATGAACGGAGAAATAAATTTATGGAAAATATCAGACACAAAATCGAATGATAGAACAAGTCGGTGATCTCGGAGAAAGATGCTACGATCAAGTGAATTAAATACTTGAGTCGGTATTAATATATGTATTATACAGGAGATATTGACAGTAAATAGATGTAATCCATTTTAAAGAAGGTACAAAATACACACTTGTAAAATTGTGATTACAAGTATAATGAGAAAATATTAAAAAATATGAAGCAATATTAGTAAAATGTAAGAGTAACATAAAGTAAAAAAGAAATTACAACAACATTACATATAAGACAAATCATTAAAACTAATTTACCAACGCTACTCTAATTTGTAGGATTTAACAAAGTGTTGGTGTAGATTATGCTTAATTCTATATATGGAGTCAATAAATAAATCAATAGCAACCCCATACTTGTTGCCCAGATCATGCATCCTATTGGTCAGTGAGTGTGTTTGATAGTTGGTCGAGTATGTATTACAGAAGAATGTTATATTAACGTTGTAATGTATATGTTAACGTTGCATTCAAATGGGCGTGTATTTTAATATATCTATATTTTATAGAAGTCACCTGTGTAAGGTAAAAATTTATTCATTCAAAAAATATTCAAATAAACTTGCACCGCAGTCCGGCAGCGACTGCTACCCGAACACTGCAGTAGGGACTTAGTGGCTGTGAAGCTACAGGTCACGCTGGACCAAAGAAGCAGGGAAGTAGTTGTGGCATCAGCATACATGCCCTATGACTCTGTGGAACCACCACCCTCAAGGGAAATAACGAGACTCGTCCAGGACTGCAGGGAGAAGGGTAGGGAACTGATACTCGGAGCAGATGCTAACTCGCACCACACTGTGTGGGGGAGTACGGACATCAACAAACGAGGACAGGACCTCCTGGAATACCTGATGACAGTGAACCTTGAGATTCTTAATAGAGGTAGGGAACCCACCTTCGTTATAAGTAACAGACAGGAGGTGATAGACCTGACCCTAGGAACATTAAGAGTCTCAGGATGGAGAGTATCGGACGAACCATCCCTGTCGGACCACCGACACATAGAATTTAAACTAGAGGGAGAAACAAGCAAAACGGGGACCGATACATATAGGAACCCAAAAGCAACTGACTGGACTAGATACTCGGAGGAACTAAATATAGGAATGACAAGATTCCCAGCTAAATACGGCTGCCCCGAAGAAATTGAGGAAGCAGTAGAAGTACTGAGGGACTCAATGATAAGGGCATACGAAAATAGCTGCCCTCTGAAGACAAGTACCAGGGACAAAACACCGTGGTGGAGCAGAAGACTGCAGGAGCTACGGAAAATAGTAAGGCAAGCTTTCAACAAGGCCAAAAAGTCAGGAAACTGGGATGCCCACAAGCAATACCAGAAAGAGTACAAGGTGGCAATCCAGAAAGCCAAAACATGCTCCTGGGAGAAATACTGTGGGGAGGTGGAAACCATCCCACAGACTGCAAGAATCCAAAAAATTCTTGCAAAAGACCCAGGGGCAGCAAAAGGCCCATTCAAAAAAGCTGATGGAGGATATACCAACAGTTGGGAGGAGGAGTTGGAGGTACTGCTGGGGAAACATTTTCCCGGCTACAAAAAGTTAGAAGCAGATGATACCGGTCCACCACCAGCCCGAGTTACACGGGAAGGTAAGGACTGGGACACTGCGGCTAAAATAGTTACTCCCTCCAGAGTTAAATGGGCAATCAGAGGGTTTGACCCTTTTAAAAGCGCAGGAGAGGATGGAATCTTTCCGGCACTTCTACAGAGGGGCCTAGATACAATCCTACTTCCGGTGACGAAGATCCTGAGGGCATGCTGTGCCCTCGGATACATCCCCATACCATGGCGGAAGACAAGGGTAGTGTTCATACCCAAACCGGGGAGAGCTGACTACGACCAACCAGGTGCATTCCGCCCAATTAGCCTCACCTCATTTCTTTTGAAGACAATTGAGAGGCTAATGGACAGGCACATAAGGGACGGGGCACTGAAAGAGAAGCCCCTCCACGAGTTACAGTTTGCTTACCAAGCAGGTAAGTCAGTCGACACGGCACTGCACAGGTTGGTGTACAAACTAGAGCAGGCACAAGCGACTGGGGAACTGGCGGTAGGGCTATTCCTGGATATAGAGGGAGCATTTAACTGCACCACTATTAAATCCATTGATGAAGCGGCAGAAAGACATGGACTCGACAAAACCACCAGAAGGTGGCTGAGGAACATGCTCTCAGGCCGGATACTTACGGTGACAAGGGGTGAGGTAAGCATCAAAGTGCTGGTGACATGGGGGTGTCCACAGGGAGGGGTCTTATCACCCTTGCTGTGGAGCCTGGTGGTGGACAACCTCATCCGGAAACTCAACAACAGGGGCCTATATACGCAAGGGTATGCGGATGACATTGCAATCATAATAAGGTGTTGGGATGCAGACACAACCCGAGGCCTTATACAGTCAACACTGGCAACAGTGGAAGAATGGTGTGAAGAAACAGGACTGTCAGTCAACCCAGACAAGACAGAACTAGTAATCTTTACGCGTAAAAGGAAACTAGAAGGATGGAGCAATCCAACCTTCTATGGAAAGGAATTAGAACCCTCTGACACGGTTAAGTACCTCGGAGTCATCATAGATGCCAAACTGAGCTGGAAAAACCAGGTGGAAACTGTAGGCAGAAAGGCCTGTGCTCTGATGTGGGCAACTAGGCGAATCTGCGGCAGAACGTGGGGTCTCAAACCTAAAATGATGCAATGGCTTTACACAGCCGTTGTAAAACCAAGGATCATGCACGCAGCCCTGGTCTGGTGGAGGAGAACAACACTGAAAACAGTGATGGTCACACTCAATCACATACAGGGACTTGCATGCAGAAGCATCACAGGAGCCATGAGAACCACTCCAATACTAGCCATGGGAGTGCTGCTGAACCTACCCCCACTAAACATAGAAATAGAGGGGGCGGCGATGGCGGCAGCCTACAGGTTACATTGCAATGGCCAATGGAGAGGAGAGTTGCCCAGAAACAGTCACACGGAGATAGGAATAAGACTGAGGGCAATTAGTCCGACGGCTGGGATGAAGCAGGACGGCAAGCAAGCCGAATACTTCTTCGGACAGCTGTTTAAAGTGACGTACCCCACAAGGGAGGAATGGGACTCGGTCCCAGGTCCAAACTCCAAACAGGAACTAATCTGGTTCACAGACGGGTCCAAGATGGAGGAAGGAACAGGGGCCGGGGTCTGTCTACAGGGATCTAAGAGGGAACTCAGTATACCTCTAGGAATGCACTGCACTGTGTTTCAAGCTGAGATGAAAGCCATCTTAGCCTGCGCACAGGAGAATATGAATATCGGGTACAGAAATAAGAACATAAACATATGTTCGGATAGCCAGGCGGCCTTAATGGCACTGGAAAGTAACCGATGTGACTCCAGACTGGTGATGGAATGCAGGACTATCCTAATAGAACTGGCGACCATCAATAAAGTAACCCTGCTCTGGGTACCAGGACATAAAGGTATTGAGGGCAACGAGCGGGCTGACGAACTAGCAAGGAAAGGGGCGAAAGCACCACTTGCGGGATCTGAGCCGGCCGTAGGAGTAGCAGCTTGCCACACCAAACTACATATCAAGAGGTGGGTCAAATCCCAACACTGGAAGGAATGGAAGAAGGCACCCGGAATGAGGCAATCTAAAGTACTCATAAACGGACCGGACCCTAACCGAACCAGGCAACTACTCGATATGGACAGAAACTCACTGAGGGAACTGGTAGGACTATTAACGGGACACTGCCATCTCAGGAGACACATGCAACTGTTGGGAGTGGAAAACACCAACATCTGTAGGAAATGTGAAGAGGAGGAAGAGACTCCAATTCACCTATGGTGCCAATGTCTCTGCTGGGAATAAGGCTCAGATACCTGGGAAGACACAGTGTGGAACCAGAAGACATCGCCACATATCCAATGACAGCCCTGGTGAACGTCATAAAAGGGACCGGGTTACTGGCAAGGGAATGAGGTAAAATGGGAGATAGTACAATGGGCCTATGGCCTAAGTGCTCGCGGGGAACGTAAGTAAACCGCCTCCGACTATAAAAAAAAAAAAAAAAAAAAAAAAAAAAAGGTAAAAATATGCTTTTTTTAAAAAACAGCGCCATTTGTTGGACGTAAAAGCAACACGCACTATTGTTTTTCTATCTGTACAGACAGAATGAGCCACAGCAATGCGTGACGGGGTACTGCTAGTTTTTTTTAATAATTTTCTTTCTTCAGTGCATTGTTTATCACAGTCATTGAGAATTTTTCGACCACCATGCTAGGCACGTGGCCGTGCTGTGATAATTAAAACTAACCTGTGCATTTTCCTATTGAGTTCCTGCTCAGGGACGAAGGTGGCATTGTTCATGGACATGAGTGTATTGGCCAGAGCAATGATAGCCAGGAGATGGTTGGATGTCAGCGTGGTGCTGAGCTCCCAGTGGAGGCGGGCAGTGAACATTCTGGAAACAGAAAAAAAAATCAGTCATAAAAAGATGGGAGCGGACATTCCAGGAGTGATATCACCGTGTTTAACCACAATACACTGTAGGGGCCTACTCTAGGTTGATGCACAGACTGGCAGATACCCTGATAGAACATCGCCATCCAGAATCGAAATGCTGCTCGAAATGGCTTTAACCATATTTGGTGACAGATACTTCCCCACCTTCCTCTACCGCATTTACTTCCCCACCCCTTTACAACTTCACAACATACCTCAATTTCAAGTTTTTCGGGAACGCCTATGGTAAATGTAAATACAAAATACAATGTTCTCTCTTTCTAAAGTCAAGTCTCTTGAATTTCAGACAACATTGGGTCGGGGCCACAATGTTTTTTGTTTTCTACCGGCAACAGAAAACAAAATATTGTGGCCCTGCCCCAATGTTCCATGTTTGCACAAACATTTGGTTAAATGTTTGTGGTAATATTATCACTGGAGATGCTGCTTAGCACTGTTTAAATCATATATCTCACTGTAAAATCAAATTAGATAGCATGACTTCTATGGGTCCGTGTCAGCGTGGGAGAAATATCTACCAAAAAGACTGGAGGGAAACAATAGTGACTGGCAGGAGTGCAGTGTCAGGGGATCTGGGTGACAGATATGAAGTCTAACCTCTAACATTGAATAAAGTAGAAGATATGTCAGTCTGGTGCAGTACCTTGTGAGCATCTCCTGGCGCAGCAGCTGCGGGGGCAGGGTGGGCGGTGGGTGTAGGGGCGCCTGTGGGATGGCGCTGGAAGGGAGGGCATTCTGCCATGTGGGCAGCTGCACGGACATCTGCCCGCCCTTGGACAGCACGCCGAAACTGACGGGCACCTGCAAACAAACAGGACATAGGGGAATTTCGTTTTGTTTAGATTTCATGATATATTAGTATTGTCTTCTTATTCCATGACAAATTAGTATTGTCTTCTTCCTCTATGATATATTACATTGATGGGCATAAGCTTCAGAAGTTATTAAAGAAAAGTTGTTATTGAACAAAAGGTTTTATTTATTTATTTTAACACCCAGAGGGCTTTTTCACACAATACAGCATTTTGAAAAATAAGAATAAAAATGCACAAGTTGAAATACATTATCATTTTGATATTTGCTACCAACACTGTAAACGTTGTATTGGGGAATGTACACTATAGTTGGAATGAGATATACATATGTAAACTTTGTATTGGGGAATGCAAACTATATTTGGAATGAGATATACATATGTAAAAATTGTATTGGGGAATGCAAACTATAGTTGGAATGAAATATACATGTGTAAATTTTGTATGGGGGAATGCAAACTATAATTGGAATGAGATATACATATGTAAATTGTTAATTTTTGGAATAACTTAATAAGTAAAGCCTTAAATTGTAATATTTAATTATTGAAGACACGCTCTAGAGCGGTGCCCCTGCAAGGCAAGGGTCCTGGGTTCAAGTCGTAGATGTGACCGTATCTTTTTCTGTTTCAAATTTTTATTAAATTTATATTTTTTTATTTATTTTAATAGGTACAAGTAGATTTATTAAATGCAGGAGTTCACAACAATAAAATTAAGAGTCAA
Source organism: Hesperophylax magnus (assembly GCA_026573805.1). Lineage (NCBI taxonomy): Eukaryota > Metazoa > Arthropoda > Insecta > Trichoptera > Limnephilidae > Hesperophylax > Hesperophylax magnus. The sequence continues at coordinate 4,044,547 of JAIUSX010000184.1, read as the reverse complement.
TTTAAATAAAATGGTTGAGTGTGTTTTATTTTTAGTCTGTTTTCTAAAGTTGGTAAATGACAGGATATTCATATTAAGTTTAAAATTTTCTTTGAATTCTTTCTAAATTACGAACATGAATTTTGTAGAAGGGCGACCAAACTATGGACTAATATTTTATTAGGCTTGTATGTTTTACTATCGTTCTTTTTTGTTACAAATAGAGATTATCTCATCACTGGGATCTCCCGTGCTGAGGATTTCATTTAGATATTACAATTTAATGATAAAAAGTTACCGAAAGAATTATAAATATATTCAGTATTATTTTTTAGCGTGGTTTCTATATTTGGTGTTAGTATGTTTTCTATTAATAATCTCCCTATGTTTTGTATGCAGCATTTTATTTGAGTTTTAAATGTTTTCATGTTGTTGTTATTTAAATTTTGCGACAGTCCATTACGTGATGACCAGATACTGAAAGCTAGAGGTTTCAAATCTACTGATGACTCCGTCCCCGACATCAATCTCCACAGCCATACGTACCATGGGTCTGAGTAGCCCCAGCTTGGCCTCGCACACCCTGTCCAGGTCGGGGTCGAGCCCCCAGGCGTGCAGCAAAGACAGGAGCACTTGCGCTATCTCCATGGAGTGCGAGGGCTCCGTGGCCCCGCCGGTCCTGCGCGTGCTGCTGCTGCAGTTGGACCCTGACTCCAGGGAGCTCGCTAATAAAAACAAAAACAAAAAAACATAATTAAACATATTAATTTCGGTTGTTGGTGTATGGGTAACTAAGTAATGTGAAATATTTCTGCATAATTCGTAACATTATTCAAGTTCGATGAACTTTTAATTTTTTAAGTTGGAACTATTTATATAAAAGCAATAAAGTAGGTATCAACATTATTTTATTCAAAATGCTTGACAGATGCTTAAATGAATTAATAGAGTGAAGATACGTTACTGAGACAATGCGCATGGTTTCACTTAACTATGTAGGTCCAGTGGACTTACTTTAGCAGTTCGGCAGGGGTTCATACAGGGTTTTAAATCACCATAACTGCACAAAAATGTAGTAATACTAGAAGTCTGGACTTGGTTCAGTGCAGAAATGCTGGGACTAACTACCGTCTGTATTCATCATTGCCCAGAATACTTATGGACGGAAATAATAATACCGAATCAGTGGACATCTTTAATTTATCACATAATACAAAAAATTTAACTGAGGCAGTTTATTTATGTACAGGGTTTTCCAATAAGAGGTGTTATTTTGAATAGCCCACTATTTCGGTAGATGTTACTTTTGAAGCTGTCATTTTTAATTTACATACATAATAAAATAAAAGAAGTGATAAGTGATAAGAAGTGATGTGTAGTTTGTGGCAAGTGTGTGTTTATGTATATAAAATAAATAAAAATTTAATTTATATACGTAATAAAATAACACCTCTTATTGGAAAACCCTATTTAATAAATATGTACTTTATAATTATTACTATTCATGTGCAAAAAGTACCTAAAAAGGGAGTCAATAAATTAATAAATAATAATATAAATAAAAAAAAAACTTCACCATGTCCCAGGCATAGGCAAATAAACATAAATCAAGATTTAATATTGCGTTAATTTGAAAGATTGGATACGATGAATAATAATGTGTTATCTAGTGTTTATAGCCAGGGCCGGACCTATGCAGGCCAGATTGGAGTAGTCCGCTCCAGGCGTCAAGGCCTTGAGATTACCTTACACCGAAGTAACAGTTCTAACACATTGCCCTTGAGAATTTTTCACGAAACTGTGATACACAAAAACACAAATCATCCGAATATTATTGACTAGCTGTACCCCACCACGCGTTGCTGTGGCTCAGTCTGTCTGTGCAGATAGACAAAACATAACGCGTGTTGCTTTTACGTCTAACAGATGGCACTATTTAAAAAAATATTAGTTCAACAGATGGCGCTGTTTTTTTTTTAAAGTTTTTACTAGTCACAGGTGACATCTATATAACATATTTTTATAAAAACACACGCATGTTCGAATGCAACGTTGTGTCAAAAATTCAAAGCAATCGGTGAAGAAATTTCGGAGATTTAAGATTTTTAACAAACGAAAATTTACATTTTTATTTATGGTTTTGACAGGGGGCATCAAAATTTAACTCGAACCAGGCACCGAATTCAAAGAACAACAAAAAATGCAAAATCGTGACGTAATTTTAGTTTGAAAATTAAATCGCGTGGAAATATTAAAGGTGTTTTAATTAGGGCATTCTAGCGAGTCTTTCTTTATACAAGCCAAGAAAAAATAAAGAATTAGGTCAGTAAAATTTAAAGTGTAAAATCTAATAACTTTTTGCTTTCGTTCGAATTTTACGAATTGCATCGGATTACATTACATAATGTTATGTTTGTAATGTCGTTGGCTGGAGCCCTTTAAGGCGATGCACTACGTCGTGTAATATTTTAAATTGAGCCGCTATCAATAACAACCCTTACGTAGATGGCGATAAGGTTTAAATTCCCGCTTAACACCATCCGCCTGTTTTGATTTATGCAAGAAAAAAAACATGGCGAAAAAGGGCCTTTTATTTTATTTTGTGGATGTTCAGGCATAAATATTTAATTTTTTTTCGATCATTTTATAAATAACTTAATTTGCCACATTATACAATAAAACCATAACCGAAAAAGGGTTCGTAAGTAGGAGATTTTGAACTTTAAAGCAGTTTTCATAGGCCTTATACATTATTTTTTTCTGGGCTTATAAAAAGACTTATCTAAAAAATACTCGATCGTTTCAAAGGCCAAGATGTATTCTACTCGCAGTATTTAATTAAAGCATCTGAAATATTGCTAGGCGACCAAAGTTTCAAACCAAAAACACATGATTTTGCATGACTACGTATGGCATCGCCTGAAGTCCATTATCCCAGTTTGACATTTTTGGACATCCATTAGTAGTGACGGCATCATGAAATGTACTAACATCGATTGTCTGTGATTATGTGCGTGACGGGAAATAATACTAATGCGTAATTTAATGTAACGGAATGCGCATAATTTTAAGTTCAATGAACTTGGAATCCACATTATTGCAAGTATGAAAACATTATAGAATCGGGTCAAAAAAAAAATGCTTAGACTATTATCTTTCAAATGTGGACTACATTACCATCTTAGATCGTACGACGCACGTCGTGAATACTTTAAGATTAATACACTTAAAATAAGAAGGCAATTGACTGACCTAATATGTTTGCATAAAATTATCCACGGCCATCTCGATACCTCATTATGTCTTAGCAATATTGAAATAAATGTACCTACCCAATTCCCATTGTTTTGACACCATAGCATTTTTCACCTGAATATTTTCAAAAATAATATCGCCTATTTTAGCTCTCTGACCCAAATGTGTCGACTGTATAATAAGATTGAGTGTGCTGAAGTAGATATTTTTGTCGATAATTTGTATGGATTCAGAAAAAAATTCTGCTATTGTTAAATAATATGTTGCACTGATTATATTATGTATTACTTGCGTCTCTTACTTTTCTGTAATATTTGTATTTCTTATTTATTTTTAATTTTTATTTTTATTTGTTTTATATTTTAATCTTTATTTAGGTATATGAGAATTAATGTGTCTTTGCATGTGTATTTGTATGTTAACTGAGTTTTTATAACTGGATTGTTCTCAATTTGTTTGTAAAAACCCAGTATAAATAAATAAATAAAACTTTGAATTTTCACAACCGGAACTAATTATGGAAACCAAATGATAAAGTATGTACCAAAATTATTTTATATTTTAATAATACAACCAAAACACATGTGAAATGGGTATTTATTTTGTTAAAATTTTTGAAAGATGATAATCTGTAGTAATGAAGCTGAAACCAATTAAAAATGCGTATTAAACACTTAGGACGGGTTGTTTCGGAGAAGTTGAACAATTCATCAAATTTCAACGTTCATTTACGGGTTCTGTGAAAGTCCTATTCAAATTCTGTTATTATATCATTATAGGCTAGTTGCTTGACAGAACTGAAATAAAAACAGAACTTAAAAATATCTTTCACAGAACTTGAAAATTAACTTTGAAATTTGAAGAATTGTTCAAGTTCTCCGAAACAACCCGTCCTTAGTGTCTAATAAAGTGGCGTAAACAAAGTATTCGACTTAATGTCATATAATATTTGTCACGTAAATTATTGTAATTTATGCGAAAAACGCATTTACAAAGAACTCGTTTCCAAAAAAGCATAAAATAGGAATTGAGGAAGCAATCATTTTCCACATAAAGCATGATTGTCAAGGTTTATTCAGCTCGAAACTCTCGGGCACTGAAAGAAATACAGAGGACGTGTTACGTTCGTCAACACGTAAATACGTTACCTACGTAAAACAAAGTATCTGTGTGTCTAATTATTTTATGCATTAATTAACAAAGACCTGGTGGACTCTTACACAAATAGAGTTAGTTATGCTTCATACACGGAGAAAACTTGCTGATATGAAATACTGTTAATTTATTAAAAATCTGGACAAATTATTCGTTTTCCTGTTAAAAACGGGACTGCAGGCCTTTGACGAATGAATAGGCAGACTTCCTAACAAAGCAACAGTTAAAAGCGATTGTTTTATGATGACGGCGGAATACACCAGTATTGATATATTGATACTGTCGCATTCCGTCATGACATTTATTAGGAAAAAAATATATATATTCTGAATGACCAATATTTTAACCGGAAACTGGCATGCAGCGCCTTTGAGGCGATTTCGAACAAAAACGGCGCTTTACAAATCATCCAAATATTATTATTATGCTATCACTTTTGTAACAGGATCATTATTCTCCGTGAACACAGTACGGGTATATATACATAAGTGCGTAATGGGCACATAATCTATTTACGAGTATATTTAAAAGGCTGCGTTTATTTGATTTATTCAAAGATTGATAAAATTTTGCACATTTTACCTTCAAAACAAGAGGAAGATCACTGTGTAAGTATGATTTAAAAAAAAAACTCTGCGTAAAGCCTGGGTAACGCCGGGGACAGCTAGTATTAATAAATGCATTAAAAATATGTATTCCAAGGATTTTTACGTCGTTAGGTAATGAAGGGCGGTGGGGGGCTCACTGACAACAGAATATAGAAAAAAACTTAGACTTTTGTCAAAGTAATAACTAAATTTTACGTTGATTGCCTTCGCCAACCAACTGAGTGATTCCTAAGTTAAAAAAGTAGCTCAGACGCACATCTCGATATCATCAAGTGACGCAGGTGTAAATTGGTAGTATTTTGATGAAATTTTAACGTTTTCCGTTGATTTCCTTTCAGCTGTATAACTGCCACACCATTTCCTCGCAGGAATATGCAGAAGGGAGATGGTAGGCTCGTGAGATAAAAGAGTTGACATTTCGGCCAGAAAAAAACAGTGCAAAGTTCATAACGCCGCGACTTCAAATAAACACGAAAGATTTTTGCATTATAATTAAAATGTTCCAGAATGATAGATACTTTCGGTATAACCTTGGAGAACGACCACCATTCGAAATTAAAACGCCGCTTGAAATGGCTTCAGTCTAGTTTGGTGACTAGATGTATATAGCCAGGTAATTTCAGCCTCATGACATAGACCAAATTGGATTGTCGTATTCCACTGGCCCTAGACGGTTGGGAGTAATTTGAACTGCATAAAAAAAATCTAAGAATCTAGATTTTCATGTGTGCCAACGTTTTAACAATTTTTTTTACATTAACTCTACACAGGAGGATCTGAGGGAAAAAGATCCCTCAGGGTCCCTGTCATATATGGGGATGCAAAGGTTTTGGTTATCCTACCTGTTATACGCACTATATCTTTATAGTTCATAGATTTGTATGGTATTATAAAAACTATCCTAATTCATCAATACTCAAATATACATAATTACTACGAAAAAAGTTCAAATACACGATGTACTCGAAGCAACAACAAAAACTTACTACAAATACCGATAACACATACTACGTTTGGTCAACGAATCTTTAAATACTTTGCGACAAGACTCTACAACATTCTTCCAGACAGCATAAAACAATGTGATTCACAAAAAAATTTCAAAGATAATGTAAAAGATTGGATCAAAAATAAGAATAGGGCCTTCACCGGTGCATTCACCCAAATTCGCAGTTATTGAAGTCACCACATTATTGAGTGAATACACCTTAATACAAGTATAGGTATGTTTAGGATCGTTAACACGAAAAATTCTGCCTCAACACAGGCTAACCTAGTGAGGCGGTATTTGAGAAACCTCAACTAACTTCACTTTTATTTTCTTTTTTCCTTCATAATTATTATGTTTGTATTTTTCTGTTAATTTTATAGCCTTAAAAATAAAAGTTACAAATCAATCTACACCATAATATGTATTTATAGTTGTAACGTGTAAACTTTCCTAAATAAAGATATTATTATATTATTTCTATACATTTATAAAGTCCTTGTTGTAAAAGCGTCATTATAAAATCTGTCAGTAAATAGGAAACGATATTATGTTATGTGAATGGAAATGAGATTGGGACACGAGAAATGTCGATAGTCATACATTCTTTAGGCACGCGGTGGAATTCGAAGGACTGTTTTCAGAAATATAATGAATTAAGGAAAACGTTTTAAAAGTGCCTTTGACCAAAAGTAAAAGGCAATATTACAGGAAGAAAAGTATTATTTTATATCTCAGCGAAGGATAATTTTAATACCTACTTACTGCATATATACTTTTAACATTGTTCAGGTAAAACGCCACTTTAGATAGATCGAAAATACACCTAACATGGGCATACATTTTAATTTTAATTCAAAACAAGTATAATTTTATTTTTTAGTTAAATATATATTTTGTCCAAATATACAGAAAGTACAAAGTAGAGGTGAAGCGTATAAACCAGAACAGATGTTTGGAACAGATATCTAAAAGATTATCGGGCGTCTTGCGAGTCTTTCGCGTCCCGTATACGCAATACTCGCCAGACGCAAGACGCCTAATGAGAAGAGTGTTCACCACTCTCGAGAATGCCACGCACCAAGCTCAAGTTTATGACAAAAACCCCACATATCTTTGTGGCTGTTTTAAAGACTTTCTTATTTTTATTTCTACATAAATTTTATTATAACATGTTTAATAAATTTTATTACAACATATTATATTACATACACTCTCTTGATAAAGCTGATGTCGTGCTCAGGACAGGAAAACTTATATATTAACAGCTACTTCTGTATATTATTACATATGTAAAAAATTTAAAGTTAAGTTTTAAAGTAATAATTTTTAAAACGAAGTTAGTTTAATAAGTTACAGAGTGAAGTTAAGTGTAATGTTAGACAAGCATAAAGTTAGATATGTATATTATTATGTAAAGTTATAAAATGATTTTCTTTAAAGTTAAGTTATAAAGTGATAATTTTCAAAGCTAATTTTAATGTTTAAAGAGAAAAGTTTTAAAGTGGAAGGTTACAGAGTGAGGTTAAGTGAAACGTTAGTCATGCAGGTTCATATATACAAAATAAGTAATGTTTATTAATTTCAAATCTTAAAATCATTATTTGACAATTTTAGATGTTAATAGACAACATATCTTTTGAATGTTAACATGAAATGTTAAGCGAGCGTCAAAGCGCAGTGATATCCAGAGATGAAATACTCCCATACAACTCTGTCTGGATACCCACTGTTCATCGTCTCACATACACTGTTTTGTTAATCTGATTCTTGGCATGGCCCGACTCGAGTAGTAGTTGATCGTACCATGTTTTCACTTCGGCGCCCAAACATCACGTAACGACCTGCAGGGAAGTAGGTGCATACCCCAATTGGGGACATAGTCACACTGGCTCCAGACGGATTCTTGTGCGGATTCGCATAAAATTTAAAAAAAGATACAGCATTATCCAGGAATTGAAGAGGATAGAGTATTAGAAATCTAAGGGCAAACAAATTGTTTACCCGCCATACCCACCAGGTGGTATCACCGTCCCGTCTGGATCCAGAGGAACTATCGCATCCTCAATTGGGGAATGTTGTGAGGGTGGAATGGGGTGGGAGAAGGAGATAGGAAGAGGAAGAAGGGGAAGTACAAGTAAAAAAGGACTCTATTGACTCACTCGAACATATGCTAATGCGAGACAGTAAAACAGAAATCCGCAAAACCATTTTTGATGCACCCGGTTTACGTCATTTCCTTACCAATAGCCTTAATTAAATCATTCCGCGAAATATTTCTCAAATTTCTGTGGGTCTGCAGGTGTAAAAAGATTGTTCGTTGGTGAAAGAACGCTGGATTAGACAATGCCATTGTAAAAAGGTTAAAGATTAAATATTATACTCGTAAATAGAAAAACACATCTAAGGCAAAATCCAGTTATCCTTGCATCAAGTGCAAAATGTCCATTTAAATAATTGTGAATAGGATTTCATGAAGGTTTTATATTATGACGACTATTTAAACATTGTACATACATGATATTAAATACATGCATAGTAAATTGTATTTCTTAGTCCTCCTCACTAGGGTGACCTGTGCTGAGGCGAACTAAAGTTATTCATTTCTGTTTTATAAGTTTTCTATGTAGTTTTTAATGTTTTTTTCATTAAGGCGAAGCTTAATGCTAAATCACTATTTTGATTAAACTTTATAACGAATTGGTGTACATTATGAATACCAAAAGTAGGTATGCTTTAGATAAATTTAAGGTTTTCCTATCGTTTCGCTTGAGTATAATACAAATAAAATATAAATTACTCAATAATAAATATAAATGTAAACTAATAAAATATTTATTCAATAGAAATGTATGAACGCGTAAAGGAAACAAGCTTTTTAAAAATACGGTATTTTAGCTAAGATTATCTGTGACAGTTTCACTTGATTAACCTTTTTTGCTTTCTTATAAAATTATATACAAAATAAATAAAAACAGTTTTGTGCTTGAAATCGAACGTTTCTAGACTCCGTTTGTCAAGCGATTTTAATGCCTATTACCTACAAAATATGGTATACCAAGAATATATACATTTTTGGCTCGTAACTTCCTCTTAATCTCTTTAAGCCAGATTTGTATTCTATATTTGTAATTCAAAATTTTCTATTCGCTTTATATCAGGGGGAAGGATGTTGTGGAGTTTCGTCGCAAAATAAATATAATTTCTTTGTAATACATATTTAATAATAGTGTGTGTAAACAGGTGAACCAGGGTTCTAAGAGACGCTAAATAAGTGAGCCTCGATTCTCGACGAAGTCATTCCACTCGAACGAGTGTTTCGAGCCACTCGTTGTTCGAGTGGAATGAATTTTAACGTTTGTCGCATGTAATTATGTACCTTCCACGATAGTCGAGAATATACTTTCGATGGCGATTGCGAACGGCCTGGAGTGGAGAATCGATACCATGGTGAAAGATCACGATTCCGAAAATTTGCTAGAAATAGTATATTAGTAAACTTTACTAGTGGTATATTTTAGTGGTATAAAAAATGAAAAAAGGGATAGATGAATATTTGTAAAAGGATGCCTTTTTAATTGTTTTATGTGAATCCACACAAGAGTCCCAAATACTCCCAACCGTCTGGAGCCAGTGAGACTATGGATTCCAGATTGGGGTATGTTGTGAGGCTGAAGGTAATGGGAAGGGGAAGGATATGGGGAAGAGGAAGGTGGGGAAGCACCTGGCTATTAAGATCTGGCCACCAAACACGGCCATAGCCATTTCAAGCAACGTTTGAATCCTGAATTGTGATATTACACCAGGGCAATATTGAGAGTATATTCCACTCTGGAACGTTCCGTAAATATACTACTTATACAGGGTTTTCCAATAAGAGGTTAAAATTATTAAAATTAAATAATTATTTATTTATTGTGGAATAAATTGCATCATAATGTCAATATATGTATATGAAGTAAATTTACACTCTTAGTGTCGCCCTATTAAAGACCACCATTAGAATCGCAATGCTGCTTGAAATGGCTTTAGAGGTGTTTGATGACCAGCTATGATTAATCAGGTATTCCCCGGCTTCATCTTCCCCAACTTAACCCCTTCCCTACACCCTTCAGCCTCAACATACCCCAATTGGGGATGCCATCATCTCACTGACTCCAGATAGTTGGGACACTTGTCACAATTTATTTTTTAAATCATTTTTAGGATCTCGTCTATCTGCTGTGCTATTTTAGCCGAAATATCACATACAACCTTGTCTCAAGGGCACCATATTTATCAGTCTCATGTTTCTTGAAAATGGTGAATATCTTTTAAATTATATTTCATTCTCATTGCGTGATATTTGCTAAATTATGTTATACAGGGTTTTCCAATAAGAGGTGTTATTTTGAATAGACAGCTATTTCGGTAGATGTTACTTTGAAGCTGTCATTTTTTGACATTTGACAAGTAGAAACTGCGCCATTAATAAAAATGGAACGATACACGCTTCAACAATGCATTGAAATTATTAAAATTCACATGAGTGAATCAAATGCAAATCATCTTGAGTGATGAGGCCCATTTCCACCTCGGTGGCTTCGTCAACAAGCAAAATTGTCGCATCTGGGGCTCGGAAAACCCAAGAGTTATTGTTGAAAAGCCTCTCTATCCTCAACGTGTGACTGTTTGGTGCGGTTTATGGTCCGGCGGAGACATTGGACCTTACTTTTTCGAAAATGAGGCTGGAGCAACAGTTACGGTGAATGGATCGGAATCGAAAGATGATTAATGATTTTTTATGGCCGGAATTGGATGGTATTGATCTGGACAACGTTTACTTTCAACAAGACGGCGTTACGTGCCACACAAGCAACGAAACCATTGATCTTTTACGATTGAATATCAAAATAACACCTCTTATTGGAAAACCCTGTATTATTTTAAATGAGTAAATTGTGAAATAATCAAATAAAATTTACATGCGCATGCCGGGATCCGAACCCGCGACCTCTGACTTGTTAATCGAGAGACTTACCCCTAGAGACTCCGTTCACGGAGGCCGTCATACTAAGCGCTAACCCGTTTACGGGCTTTTATCTTCAAATAGTACGCAACTTAATCTACAATATTATGTATTAAATGTCATAGTTCATTTTATACAGTTCTCCAAATAGATGACCTGGGCAGCGTAATGGTATAAATACTTGTCCCAGAGAGGTCACCCCTAAGTTATCGACAATCGTCCTCTTCCTTCTCTAAAAAGACAACAAGACACCAGAACGATGACGTCATGTACATGTACATGTACGACCTCTCTCTGAGACTATGCACGCATTTCCAGAGCGGTAGATACTTGGTGAAAGATCACCATTATGAGAAATGGTATATGTTATGTGGGTGACCGGATAAATCATCACAATGATAATTTATCAAATCTTTAAAAAGTTATATAAAGTCATGGAAAGTGATGAAACAAAAACTTTATTAACTGGGTTAAGTAGGTTAGGTTAAATTTTTTTTTCATCGTTTCTAATGACTTTATATCACTTTTAAAAAGTGTGTTGAATTGTCACTGTGTTGAGTTATCATGGAACTGTTATGTGTTATGTGACCAGATCAGAAAAATCAGACATTTACACACAACCTTCCTCTTTCCCATCTCCTTCTCCTCCCTACTCTCTTTATAATAAGATCTTTATTTAATAAATTTGCATAAACCTGAAAACAGATAGAATATATAACAATTAGATAAAGTTGAGGATTCTCTTAACCTGCCTCACTAGGCTAGCCTTCAGTCTCACAACATATCCAATTTGGGGCTGCCATAGTCCCACTGACTCCGGACAGTCAAGAATCTTATGCGGTGTTCACATTGTGTTATTAAGGTGTGAATATACGATATCGACTTCATTATAAATCTCCATTTTTTGAACAATTCGAACAATTCATCAAATTTCAACGTCCATTTTCGGATTCTGTGAAAGTCCTATTCAAGTTCTGTTGTTACATCATTATAGGCCAGTTACTTGACAGAACTGAAATAATAACAGAACTAGAAAAAATCTTTCACAGAACTTGAAAACTAACTTTGAAATTTGAAGTGAAACTTCTGACAGTGACGGACATAAATATATGTATATAATTGAGTTCTGCCTGTTAGTTCGATCATCTCCAGAAAAGTTCCCACAAAAAAACTCAACACATAAACACGCTACAAGGTTCACAGAAAACTTATTATTCCCAAAAGCAAAAAAAAAACTATATTTCAAAAAGGACCACACTACATGGCCATTAAAGTATAAAACAACCTTCCCACGTAGCATCAAACAAATAACTGACATACTTAAATTTAAATCAACACTAAAAACATTTATTTTAAACAAATGTCACTACACCTTAAATGAATACTTTACATAAATTAAAAAACCTCTGTTTTTATTTTTTTATTTACATACATTTGTTAAGATGTAATTGTTGGGTTATGTAATATAATGTGTATTTGTTGGGTTAGCTGGAAGAAATAGGATGTAACCTATAAGCTTTACCCTTTGTACTCTGTATTTTTGTTCAATAAGCATATTTTTTTGAATTCCAGAATTGAAAGAACCCGTCTTAAGTAAAATGTTTGAGTAAGAAAAAAAAACACAATTCGACTTTTAAAAAAAAAAACAAAAACATGTACTGGAAGATCGAATCGTCATAAATGGGAAAAAAACATTGACTCATCTCTGATCAAATCTTTTTCCTACTTTGAGACTCAGAATGCAGTGTGAATCGTGAATAATATGCAGAATACGTCATTGATGTCCGAAAACTTGTATTTAAGAACCTATTAATAAAGTGGGATTGTAATACAATATATATTTTTAAATAACAGTCACTAATATGAATGACCTGACAAAAAAGGATGAAAAAATAAATTATTCACGTGATGCGTTCCAGCGAGAGCTCGTACTGACTTCATTGACGATCGACTTTTTCCTACTTACGCGTCTCATTGGAAAACAAAATAGACAGAAGATACTTTATAGAACGCAGTGGCGGCTCGTGAATTCGGGTTTTCTAGAGTGTTAATATAGCAAAAAAATGGCATTATTGATGTTGTTGTAACTGAAAACAATTTTTTTTTTTTTTAGAAAATTTGATTTTTTGTTGGAGATTTTCAGGAAATACCAGTTTAGCCGTGCACGGATTTCCTGAAATTCTATCAATAATGCCATTTTTTGTTATATTAGCATTCTAGTACACCCAAAAGTCACGAGCCGCCACTGCTAGAAAGATGTCATTTAAAACATAAATAATTTTATTTTTTATTGGTTTGGCTGAGGATTGAACCTTTTTTCCCAGCGACCGGAGTCAACCGCGTAACCGACCTTGCCAGATGCCGATCGTGTAGGACTGACATGTATTTCGTATATTAACTGCTGTAGTAGCTTTCATCCGATTTCAGAGAAATGCGTATATACGTCCAATTGTGTGTATGTGATTGACACCATTGGATAGAATGCATTGTGACCGACAACGAGTCTATCTGCCGAGTTTCAGCTCGATCCAATATCGGGAAGTGGGTTAATTTCCGCTTCCAAGATTTGCATTATTTCATTACCGAAAACAAAAGTGAAATTAAAATACATGTATTTAATCCATCTTTTTATATAAATAAAAATGTAGAACAGGGTGAAATGCCTAAAACCAAAAAAAAAAAAAAAATGTAGAAGTTCTTCACCGATTGCCTTGAAATTTTGACACAACCAAAGATATTAGAAGAACGAGATATGCTATGTTGGCCGCCGGACTGTAGGCGGAGTACTACCTAATTATGGTACTTTGAATGGTATCGGGACGTGTACGCACAGAAATCTGTTCTATGAATTAGTACGGATACCTTAGCGTAAGCGAAGGTGTGCAGTAGTATTGGTGAACAAAACCGGCGACACTGGGCAAAACAATTCCACACAGTATGAACTGCTCATAGCACATCTCGTTCTTCTAATATCTTTGGACACAACGTTGCATTCGAATAGGAGTGTGTTTATATATACCTACAGTGAGCCCGGGCAGACGTTGTCCTGCCACAGACCGCCTTCTATGTAAGAAGTTAAAATTTGTGGTTGTATGTGCTTTTGGATGAGAAATCTGAAAAAAATAATTTTCTTTGAAAAATTTTTTTTTGTATTCTCGACAACAGCGCCACCTATTGGGTCCAAAACTATCCTATATTTCAAGCTGGAATCAACCATACTCATTCACAAAATTTCATTGAAATTGGCGGTTTCGGAGATTAGCGTGTACGAACACAGTGACACGTGATTTATATAAATGTCAAGTATGACAGGTAAAAACGTGTTTTTTTTAAACAGTGCCATCCGTTGGACGTAAAAGCAACTACGCACTTTCTGCACAGACATATTTATTTATTAATCTTAAGTTAGCTCACATCTTCGTGTGTGCTAATAGTTTTATAAACATATAAACATGTACATTGTTTGGCAAACATAATCTTTCTTTAAATATTTCAATAAAGTCACAAAAAAGAAACATTAATAAATGAGATAGACATATTTTCTTAATTCATTTTTGAACTTATTAATATTTTCTATCACAGCAATTTCCTTCGGGATTTTGTTATAGAGTTGAACGGCCTGGTACATCAGAGATTTTTGGGTGCTTGTTTTTTTTCTTGTTGGCAATCTAATTTGCTTAGAATTTCTCGTCCCGTGTCCGTGTATCTCGTTATTGTAATTTATTTTTCTTTTCAGTTCCTTAGACATCATCCCTAAGTTAATTTTATGTATAAAAATAAGTACATTCAAATATACAGTTTGCTTCACCGTCAAAATATTCAGCTCCTTTAACATGTCTCTTATCCGTGTGTATATGTTGCGCTTAAGTATTATTATATTGAGCCACAGTACACAGTGTCGGGGTACAGCTAGTTAAAAATAATATCATATGGGTTATTTATTTCATATTATTTATGTAACTTGTTAAAATAGTATTATGGTATTGGCTCTAGACAGTAAGATACTCTCAGTATCGCCCTCGTGATAGATCAACATTCAGAATAGCGAAAATAATAATCATAATGATTGATATTTATTTTTGTTTCTTGCTAGAGCAATCCCGATGAGTTACAAAACTAGGACGGGAGGAACTTACGATACATAGGTGGGAGTTAATACGTACTATTTTATATGATATCGGATAATAATCGCAGAATTATTTTCGGTTTAACCTGTTTGTATAAAATCATTAATTCAATGTTTGATACCCCTGATTTATTATATGTAATCTCTTTTCATACTCCATGCAGGTCGGTTACAAGACAGTACCTACCATATTATTGTAGCAATTCTATATCAACGTCCCAATATCACACTCCTATGCGACGGATTCAACAGCTAGGAAACAAATACACCGATGTTGATATATTTAGTACATAAGCATACCTTATTGAAGTTTTTTCATCAAGTAGTGGAATATTTTAATAAAGGTATTTAATTTGATTTGACTAACATATAATAATTTTGTCAACTGAAACAGAAAAAAATATTTTGGATTTTTTATGTTTTGTGCCTGCATGCTGTGTAGATCAAGTTCAGTGATATTTTGACTTTATATTTATTTTTCTACAATTGTTTTAAATAGTCGTTTCCTGCACTATTTTCATGTATAATTTCGTAATAATTTTTTATATACAGGGTGTATCGGCAAGTACCCGACAAACTTTAACCAGCTATTCCTCAGCACATTGGGAGTAAAAAATGTTATGGGCGCTTTGCTTCCGGTAACATTTTTTCCATTAAAAACAAAAAATAAATAAAAAAATCCACACTCCGTCACTGTCATTTGCCTTGTTTCTCGCGTTCAACAGCTGTTATTAGCAAGTGCGTCAAAAAGTGACCTCGCTCTTTCGTACACACTAAATAATAATAATAGTTAAAAATGAGACGAATGGTGCTGTGCCATTTCGTTGTGATTGTAAAAGCGCGCCAACGTAGGTACGTACGTACATTATTCAACGAAACTCGAACAAAATATTGCCAGACGGGTTTTCAAACTTTGACAAAGGATAAAACATTGGTGACATGTGGTGAAAATATGAATAATAATTTTTTTATTAAAAAAAAATGTTACCGGACAGCAAAGTGCCCATAACATTTTTTACTCCAAATGTGCTAAGGAATAGCTGGTTAAAGTTTGTCGGGTACGTGCCGATACACCCTGTATATGTATGTTAAAGCCTTTAGGCGTGAGATAAATAAATCAAATTTTTAAAGAAGACAATTAAAATTATTTACTGAATATTATATACCCGGGTAGGTATCTACTTTATAACTTTGTCTGAATTTGTCCAAACAAACAAAAACCATTTTGAAAATGGCACTTAAATTCAAAGCAAATCCGTATTAGTCAGTATTTTTAATTCATGGTTACGTTCTATTAAAAATTGAGACAACGGTACAACATTCTAAAAGTTAGTAATCTTAATAGTATGTGTTGGGGAAAATCCCCAAAGGACAGGAAAGGTGCTCACCTACGATATTTAGTTTAATTTTGTATGACGAAAAAAATCTATAAATAAGAGCGAGTTTTTTTTCCCCGGTCAGTCGGCCTTTGCTCGTCGCCATGAGTGCCCACGCGGTGAGTAAAACAAGAATAAAATATTAAGACTATAAATTTAAAATCAAACAGTTGTTAGCAATGACTTCATGTCTTCCGCGGCCGGTTAAAGTTTACGCGTTTCCCTGATAAAGTGCAAATAATTAATAAATGCAACAAATTTTAAAGAAATTATTAAAATGTATTATTTTCCATTCTCGGAATCAGTCAGTGTTTTGTGTGATACTCCACAAGAGTGTAAACTTCCCAGAGCCAGTGTGACTAGGGCATCCCCATCTAGGAAAATGTTGTGAGAACGAAGTTAGTGAGAAAAATGTAGGGTAGGGTTGGAGTGGTAGATGGATGCTTTAACTAGCCTGGTGAAAGAACGCCATTCAGAATGAAAACCTTGCTTGAAATAATAATGATTGGATTTCCGAACCCTTTGATATGAAAATATCTGGAGTCGATGAATTATTTTCCCATTTGATCTCTGGTGAATTTTTTTTTTTATTTTTATTTTTTATTAATAATTTTCTTTTGTTACATGCATAAAAATATAATTACAAAAATCAAGTATTACAAAAACAAGTATTACATTATTAAAATTATTATAGTATTACAAAAAGCATTTCATTCACAGGTAAAGAAGGTACTATAAAAAATAAAAAAGGTAGCTTTAAGATAAGAAAAATAAAATGATACAATTAAATAAAAAATATAATAGAATAGTGTGCATATATACCAAAAAAAAAATCCCACATAGGCATCGCCAGTTCGTGGGTATACTTATTTTGTTTAGTGCAGTTTATAAAACAAATAATTCCGTTTTTACAAAATTATAACTAAGAAAAAAAAGGTTAAAAAATAGAAAATCGACATGCTGTTCTTGTATTGTTTTGTATTTATTTTACTTATATAATGCACTTGCATAATAATGATTTACTAGATGATCATTTGTGGAAAAGTGTGTGGAAGGGTTTAGTTTTTCCTATGGGGAAGATTTAACCCGGACATAAAGTCGGAAAATTTGTATAGCGCCGTTTTCGTGAACGTACGAACGGGTACGTCAATGAACGTGTTTGGTGACTTGATCTGAATAGCCAGGCATTCCCCCACCTTCCTCTTACCCTTCACCGTCTCCTTTCCACTCCAATCAGCTTCACAACAAAGCTCAATTATTGGGGATTGTTGTTACTGTTTACGCGATAGCGCACATGCGTTTACACTTGTTAGCGGGGGTGAGAAAAATGGGGAAGAGGTAAGGTGACGAAGTACTTACCTACCTGGCTAATCAGAACTGGCCACCGCTCAACCATACTTTCGATATTACTATTTAGTTTTACGATTTCGAGCGGAATTTTCGCGCATTCAGATTTTCTACCGATTTATAAAATATTTGAATACATGATGTTATTTTTTTAGAGTAATCTCTTTACTTTTGCCGAGTTGAAAAGGTACTTATATTTTTTTCCTCTTTGCAAAAATATCGCAAAGTATTCTCCGAAAATTGAAAAAAAACATCTGGTTCTTTCATTTAAAACATTATATATATATATGTATGAAAAAAAATCACAGTGTTTCTATTTTTATGTTTTTATTTTATTTGGTAAAATATTTTTTACATTTCAAAGTTTTCCAGTAATGTTGGCCTCACTGGGTGGCTTGCCCGCGCTGAGGCCTTCATTTTATAATATGAAAATATAATCTACATAATACATTTAAAGAGAAAATAATACATTTAAAATATAATCTTATGTGTTTGTGAGTGATATGTGCTTATATTGGTTTTGTGTGTTACGTGTAGGTTTTATTTTTATTTTATGCTATGACATTTAGGTAATATTGTCTTTTTTGTTCTTTCCATCCATTTTGTAATTTTGTGTGTGAATTTATTTTTATTTTCCTCAATTTTAATTTCAAGTTTTACACTGTTGAAAGCTTTTATAGCATGGTTTTGGTAGTGTCTTTGTCCAAAGCTTGAATTTACTGTCGGAGTTTTTTTTATGTTTTCTTTGTACGCTTGTCTAACTGGTCTGTTTGTTCTTTTTTTGTCAAAAATGTAGTTTAGTAGCGTTTTAACGTTTTATGTTACTTAAACCTCAGAAGACGGATAATATTTTGTAAATATCTCAAAGCCAAATATAGTATTGAAAACATTTTTTTTAAATAATTGACAGGCATCTACAACGTCAATGTTTTAGTTATGAATTTTCATGGACTATATTGACATGCGTTCAAAACTTCTAAAATCTATCTCTACACACTGTACAATTGTACATTGCAGTGCACCTGAAGTTAGTCATGATTTCGCTGAACTGCTATAGTAGTCATACACTTGTCCATAGATTTTACCTCTATTTTAAATATGCCAGGCGTTATTAAATATTTTCGCTTACGCCTATTGATTATAATAACATTTTTTTGTAAAATTGGCGCGATCCCTCTAACATTTATATTTTCATATAACCCTTTCAAAATCACCTTCTTCTTCTTTTCGAACGCTTACTACGGAGCCTTGAAGATAAGCAACGCATTCGAACGCATTAATCACGCCCCTAAATGAATTGTCTAAAAAACGGTTCCATGATATCTCTATACAATGACAATTCAACACACCGTAAAGTCATCAAAAGCGATGAAAACAACTAACCTTCTAACCACACCAACGTAACCTCATCTAAAATAATTATTGTTTAATTACTTTTCATGACTTTATATCCAGAGATGTGCTTTATTTCAAATAAATCCATTTCAAATGGAAATGCAAAATGAAAAATGGGTATTTTCCATTTTGCATTTGAAATGCTTTTCTAAAAACCATTTTGCATTTTGCATTTTCAAATGGAAAAGTTTTGACCCATTTCCATTTTGCATTTCAAATGGTTTTGGGTACCCATTTTGCACATCTCTGTTTATATCACATTTTAAAAGTGTGTTCAACTGTCATTTTGATTAGTTATCCGGTCACCCTAAAAAAGGTACGCGTCGAAATGTGCCGGGTATTCAGGTTAAGACGAAGCTACAAGCCAAATATATGTATATTCTTGGTATACCTTATATTGTAGGTAATAGGCATTAAAATCGTTGGACAAACAGAATTTAGAAACGTTCGATTTCAAGCACAAAACTGGTTTTTATTTGTTTTGTAAATAATTTTATAAGAAAGCAAAAAAGTTAATCAAGTGAAACTGAAACAGATAATCTTAGCAATAATATTTCATACATTTTTATTGAAAAAATATTTTTTTAGTAGTTTACATTTATATTTTTTATTGAGTAATTTATTTTTTATTTGTATTCTACTCAAGCGAAACGATAGGAAAACCTTCAATTTATCGAAATATATATTTTGGCATTCATAATGTACACCAATTCGTTATAAAGATTAATCAAAATAGTGATTTAGCATTAAGCTTCGCCTTAATTGTAACCTAAATGTAAATTTTTGACAAATTTGTTGGCTTCCCATCCAGTCGTGGCCGATTCAATACTCCGCGAGCGACGTCCTCCATCACTGCACAAGCAACATCTTTTGCTTATTATTACTTGTTGAACACCCCTGAACTTCTTTCGTTAATGTTTCCATGTACCTAGTTGATCAGTTCGTTTCTAATTACCCTATCACTGAACTCAATTCCATAATGAATCGCCTGCATGTACTTGGAAATAAATATGTTTTGGATGAACCTATAAACATTGCTAGTTTAACCTCATACAAACACTACTTAATTAAAACTGTCTGTCAGCGCTTCTCAGATTGACTATAATCAAATACAGTTTTAAAGTATTAATTTCTTAACACTGATTACATAATATCCGGGATTTATAATATGTTGTATTGTATTTATAATAACCTACTCATTGTACTTTTTTATGTTGATACTACTATTTCTATTGTTCTCTTTTATGTATTTTATATTTATATATATTTTTTTATCTATGTATATTCTGTATTCATATGTAAAACAATTGTTATTCTTTTGTAAAAGCCGCTGTAATTGGCGTCAATAAATAAATAAATAAATAAATTACGGAAGTTGGAGGAATTCAGAATACTGTCGGGTTAATCGTTACGCGGGAATGATTGTTTCTCTTAAGAAAAAAAGAATTGATGAAAGTGCATTGTTCGCTGGCGCAGTAACCCAATTTGTATAATTTCCTTTCTAAAATGATAAAGTCATAATGCTTTCAGCACATGTTATTACACACTATTGTTGAATATCAAAATACATTCTTCGCAACAGTGGCGCAGCAAGGTTTTTGCGATGCGCACGCGGGTTAAGGCGATGCCTAGTAATGCAAAATCATGCGTTTTTGGTTTGAAAATTTGGTCTCCTAGAAATGTTTCTGATGCTTTAATTAAATACTGCGAGTAGAATACATCTTGGCCTTTGAAATGATCGAGTATTTTTTAGATAAGTTTTTTTATAAGCCCAGAAAATAATAATGTATAAGGCCTATGAAAATTGCTTTAAAGTTCAAAATCTCCAACTTACGAACCCATTTTAGGTTATAATTTTATAGTATAATGTGGCAAATTTTTTTTTTTTTTTTTTATAGTGAATACCTCACAAGAGTCCCAACTGCTCCCGTCTGGAGCCAGTGAGACTATGGCATCCCCAATTGGGGGATGTTGTGAGGCTGAAGGTAAGTGGGGAAGCGAAAGAGGAAGGTGGGAAGTACCTGGCTATTCAGATCTAGTCACTAAACACGGCTAAAGCCATTTGGAGCAACGTTTCAATTCTGAATGGTGGTCTTACACCAGGGTGATACTGGTAGTATCTTCCACTCTGGAACGTGCCGCAAATATACTATATATTATTTTAATTAATTAATTGTGAAAATAACACAAATTAATCAAATAAAATTTATTTGCGCACGCCGGGTTCGAACCCGCGACCTTCGGAATGGCAGTCCAATGCGTTACCACTGGACTATGCCGGCCGTCAAGTTATTTATAAAATGATCGAAAATCATTTAAATATTTATGCCTGAACATCCACAAAATAAATGTTTACCCACTGTGGAATAAAATCGTTTTCTTGTCCCGACTGCAAATATTCATGTTCCACAAATGAATTACTTAAAACACACATGGTAAGCCACAATGGGGAAACACCCCTTTAGTGTTCCTACTGCAACTATTCATGTTATACAAAGGGAAATCTTAAAAGTCACATGCTTACCCGTGGTGGAGAAACACCTTTTTCGTATCCATACTGCAACTATTCATTTTCACACAACTCATCTTTAATACGTTACATGTTGATTCACAGTGAACCAAAATCAGTTCCGTGTGTAACTATTCGTCTTTAGTAAAGTTTGCCGGATATTCCTAACATATATTTCCTATTTGATACAGCAGGCTTATTCACAGAATAGGTCGAAACTAACCGGTTCTCTCATGGTAAACGTTTAGTTTTTTTCCCTTTTGAAACCAAAGGAACAAAAGAATAAAATCATTAATTAAGTTGTACAAATCAATGGTAATATTTAATCTAATAATTTTGTTAATTAATTATTCATTATTTAATTTCATTATACCTAGCCTCTCTCATTAAAAATCTAGGCGTATTAGGTCTATTAGGCACTTTTTGGCAATGTTTTTTCTTACATAAATCAAAACAGGCGGATGGTGTTAAGCGGGAATTTAAACCTTATCGCCATCTACGTAAGGGTTGTTATTGATAGCGGCTCAATTTAAAAATATTACACAACGTAGTGCATCGTCTTAAACGAATGAAAATATGCGATATTAATTCAAATTCAATAAAAGTCAACACTTGATTATAAATATTATAATATATGCATATAACCGGTTAGTAATTGAGTTAAATTGGGTCGGGTTCCCAAACAGGCGTCTTGTATTCAATTCGCCTTGTACTATTGCACAAGCAAAACATTTCAATTCGTCTTGTACTATTGCACAAGCAAAACATTTCAATTCGCCTTGTACTATTGCACAAGCAAAACATTTCAATTCGCCTTGTACTATTGCACAAGCAAAACATTTCAATTCGCCTTGTACTATTGCACAAGCAAAACATTTCAATTCGCCTTGTACTATTGCACAAGCAAAACATTTCAATTCGCCTTGTACTATTGCACAAGCAAAACATTTCAATTCGCCTTGTACTATTGCACAAGCAAAACATTTCAATTCGCCTTGTACTATTGCACAAGCAAAACATTTCAATTCGCCTTGTACTATTGCACAAGCAAAACATTTCAATTCGCCTTGTACTATTGCACAAGCAAAACATTTCAATTCGCCTTGTACTATTGCACAAGCAAAACATTTCAATTCGCCTTGTACTATTGCACAAGCAAAACATTTCGGTATATGATACTATGATAGGAGTGTTTTATTGTCAGTTATTGATTATTCGTAATTCTGGAATGTTTACGTATAAATTTGCGAACCGAAACGCGAACCGTACCACGAATTACGGGAAAGGAACGAATCAACTGCAAGCGGCGGGTCGCGCCGTTTGCGGTTGCTTTTCTTTCCCATAAGTTGAGGTTCAGTTCGGCAGTTCGGCTCGCGGATGTATACGTAGCATAACCTAACCAGAAAAACTAGCTTTCTTGTAAAGCTCTACATAATATTTTCACAAACTATGAGTACCGTTAAAAGACGCCCCGATGCAAGACCACCAATCGAAGTAAAACGTTGCTTGAAATAGCTTTGGCCGTGTTTGATGACCAAATCTGAATAGCCAGGTACATCCCCACCTTCCTCTTCTCCTTCTCCTTTTTCTCACCACTACCTTCAGCCTCACAACATACATCACTCGGGTTAAACCAAAGATATTAGAAGAACGAGATATGCTATGTTGGCCGCCGGACCGTAGCCGGAGTACTACCTAATTAGGGTACTTTGAACGGTATCGGGACGTGTACGCAAAGAAATCTGTTCTATGTATTAGTGCGGATGCCTTAGCGATGCCTTAGCGTAAGCGAAGGTGTGCAGTAGTATTGGTGAACAAAACCGGCGACACTCGGCAAAACAATTCCACTCAGTACGAACTGCGCATAGCACATCTCGTTCTTCTAATATCTTTGGGTTAAACCATAGACTCACTGGCGTGACCTCAACGCCGCCGAATTCATTAATGGCATATTTCAAATCGTTATAGGAAATTTATTCCTCAACATAAAAATACCTTCAATATTGCAATTTTTTTTCGAGAGTAAAAACACAGTGAAACACCCTACATATTACTTTGTTTGTGGTCAAATTTAAGCAAAGTTAGACCATTAATTGTATTTTTTCTATATTTAAAAAAAAATGCTAGTTAAAAATTATAATAGATTTACAGCACACCTATTTATTTTATCTGATGATTTAAACTTTTTTTTCCTTCTCTTTTATAAAAGCGAATGCTTGTTTTTAGAACAGGAGTGAGCATCATGGTGATTACGATATTCTAAAAAAAGTCACGGGATAGTCTGAAATTTAAACAAATCACTTACAATGTTTAAAATAACAATCGAAACCTACCTAATTTACAGCATATGTGATTTTTTCTCACAATAAGAGCCGATTTTTAAAATGACACTTAAATTCAAAGCAAATTTGAGTTAATTGAAAAAGATTTCACGCATAGACAACCGAAATCGTTATGTTTGATGACTAGCGCCGACCCGTGAAAATAATCACGTGATTTTTGTCTGAATTATAGACATAACAGTTCCAACTTTTACCAGGTATCTTGCCTACTTTATCGCATGTCTGAATGCTTCACACAATCAATTCCAATTTTGAAAATTACAATTAAATTCAAAACAAATTTGAGTTTATTAAATTGTATGACAGACAAAGAAATTAGTTTCTTCGATTTGGTTTTCAAGTAAATATGAACATTTTAATTTTGTATACAAATTTAGATAATTTGATCATTTGGTCGGAAAGAACCTTCATAATTTTTTTAAAACAAGTTAATGATTTATTTTTTTAATTGAATTGTATCCTTTTTACGAGGCATTGCTGATTGTGTCATAGTTCACGTATTTAAATTGCGTACGGTTAAACAGGGTGCGCCACTGTATCGAAACAAGTCGACACAAATTTTAGAATGGAGATGGGCTTATTTTTTTTACTTTTGACTAGAAAGAATGGTAATAAACCGTTTAAAAACATTAAACATATCAAATATATTGATAAACATGTTATCACACCATTACTACAACCGTAATAAAATAAAAATCCTTGAATATTAACCGACTTCACCGCGATCACGGATTCACATCCCACCGTGATGTGGCCTACATGCATCCCATCGTGATGTACATCAACGGATTCACATCCCACCGTGATGTGGCCTACATGCATCCCATCGTGATGTACATCAACGGATTCACATCCCACCGTGATGTGGCCTACATGCATCCCATCGTGATGTACATCAACGGATTCACATCCCACCGTGATGTGGCCTACATGCATCCCATCGTGATGTACATCAACGGATTCACATCCCACCGTGATGTGGCCTACATGCATCCCATCGTGATGTACATCAACGGATTCACATCCCACCGTGATGTGGCCTACATGCATTCCATCGTGATGCACATCAACTACCATGACGACATCGTCATTCATCGTCAGCAACAACTGTGAGACTACTCTGGCTACTCTATGTGGACTCTTGAAGAGGAAGCTACAAGCCAAAAATGTGTATATTCTTGTCACACCTTATATTGTAGGTAATAGGCATTAAAATCGCTTGACAAACGGAGTCTAGAAGCGTTCGATTTCAAGCACAAAACTGGTAATTTAATTTGTAAATAATTTTATAAGAAAGCAAAAAAGTTAATCAAGTGAAACTGTCACAGATAATCTTAACTATAATACAGTATTTTTTTAAGTTGTTTCCTTTACGCGTTCATACATTACTATTGATTTTTTTTTTTTTTTTGTAAATTACATTTATATTTTTAATTGAGTAATTTATTTTTATGTTTGTATTCTACTCAAGCGAAACGATAGGAAAACCTTCAATTTATCTGAATAATATTTTTTGGTATGGTAATGTACCTACACCAATTCGTTATAAAGATTAAACAAAATAGTGATTTAGCATTAAGCTTCGCTTTCATCTGACTACCTCAATAGAGCCGCTGGTACAACCTCACAACATCATTCATTCATTTCTCCTTACCACCTCCCCAAGTATAAGTAAGTTTTTTAGCAAATAAAATAAATTACACATAATATTCCTGAAATACGCAAAACCCGAAAAGTCACATCATCCTAATAAGTTAAATCAAAAGATGGTAAATAGCTATAAAAAAGCTTCGTCTGTTTATTTTTAAATAATTAATGTTTATACGTATTTTTATCGTGAGTTTATGGCCAAATAAATTTTTCAATTATAATTAAAAGCGTTGCGTGACTTCGAAAAATCTTTGATTGGTTGAGAAAGAAAATATATAAATTAATTTTCCAGGTGATATTCTGCGCCCTCGTTTGCGGGGCGTTCGGTGCACTACTTGACGTAGATCACGCAGGTTCGAGACATGCCACTGGAAGGAAGAGCTTGAAGAACGAACTGAATGAGGTAAGGAAGTTTAACTCTAAATTTATCTCTAACCACGAAGCTGGGGAGGCCTCGTACTATATTATATTTGATACAAAACAAACACTACTCATAATATCTCAATAACAGGTGTAGTAATTGCCAAAGGGTAAATATACATATCATACTATCGCAAAGCTTTAGTGACACTATCCGTTTTCCAATGGACCCAAATGATCATTTGATGAACATGGCTACTAATAATCTGTCCACAAATTCTCACTAAAGACGAGTAGTACAAACAGAACTATCAAATTAAAGCATTAAAAAAAATCTAAAGCAATCTTTGTTTTCAGAAAACTGATACTTTCAAGGAGAAACAAATCAACATTTCTCAACTACAAAAGGATGTGGCGTTCAGGACTCTTCTGAATCAATTCAAAGTGAATGACATCAGCCCTTCGCTAGGAGATAATGGAAAAGATGAGCAGCAGGGCATCCAGGTGAAAGTACTGGACTCGGATGACCCTGCCACGGAGGAGTTCATCAGAAAAGTGTTGCGAGAGAATGGACAAACAAAAAAGAAACAAGGAGAACAAAACAAACAACCAAATATCAAAACAAACTATTTTGCAGAGGGTTCAGAAAACATCGACGGTGAAAGGACATCTGCAGAAATCGATCAAAAGGAGGAACCAGTCTTTATTAAGTTTATAAACATCGAAAACGAAGACTCTGAACAAGACATCATTGAAAAAATTTTGGAATCACAGAAACCAGAGTCATTTTACGAAGAGCAAGACTTTTTGAAACTGGAAGGGGATGATAGTCCATGGGCATCTCTGCTTAAAAATAGTATAAACATTACGCACAATTTGAGAGATCCCAACAACCAAAGATCGGAATTTTCATCAGACATCATTAAAAGTGCTCCGAAATTAGTTTCATCTAAATTTAGTGCCACGCCTGTTCCTTCAAAATCTGGTGTTACAATTTCTTCTTTTAAATCAGGTATAACAGGTAGGAAAGTGTTTGAACAAAATATGAACAAGTTTAAAATATTGGAGGAGGGACCCTGTCAGATGAGTACGCCAAGCCTACAAGAGGTTGAAAGCGCGATTTCAATCATGACTCTTAGTCCAAATGAAAAACCAAAAGCTAAAGTTGTTTTGGATATAATAAAAACTATTAATTCTAAATCAAATGAATATAGAAGACGCGAAAATACTGGAGCGAAATCTTCAGCAGATACTTACGAATCTGGAGATAAAGTGATAGATAATTATATTCAACCAAGTGATAAATCTTCATCAATAGACATTAGAGGGGGAAAACTCGTGGAACATAAAGATGGATTCGTAGTGGCTGATAGTAATGGATCAGAGCAAGATGTGAGAGTGCATGTGCTTTACTTAGGCGAACCAGAAACAGAGGCGTTCATTCAATCGGTTTTACAAATGGACGAATCAGAATTGATGAAAAACACCAAATTCACAATACTGAAGGATTCGCAAGACCTTAAAAAGGATTGGCAATTAGAAGTCATAGATAATGAAAGGCTGAAGAAACTAATAAAATATGAACAGCCTATCGAAAGCTCGGACGTAGCACGCGATTGGTTTAATTTTGAGAATATCACAAAAACAACCGTACAAATTCTAAAACCTCAAAACGGTAAACAGATAAAACAATATGAAACACAGCCATCAGAAAATAGTAACATTACACTTTTACAGGAGGGGAAATTACAGAAAGGAAAATCTAATAGTGTAGTCAGTGCATCGATAAACCAAGATTCAGAAAATCTGGAAAAATCTTCAAATGAGAAATTCCAAGAAACAAAATTAGTGAATAGTAGACCAGCGGCAGGAAACCCAGTAAAAGTAAATCAAAAAGATAATTTCAAGAAAGTTATAATTGGTGTCAAAAAAATTGATGCGATTGAGGCCGCGGGTTCGATTAACAGAGAAGAGCAAATAAACTTAAATACAATAAAGACGAATGCCAAACCTCTGGAAGAAATTGATTATAAAGAAAGTGTTCTACGGCCGCCAAAAAATGTAACAAATACAGATACAGATGAATCGTCATATGAAATGGATCAATGGCTAGAAAATACCAGTCAGCATGGAACAGACTCCTTTTCAAATGAATATTTCACCACGCCACAATACCAAGAAGAAACATTAGCTACAACAGAACCCCAAGATAATGGTATAAACAGTGATGGCATACATAAGGCACTATTCTTCAAAACGAAGTACTCAACAAAACCCAATTACGAGGGAGCAGATGAACCAGAAATAGCCGAGGAAAATCAAGATATGTTCACAGCTGAAACATCCGGATTTTCAGAAACCGTTTATGTTTTGAAAGCTGAAAAAGATAAGGATGACGATTTGACGGCTAGAAAGATAAAGGAAGATGCTCTGAAAACTGAACAAGACGAAGAAGATAGGGAGAAAGCTAAAAAAATAAAGGAAGATGTCGTAAAAGCCCCGAAAAATAAGGAAGATACTGTACAAGCCCAACATGATACGGAAGTTGCTGCTAAAGAACAAAAAGATATGGAAGCTGCTGTGAAAGCCCAAAAACGTGAGGAAGCTGCTGTGAAGGCTCAAAAAATTAAGGAAGATTCTGTAACAGCACAAATATACAGCAAAACAGCAAAAGAGAGGGCTACTAAAGATCAAAAATCTTATGGCAATATGATGAAAGAATTGGGAGTGACAGTGATAGACCAAGATGAAGAGGATGAAGAAAAATTGATAGAAGCAGCCATGAATTTCGATCAGAAACACATGGTTGAAAAAAGGTGGGATACAAATGACAAGCTCGACCAAGTCGCACGGACAAAGACACAGGTGAGTTTCCACTAAAAACATTGGATGATTGATTTAACGTCCACCTTGCATGATAATCCGAACAATACTTGCCCAACCGACATTTCTTAAAGGATAAATGGGCAGTTTCGTAAATCTCACTTAGGAAAGGTTTATTTTGCTTTGTTAATATATATACGTAAATACTCAGCTTCTTACAGTAAAAGTATGCCCACACAATAATCAGTTATTGTTTGCCCATCTACATTACAGGAACAGAATACTTATGTTGGAAACTCTTGCCCTTCGAACAATAATTTTCTATTTGACATTATGACCAAAATTAACTTTTTTCTCTCTCTTTAAAATCCTGTCTAAAATATGTTAAACTTCTTTGTAAGTTCCTAGATAATTATACAACAAAGTTCTATTTAAAATACTATATTTTTTTAGCACAACGAGGTTCTATTCGTAATTTAAGAGCAACTCAGTACTGTTAAAAAAACTCGACTTATATTTTTAGAACAAAAGGTTCAATTTGCAAATTTTACGGGCAACCTAGATCTATCCGCCAAAGATAATATATATTGGAGCAACATGGTTCCATTTGCATTCCTAAAAAAGTGAATATGCAGAAAGTATTGTAATTGAAAGGTTTTTATAACATTCTGTGCAAAAAAGTAATTAAATTAATCAGATAGAGCCCTGTTGTTCTGAGTTTAGATGATTTAAGTGATTTACAAAACAAGTTTCTATCTGTTTTTTATAGCTCAGTTGATTGGCTAAATGCCAAATGTGTTTTGCTTAAAATGTTCTTAAACAATAAAAGATCAAAATCAATTACAATAGGTTCTGCATTTATTGTTATTTATTCGAGATTCACATTTTGAACCTCAAAATCTGAGTATCATAACAACGGCAGTTGTTGTTGAACAATTCATAATATTTCAAGTTCTGTGAAAGTTCTGTTATTATTTCATCATGGGCCAGTTGCTTCACAGTACTTGGATAGTAACAAAACTTTAATATAACTTTTAAAGAACTTGAATTTTGCGAAATAACCCGTCCTGAGACTCGCAGAATCCTTCCACTCGTGAAAACGGGTCTATAACAATAGCTTCGTCCGGTATGACGAATATATCCAAACCAAATGCAAAAAAGCCGTAACTGTAATTACTCCGGAAGGATCGGCCCCGTACAGTAATTCCCGTAATTGACTATGTAACATTTTTCTATGACAAAACCATAACTTTCCAAAATCACCAAATTATAATAATTGACCACAATCAATGATAGAGCGGGGGGCCCTATTGACCGTTATGGCAATTAATCAAACGGATAACACACTCGTTTCCGAAGTATTCGGTAATCTCTTCCGTAAAAACGATAGAACGTTTTTTAACCCATATTTTTTCATGCGTTTTTGTAAAATTTACAAAAACAAACAAATCTATAAACCAAAAAAGCTCAGATATGTCTCAAACGATACGTCTGAGCTTTCTTTTCCAAACTCTGTAAATACGTAACTAGTTTTTTTCTTCAGTAATTCAATGCGTCAACATTAGTGACAAACATTGAGTGACATCCTTCGAGTGACACATATTGACTAACAACATTGATGTATTGTACTAGATTAGCCCTGTCTAGTTAAATTCATTTTAAAAATAACGCCACGTAGCGTACGTCACAAATATGGAGATGAACTTAACAACCCAACTCTGTTTAAACTCCTTGTACAAGCGTTCAAACTCGTAAGCGAAACCACGGAGAATTTGTTGTCAGAGGTGTTGTAATATGGACATAATTTAAATTCAAATATTTGGAACTCGGTTATTTTTGTGATTGAAAAAATTAACTTGCCCAGCATAGCTGAGAAGCAAAATAGACCAACAAAAGGTAAAACGCAATGCACAGTGCCCATTTCGCATTGCGACATAATGCGTGGGCCTTTTCATAAATGTGCATGTGAACCAAACCAAAATTGTGTTGGGGTTATTTTTAAATGAATATGCCGTGTCTAGTCTAATTTAGTCTATGACTAACAAACATTGCGTGACAAACACTGAGTGACAAACATTGAGTGACAAAAATTAGTGACAAAAATTAGTGACAAACATGGACATTGAAATTTGATGATTTTTTCAAATTCTTTGAAAAAACCAGTCCATAGATGCAAAATTTAGACGCCCTTTGTCAAAACAAGTAGATGCCTATGTAGGTGATCACTGTAATCAATTATATTGGGATGATTCGTATTTTTGTGTAGCGCCATTTTTGTGAAAAATAATCTCAAGGGCGATGTGTTAGGACTGTTAATTACCTTGATAATTCGGCGCCCGGAGCGGACTGCTCCAATTGCGCCCGCATATGGCCGGCCCTGTTGGTAATAGAAACTTGACAGAGCGTGTCAGACGATGAAGTAGTATTACATCAAAGGAAGTCGAGAAAAATAACCAAAACTACGCGTTCTATAGAAATGAAATTTTTGCGTAGAAAAAGAAACGTTATTTTTATGAATTTTGATTTTGAGGGCAGCGAACGCGGAGTTCAAAAATTGCTCCCGTCTTTTGAATACAGAACAAAAAGTCGACGTGATCCTAATTTTAATAAACAATGTATACTAATCTACTAGTTTTCGGTAATGACGTTTCTCAAATACACCTATTTGAATTTCACTTTGTTTGCGGGAATGAATGCAAATCTTGGAAGCGGAAATCAACCCACTTCCCGACATCCGATCGAGCTGAAACTCGGCATATACATTCGTTGTTGATGACAATGCATTCTATCAAGTTTTGGTGGTAATCACGTACACACGCGTGGAAATATACGCATTTCTCTGAAATCGGATGACATTACAACAGTTAATATACGAATTAAATATCGGTTCCCGGCATTTGACGAGGTTGATATTGCGGTTGACTGCAGTCCCTGGGAAGGAAGGTCAGACAAACTAAGTTTAAAAATACATTTTAAAATAGAAAAGGTTGATTTTAAAAAATTATATTCACTCCGTAAAAGAGGTCCTAGGGGAAGTGCGTAGGACTTTTTGAGGAAATAAAGTAGTGAAGCTGGGTCTTGAGTAGGGTCAGATTGTAGGAGGGAGTACACACAGATGTCAGCAAATCATTCCACAGCCAAGCTGTGAAAACGAGACGTAAAAGCGACCGGTTCGCATATGGCATTGAATTCTCAACAGCGTAAAAATGTTGGGCACTATGGCAACACCGAGTAACGGCACTTTGACTAAAAATGTGTATATTCTTGGTATTCCTTATATTGTAATAGGCATTAAAATCGCTTGACAAACGGAGTCTAGAAACGTTCGATTTCAAGCACAAAACTGGTTATTTATTTTGTAAATAAGTTTATAAGAAAGCAAAAAAATTAATCAAGTGAAACTGTCACAGATAATCTTAGCTACGATACTGTATTTTTTTAAGTTGTTTACTTTATGCGTTTATACATTTCTATTGAAACAAATTTTTTTAGTAGTTTACATTTATATTTTTTATTGAGTATTTTTTTATTTATTTGTATTCTACTCAAGCGAAGCGATAGGAAAATCTTCAATTTATCTAAAGCATATTTTTTGGTATTCATAATGTACACCAATTCGTTATAAAAGATTAATCAGAATAGTGATTTAGCATTAAGCTTCGCCTTAATGGTCAACTATTATCAACGGTTTGAAATCGTAGAAATTAGTAGAAAGGACGTACAGCTACCACAAAGCAGTTACTAAAAAAATTTTTTTTTCAATGGAAATGTATGAACGCATAAAGGAAACAACTTTAAAAAAATACAGTATTATAGCTAAGATTATCTGTGACAGTTTCACTTGATTAACTTTTTTGCTTTCTTACAAAATTATTTACAAAATAAATAAAAACCAGTTTGTGCTTGAAATCGAACGTTTTTAGACTCCGTTTGTCAAGCGATTTTAATGCCTATTACCTACAACATAAGGTATACCAAGAATATACACATTTTTGGATTGTAGCTTCCTCTTAAGGGCCCGCTTTCCGCGTAAAGAATTTAGATTTGGGCAACACCTACAAAATTTAGTGTTAAAAGAATCCGACAGAGGTGTCTGAATTCGTATTAGGAATAATTTTGGGGATTATGAAATTAAATTACCGACATCTATTGCAATTTTAGAAAAACAGAACCATTTTTAGTTAGCACCGACCTTAGAGTAATAATGCACCGACCAAATGAGAAGGAAGTCGAAATGAAGATGGTTCTCAAAATATGGGTTTTATTACGGATTTAATTAATTATTTTTTTTTTTAATTTTACAAAAAACATTTACGAAAGTTATTTGTATAGGTATAAAAATTACTTTACTTTACTAAAATACTATTCTCACTTTTATAAAAGTAATTTATAACTTTTATAAAATCAATAAATATATTTTTACATCAATAAGGTTTTAAACTTTTTTACTCGAAAACTATCTTAAAACGTTGGAATTCCAAAAAAAGTTTTTTTTTCTTTTTTACTTGTACTATCAATTAGAATCACCTCCCGAAGTTTGTGCACTTTACCCCCGACATCTTGTATAATATGCGCAATATAATATTTATACACGTGTAATATCTACTTTTGTACATTTATATAAATTATATACACGTTTACATTTTTATGCTCATCAAATTTATTATATTATAAAGATAGATAGAAAGATCCTTAGTGCTTCCTGAGGACTTACAAATCAGAAGACTTTTTTGTAATTATTTATTTATTCATTTAAACAATTCAATAATTATAAAGAGTAATAAAACATGTAAGCAACATAAAATTACATTCTAAAATGTGAAAGGGGCTCTATTTATTTACATTTTTATGAAATTACTACTTTTAATAGTTTTAAGCTTTCAGTGAACTTTCAATTTTATTTTTAACTTCTCTAAATATTATTTGTTTAAATCGTCAAATATAATTTAATCACAAACACAAGATTCACTCAAAATGAAAGATTGGTGGTTCTGAAATGTTCCCATAAATACGGTGAAAGAACCCTAAACTATAAACTTATTACCCTAAACATGCTTCGAGCGAAATGCGGATCTGGAAACCTTATCGTCAATCTGAGCAAAACATACCATGAACGTCAATATAGCAACAGCCTTTGTTCTGCTGCAGTTTCATTAAATGCCGAGAGATCCGTTTACAGTCTCCAAAAAGCAATACTGGGGCACAACCCTAAAAGCAAAGCTAAATGATTGGAATACAGAAAGATAAAAACACACCATTGTCAAAAATATCTTGGCCGTAAATGATTAAATAAAATTAGATTTATTCAGGAAGGCAAGCTATCGATCAAATGATTTGCGAATTCGGAAAAACCGTTATTATTGAGGTTTTATTGATGTTTTGTTTCTCCCGATTTATTCGTATAACCCATTAGTCTACATAATTATCTAGCGGGTTTTCCATTACTTGTGCACTTATGTTAATGTATTTTATGACCGTCTTTGTGTTGCTTATATTTGTATCATGTTGTCTCCCTCTATATTTTGTTATATATATGCACACATTATGTACTTCTTGTTTAGTATTAATTTGTACCCTGATGATGCTTAAGTAAAGCGAAACCGGTCGGTTCTTAAATTAATAAATATCGTGGTTTTAAAACAAAAAAGTATTTTATTTTATTAAATTATATTCCCCACAGTTTCAGAACTTTCAATAGCTTCTTTCGCTCGCATGTTCATTATTATTCTGAATTCCACGTTCGAGTATTGTTATTTGAAACAGATGGCCCGTATATTATTATTACATATTATATTATATTTCGGACATCGTTGCATTGTGAATTAATAAGAACTTGCCCTGTAATTTCTAATGTTTTGGAATTAGTTTTATTTCCCAAAGTACGTATTCTGAAAAAAATAAAATAAAAATTTTTATAACTTTTTACTACACAATACATAAATAAAAATAATAATTAATTTTTATAATAAATTATCGTTTATCGTATTCTGAAAAAAATAAAATAATAATTTTTATAACTTTTTACTACACAATACATAAATAAAAATATGAATTATTAATTTTTATAGTAAATTATCGTTTATAATAAATATAAGCTTATAAATCAAAAATTGTATTTTTTTCTTCTCACCTATTAGATAGGATATAATTTTATGAGATATCATTTTTTCTTTGAAATACGGGATATCTTTCGTGTATTTCCCATCTTTGAAAAAACAATATTTATTAACTCATAAACTTTACACGCGTAAAAATTATCTTTATAGATTCAAATATTTGCACGTAATCGCACGTCTGTAGATCATAGAACGTTGAACGACATGTCTGCCCCCAAAGCCCTCGAGTTGGCGAATGAACTTTTCAAAGAAGATAGGTTAATCTTCAAGTCGGAGCGAGCGCGCTATAATAAATATGATTTAAAAGCAATAGGCGTAAGCGACAGTTGTGAAAATGTTTAATAAATCACGGCGTATTTCAAAAATAGCAAAAATCACTTTTGGGGTCTATTGAGTAGCATTAAACGAAGCATTGTGATTTTTTTCATACATATAACTTGTAAAATAACAGAAATAAACGTGTTAATAATATTTTTCGGAGCATACTGTGCGATTTATTTCTATCGAGGGAATTTCAAATAATTACCGTTTCGGCTTTTGGAACAAATAGATACTATCTTAAAGAATAACATATATTTTTTTAAGAGCTTAAAAACTTCAAAATTTTAAGGAAAGTATGTCGGAAATTGGATGAAATTCGAATAGTGGGCCCTTAAAGGCAAACTAACACATCGCGCAGGTTTACGTTAACCCATAAAATAAATAAAAACAAACATATAATTAATTATACATAAATACTCCAGGATAATGTCACGGCCACCTATACTAGCATAACGTTAACTGCTTACTTTATTGTAGTTAATTTAATATTAACATGTTTTTCGTTATACCAAATTCGTGATATCCAAGTTGACATCTAAATTGATATACTTGCCATAATATTATTCAATTCAATTCAGTTTATTCATTTTAAAAACATTAAAATTGTTAATTTTAATGCGTTTTTAAAATAAATTTGGTAATAAACATTGTTACATTAATATAAACAGTGGGTATATCAACTATACTAGTAATAATAGAGCTTGCCTTTTAAAGGAAGCTTCCTTGATGCTAAAAATGTCGATATCCGAATTGATTCTGTTCAACACCAAGATTGCCCTCCCCACAGGCATGACCATTGGCAAGTTAGTTCTGCAGGCCGGGAGATAAAATAGTCTATGTTGTCGGTGACGTAGATAACCATCGGGAACATAGAAATGAATGCTCTCCATGATGACCGAGTTTTCAAATCATCCACGAATCAGTCTGAAGAAATGTGTAGCAATGCGCACATCTCTCCTGACCCGTAGATAGTTCATTCCGAGCATACCCAAAAGAAAGTCAGTGGGATAGAGCCACGGGTAGTAGCCATACTCCCTCATGTAGAGAAATCTCAAGAATTTCTTTTCAACTCTCTCCAACATGAGAGAATACTTTACCTGGTGTGGACTCCAAATCACCGACCCACTTTCAAGTCTACTCTAAGGAATTAAATAAAACTATAAGCACCCGGTTATCTCTAAAATTCCTTGCAGTGCGTAGAACAAAGCCCAGAATTCTCAGTGAAGTGCTACATGCCGTCTCAATATGAGCATGAAATGTCAGCCTACTATCAAACATCATTCCAAGATACTTCATTGTCGAGACACATTTTAAACTTCGGGCGTCCATTGTATACCGGTAATACCAGGTATGACTCGCCCTAGTGAATGACAAAATTAAACATTTAGAAATATTAAACTCAATCCGATTTATTTTACTCCAGTCAACAATTCTATCAGTGTCTGATTGGAGTTGATTGCAGTCTTCTAAAGTTAGTATTTCTAAGAAAAGTTTTAGGTCATCAGCAAACTCTGGGCATCATGTCTACGAGCTGGAGGCAAACTACGTGACCATATTTTGGGAAACAGGCATACATTGACTGCCGAAGAGCGCACATTGAATTAATCAGAACCTGCGCAGAAAACGCTAAAGTAAGGCAAAGGTCTGTAGCGCAGTCAATTGTAGGACATTTCGGCGCAGGATCTGAATGTTCGTTTTTAAACGAACCGCCTAGAGTAGCGACGCTAAAATTGAGTGAGGTCGGTAAATTACACACATTTGTAAAAGTGTCTAACTAAATAGTGTAGCAAAATATTAAATTTTGGAAACAAGCCAGAACTTTTGTTTACCTGATTTGGGATTTGTGGTATTTCATCCAGCAATTTACGCGCCATTGTTATAAGGACTATTAATTTGTAAGCAGATTTTATTTTATTTCGGCTGAAAATCTAGTTTCGACCGTTCATAATTAAAACATAATTTTTTAGTGACCTATTTCATATTATAATAACACCAACATTATGTGTTACACATTATTAACTAGAGCGAAGCATGCCAGCAAAGCTAGATTAGATATAAAAATAGAAAAATCAAATAAGATGATTTGAATAAATTGTAATCAGCTGAAAAACACAACTGTTCTGTTGTTATTCTTGTCAGCTGATCATAAATTTTTCAAAATTTGAAACGAACCTAGAATCGGCGTATAACGGGGCCCGTTGAAATACCTAAAAAAACAAAATGGCACTGATTGTTGTTACATTTGAATTGATTGAATCAAACTTGATGAATCACGCCCGGATCCAGAGTCAAACATTGCTACCAATAAATCACAGAGGTTAACGACTATTTATTGAGGGAAAGGGCGGAAAACTCGTCAATGAAACCAAGCAACAATTTAAAATGAGTCACGATTTAATCGGACCCAATCGTTTTAAAAAAAAACAGAAACAAAAATTGCATGAGATTTTTTTTGTTAAATTACTTTGCCATATTTAGAGAAAAAAAAAGTAGAGAACGTGTTTCATTTAAATAGTGTAGGTGTAGTGTCGCAACCAGAGTTGACACGAACACAGTATTCGAACAGATGCGTTGCTTGCATACGGCATGTTTTAAGCATTATATTAGACACCACGAAAGAAAATTCCAGTGAAATTGAATAAAAGTAATTTTTTAATAAAAAACATTGTAAAACTTGTTGCTTCTTCTAAAGCTAAAAACAGTAAGTACGCGTAAGCTAGACAAAATGCTGTTTCTCAGTAACTTTTCGCAAGAATCACTGTCGGAAATGATGTCCCATAGAAAAACTGAGGAATAGAACACAGGGAATCTATAGTTTTATTTAAACGCAAAAATTCAAACATTTTCTGCATCGCAATAGAAAAATCATCACGTACTAGAGAACCCGACTTGCCACGCGCGAACTTGAATTTTTATGACATAATTATTTGTACACAATTGAAATTACTCGTGTCTTGTTACTTTCGAATATGGACGCTTCCGTCTTTGGTAGATCACGTAGAAAATACGAAATTCGTAATAATTCAAAAGTGATACATTACACGGAAGTATAATAAATATAAACAAATACAAATGTAACAGGGAGGTATATTCTATCAACCACATTTATGTAGATACGGTGGTGACTCAGGGGTAAACAAAGCCTTTCAATGACCTATAAACGGCACTACATGCAAATTCAAGCAAATTCTTGTAAAATCTAAACTATAAATCGCATTTCCACTATCTTTTTTTACTTTAAATTTTTACGCTTTATTAATTTCAAAATTGGTTTTCCTATAAATGAAATCAATTGTGTAAAATTACGAATTAAACTCAATTTATGGAAATTATCTTAAGAGGAAGCTACAAGCCAAAAATGTGTATATTCTTGGCATACCTTATATCGTAGGTATTAGGTAAAAATCGCTTGACAAAAGGAGTCTAGAAACGTTCGATTTCAAGCAAAAAAACTGGTTTTTATTTATTTTGTAAATAATTTTATAAGAAAGCAAAAAAGTTAATCAAGTGAAACTGTCACAGATAATTTTGGCTAAAATACTGTTTTTTTTAAGTTGTTTCCTTTACGCGTTCATACATTTCTATTGAAAAAATATTTTTTTAGTAGTTTGCACTTATATTTTTTATTGAGTAATTTATTTTTTATTTGTATTCTACTCAAGCGAAGCGATAGAAAAACCTTCAATTTATCTAAAACATATTTTTTGGTATTCATAATGTTCACCAATGCGTTATAAAGATTAATCAAAATAGTGATTTGGCATTAAGCTTCCCCTTAAAGGCGAAAAATATTCGATGTCCTTTATGGTATAAAATTGTCAATTCAATATTTTACTGCCCTGACGCTTGTTGTCAGTTGTCACTACATGAGCCTCCGAAACATAGCAGATGGATTATATTATTTCACAACAATAACTTCGTGTTCAATTATGTTCATAGGTTTGGCGATGAACTTAGAGATGTCGCTGATATTTTCGATTTTAATCTTGACACACTCAAAGCCGAATTAGTTCAGTACTTTTTAGTTAATGTAAATAACGAGTAATCATCATTCATACGTTCATAATCATCATTGTTTTTTTTTATTTCAAAATTATTTTTTTAATTATATAAAAAAAAATTAAAAGTAATTATTTTTATTTACTCGTATATAAATTACAAGGGTTATTTAAAGTTAGTGTGATGATAACTTAACAAATATATTGTATTTTAGGTTTTATTTTTTATTTATGTCGTACTGTTGTTTTCAATTTAATTTATAACAGTTACGTAAAAGCCCAATATGACTCAAATTATGTAAAATTAAGAAAACGCAATCATGTGAAATATCAAGTCGAATTACTTTGACCACCTCACGGTAAAAATATACAGGGTGTCTGGGGGTAAAATGTAATAACTTTGGGAGGTTATTTTACATGATGATGGACGTTGATGCTGTGTAACTTAGGGAGTTGATTCTACATGATGGTAGAAGTAAAAAAATGAACAACTTTTTTTAAATTCTACATTTTCTTCATACAAAAATATTTTTCCATTTGATGAAATTTGAAAAAAAATTATCATGTAAATTCACTTAGCGAAGTTAGTGTACTTTACTCCTGAACACCTTGTATAAAGTATGCGGTCGAAGATGATAGCAGAATTAGCCAGTCAAGGTCCACAAAAAACAGTAATAAATTTGAGAGGCAATATGTATTTTATTAACTGTTTTAAATTTCCGCATTTAGTTTAGTAGCAGTGAGGGAATTGAAAATGTTAATTTTATTGAATTACGGACTAGTTTAATTTCAAATTTAAAAACAAAACGTTGAATGAAATGCGTCACAAACACCTGTGTCGGGATTATACTAGTAGTTCTGTGAACGGACTTGGCGTAAAAATAAACATTAAAAAAAAATAAAACGTTGAATGAAATGCATCACAAACACCTGTGTCATGATTATACTAGTAGTTCTGTGAACAGACTTGGCGTAAAAACAAACAAAACGTTGAATGAAATGGGTCACAAACACCTGTGTCGGGATTATACTAGTAGTTCTGAGAACAGACTTGGCGTAAAAAAATGTTTCTATTTTTTTTTTTATTTTAGCCATTTGTACATCGAAGTTTTTTTACGACTTGATTATAAAACACCGAATTTTTTCTACTTTCTATAAATATACTACGCATGTATTTTATATGTAAACCTTCTGGAAGAAATTCCCTAAATTATAGTGAAGACCTTCCATCAAAATCCATTGCGTAGTTTAGAAGAACTAAGCGCACAAACAGACACGGATATCGAATTGTTTTATACTATTTAGGGATATGGCTCCTACAATCCAGCTTGAATGCATCAATTGATGCAGATTTTATGGTTTGATTATTTAATAAGTCACATTCAAAATTTCCTCTGAAATTATGACATTTGTAAGTAGGTACAAACGGTACAAATATCTCATAAACTACATACACATATTTTATGTACCAATTTCAAATAAGGAATTATACAATTTGTCCAAAGAAACGTATATCGACGTCAATAATTCTTTTTTCAATCTTTCTTCAGGTAGGTAGGTACCATAGAAAAAATGCAAATAAGAAAGTTCAAATAAACGCGACGATTTAAAAAAAGAAACTTTACTGCACCATTAAAACGGCCAAAATTTTACAACGGAATGTACAAACAAATTTACACACAGACAAAATAAGAAATGCCAAATGGTTTTGTTTAAAAAGGACTTCGCTGCGCTCAGTCATTAATGTTACGTAGTTGATAATAAACTGACCAAGAATACGACAAGACGCCTTATTAATTTTCATTTTTTAATCTATTCAGGGGTGTCAAAAAAAGTTTATCATTTGGGTGAAATAGGGTAGTAACTTACAATAAGAAAATAATGTGATATCCATATGTAATGAAAATATTTTCAGTTTTAAGGTTTGATCATACTGTTTTCTTAAAAATAGAATTGATGCGTTTCGAACCCACTCGATTCAAATAGAGATATTCATTTCCGTACCGATGGATGACACATGAATAGCCATCCCACATTATAAAAATGTTATAAATACAGGGTTTTCCAATAAGAGGTGTTATTTTGATATTCAATCGTAAAATATCAATGGTTTCGTTGCTTGTGTGGCACGTAGCGCCGTTTTGTTGAAAGTAAACGTTGTCCAGATCAATACCATCCAATTTCGGCAATAAAAAATCATTAATCATCTCTCGATAGCGCAATCCATTCACCGTAACTGTTGCTCCAGCCTCATTTTCGAAAAAGTAAGGTCCAATGTCTCCGCCGGACCATAAACCGCACCAAACAGTCAC
This sequence comes from Hesperophylax magnus, assembly GCA_026573805.1. Taxonomy (NCBI): domain Eukaryota; kingdom Metazoa; phylum Arthropoda; class Insecta; order Trichoptera; family Limnephilidae; genus Hesperophylax; species Hesperophylax magnus. The sequence goes on along the minus strand of JAIUSX010000184.1, from coordinate 4,002,879 downwards.
ACGTTGAGGATAGAGAGGCTTTTCAACAACAACTCTTGGGTTTTCCGAGCCCCAGATGCGACAATTTTGCTTGTTTACGAAGCCACCAAGGTGGAAATGGGCCTCATCACTCAAGATGATTTATTTGCATTTGATTCACTCAAGTGAATTTTAATAATTTCAATGAGTTGTTGAAGCGTGTATCGTTCCATTTTTATTAATGGCGTATTTTCTACTTGTCAAGTATAAAAAAATGACAGCTTCAAAAGTAACATCTACCAAAATAGCTGGCTATTCAAAATAACACCTCTTATTGGAAAAACCTGTATAACATAATTTAGCAAATATCACGCAATGAGAATGAAATATAATTTAAAAGATATTCACAATTTTCAAGAAACATGAGACTGATAAATATGGTGCCCTTGAGACAAGGTTGTACGTGATATTTCGGCTAAAATAGCACAGCAGATAGACGAGATCCTAAAAATGATTTAAAAAATAAATTGTGACAGTAGCGCACAAGTGTCCCAACTATCTGGAGTCAGTGAGATGATGGCATCCTCAATTGGGGTATGTTGAGGCTGAAGGGTGTAGGGAAGGGGTTAAGTGAGGGGAAGATGAAGCCGGGGAATACCTGATTAATCATAGCTGGTCATCAAACACCGCTAAAGCTATTTCAAGCACATTCTAATGGTGGTCTTTAATAGGGCGATACTAAGAGTGTAAATTTACTTCATATACATATATTGACATTATGATACAATTTATTCCACAATAAATAAATAAAATAAATATTTATTTAATTTTAATTAATTGTGTAATAAAACATAAAATATTCGCGACTGCTCGAGATCTTAACTGCTCGACCACGGAGATCGTTGAAATATTTATTTATTTATTTTAGTTTATTGATACATGATTTAGAGAGTGCATGTAGTTTTTTGTGGTATTTCACCCTCCATGCTAGGGATGACCCTGTGTTATGGTGGGTAAATTTTACAGTTTGCGGACATAGAATCTATACATTACTATAATATAAAAAAGAAAAATGATGTATAGCTAGTTTGGGTTGCAAGAAGAGGATGGAGAAGTTAGAGAATTATAAGAAGATGAAAAATTTGAGAAATTATGAGTAAATAGATCACACTAATTAATTATGTACATACTATACCGCTAAGTTAGGGAATAAGGATTTATTATGTTTTTTCTGAAAGGTAATTAAATTGATAGAGTGTAGAATGGATGGGTATTGTATTTGTAATGTATTCTGTGTGTAAGGATCCATTTCGTAATTTGTTTTTTAAAGGAATGGGGATGACTCACGGTTTTTAGGTTTTCAGGGATAAGGTTAAAGATTTTAGGAGCTAGATTTATAACGGTAACTATGCTTATTTTAGTAAATGTGAACTGTATTTGTTCGTTACCGACATTATTGATAAAAATTATTTTATCCACATGCTTGTGCCTAGGGGGCCAGATAATCAAATTTCCGCTCCTATCCAACAATCAAGTTTAGTCAGAGAACGACAACTATGTTTAGTGAATGATGTACATTTTTCATAATTTATTGACTATTTAACGTATTTGTTCGATGGTTTTATTAGTGAACAAAAAGGTGCTTTTAAGCGTTTAATTTTTTTTTTCACTCAGGTCGACCGGCGGACGCGCAGAAGAGTGCGCGCACTTCCCAATGACGGGCGTCAAAATCCAAACCACCTTGAAGGCGGCAGACGTCAAAAATCAAACTATCCAAATCCAGACTACCGATTCGGAGGACCAAATAGGCCAAGGAACCGCCAGCCAACCAGCGACGCCGATAGCAACGGACTAATCGCCTGGATGCGATATTACCGCCATCCAATAGAAGCGCACAGATTTGACTATCAGTCGATCGTGAGGCAGACACGTGACTACGGAGAACCAATCTCGTTCAATCCAGCGTACTTCAGACCGAACCACGGTTATGGCTTCAATGAATGGGCAGGTTTGGGAGTGGCTCCTTAGATGAAGAAACTATTAAATTTTATATGAAAAGTGATATACAGTCTAACATTTTAATAGTAGACCATAATTAAGGACGCTGCGATAATTTATCTCTTCTTGTGCCGATATATATTATTATTATATAAGTTATTTACGTATTTCATCTTTGAGGATACTGTGTGGGGAATACTAATGAGAGATCCGTCGTAAACTATTGACCATTCATAGATCGAATTATTTTATTCAACAAAAATAGTTACGATTCAGAAACAACATATGTTCTTCGATTTGATCAGGTGTTTAAACGAAAACATTCAATATATTGGTATTTTCTCTGTCTTTCATTTTCCTACAAGACATGTTAGAAGGAGGACAAGAATTATGAAAATGTGATACGTTATTTCACATGCTTTGATAGTAATTTTATGCAATTGGGTGAATTTTTGGTTCCATGGCAATTCAATACACTTTTGAAAAGTGTTACAAAGTCATCAAAATTGATGAAAAAAATTGGCCTACAAACCTAACCTAACGTAATCTATTTAACCTAATTTTTTTCATCACTTTTCATGACATTATATCGCTTTTCAAGAGTGTGTTGAAGTATGTTGAATTTCCACTGTCCTGAGTTGCTTAGTTACCGAATTTTTGTAAATAAATATTGACTTTATGTAGGTATGTAGAAAAATAGTTTTAGATGTTGAAAACATGATTTTCGACAAACTAAATAGAATTATTGTGTATGGAATGATTGTGAAGATAATGTGGTAAATGGAAACAAATAACATTATACAGGGCATCCGGGCGTAAAGTGCGCTAACTTCGGGGTTGATTCTACATAATTTTATAAGTAAAAAACATTAAAAAACTTTTTTCCAATTTTAATGTTTTAAGATAATTTAAAGTTAAAATGTAAATGTTTGTAAGGGAAAATAAATATTCTTCTATGGAAAAATATTTTGTATAGGAAAATAAACATTGGAATTTAGAAAAAGTTATTTTTCTTTTCTAATTCTACCATCATGCAGTTCCTGAAGTTAGTGCACTTTACCCCCGGACACCCTGTGTAACATAATGATATTAATGTTTATGTTGACCCACAGTGTGGCAAATTGTTGAAATCCGCTAATGATTTATTTTTTAATACTTAATGAATAGGTTAAATATGTAGAGAAGACAAATTGTGATAATAAATGAACTCATAAAACTTTATTATGGACACAATAAAAAAATGAAAATGAGTGGACAATTAGTTAGTGCTAAAAAATAATGATATTAGCGACTCTTAAACAAAAATTCAAAACAGAAAATATTCGGTCGCATCTAGGGTTGCCAGTTGGTCCAGATAAAAAAACCGAACATTTTTTATCAAAGGGTCCCCCCTTTGATTTTTTTTTTGGTAAAATTTGTCGAAAATCAAAGGGTCCTTTGATAATCATAAACCCCTTTGATTTTGACCAAAAAAACAGAAAATTTCTGAGGGTGAACACAATGAAACCTTTAGTAAAAATTAAAACTTATACTTAATATTACTATTAGTGAGTAAACAATCACTTTTTAACATATTTGGCGCTAGATACTACTGCTTTAAATAATCTTTATTGCCTGAAATTGAATCTTTAAATTCAGTGAAATTGTCATTTAAATTGAAGAAAATACATAATTCGCTTTTTACGGTATTCACACCTAGTCGATTTCTTTCGTCAGTCCATACATTACCCTTTACACTAAAAACTCTTTCTACGAAGGCATTGGAGATGGGAACACTGCACACATATTGTACCATTTTCAACAGATTTTCAATTTTCAATTCATTTTCAAGTCTCACCTTTCTTTCACCCGCCAGAATCACTCACGGCTTTTGCTCTGTAAATTATCTCGTGAGGTATATACTCGTATGTCACGAAATTTAAAAAAAAACTATTGTCCGGATTTCCAAAATTTTCTAGACCGGACAGCCGTTCAAAAAACCGTACTGTCCGGTCCAAAACCGGACATCTGGCAACCCTAGTCGCATCTAGGAATTGAACCCAGGACCTCCGCCTTGCCGTAGCTTTACTCTGGCGCTTGCCAAGATGCGATCAAATCTTTATCAGATTTTTCTGTTTCAAATTTTCACTTGAGTCTCTAATTTTGTATTCAATGATCAAATATTACAATTTGAGGTTTTACTCATTAAGTTATTACCAAAATAAATAAATATAATGTTGTCAGAATAATAATCACTTAAAGACGTCGACATGTTTAATTTTGTACATGCTTGATTTTGCACATTATTTATTAATATTTTTATTTCATAGAATGCCAAAAATCAAAATGCCGTGGTTGTCTTAGACAACTATTTGATGTTATAATATTTTTCACAAATTCCCGCATTTTTTTGAAATTTAAATGTTTAACATTTATGTTATGGTGGGCTAGTGACACTGAAGTAGTGCATTTGAGTCAAATATGTACTAACTAAATCATATTGCATGTTAAAATCCACCTATATATATAAATTGTAAAAGTTACCAATTACAGTGGGGATATATTTTTTGAAATAACTTTAATTAAATATAAAAATAAAAGTTCTAAATAAAAAGTAAAAAAAAAATTTAATTTTATTTTGATGTAGGTATAATAAACATGCAATGATAATAAATACTTCTTTGGGGATCAATGGTGAGGCACGAAATGAAAGAATGTTGTGAAGGTCACATGTGTTTATTGGTGAGTCAGTAGCCGTGACGAGGAGATGAGGTAGGACAAAAGTTGAATACTCCGGACGCTGCGGTGATGTGCTGGTCAAGCGCGGGTCAGTGAGTCGACGCCGGGCGCTGGTGACCGGGACTCGATGAAGGTCAGGCACTGGCGAAGAACGTAGGTCTTCAGGCACTCCAGTGCTGACGAGACGGCCGAAGGTGCGGCGGACCTTGTAGGCGGTTGAACGGGAACGGCGTGACCAGTGAGGATGCTGCGTGTCCTCGTGGTGGTCATGGTTGCGTGGAAGAAGCGCTGGTCAGAGACACTGGAACCAGGGCGCTTGTAATCCGAGTAGCGCTGGCCGCGGACGTGGCCGAGGCGCTATGATGATGTCCCGATAGAGTCCATGATGGTACGGGCGAAGCCGGGTACGTGTCCCTCGCGCTAGTAAGAAGAGCGCGGGTGATCACTCGTTGAGCCTTGTAGACTGGCGGCAAAATTATGACTGACTGACTGACTCGCTGCGTCGGGCTTATTTATACTACTCGGCCGACGGCGGCAGTAGGTAGATGGATGGCAACTAAATTCTAGGCACTCGCACAGACTGTGTGTTTCGGGAACCTTCGACATTGCGGCGATTAAGCATAGGCCGTAGACTCGAACCTTCTGGCGAGTTCTCGTAGTATCCCAGACGGGCTTCAGTATTATTGTCGCGAGTAGGCAAGTAGGTTGCTTTGTTTTGATTTCGGCTGCAAATACGTACCTAAGTAGCAATTAGCAAGTACGTACCTAAGTAGGTCGAGCGGTTTATTATTAATTATTCAATGGATTAATATCGACGCTACACTTCTTTATGCATAAAATCTGCAATAATTTATTTTAAGCTATTTTTAAAATAATGTATTATTTGTAAACAAATAAAAAATTATTATAGTATTTTGGACGGAAGTATTAATTTCCTTTTAAATACTCATAATATCGTTTTGTTTTAACTGTGTAATGTAGAGATCTGTCATCAAAAACAATGCGACGGAAGCAATGCAATGCAAATTTGCAGTTTTGCAGCAGATCTGTTTAAAGTTTCATTTCTGCATTTTTACTGAGTTCAAAAAATATGGTGTTGTTGGATATTTTGCATTAACCCATATTTATTTAATTGGAGAAACATATTATCGAAAACAGTAAAAATGCAGAAACAAAACTTTTAACAGCTTTAAACTATAAATTTGCACATCCGACATTGTTTTTCGCGACCGACGAATGATTTATTAACACGATTCTCTAATATATCTTGTAACATTTCTCCTGAAATGCAAATCGCTTCGATGTCCAACAGAAATTAGTGTTGCGTGTACCTTAATTATAAAAAAATTGTCATAATGGGTAACACATATAATTAAGTCACTACAATCTATTATTTATAAGATAAAGCTAATTAGAAAACAGCCCATTTACAATATCTAACTTTTAGGAATACATTCAGTTGATTGACGACTTTGCGATTTTCTAGAGTAAAAAGCTTTTTGTTCCGTAACTCGTATTGAGAATATTCTGGAAAACTTAAATAAATATTGATATTTTAGGAAAAGGGTACATAATTGAACAGAAATGCACCCCACAAATTGGAAGACTATTAATAACAACTGAAATCTTGTCTTAGAAAATGCCAAAATGAAAATCAAATCAAAAGACAATAATTCACAAAACGCCTTTGAATGACTCTTACATAATATGGCATTTTAGAAAACAAGAGTTCATGAAGGATATCAAGGATAGGGAGAGACAAAGAAGAGCAGGTACGCTGTCAACGCATTTTCACTTTTGCAGCACAAACGTAAAAAAAATACTGTTCACCGTATTCTGCATATCACTGTATACGTCAGGACTGGGGGTAGATTAGAATGCATCACCTACTAGAAGTCACCTACAATAATACATATCGACGACTATTGCGCCTTCTGAGATAGTGCAGCGCTACGGAAATGTTCCTCAAGGAACGAGTGTACTTTTTCTGAGCACTTCTCCGCCACAGCTTGGGAAGCTTATAATGCAGATTACACCAATCCATGAATAACTACACTGCCGAGGCTGCCTGGATGGAGTTCCCCTGATGGCCCGGCAGGACATGGGAGTTAGTCAAATATCCTCTATAAACGACTACATATTTGCATAATTTCTATATATGAGACTAGACTGACTGGTCTGTGGCTGAGTTGACATCGCGTTTGGGTCCCACCTAGGCGTAGTGTGTTGAATTCCTCGGCTGGCTAAGCCCTCCATCACAAAACAAGCAACATTTTCCGCTTACTGTGGTGGTACATAGTTAGAGATTTTCAAATATTGTCAAATGTTCATTTGTTCAAAATCCTAAAACTCCGAAAGTTTTTCATCGATTGCTTTGAAATTTTGACACAACGTTGCATTCGAATACACATGTACTTTTATATACCTATATTAAATAGATATCACCTGTGACATGTAAAAACATGCTTTTTTCTTTTTTATACAGCGCCATCTGTTGGACGTAAAAGCAACATGCGCTATTGTTTCTCTTATATATATTCACAAACAGACTGAGCCACAGCAACGCCTCTTCTCACTTCCTTTTCTGTTTTTATTTTGTGTATTGTTATTTTATTTTGTTTTAATCGGGAGTTTTGCAATGAATTGCATAGCACTATCACTACCAACTGTACCACCTTTTGCAATAAATTATTAATATTTATATCTCTTCTTGCAAAAACACCTCTTGTGAATGTTTTGGGTACTTTTACTCTTCAGCTGTGAACCATAACAACAATTAAAACCATTTTTATCTGCTATAAATTTAAAAGTATAATTTACTGATGTAATCCTAAATAAATACATTACAATAGTATGTTGGCATGCATATACAAAAAAGAAAGTAATCTATTTGCGTAATTATTAATCTGCAATTCAAATAATGCACTCGTAAATTTAATTATTGAGCTAGCCAACGAAAATAAAAACAATACAACTATTTTCATCTTGCATTTACATACATTAATTAATTCCTGTGTGGAGTTAACCCCTCCGACTTTTCGCGAACTTGAAGCTAAAATGTCTTTACCGAAATGTCAATTTCACGAAAACGTTGTGTTATTACCGCCTCACAATCAAAGCTCTATAAATGAAACATTACTGAACGGAGCCGAATAGTAAAAACTGTTTTAGAAAGGTTACAAAATAGGCTTTCAAATTGTTGTATCATAAATAAATATTAACATTTGTAAATATTTAAATTTAGAATGGAAACATGAAAAAATTGTAAAAATGACTCACCTGTAATGTTTTATGTAAAAACGATACTAAAATCACGGATAATGTAAAAAAAAAACACTTATTTCATCGTACAAATGTACAATAAACAATTCTGTCACTTCACTTTTTGACCATTTCATACAAAATATATTTTTAAAAAAATAATTAAAACTGGGATATGTGGGAGGCGGGTCGGCACGTCAAACGGCTTTCTTGGCGTCGTTTTACGATTTGGCGGGTAAAATTTGCTTCCACTGAGTAGGTCTTTTTACGGGTTTCTATGGATAACTTTGAATAGAGATGTGAAGCTTCATTCAATACGAATATTCTACTTTTTGTTTTAGGGATATCACTAGAAGAATAACGGAGTTATGACGATTTTTGTGGAAACACACGCGTTGACGTGTAAACACGCTTATTGTACTTGACTGCTATCGTTATTTTATCGTGTATATCTGCTTACGTTGCTGACCGGTTAATATAAAAAATAAAAAATAAAATGTTTATATTTTTGCAAAATAATTAGAAAAAATGTAGTAAAACAAACTGAAAATTTAATTTCGAACACTTTCTTAAAAAAATTACACACTCGCTTCAGCTTATTTTTAGGGAAAACATGTCGCGCTCTTTGAATAATTTTTGATCGATTTGAAAAAATATTAAGATATAGTATTTGTCGTTTTATAAACCCGAGGGAACTGGTAAGACTACTAATGGGACACTACCACCTCAGGAGACACATGCAGTTGTTGGGAGTGGAAAACACCAATAGATGCAGGAAATGTGAAGAAGATGAAGAGACTCTAATTCACCTTTGGTGCAAATGGTCTGATCTGTTGGGAACAAGGCTCAGATACCTGGGAAGACACATTGTGGAACCAGAAACCATAGCCACATATCCAATTACAGCCCTGGTGAACATTATCAAAAGGATTGAGTTACTCTTAAAGGAATGTGGTAAAATGGGAGATAGCCCAATGGGCCAATGGCTTGACAGCTAATGGGAACTATACGTAAACCGTCTCTGCTTTATAAATAATTAAGAAACCAGAATTGTACATTTGTCATTTTATTAACCTTTACATTCCTGTAGGTAAAAATCATTTTCACCCGAAGGGGAGTCACTAGGGTCCGTGGAGCAATTGTGTCTCTTAATATTCCAGTAACACTCAGACATTAGTTACTACCTACTGTTTTAGCCGGACACGGCCCACTTTCACCCAGCAGTCAATCATTAGGTAAAACTTTAAAGAGATACATGGTACAAAATCGAGCGTAAATCAAATACATATTATTGTAGTCTGTTTCGTTAAAATGCACCGTTTACAACCGCACTCGCAGCTTGCCGACGTGGAGCAAAAATAATAAAAAAGAAATATGGATCTGATGGCGGGAGGGGAGGATATTTTCGTCAGAATTGGGTATATATTATTTGATGCCTAACTTAAAAAAAAAATAGTAATATTGGGATAATTTTTTCTTAAATGCAGTTCAATTACCGAATAGTTTTTTATAGAATTACCTAAATTATGGTGAATGTGATGTAAAAAAATTATTTTGATATCACACAATACTCTTGTTTGGGGGAAGATTAATGCCCCCCTCTGGTCCGGGAGGATTAACCTAGTATATTAACATTTTATTAGCAGAGATAAGTCTAAGTAAGTTCAAACAAAACTCTTGTTAGGTGGAAGCTTAATGACCCCCTCCGGTCCCGGAGGGTTAACCTAGTATATTAACCTTTTATTAGCACAGATAAGTCTATGTAAGTTCAAACAAAACTCTCATTTGGTGGAAGCTTAATGACCGCCTCCGGTCCGGAAGGGTTAACCTAGTTTATAATTTAAGCACCTTTGTTTTGTAAAAATCGGCACATTAGTTTTGAAGTTCGGGCGACTCGTTAGATTATAAATACAGTGTTTCAAAAACAGATGATTTTCTTAAGACCCCACATTCCAAATTACTACCGACATATAACACACTTCCCTCAAACACCTTCAAGTTTTAAAGCTCTCAAAAAAAAAAAAATTTGCTAGATAATCTCTATTCAAAAGACACATTCTATAAACTACACAACTTCACACCTGATGCTTGGAAAAAAACAAAACACAGGTGTTCATCATAAATGTACAATTTCTTGGCTATATAAATTAGGAAGAAAGTAGAGTGAACTCAAAAACAAAACAAAAACAAAACGAACAAATTTTAAAAATAATTACTCTTTGCATATTTTAAAATCACGCATTAAAAATATTTCCAGGTTGTAGAACAAATTGGTTTGGCTATATTCATGCTTATCTGTTAATTAGCGACTTAATGCTCAATGTTTTGAATAACAGAAAATAAAAATTGCAAAAATCTTGTAAGGATCTTTTTGTAAGGTCGATCCCCGTGTAAACTAAGTCAAAAAGTAATTACAAATGTTCTAATTCTTTATACTAAATACCTATTATTTTCATAAGTATGCTAAACAAACATCAGTTAACTTTATGTTTCAATCTATTTTTTATTTTTTCTATTCTTTTACTTCTCCTTTTTTTTTCATTATTTTTTATTTTTTATTGTAGTCATTATTGAATCAAATTTTGAATGTCCTAAAACGGTAACCCCTCCTAATTGGACAATAAATATATTTGACAAATGAACAATATGTATATCCTGTACTAAATAAATAAATAAAAAAAATTGAAAAGTGTAGCGCGCGGTATTTCGTCCGACGCACGGATCCGAATACTTTCTCCCTCACACGCATAGCGCCGTCTCGCTCGGCCACTTTCAGCCCATTCCCCGTACAGGAAGACACCCCATTGGCCGAGCTACCCCCACCCCTCCGTCAGCGGCCGGTACTACTCTGCCCAAAGGGTATATAACACCGTGCAGGTCTATATGAAGTCAGAGTATCCAGTCTCCTGGTTAACTTAGCAACCCTCTGGGTCCTCCTTGGGAATTCAAGTAACATCTCCCTCGGGGACATTACTTGTCGGGAAAACCTCAACCCAACTAAGAGACCACAGGTCCTCTGTTGAGGCAGAGTGTTTAGTGAGAATGTTAGTGATCATTGTTTTTTACTATAAGCTGTGAACCTTGTATGTAAGAGAAATAAACTGACCAACGCTGAAAGGCTATTTTCTTACAAACACCCTGACACAAAAGTAATTTTATGAAACTCCCTCGACTGAAGAAAATCACAAAATATGCTCTGTTAATTATAAAAACCACATCTGGTTTTATTATTTAACATGTTATAGGCTTGAAAATTAACTGTGTTCCTTTAAATGCTACTTAACTTGGATGTCGAGAGATTTTTGCATTATTTTAAATAAGTCATATTTTACAAAAAAAATTTCACAACAGTTGTTTAAAATATAAGAAAAAAATTATGTGACACCTCACAAAAGCAAAGGCAGGAGAGCTATGTCGCCACCCCGTTGGGCAGAGTTGTGAGACGGGTTAAGGTAGGGAGTGTAGGAAGGGATTTATTAATGCGGGCCATGAAGAGGCCCGGATTATATGAAGGAGGAAAAACAGATGCCAGAAACTAGTTCTACATACGAGCCTTATTACGCAAAAATGACTCGAAGAAGCGATCCATTCTCATGAAGCCCACATTAACCATGGGACACATTAATTATGATTGTATCGTCATATTAGCACCCTCCCTCTGTATTTGCACATATCTCTTTCAAACCATCTTCATTATTCATTTTCTTCTTTTTGAATGAATAACACACATAATTAACGAAAACTTTTAGTGCACCAGTGAAAAAAAAAAAATTTCCTGCCGACAAACCATTAATGCGCTGCTGGCATTGGAATTTCGCTCTAGTTGGAATTTGTTGATATGCGATTTAAACCTTTATGCCACGAGAAAGTGCATACAATTTTTTAACAAAATCGCTTGCACTTGAAACACTTTAGAGTTCATTTTTGATTTTCCTCAAAAAGGGTCTGGTGTTCCAAAGGTTATAAAAAAGCATCAGCCATGATGAGTTGAGAACCGAACATGTCATCGTCTCAAATCTGGAGATAATTTTCGTGAAACTTTCCGATAGACACATCATTGTTATGTAGTTATATTTCTATTAAATAGGAGAAAATTAAAAAATATATAAATAAACTCACGTCTGCCAGAGTCGGAGTGCGGTCCCTTCAATCCGATGATCTCAGCCTTGGCCTGCAGTTTGGTCTGGACGTTTTCAGCGCCCTCCTTCACCTTGGCGATGAAACCTACATAGTTATTAAGTATTAGAACGATATGAAAATAGGTGAGAGACGTACTGACGTCGAAACGAAATTAAGCAAATCCATTACCATGTTACGCACATTTTCGGTTGAAGAAATTTGTTGGTTTTTTTATTTGATTGCACAAATTTTGTTGGATGAATAATTAGTGGCACAAAGATGGTGATGCAAATACGGTGGCACGTAATTGATGCCACATGAATGTGGAGGCATGAATATTTGGGCACAAATTATGTGATGTAAATTGTGCAGCACAAAATTTGGCAGAACAAATTCGGTGCAAATAAAAGTGTGTAAATATTCAATAATTAATAATATTTACTCGGGGAACACAACGTGACATTCTTAACATCTGGGAAGAATCAAAAGCCCCAATTTTTGTAATGTCAAGCGACAAAGTGTTTGCTTTCTTCGATAATTTAAGATTACACCGTACATGTCAATGAAAAACTTGTTGAGAACATTACTGGTGGAATGGATATATTAAAAAAAAATTGGTTAACTGCAGTGAGCATAGTTCAATTACGTAGTATACAAAATCAAAAAATATTTTTGAAAAATGCAAACGCTTTTGCAACCATACTTACCAGTAACCTTTTTAATTACTCAAAGCAAAATAAAACACACAAACTATTATTAGATACAGTGATGCAAAAAATACACTCCATGATTTGATGTTACCTAAAGTAACTAGTTTCTCTTCATTTAAGTTCACATCACTGTAAATAATTTTAAAAAGCCTGTTGTGTTAGAGCGAAAACCATATTTTACAAATTCAAAAAATTACACACAGTACAACTTGGTGATAAGAAAGATAGATGATGCAACAGATATTCAGTAACTATTTGGCGAATTTAAAAAAAAAACAGACGATAAATTTTATTATGACGTAACACAAGAATATACAGACATTGGACCATACTAATAAAGATGTCTTTAATTTTACACAACTGATAAACAATCATTAATGTATGGTTATTTATCAGTAGTGTAAAATTTAAAACACTTTTATTAGTAAGGGGGATTACGCAGTACGCACAGATAGTATTTATGATTTGTGAAACGTTTTAAAAATAAAAAAAAACACCTTTCTTAAAAATATTTCAGCAATAATCTAATACAAAATAAACTAGTCATAGCGAGAGCTTGTGCGGACTTCATTGACGTTCGTCCTCTTTCTTCTCACGCGTTTTGTTTGAATACGAAAAAGACAGAAGATATTGGAACGATGACGTATGATGAGCTCTCGCTGGAACTAGTTTAGGCAAATGATGCAAAACATTTTCTCAAAAGTCAATATTAAAAAAATTAAAATTAAGTGAAAAGGTAAGTCACCAAAGCCATAAATAAATAATGGCTTGGTTCCTTCAATGTAAGATGTAACACTAGTAAAGTTGTACTGTATGGTTTAGTTGAATTGCAATTGCAAAGGACCGACCGTGTTTGTCCTTTTCCTTAAGGATCCTCTCCATGTCCCCAGCTTTGTCCTTTACACGGCCGAAAAAGTCTTAGGTAGGCATTGGAAACAGATTAATACAATAAGTCTTAGGTAGCCATTGGGAACAGATTAATACGATAAGTTTTAGGAAGGCATTGGGAACAGATTAATATGATAGGTTTTAGGAAGGCATTGGGAACAGATTAATAAAATAAGTCTTAGGTAGCCATTGGGAACAGATTAATACGATAAGTTTTAGGAAGGCATTGGGAACAGATTCATATGATAGGTTTTAGGAAGGCATTAGGAACAGATTAATATGAAAGGTTTTAGGAAGGCATTGGGAACAGATTAATACAATAAGTCTTAGGTAGTCATTGGGAACAGATTAATACGATAAGTTTTAGGAAGGCATTGGGAACAGATTAATACGATAGGATTTAGGAAGGCATTAGGAACAGATTAATACGATAAGTTTTAGAAAGGCATTGGGAACAGATTAATATGAAAGGTTTTAGGAAGGCATTGGGAACAGATAATTACAATAAGTTTTAGGAAGGCATTGGGTACAGATTAATACAATAAGTTTTAGGAAGGCTTAAGGAACAGATTAATACAATAAGTTTTAAGAAGGCGCTGGGAACAGATTAATACAATTGGTTTTAAGAAGGCATTGGGAACAGATAAATATAATTTTTTTTTTAAATGCATAGATAATAGAATTACAATAAGCATAGATAACGTTGAAACACAGATACATAAACATCGACAGTTTTTTTAAATAATGCATAAGATAAAATAGATTGGGATGTATGATAGTTCTGATGAATGTCAGTCTTCATTGATATTCATTATTCAATAAAAATTCAAAATTCAAATGTGCGGCTTGACATACTTAACTTTGCATGCGGCAAAAAGAGGAATGATTTCACAATTTAAAAAAAACAGATGGATTTAAAATTTATCTGCAGGTGAAGGCAGAGATGATACAATTTTTCAAATAACATACACTCCTTGCTTTATCTACATTCAACATTTTTTCAAACACACATGTTTAAAAATCTCAACATGACCACCCTTAAGTACTTCGCTTGATTGCGCCATGACTTCTTCAGATGTCCTCGTCTCATTCATCCCATTACGGGCGGTCCGTTTGATAGATTCCCCAATCTTAACAGACGGACTGCAATCTTTAGAGCACAGGCGTCAGGTAGGTATGCTGTCCTTGTTCTATCGGTATTACAATGGTAGATGCTCTGAGGAACTAGCGTCATTGATCCTTTCGGCACCGGTGCGTAGTCGGGATACACGCCAAACGCGCGCCCAACATTTGTACACGGTTGACATTTGTCACATGAGAACGGGTCGCTTCTACGATTCGTTCTTAAGTTCAACAGCTCGGCTGTGGAACGAACTGCCGGCCTCTGTGTTTCCTCCCTCGTACAACATGGGACTCTTCAAGACCCATGTTCACTCCTTCCTCTCCACAAAAAGACCCTCCACACAGTATCCCCAAAGATGACATAGGCCCTGAAGGAAATTATTTTCTTCAGGGCCTCCTGTGTGGAGTAAATATAAAAAAAAAATAAAAAAAATTCCTTGAGCAACAATTTTTTTGTTACATCTTATACGTACATACGAGTACACAGTTAGTATTATATTAATTTTGTGTCATTTTTAACATACCTGATATCTTTTTAGCTGCATCAGGACTCGCTGACTGTGTCAGAGCAGCTGCTTTGTTGTATTCTGCACTGGTTAGAAGTCCAGCAGCCTAAAAAAAACAAAAATAAGACAAGATGCCATATTGTTGTTCAATAAGAAAATGATACTGAAAAAAGAGTGATGATATTTTGAGATGAAGTACATTCTTTAACCATTCGAACAATGGCGAACGTACAAAAAAATGTCTTGAGTGATGGGAGGTATCCGGGTATTCGATTTTGGATTTGCCAGCGTTCCTTCAAAAATTCATACCTCCAAATATCAATATGGAAACGTATAAACTGTTTACTGAGATTTAAAGCCAATGAATCCACATAGATTTATTTCATCGCTTATCAATATATAAAAATCATTAAATTCATAAAAGAGTGAAATTCATATGTTTGTGTACAGAATTGTATTTATTACTGGATATTTGAAAAAATATTTTTACAGTCCGTAAAATAACTAGAAAAAAGGTTTAGAATAAGATAAATGTCATAACATTACCCGTTACTATTCTTACATACAAAATTATTCTTACATATATATTTTAGAATACATTTACAAAATATGTTAAAATTCGTGTAAGGTTTTATTCATGGTGACATTACATTATTCAATTGAAAGTAACAGACTAAAAATTGTCCTAGAATAATAAAAATTATATCTGTTTCTTTGTTAAGAATTACTCTAAACTAGCTTTTTGCCCGTTGCAGGCAACTAATGGGTAAAAACGTGGTGCGTGGTGTAGTATTTGAATGTAGATGAGGCGAGGGTGTGGGACTACAAATAATTTAAAAAAGAAATGTATATTTGTAGAAAAAAAAAGTCCCAAGGAGTTAACTGATCATTTTTTCACCGAACCGTTCGGGTTGTGTAGGTCGAGACGCGTAATTTGATACCCATATTGTATGTACGGTTTTTGTCACCGACATTCTTCAAAAGTTGTTATTTTGGAAAAAAATTGCTCAATTAACACGCAAAATTTAAAATCTTTTAAAAATGTAATATGTGTTTTGGCATATAAATGAAACAATGAGTGTGTGACCGCAAATGTATTAAAATATATGTATGTTTAGATAGAAATTGATATTTTGAGAAAAAAAAGTGCCAAGGAGCTTACTAATCATTTTTTCATCGAGCCATTCGGATTCTGTAAGTCGAGACGCGTAATTTGATACCCATATCCTATGTACGGTTTTTGTCACCGACATTCTAAAAAATTGTTATTTTGGAAAAAGAATTGCTCAATTAACACGCAAAATTTAAAAACTTTTAAAAATGTAATGTGTTTTGGCATATAAATGAAACAATGAGTGTGTGACCATAAATGTATTAAAATATATGTATATTAGAAATAAATGGATATTTTGAGAAAAAAAAGAGCCAAGGAGCTTACTGATCATTTTTTCACGGAGCCATTCGGATTCTGTAAGTCGAGACGCATAATTTGATACCCATATCGTATGTACGGTTTTTGTCACCGACATTCTTCAAAAGTCCCAGCGAGTTTTATTTTGGAAAAAAACATTGCTCTAAAAACACGCAAAATGTAAAAACTTTTATTGGAAAAAATTATATTAAAAAAAAACACTTCAAACTTAATATATTTAAAAAAAAAAATTACCAAAAAAATATTTTCATAACGCAATTAGGTACCTACTCGTTAAAAAATAAAGAGATAAAAACTTTAAATATGAATGGTTCCCGGGGCGACGGTACCCATGCCCACCTCTCAAATTTATTACAAACACTCAAACTGGAAAAACTTTTGATTAAAAAAATGTTTATTTTACAAAACCATTAACATCGCTTCACCCTATTAACTTCTGCGCTCCTTGTAAAAATTATAAATTTGCGTTACGCTATTGATGTAGTTTTTCACTACGGGGCGACGGTACCCGTGCCAAATTATTTTTATCAAACTTAATTTTATTTCGTTCAAAAGCATTATCGATTTTCAAAAGATAAACTGCCAAAGTAAGTACCTGAACAGATTTTATTGTTTCTTTGAATTCACAACATTTCGCTGCTAGTCTATGATCGGCTATTATTTCTGATTGGCCAAAAGGCCGACTGTTTGAAAATGGCATTTTTCGGTTCAAATGGCAAATGTCAGAACTTTAGCCGGTTACTGTGAGACATTTTGAACCGAACGCCATTTGTAGAACGGCCGATTGACGTTCCTAAACCTTCGGAGGATGAATTTTTTCGATAATTTTAACCGTAGACTGCGCCTTTTTGACAGAATACTATCATTAGGTTGATCGTGTAGATTTTATAAAAAAAGCATACCGCGTGGTTTTTGCGTGATCACGTGACTATCTTTTTCGCCGGGAAGCTCTCCCGATTAAATCATTTTCTTGTGTGTCAGGCAATCCCGGCGGCCGGAGAGAGTACTCCGCACTTTCGAATGGCGCGCCGCGAGCGCTTCCAGTTTCCGCCGCCAGATGCTACTCAAATTTTTGTCGACAAATTACCCCGAACGAATATTTTGGTAAACATTTTCATACGAAATCCGGATTACTCGGTTTTTCGGTTTTGCCACGCAAAATTGAACTTGAATTCTCTGCCGCCAGAGAGGCGTCTCGGTCGACTTTCGCCTGAAGACCGAAACAAATGAAAGGCGACTTTTTCGCTACTTTCACGCCAAAACGAACCTCGAGTTGTTTGAACTTGAGGGGGAGAGTGGTCGATTTTCCCCTAATTTTCGGCGAGCAAAAAAAAAACAAAGAAACTGAGTATTACTATTAATATATTAATTTATATTTAAAAAGGTTCCATGCTAACTCAACACAGTGACTATTCAACACACTTTTAAAAAGTGATATAAAGTCATTAAAAACGATGAAAAAATTATTTTTTTTAACCTAACCTAACCTACTTAACCCAGTTAATAAAGTTTTTGTTTCATCACTTTCCATGACTATATAACTTTTTAAATATGTGATGAATTATCATTTTGATGATTTATCCGGTCACCATTTAAAAATGCACAAATTACGTATTAATTTATATTTAAAAATGAGCAAATTACGTATTAATTTATATTTAAAAATGCACCAATTACGTATTAATTTATATTTAAAAATGCACAAATTATGTATTTAGAGCTATTATTGTATAAATTTATAAATTAAAACACTCTGCACTCCGGAAATAAAAATACATCTGACAACTCCTAACAAAAACACAATTTTTCACTCTATTTTTGATTCCAGGATTTTAAAGTAAATTTAAGTAGACAGGGAATTCAATAATGAACACATTAATATATGATATATAACAGAACTTTAGTTAAATAAACCTCCCCGTCATTTTTAAACGACATCTATAACAACCGGCAAAAATAAAATTATTTTTACCGGAACTGGTTTTTAGGAGAAAAGAGCTACTACTGCCATCTCTCGGATGTCGGTAGAACAGAATCAAGGCAGCGAGTTAGTACGTTCCGTCTACCTAAATTTAGGCAACCATGGCTCAAAGCTTAGAGTGAAGTGACATAAATATAGGTAGCCATCGTTAGAGTGGTTAATCGCTTTAACCTTTCTTGAAAGCATAATTTTTTCATAGCATTTGCCAGCGAAATATGACTTAAAAAATCTTGGGTGTGCTTGTGCTTATGCGTGTGTGTATCACACAGATTTCTGTTTAAAAAAATAATCATCACCTCCAAACTGGCTGGGCTCATGGCTGAATACTCTTCGCTGAGGAGCTCAACGATCAGACCCTCGATATCGAAGAACAGAATGTGGCTTTCGGGATCTGAAACAAAAATTATTGATTGTTGAAGGTCTGAGATTGGTAATCAGATTTTCTACATTTTGTCTTGCTGCCTTATAAACTGTCCCGGTAGAAAAATGTGTGTAATTTTAAAATAGTGTGTTCAAAAGAAAAACAACTTATATGTTGACAGAGTAGGTACTGAATGGCATTGCAGATGGCGGTCGTAGCTGTAGTTTGACCAAAAACAAAAGACCGTTCCTTAACGTTGTCCGTTGTAGGGTGAAGTGTAGTGCAGGAGGCAAGTGCTGTGTGGCAGGCCACCAACGAGCACTAGCGAACTACTAATAAATGACGCCCTTTTTGCGCATGCCAATACATGTGTATCTGTGCCCCTGCTATAAGTCTATGTCTCACCCTTGGGATTGGACTTGTGCGGCTGTATGGCTAGCGGGGCGCGGCGGTTGCGCATGGTCAGGCCAGCGCCCCCCAGGCCCTTGCCCCCCTGCTGCAGCTGCTGCAGCTGGTGCAGACCCCGCTGCGTGGCGTGACGGATGGCAGACAGGTTGCGGTGGCGGAGACCCCTGAGAAAAAATACCCACTATGTACTAGAAGTCATATCTCTTGATTCAAAAGGCATATGGAAACAACAGAGTTAGATATGTGAATATAACAGAAGCGGCTCTCGGAGTACCGACTTAAATGGAAGGTCATTTGAAAAAATATGTGATTTATCTTTATTTGAAATTGTGATAAATAATGTCGATATAACATTATCTATATTAATTTGTATGAATCCGGGAGGCAAATTACACATTTGAATATAGTAAATTGGAAATTACTAAACAATCCATGTAGGTTTCTCACTTAGATAGTAAGGCCCAGTGGTTTCGCAGAAATTCACATGTGACAAAGTCATCAAATGGTCACTCAGCGCCATTTTGTTTTTTTGGCAGTTATAGATTCTAAGTTCAGCTTTTGAAGAAATTTTGATCGGCAGAAGAGGACAACTATCATGTTGTTAAGTTTGTCAGCTTATTATAGTTTTATAAAAAGCTGAAAATCACCTAGAATCAGTGTTTAACGGGATACTTACAAATGTCAATATAATAAAATGGCGATTAATAGCCATTTTATGACAATGTTACATTTGAATTTCTCCAGGCCTAAATTTGTATTTATTGGATCTGCTGTTATATAGGTACAAAACAAAGTTTAAAAAGTAAAAAAAAAAAACGGACAAAAACAAAAATTGTCTTAAATCGTAATAAATTCTATGTCCGTTGAATATGATAATAATAAACTTTGAAATTATCTATTTCTCTAAATGTGACTTCAACTTAATTTTAAAATTTTAAAATTCGCCACAATCGGTAACAGAAAGAATATTCCAAACCTTTTTGAACTGTCCAATTTAAAAACAACACTGTTTCACACGCGACAAGCAAATGTAAAATCGACCTACATTTATCACACCATCTCTTTAAAACATATAAAATTCATCATACTGTCTCCATCACGGTCATGACCGAAGCTTTCTTTAGTATGCGAGTGCATTTTTACTTAGATGGTTAAGACTACATAGTGCTATCTCATTTATTGTATGGCGCGTGTAGGGACAAAAGAGATCACAGCTATAGATATTTTATAAATTGACCAAGCGATGCGTAGGTACGTGGGAATGGGAGCTTTCATTTGAGACATTAGATGTCACTACTTGCCGCTGTCGCTGCCCGCTATTTCGCAATTAAATTAAAATGATTTAAGAATAGGACCAGTTGTTTTGATTTGTATAGTATTTCATACATTATGATCCATTGAAGCCTTTTAATTTTGGGGGTCATTGATTTTTTGACCTAAGCGACGGGCCGCCAGTGGAAGATAGTATCAATTCGCAAGAGTTATTAAGATACAATTTAGTGTCTGAAAAATAATATAAATGTACATATAACACACCTGAACAAGTGTACAGCGGGGTTTGCCATTCCTTGAACGTCTCCGCTGCTGCCGGATATTTGCCCTGACTCATTGGCCGCTTCGTCACAGGCAAACACCACTTCTTCTGCCCCCATACCTGGAATAATTAGTTTATAAATAATAGTGAAAACAATTTTAAAGAAGAAGACATGCTGCGTGTGTTCCCCAGAAGTAGCAGGTGACGAAGTTGAATCAACCATTGCGTCATCTACTCAACGGTTGAACCAACCAAATTCGGTGGTCTGTAAGGATTTTTACTGTAAAATTAGGCATGAGCGCATCTATAGAATGCTGCCTGCTCATTAAATAATAATAATGTATGTGCGGCTTACTCACCATGCAACACCCTGTCCAAGTGACCAGTGTCCATCTGCCACACATAGACAGTTCCGTCCGAACAACCCACGATCATGAAGTCGTCCAGCGGGCGCCACTTTATGGACACCACGGGGAAGAGGTGGCGCGATGCCAGTGTGATGCACTTCTTCTCCGTTAGGCCTGAAAGCGAAAAGTTGTGATATAAAGAAGAGAACAAACCCCAAGTGAGCCAGGAAATTACCAAATAAGGAAAGAAAAGAAGATAACAGGAGATACAAGACAAGAATACCTTAGCCATTAGTGCGGTAGCTACCCAAATTTAGGTAGGTGATTTTTATAAATTACTAGTTGACGTGTACCCGGCGTTGCTGGGAGTTATCGTTGAGATAGACATATACCATCGCAAACTTTTCGGTAGGCCTTTTAATGATATAGAATTCCGTACTACATTATTTTATTTATATACAGTAGAACCCCGTTAATTTGAACCCCGATAATTCGAAAAAACGCATAATTCGAAATTTTCGCCAAAAAAATTTCCGCAGAAAATTTTTTTCATACAATTTTTTTTTTAATTCGAAATTCGTTAATTCGTAATTCGAAATTTATTTTTGTCCGCGCACGAAATCTTGTTCATGTAATTCGAAAAAAAAATGATTTTTGCGAAATTAAATCAAATATTTCGTAAATCTGAATCTAAAAGTCAGCCGTGGCGGTAAAATGCCGAAAAATGTATTTTTACGTGGTTATACATCGTCCTAATTAGTATTATTATTTTGTAAATCTGAATCGATTTACACTGGAATGTCGTACTTTTTCAAATTTATTTCGAATATCCGAGTTTGAAGGGCCGAGAAAATACGTTTTACGCGGATATATGTCGTAGTTTTACGAGTTTACACCAAATATCTGAATTTAAAGGGTAGGTCTTGACGAAACTCGGCCGCGAAATTTCGATTTACGCGTAAATGTATCATATATTTAGGAATTTATTTAGAATATTTGAATTTAAATGGCCCGCTGCGACGGAAATCAGCCGCGAAATCTCGATTTACGCGTAAATATATCGTATTTTTACGAATTTATTTCGAATATCTGAATTTTAAAGGGCCGGCCGCGACGGAATACGGCCGCGAATTCTCGTTTTACGCGGAAATATATCGTATTTTTACGAATTTAAATTCAGATATTTGAAATAAAAGGCCGGCCGCGAGGGAAAATTACCGCGAAATCTCGATTTACGCGGAAATATATCGTATTTTTATGAATATCTCAATTTAAAGGGTAGGCCGCGACCGAAATCGGCAGAGAAATCTAGATTTACACGTAAATATATAGCATTTTTACGAATTTATTGCGAATATCTGAATTTAAAGGGCCCGCCGCTACGGTAATCGGCCGCGAAAATAAAGAAATAATTGGTATTAATACGAATTTACAACTAAAATACCATCCGGATTTGAAGAGGCGGCCGAGAAAATCGATTTACGGCGTATTTTTTTTTTTTTTTTTCATAAAATTTCGAATTATGTGGGAATTCGTTAATTCGAAATTTGATTTTTGATGTCCCGTGGATTTCGAATTAACGAGGTTCTACTGTATTCATTTTCGGGAAATCGACAGTTTACATTTAGTCAGTTTGTACGTAAGTATTATATAGTAAAATAAAACAAATTATGGATTTCCTCCTTGTGACTTTACCTCTACTGAGACAGCATAATATGGAATAAGTAAATTGAGAAAGGAATATGAATTAAAAAATTTATAGAAAACAAAAGATTATATAAAACAAAAATTTACAAAACAATACATTTATAGCCATGGAGAGAGATTGTAGATATAAATCAAATCATAATAGAGATATAAACAATAGAGACATAAACATTATTCACAAACCATCAGAGAAATATTCTTTTATGGACCTCTTGTATTTGGTAAGTTCGCAACTGAAAATATCAACCTTGGATAATACGCTATTGTAATTATTGCATGGTCTGTTCAGGCAAAAATTCTGCTTAGAGTTCGTTTTTCTTTGATCAACCCTGAACCTTTGATGTATCTCATAATATTTAGCCAGCGTTAGCAATGTAAGGGCCTGAAAATAATTTTTTTACAACTTGATTACAAAACATCCACGTTCTAAAAATATAATATGCATGTACATATTATATATATAAACCTTCCAGAAGAAATTTTCTAAATGATAGTGAAAACCCTATCAAAATTAGTTGCATAGTTTAGAAGAAGTAAGTGCACAAAAATCCAGACGCGGACAGCGACTTTATTTTATACTATTTAGAGAAAATGAATTATAAATTTAATGATTTAATTTTTTTTTAAATAACCTAATAATATGTGATAAACGGTGGATTCATTGGCTTTAAACTGCAGTAAGCAGTTCATATGTTTCAGTATTAAAATTTGAAGGTATGGCATTAATTAAATCGAATAGACGAATCGAAAACCGAAACCCAGAAATCTCTCAAATCGCTCGAGTGTCTATTCGTATACGGAGATACTTACAAGCGACTAGAGTATTGTGCGCGTAGTATACGCGTCGCTCGTGAAACAACATTTAGCATTTGACAGAGACAATAGCTTTTAATTTTTGTCTGAGAATATGTTTTTAAGTTTCAGGTTAAGTTATAATTACAGTTTACACGATAAAAACCAAGGGAAAACGATTTTAGAAACTTCATCTATGTTTGCGTTAAAAATTTAAATATTTTTTTGTAATTGTGTATGTCGAATTGTAATAATAAAATCTGAAAGAATCTTTCATCCGCTTTCAAAGGCAATATTTTATTTTGAAATACATTAAAAAACAGCGAATCTATTTGAAATTGAATGTCAAGTGGGTATTATTATTTTTTTGGTAAACTAATGTTTAAGACAAGTTTTTTTATGCATAGCACAAAGGGTAACAATTATTTTACAAGCAATAATTATTCGCCTGAAACTGAAAATCTCCTGATAAAAGATACATAAAATGCATAAAAAATCTTGTCTTAAACATCAGTTTACCAAAAAAATAATAATTAATATTTGACAAGTTCAAGTATTTCACCTAAAAATTTAGACAATTTGTCTCGACGCCATCTAGTGAGAGAGTTAGCACTTACAATGCCTTTCTCATATAAAATAAAGTTGGTTGTTTTCAGGTGAAAAAATGTAACAAGCAGTAATTGTTGAATGAAACACTAGTATATATTGAATTATTTCGCGGATAAGAGATAGGCCGCCATAGCTCAGTGGTCAGAGCTGTCGACTGGAAATCGAAGGGACACGGGTTCGAGTCCCGTTGGCGTCATGTATCTTTTATCAGGAGATTTTTCAATGTGGATGAGTGTTTCAGGCGAATAATTATTGCTTGTAAAATAATTGTTATCAAGTGGGTATATTTGATGACATGATATTATTCTGTCGAGGCCCGAGGGGTTAAATGTTGGAAAATATACTCACTCAGCAAGCAGACGCTGTGATCTGATGCAACTGAGCAGATGCATTTCTGGATGCGAGGCTGAAACATTTCAAAATAAAAGCAAATAAATAACACAGAGAATCAGTAAAAAAGGCAAAACAAATATGAGATTTTTTTATCATAAAAATTTATATAGGTGGCAGAGAAAGATCATTAATTTTATTCGTTCGACTGTATGTAAGTGTCTACAGCATGTGGAATGAGCTACTGGGATTTGTCCTTCCATCTTCACGTAATCGATTAATTCTGGTTTCTTAGCCTTCAAATTAACAACTTTTTTGTTGTCATTCGAGAGAACTAGAATCGCAGTTGAAAGTCGTTAATAATTTTAAAGTTAAGGACAATTCTTTATCCTTAAGTAGGAATAGACCTAATAAACCCCTTTCCAGCCGGGTGGCAAAAGGGTTTTCCTAAGGTGTATAGATAGGGGTGCTCTTGTGAGTTACAAAAAAAATTTGGAATGATCCAGTTTAACTGGCGTCCAGAACTTTGGTTTGAGCAGCTCATCATGCAATGCAGGACCATCACGACATAAGTCAAAATTCTCAGCAATGATGAAACGATTTAAGAAGAAGCACAGTGGCACAATGTGTGTGTGTGTACAAGAATCAAATATACTCACGCTGCAGGCATCAGGGGGCACCAGCAGCTGTTGGATCTCTCCGGCGTGGACACAGAATCGGTTCAGCAAAGTGCCGGCGTACAGATCCCAGAGACAGACAGCAAAATCAACTCCACCGCTCAGCAAATGCGATTTGTCATATCTAGAATACAAATTAAATACTTTGTGATTTTTATTTAATTTTAAGAATAGGATTTGTGTCTTAAAATCATAAAGCTTAATGTGGTGAACGTATGTCTGTCGGTATGAAAGAGACAGGCATATCTGAGTGAGACAGCATGACCGAGACGTATAAAAAGGCGTGTCTGTTGTAACTCGTCCTCTCTTAACAACAACATCTCGAATACTGTACATTAGTAATAACACTAAATAAACCAAATAGTATGGAGTATCCAAACGACTATTATTTACATCTTATCTGAGTGATCGACACGGCAGATCACCACAGTTGGCGCAGCCGAAAAAGGAAGCTGAACGGCCGCAAAATTCTTCCTGGAGGAAGAACCGTAGCCGCAGCTGAAAGAACTACAGTTGGAGCAGCCGAAAAAGGAATCTGAACAGCTATTAAATTCTTCCTGGAGGAAGAACTACAGTTGGAGCAGCCGAAAAAGGAAGCTGATCAGCCATTAAATTCTTCCGGGAGGAAGAACCACAGTAGGCGCAGCTGAAAGAACCATAGTTTGGTTATAATCCCACCGAGCACCGCGGAAGGGATTATTGTCGCATAAAAAATAAAATAATTTGGGGGCAGCTTCACGGACAGTATCGGACATTGAAGGAGCATCAAGGCAAGGAACTGGTGAGGAGATTCAAGGCGCTGAGCTCAAGGAATCAGCAGCCGAGAAACCGGATGAAAAACGGATCCAGGCAGCTTGTACGGGGACCCGACACGGGAAGGCGTGGCGGTGGTGACCGGACGAGAAGGACGACCAGGAATCCGGACGGAGCCAGAAGACGGTCGGACGCGGAAGGGCGGCGATCGGCGGCAGCATCAATCATCAGATTCGTGAGTTGAGTGCTGTTTGTTGTTGTTTTTTCTGATTATTGGTAATCTGTGTGGAAATGGAGGGAGTGGGTTTACCCAGGTTTTGTCACCTTAGGGACGGGCTGGAGACGTTCGTGCTACAGTTTGAGCAGTTGATCCTCGTCAATGATGACAAATTTAAATCCGAGGATAAAAAGAGGGCGGTTTTAATATCCCACCTACACACAGACACGATTAATCTACTGATAGATTTATGTTTTCCAAAAAAAATAACAGAATTATCGGTTGAAAATATATTTTTGTTATTAGGAAACCACATTGGTGTTTCAAAGAATGTGTTTAAGGAACGTGGAAATTTTTTTGCGGCGAAACAAAAAGTTGGGGAATCTATAAATGATTATATAGCTAGGTTACGTTGTCT
Organism: Hesperophylax magnus; assembly: GCA_026573805.1. Lineage (NCBI taxonomy): Eukaryota > Metazoa > Arthropoda > Insecta > Trichoptera > Limnephilidae > Hesperophylax > Hesperophylax magnus. The sequence continues at coordinate 3,976,033 of JAIUSX010000184.1, read as the reverse complement.
AACAAGATTCTGCAAATTTGAAAGCAGACTGGAAGAAAACTTAAAAGATATTTTTGTGACTGGTTTATTAGAAGGTCGTATTAAAGAAAAAATGTTTTTAGATGCAGAGAAGCTGACTTTAAAAAGTACATTAGAGTGCGCATCGGGAATGGATTCATTTCATAAAAATATTACGTGTATTAAATCCGAGAGTGTCGGGCTCATTTCTAGAAGTAAGAAAAATTTTAATAGTAGTGCAGGTAGGAATTATTCTACTTCACCGGCGCGGGCGAAAGACAAAAATGTTACAATTCCCAGAAAGAAATCAGTAGAACGTATACAACAGTTGAAGTGCAAATATTGTAATTTAAATAATCATGATTCCAGTAATTGTAGATTAAAAAACGTGACGTGTTTTAATTGCAAAAACAAGGGACATTTTAGTAAAAATTGTCGCGAAAAAAAACGGGAGGAAGTTTCATCTGTGTTTGTGAATTCAAGTGAAATAAATTCAAGGTTAACAAGTAATACCGATCCCATTTATTTATCGTTAAAAGTTAATAACGGTATCATCATAAAAGGATTATTTGACACGGGTGCAGGAATATCGATCCTATCGGATAAAGATTATTGGGAACATTTTAAAGATGTACAATTGAAGCCGAAGAATTTAACCCTGAAGGGTTACAATAATTGTAAGTTACAGTTACTTGGATGTTTAATTTTGTCAATTAATTTCAATGGTATTACTAAAATAATGGAATTTTGTGTTGTAAAGGATGGTTCAACCACTGTGCTAGGTAGAGACTTCGTAAAAGAATTTAACATTGGTTTTACGGGTTTCGAGACGGTTTCTTCACAGTTGAAAAGTGAAATACTCACGCATAATATTCACGACGTAAACAATAATAGTGTCGATACGTTAGTGCGTAAATATCCGGAGGTATTTTCAAGTAAACTAGGTAGATTCAATAAATTTAAAGTTCATTTAAAATTGAAAGAAAATGCAGAACCGAAATTCTGCAATCCGAGAAGTATTCCTTTCGCTTTGAAAGCGAAAGTTGAAACGGAATTGAACCGTTTACAGGAAGAGGGAATTTTAGTTCCGATTAGTTATAGCAAGTTTGCATCTCCTATCGTGCCCGTAGTTAAAAGCGATGGAAGCATTAGAATTTGCGGGGATTATAAATGTACTGTGAACCCACAATTGATTGTTGACAAATATCCCATGCCGAAGATAGAAGTTTTATTATCACAAATTTCGGGCGGAATAATATTTTCAAAAATTGATTTACGTCAAGCTTATTTACAGTTGGAACTAGACGAAGAAAGTATGGAATATACTACGATTTCTACACATTTAGGATTATTTAAATTCACTAGGCTAGTGTTTGGGATTAACAGTGCACCGGCAATATTTTGTAGAACTATAGCTTCATGTCTACAAGGTTTGAAGAAAACAGCGGTTTTCCTGGATGATATTATGGTTACAGGAGAAACGATAGAGGAACATAATGCTAATTTAAATGCAGTTCTTAATAGGTTAAAAGATTGCGGTTTGTGCGTAAATATTCAAAAGTGCAATTTTAACGCTTCATCGGTATGTTTCTTAGGGTTTGAAATCTCGAAGGAAGGGATTAAACCTATGGAAGATAAAACGAACGCAATTAGTAAAGTCGCGCAACCAAAAGATTTATCAGAGCTACGCAGTTTTTTAGGAATGGTAAATTTTTACCGATCTTTTGTGCCAAATATGTCTATGTTATTAGATCCTTTGCACAAATTATTGAAAAAAAATACGAATTTTGATTTTAATCAAGATTGCGTAAAAGTTTTTAATAAAATAAAATTAATTTTATGTGATAATCGAGTGTTAGCACATTACGATCCAAATGTTACTTTGAAGGTAGTTACGGACGCCTCAACGAAAGGTTTGGGTGCAACATTGTTACATGTGTATGAAAATAATTTACAAAGACCTATTTCTTTTGTTTCTCGTAAACTGACAGAAGCGGAAAAGAAATATTCAATTTTAGACCTCGAGGCTTGTGCAATTGTGTTTGCTTTTAAGAAGTTTTTCGAGTACATTTACGGAAGGGAATTCATTCTAGAAATAGATAATGAACCTTTATGTAGAATTTTTGGTGAAAAAAAAGGAATTCCTGTTTTAACTTGTAATAGATTACAACGTTATGGTGTAATTCTCTCATCTTTCAATTATAAAGTTCAATACGTAAAATCAACATTAAATTGTTCGGATTACTTATCTCGCGTACCTGTAGGAGATCCTGTTGAGGAAAATAATAACTTTGATTCAAGAATTTTGTGTTTATTCAAAAATAATAGCGAGATGCCAATAGATGTTGAGGAAGTTAAAGCAGAATCTAATACGGATAAATTATTATTAGAGATAAAAAATTATCTTAGAACAGGGTGGCCAAATAAAGTCAATAAGGATGATTGCAAATGGATTTATTGGATAAAAAGGAACGATTTATCAATAATTGATGATTGTATTTTCTGGAACCATAGGTTAGTAATTCCAATAAGTTTAAGGGATAAGATATTAAGCTTATTGCATAGATCTCATCTAGGGATTGCCAAGATGAAAGGGCTAGCTAGAGGCTATTTTTGGTGGCCAGGGATTGACAGTCAAATTGAATTTTTAGTTAGAGAGTGCGGAATTTGTGCGGAAATTCAACCATCACAACCCAAGAGTGAGTTAACTCCATGGCCGATAACGGAAGAAATTTGGAGTAGGGTTCATATAGATTACGTAGGGCCTATCGGAAATAAATATTTTTTGGTAATCATAGATTCAACCTCAAAATGGTTGGATTGCGTGGAAGTAAATTCACCTAACTCAGATAATACCATTAAAATCTTAAAGAGATTATTCAGTTATTTCGGTAGTGTACAAACCTTAGTTTCTGATAATGGAGCAGCATTCATGTCAGCAGACTTTAAACAGTTTTGCGAGAGAAATGGCATTAAACATTTAACAACACCTATAAATCATCCTCAATCAAATGGATTGGCAGAGAATGCAGTCAAAACGTGTAAAAATTTTTTAAAGAAAATATTGTTAGAAAAAAAATTTCAGTCAGGTTATAATGAGAAGTTAGAATGTTTTCTCATAGATTATAGGAATGCACCACACTGTACAACAGGGTTAGAGCCAGCAGTTGTAATGTTTGGTAGAAGGTTAAGGTCAAATTTGAATAATTTTATACCTAAAGGGGGGAAGGTAAAGGAAAATGTGATTGATAAAGATACCAAAATGAAAATGTCAAAATGTCAGGAAAATCAGAAATTCTATTATAGAAGGAATAACAAAGTATCTACGAATTTTAAGATTAATCAGAAAGTTATGGTTAGGGATTTTAGAGACCAAAACAATGATAAGTGGGTACCAGGGAAAGTACATAAACGTTTGGGAAATAAACTATATTTAATTGAGGTTAAATTGAATGATAAAATCATGTACTGGAAAAGACATTTTGATCAATTATCCAAACTGTGTGTATCATGGGAAAAGAACCCTAGTATTTTAATCCCTGAGTCTGAGACGAGGAGGCTATCGTTCGATGAGTACGATGTCTCCGACTTTGTTTCGGATGACAATCTAACGGGTGACCCTCTTTTTCCTTCCAGCTCCAGTGAACCCGTGGCGTCAACGTCGGGGAACTGGAAGGAGCGCCTTCGACCAAGGACAGAGAAATCAAAATAAGCAGCAGTCAACTCTCCGAATCAACATGGTTATAAATAAAAAAGAAAATGTTGTAAAATAATAATTAAATGTGTATGTATGTTTTATAATTATTATTATGATAATCATGTTGTGTTACTGTCTGCTGATTTAAGTGTGGAGGGATGTGGTGAACGTATGTCTGTCGGTATGAAAGAGACAGGCATATCTGAGTGAGACAGCATGACCGAGACGTATAAAAAGGCGTGTCTGTTGTAACTCGTCCTCTCTTAACAACAACATCTCGAATACTGTACATTAGTAATAACACTAAATAAACCAAATAGTATGGAGTATCCAAACGACTATTATTTACATCTTATCTGAGTGATCGACACGGTAGATCACCACACTTAATACTTCCTTAGAGCTTAGAGCACTCTCCCAGCAACTGAAAGGTTCAATTGAAGAAAATAAAAATATAAAAAGACTAACATACCTGGGTTACGAATAACCGGACAATATTTGAAATCTCCCTACTGCTATCGTTTTAAGAGGAAAATATTGATTTTGGCATCATGGAGGACTTACTTAGCAGCGTGCAATGCCTGGGTGCGAACTTGAAGTTTTAGATCCTTAACCTATAACTATTTTTGCATTTGTTTAATTCATATTGTTTGAATATTGTTAACCCCTGGAGCCTCCATATTTCAAAATGCTGATTGCACGGGAAATATTTTCGCATTACATTCAATTCCAGATAAATTCGCTGTTTATCAACATATTTGATGGAAAGACAGATTTTAGTATTATAAATCAACATAAATGATGTTAATAAAGGCGCTTACCAATGGTTTTTACCGTATAAACTGTAATTACCACATTACACGAAACTAAAAAAAAGATATCGAACTAGGCAAAGATATTACATATAAAAGTAGGGATTGAATTGCAAACCTTCACAAATATTCTTCAAATGTTGTCTCATAGAACTATTTAAACATTTTTGGGAGCGTCTAAATGCAAACACAAATAATAATAATAATATTTAGATAATTTGTGTAGCGCCGTTTTTGTGCAAAATTACCTCAAGGGCGCTGGTGTAAAGTCGTCTCTTTCTAACACTGTTCTAATCAAATAAGTTAATATCTAATTGTAAAACAAAATGAGATAGCATGACTTGTCAGGCTGGGAGAAATATCTTTAAAAATACTCAACGTTGTTTGATATGTGGGAGAAATATCTCCCGAAATTGGTCTAGGGGTTAATATTGTTTCAATAATTTGTATGTATTTCGCGGGAAACACTAAGAAAAGATCACCTTTGATGAACATGATGCGGATAGAGCAGGCAATTCACTCTCCCGCTGTGACCCAGAAGAAGTTGATGAGGAGGCCAATCTGAAAAAAAATGGAAAATAATAAATGTTATATTCCAGTCTTAAAAAAGTTAGGTTATGTCGGACACATTATTCTTTAATTTATTGTTACCGCGTGAATTTAATAATAATTAAATGAAAGTGATGTTTTTAACAATATAAATGTTTTATGTACCTATGTGTAGGTAAAAATAAATCGAAGAAATAAATGTTTATACATACTACGCTAACAATGAATTCAAAATCTTATATTATTAATTAATAATATTTTATCGTATAAACGAGATTAAAAGTGAGGTGACAGTTTTCTTGCAGATTCCCTAAATAAAAGGAATGTGTTTTCAAAATTTCGCATTATCTCAATTTTTTGACGTTCGGATTAAAAATGTGTATTTTAAAAAAGTAATCCATGTTTGTGTTCCAATTTATAAATATCAAGTTTATTTCAAATACAAAAATTTAACAGGTAACTTTTTCTAGTTTCTTAAATGGAATTTGTTTTCGACATCTTTAAAAAGAAGAAAAATTTAGCACATTTAAAATACATTGGAAATATTCCAAAATTCAATGAGAAATTTAAAGTTAGTATAACAGATAAACAACCCCCCTTTGACTGTGTAAACAATGTATATATCTTTCCATGAACTATTTTATGCCAGTTTCTCTATTAGTAATGCTGTCACATATACGGTCGTTTATTAATTGAATAAAATTTTCACAACGTTTTTTAATAAGACCGATTGTCTCAAACTTACCATGATACTGTTGGTGGGTTCCGTGTAAAAGCTGTAGCATTACCGTATGGGTGGCCGGAACGATCACAATGGAACCATCTTCCCTTCCCACAACGAGCCTGCTCTGTCCTGCCAGGTATACTGATGCCGTCAACTTTATTTCTGGAATAAAACATAAAATGTGTTAAAGCTAATTTAACAAAACCGGTTCATTAAATTGATTCAAGTGCCACCTGATAGAGAATAATCTGCTGCGCATATTTCATGGGCCAGACGAAACCTTACGATTGCAGGAAGGGATCTACAACAGGTTAGTGCACGTTTTTATTATACGTTTAGGCTTATCTTTGAGTCTATTTACACGCTCCAACATATATTATGGTACAACATATATCAACAGGTTCCATTCATCACCGGGCAAATGCGGAGATCGTCCTAAAAAGGTCATAGACGATCATAACACTATATATAAATAAAAATCAATGGGAATATACCACCAAGAGCACTTCTGACCGGTACACCAGGGGGGCACTGTTTCGTTAGGACTTACAACGCATGCTCTGAGAATGGGAAGGATATTGGAGTTTAATTAGCAGATTTACATAACAACCCGGAACCAATATAGAAATAAATGTAGGACATTTTCTTCATGATACGTATTTTAATGACGAGCTGTTGAACTGAAGAAGGAGTCGTAGAAAGGACCCATTCTCATGTGACAAATGTCAACAGTGTACAAATGTTGAGCGCGCGTTTGGCGTGCTTCTCAACTACCTGACGGTGCCAAAGAGATCAATGACACTAGCTCCTCGCAAAATCTTCTTCCGTATTTGGCTGCGCTTCTGATATTATTATTATTCAATTTTATATGACACCTCAAAAGAGAGCCCCTTTTTGAACAGTATAAAGAGAGGGAAACTATATCCTTAGATACTAGATTTCTTGATGTGGGTCTTAAAGAGGCCAGGATTATATGAAGGAGGAAAAACAGATACCGGTAGCTCGATCCACATCGCCAACATCAACTGCGAACGGGTTTTGTGCTTGTGTCTGTCTGTGCACAGCGAATCAATGCTGCTAGCTCCTTAGAGCAGGCTCCAATGAAATAGCTGTAGAACAGACTCAGCAAGCCTACATTACGTCTGTATGTACATTAGCATATTATTAGGGAAAAACAAGCATGAGTGGATTTTTTTTTTTTTTAATTTAGCTCCATACAAGAGGCCTTGAAAAAAAAAATTCATGTCATCTTTGGGGATGCTGTGTGAAGGGACTTTTTATGGAAAGGAAGGAGAGAAAGTTCTGGGAAGGAAAAAAGGTACGAGGGGTGGGTAGGAATCTGGGGGTCAAAGTGTCCAGGAGTGACGGACGTATGAATCCATCCCTCCCACTGCGGCGGCGCAAGGCGATGGGTCGAGAGAGTGCAGCTGGAGAAGTCAAAAGGTCTCAGTCAACCAGTCTCTCCCGATTCGGCCCGCCATGTTGACATGTAGTATCCGCCGCCAAGACCTAGACAGACCTCACCTCATGAACCCGGGCACCCCTGCTAAGTTACCAACAGTAGCGAACCACTTGGAGTGACCTATGGGAAGGGTGTTGGTTATCCAATAAATGTTTTCCAGGGCGGCAGTACTCATACCCGCCTGCCAAATTGAATTTTTTTTGTTAGGACTATATAAAATGATTTTGTCATGACAGTATAAAATGGTTTTGTTACAATATAAAATGGTTTTGTTAGGACAATATAAAATTGTTTTGTTATGACAATATAAAATGGTTTTGTTATAACAGTATAAAATGGTTTTGTTATGACAATATAAAATTTTTTTGTTATGACAATATAAAATGGTTTTGTTAGGACAATGGTTTTGTTATAACAGTATAAAATGGTTTTGTTATGACAATATAAAATGTTTTTGTTATGACAATATAAAATGGTTTTGTTATGACAATATAAAATGGTTTTGTTAGGACAATATAAAATGGTTTTGTTAGGACAATATAAAATGGTTTTGTTATGACAATATAAAATGGAATGTATGTGTACCTGGTTCCTCGGGATGGTTGAGCTGATCCAGTATTCCAACTGGTCCGGGGTTCATCTCGGCCCAGGCCATGCTGAGACTGGTGCTCACAGTCGGAGCTATGGCTGGAAACAAAACAAATTTTTATGAAATAAAAAATATTATTTATTTATTTATTCATTTTCGGGAAATCGACAGTTTACATTTAATCACTTTGTACATAAGTATTATACAGTAAAATAAAACCAATTATGGATTTCCTCCTTGTGACTTTAACTGAGACAGTATAATATGGAATAAGTTATTTAAATTTGTGAGAAAGGAATATGAATTAAAAAATTTATACAAAACAAAAGATTACATAAAACGAAAAATTTACAAAACAATACATTTATAGCCATGGAGAGAGGTTGCAGATATAAATCAAATCATAATAGAGATATAAATAATAGAGACATAAACATTATTCACAAACCATCAGAGAAATATTCTTTTATGGACCTCTTGTATTTGGTAAGTTCGCAACTGAAAATATCAACCTTGGATAATACGCTATTACAATTATTGCATAGTCTGTTCAGGCTAAAAAATTATTTATACATTTTCTTACTGAGTGTGCACCGACTTCCGTTCTACAATATTTTCCGTAGAAGAGGGAAAACGCTGACAGGATGCGCAAAAAACTTCAATCTTTATAAGTGGAGGATACAACAACTATACCTGGAGGGCGCTGAGTGGTCACCATATTAGCGGGGGCCCCCTCTGGCACCGACCACACGGAGATGACCCCCTCGGAGTCTCCCCTCAGAAGCAGGAGTCTTTTGCCCCTCGTGGCGGGAGTGGCCCCCCCTCCACACATCCTCATTGCTGGGGGGCACGACAGTGTCTAATGAACAAAATAATTGTTTTTTTTAGCAGATGAAGTTGTTTTGCTGCAACTGATGTTGCTGTTGCAATAATTAACCCTCCAATGGCAATGTGGCCTGTCCAGGCCATGTAAGAGGTGTGGGTTATAGATAAAGGCAGGTGTGCAAATAATGAATGATTGTGTCAAAATTTTGTGTATAACGGGACAAACATCCTGTTTGCACGTACAGTATCAACGATGGCAAGTCCTTTTTCCAACAGAATTCTGGCCAAGTCGAGAGAGGTAAAAAAGTTATTGCAGTGTGCTGTTCAGCCGGTATAGCGATACTTGTCAACTAAATCCAACACCACTTGTGTACCTTGATTCACTTCACGATCAGCATCTGGAATTTTCCTGTGTAAATTTGATCTCTGATCGGGTAATTGGTATCCGAATGGAAAACCCACCAGACCTTGATGCCATATGCGATGGCCTTTCCAGGCCATGTGGTACAGTCCTGGAGGTTTTTGTCTCAATTTTTATTTTATTTTACCAACTAAACGCAAACTCTTCAGCAATAGCATCATTCAACGCAACTCGCAGAGTTGTATAGAATATTGATACCGCTTGTCAAAAAGTCAAGGAAAAAAAGAAAATCACTATTGAAAATCAAAATGGCTTAGCCAGGCACCATTGCCCCATATGGGGGTTAAAGTTGTTGCAATAATTGGTGCTATGTTATTGATGTTGCTATTGCAATAATTGATGTTATTATTATGTTGTTGATGTTGTTATTGCAATAATTAATGTTATTTTTATGTTGTTGATGATGCTATTGCAATAATTGATGTTTTTGTGATGTTGTTGCTATTGCAATAATTGATGTTTTTGTTATGTTGTTGATGTTGCTATTGCAAAAATTGATATTTTTGACATGTTGTTGATGTTGCTATTGCAAAAATTGATATTTTTGTATGTTGTTGATGTTGCTGTCGCAATTGATGACCCGGCTGTATTCACCATATAAGTTTAATAGATAATAACTTACTTTGTCTCCAGGCTGGGCCAGTAATCCATACAAGATTGGATTGTCAGAGTCGACGGTGGGGCCGTGGAATCCCTTATTGTCCGCAATGCTACTGTTATGATAAAAAAATATTTATATTTAAATAGCCCATCTCACAAGCGGGTAAACCTCTAAGCTTTTTATCCAAAAACCAGAAAAATTATGTTCCAAAATATTTCATCGTATTATCAAAGCAGATAATGATCGAATGAAGCATCAAAAACTCTCAAACCGTAAGCTCTGCTTTCATGAAATTTTTTGTTCTAAAATTTAAAACACAACTATTTTCAGCTCGCAAAGTAATTGCCATAAATTCAAGATTCGATATATTAATTTTAAATAAAAAATATTATGAACATATTTTTTAAATGTTCAATACCAACAAAGTATTGCAGAAACAACAAAAAAGAAAAAGTTGTTTAAAATGTACCGTCCGAAGATGCCCGTAAGAGGTGCAACCGCACTTGTCAAAATAAAACAATTAGTCATGGAACATTTTCTGATTAATAGAATTTAATAAAGCTGCGATTACGAGGTCCAAAAGATATTATTGGTTTACTAAATAGATAACAAAAAAATAGAACATAATATAGTGCACATGAGACAAAATGGATGACATACAAAACATACGAAACAAAAAGTAGACAATTCAAGCGGATAATTATTAAAAACTAAAAAATAAAATACCTACTTAAGTAAAAGAAAAATCTTTTAAAAAAATACCTACTTAAGTAAAAAAAAAATTTTGAAGAATGCCAAAGCTTTAAAAGAGCTGCGTGGCCATTGGAAGGCATACACATGATAATATATATAATATTCAGTTTAATTTATCAAAAAATATAAATTTATCAAAAAATTTAAATTTATCAAAATATATAAATCAAACAATTTAAATTTATCAAAAAAATAAAAATTTTATTTATAAAAAAAATATTTCTTAGATTATTGTGAATAACCACCCACCAAAGTTTTGCAGTATGAGTGTGAAACACGGAGTATATACTAATATTATGTTTTTTTTGCAACACTGACTGAATGATATAAGTGTCAGTCTTCAGGCAAAAAAAAAGTGTAGCTAGAAAATTATTTTCATCTTGGGATTGCCTTATCACAATACTTTCTGTGACAAAGGTATTTTGAAAAAATATATGTACACGGTATCTGGAAATTCCTAGTACAAAAGGAAAACTGGTGAATCTACATCACAAGGAGAACCCAAAAAACCTTTTTTTTTTTCGTTGTGAGCATTTCTACATTTTTATTAACATTCTTAGTTATATTTCTGCAGTTAAAGGGTTAAAAAACTTATGCTTCGACGCATTTTAAAACACAGTAAACTGATAGTAACTCCGTAGCGTAAAATTCCAAAGAAAGCTACTAACTAAAATTATTCAACAAAACTGACGTAGATTCATCAGTTTCTTGCTTGTATCACTAGTTCCTGGACGCCATGAACATACATATATATATATATTTTTTAAAACAATTATACTACACTGAAAACCACATGGAAACCGGCTCCTTGATATAAATAAAGATAATTATTCAGAAATTTGAGATTGTAAACATTCAAAAGGTAAAGCATACAAAGCTCAGAGAAGAATACCACTTTACTAAGCTTTGTAAAAAAAATTATGGTCAAACCAATTACATCGTTAGTAAAACAAATGTGATTGGGATGTTATTTTTTTACCGAGACTCTTATCCTTATTACATTAAAATTAATCTTATTAAGACCCTGAATTCCTAATTTCTACCTAAATTTAACGTATTTCCCTTGAGCACTTCTTTTCAAGCTCTTTAAAAAAATATATTTATGTATATATTTTTGTTATTTTTTAAGACAATCTCTATGCATTTGCCGAGTAGGATAAGTATCATATGAAATTTCCTCAATAGAAAGAATACTCCAAAAATTATAAAAAACACATCTGTTCTGTTATTTAACACCTTGTAGGTATGAAAAATTCTGTGTTTCAAATTCAAATATTCGGATATTTTCACTTACACCTATTAATTATAATATATTTTTTTAATATTAGTGAGCTCCCTTTAACATTTGTATTTACAAATATCCCTTTCAAACCGAATTCTTATTTTTTTAACACTTACTACGGAGTCTTAACCTACTAATCACTAAGGTGTCTTAAATTTTGATTAATTTTGGCATAACAAACTAACCATCATGCCATTCTTTATGGGTTGGCAGAGATGTTGGACCGTCAAACAGATCTGTCTTGGCAGACAATTCTTGCTTCATTCACATTCATACATCGTCTCAAACATACCTTTCTGTTAAATATGATTTAAGATTTTCACGGCCAAAAGTATTTTTGTTTTTTTTTTTGGATGTTATGCCGTGTTGCGCTAACTCCTTCTTTAGCCAACGTTTCGGACAACGTTACAGTGTCCATCATCAGTGTCACACATCTGCCCAGACGATGAACACTGTAACGTTGTCCGAAACGTTGGCTAAAGAAGGAGTTAGCGCAACACGGCATAACACCCCAAAAACAAATGACAAAAATACCTTTCTGTTATTCTGACTCTTGACATGATTGCAATGCCTTTCTCGGGCGTGCCCGACTTCTTTGGCATTGGATACAATTTTTTTTCGTACCGAAACTTACAATCTGTTAAAATCAATGCATGTAAAGAAATGTTAGATGTCACAAAAACTTACATATGTATTTTAAATTACTGTGATGTTAATTTCAAATTGTATTTAATATTTGATGTTAGCCGAACTCAACGCGTATCTGGGATGGAAAAAAATTACTGCCGCCACACAACAGACAGTGTTAGGAAGCAACGGGTTAAATTGTGAGAGATAAATTAGTATTTATAATTCTTAAAAAAACATATTTTTGAAAAAGTTTGAAATAAAGCTTGAAAAATAACGCAAGCCTAATTAACACCAGGAGATTAATTCTGTTATTCATTATTTTAAAAAAACTGCAATGAATTTTCTTACCAATCACATTCTCCTAACAGTTGGACAGTACCACACTGGGCTGCTCTGATAAATTTAATAATAATTAATTAAAATTTTGTAGACATCTATTGAATTTCAATAAATCACGTTATCGCGATTCTGCACCGAACACTACACTTTTTAACATTCACAAGGCCGGTCTAGACTTTGTTGGTCGATGGGTAGATTGCGTGCCATTATAGTGACAACTTAATTGGAGATAATAAAAAATACTAATTTTGGTTATGGGTGCGTAAAGTAATATATCTCTGCGTAAAATTATTCATGTTCAATGAACTCAAATTCGCTATGAAATTTTCGAAAATGGAACCGATAAATAGAATACAGACAAGCGATAAAGTAGGTACCAAAATAATTAATAATTAATTAATTTTAAATATCTATTTCTTTTATTTAAATTTTTGACAAGCTTAGTGATTTTTCAAGTTTTAACGTGACCTTATGAAAAATTGACAATATTCGTTTTTAAAACGATCCCGAGGCAAATATTTTATAGATAATTTCTGCTTCACAAATCCTACAATTATTATAATATCACATGATTTTTCATGAATCTGCTTTATTTAAAAACAAAAAATTTGAGTTTAAAAAAAAATTAAGATCCCATCGAAACATAATTGGTCTAACCATAATCGTTCATATTATATTTATTTTATGATAAAAATAAGAGATGCAACGTATAGTTATTCGGCCGAATACCGAAAATTCGACAGCGCTCTCGGCCTAACGCCAAATATTATCGCTACTGCCAATATGCAAAGTGAGGGGATAGAGAAAGGTGCAATTGCAAATGAGAAGATGTTTAATTGAAAAGCGTGTCTCGACCGTAAGGCAAACCCTTACAACTGATGGTCTGCAAATGCAAAACTAATGAAGTTTGCTAAAAAAAATTCACCTTTCAATTTTCTAAAGCTGGTATAGTCTACGAAGAAAAATGCAATCGACTGTTACCGGCAAACACAGTTTTTGTTCACCACAATTTGCCTGTTTGATTTTGAATACTAAATAACGTAATACTCTTTTATTGAATAGATTTTTTTTTTTGGGTTTTTATTTTCGATATTAGGTATTTGAATTCGGCCGAATGGTAGATAGTACATATTTGGTTGAATACGGAATATTAAAAAAATAGACGAACATTCATTGCATCTCTAAAAAAAATAATTCATTGCCACCACCAGAAAGAGAGTGAACTAATAAAAAGAATAATAAAGAAATCTGAAAGAAACATAGAAAACAAACAGAAAGTTTAATAAAGGTAACGAAAGTAAGGAAATCTGAAAGAATAAGAAGCAAACATAAGGCGGAAGTTAATTGAGAGTGTTTCTTCTGACCTACTCATTGCACGACCGCGCAGCTTGCTATAAAATGGAAATAAAATATAAATAATATAGAATTGTGAGCCAAAACATTCATAAGATTGCACTTATTACTAGAAATTGTAAAGAAAACCTCCTGAAAACTGACTACAGTGAAACCCACTTACATGGATCTCTCTTAACATTTGGAACACCAGACCCTTTTTGAGGGAAATCATAAATGGAATAAAAAATGAACTCTTAAGTGTTTCAAGTGCAAGCGATTATGTTTAAAAAAATGTATGCACTTTCTCATGGTGTACAGGTATAAATCGCATATCAAAATATTCCTGCTAGAGCAAAATTCCAATGCCAGCAGACCATTAACGGTATGTCGAGAAAATTTTTTTTAAAAACTTTTCCACGTATAAGGTTTTGCTAACTTTACAAGAGAGTTTCACTGTATGCGCTTGATAAAGAGGTTTGATTGTAAAATTGCAAGGTTATTTACAACAGGGTTTTAACCATTACCTTCCTATATAAAAGCATAGACAGACATCCAAGATGGCCGCAAATCTCATTCAAACATAATATTATGTACATCTAAAGCCGGGTCTCCTGCGCACAAAATGTTTTTATTACATATATTATATACAAATGTATATGGTCAGGCTCCAATGTTTCACTCCAATGTTTTGAAAACATTTTGTGTGCAGGACCTGCCTAAATAGATGAATAAATTTTGGAATGAATATGATTCTGTTAACCACGAGATGTTTTAATAGATTGTCTAGTCTATAGTTAGTAATAAAAGGGAATGGAAAAACATACATATTTGCACATCGCCTTTGAGGTGATTTTTCATAAAAACGATGCTATACAAGTCATCCAAATACTAGCATTATTATTGAGAATGTTAGAGTTTACAATTAGAATCCTGTTGCAGTAACCCCGCAAATTTTCATAAATATACTTACGTAAAATTGAAAATGGTAATTTAATTATAATAAATTTTTAAAATTACTAAAAAACAATTTTTTTTTTTAACTCTTTCTACACTATTAACATTATAGTGACATTGCGATAGCGCTTAAAAACATGGATGTGTTATTTCACCAAAACATCTAGAGAGATACCGCAGGGGGCCTACTCTGTATCTTTTGAGTTAACAAACCAGTAAGTTCGTGGTTTGACCTTTCCTTGCCGGTGCTATCAACTGACTGAACATCGTCTCAAATTACTAAAATATCTCTGTAAATATACTAAATGCAGAGTTCATACTTAAGGTATCCCTCCACAATACATTTAAGTATTGCATGAAATAATTACAATATATAAATATTTACCGAGTGTATAGCAACGGAGAATGGGAAGTTTTTAACACCTTGAGGGAAGGGTTAATATGGGTTTGTGACGTGGCTAAACTGGCGGTAAGGAAGCTTTGAAAAATACAGACTTGGCCATCAGGTGCGAATTTAAGTACTGAAATAAGAATGGAATAATTTATTTTGTATGAAATGGAATACTCTCCGAGGAGAGGTATGCTGGGTCTTATGTAGACGGAGGCCACTGAAGTAGCGCAGCACGAGGACGCCTGGAGGCGCTGCGTCCAGACGGTTGGTCTCCGACCCGAATAGGACAAAGGAAAGAAAATGAGATGAGATCTTAAATGGTCACTGAGAAACAGCCTTTTGTACTGCTTACGCTTACTTATAGTTTTAATAATGTAACAGCAATTTTCTTTTCTGAAGTCAAATAACGAGTTTGAATCGTGATGTATGCAAGCAAAGCATCCGCGAAGTTACTGTGTTTGTTTCAACATTTGCTGCGATACCTAAATCTAGATGTTTTGGTGCACTATGTTTAGGGTTTCAAACATTGAAATTCTGTGCCCCATTGGGTGTCAGTTCTATACCAAATAACGACAAATTAAAAGGTACGTATTTCATTGAACCAAATAACTGATTTTATTATATTCTATGATTCACGTCATTCAAAGATGTTTATTTGCAAAAAGTATTACTGACCAGTAAATAAATAATGTTACATTTGGCTAAATATAAAATGAAAATAGACAGTGCACAGTAAAATAAGATTCTCGAACATGATAACTTTGAATGCTTTTTAAATTACTGTAGTCAAATTAGAATGCACTGAATGACAAAAATTCGTTTTACTTTCAGCCCAAGCACAATAGATAGAAAAAAAAAAAAATTTTTTAGATAGGTGTCTCATATATTGTGTAAATCAATTGAATCTACAAAGGAATTTGTCATTCTAGTATAATTAGCTAGTAACTGGGGCAGTTACATATAGTTTGCGCAATTAGAGTTATTTGTGAAAATGTATATATACGCTTCTACTACAAATTACTAAAGATAGTAATGACAAATTTAGCCACTCGGGCATATATAAACATAATTGTAATGACTGTTCTGCTTTTTACATCGAGAAAATGACCCGAAATGTAAACATAAGAGTAAAAGAAAATCTCCGATGTTTAAATAGTAATGCATTTTCAGAATTCGCGAACCATTTATTAGAAACTAATCACTCATTTGATAAAAATTCTGGAGCTAAAATATTACATAAAAATAGAATCCGAATTAGGGTAAACAATTTAGAAGCCCTCGAAATTAAAAAAGCTGTTAATAATAATTCAAACATAATTAATAATCAAAAAAATTCAACCAATAGTACCATTTTGAATTTATTCTGTTAACCTCCACTGAAACTGTTTACTCCCACCCCCTACCTACCCTTCCTATAATATTTTGTCTTCCTCTATTCCATCCTCTCTAATATTCTTGTTTCTCTCTATTCTATTTCTATATCTTTCTGTCACCAATAAGGTTCTTTCTTTCCTATTTGTATCTCTTTCACTCATTGTTTTATTTTCTTTTATATATATATATATGTGTGTCTCTGCACGTAATTATCTTTAGTTAATATAATAAGCCCTGACGAAGCTTGAGATAAGCGAAACCCGGTTGGCTGTCATTATTAATTCAAATAAAAAGTGGTGTATTACAAAGTGTGTTTTTTCAATTAATATATGTAAAAGTAGTTTTAGATGCAATAATGTATGTAAAAGCGTATTTTTGATGTTTTAAAAAACAATCTGTAACTCTTCAAATCAGTTTTTAGTTCCTTCTGAGCATTTACGTTTTTGACATGGGAGGTATTTTCGCATTAACGATGAAATGTCACATTGAATTTTTAATTACACATAATTAATCAACAATATTTGCTAAACCTATTCAGAGCTTAAAAGCTGAATCTAAGAAGTATTATTTTTTTAAATATATTAAAAAAAAAAAACAGAAGTATGAATGCTCACCTGAAAAATTACCTGAAATTACCTGAAATATAACCTGACATTTGAGATTTTTATCCCCAGGTCTTCAATTATAAAGAGCCATATTTTTTGTTATTACCTGAACGGTGCTGTGCAATTTATTACATAAAAATAACTAATAATACATAACTAATGTAAGAGTTATTCAGAATAAATTCAAATGATGGAATTATGAGACACCTATCAAAAATACAGTTTTATCAGTAGTAAAATATATTACCTACATACATGGTGGATGAGTGTGCAAAAAGTTAATAAACGTTTAAATTAAACATAGTTCATCATTGTATGCATCTTCATTGTACTACCGCGATAAGTAAAAACACGGTGTTTTCCTTGAGAGCTTCAAGGAGACACTGTGTTTTTACTTACCACGGCAGCGTAAGTAAGGTTAGACATATAAGTATGTATAATACTTATCATTAATGTGATTAAAAACACTATTTAATATATATTTTTTTTTAATTCGATAGGACACTGGCATCATATTTTTTTATTATTGTATTGTTATGCAATTTTAACTTCTTATGAATTTTATAATATATCTATTTGAATTTCATTTTTGTTTTCAGTATTGAATAAATACAAATCTTGGAAGTAGAAATTAACCCACTTTCCAACATCTGAACGAGCTGAAACTCGGCAGATAGACTCGTTATTGATGACAATGACATCTATCAACTTTTGGTGTCAATCAAGTACACACAATTGGACATATACGCATTTCTCTGAAATCGGAAGACGTTACAGCAGTTAATATACGAAATAAATGTCGGTCCTACTCGATTGGCATCTGGCAAGGTTGGTAGCGCAGTTAACTCCGCTTCCAAGGAAAGAAGGTTCAATCGCCAGTCAAACCGAAAAAAATTGACACAGGGAATGGGACATGTCATTAAAATTTTTAAGCAATTTGGCATTTTTAAACATATTCCCCCTCACTTCAAATTGTTCTCGAATAGCTCCGTCCAGAGCCTTTTAGGTTCATGTGTTGTACTAATGTACTGTCTATCAGGATTGCTGAGTCATAGGGAATTTCCCTGAATTGCGGGGAATTTCTAAGAATTTAAACCGGTTGGTATTTTGTAGGGAGAACCTTGATGTGGGAATAATGCAGATATTCTACAATATGAGAACTGACATAAATAATACCAATTAAAAGAGCATTTTCCGATTATGCAACAACAATGAAAAATAATATTTACAATTACAAGTGATAGTAAACCGTAATTACGTTTCTTTTCGTAGCAAAAGCCCGAACGAAAGAGGTAATCCGAAAATGACTAAATAATAAAAAAAAGCTAATTTCAAAAGAATTTAATTCAATTTTGGAGTACCTCACTCCACATGGCTCAATAGTGTTTTTAATCATACTAAATACACATTATAAGAATCACCGAACAGACAATCCCTAGAAGTGTTATTTAAAATTTAACTGGGGTCACCAGTTTACCTACGTAAGTTGACAATCTTGATAGGTCCACAATACACTTCAATGGGTTCATCTTTTCAGTGATTAGAATGAAATTCCACTACATATATCAATTAGCGGATAATAATATATTAAGTAATAATTAGTAATCATATATCATAAGCAGTTATGTATCTTCGATGAGTATTTGTTACAAAGATTCATAAAAAAACAATGTAATACAACTGTATTGCTTTCGAATAAATTATGTATCTTCTTCAGCTTTGTAAAAATATTTAATAAATATCGAAGTATTATCGCAATCAAACGTAAAATCCTCTTCCAAGAGCGTAATTGTTGAATAATGAAACTGTACCACACTCGATTGGGCGATGTTGTGAGGTGGGTCTGAAGGAAAGTGTTAATCTGGGTCTAGAAGAGACCCTCAATAAATAAATGAGAAATTAAATCCCAACATACAAGCAAATTAAAAAAAAAGTTGGTTTAGGTTAGGTTAGACGTTCAGATGAAGCGATTAAAGAGTGTTAGCAAAATTTGAAGCTTTTCAATAATATCGATTCTGGTTGGAAGTAATGTGATTGTGGGCACAATTTTGGGCGATTTATACAATATTATTTTAAAAGTTTTTTTGAATTCTTGTTCATTATTTATTTTGAGATTTGTTGATTTCATACCGACCCATGTGGGAATGGCCTTACTGTTGACCGACAAAAACGAGGTAAGTATAACGTTACACGTACTCCGCCAGATTTCAATTGTTTAAAAAAAGTTTTTTTCATATTATTCAATCGACTGGAATTCTTATTCGAAAGGGAAAAATCTATTTTAAAACTACGTCTCGTGCATTAAAATTTTGAATTTCATGTGGACGATACAAAGTTTTCCAAGTCTTTAACAAACGAGCATTTGAAAATGAGCCACTGAAAACGCTTCATCTGAACAGGATCTACAATATTATTGTAGTGCCAGGATTGAAATAGCTTACACATAATAATGAATAAATATTTCTTACTTGGCGGGCAGCTTGAACATGTAGCCCTTTCCTTCGTCGGACCAGATGAGGACTCTATCGGGGGACAGAAAGTCCCCGGACATCCAGCGCTCACCCACGGGAGCGTTGATGGAGCACAGTACCGAGAAGTCTCCTAAAATTTAAAAAAAAAATGGATAAAAGTCAATTGAACGTAAGTCAATACGTTGTAACAGATAAAACATCTCACCCCGGTTTAATCTTTAACATCAATAATGATTCAATATCTTAACATCGTTAGCAATTCCGAGCGACTTGAAATCATGACAAGCATTTCCACCAGCATCATTTCCCAAAGAAACAGGATCGAGTGTGGTTGTGTTGCAGCCAATAAAACGCTCTTTCGACAATGCATTTTATCAACTTTTGGTGGTACCCATGCACACATAAATTTACAGCAGTTAACATTCTAAATAAATGTCGGTTAATAATAAAATAAATTAAAATAAGTTAAATAAATTAGGTGTTAGCGTTGTTGACTGTAGTCCCTGGGGGGAGGAAGGTTCAATCCTCAGTCAAACCAATTAAAAAAAAAAAATTTAAAGACATATTTAGAGTTTACAGCAGTTAAGAGCCTGGCTCTGGGAAGGAAGGTTCATATCTTTTCATAAGCCAGACTTTGATTCCTCATAACCTAGAAGAAGGGATGGCACATATGGTGACCGGATAAATCATCAAAATGATAATTCATCACATCTTTAAAAAGTTATATAAAGTCATGGAAAGTGATGAAACAAAAACTTTATTAACTGGGTTAAGAAGGTTAGGTTAGGTTAGGTTTAAATTTTTTTTTTCATAATTTCTAATGACTTTTTATCACTTTTTAAAGGTGTGTTGAATTGTCACTGTGTTGAGTTATCATAGAACCGGCACATATCATAAACTTTAACTCTTTTATAAGAATTAAGATTGGAACTCAAAACTAATCTTATCAGAAAATTACATCATTAAATAATAATAAAGAAAAAACATTTATTTTCAAGCTAGCCAAGTCAATTTTTTCAATTTTAATTAATTTATTTTTTGGTAGTTTTTTTTGTACAAATCTTAACACTTTCATACCCCACTAGTATTCGTTTGTGTAGTGTTGGTAAATATATATGTAGTTTCAATGCCGCTCAAAAGATGTTGTTAGAGTGTGTAGTTTCATTTAGGATATATAGTTTTAAGGTAGTAGTAATACCACATGACAGAGACAACATGTCGGAGGTTTGGGCTAATACCTGAATGTTTATGAAGATAGCCGATCTACAGGCGAGCATCTTCAGTAAGTGATCCTCCAGCTTCACAATCATTTAGAGCATCCTATAGAATGGACGTAAGTCCAGTTAGATATTCATTGTAAATAATCATCTCAAGAGTATTGCTTATTGAAAGGAAATTAACAGTACCTCACATCTTGTAATCTATGTGAAAAGATATTTATACATTTGCCTTGAGATGATATTTCCCTAAAAAAGGGTGGAAAAAAAGTCTGATAAAAAAATATTAAGACTAATTAGTTCAATGTTGAATCGGTAGATTTGAAAATCTGTAATAATAGAGCGAAAATTCATACCCGCATCATAAATTTGGCAGTACTTGGCGCACACGACCAGTACCGTCCTCTGGTTGTGGGCGCAGCACATGAGGGACAGAGCGTTCAGGCAGCGTATCTGCTTGGACTCGTTTTCGTAGATGGGCTCCGAGTGCTTGTTCTCGTGGCCGAGCAAGGACCACACCTTCACAGTGCCCGTTATAGAGATGGCCAGCACCACGTCGTCCTTGCGGGACGATGGACGCAACACCTGGACATTTAAAACAGTTTTGTGACGATTGAAAACAGTATTAACCATGGAGGAAAGAAGGGAAAGGAGATGGCACTAGCGCAACTGGGCACAACACAACAAACTAAACTAGGCGCAATTGGGTGTGGCTTACTATGCCAGTATGATTTCACCGCTCGGCGTGAGCAGATATTCGTTAATAAGCTATAAAGTGCATTTGTTAACTTTAAATGATGAAATGCTGTGTGAAATTTTGTAAAAACCATACAGGAAGAAAGTTAAAAACTAGCGATGGCATTACTTTTCACATGAAAGCATTTTTACTGTTGTTGCTTTTTATAAAAAATCGCTTGTGTTTCTGCCATGTATTTCCGACGCGTTTTGCAGTAGCAGACTCATTTGGAGAAAATAATTCAGCAATGGTACGCGATAGTGTGCTTAAAGAAAGTTATTTTAGAGGTCACAGTCACATAGCATTGGCTTGTGGATAGAACATTGGGTCCACACGACTTATTAATTTTATTGTTTTGTTTAACTCCGCTAGATAGAGGCATCTATCTATATAAATTACAATGTAAATGTACGTTTGTTCAAAATCTTAAATCTCCTAAAATTCTTCACAAGATTGCTTTGAAATTTTGACACCACGTTGCATTCAAATACGCATGTGTTTTTATATATCTATATTATACAGATGTCATCTGTGACAGGTAAAAACATGATTTTTTTGAAAAACAGCGCCTTCTGTTGGACGCAAAAGAAAAATGCGCTATTGTTTCTCTATCTGAACAGACAGACTGAGCCACAGCAACGCGAGGCGGGGTACAGCTAGTAATTACATAAATGAATAAAATAAAATAAATATTAAAACACTATTTTATTATCTGTTGTACGTCGCCAGGCTCATAAAATATTATTCTAAAAATTAAATACTTGTTTATTTGCTTGTTACACATCACAACCATTTTTATTAAAAGTTTAAATTATTTTCAATTTTTTAATAAGCGACACTAACACTAACTTGACAAATGTACCGTTATCAATGGGCGTGTCAATTTGAAATTCCCCCCTGCACTCCAGGCTTCCATCCCCGACGTAAGCAACAAGTCTCATAGGAAACGTTTGTGTGACCACCTCCTCTCCCTTCTTTCCTCAATGATATTAACTTTTAAAACGAAATCTATCCCATCACGCTGCACGTTTTGACACAGCGTTTGTACGTGTTTTAGTGAAAATTCATGGATCACATATGTAACGTAGCCATTGATGAATCACATATGCGACAATCGCGAAAATACGGTTAGAGTATAATTAACTCATTATTTAATAGGGGCCACTCTTTCTGTACAATGACCGTTGTCATTAGGGTGACTATAGGGTGGAAAGTGAATTAGCTCTGAGCTTAGAGATTGTTAGTACAAATCCCGGCAAAATTAAAAATTTAATAAGGAATATTTGCATCTCAAACCAGGATGCTAATGTTGGTAACTATAAGTTTTTTTGAGAAAACTGCAAATCATCCATACTATTAGCAATCAGCACGGCATCATCAGCATACATGTTTTCATAGCAGTCTTTCTTTTCCCCTAGTTGTACCAAAGATCTACCCAGTCAAAATTGCTTTTACAAAATAACCCTGTTCTGCTCAGTTTCAATCTGAGAACAAAAATTGTAGCTTTATATCTTTTTACAGCTAAAGTTAGCAACTAAAAAGGTTGACAAGGTTGGCACAAAGTGGTGAAATAGGTCAGAAGCAAACAAACCCCAGCGTAAAAATATCTCAAGTGCTTACAGCGTGAATTTTTGTGATGATTGTCACTGTTACTAATTACTCACGTGCAGTGCAGATATCCAGTCCGGGTTCATCTTGGAGCTCAGGGAAAACAGGATCTCTAGGGAGAAAGGGTCCATGATGAGGATCTCGGCGTAGTAGCCGTTGCAGAACAAGCGGAGATCATCACAGTTGCACATATGGTAAGCCTGAAAAAACGAATACATACATGTTAAAATATAGCAAAATCTCAACTTACAGGGCTCAGTTTAACTTAGATACTTCTAAGACCCACAAATGTTTATGTGTTAGAATGGAATCTAGATAATGAACAAAGAGTGCGTTGTAGGTCAAGTTGCCAAATTGAGATTTTTAATCAAGTGAAATGCTCGACGATCCGAGATGTGCTTAAAATCGAACCGTGATACTATGATACCCTGATATGCAATTACAGAGAATAGTCGCAGATGGTCTACCTTGAATTTTGAGTTAGACATATTGCGTTTTGAAAGAAGACACTTAAATGAAATAAAATTTACCTGGATGCTAGTGTGAATCTGTGTCAGCTTCACATGCTCCCTGCACTTGCCATCCACCAGGTCCCAGGTGCACATCTCTCCGGCCTCTGAGGAACTCACTATGAAGTTATTATCCTGGAAAAGACAAAAAAAATACAATTATTAGAAGACTTTTAAGAGTCGGATACTCGGTGACCATGCAACAACTGTCTAGTGACTGGACGCTATACAACTGGTTTCATAGCACCATTAAAAGACATTGATATATTATATTTAGATGAGAATTTAAAAAAAAGATTCTCCTTTTTTACCTCCAAAAGGCCTCCAACTAAAACTAGATTTAAATCAAATTTCCTTGTTGAGGATCGTGAACCTCACTCAAATTCCCAAGGTGGTCAAGACTCCCCCACTCCTTGCGGTTCTGGACGCCTGTGAAATTCGATAAGTCCAACCATAGACAATCAAATTGATAGACCGGCCAATCAGGTAAAGTGGAACAAACCAAGTTACGTGAAGCACTGGAGGCGGCGTGATCGTCTCTCTATCTGTGATTTGCTGGCTGCATAAAAACTACAAATTCCAAATTGGGTAAACAAAAGTTCGAGCTTGTTTCCAAAATTGAATATTTTTTTACATTATTTAGACACTTTTACAAATGTGTTATAATTTACCGACCTCGCTCATTTTTAGCGTCGCTATGCCAGCCGGTTCGTTTAAAAACTATCAGAAAACTGCGCAGAAAATTCCCACAATGTACTGCGCTGTAATCCTTTGCCTTACATTCCTCTGCTTCTCCTACCTTCCACTTTGCCAGTGATTATGAGTTTCTCCAAGATAGAGTTCTCGATCTCTATCTAATTATACGCAACTATGCATTTACCTGTATGATGGAAGCCCTGCTCAGACAGAGCACGGGCGCCGTGTGACCGATGAGCAGGCAGCGCGGGGTCATCTTCAGCGATTCGGGGTCCATCTGCCAGATGCAGATCTGTCCGTCATAGCAGCCTGTGACGAGCGTACGCTGGTCCCGCGACAGGAACACGGAGCTAACGCAGTGCGTGGGCGCGTTCTTGCCCCACAGCACCACCGGCACAACCAGATTTGTGCCCGGCATCTTGCTATACGAAACAGAAAATAAAAATAATGAAGATTCAAAATATTATAGTTCATACAATGAAATGTTTATTATTGCTTTATATGAAACTCTATAGAGATGGTTTGGAACTCTGGAATACAGTAAAATATATTTTTACAAAATCAACAAAGCGTAATATTAATATCTGTTCTAGATTTTTCCAACCCCCGTGAACACACTACCCAATAATAACGAAGGATTAAACAAGAATGTGTTTTATTTTTAACATCCTGGAGTGATTTTCCTACAATAAAATAGCATTCATCTCCTAAGCAACCTCTGTGAAAACCAGAATTAAGTGTACAAGCGAAAACTGGACGTACTTTGTTTACTACTAAGTACGTCTTGTATTAAGTTTGTTTTTACAACTCATTCTTGCACGCTCAAGAGCTCGTTTGTGGAATAACTTGTCGGTCTTTGTGTTTCCACCATAATAGGTTCACTTCTTCGATTACTTTAAAAGAGCCTCGACACTATTATCTCCAAACATCACATTGGGAAGGTCGAGTCAATATAAAAATACATAATCATGGTAAACATATACATTTTAATTAACAATTTTGAAATCAACACAGTTTTTTGTTCATGCCCGGTTAAAGAATGTGTAGTGAACTCATAGAAAGAAGAATAGTAGTATTCGTCAATCATACATAGAAAATGAGATTTTGTGTCTTCAGCGAATATATTATTGGTTAGCACACTTTGTAAGCTATGTAAACTATGAAACTAATATAGTACAACAATCCAATGTAGAGCTTGTTTATCTTCTAACTAGCTCAGACGGAGTAAATAAAGATAACATATATAGGAATGTATACACACAGTTTCCAGAAACTAGAGGTACCATTGGGAAATTGGTGAATCTAGATCACAAGAGAACCAAATTTTATTTTATTTTTTATCGAAGTATTTCTTATTTTAGTTTATAACTTTTTTTCAGCAGCTAAATGGTTAATTAAAAAGATTTCGGAGCCTGGGTTCACGCTTCAACGCCTTTTAGACACGCATTTAGAGAATAAACCACTACTCAACCTCTGTGCGACCTCTTCTGGAATATGCTTTCCAAATATGAAATCCATATTGTGCAAAAGATATAGATCTATTAGAGAGAGTACAGAGACGATTTACAAAAACACCAAAAGGTTTAAAAGACGGGCAATATGAAGATAGACTCAAGAAACTAAGATTAAAAGAAAGAAGAAAAAGGGAAACTTGATTGACACTTATCCACCAACAAAAATATAAATCTCTGGACACTCAAAAATAATTAGTAAAACATGTTTTGGATCCAGTCCTAGGAAACACTTCCTTGCAAATAGAGTAGGGGAAGTATGGAACAAACTTACACAACATGTCGTGATTCTACGAATATAAACCAATTTAAAGCTCCATTGGATTCTTATTTAAAGAGAAGAAAGGATTAACTTATTTTGAATTTAAAACAACTCAATTACTGTTAAACTTATTGTGAAATGAGACATGAGCGCATCAGCAGAATGCTGCCTGCTCATTAAATAATAATACTCGACTAGATTTACCCGAAAATAAAAACATGGTTTTCCTAAATGGTAATTAACATTGTATTATAAATATATATATATTATAATGTAATAATAATTAGTATTAAAACACACATACATATTATGTTTTATTATTTAATGCAATCACATACAAAGAATACATACTACATCTACAAAATATAAAATACACATAGAATATAAAAGTTATAAATATAGTAATTTTTTTTTTATAGTGAATACCTCACAAGAGTCCCAACTGCTCCCGTCTGGAGCCAGTGAGACTATGGCATCCCCAATTGGGGGATGTTGTGAGGCTGAAGGTAAGTGGGGAAGGGAAAGAGGAAGGTGGGGAAGTACCTGGCTATTCAGATCTAGTCACTAAACACGGCTAAAGCCATTTGGAGCAACGTTTCAATTCTGAATGGTGGTCTTACACCAGGGCGATACTGGTAGTATCTTCCACTCTGGAACGTGCCGCAAATATACTATATATTATTTTAATTAATTAATTGTGAAATAACACAAATTAATCAAATAAAATTTATTTGCGCACGCCGGGTTCGAACCCGCGACCTTCGGAATGGCAGTCCAATGCGTTACCACTGGACTATGCCGGCCGTCAATTAAGTACATTCAAGTAAGTACATGGTAATGAAAATTACAAACAAGCTGTACCTACACTGTACAGGGTTTTCCAAAAAGATGCTACCACTTACATGGGATTGACTTTTATTTTAAGAACACACAATATGTGCACAAGCCCAAATAATTACTATTATGATGATTCTTTAAATAATATTATAATACCATAATAAGTTATTTGAGTCCATTTAAAAAAAATATATATTTTATCAACATACACGCTCAAACTTAAGAGGAAGCTACAAGCCAAAAATGTGTATATTCTTGGTACACCTTATATCGTAGGTAATAGGCATTAAAATCGCTTGACAAACGGAGTCTAGAAACGTTCGATTTCAAGCAAAAAACTGGTTTTTCATTTATTTTGTAAATAATTTTATAAGAAATCAAAAAAGTTAATCAAGTGAAACTGTCACAGATAATCTTAGCTATAATATTGTGTTTTTTTAAAAGTTCTTCCCTTTACGCGTTCATACATTTCCATTGAAAAAATTTTTTTTTAGTGGTTTGCATTTATATTTTTTATTGAGTAATTTATATTTTTATTTGTATTCTACTCAATTGAAGCGATAGAAAAACCTGCAATTTATCTAAAGCATATTTTTTGGTATTCATAATGTCCACCAATTCGTTATAAAGATCAATCAAAGTAGTGATTTGGCATTAAGCTTCGCCATAAATAATGGTATTTTTTTTTTTAAATTCGTTATCATAGTTAAATTAATTTTCCAAGTATGAATATTTTTTAGCTGGCCAAAACAATCGCAATCTGAGCGGTAAGAAGCGTTGAAGGTGCGTGACGTCATCCGTGCACTGAACGTCCTGTGTTTTAGTGCATTTTGAGTGGAGATTTTTTTAGTCTTTAGTATGGAATTTTAGTACATTTTTTTTATTAATGTTTACCGTCTAACTACGCGGCATTATGGCGAGTTCTCACCAGCGGGGTTATTGTCATTGCTTTTACGGAAATTTGAAATGTGTTACTTACTCATTTTTAAAAAAAACATCATATTGGCATGTAGGTGATTTTAGTCGGGGTCGCGCTCATTGTTTGAGTTGCATTATATTGAATAGCTTCAATTTTACCGCTTTGAATTTAACAAAATTTTCTAAAATGTCAGGAGATACTACGATGTAAGTTAAAACAATCGATAAAACTAAAAAGACAAACACAAATCATCTCAAAAACTCAGATCAAAATACCTAAAGACACAATTCAAAACTGTATAGCGACCTCTCTCTCTTATTATCAAAGTACACATTTAACAGAAAAATATGTTTAATTATTACGTTGTACAAACTTAACACGGAGTGATAATAATAATAACATGGCATTTATATAGCGCAGTTTAGTGTCATTTCACTTCAAGTGCGCTTAACTACAAACTACAACAAACTTAAAAATGGTAATTTAGTATTAGTGGTCATGTTCTTAAAATTATTCCTACAGTGTGCCTTACTCAATACAGATCTAATATTATAACACTAAATATACTGTTTATACAAAGTGATGAAAAAACTTAAAATAACAATAATAGCAGGACAAGACAAAAGAAGAACATTAAAACTAAAATATAATATAAAACAGGAGGCAGTTTGTGCACAGAAATGAGAATCTTCTGAACAGACATTTAAAAAAGGTACAATAAGGAGACAACCGAAACCAAAACAACTACCGGAAGTTTTAGAATATGGCTTATTATAAAATATTGAAGTAAGTTAAGATTTATGAATGGTAAGATTTTTAAAATAATTTTGCTATTAAAACCTGTTTAAATTCAGCCAAATTCTTGAAATAAGTAAGAGCTGAGGGAAGTCTATTCCAGATGAGCGGGCCTGTTACACGTAAAGAGCGATCATAGTAAACCGCTCGATTTGACCTTACTTTGGAGCGCATTTGACATCAGATTTCTTTTGACCAATTATGGAGCATATACTCAGCTTTTAAATCATTTTTAAAGAATGATTTATTAATTCTGAGAGTAAAAATATAGAAATATATAAGTATATACAGAATCCATGTTTTTTGATCTACATGAATATGTTTTTAAAAAGTCTATACATTTTTTACTCAAATTCATTATTATGATAATATAATAATAATATTAATAATTATATAATAATTTTATTTTTTTCCGACTTTATGTCCGGGTTAAATCTTCCCCACAGGAAAAACTAAACCCTTCCACGCACTTTTCTACAAATGATCATCTAGTCAATTCACATTATGCAAGTGCATTCTATAAGCATAATAAATACAAAACAATACAAGAACAACACGTTAAATCACCAGAGATCAAATGGGAAAATAATTCACCCACTCCAGATATTTTCATATCAGAGGGTTCGGCTCGGTAGAACTTCTAATTGGATCTATAAATCCTACTAATCCCTCAATATAAATATTTAAAAAATCTTCCGTAAGAAAGAAAAAATCTCCTACATGTATTTAAAATGACTGATTTTAATAATAATATTATTTGTATTTTTTTTTTAAATTATGTAGATCCATATGAGTGGTAACATCTCATTGGACAACCCTGTATATTGTTAGAAATTGGATAAAGTGAGAGTGTCCATAGTGTTAGTTATTTGATATATGATCTTTCTTTTCCAGTCAACCACATTAAGAGGAAGCTACAAGCCAAAAAGGTGTATATTCTTGGTATGCCTTATATCGTCATGCACAGGCATCAAAATCGCTTGAAAAACGGAGTCGAGAAAGGCTCGATTTCAAGCGTAAAACTGAATTTTATTTATTTTGTAAATAATTTGATAAGAAAGCAAAAAAGTTAATCAAGGTAAACTGTCACAGATAACCTCAGTCATAATATTTTATTTTTTAAAGCTGTTTCTTTTATTCGTTCATACATCTATTGAATAAATAATTTTTTTAGTTTTTTTTTTTATTTTTAATTTTCAATTTAAACCTGCTAAACTGCTTTTGCAGTAGTTTTGTAGTAGTAGTAGTAGTTTACATTTATATTTTTTATTGAGTTTTATATTTATTAATTTTCTATTTATGTAGATAAATAATTTCCGGTCGGTGGCCGAGTTGACATCGCGCTCGGGTCTCACTCGGGCGTAGTGTGTTCAATTCCTCGGCTGGCTAAGTCCTCCATCACAACACAAGCAACATTTTCAGCTTACTGTGGTGGTAGTAGGAGATTTTCAAATATTGTCAGGTTATTCGTAACCCGGGAATGTTTGTCTTTCTTTTAAAAATTAAAAAAATTTAAAAAAATTAGAAATAGTACAGGACCCAAGACACTGCCTTGTGGTACTCCATACCTGATATCTACTTTGTCACTGCTATATTTATATATGTTAGTTGTGTGTAAGGTTTTAAATGAATAGCCTTAAATGTGAACCCTTCACCCCCCTTTTCCCCTTGTCCCCTTTCCTGCTAATCCGGGCCAAATAACGAGGTAACATTATTCATCGTTGCATTTTTAGTCACCGCGAAGAATTGTCGTGTCGTTGTGAATACCCACAAAATGTTGAACTCGGTTGTGATTTTTTGGAATATCACATCGTCAAGTGAAACATTTAACCCGCCTCAGTGAACATCGCTGTTTTATGTTATGTGAACAAAGTGTCAAAAGAAATTGCCTTAATTATATTTGAACATGGATCTGTGTAAAAGGAACCAGCGGATATGGAAGACCGGATCGAGCGGTAAGTCTTTTGGCCTTTCCCAATCTTTCCTCTCGTGTAAACAATATAAGGCAAATTCAATTCTTTGTTACTTTGTTAAGCTCTTATCGTACTCCCACATCTCCGCACAATTGCGAGCGAAAGATTTGCGCACCACCATATCGTCGCATTAATTCGTAGACTGCGAAACTCCAAATTTTTCGAAAATACGTTTTTAATGCCATCTGGTGTTAAAATTAGTCCCGCATCGACTAGTAAAACTCGAAAATTTAAAAAAAAATTAACCTTTTAGATAAACACAAATTAGTAAACTGCATAAAATCATGGTGCCATTTTTACTCGCGAATACTTCGAAACTCCTTAATTCAGTATTGGCCGGTGAGCCGTGCGCGCTTGTTGTGTTTTTGACTGAGGAAATTTATTTACGGTATAATAGTTTTACCGTGAAATTAACTGAGATAAGTTGATTAATCAATTTGAACATTTTATAACCTTAATTTTAATTGTGAAGTCACGAATAGTGTTTTGTATTTGTAGTCTAAACTGACGTCTTCTGCACCGTGTGACGCTCTGCCGTAGCTCTCTTGTTTTATGTGCCTCTGCGGTTGCATTCACTGCTTTTACAGTGGTACCTGCTTATCACCACACGCCCTCCTGATGTCATCATCACTGCACGAATTGATTTAACTAACCCGGAGCCCTTCGCGTCCTACCTAATAGGTCGTTGTTCTGTGATTATCTCTACTTCAAGGTCACTATCTCTTTGCAAGTGGATCTCTTCCTGATGCATATCCGGATCCGGTTCTTCACTGTCCTCTTCAAACAAACCCAAAATATTGACGGTGGAACGTGCGGCAATTCCATCTCGTCTCTCCTCAGACACAGTCCGTTCTCTGTCAGGCATCTTCCGCGGGTCAAGCACATGTCTTGGTATGCCATCTACTTCGATGTTGTTGACTGAAGTAAATCTTGTCACCCTTCCATGCACGATGTGCATCTCCCATCTACTGGCTTAACCGCAAGAAGATCGCCCACTTAGAACTCAGTCAATACTTCCTCTTCTATATTCACTTGCGCAGAAGGGTGTCTCCACGAGTAAGTGTGAACTATACTAGACAGCGCAACACCTTGATCATCCTGACTTTTTGCAGCCAAAGATTGTACCAAAACACTGCCTGCAGGGGATCGCTTCCACTTCTGGCTGCAGTTCTCTTTATTGTTTGATGATGTCGTTCAACTATACCGTTTCCAGCTGGTCGGTATGCCGCGCAAAATCTTTGACGAACATTCCATCTCTTACACTTATCTGTAACACTGTAGGAACAAAATGCAGTGC
Source organism: Hesperophylax magnus (assembly GCA_026573805.1). Classification (NCBI taxonomy): domain Eukaryota; kingdom Metazoa; phylum Arthropoda; class Insecta; order Trichoptera; family Limnephilidae; genus Hesperophylax; species Hesperophylax magnus. The sequence continues at coordinate 3,943,862 of JAIUSX010000184.1, read as the reverse complement.
CATTGTCCATGAGAACTACTTTGGGCGGGCCTCTTTCCCGAAACACTTCTTCCAAATGTCTGATAATCGAAGCTGCATTATCTGACTCGATTTCCCGCCACACGGCAAATCTACTTGGACCGCAATCGATAAATGTGAGTAAACATTTCCTACCGAAATGAGTAACATCAACTGCCAAGCGACTCCAGGTTGTCACAACATTAAGATTACCCGCTTCATGGGATGATGGCGGAGGGTCAATTGTCCTGCATTGTACGCAGGAACGCACGCATCTATCGACGTCCTTTCTTCTCGCCTCGGGATCGACCAGCCGGGCAAGATGAAGCGTTCACTTTACTCCAAAGTGATGCTGAGCATGAAGAGTTTCTACGCTTAAAGCACATGTTTGCTCACCAGTTCCACTTTCAAGTCTCTCCCACCTATCTTCACACTCTGAGGAGTCTCTTTCACAACGTTTCCTGTCATGGCTACTCTTTGCCCGGGTCTTGCAAACCCTAGTAAGTACATCAGTTTTATTTCTACAGGACAACAAGGGTGATCGACGGAAAAGTACCAGCATTTACAAGACTTAAAACAGACATTAGAAAAGGATTACCACTCCTTTTACGATAACCTTCCGCATCATTAAAATCAAATGCATCTAAATAGACTGCCTCGACATATACATACATTGTTGTGTTTTATTTTGTTAATGTAAAATTCCTATCTCCCAAATTTTCCACTAGGTTGTTCATAAAACTGTTCGCAGAAAAGTATGTATCTTTTGTAAAATACGTATCTCCATTCTCGGTTTTTATGTAAACTTCTTAACTCCGATTTGAAATAGAAAGCCTTAACTTACAAAAGTTTAATGATTGAAAATAAATTTCGAAATATATTATATGTTCGAAACATAAATACGAAGAATGAGCCGTCTTTCATTTTTTTTCACTACGAGGTTTTTTGTGCCTCCTGTAAAATTATACATTTGGTGGTTACGCATTCTACGAATTAATGCGACGATATGTTATATTTTCAATGTAACTGAACAACCATTTTGTACGGATCGGACCGGATGTGGACCAGTTACGCTTATATTTTTAGTTCTATACTTCAGTTATTAGGCAATCTAAACAGAGGAAATCGAAAATAGATCAATATCAAAGTTCGGTACAGATAAGGAATCTATCGAGGTGACAAGGTGATGAGGTGAGGTGGCAGTTATTGTTCCACCACTCTGACTTCGCTACACATATTGCAGGAATTTAAAAAAAATTTCTAGCTTGTAATTTTTTTTCCCACACAGGAGGCCCTGAAAAAAATAATTTCCCTCAGGGTCTATGTTATCTTTGGGAATGCGGGAGGGTCGTTTTGAGAAGATGAAGGAATGAACATGGGTCTTGAAGAGACCCATGTTGTAGGAGGAAGGAAACATGGAGGCCGGCAAATCGTTCCACAGCCAAGCTGTTGAACTCAAGAACGAATTGTAGAAGCCACCCGTTCTTATGCAACATATGTCGATAGATGCATCCCTCAGGGGCGGCCTTGTGCGGGCGCCCACTGGCCAAGACAAGAAGGAGCCAGAACGCTGATAACACTTGCGCCAGGCGCCGTTTGGCTCAGGGCCGGCCCTGGCTTCCCTATCAACAAAGAACAACTAAGTTCCAAAAGAGTGAGTCAAAAGGTAAACTGTTTATATTGTGCATATAAAACACAGATAAGACTAATGATAACTTACAATTGTGACACATGGTGCCTAACCCAAATACAGAAGATAAATAAGAAGTCATATAGTGTTTCCCACAAAATACATTCAAATTATTGAGACAATATTAACCCCTAGAGCAATTTTGGGAGATATTTCTCCCAGCCTGGAAGATTCAATTGTGATGTGAGGACGGTATTATATCATTATAGGCTAGTTGCTTGACAGAACTGAAATAATAACAGAACTTGAAAAAATCTTTCACAGACTTTTAAAATTAACTTTGAAATTTGAAGAAATGGTCAAATTCTCTGAAACAATCCGTCCTTAGTGTTTTTATGCAGACTTCTAAACAAAAAAATATACTAAGAATTAGAAAATCGTCTGAATTTTTAAAAATAATTACAAAACAACAGAGTTGTAACCAACTCTGTCTGTTTATTCTGTCTCTGCATGAGCATAATTATTTCAATTAGAATCGAATTAGTTTGCAAAAATATTTTACAAATCAGTTGAGCCTTGAAGCTAAAATAATCCGAGTGATGAATGATGTCACCAGCTAATGTTTTAATCACTAAACAAATGAAAACGTCTGGCAAAATACGCCTTGAAGATGTCTACAATTGATTTCAATGCTTAAGTGGATCTATATGCAAATTAAAAAGGTCACATGAGACGGGGTAAACAAAACAAAAAAATGAATTGCTATAGTTTTGATAAGGAAATGATAAAAAGATGCAAATCTTGCGTAATTGTTTGGTAAACAAATGCGAAATTAGTTCATTGTGAGTGGATTACAACGTTCTGTGACAATAGATTGCTTTTTGTACATTTTTATTTCAATTCAAAAGACCTTTGCAAGATGATTAGCTCCTGTCACAAAAATTGTATGCCCTTGTAGATAATTTGTCAAAGGGCGTAAATGATTAAGCGAATAACAAAAAGTTTTAAAACAGGTGTAGAAGTCGTTTTCGTACCTTTAATTCTGGTGAATTTTAGCTGTTGACAATTTATTATGAATTTACAACATATTTTTCACAGCGGCTGAAAACGTCAATGATCACTTGACAGATAGATCGACCGAACTTTTGTTACTAACTTCACGACGGTTCCAAAGCTCAAACACAAAGACTTCACGGTTGTTCCAAACCTCAACACATGAAAGACTTCACGCAAGATCGAAACCTCAACTATTGCATTATTCTAGTGTTCGTACCGTCAGTCCGCCGCCATTTGTCATTTTTTGTCATGCGCAGTTTGAGTACGGTCGCTAACTTCTCGAAGCGGGGAAATGTGTTTAGTGTGAGTGCCAAAGCCCGTGTTTATTGAAAAATAAGTGAAATTAATGTTTGATCTATTATATTCAATAGTGTACTGAAAACAGTGAAACGTGAAAATGAATAAAACATGCGCCAGATGTGAAAAAATAGTTTACCCGATAGAGGAGTTAAAATGTTTGGACAAGGTAAGATAGAGATGACAATCGCCTTTTTAGAATCTTATTCTGACAGCTTTTCAAGTATTTGTGTTTATCTGTAGAACTTTTGCATGTTTTCAGGTAAACTGAGGAATTTTAAACTTGTTTTGTTCACTTTTGCAACAAGTTGGCTACATAAAATCGTGTAAATGCACGCTTTCGAAGTAGTTGTAAAACTTTTTTTGTGTTGCCCATCCCTTTTGAAACTTTTAGAGCACTTTTAAGGATAACGCATTATTGAAAGGTCCTAAAAGACAGCGGTTGCGGGAGTTTCCAATGGATTCAGCGGGAATTTTGCGGTATACTGGGTAAATTTAACCAGGAAATGCCTTCTTATTCTGCATAATTGGCGAATTATTAAAAATGTGTCAGTGTGGAGTGATGTCATTACGAAATTATTGTCTTTTATACGGAACAATAGTAGCCGAGACTGTTGTAATCATATTATACGGACGTAAAACGTTTCTTGAATATAAATAACAGTCGTAATTGATTATACAACTCGTATAATATTATGGCTGGGTTAATTGGTTTCCGAGTACATATTTCACTTTTGCTCTCGACGGAAGGCCATGTATGTGGCGTTCGTTAGAAATTGTGAACATTCGAATTTTGAACTTTCATTCACAGACCATAATCTTCGAACACCACATTGAAAGTTTGTTTCGAACATAATTTTATTTAAAATGAACCTAGCAGACGAGTAGCTACTAGTACTTCATTTATTATAGTGTTATTTGTATGGAAACTATTTTTTACATTAGCTCCACACAGGAGCTAATGTAAAAATGTCCACCCATATCTTCCTTGAGGATGATGTGTGAAGGGTAAAGGGTATAAGGGTATATAAAACAAGGGTATAAGAGTATTTTTATAAAAGGAAGGATGGGAAGTTCTAGGAAGGAAAAAAGGTACAAGGGGTGGGTAGGAATCTGGGGGTCACTCTGTCCAGGAGTGATGGACGTGTGAATCTATCCCTCTCACAAGGTAGGCAAGTGCAAGGCGATGTTCTGAGAGAGTCAGTCTGTTGGAGAGCTCAAAAGGTCTGCCGATCCCGGATAAGACCCGGATAAACCTCACCCCATGAAACCGGTCTCCCCTGCTAAGTCACAAAACGTAGCGAACCACTTTGTTTGACCTATGGTAGAGGTGTAGGTTATCCAATAAATGGTCCAGGGCGGCGGTACTCATTCCCGCCTCCCAAAATTGTAAATTATTTCATAGGAAAAGATAGGGAATAACTTTGTTATAAATTGTTTTTTTCCACATTCGAAATACCTTGAACGCACGTACAGTGTACAACAGAGGCTGCAATTGTAATATACGTGAGAATACGTATATTTTTCACCTTCGAGTTTGGAGATAAGATAAAATAATACACGTTTGCAAAGCTATAAATATCTTTACTTATATCAAACGCACACAGCCATCACAAAGTCGCGTATGGGCATGCAGAGAATCTGCCCACATCATTTTACTGAGATTTTACGGAACTTTCGAACAAAAAAATTTTCAAATGTATTTTCAGGTAATATCTTAAATTTTTACGAGGTACATAAAATTTGCAATATAGGCAACTTAACTGTTAAAAATCAATACTTTATATTTCTGATAACATGGTTATCAGAAATAATATTTTATTTGCACCAAGCTTATTATTTTTCTTGGTAAACCGATTAGAGTTATAATTTGTATTTACTTTTTATTCAAAGAATTCAACTTCTCATTCCCACGACTGTATTTACAGACGCAATAGATCCAAAGTTATAGTATAAATTATTCTGGTAAGAGAATCGAAATGCTTCTCTAAATTGATTTAGTCGACCAGATCTGAATAGTCTCATTTTCTTCCACATCTCCCTCCCCTCCCCCTTTTCACCTCACAGTATACCTACCACAAATTAGGGATGAAATTTCTTTAAGACCCCGCATACCTAATTTCTACCGATTTATAACTAGTTTCTCTTTTAGTTCCAAAAAATATATGTTATTTTTGAAGATAATGTTAATTATATGAAATTCCCTCGATGGAAAAAAATCGCCAAGTAAGCTCCGAAAATTATTAAAAACACGTTTTGTTTTGTTATTTATTATGTTATAGGCATGAAAAAATTCACTGTGTATCTTTAAATGCAACTTAAGCATTTCTGGAGAGATTTTTGCTCAATTTCAAACGAGTCGTGTTTTGTTAAATTTTCACCATTTTCGCTTCAATATAATGTTTTTTTTTTTTAATTTTAGTGCGCTCCCTCTAACATTCCTATATACATATCTCCCTTTCGAACGCTTACTACGGGGCCTTAAGTCCTCCGTTAACCCTTAGAATGCCAAGGGTAAAATGCCATTCGCCTGTCGTACGCAAGCTGACACTATTTTCGTAATAATTCACACGTTTTTTAAAAAAACAATTATTTAAGAAATAAGTTAAGTACTACAGGGTTTTCCAGTAAGATGTGTTATTTTGAATAGCCCGCTATTTCGGTAGATGTTACTTTTGAAGCTGTCATTTTTTGACATTTGACAAGTAGAAACTACGCCATTAATAAAAATGGAACGATACACGCTTCAACAACGCATTGAAATTATTAAAATTCACTTGAGTGAATCAAATGCAAATCATCTTGAGTGATGAGGCCCATTTCCATCTCGGAGGCTTCGTCAACAAGCAAAATTGTCGCATCTGGGGCTCGGAAAACCCAAGAGTTATTGTTGAAAAGCCTCTCTATCCTCAACGTGTGACTGTTTGGTGCGGTTTATGCTCCGGCGGAGTCATTGGACCTTACTTTTTCGAAAATGAGGCTGGAGCAACAGTTACGGTGAATGGATTGCGCTGTCGAGGGATGATTAATGATTTTTTATGGCCGGAATTGGATGGTATTGATCTGGACAACTTTTACTTTCAACAAGACGGCGCTACGTGCCACACAAGCAACGAAACCATTGATCTTTTACGATTGAATATCAAAATAACACCTCTTATTATATAAGAAAAATCACAATTTTATTTGCCTGCGATGACATCTGCAGGTGGCAGACATGTTTCTAGCTCTGTGCAAAGCGCAATTTAAGTAACTTTTATTATTTTATGTTTATGGTGGCATTTGTTGGACTAATTCCAGTGACTTCCGTTAAAACAAACAGTCGCAAATTTTCTTAGGCACGAAGCGCAGGAGTGATTTCTTAACCCCACACTTATTTACTAAAAATGCTTAATCCAAGAAGAGGTTTTTCATGGCCTGTTTTTGGTGAACCAAGATAGTTTAAATAGGTTACTGATTTCTTGTGATATTATAAAGTACCATTTGTGGGTGAAAACTATTTATTATAACGGAAAAGTATAAAGAAAAAGTGTTGCGAATAGCTAAGCCATCAGCAAATAATACAACAATCACGAGCCTGAATTTCCGATTATAATTCTTAATTCTTGTTGAGATTACTGTTTCTGAATAAAAAAAAACTCTAGATATATTTATGTATTGTTTTAAGTATTTAAAAAATATCATCAACACAAAAAAATAATGTTAACACATCAAAAATACATAATCACTAATTGAACAAAGATTACTGCAATGCTGTACCTACGAATTAGTTGATTTCATTAGGATTTTTTTTATTGATTTAACTCATTCAGTTATTCACCGCCCCCAATTTGCCTTCGAGGCCACCACCGCCCCCCCCCCTGGATCTCACCATCGTCCCTTAGGAAACTCCGATTCAAATGATAGCCATAAATAAATATAGTTTGTCTGGTGCATTATTAGATCGATGCCAGACGCGCTGGCTGCAAGCTGTGAGCTGCATCCGCCACGCGACAAAGTACAACAACTGGTATAGTAATGTAATAGATCCAGAAGACGCCTGGACGTACTTTATCAATTACTTACAGACTACCATTAACGAACATACAAACATAATTATAAAACATATACCAAATAATATTTTACCAATTAAGCCATGGATTAACCACACTATTATTAAATCTATCCGTAAACGTAACAAACTCCACAAAAACGTTATTAACAATCCTTATGATATACAACTTCGAAACTTTTATAAAAGATATAGAAACATTTGTACCCAAATAATAAGAAAGGCTAAAGAGATATATTACAAACAGAAAATAGAAAACTGTAATAATGATCCTAAAAAACTTTGGAAAACACTTAAAGAAGCCACCCACTCTCAACCTAATCCTACGAATGACTTAAAACAACTAAAAATAAATGATAAAATATTTAGTTTTTCTAGTAATCCCGATATTATTGTTAATCATGCAAATAAATACTTCTCAAAAATAGGTGAACAACTCGCAAAAAATATCGATGTAAACCATACCAACTCCAGTTCACTAAGCTGTAATACAAATTTGCCCAACAACTTGCATTTTAGTCTAAAACAAATTTCAAATGAAGATACTAGATTGATCATAAACTCATTAAAAAACTCGTCTTCAACTGGCTTGGACGATATATCAAATATTGCCTTAAAAAAACTTGTATCAGAAATAACCACTCCCTTAACAAATCTTATTAACCTAAGCATCCTAAAAGGCCGATTCCCCGACAACCTAAAACACGGAATCATAATCCCAATACATAAAGGAGGCTCTAGAGCGGACATAACGAACTATCGTCCAATTACATTACTAAATTCACTATCTAAAGTCTTTGAAAAAACTATTAATAATCAACTAATTGAATACCTTGAACAAAATAACATACTATCACACAACCAGTTTGGATTCAGGAAAAATAAAGGCACCTCTGAAGCCCTGGCAACAGTTACCGATTTTCTAAATGAAAACTTAGACAAGGGATCAAAATGCATATCAATATTCTTAGACCTGTGCAAAGCATTCGATACTATCTCTCACTCTAAACTTTTACAAAAACTATCTAATATTGGTATAAATGGTGATGAACTTACTATTATTAGCGATTACCTGTCAAACCGAAAGCAAAGTGTGAAAATCAACAACTGCAATAGCAATCAATTACCAATTAGCTACGGCGTGCCTCAAGGAAGTGTTTTAGGTCCTACCCTGTTCTTAATATACATAAATGAATTATGTAATCTTCAAATAGATGCCAAAATTGTAAGTTTCGCTGATGATACGATTCTCCTCTTCAAATCAAGCAATTGGAATGATGTATACATAAAAGCTAACAGGGGCATAACTGTGGTTAAAAGATGGTTAAACAATAATACACTAACAATGAATGTGACCAAAACTAAATACATTGAATTTAGTATTAATCCATCCTTAAGAAACCCAGAAAATCAAATTAAAATTTGTGCTTGCAACCTGACAAATCCGATAATATGTGATTGCCCTTATTTAGAACAGGTAACTAAAATTAAATACTTAGGTATTATTTTTGATAGCAATTTAAAGTGGAAAGAACATATAACCTCTACAGCAAACAAACTTAGAAAATTCATTTATTTTTTTAGACAAACTCGCAACTTTCTCAACCTAAGCCAGCTCAAAACAATCTACTATGCACTTTGTCAATCTTTAATAGAGTATGGTATCATAGCATGGGGAGGAGCAAACGCTGCCGCCATTGATCCAATATCTAAAGCTCAGAAACTTATAATAAAGATTATCCTCAAACTACCAATCACAAGCAGTTCGGATGAAATCTTTAGGAAAATCTGTGTTATGGACATTAGGCAACTTTATGCCAAAAACATACTAACATACCTCTTCAAACACAAAACTACTTTTGGCAATATCCAAACTGCTCGTGATACTAGAACAAAAGGACATAATTTCTTACAAATCCCTTTCGCTAAAACAACTTTTGGCCAGAGAAATTTTAGATATTTTGCAACAAGGCTATATAATGCTCTCCCACTAGCCATTAGACTGAACGAATTTTTTCTGAAATATAAAACAGACATCAAATCTTGGATCATCAGCCAAGACAGATCCATGATAATTTTTTTTATAAAAATCCCTACATAAGTATGTACTCCAACTAGATGCTGATTAACAAATGTATCATTTATTATTATTATTTATTATTTTCTATCTTTTTCACAATGTCATTTAATGTAGTGAAATATTTAATGTATCAAAAAATATGTAAACATTTTTAATGTATCAAATACGTCTGTCTCGACACAGGTTTATCCTAGTGAGACAGACATCGAAAAAAAAACCTGTAAAAGAAACTTTATATTGATAATAAAAAAATAAAAAAAAAAAAAAAGACAGTGATTGCATTCTTGTGAACATTAGACAATCGGCGGTAGACGATAGTTGTACCCAGATATCGAACCCCTGACCTCATTTCGCCAGTGCGGCGCACTACCGATTGCCAGTTCGCTTTCACACCGAACGACAGCTGACCTTAGGCCGATTGAACAGCTGCGAAATGTCATACTATCACGATTTAAAGTCGTATCTATTTTAAATTAAGACGAAGCTTAATGCTAAATCACTATTTTGATTAATCTTTATAACGAATTGGTGTACATTATGAATACCAAAAAATATACTTTAGATAAATTAAAGGTTTTCCTATCGTTTCGCTTGAGTAGAATACAAATAAAAAAAAATAAATTACTCAATAAAAAATATAAATGTAAACTACTAAAAAATATTTTTTTTTCAATATAAATGTATGAACGCGGAAAAGAAACAGCTTTTTAAAAATACAATATTATAGCTAAGATTATCTGTGACAGTTTCAAGTGATTAACTTTTTTGCTTTCTTATAAAATTATTTACAAAATAAATAAAAACCAGTTTTGTGCTTGAAATCGAACGTTTCTTAGACTCCGATTGTCAAGCGATTTTAATGCCTCTTAGGTACCTACAATTTAAGTAGCATGACAGTATATCTACATTATAACTTAATACAAAAAATTCTGCCTGCATAAGTTTGTGCTCGCAAAACTCGAAAAGTAGATGACCGATATCGCTGAAAATTTCAAAGTTTGTTCTTATTAGTGCCAGGAGTGTTTAAAGAGTGGTTTGAATTGTAGAAGTCGAGGACGCCCGAGGAATACTTCTCTGCACCGTCTGCGTCTGGCATCGATCTAATAATGCGCCAGACAGACTATATTTATTTATGGATTTTTCAATTTTCATTTGAATCAGAGTTTCCTAGGGGGCGATGGTGAGATCCAGGGGGCGGTGGTGGCCTCGAAGGCAAATTGGGGGCGGTAAGTGGCTGAATGGGTTAAATGAATTTAAAAAAAAATCCTAATGAAATCAACTAATTCGCATTGGAATAATCTTTGTTCAATTTTTTGTATTAAGTTATAATGTAGATATACTGCCAAACCTGAACCTCGGTCCTGGTACACACTCCAAGGACTACGGCATCCCCAATGATTGGGATGAGCTTAAGAGGAAGCTACTATTTATTTTGTAAATACTTTTATAAGAAAGCAAAAAAGTTAATCAAGTGAAACTGTCACAGATATTTTTTACAAGTTGTTTCCTTTACGCGTTCATACATTTCTGTTGAAAAAAAATTTTTTTTAGTAGTTTACATTTAAATTTTTTATTGAGTAATTTATTTTTTTATTTGTATTCTACTCAAGCGAAACGATAGGAAAACCTTCAATTTATTTAAAGCATATTTTTTGGTATTCATAATGTACACCAATTCGTTATAAAGAATAATCAAAATGGTTTCGCCTTAATGGAATCTGGAAATGATGGGGAGGAGGAAGTTTGCAAGGAACTGGTTCTTCAGATCAGGTCACCAAACAAGGCTAAAGTCATTTCAAGCAACGTTTCGATTCTGAATGCCGATCTTTTACTTGATCAATATTGACATATTCAAGATAATGAATGTGTGGGAATTCTATTCCTGCTTTTTTTTTTAGATAATATTATTTCAAGCAACGTTTCGATTCTGAAAAGCCGTTTTTCACCAGGGCTCTCTTCAAATTATTGGTATTCTCGTTTAAAAACGGGATTTCAGCCTTAGAGTGAATATGATGCACGTGCATTTGTCTTGATAATACTCGTATATCATGACGAAGTGCGGAAATTATTCGGATTTTCGTGAACACGTGTCCGACCTCGTGATAATATATTCGTAATTTACTAAAAGTTTATCAGGTAACCTGTTAATTCATTAATAAGGCCTGCATTCGCGTTTTTGACCGGATTACCAATAATTTGAAGAGATTCTTGATTAATTAGCAATACTCATTTTTCACCGTGTTTATATTAGGACAAGTTGTTTCACAGAATTTGAACAATTCATCAAATTTCAAAGCTCATTTTCAAGTTCTGTGGAGATTCTATTCAATTTCTTTTGTTATTTCAGTTTCGTGAAACAACTGGCCGATAATGATATAAGAACAGAACTTGAATAGAACCTTTACAGAACTTGAAAATGAGCTTTGAAATTTGATGAGTTGTTTCTAATTCTGTGAAATAACTTGTCCTCAGAATCTGGATGGATAAACCGATGTTCGTTGTAGGTTTTGTAAATTTTCCCCTACTGCTGGCGAAATTTATCAAATAATCAAATTCTTTTTTTAGGTGACCGGATAAATCATCACAATGATAATTCATCACATCTTTAAAAAGTTATATAAAGTCATGGAAAGCGATGAAAAAAAACTTTAACAGGGTTATTATTACTGGGTTAAGTAGGTTAGGTTAAAAAAAAAATTATCTTTTCTAATGATTTTATATCACTTTTTAAAAGTGTGTTGAGTTATCATGGAACCCTTTTTGAATAGATAATCAAATATCGTTGACCCGTTGTCTGGGAGTCGAAAGGTCTTATCGTCTACATTGACGACATCGGTTTTCTTTTAAATCGGTATACATCACACTCATGGGGATTTTATTTTTACTGGTGAAACGTGAAGACATAACTTCAATTTATAGCATTGAAAATATGCCGTAAATTATTCGCTTTCTTGAGCGTGTGGGAATTATTCATATTAGTGAGTAATTGAGATTAATTATTTTGTCCATTAAAGCCACTTTATAGAGTGTTGACCACAGTTTTCTTAGCGCGAGGAATGGCCACAATGGAGACGAAATGCCGGCCTGGTTATACGAGTACCTACTGTATCTAATTGGAGAGAATATTCTATGAAAATATTGTCTTGGAAAGAATTTGCGGAATGCTGAGATAAAAAAATAATGCAATTCTTAAAGTAAATGCATTAATTTGATGGATTCTGTGCTTTACTCGAAGTAACTATTTTATTTTGCACAGTTTTGTCGTAAACTATAAATTGAAAATGAATTTTAAAGTAGTTATACCATTAAAAATAATAAATATTTAGTTTTAAGGCGATGCTTAATGCTAAATCTCTATTTTGATTGATCTTTATAACGAATTGGTGTACATTATGAATACCAAAAAATATGTTTTAGATAAATTGAAGGTTCTACTATCGTTTCGCTTGAGTAGAATACAAATAAAAAAAAAATTACTCAATAAAAAATATAAATGTAAACTACTAAAAAATATTTTTTTTCATTATAAATGTATGAACGCGGAAAAGAAACAGCTTTTTAAAAATACAGTATTATAGCTAAAAATATAAATTACTCAATAAAAAATATAAATGCAAACTACAAAAAAATAAATTTCTCAATAGAAATGTATGAATGCGTAAAGGCAACAACTTTTTAAAATTACAGTATTATAGCTAAGATTATCTGTGACAGTTTCACTTGATTAACTTTTTTGCTTTCTTATAAATTTATTTACAAAATAAATAAAAACCAGTTTTTTGCTTGAAATCGAACGTTTCTAGACTCCGTTTGTCAAGCGATTTTAATGCCTTACTTACAATATAAGGTATACCAAGAATATACAAATTTTTGGCTTGGAACTTCCTCAGGCGATGCTTCACCATGTCGTGTAATATTTGGAATCGGGCGGCTAACAATAACACTCCTTATGTAGATGGCGATAAGGTTTAAATTCCCGCTCAACAGCTGCCGCCTGTATTAATTTATGCACGAAAAAAACATCGCCAAAAAGTGTTTTTTTTTTATTTTATTTTGCGAAGTTCAGGCACCAATATTTAAATGTTTTACGATAATTTTCTAAAGAACTTTATTAACCGCACAATATAACTATAACTGAAAAGGGGTTCGTAAGTAAGAAATTGAAACTTTGAATCAATTTTTACAGGCCTGATACTTAATTTTTTCTTATATAATGACTTGTCAAAAAAACTCTTGATTGTTTCTGGGTTTATATAATGACTTGTTAAAAAAACACTCAACACTTGATCGTTTCTGGGTTTATATAATGACTTGTCAAAAAAACACTCGATTATTTCTGGGCTTATATAATGACTTGTCAAAAAAAACACTCGATTATTTCTGGGCCTATATAATGACTTGTCAAAAAAACACTCGATTATTTCTGGACTTGCTTATATAATGACTTCTCAAAAAAAACACTCGATTATTTCTGGACTTGCTTATATAATGACTTCTAAAAAAAAACACTCGATTATTTCTGGGCTTATATAATGACTTGTCAAAAAAAACACTCGATTATTTCTGGGCCTATATAATGACTTGTCAAAAAAACACTCGATTATTTCTGGACTTGCTTATATATAATGACTTCTCAAAAAAAACACTCGATTATTTCTGGACTTGCTTATATAATGACTTCTAAAAAAAACACTATTATTTCTGGGCTTATATAATGACTTGTCAAAAAAAACACTCGATTATTTCTGGGTTTATATATGACTTGTCAAAAAAACACTCGATTATTTCTGGACTTGCTTATATAATGACTTGTCATAAAAAACACTCGATTATTTCTGGGTTTATGTAATGACTTGTCAAAAAAACTCTCGATTATTTCAAAGGCCGAGATATATTCTACTCGCAGTATTCAATTAAAGCATATAATATATTACTAAGCGATTACATTTTCAAGCCAAAAACACATAATTTTGCATTTGTTTGCACTGCTTCGCCTTAACCACGTTTTATTATTTAAATGCAACCGACATGTTGCGTGAGTATAACTCACCTGATCAGGGTTTACTTTACTAATGGGGCTAACAGATTACGCTATACGCATCATTGCTTGGCCTATTTCAGGATATCGCTCGCCATACAATTCAAATAGAAATGTTTGACGAGCTATATGTTGAAATAGGCCAAGCCACGAGACTAGCGTGGGCTGTCACAGGCTTAATTTAGAAAAATGTAGACTTAAAGATGTAATTTTTGAAGGAATGAGGGGGGTTTATTTACAATGAAAACAATTTTTCTTATTATTGATAATATTTAATTTCTTCTTTTCAATTTTTATAATTCTTTTTCTCTTTCTTCTTCTTCGTTATTTATTTGTTAATTTTATTTGGTACAATATTTTTTACATTTTAAGTTTTCCAGTAATGTAGGCCTCACTGGGTGGCTTGCCCGTGCTGAGGCCTTCATTTTATAATATGAAAATATAATCTACATAATACATTTAAAGAGAAAATAATACATTTAAAATTAAAAATACATAATACATGATAATATATTTAAAATTAAAAAATAACACATTGAAAATAATCTTGTGTGTTTGTGAGTGATGTGTGTTTATATTGGTTTTGTGTGTTACGTGTAGGTTTTATTTTTATTTTATGCTATGACATTTTGGTAATATTGTCTTTTTTGTTCTTTAATCCATTTTGTAATTTTGTGTGTGAATTTATTTTTATTTTCCTCAATTTTAATTTCAAGTTTTACACTGTTGAAAGCTAGCTTTTATAGCATGGTAAAATCAAAATCATCAAATCTACATTGTTTAATATGTTGATTTGATTTTTTTATTTTAAATAAGTTTGCTGTGTTTGAAGAAGTTATTGATTTCTGATGATATTATAACAAGGAAAAACCAGCCTTGCATCAGATACGATAATGTATTACAGTAATTAGGTCATAATCAACATTTTTGTGGGAATATGGAACGGTTGTTCCGAAACCGGACGACGTTGAAAAATGTAGTAGTTAAAACATAATTTATAAAGTAGTTATATTTTTTCACGCGAGTAAATATTATGTTATTATAATAAGTAGGTCGGTACCTACTTTATCGCTTGTCTGAATTCTTCACACAATCAGTTCTAATTTTGAAAAGGAAACTCAAATTCAAAGCAATTTGAAAAAATTGAACCAGTTTTCTCGCAGGACTAACGCACAGCACAGACAACCGTAATTAGTAGGTGTGTTTGATGATGATATTGAAAAGCAACTTTTCAGTATTTGATTTGCTTGGACTGCCTACGATGAATCATAGAACATATCGCGTACATGTCGTGAATCCTTACCCAGTGATGAATTTCCTTATATGTTGTTTTCTTCGTCAGCGGGATGCATCATTTCATTATTGTATATTATTTATATCCATCGTTTGATGAATACCTCATCATTACTTGTATTATAACATTAAATATTATTAAATTGACTCATATCCTTGGACAAAGTAATACACCAAGTTGACTAATAAACCTGCGGGAATGATGTTTCCTGTAAAATGGAAAAGCCAAGTCAGGTTGAAAATTTAACAATGATAGTGTTCGAGGGATATGAAATAGCTATATATGTATTCCCCATTGTTGCATCCGAAACTGCTTACGAAGTACAGCTTCAGATGATGCACTTAAAAATGGACTGTAAATACACAGGGTTTTCCAATAAGAGGTGTTATTTTTAATAGCCCGCTATTTCGCTAGATGTTACTTTTGAAGCTGTCATTTTTTGACATTTGACAAGTAGAAACTACGCCATTCATAAATATGGAACGATACACGCTTCAACAACGCATTGAAATTATTAAAATTCTCTTGAGTGATGAGGCCCATTTCCACCTCGGTGGCTTCGTCAACAAGCAAAATTGTCGATTCTGGTGCTCGGAAAACCCAAGAGTTATTGTTGAAAAGCCTCTCTATCCTCAACGTGTGACTGTTTGGTGCGGTTTATGGCCCGGCGGCGTCATTGGACCTTACTTTTTAGAAAATGAGGCTGGAGCAACAGTTACGGTGAATGGATTGCACTATCGAGAGATGATTAATGATTTTTTATGGCCGGAATTGGATGGTATTGATCTGGACAACGTTTACTTTCAACAAGACGGCGCTACGTGCCCCACAAGCAACGAAACCATTGATCTTTTACGATTGAATATCAAAATAACACCTCTTATTGGAAAACCCTGTATGTGGGATAGAACAAGGTATGGGAGGAAAACGGGATGACAAATCACTTACAACTGAATCCCTGTGAAGGGGCACTCTACGAAATAATCTGGCCTAACGAACAAATACGAAAAACGATATTATGTACTTCCAAGATAGTCGAAATCCTTATTTTTACTTAAGGCCCCGTGGTAAGCGTTCGAAGATGGTTTGAAAGGGAGATATGTAAATATGAATGTTAGAGGGAGCGCGCTAATATTTAAAAGAAAACGGTTAAATATTTAATAAAACACGACTCGTTTGAAATAGAGCAAATATCTCTCGACAAATGCTTTAGTTACATTTAAAGATACACTGTGTATTTTTTCATGCCTATAACATATTAAATAACAGAACAAAACGTGTTTTCAATAATTTTCGGAGCTTACATTGCGATTTTTTCTATCGAGGGAATTTCGTATAATTAACGTTTAGGTATAACAAATTTATAGATATTATCTTCAAAAATAACATATATATATTTTTTGGAACTTAAAACACATAAAGAGTTAAAGAAAAACTTGTTATAAATCTGTATAATTTGGGTATGCGGGGACTTAATAAACGAAGTTGTATACATGAATAACTTGCTTCCAAGGTAGTCCAAATCCTTCTGCTGTTTCCAAAAAACAACCGCATTCGAATTTGCATTATTATCTATGTATATAGCGGTGGCTATTTAAAAGCTCCAATGCTCGTGATGGAAATGACTTTTCTAGCATATACTTCAATTGGTAACCGGACAACTCAACATAATGACAGTTCAACACACCTTGAAAAAGTGATTTAAAGTCATGAAAAGTGATGAAACAAATACTTGTTTAAATAATTAAATTGTAATTGTGTTGAGTTATCACGAAACCAGTTGAGTTGACCCAGAAAATCAGATAATTTGTGCTCATTTCATGACGCCAAAGCTCACCGTTTTAGCACACAGATCTCTGCTTGATAGTAATTAAGATTGTTATAACTGGTAACCGGACAACTTAACACACCTTCAAAGTGATATAATGTCATTAAATGCGATGAAAAAACACATTTAAACCTGACCTACTTAACTTTGTCTAATAATAGTTTTTATTTAATGACTTTATATAACTTTTTAAAGGGTTGTTGAAGTATCATGGAACATTGGGTTATTACTTATTACCTTTTACTTCAAAGGTTAAAAAATTTGAAATAATCAACGCCAAGATTATACATCAGAAATATTATTATATCATCGTGATGATTAAAGTCTCCCACTGTATTGTTCAGTTTATCAGATCTTCGAGATAAAATTTAATGTAGTAGATATTATTATTTGTTAAACAATTCTTCCTGGCAGCGCAGCGGTTACAGAATCCACGGTGGTTAGATTATGACATCATTCCAGTGACAAAATTTTCCGACATTGCGATTTCGCGAATATTCGATTGTCACCTCACTTGTGAGTCATTCGACAAATAATTGGTACAGTTAGGAATAGTATGTTGCGAAACTATATTTTGTACTTGCGTATAACTCACAGACATAGGAATTAATAGACGAGAAGATAAGGGCGAGGGGTAAAATCAACTGTTGAAGAACGAGGGGAGTAAGGCTGACTGTGATTCGTCAATAAATCAATCTGACAGTAAATAGGCATCTCGCATTATAATATCACCATTTAGTTCTTAAAAGTAAAATCTGCGTTTGAATGAATAGACATTTTTACATGGGAGCGCAAATTACTCGCCACGTTATGAACTAATTTGCGAAGTCCAAATTCGGCAAAGTAAGGCAGCTTCTATTTCAGAGTCGTAGTTAGTTTCAGAGTATTTAGTTAAGACACTTTTACAAATGTCTCATAATTTACTTACCCCAGTAAACAACGATGAGCACACTTGAGAATCGCTACATTGTGATGTGATAGTATATGTTTCTAAAACTGATCCATATAATACGGTGTGAATAAGCTTAAAATAAAGTAAAATAATGCTTACTTATGGAATGTAATACGACAATTGGGTTAATTCTCTTTTTCACATCTATTTTTACAAGTTTTCATATCAAAAGTCAACATTTTGCCGTGTTATTTCGTAAAATGAACCGATGATGCCTCGACCATAGTTCGCACAAGAATGATGACGTCACGTTTTCAAATTTCACTTGAAGCCAAATGCGAGCCCAGCCGGCTCAATGGAACCGGTATGGGGAGTGGGGATAATACGCTTTTAATCACTTAGGGCAGGTCTACTAATATTCATATGTCTATGGTATAACTCTATTCACAGCGAGAGAAAAGGAATCTAATCTAAATAGTATAAAATGAAGTCGCTATCCGCGTCTGTCTGTTTATACGCTTAGTTCTTCTAAACCACGCAACTGATTTTGATAGTGTTTTCATTATCGTTTAGAGAATTTCTTCCGGAAGGTTTATATATACAATACATGCATATTACATTTATAGAAAGTAGAGAAAAGTCGATGTTTTGTTATCAAGTCGTAAAAAATATCTTCGGGCATTACATTGCTAACACTGGCCTAACCTTATATATAAATCAACATAATGTACTGCAGAATTGTATATCTTAAAAAGGCCTACAGAAAAGTCCGTGATGGCATAATATGGTCTAAGAATAAACCCCAGTAACGCCGGGTTCACGTCAGCTGGTTTTGTATGTTTTATTTTTGTGGGTGGATCTATGTTTGATACCGAATACCATGCCCTAATCTGGCACATTTTAAGTGTTTGGAATGTACGATTCGGCGGCCATTTGCCCACGTTTTGCGAAATAGACAGGTAGTACATATTATCTTCATTCTTTATAAATGATTATTTTAGACCCGACTTTTAAACTCAAACCAGAGTTGGATGGGCAAACGGTAGATCACCAGAATTCCAGTGGTTGAGGAATTCAAATGTTATAATGTTTTTCGTTATGTGGAAATGATCGATTCCAATTGCACCCCGTACCTAAACGTGACCATTTATTTTTTTCCCCAAATTTTTCGGGATTTTCGGGGAAAAAAATCATCATCATACATTTTATTCAAAAAGTTATACAAATAAACACGCACGTGTCCAATTAGATGGCGTTCCTTTGTTCATATGTTTTTTGTCTGAAGAACAAATTTTCCTTGATAATTTTTTTTCCTCTGCTCATCTCACTAGGGAATTCCTGTGTCGAGATGAACAACTTTACAATTATATTCATTCAAATAAGTAAATCACTATTTTCGATTAATCTTTATAATGAATTGGTTTACATTATGAATACCAAAAAATATGCTTTATCTAAACTGAAGTTTTTCCTATTAGTAAAATTAAACTTGAGTAAAATTTAAATTTAAAAAATTAGTTTCTCAATATGAAATATAAATGTAAACTACTAAAAAATGTATTTTCTCAATAGAAATGTATGAACGCATAAAAGAAACAACTTTAAAAAATACAATATTATGCCTAAAATTATCTGTGACAGTTTCCCTTGATTAACTTTTTTGCTTTCTTATTTAAATTGTATAGAAAATAAATAAAAACCGCTTTGCGCTTGAAATCGAGCGTTTCTAATCGATTTTAATACCTATTACGTATATTCGTGACTATGTAAGGCATACCAAAAATTTACACATTTTTGTCTTGTAGCTTCATCTTAAACGTTTTTTCTTCCCAGAACATAGCGTCCTCAAATATGACGTAGGCCCTGGGTGAAATAATTTTCCGTGGGCCTCTTTAGCGCAGATAGCGAGGATGTGACGTCACACATCTCTGTCCTACCAACCTCCCTGTTACATCCACATTCACACAACACTGTCATTGTGAACTTCTATAATCCTCTCTGGTTTGTTTCACTTTTGGTATAGCCGCCCAAGTCCGGTATTATGCCAGTGTTGACGACATTCCTTCGGTGACCTGATTCCTCGCTCCTCACTCGGTCATACAAAATACATAAAACATTCCGAGCCTCCGCCGTCTCCTCCATACATAATATTAAACACCACACTACATTATTATACTATTCATAAGCGCCCAACCCACGACGGAAGAACCACGGAGGATGCGTTACAACAGTAGTTTTCCATTATTGGAATCCCACATCCACTTTCACTTGTTTTTATGTGAATACCGCACAAGAGTCCCAACTGCTCCCGACCGTCTGAAGTTTATCCCTACTTATTGTTTTTAGCGACAAAGGGATTTTGCACAAAAGTCCCAACTGTCTGGAGCCAGTGAAACTATGACATCCCCAATTGGGTTATATTGTGAGGCTGAAGTTATTGGGGAGGGGAAGGATATGAGGACGTCACCAAACACGGCTAAAGCCATTTCAAGTGTTCTAATTTTCCCGGTCCCCTATGAAGACTTCGTATAGAGAATACAAGACAGAATGAAAGGGCTGTAGATGTATTTCTCAAAGCTCCTTGTAAACGCTCCATCTTTCTCATTAACAAAGCATGTATCAAAAATGGTTACAACGCAACTCTCATCGACATGAAAACGCAATACACAGTTTTCCATTTTGTACTCGTGTAATAATAACACATTTTGTAGGATTGTGAACAACTTCATGGGTGTTTTACTGCTTTTTACAGCCAAAATAAACTTTTTCACAGTTGTAGTTGGATTATTGATTAAGTACCTTAGTCAATACTTAATATGTTTTTCTATTTTATTGGAAACTTAAGCTGATTTTCATAATATTATACCGGGAAGGACAAGCAAATCTATATATTTATGTAAAGAATTAATGGTTAGTGTCTGTGGCGAGCAGGCGAGCGGTGTAGATTTGATTTGAGTGGATATTCTGCACACTTGACCTTCAAAAAAAGAGGAAGGTCACTGGCTACATGAGATTTAGAAAAATCACCCCATCCCATTTTCCCAACCCTTAGCAGCATTTTGACACGTCTTGATGAAATTTTGCTTACCACTTGGCCCCGTAGTAAGCGTTCAAAGATGGTTTGAAAGGGAGATATGTAAATACGAATGTTAGAGGGAGCACGCTTGTATTAAAAAATGATAACAATTAAGCGAAAATGGTGAAAATATTTAATAAAACACGACTCGTTTGAAATAGAGAAAAAATCTCTCGACAAATGCTTTAGTTGCATTTAAAGATACAATGTGATTTTTCATGCCTAAAACATATTAAATAACAGAACAAAACGTGTTTTCAATAATTTTCGGAACTTACATTTGCGATTTTTTTCTATCGATGGAATTTTATTAATTAACGTTTGGCATAACAAATGTATAGATATTATCTTCAAAAATACCATATATATATTTTGGAACTTAAAAACTTTAAGACTTGAATAGAAACTTGTTATAAATCGGTAGTAATTTGGTATGCGGGGCTTAACGTTCGAAATAAGAATAAAATTATTGTCTACTATCTAATTTTGTAAATTCTGGGTAATGCCCGGACAACGCCGGAGAATTGAATTATGTAGTAATATAATACGAAAAAAACTTGGTTTTTATTTATTTACTACAGACCATATAGATTTGCACCACTTTCCATTCCATCCTCTCAGTATCACTCTGATTACAGACCACCATTCTGAATCTAAACGTCGCATGAAATGTTATAGATTCACAGACTACGGATAGGTAGTTAGTTTATAGTATCACATTTTTTTTAAATTTGAGTTACGTTTTTATTTTTCCTTCCTTGATCTTTTCAATTTCCACAATATATTAAAGCTGCCATCTTGTTTCACCTTTCTCTTTCGCATACTTCATCGTAACTCTGCATCCTCCCCGTGGTTATTATCCTAGCCCCCAGCCACTTTGCATAGTACATAATTTTTCACTTTCACTAGGGCCTCCGAGCTTTGCAGAACGACACCATCGTTTCTGCATACAAAATGGAAAGAAATTATAACGTTACGTCATATTGCATTGTTCATTGTTGCGTCATGTGTGTCATGTGACGTACTACAGCCGAATAATATTATATTATTTTATTTATAGGTTCTTATAACCATGAATAAAATTTATACAGTCTTATAAAGATTCCCTGATTTCCTAGATTCTGCCGCTGCAGCCTTGGTATAGCTATACGAGGAAGAGGGCCGTACACCGTTCGCGTTAAAATATTTACTCATAATAATATTAATGCAAGATTTTTTTTAGACACTTCACCACTTTGTTCCAAACCTCAAAAACACTGTTATTTTCGCATTTCGCGTTTTGTTGCTAACTTCGCGTTTCTTTAGATGACAATTGTAATGTCATCGACCCGGTCTGTTTTGAATTGCATAGAATCCGGCCAATTCGATTATGCGTTCCGTATTTGCTTTGAAAATTATATTTCGATTTAAAATATTCCTCTGATTTTTTTTTCATTTTCATTGCGCAAACAATCGATATTTGTCAATCAACCAGTTTTTTAAAGTCCGTCGTTTTTATCTTACTACGATCGTAATACGTTCCTATTCTTGGGGGTCGGGTGGTTTAAAAATCAGTCAACTACTAATACTATCGTATTACGGCCGGCATACGCAGTACGCACATCGTGATTATGAGTAACGTTTTCTACTAACCCCCTGTAGTTCTCCACGTATTATCTACAATTAGTAAGACGGATATTTTATTTATTTTTTTATTTAAGTTTTAATCCAGCAGGACTGGGAGGATAGTGCAATAACAGTCTGCCATATTACATGAAATGCAGTAAAACAGGGAAACAATAAAATAAAGTAAAAAATTATAAAAATGGAAATAAGATAAAACAAAGAGAAAAAAAATATTAGGCAGGTACCTAAACATAAAATTAAAATATAAATCAAAAATAAAATAGTCATAAATAAGTAATACAATAAAACAATTAGATTACATTAAATTAAACCGTCCATCAGGGAGGTCGCCGCATCATCTGCATCCATCGCTTATTGAGTGGGGAACTGAGCCACTCGGATGCAGCCACAACGATGATGTTGGTTGACTTCCGAGTCCTACCCCAGAAGCTGGCTAGTCAATGGCGAAGTAAGGCGGGGAATGAGTGCACCCTCCCTTCAGTAAACATTGGGCCGGCACTGCAGAACCTCGGTAGTTGCATGAGCTGCCTGTATGCATTATTGTAGCACACCCTCAGCTTGTCCCATTGCGCTGCTGGGTATTGTGTCCACAGCTCAGATGTGTACAGTGCAGTGCAGAATGCCTTGAAAAGTAATTTTCTTACATCATTCCTACAGTGGTAGAACCGCCTTGAGAGCATTCCGGCCCGTATATTGATTGCTCTTCTTTGTCGTTCCATGTCTTCTATATACTTCATATCTTCGGTTAGGATATGTCCCAGATATTTAACCTGCGAGGCTACAAGTAGTTCTTTTCCGTCTAAACAGATTGGAGGAATATTTATTGGCTCCTTGTTGTATTTAAAAACGGGTATGGTATATGGTACCTGATTTAAGTTGAGGCGACCAATGCATACTTGTCGGTGTTTGTGCATTTGTGTACCCTTCCGACAGCGATGTTCTTGGGAAGCGTTTCTGAGAAATAGCCCTCTGTATTGCTTACGCCTACTTGTTTTAAGCGACAAAGGGGCAACAAGTCCCAACCGTCTGGAGCCAGTGAGACTATGGCATCTCCAATTATGGTTTGTTGTGAGACTGAAGGGCGTGGGGAGGGGAAGGAGTTGGGGAAGTACCTGGCTATTCTAAATGGAGGTTTTTCACAAGGGCAATACTGAGAATGTTTTCCAATAGGTATTAATCGTATACTCGTGATTATTTTTTGGTTTATTACGCCATGTTTGCGTTTCCTCCTTCTTTGATCAACGTTTCGGACAGCGTTACGGTGTACATTATCATGAGTAAAACGAATAGAAACCTCGATTTAACATCAGGGACGCCGTGCGATACAAAATGTATTACTACTGTGATATAATTAATGTTTCAAGGAAAATTATTGTTATAAAATTACATTATGTATTTTGTTCCGAACATTAAAATATTTGTATTGTGAGCCTAGCAGAATGGTGTCCTAACCTCGACACTAGATTCGAAATGTGTTCATTCCGTACAAGGCACTGCACACTATCGCCTGCCGTTTCCACACGTTTCGATCACGACATTGCTCAATATTGAACATATCTTATTGTCTATGGATAAGCATTTAGATAATAAAAACAAGAGCGATGAGCCGTGCACCAGTATGAAACCACTCGCACAAAAGTGTCCCCATACTGCTCAGTATCTCCTTCGTGAAAAACCACCTTTCAGAATTTAGATGTTTGGTGACCAGATCTGAATTGCCAGGCACCTCCCAACCTTCCTCATTACCTTTCCATCCTTACTCCCTTCAGTCTAACCCAATTGGTGATGTCATATCCCACAATCACATAAAAATAAATAAAATCTTCGATAGAATTTTAGAATTCGTACGTAATGCCCGTGCCAGACCATGTTACACGCATTAAATATTTTTTTGGGCGTGGCCTATACAGATTATACGTTATAATGTCACACGAAGCTATCCCTATGGCAGGAGATTGACAGCTGACAGCCGCGTAACGACGGCAGCTCCCTAATTGATCTATCGTAACCTACGGCAGGAGAGGGGGGTCGCATCATTTTCAAATATCGCATGGCTAGCAGGTCACGGCATATCATCATAGCCACGCCCACACTTATGGAAATGTATGGCGAGCGATATGGTGATATAGCCCACCTCAAAAACGCGTTGAGCTTTATAGCATTATTTGTTGTACTTTGAATCAGGAGGGCCGTTAGAACAATTGCCGACTTCGGATGGGCGAGAAACGTCTAACCTATTCGCCACATAAATAAATATATATGATATCTCCCAAACCTTTCAGCTGTCTTGTCAACATTTGGTTTTAGTTTTGTTAGATTAGGAAAATGGAATCTATCCGCATGATTTGAATAGGTCAACATTGGTAACCGGAAAACCAAAAATTGCGTTTTCCTGCATCGCGCCAACAAAATTATCTGCACAATGACACGACTGTTATTTTTAGTAGCATTTCACAGGATGTTGCAAATTAATTCTGACCAACGTACATACATCTGGGCTTTTAGAGGAAACGGTGAATTTGCACAATTCTTCGGTCGGCGAACCGCACCGGTGACTCCCACAAGTCCCACTGCAGATCGGGTATGATTTCTTCAACGTGGAATTGTGGATGTATGAAGTCGGCGTTAACCACGTGATTATAACTCTACTTCTTCTTTCGTATGGTGGGGGGTTAGAAGGGGACACCTATATCTGCCAGCCGGTCCAGGGACTCTGAGTCAAAAGCCTGGTGCGAGTAAAATTTTGGCGCCCCGGTACGGGATAACTATAATCATTACTATTTATATGTTTGTGTTGCGCCTTAGCGCTTCTGTTATGCTATATATAAATACTCGAGCCGAACTGAACCTCAACTTCTGGGAAAGGAACAAAGCAACCGCAAAGGGTGCGAAACGCCGCTTGCAATTGCTTCGTTCCTTTCCCATATTTCGTGGCTCGGTTTGCGTTTTGGTTTGCAAATGTATACGTACCATTAGGTATTAACAGCGAATTGGCAATTCGGCGTCTCGTGCGGCCTGCTTCAATTGCGCCCGCATTGGGTCGGCCCTGGCGTCAGGCATCACTCTATTAACCTCATCGATCCCTGTGGGGAATGAATGGAGCGGGCATTCGTTGACCACATGTTCGGTGTTCTGCATCGTACCGCATTCACACGGAGAATCATGATCCTCTTGAAAAAGTGAGAACATGCCAATTTCCTGATAAAATATTAGGACGGGTTGTTTCGGAGAATCTGAACAATTCATCAAATTTCAAGGTTCATTTTCAAGTTCTGTGAAAGATTTTTTCAAGTTCTGTTTTTATTTCAGTTTTGTCAAGCAACTAGCCTACAATGATATAAAAACAGAACTTGAATAAGTCTTTCACAGAACCCGAAAATGAACGTTGAAATTTGATGAATTGTTCAAATTCTCCGAAACAACCCGTCCTTAGTCATTCAGAATATGTCGAGAACACGGGTTCTTTTTCTAATAAATATGACGGAATGCGACAATATCAGTATTTGTATGAACACGTGTTCCGCTGTCCTCATAAAACGTTCGCTTTTAACTGATACTTTGTTAAGGCCTGCAGTCCCGTTTTTAACAGGAAAACGATTAATTTGACCAGTATTAATTTGAGGCTTGTCTCTCATTGGGGTTGTGTATGAGATGGGCATTTCCCACGTCGGCCAATTGCCACTCAAGTTTTCACCTATCTGGAGTGAGAGATAACCGGAGAAGCCCCTCTCCTTCCACCCAGAAGGGTTTTAGGTACTTCAAGCCGCATGCAGGAGAGAGAGAACACCATCGTGCAGCGCTATTTTGTAGCGCCTTGCATTCTCTCCGTATAGTATAAATCTATTGACTTAGCATCATGCCATTTCTATGCAGGGGTTGGCAGATAAGATGGAATGACACGCGAATCTATCTGAGGAAACGGTGAATTTGCGCAACTGGTCGGTCGGCGAACCGTGTTGACCCCCTCACTTGCCACTACAGTTCGGGTCTATTTTCTTCAGCTTGGAACAACTGTGGATTGTGGCAGTCAACCAAGTGATTATAACATTACTAATGACGGCTTCCGTGGTTGACTGGTTACAATTCTCGACTACGAATCCAGTGGTCGCTGGTTCAGATCCCTGCGTGGGATTAATTAATACACATTATATTTGCGGAACGTTCCGGGGCGGTAGATACTTTAAGTATCGCCCTGGTGATAGACCACCATTTAGAATCTAACCTTTGTTTGAAATGGCTTTAGTTGTCTTTGATGACCAGATCTGAATAGCCAGTTACCTAATCTAACCTAACCTTCCTCGTCCCTATCTCCTTCCACTCTCTTATACTCTCAGCCCCACAACATACCCCAACTGGTCATTTCAGGAGTCAATAATGAACGAGTATCGGAGAAAAATCGCTTTCGACTCTATATTTTTTTTTTTTTTTTTTTTCATTTATTTATTGTTTACTTTTACATTACAAAATATATTTATGTTCGCAATCTCACCAATGAAGAAACTGGTTCTTGTGTTTGGTGAGAGAGTTACACTAATATCTTATTTTTATTTATTTATTAAGTTAAAAGAAATACATATTTCGCTTTGTTAACTTAACTGTACATTGATTAAGACATAATATATATATTAATAATTATATCATATTTTTATTAAGTAAGAGCATTTTGGTTTTGCTCATTGATCTTGAGGGCAAACAGTTTTTTCTTGAATATACTTATTTTATTTACAGTTGTCAGGCTATCAGGAAGGAGATTATACATGTGTACACCCTCATGGCCTATGTTTCTTTTACCACACTCTGTCTTTGCTGAATTTGTGTATAATTTATTATGTTGTCTTGTGTGGTGGTCATGTACTTGTGATGTTTTCATAAATGAAGTATTTGTGTGTATGAGGCCATTTTGTATTTTGTGAATTAATAGGCATATGTTGTATTCGTACAGTTTTCTAATTTTAAGTAAGTTAGTTTCTTGGTATACTCTTTTGGTGGAGGTATCTGGTCTATAGTTAAAAAGTATAATAATAATATTTAATATTTAATCTATTGCCTACCCTGAAAAGAAACACCAATAGAATCGTAATCTTTGTGATTTTATTGCATTATTTCAGTAATTTTCTTTTCTTGTGTGATAAAACCATGTATTATCGTGTGAGAAATGTAGAGATCCACCAAGAATACAAGGCCAATGTAAGCGTAATGAGTAAGATTAAGAAAGGCACGCTCAGATGGTTTGGGCATGTAGAGCGAATGAACCTAAAAAGTTGTCTAATGAATAATGTGAATAGTAGAAGACGCCCGAGGAAGACGTGACACGATCAAGTGAATCAGATACTGGAGTCGGGTCATACCATAGCATTTTTTTAAAAAGAAAGACAAACATTGACAATATTTGAAACAACCTTACAATAAGTACACATGAGTTTGTAACACAAGAATTATTACAAAATCATCTCACAATTTTTCAATGATTTTTTAACACAATCTGTACGCAGTTTATGCATAAATCTCGTCATGACCACAAAGTTTTGGGATAGAATGGTGTGTTACGTTTGATACGTGTGCTTACAGTTTACAGTATCGTCTTCAAATAATGCTCTGTGTTCTTAACACAATCTGTACGCAGTTTATGCACAAATCTCGTCATGACCACAGAGTGTTGGTATAGAATGGTGTGTTACGTTTGATACGTGTGCTTACAGTTTACAGTATCGTCTTCAAATAATGCTCTGTGTTCTTAACACAATCTGTACGCAGTTTATGCACAAATCTCGTCATGACCACAGAGTGTTGGTATAGAATGGTGTGTTACGTTTGATACGTGTGCTTACAGTTTACAGTATCGTCTTTAAATAATGCTCTGTGTTTTGTTTTTACAATATGTACGTACGTAGTTTAAGTGGGAATTATGAAATGAACACAGAGTTTTGCTATAGAATGGTTGTAGGATTAAATAAGTAACTTATAAAACAGCGTATTCGTGTAATATTTTGAAACCACCAGTTTTGTCCTGCTGCTAAGAGCTTTGTTGTAACCTTTTCCTTTAACCTTTTGACTGGTTTTCTTTTTATGCGTATTTTTCAAGAGAGTTCACGGAGTGTGTCAGCGGTTCTTACAATCCTTCGATGTGGGCGATTTATTTCTGTGACTTAGTTAGAACCATGACGACTTCACCCAATCAATGCTCACCGGATTAACCTAGGTCAGAGGTCGGCAGACTCATGCGGCTCTTTGCATAGACGTTTGCGTTAAAAAACAATGAAAATACTCTATTCTGCGTTGGTCATTCGATATTCTTTTTTTAATGTGAATACCGCTCCCAACAGTCTGGAGCCAGTGAGACTACGGCATCCCCAATTGGGGTATGTTGTGAGACTTGTGAGGCTGAAGGTAGTGGGGAGATGGGGAAGAGAAAGGTGGGGTATTTTGAGCTGGTCACCAAACACGGCTAAAGCCATTCCAAGCAACATTTCAATTCTGAATTATGGTCTTACACCACAGCGGTACTGAGTGTATCTTCCATTCTGTAACGTGCCGCAAGTATCCTCGATACATATTATTTTAAATTAATGAATTTTGAAATAACATAAATGCATTGAATACAATTTACTTAGATTTTGGGATTTGAACCCGCGACCTTCGGATAGCTGGTCGAGAGCCTTACCCGGGAGAGTACGGGAGGAGTACAATTCTGGGAGTTAATGCCTACGTCAGTTTTTTGTAACTTAAGCTAAGAAATCGTTAACTACTCAGGCCTCTGCGATATTTTGACGGAAGGTCGAAGTATTTCCGCTTTGCAATAAAATCCAAATAAATGGAATATTTCTGAACGTATCCGAAAACTAAAAACTGCTTCGCTTTAAAATTGTATTGTTGTAAATTAAAATATAATTTTCGATATATTATTTTTTTTACGTGAACCTTAACTAAAATTACCGGTAAAAATAAAATTTTCAAAAAAATCACGTATTAGACAAATGTATTACAAACGTTACAGCCACCTCGGTTTCTTTTTTTCGTTTCACATAATTAATAAAAAAATCACGATTTTTTTTTCAAATAGCATTAGAAATTTAAAAATTCTTTGGTGTTTTCTCTCCCCTAACACCGTATAGATCATATTCCTCACCGTGACAGTAAGGGACATAATCCATTAGCCCATATGAGTTGTTCCCATAAGCGAACAAATCAGCCTGAAAGGTTAAACAATCTTTGATCCTGAGCCAGTGATAAATTAGACATAAGTTACTTGACCCAGATTTATATTGTACTCTCTATAGACTCTTCCATTCTATATACTCTTTTATAATCTATCTACTCTTACAATCTATCAACTCTTACAATCTATCTACTCTTACAATCTATCTACTCTTACAATCTATCAACTCTTATAATCTGTCTAATCTTCCAATCTATCTACTCTTACAATCTATCAACTCTTACAATCTTACAATCTCTTACTCTTGCAATGTTTGTATGATCCAATTGATTATAACGCTTTTTAAAATAGCAAATATAAAATGATATTGATCTCAGCGTTCGTGCGAGATAAGAATTCGTGTTGTAACTAAAGTATTCGTTTCAAATCAAATATAAGAAAATAAACGTGCGTATTTATCGTATATTTTACTATCTTTAACCGATAAGATAAGATTTTAGTGGGTTATGCTTATTCAAATTCAATAATAAAAGATAACAAATATTGTCTATGAAGATTGCTTTTATAATTAGCTACCACTGATAATAATTAGGGGTACGTAAATTTCGTTTTTACGAAATAGATGCGATAAAAGCGAAATCTGCATTTTATTTGCGATAAAAGCGAAATTTGAAAATTAAATACTTTTGCACCTTTTTACGTTACGTGCTTTCAAATGTTGATCAGACGCGCTAACAATTATTACAACTCTGTTCAAAACAGACAGAGACGGCTATTTTATCAACCGAAAATTCTATCGATCACAGCATGATGTTGAAGACAGCGGCTCAAAAGAGCTTGGATAAATTGTTGGTACACATGGGGCCGAATCCAACAAATGAGTCCTACAAGCACATTGGCAGATAATTTTGTCCATCGGAAGCAGCAAATGTGCCCTCTTCTTCTGTCAATTCAAATTCCATAGTGGAAAGCTTCGCGAAAATTCCGTTTTTCAAAAGTGTACCACAAGAAGAACTAATTGACGGGTACTCTCATTTTCACAGACAATTACTTCGATTGGTCGGCCAAGAAGCTCCTGTGGATGTAATGCAAGTTTTAGTTACATCAATATCTTGCTACCCTGGATTTGCAAAAGCAGCTATTCAATGTCTCAATTGCCCTGTCAATAGTGTTGATGCCGAGAGGTACTTTAGTATCTACAACATTGTCGTAACTGATCGCAGGCAAACAATGAAAAATGAAAATGTAGAAATTACAACAATGCTAGCCTTTAATTGAGTTTTTAACACTGTATTTTTTTTTGCGAAATAAATGCGAAATTTTCTGTTTTGAGTTTTTTTAAATGCGAAATCACGATTTTTTATTTGCGAAATTTACGTACCCCTAATAATAATATATCATTGAAGACGAAGATACTCGTAATACTAAACGAAACATGAAACAGAACAAGTCACTTAAAATAGAAAGGTAACGGCCACAACTAGGAATCGAACCCAGGATCTCTGTCTAATACTACGTATACATACGCGAGCCGAACTGCACCTCAACTTAGAAAGTAACACAGCCACCGCAAATGGCGCGAAACGCCGCTTGCAGTTGCTTCGTTACTTTCCAGTAATTCGTGGCTCGGTTCGCGTTTAAATTCGCAATTGTATACTTACCATACAGTGGCTAAGACGCTCTCCCGGTAAGACAGAAATCCTGGGTTCGATATTCACATATAATAGATATGTGAATGTAATGATTTTTTATTCTTGATTACAAGTAAGTCTGAAATACATAAAAATAAACAGTAATCATGTAAATGCAACAATTTTTAAGTAAATCTAAAAATAAACAATAATTACGTGAATGCAATGTTTTTGAAGAGATAAGTAAATCTAAAAATAATTTTAAATACGCTATTAATAATAATTATGTTGGGCGTGGACTTGAGTGAGCTTGGGCCCAGCGTTCACTCAGGAGCAGAGATGTGCTTTATTTCAAATAAATCCATTTAAAATGGAAATGCAAAATGGGTATTCTCCATTTTAAATGCTTTTCTAAAAACCATTTTGCATTTTTAATGCTTTTCTCAATGCATTTTCAATTTTAAATGCTTTTTGCAACATTCTTCCTACTATCTCCACTCAACTTTTTTTCATAAGCCCCAAATATCAGTCGGTCCTCATCCTCGCTATGAGAGATAATTTCCATTTGTCAAGTTGCTCCCTGGTAGGAGCCCTGGCAATTGAGTGATACCATTACAAAAAATACTGATTCAAATACTGAACATGGGGCCATGACGCTGTAATATTAAATGTTAGATAGCAGTTTCTATGTTTTTACGTTGGCAATATTAGTCCCGCGCAAATTTTTTGTGGTTTCATAATCTGTGGTCGTGGTGTTTTTGGATTTAACATCAAGTAATATGTTTGTTCTACATTGATGTCCATTATTAAATGACAAAATTGTTTAAAAATTCTATAATTATTTTAATTTTTTGACCTGAGAAACCATTTTGCACTTTCAAATGGAAAAGTTTTGACCCATTTCCATTTTGCATTTCAAATGGTTTTGGGTACCCGTTTTGCACATCTCTGCCAGGAATGGCGCTTGATGCTGGTAGGCTGCGCTCACCACCGGCGGAGGCCGTTAGCCGCATCCGGGCATCCAGGGTGTCTCATCAGGCCGGGAATCCATTCAGTCCTAATTTCGTAAACATTGCTGCTGTATCTTCTGTATACACATATAATTCTGCAGGCAACATTATATTGGATTCGGAGTCGTTACATCGAACAAGTTTGGTAATGACACCATGTCTCACACGTTTACAGGCGTTTTTTTAAATGATTATTGCTGCATTTGTAAAATTTACAGACAATCATATTAGACACTAGCTGTGCCCCGCTACGCGTTTCTGTTGCTCAGCCTGTCTGTGCAGTAGAGAAACAATTGCGCGAGTTGATTTTACGGCCAACAGGCGCTGTTTTTTTTAAGGATATCTTTACCTGTCACTGGTTTCATCTATATAATATTGGAATATAAAAACACGCGTATTCGAATGCAACGTTGTGTCAAAATTTCAAGGCAATCAGTGAAGAACTTTCGGATATTTAAGATTTTAAACAAACGAACACTAACATTTTTATTTATATAGATAGATTACCTGATGCTTCTCATTTGAAGTTCAATATCGCCATCGTCCGATAAGGTCTTGATCAAAAAAGTGCCCTAAGTATTTTAACACTGAACGAATTTTTATAAAATACCATCAAAAAAGAACTAAAGTATCTTTGTCACTACAAATAAGTGAATTTTATTTATTTACTCTTTTTATGCATTGTGTACATGGAAAATTTAACAATTGTATAAAATTAGTCACAAAAAATAATTTTTACATCACAGTGGTTTACAACTGGATAAAATTTAAAAAAATATAATCTGAAATTATCAAGAATAATGTTGATAAAAAAATTGTTGGTATTTTTTTAAACATCGAATTTGTTACATTAAAAATGTCGATATCATTCGAACTTGCTACATACTTTGTCTGTGAATGGTGACATTGAAATAGGTCCTTATGCCTAGTTTGTAAAGTAGGTACTCTTAAATTGACTAGACTCAGAAGTTAAGAGCAGTCGAGCTCCGAATTTACAATTAAAAAAAGCATAGTTGGCTTACCCTATATATTTATTTATATATTATATCCATGTACGGGCTTTTACAAACATTTGATATACATAGTAGTTTAGTGGAAGAGTAATCAAGAAAAAAAATTGCCATTAGTTTTATAGAAATTCAATGCAGAAGAATAGTATTATGTTAACCTTAATTATCAATATTATTGAGGTTTGTTATTATAGCCTTCTTGTTTTATGTTAACCTTAATTATCAATATTATTGAGGTATGTTATTATAGCCTTCTTGTAACTATATTCCGTGCAGTTGAACACATATACTATTTCTGCGAAAGTATTGCCAACTGCATGTAATCTAGGTACAAGCGAGTATCTAAATGACTCAGTCCTGATATTGTTGTTTCAATTAATTTCAAAGATTTCTCGATCTAGGAGTTCTGGTTGGTATGTTGAAGGTTGGGCTCAATAAATCAGGGCTGTCTATAATATAATTACATTAACAATTATAATATATATTTATTATATAATCGTATTTGTATGAGCATTTGTAAGGATATGAGGGAAGCGTGAAGCCCCGTGCCCTGGCTGCATAATGATTTTAGTTTTGCACCTGGCGTGTAACGTGTGACGCAATGGATAGACAAAGGTTGCATGTAAAAACGCGGTCAAGTCTATGCGGCCTATTGTGCTGCAAATAGTGCAAATTATCATCGGCACTATTATTGAAATGAAATGACATCAGTTATTTATTTATACGTTACTCTGATTTGCTGCGGAATGGTGTGATAGTACTACTGTACAGAACTAACTGCCAAAAGGACACAAATAAAACACCGAATCAAAATTGATATGGTTCAATAATAACTAAATGGTTGATTGGCTTGGGGAGGGTGGAGTCTGAAAAACTATTAAATAATGTCACTTAAAATTTTACATGGTTACATTTAGTAATAACGTAATAAATTTGGATAAAAAACACTTTAATTTTACAGAATAAATTTTTAGCAATTTTAACAGCATTTGGTTCCTTAGAACGGTCAATCTGACTAGCTAGAAACTAATATCGACCATTCATAATAACACTTGTACCTACTTATATTTAATATGGTTCCATGATAACTCAACACAGTGACAATTCAACACACCTTTAAAAAGTAATATAAAGTCATTAGAAACATTTTTTTTTAAACCTAACCTAACCTACTTAACCCTGTTAATAAAGTTTTTGTTTCATCACTTTCCATGACTTTATATAACTTTTTAAAGATGTAATGAATTATCATTTTGATGATTTATCCGGTCACCATTTAATATACTTATTGCAATATTATTATTTTGTCATTTTTGCTATATACATGTATCTTATGTAATGTAATAAATATAAAAAAATAACCTTTTTTAGTGATTTATTTTGGGGTATTACTGCTTTAGCCAACGTTTCGGGCAGCATTACAATGTCTATCATCGGGGCAGATGTGTAACCGATGTAACACATCTGCCGTGATTATGGACACTATAATGCTGTCCGAAACGCAGGTTAAAGAAGAAGGTAGCGCAACACGGCATAATTCCCCAAAAATAAACCACCACAATACTTTTAGCTGTGAAAATCTCAAATCTCCGAATGAACCTTTATCTCGTCGGTGTAGCGCAAGAAGTCAGTAAGTAACGTTTTTGGTAAAATCTAGTTTTAAAAAAACCCTAAAACCTTATTTTTTTCGTGACGAGAAGACGTCTATACGCTTTTGGCTTAAAAACAGCTGCTTTGGGGGTAATTAATTAAAAGAAATTATTAATTGTTTAAAATATAATTTTATTATAACGGAAATCTAAAGGTTACTTAATCACTTTATATTTTCTTTGAATGTTACTTCATGACTTATTGCGCTGCGCCGACGATTTACTTCTTGATTATGCTTGGATTTTTTACTATTACTTAATTATTCAAATGAGTGCTCGGTGAAGCGTCTTAGATGGCCACCGCATGCTTGTGAAAATGGAACATCCTGCTAGACTGCCCTGCTAAGTAAAAAAAAAAGTATTTACTTCAACTTGTAAAAAAATTGGGCGACTCCTTCCTATTGCCACTTATTTTTGTTCCTTACGACAGCTGTAATTATTAACTATTCGATTACACGGAGTAAATACTGATGTGGAATACTGTTTAAACGGGACTGCAGGCCTTTAACGAATGAATTGACAGTGTTCTTAAGAGGAAGCTACAAGCCAAATATGTGTATATTCTTGGTATACCTTATATTGTAGGTAATAGGCATTAAAATCACTTGACAAACGGAGTCTAGAAACATTCGATTTCAAGCACAAAACTGGTTTTTATTTATTTTGTAAATAATTTTATAAGAAAGCAAAAAAGTTAATCATTTGAAACTGTCACAGATAATATTAGCTATAACACTGTATTTTTAAAAAGTTGTTTCCTTTACGCGTTCATACATTTCTATTGAAAAAATGTTTTTTTTAGTAGTTTATATTTATATGTTTTATTGAGTAATTTATTATTTTATTTGTATTCTACTCAAGCGAAGCGATAGGAAAACCTTCAATTTATCTAAATCATTTTAGAATTTTTTGGTATTCATAACGTACACCAATTCGTTTTAAAGATTAATCAAAATAGTGATTTAGCATTAAGCTTCGCCTTAACAAAGCATCAGTTAAAAGCGAATGTCTTATGAGGACGGCGGAACACGTATTCATACAACTATTGATACACTGATATTGTCGCATTCCGTCATGTATGTATTAGGAAAAGAACGCATGTTTCTGATATATTCTGAACGACTAATTGAATGAATATTTTTATCAAGTATTTGTAAATCTTTTTTCCAAAAGGATCATTTATCTCCGTGTTAAGTCCATAAAATGCTTGCTATTTTTTATTTGTTATTAACTCCACACGGTAATCACTGATGGAAATCATTTCCCTGACTGCCTATGTCATATTCGGTAATGTGCCTTAGGACAGTTAGATATGTTATGGACAATTTTTCACTTCTAAAATATGGTTATTCGGTGGGGCATCCAAAGCAAACCCCTTATTCGTCATGTGTTTTGAGAATAGGAAGTAGTGTCATCTTTCCACTTAAATTCTTGTCCCAATTTAGCTGTAAGCGCTCATCCACTAACTTCACTAACCGTGAATTAGGAATTATAACTACTAACAGGGATGCCACAAACATCGTTGTTTCAAAATATCAATATCGGTTGTTCAAGATATCTATGTCGTTGTTTCATAATACCAGAACAGACATTATTTGTCATTGAGGCGTATTTTCACAAAAATGGCGCAATACAAATTATCCGATTATTGTTATTATCTAGTGACGTGGAAATAAAAAAAAATGAACAACGAAAATCAAATCCATTAATGTGCTTTCATAGATTTCGATATCTCACAATATTGTTTATTGTCCACTCCTTTTTACATACATACACACACGCACTACCAGTCTTTTACTTAAGGGGGAAGCAGAGATGCGTCAAGGATTCTTTTGGGCCATCTTAATGGTACATATAAATTTGCGAACCGAAACGCGAGCCAAGCCACGAATTACGGGAAAGGAACGAAGCAACACCTCGATCTGATTTTGCACAAAACGGCGCCATAAAAATCATCAAAATATTATTAGTATTAACTGCAAGCGCCGTTTCACGAAATTTACCCTTGCTTTGTGCCTTTCCCATAAGATGAGGATCAGTTCGGCAGTTGGGCTCGTTTATGTATACGTAGCATTACCCATTAATTTTAATTGTATTTCATAAAAAAAATCGTTTATCATTTTCCTTCCAAGTGCGCTTGCGATGCTAACTTTTTTGTTATTTCACCTTCTTACGTGGCATTATATATATTTATGGAATGAAATCACTTTTTTTTTTTTTTTTTTTTTTTTTTTTTTTTTTTTTTTTTTTTTTTTTTTTTTTTTTTTTTTTTTTTTTTTTTTTAGGTTTGTCAACAGTGATTCATATCATAGCTCTCGAAATTCAATTACACAATTTAAACTTGGTTGATACTATCCTATAAGTAAAGAATAATGTACATGTATGCACCTACATGCATACATGTATACACAAATACATACACTTACATATACATTTCATAACAGCAATAGTAATTACTTTATAGATAAACACGATAGGTAGCTTTAAGTCTTGTTTACGTTTGATTTGAAAGTGGCCAGTGATGACATTGACAAATCAATGGGATGACTTTTATATGTCTCGTTAAAATAACGGCACATTCTTGGTAAAGGTGAGTCATACCCCAGCTTAGTTTTATATTTTTTAATATGTAACGGAATATAATGTATGAGTCGGGAACCAATTCTAGGAACGTTGAACATAATTTTATAGAGTAAAAAAGGGCAGTTTATTAGAGCATTAACAATTTTGAAAAGAAAATTTAAATCGATATTTAGTCTTCTCTGTTCAAGGGTGCGTACATTGTAGAAATTTAGTCTATCGGTGTAATGAGGAAGTGATCGAGCTCGCTTATCACAATACGCTAGGTGGTACATAAAATGTTTTTGAACCCGCTCTATTCGCTGAATATGAACTTTGTAGGTTGGACTCCATATAGAACTTGCGTACTCCAACACGTTGCGGGTCAAGGAATTGTATAGCGTTATTTTTGATTTGGGATTCTGAAAATTTTTACTATTTCGTTTGATAAATCCTAGCATTTTTAGGGATCTAGAAATAATGCTGTCGATATGAGGTGTGAAAGTTAGTTTTTTATCGAATATTACGCCTAGGTCCCGAATGGTTGTGACTTCCTGGAGTTTAGTACCGTCGATAAAATATTGAGTTGAGATTGAGTTGCGTTTACGTGTAAAAGTTATGTGGACACATTTTAAAGAATTCAGAAACATTCTATTGTCAGTGCACCACTTAGAAACTCTGTTGATATCATTTTGAAGGAGTATTGAATCAAGTAATGTGTGGATAATTTTAAAAATCTTACAATCATCGGCGAACAATAAAATTTTAGAATCCAAAATAACATCGCACAAGTCATTTATAAAAACAAGGAACAAGATCGGGCCCAAATGGGACCCTTGAGGTACTCCAGACGGTACATCTAATCCTCTTGATCCACTTTGCGGTTACAAATAATTACATTGCGTTCTTTCGTATTACGTTTAATGTGTTTTGCAATGTAGGTTTTTTTTCAAAACTACTTGACATATTATCTACATATTACCTACCAAGAGTGAAAAAATTTAAATGCATAAATATGCCTTTCATTTTTTATAAAATTTATTGTTGTGTTAAGTTAAGGTTTGTTCATAGAATAAAGAAGTAAATTTGAAGTGCCTTCCATACAAATTAGAATGGAAGCAAATGTTTATCCCGTCTCACTTACACTTGATTTCGTGTGTTTAATTTATCCCGTCTCACTTACACTCGATTTCGTATGTTTAATTTATCCCGTATCATTTACACTTGATTTCGTATGTTTAATTTATCCCGTCTCATTTACACTTGATTTCGTATGTTTAATTTATCCCGTCTCACTTACACTTAATTTCGATGTGTTTAATTTATCCCGTCTCACTTACACTCGATTTCGTATGTTTAATTTATCCCGTATCATTTACACTTGATTTCGTATGTTTAATTTATCCCGTCTCATTTACACTTGATTTCGTATGTTTAATTTATCCCGTCTCACTTACACTTAATTTCGATGTGTTTAATTTATCCCGTCTCACTTACACTCGATTTCGTATGTTTAATTTATCCCGTATCATTTACACTTGATTTCGTATGTTTAATTTATCCCGTCTCATTTACACTTGATTTCGTATGTTTAATTTATCCCGTCTCACTTACACTTAATTTCGATGTGTTTAATTTATCCCGTCTCACTTACACTCGATTTCGTATGTTTAATTTATCCCGTATCATTTACACTTGATTTCGTATGTTTAATTTATCCCGTCTCATTTACACTTGATTTCGTATGTTTAATTTATCCCGTCTCACTTACACTTAATTTCGATGTGTTTAATTTATCCTGTCAAGCCTCGATTATGCAAATATTTGTATCACGAAACACGCCCTTTGTACAACATTTCTGGATTAAAAAAGATGTCACGTATTTTGATATGAGAATAAGAACAACATCGGTGTGTTTTTGATGTTTACTGACGTAAATTTCCACCCCTAGGTTAGTTAACCCGACCACCGCCATTCGGGTTTTCCCTTCTGCAGCGTTCATGCAACTTGTCATCTCTCATCTCTAATCTCTCCCCTTACTATCTCGCATAGCCCGCATATAACCGTGCTGCACTTATTGTATGGATGATGAACGAATCGTGGAACGCAACTAAATATTGTCGTTTTGTTTTACGAGTATTTCAGAAAAGCTTTAGAGTATATCAGCTGACTTGTACCCGGCGTGTTCGACTTTTCTCTACTTTCTTCTCTAAATAGTGTAAAATAAAGTCGCCATCTGCGTCTGTTTGTTTGTGCGCTTAGTTCTTCTAAACTACGAAACGGATTTCGATATGGATTTCACTATCATTTATAGAATTTCTTCTGGAAGGTTTATGTATAAAATACATGCATATTATATTTATGGAAAGTAGAGAAAAGGCGATGTTTCGTAAAGGAGTAAATAAAAGATTTTCGTGCGCTTACATTGCTAACGCTGGCTATACCTTATGAGACACACCAAAATAATCAAACACCGAATTGTAGATCTTGAAAAGGCCTAGAGAAATGTCCGCGATAGTATATGTCTATCTCCTAAGGATAACGGCCAGTAAGGTTATTTTTCAAATGTGAAATCCTCGTGTTTATTTGGATT
This sequence comes from Hesperophylax magnus, assembly GCA_026573805.1. Taxonomy (NCBI): domain Eukaryota; kingdom Metazoa; phylum Arthropoda; class Insecta; order Trichoptera; family Limnephilidae; genus Hesperophylax; species Hesperophylax magnus. The sequence continues at coordinate 3,903,389 of JAIUSX010000184.1, read as the reverse complement.
ACAATTTTTTTCAAAATTATTGTACCTACCTGCCTTAAGAAAGTTTGAAAAAAGAATTTAGGTAGTTACCTTTCTTTGGAGAAATTGTAAAATTCCTTATTTAAAATATTATGTACATAAAATATATGGTTTATTATTATTCTTAAGTAGGTACGTAAAAGTACCTATTAACTAGTCTTATGATGTCAGAGAAAATTTTGGTTTTAGATTTATTAAAAAAGTTTTATTTAGAAACGTACTTTTTTGGACACCAGGTCAGCTTTTCACGTAACTACTTAGTATCTAGCTAGAACTGCAAATAAATTGAAGCATTCTTTACTAGCGACCTCCACAGCATCATTGCTCCCCATTAAATGACGTCATCCACTTGCAGTCTGCTAATTCGATTTGAGTTAATGAGATGGTCAATGGGCAGTTACGGGTACCATAGAATCAATGGAGACCGTTGTTCCGCTCCGCTCTCCGCTGTCTGGCGCGGGATGTCAAGCCAAGTTGCTCTTGGATGCTGTGGCCTGGGATCTGCGATAAGTCCACCCTTATCCCTTATGTTGACTCATCGCGCCGTGGGGTTGCTGACGAATACACTACCCCACTGGACAGATAATCCCAAAATGTGATATCTCGTTCACATTTTATTTCATTCTCGTCCAATGCTTTGCAGAAATCAAACTAAATAGTAGATACCGTAAAATAGGGTGACTTTATCATTTTTTTAACTAAGAAACTAAATAACTTAGTCATATTGATTGGACATGTTTAAACTACTGAAATCATATTGACCTATAAAAAATTCTTAAGTTTAAGTTCCAAAAAATTATATGTTATTTTTAAAGATAATATCTTTACATTTGTTATGCCGTAAACGTTAATTATATGAAATTCCCTCGATATAAAAAAAAATTGCAAAGTAGGCCCGGAAAATTATTAAAAACACGCTTTGTTCCGTTATTTAATATGTTATAGGCATGAAAAAAATCACAGTGTATCTTTAAATGCAACTAAAGCATTTGTCGAGAATTTTTTGCTCTATTTCAAACGAGTCGTGTTATATTAAATATTTTCAACATTTTCGCTTAATTATTATCGTTTTTTTTATATAAGCGTGTTTCCTTTAACGTTCGTATTTACATATCTCCCTTTCAAACCATTTGTGAACGCTTACTACGGGGCCTTAAGTGATTTGTCAATTAATGAATCTGATAGTACACAAGCATTTTGCGTTGTTCTATCAGTATCTAGTGTTTGAAAATACAATCTGCTTACGAATAAGTAATCCTTTTTTACAATGCTGCCTAAAGAGAACTTAACCACAAAATCCCAAATCGGGTAAAAATTTTTTTGGCTATTTGGTTTACGAGTATTTGGTTTTCAAATGTTAAACAACAACGCCATGCCATTTGACCCTTTTACAGATGTTTTATAATTTACCCACCTCACTCATATTTTTAACAAGTACCAAACTTTGCCCGAAAAAATCTTTAAAAAAGCGAATAAGTGGTGGCGAGAATTATGAGCGATGTTCAAAGTCGCCCCCACGATTCAAAAGTTGCGCCATATTACGGTACTCTTAGTATCTCCCTGGTGAAAGACAATAATTCAGCCGTGTTTAGTGACAAGTTCTGAATGGCCAGGTACTGCCCAACCTTCCTCTTACCCATCTCCTTCCCTTCCCAACTCCCTCCAGCCTCACAACACACCCCATTTGGGGGTGCCATAGTTCCACTGACTTGGATTAAAAAGTTAGGTTGTTTCAAACTCGCATTTTTGATGGCATCAAATCGTCCATGTCATCCGTTTCAGCTTTTGGTCAAATATACCAACAAGCACAACAAAATTACCATTAAAATTGATAGCTGGTCATAATTTGATCAAAAGCTTAAGCGGGCCAAGAATCGGTATTTAACAGGACCGTTCATATGTAAAAATTTCAAATTAGCGCCGTAACTGCTCATTTATCAAAATAATTTATTCACCGCATCTTGTGGTCCAGTCAATCGATAGCTTGCAACATTGACGGTACCGAAAATAATAATATGTTTGTTTGAATGAATTAATCGGAAATAAATTACAACGGGAAATTGAGAGCTTTCCATTGCTTTCAGATAATGCATAAATGTGGCAGTCGGAATTCTCGCATTTTTCTTTCCATTCCGACGCCTAAAGGTGGAAACACATTATTAACACCCGACGCGACCCGATGAAACGCGATGCGTGTTGAGTCGAATCAAATGTATTGTTTTCTTATGACCAGAATCACACTATGAACATCCGACGCGACGCCATGCGCGCACACGCCACCCGATCCAGACGTGCCAGGTCGGTGTGTTGCCCATGGTGGGGTAAACACGCCACCCGACGCGGCCTGCGCAGTATGTTTCTAGACAACACCCGACGCCACGCGTCAGTCGTTCGAGAACTGTCACAGAGCATATACGGAATTTATGCCAATTTAATATTATTTTTGCATTTATTTAGCGAAATTGACTGACGAACAATTAATTGAGTTGGTAAAACGATATCCTGTTCTATATGACATGAGTTTAGCTATATACAGGGATCATACTGTGAGAAATAATGCATGGGAAGAAAGTAACGCATATAAAAAAAAAAAACCCATATTCAAAATACATATGAAATCTTTCATTATCTTGAAGTAAGTCTGGATACAGAGTATGATATTCACCAGACATACTTCTCTTTTGATTTATTTCATGAACCCAGTAACGCCTGGTTATTCTCCTTTTCTTGAGTCGTTTAAGTATCATATATGTACCCATAATTTGCATCAAATCTTCTTCAAAGTCTTCATCTGACTCGCTATTTATTAAATCCATAGTACAAAACCATTCACTTCCACTTCTGTTAGCTAACTGTATTCATAAATTGCTAGTATGTCGTGGCGTCGCGTGTTGGTAATGTGCACGGTGCACATCGGGTGTCGAGACGTGGCGTCGCGTCGCGTTTTAATAATGTGTTTCCTCCATTAGAATCGAACGGGTGTCCGTTGTCCGTAGGTCTGTACGTTGCGTTCGTTCGCCATTAATTTGTTACATCAACATCAGGCATTTACAATGCGGGGTTCGCGACACAGTTAAAATAAAATATATTTGTTGAAAGACTGGTAACAATGTATGTTTTATATTAAAGGATAGCGTCTGTGGTGGGCGGGTGGTGTGGACTATATTTTTAATAAAAATCTACAGGTTTATTCCGAGATTGATGAAATTTTTCACTTGGGAATAACTAACATAAAGACCTTCAGTCAAAATTAAACATTGTAGTAATTGGGGAAACTTTACTGGGGTAATAACCATTAATAATTTCTAACATTTTACTCAGAAATCAATTAGGGAATCAGTAATTGAAATTAAAATACCTATCTAGAAATAATATAAATGTATCGTCTGTAAGTGGGCTACCCACAGTTTGATAATGCCTTCAGAGGGCGAAACAGCTGTCACTCGTAATAATAATAATTACACACAGAACTTGTTAAAAAATAAACTGTTTTTATAAAGCTAATAATAATGTTATTGATTATATAAAAAATAAAATAATTTCACACTTTAAAACAAGAAAACGTGCAACTCGGGGGGCTTCGTATCGTAAATCATTAAAACAACTACGTTTGTTTATGTTACGGGTCGAGTGGTTAATTTATATAGTATAACTTTAATTTATATAGTTTAACTTTAATTTATATAGGTTAACTTTAATTTATATAAACCAACACCCCTGCCATAGGTCACCCCGAGTGGTTCGATACGTTTGTTGACTTAAGGCGATGCACTACGTCATGTAATATTTTAAATTGAGCCGCTATCAATAACAACCCTCACGTAGATGGCGAAAATGTTTAAATTCCCGCTTAACACCATCCGCCTGTTTTGATTTATGCAAGAAGAAAACATGGCCAAAAAGTGCCTTTTATTTTATTTTGTGGATGTTCAGGCATAAATATTTAATTTTTTTTCTATCATTTTATAAATAACTTAATTTTCCACATTATACAATAAAATCATAACCGAAAATGGGTTCGTAAGTAGGAGATTTTGAACTTTAAAGCAGTTTTCATAGGCCTTTACATTATTTTTTTCTGGGCTTATAAAAAGACTTATCTAAAAAATACTCGATTATTTCAAAGGCCAAGATGTATTCTATTCGCAGTATTTAATTAAAGCATCTGAAACATTTCTAGGCCACCAAATTATCAAATCAAAAACACATGATTTTGCATTACTACATATGGCATCGCCTTAACAGAGTTTAAAAGGCAAGCTCTGTTATTATTAGTATCGTTTATCGTTGTTGTTATCGTTATGTAGTTATATTTGGTATTCTAAATATTGATAAATAACTACTGAATTTGGCTGAAGCGTTTTTTTATAACACATCCGAACAATAAATAAACGTAGAAAATACAACAGAATGTTTTACGAAAGGAAGGTTTGAAAATGGTCTAAAGCGCGTCACGTAGGCAAATAATTATATCTCGATGTCAAGGTTGCTGGTACTGTACTGTCGATTTCCTTCCCGCTGTCGCTTATATAGGTGAAAAATAAAACGTTCTCGATCAATCCGGTTGCTACAGTAACAAATATTAAAAAAAATAAAATAAAATCCAAGAAGCTTGTTTGGCAAATGCCGAAACTTCTAGAATGACGTCCGACTCAAGTAGTGGCGTACCACTACAGTTATACCCATTGTCTTTATTTATGTAAGAATTTTTCTTATTAATTGCTTTTAAAAACGCATTAAAATTAACAACAATAAATTTGAATTGAATTATCTATGGTTGTGTCAAATAAAAAATGTAGTGTCTAACGCCGTTGAAATCGAATAGAAATAGAGCAAGTGTGAACGCGCGACAATCCTTTCCTTTTTCAAACGGTTCGTTCTATGGAAATATTTATTACAAATATCAGGGTGGGCCCCTATTGTGGGGTGGGGTAATATCAGGGTGGGCAATTGGAGCAGTTCACTCCGGGCGCCGAATTGCCAAGGCGCTGATAATACCTAACAGTCCTGACACATCGCCCATAAGATCATTTTTCATAACGGTGCTACACAAATTTACAAATCATCCGAATATTATTGATTACAGTGATCACGTACCTAGCCGTCTACTGGTTTTGACAAGGAATGCCAAAATTTTACTCGCGCCAGTCGCCGTTTGGCTCAGGGCCGGCCCTGATAAATATATAGTTTATTATACAAAGTTGCTATTTTCAAAGTACACTGTAATGTAGTTATGTAATTATATCGTGTGATAATTCCGATTTTTGGAATTTTGCCATAGTTATCTAATAATAATCGTAAATTATTATCGGTTATAAATAAATGCTTGATTAATCATTTTGTAATTTTCATGATAGAGCAGCGATATGATGATAGTGCGACATGATAGCATGATAGTGAAAATTCACGGCAACTTTAAAATCATTTGAATACTCATAATATTATGAAAGGACCGCAGAAGAAATGTTCTTAAGAAATTTTATACAACTTGGAAGGATTCAAATGTTTGACTGGCCTTTAAGGTACGCGACACATTACGCTATAAGCATCATGGCTTAGCCTATTTCAGCGACTCGCTCGCCATATACTACCAATGGGAATGGATGACGAGCGATATGCTGAAATAGGCCAAGCCACACAAATATAGCGCGCTTATAGCGTGGTCTGTCACAGGCTTAAATTGGTTGCTCTCCGAAATCCGTTGGATTTATTATTTCATGAATACCGCACAAGAGTCAATAGATTATGACATCCGTAATTGTTGTGAGGCTGAAGTTAGTGGGAAAGAGGAAGGCGGGGAAATACCTGGCTTTTCAGATCTGGTCACGAAACCCGTTTAAAACCATTTCAAGCAACATGTCTTTTCTGAATGAGGGTCTTTTACCAAGGCGATACTATTTCAATTGAATTTCCTGATTTATAACAACATTAAAAAATTCCCTAAAATTGAACACCCCTGCCACAATGATATCTGGCACGCTACGTTTACGGATCGCGTTTATTTTGTTTATGGGCAGACGCTCGGGCCGCTGCTCTGCCAGCTTCCATAATTGCATATGGCATATGGTGCCTCTCTCTCTCACTCTGGTCTCGGCGTCGGCATGGCAACGTATCCAACACGTAACCAACCGGTGACCATTCCACGTAGATTCCGCATAATGCACGTAAAGTTTCTTTTATTTTCATTTTATTTTATTTAGGAAACAAACAGTCATTTATATATTTGGCATAAACAGCAATTATTTACAATATTAGACCAATATTGTTCTAGTCGTTGATTCAATATTTGCATCTATACAATATATTTATAAATGATAAAGAATTATAAAGAATAAACTTTATCAGGAATTACAAAAAGGCTAAAAATAAATAAGCTTAAATTAAATACAAAAAAAAACAAAATGTATGGTAATTGGTTATAAGAAGACATCCAGTGAAAGCAAAATCAAAATTGATGGTGAAATTATTGAAAATGTTACCGATATAAAATACTTAGGAGTTATAATAGATTCCAAACTCAACTTTAACAAACATGCGGAATATACCCAAAAGAAAATTGGAAAAAAGATATCTTTTTTGGGAAGAATTCGCCAAAAACTGTCCGAAAAAACTGCAATCACCATTTATAACTCCATTATTGCTCCACATTTTAATTACTGCTCAACTATCCTTTTCCTGTGTAACGACCGAGAGCAAAATAAATTTCAAATTCTCCAAAATAGGGCAATGAGAACAATACTCAGACGAAATAGATATTCAAAAGTAAATAAAATGTTAAACGAACTAAATTGGCTAACGGTGAAACAGATGTTGACCTTGAACACGATGATATTTGTACACAAAATAGTAAACAACCTGCTACCCAAATATTTTTCGAATAAAATTGTATACAACAAGGACATACACAAACATAAAACTAGGACGTGCAATGAAATCAGGCTACCAAAGAAGGACAAAGCGAATACCCAGAATAGTATATTTTATAAAGGGATGAAATACTATAATGCGCTGCCGGAAAACCTTAAGTCTGCCCCAATTGAAAAGTTTAAGATGTTGAGCCACATCAAGAAAGAAAAAAAAAATAGTATATTTAAATGTAATAATTAATTAGTCATTTGTAATCTTAAATGTACAAATTACTAAAATAAAATCAATAAATAAAAAAAAAAATAAAAAACAAAATGTTATAAGAATAATCAAACAGTTCGTAGTAATACAGTTTTCGCATGAAAAAAAAAACTGAGACGATAGGATTATTTCACAAAATAAAAATTTAAGTTATAAGTTTAGTAAGTTGCATTTTATATGTTTTCAAGTTACACTTGAAAATGTCTACATCTCTAGTGGCATCGTGAGTTTTACAGATACGTCCTAGTAAAGAGTTTTGCGCATATTTGGCTTTACAGTGTGGTGTTCGAAATAAGTCGTTCGATCTGGTGTTGTGTTCAGGGCAACGAAATGCAATCTTTTCTAGCAGATATGATGAATCAACAAGACTGTTTACGATTTTGTATAAGAATAGGGCATCAGAAATTTTTCTACGTTTATATAAAGCGGTATGTTCAAACCGATGATCGCCAAAGCGATACGATAGGTGTTTAATAAATTTGGATTGGATATTTTCAATACGATCAATGTATGTTTGATATTGAGGATTCCAACTGACTGAGGCAAACTCGAGTTGTGACCTTACATATGACATATATAACAGAATTAGTGTGTGTGCTATAGTGAAAGGCTTTGTAATGCGTATAATAAATACCAATTGTTTGTAAGCTTTTTCTAAAATATGTTCAATATGGTCCTTAAACAACATTTTAGAGTCTAGCAGTACTCCAAGATCTCTGATTGATTCTACTCGTTTTAGGGGTACATGGTTTAATTTGTAAGTATAAATTGACACTTGACACTTGTCACATGAGAACGGGTCGCTTCTACGATTCGTTCTTAAGTTCAACAGCTCGGCTGTGGAACGAACTGCCGGCCTCTGTGTTTCCTCCCTCCTACAACATGGGACTCTTCAAGACCCATGTTCACTCCTTCCTCTCCACAAGAAGACCCTCCACACAGCATCCCCAAAGATGACATAGGCCCTGAGGGAAATTATTTTCTTCAGGGCCTCCTGTGTGGAGTTAATATAAAAAAAAATAAAAAAAATAATCGACTGTTTATAACAGCGATATATCATTTGAAACGATGATTTTTCGTAATTACAAAATTATATTTTATTTGATACAACTATTTTATTATGTTTTTATAATTAAAACTTTATTTTCATACCTCTGCGGCAGTGTGGTAAGTTCTTTGGCTCCGGGTCGTGGGTTCTAAATCCGTAGTGTGCAACTATGAAATACTTGTTTTAATGCTTTGTGTAATTTTGTAGTTTTTGCAAATTTCTCAAGTTCGACATTCCAATTTTACTTCGGAACTTTTATTTTATTTTGGAATATTTACACGGAGATAACGTACTGCTATAAAATTGATAATTTATCAGAAATCAAATTATTCGTTTACCTGTTAAAAACGGGATTGCAGGCCTTTAACGAATGAATGAAGGTATACTAATAAACTGTCGGTAAAGCTAGAATATGTTATTAGGATGTTGGAATACGTGTCCATAAAAAAATATATTGTCACTGTCATGATATTTTTTAGGAAAAGGATACCTGCATGAACACGTGTTCCGATATATTCTGAATAGACTATTATTTTATTAGGAAATGGATTGCAATCACGTTTTTAACAGGATTTCAACATATCAGCCATACTCATTGTTTTCCGTGTATTTTCATCCCAAATGGCACAAAATTTGGAAAATCTCAGAAAATTTCATTTCGATTTTAAAAATAGCGCATACTCGTCGAAATTCACGGGATTGTCTAAATTCTTGACAAATCAGTTCCAATTTTGAAAATATTCTGTTTAAATATTATTTGCACAATCAGTTCCAATTTTGAAAATATTCTGTTTAAATATTATTTGCACAATCAGTTCCAATTTTGAAAATATTCTGTTAAAATATTATTTGCACAATCAGTTCCAATTTTGAAAATATTCTGTTTAAATTCTGAATTCACGATAACAACCGGTAGTTAACTTTTATTTTATATTTTTACCATCAGCGACATATCGAAGCTAATATTTTATAGCAACTGATGTTCCGTATCACTTCTTTCAGGGCCATACATCAAAACCACATCAAATACACAACAGTTTTAGCTTTTTACACGGTGAAAACTTTTAATACTCGTACATTACAAATATATCGGAACATGTGCTTTTGCCCTGTTTATATGAATATTATTAAATGACAGTGTTCTGGAGTCGCGATAAAAACTTTTCAATTCATTCGTTAAGGCCTGCAGCCCCGTTTTTAACCGGATTATGAATAATTTGAAGAGTTTCTTAACAAATTATAAATATTTTATATCAGTAAGATTTCTCGGTGTATATTTTTTTAAGAGTAATCTACAAGCCAAAAATGTGTATATTCTTGGTATACCTTATATTGTAGGTAATAGGCATTAAAATCGCTTGAAAAACGGAGTCTAGAAACGTTCGATTTCAAGCACAAAACTTTTTTTAATTTATTTTGTAAAAAATTTTATAAGAAAGCAAAAAAGTTAATCAAGTAAAACTGTCACAGATATTTATTTATTCAAAAAACAGTTTTTAATATAAAATACATACTCTGCACATCTCACTAGGGCATTCCTGTATCAAGATGTGCAGCTTTACAATTACATCATTTAAAAAATATATACATATGTATATGTAAACTTAATATAATAATAACATTAAATGTAAACCCAAAAAAAAGTTTATGACACGGTTGTTTCGAGACCGGTAGACAAAAGACATTTGTTACAAAAATAAACAAAATTTTAGTAACAAATGTACGAAAAATTAAACAAAAATGTCAACAAAAGAAGCATTGGGCAGTAAGTTTATAGTAAGTTGGCAACAATAATATTCTTCTGTTAACTAAAGTACAAGGTACCTGTGCTGGCTTATCAGACACAAGCATAGGGTAACCATACTAACAATTACAACATGGATAGTATGAATAATAAATTATAAGAAAAAATAAAATAACCAAATAAAAATAGGTAAACAATTACCGATAGGTAAGTAAATAATAATAATAAATATTAAGTAAATAAATTATAATAATTAATGTAAATAATAATATGAGAATGAAGTAGATGGTAATAAGTACATAATAATAATAATAAGTACATAATAATAATACATGAAAAAGTGAGTGGAAGGGTTTAGTTTTTCCTATGGGGAAGATTTCACCCGGACAACAAAATCGGAAGCAAAAAAAAAAAAAAGTAAGTTATTTTAGAAGTAAATAAGTACATGCGCAGTAAGTAAATAAGGATTGTATCGAAACAGAACTTCCACACGGAATTATGATATAAGCATAGACATATGAATATTAGTAGACCTGCCCTAAGTGATTAAAAGCGTATTATCCCCACTCCCCATACCGGTTCCATTGGAGCCGGCTGTGCTCGCGTATGGCCTCAAGTGAAATTTGAAAACGTGACGTCATCATTCTTGTGCGAACTATGGTCGAGGCATCATCGGTTCATTTTACGAAATAACACGGCAGAATGTTGACTTGTGCTATGAAAACTTGTAAAAATAGATGTGAAAAAGAGAATAAACCCAATTGTCGTATTACATTCCATATATAAGCATTATTTTACTTTATTTTAAGCATATTCACATCGTATAATATGAATCAGTTGTTACTATCACATCGAGAAACGTCTGGACGCGAAACACAAAGCTGGTTGGTTGCTGGGAAGTAAATTATGAACATTTATAAAAGTGTCTTAACTAAATACTTAAACGAAATATTAGACTCTGAAAATAGAACCGAATTTTTTTGCCGAATTTGGACTTCGCAAATTTGTTCATAACGTGGCGAGTAATTTGCGCTCCCATGTAAAAATGTCTATTCATTCAAAAGCAGATTTTACTTTTAAGAAGTAAATGGTGATATTATAATGCGAGATGCCTATTTACTGTCAGATTGATTTATTGACGAATCACAGTCAGCTTCACTCCCTTCGTTCTTCAACAGTTGATTTTACCCCTCGCCATTATCTTCTCGTCTATTAATTCCTATGTCTGTGGATATAAGCGACAACATGGGTGATCCCAAATCATCACTCTCAGCTAGTACAGATATTTTGACCAGTGAGGGATGGAAAAAAGATGGGTTATATATATATGTATGTATATCTAGATCTGTTCACTAAACAGGGCTATTGTTATTCCAAGCAACGCGCAACGTTTTGGTTCTCTCAACATTTTGTTACGAAGTTTTGAAAGCGTATTATATGTTTAGTGGTACGCCACTACTTGATTCGAACGTCATTTTAGAAGTTTCGATTTTCTTCCAAACAAGCTTCTTGGATGTTCTTTTATTTTTTTAATTTTTATTTGGTGAAAGGTGCAAAATGTTCGAGAAGCTTCTTCACCCTATAAAAGCGACAGCGTGAAGGAACTAGTCAGTCAGTCAGCCATCAGTCGTTCAACAATTAGCAAGACTTCGCGAGTGACCTCTGCTGCCCGCAGGACAATATACCCGGCTTTGCACGGTTCATCTATGGACTCCATCGGGATCATCGTTCCTGGCCAGCGCTACACCGGATCACAGCGCCCTGGTTCCAGCACATCTGACCAGCGCTACATCCACGCACCTAGACCACGCGGCATCCTCGCCGGTCTATGCACCTCCCGCACAACCGTCGACCAGGTCCACCGCACCTTCGGCTTCCCTGTCAGTACTGGAGCACCCGGAAGACCCACGCTCTTCACCAGTACCTGATACGTCAACGAGTCCGGTCACCAGCAGCGGCGTCGACTCACTGACCCGCACATTGACCAACACTTCACCGCCTTCATCCGAAGTCTTCATCATCGGTCCTCAAGTCATCTCACATACGGCAACCTGACTCAAATAAAACACTGTGACCTTCACAACATCTTTCATTTCGTGCCTCCTCACCAGATCCCCAAATATGTTTTTAAATCATTCCTAGTTTTACTCACCATCCGATCATAACATAACTAACAAACATGATAGTATAAACATTATTCAAAATAGAAATTACGCAAATTAAAGCACACGGCCCTGTCTTGGTGTGGGGGCTGCACGGCATGATGGGTATTTATATAAATATGTATTTAAGAAATAAACTGCTTTGCTTTGCGTAACTAAATTACTTAATGGTGTGACCTATTTATTATAACTGAGGCGCTCTGCTGTTCCTGTCAACCAAATGCTTTTTGTTTGTTTTACTCGTACGAAGGCCCCGTAAAAATGTCATCGGAGACCAAAGTTTAATTTACAAGAATCACTGGTTGAAGTAAGTCAAGTCGCTCCTTAACACCCTGTACATTCTTCATTTTCGTATTCTTAGGACGGGTTGTTTCGGAGAATTTGAACAATTCATCAAATTTCAACGTTCATTTACGGGTTCTGTGAAAGTCCTATTCAAATTCTGTTATTATATCATTATAGGCTAGTTGCTTGACAGAACTGAAATAAAAACAGAACTTAAAAATATCTTTCACAGAACTTGAAAATTAACTTTGAAATTTGAAGAATTGTTCAAGTTCTCCGAAACAACCCGTCCTTAGTTTTGAAAAATAAAACAAAAAATATTCGTTGGATACTAACTACATAGCGGAATAATTGTGTGAGTTTTTTTTTTAAATTTCTCAGTGGAAACCAGGAATATTGTAAAAAAATAAAAATGTAATTTTATTCAAAATTAAAATAATACTGCCCAAAAAGCTACAGTAAAAACACGTTTATAAGATTCTCACTAACACTATTATAAGTCTTTTCTTCGATGACGGCAAACTGACGGCCGGCGTGGTCTAGTGGTATACGCTTTTGACTACAGATCCGAAGGTCGCGGGTTCGAACCCGGCGTGCGCAAATAAATTTTATTTGATTAATTTGTGTTATTTCACAATTAATTAATTTAAAATAATATATAGTATATTTGTGGCACGTTCCAGAGTGGAAGATACTCTCAGTATCGCCCTGGTGTAAGACCACCATTCAGAATTGAAACGTTGCTTGAAATGGCTTTAGCCGTGTTTGGTGACCAGATCTGAATAGCCAGGTACTTCCCCACCTTCCTCTTCCCCATCTCCCTCCCCTCCCCAATATACCCTCAGCCTCACAACATACCCCAATTGGGGATGCCATAGTCTCACTGGCTCCAGACGGGAGCAGTTGGGACTCTTGTGCGGTATTACTGTAAAAAAAAAAATATATATATATATATTTTGTGCAACCATTTTAGTAATATTTTTCTTTATTAACAAATTACATTACATACATTAAGAAATTATAACATTATACATGGCTCTAATAATGAAATAGACATTTTTAATGACCAATTTAAAAACTTAAAAAACGTATTACCTTTAATCATATTAAGCTGATATTGTGATGAAGCCCTTTATTTAAAGAGAAGTAACATTGTACCTACCTAATCAGTGTCTCACCAGTACAGGTGTGACAATAACAAATCGTTTATGAACATATTTGTATTTAACTTTTACCCATTCTTATTTGTCATTTACTTTTGCATATATAGCTTATTCATTTTGTTACTATTTTTGTTATTATTATGTATTTAAACATCCATGTATGTACATTTTTGGACACCATGCCTGTTTTATGTACTTAAATAAATAAATAAAATTATTAAAAATAATTACATACCAGATAATTACAGTATCAACCCCTTCCCAAGGGCCTTAAAAACGTGCGTTGACTTTACCTATACAAGTAGTATCCGCTTGTTGTTGTTGCTGGGTGTTAAGGCCTAACTCTGGGGAGGGGAGGGAGTTGAGGAAGGTTGGGAAGTACCTGGCTGTTCAGATCTAACACTTATCATTATATTTTGACTAACAAAGTGTCTATTATTGTTTCAGATATGGCACAAAGGGTGTTTCAAGTGTCAAGAATGCAGTATGACACTAAACATGAGGACCTACAAGGGCTATGGGAAGCTGCCTTACTGCGAGGCGTGAGTACCTTTTTTTCATTCTTATTGCTGTGGACAATCTGATAACTCTCAGTATCAACCTGGTTCACCCTGGACCACCATTCAGAATTATTGAAACTTTTCTTGAAATTGCTTTAGCCGTGTTTGGTGGCCAGATATCAATAGCCAGGTACTTCCCAACCTTCATCTTGTAGATGTACAGTTTCTTGCTTGTACTTTGAGTTGACACCGTGTATAAGCGATTCCTTGATACCCTTTACGATTTTTCACCATTATGAATGTAATCTGGACTTTTTTTATGAACACCACACAAGGGCCAGTGGGACTATGGCATCCTCAATTTTTGAGGCTGAAGATAGTGGGAAGGAGACGGGGAAGAGGAAGATTGGGAAGTATACATAGCTATTCAGATATGCTCAATTAACACGAATAGAGCCATTTGTAACAATGTTTCGACTAAGAATGGTGGTGTAGATTTTTTTGTGTTCGTCCTTTTATTGTTAAGAAAACCTTGCCAAGTCTTTCATTGCTGCAGAATTCTTTCATTGCTGCTTTCATTGTTGACTCCACAATTATTTGTTTTACGTTTGTTGTTAGGAAGATTGAAGAGGATGTTTGAAATGAATGATTTAGGAGTCCTAAACTTAAACAGGTCGATGGACAGTGCAGAGTATCCTTGAGTTTAAGGAACTGGACAGGAGGCTGGAGGAAGAGTGGAGGCAAGAAGATTTTATGGTACCAATGATTCATTTGTTAATGGATTGGTGGATTGATGGATTTATTGATTGATGAATTTATAGATTGATGGATTTACAGAGATGATTCCCTCTCAAAACACGAGTTATTCTTAATTAGGGAGGTATTACAATTATTATTAGGTATTACCACACTACATGGCCATTAAAGTATATAACAACCTTCCACGTAGCATCAAACAAATAACCGACACACTTAAATTTAAATCAACACTAAAAACATCACTACACCTTAAATGAATACCTTACATGAATTAAATACCTTGTTTTTTTTTATTTTTTATATACTGTTATTTATTTGTTAACATGTAATTGTTGGGTTATGTAATATAATGTGTATTTGTTGGGTTAGCTGGAAGAAATAGGATGTAACCTATAAGCACCCTTTGTACTCTTTTTGTGCAATAAATATTTTTTTGAATTTTGAATTTATTACAATGGCTTGAAACATATATTATATATTTACCTTTATGCAGATCATTTGAAATAACATACTGTTGTACACCATCATTGGACGGTTGGTATATATACTTGTTATTACTTTTCTGTAAATTATAATTTTTCTATAAATTATAATTTTTCTATAAATTATAATTTTTCTATAAATTATAATTTTTCTATAAACTATAATTTTCTTAATTAATGTTAACCGTCTGTCTGCTGTACACTTCCTGAAGACCTTACTTCTATTAATATGTATTATTTGTTATCACCCTGTTAATATAAAAATTTAAAAAATAATTAATGTATTGATGGATGTTTGAGGTAATGATGCTTTTATGAGCACCTTTGTGGAGGCAACAAAATTTTGTGGTACTGCTGATTCGTTTGTTGATGGATTGGTGGATTGATGGGATTGATGGATTGGTGTATTGATGGATGTTTGAGGTAATGATGCTTTCATGAACACATTGTGGAGGCAACAAGATTTTGTTGTACCGCTGATTCCTTTTTTATGGATTGGTGGATCGGTGAATGAATGGGTTGATGGATAGGTAGATTGGTGGGATTGGTGGATTGGTGTATTGATGGATGTTTGAGGTAATGATGCTTTCATGAGCACATTTGTGGAGGCAACAAGATTTTGTGGTACCGCCGATTCGTTTGTTGATGGATTGGTGGATCGGTGGATTGTTGGATTGGTGGATTAATGGATTGGTGTATTGATGGATGTTTGAGGTAATGATGCTTTCATGAGCACATTTGTGGAGACAACAAGACTTTGTAGTACCGCTGATTCGTTTGTTGATGGTTTGGTGGATTGGTGTATTGATGGATGTTTGAGGTAATGATGCTTTCATGAGCACATTTGTGGAGGCAACAAGATTTTGTGGTACCGCTGATTCGTTTGTTGATGGTTTGGTGGATCGGTGGATTGGTGGATTTGTGGATTGATGGGATTGATGGATTGGTGTATTGATGGATGTTTGAGGTAATGATGCTTTCATGAGCACATTTGTGGAGGCAACAAGATTTTGTGGTACCGCTGATTTGTTTGTTGATGGATTGGTGAATCGTTGAATTGATGTTGATGGATCGGTGGATTGATGGGATTGATGGATTGGTGTTTTGATGGATGTTTGTGGTTGAAGTTTTTGTGGTACCTACCAATGATTCATTTGTTGATGGATTAATGGATTGGTGGAAGGATGGATTGTTGAATTGATGGATTGTTGGACTGATGGATTTATGGATTGATCGATTGTTGGATTGGTGAATTAATTGATGTTTGAGGCTTTCATGAGCACCTTTCGGTGGTGTTATTATGAAAACTATAATTTTATTTCAGACTTATTAAAAAAGACATTAGATTTTCCTTCGTTTTGCCGCATCCTCTACATTTATGTAGTTTTTTTTTTTCTTCAAACATTTTTTGATCAAGGCGGGTTGGAAGAAAAATAATAAACACTTGCCAAATTAGAGTCACCTGTCACATAAACACTACTCCCCCTTCAAAGTGTAAAGTATTCCAGCATTTGCTAATACCATAATTTTACGGTGCGTATAGACATGAAAAATAAAGCGCGAGCTGAGCCTCGAATGACTGGAAAGGAATGAAGCAACCGTTTCAAGAAGAGGCGTTTCACGCCGTTTGTGATTATTATATTCAAAATAATATATTCATGAGGATGAGTCATTTTGCACATGTATTCTGCTATCTGCTATTTTTCGCAAAATAGTAAATTTATTCATATTATTTTTGTGTTTAGTGTAAAAGCATTTTATTGTTATGAGTCATGAGATAATTCTAACAGTCATAGCTTTTTCTTCTGTGATTACCAACCACCACATCAGAGTCCCAACTGAACCCAACCAGTAGAACTATGACAACCCCTGTGAGGGTTGATTTAAGATTTTCACGGCCAAAAGTATTTTTGTTATTTGTTTTTGGGGTATTATGCCGTGTTGCGCTAACTCCTTCTTTAGCCAACGTTTCGGACATGCAGTGTCCATCATCAGGGCAGATGTCTTATTTGAGGTTGTGTTAAAATGTGAGCTTAAGTATGAGGTTGTGATACCGTGTTGCCAGCTCCAACCCTCTGAGCTAACATTAACGTATCATTTTTTATTTAAAGTGGTTTTCTTCGTTTAGCTCTGGTGTATCCGTCAATTACCGGATACCAAGAACTATTAAGCTTAGCTCCATCGTCTCTATTAATGTTTACGGGATTTTTATGAATTTCAATGGCCTCCGTAATCAGCCGTGCTCTATAAGTTTTCGGTCTCCCCAGGATTTCAGGAACAAATCCAAAGTAATGCCCGGTGTCAATCAAATGCTCGGCAATTGCCGATTTGTCAGGGTGGCCGAGTTTACAAGCTCTGAAGTGTTCTGAAATTCTTTTGGAGATAGTCCGCTCTGTCTGGCCTACATAGACCTTGTCACATCCGGAACAGCTGAGTTTATACACTCCATCTGTTTCCAGAGGAAACTTAGTCTTTGCAGACCTCAGTAAGTCCTGTATCTTTGTTGTTGTTCCGAAGACAGTCTTGATATTTTCCTTTCTCAAAAGCCTGGCAATTTTGTCTGTCACATTGTGCACATAAGGCAGGAAGGCACAGCCTTTCGACTCTTTTTCAACTCTGTCTTCGTTTGGTGCAGATTTGGCTCTTATGATTTGCCTTGTCTGACTTGCTGGGTAGCCGTTACGCTCCAGTGCATCGGTCAGCTTCGTAAGTTCCGCTCCGATTTTATGTTCTTCGCATATTCTGGTCGCTCGGGTCACCAATGTATGGATAAGTCCTCTCTTCTGCGCTGGGTGGTGGTGCGAATCAGCGTGTAAATACCGATTCGTATGGGTTGGTTTCCTATATACAGTATGCCCTAGGCTACCATCGTGTTTCCGCATCACCTCCACATCTAGAAAGGGCAGGATTTTATCTTCGTTTTCCAGTTCCATTGTGAATTTAATTTTGCTGTGGAGAGAATTAAGATGGTCCAGGAATTCGTTTAGTTTCTCCGTTCCATGAGGCCAAATGGCGAAGACATCGTCGACGTAGCGCCACCATACTTTAGGGACAGCCGAAGCTGTGTCGAGTGCCACTTCTTCAAACTTCTCCATAAAAAAGTTGGCCAGTACTGGCGATAACGGACTGCCCATCGCAACTCCCTCCAATTGCTCAAATAGTTCACCCTGAAACGCAAAGTATCCCGTTTTAAGGCAGTGTTCAAAAAGTTTGCAAATGTCTTCCTCATATATCTCCCTGAGCATTGTCATGGAGTCTTCTAGAGGCACATTTGTGAAAAGTGACACGACGTCAAAGCTGACCAGAATATCTCCTTCCTCAGTCTTAACTTTCTTGAGCTTACTTATCAGATCTGTTGAATCCTTAATCCACGATTCAGTTTTACCAGTTTGCATCTGCAGTAATCTTGAGAGGTATTGGGAAAGTTTGTATGTAGGAGCGCCAATAGCGCTGACAATCGGTCTCATTGGGATTTCCTTTTTGTGTATTTTTGGGAGACCATACAGGGCAGGAGTTCTAGAGGCTTTTACAAAAAGCTTAGACCAATCCTCTTTCCTGATGCTAGAAGCTTTCACTAGTTCCCTTGTCTTTATGTCAATCTTGTTGGTGGGGTTGTTTTTAATCTTCTTATAGGTGCCTGAATCGCACAAGAGGTCTTCCATCTTCTTTGTGTAGTCTGCCGTATTAATCACGACAGTGGCATTTCCTTTATCGGCTGGCAGAACCAAGATTTCCTCATTGGCGCGTAATTCTTTTAGGGCCGTAAACTCTCCTTTCGTGATATTGGGGCGGGGTATTTCAGCCCTTTTCAAAATATGGCAAGTCTCTTGCCGAATGTCCTCTGCTTGCACCTCTGACATTTTGTGTACTTTCATCATTGTATGTAGTGCAGTCTCTACACCACATACGATGGATTCCACAGGTATCTTTTTGGGGGCCACTGCAAAATTCATCCCCTTTGCCAGTACAGAAGTTGCGTCTGGGCTCAACGCAAGGGTCGAAATGTTGATGACAACTTTATTTTGATCGAGTTGTTTTCGATCACCTTTTTTGTCTCGGTTAAGCCTTTCAAACTTTTGTTTCTGTCTCGCATCTGTTGACTGCTTAGATCTTACTGCTTGTTGGTAAGTCATGTTGTCAACTTTTCTCCAGTCTTCTTCGGTAAGGGTTGCACTTAGGTGCAGATGTAGAGCGAAAAGGTCCCGAGATACTCCATCCAGCTCGCCTCGCACATTGTGGATCCTCTCCCTTAATAGTGCAGCCTCCGCTCTTTGGAATACTCTGTCTGCTTTCCGGGATGTGATGTGTCTTTTAATTTGGATGTGTACTGGTACAATCGATTCTTCTTTACACCTCTTGAGAAAAGCAAGGCTGCCCAAAAAATGGTTTCTTTTCTTTCTCAGATTCTCCAATCGTCGTACCAGTGGGTGAACTTCCTCCCCATAGAGGTTCGTCAAATATGATTTAAGATTTTCACGGCCAAAAGTATTTTTGTTATTTGTTTTTGGGGTATTATGCCGTGTTGCGCTAACTCCTTCTTTAGCCAACGTTTCATACAATGATGAAAGTACACAAAATGTCAGAGGTGCAAGCAGAGGACATTCGGCAAGAGACTTGCCATATTTTGAAAAGGGCTGAAATACCCCGCCCCAATATCACGAAAGGAGAGTTTACGGCCCTAAAAGAATTACGCGCCAATGAGGAAATCTTGGTTCTGCCAGCCGATAAAGGAAATGCCACTGTCGTGATTAATACGGCAGACTACACAAAGAAGATGGAAGACCTCTTGTGCGATTCAGGCACCTATAAGAAGATTAAAAACAACCCCACCAACAAGATTGACATAAAGACAAGGGAACTAGTGAAAGCTTCTAGCATCAGGAAAGAGGATTGGTCTAAGCTTTTTGTAAAAGCCTCTAGAACTCCTGCCCTGTATGGTCTCCCAAAAATACACAAAAAGGAAATCCCAATGAGACCGATTGTCAGCGCTATTGGCGCTCCTACATACAAACTTTCCCAATACCTCTCAAGATTACTGCAGATGCAAACTGGTAAAACTGAATCGTGGATTAAGGATTCAACAGATCTGATAAGTAAGCTCAAGCAAGTTAAGACTGAGGAAGGAGATATTCTGGTCAGCTTTGACGTCGTGTCACTTTTCACAAATGTGCCTCTAGAAGACTCCATGACAATGCTCAGGGAGATATATGAGGAAGACATTTGCAAACTTTTTGAACACTGCCTTAAAACGGGATACTTTGCGTTTCAGGGTGAACTATTTGAGCAATTGGAGGGAGTTGCGATGGGCAGTCCGTTATCGCCAGTACTGGCCAACTTTTTTATGGAGAAGTTTGAAGAAGTGGCACTCGACACAGCTTCGGCTGTCCCTAAAGTATGGTGGCGCTACGTCGACGATGTCTTCGCCATTTGGCCTCATGGAACGGAGAAACTAAACGAATTCCTGGACCATCTTAATTCTCTCCACAGCAAAATTAAATTCACAATGGAACTGGAAAACGAAGATAAAATCCTGCCCTTTCTAGATGTGGAGGTGATGCGGAAACACGATGGTAGCCTAGGGCATACTGTATATAGGAAACCAACCCATACGAATCGGTATTTACACGCTGATTCGCACCACCACCCAGCGCAGAAGAGAGGACTTATCCATACATTGGTGACCCGAGCGACCAGAATATGCGAAGAACATAAAATCGGAGCGGAACTTACGAAGCTGACCGATGCACTGGAGCGTAACGGCTACCCAGCAAGTCAGACAAGGCAAATCATAAGAGCCAAATCTGCACCAAACGAAGACAGAGTTGAAAAAGAGTCGAAAGGCTGTGCCTTCCTGCCTTATGTGCACAATGTGACAGACAAAATTGCCAGGCTTTTGAGAAAGGAAAATATCAAGACTGTCTTCGGAACAACAACAAAGATACAGGACTTACTGAGGTCTGCAAAGACTAAGTTTCCTCTGGAAACAGATGGAGTGTATAAACTCAGCTGTTCCGGATGTGACAAGGTCTATGTAGGCCAGACAGAGCGGACTATCTCCAAAAGAATTTCAGAACACTTCAGAGCTTGTAAACTCGGCCACCCTGACAAATCGGCAATTGCCGAGCATTTGATTGACACCGGGCATTACTTTGGATTTGTTCCTGAAATCCTGGGGAGACCGAAAACTTATAGAGCACGGCTGATTACGGAGGCCATTGAAATTCATAAAAATCCCGTAAACATTAATAGAGACGATGGAGCTAAGCTTAATAGTTCTTGGTATCCGGTAATTGACGGATACACCAGAGCTAAACGAAGAAAACCACTTTAAATAAAAAATGATACGTTAATGTTAGCTCAGAGGGTTGGAGCTGGCAACACGGTATCACAACCTCATACTTAAGCTCACATTTTAACACAACCTCAAATAAGACATCTGCCCTGATGATGGACACTGCAATGCTGTCCGAAACGTTGGCTAAAGAAGGAGTTAGCGCAACACGGCATAATACCCCAAAAACAAATAACAAAAAACCTGTGAGGGTTGTTAGTTGTGTGGCTGAAAAGAGCGGGGAGGGGAATTGAGTGGGAGAGAGGAAGGTCGGGATGTATACAATAGTCAGGTACCATCATACCGTGGAAAATGATTAAAACATTAATCTGTTAAAGTTTAATTAATGAACTTTAATAAATTAATTATTATCTTGCAACTACCTAATTTAATAGGTATAAGTACTGTGTTTATATTTCCTTCCTTTTCATTTTACTATTTCTTAAGACTTAGGGCGGGTTGTTTCACAGAATTTGAACAATTCATCAAATTTTACAGTTAATTTGCACATTCTGTGAAATCCTATTCAAGTTCTGTTATTATGTCATTATAGGCCAGTTGCTTCACAGAACTGAAATAACAACAGAACTTGAATAGAACGTTCACAGAACTTAAAAATTAACTTTAAAATTTGAAGAATTGTTCAAATTCTGTGAAACAATCCGTCCTTAATGTTCTCTCGTTTTTTGTTTTTGTTTTAACAGTATTCGAATTTTCGTTTGTGTATGATTGCCATAAGAATGTCATAGTCCCACTGGCTCCAGGAACTTGAGACTTCTGTGTGACATTCAAATATATACCCATATATACAAGCGGGGAACTGATGAATCTACATAACATAGAGAATTACACTTTTCTTCCTTTTTCATCACACGTTCTTATGAATATTTATTTGAATCACGGACGCACCCCCAAATTTTAGCAGGTCCAAACTATAAGTAGCCTGGGTTAAAAAAAACAAGGTTAAAATCATAATCCATCCACATAAAAAAAAAAAAAAACAACATGAGCCCTTCACTAAATATTAACCCATCATTTTATTTGTGACACCTATCCATACTTGAGAAGGATTATTACTTTGCAGTATTGCACTCCATATTTCCCCAAATTAAACACTTTTTATGCTTTTATATAGATTATAATTTTATTGTGAACTACAGGGTTTTCCAATAAGAGGTGTTATTTTGATATTCAATCGTAAAAGATCAATGGTTTCGTTGCTTGTGTGGCACGTAGCGCCGTTTTGTTGAAAGTAAACATTGTCCAGATCAATACCATCCAATTCCGGCCATAAAAAATCATTAATCATTAATCGTAACTGTTGCTCCAGCCTCATTTTCGAAAAAGTAAGGTCCAATGACTCCGCCGGACCATACAGATACGCACCAAACAGTCACACGTTGAGAGACTTTTCAACAATAACTCTTGGGTTTTCCGAGCCCCAGATGCGACAATTTTGCTTGTTGACGAAGCCACCGAGGTGGAAATGGGCCTCATCACTCAAGATGATTTGCATTTGATTCACTCAAGTGAATTTTAATGCGTTGTTGAAGCGTGTATCGTTCCATTTTAATTAATGGCGTAGTTTCTACTTGTCAAATGTCAAAAAATGACAGCTTCAAAAGTAAAATCTACCGAAATAGCGGGCTATTCAAAATAACACCTCTTATTGGAAAACCCTATATCTTATGTGGGAAAAGTTTTAGTCGCCCCAATGGGGCGGGCAATATGCCGATGCGAAAAAAGTGCAGCCCCCAATCTTGGCGGCATGTATGCCAATGGGTTGAGTCCTACCCACATCCTGTTTTAATAAGTAATTTTTTGTTTATTTTTATGTACTTTGCCCATCCTTTCGGAGTCACAGGGTAAAGGTAAGTTAGTCGTTTAAATGTTTATTTTAGAATTTTTGCTTACGTATTTATTGTTTGCATATATTATTTAATTTGTGTACGCCCAGCTTTCTGGTAGCCTTGAGTCACATGTTCAAAACCTGGTGAAGAGGTGAAAATGAATTTCAGTAGCTGCTAACCCTGTACAAATCTCAAGTACTCCCAACAATTGAATTTATGAGCCACCTCTGGGCAGGAGCCCCACAATACTTGGTGAACCTGTGCAAAGGAGGGCGGTCCGTCTGATTGACAATTCATTGTTAACAGCCCGATTGCCATCTCTTATGCACTGACGCAATGTGAGTCCGTGCAACGGGTATTTTAATGTAGCCTGATTTAAGAAGCTAGCAGAATCCCCGGTGCACGTGCGTGAAACTCGACATACACGAGCGGAACACCCGTTCACAGTTGATGTTGACTTCATGAGAATGGGGCGCTTCTTCGACTCGTTTTTGTGTAAGACAGCTCGTATGTGGAACAAGTTACCGGCATCTGTTTTTCTACTTTTACATAATCCGGCCCTCTTCAAGACCCGCATTAACAAATCCCTTCCTACAGCTCATACATTAACCCGCCTCACAACGCTGCCCAACCGGGTGGCGATATAGCTTCCCTGCCTTTACATCGAACAAACGGGGGCGCTCTTGTGAGGTGTCACATTCAACGTTTGTTTGCACCTCATTCTAGAGAGGAAGATACTCTTTGTATCGGAATAGCAAGAGACAGTTGACAGACAAGGAGAGATTACTTGAAACTCCCAGTTTTCATCCGTATCTTTTGTTACGTGAATAATCTGCCTATGTACGAAGTCATTTGGAGTTTGCATCAGTTGTTTGGTCTCCATTTTACAAAATCCACATAAACAAAATCGAAGCAATTCAAAACAAATTACTAAAATATCTTTGTTACAAGTCATTTGTAAGATTTAATAATTATGCAGAGGCAGCTTCATACTTTAAAATTGATTCACTGAGTGTACGGAGGCATCATAAGGATGCACTATTCCTGTATAAAGTAGTTAACAATAATATTCAATGCCCAGAGTTGCTAAATAAGATTCAATTCAATGTATGTACCTGCGCGTTCAACACGCTCTTGTGTCCTGTTCAGGGTTGATCAAAGCAAAACGAACTCTAAGCAGAATTCTTGCCTGAACAGACTATGTAATAATCACAATAGCGTATTATCCAAGGTTGATATTTTCAGTTGCGAACTTACCAAATACAAGAGATCCATAAAATAATATTTCTCTGATGGTTTGTGAATAATGTTTGTCTCTATTGTTTATATCTCTATTATGATTTGATTTATATCTACAACCTCTCTCCATGGCTAGAAATGTATTGTTTTGTAAATTTTTCGTTTTATATAATCTTTTTTTTTATATAAATTTTGTAATAAAATAAATTCCTTTCTCACGAATTCACAAGGAGGAAATCTATAATTGGTTTTATTTTAGCTATACAATACTTATGTACAAACTGATTAAATGTAAACTGTCTATTTCCCTAAAATGAATAAATAAATAAATAACGCATCAGAGTCCCAACTGTCTGGAGCCAGTGGGACTGTGGCATTCTCAAATAAGTTATGATGTGAGGATGGAGGTAATAGGAAAGGAGTTGGGAAAGTAGAAGGTTCGGAAGTACCTGGCTATTCAGATCTGGTCACCAAACACAGCTAAATCCATTTCAAGCTATTCTTCTCTTGCCCCTCGTCTTTTGTCGTCTTCTCTCCCAGCCATTATGTTTTAATCTTTAAATCAATAATAAAATATTTTAATTTATTTTTTCATGCTGAAATGATTCGCATTTGTGAATAAAGTTGTTGTTTAAAAAAAAAGGTTTTTTATGTGAATACTCCACAAAAGTCCCAATTATTGCTCCCAACCGTCTTCAGCCAGTGAGATTATGGCATCCCCAACTGGGGTATGTTGTGAGACTAAAGGTGTTGGGGAAGGTAGGAGATGGGAAGAACCTGGTTACTCCGAAATGGTCACCAAAAAGAGCTAAAGCCATTTCAAGCAATGTTTTAATTCAGAATGGTGGTCTTTCACCAGAGCAATTCTGAGAGTATGTTACTTATTGGCATTAGCGGGAGTAGTTACCTAATATTTCATTTATAATATTTTTACAGCTATGTATTTTTTTTCAACTTGTTCCAAATATTTCCATTGTGAAAACGTGTTTCCTTTGAAGTTATTAAATTACGTTGTTTTGTTGTTTAATTTGTAATAACACGTACATACTTCAATACCGAGAAATAATATTGACTAACTGTGTCTAATTTTAAATTACTAAGAAATATTTGCAAGTGCAGTTATCCGCTGAATTAGAAGTGACGTAATGGTGCTGCAGATGCAGCCGTTATTATCCAAATATTTAACAGTATTAATAAGTTATCTGCTGCATCCATTATATTGAATTATTATTGATTACTTCTCCAATCTGTTTACACTCTTGTTTGTAAAAATGATTGACAAAATATAGTCAATGTTTTTAAAAGTATAATAAATTAAATAGAAATCGGCGTTTAGTTTTAGTAAATTTTTCGATGATCACGATAGTTAGTGATAATTATTATTTATTACTACAATCGGTCAAATGTGGGCAGATTTGAACCTGAATTTGTTTAAAACCTTTTAAAAAGCTAATGAAACTGATTATTAGTTCAAAAAAGGTTTTGAAAATATGATAATTTTTGGTCTATTTCACTTAAAGTGAGATAAAATTGTCCTTACTTTCGGCACTGAGACACGCCCACGGCACCCTTCTATCGGTGCATCTCTTCAGTGTTAACTCCAGTATTGTAAATATTCAGTGTGCTTAATCTATACATGGTGTCCGGAAACTCGTAGTACAAGCGGGAAACTGGTGAATCTCACATTTGGAGTCGATTTTGTAGTATAATTTTTTTTGATTTGAGCTTTCGTTTTCGAGTAAATCGAGTCAGAAGTTGATTTTTTTTTTTGATCAAATTCTTATAAATTATTACTGAAGTACCCAACTAATCAAAACTATTTAAAAATTTAAAAGTAAAACAAATAATGACGAAAAAATTTGAACTCTGAAATAGCCGAAAAATATATTTTTTTGGTTTTTTTTTTTTTATAAAAATGCTCAAATCAAAAAACTTTATGTTTATTTGGGTTCCCCGTGTGGTATACATTCTCCAGTTTCCGGCTTGTACTACGAGTTTCCGGACACCATGTATAAATATAAGACAATGTCCATTTGTGTGTGGCTTATTGACTCGAAAACTATTAAACCAATTTTGCTGAAAATTTCAAACTTTGTTTTCATTACTGCCAGAAGTGTTTAGAGAGAGGTTTGAGTGGTAGAAGAAGTCGGGAATGCCCGAGGAAGACTTAATGCATTATCTCTGCACTGGAATGAGATACCTAGACGAATTAAAGTCAATGTAATGTTAACAATATGGTATACAGTAGTGTATGGTAGAAAAAATCGGGGACACCCAGGAAGACATGGCACAATCAAATTAAATAAATATTTATGTGTGGTAAAATGTGGTGTATGTGCAAGTGAAACATATGCTTAAAATAGTAAACTTTTGAATTCTTTACAATAAATATCTCCACCTTAAAAGAATTCACAACTCCGAGCAATACGCGGGTAAACGTCAGCTAGTCAACATAATATAAACAGTGTATAAACCTTGTATTATATTTGAACTTTGCGAAAAATTGTAATAAAATTAGTAGTTAATTTAAAATGAATGATAATGTTTTGCATTTTGCAGACATATACCCAAGGTGAAGCCCACCACAATGGCAGACACCCCCGAACTGAAGAGGATAGCGGAGAACAGCAAGCTGCAGTCCAACGTCAAATACCACGCAGATTTTGAAAAGTCAAAAGGGAAATTCACACAGGTTCGTCCGCTACAATTCAATCCTTAACCAATCCCATCAAAGTTATTTTCATTCAAACCGACCTCAGCACTGCCGTGTTGCAAAATCGCTTATTTGATTCCATTCATGGAGATCTATTGCTAGACGGGTTTGTTGAAAATTGCCCCTTTTTTGGTTTGCATGGTTTTGTCATAACACGGCAGAGCCACTGGATTAATTTTTGTGAAATTGTCTTGAATTTTTTAATGTAGTAATAATGGCGTAATTTTTTTTCTTTTGTATTTATTTAATACAATTTTTTTTTTTTTTTAAATACCTTAAGATGGCAATGCATTCTACTATTTGCCTAGTAATAAAAAATTTTGTCGAGAGGCGTAAATTATGGTGGCCCGGACGGAAGGTCTTCTAAGATAGCAGTCCTCAATTGTGGTCACGGTGAAGGTAACGTTTTCAAATCCCGACGTGCGCAAGTAAATTTTGTTTGATTAATTTGTGTTATTTCACAATCTATTCAATTAACATAATATACAGTATATTTGCGGCACGTTCCAGAGTGGAAGATACTCTCAGTATCGCCCTCATGTAAGACCACCATTCAGAATTGAAACGTCGCTTGAAATGGCTTTAGCCATGTTTGGTGACCATATCTGAACTGCCAGGTACTTCCCCATCTCCTTCGCCTCCCTACTACCCTTAGCCTCACAACATACCCCAATTGCGGATGCCATAGTCTCACTGGCTCCAGAAGTTGGGAGAAGTTGGGACTCTCGTGTGGTATAAAAAAAAATGTAATTAGCCCTACATATTTTTTAGCAACAGCAAAACATTTTTTCTGAATCCGTTTAAACTATCGACGAAAATCTAAAAAGCGGAATGAAGCACAACATGGTATAAAATATAATATACCCAAAAGTCTATGACGATAATACTTTTGTCTGTGAAAATCTTATATCATAACCATAGACAATAATCATTTCAGGTGGCAGATGACCCCGAGACGCTTCGTATCAAGGCCAACTCGAAGATCATCAGCAATGTGGCTTACCACGGCACGCTGGAGACCAAGGCAGCCATGGAGCGCCAGCGGACCATCAACGACAACGGCGAAGTAGTCGGTATGTCACGTTTCGACTAGGACGTCCATGACAAGGACGTTAAGGGTTAACATTCTAATTAATGACGGGGTTATGATGATAGGTCTAATAAAAAAAAAATAAATGTATTTTGAAGCGCTACGTAAACACAATCGGCATTAAGTTTGAATGTTAATGGTTCGATTCCAATTGCAACTCTAATATTAATAAGACCCTGTAGTCTGTAAGTACCTACTTTACAAAAACCTTTTTTTATATTTTATCTTTCAAATTATTTTGAACAATTTTTCCCTTAAATTTTTTTCTCAAACATGCTTTACAATGTTTTATAAGGTTGTTTGTAAGGTTAAACTTTTTTCATTGGTTTTTCCTTTGATTTTGTGTATTGTGGGTCCAGGAGTTCTTAAATTGACTGTTGTTAGATGAAACTTTTTTAAATTTGCCGTTGTGTTGTTTCGGTAAAATTAAATTTCAATGAAATTTCTATTAAAAATTCCATTACCTACAAAATCAATTTGTATGAAAAATTCAATTTTGTTCTCAAGTAAAATTAATTTTACTGTGGTTAAGAGTCCCGTCATTGTAACTTCACAAAAATTTACCATTTTTATTGTTTTTTATCCAGGACTTGTACAGTTCTCAATTATTCTTCATAAATATGTGTAAATGAATGTTTTAAGCTTTTGTGATGTGTTTAAAAAAATTCATATTTGTGGATTTGATGACTAATTTTTTTAGCGCTGTATAGGTAATTATTTGGAATTTATGTTCGATGAATTTTTGTGCAGCGTCTTTTCTGGTATTGGAACCATAACAGTTTGTATAATATACGATTTCAAGTGGTTTATTGTAATCTTCCCCCAGAAATGTATATTTAATACAAAATTTCCCATAAATTATCTTGGACTATAGAGTGTATAACGGTACATATATAAGTGTATCTACTCCAACCGATATCAATTGATAAATTGACAGCAAATTTATCAATGTTTACCCTGATTATTTGGCTATCTCCCCTCTGCTCATTCATTCATTGCACTTTTCCAGTCACGTTAGTCAAATTATTTTTTAAGATTATATGCGTAACTATTTAGCATTCGAGCTACCTTCCGGAATATAAGCATAACTATTTAGCATTCGGGCCACCTTACGGAATACAAGCATAACTATTTAGCATTCAGGCCGCCTTCCA
Source organism: Hesperophylax magnus (assembly GCA_026573805.1). Classification (NCBI taxonomy): domain Eukaryota; kingdom Metazoa; phylum Arthropoda; class Insecta; order Trichoptera; family Limnephilidae; genus Hesperophylax; species Hesperophylax magnus. Next base: position 3,873,723 of record JAIUSX010000184.1, on the reverse strand, counting down.
GAATACAAGCATAAATATTTAGCATTTGGGTCACCTTCAGGAATACAAGCATAACTATTTATATTTTTAAGATTACATTCATAACTATTTAGCATTCAAGCTACCTTCCGAAATATGAGCATAACTATTTAGCATTCGGGCCACCTTACGGAATACAAGCATAACTATTTAGCATTCAGGCCATCTTCCAGAATACAAGCATAACTATTTAGCATTCGGGCCACCTTACGGAATACAAGCATAACTATTTAGCATTCGGGCCACCTTCCAGAATACAAGCATAACTATTTAGCATTCGGGTTACCTTCAGGAATACAAGCATAACTATTTACCATTCGGGCCACCTTCCAGAATACAAGCATAACTATTTAGCATTCGGGCCACCTTCCAGAATACAAGCATAACTATTTAGCATTCGGGTTACCTTCCGGAATACAAGCATAACTATTTGCACTCGACCTACTTTCTCGTGAGATTAAAAGTATAATTGTTTGGCACTCTGCCTACCTTTTAGGATTGCAAGCAAAACTATTTAGCACTCGGATCTATCTTTCTAAGGATTACAAATATATCTATTTAGCACTCAGTCCACCTTTTTAAGGATTATAAGCATAATTATTTAGCATTCGGGCTACCTTCTTTAAGGAGTGCAAGCATAACTATTTAACAGTTTGGCACTCGGCCTACATTCTTTTAGGATTGCAAGCGCAACTCAGATTTTGCTATCGTTTTTCACTTAATTTTCTTAATCAATCCATGTTTTACAACATGTTGCTAAATATTTGCATTATAGTTGATTGAAAACAGCGCAATCACAATTATTATGAGTTTCGATCGATAACAAAACAGTTTAATAACCAATAATATTGGAAATATTATCCAAATAAGAACATCTTGACATTGATATTATTATGGCAGGTTTTAATTAATTTATTTATTTACGTAATAATTTCAAAGCAGAGCTCATGCATAATCAAAAGATACCGCCGAATTCAATAAATAGCATAAATTTTATGACAGACCTTTGACAAATTGATAATAAGTCGGTAGTATTATGTATTATCAGCCGTGTACTGAAATAACTTTATTTTCCTTAACCCGTTGTGCACCACTCATTGCTAGGTGTTCGACAATGGTCATTCTGTACAAACCCCGTCACTGTCAGTTCGGCTAACTTCGCAATCATTTATTCATGAAACCTCTATCTATCGTTTTTGAAGGAAAAAAAATAATTGAAACCGCGCATTTAGCTATGAAATATGGTTTTTCATGTTCATTTTTTGAAAAACGATCTTTGAGCAAAATATTTAATACTAAAACTCCGTGCTTTAAACGATGAGTATGGTAAAATACAACGTAGAGGAACGATCGATGCAATCTATTTTTGTGAGTTTTGAATGAAATTAATTCTGGACTCAAAGAAATAAACGACAAATGGGGGAAAACGATTATTCAGGGGATGATCTTTCCAGAATTCACTGTAAATAGGTGTATTTGTGACGTCTAGCATGCTAATTTAAATTTCAAGAGCTCTATGGTAAATTTTCTGGATCAAAGTTTAGGCTCTTTGGCCATAAATTAGTTCAGCATTCGAGGCCGTAATTATTACAGAACAAATTCACCGCCCAATAGGTTAAAATTAAAGCTAAAATAAATTTTAACAAATAATTATAAGCAATAATTAGTCGCCTGAAATATCAATACAAATTGAAAATATCTTCCGAGTAAAAATAAATGCCGCCAACGGGAATTGAACCCGTGCCTTCTGATGTCCGGTCAGGTGCTCTGAACCACTGAGCTATGTCGGCTTATTTCCAACCCGCCAAATAATTCAATATGTACTAGTACCTCAATCAACAATTACTTATTATATTTTTTTTATATAAGTGGTGATCCCATAGTTCCACTGGATCCAAGCAATTAGAACTCTTGTGCTGTATCAAAACAAAAATTGGTCACGCTTCAACATAAAGATAGTCATCAAATCCACATGTTTTTATGTCCCTGGTTTTCGTTAGGTTTTCCTATTTCGTCATCGGGGTATGGTGAACCATGGTTGGGTTTAAATGTTTTAAAAGCACTTACAACCCAGGTTTTTGTTCCTTACAACTCAAATGGTTCCACGTTGGTTTTAACTATTTTACAAATGTTATTTCACAAATCTAACTGGTTGCATGTTGCTCGGATGAATATGTCATTAATAAAAATTTCAATGAGAATTTTGCTGGAAGAAAATAAAAACATCCAGTTAAATTCATAACCAAGTTATTTAAAAAAGATTTTTACATTTCGTTTAATTCCTTAAAAATTATAAATCTACTTGTTTTTGGTTACTTTTTACAACAAAGACTTGCAATGAAATATTCTTTGATTTTGTTACTCTCCGTTAAATAAATGCAATTTTATTTATTAACTATGTTCAGGTTTTAAGACATTTCAGCCCTTGTAAAGCTTGCTCTACAGAAAACTAAACATTTCATAAAATGGTCAAAACAATTGGCTTTGTGCTTGGAGGTTGCGCGTTCAATTCCCGTTGCATAGTAAAAATATTTATCTCCATGTGTTATCTGAGCCTGTGAAACGCTTGTGTTGAGATGGCGGTTTACAGAGTGTTTGTTAGCTGGGTTTTTGCTTACACAATATTATGAAATTGACATATAAAATTATAATAATGATTTTTAATTACTTTACAGATCAATTATGTAAAAAATATTTTTGTTGTTATTAAATTGGGCAGCAATAACGGCATGTGCAAGTTTTTTCTGGATTCACTGTACAATGTTTACAAATAATAATATTATGTTTGTGTTTTTTCTACGCTTTTTTGGCAAATATCATTGCATTTTCATATCAAACAAATTCATTGTAATTTTGACATAGTGTATGATATCTCATCCATTTTGATAACATAATCCTTTTTTTGGCCGAAAGATAAAATAATCAGATTTACGGATAGTATATATTAGTATATTATTTTACTACGATGTTAAACGTACTTTCTCCCTTGAAAATACCAGATACAAGCTAAAACAAACCAGAAGGAAGTTAGTTACATTGTGGGTTGCTATAATTAGATTAAATGAAACAAAAATATTTGTCATAAACCAATTCATTTATTTCCACTGTCAACGGGTTAGGAAGACCCTTTTTATTTGTCAGGACGAAACCTCCCCCTTCACCTATCCATTCCCCTCACTGTACTTGCCACTTTGTCGCTTTCGTTCTACTGATTGAAGAGTTCTTTAAAACCCGTTGGCAGCGAAAATAAATCAGAGTATAACCAACCTCCAGAATACAAGATACTCGCAAAATCACCGAATAACCGTTCTTAGCTGAAACACTCATCACACACTTGACACTGCAATAGTAGGTCCAACAACAGCAAGTGTGAGTAACTAATATCATTTTGACCATTTTATCACTTCTAAAGCAGAATCAACAGACAACTATCATATCCAACTGGAGAATTACGCAGCTGAGATGTTACCACCCACTGTGGCTCCTCCCGCTGTGCCGGCCGTTGTTCAATCTCAGGCCAGCGTCTACCCCACCCCCACCCAACCGACCAATCAGAAGTCTGCCCAGCAGGAGTACCAACAAAACTCCAACCTATCGCAGCCACAGTACAGGCAACAGCAGCAGACCACTCAACAAATGCTGCAATCGCAACAACGCCAAGCTGAATACGCCAACAACTATAACGCCAACGTTACACCTGCGTATCAGAACCCACCGTCGCATTACAACCAAACGTCCTCTTTACCAAACGTCCAGATTTCGAGCTACGCTTCGAATACGCAGCCTGGTTCTATTTACGATGATTACAAGTCGGAACCCGATTATAATAATCAGCGGAACTCCGCGCAGATGGCAGCGATCCAATCGTACGGCGCAGACTCGTATTATGACCGTGGGGGCAGTGTTCAACAAACTCAGCAGCAACAGAGGATAGGCAGAATTGCAGATTACGATCCCATAAGCGACGGTCCCAGAAATTCCCCTCTGATGCCTAAACACAGTGCGACCATCGTCTATAGCAGCGGGCCCCCGCACCAGACTGTGCAATCACACCAAAACATGCAGCACCACCATAATTTGACTCAAAATCAACCCAACCAAAGTCCGCAGCATCAGAATGCTTCCCACGGACATCAAAATGCGTCACACGGGCATCCGAACGCGCTGCACGGGCATCAGAATGCATCGCACGGACATCAGAATGCGTCTCACGGACACCCGAATGCTCAGCAATCTCACCAGAATATGCAGCAGACGCATCAGAATATGCAGCAGCAAACGCAACAGTTGATTCAGCAGCAGAAGATAATGCAACAGCAACAACAGCAGCAAATGCTCCACCAGGCTAACAATGGCAGGATAGGTGAGGAGTGAACCATTCGCTTGCATGAGGGCCTCAACATCAGCATGATGTTATTAACAGAACTAATTCCTAACCTAACATTATATTTATTATTATTATTTATTCCGTAAGTACTTATATCTCAAATGTTTCACCGTATTCCTTTGACAGCTCAGTCCTTCTAGTAAAGTTCACTGGGGTTTTCATTGGGTGTTTGGCCATTTCTCATGGCTCCACAACATGACTTCCCAACAGGGATATAGACTCCGTAGATATAGAAAAGACATGTTTTTCTCCTTTTTTAATTGGATCGTGCACAGTTTTACAGCATATATGGACTGCGGATCTGTGGATCCGCTTATCCGAAACTTTTCCCCACCAAAGTCAGACAATTTCACCATAGAAGAATTGGCGTTTCTTCATCCTCTTCACATTTCCATAGTATACATATATGGGTATTTTTGCCAAAGTTTGTACATTGCGTTTTTGTCATGTCCCATGATTTTCATAGTTACATATTTATAGAATATTGGAAAGATATATTTTTGGTGAGCGGGTATGTCAACAAAATGACAATTCAACACACCTCCAAAAAGTGATATAAAGTCACGAAAAGTGATGAAACAAAAACTAGGTTAAATAGGTTACATAGGTAATTATTAAACCCAGTTTTTGTTTCATCACTTTTAATAACTACATAAATGTATCACTTTTTAGGTGTGTTGAATTTTCATTTTCATGAAATATGATGGATCTAATTTTTTTTTGTCTTATACTCTTTATACCTGGGATGATAGATTTTAACATGCGAATTTATTCATTTACTTTATTTAGGCGGTTAAATACAACTCAAACCTGTATATATTTTTAATTAATTATTTGTATCAAAGGGATGTGTTTTTACAATGTCCCATTTATACATTCAATTAAACAAGGTTTGATTCTGTATTTAATTTTAGACAAGTAAGCTTGCAAAATATTTTTTTTTAAATATGTAGTTTTTAAATAAATTTTTAACACATCTGATAAAGAATCGATTAGTTCCATTACGTGACCACATTTTTTTTAACGCACTTTTTAATGGCTTTTATATGGGAATAGTTTGTAAAATTTTGTACAACTAGCTATACATCGCCACGCGTTGCTGTGGCTCAGTCGTCTGTGCAGATACAGAAACAATAACACATGCTGCTTTTTCATGCAACAGATGGTGCTTTTTTTTAAAAAAAAACATGTTTTTACCTGTCACAGGCGACCTCTATAAAATATAGTTATATAAAACACGGTAACCGGATAACTCATCAAAATGACAATTTAACACACCTACAAAAAAAGTGGTTTAAAGTTATGAAAAGTCATGAAACAAAAACTAGGTTACATATGTTTCATCACTTTTAATGACTTTATATCACCTTTTAAAGGTGTGTTTGATTGTCATTTTGCGGAGTTATCATGGAACCATAAAACACACACGTATTCGAATGCAACATTGTGTCAAAATTTAAAAACAATCGGTGAAGAACTTTCAGAGATTTAAGATTTAAACAGTTTTTTTTTTAAACGTAACTGAACTGCCCTAGCTATAATCTTTTACACTTTTAAGTGATAAATTAAAGGTTTCCACAGAAAAATCCACATTATTACCCTCCTTCAGTATTCTGGTCAATGAAAAGTAAATATTATGGTAATCCCAGAATTTCAACAGTGATAAAAAAAATCCTGACTTCTAGTATAAAGCATAAAAACACGTACAAACTTTGGAAAAAATGACCACATATTGATAAAACGCTTTATTATATGTATAAATATGCTAGTTTAACATTACTAATTTTTACGCTTTATCGTTTATTTTTGTGTCCTAACATTGTTGTTTGTTTTGTGCTAATAATAATACAATATCAACATGTTTTTATATTTACATTATGACTAGTTGCATGTTGTGATTTTGTTTTGCCTGTATTTTAATTGGAGTGGTGTGTATAATGCAAAAATATTTATTTCAGTATTCCGGTATCCAGTTAACACCATGTATTTATTTATATCATAGTTGTAACCAATAATATCAACAAATCTAACAGCATGATATCCTAGAATAGTTTTAGTTATTTAATATGTATTTCATTATCTTTGAAAAATTAGGTTAGGTTATTTAGTAGTAAAGTGTTTTTGATATGAACTATCACAGAACTGTGCTTTATTAATTAACTGTTCTTATTATTTGAGTTGGGGTGTTGCAGAAATTCAAATGCATCATTTTCATCAATAGACCAAATAGCGGCATTTTTTTTTTTTGCATTTGAAAGGTTTCTGTTTCAGCTTTCTGTTTCAGCTTTCTATCAAATTTTGATCGGCTGACAAGCGTAACAACATGGGTAACTGGATAACTCATCAAAATGACAATTTAACATGCCTAAAAAAAGTGTTATAAAGTTGTGAAAAGTGTAGTTACATATGTAACCTATTTAACCTAGTTTTTGTTTCATCACTTTTGTAGACTTTATATCACCTTTTAAACGTGATTTGAATTGTCATTTTGAGCAGTTATCATGGAACCAACAACATGATAGTTGTGCTTTCGTACTGATCAAAGATTGTTCAAAGGCATAACAACATGATAGTTTTGCTTTTGCACTGATCAAAGATTGTTCAAAAGCATAACAACATGATAGTTGTGGTTTTGTACTGATCAAAGATTGTTCAAAAGCATAACAACATGATAGTTGTGGTTTTGTACTGATCAAAGATTGTTCAAAAGCATAACAACATGATAGTTCTGCTTTTGTACTGATCAAAGATTATTCAAAAGCATAACAACATGCTAGTTGTGCTTTTGTACTGATCAAAGATTGTTCAAAAGCTGAAACGGACATAAAGTCTGCATTTAATAGGGGCTTTTCAAATGTCAAAAAAAGGCAAAATGGTGCTGATTGGCTATTTATGACTTTCTGACGTTATGAATTTCTGTGAAACACCAGAACCTGGCTCAGTCACAAGGGGCGATTTTGTCTAGTAGACAGTCACACGCAACTACTGAACTGTTAGACGAGGCGATAGTAGCTCTGTGTATCGCCGATTAGGTCATGTCATGTGCCAAATTTGTGCTTTTCAAATTAAACATGTTCTAATCAAGTTGCTAAAACGATTATTAACTGCTAATTGAGTCACTCTCAGCGAGTTTCTTGTCGCGCAAAGCAAAGAAATCAAAGCAAATTATTTGCTTTTTTCCGTTTTATGTAGATGTTCATAAAATAAGATGAACTTGAATGAATCTTTTGTTCTGGCAGGTGGCCACCAATCCCAGCAGTCCCCGCAATCTCGGCGGATCGGGTCCGTGGCCGACATGGACCCGCTGAACGACCCGTACGGGGGCTCTGGTGGCGGGCCACCCTTATCCCCGGCACCCGGACAGCACGCCCAGCAGCAAGCGCAACAACTCATGTTGCAGCAACAGCAGCAGCTAGCGCAACGCGCGCAGCGGGAGGCACAGCAGCTGGCGCAGAGAGACGCCCATAGGGAGGCGCAGAGGGAGGTGCAGAGGGATGCGCAGAGGGAAGCACAGAGGGAAGCGCAAAGGGAATCCAAGAACAACATGTCCGGGGTGAGTTATTTAAAAAAAAAATTATGAATATCGCTCAACTGCTCCCAATCGTCTCGAGCCAGTGAGACTAAGGCATCCCGAATTGGGGTATGTTGTGAGACTGAAGATAGTGGAGAAGCACTTGGCTATTCCGATCTGGTCACCAAACACCGCCAAAGCTATTTCAAGAAATGTTTCAATACTGAACGGTGGTCTTACACCGGGGTGATACTTGGAGTATCTTCCACTCTGAAACGTTCCATAAATATACTATAACGACCTCTCTATAAATTCTAATGCAAGCGATACAAATACATAATGACCTCTCTATAAATTCTTATGCAAGCGATACAAATACATAACAACTTCTATAAATTCTAATGCAAGTGATACAAATACATAACGACCTCTCTATAAATTTTAATGCAAGCGATACAAATACATAACGACCTCTCTATAAATTCTAATGCAAGCGACACAAATACATAACGACCTCTCTCTAAATTCTAATGCAAGCGATACAAATACATAATGACCTCTCTATAAATTCTAATGCAAGCGATACAAATACATAACGACCTCTCTATAAATTCTAATGCAAGCGATACAAATACATAACGACCTCTCTATAAATTCCATTTACCGTTGGGAAAATATCCATAGTTTCCCATCAATAATTTTCTTCAACTGTATTCTTTTAAATTCTATGAAATACATAATAATATATTTGTACCTTTAAAATATCTATAAACCGAAGGTGTTTTCTTATGTTTTATCTCAATCTCCAGTATGACATTTTTCCTATCTACCCGCATAGAATTTACACTCAGTAAAGCAGAGTATGGCCAGCTTCGTTGCTGTTCATATAAATTCTGGTTGAAAATGACTTAAATGTCAGGAATAGCATATTGTGTCACCATTTTTAATGTAGAATGTATTTATTTCGTTTCAGAGGGTCTACATAGCCATGTACGATTACGAAGCGACTGATACAGATGAGGCAAGTTCAATTCCTTCATATTTTCTTAATTAATTTTTGATTTTTTACTCGGTGTACCACGGGAACTACGGTAAACCGTCATCGGTTTATTAACCCATCCCATTCAAAGTTATTTTAACTGAAACTGACCACAGCAAGTGAATAAATTTTTGCACTAACTCTCCTGAATTTTTTGACCTAGTAAAAATGCCACAACTTTTTGTTTAAAGCAGAGGTCCTCAAACTTTTTTGTCTCGTAGACCACGTGCCGATTTTTCTGTTTTGGGAAGAACCCTGCTTGCTTTCTCAATTGCTCAGTATTTAGCTCTTTTCTATGTATGTATATAGGGTGTATCAGCCCGCACCCAAAAGATTTCCCGATGATGACTTCGCCTCCTGACAAAATGTTTTCTGCACATCGACCGTAAAGCGCATTCTCTCGTTTCCCAGACTGTATATCCCTATTTTCTACATTTAGAGTACCCTTTTGAAAACTTTGTGTCTAATATTTGATGCGATCATTATTCCAGGTGTCCTTCTGCGAGGGCGACCTGATTACCAACGTGTCCTCCATCGACGAGGGCTGGATGACGGGACGCGTGGAGCGCACCGGCCACACGGGCATGCTGCCCGCCAACTACGTGGAGGTGGCGCAGATTTAGTCACGTCCGCATGTGGCCGGCAACAAGTTTGCCGGCTGCGAGAAGATGGCGGCGCGTTCATAGCCGTATAAAATTTAATGCGCCTTGTCAAATGCAATATATATTGTCAAAGGTACATTCAGATTACCTGTCATTGAACAATACATTAAACATACACACCGTGGGTTGTTGCTAAAAATGTGTATAATAATACCGTATAAATTATGGTAGAATTATTATGTTAAAAGATTTTTGCAGTAGTAATAGGCTGTGTTTGTGCTTTCTCCTTCTTCTTGATTCTAACGTGCTAAATGACCGCAGAAAAACCACATTAAGTAGTTGTAGGTACCCTCAGTATCGCCCTGGTGAAAGTCCACCATTCAGAATCTAAACATTTCTTGAAATGGCTTTAACCATGTTTGGTGAGGTGAATAGCCAGGTGAGTACTTCCTCATCTCTTTCCCTTCCTCATTCCTTTCAGTCTCACAACATAGCTCATTAGGGGATGCCGTGGTCCCACTGGCTTCAGACAGTTGGGTTGGTTGCAGTGTCATTACAACTGTTGTGTTGTCTTCATTGTATTGATAAGGTTATCACTTGAAGAAGACTCATAGATTCTTTGATTACAATAATATTTAACAGCCACAATATTTTTTTTTTTTTTTTTTAAAGAAAGACAAACATTCCCGGGTTACGAATAACCTGACAATATTTGAAAATCTCCTACTACCACCACAGTAATCTGAAAATGTTGCTTGTGTTGTGATGGAGAACTTAGCCAGCCGAGGAATTGAACACACTACGCCTGGGTAGGACCCAAATGCGATGTCAACTCGGCCACCGACCGGTCATTATGGCCGTTGCTCAGTACTAGAATTCGTCTAAGCGGTGCTCCGGCCGGTCTGCCTAACTGAGCTCGAGTCGATCCTTCGACCTTACTCGGAAGTATTTGTGAAACCCGAATACAGACCCCTAACCCCTACCTGCAGTATTCACATTTAAAAAAAAAATCATTCAACACAGTATCATTTCTACACTTTACACATGACGATGAACATTGCAAAGCTATTTGAAACGTTACGTCGATTAAGAAGATGTACAACACGGCTTATTACCCTAAAATTCTGTATATTTTTTTTACAATTAAAAAAATTGAATTAGGCAGGAACCACATGATCAATTATTAAAAACAACCTTCGTAAAAAATTTCTTCAGTAATTCTATATTATAGTATTTTGATTTTTTAAATGAAATCATGGGGTTACTGCAAAAAGATTTTATAATATTATTATCAATGTTTGTGTATCAAAGTTTTTGGGGTCCACCGATCCTGATATTAAAATTAATTACAACATTGCATGTAACAGGATCACTCCAAAACATGCTCACAGACCTACCGATTAGAAGCAAACCTGCGGATATATGTTTAGTATTAAAAAACTTACATCATCACAGTAAAAAAAAAAACTATCAAACAGTGCGTTAAAATTATTTAAAACCAACAATTTTTCAATGCAGTTTTTACTACAAAAAATCTATTAATTTATTGACATCACGGTTTGACACCTTTGATAAAAAAACATTTAATTTTGTAATTTTTGACGTACGTGCCTGTTCTTACCAACTTGCCTTCACATAAAGAAGACTGCAGATTGGTGTTTTAGGAAATGACTTGCGTCCTTTTGTTATAATAATGTTGTAGCAATAAATTTGGCATAATAATCTGACACTTGGTGTTTATTATGCAACTTTCAATGGGGTAGTGTTATTTTACAAATGCTGTTTCTTACTCTCTGTTCACATGCTTTTAACCTCATCTATGACACTGTCGCATATGTGATCCATCGGCGGCTATTCCCGTATGTGGATGTTGCAAATGTGATTCATGAAGTTTTACTAAAATATATACATTGTGTCAATACGTGTCGCTTGATTGGATAGATTGTGCTGAAAAGGTCAGCGTTGTAAAGGTTAATATTAACTCCACACGGTGGTGGTCTAATTCATCTTTGGTAATGCTTTGAGGAGGGTCTTTTTAGCCCTTTACGAGATTATACAATAGTGAAAGTTAATCTTTGAAAAAAATCTTGAGGGAAAGTAAAATCTTTCGGGAACGGAACCGGTGTCGATGGAACGGTCGGGAGCTGCTTATGTAGATTACCTTCATTCGCACGTGTTTCAATCAGTAAGTTGTCTAACCCTCTGGGATCATAACTAAGAGCTTTACTAGTATGGCCCATTACAATTCAGAAATGTTTTGCCAGTTGCAAAAAATAAAAGAAAGAATGTGGGTCTTGAACATACCTACATTGCAGGAGGGGGAAATCACAAAATTCAGCAAATCGGCAAATCAGCTGATCTAATAAGCATGAGAACAAGTTGTAAAAACAACCTTTTCTCACATGTCAACCGTGCACAAATTTCAGTCAAACCCCTGTGTCAGTGTCGAAGAGATCACTAACGCTAGATTTTTCGGTGCACCTTCCATCGAAATAACGGTAGAACAAACACAGTTACCACCTAGCGTCAAAAGATTTCATTCCATCTGTTAATATCGGGAGTCTGCATACTTTGACATTGATTTATGTTACGAATGTGAAGAGACAGTAAAAAGGGATTTCTAAATGCACTGACTCCTTAACTTATCAAAATGTACAACACCAAGTGTTCACTTTCAGTCATCATTGAAATTAAAAATTGTTAAGAAAAAATTATAAATAATATTAATAAGAGAGAGCATTCTATTTTTGTATTGTATAATAATGTAAGGGCGTAATACAGGGTGTCCGGAGGTGAAGTGCGCTAACTTCAGGAGGTGATTCTACATGATGGTAGAAGTAAAAACTTTTTTTTCCATACAAAAATATTTTTACACAATTTTATCTAAAAACTACCTTAAAATGATGGAATTTCTAAAAAAGTTATTTGTCTTTTTTACTTGCACTTTCATGTAGAATCTCCCCCCCGAAGGTAGCGCACTTTATTCCCGGACACCCTGTATATTACTGTTGCATTATTATTTTCACAATGAAACAGCAATTTACGCTCCGCTGCCTTTGTAGGAATATTTATTTTTTTAAATGTTTATATTTTACAATGCTTTCCCTGTCACACGTGCACAAACATAACCACATGTAATAATTACTTTAAGATATGCTTTAATTTACGTTAATGCCCACCCAATTTTCGGGACCAATTTTTTATTATTTCCAATGATAATACATACATATTAGTTTCCTGTGATTCTGTTGATTTCTGTTACATGTAGTCATGATGTTGTCTAACCTCCCGATAGGGGAGAAAGCATTATTTCAACCAAAAGAAATTTAAAAAAAAAATCATCACTAGTGACCAGTTTACCACGAGGACAGTGGTAATTAAACAAATGTCCTAAAAAATGTTGCCACTTACTACTAAACGCACTGTTTATACCAACACCTGTCATAGGTCACACCAAGTGGTTCGCTACGTTTAGTGACTTAGCAGGGGTGCCCGGGTTCATCGGGTGTGGTGTGTTCAAGTCTTGGTGGCAGATACACTAGCCCACGAGCTCCGTGGCAGGCCAGTTCAGGAGAGGACGTTATTTTCCTCACGGCCTGTGATAAACGATAAATGCAAAAAAAATCACTTTAAATTTAAGTTAAAAGTTTAGTTACCACTTTCACTATCCTCGTGTAAACAGGCTGTAATATCAAATGAAAAGAGCTTCTTCCAATGTAATTTTGTCTCATTTTTGATTTATAATGTAAGCAATTTGTTAAAAATTATCATGATTTCTGTAAAAATTGTGTTATCTAACCTTCCGTACGGGAGAAACAAGAAGATTTAGTTCAATACTTTTCCACTAGATGTCATTCTTTATTTCGTCATCTCAGATATTAACATCATATGAAAGATGCTTCATCCAACGTAATTTTTCTTTAGGTTTGTCATAAAATAAAGAAGAAATCCAGAAGTGCCTTTCACACAAATTTGAATGAAAACAAATGTTCCATTTAGTCCAATAGCCCAGCGATCCGTCTCATCTCGCCTGACATAGTAGATTTCCATCCCATTTGAATTTCGTAAACAAAGTTTTGTATTGGAAATTTAAGCCTAGATTAGGCAAATATTTGGTTCACGGAACACACTCACAAGGCACTTCTTGTTTTTTTCTTTATTCTGTGGTTTTGGTTTATAATGAATTTTTTGTGATGCAAGCAAACAATAATTATTGTTATAAAAGCACACCACAGGCAGAGAAAAGGAGGGTAGAATTCCACACATCTTACTATAGATAATAGACACAAAGGAGATGTGCCATGTACCATTATTAGTACGAAACCGCTCGCATCAATGCAAAACTTTTTCCGCTATGATTTTCCATGTAGTTTGGTCATAGCTTGGCGACTGTCGGCATGCTTCCATGCCATATCTCCCCCTGTTTCTATTATCTATCCATCTTACCTTGTAAAAATTCACCTGCCGTGTAGTGGGGTGTTAATGGGGTGCTGATTAAAAACTTGGACTGACTCCGGTTTAACTTTGTTCCATTTGTTTGCTTCCAAAACACTAATCATTCTGCATTACATATGTATTAATATTTTTTCTTACATTCCTAAATTTCTGTACATTCTACAAAAGAGCATTTATTTTTCTCAAATATATATTATTATTCCTCCAAGGTTTAAACTAAATGAGTCTACGTCTTATTTTCAATATTTGGGTGATCAGTTCGAATGATGATGCTTTAAGATTACTTTAGCTTTGCCTAGTGACTAGATCTGTATACCCAGTTACTCTCTTTTGTCGAATCGCAACTGCTCTCTACTATCTGGAGCCAGTGAGACTATGGCATCCCCAATTGAGGTGTGCTGTAAGGCTGAAGGTAGTTGAAAGGGGAACGAGATGGAAATTACCTGGCTGTTCAGACATGATCACCAAACAAGACTGAAGCCATTTCAAGCAACGTTTCAATACAGAATGGTGGTCTTGCATCTGGGCGATACTGAGAGTATCTCCCACCCTGGAACGTGCCGCAAATATACCTTATATTATTTTAAATGATTTAATCGTGAAATAATACAAATTAATCAAATAAAATTTTATTGCGCGCGCCGGGATTTGAACCCGCGACCTCCGGATTGCCAGTCAAGAGTCTTACCCCTCGAACATGGACGCCGTCTAAACCCTCTGACCCCTTACTTCTCCTTTTGCCACATAGCATCGTATTTAAAGCTGTTATTATATTTATATAGAATTATTCATGTAAAATCTATATTTAACAAGAGGTTTTTTTTTATATATCTATCATTTCCATCCAAACTGATCACCTAGGTATTTACTCCAGTTCTGAAGAAAATGACATTGGTAGCTTCGTCCAGAGGCAATGTGTCCAATAAGTAGACAAGTGCAATGATCAAGCAGTAGTTGAACATTAACCCTCGGTGTGCCAAGAAATTTGCCATGGATTTCTCACTTTTATACCCGTAGTGTGTCGACGAATCCACTGTGGATTCGGTAGTGGTTCAGTAAGCCCCGGTTTTATTGTATTATGCAACATAATGGCATACTAAAGTATAATTAAATTAAATATTATTCTATACATGTTTCGTCACACGCAAATAAATATGATTTTTATATAACTGAAAAATGTTTCCCATTTTTAAGGCAATGCACTATGTCGTGTAATATTTTAAATTGAGCCGCTATCAATAACAACCCTCACGTAGATGGCGATAAGGTTTAAATTCCCGCTTAACACCATCCGCCTGTTTTGATTTATGCAATAAAAAAACATGGCCAAAAAGTACCTTTTATTTTATTTTGTGGATGTTCAGGCATAAATATTTAATTTTTTTCCGATCATTTTATAAATAACTTAATTTGCCACATTATACAATGAAATCATAACCGAAAATGGGTTCGTAAGTAGGAGATTTTGAACTTTAAAGCAGTTTTCATAGGCCTTATACATTTTTTTTTCTGGGCTTATAAAAAGACTCATTTCAAAGGTCAAGATGTATTCTACTCGCAATATTTAATTAAAGCCTCTGAAACATTTCTAGGCCACCAAATTTTCAAACCAAAAACACATGATTTTGCATTACTACGCCTTAAAGTCGTTTCTGTATTTATTTATGAGAAAGCCTCGTATAATTTATGTTTCTAATGACAATATAATATAACCTAAGAATATTTTTATATTTCTTTTATAACATTACTAGCTGTACCCTGCCAAGGGTTGCTGTGGTTCAGTCTGTCTGCGCAGATAGAGAAACAAGAGCGCATGTTGCTTTTGCGTCCAATAGATGGCGCTGTTTAAAAAAATGCATGTTTTTTCAACCGATGGCGCTGTTTTTAAATTTTTTTTTTTTTTTCCCTGTCACAGTTGACATCTCTATAATATAGGTATATAAACACACGCGTATTCGAATGCAACTTTGTGTCAAAATTTCAAAGCAAATCTTGGGAAAATACAAAAGACAGATATGTGCAGTTTTTTTTTTTTAATATTAAAAAATTATCTAGTAAGACGGGACAATTTATAAAAACATTTTGCAAAAAACAAGTTATTAAGAAAAAGATTGGCATTTAACCCCCTGACACACTAAGGAGTGCTAGGATGCGGAAGGATGGCATTCCAAGGGTTAATGGAAAAGCCCGAATATGTTATTACATTCACAATTGATTTGATGCACTTTATTTTACCCTTTTGACTACTAAATTATTCATTTGGAAGTTGTGGACTGGACTGGTCATTGGAGCAGGTATATTCTACTGATGTCACTTCCTATGCAACTTGACTACATGTGTATTCATTACAAATAATATATTTTATTATGTATTATTATGAACCTGCACCCTTTGATTCTACACAGCAATTAGTTTACAGACATTAAACTAATGTCATATTATAATAAGGCATGTTAAATATTATTGTTGATATTGACTGGTTCAACTAATGAGTTTCCAAACTATTATTGAGATTTGATATGTAAATAAAACAATTTTAACATTATCAAGACTATTATTTTGCATCTTCATAACTCCTGAATGGTGACCGGATAACTCATCAAAATGACAATTCAACACACCTGTAAAAAGTGTTATAAAGTCATTAAAAGTGATGAAACAAAAACTAAGCTAAATAGTTACATATGTGATCTATTATCATTCCGGTTCCCCGCAGAGGTGGGCAGAGAGGACGGACCGTGTAACAACTCGCAAATATTATACCATTTCAAGAACTAGACCAAATAAGCATTTGTTTAACTCTTTGCACGCGGCCGTATCAACTGTTGTTACGGCAAAAAGTCTATACTCACACGCGGCTGTATCAACAGTTGATACGGAAACTTTGACGGCTGATATTCCAGCGCTCTTTCGTCATAAATGTATTTCTTGCTCACTTGGACATTCGTAGAACTATCCAGATGCTGACATCTACAAGAATTTCTCAAAAATAAAATTGAATTTCTTAAAAAAAGATCGATAATCAAGTGCACCTTTTAGTCCTTTAGTTTACATTTTTGTCAACGGATGGCGTTAGTACTGGTATGTCATTCACAGCTTTTCATAACTAAAAATGATAAGTGATCATGGTGTCCCACATGTGTCTATCAACGCAGTGGCCTAAGTACACACACGCCGAGTGAATGGCGGGACCACATTCAAAAGATACGGTACGTCTTTGTATGAAATTTTATGTTTTTATTTTTATAAACATCTAAGAGTGTTGACACACGAGGATTTGTTTTCATATTGCGGAGAATAATCTGTTCTGTCTATACATGGTGTCCGGAAACTCGTAGTACAAGCGGGAAACTGGTGAATCTACATCACATTTGGAGTCGATTTTGTAGTATAATTTTTTTTGATTTGAGCTTTCGTTTTCGAGTAAATCGAGTCAGAAGTTGATTTTTTTTTTTATCAAATTCTTATAAATTATTACTGAAGATCAAAGTACCCAACTAATTAAAACTATTTAAAAATTTAAAAGTAAAACAAATAATGACGAAAAAATTTGAACCCTGAAATAGCCGAAAAATATATTTTTTTGGTTTTTTTTTTTTATAAAAATGCTCAAATCAAAAAACTTTATGTTTATTTGGGTTCCCCGAGTGGTATACATTCTCCAGTTTCCGGCTTGTACTACGAGTTTCCGGACACCATGTATAGCCCAATAAATCATACCAGAATGCTATAATTTGACATTTAATTGCGTGCATAGGTATTTGAAAATATGTACCGCGTACGGGTATAGATAAAACAGAGCAAATTAACGCGTTCAAAAGGTTATATAACTTTCCACATTTTTTTAACAGTATGAAGTCAAAGTGATTAAAAAAAAATTAATCACTTCGTCTTGGCAAAAACTTTTTTTCCCGAAGATATTGGCACTTTTAGTTTTATTTTGGACTGTCATCAATAGAAAAGCTATTTAGGGTTGCGTAATAAAAACAATAGATTATTAGAATATGAAATTTTGTAACTGGCATTCGAAAAATTGAAAAAAAAAGTGCCAAATGTCTCAAAAATAAAGGAAATTTTATTAGTCACATGATATTTTGCTAAGTCGCGAGTTGGCCTGCCAACCCTCCAAGGGTTAACATTGACTTTTGGGATACTCCGTTTATTGGTTTGGTTGAACCTGCCGACAAACTATCATGTGACAGCTTTGTAGGATTACATATTGTAAACACAACTTTACTATTGCAATATTTATGTTCATATAAATAAAAAAAGTTAAACTCTCCCCTCATTGATTTTTTTGAATCGTTGGGTAAGAACTTGCAGAATATTTGTTTACCCACTTGTTCATTTTGACGTACGGCTTCAAGTGGCAACACCGTATGCCAAGTTGTCAAAAGAGAATGTAAATCCGTGTAAACTGGTCATTTATTTATGAAACTGGTGTTTGCTGGTGTTGTTTCGCCCGGTTTGCCGATATCAATGGAAAGCGCGTTGTTTTCGACTGACATTTATTTACGCACTTCCCGCTTTCGCCTCAAATTGAACTAATATAGTGTCGCCGTCCGATGCTATGAGGTGAAGTAGTTGTTAATTTAAATTATCGAAGTTATACGGTTAATAACAAAGCCTAAACATGGACGAGACGCTCGTTTTGATCTTACTGGTGGTGGTTATGCTAGTTGGATCCTATCTAGCCGGCAGCATTCCTTTGAATGTGAACATGTCAGAGGTTAGTACAAAAAATGTCATATTATCAATTTACAATATTACATTTTAACTGCAGTTGCATGGGGATGTTATTGGCAATTTTTTTTTATAGTGTGAATTGAGGTCGGCTCGTGAATATTTAGTACATTATGAACGAATTTCTCGAAAGAGTAACTCAAAATAACATGCTAATGTTTTAGAAATTACAATAATGTTGAAAATGTATTGATTTTGTTTGAAGATGTACGCTGTTCTTCTTTCTTTGGGCTTTCATACGATGTATTGTGATGTTATGTTATGAGTCGCTGCCTATCCACTGCTGGATGCAGACCCCTTAACTTTTAGACAATGTATTGTGATGTTATGTTATCAATCGCTGCCTATCCACTGCTGGATGCAGACCCCTTAATTTTTAGACAATGTATTGTGATGTTATGTTATCAGTCGCTGCCTATCCACTGCTGGATGCAGACCCGTTAACTTTCAGACGATGTATTGTGATGTTTTGTTATCAGTCGCTGCCTATCCACTGCTGTATGCAGACCCCTTAACTTTTAGACGATGTATTGTGATGTTATGTTATCAGTCGCTGCCTATCCACTGCTGGATGCAGACCCCTTAACTTTCTTCGGTATAATTTCCTTGCTCCGCGTACTGCTAAATATGCCCAAAATAACATAACACTTAATTCACCTTAATTAGTACAAGAATCAAATATTTACCTAAGGGTAAATTGGAAAACATTCACAAAATAGATTACTAGGCAGTGGGGGCGCGAACACTTCTTCGATGATGGGGTCTGACATTTTTTTACCTGTACTATACTGAAATCTCACTACCCGGAGAATATAATATAAATTTTTTCAAACAAAAATGTTGATGGACAAGTCATACACCTAATCAGATGTCTAAACACAAAATAAATTATTTTTTCTGTACATACATCATTTGTAACTCAGCATAATAAAAATAATGTAATTCTTGCAAAGATTATCATTAAACTTAATTTGAATGTGCGCGATTACTGCCTGAAACCACGTAACTTTCTCGAATTACACAAACTGGCATTATTTGGCATGAGGGGATTTAACGAACTGTCCCCGCAGTATTCGAAATTCACATTATTATTCTAGATTGTCATTTCGTCAATGCAAATCTGTTTATTTTATATGTGAAAAAGCGCATCGCAAAGTCAAAGGTCTTGGTACTGTATTTATTTACAAGATATAAGTGAAAAAGCGCATCGCAAAGTCAAAGGTCTTGGTACTGTATTTATTTACAAGATATAAGTGAGCATGCGCTATAAGTGAGCATGCAATATAAGTGAGCATGCGCTATTTCGAAGATTGCTTGCAATGGAGAAAAATTCAAAGAATGTTCCCAAATGCTCGAAGGGACATCTCGGATTGTCCCCGACCTGCGTACAAAGTTCTGCACACTGAGAAATGTATCAAAGGCTTCTGACGATTCGCACTGCTGATCACTAGTTGCTAGTTCTAGTTCGTAAGCTTCAAGACGATGGGGCATAGCGGACGCCTTTCACTGAAAAAAACCGAAATAATTTTTCGTGTTATATTTCCGTAAATGTTAATAATTTGTGCATATTAAGAAGTAAGCAAAGTAAAGAAAGTTTACCGTTTCTACTGCTCTCTTTTAATAAGTCATTATTATTTATTGCTATCTAATATTTTGTATGATTATTTCATCCGGCCTTCTTGGCTTTACTTTTTACTTAACCGATGAATGATCTTCATTGCTGAGGTATCCCTCCAAAAATTTTCTCCAATGTCTCCAGTTCCTCGCTTTCTATCCCCTGTCCTCAGAGACTTCTCATTCTGCTCCAATATTCTTCCACCAAGCCAGTCCATCTTATCTTATATTAATTATACTTATTAATTTATCTAACTAGCATGGCTATTACTTGTGGCTGTATTCTATCGACACTCTTTTGGGTATGCTCGAAATGAACCATCTATGGGTAATAAGAAAGAACCATATATGGGTCATTGATGGACTGATTCGTGGGTGGTTTGAAAACCCGACTATCATGAGAGTTATCTCCATCACCGATAGCAAATACTGTTTTATCTCCCAGCCTGGAGGACTCCCCCGTCATGCCGGCGGGGAGGGCAAACTTGAATCGATTATCGACATATTTGGCATCAATGAAACTATATATAAATTCAAAAAAATATTTATTGCCCAAAAATACAGAGTAAAAAGAGTATAGCTTATAGGTTACATCCTATTTCTTCCAGCTAACCCAACAAATACAAATTATATTACATAAATACATTATTATTATTATTACATTATATTACTTTGGAAGTCCGTCGGGAAAGAAATGACCTCATTTGCTTCTTCAAAATTATAAATGGTATTATTGATTCACCTACTCTACTGCAACTCATTCCCTTCAATATCCCCTCGCAAAGACTCAGAAATAATGAACTGCTCTTCCTCAACCATCATTCGACAAATTATGGATATTATTCACCATTGTCCAGAATGTGTAGACTGGTCAACTCAAGTCAAAACCTTAACTTTTTTGGGATAAGTCTGAATGATTTTTGCCAGTCGCTAAACAAGTGACGGAATATTATATTATATATTAAGTGTCCTGTGGTCTTGACCCACTGCGAATTCTTGACTTGATTCGACTTGTCACTTTATTTTCTTATATTATATCTACCATATGTCTTTGCTTTCATGTACCTTTGTCTACTCCTGTATTTTTCTTTTTACTTTATTTGTGTTATTATTTTGTAATTTGGACGATGTCCGTTAATAAATAAATAAATAACCCAACAATTACATGTTAACATAATATGTAAATAAGTATGTAAATAATAAGAATGCCAGCGAATCCGTAGCGGATTTCATAGGAACTCACCGCACCTGCTTCGATTTTATGGTATTTTGAACCTTAAAAAATGCTCCTAACATGCTAAAATAAATTTTATTCACTTGGCAAGAAAATAATGTATCTTAATATTATTCTAGATTGTCATTTCGTCAATGCAAATCTGTTTATTTTATCTGTGAAAAAGCGCGTCGCAAAATCAAAGGTCTTGGTACTGTATTTATTTACAAGAAACCCTCATATGTCATATTTTTATTATGAAGAATGAATGAATATTTTCGTAGTTCTTCATAATACTATATTTTTTTATAACATTCAGCACATAAATAACCCCTTATATATAAACAGGCTAGAACACAATCATAATACTCGTTTAAACTTTAATGAAGGACTTATTGTACCTAAGGATACAAATAAATATGGACAAAGAACGTTAAACTATATGATTCCCAGTTGTTTTAATATGTTACCTGCTGAAATTAAAAACTGTGCCCAAAACAAACAATTGGTGAACTTACTGAAGACTTGGCTTACTGAAAGAATCAATTTGTATTAGCTTACAATGATATATTATTCTAAAGACTTTTAAAATTGTTATTTATGTTTTTCATAATTTTCTGTAAATTTTTTATTTTTTATTTAATACATATAATTGTAAAAATGTAACTGTAATATGTAACTCACTATAATAAGATTTATAATGTAAAGAACCCGTTAGGCAAACTGCTAAAAAGCAGTTTATCGGGACTTTTTTGCCTTATATTTGTAAAGTGTGTAAAAATATAATAAAAAATAAAAAAAACATTAGATATGGAAAATAAAAACATTTCTCTGAATATCAGTAGAAATTTGAAGATAGCATTGGATAGATATATACAATCTAGTTTACAATGGTGCAGTAAATTCAAACATCTTCTTGGTACGGTGGAGGAGAGTTGGTAGAGCTCAAAGTGGGATTTGCTTCAGTAATCGGCAATTTAAAACTGATGATGGAATAAATAATCACAATACTTTGTCTAAGTGCCTGCAAGCAAATTTGCGGCCTAATTCTAAGCTGCTGTATCAACAGAATTAACATTCTATATCAACAACGTTGTATATTTAACTGTTTACCTCAGCTCACATTATCGTGAAAAACTTTAAGGCACGAGAAATAATATAAAATAATTTACATGTTTGTCTTAACACCTTAGGCATCTGGCATATTGAACGTTATATTTCTTGAAACTCTGTCAGATGATGGGAGATTTTTTTTATTTCCGCTTTGCAATAACATCCAAATACATAAAGGGAAAATTACTGAACTTATTCGAAAACTAAACACTGTTTAGTTTTCGAATAAGTTTTTTTGATGTATTTAAATTTTTAATGTAAAAATAAAAAAGTTTTAAAAGTCAGTCTAAACACTGAAGTAAAATTACTGATAACAAAAAATACACATTTTATTAGACAAATGTATTAAACATTACTGTCACTTTTTTTCGTTTCAAATTTTTATTTTTTTTATTGCAGAAACAAACAGTACATAATTACATAGAGGACAATAGTTACAAAGTAATACAAGTTAATACAATGACATGTCGCTGACATATATACATATGTGGTATATTATACATTTTACTTAAGTTAAGTTAGTTAGTATGTTAGGGAAGGAGAGCGGGTGTGTTTGAGTGTTTGTGTGTGTGTATGTGTGCATGTGTGTGTGTGGATGTGTGTGTTATGTGAGCGAATTCAGTGTGCTACTAAAGTTTTTCTTAAATAGAGGGAGAATCAAAAATTATATCTGTATTTATGCTTGTTTGAATTGAGTTGAATCTTTGAAGGATGCGAGAAATGGGGGAATTGGCTGCAGCGTTTGTTTTATTTTACTAGTTGTGTAAAAAAGATTGATGTGGCGAGTTCTTTTAGATAGGATATTAAAATTTATTTGGGATAGAAGTTATGGGCAGTCTATTTCGTTGTGTATTATTTTATGGAGAGATGTCATGTCAGCTACCGTTCGCCTGGATTTCAGGAATTGGAGAGTGCAGATATAATTATTGTTATAGTATAAAAATAATTATATGGCCCTGGCGCCCTTGAGGTGATTTTGCACAAAAACGGCTCTATATAAATCATCCAAATAATATTATTAATTACAAATACACAAATTTTATAAATTTTTCTCAAATTGCGGTCGGAACCTCTGGTTTCATCAGAGGCGGCTCTAGGGATCCAGAAGTGGAAGGTCAATCGAAAAAAATTAAAATGAAATGTTAATACACTGGATACTTTACTGTCTATATCACAATATATTGGGTTTTCCAATAAGAGGTGTTATTTTGATATTCAATCGTAAAATATCAATGGTTTCCTTGCTTGTGTGGCACATAGCGCCGTCTTGTTGAAAGTAAACGTTGTCCAGATCAATACCATCCAATTCCGACCATAAAAAATCATTAATCATCTCTCGATAGCGCAATCCATTCACTGTAACTGTTGCTCCAGCCTCATTTTCGAAAAAGTAAGGTCCAATGACTCCGCCGGACCATAAACCGCACCAAACAGTCACACTTTGAGGATTTTTTTTTATTTTTTTTTTATAGTAATACCGCACAAGAGTCCCAACTGCTCCCGTCTGGAGCCAGTGAGACTATGGCATCCCCAATTGGGGTATGTTGTGAGGCTGAGGGTATTGGGGAGGGGAGGGAGATGGGGAAGAGGAAGGTGGGGAAGTACCTGGCTATTCAGATCTGGTCACCAAACACGGCTAAAGCCATTTCAAGCAACGTTTCAATTCTGAATGGTGGTCTTACACCAGGGCGATACTGAGAATATCTTCCACTCTGGAACGTGCCGCAAATGTACTATATATTATTTTAAATTAATTAATTGTGAAATAACACAAATTAATCAAATAAAATTTATTTGCGCACGCCGGGTTCGAACCCGCGACCTTCGGATCTGTAGTCAAAAGCATATACCACTAGACCACGCCGGCCGTCAAAGGATAAGGAGTCTTTTCAACAATAACTCTTGGGTTTTCCGAGCTCCAGATGCGACAATTTTGCTTGTTGACGAAGCCACCGAGGTGGAAATGAGCCTCATCACTCAAGATGATTTGCATTTGATTCACTGAAGTGAATTTTAATAATTTCAATGCGTTGTTGAAGCGTGTATCTTTACATTTTTATTAATGGCGTAGTTTCTACTTGTCAAATGTCAAAAAATGACAGCTTCAAAAGTAACATCTACCGAAATAGCGGGCTAATGCGTTGTTAATATCATAAAAATGCCAATGTATGTAATTAATTTACCTGTACTCACCTATCCTGAAGCCGGTAGTACATAATGTTTAATTTATGATTATGTATCTAATTATTTACACATAAATAATAATTTTTTTCTTTCTTTAAAAAACTCTTATCTTATTAAAATGTTTTTAAATCACTACCTCCAATCTCAATCAGTCGAATGTTTATCAGTTGAGTTAAAAAGTAAACAATATAGTACCTATACATTCATTTTATAACTTAACCTTTTAAAATATCATTTTTATCTCCTCTAGCAGAAACTAATTGACACTTCACTTGAAAATTTTTATCATGATTCAATAAATTGTTTGCGATTTGTTTCAATGCGATATCCACAGAATTTGACATTTTATGTCAACAATAATAAATATAATTTCGCGAACTAATATTCAAAATGGCTACCATAAATAAACTACTTACATGGCTACATTGAGATCAATGGATGGCTATTGTTTATAATACAAAAAACTTTCGATTGACATTTTTTGTCATCTCCCTCCAGATATACATTAATAATCTTAAGGAGTAGATTCTCTATCTCACCGCGGTCATGTCCGAACCCCCTTTGAAATAAATATTTTATGATACTAAGAATATGTCAGACATGATAGTGCTTACCTCCTTTGTCTGTATGACAAAGAGAAAGAAAGGATACAGTTGGGGAACAAAATTTAATGTGACCCACGGTTGATATGTACAGTAGCTTCTCATTTGGACGCTAGATGACACTGGAACCCGCTATTAATCGGGTGGTTTGATAAATCCATTTTAAGAAAATTTATAATATTGCAGCATATTTTTAAGAGGTCATTGACCAAATGACCCTCATAGAAGAGCCTCATTGAGAACGCAAATAAAGATTGGCATGTTCATATGTCCAACTGAATGCCCTACTGTTTGTCTTAAACGGCTGTATTTACGAGATAGAGCTTTGTGTCATGAATAAATATCATTATGGCATTACCGAAAGCTTAACTCATAACACCAGTTTTTGTAGTTAGACCCCTCTGATCCTAAGTCCTCAATTTCATTTTATAGAGTACAGCGCATTGTAGTTATTTAGTCAATGGTTCAGTGTGATTTTTTCCATTTTGCAATTTCTTCGAACCTTGGTGCTGTTTTTAAATGCATTGAAAGCATGTTTTTACCTTATTTTTTTTTCAATAATAGTCTAATGTTTATTTAAAATTATTTAATTTTGAATTATTTGGCATGTTGGAAATAAGCCGACATAGCTCAGTGGTCCAGAGCACCTGACCGGACATCAGAAGATATGGGTTCAATTCCCGTTGGCGGCATTTATTTTTACTTGGGAGATATTTTCAATTTGTATTGGTATTTCAGGTGCCTAATTATTGCTTATAATTATATGTTTTTACCTGGCATAGGTGACATCTATATAAGATAGGTATATAAAAACACATGCGTATTCGAATGCAACATTGTGTCAATATTTCAAAGCAATCGGTGAAGAACTTTGGGAGTTTTAAGATTTTGAACAAACGAACATTAACATTTTTATTTATATAGATTATTAAAAAAAATTATGTAACATATAACATATTAGTAACCTTAGGTAACCAGCTCAGGCACGAAGGCTCCATAAAAGACACAGTTAATAACTTAACGTAATAACTTATCGTTAATAGGCTAACGCCTCTCAGAAGCTCTGCGTACTGTACAGATCTCTCTGATACAATAAAAAAACTATTCACTCCCTCAAAGTAGGCTATCCATTAATTTGATTGATTGCAGTCATACGAACAAGATATCAGATGGGAATGCTGTGTTGGTTCTATCCGTAGTTAAGCGAAAGCCGCTCCTAAAAATTACCATCATTGATTCGTTTAATGCAATTGCACCGCCGGCAGACATGCAATATATGAACCTAATTTGTTTGCTGTTTGTGGAATAATTTGCCAGTGTTAGGGTTTCCTCCTTTCTACAAGTTGGGTCTCTTACAATATCCATGATAATTCCCTTCTGTTCTTAACCTTTACAACGCTGGCCTTGTAAATGCAACATATCCCATCATGCCGTCCACTGTATGTGTTTTAGTGAAACTTCATGGATCACATATGCGACAACCGCGTACGGGAGTTGCGGCTGATGGGTCACACACTTTACAACACTTAAACCAAATCAAAGATCTAGGGGTTATTTATGACAATAAACTAACTTTTCACCAACGCATCATGAATTAAGTAAGCAGAGCATTCAAGATTCTTGGCTTGGTAATTAGAAATTCATACGCGTTTTACAATGCACAAACGCTTAGTCTATTATGTAACACAACAGTCTTAAGTGTATTGGAGACAAATTCAATCATTTGGGCTCCAAATGAACTAAGGTACATTTTCTCATTGAAAGAATTCGCAAGTCATTTTTAAGATTTTTATTTTTGCGTCTATGGCTATTACCCTTGGCCATACCCATCTATTTATATCCTGGGCATGACCAATTACCACTCCTTGGAGACACGTAGAAGTACTGCTCTGATGTTTGTATCTTTTACTAAACGGTTACATATCTAACAATCAGATTCTGGCTTTAATAAATTTATTCGTACAAGAGTCTCACTCTCGAAGTTGTCGCCATAACCTCCTTTACTGTAGAGCGAGCCGCACCAATTTGTTTGTGAACTCACCTGTGGGGAGAGCCACGTACTTCCTAAAAGTAGTTGATCAAAATATTGAATTGTTTTTCATGTCCTACAACGCACTTACAAGGTTTTTGGCACTTCAAATACATAAATGGTACCATTATAACGGCCTAGAATGTAATGTTATAAAAAAATTGTACAAATTGAATTAAATAAATAAATGAGATATCCATGTTGATAAGGTTAAACCAAAACCATCCTAATTAATCATCAACAATTCAATTCAATTCAACATTAATAAACCATTCATATAGCAACACAAATAAATCAATTTAATGATTGTGCCCCCAGGAGAAGCTGAAGAAGGTGACTGTACTGGGAGCAGGGCTCCTGGTGGGCACAGCCCTAGCCGTCATCATCCCTGAGGGCGTGAGCGCTTTGCTACCCGCGCCGGGGACCCACACGCCCGGGGCCACTGAGGGGGCGGAGCACCAGCACTCCAATCTGCACGCTGTCATCGGGATATCACTGGTCTTGGGTGAGCATCGTTTACCAAATCAGATTAAATTTAATCATTGGTTTTTTATTTTTTTTATTTAATTATTTGAATATTACATCTAATTACAATAAAGACGTATTTAATTATTTGAATATTACATCTAATTACAATAAAGACGTATTGCCCATCTCACTAGGAGTGTAACGCCTGTGTTGAGATGGCAATTTACAGAGTGGTTGTTAACTAGGTTTTTGTTTACACAATATTATGAAAATGCCAGATAAAATAAAATCAGTATTTTATTTTTAAATTATACAATTCAAGAATGAATGTAGAAGATGAAGACGAAGTGAATAATTTTAATTAATTAATTAATTAAATTTATAAATACATATATATACACAGTAGGCACAATTTTTGTGTAATGTGTTATGAAATACTTCTAATGTATATGTTTATTGGAGGTAATCAATGATTTTACTTTTAAAGGAAGTTTTAGTTTGTGTGTTTCTAATGTCAGTAAGTAGAGAATTGAATAGCTTAATAGCATTGTATTTAAAACTTGTTTGTCCATAGGAGGTTGGACAAACTGGGATGTTAAAAGATTTTACGTGTGACTGTCTCAAGGCTCTAGTGCTTATTCGTTCTTCATACATATGGGTATTTTTAAATTGATGAAGCAGGATATTTTTTTAATATAATTTTTTCAGGTTAGGAAATTAATTAATTTAATAAATGAATTTAATTAATTAATTAAATTTATTAATTATTAATTTAATCAAGTTAATTAATTAAATTAATATTAACAACATTACTATCCGACCCTATTCCCTTAAAAATATTACTTTTTTATTTCCTTAATTTAAAGTATGATACAGTTAAATATGACAAAAGGGAATAGGGTCAAACACCATCCGCCTTATTTGATTTATGCAAGAAAAAAACATGGCCAAAAAGAACCTTTTATTTTATTTTGTGGATGTTCAGGCATAAATATTTAATTTTTTTTTCTATCATTTTATAAATAACTTAATTTGCCACATTATACAATAAAATCATAACCGAAAATGGGTTCGTAAGTAGGAGATTTTGAACTTTAAAGCAGTTTTCATAGGCCTTATACATTATTTTTTTCTGGGCTTATAAAAAGACTTATCTAAAAAATACTTGATTATTTCAAAGGCCAAGATGTATTCTACACGCAGTATTTAATTAAAGCATCTGAAACATTCCGAGGCGACCAAATTTTCAAACCAAAAACAGATGATTTTGCATTACTTCGTATGGCATCGCCTTAACCATTTATTTATTGAATGGGCCTCCTACCACTACCATTTTAAACTATGTTCCCCTACCACACTAATAAAAATATATTAAGATGCAAAAATGAGATTCTATGCGCACATGCAATCTTTTTACCATGCGGAAAATCTTTGAAAACTAGAAAGACATGCTGACGTTAACCCATTGGCCCCAAACGAAGTCTTTTTATAAGCCCAGAAAAAAATTATGTATAAGGACTATGAAAACTGCTTTAACGTTCAAAATCTCCTACTTGCGAACCCATTTTCGGTTATGATTTTATTGTATAATGTGGCAAATTAAGTTATTTATAAAATGATCGAAAAAAAATTAAATATTTATGCCTGAACATCCACAAAATAAAATAAAAGGTTCTTTTTGGCCATGTTTTTTTCTTGCATAAATCAAAACAGGCGGATGGTGTTAATCGGGAATTTAAACCTTATCGCCATCTACGTAAGGGTTGTTATTGATAGCGGCTCAATTTAAAATATTACACGACGTAGTGCATCGCCTTAATTGACATAATTTAATGAGTTTGTATGCATTTGCAGGGTTTGTGTTCATGTTGTTGGTTGACCACATCTCATCCAGCATGAATGACTCTGCCGTACCTGCCGAAAGGAACGTCACGGCCACCATTGGACTGGTGGTGCATGCAGCAGGTACACCTATAATTTTTTATTTGATATGCTTCCCGGAGCCCATGGATCTATGGCTTCCCTAAATAGAAGAATTCCTATTCCATACCTTCGTTTTCCACTCCCAACTTCCTTCAACCTCACAACATTAAATTCAGGATGCCAAAGTCCAGCTTTGTGCATAGACTAACCTCAAATGTCTCAATTCTCTGTTGTCCATACCCATCTGAAGCCGGCAATTATTTTCAAGTCATCGGCCTATCTTATCTGTGGGTTACCTTAGCTTAATTTTCCCAACATAGGATGGCATCCGAAGGTACTGTAATTCTGACTGTTACTTTAATTCTATCTGTGGGTTACCTTAGCTTAATTTTCCCAACATAGGATGGCATCCGAAGGTACTGTAATTCTGACTGTTACTGTAATTCTATCTGTGGGTTACCTTAGCTTAATTTTCCCAACATAGGATGGCATCCGAAGGTACTGTAATTCTGACTGGTACTGTAAATCTTGCAAGTTTTGAGTGATTTTTAACTCTTGTCATGTTGCAAACAACGTAAACTACGATGTTTAGTACATATTTTCAGATAATAGCATGTCGGTTATTGTATAATTTATGTTTACGAGTTTCGCAAATACCACATAAAAAAAGTTTAACTTCTCGTTTCACGGTTGTAAATTTTTTACTGCACTGTGCCTGTAATATGTAAGTTAAAACAACATTAAATTCAATATTCGTGTTAATATTTGCCGTTAATTCTTATCGTCAAAATATACTATCTCGCGATTAATGCTACCATATATTGTTATATTGGTTCTTGCACTGTCAAATCATGTTGGTTTTAAAAATCTTTTAAGTGATTACAACACAAGAGACCCAATGAGCTAGTGGGATTGTGACATTCCCTATTCGGGGTATGCTTTGAGGCTGAAGGAAGTGGGGATGAGGAAGAGGAAAGTTCCGAAGTACTCGGCTATTCGGAACTGGTAACTAAACACTGTTAAAGCCATTTCAAGCGACGTTTTGATTGGTCTTTCAACAGGGCGATACACTAAGAACATTGAAATCGACCAACACTATTGACGAACATTTGCACAGAAACCGCTTACAAATAATATTATGACAAAAAACACAATGCAACACAGTCTAGGACTATGTTTTGTTTTTCAGCAGTCTCGGTTTCATTATATATTATTATTTTTATTAAGCAATTTAAGAAAAATACGTCCATTGTCGCTATAAAGTGTCAACATACCAACAATTGGAACTCCCTAACATGGGGTTTCATTAAAATTATTAGCATTGCTATTTATTATTTTTGTTTGTGTTGGCGTTAACGTCGGGGTTATACTCATCAGTCAACAAATCGCCAACAATAGCGGTGTAGCAGTTTTTCAAATTGTTGTCAAAGCCCAGTATTTTACATCTAATACTCTAGAATGTGGATTTTCTTTCCTATATCATGTCTCTTCAATTTTCACTCCTTTCTCTCCTCAAAAAGACCCTCCACACAGCATCCCCAAAGATGGCATAGGCCCTGAAGGAAATTATTTTTATCCAGGCCTACTGTGAGGAGTCAATTTATGAAAAAAACGAGTTGCAAATATACAATCTATTGTACTGTCAACGTCATTGATTAAAAAAATAATATAATATAATAATATTTTTTATTAATGATAATTAAAATACATAGTATGGTAGTTTATTCACAGTCCTCCTCAGAGATTCCTGTTCCGAGGCGGGCTGTAGGTCTTTCATTCTTGTTCATCTTCATGTTTGTTGATTTCCACATCTTCATGTTTGTTGACTGTCTTTGTTGATTTCCACATCTTAATGTTTGTTGATTTCCTCATCTTCATGTTTGTTGACTGTCTTTGTTGATTTCCACATCTTCATGTTTGTTGATTTCCTCATCTTCATGTTTGTTGACTGCCTTTGTTGATTTCCACATCTTAATGTTTGTTGATTTCCTCATCTTCATGTTTGTTGACTGTCTTTGTTGATTTCCACATCTTCATGTTTGTTGATTTCCTCATCTTCATCTTTGTTGACTGTCTTTTTTGATTTCCACATCTTCATGTTTGTTGACTGTCTTTGTTGATTTCCACATCTTAATGTTTCTTGATTTCCTCATCTTCATGTTTGTTGACTGTCTTTGTTGATTTCCACATCTTAATGTTTGTTGATTTCCTCATCTTCATGTTTGTTAACTGTCTTTGTTGATTTCCACATCTTCTTGTTTGTTGATTTCCTGATCTTCATGTTGATTGTAGGTTGAGCTGGTGTTACTTTATTGATTTGCGTTGTTGTGTTTTCAGCTGATGGTATTGCACTGGGAGCCGCGGCCACCACCTCCCACGCTGACGTGGAGATCATTGTGTTTGTGGCCATCATGCTGCACAAGGCGCCGGCCGCCTTTGGCCTAGTTACTTTTCTCCTGCACGAGGGAATTGAGAGGTATACCCGCCCTACATACCGTCCGTCATACTAGTTAGATTCTTATGCACGAGTTCAGCGTTGCATTGATATAGAGTTATGCCGGCCATAAGCCTGGTTTAACAATTATTACGCCATGGTAATTTGTTTGTATCACATGCACTGTGTTTATAAGTAAACGTTCGGGATGCATGTCTCTTACTTGGTTGTTGTCTTCGTTCATACGGGTGTTTCTTTGTTAGCGACATTGATGAAATTATCGACATATACGAGGTATACTAAAATTATAAGTCGTACTGTGAATTCGAATAAGCTATACAAATGTTTCAGTAGGTCATCAATATAGTATATGTATAAGAGATATTAATCCTTGTAATGAACTTGCAAATAAAATCTTGTATGAGACAGACGGAATGAAAACAAGACAACTGTAGGTGTATAAAGAGTATGGTTGTCCGGTATCTCTTCAATTAGCACCTGTCGTCCGAGATAATATTTTGTATTAATTACGGCATATTGACTCTTTTCTGCCATCCCAATATCCCTGTATCACAATAAATCCTTAATATAAAGTGCGATTACACAAAAAAGGCAAAGATATTACAGTAAAATAACGCCGACAATGTTGATATTGCTGCATCCCCAGGACAGTTGTAGTTTTTTTAATGATTCCTTATATGTAGACGACAAATGCATGCTAAATAAGATAGTTTTTGCTTGTGATTTCAGGAACCGGATAAGGAAGCACTTGCTCATCTTCTCTTGCTCCGCCCCACTGCTGACGCTGGCCACCTACTTCGGCATTGGCCAGGAGGGCAAGGAAACACTGAGCTCCGTCAATGCTACCGGTAAACAAACATAACCTAATCTAATAAATATTTTTTAAATTCTTCTTTAGTTGTTGCCTCATTGCCGAGGTTCGTGACTCCTGGTGATTAGAGCTCTTCCCCTCCTTATGGCCTTTCATTGCGTGGAGATCCACAGACACGGACGTTCCGGACACGACGGTGATATTTGATCATTTCAACGCATCGCACTCGGACCGTAGACCCATTCGAGGACTTCAAAGAACTGTAACTGTTGGTATCTTATTATGCAGGAGAATGTCAAATATTAGTCTGTAAATCTGTATATGACTGTTTATTCATGATTCAAACACAAGTTGACATCACTAGCAGTTCGGTTCTATCTATTTTCCCTCGATGGATAGGCGTAAGTCCCGTTGCCATAGCAACCGGAAACACTTCCTGTCTTATATTTGTGCTAATTGCGCCCCATTGCTGGCCATATATAAATAAATGGGTGTTACACACTTTATCTACAAAAAACATACAAATAATTCTATTCTTCTGCTTCCGAAGTATTTTTTATTTTATTTATTTGCGTTATAAACAGTCTTTATGCATTCACATTTTACAGGGTTAGGATTTGTTTATATCATTGACCAATAAAATAACGACATAAAACATTAAGAACAAACAAAAAATGAAAAATACATAACAATATAAAGTTCTGAGAAAGTGCTACTTATATACAATAAGTGTTTTTTAAATTATTTTCAAGGTTTACATTTAAACACGGAATATAATAATAACAGCAGAATTGATAACAACTTACAGCTAGTATATCAATAAAATAATAATATATTAGAGTCTTAGGACCGGTTGCTTCGGAGAACTTGAACAATTCTTCAAATTTCAAAGTTAATTTTCAAGTTCTGTGAAAGATATTTTTAAGTTCTGTTTTTATTTCAGTTCTGTCAAGCAACTAGCCTATAATGATATAATAACAGAATTTGAATAGGACTTTCACAGAACCCGTAAATGAACGTTGAAATTTGATGAATTGTTCAAATTCTCCGAAACAACCCGTCCTTAATAGTTAATATTTGAGTTTTACAATCAAGGCTGAATATTGCCACAATAGGTGAATCAGAGTTTCTTCATCCATGGATTTTAGCTAAAGCCATTACAAAAGATGTTTCAGTTTTGAATTGTGGTCTTTCACCAGGGCGATTCTGAGAGTACCTTCCACCCCGGAGCGTTCCGCAAATCTATCTATTTATATAAAGAAGAGTGTCTGTGGCAGGTGGTGTGGATTTGATTCATATACAATTTTACAGTTTAATTCCGAGATTGATGAAATTTTGCACACTTGACTTTCAAAACAAGAGGAAGGTCACTATCCACATGAGATTTTGATAAACCATCCCATCCCTCTTTCCCACCCTTTGAAGCAGATTTTTGATACTTCTAGATGAAATTTCGCACACTTGTCGTTCAAAATAAGTGGAAAATTATTACTTTCTGCGTCTGGTTTTAAAAAACTCTGCGTAAAGCCCGGGCATCGTCAGGGACTTCAGCTAGTACATTATATTATATTATTTTAAATGAATTAATCGTGAAACTACATAAATTAATTGAATAAAATTTATTTGTTCATTTTTGAACCCGCAACATCCAGATTGCTAGTCGAGAGTTTTACCCCTTGACAGAGGGCGTCTGGACACCAAGGAGTTATTTTAATGACCGTAATCTTTTTGCACATGTTAATTCATGAACATCACATGGTAACCATACATCATCTATATGCTGTTGAAAATTTAAAGCAAATATTTTTATTTATAAAACCATTTTGTATTTCCCCAGGCATAGCCATGCTATTCTCGGCTGGCACGTTCCTCTACGTGGCCACCGTCCACGTCCTGCCAGAGCTAATGAACAGCCAGACTCAGTCTCCACAGTGGAGGCCGCTGCCCACCACGGTCAGTGGCGCAGACCTCGCCAGCCCGGCTGGCCACTCCTCGCCTCATGGCCGCCTAACGCACGGCCAAATTCTGGCGTTGGTGGCTGGCGCCTGTCTGCCGCTGCTGCTGGCTGTTGGACACCATCATTAGTTGGGTCGGACATCTTCATTAGTCTGGTCGGACACCGTCATTATTCTGGTCGGACTCCATCAATAGTCTGGTCAGACACCATCATCAGTCTGGTTGGATGCCATCATGTCCGGTCAGACACCATTGTTAGCCTGGTCAGACATCATTTTAGTCTGGTCATCGCCGACTCACAATGAAATTATTGTTGAAAATTTATTTTTATTTTTTATTATTAACACATTGATGGACACTTGCCGGCAAACAGAGGTTTGTGTGTCGTAACACATGCTGTATTTTGTACAAGAGAAACAATATTTTGTGTTCAGTAGTAAAAAATGTCTGACTTTGGGTGTTAACACTATCAAGTAGTGTTAGCATTGTGACACAAATAGACAGGCTACATACTATTACAATATAAAACATGATTTCCCAGACTGTGTTGTATCGCTTCCTCGTCTAAAAGACGTATAATACATACATGAAGTGTCCTATCACATCTCCTCTAAATCAACGTCAGTAGATTTTATGTCCGTGAATGTGTTAAGCGCCTGGGGATGTTAAATATAAATTGTGAATATCTTTATCCAGACAGTACACACAATGCACAACACACATTCCCAAATAGAAAATAAATAATTAAATTGTCAAGAGGGCAAAATAAAGTGTATGAAATCATTTGTGACTATGATAATATATTCCAGTCATTTTCATTAGTGTTCAATTATTGCTTGATAATCGTTCACACTTGTTTAGCCCATGTGTTGCGCCTGGACAAAGTTATTGACAGTTGATAATGACCGTCTCCAGGTCATTTTAGTCTGAAATGAGATTGTGTTTCTGTACATCTGCAGATATCATATTAAGAATGCACTTTTTGAAGAAAATTGAGTTACTATAGTTGGAAATAATATTATATTACTACAATTATCAGTGATTCAGTCCATAGAGGATGTTTTTTTTCTTAATTTATGTGATCACCGTAGAAGAGATATGGCATCCCCAATTTGGACATATTGTAAGGATGAAAGAAGTGGGGAGAGGGAAGGAGATGGGGGAAGACGGTTTGCTAGTATCGAGCTATTCAGATCTCGTCACTAAACATGATTGGTAGTCCTTCACCAGGGCCCTAAAAACTTTTGTGATTTTTTTTTTTTAATGTCTATAAATTAACACCTTTTTCATGTATTATGTGTTTATCTAAATGTTCGTTCTTCTTATTTTTGATCACACAGTCTTACAGCCTCTATGGACCCCTGTTAATTACACACCGGCAATGCAATTCGATATTCACCCCAAACCGTTAAATGGATTTTCTGCACTTGAAGCAATAGACTTTTCGAAGAATATAATATTATATTCCTCGATGGTTTTGCAGCTCCAATACAATGCTATGCGGAATAGAATAAGCACCAATAAAAATTGACCATATCGAGTTGTAACACAAATAATAAATTAAAAACTCATATTATAACTATAAATTAATTCAATCCTCTGCTAATAAGTCCTCCATCATTGCTCATGCAACATTTCACACTTTTAACCGGTGGACTGTTTTTCGAGCACACGTGCGTGCCAATTTTCACGACCATGCTCGGTGCTTACGCACGTGTGTGAGCTCTAATACAATCCACGCTGAAACTTTTTCCAATGCGATTTTAAATTTTATGCTTTGAAATATCTGAAGAGAGCAAAATTGGAATTGCTTGGGCTAATGTCACTGTAGATTCTACTGGATTCTCAGGATTATAACCTCTATGACGGCCTGAAATAATTTGTCTATGAATGTCAAACTTCATTTATAATAAAATATTTGAGTTTTCAAAGTATGTAGTATAATGGTCATTATTTCTTTGAAACACCTTTTGATTGTTGTTTTTCGTATAGGTTATGCATTCAGGTTTATACAGAAATATTAAAACCGGTAATTTTATTTTTTGACACTTGTCTGTTTTTTTTTTTTTTTAGATGAAATTAGCTATTCTGGAGAAATATCTTACGATATATACCTGACATATATATGAATAAGAAGATACATTATATGGTTAATAGAAAACAATTGCAAAAAACAGAAATAGTAGTTTTTATCCGAAATTTGAACAAAATTTATTAAGGTAATTTTCGCGCAGTTCCTCAAATTCTCGTCCGATATTTGGAGGTATTTTGACGTTCTCCTACTTCGACGTTTAAAAGGTTAATGGTGGCAGTATGAAGAATTTATTCAAATACTAGCTGTACCCCGCCACGCGTTGC
The DNA here is from genome assembly GCA_026573805.1 of Hesperophylax magnus. NCBI lineage: Eukaryota > Metazoa > Arthropoda > Insecta > Trichoptera > Limnephilidae > Hesperophylax > Hesperophylax magnus. Next base: position 3,836,242 of record JAIUSX010000184.1, on the reverse strand, counting down.
TGTGACTCAGTCTGTCTGTACAGATAGAGAAACAATAGCGCTTGTTGCTTTTACGTCCAACAAATGGCATAAGGGACATTTATGTAATATAGTTAAATAAAAACACACGCGTATTCGAATGCAACGTCGTGTCAAAATTTCAAAGCAATCGGTGAAGAACTTTCGAGATATAAGATTTTGAATAAACGAAAATTTACATTTTTATTTAAATAGATTGTCAGTTTATTCGTAACCTGGAGTGTGTCTTAAAATAAATATGTAAAAACATTGTATCCATATTTTCCTCATCACTGGAATATAATTTATTTCTCTATCTTGAAGGCTGGAATATAGTTATTATATTGTTTCTCTACTTTTTTTCTAAGCTTAAATATAATTATTTAACTTGTTAATGTTATTGGTGTTTAAACTTTTCACGCACAAAGTGTTTCCTTTTTATAGGCAAGAGAATTTCTTCCATAATGTCAAATTAGTTAGTAAAAGTGATTTTTCTTCAGCATTTATTTATCTTTGCATTATTCTTAGAATATGAAATTGCTTATTGGAATATCGGTGCTTGATGTATCCTATTTTATATTTTTAGGAAGATGTTCATTTTAAATCTTTAATGTACCGTTTTTTTTATAGGTTTACAGAATTGATGTCCATTAAATTGCAAATATGTACAGTTAAACTCTCTTACAAAGTCTTCTCTCTCTTTTGAAAGTTCTTATTTTGGAACCTTATAAGTGGGTACAATTTTGTACGTATTTGTAATAAATCTATATTGTCATAACTTAGCCAAACCTTAGTAAAATACAAAGATTATCAGACTCCTTCTACTGTGCGATCATCTTAATACAGTAAATAATGGGTGGCAACTCTAGTGAATATAACTTGAAACCATAGACATACAAAGCAATAGACCTGCCCATGAGGGAAAGGGGAACAAACCAAGTTTTTCCCTTTTAAGTGATTTGACAATACATAAATGAATCTGCTAGTATAAAGGCAACTCGGATGGTCCTATATGTATTTAGCGTTCATAAATAAGATGTACTTAAGGGAAAGGAAGGACAGAGGAAAGAGGAAGGTGGGTTTATAATCAGTGTCGTGCAAAGCTGAAAGAATTTCTTCTCAGAGGCTAATCAAATTCAATAGTTTATGCGTTTGCATTAATCATGTAAACAAGTCTAGTGACTTTGACTCTGTTATAATTTCAGTTTTGTGAAGCCATTGGCCAATAATGATTTAATAATAGAACTTGAATAGAACCTTCACAGAACTTGAAAATCAACTTAGAAATTTGAAAATCAACTTAGAAATTTGAAAATCAACTTAGAAATTTGAAAATCAACTTAGAAATTTGAAAATCAACTTAGAAAATTGTTCAAATTCCTTGAAACAACCCGTCCTGAATCAATGTGACAAAAGAACGAAAATTAAAGAAAAATATGCCCTAACCTAACCTAACCTAGAATTAGTAAAAAAACATTTCCTCCTCCTCTAATAAGTAGTCCTTTTTACAATGGCGCGCAAATTACTGGTTGCGCAAAAATCTTAACTGTAAATCCCAAATCGGATAATCAAAAGTTCGGGCTTGTTTCCAAATTCTAATATTTTGTTACACTATTTAGTTAGATACTTTTTCTAAAGTGTTATAATTTACTCACCACAGTCATTTTTGCATAGCAACGCATTTGTAGACGGTTCGGTTAAAAATGAACATTCAGACCCTGTGCAGAAAAGTCTCACAATGGACTGCGCTGCAAACTTTACTTTAGCAAACTTTTCTTTTCCAGGCCGAGTCTGGTTATTTCAATGTGATCTCTTTGGCAGTACTTGTACTACTGGTATCGCAGTTAATTGCATTCTCGAAAGCTCCTGGTACCAAACATGGTCAGTTGGTTTGCCTCCAGCTCCTCGAAATGATATACAGATTATTCGTTAGGGCAAGTCTACTCTTTTGTAATGTCTATGCTTGAAACAATGTTAATACAGAAGAATCTCACTAATTGGGCTCTTTCTATTAAATTCACGTAAATACAGTTTTCTACTACGAATATAGAACAAAAAATTATAAATTTTTATTTTTTTTATATCAATTTAACGAATATGCGTGAAGTATGTGATTTTAGCTTTCTGACCTCAATGTAATGAAAATGAACCCTTTTGTTGCACATGACAAAAACATATATTTTTACGACATTTTAATACTGTCAAATGATTTTGAGGATTTTCTCTAACGCTCGTTGCCTTAATGAAGCCTATGATAGGTTTTCACTAACGCTCGTTGCCTTGATGAAGCCTATGATAGGTTTTTACTAATGCTCGTCGCCTTAATGAAGACTATGATAGATATTCACTAACGCTCGTTGCCTTAATGAAGCCTATGATAGGTTTTCACTAACGCTCGTTGCCTTAACGAAGCCTATGATAGGTTTTCACTAACGCTCGTTGCCTTAACGAAGCCTATGATAGGTATTCACTAAAGTTCGTTGCCTTAACGAAGCCTATGATAGGTTTTCACTAACGCTCGTTGCCTTAGCGAAGCCTATGATAAGTTTTTTAATTCAATTAAAATATATATGTTTTATGGGTCGGTTAGCAAATATAATGTTTTTCTATTCATTGGTAAAATAATCTCTTTTACACATCTAAATCTAATTTGGCAATATCTAGCCCTGACAGATATTGGCAGATCACTCGAATTGAACCCTCTGAAATGCCGATTTTATGAGATTCTGATGTAATACGTAATTATGTATTCAGTCATCATTGTGTGTATGTATTGGAGAAACGCAATAGGTGTGAAGGTTGCCGAGATAGCTCGGTAATAAGAGCAACAGCTCGGATAGCAGAAGGCCCCGAGTTCTTGGGTTTTTCTGATACAGTTACATACAATGTAATAATTGCTGATATATTTCTGCAGGTACTTAAGTTATTGCCTAGGATATGATACGAGTGTAGTAATGTTAATTGAATTGTTTGATGATCTTTACTGAAAACCACCGAACAGATAACCCCTAGAAGTGTGACCCATACCAATTTGAAAAAAAAACCGATGTGACAAATTTACAATTGCTCACAGACAGGCTTACACCTACACCCTTGCCATAGGTCAACCTAAGTAGTTTGATACGTTTGGTGACTTAGCAGGGGTGCCCGGGTTCATGGGTTGTGGTTTATCTAAGGCTTTGCGGCGGATGCTTTTGCCCACCTAGTGCGTGGCGCGTCGGATCGGAAGAGACTGGTTGAGGGAGACCATAGCCTAGCACCACAGTGGGAGGGATTGATTCATATGTCCATCACTCCTGGACACATTGACCCTCAGGTTCCTACCCACTCCTGATACCTTCAGCCTCACAACATACCCCAATTAGGGATGCCATAGCCTCACTGGCTCTGCATGTTTAGGAGCAGATGGGACTCTTATGCGGTATCACATTAAAAAAAAAAATGTTAATATTTGATCAATTTCAAAAGAAGTAAGGAATAATTGAGCAATTTAGGGCAAACGGACATGCCCACAACACACTTCTATCGGTTTATCTGTTCAGCGGATCCACCCGGCCCGGCAACAGGCTCCGTTATTTGGACTGACATCGTACAGTCAATATTATCTTAATACGTATAAAAATTAATGTTGTGACTCTAATGACAAATTAAAAAAAAGTGTTTTAAATTAATTAAACAAATATACACACATTTATATTACAAAAGGGTGTTTAAAATATCTGTATAATACTGTTATAATTTAATTTTTTTTTATTTGTTTGCAATGCAAGAGATATTGGGGACTGCACACATGTAACCCATGATGATTTTTTCAATGAAAATGAACCTCCCAATTGTGCATTGGTGTCGAAGGAATTATTGATTCTTCGGAGATCTTCCATTGTAATACCGGTAAAATCTTCTCCACTATGTGTTGCCTGTTACAGCAATAATTGCAAAATTGTGATGATAATAAAGTATTTGAAAAGGAGACGAGGAAAATAAAGAAAATGAAGTCACTCAGCAACACTACTTAAAGAGTGCGACCTTGTTTTATATAATTTCTCAGATTTTTTGGGCACCCTGTCTAACTTACTGTAAATGATGTGAAATTGACTCTTAAATTAATTTAATGTAAATAAATAAATAATTATTATTTGTTATGAAAGCTGTGTATTTTATACTAATAAAGTAAGTGATAATTTTAAATGTGTAATTATTATTATGTTGTCGAGATTTGTTGCTTATAAATTTTATGTTTAATAAGAATATGTAATTACATATTGTCAAATAAAACTAATAATTTGAAGTTTTTTCAAAACATACTTTTATTTCACGCTGATACAGTTATTTGTAAAGGCTATTAAAAAAAAATGGCGCAACTCACAGAAATAAGGTTTATTTTATTTAATTCAATACATCATGCCGTTTTACGCATCAAGTCCTCAAGATGACATCAGAAAGATGATGGCCCCCAGCAGTGATACATGAAGTTTTTAGCCGCATTTTAGCGGTGACGGATAAATCATCACAATGATAATTCATTGCATCTTTAAAAAGTTATATAAAGTCATAGAAAGTGATGATACAAAAACTTTATTAACTGGGTTAGGTTAGGTTAAAAAAAAAATTTCTTCGTTTCTAATGACTTTATATCACTTTTTAAAAGTGTGTTGAATTGTCACTGTGTTGAGTTATCATGGAACCCATTTTAGCACATCTCGACAGGTATAGTGGTGTTTTCCTAGCAAATTCGATGCTTGAGTTGTTCCAAGGCGTGAAGCCGATGCTTAAAAACATTTTCTTTCATGTAGCCCCATAAGAAAAAGTCGCAAATTGCAGCTGGAAGGCCCGCTAGGTCAAAGAATGGTCATTTTCAAGAAACGTGCAGACGGCGAAGCCCCGGTGTTGTCCGATGGTAACTACTAAAAATGGCACGACCCTCCCGACACAATGAGACCCTCCCCACGTTCCTACCCCCACCACAAGGATGTACTAATCCTTTAAAACTGCTTTGTCTATTTCCTGATGGACCACGACCATACCTGGTCCAAATCAGACTCAAACTCGGACGAATAAGTAACGAGCAGTAGGTATTTCCCAATATCCCGACTTCCCTCCCAAATATATTATTTTAACATATCTATTTATACAATATTTTATAATTTGTATATTTCTTCTCTATCTTTCCATAGGTATATATTAACATAAACACAGACACACACACCCACACACCTCAAAATGCATCGGTATATGCAATCATATACCGATGTTACTGAAGGCTGCCTCTGTTTCATGTCGACAGACGGCCGTTTAATCTTGGATATGGTTTTCTGCGATTTCCCATATTCCCACAGGCGAATGCGGAGGAATTCCCTATAATAAGGCGCAGCTGACCCTCCCCCCCGATCTCAACATAACACAAACAGACATGAAAGACGTTATATAGTATATAACCGCTGTCCGCTGCTGGTGAAGCTGAAGCTTAAGAATTTGATGCTCCAAAACATGTAATTTTAGTAGGGTTTTTAGGTAACAAATTTTTCCCTACCGAGAAAACACAAGGCCTCTAACTAAGTCTATAAAACCCAGGTAAAATTTTAAACACCCGCATGAGTTAAAAATTGTGAGGCGCATATGACGCTGTTCTATTTGTGTAAAGAATATTTAACTTTAAATTCAGTAAATTTGAATGATTCACCACTTCATGGAATATAAGAATATAGAAAAAAAAGCATTGTCTGTTTTGCTGCAGTGGGTATAACTTTTTTCAGTATTTTCAAAGATATTTCTGCCATACCAAAGTCTAATATTTCAAAATGAAAATTCAACACACAACATACCCTATTCGGCGATGCTGTAGTCTTTCCGGCTCCTGATGCTTGGGAGCAGTTTGGACTCGTGTGCGGTTTCACATTTAAAAAAAAAATTAAGTAAAATTTTCTATTTAAATTGTATGCAGAAGCTAACCTTAATTATTATTATTATTATTGAGGTTTGTTATTATAGCCTTCATGTAACTATATTATTCCTTCATCTCACATCTACAATTTCTGCGAAGGTATTGCCAACTGCATGCGATCTAGGTAGTAGCGAGTATCTAAATAACTCAGTCCTGATATTGTTGTTGCATTAAAAAAAAATTTCAAATAATATTCTAAGTCAGGGGTGTCCAAACTAGATGGGACCCAGGGCCAATAAAAAAGACTAAATACATTGGTGGGCCGCAAAATATTTATAAAAATAAAATACTGGTAATAATACGTAATATCGTTATTTTATTATCTACTTTTTCATTAATTTGTCTTTTACAATTCTGTCAACATCAACCTCAATACTAGTGGTAGCTAGGCGCAGTGCATGTTTAAGTGAAGTATCTGTCAATGAAGACCTGTATTTCGATTTAATAAACTTAATTGTTGAATATGCACTTTCACAAAGGTAGGTACTGCCCATCATCGAGCCCATTTTTTGCCCGAAATTCGTCAGTTTCGGGAAACGTTCAGCGAGGAGCTTAAAAAAATCAATTCCTGTTTCTGTTCTGCCCTTGTAAAAGGGGTCTGATTGCAGATCACACACTTCCAATTGATAATCAATCTTCACACTCGCAACTGCGATCGTTAATGGATGAGTAAAGAGAGCTATATCACTCTCAATTTTTTTAAAATCTGCAAAACGCCGCTCAAATTCGACGATTATTTCGTCCATGTATTTGAGGTGGTCCAAAAAATTACATTCTTCAAAATTTTTCATCTCTAAATAATGTTCTTTACAACTTGAAAAAAAAGAAAAATCATTTTGTTGCAGAGACGTTTTGAACAATTTCAGTTTACTTCTGAATCCATTCACATTTCCGTACATGTTGGCTATATTGAGGTTTTTACCTTGCAATTTTAAATTTAATTCATTCAAGTGTTGCGTCATATCAGTTAAAAACGCAAGATCAGCCAGAAACTGAGGATCTCGCATTTTATCTTGTAGTTCAGAAGTGTCAGATGATATCTCATTTTTTTAGAAATAATGGTATTTCTTTTCTTAAGGCGAAAAAGCGTTGCAAGCACTGGCCAGCACTTAGCCATCTGATTTCCGAATGCAATAGTAAATCTCCATAGTTTGCATCGATTTCACTTAAAAAGTCTCTAAATTTTCTATGTGTCAATGCCCTGTTTCCACCTCTAATCAAATTGGTTATCCTTATAACAACTTTCATAGCATTCATTTGACGCAAAGATTTTCCACACAAGGCTTCCTGATGTATAATACAATGCAACAACGGGCAATCAATGCCATTTTGTGTTAGAAGTCCCGCGAATCCTGTCACTGTCCCGGTCATAGCTTTTGCCCCATCGGTCACAATACAAGAACACTTACGAAATCCTCCATATTCTACTATAGTTTTGTTAACCGCTTCAAATATATCACTGCCTTTAGTTGTTCCATGAAATGGTATTAAATCCAGTATTTCTTCCGTGATTGTAAAATCTTTGGAAATGCAACGTATAAAGATTATTAATTGACTGACATCGGTCTGGTCGGTACTTTCATCCAAACATATTGAATAGTATTCGCAATCTACAAAGTAATCACATATTTTTTTTGTAATATAATTACCCATGTCCTCTATTCGTCGCGCCACCGTTTGATGAGATAATGCAACAGATTCAAACTTTTCCGCTAATTTCGGCTGCATAAAGCGTTTAGCCATTTCAACTGCGCATTTTTTTATTAAAACTCCATCACTAAATGGTTTTTTTGCTCTGGCTAATTGTAATGAAACTTCATATGAGGCAGCCAAGCTTTGTTCATTCTCAGTACTTACTTTTGAAAACATACTTGTTTGCTGTATTAGTTTTTTTTTGTACTCAGCCACCATAACTTTTCTTGCTTCACCGACATGTTTTTTATACTTTTCTTCATGTAAAGAAGTATAGTGTCGCTTAACATTATATTCTTTACTTACAGATAAAACTTGCATACAAATCAAACACTGAATTTTATTGTTATTGTTGGAGATAAAGTAGTCTAACTCCCATTTCGCATTGGATGTACGATTTTCTTCACTTAACTTCCTCTTCTTTGTAGACATGATGAAAAGTTCAATATACTCAAACACAAAGCGAACAACGTAATACCAAACTTTAAAATAATGTAAAAGTCTTTAATAACCTGAGAGTAACCTTGCGCAATCAAAACTTTCATTGCGTTGAATGACAAGTGACAAACAAATGCCCAATGAACGATGCGCGGTAGGTACCTATTTTGAGTTCGGGGAATTCCCCGAATTCTCGAGTCAATAGTGATGTGAGCGACGTGATCGAACATACCCAAAACGTTTGAATTTCGTCGCGAGAAAAATAGTTTGCTCATTAATGTATTTAAAACTTCGAACAAAGAAGATAATGAACTAAAATCTGAATAATAATTGCTTTCATACAAAATGTGACAAGAAATAAATAAAGTAACTAAGTTAAAGCAATTATTAATTAAAATAAATATAGTTTAAAAAAACTAAAAAACACGCTTTTAAATAATATCGAACTAAAAACTTCAAAATAATTTTTAAAATAAGCTTAAAGCAATAATGAATGAAAAATGATAGTATTATTGTTAAAAAGCGTGGGCGCTTTGTGCCATATTTTTCGTATATCGTGCGCCCGACGCTTTTTCACAATAATACTATCATTTTTCATTCATTATTGCTTTAAGCTTATTTTAAAAATTATTTTGAAGTTTTTAGTTCGATATTATTTAAAAGCGTGTTTTTTAGTTTTTTTAAACTATATTTATTTTTCACTTTTTAGTTTCGTATGCTACAAAAGCGTGTTTTTTTAGTTTCTTTAAACTATATTTATTTAATGGTAGTTTCTTTATTACCGACTATGGTTCTAACAGGTAACTTTTATTCCGGAGAGGGAGCCTGAGAAACGGCTACCACTAGGGCCGAGGAAGGCAGCAGGAGAGTTACATACAAGCAAGCAAACAAGCAAGCAAGCAAGCAAACAAACATACAAGTGAAGTTAATATAAAAGCGTGTTAATAAAGTATTATTATATGCAGTGGGTACACCTACAGACCTCTTTGTAGTCGGTGTAACCGAACCGGACTTTTTTTTGAAGTCGGTTAAAAAAAGGTTCAATGGGCCGCAATAATCTAAACCGCGGGCCGCATGCGGCCCGCGGGCCGTGGTTTGGACAGCCCTGTTCTAAGTAAACAACCCAACATGGAGAGTTCCGATATACTTGTTATCCCGACAAAGATAGGTTTTTGTACGTGCGGCAAATAGTTAAAAAGTGACATTTTAAATTGCGATATCTTCTAAGGGGATATTTTAAATTCATTACTCTTTACATATTTCTTTTAGTTGATACTTTTATTTATTCTTTAATTCCTTTATATTTCAATCTTTGATATAAAACTCACACCTATAAAATATCAACAGTTAATTTTTTTCTTATCAGTACATTGATTTCGTAAATTATATTTTTAATTATATTTTAATTGTATACCACATATATTCTCTTAAACTCTATACTCCTTATTTTATTTTAAATTATATACTTATTTTAATTTCTTCTATATTTCATACTTGATTTATTATTTTTATGTACTGTATATATAATCAACCACCACAAGACGGGCATGTGCTTAGCTTGGTGGTCTAAACACACCTAATAATTGTAATAACCATGTTACTGAATAAAGAAAAAAATTAAAAAAAATTATACATTTAATTGGATATATTGACTTTTTGAAATAATGGCACACAGAGCTCCGGGCCAAAAAGGCCCATTTTTCTTACATCATTTAGAATTGGTTGTAGGAAGATTATTTTTATTTTATTTTTTGTGAATTTTTTTTTTGCAATAAAACATGGCTGCAATTAGGGGGGTAATTTACGTAGGATTTGTTTTGGTAAGTGGATATATAATTAATATTTTGCTGCTCAAAATAGCGTCGCAAATAACACATAATACATGTAAAAGAAAAAAATGATTACTGTGGGTTATTCATAGGAGAGACATATACCACCCTGGACTTTTCTGTAGGCCTTTTCAAGATATACAGGGTTTTCCAATAAGAGGTGTTATTTTGAATAGCCCGCTATTTCGGTAGATCTTACATTTGAAGCTGTCATTTTTTGATATTTGACAATTAAAAACTACGCCATAAATAAAAATGGAACGATACACGCTTCAACAACGCATTGAAATTATTAAAATTCACTTGAGTGAATCAAATGCAAATCATCTTGAGTGATGAGGCCCATTTCCACCTCGGTGGCTTCGTCAACAAGCAAAATTGTCGCATCTGGGGCTCGGAAAACCCAAGAATTATTGTTGAAAAGCCTCTCTATTCTCAACGTGTGACTGTTTGGTGCGATTTATGGCCGGCGGAGTCATTGGACCTTACTTTTTAGAAAATGAGGCTGGAGCAACAGTTACGGTGAATGGATCGCCATCGAGAGATGATTAATGATTTTTTATGGTCGGAATTGGATGGTATTGATCTGGACAACGTTTACTTTCAACAACACGGCGCTACGTGCCACACAAGCAACGAAATCATTGATCTTTTACGATTGAATATCAAAATAACACCTCTTATTGGAAAACCCTGTACAATTCTGTAGTAAATTATTTTGTTGTATCTTCTAAGGTTTAGTCAGCGTGAGCAATCTAAACGCCCGAAAAAATATTTTTTTGACTTGATTACAAAACGTCAATTTTTCTATACTTTCTATAATTATAATATGCATGTATTTTATACATAATCCTCCCTGAAGAAATTCTCTAAACGATAGTGAAAACTGTATTAAAATCTGTTGCGTATCTGTTAGGAAAACTAAGCGCACAAACAGACAGACAAGAAAAGCGACTTTATTTTATACTATTTAACGAGAGTCATGGGGCAATAAGTCCATTTAGATAACTTTTCATAAGTGCAGAAAAATATGTTTTTTTTAATAAAAAAAATTATGTAAGTAGATAATTATTTCACATATCCGATTTTGCAATGTTTGCAAAAGCGTATTGAGCGATCGCTTGTCATAATGTGCCAAATATATAGAACTTAAAATACTGGATATATGACAGCGAAATCTAGGTGAATTAATTGGCTTTAAACCGTAGTAATCAGTCCATATTAATATTTCGAGGAATGATATTAATTAAATAATACGTTGAGATTTATGATATCACTGATACATACATCTTAAATCTACTAAATGTTATTTAAGCCTAGTTAACCTGTAATATTTTACATAGTCACACATGTCAAACTGATGTGATCTACACGGATTTCGCCAAGGCGTTCGACCGAGTAGATCATGACGTACTGCTACGAAAAATACATAGAATTAGTTTCGACAAACCCCTCTTAAATTTTTTTATCACGTATTTAAGGAATAGGAAACAATATGTTTGCATCGACGGATACGGGTCTAGAGAATTCTCTGCATTCTCTGGAGTGCCACAGGGGTCAAACCTAGGGCCTCTACTATTTATAATCTTAATTGATGACATTCAAGAAGGCATCAAACATTCCACTTGCCTGCTTTTTGCTGACGATCTAAAATTACTTAAGAAAATTTGTGATGGTCAAGATTGTGTCAAATTGCAAACTGATTTAGATTCAATTTCATCATAGGCTGATGAAAATAAATTATTTTTTAATACAAAAAATGTGTCGCTATGTCGTATACACATTCGAGAAACCCTATCAAATTCGATTATTGCATCAAAAATGATATATTGTCAAAAGTAAAATCCATCAAGGACCTTGGGGTAGTCTTTGATCCCAAACTTACGTTTTCGGACCATATATTACAGTTGACGACATCATGCTACAAGCTTCTCGGATTTGTCATAAGACTCTGCAAACAATTTTCCAATCCCGAGGCAATGATGACTTTGTACAACTGGATTATAAGGTCTAAAATAGAATACGCCTCTGCTATATGGGCCCCATACCAACAAAAATACATTGAAAAATTAGAACAGATTCAAAAAAAGTTTTTGAGATACATGTATTTGAGAATGCACGGAGAGTACCCGCGATTCATGCATCACGAAGATTTGCTTACCGAAACGCGCTACCAAAGTCTCCACTCGAGGAGGAGTGGGGCCCTTGCAGTAACGGCGTATAAAATTCTTAATAATTTAAAAGATAGCCCATACCTTCTGGAATGCTATAAGTTGTTCGTACCGAACAACTACAGCCAGGGACGGCACCATGAACTGCTATGTATCCCACGTGGCAGAACGGACGTACTGGCTCGGCATAGCATGACACAAGACTATCGATATTTTTAATAGTAGCCTTGAAGAATTCAAGAGGCATGTTAATGCCAAAAATCACTATTTATAACTTGTTATTTCTGTTCTTTTTTCTTTCATTGTTTCGTATCATCTATATGTAGTTAATGTTACATGTGTATTGTAAATGGACACACAGTCTGTAATACACAAAAAAGGCAATCGGCGCACTTTTTTGATTTTTTTGACATTAATGATTGCCACTTCAAATAGCGTACTCGTTATGCTTTTTTTAAATTTATCAAACAGACACGGGCCGAGAATCGACGGCTTACCGAGGTCGTTATTTGAAGTGGCAAATGTCAAACAGACACGGGCCGAGAATCGACGGCTAACCGGGGTCGTTATTTGAAGCGCAAATGTCAAACAGACACGGGCCGAGAATCGACGGCTAACCGGGGTCGTTATTTGAAGCGCAAATGTCAAACAGACACTGGCCGAGAATCGACGGCTAACCGGGGTCGTTATTTGAAGCGCAAATGTCAAACAGACACGGGCCGAGAATCGACGGCTAACCGGGGTCGTTATTTGAAGCGCAAATGTCAAACAGACACGGGCCGAGAATCGACGGCTAACCGGGGTCGTTATTTGAAGCGCAAATGTCAAACAGACACTGGCCGAGAATCGACGGCTAACCGGGGTCGTTATTTGAAGCGCAAATGTCAAACAGACACGGGCCGAGAATCGACGGCTAACCGGGGTCGTTATTTGAAGCGCAAATGTCAAACAGACACGGGCCGAGAATCGACGGCTAACCGGGGTCGTTATTTGAAGCGCAAATGTCAAACAGACACTGGCCGAGAATCGACGGCTAACCGGGGTCGTTCTTTGAAGTGGCAAATGTCAAACAGACACTGGCCGAGAATCGACGGCTAACCGGGGTCGTTATTTGAAATGGCAAATGTCAAACAGACACGGGCCGAGAATCGACGGCTAACCGGGGTCGTTGTTTGAAGTGGCAAATGTCAAACAGACACTGGCCGAGAATCGACGGCTAACCGGGGTCGTTATTTGAAGCGCAAATGTCAAACAGACACGGGCCGAGAATCGACGGCTAACCGGGGTCGTTATTTGAAGTGGCAAAAGTCAAATCAATAAATTGACTATGTGGCGTAGGGCTCCTCTTACTACAACAATATCTTCATAAACACACTATAACCACTAGGTAGAAAAGTTTCTTCAAATGGACTCTTCGCCAAACAGAAGTGTTGTCATTTTGTACTCCTCAAGACGCAAATTCCGCCAATGTAAATACAGGGTGTTAAGGGACGTACTTACTAGGCTTATTTTAACCAGTAATTCCTAACATTATTTGGAGTTAAAAATATAAAAGAAATTATGGTCACTCGTGACATTTTTTAATCTAAAAACACCATAAAACCGGTAGGTGTTGAAAGTTAGGATCGGGTTGAGTGGTTGCGCGGCTACTCAGTTGAGTGACCAGTGACGACATGTGAAAGATTTTTTTTATTTGTTTTTGAAAAAAAGTCGCTGGTGTTCCTAAAGCTTCTAGATTACGGTGGACCAACGCATTGGGCCAACGTTGGCGCCAACCCGCCAACGTCTGACCTACGGGTTATCGCCAAGATCCGTTGACGTGTGCACTCAAAACCAAACAATAATCGGGTTGGCGGCTTTGACTAATTGTTGGCGGCCAATGCATGCATTAATAATAATAATAATAATAATTGGACAATTTTTATAGCGCCGCTTTTGTGAGTTATCACCTCAGGGGCGCTTTACAGTTGATGCAGGTATTCCAAAAAATATAAATATTACCAAAATAAAGTGAAGTTAAGTAAAGTAGAATGAAGAACAGGAACAGGTGACATGAAGATAGAAGATGGATACTCTGCAGCAAGAATCCTAGGTGGTGAAGAAACTGGACCAGCTGCTGCAGCGAGAGAGACTACCGCGTCCACCAACAGTGCCAGTACGAGGTTCATCATCCATCCAGGTATGTGTCTGCTGCTAATAAAGCGCTGACACAATATCCTCACATAGATAACACACCTTGGCAGCACCATACGCCAAGTGGTCCTGTACACATTGGCCCGATGCACTGACATAAAAAATAAATGAATTGAGACTCCCCTTCAGGAAAAAAACACAGAATAAAAAGTCATTGATGTACGGAGCGTTGAAGATATTTGGAGAGCTACCAGAAGAAATAAAATCAGAAGAAAACATAAAAACATTTAAAATGAAATTACGAAAATATGTGATTGATTCATTTTACTGAGGCTCTCACGACCAAATGAATTTTATTTTCGACATGTTGGCTACACTAACGTGTAGCCTGACTCTTCCCTCCGCAACGAGACCGGTTCAAGGTCAGTACCTAGAGAAGTGTCGACGCAACAACACGTTTCGTGAAAAATGTCAATCCAATCTCCCGCCAAGTGCGAAATACGCGGCGTCATCCGTTATCTCGTTTGGAAGGGAAAACCTCCGTTTGAGGTTTATAATGAGGTGAAAACTACATATAGTGATAAAGCTATGAATCGTACGAGTGTGTACAAGTGGTATCGCGAGTTTAAAAACGGTTCTCACCTCTTCACCCTCCGCCAAAAAGTTCAAAACCACAATTTCAGCCAAGAAAATCATGGCATCCGTGTTTTGGGACAGTCAAGGCATAATTTTGATTGAATATCTGCCTCAAGGGGAGACCATCAACTCTGCAAGATACTGTGAGACCCTAAAAAAATTGCGGAAGGCGATTCAAAACAAGAGGAGAGGCATGCTGACAAAGGGAGTCAGCCTGCTGCACGACAATGCCAGACCACACACGGACAACGCCGTTGTTGTCTGTCTGTAAATGGGATGTCCTGAACCACTCCGCGCATTCCCCTGACCTAGCACCTTCAGATTATTATCTCTCTTCTCCCTGAAGCTGTACATTGGTTGAAAAAAGGTTTTTAACCGACGAGGAGGTAAAGGAGGAGGTGGAGAAGTGGACGAAGGGGTTGGCGCGAAACTTCTTCGAGGGAGGCATCAAAAAGTTGATACCCCGCTTCACCACCTGCATTGAGAGAATGGCGACTATGTCTAAAAATAGCTTACATAATATGTACTACGGTAACCATGTAATTTTTTTGTTTCAATAAAAAAAATTGTAACCTACAAAAATTCAGTACACTTACTTTCTGGATAAGCCTCGTATATGTATATAAGGATTGTATTAGGACATAGATAACTATGTACCTACCTAAAATACCGCAATAAACAATAAAATGACAATAATTTACTTATTGCGTTATGTCTCCGAGGTAATCAGAGAAAAATGTTATTCAAGTCCACTTTAGATATAATTCATAATCTTTCACAATCAAAAAATATAATAGATAAGAATTGATGTGGGCCAGATATTCAATAAAATCACATTTATCCATAGTCCAGTGGATGAGAAACAGTTACTTGCGAAACTTATCAATTAGTACTCTCATTTAAATAATATTTAAAAAAAAAATTGAAAAATTTATAATCATTTCTCTTTGAAAAGCTCGTTATCTAATATTGTAAGGGTTGAATAATATAATTTTAATTCTGGAAAGACCAACAACTGTTGGAGAATAATTTCGTGCACTAATTGTATAAAAATGTCAGCCCTAATTATATTATGAATTAGTCAATTGAAGAAATTCGCTACACCTTTCATATTTGGATCATTTTGAAGGCAGTTTCAGAAGTGGAGTGAATATACAGGTAACAGGTAAGCCACATTATGTCAATCATATTATTAGAAAAAAACATTAATTATATTTTGAATTACCTACCGCACTTTCTACGATTATAAATTTTATCAAACGGTAGGTTTCAATTCTTTTTGAAAGATATATTAACATTTTAAAAGGAATACGATAAATTTACCACCAAAAATTAGCAGTCGAAAATTTGTATTTAGTTCAGTTTTCAAAAAAAAGTTCACCGCCCTCAATCCTAAACAAACATTAATATTTTTTCATGTGAACACCGCAAAAGAGTTCCAACTGCTCCCAACCAAATGGATCCAGTTGGGTTATGTTGTGAAGAGGAAAGTGGAGAAGTATTTGGTGCCATTTAATGCTAATATTTAGTAGCAGTAATTGCCATTATTTGGAAGATTGGGTTAAGGCGAAGCTTAATGCAAAATCACTATTTTGATTAATCTTTATTACGAATTGGTGTACACTATGAATACCAAAAAAATATGCTTTAGATAAATTGAAGGTTTTACTATCGTTTCGCTTGAGTAGAATACAAATAAAATAATAAATTACTCAATAAAAAATATAAATGTAAACTACTAAAAAAATTATTTTTTTTCAATAGAAACGTATGAACGCATAAAGGAAACAACTTTTTAAAAATACAGTATTATAGCTAAAATTATCTGTGATAGTTTCACTTGATCAACTTTTTTGCTTTGTTAAAAAATTATTTGAAAAATAATTAAAAATCAGTTATGTGCTTGAAATTGAACGTTTCAAGAATCCGTTTTTCAAGCGATTTTAATGTCTATTACCTACAATATAAGGTATACCAACAATATACACATTTTTAGCGTGTAGCTTCTCTTAAGTTAGGTTAGGTTAGGTTAAGTGTGGGCGTTGAACTTTACCCGCGATAAATGTTCCATGGTGAATTTTCAGCAGTGGATTATGGGCGGTGAATATTAACAAAAAATGCAGAACTTCCAGAGAATGTAGGTGCAATCTGTGCAAATTTATTGCAGTCAAAAGATCAGAGTTGGAACATTTTTCCTTATTCAGCTAGTAATTAATCGGGTATTCGGGGGCTTAAATATATATTTTCATACATTTAAAAAAAAATTATTATTATAGCCAGGTTAAGTAAGGTTACGTTGGGGTAAGTCGAAATAATCTATCATAACAGTGATATTTGCCAAGCATTTAAAATCTTCAGGAGTATTGCCAATTAGTTCCTCACATCATTCAATTTGACAAGCATCTTTTTTAGATGCATCTTACATAATATACATATTTAGCGAACATCGACTGTCGATAATTTACATAAGTTAGGTATATATAAATTACGTGGGTACATTGAATATTGTAAATTCAGTAGAAAATTTTGATGTTTTTTTTATAAATTACCCGAGATATCAATCTTTGAATTATTTAAGTGGATATAAAATATTGAAATAAATGGTTATAAAATTTCATATCCCCAATACAATTGTCTAAACAACTATTTAATACAATATCTAATACAATTATATAATACAATTTTTTAATACAATTATCTAATACATTTATCTAATACAATTTTCTAATACAACTATCTCACACAATGATTATAATATAATTTTTGATCATTCGATGAAAACTTTGAAATAATTGTTCGCCTAGTGTATTTTAGAGGAAACCCTAAAGGTGTCGGAATACCAGCTCTAAATCAATCTTACTGTTTATAAATCTAGAGGTGGTGGCGTCATGATAGCTGTAAACAAGGTACATTCTTCAAAACTTCTGAAAACCAAAAACTGTAACGTGGAACAAGTGTTAAGCGCTAAAAATAAAAATAAAAACAGCAGTGTTTGTATTCCGCCATCATCGGATGTAATTGTATTTAAAAGTCATTTCATTGGGAGACCATTACATGGATTCCATCATCGGATATAAGTGTATTTAAAAGTCAGTCATTGGGAGACCATTACATGGACCCATTGCGGATGAAAGAAAACGAAAAAGGAAGGAGTTCAAAATAGCTCTTAAACATTGCCAAAACTCATCTGAACAAACAAAAATGGATGATATCGTAAAATCAGTTGACACAAAGCAGTTTGCCCAATTCTGGAAGAAAAGCAATAACCTGATCAAACCAAAAAATCGAATCGCCAGCCAAATTGATGGGTCCACAAACACGGAGGAAATTGCTAATACTTTTAGAAGAACCTTTGCAGATATTTCCGGAAATGAAGTACCGTCTGTGACTGTAATTATGAAATATGATGGACAAAACTTTTACCTCTCTGAAAGTAGTATAATGAAGGCAATAACAGGCACTATAATGAAGGCAACATTGAACACATAAAATACGGAGGTAGATACATACCCAAACTACTAAACATACTGTTCAACGCAATACTTAAACACATCCATATACCGGGTGCAATGACCAAAACGATTATAACTCCAATCCTGAAATCGGGACAGCCTGACATGACTAAATCCAGCAATTACCGGCCAATATCTTTAGCAACTATAACTGCAAGATTATTTGAAAGGCTAATATTAAATGAGATACATGATAAACTAATGTCTAAAGATAACCAGATGGGATTTAAATGTAGATTATCCACTAATATGGTAATAAATACTGCAAAGCAAATAATAGAATTCTACAAGAAACGAAAAACTACCGTATACGGGTGCTTCTTAGACCTAAGTAATAAACCCTTCGACAGGGTATGTCATAAAACACTATGGGATAAACTGAAAGGTAGGAATATACCTACCTTATTAAAAACACATTATCCCGATGGCACTCCCAGCAGGAAAATGTTGTATATACAGTTGGCGAGTACATACTCCCAGCCGATATATTTGCGGTCACTTTGATCTTAGCCAACAGGCCGAGAAGCGATATTTGCGGTCATGAGTAAGGCAAGGAGGGTGTATGTCCCCCATTCTATTTAATGTATACATGGACGAGTTGTCAAGTCGCCTGGACATCAGAGCGGGCTGTCGTGTTAACAGTATATGTATGAATCATATAAGCTACGCGGACGACATGATTCTCGTAGCTCCGTCGATCAAGGGATTAAGATTATTGCTAAACACTCGTGAAGAATATGGAAAACAGCATAATATGATGTACAACCCGAAGAAGACGGAATTGATTGCGTTCCACCACGGAAAAAGTCAAGATACAAGTAAGATGCTCACCGTATACCATAACGAGGTAAAAATAAATACATGTTCGAACGTGAAATACTTGGGGCACATTATTAATCAAGACCTATCGGACGATGGCGATATCGATCGACAAAGGAGAAGCCTAAGCATAGTGTCTAATATGATCGCCCGCAGATTTTGCAAATGCAGCAATACCGTTAAAAAAATACTGTTCAACGTATTCTGTACTGGCCTGTATACGTGTGAGACATGGTGTCACTACCGAACTTGCTCGATGGAACGACTCCGAATTCAATATAATGACACTTGTAGAATCATATTTGGATACCGAAGATACAGCAGCGCATCGACAATGTTCACGGAACTAGGACTGAATGGATTTGCCGGCCTGATGAGACACCGGGTTACTGGAGCCAGGATGCGGCTAATGGCCTCCGCCAACACGTTGGTGACCGCAGCCTACCAGCACCAAGCGCCACTCCTGAGTGAGCGCTGGGCCCAAGCGCACTCAAGACCACATCCTGCATAGTTGTCCTTATTTGTTAATTTATTATATCTATTATACAAAAAAAAAAAATGTATATCTATATGGGACGTGTGGGATTGCACTAACCTCCCCACATTCTGGAATAAAATTATTATTTTTTATTATTTCGAGGATATTGAGCAATTATCGTACAAATCTACAAATAGTAAAATCTAATCCAATAAAAATATTTCAATAATAATAATAGAATTATTTTTATATCCTCTTAAGATTGAATTGACTCGGGTAATTTAAAAAAAAAAACCATCAACATTTTCCACTGAATTTACAATATTCAACGGACGCACGTAATTTGTATATACCTAACCTATGTATTATGTAAATAAATTATCTACAAAAGATGCTTGTCAGATTGAATGATGTAAGATTGTAAGGAACTAATCGTCAATGCTCTTGAAGATTTTCGACGCATGGCAAATATCACTCATATCGCTGTTTTAATAGATTATTATTTTACTATACTTAGCCCAACGTAACTTTACTTAACCTAGCTATAGTTATTATTATTTTTAAATGTATAAAAATATATATGTATATTAAGCCCCCGCATGCCCGATTTATAACAAGTTTCTCGTTAATTCTATAAGTTTTTATTTCCAAAAAAATTGTCTTATTTCTGAAGATAATATCTATACATTTGTTATACCGATAGGTACGTTAGTTATATGAAATTCCTTCGATAGAAAAAAATCGCAAAGTAAGCTCCGAAAAATATTAAAAACACGCATTGTTCTGTTATTTAATATGTTAAATGCATGAAAAAATTCTTAGTGTATCTTTAAATGCAACTTAAGCATTTTTCGATATATTTTTGCTCTATTTCAAACGAGTCGTGTTTATGAAATATATTCACGAAAATACGGATATGTTCCCCTTTATTTGTTTTTATATTAAATTATAAAATATGGGTCATTAAAGGATTAAATTGCCGAATATTATCATTTGGAATTATTTATTATTAAATAAAATGTCTTGCAGAAACGGCAAAATTTCACAACTGGTAACTACGTTTTATAGGTATTTTCTCTTATCTTCATGAAATAAGTATGGTTTAAATGTGCATACCTACACCCTTTATCGCAACATTAAAATATGATTGATTACCCGGTAATCACGCATTTATGAGGATTAACGTTTAAGGAACCGTTGGTGGCCGTTGATTTCAGGCCAAATTACCCATAACCCAACCAAACTATTTTTTTTTAAATTTAAAGGTACAGCTATTTTTTTTTTATTTTTTTATTTTATTTATTCTTAAATATATTTGTATTATAAAGGTATAGTATATTGTCCTCCACGCTAGGAGTTCACATGTGTTGTGGAGGACTTTTTCAATTGTAAAGTTATATAATACTAAAACAATACAGTGGAGTTAGTTACACAGAGAAACAATAAAAATTACAATATAAAATCAATTTTTCCATAGTTATAACAAAAAAAAAGAAATATAAAAAATTAAATATAAAGAGGATTGTAGCCAGTTCCATATGTGTTTTTTTGTATTCTGTAAGATTAGATGTTTTATATTGTGTTGGAAGTGAATTGTATAGTTTTACAGCCTGGAATCTGTAGTGTTTTTGTCCAAAGGATGTGTTGGTTTTTGGTATTAGTAGTTGGTGTGCATGTCTTGTTCTGGTATTGCGAGAAGTTTGTGAAGTTTTAAATGTGTTTAGGTTCTTGTAAAGGAAAGTAAGTATTTGTTTTGAATATAATTTTTGAATCTTCAACACTGGGAATTTTTTGAATATGGTTGAAGTGGGTGTTAGTATTGGTACTTTAAGGAATTACTTTTATTAAGGTTTTCTGAGCTTTATACAGTGTGTCTATGTAGCAGCTATATAACATGTACGGATATGTGAAATACTTTATTTATTTATGTTGGCGTCATTTTAACTTAAGGCGATGCCATACGTAGTAATGCAAAATCATGTGTTTTTGATTTGAAAATTTGGTCGCCTAGAAATGTTTCAGACGCTTTAATTAAATACTGCGAGTAGAATACATCTTGGCCTTTGAAATGATCGAGTATTTTTTTGATAAGTCTTTTTATAAGCCCAGAAAAAAATAATGTAAAGGCCTATGAAAACTGCTTTAAAGATAAAAATCTCCTACTTACGAACCCATTTTCGGTTATCATTTTATTGTATAATGTGGCAAATTAAGTTATTTATAAAGTGATCGAAAAAAAAAAAATATTTATGTCTGAACATCCACAAAATAAAGTAAAAGGCACTTTTTGGCCATGTTTTTTTCTTGCATAAATCAAAACAGGCGGATGGTGTTAAGCGGGAATTTAAACCTTATCGCCATCTACGGAAGGGTTGTTATTGATAGCGGCTCAATTTAAAATATTACCCGACGTAGTGCATCGCATTAAATAATAATAATAATAATAATTGGATAATTTAGAGCGCCGTTTTTGTGAAAAATCACCTCAAGGGCGCTGTACAATTTATTTCCTAGGATCTACATTTGTTATTTAGACCAACTGTGCCAGCACGAGGTTCGTCATCCGTTCAGGTATGTGTCTGCCGCCAATATAGCGCTGACATGTGTCTGCTGCCAATAAAGAGCGCTGACACAACATCCTCACATAGATAACAAACCTTGGCAGCACCGCTGTGACGTTCGACGAAGACAGAAGATGGAGACTCTGCTGCAAGAATCCTAGGTAGTGAAGGAACTGTACCAGCTGCTGCAGCGAGAGAGACCACCGCGTTCACCAACAGTGCCAGCACGAGGTTCGTCATCCGTTCAGGTATGTGTCTGCTGCTAATATAGCGCTGACATGTGTCTGCTGCCAATAAAGAGCGCTGACACAATATCCTCACATAGATAACAGACCTTGGCAGCACCGCTGTGCAAAATCACCTCATCCTAGTCTATTTTAGTCTCTCTAGTCACTTCCTAGCCATTCATGCCACTTAGTGTATCATCTCGACCCTTTTAGACTCTTTCCTGGCTCCAATACCTAAATAAAATCCAGCAAAAAAAAATACAATTCTTTCTATTGTCGTGATCCGACGATTTCACACCTCTGTCTCAGACCTTTAGGGCTCGCTTATAGCAGGCTATCATAAGCAAAATCTTGAACCAAAGTCAAAGTGAAGTGTATGTGTGTCATCTGTAACAAAATACATAAACAGAAACAGAAAATAAAAACAAAAACATAAACTTTAAATCAAATATGGCTTATCTGTTTTCTAGGTAGATATCCTCGGTTGAAGAGGTCCCGTAAATCCCGACACCACTTGACACTTGAGGGGTCAGGTATAAAATCTTCGACTGGATTGAGAATCTCTGTTCTAGCTTCACTTTCAAAATTTAATCGGTTTAAAATGCTATAATAATTGCAAATTCCGGCTAAACGGTAGAAGTTACGCGCATTTCGTGAAATAAGAAGGTAAGTTTGACGGCCGGCGTGGTCTAGTGGTATACGCTTTTGACTACAGATCCGAAGGTCGCGGGTTCGAACCCGGCGTGCGCAAATAAATTTTATTTGATTAATTTGTGTTATTTCACAATTAATTAATTTAAAATAATATATAGTATATTTGCGGCACGTTCCAGAGTGGAAGATACTCTCAGTATCGCCCTGGTGTAAGACCACCATTCAGAATTGAAACGTTGCTTGAAATGGCTTTAGCCGTGTTTGGTGACCAGATCTGAATAGCCAGGTACTTCCCCACCTTCCTCTTCCCCATCTCCCTCCCCTCCCCAATACCCTCAGCCTCACAACATACCCCAATTGGGGATGCCATAGTCTCACTGACTCCAGACGGGAGCAGTTGGGACTCTTGTGCGGTATTACTGTAAAAAAAAAAAAAAGCACTATATAAAACACGGATGCTGAACATTATTCAGCGATCTCTTAACAAGGGAAACCTTCTGAAAGGATTAAACAAACCGGAGCGGTTAAAACACGTCCGCTCTCGTAACAGGTATACCTTAAAGTAAATAACTTTGTAAACACCACTATTTAATAAAAAAACAATTGACATGTTTCAAAACCAATAGATTCTTCGTCAGGCATATTATGATGAAAATTAACAAATTTAAAAATAGTCGAACATTTGTATTTTTGGAAACAAATCATTCTTTTGATACAAATAAAGGTTTTAAAATTTTACATAAGAATAACAACAACAACGGGTTTATAACTTTGAAAATTTATGAAATGTGTTAATATTCAATTCAGGCAATGCACTATGTCGTGTATTATTTTGAATCGAGCCGCTATCAATAACACACCTTATGTAGATGGCGATAAGGCTTAAATTCCCGCTTAACACCATCCACCTGTTTTCATTTATGCAAGAAAAAAACATGGCCAAAAAGTTCCTTTTATTTTATTTTGTGGATGTTCTGGCAGAAATATTTAAATGTTTTTCGATCATTTTATAAATAACTTAACTCGCCACATTATACAATAAAACCATAACCAAAAATGGGTTCGTAAGTAGGAGATTTTGAACTTTAAAACAGTTTTCATTGGCCTTATACATTATTTTTTTCTGGGGTTATAAAAAGAGTTATCTAAAAATACTCGATTATTTCAAACCCAGGATGTATTCTACTCGCAGTATTTAATTAAAGCATCTGAAACATTTCTAGGCGACCAAATTTTCAAACCAAAAACACGTGATTTTGCATTACTACGTAGTGCATCGCCTTAAATATTATTAATAAACAATTTAAAAAAATATTAATAGCTAGGTATATCTAAAATTTATTTTCGCATTGATACATATAGATAATAGTTAATTTTTTTGGTTACTTAGACATACATAAATAATATATTTATTTATATACATTCTACGCCCATACGGGCTTTTAAAAACATTTTAAATACACAATTGCTTAGCACAATAGTAATTAATACATCAAAGTTTGATATTTGTTATATAGAAATTCAATGCAGAGGAATAGTATTATGCTTAGCTTAGATATTAATATGTTACTATAGCCTTCTTGAAACTATATTCCGTGCAGTTGAACACATTTATAATTTCTGCGAAATTATTGCCAATTGCATGTAATCTAGGTACTGTTATCGTAATTAAAAATAATCTTTGATCGAGTAGTTCTAGTTGGTATGTTGATTTGGCTCTATAACTCCATTAATTTTTTTAAAATAAAAGTCAAGTTGGAAACAAGTCTTCTATCTGAGAGTCTTAATAATTTTAATTCTTTCATTAAGTGGTTGTAATTTGTAGTATCTATTGGTAAACCGAGTTTAAAGTTAATAATATATCTTAGAAATTTATGCTGATTTTTTCAATGGAATCGGAGTGGATTTTAAAGTGAGGGGAGGAGATAGAAGAATTATATTCGACTTCATTTTTAATGTTGATAAGTTTTTTAAGTCTCTGCCATTACGGAGAATTAAGCCAAGCATTTTTAATCCTTTATTAGTCACTGTATTGATGTGAAAAGAAAATTAAATTTTGATTAAAAAATTATTAATTTCATTTACAGAGGTGAGAGAAGTTTCGATGTATACATAAATGTGTTAGTTTATAAAAGTTTTTGCTATATAGATTAATTAAATAATTATCTATTTTATGATAATTTAATTTGTTATGTATTTTAAATATTTTAATTAACTCTACACATCGTAATATTTCTGTTTATAGATTCTTATTTGTCTTTACTAGTCTATTTTTAAATATCTTAATTTCGATTATATGTTTATCCTGACGAAGAACCATTGGTTTTGAAACATCTTAAATAATGGTGTTTACAAAGTTATTTATTTTATTAAAATTTAAAAACTACAAACGACCAATTTCCATTGGAAAACAAATTTGTCATAATTACATAAATTTTCGATTTTCACCCAAAAACGCCCTTTTACTACGTTTTTATTTTTATTTCTTTTATTTTATATTTCATCATATTTGCACAGTTGATTGTGGGAGATTATTTTTTTTAAATAACATAAATTTCAAGAAAACAGAAATGAAATTCAAATAGATTTATTTAGCTCAAATTTGTGGTTACACGCCAGTTATGAAAATGGAAAAGGCACATACTCCTTGCCTCATTCACATTCATACATCGTATCATACATACTCTTCTATTATTCTGACTCTTGACATAGCCCGACTCGAGTATCTGATTGATCACTTGATCGTGGCATGTCTTCCTCGGGCGTCCCGACTTCTGATACCATTCGCATTTGCATCATATATCCTCCTTACACTCTTATCTTCGCTCATTCGCTCTACATGCCCAAACCATCTAAGCGTCCCTTTCTTAATATTACGCATTACGCTTACATCAGCCTTGCACTCTTTGCGGATCTCCACATTCCTCACACGATCAAACATGGTTTTACCACACATACGTCTCAGGGATCTCATTTCAACAGCATTCAATCTACTTTCATCCTTTCTTTGCCAGTTCCATGCCTCACTTCCATACATCAGGGTAGGTACCAGAACTCCATTGTGGACTGCTAAGTTCGCTTCTTTGGACAATTTGTTGTTTGCACCAACTGCGTTCAGTTCTCCATTAACGGAGTTACCTGCATTTACCCTTCTTTCAATATCTCTGTCAGCCTTCCCATCTCTCTAGAGCAAGGCTGCCCAACCTTTTTAGCAGTTGGGCGAAATTGACGATTTTGAATCACTGGCGGGCCACTGAATACCTGACGGTTCCTATTTCCATGGGGGGGGGGGGTTGTTAGAGAATTTCTATAAAACATAATTCCCCACAAAAAAAATCTAAATAAGTGCTCCGCTAATATTTGAAATCCAAAACCGGTGTATTTTTGTTTCAAAAGTAAGTTCAACAGGTTAGATTTTTTCGTCGCTGATTCTCGTTCTGAGTAGCCTAAATAGCGATAAATCGCCGTCGTTGGCAACACTGGTGACCGCGCGCAAGCTGCATTGTTTGTTTTACCGCGGGCCCGCGGCACTTTTTCAAATTGGCGGATTGGCGGGTTTTTTGAAAATGTTTCACGCGGGCCACTTATAATTCGTTCGCGGGCCACATTGTGGCCCGCGGGCCTCGGGTTGGGCAGCCTTGCTCTAGAACATACTTCCTAAATACACAAACTCAACCACCTGCTCGAAGTATTCCTCATTCACAACTATATTGCACACTGTTTTCGTACTCTCTCTTTCAAACACCATTACTTTAGACTTACATTCATCATGAACTCATTCTTCATGCAAATCAAACTAATCATAAAATCATTGTGTACTCAATATTCTAATCTCATTCTATATTATGTAAATATAAATTTATATTTTTATTAGCCTCGCACACTGTAAATCATTATAAAATTTATAAATCTTATGATTTGTTGAAACTTATCAGATTTTTTTAATCTGCTTTATTTATTATTTTACTATGCTTACTGTATCTAAAGATAAGATCGAAACTAACCTCAATTACTGTGATATTATGGTATAATGTTGCATTGCCTATTTTATAATTAAAGGATTATCTTTTTTTTACTGATCAAGTTGTAAATGATTAACATTAATCCGTTTTTACGTTGAAAAGCACGATCAGGATTATGACTTTATGTTGCAATAAATGATTAAGGTCACCTTTGCATGTAATTTTTCATGCGATCTTTCTATGACTCTATTCATTTAGCTAGTGTAGCTATCATCCAATCTGGCGGAATAAAGGATTGATTACGTCGTAAATATCATGGCTTTATTTTAGGGTACTGTACTCATTGTGTACTATATACAATTAAGGCGAAGCTTAATGCCAAATCACTATTTTGATTAATCTTTATAACGAATTGGTGTACATTATGAATTCCAAAAAATATGCATTAGAAAAATTGAAGATTTTCCCATCGTTTCGCTTGAGTAGAATACAAATAAGAAAATAAATTACTCAATAAAAAATATACTTAAATGTAAATGACAAAAAAAAATATTTTCTCAATAGAAAGGTATGAACGCGTAAAGGAGAAAACTTTAAAAAAATACAGTATTATAGCTAAGATTATCTGTGACAGTTTCACTTGATTAACTTTTTTGCTTTCTTATAAAATTATTTACAAAATAAATAAAAACCAGTTTTGTGCTTGAAATCGAACGTTTCTAGACTTCGTTTGTCAAGCGATTTGAATGCCTATTACCTACAATATAAGGTATACCAAGACTATTCACATTTTTGGCTTGTAGCTTCCTCTTAATGGATTCCTTTATACAACAGAACTCTTAACTAATAACTTGTATTGTACCTGCTTATAATGTGATATATTATACACTTATACCTATAACCATCTATTATAATACTTACATTATAACTTTCCTATAACAACGCATGTGAATAAAAAAGTAAATGTTAATTTATTTGGCCATAATATTATACCACGTTATTCATATCACACCAAACACTAAAACACTTGCAATATGACATCGTGTTTTGTATGATGTGAGTCGTGGTTGAGAAAATCAAGGTCACTCGAGCCTACAGCAAGAAGGAGTTACTGTGAAAAAAAATGACTCCTGAAATCCTGAAAATCATTAATGTTTTGTTGTTGTTGCAGGATGCCGATCGAATACACCCTATTAAATCCAGAAAAAAAACCATCCGGCTGTTTCCACAGAATCAAATATTACTTCCTCTTAATCCCCGTCATAGTAGCCGCACTGATTCTCATTATTGTCAACGTAGACTTTGAGATTACCTCCCAAACTAATTCGCCAAAAGATACAATCATAGATTTCTCATGGAATTCAGAAATTCACGAACTTACGTACTTTGAGAAGACTGACGAAAGGTATTTTGTAAAGACAAATGGATGCACTATTCCAGCTTTTGATCCATTCGATCCATCTGTCGCCAAGTTCTATAAAAAAGAAAAACCTATTATTTGTTACAATGAAACCAATTCTCCCTTGGTGGAGTCCGACCATAACAGCATCTGGATAGTCGAAGAGAATCTCTCTAACTATAATATAACCAAAAAAGATGAATTGCATTGCAGATACACGCCATTTTATAGACAATCCTCAGAATATGATACCAGTGATGATCGGTATGAGTATCTCAAAAAAAGCTTTGTTTTTAACGAAAAAACATATATTAAACATGAGTTTATCCGCGTACAATGTAATGATACAACAAAAGTTATATATAAAGACTTCCACTCTTTTGTTATTAAAGATAATAATAAAAAAACAACTAAAGGGGCTGATAAATATAATGTCCTCATACTTGGAATTGACGCAGTGTCCAGACTAAACTTTCATAGAACGATGCCAAAAACTTTGAAATTTTTGCTCGATTCTGGCGCGGTAGAATTTAAAGGATACAATAAAGTCGGGGACAATACCTATCCAAATCTGATGCCTGTGTTGGCTGGACTTAGCGAAAACGAATTAGCAGAAACGTGCTATATGGGAGAGAAACCTCGTTTTGATAAATGCCACTTTATTTGGAATAACTACAGCGATGCCGGCTACTATACGGCGTTTGCTGAAGACGCAGCTCCCATCAGTTTATTCAACTACATGAAACGTGGATTCATCGAGAAACCTACCGATTATTACTGGAGGACTTTCGCGAGACTATCTGGGAAGGAAATTGGACACGAAAAGCGATTGAACGCAAATCTGTGTCTCGGACCAAGGAAATACGTAGACGTTCTACTGTCGTATGTGAAAAAGTTTGCTGCGACAATGCTTGACAGTCCGTACTTTGGTTTCTTCTGGCAAACTTCCATAACGCATGATTTTTTAAACTTGCCCATGTTCTGCGATGACAGCTACGAGACTCTGCTACAATCTTTGACTTTTGACGGTTTATTGGACAACACCGTGGTGGTGGTAATGAGTGATCATGGAATCAGATGGGGTGAAATTAGATCAACCCAGCAAGGCCGGATGGAAGAACGTCTTCCATTTCTATACTTCCTCTTTCCTGAACGTTTCAAAGAATCACACCAGCTTGCCATATACAACATGAAGACCAATACTAGAAAACTTACAACGCCATTTGATCTACACGAAACATTGATTGCTTTAATAAACACGGATCAAATAACAGACAAAAACTTATACGAAACAACAGTAAAACAATTATATTTGACAGATAGAGGTATCAGTCTGTTTCTTCCTATTCATGAGAACAGGACTTGTGATTCTGCCAGCATTGACCCTCATTGGTGCACGTGTCACCAGACCAGGAAGTTAGACGTGACCAGTCCGCTATCACTCAAGGTGGCCGGTGTAGTTGTGAAACATTTGAATAGTTTACTATCAAACTTCGAGCAATGTGCTGAACTAAACGTCAGTAAAGTACTGGACTTCAGTGTGGAAGAAACGTCTTTGGAAGTATTGAGCGAAGTGAAACCCAGTGTTTTGGATTATACGATTGTATTAGAAACTTTGCCGGGAAGCGGAATGTTTGAAGCAACTCTGACTAACAGTACAATTCGTGATCTAAAAGTGGTCGGGGCTGTGAGTAGAATTAATCTGTATGGAAATCAAAGCTTGTGTATTGATGAGTTCCATTTGAAACTTTATTGTTACTGTAATGATTATGTGCCACCTAGTGAATAAATGATTTGGTAAAAGTCTCTAATGATTTATTTGCAGTAAAGTAAAACAATAACAATTAGCTTATTGCCAGAACCCGAGATACCTACCAGAGGCGGTTCTTGGTATGTGCTTTCCCATCCTATTCTAAGTAAAAGGAGTTACTCCTTGCGGCGCCCTCAAGGACTCTAATTTTGTTAAAGGAGTCTAGATATCCCTGCACGGCTGAAATATTAGTAGTATTTTTTTATTTAATTATTTGAATATTACATTTAATTACAATAATGACGTATTGCCCATCTCACTGTGTTGAGATGGGCAATTTACATAGTGGTTGTTAAAAATAAAGTTGGTTGTTTACAGGTGGAAAAAACGGCATTTATTTTTACTCAGGAGATATTTTCAATTTGTACTGATATTTCAGGCGACTAATTATTGCTTATAATTATTTGTTATCCTTTATGCTATGCATAAAACCTTGTCTTATAAACATTAGTTTATCATTAAAAAATAAATATAATTTGACATGTCAAAAATATTTCAACAATAAATTTTTTATTTATTTTTTTTTAATAATTTTATTTTAGTGATTTGTACATTAAAGTTTACAAATGACTAATTAATTTTTACATATTAATATTTTATGTTTTTTCTTGTTTTATGTGGCTTCTACACAACATCTTGAATTTTTCAATTGTGGCAGTCTTTAGGTTTTCCGGCAGCGCGTTATAGTATTTAATCCCTTTATAGAATATACTGTTCTGTGTATTCGCCTTGTCCTTTTTTGGTAGCCTAATTTCATTGCACGTCCTAGTTTTATGTTTGTGTATATCCTTGTTGTATACAATTTTATTTGAAAAATATTTGGGTAGCAGGTTGTTTACTATTTTGTGTACAAATATCATCGTGTTCAAGGTCAACATCTGTTTCACCGTTAGCCAATTTAGTTCGTTTAACATTTTATTTACTTTTGAATATCTATTTCGTCTGAGTATTGTTCTCATTGCCCTATTTTGGAGAATTTGAAATTTATTTTGTTCTCGGTCGTTACACAGAAAAAGGATAGTTGAGCAGTAATTAAAATGTGGAGCAATAATGGAGTTAAATGGTGATTGCAGTTTTTTCGGACAGTTTTTGGCGAATTCTTCCCAAAAAAGATATCTTTTTTCCAATTTTCTTTTGGGTGTATTCAGCATGTTTGTTAAAGTTGAGTTTGGAATCTATTATAACTATTATAAGTATTTTATATCGGTAACATTTTCAATAATTTCACCATCAATTTTGATTTTGCTTTCACTGGATGTCTTCTTATAACCAATTACCATACATTTTTTTTTTTGTATTTAATTTCTTCTTCTTCTTCTTCAATGGCGCTACAGCCCATTTCGAGCCTTGGCCTCCTTTAACATGAGCCTCCACCACCCTCTGTCCTCAGCCGTCGTCTTCCAATCTGCAACATGGAGTAGTCCTCTGGCATCTTTCCTGACATCGTCCTCCCATCTCAGCCTAGGTCTGCCCGCCTTTCGTTTGCCTCCCGGGTGTCCTGTTAGAACCTTCTTTGGTACACGTGTGCTTGGCATTCGGTGCACATGTCCGGCCCATCTTAGTCTTTGGAGCCGTAAATGAGTAGAGAGTCTGGGAGCTTGGTAGATGTCATATAGCTCCTTATTGTGGCGGATTCTCCATGCCTCTCCCTCTCGCACCGCTCCTAAGATTCTTCGAAGTACCTTTCTTTCGAAGGTGTCCAGCCGTTCTGCAGACTTTGCTGTCAGTGTTCCCGCCTCACATCCATAGGCCAAGACCGTTCTAATAATTGTTTTGTACAGGGTTATTTTGGTTTTCCTATGGACGTTTCGGGATTTGAACACTGGCAGCAACGCGAAGTAAGTGTTGTTAGCGGCTGTGATGCGCTTTCTTACTTCTACTGGGTCTTCGTTGTCCTGCGTTATGATGGAGCCCAGGTAGGCACACTCTTCGACCACTTCAAAGTTATAGGAGTTTTTAAAATTCACTTTATCTTTTATTCTGCGGTGTGGGGTTCTGGTTTGCATCATGATTTTAGTTTTGTTCTAATTGATTTGCAAGCCCACCTCTCTTGCTGCAGTCTCCAAAGGGTCAAACACCTCTCTTACAGCCTGTAAGGATCTTCCGACAATGTTAAGGTCGTCTGCATATCCAACTATTTGATTGCTTTTGTAGCAAATGTTTGAGTCGGTAGCAATCATTGTCTTCCTCACGACGTGCTCCAGAACAATATTGAAAAGAGTGGGAGCTAAGCCATCACCTTGTTTCAGCCCCTGGGAGACGTTAAAATCCTCCGTTGTTTCACCTCCTATCCTTACTCGACATCGTGAACCAACCATCGTTGCTTTTACAAGCTTGACTATTTTGGGCGGTATACCAAAATTTAGGAGTATTTCATATATTTTCTCCCTATCTATACTGTCATATGCCTGTTTGAAGTCAACAAATAGTTGATATATGTCTATATCGAATTCCCAGCATTTTGTCAGGATTTGTCGAGTAGTAAAGAGTTGATCAGTGGTGGATCTCCCCCTCCTAAAACCTGCCTGATACTCTCCCAGCAAGTTCTCTGAATGACGTTCTAGTCTTTCTTTCAAAATTGTTGTGAAGATTTTATACGCCGTACAAAGTAGCGATATTCCTCTGTGATTTTCACATTTCAATTTGTCTCCCTTTTTATGTGTGGGGCATATTATACTAGTTTGCCACTCTTCTGGTACTCTTTCGGCGGTCCATATTTTTACAATAAGATTGTGTAGCAGGTTTTTCAGATGTTCGTTTCCATAGAGCTCTGCCGGGATATTGTCTCCTCCCGGTGTTTTATTGTTTTTCAAATTATTTAGGGCAGCCCTTACTTCTGCCACCGATGGCGCTCTAGTCGTTTCATCATTATTTAGCTCATCCGGAATGTGAGTTGGTTCGACTGTCAGGTTGTTATTGGGATTCAAGAGCTGTTGGAAGTATTCTTTCCACCTAGTCTTAATCTTTTCCTTATCTCCTATTATGTCTCCATTACTATCTCTGCACAGGGATGTGTTGGGTTTGAAACCCTTTTTAAATACATTGACGCCTTTATATGCCTCACGTGGATTGTTATTAACAAAATCATTTTCCATTTTCAACAATATGTTGTTAAAATATAGTCACTTCTTTCTTTTAATCAAATGGTTAGCATCTCTTCGTGCTTGTTCGTAGGCTTGTCTTTTTGATCTTGTTCCTCTTTCTATACATAATTTTCTTAGCTCATTTTTCTTGCTGACGCTCTGTATGCACTCCTCATCGAACCAGGGATTTCAAACCTGCCTAGGTCTATTTCCAATGCCTGATTCTGCCGCTGTCAGCAGTGCATCTCTCAGACTGGTCCAATTCTCTTCTAAATCGTTTGAGGAGAGCTGATCACTCAGTTGGTTTGGTAAGTTTGTTGACAGTGAGTCGTGGTATCTATCCAATCTTTCTGGTGTTTTAAAAGCATCGATGTTTAGCTTTGGGATACTTGGCTGATTTCCTCTTCTATCTCTTGCTATTCTGCATCTATAGATGGCTACTACCAAATAGTGATCCGAATCACAGTTCTCCTCTGCTTCTCTGTAACTTCTTACATTTGTGATACTGGTCGCCCCTCTTCTTTCAATTAGGATATGGTCTATTTGATTATGGTATCTGCCGCCAGGTGATGTCAGTGTCCATTTATGTTTATTCTTCCTTGGGAACTGTGTTGAAGCTATTATCATGTTTCGTGATTCTGCAAAGTCAATCACCCTTGATCCATTGTTATTGCTTTCCATATGAAGACTGTTTTTTCCTGTAACCTGTTGGTGTGTCGGATCCTGACCGATTTTAGCATTAAGGTCTCCAATAACCATTTTAATATCATTGGATGGTATGGTGTCATATGTCTGCTCCAGTTTGTTATAAAATGTATCCTTAGTTGCTTCATCTTTGTCTTCTGTCTCAGCGTGAACATTTATGATGGAAATATTAAAGAATTTGGTTTTTATGCGGAGTATGCTTATTCTTTCGTTTACAGCCTTAAAACCAATTACTTGATTCTTCAATCTTTGATTAACGATGAAGGCTACTGAACTCATGATGTTTTTCATTGCCACTGTGCATTATTGTATGCGTTCTAGTATCAAATGAATCAGTGCCTATCCATCTAGTTTCCTGCACTGCTAGTATATCTATGTTGTACTTTTCCATTTCTCCAAGTACTTCTCCGAGGGCCCCACTTCTATACATCGTTCTTACATTCCATGTTGCCATTCTCAAGTCCATATTTCGATTTCCAAGTTGTCTGCCGGGTGTTTTCGCTGTCCGAGGCTTAGTTTCCGGTTTCATAATAATGTTGTTTTTACAGGGAGTGGTTATTAGCCACTCGCCCAACCCCTTACTGGAGGCGAGGGTTTTTCTGTAGGGGTTTTCCTTCCCTTAGCTGGGGTGTTCTGGTTTTATGGCGCCAGAGTTTCGCCATTCGCCCCCTCTCTGTCGGCTATGACCTCGATGGTGGGATGGTCGTCCCACACCGGTGATCACATTGCCCAGGGATCGCGGGGCCATGATGACCGCTCGTGGACGCCAGAGAGTTAGACTTGTTGGTAGTGCTGTTGATGCAGCTATGTCATTTGTAGCATTTCTTGAGGCGCGCATCATCCAGCTTGATGTGTCCCGCCACGACCTACCAACCCTTCGACCCCTTATTTTAATCTGATAGTATTAATACGCTTGCGTCTGGACGATGTAGGCCCTCTGATTGGTCAAATTTAAATTGTTTGTTTCGGTTAAATTCCGCTAACTTGAAAATTAAGACCCGATTTCATACTAAAATAGGATCACCAGATTTCTTCAAAAGCATCTTTTCTGATCATATAATTTTTGGATAATATCGAAGAAAATATGTTTTAGAAAGTTCACATTCCATTGGATTAATTACATTACAGTAAAAATTATCCACAATTACGTATTGAAATTTGACGTTTATCATTATTCACGCGAAAGACACATTGTTCAGTGTTGCCAGCGTAGGTATATCGATTTCCAATCAATGTAAAAAGCTTCTATAGCCAGTTAGTGTCAAGCAATGTACAATGTCAGTGTAATTTTTTAAAGTGAGATATATGTATACAAATATATAATTATAAATAATAAATATAATATATAATTATAAATCCACCATTATAAAGCCGGCTTCAAAAATAACCAGTTCCACTTGATACTTAAATACGTAATTAATTATTTTTTGATATTACAACACCGACACCATGCGCTGTCATCAGCTGTCATGTTTAATATGTGATAATTACAGAATTATTATTGACGTGATAACCGTAGATATTTCTTTTAAAAACTATCGCTGTGAATCGCTAAAAAGAAATATTTTGTTTTCAGATTATTATTTCAATTTAATTACTATGGCTAAAAGGTATGTGGACAATATTTAACCAGAATTGGTCAAATTTCGGAATGTTCGAATGAGAGGGAAATTTACCAAGCGATCGAAGTGCCATAGTAGTGTATTCTTGAAGTGAAGTGTATTCTAAGGAAAAAAATCGGTTTATGGGAGTCACTCGAATAACCGAAATTGAACTTGATTTAGACTAATTTAGGGCTGGGGAATCCGACTCTGTAATAATTAGGTGGGGGTCGGCACTATTAACTGAGTTATAGGGTTTTGAAATTTCGTACGCGATACATAGAAACCATGTTTTATTTATCAATTCTGACATAAGAAAATCAAATTAATGACTATTTAATAGTCTCACATTTCAGAAGTGCCAACCAAAAAATAAAAAGTGTTAAATTAGTCTAAATCAAGTTCAATTTCGGTTATTCGAGTGACTCCCATAAACCGAATTTTACCCAATCCTAATTATGTGCTTCCAGAACAGAATTATTTCGGCGTCATGTCAAAAGAGTGTACAATCGAGCATTACAAGGCGGTTCATTTTGAAGTTGAAAAAGGTAAACTGTTACATTCTTGCTGTCATACTGGAAAAATAATACCACAAATTTTAGCTTATCCTCCAGCACTTGACGAATGATTGACAGGAGATTGTAGTCAATCTAAAAACTTTAGGAATTTTATTTGTCAATACAAATGCTACTAGACGTAAACAGTGCTAATAGATTTGCCTCATTTGGAGCGCAAATAGCTAATATCCCAGGTAATGGTCCATATTGTTTAAAAATTTCTGGTTAGGTTTATCATCTGACTTCCAGAAGTATACAAGTTGCAGGTAAAATACCTTCCTATGCTCAGCTTTATCTATACGATCCTGATGAGGCTGTTAGAGTGCGTAT
The DNA here is from genome assembly GCA_026573805.1 of Hesperophylax magnus. NCBI lineage: Eukaryota > Metazoa > Arthropoda > Insecta > Trichoptera > Limnephilidae > Hesperophylax > Hesperophylax magnus. The sequence goes on along the minus strand of JAIUSX010000184.1, from coordinate 3,799,707 downwards.
GAGTCATCCATGTAATGCCGATTGCTATAAAAATATAATGCAAATAATTGATGATTGAACTAAAAGAAGCTGTCGAGGAAGAAAAAATACGCATTGCGGCTGAGGGTGGACAGGTAAGAGATATACGTCTATTATTTACACGTTCATCAGAGGTACAATGCTCCAACCAGTTCTCACGATATCGCCATGGTTTACGTAGCAGACAGACGGGAATTTGTCATTGGGTATAGATATCGCTGTTTAACCTAAACATGTTAAAGGACCTCAAAGGATGGCAACTTTATCAAAGCATTTAGATCCTATGGTTTTCCCACTACTATTTCCATCAGGTGAATGTGGTTGGACCCCAGGCTTTCAGCATCATGCTGATTTCTGTACTGCTCAATGTCATACTGTAACTACTATTTAGTTTTATGCAAGTAAATTAGCAGTGCGAAGAAACATATTTAATCCAATCCATTATGCGGGTAAACTTTTTCAACAGTATTTAATTCATGCTTACATTATTTATGAATCTGGTCGCCTAGATTACATTAGGAAAAACCAACGACACCTCAGAGTGGAATGCTATCAAGGTTTGCAAAACCATGTAAGAAATTTAGCCACTGATAGAAGAGTATGTGCAGGTAATACAGTCATTCTTCCATCTTCATTTACTGGTGGACCACGCCATGTGAATAAACTTTATCAAGTTTCAATGGCAATGGTACGTAAATTTGGTCGTCCTGTCGTCGTCATAACTTTTACATGCAATCCCAAATGGCCAGAAATACCAACCGAATTGGAACATTATCAATCGGCCGCGGACAGGCCTGATATAGTAGCCAAGGTTTTCCATCTAAAAGTCAAGGAATTTATTCATGATATGACTGAGAAACATGTTTTTGGAAAGGTAATTTGTTGGGTGTATACAATTGAACAGCAAAAAAGAGGACTCCCTCATCTACATGGTGTGTTTACACTTTGCAGCCAAGATAAGTTGTATACAGCTTCTGATATTGATAATGCCGTATATGCAGAACTACCCCATCCGAAGAACGGCTTTGTACCATATTATTTAAAAAAATAACATTCATGGACCATGTGGCGTACTTAATCCAAGATCAGTCTGCATGGTAGACGGTAAGTGCTCTAAAAAATTCCCCAAATCATTTAAAGATGCTACTGATAATAATTCCGCAGGCTACCCAGAGTACAGGTTACGTGATAATTTTTCTGAAAATCACGTTGTTCGGGATATACGTATCGACAATCGATTTGTTGTTCCATATAACGCATTCCTTAGCAAAAAATATGATGCTCATATTAATGTTGAAATTTGTTCCTCTTTGGATAGTATTTATTTATTTATACTGGGTTTTTAGAGATGTTCTCACTTATCTATACATGATCAATCTCACTCAATTTTACTTCTGGCTTTACATTTACCCGACAGCCAATCTGTTTATTTTGTAGAGGGGCGGGAGAAACAGGCTCTCAGGGAAGCATCTACAAGGAACACCTCTTTAACAGCGTGGTTCCAATTAAATCTTAAAGATATTGAGGGACGCTCTATTCTGTATCAAGATGTACCAAATAACTATGTCTTTTCAGCTGGTGAAAAGTGGACGAGGCGACAGCGGGGAGGCGGCAACATCATTGATGACATACGAGAATGGACGCAGTGCATGACGGAGGCTTCATTGTATTTGATGCCTAAAATTCTTAGACATCTATTTGTTTTAATTTTAATACAATGTATCCCTTCGATCTTCGGCTGAAGATTTTTTTCATCGTGGTGTTGCTGAAGAAACAGCGATTAATCTTTGTCTTTTAAACATACAGGATATTCTTATGAAGGAGAATTCATCTTGCAGAATGCAGGGCTTACCTGAACCTGATGAAAGTTGCAGTTTTGGACAAGTATCTGATTTTAATGTAATTTCTGAAAACACTTTAGGTGAATTGATGGCTGCCAAACTCAATGACGTACAACTTCAAGCATATATTTCTATTTTGGAATAAGTTTTTTTCACATGAAAATGATGACAATGAATGTTTCTTCATTGATGGCCCAGGCAAAACAGGGAAAACATACCTTTACTAAACTTTAATTCACACTCTAAGACGAAAAAGTAAAAGAGTTTTATCATACTGCTTTTAATTTACCCCTCAATTTACAGGACAATACAACATGTAAGGTCACATCAAAGAATCGGAAAATTATAACGTAAGCAGATATTATAATATGGGATGAAGCACCGATGGCAGGTGTAGCTTTAGAAGTAATTGAGCGTACTATACGTGATATCATGGGAAGTGATTCTGTCTTTGGTAACAAAGTTATTGTTTTGGGCGGAGACTTTCGTCAGATCCTTCCAGTGTGTCGACGTGCTTCAAGAGGACAATTAATTGCCGCTTGCATAAAAAGCAGCACACTTTGGTACCATTTCAAAACTTTTCAATTAAAAACAAATGTCAGAGCTTTAGAAAGTGAAAATATATTTTCTAAATGGGTTTTGGACTTGGAAGATGGCAAACTTCCTTCTGTAGAAGGAACATTAGAGTCATCTGTGCTTATTCCATATGTAAATATTTGCCAAGATATTATTCACTGTGTATACGGTGAGACACATACAACTGCTGATGCCTTAGTGATGAGTCAACGTACCATATTGGACCCTAAAAATAGTCATGTTTATGCAATCAATGAGGATGTACTTCAACGGAAAGCGCCCCTGAGGTAATATCTCACAAAAACGGTGCTATAAAAAATTTCCATAAAATTTACTAGAAATTTATTTTTTGGTGATGGCCTTTGTAATGGAACAAAAATGGTTGTTTTAAAAATTTCAGCTGTAACTTAATTCAAGCCAAAATCATTACGGGGAACAGAAAAGGTATAGTACATTTCATTCCTAGAATTTAAAACACTTTGTCGGATGTTACAATATAATTCAATATGTGCAGGAAACAGTTTCCAGTCAAATTAGCTTATGCAATGACCATCAATAAATCTCAAGGACAACTTGAACGGGGTGGACTGTTACTTCCTGAACCAGTATTTTCTCATCGACAGTATGAGCGCAGTCATCGTTATTTATACAAATTCTGACTGATTGGTATACGGATAATATTGTTTATAAAGAGATTTTTTCCTAATGAAAGTGTATAATATTATGTTGTAGATTGTAAAAAATAAAAGTATAATAAATTGTAGGTACTTGCTTAAAAAGTTTTTTTTTGTCCCTTGAAATGAAAATGACTCAATTTATCCCACCTGTAAGGTTTTCCCGCCTAAGAATTAAGAGAGTCTTGGTGTATTTACTTTGACAATCGTTAGGTAAGAGCGTAATATTATTTCACCCAAATATGTAGATTTTTAGGACTTATCCCAATAAAATAATTCTTAATATATGTATTTAAAAAAAATGTAATTACTTTGACAGTCTTTTGGTAAGAGTATATTATTTTACCAAAGTTATATGTAGGTAATATTGTTGATATTTTTTTTTATTTTCGAATTACACATAAATATTTTGCAATTTAATTTCGATTTAAAAATTAAATCATTTCGTTGGTATGGGAGAGGAAACATTTTTCTCATTGACGAGATTTATGTTGGGGTGAAGGGTGTTTAATGGTGCAGAATGTCTTACTATTATATATCTACCCATTGATCTAATATCTACCTATTAAATGTAACTGTTAGTATCACTTAAACCGGGCGAAGCCCAAACAGTGCCGCCCGCAGGGCCTAGCAGCAAAAAACCCGCTCCGCTAAGGTGATATTAATTTTTTTTAAAGATAAATTTGACCTTTTTTTAATAAAATAAAATCTGGTATTTTTTTCACTTCTTCGGGAAGACTATTAAAATATCTTATGCCTTTGTAAATGTAATTATTGTGCATTTGTTGTGTTGAAAATATAGGAATTTGGATGTTAAAATTATGCCTTAAGGATGAGTTAAATTTAAGTTTTTTTATTACAGTTTCTTTATATATTTGTAATATTGCATCTTTTTTATAGAGGTCTTCAATTTTTGGTACTTCGAAAATTTTTAACAATGATGCTGAAGAGAATGTTGGTTGTTTTTTCAAAATTACTTTAATAATTAGTTTTTGTACCACTTTTATAGAGCTTAAAATTTTTTCCCCACCCAATGATTCCATACTGAAGTAATGATTGGACTAGTGCGTAATAGACTTTTTTCAGGTTGTTTAGCTTGAGAACATTTCTTAATCTAATGAATATATAGATACATTTTCTAATGCGCTTAACAAGTTCACATATGTGTCTGTTCCATTTCATATGTTGGTCTACAATTACACCCAGGTACTTTATTTCAGTTGTTTGGTTTAGTATGGTACATGATTTATTACAAACATCTTTGTTACATTTTTTGTTGTGTATTATTATATGAATGTTGGGGTAAGTTTTGAATTTATTTATTGTGAATGGTATATAAACTGTTTTTTTGCGTTAATTGTAAGTAGATTTGTATCGAACCAGTTTTTTAGGATTTGGATGTCATTATTTGCATTTTCATTTACAATTTTCCAGTCATTACCCTTAATTATGATAATTGTATCATCTGCGTAAGATATAACTGTTCCACTGAGGTTTTGTTTAAAAATATCGTTTACGTACTTGATAAAAAGTAATGGACCCAAAACAGTACCTTGTGGTAACCCAAAATCACTTGTGAGTGGTAGACTAGATGCGTGATTAATTTTTACAACTTGTGTTCTTTGGTGAAGATAACTTTTTAGCCAATTTAATGCTGTGTCATTAAAACCCACGATCTTTAATTTTTGTATTAGTTTATATTATATATATTTTATTATATGTATATATACACAATAGGAAAAAATTTGTAATATGTTATGGAATTCTTCTAATGTACATTTTTAGTGGAGGTAATAAATTATTTTAATTAGGAAGTTTTGGTTTCTGTGTTTCAAATGTCAGTAGGTAGAGAATTGAATAGCTTAATAGCATTGTATTTAAAACTTGTTTGTCCATAGGAGGTTGGACAAACTGGGATGTTAAAAGATTTTACGCGTGACTATCTCAAGGCTCTAGTGCTTATTCGTTCTTCATACATATGGGTATTTTTAAATTTATGAAGCAGGATATTTTTTTAATATAATTTTTCAGGTTTGGAACATTTAGTGTCTTAAAAATAAAATCGGTTCTCGTTCCTAACGGGACTTTTAGGATAACCTTCAAAATTATTTTTTTAATCTTTGCTAAAGGCTCCAGGCAAGTATGTGTGGCACTACCTTAACTGATTATACCATATTCAAGAGACGATTGTATAAGAGCAGAGTATACATGTTTCAGTTGTTTTCTATTTAAAATATCCCTAACATTTTTTAAAGAAAAATTGATGAGTTTCCTCAGTTTTGTCGTTAGGTTTGTAACATGTATATTCCATTTGAGAATATCGTCTATATGAATACCAAGATATTTAATAGTATCAACTCTACTTATAGAAGGACAAGTACATGGGGTTATTACGGGGTTGCAGCAGTGCAGTTTGAGGCTTTTTTTGAGACGGTAAGAGCTTATTTGATATTCGAAATGTAACATTTTTTGTTTTGTCTGTATTCAGGGTTAATATGTGAGCAGCAAGCCAATTTTTAACAGTACGAAAGCCATTTTCTGCCGTTTTATAGACTTCATCCCAAGATTTAGCGTAAAATATCACAACAGTATCATCGGCAAAAGTTGTGATTTGTCCACAAATTTGTAGGTTGCATAGATCATTAAGAATAATAAGGGTCCTAAGATGCTACATTGTGGGATGCCACAGACCGTTTTTTGAGGACGACTGTAGGTACTTTTTATTTTAACGCAATGAGTTCGATCCGTTATATACGTACAAAATAATTGCAGGACTGAGTCCGATAATCCTATCCTCTTAAGTTTATCTAAAAGTATTTTATGATTCACAGTGTCAAACGCCTTTGCAAGATCTATGAAAATTGCTAAACATTTATTTCATCTGCCTACATTATTTATTATGAAGTCTGTAACGTTGGCGATGGCATCTGAAGTTGATAAGTTTTTGCGAAAACCAAACTGGTTTGCTGATAATATTTTAATAGAGTCAATCTGTCAAGTTGATCTCTCAGTAGTCCTTCAACAATTTTTGAGACTGCACTTAGAACACAAATTGGTCTGTAATTGGTAATTTCAGTTTTTTTCCACCTTTAAAAATTGGAGTGACTATACCTTGCTTTAATACATTAGGGAAACAACTGTGAGTGAAGCTTTTATTGATTAGAAATTTAACGGGAAAGGCTGTATGCGATTTCAGCGATTTTAATAGTTGACTTGGAATTTTGCCATTTCCAGGTGATGTCCTCTCTTCCAGTGAGTCTATTTCTTTGATAATATCCTCGATTAATACCTCTTTTAGAGAGAATTTTTTTAATGTTTCTTTTGGGAGATTATCATCTGATGATGGCATTTTAAAGCTGTTTGTAAAAAAGGTATTTGCATGATCGGTAATAGTCTTCGGGTCCGAGTCAAAAGTCACACTCTGACTATCAATTGTGAGTTCTTCAATTTGACCTTTAAATTGCATTGAATGAGTTATCTCTTTGCCAAATCTTTCTGGAGTCATTATTACATTCCATTATTTTTCATGCGTAGTATTTATTCTTTGCATGTTTAATTAGTTTAGTACATATATTTCTATATTTCTTGTAGTAAGTAATTATTTGGATCATTCCTAATTTCTTTGTGTATGTTGTCTGTTTTCCTAATACATTTTAATAGTTAAGGTGTAATCCATGGTCTTGTGATTGTATTTTTTTATTCGGTACCTCTTTGAGATTGGCGTGTAAATTTATTTGGTTTTGAATAAAATTGGTGAAATAATTCCATACCGTATTACTATTGGTAATTGAGTACAAATGTTCCCATTTTTCTTTTTTTATGTTGAGTACAATATTGTATTCCAGTCGATTCTATTTTTCATGTTAGGTACAATAACGGTTTCACCTTTTATTTTATTTTTATTTACAACTTCCAATATTGTAGAGTAGTGGTCTGTTACTGTGGATTCATATAATACAGTATTTATGGGTAGTTTCGTTCTATTACAGCGCCCTTGAGGTGTTTTTGCACAAAAACGGCGCTATACAAGTCATCCAAGTATTATTTTTTTTTCTTTTTATGCTTCCGATTTTGTTGTCCGGGTTAAATCTTCCCCATAGGAAAAACTAAACCCTTCCACTCACTTTTCCACATATGATCAGCTAGTCAATCAACACTATGCAAGTGCATTATATAACTAAAATAAATACAAAACAATACAAGAACAACAACACGTCAACTCACCAGAGATCAAATGGGAAAAAAAATTCACCGACTCAGTTATGTTTAATTACCAAATTTTGGTGAATTATTTTTAAAACTTGATTGTGCCTAAATGTATACTCGGACGGTGCTAATATAGAACATCCCGATATAATATGTTCTATAGTTTCCGGAAAAGCCAAACATTTTCTACACAAATCATCAATTTGATTATATGCTTTCTATAATTTTTAGTATTAATGACTCTATCCTGAATGGCAAGCATAAATCCTTCTATTTCTGCGCTCAACTCTCCAATACTCAACCATTTGTTTGACGAAAATTTGTCAACATACGTTTGGTTGAGAAAATTGAAGTGTTTTGCGTGTAAAATTTTATTTGACCAGGAATCTAATAGTTCCTGGTTGGGATTTATAAAAATGTTGGCATTCTCATCGTATAAATTTAAAGGTGTAATATTTCTATCTGCCTTGCAAATTATTTTGTGCATTTCTGAGCTATGAGCTTTCCTATGGAAAAAAGTTCTTAGCATTTCTACCTGATTATGTTTCAAAGAAGTTATTTTGACTATGCCTCTACCTCCTAAATTTCTAGGTAAATTAACTCGTTCCATAGCTGAATTTGGATGATGGCAATTAAATTTTATTAGCGTAGTTCTAATTAATCTTTCTAAGTTATCTAAATCTGTATTAGACCATTTAATTATGCCAAATGAGTACGTTAATAGAGGTATTGCCCAAGTATTTATTGCTTTTACTAAATTTTTAGCAGATAGATTGCATTTTAAAATTTTCCTGATCCTAGTTTGAAATTTAATCCTAATATCATTTTTAATACTAGTATGGCCTAATCTATTTGATTGTGGGTATCCTAAATACTTATAAACCTCATCCCTTTTCATACTAGTAATTTGGAAATTTCTAAATATACTCTCGTCCCCATCTACAATTTTGCCTTTCTCTATATGGATCGTTCTACATTTATCTAAACCAAAAGTCATTTTGATATCATCTGAAAAGTTTTTAACTACCTCGATCATTTTCTCTAAATTTTGTTCAGAATTCGAAAATAATTTTATATCATCTGCTAGGTTTATGGATAAACCGGTATCGAACCTGGTTAAATATATTGGCTAAGCTCAGTAGAAAGGTAAAGCAGATGAGATTCGTGTACGATCAGGGGTGGGCAGTTCCTTTGATCATCAGCTCGACCATCGGTCAGGAGGTTGGAAAGGCCATCACAATAATAACACATGGGTAGAAAGGCACAAGGTATATTAATCATCACGAGAAATACAGGGTTGACATAGATCTCTCTACTCTCTTCCTAAATTGACGACAGGATGAAGCGTGGATTTTACATGAATTTAATTGGTTGAACACAAGAAAGGGGGTTTACTGAGAAAGCTTACGATTCCTGGTTCGGATGATGGGTGGCGGCGTGACGTATCGAGCTGGCACTGCCCGTGCCCCAAAGGGCCGGTGATACAGGGCTGGTGTGGTGAAGCACAAAATGATCGGACGGAAGCGTGGTCCGACGAACAAAGGTTAACTTAGAATGTTGAATCATGTTAGTGACTTGACTGCGCGTGATATTAATTATTAACTGGAACAAGATCACGGCTGTTCCTAATATTACGTAATCGGCGCGTGATATTAATTATTAACTGGAACAAGATCACGGCTGTTCCTAATATTACGTAATCGGCGCGCGATATTAATTGCGAGCGGTTTCGGTTCGCTCTGCAAGGGACGCTGTCGATGTCCCGAAGGTCGGTTCTAGACTGCCGAGCGCGGCGGTGGCGAGCAGTGTTGAGCCGTGAACGCTCTGGGTGGTCCGTGCCGATCACGCGGGGCTGTGTGTCGTTTGTCACGTACACCGCGACTTTTTGCATGGGGAAAGTGGGGTTGGTGTGCATCCTTTTTATAGGGTGACTTGTATTACGTAACACATCCATAAATAATAAATGCGAAATTGTACTACTCTCCCTTGTATTACCCTTAACTTTTATTCCAAACTTGCTTTTAATTAACATTTTAGATAGAGGATTCAATGCTAAGCAAAACCAAAGAGGACTCAATGAGTCTCCTTGAAAAATCCCTATTTTAATTGAAATGCCCGGTATTACTATTTTCTTACCTTTTAAATTGATAAGTAAATTGGTATTCCAAAAGGACATAATATTTTCCAAAAAGCTAATAATAATGGGGTTAATTTTAGATTATTATTATTATTATTATTATATGGTCGATGCAAGAAAGAGTTTCTTCAGTACGTTAGTTGATGTAACTAACAAGACCGTAGTAGCTTGTGGTATTGACGTAATCGTCTCTTTGAGGATGACCATTTTCTAGAATATTTATATTTGTGTCTCCAATTACAAACAGCGTACTACAGTGTTTTAGTTAAAATAAAAAAAGTTACAAGTGAAGTGAGGAAGTTTGTAATATTGGGTGCGGATGGGGATCTTTAAATAGCATATATATTAATCTCTGAAATAGCTTGTATGTGTAGACAATTGGAGTCATTGATTTTAATTTCTTTGGTAGTGGTTTTCAGATTGTTTTTAATGTAAACTACAATTCCATCATTTCGTTTAGTATTATACGAAGTATGCAATGGTAGCCTTCTATATTTTTTGGCGTATAAGAATTTATTAATTTAATTCTGTTAGGATCATAATATCAAATTCAACGTTTAATTTTTTATGTTTATAAGAAATCCCTCGTTTTTATTGATGCCTCTTATATTTTGGTGTATTATTTTTAGACACAGTTTTATGTTGCTTATGTTCGTAGTAACAGTTTCATTTTCAAGTAGATGGTTTGTGAGTTCTTCCAGATCGTTATCCAATTTGAGTATATTATGTACGTCAACGATAAAGTTAAGTTTTAAATTGTTAGTAAATCTCTTTCATATTTTATGTTTACTATTTTAGATTCGGTTGTCTTCCTTGTGAAAAATTTCCCATTTTTGAATCAGGTATATTGGTGGTTTAATTTCTGGGCTCGCTTTTTGGTCTTCCATGACAAGTCCTTGTTGTATGCAGACAACACTTCACCTATGTATAAGGCTGAGCTTAGTTGCTTAGTTTTGTTCTTTGCTGCAAGACAGGTTTGAATGCTGGAATTCTTGAATTTAATTATTATTTTTCTAGGAAAACCATGACTACGGTCAGTAACGCGATAAATGTCTGAAAAGTGTTCATGCCTGATTTCAATAACTAGCTTATTGGCAATATCCTTTACCGTTTCAACCGGGTTGTCGTTTGTATTACAAGGTATTTTGCTCTAATTCAGCAAACCGAATATCAATATGGTTTATTCTTGAGAGGTCTTATTTTTTTTTCCATTTCTATTTTTATACCCGCCAGGTCGTTTAATTTGGCTAGTATTTCATCATATTTGAGTGATATGAAATCGGTAGCTTTTTAAGTTTATGCCGTCTCTTTTTAAATTTTTTTGAACATTTATTTTTTTAAATAAGAAAAATTTGCTGTCTATATAATCAAAAAGAGTCTGATCAATCTCCATTGGAAAGGGACTCGGTGATGTAATGACATTATTTTTTGATTTCGAGCGAGTGTTTTCTAATGGCATTGTTGTTGTGTGGACTTGTTTCTTTATGTTCACAATGTACGGACAGCTGGATTGATCGATTGTACCATGTGGTAATTATTTAATGAACACTTACAAAACTTCACTTGTTCACATGTATTTTCGGTAAATATTCGGAATCGCTGGACACGGATTATACGAAATATTTTTAAACAAAACCTCCTGATTTACCTTAATTAGTAATGAAATGAATCTGACTGCATTTGGGAAATTTTTAATTTTATCATTTTAATTTTTAATTACGTAAAATGAAAATTGCCTTTCATTGTATGGGATGACATCTGGAATGATTTCTGTCGAAGACATTTTCTTTTGTTGGTATTCCTGATATGAGTGGCTAGAATTTTAACCATTTACTGTACGCAAATACTAAGTAGGTACTATTTTAGCCAAACTCGAAAAATAAAATAAAGATATTTAGGTATGTTTTATAAATAAAGAAAAATTAGAAAGGTTAGGTTAGGATAAAGGTTGGGTTAAATTGGTTACGTTAGGATATAGGTCAGGTTGGATTATTGTAGGTTAGGTTAGGATAAAGGTTGGGTTATAATAGGTTAGGTTAGGTTGGATTATTGTAGGTTAAGTTAGGTGAGATAGAGTTGTTATAGGTTAGGTTGGATTATTAGGGGTTTGGTTGGGTTATTACAGGTTAGGTTAGTATATAGGTTAGGTTAGGTTGGGTTAGGTTAGGATATAGGTTAGGTTAGGTTGGGTTATTATAGGTTAGGTTAATTTTAATTTTAGTATTTTAATTTTTAATTACGTAAATCGAAAATTCAATTTCGTTGTATGGGATGACAGCTGGAATGATTTCTGTTGATAACATTTTCTTTTGTTGGTATTCCTGATACGAGTGGCTAGATTTTTTACCATTTACTCTATGCAAATACTAGGTAGGTACTTGAAAAATAAAATATTTTTATGTTACAAAACATAAATTATTTATATATAGGTATTATAATACTTATTGTTTTATGTAACCTAACCCATAATAACCCTACCTAACCTAACCTATATTAATCCAGCCTAAACTAACCTAACATAAATCCTAACCTAACCTATACTAATCCAACCTAATCTACAATAACCCAACCCAACCTAACCTAACCTATAATAATCTAACCTTACCTATAATAATCCAACCTAACCTAACCTAACCTATTATAATCTAACCTAACCTATTATAATCTAACCTAACCTATTATAATCTAACCTAACTTATAATAATCCAATCTAACCTAACCTATAATCATCCAACCTAACCTAACCTATATCCTAACCTAACCCAACCTAACCTAACCTATATACTAACCTAACCTATAATAACCCAACCTAACCTAACCTATATCCTAACCTAACCCAACCTAACCTAACCTATATACTAACCTAACCTAGAATAACCCAACCTAACCCCTAATAATCCAACCTAACCTAACCTTACCTATAACAACTCTATCTCACCTAACCTAACCTACAATAATCCAACCTAACCTAACCTATAATAACCCAACCTTTATCCTAACCTAACCTACAATAATCCAACCTGACCTATATCCTAACCTAACCAATTTAACCCAACCTTTATCCTAACCTAACCTTTCTAATTTTTCTTTATTTATAAAACATACCTAAATATCTTTATTTTATTTATCGATTTTGGCCGAAATTGTACCTACTTAGTATTTGCATAGAGTAAATGGTAAAAAATCTAGCCACTCGTTTCAGGAATACCAACAAAAGAAAATGTTATTAACAGAAAGCATTTCAGCTGTCATCCCATACAACGAAAGTGAATTTTCGATTTACGTAATTAAAAATTAAAATGCTAAAGTTAAAAATATCCCAAATGCAGTCAAATTCCTTTTATAGTAATTAAGGTAAATCAGAAGGTTTTATTTAAAAATATTTTATATAATCCTCGTCCAGCGATTCCGAATAATTACCAATTTCCCAAATGCAGTCAGATTCATTTTATAGTCATTGAGGTAAATCAGAAGGTTTTATTCAAAAATATTTCGTGTAATCCGTGTCCAGCGATTCCGAATAATTACCGTATTTTTTTGTAAAAACAATACTTTTCAATGTTTAAAACGGGAGCTCTCAAAACAAGCTGTTAGCAACCTTAGAACTATAAAGTATGGAAGATAAATTTGTAGTTACTTGTACAGATAATTATTAATGATGGATGAAGGTAGACAAATTAAGGAAAGAATTCAACCATAAAAATTTTGCCTGTAAAAACAATTCACAAATAAAAATTATTGATTTTTATTAATAACAAGAAAAATATTTTTTGTCTATTCTTTCGTGCTCGCGAATGTTGCTAACTGACCATAGATCACATAGTCAGTCAATATCGTAATGACAGGGCTTTATCAAGCTCAAGTGCTAGACCTTAAGTAAGAACAACAGAAGAACAATAGAAGTTCAACAGGGTTTAAAGTTCAATAACAATCAAAACGAATTTATGAACAGAACCTGCAGTTGGTACAACAAAAACCTTGCAAATATAGACATACGTGCCGACATATTCACTGCTAGTTACTATAGTTACAGAAGTTCATTGTATCACATTTTATATATGAAAAGCACAAAATCATAATGATTAATAACGATTAATAATTAACGAGCAATTTCCCTCGTTTCAAATATAGGCAAAATATTTGAAAAAATTGTAAAATCACAACTAATGGAATTTGTTGAAAACAACAAAATACTTCACAACAACCAATACGGATTCTGAAAAGCGCGAGGCATAGAAGATGCAATTGCAAATCTCAGATCTCGCATATTCGAAAGCCTAGACACGAGCAAAAAATGTGCTGGTATTTTCATAGATCTGAGAAAAGCTTTTGACAGTATATCCCACACAAAACTTATGGAAAAATTAGAAAATCTGAACATTAAAAAGAATGTAGCAAATTGGATAATAAGCTACCTAAATAATCGCCCTCAATATGTCAAAATAAACAATGTATATAGCAATGAAGATACATCTAATTATGGAATCCCACAAGGTACGGTACTGGGTCCAATATTATTCATCTTATACGTAAATGCGATATTTTCTCAAACACTTCTAGGTAATATAACCTCTTATGCTGACGATACAGTCATCATTGAAAATGACAATACACGGGAATTAGTAAAACTAAAAGCAACAGAAAACATAAACACTCTTAAATACTGGTTTGACATAAACTTACTATCTCTAAATAGCGAAAAAACTCATGTTATACCATTTGCAATAAAACCAAATGATGTTCCAAAAAATTTTGACCTAATTATACACGACAATTTGAAAAAAAAAACATAAAAACTGTACAATAAACTGTTCCACATTGAAAATTTCAAATAAAATTAAATACTAAGGACGGGTTGTTTCGGAGAATTTGAACAATTCATCAAATTTCAACGTTTATTTACGGGTTCTGTGAAAGTCCTATTCAAATTCTGTTATTATATCATTATAGGCTAGTTGCTTGACAGAACTGAAATAAAAACAGAACTTAAAAATATCTTTCACAGAACTTGAAAATTAACTTTGAAATTTGAAGAATTGTTCAAATTCTCCGAAACAACCCGTCCTTAGAAATAATAATAGACAAAAACTAAGGACGGGTTGTTTCGGAGAATTTGAACAATTCATCAAATTTCAACGTTCATTTTCAAGTTCTGTGAAAGATTTTTTCAAGTTCTGTTTTTATTTCAGTTTTGTCAAGCAACTAGCCTACAATGATATAATAACAGAACTTGAATAAGTCTTTCAGAGAACCCTAAAATGAACGTTGAAATTTGATGAATTGTTCAAATTCTCCGAAACAACCCGTCCTTAATCTGGAAAGATCAAATCAACCAAACCGTCAACAAAATAAGAAAATTAATTTTTGTATTTTAGAAAATTCGAATTTTTTTCTCATTGGAAATTCTAACATCAGTCTACCACGCTTTAGTACAATCAAATCTCCTATACGCTGTAATCAGCTGGGGAGCTGCATACAAAAACAATATACCCCCTGTTGAAGTTGTACAACGTCTAATTATAAAAATAATATTTAAAATACCAAGAGATTATCCAACACACCAAATTTTAGAAGAATTTAAAGTATTAAAATTTAATGATCTTGTCCAAAAAAACATAATAACTCAAATAATAAAAGATTAACAAAATCACAGCTTTTTAACTGAAAGTCGTACTCGTCAAAAACACAAAAATGTAACACCACTTTTGCTCAACATCATTACATATATCTAGGGAAAAAATACTTCAACAGCCTACCCGAAAATATCAGAACAATAGAAAACGATAAACACCTACTAAAAGCAATTAAAGAGAATTTCAATGTAAAAATACCAAAATAATGAAACTATTTTTTAATTAATTATAAATTTTAAAATTCATAATTACAAACACTAAATATTCTTAATCTGATAATCTAGTCTCCTTCAACGGAAGCAATCTTCCGAACAGGCCTTCCATTGATATGCTTGGTATAACTATAAGTGACCAGCTCAGGTACGGGGGCTCCATCGAAGCCAGAGTAAAGTTGGCCTCTCAGAAGCTGGGCGTACTGTACAGGGCTCGCAGATACTTTAATAATACACAACTGCTGACCCTGTACAAATCGCAAGTGCGCCCTACTGTCGAATTTGGCAGCCATCTCTGGTCCGGAGCCCCTAAATACCTGAAAAAAACCCTAGACTCTGTGCAAAAACGGGCGGTCCGTTTGATAGATTCCCCAATCTTAACAAACGGACTGCAATCTTTAGAGCACAGGCGTCAGGTAGGTATGCTGTCCTTGTTCTATCGGTATTACAATGGAAGATGCTCTGGGGAACTAGCGTCATTGATCCCTTAGGCACCGGTGCGTAGTCGGGATACACGCCAAACGCGTGCCCAACATTTGTACACAGTTGACACTTGTCACATGAGAACGGGTCGCTTCTACGATTCGTTCTTAAGTTCAACAGCTCGGCTGTGGAACGAGCTGCCGGCTCTGTGTTTCCTCCCTCCTACAACATGGGACTCTTCAAGACCCATGTTCACTCCTTCCTCTCCACAAAAAGACCCTCCACACAGCATCCCCAAAGATGACATAGGCCCTGAGGGAAATTATTTTCTTCAGGGCCTCCTGTGTGGAGTTAATATAAAAAAAAAAATCTTGATGCTTACCACTCTTCTAGACACAAGCGCCAGCTTCTATAGAAGAGGAACATTAAAAAATCAAAAGCAGTGCAAACGAATTGTATGAATTATTTTTGTAAACATTATTGATTATACTCTGTAAATTGATTAATTATTTTATAAATACTTATTTAAAAAAAATAATTGTACCTTATTTTATCTTTAAATTGCTAATTTATAATTTTTTTAATTTCACTTACCCAGCAACATTCCCTCATCCCTTTTCTCCCCCATCCCGCTACAACGCCAAAACCTGTCTCCCACTCCCACATCCGTCCTGTATACTTATAAACACATATATTCTTGTATAAAGCATTATATAGGTGTATTACATTTGTTCTACTTTTTAATAGTGTTACTTATAAACACATATATTCTTGTATAATGCATTATATAGGTGTATTACGTTTGTTCTACTTTTTAATACTTTTTACTTAGTTCGGCTTTTAAATTTGTTACTTAGTCCTGCTTTTTATATTTTAGCCTACATCCACTAAACACTTAGTTGTATATTACCAAATCAACCATCTGTGTACATTTATATAGTTGGTCTGGTTCTTTTGCATCCTCCTTTGTATATTAAATTAATATTAAGACTGTTTATGTTCCATAAAACAAATAAATAAATAACGGATAGACTGCCCCTTCAATTTCACAGTTCGGTATCCAAATGAAGGAACCAAAAGATAGTGAACCGTCATGTTGTTTCTCCAAATAATTGTTTGAAGATTTGTATTTGATTTGTTGAGAATCCTTCCTGATGAGCATGGACGTCGGTAGGTGGAAGAGGAGGGGGGTTCCGTTTTTTATTTTATTTTTGAACGTTAACTCCGCACGGGACGCCCCGATAGAAAATAAGTCTCCAAACCACGATTAAATGGCAGCACTATCTTGGACAAGCACATTCAGTAAAATTATAGAAAAAAATGTGGGTTGTTTTTTTTCTGTAGATTTTACGGCTTTTTAAAGGGTCCCCACACATATCATTCTAATGAGCCCCCAGAAACGCCGTTACACGTCAGCTTGTACGAAGATACTTTAAGCTGCCCACAATAGCTTAGAATCTGGCGACTCTCCCGTTGATGAGAATTCACCATCTAGTTTTATGCGAAAAGTAGGTAACGATTTAACAGGTAACTGGCGATGAGTTGAATCATCGGGATAAGTACACAAGATGTACAGAGTAGTTGTTGATGAAATTAGATAGAACTGGCAGCCTCTCGCTGCTCCTTTCCTTTCCGCTTCTATCTCAGTCTTGGTGCTTTGTCTTAGCATACATGCACGCGCAATGGGCAGAGGTAATTTATTGTATAATGTATTTGTAAATGTAGAAATTGCGTTGGATATCTGTTCCGGTGGCTGGAGGCGGGAGGTATGTGGCCGCACTACAAAAACCGCTGAATGCAATCAATGCTCGGACAGGGTTACCACAAGGACGTCGCACGGGCCCACGCTCACAAATATTTATGTCCAATGAAGTCCAACCGACTTTTTCATTTTTTTTTAATATTTACAATACGAAATAAGCATGTGAACAAGGCATCCCCAATTAGGAATGAGAGAGTATGACGAAGAGAGAGACGGAGAAAAGGTAGATGGGGAAGTACTTGTCTGTTAAGATATGGTCATTAATGATAGTTTTTATTTTTTTATGTGAATACCGCACAAGCGTCCCAACTGCTCCCGTCCATCTGAAGCCAGTGAGACTACAGCATCCCCAATTATTGGTGTATGTTGTGAGGCTGAAGGTAGTAGAGAAAATAAGGAGATGGATAATACGGTTAAAGCCATTTCAAGCAACGTTTCAATTCTGAATGGTGGCATTGTCCTTCATCAGGACGATTCTGAGAATAGGTATCTTCTACTGAAAGTATTTGCTAGGGCAAATAGAACCGTAGGTCCGTCTATTACACGTCGTATACTTTTGTATTCATTTTTAAGCCATTTCCAGCAACTTTTAAATTCTGAATAAGAGTCAAACACCCCTGCTGTAATATTTAGAAAATCTATGCACTAATATTGTCGAGAAATAAAAAAAATATAAAATACGATCATTAATAATACGATAATTTTAAAGTACAAAAAGTTTTTACAGTTAGGTTCATTCTAATATTAAAAAAAAAACACTTTCACTGAAGTTTTCTTCTCTGAATAACAAGTTTAAATCGCGAGATATGCAATCAATTCATCTGCGTTCGACTCAACTCTGGTTGCGATACCTACATATTACATATTCTGCCGACTCTTCTGCTAGTTTTTCTCTTGCCAGCCCTGCTTAGAATAATGACGTTCTCAACGGGCGAAAACTGAGTTGAAAAAAAAACGAATGAATCATAATGAATTAGGCCGTATATCGGTCAGGCTGCAAACAGCCAGTTGTCCGGCGGTCGCGAAAGAGTAAGCAGTACCTCTGCAGTGCACATCCACCTGTTCAGATATAGCCAAAAGTTATAAAATACAATATTAAAACAGTGTATTATAAATAATAGAGCTAAGATCGCAAAGCAAATTTGTCCGTGAAAGATATTTAGAAACACTCAAAAAATTTTACATACAATAAAAATCTGTAAATAAAAAGTGCTACGTTCTCAAAAAAAAAAACATTTAGTGACTGTCTAGATAAAAAGTTATAATATTTTTGTTTTCAAGACCTAAATAACTGCGTTTGAAAAACAAAATCGTTCATAACAGATATTGAATACGGTTTTACACAAGTGAAATAATTATTTTTAAAACAGTGGTTATTTGTGATATATTTTTTTAATGTTGTAATTTATTTTAATATTCACGTAGTGTCTGTGAGGGTGACCGGAAAACTCATCAAGATGACAATTTAACACGCCTTTAAAAAGTCATGAAAAGGGATGAAAAAAACTAGATTAAACAGGTTACGAAGGTTATAGTATATAACTTTTTAAATGTGTGTTGAATTGTCATTGTGTTGAGTTATCATGGAACCCTCTGTGAGGGTAGGCAGAGCGGATAGACCTCCAAGAGTAGCGGATATATCGCATGAATGAAGCTTTGTGCAATAAGCGGAAATGGTTTTGATTTTAAGTTATAGGAAAAAAAAATGCATTTTTCTTCGTAGTGAGTTGCTTAATTCATTTTAACTTCTTTGTATCTAGCACGGTTGATCGATGAAGGATTAAACGATAATGTCGATAACTTGTTATCGTCTCTAGCATGACTGCAGATCACCAACGAACAGGCAACAGTTCATAACGACTAATTTATTTTAATTTATTCGACGTTTACTTTTTGCAAGTTAGCGAATTCAAAGTGTCCAAGGAAAGTACGTTATAAATCGGTAGTAATTCGGAGGGCCTTAAAGATACACATTTTGTAAATGGGAGAAAATACAAAAACCACCAAATCACAGTCGAACTTTTCAGTACCAGAACGCGTCGTGAAAACAACCCGTTCTCTAGTGTGAAATGTACGTTTACATGGTGCGTTTGGCGTGTCTCAATGGCGAAGGTCTCAATTCAATTACTATATTCATTTTAATTCTGCTTGATTAATGTTAAGTAAAACAATATCCGAAGTGATTCTATTTCACCATCAAAACAGCTTTCCCGATGTGAATTACCGATAGAACAAACACATTATCCCTGACATCCGTCTTTCGAAGTTTGCATTCCGTCTTTTCAAATTTTCAATTATTAATTTTAATTTAGCCATTTGTACATTGAAGTTTACAAGTGTCTAGTTTAGCCATTTGTACATCGATGTTTACAAGTATCTAAATTAGTCATTTGTACATCGAAGTTTACAGATGTCTAATTTAGCCATTTGTACATTGAAGTTTGCAAGTGTCTAGTTTAGCCATTTGTACATCGATGTTTACAAGTATCTAAATTAGTCATTTGTACATCGAAGTTTACAGATGTCTAATTAAGCCATTTGTATATTAAAGTTTGCAAGTGTCTAGTTTAGCCATTTGTACATCGAAGTTTACAGATGTCTAATTAAGCCATGTGTACATTAAAGTTTGCAAGTGTCTAGTTTAGCCATTTGTACATCGATGTTTACAAGTATCTAAATTAGTCATTTGTACATCGAAGTTTACAGATGTCTAATTTAGCCATTTGTACATTGAAGTTTGCAAGTGTCTAGTTTAGCCATTTGTACATCGATGTTTACAAGTATCTAAATTAGTCATTTGTACATCGAAGTTTACAGATGTCTAATTAAGCCATTTGTACATTAAAGTTTGCAAGTGTCTAGTTTAGCCATTTGTACATCGATGTTTACAAGTGTCTAAATTAGTCATTTGTACATCGAAGTTTACAGATGTCTAATTTAGCCATTTGTACATCGAAGTTTACAGATGTCTAATTTAGCCATTTGTACATCGAAGTTTACAGATGTCTAATTTAGCCATTTGTACATCGAAGTTTACAGATGTCTAATTTAGCCATTTGTGCATCGATGTTTATAAGTGCCTAATTTATTATTTATTACATACATATAATTTACATTTTTATTTTTCATTGCATTTTCTTAAAATGGTTCCAATAATCCGGCTTGAATCTATCAATAGGTGTAGACTTTATGGTTTCCGGCAGCGCAATATAATATTGTATTTCTTTGTTCAGTAAAATATTTTGTGTGTTGGCTTTGTCATTTTTGGTAGCCTAATTGCATTGCACTTTCTTGTATTGGATACGTTTGTGAATGTCCTTGTCGAATATAATATTTTTTTTTGTAATAGGTTGCTTATTATTTTATGTATAAATATCATCATGTTCAAGATCAGCATCTGTTTCACTGTTAGCCAATTAAGTTCCTTTAACAATTTAGTAACTTTTGAAATTCTATTTAGCCTTACTGAGAAAACTTACTGATACGAATTACTGTTGATATATTTAAAATCTGGTCAAATTATTCGTTTTTCTGTTAAAAATGGGTCTCCGGGCCTATAACGAATGAATTGAAAATTTCCTAAAAAAGTATCAGTCAAAACCGCGGAACACGTGTTCATAGAAATACTGACATACAGATTTATTAGATGAACATATTAGGAAAAGAACACGTGTTCTCGATATATTCTGAAAGACTAATATTTTATCAGGAAGTTAGCATGCTGTCACCTTTTTAACAGGATCATTTCAATCTGTGTAGTATTTTAATTGCTTTCGAGAATTTACAACTAATTTTGTTCTCTTACAAAAACTTGTAAAGATATCATACTCGTAGTTGCGTTCGATTTGTTATAACAGCTTACCCCTTCGGGAGATATCTATAGCGTCTTGCGGTTCATCGACTACATCACTGTATATCCGTAATAGCAGGTTGAGAGGGAAGATGAAAACAGTTCATACCAAGCCATTTTCATATATTCTACCCTTGTCCTGTTCGGATCCCCTCCCTTCGACAAGGCGCCTCCAAATGTCTCTTTCCTGGGTTACTTCAGCGGCATCTGTCTAGTAGTCCCAACTCCTCCTCGCATAACCTCTGAGTCTGGAGTAACATTCCCCATCTTGGGGGCTGGAGCGGCCCGCTGGACGCCTTCCCTCGAGAATTGCAATCTTCATTTGATGTGGAAGTAATTCTTTTGGCATTCTTATGAGTCCAAACGTTAAAAGGGATGTTTTAAAACTAATTCCGGCGTAGTTCTGATTTTTTCTACGTGTACGTTTTTGTGGTGTTTCTCAGATCTTAGTTTTGCCCAAAAAAAAATTGACGGAATTTGAGTTACAGTTGAAAATATGAAAAAAAATTCTCGGTTTTTTATTATGACTCAAAAACTACAAACTTTGGGAAAACATTATTCTTTACAAAACATTAGTCTTGAGTTATAATAAAAAAACCTTTTTTCCATGTTTTTCGACAATAACACCACAAAAAACACAAATGTGGAAAAAATCAGAAAAACTCAACAGCAACAGTAATTACTGGACTTTAAATCTATTATCCAAGTCATTGGTGAATTTGAAGCAATATAATGTTTTATTTTTAACGCATTTTAAAATAGCGTTTTCGTTTTTGTTTTGTTGCTTTGTTCTGATTGTAATTAAGGCTATAAAGATATTTTTTCATAAATTAAAATAATAGTAAAAAATAATCAGGAATTAAGAAGAGGGTAAGAAAAAAACATTTATTTTTAAAATTTTTAGTGCATTGTCTCATAGGACATTCACTAACTAATTCGAAAACGACCTAAAGAATTGCATAATAATCGAGATATGAATGAGTTATCTAGAACATATGTAAGACTCTCTCATATAGAAATAAACGGTGAAAGTAGTATCAATTCGACTATAAGTTATAGTGATTTGTTTCGGGCTATTATGCCGTGTTGCGCTACCTTTTAGTCAACGTTTCGTCATCATCAGGGCAGATGTGTAATGATTACACATCTGCCTTGATGATGGACATTACAATGCTGTCCGAAACGTTGGCCAAAGAAGGAGGTAGCGCAACACGGCATAATACCCCAAAACAAATCAATATAATACTTTTGGCCGTGAAAATCTCAAATCACAACTGGACCATGTTGACAAATGTCTGAAAAAAGTGCATAGAAAAAATTTAATGGGAAAATCTGAAAGTTACCAAGAAGAACTTTTCTTGATAAATATCTGTAAAAGACAAAATAAACGTACTGTTATTTGGTAATGACTAAAAGAATGTATAGAAATTCGTCGGTAATTGATAAAATATGAATGGAACTTATATTAGACACGATTAAAACTGTGAGACAATATGAATGGAACTTATATTAGACACGATTAAAACTGTGAGACAATATGAATGGAACTTATATTAGACACGATTAAAACTGTGAGACAATATGAATGGAACTTATATTAGACACGATTAAAACTGTGAGACAATATGAATGGAACTTATATTAGACACGATTAAAACTGTGAGACAATATGAATGGAACTTATATTAGACACGATTAAAACTGTGAGACAATATGAATGGAACTTATATTAGACACGATTAAAACTGTGAGACAATATGAATGGAACTTATATTAGACACGATTAAAACTGTGAGACAATATGAATGGAACTTATATTAGACACGATTAAAACTGTGAGACAATATGAATGGAACTTATATTAGACACGATTAAAACTGTGAGACAATATGAATGGAACTTATATTAGACACGATTAAAACTGTGAGACAATATGAATGGAACTTATATTAGACACGATTAAAACTGTGAGACAATATGAATGGAACTTATATTAGACACGATTAAAACTGTGAGACAATATGAATGGAACTTATATTAGACACGATTAAAACTGTGAAAAAATATGAATGGAACTTATATTAAACACGATTAAAACTGTGAGACAATATGAATGGAACTTATATTAGACACGATTAAAACTGTGAGACAATATGAATGGAACTTATATTAGACACGATTAAAACTGTGAGACAATATGAATGGAACTTATATTAGACACGATTAAAACTGTGAGACAATATGAATGGAACTTATATTAGACACGATTAAAACTGTGAGACAATATGAATGGAACTTATATTAGACACGATTAAAACTGTGAGACAAAATGAATGGAACTTATATTAGACACGATTAAAACTGTGAGACAATATGAATGGAACTTATATTAGACACGATTAAAACTGTGAGACAATATGAATGGAACTTATATTAGACACGATTAAAACTGTGAGACAATATGAATGGAACTTATATTAGACACGATTAAAACTGTGAGACAATATGAATGGAACTTATATTAGACACGATTAAAACTGTGAGACAAAATGAATGGAACTTATATTAGACACGATTAAAACTGTGAGACAATATGAATGGAACTTATATTAGACACGATTAAAACTGTGAGACAATATGAATGGAACTTATATTAGACACGATTAAAACTGTGAGACAATATGAATGGAACTTATATTAAACACGATTAAAACTGTGAGACAATATGAATGGAACTTATATTAGACACGATTAAAACTGTGAGACAATATGAATGGAACTTATATTAGACACGATTAAAACTGTGAGACAATATGAATGGAACTTATATTAGACACGATTAAAACTGTGAGACAATATGAATGGAACTTATATTAGACACGATTAAAACTGTGAGACAATATGAATGGAACTTATATTAGACACGATTAAAACTGTGAGACAATATGAATGGAACTTATATTAGACACGATTAAAACTGTGAGACAATATGAATGGAACTTATATTAGACACGATTAAAACTGTGAGACAATATGAATGGAACTTATATTAGACACGATTAAAACTGTGAGACAATATGAATGGAACTTATATTAGACACGATTAAAACTGTGAGACAATATGAATGGAACTTATATTAGACACGATTAAAACTGTGAGACAATATGAATGGAACTTATATTAGACACGATTAAAACTGTGAGACAATATGAATGGAACTTATATTAGACACGATTAAAACTGTGAGACAATATGAATGGAACTTATATTAGACACGATTAAAACTGTGAAAAAATATGAATGGAACTTATATTAAACACGATTAAAACTGTGAGACAATATGAATGGAACTTATATTAGACACGATTAAAACTGTGAGACAATATGAATGGAACTTATATTAGACACGATTAAAACTGTGAGACAATATGAATGGAACTTATATTAGACACGATTAAAACTGTGAGACAATATGAATGGAACTTATATTAGACACGATTAAAACTGTGAGACAATATGAATGGAACTTATATTAGACACGATTAAAACTGTGAGACAATATGAATGGAACTTATATTAGACACGATTAAAACTGTGAGACAATATGAATGGAACTTATATTAGACACGATTAAAACTGTGAGACAATATGAATGGAACTTATATTAGACACGATTAAAACTGTGAGACAATATGAATGGAACTTATATTAGACACGATTAAAACTGTGAGACAATATGAATGGAACTTATATTAGACACGATTAAAACTGTGAGACAATATGAATGGAACTTATATTAGACACGATTAAAACTGTGAGACAAAATGAATGGAACTTATATTAGACACGATTAAAACTGTGAGACAATATGAATGGAACTTATATTAGACACGATTAAAACTGTGAAAAAATATGAATGGAACTTATATTAGACACGATTAAAACTGTGAGACAATATGAATGGAACTTATATTAGACACGATTAAAACTGTGAGACAATATGAATGGAACTTATATTAGACACGATTAAAACTGTGAGACAATATGAATGGAACTTATATTAGACACGATTAAAACTGTGAGACAATATGAATGGAACTTATATTAGACACGATTAAAACTGTGAAAAAATATGAATGGAACTTATATTAGACACGATTAAAACTGTGAGACAATATGAATGGAACTTATATTAGACACGATTAAAACTGTGAGACAATATGAATGGAACTTATATTAGACACGATTAAAACTGTGAGACAATATGAATGGAACTTATATTAGACACGATTAACATGTTAACCGGGCGGGACGTATAAATACGTCAAACGTAAACAGTATCGGATACGGGTAGGACGTATAAATACGTCCTTGAAATATATGTTGCGCCCTGGAACGAGCGGGACGTATATTTCCGAACATATCACACGGAAATTGAGTTTTTAATTTTTACATATTTTAATTTTTTAAACTCAATGTTTCTCTTTTATCTGTGTGCTTTTATTTATTTTTTCTGTAATTATAACCTTTTTTATATTTTTTGTAATCTTTATAATTGTTTGTAAATATTCAATTTTTTTAATTCGATGTTTTCACTTTTTTTGATGAATAAATAAAAAAAAAATAAAAATAAAATTAACGTCCACCGGGCGTGACGTATTGATCCGTCCTAGTGTAGGAGTTCGCGCCCGTTATATAATGCGTAATTCAAAACTGAACTCCCCGGTTAACAGGTTAATACTGTGAAAAAACATGAAAAAAATTAAGGAACGGATAAATTAAGATTTTTTAAGCGAAAAAGGTTGTGATTGGAAAATGCATTTTGGAAACTGAAAGAATTTTAAAGGAATCTGAAAAATACTGAAGAAGTATTGATGGCATTTTGAAAATAAATAAAGAACATCTTTTGAATCTGTAATTGACCATAATAATGTTAAAAGACGATATATGAATGCGAATGAAACAAAATGGCCACTAAAATGGAGTTGTAAGGTGTTCCATCCCCTTTGACTGCCAAGCACGAAAACGACTTCATGATGGTTAGCTAGTTGGTTTTATAGTCAATACTATCCGAAGCTACCGGCGTTATTTTTCCAATCAGATGACAGTAAATTTCCTTTTATTTCGAACTTCAAGTGTGCAAAATTTCATCAAGAAGTATCAAAATTCTGCTTTAAGGGGTGTGAAAAAGGGATGGGTGGTTTTTAGATATTTGACGGTGAACTTCCTCTTGTTTAGAAGGTCAAAATGTTATAAAATATAATAAAACTGTAGATTTGTATAAAAATCTAATCCATTCCGCCCACCCGACACAGACTTCTTAATATTATAAAAAATGATTATTTTTGCAGAAGTTACTAAGTATTATAAATATTGTGTTACAAATGGAAATTTATAGTAAAATTTCATAGTAATCCGGAAATTACAGAGGAGAGATCTAGAGAAAAAATAACAAACCAAGGTTAATAGAATCTAATTCTTCGAGTGTTTATGAAGTTACCATGTACTTACTAATAACCACAAAACTCAAGGCAGGTGCATTAGTTACCCAGTAATTAGTTGTACTTCGTTAGTTATTATTTATAATATCACAAAGCGCCCTTGAGTTAAATATTTCATAACAATTGCACCGAATAAATTGCCCATTTATAATTTTTAAATTCAATGTAAAATCATTTTACCGAGTTATGGAATATTCAAAATGGCGGCAATCACTCGACATAAAAATCTTAAATTCGCCGCGCTGCGGTGTAAATATTAATATTATCTTTTGCTGAATGTTGCTTAACTTCAATTAGAGCTAATCCAGCGTTGCTGCAATGGACCATGCCTCATGCTCACGGTAACGGCAATTCACAGATGTATAACAGGCTAATATATATTATATCTGCATAAGTATTACTTTTAGTTTGTATTCTGTATTCTAGGCGAACTCTCTCTTTTCAGATTTTTTGTTCTCTTTGTTGCCAAAACGTTCATATTAGATTGTAAGAAGTCAATTTGAAAGAGATGTGGAGAATGTGTTGCCGTTACAATGATTTTTCATGACATTTTATACCGTATTAACAGTGCAAAAAAGTATAATTTAATTAATCAAAACTGAAATTCCCTCTGAAATCTTATAATTTTTAAGTAAATTATTACTTATAATCCGCATATATTTTGTAACATTTTTTATTTCGCATAAGGAATAATACGATTTCTCCAAAGAAACTACACTATCTCACTAAAAATACTTTTTACAATCTTTCTTCAGTGAGGTAAGTACCCATAATATAGAAAAAAAATCTTTATTGAACCATTAAAATGGCCACCATCTAGAAAAGGAACGTAAAACGTAATTTACAGACAAACAGGTTGAGTTAAAACAGGGCTTCGCTGCACTCAATATTAGCTAGAGCACCAATCGAGTGCTCCATCATTGTATATGACGGCTTCCATAGTCGAGGGATAAGGCTCTCCACTAGCAAGCTGGAGGTTGCGGGTTCAAATCCCGGCGTGCGCAAGTAAATTATATTTGATTCATGAGTGTTAGTTCACAACTCATTAATTTATTGTTATTTCACAATTAAAATAATACGAGTATATAATATATTTTCGGCACGTTCCAGAATAGAAGATACTCTCAGTATCGACCTGGTATAAGTCCACCATTCAGAATTGAAACGTTGCTTAAAATGGCTTTGGCCGTGTTTGATGATCAGATCTGAATAGACAGTTACTTCCCCACCTTCCTCTTCCCATTAACTTCAGCTTGACAACATACCCCAATTGTGGATGCCATGTTCCGGATCCAAACGGTTGGAAGCAATTGAGACTCTCAATACTTTTAGAGTTTTCTACGATACCAGGATAGAATAAAAATGTAATTTTTTCACAGCTAATGGGATAAATTGATAGAAAATCTCATGCGAAGTAAACACGAGGTTTCCTTAATTCTGGAAAACCTGAGCCAACACTGAAATTATTTCTTGAGCAGCTAACCTATCTGTGGACTGGGAGTCGAAAGTGCCTATAAACATTATCGATATCTGTTGGAAAGTGAGTTATCTAAGAGCTTCACAGATGCACTCATAGAGGGCAGTGCAAAGAGCTTGCTTGGAAGTCCGCAAGATGGCAGCTAGTAGTCAGTAGTCGCTAGGGCCAGTTAGGCTGCTTCCAGACAAACTTGGTGTTTGCAGATTTCATTTAGCCAGCTCCTAGTTAGGTCGACTATCGAGTCACTATTGTAATACGCGAAGTATTTAATAAATCCCTGATTTAACATAAAGAACTTATTCTTCCAAAATATCCTTCCACGACGAGTTGAAGAACTGTTTGTGGGAACACAACAATATCAGTTTTATTTCAAATCGGTATAAATTACAGATTATCTGTTCAATGATCACAGCTTCCAAAGTAAGTAATTCTCCACAGGTGAGTTGTAGCAATTTCACTTTTAACGGCGAGTAAAACCTTTCTCGGGCTCTATAAAAAGTCACTTATAAACTTACTTCACAAATGCACATAAAATATTTTCCAATTTTTTGCAATTCTCCGTAAAAAGTTAAATATTTCATTCTAGGTGTAATTAACGTAATTACGCATGTGTATATATATGGATAGGTACAGGCAATTATTTTTAAAGAGCACTCGTTTGATTGTACCCATTTTAGTGGTTCAAGCTGGTTCGAAGTTCCCTTTTACCCTTCAGTTACTCGAACTTACCCAAAATCACTACATATCTGATTCACTGTCAAGTAGGATTGTTCTGACCTTACGCGCCGCGTAATATTTACACCTCGTTTTATAGTAAGGCGTAAGAGTGTTAAAAAGTTAACTATATCAAGCAGTAATGATTTGCAGTCATTTGTTGCATGTCCTTATGAAAGCTAAATGTAATAAGTTTTCGTCTCTCGAGAGTTGGATGTAGAAAGGTGCTCTAAGCGCATGTTTCGTAAGGTCCGTGGAAATGAATATTCTCAGCTAGTTTACTAGATAGCGTTAATAGATGTAATGCAACTTTAACAGCGGTTTTGAGGATTTTGTAAAAGAATTCCTTATAGGAATATGTTCTCATTTCGTTTAGAGATAGTGTTTTGTATTTTGTGAGGTCTTGTAAATCATTAGATTTATAAATTTTTAAAATTTAACATTATGGAAATCAAATTAAATAATGTTATTATTAAGTTCTGCATTTTTAATTTTTTTTACGTGAAAACCGTATGGAGACTAATGGCATCCCTTATTATGGAATGATCTGAG
Organism: Hesperophylax magnus; assembly: GCA_026573805.1. NCBI lineage: Eukaryota > Metazoa > Arthropoda > Insecta > Trichoptera > Limnephilidae > Hesperophylax > Hesperophylax magnus. Next base: position 3,770,130 of record JAIUSX010000184.1, on the reverse strand, counting down.
GCTGAAGGTATCGGGGAGGGGAATGAGATGAGAAGAGGAAGGTGGGGAAGTAACTGACTATTCAGATGTAGTCACCAAACACGGCCAAAGCTATTTCAAGAAACGTTTCATTCTGAATGGTGGCCTTACACCAGGGCGATACTGAGAGTATATAATCACTCAGGAACGTGCTGCAAGTATACTATATATTATTTTAATTGAATAAATTGTAAAATAACACAAATTCGTCACGAACAAAATCATTCCGGAAGTTAATTCATCATCTAGTAAAATAAAATTATGCTGACCGCTAATTTTAAAGAATTTTTCATACAGTTATACATAAAATATTTGAATGGTAAGGTTCTGTTTTTATTAATCTTAAATATAAATAACTTACATCCGTAGGGATCCCTCTAGAAACATTTGAGAATTTAGTAATACGTTCATCAAAAATAGTTAAAATGTGAATAATTCATCAAGCAAAAACCCCCGTTATTAGAGTCTTATGTACTTTTTATTATAATAGACAAAAGGTCTCGTATATTAGAATGCAACCTTTGTAAATTCCCAGCTGTCTTTTTGGTTATGACGGCAGAGTAGGTATCTATAATTCTGTTTTCTAAACTGCTTTGTCAGTTTAGCGGGTTTTATAATGAAGGCTAGAAGATAAAATAAAGCATTGCTTTACACTTCCTGGCTTTGCCAGTGTATCAGGGCTTCATGGATAAAAGATAAAAATATTTCAGTAAAATTTATTCAAGTAAGCGAATATAAATATTATAAATATTAATAAATATTACTTTTCAGTTTATTTTTATTTATTTATATTTAGAAGCTGAGCATCATGGTGTATCAAATATGATCATCATGATGTTTCAAATATGATCATCATGATGTTTCAAATATGGTCATCACGATGTTCCAAAGATGATCATCATTATGTGTCAAAGATGATCATCATGATGTTTCAAAGATGATCATCATGATGTTTTAAAGATGATCATCATGATGTTTCAAATGTGATCATCACGATGTTTCAAAGATGATCATCATGATGTTTCAAATGTGATCATCACGATGTTTCAAAGATGATCATCATGATGTTTCAAAGATGATCATCATGGTGTTTCAAAGACGATCATCATGATGTTTCAAATGTGATCATCACGATGTTTCAAAGATGATCATCATGATGTTTCAAAGTTGATCATCATAATATTTCAAATATGATCATCACGATGTTTCAAAGATGATCATCATGATGTTTTAAAGATGATTACCATAATGTTTCAAATATGATCATCATGATGTTTCAAAGATGATCATCATGATGTTTCAAAGCCCCATTACCGATTATGGAACTGCCTTAGCGAGCCGAAAATAGTTGCGTTTTCATAGAAAATCCAGGCAGAAGGGTTTGTGTAAATTTCATTACAGCAGAGCTCACCTTCTAAGAGTTATTGCTTTTCCAGCAAGAGTGTAAATGTGTATAATGTCAACCGTAAAATCAATTAGATATCTTACTTACTCAAGTATTTTTATTTAGCTTTACGTGTTTTTTTAACGATTTTTTGCTGTGAAAATGAGTGTAACGGAATGGCCCAAATATTCATTATCGTTGTTCACGGCAACACAAATGTAATTATTAATTATACTAATAATGAACTTTAATAAAATGCTTACTTCGCATAATACTGGCCGAGTACCTGTTTATTGCGAAACGCGTTGTTTCTTCCGCAAGCGTGCACCGTCTGATACCAAACCATCAAAACGGTCAACAATTGTTTGAGTATAATCATTAAATTAACTATAAATAATGACTTGAATCATACAATTTCCATTAAATGAGTCCATCTTTCTTACAACATCAGCCTTGATTACATTTTCATAAATTCAATAACAAACTCGCATAATTGAGTCAACTTGTACAGTATAATCATTTTAAAGAGATAGTTAGATTAGTTACTTTTAACCAATAATCACTGAAAATAGTTGATGTTTACAAGCTTTTTTCGAACTTTTACACTACGATTTGAGCAGAAAATGCTAAGGTTAGATTTGGAGATGTTTAGCTTAGGTTAGGTTAGGTTAGCCTCGGTGGGAAAGTCACGAACATGTTGAGACCTATGGACCACAAGCTCAGACTGATTTAACGCTTATTTCGGACTTGTGTTGTTAATTGATATCTAACATTTTATATTTACACAAAAGGGCTTCAAAGCGGAACCTATTTCCAGCGCCATCCACCACAGTAAAAAAGCACTGGGTAATACTTACACAAACTGATGATTAGTTTCGTATTGTCAGCACCGTTAGCTAGAAGAAATAGGATGTAACCTATAAGCTATACCCTTTGTACTCTGTATTTTTGTGTAATAAATAATTTGAATTTTAAATCGTTTGTCCTGTGTGAGTTTTTGTAACCTGCAGTTTTTTTGACACAATATTAAGACAATGCAGCCGTAGATTATTATTGTTACAATTTGCCACACTGCTAGCAGAATTGCGACAATAACAATCAGCATTATTATTACATTTTATGATTGTTTATTTCATCGAAACAGTGAGAGATCAATACATTTCAACATTTTTCAGACACAATAAAAATGTAAATATTCGTTTATTCAAAATCTTAAATATCCGAAAGTTCTTCACCGATTGCTTTGCAATTTTGACACAACGTTGCATTCGGTTTGGCGTGTGTTTTTATATACCTACCTATATTATATAGATGTCACCTGTGACGGGTAAAAACATGCTTTTTGTGATAAACAGCGCCATCTGTTGGACAAACAAGTTTGTTTGAAAATCAGCAGCGTTGGAAGTAAAAGCAACACACCCTATTGTTTCTCTATATGCACAGACAGACTGAGCCACAGCAACACGTGGCGGGATACAGCTAGTCTATAATAGAGGTAGTTGTTTTGCCAAGTGGTGAAACAAAAAATGTCAACGTTTTTAGCCGACAAAACGATTCTTATTAAGTACAAGCTGTACCCCGCCACGCGTTACTGTGGCTCAGTCTAGTAGAGAAATAATATCACGTTTTACTTTTACGTCCAATAGATGGCGCTGTTTTTAAAAAAGCATGTTTTTACCAGTCACGGGTGACAACTATATAAAAAAAGTCGAATGCAACGTTAGGCAAAATTTCAAAGCAATCGATGAAGAACTTTCGGAGATTTAAGATTTTGAACAAACGAAGATTTACATTTATATAGATAGATTAATTATTCATGAGTTCATCACAAGAAACCTCGATTTTTCTTCTTTCTCACCTCCTTCTTCTGGTGCTCTCATGTACCTACATTATTCACCCTTTTTTATGTGAATAACGCACAAGAGTCCCAACTGCTCCCAACCGTCTAGAGCTAGTGAGACTATGGCATCCCCAATTGGGGTATGCTGTGAGGCTGAAGGCACTGGTGAAGGGAAGGAGATGGGGATGAGGAAGGTGGGGAGTACCTGACTATTCAGATCAGACCACCAAACACGGCTAAAGCCATTTCAAGCAACGTTTCAATTCTGGATGTTTGTCTTACACCAGGGCGACACTGAGAGTAAAATCCACTCAGAAACATGCCTTTTGGGTGTTCTGGAGCGCTATATGACAAAAATGGCATTATTGATGTTTTTTTAGAAAATTCAGTTTTTTTATGAAGATTTTTAGGAAATCCGTGCGGCCAAACTGAAATTTCCTGAAATTCTTCATACAAAAAACCGAATTTTCTAAAAAAATTAAAAATTCTTTTCCAGCTACAACAACATCAAAAATGCATTTTTTGTAAAATTAGCACTCTAGAACACCCAAAAGTCATGAGCCGCCCCTGGCCGCAATTATACTAGAGGGTTTTCCAATAAGAGGTGTTATTTTGATATTTAATCGTAAAAGATCAATGGTTTCGTTGCTTGTGTGGCACGTAGCGCCGTTTTGTTCAAAGTAAACGTTGTCCAGATCAAAACCATCCAATTCCAGCCATAAAAAATCATTAATCATCTCTTGATAGCGCAATCCATTCACCGTAACTGTTGATCCAGCCTCATTTTCGAAAAAGTAAGGTCCAATGACTCCGCCGGACCATAAACCGCATCAAACAGTCACACGTTGAGGATAGAGAGGCTTTTCAACAATAGCTCTTGGGTTTTCCGAGCCCCAGATGCGACAATTTTGTTTGTTGACGAAGCCACCGAGGTGGAAATGGGCCTCATCACTCAAGATGATTTGCATTTGATTCACTCAAGTGAATTTTAATAATTTCAAGGCATTGTTGAAGCGTTTATAGTTCCATTTTTATTAATGGCGTAGTTTCTACTTGTCAAATGTCAATAAATGACAGCTGCAAAAGTAACATCTACCGAAATAGCGGGCTATTCAAAATAACACCTCTTATTGGAAAACCCTGTATATATTATTTTAAATGAAAAAATTGTGAAATATTTCATTAAATATAATTTATTTGCGCACGCGGGGATTTGAACCGGCGACTTTCGGTTTGCAAGTAGGGAGCCTTATACCTCTGCAAACTGCAGTTCGCAAGAACTCAAACTTGGTAGATATGAAACGAACACGTACTAAAACAATATAACTACATATATAAAATAGGGGAGAAGTGGTATGCAGGGGCCGGGTTTTGAAAGGATCGGTAGCTCCCAAACGCATTGGGTAATATCGACGACGGCTTTTCGTTTTTGTTTTCGCCACAAAAAAGTTTTTTTTTAATTATAACTTTGTGACACACACAATTTAATTTTCACAACTTATGACACATTATCTGTGGTGAGCTGAATCTATTGATGCATTAATTAATACTATTAGAAAATTTTTTTGTACAAATTATATTTTATTGTGTATCGAGTTGGTTCATTTAACATTTTACGTATATAAACTTAACTAAGACTGTTGGCATGTAATATTTTATAATAGATTTAATCTGTTGCCGTGATAAAACAGCCGTTAATAAATTGTAATTAATCATAACAGAAAAAGCAAGGATTATTTAAGTAATCGCGCCGCGAAAGGATTAAGTTGTTTTGATTAGCGCGTTAAGGCGAAGCTTAGTGATAAATCATTATTTTGATTAATCTTCATAACGAATTGGTGTACATTAAGAATACCAAAAAATATGCTTCAGATAAATTGAACGTTTTCCTTTCGTTTCGCTTGAGGAGAATACAAATAAAAAATAAATTACTCAATAAAAAATATAAATGAAAACTACTAAAAAAAATATTTTTCAATACAAATGTATGAACGCGTAATGGAAACAACATTTAAAAAATACAGTATTATATCTAAGATTATCATTTTTTGCTTTCTTATAAAATTATTTACAGAATAAATAAAAACCAGTTTTGTGCTTGAAATTGAACGTTTCTAGACTCTGATTGTCAAGCGATTTTAATGCCTATTACCTACAATACAAGGTATACCAAGAATGTACACATTTTTGGTTTGTAGCTTCTTCTTAAAAATATGTAAGTAGTAGACTGCCTGAGTATCTTCCCGCTGTCGCTTATGTAAGGTGCGAATGCATCGAGAATCATTCAGCGGGTAGGTTCCAATGCGATTCAAGTTGCACATAAGAAACGTTCCCGAACATTCGTAATGTTGCCACCCATGACTATGATTCTAGCGGTCGCCCTATGCCTGTAGGAATACATGATCTCTAGGCAACGGCCGAAATGTCCAGTAGATGTTACCACGGCCTAGATATTTAAGTACTACTGTGTACTGAGTAGTACCCGACACCGTCCGACTCGAGTAGTGACGTACCACTAAATGGTTAAACTTAAATGGTTAAATTTTTTGCAGTAAACATACCATTTTTTTAAATACATTCATTCTTCATACTTTCAAGCATTTCACCATACATCTTAAATGCTATTTAATTAGTATTAAAATTTAGTAATTTTATTATTCATAACTTTATGTATAAAAATAACACATTATAAAGCAGTCTCTTTTTTATTGGAATCCAATTCAGTTCCTTTCTCATTTGATTAATCTTTGCATATTTACCTTTCCTCAGGATACATCTCATTGCTCTATTTTGAATAACTTCCAGCTTGTTCAGGTTTACTTCGTTGGCCAAATTTAATATAGTGGAACAGTAATATAGTTAAAAAAATTAGCTCTGTAGTGTTTTAACATAATTTATTTCTCAATCTCTTACATTTTTTAATACTTTCCTGAACACATATTCAAAATTTGCTAGGAAATTTAGTTTTGATTTCAATGATACACCTAGATATTTCATTTTATTTCTTTTTCTATATTTTTTAACCCTAATATTGGGGTAATTTAATAATATTATTATTAATGCGAATTAAATAAAAATTAGTTCAAACGTAACATATGTCAAAGACGGGCCCATGACATGTCATTTTTTTTGCTTAACTTGCCACTAGGAAAATAATCTTTTTTTCATATTAATTGTTGTTATTCTCCGTTTATTATTAAACCTACGCACATAAGAAGACGATTATGTTTGATTATTACGTAGAAATAAAATAAGCTTGTAAAAAGACCAATAATTCATTGATTCAATGAGCGAGGTGGGCATTATTCTAATTTACCATCCACTTGGCTCTTCCAATACTTCATGTGGCTTCATTGCACACTGTTTATGAACGAACCAATTTTGGATGTTTTTTAAAACTGGGCGGAGACGGTTAACACGTATCTCCCATTTTACCTCAAACCTTTAACAACAACCCAGTCCCTTTAATAAAGGTCAGCAGGGTTGTCATTGGGTATGTGGCTATGTCTTCTGGTTCTACTGTATGTCTCCCCAGGTATCTGAGCCTAGTTCCCACCAGGGCAGGACATTGGCACCATAGGTGAATTGGAGTCTCTTCATCCTCTTCACATTTCCTGCATCTATTGGTGTTTTCCACTCCCAATATCTGCTTGTGTCTCCTGAGATGGCAGTGTCCCTTTAGTAGTCCTACCAGTTCCCTGAGCGAGTTTCTGTCCATATCGAGTAGTTTCTTGGTTCGTCTAGGGTCTGGTCTTTTACGAGTACCTACTTTGGATTGTCTCATTCCAGGTGCCCTAAAATTTTAGCTTAATAAGTGTCTTGTTGGCAGCTTATATTTCTTTAAATAAGCTTTCATAAAAAAATACCACGTATAGAAAAAAACGGCCCTCCACGCCACCTCTCCCCCACATACTGGGCCCACGTACGCAATGTAGGCAACGCATTGAGATATCTGAACAACTTACAATCCATACATTTTCCATTAAAGATGACACATGCACCGCTATCTTATGCTTCCCACCCAAGGTCGATCTGTTTGTTCTGTCTGTAAAGGAAATGTGGCGTTGGTGGAAGGATTTCCAACATGTTGATTATTTAACTTTAAGTTCAATTCAAGATTCAAATTTGCGTTGCGTGCGTAGGACAAGTGCACGTTGGCCTGGAAACGTAGTAATGCACACGCTGCCTATGTCGACCTAGTGTACCCACCTTAAATCTCACGAAAACATAATATCATTACGTGTCACGTAGCTACTGAATGCGCAGCGCATAAGGCGATACACTACGTCGTGTAATATTTTAAATTGAGCCGCTATCAATAACAACCCTTACGTAGATGGTGATATGGTTTAAATTCCCGCACAACACCATCCGCCTGTTTTGATTTATACAAGAAAAAAACATGGCAAAAAAGTGCCTTTTATTTTATTTTGTGGATGTTCAGGCATAAATATTTAATTTTTTTTCGATCATTTAATAAATAACTTAATTTACCACATTATACAATAAAATCATAACCGAAAATAGGTTCGTAAGTAGGAGATTTTGAACATTAAAGCAGTTTTCATAGGCCTTATACATTATTTTTTTCTGGGCTTATAAAAAGACTTAACTAAAAAATACTCGATTGTTTCAAAGGCCAAGATGTATTCTACTCGCAGTATTTAATTAAAGCATCTGAAACATTTCTAGGCGACCAAATTTTCAAACCAAAAACAAATGATTTTGCATTATTACATATGGCATCGCTAAGTACAATAAATCGTTTTCTATCTGTTTACAAAAGATTCTTTTATTAGGGGGCTAAATGATGTGTACCCGGCGTCGCTCGGGGTTATGAATGGCTTGGAGTAAAGTTTTCAGGTTGTTAATTCTAGTTTACCTGAAAACGTTTTAATTTAATATTTTTTATTGAAAAGTTAACTTTTTTAAAGTTTTTGTTTCACTTGATCGTGTCACGTCTTCCTTGGGCGTGCCCGACCTCCACCATTGACCATATATACCACATATTTACTACACAAAAACTATTTACATTTTATTCTACTCCGTATCACATTTCAGTGCAGAGATAATGTGTTAAGTCTTCCTCTAACTCTAACTCTAACATTCTAACTCTATAAAGACTCTTGACACTAATAAGTAGTTTTTGAGTCTATAGGAGACAAACAAACAAACATTAATTTATATATTTATCGATTATATCATCCGGCTATAGAAATATAAGCAGGGCCGGCTCGGAGCCAAACGGCGCAGGTGCAAGTTACATTTTGACCCCACTTATCAAATTCATTTTAAACACCACCATTTTCAAAAACCTTTTATTACGTAAAAAAAAAAAACATCGTAATAAAGAACTAAAGAAAAAGGCAGTAAGCGGACTTCGATTCAGGTTTCTTTCATAATTATTTCACAATTTACTCATTTAAAAGAATAATAATAATTGGATGACTTGTATAGCGCCGTTTTTTTATTTTATTTTATTTTATTTTATTTTTATTTTATTTTATTTATGCAAAATCACCTCAAGGGCGCTGTACAAACTTATAATACATCTCTACAGTGATCTATGTTATTACTTAACTATTTATGGAGATAATATACAGTACAATACTTACCTGGTAGGTCACTTGAGATTAACATTATATAATTGTTTATTAGCGAAATTTAGATACAGGATTTAGAACATAATTGGAAAATTGAATATAACTGGACTTTCTTTTAGGAATGGTATATTTAATTTAAGGGTATGACAGCTTAAAAAGGTAAGTTTTTAGTTTAGACCTGAATTCTGTTGGACTTGTTATGGATCTTAGTTCCGGAGGAAGTTTATTCCAAGCCTTCGGCCCAGATACTCCGAAAGCGCGATCACCAAACTTAGTATTTGGCTTGCGCTTAGGTTCTTTCAGTCTGCCTACAGCTGATGATGTTGCTGATCTAAGAGTTGACTGCCTCAGACCAGTGTTTTCCGGGACGCATAGTTCAGAGATGTAGGGTGGGGCCATTTCATTGATGGATTTAAACACCATCCAGCACAGTTTGTACTGGATTCTTTCAGGGCACTTGAGCCAGTGAAGGTTACGAAGGTGTTATGAAATATGCGAATATTTAAAAAATCCCGGTTATGAGCCTTGCTGCTGCATTAAACACTGATTGAAGTTTGTCAATTTGATATTTTGGAAGGCTGGCATAAATGCCGTTGCAGTAATCGAGACGTGAGACTACGTAAGAGTTGATAAGTAGTTTTGTTGCTTCTGTAGGAAGGTTTCTTTGGACAGACTTGAGTTGTCTTAGATGAAAAAAACCGGTGCTTACAGTCCTATTTATTTGACTTTTAAACGAAAAGTCTGAATCTAAATATATATATTATCGCCCTGGTGTAAGACCACCATTCAAAATTGAAAAGTTGCTTGAAATGGCTTTGGCCGTGTTTGGTGACCACATGTAAACAGCCAGGTACTTCCACACCATCCTCTTTCCCATCTCCTTCCTCTCCCCACAACCTTCGTCCTGAAAATATACTCCATTCAGGGATGACATAGTCCAGACGGTTTGAAGCAGTAGAGAATTTTCTATAATCACAAAGTCCAACGTCTAGGTAATTCAATACTACCGGAAAACAGTGTTAACGAATATTGTTTTCTACAATAATCCGTCTATGGAAAATATCTTACATAAATGTTACGTCACCTCTATTAACTTTTTGTTCTCTATTTTTTGCAATAAGTAATAATAACACTATTATTTTTAAGCAATAAATTTTAACCTGAAACACCTATATAAATTGAAAAATACTTCCGAGAAAAAAGATATGCTGCAAAAAAACATTTTTTTTGTACAATAAACGCACTTTGAACGTGGCTAGTATCTAATATAAATAACAACTAATGTTTGAGAGACAAGTTTTTTTGTGCATGCCACAAAGGATGACGTATTATTTTTAAGCAATAATTATTACCCTGAAACACCTATTAAATTGAAAAGATCTTCCGAGAAAAAATATATGTCGCCGACGGGAATTGAACCCGCGGCCTTCTGATTGCCGGTCAGGTGCTCTCAGACGGCTTATTCAAAACCCGACTAATTATTCAATTCCTATTATAATAATTATCGCTTAAAAAAAATCAAACCTTTTTCTTAAACATTAGTTTATCACAATAATTATAATAAAATAATTTTTAAATTTAATTTTAATTAATTATTATGATTTTATGTCCACAAATTGTTTGCTACATGTTAAAAGTCATTAGTTTATCATTAAAATAAAAATAATAACACTACTTTTTATTTATATTAGCCATGTTTATTGTGCGGTTATTATACAAAAAATAAAAAAAACATACTTATTGAAAATTTTATCACAGATCTGTGGAGTAGGTACTACTTACCTACAGGTTTGCTTTAGTGAAAATGAGTATGCACGATTAAAATACAGGTGAACTTACCCAAATAATAAATGATTATCTCTATACATATACAGATACTATATATATACAGGGTGTTAAGGGACGTACTCGACTTACTTTTTAACCAGTGATTCCTGACATTATTTGGAGAGAAAAATGCAAATGAAACTTTGGTCCCCTGTGACATTTTTGATTTTTTTTTCAACCATAAATATAAAATATATTCCAGTTTACATTTTGGCACAATCAAGTTTTAAAAATAATTCACCAAAGTTTGGTAATTTATATATTTATTTATTCATTTTTGGGAAATCGACAGTTTACATTTAATCAGTTTGTACATAAGTATTATATAGTAAAATAAAACCAATTATGGATTTCCTCCTTGTGACTTTAACTGAGACAGCATAATATGGAATAAGTTATTTAAATTTGTGAGAAAGGAATATGAATTAAAAAAAATTATACAAAACAAAAGAATATATAAAACGAAAAATTTACAAAACAATACATTTATAGCCATGGAGAAAGGTTGTAGATATAAATTAAATCATAATAGAGATATAAACAATAGAGACATAAACATTATTCACAAACAATCAGAGAAATATTCTTTTATGGACCTCTTGTATTTGGTAAGTTCGCAACAGAAAATATCAACCTTAGATATTACGCTATTGTAATTATTGCATAGTCTTTTCAGGCAAGAATTCTGCTTAGAGTTCGTTTTGCTTTGATCGACCCTGAACAGGACACAAGAGCGTGTTGAACGCGCAGGTACATACATTGAATGGAATCTTGTTTAGCAACTCTGGGCATTGAATATTATTGGTAACTACTTTATACAGGAATAGTAATTAAACATAACTTGATTGACTGCCGTAATATACCATATTATGAATACGAACCAAATTCGATTTAAAAAATGAATTTTATAAAATATATTATCATAAAACTATACTAACAGACCTAACGATTAGTCATAATAGACCCGATATAGTTTTACATGACAAAATTTAAAAAAATAACTTCTATTCAAAATTCCTGTGATATTCAAAAATCTGTTTCTGAAAAAATAAGAAAATACACAGAATTACGAAATGGGATTAAAAGAATTTGGCATTCTCAGTCTATAAAAATAATACAATTTCGCTGTCTTAGTTCTTGTATGTTCAATAGACCTTTTTTTGCAAAACTGAGTTATGAATGCCAATATGTACATTAGCCTATTGCGCATTAATGAAGTTAAAAAAAACATATTTTTTGGTTTTTAAGTGACATTTTAAGCATTTTTCGAGTGTCAATATCCACTCACGGAATAATGTTTCAGTTCTTATTTGTTCAATCTCCTGGATATTGAACATTCAAACACTCAAAGTTACGAATATAATATTTTTTTAAAAGTTCATAGATATTTGTTCAACATCCCGCAGAAGGTTGAGGTCTTGAATGTTCAATCTCCACTGTCAACCAATCAGGAGCCAGCTAGTTAAAATGTGCGGCCATGTTGATTTTTAGTTGTTTTCTAACAACGAAATTGTTCCACTAAAAATACGTTTAATTGCGAATATATACTGTTATTGAACTCAAAAATGACTTCACCGACTCCAGAATCAATAAACCTTAGAACAGTATCTCAAATAGAAAAGTAAGTCTTAAAATTATGTCATTTATAGGCTTTTTCACCATATTTTATAGATACTTCTTGAATTTGCCAGGCAAATATACAGGATGCTTCATTTATTATTTATTTATTCAATTATTTATTTACAAACTTAGGACTTTTACCAAAAATGAGTATTAGTGCATTAAAACTTATTTTTATTCAAGAAATACAACAAAAGAGCCAGGAAATGGAAATGTGCAAAAAGTCGACTGTCCTCATAGTCTGATTGAAAGACATCTACGACACATATTTTGTCCGTTATCACTGCTGAGATCGCTGATGAAAACGAAGTCCAAATATTTCAATTTTGAATTCATTCAATTAAAAGTTTCTGATTTTTTGTTTTTTTAGTCACATAAAAAACAATAAACATATTCTTATGTAGGAACTACAATAAAACCAACTAGGCAAACGACTAACAACAATAAATGTAATGTTAAATAGCACATACCCATAACCCAAATCGCGGGATATTATAATTTTAGGATTTTAACAGCTGAAAGTATTTATAAAATAATATTTTACTCACGATAATCAAGATAAATAATAAGCTCACAGCAAATAAGACCTTCCGAAAGAAAAAGAAATCTTTCGTATGGAATCCCCAATTGGGGTATATTAGTATATTGTGAGGCTGAAGGTAGTGTGGAGGGGAAGGAGATGGAGAGGAGAAAGAGAGGAAGGAGGATGAAGGAGAAGAGAGATGGTATGTGAGTATCTTTTCAGATCTGATCACCAAACACGGCTAAAGCCATTTCAATTCTTATGGTGGTCTTTACACCATATCTTCCTCTCTGAAACATGCCGCAAATAGACTATATGTTATTTTAAATGAATAATTTGTGAAATAACATAAATGAATCAAATAAAATTTACTTGCGCACGCCGGGATTTGAATTCCCGACCTCCGGATTTCTAGTCAAGAGTACCCCTAGACCACGGAGGCCGTAATACGTACGATGTAAGAATATCTCACATCACGCATGCACTGACAACCGATAGTGGTATATTAGCGGTAGGTACCTTTGTACTTGTGCATTGTTTTCAAACTTCCAAAATATTGGATAATTTATATAGAGCAGTTTTTGTGAAAAATCAACTCAAGGACTCTGTTTGCATATTTTAAAGTAATACTTTAAGTCAACTACTAACTAAGATAAAAGTAAAGTATTTGAAATCTGAAAATCACCCTGTATATACAATTTACCACTAATTGGCTAATTGAACAAAAATTACCTCAAACTTATGGGAGCCGAATTGTTCAATCTCCAGACGATATGTTCAATATCCAAAATGATCATTCATCATTTTCAAGCCATGTTCAACGTCCACCTTTAAAGTCATAATATGGGCATATTATAGCTTCAATCTTCGAAAAATGATCTTAATTTTCTGTTACACATATGTATTAAACGAAATGACCGAAATCGAGAATTTTTTAGAATTTGCCTGTAAAAACAAAAAAAAACCTCTCCTGTAAAATTTGCTAAATGGTCTATTGAACATACAAGAACTAAGGCAGCGATTTGTTATTTCGGCTACTGGCAATATACCTAGCTCTCTCATTAAAAACTTAAGCGTATTAGATCTGTCTATGAATTTATATATAAAAATGCAAAAATCAGTCATTTTAAATACATGTAGGATTACGAAAGATTTTTTAAATATTTTATGTTGAGGGATCAGTAGGATTTATAGGTCCAATTAGAAGTTCTACCGAGCCAAACCCTCTGATATGAAAATATATGGAGTCGGAGAATTATTTTCCCATTTGATCTCTGGTGGTGTTGTTCTTGTATTGTTTTGTATTTATTTTGCTTAAATAATGCACTTGCATAATGTGGATTGACTGGATGATCATTTGTGGAAAAGTGTGTGAAAGGGTTTAGTTTTTCCTGTGGGGAAGATTTAACCCGGACATAAAGTCGGAAAATTTGAATTAAAATTTATATATATATAATAATTATACAGGGTATTAAGGGACGTACTTGACTTACTTTTTAACCAGTGATTCCTTACAGTATTGGAGAAAAAAATGCAAATGAAAGTTTGGTCTCCAGTGACATTTTAGACTTTTTTTTTCAACTAGAAATATCAAATAAATCAGTAAGTATTGGACATGTAGGCGGTTACTCGGCTAAGTTACCAGTGATTAAATATGAAAGAAAATTTTCTGTTTGGTTCGAAGAAGAAAAAACATTATTTGGAGTAAAAAAAGTCAAAAATTCACCGGAGACCAAAATTTCGTTTGACTTTTTTTACTCCAAATAATGTCAGGAATCATTGGTTAAAGTAAATCTACTACGTCACTAAACACCCTGTACATGGAAGGATATATGTAAGGAGAAAGATAAGATTATACGATTTTTTTGTAAAATCCCAGCTGGGCGTAAAATAATAAAAAAAAAAAAACAATATATAGGCAAGTACCACGATTTATGATAAGACAGATTTATGGATAAGACAGATATATGTAGAACTTTTAGTTATCTGCCTACCCTGCCGGACACTCTGTGAATTTTTTAGTGTTAATAATATACCCAAATAATGCAGTGTTATAGTATTATGCAATCTTAATTTCAGTAAGACAGTGATAATTTTATTAAACTATTTGTGAGTGTTAGAAGTTTTGTGTTTCATCCTTCTCTGAGTCCAGGATCGTCAGCTTCGTAATGGCAAGAGTCCACGCGTGTCGTAAGTACCTTTCCCCTATATTTATCATGTTTTTATATTTAAAATATTAATTATTTATAATAAATTTTATGTTTGAAGTAGATACAATTAAATGGAACTATACTTAGAACTTAACTTACTTATATTGAAAGAGGTTAACTTAAATGTGCCTAACAAATACAGGGTTTTCTAATAAGAGGTATTATTTTGAATAGCCCGCTATTTCGGTAGATGTTACTTTTAAAGCTGTCATTTTTTTATATTTGACAAGTGAAAACTACGCCATTAATAAAAATGGAACGATACACGCTTCAACAACGCATTGAAATTATTAAAATTCACTTGAGTGAATCAAATGCAAATCATCTTGAGTGATGAGGCCCATTTCAACCTCGGTGGCTTGGTCAACAAGAAAAATTGTCGCATCTGGGGCTCGGAAAACCCAAGAGTTATTGTTGAAAATCCTCTCTATCCTCAATGTGTGACTGTTTGGTGCGGTTTATGGTCCGGCGAAGTCACTGGACCTTACTTTTTCTAAAATGAGGCTGGAGCAACAGTTACGGTGAATGGATTGCGCTATCGAGAGATGAATGATTTTTTATGGCCGGAATTGGATGGTATTGATCTGGACAACGTTTACTTTCAACAAGACGGCGCTACGTGCCACACAAGCAACGAAACCAAAATCTCACCATCAACATTTTTATATGTACCTCAAATTTGTAAAGCGGCCGCTACACTACTCGCTTCGACGCTTCGACGAAGTCCTCGACGAAGTTAGCCGAAGTTCGAAGTGCGTGCCCACACACTCGTGCAACTTCGCGAGTAACTCAGTCCAACTCAGTCAGTGATTGGTTTATTTATGCCGTGACGCTTCGAGTCCTTTGACTCGGGCGCATTTACCGACAACAATCGGAAGTCGGGCGAAGCGAAGCGAAGTTGCCCGAAGCGAAGCGAAGTTGCCCGAAGCGAAGCGAAGTTCGTGCCCACACTATCGTATTCGGTCAACTTCGATCAACTTCGCGAGTAGTGTAGCTGGGCTATAATCCTCTCGGAAATGTGCAGAACAGTTTTATAGAGAACATGAATAAATAAATTAATAAATTTAATTGTATTGTAATGATATTATTCGAAAGCGATTTCTTGAGAAATTCGTAAATATCTATCTACCTTACTTGTGTGAAATAATTACCATAATTAATTTATTTTATTTATTTATAGATAGATACAAAAGAAATTACATATTAGGAAGCTTTGCCTGTCCAACTAGGAAAGTTTCCCGTTCCAGGACAGACAAATTGACAGGCATAGTTCATATTATTCCTTAAGAAAAATGTACGGTAAATATTTACCTACGACTACCGTTTTTAAAACACGCATTTAAAAATAAACAATCATTTGATTCATCCTAATGACAATAAAAAAAAAACTTTTTGCATTTATGATTTTGAAAAATATTGATATTTAATATTATTTACGTAAATAATAATTTACGAGAAAATTTTCCGTACGACACACCATTTTGATACACCGAGTTGTCGCATACTTCGCGTTTGTTATTACGTAGTGTAGGGCACTGCCAACATAACAATTAAAAAACACAATCGGAAGCGAGAAACGCCAAAAATTCAAATATGATTAATAATAATTGATTATAAAATTAGCCAACAAACCTCTAATCGGAATCACTCTCCGCTAACTGAGCTGTAGGCTCATTTTCTCCGTCGTTAAATGGATTATAGGCCTGACTTGCCATTTTGAAAAAAGCGTGTACTCGGTCCCTGTGATGCGGAAGCGACCTTTTCCATAGGAATTCGCACAGGTAGCCTTCGTAGTGCAATTCGCTTCTTCCAAATCTAGGCACACTTCCCCGAACTTCCCGCCAACATCTTTCGATATTTTGAGTATGAGCTCCACTTTCATGGTCCACAAAGGTAACACTATGGTTCACACTCATATGAACAAAACCTTCGTCTTGTAGACAATTGTATGCCTTCCAACAATCGGAAATGATGGTAGTTCCCGGCAAAATGTTTTCCTTGATCACTTGCAACAGCGTTTCTTTCGATCTGTTTGGAACCGAGCAGACAAACAATTTTTTGGATTCTCTCTCGAATCCGCCGAAAACCCACTTTCCATCTACCCGTCGACCCCTGTTATATTTGCGTTTTCCAATTTTTGCTTCGTCAATTTCAACAGTCACACCAATCCCACCCACTTTTTCCTTTGTTTTGTAACACCAATTTATACACACTTCCCTACAAAACGACGCCCAATCCACTGCAGTGCGGCTACTAATCTTTAACTCTTCAATTAAGAAAATCGTCCTTGGTGGTCGCAGAATTGCCCAATATAATACAAATCTACATATTACTTCAATCGATAATTTTGATTGCGAAAAAAATGTACATTTGCGAACTGAAGCAGTATAATTACATCTAGTTATTATTTTTTTCTGATTTAGTTGAACGGTAATTGTTTTCCCGCATTTAAAATTAAGGCGGGAAGTCAATGTACATACATTTCCGCACTTTTCACAATTTTTAAATCTTCTTATTACTTCGTGATTTCTTAACCATTCTAATAATACGTCTCTCTTTCCAATAATGTCCGTAAATTCCGCCAAGCCAATATCACACGATTCACACGACATTTTTATTATTTTTAGCGACCAAGTCAGTTGCAAAATTATTTAGAACTGATTCAAGTTTCAATAGTTTTTTTAAAATATATGGCAAAACGATTTTTTTATATCATAGACAATGAAAAACATTTTTTTTAAATGATGTGTTAATTTATTTATACATAAAAAATATTGTAAATAAAAAACCCGTTATTTATTAAAATTAACGTATTAAGGGAAGGTTTTTGGTAAAGGTTACGAATTCCGATTCACGGTAAATATGGAATGTTTACTTTGAATTAATACTTGAATTTAGTTATATTATTAAATTATTACTAAAAGTTACTATAAATGTTGGGGAACTTTTAATAACGCCTGCTCGCGTCCCCTTTAGAGTTATATCCCAGTTTTCAAGTAGTTTGTGGGCTACGCTAGGTTTGTATAGACTGATTTGTGATTTAATTCTAATACCTATTTTCCATGTTATTTTCTGTAACAAAAAAATTGACCCTTTAATAACGCCTGCTCGCGTCCCCTTTAGAGTTATATCCCAGTTTTCAAGTAGTTTGTGGGCTACGCTAGGTTTGTATAGACTGGTTTGTGATTTAATTCTAATACCTATTTTCCATGTTATTTTCTGTAACAAAAAAATTGACCCTTTAATAACGCCTGCTCGCGTCCCCTTTAGAGTTATATCCCAGTTTTCAAGTAGTTTGTGGGCTACGCTAGGTTTGTATAGACTGGTTTGTGATTTAATTCTAATACCTATTTTCCATGTCATTTTCTGTAACAAAAAAATGACCCTTTAATAACGCCTGCTCGCGTCCCCTTTAGAGTTATATCCCAGTTTTCAAGTAGTTTGTGGGCTACGCTAGGTTTGTATAGACTGGTTTGTGATTTAATTCTACCTTATCCAACCTAACCTAACCTAACCTATCCTAATCTAACATATAATAATCCAACCTAACCTATCCTAATCTAACATATAATAATCCAACCTAACCTATCCTATTCTAACCTATAATAATCCAACCTAACCTAACCTAATCTATCCTAATCTAACATATAATAATCCAACATAACCTATCCTATTCTAACCTATAATAATCCAACCTAACCTAACCTAATCTATCCTAATCTAACATATAATAATCCAACATAACCTAATCTAACCTGTAATAACCTATAATAACCCAACCTTACCTAAAATGAAAACGTTTTATTTAAAAAAAATCGTAGTAAACCTTTAAATATTAAGAAACTAAATTCATCTGATGTTTGGTATCAAAATTGATCGCCTAACAATTAATGGGTGCGTGTCTAGCGATCTCGAAAAATTGTCTATTATGCCGATTATGCCTTTCATGTTTCCTACACTGCCACTACACAAACAAACGCGAAGTATGCGAGAACTCGGTGTGTCAAAATAGTATCTCGTACGGAATATTTTCTCAAACGGTAGTCGTAGGTAAATAATTACCAAATGTACATAATTACATAACAAAATTTTTCAGTTTTCTTTGCAACTGAGTATATAAAAGACAAATTAAACCATGTTTTGCTCTGAAATACAAAGATTTATTTTTAATTTCACATTTAGTAAAATACTAATTAAATTATCGTAACGTTACAAACATTATCTGATATACAAAGAAACGACATTTAAAGTTTATTTGTTGATCTTTTTATATTAAACAAATTAAATATTTCAATCACTCAAATTCCAGCCACATAGCGAGTAAACAACAATGATGTTTAATGTGTAACTAAGACAACACATCAATGACATTTGAAAAGCGCATAAAATAAAATAAAAATTTATAATTCAAACACAAAGGAATCCTAGGCATTTCTAGGTAGGTACTTATTTCTTTACATATATTTATATATATATATATATATTTTTTTTTTACAGTAGTAGTGGCTTTGTAAAGATTAACACGGTAACATACATCACATTCGGATTTACAGTATAAGAGATAAGTTAGTTATTTAGTAGTAATGAAAAGTAGAAATGGAGTTTTTTTTGTTTGTTTGTAGTTGTGACAATCTAGAAACAGTAACCTGGTAGCGTATATTATATTCGGAATTTACCGAATTAACCTGGTAACATATAATATATACGGATTTACAGTGTATGACGGGGGTCGGCAACCTCTTGAGTCGGAAGAGTCCAAAATTACAATTTACAAAATTTCAAAGTTTAGAGCCACAAAAAATTTTCTTGCCAACAATAAATAGCATTGCATAAATAAAGTTTTTCGATAAAAAAAAACTAATCTTTTATTTGTAAGAAAAAAAATCTATTTAGTCATATATAAGTAGTGTTTTTTTACAACAAATTAGATAAAATATGGTATTTTTAGGTAATTACTTATTATTTAAGGAAAAAATTAAAACAATTAAACATTTACTTACAACACTAACTTGTACTTCCATAACAAACAATTGAGCAAACAAATTCAATGGGAGCGATGGCTTTGCATGGTTATTCAAGAAGAAAATTTAAACTTTACTAAACAATGTAAGTTGTACTTAAAAATAATAAAAAAAAACACAATAACATACTTTTGAGCAAACAAGCAATTCAATGCGAGCGTTGGCTTTGCATGGTTTTAGACACTACTCTAAATTTTCATTTGTTAGTTGGCTTCTTACTTTACTTTTAATTATATTCATGCAAGAGAACGCTTGCTCGCACGAATATGTCGATCCCAAGATAGTCAGCACGCCAAATGCCAACTTCTTACCTAACTGAGCAATCTGGAAGATACATCCATCCATACGTCTAATATAAGTCAACTACCTCAACTGGTGGCATTTATTTTAAAGCTGTCCACTTTTGTTGCGTTACGTTAAGTACATTTCTGGATTTGCTTTTCAACATCAAACATCCGATGACGGCGTTATTCGAGAGCTTCCGACGGTGATGACGAGTGTCACGGGGGAGGGGTGCAGTGAAAAGCGAGTACAAGTGGCTGAGAGATAGAAATGGCGCCTAATCCTCGTTGATCGATTCAGAACGATTTTTAGATGTTTTTTTGATAAAATAAATAATATTTGCATATGGAACTAAAGAGCCGCAGCTTCACATCCAAAGAGCCGTATGTGGCTCGCGAGCCGCAGGTTGCCGATCCCTGGTGTATGAGATAAGTTGGGTAAGTTCGTAGTATTTTACAGTGTAATCCAGGTATCTGATAACATGTTGGAGGAATTACATTAAGATTTGCAACATAAAAAGATGAAGTTATGTTAGATTATGTGTTTACAACTAATGAACTTATAATACATAGTACACTTATAGGAGAATCTGCATAAAAAAATTACAATATTAGATATAATTTATGTGTGTAGTAATATATATGTTTTTTGAAGCGTGTAATAATTAATGTGCAAACATGATCATTTTCACTGATTTAAAACATATTTTCAGTACGTTTTATATTATACGACAATACGAATATACACTGCGCGTCATTGAACCACTCCTGCTAAAATATAAAAAAAACTCTCAAAATAAATAAAAGCTATAAATATAAATAATAATTAATGTATTTGACAATTTCAATTGCGACCTGAATAAATACTAAACAGTCTATAAAATACATAGAAGCGTGTTCCACTATTAAAACGCGATAAGCGGTGCTAGTAGACACGGAGAAAAATTAGTATTGCCACTTTATTAAAAATCTCTTCAAATTATTGGTAATCCGGTTAAAATTGAATTGCAGACAGTCTCCTGATAAACTTGAAATAGGATTTTTATGAACACGTGTTCCAACATCGTGATAATACGTTCGTATTTTACTAAAAGTTTATTATGAAACATTGTTATTATATTTCAATATTAGTTTTTCATAGAGAAAGCTTTCTGTCATAAAATATTCCTATTAAAAACGGGATTTCAGGTTTCCAAACAAACTGTCGCTAAAATACAGAATGATAAATAAATAAATAATATCTTAATGTATAAAATTCAGAATGCTTATGTTCGTGAAACAAAACACGAAAAGTACTCGAACGATATCGCTGCAAAGTTTTTTCTCATTAGTGCCAGAAGTGTTTAGTCTGGTAGAAGAACTCGGGAAGTAATACTATCTCTGCACCGGAATGAGACACGAAGTCGAATTAAAGTCGATGTAATGTAATTTTTAAATAGTAACATTGTGGTATACAGTAGTAGATGGTAGATGAAGTCGGAGACGAACGAGAAAAAATACATTAGAAATAGCGAAATATTGCGGGGTCTACTAGTATTCAATAAAATTCTTGATATCAGAAACAAGGTTCTTTGAGAGTAGATCTCTACAGGGTGTATCGGCAAGTACCCGACAAAATTTAACCAGCTATTCCTCAGCACATTTGGAGTAAAATATGTTATGGGCGCTTTGCTGTCCGGTAACATTTTTTTTCCATTAAAAACAAAACATAAACAAAAAATCCACACTCCGTCACTGTCATTTGCATTGTATCTCGTGTTCAGCAGCTGTTATTAGCAAGTGTGTCAAAAAGTGTCCTCGCTCTTTCGTACACACTAAATCATAATAGTTAAAAATGAGACGAATGGTGCCGTGCCATCTCGTTGAGATTGTAAAAGCGCGCCAACGTAGGTACGTACGTACATTATTCAACGAAACTCGAACAAAATATTGCTAGATGGGTTTTCAAACTTTGACAAAGGACAAAACATTGGTGACATGTGGTGAAAATATGAATAATAAATTTTTTATTAAAAAAAATGTTACCGGACAGCAAAGTGCCCATAACATTTTTTACTCCAAATGTGCTAAGGAATAGCTGGTTAAAGTTTGTCGGGTACGTGCCGATACACCCTGTACAATCACTTTTCCGAAAGTCATGGTCATTTCATTACCAATGGGAGATAAATATATTTTTTTAAATATATTAATGTTCTGTGCCTTATGGTAGGCAAAATTATTACGAACATAATTTACTATGATTTGAGATTTTTACGGCCAAAAGTATTATGGTGATTTGTTTTTGGGGTATTATGCTGTGTTGCGCTACCTCCTTATTTGGCCAACGTTTACACATGCTTTATAAGCTCGTTTACAACCAGATTATACATCTGCCCTGATGATGGACACTGCAATGCTGTCCGAAACGTTGGCTAAAGAAGGAGCGCAACACGCATAGACATATGAATATTAGTAGAACTGCCCTAAGTGATTAAAAGCGTATTATCCCCACTCCCCATACCGGTTCCATTGGAGCCGGCTGTGCTCGCGTATGGCCTCAAGTGAAATTTGAAAATGTGACGTCATCATTCTTGTGCGAACTATGGTCGAGGCATCATCGGTTCATTTTACGAAATAACACGGCAGAATGTTGACTTGTGCTATGAAAACTTGTAAAAATAGATGTGAAAAAGAGAATAAACCCAATTGTCGTATTACATTCCATATACAGGGTGTCCGGTGGTAAAGTGCAGTAACTTCGGGAGGTGATTCTACGTGATCGTAGGAGTAAAAAAGATAAATAACTTTTTCTGAAATTCCAACTTTTAGATGTACTTTTAAGCTAATAACGAAAAATTTCTCCGACGTGCCTAGACGGTATTATTTTTTTCGTCGTTGCCAAATCTACATACCGCGCCCCCCCGGTAACTAATACCCGCTACCCCCGGCACCCGAATTCAGTCGGTCAGCTGGTAAACTGTCCCCCGCACCCCCTCCTGCACCCCCCGCTATTAGTAAATCGTGCTTTGAATGTAATGTGTCACAAAATTTGACGGGCGTAGTAAACAACTTTGAAAATTTAATTTATCTAAGAATTTTTGAATTCGTTCACTAGATTTATTGTTTGTTCTCTGCGAACTTTTCATTTGGTTTGAATTTTTGACAGATGTGAAGAGAACCCCGTACAATTTAGATGTCGGTACGTGTTTTAGAGGTATAATGGTTATGGTGCTGATTTTATCAAAATCAAATTTTATAATATTCTTATTATTATTATAATTTACAAGTACAAGTATATTATATTGGATTTATTAATATATACGTTGTACATTATAATGATTTATGATCAATAAGATGGATCAAGGAAAAAAATATTTATGAGATGTAATATTTTTGGTATACCTCGTTATTCTGCTGTGTCATTCGTGTGGAAAACGTTCTTTTTTTTTAAATGATTTTCGGCTATGCAATCATTGTTTTTTCTCACCTATAAAATTATGTCCCGTCTTTCCGGTTTATAAAAAAAGATCTGATTTTTCGGATTGAAATTTTCAAAAAATCCCCAGGGTTTCAAAAATACGATTAAAAAAATAATAATAATACAGAATGTCTTAGAATATTTTCCTTAACCGGAAAAAAAATTAAAAAATATATGAAATTAGTTAAGTGTTCAATGAGTTATTAATATTTTTTATAATAAAAAGTGTAACGTGATTTTAGTGCAGTTCTGTTTTTGAATTTGGTAAAATATCAAAACATACGGCGAACTCTGTGTTGTTATTGTTTACTATTCACATGCGGTTTCCATGGATACGCGCCACTCACAAATATGCAACGTTGCCACGTTCACACTTGCGAATTTATCGGGTAAGTTTGCACCTACACTATGGCTTTTTAGCAGGTATGTCTTTTTGTATGAAAAATAAAAAATTGGAATTTCGGAAAAAGTTATTTATCTTTTTTACTCCTACGATCATGTAGAATCCCCCCACGAAGTTACTGCACTTTACCCCCGGACACCCTGTATAAGCATTATTTTACTTTATTTTAAGCATATTCACATCGTATAATATAGATCAGTTGTTACTATCACATCGAGAAACGTCTGGACGCGAAACACAATGCTGGTTGGTTGCGAAGTAAATTATGAACATTTATAAAAGTGTCTTAACTAAATACTTAAACGAAATATTCGACTCTGAAAATAGAACCGAATTTTTTTGCCGAATTTGGACTTCGCAAATTTGTTCATAACGTGGCGAGTAATTTGCGCTCCCATGTAAAAATGTCTATTCATTCAACAGCAGATTTTACTTTTAAGAAGTAAATGGTGATATTATAATGCGAGATGCCTATTTACTGTCAGATTGATTTATTGACGAATCATAGTCAGCTTCACTCCCTTCGTTCTTCAACAGTTGATTTTACCCCTCGCCATTATCTTCTCGTCTATTAATTCCTATGTCTGTGGCAACACGGCATAATACCCCAAAAACAAATCACTATAATAATTTACTATTATCACTGAATTATTTTCAATACTTTTTTTTTAGACATTTTTACATAATGTACATAGTTTTACATAATGTACATATTTGTACATATTTTTACATAATGTACATATTTGTACTAATTTTTACATAGCGTACATATTTATACATATTTTTACATCACGTACATAATATACAAATATGTACGTTATGTAAAAATATGTACATATTTTTACATAGTGTACATATTTGTACACATTTTTACATAATATACATATTTGTACACTTTTTTACATAATTTACATAATATACATATTTGTACATATTTTTACATAATTTACATATTTGTACATATTTTTACATAATTTACATATTTGTACATATTTTTACATAATTTACATTTTCATCGGTATGTTGATTTGACAGTTCAACGGTTTATTAGCAAAGCATTTTCCTATCATTTATTAGCACTTTGTTTATTTGGATGAGGAGTTTTAAAAATTATTTTTAAAAGAACTAGACCGAAAAATACGTAATTTATTTTCGTTTTGACCTAATAATGCTATCATAAAATATACCTTTTTAAATTGTTCCGGTAACCGTTAGTGATCATTATCAAATACCAATAATTAACCAGTTTTATACTGTGATAATAATTGCAGGAATATAGTTTTCATCTATGTGTGGGTGTGTATTGTATGTATTGTTAATAAATAGATAAAATAAGAGAAATATATGTAGGTCGGTACCTACAATTTTTTTACAGTGTGATTACCGCATAAGAGTCCCAATTTTCAACAGCCAGTAAAACTCAGATAATGCCATTTAAAGCTATGTTTCGGTGCGATTGGCTTCTTGGCTCCTATTGCCCCTTCACAGGGCCGCCCCTGCTAGATACCAACAACTTTTCATATGACTTATAGGTGAACATTAAAAAAAATCAAACCTCAAGAGGAAGCTACAAGCCAAAAATGTGTATATTCTTGGTATACCTTATATTGTAGGTAATAGGCATTAAAATCGCTTGACAAACGGACAACGGAGTCTAGAAATGTTCGATTTCAAGCACAAAACTGGTTTTTATTTATTTTGTAAATAATTTTATAAGAAAGCAAAAAAGTTAATCAAGTGAAACTGTCACAGATAATTTTAGCTATAATACTGTATATTTTAAAAGTTGTTTCCTTTACGCGTTCATACATTTCTATTGAAAAAAATATTTTTTTATGATTTACATTTATCTTTTTTATTGAGTAATTTATTTTTTTAACCTAGACCTTTTCCGATATCCCTTGCGGTGATTTTCACACGAAAACAGCGCTATACAAATAATCCAATTATTATCCACACTGGTTTTTTAAAAATAGGTAAATTTAACCGTATATTTTAATGTTAATACCTTACAAGAGTCCCAACTGCTCTCAACCGTTTGGAGCCAATGAGACTATGTCATCCCAATTGGGGTGTGTTGTGAGGCTGAAAGTAGTGAAAGAGACTATGGTGGAAAAGTACCTGGATATTCAGATCTGGTCACCAATCACGGCTTAAGCCATTTCAAGTAACGTTTCAATTCTGAATGGTGGTTTTAGTCGAATTCCTTACCCCTCGACCACTGAGGCTGTCCTCCAGAATTTTGGGAATTAATTTGTGTTTTGGGGATCATTCGGTTCCATGACAAAACCGAACAGTGACAAAACCGAACATTGAAGAAAAACAACAAAAAATAAACATAACCTAACTTATTTATATATTTAATTAAAACGGAAACAGTAAAGTCATGGAGAGTACCCGTGAGCACTCAGACCATGAGACTTTTGTGCTGTGTCCCATTTCACCTCATTCCGTTGAGTTTTTTCCAGGTTCCGAGAGGGTCCCTGTTTTCACGCGAATGGATCCCTTTGAGGATCTCGCAACGGAAAGGGCTTTCCCACAAAAGTCCCTCTTTGTTTGGGTTCCCTGAAAGTCTCACGAGGGAAGAGTCATAGAAAAATATGATATTTTATGTTTTTATATGTGACATTTGCAATGCATCTTGTATGAGATGCTCAACACTAGTTGGAAAGGTCCATTAGTATCAGGGAAATAAAAGGTCCACCACAGCAGTACTGGGGTGAGACATAAATACTTCGAGACGACACCTGTACCGCGAAGCCAACGTTCGAGACACTGTTCCGCAGCGTCAAACGAGGGTCAAAGTGTTATTCAGCCAGAACACCGTAGCTCACAGAAAAGCTATTACAGTGTTTCCATTCCCTGAGCGATGGGTTCTCCAAAACCCCTACGCTATACAACCTAACCTAACCTAACTATTTTAACACGTTCTGGTTAGTCACTGTTCCGTTTTACCTTGAATTATTTTTCAAAATCTACCACGGATTGTTTGCCTTTAACCTTGACATTTGACTTTGTTACAACAATGAGACTGGTTCCATCATTTAAAGAAGTGACAGAGGAACCTATGTAGTCTTCTATTTATTATTATGGTGGGCATCCAATCATTTCTGGTGCGGAACATGGCAAAGTTTGGTTCGTGCCCAGCCATGGGCATCAATGGGAGTGTTCATAATGAAGTTCGCCACATGAAACCCATTATTCTTCGGTTTCATTCTGTCAAATTCAGCCAAAACTAGGACATCGCAGTTCAAAGACCCAAATTGACGGGAATCCCGTTCTTGTAGCTCAATTACATATACATATGCCTTTATGAATACCGCTAGAATCCTTAGCGAAACGATAAAATCCGTGGTCCAATGGTTTTCATCTAGATGTTAGAAGGTCAAATTCCGAGAAAGTGAAAAGTTAACAATTACAATTTACTTGACACATTAATTTTTTTTAAGGCTCCGTAGTGTAAGCCTTCAAAAAGAAGAGGGCGTTGGTTTGAAGGGAAGAAAATACGTAAAAACGGATGTTAGAGGGAGCGCGATAATATATAAAAATGATTATAATTAATAGGCGTAAGTTAAATATTAATTTTAATAAAGCATGATGTCATATTTCTAGATGTTAGAAAATCGGCCAATTTGTCCGATTCCGATTCTCAATAAAATCAAAAAAAAAAATTTTTTTAACGTATCCGAAACATATATTTAAGCTGATTAAATACGCTTCAAAATTTTATTATTACAAATAAACATATACTTTTTGAAATATAAAAATGTTGAAATCAAATATAAAAAAATAGCTTTTTTTTATTACAAGATAATACATTACAAAATGATAACAAAGTAATAAGGTATTATTCCCAGTGAGTTTATAAAACTCATTTTGGGAAAGACAACATTAGAAAGGACAAGACAAATAAATAAAATACATTAAAATAAATACATTAACATAAATACATTAAAATAAATAAACGCAGATGTTATTATGGAGTTCCAGAGAAAGATTGTGTTAGTCATTAATGAAACTGCTAAGGAAATAGCTTTTAAGAGCTTTTGCCAATGTTTTTTTGTTCGTTGCCGGAAGTTTTAAATTACTAGGTAATGCGTTATATTGTTTATGTGCAATGTATTGTAAGGAGTTAATTCCAAATTTGGTCGTGTAAGTAGATGACTTGCCTCACTTTTTTTCGTCTAAAGATTGAACTAAAATTACTGAAAGCGAAAAAAACACGTACTGTATTAGACAAATGTAATAGTAAAAAATACCTCACTTTATTTTTTTTTCATTAAAAAAATAATTAATACAAAAATTACGAACTTTAATACATTTTTCTCAAATTGTGGTCGGAACCTTTGGTGTCATAAAGGTGTACCATTCCAATTATTCTGTGGTTAACTTCTAATATTCGATTATAAAGCTTGGTGTTTTCTCTTTCTAACACCGTTTAGTTTTTCTAACTATGGTGGTAAGGGAGACACAACGATTTGTTTTTTATAATTTTCGGAGGGCACTTTGAATTTGAACAATTGATCAAATTTCAACGTTCATTTGCGAGTTCTGTGAATGTCCTATTCAAGTTTTGTTATGATGTAGTTATAGGCCAGTTACTTGACAGAACTGAAATAATAACAGAACTTGAAAAGAACTTTAAAATTAACTTTGAAATTTGAAGAATTGTTCAAATTCTCCGAACCACCCGTCCTAAGAGTTTAAAAACTTAAAGTTTCCAAGGAAAGTTTTTATAAATCGTTTTTATCTAAATCTAAACGTAAAACAAAATTTGTAAACGCTGGCCGCAATTTTTTTTATAAAATGAGCCCTGACGGAATGATATTTGCACAGTTTTTAATCAATCTTGAATGCAATTATTGAAGGTCGATGCAGTTATTTTCATATCGTATAGTAATTATTAGCACTTTTCACTTCCAGACCTTTTTATTTACAAAATGTATGTGGTAAAGAAATAAAACTTTCTATTCGTGTTCTGAGCCATGTAGTTATGAAATATCTATAATTTTTATATCGCTTAATTAAAATGTGACAATGCGACCGTAAATAGGTAAATTTCTAGATAAGTACGTACCAAGATTGTTTTAAAGAAAAAAATAATGATAAAAAATAATTTGGCATAATTTTGCATGTATTTTTAATCTAACTTTTTAATTCTGTTTTCTTAAAAATATCTTTTTATCAATAACTATAATCTTTATTTTTAATTTTAATATGGTTTCTATAATAATAAGTATTTTACAAATTATTGTTTTACCATAACATGTCCTTTTCCCGTATGTTTTATTATTTGTTCTACTAAATATAATACGGGCATGAGCCTAGTGAGTTGAGAAAATCACCAAAATTGTAATATTTTAAAATGTTCAAATAAAATAATAAATTCCAATTTATCCGTTGCCATATTGTTGGCTACGTAAATTTTTCGTTGGTTCAAAAGAAGCGTTTTTCATTGTCATATATATACAGAAAAAATCATATCATTGACGAAACCAGGTATTAAAACAACGTATGTATGGGCAAATATTTCGCTTGTTGTGTTTTGAATGTGAAAGTGACTACACCACGCTAAGCAAGAATTTTTATCCATGTTTAAAATTAAACATTTCTTCAATCAGTGATAAAAATAACGGCTAATTTATAAAATATCATTATTAATAAAAATGTTGAAAATTGAATAGTGCCATCTATCGCCTAGATCTATAAGTTCATTGAGAATAATAATAAAAGCGATCACTAGATGGCATTGCCATAGAAATTTTTCCATAATATTTCTTTTTAGTTATTTTTCATTCGTGAATTATTCAACAGATGGCAGTGTTGTCCGTTGTTCTAGATATTGCGAATGTTTTTTTAATTCATTAAAAAATGCATGGATGATAATATATTATATTATTATTGTCCGTGTGCTATGCATGTATCATTGTACATAATAATTAGGATATTATAGATTAGACCATAATATTATGGAATAATACAGAACTGTAATTATATCTGATCTCAAGACTAAATATTAGAAAAGATTTATGTTTTCTCCTCAAAATGGGACTGATTTTAATTTTTAAATGAAGTGTTGACAATCTCTCTCTCCACATTAGTCCTCAATGGCGTGTCGATCGGCGTAGAATCGGTTTTATTAATTATCGGATTGTAGGTAGGTACGCCATAGGTGCAATAAAAAGCACGAGTGATGTTTGTCGTTCCATTGATATGGAATTGTAACCTGATCTAAATAGCCAGGTACCTCCCGACCTTCTTCCTCTACACTCCTCCCCTCCCCACTTTCTGCAGTCTCACAACACACCCAGGAAGGGGATGACATAATCCACCGGTTCGACGTTTCGTCAGCGTTATAACACGGCATGACCATAGATTATAGAATCAAGGCAGATGGGCCATGAACCTAAAAGGCCATAAACGGAGCTATTCGAGAACTACAGGGTTTTCCAACAATAGGTGTTATTTTGATATTCAATCGTAAAAGATTAATGGTTTCGTTGCTTGTGTGGCACGTAGCGCCGTCTTGTTGAAAGTAAACGTTGTCCAGAGCAATACCATCCAATTCCGGCCATATAAAATCATTAATCATCTCTCGATAGCGCAATCCATTCACCGTAACTGTTGCTCTAGCCTCATTTTCGAAAAGTAAGGTCCAATGACTCCGCCGGACCATAAACCGCACCAAACAGTCACACGTTGAGGATAGAGAGGCTTTTCAACAATCACTCTTGGGTTTTCCGATCCCCAGATGCGACAATTTTGTTTGTTGACGAAGCCATCGAGGTGGAAATGGGCCTCATCACTCAAGATGATTTGCATTTGATTCACTCAAGTGAATTTTAATATTTTCAATGCGTTGTTAAAGCGTGTATCGTTCCATTTTTATTAATAGCGTAGTTTCTACTTGTCAAATGTCAAAAATGACAGCTTCAAAAGTAACATCTACCGAAATAGCGGGCTATTCAAAATAACACATCTTATTGGAAAACCCTGTATTTGAAGCCTTGAGAGGGGGAAGATGTATGAAAAATATCAACTAACTTTTTTTTAATGACATTCCATACATACCCTGTGTCATCAAATTCTAAAAAAATCGATTTCCACTATAACTGCATCAGTAACACAAAACAAAATTTAATTATGGACTACTTTGCATACGAATCATTTTAAAAGTTTGTCACACAAGATGGCCGCTAGGCAATTTCTCCTCAACGTAGATTTGGCTTCAATGCCATTCATACAAAATCGCAGTAATGCTCTGTCCAAAACTTTTTAGGTTCACGACTATATGTATATATATGTATGGAAATGGGAAAAAATGAAAAATATGCAACGCGTGTTCCCAACATCGTTCAAAAATAGTACTGCGAATCGGTTCCATGCTAACTCAACACAGTGACTATTCAACACACTTTTAAAAAGTGATATAAAGTCATTAAAAACGAGGAAAAAAATTTTTTTTTTTAACCTAACCTAACCTACTTAACCCAGTTAAGTTTGTGATGAATTATCATTTTGATGATTTGTCCGGTCACCCTGCGAATCGCATCTAAGCACAGCGACCCCCCATCTTTGATTCTACTTACACACCAAACGCATAACTTTCAATGGAGAGCCGCTTTGATAGTCCGTGCAATTTGGACGTAGTTCGGCGATAGTCGGCACACTTTCGTGCCATATCTCCTTTGGTTCTATTATCTATGTTATACATGGATGTATGGATGTCTCATCTCGAAGCCGAATTATGTGGTAACAAAATTAAATGACAAAATAATATAATTTTAATAAGTTGGTCGGGAAGACCAAATCACCGTCTACGCCTCGGGCGATCAATTAGGCTATCACTGCAGTCAGTATGGCTAATTAAGATAATATCATATTAATTATTTGATAAAGTGTGTCGACGGTGCATTCTTATTCAAAAGAAACCAATCTGTTATGAAACTATTGCGTCAAACACTAATAAATTACAAAACTCATGTACACAAATTCACTTGCAAAGCCCGGGGACATAACGATGAGCGAACAGTGAGCAAGATTTGAAAATAGATAGGTGCAAAAAAAATCAGAATAACTTAATTATCACATAAGAGGTGTAATCACAGCGAAGACATATATACTTAATTGTTTTTATTTAAATATTCTAAGTATATAAAGATGACTGATGATTCCACGATTTTTAAGTAGGTAGGTACGATGAGAAACACACGGAATTATGTGTTTAGTAGCATCGTCAACATATCCTAGACGTCTAGTACAGTGAAATCGATAACTTTACAATATCGTATCGATATGCGTAACTATCGATGCACGGCGCGCTGTTGATAACCAGACCGATATTGATTACGCAATAAATAAGAAATCGATATACGCTGGCAACACTATATGAATTGACATTCCGAAACGTCGCACAGCTACCTTGAAATGTTAATAAATAGACAGTAATTGTGAATTGAAATATAAACCTAAATATGCATTGGCAGTCCATATAAAAAAGTAAAATAAAACTTATTTTTTAAGAGATTAAAAATTTAAGTATAAAAGGGAAGTAAGTTATATTATTATGTTAGTCTTTACATAACATTTGGAATCTCAGGGTTGAAATTATAAATAACTAATCTGGATCCCAGTTTCTGTTTCTGACAGAGTTCAGCCAAAAATGTATAAATTATTAGTGTGCCTTATATCATAGATAATATACATAAAAATCGCTTGCCGAGGGGTGTCCAGAAACGCTCGATTTAAATCGCAAACGTGGTTTTTATTTATATTGTGGATAATTTTATAAGAAATAAAAAAGTAGATTGGGAGAAACTGTTACAGATATTCTAAGCCAAAATACTTACTTATTTCAGTTCATACATTTCTACTAAAAAATTGTTTGGTAGTAATTTTAGTGGTAATTTTATTTTATTTCTACCAAACGGAAACGATGGAAAAAGCTTCAATTTATTCCAAGCCTTTTTTTGGCAACTATAATGTAAATCAATTCTCAGTAAAGATTAATCTAAAAAAGTGATTCCACGTTAAGCTTCGCCAAAAAAAACCTTTTGTTGTTGAATACTACATATTTGTAAAATATGTAACAATCTTTTTTTTCCGTTAATCGAAAGTTTCATAACTTCTGATGCTAATTATATTAATAGATAAAAATTGTTGTTTTACTGAAAAAGTACTTTTTCTGCATTATAGTTATGCATAATGATATTTCCCCCTGATCATTATTCCCCTGTACCGACTTCCTGCCCAAACAACACACTGTCACATTTCACAATACAAACTGTATTATTAGTAAGCAAAGTGGCGGTGCATACTGAGCATTATAATTTGGTGAAAGTGGATGGCGAAAACTGTCGGCGGTTACACAGGAAGTTATGTTATTTGGATGCGCCATGACAATGATTTACGATGGATGAAATATGTACACGTTGTACACTTCACACGTTCAAAGGTGCGCTTTGCATAATGAAGATTAAAAGGGAGATAGGTAGGGAGCTGGTACCTGATGCTTTTCATCATCTTCGGGACAAGTAAAATGATTGATTT
Source organism: Hesperophylax magnus (assembly GCA_026573805.1). Lineage (NCBI taxonomy): Eukaryota > Metazoa > Arthropoda > Insecta > Trichoptera > Limnephilidae > Hesperophylax > Hesperophylax magnus. Next base: position 3,736,394 of record JAIUSX010000184.1, on the reverse strand, counting down.
GTGGGGGTAGTGCAGTTTTAAAACCATCTTAAATAGTTAACGGTTACGGGCTTACGAATAACCTAAAATATTGTAGGTATTTCAGTTATTTCCACGATATTATATTTGTATAACACGGTGTCCGGAAACGGTGATACACGGAGAAAACTTACTGATTTAATATATTGATAATTTATTGAAAAATCTCGTATTCCCGTTAAAAACGGGACTGCAGGCCTTTAACGAATAGATTAACATGTTTTCTGATAATTTTTTTCTAAACTTCGAATACATGTGGTTGTTCGAATACATCGCGATAATATATTCGCAGTTAAGGCGAAGTTTAATGCTAAATCACTATTTTGATTAATCTTTATAACAAATTGGTATACATTATGAAAATCAAAAAATATGCTTTAGATAAATTAATAATTTTCCTATCGTTTCGCTTGAGTAGAATACAAATAAAATAATAAATTACTCAATAAAAAATATAAATGTAAACTACTAAAAAATATATTTTTCCAATAGAAATGTATGAACGCGTAAAGGAAACAACTTTTTAAAAATACATTATTATAGCTAAGATTATCTGTGACAGTTTCACTTGATTAACTTTTTTGCTTTCTTACAAAATTATTTAGAAAATAAATAAAAACCAGTGTTGTGCTTGAAATCGAACGTTTCTAGACTCCGTTTGTGGAGCGATTTTAATGCCTATTACCTACAATATAAGGTATACCAAGAATATACACATTTTTGGCTTGTAGCTTCCTATTAATTAAAAATTGGACTTTATTAAAAGTAAGTCAGGAAATCTGTATATTCGGGCTGCAATTCCGTTCTCCGGATTACCAATAATTTTAAGAGATTCTTAATAAATTAGCAATAATCATTTTTCTCCGTGTATGATATCCCCAATAGGAGTTATGTTGTGTTTGTGATGCTGGAAGTAGTGGAGAGGGGAAAGAGATGCGGAAGAGAATGAATAAAAGGCGAATCTGAAAAAATGTTAAAAAACGTCACGTAATAAATAGACATAGACTAATCACACACTATATATATCTTCCATTATTCTAATTATTGTTCATACACAATTGAAACATACACAACAGCTCAAGTTCGACTCTATCATAAGATTGTAACGATTAAACATCACAAATTAAAACATTAATGAGATATATTATAGACATAGACAAATCACACACTTACTTTCACATATTTTTTGGTTTCTTGGAACGGGCAATTTGCCTAGTTAGGAATCAATAATTTCGACCTGATAAGGTACAATAATCAATAATCACAAAATATTTTAATTATATCTTGTATCATATTGTACTGTGTGTAAATTTAAATGAATAAATAAATAAAAGAGGAAGGTGTTTAAATTATGAATCTTTCACCAGGGCGATACTAAGAGTATCTTAAATAAATCATTAAAACTAAACAAACCATATATTTTACAAATTCAACTAGGTTTTTGTGTTGAGGCATTTATTACCAAGATATCTCGTAGAATATTGTATAAGTACAAAATGATAATCTTGTGTGAAAGTTGACGTTTCGGTCGTTAAAAAACCACATTCCCAGCTGATATAGTCGTCAACCGGCTACTTAACTAGTACCTACCTGCCTAGAACACACGATTCACAGACTGCGTACTTGTACAGAGAGGACAGACAGCCAAAACGAGGGAGTATTGACTATTTCAGTTTCAAGGTACCTAGATCGTATGCATTTTTTTCTCACAAGCCCTAAATAAAGTTGGTTGTTTTCAGGTGAAAAAAATATAACAAGCAGTAATTGTTGAATGAAACACTAGTATATATTGAATTATTTCGCGGATAAGAGATAAGCCGCCATAGCTCAGTGGTCAGAGCTGTCGACCGGAAATCGAAGGGACACGGGTTCGAGTCCCTTTGGCGTCATGTATCTTTTATCAGGAGATTTTTCAATGTGGATGAGTGTTTCAGGCGAATAATTATTGCTTGTAAAATAATTGATAGCATAACATACTTAACATAAACGGTACAGAGCTGGTAACAGTAGGTTATCACAAATTTATAAAAATAGGAACCTTTGTACAATATAAGTTGGCGCTTTTCGTTATTTAACCAAAGATTTTTGTAAAATTAGTAGCGTTTTTTTTTTAAACATAACTATAAATTGGCAATCTTATAAAATAACACAGCATATGAGAGTAAACAAATGTGATTATAAAACATAAAGATAAACATAACACAAACATACCATGAACATAACATTAACATATCATAACATAACATATCATAAAGCTATTGATTTAAAGTTTATTGTTTTGTGCAGTTCCGCTGACTTGATCCAGGTTGCAAGGTGTAGGTATCACCTATGATAGTCGACCTCCGATAGTAGAGAGAACTAAAAATAAATGTTGACCGGTCAGTGACTGAGTTGGCATTGCGTTTGGGACCCACCCAGGCGTCGTGTGTTCAATTCCTCGGCTGGCTAAGTCCTCCATCACAAGACAAGCAACATTTTACGCTTACTGTAACGGTAGTAGGAGATATTCAAATATTTTCGGGTTATTCGTAATCCGGGAATGTTTGTCTTTCTTAAAAAAAGCATAGTTTTTATGTGAATACCGCAGAGTTCTAACTGTTCCAACCATCTGGAGCCAGTGAAACTTTGGCCTCTCCCAATACGGATATGTTTGGAGGCTGAAGGTAATGGGGAAGGGAAGGAGATGGGAAACAGGTAGAGGAATTACTTATGAATTTGGAAGTCATGTGGATGTGATATTTTCCAACAGTTCCTACCCGGCTTTGGCCGAGTTTACACGTTCTTTAAGGCGGCGATACACATGCCTGTAAAATGGAACAGTAGCTTGCATGCAAGTTAATGGCATGTGCAAGCTACTGGCGCAATGAGAATACACATGCAAGTTAAACTTGCATGCAAGTTGCGTCCTTGCTACTAACAACAGGTCAGCTACTGGCATGCCGTCGCCCCAGTGCTTAATTGTCCAAACGACCATTTTAGCGAAAATGAGTTTTTAACGCAATATTTTTAAGAATCAAATTACGCGTCTTTCGATGAAGAAAAAATAGTTTTATCAGCCTCCTACAATTAATTATAAGCATTTTAAAATGTCAATGTCCACAACAATATTCTAAAAGTGAGTCCTTGTTTGGCCAATCTCCTTATTAGGCCAACCTCCTAGAGTCGAGAATTAAAATTGCGTGCTAGTTTGTTCAAACTCCACCAACCGACCAATTACAGCACGATACGAGGATCACGTGATGCCGCCATCTTAAGTTTTTACATTCCAACGGTGTTTGTGTTCTGGTGTTACGCGGAAGTAAAAAAGCATTTAAATATATACCAAGGAGTGTTTGATAGACAAAACAACAGGAAAATGTCAATAACTAATTACAAAAGTGCATACATACGCAGCAGTGCGGAAATAGAGCGGTAAGTGTTAGTTTTAAATATCTCTATCAATACCAAATTTGTTTTGTTTTTTACATTGTAATGAACTTTGTCATACAGCGTGTTCACTTTTCTGTTTTCGCTCAGACTCTACTTTTTGCAAGTTTTTGCTGTCAAAATTGGTTTTTTGACTGACGATTCATATTAAACTAGTTAGATTAGTATTTCAATTCGAAATTTTCAGTATATCCGTATTTGTATGTAGCCGTTTGAGATTTACAAATTGATCTATAGTGATTAGGCAGTTTGTTGAAATAAATTATAGTTATATAATAAATTATTATTCTGATTTTTTCCTCATTTGTGTGTTTTGGGGTTTTGATTACGATTCTGAGCATTACCAACAAAAACGGTAGGATTTTAATTTTTAGCCAAAAAAACATGTATAGGTATATTATTCACTGAAATAATTTGCATAAATTTCATATAATTTAAGTGATTTAGTTTTTTGGCCACGCGTACTGTTTAGGCGCAATTCTATGGGAGTACTCTCCCCAATAAAGACTCCATTGAAATGCTTGGAGTTACTATATCAGACCAGCTCAAGTATCGGGGATCCATAGAAGCCCGAGTAAATCAGGCTTCCAAGAAGCTGGACGTCTTGCACACGGCTAGGATATCCTTCAACAGTGACCAGCTGCTGACCCTGTACAAGTCTCAAGTCCGCCCAACAGTTGAATTTGGGAGCCACCTCTGGGCTGGTGCCCCAAAATACTTAATTAACCTACTTGAATCTGTGCAAAGGAGGGCGATCCGTCTGATTGACAATCCGTTGTTAACAGACCGATTGCCTTCTCTAATGCATAGACGCAATGTAGGCATGCTGTGTCTGTTCTACAGGTATTTCAATGGAGCCTGCTCCAAGGAGCTAGCAGCATTGATCCCTGATGCACCGGTGCACGTGCGCGAAACTCGACGGACACGAGCGGAACACCCGTTTACGATTGACGTTAGCTTCATGAGAACGGGTCGTTTTTTGTAAGTCGGTTCGTATGTGGAACGAGCTACCGGCATCTCTCTCCTATAATCCGAGCCTCTTCAAGGCCAGCATTAATAAATCCCTTCATACAGCCCCTACCTTAACCCGCCTCACAACGCCGCCCAACCGGGTGGTTACATAGTTCCCCTGTCTGTATACTGGCAGGGACGCTCTTGTGAGGTGTCACATAAAAAAAAAATCTGATCGTAAGAGATTCAGCCTTCTGCGGTCATCTTCAGACTGGTACAGATATTCCTTAAGCTGTGCTTTATATACATTAAATTTAGGGAGGGGGATTAAAAGGGGTGGAATGCAATGATTTTATTCAAATTATATGGATATCCCATTTTCGTTGCTATGTCGTAACAACGAAGATGGAAGTCTAAAGATGGTTGATAGGCTAAACCCGGTCACGGTCAGAAATAAAAAAAAGTTGGACATTGTTTAATATATTATTATCATTGAAGTAAATTATTATAATGGAACTGTCGAGTACCTGGCACGCGTTTCAATGCCACTCAAAGAAAGATTTGTCCCGCATCCCACGAACCCTCCCCCCTCACGGATTATCCTCACCCTTCCCTCTTTCAGTCCCTACTGCTAAGCTACAAGAAATAATGCACACATTTTTATAACAACTCGATCGCCACCTATTATACAATCTGAATGCAAATTTCATAACGCCAGAGTTCACCTTTATGTATGGAAACCTTCGCCGGCGTGCGCAAAGCAACTCACCAAAGTTTCATCGCAATCGGATGAATGATATAGGAAATAATAAGAGAATCTTTATACAAATTTCACAACGCCATAGTTCAATATAATATAGGGAAACCTTCGCGGGCATGCGCACAACTCAAAGTTACAAAGTTTTATCGCAGTCGGTAGAGTGGTATGGGAAATAAGATGTGAATTTGTATATAAATTTCATAACGCCAGAGCTCACTTTTATGTATAGAAAAGGTATAGGAAATAAGAAGGAACAAACAAAGAAAAAATCACTATTATAAATATATATATATATATATAGATTCCACCACGAATTGTCAGTATCCATAATAGAAATATTGAAAATAAACTCATCCTGTATATAACTAAAGGTGGTCGTTTGAACAAACAAGCACGGAAAGTTCTACGCAAAAGTTGCCCTATCTCCAATTCCAGTTTGTTCAATCTCCATTTACAAAATTCTGGTGGTGCGTTTTTGTTCAATCTCCATTTTAAAATGTAAAAAAAAGTATCAAAAACTATCCTTAGTCAATTTACAAAGAATTATTTAAGCTGATCAGACCTTTAGCTTGACGGAAATATCTTCATCTTAAACACCTGTCATAATGTTTCATTGAAATAATCAAAGAAAACCTCCTCCTGTAAAATTTGCAAATGGTCGTTTGGACAATTAAGCACTGAGGTGACGATGCCCGTACCTGTCGCGACGTTCACACATGCCGGTTTCATAGCCCCCTCGTCCCCTCCCTCAACTTGCATGCCAGTAAATCAAATGTTGTGCAATCTACTTGCAAGGCAGGTACAGGCATGCAAGTTAGCGTATACACATGATAGTAGCTGGCATGTGCAAGGAGCTTGCATGCAAGTGTGCCAGCTACAGGCATGTGTATTCCCGGCTTTATTCGAACTCTTGTTTATAAATGCAAATCGACTTTTCTCTACTGTCTATACATATAGTATGTATGTATTATATATAAAAACCTTCCGGAAGCAATTCTCTAAATGATAGCGAAAACCCTATCAAAATCCATTGCTTAGTTTAGAAGAACTAAGCGCACAGACAGACGCGTATAGCGATTTTATTTTAAACTATTTAGAATTTTATAATTTACGCGTAGCAAATCAAACTAACGTTTAGGAAAATTCAACGAACAGATATAAAAACTAATTTTTGTTTTACTTGATCATGCCAGCTTTTCCGATATCTATTTTCTCTAGCACACTTTAAAACGATTTTGTTTTTTAACAACTTCAACATTCAGGTCAATATCGCTTATTTTTGTAGAAAATAATTGACCAAATTGTTCGATTGAAAATAAATTGCCAACCGGTACAAATTAGAGATTATATAACTGAGGAGGATGTGTCACTATAAGTAATGTTCATTGCTAATACATTAAATAATTAAAATAACACTTGGTTTCAATTTTATCACTACAAGAAAACACTATTTACGTCGGGGAGTTTGAAAAATATGCAATAAATATGTTATTAGCATGAAATAAAGAAGAAAACTAGAAGTTTTTTTTTTTTTTTATAAATTTAATTTAGATTAAATTTGATAATATTATTATTAAGTTCTGCAAGTGTTTTAGTTTTTTTATTATTGTGACAGCTGTTTCGGCTTACAAGGCCATTTTCAAACTGTGGTTAGTCCACATTGAGACGACGTATTTATACTATTTCAAATGTAAATTTTGAAGGTGTATACATTGATTTATTACTGGTTAAACCGATGACATGATCTATTGTTGGTTAAACCAGTCTATGTTTTCCCCTCAGTAAATGGAGTTCTACGAATTAAACACAAAAACAATAAATAAAAACTAGAAGTGCCTTTCAAACCAATGTTCCATTTAGCCGAATAGCCCAGCTCTCTGTCTCACTTACACTCGCCTAACATAGTAGATCTCCATCCTATTGGAATTTCACACAGTTTTGTTTTGAAAAATTAAGCGACTTTGAAAATATTTGTATCACGAAACACGTCCGCAAGGCATTTTTGCGAACTTACTTATTTTAGGGTTTTTGGGTTGGGTTATTCTAAATAATTTATGCATATTTACTAACCTTCAAACTTAAAGTTGTATTAAATTGACTAAATAAAGTAAATTAATACATTTTCATGTTGAAAATATATAATTTACCCATATTCCATAATACGTGGAAAAAGCGGGACAAAATCAAAATAGTGGGACAAAAATGCATTTGTATAAACTTTTGCCAAAATTATCTTATACATAACCTGTAGTTATTAGATCGCATCAACAGATGAAGTGAGAAAGTATTATTGCAATGAGGTGGTAATTAAAGGCAATGACGTGATCTATTCCTCGGCAGACTACCGCCATTCACCCATCCGATTGTTTTTATTATCATTGAGCTGATAAAACTTTCGACACCTCACTTCGCACAGTGATTCTGTCCGAGTTTACCAAGATAGAATAACGATACCAGGATATAATAACCATGTGTTTTTTCACAGCTGATGGGATAAACTGATGGTAAATGTTATGCGAAGTAATCATAAAGTTTCCTTAATTGTGCTGTTTCCCATAAACACCCTTACCTTTTCGACGGAAACTATACAGGGTGTATCGGCACGTACCCGACAAACTTTAACCAGCTATTCCTTAGGACATTTGGAGTAAAAAATGTTATGTGCACTTTGCTGTCCGGTAACATTTTTTTTTAATAAAAAATTTACTATTCATATTTTCACCAAATGTCACCAATGTTTTATCCTTTGTCAAAGTTTTTTTTTTTTTTTTGGTTTTAGGCATTTCACCCTGAAAAGAGTGCTTTGTGCATTGTCAAAGTTTGAAAACCCGTCTGGCAATATTTTGTTCGAGTTTCGTTGAATAATGTACGTACGTACCTACGTTGGCGCGCTTTTACAATCGCAACGAAATGGCACGGCACCATTCGTCTCATTTTTAACTATTATTATTTAGTGTGTACGAAAGAGCGAGGACACTTTTTGACACACTTGCTAATAACAGCTGTTGACCACGAGAAACAATTCCAATGACAGTGACGGAGTGTGGATTTTTTATTTATTTTTTGTTTTTAATTGAAAAAAAATGTTACCGGACAGCAAAGTGCCCATAACATTTTTTACTCCAAATGTGCTAAGGAATAGCTGGTTAAAGTTTGTCGGGTACGTGCCGATACACCCTGTATATCGTCAGTAGTTGCAGTTTTTGGACGTCCCGAACGTTCATCGTCTCCCAAGCTCCTACGGCCTGCCCAAAATTTCACTGTGGTAAATGATGGTGCAGAGTCCCCATACACAGAGTCCAACTCATCCTTGATTTGCGTAGGCGTAGTCTTTTAAAAACAAAAATTTAATAACATCTCGATACTCAATTTTTCCATTTTCACAAAAACACACACATCGACTCACTCAAACGACTGTCATCTAAAAACTGTGCGTCCAAAATGGCCGAAACTTTGGTGAGTAACTGTCAAAAGATGCACAACTATATTCACTAGCTTTTATTGACGAGTACCGCCATTTTTGCGTTGAGGTCCGAATCTTTTCAGACCACCCTCGTATATATATATATCTTCGTAATTGCCGTAGAATTGGACAGTAAAAAGTTCCGTAATAATTTGATTATATTAAAAAGAAGAATTATCAACAATCACCATGAACAGGATTACATGGAGATGAATGATGGAGTCGCCGAACGTCACAGCGTTACTGCCAAGGTCTGTTATCTATGTAAGGATATTATGTCAGCGCTTTATTAGCAGCAGACACATACCTGGACGGATGACGAGCATCGTGCTGGCACTGTTGGTGGACGCGGTGGACTCTCTCACTGCAGCAGCTAGTCCAGTTTCTTCACCACCTAGGATTCTTGCTGCAGAGTCTCCATCTTCTATCTTCGTCGAACGTCACAGCGGTGCTGCCAAGGTCTGGTATCTGTGAGAGGATATTGTGTCAGCGTTTTATTAGCAGCAGACACATACCTGGACGGATGACGAACCTCGTGCTGGCACTGTTGGTGGACGCGGTGGACTCTCTCGCTGCAGCAGCTAGTCCAGCTTCTTCAACACCTAGGATTCTTGCTGCAGAGTCTCCATCTTCTATCTTCTTGTCACCTGTTCCTATATTTCATTTTAATTAACTTATCTTCACTTAATTTTTGTAATATTTATATTTTTTGTAATACTGTAAAGCGCCCCTGAGGCGATATCTCACAAAAGCGGCGCTATGCAAATTGTCTAACAAATAAACAAAAATATATTTACAGAAGTAAATCGGTAGGCGAGTATCGAATTGTCTATCATACGAGTTCGAATTATTTCAAAGCCCTAATTATCTTACTTGTTTAATCTCCGTTATTCTATGTAAAATTAATAACTGAAATAATACAGAATTTTTGTAGAGTTTTTAAGCATTTTAAAACTCTCATTAGTACATGATAAACCGCAAAAATAAAGCTTAGAAATTAGCCTACAAAGTAAAACACAAAGTTTTTAATTTTCGTGCGAATCAGTTTCCTTACAAACAGATCAATATGTAAACAAGCTATATTTTAATTGTTATGTTAATTATTTATTTATAGTGTATGGACGTATATACGCTCAAGGAGCTACACTTTATTTAAACATCTTATTTATTTAAATATTAAAGCCCTTTTAAGGGGCTTTTACATAGGAAGAGTAAATATTATTCAGTTTTTTGTTTCTTTTTATTGCCCAAGCAACAATCTTTAGTATTTATTTTGTGTTAAATTTAAAATGTCCACTGAAGCGTCATAATTATTTCCTTCCATTATTATTTTGGACAATCAGGAGTACATAAATATACTATATACCATTACAATATCATTTTTTATTAAATACTTTAAAAATACACACATTGGAAGACAGGCGTAAAATAAACGAGTTAACTTTTTTATTCAAGATTCTAAACTCTAAATTCGACTGTTGCGAACTTCAGCAACTCATAAACTTACGAATACCTACAATAACAACACGACAAAATACACTATTCCAATGCAACACACATAAGCGCAATTACATTGCGAACTCCCCAATACAATGGTTTCACACTATGGGAAACCAATACTTAAGTGATGTCGATATATTTAATATTAACTGTGCGAATTTTGTGGATCACGTAAAAGACTTATTTAAACACTATTCCTAAATGGAAGTTATATTTTTGTAAGTCATTCAAATCGCTGTATTTTTTAATTTGTGTTCTTTTATTTTTAATATTTCTTTCTCATGTTTCAAAACTGTCATTAAAATTGTACCACCTACATGTAAAAGCCCTCTGGGCGTTAAATAAATGAAGAAATAAGAATAAATGAATATAATAATAATTTTTATATTTCACGTAAAATGCAGTTTTTACGGAGCTCAGTTAAAGATATTTTTACTAGTACCAACTCGAATCTAAACATTTGTAGTCTTTATTCACCGTTTTCAATTTGGGAGGCGGGTTTGGGTACCAACACTCCGGAAAGCATTTATTGGATAGCCAACCTGCCATAGGTCACTCCAAGTGGTTCGCTACGATTCCGGTTTCCGTGTTCATCGGGTGAGGTGTGTTCAGGATGCGCCTGCCCATCAGCTGCGTGGCGTGCCAGATCGGGAGAGGCTGGTTTGGGGAGACCCTTTGACCTCTCCAACTAAACGTCATACGTCCGTCATTCCTGAACACACTGATCCCTAGATTCCTACCCACCCCTCATACCTTTTCCCTTTACAGGACTTCTTCTAATTCCTTTCCTTAAAAAAAACCCCCCACACAGCATCCCCAAAAATGACATAGGCCCTGAGGGAAATTATTTGCCAAGGACTCCTGTGCTGGGTTAATGTAAAAAAAAACAAATGTGAAGTGGTTTTTCTTTATTAAGGCTATAAGATAAAAAATAGGGTTTATGTAAGTTACAGATTATATGGAGAAATATTAGGAAAACAAAACATAATTTCTGATTAATATTTTAGTACGGAATAAATGAAAATATCAACGGAACTGAATTTATTTCCAAGCTAATGTAGCCTCCGGACTGGGGAATGAATGAAGTAGTTTGTTTTCGACGAATAACAAAGAACAACTCTGGAAGCCTTTTGTTATGATTTTTTTCTCGGAACGTTGTTAGCTTGGTTAAGTCATGTGAATATTGTAGGTACTGTGGGTTATAGATGGGAGAATTTCACTCAAGTTGACTTCTGACAAAGTCAAAATATAACATATAACAACAGTAAAACACTTCCAACCATTGAATGGTGTTTTAGTTCAATATTGAATAAATACTGTACAATTTCTGCTTCGAAATAGGTCCCAATGGTCGAGTGGTTAAGACGCTGTGCCGGTAAGACAAGAGATCCTGGGTTCGATTCCTAGTTGTGACCGTTATCTTTTTATTGTATATGTCTTTTTCTGTTTTCATGGTTCGTTTAGATTTATTATTTTCTTATTCTTCAATGGTATAAAATATACACATGCATAATTATTAAAGTATATTTAAAAAAACAAAAATCTAAAAGGTGATTTTATCTAGTTTATAAAAATTGTATTTTCTTTTCTTAATGCGTCTTAACCAGCGGACGAGAATTCAAATTTCGTCAAAAGACGGTCACGCGATCGGACGTTTTTTTAGAACGAGATAGAAATACCGAATTCATTCCACTGCGAGCCGTACTCCCGCGCGGCTGACGAAAACCACAGCATGGTTTCGATGAAATAACAATTATTGTTGTTGAATTCTCGGTTGTGGCTTTCTTCCTTCTTATTTGACTTTATAAACAATATACACATATCTTTCCATGAACTATTTTATGGTCGTTAAATGTCAGTTTAGATTGTGAAGATTTTGTATACACGGTTGTTAATCAATTGTATAAAGTATTCATCGCATTTAGTAGTAAAGCTGTTAACCATTCGGTACTTTCATAACTTTGTACAGTTTACAATGTTTTCTGTGTATTTCAAATGCGCTACATACATCTTATTTTAAAAATTTTCGTAAAAACAAATACTGTTTTAGAAACTAGATAAAATTATCTTTCCGGTGTATGCATTTAAAATAAACATTAGTATTTCTAAATAATAAAATTTTATAATCAAACGTAAAAATGTTGTCAAAAACTCTAACCACATTTTTACTTATTTTTTTTACTCCAATCATAGAAACATTGAGAGAACTCGATATTTAGAAAACACATTCGTATTTTTGGGAAATTTGTAAGAAAACTGTATCTTCAGTTTTATCTCGTTCATATAATAAAAAAATATTTTTTAAAGTTAAACCTATTGTTACGATAGCGGCGCGAACTATGAATTTTGGCTATTTTTAGGCCATTATTTTAAAACTCTGATCACCGGGATTCATGTAGACCAATTTAAAAAAATCTCAAACTTCTGACAGTGACGGACATATATATAATTGAGTTATGCCTGTTAGTTCGATCATCTCCAGAAAAGTTCCCACAAAAAAATTCAAAACATAAACACGCTACAAGGTTCACAGAAAATTTATTAATCCCAAAAGCAGACAAAACTATATTTCAAAAAGGACCACACTACATGGCCATTAAAGTATATAACAACCTTCCACGTAGCATCAAACAAATATCCGACATACTTAAATTTAAATCATCACTAAAAACATTTCTTTTAAACAAATGTCACTACACCTTAAATGAATACCTTACATACATTAAATACATCTGTTTTTTTATTTTTTATTTACATACATTTGTTAACATGTAATTGTTGGGTTATGTAATATAATGTGTATTTGTTGGGTTAGCTGGAAGAAATAGGATGTAACCTATAAGCTATACCTTTTGTACTCTGTATTTTTGTGAAATAAATATTTTTTTGAATTTTTAATTTTATTACTGGATTCCAGTAAATATTTGAGGCAAACTGGAAAGAATTATTATTTTTCTTTTTTACATCAAAAAAATTAAGTTTTTCCGCATGATAGAAAAAAAGATAAAAATAAATCTGTAAAATATGGACGACCGGTCATATATGACCTTCAAACGCGGGAGGTTATTGTTGAAATATCTAGTTAACCTAGTTATAAATCCTTTATACCTATCACGTAAAAACATGTCAATTCACATATTACCTTCAAGACAAGTATTTCTTATCCGTACTTCTCCGGGTTTATTTATCCTATCTTTTATTTTCTCCATCCTATTGTCTATTGGCCATCGACACGAGGTCCGTTGTATAAGTATTCCACAGATCTGTTGCACAACTATTTGATTGCAGGTGAACTGTAGAACTGGACAGCGCTCCAAGGCCGGATCTGTGGACTTTGAATCGTCAAATTGTAGAAATACCTTGCGATTAAAAAACTTAATATAAAAACATGCATATTTAAACGTCTTCAACACAGGGCTGCTTAAAGCTTTGTTAACCTTTCCCTTACTGTGCTAAAAAAATCCACGCGTTCCGGTACTGTGTGGTCAATACACATCTCAAAATAAGCGATTTAATATCGGAAAAATATGAATATTCATAGGTAATCGCTTATTTTTATTATATTTTATATCAAACGTGATAATAATTGCTGAAAACATGAAAAAACCATCGGCAGATGCTAAAAAAAGAGGGGTCCACATCTAACGACGCCGCGACGGTCCGCTACCGACTGGCGGCTGGCGGCTGGCACACACACGGCTATACGGTCGTAGGTATCGATGGTCTAAATCAAAATACAACTGCGGACGTGTGGATTTCTCATGTTCCCGCATAGCTAACTAAAGCGGGACATCAATAGCGTGTCATTTCCTCGCACACACGCGTCACACGGTTGATTGTATTGGTGTATTTGTTTAGGATTTTTAACAAAAATCTCTGATTTTTAATTGGATTTGAAAACTATGTAAAATATTACTTTTTTAATTCAGTGCATAAATGTATAATGGAGGAATACCTAAAATCTGAACCAAGAATTTATTATATTTATAGAATTATTAAAGTTATTAGAAGCAATGTGTAGTAAATGCACACCACAGATAAGGAAAGGTTATATACTAACTGATGAGTACCCAGCGTTGCTCAAGGTTCATTTATTTAATATCAACGGTATAAATATACCATACACAATGATTACATGTCACAGAATAACAATTAAATGTGCCATTTTAAAATTAATACCAGCTCTAGAAAGAGATACAAGTAAATACAAAATATTATTTATTTATACGCCCATTGGGCTTTTACATACATAGTTCATAAAAAAAAATAATATTCTGAAGATTGTAAGTTCACAAAAGCAATAGTAAAAATACATATAACCATATCCATTTTAACACACACAAACACTTTTATTTATATAGATATTTTTTTCGGATAAGCAGAACTAATGTCCGTTTTACACGATATTTTTTCGTCCAGTTTCCACATAAGTAGTGTTTTCAAAAAAATTGTCGTTTTCCATTTTGTAAGTGGACTAATTTAAACTATTTTGAGTGGAAAATTAGCATGTTCATTTCGTTTCATGTATAATTTATTTGTAAAAAAGACTATAACATGTGTTTATTACTGATTTTGAACCTGTATTAAAAATGTTCAGTATTGCGAATTTCTGGGTTAAAAACGGGAATGCAGGCCTTGTACGTGCAATTGCCTTGATAATGCATCAAATCCGAATATTTTCACGTTTTCCGACAGCATTATTATACATCCGTAATTTACTAAAAATTTATCAGGAAACCTGTTAATTCATTCGTTAGGGCCAACAATCCGGTTTTCGAAGAGATTCTTAATAAATGAGCAACACTAGTAGGTACCCATCGAGGAAAAGTTAAAGAAAAAATTAAAGATATATTTTTTTGTATCTTAAATTCGAAATAAAATCTTTGCACAGCCCTGTTCTCTCATACATGTGCTTGCAACTTACCATATTTTAAATATCGAAGGTGAAGACGGTAAATTAAGTCTTCAAACTAATTCATCAAGGCTGCGACTCTGAAATGATTTCTGAAAATAAACCTGTTTTTTTTTTGTGTCAAAATATGTCAAACTCGGATAATGGACTTTGAAGTCTTTGTATAAGCACTTTTATGTTTGATTTTTAAGTTCCTCCATTCCTCATTATCATGCGCTTCAACTTTAACACATGCTAGTCCTAGTGAGGTTAGTAATTAAAATGTAAACAATTATAACGCACGTAAAGAAAAAAAACTTCCTCTGCACCGTTTCATAGATAGTTCGGTAAAAAACTGATAGTGATGTTATATAAGTACATATGGTTACAAAATATATTTATATTCGCTATCTCACCAATGAAGAAACTGGTTCTTGTGCTTGGTGAGCGAGTTACACTAATTATAAGGAAAATAGAATAACATTATGCAAAAGGAACAATTGAAACTTCTGGATTATCTATATGTGTAGTTGTACATATATAGTATTCTGTTACATACTAATTATTGAGTAATTAGGAACATCTGAATACAGTGGAAATGAGTATAGACTGATAACAATTATAAATAAAGGGAAAAACAGGAAATTATTTAGTTAATTATTACTGAAAGTGTAACTTCAGTTTTAGTTTAAGTTTGTTGATATCCTTTAATTTCATTATTTCAATCGGAAGGTTGTTGAAATACTTTACTCCTAAATAGGAATAGTTATTTTCCATTTGTTTGGTATTACATTTTGTTACTTAAATATTTTATTGAATACTTTTATTTATTTTTCGGAATAACTTTATTGAGTAAAACCTCTAATTGTAATATTTAATTATTGAAGACAATATTAGCGAATTCTAAACGAAAATCTGAAAAAGAAAAATCAGAAAAGGATACGGTCACATCTAGGACTCGAACCCAGAACCCTTGTCTTGTGTCCCGGACAATTTTGAACAATTTTGTTCAAATAAAATATTCTCTGTTATTATAAGCCTTATTATAGGCCTTGATAGAATTTATTTTATATTAATTACTATTATTATCATAAAACCTCATACCTCGATTTATGTCAGGTCTTATACAAACCTAGTATTCATTCAACTAATACTACACTAGTAGATATTTCTTTTAATTATGTATTGTTTAACTGCACTTCTATTAACAACTGTATCACTTAATATTTTTTTGTACACATTACATGTTCTGTAAACACTTTATTGTATCACTCTATTGTAAAAGCCATTTTATAGCGATTAAATAAATAAATAAATTATAAATGATTGTAAATTGCTTGATTAAAAAATAATTTATCACTCCAAATCTAAATGTATATTTTGTATGAATAAGCTAGTGCAACCATTCCACTTAAGTACCTACCATTGTTTCTTCACTATAATTCTCAGTATAAAGCTTTTATAGAAGATGGTTTATATAATCTTTGAATCAGGGATAATTTTATTAAAAAAATCATTTTTTTTACAATTTTGCCTATTTTAAATGCCTAGGGCTCTTTCAGAATGGAGAGATTGGTAAAAGGAAAAGGTAAATTTTACAATTTTTTAATGATAAACTCATGTTTATAAGACAAGGTTTTTTATGCATGGCACAAAGGATAACAAATTATTATAGGCAATAATTACTCGCCTGAAATATGCATTCAAATTGAAAATAATAAATGCCGCCGACGGGAATTGAACCCGCACCTTCTGATTGCCGGTCAGGTGCTCTGAACCACTGAGATACGTCGTCTTATTCCCAACCCGCCAAATTAAATTTTAAATAGGGTTCTCTTATGATATATAATATTACAAAAATAATCACACCAACCATTAAGAGTATCTTAATATAATCTTACGTATTTATGTTTTTAAATCCGGTTGATTAGACCTAATTGTTTACTTAGGTACGTTTCCTAGATAATTATGAGAAGGTTATTAACAATATAACCTGCTGATGAAATAACTTAAGTAAATTATAGCCTGTTTTCCACTTACGAGCATCACTTATAACATTTTATAACCATCATGTCGTGTCATGGCATTTTTATTGCAAAATAGATACATATTTTATGCAAAGTTCAATAATTACACTATTTACACAATATAGATTTGAGTGGAAACCAATGTCGCTTCTCACTTTGTACCCTTTCGTTGTAGCCTATTTAGATGAGCCTATTCATAATGTTGATGAAGCACAGTTTTGTATTGGAAAATTAAAGCCTGATTTGTCAGACTTTTCTATTACAAAACACGCCCATACAGCATTTCCTGTGTTCTTCTTTAATATATGTACAATACTTATTAGGTGGAAAGAATCAAATACTCCATAACAATAAATTAAAGGAGTTCGAATGTAGGTAGCTATTATATTCTTTAAAAGTACATATTACGTACATAAGCAAAAATAAAAAAAAATTACGCAACTTTGCTGCTCTACATTTACTACTCTCTACACTAATGCATACATTTTTCTATAGATTTTCTTGATTTAGTTTCTAATTTATGTTAACTCAATACCTTATTTATGTCAATACAATACTTTTTTATGTTAGCTCAATACCTTCTTTATGTTAGCTCAATATCTTATTTATATTCCATAATGCCTAATTTATATGCTCAAAACCTTATTTCTATTAGCTCAATACCTTATTTATATGCTCAACACCTTATATATATTGGCTCAATGTGTCCAACACCTTATTTATATTAGCTCAATACCTTATTTTAAACATTGTATTTAGTCTGCTCTCTGAGATTGCCTGAAAATATTTACATTTTAAGCTATTTAGCGATTTAGAAATGAAATTTTCGAAATATACAGAAAATTTATTTAGGTTAAAGTCGTAGAACTGCATTTTTTGATGTTATTTTTCGATTGTTATATGTTCGAATGTTGGTAACTATTGTCATTGGAAAATTAATTTTAATATTGGAATTACGTAGCCAGGTAGGTACATTTATTTGTATTTATACGAATTAGAAAACATACCAAACTGCCCGGAGTCGGTAGAAATACGACACCACCGATATGGGTGCTTTGTGGGTTGGGATGTTGTTGGAGAGGAAGGTTGGGAAATACCTGCATTAATTATTAATAATAATTATTATTGATAAAAATAAACAAGTGGATTTATATATATTATTAATATTTTATTTATTTATCAGATTTAGAAAATGAAATTAAAATAATTTGGCATTCTCAGACTATAAAAATATTACCATTCGTTATTTCGGCTACTGGCATTATACCTAGCTCTCTCATTCAACATTTAGGCGTATTAGATCTGTCAAAGAATTTTTATATAAAAATGCGAAAATCAGTCATTTTAAATAATGTAGGATTACGAAAGATTTTTTAAATATTTATGTTGAGGGATCAGTAGGATTTATAGGTCCAGTTAGGAGTTCTACCGAGCCGAACCCTCTGATATGAAAATAACTGGAGTCGGTGAATTATTTTCCCATTTGATCTCTGGTGAGTTGACGTGTTGTTCTTGTATTGTTTTGTATTTATTTTGCTTATATAATGCACTCGCATCATGTGGATTGACTAGATGATCATTTGTGGAAAAGTGTGTGGAAGGGTTTAGTTTTTCTTATGGGGAAGATTTAACCCGGACATAAAGTCGGAAAAATATTTAAAAAAAAATAGTCAAGTCTACACGGAGAAAAATAAGTATTGCCGATTTATTAAAATCTTGTTAAAAACGTGACAGCAGGCTATTTCCTAATAAAACATTAATACTTTCATAACACATCGGAATACGTATTCATGTAGCTACGTTTATCCGGTTATAATATTATTACGAAATGCGAAAATATTAGAATTTTTATGAACACGTGTTCATAAAGACATCCCCATGACACATTCTTGTTTTACTGATAGTTTATTAGGAAATCTGTCAATTCACTCCTTAAAAACCTGCAGTCCCGTTTTGAACAATAAATGAAAGAGATTTTAAACAAATTGGTAATATTTTATTTCAGTAAGTTTTTTCCGTATACCAACAACTATTTAATGTTTATTTACGCATTATAAAAAACTTGTTCTTTTGAAATTCAATGATAATCTTCAGAGAGTTTTCAAGTTTGTTATTATAACACCGCACAAGACGACACAACACGGAAATGTCAGTGAATTTATAATTTTATTTGCGAATGTGTATCAAACAAAACATTTGAGCCGATTCCGCGAATTGGCAACATTTCGACGCGTCCTTGAAGAATATTGCACATTAATGCATACACGCCTAGTTCCGTGATCTTTTTAATACTAAATAATTTTATGTTGACCTAGGTCCCATAGGTAGATAACGTTTAATATGGAAAAAAATAACAGAATAATATTATCTTTTATACTTGTTGTTAACCATGAAAAATCACGGGATGTACCTAACTTTTTGCAAGGTTCCACTAACCATTAGTACCTATCAGTAAATACCATTGATGTATTATATTTAGATGAGACATGACGCAAAAAAATAGGTTACATGTTTTGACCTCCAATTGACCTCCAACTTAAGCAACGGTGTAACTAAAACTACGGAATCCGCTTAACGCTTAGTGCGTCCTAATAGTGGAACAAGTTTCGTTATGTTATGTACGCAATAGCGCCACAAGGTACGCATATTTTGGAAATAGAATTACAATAAGTGCTTGCTAAAATAATATTATAGGTGGTAGTAGAAGATTTTCAAATATTGTCAGGTTATTTGTAACCCGGGAATTTATTTAAATATTGTCAGGTTATTTGTAACCCGAGAATTTATTTAAATATTGTCAGGTTATTTGTAACCCTGGAATTTATTTAAATATTGTCAGGTTATTTGTAACCCGGGAATTTATTTAAATATTGTCAGGTTATTTGTAATCCGGGAATTTATCTAAATATTGTCAGGTTATTTGTAACCCGAGAATTTATTTAAATATTGTCAGGTTATTTGTAACCCGGGAATTTATTTAAATATTGTTAGGTCATTATTTGTAACCCAGGAATTTATTTAAATATTGTCAGGTTATTTGTAACCCGGGAATTTATTTCTTTAAAAAATATAAATATATATTTTTTTAATTCTCAACGCATCCATTTTGAAAAGTTCACTCTTCGTCTAGTCGTTTTGCTTGAGTAGAATTAAAATAACATTTTTTTGAAAATGTTAGTGTAGGCTACTAAAAAATGCATTTTTTCATTAGAAATTCATGAACGCATACAAGAAACAACTTTAAAAAATACAGTATTATGGTTAAAACTATCTGTAATAATTTCCTTTGATTCCTTTTTTCTTTCTTATAAAATTATTCACAAAATAAATTTTAAAAAACATTTTTGCGCTAAAATCAAACATTTCTAGACTCCGTTTGTCAAGCGATATTTATGCTAATTACTTGTATTCGTGGTGATATATATATTTAAAGGAAAAATAACATATAAGTAATAAGGTTTACAATTACAATGACAATATTTAATACTACTCTTCCAGATTAGCATTAGCTTGTGGTTGGAAGAGGAGTGTACATTATATTATTGTAGATATTACATTATGTATTTTACGCAGAATCAAAAGAAGCAGGAAAAAAAATATTGTAAGTAAAATGTACTACTAGTAGCTATAATATATATTTATTTTTCTTGGAATAACTTAGTGAGTAAAACCTCAAATTGTAATATTTAATTATTGAAGACAATATTAGCGATTACTAAACGAAAATCTGAAACAGAAAAATCTCAAAAAATACGGTCACATCTAGGACTCGAACCCAGGACCCTTGCCCTGCCTTTGGGTTTGGGTTTTTCTGTATCCGATTTTCGTTTAGGAATCGCTAATATTGTCTTCAATAATTATATAATATATATTTATTCATGATGTAATTAGTTTCTAGAATAAAGACTTTTTTCTTTTTCAGATTTTATATTCGGGTTAAATCTTCCCCATAGGAAAAACTAAACCCTTCCACACACTTTTCCACAAATGATCATCTAGTCAATCAACATTATGCAATTGCATTATATAAGTAAAATAAATACAAAACAATACAAGAACAACACGTCAACCCACCAGACATCAAATGGGAAAATAATTCACCGACTCCAGATATTTTCATATCAGAGGGTTCGGCTCGGTAGAACTCCTAACAGGGCCTATAAATCCTACTGATCCCTCAACATAAATATTATTATTGTTATTTGTATTAATATGAATACTTTATGGTGACCGGATAAATCATCACAATGATAATTCATCACATCTTTAAAAAGTTATATAAAGTCATGGAAAGTGATGAAACAAAAACTTTATTAACTGGGTTAAGTAGGTTAGGTTAAAAATTATTTTTTTCATCGTTTCTAATGACTTTATATCACTTTTTAAAAGTGTGTTGAATTGTCACCGTGCTGAGTTAAGCTTGGTTTTTGTAGTTTATGATTCAAATTTCCTCGGGGGAGTTGATTGAAAAAGGTTCTTTCTTGGTATGTATAGTAATTTTGTGCAAAGGAATTGTTTCATTTTGGATATGGAAAAATGTATTTAAGTCAATTATATACAAATTGGTACTTTTTCTTTTATGATTTGAATTAATGAATTTTTAATGTACAGTTCTTTAAAAGGAGGTACTTGAAATTCTTCGAATAAGCGGTCTGTTGGGTAGTCCAAAGTAGGTAATACATACACGTTAAGAATATACACATTTTCGTATTGTGTAATACCTCTTATATTGTCACTGTTTTAAAACAAGGGCACATATATTTTTACTTAAGCAACAAGAAGATATTGTTTAGTTTTCGAACCTACAAGAAGTAGAGTAGATACAGCCTATTTATTATGCAGTAGAAAGTTAACTGCGCGAAGAATACAAATTTTCTCATCTTCACAGATATGTAATACATCCGTTATTATTTATAAACGATTTATTTATCGCATGGACGCTTTATGGCATTTTACACATTAGTTTTATTGAAAATCATTGCGAACAAGATGAAGAGAGGGACGCTTAGATCTTATCTTTGCTTATCTGACGGCCACTGTGGACTCGGCGTAAAGAAAATTTTATTTGATGAATTTCTGTTTTTTCACAATTTATTTAATTAAAATAATATTATATATAGTACCTACCTAGCTCCAGAGTGGAAGATACTCTCAGTATCGCCCTGGTGTAAGACCACCTTTCATTATAGAAACGTTGCTTGAAATGGCTTTAGCCGTGTTTGGTGACCAGATCTGAATAGCCAGGTACTCCCCCACCTCCCCCTTCTTCATTTCCACCCCTCACCGCTACCTCAAGAAATGTTGTGCGACTAAAAGTAGTGGGGGGGGGGGATGGAGATGGGGAAGAAGGTGGTGAAGTACCTGGCTATTCAGATCTCGTCAGCAAACATTACCAAAGCTATTTCAAGCAACGTTTCGATTCTGAATGGTTGTCCTTCACCACAAACTACCATAATTATTATCTACAGTATATTATTTTAATGAATAAATTTATTTCGAAATAACACAAACTAATCAAATAAAATTATTTTCTTGCGCACGCCGCGATTCGAACCCGCGTCCTCCGGACTCGTAGCCAAGGATCGTAACTACTCAACCACGGACGCCGGAAAAACTCATTAATCTGTAATTATATCACAAGAGTCTCAACTGCCCGGAGTTAGTGAGACTATGGTTCCCCAATTTGTTGTTTTTTGCGACTGTAGGAAATTGGGACGGTAAGGAGATGTGGTAGAGGAAGATCGGGAAAAACGATCTTTATCTAATAGTAAATTTTATAAAATAAATTTTTAGTCTCGTACAAATTTAATTTTTTTTTTGCTTTCCTCAGTTTTTATTCCAGCGATCTTATCACCATGTAATTGTGTTATTCAACGTTTGAATAAATGTTATGTTTTTTAAAAGCATGTCAAAACACTTCATTGAATGTATTCAAGTGTTCATCTTGTTGTTATGCTCTGATTATTTAATGTAACCTTTGATATATTACTTTTTTAAACAAATATTTTCAACACTCTTTTTAAAATGTATATTTTTTTTACAATAGGTCCACACAGTATAATAATATAATATAATAATTTCCTTCGGGGCTTATGTCATCTTAGGGGATGCTTTATGGAGCGTATTTTTAAGAACAGGAGGGAGATTTGAGAAGGAAAAGGCATGAGGGGTACGCGGATAAATAAGTATATTAAAATCCTCTTAAAAACGTTGATAGCAGACCATTACATTATAAATTAGTAAATTTATAATATAATGGAACACGTGTTCGAATGCATGAATGAATGCATACATTAGAATATTGCAAAAATATTGCGAAAATGTTAGAATTTTTGAACACGTGTTACGATATCGCCAAAACACATTCGTGTTTTACTGATAGTTTATTAAGAAATCTGTCAATTCATGCCTGCAGTCCCGTTTTTAATAGGAATACCAATAATAGATTTTTAATAAATTAGCAATATATCAGCAGGTCTGGGGGTCAGTGAATCCAGGAGTGACGGACGTATAAATAAATCCCTCAAACTGCAGTGCTAGGCTATGGGTCAGTAGAGTCCTGCTGGAAAGGTCAAAGGGTCTCCCTCAACCAGTCTCTCTGCCCACTTTCTACCTGGCCCGCCACGCAAAAAATGGGCAAAAGCATCCGCGGCCAAGACCTAAACAAACCTTACCCAATAAACCCGGGCACCCCTCTAAGTCTCCAAACGTACCGAACCACTTGGGTGACCTATGGGAAAGGTGTTGGTTATCCAATAAACGGTGTTCCGGCCTCCCAAATTTGAGAAGATGATTAAATTATATCTAGTTTTTAAGTTCTTAAAATAATATATACATGATTTTTATATTTTAAGGCGATGCCATACGTAGTAATGCAAAATCATGTGTTTTTGGTTTGAAAATTTGGTCGCCTAGAAATGTTTCAAATGCTTTAATTAAATACTGCGAGTAGAATACATCTTGGCCTTTGAAATAATCGAGTATTTTTTAGATAAGTCTTTTTATAAGCACAGAAACAAATAATGTAAAGGCCTATGAAAACTGCTTTAAAGTTCAAAATCTCCTTCTTACGAACCCATTTTCGGTTATGATTTTATTGTATAATGTGGCAAATTAAGTTATTTATAAAATGATCGAAAAAAAATTAAATATTTATGCCTGAACACCCACAAAATAAAATAAAACGCACTTTTTGGCCATGTTTTTTCTTGCATAAATCAAAACAGGCGGATGGTATTAAGCGGGAATTTAAACCTTATCGCCATTTACGTAAGGGTTGTTATTGATAGCGGCTCAATTTAAAATATGACACGACATATTGCATCGCCTTAAGATAATCTCTATTCAGTTGAAAAAAAACTTACATATTTAAAAATCCATACATCAAAAATCGAATTCTTCGATGGAAAAAAAAACACAAACACATAATTCTGTTGTTTAACGTGCTACAAGTATGAAAAAATTCACAGTGTTTCTTTAAATGTTACTTCACTCAGGTGTCAAGAGATATTTGCTCTATTTTAAATGAGTGGTGTTTTATCAAATATTTTCATAACAGTCGCTTACGCCTATTTATTGTAATCGTTTTTTTTATATATTAGCGCGCTCCCTCTATCATTCGTAAATACATATCTCCCTTCCAAAATATCTTCAGTAATTTTCATCTTTTTGAACGGTTGAGTTGAAACCGGTTGGCATGTAGTAATTTCATTTACAATATTATAGTGTTTCACATTTAAGTGTGATTAATACAAATGATTATGTTTATGCCAAACAAACGTGTAACTTGTTTTCACGAACATTGATTAATTTGATTACGGGATTATTGCATTATCAGCTGAAGTATGTGCAAGGCTGGTCGCCGCGGTCTAAACGTATTAAATCATAACGAATAACATTAAGAAACGGATTACCCAAGCTCCTTTCACCAGGGGAACACCTTGTCGGCGACTGTGTAATCAGGTAGCTGATTACTAATAGTGCTTCCAGCTATCCGGTACCTGGCATCGTCAACCTGCCGTTAATGTTGCACAGTTTACAGAATAAGGCCCCGTTGTACAACCTCTGGACAAACTGACAGAGAACTAAGTATATAAATATATATCACCCGATCCACCAAATTTGCCTATCAACCAGGTAAGACGAGTTACAAACTGGAACAGGCACAGGCGACTTGGACTAGGACTGGCAGTAGGACTCTTCCTGGATATAGAGGGGAACATTCAACTGTAACACTATTAAATCTATCGATGAAGCGGCAGAAAAACAAGGACTCGATAAAACCACCGATTCCAGATAAACTTTTAATAAATTCGTAATATTCTGTAGATTTAATGGTCATCGTGACATTTTATTGATATTTTACTAATAGTTTATCAGGAAACCTATCAATTCATTCGTTAAGGGCCTGCAGTCCAATTTTTAACCGGATAACGAATAATTTGAAGAGAATGTTAATAAATTATCAATATTTTTATCAGTAAGTTTTCTCAGTATATTCCATTCTGGAAGTGCTAGAAATACGTCAACAATAATCTGTCCATAGCGTATTTTAAGATACTTTGGACGTAGAACTGAACCGAGAACTTAAACCAGGAGAAACTAATGGTCACTGGGAAATTGGAAGACAGGAGAAGCAGAGGAATATAGCCAATACGTTGGAGTGACCAAGTGTCACAGGCTTTCGGAAGATCGGTGTCCTTTGCTCGCCTTGCAGCGCAGGACCCCGAGGAGTGGAGTAGCCTTGTCCACCAGCCAAATTGGAGTACCGTTCACAATCCTCAGCTATGAGTAACGTATGCAAGAAGAATAATAAAATCTTAACCTTACATAGTTCAAATCAAACGATTCAAATGGAAAAAATCAACCTGTGAATGTTTGCCCAGTTACCTATCCTGTGCCTACATAATATGCAGCGAGCTAATATTATTAACATGGCCGAAATTTCCTCACAATCATTACGAAATAACTTTGAGCTGACGATTAAAATAATTATTATATTAGCGAGCGTTTCCACTGAGCTCCGATGCGTCACGCTTCCGACAGCGTTCCGACGGAAAATGTCGGACGGATGCCAATAAAATAATTATGTTGATAGTTTCAATATTCGTGTTTTTTTTTAATAACCATTGATGACATAAAAAACTTTAAAAGTTACCTCATTTTTACTATTGGACTGTACCCATTGATGTATTATATTTAGATGAGACATGAAGCGAAAAAATATATTTTCCACTTTTTGACCTTCAACACTCCTAACGCTCCAACGAAATCTCTCGAATCCGGTCTACACGCACCGCATATCACGTTCTTATAGTGTAACACGTTTCAACGAGATATTAGTAAGCTTAGTGCCTTTAAATGTATAGCTCCAGTGGCGGGTCTTCTATGAGGATCATTTGGTCAATGACCTCCCAAAAAAAAAAAATTTTAAAAATAATTACGTAAGGGGAAAATGTTGCTTGTGTTGTGATGGAGGACTTATCCAGCCGAGAAAATCCAATTTTTGCGTAATGTATAAAATTATTTAAGTTGAATGAACTTTTAATTTTCAAATTTAGAACTGATAAGTATAAATAACATCAGGCAAGCGATAAAGTGGGTACTAAAACTATTTTAATAACTAATCATTTTTTGCAATGCGCATTTCTGATCTTTAAATCTGAATCACTAGTGATTTTTAAAGTTTGTTACGGTGTTCATTTGAAATGTAGCTATTTCTGACCGTCTCTCTGATTGTTTGTCAAAACAAAAAATATGTCATTTTGCTATGAACAAAATATGTGTACTTCGAGCTTCACAAATCCTACAGTTATAACATCCCGTGATTTTTTGTGGTATTAGGCCTCCGCGTACCCAATTTCTACCAATTTATAGTTTCTCCTTAACTCTTTAAGTTTTTAAGTTCCAAAAAATATGTGTTATTTTTTGAGATAATATATTTGTTAAAAAAATCGCAAAGTAAACTCCGAAAATTATTAAAAACACTTTTGTTTTGTTATTTAATATGTTATAGGCATGAGAAAATTCTCAGTGTATCTTTAAATGCAACTAAAGCATTTCTTGGGAGATTTTTGCTTTATTTCAAACGAGTCCTTTTTTATTAAAGATTTTCATAGTTTTGCTTAATTATTTACGTTTTTTTTTTTTAATTTAGGGCGGTCGAACCATTTTTGAACGCTTACTACGGAGCCTTAATAATTTTATCTAATACTTTAAATTTTATGAATGAACGTCGTGACCTTACCGCTCGCCCGTCGCACTTTGCCGCAAGTCTACAGAGCTCGGTGTGAGAGACCACTTACACGCACACCGCTGCATACTAAATAGTCGCCATGCAAAACCGGTATAGTAAACGTTCAAAGGCTTCGTACACAACTCAACCCAACTCAACTAAACCACGGCTCGCCTCCGTTCCTCAGTTGAACAGTTGACTCCGAGCGAGGAAGAGGTTCTACGTCATTCATTTGGGTGTGTAATCAAAACTTAAACTTATCTAAATCATCAAGAAATCAATAATAAATCAGTGTTTAATAGTGTTTTACAGTGTTTAAGTGTGTCTTGAAGTTTATATTATCGGATTCAGTGAAATCGTTGTGATTTTTTTACATTTAAGATAGCTTAGTAATAATAACGACAACTGCTGGATGAAACTGATATAACTTGTTTTTCGCTTGTATAAGCTTTACGTTTTATAATTCTAAGCCTTTTCAACTTTGAAGCTTTGCGAACTTAATCGAAAACATACGTATTATCGATAGCTTTATTTTTACGAAAATAGTTTTGAAACAACCGATTAAAGCGGTTTCTTTTGAAATTCTGCGATTTATATATGATATATGCATAGTTCTTTGACAACTGTATGTTTCCTCTTGTCTAGTTGTGATTTTTAAAATTAAAAATCGCTTAGAACTGATAAACTTGTTTTTCGAATACTTTTGTATTTGAATTTATTTCCTTTTGACTCCAACCTTATGTATTTTTCGCGTTGCTAACTTACGTATTGTCCGTTGACAACTTTACACATATCGCTTCCTCCTCGGAAAGCTTTACCGTGTCCATCATCAGGGCAGATGATGGGCGCTGTGTCGCTGTTCGAAACGTTGGCGAAATAAAGGGGAAGCGCAAGATTGCACACAACACAACAAAATCACAATGATACTTTTGGTCGTGAATACCTCAAACCATAACTTACGTATATTCTTAGCAAGTGGAGATGATATGGATTGAAAATCGCTTGACAACTGGATATAACAAGTTTTTCTTATGCAAACATAGTGTTAAGATGTGAGGTTAACTCGGCTGAGTGACTAGTGACGATTTTCGAAATTTATGTATAGTCAATTGACAATTTTACAATCACTTTTTTTAGATAAACATCTATCAGAATATTAAGTATAAAATCTTATATTAAAGAAACCAACAATACTTCTTTTTCTTATATTGAAGGTTTTTTCATTTACGATTCCGGGTTCCGGGCATTAATCCAAGCAAACTTGATCTCTAATAAGAAAGATAATTTGACAACTTTCACAATCATTTCCTATATTTAATAACTAAAGTATTTTTTCTATTAAAACTATCAATCTGTTATTAGTAAATTCTAAAAGTATGATATTAGGAAATTAACATCTTACGACTTTGCGCATTAAATTATATCATTCTCTTTCGTTGGGATTTCAACGTTTACAAATTTGCATAAAACACTTTTTTTTCACATAAAAATCCATAAATATTTTTTAATATATTATACGAATCCATAGATATTTGTTAATATATTATACGAATCCATAGATATTTGTTAATATATTATTCGAATCCATAGATATTTGTTAATATATTATACGAATCCATAAATATTTGTTAATATATTATACGAATTCAAAAATATTTGTTAATATATTATACGAATTCATAAATATTTGTTAATAATATTAATATGAATTAACATAATAACAATTCATTAAATACAAGTCGCATGAATGAATAAATTTGAATTTGCAATCCCAGTGTAAGAATAACAGAGTTTTTATGTGGCTGCGGTTGAACTGTGCAGAGTCTAAGGTTCGAAAGGAGTGTTGTTTGTAATCTCAAGCAAAGGTCATGGGTTCAAGCCCCGTCTATTGCAAAAATACCTGCATTTTCCTCGTGTTAGGCAATGATAGATTACATTTGTAATGCCAATTACTGGTTTAATTAAAAATAATGGAGAAAATGTCTAGGTTTCGTGTAAAATTATGACATTGTATTTATTACCAGATAATTTGTAAGATTCATAGGTAATTAATTTTTTTATGTGATTCCACACAAGTTTGCCAATTCGCCCGAAATCGAATCCAGGATTGATCAGAACCCAGTAGAGACCGTTATCTTTTCTGTGTCTTGTTCTGTTTCGTGTTTCTTTTACATTTGTTAGTATTATCTCCTTCAATGACGTATTATATATTTGTTTTATATTCGGATTTAGGCGCTTGCATATTGCTCGCCACGAAGTTAACTTGCGTGACAGATAACATAGATAAAGTCACAAAATATATTTGTATGGCAACCTGAACAGTGACAGAAACTTTCTTCAACACTTTTTTCTGCGGCTTTTGTTATATGTTAAAATTATATCGGTGTAAATTTTTGACTATTACAAACACTACAAACCACATCTCTTGAGAATAATTAACGTAATATTGAACCCGGTTTGTAGTTAAGTCGGTACCTTCCTAGCGAGTTCTGACTAATTGACATTCCTGGCACACCTTGGCAACAACAACCTCAGACACTACTCTGACTCGGAACATTCCTTGGCCAATAATACCTTATTTATAGCAAGCTGATCGATTGCTAACGATTTTGGGCAAGCTGATAAATTCGTATAATTTCTGAGAGCTAAACACTTAATGGACAATACCCATAGACGTGAACCGTACCGGTTTTTAAATTGGATTTAGAAGCATTCAATGACTAGATCTTAGTAGCCAAATACGTAGGTACTCCATCTTCTCAATCTCATTCCACTTTGCACTACCTAACATCCCACAAATGAACGAAAATGATTTGATTTATTGAAATCCTGTCAAAAACGTGACGAATCCATTTCCTGATAAAATATCAGTCCATTCAGAATATATCGGAACGCGTGTTCATGTGAGTCTCCTTTTCCTGACAAATATGATGACGAAATGTCTCAATATTAGATTTTTTTACGAACTTCTGCCGTTCGTAATTTGTTAGAAAATCTGTCAATTCATTCTATAAAGACCTACAGTCCCGTTTTCAACAGGAATAAGAATAATTTGACGGGATTCTTAATAAATTATCAATATATTATGTCAGTAAGTTTTCTCCGTGGAATAGCTATAAAAAAACAACTAGTCACCAAATATAAATAAATGATTTTACAAACATAAACACGATAGAAATTGTTTACGGTGTCTGCCAATCGTCGCGTTGTCGCGTCAACTTTCACACTTGCAGTACTTTACGAAAGATAATTCTTTAAGCCGGTAAAAGATTGCAATTCATTCTAAAACTTAAAAAATATTCAGATCATTGAAAAAGTTACTTCTAGGTTAATTCTGACGTTGTAATGTTATGCGACAATGAGCTCTAGAGAGAGTAAAAACTAGGGGTTTTTATTATTATACAACAGTGATGTGTTAAATAGATCCTTGTCATTCCAAGCTATGTTATTCAGTTTTATCCAGTTGTGATCTTTGAAAATAATTTTTTTGTGTTTTTCAATACAGTGCTTTTTTAAATAAACAGAATAAAAACAGTTCAAAATGCAAGGAAAGGACAAGTTATGTGCCAAATTGACGAGTACCTTTTTAAGAAAGTGGTGTAAGTACAAAATTTTTTTAACAACATTATATTTAAAAAATATATGTTTGTTTTTTTTCAGATTTAGTGTTAAGTTTTCTTCGAAATGTGTGATATTATGAACATTGGATCCAATACTTTCATTTTACAAGAGCTAGTTGAATAACTTATATTTTATAAAGAACTACTATGTTGAATAACAGAAAACTGTTGTTTTACCGTTCAGTCAATGCCAGTTTTTTCACAGAATTTAAACAATTCATCAAATTTCAAAGTAAATTTTAAAAATCTGTGAAAGATCTAGTCAGGTTCTGTAATACTATCATTATGGGCCAGTTTCTTCAAAATCCGAACCGAAATAAAAACGAAACTTCAATATAACTTTCACATAACTTCGAAATTTGATGAATTGTTCGAATTCTGTAAAACATCTGACAAAAATAAGAAAAGATTTGGATTTGGAAAAAAACATTGTAACATGGTTGCATAAAAAACATTATAACGTCGTTTCCGAAAAAAAATATTATAACGTTGTTACAGAAAAAACATTATAACATTGTCAGAGAAAAAAATTACAACATTGTTACAGAAAAAAACATTATAACACTGTTACAAGAGCTTGACATTATTACGGAAGCTCAAATTCATATATTCGTGTGTGGTTTATAGTTGCCAAGAGGTTCTCATTATAAACACTAGATTTAATGAACAAATCTAAAAACTCAAAAGAATACATATATAATGTAATATGTAGGTACTCATATGCATAACCCAATTGATAGTTACCTATATTTTTCTGTTTTAAAACATTATGACAGTAAAATTTAGAATTTAAAGTGGAATTTTGTTTTTAATTTAATTATTTATTGAACGTATATATGTAGTATTTATACATATTTGTCCACGCCTATCTCACAAGGGATATCCTGTGTCGAGACAGGCTACTTAACATTTTTTTTTTATTTTAACCTACATTTAAGGTTAATTTCGACAGATACATTTTTCGATAAGTTGGAAGCAAAAATAATTGATGGAATTATGTAATTCAGGTTGGTATAAAACGATGTATGAATGTGAATGAGGCAAGGAGTGTATGCCAAAATAGAGTTGTTTGGCGGTCCGTCCTTGCTGCCTACCACTGAGGGGAAACGGCGTAATGGTTAGTTAGTTAGGTTAGTATTGGTATTTGGAATCAATAATACGATTAGAGAACGTTTAATTTAGATGTGTGTATGTTAGCTAATTAATGCATGACCTTTGTCGATGATTCTATGTTTAACCAACATTTAAAATTTGTTACTATTTTTCAATTGTCTTGTTTTGTCCTGTAATTTTAGAAGCAATATAATTTGTCCAAATATTTTGTAATGGGATTTCCAATAAGAGGTGTTATTTTGATATTCAATCGTAAAAGATCAACGGTTTCGTTGCTTGTGTGGCACGTAGCGCCGTCTTGTTGAAAGTAAACGTTGTCCAAATCAATAACATTCACTTCCGGCCATAAAAAAATCATTAATCATCTCTCGATAGCGCAATCCATTCACCGCAACTGTTGCTCCAGCCTCATTTTTGAAAAAGTAAGGTCCAATGACTCCGCCGGACCATAAACCGCACTAAACCGCCACACGTTGAGGATAAAGAGGCTTTTCAACAATAACTCTTGGGTTTTCCGAGCCCCAGATTCGACAATTTTGCTTGTTGACGAAGCCACCGAGGTGGAAATGGGCCTCATCACTCAAGATGATTTGCATTTGATTCACTCAAGTGAATTTTAATAATTTCAATGCATTATTGAAGCATGTATCGTTCCATTTTTATTAATGGCGTAGTTTTTACTTGTCAAATGTCAAAAATGACAGATTCAAAAGTAACATCTACGGAAATAGCGGGCTATTCAAAATAACACCTCTTATTGGAAAACCCTGTATATACTCGTATGTTAGGTATTTGTAAGATTTCGTTGGTTTAAAACCGCGTGTTTTGTGTATGTAAGTATAATTTAATGGTTTTATTTTTTAAAAAGGCAAGTTTAAATGTTTTTGGGTAAATTTACTATGTACTAAATAATGAATCATTCAGATATTCAAGAATACCCTAACTTATGCTTGAATCCAGAAGTTTACATTAAATTTATCAAGGAAAACGGTATAACTCATGATTGCTTATCAGTACTCACAACGTTGAAAGATATTTCGCGAGTAGGTACAGAATTTATTTTAATTTTAAATCTGGTGCAATACAACTATTATTTTTGGCCGTCTGCGCATTTTATTATGATGTTACTTTTATTTCAAACGTAATCTAATATTGACCCAATACAGCAAACAATACGACAGTTCTCGGTTTATTTGAACAAATGTTCGGATTTGGAGAAATTGAACAACATATTTTCATAAATGTGGATTTCGACAAAGGCTACAAGTTTTGTGTTTAATTTGCTTTTGTGACATTTAGGTGTTTTTATGACACATGTAAACTCTTTAGACAAGTGGAGTTTTCAGAATGGAGGGCAATGTTTGGCGCTTAAAAAACAGTGGCAAAACCCTAAAACAAATACATTTTTATGCTTTCGACGATTGTTTAAATTTCTCTTTCATACTAGCTTTACGCAGAAGTTTTCGAAATCAGACCTAGACAGTAATAATTTTAATCCTATTTTGAACATCAAGAGTTCAAAATTTCATCACATTTTGCTCTTTGTGGTGGGAAAAGGGGAAGGTGTGGTTTTTAGAAATCTCTTGTAGACAGTCACTTTCCTCTAGTTTTGAAGATCATGTGTGCAAAATTTCATGAAATCAAATCGTCGCCGCCCACCAGAGACATTTATATAAATACTCGCTGTACTTCGCCGCACGTTGCTGAGCAGATAGAGAAACAATAGCGCATTTTGCTTTTACATTTAACAGATGGCACTGTTTTATAAAAAAAAAACATGTTTTTTCCTGTCACAGGTGACATCTTTATAATATAGGTATATAAAAACACACGCATATTCGAATGCAACGTTGTATAAAAATTTTAAAGCAATCGGTGAAGAACTTTCCGAGATTTAAGATTTTGACAACTATTACTTGAATGTACAAAACTCTCTAGTACTAGTATTGTATCTGCTTATATTGTCCGTACTCGTGGCCTATTATGCTATGTAATATACACTCATTATAGTACTCCTGATCAGCTTACCTTAAACATTGTAAACATTTAAAAGCCTTTAGGCGTGCATAAATAAATAAAAAATATATTTTTAAAGTGTAATTTAAAGATTTCATATCTCATGATTGAAACGATTTAAGTCAGTGTTATGTTTGAAACTTTAAATGTATGTCAAGTTATCAATTTGACTACACGTTGTATGAAGCAAGTAGATTGGTTTCACGAACGCTTATGTTCGTCGGGCGTACGGTATTTCGAGTGTTTTCGCTTTCGTTGGGTCAATTTATCAAGGAGAAAACGCGTTTCTGTTCAATGTCTTTCATTACAAATCATTTCTCGTTACACTCATTACTCATTACATCAATATGTTTTAACTAAATTTCTAAACAAATATTGTATTCATTTAACCACCACACTATAAACTACGTGATCAAATTATTACACGCAAAATCTGCGTGTGTGAATTTAAGAATCACTTTTGGTGGGGTCATGAAATTTGCACAAATATTCTGTGTTATTTACATATTATTTTAAGATATTTACACTTATTGATGTATTATTTTTAAGATTGCCTTCGTAGTCGAGGATTAAGGCTTTCGACTATCAAATTGGGGGTTACGGGTTCAAATCCCGGCGTGCGCAAGTAAATTTTATTTGATTGATGTGTGTTATTTGACAAATTACTCATTTAAAATAATAAATAGTATATTTGCGGCACGTTCCAGAGTGGTATATACTCTCAGTATCGCCCTGGTGTAAGACCAACATTCAGAATTGAACAAAATTTGAAATGGCTTTGGCCGTGTTTGGTGACCAGATCTGAATAGCCTGGTAATTCCACGCCTTCCTTTTCTCAATCTCCTTACCCTCCCCATTACTTTCAGCCCCACAACTTACCCCAATTGGGGATGCCATAGTCTCACCGGTTCCAGACGGTTGGTAGCAGTTGGGAATCTTGTGCGATTTCACATTAAAAAAAATATAGTTATTTATAATTATTTTCAGCTCAGAACGTAATTTCTATCTTTGTGACGTCACAGTCGTTGTTGACTTGTTTCGAACTGATTTATTGTGAAAATATAATAATAACAATGAATGTGAAAAAAATATTTATTTTTATTTCCGCTAAAAATAGATTGGTTGGCAGATAGTGTCAAACCGGAATAAAGTTCATATTTATTAATACATCATGCAAATAAATTATCTTAAAGGAAAAGTTTTTAATTTTCTAATCAAAGCAATACAATGTCACCATCACTGAGTGAACCAATAGTCATAGAACAATTCAAAATTTCAATAAAATTCCGACAAAATTTCTCTAGGAAATTAACTCACGAATGTATATGTATATAATATATTATAATACCAACAACAAGTAGGTATGAGTGTTGAAGTAGTAGTGTTGGCATATTTCACAGAAGACACTGACTACTTACGAACACTCATCGCTCATGGCCACATTTAATGTGAATGATTACGACGATGGAATGATGCGTCAATGAAGTCAAGCGTCATTATTATCGTCATCGAACGGAAAAAATCAGTCTGCAAAGATGACTTCAATAAAGGTAATGCGCTTTGCTAGTGACTAAATACTTAATATTTAAAATGATTAACTCAATCTTGGGACGTTTATTTCAGAGAATTTTAACAATTCTTAAAATTTCAAAATTAATTTTCAAGTTCTTTGAAAGTTCTGTTTTTATTTCAGTTCTGTCAAGTAATTATATGATAAAAGAACTTGAATAGGACATCCACAGAACTCGCAAATGAACCCTGAAATTTTATGTATCGCCCTCAGTATTGCCCTGGCGTAGGACCACCATTCAGAATTGAAACGTTGCTTTAAATGGCTTTGGCCGTACTTGGTGACCAAATTTGAATAGTCAGGTACTCCCCCCCAAACGGTTGGGAGCATTTGGGACTTTTGTACGGTATTCATATTAAAAATAATTATAATATAACAATGCATCGATGGATGCACCTGACTTAACAAAGCTAATAAGAGGTTCTGAGTACCAAATTACAATACGAGCCTTCCAGAGTTGTTCTTTGTTTATTCATCTAAAACAAACCATTTAGTCAATTAATTTCCCAGTTCAAAGATTTCATAGGCTTGGAAAAAAAAATCAGTTCTGATTGAAATTTTCATTATTTCCTTATTTCAATTTATTTCGATAGGCAGTGGGGTCACAATAAACTCTAAAAATACACAATACGCATTAAAGATATAGTAACACGATTACAAATACTATCACCCGATTATAACAGACTATTGTTTCTTGATACTTTTATTATTATGTACTATCAACATCTTCGATTTTTATCTTAATAATGCGAGTTTCAAAATATTTAATACGATTGTGAATCGACACGTCTGATACATGTTTTCTTTAAATTCGATATATTTATAAACAGTATTTATTTTCAACGAGTGTTGAACATTATTGTTTAGGTGGGCATCACCAGGGCAATCTCATTTCAATGACAATCAAGCTCAATCATTTAATCCGCCAAATTAATCGATTTAAATTAAATACATCAAATCATGAACAAACTTTCGTTGACATCGAACTTACTGGCTCTTATTATCGACTTTAAACGATTCAATATTTCGAACGAATCATATTTTAAATATTCGAATTGAATCGAACTCATTAATATCTCATTTATTGCAATTCAAAATCAATATGATACGATTAGTCAGTCGTTTATTCAATATGCACCAGGTTTTTAAACAAAGTAATTCTATTTTTTTTTAAATTTACTTAAATTGTCCAATTGTAATTGAACGTGTTTGGATAACAAAATGGCCATCCCCAAATTTCAAATCTCAAATATAACAGCTGACCGAGTAATCCAAATCAAAATATCATAATTTTTATTTTATTAGGACACTAATGATTTTTTTTGTCAAGTTTTTTATGAATAAAAGTTTCGCGGTATGTGCGTGGAACGCGGTGTATTAAGATAAGGATTCATAAAAAAAAACCATAACTGTACTACTTTCGATATGTAACGGTTGAATGTCTCGTCTAAAAGAATCGATTCAATTGTAGTATCGAACTTCATTCCACTACAATAAACAAGAAAAATAACATTGAGGTCGTTCAAAGAAAGTGCGGAGAGTATGTGGTTCTTGGTAGTGTGTTCAGACTGTGGTATAACAAATAAAGCAAACAGAATGTGTGTAGTATACTGATTTTTGTAACACAAAAAATCTCTATTTTTTTCTTACGGTTACTTGTTGTAAGTGAACCGCTGTGCGATTAATTTTATATATATAACCTGTAAAACAAGATTTATTTAATTTTATTTCTATTGGTAGTTTTCTAGATAAACATTTTGGTGATAATATAAATATGTTAGAAGAAATGAATGTGAGAAAGTTGTTTTGTATGCGAAACATTATGACACAATAAGTATGTTGCTGATAAGTGAGTATTTTTTTAACAGACAAGTTATTCGTTAGGCACTCCAGTGTTTAGCAAAGATTTTTAATTTATTAAGTTTTTTAATTATCTTGTTTTGTCAAGTAGATTATTGCATATTTTAGAAGCAATGTAATAAAAATTTCTTTCTCCAAATTTGTTGCATTTGTTTTAGGTATTTGTAATGCTTGAATTACATCTACCAAGTTCTCGGCCGAGACAGTGAATTCAACCGAGTGCTCGGCTGATGTGATCAGTACAGTCAGTTCTCGGCCTAACAAACTAAGCCTAAACTAAACTCAATCTGACTCGCCAACTGCCTTCTTCTATACGTGTGTATCACCTCTACACTCGGCAGGTGTAATTGGGCCTTAAGGCGATGCACTACGTCGTTTAATATTTTGAATCGGGCCGTTAACGATAACATTCCTTTTGTAGATGGCGATAAGGTTTAAATTCCCGATTTACACTCACCTGTTTTGATTTATGCATTAAAAAACATCGCTGAAAAGTAGCTTCAGGTACAAATATTAAATGTTTTATGGTCATTTTCTAAAGGACTTATTTTACACTGTTTTATACAATAAAACCTAAATCGAAAAGGGGTTCGTAATTACGAGAATTTTAATTTTAAAGCAGTGTTTAAAAGCCCGATAGGTTATTTTTTTTCTGGGCTTATGAAAAGATTTATTTAAAAAAACTACTCAATTATTTCAAAGGCCAAGATGTGGTTCTACTTGCAGTATTTAATTAAAGCATCTAAAGCATTTGTAGGCGTCAAGTTTTCAAAACAAAACACCTGATATGCATTATTACGTAGTGCTTTGCCTTAAGAGGAAGCTACAAGCCAAAAATGTATATATTCTTGGTATGCCTTATATTGTAGGTAATGGGCATTAAAATCGCTTCACAAACGGAGTCTAGAATACAAAACTGGTTTTTATTTATTTTGTAAATAATTTTATAAGAAAGCAAAAAAGTTAATCAAGTGAAACTCTCACAGATAATCTTAGCTATAACACTGTATTTTTAAAAAGTTGTTTCCTTTATGCGTTCATACCAAAGATATTAGAAGAACGAGATGTGCTATGAGCAGTTCATACTGTGTGGAATGGCTTTGCCGAGTGTCGCCGGTTTTGTTCACCAATACTACTGCACACCTTCGCTTACGCTAAGGCATCGCTAAGGTATCCGCACTAATACATAGAACAGATTTCTGTGCGTACACGTCCCGATACCGTTCAAAGTACCCTAATTAGTTAGTACTCCGCCTACGGTTCGGCGGCCAACATAGCATATCTCGTTCTTCTAATATCTTTGGTTCATACATTTCTAGTGAAAAAATATTTTTTTTAGTAGTTTGCATTATTATTTTTTATTGAGTAATTTATTTTTATATTTGTATTCTACTCAAGCAAAGCGATAGGAAAACCTTCAATTTATCTAAAGCATATTTTTTGGTATTCATAATATACACCAATTCGTTATAAAGATTAATCAAAATAGTGATTTGGCATTAAGTTTCGCCTTAAGCCCCAGCATACCCAATTTCTACCCATTTATAACAAATTTCTCGTTACCTATATAAGTTTTTAAGTTCTAAAAAAAATATACGTTGTTTTTGAGGATAATATCCATACATTTATGATGACGATATGAAATTCTCTCGATCGAAAATTATTAAAAACAAGTTTTGTCTGTTATTTAATATGTTATAGGCATGAAAACATTCACAGTGTATCTTTAAAAGCATTTGTTGATAGATTTATGCTCTTTTTCAAACGAGTCCTGTTTTATTAAATATTTTCACCATTTTCATTTATTTATTATCGTTCTTTTTAATATTAGCGCGCTCCCTCTAACGTTTGTATTTACATATTTCACCTTCCAAGAATCTTTGCACACTTATTACGGGGCCCTTAGAGTTTGTTGGTTTTAAGCCGTGTGTTTTGTGTATTTAAGTAGAATTTACATGTTTTGTTTACAAAGATATTAGAAGAACGAGATGTGCTACCAGCAGTTCATACTGTGTGGAATTGCTTTGCCGAGTGTTGCCGGTTTTGTTCACCAATACTACTGCACACCTTCGCTTACGCTAAGGCATCGCTAAGGTATCTGCACTAATACATAGAACAGATTTCTGTGCGTACACGTCCCGATACCGTTCAAAGTACCCTAATTAGTTAGTACTCCGCCTACGGTCCGGCGGACAACATAGCATATCTCGTTCTTCTAATATCTTTGTTTGTTTACAGATGAGTTCAAATAGTTTTTGTGTAGATTTGTCTACTAGTACTTGAAATTTGTTAAATATATCTTCAGTACTTGTTACTATGGGTACTTTCAGTAAAATGTGTTGGATTGAATTATATATATTTCTATGCTATATTTTTTGGTGTTTATGTTTTGATATAGCATCGTATCCGAGTGAAATAATAAATAGAATACCGTTTCAGCATGCATCTTGCAAATGTCTATCGAAGCGTGCAGACATACTTAGCTAGATAACTATGAAGACTATAGACGCGTGACCACCCTTCGAGGTGTACTTACGGGGATTAGAGCATTCTTAGAAAATACAAGATTAGGTTACACAAATGATTGATTGATAATACAGCGCAATTCAGAAGGGAGATGCTCGTATTTTGTTCTTTGTTCTTAATTGTTCTTCTTCTTCTTTCGTATGGTTGGAAAGTCAGAGGGGAACATCTAGGTTATTGAGTCAGTCTAGGTCGCCCTGTGGGCATCATCAATCCCGCCGGGGAATGAATGCAGCTGGCATTCTTTGAAAACATGTTCGGTGGTCTACACCGCACCGCATTCACACATCGCCGGCTCTTTGAGCATCATATATTGATGGCGGACTAGCAAAGCAGTAAAGCATGGCTTGGTAGATATGGTTTTGAATTTATGCTGTTTTAAAATTACGAGTAATAAATTAATTTCTATTTCTCATTAGTTTGTAGAATTCTTGATATTTTTTTGTAATTTTTTAGATATTTGATACTGGATACAGTTAAAAAGTGATTTTGTTGAAAAGTTAGGATGTTTTAAAGCATTACTTTTATGGTGATTCTTTGCGAAACTTTTACTGAGTTTAAGCTATTTTTGTAAGATTACCCCAACCTATAATACTAAGATAAGCAAAGATTAACCATATTAAATAGATATGTTTACTACGATCTTTAGTAAAATTTTCACGAATGGATAGTGTATTCTCGAAGAAGTTAATTAAGTAAACAACTTAATAATACTTTAAATTAGAAAACCTTTCAACGATAACTAATGATCCCGTTATGACGTTTTGAAACACCTGTACTGATTCACCCATCAAACACGTTATCACGGAAATATCAAAATACCTTTCATGCCAAAGCCCCATTCTAAATGTAATCCATAGTGCACTAGACATTGGTTCAACCACGAATGAGTTACACTTCGGCGTTGTGTGATCGGACGCGCCGAGCTGTAGGTTTTACCGGTATTTTCACGGTGAGTGCTCAGCAAGTATTCCGCTTTCGTTCCGAAGAAAGCATCCCGAGTAGAAATGAACGTTTTGTACCGGAGAAGAAAACAAGGCGAAGTCTAGAACAGGCTGATGATCGAACGCTATATTTATTTCTTTCAAACTAACGGATTTTTCGTAATGCTACAAAAGCACCGTGTTTCGTGTGCATGTTAAACTGAAATTCTGCTAAACAAGTTGTTGTATGTTTTTAATAATATCTATTCATAAGTATTTATGTAACAGTTATATTTAGTTAACAGTTACAATTGCTCAGAGCTAGTGGAACCATGGCATCCTCAATTGGGGTTTATTGAGGGACTCAAGGGGTTGGGGAAGAGAAAGGTTAGGAAGAAACTAGCTAATCTGCAATCACGGCTAAAACCACTTCAAGTAACGTATCGATTAAGAATGGTGGTTTTTAACCAAGACAATACTGAGAGAATATACCGTTCACCGCATTGATGTAGTGGTAATTACTCAATGGTTCACCGTATTTACGGTCTTCACAATAACGATCTAATTCACGTAAAAAACTAAATTTCATGTTCGAATATCTGATTTATATTGGTTTCATACCCCGCTACAATAATATACTCTACATTTTTAAGCTGTTAAAAAATATTGTTATATATAAAACTGTTAATAATTATTGATAACAAATATTTAATTAACCTCTACACGTTTGTCGAGTTGAAAAGGTTTATTTATATGAAATTCCCTCTATAGAAAAAAAATCGCACAGTATGCTCCGAAAACTATTTAAAAAAAATCTCTTTCTGTAATTTAGCATGTTATGAAAAAGCTCAGAGTTTTTTTAAATGCTACTTCTATTGAGAGATTTTTTTATAACATGCACAATTTCAGAAAAAAAATCTCTTTCTGTAATTTAGCATGTTATGAAATAACTCATAGTTTATTTAAATGCTACTTCTGTTGAGAGATTTTTTTATAACATGCACAATTACAGAAAAAAAATCTCTTTCTGTAATTTAGCATGTTATGAAATAACTCAGAATTTATTTAAATGCTACTTCTGTTGAGAGATTTTTTCACAACATGCACAATTACAGAAAAAATCTCTTTCTGTAATTTAGCATGTTATGAAAAAACTCAGAGTTTATTTAAATGCTACTTCTATTAAGAGATGTTTGCTCCAGTTTAAATAAGTCATGTTTTATGAAATATTTTCGTTTACGCCTCTTCAATATAATCGTTTATTTTATTTATATTTGTGTGCTCCCTTCAACATTCGTATTTACATATCTTCGTTTCAAACCATCTTCGGTGATTTTCTTCTTTCTGGACGCTTACTACGAAGTTGCTCTCGGTTATACTTTTCATCACATTTATTCATTGGACTACGCATACTAATAATAAAAATAAGATATACATAGACAATGGCTGATGCTGTTAATACATGCACATATCTATCAATATAGACATGTTTTCCATCCTAATAATTTAATATATTTTTTAATAATTTCCCTATTTAGTCTTTCGTCTCGTCAACTTATCGTGACTAGCGGAAAAGGGACAGCAAGTTTAAAAGTTAACTGCGCTAGAATATTGTAAGAGTGAATACTTTGTGATCGTTTATTACGCATTTGAATTCAGTTCAATTCAGATAAATTGTATTTTAATAACTTTCAGTTAGTATTTTAATAACAATAAAATGAAACAATGCATGCCAAAACACATTTATATAACCGATTTCAAGTCTTAACGAATCACGCTGCATATAAGT
Organism: Hesperophylax magnus; assembly: GCA_026573805.1. Classification (NCBI taxonomy): domain Eukaryota; kingdom Metazoa; phylum Arthropoda; class Insecta; order Trichoptera; family Limnephilidae; genus Hesperophylax; species Hesperophylax magnus. The sequence goes on along the minus strand of JAIUSX010000184.1, from coordinate 3,693,710 downwards.
TATGCAACTGTGTATGTAAAATAATTAAGTCAACAGATTGATAGATCTAGACCTGGTATATCAGTTGATTTTAAGCTCAACTTGGTTAGAATGTCGAGCTTAGCCCGTCTCGGAACATATTTCGTATATAGGTCGTAAGCCTAGATATTAGCAAAAATACACGTATTGCATATGATTTTAATAAAGGAACGTGTTTCTTTTTTCTTTGTAAAACCAAATCACTGTGTACGTGAGTGGTATATCTATGTTGTCTATCTATGTCAACGTCAGCCATTGATGCAATTTATTTTCAGCCATTGATGCAATTTAGCAGTTGTTGATAAAAAAAAGTTCCCCACTTCAATTAGCATGGTCCTGCTTGCAAATTTTAATAAGTATTTGTTTTGCTGGAGACACTGGACGATTCATGAAATTATGACGAACTAACCGCTCAAAGCAAAAATTCCTCTTATAATGTCGTAACAGACTATTTTAGATCGATTATTAATTAATAATGTCAACATGCCTCAGCGCTCTGTGAATATAATAGTTTATACTGATAAAATTATGCAATTTACGAATCATTTAATAATTTACGTAAACGTCAGATTTGATAGTTTTTACTGCTGGTGACTAAAAGTGTAACTGTTCTGCGGCTTATCAAAGCTTGAGGAGCCGATTTAGCCCGCTTAAATTTGAGCGAGGAATGTCGTATATAGGATACGGACCTACTGATATACCGGGCTCCACAGAAATCCTTACAGCCTAATCCGAATCATAGCATTCCTGAGTATGAAGAATCGGCCTAAAGTAAATCAAAGAGAGTGCAATTATACGACTGCATTATTTTGAATCTAGATTACAAATTCTTGGTTTGTTGAATTGTTAACACAATGAAATTTTGTAGTTTACATGGTCATAAATTTTGTGCGTGGAACTAAAAGCGATAATATGCAAGTCAGCCCAGCAATCGATTAGCGAGTAGTTAACAACAAGATTTCTTCTAATGTTATTCTAATTTCGAAAACTTTGCTGAGCTCTTACTCGTCTTTATTTGGGACAGCCGGTTTCACCGTGACGTCAGACCTGATTTCAGTGTGGCTTTTAACCCTACACAGCACCCCCAAAGATTACAGAGGTTAATTATTTTTATTAGATCACAGAATGTGTGCGGAGATGGCATAAAATAAGACAAAAAACATATTAGATCTTCTTCTAAAATAAAAACAAAAGCTTTGTCATTCATTCTACCTCCGTAGAGATAAATAATAGATGAACTTAACTTTTTTTTTGATTGACTGTGGATTGAACCTACTTCCCCTGGGACTGGCTCTTAAACTGCTATGAACTTTTAAAATGTTAAAACTTTGCCTATATGTGGAGTGTAATGTTTGCGTGTGCTTTTAAAAAATTCTCTTTACTGCCCAAGAACCTTAAATGTCCTATACAGAGCATATCGTTGCTTCCACCGCAAAATTACCTAACTGCAAAAATGTACATTTACAGGAAAGCGAAAAAACCTTCCCATTTTAAAATTAGACTTATTTTTTTATTTTAATAAAAGACGTATCTAATGAATATTTTTTTCCATTATATTTTATTTGGAAAAATTTTTTTTTTTAAACATTGTAGTGGCAGTGTTAGATAAGTATTTTTGCTTTGAAAAAAATTTTCACTTATGGAATTTTGCACGTAAAATTTACCACCTAGTAGTACTTCCAGAACAGAATATTTACATAATATTCGTGTTATAACACTAAAGTGACGAAAATAAAATAAATCAACAACAAGATGAACAAAAAATTAAGAAATTACACGTCTTCGGTCTATCAAATAATAATGATTTTTGATAAAATAATATAAAAAATAACACTGTTCTATGACACTTAAAATAATAATTAATGAAAAAGTTTATCATAAAACTCCCAACAGAATTTCGGAAGGACATTTTTCAAATCCTTTGAATTTTTCAATTTTGTTTAATTTTTATCTGTCTCTTATACAGCTGTGCTGGTTGAGCGTAGTCGTTTAAGGTTGAAACTGGTGGCTTTAATAATGGCTTCCACGAATCATTATAATTAAGTTTAAAGTTAAGTCAAATCTCCTACTGTTGGGTCAACTCGTCTATGTCCTGGACGAATTGAACTATAGACATTAACATTGTCATAATTCAAAAAATATTCGTAACTTAAATACTGAAGTGGGTTGAGAAATTCTAGCTTCTCTGCATACTCCCAGATAATCTGTTGGGAAGTAGATTTAGTTATTTTTAAGTTTTTGTTCGATTAAACTATGGCAGCTATGTACTTCCATTTGGGTATGACCCTTTTCTAAATAGTTATGCTCTATTTCTATATTAATGTGAGTTACTTAATCTAAGTAATGCGTTTGAAAGAGTTGTGTTATTGTTTTCATAACCACAACCATCTGTGTACAAAACTATATTTTTGTTTGGGTGTTTGTTGCTATGTATGATTCTAAAACTTTCACAAGTATTGTAGAAAATATATTGGCAATCAAACCCCCTTCACACTCATCCCATAGGTAGCAATAGCAATCCTTTGTTACCATGTTATAAATCGTATAATTGTGGACACAAAGTTTTGTTTTATAATAAAGTGCACTTGCTTTCAAAACAGGGGGCAAGTTTTACAGCTTGCATATCAATAGTGAACGCATGCCCTGCAATAATGTGACGGAAGCTTCGGTAGATTCTTTTTAAAAAATTATCATTACATTTCGCCCTTCTTCCATAATTGTATTATTATTGCGTCTGCGTAGTGGGACTTTCGAAATGGATTTGTGTGTGTGCATACCACTTTTGAAGGCTGTAATCCAATTTGTGACAGTAGCTGGATCTAAATCAAAAATACGGTCAAATGTTTTCTTACAAACTTGCTTTTTTTCTTCACCATTTTTCAAGTAGTAAACGTGAGAATATTGCCTTCTTAACTCTCACAGGCAGAAGGCCACTTTGTATGAATACTATCTGTTAAAGAGCTGATATATATTTTTTTCATATCCCGGTTCATATTTTACCAAAAAAAATAAACATTTGTTGCCTCTGAATATCATAAAATTCATGACAATGTTTGCTTTTAGAAGTCAGGCATTTCTTTGAAGAACAAATAGTTGCCTGGGATTCACTCAACAAGTATTTTCCATAATTTTGTTTTTTAAACCCATATAATCCTTTCCCTGCATTCTCCTTCTTTTGTTAGTTTCTCTTGTAGATATTGTTACTATGTTAGTATAATTTTCCAAACTAACATCTTCAATATTGTCAACACTCGTACTCGGAGGAAATTGTTTTCCTTGGGACATCGCCATCAGAATTTGAATCATCTGAGTCACTGCATTCTAATGCAGCCTTGTAATCAGAATCTAGGTTAACAGATACATCTATCTCTATTATTTTCAGAATTATATGAAATGTTGCATTCTGGTTCAGCTTCGTTATCCGGATCTAGATTTTCAGACACTTTTTCCTAAGTGATAATCATTTCATTAGTATTTAATTCATTCCCAGGATCATCGTAAGGAAATGTAATAATATCATCCATCAGCAGAAGTTGCTCAATATCAACGGCAGACAAGTTATTCTCATTCATTATGTATGATGCAAAATTTGATAACTGCTAAAAAAAAGGCGATAACAAAAATATTCTAACTTGCAAAAATCTATAACAGACAAGTTCAATAAATTGTTATATTTAAACATAACTGACTAGTTATAAGTGTATTTCATGTATAAAATGGATTTATAAATATCTTATATATTTGTCACAGTTCACTTTGCATGGAAAATTCTATTTAAAATTACAATTTCGTAGTTTGAATGCAGCGCAACACAATGCGTGAAATCTCTCAAGTTAAAATGGCAGTTAGAAAATTTTGTAGGCACAAATGAGAAGCTGTCAGATAGGTAATTTAGTATTTGAATTTTGTTTTAAAAACCATATTTTTGTTAATTGTATAATTTTGTATGGACGTAAGGGTCATAATTGCAGACAAATTTGCATCATTAGTCCAAAAAGTGAAAATTGTCAGTTAGGTAATTTTGCGGTGGAAGCAACGATATGCGCGATTTTTTATGAGTGACATTGAAGCCATCAAGGGTGGAGGGAAGTTTCTTGGCCGCCATCTTGTATATAAAGCTATTAAATGATTTGTATACTGAGTGGTATAAAATTATCTATTTTATTTTTATACTAGCTGTACCCTGCCACGCGTTTCTGTGGATGAAAGAAAACAGTGGCGGGTGTTGCTTTTATGTCCAACAGATGGCGCTGTTTTTAAAAAAACATGTTTTTACCTGTTCACGGGTGACATCTATAAAATAAAGGTTTAAAAAAACACACGCGTATTCGAATGCAACGTTGTGTATAAATTTCAAAGCAATCGGTGAAGAACTTTAAGTGATTTAAGATTTTGAACAAACGAATATTAACATTTTTATTTTTATAGATTGTTAATGTATTGAGCTGCTTATGATTTTTTTGGAAATATGATGACAATGGGAATATGACCTCTCATAGTAAAATTAAGTCAGCGAAGGCATTTTTCGTACATCTTCCCTCTCACCCTGCAACTTCAAATTGTTCTCGAACCAGGACCAAGTCCAGGACCTCTTAGGATCATGTTACTGCTCAAGAGGTCCCGATTCGTGAGTCTGATTTACGTGGAGAGGGTAAGGAGATGAGAAAGGGTAAGGCTTGGAAATACCTACCTGGCTGAAATACCTCTAAATGTGTGGAAGACATAACAACTGTGTTTGGTAAACAAACCATTGAGAGAACAGTGTTATAGCGAGGTCTTCTATCGTGTCCATATTACAATATGAGTGTTTGATACTTGGTCAATGTTCGATACTCATCGTTATTGTTAAGCACAATTGTCGGCCTCCGTGGTCGAAGGGAAAGGCTCTCGACTAGCAAGCTAAAGGTCGCGGGTTCAAATCCCACGCGCAAATACATTTTATTTGATTAATTTGTGTTATTTCACAATTTACTCATTTAAAATAATATGTAATATATATTCGGCACGTTCCAGAATGGAAGATACTCTTAGTATCGCCATGTCGTAAGACCACCATTGAAACGTTGCTTAAAATGGCTTTGGCCGTGTTTGATGACTAGGTCTGAATAGCCAAGAACTTCCCCACCTGCATGCCTATACCTATATCTTCAGCCTGACAGCATACCACAATTGGGGATGCCACAATCTCATTAGCTCCAGATGGTTGGGAGCAGTTGGGACTGTAGCGCGGTTTCACATTGAAAAAAACTCGATATTTGGAAATATTACAGCCTATCTCTTAAGTGGCCACTACTGAGAAAAAAATCCGACGTAAACTAAAAAATTGATTTATTTTCGTGTTTTTTAACCTTGGAAACATTATAAGCAATCTTTCTTCCTGATACATTCAACGATTCACATAAAATTCATTATTTGTTTATGATAACAAAATACCTACCTAAATGCAACAAATAAAACAAGAAATTCTGCTTTTGTGTTAGCGTTTCAAATAATGATAAATTTGTATAAGTAGAACTGCAAAACAAACAACAAATAACTGAAAATGTAAAGTTGGTAAAAATATTATAAAGAAACCTACTTTATATTACATCAAATTCTATTATATAACTAATATACGTGTAAAATACGAGATAGTCTGAATTCTCAAATAATCAGTTCCAATATTAAAATTGGCAATTCAAATAATTTGCTTTTAAAAATATAGTATTATTACAGGTTGGTTGTCGCCAGTCTGAATTCTTTACATAATCAGTTTCATTTTAGAAAATGACACTTGACACTTAAATTCAAAGCAAATTTCAGTTCATTGTACCATATTTCGCGCATGACTAAAGCACGACAACCTTAGTATTTAGAAAAAGGGTTTTAAAGCAGGGAAAAATAAGGTGAGGCTTATTGGATGAGAGGAGCGTAGTTTATTCTCGACAACTTTGCATTTCATTTGTCTGTAAAATTGTTTGTGTGTTTTGGGTGCGGTTAATATAATCAAGCTGGTAGTCGTGTTTGATAGTGCCTTTTTATTCCGCCAGAATGCGCCCCAGCGCTCCGGCGCACGAACTGCCAAATAGGAATAATCAACATTACGAGTATATTGTTCCCAGAACTACTACTAGTAGTAACAGAAATATTGGATTTAAATTTTTTTTAAATGCCCTGCAAAAAATCAATCATGATTACTGACCGACTGATTATATCTTCTATATATTTCAAAATTCAGAAAAGTAGTCAACCGATATCGATAAAATTTTCAAATTTTGTTTTTATTAGTGCCAGGAGTATTTAGGCATTGGTTTGAATGGTAGAAGAAATCGGGGACGCCCGAGGAATACTTAACGAAATATCTCTGTACAACATTGTGATACGGAGTCGAATTAAAATTAAGTCCATGTGATGTAGTTATTTAACAGTACCATTATAATGTACAGTAGTGAATGATTTAAGAAGTCGGAGACGCTTGAAAAAGACATTAGCAATAACGAAACTTTTCTTCACAAAAATCTTTTCTTCACAAAATAATTAATTTTAGATTGTATCGCAGGTAAAGAAGTGATAAGCCTTAATCTGGAAAATGTCACATCATATCCGTGAAAAAGCACGCATTGTTCATACAAACGTTTTCACTTTTCGACAAAGTGCCGTTATTTTCCCGGTCGTTTTTCAATGTTCTTAGATTTAAATCTCATTGTGAAAGTACACTTGAGTTTGTAACGCAAGAATTATTACAAAATCATCTCACAATTTTTCAATGTTTTTTTAACACAATCTGTACGCAGTTTATGCACAAATCTCGTCATGACCACAGAATTTTGGTATAGAATGGTGTGTTACGTTTGATACGTGTGCTTACAGTTTACAGTATCGTCTTCAAATAATGCTGTGTTTTTAACACAATCTGTACGTACGAGTAGTTTAAGTGGGAATTATGGAATGAACACAGAGTTTTGGTATAGAACGGTTGTAGGATTAAATAACTAACTTATAAAACAGCGTATTCGTGGAATATTATGAAACTACAAGTTTTGTCCTGCTGCTAAGAGCTTTTTGTAACCTTTTCTTTCTGTTACTTTCCATTTTCGAAAACAAGAGCAAGTAAATCATGCCGGATCTGTACTTCGTCGCATTTTAAAAGACAAGCGATTGAATATTTTAAATTGGACGGAAAAAATGGACGTCTATGTATACAACAAAAAAATGTAAATGTTCGTTTGTTTAAAATCTTAAATCTCCGAAAGTTCTTCACCGATTATTTTGAAATTCTGACACAACGTTGCATTCGAATACGCGTGTGTTTTTATATTTTTTTTTTTTTTTTTTTTTTTTTACAAAGAAAGACAAACATTCCCGGGTTACGAATAACCCAACAATGTTTGAAAATCTCCTACTACCACCACAGAAAGCCGAAAAATGTTGCTTGTGTTGTGATGGAGGACTTAGCCAGCCGAGGAATCGAACACGCGACGCTCGGGTGAGACCCAAGCGCTATGCCCACTCAACCACTGACCGGTCTATACCTATATTATATAGATGTCACCTGTTACAAAACATCTACGGACGTAAAAGCGACACGCGCTATTGGTTTTCAATCTTCACAGACAGACTGAGCCACAGCAACGCAGGTGGGGTACAGCTAGTATATAATAAGAACTGATCATTCTACCCCTTCCCTCGCATATTTTGACTTATTTCAAAAGAATCTACGTGTCTGAAGAATATTGGTGTGTAATCTCTCAGAAGAAGAACGGAAATGACTCGTTCCTACCTAATTAATAACGTAATTAATTACCCTAAGAAAAAGCCACGCTATTGTGTACAAGCAGGTTACAATCGGATGCCTGCTATTCTGGCTATAATATTCTCGTATGTAGTAGCTATGGCGAGGAACACTGAACACTTGAAGAGTAGAAAGTTAGTTCCGCCCACCTCTTTGACAATATTATGTTTAATTAACCGTTAACCAGATTCCTGACTTGTAGTGTGTACACTGTACAGTACAGTCTGTCAACAAATAGTAGGCAAAAATGGAACCGCTGTGATCGTTTAAATGATTTGAAATAGCAACCCAAAGACATACGGTTGAAAAGGAAAAAAGAACGTTACTCAAGACGAAGCACTACGATGTAATGCAAAATCAAATCGAATGAAATGCTTATAAATCTTCGAGCATTTTTTTGACAAATATTTATAATAAGCCCAGAAAAAAATAAAGTGTCAGCCCTATAAAAACTGCTTTTAAGTTCGTAATCTCCTACTTACGAACTGCTTTTCTAAAATGGTTTATCGTAAAATGTGGCAAATTAAGTTCATCACAAAATTATGGCGAAACTTTTAAATATTTGTGAATCAACTCAAAATAAAATAAAACACACTTTTTGGAGATGTTTTTTCTTGCATAAATCAAAAAATAATTTAAACATTTTCGCTAATTACATAAGAATTGTCATTGTTAGTGGCCTGATTCCCAATATTACATGACGTGGTGTATCGCCTTATAAAAGCATCCTGGTTCAAGTGGATATTTCACATCAATGTCAAACGGTGTTTAGAAATGAGTGGTAGGTAGGTAGTTACCGAGAGGATATGTTTCTACATTTTTATCACTAGATAATTAATATTGCACTAGCTCAGAACAGTGAAAAAAATATTCCAATTTTGAAAAAAAAATTAAAATAATTCTCTGTTTGAATTATTTTTCACAGAAATCCATTTTTGAAAATGAAACATAAATTTAAATCAAATTCGAGATCAATGATCGTGAATAATTCCACCCAGGAATAACGCACATTATAGACATCCAAATTAGTATGTTTGATTGTATGGAAATGTTTTTATTTGTATTATTGTAATTTGTGTTGATATTAAAAATAATATGTGGAAGAATCGCGCACTTGTATCAATTTAATGAATTTATAAAAACGTTTAGAAAACAAATTTCTTGTGATATTTAGATTTGTGGTCAGATAACCTATAATAATTGTTCTAAAATCAATGTTACTCGAAGTTGCAGTTGTACTAAAAAAAAAGTTCGATTTTATTAAATTTCAACAAATAATTTTTTGACAGACTGTACAAAGCATACAGTGCATGAGTTGTCGATCGTGATGCATCCACTTGCAACGCTTATAAATTACCTACTGTCTACTAACATTGGCACATTGGCTCATTGACTCATCTCACTGGACCTTTGTGTGATGGTCATTTCAAAATACACAAGTGTGAGGGAATATCGGAAATAATACCAACTTCGCAATGTACAGATCGACAAACTTTTCTGTGCAGTATGGTACGTCACCGCTTTAGATACTGGGGTTATTAATTCAAATATAGTCAACGTACTTAAATCAAATGTAAAATTAAAATAATTTTCTTGACACTTAAATTCAAAGCAATTGTTTATGGAACCAGAGTGGAAGATACTCTCAGTATAGCCCTGGTGTAAGACCACCATTAAGAATTGAAACGTGGCTTTGGCCGTGTTTAGTGCTAAATATGAATAGCCAGGAACTTCCCCACCTTCCTCTTTTCCATCTCTTTCCCCTTCCCGCTTCCTTCAGCCTGACAATATACCCCAATTGGGGATGCCGTAGTCTCACTGGCTCCAGTAGTAGTTGGAACTCTTGCGCGGTTTCAAATATTAAAAAAAAAATTGTAGTTTGCTCCCTTGAGGTGATTTTCACACGAAAACGGCGCTGTACAAATAATCCAATAATTATTATTATGTTTGATCATTAATTATTGACAGCCAGAAGTTTAGTTTTTAGGATATTATTGTAATTATCTCCGAAATAATGATTTGATAGATCCTACTTATAACTTTCCCTTTCGAAGAAGCAAAAAAACTCGCTCCAAATTGGAATTTGTATCAACTTTTCACTTCTGCCGAAGTAGAGTAATTCGACAGTTAATCCGATGATAAAACAACATCCTTCAAAAATCTTTTTAAAGATCTAAATCTCAGAAAAAGAAATTTTAAAGTCACATGGTTGTATAATTAATTCCAGGCCTATTAGTAACAAAGGATTAATAAATTATTTAAATTCATATTTAGTTCTCATTCTTCGGTCATATCAAAGATAATACTATAAAACTAATAAATAAAATTTAATCTGCTAATATTGTTTTTATTTAAATCCTTGACACCTTTTTATTGTGATAATTCCCATACGAAGCATTCAATTTAGTTAGGAAATAAGTATGTGAAAATTTCTTAATAAGCCTTGCAAGAATTACGCAATTACCTTTAAGAAAAATAATAATTCACTTTACTGTAAACCATTAGCTATTAATCTCGAGTATGGGTTTTAAACATTTTTCTTGGAGTTTAATTAAATTAAATAATACCATTCAAATTAAACAGTGTATTGTATTGTTTTTTTTTTCTTTTGCATGGTTATTTAAAGGATAGATAAAAAAAAATATGGATTGTTTGATAATAACTTTGATTGTCCAACGAATAGTGATTTGACGAATAACGAACATACGGTAGCGTTCTCGGTCGAAGGGTCGGGTATTATCGCTACTGCGAATATGCAAATTACTACTGCCAATATTGACTTTTATTTAAAATTGCTCGTCTCAATGCAAACCCTTACAACTGGTGGTCTGCTAACGCAAAACAAAAACCAAACGTAATGAATTTTGTTAAAATTTATCTTTCGTAACGTTCCAGTAGTGTCCATAGTGAGCGACTATTTTCGGAAGCTGATTTAGTTTACGAAGAAAAACGCAATCGTCTGCTATCGGCAAACATAGAAAGACTGGTTTTTATTCACCACAATTCTTTATTCGCCTCTATTGATTCTAAATATTAAATATCGCAATACTCTCTTATATACACTTTTGTCGAATAGTATTCGGTCGAATACCGAATATAAAAATAAAATAAATAAATCAGCTGAATAAGTTGAATACCGAATAGTGGCCCAATATTCGTTGAATCTCTAGACCGGATCGACAGAGATTTATGTATTTAAAATTAACAGCACAAGTGCCATTTACATGCATGAAAGTTATTGACGGTATAGTATAATTTGAAAAGACGGGAAAAATTATAAGATTATGTAAGTTAACCAGAAAAAAGAATACATATTAGTACAAAGTTGTTAAAAGCAATACAGAGGAGACGAACACGAAAAACCTGTCATGCAGTGATCTCGTTAAAATATACAGACCTCGTTAAAATATACAGACTTCGTTAAAATATGCAGATCTGAGTGTTAGGAAAATATGTAAGTCTTCACTCTGGAATCGTTGCAGTATATTGTGCGAAAGTCGCCGTTCTGGCATCGTCCAAGCATTATGCGACTTTTCTATAGAGTAAAGCAGGGGTTAGTTGCCAAGCATATCTTGGATAGTCGAGCTCTTCACACGACTCCAATTTGTCACTAGTTCGCTACGTTTGGTGAATTTGCAGGGGTGCCCAGGTTTGTCCAGGCCTTGGCATGCGGATGCGTCTGGAGAGGTCGCCGCATCGGGAGAGGCCGATTGAAGGAGACCCGTCATCCTCTCCAGCCAGACAATCTAGACTTAACGACCATACCCAGCCATCTTACCGTTTATCTTCCCAGAACATCTTCTCCTTCCTTTCCTTAAAGAGACCCTACACACAGCATCCCAAAAGATGACATCCTCAGGGCCTCCAGCGTTTTAATAAAATACTTCGACAACGGAAATCACCGTGACGAATTATCAAAATGTTTCGATTTTGTCCAACACTAGTATTACTTGCTCACGATTATGAAACCAAAGTCTGAAATCGACAGTAGTTGTACAAGATACTGCATGAACATGTAACAAATTCATTGGATATGCGAATGGTATATCCGGTTTTACGGGCTCGCACATAACCCACGTAATATTTGTATTATAGAATATAGATTATACTCTCTTCTGTTACATAAGGACATCTGTGGCAACCTGTTTGTGCCATGATAATACAACATATATTATGTATGATGTGAAATTCTCAACCTGCGAAATGTCTCAATTCGCAGAGTTGCCGTGTTGACGTGGTGATCAGAATGCTGAACTATTGAAGGGTTGACGGAACATACGTTATAATCAATGCGTTCATAAAAATACTTTAAAAATTGGGAAGTATCTGGCTTATCAGATCTCTTCACCAAACACGGAAAACACCATTTAAAGCAACTTTTCATTTCCGTGAGTATTGCTGACTTATTAAAATCCTGTTAAAAACCCCCGTTTCCTGATAAACTTTTGGTAAATTCCTAATATGTCGGAACACGAGTTCATGATAATTTAAAATGACGAAATGCGAAAATTTTAGGATTTTTATGAATTATTTATTTATTTCACGCCTATTGAGGCTTTTACATATAAAAAATATTTACGAAATTATACACGAAAGTAGTGCAGGAAACGACTATTTAAAAAAAATGCAGAAAAATAAATATAAAGCCAAAATATCACTGAACTTGATCCACACAGTATGTAGGCACAAAACATAAAAAATCCAAAAAAAAAAATTTCCGTTTCAGTTGACAGAATTATTATGTGTTAGTCAAATTAAATACCTTTATTAAAATATTCCACTACTTGAAAAAAACTTCAATAGGGTATGCTTATATATTGAAATTGATGTACCTACTAAATATATCAACAACATCGTAGTATTTGTTTCCTAGCTGTTTGATCCGTCGCATAGGAGTTATGTTATGATTATGTTCCGACATTGTGATAAAATATTGGTTTTTGACTAAAAGTTTATAAGGAAACTTATTAATTCATTCGCTAAGGGCCGGCAATCTAGTTTTAACGTTAAATTCGAAGATATTCTTAATAAATTAGCGATACTCTTTTACAGGGGAATACTGAGATTATCTTCCACTCTTCCTACGTCTGCGTATCTTATCAAAACGATAGGCCCCAATAGGCTAGATTTCTGAGAAGCGTGGACTCATTCTTCAACTCTGAGTACCTACGGCAAAATGTATCTGGCAGTTTTTTGTGGTTTTGTATTACGTTTACCTACCCATTACGATTACGGCACGATGCTATCGGTAATCAGCAGTTGAGTCGAACCCATACATATAAGAGATGAATGACACACGTATAATAATTTCTCACAATATGACGCAAGTTCGTCTCACAAAGGAACCAGCTCTGTATAACCCGTTTTTATCGAAGAAAGTAACTGCTGCAATATTATGGTAAACGGGTATGCTATGCGGTATCAGATATACGGAACAACCACGGTTTGGTTTCTGAAGCAACCGACGCTAGGTGGTATTTTATTATTGATTCATTCGGGGCCCCAGGTGTTATCTTATCATAGATTCATTCGGGGCCCCAGGTGTTATCTTATCATAGATTCATTCGGGGCCCCAGGAGTTATCTTATCATAGATTCATTCGGGGCCCCAGGTGTTATCTTATCAAAGATTCATTCAGGGCCCCAGGTGTTATCTTATCATAGATTCATTCGGGGCCCCAGATGTTATCTTATCATAGATTCATTCGGGGCCCCAGGTGTTATCTTATCATAGATTCATTCGGGGCCCCAGGTGTTATCTTATCATAGATTCATTCGGGGCCCCAGGTGTTATCTTATCAAAGATTCATTCGGGGCCCCAGGTGTTATCTTATCATAGATTCATTCGAGGCCCCAGGTGTTATCTTATCATAGATTCATTCGGGGCCCCAGGTGTTATCTTATCATAGATTCATTCGGGGCCCCAGGTGTTATCTTATCATAGATTCATTCGGGGCCCCAGGTGTTATCTTATCAAAGATTCATTCGGGGCCCCAGGTGTTATCTTATCATAGATTCATTCGGGGCCCCAGGCGTTATCTTATCATAGATTCATTCGGGGCCCCAGGTGTTATCTTATCATAGATTAATTCGGGGCCCCAGGTGTTATCTTATCATAGATTCATTCGGGGTCCCAGGTGTTATCTTATCATAGATTCATTCGGGGCCCGAGGTGTTACCTTATCATAGATTCATTCCGGGCCCCAGGTGTTATCTTATCATAGATTCATTCGGGGCCCCAGGTGTTATCTTATCATAGATTCATTCCGGGCCCCAGGTGTTATCTTATCATAGATTCATTCAAGGCCCCGTAGTAAGCGTTCAAAGATGAAAGGGAGATACGTAAATATTAAAAAAAACACGATAATAAATAAGCGAAAATGTTGAAAATATTTAATAAAACACAACTCTTTTGCAATACAGCATAAATTTCTCGACAAATGCTTAAGTGGCATCTAAAGATACACTGTTATTTTTTTCGTAACGATAACATATAAATTAACAGAAGAAAACGTGTTTTAAATATTTTTTTAAGATAACTGTGCAATTTTTTTTCAATGAAGGGAATTTCATATAATTCCGGTTTGGCTTTACAAATGTATAGATATTATCTTCAAAAATATCATGCATTTTTTTAGGATCTTAAAAACTTAAAGTGTTTAAGAAAAATATGTTATAAATTGGTAGAGTTCAGTAGAAGAAGATGGAGATTTTAAAGGGAGATATGTAATTACGAATTTTAGAGGAAGCGCGCTTGTATTAAAAAAACTATTATAATTAGTAAGCGAAGCGAAAATATTTAATCAAGAATGACTATATTATAAAAATATAAAAATTCCGCTTGCTTTCCGTTTGCGCTCGTAAAACTCGAAAAGTAGTCCACCGATATCGCTGAAATTTTCAAAGTTTATTCTCAGTAGTTCCAGGAGTGTTTAGATAATAGTTTGAATGGTATAAGAAGTATAAGACTCTAATGCCGCGGTTTTGCTCGACGTTCACATTTTGATAATTTCTGATGAACGCATTATTAAAATTTCAAATGTTTCTAGAGGGATCCCTGCGGATTTTAGTTATTTATATTTAAAATTAATAAAAACAGGACCAGGAACAGGTCATTTCTCATGAAAATCTTGTATAATTATGACATAATCTCCATACTTTTAGATCATGAAATACGCCTACACCTATTTACCGAATGGTAAAATAAAATAATATACGAAAATAATAGAAAAATGTACTACCTTAAGGAAGCAGATATGCAATATGCAATATCACTTACTTAGCGATTTGTTGCTTAGATTTTCTATTGAATCTAATTTTGCCTATACACGAACCACGACTCGTGTTAAAGGAACGAACCAACCGCATATTATAATACTTAGAATTTAGTTTTTGTAGAAATTCATGACTCACATCTTTTACATTAAATTCACAGGAGGCCCTGAAGAAAATAATTTCCTGTCAATGGTTAGTGGAGCGGCTGTATCCATACCCGCCTCCCAAATTGACACAAAAAGCTGTGCAGAATTCATGACGCCAGAGCCATAGAGTTTTTAAAAGGAAGCATTTCAACAAATGCTTTCCATTTGTTCTCCATAAAAGACACTAATAAACGATTTTTTTACTAACAAATTCATGGCAATCTTCCATGTGTGTTCAAATTTAATGTATATCATAAAGATTTTACCCAATTGCTTGGTTTTGAAATGACAATATGCATAGTTCCTACTAGAATGTCATTTATCCAGTTCCTAAATATCTCCAACCATCACACTGCTGGGGAAAGATTTGAAATTTAGAACAAAGTAAGAACACTAATATTCGAGTGCATTTGTTTGGAAAAAAAACAGTAGAAGAATTGAAACACTGGAAGTAAGTTGTTGTATATCATAAAGATTTTACCCAATTAGGTACTTGGTTTTGAAATGACAATATGCATAGTTCCTACTAGAATGTCATTTATCCAGTTCCTACCTATCTCCAACCATCACACTGCTGGGGAAAGATTTGAAATTTAGAACAATAGTAAACTAATATTCGAGTGCATTTGTTTGGAAAAAAAAAACAGTAGAAGAATTGAAACACTGGAAGTAAGTTGTTGCTGGAAATCATGTACATAATCTGTGAAAAGAATTAATAACATTTAAGTACTCATTCGTTGTGTTGTGACGACAATTACTTGTTACCAAAACTCCTGTTGTGTGCTGCTTGTTGGTAAGTGATTGATCATCTCTTTTTTCCTTCTTTCATACATTGTTTATCCGTACACATACTATCACAAATTCCAACAAACATCATTAATTTTGTATCGTTTTAAATTCATTTATAGTCCACAATTCATGTTCTTCTGAAGCTGTAATTTAAAAACAGTTAAATGTCAAAAATAATGATATCATTAAAGTTTATATATTTATATTTCTATAAGATCCAAAAAAGTATTATGTAAATTGTCCAATTATGTATTTTTACAAATATTTTTATTGGAGTCGAACCCGTGACCTCTCCATTAGAAAGTAGCCGCATTTCCTCTTCACTTTCGTAACAATTTGATAAGTTTCGAAAATTATGTGAATTTTAGCGTCGTCGTAATTCCGTCGAACACAACGGTGAACAATGTTTACTGTTTGAAAAATCCGTTAAATGATTATTAGTTGACAATGTTTTTCTGAAACAACTAGACCTTGCGTAAAATCGGTCAGTTTCTTCGCGCGATGAATCATTATTTGTGAATTTGTCGATGAAGATAGCCATTTTGTTTCAACCATAGAATTGATTTGAAATTCCATATGCCGATCGGTTTCTTCTTCTGTTGTTCATGTATATCGGGGTTTAGATATTTTCACCATGCAAACAATTCAGCGGAACTATATTCGCACTACTCAAACAGGTTTCGAAGCCGTAACGTGCGGTGTCTTCTTCTATTACATCTTCCATCAATTTTGGTATCCGCTAAATTCACAGCCCGGATTCAACGACCACAATTCACCGCCCACAGGTTAGGTTTGGTTAGATTAGATTAAGTTAATATCGGTCGCGGTATATGTATACCAACTTAATGTTTCTATTTCACCTAAAATCCGTAAAAAAGGTGAATAAATAATAAACAAATAAATGATTTCAGTTAAAAACACACTAATAATAATAATAATAGCCGAAAATTTTCACCGTGGTGAATTGTGGGCGGTAAACTTCACTCGCGGTGAATTGTGATCGGCGAATTTTCCCCGCGGTGAATTGTGATCGGCGAATTTTCCCCGCGGTGAATTGTATCGGTGAGTTTTGGATTATCAGTCAAACTTCTCTGTTATCTGTCTCTTCTATTATTTAATTTTTTCACAGAAAATAATTTTTTTGTTATTTTAAAATTGAAACTGGTTTGTCAAGAATTCAAACTCACCCGTGATTTTTCACGGGTCTGCGCTAGTTAGCTTTATTTATGATGAAGGAAAAAAATAAATAAATAAGCACTTTTTGCATAAATTTATAGAAATCTTCTTCGTGCGTTCTCGAGCACTGTTTCCTTTCATTTCTGCGTCACTACCCATACTACGAAGGCACCTTATTTCTTCATCGCTTCGTCTCAGTTGATCGACTGACCTAAGTGATCCGTACGCACGCTACTGGTGCATGGCGTTCTAAAAAAGAACATTATATTAAATAAAATAACATTGGCTTATGAAAAGATTTATGAACGAGTGTTTTCCAATTCATTTCAGCAAGTTCACTAGGTATTTTTTTTTCAATTCTTATAAAATGAACGCTGCCAGTCTGGGTATTGACGTTAGATAAACAAGAATCATTGATACAAAGAATTTGTATTATGTGAATTGCACAACAGTGCCAACTGTTCCCAACTGTCCAGGGCCAGTAGGTCTATGTTATACCCAATTGGTGTAGGTTACAAGGCTGTAGGCAGTGGGGAAGGGTGGGAGATGGTTCAGAGGAAAATTGAAGGTTGGTGAGTAGGTACCTAACTTTTGGGTAAATCCTGATTTTCCGTTCCCATAATACACGAAGAAAAGTTACTGATATAAAATATTGATAATTTAATAAAAATCTGGTCAAATTATTCTTATTCCTTTTAAAACGGGATTGCAGGCCTTCAACGATTGAATTGGCAAATTTAACAAACTATCAGTAACACACCAATGTGCTATGAAGATGTCGGAACACGTGTTCATAAATTCGTCATTATATTTATCAGGATAAGTGCAGCTGCATGAACACGTGTTCCGATCTATTCCGAATGTACTAATATTTTATTAGGAAATAGCCCGCCATTACATTTTTAACAGGATTTTTAAAAAATCATCGTAAATTATGAAAATTCTCAATAAAATTAGTTACCCACCCTATTGAGGCTATTATGAGTCTGCGCCTATTACATAAATATATTATTTTGCTAATAGCGATGATCAATAGCTTTGCACACATTAGCGATCGAGCATGCACATTTATAAAGTTATGAAGCAAATGTTCTATGACTCATGGGTCTCCTCACATTCCTTTGACCCTTTCTCGCGAACGAGTGCAGCTGCTTCGGGGAAGCGGATATTAACTTCGTTCCTTCTGGACGCACCGACCCCGGCGGTCTGGATCTGTCCAGAAGAAGCAAAGTAAGTTTGTATTGTTATAAGCTACATAAGGATCGAAGAAATGTATGGAGTGATTCATGTCCGATGGTAAATTAGTTTTGCTTTTTTATGAATAAGCAAGTTATTGAATGAATGATGCTGGGAGTATATATTTTGTTAGTGACGCAGCTCAAGTGACTGGATGCACAATGTTTATTAGTATTTGCTGAATTGTTATTATACTACAGGAAGCCGGGCCGTGAAAAGGCACTCGAATACGTTATAAGTCACAATTGATTTCATGCATGTGGTTTCGTCTTTTGACTGAATAATTCGAACTTGAATAATTTTAGGATTGATATGAAGGAAAAACCTTGATCCGTTAATCAGTTTTCTTTTATAAACATAGTGACTCAATGATTCTACTTATGTTTCCACACTATAATAATCTTTGTTAACATTCAATATTACCATTATAATCTCTGTTTAAAAATATTCAAGGTATCCCATACAAATAAAAATCGTACATTTTTAACCGAGACGCTATCTAGGTTACAAATTAATTCCATTTGAAACTTTGTTTCCATTTAAAAAGGTAAATGCCGAAAATATGGGAAAAAATAGTTTCATAATGATATTTTTAATTCTGAATTTGAAATGTGACGCTTAATCATTAGGTCCCAATGGTCGAGTAGTTTAAGAAGCCTGTCTAGGTATAACAAGAGATCCTGGGTTCGATTCCTTACTGTTTTACTGTTACTGTTTCATGTTTCGTTTAGATTCATTAGCATTAACTTCTTCTTCAATAAAAGATAAGTTTAGCTAGATGACCCTTGAAGATAAAACGTCGATAAATTTGGAATCTCCCAAGGAACGGTCCTAGGTCCAATACTATTTATCATTTATGTAAATGAAATGCTATCGATTCCGATAACTGCAAAAATAATATCTTTCGCCGACGACACAAAAAACTGGGAAGAAGCATATCGAAGCGCGAATGTAGAAATAAACAGGATGAAACAATGGTTGGATGACAATTTACCTATCCTTAAACCGTTGTTCATGTTGTATTTCTACGTAATCTAAATTATTTAGTTACTAATGTAATAACACAATTACGTGATGCATCCTTTGAACGGTTCCATGATAACTCAACATAGTGATAATTCAACACACTTTTGAAAAGTGATATAAAGTCATTAGAAACGATGAAATTTTTTTTTAACCTAATCTAACCTAACCTACTTAACCCAGTTAATAAAGTTTTAGTTTTATCACTTTCCATGACTTTATATAACTTTTTAAAGATGTGATGATTTATCCGGTCACCCCTTTGAACGGTTCCATGCTAACTCAACATAGTGACTATTCAACACACCTTTAAAAAGTGATATAAAGTCATTAAAAACGATGAATTTTTTTTTTAGCCTAACCTAACTTAACTACTTAACCCAGTTAGTAAAGTTTTTGTTTCATTACTTTCCATGACTTTATATAACTTTTTAAAGATGTGATGAATTATCATTTTGATGATTTATCCGGTCACCCTGTTGAAGATATCAAGAGAGATGTTATTTAGCAGCACTTATATGTGTCTTTTCTGTTTTGCGGTAAATATCTATTTATTTTATTGAAGAAGATAACATTAATAAATCTAAATGAAACATGAAACAGAACAAGACACAGAAAATCAAAAAGGTAACGGTCTCAACTGGGAATCGAACCCAGGAACTTATAATATAATAAGAACGAATAACTATATACTCGAATAAGAACTATCAACCTTACCTTCATTTTCTCACTGCACATTTTTATTGGCTGCTATCTTTATGTATGATCACAAGATTCATCTCGAACTATATGTAATCTAGATAGTGCCTTGGATAAATATATCCTGTTTTTTATGTGCGACATCTATTGACTTTTCTGCAAGTCTAGGATGAGAATGTCTTTGCATTTAGTAGTGAAAAATCTCGCTTAGAAGATATTTAAACCAAACAACAAAGCAGCGGAAAGATAAACATTTAATAACAATAATAGCAGAGTTCCATCTAACCACATTATTATTTCGAAATCGAGAAGTTACACGAGGCACTGACGCACGCAAATCTCCTTCCGGAGATCAGCAATCTGACCCTAAGGTCCAGGGTCACATTACATCTATTTACGCAATTTTTAAAAATAATAAGAACAACTCTCGCGCTTAAAAGTAGATAAATCAAGAAGAAAAAATGTCTTGGACTTTGGAGTGCGCAAATCAATTGATTGAGTTAAAGGTGTTAAACTTGTTCTGAGTTGTTGATTGTTGAATTCACGAAACTGATTAGGAACGTCATTAGCTGTTGGAAGTTTTTAAATACATATATTTTTTTATCCAACGCGCAACGGTCGAAACTGTTGCAGCAAATGAGATTATGGCATCCCCACACGGAGAAAACTTACTGATATGAAATATTGTTAATTTATTAAAAATCTGGTCAAATTGCGGTTAAAAACGGTACTGGAGGCGAATAATTTGACAAAGTTTATAACAAACTATCATTAAAGCACGAATATGTTATGAGGAAGTCGGAACATCTCGTCCATTATGTTTATTATACAGGGTTTT
This sequence comes from Hesperophylax magnus, assembly GCA_026573805.1. NCBI lineage: Eukaryota > Metazoa > Arthropoda > Insecta > Trichoptera > Limnephilidae > Hesperophylax > Hesperophylax magnus. Next base: position 3,672,740 of record JAIUSX010000184.1, on the reverse strand, counting down.
CCAATAAGAGGTGATATTTTGATATTCAATCGTAAAAGATCAATGGTTTCGTTGCTTGTGTGGCATGTAGCGCCGTCTTGTTGAAAGTAAACGTTGTCCAAATCAATACCATCCAATTCCAGTCATAACAAATCATCTCTCGATAGCGCAATCCATTCACTGTAACTGTTGCTCCAGCCTCATTTTCAAAAAAGTAAGGTCCAATGACTCCGCCGGACCATAAACCGCACCAAACAGTCACACGTTGAGGATAGAGAGGCTTTTCAACAATAACTCTTGGGTTTTCCGAGCCCCAGATGCGACAATTTTGCTGGTTGACGAAGCCACCGAGGTTGAAATGGGCCTCATCACTCAAGATGATTTACATTTTATTCACTCAAGTGAATTTTAATAATTTCAATGCGTTGATGAAGCGTGTATCGTTCCATTTTTATTAATGGCGTAGTTTCTACTTGTCAAATGTCAAAAAATGACAGCTTCAAAAGTAACATCTACCGAAATAGCGGGCTATTCAAAATAACACCTCTTATTGGAAAACCTGAACAAGGCCACCTGTGTGAACACGTGTTCAGTTATATTCTGAATGACTAATATTTTATAAGGAAATGGTCATGCAGTCACATTTTTCACAGAATCTTGATAAAAAGCCGTACTCATTTTTCTCCGTGTAAATTTAGTAGGTATTTTGTGAGGGATAGGGAAGAGGAATGTTGGGAAGTATCCGGATATTCAGTTCTGGTCACCAAACACAGCTAATTCTATTTCGATGGCTTAGAGTTAAAGTATTGTATAATATTTTACAAATACTTCCAGCTTCACAAAATTTCCAATTACTATAAAATGTACTATTGAGTACTATTCTTACAATGCATCCAATCACAACATCAACAACAGAAATATAATTTCGTTATCAGTATATTCTCAGAAATTTTATATTTTCATCTCCCAGACATTGTAAAAAGTTTCAGGTAGAAATCTTTTATATAAATAACTTTATGATTTCATCTAAAATTCCTGTATCGCAGACGGCGGATATTTAGCGAAACTGGCGCGTTACCTCTCCCGAGTTCCATTCCCCAACCGGTTCTCGCGAGCACTGTCCCGGTGCACACGCGCGCAATACCTGCATCATATGTGTATACGTACACATGCCGTGTATACCTGTAATCTCTATAGTTTATAATGTGGGGAGCTAAGTGTTTGCGGCTACTGCTGCACAATATTAAAGGAATTTTCGAAATCGAGAGTTATTGACCCCTGGGAGAATCAATTTCGGCGTTAGACACGATTGGGAAATTTTACTTACTGTAGCTATAAAGCCAGTTTTGAAAATTTAGTCAACCATTACAATCTCCATCTAAGCTAGAATCCACACGTATTTTTAATTTAGATTTTTCTGTGATTGTAAATTAAATTAATTGCTACATTGGCTTATTCCAAACCCGCCAAATAATTAAATATTTACTAATACTTTTCATTTTTTCAATATCTTTCTCGGGAGATTTTTAAAATTTGTATGGGTTTTCATGCGAATAATTATTGCTTATAATAAATTGTTTTCTTTTGTGCTATGCATAAAAACCTTGTCTTATAAACATTATAGTTTATCATTGAAAATAAAGTAATTAATTGCTTTTCAATACAATTAATTAAATAAAAAGGTTTTTTACTACAGTGCAATTCAAACCATTGCACTGGGTTAGTTCTTGATCATGCCCCTACACTTATATGAATATTTTTTTAATTATATGTATATTTTTGCAATCAATTGTTCCGTCCATAGACGTCCCAATCAGCAAGTAAATTAATAAATATTTGATTGATGGGAAAGCCCGTACACTTTATTTTGTCCTTTTGCTAATTGGGAGTGGTTCAGTGTGTTTTGCGGGCTTCGTGTGGACAGAATTAATAATTTTGTCTTATTTTTTGTTATATCTCGTACTGCTGTAGACTCTCTGAGTCTGAAAATGGTTTTTAACTACTCAACACTACTTATTATGATGGATAATCTCTTTCTGAAATTCTCCATTGTCTAGAACGTCGACACTATGTACTTGTCAACTCAAGACTTTGAATTCTCTGGTGCCTAAATTATGCCAGTCTTTATACAAATAAAATTTTAGTTTTGTATTATGCTAATTGTCTTAAAAGGTTTTAAAAAAATAATAAATATGACACGAAGATTTGCTCAGTAATACATGCAAATGATATTGTCTTCAGCTTTAATTTATCAATAGAACGATAATAGTAGATTCCTATTTTACCATAGTACCTAACCAGTTTATTTTTTTAGTCAATAGAGCGAAGTTAGTAGATTCCTATTTTACCATTGTACCTAACCAGTTTATTTAATTTGTCAATAGAGCGACGTTTGTAGATTCCCTTTTTACCATGGTTATCATTGTTCTTTTGTTTTCTGGTATATTTTTATCTCTTCAAATTTTCAAACAGCTCGTAACCGAAGCGTCCTTCTATTTTATTATTATAAAAGGAAAATAAGTGTATTATAAATATGATTGACATACCAAACAGTGCCTTTATTTTTAATTAACTTAATGTTTTCCATTGATTTGGCTTTGTGACTTCATCAAAACCCTTTTCAGACTTTGACTAGATATTTTCTTCTTTTTCTAGTTATTTATGTAGGCTCAAAAAAAAATAACACATGGTTTCAACTTAAATATCGAATGGTGAAAACTATTTAAGTCGGGAGTTTATGTAAACATGCACAAAATAGGTTTTTTGGGTTAAGTTTGGGTTATTTTAATAATTCGTGCGTATTTCCCAACCTTCAAACATAACTTTGATTGAGAAAAATGGAACTTACAAAAACCTTTTACCATCTCCCATCACGTAAATTGTTATTTCTTGTAGTAATTAAGTTGAAACCAAGTGCTGTTTAATTTTTTTTTGCTTATTAAGCGTGCAACGGAATTCGACATGTTCAATATGTATTTTTATCCTATACCTATCGTCACATATTTTTTATCACTTTGCTTCTTGTTAAATGTTATGTTTTTATATTACGTATTGGTGGTATTAGACAAACAAATAAACATTACAGGTTCTCCTCCACATACTATTATTATATGGGGACAAAGGATAGGCTGACCACAAACAACTTGCGGTTGTTGAAAAAACATGTACCAGTTATCAACGGAATAAGGTAACGGAGTTAGGTAATAGCAGTTTGAGGTATTTGTGAGTCGGGAGTCTAATGTCAAACTATAATTACACTATCGTCTAAAGAAAGCCCTTCCTGAGATATTTGACATATTTAAAGGAAGATTAATATAAGATGTTGTAGAGAAAGACGTAATTCTTTATGCGTTCGAACCTATGTGACTGCGGCAAGTGCAGTTATTGTATCCGCCTGCACCCAGCAGGGTTGGTATGATGGTAGCTAACCTCCAATGGGAGAGATCCCAAGCATAAGAAGAATATTCAAGCTGATGGTTTTTACAGAAATTCAAATCGATTAGCGCTATTATGCTTCTTTGTTATTTGAAATGCCCCCGTTAAACGCCGATAATAGCTTTTGAATGAATTGTGATAAGCAGAAAAGCATAACTGGCATGTTTTCAACTAATCACGCTTTGATAAAAAGCTGAAACGGAACCAGAATCGGCTTTTAACAGGGATCTTTCAAATTTTAATAAAAAAATGGCTGTTTGGCCGTTTAATGCTAATGTTATATTTTTAACTTTCGAGAAAAGACCCAAATTATAAGAATAAATCCGTATGAATGCAACGGAGTTTGGGTGGCGCAGTAATTACCCACCACAGTAAGTATTACCTTATTGCTTTGAAAGATTTTTAACATTTTTAAAGAGAAACAAATCTTCTAAATTATATTTGTAGATATCCAATGACTGCGCAAATTCAATAGCCGTTATATTTTTTCTCTCATTAGTAAAGATCAAATCTTCATTTCTAATTTAAAAAATTATTAAGGCCGCCAAGATAAAAAAATACGTATTATTATCCAAATAATAACCGGTCTCTGGTATGACCCATGGTATACCACAAGGTCGAGAGTTTGGCCCTCAATAAAAAATAGTTTCAGTTTTTTTTTTAAATCTGTCCAAAACTCGACAAAGTATTTAGATACACAGGGTATTTGTGAATCTGATAAATACAGGTTTTTTTAACACCCAAAATGGTTTCTTTGAAATTATCTACCGCGTTTGAAGAACTGAGCAATAAGATATTCCGGTTTTTTGTTAGAGATTTCTGCTTCAAGCTATGGGCTACGGTACAAGGTCTATTTGTGTATAGAATCTTGAACACTATTGTGCATAGTTAGGTATCTGATTCCGGATTACCTAATATGAATTCGCATATTATCAAACTGAAGTGATGAATTATGTAAATATATTCGGCATTACGTGCTTCTAGAAACATTATATAAAAATAATTGATAAAAAAATACTGCGCAGTGTCGAAAAGTTACTGCGCAGTACTTAGATACAAACTACATCCGAAGTATTTACCTATACATTAGGCTTCAAAATTCCGTCGTAGTAGGTACCTAAAATCCCTACGAATATCATGAATATTACCTACAAATGTCCTGCACAGTAAGTACCTATCAACAGCATCTACAAAGATCTTGCAAAGTACCTGCAAAGACCTAAAAAGATACTGCACAGTTCGTACAAAGATCCAGCGAAGTTCTTACAAATTTTATGCACGGTTCCCACAAAGTTCCTGCGCTGTCCACCTAGAAAGTTTGCGTAAAATACCTACCCACAAATTTCCTGAATAGTAACCTACATACCTACGAAAATACTTCACATTACCGACAAAGATTCTGATCAGCACCTATGATGTTCGTGCGTAGTACATACAAAGTTCCAGAAATAAAATAAAACTCCTCAACCGTACTAGGTGCACGAACCTATGTATGCGCCATATATTTTAATAAACTAATAGTTATTTGAACAGTATACCTCTGGTGGAGTAAAAAAATACTATCCTACACGGCTACCATCTCGACATGATTGACCGAACATAGAAAACACAAACAAATTTATAGACATACGAATTTTCTAATAAATTAACAGTTTAGTTAGGAATTTTTAGTGTTGACAAGAACAGAACTGCATTTTAAACTTTTAAGATAAATTCTATCTTCGACTTAACATATAATAAATATTTTTTAAAAATAATTTGGACGCTAGACTGGAGGACCATAAAGTTTGACTAACCTTGCATAGGCTTGACAGCTATCGTGGGAACATTTAAAAATAATAATCATTTTGCTCTGAATCAGAGAAGTGCTTTTATTTCCACGACAACCAAATGAAAAATAAATAAAACAATCAGTTGACCCAAAAAACGCGTTTAAATCAATTTGTATGCAAACAGTCTGGTATGGCCCAACACTTTTTTAGACTACGAGGCAAGGTGTCCATTCCGAGGTCTGCTGCCTCGACCTCGCGGTGGACGCTTCGATCGGAATGTGACTTATTATATAAATAATTAATGTGTAAACTGATTCGTACCAGATGACGAGGCCATTTAGACCGAAACAAAAGTGAACTGACTTTGAGGGCATGCAGAGAGGAAACATAAAATATATTCCGATAGATGGCTTTGAAATGACTGTTCGTGTATTTTCATGATAAATTATTTCTTCTTGTGACCTCAATTTGTTTTTCTTCGTGCTTTAATTCGCGAGCGTAATTATTTTTTAGTTGTTAATACTGTATTCCTTGTCAGTCATATTTTTTATTTGTTAATACAGTATTCCTTATCAGTCATATTTTTTATTTGTTAATACTGTATTCCTTATCAGTCATATTTTTTATTTGTTAATACTGTATTCCTTATCAGTCATATTTTTTATTTGTTAATACTGTATTCCTTATCAGTCATATTTTTTATTTGTTAATACTGTATTCCTTACCAGTCATATTTTTTATTTGTTAATACTGTATTCCTTATCAGTCATATTTTTTTTTTAAATTTCCACGCACCGCTTCGATAAAGCAGACGGGACACCCTTGTCCGCATTGATAGATACATCACCATTTCTATTCAAAAATTATTTTTGAAAAGGACCTGTAACCGTACCATCAAAAAAACTTGCAAACATAGGCCTACATGCCGACACATTCACTGCTAGATACTATCGTTACACAAGTTCATTGTATCATATTCTATGTGGGAACAACACAATTTCGTGATGATTAAAATTATTTTTTAGTACGTAGGCACCTATTATTTTCATGTTACTTGGGCGGCAATCGTTTCCTGCTCTATGTAGGTACCTATAGTTATAATCACACGTATTGTACGACATATAATATAATAGGCTAACTAACTAACTGACTGAGGAAGGACAGCCAAACAACTCGGTCTTGGCAAACACTTCTTGCCTCATTCACATTCATACATCGTCTCATACATACTATTCTATTATTCTGACCCTTGACATGGCCCGACTCAAATATCTATTTCACTTGATCGTGCCATGTCTTCTTCGGGCGTCCCCGACTTCTGCTACCATTCATTTTACGTCATTTACGTCATATGTTCTCTTTGCGTCATTCCCAAACCATCTAAGCATCCCTTTCTTAATCTTACTCATTACGCTTACATCAACTTATGTTAATAATTTACTTTGATATTTCTAAATCTGTCTAACATTTTGGTCTGTTTTTGTGATCCTCTTCTGTACATAAAAACTACTTATGTTCCTCGATTAAATGCACTGAGAAAAAAATAGTACTGCTGATTTAATAAAATCCCGTTATAAACGTAAATTCAGAATATATCGGAACACGTTTTCTTACAGCTGCGCTATTCCTAATAAATATAACGACAAAATGCGAAAATATTATAATTTTTATGAACACGTATTCCGACGTCCTCCGTGTTTCACTGATAGTGTTTTAGAAAATCTGTCAATTCATGCGTTAAGGGCCTTAGTCCCGTTTTCAATAGGAATTCAAATAGTTTGAGCAGAAGTTTTTAAATTTACATAGTAAGAACGTATTTCAAATAAAAGTTAACATGTTTTCCTTTACAAGAGTCAAAAACTCGTGTGTAAAGAGAAACAAAAAAAAATATTTAACATACATATGTAAATAGAAGAAAAAAAATCATAAAAACATATAAAGTGAAGAGATTTTTGTTTTTTTTTTTTATATAATAATATATAAAGTAATATAGTGAGATGTCATCGTCATTCTAATTCGCTAAATTATTTAAGGTAGTGAAGTTTATTTTATTTTTGAATTTATTATAGTCCGGTTCTAACCTTATCTCTGTCGTTAGTTGATTAAACCACACCACTCCAGTGTACGTGTAATAGTTTTGTGCAAAACTGGTGTGCATTAATGGAGTGCATAAGCGACCCATTGTATTTTGCCTATTGCTCTCAACACGAACCATGGCATGGTGTGACTTCTTATACAGATCTTTGTGGATTCAGTGGATTTGAAGCAGCGTATTTTTTTAATATATATTTTTTAGTGGTGGGACTTGAAAGTCTTGGAAAAGTTGTGAGGTTGGGTAGTCTGATGGTTTTTTTATTAAAATTTTTATTAACAGCCTTTGAGTGATTTCCAGCGGTAAAAGTGATGATTTGTAAGCTCCCCCCCATGCAATGATACCATACTGTATTATTGAATGGGCTAAAGCGTAGTAAATGTTTTTAAGAATTTTTACGTTATCATCATCATCATCACTTTTGGCTCTACAACCCCTGGTGGGTCTTGGCCTCCTCAAGAGTCCGTTTGATAGATTCCCCAATCTTAACAAGCGGACTGCAATCTTTAGAGCACAGGCGTCAGGTAGGTATGCTGTCCTTGTTCTATCGGTATTACAATGGAAGATGCTCTGAGGAACTAGCGTCATTGATCCCTTCGGCACCGGTGCATAGTCGGGATACACGCCAAACGCGCGCCCAACATTTGTACACGGTTGACATTTGTCACATGAGAACGGGTCGCTTCTACGATTCGTTCTTAAGTTCAACAGCTCGGCTGTGGAACGAACTGCCGGCCTCTGTGTTTCCTCCCTCCTACAACATGGGACTCTTCAAGACCCATGTTCACTCCTTCCTCTCCACAAAAAGACCCTCCACACAGCATCCCCAAAGATGACATAGGCCCTGAGGGAAATTATTTTCTTCAGGGCCTCCTGTGTGGAGTAAATATAAAAAATAAAAAAAAAAGTCTTCCTCCACTCATATCGGTCCCGCGCCAGCTCTCTCCAGTTTCGAAGCTCCAAGGCAGACAAATCTTTGAGGACGTTGTCGCTCCATCTTAACCTTGGCCTTCCCAGGCTCCTTCTCCCTATCGGTCTTGAGCTCAGCAAAGATATTTTAAGTTATACCAGTAAGTTTTCTCCGTGTGGCTGATTAATTAATTAATTCCCGTGTTGTTCATGTCCTCAGCTACGCTGCGTTTAAACCCGTGAACTCTGGTTCCAAAGCCATACATACATAATAATACACAATAAATACGATATGAATATCAAAATAATTTACAACTAAAGCGTCTCCATCGATCATCTGACAAATATCAAGTTTGTAAAAGATTTGTTTACGAAATAGATTTAATAGCCGCTATCTTTCAGCGGTAATTAGTGAATTGGCCGCCCAAACGGGACGCCCGATGTCGGTAACGCTCTGTGACGTCACACAAACCGCAAATGAAAGTTGAAAACAGAAAAACACGGTTTCGTTAAAAATACCTACCGACACGCAGAAACGAAAAAACGCAGCAATTTTATTCAGAATGGAGATCGCTTTTTTGCATACATTATTATAATCACCTATTCGTGTGCGTATCTCAGATCTAAACTGATTGCATGATGCAGTCAAAACTCTCGAATTGTGAGCAAAGGTGTTTTGAAAAGTGTACGACTTTTCTGTGTAGAATTTCTAGGCCGATGCGTCTATTTTAAACAATTAACTTCGGCGTATTTCCGTCATAAGCCATGAACCTGTGAAATATTTTTTATTTTTTATGTGAACACTGCATTGAGGCTAAAGGTAGTGGGGGCGAGTAAGGATATGGGGAAGAGGATAGTGGAGAAGTACCTGACTATTGAGATCTGGTCATTTCAAACAACTTTTCAATTCTGAATGGTGGTCTTACACCAGGGCAATACTGAGAGTATCTTCCACTCTGGAACGTGCCTCAATATTATTTTAAATGAATGAATTGTGAACTAACACAAATTAATCAAATAAAATTTATTTGCGTACGCTGGAATTTGAACCCGCTACCTTCGGCTTGCTAGTCGAGAGCCTTATCTCTCAACTAATTAAACATTATTTTTTGGAATATTGTGACGTGTTGCCGTACCTCCATCTTTAGCCAACTTGTGTAATTACATGATGATGATTATTGTCCAGATGATGGGCACTGTAATGTTGTCCAAAGAAGTAATCAGTCAAGTTTTTCACCGTTCCGCCCTAAATATTATGTCATTTTAAATATCCGTTAAGAATAAGTTTTAGCTATCGATCAATTGAAAATGTGAATCAACGGTTTTAACGGTTAGGTAAATGGATTTTTCTAGGTTACATAGCTCAATATAAAACCGACATTGAGTTGCAAATGTGCACGTTGGTCTAAAAATAATTTCATGATGCCAGAACTCACCGATCACAGTTTTTTCTCTGTTTCAGATGCATCAGACTATTACATAAATTTTCTGTTTATATTAATATTACACTAAATCACGTCGATAGTTGCAAAATTGTATACCCACAAAAAAATAAATTTGTATGTATACTCCCGTTCACCGTACGCAGAATTTGGTTGACTATTACATATAACGATGTTGTTGACAATTTTAACGTATCAATTACTAAATTTAAACAGGTCTTAGTAGAATTTTTATCGGAATGTAAAACAACAAATCTTATTACGAAAATCACCTAGCTCTGCTTCGACTTATTTAATTTAATTATTGTACTATGTATTCCCGATCTACTTTTTTATTTATTGTACTATGTATTCCCAATCTACTATTTTTAATTACTGAACTATGTATTCCCATTCTACTATTTTTATTTTTTGTACTATGTATTCCCAATCTACTCTTTTGTATTTATTGTAATATGTATTCCAAATCTGCTATTTTAATTTTATGTACTATGTATTCCCAATATATTTTTAGTTTATTTATTGTACTTTGTATTCCCGATCTACTTGTATTTATTTATTGTGCCATGTATTCCCAATCTATTATTTTCATTTATTTTACTATGTATTCTCAATCTACTATTTTTCCGTCTTGCGTGATGGAGTATTTGGTTCACTAATTTAGATGTTATTTGTGTTAAAAAAACATGTAAAAGCCCAGCTGGACGTGAAATAGAAAATAAAATAAAAATATATAAAATAAAACCTTTATGCAAATAACATTTTAATTCAACTAAAGCCAACTTAATCCACTCAATTTCACGGATTCAAGCAAAACGGTATCATATTATTACTGCGTTCCTCCTTTACCACAGTGGCGTTGTTTTTGTTCGGAAAATGAAAGGAAAAGGAAAGTTCTCGCGAAGTATTTTGTTCGAGCGGGTTTCAGTAGTAACCGCGCGTCTTTGTTATTAGTATGTAAAACGGATTCCGGTAGACTACACTTAAAATCTGACGAACATTTATTAACATAAAATCATATCCTTTGTTATTGGGAACTAATTTAAATGAGGACTATAGTTCATTATGTTGTCAACAAAATATCTAGTAAGGATAATTTAAGTATTTGGGTCACCTAAGGAAAATTGTAAAAGGTAAAAACATGTCGCACTCCCTGTCATAGATTCACAAAAAATTAGTAAAAACTTTGCATTTTTGAGTAAGTAATGCAGGAATATTTAAATGTTCCCATTCCTATTTTTAATGTATCATAACCGATCAGAAATAATTCTCCAAAACGGCATTAAACGGCGTCACAATATAAGTGACAACAGTTACCTATAACTAGAGACACTCATTCATAGCATTAACGAAATTTTCGCGAATAAAGCGATAAATGGTGTTTTTAACGATAAATAAAAATATTTTTTAGTCGCTTTAATCTTGTATTGACAGATCGGAGAACGAACATGACACACTCTGTAAACAAACTCTACTGTAGAAACATGTACCATGATGAGTTTCAATCAATAATACAATAAACACGTTTTAAGTGATTTTGCTAATTTAATTGTCTTTCCCCTCTTGCCGACTTTCATTCCTTGACGTTATCCTATTTAGCTATAAACGCTATGAAAACGCAAAATTAAAGCTATAAAAGCTATTTTTTCAACAATCAATGCTACATTTCTTAAAAATTAAAGCTATGAATGGGTGCCTCTACCTATAACTATCAAAAGGTTATGCTAAAATCAATACATAGTATGTGTCCACACCTGTAAAGTCTTTGTGGTGTTTTTTGTTCGCTTAACATTAGAAGTAGATTTTTTACAGATGACTAAACACCTAGTTGTTTATTAATTATGTAAGAAATACAAACCGTGATGTTAATATTACGGAAATACCATTGATAATAGTATGAAACATAAATAGCGAGCATTTATGGTTTTCCTGTGTCAGCAATGAATACTAAGCAGTTTGCAAGCATTGCGGATGAGTTTTAATTTTCTTTTGTGCAAAAACAATTTTATAAGAAAAAATGATAGAGGAGAACAAATCGGGAGATTGGTATGTTTTATCTGCGTGTATACTTCTGTAGGGTTTTGTTAAATAGAAAATCTGGACATTTTTTTGTACGAGTGTACTGATTGAAAACAAATATTATAAAATGTATTGCTTTTCAGCAATTTTTTTTGTGAGTGGTTGGTTTATGTTTTCTTCTCTGCCATATTCTATCTGAGATATATTGTCATCAGAGCAATTTGTATTAGAATGTTTTGTAATGTATTCTAATAATCTGTATTGTAATATTGAAATATTTTCTGCCTTATTCTATCGGAGATTTACTATCATCAGAGCAATCTGTAATTTATAAATATGTGGTTGTGTTCGTTAAGTTGATTATTCCGACTCGAGCGCGTGGCTGAATAAAAAGATACTACCACCAGGGCGGTTCGTGACTTTTGGGTGTACTAGAGTGGTGCTAATATTCGAAAATATGGCATTATTGATATTGTTGTAGCCGAAAAACGGACAAACTAATATTTCCTGAAATCTTCATACAAAAAATCAATTTTCGAAAAAACAAAAAAAAAAATTTTTGGGCTAAACAACATCAATAATGAAAAAATTTTCAAACTTAGCACTTCACCACACTCAAAAGTCGCGAGCCGCCATTGACTATCACAGGGCTACCATCTTGACAGAATTGACCACATTCCGAACACACAAAAAAATGCACAGTCAGTCAAAATGCAAAGTGGTCGAATTGCATTATGACTTTGTTACGCTCAGTTAATTTTTTTTGTTTATTATGAATGTCCTTTTTCTTCATAGCAATCGGCATCGCAAAAATGAAAATATTTAGATTTTCAAATAAGTATAAAGGTCATATTTTCTTTGAAAACACAATTTATTATTATTTTTTCGTTTAGAGTATGTATTCAAGTATATGTAAAAAAAATAAAACCAGTCTATATCGTCGCATAAATATATATTTTTTAACAGTTGTCTCTGAAATGGGAATTTTTTCGATAAAGTTAGCTATTCTGAGTAAACGACTTATGATATAAAAATGAAGTAAATATAGATAGTAAGATTTATTATCTGGTAAACATAAAATAATCACAAAAAAATTATAACATGGTTTTTATCCCGATATTTCAACAAAATTCATCAAGGTAATTTGCGCCCGGTTCCGAAAATTCTCGCCCGGCATTTAGGGGCATTTTGAATTTCCTACTCTGAGGTTCAACGAGTCAAACAAGAGAGACTAAAATACTAAGAATTAAAGAACCACTGTTACTGAGGTCATAATGAATAAGTCAATAATTGTATAACGTTAGATCCAATTAATTTAACTTAGATTTACCTGTTCATGTCTTAAGCTGTATGCAGCAAGTATTCTGGTTAGTTATCTGACCCAAGGGCGACTGGCTGTCCAGTGCTAGTAGACGAATCAAAGAACCCATTTAACGTGGCACTTGACTGGCTAAGTATCGTAATTAACTGAAACGTGACAGGTATTATAATAATGATCGTGACATTTGATTGCACTAATCACACCCGGTGTTGCTAGGTTAAATAAGGATGGCACCGATAATAGCCAAACGTTTCTTTGATATATCGAATAAGCTATAGATGTTGTTGGGAAAAGTTTTTTATAGAGAAAGACAAACATTCCTGAGTTATGAATAATATTCTAACTTGGCCGGTCGGTGGCCGAGTTGACATCGCGTTTGGGTCCCACCCAGGCGTAGAGTGTTCAATTCCTCGGCTGGCTAAGTCCTCTATCACAACACAAGCAACATGTTTAGCTTACTGTCGTGGTAGTAAAAGATTTTCAAATATTGTCAGGTTATTCGTAACCCGGGAATGTTTGTCTTTCTTTTTTCAAAATTATTAATTAATTAAAAATTAAATTATTAATTAATTAAAAATTAAATTATTAATTAATTAAAAATTAAATTATGGTAAACTGAAAAACTTCCGCCAGAGGAATTGGATGAGTAGGTACTTAACGCATTTGATTATTATTAATTTTCTCACTCTAAGATAATTATGCAAAAAAATAATTATCTCAGAATGAGAATTTAAATGAGAAATTAAAAATAATCAAATGCGTTGGGTGCCTTCCACCAGAGGAATTGGAGGAGTAGGCACCCAACGCATTTGATAATTATTAATTTTCTCATTCTAAGATAATTATAGAAAAAAAAATAATTATCTTAGAATGAGAAAATTAAAAAAAAAATCGAAACGTTTCTTGAAATGGCTTTATCCGTGTTTCATGACCAGATCTCTCTTTCTTTTCCACCTCCTTCTTCTTCCACACTACCTTCAGCTTCACAACCCACACCATACCCCGATCGGGATGAAATAATCTCACTGACTCCAGTTGGGACCAGTTGGTACTCTTGTACAATATTCAAATAAAAATTTAAAATCAACTTAACCAGGATGATTTCTACGAGGGTTTGGTTTCTACCTCAGCGTTTAATTCTCATGGAAAAGATTTTCTCATTTTATATTATTATCGGTATTGCAAGTATGGGTGTTGTAGTATGAATTGAAATGTTTGTTACATCTATATAACAAAAACGGTTCTTCAGTTGGGGCAAGAAACGTTGATCAGTAAAAATATTAATATAAGGCCATGGCCAAACTCGGAGGAAAAGTTTTAGAGCATATATTCAAGGTGGTTGACGATTTGTTTGTTTGCGGCGAAACTGGTTAGCCACTCTAGGTAAAGAAATCTGCCATGGGCAAGGTCGAATACTGTATGTACGTACTTACTCTATATGCGCAAACAACGGTGAACGTAAACAAAGCAAAAATAGACCAAACGCGGTTCACATTATGACTATTTGTAAAAAATACAATTTAGAAACCTTACTTTATACATGGTGTTGGAAATTCGTAGTACAAGCTGAAAACTGGTGAATCTACATCACATTTGAAGTCGATTTCGTTGTATAACTTTTTGATTTAAGCTTCCGTTTTCGAGTAAAACTTATCGGCTAGTAAAAAACTTCAAAGCTCAGACCCGTCCCCAAAATTGTTTGGTTAGGAAATTTCCCGCCCTCTTTCGAAAAGTATATTTTGGAATTTTAATATGGAGACATATAAACTGCCTATAGTGTTGGAGAGCCTTTGAATACACCTACTTCATTTATTGCATATTTTTACGATCCATGAAAAAATTATTATTAAATCGTTGAATTTATAAAGCGTTAATTCTGCTTCGTTAATTGTTTACTTTAGAATTGCCGTTTATAGTACCTACTTGGAGCAATATTTAATATTATCACTTCTAATATTTCTGTATGGCTTAGTTTATAAGCACTGCTGTAAATTAATATTCGAACATGATTTAAAAAAAATCTTAACAAATGATCAATGATTTGTAAGAAAAAAATATTTCAATAATTTCGGTTCATGGTATGTCAATAACAAATAAGACGTAAGACATCTTTTATTAGAATGTGAATTTACTAAGTTATCTTTATGATTAATCGAAGATTTTAACGTGCTGGAGCTTATGAAATAATTCTAATGAATGTTTTTAAAACATCTCTTCAATTTGCCCACATTTTGGCCAGCGTGATCTTGCGGGCATTTGCAAATTGACCAAAATGTGTCCAAATAAAGTTTTTTTTAGTTCAGATGCAGATTAACCAGTTTCCCTTATAGTAACTTAGACTATCCGGATACTGTATTTATCTATCAGCCTTAACCGCTTCAAATGGGTTTAACTATGTTTACTGATCGGATCTGAGTAGTTCAGATACTCCTTAACCTTCCTCGTCCATTTCTTTTTTCTCTCCGAAAGAATGCGCAAAAAAATATAGGATAAAGGTTACGAATTCCGCTTCACGGTAAATACGCAATATTTCACTTTCAAATAAATGGATTTAGCTTTATTAATTCAAAACATGATTTATTATGTCGGGGGAGACGGAAAAATACACACTTTTAATTTTAATTTCGTTTATTAAGTCACTTACGCGATATGTCACACGAGATTTCAAAGAAACAAAATAATGTGACATTTGCCGGAAATACCACAACTAGCTATTTACCTAGCCAGTGCGCGGGTTAGGTACAGTACCTACCTACGAACTAATTCAGTTAAAGAAAATAAAATCTTGAAAATATTAAATTAATATATATAACCTAACCTAATCTAACTGTGATTTTCTATAGCAAAAAAATGCCCCTTTAGTAACGCCTGCTCGCGTCCCCTTTAGAGTTACATCCCAGTTTTCAAATAGTATGTGGGCTACGCTAGGTTTGTAAAGACTGGTTTGTGATTTAATTCTAATAACTATTTTCCATGTTCTAACCTAACCTAACCTAAACTACCTAAACGGAATACGTTTAATCACATTTTATTCTATTTGTTTGTTATTCGGGTTATTTAATTTAATTATATGTTGATTATTTGTTATAAATAATACATTGACTTACATATTAATATGGATTAATTATACACGATGATATTACTTATTTTATATGGCAATACTAAATTTTTTTGGTTGGTAGCAGTGTCTATGAAATATTTTGTAGGTATGAATTACGGTATTATGAATATAATCCAACTCTTGATATGAAAATAGTCGCCACCGGCGGCGCCGCATACTAATTGACATATCGCGTAAGTGACTTAATAAACGAAATTAAAATTAAAAGTGTGTATTTTTCCGTCTCCCCCGACATAATAAATCATGTTTTGAATTAATAAAGCTAAATCCATTTATTTGAAAGTGATATATTGCGTATTAAGAGTGAAGCGGAATAAGAGAAAATTAATAAATATAGTCTTGCTGTTGTACTAAATTGAACCAAAAAGTTAAGTGACTCCCGAAGGGAGAGATACTTTTTTAAAAACCGACGTTTTTTATTCCCCTCCATCACTTCCTTTACATTTGCAATATTCCTCAAAGTGAAGATCATATAGCTCCACTGACTGAAGGGTTAAAAAAAACTCCACTTGAGGATGGGTTGTTTCATCAAATTTCAACGTTCATTTTCGAGGTCTGTGAATGCCTTATTCAAGTTCTGTTATAATATAATTACAGGCCAGTTACTTGACAGAAATTAAATAATAACAAAACTTGAAAAGAACTTTCACAGAACTTGAAAAATTAACTTTTAAATTTGAAGAATTGTTCAAATTCTCCGAAACAACCCGTCCTTAATCTACCAAATAAAATATTCATGACAATAATAGATACTTGGCTAATTTTTGTGAAATATCACTTCAAGGGCGCTTGAAAAAATCATAAAATAACTGAATACTGTATTTAGAATCATCTTTACATACTTAGCTCTTCTGTTTACATACGTAGAAATTTGAAAAGTAAAAATTCAACGTTGATTAAAATCCTTAATGCTAAGTTAACGAAACTTGTGGTATTTTTTACAAATGCCTTAGCATTGAGTATGAAATCATTTTTATTATTCTAATAATATGATTATTTCTTAGTTGGAGGTTAACCAGTGTCAATAATATACATATTATATAGAGCAGAAACCGAAGAGTAACAACTAGAAGTAAATCCATTAATAAAAACTATCACCTGTACGATTTCCTAGCACTTAACCTCATTAAAGTTTTTTTCTGCAAAATGGAGGCTATTATAAAATATTATCTCGTTAGGGTATGTTGCATGCGAAAAATCGATGGGAAAATGATGAAGACGTGGCGAGCTGAAAATAATGACGTTAACTGTGCAATTTTCGTTACGTCAGAGCTCGTCGCTCAAAATTTTTGCTGGCGCCGAACTAACCGATTTTAGCATGTAGTAGTCATTGTTTTTTTTTTAATTTGACATGTGATTACGGCACAGTGCCATCTGCCCAGAGCCTGTGGGTTATTTCCCTAATTGGGGAATGCTGTAAGGCTGAAGATAAGAAGAGGAAGGCTGGGTTAGTTTGGGTTAATCGTGGGAAGTACGGGTATCGGGTGAGGCTTTTTCAGGATGTGCCTGCCCACCAGCTGCGTGGCGTGATCGGGAGAAGCTGATTTGGGGAGACCCTTTGATCTCTCCAACTGTTCTCTCGACTCATCGCCTTACGCCGCACTGATCCCTAGAATCTTACCCACCCTCATGCATTTTACCGTCTCGGTACTTCTTCTCCTTCCTTTCCTTAAAAACAACCATTTACACAGCATCCCAAAATATGACACGAGAGAAATTATTTTCCAAACGCGCCAAAAGCTATTTAAAGTAATAACTTTTCGATTCCGATTGGGTGCTATTGAGAGTATTAACCATGTCATTTACAAAATACCATTACTCTATGGAGGCCACCGGTTGCTGCTTTGTAATGTTGTTGGCATTTAACTGTGGCAAATACGCAAGCAATGTGTATCGAAGTTATTATAAATCTAGGCCTTCAACCATCAGATCCGTTCTAGCACTAGAATATAATTTCATATTACAGGTTATAGATACTTTACAGGCAGATACTATAACCGGCAAAAGTTTATTTCTGTATCGAAAATAATAATTTTTACTTATTTATATAATTATT
Source organism: Hesperophylax magnus (assembly GCA_026573805.1). Taxonomy (NCBI): domain Eukaryota; kingdom Metazoa; phylum Arthropoda; class Insecta; order Trichoptera; family Limnephilidae; genus Hesperophylax; species Hesperophylax magnus. The sequence continues at coordinate 3,654,594 of JAIUSX010000184.1, read as the reverse complement.
GAAGACAATATTACCGATTATCTGTTAATATATCTATTAAATACGAGTTCGCCAATATAGTCTTCATTAAGTTATTCCAAAAAATTAAAAAAAATGACTTATTTATATGTCTATTCATCTTTATATATAAATAAAAAAAAATATGTTCATTTGTTCAAAATCTTAAATCTCCGAAAGTTCTTCACCGATTGCTTTGAAATTTTAACACAACGTTGCATTGAAATACGCGTGTCTTTTTATATACCTATATTATATAGATGTCACCTGTGACAGTTAAAAACATGCTGTTTTTTTAAACAGCTCCATCTGTTGGACGTAAAAGCAACAAAACCCTTTTCAATAATTTTCTCGATTCTGGATGGTACTATCTCACCAGGGCGATGCTGAGATTATCTGTCTACCACTACGAGCGAACGATTCCATTTAATCTTTGCTTACCCGGTTTGTAAGTAGGTAACATTATGCAGTGTGCACCGTGCATGCAAGTAACGAAAAATTAAATAACGTTTATTATTGTAAACCACGACGATATTGCGTTATCGCAATGTTGTAAGTCTTACCCAAATGTAATGATACCGTTTCATGTAGATTCAGATATAAAATTGCTGTAAAATTATTACATCAGTTTAATGACTTCCTATTCGGGATTTAAATGGGAATCATCAACTGAATATTTCCTCAAAAGGTTTAAACAATAAACTACTTATGATATAATCATTATTTAGAGCGTGGAATATCAAATATTACAAAATAGGTAGGTATGATTTATGTAGGTTACAAAGTTAATTCACATCATTACTATAGCTGCGTTGACATGATTTTCTCCGTGCATAAAATGTATGTAAACAATCCACATGGTCTCACAAAAATTGTTGTGCTTTCCTTACTGTTATGTTAAAAAAATATGATCTAAATGGTATTAGAAAAATAAAACACCAACTTTTGCTACTCTTAAAATTGATGGATTTTTTTTTCTGCACAAAACGAATTGGTTTGTATTTTCCGGGTGCATAAATTACATTGGTACCGTGTTTCATCCCAAAAAGGAAGAAAAATGGTTACCTATTCAAAACATCGGAATTTTTTCCAAGGGCATAAAATACAGTGATCAGGGTTTTCCTAATGCATTAAAAAAATTAGCATAACATAAGTCGCAAGAAAAGTGCCAAATACATAATAATGCAGGATTTTCTTAATATCTACCTACTTGTATTCTTGTTACAGGTAGATTTTTCCTAAAAAAACTATTTTCCCAAATTGGATTTTCCCTTTTCAAGTGCAAAAAAATTTTTACGAAAAAACCGATCGTGCACCAGTGACAGATGCGATTTAAGCCTGTAAGCATTAACAAAGTGCATAATTTTTTTTAACAGAATCGCTTGCACTTGAAATACTTTAGAGTTCATTTTTGATTTTACGCATCTAACCCCTCCGAAAGGGTCTGGTGTTCCAAAGGATAACAAAAATGTTAAAAGGTGTCTCATTAAAGTCGAAGCTAATTAAGCGGTGTTTTTTGTAATTATCGAAGTCCTTGAACGAAGAGTCATGTATTCAAATATTTTTTTTATTTTTTTTTTTTTTATTTTTTTTTTTTTATTGCACAACAGATAGATTATCCAATTACTGTACAATTCTCAATTTGACAATCTTAACACCTATGAAGATAATTATTATACAAAAAAAACTTTAGGCTATTTAAAGAAGAATTATATATATCTAGTGCTTCTGAGATTTCATTCAATAGCACCATTCCTCTTGTCATGCTATGTTGTGCTAGAATATCTGTTCTGCCGTATGTTATTTTGAATAAGTCGTGTCGACGACTACGGCTGAAGTTTTCGGGCACGTAATAATATATACCTTCGCGTTATGACGAACATTATTTGTCTCAAATTTGACCTAAATAATCGATATTAGTATGCAAAGAAGTGCTTGACGTTTCGAAACTACTCTCCATAGCGTCTTCAAGGTTCTACGCTTGATTTGGTACACTTTACCAAGTGCAAGCAAGCACTCCTAATATTGGCATAGCTCTTGCTCAACTCAAAATAAATTAAATATGAAGGAAAAAAATAAAAATAACATATTCTCTTGTCGTATAAGTGTACTCTTGATGTCCATTGTGCCTAAGGTTGCGGCTATCAATAATGCTTCGTCCTGTACACAGAGAAAAAAAATTCCTGTTAAGAAAGTGATAGCGTATCAAATTCCAAATAAAATATTAGACATTCAGAATATATCGACAACACGTGTTCTTTTCCTAATAAATATCATGACGGAATGCGACAATATCAAACTATTAAAAATCTGCTCAAAATAATCGTTTTACTGTTAAAAATGGGACTGCAGGTTTATGACGAAAGAATTGAAAGAGTTCCTAACAAAATATCGGTCATAATTAAATATTTTGTGAGTTCGCCGGAACACGTGTTCATAAAAATACTGATATTGATACTGATCACTTATACTGGAGCATTTCGTTAGTTGGCATCGCGTTTGGGTCCCACCCAGGTTCAATTCCTCTACTGGCTAAGTCCTACATCACGACACAAGCAACATTTTTCACTTGGTGGTGGTAGTAGGAGATTTTCAAATATTGTCAGGTTATTCGTAACTCTGAAATGTTTGTCATGACTAATATTTAATCTTCATGCAGTTTGTCAATACCAATATCGATATTTGTATGAACACGTGTTCCGCGGTCCTCATAAAACACTCGCTTTCAACTGATACTTTATTAGGATCTCTGTCAATTCATTTGCCAGGCCTGCAGTCCCATTTTTAACAGGAAAACGTATAATTTGACCAGATTTTTAAAAAATTAACACTATTTTACATCAGTGGGTTTTCTCTGTGTAAGCTTTTAATAATACTTTAAGATGAATATTCCAATTCAAGGCATTGATTACTCAATTTGATAACGCTGGCAGATAGGTGGATTATTTCTGACCTCGTTCTATTAAGTAAAATTATTAATTATTGTATTGACAGCCCTGAAATTCGCGCCACAGTAAAATTAGTACCCACCAGAAATACGAGACAGAGCGCTACAGTGCTGTGACTATTTTAAAACAAATTATCAGCCTCATACTCCTGTAAATAGATTGTCTAATTTTGGTAATAGATTTGGGAATGTTGTAGACATGTTTAAGGCCCCGTAGTAAGCGTTCAAATATGGTTTGAAAGGGAGATATGTAAATACGAATGTTAGAGGGAGCGCGCTAATTTTATAAAACGATAATAATGAAGCAGAAATGGTGAAAATATTTAATAAAACAAATCGTTTGAAATAGAGAAAAAATCTCTTGAAAAATGCTTTAGTTACATTTAAAGATATACTGTGAATTTTTTCATGCCTATAAGATATTAAATAACAGAACAAAACGTATTTTTAATAATAACATTTAAAAAATAACATTTTTTAAACTTAAAAAGTTAACGAGAAACTTGTTATAAATCGGTAAAAATCGGGTATGCGGGGGCTTGAATATTTCGTTTTAGTGATCGAAAGAAATGTTCATAATTACACTTTTTATATTTGTTTATAATTTACACTATTTAATTAAATTAGTTAATCTTATTTCTTATTTCAAAGAAGTGAGTTGTCTATATTATTTCAAATGTACTAAACTTAAACGTGATATAACTTGATTATTTTATAAATCAATACCGTGTACTTGCTTTACCGTTGTTATAATGTACAACAATTACCTAGTAATAAAACAACTGTATTCCTTACATATATACTTTTACTTCATGTAAAAACCCACTGGGGCGTAAATAAAAATGCAAATGTTCGTTTGTTTAAACTCTTAAATCAACGAAAGTGCTTCACCGATTGAAAAAAATTTTGACACATCCTTGCATTCGAATACGCGTGTGTTTTTATATATCTATATTATAAAGATATCACCTGTTACAGGTACTAACATGCTTACTTTTAAAAACCGTGTAATATAACTGACATAAACATGCTTCTTTTGAAAAATCGGCTCCATCTGTTGGACGTAAAATCAAAACGCGCTATTGTTTTTCTATGTAGACAGAGAGATTGAGCCACAGCATTGCGTGGTGGAGTACAGCTATTAAATAAATAAATAAGCTTCTTTTGACGGCCGGCATAGTCCAGTGGTAACGCATTGGACTGCCATTCCGAAGGTCGCGGGTTCGAACCCGGCGTGCGCAAATAAATTTTATTTGATTAATTTGTGTTATTTCACAATTAATTAATTAAAATAATATATAGTATATTTGCGGCACGTTCCAGAGTGGAAGATACTAACAGTATCGCCCTGGTGTAAGACCACCATTCAGAATTGAAACGTTGCTCCAAATGGCTTTAGCCGTGTTTAGTGACTAGATCTGAATAGCCAGGTACTTCCCCACCTTAATCTTTCCCTTCCCCACTTACCTTCAGCCTCACAACATCCCCCAATTGGGGATGCCATAGTCTCACTGGCTCCAGACGGGAGCAGTTGGGACTCTTGTGAGGTATTCACTATAAAAAAAAAAAAAGCTATTTGTTCTATCTGTACACACTTTTGCGTTTTACTGACTCATAACACGGATTAACTTCATCGCGCAATATCTCCCTAGTGCCATCCCCGACTACTTCTCATAATTCACTTTCCATTCAAACCATCTAACCGTCCCTCACTTAATCTTGTACATTACGCCTACATTAGCCATGAGATCTCATCAAATTTCTACATCTGTAATGCGGTCATATATGGTTGAATATCATTTCAACAGTGTTCAGTCTCTCATCTTTTCCCTGACAATGCAGGATAGGTATCAGCATTCAATTATGGACTGCTGTAAACAAAGTCTTCATAAAACGTTGTGAAATAGTTTTTGCGTACGTTCCTAGCCATAACAAACAAATTATTCAATTGAACGAAGGAAAGGTCAATTGCGTAGTTTATTTTCAAGACTATTCAGATGACCTCGGTGCTCGAGAAGTCGCAACTGTGCTCGTCACTTGAGCGTAGGTCCTGAGAAAGATTTATTAGAGTTCCCCATTTAGATAAGAGGTCTACAGTTAGATTAGAGGTCCCCAGTGAGTGGTCATATCAAGATAAAGTTAGTTTATCTTAGCCATATTCGAGGGTTGTCACATTTGATTACATGGTTTTTCGTCAAGTAAAAACCTTGAAATCGATTTAACTGTAAAGCCATTATCGAAATAGGAGAAAAATGATTACAGTGGCGAATTGGTTAGTCAATATGTACCACGTTAGATTGTAAATTTTAAAGTTTAACTTGTAGTTATTACCAGGATTCGAGCTCCCGCTTCTAAACTACCACCATCAAAATACATGTTAAATGCATGTTAATACGGTGCAATACATGATATTGTCCTTTAAATTATTTTTAGACTAACTTTTTCATATGGAAGTCATTAATAGCTCAACTTTTAAATTATAATTCAAACTTTTAAATTTTAATACAATTAACCCTCATCTAAAAGTATTTTTTTCTCTTGATCGTGCCATTTCTGCCTTGGGCGTCCTCGAATTCTTCTACCTTTCACTTTCACGTCATACATTCTTCTTATACCCCTTTCTTTCTTCATCACATTCGCCACATTTTACCACACATAAGTATTTTATTTATTTGATCGTGCCATGTCTTCCTCGGGTGTTCCCGACTTCGTCTACCATTTGCTAATGTATACCATATTGTCGCTATTAAAAACTACATTATTTCGACTTCTATTCGACTCCGTATCTCATTCCAGTGCAGAGATCATGCGAAGTCTTCCCCGGGCGTCACCGACTTTGTCTACCATCAAAACCACTCTCTAAACATTTCTGGTAATAATAAAAACAAACTTTGAAATTTTCAGCGAAATCAGCCCAGTAGTTTTTGAGTCTACGGGGGACAAACAAACAAACACACATTTTTACATATGTATATATAGATAGATTTACAAATAGAAAATCAAGGCAAAAAATCAGAAGTCCATTATCCTAGTTTGACACATTGAGTTATATACAGGGTTTTCCAATAAGAGGTGTTATTTTTATATTCAATCGTAAAAGATCAATGGTTCCGTTGCTTGTTTGGCACGTAGCGCCGTCTTGTTGAAAACGTTGTCCAGATCAATACCATCTAATTCCGGCCATAAAAAATCAATAATCATCTCTCGATAGCGCAATCCATTCACCGTAACTGTTGCTCCAGCTTAATTTTCGAAAAAGTAAGGTACAATGACTCCGCCGGACCATAAACCGCAACAAACAGTCACACGTTGAAGATAGAGAAGCTTTTCAACAATAACTTTTGAGTTTTCCGAGCCCCAGATGCGACAATTTTGCTTGTTGACGAAGCCACCGAGGTTGAAATGGGCCTCATCACTCAAGATGATTTGCATTTGATTCACTCAAGTGAATTTTAATAATTTTAATGCATTGTTGAAGCGTATATCGTTCCATTTTTATTAATGGCATAGTTTCTACTTGTCAAATGTCAAAAAATGACAGCTTCAAAAGTAACATCTACCGAAATAGCGGGCTATTCAAAATAACACCTCTTATTGGAAAACCCTGTAAATAGAGCCAGCTCTGGCGTTCGAAGTAAGGGCCACGCACATCGGATCATTGTCTGATGTGAAATATCTCGGGCATCGGTCGGTTACAAGCGCAGGTTACAGACCGGGCACAGGTCTCCGGCGATAACTTCAAAATGCCGACATGCACGCTGAGATATTGTACAAGTCGTACTGGAAAATATACGGAAAGCAATGAAATTATAACATTTAAACCGTAAGTAGGGGTTTACCATAATCAGTAGTCGTGTAAATTGACTTATTAATGTTAAAAACTAGTGGAGCATCTGCGCGCCGGTGCGCGGCCGCCGGTCACCTTGGACTGGATCGTTGAGTTCGTTGGCAGTCGGGAGGATTCGGGCGACATCGACAGCCGCCACACCCTCTTCTAATTCCAACACTGATAGTTTAAGGAATTTAGACTCGATTTATATGAATATAACTCAATGGTTTGACAATTTATTTAGATGTACACTTTCATATGGCAGACAGAGTATTGCACTCACCGCTCTGTTCATCTGAAATAAAAAAAACATTACTATTATTATTATTATTACTTTGACTTACGACAGTTTACTTGGGCTTGTGAGGTATAAACACTTACCATCAAGTCGTGGATATATTATTAAATATTTGGGAATACATCGTACAAAGGTAGATTCAACTTGAATAACAAAGCAAGCAGCGGTTATTATGCTAATTTGCATTCATGACTAATTCACACTAAACAAATTCCTGCAGGTTTTCAAACTGGCAAAAGACTGATAATCATTTTATTGACAAATTCTTGGAATTTATAGTAACGCCCTGCCTGCTAACAAAAAACAACATACGTCATAGCGTATTTTGTTATTGGCGGTTTGTTGTAATCAAAATCAATAACGTTTTGATCGATATTGGTTTTAGAATATTTGATAGGTTGTATGCAGATCTTTGGCGTATTAAGTAGAGGTAATTCTTATAGAAAGGATTTATATTCTGAGATTCCATCGGCAATCCCAATTGCTCCCAATCGTCTGGAGCCAGTGAGACTATGGCATCTCCAATCGGGGTATGTTGTGAGGTTAAAGGTAGTGGGGTAGGGTATGGAGATTGAAAAGTGGAAAATGAGGAAGTAGCTGGCTATTTCTTAGATCTGATCATTAAACACGGCTAAAGCTATTTCAAGCAACCTTTCAATTCCGAATGGTGAACTTACACCAGAGTGATGCTTAGTACTCTAATAAACCTTGTGTTATTTTTATTTGATTAAATTGTGAAATAACACAAACTAAACATAAATAAAACTTCAATTTGAATTCGCGACCTCCTGATTGGTAGTCGATAATACGAGAACCTTACCCCTCGACGACGGAGGCTGTCGTAATTCCTTATAATAAGCTTCTGACATTTCCAGACTTCAGACTACAGACTTTCCAAACATACCCCAATTGGAGACGCCATAATCTTGAGCCGTTCGAAAAACTATTGTTATTTTTCAGACAAATTACGAACTGTCTCCTGCGCGATACAATACAAAATCTCTAAAAAAATATATTAATAATCACCTAATAAGTATTCACAAGGCAAAATCAACACTTTGAAAGAAGAATTTAAATTCAAAATGTCGTCCATCCGGTTGGTTCTTAAACGAATAATTTCAAGGTTAGTCAATATTGATTCTTCTTCTAAATTATTTCATGAATCATGAAGTCGTGATTATTCATCTGCGAGGATGGAACGCCTACCACTGCGTAATATATACACCGCGTTATGAGACTTTCTCTTAATCACAACTGGTGTAGCATCCAGCATCACGAACTATGAAGTATACCTCTCTGTACATGTTGAAATGTAGTTAGGCATACAGAACCAAGATCTTACAGTTGCTACAAGGCAGATTCAATACAGATTTCTAATGTAAATTTACAGTAATTATAACTGACAATAAACGTATATAGTTTAATAATAACTATCTTTTAGTTTTTCAACTTTCAATTGAAAAATATTAATATCAGGGGAGAACTTATTTAATAGTAGAATCAAAGGTGAGTTGGTTCTGCATCTCAGAATAATAAAAATCCTGATCATGCAGTGCGCGACCTGATTCAGTAGTTTCCGGTCGTTCGGCGTCAAAGCGTTGGAGATCAAATTGGACTAATTGCAGGTATAAAATAGGAACCATTTTTTTCGTATCGTGTCTCATTTATTTATATAGCATCAAAACAATGGGATCTTCTGAAATCTGAACAAATCAATTTTTAAAACATTATGTTATATGTAGGTAGGTACTTTATTGCTTGCTAAATTCTCAAAAAAATACATCCAAATTACCCTGGAGTTCATTGAACCCGAGTTACAGACAGAGGCACAACTGAAATTACTACGTTTTATTAGCGCAGTATAATTCTTATTTTGATAAAGACAATTAAAATAATTTTCTGATACAATATTATATTATAGGTAGGTACCTACTTACTTTAACGCTCGTCTGAATTTGTTCAAACAAAGAATATTTTGAAAATTACTTTTAAAATTTACCTAAAGAAAATCACAGTTACAGACACCACGGAGAAAAATGAGTACCTATTGCTAATTTATTAAGCTCTTAAAATTATTGGTAATCCCGCTAAAAACTGGATTGCAGGCTCATTAAGAATGAACTAATAGGTTTCCTCTTAAACTTTTAGTATAATACGAATAAATCTTCATGAGTCGGAACACGAGGCAAATACAGGTGCATGAACACGTGTTCATCAGGATTATCAATCATTTTAAGAAATCCTTAATTAATTAGCAATATTCATTTTTCTCCGTACAACCTAAATTAGTATTTTTAATAATATCGAGTCCATTTTAAATAACGGGATCTCTTACTTATGTAGTTGTTTTACTGTACTGAAGCATCTACCTAGTGTACATTCACAAAAATAAGTGTCATTTTTTATATATTATTTTTTTTCTTTCTTTCTTGCATGAATAAAAATGTAACTAATTGATGACGCAGCATACTACGCGTAGACAAATTATTAAAATACGAATTTGTAGCGAGTGAATCAACTTAAGGCGATGCACTATGTCGTGTCATATTTTAAATTGAGCCGCTATCAATAACAACCCTTACGTAAATGGCGATAAGGTTTAAATTCCCGCTTAACACCATCCGCCTGTTTTGATTTATGCAAGAAAAAACATGGCCAAAAAGTGCGTTTTATTTTATTTTGTGGATGTTCAGGCATAAATATTTAATTTTTTTTCGATAATTTTATAAATAACTTAATTTGCCACATTATACAAAAAAATCATAAGCGAAAATGGGTTCGTAAGTAGGAGATTTTGAACTTTAAAGCAGTTTTCATATGCCTTATACATAATTTTTTTCTGGGCTTATAAAAAGACTTATCTAAAAAATACTCGATTATTTCAAAGACCTAGATGTTTTCTACTCGTAGTATTTAATTAAAGCATCTGAAACATTTCTAGGCGACCAAATTTTCAAAACAAAAACACATGATTTTGCATTACTACGTATGGCATCGCCTTAATATAATATTGTAAATATTCTCACATCGAAGACATTCGAAGTTTTTCATTATCCATGAGTCAAGGAGTGATTATGTTGAATGATATTTATTTTCTTAGTAATAATAACACGCCAAGGAGTCTCCAGTCACGTCTTGAATGTCGTTAGGTTTTCTTTGAATAGTCAGCTTTACCTTTGCGTGTGTCATTGACTGCATAAAGCTTTCTTATGTCATACTTCGGACTATACGTTTGGCGTTCCATGGTACAGGGTTTTCCAATAAGAGGTGTTATTTTGAATAGCCCGCTATTTCGGTAGATGTTACTTTTGAAGCTGTCATTTTTTGACATTTGACAAGTAGAAACTACGCCATTCATAAAAACGATACACGCTTCAACAACGCATTGAAATTATTAAAATTCACTTGAGTGAATCAAATGCAAATCATCTTGAGTGATGAGGCCCATTTCCACCTCGGTGGCTTCGTCAACAAGCGAAATTGTCGCATCTGGGGCTCGGAAAACCCAAGAGTTATTGTTGAAAAGCCTCTCTATCCTAGATGTCCAACGTGTGACTATTTAGTGCTGTTTATGGTTCGCAGAGTCATTGGACCTTACTTTTTCGAAAATGAGGCTGGAGCAACAGTTTCGTTGAATGGATTGTGCTATCGAGAGATGATTAATGATTTTTTATAGCCGGAATTGGATGGTATTGATCTGAACAACGTTTACTTTTAACAAGACGGCGCTACGTGCCACACAAGCAACGAAACCATTGATCTTTTACGATTGAATATCAGAATAACACCTCTTTTTGGAAAAACCCTGTATATAGACGACCTCCGTGGTCGAGGGGTAAGGCTCTTGACCAGCAATCCAGGAATCGCGGGTTCTATTCCCGACGTGCGCAAGTAAATTTTATTGCATTAATATGTGTTATTTCGCAATTTATTGATTAAAAATAATATGTAGTATATTTTTCTCATATTACAGAGTGAAATTTACTGTCAGTATCGCCCTGGTGTTAGGCCAACATTCAATATTGAAACGTTGCTTGGAATGGCTTTTGCCGTGTTTGATGACCAGATCTCAATAGCAATACTTTCCCAATTTGCTCTTCCCCATCTCCTTCCCCTCCTCACTACCTTCAGCCTTACAACATACTCCAATTGGGGATGCCATAGTCTCACTGGTTCCAGACGGTTGGCATTCACGTAAAAAAAAATATATCCATCTATACTAGGTATGCTACAGAAGCCGTGGAGAGTTCTATACTCTAATATAGAAAAAATATGAATATATAGGCAACATCCTGGTGAAAGTATAACTTAATTATAATAATATTGAATCACGGATACAATATTTTATTTCAATGCAGAAGAAGAATTACGGTTTTTTACGAACTGAACTATTTATTTTGCCTGTGTACGGGCGCAAACAAATAAGTGAAATAATTAATTTAGCGTCATCTGTGAACCCGTAAATTATAACGTACGTTACGTTTACCCTTAAGGCGATGCCATACGTAGTAATGCAAAATCATGTGTTTTTGGTTTGAAAATTTGGTCGCCTAGAAATGTTTCAGATGTTAAATACAGCGAGTAGAATACATCTTGGCCTTTGAAACAATCGAGTATTTTTTAGATAAGTCTTTTTATAAGCCAAAAAAATAATGTATAAGGCCTATGAAAACTGCTTTAAAGTTCAAAATCTCCTACTCACGGACCCATTTTCGGTTATGATTCTATTGTATAATGTGGCAAATCAAGTTATTTATAAAATGATCGAAAAAAAAAATATTTATGCCTGAACATCCACAAAATAAAATAAAAGGCACTTTTTGGCCATGTTTTTATCTTGCATAAATCAAAACAGGCGGATAGTGTTAAGCGGGAATTTAAGCCATCTACGTGAGGGTTGTTACTGATTCTTATCAAATAAAACGCTCATAAACTAAAAAAAAAATTCTACAAAATTCAAAAACAAACAGAGTTAAGTAGATAACTGTCGTTACCGTACGGTCCGTATTGATATTCTGTAATGTTTTATCTGCTCGTAAAAAATATTTTTTATTATGTATTAACATCGTTCCAAAACAATTATTTTGATTTATTTATGAATAGTGTATTGATGCGTTATTTGAGCAAGGTGTACTTAAAAAATGATCATGTAAAATATGTTTAATTGCAGTTCTAAAAAGTATTATTGGTTCACGAGACGAGATGCAAAATGCGCTGCATGGAGGTTGGGGTGAATTAACGCTTAAATTTGGACGCTGGCTGAAGGAACTGAATATTGATGTTTTCCCTATTTTCAAGGGTCGAAGTGTTTTTTTTGTGACTTAACTAATTGTAGTTTGTTTTCTTGTTGCAGGGTTTGTGATAGTGACATCAATAATCCTGATACTTCTGGGAATAGTCATAGCAATATTCTTCTCAACGTGGGTCAGATTATTTATAGACCATGTAAGTCCAAACATTTATTATATTATTACACATACCTAACCCCTGAAGCCTCTGACATATTTCAATGTATATCTAACTGTCAAAATGCGGATTGCACATTTAATATCGATTTCAGATAAATTCGCTATTTACTGTATCTGTCTCTGAAATACTCTGTCGAATGTTAGTATTAGAAATCAACGCAAATTGAACGCAAACAAATATTAAGTTTTTAACATAGCTTACAAATGTTCTTTTTATCGTGTAATCTGTAATTACTACTTTTCATGAAACTGAAATCATATTGAATTAAACAGAGGTATTATAAAAACTTATTGTCAGTTAATTTTTTTTCATTAAATGTTATAATATTTATTTAAAAAAACTGACAAATGCTAATTAATTTTTCGGGAGCGTTTGTGATAACTTTTTTAATGCAAACTGAAAACGTGGAATTTTTTCTTTCTAAAACTGTTTAAATCATATTTATCACCGTAACACATAATGATATATAATAAATTTTAAGAGACCGTGTTAGGCTGGAATATATACGAGTTATCCCAAAATGACAAAATTAAGTGATGTTAGTTGACAGATATTTTATTATTTATTTATTGGACAATTTGTATAGCGCCGCTTTTGTGAGATATCACCTCAGGGGCGCTTGTGAAGAATATTCTCAAAATTGCCCAATGAGTTAATTATAAACATTTATTTGAAGGCTACAAGGCTCAAAAGCATTGACAACTGGCTGCTCCTTAGCAAATACAATAATATTCAAAGTTATTTTGTGCTAACGATTTCCAACTAACAAAATGTTTTGTTCATCATTATGTTTACTCTGGTTTCCCTTCAATAACGAACAAATCTTAAAAAAAAAACACGAAACAGAACAAGACACTATTGAGATCTCAATTATTAACCAATAATCTATTGAGACCACTAACGTATTGAGAACATTAAGGTATTGTGACACCTCAATAGCTTATTGGTTAAAAGCTTTGTGCCGCCGGTAAGACCGGGTTATCCTGGGTTCAATTCCAGCTGCGACCTGTTCTGTTTCACGTTTCGTTTCGATCTGTTAATATCATATTTTTCTTAAAATGATTAAATATTACTTTGATGCGCGTAACCTCCAAAATGTATTCCAATAAATTGAATAAATATTTCGCCTTTGATAAAGATTTCAGTAGAACATAATATTGTGTCATATTCGTAGGTAACGTAGTGCAAAGAATTAAAATATTGTTAAATTAATTCAAATGTTTCAAAAACCGCAATATTTCCATTGTAAAATTCTCTGTTGCGAAAAAAGAAGAGGATGACTCAAAATAATCCCTAACCAACATTTAGAGTACACTCAACCTGAGTTGTCCTTGACGTGTTTTTCAAATTCAGAAACATTTCGTTTATCCTTTGTTTCAAAAATCATTCCATTTTAATCATAAAATTGTTGTTTGTAGAATATTTTACGAAGAAGTAATATTGTGTTAATTGTGTTAATTAACTGGAAAGGATATATTTCCCTTTCTTTAAGTTATAGCCCTGTGCAAAGGTCGGTGCTGTTTTTTGTGGGAGGAAACACAGAGGCTACATGAGTACTACACTACTAACTACTAGCGTCATTGATCCCTTCGGGATGACGCTGGTTTCTGGGAGCATCTTTCATTGAAATACCGGTAGAACAAAGACCTACCTAACTTCTGCCCCTAAAGATTTCAAAGCTTTTGTTAAGAAATACGAATCTATAAAACGGAGCTTATTTTTACACGGAGAAAAATGAGTATTACTGATTTATTAAAATCTTGTTAAAAACGGGTTAGCATTCCGTGTCCTAATAATTTATTTTGCATTCATGATACATAGGAACACATGTTCTTACACCTGCGTTTGTCCTGGTAAATTTAATGAACACGTGTTCCGACATCGCCATAACACATTCGTGTTTTACTGATAGTTTATTAGGAAAGCTAGCAATTTATGCGTTTAAGGCCTGCAATCCCGTTTGTAACTGAAATACGAATATTTTGTATAAATTAGCAATATTTTATATCGGTAAGTTTTCTCCCTGTATAAATAATGAAAGATAATTAATGTACTGTGTGTATTTATTAGTATGATTTTTCCTGTCAGTAGTAAGCAACTCGGACAATAAAGGATGTAAACGTGACGGTGATTTCATCAACTTAATCATTATTCAGTCAATCGTAAAAGCTAACAATACATTCGATTAAAAGTGATTTGACGTTAAAAGCTAAAATCAGAGCCGGCGCGCCCAAAGGAGAAACTTTGAAAAAAAAAATTATCTGTGACGTGAAAAATTCTAAGGTATTTAAAACGCATTTATAAACTTTCATTGAGAAATATTCACAAGATGTCGTATTCATAATCGAAGAAAAATTCATGCATTTCTGCTGAAACTTATATACATTAGGGTTTATCGAAACAAATTTCAAACAACGAGGGAAGCTTAGATGGTTTGGGCATGTAGAGCGAATGGAGGAAGAAAGGAGCGTAAGGAGAATATATGATGCAAATGTGAATGGTAGCAGAAGTCGGGGACGTCCGAGGAAGACATGCCACCACCAGGTGAATCAGATACTTGAGTAGGGCCATGACAAGATATAACATTTATAAGCGTTGGGGTGTTAAATGTCATCCATAAATTCGGTATAGGTGGTTCACTATATAAGTGGTTTAATATTTACTTGACCAACAGATTACTGGCTGTTAAAATTGATGTTACATTTTCATACAAATTCACTGCTACGAGTGGTGTTCCCCAGGGGTCACACTTATTTACATGTATTGTATATTTTCAATGATGTTCAAGTATTAATGTTTGCAGATGACCTGAAAGTATTCAAAGCAATCAGAAACATTAACGATTGCCATATATTGTCAAATAACTTGTCAAGATTTATTATATGGTGTCGTGATAACCGCCCACAACTTGCTGGTAGATGGCACGCGACGAGGTCTTTTCCATGGATGGGGCCCACAAATAAGGCATTTGCGTAAACGACTCAGTTTTGGGGCGCATCCGCGTGATTATTAAATAAGTACTCCATCATCTCCAGCGGCTGATGGCTTTCGATTAGCGAGGAAAAGCAAAACTCCCGGTGTCACTCAGCACACTTTAAATTTAAACCGAAAAGAGAGTACTCATTTTAAAAACTTTAATTATCACGATGTCACGCGGCACAATCATCCTTAACAACGAGGCTTGCCCGAAAATTAAAAAAGCAAGTCAATAACTTAAATTATGTAACATAATTGAAAAAGTCGTCGCTCCCCAAACGGCAAGAATTCAAGCAGTCACGTCACTCGCGGAAACGAAGCCAAAATTCCCGAAAAAATGTTGCCAGTCAAATTCAAGCTTATGAATATATTCCTTCACTGGCCAGGTAAAGCCAGGAAAAATAATTATTTTCGACAATAGGAATTATTTTCGTGACAAAGAGTCAGAATAATAGAAGAGTATGTATGAGACGATGTAAGAATGTGAATGAGGCAAGGAGTGTGTGCCAAGACTGAGTTGTTTGGCGGTCCGTCTTCTCTGCCTACCCCTATGGCGAAACGGCGTGATGGTTAGTTAGTTTCGAAATTTTAAGATAATAAAAGTTATCTCTGTATACCCACAAAAATTGGCTCTCGCAAGATGCCTAAAGTTTTAATTTTCCCTCGATAATTTATAGTAGATGGTTACTTTCTCGTTTTATAATTCTAAAATTAATTTTTAATGCTATTCATGCCCCGATTAACGAAATCCGCCCCTGAATGAAAATAGCTTTTTTACCCACCTTTGAACCTATTGCGTGTAATTTATTTACAAATTAATTTATTCAAAGAAGATATGTAATTACTGCAATCATTAAAATGACTATTCATTGAAAATTATAACTTTTTACTTCAAAGCATTATTTAATCCAATTGAATTTATGATTATTAATTAACGTGATGGAAACAATATTACCATTTACAATCAATTTACAAAGTATAGATTCCTGTCAATGTAAATTTAAATAATATCACTTACATTTAAGTGAAATTTTTTACTAAGATTTGAAATAAATTGAGTAATTGAAAGCCTCCGTTGTAGAGGGGTAAGGCTCTCAACCACGAATCCGGATGTAGCGGGTTTGAATTCCGGCGTAAGCCAAGAAATTTTATTTAATTAGCTAGCCATACCCTGCCACGCGTTGCCATGGCTTAGTCTATCTTTGCGGATAGAAAAAACAATAGCGCGTGTTGCTTCTACGTCCATCAGATGGCGCTGTTTTTTTGAACATGTTTTTATCTCTAACGGGTGACATCTACATAATATAGGTATATAAAATCCCACCCGTATTCAATTACAACTTTGTGTCAAAATTTCAAAGCATTCGGTGAAGAACTTTTGAGGATGTAAGATTTTGAGCAAAATAATGTTAACATTTTTATTTATTTATTGACTAGCTGTACCCCGCCACGCATTGCTGTGGCTAAGTCTGTAAGTGCACTTCTGTATTCGAATGCATCGTCGTGTCAACTGAACCACAGCCATGCGTGGCGGAGTACAGCTAGTCTATATATAATAATCTTTCATCTCTGAAAGTTCTTGAAAGAGAAAAGTGAAGAACTTTCAGAGATGTAAGATTATGAACAAACGAATATTAACATATGTAAAAATGTTAATATTCGTTTGTTCATAATCTTACATCTCTGAAAGTTCTTCACTGATTACTTTGAAATTTTGACACAACGTTGCATTCGAATACAGAAGTGCACTTACAGACTTAGCCACAGCAATGCGTGGCGGGGTATATATATATATATATACTACCTGTACCCCGCCACGCATGGCTGTGGTTTAGTCTGTAAGTGCAGATCTGTATTCGAATGTAACGTTGTGTCATATTTTCAAAGCAATCAGTGAAGAACTTTCGGAGATGTAAGATTTTGAACAAACGAATTTAATTTATTTATTTATATATAGACTAGCTGTACCCCGCCACGCATTGCTGTGGTTCAGTCTGTATGTGCAGATCTGTATTCGAATGCAATTCAAAATTTCAAAGCAATCAGTAAAAATAATAATGTAGTATATTTCTAGCACCTTCAAGAGTGGAATCGATTCTCAAAAAGACTACCATTGAATTGAAATGGCTTTAGCTGTTTTTTCGACCAGATCTAAATAGCCAGGTACTCCCCCACCCTCTTTTTTTCCATCTCCTTCATATACCCATTACCTCACAACATACCCTAATTAGGGATGCCATGGTCTCAATGCGTCCAGGCGGTAGAGAGCAGTTGGGACGCTTGTGCAGTACTCATATACCCATTACCTCACAACATACCCTAATTAGGGATGCCATGGTCTCAATGCGTCCAGGCGGTAGAGAGCAGTTGGGACGCTTGTGCAGTACTCACTCAATGATCTGAATCGGAAATGCCATAGTCCCACTTATTCTGGCAGTTATAAGTCTTAACAATTTAATTGCAGCTCAATTTTAACAATTCTTACGCTTTTAAAATCATACACATTCACGACACAGTAACCTAAAAAAAATTATTTAAATATATTATTTCGTAGTTAACTTAATGTTTATTCGCGTTCAGAAACACTGCTTCCATAATTGTTACAACAAGCATTATGTATGGTCATTCGAATGCCATTGTTACGTGAAATATGCTCCATTATTTCGGAAGGCCGAATTATACATTCCTTCCTTCCGCTCTATATCCGGCGTGCGATGAATATTCTGTTCACTTCCGGTAGCCGAAATAACGCAAATAATAAGCTAATTACATTGTGTTTATCGGCTTGCCTAATCAGAGGTCAGAAGATGTATAATTTCGGCACAATTCATTTAATTTATTGATGCTATGAAAATGGTGGTCGATATTTATTGATGAAATGAAAACGGTGCTCGATGTTTATTGATGAAATGAAAACAGTGCTCCCTATTTATTGATGAAATGAAAACGGTGCTCGTTATGTATTGATGAAATGAAAACGGTGCTCGATGTTTATTGATGAAATGAAAACAGTGCTCCCTATTTATTGATGAAATGAAAACGGTGCTCGTTATGTATTGATGAAATGAAAACGGTGCTCGATGTTTATTGATGAAATGAAAACAGTGCTCCCTATTTATTGATGAAATGAAAACGGTGCTCGTTATGTATTGATGAAATGAAAACGGTGCTCGATGTTTATTGATGAAATGAAAACAGTGCTCCCTATTTATTGATGAAATGAAAACGGTGCTCGTTATGTATTGATGAAATGAAAACGGTGCTCGAAATTTATTGATGAAATCAAAACGGTGTTCCGTAATTATTTATGAAATGAAAACGGTGCTCTATATTTATTTGGTAACTTACTGATACCCATTTTTTATTAAGGAATTGCCAAATCTCATAACATTCAATCGAAGACCAAAGCTATCCCTAAAAATCGTAAATAAAATTCTGCAAACCTTACATGAAACATTTTTTATCATCGATTCCAACTTTTTCAATTTTTCACAATTTCTAATTTTGATTCGCTAAATACCTCATCAAAATTCAGCGCCAACCTTTTTAATGCAAAACTTAAATTTTGGTTTCGAGGTGAAAATAACCAACCGAACAGATAAATTATTTTTTCAATCCAAAATTATAGTGTCTGAAATTATAAAATTTAAATTTTCATGATTTTAGAGGCAAATTTGGCAATTATTTGTGACTTAAAAACAATTAAATAATTTTGCTCTATTTATTATGCGAATACAATGAAATATTACATTAAAAAAAATTATGATAAAAAAAGCATTTCGATGGACATAAATTTAAATTACAAACGACCGATTTATGTTCGAACAAAAGTGTATGTATATTATCTAAATATTTCGCAATGTTGGTATCTTAATGTCTTGCAATATCTCTCAAAGTTTTTAACTGTCTCTTAATGTCCTTCAATATCTCGTAATATAGAGCCTGAAAATATATCTCAATGTGCATAATTATTTTTATCACAATGTGTTTAAAAATGTCTTCTCAATATAGTGTCTGAAAATATATATCACTCACTCCATCTCGATGTGTATATTATCTTAATATCCCGTAATGTGTCTGAATATCTTGCAGTCTCTAATAATTGTCTCTCGATGTCTATCAATATCTCTCAATGTCTGTCAACATCCTTTAATTCCAGGAATTGGTTCTAAAAAGCAGTTCGCAGACCTTCAAGCTGTGGTCGAAGCCGCCAGTGACTCCGGTCATCAGTGTCTACGTCTATAACGTCACAAACGCCGACGAGTTTCTCAACAATGGATCTAAACCCATCCTGGATGAGTTGGGACCCTACATGTACAGGTAAGACAAACTCATTTTGAATACATTTTTAGCAGACCACCAAATAATAATGGCCTGGTACCCAAATGTTCGTTATTTATAATTTGGAAGGAGGGTTTGGGTACTGCAACCCCAGGAACCAACACCCCTGCTGTAGGTCACCCCAAGTGGTTCGCTACGTTTGGTGACTTAGCAGGGGTGCCCGGGTTCAAGGGGTAGGATCGGGAGAGACTGGTTGAGGGAGACCTTTCAACTTCTCCAGCCGGAGTCTCTTTCTACTCATCGCCTAGCGCCGCAGTGGTAGGGATGAATTCATACGTCCGTCACTTCTGGAGACATTGACCCCCAGATTCCTTCCCACCCTCATACCATTTTCCTTCTCAGAACTTCCTCTCCCTCCTTACCCTAAAAAGACCCTCCACACAGCATCCCCAAAGATGACGTATGCCCTGAGGTTTAATTTTTCTCAGGGCCTCCTGAGTGGTATGTAAAAAAATAATTGTACATCGAAGTTTAGACCTGTCTAATTATAATAATAAATAATCCATAAATAAACAAACCAAATGCATGCAACTCTGTCACACGAACACAATTATTTACTTCAATTTACACTTGTTCCAGTTTAAACATCTTGTAATAATGCATGTAAACGTTAATAATTTCGTGGGTACCTCCGGGAACCGACTCAATCAAATTGTTTATCTTAACGTGTATATAAAACAGAATAAAATGCCATGTTGATAGAAAAATGTATTTACGTTAAAGTAGAAAAGCTTCGCTTACGTTTTTTCTGCGATTTATACAATACATATTCTAGCTGAAGTCCCCGTCGTTACCCGGACGCAAAGTTTATCGAAATCTAAAGTAGACAGTGAGTTCTCTTGTTTCGAAGATCAAGTGTGAAAATTTTCACTATCTCGGAATTAAACAGTGGATTTCTATAACAAACTCAAATCCACGCCGACTGCCCGTTCTCCGCCATGCGGCCCCCGCCATAGACACTTCTCTTTATATAAATTGATAAAACTGTAATGCATTTCACAGTTCCGGCCTAATATGACTCTTGAAACCTTGATGCCAATTAAATGTCAAGAGATCTAGAGATATCATTTGGCAGCACCATTCCTCATGTCATGCTACGCTGGGCCAGAACATTCTTTCTGCCATGTGGAATACATGCAGCTCGAGGTGTCGACCCTGGCGATAGTTATTAGTTGTTCGATTGAAACATAGATTACGCAACACTTTGAAAACGATAAATTCGACGCTAATGTGTCGAAGAGCCGTCAATATAGCGTTGGATTCATTTTATTAAGTGCGGGAGCACCGGTACCAGATCAAAGAGTCGCGTCGGCTCAATTGAACTTGAGCTGTGAGCTAAGAGCGTATCAGCAATGACAATACTGTGCACGCATGATACGGCTTCCAGCTCCCAGCGAATAAATGATCATACCACTCTTGTTACCGGTACGCCTCCTCTTACCACGAGATTAATAAGATGCTAGGTAGTTAGTAGGTGTAGTTACATACGTTCAAGTCCAGAAGTCGGACTGTCAAACGCCGTTCACGTCTTTGAGTTTGTAATATAATGACAATTCATACTTGGGTAACCATTCAATTGAGCCACGGTACGGTTTACCGGGAGCCGTACGAGTACGACTCATCTAAAAGGGCTAGTTCACTTGTGCAGCACGCTCATGAACGACTCATCGACTCATCAATATAACTATAAATAAATACGTATTTAACGCCCAGAGGGCTTTTACATGTAGGTAGTACAACTTTTAGATGACAGATAATTTTGAAACATAAAAATTCGCTAAGATAGCATTAAGGCGAAGCTTAATGCCAAATCACTATTTTGATTAATCTTTATAACGAATTGGTGTACATTATGAACACCAAAAAATTAAATATTAATTTTAGTTAAATTGAAGGTTTTCCTATGTCTTCGCTTGAGTAGAATACAAATAAAAAAATAATTACTCAATAAAAAATATAAATGCAAACTACTACAAAAAATATTTTTTCAATAGAAATGTATGAACGCATAAAGGACAACTTTTAAAAAATACAGTATTATAGCTAAGATTATCTGTGACAGTTTCACTTGATTAACTTTTTGCTTTCTTATAAAATTATTTACAAAATAAGTAAAAAACAGTTTTTTGCTAAAAATCGAACGTTTATAGGCTCAGTTTGTCAAGCGATTTTAATGCCTATTACCTACGATATAAGGTACCAAGAATATACACATTTTTGGCTTGTATTGGTTTCCCGTAATTGAAGCCGCGGTGAAACATACCATCTCATGCAACGAATTTGTAGGTAATAACGTGTTAAAATTCAATGTTATAAAGCGATTAGTTGCTAATTATATCTTGTGCAAGATTTCGTCATTACCAATGCCATCATTATTACCAGGTGCCTGACATGCAACACGACACAATAATAATGAATACAGGTGTATTGATACCTTGAACGTTGACCCGAACCCGCATGTAAGTAAGTACAAATGCTTGTACTAGCTAATAGATAATATTAAGTTGGTGTAATGGATCAATACGAACAGGTTATACTGGTATTTTATCTGGGTATATTATGTATAAACTCGTATGCCAGAGACGTATTAAGCCCTTTATAGAATGTGGGTAGACATAATATCGAAGTTACTTTAAAAACCCTTCAGACTTTGCGAAAAGTTTTACGTATTCGGGATGAAATATAAGATCTAAGGACATCTCAATTAGCAGGCGGTTGGAATAATTTCTTCCCTTGGTCTCTACAATACTCGGCAGCTAACGCCATCTATGGGTAACCTAATAGACGAATCTAGTGCCATCTGTGGGTGTGCTCATATAAATAACGTGTGTAAATATAAATAAACAGGTTATCATAATTTATAGTCTATTCACAATATTTTTTTAAATATGTATTTTTTATTTCAATGGTTCTTTAAAGTTAGTGCGACAATAACTTAACAAGTACATTGTAGTTCATGCTTTTTATATATTTATTTATTTATTTATGAAATACTGTTGTTTTCAATTTAATTCATGATCATTATGTAAGAGCCCGATAGGGCCTTAATAAATAAATAATTAGAAATATGTATATTTATTTTTGTATTTTATAATAATATATTTTTTAAGTTTTTTTATCGTGAGTAAAAACTTATTAACTTTCATTTTCACTTGCTTTAATAGAAATCAATTTGGATGTTTTTGATCCGCCAGGCGTCGAGACGGCGATTTTTGTTCGTACCACGAGCCACCTCTGGGTAGTGCCTAATAGGTACCATGTATCGTCAATAACAGTCATTAATAATGAATTTAAAAATCTATAACCCAAGTCGTAATATTATTTTTAATGATTCATTCAGCAATGAATAACAGGTAAACAAATTAATGATATCTACAAGTTATTGTTGTTTTTGCGACTTGTTTTTGTGTTCAACAGGGTAGCTGTGGAATGTTTTGCTAACTTCTGTGTTTCTTTCCTTTTACAACGTTACCAACGTTGCAAAACCCACTGCACAGCATTCCAAATGAAATAGATTAAAAAGACAACCCTTGTGTATATTCTGTTTAGTTTAAATTATTAAAAATATCTTGCTCATTGAATATTTCCATTATTATACTGTCAATAGATTATATATACATCAAATATGCATCAAATGTCGATGTGTTTGTTTCGTAATTTTTTCGTCGTTTTCCTCGTCTCGCGCAAACCTTCAAATAAACTTTTAGGGCAAAGTCGAATATTGTTTTTACATGACTTCATCACTCATGTCGTTAAGATTCCTACTTTATTTTAGAGATTTGATAAGGCAAATTCAACCGCAGGTCTGTCCAGTACATCAGGGCCGCGCGTCGCATATTTTTGTGCACGGCTGCTTCACTTACGCCGTTAAGATTCTGTCTTTATTTTAAGGTATTGTCTCGTCTTAACCACCACCATTCAAAATAGTTCCACTGGATCCAAACGGTTGATAGCAGTTCATATTATTTTTAAAGAAAGACAAATGATTCGAATTAACTGAAAATATTTTAAATCTCACCATCCCATCATAAAAAGATAAAGTTTTTGCTTGTGCAATGATTGAGGACTTGGCAAGTAGAGGATTGAATCCGCGACACCTGGGGGCATTTGTCCACGATGTGTTTTTTACGATATTGATCATGATTTGTACAACTCCTTTTAGAGTATCATGTTAATGCTTGTATAAAGCTTTCACATCATTTTAATTTACGTAAATCTTATAAATATTAAATTGTTTTTTAAGACCTCCGTGGCAGAGCGGTTTATTTCACGTACATAAATATAGAAAATAAATTTAAAGAATTCTTGCACCATTTTCCAGAGTGGTAGTTACTCTCAGTATTACCTTGTGGAAAGACCACCATAACAGTAACAGTAAGGGGGTAACAGATTACGCTATAAGTTTAAAGCTTTATTTATAACTCCATATTGCTCGCCATACAATCCCATACAGACCTGTCACACCTAAAAAGATGATGTATTATAAGTGTGGGCGTGGCGACTGCTAGCCAGGCTATATTTGACAATTATGCGACCTCCTCGTATGCAGAATAATTTACGCAGCGCCATAATAACGCGGCTGTCATCTGTCAAAGTGACAGATCTCATACAAAGAAATGATATTCCGCGGCAGTTCCCCAATTGATCTGACCACCCATCCTGAGTAAGATTATAGTGAAATGTGAGACACATATTATACGTATATGCCACGCCCGAATTATGCGAGCATAATATAGCGTAATGTGTAAAGCTTTATGGTGATGCGATGTGTGGCCACCAGACATGAATGGAAAAGT
Source organism: Hesperophylax magnus (assembly GCA_026573805.1). Taxonomy (NCBI): domain Eukaryota; kingdom Metazoa; phylum Arthropoda; class Insecta; order Trichoptera; family Limnephilidae; genus Hesperophylax; species Hesperophylax magnus. The sequence goes on along the minus strand of JAIUSX010000184.1, from coordinate 3,629,941 downwards.
AATTATCAACCTCTTCCCCACCCTGTTTTTTTCAGCGTCACAAAACTTCCATAATCAGATCCATATTTCCACTAGCTTCGACTCTTGTACGGCACGGTCCAGCATGGTTTGCAAACCTCGTTTCCGATCTGTCTTTTGCCCTGATAACAGTAGTGTTAAATCGAGGAACAATTTTTCTCTTTCTCTTCGTATCAATCATAGGTATTTTATTTGCGGGAATATTTCATGTTTTTTTGTGAGCATTGTAGTCTAGACTCGACTACCGAATTGCAATAACAATTTTGTTTGCAAATAATTAAATCATTAATTGTTACACAACAACTGTTCCACTAATGCTACAACAAAGATAAGATTTATTTACAAAACTGCATGGGAAAAATACAAATAATGGTGTAGCAATAATTATTGGTTCGAAAAATGTTAAGCAACATCATTTGGCACGTAGGTTTCAACGCCATTGGGCAAAGTAGCTTGCTCTACTGCATTCGTTGGGTTATATTGAATATTAAAAATTAATATGGATAACTTATAGAAGCTTATAATCCTCGTGGTAATATTTAATCATTGCAGAAGATAATATAAACAACGCTCAATGAAATATAAAAAAGAATGAGAAGGAAAATAAAAATTAATTGATGTCCCATATAATAAAATCCGATCGACATATTCTCCACAAAGTCATTCCACTCGAACAACGAGTGGATCGACCCGCTCGTTATTCGAGTGGAATGACTTTTAACGTTTGGCGTATGTAATTATATACCTTCGACAAGACTTAAGAATAAGAGTGTCGACCAGTGTATGTACTTTCGACGGCGATTGCGGGCGGCTTCGATTGAAGAATCGATACCCAGATTTAAAAATATATTCGTGTAGAACTTTCAATCACATCAAAAGTATGGCAGCCGAGAAATAATGTTGGTAATTCAAAAATGGAAAAAATTGAGGATTGATAAAAATGGCGGAATGTAAAGAGATGACAATATCTCAATTGAAAGAGACGCTAGTAAGACTAAAGGATATGGGTTCAAGTAGCAGTTCTTTTTATTCTGAATACCGCACAAAAGTCCCAACTGCTCCCAACCGTCAGGAGCCAGTGAGTTGTATCGTGAGGCTGAAGGTAGTAGGGAGTGGACGAAGATGGGGAAGAAGAAGGTGGGAAAGTTTCTGGCTATTCAGATCTGGTCACCAAACACGGCTAAAGCAATTTCAAGCAATGTTTCAATACTGAATGTTAGTCTTACAAAAGGGCGATACTGAGAGTATCTTCCACTCTGGAACGTGCCGCAAATATACCTACCTTATATAATTTTCAATGATTTAATCGTGAAATAATACATATTAATCAAATTAAATTTTCCTGCGCACGCCGGGATTTTAATCCGTGACCTCCGGATTTCCAGTCGAGAGCTTTACCCCTCGACCAAGAAGGCCGCCAAAGTTACGACCGGCATCTTTTATATTTTCTTTGTCTTTGTCTCTTTCACATTTTCATTGACAGTGTAGTCTTTGATATTATCTTCTTCATTGGTTTGAATTAAATATTTCGCTTCTCGTAATGTCTCCAAAACATTTTAGTTCTCTTCTTTTAATAACTAGTAAGATTTTGCAATTTTTCGGCCATTCGATGAGAAACTTCTAAATCTAAATGAATTTCCAGTTACCCTATTGTGGATCACATTTCAAAAGCTACTATTTTTTTTAATATCAATCGTATAAATATTCCGTACACAATAATTACAGGTCTTATTTTTTTTTCTTGCAGAAACAAACAGTACATAATTACATAGAGGACAATAGTTACAAAGTTATACAAGTTAATACAAAAATTGGTACCAATTACATGTCGCTGACATATGTGGTATATTATTCATTTTACTTAAGTTAAGTTAGTTGGTATGTTAGGGAAGGAGAGAGGTGTGTGTGAGTGTTTGTGTGTGTTCAGGTGTGCATGTGTGTGTGTTAATGTGCGAATTCAGCGTGTTAATTTTTTTTTTCTTAAATAGAGGGAGAGAATCAAAAAATATATCGGTATTTGTGCTTGTTTGAATTGATTTGAATGTTTGAAGGATGCGAGAAATGTGAGAAATTGGCCGCAGCGATGTCACAGAAAACAAGCATAATCAAACACTAATAAGTAATAATTTAAACAAAAATAACAAATAACTGTGGCGTTTGATCATAAAATGATGACAGAAAGAATTCTGTGTTAATGCTTGGTTTAGGTTTTCAGGTTTTCATGGCATGATGAAGAACAGAAAAAACCTAACAACGAACAGCTTTGATTCTTAAAAGTTAGCTACGCGGCAATTTTCACATAAAACTTAAATGTACGGGTAAGCCGCCTCGTACAATAAGAAAAATAAGATGCTAGGTCCAATTCAAGATGTCGGAGAGATGTCTCTGAGTATGTAATAACTCGTCCTAAAATATCTCCTGATTGAAAAAGAATCCTAAAATATCTCCTGAAAGAAAAACTGAAAGAAAGAAGAACTAACTCTTCATGAACGTCTCATCCAAAGATATTAGAAGAACTCTAATATCTTTGGTCTCATCGCTAATATGGTGAAACAGGCCAAGCCCACATATATTATGAGAGTATTGCGCTCGTGTACGACTAGCATTATAGTTCATTTATAATATTTAAAACCTTTGTCCATCATTAATCATTACGTAAACATTGCTATTTCAAAAACATCGTGACGTCAATATATGCTTTATTTCATGTAAAAGTGCGAGTTAGATTGTTTATACAGGGTGTAAAAAGACGTTAAAAGTTACTGAACCGTTTTGAAGCACAGATTCTCGGGCTTATTTAACACTTAAATAATTATACTTCACAGTAAAGATATATATTTTTCATTTTACATATTTTCTTGATTCTTGACAAATCGATTCCAATTGTTGAAATAATAAAATACTACATTTTATAAAAATAAACGTAGAAAAATGAGTAGGTATTGCTAATTTAATAAGTCTTCCAAAATTAATCGTAATCCGGTTAAAAATGGGATTGCAGGCCCTTAAAGAATGAATTCATTGGTTTCCTGATAATCTTTTCGTAATATATGAATATATTATCACGACGTCGGAACACGTGTTCATAAAAATCCTAATATTTACGCATATCGTCATTAATATTATCAAGAAAAATGCAGGTGCATGAACACAAGATATGTATGAAGAATTTACTCAAATTTTATCAGGAAATGGCTTGCAATCCGGTTTTTAACCGGACTACCAATATTTTGAAGAGATTATTAATAAATTAGCAATACCTACTTATTTTTCTCCGAGAAGATATTCTTCGCACAAATTATTTCAATTTTGAACACTTAAATTCAAAGCAGATTTCACAAAAGGAATCTTCAAGTTGGACAGTAAATTTTTTTTAATATTCTGTAAAATAATTGTTCTTATTAAATAAATAAATAAATTTGGACAAAAAAATTTAAACTAATTTTGGTTTCCTGTGACATTTTTTCCAATTAAAAACAACGACAAAATGTTTCTTTCGCATGTTGCCACTTTGTTAGAACTTGAGGCCCCCGTAGTATGTTAGAGGGACCGCGCTAATGTTAAAAAGAAACGATATTAAGCAAAAATGGTGAATATATTTAATTAATAAAACACGACTCGTTTGAAGTAGAGCAAAAATCTTTTGACAAATGCTTTGGTTGTATTCAAAGATACACTGTGATTTTTTTCATATCTATAACATATTAAATAACAGAACAAAACGTGTTTTTAATAATTTTCGAGGCTTACTTTACGATTTTTTTCTATCGAGGATATTTCATATAATGAACTTTTCGGCATTACAAATGTATGGACATTATCTTAAAAAATTACATATATTTTTTTAAAACATAAATGTTTAATTTTTTTTCGATCATCTTATAAATAACTTAACCCTTTCAGCCCCAGTGTTAATTCAAATTAACATGAACTTTGTGAATTTTTTTACCGTAACTGTAGCGATTTAGAAAAGCCATGTTTTCGTTTTCTTATAGTTTGTAGCTTTTCTGTGGCGTCTATTTTTTCCGCTCGGTTGAAATCCTTATTCCCGCCACAACAACGATAAATATTTTGACATCTGCTGATTGTGAGTTTCATCGAATTTCTGCCGTCATTAATTACTTAATTTAAGGTGAGATATCAATATTTTATACTCGAATTACAAATACTTTAACGCATTAAGATGTGTTCTATAATAATAACATCAGTTCAATTCACTGATCACAGTAATTTCCCAGAATAATGAAAATGAATTTCAATGTTCATTCAAATTAACACTGGTAGTGACGGACATGTTTTCGACTAGTATGGCGAATTTTTAAAGATTTATTATCCTAGATTATTTCTTTATTTATGAATGAATTTTAATTAAAATGTTATTTGTTTGTACCTTAGAGATTATCACTACATTGTCAATGTGCATTTTTGACATGAAACAGTTATTTGTATTACTTTTGTGTTATGTTTATTTTACGTTACTATTTTAAAAATACCTTCTGACGCCCAATGTTAATCCAAATTAACATAGAAAAAATTTCAAAAAAAAAAAAAAAATTAAATGCCAAAAATTTTCAAATAATTTTCTGAGGTATTATCAAGCATTACATATTTTATATGTGTGGAAACAATAATGTGGGTGTGAAAGGGTTAATTTGCCACATTATACAATAAAATCATAACTAAAAATGGGTTCGTAAGTAGGAGATTTTGAACTTTTAAGCAGTTTTCATAGGCCTTATACATTATTTTTTTCTGGGCTTATAAAAAGACTTATCTAAAAAATACTTGATTATTTCAAAGGCCAAAGTGTATTCTACTCGCAGTATTTAATTAAAGCATCTGAAATATTTCAAGGCGACCAAATTTTCAAACCAAAAACACATGATTTTGCATTACTACGTATGGCATCGCCTTAAAGAGAAATGTGTTATAAATTGGTTGAAATTAGGAATAAGAGGTTTTGTAGCTACATCCAACTCAATCTCCAATGCTGCGGGAACGGCTTGGTGGTACAAGTGGACTGGCTTATTTCTGAAGCGGCGATATGTGATTTTTTTTCATCATTTGGTACAAATAAACTTAGGATTCGCTGATAACAGTCCGTTGGATAAGTCTTGTTACGTCCTGTATATCGATGGTTAGGACACTTTTAGATGATTGTTTGTGTTGGGACTTTGCACTTCGTATTTTCTGAAAGACAACAAGGTTGTGGGAAATGAACGAAGGCTGCTTGAATATTGCTGTTGATCTTTTGACATTGAAATATTTTTGTTTGGTTTTTAATTCGCAACTTACTGTTAATCACGTCAGTATATGTCATAATTTATTTATTGATTGATTCGTTTGATTTTCGTATGATGGCTGCCTAGTGAAATGATTTTGGAGTCGTCAAGTGCACGATATCACGACGAAATGCGAAAATATTCCGATTTTCGTTAACGCGTGTTCCGACATCGTGATAACAGACTCTTAAATTACTAAAAGTTTTTCAGGAAACCTGTTGATTTATTCGCAAATGCTGCAATCCCGTTTATAACCGCATTATCAATAATTTGAAGAGATTATTAATATTTAATTATTGAAGACAATATTAGCGATTTCTAAACGAAAATCTGAAACAGAAAAATCAGAAAAGGATACGGTCACATCTAGGACTCGAACCCAGGACCCTTGTCTTGCCGGGGCACTGCTCTACCACTGAGCTAACGGGACCCTATCCCCTTCGGTCACATTTAACTGTATCATACTTCGAATAAGAACTACCAACAATGTCTTCATTTACACACTGGCGCCGACGCTAGGAGTAGTTGTGAATCTTGTGCGGTATTCACATTAAAAAAATAGAATAGGCTCTAACAGTTGCCTTCGGACGGGCCACACAACGCACGTGAGCCGCTCCCAACTAGCAAGTAAGTTTATGAATACTTGAACATTGATGGAAAGGCCCGAATACACTAGTATAGTCACAATGGATTCCATACGCTTCATTTTGCCTTTCTGACTGCTTAATTATTTATTTGCTACTTGGGAGAACTCACGTGCGTTGTGCGGCTGAAGGAAGTTAGTCGGGGAAGAAGTTATAAGAGAGAATGAGGTCGGGAAACAGAAACCTAGCTATACAGATCATGTCACGTAATACAGCTATCTCTACATTTACATTTATTGTATTTAAAACTGAGAATATCTTCCATTCCATAAATATTATATTATAAATACCATAAAGGCCAAAACAGATCACAACCTCGGTTTCATTTTTTGTTTTTCGTTTTCAAAATTTTGCTCCAGTAACAGTGTTGAAATTACGGGTTACAAATGACCTGAAAATATTTAAAAAAAACGTTATACAGGTTTTCCAATAAGAGGTGTTATTTTGATATCCAATCGTAAAAGATCAATGGTTTCGTTGCTTGTGTGGCACGTAGCGCCGTTTTGTTGAAATTAAACGTTGTCCAGATCAATACCATCCAATTCCGGCCATAAAAAATCATTAATCATCTCTCGATAGCGCAATCCATTCACCGTAACTGTTGCTCCAGCCTCATTTTCGAAAAAGTAAGGTCCAATGACTCCGCCGAACCAGAAATCGCACCGATCAGTCACAAATCGAGGATAGAGAGGCTTTTCAACAATAACTCTTGGTTTTTTTGAGCCCCAGATGCGACAATTTTGCTTGTTGACGAAGCCACCAAGGTGGAAATGGGTATCATCACTCAAGATGATTTGCATTTGATTCACTCAAGTGAATTTTAATAATTTCAATGCGTTGTTGAAGCGTGTATTGTTCCATTTTTATTAATGACGTAGTTTCTACTTGTCAAATGTCAAAAAATGATAGCTTCAGAAGTAATATCTGCCGAAATAGCGGGCTATTTAAAATAACACCTCTTATTGGAAAACCCTGTATTTACGTTCCATTTTTTTACCTCCAATTGACTCCCAACGGTATAACTAAAACTATACGCTCTACGCGCAACGCTTGTCGCAATCTAGTATAGCTCTCTGGCTATCGTGGAAGACTTGGCTAGCTGACGAATTGAAACCTTGGCGCCTGGGTGGTAACCGGATGCCTGTTCTTCCTCTCTTCAAGTTAATAAACAAATTTTATATAACATTATTAAGATTCGAGCTGAATGTGTTTTGTTTTCCCAAAGAGCACCCGTCTGTATAGTTGTTGGGTAGGACACGATGTCAGAATGCGGTTGTATGAGATTCAAATACTGAAATGAGGTGAGGTGTTAAGTGTGGGGTGTGAAATGAGGTGAGATGTAAAGTGTGGGGTGTGAAATGAAGTGAGGTGTTAAGTGTGGTGTGTGAAATGAAGTGAGGTGTTAAGTGTGGGGTGTGAAATGAAGTGAGGTGTTAAGTGTGGGGTGTGAAGGAGCCAAAGTAATTAAAAAATGTCGCATTCATGACGAATGAGTAATGTGTGTATTGAGTAACGAACAGCTGATATCGTACAGCGAACCATAAACGCGGGCAATTCCACCCGATTCTGGCGGCGATTAAATATTTGGTTATTTTTTTAATGAGAAACTAATGTTTATAAGACAAGCTTTTTATACATAGCACAAAGGATAATAAATTATTAGAAGCAATAATTAGTCGCCTGTAATATCAATACAAATTGAAAATATCTCGCGAGTAAAAATATATGACGCCGACGGGAATTGAACCCGCGCCTTCTGATGTCCGGTCAGACGCTCTAGACCAGTGGTCGGCAAACTTATTGGTCAAAGAGCCAAATATGTACATTACAACGATTAAAAAAAAACCTGAGAGCCAAATCTGTTTTTTAATTTAGTAAACTTTTATTATAATTTTAGACCTTATAGTAGTTATGGGTACACTGAATAAAACTCGATTTCACACTTAATACAGATTTATTCGTTGATAAACAATAATATGAAAGTAAGGTATCCATAAATTTAAATCATGACAATGACTGACAAACACTTAATGCGAACAATTTCCTTGCATATCCTTGGAAATTTTCAGTAAGTCAGGTTTGTAAAGTGTGTTGTTGTTTTTAATTTTAGGCATGATTCCAGGTTCTCATCAATAAGACGACTTCTCAGTTTACTCTTGATAAAGTTCGTGCTTGAAAAAGATTGTTCGCGTGAATATGTAGAACCAAAAAGGGAAAGAACAGCAAACGCGAGTTTTTTCAGCTGATCGTAAGAGTCAAGAATACTATTCCAGACTTTGAAAATGATCATGTCTTACTTCTCCAGGTCGTTCAAAGCAGACCACTTGTGTTGTGATCTAAGAACACATTTTTTCCTCTCCAATATTTCCAAATCAATACAAAGACGTTGAAATTTAGAGCTCCGTATTTCCTTGTTTTTTAAATCCTGCAATTATATTTCAAAGTTCAAATTTCAAAATCAATGCCAAAACGAGAAAATTTCAACTCAGTTATCGTAGCATTAAGAGGATTTTTGACGAATGCTAAGGTCGATCTGATGTTTTTAAACTCCTGAAACCTGCTGATACCTGCTGCCCGTGGATATTTGTGCCAGAGCCGCACTCAAGGGGCCAAAGAGCCGCATGCGGCTCCGGAGCCGCACTTTGCCGACCACTGCTTTAGACCACTGAGCCACGTCGGCTTATTTCCAACCCGCCAAATAATTCAATAAGTTCTAGTACTTCAATCAACAATTAATGCGTATTGTATTTTTTCCACCTGTAAACAACCAACTTTATTTTGGTAGGAAAGGCTTTGTTAGTGCTAAATTTCCCACTAGATGTCGTCGAGACATATTATATCTACATTTGTTGGTGAAATATTTTGACTTGTCAAATATTATTATTTTTTAATGATAAACTAATGTTTATAAGACAAGGTTTTTATGCATAGCACAAAGGATAACAAATTATTATAATTATTAGGTTGCTTATAGTTGGTCAGAAAAAACTCCACAAGGTTCCAAATCAGATTATAACAATATAAATATGTGAGTGCGGTTTGCAGTGTAAATTGGACACTTGACGACATCTGGCGATGTTCCCGGAAGGAGCTCACCAAATTCATATACATTGATATTGGCTCGTGTTCGAGACACATCAATCACAAAACCTCTGCACAGACAAAATCTTTCGTAGTATGAATTATGAAATATTTGTATTTATACTAAACCTTTTGAGTAATACAAAGAAAAAGAGTTGGGGCAAATAATATATATTGTTGAGGGACTAGACATTATTAGTTTTTTTACATCTTGTATGAGGTACTCAGCACTACTTGAAAGAACTTACTAATCTGCCACTTTAAGGCGATGCCATACGTAGTAATGCAAAATCATGTGTTTTTGGTTTGAAAATTTGGTCGCCTAGAAATGTTTCAGATGCTTTAATTAAATACTGCGAGTAGAATACATCCTGGCCTTTGAAATAATCGAGCATTTTTTAGATAAGTCTTTTTATAAGCCCAGAAAAAAATAGTGTAAAGGCCCATGAAAACTGCTTTAAAGTTAAAAATCTCCTACTTACGAACCCATTTTCGGTTATGATTTTATTGTATAATGTGGCAAATTAAGTTATTTATGAAATGATTGAAAAAAAATTAAATATTTATGCCTGAACATCCACAAAATAAAATAAACGGCACTTTTTGGCCATGTTTTTTTCTTACATAAATCAAAATAGGCGGATGGTGTTAAGCGGGAATTTAATCCTTATCGCCATCTACATAAGGGTTGTTATTGATAGCGGCTCAATTTAAAATATTACACGACGTAGTGCATCGCCTTAAATCGAAACACAACAAATCACTCAATTCACCCGCATCTAATCAAGCCCAGCAGGCAATACAACAATACACAAGTGTGTGTATGTGTGTGTGTTCGTTAAATCTCAGACTTTCGTTCTCTCGGATCCGTGGGATTACCTGGGTAGTATTGTTGCAAGAGATTGCATAATCCCTATTGTTCTCCAAGGTTACGTAAGGCTGATTAAAGAGTCGACTGCGCTTTGTAGCACTGTACACTGCACACTTCATCTGTGCAGCTTATAACATGCATTAACGTTGAACTTATTACCTACCAACAAATCGAGCATGAATCTAAACCATTGATGTATTATTTTCAAATGGGACATATGGCGAAGAATTAGGTTTTTTTACTTCCAACTGACCTCCAACGCTCCCAACGCTTTAACTAAAACTACCGAATCCTTGTCTACGCGCACTGCGTTCTATTTGTGGAAAAAGTTTCAACGAGATATTAGTTCGCAGCATCACCTCTAATTGTAGCTCTATGATCTATACCGGCTAATCCGTTTGACTTGTCCAAAAAACAGATTATATTTGTATACATTGCAATAGTGTTAGGAGTCACCTGAGTTGCTTGGTGGACACATTTGCAATCCTGATGTTCTGAGACGTTTTACGATCTATGTCCCCGATTACTTCACCAGATCTAGGGAGCACAGTATTTTTATTTTTATTAAGAGGCAGTACCAACCTACCAATGATCATGCCTCTGGGTAGAATGACTACGCTATTAAACTACCTTTCTTATGAAATTAATATTTTTCAGTCAGACCTCAGTGAATCCAAAATAATAAGTATTTTTTTTACACGATGCTACATCGCAACTGATATAATTATTGTATGTAATTGATTAATATACTATAGTGTGTATGTTATTAATTGCAAATGTTGTAAAATGATACTGGAACGACTGTTTTTTAAACAGTTTTTTTTATTTTATTTTATTTATTCTACAATTTAAACGTGCTAAGCTGCTTTTGAAGTTTGTCAGCAGGTACATACAGACAACGCTTCATACAATGACACGGTTAAGTTAATAGGTATAACAGAATAGAAAAAATAAAAATATAGTTGCAGTATAAGCGTTATATATCAGTACAATTGAAACAGTCACATAGAAAGAATATCCATATTTAGCATACATAGGTAGGTACAATTTACTATATATATTTTTAAGTTCCATTGTGAATTCCAATTAGCTATACAAGGGCCTCAGTAGGAAATGAAATAAATATTTAAATCACGGTTTTAAAATGGGAATGCTTTGCTTATTCTACCGGTATTTCAACTAAAGTCACTCTTCTTCAGCTGCGAAACACGGAGAACAAGTCCCCAACACTTCTTTGAAATTTACAATACAGGCCCTTTGTTACAATGTAATAATATTCTTGGCATTAATATTCTCTTTGATTACATTGTCAATAAAATGTTAATTGTAAAATTCTTAGAAATATCGTTAAGATACTTTGTATCAGATTCTGCTTTATTAGTATTTTCCAGATTAATATTAGCTATATCGTGAAACAAATTAAAATAATGTAAAATTTATTAAACTGGAATGCGTAACGAAAAGCAGATTGCGGAAAAAATATTACGGGATACTCGGAAAAATCAATAAATAGCATCTTAAAGTTTTCCTTTCAAATCAGTAAACTGATTTTTTCGTTGTTTGCGCTTGAGTTTAGTATGCTAACGACAACATTATCATATATATATTTTTAAGTAGATACTACAAGTTCTGATCAATCACAGATATAAGCTAAATCATTAAAACACAATTATTCATTTTTCGAGAAATTTTCACTTGTTAATTTCGAGAGCCGCTGATTGATTAAATGGACAAGTAAAAACATATTTTCAGGCAGGCAGGCCAAGTTAAAAACTAGTTAATATTATTTACTACCCAGCTTTGCCCGAGATTAAACACTTTTTTCGATTTTTTTCTTTCATACATTTTGGAACACACCAAAATATGGCCTCCGGTATTTTTTGCAATTGATAATATGACATGGATATTTCTCATTATGCAACTAAAATCGAGAGCTGAAAATAATCGCTTTTGCCTAGAAATGCCAGACAGAAAAAGCCATAAAAATTTCATGGCGCTCGAAATCACCGTACGAGAGTTTGCAAAATTTTCAGATTCTGAAAAAAACCATTTAAAATCTGCTAAATGACAAAAGAGTCCGTCTTCCTTGCACTGTTATCGTGCACACCGACTGTCTCTTTCTGTGTTTATTTTAAACTCTAACCAAATGTTCCCATCATTCCCACGAGTCACAAGTGTTATGCAAGGAAGAAGCGAAGTACAATTAGAATAAGCAGGTGAAAGAAACGAACGGTAGGTATCCATACTAATAATATACGGGCTATTGTTAACTAGCAACTCATTCACACATTCACTAACTGAGATGGGAACTGAATGTTGTTTTTCATTCAGTTGAATTGGGGTTATTATATCGTAATATTATGATGAAAGATATTCAATTGAAACGGGAAAACACCGAATTTTTTTTTTTAAATCAATCCTTAAAAAGGACCAGACCCTAGACGAACCAAGAAACTACTCGATATGGACAGAAACTCTTTGAGGGAACTGGTAGGACTACTAACGGGACGCTGCCATCTCAGGAGACACATGCAGATATTGGGAGTGGAAAACACCAATAGATGCAGGAAATGTGAAGAGGATGAAGAGACTCCAATTCACCTATGGTGCCAATGTCCTGCCCTGGTGGGAACTAGGCTCAGATACCTGGAGAGACATACAGTAGAACCAGAAAACATAGCCACATACCCAATGACAACCCTGGTGAACTTTATTATTGGTTGTTGTTAAAGGATTGAGGTAAAATGGGAGATAGCACAATGGGCCTATGGCCTAAGTGCTCCCGGGAACTACGTGTAAACCGTCTCCGCCCTTAAAAAAAAACTTAAAAAAACCTTTTTTAACTAAAATGCTAATACATCTGTATTCAATTTTCGACCTTGTTTCGCCATCTTTTGGGCCAGCTAGTAGCCAATTTCAAATACCGATAAAGACATTGATTAATTGGATAGTCCCGGCATTTATTTTGTGTATAAACTACTGTATTTAAAATATATATATATATCTTCATCAAATTTCAAAGATATGTGTATTTGTCCGGGTGTATTTTCGCGATTGCCACGCGAGTGGAAGGGACGACGCGTTTTGCAATAACAGGTATTTTACAAGTATTTATTAGGCGAAATAAGCATTTTATTAAAGTTCATTATTATTATTATTATTACATTTGTATTGCTGTACGATAGAGAACATTTGGGCTATTCCTTCACACCCATTTTCACAAGAAAAAACAGTTAAATTAAAAATCAACCCTTAAAAAACAAAGTTTTTTTCAATAATACATTTATTTTTATTATATATGTATATATAAACCTTCCGGAAGAAATTCTCTATATGACAGTGAAAACTCTAACACACTCCGTTGCATAGTTTAGAAGAACTAAGCGCACAAACAGACAGACGTGGATGGTGTCTTTATTTTATACTATATTGAGATACCAATGTATTGTCACGATTACGAATTTACTAAAAGTTTATCAGGAAACGGCCTGTAAACCCCTTTTTTAGTTCATTATGAATGCATGTTCCCGAACGTTTCAGACTATTCCCGAACATTACACAACATTCCAGAATGTTCCGGGATGTTCTGGAATGCTCTCGAATACTCTCGAATATTTTGACTGTTCTAGAAATTTCTAGAGGGCGAAATTTCCAACCCTTGGGTATATCTTGAAAAGCACGCCCTTCAGGTAAAAACGGAAACCTTCTTCGTGGATGGGGGATAGAGGGCTACCACACCATATAACTCCCTTGATTGTACCGGGACACGTTTCCGAGTTTTAGCGGCACGCACATCGTACACTTACTTTTATAAAATATATTGATTTTGTTAAAAATACTTTGGTTTGATTAAGGATTGAAGCTTCCTATAATCTCGTCTTTTTTATGATAAATGTATATTTTCGGCACATTGAACTAAAAATCATTTCATTGTCCTAGTAATACCAGATAGAAAAGTCTATGCAAATTTATTGACGCTATAGCTCACCGTTCTATAGTTTTAGTTACAAAACAAATTTGAAAAGCTGTTCGTAAGAAAACGAAATAAATAGCGTTTTTCATTACCTTAATTAACTGACCACACTCAATGACAAATAGTACCGAACTTACTGTAAAATTCCTAATGAGTAGGTACGTACAATGTCCCACGCATTGGCCATGGGAAAATTCACCTCCGCACGACAGCTGACAGAATACATCGGAGGATAGATAAGGCGCAATAGCGGTTTGTAACTCCTAATTCGTCAGTCATAACAGCAGATAACTCCTACATAACTGCATTTTGTTATTTGTTGTTTCTCGGTCACTGAACCAAATTCCAAATTTAAAAAAAACTAACGCCCACAAGAGTTTGTAACGGATTCTTTAGAGAAAAAAATATGAACGAATTTTTCCTTATTGTTTTCTTGTGACCAAGCAGAATGCCTTAACGTTTTTAAGTTACTCGTATATGAAGAAGTGTGTTTTAGTATGTTTTTTGAGCACGAAATGAGTCTTGGCGTAATTTGTTTTCTTTAAAATCTATAGAGATCATACTTAGATATTTTAGCCGTAAAATAAAAATAAAATTTTATGTAATTTATTGTTGATTAGAGTCACGTGGGTGACAGTACTCGGTGGGTAAGTGTGCGCGGCGATGTTTGCGACAAATTCATTTGAAAATTCAAAAAGTATGTTAATTTATTAACTGAGTTAGGTTTTTGTTTTTGCTATTCAAAAAAAAATACAAAAAATTGATATTAAAAATGTATCTACACATAGACATATGAATATTAGTAGACCTGCCCTAAGTGATTAAAAGCGTATTATTCCCCACTCCCCATACCGGTTCCATTGGAGCCGGCTGGGCTCGCGTATGGCCTCTCGTGAATCTAGAAAATGTGACGTCATCATTCTTGTGCGAACTAGCGTCGAGGTATGGTCGAGGCATCATCGATTCATTTTACGAAATAACACGGCAAAATGGTGGCTTGTGCTATGAAAACTTGTAAAAATAGATGTGAAAATGAGAATTAACCCAATTGTCGTATTACATTCCATATGTAAGCATTATTTTAAGCTTATCACATCGTATAATATGGATCAGTTATAGAAACATATACTTTCACATCGAGATACATCTGGACGCAAAATACAAAGCCGTTTGCATAAGAATCAGGGATGTGCCTTCGCCTTTTGCGCTTTGATAAAATACATAATCGTATAACTTGGAACTTCTATTTTTTCATCTGTTATATCTCGCTGGAACTCCGTCGTATTAATAAAGGATAATAAACCAATCATTTTTAAATTTATTCCACTTTAATGGCGTTATTACTAAACGAGTTTTGAATTTTACACAACTCACAAACAACACTTAATATAGGATAAATGGTTGGTTATCAATTGTGAAAAATTGGTATGTTTGGAAGTAAAATGTAGGATACAGTGAGCATGTCTGGAATGAAAAATGGATGTGTCATTTTGCTGTCCGATGATATTTTTTATCTATAAATATTATAAAATATTATTTTTTTCTATCGCACGTCGCCACCGATCATATATTATCTTTGGATCATACTATCACACGTCGCAACGGACCACGTGTTAGGTACGCGCTTGTTTCGTATGTACGGTACTGCTGGAACGAGAAGGAGTGCATATCACGTAATGCGCTAGGTTATACCGAGTGGCGATGTGTGATAGAAAATCATGTTTTTAGTTTTTAATTGAAAAAGTGTCATCGGACGGCAAAATGAAATCCAAATTTTTACTCCAAATACTCTTAGGAGTCGCTGGTAAAAGCTGTGTGTGTATATAATTTCATTTGTTTTTTAGTTGTTTTACTTGTCTATTATCTTCTTTAAAGTGAAATGTTAAATATTTTCTTAAAGATTTCATTATTTTATTATTAATAGGAACAGAGCGGTTGTGACAACCCTCCAACATTGGTCGAATGTAGCGATTCTTAAGTGTGCTCATCGTTGTTTACTGGGAAGTAAATTATGAAACATTTATAAAAGTATCTAACTAAATACGTAAACAAAATATTCGACTCTGAAAATAGAATAAATTCATTTTGCCGAATTTGGACTTCGCAAATTTGTTCATAACGTGACGAGTAACTTGCGCTCCCATGTAAAAATGTCTATTCATTCAAAAGCAGATTTTACTTTTAAGAACTAAATGGTGATATTATAATGCGAGATGCCTATATACTGTCAGATTGATTTATTGACGAATCACAGTCAGCTTTCCCCTCTGCGTTCCCCAACTATTGATTTTACCCCTCACCTTTAAGTTCTAGTCTATTAATATTCATATGTCTATGTATCTACAGCATTTTAATGTAAAAATTGCGCGCGGCTACCCCCATGTGACTAGAAGATTCCAAGCTATTATTTGGCGAACATATTTTACAAATTAAAACATGAAATCGATTCAAAAATGAATTAACGTTGGGGGATCAGTGCTAGATTTTATATTTTATTTTAATTTTATTTTTTAAATTTAAAAAAATTACAATTTTGGTGAATTTCTCAACTTCCATACAAGGCTCATGCCCGTATTACATGATTTATGTAAGAATAATATTATTTTGTAGAACAAATAATAAAACATAAGGGAAAATGACATGTTATAAAAATATATAATATAATCTCGCAAAAAATTATTATAAAGGTAATACTTAAAAAAAACTCTACTTTCCCAACAAAATTTCTTTTTAAATTGTTTCCAGTACCAAATATTGATGATATATTTAAGCAAACTTCCATTATAAAAATGTGTAAAGAAAAAAATAACACAGAATATCAAGAATTTTACAAACTCATGAGAAATAGAAATCAATTTATTACGCCAATCTTCAAAACAACTCAAATGCAAAACCATTATATTTACCAAGCCATAAAAAACTACAATAATCTCCCTTCCGAATTGCGCTGTATTACGAACCAACAAGAACAAATAAATAAAATCAAACTTTTTTTCCAAAAAAACTTATATTAAAAAAAAATATATATCAAACTTTAAAATCAAACTTTTTTTCCAAAAAATTATATTAAAAAAATATATATATCAAACTTTAAAATCAAACTTTTTTTCCAAAAAAATTTATATTAAAAAAAATATATATTATAACATTGAATCTAAGTAAGAATCGTGGCTCCCTTATCAGGCACAAGAGCTCCTCTTTTCTGATAAGGTATACATGACCAATTATGAACCTTAATATTATTTTCTGCAAAATATGTATTAATGTAACTTATATGATATATATATTAAAATAATAAAAATAAAAAAAATAAAAATAATTTTTTAAATACCTGTTATTATAAAAAACATATTAGAAATAGAAATAAAGATTAAGGTAATTGATAGAAAGATATTGAAAAGAAAATAGAAATAAAAATATAAATATTAAAAATAACATTGCCATCATCCAAATTCAGCTATAGAACGAGTTAATTTACCTAGAAATTTAGGAGGTAGAGGTATAGTCAAAATAACTTCTTTGAAACATAATCAGGTAGAAATGCTAAGAACTTTTTTCCATAGGACAGCTCATAGCTCAGAAATGCACAAAATAATTTGCAAGTCAGATAGAAATATTACACCTTTAAATTTATACGATGAGAATGCCAACATTTTTATAAATCCCAACCAGGAATTATTAGATTCCTGGTCAAATAAAATTTTACACGCAAAACACTTCAATTATCTCAACCAAACGTATGTTGACAAATTTTCGTCAAACAAATGGTTGAGTATTGGAGAGTTGAGCGCAGAAATAGAAGGATTTATGCTTGCCATTCAGGATAGAGTCATTAATACTAAAAATTATAGAAAGCATATAATCAAAGATACAAATCAAATTGATGATTTGTGTAGAAAATGTTTGGCTTTTCCGGAAACTATAGAACATATTATATCGGGATGTTCTGTATTAGCACCGTACGAGTATACATTTAGGCACAATCAAGTTTTAAAAATAATTCACCAAAATTTGGTAATTAAACATAACTTGATTGACTGCCGTAATATAGTACCATATTATGAATACGAACCAAATTCATTTTTAGAAAACGAATTTTATAAAATATTATATTATGATAAAACTATACTAACAGACCGAACGATTAGTCATAATAGACCCGATATAGTTTTACATGACAAAATTAAAAAAATATCTTATATCATTGATGTCGCTATTCCAAATTCCTGTAACATTCAAAAATCTGTTAATGAAAAAAATAGAAAATACACAGATTTAGGAAACGAAATAAAAAGAATTTGGCATTCTCAGACTATAAAAATATTACCATTCGTTATTTCGGCTACTGGCATTACATACCTAGCTCTCTCATTAAAAATTTAGGCGTATTAGATCTATCAAAAAATTTATATATAAAGATGCAAAAGTCGGTCATTTTGAATACATGTAGGATAACGAAAGATTTTTTAAATATTTATGTTGAGGGATCAGTAGGATTTATATGCCCTGTTAGAAGTTCTACCGAGCCGAACCCTCTGATATGAAAATATCTGGAGTCGGTGAATTTTTTTCCCATTTGATCTCTGGTGAGTTGACGTGTTGTTCTTGTATTTATTTTACTTATATAATGCACTTGCATAGTGTTGATTGACTAGATGATCATTTGTGGAAAAGTGAGTGGAAGGGTTTAGTTTTTCTTATGGGGAAGATTTAACCCGGACAACAAAATCGGAAGCAAAAAAAAAAAATACAAGAAAAATTATACCAATTACTCGTGGTACGTACTTATATAGAAATGTACCTATTTACTCGTAGTGCGTACTTATCTAGAAATGTACCTATTTACTCGTGGTGTGCACTTATCTAGAAATGTACTTATTTATTCGTGGCACGCACTTATCTAGAAATGTACCCTTTTTCGTGGCACGTACTTATCTAGAAATGTACTTATTTATTCGTGGCACGCACTTATCTAGAAATGTACCCTTTTTCGTGGTACGCACTTATCTAGAAATGTATTTATTTACTAGTGGTACGCACTTATCTGGAAATGTATTTATTTACTCGTGGTACGCACTTATCTGGAAATGTACCTATTTGCGGTCACATTGTCACATTTGAATTTAGTGATGTAAAAAAATAATAAATAAATGGTAGAGTTTTAGATTAGATTAATCGCTATTTTCAGTTTATTCAATCTTAGTATTCGTAATACGTTTACAGGAGTTCGGGTCGGTGGCATCAATAATTGACTGAGCGTAGTGAAGTCTTGTTTTGACTCGACCGTTTTGCTTTTCTTCTAGCTGTAAATCAATTGAATTTGTATTCAAATTGTATGATTTACGTAAATTAAGTTAGTAGATAGGTAGGTATCTACTTACAAGTCTTACGATTTCAGAGAAATTTTTGGTTTTTGGTTTATTAAATAAGAGAAAATTAAAAACATACTTTTTGAACGCGAGGTCTACTATTCGCAGAATTATTATTATAAACACGGGGAGATATGACATGGAAGTGACCCAAGCGGGCGGGCACCAATGAAAGATATGTTTGTTGGTTTGGCATGGTGCGTGGGTAGAAAAAAGACCAGGCGTCACTGTGCGTAGTTGGGATTTTTATTAGTATGAGTGAAATATGTTTGGTTTCATACTAGTAATGGTTCATGGCCCATTTCTCTTGTTTCTATTATCAATGGTCGCTGGTGTGGAGGGCTGTGATGCGTACGGGTACGGACAGACTTGGTGAAAGGGTGTAATGGGTATTTGAGTGAACATTAGAAAAATAGAAACTTGAAGTAATTACACACACTAAGTCATGCACCATTAGACGAGCCTCCACTCGACAATACTACAATACCTAGTAAGAGATTTACAGACGGATCCGACTTGAATATCGTACACGAGTCCCAGATGGTCCCAACTGACGGGAGCCTGTGGGACTATGTCATCCTCAATAGGGGGGTATGTTGTGAGGTTGAAGGGAGTGGCGAGGGGTGGGAATTGGGGACGAGAAATGTTATTCAAATGTTAAGTCACTTCAAGCAATGTCTTGAGTAGTGGTATTTCACCAACGCGTTTTTAAAAATAATTATCACTCCTTAAGCACGTGCATACAAAAATGGTGCTACATAAATTACTGCCTAAGTTTTTTTTATCATTATTATTAGAGTTAAGGCGAAGTTTAATGCTAAATCACCATTTTGATTAACCTTTATAACGAATTGGTGTACATTATGAACACCAAAAATATGCTTTAGATAAATTGAAGATTTTCCTATCGTTTCGCTTGAGTAGAATACAAATAAAAAAATAAATTACTCAATAAAAAATATAAATGTAAGCTTCTAAAAAATATATTTTTTCAATAGAAATGTATGAACGCGTAAAGGTAACAACTTTTAAAAAATACAGTATTATAGCTAAGATTATCTGTGACAGTTTCATTTGATTAACTTTTTTGCTTTCTTATAAAATTATTTACAAAATAAATAAAAACCAGTTTTGTGCTTGAAATCTAACGTTTCTAGACTCCGTTTGTCAAGCGATTTCAATGCCTATTACCTTCAATATAAGGTATACCAAGAATATACACATTTTTGGTTTGTAGCTTCCTCATAAAATTGCGACCTAGATTTTTCTCAAAAGAAAATCTGTTTAAATTTCTTATTTTATCATATACTAGCTGACGTCTATCCGGCGTTGCTCGGAGACATTTCTCTACTTTCTATAAATATAGTATGCATGTATTATATATATTCAAACCTTCCGAAAGAAATTCTCTAAATGATAGTGAAAACCCAATGAAAATCCATTGCATAGTTTAGAAGAACTAAGCGCACAAACAGACAGACGCGGATAGTGACTTTTAGAGATTTTCCTGTCTCATGTGAAACCTTGAACTTGCTTTAAATCCAATAAATTTTATAAATTACCAATGTTCACTATCTACAATAATATTGTTTTTGGAGAACATTACGGACGAACTCATTGTTTGAATTTCAATGGTGTTTTCAATAGGAAATATGACCCTCTGTAAGCTGTTGACAAAACAGCACTTGCAGCAAAGTTGTTGACGGTAGTATTGTTACGAAAACAATAAGAACGTTGACAACGTTGTTAAGATGTTTCAGTGGTTAACAGTTAACAGTTTATTAACAGTTAACAGTTGATTAAAATTTCTATGATTTGGAATTCGACGGTTTTGAAAACTGAGTTTTCAAATTTAATCGCTTTTTGGACTCTGATCTACAGGGTGGGGCAAAAGTAATCACCCTATTGGAAAACGCTACAACTTTTGCAAATGGCGCCAAATGTCAATTCGGTTTTGACATTTGTGAAGTAAACAAACGCAGAATACAAATCAAAAAGACATGAATCGGTTTACTCCGCAAGCACGCGGAATAACAAGCAGTACCAAAGTTTATCATAAAAAAAATAAATTACAGCAAAAGAACATCGGATGATTGCCCCACCTTGTATATATACAGCGTGTTAAGGGACGTACTTGACTTATTTTAACCAGTGATTCCTGTCATTTATTTATTCTTAAATTTATGTTTAAACAAATACAAAATGTTGTTAATGAAGCAATTCAGTTATGTACATTAAATTACGTATATTTCTTAATATTCTCATGTAAAAGCCCCGAAAAAGGGCGTTAATAAATAAATAAATAAATTGTTTGGAGTAAAAAATGTTATTAAAATTCTGGGAAACGGTTTTTCTAAACGACACTTTTGGTGTTTTTTTTTAATAAACAACTATCGAACCAATCAATTCATGAATCAATCAATATTGTTTTTACGGTTTCATACAATGTATCAATATAAGTATCTATGATAAATTGCTGCATAATTTAAATGTAACCTGTAAATTTACATTTTATTATTGTATATAATAATAATCAATTCAATCAATTAATCAGACAATCATTCAAACACACGATCAAACAACCATCCAACCGATCAATCAATGAATCAATCAACCACCCAACCAAACAATCAACTATCCAACCAATCAATCAACTATCCAACCAGTCAATCATTCACTCAATCAATCGATCAACCAATCCCTAAAAATTTCTTTCCTTTCTTGCAGAGAAACATGGGAGAAGGTGAACCTGACTTGGCACGACAACGGCACGCTGTCCTACCACCAAAAGAAGACGTACATCTTCGACGATGTCAACTCGGCCGGCTCTGAAGATGATGTGGTGGTCGTGCCCAACATTCCCATGCTTGTAAGTCATCAGTAATTTTTAATTGGATGTCCTGCCTAGTTTCCATAAACTCTGAGCTCTCTTTGTGTATTTCATGGCGGTCTCCAGTGACCAAATGTTTTGAAAACATCGGACCAATGTTTCATGTTTGCACAAACATTTCGTTCAATCTTTGTTGTAATATTGTCGGTGGAGACCCGCCTTTATCTCCTGGGTTCACAGTGTGGCTATCCAGGTAGCTGAGCCTTTTTCTTTCAAGGCATGATGTTGATAACAAGTCATGTTTATACCACATGATACATAAAATAAAAGGAGTTTCTTTATCCCCTTTACTTTCCCTACAACTATTTTTGCTTCTATTGCCAATACCGCATGTTTCTCCTGAGACGGCATTAGTGCTTTAGTCCAATTAGCGTGACTATTGACAGGACATTACGTGATTGAGTGTGATTCTCCTGTTTTTTTTTTCTTACGTTTTTGTACATTCTTAGAGGTTGGCGCACTAAGACTGTGCCTAGCCCATTTTGCCGAAGCTGTTCGGAATCGCTGCTTGTCACTAAATAATCCTAGACTGGTGATACGAGCTGCCCCTTGTTTTTTTTTCTTTAAACGCCATTAAAATTGAATCGAAATTATGCATGCCATCTCTTCTTCTAGAGCGCCACTTCCCAGTCAAAGCACGCAGCGCGATTCCTTCGCCTGGCCATGGCCTCCATCATGGACATCCTGAAGATCAAGCCCTTCGTTGAGGTCAGCGTCGGCCAGCTGCTGTGGGGTTACGAGGATCCTCTGCTCAAGCTGGCCAAGGATGTGGTGCCCAAGGAACAGAAGCTGCCATACGAGGAGTTCGGGCTTCTCTACGGGGTGAGAACACTAATTATTTGACAGTGTATCACTTCATCAGCATCAAAACTCTTGGTATGTTTATTTCACATGGATGCTGGAGTAAAACACAGTCTGGAATGAGGTTTGCAAAGAATACAACTAAGGTCCACTGAGTTATGTATCACACAAGTGTTTCAAGTTTCGACTGCCCAGAGTCAGGTACGAAATCCACATTTGCGAATTGTGTGAGGTTACATACCAAATAAAAATCTTTTGATATTGAACATCAATTGTTTTGTTGCTCGTTTTCAGAGGCAGTCAGTCCACTGTGTTACCAGAATTATTAATTATAAATTATTTTATAAAATTCCAGAAAAACGGCACTTCCAAGGACCAGATCAGCGTGTTCACCGGTGCCATGGACATCACCAAGTTCGGTCTGGTAGACACCTTCAACGGAAACAAGAAGATCCCGCACTTCCCCGGAGAGTGTTCCCGCATCGACGGGTCGGATGGCTCCATCTTCCCGCCGCACATCACCAAGAATACCACCATTAGGATCTTCGATAAGGACCTGTGCAGGCTGCTGCCCCTCAAGTAATTTTTTGTTGATACGGTGTTCAAAGCTTTTTAATTTACAATCATATCAGTCTTATTTTTAAATTTTGATACATTAACAAACAGTCCCAGTCAAAATTTGATAATAGGCCGGTTTCGGCTCTTGATCAAATATCAGCCGACAAGCATAAAAATGATGCTTTTATGGTTTCCAGCTGATCACAATTTGATCAAATTATATTTTTTTACTCCCTATCATTTTTTAAGAAAAACATTACTCGTAATTTAATCAATCTAACTCACATCTTTCTTCTACATAATTCAGAGACATTCACATAGTATGTACTGACCCTACCCGGTAAAATACACTTACCATATATTTCATGGAGACATAACATTAGTACCGATCCCGTAATAATTTCTAAAACCTTGTAAACTGTTACGAAACAAAATGTGTTAAATGACAATGCTGAATATCTGAATCTAATAAAATGCTATAATCTTCCAGGTTCGAGAAAGAAGTGATCGTGGATGGCGACATCCTGGGCTACCGCTTCACCCCTGCCGAGGATGTGTTTGCTAATCCGGAGACCAACCCGGAAAACATGTGCTTCTGTCCTTCAGGGCCGCCCTGCGCACCCAATGGACTTAACAATGTATCGCTGTGCCAATATGGTGAGTGCTTCAAGTTAGCATTGGTGATGTTTCAGTTACATAACCTCACTTGAGGCTGGCTTGGAACAATATACTATTATGTACTTCTTTAAGTAAATTTCTTACTATTTCTCATTTTCATAATTTAATAGAATTGATATCTAATTTATTAAATGAAAGGTTTATTTAAATTAATATCTTCGAAAGGTGAAACAGCTGTCACGCGTACTAATATAACCTTACTGATGACTTATCAGCTTTTGCATGGGAAATTGATAAATATATACCTATCTGTATTATTATGCCCCATGTTTCACACTAATTCCATCAAACGATAAAGATAATCAATTTAAAAACATTTAAATTTAAATTGTAGATTCTCCTGTGATGATCAGCTTCCCCCACTTCTACCTGGCTGACGACAGTCTGAGGACAGCCGTTGAGGGAATCTCACCTCCCGACCCAGAGAAGCACAAGTTCTACATTGACGTGCAACCTGTAAGCAGACTTGCGACCTTTTAAAACTGAAATAATCTAATCATAAGCTTTATGACAACATTATGGATTCAAGACCTATGAATAAATGCTGAGACACTAACCAAGATGGCCACCGAAATTGATTAGTTTAATTCCGATATTCAAATGTCATAATTTCGATGTTCAAAAAATCATCGCCTCATATTGTGACTTATTTTTAGTACAAAGAATCCTTATTTAACAAGTTCGCTGTCAATCGTGGACAGTGAAGGCTTGGAAAACTCCAATATATAAACCTGAAAAGCTGTGTCAACCATATTCAACACGCTATAACTTTAAAACTAGAGTAAGTAGTCAAAAACCACAGGTGGAAAACAATTTTTGATTCATTCAATAAAAAAAGCATGTCGTGACAGTTGCCGGATTTTCACTGAGCATTGAAAGTTATATGGCACACGCTAATTGGCGAAATTCTCGAAACATTCCGCCAAATGGCGAAGTTGGCTGTGGACCTCTTAACTGGAAAATTTAATAAATATCATTATATTCATATTTCTTCACTGTAGAATATGTTTTTATTTCATGAAAAAACATTTCTCTGGATATAAGTAGTTATCTTTCTATACGTATGGTGGAACTAAATAAGATGGATATATTTATTATGCAATTTTTATTTATTTATTAATTTTCGGGAAATCAACAGTTTACATTTATTTCAGTTTGTACATAAGTATTATATAGCCAAAATAAAACCAATTATGGATTTCTTCCTTGTGGCTATACTACTACTGAGACAGCATAATAAGGAAAAAGTAAATTAATTTTTTTAAGAAAGGAATATGAATTCAAAAATTTTTACAAAACAAAAGATTACATAAAACGAAAAATTACAAAACAAAACATTTATCAATACATTTATAGCCATGGAGAGACGTTGTAGATATAAATCAAATCATAATAGAAATATAAACAACATAACATTATTCACAAACCATCAGAGAAATATTCTTTTATGGACCTATGAAATATCCGCCTTGGATAACAAGCTATTGTAATAATTGCATAGTCTGTTCAGGCAAGAATTCTGCTTAGAGTTAGTTTTGCATTGATCCACCCTGAACAGGACAGAAGAGCGTGTTGAATGCGCAGGTACATTGAATTGAATCTTATTTAGCACAAACCATCAGAAAAATATTATTTTATGGACCTCTTGTATTTGGTAAATTCGCAATTGAAAATATCCGCCTTGGATAACACGCTATTGTAATAATTGCATAGTCTGTTTAGGCAAGAATTCGGCTTAGAGTTTGTTTTGCATTGATCCATCCTGAACAGGACAGAAGAGCGTATTGAACGTGCAGGTACATTGAATTGAATCTTATTTAGCAACTCACGGCATTGAATATTATTGTTAACTACCTTATACAGGAATAGTGCATCCTTATTAGGCTTCCATACACTCAGTGAATCAATTTTAAGGTATGAAGCTGCCTCTGCATAATTATTGAATCTTACAAATCTTATAAATAAGTAAAATGGAATTTTGGCTTGGGATTCCAAGGACTAAAACAAAATATCTAGCGATAACTTTTCTGTTTGTAATTCCTAGTTCAGAGCTATTATTTTCATTTCGTAATGCAATTTACATCATGAGCTCTGAAATATCGATTAAATTTTCAAAATAAAATGTAACACAGGAACCCATATTGTTTGTTGCCTAATTATCATTTGTTATGAATAATAAATTGTTGTTAATTAGAAAAAAGATTTCTGGAAAAGAGTGTTAGGAATCTCAGGAAATGAATTGGACAAAATGTTATTTATAAAATCTTAAAGAGGTCACTAGCAACTCCAATCATGAAACCTTATCGGTTACATCATCACATCTATCGTGTCACGATTTGATTTTCCCAGTAATGGTCACCCTCCAACGGGAGGTTGGCACTCATTAAAATTATTTTTTGACACAATATTTTACACCTGCTACATCTGTTTATATGTAAAGAAATAATAATTTGTGGACGATTTGTTTGCAGGAAATGGGAACGGCTTTGTCGGCGCGTGCCCGAGTGCAGATCAACTTGGCCGTATCGCAGGTCATCGACATCAAGCAGGTCGCCAACTTCCCCGACATTGTGTTCCCCATTATCTGGTTCCAAGAAGTAAGACCAATTTTCATAATAATCAGTAGAACTTTACATACATTTTAAAGCATATAGGTGAGGTTTATTGCCAAGTAGCAATTTGATCTAACCAGACAGATTCTAAGGCATTAATTAGATCTACAATCAAAGTTGCCCAAGTTACTACCAAATATGCTAAATGAAATCTCTCCATTTTTAAAGCAACAGAAAAAAGATTTATATTTTAGCTTTAAGAGAATACTCCAAATCCGCCTCCCAAACTGTTATAACCGAACTAACTTATTATTTTGTCTCCAGGGTATTGATGGTCTCCCAGAAGACGTGACCAACCTGATGCGTTTAGCCACCAACGTCCCGCCGATAGCCAAGATGGTGCTCACATACGCTCTTATCGCTTTGGGCATTGTCCTGCTGCTCGTGTCTGTCACTTGTCTAATCAGGTAAGACTAATTATTATGTGATTTTTAATGGATTGCGGTTCATAGTACCTATGTAGCTGATTGATGTGTGCATGACTGGTACTGACAGAAAAATCATATTTACCAATTACAAAAAGATTGTTAAATAATGGATTTTAATTTTAATTATATTCAAAGATATAGCGGGTTAAAGCAAAATCCATTTTCTTGAACGGGACCCAATTTTTACCAGCTTTAAATTATGTAGTTAGTTAGGAAGCGAAATATGTATTACATAATATGTATTATATAATACCAAACATTTGAGTGAGGCCACGTCAAGGGATGCCGTGAAACAATGTGATAGTTATATTTACAATATTCTTTCTAATTTCAGATCGTCTCACCGCCAGAGCACTCTTCACCTCGAGGGTTCCAACTATCTGGCCAACACCAACAAGGAGAATGGCAAGGCAGCCAACGGGAAAAAGGGAGACTCCAACGGGTACGAGATGGGTGCCACGCCCAACCACCGTTAACCCCTTGCTGCTGAGTGGCATGTTAAATTATTTACTTCTAAGACAATATTCACACATGAAATTGAATGTTCTCAATAAGGCCAAATTGGAAAAGAACAAAGCAAGCAGCTAATGCATAAATAATTTGATTGTTTTGACAGTACTACAGTTCAGCCGTTATACATCTTTATGCCATATATCTTATTGCAATTTGTTGACTCCAAATAAGCGTTTTAACTCAAATTAAACCATTCCTTCACTATTTCTTCCATGTACGCCACAAATACATAATAGATGTTGGAGAACAAATAAAGATAATAATGTGGTCTTATGTGTATCTAGAAAATGCCGATTTCCGAGTTACCCAGCGATATCAAATTATGAGAAGTGTCATAATATTATTTAAAACATATAAATGACATATTATGTCACATGACACTTGACATGGCTTAAGAACATGACTTATGGCATTAACATGTCATTATGTTGGTGTAATAATATGGCAGTGTCAAACACTCATGCCATAATGACATAATATTTCTAGTGTCATATGTAAATATGTCAGCTATGTTGGGCTAACACTTTTCCTGGCTGTGTACTTAAGCGGGTTGTGGAAATCTCCATTTTATTATACCAAACCTGCTGTGCTCTCTTGTGATTTTAAATATTTTTCCCTCAGATCTGTGGCAAATAATATTTACATAACTTTTTCGACATTACGTCTTCGCCAATGACAAATCTGCTGCCAGTCGTTTGTTTTTTTATGTTCTCAAACCACATATTTTACAAGCAATTACATATCTTTACAATGTTGTATAAGGAAAAATCGCACAAAGAAATGTGTTGTTCATATTAGATGGATTTCACAATCTATTTATGGAAATATTGTAGAAAATCAATGTCGAAAATAAGAAACACATTGTTTAAAAAACTTCTTTATTTCATGTTGAAAAAAGATCATTTTTATTCAGCTGCTTGCTTTTGTAATAGTAATACTTCTGCAAATAAAATATGCACACAATATACCATCACTTTGATGCAAGTTGTAGGGTTATGCAGAGAAACTGTAGCACTAAAAAAGGTGGCTGTGCCTATAAATATCTTTTTCAATTTGGTTTCACTTTAAAGGTGCTAAGCTCCTGAAAAAATTTGCCTTTTTTCACATTTCAACCATTAAATTTGACAAAAACATGTTGTTTTTATGGCTTCAAGTTGTTATTTTGTAAGTGCATTATAATATATTTTTAAGAATTTTGGGTTTTGATTAATAACCAAGAAATGTAAATAAAACTACCATAATATAGTACTTCTTATTTGGTTTTAATTTAGAATGTTTCGCTTCATGTAAAAAAATTGCGAAACTTGTGACAAACACACATTATGTAGCTATCTGGAACATAGCTTTGTCGTATTATGGCATGAAATAACTGTCAATAGCTTAGTGGTGCAGAGAACAAACATAGCATAACTATGTTGAACATAATTTAGTTTCATTATATTATAAAACATAGCAAAACTATGTCGGAATTTAGTACTTATAGCAAATTAAAGAAGCAAAGGCTAAAATCTTGTTTTTTTTCCGCATAGTTGCTATAATGCATGAACATGGTTGAATAATTGTTTTAGAAAATCGAAATTAATTGCATAATTTGACTATGAAATACATAGTCCATATTTTGTTGTATTGACATTGTAAATTATTTACAAAAAAAATGTAAGCCGTCCATAGATGTATTTTTTTTTAAATATTTTTACGGAAACTACACATTTTAGTCAATAATATATATATCGTTAAAAATGTAATATTTAGTACATAGATGAATCTTGGAGAAGAAATCTTCGTTTTCGGTTGTAGGAAAACTATTGTTTAGCAATATTCTTTA
Source organism: Hesperophylax magnus (assembly GCA_026573805.1). NCBI lineage: Eukaryota > Metazoa > Arthropoda > Insecta > Trichoptera > Limnephilidae > Hesperophylax > Hesperophylax magnus. Next base: position 3,600,398 of record JAIUSX010000184.1, on the reverse strand, counting down.
AACATGTAAAGTTGGAAAAATAAGTATAAAACTGAATTGATTTGAATATTTTTGATCTGCCTATTGTCAATTGATTCAACCATCGCAATCATTGTATAATACTTTTTAACCTCTTTTGTAATTCTGAAAGTTTAACGGTTCTTGTATCCAATTTTGCTAATTCAAGCAGCTAAGTTATGCAAAATATCAACTAAGACAGTTTTCACCAAAATTTTTTCATTGCGGATTAATTTGAGAATGCTCCCATGTCAATAGACCAGACCCCAAATGGTATCGAAGTAAAATATAAATGAATGCTATTAAATTTATTGTGAATTACTGAAATACATAAAAATACAATCTGAAACCAAATACCGACTATCTCAGATAATATTGACAATTTCTCAAACTGCTACATCAGTTAGCTACGGTCAAACCTTGAAAATGTGTATCAAATCCTAACTTACGTGTGCTGATATGTGTAAGTAATGCTAAGCCGTATTAGAAACAGTGATGTTGTGAAAAGGCTTAAGCCAAGGCTAAGTTTGACTGCATAGAGCGACCGTTAGTGTACTAAATACATTAATGACATAGGGACCATCTTCGAATTATAATAATTATAATCTCAATAGAAAAAGAATTTGATTTTAATTTTGCAGGCAGATCATTTTGAGAGTATAAATGATTTAGTTTTTATAATTTGCAATGACACCATTGTGTCGCCGTGCGATCATGTTTATAAAATATCTTTATTACTGTTGTTTTAAGTTTTCTCTAGTTTTAATAATTATTATGTATTTTAAAGGGCCATACGGTGCATTGCGTAGACTTGATGTGGATAGCTGGGTTTGTGAAAATACAAAATGACTAGAATATTTAAAAAAATGTAATTTAATGCCATTTTTAAATAAACACTTATTTTATGTAAGTTCATAGAATAAAGAACACAAGAAATGCTATGCGTTCTTTTTTATTCTATGAATGTATTTATGTAAGTTCATAGAATAAAGAAGATATACTATGTGGGCATGTTTTGTGATCCAAAAGTCTGGCCATTCTTAGCTTAAATTTCAAATAAAAAAACTGTTTATCATCATTATGAAATTTTCATTTCGATCAAATGGGATGGTGATATATGTCAGGCAAGTGTAACAAAGACAGAGCGCTTGCTAAACGGGCTAGAACCAAAAGGTACTAAGTCAGTGGCGATATTGGTTTCCATTCAAATCTACATGCAAGGCATTTCTAGTGTGTATTTATTATCTGTTCCATATGTAAGTTATATATTTGAAAATTGAACATGGTTGAAGGAAAAACAAATCATTTACAAAATCAAAGCAATCTCATCTTATGAATCTGAGGAGCCATTTTTGAATTTCATAAACCCTGTTGAACAAAATACATTGAGTTATAAATGCATTAAATATTATTATTAATTTTATTGACAGACTTCTTGACTCTATTTTTTAGTGATCTACCATTCATGCGGGATAAAGTTTTTTTACATCTTACAAAAAATTATATACTCTAAAAAGTTACATTTTGCAATAGGAATAAGTCATAAATAAATTGAAATTCTTAGGCCCAGTTGTTTTGCAGAAATTCTCATGTGACAAAGTTATCAGATTCAGTGTCTTTTTTGTTTCTTTGACATTCAAAGGTTCTATTAAACACTGATTCTAGATGCGTTTCATCTTTCTATCTAAATTGTAATTAGCTGACAAGCTTTACAAAGTGATAGTTGTTTCTCTTCGTGATAGTTGATCACTATTTGTTCAAAAGCTGAAACGGGATTGAATCGGCATTGAACGAGAACCTTTCGACTGTAAAAAATACAAAATGGCGCTGAATGGTTATTTGACACATGTTACATTTGAATTTCTGTAAAACAAACCGTCCTTTGTTTTCTTGTAAATATTAACATACATAAGATGAATTAGACAAACACTTACCATTTCACAAATTTCAAAATAATCTTCATAAAGCAATAAAAATTGAATTATGTTTCATTTGTTAATGATATCTTAATGAGACAGCCTCCGTGGCGTTATACGAAATACGTATAAGTCACAGTTTCCAGTTTCGACTCCCAACGCCATGCAAATAAATGCACCGTGTTCCACACACATGGCACAAAACTTTGGGGGGCGGTCATCACAGTAATGTAAGATAAAAAATCCCAATAATTTTTTTTTAACTAAGCAATAATTGTAACTACCAAAAAAAAAATTGTATAGTGTAATCGTAGTTTTACTTTTGCCAATAATGCACGTGTTCAGATAGCAAAATGGCCAGCCTCAAAATATAAAATTTTAAATAGATCAGCTGACTGAGTGTGAACAAATAATAATTATAAAGGTAAGGTGTAAACCACACAAAAAAAAAAACAAATTATCATAACGTTTTTATTTGGGCACTATTGGCACTTTGATATGTTTTTCATGAATTTTTTTTTTTTTCATCACCCTTCAAAGTTTCGTGTTATGAGCGTGGAACACAATATATATTCCCCCATTATGTTTTGTTGTCAATTAATGGGCATTCGATCCAGGTGCGATGAAGTTTCTTGTTGATTATTACGTTTCAGAGCACGTATTAGAATAAAGGGAGGTATTACCCGCACTCCTCAGCGTACATGCGTCCGCTAATATATATCCGATTCCAAGACATGAATAAGGTATTTTTTTACAATAGAGATGTACATAGGTGTTCTTTTCCAACGCTCAAATCTTTAAGACTCTTTTAGAATAAGCGTTTGGCAGGTGTAGGCATATAATTAATGTTAAGTTTGTAAATGTCCAAAATTTGTATCTTTTGTATTTTAAATGCTAATATTAAATGATTATAATCTTAAATGTGTTTCGTTCTTTAATCTCCACTGACAAATTGATATTTGCAGCATAAAATTACATATAAATACCTAAACAACATAAGGCATAACAAATACATAATGAATAGTTAATAGACTTGTTAGTTTAGTCACGGGAAGTGCGGCGTATAAATGAGACTTGTAAGTTTAGTCTGGGGAACTGCGGCGCATGAATGAGACTTGTAAGTTTAGTTGGGGGAAGTGCAGCGTATAAATGAGACTTGTAAGTTTAGTCTGGGGAACTGCGGTGTATAAATGAGATTTGTAAGTTTAGACGGGGGAAGTGCGGCATATAAATGAGATTTGTAAGTTTAGTCAGGGGAAGTGCGGCATATGAATGAGACTTGTAAGTTTAGTCAGGGGAACTGCGGCGTATAAATGAGACTTGTAAGTTTAGTCAGGGTAAGTGCGGCAAATAAATGAGACTTGTAAGTTTAGTCGGGGGAAGTGCGGCGTATAAATGAGACTTGTAAGTTTAGTCAGGGTAAGTGCGGCGTATAAATGAGACTTGTAAGTTTAGTCAGGGTAAGTGCGGCAAATAAATGAGACTTGTAAGTTTAGTCGGGGGAAGTGCAGCGTATAAATGAGACTTGTAAGTTTAGTCGGGGGAAGTGCGGCGTATAAATGAGACTTGTAAGTTTAGTCGGGTGGAAGTGCGGCGTATAAGTAAACGAATTGGATTCAAAAAGGAACTCCAGTGAAAAATATGATGGCTTAATCTTTCCATTGCCTTTAGGGTTACCCAAAATCTTTAAAATTTGTATCGTCCGTGTATAATTTTATTTCGTGTTAATAAAGACCTTATAGTTTTGGTATTTTCTGTATTCCTACAAAACCTATAAACACATAATCTACTATTAAAAAGATTGTTTTGTAAATATGTAGGTATCATTCCTTGCTGCAAATAATACTTCTTGCTCGCTGGAACCATAAAACGTCGTTGAATAGTGAACCGTCTCACTCATGCATTAGTTCACTAACGGGCTAATCTACTCGCACAGTAATTTTTGAGTGAGGCATGCCATCTCACTCACTGTCACTACCGCGGGCTGACTGTCAGCAGGTACCAAAGGACCAACTAGTTATGAACTATGAATGAGTAGGCTCTTCATAAAATTAACTATATTATGATTGAGATTTATGATTAGTTCACAAATTTAGGAAGATTTTCTGTGAATAACGGTAGATTTTTGCCGAAATCAGTAGATCTACCGAAATTTCGGTAGGAATGGCATCACAGGTCCCAATCCTTCTTGTTTTCAAAAACAATTGCACTCGTATTTACACCACTATTTTCAATCGTCATGTTCCATAAATCGAATAGTTTCTAGTGAGGTGATGGTTATGTAGAGTTAGGAACTGGATAAATGACATTCCAGTAGGAACCTAGCATATTCTCATTTCAAGACCAAACACGTATTATGTTCGTAGATGTCACAAATTACTTAATTTTCTTCTAAAACCTGATATGAAGTCCTTTCAATCAATGTTTCAATTTTAGTGAAAACCGAGTAAAAAGTGAGAGCATGTACATATTATTTAATTGCCCTCATTGGGTTCTGAACCTGCAACATCCAAGTTCAAAGTCAAGGATTTTACTGCTCTTCTGTGGAGACCGTCACTTACCTCTTATCTCTCACTTTTCTATCTGCAATCGACTGTTGTCTCAATAAATTAATATTTGGTGGGATTACAGATTTATTCAAATTACTGTAAAGATAATAATAATAATATTTGGATGATTTATATAGCTCCATTTTTGTGCAAAATCACCTCAATAAATTGACAGAAGCGTCCTATTATGCTCCATGAATGTATCAGCTGAAATAGTGAATTCATTGTATTTATTGGCATTTTTTCTATACCTATAAAAAACTTTTAAACATAATAATAATGATAACATGAATGGGGTATCATAGTGACCCCTCATGGTAACTAAACTTTTTTTTTGGATCTTGGCACGTCGAAGGTTATATAGAAATACCTATCATGACACGTTGGTTATTTTTGTTGAATCATGTTGGGTATACTTTCTTATATCTCCACACAGGATGGAGTGAGGAAAATAATTTCCCTCAGGGCCTATCATCTATGAGGATGCTGTGTAGAGGATCTTTTTTAATGGGAGGAAGGACATCCTCTACATCTGAACCTCAGTTTATCAGATCAAAAGAAGTAACATAGGTAAATATTTACCCAACCGACGCCCTTTTAGACACAGATTATAGAAATTACACTTCGCTACAACTTAATTTTATTTTCATGTGAAACCGCACAAGAATCCCAACCATCTGGAGCAAGTGAGACTATGGCATCCCCAATCGGGGAATGTTGTAAGGCTAAAGGTAGTGGGGTGTAACACTATATATTATGGTGTGTAAAAGGTGTTATGCTATATTTTTTAAGGAGTGTAAAAAATGTTTGTCGAAGGACCTTGAATGTTGGTGTAATTACCACTGCACATAAGACAATAATATGTTGTATGGAAAAGGAAGGACTCACCATTAGCAAAAAGTTTCACTCGGTTTCTTCCTGTTTATCCTCCTCAGGGATCACGGCGGTGGCACTGAACACGAAGCGGTTTTGCACGAGATCGGAGCGGATGTAAAATGTAATAAAATAAGCGAGATAAGATCTCGCGCGGGAGCGGTTTTTATAGTGAGCGATGCGGGTTATTGTATCAGACAACAGATAACCAATTTTATCAGTTGAGAGAGATCTTATGTATCGATTCGATTATCGAGAGATTTCTTGCTCAGTGATTTGTATGATAAGTGTGAGAAGATATAAAATGTAGTGGTTTGTTGATAGTGTTATTTTCACCAACAATGTCCTTCACAACAACATAAAACAGAAACAAATTACATTTATTTTTATATTTTGTTTTATTGTGAAAAATTATTTTTGTTTAAAAATACAATTCCTTAATGTACCTTTCTTCTTCTATACAATTTAAAACTAACCACTCGGAACTACCTCTTCATTATGGAAAATGTCCGTTCATAAATATTATTTGTATTTATTGAAAGTATTTGAACTTGACCACTTTAGCGACAGCTACCCAAATTTAGGTAGGCGATTTTTATAAATTAAAATTTGTTGTAAATAAAAATTAAATAATTTATTTTTTTATAAATCCTAAAAAGATGGAATAGACAGTGAAATCTCTCAGGTGGATTCGTTGGCTTTAAACCGCAGTAAGCAGTTCATATATGTTTCTCTATTAACATTTTAATTAATTCGAATGGCCAAATCGAAAACCGAACACCCGGAAATCTCCATCGCTCGAGTGGTTAACACAATAAATTGATTTATGCATATTTATAATCACAAAATAAATACACAACAAATTGCACTTTTTTGTCGACAGAGTTAAGCATTAATAGTGTAAGAATCCATCAATTATTAATCTACATCCTTTACGATTTCCGTGAAGCTATTTTTGTCAATTGTCAAATCAATCAAAAATTTAAAATCAACTTCAAACCACCCAGAATCTCAAAAATTTCAATTGAAAAAAAAAAGACTTATGTACATATTTTTGGATATTGAACAAGAACCTAAGTCATGGGTCGTAAGCCACACCACCAATAACAAATATTTATACTATTAATGGTTAACTGTGTCCAATGAATATGCAAAGTAAAAATTTTAGTAACAAAATGAAACTAAGCCCGTTGTCCTGCGGGTCGGTAAGCAATCGACGTAAACCGAGATCTGTAAGACCCTGCGCAGAAAATTAAATTCGTTATAGTAAGGTAACGGTCTGCAACGCAGTTCAGTGTTGAACTTTTCTGCATTTGATTTATGTCGATTGCTTACCAACCCGTTGGACGACGGGCTAAATTGTTTTAAACTAGATTCTTTCAAACTTTAGTCAACATTTTTTGATGACCAACCCTTTTGCTCGACAGCTACACAATTTGTTCAAAAACTGAAACGGACCGATCAAATGTGACGAGAGTTTGAAACCCACCAACCTTAGTACATATTGCATTGAAGTTAGTAAAAAATAAAATGGAAGATAACTTTTTTTATACGGCAATGCAATTTTGGAAGCAAAACATTTGATTTGCATTCTTCGCAGGACACATTTCAAATTCAATGAATCGATAAGTCGAAAAAAAAAAAACAAAATTACAGTAGAGATCAAGAGAAGAAATCATAATAAGATTATTTTAATTACCCATGGGAATAATCAAGTAAACTTGAAAAATCACAAAATTTTTCACATATTATTTTTAAACTTTTACTGATTGGGAAAAAACTAAGTAGGTGAGTGAATAAATTTTCTTTACAATATTATCTAAAATTAAAATATTTACAAAAAAAAAATTATATGCATCTCACCACTGAGGTCTAATGCCTTTTTTAGCCTAAATATAATAATACAAGTTTTCACCAAGAGTAACAAACACAAACTTCACATGCCGCCGGTGACTGTACAAGAAAAATAAACATGTCAACTATAGTTTGTTGTACAATTTTTTTAATGTTTTTAGTTTGGTTCATTTACACACAATTTGGATGGAAATTTTTGAAAAGAGCTTTTTCCCATACCCCTTAGGTCTTTTGTACACTGAGATACTTACAAGCTACGTGATTATGTTGTAACCACAAGTAGCCTACCGGTATGCTACTCGTTAATGCTGATTTTCGTACACGGCGCTAACCCAAATTTTCTGAACTTAATTTATTCACATGCAGCCGTCGAGTTAACACAATGTCAAGTGACTAGCAATGAAGACAATTATACCGTTCTTCTTTATATTTACAAGAAATAAATGTTAATTGTAAGACATTTGTCACCGCCAAGGAACGTCAAATTTAGCGGCCTTCTCTGCTAAATCCTTTCTTACATATTCCGGTAATGAATGTTATATAAACACGGATATTTTCACAACTCCAGAACAAATTTAACATTCAAATCACGTTCAGACGTCTTTTATGTGAAACGAGTAGTAGCACTGTCAGTAGCAACTGACGTCAAACCTGTAGTCCACACTTATCGTCGTGTACGAACACTAGCAAAATAGTATGGTGGGTACTCATGAGCAGCGCTTATGCTACACGCACGAAAGTCAGCTTTTAATTAAGTATCTCCAAGTACGAAAGGCCTTTCATTTGATAGAAATTCAAATTTTGAAAATAAACTGATTCTTTAGAAGACTTTCAAATCAGACAATGTTGTCAAAGGAAAATAAGTGCGGTAAATATGCAGCATTCTGAATCATATGCATAGTTTATTGAAATAACACTTATTTCAATTTGTTACAATAAATGGTAAAATTTTAGTAACGAGTACCACACTTAATACGCACAGTTACCAAAAACCGTGTTTCTTTTTTAAACTAAGCTAAGAACTAAGAACCTAAAAATCTATAGCAAAATATGTTCTAAGGTTCTTAGTTTAGGTTAAAATATAAATTAGTCTACTGACAAACTGCTTTGGCAGTTTAGTGGGTGCTTGTAATGAAGAATATTGCTCAAATCCTATTTCATTATTATAGGTTATGGTTTAATCAAGATGACAAATGGCCGCCAAACAAAAGACATAAACAATTAATTTTGATTTGAACAAAATAGCTACATTTTAAATAGCACTATTTTCCATCTTCGATAACAGAAATAGTCGTTTCTTATTGTTTGTATTGAATCAAAGTGTTAATTAAAAAAAAAAATATGCGTATTTAAGTGTGGTAGACGTAAGTAAAATTGTACCTAAGAAACAAGTATTTACGTCGCGGGACATAGAAAAATACACATTTAAATGTAGTTTCTCATCTTCAGTTGACGCCATGTTGAAAGTTGTCAGTAAAAGCAAATACCCTATAATATTAATAGTATGTTTAACTCCAGTAAAACATTGGCAACATCAACAACTCTGGCCGCTAGAGGCGCTGGCGTAGCATATTGACATTGACATTCCTTCCAATGGCGGCATTGAATTTATTTAGTGCTTTGGTGACGTTTTTTTGCCCTTTCTAATTTGTATTTTCAAGAATATTAACAAAAAAGCATTCATAAAAATGCCCCAAAATGTAGGTTCATGCTATTGTCTAATGCTGTCTATTTTATCAAAATTCAACATAGCGTCTACTGAGAATGAAAAATTGTGGTAATTAAAATTGGAATTTAAATGCATTATTTTCCACAATGTAAAACCATGGTGGTTTGTTATAGTAATTAAAATGACACTGAATACTGCATATTTACCTGTTTTAGTTCATAAAAAAATTACATTTGCTTCTTCTTCCATTCCTAAAGAGTCGGAGTGCAAAATATACAAACTGAATGAGAAAAAAGTTTGCTATTGAAATTGATTAATCATATGGCGCCATACGGACGTCAAGTTGTTAAAAAATCTGTTTGTGAAGAGTCGAATAAGAGCGTTGTATTTAAACTGCACGCCAGTTTAGCTTTGTTAGATTGACAGCTTTAAATGTGTCAAGTACATGTCATTGTTGAAAATAGAAGTTATGGAACGTTACACAAAAAAAACAACGCTTTATCATTGTGAAGACTCGTTATAAGTATGGAGAAAGATATTCGGAAACAGTAAATAATAATAAAATAAAACAATTTAATTTAAGTTCAGCGCTCATGTTAGGAAAAATGTCAATAAGGATAAACGTAATGTACGTTATAAGTTTTTTTATGTGAAACCGCGTATGAGTCCCAACCGTCTGGAGCCAGTGAGACTATAGCATCCCCAATCAGGGTATGTTGTGAGGTTGAAGGTAGTGTGGAGGGGAAGGAGATGGAGAGGAGGAAGGTGGGGAAGTATCTGGCTATTCAGATCTGGTCACCAAACACGGCAACGTTTTAATTCTGAATGGTGGTCTTACACCAGGGCGATACCGAGAGTATCTTCCACTCCGGGAGGTGTCGCAATTATACTATGTGTTATGTTAAATGAGTAATTTGTGAAATAAGACAAAAATGATCAAATAAATTAACTTTCGCACGGTGGGATTTGAACCCGTGACTTTCTGCTTGCTAGTCGAGAACCTTACCCCTCGACCACGGAGTCCATCGTAGATGGCGATAATTTAAATATTTTATTAAAATACTCTTTTTTCAAGTCATGCTTTAAAATTATAGAAGAATTATTTGTTTGCGCCAGTATATTACACAATATGAATATATAGTTTTGTTTATTTTTCGGAATAACTTTATTGAGTAAAACCTCAAATTGTAATATTTAATTATTGAAGACAATATTAGCGATTTCTAAACGAAAATCGCTAATATTGTCTTCAATATAGTTTTGTCCCTATAAGAACTAATTTCTTTCAAGAAAGGCTTACATATGCAATATTAGATTGAATCATCGATACAATATTGAAACTGCATGCATTTCTTGAAAGAATTGATTTTATTTTACGGATAAAACTATTTATTCATGTTCATATTACGTATGTACAGGCGCAAACAAATAATTCGTCTTAATCAGGTAAGTTTTTAGATTCTCACGGCCAAAAGCATTTTTGTTGTTTGTTTTTGGGGTGTTATGCCGTGTTGCGCTAACTCCTTCTTTAGCCGACGTTTCGGACAGCGTTGCAGTGTCCATCATCAGGGCAGATCCGGTAGATCCGAAGATGTGTAAAGAAGGAGTTAGCGCAACACGGCATAACACCCCAAAAACAAACAACAAAAATTCGTCTTAATATTTAAAAGCATAACTATTAATAAAAATAATTTAAAAACGCATAGATTATGACGGATGTTACATTTACCCTTAAGTCCCTTATAGATAGTAACACAACATGCAATGCAACAAATTAACATAGTATGTAGGTCGCTGTGTGTATCATCACAATGTGTGAGGATTCACGTTTGGTGCACGCAGAGCGTCCACATACGCAAGTGTTGCAACCTTTGTTACATTGCATGTTGTGTTGCTAATATCTGTAGGCAGCTTAACAGAGGCTAGTCGATCAATGTTATAATTCAACATTACAATATGCATTACCTTTCATATCTAAGTATCCACAAATTGATCGGTGGGTCTGATTTATCTTCATCACTTATTATTTATTATTAATGGAGGTTTCAAAAAGTATATTTTAAATTTTTTATGTCAACGAGGAAAACACATTTGATTATTTTAGAAATCTTATAAAAAAAAAAACTATAATTTAATTAGAATAGTCCAATCACTAATTCCACTCAAAAGCGCATGTAGCACAAAAAATAAAATAGTTATAATACCGTGTTTTGATCAAAGGCGTTATTCCTCTATTTTGGATAAAAAATATAGGCCTTAGTGTAAGCGTAATCATGTGTAAGCAATGACGTTACAATATATATATATATATATATGGACGCGCTGTAGAAATCTCGAAGTTGGAAGCAAAAAATACTTCTATTGTATTGCTTTCGATTTCGTAGTTTTAACACCAGAAAAAGCCAAGGAATAACATTTCATTTGTAAATAAACATAAATTACTTATTATTGGCGATTATTATCAATAATACAATTTATTGTTTCCCGCTCCAAGATTTTATGTGTCTTATGTACAAGATGTAAAGCCGACTAGAGTATAGGTCTGCCAAGTTACGAAGTCACTGCTGTCGCTAAGTAAACTTCACTGTTTAAAATAGTCAAATCACCCTGTTTATTTATATGCTTGCGGTAAAACAACATACAAATCAGCAGTAACGAGTATCAACAACAATCGCCGCCATTTGCAAACTGTCGTTGCTCTATTATGGCACGGCACAGACTTGAACACTCGACACCTCAAAATCCATCAGGCGCCCAGGCCAGTACTCTAGTCGGCCTTGGGGTGGTATTCGACTTATGAATACGAAAACGCAGCACGGTCCTATCATTTATTTCATTTATACACATATTTTTTAATGTCTATCTTCGTCATGCATGAACAACGTTTGAATAAAGAATTTACTGGAAACATAAGAGTGTTTCTTACTTGCCACATATTACCTTAATTTTGTGAAACAATTACAAGTCTAGATGTATTGTAACGTCATTAGTGTAAGCGTTGCACGGAGGTTCGAACAACTAGGATTATTTTTGCTTTCCAAAAATGTGTGGAATAATGCCTTTGACCAAAACAGTCATATGTTATATTAATATTGTCAATAGAACTTCAATATTTTCTTATGTTTAATTAGATATTGTCTTTAGATTCTAATTCACTGCCATCGGGCCACTCGTGTTGTCTTTCTCACTATTTAAATTTCACAGTACTGGAGAATTCCGCTGGTCAGAGAGCCCGGGGGTCTATTGCACCCACAGCTTTGGAGAGTTACATCGCAGAAGAGAAGATGAATGAGAGGATATATGGATGCAGCCTGGCTATTCACATCTAGCATACAGACATTATCACAAAGGAAACTTTTTTCCACTTTTGACTCTACCCAATCAACTTGCTGTTGGGATTTCACTCCCTGCAGCTCAGAAGGGGAGAGGGAGGGACTGCCACGGCCACTTTGGAAAGCATAAGTCCTATTGTAACAAGTGTAGCATATACTGTTTCATCTTCATCCCTGTAGGACCAACCTGCCAATGTGAATACCGCACAAAAGTCCTAACTGCTCCCTAAACCAGTTTCTGCCGCCGGTGCTGAATAGAATCACATATGATGTTGATATATTTGAGGTCAATGAGGAGAGTTTCAAAAGAGAAACCCTTTTGATTCTTGCAAAAATTTCTCCTCGTTGATGCGACCTGCAAGCTCTTGTCATCGCATAACTTCCCCCTGTTGAATGTTCTTCCAACATTCTTCTTCCATTTCGGAACAATCCCATGATCCACCAAGTCTTCTGCTGATTTGGATCTCTCATTTGATAATTTACCAATTGTAAGGGAAGAATGGCACTGTCACACATTGAGGTGGCACCTTGAGGTGTAATCATGGAGTATACCATGGGTGGCAGCCTTCAGTTTGCATCATCAGTGCTGGAAAGAGTGGCCCTGTGGGACGATACGGGTGACACCATGAGGTGACCTTCAGTTTGCATCATCTGTGCTGGAAAGAGTGGCACTGTGGGGTGACACAATGGGATGAAACCTTGGCGTGACACCATGAGGTGAACTTCAGTTTGCATCATCCGTGCCGGTAAGAGTTGCATTGTGGGGTGTCACGATGGGATGACACCTTGAGGTGACAATATATGTGAAACCTTGGGGTGACACTTTGGGGTTATATCACAGTGATACCATCTCTCAGTTTGCATCACTTGCCACACACCAAGAGGTATCAACTTGTAACGTCGCACTAAGAATCACCGCCAAACTCCAGCGGACTTACTCCTCACGGCGTGTGAAGAAGTGACCGCGCCGGGACTGGCGATATGGGACTCGGTGCTACTGCTAATCGGCGTACACGATGAACTGGCGCGAGTCTTCAGGCGACTCGAGCTGCACAAACTGTGCGGTGCCGCGCGAGTCATAGCCACTGATGCGGCTCATGCTGCTACTGCCGCGGGATCTGTAAAAACATTGATAAATATAAGCATACTGCTGAAAGCTACATTCAAACCTCTACCACTTTCTCATGAACCAAGCGTCTCAACGGATGGTCCAAAACTGTTATGTTCAAATGCTAAAATAATAAATAGCACATTGTAAAAAATTATGAATGCTGGTATATATTTGCAAAGACAGGATTGTACTACATATTGTGATATGACACTAGAATCTCACCCAGTCGAATTGTTTTCTTTTTTTTAAATTTTTCTTTATTTAGTGCAATGTTTATTACAGTAATTGAGAATATTTCGACCACCATGCTAGGCATATGCCCGCGTTGTGGTGGTCGATTATATATAAAGTACATTAAAATAATGTAAAAGAATATATCAAGTATGAAATGTAGAAGAATTTAAAAAAAATAACTGTGACATCGCCATTTAGAGAATGTTGTGAGGATGAACCAATGGGGTTGGGAAAGACATGGAGGGAGATTGGGAACAGTGGTGTGTGTCTTTTTAGTGTGCTACAGTGCTAACATTGAAAAATTAAGACATTATTGATGTTGTTGTGGCAGAAAATGATATAATTTTATTTTATTTGTTTTTATTGAAAGAAGATTTTTAAGAAACCGTGCAGAGCACCGTCAAACTGATAACTACTGAAAATCTTCACACAATAAACTAAGGTTTTGATAAAAAGTGGGTTTTAAAAAAAAAATTGATTGATTGATTTGTCTTGGCTGGTGAACTAAAACTTGGTGTTCAATTTATATTTAGCGTAATTTGTGTTCTGTCTAGCAGTTGTCCTAGAAAAGCAAGCCAGTCTTTCAGCTAAACAAATCAATAATTTGGAATTTTATCTGAGCACTCAAAAGTAGTTGTTGGAAAGTGGCCAATAAAGGAAGTCACTTTTCCATCCAGAATGGTAATGGTGGTCTTTCATCGAGATTTATTCATAAATATACAAACTTCATTGCTTTCAAATGTTATTTCTTATTATGGTAAAGGGTGGTACACACGCAAAGCTCACATCAACAGATAATATAAAGCACAATAGCGCTCGCCATACAATCCCATACAGACCCGACACACGTAAAAAGATAACGCGCTATAAGTGTGGTTCTGAACTTCGCTAACCGAATTTATTTTACGTAACCGCTCCCGACGCGATAATTTGAAAAGTTATGCGTCCCCCTCTCCGCCGTAAAAAGAAGAGGGGGTCATTTTAATTACGGAGCTACCAACTAAGTTCCGTGTTCCCTTTGACAGCCATGACAAAAGCAGCCTAATAATGCATTTCTTATTTATTATGTTAGCTCATATCGTCATGTGTGCTAGTAAATTTAGAAACATAAAAAAAAAACTTTATTTGGCAAACATACTTAACATATATTTAAAATATAAATATAATCAATATTTGAATTTGAAGTAAACAAATTTTCGCCCTTTCAAAATTAATCATATTTTTAATCTCAGTATGTTTATATGGTAATATCATTCGGTTTTTTGATAAAGTTGGACGGCCTGATACCTACATAGAGAAGCTTCTAGTTTGTTCGTTTGTTGATTGTTTTCCTGGGTAATCTGGTTTGCTCTCGTCAGCTCTCGTGCTCTCTTCTCGTTCCCTGCCCTGGTGTTGGTCCTTGCCTCATCATCTGAGGATGAGCTGTCCAACAGATCCAGCAATAGGCGACAAGTATCCATTTCGAAAACATGCTCAAGCTGTCAGTAAGTAAAGTTGTCACTTTGACAGATGAAATTATGTTCCTCGGCCGCTCTCGAATTCAACTGACCCCCTCTCCTACCATAGGAAGAAATACTTGATAGCGTCGTGTGTCGGTAGAAAAGATGATGCGCTGTACATTAACTTTTGATGTGAGCTTTGCGTGTGTACTAACTCTAATACTCTTCATTTACAACTGTTTGTTTCCTAAACAAAATAGTACGAAAAAAGGAAGTAAAATACAATACCAAATTTATTTAAATTCTATAAGTGAAAACTCCAAAAATTTTTAAAGGCTTGTATTTGCTCTCACTGGGAATTAAACTGGCAAACTCTCGTCACAGAGCAGAGCCAAGGATCTAAACGCTCTGTCACAGAGCACTTATATGATTTACATTTTATTTTAAAACATTTAACTCACCTTCATATTATGAAATAAATATTAACTTACTTGGCTTTGGCGTGTGTTAATATGTGTGACTTGAGGTTGGTGCTCTGTGCAAATTTCTTGTTGCAGCCGTCAAATGGACAAACGTACGGACGGTCACCCGTGTGAATGCGCACATGCGTCCTGCAATCAAAATAAAATCATGTCAACCCCGTCTAATGCAATCGGACGTACTAAATAAAGTGTTGAATACCCTGAAAGCCCAGTGGGCCGTCGCATGCAGTTAGGAAATGCAACTCCAGAAGGTGGGCCTTTTTGGACATTGGCCACCTAAGTAGCGCAGGACAGGCTCTGTGTCGAGACAATGGGTCCCCGACTCCAATAGAATAAGGGGATGAAGATGATTTGAGATTTCTCCACCTGATGGAGTATACTTTTTTTTGGGTATGCTTGGAATGAACCATCTACGCGTCGGAAGGGATGAGCACAGTGCATTGCGACACATTTCTTCCGACTGGTTCTAGGATGGTTTGAAAACTCGGCTTTCATGGTCATGCCGGTGGGGAGATATAGTGGTATAGTCGATTCCTACTTTTTTTACATTTATGTAAAGAAATAATAAATTTATCTAAAAACAATTCTGTAATGTTTTTAAATAATAAATAAATTGAATTGAATTTGAATGAGAAGAATTTTGTAAGGCACAGGTGTGTGTTAGAAGATGTAACTTCAAAACCAATTTATTTATTATGTGGAAGTGTGGCAGGCTATATGGTTCTCAATATAGACAATTACTTTCATGGGAATGTTCGACGCTCTGTAGAGAACCCGTGTGTACAGCGCGGATGTAAAATGTACACACTAAAGTTTAAATTTAGGCTTGTGTGAAAGAACTGAGAAACGTGTTGCTGCACTATGAATATTGTATGTCTTTGACACATACATGAATTACGGTGAATTTCTCTTAAAAAGTTTCCAAGGGACTGGCAAAAAAAAAACTTCTTAAGCAGGAAAACCTGTGGGATAAATTGGGCCATTTCCAGATTCAGTCTTCAAGGAACCGAAAAAACCAAATTTCTAAGCATTAAACTTCTTAAGCGTAAGTTAATGGTCTATTAGGCTTAGCACACACTGCGATTAAACGCAGCGGTTTTGGAATAGCCAAAAACGCCAGCCGCAGTGCGTGTTTGTACGCAGTTTGGTATTTTCAGCTATTCCAAAAGCGCTACGTTTAATTGCAGTGCGTGCTAAGCCTAAACCTCTGGAAAACCGTTTGTGCACCGGTGACAAGAATTTTTTCATATGCGATTTAAATCTGTATAAATTTTTTTAACAGAATGGCTTGCGCTTGAAACACTTTAGAGTTAATTTTTGATTTCAAGCATCTAGCCCCTCGGAAAGGGTCTGGTGTTCCAAACGTTAACCTGATCTACCGGCTGTCACACGTGTGATCCATCAGCGGATATCGAATGTGCCGCATGATGGAATAGTTTGCATTGAAAAAGTTCACCATTGTAAAGATTAAGAGTCCATTTAAAAAAAAATGTCACCACATGACTGACGATTATTAAGATCTCCTGACTATGTAATGGCTTGTAAAGTTCCTACGTGTGTTGCTCAATGATCACCGGATAAAACAGAACATGATAAAATAATAAGTTAGGTTACTTTAGTTTAAGCTTGTTCTTTTTATTCAATGTTCTGTTTTGTCATGGTACCAATTCCATCATACAAGGAGAAGAAAAGTGATGAGCTCACCGCAAATTAAAGTCTAGAGAGAATCTCTTCCCGCAGCCCTCGAAGGTGCACTGGAATGGCTTCTCGCCCGTGTGAACCAGTTGGTGACGTTTCAGCTTTGAGGATTCTACAAAAGCCTTGCCTGCAAAACATTTACAACAGAATATTATAACCAACCTAACATCACATGTCAGCAATATTAAACAACTTCATTAAACTTCAAAAAGAAAATAAAAAAGCTATTATGGCTAGACCGTAAGTCTTTTGGTATGCGCAGAAAGGGCGTGGTTTATCGGTAGTTCTCCAGCGCACATTGATGGCTTGCCGGACCACAATCGTCGCTCGCACCTCCCTTCATTCCGAACAACAGCTTGGAACAGTATTTTATTTTTCAAAATCAATTGAAATCTGGTATGAGTCGAGAATCACTGTTCTAACCCAATTTCAAAATTTTATAATGTCGCCTAGTTGTTATTATTATAATTATACACTTCCCCAATAGAATTCACACATTGGGAGAGGGTAGGAATTAAAATAATCAGGAGTCAAAAGAAGATATGGCATGGAAACGTTACCGAGCTATGGCCAAATTGCACCAACTATCAATGCGGCTAGGCAATCAAAGCTATTCGTTTGGTGTGTAGTTAGAAACAAAGGCGGGGTGCCGCTGAACGTTGAACACGGTAGAACCGTGTTGACGAAATTGTCGTGGATGCGGTTCCATACTAATGATGGTTCATGGTCCACCTCCATTGTTTCTACTGTGTTATGAATAGATTAGATGAAGGTGACAGAGTGACTTACCGCATTCAGCGCAGACGTGAACGCGGGGTCCGTGCGTGTGCAGGTGCTTGCGCATGGCGCTGTTGTCCCGGAACATCTTGGTGCAGCCCTTGTGGGGGCATGCTGCCACACCCGCGCCACCCAAACAACAAACAACAACCATATTTAATACAATATCACTCATTACATTACATTATGCACACGTTTTACATCAAATAGAAATGTGCATCACCTCGGAGTTGCCACGAGAGAGGGAAAGTGTGGCAAGTTGGAAAAAGTAATAAACTGGAATAAAGCGCAAAAGAGCAAGCTCTCTCGCACAATGGTAAAATTAGGTTTCAAATATTGGTTTAACAATCGCCAATATTGTCTTCAATATTACTAATTGAGTTATTACTCATTAAATTATTCCAAAAGATAAAAAATAAATATGTATATAATTTAGTGTAACTTTTATGTCGGAATAGGTATCACAAATACAAACGCAGTCCAAGTTGGTTATAACGAGCACGAGGAGACCGACTAAATATGCTCCTTATAGCCGTCAATCGTTACATCCAAATCGGTTAAGTCGTATGTACCTACCTACCTGCCTCTACTATCAATATATTCGCAAAAGTACAGATATTTTCAAAATAGGAGTAGGTTTATCAATGATTGTTTTAAAGATTTCGCTTTCGATTTCTTGCTTCTTTCTCAATTTCCTCGTCAAAACAATCTACGCATTATAACTATCATCACTTGGTTTAAGGCTTCCAAGAAAAATATCGCTAAATCTTATTATCACTACGTTGTGCATACTGTACCTACAGCTTGTAAAATAGCACTTGTCATAAATAACTATCTTGCTGGATTGTTTTAGTTTTCAGCTGTAAAATTTTACTTGTCACAAACCAGTGATACACAACTCGAGGCCCCATTCTTGCGGCCCGCATGTCAATTTCATACGGCCCACATTTGAAGAACCAGTTTGCATAACACGAAATCTAAAAAAATCTCTTGAATATCGCTGTCAACCCCCTCTGCTGAAAAAGTTGTGCATCACTTACATTTGCAGGGATGTAAGTACTCGTAACTATGTACCTTCATAATCATATTTATTGGTTTTTAAAACAAAATTCACAATGAGGTGTAATACAAAGAAGACATAAAAAGGGAACAAATTTTGGAAGCTCAAATTTCGCATGACTTTTGCAGATTTCATGACAATTTTACATTATACCCAATGGATAGCAATGGTTCACATAGCCGACAATCTTACACAGGTGGTGCCATAACAATATGTATCCGTCTGTGGCGGCCGCTAATTCCATATCTATAGGCATGTATATATTTGGTGCCCAATGCAAAACAATGTGTCGGGTAGTACCTACCTGCTTACAGCGTTACTACCTATGTTAGTACTTTGCGTGTTTGGATTTGGCGGCAATCACCAGAAGGATCTAGTCTATCGCTTAGGCATTATTACAGCGCCGCCGAACAATCTGGATTATGCGAGGGTTCGTCAATTTACCGGTAGTCTCGCGAACCTTCCATCGTCATCAGCCGAGTTATTTAAAGAGACCCGGCGCGGACCAGTACACAGTACAGTACCAGCAACCTTGACACAGATACAGAGTTAATTGCCTACGTTACACGCGTGAAATTATATCTCGAACTTTCCTTTGTAAAACATTCTGCTTGTGTTTCTACGTTTATTTTCCGATGCATTATAATGAACCGTTAGAACCGAATTGAGTCGTAATTTATTAATATTTAAGAACACAAACTATAACGACACGTCCATCAAAAGATAGGAAATTCTTGAATAATTCCCAACTATTTTTTCAGACCCAAGGACCCGCTGTATTCAGAAATTGTGTTTACAAAATTATTTGCTCGTTATATCAGCGAATCGACCTCGTTATAACAGTCAACAATTATATGAAGATAAGGCTGAACTAAAATAATGTTTTGTAATTGCTCATTATAGCCGTGATCGTTATAACCAAGTTCGACTGTATTGTAAAACCAGCATTTAAAAAAGAAAATTTACAATCATACAAAAGTATGATAAAATTAGCGGTACGTATCTATTATTGTTTGCGAGTACAGGGCGGTTAAGCAACTGACCTATGGTCCTGTCGAGGCTGTCTTGCGGCTGTTTTTTCACACGCACCCTGTGGCCGGGACGTGCAAACTCCGCTAGCTGCTTTGGGTCTGAGAGGTCTAAACCTGAAAACAGAATGAGATTAATGGTTGGAAGTGGGTTCTTAACTATTTATTTATTCCTTATCTACATGGCTGTCACATATGTGATCCATCGCAGGCTATCCCCATAGGCAAATATCTCACATATCGTCGCATAAATTCGTAGACTGCGTAACTCCAAATTTTTCGAAAATACGTTTTTAATGTCATCTGGTGTTAAAATTAGACCCGCATCGACTAGTAAAACTCGAAAATTTAAAAAAAAATTAACCTTTTAGATAAACACAAATTAGAAAACCATTTAACAAATTAGAGTGCCATTTTTACTCGCGAATACTTCGTAACTCCTTAATTCAGTATTGGCCGGAGAGCCGTGCACGCTTGTTGTGTTTTTGACTGAGGAAATTTATTTACGGTGTAATAGTTTTACCGTGAAATTAACTGAGATAAGTTGATTAATCAATTTTGAACATTTTATAACCTTAATTTTAATTGTGAAGTCACGAATAGTGTTTTGTATCTGTAGTCTAAACTGACGTCTTCTGCACCGTGTGACGCTCTGCCGTAGCTCTCTTGTTTTATGTGCCTCTGCGGTTTCGTAAATACCTAATAGGTCCTTGTTCTGTGATTATCTCTTCTTCAAGGTCACCATCTCTTTGCAAGTGGATCTCCTCCTGATGCATATCCGGATCCGGTTCTTCACTGTCCTCTTCAAACAAACCCAAAATATTTACGTGTGAATATGTCGTTCAACTATACCGTTTCCAGCTGGTCGGTATGCCGCGCAAAATCTTTGACGAACATTCCATCTCTTACACTTATCTGTAACACTGTAGGAACAAAATGCAGTACCATTGTCCATGAGAACTACTTTGGGCGGGCCTCTTTCCCGAAACACTTCTTCCAAATGTCTGATAATCGAAGCTGCATTACCTGACTCGATTTCCCGCCACACGGCAAATCTACTTGGACCGCAATCGATAAATGTGAGTAAACATTTCCTACCGAAATGAGTAACATCAACTGCCAAGCGACTCCAGGTTGTCACAACATTAAGATTACCCGCTTCATGGGATGATGGTGGAGGGTCAATTGTCCTGCATTGTATGCAGGAACGCACGCATCTATCGACGTCCTTTCTTCTCGCCTCGGGATCGACCAGCCGGGCAAGATGAAGCGTTCACTTTACTCCAAAGTGATGCTGAGCATGAAGAGTTTCTACGCTTGTTTGCACATGTTTGCTCACCAGTTCCACTTTCAAGTCTCTCCCACCTATCTTCACACTCTGAGGAGTCTCTTTCACAACGTTTCCTGTCATGGCTACTCCTTGCCCGGGTCTTGCAAATCCTAGTAAGTACATCAGTTTTATTTCTACAGGACAACAAGGGTGATCGACAATGTCAGATCAAATTCTTCTACAATCTCCTTCATCAACTCCAAGCGTCACTTAACGATCATCTCTGACACGACTACTCCCGGTCAGTGTAGATCTCACCCAGCACAAAACCGTCGCCGAATCTGTAATGATCTCCAGAGTTTGAAGATTTCACTTGAGAGTCAGATTTAATCCCTTAAGGAAGGAAAAGTACCAGCATTTACAAGACTTAAAACAGACATTAGAAAAGGATTACCACTCCTTTAACGATAACCTTCCGCATCATTAAAATCATTAAAATGCATCTAAATAGACTGCCTTGACATACACATACATTGTTGTGTTTTATTTTGTAAATGTAAAATTCCTATCTCCCAAATTTTCCGCTAGGTTGTTCATAAAACTGTTCGCAGAAAAGTATGTATCTTTTGTAAAATGCGTATCTCCATTCTCGGTTTTTACGTAAACTTCCTAACTCCGATTTGAAATAGAAAGCCTTAACTTACAAAAGTTTAATGATTGAAAATAAATTTCCAAATATATTATATGTTCGAAACATAAATAAAAAGAATAAGCCGTCTTTAATTTTTTTTCACTACGAGGTTTTTTGTGCCTCCTGTAAAATTTTACATTTGGGAGTTACGCATTCTACGAATTAATGCGACGATATGTGATCTGTGAAAGTTCAGTAAAGCACACTGAATCTCAGTTAATCTTGAGTTAGATCATATTAAAAAAAGATAATAATTTTGTGATGTCTCTGTGAAACTCCACTTTAATTGGAATTTGCTTTGAATTTCAAAATTAGAACTGATGGTCGGAACAATTCAGACAACCAAAAAGTAGATACCAAAATTATTTTATTAGTGAATAATTCTATATTTTCAATGTGTATCTCTTTTGTTAAAATTTTGACATATTTGTAATTTTTAAAGTTTACTTTTGGAAAATGGTGTTCATTCGAAATGAAAATTTCCGATCTTCTTTTAAAATGCAATGATTCTGAGATAATTTTTTTTTTTAGTAAATACTTTCAGCTTCATGATTTTTCATGGGTGTGCACTAGATCATAATGTAATATTTGTGCTATAATACACAAAAATGTTTGTTATGATTGAATGATTAACGAAAAAAAAAATATATATATATATAGGGTGTATAGGCACGTACCCGACAAACTTTAACCAGCTACTTATTAAAAAAAAATGTTACCGGACAGCAGTGCCCATAACATTTTTTACTCCAAATGTGCTAAGGAATAGCTGGTTAAAGTTTGTCGGGTATGTGCCGATACACCCTGTATATATATATATATATATTGTGACTTCTGAAAACAGCGCCCCTGTCTGTACAGTGTAAATATGGAGGAACTATCGTCACCAGGTTGCGCAGCATTGTAAGGTGGGTTAAGGTAGGAATTTATTGATGGCAGTCTTGAAGAGGCCCGGAGTATATGAAGGAGGAAAAGCAGATGATATGATCTTGCATGGTCACTAACCAGGTATTCCATCAGCGGGTATTTTTTTCCCTGTCATATATTCCGTGTAGTCGGGGTCTGGCTCCGGATTGGATCCCTCATCTAGAAAACAACATAAAAAACTTTGATTAATTATACAATAAAACCCCTTCAAGTCCACCTACAAATATTTCTGTACAAAAACTGTTTTAGCTCTGGTGTATAATAAATTAACTCATTTTCAATTTTATACTAAGGTTTAATGAATAATTAAGAAATACACAATTGTGACAATTGGAGCAATCTTGACAAAGGTAATAAATAGCTAGTTGTAGGTACAGATTTACTTAAAATAGTAGTCACGATAGCCCAAAGTAAACTAAAGAACACTTGTTGTGGCTCTCAAAGCATTTGGATTATAGTATGTTAGATAGAAATATTAAATTGCTTAAATCTTACGAGACAATAAAGCGATCGTCTCTTTCGGAAGTGCAGCGTCATTACCCTGATCCACGACTCCGGATGAAGCCCTCAAATCCAAATTTAAGTTTTGTATGAAAAGACAGCGCAGCTGTTCCCCTTAATGTGTTTACATATTTATAAAAATTGCGTATATCCTGTGTAATTTCCCCAGGTTAAATTCAGAGAAATGTTTTTTCTCTCTCAAATGCTATATAATAAAGAGTGGACGGAGGTGACAAGATATATTACCATCATCCTCTCCGGTGGCCCACATGGTGACGCTGAACTCCCCCTCCATGGTCTTGATCTGCACCTGCTTCTGCTCCCAGCGGCGAGCGGGGGCCTGACCGGCGCGGACTGTGGCCACGCCCCCACCCGCCCCCTCTGCCTGCACCTGCAGCCCCCCCACTTGCTGGTGCGAAGGGTGCAGCTGTTGCTGGACATGCTGCTGCTGTTGCTGCTGCTGGTGGGATCTGGAAATAGAGATGGCATGTCAATTAGCGATGGGTCATGGCTCATTTTATTAAGAGCGAGAGCCATAGTACCAGCTCAATATTTTCATATGGGTAAAAGAGTCACTCAATTGAACGACGGCTCAAATGAATGGGAGTCGTCAGCACAAAGCGTATGAGCAATGAGAATACTGCGCACGGCCGATACGGCTCTCCCGCTACGGCTCACCCCGATACAGCTCCCACTCCCACCTCCCAGCGTAAGTGAATGAATGATCTTTCGACTCTTTGGACTCTATATACAAGGTTTTCCAATAAGAGGTGTTATTTTGGTATTCAATCATAAAAGATCAATGGTGTCGTTGCTTGTGTGGCACGTAGCGCTGTCTTGTTGAAAGTAAACGTTGTCCAGATCAATACAATCCAATTCTGGCCATAAAATATCATTAATCATCTCTCGATAGCGCAATCCATTCACCGTAACTGTTGCTCCAGCCTCATTTTCGAAAAAGTAAGGTCCAATGACTCTGCCGGACCATAAACCGCACCAAACAGTCACACGTTGAGGATAGAGAGGCTTTTCAACAATAACTCTTGGGTTTTCCGAGCCCCATATGCGACAATTTTGCTTGTTGACGAAGCCACCGAGGTGGAAATGGGCCTCATCACTCAAGATGATTTGCATTTGATTCACTCAAGTGAATTTTAATAATTTCAATGCGTTGCTGAAGAGTGTATCGTTCCATTTTTATTAATGGCGTAGTTTCTACTTGTCAAATGTCAAAAAATGACAGCTTCAAAAGTAAAATCTACCGAAATAGCGGGCTATTCAAAATAACACCTCTTTTTGGAAAACCCTGTATTATCGAATGGATAAGATGATAAGATGCTAGGTGGTTAGTAGGTGTAGGTAGTTATGTCCAAGTCCAGATGTCGGACTGTCAGACGTCGTTCACTTTTCCGAGTATGTAATAACAATTGATTATTTTAATGGCACTATTTTTCTAAATCTATATCTTGATAAAAAAGAGTAACCGTTCAACTGAGCAGTGATACAGTTTACCATGAGTCGTATGGATACGGCTCATCAAAAAGAGTTAGCTCAATTGTGCAGCTCATTCATAAAAGACCCATCACTAATGTCAATACATATGCATATGTACAGATATGTCAATATAGAGATGGAATGTTAACCAGGAGATAGTATGTCAATGTAGAGACAGCATGAAAATAGATATGGTATGATAACCAAGAGATGTTATGACATAAGTTTTACCTTTGTGTCCTTAAAAATTTTAACTAGTAGTTATGTAAATAGTCCTCGCGTCCAAAAAAGTGGGGTAATTGCTTCTCCATCTCCTCGTAATCACCTGATATTATGTAGTCCAGGCGCCGTATAGACGGTGCAGAGCGGGTCCATGCCCACCTCAGTCCCCTCCTCCTCCAGCTGCTGCATCCCTATCACCTGCTCCTCCACCTCCTCGTACTGGTCCTCCGTTATGTACTCCTCGTACTGGGAGGTCTCGATCTCCTCATACTGAAATGGGAGATATACGGAAGATAAGCATTACAATCGACCGACTTATACCTGGTTTTCACCCTTCAAGGTGTTCTAGGCCATTATTTCAAATTATGGAGAAAGGGAAGGTGAATTTACATATTAATTTTATTTAAATGGGCAAATTTCATAATTATATGGAAGATTGGAGTCGAGTTCAGACTTAGAAGAGATGCAATGTTAAATGGAGCGGAGGCAATTTTAGACAAGGCTTGATAGAAGAGAGGAGATTTGTTTAGAGAGAGACAGCCAAAAAAATATGTGGTCTAAGCTTCGCATTTCTCGACAACAGAAATTCCAGAATCCAGTTTGAAGGATCTTATGTAACAAGTTTTCATGCTTAAGAAGTTTTGTTTGTTTCAGTCCCTTAAATGCAATGCAAAAATGTAACAAAGAAACACATATGTATAAGGTTTTCCAAGACAAAGTTTTTTTTACATCTCTTTGAAAAACTTTATTAGAGAGAGGGGGAGTATAACAAAGTAGTGAAGTAAAGTGTAACCTCGATGCCGACTTCATCGTCCCCCATTTCCACCATGCCGTCGGAGATCTCCACCTCGCACATGATGTCTGCCGCGTGCCCCGCCATGTCCTCCAGATCTGCAACAAACAACGCCAAATTATTACTGTATCATCCATTTATATGTCCACCCTAGCGGCTAATTAGGAGCTGCCTCACATCCAGGAGACCCTTTTGGACTGAAGGCGAAACTCTGTTTCCATCACGACACTCCCCTGAAGAGTCGTTGCGGACATGAAAAACAAGCGCCTTATTGTGGACCCAACTATAACTGCAAGGGTTCCCTCTCTCTCGGAAGACACGGACCTTAGTAAACCGCATCCGGTGCAGTCACAGCCGTTGTGAACACATGATGCATAAATGGGGCCTAAAGGATTCTGAATTGTGTGAATGCCGACATTTCAAACACCAGATTCAACATTGTAGAAGTATGTCCCCTTCATCTGTTCCCCGGAGGCACATCTACGCTGAACAAAGTGACTCCCGATACAATCAACTGGCTGAACTGTAGGGAGGAGGCGAGATGGCAACACCATAGCTGTTTGATTCAAAGTTCATTCGGCGGCTCCATCTCATTGAGGTGGTTGAGCAGAGGTAAAAATTAGAGTGATGTCTGAAGAACCGCAAACGACTATGCAAAGAGCCGTAGTCTGCCGACCCCTGGTCTAGTCAGTTCATAATAAGTTAGAGGATTAAAAAATATATACAGGGTGTCCGGCGGTAAAGTGCACTAAATTCAGGAGGTGATTGTATGTGACAGTACAAGTAAAAACTTACTTGTATTATCACGTAAATTAACTTTTTTCGAAATTCTAACTTTTGGTGGTACTTTTCAGGTATAAATGTAGTATTTGTCCTGAATGTGGGTCTTGCCTTATTATTGCGCTGTTGCCAAATCTACCGTCCCGGGCCCAAGCGCTATCATTCTGGCAGTCTAAATTGCCGCGCTTCACATCAACAACTTTTATTCACAAAGGATCTGATAATTTAATGTATCTAACAGTGTTTAAATTTAAAAACTTGATTGTTTTAATCCAAACTGATAATGTAGTGTCTTTATCTTGTGCATTTAAAGACTTACTTAAAAGAACATCTTTACTCAGTGCGTGTTTTCTCCAAAGATTTACCTCTACCATTGTGTTTATTTATGGGTAATTTTAATTACTGTGATAATGTCTGACTTCACCCACAAAGAATGGGCAGACATTCATTGTGTTTACGAGCTATGTGATGTAAATTACACATGGAAAGTGGACATTTTAAAAATTCGTTTAATTATTCAAAAGCACTGACATTAGCAAGTACATATAAATGACATAGTTAAATAATTTTATCGTTCAAAGTATTACTACATTTTGTTAATTTTAGTACAGTTCTCTTTTGAATTTGGTTTAAAACATACTAATTGTAGCATAATTGTAAACGTCAAACACTCGGCAAAATGCTATTGTTTACTTGCGTTTCAACGGATACGGGCCATTTACAACGTTGCCACCTCGTTCTCGGCAACTTCAGAGCGAATTAGTTTGTCCTCAGACTAAGGATTTTCAGTAGGTTTGTCTATTTGTACGGGTAAAAATAGTTGGAATTTTGGAAATAGTTATTTCCCTTTTTTACTCCTACCTACATGTAGAACCACCTCCCGAAGTTAGTGCACTTTACCCCCGGACACCCTGTATAAATATTTGGAGAGCGCCGTTGGGGTGGTTTTTCACAAAAAATGGCACAATACAAATATTATTATTTTGGATTCTTAGTTTGGGTAATATTTTTTTTACAGTAGTTGGAAAAATGGGAGGTTTTTTTTAATAAGGTTAGCTATTTCGGGGAAACTTCTTACGATATAAACATGAAATATATGGTAAACAGAAAACAATCGCAAAAGAATAAATCATAGTTTTTGTACCATTTTTTTTTTTTTAGTTTTTTTCACTTTATTTTTGTTTTTGCTAAAAGTGAGTATTTCAATTAAATCAAATTGTTAATTACGTACCCTCTCCCCCTGCTGTGTGTAAGATATCTAAGATATCTAAGATATCTCAGTTATTTTCATTAAAGTGTTTTATGTTTACTTAAGTTTTTTTCTGTATGTAACATGATTTTTATGTGGAAACTTCACTGGTTAATTTATGGGATATTTTTTTTAAAATTAAATTTATCAAATCCTTACTAAGCCAGACTGGGTATATAAAGGGACAAAGTGCTTTACATGATTACTTAGAATTAAGTAGAATTGTTCAGTATTATGATGTAGATCATCAATTTCCAAGAAAGACCAATCAACCGATTTAAGCGAGTCACACATACCCGAGTAATCTGCAATTCTGAAATTATACCTTAATCTTGTAGGCTTCAGATTTTTTTCGCCGAAGTCTGTTATACAAATATTTAGTGGAGGATGATGGATGTCAGGGAGAATGATAACTTTACTCACTTTGATATATTGAGAATTGAAGAAAACGAGATCCAAAACATGATTGTTAATGTTTCTAACAAGATTATGTTGAGTTAAGTTTCAATATATTCACATGTCAAATATTTTTCACTTTCCGAGGCAGTTGTGTTAAGTGTCGGACAATTCGGGGTCATGCAAATCCCAATTTACGTTTGGAAGATTGTAATCACCTACAGCAATAAATTTGGCTTCAGGATATTTTGTTTTAAATAGTTCTACATCTTCATAATGCTTTTTATATACAACAGTATTGGCCGAAGGCATGCATATCCATACTGAACTAATTATTATTTTCTCACTTTTACATTTCACCAATACAAACAATTGTACAATGTTACTGTATTTTGTGTTTAATTTCTTCAAAGTAAATTTCTTTTTTATTGCGACGAGGACACCCCCTCCTCTTG
This sequence comes from Hesperophylax magnus, assembly GCA_026573805.1. NCBI lineage: Eukaryota > Metazoa > Arthropoda > Insecta > Trichoptera > Limnephilidae > Hesperophylax > Hesperophylax magnus. The sequence continues at coordinate 3,571,601 of JAIUSX010000184.1, read as the reverse complement.
ACTTAGAACTGGTAACACGGTTTCTGTCCATCCTATAAACGTTATAAGATGATAATGCTAGTTCAGAAGAATTGATGGATGGATCTAACCATGTTTCAGTCAGTATCACGGCTTCACATATTATTGATGGCATACAAATTCTAAGGTGGTCGAGCTTTGTACCGAGCCCTCTCACATTTTGATAGTATAGGTTTAGTTGTTTGAGCCTTCACGAATTTTGGTATTGAGTTTATATATTTAATGGTGATGTTGGTTTTGCCATTTTTTATTCTTGATTCCAGTTCACTAAGTAAAAGAGCAAGTTCATTTCTTTGTAGATTAGTGGGGTTATTCGTCTTCAACTTTGCTCTGTTCATCAGAATGGATTTGTAAGATGTTGCATCTTTAAATTCAATCTTATGGGCCTAGTTTGGTCAGGTTTCTTGATTCCCAACCGGTGTATCTTGATCTCGTTTGAATTGAAGATGTTTTTAAATCCCTCTAGGGAAGATGAAACCTTTGTATATGATTCTCACTGAAGTCGACTGAGAATTGCTCTTGGGGATGTTGAATAGTATAATGTTTTTAGATCTTGACTTCCTTTCCTCAATTCGGTTAACATCTCACAGATGTCGGTCTTACTATTTACGGGTGACACATGTGGCTGGACAATTGCTTGACTCTTGAAGGTGGTCAGTTCGCCAACTACAATTACCATAGTAACAGCTATTTCTCCTATTGTACACAAGAAGTATCTCGTTTTCGGTGTTATTTTAGCTATTTGGGTATATGTGAAATTGTTAGCTGGGTCACTGAAAATTGTTAACAGTTCAGTTATCATAATCTTTGCTTCTGTCATGCACTTTAAAGATTTTTCTTGTAAATCTATAGTGAATAAGAATTTTAAAAAATTAACGAAAAATAGATGCACTTGAATAGCGCTGTGACAAGCCTGCGGCGTAGAGTTCGATTGGTGACAATGCGGTGACTCACTAACTGTGCAAAGTGCAATGTCAAAGGTATCCAAAAATATGATAATGTTTTGAGCTTCTTTACACTGAATAATGCACTAATCTCTATTATCATCAAAATAACTTTTATCATTCACTCAATCAACACTATTACAGTCGATTGCTGACAGCGCGGTGGCTCCCAACTGTGCAATGTGTAATGTCAGAGGTATTCACAGAAACGATACTGTTTTACAATTACAAATGCACTAATCACCCAATTAGCATTAATATAACTTTTATCATTCGCTCAATCAACACTACTACAGTTTTATGGTTTGTGAATTAGCTATTTACTGTAGTTAGACATACTTTTGACAGGAGCATTCAAACGCGATAGACTTGTGTTGTTATTAATGTTTTTAATATAATGATATTATATAATGTTTTTTTAATATAATGATATTATATAATATATAATGTTTTTAATATAATTATGGAATTTGGAAAGTCGAATCCCCGAAATGATTGTCCCTACATGGGTTTCATGGAGACAGGAAGGAGTATTTGCTTGTTCAGATCTAGTCATTAAACATAATCAAAATCTAAAGCTGTTTCGATGCAGTGACCTTATCGTGTGTAAATATTTATATAATTATGAGGATAAAGTTCACACATAAATTACTGAAATGAGACCGAACATTACGTTTCAATGTTTACAAAGGTTATGAATTATGTTTTCATAATACTACAGGATTCGCTTGCATATGGATATCAAGTAAAGTTTTATTAACAACTATAAGATTCTTGATAAAATGATAATTGAGATATTACAAAAATTGTCTAAATAAGGGAAAAAATACTCGAAATAAGCAACTTGCGAAGTGCGCTACAAAGTGACATAACAAAACTAACCGACTTAGCATCACGCCATTCAGTAAATATAGATAATGTACCGCCACACAACTCTTAGGAATGACATCACTGGTCTTGGCACACACACACACTTTGAATTATTCACATTCATACACCACAATGTATGAGAAATAAAATAAAGAAAAAATATCGTTCAACTTACTCGAAGACGTCAAAAGTGAGGCACGTTCAAAGTGATTTACCGGCGGTCGGGTCGCCTCGAATAATACAGATAAATATAAACTGGAACTACGCGTTAAATTAACATAAATCTAACGAAATGAGAACTCCCCGTTTGGTATTTCACTGTTTGAAATATAACATTTTGAAAATATACACAATACACAATAACATAGAAGTGTCAAATTGAACAGTGTACCGGTCAGAAATTATTCAAGTTTATTTATCTCTCGACAAAAGCTTTGGCCAACCAGACGTTTAGACTTAATTTTCTCGTTCGCTCCGACACTTTTCGACGCAATTATTTCGCCATGCCCCGGTCGGGGGGGCAGCGGACAAATTTTCAATAATATCGCGCAAGGAGATTTCAAATTTACGCGAAAATGTTTATAAAATATGTCCGACTAAATATGGCGTCCAAAGATGTCCGACAAATCCAACATGGCGATGCAAAATGGACGCTTCGAGGAGAATGGCGCTCGGCGGCGGAGATTGCCGAACATTGCCGAACCGGGGACCATCAAAATCCTGAAAATAACCGTTTCGACTTTTCGGCGCAGAGGCGCGCTGCGATCGACAACAGTGATGCCATATAATTAACAAATCAGACACTGTGGCAAATTATATATAATTTGTTTATTTATTTACGACACAAGACGGCCGGCATAGTCCAGTGGTAACGCATTGGACTGCCATTCCGAAGGTCGCGGGTTCGAACCCGGCGTGCGCAAATAAATTTTATTTGATTAATTTGTGTTATTTCACAATTAATTAATTAAAAAATAATATATAGTATATTTGCGGCACGTTCCAGAGTGGAAGATACTACCAGTATCGCCCTGGTGTAAGACCACCATTCAGAATTGAAACGTTGCTCCAAATGGCTTTAGCCGTGTTTAGTGACTAGATCTGAATAGCCAGGTACTTCCCCACCTTCCTCTTTCCCTTCCCCACTTACCTTCAGCCTCACAACATCCCCCAATTGGGGATGCCATAGTCTCACTGGCTCCAGACGGGAGCAGTTAGGACTCTTGTGAGGTATTCACTATAAAAAAAAAAAAAAACAAGCACCTTTAAAAACATAGAATAAATAGTTACTAGAATATTAGAATATGTACTTAATAATCCATCACGCCGCTCGCCGTTTCGCGGAAGGTATAGGCAAAGAGGATGAATCGCCACGCAACTTGAAAATTCGACGTTATGGACAAATTTATATGTACCTACTTTGTATTGTGTGTGAATTGATCATCGAATTATACAACAATTATTATCTTAGTCCCTTTATTGCTAGTAACAGTGACTAAGCAAGACAAAATGCTGTTTTACGCTGGGAAGAAAGGTGACGTTTCGAAATATATATTATGCACCCACTAAATATCACCATGCAGGTACTTTGTGTTGCGAACATTATATTATTATATTTTATTGTTCGTAAAAAATATTAAATAAATATTGTATCATAAAATCCACCTATATAAAATTATGGTATTTATAAAATAATTCCATCTGTGACGTTAAAGTTTGAAAAAATGGCGACTTTTTTTATTCCTATAGCCACACTGGATCATATGTCTGCCAATTTTCTTCGAATTTTTCTATCCTTACTTAATACCTAATAGGCGAGATTTTCTTTCGAATTTTCGCGTTTGTTAGTTTAAAAACCTCGTTAACCCATCAAATTCACCATGGCGCTGAGGATCCCGAACATTTTGAAGTCGAAGATGGTGCCAGAACTGCGAGTGCTGGCGAATAATGGCTTTGCCACCGCTTCCAAACCAAAGGCCTCAACTCTTTCCGATTTCGATATGCAGCACAAGAGTCCAGTAATTAGGAAGCAGAAGCCTCTTCCCGTGGCCGAGTATGGAGGAAGACACGCCGTAACCATGTTGCCTGGAGGTGGAATTGGTCCAGAACTCATGGGTTACGTCAAGGAGATCTTTAGGTTAGTCTACCATCATTGTTACGTCTGTCGTTATACCCTTGGGATTAAAATAGCAACAATCATGTGCATTGTTCAGTTTTTGTTTTGAACATTTACCTCATTATTCTGTTAATTTTATAACTCGTGATTCGTTCCCATGTTTTCGTAATATTAATTTGATAAAAACAGTCATGAAATTATATTTCATTAATTCTTTTCACTTCGTTTGAATCATCATTGTAAAGTTTCAATAAACATTGACAAAACACACACCAAAATATCAATTTACATAATATGTTATGGTAAATATTTACCTAACTGCCGCACTTTTAGCCACATAATATTAACACACTTCCGGCGGAAAGGGTAGTTTTATTTTTTACGCCGGTCCTACTTGAATGACGGAAAAGGCATTGCTTTCCAATAATTTTATATCAATCTCTTCCCCATCTTGTTCCCCTCCCCACTATCTTCAGCCTCACAACATTCTCTGATTGGGGATGCCATGGTCCCACTTGCGCCAGTGAGTTGGGAGCGAAGGGTATTTTCCATAATCTGTGCCTAAAAGTGGAGCGATTAGGTAAATATTTACTTCTTTTGAGCATTAATTCAAACCTGACAAACTGAGATCAGGATGTCCTTCCTCTCCTCAAAAAGACCCTTCACACAGCATCCCCAGAAATGACACAGGCCCCGAGGGAAATTATTTTCCTCACTCCCTCTTGTGTGGAGATATAAGAAAGTATACCTAACACGATTCAACAAAAAAACCAACATGTCATGAAAGGTATATCTATTTAACCTTCGACATGCCAAGACCCATAACAAAACTTTAGTTACCATGAGAGATCACTAAGATACCCCAAGCGTGTTATCATTATTAGTTTTATAGGTTTTGTACGAATACAAAATATATCAATACATTGAATTGACTATTTCAGCTGATAAATTCGTAGAGCATAATAGTCATTTCATATAATTTTTTTTACCCCTGTTGGCAACGGGATAGTTAAAGTATATCGAACAAAATTGTGGTATTACTGTCATACTAGTTGCTCATATTTATATTTCATCTCTGGTTTTCACCATTGAAGTAATAATCATGTATTGTTTCATAGTGCTTTCACACAAACAGTATTGAAGTATTGAATTCCGTAAGTCTAAACTTAAACTTTAGGGTGCACAGTTTACACCCGCGCTGTGCAAGCGGGTTCCCTACAGAGCATCGGACTAAGATTCAGCTGAAAATTAAAAAAAATAATTCACTGACTCGCTTGGATTACTTTATGCTGCATTTACAATAATACTTATAATATACTTAAAAGAATTCATAAATGGCGCTAATTTAATTATTTTAGAAAGAAAAAAAACACTTTTTCTAGTTATACTTTAAAATATTAAGATGAATTATTTTAAAGGTAAGTTTCTAATCATCTTTAAAATTGGCTATATTTTATTTTGAAAGTGATTCTGAGGTGAATATTGTACAAATACTTTCACCAGCTTCACAAATTCCACAGTGACAATATTCTGATCTGCGCTAGTTTATGTATAACATTGTTGTTGCATATCCAGGATAGCCGGCGCCCCCGTGGACTTTGAGGTGGTGAACATCAACCCTGATGCCGAGGACAACATCGACCTGGAGTACGCCATCACCACAATCAAGCGCAACGGTGTCGGCATCAAGGGCAACATCGAGACCAAGAGCGAGCTGGCCGGTGTTCTGTCACGCAACGTGGCTCTGCGTAACGAGCTGGACCTGTTCATCAACATCCTGCACTGCAAGAGCTATCCAGGAGTCCCCAGCCGACAGAAGGATGTAGATATTGTCATTATCAGGTGAGATTATTTCTTTGCTATGGCAGTTCTGGGAGTCTAGCACAATCATTTGATTACTTAACAATATCGGATTGATAGGCTCAACTAACGACGATTTTATATCGATATCCCTAGCACTTTTGTGCTGTCGATAGCAAAACTGATATTGACACAAAATAGATAAGAAATCGTTATACAATGGCAACACTGGCAATGGATTGACATTCCTATACGTCAAACGGCTATGTAAAACTTTAATATAAATTGGTAGTCCGCGTGTACTTTTTGACACTAAAAAGGGAGTTAATTAATTAACGAGGTCTTTAGTCATATCATGTGATATTTGAACAAATTTCGTTTCAACAGCGTCTTAGATTAATTAATTAATTTTATGGATCGTTTATACAATTTCTTTCAATTCTTAGAGCTTCATTAGTTCACCTCCATTCATTAATAAGTCACTTATTTTGCATAAAAAACAACATTATTCGAACAGTTGTGTATATTGACAGTTAATCGAAACTTTGGAGACCACGCTAAAAGCGACGGATTTTGCCTGTCGGAATCATATGCTGAAGATGCTTGTAAATATTGCCAACTGACCATAGATGACAGATTTAGTTAATATCGTATAGGGTTTTATCGATCGACCATGATACCCTGGAATGTCATAAAAATTAATTTTATGGGCAGTATTCGGCACAAAGTCCGTACGCTGCAATGCTGCAAAATAAATAGATAAGCGGCGTATGACAAGAGGCTACGCGCAACGCTTTTTACGCTACATTATATTACTACATTCGTATGAGAGAGTGAAGTTAAGTAAGCATTTGTACGGAGTGCCGTCTTTTGCTGCGTACAACGGTTATTGTAGACCTACGCCAAGTCTAGGTAATTTTTTTTCCAACTGTTTATAGTTATAAAATATACAGTAATACAATGAATATACCAAAATACGAGGAAATTTAAAAGAATATATATAATGGTAAACTAAAAAATTGCAAAAAGTCAAAAAGCCTGTGCGTGGGTATTATAATATAATTTTTAACATATTTCTATGATTTAAGATTTTGAAATCTATATAAATAAAAATGTTCGTTTGTTCAAAATCTTAAATCTCCGAAAGTTCTTCACTGATTGCTTTGAAAATTTTGACACAACCATTGCATTTGAATATGCGTGTGCTTTTATATACCTATATTATATAGATGTCACCTGCGACAGGTAAAAACTTGACTTTATTTTAAAACAACGCCATCTATTGGATGTAAAAGCAACATGCGCTATTGTTTCTCTATCTGTACAGACACACTGAGCCTCAGAAACGCGTGGTGGGGTACAGCTAGTTATATATAAAATATTAAGTATTACAGAAAGTCTTAGTTTTCTATAAGAAATTTATATAATAGATTATTTATTTATACAGTCCATGTCACACTATCTGACAGTTTTAGGTGGCATTTAATTGATTTATTGCTGTGGTGTGTTGATCATATTTCTGCAAGTACAATTATTATACATCTAATGGTGCGGGATTATATCTACTTAGTTAGTGTAATGGTAATGACGAATGATTTGACTGGTATATACTCTCAGTATCTCTGTGTGAAACACCACCGCTCAGAATTGAAATATAGCTTGCAATGTTTGGTGACCACTTCTTAATAGCCAGGTACTTCCCCATCTCTTTACCAGCGACGCCTAGCACTAAGGAGCGTTGGAGTAATGCAGTCCCTAAATTTCGGTCAATCTAAAAATAATAATTATCATCCAATAAAATAATACCACTAAAAATCAAATGACTAAGTACTAAATGCAATACATACATTCTATAAAAGTACTAAATGCAATACATTCTATAAAAGTACTAAATGCAATACATTCTATAAAAGTATTAAATGCAATACATTCTATAAAAGTATTAAATGCAATATATATTATAAAAGTATTAAATGCAATACATTCTATAAAAGTATTAAATTTTTTTATTTATTTATATCAATAAATTTTTCAACATCTGTCTCACTACGGTACACCTGTGTCGAGACAGACGTAATTAGATTCGACCGCCTTGAATTTGCATTCTTTGTATCACGTGTTGCGAGGGGATTCCATGTCGTCAAATATCCTAGAATATTAATAATACGTCCAACTTCACTCAAATATTGGCAGTATTTACTAGTATTGGATGGCAACTCTGGCCGCTAGAGGCGCTAACGTAACATGACAATTGTGCATAAAATCCATTAAAATGTACGAAAGTAAACCAAGCCTCACAACTTGCGCCGCTATGGGGCGCTAGAGTAGCATACCGTAATTAATAATACATTAGATATTTTTAAACTTGGATGAACAAATGAACAAATTGTTTATTGTTTATCTTTTTTTCGTTAGAATTTTTAACCTCACCAAGACAAGCATGTGTTGAAGTTAATTATTTTACAAAATAATAAAATTAACACAATAGAATGATAAAACAATAATGTTACATTAATGTTTGATATTTGATTGTAAAAAAAACTTAATGAACTATTAATTTAAAAAGAACCAAAAAAAAAAAAAGTTACAATATAAAAGGACAAGAATGAAAAAATATACATTATACAACATATCATGCCATTAATTTAAAAGGACAAAGATGAAATAAAATGTTGGCAATCCTCAGCTAGCACAAATAATTTAACATTCTTTTTAATAGTACAAAGGAATTAGACGACTTAATGTGTTCTGGAAGGCTATTAAATAGAAGTGGAGCCTGATACAAATAATAATAAATAAAAAAATAAAATCAGAATGTAGGGGAAATGTCTGGAGTTGGAGGTAGTACATATAACTATTCTACAGTTTTTGATATTGCTCATTGAGAAATGTCACCCGGGAACATCAATTATCTATACGCGCAGAACATGAACATTGACCATATAATTGAAATTTCTCCGAAACTTGAACAGCGCTTACCGATGCCTCTTGGCAATAGTTCACAGTTCGCATACCGATAATTCCAGCAACTAAATAAGCTTAAAAATTGCTAGTATTCTTTACCTGGCGTAGGGATAGACCGACAATATTTTTAACGCACCACCCATTTTTGTGAGTACAAGCCGCCACTGTTCCTTACTCTCCCCACTACCTTCAGCCTCACAGCCTACCTTCAGTATCCCAATCGGGGGGTGTCATGTCATAGTCTCACTGGCTCCAGACGGTTGGGAACATATCTATGTTAATGGCACATGTTGTGCTGTATGTTTTTAAATAAATAAAAAATACAGGGTTTTCCAATAAGAGGTGTTATTTTAAATAGCCCGCTATTTCGGTAGATGTTACTTTTGAAGCTGTCATTTTTTGACGTTTGACAAGTAGAAACTACTCCATTAATAAAAATGAAACGATAAACGCTTCAACAACGCATTGAAATTATTAAAATTCACTTGAGTGAATCAAATGCAAATCATCTTTAGTGATGAGGCCCATTTCCACCTCAATGGCTTCGTCAACAAGCAAAATTGTCGCATCTGGGGCTCGGAAAACCCAAGAGTTATTGTTGAAAAGCCTCTTTATCCTCAACGTGTGACTGTTTGGTGCGTTTTATGGTCCTGCGGAGTCATTGGTCCTTACTTTTTCGAAAATGAGGCTGGAGCAACAGTTACGGTGCTGCTTACTACGGTTTAAAGCCAATGAATCCACCTGTATTTCATCATTTATCCCATATTTGTAAATTGATTTGATTTTACAATCATAGAAACAAAAACCGTTTACCTAAATTTAGGCAGCCATGGCTCAAGGCCTAGAGCGATGAGACCCAAATATGGGTAGCCATCGTTGGAGTAGTTAATAAAATGTTTTTAAACTAACGAATGTTCCAGGCAGAACACTGAAGGCGAGTACGCCATGTTGGAGCATGAGTCCGTGCACGGCGTGGTGGAGTCCATGAAGGTGGTGACGGCGCAGAACAGTGAGCGCGTGGCGCGCTACGCATTCGAGTTCGCCAAGAGGACTGGCAGGAAGAAGGTAACAACATTATTCATTGATTATTGAAATAAATTTAACTAACTTCAAAGAATATGAAAATAGAAATAGACTTTGAAGTCTTCTGTGGTTGAGGAGTAAGGCTCTCGGCTACAAATCTGTAGGTCACGGGTTCAAATACCGGCGTGCTCAGTATTATACGCATATTTAATTATTTTGCGTTGTTTCAAATATAAAAATTATACATAGTATACTAGCTGACATGTGCCCGGCGTTGCTCCACTTTTCTCTACTTTCAATAAATATAATATCCATGTGTTATATGTATAAACCTTGCGGAAGAAATTCTCTAAATGATAGTGAAGACCCTATCAATATCCGTTGCATAGTTTAGAAGAACTAAGCGCACAAACACACCGATGCGGTTAGTGACTTTTTAGAGATTTGCAGCACGTTCCAAAGTGGAAGATATATTAGTATCTCCCCAGTGATAGACCATAATTCAGAATTAAAGCGTTGCTTGCACCATGTTTTGTGATCTGAATGGCCAGGTGCCTCTACAACTCCTTCCCATCCCCAATATCTTCTCACAATATACCCCAATTGGGGATAGTGTTGTTTATTGCCATAGTCATTGTTGTTTATTCCACAATGATTTTTTTTTTTTTCGAAAATTCAATTTTTTGTATGAAGATTTTCAGGAAATTTCAGTTTTGCCGTGCGCCACACTGAATTTTCGAAAAAAAAAAAAACGTTTTCGGCTACAAAAACATCAATAATTCCATTTTTTATTTTTAATATTAGCACTCTATTACGCCCAAAAGTCGCGAGCTGCCACAGATCAAAAGAATCAGTATATTCCATAGATGAAGAATAAGAAAAGAGTTCCTTCTGGGTATGTTTTAAAATTCAAATGGGATGGAGAATTACAGTCCGGTGAGTGTAAGTGAGATGGAGCGCTGGGCTATTGGGCTAATTGGAATTTGTTTCCATTCAAATTTGTATGTAAGACATATATCTAGTGTTCTTCTTTATTCTATACTCTAACCATAGAATAAATAATAGAAAAGAAGTGTTCTCTGTTTATTTCATTTCCATGATTTCTCATCCCATGAAGTACCGGCCAAACTACGCAGTTCTTCTTTGTGTCTTGGTATTGTGGTTCATAAATAGTTTGGTTAGGTTTGTTGCCCATTCTTGTTATGGAAGTGGTTCATATATGTATGTTTGTTTCTCTGTTTATTGCAGGTGACCACCATCCACAAAGCCAACATCATGAAGCTGAGCGACGGTCTCTTCCTGGAGACATCTCGCCGGGTGGCCAAGGACTACCCCGAGATTGACCACAATGACATGATCATCGACAACTGCTGCATGCAGCTGGTCTCCAAGTCAGTACAACACCGTTTTTCTTCTTAAGCTCACCCTGCCTGCCCTGTGCATATCACAGCCGAGTTAGGCAGCCACCTCAGTCTGGAAATCTTAACTTCAGATTCGCCAAACTTTATCTTATCTACGCGACTGTCGCATTTGTGATCCAGCAGTTGCTATCCAGGTACCAGGATGTAGCATGTATGATCCCAGAAGTTTCACCAAAACACATAGATTGTGTCAATATTTGCCGCATGATTTGCAAAGGTGGTTTCTCCGTAGAACACCGCCGTAAGAATCCTACCCTAACCCAAATTTTGTGTTTTCTCCATCCTACATCTCTTTAACAGCCTAGTTACACTCTTTGCTTTCATTTAAAAGACCTTTCACATAGTTCACCTAAAGTTTACATAGTGAAAAGTAAAGTTATAGATAACTCTGAACCTCTAGATTCTAAAAAGATATTGGATAAACGAAGGGATATGTGTATTCGATGGGATATCCACTAGCGTGTTGTAAGCTGTTAAATGTTTTTAGTGTCTAGTGAGCAGGGGCTACAAAACCTTAAGTGTAATAATGATTGATTAATTTGCAGGCCCCACCAGTTTGACGTGATGATCATGACCAACCTGTACGGTACCATCGTGTCCAACGTGGTCTGTGGGCTGGTGGGTGGTGCCGGCCTTCTTTCCGGACGCAACTACGGAGACCACTACGCTGTGTTTGAACCCGGCACCAGGAACACTGGTAATTTATTCAATCTCTCATTATGTACAACGCATTTCACTATCTATGTAAACATCACGCCGTTTCTCCGAAAAGGTAGGCAGAGAGGATGGACCGCCACACAACTCTGTCTTGGCACACATTTCTTGCTCATTTTTGTAAACAATTAAAATATTTGTTTGTATTGTATTTTTATAACTTTATGCCCTGAATTGGTTATCGTTATGGTCGCTGAGATATTACCGCTGAGAGCTTCACTGTAACCTCTCTTTGCACCCATGTGTCCTGCGTCTTTTATTATAAAGGGGGATATTGGATGTTGTAGCCTTTTCTAAAAAATTTGTTTTTTTGTTGACTTTTAAAGTTTACGAAGTCAGTTTCAGACAAAAAAATTACCTGCCTTTATCATAATCATTATAGCGGGCTTTACGAAAATACCACATAAGAGTCCCAACTGCCCTCCTCGGTTCCCTGAAGGCCCCACGAGGGAAGAAGAGAGCCTCATCTCGCCTCTCCAGCCCTCCCCGGTTCTCTGAAGGCCCCACGAGGGAAGAGGGCCTCATTTCTCTTCTCCACTCCTCCTTGGTTCCCTGAAAACTCCACAAGGGAGAAGGGCCTTATCTCTCCTCTCCACTCCTCACTGGTTCCCTAAAGGCCCCACGAGGGAAGAGGGCCTCATCTTGCCTCTCCAGTCCTCCTCGATTCTCTGAAGGCACTACGAGGAAAGAGGGCCTCATCTCTCCTCTCCACTCCTCCTTGGCTCTAATGTTGTAAATAATTTACATTTTTTACTGTGTTCAGGAACCGCCATTGCCGGCAAGAACATTGCCAACCCCATCGCCATGGTGAACGCCTCCATTGACATGCTGGACCACCTGGGACACCACCACCACGCCGGCCTCATCTCGCGCGCCATGCACAAGACCGTGTGCACGGACCTGGTGCACACGCCCGACCTTGGCGGACACAACACCTCCAGCGATGTCGTGGCCAGCATCATCGCCAACCTGCAGCTGGTTAAGTAGACCAACCAACCAACCATCTGCTAGTCCAACAACCCTACTACCGTTAGTCTACTCCAACAAGACAATATCAAATCTATCTGCAGCTGTAAAGTAGATGTCTTAATGGGACGCTTTCTTTAAACAGTACCATTGTTTCCAAAAACGTAATTTTTAAATTAATTTAATATCGATTGACTTGTAGGCATGGATGGAACCTTATCGTCCATCCATACCTTAGAAATAGAAATAAGAGAGATGTGCCATGAACTATCATTCACCCACAAAAGTGTCGCCAACATCCATACTACTGCAAATCGCATCTACACACCAAACGTATTTAGCTTTCATCAGCTCTGCCGCTTTGGTAGTCCCTGCAGTTTGGTTGTAGCTCGGTGACAGTCGGCAGGTTTCCATGCAATATCTCCCCTTGTTTCTATTATCTATTATCAGCCAATGCTTGTAAAGTGTTACTTTTCATTAGTTCTGTTGTCTTAGGTCAATTATTAATCTTTGATGAGTTCCATTATCTCGGTGGGTAGGACACACAGTTAGCAGTCATAAAGATTGAGTATGTTACTCACAGCAGGTACCAACTTACTCTTTCAGAACAAGTTATGTTTAGATATCATATTTTGACCAGTGACCACAGAGTTGTTACGACACAACCATCATTGTCACAATGGACTGAACATAATATTTGGTGTAACAATAATTGAGAATTTGTCCCACAGACAACAGTTACCATGGCTGTATCCTTATAGAAGTATGCAAAGAGGATTGAAAGCCGTACATCTCAGATGTACTTATCTAGTTGTTATTTTGATCTAAATACATACTGCCAATGTGTTATATTTCTTTGAAACTTTCTCCTCAAATATTATGAATAAATATAAAGCAATATTTAGATGAAATTATTAGGCACTTAATGATCTGCATGTACTGCGGTCTTGAAACCAATGTATAAAAAAGTAAATAACTTTTTTTATTTAGAATAATGTGATTATTTCCCATGTCGAAGGGTTAGTTGCTGACCGAAATTAGATTTTCAGCCGAAACTGAAACTTATAAATAATATTAAAAATACTATACCCGAAAGTAGACATTTTTCTTGTTAAAATCGTAAGAATTAATTAAACTTAGTGCTAAATAAAATAAAATACATCAATTTTATGAGTGAATTGGTTTCATTTTAGAGCTTTTTGGTTCGTTGTTATGTAACAGTTCTTTGATGTACGCTGTAGGTACCTACTTTAAAATTACAAAAATACAAAAGATCTTACAACTATGTACTAACTATAGTAAACAAATTAGTCTGGTTTTTTATGATCTTTATGTTAGACAATAACAATACAATAATTAATTATTGTTTAATCGAGAAACATTGATAAAATGGGTAAAATTTTATAATTACAAACTCTTTATGATAAAAGCTTATTTTAAAATAATATATAAGTTATTCTAGAGGCATACGCTTTCGTCAAATGTAACACTACTTCACAAACACAGGTTTCGGCTGGGCCGAAGTTTCCGCAAATTTTAGGCCTAAACCTAAAGATCGGTTGGTCACCACCAAAGAGTTTATTTAGATTTTTTTTTGTTTTATGTTTCTTAAAATGCCTTGCAGCTATAAAGATCTATCCTCCTTCATAGGTAGTCGACCATTTCTGGAAATGGGGTCAATTGTTCCCCTGGGACACCCCTCAAAAACTAATCCAATTTGGCAAATAATTGGAATAAAAATGACAATACAGTAGAACCTCGTTAATTCGAAATCCAGCGGACATCAAAAATCAAATTTCGAATTAACGAATTCCCACGTAATTCGAAATTTTATGAAAAAAAATAATAAAAAATACGCCGAAAATCGATTTTCTCGGCCGCCTCTTCAAATCCGAGTGGTATTTTAGTTGTAAATTCGTATTAATACCAATTATTTCTTTATTTTCGCGGTCGATTACCGTAGCGGCCGGCCCTTTAAATTCAGATATTCGCAATAAATTCATAAAAATGCTATATATTTACGCGTAAATCGAGATTTCGCGGTAATTTTCCGTCGCGGCCGGCCCTTTATTTCAAATATCTGAATTTGAATTCGTAAAAATACGATATATTTCCGCGTAAATCGAGATTTCGCGGTAATTTTCCGTCGCGGCCGGCCCTTTATTTCAAATATCTGAATTTGAATTCGTAAAAATACGATATATTTCCGCGTAAAACGAGGATTCGCGGCCGTATTCCGTCGCGGCCGGCTCTTCAAATTCAGATATTCGAAATAAATTCATAAAAATGCTATATATTTACGCGTAAATCGAGATTTCGCTGCCGATTTCGGTGGCGGCCTACCCTTTAAATTGAGATATTCGTAAAAATACGGTATATTTCCGCGTAAATCGAGATTTCGCGGTAATTTTCTGTCGCGGCCGGCCCTTTATTTCAAATATCTGAATTTGAATTCGTAAAAATACGATATATTTCCGCGTAAAACGAGATTTCGCGGCCGTATTCCGTCTCGGCCGGCTCTTCAAATTCAGATATTCGAAATAAATTCGTAAAAATATGATATATTTCCGCGTAAATCGAAATTTGTCGGCAGTTTTTCGTCGCAGCCGGCCTTTTAAGTTCAGATATTTGAAGTAAATTCGTAAAAATATGTCATATTTCGGCATGGATCGAAATTTTTCGGCCGATTTCCGTCGCGCCGTATTTTTTCAACTCGGATATTCGAAGTAAAGTTAGTAAAAATACGATATATTTCCGCGTAAATTCAAATTTCGCGTCCGATTTCCGTCGCGGTGATGAAATACGATATATTTACGCGTAAATCGAAATTACGCGGCCGAGTTTCGTCGCGGCCGACCCTTTAAATTCAGATATTTGGCGTAAACTCGTAAAACTACGACATATATCCGCGTAAAATGTATTTTCTCGGCCCTTTAAACTCGGATATTCGAAATAAATTTGAAAAAATACGACATTGCAGTGTAAATCGATTCAGATTTACAAAATAATAATACTAATTAGGACGATGTATAACCACGTAAAAATACATTTTTCGGCGTTTTACCGCCACGGCTGACTTTTAGATTCAGATTTACGAAATATTATGATTTATTTTCGCAAATATCAAATTTTTTCGAATTACACGAACAAATTTTCGTGCGCGGACAAAAATAAATTTCGAATTACGAATTAACGAATTTCGAATTAAAAAAAAATTTGTATGAAAAAAATTTTCAGCGGAATTTTTTTTTGCGAAAATTTCGAATTACGCGTTTTTTCGAATTATCGGGGTTCGAATTAACGGGGTTCTACTGTATAATATTGTTAATAAGACACTAATATGTAATAATATGATTTTACATTATTTTAAGTAGGCACTAGATGTTTTTGATTTGTTTTATGATAAACGCTATGTCTTACATTTTCCTAATGAAAGGAGTATCGCATATTTTCGTTTTGATAATTTATTTATTTGTATTGTTTGTTGAATTATTATTGTAAATAATCCCACGTAACTCCCGTAACGTAATCCCCCTCAACACACTGTATTATTGAAATGTACAAATTTTCTTGTATTTATTGCTTTGTAATAGAAATTACACATTTTATTGTTAATTTGATTTTATTTTAACTCAAACCTTTATTTACCCTTTCCAAAAAGTATGTTTTTTTCCAGGGATTATTTTGTGAACACCGCACAAGAGTCGCAACTGCTCCCAAATGTCTGGAGTGGGCAGTGGGCCTGTGGCATCCCCATTTGGTATATGTATGTTGTGAGATTGAAGGAGAACAAAGAGGAAGGTACACAAATACTGACCCTGGACAAATCGCAATCCCGCCCCACTGCTGAATTTGGCAGCCGCCTCTGGTCTGGAGCCCAAAAACCTCAATAGAGTTAGACAGACTCCCCTAACCTCATTTCAATGGGAAATGCTCCGAGGAACAAGAGTCATCGATCTCTTCGGCACAGACGGGAAATGTGCAAAATGCGCGCCCAAAATGAGAACAGGGGCTTGTGTTCAACAGCTCGGCTGTGGAATTATTTTCCCGCCTCTTTGTTCTTAAGCTTCGGCTTGCCAAGGTGCAAAACAAATGTTGGGATACCATGAGGGGTGACTCACCGTGGGTTACCCCAAGCTTTTATCCATTTTAATGCCATTTATGCATTCATTTTATTGCAAATTATTCTATGGCTTAAACGTTTAATGTGTGGGGTTGGACTGACTTGCCGCTGCCACGTGTGATGGGTGGCTTCGGATGACGGACAACGGTACATACCACTTCACGCAGCTGTGGTAATAGCGTGAATGAGTGAGAAGGGGCCCATAGCCACAATGCATGGTTCAACTATCCAATGAACGGTTCCCTGGATGGCTGCTATGTTGGTTCAAGTATATATTTTTACATCAATATCAGACAGTGTTTGGATCTTCCAGAATGCGACGTTTACACATTGCTCAATAAAATTTAGCCTTCAGGCCAGTTCTCACAGTTCGTATTTTCAAAGTTAGTTAGTTTCACACATTTGCACATTCGACCCTACAATAAAACAATTCTTTGGCCTGGTATTTTTATAAACATATTGTCTTGTTTGTGTATCATTTATGATTTAAGAATTAGTGACATTTTACTCCAAGCGGCGGCAGCTTTCAAATAGAGCTGTTCGCTTTCTATTTTATGATGACCCTAGTTAAACCATTATGCCTAAAAATATTTTCCAATACCTTTCCCACCCCTGTCCCATAGTAATAAAAGCCCCAAATAAAGTTTCATCTCCCTTAAAATAATTCCTTTAAAATATTTGTATTGTTTAAGTCACGTCTGTACCATTAAGAATAGTTAAGTGCATTTTATTTTATGTTATGAATGTTGTTTGCCAACGAGCGGGTGGAACATCTTTATTTTGGTAAAATGTCCTTCATAATTTAGTTTAAATACAGATACCTCCCAGAAAAAGGACAGTATTATAGTGTTGCTAGAACGGGTAGGTACAGACGTACCTAGGCAGGAGCTAGTATTGCTATAACTGGTAGGTACAGACGTACCTACGCAGTCAGTCGTGAGATAATTATTAGGTTTATGTAAACCTAGGGAAAACTGAAGAATAAAGGAAACTAGACCTTTATTTCTTTAAGTTTAAGTTTGAGCAGAGGAAAATAAGATCCTCTGCTATTATATTGTGATTTAATAAATTTATATGTCAAGAAGAAAAAGTGTTTTCCTGCATTCCATCTGACGGCGTGTTCTCGTACCACGATAGCAGAAACATATGGTCCTTCGAGCCGGATCGGGAACAGCAGCATCATGGAAGCGGGACAGCACTCAAAGACGTCATCTGTCTGCGGCAGCAAGGCGGGAACCAGCAGCAGCTGGATGGAGGCTCAAATAATAGCTTCAGCAACCAAGGTGCACATCACGAGACAAAAGGCCCGCCTACTTACGGAGATGGCTGAAGTAAAGATAGCTGCTTCAGAAGCAAAGATGGCTGCAGCAATGTCAGTCTTGGAAGCAGACGAGCAACATGCG
Organism: Hesperophylax magnus; assembly: GCA_026573805.1. Taxonomy (NCBI): domain Eukaryota; kingdom Metazoa; phylum Arthropoda; class Insecta; order Trichoptera; family Limnephilidae; genus Hesperophylax; species Hesperophylax magnus. The sequence goes on along the minus strand of JAIUSX010000184.1, from coordinate 3,553,239 downwards.
GCGCTCGTTTTAGAAGCTGCATCAAGGACTTCGCAAGGGACTCTCGAGGATAGAGTCAATGACTGGGTGGACCAGTCACATCACAGTTCATCATCAAAACTTGGAGATCACGATGAACAGCCTCTTCGAGTTCAAATGGAGCAGCAACAGGAACTGCTCCATGATGGGCGGTTATCACTACAACCGCCCACAAGAACTGCACAGCAACAGCCCTTGGCAGGGCAGACTCTCCCGTCGCAAATGGAGCCTCGGGTAGAGCAGGCTCATCCGCTGCAATTGGAACAGCGGTTGGAGCAGCACAAGGGTGGGCGGTACGCATTACTCCCACCAAAAGGATCATCAGAGCAGCAGCCCTTGGCAGGGCAGACTCTCCCATCGCAATTGGAGCCTCGGACAGAGCAGGCTCTTCCGCTGCACTTGGGACAGCGGTTGGAGCAGCAGCAGCAGGGCGGGCGGTACGAGCTACTCCCACCCAGAGGAACATCACATCAGCAGCCCTTGGTAGGGCAATCTCTTCAGCTGCAGTCGACGCAGCATCAGCAGCCAAGCAGTAGCTGCTGGGAGCTGCCTACATCAGAGCAGCCATTCAACTTAGCAGAGCAACGCGACGGGCAACAGTGGCCAGAGTCGCAGGGCCGATTCCAGGGACCAACACCTGCTATAACTGAAGACCGTCTCCCGGAATCAATTGGTAAGGCAATGTCTTTATATAATACCAGGCCCAAAGTTAATGATCTTCCCACATTTAACGGCAATCCAATTGAATGGATTGCGTTCAAATCAATATACCATCATACCACAGACTTCTTAAAAGTATCTGACAGCGAAAATTTATATAGATTGCAAAAGGCGTTAAAAGGAGAGGCGCGTGATGCAGTTTCTTTCCTTCTATTATCTCCTTGCAATGTCAAGGAAATAATAAATACGTTAGAAAATATTTTTGGCAACACGGATCACATCATACAAAAAACTATTGGTGAGATCCGAAATTTAAGTAAATTAGATGAGAATACCAGTTCAGACGCCATAATTCGATTTTCTTGTAAAGTAAAAAATTTAATTTCTATGTTAAAATCATTTAAAAATATCGGACATTTGCACAATCCAGATTTGTTATCGACATTAATCAGTAAACTACCTAGTACACTACGAACGTTGTGGCTTACAGACAAAGATAGGCGGAACACAACACAGCCAATACTCTGCTATTTATCACTTTGGCTGGAAGAAATCGTAATTAATTCACGTGACTCAGGAATAAGTTTTAATTCTAAAATCAGTAATGAAACTAAATTCACTTCCAATAACCATTTCAAGCAGTATAGTAATAATTATCATCCACGGCAAGCTAATCAACATCAAAATAAACAAAATTTTAATAGGCCTTATGCATCCAAAAATAATCATTTCGAACGTCCGTACGATACGTCAAAAAAATTCCTTTATCACACCACTAATAATGGAAAACCACCGTGCTGTGTTTGCAAAGGAGAACACCAAATTTGGCAATGTGAGAAATTTAAAAATGTCCCAATAACGCAAAGATGGGAAATTGCTAAATATAATAATGTTTGTTACAAGTGCTTAGGGTACGGACATTCCCGTTTTAATTGTAAAGTAAATTTAAAATCACCAAACAAAAAATTTCATGATTTATTGGTTAATCACAATCGGGTGGAAACCGATGAAGTTGTCACAAACACGTGGGAAAGTAATCAAGTACTTTTAAAAATTATTCCGATTACGGTATACGGGCCACTCGGAAGCCGAGATATTCATGCGCTATTAGACGATGGGTAAACCGTCACATTGTTAGACCAAGAAGTAGCCAAACAAATCGGTTTGTCTGGACCAGTTAGTGACCTCTCATTGCATGGAGTCAATGAAATGAGCTCCAACAACGCGGATTCTATGTCAATTAATGTAACAATAAAAGGTAAAAACGAAGTAGAATCGTACATAGCTAGTGCTCGAACCGTTCGGGATTTGAAGATACCAGCTCAAATGGCGCTATCTAATTCTTACATTTCGAGTAATAAACACTTAAAGAACGCCCCTCGCTTTGAAAGGAATGTAAAACCCCAAATGTTAATTGGGCAAAACAACTGGGAATTAATTATTTCCAGAAAAATAGTTCAGGGAGATAAAAATAAGGTATCATTATCTTATACAAAGCTTGGTTGGGTCGCGCTCGGCCATATTTCAAAGAAAACGGGAAATAGTGTAGAATTCAATTTTCATGTTCAGGAAAACGAAAATAGCGAATTGCATGAAATTATCAAAGAGAGTTTTAAGATAGACGAGATGGGAGTAGTGAGCCCGAAAATATGTAATGTTGATAAACGTGCATATTCCCTGTTAGAAAGTACCACAAAACGCGCTAGTCAGGGGTGTCATTGGGAGACGGGTTTGCTGTGGAAGGAAGAAGAAAGATATTTTCCTGATAGTCTTCAGGTTGCGGAAAATAGATTAAAAACTTTAGAACAGAGAATGGATAAAGACCCTGAATTTGCGGAAGCCTACTGCAACAAAATACAAGATTATTTAGAGAAAGGATATGCGAAAAAATTCAATGTCAGTGGTAGGTATCCGGATAGCTCGGATAAATTTTATTTACCACATTTTGCTGTTTACAACCCAAATAAGCCAGGAAAGCTTCGGGTTGTATTTGATGCGGCGGCAAAATCAAAGGGAATTTCTTTGAATGATAGGCTTTTAACCGGGCCCGATCTATATAATTCTCTGCTAGGAATGCTTTTTAAATTTAGGCAAAATAAAATTGCATTTTTGGGGATCAATGGTGATGCACGAAATGAAAGAAGGTTGTGAAGGTCACATGTGTTTATTGGTGAGTCAGTGTAGCCGTAACGAGAGTTGACGCTGGACAGATGTAGAATATTCCGGATGCTGGCTGATGATGTGCTGGCAGGTCAAGCGCGGGTCAGTGAGTCGACGCCGGGCGCTGGTGACCGGGACTCGATGGAGGTCAGGCACTGGCGAAGAACGTAGGTCTTCAGGCACTCCAGTGCTGACGAGACGGCCGAAGGTGCGGCGGACCTTGTGGGCAGTTGAACGGGAACGGCGTGACCAGTGAGGATGCTGCGTGTCCTCGTGGTGGTCATGGTAGCGTGGAAGAAGCGCTGGTCAGAGACGCTGGAACCAGGGCGCTTGTAATCCGAGTAGCGCTGGCCGCGGACGTGGCCGAGGCGCTATGATGATGTCCCGATAGAGTCCATGATGGTACGAGCGAAGCCGGGAATGTTGTCCTTTGCGCTAGTAAGATTAGCGCGGGTTAACACTCGTTGTTCCTTGTAGACTGGCGGCGAAATTATGACTGACTGACTCGCTGCGTTGGGCTTATTTATACTTCTCGGCCGACGGCGGCAGTAGGTAGGTGGATGGCAACTAAATCGAAGACACTCGCTCGATCTGGATCATTCGCGAACTTTCGACGGCTTGGCAATTATGCCTAGGCCGTAGGCTCGAACCTTCTGGCGAGTTCTCGTAGTATTCGAGACGGACTGCGGTGTTATTGTCATCAATAGGCAGGTAGGTACTTGAAGTACGTAGATTACTTTGTTTACGATTTAACGATGCAAGTACATAATTCGGGAGTAGATACTAAGTAGGTCGAACGGTTTATTATTAATTATTCAATGGATTAATATCGACGCTACACATTCACCGCCGATATCCAAGAAATGTTTTTACAAATTAAAATTATTGATGAAGATACACCGTTTCAGTTGTTTTTATGGAGAGGAAAAGATCGTAAGGTAGCCCCGTCTGTATACGTTATGAATTCAATGATTTTTGGCGCAAGATCATCACCTTGTTCGGCGCAATTCATAAAAAATAAAAACGCGGATCAATTTTTATCTCAGTATCCCCAGGCCGTCGAAGCAATAAAAACAAAACATTACATGGACGACTATTTAGATAGTGTAAATTCAGTAGAAATTGCGAAGAAATTAATACAAAATATTACATACATACATGCTCAAGGCGGGTTTAAAGGGGGAGGTGAATGCGAAATTACCTTCTACAACCATTTAGTCATAAGATATACATTTTTTACGGGATTTCTAGTTTTAAGACATTACCTACTACACAATTTTTAGTCATAAGATTTACATATTCCACGGAATTTCTAGTTTTAAAAGCAGCATAAATATTTGTATTTTAGACATTTTAATAAATTTAACTGGTAATTTTCGTAGACAAGCAGTAGGTACCTAATAAAGATGACAGTCGCATTCTTTGCCTATTTTGTGAAGTATCTTCACGGGAGGAGGTATGGATCTTCCAGAATGCGACGTTTACACATTGCTCAATAAAATTTAGCCTTCAGGCCAGTTCTCACAGTTCGTATTTTCAAAGTTAGTTAGTTTCACACATTTGCACATTCGACCCTACAATAAAACAATTCTTTGGCCTGGTATTTTTATAAACATATTGTCTTGTTTGTGTATCATTTATGATTTAAGAATTAGTGACATTTTACTCCAAGCGGCGGCAGCTTTCAAATAGAGCTGTTCGCTTTCTATTTTATGATGACCCTAGTTAAACCATTATGCCTAAAAATATTTTCCAATACCTTTCCCACCCCTGTCCCATAGTAATAAAAGCCCCAAATAAAGTTTCATCTCCCTTAAAATAATTCCTTTAAAATATTTGTATTGTTTAAGTCACGTCTGTACCATTAAGAATAGTTAAGTGCATTTTATTTTATGTTATGAATGTTGTTTGCCAACGAGCGGGTGGAACATCTTTATTTTGGTAAAATGTCCTTCATAATTTAGTTTAAATACAGATACCTCCCAGAAAAAGGACAGTATTATAGTGTTGCTAGAACGGGTAGGTACAGACGTACCTAGGCAGGAGCTAGTATTGCTATAACTGGTAGGTACAGACGTACCTACGCAGTCAGTCGTGAGATAATTATTAGGTTTATGTAAACCTAGGGAAAACTGAAGAATAAAGGAAACTAGACCTTTATTTCTTTAAGTTTAAGTTTGAGCAGAGGAAAATAAGATCCTCTGCTATTATATTGTGATTTAATAAATTTATATGTCAAGAAGAAAAAGTGTTTTCCTGCATTCCATCTGACGGCGTGTTCTCGTACCACGATAGCAGAAACAGTGTTCATAAATTAATGGTACTTCCTGAAAGAAGATGATTCTACATCATTTTGATGTTTTCGGGGTTGGATTCCATAACTATGTCCAATTATATCCGATAGCCCTAAATACTTTACCTTGTACTCTGCTGCAAGTTACAGTTACAGATTTCTAAGACTTCCCTTAATTTCTCCCATTTTTTTCAGTAATATTGCGAGTCCAAAAACCTCTGTTTTTACACTGACATTAAGCTGCCAGTCAGGGCCGGCCCTGAGCTAAACGGTGCCTGGTGTGAGTTAAATTTTGATGCTCGTTGTCGAAACTAGTTGTCGTCTAGGTAGGTGACACTGTAATCAATAATGAATCGGATGATTTGTATTTTTGTGTAACGCTGTTTTTGTGAAAAATAATCTCAAGGACGATGTGTTAGGGCTGTTAGGTGTAAGGTATTATCATGCCTTGACAATTCTGCACCCGGAGCAGACTGCTCTAATTGCACCCGTATAGGGCCGACCCTGCTGCCAGTTCACATTGGGCCAATTTGGCCCAACATGTACAAGACCACATAGCGTGTATTGGCCATTGCAATGCGTTGGCTAGCCAACCGATTATTATCAGTTTTTCGTACACACATAAAAGGATCTTGGATGACATTTTTGCACAATCACTCACACAAAACTTTGTTTAATAATTTTAGTAAAAAAATGTATAAATACCCAAGTAAGCAAAACAACCATGTGCCACATTGTACATAATCTCTCCATGCAAAGATTGGCAATTATCTCCGTCTTCTTGCGAAGCATGTATCTCGGTCAATAATGCAGGGATCCACAAAGGAGTTTTGCTGCCATCTTTTAAAGGTTCAAGGAATTAAAAAAAGCGATTCTCGATAAAAAGGGCAATTTGGCTTTATTGTCAGGATAACAAAAGAGTATGTATGAGACAATGCATGAATGTGATCGAAGCAAGGAGCATATGCCAAGTCAGAGTCATGTTGCAGTCCATCCTCTCTGCATACCCATGCAGGGATGGTTAGTTAGCTAATTTGGAGACAGTCTGCACAGGTTCCATAAGCACCAAAGCTGTAGGCTGATTGTGCTATCTCTCGCATTTCACCTTATTTCTACGACACTTACCCAGTCCCTTTAATATATTTTACCGGAGTATTTATTATTGGGTATTGGGTTTTATCAAGCCAGGACATTTCGAGCAGTTTGTATTATAAATTATTCAAAACGTTGGGTTTGCACCCAGACATCACGGGCTCAATCCTTTTCGAGCTATGTGTTATCACAAAACGAGCTACAATTTGAGGGCTTAATGTCAAATAACCTTATCTACAAAACAATATACCATATAATAATTTATATATCTTTTTGTGGATAACTAACAGCTAATGCTCCGTTATGATATCATTATATTTGTTTTAACATATTTATTGCATTCATCTCATTCCAGCATGATTACTTATCTTGTTCTTATCTAATCATCACATTCACCTATTATTCTCATTATAAAATCTTATGTTACATTTAGTTTGTTCTTAAATAATCATTTTTCGAGCATTGTAAAACTTTTTTTTTTTTTTATGTGACACCTCACAAGAGTGTCCCTGCCCGTGCAGTGCACAGACAGGGGAACTATGTCACCACCCGATTGGGCGGCGTTGTGAGGCGGAACAAGGCAGGGGCTGTAGGAAGGGACTTGTTAATGCGGGCCTTGAAGAGGCTCGGATTATAGGAGGGAGGAAAAACAGACGCCGGTAGCCCGTTCCACATACGAGCCGACTTACACAAAAACGAGTCGTAAAAACGGCCCGTTCTCATGAAGCCAACGTCAACCGTGAACGGGTGTTCAGCTCGTGTCCGTCGAGTTTCGCGCACGTGCACCGGTGCATCAAGAATCAATGCTGCTAGCTCCTTGGAGCAGGCTCCATTGAAATACCTGTAGAACAGACACAGCATGCCTACATTGCGTCTATGCATCAGAGAAGGCAATCGGTCTGTTAACAACGGATTGTCAATCAGACGGATCGCTCTCCTTTGCACAGACTCAAGCAGGTTTATCAAGTATTTTGGGGCACCAGCCCAAAGGTGGCTCCCAAATTCAATAGTTGGGCGGACTTGAGACTTGTACAGGGTCAGCAGCTGGTCACTGTTGAAGAATCTCCTAGCCCTGTACAAGACGCCCAACTTTTTGGAGGCCTGATTTACTCGGGCTTCTATGGATCCCCGATACTTGAGCTGGTCTGATATAGTAACTCCAAGCATTTCAATGGAGTCTTTATTGGGGAGAGTGCTCCCATCAAATTGCACCAGACAGTCATTGATCTCCCTCTTTGCCGAAATCAGACACGCTTGGGTTTTTGAGACGTTGAAACTGACCAAGTTGGCCTTACCCCAGGCACGAACCATCTCTAGGTGGTGGTCAATTTTTCGCTTCAAAACTTCCCGAGCTGTTCGGACATCATAGGTGGAAGGGGGCCTGTCAAAAAGATAACCCTCGTGAACGGTGCTGTCATCAGCGTAGCAGTGAATTGGTGCACATTCAACGAGATCGTTGATGTGCAATAAAAACAGCGTCGGAGACAGCACAGATCCTTGTGGCACCCCCGCATTGATTTGGTGCGGTGAGGAAGAAGAGCCGTCAACCACGGTTTGAATTGTTCTTCCCCTCAGAAAGTCCGCAATCCAACTATGCAGGGTTGGGTGGATCCCATACGATGGTAATTTCCCGATAAGCGCCCGGTGCCAGACTCTGTCAAAGGCTTTGGAGATATCTAACCCAACGGTTTGGGTTTCACCAAAACGTTCCATGTACCGCCCCCAAATATGCGTTACATATCCGAGTAGATCGCCACACGATCGGTTTCGACGAAATCCATATTGCCGATCGCTTAGGATATTGTTATTCTCGAGATATGTGAGCAATTTGTTGTTAACCACCCTTTCTAATACCTTCGAGAGTATGGAAGTGATGGCTATGGGGCGGTAGTTAGAAGGGTCGGAACGGTCCCCCTTTTTTGGGATTGGGTGGACGATTGCCTTTTTCCAAAGATCTGGCACCTTTCCACCTTTGAGAGAGAGCCTAAATAATTTCGCGAGCACTGGAGTCATTTCTGCAGAACACCTCTTGAGGACCAAGGCAGGTATTCCGTCCGGCCCACTGGCTTTGTCGACTTTCAGCTCGTTCAAGACTCGGAGAACCTCTCTGTTCCGGATCTTCGGTTCCTCCATTTGAAAACCGCAGTGCGGAATGGAAGGGGGAGTCTCTCCGTTATCTTGAAGAGTTGAGTTTTCCGCGAAAATTTTGCCTAATAATTCAGCTTTCTCGCGGGCCGAGTTAGCCAGCCGACCATCAGGCTTGGTCAGAGGTGGGAAAGTGGTTCTGCAGAAATTTCTTCCGATCGAGCTAGCGAGTGACCAGAAAGCACGGCTACCAGTGGGGCAGTCAGCCAGCTTTTTCGCAATTCTCTGGTCGTGATCGCTCTTAGCTCTATTTAGAACTCTCTTACAATCCCTTGCCCGTTTTCGGTATTCCGAAAGGTTATTCATGGAGCTAATCTTCCGGAGTGCATTAAAAGCCGTATTTTTGAGTCTGACAGCTTCAGCACAGCGATGGTCAAACCACGGTTTTGTGCCCGCTCCAGAGGATTTGACGGAGAAGGGAATGTAGCAATCCATTGCTGATGTGATTACTTCTTCTACCTCGCGTGCACAAATTGATGGGTCCTCGGAGCTAAAGCATACAGTACTCCAAGGAAAGGCGCCGAAGAAAGACCGCATGCCGTCCCATTTTGCTGCCCTGTAGTGCCATACCTTCCTCTATACATGTTTGTCGGGTTGACGGTTCATGGAGGATGGGACAGAGGTGGTAATCAGGCAGTGGTCAGAGGATCCTAAGGGCGCTGTCACCTCCACTCTGTACCCGAGTGGCTCACTAGTGAGAAACAAATCGAGTAGGTTGGCTCGATGTGATGGGATGTCTGGTATTCTGGTCGGAGATTCTACGAGTTGGCTTAGTCCATGGATAAGGGCAAAGGATTCCGCTGATCTACCGGCAGAGTTTGTTGGGCCCGAGAACTTCAGCCATTGTTCATTATGAACATTGAAGTCCCCCAGGATTACAAACTCGGCCGATGGGTAACGGGGCAAGAGAATATCTACAGTGTCACTCAAGTATTTAAACAACTCAACAGTGTCTGATTCGGCAAGGTTTGGTGAGCGATATAGGCACGCATAAATTCTCATCATACCGGTGAGATCCACACGTACCCATAACACTTCGTGTTTTGCGCTCTCGATATTTGCGAGACGAGCGCAGCTGATTTCAGCACGGCTGTAAAGGCAGACACCTCCTTTGGGCCTGAAAAGGCTTTCCAGATGATATCCTGGGCAGTTCAGATAGGAGGTATCTGGGGGCTCGGCAATCTGTGTTTCCGTAAGGAAGAGGAGATGGGGATTTTGTGAGAGAAGGTGGTGGTGGATGGGAGTTAGGTTGGTGTGCAGACCGCGAATGTTAGCGAAATTCACCTTCATCCTCGGTCCACACTGAGGACTCCTACTGTTCGCTGTCGCTGAGTTTATATTAATTTGTTGTGAGTTCATAGTTTTTAAGTTTGTTTTATTTGTTTGTGGGATTTAGGATGGGTTGGGAAGGATTAGGTTAAAAAGGTTGGGTGGGGAGTTGGAGAGTGGAGCAACTGGATACACCAAATGTAAGGTATGTTCTTCTGACTGCGGTTCTAGGCAATGGGCAGGAGAGTCCGGCTGTGGAGGTCGCCCAGTGCGCCCCAAACGCTAGATGCTGGGTCCTCACCGGTCACGAACCGGCACAACATCAGCGGCAGGGTTTTTTCGCTGGCTGATGGGGCAGCCCACCCTTGGTCGTGAGCCCAAGGGTCGGGCCCCTGTACTATCCAACGGCCCGGACAGCGATAACCGGTTTACTGGATCTCCCTCAACCGGCCTCTCCCAGCCCGGCCCGCCCCGCAGTGAGTAGGCCGACCCATTCATCAGTGTGATCCAGAACGCACAACCCTCCATGGTCCGATGCTCTGTAGGGAACCCGCTTGCACAGCGCGGGTTTTAACTGTGCACCCTAAAGTTTAAGTTTAGACTTACGGAATTCAATACTTCGTTTGTGTGAAAGCACTATGAAACAAAACTACATCTATTCATAATGTTTATATTTTTACCCCCTCACTATTAAGCGTGTTTTAGATTTTGTGCAGCTGAGAAACAACCATTACTCTACATTAAGGGTTGGTTATCGGTCATCTAGGCTTTGAAACACTTTTATTAGTAAGGCCCAAAATCTTACATTATGTTGTTTACACTTTATACAAAATAGCTACAATGTATTGGTCATCATGAAACAGACAGTTGCCAAGTATGGTGATTCAATGTATCAATGTCTTGTAAATGTCAATTAAATGCCATGTAATTTATAAATAAAAAATAAAATAAATTTGTTTGACTTTAGGCCCTTGAATTATTTTTATGCTTTCTGTAGATAACATTGTTTGACTTTAAGCCGTTGAATTATTGCTATGTTTTTTGTAGATAACATCGTTTGACATTTATCCCTCGAATCATTACAGCTTTTATTGATGGGAGTAGGGATTTTTTATTATATTCAGTCAGCTTATGGGTAACCTGGGAATGTTTTTTATAGCCTCTACAGTTGCTCTCCCCAGCATTGTCTGGAGCGGCCACCACACAACACCACTAGACGATCCCTCTCAAACTACCGCCAGTATTTAATGCAATTTAATATTATTTTAACGTTAACATAATATTTTTTAAATATACTTCTATCTCGATATCCTAAAACTATTATATAAACCTAACTGCTATAAATGAAAAATTAAATGCTACATTTTATTTCCGTTAAGAATAATAATGATAATAAATAGGTTTAAATCTAAACTAAGTTAACACAAGCCTTTGGTAATAATAATTAAAGGTAATGATAATTTTCCCCGAGTAAGCTAAATGTTTATGTGGAATGCTTCCTAAGCAAGTCATCGATATCATCAAGAACGGGCTTCCATCCAATGCCGTATCCTCTGTCAGTCAAATGGAGATAGTCGTACATCAATTCACTGGAGATAGTCCCGCCTTCAGCTAAAACAAAAACCAAATAAATGAGATATTTCAAAGAAGAAAAAAAAACATTCCTAGGTTACACATAACTTGCAATAATTCGAATTCAGCTTAATGTCAAACAATGTTATCTACAAAAAATATACAAAGCATTCTAGGGCATAAAGTCAAACAACGTTTAAACTACAAAAAAAAATACCAATAATTAGAGGGCTTAAAGTCAAACAAAGTTATCGACAAAAAGACAGACAAATTATTATTCGGTATATTTTTAATATTTTACATTAACTCCATACAGGAGGCCTTGAGGAAAATAATTTCCCTCAGGGTATATGTCATCATAGGGATGCTGTGTGGAGGGTCATTTTAAGGAAAGGAAGAAGTCTTGAAGAGACCCATGTTGTAGGAGAAGGAAACAAGTGACTGGCAATCGTTCCACAGCCGAGCTGTTGAACTCAAGGACGAGTTTAGCAACGACCCGTTCTCATGTGGCAAGTGTCAACTGTACAAATGTTGGGCTCGATGATGCTATCAATGAGCATCTCCCATTGAAATATCGGTAAAACAAGGACAGCATTCTCATCTGACGCCTGTGCTCTAAAGATTGCAGTCGATATTTTTGTCTTTTGTGAGGAAACGGGCTGTTTTTGTAAATTAAAAAAAGTTTTTTTTTTTTTACAATTTCACAAGGAACTAGATTCTGAAGGACAAATTCCTATTTTAATTGTGTAAATCATGTATATATATATTGTTGCTAAATATTTTGGCAATGATAGTGCATATTTGCATTGCATGCACACTTCGCCATTTAGACATATTTTGTATATACGTAATCCAATGTCTATTTCTTACCAATGAATTTGCTCCAATCCGTGTCGACAATGTGGGCTTCTTTGCTGGTAGAATATTTGGCAACAAGTAGCTTGTTCACAAAGCAAACAATCTCTCGGTATTTGTTTGGAGTGTTTCCTTTGGGGTGCAGGAGCTGAAAATGACATTTTAAATTTATTAAATATAACCTAAGCGTCTCATCATTACCCCAAGGGCACAGGGGGCACGAGCACAGGGCCCCAGAACTCATATTTTAGAAACATTATTTTCAATTTTTGTTATTTTCCTGTATGTTATTGGATTTCAAAAAAGGACCCCAAAATCGGTTACAAAATCAGCTTACTAACAGTTACCTTATGGGCCCCTTCATTAGGGTGTGTCAATTATTTCAACTTTTGAATTCAGAAACGCCTGATGTCTCAAAAGTTGCGTCTTACAAAGAAAATGAGAACTACATTTAAAATTATTTTTTAAAAAATGGTTATTAGCTCGCTAAAATGCATTGAAAAACAGAAAAAAAACCTAAAACATGTATTTTTAAATAATGGTAATTAATATTTTCCTCACAATAATTTAACCTTTTAACGTTTGTTTATTATTAAAAACTGCGTATAGTTGACAAAAATTAAATAAAAAAATCAATTTTATTAATGCAAGTAAATCTACAAGAATTCCGAAATTAACAAAAAAAATGGTAAAAATCCACTAAAACGTCTTCCATTGCCATTTAGTTTGCTTTAATTTTCAATTATTGGACTTGGTTTGATATTTGAAGACTCAAATGAACATCTCCCCTTTCTTTTCGTCTGCTCCACCACCTCCTTCTCCTACCACTGTACCCCTACTCCTGCCACAATAAGATGTTTGTTTTTTGTCAAGTTTAAGTTGTTCTTTCCAACAGTTTTTCAGATTCTGGTGAGGAACCAGCGCTAAGTGAAGATCATCAATCAGCAGTTGCTCATGATACATTATCTCCTCGAAATATACAATATTCGAAGATGAAGAATCCCCTGACGAAGTTATCTCAAATTTGTGATCGATACGGTGTATCACACAGAGCAGCAGCTGCCATTGCTTCTGCGGTTTTACAATATGTAAATGAAGCTGGTCCGTCTTCCGTTATAGATCATAGTAGATTACGAAGAGCTAGAAAGCAAACTAGAGATATGTTATTAAATAGCCGTAAATTGACAAATATCGAAGGTTTATTTTTCGATGGGCGCAAGGACAAAACAATGTTTATTATCAAGAAAGGAAGTAAATTTTATCGACGAATAAAAGTTGAAGAACACATAACGCTTGTGCAGGATCCAGGATCAGTGTATCTCGGACACGCTACGCCATCATCTGGTACTGCTAAAGACAGCGAAAATGCCATATGTTCTCTTTTGGAAGAGGAAAATCGTCAAATGGAGACAATTGTTGCAGTTGGTTGTGACGGAAGAAATACAAACACTGGCCGGAAAAATGGAATCATTTCAAGAATGGAACAGAGACTTGGAAAGCCATTGCAATGGCTTATCTGCCAGTTGCACGCCAATGAACTACCATTGCGACATCTGCTATCTTCATTAGATGGACTGACTAGCGGACCTGTAGCTTTCTCGGGACCAATCGGAAGAAACTTAAAAAATTGTGAGAACATGAAAATTATTCGGTTTTTTCCCATTCAATCATCCATACCGGAAAATATAACAGAAAAATTAAGCACGGACCAAAATTATTTATATAATATGTGTCTGGCTGTGTCAAAAGGTATGATAACTGTAGATTTGGCAAGGAAACAACCAGGGAAAATGTCTCATGCCAGGTGGCTAACAACTGCAAACAGAATATTACGACTATATGTTGCAACGGAAAACCCAACAGAAAATTTGCTGATATTGGCCACCTTTATTGTGAGAGTTTACCATAAAGTGCAATAGTTCTTGTATAGATGGAGCCCGTAATCTCTGGAAAGTGGTTAGCATTTCCAGATATCTTTCAGCAGAATTGAAAGCTATTGTCGACCCCGTGATCAGAGGAACGCATATTTTGGACACCCGGAAAACATTATTCTATCAATGTTAACCGATGACAATAAATGTATAAGGGAGCTAGGATGTAGAAGGATCATTTAATATAGGGCCCTTCAAACTTCAGGAGTGAGAGAGTTCATAATTCCAAAAATTAATTTCAACTGCAATAGCTACATAGAATTAATTGACTGGCAGGCCACAGATTTAATTCTGACAGAACCTCCACTCCTGAGCAACGTAAAAACGGACGAATTACTTAAATTGTGTGATGAAGGAAATGTAAAAAGGTTCGATTTTCCTAAATTTCCTTGCCACACACAATCAGTGGAAAGGTGTGTGAAGTTGACCACAGAGGCGTCTTCTTCTGTTGCTGGTTACAATGCTAGAAAGGTTATATTTACGCCAAGCAACATTCAAGAAACATAATGCCAAATTTTAATTATATGCAAGATTTTAAGTAATTACTGTTTTAACAATATGTTATCATTCAATTTTGAGCATCCATTATTTTTTATTCGTTGTATTTTGGTCAAAAGTGTTGTTGTACGTTATTGTTTAGTATCTTGAATTTAACCATAAAAAGTGTTATTTTCCCCTTTTATATTTTTAAAAAACACATCACATATGTATAAAAAAATATTTATTTTTCGTTCTTTGTACTGCAGTTATGGAAATAAAATTAAGTGTTCTACAAAATATAAAATATGGACCCATTGTTTTATTTTTTTCCCAAATCACGAAATCAAATTTTTTTCAAAACTTCCGGCCATTTTAGCGAGCTAATAGTGAACACCAATTTCATTTATTTTTACGTTTTTGAATAGCTACAGATCATACGCAACTTTTGAGACCCCAGGCGTTTAAAAATAAGGCAATTTTTTTTCTCTCTATGGAGAGCGACACACGCTACCCTTCATCGCTTAAGATGGTTCCTGTTGATACAGAAATCTTCTCCACCAACAAAAATATAAATCTACGAGGACACTAAAAAAAAAATTAATAAAACAACTTTTGCATCCAATCTTAGGAAACACTTCCTTGCAAATAGAGTAGTGGATGCACGGAACAAACTTCCACAACATGGCATCGATTCTACTGATATAAACCAATTTAAAGCTTCATTGGATTCTTATTTGGAGAGAAGAAAGGATTAACTTATTTAAATTTAAAACATCTCAATTACTGTTAAATTATTGTGACATCAGATATGAGCGCATCAGTAGAATGCTGCCTGCTCATTAAATAATAATAATACATATATATATAATATACTTTATATTATCGGGGAAAAACATTATCTACAAAAATAAAATACCAATAATTCGAGGGCTTAAAGTCACTATTATATAAGTCAAACAATGTTATCTACAAATAAAAAATACCAATAATTCTAGGGCTTAAAGTCAAACAACGTTATCTACAAAAAGACATATCAATAACTAGTATTAGTATATTGTAGATAAAGTTGTTTGACTTTAACCTGTAGAATTATTGGTATTTTTTTTGTAGATAACATTATAGAGCATTTTAGAGCAGTCGCAATATGTAATACATACTACAATAATTAACGCAATGAGATTATTTTTCACAAAAATGGCTCTACACAAAAATACAAATCATCCAATTTATTATTCACTAGTTGTCCCCCACCAAGCTTTGCTGTGGCTTAGTCTGTCTGTGCAGATAGAGAAACAATAGCGCGTGTTGCTTTTACGTCCAACAGACGGCGCAGTTTTTCAAAAAAGAATATTTTTCCAACAGTTTGTGCTTTTTTTCAAAACAGGATGTTTTTACCTGTTACAGGTAACATCTATATAATATAGGTATTTAAAAACACATGCATATTCATTAGTATACTGTAGATAAAGTTGTTTGACTTTAAGATGTAGAATTATTTGTATATTTTTTGTAGATAATGTTGTTTGATTTTAAGCCCGGGTTATATTGTGCAATATCAGATTATGAAAAAATAAAAACGAAATATAATAATGTATGTATGTATTTGTTGTGTACCCACGTAAACATTACTAAAAATTACAATTTTATACTCACTGGTAGAACAATTATTGTATCTGGTACTTTTCCTTTGACGACTGTGACGATGTTTTCGATTCCTTCAGAAATGTCTTCCGGCTTAGAATTCGTGTTGTTTGTTCCCACAAAGAGCACAAGCTGAAATGACAGTCATTTTTTTAATTACTCCTCAAACGCAGATGATGTGCAACACTGTCAAGTCCAGGCTTGCTCAGGCACGCAAATGCTAAGCAGGGACATTTTAGTATACACATTTATTTTTTTATTATTAACTCTTCAAACGCCAAAGATGTGTAGGCACGCCAAAGCTCTCTAATCTAGGTGCGTATATATTTATTTTTAATTGAGTGCAGAGGTGACTTGGCAATTGGTCAATAAACATATCTAACACAATTACACTCAATATTTCCATACCAACAGAAAGTAAGCAAGCAATATAGCTACAGAAGTTGAACGTACCAGTTTAGGCTTTAGATTTTCAAGCCAGTTGCCATCTTCTACTCTGTAAAGAATATGTTCCACTCTGTCACCTCCTATGCCAAAGTTAAGGATAGTTTTTCCTGCAAAAAATAAACACAGTCAATGATTTTATTCACTAACTCAACTGGGCAATGTGTATGCACGATTATTCTTTAATTTTTGGGAGTTTTAAACATCATCACGTTTGATGAACATCAAATAGACAATCAGCGCCATTTTAGATTTTAGACATTAAAACGGTCCCCGTTGAAAGCCGGTTCTCAGCCAGTTCCAGCGTTTGATCCAATTGTGATCGGACGTGATATATTGATATGCTAAATTGTCTGAGAATCAGCGTTTGATCAATGTGTGCCAAATGTACCAAATTTTCACCAAGCATCAGCTGATTCTATTTTCCTAATAACTTGCTTGTTTTAGCAAAACAACATTTTTGTAAATTGTACCGATTACTAAGTAATGTGTTTATACATACATTTTATAAAAGTAGTATATAACCTACAATAAGTATTTTCCGCAGAATAGCCACTCATATGCAGAGAAATGATTTTTTTTATTTTGCCTATCAGCTACTGCGGCACACAAAAGAATAATAAGAACCGTTGAAATGTAATAACCTGGTTCATGTTTTTCTTTATAATAGAAATAACTAAGGATTTCTAAAATAGTTTTACTCGTTATGTCCTCCTTTAGAAAAGTGTTTCAAGCTGTAAGTGCGAAGACGCACGCACTGCCGGGACCGTTGCAAGTGTATATTGCCATACAAATTAGCTAAAAGTGTACCAACCTTTAGGAGCGTACTTTTGGAAAGCTCGAGAAGACGTAAGAGCCTCCACAATCGAGTCTCCGATTAATAAGACATCACAGTTCTTACAAGCATTAGCTTCCGAGATGAATCTTTCATGCTGCAAAGTAAATAAAAATGTTGCAACATGGAAAATACAAATTGGATGTATTAACATACTTACAATTGCATTGTGCATTTGTTTTTCTTACCTAACCCCACCAAAAATGAATAGAGCGGAAAAGGGATACCATTTTCACCTAGCAGAGTTATATTATGTACATTATACAACCTTAGAACCTAAACCAATTCAATAGTTTAGTACAAGGCTGCCCAACCTTTTTAGCAGTTGGGCGAAATTGACGATTTTGAATCACTGGCGGGCCACTGAATACCTGACGGTTCCTATTTCCATGGGGGGGCGGTTGTTACGGAATTTCGCTGAGAAAAAATTCCGCACACCCGAAATCATATGTGATACCCCACAGCAATTTTTCGAATTCCTTGGGGGGGGGGGGGTGGCTACAGGATTCCATTTCGACGCCAAGAATATTATGTCGATAACCGGTGTATTTTTGTTTCAAAAGTAAGTTCAACAGGTTAGATTTTTTCGTCGCTGATTCTCGTTCTGAGTAGCCTAAATAGCGATAAATCGCCGTCGTTGGCAACACTGGTGACCGCGCGCAAGCTACATTGTTTGTTTTTCGTTCGCGGGCCACATTGTGGCCCGCGGGCCTGGGGTTGGGCAGCCTTGGTTTAGTATGTAATTTGTTCCTGTTTTGGCTGTCTGCACAGATAAGTTTTAAGATTCGCAAAATTATATAAAGCTTAAAATCTCATGATGGAAAATAGGGTAATTATTTACGTAACCGCAGCACTTTTAGGCAGAGATTATGGAAATTATTTATTTATTTACTAACGGAACAAGTCCATTTAACACATTTCATATTACACAAAGTTAATACGAGGAGAAATGGTACAATAAAATATACTATGACAAAAATAGGGCACGAAAACAATAGAGATAATGTCAAGTCAAGACAGTATCAAGGTTTTGATGGAGTTCATGACTTCAGCCATATCAATACAAAATATTACATGCGTAATGACTGACAAAAATCATTTAGGCTTACACCAAAAAATTCAAGGTCCTGACTTGAGTTGATAAGTCTGGCCATTCTGGACATTGGTGAAAGGTATCCACGATTTGTGGAGTGATGATTGAGGAAAAGCAAATCATTATATCTGAGTCTATGGGAAGGGATATTGAAAAAGGTGAGTTGCATCAAAATAGGTGAATCAATCATACTGTTAATAATTTTGAAAATGGAGATGAGATCAAAGTCCTATTATTATTATTATACTTTCTTTCAACAATTACCACAAGGAACAACTATTCACATTGACAAAATAGGTTATTAGTTTGGGTGAATTAAATAATGTATGCGTATTTAGATCGAAATAAAACTTTAAGCCATACATAAAAAATCCAAAATGGAGGCAAAGTGATCATTTTACAATGGAAATTTTGAACTTTGAATAAAAATGGAATAATGAATGTTTTACCATCTCTCTAGAAGTAAATGGGTGTTTCTTGTAGTAATTAAGTTGAAATGAAGTTCCATAATCTGTGTCTATTAAAAGTACAAACTAACACCCTAAAAACTTATTTTGTGCTTGTTTACTTAAACCTCCAACTTTAATAGTTGTCTCCATTAGATAATCAAGTGTTGTTTTTTTAAAGAACCTTTGCTTGCAGCGGAATTAGACAAGTTTACCCTCTTGTTTTATACATATTATATTTTATACACAATTCTTACAGTAACAATGCATCCGACTGCA
This sequence comes from Hesperophylax magnus, assembly GCA_026573805.1. NCBI lineage: Eukaryota > Metazoa > Arthropoda > Insecta > Trichoptera > Limnephilidae > Hesperophylax > Hesperophylax magnus. The sequence goes on along the minus strand of JAIUSX010000184.1, from coordinate 3,534,026 downwards.
CAAAAAGTTTTTTGATTTGTAACTTAAAAAATGAGATACGTTGAAAAAAGGGCGCTGAAACTTGGGAGAAACTGGGTAACTGTTTAGTAACTAAGATCAATATTAAATACCACAAGAACTTGACACAATTTAATAATAAAGTAAGTACCTACTTAGGTACCCATTGAAGTACATTTGATTTTTCACGTAATTTAGATCAAACATTTATCATCATAACTCTCCAATAATAATGCCGCTACTTTGCAATATCGATTGTGATGTAAAACTTACCGTGGCAATCTTATCATGTCGCTTTTGAGGAATTAGACATCCGTTAGCCGTTCCCTGTGACATTTTAAATTTTGGAATAAAGAATGCAGGTTCTCTTTTTAACAAAACTAACTGCTTCGCACTTTTCGTCAGAATTTTCGCAAACAAAATCATTTTTAAACGTCAATTTTGACAGTCACGTAGGTGCTGCCATGAGTTTAAATTTAATTGCTTAGAAAAATTGAGTAAGTAGGTACTATTTTCCAAATTTAAAGTTCTTAATTATTTAAAAGTTTTTCATCGAATGGCCAAAAAATATTCAATTGACAATAAGCTAAACATAGTGAGTAAAGATCTCGAATTAAAAACTTAAAAAATTAAAAACAGAAGAGGCAAAAATGACAACATTATGTGAGTCAGAAGCCTCGTTAATAAATTTAAAAAAAAAAAAAGATCTCGAATATCTTTGTCACATTACTTAATTACTAGGAACGACAGATATCAGTTTACCTAAAGATTTTGAAGATTGATTTAAGAATAGAAAAAAAACACGCATTCAATTGGATTAAGTTCAGCTCCACTGTTTTATTCCGGGCTGCAGCCTGTTAAGTAATGCAATGAAGGTGGCACCAGGCACCTTCAAGCGCCCCCTCCGAAAAGCTAGGGCACCAGAACGTCGCTGTAGCTCGTTTTTATCCAATAGACCAAAACATAAATCGGAAGAAATAGCGCTTTAAAGTTTTTTTTACGAAAACGCATATACAATGAAATTAGCTCACTAAAATGATGTAAATTATTATTTTAAAGTAAAATTTGTTCCAAATGTTTAAAATTACGCAGAAAACACGTTTTTAATTTGGATGTAGGACAAAGTATTGAATAAACACGTTCGGAATGTTATTTAATTTTGGTGGACAAAACAAACTGCGTCTTGAAAACACAATTTTTTTTTCCACTTGTATCGTATAAATAAATGCTTTTTGAGAAAAACTTCGTCAAAAATGGTTGGACAAAAACGAACTAGTGCGACGAGAAGAAGAATAAATTATTATTTAACGGTTATTAGCCTGGGTCGGGTTTGCACTCGGGCTTGGCGAGTTCAAACTTCTGTAAGCTAAGTTCTCAATCACAACGCAAGCAACCATTTTTTTCAGCACTCAGTAATGAGTAAAAAGAACAAAAGGTATTAGTAATTCGTAGGCTGGGAAGTTTTTTTAAACTTTATTTTATAAAATAAACTAATGAGGGATAAGGGACTTTTCATTCAAACAGCTGGCACCACCGCCTGTTTGTTTTGACAGCAGGTGTGACGTTTGAAATACTTTGAAAGGCTTTTTTGACAGGATACGTGATACCGTGAGCGAAGGTTTCGCACTGATTTTTTAATCTCGAGTGATTTTTCGCGTTATCCGTTATCACAGATGATAAACGGATAGATAAAATGACAGGAAAATTAATTGGCAGTGCGTTCTAGTCACCGTTGGACATGTCACATTAAAATGGCACGGGTTTTGTGGTTTTATGTGTTTGTTGTGTTCGCTAATTTGTGCAATTTGTGTTCCTCTGTCGGTAAATCGGAAAATTCCGTGTTTTACAATAGAATGTGAGTAAAATTCAAAATATTTAATCGATTCATTAGATTTGTATTGCGTAATTAAATTTTTAACTCCACAGTATTTTAGGTTACATCGCCATTTGATTAAAACTTTTTCAAAGCTGTAAAAGTTAAGAAAAATTGTATTTAAAATTAAAATTAAAATTAAAGTAATTAACTTATTTTAAAATTAAGCATTTTTTAAAAGGAGCCAAAGTTTTAGATTCGCTTTCAAAGTGTCGTTGGCGTGATTTTTTCATATGAAGTGTAATAGAACATTCGAAAAGAAGGTATTTGAATGTTGATGAATCAAGAAATTGATTTCAAAGAAGTGATTAAATTCTGGGTTTTGCTTTTTATAATTGCGCAAGTAATTGCTTAATTAATTACATATTAAAATTGCATCTGACATTTTCACTTGATTACCGTGAATGTTGCAATCTCTGGAATGAATATACGGGTATCCGGGGTAAAGTGCGCTAACTTTGGGAGGTGATTCTACATGATGGTAAAAGTAAAAAAAAAACTTTTTCGAAAGTCCAATTTTTTTTTCCCATGCTAAAATATTTTTCCATAGAAGAATATTTATTTTCACAATTCAACTTTTTAACTTAAAAACTACCTTAAAACGTTGGAATTTCGGAAAAGTTAATATTCTTTTTTACTTCCAAAATCATGTAGATTAAACCCCCCGCATTTAAGCATTTAACCCCCAAACAAACGGTATTTGAAAAAAATTTAAATTACGCATTACTGCAAATAGATTTTTGAATATTAAAATCAAGTTCAAATGGTACCTATAGTTTTTGTCAGCAGTTTTGCGACATTACTTAGTTTTTTTGGTACTGTATTTACAATCTTTATGTGTAAATAAATATTGCTTGTGGTCATATTTTCTTGGTAATAAATTGCTGATCAATTTGTATTACTTTTACAGATACGAATATGGTGTGGGCTATAATATTTGGATAAATAAGACGGAAGAATATGTCTTTGAATACATCGGTACAGAGGTAAGTGTATTTTAATATTTTTAAAATTTTCCTGAAAGAATTTTTATTTTTAGTTTTTTCATTAATTTTTATTTAAGGTTATTAACAAAATCATGTGCGCTACCCGACTCACTAGACAATATCTGTTCTGAGCCGGGAATATATTCTGAGCTGGGAATATCTGTTCTGGCTTTCTGTTGTGTGTGGGGCTTTACCCTCTCTGCCTAACCTTGTAGGGAATCGACATTAGTATACTGAATACCACACAAGAGTGTCAACTGCCTCCAACTGCTTCCAATTGGGACTATGGCATCCCCAATATGCTACGTTGGCTATTCAGATGTGGTTTGATTTTAAACCCCCAATGGTCAATGAGAATTCATAAATTTTTTTTTGTCTTTCCTTTGAGTTGTACTCTTTCGGAGTGAATTGAAGAGGGTGAGATGAAGATCAGAATAGCTCTATCATATCAAGAACCATCTGAATTCTTAATTATAGAAATTTCAGATCATCTTGAAACTTCAGTTTTAAATAATAATAATAATTATATTTATTCCAGGATGTGGGGGGGAGGTTAGTGCAATCCCACACATCCTATGTAGTTATATATGTTGTTTGTATAATAGATATGTGAATATAATGATTTTTAATGTCTGAAAATTCACAATAATAACAGTAATTTATCTGAATAAAACAATTTTTTAGAAATACAAGAGAATCTAAAAATAATCAATAATTGTCGTAATAATCACCGATTGCTTTGAAATTTTGACACAATGTTGCATTCGAATACGCATGTGTTTTTATATACCCATATTATATAGATGTCACCTGTGACAGGTAAAAACATGCTTTTGCCACCTGTGTAAAAGCAACAAGCGCTATTGTTTCTATATCTGCACAGACAGACTGAGCCACAGCAACGCTTGGCAGGGTACAGCTAGTTAAGAATAATTATGTAGGGCATTGTCTCGAGTGAGTTTGGGCCCAACCCTCACTCAGAAGTTACACTTGGTGCTCGTAGGCTGCGGTCACCACCGTGTTGGCAGAGGCCATTAGCCACATCCTGCCTCCAGTGACCCGGTGTCTCATCTGTGAATAGAAAAATAGCGGCCAACATATTACGCCTGACGGAAGGTTATGTGCTTGCTTCTTCAATACATCCTATTGATTTTGCTGATAAAACATTTATTGGCGTTACTCTGTTATCAGTTCTCAGTATATTTTGTATAGGTATATATCAGTTCTCAGGAACTCATTGCTACGATGATTCACTTTAAAGTTGATAAGAGTTTTACAGAAAATAAACACAACTGAAGCCATTTTAAGCAATGTTTTTGAATCTGTTAATTTGGGATTTAATTTTTTGTTTGTTTGTTTTATGGGTATGTTGTGAGACTGAAGGTAGTGGGGAAAAGAAGGAGATGGGGAAGAGAAAGGTGGGAAGTACCTGGCTGTTAGAATTTTTTATTGATAGACAAAAAATAGTGGAATGGAGTAATAAAATTATTTTACTAAATTATTGGAATCAACTAATGTGGAAGATAAATGTTTGATCACCTCAGTGGCAAAGCAGCATAGTGGCATAGAGGTAAAGTTGAGCTATATACCCAAGAGTTGCCAATTCATTTAATGTATCTTTTGATTACAGGTATACATTAGTAGTAATTGATCAAATTCAAATTTTAATAGTACATACTTAGTATATAATTAACTATTTATTTTCATCATTAATTAACAAAAAAAATTCTTTTTTTACCATATCCTCTTAAAATATTATATCAGCATTCGAACCACCAACAGCTTATTGACGCAATTTATTATGTACCTTCGCTTGCAATATTATCAGCTCCGTTTACTCCAAATGAATAAAATAACACCATGTACTTATACCACCTACTACCTTCTTATTAATCGAAATGTAATAATATTATTTTTATTTTACTACTATTCTTAAATTTATTTACATTTACTGTGTATCTAATTTAGTAACTGCTATTGTAGTCTATTTTCATTATCTATACTTTTGTTATCATGCCATATACATTTTGTTTATTTCTTACTTTATAAATAAAAACTTTCTTTCTTTTCTTTACCCAATCTATATTGTAATGGCACTACTCCCCAACTCAAACACGAGAAACGTTTTTCTCTATTGAATTGGGTAGTTACGTTAAAAAGAAAACATTTTTATTCTAATCAGTTTTTTTAGTATAACATATTTATGTTTTTATATAAAAGAAAAATATTTACAATAATAAAAAAAAATGAGGGATACAATAAATAAAAAAATTATAAGTATTTCATTTTATAAAAATTATGAGAGTATCTACCACACGTAATAATACTCAACTTAAATATAATGTGACTCCTCTTTGTGTAAATCCAAAATCTTTGTATAAGTATACAATTTGTTTAAAGTTAATGCTAATTTACAGGAAGTGAAGAACCTTATTTATCAAACATTTTTATTTTCAGGTTATCCCTGAATTATTTGCTTTACTAAAAATATTAATTGGTAATAAATGTGACTTTATTTATTTTATCTTATTTGTATGTGTGATTAACCATTAGCAAATATATTATGTCAACAGCCGTGTGTTATCTGTCATTCGCGGCGCTAAAGCAAAAAGCCGCTTTTTCTAATATGATTGATTTTTTAAAGTATGTTTAGTTTAGTTTATCGATTTTGTAGAACACCGTTGTGTGTGTGTTTTTTTTTTTTTAATATTTTTATAATATTATTGAGTTATCTGAATCACATATTGTATAATGTTGCTTCATCCAATAGTACAATATTTACAAAATATTTACAAAGTATTTACAAAATAATTGCCTTGAGCGATAGAAATTTCCAGGCATTCGGTTTTCACTCATTAAAAAAATGATGCCTTCGAAAGGTTTACACGAAAATATTTAAATTACTTACTGTGATTTTTTTAAGCTGACAATCTAACATATATATCATTGTTTATCCCACGTGTAGGTTTTATAAAAACTTAAAAATTTTGGATATCAAAATAAATTTAAAAAAATCGTGTACCTAAATTTAAGCAGTCATCGCTCAAGGTAATTTTATTTTATTTTATTTATTTAGGAAAACCAACAGATTTTTTACATCTTTAAATAATAAACAATACAAATAAAATCTAATGACAGGTTTTCACATAAACACAAAATTATAACAACAAACTAAGAGTCCAGTACCCGTGGGCTAAAAATATTTACAATAAATGAGACCTAAATTTCGGTAACCATCGTTCGACTGGTTAATGTGGTATACTTTTTACAACATGTAGTCCTTTAACAGCCACACCTTTTATTTACTAACACTTTGTCAGCCGTTCACAAGCCTCACTCGTGAGGTTTTTTCTAAGAAGACCCTGATCACGAGTGCCACTTGTGTTTATCATATTTATATTAAAATTGTTAGCTCTTTTTCTGCTCCGCATCAATCAGATTAACTAAGGCTACACGCACATAGGCAATTCATGTGCGTGAGGTATGCAGGTACGAAGGGATGAAGTGCCGCCTCGTCAGTGCGCCACGGATTAGTTAAGTGTGCGTCTATAAAATAAGTTAGAGTTCTTTTTATTTCTCAAAACTACATTAGATTACCTTATAAATATGAATATAATTATGCCTGTAGATATAAAACTATTCTTCTATAAATCTTGCAATCATGCCGAAAAACAACGACAAACCATAAAAAGCCATTTTTTAAATGCACAGCTGTTAATGGGAAAAAAAACACGTGAGGTTCGAGAAGGGCTATTAAAGTATTAAGTGACCATTTTCTCATTTATAAGATTTTGACAAATTTTTAAGATATTGAAAAAATTATTTTTCAATTTAGTTAAGGTATACTTATTTTTAAATAATAGCCGTTTCGCTTTCTGAATTAATGCCGAATTATTAAAGGTCGTTTCATAAACATTCTCCGGTCCCAAAGAGTCATAAATTCACTAGTGTTTTAAAAGAAATATCATCTCTACTTTTGCCACTAAGCTTCTAATAAATGTAATATCAATAGGAAGGAAAAATAGCAAATGTAGAATCAATGTCCAGTGTTTTTACTAAGTCTAAGTGTTTACTGAGTCCTCTGCATGCAAAGTTTACCTGAATCTGTTTGTAAATAATTAAATTGGATAGAGCCTAGCAATTCTTAATAAATTTTACAGCGTCCTTGGGGTGATTTTTCACAAAAACGGCACTTTATAAATTATTGAATTATTATTATTATTGTAGGAAAGCCACCGAAAACTGAAGGTCAACTAAATAGTTGAATTTTTTTTAACAATATTACTTTCTTCTGCTGTGTATTCATTTTTAGAAGTTAATCGATACTATCGATCAGTCTTAATACATTAACATGTAGAGGCTAAATGTGGTAGGGGAGGGGAAGCAGATGAGAGGTAGGAAAGCTGGGAAGAATCGGGCTATTCAGTTCTGATCACTTTACATTGTTATAACCATTTCAAGCAATTTATGTATAAAAAAAATTACAAACAAATGGCAACATATGACAGAGATTTGGGGTATGCGAAAGAGATGTAAAAGAGGAAGATTGAGAGTTAGGGACCTGGCTATTCAAGTCTGTTCACTAAAAATTGTTACAACCATTTCAAGCAACGTTTTTACAAATTCTCTACTTTTTACAAACATATTTAGACTGTATTATAACATTGATTTTCTGATTACTGTACACATAATGTATCACCAATATTCATCAAGATAAGATTTGTGTGTTGACATGACATGAAAATGGACCTTGTCATTTCATTTTGCCAGTTAATTCTTATCATTTCTGTATAATCTATTGATATAATTTTAACCTCAGATTGCAGTAATCACTGAGTAGAAATGATATTTTCATATTGCCCTTATTGAATTGATGAATGTCCGTCATTTAGAATCGAAATGTTGCTTGGAGTGACTTTAGCCGTGTTTAATGGCCAGATCTGAATAGCCAGGAACTTCTCCATCTTTCTTTACCTCATCTCCTTTCCATCCCCACTCCCTTCAGCCTCACAACATACCCCAATCGTGGATGACATAGTCCCACAGACTCCGGGCAGTTGGTACTCTCGTGCGGTATTCTTCATTCATTTTAGATTGATGGAAATACAATTTAATGTGAGAGCTTGTCATTGTTGAAGAAATTTATTCTCAATACAGTACTCTCTCAGAAATCCTCCGCTCGGTTATCTTTGTATAACTGCTAAATCTGCCGTTATTTTGACTAGTTGAAAGCGTAGTTGCTTCCCTGAAGGCCACGCGAGGGAAGAGGGTCTCATCTATCCCCTCCACTCCTCCTTGGTTCACTGAAGGCCCCACGAGGAAGAGGTCCTCATCTGTCCTATCCACTCTCCCTTGGTTCCCGAAGGCCCCACGAGTGAAAAGGGTGTCATCTCTCCTCTCCACTCCTCTTTGGTTCCCTGAAGGCTCCACGACGAAAGATGGCCACATCTCTGAATAAGTTTACAAAATGGAATCTTCTTGCAAGCGTAAACACGACACCTTCATTTTTTATATATTTTGTTTTAGCATATTTTGTATGGATGCACTATAATCCAACATGTTTACTAATTGGGCACTGGGTTTGGGGTGACGTGTTAGTGAGAGATGACTATATTTATCAACAAAAATGTGCGCATTATTTACTGATATGGTATGAAACATATTGTAAAATAGTAAATAAAGATATGGAAATGAGAAAAGATAAATATCTTTATTGCATTTAAATAATGCTACAATGATAATATACGTTGTTTTTTAATCTATATGAATAAAAGTGTGCCCCATAGACTCCGAAAATTTCAAAGTTTGTTCTTATCCCCTGGACCTTATTTGGTCACATTTTGGCGAATTTGCAAACGCCCGCGAGTTCACGCTGGCCGAAATGTGGCCAATTCGAAGAGATATTTTAAAACATTTTTTTGGAATTATTTCATAAGCTTCAACGTGTTGGAATCTTCTATTAATCATAAAGCTGACTTAGTAGTTTCAAACTCTAACAAAATATGTCTCATATCTCTTCTGACTTATTTGTTATTGACATTCCATGAACCGAAAATATTTAAATATTTTTTTTTACAAATCATTGAACATGTGTTTACATATTAAAAAATTATGTTATAATTTAAATGTATAGCAGTGCTTATCAACTATAGATACTAGAACATACAGAAGTCATAAAATTTAATATTGCTCTAAGTAGGTACTATGAACGGCAATTTTAAAGTAAATACATAATAAGCAGAATTCATGCTTTTTTAAATTTAATGATTTTTTAACAATTCTTTTATAATTCCTAAAAATATGCGATAAAGTATCAAATGTAAGTGCATTCAAAGGCTCTTTAGCACTATAAGCAGTTTATATGTCTCCATATTGAAATTCGGAATTATAATTTTTTGAAAGAGGGCGGGAATTTTCCAAACCAAACACATAAAAATTTCCGAGCGCTCAAGGCTGAAATTAATTATATGTATAGCAGAACGCTCCAGCGGTCAGGATAAACTTTTGTTTGACAGGAGTTTTTAGAGAGTGGTTTGTTTGGTAGAAGAAGTTGTAGACACCCAACGAAGACTTAACACGTTATCTCTGCACTGGAATGAAGAGTTGAATAAAAGTTTTTTATTTTTTTTATTTTTTTTTTATTTTTTATTTTTTTATTTATTTATACTGGGTTTTACAGATGATCACACTTACGTGAGAACAATCCACTTATAAAAACTCAGTTATTGTACAATTACAAAAATCTACAATTAAATAAAGATACAAAAAATTAAATACAGATACATACAATTAAATACAGATACATACAATTAGAAAACAAAAACATCAAAAAAATAAAAATAAAATACACAATCATATACAAGCTCGCTCAAGTAACATATTACATTATACATTATTACAAGTAGTAAGAGGCATAAGAAATACGAGAGGTATGCATAGAGAGAAAATTGACACAATGAATTAGCTAATATTTTTTAATAGCGCCAGAACTTTTTTTCTGAATCCGTACAAATTATCGACGAAAATATCTATTTCAGCACACTCTATCTTGTTATACAGTCGACACATCTGGGTCAGAGGGCTAAAGTAGGCGATATTATTTATAAATGTATTCAGGTGAAAAATATTATGGCGTCTTAAACAATATGATATAAACATATGCCTTCTAGTTTTAAGTGTATCAATCTTGAAGTAATCATAATAGCAACAATGTGGTAAAAGTAGTGAATGAAAGGAAAAAGTCGGAGACATGGCACAATCAAATAAATCAATTGTGTGGTAAAATGTGGTGTATATGATGAATGAATAAGAGGGTATGAGGAGAATGTATGACTTGGTTGTTTTTTAACAATAACAATGTGGATTTCATGATACTACATGAAGTGAGTGGTAGAAAAAGTCGGGGAAGCCTGAGGAAAACATGCGACAATCAAGTGAAACAAGCTGGTCAGTAGCTGGGTTGGCATCGCGTTTGGGTCCCACCCAGGCATCACACATTCAATTCCTCGGCTGGCTAAGTCCTCCATCAAAACACAAGCGATATTTTCCACTTTCTGTGGTGTTAGCAGGAGATTTTCAAATATTTCGTAACCTGGGAAAGTTTTTCTTAGTTTTAAAAAAAAAAAAGCACTCATGTACGGTAAAATTAGGCGTATGTGATGAAGGAACAAAAGAGTGTAAAAAGAATGTATGACATAGAACTCAATGGTAGATGAAGTCGGGGACTTCCGAGGATGACGTGGCACGATCAAGAGAAACAAATACTTGAAAGAAGTAAAGTTTTTCAATTATTTACAATTATATTATTTCCAGCATAAAACTACACTCAGTTTACTAGATTTCACAACATCAAAACTTTTCTCCAAACCAGCAACCGAGCAACACCCGGTACACCTCAGCTAATTTATAATAAATATGTGTCATTGTAACATTATTAGGTTATGTTGTTTCTTCACTGTAATGTAATTTACTCTGTTATAGATATTACATAGATGATTTTCATTTATGATGTTTTACTACTGTGAAACTCGCCTGAAAAGTTCCCACATTCTCACAAGAAGTTTTCATGCTTAATCTCTAGTGCGCCATTAAACCACCATTAGCTTCTAACTCACTGCACTTGCTTTAATTTTATGGTATTTTGAACCCTAAAAAGTGCTCTTAGAGTACTAAAATAGATTTTATTCGCTTGGCAAGAAAATAATTCATCTACTCTTATTCTAGCTTGTCGTTTCATAACTTGCAAATATTAATTTTTTTGTCTGTCAAATTTCATAATTTTTGTCATAGGGTTGGTTATGTTGGGTTAGGTTAGCGCCCTTGAGGTGATTTTGCAATAAAACGGCGCTATACAAATCGTCCAAAAATTATTTATCAAAGAAAAAGAAGATAATACTAATAAATCTACATGAAACATTGAACAGTACAAGACACAGAAAAATAAAAAGATTATGGTCACAACTAGGAATCCACCTGTCCCGGTAAAACAAGCGATCGTTCGATGTCTTGTACTGTTTCATGTTTCGTTTAGATTTATTAGTTCTATCTTCTTCTTCAAAGATATATTACATTTATGGGTATAACCTTCAAATTAAGTTAAAAAGAAAAAAATTGTTCCTGAATTCTTTTTTTCTTCTGACTTTATGTCCGGGTTAAATCTTCCCCACAGGAAAAACTAAACCCTTCCACACACTTTTCCACAAATGATCATCTAGTCAATCCACATTATATAAGCATAATAAATACAAAAACAACACGTCAAATCACCAGAGATCAAATGGAAAAATAATTCACCGACTCCAGATATTTTCATATCAGAGGGTTCGGCTAGGTAGAACTTTTAATTGGACCTATAAATCCTACTGATCCCTCAATATAAATATTTAAAAAATCTTTCGTAATCCTACATGTATTTAAAATGACTGATTTTTGCATTTTTATGTATAAATTCTTTGACAGATCTAATACGCCTAAATTTTGAATGAGAGAGCTAGGCATAATGCCAGTAGCCAAAATAACAAATGGTAATATTTTTATCGTCTGAGAATGCCAAATTCTTTTAATTTCATTTCCTAAATCTGTGTATTTTCTTATTTTTTCAGAAACAGATTTTTGAATATTACAGGAATTTGGAATAGCGACATCAATGATATAAGTTATTTTTTTAAATTTTGTCATGTAAAACAATATCGGGTCTATTATGACTAATCGTTCAGTCTGTTAGTATAGTTTCATCATATTATTTATTTATTATTATTATTAGGTTAAGTTATTTTTTTTTTTTTTTTACAATTTTTCTTAAATTCGTTGTTATTTTTTGTCAAGGTACCGTAAATCTAAATTTGGTTTTGTTTTATTTTTAGTTCTTCGATTCGGAATATCCGGCCCGCATATCGGTGTCAAGCAGCCTTGCCAACAGGACCTATCCAATCTTCATAACCGCCAGACAGCAGAAAGGTAAGGGCCACTCCCTTTTCATTCTGCTTTCAACTATCTTTTTGACTTTATCTATGGGATCCGAGATAGGTGTATTTAACTAAGTATGCAATTATCTGAAGAATATTAGTCAAAATATTACAGTGTTAACGAAATCAAGTCAACAAATTAAAAACTTCAATTTAAATCTATTAATCACTAAACAAACAATAATTGGATTATAAAGTTATTAAAGATTACCCTGATGATAACCAACCTCCAGCACCAGAAGTAAAAATACTTTCCTTGGTTAAAAAGTTTGGTTTATTAGTAGCTTGTGGTTACTTAAAAAAAAAAAAAATTATGTTAAACTATTACTTTTAAGACAAGTTTTTTTTATGCATGGCACAAAAGATAACCAATTATTATAAGCAATAATTACTCGCCTGAAATATACATAAATTGAAAAAAAAATTATAAGCAATAATTTTTGATTTAAATACTAGTACATATTGAATTATTTGGCGGGTTGGGAATAAGCCGATGTAGCTTAGTGGTTCAGAGCACCTGACCAATCAGAAGATGCGGGTTCAATTCATGTCAACGGCATTTATTTTTACTTTGCAGATATTTTCAATTTGTCTGGATATTTCAGGCGAGTAATTACTGCTTATAATAATTTTTTATAGTTAAAAATCGGCCAAATGTGCACACGCGTCTCATTAAGAGAGGTTTCCGCCATGTTAGATTAAGTCGGAGAAAACTGAATTGGCTTCTATTTTGCAGGTGTGTTGTCATGGCAGCTGCCGCTAGTGGTCGGACAGCAGGAACACCTCAGTATCTCCCGCACGCTCTGTCCGAATAAGAACTTCTTCCTTCAGGCAGCGAACTCCAACAACACCAAAGGTACTTATTTACTATTATCCTTCTGATCGTTGTCCCCCTGTCCTATTTGGTTTGGAGACCCATCGCCTTGACGCAGCGCCTCCAGGTCCCTGTTCTACGATACTTCAGCGGCCTCCATTCATAACTATAACTATATATCCAGCAGGCCTCTTTTTTAAGGTGTTGCGTGTATTGTCGATGAGTAGAGATGGCAAAATTTCGTTTTAACTAAAAACGCGAAAAAATATTTATGGTTCGAAAATAAGGCATTTATAAGTTTTCTTTGCGTTTCAAGGCATTTGAAAGTGTTTCCAGTGATTTCTATTTCGCGAATTAACGCGAAAAACGTGATTTTGGCCATATTTCAGCTAAATTATTCTATTTAGCGAAATAGGCGCGAATTTCCCGAAAATACCGGGTATTGACTGACAGGCGTACGAGAATGAAGGAGCCCACTATTGAAACATGCCCAATGCTATCATTCAATCAGTAAAGTGCCTTTTCCATTGTTTTTTGTATTTATCTGTATTTCAAATATGCCTACTTTATTTTATTGTTGGAAGCCTGTCCTACCTCTTTTTACAATTTTGTTACCATTTTATCTGTAAATATTTAATATTTTTAGTTTATACTGTACGCTGAATTTAAACGCTTTCCGAGAATATAGCGTATTTCAGAAGTCAAAGAACCATACAAATTGGAGAAGCTGATACTGTAATATTTAGTCCAGTACAACTAAAGAAAAATTGAGAAAAATGCATAAGGAAAGTAGTTTTATGTGAATGTGCAGGGAAAAGTATTATGCCTACTTTATTTCATTTTTGGAAGCCTTTCCTACGATTTTTTATAATTTTGTTACTATTTTATGTGTAAATATTTAATATTTTTGTACTGTAGGCTAAAATTGCTTTTTGACATTACACAATTTGTGCGAAATAAATTACGCCTATTGATGTTAATCGCAATCTGCATTTGTTGTGTTTGTGTTCGACCCGTACTTAGAGTTTCCTTTCTAATTAATTTAATATTAAAATTAATTATTTATAATCTTTCACATGCAAATGAAGGTTAAACATATATTTTACTAAAAATACTTAAAATATGCGCTAAAAACATTCAGGAAATACATTTTTTTCTATTTTGCTACAAAACGCTAAATTATGCCTCAAAATGCTGTAAAACACTAAATTTCCAATTGTTAATGCTAAAAAATCTGAAAATTAATGCTAAATTTTGCCATCTCTATCGATGAGTACTATTATTCTGAGACCACTGTAAATTTCTGTAAAACCCAAAGACTGAAATGTGCTGGACGTGTAAGAATGCCAGGTGACAGGACACTAGGTAGGTAGTAGGTAGTTGAACACTCTATTCAATAATATTTCGATAATTTGTATTTTCGTGTAGCGCGGTTTTTATGAAAAATAATCTCAAGGGCGATGCGTTAGGTTAGGTATCATAAGCACCTTGGAAAATTTGGTGCCTAGAGCCGACTGCTCCGATTGTGCTCGCCTGGGGCCATCCCTGTATGGGTGGAAGGAAGAGGTGGATACACTGTGTGGAAGAGTATCAGAGCAGTACAGGAAGGACTGAGGATTGAAGGCCGGTGGAGCCCGCAGCTAGTTGAGAAGGTCTAATCCAACTCTGAAATATAGCATCGTGATGATGATGTTAAATTAAATGAATTCTTTGTTGTATATTACTAAACTAGCTGTACCCTGCCACGCATTGATGTGGCTCAGTCTGTCTGTGCATATAGAGAAAAAATAGCGCTTGTTGCTTTTATGTCCAACAGATGGCGCTGTTTTTTTTAAAAACAGCATGTTTGTCCAACAGATGGCGCTATTTTTTAAAAAAACAGCATGTTTGTCGAACAGATGGCGCTGTTCACAAGAAAAGCACTTTTACCTGTAACAGCTGACTTGTGTATAATGTAGGTATATAAAAACACATGCGTATTCGAATGCAACATTGTGTCAAAATTTCAGAGATTAAATATTTTGAAGAAACAAACATTAACATTTTTATTTATATAGATTTATTTCCTCCATCGACTGATTTTGGAATAACCAACCCTTTTATTTATTTATTTGTTTAGACATACACAGTACAATAAGATACAGTTAGATATTTTTTGTTATTACATAGTTGTAGTACCTATTACGTATGTCCATAAAATATCATTACGTAATTTCGCCTGAGATTGTTATAAAAGAAAGGTGGATAGATAATAATAAATGAATTGAAAACAAGAATTATAATAAGCTCACGAATTGTAATTGACTGTTAATACATAGAAGTTTTGAAAAATTTTGTGAAAATATTTTTGAAATATGTCATGCTAAGAAATTTAATAAGTTAGTTTTGTATGTTAGAAAGGAATCATGAAAGATGTCTAAATGTAGTAATTTTTCGTAATGGGTGTATGTTGTGATTGCCCGAGTAATTACTGAGTTGTTTGCTGCATTGGTATTGTTGGCTTCAATATGAAATAGTGTAGTGTGCCTGGTACGCCTCGTTGGAACATTTAAACCAATGACGGATAGCAATTCGGGACTATCTATTTTATTATTTAGCAGATTATGTAGAAACAACAGGTCTGACAATGTGCGTCTTTTTTGTAAAGTTAACATATTATTTGTAGTGTTGTTGTATTTCTTGAGTAAATGTTTCGAAAATTTATTCTGTATACTTTCTACTAAATCTATGTATACCTTATATTGAGGATTCCATATTGTGGAAGCATACTCCAGTGGACTTCTGACCAATGAACAAAACAACATTTCTAGAGTCTTAGCACTTTTGAAAACTTTGTCAGGATAATGTTTATACCAACTATATTATTCTTATGTTCTTCTTTTTTATGTGACGGTTAGATGAATCAAGAGTCAAGAGTCCCAACTGCCCAGAGCCTTTGAATATTGGAGTGCTGTGAAGCAAATGAAAATGGTGAGGGTAGGAAAGAGGAGAAGATAGACGGAGGTTGATTTCTTGGTGGGTAATCTAACCTAACTTCCCTTTTTATTGTAAATTTTGGCGGCACAGCTTAGATTTTTTTATGGTCTTAGGTTGGTCATTTGTCTTTAATTTTTGATAGAATTTCTTTGTTGTACTATTTTAAAAGTTATTCACGATTTTCTCAGTTGCAATGAGTTTGGGAGGCGAAACAGAAGTCATGTTAATTTCTAAAAACAAATGTACCTACCTAGTAGAGCATCAAAATACCAAATCACTTATGGGAAGATAACTAGAGTGCTATATTGTGTAAACAAGAAACATGGCCAAATACTCAATATGTAACAACCTGGTGAACTTTATTAACTCTTGACAGGCCAAGATGCCAAACAAAAAGTCTGTAACTAACCAAGTGGGTCTTATGGGCTTTTAAACTATAGAAATCCCAATTATTCAGTCAATTATTAATGGTAACTTATGTATTTGCGCAGGAATACGTAAAATACTAAAATGATATGTCAAGTATTTAAGCTAATATAAGGAGGATAGTAATTTTAGGTACTCCCTACTCCCCCACTTGGCTGCTGGATAGTTAAAGGGACTGAGTTAATGTCAAAGTGAAAAATGAGTGAAATGTAACTCACGATGATGCTTTCATTGGGTGCTTACGGAAGCTTGGCAGAAGGTCTATTAACAATAATAATGAATAACTTAATAAATTAAGTGAATAAAATTAAAAACATAAAAACATCCCAAAGTGATGTAACTTGATTAATCAACTTAACACACTTCCGACGGGAAGGTAATTCTACCTCTTACGCCGGTCCTACTAGAATGGCTGTAAAGGCAATGCTGTCCGATGATTCCATATGAATATTGTATACCAATCGTTTTGTAAGGGTTCCAACTATAAATATGTCTATAAACAATGTGAAACGAGTCTCTCATTTTCTTATCTTCTTGTGTCTTGTGTGGAAGAATATTTAATCAAAAGGTAACTGTACTAAACCTGTAGAGTGGGTAATAAATCCTGAGACTTATGGCACTGGAGATGTGGAAATTGATCTTTTTTGTGAAAACCAATTTTTTGTAATGTAATAAAATACGTATATTTTTTTCACGTAAAAACATCACGAAATGATCCAAAACTGACTTTAAATTCAGTTTATGGAGTTGAATTACAAAGTAACATCCATTTTCTCGAATGGGACCCTGTTTTTGTCCGCTTGAAGTTTGTTAATTTTGTTTGTGTAAGGTGTGTTTTAATTTATAATTATAACATAATTCACAGTCACACCTTATTGATGTCGTTTTAAAGGAGATTTAATATGATACAATGAACATGTATGCGTCTTTTAGTCACGGATGAGATATGACAGAACGAAAGGCAAGTTTTATGTTGTAGTACATAGCTGTTTTTCTATAGGGGTCATTTGATCAATGATATCTCAAAAATATGCTGTAATATTATTAATTAAAAAAATATGGATTTAACAAACTACCCGATTATAAATGTAGTTTTAATATTCGCGCAGATTTGTACGTTAATAACGGGTTCCAGTGCCATCTAACATCCAAATGAGAAGCTATTGTATATACCTACTGCGGGTCACTTTAAATTTTGTCCCCAAACTATCTCCTTACTTTCTCTTTGTTATACAGACTAAGAAGGTAAACACTATCATGCTCATACAAAATTTATTTTAAATGGGTTTTCGGTCATGCCCATGGGGAGATAGAGATATGTACAACCTAAGATTATTAAGGTATTTGAGGGAGATGTCAAAAAAATATTAGGCAAAAGTGTTTTTGTGAGATGAACAATTAATAGCCACCTTGAATAATAGTTCGCGAAATTATGTTGACTTAATTTGATGGAATAATTCAAAATGTCAAATTCTGTGGATACCGTATTGAAAGAAATTGCAAACAATTCTCTGAATCTTGGCTAACGTATTAAAATAAGTTTCAATTTTTTAAATTTTATTGAATGAATAGTTAATACATATCAACAAACAAGTCCTGCTAAGCCAATTGAATTGGCTTGTCAACAGGTGCTTAAAGTTTAGTTACATATACATTTTAGAAGTTATAATATTATACATCTTATATCTACAGATTCAACATTTTTTCATACAATTTTTCATACATAAGCAATTTTTTTTTCCGATAGCCAATTTTTCACCATATATTTAACCTTATTCATAGACTTACATTGCTTTATAGTGTCAGGTAATAAATTAAATATCTTCGGTATGTTGTATTCAAACATTCTCTGTCCGTACTTATTATTAAATTTCGGAACTATTAACCCGTCATTGCGCGTGAATCTAGTGCTGTATTTATGTTCTAATTTCTCTTTATGCTGCGGGGTAAATATATTCTGAATTATAATTTTTTGCCATAGGCCTTAACAGATAAAATTTTGGCAGAATTAAATTATCAATTAATTAGAAGAGATAAATGTAAAGAGGTTAAAAACGATATTTTAAAATGAAAACTTATTATGTTTGTGGGTGGATTGGCAGGTGCAATAAAACGAATGTATGGGTACTTTTGCTTGCATTACTTTTTACTGAACTGATAAACAATGGACTGAGATTGGAGTTAGTGATTTGAAAAACTTTTTAGGAAAAGATCAAATAAAAAAAAAGAATAGTTATATGTGTAAATAATTAGATGAATAATCTATAACTAATCTAAACAATATACACTACCGGAATTAGAATAGGTGAGTACCGGTAAATTAACTACATACATTGGCCTTTTTATAATATTAACAACGCATTAGCAATACGTATTAACATTTCATAATTTTTTTTTCGATTGACCTACCACTTCATGACCCGTAGAGCTGCCTCTGGTATGTAGTATGTAGCCTGTCTATTTGTGTCAACGCGAACACTTCTATACTCAATAGTGTCACACCCAAGGTTAACAGTTTTTATTACTGATTTTCATCAACTTCACATAACACATATGTCATTTGATAAAACACATGTGTCATTTCGTCGCTCTAGTTCGTTTTTGTCCAACAGACCATTTCTGGCGAAATTGAGTTAAGTATGCAGTTGTTCTCAGAAAGCATTTTTTTATACGATACAAGTGAAATTTTTTTTTTTTAATGTGTTTTCAAAACGTAGTTTGTCTTAAGTCCACCAAAATTAAACAACATTCCGAGCGTGTTTATCCAACACTTTGTCCTACATCCAAATTAAAAACGTGTTTTTTTGTATAATTTTAAACCTTTGGAACAAATTTTACTTAAAAATAATAATTTCTGTCACTTTAAATCATTTTAGTAAGCTTAGAATTGAGCTAATTTCATTGTATTTGCGTTTTTCGTAAAAAAAATTTGAAGCGCTATTTCTCCCGATTTACGTTTTGGTCTGTTGGATAAAAACGAACTAGAGCGACGATTTGATAAAACGTATGTGTTATTTGACAAAACACATGTCATTTGACTAAACACATGTGACATTTGACAAAATACATATGTAATTTGACAAAACACATGTGACAGAGTGTGTCGTATCACAAACCTCTGTTTTCGGACGTTTTTTAGTGCCTGTCAATGTGCTAATGGCCTAAATCATTAATAAAATATTTCAGATTTGTATAATTGCGAATACATAATATTATTCAGGAACAACTTTTTCTTTTTAACTTATTTTGAAGGTTATATCCATCTATGGTTCCATGAGAACTCAACACAGTGACAATTCAACACACCTTTAAAAAGTGATATAAAATCATTAGAACCAATGAAAAAAAAAAAAATTTAAACCTAACCTAACCTACTTAACCCAGTTAATAAAGTTTTTGTTTCATCACTTTATATAACTTTTAAAGATGTGATGATTTATCCGGTCACCCTATGTAATATATCATTAAAGAAGAAGATAACACTAATAAATCTAAACGAAACAGTACAAGACACAGATCAGGGGTTCGATTCCTAGTTGTGATCATTATCTTTTAATTTTTCTGTGTCTAGTACTGTTTCATGTTTTGTTTAGATTTATTATTATTATCTTCTTCTTCTTCTTCAAACATAATACTATAACCATTGTTATAAAATATTAATATAATAATAAGAATTATAATATAATCTAAAGATTACTACATAATATTAACGGCCTCCGTGGTCAAAGCTCTCGACTAGTCAGGTTCAAATCCTGGCGTGTGCAAATAAATTTTATTTCACAAATGACTCATTTAAAATAGAATATATATTTTATTTGCGGCACGTTCCAGAGTGGAAGATACACTCAGTATTGCCCTGGTGTAAGACCACCGTTCAGAATTGGAACGTTGTTTGAAATGGCTTTGGTCGTGTTTAGCCAGCTACTTCCCCACTTTCCTCTTCCCCATCTCCTTCCCCTCCCCGCTACTTCAAGCCTCACAACATTCCCCAATTGGGAATGCCGTAGTCACACTGGCTCCAGACGGTTGGAAGCAGATAAAATATATATTCAAACTTCTATCATACCCCCGTGCGTCTGATAGAAGTTTGAATGCCGTTTTGTTAGTAAATATATTTATAATTCACTGGATGAGATATCATATAATTTTAAAAGGAAACAGACACTAAATGATAAATGATTAACTACTTCCTGGTAATGAAATCGTAAAATGTATTCATTTTGAAATAGATTAGAAATCGGCAAACTGAAACATTAATTCCGTAACATAATGAACAAATGTGTGTTTTCCTGTAAACTATTCAATAAACATTTATGCATTAATGATGAACAAGAAAAAGGGGCATCCCGGCATTCTTTTTGGATTCAAACAATCTTGTTTTCAAACATAATTTTGAACTTGTAAATATTATATATTACATTGTTACGGTGGGACTTTGGCATGCCTAATTCAATTCAGCAATCCATTTTCCGCCAAAATTAATGCTTTTTGACATCAAGATATTTTACTAAATTTGACAATTCAAATTTATACCAATTCTTATTTGACAGTTCCAGTAAACCGAAAATTCCAGTGATCAGAATCGTAATTGCTGCATCACAATAATAATTACTGCATCAGAATCCTAATTGTTACTTCAGAATAGTAATTACCGTGTCAGAATCCTAATTGTTACTGTTGGGGACGGAAAAGCATCGTCGCACCGCAGAAATGCAATAGGAATGGAAAGTTTGGATATGCCGACTTACCTTTTTCTATTCCTCCACGTTTTCTATCCTTTGCGCTGGTTCATACACAAATCACTAAATTTCACCACAATGTGCGAGCTCACGATGGCTTTTAAATTTTTGACACGGTCGATAAAGGGGGCTCCGTAATCAAACGTTGTTGATAGGACTATTTTTTCAACTCAACTAAAGTTCACTAAGTCGGCATAGGAGAGGTAGGAGTGGGGTCGATGGTCAACAATAATTTTCATAAAGGAGATCAAAACGAAAGGTGTAGGTAACACGATGCTAGGTACCAACAGTTACATCAGAATAATAATTGCTGCATCGGAATTGTAATTGCTGCATCAGAATCGTATTGGTTGAATCAAAATCGTATTTTTTACATCAGAAGAATAATTTATGTCAGAATCGTAATTCTTGCTTTAGAATGCAATTTTTTTTATCTTTGAATTACAGTATGGACTTAATTTTTGTTTTATTTTATAGGTGGCTACTTTATTTCTCTTTACTTTGTTTTTTAGTGGATTATCACTATTCTTTTCCTTATCTTTAGATTGCACAAAATTTGCACTTTTATAATTTGTTGCTAATGGATTTGTGTAAAATATATATTTATGTATAATATACATATTATTTAAAAACCATCAAATATACTTAATGATGGTTTTTTAATAATATGTAATGTCTAATTAACTGTTAATAAACGAATATATTTTTTTTAATTATTGAAGACAATATTAGCGATTCTTAAACGAAAATTTGAAATAGAAATATCAGCAAAAGATACTCAAAGTTCTGGCAAGGCGAAGGTCCTGAGTTCAAGTCCTAGTTGCGATTGTATCTTTTTATGATTTTTCTCTTTCAAATTTACTGTCTCCAATAATTAAATATTACAATTTATGGTTTTACTCATTAAGTTATTCTAAAAATAACTAAAAGTCAACAGATGTCGCACATTAAAATTAAAATAGGGTATATTTATCGAAAACACTATCTTGATTGCATTTAGTTTGAGTTAAATCTTGCGATCATACATAAATGCAGCCAATAAAAATGTGCAGTAAGAAAATAAAGATAATGCTGGTAGTTCTTACTCGATGTGTGACACAGTTAAATATGACCGAAGGAGATAGGGTCCCATTAACTCAGTTGGTAGAGCGGCGCCCCGGCAAGGCAAAGGTCCTGGGTTCAAGTCCAAGATGCGACCGTATCTTTTTCTTTTTAAAATTTTCATTTAAGAATGGCTAATATTGTCTTCAATAATTTAATATTACAATTTGAGGTTTTACTCATTGAGTTAGTCCAAAAATAAATAAAATGTATTTATTTTTATTTTCAGATGTTACCATTCAAAACCACCCCATAATCCACATATCCACGTCCAGCTCGGTCAGCCTACTGCTGTTCCTGCAAGTGGACATGGTGAAGGACTTTTACCTCAGCCTCAACACCGAGAAAAACTTTACCACCGGGATCTCGGAGCCTCTGATCTACTTCTACTCCTTTGAGTATGGGGCAATGGACGGCACCCTCGACCTGGACAACATCGGCAACTTGTATAAGAACCGAGACTCTAAGGGAGAACTGGTTGCTAATTCAGGTTATATACTTTCGCTGAAAATTTTTACAACATTGTTACAACATCGTTGTATCATCATTACAACATTTTTACAACATCGTTGTATCATCATTACAACATGTTTCCTAAATTGTTAAGATATCATTACAATATTGTTACAACATCATTAAAACATCTTCACGACATTATTACAACATTGTTGCGACATCATTACAGCATTTACTATATGTTACTTACACATTAAAATATAAATAATGAATTTTAATTATTGAAATAATTATTCATTAATGTGAAGAAACAATAAACAACAATATTGTTTACAAATTGATTTTTTAAACATCGATCATTACAACATCCATCGTTACAACATTGATCGTTACAAAATTGATTGTCATAATTGTCTACCTCGGTCTGAAGAGCGAGAAGGATGCTAGTCTCCTACTCTATATAGTATGGCGCCATGAATGGCACCCACGACGTGGACAACATTGGCCACCTAGTACAAGAACCGTGACTCCAACGCAATTATTATGCGTGGGTTTCTCTACCCAAGGGACAAATTCAGGTACAGATTTGTCCGACTCGCTCGATAATACAAAATTCCAGAATGTCACCAATCGATACATGGCCGTTAAGTATTTTGAATAGAATAATATTACATTATGTACAAATAGGTCACACACTTAGTGCTGAGGTGATCTATGGTGCATAGTTAATAGTCACTGCGTCAACGGTATTTTTGATACGAATAGTTATAGTAATAGATGTAAGAATATTTGTAGTGTTATAATATTATGTACATAGATACTAGTGGTGGTCGGTGATTTTTTCTAGAAGGGATGCTAAAGTATATACCTACTATCAAATATTCAAATCTAGACTAGCCCACGAACAAGATGAAATTACTGACAAAAATAGTATATCAAATTAGCTCTGTAAATCCTTCATGCTCCACAGCATCAATTATTACAGATCCAAAATCAAATTAATTAATAAGTAATATATTCAATGTTTCAATTGGTTTCAGTTATTTAAGCCAAACTGTCAAAATGGCCACGCAAACAATCCACTCGCTTCGTAATAGGGTATGCTATTCTGTGCATTATGCTGTCAAAGTCTTTTTTTGTACATTGTACTAGGCTGATATGTAACGTATTCTTGTTGAATACATTATCAGCCTAGGCAGCCCTAGGCAGGCGGTACTGAATGCATATGCGCGAATTTCAAACTCTTTCCAGTTTCGTGGCTATGGAATGAAACAGAGAATTTTCTCCACACTGTCGCTGGTGTCTGTGTGTTTATGCGACATTCGACCATTGAGAATTTATTTTCACCCGCTAAAGTGTTATGTCAATGATGGGGTGATGTCATTAAATTGCAGTACCTAGTGCTATTTATGGCTAGAAAAAGTCCAAAGCTTTTTTATTTGAAATAAATAAATACTAATAATAATTTTTTTTAAACCTAGAATACAAGGGATGCGCAACATCCAAATCATGTATAAAAGGACCGCGCTTGATACATACATCTTCTTCCCCTTCTCCTATTCGGGTCAGCGACCCATTGCATCGGTAAGGCTCCTTCAGGCTTCCTTCCTTCGGCGGCTTCCATCCCCATTCCCTCCTCGCTGGAGTTGTTTCTCCCAACTACGTCTGGGGCGGCCCACTGGACTAATAATATTATGCATACAAATAAAGTAATATATTTATTAATTGTTCAGATAAGTCTGATAATCTCCAGGGAGGGTCGCCTAGCAACTACAGCAGTATGGTCTGGGATCTCGGCAGAACCGTGCTGAAGTCCAGTATCTTCACCGGCATCAAGGAGAGCCTCAAGACAGTGCTCATCCGACTAGACTCTGATGATGATACCTGCTTGCTGGTTTCTATACAGAACGCTTCGGTAAGTACGCATACGATCGAGGAAGAGGGGATAGACTGTTTGGAAGAGGATTGCAGCAGGACGGGAAGGACTGAAAGTGAATGCCAAGGGGAAAAATCCTACCCTGGGACATTTTGTGATGATTTTTTTGATAATAATAAATTAGATAAAATAATATGTAACATACAAGTTTTTGTAAAATAGGGTGTAATTTAATTGTTTATTGTTTTAGTGTCCAGTGTTTGACACAGAACGAGATATAGCGTACGAGGGATTCTACGCGACTGTCAGTAAAAGAGGCGGCATCACTGTTAGTGTAAGTTTCAACCTTGCGTATATGTCATTATTTTTACATCTGTATTTAGCAATACAATCTTTATTACATCACTAGTTGTTGATAACCTGTGGAAAATCACAGGATGTAACTTAAAATGCATAGTTCCGCTTTAAAAAATGGCCTGCAAAGGGAGGCCACGTAAAATATTATATTATGGGTGGGTATCTACTCATGTATTAATTATTAATTAAAAGATTCTAGTTTGATTATTTGATAATTTAAGACATTCATTGTTCCGATTTTGAAAAGTTCAAACTCTTACGAACGTGGTCACAAAGAAAATTATTACATGAATATGATTATGATAGAATATGATAAAACCTATTACAGGGTAACTTTGGACATGTACTTTAGTGAAACCATTATCAATGGTCACCTTAATTTATTAGAAATCGAGTGATCCACAAGCTTGATGTTATATATAATTAATTTTGACATTTTTTTTATACTTAAACATAAATTCTTGTTAATATTTTTGAGCGGCACTCGGCCCAACGGAAAGACCTTCGTTTGGGACCCACAGGCTGGGAACCCATTTTAAATTAATAAAAATAAATTATGAATACTGCACATCATGGCATAATGGCATCATTATGGTATCAATTGGGGTATGTTGTGAAGTTGAAGGTAGCGGGGAGGGTAAGGTAATGGGAAGAAGAAGGGTGAAAGGTGGGGAAGTACTTGGCTTAATATTTACTTGCGCATGCTGGTATTTGAATTTGCGAACCAGATTACTAGTCGAGAACCTTATCCATCAATCATGGAGGCCGTGGCATAACTTAAATAAATCACTTGACCAATTAACAGTTTTGCTCCATTTAATTTATTGTGCTTTGTTTTGTAGCAAAAACGCTACCCTCTGGGCTTCTACATCGTGCTGTTAGTGCGGGCCGCGGACCAGGAATGCTCCGGCTCCAGCAACTCCTCCAGCATAGAGAGCTTCCTCAGATGGAACCCCGAACTCTCCAGCAAAGCATCCGTCCCCGCAAGGGTATGGAGGGGCAGATCCAAGTCTCTGAGGTGTGTAATTTATTCTCCACATCTTTTTTTTATTTTATTTATATATTTTTTGGCGACTATATTTATTTTTTATTTATTTATTTATTCAAAAAACAGTTTTTACATAAAAAACATACCCTGCACATCTCACTAGGGCATTCCTGTATCGAGATGTGCAGCTTTACAATAATATAATTTTAAAAAAATACATATATGTAAACTTAAAATAATAACAACATTAAATTTAAACCAAAAAAGAAAAGTTTATGACACGGTCGTTTCGAGACCGGTAAACAAATATAAACAAAAGTTTAGTAACAAATGTATAAAAAAAATAAAAACAAAAATGTCATCAAAAGAAGCATTAGTAAGTAAGTTGGCAACAATAATATTCTTCTGTTAACTAAAGTACAAGGTACCTGTGCTGGCTTATCATACACAAGCACAGGGTAACCATACTAACAATTACAACATGGATAGTATGAATAATAAATTATAAGAAAAAATAAAATAACTAAATAAAAATAGGTAAATAATAACCGATAGGTAAGTAAATAATATTATAATAATAATATAATTAAAAGTAAGTTAGTAAATAAATTAGCTAGATAATAATTAAAGTAAATAATAATACGAGAATTAAGTAGAAATTAAAACATGTGAATATACAAAATATGGTGTAGATAAGTATAAAAATATTTTTTCCCAGACCTCCCCACTAGGTGGTCCTGTGCTAAGGCGGATTAAATTTATTTAAGTCCTGTCAACAGTGGGGCAGATTTCGGAAACAGCGCGAAAATTACCTTGATGAGTTTTTTCTCAAATTTCGGAAAAAAAACTAAGTATTTGCTTTTTTTTCGATTGTTTTCTGTTTACCAGATAATGTAGCTAATTATTCATATATAGTTCATGATTATATCGTAAGACGTTTTCCCAGAATAGCTAACTTTATCCGAAAAATTAATAAAAAATTCCCCCGTTCGGGAAACAATTGTCAAAAAAATTATTTATATGAATATAAACGGATTTTATTATTTTCACACAAACCTGAATAAATAGCCTATATGAAAAAAAAACAAATCAAAGGTGTTTTCAAAGAAATAATGGCATTTACGTTGTTTTGAAAATGTAAAATATTTTAGGCTTTTCAAAAAAAAATGTCAAGCCAAGCGTGCACTTTAGAATTTTTTTGTGTCGTATTGTATAAAGTTATGAAAGCAATTCTTTCAGTTTTTGGTAGTTCATACTATTGTTGTTACTAATAATATTTTTTTATACTAGAAACCTGTAAATAAATAATGCTAAAAATATATTTATGCACTAAGATGTAAATTTTCTAACATTTTTCCCGTCTCTTTACCAACCTGATTTTTGACACAATTATATTGCGAAATATTGTAAAAATTACATCAAAATAAACTAGATAGAATTACCTTTCTAATGGTACCTCACACCTATTATTTCGATAATGAATTTATATCCAAAACAATGCTAATATGTAGAATATTTACCTCAGAAAGTTGATCAACTCGAAGTATATTTCAATCTATAGAATTCCATAATGGCCGCCATTCTTGTGCACGTATTCTAATCGAAATACAGAGTGGTTCAAAGAATCATGATTCAATGAGAATAAAAATAAATTTTAGTGATATTTTTTTTCATAATATTTATTTCAATTTTATGTAACATAAAATGCATTTTTTCAATTTCAAGTACTGGGTGGTTCAATAAAAATAAAAGTCGGAGATTTATGTTTCATCATATTTATTTCATTTTATATTATATGAAACACGTGTTTTTCAAACTTTGGTCCAGAGGCCAGGCTCTCGACTACGAAAAATATTATTTTACATATACATATTTATTATAATAATATGTCAATTTTTAGACATTGTTTCTCAATGAATGGACATGAAATATCAACCAATGCACTTGCGACCAATGCACTTCAGACCAGGTGAAGGACTGCTCCTCGGGGTTTTCCTCCTCCTCCCCCAACATCTCCAACTCTTCCTCAGGCACATCCGTTTCAATCCCCAGGGGCGGGATGTAGTCGGGATCACCACCGCAATCAGGATTTATGTCGACATCATCTTCGTCATCATCTTCGCTATCGAAGCTGATAAATTCGAAGATGATATTGTCGACTACCTATATATAGAAAGAAAAAAATATATATTCAGCTATGTTTAACGAAATTATTTTATTTTCATTGAAAAGCGCCCTTGAGGAAGTAAAATACAAAAATTGCACTGTAAAAGTTAGCCTAGTCTTATTATAATTACCTGAGTCGTTGGAGCTGTAGAGGTTGAAGGGGTTGGATAATCCGAGGGCTCCTCCAAGTCTAGCCTCCTCCTTTTTTTTGGCTGACCAGGAACCTGAAACAATAAACATTTATTGTTACACTAATGTCTTTCAATTCTGGAAAAGATGAAGCACACAATCAACCTAATATAACTACTAGTAATTCACAACATACCGTGATTGCGATAGGCGCTGCCTCTTCGGTGCTTCTGGCGCCTCTTCTGCCGGCTCCAGGAACCTGAAACAATAAACATTTATTGTTACACTAATGTCTTTCAATTCTGGAAAAAATTAAGCAAATAACCAACCTAATATAACTACTACTAATACACAAATAATAACAATAATAAAAATAAAAAAAACATACCATCGTTCCGACCGGCGCTGCCTCACCGTCCTTCTACCGCGTATCTCTCCAGAATTAGTAGTCTCCATTCTATAATAATAGGAACAATCAGACATATACTAGTATTTATAAATTTTGTATATATAATAATAAACAAAAAATATTTTTTCTTATTATTTTTTGGGACACCCTATACAACTGCTCTAATTTTGTGATATTTATAACTATTTTTCATAATAAATAATAAATACCAATAAAAATATTTCCGTAAACAATAGTTTACGTTTTCTTGGACCCCCTTGTACAATCTACGCGAATTCTTTGTAAAACACAACTTTTAAAATCTGCCGCTCAAGTGGCGCTACTGGCGCCCGCCGGTTGAAACACTAACACATGGAAAATGTTGTCGATGTATTTGTGCGATCGGTGGAGATGCATAACTTATTTTTTTATAATATTTTCACTAAATATCGACTATATAACGGCTTTGTTACATAATCTCAATTGTTTTCCCTGCATAATGACATTCGAATAACTCAAAATAACATAATGATCACGTAAATATTCAAAGCTAAACATGAAATATTTACGCGCAGCTATTTTTTTGACACATGACATGACATATCATTTTTTTTAAAAATAAACACGAAGTATTGACAAAACAAAGGCTTCGATATATAATAACAATTGTTTTTTCCACACAATGATACACGAATAACTCCAAATAATGTAATATATGATGTACATAACTTCATCCAAAAAGTAAAAAAATTTTCCGCAAAATTTTTGCGAACTTTTACGTCATCTTTTACAAATTTACAATTATCAAAAATGATTTATATTTTACAAAACACATTACTTGCACAATGAACTATGTATAAAAACACAATTACTTACGTTTATTTGTTGAATTAATTGATTAATCCGGTTTTCAGCAAATGCCCACTCAAAGAACGACCGATAAAAATAACGCTGACAGAAGATGACGCCGGCTTGTCATAGATTAATTTATATTTACACGAACAAAGGAGCTAGCCTCGTGAAACAAAAAACAAATCCTAGTCCGTAATTGGCGCAAGCGATTCTGACCTTTTACTTTATACAAATTATTTATACATAAGGGTTAAAATCGCATTTTTAAAAAAAAAACCCGCCGGATTTCAAAAAAGCCCGCCGGCGGTCGAGCCACAGTTGACTGGTTAATGAAATAAAATAATAATAACTTTGTCTCTAACCATGAATTTATTTAATTTATTACAACCTACCGAAACTAATCAAAAAATACATAGTGTGCGCTTATATATGTATATGGAGTCATATTCTTAGTAATCAATTACGAGGGTGGTCTGAAAAGTCTCTATTATATTTATTTTCTGAATCTAAAACTAGCTAATATATTAAAAACATCATCTTAGTCGCTGAAAATGTATACTAACATATATAGTGTAGTATCCTGTAGATTCACCTTGACAAGGAGCTTGGGTTCAGGATTGATAATGATACGTAAGGCTGGTTAAATATTTACAGAGATTGTTTATTGATTGTTAACTGTGAGACTACAGAATACCGAATGACAATACAGTCTACCGCCGAAGTGCTCCCCGCACCTCGCGGCCCGTAGGTAGGTACCGAGTACCACATATAGTCCCCCTCAGCACAGGATCTCCTAGTGAGGAGGACTTCAATGATCTGTTTTAATTTTATATATTTTTTTTTTCATGTGCCATACAAAAATGTACCTAATTATTTAAAAAAAGTAACTAAATAATTTTTTTTTTTTTTAAATATGCATTTAGAGTCATAATCTTAGTAATCAATTATATGTGTTAGCCTGGTACATATTAGATATATTTCCCCTGAACTCATAAAATACATAGTGTGCGCGTATATATGCATATAGAGTCATATTCTTAGTAATCAATTATATGTGTTAGCCTAGTATTAGATATATTTCCCCTGAACTCATAAAATTCCCATTATTGTACTCCCCCTCAGGGCTCTGGCATATTGACCGTTATCTTACGACATCCTTAAAAACGAGGTCTCTAGCTTCATTAACACAGTCTCAAGTTGTCAATAAACTTAAACCTAATCCGATAAAGACAGAATTTGAATAGCTTCCCCTGGAAGGCAAGCTCTCCTTGACTTCAGTCCAATCCGTATTCAGGGTACAGATATAATCCCTTCTGCAAAAATAAAATTTCTGGGTTTCTCTATGGACAATAGTCTTTCTTTTGAATCGCAAATTTCAAAAGCTATGAGTTCTGGCTTTTTCCATCTAAGGCAGATAAAATCAATCAGGAGATGCCTTCCCTCTGATGGAGAAAAGTCACTCATAAATTGTATGTATGGATTATTGCAATAGTGCATATGCCGGCCTACCTCAGAAACGAATCTAAGTATTGTCGTATAACCCCACTTCTAAGGGATCGCCTTCACTGGCTTCGATGACCTGAAAGAATAGAGTTTGCAAGGAATGGTGCAGCCTATATATTGGTGTGTCCGATGTGTCCGACAAAACTTGTGATAGACAGCTTACTCTAAGGTCAGCAGATGTTAGAAATCGTCTGATCGAACTTTCTAGGTCAATTCGAACCGTTTACTATGATCGCTATTTTTGTGTAACTGGCCCGCTCATTTGGAATAAACTTCTCTCAGCTCTTACTAATCTCCAGAATTTGGCTGAATTTAAACAGGCTTTAAAACAAAATTATTTTAAAAATCCTACCATTCATAAATCTTCTAAAACTTCTTTTCAATATTTTATAATAAGCCATATTCTCAAACTTCCGGTAATTGTTTGGTTTCAGTTGCCTCCTTATTGTGCCTTTTTTAAATGTCTACTCAGAAGATTCTCATTTCTGACCATAAACTGCCTCCTGTTCTATATGATGTTGTAGTTTTAATGTTCTTGTTTTGTCCTATCCTGTTGTTACTGTTATTCTTTGTTTTGTCATCGCTCTGTGTAAACTGTATATTTAGTGTTATATTATTACATCTGTATTGGGTAAGGCACACTGTAGGAATAATTTTAAGAACATGACCACTAATATAAAAATAAGTTTGCTTTAGTAAAGCGCACTCTGCTTCAGATGTTGTCAGAATGTCGGAGAATTTGTGTGTAATTCCGCTTCACAATGAAATCCAAATAAATGGAAGAATTCTGAATCTATCTGAAAATTAAAAACTGTTTTTGAAAGGTGATGAAATACACTTTCAAATTTTATTATTAGAAATAAACATAAAAATTTTGAACTCAAACATAAAAAGTTTTATAAATGGCTCACCTCTCTTTTTCGTCTAAACACTGAACTAAAATTACTGATAACAAAAAAAACACTTATTTTATTAGTAAAATATATTATAGCCATAACTTTTTTGTCATTTCGTTTAAAAATAATTAATAATAAATTCACAAAATCTGACATATTTTTTTCTCAAATTGCTGTTGGAACCTTCGGTTTCATAGGTTTTGATTCTTCTGTGGCTAAGATTTGAAAACAAAGCGTGATTTTCACTTCCTAACACTGTTTAGATTATATTTCTAACTATAACAGTAAAGGAGACCAACGATTTCTATGAGTACATATGAGCTGTTCGCTTTTGGGAAATTACCTCTATGGGCAATAAATGTTAGAGGGGTTAATCGCCTCTTCAGTCATAAGCCGTTATCTACACAAATATATGTCTGTTAACATCTTATGTTTTTTTTTCAAATTCCATGCTGTCTCATTGTTCCTTTATTCTATGTTATATTTTGTCTCCCTCTATATGTGTGTGCAAGCACACGCTATGTATTTTTAGATTAGTTTGATTTTGTACCTTGGTGATGATTGTGTTAAGTTATATGTAGATCGAATGTAGAAGATGCAGAGATACAAATTTAGCACATTCAATGTATTGTGGCCAATGAATGCCCACTCCATTAATTCCCCGGCGGGGTTCATGAGGTCCACAGGTCAAATCCTGAGGCCCTAGACTGGTTCGCAGATAGAATGTAGAAGATGCAGAGATACCAAAAGGATAATATTAGGTGAGACCACCCAACATGTAATATGGCCAACGAATATACCCATTAATTCCCGGCGGGATTGATGAGGTCCACAGGCCAAATCCTGAGGCCTTAGACTTGCTCGCAGATAGAATGTAGAAGATGCAGAGATACCAAAAGGATAATATTAGGTGGAGACCACCCAACATGTAATGTGGCCAACGAATATACCCATTAATTCCCGGCGGGATTGATGAGGTCCACAGGCCAAATCCTGAGGCCTTAGACTTGCTCGCAGATAGAATGTAGAAGATGCAGAGATACCAAAAGGATAATATTAGGTGGAGACCACCCAACATGTAATGTGGCCAACGAATATACCCATTAATTCCCGGCGGGATTGATGAGGTCCACAGGCCAAATCCTGAGGCCTTAGACTTGCTCGCAGATAGAATGTAGAAGATGCAGAGATACCAAAAGGATAATATTAGGTGGAGACCACCCAACATGTAATGTGGCCAACGAATATACCCATTAATTCCCGGCGGGATTGATGAGGTCCACAGGCCAAATCCTGAGGCCTTAGACTTGCTCGCAGATAGAATGTAGAAGATGCAGAGATACCAAAAGGATAATATTAGGTGGAGACCACCCAACATGTAATGTGGCCAACGAATATACCCATTAATTCCCGGCGGGATTGATGAGGTCCACAGGCCAAATCCTGAGGCCTTAGACTTGCTCGCAGATAGAATGTAGAAGATGCAGAGATACCAAAAGGATAATATTAGGTGGAGACCACCCAACATGTAATGTGGCCAACGAATATACCCATTAATTCCCGGCGGGATTGATGAGGTCCACAGGCCAAATCCTGAGGCCTTAGACTTGCTCGCAGATAGAATGTAGAAGATGCAGAGATACCAAAAGGATAATATTAGGTGGAGACCACCCAACATGTAATGTGGCCAGCGAATATACCAATTAATTCCCGGCGGGATTGATGAGGTCCACAGGCCAAATCCTGAGGCCTTAGACTTGCTCGCAGATAGAATGTAGAAGATGCAGAGATACCAAAAGGATAATATTAGGTGGAAACCACCCAACATGTAATGTGGCCAACGAATATACCCATTAATTCCCGGCGGGATTGATGAGGTCCACAGGCCAAATCCTGAGGCCTTAGACTTGCTCGCAGATAGAATGTAGAAGATGCAGAGATACCAAAAGGATAATATTAGGTGGAGACCACCCAACATGTAATGTGGCCAACGAATATACCAATTAATTCACGGCTGGATTGATGAGGTCCACAGGCCAAATCCTGAGGCCTTAGACTTGCTCGCAGATAGAATGTAGAAGATGCAGAGATACCAAAAGGATAATATTAGGTGGAGACCACCCAACATGTAATGTGGCCAACGAATATACCCATTAATTCCCGGCGGGATTGATGAGGTCCACAGGCCAAATCCTGAGGCCTTAGACTTGCTCGCAGATAGAATGTAGAAGATGCAGAGATACCAAAAGGATAATATTAGGTGGAAACCACCCAACATGTAATGTGGCCAACGAATATACCCATTAATTCCCGGCGGGATTGATGAGGTCCACAGGCCAAATCCTGAGGCCTTAGACTTGCTCGCAGATAGAATGTAGAAGATGCAGAGATACCAAAAGGATAATATTAGGTGGAGACCACCCAACATGTAATGTGGCCAACGAATATACCAATTAATTCACGGCTGGATTGATGAGGTCCACAGGCCAAATCCTGAGGCCTTAGACTTGCTCGCAGATAGAATGTAGAAGATGCAGAGATACCAAAAGGATAATATTAGGTGGAGACCACCCAACATGTAATGTGGCCAACGAATATACCCATTAATTCCCGGCGGGATTGATGAGGTCCACAGGCCAAATCCTGAGGCCTTAGACTTGCTTGCAGATAGAATGTAGAAGATGCAGAGATACCAAAAGGATAATATTAGGTGGAGACCACCCAACATGTAATGTGGCCAACGAATATACCAATTAATTCCCGGCGGGATTGATGAGGTCCACAGGCCAAATCCTGAGGCCTTAGACTTGCTCGCAGATAGAATGGAGAAGATGCAGAGATACCAATTTAGCACATCCAACATTGTTTGTTGGGACAGTCGATTTTATTTAAAATGATTTTTAGTGCATATTTATATTATGTATTTTTAAAATGACTCTAATTGAATTTCAGATTGAAGATCATCCCCAGCATAACCTACCAACAGTACTGGGTGGCCATTGTGGTGGCTCTGGCGGTCATCTTCACCATCTACCTGGTGTTCCTCATTGGCCTCACCTGTCACAAGAGCAGGCCCCGGAACATGGAAGCCATAGAGAGAGAAGAACGGAATGCAGGTTAATACATTTTACAATATCTAACTTATCCCAACCTACCAGCAGTACTGGGTGGCCATTGTGGTGGCTCTGACGGTCATCTTCACCATCTACCTGGTGTTCCTCATTGGCCTCACCTGTCACAAGAGCAGGCCCCGGAACATGGAAGCCATAGAGAGAGAGGAACGGAATGCAGGTTAATACATTTTACAATACCTAACTTATCCCAACCTACCAGCAGTAACTTATCCCAATTTACTAATAGTACTGGTTGTGTGGATTGTACATCATCTTTATATATCTAGTTCTGACTGTCCTGACCTGCCGCAAAAGTAGGTCCTGGAACATGGAAGACATAGAGAGAGAGGAACAGAACGCAGGTTAATACATTTTACTACACCTAACCTAAAGTAAGTAATCTAACCTACACCATTCTACCAAGATTTCTGGTTAGTCATCTTCTTTATCTACCTGGTTCAGACTGACCTGACCAACCTTGAATAGGCCAAGGATCATGGTAGTCATAGAGAGGACAACTCAATACAAGTTAATACATGTTACTACAACTAATCTAACCTAACCTACCAACAGCACTGGTTGGCCATCATCTACCTGATGCATACTACAAGAACAGGCCCAAAACACCAAGTATGCAATGAAGAGACAGGCAGGTAGTTTGCAGGTTAATATGTATACCTAGACTAAGACCTTCCAATACTCCTTCGTCTAGCAGGTTTATTGAATTTATTCCAATCTTATCCAGCACAACAATCTTATCCCTTACGATTTAACTCCTCAGACCTCTGCCATATTTTGACAGAAGGTTGGAGTATTTCTACTTTGCAATAAAAACCAAATAAATAATATTTCTGAATTTTGACATATTCAAATTTTGAATGCGAACATCAAAAACAAAAATCTAAAATGGCTCATCTAACATTTTTATAACTAAAATTACTGATAATGAAAAAATATATAAAAACACACGCATTTTATTAGACCAATGTGTTACAAACGTTATTGTTACATAACTTTTTTTTTGTTTCATACAAAAATAATTAATAAAAAATTCATGAAGTTTCACAATTTTTTTTTTAATTTGCGTTCGAAACTTTTGGTTTCATGAAGGTGCATATTTTAGTTCTTCTGTGGTTAACTTTTAGATTTGGATATAAAGCATGGTGTTTTTTCTTTTTAACATCGTAGATCATATTTCTCACCATGATAGCAAGGGAGATACAACAATTTCTGTTGTAATGAGTTGTTCCCAAGAGCGAACAAATTAGCCTGAAGGTTTAAAAAAATGACATAATGATGTTTTATTTACAGGTAACAATGGTGTGTCAATTTCGCAAGATAGCCCAACAATTGCTTGTTCAGCCCTGGATGTTGTTACAAATAACTATGGAATAAGTAAGCTAAACTTTCTCATTTCAATATGATCTTATATAAAATGCTAACAGTCTGGTCTAATTGTTATTTAAAATCATTTTATCACGACGACGTCAGGAAATTACTTTTTAAGACACAATACCCAGCGGCGCAATGGGACGAGTCGAGTGTGTGCTATAACTATGCAACTTCTGAGGTTCTGCAGTGCCTCCACAATGTTCACTGAAGGGAGTGTGCCCTCTGGAACACCGAGCTTCTGCAATCTAATACCTCCGTCGTGCGCTGACCCAAAATTTTGACATGGCTCGCCGTGCGTCAGCTATATTTGTAATAACTTACTTTTTTTTGCAAAATGATGTTTTAGTAAGTTTATAAAAATAGTAAATAATTAATAGTATAAGTTTATAAAAATAGTAAATAATTAATAGTATAAAATAGTACATAATAGCTTATAAAAATAGTATATTGTATATAAAGTAGTTTCCCCAAACTACCTACTACAATCAGGGAATTTTTTTTTCCTCTCGCATGTTGTTAACATATATATATATATCAGTTTATTTATTAACAAGTTCTTCTGTGTAATTGTTATAATGCGTGACAGCTGTTTCGCCTTCAGTTAATTAATGTTCTTCCCAGATTTGGTCTCTTGATATTCTTCTCCAGTCTTCTTCCAAGCTGTTAGTCCACTTTATCTATTTGTCTCCGGAAAACTTCCACTGGGGCGTCCACTTGTTCATTTATTTATTTATTTTTTGTCTCTTTACATGCGGTATCATTGTTTACATTTTGATTACTAACCTCACTAGGACTAGCCTGTGTTTTGGTTTCATTGTTTGGTCATTGGTTTCATACATCAATTTGATTCCCGAATCAATTGTTCATTTTAATTCTGTCTGATTCATATTTGACCAGTTAGTGGCTGTATTGACAAATGCGACTGATTCACACCCAGTCGTTATGGGTTCAATTTCTCTGCTAGCTAAGTCTCCCATCCTTGCACAAGGAATATCTTTCACTTATAATGATGGTAGTATTACGTTTTTCAAATGTTGTCAGGTTATTCGTAACCTGGGAATGTTTGTCTTTTAACCCTTTACAAACGGCGAAAAAATGTTTTAATAGTGATGGGCCACATTAGTAAAGTTCTAGTTATGATCCCCCAGAGCTGGGCGACTTACTGGTTGAAACATGTGCAGGTGAAGGAATGTAAGCACTCCCTCACATTCCATCGACACCGGTTCCGTTCCCAGAAACAAATTTTTTTTCTTCAGTTTTTTATTCAAAGACAAACTCACACTTGTGTGAAGTTATAAAGGGTTAAAACAAACAAACAAACAAAAACTGCACTGACTATCAATGCGCCAAGCCAATGAAAGTTATGTCTAAAGTTAGGCCCGTAGTTACATCAAATTCCAGGTGCCACTGTGAAGATGCGATTTGCAGTAAAATGAGTGAAAAATGTTGGCGACACTTTTGTGGGCACGGTTTACACTAATAATGGTTCATGATCCATATGCCTTGTCAACTATTACCTAAAAACTGCAATTTTTCTTCGTTTCCCACCATGTTGTATAACCGTTGGTGAGCACTGGTTTTGCAAACTAGCAGTGTGCATTTGAGATGCTTATTGAAACATTTATCCCCAGGAAGAAACAGCTACGCCTCGCTGGCCGACGGACAGGAGCACCCGCACGATGTGTTCCTTAACGAGCTATGCACGATGGATTCTATGGCCCTGAAAAATCGCTCCTCCATGTTCCTGTGGAACCTGATCACCGTGGCCGTGTTCTACGGGCTGCCAGTCGTGCAACTCGTCGTCACATACCAGAGGGTGAGTCATCATTATTAGCCCCACACGACGTGTTCCTCAGCGAGCTATATGAGAAGGACATCCTCTTACACTCTATATACAAGAGCGCCTCTGTCTGTGCAGTGTAAAGATAGGAACACTATATCACCACCCGGCTGGGCAGAACACACGACACAAAATCTAGTCGAAGTAACAACCCATTCTTATAAAGCCAATATAAACTATAAACGGGTGTTCCGCTCATGTCCGTCTCATTCACAGGGATCAGTGCTGCAAGCTCCTTCCAGCAGGCTCCTTAGAAATACATGCAGAACAGACAGAATTTTTAGATGTACATGAAATTTGTACAGGGTTAGCGGCTGGTCACAACCTGCATAATCGAGTGTTAAACTGATATTAATTTACGTAAGTTCGAATATTTCAATATATATTATCTAGTACACACGATGGTGTGTAAAAGATGTTATGTTATGTTGTTTTAGGAGTGTAAAAAATGTTTGTCGAAGGACCTTTAATGTTAGTGTAATTACCGCTGCACATGATACAATAATATGTTGAATGGAAGGAAGGACTCACCATTAGGAACAATGGCACTCGTTTCTTCCTGTTTTGTTCTTCTCACAGCAATGGCACTGAACACGTAACTGTTGCACGATATTGGCGCGGATGTAAAGATGTAATAAAATAAGCGGGATAAGATCTTACGCGGATGCGGTTTTTTTATAGTGAGCTATGCGGCTTGAGTTATTGTAACAGACTGACTGCAATGTGCACAGAAAGGTGTAGGAATCGAAGTAGGTAGGACAAAGGAACACCAATACTCTCTTAGTATTGTATGTATTGTATCTCAGGTCACATGTATGTATATACATGTGTGTGAGATGTATGTGTAAATTGATGTATAATGCGTATTAGCGTAACCACACGGTGTCCCGAAATTAGTGGTACAAGTGGGAAATTGGCAAATCTACATCACATTTGGAGTCAATTTTGTCATAAAAACTACCGTTCAGAATCGAAACGTTGCTTGTAGGCGTTGTCGTCGTGTTTGATGATCGTGTCTGAATAGCAAGGTAATCTGACATTCGTCTTCCCCGTCTTTTTCCCTTCCCCACTTCATTCAGCCTCACAACATACTCCAATTGGGAATGCCATAGTCTCACTGGCTCCAGATGGCTGGGAACAGTTTGGAATCTTGTGTGGTATTCATATACAAAATAGCCGACTGACTCCGGACATTCAGAAGTCTTAAGCGGATTCACATAAAAAAAATAACAAAAATTAACAAGTACCTAATTAAAATTACAATAAAACAAAAATTAATTACGACAAACAGAAGTGGAAGCGAATAAATAAATAGATTTTTTAAATCTGTTTATAATCTGTTAATATGGGTTATATTTCAGTCCCATGTAAACTTGGATTTGATGAAAAATACAAATGGCCGCCACTTGTCTGTTTTGTATGAACGAGGCAGATGTGTTGATCGCTCAACGCTTGAGCCGCGTTGATTATATAATTCTTTATTTGAAATGTGTTTTTCTTTTGTTAAAGTTTATGACCGATGATTATTCAACTTTACTAATGGTGTTCATTTGAAAGGTAAATTTCTGACATCTCTAATTTGTCGACAAAAATTAATTTTAAAATTAAAAAAATTGGCAATATTTGTTTTTGAAAGGCAACGCGATCCTCAGGCAAATATTTTATAAATACTCACAGCTTCACAAATCTTAAATTGTAATATCCCGTGATTTTTCATAAAATGAATTTAAGTTAAGTTTTAGGGCATTAGCACAGATATATGAATATTAATAGACTAGAACCTAAAGGTGAGGGGTAAAATCAACTGTTGGGGAACGCAGAGGGAAAAGCTGACTGTGATTCGTCAATAAATCAATCTGACAGTATATAGGCATCTCGCATTATAATATCTCCATTTAGTTCTTATAAGTAAAATCTGCTTTTGATAGAAAAAAAAATGAATAGACATTTTTACATGGGAGCGCAAATTACTCGCCACGTTATGAACAAATTTGCGAAGTCCAAATTCGCCAAAGAAAATTTCTTCTATTTTCAGAGTCGAATATTTTGTTTACGTATTTAGTTAAGACACTTTTATAAATGTTTCATAATTTACTTCCCAGTAAACAAAGATTAGCACACTTGAGAATCGCTACATTCGACCAATGTTGGAGGGTTGTCACAACCGCTCTGTTCCTATTAATAAAATAATGAAATCTTTAAGAAAATATATAACATTTCACTTTTAAGAAGATAATAGAAAAGTAAAACAACTAAAAAAACAAATGAAATTATATACACACAGCTTTTACCAGCGATTCCTAAGAGTATTTGGAGTAAAAATTTGGACATCATTTTGCCGTCCGATGACACTTTTTCAATTAAAAACAAAAAACATGATTTACTATCACACATCGCCACTCGGTATAACCTAGCGCATTACGTGATATGCACTCCTTCTCGCGTAAGCGCGTACCTAACACGTGGTCCGTTGCGACGTGTAATAGTATGATCCAAAGGTAATATATGATCGGTGGCGACGTGCGATAGAAAAATATAATATTTTTAATTTTAATAGATAAAAAAATAACATCGGACAGCAAAATGACACGTACATTTTTCATTCCAAACATGCTCACTGTATCTACATTTTACTTCCAAACATATCAATTTTTCACAATTGATAACCAACCATTTATCCTATATTAAGTGTTGTTTATGAGTTGTGTAAAATTCAAAACTCGTTTAGTAATAACGCCATTAAAGTGTAAAGCCATACGCGAGGAGCCCAGCCGGCTCCAATGGAAACGGTATGGGGAGTGGGGAATAATACGCTTTTAATCACTTAGGGCAGGTCTACTAATATTCATATGTCTATGGGCATTAGTAATAAACGTGTTTTAAATTGACACCACCATTTATATTACCGTATATGTAAATGGTTGTTTATTAGATGTGTAAATTTTAAAACACATTTATTAGTAAGGGGGTTAATGTATAAAAAAAGGGTTCTTCTCCAGATAGTGAACCAGACCGGCAACCAGGACCAGTGCTACTACAACTTCCTGTGCGCCCATCCACTGGGCTTCCTGTCTGACTTCAACCACGTGTATTCCAACCTCGGATACATCCTGCTGGGCGCACTCTTCATCATCTTCGTCTGGCGGAAACGCAAGTTGTACTGCGATCCAGCCTTCGATAAGGTATGCCAATCATTACACAAGTATAGCTCTCCAGGTAGTGATCCAGACTGGCAATCAGAACCAGTGTTACTACAACTTCCTATGCGCCTACCCGCTGGGCTTCCTGTCTGACTACAACTCTTGGCTCTATCCCCGATTTGAGGAATGAGGTGAGGTAGATTGAAGTTTGCAGGAGAAGGAAATGTAACCTGGCTCATTTATAATATATCCATTACTTTTTTATTGTCTGTGCCAAAAATGATTGGCATGTTTCATAAGAAGTGATTTATTATTATTATTAAATTACAGGGAGCATTCTGCTGATGTGTTCATATTTGATTTCACAAAAGAGTAACAGTAATTGATTTTTTTTTATTAAAAATAAGTTTGTCCTTTCTTCTCTCCAAATAAGAATCCAATCGAGCTTTTACCAGTGGACTGCCGATGGATCTCCGGAGAACATGCGCGCATTCTAATATTATCCTTATTAGAATAATTTGCGATGCGATTTTTACCCTAATGCTTTGAAAAATGTCTGAAAAACGATATCAACAACACTTTGGCTAATAAAACTTTAGATTCTACTTTTGTTTTCTCTGAAGGCATAAAAATTATTTTTCTGTTGTATGCTCCGGCCTTCATTAGGTTAAATTGGTTTATATTATTAGCATTGATGATGTGTTCCACGCTTGGAGAAAATCCTCCAAGTTTCCGTGAGTCCACCTCTATATTTGCAAGGAAGTGTTTCCTAGTATTGGTTGCAAAAGGTGTTTTGTAAAATTTTTTGAGTGTCCACGGAGATTTGTACTTTTGTTGGTGGTGAATATTTCAGGTATAATGTCCAGATTTTTTAAAGTCACCCTTTTCTCTTCTTTCTTTTGTCGTTGGTAATCTGAGTTCCTTGAGTATATCTTCATGGTGCTGGTCTTTTAAAGCTCAACAAATTTGTTTGTAAATAGTTTTTATATTAAATTTATATCCTTGGCAAATGTGAACTCCATATTTGGAAAGCATATTCCAGGAGAGGTTTCACATATGTTTTGTATATTTTTAACATCATGTCCGGTGTTAGGTCAAGTAAAGCTTTCCTGATTAAATATGTTAATGAATTTGCTCTTTTGACAAGCCCAGCGATATGCGATTCCCATTTCAAGTCTCGTGATATGATAACTCTTGTAAGGTAAGGTCTTTGTTGTAACGTCACTGCTTTCAGAGGTGTTTCATTAAGTTTTAGTTCCATTAATAGTTAATCTATTTAGAGTTATTTTATTTCTAGCGTTACGGCATACCTCAACACCATGGGTTATACTACGCCATGGGAGTGGCCCTGATGATGGAAGGTGTCTTGTCAGGATCATACCATGTGTGTCCCAATAATACCAACTTCCAATTTGGTGAATATTATATGTTTACTATATTTTATTATAAAAATTATATATTTTAAAAAAAACTACTGTTTCCTCGGCCATTTCATTTAAACGCTTATATGTGTTTTTAATTCCTTCAGAAATCGCAAGCCGTATATTTGTTACAAGAGTTCTAGTACTGTTTTCTGGAGTACCCCAAGAGTCTGTTCATGGACCTCTCCTATTTTTACTTTTTATAAATAGTGTTGGCTCTATTCCATTCCAACAGTGATAATAAATAATATAACATAAATCTTTTTATACCTTTATGTATTTTGTATCAATACTTTTTCTATTAAAATCTGTTATTTTGTTAAACAACTGTTTTTTGTCTTATTTCAGATACATCCTTTATGTACGTAATGGCTGTCCTATGCATGGTGAAGATCTATCAGTCCCGACATCCGGACATAAATGCTCGGGCTCACGGAACGTTTGGGGTGCTGGCCGGCGCTGTGTTTATAGGTTGGTACCTTTCAGATTAACCGTTGGGACGAGGGGTCTGTATGAGTGGGTCGCATGCCGGCTGTAAAATGACATTTTGCACACCGTGTGCTAGCTGACAATTATTTTGTTCATTACTCACTGTTTAGCGAAATTATGTTTTTGTAATTTAAACTGTCTTACCAGATAACTTTTTCATGTATTTATCAAAATTTTATGTTTATTGCATAATTAGTTTCCCTAGAATAGCTACTTATAATGTAAAA
Source organism: Hesperophylax magnus (assembly GCA_026573805.1). Classification (NCBI taxonomy): domain Eukaryota; kingdom Metazoa; phylum Arthropoda; class Insecta; order Trichoptera; family Limnephilidae; genus Hesperophylax; species Hesperophylax magnus. The sequence goes on along the minus strand of JAIUSX010000184.1, from coordinate 3,490,417 downwards.
TAAAAGGCAATGTCCGTATGTGTCCAATTTTGCTGAAAGTTTGTTCTTATTGGTTCCAGGAATGTTTAGAGAGTGATTTGAATGGTAGAAAAAGTCGGAGACGTCCGATGAAGACTTAAGACTGCAATCAACTCCAGTTAGATAGTGATAGAATTCTTGACTGCAGTAAAAGGAATCTGATTTAGTTCAATGCATCTAAATGTTTAATTTTGACATTCACTAGAGCGAGTTATACCTTGTATTACCCCGGTATACAATGGACACTCGATGTTTATAACGTATCTCCAAGCTTGTAGCGCTTCATTGAGAATACTGGGCTTGTCTACGCCTTGTCTACGCACTGCAAGGAATTTTAGAGATACCCAGGTTCTCACAGTTTATTCAATTACTTAGTAAGGAGTTTTGGTGTGGCAAGCTGATAAACCTTGCCAGTCATCAAAAATTACATATGTGCGGGCAGTCAGCAATTACTGACCTACTTGAAAGTAGGTCAGTAATTTGGAGTGGACTACCCGTGGCTGTATCCTACTGACTTTTGGGTGCTTGGAATAAACCATCTACGGGTCAGAAGGGATGTACACATTGCTTCACGTTTCTTCAGACTGATTCGTGGATGGTTTGAAAACTCGGCTATCATGGAGCGCATTCATTTCTATGTTCCCGATGGTTATCTCGGACACCGAGATAACGGGTCAGATTGGGAGAGACTGGTTTAGGGAGACATTTTGACCTCTCCAGCCAGAGTCTCTCTCGACCCATCGCCTTGCACCACAGCGGGAGGGATGGATTCATACATCCGTCACCCCTGGACACATTGACCCCGAAATTTCTACCCACCCCTCATACATTTTTCCTTCCCAGAACGGCTTTTCCTTTCTCTAAAAAGACCCTCCACACAGCATCCCCAAAGATGACACAGGTCCTGAGGGATTTTTTTCCTCGTGGAGCTAATGTAATTCTTTTGTGTAGCTAATGTAAAAACAATATATACATACTTTCAGAAATGAAAAATAGTTGATAAAATCAATGATTTGTTAATGTGTAGGTCTGATTGGAGTGTTGTACCCAAACATCTACTTCTGGGTGGTGTTCACCGTCATCCACATCGTGACCTGCCTGGTGCTCACGCTGCAGATCTATTACCTGGGTCGCTTCAAGATGGGTGAGTTCATCATCATAACTGAAAATATAAAAATATAAAACATAACATAACATATATAATGAAAAAATATAACATAACATATATATGCATAACATAACATATATAATGAAAAAAAAATATAAAACATAACATAACATATATAATGAAAATATAAAACTTAAAGATGTAGATTTAGCAGTAGAATATTTTTATAATGTAATTTATGACCTTTTTGACATGTGTTTTGAGAGAAAGCGTGTACCTTGTTTTGAAAGAAGATACCCTAAATGGTTTAATGGTGAAATTATTAGTGACCTGAAAAAGAAATGCAAACTTCACAGAAACTGGAGGCGCACCGGATTGATAAGATATCGGGAAAAGTTTTGCATTCTACGATCTAAAATCAAACGTAGTATAAATATTGCGTATAAGAATTACATAAATAATATCGAAAAAAACGTCAAGAGTGATCCGAAATCCTTCTGGAAATTTGTATCCGAAAAGAGGAAAGACGGTGGGTTTCTAAACTCAGTGTCATGGAACGGAAGTACTCATACTGGGCCCGATATTCCGGAAGCATTTGCGAATTACTTTAAGTCAGTCTATAGCGAACATAGTGCAGAATTTGACTCATACACCCCAGGCGGTTACTCTTCACTAGCTCAAAATGTTGAAATTTTAAGTGTAAATAAAAATGATTACCTAGCTGCAATTAAAAAACTAAAACCAAAAAAATCTGTTGGACCAGATTTTATTAACACAATTGTCCTGAAGGGATATGCAGATCCGTTAATGATACCGCTTTTACATATCTTTAATATTTCACTTAACACCGGTAAGTTCCCCGACCGCTGGAAAATCTCAAAAGTCACGCCCTTACACAAAAACGGCGATAAATCATGTGTATCTAATTACAGACCTGTGGCAATTCTTTCGGCACCGGCCAAATTATTTGAACTCGTAATACAAAAACGTATATACTATAAAGTAGAACCATTTCTCATAAACCAGCAGCATGGGTTTAGAGAGGGCAGGTCTACAACGACCAACTTAATGGTATTTACGGATTACGTCTCAAATATATTGGACAATAACGAACAAGTAGATGTCTCATATAATGATTTTGCGAAAGCTTTTGACAAAGTGGATCACCTCATATTACTTAATAAACTTGAAAGCTTCGGCTTCTCATACATGCTGCTTTTGTTCTTTCATAATTATTTGTCTAATAGAAAACAATACGTTGTTTACGGGCAGTTCACATCGAAACTCTACGCCACAAATTCTGGGGTCCCTCAAGGGTCTAATTTAGGACCACTATTATTTTTATTGTTTATTAATGACATAGGGATGTTTATAAGATTTGTAAAATTTTTATTATTTGCGGATGACATTAAACTATACACCTGTATAACGACAAATGAAGACTCCATTCGTCTACAAATCGATATCGACGGTATAGTAGAGTGGAGTCATCAAAATAAACTTCATTTTAACAGTAGTAAGTGTTCAATTATGTGCATTACAAGGGCAAAGCGTACTTTATATTTTAACTATAAAATGTCTGGTACCTCTCTAAAACATATTTCGATAACGAAGGATTTAGGAATCACTTTTGACACGCGTTTGACTTTTCGAACTCATATCGATTCGGTGTGCAACTCTGCAATGCGAATGCTGGGTTTTGTTATATGTAATTCGAAATCTTTTACGAATACGGCAGTCATAAAAATGCTTTATTTTACTCTGGTTCGCAGCATTCTTGAGAGTGGATCGATAATATGGGGACCCGAAGATGCCCTTTACTCAAATGATGTAGAAAAGGTGCAAAAAAAGTTTATGCGATACCTCTACATGCGAGAGTTCGGATATTACCCTTTATTGTATCCCTCTGTTTTTCTTGCCGGAATGCTGGGGATAGAACGTCTAGACGTTAGGAGAAATATTGCAATGGTGTTAGTGGCGCACAAGCTGCTAAATGGGCACATTTGCAATCCAGATATTCTGGAACGAATTTCTTTTTATGTCCCTGATAATTTCATCAGAGCTAGACAGCACAGATTATTTATTTTTCCAAGGGGCAGGACCAACCTACCAATGATCATGCCTTTGGGGAGAATAACTACTTTGTTAAATCACATTTCTTCTGTGATTGACATTTTCAATTTGAACCATAGAGAATTTAAGACGGCAATAAGCATACTATTTAACAAATCTGGTTAATCAGATAGTATTGATGTACTTACCCATGCAAATAAATGTATGTACTTACTTCTTATAAACTGTAATTTATAAACTGTTATTTGTGAAATGTAAATGGCTTATACTGTTTTTCACAATAAATCAATAAATAATAATAATAATAATAAATAAATAATAAATAATAAAACTAAAATCCGATTCTCTTCATAATCGCTTATTTACAAAAAAAAATGCCTTGAGCCAGAGATATTCAAATTAATAGACAAGCCAATCAGGAAAAGGGAAACAAACCAACTTGGGTGTAGCGCGAGAGGCAGCGTGACCTTCCCACTTTTGGCGATTTGTCAATAAACTAATCTGACAGTATACACGCAACTCGCCTTGTAATATCACCATTCGGTCCTCGAAAACAAAATCTGCTTACGAATAACTAGTCCTTTTTGCTGGCTGCATAAAACTTAAATACATCATCCCAAATACAATCTAAAGTTCGGCTTGTTCCAAAATTTCAAATTTGACACTCTTTAGTTAGTCACTTTTACAAATGTGTTATAATTTACCCACCGCACTCAATTTCAGCGTCGCTACACCAGACTATTCGTTTAAGAATGAACATTCAGATTCTGCACAGAAAAGTCCCACAATGGACAACGCTGCAAACCGTTGCCTTACTTTAGCCAACTTCACTTTTCTACGCATGGTCTGGTTATTTTAATGTGCGCTCTTCGGTGGTCAGTGTACGACTGATGTCATAGTACCTAAATTTTGGCACCTATATATGGATAGCCATTGTTCGACTGGTTAAAATAAAAATTACAGAAGACAGTGTACAAAGATAATATAGTACATACATATTTACATAATATTTATTTCCAGAATGGAATTGCTGTTCCAAGTGCATGTGCGGAGGCCTGTGTCGCCCTGCCTACAGGGGGAGGTGCATCCTTATGCTGTTGGCCAACCTGGCCAACTGGGCGCTCGCTGGCTTTGGGTGAGTTTTAATAATCATGGCGCTGCATCACTTCCGCAAATGCTCTCTTATGGCTGCGGTTCCTCGCCATTCACCTTCGGTCCTCAGTCCTTCCCGTCCTGCTCCAATGCTCTTCCACACAGTCAGTCCAACTCTTTCTTGGTCGAACCTTGATCATAATGGGATGGTCCGATGCTCTGTAGGGAACCCGCTTGCACAGCGCGGGTGTAAACTGTGCACCCTAAAGTTTAAGTTTAGACTTATGGAATTCAATTTAGAAATTTCAGAAATATGGTGACAAAAGAAATTATTAAATGTAAGTCTACCTTTTTTAACAATAAATTCAAAAATTATTTTGGAAACACAAAAAAAACTTGGGATGAAATAAATAAATTATTAGGACGCAAGTCCAAAAGTAGTTGTGATGAAATAATCTCGAAATATATGTTAAATACGAATAATGAAGAAACCGTAGCAGATAAGTTTGTTGAATATTTTACAAATAGTGTTAGCTCTATGATACATAAATGTGATTATTTAGCATCGACCGTCAGGCCGAATGAAGTGCAACATATTATGTACCTACCCAGAGCTACCTGCCAAGAAATCAATATTATTGTTAGCAAATTAAACAATTCAAAGTCACCAGGGATTGACAACATTTGAATGTTTTACAAAGACACATATTAATATTTTAGGGCCTGTTATAACACACTTTATCAATTTAATTTTATCGCAAGCAGTAATACCAGATGAACTAAAAAGTAGCATCATTAGGCCAATTTACAAAGGGAGCAAACATACAGATATTCAAAATTATAGGCCAATAAGCATATTGCCAGCCCTAGAAAAAATACTTGAAAAATACATTTCCATAAAACTTAATAAATATCTAGAATCTATCTCTTTGTTGGATCTCAACCAATATGGATTTCAAAAGAAAAAAAGTACGGAAATGCTGCTTCAGGAATTTTCAAATCACATAAATTATGAATGAAATCTTAAAAAACAAGTGTTGGTTTTATTCATAGATAACTCTAAGGCATTTGATACCATTGATACAAATAAACTATTAGAAACACTGGAGACAATAGGAATTAGAGGAAAGCTGCTAGTTTTATTAAAAAATTTACTAACTGATTGACAAATAAGAGTAAAAATTCTTAAAAAATTTTGCAAAAGTAAATATATCTCAACAGGTGTTGCACAGGGGTCAATTCTAGGGCCAACCCTTTATATTATTTATGTCTCAATTATGAGAAAATTGTTTTCATTCGTTAAACATTTTGTGTATGCAGACGATACGGCGCTCGTAATATCGCACGAAGATCTGGTTACTGCAATGAACCTTATGCAACATGATTTTATTGCCCTACTGAAATGGTCGCATGATGCAGGCCTCTTTATAAACGCCAAAAAAACTAAAATTATGCACATCAGATCTCCACACGCCAGATGTAATGTAATTCCTTCATTATATACACACACATTTGACTGCATACATAAAAATGTTGCACAGCCCTGTTCACGTGAAACCATTGATTTTGTCAAAAGTTATGTATATTTGGGTGTTACTATTGACTGCTACATGAAATGGGATGTACACATTGCTAATGTTTGTAAACATCTACGAGCTATTGTGGGTAGGATTTATAAAATAAAATATTTCGTGCCTATAAGTACTTTAAAGTTAATCTACTTATCTCTGGCTGAATCCACTATACGTTATGGAATTACTTCTTGGGGACATTCTTGTAAAACTAATATAAGCTATATATGTACAAACATTACAAAACTCCATTATAAAATTGATAATCCATAAATATGACAATCAACACAGAAGTAACATTAAATTAATATACAAGTCTCTGAATATTTTACCTGTCAGAGGATTATTGTTTTATAATATTGTAAGTCAACATGTTATATTGTCTGATTCATTGTATAGAGAAAGAGTTTGCCGTAAACATAACACAAGATTCACTCAAAATGAAAGACTGGTAGTTCCGAAATGTACTAATAAATATGGTGAAAGAACTTTAAACTATATAGTACCCAAAATTTTTAACCTATTACCAATGATAATTAAAAATAATAACATGTATACTGCTAATGTTAAATATAATCTAAGGAAATGGTTATTGAATAATAATGATCTATACTGATATATACTGATGCCCCTGAAATGGAATTTATATTCTTAGAAAATGGAAAAACAATTATTTTGTAATACCTGACTACCTACCTCTATTTATGAAACTATTGATGTACTTGTTGATAATACTAATTTGTTCATAAATTTATTTTTACTTGCTTATTATATAAGGCTTTTATGCTGCTATTTAAACTTTTCTGCAATGTAACCAATTTACGTAATTATGTACCGTTCAAATTGTATCTTATGAGTGTATAAATGTTGTCTCTATGTCCCTGCTGACAAACTACATAAGTAGTTTAGCGGGTTTAAATGTGAATAAATAAAAAAATAAAAATAAAATACTTTGTTTGTGTGAAAGCACTATGAAACAATCACAGCACCACTTCCCAGGGATATCTGGCGTCCTCCGAAAATGCTCTCTAATGGCTGCCGTCCCTCGCTATTCATTGCCAGTACTAAGTCCTGCTGACCTGCTCCAATCCTCTTCCACATAGTCATCCAACTCTTTCTCAGTCTGCCAGTGGTGAGTCGTCATCATGACAGCGCTACATCCCAGGGTTGGATCTATCCGCAAATGTTTTCTATGTTCTTTATCCCAAACAATTCATTGACCAATGTATTATTTGTTTAGTCTATGGGCGCACAGTAAAGACTTTGCCACCCATCTGCTGTACATCTTCCTGATGAACTTGGCACTGCACCTGTTCTGGTACCTGACCATGAAGCTGGTGCACCGGGAGCGGATCTTATGGCCGGCTTGGGTGCTGCTGATCCTCGCGCTGGTCACCTGGGGCGGTGCCCTCTTCTTCTTCTTCGATAACAGCATCTCCTGGGAGGTGAGACACTGCTCATACTGACTATGCCCAATCTGATTATGATCTCTTACAGCCGTTGTGTTAGATTTTTCTCCAGTGGTGGCTAGGGTTGAGGTTTCTGAAATTCCACTAAATTTGATAATTTTTCACAACAAAAAATTATAATTATTAATCAAAGAAAAGAACAAACAGACAACACAACTAACCTAACCCAATTTTACAATGATTTATCATGTTACTGTGAGTCAAATTGAATATCAGTGTCATTTTTAAATTTTGACATTTGAACGGTCCACATTCTCCACTAGTTGTAGTTAATCATAGTTTGATAAATCAAATTGTGTTCAGCTGTTAAGTTTTTAACCCCCTACAGATGACTCTATTTGGTTGGTTCAACCGTTGCCTGTTGCGTACAGACGACGCAATGGTTGGTTCAATTTTATCAGTTGCTACTATGGGGAATACACATACTATGCCTATTGCGATCACTCTAGTCTATTAACACGAAAAGAAAAAGACAAACGTGCAAGTTAAATCCTCGTATAAGGTCTAAAACTCCATCAATACTCCCCTTTCATCACTCATGCCCGGCATTTTATTTATTTTTATTCATTCTCACACGACTACGCACGACGGCTCCCTAGGCAGACAAAGCAAAGTTAGTTCAACCGTCAACCACGCTACAGACGATCCAACTTGTTTGAACCGTTGTGCAGTTGGATGCTCTGGCGGTACAACCATTCAATTTGATAGCCACGCCCACTTATCGCATACAACTAGGCCTAGGTAAAACTGTTCTTTTGCAGTTTTGCCCAATACTGATGTATTGGTCTGCCAGTATTAAGATATATTCACTGTTCTCAGATATTAGGATAATATATGAATATGCCGGTAGCGTCCCTATGTGAGTTGTGGACAGAAGTGGTGCCCTCTTTTGTAGACGCTTTCTACACGGTACGTAAATCAAAATGATTGTAGTAGTGAATCAATATAATTGTGTTTAAGACGTTATTATTATTTTTTTGATACCGATAAAATTGAATAATAACATGAAGCGGTGAATTTTTTTTACAAAAACGGCGTTGCATAGATCATTTAATTATTATTATTATTTATTTTCATAGACCAAAAACGGGTTTGTTTATATTTCCGAAACTTCAAAAAGATTCCCGAAATTACTTTTAACCTCTAAATTCGATCAATCAATAATACCTATCAGTCAAAATATATAATATCAATATTATAATATAATGTACCTAACAATCTCAGATCTCATAGCGCAGCGTACAGAACAGGAGTTGGAACGATACAATCAAGAATCAACACAGTCACATCAATCACAGCATCAACAAACGATATCAAATATTATACCGATACCGGCGATACCAAATATATATATATATATATATATTTTTTTATTTTTTTTTTTATTTATTGCACAACAGATAGATTATTCAATTACTGTACAATTCTCAATTTGACAATCTTAACACCTATGAAGATAATTATTATACAAAAAAACTTTAGGCTATTTAAAGAAGAATTATATATATCTAGTGCTTCTGAGATTTCATTCAATAGCACCATTCCTCTTGTCATGCTATGTTGTGCTAGAATATCTGTTCTGCCGTATGGTATTTTGAATAAGTCGTGTCGACGACTACGGCTGAAGTTTTCGGGCACGTATAAACCATAGCATTCCAAGAGGAACGGGCTATCAATATAGTTATGGATTATGTTAAAACTAAGTATTGCAAGATTTGCATGACGTCTAGTTTCCAAGCTAAATCTATTTGTTGCCTCAAGTAAGTCCACATGGTGCATGAACCTTGGATAAGTTCCACGCATCCGCATATAGACATACCTGAGGAATTTTTTCTGGATTTGTTCCAGCATATTAATATACTTAGTTTGGTGCGGAGTCCACACACCACTAGCATACTCCAGCTTACTTCGTATGACGCCATCAAACATGGCTATCATTGCATCTGGGTCGTGAAATTGTTTCCATGTTCTGGTGATAAACCCCAGGAGTTTGTAGCATGCTGTAGTAAGTCGTGATATGTGGTCCGAGAATGTTAGTTTGGGATCAAAGACGATACCGAGATCTTTATAGCTATTGACTCGGCATAATTTTTTCTCTTTAATGGTGTAATCAAAAACTACGGGCTTCTGAGAGCATTTATTTTTATTTTTATTTATTTTTCATAACATCAGATATTATGGTGAATACTGAACCCGGAATGCTATCAATATCAGAACATAATTAGATAAGCAACAAAACTTGCTTGTCCCTTTCGCCCCCGAAGGACGTTGGACCCGTGGCAAGGAAGCATCGGTTCTCCCACTCTTAACACCCAGAAATCTTTCGCACACCACAAAATATGTTTGTCTCTTTCGCTCCCGTAGTAATAGAGCGACGGCTCTCCCGTTTCAACACCCCGAATGTATTTAGTAACTCTGATATCTGTGGATCCCGTATCGATAAATCTGATATCTGGCAGTATCGTGATGTTTTCACTGTTACGAATATATTATGCCCAAGTCTACACACGTCGCATCTCCACACGGATCAACTTCACGTTCAACTCTACCGGATTTATACAAATGCTCTGAATGGTTTGTTAGACTAATTACAATCATTAGAATTCCGGAGACCATTCAAATGTTTCAAAATTCATAATGGTACTGAACATTGATTTGGTGGTTACCAAATTTGATGGAGTTTGAACTTATTTTTTTATCATTAACCTTTTGAACGCGTTAATTTGCTCCGTTTTATCTATACCCGTACGCGGTAGATATTTTCAAATACCTATGCACGCAATTCAATGTCAAATTATAGCATTCTGGCATGATTTATTGGACTATATAGACAGAACAGATTATTCTCCACAATATGAAAACAAATCCTCGTGTGTCAACACTCTTAGATGTTTATAAAAACAAAAGCATAAAATTTCATACAAAGACGTACCGTATCTTATATACCACACTCTTAGATGTTAATAAAAACAAAAGCATAAAATTTCATACAAAGACGTACCGTATCTTTTGAATGTGGTCCCGCCATTCACTCGGCGTGTGTGTACTTAGGCCACTGCGTTGATAGACACAAGTTGGACACCATGATCACTTATCATTTTTAGTTATGAAAAGTTGTGATTGACATACTAGTATTAACGCCATCCGTCGACAAAAATGTAAACTAAAGGACTAAAAGGCGCGAAGAGGCGCACTTGATTATCGATCTTTTTTTATGAAATACAATTTTATTTTTGAGAAATTCTTGTAGATGTCAGCATCGTGATAGTTTTACGAATGTCCAAGTGAGCAAAAAGTACATTTATGATGAAAGAGGAATATCGGCCGTCAAAGTTTCCTGATAGAGCTGCGTGTGAGTATAGACTTTTTGCTGTAACGACAGTTGATACGGCCGCGTGCAAAGAGTTAAGTGTTGAAGTAGTAATAATTATTACCAGTATTACTCTATAATTTTCAGAAAATGAAATCGGTAAATTGAAAATGATTTGTAACTGACGACTTCAAGTCGCAATGGAAGGGGTAATAAGGCAACTTTTTGTGTTGGTGAGTTTTGATTAAGTGGTAGATACCGTTTCAAGAAATCTTCACCACCTTAATTTTAATCTCTGTGGACACGTGGAAAAAAATTAACAAAACAGCTTTTGTATCCAATCCTAGGAAACACTTTCTTACAAATATAGTGGTGGGTGCATGGAACAAACTTCCACAATATGTCATCCATGCTTCTAATATATATCTATTTAAAGCTCCATTGGATTATTATTTGGAGAGAAGAAAGGACCGACTTACTGTGAAATTAGATATAACTGTGTCATCAGAATTCTAGATCTAAATAGCCAGGCACCTTTCTTTACCCCATCCCCTTCCCTTGCCCTACCCCCTTCAGCCTTATAATCTACCCCAATTAGTGATGCCATAGTCTGGTATCGGTACTTACTGGTCGTTGGTATCATACTGGTTTCGGACAGTAAGGAACAGTTGTGACCCCATCGTATTATACTAGCTTTGAGATAATGTAAAAATCTAAGTGGATTTATTTAATCCGCAGATCAATTGTTTCCGTATAAATATTTGGAGGTATGATATTAATTAAATCGAATGACCAAATCGAAAACCGAACTCCAGGAAATCTGCATCGCTCGAGTGGTTAAAAATTGATAACTTTCTATTTCCTTTCAGCTAAGTCCCGCCGAGTCCCGCAACTTCAACAAGCAATGCGGCCTGCTCCGGTTTTATGACACGCACGACATCTGGCACTTCCTGTCCGCCGCCGCCATGTTCTTCAGCTTCATGCTGCTGCTTATCATTGACGACGACATCACGCACCAGCCGCGCGACAAGATTCCCGTATTTTAGTCAGACAGACCGTATTTTGTGTTAATTTCGCATGAGATGGAGTAACTGGTCTGCGCCAGACGATGACATCACTCACTAGACACAGAAGATTCCCATATTTTAGATAAGATGACCGTATTTTAGTCAGATAGACTGTATTTTGTATACATTTAATTTTAATCAAAGAATATACTTAGCAGTCGCAGACTATAATGTAATGTACGCGGTGTCCAGAAACTCGTAGTACAAGCGGGAAAGTAGTGAATCTACATCACGTTTGGAGTCAATTTTGTAGTATGTATAATTTTTTTCGATTTAAGCTTTCGTTTTGTCCAAAGTTTTTAGGTAAAATTTGAAAAAAAATCAGTCTCTAGGGATTTAATATCAACTCTTTGTCTTTTAAAATGCATCAAAGTGTAGACCCGGCGCCAAAAGTGTTTTTTTTTAATCCTTTAGTTGCCGAAAAAATGGAAAAAGTTTTAAAAAATATCAAAATGCTCAGAAAAAAAAATTGAGTTCTCTATGTAAAGTAGATTCATTAGTTTCCCGCTTGTATCACAAGTTTACGGACACAGTCTATAGATACCAGTATTATTTTGTAGACAAATCGCTACCGGCATATTGGTTTGTTCTGCAAACCATTTTAATGAGTTGCGAGAAACGAGCATATATTAAGTATTAAGGAATTATTAATTTATTAAGTAATATGCGTGTATTTACAAATATAATGTTATTCCTTTTGACACTTTTCTAACGCAATTTACTTAGAGGTAGCACACAACCTTGCGCAACGCGTGTCAGTTTAGTATTAAAAATACGAAATCGAAAGCACTACAATTGACGTACTTTTTGCTTGCCACTTTGAGATTTTTACATCACGTATATATTGTTACTCATTGCTTAAAACGTTTTTAAATCTAACAGTATTTTTTTTTCCTGGATGTATGATAAGGCAACGCTAAACATTAGTTTTATACGAAAAAGTCCATTTTGTTAAAAATGGTCTGTAGAACAAACCAATATTCGGCTAGTGAATTGTTTACCATCTTATATGAATTAGAGTGACAGACAATCATTATTATCATCTGTCTTCCAAACAAACTACAATATATCTTATGGGTCTTTTTGTTTAGGGAACTGGCTGTGCCATTTACCCTTTTATGTAATACTAGCTGTACTCCGCCACGCGTTGCTGTGGCTCAGTCTGTCTGTGCAGATAGAGAAACAATAACGCGTGTTGCTTAAGATGGAGGTGTTTTTCAAAAAAAGCTTGTTTATCCAACAAATGGTGCTGTTTTTCAAAGAAAGTCTATATAATATAGGTATATAAAAAAACATGCATATTCGAATGCAACATTGTGTTAAAATTTCAAAGCGATTGGTGAAGAACCATTTAAGATTATGAACAAACATTTTTATGTATATAGATAGATAAATTAAATACAGAACACTTATTTTATTTATATATAGATAGAGAAATTAAATACAGAACCCTTATACCTAATAGCTCTAAAACCTCTACATAATGTGTCATAATCCAACTTTTTTAAATCATTTCAAAATTAAGACGTCTTACTTAACTAAATATCACAGATTTTCATCACACTGCAGAGATATGCAGAGAGGATGTAATGCCTCACATTTCTGGCAGGGCAAACATTCTTTGCTTTGTTGAAATTCATTCATACTCACTCTGACATTACCCAAATCAAGTATATATTTGATTATCCTATGTGTAATGTCTTTCTTGGGTGTCCTGACTTCTTCCATCATTTTCCTGACTCTCATTTCTCCGTCCATCCTCTTTACGTATTCAAAACCATCTAAATGTCCTTATCTTCATCTCCTTGTATTCTTTTGTATTTCCTAATTCATAATATGATCAAAAATGATTTTACAAAACATATCTCGGAGATCTCATTTCTACAGCATTCAGTCTACTTTCTTCATTCCTCTGCCAGTTCTATGCCTCACTTCCTTACATCGGGGTCGGCATCAGAACTTCATTGTGGACTGCTAGTTGTCTAAGACATCTTAAAATAATTATTACTTGTAACGAGAGTGTCTTAAGGTCCGTCTACATGCTAAATCTTACTTGCACAAGTAAGCATGTATGTTAAGATGGCAAAACAGTATATCACGCAAACTGCTTGCACTAATGTTAATTTGCACAAACTTAATTTGCTATAATTTGCAGAAGTAAGCAAATATATTAAGACGACAAAACTGTATAATGATTCACTTCAAATGATTGCGACAGGTTTTCTCCAACCGCTTTGCACAGGTAATCACGCAAGTCACCGTCTCAGATGCTGCACGGTGTACTATGTTTTTGCAAAAAAATTTTGCACAGACTGATTACACATGCAAGTTGCTGCATGTAGACAGACCTTAAGAAAAATATTATTTAATTTTATTGATAATAAATAATTTTTTAAGACATATTTGCTCAAAATTAAGTACTGTAAAAGTGTCTTGCTTTGCCCCACATATAATTTTAAAAATATATATTTGCACCATGTCTTTAGTGGTAGATACTCTCAGTACCGCCCTGGTGATAGACCACAGGCCAGAATCAAAACGTTGCTAGATGCATTGCATTAGCTGTGTTCGATGACCAAATCTGAATACCTATTTACTTCTCAACCTTCCTTTTCCCCAACTCCTTCCCCTCCCCACTCTCACAGCACACTCCCGATTAAGGAGTATGATACAGCCACACTCGCTTCAGGCAGTCGGGGACTCTTGTGCGGTAATCGCATTAAAAAAAATAAAAATTTATAGTTACTAAAACCTCTGAAAAGGCTCACAAAAAATGTATTTATATTTAATTCTTAAAAGAAAGACAAACATTACCGCTCTACAAATAAGCTGACAATAATTTGAAAATCTCCTACTACCATCCCAGTAAGCGGAAGATGTTGCTTGTATCGTGATGAAGAACTTAGCCAGTTGAGGAATTGAATTCAGTGGGTGGGAACCAGACGCGATGCCAACTCAGCCACTGACAAGTCATATCTATGTATACTTGGTTTAAAAATAAAAAATAATTACACCTTAACTAGTCCTGGGTCGATCGTGAATGAACTGCTCGTTGAAACCCGCTCACAGAGCTAGCAGGTTATTTTTTCATCATCAGCACCCGGGTTGCGCGACCCACTGTTACCACCTACTCTCCCGACCCGGGTGCCAAGTGCCGGAGTGGCGAGGTGAACATCCATAGATTGTCAGCACCTACTCTCGCGACCCGGGTGCCGCATGCTGGAGTGGCGAGGCGAACGCCCATAGATTGTCAGTGCCCAGGTGTCGCGACCTACTCTCATGAATTGGGTGCCGGCTGCCGGTGTGAGCGACTATAGAAGATACATGAATTTTGTAAACCGGGCATCACATCTCAAATCGCCTTCTCGCAACAGACAAAATTTGTCTACTTAATAGAGATGGAACATTCCTGAAACCAGAGACCCACAAATAACATAGACCAGCTTCTTCTTTCAGATACTTTTGTAACAGGTTCCCGATGGCGGGAAAGACATCCCAGTGTTATTCCCGATGATCAATATACATAGGTTTAATAAAAAAAATTATAAATGAATATGATTTTACCTACGTCAAATTAAAGTGAAAGTAGCCAGGTGACGAGTAATCGGGTTTCGGTTCGTGTATGACTGGTACGGCGGCAGGCGGCATGCCCGTAAAACCCTCTCAAAGAGCGGGTTATGAGCGACCCGTGTCGTGTAAAATGATCGATTGACCAGCTCTAACCTTAAGGGGCAAAGTAAATCACTATTATAGTGCATAATTAAAATACACGAATCAAGCTATTTTTCAGCAATACATACTATTAAATCTTTATAGGATTCCTACCTCAGTTTATTTTTAATGGTTTTAAGTAAAAAAAAATTTATATCATTCGTACTAAACTGAACCTATTAATAATAGTATAAAAATTTTTGTGTGCCATTGTGATTTTGAGAATAATATTATGTTTATGTCTAATAAGAAAGAATACTTACTTTAAATGATAATGTAAATGTTTTTAAGAAAAATATATAGTTTTTACAATGTTTGTATGTATACGATTTTTAAGCTTGTTTACTTTTTGGTTTGTTATATATATATTTAAAAATTAACCACATAAATATTAAACTAACAATTAATCATCGCGCCGATTCCGCAGGGATAGGCAGATGGTTTCTTTCACGTTCATGCATACTCTTCTGGTATTCCGACGCTTGCCGTACATTATATATTTTTACTTCGTTCCAGGGTGTAATACACTCTCAGTATCGCCCTGGTGATGAGAGAACCATTCAGAATCAAAATGTTTCTTGAATGGCTATAGCTATGTTTAATGTCCAGATCGGAATAGACGGGTACTTCCCAACTTTCCGCTTCCAATCTTCTTCGGCCTCTTCGTCCTGCTGACTTTGGACAGTTGGGTCTATTTATTATAATATATCATCAATTATATGAATTAATCACATAATATATATATACAATCATAATAATTTGAATACCTATACAAATATGATGAAATGAAATGTATTTTCTTATGTTATTATGCGTACCACAAAACAACAAGTAATTTTTATTTTTTTGTTAAAACGCAGTCACCTTGTGGTTTGACATATTATTAAATAAAAATAAAATACTTTGTTTAAAAACCACGAATTATTGTAAATTTTATTAAGACCGACCGGTTTCGCTTCGTAGAGGCATCTAAAATGTACAATAATTCATGGTTTTTAAACAAAGTATTTTATTCTTATTTAATAATTAATTTTTACTTCTAGTCCAAAGATTTAGTAATTTTGCAGCCCAACATAATATAGGTAAATTTAAATATATATTTAGTGAAATATGTTTATTTTTGTTGTTTTATAATATTATTAAATCTCAATTTATAAATATTGAGCCTGTGTATTTTTGTGCTCGCAAAACTCAAAAAGTAGTCCACCGAAATCGCTGAAAATTTCAATGATTGTTCTTATTAGTGTCAGGAGTGTTTAGAGATTGGTTTGAATGGCAGAAGAAGTCAGGGACGCCCGAGGAATACTTAACGCAATATCTCTGTACCGGAATGAGGTACAGAGTCGAATTAAAGTCCATGTAATGTATTTTTTAACAGTAACATTGTGGTATACTGTAGTGAATGGTGAATGAAATCGGAGACGCCCGAAAAACACATTAGTTAGGGTTCACTAGTAACATATATATTATTATGTAAATTTTCAAATATAAATTTTGTAGTAAATTGTTTTTCAATTATGTACCTATTTTAAAATATATAATATTTCCCATGATATATTATAATATTTTATTATATATAATGAATAACTGTGACAAGAAGTTTGTGTAGTTTTTTTTACTGAAAGTAAATTTTATAAAATACAACCATTTTGTTTTATTTACTGTCAATTTATGTTATTATTAAAAAGCTTCTCTAAGGAATTTGTCACTGGTGAGAGACCACACCATTCATAATGGAAACATCGCTTGAAGTGGCTTTAACTATGTTTAGTAACTGGATCGGATTCATCAGGTATTTCTAAATATTTTTTCATTTTAATTTTTTTTTGGGAATTTTCATTAAAAATAAAGCAAGATATTCATCGAACTTAATTTGAATGCGCGCGATTCCTGCCCGAAACTACCTAACTTTCATTAACTAAATAAACGGTTCGGTATTATTTGGCACAAGGGGATTTAATGGACTGTCCCCACAGTATTTGACATACAAGTACGCATGCGCGGTTTCGATGGTTTCTTTACGATCGAGAAAGAAACCAGAGTGTACCCAAATGTCTGAAGGGACATCTCGGTTCGTCCCCAACTTGTGCGGTTCTGCGGACTGTAAAATGCATCAAAGGACTATGACGATTCGTGCGGCTGGTCACTAGTCACTAGTTCTACAGCTAATTAGTATGTTACAAGCATAGTGGACGCCTGTCGCTAGAAAATGATCCAGAATAAATTTTTATGTTATCCTTCTGCAAATGTTAATTTAATTTAATTTATTTATTAATAAAATTACATTACATTATATACATGTATATAGCAAAAATGACAAAATAATAATATTGCAATAACTGTATAAGTATGTTAAAAGTATGTACAAGTGTTATTATGAATTGTAGGTCGATATTATTTCCAAATGCTATTAAAATTACTAAAAATTTATTCTGTAAAAGTAAAGTGTTGTTTGTCATTTTTTTTTTTATCAAAATTGAATATATATTTTTTTAGTTTTTACTAAATGAGCCATTAATAGGTAACCATGTAAAATTTTAAGTGATATTATTTAATAGTTTTTCAGACTCCACCCTCCCCAAGCCAATCAACCATTTAGTTATTATTGAACCAATGAAGGACATTTTGCATGTTTTAATATTTAATTCTTGGGGGATTTTATTATATAATTTCGGTTCCAGATATCTATACGACTTTTTATACTTTGCCGTATTGCTCCCTGGGACCACGAGATCCTTTCGGGTGTGACTTCTTGTGATATATTTTTTATTAATTTTATCAAGATTTTCTAGATTTTTATGTACAAGAATAATAACCCTTTTTATGTAATTTTGACGAACATCAAGTACATTAAATTTTATGTAGAGCTGATCGCTAGAGTACCTATAGGGTTTATGTAAAATGACTCTAATAACGGATTTCTAGGCCTTCACAAGCGGGTCTAAAATTGTTCTACATGCGTTTTTTATTGCCTTTATGTTTATAGAATTCATTAATTTTGGTGTAGACAAAGCATTGAATGTTTTTGTCTTTAAGCAGGTTTCAGGAATATCTGGGAAGGATCTGTCTCCACTGTCACCCTGTGGGGAACTACCATTGCAAAATCTTACTAGAATGTTTGCTTATTCTGTGAACAGTTGAAACCGTAAGTATTTTACATTTGTGCAGATTTTTACCGCACCGGAAGGAATGGTTTGTTCAGTGCCATGTTAAATGGGAATGCGTTTGTGTGATATTATTGTCAATGTTGTGTCTCCAATTTAATACCTACTCTTTTTCAGGCAATAGAATTCCTAGCATTTAAGTTTAATTGCAGATTATTTCAACTAATTTTGATTACTTTTTTGTCTGGTGTTGTTGTTTTTTTTTTATTTTTTTTATTTTTTTATTTAATATTTGAAAAAAATATTTTTTTACATAAATAAGTATACAGGATATAAACAAGATATAAAACAATAGAAATTAAAGTAGCATTTCCTCACCATAAAGAGACGATGCTCTTGTGTTTGGTGAGGGAATTCTAGTTCAATTATATATATGTTAGTATTAAGGTAAATAAATTATTAAGAAACAACACAAGATTTATACAATATTACTTCTAGATGTAAGTAGTGAACGTATTTTGGACTTATGGTTTAAGGTAATTTTTTAATTTAAGGTGAAATTCCTGAATATTTTCGATATTTTTTAAATTTAATGGAAGGTTATTAAAACAAATTATGCCTAGATAAAGATAGGTATTTTGAATGAGCTTAGTGTTAAATTTTGGGATTTTAATAGTTTTCTGGTATCTTGCTGATGTATTGTTGCTTGTCATAATAGAATCATCGCTATACAAAGAAGCTGAGAATAGAACTTCTCTATAAGAAAGTGTGTACCTAATATCCAATTTATTGTCTTATGTGATGTATCCCACTTACGACCACCAGATACCACTTATCACAATGTTGTTTGAAATGGCTTTTGCTATGTTTAGTGAACAGATCTGAATAGCCAGGTACAGGTAATGCCGTCAAAGTTGTTTCTGTTTGACCCGTAAGTAAGTATGTAAGCACATTTATGTTCCTGTATCTATAAATTTTAGTTTAGTGATGGGATCTGATATTATGTCACATCAATAATACATAATAATGATAATACATAATACTCCATTAATGGAGGACTGAACGCAGTAGGCGCTAACAAAAAATTGTCCAAAGAAGCGAATTTAGCAGTCCACAATGGAGTGCTGGTACCTACCTTGATGTATGGAAGTGAGGCATGGAACTCTCAGAGAAAAGATGAAAGTAGATTGAATGCTGTTGAAATGAGATTCCTGAGGCGGATGTGTGTAAAACCATGTATGATCGAGATCCGCATGAGTGCAAGGCTGATGTAAGCGTAATGAGTAAGATTAAGGAAGGGACGCTTAGATATAGAGCGAATGAGCGAAGAAAGGAGTGTAAGGATATATGATGCAAATGCGAATGGTAGCAGAAGTCGGGGACGCCCGAAGAAGACATGGCACGACCAAGTGAATCAGATACTTGAGTCGGGCCATGTCAAGAGTCATGTGAATGAGGCAAGGAGTGTGTGCCAAAACCGAGTTGTTTGGCGGTCCATCCTCTCTGCCTACTTCTGCGGGGAAACGACGTGATGGTTAGTAAGTAAGTTAGTTAGTATGTGACACATATGTTTGCATCAACTCTAAATGTGCAATCTTTGCTTCCCAACATTTTCCCCTTCTCCTTTCCTCACACTACTACCTTCAACCTCGCGACCTTCCCTAAATGGTGATGCCATAGTTTACTGGTCTGGTCATTTGGCACTATGATGTGTCATTAACTTTAAAAAGAGGTACAATAAATAGGAAAAAGAAAAAATGTTCTGTATAATTATTTTAATAAAAATATATATGTAATTGTATACCCTACTACATACATGAAAAACTCTCAATATAATTCATAATATACTATGAACACAAACAATGATTGTGAACTGTTTATGTACAAATTTAAGATGTTTATTAAAAGTAAAAAAAAAACATTAATATGTGTGTATAAAAAAATACAGCAAAAGTTACATTGAATTATTACGAAATAATATGTCATGAAAAATGCAAACAAAAATGATTATTATATACTAAGGGCCTAACTAATAAACATGTTTTAATTTTACACAACTGATTATCAACCATTTAATGTACACATTACGGTAAATGGTTATTTATCAGTTGTATAAAATAAAAAAACACATTTATTAGTAAGGGGGTTTGTTAATTTATTGACGATAATAACTAACCATTTACAGATTTACAAACTTATTTATGCAGGCGGCCAAAAGAAAAAAACAATGAGCAATTATTTAATCCTTAGGGGCGGGAGCCCTGCATTTGCAGTGTTGCAGAAAAACATAACACAAACATGCACGGTACAAAGCACTGCAATTGCAGTGTTGTCCTTATACATTAATTTTGCCTTTGGATATTACCTCTAATGGGTTAGTGACAGACAAAAATAAATAAATGTCACTTTATCAAGTATGGTATTGTCTTCGTGTTGGCTTTAACAAAAAAATCTTTTTATTTAGTACAGTTTTTTGCCGGATACATAGTAAAGTCTGTACATCTGTAAAAGGAATTAAAAAAATAAATATTTTTCGACAATATAAAAATATTAAATAATGACATTGTTCTTAACACATAGTTTGCGGGAGACGCCTAACGCGTTGTATACTTAGAGTAACAATATATTACAAGAAACGTATGATGTTGGTTACTCTGTGAAGTAAAAATTAGGCATCAGCTCTCGTGAGACGTGTACTAGGTACCCGGCAATTTGTGGAATTAGGGTCGGGCGGCTGACTGTGGTCATAAAACAAGACTAGCGATGTATAAAATAAATTGTGCATTATTCAACTCATTTGTTGTGTACAACTCTGTAAAAGAAAGGAAAATAAAATATAAACAATTTTTTAAGGTCATCGCAGAGCACTGGGTGGTTGGTGGCAGATTTCGTCAGATGATAGTCAAGACCCGGAACCAACATCATCAACATCTGGTATCCGAAAAAAATCTTCAAAATCTGATCCTCCAGGAAGACTTTCTACGGATATGAGAAAACATACATTGGAAAAGATTGAAGTCACTGGTAAAAATAAGAATCTACGAAGGAGAAGTCGTGTGTGCGCGGTCCACAAAGTACGTAGCAAAACCTGGTATATGTGTAAATTCTGTGATGTACCTTTACATAAAGGGAATATTTCATACTTTCAAACAATATTAGTGTTTATTGTTTTGTATTTTACAAAATATATATTATGTTGAACATGCATAAAATGACTAAATCGACAATACGACAAAAGTGCAGTTTTTCCAAATTTTTAAATTTAAATATCATAATTGTTTATCCAAAAATATAAAAATTTGTGACCAGATCATAATAAGATAAAATAAGATTTCGAATAAGGTAAAATACTGAAAATTTTATTTGAATTTGATCAATAGTTCAGAAGTTATAGCTATTTTACATGAAAAGTAATTTCGCACGCGAACCTGATAAGAATTGCCTGCTTTACGGTATAATTGGTAGATTGATTAAAAAACCCCTTGCAAACTTTGTGTTAATTATTATAAAAATGTGTAGTTAAAAAAAACAATTTACATTCCATTTTCCAAGTTTACAAAAAAAAAACTAAAATTAATCAGGTATTCACAAAATTGTAGGTACCTTCTTTAATATGTAATATAAATTTTCTTGACAATGTTCAAATTTAGAAACACTCTGTAAGTAAATATTTGAAGTAAATTAATATTTTTAGATAAATTTTAGTTTTATTCCATTTTTAAAGTACTGCAGAGATCACACAAGGACAGTACAATACTGAACAGATTTTTTGAGGACAGGACAATGAATCAAGACATTGTCCCAGAGATAGATGGGCAAGCTATCCCCGCAGGATAGCATCTTAACCCACCACCGTGCCCGACCACGTTGTCCACGTGTAAATGCATTTTGACAAGACAACAGCTCTTAGTGCTCAGATCTCGTACTTCGGCTCAAAAATGTCTCATAAATAGAACACTACAATACATCTTCGTATAAAAGACCTAATATTTATCGCAAAGTCGCTTGTAACCTTTATCGTGATGTATCCATTTTCACAGCGTTCCGCGTTTGAACTATGGTAAAACTGTTGCATTGACTCATTGTGCTGCCCTGCGTAGTCGACGCTGTACACGGAGCTGGGACAAGACAATGTTTTATTGTCTTCTGTATTGTCCTTGTGTGATCCCGGTATGTGACTTAAATAATAAATATTTATACCCCGTTTTAAACCTGTAAAATTTTAGAGAAAAAAATTTTAGTCTTTATATTTTTGATCTGTGAATTGAACTCGCAGCCTCCTGTCTAACTGTACGTTGATACTGATATTCCAACATTACAAATCGAATTTTCATCTTACGATTGACTTTTTCTCACACTAATTCTAACTAACACCAAAATTGTAAAAAAAATTGGGTTTTTTTTACAATAACTCCACGCTGGAGGACATGAGGAAAATAATTTCCCTCAAGGGATGCTGTGTGGAGGGTCTTTTAGAAGAGAAAAGGGAGTGAACATGGGTCTTAAATGGATGCCATGTTGTAGGAGGAATGAAACACAGGGGCTGGCAAATCGTTTCACAGCCGAGTTGTCGAACTTAAGAACAAATGTTAATAATATGCACCGGTGCCGAAGGGATCAATGAATCTAGTTCCTCGGAGCATATTCCATTGAAATACCAGTAGAACAAGGACAGCATTCCCACCTGACGCCTATGCCCTAAAAATTGCAAACCGTTTGTTAAGATAGTGGACCGCCCGTTTCTGCTTCAAAACTTCTTAAAACTCCTGTTTCATAACATCATGTCAAGTTCCCCGAGGTTCTGACAGAACTCGGCTAAGAAGTCCAAGAGCAGCTTCAGCTTACCGCTGGACAGCGCATGGCCATCCGATAGGGCCCTCATACAAGCTGATAGTCTTTCCAGGGTGCTCTGGAAAATAAGACGAAACATCTCCATTAAATTACCTACGTGCATCGATATATAATAACAATAGATTAGCCCTCTCGTACCTAATTTTACTCTAAAAATAACCCCACCTAAGAGGAATTTCATAATACAACTCCCCATTGAATTCCGATGCCGTGAACATTTTTCATTGTATTTGAAAAATGATCTTCACAAAGCTACTGAACGATGGGACAAACTTATTGGAAGACAAATTTGTTCCGTGCAGACCAACAAAGAGTAAACATAAATGCTTGTTCCGATCTTTCGACTGCGAGATAAGACACTTTCTTTTTAATAAACGTTTTCTAAAACCAATATTTTTGGTTTCGGTGTTAATTTTAAGGTTCACAAACCCTGTCTAGATGATACTTGGTCGATGCCTACGTGGCACTTACACAGTTAACTACTTTGCAGCCAGTGGCAGTGGAAGATCACCATTCAAGACCGAAACATCACTTGAAATGGCATTAACCATGTTTGGTGACCAGATCTGAAGAGTCAGATACTTCCTAACCTTCCTCCTCTCCACTACCTTCGGCCTCACAACATACTCCAATTATTTTTGTTGTTTGCTTTTTGGGGTGTTATGCCGTGTTGCGCTAACTCCTTCTTTAGCCGACGTTTCGGACAGCGTTGCAGTGTCCATCATCAGGGCAGATCCGGTAGATCCGAAGATGTGTACCGGATCTGCCCTGATGATGGACACTGCAACGCTGTCCGAAACGTCGGCTAAAGAAGGAGTTAGCGCAACACGGCATAACACCCCAAAAACAAACAACAAAAATGCTTTTGGCCGTGAGAATCTAAAAACTTACCATACTCCAATTATATTTCCACTTTTTAATTATTTTATTTTAAATTTAATCAGCCTCCCCAATCAGGCTATGTTTATAGGCTAAAGATAGCAGGGAAGAGTAAATGGGAAAGACGAAGGTAAGAAAGAACTTGGTTATTCAGATTCGGTCACCAAACGCGACTGAAGGTGGTCTTTCACCGGGGTCATACTGAGCATATTTACCGCTCTGATTCACTCCACTACATCTGAACTTAACTATAGCATAGTACAAAACTTATAAATAAATTACCTGAGGCCAATCCTGTCTATATATCGCCAGACATTGCTCCGTCAAAGAATCCTCCGTCAGAAACTGTTCTTTTAGCAAAAACTTCAATAGCTCAGCCAACTTGTTCCATACTTCTTCACTTCCATTTCCTAACCGTCCCAAAAACAACACATTCCTGGGACAAAGAATTGAATCAAAGAATTCATTAGCAACTCCATTACATTCCACTTCATAATTGTTACCGACTGAGGTACTATCATTATTGACTGATGCGCTTTCATTGCCGACTGATGTGCCTTCATTACTGACTGATGTGCCGTCGCTATCGACTGATACAGCATCATTACGAACTGGTATTCCGATATTCTGAAACGGATTTTCATCATCCAATTGATTTTTATTTGTGCTTTCATTCGATTTATCATTTTTAAGACAGTTTTTATTGGATTTTATCGGTATCGGTGGTGTATCGCCGAACATTTGTCTCTGGAATTGTTCCACTTCATCTTCGGAGGTCGAATCGGAAGCATTTTCATCGGGGGAAAATGGAAGCGTGATTATTTCATCGGTCGGTAATTTATTAAATAAGCAGTGTCTCCATATTGTGCCGAATTTTAACAATGCATCCAGTGTTAAAAGTGATGGATGCAATGTAACTGAAAAATAAAACAAAATAAAATTAATTTTACAACCCAAAAGCCAAACTTATGGTTATTTTTGTCTTCGTTTTATGAATGTATGGAAGCAAAGCTGTATATTTCAAAGCTCTCATGATGGAAGTGACGTTGTGAGCTGGAGAGAGTTGAGTTACTGTTTGAAATGACAAAAAGATTTTAGATGTTGTATTACCTATTAGCATGCTGATGTCCACGCAGAGCTGTCCTATAGTCCTCTTGCTAGAGGACTGGATGTACTGACATCTGCTACAATCGACTCCCCTCTGCAACTGGTCTTCCAGAGATATACGGACAGACGTAATATCTGTGCGAGAGGTCACTAATTGGATGCAGAGTTCCTGTAATAAGAAATAGATTACCAGCCTTAATAAAGAATACGGTGAAAATTTTAAACGATAATAATTGATAAACGACTGTGTATGTGAAAACCAGGGGCAGTTCTTCCCTTAGGTCAATTGGTGTTTGACTCTCCAAAATTATAAGACAACAATAATAATAAATTTTGTGCATCAAAACAACTTGTCTTATTCTTAATTTATTTAAAATGTACCGCGAAATAGCAGGGCTGCGAGCGGCGGTGGCGAATGACAAGCGGTGACATCTATTGTCTCTAACAGAAGCTTTCATTCACAAGTCCACAAGATTTGATGGATCAATTTGAATAATGTCCCCGGTTTTGGCATCTTCTGTCCCTATGCGCGCCATAGAATAAATGAGATGGCACTATGTCTTTCGTCTAAGTAAAAGTTAGATAACGAAGAAAGCTTAGGGACGCTTAGGTCATGGCCGTGAGGGAGACAGCACTATGAATATTATATGTTTTAAAGAGATGGTGACATAACCATACATCAGTTTTTCATTTTACACGTTGTTGTGTGTGGAACAATGGTTGTTTTTCAATTGGAAAGTTCGGGAAAGATTTGGAATAATTCTTTGTGAATTTGGAAGAAAAATGGCAGTTCACTTTTACCTCTGAATTGACAGAAATAAATAATAAAATTGTTATATCGTAGCTACCTTCATATCAATGACTATATCCGTTGCACTGTGATATTTGACACTTTCGGTACGACGCTCCTCGGCAGTTTCCTGGCTGATATCGTCTGCGACAACGGGTTTCTCATCACTGTTGCCAGCGATGTACTCGTTTATCTCGTCATAGTCGCTCTTCCTGAATGTCCTGACATAAGTATCGCCACCACGGAGTATCAGCTTCGTCTTTTGGATGTCAGCGGACAAGTCGGTTGTGGTGATATCTGGAAATATGAGGAAAAAATGATTTATCCACAGTTTATATTTGAGTACTGCACAAGAGTGGCGACTACTCTTAGCCAGTGGTTTTGTTGAGAAGATGCAGATCGACAAGAGGGAAGTTGACAAGCACCTAGTCACTAAATAATGGCTGATGCCATTTCAAGCAATGATATCGAAATGTTATGTGAAAAATTCTGTTGTGAGATATTGGCTGTTAACCCGTAGGGGCTGAAAAGAAACTTATATGATTAAAACGATATTTTCGTTAAAGCGCTTGTCACATAAATATTTTGTGACAAGTGTAGTTCTTGCTTAATTGGGTTTATTTTGTCTATGGTGTTTTTTTTTTAGCTTTGGCAATATTTTTAAGGAAGGAAGCACAGTTTTGTTTTTGGTCACTTCCTCCCCGATTTGTTTTTGGACAGCTGCTCGTGGATCTTGTCACTCGCCATTTAAGGTGTTTTAATCTGAGTTAATCATGTGAATAGAAGTCATGCTTTTCTTTTAAAAAGGGCGCGGGGTGTTTTTCCTTTCACGAATAGTTCGTGTTGATTATTATTTTAGTGGTGATTATGGAATCCCGCTTTTTATCCAGTGTTGGCCGATGGTCATATTTGTAGTACTCGTGTTTCGGTTGTGAAACCGCAAATGGATTGGTCCTAGCTGTGGCTAGAAGTTGATGGCTGAGTGTCCCCGCGTCGCGAAGGAACGGATTGCTGTTCCCGAAGTCCGTAAGACGAGTCTGGTTGGTTGCCACGTGCTGCAGACTTGATGATCCTGCAGGCGCACGTTGAAGAAGTTGCGTCCTCCCATTTCCACTAAGAGAAGGATGTCCTGGCTCCTTAAGACGAGTCTGGTTGCTTGCCACGTGCTGCGGACTTGATGCTCCTACAGGCGCGCGTTGACAAGAGACAAGTTTTCGTTCGCCACCCGTTGTTATTCCTTCGTTTCTCGACCACGTAAAGTTAGTTTAGTTTGGTTCAGGAGTCCATCTGGTATGTGCCTACTTTTTATTCCTATTGTTACATGGTTATTATCTGTACTCCTTTGTTGTAACTTTTGATGGTTTCAATATAATTTCTATTAAGTATTTACTCTTATTATTTCTGATTTTCCTCCTTACTTGACAGAGAATTAACCCCACAATCATGAGATTGAGATCTTTGCTCTACCGTATTTGTACCCTATAATTGATCCTGTAGATCTAAATATTACATGTAAACATTGGAATGTTCCTACTTTACATTTACACCGTTACACGCTTAGACAATATCTTACTTGATAAAGTGATTATTGTCTTTAACTAACCCAGTAGAAGTAATATCCAAAGGCGAAATGAATGTACAAGGTTGACACTGCTATTGTTGTGCTTCATACCGTGCGTGGGTACAATTCTCCAACACTGCAAATGCAGGGGTCCGCCTCTAAGGGTTAAGAAACAGCTGGATTTTCGGAATATTTAAGAATTTTACTACGTAGTCGAAAATTTTACATACTGTGAACTCATCAGTGTTATATTACCTCGCTAAATCTATCCACTAAGATCCGGTATATTATATCCGGCTCGACCTAGGTGGAATGTCGAGCTTAGCGTGGCTCAGCACATAAATCCGTACATAGATCGTAAGCATAAATATCACCAATTTTACATGTTTTGTATATGATTTTAATAGAGAAACATGTTTATTTTTTCTTTGCAAAACCAAAGATAAAAATACTAAATAAGTTTAATTTGGTAAAAATTCTGATTTTTTTATAAAGTTCCCCGCTTCAATCAGCATGGTGCTATATGCGAGCATACTAATTGCAAACAGTATTTTTTTTGCTGGAGTCAGTGCACTAATCAATCAATGGAACAGTAATCATGAAGTAAAATTTACTAATTAATTATGCAGAAATCATGCAGAAGAATAGTACTATGCCAACATTAATAAAAATTATATTATTATAGCCTTCTCGTTACTATATTCCGTGCAATTGAACACATCTACTATTTCTGCGAAATTATTGCCAACTGCATGGAATCTAGGTACAAGCGAATATATAAAAGACTGATATTGTTGCTGCAATTAAACAGATTTTTCGATCAAGTAGTTCTGGTTAATTAGGAAGGTAACCAAATCTGAGTAAATCAGGGCTGTCTATAATTTAAAAAAATTGAAATTATGTACACAAATAAGTGAGCAAACCTACCGACGTGAGTGTTTAGCCATTGGGCGAGCGCCATGAGTGCTTTGCGTGCGGCGATGTGTCCCACGGCTTGTCGGGCGGGCCGGCGGGTGCCGGGCGGTAATAGGCCCTGCAGGGCGCGGCGGCAGCGGGCCCGAGCCCAAGGGCGTGCCAGCTCTAGGGCGCGTCGCCGGAAGGCGCCCAGCAGGCGGACGTGGAGGGCACGGATGTCACCCTCGGGATTGCACTGGAATTAAATTTTATAGAATTTTACGAATGAAATTAACTAATTAAACATATTACTAAAATTTCCTTAAGTTAGTGATATCATTTCTCCACTCAAGTGATCGCGTCAATAACCCAAATATGAGTCCAGTGCTCAGCACTTTTACTTTTTTATGTATATGTATATATATATATATATATTTATATTTTTCCTCTGCTGCTCATCTCACTAGGGAATTCCTGTGTCGAGATGAGCAGCTTTACAATTATATTTAATCAAATAAGTAAATTATATAATACATACACAGATGGATTATATCCAATATGGGCTTTTTAAGGTGATTTATGACAGAAGCTACGATATGGGTAATCCAAAATCACCACGCTCAGCTAGAATGTAATTTTTGACAATTTTCTTGAATAGATTTAACGAACCTATAGCTTTTATATTTTCACCGAGCATATCATAAAGCAACGTAGTTTTATAAGAAAAACTTCTTTGTCCAAAGGATGTTCTGGTATTCACCGGCTGATACATTAAAGAAGAAACCAATCTAGTGCTGCGCACTTACAGATAAATTTATAGACAGCCTGTGTTATGTACAACTGCCTTATTGAAATAATTTTACTTTTACTATATGATAACTGTGACGAATACAGAAAACATTTCTTATACTTTATTTTTTTAATTCATTTTTGTGCAACATTTAAAGGCTCTAGGGTAGTCTTATATGAAAGCATTGATTGAACAAGCGCATAGTATACAGTTTTTAATGTAACTATGTATGTCCAATATATATTTATTAGAGTCTTGAAGATGTAGGCTAGCTTTCCTATTTTAGTTTGTTAATATATGTAGTAAGATAATTGTTTCATTTTAGATTTCTATCAATTATTAAGCCAAGATATTTGATATTGTCTACTCTTTCCAAAGGTTGACAATTACACTCAAGAACACAACAATGTATTTTTAACCCTTAATAAAATAAAAAAAAGTACATATTCTAATCTTTATAATTTTTTAAAGTGTGGTATTTTAGAAAGCAGTCACCCAAATGCATACGTGGCTTGTTAGGACACGTGACACAGTACTAGAGGTGTGCCTAATATAACGTTAACAGGTATGGATAACATAATATCTTCAAATAATGGCATACCTGTTACTCTAGTACCGCATAACATAGTATTGAATAACTTCCCGTTATTTTATAACCGTTCTGACATGGAACGGTTGACTTGTAAAATAACTGAATAACTAAATAATTCGAATAACGAATAACGAACGGAACGGAATAACAAAATTATGAAATAATGTTAACTTCTTGGAACTTGGAAGTTCCAAGTTCTAAGAAGGTAAGAACGTAATTCGGGTAATTCCCGATCACCGAAGATATACGAAGTGTGCAATTTATCATAATTTTACAACACATTTACCTTACATACTTATCCAATGGAGCGATTTTTGCCATATTTTGATACTATTTTAAATGTCTCGGATTGATTTGTGGCTTTGAGAATACATTTTGTATAATTTTCAGGGTAATTATGTACCATTAGTGACATCTATGAAAGCTAAATTATATTATTTATGAAAGGTTCGCGCCTCTGTTAATTGCTTGATTAAATTCTGTCAGCAAAGACGATCTCTGTTTTGCGGCCTTTTGAATTTGAATGTCAACAGTCTTTTGTCAGGTTATAAAAAGGTGGTATTTGCTTACAAACGCGCTCTCATACGAAAACAATCAAAGGTTTCAACTCTCCGAAATAACTACGGGAACTAGTACCGGTACCCAGAGTAGTTATTAAAAAGTGCTTAATCATACCTGTGAAATTGGAAGTTTATTGTCAAATAAAAAGTGATTCAGTTTAACTCTCAAGAATCTGAGTTATTATTTCTAAGGACCCCAATTTATAACATGGTCCTAGCGATCCGGATATTGTAATCCAAGCGAGATTACAGAAATTTAAACAAAAACCAAGCGGCCAAAAATATTGAAGAGATCCTTGAGAGATCAAGCTGGAAGTAGCTGGAAGTCTGAGAACCTGGAAACACGCCATCGCATCAGACAGATAAGTCCAATCCTTCCAAATCCAACTCCTATCACATCTAGAATCCCCAAAATATATTTATTATTTTATTCAAATAATAATTTTAAAAATAATTTGTTACAAGATATTCCGATTTACTGTTTGTCAACATCATAAAAATTGCAAGTCATAACTTAATTTTGTATGACATTTCACAATAATAATATTAGCTACGTGTTTTATGTGCAGATTTTATCGAAAATAGTAAACATTGTAAGGATTTTGTCATCATTTCTTTCAAATTGGAGTATTAATACGCGAATAATTTACCAGTTTTAGTGAATTATTTTGTGATCATTTAATTATCGGAAATTTTTTGTCGCGATTCATAATACGATGGAGAAATTGAAAGGATTAGTAAACAAACGCGGAGTTTTAAGGGGAAAATTAACCAGATTCAATGATGCATTGAATACTCTTTCAGCTCACGAAATAAAACTAAGATATGACAGAATTAAATCTATAATTGATGAATTTGAAGTTATTCAGGATGAAATTGAGGAAATCTCAGATGTAAATGAAAGCGAAAATGCTTCTCAGAGAGAATCATTTGAAAATCAATATTATTCATTAATGGCAACGGCCAAAGGTGCATTAGAATCCGTAGAACAATCGAGGGTAGAAATAAAATTACCTGACCTAAAGTTACAAGAATTCCACGGAGATCAGAAAAATTGGAACACCTTTGTAGAAACTTTTAAGAATATAGTTCACAATAATAATTCGATAAGCAATGTACAGAAATTTTATTATTTGCAATCTTGCTTAAAGGGAGAAGCAATTAAAATCATTTCGAATTTAGAAATCTCTGATTCTGGATATCAAGGAGCATGGGAACTATTACATGAGAGATATTCTAATTTAAGGGCAACTGTACATAAGCATATTCAATTCATATTCCAAATGAAGGAAATGAAGCAGGAAGATGCAGTCGCATTGCGGCGATTGATAGATGGAACTAACGTTAACTTAAAGGCTTTACACAACTTAGGAGTTCAAGTAAATCAATGGGATGCTTTAATTATTTACATAATTTCAAACAAATTAGACGTGATTACTAGAAAACATTGGGAACAAAGCCCTATTGAAGGGAAGTTGCCAACACTGAAAGAGTTCTTGAAATGTTTAGCTTCACGAGCTCAAACTTTAGAACTTATGCAAACTACGGACAAAAAACCGCACAGCCAAATTAAATCACATTTAGGGATTAATAATAGGGAATCAACTGTGTTATTATCTGTAAAAAAGGGAAAATGCACATTCTGCAGTGAGAATCATCCGATCTTTTACTGCAAAAAATTTCTAAAATTAAAAATATCGGAAAGGATAGAAGCCTTGAAAAAGAGCCGAGCATGCTTCAAATGTTTGAAGCCGGGTCATCTTGCACAGGATTGCTGGATCACCTTTAAATGCAAACGATGTGACAGTAATGATCACAATACGTTGCTTCATAAAGAGGGATTCCGAGTAGAATCTCCAAATTTAGGAACTGAGGCAGAAGATGTCTCAGTTAACAATCATTCTGCCGTAGGTAAGGCAGAAAATTTAGTATTGTTGTCTACGGCGATAGTAGGTATCGTGGGTAGCGACAATAATTTATATAAGGCAAGAGTACTAATAGACTCTGGAGCACAATCCAATTTTATGAGAGAGGATTTTGCAAAAAAATTAAATTTAAAATTTAATCACATAAATAAGCCGGTATCGGGCCTATACAATAATGTTACACACATAAGGAAAAGTGTGTCGGTAGACTTTAATTCTTTAAGAACCAACTATAAAAATACAATATCTTGTCTGATATTACAGGAAATAACCACAAGTCTGCCGCAAACATCAATACCAAGAAACCAGATTAAGTTGCCTCATGGATTAGAATTGGCAGACCCGAATTTCAACATCGCAGCGCCTATCGACATCTTGTTGGGGGCTGAAGGTTTTTGGGACATCCTGACCAATGATAGAATGAAGTTGGATACCGGTCCCACACTTCAACGAACACAACTGGGATGGATCGTCTCAGGACCGACCAACGTATATCCCAACCAAAGGCCAGTATCACAATTCTGTAGCTTATCCATAAATAAACTAAGCAATCAAATTGAAAAATTTTGGAATCTTGAAGAAGTCAACCCCATGAAATATCAAAATCATGAGGAGAAAGCTTGCGAGGCTAATTTCATAGCTACTCATGCAAGAGAAGAAGACGGTAGATTTACAGTAACTTTACCACGCCGTCCTTGTATTGATCAATTAGGAAACTCATTGACAACAGCGGAGAAAAGATTCCAAAACTTAGAAAGAAAATTATCTTCAAATACAGAATTAAAATCACAATATGTACAATTTATGCGAGAATACCAGGAACTAGGTCACATGGAGGTATGTGATAAACTAGAAGGTTTTACCACATCACGCCGTCATTAAGGAATCGAGCTCCACCACTAAGGTGAGGGTTGTTTTTGACGGATCAGCCAAAACTTCCAAAGGAATTTCCCTGAATGACGCCTTGATGGTAGGACCTGTCATTCAAAAGGATTTATATACCCAATTGTTAATTTTCAGAAAACACCAATATGTCATGACAGCTGACATCGAGAAGATGTATCGGCAGATAAACGTGAGTGCAGCTGACCGCAACTTGCAGAAAATAGTCTGGCGCGAATCACCGGAAGATGAGATTCAGCATTACAAGCTGAAAACTGTATCGTACGGGTTAAGTCCTTCCTCTTTCCTAGCTACAAGATGCCTACAACAAGTTGGTATGGATAACCAAATTACTTTTCCTAAAGCTAGTCAAGTCATAAAAAACAATTTTTACATGGATGACCTATTGACCGGAGACGATAATTTGGAATCCTGTAGAAATTTAAAAGGTCAATTAATTGACATATTGCTGTCTGCAGGCATGAGGTTAAGAAAATGGAGATCTAATATCTTGGATTTGTCATCCGAGTCGGGCCAAGCTGAAATTGCCGGACAGAACAATTGTGAAAAAATTCTATCTGACAAACAGTGTTGCCAACAAGGATTCTACATTTCCGCTAGAATTTACAAAAAAATCCGCCAAATTCCGTCAAAAACTTACTTGGATTCCGCCAGATATTCCGCTTAATTTGAGCACTAAAACCACGAACATTACACAGTTTTTATTGATGAACTAAAACAGTTTCATTAAACACAATACAAACGTTTTATTACAGATTATTAAATTTTTATGTTAATGTTCACTTAGAAATTAGTATTTTAGTAAAATAAAGTTAAAACAGTATATCATCATCTTCACTTTCCGCCGCCACCGCATGTTGACCCTGTTGGTCTTCAAATTGTAATGAAGACGTAGATGGTTGGGCTAGGTCACGTTTCTTATTATATATTTTTACAGTTCCTACCATATTTAATACCTCTGGGGGTAATGTATATGTATCGCAGGTTTTATTTAATCGCTGTAATCCCGAACGAACATTCAAAATTGCATTTACCGAATCAGTTTTCATTTTGTTTCTGGATTTATTTTTTACAATGTTCATCATACTAAAAACTCTTTCCACATCTGCATTTGACTGTGGTAAAATTAACATTGTAAATACAAAATCACATAAGTGCTTGAAGGGATTCACATTGGCAGCATCTTCGTAAAATTTGACTTCTGTCCAGAATTCGATTGTACTATTTATTTTTGTCCATTTGGTGAAATGTATCATTTTCCACTGGTCTTCGATGAGAGAAATTTCATCAGATGGATATTTAAATAATACCAGTAAATGCGTTATGGACTCCTTGTGTACTCTCAATGTGTTGCTTACGCTGAAAACATTAATTTTTTCCAAAATTTCAAAGTTATCAGGAAGTCTCTGACGAAGTTCCTTTATTAATTTTACTGTAAAATCAACACATCGTTTACGTAAAGTTTGTTCCTGTGCTACTGACACAATATTATTTTCCCTTAACGATGTCATCTTGGTTTCAAATTGGAATCCCAAATATGGTCGGGGATCCAGATGACTTTCAATATTTATCGTCAACGGATCAATGTTTGGCATTGGAATGGCTACTTTTGACACTAAGAAACTTAATAGATTCTTTAGGTCACCAAATAATTTGCAGGGGTCTGCAGTTTTCGACTCAAATAATTTATTAACTCTCTGTACCTGTTCCAGTACTGGGCAAATAAAACAGAAAATAAGAACATTGGTATCGTCACTGTACATGTTATATAATATTTCTGCATTATAACAATTTTGAGTATGCCGCGTAATATTAAAATGAGCTTTTAATTCTATCCATTGCTTTAACCACTGGAACGATTTCGGTCGAAAAATCGACCACTTTTATTTTTCTGCGATTGATATCGGTCCAAAAATGGACCGATTTTTCTACCATTCGTAAAATATTTATTGTAATTATTTAAAACGCTTCCTTGGCCAGCTACTTGTTTTATCGAATAGCTGATAATATATTCTCTTTGTCTATGAACTTATCCGTTGTCTTTGAAGTGATATTTAACGAGTTTTCGCGGTTTTATAAGGCGTCCTGTCAAAAAACAAAACCATAAATTTTTAACATTCACGAAATTTTGGACTCTTCCTAAAATGCCGTAAGTAATTAATTTATTGGGTTTTTAACGCATAATTATATATCTGTGTTATTGTGATTGACTTATCTATCTTTGAAATGCGTTTTTAATTAGTTTGTTTCTAATATATTGTTTTGGTTGAAGTTTTTGTGTAAGAATACGTCAACTGAAGACGTCATCTGTTTTTGATTTACAATAATGTCTTATATACTGCACTCGCGCATTTGAAATATAGATATTCCATCACAGTGATTCAAAACAAAGAGATATATATAAGTTTTATTTGAATTGGTTCATTATTAATACAGATATTTGCTAACCAATTATTTTAAGTCATATGTCAAAAAGTTGACTCTTTTTTACATGTAAAATGGTGTAAAGCCTTCGTCACACAATAAAAATTTAGTAATTTAGTTGTATAATTAATTAATTTCTTCACTTTTACCAAATTTGTGCAGAAACAGTTGTCGTCCAGGGAAAGGGAGCACTCCACGACCCAATAATTATTTTCAAATTTTATATTAGTGCAATATTTAACAAAATTTAAACATTTAAGTACTTACATTAAGTGTTTTCAATTTAAAATATATAGAGTGGTGCTGACTGCAAGAGGAGGCAGAGGAAGAGGGAGAGGTGGGGTACGAGCTGGTGCCAGACTACCTGCACGTGGACGTCAACGCAGAGCTGCAATTGCAGCCTCGTCTGGAGTGTTAGTATTTTTTAATGTTTTTTTATGAAAGTACTTTGCTGTGGCCGTTGAACTCATCATATATTTGTATTTATTTAAACAGCGACCCTGCTTTGCTACTGGTGCGAGAGGATCGCGTCAAGGCCCTAAAGGCTGTTAGGGCCCTGCCTGCTTCCTTCCGGCTAGAGCTGGAAAGCCGAAAATTCAAGAAGCAGGCGGCGCGCATTTTGCTCCCTACCGCACCTCCAAGAAAAACTAAACAAAAGTAAGCAATCGTATTTAGATGCTTGATACAATATTATTGTTTTTTCCTGACAGCGTTCCACTCTTACAGTGATAGTTGGTAAGATCAGCGCTCTGTGCATTTGGCACATTCAGTGCATATTTTACAGAGTTCTAATTTTATTGTTTATTTACATACTGTACTTACTGTTTCACACGTGAATGAGAACAATTTATATGATTTATGTAAATGTTTTCAGAATTCCATCTCCGGAGAGAACAACGTGTCCCTTTTCACAAGGGACGCCTTCACCGTTACCACGACCCGTACCACCACCGTGGATGTCCACTCCCGCACAGATCCAATCAACGGCTCCCAATGCACCAATTATGCCTATCCGTGCAGCATCTCCCGAGCCGTTACCTGGGACATCGCGGAGTGGGGAACTCTTCTCTCCGGAGGCCCGCTATCACAGCGAGCTGTGGGTGGACGTGCCATTCTACCAAGAATTGTCGGCGTTTGGGAACGGTGAGTTTATTTTTTAAAATGTCATACCAGGGGCTCAATATAAAATCAATTATCTATATTTTATATTGATATCTTTAGCACAGTTTCACTGTTGGTATATTGGCAGGAAATAAGCATAGTACTTAAAAATTCCACATAACAAACATACAAAATGTATTGTTGTTATGACGTGGATGCATCATTACACATCTTTTTTTTTCTGTAACGGGTATTGCAGAGTGAGAAATAAGACATGCCGAACTTCTTTGCGAGGATTACATTTGATTCACCGGCTTCTAAACGGTGTAATACAGCATTTTTTTCTTAAATTGAAAAAACACTTTCGCTTCACGGGACTCATTGTGTCGAGCTTCCTAGTCAAAAGCGAGGCTGTATTGGTAGGTGGGTTTTGTAACCGGACAAATTATCATTAAAATAGGTCGCTTTACGTAGTTGGTCACTTTAAACGGATACGTTTTCCTACTAAAAGCTATGAAACCTTACTAGAGTTTACATTATCGTCACTTAAAACAGTAGACCGTTAAATGCAAAGTCATTATATCCAAATTCTACTGTAAATTTGTGTTTTCTTTTATTTCAGAGTCAGACATGGGCAGTAACGTGGACGAGGCAGCTGTACTAGAAGAGTCTGTACTTGGAAACCGTGAGTTATAAAACTAACTAACTTACCTTCACGCCATTTCGGTAGGCAGAGAGGATGAACCACCATGCAACTCGATCTTGGCACACACACTCTTTTCTTCATTCCATACCTACCTGACTGTGCTATTCTGACTCCTGACATAGCCCGCCTCAAGTATTTGATTAACTTTTTATTTATTTTTTTATATGAATACCTCACAAGAGCCTCAGCTGGAGCCAGTGAGACTATGGCATCCTCAATCGGGGTATGTTGTGAGGCTGAAGGTAGCGGGGAGGGGAAGGAGGTGTGGAAGAGGGAGGTGGAAAAGTACCTGGCTATTCAGAACTGGTCACCAAACACGGCTAAAGCCATTTCAAGCAACGTTTCAATTCTGAATGGGGTCTTACACCAGGGCGATACTATGGGTATCTTCCACTCTGGAACGTGCCGCAAATATAATATATATTATTTTAAATGAATTTTGTGTGAAAATAACACTAATTATTCAAATATAATTTATTTGATTTGATCCCGCGACCATCGTATTGCGAGTCATAAGCCGTACCAGAGGCAGTGGGTTATCGTAATATAGACACATTAAATTAATTTGGGTTTTCTGTTGTTTCAGAAATGGACAGATCGAGCGACGAGGATGACGAAGCGAGTGACGTCGACCACGAAGAGAGCGATGAGGATACCTTCTGCATGCCACCAATACCTTATCATAATATTATCAACGTTTCACCTAACTCCGCTATGGCCATAGACTTTAGTAGACAAGACCAGGTAGATAGTGAGGCAATGCGTTCGATTCTGCCGCCTGAAGGTTACTCTTTCGATTGGTCTAAAGATATCTTACGTTTTACTGGGATAAGGGAGACTTTCACAGGCACGCCGGGACCAACTTTCAATACCGACGAAATGGGCAAACCTGTGGATGCCTTTCTTAAAATCTTTGATGCAGATTTCGTTGAACTGATCGCGAGAGAGACCAACAGGTATGCAGATCAATGGATTGCGAAAAAACAATTTAAGCGTCATGCGCGTACCAATAAATGGGCTCCCACGAATAAAGAGGAAATGTATGTATTCTTGGCAATTTTAATGTATCAAGGTATTAGTCCCCTTCCTGTTGAAAAAGACTACTTCTATTCAAAAAAACTCACCGCCATGCCTTATTTCAGCCGAGCCATGGATTATAATCGTTTTCTTCTAATTAAAAAGTTCCTTCACTTCACCAACAATGAAAGTCTTTCTTCTGATGCACCATTATCTGTGCGAAGGTTACAAAAGATTCAACCCGTCTTGGACCACCTCTCAAATAAGTTTGAGACTTTATACCTGCCCGAGCAAGACATCTCTCTGGATGAATCCTTACTCTGCTATAAAGGCCGTTTGGGATTCGTCCAGATGATCAAAACCAAAGCGGCCAGTGCGGGTATAAAGTCTTACGAGCTTTGTGAGTCCAAGTCTGGCTATCTTTGGAAATTCCAAATTTATACGGGGAAGACCATTTCCAGACAGGCTGAATCGACAAATCCAGACCAGGAAGATATGACGGAAGACATAACGGAAGATATGACGGACGACATGACACAGGCCAACTTTTTGGGTGCTCACAATATCTGCCCAGTTGGGGCCACTGCAAAGATAGTATACGACCTGGCCAGCCCTCTGTTTAACAAGGGGTATACATTAATAATGGACAATTTTTATAATAGTCCATTATTGGCACGATGCCTCAAAAGAAATGGGATGGACTGCATGGGCACATTGCGGTTAAACCGAGAATTTGTGCCCTCTGCATTTAAGTCCCATCTCCGGTCCAAACTGAGGGAAGGTGAGGTTGTATACTCGAACTGCGGGGACCTCAATGTAATGGTTTGGTTGGACAAAAACCTGGTAAGTATGTTGTCCACCTACCATAAGGCAGAAATCGGGGCAGTTGAAAAGTTTGGTACCTGGACTTACAAACCTCAACTCGTACTAGACTATAACAAGGTAATGGGGGGGGTTGACCGAAAAGATCAGCTTTTGTCAGGCTTCCCCATTGAACGACAGCGAAACCTGGTCTGGTACAAGAAGCTTTTCAGGAGACTACTAAGCGTTTCGGTGCAGAATGCGTATATATTGTACGGCTCAAAGCTCCGCAAGGAAAATAAACGCATTTTGTACCGAAACTTCAGGAGTGAGGTTGCGGATGAACTCCTTCTGCTGTTCTGTCGTAGTCAAATTGACACGACTGTGCGGACCATTGGCCTAATAGCTGAAGGAAAGACTCTGCGACCTATCCTGAAAGGCAACCACTTCGTGGTCCGTAGCGGGGAAAAAGGTGAAATGTGCCTGGTGCAACATAAATAACATTTTCAAAAGGACCCTTACAAAGTGTGATGTGTGTGATGTGGCATTATGCTATGATTGCATGAAGCCATATCACACTACAATATAGATTTGCTGAGGGTTTTTTTTTATTTCATTTTTTTCTTTTTTGGTTTTTTAGTTATGAAATTCTAATTTATAAATTTAATTAAATTTGTTTGAACATCAATTATGATGGCCTGGATGGCTGGACTTATAATCATTTCTTTCCGCATACTCACGTCTCATGTTATGTTGTCCTCAAAGGTTCTATATGATAAGGTTCGGTGGACATTTAATATGTATATTTCAATTCTGATCATTGAAATATGCATGTTAACAAATGCACAGGTATTCTCATTTTTCCCTGTTTATTGTACACATTAAATAACTCG
Organism: Hesperophylax magnus; assembly: GCA_026573805.1. Classification (NCBI taxonomy): domain Eukaryota; kingdom Metazoa; phylum Arthropoda; class Insecta; order Trichoptera; family Limnephilidae; genus Hesperophylax; species Hesperophylax magnus. Next base: position 3,450,100 of record JAIUSX010000184.1, on the reverse strand, counting down.
TTTTATTTTTATGTCTTAATTATATTTTGTCAATTTTTCTGTAAAGATGCTTTTCCAGATCTAGTCACTGAACATAACTAAGCCAATTCAAGCAATGTTCAATTCTGAATGGTGGTCCCTCACCAGAGCGATACTCAGAATCTCACTCTATAGCGAGGCACAATGATATTATTATGTATTGATTTTCTTAAATTATGAATAAACCAATAAACTGAATACATTTTTATTATGACAAAAGGTGTAAACAATGTTTAAATCAATATACTGCTCTTTCATTGTAACCATACAACTGTAATATTGATTTTAAAGGATATTAGGGCTTAATAAATAAATCAATTATTGGTTCCATCAATTATTTTCCCTCCCCCATTTTTTTTCGATACCTTTGCGTTTAGATATAAAATTATCACTATGATTTTATTTGCAATTCTACGGTCATACAAAGGTTTGATATATATATACAAATTTATCATCATTTTACATATTCCGATTTACCCTATGTAGATTGACCTTAAGGTAGCTGTCAGAAGTGATTTTTGGTCAAATATTGGTGAATTTCATCAACTTTCAAAGTATCCCCCTGAAATATTGGCAATGTTTATATCTATGATATATATCTCACTTTAAGCCTTATTTCCTCGTTTTGCACGTAATATAAAAACATGGTTACAAATCTCCAGTTCTAATTTACAATTATTTAAAAAGTAGCACCATGATTTTGACATCGTGAAATAGGCTCTCTGTATAATTCATCAAATGAATAAAATAAAGCCAACACGGCGACTATGCTTATTAATAATTGTAGACAGTTAATGTATCTTCCTAACGTTATACCAGTTTTTGTGGTAAATTTATTATATAATATAATACAGTGATTTCAATTTTGACGCGTCACGCACTCAAATTTTACAAAATTATTTTCTGACCAAACTTTTGAAGAGATCTTAACATGCAAAAAAATATTTTTCTATTACATTCTTGCATCTGTGATTATCAAACAGGCCATAGAGAACATAAAAACGTAGAAAATATTCTATAAAGATTTTTAAAACTGCCACTGGCGGCAATTTCAAATCACAAAAACGCAAATTTCGCGCATTTATAAAGTTTAAGATTTTTTAATAATTTATCTATCAATTCTAAAAATATAGAATAATTATTAAAATATAGGTGAATTCATTGGCTGTATAGTACTACAATCAGTTTTATGTCTCCGTATTAAAATTCGGAGGTTTGATTTTTTTAATGTTGGCGGAAAATATTCAAAATCGTCGCCAAAAAACCGCGAGCAATCGGAGAAAAAAGTTTTTTGACGCGCGATCGTTCGAGTGGTTAAGATTCGATCCACGGCGGAATAGATCGATAGCCAACGTGTCTGACATACTTGTGTTATTTTATGGGGTTCATGGCCGTCGTTTATTAGGCTGTATATTTCTCTGTATGCGTGTTGTCTTGACGAAGATTTAGCAAACCAATTGTATGTTTCTGACAAAAGGAATTCTAAATTTCTAGGCAGAGTGTTTTCAGATGCCTTTGACACAGCTAATTGGAGTGAATGGCAAACGCATTTAACCAGAATTAGTCTGGGTATTTCTTTTTTCAATTTCTGATATACTCCATTATTAACTCCAATCATTACAGAAGCATTATCTGTGCCGATACCTAACATTTTCTGTAGATTGAGGTCGAACTCGCATAATGTTTGCTTTAGAGTAAAAACTATTCCATCAGCAGTGCACTCCGATAATGTAGCAAGTTTCAAAAAGGTTGACACAATTTTTCGCAAAGAGCTGCTGTAATAAATAATGACTATTCCAAGGTACTTGCATACACTTATGTCCGTTGACTCATCCAATAATAAGCTAAAATAACCATCACCAATATCGTGTTTTAGTTCTTTTACAAAATGTGGACTAAGCACGTTATTTATCACTGCACTGCATTTCGTGCGATGCAACTGGAAATCTTTAGCAGCTGAAGAGTCATGAAAAACCTTTTTTAAAAGACTTCCGAGATGATCAATCGTCAAAATGCTGCAATGTTCAGCAATAAAAAGACTCAAATAAGCTTCTGATGAATTTGCTTTCGGTTGGGATTCTTTTGAAAAATTGAGAGTTTTTTGACTTCCACTTGAAAAGGCAATTGAATTTAGTTGGTGTTTTTTTGATTGCATGTGGTTCTTTAAATCACAATATTTATTACTACTGCTAACAACACATCGACAAAATTTACACTCGGGGAAATCCTCACCACTCGGATCGTTTTTACGAACAATCCAGTCTTCAAATAATTTGTCTTTAAGCCACTCTGCACGAAATTTTTGTCTGTACTGTGGTTTCGGCATTTTTGATAAACACAAACTAAATAATTACAAACTAACTAAATTCTAACACAAACTAACTAAATTCACGATCGCAATCGGTATCGGCATGCACAATAATAAATTATAAAACTGTTGACCCAGACAAACGATATATGACGCGCCGGCAGAATTCTTGAACTGTATAGAAGTATAGAACTTAAACAAAGAACTAAACGAGCCAACAGGGTACATCATTCTCAATAACGAAATAATTCCCCGAGGTCCCTGAGAAAAGGAAATCCCCGAAAGTCATATATACGTATAAATAAATAGCGATCATTACATCTAAAATTCTCAGCAACGGTACCAAGCGCCGCTCCCGGCCACCACGTAAAAAAGTGTCACATTAGTCTGCGGTCCGTGCTGCAAACCGTTACCTTACTTTCGAACTCTTCTGCGCGGCGGCCTGCAGTGGCACGCAGTACCATTGCTCCGAAGTGGACGTGTGATTGCCGCTATTGTTTGCTTGGAGAAATTGCCAGTGCGATAAAGTAATGAAACGAAGGACTCCCCATTTTTTCAGTAATTAGTAATTCCGGGCTCTATTCGATTCCGCCAGAAAATCCACCAAAATTTTGAATTCCGCTAGACACAAAATTCTTCCGTTTCGAAGGCACTCAATCCGCCAGATATAGTGGAAAATCCGCCAAGTTGGCAACACTGCTGACAAACCCAAGAATGAAAAAATTCTGGGCTTAATCTGGAATAATGAGTTAGATTATTTTTCTTATGTTATAACAAAACCATCAAAGCATAGTGAAAATAAACGCCAAATATTGTCAAGCATAGCATCAACATTTGACCCATTGGGGTTACTTGGACCAGTTATTGTTGTGGCGAAATTAATAATGCAAAGGTTATGGCAATCCAAGGCTTCCTGGGATGAAGTATTACCAAATGAAATACTGATGCCATGGAGAAGTTATATAAATGAATTAAACCAATTGAATGTATTGAAGATTGAAAGGAAAATTGTATGCAAGCACGCTAGTAATATTAAATTACATGGATTTTGTGATTCCTCTGAAAAGGCTTATGGAGCCTGCATTTATATCACATCAATGGATCACAATGGCAAGCAACATTCTCATTTAATAACATCAAAATCCAGAGTAGCGCCATTAAAATGCATATCATTACCCAAGCTGGAACTATGTAGCGCTGTATTACTAGCAAAACTAATAAAAAATGTCAAACAAGCATTAGGTATGATGGAAGTAGATACATATTATTGGAGTGATTCCACGATAGCGTTATGTTGGATAAAAGGTCAACCAGCACGTTGGAACACATTCGTAGCGAATCGAGTCGCTGAAATTCAAGAATTTAGTAACCCAGAACAATGGCGTCATGTGCCATCTTCTGACAATGCAGCAGATATATTATCAAGAGGAGCTACTGCTGATCAACTAGTGAATTCCTCAATATGGTGGCATGGGCCAGAGTGGTTGACTAGAGAAAACAACACTTGGCCGCTATCGAAAATATCTTGTTCAAACCCTCCGGAAATTAAAGGAAAAAATGTTTTGATTGTAACTAATCCGGAAGAATGGGACATCTTTAAGAAATTCTCTTCTTTAACAAAACTAAAACGTGTAACTGCCTATGTATTAAGATTTATAAATAATTGTGATAAGTTAAAGACCAAAATATCAGGAAATTTAAACGTTGAAGAACTTGAATTAGCTTTGAAATATTTAATTGTATCGTCACAAAAATACAGTTTTCAGGCAGAACGAGAAGCCTTAATAAAAAATGGAAGTGTAAATAAAAATAGTTCTTTAAAGGCTCTCAACCCGTTTTTACATGACCAATTAATACGAGTTGGTGGGAGATTGTCCACAGCAACACATTTAACTTTTCAACAAAAGCATCCTGTTATTTTACCTGCAAGGCATAAGTTGACAGAATTAATAATACGTCACTATCATTATGCGAATTTACATGCAGGAGCACAAGCGTTACTAGCCGAAATAAGGTTAAAATTTTGGCCGATATTCGGTAAAAACACAGTGAAACGAATATTACATAACTGTATAATATGTTTTAGATGCCGCCCCGTCGTAGGCCAGCAAATTATGGGTAATTTGCATATGGACCGAATAACCCCTAGCAGGCCTTTCTCTGTGACCGGTTTGGACTACGCGGGTCCGCTCCAAATCAAAAGTGGAGTTCTGAAGAGAGCTCCTCTAATTAAATCGTATCTATGTATTTTTGTTTGTCTTGTTACTAAGGCTGTCCATTTAGAGCTAGTAACAGATTTATCTAGCAAAACTTTTTTTAATTGTTTGAAACGGTTTATATCTCGCAGAGGTCAACCCAAGAAAATATATTCCGACAATGCTTCTACTTTCAAAGGAGCATGTAATAAACTGGAGGAACTTTATGCCAGTTTGAGAAAAAATGATGACAAAATTCAGGAGTATTTAGCAAATAGGTCAATAGAATGGCATTTTATCGCTCCACGCGCACCAACGCAAGGAGGTCTGTGGGAGGCCGCAGTCAAGTCTGCCAAATATCACTTGTATAGAATTACTAATTGTTCATCTTTAACTTTTGAGCTTTTTTATACTGTACTATGTCAAGTCGAAGCCTGTCTCAACTCCAGACCCTTAACACCACTGTCTAACGATCCTAATGATTTAAATCCTCTGACTCCTAACCATTTCCTTATGGGCACAAATGCATCTGTTATTCCAGAAGATGTACCATAGATGTCCGAGATGTACCATACAACAGACTAAATCAGTATCAAAAAATGACAGAACTAATTCAATCCTTTTGGTTCAGGTGGAAAAAGGATTATCTGGGAGAGCTTCAACGGAGGAACAAATGGCAAACCAGCAACCAGAGGTCCCTCCAGGAAAATGATCTAGTTATTTTGAAGGAAGATAACTTACCCCCCACTCTATGGAAAATGGCTCGTATACTATCCTGCCATCCTGGAGCGGATGGAATCACAAGGGTAGTCACCCTCCGGACATCACAAGGGACGTTCGTGCGACCAATTACAAAAATCTGTCTGCTACCCGTAGAAGACAACTTTGAACGCCAATGACTGCTTCGTTCAACAAAGGGCGATATGAAGAAACACCACGATCGTGCAATTTATGTTTTTTCATTGCACGCCACAAACTGATGTAACCAAATTGATGACCCCGGCTCAAATTGATGAATCCTCGTGCAAAACTGATGACCCCTCGTGCACAAGGTTATTCTCATGTAAATCATAACAAGGAACCCATCCAAATGGAATTAGAAGATGAAGCCAATCAAGATTTGTGTTGTGTTGTTAAAAACTGAATCCTTTTTATTTTATATGTATTTTGTTTTTTCTTTCAATGATTTTAGAATTTTAATTTTTAATTTTTTATTTTGGTTAATATTAATGTTTATATTATGTAGTTATATAATTTTTCTTTTATTAGAAAGAACCTTAATTGGTGAATTAAGTTTCTTTCGGGGGGTGCATGTATAATTTTCAGGGTAATTATGTACCATTAGTGACATCTATGAAAGCTAAATTATATTATTTATGAAAGGTTCGCGCCTCTGTTAATTGCTTGATTAAATTCTGTCAGCAAAGACGATCTCTGTTTTGCGGCCATTTGAATGTCAACAGTCTTTTGTCAGGTTATAAAAAGGTGGTATTTGCTTACAAACGCGCTCTCATACGAAAACAATCAAAGGTTTCAACTCTCCGAAATAACTACGGGAACTAGTACCGGTACCCAGAGTAGTTATTAAAAAGTGCTTAATCATACCTGTGAAATTGGAAGTTTATTGTCAAATAAAAAGTGATTCAGTTTAACTCTCAAGAATCTGAGTTATTATTTCTAAGGACCCCAATTTATAACACATTTGTAAAAAAATTAAAAAGTTTATAATTTTTTAATAGCTAAATCCTAAAAATATATGATAAAATATAGTTGGATTCATTGCCTAGATATCAATTTAATCAGTTTTGTGTGTCTCCATATTCATATTCGGCGGTAAGATATTTTTAATGTGGAATGAACTTTTTTCGCGCAGGAATGTCAAGCAATCAAGGAGAATATTTTTTATTTCTGTAATCGCTCCAGTGGTAAAAATATATATTTTTTATTTGAGGTATTTATTCAAAATTAATTCAACAATTTTATGTACTTCATAATGTATATGCAACCTAACTGTCACTAGAAAAGTGCAAAGCAATAAAAATCATCAAATTATAAACATTATTTATTTTATGCTCCTCTCCTGCCCTAATATGAATATAACATATTATAACATTTCATTATCGACTCAGCCGCTCGGCCCCAGCAACGAATAACGATGCCGTTCGTTATTACGTATCTACAAGCTTATCCAGATTCTTGGAATACTATGTTATTAAATAACAGGTATGATACTATGTTATTGGGTTGGGTTGTATTAATAATATTTGTTATATTAGGTATCGGAAAAGAACCGTTATTCACACCTCTACACAGTACTCACTGGTTTCCCGTCTGCCACCTTTTACTGCCCTTTTCGAGCAGACCACACAATCCCTCTTGGGACCTTTTCTCAAAATATGGAGTTTTCCATTGAGCCTGGTCTCTGATGAAGTGGAAGTAGATGGTCGACTTCGAGGCTTTTTGTACTCACCCACTAATTGATCTACTAAATTTTGTATAAATTTCAAATGGCTTAACGGTTTTTCGTTGTTATTTTTTTTATAGATTTATATAGAATGTATGAGTTAATGGAACATATCTCCATCCCCCAAAAAGAGTTTACGCCACCATTTCAGCGATTTTCTTAAGAAGCAATACGACGATGCATACTGATCAGCACGATCAACCCACCCATGGATTTAGTGTAATCGATGATAACGTTTGGTTTCTCCTTAATGATGACGCCACCACCCTTTGCCATCCTTCTAACAGATGTGGCTCCTGCGTTTGCGGAGGTACTCAGCATTGTTACGACCCTTTTGTCCCTCCACGCAAGGAGCATTTTTCTGCGTTTTTTGACCGCAATAATTTTTGCGTGGTGTGAATTTTGGCCTTTTGATTGCATTTGGTATCCCTTTTCTATTCGTCATAATTATTCCCGTTAGATGACATTTTAATTCCAATAGTTCATCTTCTTCTTGTAGATTATCCACGTCTGAAATACTTGAACTGCTACTGATATCCAAAACACGCGACTTTTTTCTTATATGTCCTATAAAATCACTCTCACTATTTGAACTTATAATAACATTATTACTATCTATAGAAGTTTCATCTGAAAAGTCACTATGCACTTCGAAAACAAACTCGTCTTCACTATCACTGAATTCAAAATTCTCTTCCATATTTAAAGCGGAGTAAAACATATACAATTAAAATGAATGCGTAGTTATTGTCATCAATGAAAAACAGAGCAAAAAGCACAACCTATCGCCAGGGGGTACACTTTACAACTGAATACAACATTTGTATACAGTAAAACGACCCTTTTATTTTTTAAACAATAAAATTTATACCTATTGTTTATGTCGCCGCTGCGGCGCCATCGGAGTTGTTAGAATGTTTACTATGTCGCTGTGGCGGCGACAACGGAGTACAAAGGGTTAAGGAACTGTCCACAGATGCCATGTTTTTAACCCTGTAACTGCGGCTGATGCACACACATTTGATTTGGAAAGTTAAGTCCACTCGGTGGATGTCGCACACACGTGGGTACGACTAAAATTAATAATAAAAAAATTAAATTTAAATTTTGTGCAATTTATAGACCAAATAATATAAATCAGATGTGCATTATTCCTGCATGAAATTATTCATATTCGATGAACTCAAATTTGTTTAATCATTTTCAAAATTGGAACTGCTTGTGTGAAGAACGATTCATACAAATGATTAAGTAGGTACCTACCTTTTTTTTAACTTATTATTGAATTTTTTTTTATACATACAGTTACATAAAATATTGAAAACTGTATGAAAAATATTGTAATAAATGTACGTAATTAAAAAAAAAAATCCACAAAGGCGAAGCCTGAGTGTGGGTATTATATGTATTTTTATCTTATTTCCGTGGTTTAAGTGGAATATAATATTTAATATATAAAACCTATAACATAATATTTAAACTGTAAATTTTAATGGGTTTAATAAAATAAAATTAAATTGAAAACTCACAGTGGCAGGGTCCTTCAATATGTGCAGGGTCCCCCGGCTGGCCAGGGCACGCAGGGGTCCCAGCTGTGCCCTCAGGAGTCTCACCAGGGCTGCCCCAACCCTCTCTCCCACAGCACGGCAGGTCGAACTGGACTGCGAGCGCATGAACCACTCTTCCAACTGCAGCTGGGGGGGGTACATTCAAAACCATTCATTAAACTTCTTAACCTTCCCGTTACCAATAGGGGTGATCTGTGAAATTAATGTTATCGGTTACTGTATTGCTTGAACTGCTTACTATGGTTTAAAGCCAATGAATCCACCTAGATTTCACTGTTTATCCCATATTTGTAAGTTCTATAAATTTGGAACATTATGAAAAGCGGGAGCTCAAAATGTTTTTGCAAACGTAACATAATATGCCAAAAATCCAGTGGATATCTGTGAGTTCAGTTCCATGGCAACTCAGGACAGTGGCAATTCAATACGCTTTTGAAAAGTGATATAAAGTTACTAAAAGAGATGACTATAAATCTAACCTAACGTAACCTATTTAACCTCATTATCAGATTTCAAGAGTGCGTTAAAGTGTGTTGAATTGCCACTATCCTGAGTTGCTCGGTTACTATAAATTCTAAACGGGTAGTCAAAAAATGTCAAAGGTTTCCAGTGAATAAAAGTCTTAAACTGTAATATTTTTAATTCTATGAAGTACATAACAAAATGTCTGCACTCGTTGCAGTTTGAAAATTAGAGAAGGTATTTTAGCAATACTTCCAGTAAGTATTTCAAATAGAACATATTACAGTACATACTAATTTTTATTTGTGACATCATCTGTGCACACTTGAGAAGGATTTTTACTGAGCCGTTTTAGCCGGTACAATTTACAAAAATATTGTTTTGGAAAAAACAAGTTATTACGAAAATAGTGTGAGATTGCGCATGGCGGACCGCTCTGCATTATAGCTGTCACACTAAGGGTTAAAAGATTCAACTTCACATTTTAGTTGGAAAATAAAAATACAATGAAGTCCTTACCTGTATTTGCTTCTCCCTGTGTTTGGAGTTATCATCGTTGAAGCTGCTTGTAAGTGGCGTGATATGTCTAAATGTCTTATTCTTCTCACTGCCGGAAGCATCTCTATTGCTGGATAGCAAAGTCTTCAGTTCCTTCAAGAAAGGACACACCGCGAGGATCAAATTCCCATCAACAAGTTCTAAACGATCCAAAGAAGAATCGACTTTACCCTCAGGAATTGAAAACTTTATTAATTTTTCATTTAAATTCAATTTTTCTTTGAATACTGTTGTAAGTGGTTCCGAATTCGAATCTTTCGTTGTTGCTAAATTGGAACCTTTTGTTTCTTCTGCATTTAATTCAGATCCTCGTTGTGAATTCACTTCAGACAAATCTTTTATTCGTTCTGATTTAATATCTTTTGTATAAATTTGTGATAATTTTGAGGTATAATCTTTAAGCCAGCTGTAAAAGAACTCTTGGGGAAAGTGGGGCATATCGAATAACCAACCCAAACAAACCCTTAACAGAATTCTTGTGTTTGAAGAAATATTTACGTCACAGTTGACGGCTTTCGACAAATCTGACAGTTTTTGTTCCGTGTTTGAAATGATTTTGACTTGTGTTTGGGCTTGTATGCAAATGGAGTTTGCATAGATTTGGAATAAGCGATAGGCGAGGTTTTTGTAGTACGATAGTCGCAGGCAGGTGTAACCCATCATTGAGAGCAGGTGTACCATCCAAGGTATGGTTAAGACCAAGCGTTGATTCTTTTCGGAGTGTCCGAGGATCGAGAGCAAGTCGATTGGTGGTTGCGTCTGGAATAAATAAATACAATTAGTTTTAACAATTTTTTTTTCTTGTTATCGCTTAGACAATCACTATCAGTGGAAGATATAATCAACATCGCCTTGACAAGGGACTACCATTCAGAATCGAAAGATTACTTGAAATGAGACTATGGCTTCCCTAATTGGGGTACGTTGAGAGGGTGAAGGTAGTGGGGAAGAGTAAGAGATATGTAAGACAAACGTGGTGAAAGGTAGCTATTTAGATCCATTCACCGACCACAGCTAAAGCCATTTCAAGCAACACTAAATGTTACTTTAAATTAATAAATAATATTGTGAAATGACCGGGATTTGAACCTGCGACTTACAGATTGCTAGTCGAGAGCCTTGCCCCTCGACCATGCAGGCTGTGTTCCATATTAGTTTCAATATTTTAATAAAAGCATGTTCACTTTGAATACACTGATGGTTTATGTAGGAAAAGTGATTATAAATTAGTACTTCTTTAATTAGGTTAGGTTTAAGTTTTGTTTTTTCACTTTTATGCTTTGTCATGAAACTTACAGAAAGCTATCAACAGTTACCTGGTCTCTGACAGCCACCTGACTGTTAAGCACCTGCTCCCTGGGCGTGTCGATGTTCCCCCCGTAGGGCAGTGCCAGCAGAAAGCCCAGGAACTTGGCCAGGATCTGCAGGGACCTGACGCACTGCATGTACTGAAGCCGCGTGCCCTGGTCCACCACCGTATCTGAAACGTTTGTCATGCAGCATATAATATGTAATTAACTAACCATCACACTGTTACTCCGCAAAGAAAACTCCTTGCTTCATGACCCGACTCAAGTATTTGATTCTTCTACCATTCACTTTATATATTCTCCTTACACTCCTACCTTTGTGCATCCATTCAACATGTCCAAGCCAACTCTCGACATCAACGTCCCTTTCTTAATCTTATCCATCACACTTACATCAGCCGTGCATTCTTTCCTGATCTAAATATTTTTAGTACGGTCATACGGGGAGGTTTGGCATAAATGACATGCTGCTCGTGAATGAAAAGAAATATACCTGAGTCATCATTTTCCGAGGACAGGAAAGCGGTCTGGTCAAGGCGGCAGATCTCGTCACAGAGGGAGTCAGCCAGGTGCTGTCGGAAGGGCCCGCTCTCTGCGAAAATCAGGAAATCCCTAGAATGCAGTTAAATTAGTATGGGAGAAAGAGATTTATATAAAGAACATTGTCTGTGGCGGGCGGGCGGCGTTTGTTTGATTTTTATACGAATACCATTCCAAGGGTTAAGCTTCTTTTTTTTTAATCATCAGGGTTGTACTGATGTATTTCAAAAATCAGAATATTTTATTTTTAGGCAAAATTGAAATATTGATTTACATCTTTTTGAATTTCACTTTTGTTTTTGGGAATGAATGAATGCAAATTTTGGAAGCGGAAATTAATCCACTTCCCGACAACTAATCAAGTTGAAACTCGGCAGATACACTGGTTATCGATGAAAATACACATTTCTCTAAAATCGGATGACATTACAGCAGTTAATATACGAAATAAATGTCTATCCTACCAGATCGGCATTTGGTGAGGTTGGTAGAGATGTCGACTGCAGTTCCTGTGTAGGAAGGTTCAATCTTCAGACAAACCAATTTTTTTGAATGTTTTAAGACATTTTAAATAATTTTTCTATCTGAATTTCACTTTTATTTTTGTAAAGGAATGTAAATCTTGGAAGTGGAAAGTAACACACTTCCTGACATCTGATGCATTTTATCAACTTTTGGTGGCATTCACGCACACACACGCATTATTCTGAAATTGGATGAAATGATGGCGCAAAGAATGACGAAAGTCGAAACTGTTTCACCATGTAAAAAAAATAGATGTATTATAGTAAAAAAACTTTGTTTTTTACGGGTTGATTTTTTAATAAATTGTTTCAGTGCGATGTGTTAAATGATTCAAGTGTCAATAACACATATTCAATAAAATATAGTAGGTGGACTGAACTGATAATGTTTCAATTAATTATACCAATGAATTTGTTCACCTAAAGAATTCCTGATGATGCGGGAATGTTTCCTCGCTGGAAGCCGCCTTAGTAGTGAGTCTCTCAGCCAATTTACTGAGCCGCTGGGCCGACACCTTTCCCCACTCCAGATCGCCCAAGGAATCGGGAATCTTAGCCTGCCAAATAAATTATATTTAATTACAAGACAAACAAAGTAGTAATAGGTGGCAGATAGGTTAGACTGTCACACAGCACTACTGTGTATTGGCACATACTCCAATAATAGCTGGCAGATAGGTTAGACTGTCACACAGCATTACTCTGTATTGGCACATACTCCAATAATAGCTAGCGGATAGGTTAGACTGTCACACAACACAACTCTGTATTGGTACACACTCCAATAATAGCTGGCAGATAGGTTAGACTGTCACACAGCATTACTCTGTATTGGCACATACTCCAATAATAGCTAGCGGATAGGTTAGACTGTCACACAGCACTACTGTGTATTGGCACATACTCTAATAATAGCTGGCAGATAGGTTAGACTGTCACACAGCACTATTGTGTATTGGCACATACTCCAATAATAGCTGGCAGATAGGTTAGACTGTCACACAGCATTACTCTGTATTGGCACATACTCCAATAATAGCTAGCGGATAGGTTAGACTGTCACACAGCACTACTGTGTATTGGCACATACTCTAATAATAGCTGGCAGATAGGTTAGACTGTCACACAGCACTACTGTGTATTGGCACATACTCCAATAATAGCTGGCAGATAGGTTAGACTGTCACACAGCATTACTCTGTATTGGCACATACTCCAATAATAGCTAGCGGATAGGTTAGACTGTCACACAACACAACTCTGTATTGGTACACACTCCAATAATAGCTGGCAGATAGGTTAGACTGTCAGACAGCACAACTCTGTATTGGCACATACTCCAATAATTACTTACTTCATTCACAATCATGCTTCGTCTCATATATACTCTTGACATGACTGACTGAAGATTTGATTCACTCTGTCGAGGCGTGTTTTACTCGGGCATCCCTGACTTCCTCTACTATTCATTTTTGCATCATATCCTTTTTCCATTTCACCGCCCCACATGTCCAAACTATCTAAAAGTCCCTTTCTTAATCTTGTTTCAGATCTCCACAATTGCAACACAGTCAAACATGTACCACACATACACCCCAGGGATCTCATTTCCACAGCACTCAGACGACTTTCAACCTTCCTCTGCCGGTTTCAGGCGTCACTTACATACATGTGTATGGGGCAGAAGGAATTTATTTAACAACGGCGTGATGGTTAGTTACCTGATGGGGCGTGTTCAGCAGCTGCTCCCTGAAGAGCCGTGCCAGGTGGGCAAAGTTGGCCGGATCAGTCCCCAGAGATAGGAGTGCGCGCATCATCCCGCCAAGGCGCGACGCAAAGTTCCAGGTCGTCTTGTTGTGCCCGCTCTCCCATACCCTAAACATTCAACAATGGCGATAAATTAAAGTTGTCAGCCGCAGCTGTACCGTGCTGTGATAAGAAAGTATGAGCACCATAACGTTAATTTTGGTCAGGTTTGAACTAGTGCCGTATCAAAATATAACTTGCTTTAGAAATAACAGCTAGATGTCGTGAATGCCCAACGCTACTGATGAAAATTTGTCTCAACAGTTGGATATAATTAATAATATTAATAACTAGATATGAATATAATTCAACAAAACGCAATGTAGTCTATGACTGTATTATTATGCAGTTTATATTTGGTGAACGATATTACGCATAATTCGTTTATAATGCAATAATTACAAACAACAAAAATGCTAAATTGTTTTTCAAGATGCCACAAAACATTGACAGGTTAGTTGATGGAATATAACATAATCTCTTTAAACTCTTTACAAATACAATATTGGTTTGAATCACCAATACAATATTGGTACAGCTCGCACCGCTAGGAGCACTGCTAGTGTAGCATGTTGCCATCAGAATATATAGTGTATATTATGCGCTTGTTCAATCAATGCTTTCATATAATGTTGTATGTTGGGTTCTTATCACAAGACTACCCTAGATCCTTTAAATGTTACAGAAAATATATTTTAAAACTAATGTGTAGGAAAAGTTTTTTGTATCCGTCACAGTTATAGTGAAAGTAAAATTATGTCAGTAAGACAGTTGTACTGTATTATGTATGTGGCTCTCTGTAAATTTTTCAACATCATTGATACTGATAAAAGATCACAACAAGTGCGCAACACTAGATTGGGTTCTTCTTTAATCTATCAGCCGGTGAATACCAGAACATCCTTTGGACAAAGGAGTTTTTCTTATAAGCTCTGTTGCTTTATAATATGCTCAGGAAAATATAAATGCTATAGGTTCGTTAAATCTATTCAAGAAAATGGTAAAAAAATGTGAAAGTACATCACCTAAAGTGGTGATTTTGGATTACCCATATCCTAGCTTCTGTCATAAATCACCTTAGAAAGCCCATATTCGATATAATCCATCTATGTATGTATTGTGTAACTTACTTAATGTAAAGCTGCTCATCTGGACACAGGAATTCCCTAGTGAGATGAGCAGCGGAGGAAAAAAAAAATACTAATATAGGGTTTTCCAATAAGAGGTGTTATTTTGATATTCAATCGTAAAAGATCAATGGTTTCGTTGCTTGTGTGGTACGTAGCGCCGTCTTGTTGAAAGTAAACGTTGTCCAGATCAATACCATCCAATTCCGGCCATAAAAAATCATTAATCATCTCTCGATAGCGCAATCCGCCGGACCATAAACCGCACCAAACAGTCACACGTTGGGGATAGAGAGGCTTTTCAACAATAGCTCTTGGGTTTTCCGAGCCCCAGATGCGACAATTTTGCTTGTTGACGAAGCCACCGAGGTGGAAATGGGCCTCATCACTCGAGATGATTTGCATTTGATTCACTCAAGTGAATTTAAATAATTTCAATGCGTTGTTGAAGCGTGTATCGTTCCATTTTTATTAATGGCGTAGTTTCTACTTGTCAAATGTCAAAAAATGACAGCTTCAAAAGTAACATCTACCGAAATAGCGGGCTATTCAAAATAACACCTCTTATTGGAAAACCCTGTAGTTATAGTTAATAAAAATGAATTACCTGAATATGTCATAGAATAGATCTCTCTGCTTTTTGAATGCATAGAAACTCTGTTGCGACGGGAAATTCTCTACACTGTCCGTATCTGTGTTAAAGCAAACATTCTTATTCAGTATTCCCGACTGAACATCCAAGTCCTGCTTGATGGTTGACTTGATGGTGTAGACCTGGGCAAAGTGCTCCGCCAGGGTGGGGCTGAAACCCTTGATTCGAGGGTTCTCCTGCAGAAGTCTCAGTGCCGGTTGATCCAGTATAATATCCAGCACCGACAGCTGGCGCTTTAACGTGCATATTGCAAAGTATACGCAATTGTGAATGCTTGAAAATAAATCAGCCAAATCAATTTCACTTGTAATGCCAAGTCTTTGCTTGTTGTCTATGATTTGCGTGTTGTTAGTTTCGGTTTCAGCCGTGTTTGCATCACTTGTCGATATTTTATTTTGATTTTCTTCAACAACCAAATTTGCATCACTTATTGACGTCTTACCATGATTCTTTTTATCAAGCAAAGTTACACGTGTGTTGCTATTTAATATGGCATTTGAATCATCATGGACAATATTTGAGTGTTTTTTAATAAGAGTTAACGAGTTTTCTGTCATTTTACTTAAATCTAAAGGTATCTTTCCATCGTCAGTAACTTTTAAGGCACTGATAGTTTGTTCCAAAACACACAAATCAATAACGGCATTAATATCGTCAACATTACAAATATTTTTAACATTTAAATTTTCACAACTCTCAGTGCTTTCGTTTAGAACAGGTAAATCTGATAAAGCAATATCCTTGTGTTTCTTTTCATCTTTTATCAATATCTTACCGAAATGATTGACAACCGAACGCCTTTTTGTATCTATTTGCTGCGCAACAACGAGAGAAATCAAAAAATAAATCTCTGATGTGAAATTGACAATGAGATTGCAATCTAACATGGTACTGTATAAAATAGCAATACATTCTAAGGCACTAACATTTTGAACCAATTTAAAATCAGGTGTGATAAAATTTAATTTAACTTCAGCATTTTTTACAACTTCAAGTGCAGTTTTTCTCGTCATTATTTGAACGGCTGGCTTCGAAGAATCGTTAAATGAAGTTGTGGCCGTTTCAGATGTTAAGCTATTAAATTTTTGCAACAGTTTTTCTTTTTCTTTTTTGAGTAAATGTCTCTCCGTATTGAAGCTGGAAGCGTGTTCTTTCGGCTGAAAGACATTAGCGTCGAAAGCTTCGTTCCGCTCCGCTTTATCGTATTTCACTCCAAACTTAACTGTGCTCTGATTGGACGAATTCAAACTCGTATTCAACTTGGGATCGGTGGTATTTAATCGTGTGGGGTTGATTCTTCGTTTCGAACTAGTTTGTTTTGCGCCGATTTCCGGAAAACTTATAGTGTCTTTGATGTTGATACTAGAATCGGTGTTTATTCGTCCCGTCATAATATTTGCATCATCCATTGATAGATTAACAAACTTTGAATGCCGCTTCTTCTTGCCGGTTGATTTATCACTGGTTGCGCTTTTATTTCCTACGATAAAGTCTCCGATGCAAATGTTTGTTCGATTCGACGTGGGTTTGGAAGAATTTTGATAATCTTGTCGAGAATGATGTGTACTATTATCATGATCAGATCGGAAGCTAGAATTGGTGAACGAGTGCTCTGATCCTGAATGATGTCTCGACTGATTGGTCCTAACATTCTGGTGATAGCCCTGACTCGGATGCCTGGGATACTGATTCTGACTGCCAAAGCCCTGTGGAATCTGAAAACCGAAGCCCTGTTGATTCTGATGACCGAAACCCTGTTGATTCTGATGACCGAAGCCCTGTTGATTCTGATGACCGAAGCCCTGTTGATTCTGATGACCGAAGCCCTGTTGATTCTGATTACTAAAGCCATGTTGATTCTGATTACCAAAACCCTGTTGATTTTGACCAAATCTACTATAATTTGGCTGTACATTTTGAAATCCAATTTGTTGAATAGTATTCTTACCAATGTGTGCATTATTCTGATTAATAGTTGGATGCAGACCAGAAAGCTCAGATAGATCTCTTCGATGATAACTTGAATCTGAATTTAAGCTGTTATTTGGCGTACTGAATATAATGTTGGATTTACTATTCTTATTCGCCGGAGTTACGGGGCTAAAAAGACATTCTTTATCAAAAGAACTGTTCTTCCCAGGACTTTCATTCTTGCTGTCATTTTTGGATGTGTTACTATCACATTCGAAACTGCTCAAATTCTTAGACAAATCATCTTGCTGGGTAGAGGAATTTAGTATTTCAGTATCCAAGACTTTGAGGTCATCTTTTGAACCATTTCCAAGATCTTTAGCTTCTTCTTTACTCTGCGGAAACAATTCTGTACTCAACCTTCGACTCACTCTCTTCTGGACTGCATTTGGATAGTTGGTTTTGTTGGGAGATGATCGAGGACTTGATTGTCTCGGAGTCTCTGTGATGGAGTTTCTGCGATCCACACTTGCTTCATGATGTTCAAACGGCTTTGGAGGTACTTTGATAGGAGTTAAAATATCGTTTTGCTGGGCTGAACTGAATTGTAGAACACTACAATGAAAAAATTTAAATTAAATTAAAAATATTTATCAATATTGATTATCAAGATTACCAAAATTTTGTTTTGTGGACTTATAAACTATAAACTTATGCACAAAAACTAATTTCGATAGTAAAAGTATATTTAGAAATGAAATAACTATTAATTTGTGGTATTTTGAAATTTAGCTGGTTATTAGTATATCAGTTAACTTTAAATTTTAATTTATTTGTGTTCCTAGATCTGTTATTATTTTTTATTTATTATTTACAATATTGTATTTTTTGTAAATCTCTGAGGCCACGGGTACCGAACCCTTAGTTTTTTGTTTTAATATTCTTTATTATTATTATAATTTTAAGTGAAAATTTGTTATTGGATTTTATCTTTATTATTTAGTTTATTCTTATATATGTAAATAATCTGTTGATTTTCCCAAATAAATAAAATAAAATAACCATAATAATTTAGCCAAAGAATAACATAATATAAATAAATCTAAACGAAACGTGAAACAGAACACAAAAAGAAAAGGAAACAGTTTCTTTTTGTCTTCAACAATCGGAACAATATCTCTAACCACTCGGTCATTATGATTTTTTACATAATTTTTTCGATCTCAAAATTGAATTTCAGAATTTAAAAAATCCATTAAATAATAATATTTGTTTGTTTTTATATTTCATCCAATAAATACCTCTCTGTTTGATTCCTGATGTAAGACAGGACGTATAGGGTGAAATCTGCTCGAGAACATTTGAATGTTTCGTCATCCTGTAAATACAATCACCGTGTAACTAACAAACCATCATTCCATTTCCTGCAGGGGTAGGCAGAGAGGATGGACTGCCACATAACTCGTCTTGGAACACACTCCTTGCTTGATTCACATTCATAAATAATCTTGTTGATCTGGCTCTTGACATAACTTGACTCAAGTATTAGTTTTACTTGATTCCCACCATTCACATTCTCACCATATTTATACTCTCCTTGTACTCTTTTTTTTTCATTCATCCACTATACATCCTTAAACTTTCCTAGCATCTCTTTCTAAATTGTATTCATTATGCTTACATCAGCTTTACATTAATTTGTAACATAGTCATCCATAATTTTATGCAATATTATATACATATTTGTACAGCGCCCTTGCGGGATTTTTCACGAAAATTGTGCTGTACAAATCAGACAAATATTATTATCTTAATTATTAACACACCATTTCGTGGGATAGAAAGCAAAAGTATATGTAACTATTAATAAAGTAAAATCAAGAAAAATAGTATAAAAAGTACTAATACACTAATTAGTGGGGAATGGCTAAACCAGGGAAGCTAAAAACTATATTTCAGTAACGAAAAATAATATCTTGTTTACATTTTGTTGGATAACATAACCACAAAAAATTGACCGCCAACCCATATTTACATGCATAAACACAAAATGGCAATAAAACGATAATGAAAGTAAATGCTTTGTTTTTTTGTAAATTTTAGCAATATAAACAAGCAGACAAGATAAGAAAGGAGATAAAAATAATAACAATCTGAAATGTTTTTGTCTAAATCAACTGTCAGAAAACCTTATAAATGTATTTTACCGACCTGTGCCAATCCATACTGCAGCCATTCAACACATTTCTCAATATCAATTTTGCCATTTAAAACGCTTTTCAGCAATTCCTCCGTCATTTTAAATTGTGATATTATGAAACAATTTCATCGCTAATAATTTTAAGGTTTGACAAATTTGATAATGACAACTCGACGAATAGATATACCCTGGGTAATCCACGTACAAAAATACCCAAAATAAACGTTCAAATTCCCCACAAAATCCCCACAAGTTCCTTTACCTCCAAAATGGCCCAAATTCTTTTGAAATTAGCATTTATTTGGTATTATCTGGCCATTTTCAAGGATTTTTATTTCGTTCCGAGTTTCAAAATATATATATTTTTTTAATTTGTTATGAATAAAACGAAATTATAGCACACTCTTACAATGGGGCTTTAGACATATATTATGCGCGCAAAAGGGGGTGACAGATTACGCTAAAGCGTTTTATGTAACTTCGATAACGATTTGTCATACCTAAAAAGATGATTTATTTATTTAAATACAAACGGCACGACGTGTGCCATTAACATAAATATAAAAATATAGTTAAAAAGTAAAAGGTATACAGCATAAAGTTTAAAGTATAATACACGGTAAAGTGTAAAGGTTAAAAATAAATTTAAGTATAAAGTATAAGGTCTAAAATATATTCGTGTTATAATTGTGGGCGTGGCGACGAAATGCGCTGCTAGCCAGGCAAAATTTGATAATTATGCCATCAGAACAATTTACGGAGCTCCGTAATTACGCGGCTGTCATCTGTCAAGGTGACAGATCCCGTTGGAATCCATAAAAAGAAATTATATTCTGCGGTAGTTAAATTATATTCCCTCTCCTGAGAAAGATTATAGCCTAGTGTGACAGCCCAACATAATATAATACGTAGATGCCACCCCCAATTAATGCGCGCATAATATATCGTGATGTGTCTAAGGTTTAATTGTGAACATATTTTTTAATACGGTTGGATATCAAGAAATTAACATAATCCCGCATTTTCCCTACAAAAAGGTTCTCCCAAAATACCTCTTTCTTGAAAAATCATAGAAATTCCCTATAATTTGGGGAATTCTCGGTGGATTGGCAACCCTAGAAATACCATGGACTTTTGGACTTTTGGACAGTGTTGCCAATTCAGCTCCTTTAGAGCTAGATCTGGCTCTAAATCGACGTCGTCAGCTCCAAAAAAAGTCATTTAGCTTCTTAGCTCGTTTTTCAGATTTTTCAGCTCTTATTCACGTGAAATAATATTAAAAAAAATTATATTTGCAATAATATTCCAAAATAACGAGGACTTCCCAAAAAAGAGATTCCCCGAACTCCTGCACAAGTAAACAGTTACTAAAAATAGCGCCGTTTACACGCACACTTCGGAGCGACCGAGTCCCGCGACACTTCAGGCCGCCGCGCAAGTCTCACAGTGAACTGCGCTGTAAACCTATCGATCTTTACTTTTCTGCGCGGCGGCCTGAAGTGGCGCGGGACTCGGTCGCTCCGAAGTGTGCGTGTAAACGGCGCTAATGCTTTGGTGGAAACATCGGTACAGGGACTTCCCGAAAAAATGAAATTCCCAAAAACTCCGATACAAGTAACTTGCCTAGGCCGGCTATTGCGTATCGCATTTTGCATTGCGTCTTGCGTCAGTCTCCTTCGAATTGAAGGAGAATTGGAACGAGTTTTTAGCCAGTTAAATATAGTCAAAAATAAAACTAGAAATAGACTTGGCAATGACATGGTTAATTCGATTTTAACAATTCGATCGGGGCTCAGGCGACACAACAAATATTGCGAGGATTATGAACTTCCCCCAGAAGTTAAAAAAAAAATTGCTGTAACAATGGCTGTATATGAAAAAAATCCTGATGAAGCCGGTCCTAGCAGTGCGATGGTACAGGAACTGGAACCGGATGACTGCTTAGATTTTTAAGAGGACTAGTCGTTGCCTAACAAAAAAAAAAACATTATAAAAAAAAACAATAAAAATATCCTGAAGACTTCGATATTATCAAAAATAATTGTGTTTTGAAAATTATAAAAACAAACAGGTAAGTTTTTTTTTTGTCGAAACTTCTGCAGTCCGCCCCCGAATTTTTCTTCTCCGAAATTCTCTAACAACCCCCCCCCCATGCTTTATGTCACTTTCAAAATTTTAGCTCCTTTTTGGCTCTTTTTTGGGTTTCGCCTAGCTCTACTTTAAAATTCGAGTTGGCAACACTGCTTTTGGACCATAGAGATAGATCATTCATCGTAATATACAATATACGTTATATGTCACTACCAAAATACCTTTAAAAGATGGTTTAAAATTAATGATACGCTTACGTGATGATGCGACATAGTGTTACTCGAATAGGAACGCGTACGCGTTTTTTTTTTATTTTCGCACGCCAACATTAAAATCGCCGAAATATTATTGAGTCAACCAACCGGCATTGTGATTAAGGCTGAAGCTCACTAAAAATCAACCTGATAATTGAAAGCTGTAAAGAGAAACGTGCACATTAACTTAAATAACAATATGTGATTCTCATTATTATTAGAATTGTTTTTTCAATTAATAAGGATTAAGTTTTTAAATTTGACAAACTAAAAAAAGTATATATTTATCCTTTCGGCTACGGTACGCAATTTTAGTATTTTTCTTGAAGGGGTAGGTACTCGGTAAAACTAAACTACTGAAACACTGCCTTTGTTTCTATTATTTCTGGCTTTCACCCTTCAAGGGTGTTATTGGCCATCATTTAAAATTATGGAGAAATGAAAGGTGAATTTAAATATTAATTTTATTTAAATAGGCAAATTTCAAAATTATAATGAAAATTGGAGTCGAGTTCAGACTTAGAAGAGATGAGATGTTGAATGGAGGGGAGGCAATTTTAGATAAGGCTTGATAGAAGAGAGGATATATTAAGATTTTGTTGATTCATCATATCTGCTTGAAAAGATTGCATTTCGTTGCAACACCAGATTGAACGACTTATTTAGAACACCACGCTGTAAAGCCAAATATGCGCAAAACTCTTTAATATGACGTATCTGTAAAACTCACAAAGCCTTTCGAGATGTGGACATCTTCAACTGTAACTCGAAAACATATAATATGCAGCAACTAAACTGATAACTTAATTTTTTATTTTGTGAAATAATTCTATCATCTTAGTTTATTTCATTGTTTTTAGTATAATCATGCGAAAACTGTATTACTAATAACTGCCTTTACTTGTTTTACAACATTTTGTAATTCCTTATAATGTTTATTTTTTTATATTTCTTTGTCATTTATAAATGTATTGTGTAGGGGCCAATATTGAATCAACGACTAGACTGAATGGAACATGTGAATCATTTCTGTTTATGCTAAATGTATAAATGACTGTTTGTTTCCTAAATAAAATAAAGTATTTTATTATTTATTTTGGATTTCACCCACTAAGGGTGTTCTTTACAAAATTACAGTAACGATGAAATAGACAAATTTACAAAAATGAACAGCGAATAAGTGTAGACAAATATACAGATTATTAGTTATATACAGAGCTGGTAATAGTATGTAAGTACAAAATTATAAAAATAGGAACCACTGTTCAATAATAGTGGGTGTTCTTCGTTATTTAAAAGTACATTTTTTGTCAAACAAAACCAAACTTACATCAAATACACAAGCTATAATATATATATAAACAAATACATAAAATGATAGTAGACATATATATATATAAATGATTATACAACAGTGTCTTACGATAAACAGTCAGTTGTACAGTCAGTGCTTACAAGCTAGTGATTGTACTTATCTGGTTCCTAAAAATAGAAACCTGTACAACTGAACTCAAAAGCATTGCGAAAACAAATGCTTACAAAGTAAAGTTAAATAAATGTGATTAATATAAAATGGTGATGCGGTTAAGGCCATTTTTATAAATAAATTTCGGGTATTATTTTTCTTTGGGGCTAGGTAGGTACCTTAAAGTTGAGGTTTTTAAAAATCACCCCCTCTACAGAAGCCCGCGGAGAGTGGCAGGGGCGTATAACTCTCGCATAACCTTGTAACCCTGATGGGAGGAGTTATCCTCAACCCAAATTCTTATAGACAAAGCTGTTGTGGCTGAAAGCTCAGATCTCATTGGCTCAGAGCAAAAATTGTATCTTGATCTCTCGCTCTCTACCGTAGCGACTCGTTTAACAGAAAGAGAAGCTAAGCATCGGTTATGCTCCGATAAAAAAATAACGGTAATTTCCAAGACGCCATTTCGCAGATTGAAGTCAGTTGAAGATTTTAGCGTAAATATTTTGAATTTTCTTTGACCCATCTAAAAATAATGTTGCGTGCTAGAATTCTTCAAGGTGATAAATTAATGCCGTGTTGTGTTAAAGGTTGCTCAAACGGATTCGATAATCCAGTGCTAGGAAGAAGCAGCAAGAAATACGTTTGTTTGTGGGTGTCATTTCGCGATTGAAAGCAAAAATACGGTACTTTTGGGATTAAAAATTTTGGGTTTATTTATGGAGAGTGGCAACGAACAGACGTCAGTTTTTTTAACGGTTTTTTCCTGTTGACATAATTTTGGCCGTGAGGGTGTGTTTTTCTGATATTATTATTTTTCGTGAAAAAAATATTATACTTTTTCAATACATCTATTTGAAATTCACTTTCGTATCCTTGAAAGAATCTATGAATGAAGTGGATATTAACCCGTTAACCGACATCCAATCGAGCTGAACATATACGCATTTATCTGAAATTGGATAACATTAATTACAACAGTTAATATACGTAATAAATGTCGGTCCTACCAAATTGGGATTTGGCTCAGTTATTAGCGTGGTTGACACCAGTCCCTGAGGATGAAGGCTTAATCATTAGTAAAATATATATATATATATATATATATATATTTAAAAAAAAAACATATGTATTTTTAACAAAAAAATAAACAAATATCAAAATACTACTACAAGGTGGGTCAAAAGTAATCACCCGATGTTCTTTTGCTGTAATTTTTTGTTAATGATAAACTTTGGTACTGCTTGTGAAATTTGTTTATTTAATCCACTAGAATTGATTCCATCAAGTCGAGAAAATGATATCGGCCAAGTGGCCGCCGCCAGAGTTGATGACCATACGGGCAATTCCATCACTCTTGCCAGAACTTCGGGTGACAGGTTGTCGCATTCCTGGCGAATAGGCTTCAAGAGTCTGAGGCTTGTTGACGTAAACCCGCGACTTCAAAAAACACAATAAAAAGAAATCTGGAACGATTAAATTTTGTGATTTGGCCGGCCAGTGCAAATCACCAAAACGAGAGATTAAGCGACCCGAAAATGCTTCCTTCAGAATATCGGTTGTGGCTTGAACAGTGTGCGCCGTTGCACCGTCCTGTTGGAACCACATATTTTCCAGTCCCAATTCATCCAATTGAGGAAGAAAAAAATCGGTAATCATGGCTCTGTAGCGTGCGCCGTCCACATTCGTCGTTTGGCCCGCGGCGTTCTAAAAAAAATGGCCCGATGACTCCTCCAGCGTAAACAGCATACCACGCAGTAACTTTGAGCGGGTGTAATGGCTCTTCGTGGGTGATACACGGATTTTCGGTGCCCCAGCTAACAGCTAACAGCTGATGTACTGTCTGTACTTTGTTAGAGAACATCTTCAAATCTTTCACCAAAATTCTGCGTAGGGACCGCCGGCTATTGCCCAATTGCGTGGCACGTCGTCTGGTCGATGTTCCTGGCTCGTCTTCGACATCTTGGGCAACAGCAGCGATATTCTCAGCAGAACGGCAGCCTTGGGAACATCTCGTGTTTTCCCAGTCTCTTCAAGGCGAGTGGCCAAACGCCGCAGTGTTTGTCCAGTTGGTGTCGGACGGACAGTCAGGAAATCTGCGACGAAATCCACGCTGCGCCAACACAACCGACAAATTGTTGCGCAAAAAATGGAAACAATTATTCCGCGTTCTTGCAGAGTAAACCGATTCATGTCTTGTCGATTTTTATTCTGCGTTTGTTTACTTCACAAATGTCAAAACCGAATTGACTAGGCGCCATTTGCAAAATTTATAGCGTTTTCCAATAGGAACGAACGAAATTTCCGGACACCTTGTATAAGGTTCATTTAACTAGCCCCATACACATAGGATTCTTACTTGTATACTTAATAGTTTTCTTACTTGCAGAAATACCACAGCCACAATAATGAACAAAATGTACGGAAGGCAGATAGATTTAATGTGAACATGGCTTCAAATAAGAAACATTCCAGGAGACAGATGATAATAATATAGCAAATGGAATAACTCCCATTCTCATGGAATGTGATGATGATCTTCAAAGTCCACCAACTGTACGATATTTTAAGGCTTCATGTAGAAGAATTGTGAAAATTGGGTATTTTTTGAAGAAGCTACAAGAAATTTCGAACCACTGCAATAATCTCGGATGCAATATTACAAACCTAGAGATGGCGTCGTGAGTTCAATACATCGGCTGGCTAAGTCCTCCATCATGATACAAACGACATTTTACAACATTTACAACAACTTACTGTGATGATAGTATATAAGTAATGCTAGTTAGATTTTAAAATATTGTCAGGTTATTTGTTTTCCCTTCTTTAAAAAAAATATTCTTATTAACACTTCCGGCGGGAAGGGTAGTTTTACCTCTTACGTCGCGTCGGTCCTATCTGAATGGAGAGAAAGGCATTGCCCCCGATGATTTTATACTAATATCAATCTCTTTGTAAGGGTTTCAACTTCCGTATATGTATTTAAAGAATTTGAACCAACTCTACAACTTTTTGTCCTTTGTGTGGAAGGATATTTTATCAAAAGGAAACCGTATATAAACCCGTAGAATGGTTAACATATGCTTTTATTTGTCGCATCGGAGATGCGGAAGTGTATGTTTGTTTAGTAATGATTTGTGCGAAAATGAAGAAAGAAAATTTATTATAGTAAAATACATACATTTTTTTACAAATGAAACATCACTAAATGGCTAAACACTGACATTAATTTCAGTTTATGGAGTCTTATTACAAAAGTGGGCTTTATTTTCAGATAAAACAATATTTAAAGTTGAAGTGTGGTGAAACGTATATAAAATCTCAATAAATATATGTATCATTTAAAAGATATAGCTGTTTAAAACAAAATCGATTTCCTCGATTTGGATTTTGTGCTTGAAGTGTGTTATTATTATTATTTATTTATTAATCTTAAGTTAGCTCACATCTTCGTGTGTGCTAATAGTTTTATAAACATAAAAACATGTACATTGTTTGGCAAACATAATCTTTCTTTAAATATTTCAATTAAGTCACAAAAAAAGAAACATTAATAATTGAGATAGACATATTTTCTTAATTCATTTTTGAACTTATTAATATTTTCTATCACAGCAATTTCCTTCGGGATTTTGTTATAGAGTTGAACGGCCTGGTACATCAGAGATTTTTGGGTGCTTGTTTTTTGATTATAATTATAATTATACATTATTAAATTTATTTTTATTTTTATTTGGTACAATATTTTTTACATTTTAAGTTTTCCAGTAATGTAGGCCTCACTGGGTGGCTTGCCCGTGCTGAGGCCTTCATTTTATAATATAAAAATATTATCTACATAATACATTTAAAGAGAAAATAATACATTTAAAATTAAAAATACATAATACATAATAATATAATTAAAATTAAAAAATAATACATTGAAAATAATCTTGTGTGTTTGTGAGTGATGTGTGTTTATATAGGTTTTGTGTGTTACGTGTAGGTTTTATTTTTATTTTATGCTATGAAGTTTTGGTAATATTGTCTTTTTTGTTCTTTAATCCATTTTGTAATTTTGTGTGTGAATTTATTTTTATTTTCCTCAAATTTAATTTCAAGTTTTACACTGTTGAAAGCTTTTATAGCATGGTATTGGTAGTGTCTATGTCCAAAGCTTAAATTTACTGTCGGAGTTTTTATGTTTTCTTTCTACGCTTGTCTAACTGGTCTGCTAGTGTTATTTTGTGTATGTTGAAATTTATTTTTTTTGTCAAAAATGTAGTTTAGTAGTGTTTTAACCTATAATTGGCGTATATCTAGTGCGTCACAGCTGTTGAATATTTGGTCTGTATCAGTCAGTCTATATTTGTTTAGTATTACCTTTAAGATCGTTTTCTGTGCGGTTTCTATGTAATTGATAGCCGAGTTTGTTGCTCCTCCCCAAGCAATAATTCCATATTCTATTATTGATTGGCAAAGTGCAAAATATATTGTTTTCAATTGTTTTATTATTATGTTTCTTATGTTTAGGAAAATGTGTATTGTTTTGAGAAGTTTATTTGTGATTTGTTTGATGTGAGGTATCCATCTAAGGTTATGGTCAATTACGATTCCTAGATACTTTATTTGTTCTGTTTTTTCTAGAGGAGGGCAATCGCAGATGTTGGTGTTTAAACAATCGTGTATTTTTATGGTGTTTGTGTTGTTTTTTTTGTCTGTCCCGTGCTATTTATACTGTATGTTGTGAATTTTGTCTTTGATATGTTAAGTGTAAGTATGTTTGAGTCTAGCCATGTTTTCACTTGCGAGATTCCCAAATTCGCTATGTTATATACATTATTCCAATCCTTAGATTGAAAAGTAAAACTGTGTCATCAGCATAGCTAACTATTTCACCGTCTATTTTCATGCTGCAAAGTTCATTTATGTAAATAGTAAAAAGAACGGGCCCTAGTATGCTTCCTTGTGGAACTCCATATGTAATCGGCAGTGGTTTACTAGTATGGTTGTTAATTTTGACTTGTTGTGTTCTGTTACTCATATAACTTTTTAATAGTTGAAGTTCCTTGCCTTTGATACCCATGTTTTCTAATTTTTTAAAAAGTGAATTGTGGCAGATTGAGTCAAAGGCTTTAGCTAAATCTAGATATATCGCTATGCATTTGTACCCTTGATCTAAGTTGCTATGTATATAATCTATTGTACATGCCAAAGCTTCTTTTGTGCCTATTTTGTCTCTAAATCCATATTGGTTATCCGAGATTAATTTGTTTTCTTCTAGGTATTTTATAATTTGGTTTTTTAAAACTCTTTCGAAAATCTTTGAAAGCGAGTTTAACAGAGTGATTGGTCTATAGTTAGTTATTTCCATTTTGTCTCCGGATTTATAAATGGGGATCACTAGTCCTTTTTAAGAGTACTAGGAAAGCAGGAGTGTGTTATACTAAGGTTGATTAAGTGTGTTATAGGTTTTAAAATTTCATTTTTTAATATCTTAATGCAATCCGTTGTTATCTCATCTAATCCAGGAGCAATTCGGTTTTTTAATGTGTTTATTATTTTGTCAATTTCCTCTCCGAGGTTGTTTTTATTGTAAATCTGTGTTGTGTCGGTTTTTTATTGATATTTGATCTATTTGTTTGTGTTAGTGTGTTTGTGTTATGCAATTTACGGTTCGCTAAAACTTTTCCTATATTTGCGAAGAAGTTATTCACATGATTTGCTATAGCTTCTGTATTTGAATTGACATCTAAATTTTTTGAGTTGATATTTAGTACAATTCTTTAGCCACTCTAATAATTTTGGTGCAGATGTTTCTATATCTTTTATAGTAGTTAAGTTATTCCATGTCGTAGGGTGTATATTTAATTTGTTTGTGAATTTTGTCTCGTTTACGAATACAGTTTAATAATCCCTGTGTTATCCATAGTTTAATTTTGTTTGCTTTGTGTGTGAGTTTTACTTGTTTTATGATAGTGTTATTATTTATTTCTTGAGCTAACATGTTATTAAATTTATCCCAGGCCTCGTCCACGTTCTCTATTTGGTATATTGTACTCCAGTCTATTTTTTGAGTTTTTCTTTCAAGTTTGAGGAGTTAATTATTTTTTTTGTGAATATTTTATCTTGGTTGGGTTTTGTGTTTTCGGTGTCTATTGCTATCATATTCATGTAATGATCTGTGATAGTGCTTTCAAGTACTACGGTTTTGGTTTTTAGTTTTGTTTTGATCATTATATGATCTATACAACTTTTTGTGTTTTGTGTGACTCGTGTTGGAACCTTTATAAAAATATATATTATGTGTTAATAATGCTCTTGTTATTTGTTATTTACAGACTTGGTAGTTACCAATAATTAGAACGCGTGTTCGGATATAATGTTTATTAACAATTTAGTATGGATTGACTACTTCTATCTTCTGAGCTGTCGGTTTGGAAAAGAGAGCGAGCAGATGCATCCGTCATCTTTTATACCTCTATCTGTCATCTCGCTCTTACACATTCAAAAAAGCAGGCGTACCACCTAAAACCTTTCTTACATCCTCCCCTACTAAAATTGAACGCCCCTATCTACATATATTATACCCTATTACTACATATTCACATTACAATTTTATTTTATATATTTCATTTTCTAAACAATTAACACAACATATATATTTTTTAAATAAAATTAACTATCATATGCCGCGTTTCTTTCTGCTTCCCTTCTCTTGTCTCGTCGTCCGTCCACTCCTCCTCCTGGACTGCGAAGTACCCTCATCTTGGACGAAGTCTTCCCTGCCATGGGTTAGACCTGAAACATGGAGAAACAGTATTAGAGTCACTTCTATTACGTAACATACCTGAGAGATTAACTTCATCCGTCGACAGTTCCATTGTGTCAGACGTACCGAATTCCGGCTTATCTCCCTCCTGCCATGAAACATGTAATTTTTTAATCTGGTCTAAATGTCTTTTCCACACCATATTAGACTTGTTAATTTTTATGAAATATATTTTGCTACCTTTTTTTTCAACAATAACCCCAGGGACCCGTAACCTATTACCCTGAGCTCTGAAATCTCTAGTCATCACTTTCTGACCTATATTCCAATCTGACTTATTTCTACCCTTATATTGTCTTTTCTGATTGACTTGACTCTGAATAACCTTTTGCTTTACTTCGTGTTGACGAGTACAACCTGAACTATTCGTTCTTTCATCAACCTTCCTAGGAATCAGAGAGTCAAATACTGTTCTAATTTTCCTTCCCAATAATAATACAGATGGTTCACACCCTGTTGTTGCATGAACGGTATTTCTATAGTCAGTTAAAAAGTTACCTAACTTTTCTTTATAATCTGAAGGAAATCTATTATTTTTACAAATTTTTTTAAGAAAATTTTTACAGGTTTTAACAGCATTCTCAGCTTGCCCATTGCTACTCGGGTGGTTAACTGGACTAGTGATATGTTCCATCCCATTTTTCTTACAAAAATTTTCAAAATCCTCAGAACAAAAACACGTACCATTATCACTAACTAAAGTTGCTGGAAAACCGAATTGTGAAAATAACCTATGAAGTACTTCAATATTTTCTTTTGAAGACAGACTGTTTACTTCCAGACATTCGATCCACTTCAAAGAAGAGTCCACCACAATTAAAAAGTTTTTATTATGTAAGCTACCATGATCAATATGCACCCTGAACCATACTTCAGGTTCATAAGGCCATACTGCTGATGAACTCTTTTGTGATTCTGGTTTAATTTCTAAACAATCTCTACAATTTTCTGTTATTTTCTCCAAATCTTGATTAATTTTTGGCCACCAGACAAAGCTTTTTGCAATGCCTTTAGTCTTAAAAACCCCTAAATGAGATCTGTGTAACATCTTTAAAACTTCTTGTCTTAAAGACTCAGGAATAACAACTCTTTGTTGATACAAAATACACCCATTTATCAATGACAATTCTAACCTTTTTTCCCAGAAAACTCTAATAAAATTACCATTTTGTGCCTTTTTTACTGATGCTGGCCAACCCTCGATAAGAAATTGTTTTACTTGACTTAAAATTTCGTCCTT
Organism: Hesperophylax magnus; assembly: GCA_026573805.1. NCBI lineage: Eukaryota > Metazoa > Arthropoda > Insecta > Trichoptera > Limnephilidae > Hesperophylax > Hesperophylax magnus. The sequence continues at coordinate 3,418,593 of JAIUSX010000184.1, read as the reverse complement.
TTCGGTCTCACTTCTTATCACGTCTAAAGACAAATTAAACCCGTTATTTTCAAAATAATTAATGTAACCAGACTCTATATTATCTTCACAGCTAACCTTTTCAATTGGACACCTGCTCAGAAAGTCTGAACAATTATTTTTCGACTTTACGTATTCAATCGTAAAATTGAACGATCCTAACATCACTGCATAACGCTGTAATCTTGACGCCGCAATCTTAGGAATTTCTCTATTCTGACCGAAAATTCTGACCAAAGGCTGGTTATCTACAGCTAAAATAAATTCTCTGCCGTACAAATATTGATAAAACTTCTTAATCCCAAAAATTATAGCTGTTGCTTCAATATCCAAAATCGAATAATTCTTTTCCGCTTTATTTAAAGTTCTGCTTGCGAACCCTATTGGTCTTTCTACGCCATTCTTAAATACGTGGATTAACGTTGCTCCGATTCCCTTCATACTTCCATCTGTGACAAGTTTCACAGGAATATTCTCGTCGAAATGCGTTAAAATCCTATCCGAAGTTAATATTTTTTTTATTATCGCAAAACTGTTTTCTTGTTCCGTACCCCATTGAAACTTAACATCTTTTTTAAGTAACTCGTATAATGGTGACAATATATCTGCCATGTTTGGAATAAAATTACGATAATAACTAACCATACCTAACAAACTTCTCAATTTATTTAAATCACTAGGCGCTGATGCGTTTAAAATAGCTTCTTTATTCCGCTGACACGGTTGAATCCCTTGCTCACTTATTTTATAACCTAAAAACTCAATAACTTTTAAATTGAATTCACACTTTTCACTATTCACCGTTAAATTACAACTTTTTAACCTCTCTAAAACGAGACACACGTTTTTTTCTAAGTCGATTTCATTTTCTCCTATCACAATAATATCATCCAAGTAGAACGTCATGTTCCGTAATCCTGATAAACAATTTGCCATTGCTTTAGCAAAAACTGCTGGCGCTGGTGATAACCCAAACACTAACCGTTTATACTGAAATAATCCCAAGTGGGTATTGATTGTTGTGAAACGTCTACACTCCTTTTTCAAAACAAACTGGTTATATGCGGATTTTAGATCAATTTTAGCAAAAACCTTGCCTCCATTCACTTTGGTCAATAATTCCTCAATTCTAGGTAACGGATACTTGTCAATTAATAACTGATTATTTACTGTAGATTTATAATCACCACATAATCTAATGCTACCATCTTTCTTGATCACTGGCACGATTGGACTCGCGAAATCACTATATTGAACTTGCTCTATAATACCGTTAGAAAGTAAATTATTTAATTCGCTTTCAACTTTTTCCTTCAAAGCAAACGGCATTACTCTGCGATTACGAAATATCGGAACGGCAGAATCTTTTAACGTTAAATTCACTTCGTACTTGTTAAACTTTCCTAATTTATCCGTAAAAACTTCTGGAATTTTTTTTACTAATCGCTCCTTTAATGTATTTTGTTTTACACAATTAACGATCCCAGTTATTCCCACGTTAAAGAGATTCATGAAATCACGTCCTAAAATCGAAAGTGACGAGCTACTGACGACAATAATTTTGATTCGGTGTCGTAAACCGTTATACTCTAGTATCGGTGTGAAAGTACCTACCACACCAATGAGCGTCTTGTCAAAACTCCGTAAGCTCACGCTTTCGTGCAATAACTCAATACTGCTGAATTTATTGAAATAACACTCTTCGGGAATTACGCTACAAGATGCTCCAGAATCTACCATGAATTTATTATTTATTCCGTCGAGTGAAACTTCTATATAATATGGCTCAATACTTAGTACATCACCAACCATTCCATCCGATAACAAAATATTCACGTTTTTACGTGTTGTTACCTGTTTACATTGTTTTGCTAAATGACCCTTATCTACATTCTACCGCCGTGTGATTATTATAACCACAAACCGTACAATTACGCTTTGTAACTTGATGAACCGGCGATCGCGCACGATTATTACTACTGCTTCGCTTGAAACTATACCCATCTCTCTTTTTCACATGCGTATTAGGTGAGACACGACCTCCGCCGACTTTTAAATTAGCTAAAACTCTGTTAACAGCTGATTGAGATTGAGTTGAAGCTACCAGTTCAATACACTCTGCTACTTGCACACATTTTTCGAAAGTATATGACTCACTATCGAGAAATAATTTTTCTCTAATCTTACCGGGTTTACAACCTAATACAAAGAAATCCCTTAATTTCTCTGACAAACTATTCCCGAATTTGCAATTGCTAGAAAGAGATTTTAAACGAACAGCAAAATCGCGAACTGATTCGTCATTCCTTTGTTTAGCTGAATAGAACTGTGATCTTTCTTCAAAAAAACATTTTGTCGTACAACAATATTCATTGAGCTTAGATATCAAATCTTTTAAATCAACCTGTGTTACTTTTTTTGGAATGCACAAATTTACCAGTAGAGAAAAACAATCATCTTGCAAAGCATTTAGGAAAATAGCTCTTTTTTTAACATCCGATGCGTACTTTTCATCATTCACAAGGAGGTACTGCTCGAGACGGACCTTGAAGTTCTCCCAGTTACCGTCACGCAAACTGAAGGACCCCAATCCTGACTCCATGCTTCCTCTGCCCAGAAGGTACCCACAAGACAAGAAAAGAAAACAGAAAAAAACTTCCCAATGAGATTTCTCCGCTCTCCAATCTGCTCTCTGGACCCTCTCAGGAAACCGCTCCTTGACCCTTGTTGACTGGATGGCTCTTCCCAGACCGCTGCTAAGACCTGGTAACACCGATCCTTGACCCTCGGTGCTGCTGATGGCTTCCCCAGACCACTCTTGTGGCCCGGACCCCTCCGATCCTTTGACCCTTGGAGATGCTGCCGCTTGACGCCCTGGATCCTTCCGTGCTTCCCCCTTCCGAGAAGCTGGCTGGCTCCAGTGGCTTCTTCTTCTTCACTCCTTTCAGTGAAGAAACAATAATTTCGGTCCCGCCTTTTTTTACCGACCCGAACAATATGTTGCAATCCGAGCTTATTCCGACAATATCGCGTATTTTTTTTTCGTGCGAAATCTCGCGCGTCGATTCTTTTAATCGTTGTTAATTTTTTACGATTTCCGTAGGCTGCGCCACTGTTATTTACAGACTTGGTAGTTACCAATAATTAGAACGCGTGTTCGGATATAATGTTTATTAACAATTTAGTACGGATTGACTACTTCTATCTTCTGAGCTGTCGGTTTGGAAAAGAGAGCGAGCAGATGCATCCGTCATCTTTTATACCTCTATCTGTCATCTCGCTCTTACACATTCAAAAAAGCAGGCGTACCACCTAAAACCTTTCTTACATTATTATTAATAATTGTTCATATAAATTATATCTACAAAAAACATTAAAAATACAGCATTTAAAAATAATTTAAAAAAAATGTTTTATTATATTAATCAGTAATCCCTAAAGTTGGAGAATTATTGGCCGTTGAAAATCAGCGCTTTCACGACTGTTGTTGTCAAAAAACTCCTGTAGTATGCGTCCACCAATTAAAAATGATTTTAGCGAACGTACGGCAGGATGAATATAAGAAGATCCTGCCGGGCGCTTTCTACCTATTGCAGGGACCTACTGCACGGCGACTCTATTATTTTACAATTCCTTGCCTCTCACAGACGACACAAATAATCTTCTCGATACGAATTGCGCGATTATTATTTTGGAAGTTGAAAGATGTTAAAGGAAAATGCATTTAGCTTAAGTGCTTTAGTGTTAAGTCTGGGTGTGAGTAAACATTCCTCATTTGTGTCTTCAGAACAAATGAGAATGATCTAGAGAAAATAAGCTCTGAATTTTATGCATTATCTGATGCAAAAGAACAAGCAGTTCTACAGCGCTTCCACCAGCAGAGAAAATTCAGAGATAAAGAGAACAAATAAAGAGGAAATATTAATTCAAATCCTTTTTCTTGATAGAATTCGGAGAAGCTGTAAGTGTGCAAAAGATTTTTTTTCAACTTTGAATATTTCTCAAATGAGGGTTTACCACTTCCATGAAAACTGGATGAAGAAAGCAGGAACGGTAGCGTCAACACCAGCTAAGGTGACATATATCAAGAAGTGTATTGACAATCAAAAGGTTGATGAAGTTTGTAAGCATATTTCGTCCTTTCCAACCGAGTATTCACATTTTTGCAAAGAAAATATTTAGATGTGTCTTTGAGTATGCGCTGTACACGCAAGAAAATTGTGAGCCTGTGAAGGAACACTTGTACAGAAAGATTATCAATGAGATATATAATCTTTCGTTTTTCAAAACCAAGAAAGATGCTTGTGGTTTGAGTTTCGAGTTCTATGAAGAGCATATACAAAGGTCGAAGGCTATAAAGAGCGCGAACAAGATAGATATTTGGAAAGTAATCCATCAACGGCCGTAATAACGTACGATTTGGAAAAAAACTTTCAGTTTACCAAAGGCTAACATATCCTGTTTTTTTATAAGATCATGTTAACTGTCTACAATTTGTTATATACAACACTACATTTTATTATATTTATAATTACTTCGTATTGTTCACACTATTAAATTTTAATCTGTAAATTCAATCCTCAGCAAGGGAGATTCGAGATCAGAGTAAAGATCATAGTGAGTATATCATTGTCTCTATCAAGGCACCTATCTCCCTACCTACCTCTATCCTCTACCTCTATCCTCTACCTACCTCTATCACCGAAACCATTGGAAATGGTTTTCGAATCCATCAAATCGCTCTCCACTAACATTAACGAAATTAAGGCTAAACTGAACAACAATATTACGTACGCGAATGTCACAGCCAGGCCGAGAACTACGCAACAGAGTCACGCTGTAGTAATTAGCTCAGATGACCCGGGAAAAAATTCTGATGACTTGGACCAGCTAATTAAGAAGCACATCGATGTTCGATCCCTTGGAATTGGTGTATCGGGTATGCGAAAAACAAATAACGACAAACTATTTTTTAAGATGGCCTCACTACAAGATAAAAATGATTTCAAAGCGGAGTTGAGCAAAGGACTCCATGGACAGATAACAGTGACGGACGGAAAGCAACTCGATCCGCTTATTATAATAAAAGGACTGATAAAAGGTGCCTCCGACGAAGACTTACTCAAGTCACTTCAAAATCAAAATAAAGGGTGTGAAATAGATTTCACACAAAATTTAAAAATCAAATATAAAAAAAACCATAGAAACAAACTTCTGTGTAACGTTGTCCTAGAAGCGTCCCCTACAAACTGGAAATCCTTGGTAAACGCTGGACGAATAAACGTCGGATACCAACGGCTTGTGGTCGAAGACCAATCACCGCTGATGCAATGCTATCAGTGCCTAGGTTTTGGTCACACCCAACGCTTCTGTACAGAGAAGCTAACTTGTTTTCACTGTGGCGAATGTCATAAATATGACATATGTCCCAACAAGGCGAAAGAACCAACATGTTCAAATTGCAGTGGAGGTTCGAGAAACCACCGGGCAACAAATCCAGAGTGCCCACTCTGGAAGCTAATGGATGAGCGCTTCAGAGAAAGGGTAGACTACGTGGGCCACTGTTAAAGGCAACATAAAGGAAAAAAAAAGTTTCAGTATACAAGAATACACTACTATAAATTCCTGTATGCGTATTATGTACATGAACGCTAGAAGCATCAGAAACAAAATAGACGAAATCGAAGAAACCCTCAAAAACATTACACAAACAGTACATATTCTCGTGATTACGGAAACCTGGCTACGTAAGGAGAGGAAACTTTTTTCAATATTGCTAACTATTCTGGAATCTTTGCTTCCCGCGAGATGGACCGAGGAGGAGGGGTCGCCATCTACATGCATAATACACTCAACAGTAAGAAGATCGAAAAATGCTGCAGCGAAAATACCTTTCTAGGAATTACAGTCACGTCAAAAAGTATTAAACCTCTAAATTTGTGTGTTTTTTACCGTTGGCCGAACTCAAATATAACAGATTTCTTTGAATCTTTCGAAATAATATTAAACAATAACAAACAAGACACATTACTTTTTGGAGATTTCAATATCGATATCTCAAAAGACACTGATACTACACGAAGATATATTCACACCTTGAAATCATATAACTTTTATTTATGTAACACAATGTTTCCCACAAGGGTAACTAATAACACCAGCTCGCTGATAGATCACATCATTACAAATAGAACAAATGTTTCCGGCACAATTTCAAACATTGATGATCCCCTTAGTGACCACAATATACTTATATTGGATTATGAAAATTCCTTGAAAAACCTTCCCAAACCGCAATAAACCTCACAAATACTTACAAAATAAATTATCAAAAATTAAATACTTCACTTAAAACTTGGAAATTTGATCATTCGTCTGATGACGTACACAAAAATTATAATAATTTCGCTGACTATCTCCAGAATGCTATAAATTCAAGCAAAACAAAAGTAAAAACAAATACAGGGGACAAAAGACTGAACAATACTCCATGGTTTGATGCTGAACTTGATACACTTATTAAAAACGAAATAGTATATTTAAACTTTGGAAACAAAATCAAGAAAGTATTCCTTTGACAATAGAAAAAAATAAAGCTCGTAATACTGTCACCAACTATAGAAGATACATTAAATCTAAATATTATACGAAATTGATTAATGAAAACATTAATAAGCCACAACGAACATGGAAAACAATCAATTCAATTCTATCAAATAGCTCGCGAAACCCAACAATAGCTCGTAAATCTCTAGTCATAAATGACAAAGAAGTAAAGGGACCAAAAGAGATTGCAACTGCATTTAACACATTTTTTCTCTCAGTTGGGGAAAGTTTAGCATCAGTCATAAAAACCTCAAAAACTGATGTAAATACGATCTACACGGAACCTCAAGCAAAACAATCTTTTAACATGATCAGGACAAATAAAAAGGAAATCTTACGGATCATATCTAACCTTAAGTCTAAAGCAGCAGCTGGTTCCGATGGTGTAACCTCTCTCCTTCTCAAAAACTGCAAGGGTGAACTGGTGGATGACCTCGTTTACTTAATAAATGTCTCTCTATCAAAGGGTATATTTCCAGATAAACTAAAAATTGCAAAAAATATTCCTGTACATAAAGATGAATGTAAAAAAAATGTCCAAAATTATCGTCCAATCTCTATACTTCCAGCTATCTCTAAAATTTTTGAATGTGTCATTTTTTTTTTTTTTTTTTTATTTTTTATTTTTTTTTTTTTTATTTCTATATAATATTTACAGTGTTCACATAATTATTTATATTTTTACATGATATATTTCAAAGTTATAACTATAATATGTTGTGTGTAAGGTAGGTTTGAGAAGGTGAAACTGTGGTGGGTAATGTTATATGTTTCGTGAACACCTCACTAGGAGAACCTGTGCTGAGGTGTTTACGTGGTTATGATTAAATGGTACATGTATTTATGTGTATTGGTTAAATTTTCTTATATAAATTGTGAATTGTGATTTTAATTTTTTTTTTTTTTTTAATGGTTATTGTACATTGTTATTTAAAGAAGAAGGAAAAATATTTATTATTATTTATTAAAGAAAGACTATTAAAATATCTCGAACACAACAAAATTCTCACGTCAAAACAATATGGTTTCAGACGACGATCTAACACTAAATGTGCAGCCTTCGATTTTATATCAAATCTGCAGAAGCATATAGATGACGGTGATTTTACGGCGGCAATATTTATTGATCTAAAGAAGGCGTTTGACACGGTGGATCATAACGTATTGATCGAAAAACTGAAGAATTTGGGTATTGTTGGTACACCTCTGGAGCTTTTCCGATCTTATTTATCAAATCGCTTTTCGGCAGTAGAATTTGGAGGAGAAATGAGTGAATTAGATAAAATAACATGTGGAGTACCACAGGGATCAATTCTTGGACCGTTGCTATTCCTAATCTACGTGAATGACATAACAAAGTGGGGTATTAAAGGAACTATACAACTTTATGCTGACGATACGGTAATTTTTTACAATAAACTGAACCTAGCGGAGCTTGAAACGGAGATGAATGCTGATATTTCCCATCTCACAAACTGGTTGAGAATAAACAAACTAACTCTTAACGTAAAAAAAAACCATTATATACTTTTCGGTAACAAGAAAAATTTCAGCCTCGATATTAAAATTGGAGACAACTGCCTCGAAAAGAAAATGAACACAAAATATTTGGGTCTGATCGTAGATTCCCAACTCTCGTGGGATCTCCATATAAATCATATAAAAGAGAAAATTACCCCTATAACTGTTGTACTATATAGGCTTCAAGGATTACTACCCATTCCTTTACTAACTTCAGTATACTATGCCATGGTACATTCACACCTTTCCTATCTCTGCTGTATCTGGGGTTTTGCCTCAAAGAAATTGATAGCTGACCTGCAGGTGGTTCAAAACCGAGCTCTCAGAAATGTGTTTGAACTTCCATGGGACACTCATGTTAGGGATATCTATTCAGTTTCTGGTATCCTTCCAATTACAATCCTTCCTAAATATGAAATCACAAGCACCATCCTACAAATTACCCAAAAATCAACTCACACCAACATCAAGCCACTTTACAATCAAGACATCCACAACCACAATACTCGAAATAACAATAAAATCCGCATTCCTCAAACACACACTACAAAATATGGGTTAAAATCACTGAACTATATTGCCTATACACTATATAATTCGCTTCCAGATATGTACAAACACATCCACCATAACAAAAAATTGCAAAGCAATGCTTTAAAAGAATATTTTTTTAACTACATTTAAAAATGAAAATATGTAACTGTGTTGTCATTTCTTGTTGTATCTTATCATATCCATTATAACTTATACATCATTATCTTACCCTTGTTTTCTATTGTTGTTTGTTCTACTTAACGTGTCATTATTTTAATTTTAAATTTTTATGCTGTATTGAATGTGAAACTTATATTTGATATCAAAATACCGTTGTAAAATTGTACCCACTACCTCCTACATATGGATTGTAAGTTCCTCCTGTCCTCAAATGAGTTCTGTAACTCATCGGGATTGCTCTAGCAAGAAATAAACACAATAAAAAAAAAGTCGAAGCTTAATGCTAAATCACTATTTTGAACAATCTTTACAACGAATTGGTGTACATTATGAAAACCAAAAAATATGATTTAGTTAATTTAAACGTTTTCCTATCGCTTCGCTAGAGCAGAATACAAATAAAAAAATAAATTACTCAATAAAAAATATAAATGCAAACTACTTTTTTCAATAGAAATGTGTGAACGCATAAAGGAAACAACTTTTAAAAAATACAGTTTTATAGCTAAGATTATCTGTGACAGTTTCACTTGGTTAAAATTTTTGCTTTCTTATAAAATTATTTACAAACTAAGGAAAAAACAGTTTTTTGCTTGAAATCGAACGTTTCTAGACTCCGTTTGTCAAGCGATTGTAATGCCTATTACCTACGATATAAGGTATACCATGAATATATACACAATTTTGGCTTGTAGCTTCCTCTTAACACCATATGTTCGGGCATTTTACTGCCAAATTGGGGGCGAAGCGCGGGTGTTTTTTTAAATTCTTGCGCCAAAATTAGACTTTCCGCAAAATATTCAAATCTTATGATCTATTTGATATTTTTCGATGAAACTTTCAGTGTTTTACTTTAAAAAGATGTCTCTATTTATTTACTTAGCAGTGTATGTGAAATTCCTTTTTTTATGAACAAAAACTTTCTACTTTCTTGGGAATCAGTGAAAAAACAGTATTTCACAATCGAAATAACATATCGAAATTTATTCATACAAAATTACTAGATTATTTAGAAATTTTCAATTCATATAAAAAAAAACCATAACCTAATAGTGCTTCAATGTGTGATAGCGTTCGAAACACTTTCCTTTATGCAGGGGCAAATTGCAAAACTTGCTCATTTACCGAGTTTCACTGCGTAGTTTGTGAGCGGAACACACGCGACAACGTTTTTTTTTTTTTTTTTTGTTTCAAACTCATTGTATTGACAGGTAGATAGATCGGGTACCGCCGACAATAGAAAACACATGACCTCGCACCCATTTAGAACCCCTTGTTTACAAGTTTCCCGCTCCTTACCGCTTTGCGCAACAAAACGAGTAAACTCGTCTCCCGCGTCTTACTGTAAAAAGGCGTATGACGAGTTTTCTCGTTTCCCGCAAAGAATGTGTTAATTTCCAAGAAGTTGTCTGATGTTGAGACATCTACGACACTTGGAAATATTTAGTCCATTATTGCTAAGATCGCTCATGAAAATTTTGTCCAAATCATTAAATATATTTTTTGTCTTTTCACGAAGAAGCAATGAAATTTTCGTCCCCCCAAATCCCTTACTTCGAAACTAAATTCATTATATATAATAAAAATGCTTGGAAAAATATTTATTATAAAACACGGTTGTCTGAAGACACTACTTCCAGGGATTTACTCGACCTAAAAAATTCTATCAAAATTTTGTATATTATTCAACTCAAGCCCAGTTCTATTTCGAAAAAGAAAATAGATGATATAAAAAGCATGTACAAATAAACTAACTCAACTTTTCCCTAATTAGGTAATACATATAAATAAATTTATGTACTGCTAATAAATAACATGTACTTGATCACTTTTAAGTTTATTCCTTTTTCACTTTTAATAAATAGTATAGTATAAATGGATAAACAGGTCTTTAAAACACGCGCGATTTTTCGAGCACGACGGCGTAGCCGAGTGCTCGAAATAAAGCAAGTGTTTTAAAGACCAGTTATCCACGAATACTTTACGCTATTTTTTTTATTGGTACACTTTGAAAACATAAATATTGATATTATTATTAAAAATTTGGAAATAAGAACTATTAATGAATTCGTGATGTGACATCACAATATCTTGTTGTCATGGAAATGAAAAACACTAACATTAATTTAGACTTCACATTTTGTTGATTTGTTGATGTTGCCATGGTAACTTAAAAAACGCGCGTTCCATAAAGTGCGATTAAAACACGCTAGAGCGTACTTTGAATGAGTAAAAAAGGGCACCAATAAAAAAATATATATTGCCTTGTCTTATTTAAAAATTCATTTTTTAAAAAATTATTTTGTAAATAGAGTGATTATATTCAAGAAAAAAACTGTTTGCTCTTAAGATCAGCTAGCAAAATTAAAATATACTTATGTAAGTTAGGTAGTAAACAATAATATGTAAAAAAAAAATAATAAGAAAGTGAAATGTGTTTATTAAACTTTACAAAAATCTTTTAACTTAAAAAATATATTTAAATATAATTTAATTCTTATTAATTCCAAATTTTAAATGCAAAGCTCATTAAACTAGAGTAGTTCTACCCATTACTCGGGAATATGTAGGATGTAGGAATATTTCACATCACGCATGCACCGACTACCAAAATTTGTTGTGTTTAAAACACATACTTTAAACACCTATTTTACCATGTTTTCAAACTTACATTATATTTAAAATAATGTTTGGATGATTTATAGAGTGCCGTTTTGAAAAAAAAACATCTCAAGGGCGCTGTTTGTGAGTATGAAAGTAATATTTTAAGACAACTAGTACCTAAAAAATAAAATAAAGTGTTTTAAATCTGAAAATCATCTTGTACATAAAATTTACCACTATTTGACGAATTGAAAAAAAAGATCTGAAAGTTATGGGAGTCAAATTGTTCAATATTCAAAAGAATCAATCATTATTTTCAATCCATGTTCAATGTCCATCTTTAAAGTCATAATGTGGGAATATTATAGCTTTATTCTTCGAAAATATATGTTCAAACATTTCCTATTATACATAATATGGATAAAACTAAATTTCCAAGTCGAGAATTATTTAGATTTTGGCTGTGAAAGAATTTGCCAAATGGTCTATTGAACATTCAAGAAATTGGACAGCGGTATGTTCTTTTCATGTATTTATTATATTAAATTACGTTATCATTTGATTTGGTAGAAATTTGAAAAGGTCGAACATAAGCGCCCCCAAGATAAGCCGCCGCACAGTGGGCTGAAAATCGCCTTTCATAGACATAGAGACTTGAATTTTCAAGGGTATTTTTTTTGGATAGAAATGGATTCTGCTGATCATTACTATGCTATAAAATTTCGTATGAAGCAATTGCGTGAACAATTGAAGGAGTTATCATTTTTTTAAGAAAAATTTGAATGGCACTTACATTAAAAATGAGGCTATCTCTGGAATCATAAGGTTGGCCATTATATCATTACACACAGATATACTACTATTTATTTGTATTTTTTGACATACTTCGTATTGTGGCGCAACTTGCGATTCATAGTAAAGTATCTATGTTTATGAAAGGCGATTTTCAGCCCACTGTGCGCCGTATGAAAATACTTTTAGATGCTGGTCAAACAGTGTCGTGGAAGACGTTATATGTTATAGGTTTCTGCAGACCATTTTAATACAGTCAGGGTTTTTTGGAGTGTCTTTGTAATAGGTAGGTATAGGTCTCGCAAGTTAAGTTGGCTTCATCACAGTACTCACACAGATGCAAAACTTACATACAGCGTGTTTCGATTTAAGATTGAAAAAAAAAACAATTGATGATTATTTCACAATTGAGAACTCTAAGCCAAAGCGTGTTGAAGTCGGTCACATAAAACTTATTTTGTTTTACGACATCGTTATTGAAATATTGAAGTTTATCATTTTATTTTTTTTATCAGTTTATTATCATAGTCTGCGTCGTTTCTTCCCTGGTGTGCTGAAGGTTGGTCGTTGAGTTGACGATGATGACGGTTGTGTTTCTGCTTCCTTTGCCACTCCAGTTACGATACGTCGAATACTAGTCTGCGATACTCCAGTTGCCTTAGACGTCAAATCATATAAGTCAGTCATGCTTAAAAATTGACCACCGTTTTTTATATTATGCATAAAATAATTAAACACGCGGAATAAAATTTCACGACTTTGTCCATTCAGTGATTTGCCACGTCCCGTTTTGTAACAGGACTCCATGATGTCGTAATAAATATTCACTTGCACACTTTAAAAACACTCACTTGCACAATTAAAAATGATGAAAACTATTTATTATTTCAAATTCAAAAATTGGTAATTATTGTGTGCAACTCTTATATTGTGCTGAGGGCCTGCTCCCAATAAAAGGTTTATTTTGGTTCCTTACCATTAAAGATAACTGGGGCGATAGTACTTATAAAAAACCACTGGTACATAGTCACAGCACACGTCTTACAGAAAACAAAGGGCTGAAAATACCTAAAATAACAAATAAGTATGGAAGCCGAACGCTGGAGTACTGTGTACCAGTGATTTTTAATAAGCTCAAAAATAAATTTGTTTTTTCAGAAAATAAGAGTTTAAGCATGAAAACTGTAAAGATGTGGCTTATAAATGAAAAATCTGTATATCTATAAAAAATAGAGCAAACAAATAAGAAAAGGAAAGACATTAATTGAAAGTTTAAATTCTAATATAAATGAATGTATTTTTTTTTTTTTTTTTGTTCCCTAGCAAGCTTTTTATTTGTGTTATGTTAATTCTATTACATTGTGTTATCGTATATGTCTTACTTTGAATGTGTGTTATCTATGTGCTATATTGTCTTGTATTTTTGAATGTATGTTATCGTATTGTCATTCAAAGTGTTAGTGTACTTGGGACGATTGTATGTAAGAGTCTGTTATTTATTTTATTTATTGTATTATAACTGTATACTGAGATAGAACCTGCAGACAAGCAGCCATGTGGCAGCTTCGTGGGACTATCTATACATTGTCTAAAAAAAAAAAAAAAAAATGTAAAAAATTTCATTCAATAAAGATCAGCTTATTATAAAAAAAAAAAAAAAAAAAAAAAAAAAATTTAACTTGCGATATGTAGGTGCACGTACGTTTAAATCAAATTACGAACTGAATGAATAGGACACCCCGTAAGTATACCCCGTAACGGTATTGTTAAAACTTGCCTCTCTTCTAACTAGTTACAATAAGTGAGCGTAAGCAAGACAGAGAGCCTTATCGCGTTAGTGGGCGGCGCTTGACGATCACACAGATAGACCAATACATCAATTCTAAGCATTTTTATTGCTTTCTTCTTTCGTTGCGTTACCTATACCTACTTATGTTAATTCTGTGCTTTTGCTCGTCAATAATAATGCATTTTATTTGTATTTTCAAGTATAGGACGGGTTATTTCACAAAACTTATCTCTTTTCCCCTGTAACATTTTCTAATATGTCATTTTTCTCTGTATCTTGCACCTTTAATAAAGTCACACTGAGTTGATAAATAAATAAAGGCTTATTGGTGTATACTGCTGTCGAATTTACATAGCGTTTAAACTGTGGTTTTTAGACAGACATCTTATAAAATTTTACGCTTTTCAGGCATGTTCATGTTGCGTAACGTTTTCCTTCTCGTCTGCTATGCTGCCATCTTGGTGGGAAGCGATGACTCCGTTTACACTTTAAACAATAAAGTATACAACTGCAAAGTGAGGGATTCAACTAACATTCACATACCATGGTCCAATTCCTGCAAGATGTTAGCACACGCCACACCAATGATCCAGGCATATATTATGGATTCGAGTATTTACGACAATGATAACGTTAGATATTTCATATCAGGAAACATAGCATGGGCACAAGACCCAAACGGAAAAATGTATGAAATAATACTTGGCTTACACAAAGGTCTTTATTATCTACCTATGATCATGAAAATAGACGTAACTAAAAATACCTTATTCATTCTAGCTTCAGTCCCAAATGCTTGCCCTAAACAAGGAGGATTATTCATTCTGAACACAGAGATAATATTCCCTAATAGTAACATGCAAATTGAAATCAATAACATGGAGGACTTGGGGGAGTCGTTCACTTCGCTCAGTATTAGTGATACGGGTGAGGTTCAACTGTCAGCAGACGACGGAAGGATTTTGGTTTTAAGCCCCAAGCCATTTTGCGGAACCGAAAAATCCGAAATTAATCCCGTCTAGATTTTTGGAAATGTTTGTGCCTCCCCACTATTCAACCTAACAAACAGTCAGTGGTTAAATTTTAGAATACCTTGAAATGCTAATATACATAAAGTCTTACTTATAAAGATTCCCCAATACGCCGCTGCAGCGCTGGTATAGCTATACGGTCAGGAGGGCCGTATACTGTTTATTTACCCATAATAATACCATGCAAGATTTTTTTAGACCCTATCAAATATAGTTATACACCGAATAACCATGGCTTATTGTCTTTTCCTGAAATAAGTGACGTTGGAATAACCTTTGATATTTAATTAACATTTACTAATCACATCAATATCATTACTAGTAAAGCAATGAAAATGTTGGGCTTCATCCTAAAAATATCTAAGGATTTCAAAAACATCCTTACATTCAAAATACTTTATACAACTCTTGTTACTTGCCACTTAGAAAACAACTTCTCTATTTGGAACCCTTCCTACAACAACCATATAAACTCCATTATGATTTTCTATTACAAGCATTGCGACTCTTATCGTCAAAAGATAGACGAACAGTTAACGATTATTTTTTTTTATTTAAAATAAACAGTAACTGGTTAAGCTGACTCCTCTGAACTAGTTTCGCTGATAAATTATCACGTACCTAGTAGACTAACTCGACTCATATCGCCTGCATAGATTAGGAAATTAATACTTTGATATCAATGATGAAGGAAGTCTGTTATCATATAAAAGATGCATAAAAAAATATTTTTTACCTTTTTATTTTTTAATTTATTTTGTAACCTATTTTATTTGGAAAACAACAGTTTATAATATTGTTGGTTTATAGATGTACATTTGTGTAATTTACTTGAGAAATTAATTATAGATTTCATTACTGTACAAACACATTATGTATTTAATATTCATACAGCAACTACATTTTATTTAAAATTACAACAAGAGTTACCCGATAATGTGTAACTCTTGTTGTAATTTTGTGTTTTTCAATATTTTCTTACACTTTGTACTTTGTACTTGTAAATTTATACCTATGTAAATGGCACATGTTGTGCCGTATGTGTTTTTCTCTTACCTCTTAAATTTTTGTATTTTCTTACACTTTACACTTTGTACTTGTAACTTTATACCTATGTTAATGGCATATGTTGTGTCGTATGTGTTTTTCTCTTACCTTTATTATATTTTTGTATTTTCTTACACTTTACACTTTGTACTTGTAACTTTATACCTATGTTAATGGCATATGTTGTGCCGTATGTGTTTTTCTGTTACCTTTTATATTTTTGTATTTTTTTACGCTTTACACTTTGTATTTGTAGCTTTATACCTGTGTTAATGGCATATGTTTTGCCGTATGTGTTTTTCTCTTGCCTTTTATATTTTTGTATTTTCTTACACTTTACACTTTGTGCTTGTAACTTTATCCCTATGTTAATGGCATATGTTGTGCCGTATGTGTTTTTTTCTTACCTTTTGTATTTTCTTACACTTTACACTTTGTACTTGTAACTTTATACCTATGTTAATAGCATATGTTGTGCCGTATGTGTTTTTCTCTTACCTATTATATTTTTGTATTTTATTACACTTTACACTTTGTACTTGTAACTTTATACCTATGTTAATGGCATATGTGTTTTTCTGTTACCTTTTATATTTTTGTATTTTTTTACGCTTTACACTTTGTATTTGTAGCTTTATACCTGTGTTAATGGCATATGTTTTGCCGTATGTGTTTTTCTCTTGCCTTTTATATTTTTGTATTTTCTTACACTTTACACTTTGTGCTTGTAACTTTATCCCTATGTTAATGGCATATGTTGTGCCGTATGTGTTTTTTTCTTACCTTTTGTATTTTCTTACACTTTACACTTTGTACTTGTAACTTTATACCTATGTTAATAGCATATGTTGTGCCGTATGTGTTTTTCTCTTACCTATTATATTTTTGTATTTTATTACACTTTACACTTTGTACTTGTAACTTTATACCTATGTTAATGGCATATGTGTTTTTCTGTTACCTTTTATATTTTTGTATTTTTTTACGCTTTACACTTTGTATTTGTAGCTTTATACCTGTGTTAATGGCATATGTTGTGCCGTATGTGTTTTTCTCTTACCTATTATATTTTTGTATTTTCTTACACTTTACACTTTGTACTTGTAACTTTATACCTATGTTAATGGCATATGTTGTGTCGTATGTGTTTTTCTCTTACCTTTATTATATTTTTGTATTTTCTTACACTTTACACTTTGTACTTGTAACTTTATACCTATGTTAATGGCATTTGTTGTGCCGTATGTGTTTTTCTGTTACCTTTTATATTTTTGTATTTTTTTACGCTTTACACTTTGTATTTGTAGCTTTATACCTGTGTTAATGGCATATGTTGTGCCGTATGTGTTTTTCTCTTACCTATTATATTTTTGTATTTTCTTACACTTTACACTTTGTACTTGTAACTTTATACCTATGTTAATGGCATATGTTGTGTCGTATGTGTTTTTCTCTTACCTTTATTATATTTTTGTATTTTCTTACACTTTACACTTTGTACTTGTAACTTTATACCTATGTTAATGGCATTTGTTGTGCCGTATGTGTTTTTCTGTTACCTTTTATATTTTTGTATTTTTTTACGCTTTACACTTTGTATTTGTAGCTTTATACCTATGTTAATAGCATATGTTGTGCCGTATGTGTTTTTCTCTTACCTATTATATTTTTGTATTTTCTTACACTTTACACTTTGTACTTGTAACTTTATACCTATGTTAATGGCATATGTTGTGTCGTATGTGTTTTTCTCTTACCTTTATTATATTTTTGTATTTTCTTACACTTTACACTTTGTACTTGTAACTTTATACCTATGTTAATGGCATATGTTGTGCCGTATGTGTTTTTCTGTTACCTTTTATATTTTTGTATTTTTTTACGCTTTACACTTTGTATTTGTAGCTTTATACCTGTGTTAATGGCATATGTTGTGCCGTATGTGTTTTTCTGTTACCTTTTATATTTTTGTATTTTTTTACGCTTTACACTTTGTATTTGTAGCTTTATACCTGTGTTAATGGCATATGTTGTGCCGTATGTGTTTTTCTCTTACCTTTTATATTTTTGTATTTTCTTACACTTTACACTTTGTACTTGTAACTTTATACCTATGTTAATGGCATATGTTGTGCCGTATGTGTTTTTCTCTTACCTTTTATATTTTTGTATTTTTTTACGCTTTACACTTTGTACTTGTAGCTTTATACCTATGTTAATGGCATATGTTGTGCGGTATGTTTTTTAAATAAATAAATTACGTACGCATGCGCGTGATTATATGTAACGTTTTTTACTATCCTGTTCTTATCCCTCCGTTCTGTGTAGAAAGTGTAAAATAATAAAATATTCTGATAACAAATAATCTAAAGCCAAGTATTATTTCCGGACCCACCTCACCCATAATACAAAGATTCTATTATAAATTTGTGTATAATTTTTCTAAATTTGTATCTTTTTACAACATCCTCCCTGGCCAAGCGGTTAGGTCCATCAACCCCCGACTACGGATTTGAGTACAAGGATTCGCTGTCTGTCATTCAAGAGGATTCAATTTGGGAGGCGGTTATCAACACCCCTGTGATAGGTTACCCCAAATGGTTCGCTACGTTTAGTGACTTAGCAGGGGTGCCCTGGTTCTTATAATTTCTTGCGCAACCACTGCGGGTCGGATCGGTAGAGACTGTTTGCAGTGGGAGGGATGGATTCATACGTCCTGGACACATTGACCCCCAGATTCCTACATACCCCTCATACCTGTCTCCTTATCAGAACTTCCTCTCCTGCCTTCGCTTTAAAAGACCCTCCATACAGCACCCCCAAAGATGACATAGGCCCTGAGGGTTTTTTTTTTCGTCGGGGCCTCCTGTGTAGAGCTAATTTAAAAAAAAACTTGAATCGCAATTAACGAAAAAGTCATCAATTTTAAGGCTAACGACAAACGCCACACTGAAGTGGGTTCAAATCCAGGCGTGTATATATAACAAATTAAAACATTGATACCTAACCATAGAAAAATCTTTTCTATGTTAGGGCAGTAGTTGTTTCAAAATTTATGCGATTTATATATATAGCTTAGAACTTCGGTTGAATCACCAACCATGTAAATCTTTTACCCAAAATTAAAATTAAACTGAATGATTAAAATATATATTTTAAAGAAAATAGAATGAAACATATTTTAATAACATTAAAAAAGTAAGATTGAAATACATGCGTACCTTTTTATACCCATTATATGACATAAGATAAAAATTATAAATACCTACTACAAATTATAACATTATTTATTTATTCACGCCTTTCAGGCGTACATGATACGTTGTTCAGGAGTACAATAATAAGAATATAACTTCAAGTTATCATGGAGAGTAATGTTGTATAAAGAAGTCCAATAATTGTATATGGTGCAAAACTATTCAATGTATGGTAACTTTGTTTAGGGAACCCTTATTACAGCGATAAAAGGATATAATGTAGATATATCGAAAGTTATACAAAGGAGTTCGATAAGTGCATTATATTGCCTAATGTACTTAAAATAAATTATACATCTCACACATATATGACTCAATTGTAGTTTGGACACATAATAACGTAGTTTAATCGTGATCCTTATCTAAAAGAGTATCAGTCTTACTTATAACGATTCTCTAATACTGCTAATTGGTCCGTATACTGCCAGTGTTAAAATCTTTACTAACAATAAAATTCATGCAAGATTTTTTAGACCGGCACCACTTTGTTGCAATCCTCAAAAATACGGTCATTTTTGCATTTCGCGTTTAGTTGCTGACTTTACGTTTATTCAGATGACATTTGCGATGTTATTGACTCGGTCTGCTTTGAATTGCTTCAAAATTTGTCCAATTTGGTTATTCGTTACGTATTGGTTTTGGTAAAGCGATATAAATAAATATTCCACTGATATTGCTGCCAATCGGTATTACTGCTTTTTAAAATTTTCATTGCGCGACCGATCGATATTTATCAAATACCCAGATTTTTAACAAAGTCCGCGATCGCCGTCTTATTACCATAGTAATACGTCCCTTACCCTGGGGGTCGGGCAGTTTAAATGGGCAATGGGCAAGCCAATTTGCATTGCGAGAACGGGGATTCCCTGTGGGTGGAACTGACGCCCGGCTCTTTCATTCTAGGTCTACGTGGCAACACGGAGATGTCCATTCTAGTACCTAAATTTAATGCAATAACATTCATAAAGCTGAATTAATTAATGAGAATATGGTTGAACATGACTAGATCGCAGTATTTGCCACCCGGGTGCGGTGTGCGCCCTCCACAAAATATTCTCCCATATATTAAAAAAAATCCCGGCATCGAGACGAGTATAGCACCGGGATTACAGTGCCGAAAAAGGTTCGGGATTCCTGGGATCCCGGTTTTCAAGAACCCGGGATTGAAAGCTCTAGTTGGGACGTTTATGCCATTTGGAGGTTTAGGCGATGTACTACGAAGTAATGCAAAATCATGTGTTTTTGGTTTAAAAAATTTGATCATTTAGATATATTTTAGATGTTTTAATTAAATACTGCAAGTAAAACACATCTTGGCCAAGTATTTTTATAGACCCAGAAAAAATATAGTATCAGGCGTCTAAAAACTCCTATTAAGTTCAAAATCTTCTACTTACGAACACCTTTCCGGTTATAGTTTTATCCTAAAATGTGGAAAATTAAGTTCTTTACAAAATGTACGTGAAAAATTAAAATATTTGTGCCTCAACTTCGCAAAATAAAATAAAACACACTTTTGGTGATGCTTTTTCTTGCATAAATCAAAACAGGTGTTGAGCGGGAAATTATTCCTTTTCGTTATTTACTTAAGGAACATAACATTCGTATTTTTCATTGCATTCTCCTGAGTTATTTTATGTATTTTAAAATCTACGCAGAATGAAGTTGCAAAAAAAAATTACTATTTCATTACATTACATTATATTTTTTGGCACAATTCTGATACCAACAATAATTTCTCTAAACGGTCAGTGGGGACGGATGTCTCCACCTGAAAATATGAATATTCAAAAAATGAATTTGCCCCATAAAGGATTAAAGTTAAGTTTAAAAATATATATATTAGAAGGAATAGGAAAGGGCAAGGGACAGGAGATGCTCATTTTGTACCTTTTCTATAACTGTGCATTCATTTAATTAACATTTGTGGTCGTACGCTTGACTTCGTTTCGGTATTTCACAAGAGTTACGGCGAATTATGGCGAATGAATACTTACCTAGTCTGGTACACAGTACTTACCCAGCAACTAGTAAGATCAGATGTAAAAGCAGGCCGCCTTGACTCATTTGCAGTGCAATAACACACATTCCAAGAATTTTCAACTCGTTCGAAATGGTGCTTATTATGTGATTTTATTCATGATGGGACCTGTTAGTATACTTACTGGACAAATGCGTCGGGTTCCCACTCATGCGTCTTGGGTTCAATTCCTCTGCTAGCTAGTCCTCCATCATTACACAAGTAACATTTTCCCGCTATAATAATGGGAGTAGCAGTTTTTCAACTGTCAGGATATTCGAAAAAAACTGCATTTTCAAAATATTTGTTATTCGACCATGCTTAGTGAAATTTAAAAAATCTATTAATTTAATAAAAATAGTTGTCCGAAGAAAAATATTTTTTCATAAAAAATAAGTTGACATATTTGTCATAAAAAATAAAATTACATATTTGTCATAAAAAATAAGATGACATATTTGTCATAAAAATAAGTTGACATATTTGTCACAAAAAATAAAATTACATATTTGTCATAAAAAATAAGATGGCTTATTGGTCATAAAAAATAAGATGACATATTTCTTATGTCACAATACAGATTGGGAACCTCTAAAGACTTTATTTGTCATAAAAAATCAGACGACATATTTGTTATGTCACAATACAGATTGAGAACCTCTAAAGACTGTATTTATATTTATTTTTTATATTATCTTGCGTACCAACAATGTTTTAAGAGCAAGTTTAAAACCAAAAGGAACCGATTCCTACACGGTTCCTTGGGAAAATAATATCGGGGGATCTAGTGGTAGCAGTCACCGGGACAAAAAAAGTTGGGAAATTTATGATCCCGGAAAATTTTCCGATAAAATCCCGACTTTTGGGAAAAATCCCTACTTATTTTCCGACCAAGTATCTGATTTTTCCCGGATTTTTTTCGGGATATAACTTTTATTAAATTCGTGATCACGTTTACATGCACCTGCGTTTGTCTTAATAATTTATTGTATTATAAATTATTATTAAGACAAACGCAGTGCATGAAAACGTGTTCCGATAATATCACGAATTTAGTTAAAGTTTATCAGGAAGCTGCCTGCAGGTCGGTTTTTAACCAGAATACCAATAATTTGAAGAGATTTTTAATAAATCAGCAATACTAATTATTCTCCATATTGTCTTACACCGTCGATACTGGGAGTATCTTCCACTCTGGAACCTGACGCAAAAACACTATATATTACTTTAAATAAATATATTATGAAATTGAATTAATTAATAAAATAAAAATTACTTACGCACGCTGGGATTTGAACCCGCGACCTTCGTATTGCTAGTCGAGAGCCTAAACTCTAGACCACGGTGACCTTCTGAAATCATGAATTAATCAAATAAAAATAACTTGCACACGGCATGGCGTTGTTAGGGGTTATACTTAGGAGATAGAGATAAACAATTGCCTATTTTTCTGTAGGCCTTTTCAAGATATACAATTCCGTAGTACATTTATCTCATAAGGTTTAGGCAGCGTTAGCAATGTAAGCGCCGGAAAATATTTTTTTACGACTTGATTACAACACATCGACTTTTCTCTACTTTCTATAAATATAATATGCATGTATTATATATACAAGCCTTCCGGAAGATATCCTCTAGATTATAGTGTAAACTCTATCAAAATCCGTTGCGTAGTTTACAAGAACTAAGCGCACAGACAGACGCGGATATCGACTTTATTTTATACTATAGAGTTATGATTTTTCACGAATCTTCTGGTTTCATAATATTGCGTCTCTGCATCGTAGAAATGAATTATAAATATCAGCTCCAGTGGTTTATCGAAGTTATAATAATATTTACGATAACCCTTGCTTATCCTTGAAGTGAAATGACACTAAACTGTGCATAAATGCCATGTTATTATTATTATTGAGTTTGCATTATTCAATTTATTGTTGAAGGTTATTTGTTATCATTTTTATTTTTTTGTAACACCTTACAATGTTGCTTCTGTCTGTACAATGAAAGGCAGGGGAGCTATGGAGCAACCAGGCTGGTCAGCGTTGTGGAATGCGGTGCTGAAAGAGGCCCGGATTATATGAAGGAAGAAAAACCAATTCCGGTAGCTCGTTCCACATACGAACCGTCTTACACATAAAAAAACGAGTCGAAGAAGCGGCCCGTTCTCATGGAGTGAGAACACACAATCAACTATGAACGGGTGTTCCGCTCGTGTACGTCAAATGTCACGCACGTGCACCGGTGCACCGGAGATCAATGATGCTAGCTCCTTAGACCTCCCTTAAAATACCTGTATATTTTAGATCACAATCAGTCTGTTAAAAATGGATTGTCATTCAGACGGACCGCCCTCCTTTGCACAGAATCAATTAGGTTTATAAGGAGTTGTGGAGCTCCAGCCCAGAAGTGGCTGCCTAATTCAATTGTTGGACGTACTTTTATTTGTACACGTTTAGCAGCTGGTTACTATTGAAGAATCTGCTATACATAACAACTGGAGATCGAACCGAGGACCTCTGCCTTACCGGGACACAATAATAATCAGGTTTAAATAGGGCAGTTAATAGGACAGATAATAATCAGGATTAAATAGGACAGTTAATAAGACAGATCATAATCACGTTTAAATAGGACAGTTAATAAGACAGATAATAATCAGGTTTAAATAGGAAGTTAATAGGACAGATAATAATCAGGTTTAAATAGGACAGTTAATAGGACAGATAATAATCAGGATTAAATAGGACAGTTAATAAGACAGATCATAATCACGTTTACATAGGACAGTTAATAAGACAGATAATAATCAGGTTTAAATAGGAAGTTAATAGGACAGATAATAATCAGGTTTAAATAGGACAGTTAATAGGACAGATAATAATCAGGATTAAATAGGACAGTTAATAAGACAGATCATAATCACGTTTACATAGGACAGTTAATAAGACAGATAATAATCAGGTTTAAATAGGAAGTTAATAGGACAGATAATAATCAGGTTTAAATAGGACAGATAGTAATCAGGTTTAAATAGGACAGTTAATAATCAAGTTTAAATAGTTTAAACCTGTTTAAACCTGATTATAATCTGTCATTTTTACCTATCTCATATTTTAATTTAAACCAGCCAATATTTAGTTGGCTGCCATCTTTGCGTATGATTACGAATATATTTGTAACCTTGATAGTGTGTCGGTGTTTGACCGGTCAGTGGCTGAGTTGGCATCGCTGCTTGGTCCCACCCAGGCGTCGTGAGTTCAATTCCTCAACTGGCTAAGTCCTCCATCATGACACAAGCAATATTTTCCGCGTACTGTTGTGGTAGTAGGAGACTTTCAAATATTGTCAGATTATTCGTACCACGGAAAAATTTATCTATCTTAAAAATAAAAACGATTTTTTAATATTTATGTGGGACATAATGACCTTTTTTAAAAGTCTAGCGAATTAACAATTTTTTTTTTTAAATATACAGCTATCTGGAGATAAGGTACGCTAGCTTCGGGGGGTGATTCTACATGATAGTGCAAGTAAAAAAATGAATGACTTTTTTGTTAAATTCCAACGTTTTTAGATAGTTTTTAGGCAAGGAAGTTGAATTATTTTTATGACAAAATAAATATTTTTGTTTGGGAAAATAAAAATTGGAATTTCGAAAAAAGTTATTCATTTTTTTACTTATACCATCGTGTAGAATCACCTCCCGAAGTTAGCTCACTTTACCCCGGACACCCTGTATACTCGGGTAGAACTTTGCAAAGGCGCAAGGAATAAGTGATAAAATCACATTGTAGATAAAACTATGTATGACCTTTGTGAAATGTGGAGATTCGGATATAATGGGCATGTAAAGTAGATAAAGTAGAGAGAACAAAGAAAGTAATGTAAGGAAAATATACCTACATATAACGCGGAAGTGAACGGCAATAGTCGGGGATACCAAAGAAAGAGCTTCCTAATGTTTAAGAGCAGAATCATACTGTCGAATTCGAGATTCAATCATAACCTCACATTTCAATCTACTATAAATTGTTATAAAATGTGTGTAGCTCGATGTTTTCATAACGACGAAATTTTGTTCCACTGTATTCAATCTTTAAAATTCATTTTCATACTCTACGTTTGGCTAAAACACTTTCCAAATTAGACAGGAATTAACACATTCCTGTATTTGATGGCTAGAAACCTTCCAAACTAGACAGGAATGAACACAATCCTGCACTTGATGGCTAAAAACCTTACAAACTAGACAGGAATTAACACACTTCTGCATTTAATTGGCTAAAAACCTTCACAAACTAGATAGGAATTAACACAGTCCTGCATTTGTCGGCTAAGAGTTAAAATATTGTATTTCAATAAAACAGAATATTGAGAAAACTGAAATTGAAAGTTTGCAAATCTTCGAAAATATGATTTTGTAATAACAAAAGTTTTTAGTTACGTTTTGTAGTTTTTAGTAAGTATCACGGATACTCACTTCTAAAGTAAATACAATATTTTGGCATTGACTTTCGCTTAGCGCCTGAGTTCAAATTTTTTTTGCCCGAAATATTTATGTTTATATCATTGATAGGGTAGATTTAGGAGATGCAATATTTTGAAACCAAACCATACTGAAAATTTTTACCATAATTGGAGATACAATATTTTGTCTCGGAGCGATCAATAAAAATTTAAGCCAATCATGGTCAAACTTTTGGATCCCGAAACGCGCCCACATGGCATTTTTGCGTTATTCTTTATTCTATGATTTAAACTTACAGCCAGGGGCGTATAACTCTCGCATAACCTTGTAACCCTGATGGGAGGAGTTATCCTCAACCCAAATTCTTATAGACAAAGCTGTTGTGGCTGAAAGCTCAGATCTCATTGGCTCAGAGCAAAAATTGTATCTTGATCTCTCGATCTCTACCGTAGCGACTCGTGTAACAGAAAGAGAAGCTAAGCATGTGTTATGCTTAGGGGTAGAGGTGTGAATAACGGTTCTTTTCCGATACCTAAAATAACAAATAACACCCCAACCCAATAACATAGTATCATACCTGTTATTTAATAACATAGTATTCCAAGAATTTGGATAAGCTTGTAGATACGTAATAACGAACGGCATCGTTATTCGTTGCTGGGGCCGAGCGGCTGAGTCGATAATGAAATGTTATATTCATATTAGGACAGGAGAGGAGCATAAAATAAATAATGTTTATAATTTGATGATTTTTATTGCTTTGCACTTTTCTAGTGACAGTTAGGTTGCATATACATTATAAAGTACATAAAATTGTTGAATTAATTTTGAATAAATGCCTCAAATAAAAAATATATATTTTTACCACTGGAGCGATTACAGAAATAAAAAATATTCTCTTTGATTGCTTGACATTCCTGCGCGAAAAAATTTCATTCCACACTAAAAATATCTTATCGCCGAATTTGAATATGGAGACACACAAAACTGATTAAATTGATATCTAGGCAATGAATCCAACGATATTTAATCATATATTTTTATCACATATTTTTAGGATTTAGCTATTAAAAAATTAACAACTTTTTTGTAGTTATTTAAAATATTGCATTATTCACGTAACATGGCGATACTGAAAGTACCTATCTACCATTCTTGAACGTGCTGCAAATATACCATATAGGTACTAACGAATTATTTAAAACTAATAAATATTGTGAAATTATACAAATTTATCAAATAAAATTTACTTGCGCGCGCCGTAATTTGAACCCGCGACCTCCGAATTCGTAGCCAAGGATCGTAATCTCAATCTCAACGGCGAAACAATGAACAACTATTTTGTAGTTATTTAAAATATTGCATTATTCACGTAACATGGCGATACTGAAAGTACCTATCTACCATTCTTGAACGTGCTGCAAATATACCATATAGGTACTAACGAATTATTTAAAACTAATAAATATTGTGAAATTATACAAATTTATCAAATAAAATTTACTTGCGCACGCCGTAATTTGAACCCGCGACCTCCGAATTCGTAGCCAAGGATCGTAATCTCAATCTCAACGGCGAAACAATGAACAACTATTTTGTAGTTATTTAAAATATTGCATTATTCAAGTAACATGGCGATACTGAAAGTACCTATCTACCATTCTTGAACTTGCCGCAAATATACCATATAATTATCATACGAAGTATATCTTCGGTGATCGGGAATTACCCAAATTACGTTCTTACCTTCTTAGAACTTGGAACTTCCAAGTTCCAAGAAGTTAACATTATTTCATAATTTTTGTTATTCCGTTCCGTTCGTTATTCGTTATTCGAATTATTTAGTTATTCAGTTATTTTACAAGTCAACCGTTCCATGTCAGAACGGTCGACTTATAAAATAACGGGAAGTTATTCAATACTATGTTATGCGGTACTAGAGTAACAGGTATGCCATTATTTGAAGATACTATGTTATCCATACCTGTTAAAGTTATATTAGGCACACCTCTAGTTATGCTCCGATAAAAAAATAACGGTAATTTCCAAGATGTCATTTCGCAGATTGAAGTCAGTTGAAGGTTTTAGCGTAAATATTTTGAATTTTTTTTCACCCATCTAAAAATAATGTTGCGTGCTAGAATTCTTCAAGGTGATAAATTAATGCCGTGTTGTGTTAAAGGTTGCTCAAATGGATTCGATAATCCAGTGCTAGGAAGAAGCAGCAAGAAATACGTTTGTTTGTGTGTGCCATTTCGCGATTGAAATAAAAAATACGGTACTTTTGGGATTAAAAAATAATGCGTTGCCAACGCTTAATCTTCCAATCATCATAAAATATCCGGTCTATCTCCACCAATTGAAAGAAGGACCCGATCACGTTGTTAAATACAGGTACTAACCTCTCGTTCTTTGATACAATGTTCACGATTCCTGAATGTACTTCATTGGCTAATAATTTGATTAATTTTCCTTTTCAGACCTATCCGTATTCCGACGCGATCTTATACCACGTATTAGGAGACTAAAATTGCTAAACAAAGCCACGATTACATCAAACAAGTTCATTTAAACCTCTCCAGAATTACATCATGTAAGTACCAGTATTTTCAATGATGTTTGCTGACGACAAAGCTGTGAAAATTATATGAAACCCTTGCAGGAGAACTTTAATAACTTCTAGTGCTATTTTGTGTATATATTCTTGTATTTTTGTGCAAGGTCAAATTAAATCCTATTAAGTTGTTGCAGTAAGACAGAAATCCTGGGTTCGATTCCTAGTTGAGACTGTTACTTTTTATTTTTTTGTGTCTTGTTCTGTTTCATGTTTTGTTTAGATATATTAGTATTATCTTCTACTTCAATGATAAATCAATGCTCAATACATCGGTTGTACTGACCCTGTTTTGTATTACTGTCCATTGTCTTTTTGAAAATAAAAAATATTTTGATGTGTGCGTAGCTGTGGGTTTTTTTTATTTTCCTTTTCCTGCATTCCAGTATTTTTTATTATATAATTTTTTTGGGCTAGTGAATGAACGATGTTAGCTGGGTGCAGGTATATTGTCTATGTTTGCTCTTTTTTTAAATGACCTTGAGATTTCTTTATGGTCCACCATATATTTACCTGTCTGGACCAAACGACCGTTTTATCTGTGGTCGTCTGTGGTTAAGGGGGTGACAAAATGTCGCCATACAAAAAGCCCGAAGATATCGATCTAGAGAGTGGTTTATTTATGCTTACAGCATACCCCAATTGCCATAGACTCACTGGCTCCAGATGGTTGGAAACAGTTGGGAATCTTGTACGGTACTCGCATTAATTGTTTTTAAACATTGGTTACTGAATACCCTTGAGCTAAGCATCATTATTTGTAAAATAATACAGTTATTCCGTTGGGTGGTATAAATATAATCCTTGCCACAGGTGTACCACAAGGCTCGGTGTAGGGACCCCGGTTTGTTCTGTTTCCGATAATTTTGTCCAAAAGACTATAATTGTTACACTGTGATTTTCTTTATTATTGCTACGAAAAAAACAAAAATCTGTTTTAATGTACACCAAATGATAGCTTGAAATGTATTATAAATAAATCATTTAACCAGATTCAATCCTGTTGTTACAGAAAACATTTATTGTAATGAACCGTAATTGAGGTAATCTCAAACAAAATATCTTTTAAAAAAATATATCTTGGATGACACATCTAGAGTTTATTACCAAAAACAAATAATCCTTCCTAAGTTGCCTCACTGCCTATTAGAGTACTACAAACTCTAAGAATCAATCGGAGGTGAAATAATGAATTTACACGTGTATTCAAGTACATACGCTTTAAAATATTCGACTATGCAAATAGTGGACACGAATTTAGTTGCGCCTCCATTGCAGGGGTCAAAGAACTGGTGAATAATATCCAGATAGTTTATAACCAAATTCAAGAAAACAATGGTTAAAATGTATATTCCAGACTGAGTCTGACCTTTAGAATATGGTGACGAGTTATTTCTATGTGACAATGCCTGTAGCGATTCTAAATTCATTTTTGATTATGTGCACCAATAATGACTAAATCAAACACACTTTTTATTCTCTATTCAACGCCGTACACTAAGGACGGGTTGTTTCAGAAAATTTAAACAAATCATCAAATTTCACGGTTAATTTTCAAAGACTGTAAAAGTTCTGTTCAAGTTATATTATTATTTCAGTTCTGTGAAGTAACTGGCACATGTTGATATAATAACAGAACTTGAATAGAATTTTCACAGAACTTGAAAAATAACTTTGAAATTTGATGAATTGTTCAAGATTCTGAAACGAACCGTCCTAAGATGGGTTGATTCATAGAATTTGAACAAACCATCAAATTTCAACTTAATTTGCGAGTTCGGTGAATGTCCTATTCAAGTTTTGTTATCTTGCCAGTTAATTGACATAACTGAAATACTAACAGAACTTTCTCAGATAACTTGAAAATTAACTTTGAAATTTGATGAATTGTTCAAGATTCTGAAACGAACCGTCCTAAGATGGGTTGATTCATAGAATTTGAACAAACCATCAAATTTCAACTTAATTTGCGAGTTCGGTGAATGTCCTATTCAAGTTCTGTTATCTTGCCAGTTAATTGACATAACTGAAATACTAACAGAACTTTCTCAGATAACTTGAAAATTAACTTTGAAATTTGAAGAATTGTTCAAATTCTCTGAAACAATCCGTCCTTACTTTACCTACGTAACCTGTTCCTGGAGTATTTTATACATACATGTTCCAAGTTAGGGGTGGGCAGCTTAATTTTTTATAGAGCTTACAGGGAAGGAACAAGAGAGAGGTCAGAATAAATTGGGGGACCCCTTTGAAAACCGTAAACTTAAATAACAAACCTAATCGCGATTTGGAGAATTATTGAAAATTATTTTAACTAACGGTATTTTAATTTTGAATTGTGTATTACACACTTTACATATGAAAATATTATTTTGTATTTGAAAAGGTCAAATAAAAATGAAATATATATTTGGTTAATGTGTAGATTACCTAAAATTACCGAAAAGAATTGCGAATACCACAAATTAGTTTCAATTCCTCAATAACCTCCGAGCTTGTGGAATCATGATATCCCCAACTGGAATAAGTGACGAGAGCGAAGTAAATTCTCCCTCAAAAAATTTTATTCAAAATTATCCACCACGCTGTTGACAACGACTACCTTCTGGAAAATTTTCATTTCCACTGTCCGGTTTCATACACACGGTCTAACAAACTATTTCACATCCCACACTCAAAAACTAACTACACACAACATTCGTTTTTCAGAAGGACTTTATATTTCAGACGCTGATATTTACTTTTTGTACCTGGTTCAGTTTACTAAATGCTATTGGAGAGAATTATATCAAATTATACTACGTCACCTCTCCCCCTGCTGTGTGTAAGATATCTTAGTTAATTACGTCCCCTCTCCCCCTGCTGTGTAAGATATCTTAGTTAATTACATCCCCTCTCCCCCTGCAGTGTGTAAGATATCTCAGTTAATTACGTCCCCTCTCCCCCTACTGTGTAAGATATCTTAGTTAATTACGTCCCCTCTCCCCCTGCTGTGTGTAAGATATCTGAGTTAATTACGACCCCTCTCCCCCTGCTATGTGTAAGATATCTTAGTTAATTACGTCCCCTCTCCCCCTGCTGTGTGTAAGATATCTGAATTAATTACGACCCCTCACCTCCTGCTATGTGTAAGATATCTTAGTTAATTACGTCCCCTCTCCCCCTGCAGTGTGTAAGTAATCTAAGTTATTTTCTTATTTTCATTAAGTTTTTTTTTTATTTTTTCACTTTACGTGTTCCTTTATATTTAGGTTTATTTTCTGCATGTAACATGCATTTTATGCGGAAAATTTACTGCTTCATGCAAACATGTAAAATGTCAGTATTTAAATAAAATATTTATAACTGTTTGTTTCCCCAATAAACTACAATTGAAGACACAAAACAGCACCGCAGGATTTTGTCATGGTACCCCCATTAATTTGAATATTGAATTATATTAATTTGTATGTTGAAATACCTTTGTAGTTTTGTATATTGTTTACACGTCGCCTTTTAAGCTTTATTTTCTTTTTATGTATAAATACTCCTCCACATAAATACGAGCTTAACTAAGAAAAACATTGTGTACTGTTATAATTTGAAATGTTTTATTATTTTGTAATAAATAAAAAAATATACATAATCAGCAGTTGATTGCATATAATTAGATCGTGACAAATGGCTGCTAAACGCTACTTTGCATTTGTCAGGTTGACTATGGTTCGTGTTAATCTTAATTGTTTTTCCTCTTCATACCTAATTGCATCTTGTAAAAGTAATTAGTATTTTCCATCGAAGGGTAATCTCGAACACGAGCAATTATTTTTATGTGAATTATTAGTTATACTTGCCAGGTTGCACTACGAATGTCACACAAGGTTAAACGCAACGATCGTTATAATCTATGCGTGAAGCTAGCGATGATTTAATTATTTTTTTTAAATACGCGTTTTGCAAGTTATGCTTTACAATATTAAGTGCGAAGCGTAATGCTACATCACTATTTTGATTAATCTTTATAACGAATTGGTACACATTATGAATTCCAAAAAATGAGCTTTAGATAAATTGAAAGGTTTCCTATCGTTTCGCTTGAGTAGAATACAAAAAAATTACTCAATATAAAATATAAATGTAAGCTAATTTTTTTTCAAAATAAATTTATGATCGCGTAAAGGAAACAACTTTAAAAAATACAGTATTATAGCTATGATTATCTGTGACAGTTTCACTTGATTAATATATTTGCTCTCTTATAAAATTATTTACAAAATAATTAAAAACCTGTTTTGTGCTTGAAATCGAACGTTTCTAGACTCCGTTTGTCAAGCAATTTTAATGCCTATTACCTACAATATAAGGTATACCAAGAAAATGCACATTTTTGGCTTGTAGCTTCCTCTTGACCTAGTTTTTGTTTCATCACTTTTAATGACTTTATATCAGCTTTTATAGGTCTGTTGAATTCTTATTTTGAAGATTTATCATGGAACCGGTGAGCTGGTATAAATACACGGAGGAAACTTCTAGATCAAAAATATAGCCAATTTATTAAAAATCTCTTTAAATTTTTTGTATTCCTGTTAAAAACGGGATTGCAGGCCATTAACGAATGAAGTGATCCTAAAAACTTTTAGCAAAATACCAATGTTTGTTACAATGTCCGAACACGTGTTCGTAAAATTCCTCACATTTTTGCATTGCTTCCTGATATATTATTAAGACCAACGCAGGTGGATGAACACGTGTTCCGATATTATTACGAACTTACCAACACTTTATGAGGAAGCGGCTTTCAGTCCCGTTTTTAACAGGATTTCTAATAATTTTAAGAGATTTTCAATTAATCAGCATTACTCAATTTTCTTCGGGTAGCCAGGTACTTTTCAACCTTTTTCTTTCCAGTTTCCTTCTGTTCAGTCTAACAACATAAACCAATATGGTTATTGATAATAGGTATGGGACTTTCCCAACTGCTCCGAAAAGCTAGGAGTAGTTGGGACTATTGTGCGGTATCCACATAAAATTACATAATTGTATCAGCTGTATCCGTCATTTCATTGCTTTGCAACTGCATTCCACGGCATGTAATTATTAGTGACACTGCAATTAAAAGTCACAATCACATGCGTAGAATAATTCTGTCAACCACTGTAACCATATTAACAATTATATTTCATAATAGCTTCAAAAATAATAAATTACAGCGTTTGGTTTGGACTCGTTCGGTAATTAAATTAATGTTAACCCTTTCGTACCGTACGTATACGAGGGTGGTCTTAAAAGTTTCCGACCTCAACGCAAAGATGGCGGTACTCGTATTTTAAAATCCATCGATTTCAGGTTTTTTTCCTCCCAATCTAGAGTGAATAAGAATCGGCGGTTTTCATTTTCCAATAATTGCCGGCATTACTAGCTTTAAGCTGATCTATTTCGTAGATTCTATTCTTAAAGCATAAAGTTGAATCGACTCAATCTCTGGTTCTATGAAATAGACCATAAAGTTACATAATAGATATATTATAAGGTATTTTAATTAAAGTTATTTTTTATGAGAAAACCGCGCATGAGTTCCAACTGTTCCCAACCGTTTGGAGCCAGTGAGACTATGGAAATGAGATGAAAAAGAGGAAGGTTGGTAAGTACCAGTCTATTCAGATATGGTCACCAAACACGTCCAAAGCCATTTCAAGCAGCCTTGCAATTCTGGATGGTGGTCTCTCACCGGGGAGAAACTGAGAGTATCTTCCACATTGGAACGTGCCGCAAGAATACTATATATTATTTGAAATTAATAAATTGTGAAATAACACAACTTAATCAATTTAAATTTACTTGCGCACTCTGGGATTTGAACCCGCGACCTTCGGCTTGCTAGTCGAGAGCCTTACTCCTCTATCACGGAGGCCAGCATTGGTAGAGTTATAAAAAAAATGGTATACCAACATTTTTTCAATAGTTTATAAGTTATTGCTACTTTTATTTGAAATAACAATAAATCTCGGAGAGCTTGTTTAAGAATTAAGATACAATGACAAATAGTATTACTATGTTGCATGTACCAAAAATGTGACATTTTAATAAAATTTAAAACGATTACATCAATATATTACTGTGATTTTTGGTAATAAGTTGGGTTTTCAAGCGATAGATGGCACCAGTCATAAAGCTAAAGTCCCAAAGGCAGACACGTGTAACACAGTTAAGGAATTGAGGATTTTTTTTTCTAATTTTGGTAACCCTGATTGCCTAGTTTCGGATAATGGAACAGCATTTTCTAGTGTAGAATTTAAAGAGTTTCTTAAAGGAAATAACATATAATTTTTAACTTCTCCGGTAGAGCACTGTTATGATTTGCACAAACTGCACAGTTATGTATATCCACTCGTGGCCCCCGAAAAACGGAGCACGCATTGAGGGCATGTTAGCTCACCAATACATACACGTACATCGGAGATATCTCCGCCGGACACGGATCACACGAGGGCTATCAACCAATCCGATATCGTAAAATATCCCTTCCACTTGCGCCCGACGCAGGTCAAGTACTTGCAGCTAGCTAGCCACCCGCCAGTTCACCGCCGGCCCCCGTTGAGTTCAACACGATGCATTAGTTCGGAGTTAACATTTGCCGCCAAATTGGTGTCGCTGTAAATATGGACCGGCGTGCATACGTTTTATGACGTGCCGCGTCTATAGACTCAGTTTATCACGTCCAGGGAATCTTCAGCCGACTACACCATCATGGATATGATTGCGTCATATCCCTGGGCCGCGGCCGTGCACCCGCCGCCGCCCACGAGGTTCCATCTGCAGGCTTTCGCAGCCCGCCGCCCAAGCTCCCGCCCTTCGCTCTGCCGCCGCTCTGCCGCCCACGGGGTTAGCCGCCCAGGCCGCCCCTGTGCCGCCCTTCGCCGTAAGCCGCCCATCACCGCTCCAGGCCGCTTCTGCGCCGCCCTGTAGGCGTCGTATCCCCGCCTTCCGTCAACAACCGCCTAGGCACCCTGTCTATGGCACCTGCTGACCGATTCACCGCCTCCGCCGTAATTTACACGTGAGCTAATATTGTACCTATGTCCCTCAGAGCCATTAGATAAAGTAGATTGCCTAGTAACAGTCAGGCCTTAAAAAGCTATGTACCTTTTTTAGATCTGTCTGATAACCTGTTTTATATGTACAATAAACACTCATATCAAGAGACTTGTTTCATTGGGAGACTGACTTTATCCACACCCTGAAAGATTGGAGTATCAAGCTCTGCTGCCTGACTTGTGCGGCGATGGCTAATTGTGTAACTCACCTGTATTATATTACATG
This sequence comes from Hesperophylax magnus, assembly GCA_026573805.1. Taxonomy (NCBI): domain Eukaryota; kingdom Metazoa; phylum Arthropoda; class Insecta; order Trichoptera; family Limnephilidae; genus Hesperophylax; species Hesperophylax magnus. Next base: position 3,382,810 of record JAIUSX010000184.1, on the reverse strand, counting down.
GCTACGTAGCAAACAACAAATGTAGCATACAATGTGGTATATCCAAATGGGTGTACCCAATTTACCACAAGTCCTACACTTTCCATCAAACCACAAAAGAAGAACAATTAAGCCATGTTCACAATCGTACAATGTTATACATAATGATATTCTGGTTAGAGAATATTATACGCTTATGCGATTGACCAAAATCAATCCATATTCGCGTTTTTCACAATGAAATTCTTAAACTAGACATGGTTTTTTATACACAAAATTCCTGTTAGGGAATATGTACGCTGATTGTATCATGCGATTGACCGAAATCAACCCATTTTTGCGTCACTTACAATGAAATTCTTGACACTATACAAAACAAGTGTCAATACACATGTTATGTTATTTCTTATTATCCATTGATAATTTTGAAAAACGGAAAAAAAGATTCTACTCAAGATTTTAACGATATATTCTCATTTTTTGTCATGGTTTGTCTGGTTTGCTAATAATTCTTAGGCATATAGACCAACCTCTCGTTTCGCATATAAATTATTAAGGTCAACGCTACCAAAACCTCCCATGTAATTAATTCTAAGGCTAATATCATCCTATAACATTTAACGATTTACTTCCTGTAAACCGTACAGCGCTGTACCAGGTGTTAACAAGAAACACCCGCACGTCGTAACGATAACGTTCGACAAAATATTCAGACCACTCATAAAGTGTTCTTCTCACCAAATAACCAGACAAAACCCACAATGACCTTAAGTGCAATTATCAACCCACTTCTTTGGTTAAGATTCAATAATGTCCCAAAATGACATAAATATGCAACCTCCATTTGTCCTTAATGACCAACAATTTAGATTTCCAACCAATCTAAGACATAATTACGTTATCTTTACAAAAACCATTTCTTCTCACCGGGTATATACTATAATTCATCTTCCTATGAGAAATATACACACCACACTTGACATGGCGTAGCACATATTACAAATAACACAGTTTTTTTTATTTTGTCTCAACTTTATGAAGGACTTTACACGCTATTTCTTTTTATTGATACCGAAGCAATCAAATACGTGTTTACAAAAAATACAATTCACACCATACTTGACATGGCGTAGCATATGATACAAATAACACAGTTTTTATTTCGTCTCAACTTTATGAAGGACTTTACACGCTGGTTTTTTTTTTTACCATATTGATACCGAAGCAATCAATTACGTGTTTACAAAAAATACTATACACAACCCACAACTAATTAACAATTAGTTGAGGAACAATTTACACAATTATAATTTACAAACATATTACATACACTCAACAACTACTGTGTGTGATAATTCAATTCTTGTTACATAAGACTTATTTGAGTCTTTTCAATTTAATAACCGAGATCTACATAATCCGATTCCTATAGTTTGGCTTCCTTAAAAATAAACGACACGTATTCACTACGCAAGAAGAAGGAGAGAGAAAAAAAAATTCCAGAAAAAACAAATAATTGGTAGGTAACCAATTAAATACAAAAAAACATTTGACATAATTTCTATACAAGAGAATGTCCGAACAAAACCCACATAACAGGGTTTTTCTTATTTAAACTATACAATTTTTATAACACAAGACATTTGAGTTATAATAACTTCTATTTCACAATAATTACAAACGTTATGAATGAATTTGATTTTTTATTGTTATATTCTGTTGCAAATCAAGTTACAGTTACGAGAAAAAAAAATTATTATTCCTATTAGAAGGTCTGCTAGCGTCCTAGACAGCCAACTTTATAGAGAACAAAGACGAAAGAAACATCGTGGTTATTTTGTCATCCGGAACAAGATCCACTCAAAGGTTCATGACGCCCTTGAGTTAATACAAAACGAATGACAGCATTCCCTCTACTATTCACTATTAAAAAAAGAACGCGAACGAAATAGTATTCAATAATTATTACGTATTTTAACTGCAAAAAAATATATCATGCAACTGCTTCGCGGCGAGTTTGACAAATCCCTGTTATTATTATTACTTCCTGTCTGTAAATATCCTTTGTTGCGACGCGGGAATGAATCCTTTGTCGGCATCTTAATAATTGTGAATTTTTAAAACATATTAGTTTACCGATCGAAGCGTTTTTGTTTTTGACCGATAATCTATTTTCTGTGTAATATTATTTTCTGCTGCAAGTTTTTATTCTGATCAACTATTTATTTTCTGTTATATTACTTTTGCGGCAAGTTAATATTTAATTGTCGCAACGTGATTGTATGTGTAATGACCGCACGAATTTCGACTCCATGATTTTATTGAAAGAACGACCGAGAAGTTTAAAAGAACAATCAACACGTTAATTGTTTATGAAAGTGAATTAAAACAATAACTGGATTTAATTCGACCGAAAATTGATACTTTGGAAGTTCTTTTGAGTATTTGAATAATTCCAACTTATGACAATGAAACAGATAAGCAAAGCTTAACCTGACAAAAAAATGTTTCTTTAAAGAAACAATTAATTGCATTCCAAAATTGAAATAACCCATTTATCCCTCGAGAACGACCAACATTTAATGTTTATTACGACGTAATTTCGCGTGTTCACACCACCGACGGCAGATTTAATATACTACGTATGCGTAACGGCGACGAACACAACACAGAAATGAACTTCACACACAGCTGTGGATAATGCATATTAGTAGACATCAATATTACAGTAATACAAAGCAACAAAAGACATATTTCATCGGGCTAACTGACTATCCAGGTTGGGCGCCAGTGTTACATTGCTACGTAGCCATGTAATATAATACAGGTGAGTTACACAATTAGCCATCGCCGCACAAGTCAGGCAGCAGAGCTTGATACTCCAATCTTTCAGGGTGTGGATATAGTCAGTCTCCCAATGAAACAAGTCTCTTGATATGAGTGTTTATTGTACATATAAAACAGGTTATCAGACAGATCTACAAAAGGTACATAGCTTTTTAAGGCCTGACTGTTACTAGGCAATCTACTTTATCTAATGGCTCTGAGGGACATAGGTACAATATTAGCTCACGTGTAAATTACGGCAGAGGCGGTGAATCGGTCAGCAGGTGCCATAGACAGGGTGCCTAGGCGGTTGTTGACGGAAGGCGGGGATACGACGCCTACAGGGCGGCGCAGAAGCGGCCTGGAGCGGTGATGGGCGGCTTACGGCGAAGGGCGGCACAGGGGCGACCAGGGCGGCTAACCCCGTGGGCGGCAGAACGGCGGCAGAGCGAAGTGCGGGAGCTTGGGCGGCGGGCTGCGAAAGCCTGCAGATGGAACCTCGTGGGCGGCGGCGGGTGCACGGCCGCGGCCCAGGGATATGACGCAATCATATCCATGATGGTGTAGTCGGCTGAAGATTCCCTGGACGTGATAAACTGAGTCTATAGACGCGGCACGTTATAAAACGTATGCACGCCGGTCCATATTTACAGCGACACCAATTTGGCGGCAAATGTTAACTCCGAACTAATGCATCGTGTTGAACTCAACGGGGGCCGGCGGTGAACTGGCGGGTGGCTAGCTAGCTGCAAGTACTTGACCTGCGTCGGGCGCAAGTGGAAGGGATATTTTACGATATCGGATTGGTTGATAGCCCTCGTGTGATCCGTGTCCGGCGGAGATATCTCCGATGTACGTGTATGTATTGGTGAGCTAACATGCCCTCAATGCGTGCTCCGTTTTTCGGGGGCCACGAGTGGATATACATAACTGTGCAGTTTGTGCAAATCATAACAGCACCCTCAGAGGAATGGGTTAGCTGAAAATGCGGTAAAAACTATGAAAAGTTTTTTAAAAAAATTATGGTTAGGGATGATTTTCAAGTAAATTATAAAAATAGATTATTTGAATTTTTATCTGATTATCGGAATTCACCACATTGTACCACTGGATTAGAACCGGCAATCTTGGTGTTTGGTAGGAGACTGAAATCAACTTTCAGTAGTTTAATCTCCCTTAATTCAACAACAAAAGACATATTTAAAATCATATCTTTTGTTGTTGAATTTAGAATGTAAAATGGTGTTAAAGTGAAATATTTAAAATCTTGTGATAATGATGCATTGTAATTTTTGTAGCCTAGGGTTTTAGATTAGGTCGGGGAGGGTGTGATGTTTGGTAATAAGTTGGGTTTTCCAGCGATAGATGGCACCAGTCATAAAGCTTACTCCAGAGTCCGACAGATGTCGCTAGAGTGTAGCAATTGCCTGTGGGATATTATTGCCAGACAACAAGCTTCTAGAAACAGAGAATTACCAACCCTCGGGTAATGAACAGTGTAGCTAAATCCAGACTTATTTATTGTAACGTAAATAAACGCAATTATAGTAAAGAACCATTTACTTTATCAAAGAGTTCCCAACATAGAAATCTGCAAGTAAATCAGGGATATAACAATTACATACTTAAAAACTACCTTCAAAACTTACACCAAAAAAAATCTGGGTTTATAAATACGGTCAATATTAAACACAAAATTACTTTTCAAAATATAAAACTGGCTACCGCCTGAACTAGTTCTTAAAAAATCTTTAGCTATATTCTGTAAAACATCCAATCTGGCGTAATAAAGGTTTGTTAAATAAAAAAATGCTTCACTTAACTGTTCATGTTTATTTTGACTAACATCAACAAAGTTACTATATATTGCTCTGTAACTACTTTCATAGTTCCTTAAACCCCCGCATATCCAATTTCTACCGATTTATAACAAGTTTCTCGTTAACTCTTTAAGTTTTTAAGTACAAAAAAAAAATTGCAGATAATATCTTTAAATTTCAAAATGATTAAAAACACGTTTTGTCCTGTTATTTAGGACGGGTTGTTTCGGAGAATTCGAACAATTTATCAAATTTCAAATTTGATTTTCACGTTCTGTGAATTTTTTCAAGTTCTCTTATTATGTCAGTTCTGTCAAGCAGCTAGCCTATAATGATATAATAACAGAACTTGAATAGAACTTTCACAGAACCCGAAAATGATTTTTTTAAATTTGATGAATTGTTCAAATTCTTCGAAAAAACCCATCCTTAATATGTTATGGGCATGAAAAAAATCAGAGAATCTTTAAATTCAACTAAAGCATTTGTCGAGAGATTAATGCTCTATTTCAAACGAGTTGTTTTATTAAATATATTTTCACCATTTTCGCTTAATTATTATCGTTTTTTTTAATATTAGCGCGCTCCCTCTAACATTCCTATTTGCATATCCCCCTTTAAAACCATCTTTGAACGCTTACTTCGGGGCCTTAAGTACTTATTTTGTACTCTTGTTAAAATATCCCACTATAATATACAAATTATTATTTCTTATTAAATACATTAGAAGATAAAATAAACGATTAAACCATTTTATTCAAAACACTAAACTTTTATTTCGACTGTTGCGAACTACCGCATCTTGTAAACATACACACACCCACAATAACAACACGACAAAATACATTATTCTACTGCAGCATACCCAAACGCAACTATATTGCCTATTCCCCTATACTGCGGCTTTACACTAAGAGAAACCAATACTTTGTGATTTTGACTTATTTAATGTTAACTTGGCGAACTTTGAGGATCATAAAATATAAATTCGAACACTACTCTTAAAAAATTGTATATTTTAATTTTATTATTTATTATTATGTATCAAAATTTTATGTCATCTTAAAGTTATTTTACGTAGGTACATGTAAAAACCCTCCGGACGTTAAATAAATAAAAATGGCTCGCAAAGCCAGTGATAACAGTTATTGGACAATGAAAACCGTCAATTTTTATTCGCTCTAGACTGTGAGCAAAAAATTTTTAATCTGTGTGCTTTCCAATATACACACGGTACAAAAGGGTTAATTTTTAAATGAAAGTAAGAATGATTTATGTAAGTATTGAATAAACTACATAATTTTTTTTCTATTAACACAATGTTCGATATTCAACAATAAAATTTAGTTATGTTATGTTTGAACACAGCCAGTTTTAAATCAGGTCTAAAAGGGTTTATAGGGCAGAGGGCAAGTCACGACGATCAATGGCATTCGAATCCAGAAGTAGCGAGTTCGAATTTAATATGTGTTTCATTTCATTTCAATATAAAGTAGCTACTTGTAGGTTTTGATAAGCTGAAAGTACTTATTATAGGCACACATTTCAAATATAGAATTATAAACTAATTTATTTGTGGGTACATACCTACTTTATCGCTTGTCTGAATCGTTCCCACAATCAGTTACAATTGTTTTGAAACGAAGCAAATAATAGTTCTGGAGTTCATTGAACTGGAGTTAACACAGATACATTCGCGGCACGTTACATAGTGGTACATACTCTCGGTATCGCCCTGGTCAAAGACCACCTGGTGAGGATGAAAATAGTGTGGAGGGAAAGGAGATGGGAAAAGGCAGGTGGGAAAGTACCCAGCTGTTCAGATCTGGTCACCAAACTTGACGGCTAATACCATATAAGGCAAGGTTTGGATTCTGAACGATTTAATACATTATTACCTATTATAATAATTAAGAATAACGCGACCTTTGGAATCGCAGTCCAGGATCTTAAGGCTCCGTAGTAAGCGTTCAAAAAGAAGAAGAAGATGGTTTGTAAGGGAGATATGTAAATACGAATGTTAGAGAGAGCGCGCTAATCAACGATAATAAATATGCGAAAATTGTGAAAATATTTAATGAAACACAACTCGTTTGAAATAGAACAAAAATCTCTCGAAAAATGGCTAAGTTGCATTTAAAGAAAAATTGTGAATTTTTTCATACCTGTAACATGTCTAATACTAGAAAAAATGTGTTTTTAATCATTTTCGGAGCAAACTTTGCAATTTTTTTCTATCTAGGGAATTTCATATAATTACCATTCCGGAATTACAAATGTATAGACATTATCATAGAAAATAACAGCAATTCTTTTAGGAAATTAAAACTTAAGAGGAAGCTACAAGCCAAAAATGCGTATTTTCTTGGTATACCTTATATCGTAGGTAATATGCATTAAAATCGCTTGACAAACGGAGTCTAGAAACGTTCGATTTCAAGCAAAAAACTGGTTTTTACTTAGTTTGTAAATAATTTTATAAGAAAGCAAAAAAGTTAATCAAGTGAAACTATCACAGATAATCTTAGCTATAATACTGTATTTTTTAGAGTTATTTCGTTTATGCGTTCATATTTCTGTTGAAAAAATATTTTTTTAGTAGTTTACATTTATATTTTAATAAATAAAAGTAATTTATAAGAGTAATTTATTTATTTATTTGTATTCTACTCATAAAGCATATTTTTGGTATTCATAATGTACACCAATTCGTTATAAAGATTAATCGAAATAGTGATTTGGCATTAAGCTTCGCCTTAAAGTGTTCAAGAGAAACATTCTATAAATCGGTAAAATTCCGAAAATGGTGGCTTTACCATTTAACCACGGAGGCAGTCTTTAATTAGAGTTTGATTAAACCCAACAATAAGGGATTCTTTCGAAACCGGGGTTTAAGGGTAAACGTAAGGTACGTTATAATCTACGCGTTCATATATGGCGTAAATTGAATTATTGTATGAAAATATGCTTTTGCAAGATATCTTTCTTGAAAGAATTGCGTTTTATGCGGAAAAAACTGTTTATTCTTTTATTTATATTATGTATATACGCCTAAAAAGGGTTTTACATAAAAGTGATACATGATGCAGTATACATAGGAGAATATCTGTAAAATACAGGAGGAGACTGACAGTAAATAGATGTAATCCATTGTAAAGTAGGTATAAAATACACAATTGTAAAATTGTGAATACAAGTATAATGAGAAAATATTAAGAAATAATTTTAAAAAAAGAAAACTAAATATGAAGCAATATTAGTAAAACGTAAGAGTAACATAAAGTAAAAAAGAAATTACAACAACACTACTTAAAAGACATTAAAACTAATTTGCCAACGCTACTCTAATTTGTAGGATTCGGCAAAGTGTTGGTATAGATCAGAGGTTCCCTAAGTGGTCTATATGGACCCCCAGGGGTCGATATCGGCTTGCTGAGGGTCTATGTCAGCGAGAAAAAAATTTGGGGTCCACGAGATTCAAATGGGGGTACATACGAGCGGACCCCCATTTATCTCAAGTCAACATTTAGGAGTTCCGTAAATGACACAGTAGACCTAACACAAATATAATAGACTGAGAAATTACTTATTTGATATTTGCATTTTTATATTTCGTAAGGTTGTTGATTGAGGTATATACATAGAGTCTACGTTACTTTTGTCGTCAGAATTAATATATTCAAGCAAAACATTGCACATTGGAAGCCGCGAATTTTCCTAGTTGGGAACTTGTTTTTGAAAAACGTCCAGGGATAATAATGACTTTCAACATTTAAATGTACTTTATACAGACTTCAAAACTAAGTTTGAGGACATTTTGACTATCGAAATCGAACATTGGAAGCAGCGAATTTTCCTAGTTGGGAACTTGTTTTTGAAAAACGTCCAGGGTTAATAATGACTTTCAACATTTAAATGTACTTTATACAGACTTCAAAACTAAGTTTGAGGACATTTTGACTATCGAATTTTCCTAGTTGGGAACTTGTTTTTGAAAAACGTCCAGGGTTAATAATGACTTTCAACATTTAAATGTACTTTATACAGACTTCAAAACTAAGTTTGAGGACATTTTGACTATCGAAATCGAACATTGGAAGCAGCGAATTTTCCTAGTTGGGAACTTGTTTTTGAAAAACGTCCAGGGTTAATAATGACTTTCAACATTTAAATGTACTTTATACAGACTTCAAAAATAAGTTTGAGGACATTTTGACTATCGAAATGGAACGTTGAAGAATCGGAAAACATGTGACAAAAAGAAATGACCGGAATAAGCACTGACAAAGAACTTAAGGGGCAGTTCTGTAGGGCCAGCTACATAAAGAAATTCCCGTTGCTTATCCTGCTTCATTTTCATTTGGTGTAATACATCACAAGGATGCCCCTCTCTGCACAATGTAAAGACAGAGCAACTATACCGCCACCCGGTTGTTGAAAAAAAAAATGATTATCACATGGGATGTTAATAGTTTTAGGAAAATTCAATATTCGGCAGGCAGGGGGTCTACGGAAAAAAAAAAATTTGGCAAGTGGTCTACGGGGAAAAAAAGTTTGGGAACCTCTGGTATAGATTATGCTTAATTCTATAAATGGAGTCAATAAATAAATCAATAGCACCCCCATACTTGTTGCCGAGATCATGCATCTTATTGGTCAGTGAGTGTGTCTGATAGTTGGTCGTGTATGTATTGCAGAAGAATGATATGTTTTTCTTGTATGCCTAGTCGGCACATGGAAATTATTAGTGGCAACGATGGCAGGACTATCAATTAAGTTGTTAATGACTCTGTGTAACACAACCAGGTCATATTCATATTCATTTTACGTATGTACAAGCGCAAACAAATAATTCGTCTTGATATTGTAAAACATAACTCGTAAAAAGTGTATTTTCGGAAAATAAAAAATGAACGCCATCTATGAACGCATAGATTCTAACATACGTTACGTTTAATAAAATTACCGGATAAAACAAGGTATTCATAATTGAATCAACATTGGCCGTGAGAATCGAATCATATCAAAGATATGGCGTCGTTTAATTTAAATTGCAGAGTCGTTTTCCTGCGTAATTCAATTCCTTGATTCAGTATTGCTTTATCAGTAGTCGCATGTGAACGTCCATGACTTATAAACAATAATATAATAGTTCATTATCTTTAAGAGTGGTGTTTGTTTGTGAGTTTCATTTGGATATCAGCAACAAACAAATACATTGGTAAAATATTTTGCATAAGTTTCATAACATTATTTTTGTTATATTAAAAATTTTATGAAATTTTTCTTTTAATTTAAAATTGTAAATGAAAATAAATCTTCCTGGTTTCACATTATATGTGATACTAGCTGACATGTACCCGGCGTTGCTCGGGGATTTATAAATGGCTTGTGTTAAGGTTTTGAGGTTTTTTAAGATAAACAATTCGGTAGTACAGTATTTTGATGTATCTCTTAAGGTTTAGCCAGCGTAATTTAAGCGTCCGAATTTTTTTTACTTGATTACAAATCATCAACTTTTCTCTCATTTCTATAAATATAGTTTGTATGTATTATTATTGTAAACTTTTCAGAAGAAGTTCTCTAAATAATAGTGAAAATGTTATTAAAATCCGTTGCGTAATTTGGAAGAACTAAGCGCACACACAAAAGTACAGATAAATAGTACAGACTTTGTTTTGTACTATTTAGAGACTTGTACATGGAGTTCGCTGATTTATTAAAAAAAAAGATTTAAAACCTCTTCAAATTATTGATAATCCGATTAAAAACTGGACTGCAGCCCGCTTCCCAATAACCTTTAGTAAATTCGTTATAATATCGGAACACGTGCATTTGTCTCAATAATATATAAAAACGAAATGCGAAAATGTTAGGATTTTTTTGAACACGTGTTCGGACATCGCGACAAACATTAGTATTTTACTTAAAGTTTATCAGGAAACCTATCAATTCATTCGGCCTGCAATGCGGTTTTTAACCGGATAACGAATAAGTTGAAGAGATTCTTTAAAAAATTGGCAATATTTTTTTTCATTAAATTTTCTCCGTGTGTACAAGGTGTCCGAAGGTAAAGTGCCTAAACTTCGGGAGGTGATTCTGCATGATGTAAGAATAACTTTTTTACGAAATTTATTTTTTTTTCCATACAAACAATTAAACAAACTAACTCAAAACTTTGGAATTTCGAAAAAAGTTTTTAGAAAAAAATTTAGAATCACCTACCGAACTTTGCACTTTACCCCAGGACACCTTGCATTTTACCTTAAATATGTTTACTACTCTATACCAGTCAAAAATCTAGGAATATACATAACTTGTCAACAAGAAAAGTTGTTATGCATATTTAGAGAAATTTTGTTTTTCTGCAGAATCAAAAAATATTACACATTTCAAATACAATCGACTTGTTCAATGATGTTATTGGTAGGTATTTTATAGCTTGTCCTGATTTTAAGAGATTTTTTTGAATAATATGATATTTTTCACAGTTATATTATTTTTATCATTGTTATATTATTATGGTACATCAGTTCCAATGTTTAAAATGTCACACATGTACGAACGACGAAATTACAATGTTTTATTACAAACCAAATATTATGGAAGTACACACAAATATCATTAGTTTCAATTTTTTAAATGTCACACTCGTGCGTACACACAAGGAAAATCTATTTACATAAAATAGCATGTCTATATACGTTTACCCTACGGACTCAAAATTACTGGATGAATTTCACACAGTTTGTTCTTATTAATGCCAGGAGTGTTTAGAGAATGGTATTAATGGTTTAAGAAGTCGGGGACGCCTGAGGAACAGTTAAAGCAATATCTCTGCACCGAAAAGAGTGAATTAAAATCGATGTAATATAGTTTTTTAACAGTAACATTGTAGTGTATAGTAGTGATGGTGAAGAATCCACATTATTACCCTCAGCAGTACCATGACCCTTAAGAGGAAGCTACAAGCCAAAAATGTGTATATTCTTTGTATACCTTATATTGTAGGTAATAGGTATTAAAATCGCTTGACAAATGGAGTCTAGAAACTTCGATTTCAAGCACAAAACTGGTTTTTATTTATTTTGTAAATAATTTTAATAAGTTGTTTCCTTAACGCGTTCATACATTTCTATTGAAAAAAAAATTGTGATTTAAATTTTTTTATTGAGTAATTTATTTTTTTATTTGTATTCTACTCAAGCGAAACGATAGAAAAACGTTCAGTTTATCTAAGCATATTTGTTGGTATTCATAATGTACACCAATTCGTTATAAAGATTAAACAAAAATTGTGATTTGGCATTAAGCATCGCCTTAAGGTGATTTTTCTCAAAAACAGCGCTATATAAATTATCCCATTATTATTGTAACCTACATATATGTAGTTAATCACAGAATTTGTGCACTGAAAAAAAATCTGAAATTGTAAATAAAGTTTAAAAGTAACGAAATGGAATGTATAAAAATGATAAAAACCAGTACAAATTTTGGTGAAAATTCCTTTTGATGCTGCAGAAATTACTAACTAACCATCAAGCCGTTTCTCCGCAGGGGTAGGCAGAGAGGACAGACAGCAAAAACAACTTGGTCTTAGCACACACTTCTTGCCTCATTCACATTCATGCATCGTCTCATACATACTCTTCTATTATTCTGACTCTTGACATGCCCGACTCGAGTATCTGATTCACTTGATTGTGCCATGTCTTCCTCAAGCGTCCCTGATCTGTCACCATTCACATTAGTGTCATATATCCTCCTTACACTCCTTTATTCGCTCATTCGCTCTACATGCCCAAACCATCTAAGTGTCCCTTTCTTGATCTTGCTCATTACGCTTACATCAGCCTTGCACTCTTTGCGGATCTCCACATTCCTCACACGATCATACATAGTTTTACCACACATACGCCTCAGGGATCTCATTTCAACAGCATTCAATCTACTTTCATCCTTTCTTTGCCAGTTCCATGCCTCACTTCGATACATCAGGGTAGGTACCAGCACTCCATTGTGGACTGCTAACTTCGCTTCTTTGGACAATTTTTTGTTAGCGCCAACTGCGTTCAGTCCTCCATTAACGGAGTTACCTGCATTTACCCTTCTTTCAATATCAGCCTATGGCGTATATAGACCGATTCGTGATTTTTACTGGACTTGATGATCATCATGAATAGAATCATAGAATCCTGTATGAATGCAAGACTTTTGTCCAATATTGGTTTATGTCAGTCGCTTCAGAACGCTTTTAAGATCGAGATGAGAAATTATTCCCGATTCTTTAAACCCTTCTGCTAAATTTCCAGGTGTCTTAGGGCGGACTGTTTCACAAAATTTGAATAATTCGTCAAATTTCAAAGTTGATTTTCAAGGATCTTTTCACTAATATATTTTATAATTATTGCTGAAAAAAACAACACTACATTATATATTTTTTAATTACTTCGTATTATTTATACTATTAAATTTTAATCTAAATTCAATCCTCAGCAAGGGAGATTCGAGATCAGAGTGAAAATCATAGTGTCTATCAAGGCGAAGCTTAATGATAATTCACTATTTTGATCAATATTTATAACGAATTGGTGTACATTATGAATACCAAAAAATATGCTGTAGATAAATTGAAGATTTTCCTAACGTTCCGCTTGAGTAGAATACAAATAAAAAAAATAAATTATTCAATAAAAAATATAAATGTAAACTACTAAAAAATATATGTTTTTAATAGAAATGTATTAACGCGTAAAGAAAACAACTTTAAAAAAAATACACAATTATAGCTAAAATTATCTGTGACAGTTTCACTTAATTAACTTTTTTGCTTTCTTGTAAAATTATTTACAAAATAAATAAAAAAACAGTTTTGTGCTTGAAATCGAACGTTTCTAGACTCTGTTTGTCAAGCGATTTTAATGCCTATTACCTACGGTATAAGGTATACCAAGAATATACACATTTTTGTTTTGTACCCTCCTCTTAAAATAAAATAATAAATATATAATTATATTTATTTTTTAATAAATAATGTATTATTAAAAAAACGATAAGTATTAGTGAAACCCGGCGGGTCTGGAGGTTTTCGCGATAGCTCAGTAGTAGGTCACACCACGTGAAGTAAGTGAGTAGGTACCGCCAAGGACAAGTGACATATTGCAATGTTACTGTCTGTCCCTTCAACTATATGGATACGTGAAACCAAACGTGTTTTTGGCAGAGAAAGTGAATTTTTATTTATTTTCAGATGACATTTTGATAAATGTAGGTCGGGATCACGCCAATGCATTGTGTAGATGTTACTTGTCCAGTCTCCACGTGAGATAATAATTCGACCCGTTTTTATACAAATTTTGATATCCTTGCGAAAAGTCACTGAGAAACAAGCTTTTGTTTTGCCAACTTGTTGCTATTGCGAAAAAGGGAACAACAAGCTGTAAAATGGGTATTTGAAATATTAGAGAAGTTTGAAAAAAAACTATAAAAAAAATTTTACAGTGCTATTTTTATTCATTACTTCGAAAAAAACTCACTCTTTCATATTTTTTTAATAATTTGGCTTTAATTTTCTTTTGGGAAAATTAGTTTGAAATAACAAATTATTAGTGTGAAACAAAAATATAAATTGAAAAAATTTTCCGAAAAAAAATAAATGCCGCCGACGAGAATTTTTTGGTTCTCGGAATATTTTTTCAATTTATATTTGTGTTTCAGGCTAATAATTTGTTTTCATGTGTGTTTTGCATAAATACCTTGTCTTGTAAACATAAGTCTACCGTAAAATAGTTTGAAATATGCTGTATACAAGCAATGCAGTTGCGCGAGTAACATGCGCTGCAAGACGTATAAAAAAATAAATTTTACAATAAATAATGGTTATCTAAATTCCTTGGCGAAATTTGACCCTGAAAGACACATGTTCCATTGCCTAACCTTTAGGATTCGCCTTATCATTTTCACGACAACAACAATAATGATAATCACGGATTTTAAATATCCCGTTTAGTCCATCACACCTATAAAACACCGAATAAATTAGTAACAAACGGACCTCAACAACATCTTAGAGACCCCAAATTACAAAATAACCATAAAAGGTGCGAGTGTGAGAAATACATATGTTAAAATAAATTTATTACTTTATTTAATCAATGAAGAAGATATTACTACCATTAACTCTCAATGAAACGTGAAAAGACGAAGACAAAAATAAAATCAACATTTAATATATATTTTTTAAAGAAAGATAAATATTACCTACAATAACTCTTGGCAATACCACAAAGGTCAATCCAGTGCATTCTTCATCATTGATAATGTTCGGCTTCAACCAGAGCAAACCGGAATGACGTTCCGGATCATATAATACATCTGTTTTATATTCGTAAAGAAATAACGCAGTGAAAACATCCGATTCCGGAAATCATTACTATTTTTATTTTTTAATTAAAGACAAACAAACTTTAAATTACGGATAACATGAAAATATTTAAATTTCTCACCTATAAATGGAAAATATTACTTGCGCAATATATTTATTTATTTAATATCAAAGGTATAATATATAATATCAAAGTTATTTATTTTTCAAAAGAAGCAAACACATTGTGACTTGACATTTTAAATAATAAAAAAGTCCACTTATTGCCGATATTTTTATGAATAATTTTGAAAACAATATTTTTGAACTTAAAAAACCTTGTTAAAAAATATTTTACTATGGAGACGCTATGTAGACGATATCATATGTATTTGGGCGGGTACAGAGCGTCAGCTAAATTCCTTCCTATTACTCCTCAACTCCTTACATAAACAGATCCAATTCACACTAGAAGTAGGTATAAATTCGACACTCAACTTTTTAGATCTCACATTATCGATTATTGATAATAAAATTCAGTTTAATATTTTTAGAAAACCTACCTTCACAGACACTACAATCCATAATACGTCTAACCACCCTATTTCCCACAAACATTCGGCATTCCACTCTATGATCCACCGTTTAGTCACTACTCCTTTATCAAATGTTAATTACGCTAATGAGTTAAGTACAATTAAACTAATAGCACTTAATAATGGATATGAAATAGGCCTTATTGATAGAATCCTTACAAAAAAATTAAGATGTATTGCCATAAATAAATACGTCTACAGTAGTCCACCAACTCTCAACAATAATAACTCCAACCAGCAGTGGAGAAGAATTTTGTATATTAATAACCTTTCCTCTACATGTACAGTTAAATTCCCCCCAGAAATTAAACCAGCGTATTATACTAATAATAATCTAGGAAAATTTTTAATTAATGCCAAAGATAAAGAAGATGTTCTTAGCCACTCAGGCGTATATAAAATTAGTTGTAATGATTGCCCAGCATTCTACATAGGGCAAACATCACGCAATATAGAAACTAGAATAAAAGAACACCTAAGATGTCTAACCAGTTCGGGATTTTCAGAATTTGCAGAACATCTAATTATTAAAGATCATACTTTCAACCGTGACACGGGTATTAAAGTCCTTCACAAAAATGAGATAGGTTTACGACTTAACAACTTGGAAGCGTTGGAAATAAAAAAATCAGTCAATTCAAAGGCTGAAATTATCAATAATCAACTAAATTTAACGTTCAGCCCTATAATAAATATGTTTCCTGTTATCCCTAACTCCCCTCCCCCACTTCCCGCCCACAACTGATACTGTCTCTCTCTGTTTTTTATCTCTTTCTCTCTCAACTATTTGTTTATATATATGTGTATTATTCTGTATTTGTTAGTATTTTTATAACTGTCCTGATGATGGTACGGAGGTACCGAAACCGGTAGACGTTAAAAATTTCAATAAAGTGACTGTAAACAAAGTGTTTCCCTTTTTATTATTCAAAGGTATTTATTTATTTAATATACCATACGCAATAATTACACGTCACAGAATAACAATTAACTATGGCATTTGATCATAAAATGAGGACAGAAAGTATAAAATTAATACAAGCTTTAGAAGGAGATACAAGTACATACAAAATATTATAAACAAGCATTAGTAGACTTAGGTTTAATTAATAATTATTAAGAAGATATGATAGTATAGTCTTTTTGTACATAGATTATGTGCAGTTAAACAGATCCGCTACATCTGCATACCTAACTATGTAATCTAGTTACAAGCGAGTGTTTGAAATGCTCAATCCTGGAATTGTTAAATATAAACAGGGTTTTAGAACGAGTAGTTCTTATGGGTATATGAAATTCTATGAGGTTAATTAAATAAAGGCAATGATGGAGAACCATCGAACGTGGGTCCTAGCGAAACCAACTCAAACCAGCCCAGGACACTGAATCAATTTAAAAAAATTAAGTTTTGACCTACCAAATGTACAATTCATTGAAAATATAAAAAATACGGAATCCTCTACTAGACCCGGCATCCATCACACTAGATCGGATCAAAATGACATAAAAATATAAAACCACATTCGGACAAAGTAACTAATTGATAAAGTAATTTAATTTGCAACAACACTCCACAAAATCCTCCCTCTAGATACAAAAGTACCTAATAGAAAAGTTTAATGTTTTATTTAAATACACCAATATTTTTGAAGTGAAACTTCTTTACGCGCGTTATGCATTTTCGAGGACCGGAGTAAAACCGACTCATGACCGTCACGAAAAACGGGGATCATTTCGCTATAGGGGCCTAGCTAATATTATATACCTAGTTTAGGTCACTCTCCAAACTCAGCTTCGCGGTCTAGAGGCAGAGCGCCCGATTGTCGTCGTAAAGAACCGAGGTTCGATCCTCGCTTTAACTATTTTTTTTTTCTTATTGTGATTTTTTTAATACGAGGTAAAGTGATAAAATGCTCTCGTGCTGCGACTTTGTCAGGCATACATATAAGAAAATATCTACATTTTTTTAAATAATTTTTTAAAAAATACATAAATTTGTTAATTTTAACCGATAGTCTCCCGAAATGTCTAAATCCATTTAGTGAGACTCTAGACCGGCAGGTGTTCACTCGAGTAATTGGCTAGAATTAACGGTCGATACGTATATGATATTTTTGTCGAAATATAGCTTACAAATCGAGCCGGTAGAGTCGCTCGGTATTTTGATTAATTATTTTTATTTTGAATCATTAAAATTACTAATCAAGGCCGATAACGCGACTAATTATTCTCGCAGACGTGCGTGACAAGTTTTTTTTAGTAAAAAACACACTCATTATTAATTAATATGCGGACGAATATACGGAAATATTTTTAAAAACGACAGATATGACTTCACACTGCCGATATATCTTCTATTCGACCCTATATAAAGCGTTAACGAGACGTTATGTGATATTATTCATTTGCCGTGTTTGAAAATGAAAATTTACACGTAAAAATTCAATTGAGGAGTACACGTTATACGCGGTTCTCGTCGCGCGAGATACCTCTCCTGGTGATCTAAAGGCAGAGCGTTCGACACTCGTTATGCAGGACCCGGGTTCGAATCCCATATTTTTATAACTTTTAATTTTTTTTATCACATGCTACTTATAAATATGTCAATATTAGGAATCTAGTTAAACGTTCATTTGTTAACAACACGCCTATAAATAAATTTATGCTTTTTAAAACTATAATGTACAGCATTCTGAATAATAATAATATGAAATGAAAAGAGAGAGAGAAGAATACTAAAAGTTTCACTTCCGTCGTGCGTAGGCTTGCCACACACTGTATTTTTTATGCTCACTTGTTTTACATTGTCGCTAAAAATAAGAACTTCCTGTATTTTTTTGAATAAATATAACTACGTCAATAAAGCATTTAATAATGTTTCAATAAGGTGGAACAGCTAATAAAATAATTACAGCCTTTGTTCAGTTACTGGTGGTACAAATGGAAAACTGGTAAATGAATCTACGTCACATTTTGAGTCGTTTTCATAGTAAACCTTTTTTAGATTTGAGCCATCGTTTTCGAATAAATCGAGTCCAAAGTTGGAATTTTTTAAAACTAAAAAAAAAATCATTGTCTTTGAAAAGGCGTCTTTAAGGAGGCGGTACGGCAGTACTGCCTTGAAACCTTATGCTACGTATACATACGCGAGCCGAACTGCCGAACTGAATCTCAACTTATAGGAAAGGAACAAAGCAACCGCAAAGGGCGCGAAACGCCGCTTGCAGTTGCTTCGTTTCTTTCCCGTAATTCGTGGATATAATATAACAATATATTGTTACTCTAAGCTTAAAACACGCACGGGTTTGTTCTAATTCTCTATTTAAACTCTAGTATTGCATCATAAAGCACACGGAAAAGGAAATACGCACAAAAGTAAATAAAGATATGTATATTAAGGTGGAGCGGTCTAGTATGGAGAATTTTTTTTTCGTAATATAGAATTCGGCATACGCGGGATTGGTGCTCCGTTATGTACTTATCTTAAATAAAAAAATATTTATTTATAATTACGACATCGCCACCACTTTGAATTTTTGATAAAAACACCGAAAACACCAATAATGTTCTCCCGATTCTTAGAAATGCTTATAATTATGTAAAAAAATTGAGTGTTTATTTATTACCTATGATATAATTACATTATTATTTTACAATATAATTATAAAGTAGGACTAAAGGAACAGTTAAACAGTTAAACTATGGGTACTTGTAATTGTGCGCTGCAGTAGGATAAATCAACTAATTTTCGAAGTTTGTGTTTATATCGACTGTTCTTTGAAAGTTGAACATTATGGCAATGTTAAGAAGTGAACTAACTTGTCTTGTATTCGGTTCTGGAAGTGATTTACCTTTGAATGTTTTGCCTACTTGTGAAGATGTATTACGATGTGTTTTGTGGGTGCACCATTCTAAAAAAGAACAATCTAAAGATACATATGAAGAAATTTCCGTGAAGTTAGAGGATATCTGGAATAGAGCGTCAATTCCCATTATTGACCACAGGAACATTACGAGACGAATTCGTACGTATTTATAATAAGTACTATAGTTTAGTAAATAAGTCATCCAAAAGCAGAAAAAAAATTACGGCTAATCTTCAAAAACTTTAACACATCAAAGAAAAAACCCCGTTTCTTTTTGATATAGCGACATTCAGATGCACATCTTTTGACTTATGTTCGTGTGAAAAGAAGCGAAAAATTCCCATCAAAGAACAAAAATTCCTACTGGATCAGCGAACGGATCGAAAAATGATGATAGGAGGTCTGGACCGAGATGCTACAAAAAAAAACATGAATTTATTGACAAGAAAACGTCATCATGATGAGTTTGAGTGCAAAAACAAATTAACTGACGCTATTCCTTCTTGTAGTTTAAACTTTAGACTCTCAAAAAATGTGCTTCGTCTTCAATTCCTCAAGAAATAATGCAAAATGAAGCACAACCAAATAATTTTCACCATGAGGTGAAAGACTTCCCTGTTGTGGCCAGAACATTAGAAAGATATTGTATTTCAGATCGAGCAGGAGCTGCAATTGTTTCCGCTGTATTACAAGATGTTGGCTTAATTTCACAGAACGATACATCTCGCGTTGTGTAAGGAGTAAAATTCGTCGAGCTCGAATGAAGAAAAGAACTGCCCTTACTATTAAGCCGTTAGTAATCGATTCCAATCAATTTGGTTTATACTTCGACGAACGGAAGGACAAAACTTTAAGCATGGAGGACAACCGGCGAAAAATAATAACTGAAGAACACGTTAGTTTAGTAAAATAATAGGTAGCGAGTACATGGGACACATTTCATTAAAAACCGGAAAATCTGAAGCAATAAGTAATGGAATTATTTCATTACTGTCTTCGAAAGATATTGCTTTGGAAAAAATTGTTGCAATTGGATGCAACGGAACTGAAGTTAATACGGGGTACAAATGAGGTGTTATTCGGGGCATTGAATCACATCTCAAACGGCCTATACAGTGGATTGTCTGTCAATTACATGCAAACGAACTCATTTTGCGACATCTCTTTGAGAACATCGATGGAACCACGAAAGGACCGCAAAATTTCACTGGAATTATTGGTAAATCTTTAAATAAGTGTGAACAACTTCCTGTCGTGAAATTTAAAATCATTCAATGTTCATTACCAAGTATGACAAATATACAGGATTTAAGTACAGATCAGCTGTATCTACTGAAAATGTGTAAAACTATTGACTCCGGATTCTGCATTGAAAATTTACCAAAAACAAATCCCCGTAAAATTGTACCTACAATCCAGGTGGCTCACTACAGCGAATCGGATTCTTCGGCTTTACATTTCTACCCTAAAACTATAAAACAATATGGTAACTTTAACGACATTTGTATTAACAGTTTACGCACCTATGTGGTTCAACATTAAGACCAAACCATTATGTATTTCCGGTGCAAGGCATTTACACGAAACAATAGTGCTTTCGTGGTATTTGCCCAGTGATTTAAAAGATATTATTGATCCAGTAATCATCACGAAAATATATTGTTAGCCATGTTAAACGACAACCGAAAATACGTAAGAGTGTTGGCGTTGAGAAGAATATTGAAAGCTCGGCAAATGAAAATGCAATCAGACTTTATTCGTACCTTCAAAGTGCCTGTTTTTGATTTTTCAGCAGATGATTATATTGATGTTATAAAGTGGGAAAATATAACCGAGCCACCACTAACCAAATTTGTAAGCGACGAGACAATTTTACAAGCCATTACCGATCACACGATAATTGAGGATGTCATACTACCAATGATAAAGAATTTTCCTTGCATTTTCATTGAATTTTCCTCAAGCTACAGAGAGATGTGTGAAAATTGTAACAGAAGCCTTAGCCGTTGTTTGTGGACCCTTGAGGCGAGATGGATTAATAAAATCAAGGTTAGAGTCAGGACACCTTATGCCTATTTTTAACACCAAAATGCAGTACAGTTCATAGTAACTTTTGTAATTTTCAAGCTTTTCAACGCGGTAAATAATATATGTACATTTTTTATTTCCAATATTTGTTCCATTCTAACAATCTACGAATGTATTATCTGTAAAATAAATGGTAAAATACAAATTTTATGTGTGTTTTATTTCGCGTATATGAGCTATAAATACTTAGGTAAAATCGTGAAAACGATAAAATATAAAGCTTTGGCGATGTCCAGGTATTGTGAATATATTTTTGTTGTAATCGTTAATATATGGAGCATCTTTCCCAACTATGCCGATTTCGAAATTCTCAAAAAAAAAATTTCACTCCACCTTAAATTGTATATTTCAGAACGATTTTTTTTAAATTTTGGTGATATAGATTCACAATTTTCCCGCCTGTGCCGTTTATTTTCCTGGCAAGGTTTATAAGAGGATCTTATATATCTCACCCAGGGAATAACAGTGGCACAACTAAAAAACTATTTTTTCAGGAGAGCTCTTTGATTATTTCGTTTTACTGTGTTAAATCTGTTTAGTGATAAATAAAAAATAAAAAACATTGTAATGAGTCTAGTTTTTGCACTGTTAATTCGTGGTGGAATTCCATTGTAATAGAATTAAAATTAAAAAACTTTTTCACTTTGTTCCACTTATTTAGTGGAACAAAGTGAAAAAGTTTTTTAATTTTAATTCTAAAAAACATTGTTTTACGAAATTTGGGAAAATGTTATGCAATATCGCTGTAAGAGTATATTATTAGACAAAATTCGGTTTCATGCCATTATTATTGCGCAAATGTTTTTTAGTTTTTTACTTATGCCTCAAAGCAATATTACGAATCATTTATAATTTTGTTTGAATAAAAGTAATTTCAGATTTAACGGGTAACAACAAATAAAACACAAAAAAACAAATACTTCTGCCTCTTACAAAGTTAGATACACAGTAATTATAATCAACATCACCAGCTAGTCAAGATGCTTTAATTATGTCCCCGCTAAACCTTCTGCCACCAGCACTTTCTGCAGCTAAAACAATTCGTGAGGCACAACTCATTCTAAGCTATTATCATCAGCCTTATCAAATTTTAAGGGATTCCACTATTGCTGAAACTAATACAGCTACATGACTATCTGTATTAGCATCAGCAATAGTTCACGGGGTTAGGTTTGTCTAGGTCTAGGTGGATAATGCATTTGTCCACCTACTGCGTGGCGGGCCGAAT
Source organism: Hesperophylax magnus (assembly GCA_026573805.1). Taxonomy (NCBI): domain Eukaryota; kingdom Metazoa; phylum Arthropoda; class Insecta; order Trichoptera; family Limnephilidae; genus Hesperophylax; species Hesperophylax magnus. The sequence continues at coordinate 3,360,044 of JAIUSX010000184.1, read as the reverse complement.
CGAGAAAAACTGGTTGATGGAGACTTTTTTACCTCTCCGCTCTCTCTGGACTCATCGCCCTGTACCACAGTGTTATTTGTTCGTCCTTGGAAAGATAAATAATTATCTTCTCAGTTTGTCTCAAATATTTACACATACACAATTTTAATAAAATCGTAAAACTTGTAAAGTGTATGGGTTTTTTTTTCATTGTTATTGTTGAAAAGCCTCTCTATCCTCAACGTGTGACTGTTTGGTGCGGTTTATGGTCCGGCGGAGTCATTCGACCTTACTTTTTCGAAAATGAGGCTGGAGCAACAGTTACGGTGAATGGTTTTTATGGCCGGAATTGGATGGTATTGATCCGGACAACGTTTACTTTCAACAAGACGGCGCTACTTGCCACACAAGCAACGAAACCATTGATCTTTTACGATTGAATATCAAAATAACAACTCTTATTGGAAAACCCTGTAGTATAGCAATGACGTATTCGCTTTTAAGGCCATGATAATATTTTTAAGAAATGTGCCGTTTTTTTTCTGAAAATTTCTGCACTCTTAACTCAAAAATGCAATGTTCGGACTTGTGCCACTGTTATATAAATAAGGGACCGACTGGATTCAGTTTCTATCCTGACTTGAGGTGCTGTGTTTCCTTTCTGTGTTGTACCTATCAATTAATTACGTACACAACGACATACTAGAACATTCAATAATCCCAACACGTTTTCTGAATTAAATTAAAACTTGTTTCACAAATAGGGTTCATTATTATATTATAAAAAGATATTAAATTCAATGACGTAGGTTGGAGGTAGGAAAATTATGAAGTAGCAAGTTATACTACTACGAGTATATTAATTTACTAGTATTTCCGTCAACAAGTAGACTTCGCATAATATTGATAACTCCGAAGCTCGCAACGCTCATGCGCTCGGGCGGAATAAAAAGGTACTATCAAACACGTCTACCATGTTGACAGGATTCGCCGGACATGGTAAACACACAAATAAATTTACATACAGACGAAATGCAAAGTGGTCGGGTCCAAACAGGACAATTACACTTAGAAATAACTTATTGAAGCTTATAGATTTTTAAAACGCATTTAACTGGTTTAATCAACGAAGAATATAATACTAACTAACTAAGTTACCGTGGTTATTCAATCTATACTGTACTGTACTGAACTTCTGTCCCTTTATTAACTGTAACATACCTTTGAGACGTACACGACATACAGTGCTATTCCACACGCTAAATTATAAAACAAATGCAGCATCTAATTCGACAATTAACCGAGCTCTTCATACTCTAAATAATATTTGTCTTAACTCTAACATTGAGATTTTTTCGGATTCACTGCCCAAATTCAAACGTGGCATCATGTCAATAATTTAAAGTATTCAATGCGCATACATACAGACACACACACACACACACACAAACACTCACACGTACATTACACACGTAACACACACACACACATATAAACTACACAAGTCACCTGGTAATTAAGGAATAAACATACCACTTAGCAGACATTACAAGGAAACATATCATAGGTACACAACATGAAGTATCTTATTCCTGTATATTGTTTCATCTCTGTAAATCGTGTACTGTTTATTTCTATAATATAAAATAATAAAAAAAATTGTATGCAAGAATTGAAAGAGGTGGGATTGGGTGCGAATTTGAGTAATCTGAAAGCATTTTGTCTTTTGTATGCTGATGATGAAACAATAAAAAATACACTACTTAAAATGATTGCATGCGAGCGGCGTCCCGACACTCCAAACGCATAACTTTCATATGATACCCGCTTTGATATTCAGGGCAGTTTGGTGGTAGCTAAGAGACAGACGGCACGCTTCCATGCCACATCTCCTTTTGTTATTATTATTTATGAACCTAACCATATAAAACTGTCAAATAAGAGCTAAACAACCAAGTGAGGTTCTCATCATTATTCATTCAACCGAAAAAATTATATTGACGTTTTTCTTTCCTTCCTCTCGGAGTTCTTACAGGTAGATTAGCGGCCTGTTAGACCGACAGTAAATAGTGATAACTTTCATCGATAATAAGTATAAATATTCAAATGACTAATATAATATAGGGTTTTCCAATAAGAGGTGTTATTTTATTATGTATGTAAATTAAATTTTTTATTTATTTTATATACATAAACACACACTTGCCACAAACTACACATCACTTCTTATCACTTATCACTTTCTTATCACTTTTTTTTATTTTATTATGTATATAAATTAAAAATGACAGCTTCAAAAGTAACATCTACCGAAATAGCGGGCTATTCACAATAACACCTCTTATTGGAAAACCCTATATAATTTTTCGCTGTATAACGGAAAATCCTAGTCATGTCATGTGTCATGTTATTTATTCGTTTGTTTTTTGTTCAGAATCCTAGTTTTTCCATGGATTGTGTTTTTGCAAGAAGTGTATTGTACGTGCTTTGTGCACCATGTGTATGGTTTGGTTTGGTAGATGTGATTATTTATTTTATTATAGTTTTAGTAAATTATTATTACAAAAATAAGTGAGTGATGATAATTCTGTTAGTATTATTACGCTAGCGTCTGGACGATCTAGGCTCTCTGATTGGTCGAATTCTAATCGTATGTTTCGGGTAAGTCCCGAATAGGGGGCCTGCAGCCAAAATTCGACCACTCTGCCCCTCTGGCGGTATAAGAACGAACCAAATGACTGGCGCGAATATTTAAATATGCAGCTAACAATACGCAAAATTACTTGACCATTAACAAGCGTTTAGTAAGAAGATTTCGTCTGGAAGCTTATCACTTTGTGATGGTATTATTTATTTTATTAAAACATAAATATCTAGTAAGTAATTATTACAGGAAAGCAAAGTTCACTACGGTTTGTGAAAAAATTCTGTGTGAATTTTGTGCGCAGTGTCTCCGGTTTTTGTCAATTTCGTCCCGTTACCGAGCTAGTGGGACGACGGGCTTAGTTTATTCGACAACTAGTTGACGAGTACCCGGCGTTGCTGGGGGTTATTCTTATGAGATATATATATATATATATATATATATACTTTTCTGTACGTCTTTTTAAGATATACAATTCCGTACTAAATTATTTTGATGTATCTCGTAAGGTTTAGCCAGCGTTAGCAATGTAGTGCCCGAAAATATATTTTTACGACTTGATTTAAAAACATTGACTTTTCTCTTCTTTCTATATATAATATGCATGCATCTTATATGTAAACCTTCCGAAAGAAATTTTCTAAATGATAGTGAAAACCCTAAGTGATAGTGATAGTGGAACTAGGTACTTATTTGGCCTTGTTTTACCCTTTCAAGTGTGGTCCATACACTTTCGAACAGAAACGCGAGCCGGGCTATGAAAGGAACGAAGCAACCGTAATCGGCGTTTCGCCCCATCCTGCACGGAGAAAAATGAGTAGTGCTGTTTTTTTAAAAATCTCTTCAAATTATTTGTAATCCAGTTAAAAACGGGATTGCAGGCCGTTTCCTGTTAAACTTTTAGTGCCTTCCTAATATATCAGAATACTTGTTCATGCACCTGCACCATATATAATGACGAGATGCGAAAATATTATGATTTTTATGATTAACACGTGTTCCGACATATTAAATATAATGATTAACACGTGTTCCGACATTGCGACAATACATTCCTCTTTTACAAAAAGTTTAACAGGAAACCTATCAATTCGTTCGTTGAGGGTCTGTCGTCCCTTTTTTAACCGGATTACCGATAATTTGAAGAGATTCTTAATAAATTAGCAATATTTTATATCAGTAAGTATTCAGTGTGACTAGTTTTCCTCTTGTAAATAGATACCGTGTGTATAGTTACCTACCTACTACCTATATATACATGGTGTCCGGAAACTCGTAGTACAAGCCGGAAACTGGAGAATGTATACCACACGGGGAACCCAAATAAACATAAAGTTTTTTGATTTGAGCATTTTTATAAAAAAAAAAAAACCAAAAAAATATATTTTTCGGCTATTTCAGGGTTCAAATTTTTTCGTCATTATTTGTTTTACTTTTAAATTTTTAAATAGTTTTAATTAGTTGGGTACTTTGATCTTCATTAATAATTTATAAGAATTTGATCAAAAAAAAAATCAACTTCTGACTCGATTTACTCGAAAACGAAAGCTCAAATCAAAAAAAATTATACTACAAAATCGACTCCAAATGTGATGTAGATTCACCAGTTTCCCGCTTGTACTACGAGTTTCCGGACACCATGTATATTTATTTCTAATTTATTCTGACTATCTTCTTCCTTTTGCTTTCTCTGTAAGCTCTGTACAATTTTAATCAGCCCACCCCTCTGAGCTTGGAAGCTGGCAACGCCCCTGGTGAGAAGGAACGGAGCAACGGCTGATGAATGCAAAATCTATGATTTGTGTGAAAAACGCATACATATTCAATTATAAAATGTGTATTATTTTTTAATGATAAACTAATGTTTATAAGACAAGGTTTTTTTATGCATAGCATAAACCTTGTCTTATAAACATTAGTTTATCATTAAAAAATAATAATATTTGACAAGTCAAAAATATTTCACCAATAAATGAAGATATAATATGTCTCGACGCCATCTACTGAGAAATTTAGCACTAACAAAGCCTTTCCTGCAAAAATAAAGTTAGTTGTTTACAGGTGGAAAAAATATAATAAGCGGTAATTGTTGAATGAAGTACTAGTACATATTGAATCATTTGGCGGGTTGGAAGTAAACCGACATAGCTCAGTGGATACAGAGCACCTGACCGGACATCAGAAGGCACGGGTTCAATTCCCGTTGGCGGCATTTATTTTTACTCGGGAGATATTTTCAATTTGTATTAATATTTCGGGCGACTAATTATTGCTTATAATTATTTGATAAAATGTGTACATCTTGTAACGTCAAAGAATTGTGCAAGTTTGGATTGCCAGGGTAGTGCCCGATTATTGTTTTGTTGAGAGTTTTTTTCGTGTGGCTGCCCTGCGATCGGTTTGACGGGACGAGCAAAAAAAAAGAACGCGGGTAGGTAGTTCGGGGACAATACGCGAGACGACGATTCCGCGGTGCGCGTGGTTTTTGGGCGAGAAAGAAGTGATATCGAAAATAATGAAAAAGATCGCGCGGATACCTTGAACTTATCCTTCGGAGACTTTCCGTTTAAATTTACAAAACATAAAACCAACGTTTCGACTCCTGTGTGAGATCGGCCTGTGCTTGTTCGAGTGTTGTGGCTTGAAGAGATGAAAATATACAATCGTTTGTTTGAAAGTAAAAATGGTTTTATTTGTGAGTGGTTTTGAGGGGTAATTCCTTGGAGACTGCACAGGATTGCCAAGCATGCTGTCGAGGTGACGCAAAGATGAAGCATCATTGTCCCTTTAAACGTTCAATGGATGCTGAATGATTGAGGATGGACTCGCGCACTCTTTCGCACTCTATCCCACGAATCTCTACCCGGCGCAATCTGCTCACCGCTGGCGGACTCTCCAAACACCTTCAAACATGATCAAGATTCTTCAATGTTTTTATACATTATGTCTCCTTGCCTTAGCCCCATAATAGCCCTGGTGATTGACAAGGGTCCATGCTCATCAGACGGGACATCAGACGTGACAATCTTTATGAAAAGCAACGAACTTATCGATTTCGGTTACCCCATAAGTTAATCGGTTAATTAATGTAAGAGGAACGGACATTGCACCTATCACCAGGCGGGCAGGTGCAAGTCACGTCAGCCATCCGATTCAAACAATATTATTTCTTGTTTACATGTAAATGTGCAAAAATGATTATAGGAAAATAATATTCAAAACAATTCGCAAGATCAACATAATAATATAGCGGGCGGCACTCGATTGGGCTTCCCCAGTTTAAGTGATACTAACAACAGTAACATTTAATAGGTAGATATTAGGTCATTCACAGAGAGAGGGTGAGTATATATTGTAAATAGATTATTATAATATAGCGCCCCTGAGGTGATATCTCACAAAAGCGGCGCTATACAAATTGTCCAATAAATAAATAAATATAATGTTTACATTTTATTGCGTACATATGCATTGATATACAACGGAAATAGATAAAATAATATAATCTTATTAAACTTTATTTCAAACACAAATAACTTTGTTTACATCACTTTATTATACTATACAACCACTACATGTTTCATGAACGAAGTTCACCTCATCAGGTGTAAGTATACTCCGAAGTCAAAAATTAAATATAGATTACAATTGGAAAGAAGAAGTGGAAGTAGGGGGGGGGGGTAAGAGTGGGCGGAGTTTATCAGAATTAGGAATTACAATAGACGGGAAAGACCAGTTGAGTGGGAAAATATTTAAAAGAGGGTTTATAATTTTTTTTTCTTATTAATTATATCTTATTTTATATTGACATGTTTTCTTATTTCTAAAATTTCAAAATTATTTATTTGCGATGCTTTATATCCTGTGTGAAGTATTTTAAGACCTGAATTTTGATACACCCTGTATAAAAATGTTACCGGACAGCAAAGCGCCCATAACATTTTTTACTCCAAATGTGCTGAGGAATAGCTGGTTAAAGTTTGTCGGGTACTTGCCGATACACCTGTATATGTATTATACATATAAACCTTCCGAAAAAAGTTTTCTAAATGATAGTGAAAATCCTATCAAAAACCAATGCGTAGTTTAGAAGAACTAAGCGCACAGACAGACGCGGATAGCGACTTTGTTGTACACTATTTAGAGATAATAGAAAAGAAGATAAGAGACGTCACAATTCACAATATTGTTGTACTATTCATATTTCATCCTGATTTTAGTATTTATATTACGTCAGTTTGATAAAGGTATTATCTTCATTAATATGCAGGTAAGAATATTTAAAGGACAAACGACTTAAAATTCTCATGAATCGAGAAATATTCATGACCATTCATTCTAAGTATGTTCTTAGATACGTTATTAAAATAATTAACTACAGCGATATCAAGAAACTCTCGAAGGTCAGAAGGAAACTAAGGACAAATTCATCGAACTGGATATAACAGGCTAGTCGGAATTTGTCGTTCAGAAAACGTAATAATCATAGACATTTGAATATTAGTAGACCTGCCCTAAGTGATTAAAAGCGTATTATTCCCCACTCCCCACACCGGTTCCATTGGAGCCGGCTGGGCTCGCGTATGGCCTCAAGTGAATTTAGAAAACGTGACGTCATCATTCTTGTACGAACTAGCGTCGAGCTATGGTCGAGGCATCATCGGTTCATTTTACGAAATAACACGGCAAAATGGTGGATTGTGCTATGAAAACTTGTAAAAATAGATGTGAAAAAGAGAATAAACCCAATTGTCGTATTACATTCCATATATAAGCATTATTTTAAGCATATTCACATCGTATAATATGGATCAGTTGTAGAAACATATACTATCACATCGAGATACGTCGGGACGCGAAATACAAAGCTGGTTGGTTGCTGGGAAGTAAATTATGAACATATTTAAAAATAAGTTTTTAGATTTTCACGGCCAAAAGCATTTTTGTTGTTTTTTTTTGGGGTGTTATGCCGTGTTGCGCTAACTTCTTCTTTAGCCGACGTTTCGGACATCGTTGCAGTGTCCATCATCAGGGCAGATCCGGTAGATCCGATACACATCTTCGGATCTACCGGATCTGCCCTGATGATGGACACTGCAACGATGTCCGAAACGTCGGCTAAAGAAGGAGTTAGCACAACACGGCATAACACCCCAAAAACAAACAACAAAAATGTATAAAAGTGTCTTAACTAAATACGTAAACGAAATATTCGACTCTGAAAATAGAAGAAATTTATTTTGCCGAATTTGGACTTCGCAAATTTGTTCATAACGTGGCGAGTAATTTGCGCTCCCATGTAAAAATGTCTATTCATTCAAAAGCAGATTTTACTTTTAAGAACCAAATGGTGATATTATAATGCGAGATGCCTATTTACTGTCAGATTGATTATTGATTATTGATTATTATTGACGAATCACAGTCAGCTTTCCTCTCTGCGTCCCGCAACTCTTGTTTTAACCCCTCGTCCTTAACTTCTCGTCTATTAATATTCATATGTCTGTGGTAATAATATTTGATTTAGATGCTCTCAGTATCGAATTGTTGCCCTAAATGGCTTTAGTCGTGTCAGCTCTGAATAGCCAGACATTTCCCCACCTTTCTATACCCCATCTCATTTCCGTTCACCCTCCCATCAGACTCATTACATACTCTAATTGTGAACGCGTTATTCAGCGAGACTTTCCCTAGACAAGTGAGCCCGAGCACCCCGAGCCCCCTCGGAACGATTACTCCTCCAATGGTCGATGGCCCAGTAACGGAAAAATATCGAAAAACTATAATTTACGATATGGGTATAAAAAGATTCGCCAAAAGGAACTATTATCAGTTTTAAACAGCATCAAAATCAATACAAATGTTTCACTCCTTAAGAGGAAACCCGGTGGTGTTTTTTCCATACAAACGTATTCCTCATTTCCCTCTCTGGATTTTGACACTAGAGAAAATATTTTTTTTACATAATATGAATATTGACCGCAAGCGTGTCGGTACGTTTTGATTTTTTTGATAAGTTACTTTTTATAGGAGTTATAACCCTTCAAAAATTGTTAAAATTGCCTTTTTTTAACGCCATTAACAAACGTTCAGTATACAAATAAGACGATGTATTTTTAAAAAAAGCAAAAGGTACAGACATAGAATGTTTTCTTCCAATACATTTGGTAAAAAAAATCTTGGAAATCGGTTCAGTTTTGGAGTAGAAAAATGAGGACTACAAAACCTCGATTTTGACAATTTTATTTAGGTATTATCAGGCTGCGGTGCATGTGTCCCTATCTCTCAGTATTCGGGGGTGAGGGGGGGCGGAGAGGGTTTTGTTGAATACGTATACAGTCAACGAAGTGATGTGACATTCTCAATAATTATATCGATACACTAGTCCACTAGTGTTGTCATGTCCCGAGTTATCGATGTTTTTTTTAAATTATTTTTCTGTTTGGTGACTTATCTTGAGTGTGCCAATACTTACCGAGCTTATTTACTAAAGTTATTGTGACAAGTTTAATTTGTTTACGTCAAATAAATTAATGGAAAAAAATTGAAAAAAAAAACACCTGTTACAGACAGACCCCGAGATGATTCCGTTCCGTATTGCCGAGTTGGATATGGAACACAAAAATTAATTAAAATATTTTTTGATAACTTTTGAAGGTTGTACTCAACATAATATTATCCCTTTATAGGACACTTTTTTTAAGATACAACTACCGAACCAAAAAAAAACTTTTATATTTGACTAAATATATTGTTCTAGATTTTTTTTTCAAAAAAATTATATTTTACAAGAAAATGTGTGATGGTAAGTACATACACCACTGATCGTTTGATGGAATGCTGGTACAGCGTATGTTCAGTGGTACATGCATCTACCACATGTTGTTGAATCGATTATGTTATTAAAATATCATATTATACAAATGAATATTGAAATCTATGTATAAGAGGCACCATATTGTTTATTGTGCTACATATTAGGTACATACACATAACTAGTTTAGTTTTTATTTAACTTTTTTAATACGTTATATTATTACAGAAAAATGCACTTTTGGGAATACCTCCTACATCACTTGACATTTTCAATCTTCTTCAATGATCTAATATTTTTTGTTTTTAAACGCTTTATTGTAAAAAAAATTACTGTTTAACATCTACACAATGAAATTAAAACAATTTATGGTCCAGACCTTTCCCTCACCGGTAAATTTCTTGGTATGCGACCGTCAATTATTTCTGGTAAAAGGCATTGGTGGTAGAAATTTTCTAACAGTGGAACGATTTTTTGCCAGATTTCATCGTCCCTCTCAATTTTTTCATACAGCAAAATTTTGGACTCCACACAACAAAATAACAATAATTACGACGAGTAATATGTAACTGGCCCTGTACTTGGTAGAAGTAATTATGATTCCGTTTTAATATTAAAGAATGGTCTTCCAATTTACAGTAATCAATTATCTTTTGTGCAATTCCCTCTTCTGGTGACATATTTGCTATACTATAAGGGCATTTAATTTCAATTATAGAATCTTCACCGATAAGGCCATCCTGACTTGCCGCTAAAATTTTTTGGTTTTATCGATAAATAGCCCATAAGCGGATACCTGCAAACTTGTTTTTTTTGAAAATTGCTCTATTGCTAGGCTTTCATTTTCTTTTCCATAATTTGTGGCCATAGTTCCTTTGAATTGTGAGTACAGTAAAGAGTTTAATACTCCCGTAACTGAAGTTTTTTGCCGAAGCTTATATATTTTTCCAAAATTAGACGCCGTTATCCGCTTACGTCTTTCAATTGCCCACAGATTGTTATTGCTTTGGCCTACCGTATTCCGTTTGAGCTCTTCCTTATTCGTTGAAGATAATTCTTTGAGAAATTCCTCTTTTTTCGTTTCAAATATTTCAGGTGGCATATCTGGTTCTAATTCCAATTGACCATAATTTTCATCGGGCCCTGTAACTTTTTTTCTTTTTTCTGTCGTATTTTCATTATACTTTAGTTTTTTTTTTCGACACATTTGTGTATTCTCCTTCGAACGTCGTTTTCTCTCTATAAAGTGCTTCGTGTATTTGCCGCGACTGTGGCCTTGGATTTTCTTTTGTATTCTTGAATGGGTTGCCAATTCACTATTCCACGAAGCTACTGCTCCAAAACATCTTGCTTGGTAAGATCCTCTTGTAGTAAAATTTACCCTTTTTCCACCTATAAATTTGGCGATAACGTTGTTGAATTGCTCCACAGTGTTATTTGTCACGTCAATAATAAGACTTTCTGCATTTGCTATTAGAGACAATAAGAATTGTTGGATATCAGTCCATATTCCACAATCTTGAAGATCGCTTACTAAATTTGGATCATCAGTATACTTCTCCGGCTTGCAATAGTACGATGCACAATTTTTATGATCACCAAACACATGATTTGCGGTATTTTTATGTCAATTTTCAATTTTTTTATTTTATCACTTTGTACTGTGTTTTCTTGCTCTTTCCTGTAATTTACTGCTCCAACTACAGCTCTTCTCACGCGTAAAACGTTTGCTTCAACCTTTTTCCTTATATGAACTGGTACAAAGCCTTTAGCGTTGTTGGTTTTTTTTCCAAGTGCTTTCATTTTGTTGCAAAAATTGCGGAGTAAGTGATTTTTGCACTCTATTTTTTGTACTATAAGGTTAGGACCATATGGCATTTGTTGCATTATTTTTTTCATGATGCTGGAGTCGCCATCACCAACTAGTTTGTTAAATTTCAATCCATGCATTTCCATGCTTCTCGAGAACCCTTCTGCTATAATGTGGGCTTCCATGGCATTAGCACTGTCACGCCAGTTTATGAAGCACCTGTGCTCAGAAGCAACTATGTGTAGTTTAGTAGCTCTAGCACATATGCAGCAGTATGAGTTTCGCACTCCCAGAAATAAAACCTTTTTAGTTCGTAGTCCAACTATGCACCTAGGTCTCTGATATTCGGCGTTGATCAAGAGTTTTAAGGTTCATCGACACATAGTTTTCATCATTTCGCATGCGATAAGAGACATATTTGCTAAAATAATTCGTCGGTATGGCGGTAACCCACATTTATTGAAAATTATTTTAGTAGGTTGCGTTTATGAATAGTTTAGTAGGTATCTACTCACCATATGTCCTATATGTGTAAATCGTTAGAAATGACCAAACAGATTTCAATATTCAAGGGGGTTTCAGGGTCAAAATTCGAAGGTCTGTATTTGAGGTAGAATAGTTTCCAGTAAAAAGGCTAGTCAAAAACAGTAGAGTGATGCAGCCAGCGAAAAATAAAAACACTATACAATCACAAAGTACGTGATGTACCTATTGCGCCTATGCTGCCGTTTTATAAAAAAAATATGGTATGAATCTCCCGATATTACTAAACCAAAACAGCGTGCATCTTACTTTACTAATAGTAACAAGATGAATGAACTATGAGCGCAGAAGATATCTATTATATAGGAATACGCACGCTCAAGTCGCGACGCGTATTGACTTATCTGTTGCAGCATGCAGCAACCTGTATACACGCACGCACAAGTCTCATTGACTTGTGCGTGTGCAGAAGATGAGCTCGGAGCAGGCAGTCACATGTATATACCTACGCACAAGTTGCGATGTGACTGAGATGATGAGTCAACAGCAGGCGCTCTAGTTGCGAGTTGCGACATGACTTTTTTATGTGTGCAGCAACCTGTATACACGCACCCACAAGTCTCATTTACTTGTGCGTGTGCAGAAGATGAGCTCGGAGCAGGCAGTCACATGTATATAACTACGCACAAGTCGCGATGTGACTGAGGTGATGAGCGAACAGCAGGCGCTCTAGTTGCGAGTTGCGACGTGACTTTTTTATGTGAATACCGCACAAGAGTCCGAACTGCTCCCGTCTGGAGCCAGTGAGACTGTGGATTCCCCATTTGGCGACTTAATTGGACTAGTATTACAAAACCCTTTAAGCTGATAGCTGATTTGGCCGTAACTAAGTCGCCGCGTGTATCATTATTTCTCCAGACAATTATTTTATATTATATTTAATTAATATTCTTTTTAATGAATATTATTTTAATATTGTGAAACAACATAAATGAATTAAAATCAATTTACTTGCGCACGCCGTGATTTGAATCCGAGACCTCCGGACTCGAAGTCGAGAGCCTTACCCCTCAACCACGGAGGCAAAATAAATGTATCTACGTACATATTTGTAGTAAGTAATAATAATAATAAAGTTAAGTACAATACAATATTAAATAATGTAGACCTCGCTATTTTATTACGAATATGTACCTAGGCACCTACTTAATTTTTGGAATAAATGAATAACAGTAAATGAAATAATAAGAACTGATCGCGATAATATGACGCGAAGTCGCTATCGGGCGCGGCGCGACGATTCGTGCTTCCAACACCTACAGCCACGCACACACACGCATTGGGGTTCACCAATACACCGATAGCGCTTTTGCTGTCCCCGCTGAGATGAACGTAATAGAAATAATTTTTACAAATACCTATCGTTAAAATTTCTCGGCGCTCCTGCGCGCCCTTAAGAGCCGAAATATCGATTTGAAAATATCCACATATTTAGATGTAAGTACCCAGTTTTATACGAATTTATTTACAATTCTTTCCATTTAAAACTGACGATTGTGTTCGTGGATTTCATTAAAATGTAGAAATTTCTATAAAAACTTTTGATATTCTTGCATGCGCAAAAACAAAATATTGATTATCCCAAAACAACAGATTTGGACGTGTCCTTGCACAAAGCGCTGACAGACTATGTTAGGGCCTCTTCCATTGACTAAATACAACTACATAAATGGCCTCCTCGGGTAGTATGGCCAAGTGTAGGTACCCACCCAATGCAGGCAGGACAGTTGCTGACATGGCAAGCATTTTGACGAGCATATCGTTGAAACCTTGTTCAATTATAAAATATATTCTTGCGTTTCCATTAAAAACAACATAAATAAATGCAACGAATCAACAAATTTTATAAAAATTAAAAGAATTGAAGATTCACACAAAAACACATAAAACTGCATCGTCATACAGGTAAAGCAGATGGAATCAAATTTCGATTATTGGCAAAATAACTGTAAATAGTTTTATATATCATTCAGTTGGATAGTTTAAAAGTTCGTAGAATCGACACATTCATAATTGATGACGTTGATGTTGTGGGTTTCTTTGTCATTATAATGCTAACCTTTTGAACAATTCATCATATTTCAAAGTGAATATTCAAGTTTTGTGAAATAACTGGCCCAAAATTAAATAATCGAATATTATCAGAACGTGAAAATAACTTTGTTGAATGAAATGTATTGATGTTGTTTCGATAAATGAACTAAATAGTTACCACGTTAACCCCCTGGGCAATTTTGGGAGATATTTTTTCACAGACATCAAACATCCGTAGTCATTTTAGGAGATATATCTCCCAGCTTGACACGGTCTCATAAAAGTTGAACTGTTTCATTGTGTATTACGGCGAGAAGTATTTATTTATTTATTATTCATATCTGGCTTTTACAGAGGAAATTGACAATTTGTGTATGTAAGTGTGACATAATACATGGATAATAGCATGACTATATACAAAAAAATCAAATGCTAATACTAAGGTTAACATCAAATCCAAATAATACCACCTGATATTGTGAGTAAAGCAAAGTTCGAAATATAAAGTAAGTATGTACATTGTACATTCGTATATGCATACAATTATTCATATTTGTTGCAAACTAGTAAGACTGAATACAGGAAAATAATTTACTCGTAAGATATATAAAAAAATAAATATATATAATACTGATATGTATTATAAAACTGAAATTTAATAAAAAAGAAGAAAAATAATGTCTGTTGTATCTATAGAAAAAAAACTAATAAGTAATGCCAAAATACTAACGTTGTAATTAATATCAAATTTAAATGATAGTACAGGGTTTTCCAATAAGAGGTGTTATTTTGAATAGCCCGCTATTTCAGTAGATGTTACTTTTGAAGCTGTCATTTTTTGACATTTGACAAGTAAAAACTACGCCATTAATAAAAATGGAACGATACACGCTTCAACAATACATTGAAATTATTAAAATTCACTTAATAGAATCAAATGCAAATCATCTTGAGTGATGAGGCCCATTTCCACCTCGGTGGCTTCGTCAACAAGCAAAATTGTCACATCTGGGGCACGGAAAACCCAAGAGTTATTGTTGAAAAGCCTCTCTATCCTCAACGTGTGACTGTTTGGTGCGGTTTATGGTCCGGCGAAGTCATTGGACCTTACTTTTTCGAAAATGAGGCTGGAGCAACAGTTATGGTGAATGGATTGCGCTATTGAGAGATGATTCATGATTTTTTATGACCGGAATGGATGGTATTGATCTGGACAACGTTTAATATCAACAAGACGGCGCTACGTGCCACACAAGCAACGAAACCATTGATCTTTTACGATTGAATATCAAAATAACACCTCTTATTGGAAAACCATATACTTGAAATGGTAAATAAATCAAAGTATAATATACATATCAAGTATGTCCGTACATGCATACAGTCATTAAAATACGTGTAAAAAAACATATAAACTAAGGAGTATGTGATTTAAACGTTGGAATTTATAGAGACAAAACCTTTTTTTAAAAGCTAATAAATAATACAAGTTAATAACTAGTAAATAGGTCTGAAATTAGTTGCCTTTTGAAACTCACCAAATTATAACACCAAATATATCAATGAGATCATAGTGTTTGATTGCGCGGTGATGAATTCTTGGAATTGGTGAATAAATATAGTAATATTTTAAATAATGAAGACAATATTAGTGATTTCTAAACGAAAATCTGAAACAGAAAAATCAGAAAAGGAAACGGTCACATCTGGGACACGAACCCAGGACCAGTAACAGATGTGACCGTTTCCTTTTCTGATTTTTCTGTTTCAGATTTTCGTTTAGAAATCACTAATATTGTCTTCATTATTTAAAATATTACAATTTGAGGTTTTACTCAATAAAGTTATTCCGAAAAATAAATAAATATAGTAGTTGGTGTTGAGGTTATTGTTACATTTATACGTGTATTTGCTTCAAGTTTGTCTGACAGGTACATTCATATAAATTAATTCCAATAATTCAGGGCTGTCAATTAGAGATTTGATAATTTTGAATAAAAATAATTATCATTTAAAAGTCTTCTATCTGATAGTTTGAGAAGTCTGGTTTCGGTACGTAAGTTGTTGTAATTTATAAATTCGATGGAAATATTCATTTTAAAATTGATGTACCGAAGGAATTTATTTTGTTCCTTTTCTATGGACTTTGTAGTACGTTGACCATACTGTTGAATTATATTCTAATTTACTTCGTATTAATGAGCAATATAGATGTTTTAAATTTAACACATTTTTAAACTTTGCCCCCATTCTCAAAATAAAACCGAGCATTCTCATTGCATCGCTTGTAGTTTCATCGATGTGTAAGTTAAACTGCAGACTTTCGTGGAATAAAACAACGAGATCTAGAATCTGTGGAACTCGAAGAAGATTAGCGCCATTAATGAAATAAGAAAAATGAAGAGTTTTTTTACCTTTGCAAAAACTAATAATATGGCATTTACTAATATTTAGTTGCAAATCTTACCCATGGTTTGTTGCTCACCAGTGCATTTATTTTTCAGAATTTTAAGCTGCAACTTTAAGTCTGCAATCATCATGGCTGCCATGGACGATGGCATGCAGAACATTCCCGACTTCTTCAGCAGGAAAACCATCTTCATAACTGGAGGCACAGGTAAAATAAGGAATCCCAATAAAAAAATTATAGATGTCGATTTTGTAGTTAAAATATATTTCATTTTTTGAATGTCGGAATCTGGCTGGGAGTGCGTGACTACATAAATACCTCGGATTTTTCGGTTAACAGTAAGACCAGACCCTTTCAGGTCGGTATGAAAACAACAAATCCCATTTTAAAAATTTTACAAGATTCCCAAAAAAATAATTTGTATACCGCAGTTTTGAACGGTGCGCGAGACTACGCAGCGCAACTTGGCACAAAATTGCCAGTCGGCCGGCTATTCTGTCAGAACCCATCGACCAATCACAGAGCGTTTAAGTCGCTTACAATTCAAATCGTTTTTAAATGACGATTTACACATAATAAAACTTACGTATTCAGTATTTTGAATGTAAGTTTTTAAGCCATAATATTTTTCATTCAAATTTCTCATTGATAATATTATTACTTATAGTTAAGCGTACTTGAAGTGAAATTACACTAAGCTGCGCTATATAAATACCATGTTATCATTATAATTATTACTACTAGTTGTTTGGGCCGATATGTGCCCAGTTTACACGAGCGTAGTTTTTGTCATTAGTACTTTCTCTGGCACTTGTACCTTCGTGTACACAAGCATTATGATAGGTTCCAAGCTTTATTAAATCTGGAAAGTGAAACGGAAGAGGAGGTCGACTTATTTATTAAGCGACAAATACATGCCCCACCACAATTCTACTGAGCAATTAATCTACTAGCCGGGTCCGGTCCTGTTATTACTAACCGCCTTAAATATAACAAAAATTATATTCAGGTAATGCAATGCTGTAGCTAGTAAAGTTTGATTTAAATAATCCAGAGTCCATAAAACGATATAAGTAATGCTTTATATTCACGGATTTTGACCCGCGGGTCAGTAGAAGAATGAAAAACTTCTTTACATTGTATTTTTGGTTGTTTTTGAATATTAAGTAGTGCCTACGGATATTTTATTTGGTCATTGGTACCTACAGAAGTCTGGCATGTACAGCTAAAGCATTTTAAAGAGTATACGATTGAAAGTATTTGTGCACACTATGAACCTAAAATCCCGGTCTATGGTGCACACCCGATAGTGCATAAATATACCACTCTCTAGATCGATATCTTCGGGCTTTTTGTATGTAACGGAATTATACAGTACTTAACCACAGATATACAAGCAGCATACAAGCAGTACCTACCGTGCGGAGCATAGCAGTAGACAAGGTAGAGGAAACTCAAGGCCATTTAAAAAAAGATGCGACCATAGACAACATAATTGCTCTCGGCCTACTCTATTCATTCACTAGCCCAAAAAAAACTATTATAAAAATAAAAATGTCCTTGAAGCAGAAAAATGTCGAAATGTTTTCCAAGGGCAAGGTTCATCTGACTAAGAAAATAAACTTTTACAGTGCATTTCCTTAAGATGAAACTTGTTAATCTAAGAAGAAACCCAAAATGACAAGAAATTTGCAAAAACACTAAAGAAAATTTCCAAAACATGATTGTCCGACAGTACGACGAAGAATTCCGACATTTTTCAGCCTCATGAACTCATGGTTACATATGTTTAAAAATCTTTAATTTCACCAAAACAATAAGATAATACAGGATAACACTAATCAATAACATGAATAAGTTTATCGATATAATAAATAACATTTATACGTTGTGGAGGAAGACATATGCCAAGTATGAAGCATTGTTCAAAAAACCGAACGAATAACCTAAAAACTCTCAATTCACTTTAAACTTGAACTTACGTAGGTAGGTTGAATATATGTTTGTAACGCGCTAACACTATACTGGCTTATATTGTATTTTTATCACGAACAACTTTAACACGCAATATTTTCGACGGATATGATAGTATTTCGGCAGCAAATGACAACCCGCGTGTATAAATAAACCATTCTCATTTTGTTTGAATGATTTGAAACTGTGAAACGGCAAAATTCCGTCATCTCTTTCTGTTACACGAGTCATTATGGTAGAGAGCGAGAAATCAAACCAATCCTTCTTTTCTCACCAATGAGATCGAGCTTTTAGCCATATTATTCGTTTTCTATAAGAATTTTAAGGTGGGCGTGGCGGTTTTAAATGAGTTTCAAGGCCAAAGCTTAGTTAAATGCCCCTGCGATAGTGGTTCAAATGACAGGAAATCTGGATTGCTCGAATCAGCCGTTGGCGCTAGTGAGCGGCGGTCAAGCCATCCGCCAATATTTGTTTATTCCTATGCAATGAGGATTTTTTTTTTACAAAAGTCTAATGAAAATAGTCATTTAAATGCCTCAATAATGTGTCAGTGCCAGTTAACCACTGAGTGACTTTTGGCATATTTTACCATTTTGCAAAAACGTTTTGAGAGATCGCTTGTCATACTGTGCCATATTTATAGAACCTAGAAATATGGGATAGACGGAAAAATCTAGGTGAATTCGTTTGCTTTAAACCGCAGTAAGTGGTTTAATATGTTGTTTATTGTTAGTACGCTTTACTCCCGGACACCCCGGGTTAAGACGGTAAAAAAAATCCACAAAAGCCAACCTACACGTGGGTATTTTTTTCCCAATCATTTTTTACACATTTTTATAATAAAAATGTACATACCTATGTATAAAACGTTAAATAAGGTAACTTAAGGGAACCCACAAAACGCCTTTGTTTTGGTAATATAAGTACTATTAGATTAAGAGTAGAAACAGCTGTTGTGTTCCCACAAACAGTTTTCCAATTCGTCGTGGAAGGACATTTTAAATAATAGGTTCTTTGTGTTAAATCACGGATTTATTAATACTTCACGATTACAATGGTGACTCGATAGTCGACCTAACTAAGAGCTGGCTAAATGAGATCTGAAAACACCAAGTTTGTCTAGGAGCATTATAACTGGTCCTGGCTAGTCTTGGTAGTTGTACAACATAACCAACTATACAACGGTTATTTGAAAATAACCGCAACTACGCTGGCGAGAGCTCGGTTATTTGGTTATTTGGTTATTCGGTTGTGGATGTTGTTGGGTGGTTATGGTTAACTCGCAACTCGCAACCATCTCGCAACTCACATCACCACATCACATGGGCCATGGGCCGTTCAAAACTATTCTGACCATGACGAAAAGAGACGGCGCTATATGGGCTGCATGTTTATCTTTATTTTCTTTAGTGAGGCGAAACGAGATAGGCGTATATAGTTTGTAAGACGCTATCCCTTTCTGTGTATGGTTGATGATATATCCAGGGTTGTGTGTTGTGTCCCATTGAAAGTAAATTTAATTGCCCCTTGTAATTATTGCTTTCCAGGAATCATGTAACTTTTAAGTAATGTGAAAGATTAACAGGCAGGTACTGAAATATTACGTGCTAATCATCATTGGAATTTCCGTTCTCAGTTGCCAGGCTATGATTTATTTGAATTTGAAAAAAAAATTTATTACTTTCAAATTTTAACATTTAAATGAAATCCTCAGCCCCCAGGGGTATATCCCAGTGAGGATATTATTGTGCTCTGCTTGTAACAAAAAAGGAATATAATAAAACATTTACTTATTATTATTAAGTGTTTAAATTTAAGTAATGCAGTCAATAAAATATTTATTAAAATATTATGTAATAATAACAAGTAGCTATCAGCTGCCTTCGTGTATCATTTTTGAGAAATTTATAGATCTTATTTATTATGTCATCTTTATTTTGTACAGCAGTTGTGTGAAATTTCACTGCAAGTGCGTTTTACCATAATATTACTATACATTTACCTACATACGATATATGCATACTTATAAAATATTTTATGTGGGAAGTATTTATTTAAAAATACTTCAACGATCTTGTCTCCTTCATAATGTACATGCAACCCACCTTTCACTACAAAACTGCAAACAATAAAAATTATGCAAATCATAAACATTATTTATTTTGTGCCCTCCAAGAGATTTCCGATTCCTGCTCTGCTTGTAACTGGCGAATAAAGTCGCGTTGTATGTACTCGCGCTGCATATATAGAGATAGCGCTATTCCTTTTAGTGGGTCACAAACTAACCCAATACCCACGGTCAAAACCATAACCTGAAATAATACCACAACCATGATAACTACTAACTACTGAATTGACAACTTATAACTAGACAACCAGACAACCAGCCAACTAGCCAGCAGCCAGTGGCAACTGGTGGCAACTGTAGCCGACAGTCATGTTGCCAACTTGCCAGTTGCCGGCCCGCGAAGTAACTATTATATACCTATACAACGAAATAACCAAATAACCATATAACCGTTTAACAACCAGTTATTCAGAGGGTAATAACCAGTTGGTTGTGTTATTGAAATTCTAGCCAGTTGCCCAAGCCTAGTCCTGGCGACTACTGGCTACTAGCTGCTATCTTGTGGACTTCCAAGAAGCTCTGTGCACTGCCCTCTATGAGTGTATCTGTGAAGCACTTAGCTAACTTACTCCCCAACACGTTTCAAGAAAAATAAATTACTTAAACACAACATCAAAGAAGTTATAATGTAAATTTTAAAGTTACGGTATGGTGTTATAGTGCATATGTGTTTAAATTACTTAAACACAACATCAAAGTAGTTATAATGTAAATTTTAAAGTTACGGTATGATGTTATAGTGCATATGTGTTTAAACCAGTAGTGTTTAATTAAACAAATACGATTTCTGTTGATAGAAGTGGTTTAATGATCTTAGAGGAGTTACGGCGAATGTTTAAATTTTTACTAATACCATAGATAGGTATAGCATATTTTAGACATCGGATATTTAGATATAGACAGATGAAGTATAAACTATAGATGTGGGTGAAGGGAATGGAAAATGGATTATTGCATTTTCAAACACACTGGAAGAGCGCCGCAGAGAAAAAAAGCCTAGGTCTGAGGGCAAATCAACAAATGCTTCGAATTTCTATTTTTTGGGTAGTCAGTATCCCTACATTATTTAGACTAAAAATTTCTTAAAAATCCTATTTTCTTAAATGGAAATATTTTAGAATTGCTTAAAACGAAAAACCTTTAAAACATATGAGCTTGACCGGCTAGTAGAACTACCGACTAGGAGTCGCGACTTCAAACCACTGCTAGCTAAGTCCTCCATCATTGCACAAGCAATATTTTCCGCTTAGATAAAAAAAAGTTCTGTGTCATCAATGTGCATCATTTTGACACCTAGCTGGGGCCGCTTCAACATTGGGGGCCTAAGAAAAAAATTAATGTATTGAGTCCTGTGCCCTCAATGTGTACCATTTTCATAGCATCCATTTTCTTTGATTTTTTCATCACCAAAGTGTCTAGGGGAGTGGGAGTGGGGGGGGGGGGGTAGTTGCCCCCTATGCCCCATGCTTACGTGCATGGTTAGCAGTAAAGTTTATTACCTAACTACCTAGGTCTAGGTTTTATAACCTTTATAGGATAATAAAATAACAACATAAAAAAATTTTAACAAATCAATAGTGTTGTTATTTTTAACAGCCATAATATAATGAATTGTATGGTACAGATTACATAATTTCACATCCCATGTAAGATGGCATTGGTCAACAAAGAATGAACACGTTATTCAACATTTATTATGCCAACCAATGGAGGTGAAATTATCGCGACTTCAACACGTTATTTAACATTTCTTTAACTGCCCTCCACACTATCTACCAAAACCTCGTAAAAGTATTGCGAAATATATGAAAGATCTTAGCTATACATCGCAAAAAATATAACTGCAACATATCCTAACATGAATAATTTATATTTTTTATAAGAATTTTTAAAAGTCTTGCAGATATTTTAATAGTACACTACTGCTGACAATTTACAAATCTCGCGTGTGCACCCCAGTGTTGAATTTGGCAGCCACCTCTGGTCTGGAGTTTCAAAATACCTGAAAAAACCCTTGACTCTGCAGAAACGGGCGGTCAGTTTGCTAGATTCTCCTATCGATTGCAATCTTTAGAGCACAGGCGTCAGGTGGGTATGCGGTCCTTGTTCTACCGGTATTACGATGGAAGATGCTCGGAGAAACTAGCTTCATTGATCCCATCGGCACCGGTGCATAGTTAGGAAACACGCCAAACGCGCGTCCATCATATGTAAATATGACATTTGTCACATGAGAACGGGTCGTTTCTCTGTGTTTCCTCCCTCCTACAACACGGGTATCTTCAAGACCCATGTTTACTCCATCCCCTCAAAAATACCATCCACACCGAACCCCAATAGGTAACATAGTGTGAAATTAATATTATGTTTTTTATATGTATTGCGTTATTTCAAAATACCCATGATTCGAATGCAGAACCCAGTATGTCAAGTTTCTCCAAGTCTTTACCGAATTATTATAATTCCATTTTTCGAGCAGTCAGAATAATAATAATTCGCTTGGCGGTCCAATATGTTGGGTTCTGCAACTCGGATCGTGACTAGGCCCTGTTATTGTATTTGTAAACACATTACAATATATTACACTACTTATTACTTCCCAGCTATCATTAATCCCGCGTTAATAACTAATAATACGAATAATAATGTTTATCGAATGGAAATCTGTTGACAACAAAATGAAAAATTGGGTACAGTCTGAATTCTCGACAAATTAGTTCCAATTTTGTTTTAAATATTATATATTGTAGGTAGGTACTTAATCGCTTGTCTGAATTCTCCAAACAAACACTTTCAATATTTTGAACATGATGAAGTCACTCGTTACAGAGTTCATAAAACCGGAGTTACAGATAGACCCACAATCGAAATTAAAAAATTTATAATTGTAAGTAGCTGATCTAGAGATTTCCTTCCAGGGATCTCGAGAACCGGCATACCGCAGTACGCAGTTTTATGAGAGCACAAACTTACCTCTGTACATAAAAATTATTTTAAATATACACATATTCGATCTCAAGTGAAATATTCCCTGACTTAGAAAGCATCCGGATAGGGCATTTTGGGTTCCATGATATTTCATCAAAAAGAAAATTCAACACACCTTTAAAAAGTGACATAGAGTCAATAAAATGATTAAACAAAAATTGGGTTTAATAGTTACCTATGTAACCTATTTAACCTGGTTTTTGTTTCATCACTTTTCATGACTTTATATAACTTTTTGTAGGTGTGTTGAATTGTCATTTTGATGACATACACGGTCACTGGCATTTTGCACTCAAGTGACTCAAGGGTAGATTGAAATCAGAATGCGATTACACTATGGTATGCGTATAGTAAGCTTACTCTGTCAAGTATACGCAATCGACATGCATGTGATCTTTTTAATACATTTTTTCGACTTATGACGGTTCATAAGCCGACTTATACGGTTATAGGTACAGGTATTTGTGTCTGTTTGAGATATTCAATCTTATTAATACACAAAAAAGTAATCAAATAGTACAATAGTACAAATATTCTAATTTAAAAATTGAATATGGTTGCCCCACGTGACTCTACTACTGCAAAATACATCAAACGCATAACTTTTATTACGTGGTAGCTTTGGTGAAGTTTTCATGCCATTTCTCCCTTTCGTTTTTATTATCTATTAGTTCTACTCCGCCACGCGTTGCGGTGGCTAATTCTGTCAGTGCACACAGAGAAACAATAGCACGTTTCGCTTTTACGTCCAACAGATGGCACTGTTATTCAAAAAGCATGTTTTTCCTGTCACAAGTAACATCTGTTTAATATACTTGTAGGTATATAAAAACACACGCGTATTCGAATGCAATGTTGTGTCAAAAATTGAAAGCAATCGGTGAAGAACTTTCGGAGATTTAAGGTTTTGAACAAACGAACATTAACATTTATATTTATATAGATAGATAGTTATGAATCATTAGGAATCGGTTTTTTATTGACCCGATGTTTTACAAAATAATTTTTTTTGTAGGTTTTATGGGTAAGGTTCTCATAGAAAAATTGCTGTGGTCCTGTCCCGACTTGGAGAGAATATACTTGCTCCTGAGACCGAAGAAGGGGAAAAGTGGGGAAAATAGACTACAGGACCTCGAGAAATCTCCGGTAATACATTACGTTGCTTATACAAGGACTATTAACTAAACACTGCCACCATAATAAGAACGGTCTGAATTCTCAATCTTGCGGTATTCCAATACTTTAATATAATTAAACTTTTTTAACTACATAAGGTGTAATAATAGGTGTCTCTTATAAATACAAAAAAAGGAGTACATGCAAGACACCATCTAGGTTACAATCATACAAAAAGATAGCAGCCAACAATATATGAGAATTAGTTGAGGATAATATTGGTAGGTAATTCTTAAATTTAAAAATGAGATCATTAAAAATTACTGAAAATAATCAGGACTCTCAATGATCCGAGTATTGTCCTGGAACGACAGAGGTCTTGGGTTCGATCCCCAGTTGCGACCGTTACCTTTTTATTTTCTGTGTCTTGTTCTGTTTCATGTTTGGAAATATTACATTGATGTTTATAACCTTCAATAGTTATTCAAATAAATTGAATAACACACACACTGCACACTCAATAATAATATGACAGCACATATTTATAATTTTGAAAAGAAATTCTTTGGATGGTTTGTTTCAGAGAATTTGAAAAATTTCTTCAAATTACAAATTTTATTTTCAAGTTCTGTGAAAGTTTTGTTATTATTTCAGTTCTATCAAGTAACTGACCTATAATGATATAATAAAAGAACTTGAATAGGACAATCACAGAACTCGCTAATGAATGTTGAAATTTGACGAATTGTTCAAATTACAAAGTTGATTTTCTACTTATGTGAAGTTTCTATTCATGTTCTGCTATAATTTCATTTTTTTAAAACAATTAGCCGATAATGATATAATAACAGAACTTAAATAGAACCTTCACAGAACTTAAAAATGAACTTCGAAATTTGATGAATTGTTCCAATTTTCCAAAACAACCCAAACAAATATTCAATATTTACCTATATTATTTGGTTTCAATTCCAGTTATTTGAGAGATTGAGGACCAACAGAGGGAACGTATTCCTGGAGAAGGTCACCTGTGTAAATGGAGACGTCACACAAATGGGACTGGGTAAGATTTTGAACACGAACCACCACACAATTCTGTTGTAGTGCTAAAAATTATCTTCCACTGCAAATACATTATTGTTGAACATTTATCAAAAAAATCATAATTTTCACATGTTTCAGGCCTCTGCCCAGAAGACAGGAAGATTCTCATAGACTCTGTCAATATCATCTTTCATTCAGCGGCTAGCGTGAGGTATTTTATATATAGCTTTTACCTCATAGTATTTCTAGGTCAACAAAACTACTTTTAGCTCTCAAAGTCATTTCCATCATGAGCATTAATGCGTTAAAATATCCAGTTAACTGTCAAAAACTAAGAGATAACGCCATTTTTGTGTTTGATATCGTATATTATTAATGTAATTGATAATTTATGAAAATGAATTCTGTTGAAATGAGATCCCTGAACTCTCCGTGCGGTTAAACCATGGATGATTGTGTGAGAAATATGGAGATCCGCAAAGACTGATATAAGCGTAAAGAGTAAGATTAAGAATGGGACGCTTAGATGGTTTGTGCATGTAGAGCAAATTAATGAAGAAAGGAGTGTAAGGAGAATATATGACACTAATGTGAATGGCGGCAGATCGGGGACGCCTGAGGAAGACATGGCACAATCAAGTGAATCAGATACTGGAGTCGGGCCATGTCAAGAGTCAGAATAATAGAAGAGTATGTATGAATGTGAATGAGGCAAGGAGTGTGTGCCAAGATCGAGTTTTTTGTCCATCCTCACCTTCTACCCCTGCGGGGAAACAACATGATGGTTAGTTAGTTAGTTAATTCAATTGAAAAAGATCATTTAGAAGTATGGATCAAATTTCAAAATGAACCGAAAGCCAGATATGATTTTTTTAAATTGATCTACAGATTTGATGATCCTCTGAGAGATGCTGTCCTGATGAACACCCGGGGGTCTCGTGAGATGATGCTACTTGCTCAAGAAATGAAAAAATTGGATGTAAGTAGTCACTTCTTTCCTACATCAAAAATGTTGGCACAGATGGTCCTAGTGGCTTTTAAAGAATGAAACTTAACATTTTATTACTGTTTAAATTTCAATAATTATTTTCACACTCATCATATTTCAATGTAAATCTCGTTACCTTCCAGTTTCAATATAAAGTCGTTATACTCGAGCTTCAGATCAACAAAGCTTGTGATATTCGGAATTTCATTTCAATTAACCTTGTTATAATCTAGTTTCAGTGTAATGCTCACCACATTCTAATTTCAGTTCAACTCAACAAAATTGACTTGTTTCGTATTCTATAACTCAATTAAACTTTGTCACATTCATCTCATATCATCATTTCAGTTCAACAAAACTTATCTAACAATAGTTTCAGAGTAATGCTCGTCACATTCTAGTTTCATACCAACTAGATTTAGTTTAAACAAGCTTGTTAGGTTCTTGTTTTGGTTCTATAAAGCTCGTCATATTCTAGTTGCATGCTTGTTACATTATGGTTTCACTTTAATAAAGCCACTCTCACAAACAAGCTACACTCTTATGGTTTGGCCTATTTTACATTATAACTCGCCATACATTCCCATTGGGAAAATTCGTATGTGAGACTAGCATAAAGCTTATCATAATGCAGGTTCAGTTCAATAACGCTTATTACATTTATTCTAGATTCTGTTCTATCAAGCTTTACACATTCTAGTTTCACATCAATAAAGCTTGTCATATTCTAGTTTCACGTCAATAAAGCTTGTCATATTCTAGTTTCACGTCAACAAACCTTGTCATATTCTAGATTCATTGCTATCACATTGTAATGTTTTGTTAGGTTTTACTACACGTGTCCACGACATACTGCAACACGGATAAGAACCCAGTGAAGGAGATGCTGTACCCGCCGCACGCTGACTGGAAGGACACCATCGACATCGCTGAGACCCTGGACGATCACATGCTGAGAATTCTGACAGCCAAGTCAGTTAAATACCGTTTTATTCACTTTATACAGGAACACCCCGAGTTGCGTTAGTTAGCATAGTTTTTAATATACATCAAATCATACTTTTTCAAGTATTTAAGGCCAAAATGTACCCATAGTGTACTAGCAGTACACTAAGTGGATTTATTTAGAAGAATAAATAAATGAATTTTTTAGAAAGTGTGCACGATTTGTGCGTACTAATCACGTGTACTTCCTACCATTGATTAGTGCGCGCATATTTTGAATGTATGCAAGGCCAAAATGCACCCGTAGTGTACTAACGATGTATGATTTCAGAAGTAGAAAGAAATTCTATGCGTACTCTTCAAAAAGTATACACTCTTCGTTCTTACACTATACTTTCAAAATTTCATTAATGAGGCTGTATTAATCACTTTCTCACTTTTAACACAATTAAAATATATAAATAAAATTTAAAACCAACCAATGAACCTATTTTGTATTAAATATAAAATAGGTTTTTTTTTTCATTACTTTAGCTAGATATTGTATAATCACTTTGGCTGTAACAATGAATACAATGTAATGGTAATAAATTTTATTTAGAAATTAATATCTAAGATCTGTAACCCATCTAGAAAAATAAGTGTCGGTAAGTGTTCTCAATTAGTCTGCAATTTCTTTCCAACACTCCAAAATGATATTTAGATTTGAATGTATATGCAATTAGTATGCATATCTGCGTTCTAACACGGTACACTTTCAAAATACATAGCTATATTGTTGGGCTGATGGGAATGGGAAAAAAAAGGAGATGGGATAATAGAAGGTTGGCAAGTTAACTATTATGGTTTCATGATAAATGAAAATTAACAAACATATTACTACATAATTATTTCAGATATATCGGAGGCCTACCCAATACCTACACCTTCAGCAAGAGTCTAGCGGAGCATGTGGTCAACGACCTGAGGGGATCGATATCAGCTGTCATCTTCAGGCCCTCTATTGGTGACTAAAATACTTAAAAAACAAATTACATCTCACGACGAAGTGATGCAAAATCATGTGTTTTTGTTTTGAAAATTT
Source organism: Hesperophylax magnus (assembly GCA_026573805.1). Classification (NCBI taxonomy): domain Eukaryota; kingdom Metazoa; phylum Arthropoda; class Insecta; order Trichoptera; family Limnephilidae; genus Hesperophylax; species Hesperophylax magnus. The sequence continues at coordinate 3,331,543 of JAIUSX010000184.1, read as the reverse complement.
GATCGCTTAAAAATATTTTAATTAAATACTGCGAGTAGAACATATCTTCGCCTTTGAAATAATCGAAATAATTGAAATAAATGAAAGTATTAGGCCAGTAAAACTGCCTCAAAGTTCAAAATCTACTACTTATGAACCCATATTCGTTTATGGTTTTATTGAATAATGTGACAATTAAGTTCTTTAGAAAATGATCATAAAACATTTAAAAATATTTGTGCCTGAACGTCGCAAAATAAAATGAAAGCTATGTTTTTTTCTTGCCTAAATCAAACAGGAGTGTTATTGTTAGCGGCCCGATTCCAAATGTTACACACGTGGTGCATCGCCTTAACTCGAGAACAGAAAATGTTCAGTAAATATATTGTATATTTTGCACGGTTCAACGACAAACAGAACATTAAATAAATGCTATGAAAAGTAAAGACAAAAAACGTGCCTAATCTGTCTTTTGCTGTTATTTCATTGTGTTATCTTTAGTCACTGTTCTGTTTAATCCAGTTAGTTCACCTACTGAAGATCTGAGGGAAAATAATATGGTTAACCATATGCAGAAACCTTAGATAACAGAAAGTAGGGAGATGTGTCATGACCATTATTAGTAACTATGAAACTGAGCGCACTTAAGGGTCGCCGCCATCGTTCACCTATATCTAATACAACGGCGCCCCGCCTTTATTTTTACCTACTCATCAATTTGGGAGGCAGGTATGGGTAGGTACCGTCGACCCAGGAACTATTTATTGGGTAACCAACACCTCTTCCATAGATCACCCCAAGAGGTTTGCTATATTTGGTGTCTTAGCAGGGGTGCCATGAATCATGGGGTGAGGTTTGTCGAGGTCTTGGTGACGGATGTGTCTGGCCAGAAGCTTCGTGGCAGGTGGAATCGGGATAGGTCGGTTGAGGGAGACCTTTGACTCCTCCAGACAGACTATCTTGACCCAACGCCAAGTGGGAGGGATGGATTCATACATCAACTCCTGGAAGCATTGACCACCGCTCATACCTTTTTCCTTCCCAAAACTTCCTCTCCCGCCTTAACTTTAAAAGACTCTCCACACAATATCCCCAAAGATGACATAGACCCTGAGCGAAATTATTTTCCTCGGGAACTCCTGTGTATTCTGCTTTTCTTACATTAACTCCACACAGAAGGCCTGGGAAAAAAATCCCTCAGGGCCATGTCATCTTTGGAGATGCTGTGTGGTGGGTCCCACTGTGAAAAGGAAGGAGTGAAACTATGTCTCGAAGAGACCTGTGTTGTAGAAGGGAGGAAACACAGAGGCCGGAAAATCGTTCCACAGCCAAGCTGCTGAACTCAATAATGAGTCGTAGATACGACCCGTTCTCATGTGACAAATGTCAACTGTGTGCAAATACGTGTTTGGCATGGAGTTGGTATTTAAAAAAGACATTGCATAGCCGCTATGATAGTCTGTGCAGTTTGATCGTAGATCTGTGACAATCTGCGCGCTTCCATTCCATATCTCAATTTCTATTATGTACAGGGGAAATCGACTTTGGTGGGATCATTAGAGATTCTATGTGAAGGGTCATTAAACATCAAATGTCAATCTTATTGCAGTTGTGTCATCCCTGAGTGAACCGGTGCCCGGGTGGATAGAGAACTTCAACGGACCTGTAGGACTACTAGTTGCAAGTGGAAAAGGTGAACAACAAAACTTATTTGATGTTTGTTATTATAATGACCCCGGCAACAAATTTACGAAGGAGCAAATGGGTAAAATTACCCCGATAACAACGGATCTGTTAGGAACCACAGGATTGATGGCTGTTCGTATGGGAATGTTGGAAGGAGAATTGTCAACATTAAAAAGTGTAACGGATACTCAGTCTATTGTTACTAACCCGACAAATACTTCATCTTCAATAAATGATTTGCTCGCAGAGGCCGAGGAAAGAAAAACCCGGTCAAAGAACATTATTTTATTTAATGTTCCCGAAAGTATTTCAGAATCAACAACAACAATTATTAAAATGGACAGCGATAAAGTAGTTTCAGCGATTAGTGATATAAATAATGAATTAATACCGAGTGTGGTTAAGTCGTACAGACTTGGTGTAAAAAAGTCCAACAAAATTAGACCGATTAAGGTCGAATTCAATGACTCTGTCTCGGCTCGTGAGGTTTTGACCAGGAACGCAAAACTGAAAAACGGTATAAAGGCCAGTAACGACCAAACACCATTGCAGAGGACTCAACTTCTAGATTTACGCCAACAACTCGAGACGAGGAAGAACAACGGTGAAACCAATATAACTATCAAATATGTGAACTCTGTACCTAAAATTATTGAATGTGCGCCAAAAAACTGAAACAACAAAAAATAAAATGCTACTACCAAAATGTGAGAGGGATCCGCACTAAACTTCCCATGTTGCTGACTTCGGCGGCAACTATCAGCAGTGATATCTTCATTTTAACCGAAACATGGCTCGACTCAGGAATCAATTCTGCCGAATTAGGCTTCCCTAATTTCAACATCTACCGTATGGATAGGAATTCTAAAACAAGTGCCAAAACGAGAGGAGGTGGTGTAGCCATTGCTATCTCAAAAAATCTCAGTTCTTCAAAAATATCCACAAAAAACACATCCATCGAGCAACTATTTGTCAATGTGAACACTTCTAGAGGTAAAATAATAGTGGGATGTGCATACTTACCTCCGAATTCTGATGTCCAAAGCTACAGCAATCACTGCGACGAGGTTGAATCAATTTGTGCTAAATATCCTAATACTAAACTACTTCTAGTTGGTGATTACAATCTGCCACATTATGATTGGTGTAATATGAATTCTGTCAATTCTTGTTCTAATGTTAATATTCGTGTTATTAGAGATATGGCACTGTTCTTAGGTCTAACACAGTGTAATAATGTTCATAATATAGGAGGTCGTACGTTGGATTTGGCACTGTCAAATGTGTCTGACATCTGTGTTGTGAGAAGTACCGAAATTCTATTACCTGTCGATGTTTACCATCCACCACTAGAAATATGCATGTCTAATCTTAAACCAATTCCTATCGTAAAAAAGGTAGTAGAAACTCGAAATTTCAAAAAAGCTGACTATGTTAAAATTTCAAATTTCCTTAAACAGACTGACTGGTCATTCTTTGATAGCGACGATGATATTAATGTACACCTTAAAAAATTTTACTTCATCGTTAATTCTGCAATTGAACAATTTGTTCCTTTAACGACCTACAGAGAAACTCTATACCCAAAATGGTTCTCAAAAGACCTGATAGACTTAATTTACCTTAAAAAATTATCTCATAAGAGATTCAAACAAAGTCGCCTGGCCATCGATTATACTGCGTTTCAAAAATTGAGGGCAGAGTGCAATAAGCTCTCCGCAAAATGTTACAAAAATTACATTAGTGATGTCGAAGGCTCTATCATGGACGACTCAAATTTCTTTTGGAAATATGTTAAATCCCAAAAAGAAAATGGTACTTACATACCTAGTAGTGTGTCATTCGATTCTAAATTATCCCAAAATCTTCAGGAAACTGTTAATCTTTTTGCTGATTTTTTTAGCGGCGTTTACATTAATGCAAGTGAAGACAGCAATATTTCGTGCTTTGATTTGGTTGAAACTCTTGATATATCTGACTGTAATGTAACCATATACGATATTATATCTAAGCTGAAGAGTCTTGATTCCCGAAAATCCGCAGGACCTGATAATGTTCCGCCCAGATTTTTAGTAAATTGTATGCATACATTGTCATATCCTATTCATAAGTTATTTACAAAGTCACTCTCATCAGGTGTATTCCCGGACCTTTGGAAGTTTAGTCTTTTAACGCCCATTTTCAAAAAAGGTAATAAGAGCGAAGTAACAAATTATAGGCCAATATGTATAATGTCTACTTTACCCAAACTTTTTGAAAGCCTAGTACTAGATAAGTTGATATCCCGAATCAATCGAACCATCTCTCCCCTTCAACATGGATTCATTAAAGGTAGATCTACTCTTACCAATTTGATATTGTACACGAATGATATTGTTAATGCCCTTAATGCATCACATCAAACTGATTCCATATATACTGACTTCAGTAAGGCATTTGATAAAGTAAACCACAAAATATTATTACGTAAACTAAAATTGTTGGGAATAAGAGGGAGTATGTTGGAATGGTTTAAGAGTTATCTATTAGGAAGGTACTTAGCAGTCAAGATAGATTCGTTTACTTCTTATACATTTGCTGCCTCGAGCGGAGTACCACAGGGATCTCACTTGGGCCCAATATTATTTTGTTTGTTTATCAATGATATTGTTAATATTTTTACTAATGTTAAAGTCCTGTTATTTGCCGACGATCTGAAGATATACAGAATAATCAAAGACGATGACGATCGCGCAATTTTGCAGTTGAACCTTAATAAACTATGTGCGTGGTGTTCTGTCAATGATTTGCAACTAAATTTAGGTAAATGCCAGATTATCAGTTTTTACAAAGGCAAAAATCCACTTAATTTTTCCTATTTTATGAATGGTGCTAATCTTCTTCGTGTATCACAGATTCGTGATCTTGGTGTTATATTCCACGAGAGTCTACAGTTTAACGAACACATCGATGAAATAACAAGCGATGCGATGAGAATACTAGGTTTTATTTTGAGAATGGGAGCAAATTTTAAAAGTATGTCAACATTAAAACATCTGTATTGCTCGTTAGTACGAAGCAAATTAGAATACAATTCCACCGTATGGTCACCGTACTACAAGGTCCATTCTCAATCATTAGAAAAGGTACAAAATAAATTCCTTCGGTACATTAATTTTAAAATGAAAATTCCAATCGAATTTATAAATTACAATAACTTGCTTGCTGAAACTAAACTTCTTAAATTATCTGATAGAAGAGTGTTAATTGATTTGCTATTTTTATTCAAAATTATTAAATCTTTAATTGACAGCCCTAATTTGTTGGAACTTATTTGCATTAATGTTCCTGCTAGGCAAACTCGCAGTAAAGATACTTTTAAATTTAACAAGAACCTCAACACTAATTATTCTATTTTTTCACCAATTCCTAGAATTCACAACCTTGCGAATAAATACTGTGAACTTATAGATATATTTGGTTTTGACAATTTTGTGAGCTTTAAAAGGCAACTTATTTCGATTCTATCGGCTAATAATTAACTTTTATAGCTTTAATAATTTTATTACATCTTCTCCCATTCGAAACCTTTCAAGTAAATTATATCCATATTTGTTTGTTTTTTATTTGCTCTACTATACACTTATAATTGTATGCTTATACCTACTAACTACTTTTTATACATAACACTATGTTCCATCTCAGATCTTATTATTTCTTATTCATGTCGATATTGCTAAATTCTATTAGTTTTTGCTTTTTACAGGTGCAACTCTTATTTTGTTATTTTTTTTTAAATCTCTGTTATAATGTTCTTTACCTCACGAGTAAGTTACACTCTAATTTATATTGGTTTATCGATTTGTTAAACACACAATTAATACTGGGTTTAAACACACCCACTTACTTACTTTTTATGTTGAACTTTCTTTTACTTACTATTTCATGCTTGGGTATATTTTATATTGAATCCATCTTATTAGTGTTTTGCTAATTTGCACAAAATTTTATTATATGTGTTGCTTTCTTACAATTAACTCCATTTATCTTCTTATGTTCAATTATTGTAATCAATGTAAATGTATATTTTCATGTAAAAGCCCATTAGGGCGTAAATAAAATAATAAATAAATAAATAAATAAATATTTTTTTTCAAATATTAATACCACACATGAACCCCAACTGTCCCGAGCCGGTGGGACTATGACATCCCCAATTGGGGTATTGTTGTGACTCTAAAGGAGTTGGGTAGAAAAAAGTTGGGAAGTACCTGGCTAGAAAAGCGACATTTCGTTTATGAATGGTGATTTCTCACCGGGGCGATACTGGGAGTATCTACCACTCTGAAATGTACTGTAAATATGCAATATTTTATTTCATTCATATTTTGTCTGAAATTACACAAATAATGATTGCGCACTCCGGGTTTCGAACCTGAAAAATCTAAATCCGGAGCCAAGAATCTTAATCATATTGTCAGGTAGGTCGTCCTTTTTTTATGGCTAGCCACTATCTACCGTGGACAGATAATTTCTATTATAAAGCAACACACATAGGCTTAAAGCCTATATTTCCTCTTTTCTTTTCATTTCTATTTATTTCTTTTAATTTCTTAACTATTTTTTCTTCTCATTCCCTTTGATACCAAAATTAGATTAAAATTCTGCTTTTCTGGAAAACTACACATAATTCTTCCTTCTAGTAGCACACTTCCGGCGGGGAGGGTAGTTACAGTTACATTTATACATTTTACGCCGGTCCTACTTGAAAGGCTGTAAAGGCATTTCTGTCTGATAATTCTTTATGAATATTTTATACCAATCTTTTTGTAAGAATCCCAACAATAAATATGTATAAACAATGTGATATAAGTCTCCCATATCTTATTTTCTTGTCTTGTGTCTTGTGTGGAAGAATATTTAATCAAGAGGAAACTATACTAAACCTGTAGAATGGGTAATAAATTCTTGCACAAATTAAATGGCAGTGTCTTGTGTCTTGTGTGGAAGAATATTTAATCAAGAGGAAACTATACTAAACCTGTAGAATGGGTAATAAATTCTTGCACAAATTAAATGGCACAGGAGATGCGAAAATCATTATTTTTTTGTAATTTGTGCGAAAGTGAAAACCGATTTTATATAATATAATAAAATATGTACATTTTTTACGGTTCCGTGATAACTCATCAAAGTGACAATTCAACACACATTTACAAAGAGATATGAAGTAATCAAAAGTGATGAAACAAAAACTAGGATACATAGTTTCCTATGCAACCTATGTTTTGTTTTAACACTTTTCATGACTTTAACCACTTAATGCTTTTGAACGAGCGGTGTTTGCGGACGGCGCGTGTATCGTACCGCGACAACCCGAACACTGCTCGCGACTTTTGACTTGTTTGCGTTATACAAGATAAACAAAGGAACTGCGCTCGCCAGGTTTTTTTATTGTTTTTATTTTTCATTATAGTTAGTCTTGTTTTATTTTTTTGAATATGGTTAAGTTTTTTTACATTTTTTATTGCTTCTGTTTTGTTTTTCTTTTGAACTGTTCAATTTTAAATTATGTTAACTCTTTATAAAAAATAAAATAACCTGATGTTTTTAGTTTCATTTTTGTTAAAAAATACCGAGTATTAAGTGGTTAAATCACTTTTAAGATGTGTGTTGAATTGTCATTTTGGTGAGTTGTCACCATTTTTTACACACTAAAATGGCCCAAAACTAACTTTAACTTCAGTTAATGGAGTTGTCTTACAGGGTAGACTTTAATTTCAGTCAGTACTTTTATGGTTGGGATGTTGTGACAATTATTTAAAAAAATCATTCAAATATATGTGTTATTTTCAAACAGAGAGCGGTTAAAAGCAAAAAACAATTTCCCGAACGTGACCCTATTTTCGCCAGCTTGAAATGTGTTAATATTCGATGGTGTTTTATTAAATCAATTTTACATACAAGGTATACAGTGTGCAGTTACTTTAGGGGGTGATTCTGCATGATCGTAATGTAAAAAAGGGTTTTATGACAAATGAGAACAGTGACAAATCAGAACACTTTTGAAATATAAATCATGAAAAGTGATTAAAATAAAACTCGCGCCCCGGCAAGGAGGGCCCTGGGTTTATTACGTTTTTCATGACTTTATATCACTTTTCAGGAATGTTCTTATTTGTACGGTTTTAAGTCACTTTTTAAAGTGTTCTGATTTGCCTGGTTACCTTCAGATAAATAGTGTTCCGATTTGTCTGGTTACCTTAAGATAAATAACTTTTTCAAAATTCCGACGTTTTAATTCAGCTAAAAATGTTAATAATGTTCGAAGATATTAATCTTTTTTACTTGTACTATAATTTAGAATCATCTCCCGAAGTTACTGCACTTTGTCCTCCCTCCTCCCTTCCATACACTATGTATAATAAACCATTTTTACCAAATTCAACAGGCATCATGCGATCTGTGTACTCTGGGCCTGAAATCAAGGCGGACTATATGCCCGTGGATGTGGCCATCAAGGCCATGATCGTTGCCGCTTGGAAACATGGAACACAAAAGTAAGAACCGATTACTTTTGTTTGGGGATAAAATCTGCTACACGGTGTCTAGAAACTCGTAGCACCAATGGGAAACTGGTAAATCTACTTCACACAAAGAACTGAGCATTTCGATTTTTGACGGCAACCAAAGGGTTAAAAAACTTTTAAAAAAGAAAAGCTGATATTAACCCACTAGTGACCGATATTATATTATATTTTTCAAATTTGATCTAAAAAATTCTAACTTTGATTTATTCGAAAATGAAAACCTAAATCAAAAAAATCAACTGAAAAAGCCACCATTCTAAGGACGGGTTGTTTCGGAGAACTTGAACAATTCTTCAAATTTCAAAGTTAATTTTCAAGTTCTTTGAAAGATATTTTTAAGTTCTGTTTTTATTTCAGTTCTGTCAAGCAACTAGCCTATAATGATATAATAACAGAATTTGAATAGGACTTTCACAGAACCCGTAAATGAACGTTGAAATTTGATGAATTGTTCAAATTCTCCGAAACAACCCTTCCTTAATGTTTAAATGTGAATTTTGTAATATATTTAAAAGGAATATATAGAACTTCATTCAGATGAGTTTATTAAATTTGTTGTTATTTCAGATCAACCTCGGCCGACCCGATCCCCGTGTATAACTGCTGCTCCAGCACACTGAAGGACGTTACCCTTCAGGAGATCATCGACATGGGCATGGTCCTCACCAAGGAGATCCCACTTAACTCCATCCTGTGGGTGCCTGGGGGAGGAGTCACCAGGAGCAGAATCAAGCACTTCATCAGGGTGAGTACACCATAATAAAGATACTCCTGACTACGACCGGCTCTCCAGCACAGAAATGCATTGAACTGATTAAATTTTTTTGAAAGCTATCTATAAACAGAACATGTTTAAGCATAAAATAAAGTGTAAATGTCAAATTCACCCAAGGATATACTTCAAATAATTTATAATCTGCTTTTTCATAGATGGTGCCAATTTAATTTCTTTAGGAAAAAACACTTTTTGCAAGTTATGCTAAAATATGAAACTATGTGTTTTCAATAACAACATCTACCAATGCATACTTAAATTGCTAAAACGTAGTTTAATTGCCGACAATACCAAGAATACAATAATATGTACCACTTTCAGGGCGACATAGAAAACATTCTAATAACTCCGATGGCGCCTCAGCGGCGACATAAACAATAGGTATACATTTTATTGTTTAAAAAATAAAATGGTTTTACAGGTTTTTTTACATGTTCTATTCAGTTGTATCCAGTATCCACTGGCGATAGGTTGTGCTTTTTGCTCTGTTTTTCATTTGTAACAATAACTACGCATTCATTTTATTTGAATAATTTTGACTGCACAATAAATATGGAGGAGAATTTTGAATTCAGTGGTAGTGAAGACGAGTTTATTTTCGAAGTGCAAAGTGACTCTTCCGATGTAACTTCGATAGATAGTAATAATGATATTATAAGTTCAAGCAGTGAGAGTGATTTCATAGGACATATGTGTCGCCCAAACCTCTAACGGTGTTGGACGCGAGTGAGCGCCGTAAGCGGTGAATAAATAAAATAACACCTTCAATCCAAGACAAATTATATAAATACATAAATTTACGGAAAATATATTTTTTTAACCTGAAAAAATGGAGGAAGCGGTTGATCCGCATGCCTTCATAACAAAGGCGAAACAAAACATTAGTGACTTACATACAATCATGGAAGAAAATAAACTTACCAAAGAAACCAAATCAAAAATGATGAAAGAAATAAATAACATCATGGAAATGATATCGCACATGGCAATAGAATTAGCTAAATTACAAGAAAAGTGTGATATTCAAGAAAAAAAACCAAGCACAAAAATACCCATTTTCATACTCTTCTGCAGTAAAAAACTTAATATCAAAAACGCAAGAAAAACGATTTCCTATAATAATTAAAAGCTTAAAAGAAGAAGACACTGAAAAATTAAAAGAGAAAATACAAAAGATTAAAATATCGCAGTTGGGAATTCGAGTATGCGAAATTAAAAAAACAAAAAAAAACCTTATAATAACATGCCCAGAAAAAGAAGACGCAAAAAAATTAAAAGATAAGATAAATGAAGTCGACAAAACCATAATAGCGGAGGTACTTCTGAAAACGGATCCATGCGTAATATTCAAAGGTCTTGACAAAGACTATACCGAAAAAGAATTCTTAGAAGACATCATTGAACAAAACAACGACATCAAAATGATATGTGAAAAATACCAAGACAAAGAAATATTACAAGTTAAGGCCATCATTACAAACAAAAAAACTAACAGCAAAAACTTAATACTACAAACAAATCCCGAAATGAGACTACATCTTGTTAATAAAAAAAAAATTCATCTAGGATTCATGAGAATCTATGTAGAAGACTGCAGTCCTCTTACTCAATGTTTCCACTGTCAAAGATTTGGACACACAGCACAAAAATGCTACAATAGAATGAATAAACCAACATGCAAGCACTGTTCAGAAGATCATCCCATCTCCGAGTGTAAATCCATGGAACTGCCACCCAAATGCGCTAACTGCAACTCAGCTAACAAGAAGAAAGAAATAAACTCCTTGAACAGTAAAATGAATGAAGTAGACCACCGAACAAACAGCGAAACATGTAAGTTCCGATCTTACATGCTTAAATTAGCCAAAGAAAGAATAAACTACGACATTGAATAAAAACCTTATAAATAATTTTGTAAAATACAACCGAAAATGCATTAAATGGATGATTTCTTAAGTAACGAATTAGAGTTAAATATTAAAATTCAAGAATATGAATGTATATGTACCGATTCGTGTAACAAAATTATTTCTAAAAACATCAATGATATAATTATTATGCACATAAACATCCGTAGCGTTCAAAAAAATTTAGATGAATTAATTCTAAAAATAAATAATTTAATTAAAAAACCGGACTTTATAGTGTTAACCGAAACATTTACGAACGCTGAGTCACCGTCTTACCACTTACCTGAGTACAACTATATTTCTACCAAAGTAGACATCAATAAAAATTCGGGAATAATAATATTTGCAAGCAATAAATTTAGTATTGTTAACATATTAGAACATCCAATACACTTAGTAAACTGCATCGAAGTACATTTCAAACTCGGCAAATCCATATACCATCTAATAGCTATCTATAGAACGCATGGCTCGAGTATTATTACATTTATTAAGGGCCCACTATTCGAATTTCATCCAATTTCCGACATACTTTCCTTAAAATTTTGAAGTTTTTAAGCTCTTAAAAAAATATATGTTATTCTTTAAGATAGTATCTATTTGTTCCAAAAGCCGAAACGGTAATTATTTGAAATTCCCTCGATAGAAATAAATCGCAAAGTATGCTCCGAAAAATATTATTAACACGTTTATTTCTGTTATTTTACAAGTTATATGTATGAAAAAAATCACAATGCTTCTTTTAATGCTACTCAATAGACCCCAAAAGTGATTTTTGCTATTTTTGAAATACGCCGTGATTTATTAAACATTTTCACAACTGTCGCTTACGCCTATTGCTTTTAAATCATATTTATTATAGCGCGCTCGCTCCGACTTGAAGATTAACCTATCTTCTTTGAAAAGTTCATTCGCCAACTCGAGGGCTTTGGGGGCAGACATGTCGTTCAACGTTCTATGATCTACAGACGTGCGATTACGTGCAAATATTTGAATCTATAAAGATAATTTTTACGCGTGTAAAGTTTATGAGTTAATAAATATTGTTTTTTCAAAGATGGGAAATACACGAAAGATATCCCGTATTTCAAAGAAAAAATGATATCTCATAAAATTATATCCTATCTAATAGGTGAGAAGAAAAAAATACAATTTTTGATTTATAAGCTTATATTTATTATAAACGATAATTTACTATAAAAATTAATAATTCATATTTTTATTTATGTATTGTGTAGTAAAAAGTTATAAAAATTATTATTTTATTTTTTTCAGAATACGATAAACGATAATTTATTATAAAAATTAATTATTATTTTTATTTATGTATTGTGTAGTAAAAAGTTATAAAAAATTTTATTTTATTTTTTTCAGAATACGTACTTTGGGAAATAAAACTAATTCCAAAACATTAGAAATTACAGGGCAAGTTCTTATTAATTCACAATGCAACGATGTCCGAAATATAATATAATATGTAATAATAATATACGGGCCATCTGTTTCAAATAACAATACTCGAACGTGGAATTCAGAATAATAATGAACATGCGAGCGAAAGAAGCTATTGAAAGTTCTGAAACTGTGGGGAATATAATTTAATAAAATAAAATACTTTTTTGTTTTAAAACCACGATATTTATTAATTTAAGAACCGACCGGTTTCGCTTTACTTAAGCATCATCAGGGTACAAATTAATACTAAACAAGAAGTACATAATGTGTGCATATATATAACAAAATATAGAGGGAGACAACATGATACAAATATAAGCAACACAAAGACGGTCATAAAATACATTAACATAAGTGCACAAGTAATGGAAAACCCGCTAGATAATTATGTAGACTAATGGGTTATACGAATAAATCGGGAGAAACAAAACATCAATAAAACCTCAATAATAACGGTTTTTCCGAATTCGCAAATCATTTGATCGATAGCTTGCCTTCCTGAATAAATCTAATTTTATTTAATCATTTACGGCCAAGATATTTTTGACAATGGTGTGTTTTTATCTTTCTGTATTCCAATCATTTAGCTTTGCTTCTAGGGTTGTGCCCCAGTATTGCTTTTTGGAGACTGTAAACGGATCTCTCGGCATTTAATGAAACTGCAGCAGAACAAAGGCTGTTGCTATATTGACGTTCATGGTATGTTTTGCTCAGATTGACGATAAGGTTTCCAGATCCGCATTTCGCTCGAAGCATGTTTAGGGTAATAAGTTTATAGTTTAGGGTTCTTTCACCGTATTTATGGGAACATTTCAGAACCACCAATCTTTCATTTTGAGTGAATCTTGTGTTTGTGATTAAATTATATTTGACGATTTAAACAAATAATATTTAGAGAAGTTAAAAATAAAATTGAAAGTTCACTGAAAGCTTAAAACTATTAAAAGTAGTAATTTCATAAAAATGTAAATAAATAGAGCCCCTTTCACATTTTAGAATGTAATTTTATGTTGCTTACATGTTTTATTACTCTTTATAATTATTGAATTGTTTAAATGAATAAATAAATAATTACAAAAAAGTCTTCTGATTTGTAAGTCCTCAGGAAGCACTAAGGATCTTTCTATCTATCTTTATAATATAATAAATTTGATGAGCATAAAAATGTAAACGTGTATATAATTTATATAAATGTACAAAAGTAGATATTACACGTGTATAAATATTATATTGCGCATATTATACAAGATGTCGGGGGTAAAGTGCACAAACTTCGGGAGGTGATTCTAATTGATAGTACAAGTAAAAAAGAAAAAAAAACTTTTTTTGGAATTCCAACGTTTTAAGATAGTTTTCGAGTAAAAAAGTTTAAAACCTTATTGATGTAAAAATATATTTATTGATTTTATAAAAGTTATAAATTACTTTTATAAAAGTGAGAATAGTATTTTAGTAAAGTAAAGTAATTTTTATACCTATACAAATAACTTTCGTAAATGTTTTTTGTAAAATTAAAAAAAAAAATAATTAATTAAATCCGTAATAAAACCCATATTTTGAGAACCATCTTCATTTCGACTTCCTTCTCATTTGGTCGGTGCATTATTACTCTAAGGTCGGTGCTAACTAAAAATGGTTCTGTTTTTCTAAAATTGCAATAGATGTCGGTAATTTAATTTCATAATCCCCAAAATTATTCCTAATACGAATTCAGACACCTCTGTCGGATTCTTTTAACACTAAATTTTGTTGGTCTTGCCCAAATCTAAATTCTTTACGCGGAAAGCGGGCCCTTAATGACCTCAAATACATATTATTAAAATTAAAAAATAAACTTTGCTTCGTCGTAGGAGATTTTAACGTTAATATTAATGAAAAAATAGAAAATAATAACAAAAATGAATACATCAATTGTATGACTGAACAAAATTTTATATCTTGCATAAATAAAAATACTAGGGAAATAAAAGAACATACTCCATCTTGTTTAGACCACATTTGGACAAATATAAACATTAAAGATCTTCACAAAATAAAATCAATTGTTTGGAAAACTAACATAACTGATCATCACTCATGCTTACTTCTGTATAATAATAATATTAAACATAAAAAACATAATTTATTAACCAAAAAATCAACAATAGATATGACTATTCTCTCTGAAAAATTAAAAAAGGAAGATTGGAATAATGTTTTAAACAGTGATGATACTGAAATTTGTTCGACTAACTTCGAAAATATTATGTCACAACACATTAAAAATTCGACAACTGAGATAACAACACACATAAAATCAAAATTAAGATGTTTAAAACCTTGGATTACCAAAGGACTTATTATATCTATCAGAAATAAAGAAAAACTTTACAAAATAACTTTAAAAAATCCCCAAGATGAAAAAGCATATATTTTCTATAAAAAATATAAAAATAAATTAACATCTTATATTAAAAAAAGTAAAGAAGAGTATTTTAAAAATAAAATATTATCTTCAGAAAATAACCATAAACAAATGTGGAAAACTGTTAATTTCGCCATAGAAAATACAAAAAAAACACAAAACATTAAGTACATTGAACATGATAAAAAAATTATAGATGCCAATATACAGCCTAAACAATGTGCAAACATATTTAATTCCTTCTTTGCAAATGTTGGGAAAAATCTTGCGAAAAATATTCATAAGCCTTCAAACCAAGAAAACCATAAAAATAAAAATATACAGAAACGTAATATACTTTCAATGTTTGAAACAACAACAGAATGTGAAATCTCGAAAATAATAGAAAATATGAAAGGAGGTTCGTCCCCCGGTTTTGATTCTATTACGACACACATGTTAAAAACTATGAAACCTCACTTAATAAAACCTATCACTCATTTAATAAACTTAAGTTTAACAAATGGAATTTTTCCAATGAACTACAAAACCACAATAATCTCACCTATTTACAAATCTGGAGATCCACATCAAGCAACGAATTATCGCCCAATATGTCTAATTTCTAATATAGGAAAGATCTTTGAAAAAATTGTTAAAAAACAATTGGTAAATTTTCTAGATAATAATAAAATATTACACAAAAACCAGTTTGGCTTTATAAAATCACTCAGCACACAAGATGCTATTGCTAACGTAACTTCATACATTTACGAATCACTAGATAAAAGTAAAAAATGTGCGGGTATATTTATTGACCTTAGAAAGGCATTCGATAGCATATCCCATGAGATGCTATTAAAAAAATTGAATAAAATCGGCATAAAAGGCAACGCGATTAAATGGATCACCGACTACTTAAAAAACCGTCCTCAATTAGTAAAAATCAATGGTGTTAATAGTGATCAAGAGATTACAAGCTTTGGAATCCCCCAAGGTACAGTGCTTGGACCAATTCTATTTACTATATATGTAAACGATATTTTTTTTCAACCTTTACACGGTCAAATTACGTCATACGCCGATGATACAGTATTAATAATAAGTGATAAGACTTGGGAAAATGTAGAATTAAAGGCCACGGAAGACATCAACACGCTCAAGAATTTTTTCGACACTAATTTACTGTCACTTAATAATGAAAAGACATTTGTAATTCCATTTGCAATCCATACAAATGATACTCCTAAAAATTTTAACATTGTCATACATAATAATACTAAAATTCACAGCCAAAACTATTGCAAATCAAACTGTACAGTACTAAAAACAACAAATAAAATTAAATATCTAGGAGTAATTATTGATAAAAATCTGAAATGGAAAGAACAAATATGTCAAGTAGTAAACAAAATTAGAAAATTAATATATATATTTTTAAGAATTAGAAACTTTCTGTCGATAAAAAATCTATATTTAATTTACTATGCCTTAGTTCAATCCACTTTACAATACGCTATTATTAGTTGGGGATCCGCGTATAAATGTAACCTTCTTCCAATTGAAATTATACAAAGAACAATTATTAAAATTATATTAAAAAAATCCTTTGACTACCCAACAGAACGCCTGTTTGAAGAATTTCAAGTACCTACATTTAAAGACCTATATATTAAAAACTCATTAATCCAAATTATAAAAGAAAAAGATAAATATCAATTTTTAAATGAAAACAGAACGCGACTTAGACATGTTTTTCTATGCCCAAAACTAAATACGTCTTTTGCACAACATCATTATACTTACCAGGGAAGAACTTTTTTCAATCGTTTACCAGAAGAAATCAGAAGCATTAATGATAAAACCCGAATACTGCTCTCTGTCAAGAGACACTTAAAAAATATTCTGAAAAAAAAAACTACTGTCACTTAATTAATCTCACAAATATCCTTAGTTTTCCATAGCTTCCTTTCTTTTTAAAAATTTAATAAATTAATATATTATCCTTCACTACTTTCCAAAGAAATATTACAGAAAACATACATTTATGTACAATGAATTATTTAAGTACTAACTAACAACAACATTTATGTACACTCCCCTTCCATACACAAGCAAATGCTTTCAATGGAAGAGTAGTAAAAAACCAATGATGTAAAATGAATTATGTCCCATGTAAAACATATTATTAAAAATTAAAAATAATTATAAAAAAAAAAAAAAAAATATATACGAAAAACGGCTGTTTTAGACATCAGTAGCAGTTCAAGTATTTCAAACGTAGATAATCTACAGGAGGAGGATTGTGTAGATATGACCAAAGAGGACGACCGAGGACACTGAAACGAAGGGGACACTAAAGACTTTGAGATTGGCTCACAAAAACAGGTCCACAAGTTCCTGCTTCAATTTCAGAACCCATTCAATTTTTAAATTGTTTGTTTTACTTGAGCTTGTCAATGAAATTGTTAAAGAATCCAACGTTTATGCCAGAACAAAATTGCAACCAAAAGAATTACCTTCAAATTCCATTTTGCACAATAAGGAAGTTGAGTCCATTTTTTAAATTTTTTTTTATCAATGTTCGCATTCAATGGTATTTTTTTTTGTTTTTAAAGTCTGTTTTCATAATTAAATTAATTCTCAAAGTTTAAATTTTATTAAGCCCGCCAAAACGAGCGGAATCCGAGCGGTAAGAGGCGGGGTGTGGGTGTGACGTCATTCAAACTGTGAGAACCACGTCGCTTAAACATTTTGTATGGAAAAAAATTTAATTATTCAATAAGGAATTCCAGTAATTTTTTTTCCAATGTTAACCGTCTATTAGAATTGATGTTATTAAAAAAAAAAAGAAAATGGATTAAGATTTCATAGTTAAATTAATATTTTAAGTTAGAATATTTGCTTCTCCCGCCCGCACGGTATTGAAGACGCTATTTGTGGACCGCCGCGCAGAAAAGTAAGACCAAAAGTAAAATAACGGTTTACAGCCCAGTTCACTGTGAGACTTTTCTGCGCGGAGGCCTGAAGTGTAATCACATGTAATGTGACATGTATAATAATAAAAACTTCTAAGCGATGCAATAAACAACATATTATTATAAAGCACTATACGAATATATATCTTTAGAAATCCATTTTATATAATAATAACAACAAATACCTACATAAATATTTGACAATAGATGGGAGCTATTTTTTTCACATAGATCCTATTGACAAAGGGGTTTCTCCGGGAATGCAGCTGGTTTTCAGCAGTGCCTTATTATATGGCAAACAAAAGATGAAATATTTAAAAGCCATCACCACATTATAATATATATTATAATGAGTAGAGAATAATTATCATGTCATGCGAAATCAATAAATATACCTGCACAATACTAGTGGTTATGGCGAAATGTCAGATGGGTAGATACGCAATGATTATTATACTGTAAAAATGTATTATATTTATCGTAACGTACAAATGAACACAATTAATAATTTGTTATACTTACTTGGAAGCTTTAACTCTACGACCGGCTGTGATTTGGCCCAAATAAAGGTTTGGCCTATACACCTCTCATGTAATAGATAGAGATGCACCATAGACATTGCTGTGATAGACAAGCCACGACACATGTGACGTCAGAATTCTTTCGGCCAATCGTGGAGCGTATTCAATTTATTGCTATTTAATGCTTTTTCAAGAACGTTTAACTAATTCTAAGAATAATAATATAGAAATATATTTATATATTTAGAATCGATATTTTTTGATCTACATGAACATATTTTTTATAAGTCAAAATATTTTTTACTCAACTTCCTTATTGGTGTGATACTCAAATAGATGAATTTTGGGCATTCATTGGAGTCATTATGAATATAGGAACAATGCCTCTAGCAATATTGCACTACCAGAAGCAAAGGCTATCACATGTTCACTGATAGATACTATACTAGCGTTCCACTCGCAGATGAACTATTGGAATTAAAATGTAATATGACAGGAACAATTATGACAAATAGAAAAGGGATACCAAATTAAATCAAAGGACCAAAATTCACACCACGAAAAGTTAAAAAATGCTCCTTGCGTGGAAGGACCAAAGGGTCATAACAATGCTGAGTACCTCTGCAAACACAAGAACCACATCCATTAGAAGGGTGACAAAGAGTGGTGGCGTCATCATTAAGGATAAACCAAACATTGTCATCGATTATACTAAATCCATGAGTGGGGTTGATCGTGCGGATGGAGATATGTTCCATTAACTCAAACATTTTATATAAATTTATTTAAAAAAATAACAACAAAAAACCATTGAGCCATTTGAAACTTATCAAAATTTTAGTAGATCAATTAGTAGGTGAGTACAAAAAGCCTCGGAATAGACCATCTACTTCCACTCCATCAGAGACCAGGCTCAATGGAAAACTCCATATATTAGTAGATCAATTAGTGGGTGAGTACAAAAAGCCTCGAAGTAGACAATCTACTTCCACTTCATCAGAGACCAGGCTCAATGGAAAACTCCATATATTAGTAGATCAATTAGTGGGTGAGTACAAAAAGCCTCGAAGTAGACAATCTACTTCCACTTCATCAGAGACCAGGCTCAATGGAAAACTCCATATATTAGTAGATCAATTAGTGGGTGAGTACAAAAAGCCTCGAAGTAGACAATCTACTTCCACTTCATCAGAGACCAGGCTCAATGGAAAACTCCATATATTAGTAGATCAATTAGTGGGTGAGTACAAAAAGCCTCGAAGTAGACAATCTACTTCCACTTCATCAGAGACCAGGCTCAATGGAAAACTCCATATATTAGTAGATCAATTAGTGGGTGAGTACAAAAAGCCTCGAAGTAGACAATCTACTTCCACTTCATCAGAGACCAGGCTCAATGGAAAACTCCATATATTAGTAGATCAATTAGTGGGTGAGTACAAAAAGCCTCGAAGTAGACAATCTACTTCCACTTCATCAGAGACCAGGCCCAATGGAAAACTCCATATATTAGTAGATCAATTAGTGGGTGAGTACAAAAAGCCTCGAAGTAGACAATCTACTTCCACTTCATCAGAGACCAGGCTCAATGGAAAACTCCATATATTAGTAGATCAATTAGTGGGTGAGTACAAAAAGCCTCGAAGTAGACAATCTACTTCCACTTCATCAGAGACCAGGCTCAATGGAAAACTCCATATATTAGTAGATCAATTAGTGGGTGAGTACAAAAAGCCTCGAAGTAGACAATCTACTTCCACTTCATCAGAGACCAGGCCCAATGGAAAACTCCATATATTAGTAGATCAATTAGTGGGTGAGTACAAAAAGCCTCGAAGTAGACAATCTACTTCCACTTCATCAGAGACCAGGCTCAATGGAAAACTCCATATATTAGTAGATCAATTAGTGGGTGAGTACAAAAAGCCTCGAAGTAGACAATCTACTTCCACTTCATCAGAGACCAGGCTCAATGGAAAACTCCATATATTAGTAGATCAATTAGTGGGTGAGTACAAAAAGCCTCGAAGTAGACAATCTACTTCCACTTCATCAGAGACCAGGCTCAATGGAAAACTCCATATATTAGTAGATCAATTAGTGGGTGAGTACAAAAAGCCTCGAAGTAGACAATCTACTTCCACTTCATCAGAGACCAGGCCCAATGGAAAACTCCATATATTAGTAGATCAATTAGTGGGTGAGTACAAAAAGCCTCGGAGTAGACCATCCACTTCCGCTCCATCGAAGACCAGGCTCAATAGAAAATTCCAAATTTTGATAAAAGGTCCCAAGAGGGACTATGTGGTCTGCTCAAAAAGGGCAGTAAAAGATGGCAGACGGAGAACCAGTGAGTACTGTGAAACGTGTCCTAAAAAACCACATATGCATTTGGGCGACTGCTTTCTAAAATACCATATGTTAAAAAATTATAAAGATTAGAAAATACAAATTTTTCTTTTATGTATTAACAATCTTATATGATAATAAATATATATTTCTCATCATAACTACATCTTTTTATTTACTGCCTTACCAAAAAATATATTTTACTAATTTTCTAAAAATATTTAAATTTTTTACACTCTACGGAGTAGCTAGTGTTATACCATATAAAAAAAAATTTGAGTTAACCCATTAGTGCCCGCGAATACCATTTGACATCCGAAATAGTGTTGTTGCTTTTGTCGTCGTCATCTTGAAACATATATTGGGAGGAATGTTGTGATTGGTCCCACTAGCGTATCAAAGGTGTGTGAAGACATCAGTTTAACATTTTTAACATGAGCAGTTCATTTTTAACGCTAGCACTGTTGTCTTGGAACCGAAAAATATATTCAACGCCTTTGCATTATCCAAGTATTTCCATCTTATTTCAGGTCATCGTGTTCCATCTAATGCCAGCATTCTTCCTGGATCTCGTTCTGAAATTTTTCGGCCAAAAAATGATGTAAGTGTTATTTTTTTTCAAAAATTACATTATGTGCTCGTGATTCTTTTATAGTTGATTTTCTTTGAAGTTTCCACCAAGCGAGTAGTTTCTACAATCTCATTGCAAAATTACGTCAAGAAGTATTAAAGTTCAGCTTTATGGAGTGGGAAGAGGGGGTGGGGTTGTTTTTCTAAATCTCATGTAGACAATTACCTTTCTCTTGTCTTGTAGGTCATGTGTGCAAAATTTCATCAATCTTAAATTAAAACTGTAGATTTTTATTAAAAACAATGCAACAGACACTCTTCTTTATACACACAGTAGCTCAAGTGTACCAGGCGTTGCTGGATCCTTGCTATCCTTAGGACATAGACATACCATCGCGGACTTTTCTGTAGGCCTTTTTAAGATATATAATTCCGTAGAACATTATTTTTATGTATCTCATAAGGTAAACCTTGGCTAAAGCCAGCGTTAAGAATGTGCCTGAAAATATATTTATACGACTTGATTATATAACATCGACTTTTCTCTACTTTCTATAAATATAATATGCGTGTATTATACATATATGTAAACCTTCTGGAAAACAATCTCTTAATGTTAGTGAAACCCCTTTCGTAGTTTAAGTTAACTAAGACAGACTAAACTAAACAGACAGATGCAGACAGCGACTTTATTTTATACTGTTTAGAGATATACTGTACACTAGGTATTCTGTCGAATCTGCGTTTTGCGAATTTACGGGGAAACATAAACAACATTCGATTTAATGAAAAATTCAACTTTTTTTTGCGTCAACCGAAGTAAATTAAATATAAGACAATAAAACAAAAATCAATTGTTTGCAGATTCGACAGTATACATAGGAACCGTCGATATATATGATAGTTAGATCATGATATTTTCGAACCACGATAAACATTTATCATCTAACTTCCAGGCTAGTAAAGCTCCAGCGCCGGATCTACATAGCCAACCTGGCCCTCCAGTACTACATCACCAACCAGTGGGTGTTCAAGAACGAGCGGTTGGTGGAATTGAGGCAGTCCATCAAAAGGTCGGATAAGGAGGCCTTCAGCTACGACTTTGAGGTCGAGGATGTATACGTATTCTTCAAGAACTGCCTGATCGGAGCCAGGAGATACCTGCTCAATGAACCGGATGATACCATACCGGATGCCAAGGCTCATTTTAACAGGTATTTAAATTTTAACAAAATAAAATTGACCATCCAATAAGATATTTAAAAAATTGTATATCGCTTTTAGAAATTTAGTATATAAAATTAACATCAGATTGGTATATTTTTAAAGATTAAGCAGACATACCTGACAGATTTTGATTCAGACCTGACTGAACTTATTCGGAGTAAATATATTGATACCAATTCGGTCTGCGGTGACATTTAAAAACAAACATATGCCGCTGCAGAAAGAATACCAGATGATAGAACACTGAAAATTATGTGTGGGGGCCCCAGTAGAAACGACCCAGAGGTAGACCGAGGAAAGGATGGATGGGTTGTGTGGAAGAGGTTTGGAACAGAACAGGAAGGTCTAAGAACTAGAGTCGAATAGTTAGTGACTGTGAAGCATTTATGGAGGAGGCCAAATCCCATCCTGGAATTGTATGTAGCGCCTTTATAATGAAAGACATACCTCTGATAGCTCTGTTGTAACCTCTCCCTCTTTCTCATAAACAAAGCCTGTAACAGAAAGAGTTGTTACAATGAGCTCTCAAAGATAGGACCATAATAATACCTTACTTAATTCTGATTTTACGCAGAGGATACGTTACACATAGTACCGTGTCAAAAATAAAGCATGTAATGTATGCACAGGAAAATGGGAGATTGGTTCTTATTTATCACTGTTTTTTTCATTGCGCAACCGATTGATGTTTGTCAAATCAACCACATTACTAACAGTCCAAGATCTCCGTCTTAATACGATAGTAATACGTCCCTAATGCTGAGGGTCGGGCAGTTTAAAATCTGTCAGCCACTAATACTGCGGTACTACAGCCGGCAAACGCAATACGCATGCTCGTAATTACGAGTAATGTTTTCTACTAACCAGTTCCTATCCCTCCGTATATCTATTATGAGTAAGACGGTATGAGTTTTTATCGCGTTAAATACCTTAAAACGCTAAATTTACATGTATGAAGAACATAATCATAATCATTAAAGATTAAAGCATGTTAAAGGGCGCCACGCCATTTTATATTAAGTTTCAGTAAACCATTAAGAATGTTAAAAATAAAATAAAACACCAGCATCTTATTCTGTAGTCGTGTCTTGTAAGTCTGAGAATCAGTATTATAGAATGTCGATTGATTGTAGAGCAGTCCGGGGTGCGATGTTTCAATGTGTTACAAGTTATCCTCTTTTGCTGATCATAATTTTTTCAAAATCATAAACGTACAATCGGTATTTAACAGGAACCTTTCAACTGTCAAAAAAACAAAATGGCACTGAATGTCCATTTGAAGACTTCACATCCCATGTGAATTTATGCGAAACAACTGGGCCTTACTAATACTAAAGTTTGTTGTATAAAAACAGATTTTACTGAATGGTACTATGGCACTAAACTCTACAACAAAATCCCACTCTATTTTAACATTTAAATCTCACATAAAAAGCTGGACACAAAACATAGGGAGATCAGAAATAGATAATATACTGACACTTAATACAGACTGATACAGAAACCACTCAACTGAACAAAAAAACACCATGTAATATGTTCATAATTATGTCAGAAAAAACACTATTCAATATACATATTTATAACTAGCTGTACCCCGCCACGCGTTGCTGTGGCTCCGTCTGTCTGTGCAGATAGAGAACAACAGCGCATTTTGCTTTCATGTCCAACAGATGGTGCTGTTTTTCAAAAATAGCATGTTTTTTACTGTATAATATTAGTATATAAAAACACATGCGCATTTGTATGCAACGTTGTGTCAAAATTTTCAAAGGAAATTTAAGATTTTGAACAAACAAACATTTATATAGATTAATTTATATTATCCATACTACTAAATTTTAATCATACGTAAATGAAATCCTCAGCATGGGAGATCCCATTGAGGATATCATTATATCTTTGTTACAAAAAAAAATTGTTATAAAAAAAATTATTATTATTATTGTATGTATTATAATTGCAACTACCTTTAAAAATGCAATACTGAAATGCAATTGCAATCTATTATTCTTTCAGAATGTTAGTTCTGGACAATGTATTGAAGATGCTGTTTTGGGGTCTGATATTCTACTGGGTCTTCAACAGTCAGCTGACAGAAAATGTCTTCCGAGGGAGTCTCAATTACTTCCAAGTGACAGCTTAGTTTTATTCTACTAGGTATACGAGTTTTAAAATTATCGCAATAGTGAATCATAAAAAAAAAATTGTTGCGTAAAATAAACTCATAAAATAAATTCCCCCAATGTTTTATTTTTTTAAGGTTTGAGAATTTCTCCAGTTTTTACTGTTTATTACAGTTCCATTTCAAAACAAAACAAAACATTAAAGAAAAAGAACATGCAAACCTAACCTAACCTATTATTTTGATGTTTTAACAAGTTACCCTAAATATATTTAAAGTTTGATTTAAAACTTTAACATAGTGAAAGTTGTTTTATTTTATCTTTAAGTTTCGTTCTTTTGCTCTTAAGTTGTGTTTCAGCGAAATAAATAAATTATTTGCCAGGAAAAATTATCGTTTTTTTGTAAAACAGAATTAATTTTTATTGTTCCTTTTATCCATTTTTATTCCACAATAAAATAACAAACTATCATTTCTAGAATTTTTTAATAATAAGCCCACAGAATAAAGAAAACTAGAAGTGCTTTCTGTACAAATTTAAATCGAAACAGATGTTCCATTTAGCCCAACAGCCTCACTCACACTTGCCTGACATCGTAGATTTCTATCACATTTGAATTTCGTAAATACAGTTCTGTAGGAAATTTAAAGCGAAGCTTAATGCTAAATCACTTACATTCGGGACGATATAAGGCATACCAAGAATATACACATTTTTGGCTTGTAGCTTCCTCTTAAGACTAAATTGGGCCAATATTTGGATCATGAAACATGCCCACAAGGTATTTCTGGTGTTCTTCTTTACTCTTTGAGCGTCATTATACTGTGTACCCAGTGGCGGTTCTTCACAGGGGGACGGTGGGGTCAGTCCTCACCAAGTATTCCAGAAAACTAATAAAAGAAAAGAATGGCCGGTCTTTGTCTACACCAAAATGAAAGAATTCTTTAAACATAAAAGGAATTAACATATGAAGAAATAAAATACGAAAATTTATTCCGGATCATTAAGCAACGGGCGTCGGATCTGCGCCATGTTTTGAAGCTTACTATGGATGAGCGGCGACCACCCAGGCTGACCAGTGGACAGCCGACCAGCACGCAAGTCCATTTTTCAGGGTGCAGAACCTACGATAATATGAATTTCAAATACCGCGGGACAGTCTATTGAATTCCCTCGTAACAAAATACTGAACCCGGCAGGAATTGCTTGAGTTCAAGATATGGCGTTATTTTTACTATAATGTATTACAAATTGGTATATATTTAAACATTTTAAATTATTTTGTGTTTAGACTTCTCATTAGGTGCAATGACTTGAAAATTTTTGAACATTTTTGTTCGAGAAATTTTATATTATATTCTCCGGGTAGTGAGATTACGGTACAGTAGGTAGGTACAACGGTAGATACAAAATTGGGTTCCATGACAACTCAGGACAGTGGCAATTCAACACACTTTTGAAAAGCATTTAAAGTCATTAAAAGTTATGAAATAAGAAAAACCTGGCCTATAAAACCTAATCTAACATAACCTAGTTTTTTTTTTCACCACTTTTCATGACTTTATATCAAAAGTGTGTTGAATTGCCATTGTCCTGAGTTGTCCAGTTACCTAAAAATGTCGGTCCCCACCATCAAAGTACTCGAGCCGCCACTGTTTGTACCAATAGTAAAACTATATAACTTACAATATGATAATATACATTTGTTAGTATGTGGAATAATTAATCAAAAATGACCGAGTCTTCAGTAAATTGGGAAGTTATTGTCCACTTGTTCAGCCCAGGAGTGAAGTCCGCCTGTAATATCAACTATAGTCGGTGGCCGTTCACGGTTTAAAAACTTTAGTTTCAAAAGCTGAACCGCCAGTTGAGAATCGTTCCCCCGCCGACAAATGCAGAAAACTGTAAAAGAAGATAAAGAAATCCATAACTAGTAGTTCTGTGAACAGTTTGCGTCCAATAAAGTATGTTTCTAATTTTCTCTTATGTAATAAATCAAAACCAAAATTTCCTCTCAAATCATAAAATTTGTAAGTAGGTAAAAGTAAGTAAACCATAAATATTTTACGTTACATTTTATATTTCAAATAAGGAATCATACAATTTGTCCAAAGAATGATAGTTCTTTTTTCAAACATTTTTCAGGCCGGTAGGTACTATAATATTGATAATTCAGATTTGACAGCTCTTAGTAGGAACTACGATCATTTGAACTCTGGCGGAATAAAAAGGTAGTATCTAATATGCCACCATCTTAAACTGGTGTAATTTCCAAACTTCACATAATATCAAAAAGATAAATGTTTTTATAAAAATTTTCTGACCCATTTTCTGACCAATTTTCCCAGAAGAAATTTTATCATAAAAATAAAGATTTCCTGGATCCAAAATTTTAAATTTCGAATTTTTTGATAAAAATTTATCAAAAAGATAAATTTTTAACCAAACTTAACATTTTCCGAAGCAAAAAAAGCTTCATAAGCTAAACTTCATGTATGAAAACATTCCTGTCACAGTTTTTTTTTGTCTCGGTGACTTTGCTGCCACTGGATCGACGTATATGTATTATTTTTCCAAGGAACTGACTATTTTTGAAATCGGTTCGTTTTGGCTTTTATAAAATTCGAAAATTTGAGCTGTGCTTATGAACAAAAAAATGTATATAATATGTATATGGTAATCTTTAAATTTTAGAGCTCTCAAATCGATTTGGTTAAAATACTTAACTTCAGAGGCGTTCTTTAATTTCATGAGTTCTGATTGTTAGTTAATGGAAGTTTGTTACTTAAAAGAAATTAATTTCATTCGTCCAGTGAATTTTAAATGAACAAAGTTATATGACATACATATAATATGTAGGCATTCACAAATGGTTTTTATTTGGATAGAATAAAGTGATATGTAAATTTTTGCACACATTCTAATAATTGCTGTTATACATACACACAAAAGGGCAAAACTCTACTATCAGCAATCTTTACTAAATTGGGCGAAGCCCATCAAAAAGCCGCCTGCAGGACCTAGCAGCAAAAAAGCAGCGGAAGCGGGTATTTAAATATTATAGGTAGTTACGGGAAAATTTTCATTTGTAAAACAACTTACCCCTAGTAACACCATTCTCATGTAAATAGTTAAAAAGATCTTCACTTCTTTGTTCTAATTTATCTATGAAAACATTGCTTGATCCTTCTATGTGACACATCTCAAACTGTTCCTTCGATCTCACATCCAAGAGTAAAGAATCCTCGCCTAATTTTTTGAAAATATATCCTTTTTGGTCGGAATTTTGAATTGCATCTTTTCTTGTATTATTTGTTTCTGGATTTAGGTTCTGATAGAAACGGCTGTTGAAATCTTTGGCTTCAATTCTTTCTTCTTTTGATAAAATCTCCAATTTTAAATCCTGAAAATGTGAAACTATTGTTAAGCATTTTAAATAGAATATTATTACAAACTTTAATTATTACCTTTTTTATATCAACGTCCCTTTTGGTTCCCATAAACAATGATGAATGTGTAAATTGGTAAAATTGTACATTCGGTCTGTCACTGTTCATTGGGACCGTTAATGTAATTGTTATTTTTAGATATCAACGTCCCTTTTGGTTTCCATGAACAATGCCGAATGTGTAAATTGGTAAAATTGCACATTCAGTACTGTTCACTGTTCATGGTTATTTTTCAGTAAAAAAGGTGGTAATTTGTAAAAGAATGGTGTTATACTTTCTTCTTATATTAACAATAACAGTACACAGCTTTTTCAAAGTGAAGTTAGATGCATTCCATTTTATGACCATCCAAGCTTGTGAAAACCATAGACAAAAAATAAACACAATTCCACAGTATCTAATTCCCCAAAAACTTTTTTGAACATTAGGTACTTTCTTAATAATCCCAAAAATTACCAAATTCTAAATTTGAAAATGGCAAAACCTACATCCTTTGTGTAAAAATTCGCATTATCTCAAATGTGACATTATCGGGTGTCTAGTTATGAGTTAAGTACCTTGTCCGATGCCTGGGAATTGCAAAACTGTGTGTAGTCTATTAGTTTGGTGATGGTGGGGTTGTCTGAGCACACCGCACATTGAGGACTCCTGCCACGTAGCTTTACTGGAATATCACATTGTTAGAATATTAAGTACAAAATAGAAAAACCGTAATCAACAGAAACATGGGTGATGGTATGAAACTGAATGCACAAAACTGCTACTACCAATGCAAAATTTTCAGCATTTAAAGAAATGATTTGCATATTTCCCCTAGGATGGGTTGTTCAGAACATTTGAAAAATTCATCAAATTTCAAAGTTGATTTTAAAGTTCTGTGAAGGTTCTATTCTAATTCTTTCATCATTTCAGTTTTGTGAAACAACTGGCCAATAATGATATAATAACAGAACTTGAATAGAACCTTCACAGAACTTGAAAATCAACTTTGAACCCGTCCTTAAACTTTTTGTTTTAAATTTAAGATTGTGGATTTTTTCAGGCCATTTTTTTTGAACCAGAACATTAAGTTAGAGTGACGGTTTTGCATTTCAAGTACTTACATGTTTGCTGGCTCATGATTTCGAGAGTGGCGCTTTTGAACCTCACCAAAAATGGAAGAGGCAATTTTGCTTTGGTTTGAAGATTGTGTGGTACAGAAAGAGAAATATGGATTACTAATCAATCATTAGGTCAAAATAAACAAAGTGTAGATAGTGGCAGTTTTGCTTTTGTAGCCCTCAAATAGCATTTACGCACAGCAGCGCCCCTCCTTTAGTTCTATCTACATACCAAACACTTAACTTTCATTATGTAGTGCCGTTCCTTATCCAGAATATTCCTAGGTGAGATAGCATCTCTGTTTCTATGCGATTAGGGCTTCTCTCCTCTTTCAGTGTTCAAATTTCGCGCCATTTCCCGCGAGATTTTGTCCCTCTGAAATGTCACCCACTGCCGCCAACAGCTGGGCGTACGCAAGTGTAAATGCGACGCCATTTTCTCAATTGACATCAAGTTTCTGTCGCGGGCGGTTGTTTAAGTTGTAATATCGCGACTAAAAACAAAGATTATATTTCTCCTCCAAAAAGAATTCTACAATGTCGACTAATGTTAGCGAAGCGATTGAAATTCGCGCATCCGCGAGTAAACATCGCGAAAATCGTGACGAAAGACGTAAAAAAACGGAAGCATTTGTGTTCTGAAAGTTCCTCGTGTGAATCCGTATGTGACAAACGAAAGAGACGAATGCATCGCCGGCGTTCACCGAGTTCCGATAGCTCTGCCTCCAAGAGCTCTTCAAACACCAAAGGTTCACGCTCCAGAAGGCGGAAGAAGGGAATGGCCCGTTCAATTAAAAAATTATCAAAACAAGTAGGCAGACTGCAAGACTTTGTTTTGAAAACGCAGTGGTCTGGATTCGGAGATAATACAGCCGCAGACAATATGTCCACCGGGGAAAATGAAAGTTTGTGCTCAGTTGAAGCCGGGCATAGCTCTCGTACCTTTCAAATGGCGGGACCCACCACTTCTCTCAAAGAACCCTTGATGCCTGCACCTCCTCAAGACAGACGTTGGAGCGCATTCAATGCTTTAACAAAAAAGATTGGGCCAATGTGAGGTATAGCAAGGTCATCAAGGACCATCTTGCCGACCCCGGTTTCAAAGAGCTCGATGTGAACTTTGAATTGCAGCCGTATGATTCCGCATCTTTCCAACATGCTGCTATCGAAAGATCGTTCGCGGCAATAACACATGCAGCTCTCAAATACAGGGAGCAGCTGCAGCAGTCTCTGCAGCAACTGATTGAATGGGGTTTCGAAGCGCAGGATGTCTCCCCGGAGACTTTGTCCGAAAAAATTAATGAATTGTTTGGTGGTCAGAACGACTTGCAAAAATGTTCCGATGATTTGCTGCAGATTACGTGTGGAAAACGAGCAGAGATGATTGAACTCAGGAGGGATCGAATCCTCAATTCCTGCCTACAGAAATCGGACAAAAAAGTATTGATGCAGATACCTCCGACCTCCTCTCATCTCTTCAACGAAGAAGCCCTCTCTGCCCAGTTGCAGAAATTGGGAGGGGTGAAGAATTGTTTCCGCTCTCTTCAACAGGCCAAGACATCAACTGGTCCACCAAAGGAGGGAACTGGTACAAAGAGGGTATCGAAACCAGGCCGAGATTTCTTACCGGCCCGAGATTTATTTCCGGCCCGAGATTCCTTTCCGCCTCGAGAATTTTTTCCATCCCGAGATCCCTTTCGCCCGAGGGGGGCAGACCCCCAAAGGTACCCCCAGCCCTCCACCTCCGGAGTTAAAAGGGGGGGAAGGGATAGTAGCAAGCGACCGGTTCGGGGGCAGACCTCTAACCGGCGTTACTACAGGGGTTCATGACTGGAGGCCACAGTTTCGGGCGGGGCAGTTGTTGAATTACAAAGACAATTGGGCAGCTCTAAATGCTCCCAGAGTCATTCTAAAAATCATAGGGGGTTACAAAATCCCCTTCTTTACAAAGCCCCTAATATTACGCCCAACTGCACTAATTTTAAAAAGATTCATGACAAAGACTACCCCAGCAATGACAAAGGAAATAGAAATCCTCAAAAAACTAAATATGCTGGAGCCGGCAGTTCACAACTCCGGTTTTCTTTCCCAAATGTTCCTGGTCAAAAAAGGGGACGGCAGCAACAGACCTATCCTCAACCTGAAAGGTCTCAACCACTTCTTATCGGTAAGAAAATTTTCCTTAATTTGTCATCAGAAAGTTCCCGAATTTCTCCAATCGCAAGACTGGATGACAAAAATAGACATATCGCACGCATATTTCCACATACCAGTTGCAGAGTCTCACCGTCGTTTTCTGAGGATTGTGTACAAAGGACAGCTTTTACAAATGACATGCCTTCCCCAGGGCCTGAGCAGTGCTCCACAAGCCTTTGCCAAGGTGACCAATTGGGTCGCAGAGACTCTACGTCATCAAAATGTGAGGACAATTGTATACCTAGACGATTTCCTTCTGGCCCACCAGGACAAGGAAACTCTGAAGGTCCAAACAAAACTGTTTTTGGATCTACTAAGATACTTAGGTTGGACCGTCAATCTGAAAAAATGCGTCAGCGAGCCTACACAAGTAGTGGAGTATCTAGGTATAATGTGGGACACGAAACGTGGTCAGAAGTCACTGAACAAGAGGAAATGCGAAGACCTGCAACAATCCCTTCAAAGGCTTCAAAAAAGAGGAAAGTGGAATTTAAAAGAGGCTCAGAGAATTCTGGGAAAGCTAAATTTTGCATCATTCGTCGCTCCAAGAGGTCGTCTTCATTGCCGAAGGATGCAACTACAAATGCACTCTATGATGAAACTTCCCGTACAAACGAGAATTCTCATAAAGAAACCTGTAATGGAAGACATATCATGGTGGGCACGGAATATAAAGGTATTTATGCCACTGCACGTCCCAGATGCCTCTCATTTCCTCTCGACCGATGCAGCAGATCATGGCTGGGGCGCTCAAGTGGACGATACTCCGATTGCGGGAAATTGGACCAGCGAACAGCAGGGTTGGCACAGCAATTTGAAAGAGATGTTTGCTATACTAAATTCCTTGAAGTACCAGAACAAATGTTTGAGGAGTTCTACAGTTCTAATACAGTCGGACAACAGAACAGTTCTCGCTTATTTGAGGAACGAAGGAGGGACGAAATCTTTGGGGCTCCTTCATCTGACCTTCCAGATTTTGTCTCTAGTAGACAAGTACAATATAACCCTGCAAGTTCACTACTTACCGGGTCGGTACAACGGCCTTGCGGACCACTTGTCCCGAGGAACTCGTCTTCCGGAGTGGCACCTGCTACCTCCTGCAACAGAACAGATTTTTCACAAATGGGGCAGACCCATTGTGGACCTGTTTGCCTCTTCGACAGCTCATGTAGTGGAGCACTATGTATCCATAGACAGGAAAGACAAAGCTGCGATATTCCACAATGCTTTCAGCAGACCGTGGCACTTTCCCCTGGCGTGGGTGTTTCCGCCTCCGTGTCTAATTCCCCGAGTGCTGGCTCATCTGAACAACTCCACAGGAATTTATCTGCTAGTAGCTCCCAAATGGACAAAAGTATTTTGGCTACCAGACCTGAAACAGAGAGCCTTGAGCGTACCCCAGGAGATCAAGTATCTACCGGAGGTACTGATAGATACCACCACAGGCTCTCACCCACCGCAAATACATCAACTGGAGCTGCAAGTGTGGAAAATTGGGGCTGGGATGATGCATTGCAAGGATGGTCCGATAGAGAAAGAGAGATTTTAAAGACCAGCTGGCGAACTTCAACATTAGCCTCTTATAAAGCACCATGGATTAGATGGTGCAAGTGGTGCTCTTCCAACCACATTAATTACAGAGATCCAACGGGAGCTCAGTTGGCAAAGTTTCTTGCACATCTTAAAATATCGCTAAATTTAGCTCCTAGCACTATAGCTCTGCATAAATCAGCTATTTCAACTTTATGCAACCCAGATAATGAAAATAGACTAAGTAACCATCTCGTGGTGAAGCAAGTTATGAAGGGCATAGTAAACAGCTCGCTTAAAGTGCAACGGGACACGATTTGGGACCCGAGACAGGTATGTTCTTGGCTTCAGAATAACAATGTGGAAAACATAACCTTATTTGAAGCATCCAGAAGGTGTGCAGTCATACTCCTATTAGCCTCCGGACGAAGGGTACATGATCTGACACTTTTGAGGTTAACCTCGGAACACTTTATTGATATGAACGATCATATTATTTTATGGCCTGCATTTGGCTCAAAGACAGATTCTGCAAAGTATCAACAATCAGGATGGAGATTAAACTCCTCATCAAATCAATCCATAGATCCTGTTTTTTGGCTTAAGAAGCTGCGTGTTCTTTCAGAGGACAGGAGACGAGAGGCACTCAATATTGATAACCTGTTTTTATCCACATCGGGTCCAACAAAAGCAGCTTCTAGAACAATTATAGGTGGATGGGTCAAGACAATACTTAGAGATGCTGGTATTGAGGCCTCTGCGGGGAGCACTAGATCGGCAGTGGCTTCACTTCGTTGGTTTGAAAATTGTCCAATAGAAAAAATTTTGGAACAGGGAAATTGGCAGAGTGAAAGTACCTTCAAGAAATATTACAGAAAAGAAATAAGACAGTCCAATATTCAGGAGCTGGGAACTTCATCATCCCTGACAAACCTATTTAATCCAATCATTCACCCGAGGGGGGCAGACCCCCAAAGGTCCTCCATTTCTGGAGTCAGAAGGAGAAGCGATCGGTGTGAGGGCAGACCTCCAACCGACGCTTCTACATGAAGGTGATCACAATTGACATCAACACTGCCACCAGACGATAGCAGACAATTCTCACCCAGGAATATTCTGGATAAGGAACGGCACTACATAATATTGGAGTTTTACCTACCATTAAAACTCTTATTATGTTGCCTTCCTTATCCAGAATATTCCTCATCCCCTGTCTGGTGAGACTACAATTGAGAAAATGGCGTCGCATTTACACTTGCGTACGCCCAGCTGTTGGCGGCAGTGGGTGACATTTCAGAGGGACAAAATCTCGCGGGAAATGGCGCGAAATTTGAACACTGAAAGAGGAGAGAAGCCCTAATCGCATAGAAACAGAGATGCTATCTCACCTAGGAATATTCTGGATAAGGAACGGCACTACATAATAAGAGTTTTAATGGTAGGTAAAACTCCAATATTGCGTAACTTTGATAGTCAGTGCAATTTGGTCGTAACTCGATGACAGTCAGCACGCTTCCATGCTGTAATCTCCATTTATTTCTATTTTATCTATGCAAACAGGTAACTTTACAAGTACAGTTTACAACAGTGATTTTCAACCGCTGGTCTTTGAAAAAGTACTTCTTAACCCCTAGACTAGAACCTCATTTCGTAATGTATGTCTCGTAAGCAAACTGACAAAATGCAGATTGCGCCGGAAAGATATTTGCATTAAATACATTCCATTCCGGATAAATTTGTTGGTTTTTAATGAATTTCAAAAAAATTATTCTGTTTTTGAAAGCAGAAGAAAGACTCTCATATGCAATTAAAAATATTAAAATTTTCAACACAAATATGTATAAACTTTTTAAAGTCGCTTACCAATGGTTTTTATGCTGTAAACTGTAATTACCGCTTTACACAAAACTAAAAAAATATCTAATTAGACAAAGATATTATGAAAGTCATTGTCACTTCATTTTTTTATACATAAAAAAATGAATTTATTAAAAAATTTGCAAATATTTTTCAAATGCTAAAATGTTGTTTCATAGAGTTATTTCAAATTTTTCGGATACGTCTATGGTAAACTTTTAAATGAAAATACAAATACTTCTTTCCTTATAACACTATATACATCATATTATATCTCACCATGATACAAAATGAAGGAGAATGACTTTTATGTATCGGTGTCAGGCGGGGAGAAATATCTCCCAAGAAGACTATGGTCGTTTGACGTCTGGGAGAAATATCTCTCAAAATTGCTCTAGGGGTTAACACATTGTGCTCATTTCGTGAAGAAAAAATGTGTGATCATTTCGAGAAACAGAGAAAAATTACCCCAAATCGGGTGAAAATGATAATATTTATTTACAGCAAATGTATGATTATTATTTTACCCCGTCTAAAGCTGCAGTCCGCCCCGTCAAACAGCAGCATGTGTCCCGCTACGGTCTCACTGCCCAGCAGCAGCTTCAGGCACTCCAGCGCCTGCAGAGCCCCCATGGCCCCCGGCACAGGGCCCAGCACCCCGCTGCCAGAGCACGAGCCCACTGTCTCGGGGGGCGGGGGCACGGGGAACAGACAGCGCATGCAGGGGCCAGGGGGTAGCTAGAATTGATAAAAATAAACTATTTTATCAATGTACTGTATTTTATAGATAATTCAAACAAATATTTTTTTTATGTTGAAGCTATAATTGCATATTGTACTATCCTAGTTATTTGATTCTTAAGCGTCGGTTTAGTGTTATTATAGTTAGGCCGGCCTTAAGTACGGTTTAAGGCCGTACATAAGGCGTGGCAATAAATCAAGATTTTCAGTATTCCGACCTTATGTGCCATGTAATATTTACACCGCAATTATAAGGGGGCATATCTCCAAATAGGCTTTCTGCGTCTGTCTGTTTTTGCGCTTAGTTTTTCTAAACTACGCAACGGATTTTGAAAGGGTTTTCACTTTCATTTAGAGAATTTCTTTCGGAAGGTTTATATATATAATACATGCATATTATATTTACAGAAATTAGAGAAAAGCCGAGCGACGCCGCATACACGTCCGCTAGTTATGTATAAATGTCTTCACCACAGTCATGGTTTCTAGTGAAGTACATAGGTACATATTTGTTCAGGCGGCCAAAAGTGGAATTAACTAAGGAATGAACCTGAATGGTTTTTTGTATCTGCAATATCTAAAAACACATCTGAGGTCTCAATTTTTATTTTTTAAATGGAGAAATATTTCACCTGTGAATCTTTAGGCCTATAATTGTAAATGGTCAGTTGCCCTTCCAACTTCAGCGCGCTGGCTGACACCAGCGGTTTACCCGACATCACACAGGCATCGTTCAGCAGATATCTGGTGACTACGTTGTCCGTGGCATCAATGACACAGTCGTACTTGCATATGATCTCCAGCGCGTTTGATGAGTCCAACTGCACATTGTACGGGGTCACTTTTATGGTAGAGTTGATCCTGGAAAACAAACCTGAGAATCACTTTCAAAAATTTCTTTCATATGTCGCCCGCACTGGCAAGAACCTAATGCCGGCTCGGCTTTACCACGTGATAGGAACGTCCCATTCCCACAGCATTGGATTGTAACGTGCTTATTGGGAGCTGTTATGTAAAAATTTAAAAATGGTGCTCACCATCAATTTGTCAATCAAATGTGAGAAAAGTTTGAAACACTCAATGTGTGGGTTAAATTAGTATTATAGAATAAAATGGTGTGTACAACATGGTATGGTCGCTGGCGAAAGAAACTTAACTAACCGTCTCATGGCCATGGCGGCTGACTCCACTTTAGCCATTCCGATCGTCATTTCGGAGTGGAGTAGTTGCCTGTGGATGTTTGTCACCTCCACGTCATCATAGTCCACAATGCCAATGTGTCCTGGAAACCACAAAAAATGGAGATTATAATGTAATTAGTGCAGGGGACAGCTAGACGCTCCAAGAGTTGAAATTTTAAATTCTTTAATCCAGTAACTTTTCTGAATTTTCCTCCTAAATTGCGTTTTCCCGCCAGTAACTTATCTGTCAAAATCTCTACTCTTTTCTTTCTAAAAATTTTAAAATGGAACAAATTAAAAAATGAAGGAAAAATATTAATAAGAAAGTACCTACCCTATCCTAATTTTAATGGGTGAATTTAATGCATAACATAACCAACCTCATTTGTAATTTTAATGGTAACAAAAGCTCCTGCCGCGAATGTGTTAAGATCTAGAGGTTAAGATTAGAATCCAGAAGCCGCGGGTTCAAATTCCGATGTGTGAATTTTTTTAAAAATTTGAATTACAAGCGTTAATTCATATCAAATTTAAATCAATAATATATAGAATATTTGAGGCATGGAGTAAAGAATTGTTGAACATACCCACACCAGCCCCGGCTAAATACCCCGCAGCCGGGCAGCCCAGCCCCCCTGCACCCACCACCAGCACGGAACTCCCAGCCAGGGTGTGCAGAGAGAGCAGCGGGCGCCCCAGCTCTGTCACTAGGCACTGGCGGCTGTAGCGCTCCACCGCCCACTTGGGGGCGCCCTTGGACCAAGATGCTGCCCTGGAATCCTGAAAAATAATTGACTGTTTACGAAATAAAACTAAAGATTGGTTATTAATTTTCTCCTATTCCGCCTCACTCTTAATACGCAATATTTCACTTTCAAATAAATGGATTTAGCTTTATTAATTCAAAACATGATTTATCATGTCGGGGGAGACGGAAAAATACGCACTTTTAATTTTAATTTCGTTTATTAAGTCACTTACGCGATATGTCAATTAGTATGCGGCGCCGCCGAAAGCGACTATATTCATATCAAGAGTTGGATTATATTCATAATATCGTAATTCATACCTACAAAATATTTCATAGACACTGCTGCTAACCAAAAAAAAATTAGTATTGCCATATAAAATAAATAATATCATCGTGTATAATTAATCCATATTATATGTAAGTCAATGTATTATTTCTAATAAATAATCAACATATAATTAAATAAAATAACCCGAATGACAAACAAATAGAATAAAATGTGATTAAACGTATTCCGTTTAGGTAGTTTAGGTTAGGTTAGGTTAGAACATGGAAAATAGGTATTAGAATTAAATCACAAACAAGTCTATACAAACCTAGCGTAGCCCACATACTATTTGAAAACTGGGATGTAACTCTAAAGGGGACGCGAGCAGGCGTTATTAAAGGGGCATTTTTTTGCTATAGAAAATCACAGTTGGATTAGGTTAGGTTATATATATATATTAATTTAATATTTTCAAGATTTTATTTTCTTTAACTGAATTAGTTCGAAGGTAGGTACTGTACCTAACCCGCGCACTGGCTAGGTAAATAACTAGTTGTATCAAGAATACAATGTCACATTATTTTGTTTCTTTGAAATCTCGTGTGACATATCGCGTAAGTGACTTAATAAACGAAATTAAAATTAAAAGTGCGTATTTTTCCGTCTCCCCCGACATAATAAATCATTTTTTGAATTAATAAAGCTAAATCCATTTATTTGAAAGTGAAATATTGCGTATTTACCGTGAGGCGGAATTCGTAACCTTTACCGATTGGTTTACTAACTGATAATTGTAAGGTTCAACGACATCCAATGTATAAAGAACAATATACCCACAAAAAACTGTAATTTCCGAAATACATACCGGCATATTTTTGTTGAAAACAAATCTAAAATATTATAACATAAATAAGTAAACATAATAACATAATAACATAAGTAAGTTATCGTATACGACTGCATAATTAGAAATGGTAAATTCATTATCAAACTTACAATGTTTATTTCTTGCTCTTTACGTTTGAGAAGTTCATCTTCTTTGCATTGCAATGCCTTTCTCAACCGAAGCACTTCCTCTTCCAATTCCGCAACGCTCATATTATCAATCGCCGTGTTAAATGGTTAAAATCAAATAATAAAAATTTCCGGAACCTTCTAGCGAGTCAATCGAATGACCGAATCAATCATAAATAAACCACTCACAATTAACTTTGAAGTTTCCTATCACGTTGTTTTGACTTTTGACTGCTTTTGACATTATTGTTGTCCGAAGAATGTGTAGGCTAATTCTATATTTTTATTCAGCCATCTCGTAGTACCTATGTTTGATTTGAGGAGACAGCAGATAAATACATACACTTTTGTTAATTCGTTCTTTTTATGGCTTTTCCACCAGACGGTGCTATGCAAATGTTCTAATATTATTACTGTTTCTTATTAATATCTTACGCTAGTATCTCTTTTTATACATTTGGCATTGTATTTTCCTCTCTATATCTTACACTGTTATCTTCTATTAATTGTATTATGGAAGGTAGAAGCATTAATAAAAGTAAATCACGTAAACGGAGCTGGTAGCAATACATTCCATAAATCAACGTTACACACCCCCCACCCATCTCTGAAAATATATTTTATTTTATGTGAATACGGTAGAAAAGTCCCAATTGCTCCCAACCGTCTGGAGCCAGTGAGACTCTGGCATCCCCAATTGGGGTATGTCGTGAGACTGAAGGTAGTGGGGAGGGAAGGAGATGGGGAGGAAGAAGGTTGGGGAGTACCTGGCTATTCAGATTGTGTCACCAAACACGGATAATTCAATTCTAAATTGTGTTCTTACACCAGGGCAATACTGAGAAAATCTTTCACTCTGGAACATTCCACAAGTATACTATGTATTATTTTAAATAATTAAACAATTTAATTGAATAAAATTTATTTGCGCATGCTGGGATTTAAGTCAGCGACCTTCAAATTTCTAGTTAACAGCCTTATCCCTCGACTACGGAAGCCATCTTATTATACATAAAATCGCTAAACTTCTATCCCACACCTATGAAAAATCAGAGATAGTATGTTATTAAATCTAGTAAAAAGAAAAATCACAAAATCTAACTACTTCTCAAAATTAAACGTGTGAAAATTTAAAACAAAATAAATATACATTTTAAATACCTACGGAACTGAAAAAGTTCTATGACAAATTTTTGACACAATCAGTTTCTATTTTAAAAACAACTCCAAGTTCATTGAACGAGAGTAACAATCACTCACAGACAGACAAACAACCAACATTAGTATGTTTGTTTAACACAAAACCATACCGCGATAACGCATATCTAAATAATAATTATAGAAGTAAATCACTTTTAGACGATGAAATATGTAATATTTTTCGTAATAAGTTGATCGCCTCTCCTCTAAAGCAGTAATATTTGTACGTAGGTACTGGGCCATCTGCTCGGTGTCTAATGCAGTGGGGAAGTAGGTGGCAAAAACAACGGGTTAGAATAACGGGCTGACACAAATTCAACAACATCAATTCGACAGGCTTAGTGATTTAACTTTTTTACTCAGTGGCTGTACATTGCTGGCGGGATCGAAGGAAGGAGATTTATATACGAGTCACCCAGGGAGCGGGTAGGCGCGGCGTGATCTGTGATAAACTCTTGTCAGATAGCTAACGAGCTGTCACTTTTCAGTAATATCGGTAAATTTGAACTCTAAATATGTCGGAAAGGCTGCCGGCCTGCGTTATAGACGTCGGCACGGGATACACCAAGCTGGGGTTCGCCGGAAATAAGGAGCCGCAGTTCATTATTCCCTCAGCGATAGCCATCAAGGAATCCGCCAAAGTGGGCGATCAGTCGTCGCGGCGGCTCGGCAAAGGAGTGGAAGATCTCGACTTTTTCATCGGAGATGAAGCCTTCGAGGCCACGGGCTACTCCGTCAAGTACCCGGTGCGCCACGGGCTCGTCGAGGACTGGGATCTCATGGAGAGGTTCATGGAACAGTGCATCTTCAAGTACCTCAGGGCGGAGCCGGAAGATCACTTCTTCCTGCTCACTGAGCCGCCGTTAAACACCCCGGAGAACAGGGAGTACATCGCGGAGATCATGTTTGAATCTTTCAATGTCCCCGGCTTGTACATCGCAGTGCAGGCCGTCTTGGCGCTGGCCGCTTCCTGGACCTCCCGCACCACCAGCGATTGCATCTTCACCGGGATCGTCATCGACAGTGGTGACGGAGTGACGCACATCATCCCCGTGGCTGAGGGCTACGTCATCGGATCGTGCATCAAGCACATCCCCATTGCCGGGCGCAACATTACCTCCTTTATACAATCCTTGCTCCGAGAACGCGAGGTCGGTATCCCCCCAGAACAGAGCCTCGAGACGGCCAAATCCATCAAGGAACGGTACTCGTACATTTCTCCAGACATTGCCAAAGAGTTCGCCAAATACGATGCGGATCCGAGCAAGTGGATTAAGAAATACACAGGAGTTAACGCAATCACAAAGAATCCGTTTACCGTGGATGTCGGATACGAACGTTTCCTCGGTCCCGAGATATTCTTTCACCCGGAGTTTTCCAACCCCGACTTCACAACGCCACTCAACGAAATGGTGGACGATGTCATTCAAAACTGCCCGATAGACGTGAGGAGAGGTCTGTACAAAAATATAGTTCTTTCAGGAGGTTCAACGATGTTTAGAGACTTTGGTCGTAGACTCCAGCGAGACATTAAGCGCACGGTGGACATGAGACTGCGCACATCGGAGATCCTGTCAGAAGGGAGAATCATTCCAAAGCCGATAGACGTGCAAGTGGTATCACATCATATGCAGCGATACGCCGTTTGGTTCGGTGGCAGCATGCTCGCATCCACTCCCGAGTTCTACCAGGTGTGTCATACCAAGAAGGACTACATGGAGTACGGGCCCAGCATCTGCAGGCACAACCCCGTCTTTGGAACGATGACCTAACTCCTGAACAAAGTATTAATAACGGATGTTTGCCTGTGGATTCCATTATTATTTATAAAGACTTTAAGCAAATATGTCATAATTTTTTTTAATAATTGCCACATGTACAAAGACATTGTAGTGAGTGGGCTTTATTGATTGTATACTTTTTTTTATTTTAAATTTTATCTAATAAATCAATAATTAATTGATACATGTTGTGATTTGTGTGAAAACAAGTGTCTACATTCTTCTGAATGTTTTAAATAACTAGACCCTTTCTTATTGCAACCATGAACATGAGAGAGGGAAAAATAAATAACAATTATCTATGTAATTATTGATAAATCTGGAGCAATTAATATGATCTGTCAACTGACTCAACATTTATAAATCTGACACTGGGTTCCAACTCCAGGCTAACAATTTTTTTTGTTTTTGCTTCTGTCAGTCTAATAGCATTTACGTCAAGTTAGTATTTCCGCTAACAGGAAATGTACAGAATGATTTTGAACACATACATTTATATTATTAAACTGATAAGAGGTCTCGCTACGTACTCCACAATCATTTATCAGGTGTTTGTCATCAATTAAACTACATAATTCAGAATTGACCAGTAGCGATGAGTTGCTCACGAACGAGCTGCACAATTGAGCTAGCTCTTTTCGATGAGACGTATTCATATGACTCCCGATAAACTGTACCACGGCTCATTGAAGGGTTAAACTTTTTTATCAGGAGATATTTTAGAAAAATAGCATTATTAAAATTATTATTAATTGTTATTACACGCTCAGAGATGTGAAAGACAGTCCGACGTCTGGACCTGGACTGAGGACTTACATACTCAGAGACGTGAACGGCGTCTGAGAGTTCGACATCAGGACTTGGACATATGTACCTACACCTACTAACTACCTGGCATCTTATTGTTCTCGTGGTACAAGGCGGCTTACCGGTACAAAGAATCGTACGATCATTCATACGCTTATGCTGGGAGCCGTATTGGACGAGCACAGTATTCTCATTGCTCATACTCTATGAGCTTACGGCTCCCGTTCAATTGAGTCGACTCTTTGAGCCGTACGAAAATATTGAGCTGGTACCGTAGCTCCCGCTCTTAATGAAATGAATCATGACCCATCGCTATGACCACACAATAATAATGACACATTTAGATGGACACACAATCAGATTTTCAACTATAAACTTGATATTGAAATATCTCATTTTAAATAATACAAAATCAGAGACAATGAAAACCTCTATGACTGTCTTGTTGGTATATGGCCCCTGAACGATATGTATGATTATACCACTGCTCAACATTCGTAGATTACATACCTTTTTCCGAAAAACTACCTTTCTTCCTTTGAAATTCAAAACAACCAGATCTGGGGACTTCTTCTCAGACATAGCGTTACTGCGACACAATGCTTGACAACAAATCAGTCATCTCATAATAACATGTTGTATCTTATGCGGAACATTGGCTGAAAAAGAGTAAAAAACATATGCGTTCCAGTTCAAAGAAACTGTTCCTTCTGATATGGTAAAAGCAAGTTTGCCGTCCGCGTTAATGCTAATATTAGGAAAGAATTGTATGTAACCACTTTTCGACTGTTCAATTCCAAACAAAGTAGTAGAAAACGAACTTCTACGAACATAGGCACAGTCTCAATGTAAGTTACGCATGCTTAGAAGGATACTATCGTATGAGATCTTTGTGAAATGTTATACCGAACCGAGTTTCGTATTGTGATCAGCCATGTCAGAAATTTTGTTGGTTTGGCACTCGGGATCACTTATTAACTGGTGCTCACTACCCGTTTTTTTAATATGCTTTTATTGCATAACCAGCAGAAGTCCCCGGCATTGCTTGGGCACTAGGCAGAGTTTTTCTAAATCAAATGTAGACAAATTTTCCTCTTATTTTGAATGTCAAGTGTGAGAAATTTCATCTAGTATCAACATTCTGCTGGGGTGGAAAAGGGGACAGGAGTGATTTTTAGAAATCTCATGTGTACAGTGACTTTCCTCTTGTTCTGAAGGTCAAGTGTGCAAAATTTCATCAATCTCGGAACAAAACTGTAGATTTGTTTAAAAAACAAACCCACACCGGGACACTAAAAAATAAAACAAGCTTTTTGGCACTGTTTTTTTTTTTTGCATAAACTGAAACATTCGGCCTGTTTTAAAGTGGCAATTTCAACATGCGTAAGGAATGTGTGTTAATGATGAGGGTTGAATAAAGGAAATTGGGTTATTAAGAAGTATTTATTGGGGTGGTGCGACATACAGATGGAGTTACATTGTGGCACAGGCTGGAAACACATAGAATTACATCTATGAAAACTTACCTACCAACACATAAATTTACTAGCCTAACATTAAACTTAACAATTTTTTCCTCTAAAATATATTTTTCTCACTGGCAACACTTGTTCCATTTAATGACATCTAAAAACAAAAACAGAATTCAAAATTTTAAAAACATTCTAAATCTGACAGTTGACTCATATCATTTTTATATAACTTTGTTCAAATAACTACAATATTATTATTATGAACAGAAGTCAATAATTAATTTGTAATTTTCATTGACAAAGGAATGTGTGTTAATGATGAGGGTTGAATAAAGGAAATTGGGTTATTAAGAAGTATTTATTGGGGTGGTGCGACATACAGATGGAGTTACATTGTGGCACAGGCTGGAAACACATAGAATTACATCTATGAAAACTTACCTACCAACACATAAATTTACTAGCCTAACAAAACTTAACAATTTTTTCCTCTAAAATATATTTTTCTCACTGGCAACACTTGTTCCATTTAATGACATCTAAAAACAAAAACAGAATTCAAAATTTTAAAAACATTCTAAATCTGACAGTTGACTCATATCATTTTTATATAACTTTGTTCAAATAACTACAATATTATTATTATGAACAGAAGTCAATAATTAATTTGTAATTTTCATTGACAATCACAAGGCTA
Organism: Hesperophylax magnus; assembly: GCA_026573805.1. NCBI lineage: Eukaryota > Metazoa > Arthropoda > Insecta > Trichoptera > Limnephilidae > Hesperophylax > Hesperophylax magnus. The sequence continues at coordinate 3,286,971 of JAIUSX010000184.1, read as the reverse complement.
GCTGCACATTTGTCAGACAAGACAATAAGGAGTTAACGAATATTCAGACATGCTGGAATATGATTTAAAGTTTTACAAACATGATTGAAAATAGTTAAAAAATATATTTGGACATTATTCAAAATGGGCTCATTTGTTGAAGGACATACAATAAACACAATATTACAAAATGAGCAAGTTCTAATTATTCAGCTATGATACAAAATGATTTTGAAAATTGACTGAATAATATTCACTACAAAAATAAACTAATTTTCATCCGTTTAGACTAGGTTGTAATTTCAGACTATTTGTTAAAAATGAGTCAAAACATGACTCGCATGGCATTTTATGGCAAATTAAAACGAGTTAGTACCCATCAAACAAAAATTGGATGGTACCTACCCAATCAATAACAGGGCTTTTCAAATCCGCAGTTAACAAAGTTCCTTCAGGATTTTTTAGATTAAATGGCATATAGTGATGTAAATCGAAAAAGTATAACTTAAAGCCAACTATGCTTAATACTTTAAAAAGTATCTTAAAAACTAAGCAAATTGAACACATAAAACCTAGCTCTAATTATATTAATACATAAAAAATATTTATCCTGCAAAAAAGCTAGCTGCCAAAACAAAAATCCAAAATTCACAACATCAAAAAAATATTGTTAAAAATACCATAATAATTATTGTAGTTTTCTTTTTCTTCAGATTTTAGAAAATTAACACTCATAAGGTTTGCATATAGAATAGAATATGATTGTAAATATATATGTATAAATTTCTTTAAATAATTTTTTAAACTTAACAAGGTAATGGACAGTCATTTTAATATCAGTTATGTTCACATTTTAGTGGCTATGTCAGCTATATAAATAAGAAAAACTAAATACCTTCAATGAATGCGGCAATTATAGCAGTAGAAATGTATTTAATATAATCTATATATGTTTATAAATTTGATACTTATTGGCTTCTGTGGTTTGAAAAAATATTCAAAAAGCCTTTGATAGTTAACCTAATCTCTGCAGCTGTTGCATATGCGATTCATTGGCGGCTACCTCTGTAAGCAGATGTCGCATATGTGATCCATGAAGATTCAGGAAAACATATAAATTGTGTCAAAATGTTCGCATGATGGGATATATTATGTCATTGGAAATGCTGTATGTATGTAAAGGTTAACACCAAAGATATTAGAAGAACGAGATGTGCTATGAGCAGTTCATACTGTGTGGAATTGTTTTGCCCAGTGTCGCCGGTTTTGTTCACCAATACTACTGCACACCTTCGCTTACGCTAAGGACGTATCGTTTCAGTTACATAGAACAGATTTCTGTGCGTACACGTCCCGACAGTATTCAAAGTACCCTAATTAGGTAGTACTCCGCCTACGGTCCGGCGGCCAACATAGCATATCTCGTTCTTCTAATATCTTTGGTTAACACACTTCCGGATACTTCTACATTTTATGCCGGTCCTACTTGAGTGGCAGTGAAGGCTTTGCTGTCTGATGATTCTATATGAATACTGTATACAAATGGTATACAATAGGGTCCCAACTATAAATATGTATATGTGTAAACAATGTAATACAAGTCTCCCATTTTCTTAACTCTCGTCTCTTGTGTGGAAGAATATTTATTCAAAAGGAAACTATAGTAAAACTGTAGAATGGATAATAAATCCTTGCACTTATGGGAGATGCGGAAATATATATATTTTTTTTAGTGTGCGTAAGTGAAAACCAAATTTTTAAAAATGTAATAAAATATGTACATTTTTCACACATAAAACATCACTAAATGACGATTGTATCACAACAGCCTTTAATTTCAAACAGTACTTTTATAGGTGGGGTGTTGTGACTACTATGTAAAAAAAAATTATTCAAATACATGTATTATTTTCAAACAAACAGCGCTTTAAAGCAAAATCCATTTTCTCCAACGAGATCCTATTTTCGCCCGTTTGAAGTGTGTTAAGGTGATAACAATTGAATCTTCATGCAAATAATGGGCCAGGAAAATTTAAGATTTTAGCCAACATATAAAAGGTTAATCACAAAAACTTCAAAGATGACATCAGCGTGATGAAAGATCAAGGATTACGACGTCACATTGTATATTTGCAACTGTCGCATATTAGGAATGGTGGCCTTTTTGCAGTAAATAGAAATATATTTAAACATAGAATAGATTCCAATTTTACTCTTAAATGGCCGCATTCAATTCCAAGTGATTTTATTTACACATTAGCATTTTTTAGACCATGGACTATAGTTGATATACGCATCGTAAGGCAAAATAAAATCAGACGAATAGTCGATTTACATGGTTCAAAGGATTAACGCCACTAATTTAGCCTAACGTCGTTTTAAAGCTAATATAAGGTTAACAACTGTCGAGACAATTTTTTTTTTAGTTTATCTGTTTTGTATTGATAACACGACCACCGTGAAACTATGGCAAGCATATTTGAAGGTTTTGAGCAGGTATGTATACAAAAAGCTCCATCTAATCTACAAATATAGAGTTTATAGATAAGCCCTTCGGTACTAGATAATAGAAACAAGGGCGATGGGTCATGAACCATTCATTATTCAATACCATTCACCTATACCACTGCAAATAGGTTCCATGATATTTCATCAAAATGAAAATTCAACACGCTTTTAAAAAGTGATACGGAGTCATTAAAAGTGATGAAACAAAAACTAGGTTACCTATTTAACCTAGTCTTTGTTTCGTCACTTTATATCACTGTTTGTAGGTGTGTTGAATTGTCATTTTGATGACATACCCTGCAAATCACATTTAAGCATGGGGCAGCATCCTGCCTTTGTTTCTACCTATACAACAAACACTCGTAGCTCGGCAACAGTCGGCACGCTTCCATGCCGTATCTATGTTACTATTATCTATGATACTCATAGAAGGAATCTTCATGATACTATCTGGTACCAGCTAGATATTTGCAGTTTTCCAAGGTACGCAGAGGATCCATCTAAGTTTTCTATATCCGTAATTAACTCTAAACACAAATAAAAATATATCTCTCCTTAGAAACTAGATAAATATTGACAAACAATGTTGCATTTTAAAAGTTGTTAAAAAATATTGCATAAAATGACTACAAAAGTAAACAAAACACAATTGAAAAAATTATGAATTATTGCGTGAGTTTCAAAATTACGGTTAACCTTCCAGCGGGCGCGTTGAGAAATTTCCCTTGAGCGGGCGCTTGTCGTAAATTTTACATCATCAAGTTTTCTCCATGTAAGTGGTGTTTTCTTTATACAAACGTTAGGGAATTTCTTAAGGATATGAAAAATCATAATAGGCAGTACCTAAAAAAAAATATTTGACTTTCTTAAAAAAAAACGAAGCAACACTCTAAACATGTTAATATTTCAAAACAAAATATTTTATCGACCTATTTAGTCAGAATCAATATTCTCATCCTTACAATTGTTACAAACCACCTCAACTGAAGAATGGTTCCTGCAAGTAAAGGACTGGCAACGGCAACACTTCATTGATGCTGAGGTTCTTTTCTTATCCAGTGCACATAACCGACAAACACCGCATTTTGGAAAGCTTCTGTTTTCTTCTTCTGTTATCGGTTTAACTGCCCTACCGTAATTCACTTTGAGAAAAGCATTTATATCTTGCGGTAAATGTTTGACATTTGATTTGACTCTAGCATAGCTCGAAGCTCGATGCTTACAACTAAGTCGCAAGAGTGGGGGAAGAGATAAGGCGCGTTTGTCGTAAATTTTACGACAGCGCGCCCGCTGGAAGTTTAAAATTTGAAACAAACTTTCGAGCTGCCGTTCGTTAATTAATTTCTTAAAACAATAGTAATATTGCCGAAGTTCAGTATAAACTAACAATAAAATAAATTCATCAGCATTTGTTACATTAGTTTCGTAGAAAGCAATTATGTAACAATATTTTGTAAATATGTAGATATGGGTGCTATTATTAATAATTATTGTTATTATTGATGAAGTATGTTATATTTTGACATTTTCTATGAGAAGAGAGTCTGTATTGTATATAACCTAGTATAATATCGAGGTTTAAAAAACAATACAGTAAGTGACCAAATAACATATTTTTAGAGGGTTTATCACTTATCATAATTTCGAGATGTCAAATACATTGTTTTTCAAAGTAGTAAATAATTTTAAGAATGTTTATCTCAATGTTATGCGCTATTTTTAAAATTCTATAAAAAAATTCATCAAAAATGTCACGTACTAGGTATCATTTGTTAAACCTCGATACTATGTCCTATTACATCTCAACAGTTTCGAATATGGAATTATTAGTGCAACATTTATAGAACACTGCAGCGGTTAGGCACTGCTTCAATGTTACTATTCGGAAATTTTAAGTTCCGCCAATTCTTTTTCTTCGTCGACCTCGTCGTCATCTTCGTCGTCAGATCCGTGGACTGATGCGGCCGGTGTTGTCGCCCCTGAAAAAACATAGTCGTAAATAAATAATTTACATCTTTTTTTTCTATATCAAGTCACGGCAGAATAATAATTAAGGTTTTTTTTTTATTTTGAGCAACCACTGTCATTTTAAAAGTTGGAACAAAAATATCAAAAAAACGTTTTTTTGAATAGTAAATAGAATTTTTACTGTATTATCTTTTGACTAAAAAGAGATGTGTTTTTGATATAGCTGAAATAGTCTGCACTAAAGCATTAGAGCTTTGATCTTAGTATTTTTCATTAGTAAAACGGGAAATGCAAATTGGGAGAATTTTGCATCTATAAAATATATTATTATTATTGGTAACAAATTTTACACATCAGTAAATAATTTGGTAAATATGCAGAAAGTGAAATACGGAAAAAAAAAGATTTATTTAAAAAAAGGGTTTATCTCCATTGAATTACTTTGAAAAATACTTTTAAAAAAAATTTTATCCGAGTATTTAATATTATCCAATTGGATATTGCAGGATAAAGCTATTAGAGCTCTGTCTATTGAAATTAAAAATTGAAGTTTAAAAATAACCAAAATTTTTCATATTTTTTTGACATGGTTAATTTTAAGTAATATGTTACATAAATATATGATTTTTTCTTTCTCCCGCTATCGAAACAGATTTACATATGAATTCAGTACTTCTCATGATTTTAACGGGTTTTTTTTAGTTAAAACTAATGTTTTGAAATTATGTATATTTACGAAATTATGTATATTTACGAAATTATGTATATTTACCAAGGACAGTTATGAAATCTTGCAAACGTACGCAATACCTACTGAGCGCTACATCACACTGTTTATAACTTTACAGAAAAAATAATATATTGACTACAAGTGCACTACACACTATTGCTGAAAATTTTCCGTGCATTCCAAAACCATGAGTGCTCTTTATAAAAATAATAATCACTGATGGCTCCATTGTAACTTCTCCCCTTTTCTCATAAACAAAGCACATTACTACGGACCTCTAAGAAGCAGGACTCTTGTACTGTGGAATTGAACAAGCCCCAGTTTTTCCAAAAGTTGTAGTTTTTGCTAATAATAACAATTTAAGTCTAATAAACAGCTGGTGTCCAAAATATGTGGTAAAATTTTGTAAATATCGGAACAATCCTGAAAACTTTGGAAACCAGTTGTAAATAATTATAAATTAATCCCAAGGTTTTGCGATTTGTACCATAGAAACCAGTAATAGACGGAAATTCACGCCTGTGACGACTTTATTCTGTTCCAACAATCTGCATTCAAAAAACCTCTTCAAAATCCTCACAAAAAGTCCGAATTCAACCCACCATAGAAGAAGTTGTAATATTCTACCATAGAAATTAGTAGTAGACTGAAATTCACACATTTTTCAACTTTACCCTGCTCCAAAATTCTAAATTCAAAATCCACAAGGCGAGTGCAAATTCCGCCCACCATAAATGTTGTAATAGTCTACCATAAAAACTGGTACTAGTGTACTTAGAAACTAGAACAAGACGGAAATCCTAGTTTTTATCAACATTACCCTGCTCCACAATAGTCTAAATTCAACATCACTCTTCAAAATATATCCACAAGGCAAGTGCAAATTCAATCCACCATAGAAGATGTTGCAATAGTCTACCAAAGAAACTAGTAGTAGACGGAATTTCACGCCTGGTCGACTTTGTCCTGCTCCACCGCGTCACTTTCGCCGTCTGGTGCGCCCGGTCCTCCGGCCGTGCGTACGTCGATCTGTTCACAAACCATGGCTTTGCTTAGACTCTGTGAAATACAGACGACGCTGTCTTTTGTTTCAGACGGAACCGCATTCAAACTGTTGGTTTCTTCGATTTGTTCCGTTTTAAAACTGTCAGTTTTCTCCATGGCTTCCAAGTTGTCACTTTTATCATCAGATTGTTCGATTTTTTCATAGACCAATGATTTTTTTTTACAAAAATCAATTTCTATTCCTCCATCGTCGCCTGTATCAATGATATTCATTGTATTTTCAATATATTTTGTTTTTATATCATGCACGAAGCACACGGTCATATCGCGATCTTGTTCTATGCAATCTTTGCTATTATATTGATTGGAGTTTTCGTCTATGTCCAGTGCTTTATCTATGAGTTCTTCACTGTCTATGGGTTGGTCATTATCTACGGGTGTGTCGCTGTATATGCTTTCATCATTCTCTGATGCTTCGGAACAATCAGGAGTTTGTGTGGTTTGATTTTGGCAATCGTTTAAAATTGAAACTGTCCAGCAAAAGAAATAAGGAAAAATAACATGAAATGCAACAGACTTAGATTAATAAACTTAAAAGTAAAAAGATTTATAAATAGTTAAAATTTAAAATACATTTCCAAAACTGATTATTAAAAAAAAAAATTGGTAACATGTACTTAAATTACAAATTCCTACCAAAGGAAAATTCATTTGGTTAATTTTAGATTAATTTGCAAGTCATTTGCATTTCAGTTATACAAAAAAACAAACATAAATAAAGGTGTAAGATTCTACATTTTACACCTCCTAAAAATCGAAATAATATGTACACATAAAAACATTATGAGGCGCATAAACAAGTAATTTTTTACTGTAGGGGAATATAGCGCAAGATTTTTGTGCTTTGCCTATTCTTGTCGACGTATTGCCTTATATTATGGCGATATTGCAGGCCCAAATCTATTTCCTTCCCCTTCTGTTACTGATTTTGCTTCTTTTGTTATTGCAGGAGATTGTTTTTTGTGCTATGAATTTGTCTCGCGGTACACGTTAATATATATAGTTTTGGTTTTACGCCCAAGTGGGCTTTTGCATAGATAAAGAATAGAATGTTGTGTAATCGAAAATTATACAAAAAATATTGACAGGAAACGGCAATATTGATGGCCCCTTGCAGGGCGAGACAATTGTTCGGCAATAGGCAATAATATGCAATTTATCTTACTCGTTTACAAGCACCTTTAGGGGACATTGACAATTTTAAAATAAAGAAAAAAAAACATCAATTCTATTTTAACGGATCTAAAATAATCAGTACCTTCCTACGCTAATAAAATAATGCAGTTATGCAAAAGTTTTTTATGGTGAACAAATAATTTATGTACAGACATATCGTCGCTCTAGTTTGTTTTTATCCAACAGACCAAAATGTAAATCGGGAGAAAAGCGCTTCAAAGTTTTTTTTTATGAAAAACGCATGTACAATGAAATTAGCTCAATTCTAAGGTTACTAAAATGATTTAAAATGATAGAAATTATTATTTTTAAGTAAAATTGTTCTAAATATTTAAAATTACGCAGAAAACACGTATTTAATTTGGGTGTATTACAAAGTGTTGGATAAACACGCTCGGAATGTTGTTTAATTTTGGTGGACTTAAAAATGGTCTGTTGGACAAAAACGAACTAGAGCGACGATATGGTAGGCACCCAGACACACTATTTTCATAAGGTATTTTCACAGAAAATGTTCATGACAAATAAATTTTCTACAAAGATTTGAATTGTGTATTTTAAATTGCCCCCAAACAGCGTTTTCATGTCAGGGGAGAAATCCAGAGTTTAAAGAACAGAAAGGGAGTTTTTGACAAATCTAAGGAGAAACAGGTATTGGTGAAGATATATCTGAAATTCCCAGAATTGCGAAAAATCCAGAGATTTCATTAGTTTTGTTTTGCATCCCCCTCGTCAAGATGAAAAAATTTGCATTTTCAACAGAAAAGTGTCAAAAATCTAGGAAGTTTCACATTTTTGGAAATTTACAGGAATTTTCATAAGATACATTTTTGACCAGGCAATGCTGCATCAACACAATATTTAAGATGGCTGCACTTCCACCAATCTTTTAGATGATCCTCAGTGACAGTTTTTGTTAGCAACCAGTAAACTGTGTAAGCCACAGAATTTTTTTGAAATTGTGAAAATACCCTACTGTTATATATTTTTTTCAACTCTTCTAGTATAACAATCAGTAGTCTAATATCTAATGCATTCACATCTAAAACATATAATTATTTATTTTTTATTTTCATCTTACCACGCTTACTACTAGCATCTTCAGTAAACAAATTAGGGCAGCGGTCATTTTAAGGAAAAGTTTTAGTTAGCACATTACTTAAAAAAAAAAACTGTACTAAAAAGTGTACATAATCATTCTCAGTCTCTAGAAAATCGGTTAAGACCATAGACATTCGAATTAATAGATGATCCAATCAGGGACAGGGGAACAAACCAAATTACGCGGAGCGCGGTAGGAGGTGTGACCGTCCCACTTTAGTTGATTTGTTTATTAATGAATATGACAATATACAGGCAAGTTGCAATGTAATATCTCCATTCTGTTCTCGGAAATAAAATCTGCTTACGAATAACTAGTCCTTTTTACAATAGTGCGCAAATTTCTGGCTGCTTAAAACTTAACTACGTAATATCCCAAATCGGGTAGACAAAAGTTAGGGCTTGTTTCCAAAATTTTATATTTTGTTACACTATTTAGTTAGATACTTTTACAAATGTTTTATAATTTACTCCCCACACTCAATTTTACAGTCTAAAATTGAGTGTGGTGGGTTATGTCAGGCGATTCGTTTAAGAAGGAACATTCAGATCCTGCGCAGAAAAGTCCCACAATGAAGCATGAAGTAAGCTTCAGCCTTTATTTTCTGCGAATGGTCAGGTTATTTAAATGTGCACTCTTCGGTGGTCAGTGTACGACTGATGTCATAGTTTATTCAAAGCATTCTCGAACCTTCCAGGAGGGCAATTCTCGTTCTACTTGACACTAAAATCGTCCTTTCATTCAAATTAACGATTTTTCTCGGTTTATTCGTATGAAGCGATTCCGGTTCTCTCGATGACAGATGGAATCCTTAGATTTTCGATTGCGCGCCAAAACTTTTAGCCTTACGCGAAGGGTACCCCTAGACCTGTCTTTCGGCGGCCGAACGCTAGCGTTCGCGGAGAATTTGCTTCATTTAATTGTGACGTTTTGACAATTAGCAATATTTGCGTAGTTTTAACAAGAGAAAACTTAATATTATCGTAAGTATTGACTGTAAACATGATTAGTGACTTGTTTGTGGCACAATAATGCTATTAAATGAATTGAATAAGGTAATTGCGATGTTTGTAAAGTACGTAACATGTCGAAAGCCAGATAAGTGATTTAATTTACTATAAACTACACATACCATTGAGGATTTCTACATAAATAATAATAAGTTTCAGATAAAATGGCTGCAGAATGGCTGGCGCTCGAAATTGTGGGTTTTGAAGTTAACCACAACGAAATAAGAATCCCTTTCATTCTTAAATCAACTTGGGTGACAGTTAGCGCCATTCGGCAGCGTTAGTTTGACAGCAAACGTCACTTTAGAAGTGGTGAATCTGTAACAAAGTCATTACTATCCAGCGAGGTAAGTACCTTTTCACAAAACGTAAATCTTCGATAAATGGCTTATTTATGTCATTCATAAATACAATAAGCAGTTATTAACATGCATTATAATACAAAGTATTTGTTTTTTTAAGTTTTAGTTAGATACCTTGCGTCACTTAATTATATTTCACCAATTTGTGTTTTCAATAATCTCTTAACAATTTCGTAGATGCTCTTAACCACGCTTCTTTAGGATTATTTACTAGGTCTCTCCAAAATCGAACTTGTAAGGCTATCAGAAGAACGAGAATCGCTTAATAGTTAAGAAAAGATGTTACAAGCGACGGACAGCTAGCTTTCGCAAACGATAGCAGTCGTTGACGAATGCTATAATTTAGCTTAAGGCTAAAAGAATGAGAATCGCCCTCCTGGGGGCCTACTCTGTATCTTTCGGGTTAACAAACCAGTAAGTTTGTGGTTTAACCTTTCCTTGCCGGCGCTGTCAACTGAGTGAACATCGTCTCTAATTAATAAAATATCTCTCTAAATATATTAAACACAGAGTTCAAATTTTAGGTATTCCTCCGCAGTAAATTTACGAATTGCAGTAAGTAATTACAATATATAAATATTTACCCAGTATATAGACGAGGAATTTTTGAACACCGTAAAGGAAGGGTTAATACATGTTTGTGACGTGGCTAAACCGGCGGCAGGAAAGTTTCGAAAGACACAGACACAGAGACACAAAGACACAGAGTGGGTACCAAAAATACGGTCACGTGGTTTGCCTCCAGCTCGTCGAAATGATCCCCAGATTTCAATGTTACGGCAAGTCTATTAATTTGGATGTCTATGGTTATGACCATACAAGTAAAAAAAGAAGAAATTAAACCAAAACAAAAAATTGTGTTTGAAATATTTTTGCCTAAATTACGTCCTCAGCATTGTGAATAAATCAAGGAGAATTATTGTTTTATGGCAATGTCTTTTATAGAACTACCTGTTAGATTAACAAAGAGTTAAAAACCTCTTAAGCTGCATACAGATATTCGCAACACAAAATGCAATGTCACAAAGGTTGCAACAAATTTCTAAGTGTGTACGTCGCTATGCACGAAACAGGCACGTACACTATGATGATTTCTTACAACCTTTGTTGTATAGGGTGTTGTGTTGGTAATATTCGTACGTGGCTTTAGAGGTTTAGTTTTTAACTTAAATGAAATATTACACGTACATTCTACCTAATCTAAAATAAGTAATTTTTATGTATAAATGTATGAAATGAGACATCATTTTTCTTTACAGCTCAGATCTGCTTCTGCGATGGCGAATCCATTTTTACACATTAGGTGCAATTTTTAATGGTCTTTAAAGTACGAAGCATTGGCGTTAGGTTCAGTTTGAATTTTAATAATATTTTTAGTTAGTGTAATCTGGTGCCAAAGGTTATAACCGTATAGTTACATTTTTCTATGCAGCGTGTAACAGCACGTACCGGAAGGATTTTAACCAGCAACTTCGTTAAAATGTAGATGTCATTTTGCTGTTTGATGATATCCATCACACCTCGCAAATGGATAGTTGGGTTAGACTAACGGGTCACACGATACGCACACCATCTCATTCCAGCAGCACGGTAAGAGACGAGACAGAGCGCGTATCACATTTTACGTCACAACGGGTAGCAGTGTGATCAGTGGCGACTTGTGATAGAATTTTTTTTTTTGTTAATTGAAAAAAAATATCATCGGACAGCAAAACGACGTCTTCATTTTTACTCTAAATATGTTTGCAGATTTGACAAAATTATTTGTACGATATGTCCTTGGAAGCCTTTATAAAAGATAATGATAGTACAGAGAAAAGCATAAAGTCCGAGTAATAAAAAAATGAATTATTGTTTAATGTATTATAAAAGTCTTACGGGAATGCGAGGGGCTCGGGGGCTCAGAAAGTGGGCGGGGGTAGGAGAAGCGCCCGCCAACCTCGGATTCAACCTCGTCCACATAGTCCGGGTACACCTCTCGGAGGGCACGCACTCGGGCCTGCCTGTAGAACTGTCAAACAAATCAATATAAATATTAAATTTGACGGCGTCCATGGTCGAGGGGTAAGACTTTCGACTAGCAATCCGGAGGTCGAGGTTTCGAATCCCGGCGCGCGCAAGTAAATTTGTTTTATTAGTTTGTGTCGTTATTTCACATCACATATATATAGTGTATATGCAGCACATTCCAGAGTGGAAGATACTCTCAGCATCAACGGTGTGAGATCACCATTCAGAATTGAAACGTTGCTTGAAATGGCTTTGAATTTGGTGACCTAACTGAATAGTCAGGTACTTCCACACCTTCCTCTCATCTCCTTCCTCGAACACTACCGTTAGTCTCACAACATAATTGGGGATGTCGTGGTCTCCAGACGTTTGGGAGCAGTTTAAATTTTTTTTTTAAATTATAAATAACCATAAAGAATCGTCCCTCTTGGCACAATCAAAATAAATATCATCACCATCTACTAAGAAACCCCGAAACATATACTTACGATGCCAAGATTTCTCCAGTCCATCAGGTCGGAAAGGCGCTCAGTTCTGTTTCTCTGAATAATTCTTTGACGGCGATTTAACCTGCAAAAGAACATTTATTTTTAGTAGTGCATTTGGCAACGCTTGCTCTACATTCTCAGAACTCTACATTCAGTGTTACGTGCCTGAGTCAAAGGGCACAGGGTTAAGTAACTGGACTAGTAAAATGGACCACACAACCGATTATAATAATATAATTTAAATAATAATAAATTATGTTAAGAAAAGCAATAACTGACCTTGCAAAGTCATACATGTACTGGGCCAATTGCTGGACGGATGCCTCCAGGGAAATGTACCTCCGATCAACAACGTAGATTCCATAGGACATGGGGTCTGCTATGTGGTCCTGCATGAAACAGCCGAAACCTTAACAGAAAGACAAACATAATATCAATTAACTAACTAACCATTGCACTGTTTCCGCAGGGGTGGGCAGAAAGAACCGCTAAACAATTAGGTCTTGACACACACTCCTGGCTTCATTTTATTCATACATTGTCTCATATATACTGTTCAGATTATAATGGCATGACTCAAGTATGTATTTGATTTATTGATAGTGACATGTATTCCCGGGGCGTCCCTGCCTTCTTCTACGACTCACTATCACGTTATATATTCTACTTACAGTCCTTTTTTCGTTCATACACTCTACATGCTCAAACTATCTAAGACACTTCTTCCATCCACAGGGATACTCAAGTATCTTGACGACTATCGCCATACTTCAGCGTGGAGGTTTATAAGCAGGCAAAGCTCGTCAGTGACGCCAGTATCCTGCGAGCAGTCGGTCTAGTAGTAGACCGTAAACAGAACAATTAATAAATATGATAGTCTTATCGTCACCTGTGTCAGTAACAACGTAACAATGGGAGCTTAGATCAGTGCTAGGAACAAAAGGGCCAACAAAAATTGACAGCTACGGCAATTGTGGGTGCAGGTCTCGTGATGTCTGTGAGCAACAAGTTGCTTGCGACGTGAATACACAAAATGAGTATCGGATATTTCTATATTCTTGTGGAAGAAGGGCCTTAGTTTCCCTTTCCTAATCTTATTCATTACGATTACATTAGTGCATTGCATTCCTTCTGAATATCCACATTTTTAACACAGTCATACACGGGTATTTCACACATACGCCTCAAGGATCAAGAATCACAGGCGTCAGGTGGAAATGCTGTCCTTGTTCTTCCAGTATTCCACTGGAAAGAGTTCCAAGGAACTAGCGTCATCGGCCCCTTCAGCACTAGTGCATAGTCAGGAAACACGCAAAACGCGCGCCCAACATTTGTACACGGTTGACATTTGTCACATAAGAACGGGTTGTTTCTACGACCTTGAGTTCAATAGCTCGGATGCGGAACAATATGCCTGCCACTGTGTTTCCTCCGTCCTACAACATTCATGACCCATGTTCACTCCTTCCTCTCTTGAATGACCCTAAATAATCGAATAACCCTAAGAACCCGAATAATCCCTTCAGGCCCTCTCATCTTAATTGTACAACATTCAGTTTACTTTCATTCTTCTACTGCCAATTCCACGCCTTACTGTCATACATCATGTCTGGTATCAGCACTCTATTGTGGACTGCTTGCTTCGCTTCGTATTGTGTATTAAAGCAGGTATCAACTCACCTGACAGGTTGGTTGTGATGCTGGGTATACCCATGACGGTGCACTCGGCAGGGGTGTAGCCCCAGGGCTCGTAGTACGAGGGAAACACACCGAGATGGCAGCCGCGCACAAACTCTTCGTACTCCAGACCCAGCAGCGGGTTGGTCGACGACAGGAACTCGGGGTGGAAGATAACCTGATTAAGATTAAAATAAATATTTGATTTATCAGTAAAGAAACGAGGAACTTAAAAACCACGTGTCCCACCACGTGACCTGTTTTGATACAGTGTATGTGTTTTAGTGAAATTTCATGGATCAAATAATGCAACACCCAGGTATGGGTAGCTGTCAATGGATCACATTTTATGTGAAAGCCGCGTAGATAAGGTTAAGACAGTGTTTCCCAGCCTTCTTTATGCCATGCCCCACAGTAGTCTTTTCAAAAGTCAGATGCCCCACCGGCATCTTTTTTAATTAAACAGCAGGTAAATTTTCAAATCATATTGTAATTTGTTTGTAAACATATGAACCCCTAATGAAATTAAATAAAACCTATTCTAATACATATATTATAACTGAAATTATTACAAAACACAAATTGAAAATGTAACTAAGTAGAATAAAATAAAAATTTAAACAATAATAAAACACAAGTTACAATTGTAATTTAGTACAAACACACACATATATTGACGGCTAATTCATTATTAAATTCAGTTACGCTTGCTACAAAGAAATTTTATGTCCGGATCTAACTTATTTAATTTCAGTCTTAGGTTCTTTCTATTAGTTATATCCAATCGATTTCGTTTTTTAATGAGTAAATCGCTTATGGTAATTTTTTTGTATGACCGATGAGTATTCCCCTTTATATGTGGAATGCCTACGTGTCTCATCTCTGAAGTGTGGTGCCCCACCTCTGAGACGTTATGCTCCACCGGTGGGGCGTACTCCCCACCGTGGGAAACACTAGGTTAAGAGAATAAAAACATGACTTTTTTTATATTAGCTCCACACAGGAGACCTTGACGAAAATAACTTCCCTCAGGGCCTGTCATTTTAAGGGATGCTGTGTGGAGGGTCTTTTTAAGGAAAGGAAGAAGAGGAAGTTCTGGGAAGGCAAAAGGTATGAAGGGTCCAAGAGTGACGGACGTATGAATCCATCCCTCCAACTGCGGTGCAAGGCAATGGGTAGAGAGTCTGGCCGAAGAGGTCAAAAGGTCTCCCTCAACCAGTCTCTCTCCTGCTAAGTCACAAAACGTAGCAAACCACTTGGGGTTACCTATGGCAGAGGTATTGGTTATCCACACCCGCATCCCAAATTGAAAAGTTGAACTGGATGGTAACGGTACTTTTTGGAATTCATCTTTGTTGGCACAGTATAAACGATATGTAAGGGATAGTTGGTAGTTTTCCACTACATATTTATACCAGTACTTGTATCTTCCTATTGTAACACGTGATTAAAATTAATATTTAATTGTTTGTGGAGTAAATGCGACATGGATTTGATTTGTATACAAATCTACAGTATCATTCCGAGGTTGATGAAATTTTACACATTCGACCTTCAAAACAAGAAGAAGTCACCGTCTATATGCAATTTCGAAAAACTCTGCAGAAGCCCGGGCAACATGTTTGTGAATGTGTTTTTTTTATAGAAACCTACAGCTTTATTCCGAAATTGATGAAATTTTGCACACTTTATCTTCAAACAAGAGGAACAGTAGCAGTGTAGGTCACTGTCTACACATGATTTGAAAAACTACCCCCAACCTCTTTTCGCCCCCTAAACAAAATAAATCCCTGGCAACACTGGGTTTCAGCTAGTTACCTTATAAAGAAAAAATGTATTGCTTACCTTAACCCTATCATTAACAGAATTAAAAAGATGACACCTTCTGACGGAGGTAAGGACGGGGTCATTCCAATCATCAACCTGAAAATAAATAAAAAAATAAAGTCAACCCTTTTCTTGCGCATAGAATAAACGTATTAAATTTAATTTGATTAAAAATACTGCATTTCAATGAAAATTTAGCTTACAACGTTGTGCGTGGTCACGGGGGGCATGGTGTCCCTCTGCAGAGCGTACATGCATCTCTTCAGGCGTACTGTGTCGTCTTTCTGAAGCAGCTCATTGGGCTGCGGAAGGTGGCCTCTGGATTATTTAAAAAAAAAAAAATATATATATATATATATATATATATATATATATATATATATATATTTATTGTAAATGGGTGTTCGGTACCTAATATTTATATCAGTGTTGTAATATGTATTATGTTGGAATATTTATTATCACATTGTTCTGATTTCAAATTTATGTTGAAATGTTCACTAAAAAATTGTTAGAACCATTATTCGGATCTCAAATTTGTTGGAATATTTATTATCACATTGTTCTGATTTCAAATTTATGTTGCAATATTTATTAAGGACTGGTTGTTTCACAGAATTTGAACAATTCATAAGATTTCAATGTTAATTTTCAAATTCTGTGAAAGACCTATTGAAGTTCTGTTATTAATCATTAGGGGCCAGTTGCTTTGCAGAACAGAAATAATAACAGAACTTTCACAGAACTTGAAAATTAACTTAAAAATGAAAATTGATGAAATGTTCAAATTCTGTGAAAACGCCCGTCCAAAAATCACATTGTTAGACAGAATCATAAATCTGATTTCAAATTTATGGAATTAATAGAAGAGTATGTATGAGACGATGTATGAATGTGAATGAGGCAAGAAGTTTGTGCCAAGACAGAGTTGTTTGGCGGTCCGTCCTGCCTACCGCTGGGAAATGGCGTGATGGTTAATTAGTTAAATTTATCGCATTGATAGACACTAATTGAACACTATGAACACTAATTCAAATTTATGTTGGAATAATCATTATTTATTTATTTATTAACGCCCTATCGGGCTTTTACATACTAAGTTGATAGTATATGTATGCAAGTGTAATATGTACATGGATAAAATAGCTAAATATAATTTACTCATAAGGTAATTAGAAAATAATATGGTGAAGTAAATCAAAGTATGAAAGCAAGACCTTTTTTTTATCACATTTTTTAAAAGAACAATAATTGTTCTATCTGAAAATTTATGTGAAAATAATTCTAAATAAATTATATAAACAAAATGAACAATAATAGTTTAAATAGAACTGACCTCAAACATGTGTCGTACATGCGCTTGCCGACGTTCATCTGAATATCGTGGATGGTGTCACGGAGTGTCTTGGTCACTGCATGCCCTCTCAGGGACTCCACGTTGAAGTTGTTGGTCTTGGTGGGGAAGATGAGGAACGCTACTACCGTTACGTCCGGGTGCGTGTTCTGAAAGAAAAATTTATTTTGTGAGTAAATCACAAACCAACGAAAAGATGGATGTGCACATAAGGGCGAGTGGAACAAACCAACTTGTGCGGAGCGGGGAGGTGGTGTCCCTTTCAATTTGTCAATAAATTAATCCAACAGTCTACAGGCAACTCACATTGTAAAATCACTATTTGATTTCAAAAATAAAATATGCTTATGAATAACTTCTTAACTAGTTCTTTTTACAATATCACGCAAATTGCTTGCTGCATAAAATACGTAATTGTGAATTCTATAGTACAGTACAATACAGTATTTAGGATATGTTAAAAAAAAATGTTGTAATTTATTAACGGCAGTAAATACGAACATGTAAAATATGAGAGGACGCCTTGCAAAAGTCCCACAATGGCCTGCGCTGAAAACTGTACCTAACTTTACTTTTTCGCGCAGGGTCTGGTTTTTTTCTAGATTTGCGTCGGAGGTCAAAGAACGAATGATGTCATAGTTTATCAGGCTAAATTGTACGCTTTTTGTAACAACTGGTATCATAGAAATCGTTGTGTCTCCCTTACTGTCATTTCATATGAAACTGCACTATGACGAGACTATGGTAACCCCAATTGGGGTATGTTGTAATGCTGAAGGTAGTAGGGATGAGAAGAAGATGGGGAAGAAGAAGGTGGGGAAGTACCTGACTATTCAATTCTGGTCACAAAACATGACTAAATTTCAATCAACGTTTTAATTCTGAATGGTGGTCTTACACCAGGATGATACTGAGAGTATCTTCCACTCCTGAACGTGCCGCAAATACACTATATATTATTTTAAATTACTACTTTGTGAAAACATAAAAATTAATCAAATAAAATTTACTTGTGAACGCCGGGATTTAAACCCGCGATTTATCCCTCGACTACGGAAGCCGTCTTATTATAATAGCACTACACTACTATCCCACACCTGTGAAAAATCACGATAATGTTATTAAATCTAGTAAAAAGAAAAACACAAAATTACAACTACTTAAATTAAAATTAAACAAAAAAATACATATTTCAAGTACCTATGTATTTCATAGGTACTTGAAATATCTTCCTAGACCACGAAGGCCGTCTAGTATATATATATATTTATTTTTTTATTTTTCATAGAATTTTTTTTCTTCTGAAGTCGAATAACAAGTTCGAAACACGCCAAATGCAAACAATGCATCTGTGTAAGTACCTACTGTATTCGTGTCAACCTTGGTTCAGATGCCTATAACAGTAAAATTCACTGTAGATTGTTCCTTTTTCCAATATTATATTTTACATTGTTGATTGATGCAATGGATAAAATTAACAAAATGTGGTATTTCAATGCAACTATGTGGTAACTGATAATTATGTAAAAAAAAATATGGGAAGTGAATGGTAGAAGAAGTCGGGGACGTCCGGGTAAGACATGGCACGGTCAAATGAATCAAATACTTGAGTCGGGTCATGTCAAGAGTTAGAATAACAGAAGAGTATGTACAAGACGATGCATGAAGCAACGGGTGTTGTACCAAGAAAAAGATGTATAGCGGTCAATTTTATGTCAATCTCGGTTAGTTGGTTAAAACACGGGACCAACCTTCAGGTAGTGGTTCAGCCTGGCTAGAGCCTCGATGAATATGTCCGCTCCCTTGTTACCGAACTCGTAACGGCCAGCGATGAAGAAATAGAGAGTCTTGTCGAGATCAAAATCAAAATGTCTGAAAACAAAAATTACAACTTAAAAAGTGAGCATCATATATATTTATTATTTCGATGGCCAGATTCGAGGGGCACATATGTGAAAATATAATTTGAAGAAGAAGAGGTTAATTATCTCTATATAGTATAAAATAAAGTCACTATCCGCATCTGTCTGTTTATGCGCTCAGTTCTTCTAAATTACGCAAAGGATTTTGACAGGGTTTACAATATCATTTGTAGAATTTCTTCCGGTAGGATTATATATATGATGGATGCTTTTGTTGTTATAGAAAGTAGAGAAAAGTCGATGTTCTGTAATCAAGTCGCAAAAAAATATTTTCAGGCGCTTACATTGCTAATGCTGGCTAAACCTTATGTATGATACATCAAAATAATGTACCACGGAATTGTATATCTTAAAAAGGTCTACAGAAAAGTAGGCGAAGGTATAAGTAAGCAACACTGGGTACATTGTTTGGGAGCTTAGTTTTTCTAAAACTACGCAACGGATTTTGTTAGGGTTTTCACTATCATTTAGAGAATATATTCTGGAAGGTTTACGTATATAATAATACCTAACTAACTAACTAACCATCACGCCTTTTACCGCACGGGTAGGCAGAGAGAGAGGACGGACCGCCAAACTCGGTCTTGGCACACACTTCTTGCCACATTCATACATACTCTTCTATTATTCTGACTCGACATGGCCCAACTCGAGTATCTGATTCACATCTGATTCACTTGATCATGCCATGTCTTCCTCGGGCGTCCCCGAATTCTGCTACCATTCACATTTGCATTGTATATTCTCCTTACGCTCCTTTCTTCGCTCATTCGCTCTACATGCCCAAACCATCTAAGCGTCCCACATCAGCCGTGCACTCTTTGCGGATCTCCACATTTCTCACACGATCATACATGGTTTTACCACACATACGCCTCAGGGATCTCATTACTACAGCATTCAGTCTACTTTCATCCTTCCTCAAAGCATTGGGTCTAGAAAGTCCGGCTGGTGAGGTCAAAAGGTCTCCCTCAACTAGCATCTCCTGATCTGGTCCGCCACGCAGTTAGTAGGTGAACGTATCCACCACTAAGACCCAGACAAACGTCACCCCATGAGCCCGGGCTAAGTCACCAAACATACTGAACCACTTGGGGTGACCTATCGCAGAGCTGTTGGTTATCCAATAAATAAATAAATAGTGGGCAGTACCCACACCCACCTCCCAAATTAATTTAAGCCAAGATATAAATGACATAAATCAAAGGTAATTGTTACCCTAATATAAATACAATTTTCCAACCATTTCTAATTGTTAAGAACATTATAATTAACTTAATTAACCTTGACCGATTAGTGGTCGAGTTGACAAATACGTCTGAATCCTCTCCTAGATAAGATCTACATCATTGCACAAACAACATCTTCTGCTTATAATGATGGTAATAGGGGCCTTTAAAATATTGACAGGTTATTCATAATCCCGCTGGCTGACGCTGGATTTTAAATTTTTTACGATTTATATTTAACCTTCAATTGAATCTGATCAAGCAAAATTTTAAAAAAGAATTTGGTCGCTAGTGTGGAGAGCCGTGTGTTATTTTTTACCGTCACAAAGAGATTACTTACCCATAGAAATGTCCCCTCACGAACTCGTGGATCTTCTCCTTGGAGATGGCGTGAAGATTCTGGAACTCGTGAAGCGCGCTGAACTTCTTGACATTGAGGCCATTGGGCGTGATGATGTCGGGCTTACGCTTCAGCAGGTGTTCCGCCTCGTATCCTAAAAGAGTAGACGGAAATTGTAGAGGAAGTTTCACAAAGATTGTTCGATAAGTATCAGACGTTTTTTAGTAACTGTCATAGATATTATTTTGAAAGTTTCAGAATCAAGAATGAAAATTGTGCGTTCACTTTGCGCATGCGCAGTTCTTGACATCTGGCTGTCACAAATTTCAGAGCAGATACTAAGATGGCGGCTCTACGTCTATTTTATGCCGAATTACTAAAGGTTGAAATTTCTTGACAGAACTGTTACCCATTTGGACACAACTGCCTCCCCACACCCGGCATCGATTTTAAATACATTTTCACGTGAAACATAACGGCTATCCGATCGGCTTTTTACTGCCAATTTAAACCATCAGTTGGCAATAAAATTTTATAAAATTATTTTTAATTATTGGTTAGTTATTTTTAATTCTTGCTAGAGCAATCCCGATGAGTTACAAAACTCGTTGTAATTAAACAAACAAACCTGTGATGTCCGATACGGTGGTGAAGATATGGGCCATGTGCGTAGCGGCCCTCTCCATGCAGTAGCGGTGGTATATCTGTCTCTTTCCAGCCTCCTCGTCCACCTTAAACTAGAGAGGGACACACAGACATGATAATTTATCCTAACGCGTTGCTAATATTGGTGATCATTAAACAACCTACTTCATTACATCTCGTTTATATCGATGAGTTTAGTTAACTGACGTACATTTTTCCTACACTGTCTAAGATCAGAAAATTAGTTTTTTATGTTTACAATGTTACAAATTAGAAACAATACAGGGTGCCCGGGGGTAAAGTGTGCTAACTTCTGGGGGTGATTCTACATGATTTTAGAAGTAAAAAAAATAAATAACTTTTTTTCGAAATTTCAAGGCAAAATAAATATTGGAATATCGAAAAAAGGAATTTATCTTTTTTACTTTTACCATCATGTAGAACTCAACACCTGAAGTTAGCGCACTTTACCTCCGGACACCTTGTATTTTAAAAATTGAGGGACTTTACCAACAGGCAACATTGTGAGGCAATAATAATAATAGTCACAACAAACAACATCAGATGTACAAATTGCTAACTTTATGATATTTTTAAAATGAAATAAACAGGAGTTTAATTAAAATATTAAAACAGTGCTATATTTCTGGTTCTCAAAAGCAGTAAAAATGTTGACACAAAACTTTGTACATATAGCAATGAAATTTTAAACAGTTCTAATAGAAAGTTAATCTGCACATCTGATATTGTTCATTAGTATATTCTTAAAATTGATATTTAGCGGGTATTTCTCCACATCTGAGTAAAATATGGATTACCACTAATCGTCTAGAAGCTAATATTATTAATATGCTCGGCACTCAATCCTATGATTAACTAATTGGGAGTTACATGACAGTGGTGAAACGGTTGCTGGTTAACCGTGATTAAAGTTACGCGATGAGTAAATACTCAGCAATTGTGAAATAAAAAATGCAAGTAATAAGAAAGCCTAACTATCAACAGACTACAAAAACATGACTAAGCCAAAAAAATATTGCATCTTATACGGGTGTTCGGGAGTAAAGTGCGCTAACTTCGGGAGGTGATTCTACATGATGGTGGAAGTAAAAAAGGTAAATGACTTTTTTCAAAATTCTAATGTTTATTTTCCCATACAAACATATTTTTCCATAGAAGAATATGTATTCCAATACAAACAATTCAACTTTTTTACTTCTAAAATCATGTAAAACCACCCTCCCCACCCTCCAAAGTTAGCGCACTTTATCCCCGAACACTCTTTATAAATTATTATAAATAACTGCCCATATATTATAAGTCTACAAAATACGATTTACATATACAAACGAAATAAACTAAGGTATCTAAGAAAACAAATATTTACAAATAGAATTTTTACTTTCCATAATATTATTCAACTATACTAATTTACATACAAAACAAAAGATTCTACTAGTAATCTATTAGATAACCCATCCATTTTACTACGTTTTACACAAATTATTTCATTGCTAAAACTTTCTAATAGGTACGGTCCTTCTAACTACTGTTCAAGGTGCATTTCATCTTGTCATGTCCATAAATAATATAAACATAACCTAAAAATAATTAAACTAAAAAGAAAGCTCGGTATATGATCAATGGTTTCTGTAGCGTATTAATATTCTAACAGCCTTACTAATAAACGTGCTTTAAATTTTACACAACTAATAAAAATCATTTATATACGGTAATAGGTTGTTCATACGTTGTGTAAATTTAAAAAAAAATGTTTATTAGTAAGGCCGTTAATGTTTGACTTGAGTTTAATTAATTTTTATGTGATACCGCACAAGATATCAAAATGCTTTTAATCGGCTGGAGCTAGTGGGACTTCAGCATCCCCAATTGGAGTATGTTGTGAGGAGAGGCAGGAGGTGGGGAAGTACTTGGCTGTTCAGATCTGGTCATCAAACACGGCTAAAACTATTTTAAGCGATGTTTCATGATGGTCTATCATCAGGGCAATACTGAAAGTATCTACCACTTCTTACAAAAGTGTCTTTACAGCTGTCATAGATATAATATATACATATATATTTATTTAGGTCTTGTTAAAAAGATGATTAAAAGTGCATGTTGGGGTGTTTTCTAGTCACATTTCATGAACATCAAATAGTCGATCAGTGCCATTTTGAATTTTTAACATCTTAACAGTCCCCATTATATAATGCTAATTCTTGGTCCGTTTCAGATTTTGATCGAAATATGTTCAAATGCTGACAAACATATGTTGTTATGCTTTTCAGCTGATCACCGTCCGTTAAAAAGCTGATATTTGACATTTAACAGAGACAAAATGTAAAAAGATTAAAAATATCGACAATTTGATGCAATGAGTTTGAAATACCCCTACCGAGAAGTCTAATAATTGAAGGAAAATAATAATTGATGAGTAACGATCAAAGATCCCTAATGTTGATAAACTAAAATACTGACAAAATAACATGAAGAAAAAATCTTTCAGGTCAATGTATTTCTACGCATGACAGCTATTTCGAATGCTGAAGCCATTATCAAACAGACTTAATATCAAATAATAACCTATCAGAAACAGACTCAAAAACCATAGACCGAGCTTATAATTTAACCCATTGGCATAAGGGTTATGATTTTAGGGTAGCTACTATAATTTGCTTTTAAATACTGCGCCAATAAGCGTTACTCTATTATATAAGAATACTTCAACTACATATTCCCTGACACTGTTAGAATATTTCTTGATATACATATTGGTTATGTAGATAGCTGGAAACCCTATATGTGATTTGAAATATGCCTGCTTAAATTTCACGTTCAATGAACTTTTAATTTAAAAAATTGGATCTGATTGTGGGAACCAAGCGATAAAGTATATCCCGAAATTACTTTATTTCAACCCTTTGGGCAAATTTGAGAGGAATTCTTTACAGACAACAAATAACCGTAGAGTCTTATGGGATATGCATCTCCCAGCCTGACATGGTCTCATAAAGTAATGCTATTATTACGGTGAGAAACATACTTAAAACCGAGAATACTGCGCTATCAGATTTAATTAAAAAATTTACCATAAAAATATTTGTCAAGGTTTGCAAATTCGACTATAAGTTTGTTTAATTAAATATGTTTTTTAGTTTATTGTGAAGTAGTAATTACAGTTTACACAATAAAAACCATCAAAAACAATGAGTTCATAATCTTACAATAACACATACAGTAAAGATTTAACATGTATTGAGATATTTAAAACATATTGAAGATTTAACACGTATTTCAATATTAAAACATAGTGAAGATTTAACACGTATTTCAATATAAAAACATAGTGAAGATTTAACACGTATTTTGGGGTTAAAACATAGTGAAGATTTAACACGTATTTTGGGATTAAAACAAAGTGAAGATTTAACATGTATGTCAATATTAAAACATAGTGAAGATTTAACACGTATTTTGGGAGTAAAATGTTGTCAAGATTTAAGACATATTTTGGGATTAAAACATAGTGAAGATTTAACACGTATTTTGAATTTAAAACATATATGATAGGTATGCCAATGGGTTAAAGGTGGGTAAATAATAATGTAAATGAAGTCCAGTCCAAAGCCCGTTGTGACACACACATCTACCTTGTCCAGATTGTTGTAGAAATCGGTGTTGCCGGCGCAGAGGTAGCGTCCAAGCAGCGTTGCATGCGTGGTGAATACGGTCGCTACGTCTACGTGGCGAGACCTGAAACATAGTGTATATTTTGAAAATAAGCAAATTGTGATGGAAGATTAGTAAAAAAAAATCACATTATTGAAAATTACTTTGGTCAAAATAATGTGATGTCAAGAAATTGTATACAAAAATCGTTTAAAGGGCGACAGAGTTTGACATTTTTCTATCAAAATTGTCTGGTCAAAACCTCACATTTGAATGTCTATAGTAAATTTGTTCTAAAATCGGTGTTGCCATAGCAATAAAAAAAAATTGTTCCAACAAACTAACAGTGTTTCTAAATTTGATTTTCTGATAGTAATAGATCAAGAAAGAAACAAATGGCTCCTTAATCCTTATCCCACTTAAATCTTCGCAATCATCTAAGGCCAACAAACGGACTGCAATCTTTAGAGCACAGGCGTCAGGTAGGTATTTTTTTATTTATTTTTTTTTATTATGAATATAAAGTTTTTTTACAGGTTTCTTTTTCGATGTCTGTCTCACTAGGATAAACCTGTGTCGAGACAGACGTATTTGATACATGAATTAATGTTTACATTTTTTTTTGATACATAAAATATTTCATTGCATTAAATGACATTGTGAAAAAGATAAAAAATAATAAATAATAATAATAAATGATAAATTTGTTAATCAGCATCTAGTTGGAGTACATACTTATGTAGGGATTTTTATAAAATTTTTGATCATGGATCTGTCTTGGCTGATGATCCAAGACTTGATGTCTGTTTTATATTTCAAAAAAAATTCGTTCAGTCTAATGGCTAGTGGGAGAGCATTATATAGCCTTGTTGCAAAATATCTAAAATTTCTCTGGCCAAAAGTTGTTTTAGCGAAAGGGATTTGTAAGAAATTTTGTCATTTGGTTCTAGTATCACGAGCAGTTTGGATATTGTCAAAAGTAGTTTTGTGTTTGAAGAGGTATGTTAGTATATTTTTGGCATAAAGTTGCCTAATGTCCATAACACAGATTTTCCTAAAGATTTCATCCGAACTGCTTGTGATTGGTAGTTTGAGGATAATCTTTATTATAAGTTTCTGAGCTTTAGATATTGGATCAATGGCGGCAGCGTTTGCTCCTCCCCATGCTATGATACCATATTCTATTAAAGATTGACAAAGTGCATAGTAGATTGTTTTGAGCTGGCTTAGGTTGAGAAAGTTGCGAGTTTGTCTAAAAAAGTAAATGAATTTTCTAAGTTTGTTCGCTGTAGTGGTTATATGTTGTTTCCACTTTAAATTGCTGTCAAAAATAATACCTAAGTATTTAATTTTAGTTACCTGTTCTAAATAAGGGCAATCACATATTATCGTATTTGTCAGGTTGCAAGCACATATTTTAATTTGATTTTCTGGGTTTCTTAAGGAAGGATTAATACTAAATTCAATGTATTTAGTTTTGGTCACATTCATTGTTAGTGTATTATTGTTTAACCATCTTTTAACCACAGTTATGCCCCTGTTAGCTTTTATGTATACATCATTCCAATTGCTTGATTTGAAGAGGAGAATCGTATCATCAACGAAACTTACAATTTTGGCATCTATTTGAAGATTACATAATTCATTTATGTATATTAAGAACAGGGTAGGACCTAAAACACTTCCTTGAGGCACGCCGTAGCTAATTGGTAATTGATTGCTATTGCAGTTGTTGATTTTCACACTTTGCTTTCGGTTTGACAGGTAATCGCTAATAATAGTAAGTTCATCACCATTTATACCAATATTAGATAGTTTTTGTATGCTGTCCTTGTTCTATCGGTATTACAATGGAAGATGCTCTGAGGAACTAGCGTCATTGATCCCTTCGGCACCGGTGCGTAGTCGGGATACACGCCAAACGCGCGCCCAACATTTGTACACGGTTGACATTTGTCACATGAGAACGGGTCGCTTCTACGATTCGTTCTTAAGTTCAACAGCTCGGCTGTGGAACGAACTGCCGGCCTCTGTGTTTCCTCCCTCCTACAACATGGGACTCTTCAAGACCCATGTTCACTCCTTCCTCTCCACAAAAAGACCCTCCACACAGCATCCCCAAAGATGACATAGGCCCTGAGGGAAATTATTTTCTTCAGGGCCTCCTGTGTGGAGTTAATATAAAAAAAAAAAAAAAAAGGCCAGAAAATAATTAGTATAACAAAACGTCTATAAATACACAAAGTTATGACACAGTAGTGTACACATAAATAAACCTCTCACTATATCGATATCTAGGCTTTTTGTATACAAAAAATTGGTCCTAAAAAACATAAATATGGCAATATATGTACAATTCTCATTCTGAGCCTACTTATTATACTATACACCAATGAAAAACTCGAAAAGTTTATTCCATAGACTTTCAGAGTTTTTTATTGGTGGATATATCTACTAACTAAAGTTGACGTCAGAATATTCACAGTTCCAATTTTCGATTGGAGTTATACCCCCCTGATTGTACATAAATAAACAACTCACTATATCGATATCTTCTGGCTTTTTGTATAAAACAAATTGGTCCTAAAAAACCATAGATATGTCAATACATAGACAGTACAATTCTTATTCGGAGCCTACTTATTATACTATACACCAATGAAAAACTCTGAAAGTTTATTCCATAGACTTTCAGAGTTTTTCATTGGTGGATATAGTTAGGCAGTCATATGATGTCACAATATTTCGGTTCCAATTTTCGATCGGAGTTATATCCTCCTGGTAGTATACTTTGACATTTATTCCAACACACTTGTAGGGTTCCTTTAATTAATTCGTTGGAGTATTGATGAATTTTCTGATACTTAAAAACCTATCAATACTTCAGTAATTCAATTAATATTACGCAAAAAAACTAAATACAAAGTGTAGCCGTATGAAGCGGCTTTACAAACTTCAACTTTCTCTAATTTCTATGAATGCATCCAAACAATATCAAGGCCAGTGGCAGCTCGTGACTTTTGGGTGTACTAGTGTGCTAATATTACAAAAAATGGCATTATTGATGTTGTTGTAGCCGAAAATTTATTTGTTTTTTTTTTTCGAAAATTCGGTTTTTTGTATGAAGATTTTCAGGAAATCCGGCCAAACTGAAATTATCTAAAAATCTTCATACAAAAAAACTAATTTTCGAAAAAAAATCAAAATCAAACCAGAACACTTAAACACGGTGTTCGAAAACTGGTGGTGCAGCAGAAAAATCTAATAATCTGCTGCAAATAAATAAATCCCAAAAATGAATAAATAAATCCCAAAAATGAATAAATAAATAAATACTTTACCAAAATAGTAGGTTCTGCAAATATGTCATACTTTTTTACTAAGTTGTTTGTTTTGCTTAATATTTACGATTTTCTATTGTGTATGTGCATTGCTGTAGTGACACGATGTACACACGTTTGACGTTGTATTTTCACAAGTTCATTAATGTACAATTACTGCTCTCTAGTGACAAAAAAAATAAGAAGTTTTGGCAGTTGAGAAAATTTGCTGGGCATATAACAACCACTTAACTGAAAACGATTTTATATCGATTTCCCGAGCACGGTTATGCTCGCCAAGTGTATCGATAGCCAAGCTGATATTGACAACGGAATAAATAAGAAATACACTCATTTACATTGGCAGTCTGCATGTGTACTCCTTGACACTAAAGACAAAGTTAATTGGTCAATGAGGTCTTTAGCTATAACCCGCGATATTCTGAACAACTGTCCAAATTCAGTATCTCCAAGCTCGAACGGATTCAATTTATCGCGTATATGATGTCTTTCAACTCTATGAGCTTTGTTAGTCTTGCTCCGTTCATTAATAGGTCAATAATTTTGCGTAACGAAAATGCAACTTTTATGTGAAAAATTCGTGTATTGACAGTTAACTGAAGGCCGCGGTAAAACATCCTAATAACCATAGATGAAGAGTTTAGTTAAGATCGTATTGATATAAGATTTTATCGAACGACCATGCTAAGGCCCCTGATCTGTTAACCTTGATTAAACTAACCGATAGAAGTAGGCATTAGATGGAGGGCGGATATTCCATATATGAGGTTATAAGCATGAAGAAGGAAGAGAACTAACCTAAGGGCTATGAGGCCCACACCGGCTTGCCACTCGTGGAAGTGAGCCACGATTCTTGGCGGACTATCGCACCACGATTCCGCCGCATTCCTGAACTGTGGACATAAAATGCAATCAATTAAAAACCACTCATTCAGATTGATAAAAAAAATGCCACAGGAAGAGGGTGTTTTGAAATCTCTCACAAAGTAATCTTTTATTTAATGGAAAACATTCAAAAAATTTTTTTGTAATATCTCCATATATGAGAGAGTTCAGTTTTTACCGTTTCCAACAGCGTTTAGGGATGCTGGATATGCAGCCTTAGTTTTGGAGGAATATTGATAATACTTTATAAAATAATAACAATAATATTTACAATATACTAGCTGTACCCAGCCATGCGTTGCTGTGGCTCAGTCTGTCTGTGCAGACAGAGAAAAAATACCCCGTGTTGCTTAGTCCAATGGCACTGTTTTTTTTATTTTTAAAAACATGTTTTTTCCTGTCAGAAGTGACATATATATATTATAGGTATATAAAAACATATGTTTATTTGAATGTAACGATGTGTCAAAATTTCATAGCAATCGGTGAAGAACTTTAGGAGTTAAGATTTTGAACAAATGAACATTAACATTTTTATTTATTTAGAAGAAGATTATTCCCAGTGACTACTGCTTATGATTTATAACTCTTTTATACGTCCACGGGGCTTTTACATTGGGTAGTTGGTTACAATTTTTTACACAAGGATTAGTAATAAACAATGGTGTACAATTGTTTAAATTTTAAAATATTTAATAATCTAAATATTTTCAAAGACAATATTTTGACATGAAAGATTTGTTTAGGCATGTTTTACACATCGAATTTTTTATGTTAAAAATTTCGATACTACAGGGTTTTCCAATAAGAGGTGTTATTTTGAATAGCCCCCTATTTCGGTAGATGTTACTTTTGAAGCTATTCTTTTTTGACATTTGACAAGTAGAAATTAAGCCACTAATAAAAATGGAACGATACACGCTTCAACAACGCATTGAAATTATTAAAATTTACTTGAGTGAATCAAATGCAAATCATCTCGAGTGATGAGGCCCACTTCCACCTCGGTGGCTTCGTCAATAAGCAAAATTGTCGCATCTGGGGCTCGGAAAACCCAAGAGTTATTGTTGAAAAGCCTTTCTATCCTCAACGTGTGACTGTTTGGTGCGGTTTATGGTCCGGCGGAGTCATTGGACCTTACTTTTTCGAAAATGAGGCAGGAGCAACAGTTACGGTGAATGGATTGCGCTATCTAGAGATGATTAATGATTTTTTATGGCCGGAATTGGATGGTATTGATCTGGACAACGTTTACTTTCAACAAGACGGCGCTACGTGCCACACAAGCAACGAAACCATTGATCTTTTACGATTGAATAACAAAATAACACCTCTTATTGGAAAACCCTGAATTTGTGTATTGTATATAGACGTTTCCGAAAACTAAAAACTGTTTTTGAAAGGTGATGAAATATAATTTCAAATTTTATTATTAGAAATAAACATATGATTTCAGCAACATTAAAATTTTTGATGCAAACATAAAAAAGTTTTAAGAATGGCTGACCTTACGTTTTATGTCCAAATAATGAACTAAAATTACTGATAACGAAACAAACTGATAAAAACACACATTTTATTAGACAAATGTATTATAAACATTATTACCACCTCATTTTTTTGATTTCATATAAAAATCTATATAAATAAAAAGATTAATGTTCGTTTGTCCAAAATCTTAAATCTCCGAAAATTCTTCACTGATGGCTTTGAAATTTTGACACAATGTTTTTATATACCTTTTAACATAAGAGATGGTGCTGTTTTTTTTAAAAAAAAACATGTTTTTTACATCTATATAATTAGTTGACACCTGTAAAATTTTTTTGAAAAACAGCACAAAAAAAGCAACACATGCTAATGTTTCTCTATCTGCATAGACCGAATGAGCCACAGCAACGCGTGGCGGGGTACAGCTAGTAATTAATAAAAACCAAATTAAAAAATTTAACCTGAACCTTTGGTTTTGTATAGGTGTACATTTTAATTCTTCTGTGGGTAACCTCGAGATTTGAATATTATGAAGCTTGGTGTTTTCTCTATCTAACAATGTTAGATCATATTTCTAACCGTAAGGGAGACAACGATTTCTATGAGCTGTTCCCAAAAAACAAACAAATTAGCCTGGGGGGTTAAGCACTTAGCCTGGGGGGTTAAGTTTTAACTGTGTTAACTACACTTAATATTAATTTTGATCGCTTTTAGAATGTATTTACGTTTATGTAAAAAGAATGTTGATACATGCTTTACAATAATTTTACCTCTTGAATGAACTGCGCCACCATGTAGCCCAAAATGACGGCATCGTTGGCCTCGATGTCCAGATGCGGGATGCCCAAATTGCATGAGCTCCAGAGCTCCTGCTTGTATTCGTCCAGCCGCCAGGCGCCGGAGCCAATGTCGAAGAGCACTACTTGAGGATTGCCGTCCACCAGCCATGTTCCCGTGTGGAGCTGAGGGAAAATACAACAAGAATCAATAGCCTACACAATAGAAACAAAGGGAAGATATATGAATATGAAAAAGTATGAGGAAAATAATATAAAACGTGTTCCACAGTCATACCATGAAACTTTGGGGGTGATAGTTCATAAAAAATTTCATTAGTGCACGAATAAAAAAGTTATGATAAATTTCATAATTTTTTTCGTTTGTGTTTTAAAAGTTAATTAGAACATGTTTTCAAATCAATAACCGCTATTACTAGGCAGGTACCTCACGCCTCTCAGATGTTATCCGAAGATGTGCATTATACCTTGGAAAAATAAAGTTACAATTACACTAGACAATCTTTTTTTTTTAGTTAGAACTGCTTTGATTAAAAATTTTTGTTGGGATTGTTTTTTAACATTATCATGAAAATCACCCCTAAAGTTTTGCAGTATGTGTGTGGAACACTGTGTATATGACGTGGAAGTGCATGGTAGAAGAAGTCGGGGAAGGCAGAGGAAGATATGGCACGATCATGTGAATCAATTTGGGAGGCGGGTATGGGTACTGCCGCTCCGGGAACCATTTTTTGAATAGCCAACACTCTGCCATAGGTCACACCAAGTGGTTTGCTTACGTTAAGGGACTTAGGAGGGATGCCCAGGTTCATGGGATGAGGTTTGTCTAGGTCTTGGCGGCGGATACGTTTGCCCACCTGCTGCACAGGCCAGATCAGGAGAGACTGGTTGACTCTATCTATCCATCACCGTGCACCACAATGGGAGGGATGGATTCATACGTTTGTCACTCTTGGACACATTGACCCCCAGATTCCTACCCATCCCTCATACCTTTTGCTTCCCAGAACTTCCTCTCCTTCTTTTTCCTAAAAAGACCCTCCACTCAGCATCCCCAAAGATGAGTGGAGCTATTGTAAAAAAAACAAAAAATCAAATACTCTAGTCGGGCCATGTCAAGAGTCGGAATAACAGAAGAGTATGTATGAGACATATAATGTGTATGTATCATAAAAAAATATTATAATAATTACATATGATATTTCAGTTACCTTGTATCCCTGCGATCTCATGGCGTTCACAGCAACACTGAGGGGGTTGTTTTCAGGGAACTCCGCCTCTTCAACTTCTGTCCTCGCCGTAAACTCCTTGTAGGGCCCTGCAATACAGCAATATATACTTCATCTAATGCACTGTACAAATACTTTAATAGTACACAACTGCGTACCCTGTATAAATCGCAAGTGCGCCCACAGTTGAATTTGGCAGCCACCTCTGGTCTGGAGCCCCACTTTAAAAAACTCTGTTTAGAAGTGAGCGGACCGTAGACCGTAGTCTTTAGACAATAGGCGTCAGGTAGGTATGCAGTCCTTGTTCTACCGGAATTACAATGGAAGATGCTCCAAGGAACTAGTGTCATTGATCCGTACGGGTGAATAGTTGGGAAACTCGACAAATGCGCACCCAACATATGTACACGGTTGACATTTATCACATGAGAACAGGTCGCTTCTACGACTCATTCTTGAGTTCAACAGCTCGACTGTGGAACAATTTTACCAGCCTCTGTGTTTCCTCCCTCCCATGTTTCATCCTTCCAACATTATTCCGAAAAAAAAACAAAATTATCAGATAATTTTTTTTTTTGCTGTAGCTGTGAATCAGTTTACCGCTGGTACTACGAGTTTCCGGACACGGTGTATATTATCATTTGAACTGACATTTTTCATATTTCTACATAAATGTACATAACGCACGGTTTCCAGAAACTCAAGTGGAAAACTTGTGAATCTATATCGCATTTGAAGTCGATTTTGTGGTATGTTTATTTTTTTTTTAAATTATGTTTTTTTGTTATTACATGTTAACTAAATTTTTAATTGAAGATGAATAATTGCTATACTAATACTACTAACTAACTAACTAACCATCACGCCGTTTCCCGCAGGGGTAGTCAGAGAGGACGGACCGTCAAACAACTCAGTCTTGGCACACGCTCTTTGCCTCATTCACATTCATACATCGTCTCATACATACTCTTCTATTATTCTGACTCTTGACATGGCCCGACGTCGAGTATCTGATTCACTTGATTGTGCCATGTCTTCCTCGGGCGTCCCCGACTTCTGCTACCATTCGCATTTGCATCATTTTTTTTTTTTAATGTTTCTTTATTCAATGAAATTAATAGTTACATGCATTTGGAATTTTTCGACCACCATGCTAGGCACATGCCCGTGTTATCATATATCCTCCTTACACTCCTTTCTTCGCTCATTCGCTCTATATGCCCAAACCATCTAAATTCTTATTATATCATTCATTCTTAATCTTACTCATTACGCTTACATCCGCCTTGCACTCTTTGCAGATCTGCACATTCCTCACACGATCATACATGGTTTTACCACACATACGCCTTAGAGATCTCATTTCAACAGCATTCAATCTACTTTCATCCTTTCTTTGCCAGTTCCATGCCTCACTTCCATACATCATGGTAGGTACCAGCACTCCATTGTGGACTGCTAACTTCGCTTCTTTGGACATTTTTTGTTAGCGCCAACTGCGTTCAGTCCTCCATTAATGGAATTACACAAATTATAAATTATGAATTGCACTATTATTTTGTTGTTAATCCATTTTTATGGAAATCAGAATTACATTACTGAATCTTATCTGTAAGCCCTTGTAAAAAAATCTCTTTCAGGTTCAACAGTGTGTAACCTTATTATTGTTATTGTTTATCAAAAGTAATGATACAATGATAAAGTTTTCATATCAGATGACACACCAGCTGACAATATAGGAATTCATTCAACTAAAACAATCTGGAGTAAATAATAAACTAACTTAATCCATGGTATATTATATTAACGCTACGAAGCAATGCAAAATCGGGTGTTTTTGGTTTAAAAATGTGATTGCTAAGAAATATCTAATATAAATTGGCTTTTGAAATAACAGCATTTTTTTGATTTTTATAAGCCCTAAAAATTTTATTATCAGGCTTATATGTAAAAACAGCTTTAAAGATCAAAATCTCC
This sequence comes from Hesperophylax magnus, assembly GCA_026573805.1. Taxonomy (NCBI): domain Eukaryota; kingdom Metazoa; phylum Arthropoda; class Insecta; order Trichoptera; family Limnephilidae; genus Hesperophylax; species Hesperophylax magnus. The sequence goes on along the minus strand of JAIUSX010000184.1, from coordinate 3,252,187 downwards.
TACTAACAAACCAATTTTTGGTTATAGTTTTATTGTATAACTAGCTGTACCTGTAAATCAAAACAGGCGGCTGGTGTTAAGCGGGAACTTAAACCTTATCGCCATCTGCATAAGGTGTGTGCATTTGTTAGCGGCCCGATTCCACGACGTGGTGCGTTACATGACGTGGTGCATTGCCTTAAGCATGCTTTTTAGGGGAGTTATTTTGTGTTAAAAATAAACGACGCCAGTACATAGTATTTTGAAAACTGCAAACATATATTCGGAGTGAGTCAGTATCACGCACAGTAAGTTATACATCACCAAGTAAATTAGTATCAAAGAAAAAGTCAGCATCACAGAGTAAATTAGTATCAATGAGAAGTTAATATCATGGATTAACACATTCACTGCCAGGAGCTTTCGTTTAAATATGATTGGTCACTCCGCCCATGGGAGTGATTGGCACTCAACAGGTTAAGTTTGAGTCACACAGAATATTAGTATCACAGAGTATGTTAGTATCACGAACTAACTTGAGACTTACCTAGAAGGCAATACTGTTCTCCCATCTCTTCGGTGGAGATATAGGCCTTGGACCGGATGACCGTGTAAATTCCACCAACTAGAAAAAAGAAGAAAAAAAATTATAACAACAAAATTTTTATTTATATTTATATAAAATAAAAACTTAAATAGCACCATTCAAAGAGTTACTATATAAATGCGCAGACAGCGCCTTAAGTGGTAGAACCTATGCCTACCTATTATATGCATAATTTTTATCATTTACATGCTTGGATACTTTGTAATAATTAGAATAAAATTCAATAAAAACTCACCATGGAAATTATGTTTCAAAAATGGAATCTGAGTTTGAACTTTCCTGATTCTAGCTGTGCAACTCTCAAGAGATAAAATCTAGAGCACTCATATTTTTTAACAGAAACTTTTTTCCAAGTGTTTCAAATTTACGTCATGAATCTGTCATTTGTGTAAGTTAAACAAGTTGAAGAAAATTCAAGGAAAACCTGCTATTTTCTTGTGAACAGAGAAATATAGAGGCGCCGGCAATTCTTACTCCATTACAAAAGCAGGTGCATGCCCCATGAAGCTGACAATGGCAGCCAGACAAAAGGAGGTGAAACTTGTATGGAAACAATGTTCACTTTGTCAAGGCGTATCGTGTTTCGGCTCACAATCGTATTGAAATGAAAACCACCGAGCAATCGACAGAGGGGTCTTAATCTTATTATATACAGTAAAACATACATAAATAAGGAGTTTTCACGCTCAAGAAGTTTTGTCAGTTCCTTGAAAACTTAAATAGCCTTATTTTGAACCCATGAATTCTTCTAAATAAGAAGTTTTATTTTCCGGATCCTTCAAAACCTTGTAAAAGGTTTCATGGCTTATTTCTGGTTTGAATATAAAGAACAATAGATACTTAATATGGAAAATAAGTTTGTAAAATCTCATGCTCACAATAGAGTAAATTTTCTAAAACTGCAATTAATACTTTTTCATGTTTCTTTTGATTAAAATAACAATTCCACTGTATTTATCCTTTTCTACTCTGGCTTTTCACAAATGTATACCTACTCATGTAATCATTTCCACAGCACATTTCTCTAACCTGCAACAAATCTCTAACCTTTGTCTAACACAATAGTTTTCTGTTGGCACATTTCCCCTCCAATAATCCACCTGCGAAAAGCAACTCCTTCGTTTTTGTTTATTATATATTTAAAAAATGGAACACAATATGATGGAAAAATATAAACAAAAGTACATACTTAACTACCTTCAACACACATTATAGAGTACTGAAGGTAAGTACTGAAGGTAGGTACTGTGATAGTGCCTTTTGGCAGGGTCTCTATATATATATTTACCTTTGTTGGCCGCTTCCCACGCCACCTCGAAGGTCCATCGATTTTCCTGATTGGCTGCCTGCCCGCGGTCCAGATATGCTCGTAGTTCATGACTGGAATCCACGCGGTAGAACCGCTTGTTCGCACGATCTCGAGACATGGTGAGATCTGAAAGACGAAGATAAAACAAAGGTAAATTTTTTTATACAGAAAACAATAATAGATTTTTAGATCGGCCATATTGCTTCTTACTGTATAAAAATGGAGAGCAGGGTTCTAATGATTTGTAAGAAATAAGTCTAAACTCGTTAATACGCTGAAGTTATTTGACATCTCTGTCAATTGACACTTGCAAATTTTTCTAACAATTATCATTATCAAATCAGTCAACACCAGGCCTGCCGTTTTCATTTCACAATTTGTTTGAGAGACGTACATGTAAACATTAACTGTAGATATTTATTTGTTTGAAAAAGAATGCAAATGTGGTAGAGACTCAAAATTGTAAATCTTGGTAGCAATTCCCAAGTCTTACACAGTCCACAAATATCTTTTTTTTCACCAGTGCCAGTGGTCACTAATGTCATAGATAAATTTTTCAATTTCACGCATTCTTAAATACCTATACATTCGCCGGGTGAGTGATAATGCTGGCAACACTGCAAATATTCATCATAAAAATATTAATTATTAATAATCATTTTTTAATTATTTTTTTCTATGGTAACAGATTACAAAATTTAATTCGTCATCTTTCACTGTTTTGTTAGTTTGTTCCAGGGGGGTATAACTCCGAGAAAAAAGTGGGTAAGAAAAAAAGACACGGTAATCTCTATGGCTGACGTGTGACGTATATTTTCCACAAACCAGTGCGCACTTCATGCATGTTTATAGGCCGCTGTCATTGGCCGATTTTAGGCTAGCGAATGGGGTTGGCTCCGAATGAGAATTATATTGTCTATGGTTACGCCTTTTTTATAGTTTCTATCCTAGACGATGGTGAGTATGTCGTGTAGTGACGTACATTTTTCAGGAACAGACTTTTATCTATGGCAAACTTTAGGACCCATGGGCTCAGTACGAAAAAACCCGAAGATATTGATCTAGTGAGTGGTTCATTTATGATTTGTTCACTGGTTAGATTTGGCTTGATGAGTATCAATATATGTAATTTGTCGGGCATTGCACACATCTAACCTAAATATTGAAATTTCGTCACATCACCACCATAAAAATATGTGTGAGGAAAAGCTTAGTGTGTTGTTTTTGATAGATGTGAAAGAAAATAGAAAAAGTCCACAGCGCATACAAGCTCAAACGCGATGGGAATAGTCCCAATTATTGTATCATCGATAAACTTTCGACATAAGGCGTCATGACCGTTAAGAACTCCAGAAAGCAGTGAAGACTTATTTGGAATTTTCATGATAAACCTTGTGGGCGGAGTTTGGAGTTGTTTATTAATGTTGAATATTACCTTCAAAAAGATTTTATCTAGATGGATGGCATGGAAAGGCAATCTTATTAGAAACAGAAAGAGACTGTTTAAGATATTATAATATTTTTAAAACATAATATGCTACTGTTATGATAAAAGCGAGAATAACAGTCAACTGAATGTTTTTATTCTTAAGTCGGGTCTCCAGCGACCAAATGTTTTCAAAACATTGGACATTTTTTTGTTTTCCATCGGTTAAGGAAAACCAAAACATTGTGGGCCCTGCCCCAATGTTTCATATTTGCACAAATATTTGGTTCAATGCTTGTGGAAACATTTTAGCTGAAGACGCGGCTTAAGGCAAACATCAAAATAATAATAACATAAAGTTCAAACTCCCGAAATAATATTATGATATTGGATTATGTAAATTTATTGACGTCTGTATATTACCAACAAAAATTAAATGGTAAAAATGACAAAAATTTAATTAAAATTTAAAAGTTGGAAATCTAAATGGAACTAAAAAATTTTCATTACTATGGCAACATCCATTTTAGAACAAATTATGATAGATCCAAATTTGAGGTTATGATAACTTCAGAAGTTTTACATTGCACAGAAAAATTGCAAAAGTCAATTCAATTTTATTTTATTTAATTAACTGTCAGGGTAGGCAGAGAGGATGGACCACCACAAAACTCGGGAGGAATGCAGATCACGCCAAACTCTGGGAAAAATGCACTTTCTAGATGAGAAAAGTGTGTAGAAATTCATTAAAAAAAGAATTAAGGCGCGGAAGAATAAATTGAGGGAGATACAGCCGATCAAAGTTTAATAAATTGCACTTCGCGATCTGATATTATCACCATATTTGGACAGTCCGCCGCCATATTTTGTCCTGAAAATCAAATTAAAAACTTTTAATACTTTTGAAATTTCAGTAGTGCCATCCAAAAAATAAAAAGTGTTGCCATATAATAATATCAATGCATGGAAAATTCTGAAAATTAAATATCATTTGCCAGATTGGTAGTTTATTATTTAAAATCTTGTAAATACTTAATTTATGTATATATATAACCTAACCTAACTGCGATTTTCTATAACAAAAAAATGACCCTTTAATAACGCCCACTCGCGTCCCCTTTAGAGTTTTATCCCAGTTTTCAAGTAGTTTGTGGGCTACGCTAGGTTTGTATTGACAGTTTGTGATTTAATACTAATACCTTTTTTCCATGTTATTTCCTGTTACACAAAATTGCCCCTTTAATAACGCCTGCTCGCGTCCCCTTTAGAGTTATATCCCAGTTTTCAAGTAGTTTGTGGGATACGCTAGGTTTGTATAGAATGGTTTGTGATTTAATTCTAATACCTTTTTCCCATATTCTTCTGCCTACTCTAACCCAAACTAAAAACCTAACCTATTTTGTAAAAAAATATTATTATTATATGGCAACACTTTTCTTTTTTTGGTTGGCACTACTGAAGTTTCAAAAGTAAATAGTTGTTAATTTGATTTTCTTAAGTCATAATTGATAAATAAAACATTGTTTCTATGTATCGCGTACAAAGTTTCAAAACCCTATAACTCAGTTAATAGTACCGACCCCCACCTAATTCTTTCAGATTCGGATTCCCCAGCCCTAAATTAGTCTAAATCAAGTTCAATTTCGGTTATACTCCCATAAACCGAATTTTACCCTCAGATCGCGAAGTGCAATTTATTAAACTTTGATCGGCTGTATCTCCCTCAATTTATTCTTCCGCGCCTTAATTCTTTTTTTAATGAATTTCTACACACTTTTCTCATCTAGAAAGTGCATTTTTATTCAATTCCCAGAGTTTGGCGTGATCTGCATTTCACCCCAAAACTCAGTGTGGCACAAACTCCTTGCTTTGCTCCCATTTGTACATATTCTTCTAATATTCTGAAACTTGACATGGCCTCCTTGGTCGAGGGTAAGGCTATCGACTGGTAATCCAGAGGTTGCGGGTTTAAATCCCAATGTGTGCAAATAAACTTTATTTGATAGATTTGTGTTATTTCAAATAAAAATAATTCATTTAAAAATATTATAAGTTATTACTAGTAGTTACTCCCTACTACATTCAGCCTCAAACATACCCCAATTGGGGATGTCAGTTTCACTGGCTCCCCGTGGTTGGAAGCAGTTTTTTTTTATTTATTTATTTTTTTTTTATATTAACTCCACACAGGAGGCCCTGAAGAAAATAATTTCCCTCAGGGCCTATGTCATCTAACTAGTTGGGACTCTTGTGCAGTATTCACATTAATAAATGGCCCAACTCAAGTATTTGATTTACATGGATGTGTTTGTATTCCTCTAATACCCCCAACTTCTGCTACCATTGATTTTCGCGTAACATTTTCTCCTTACACTACTTACTTCATTCATGCCGTCCAGATGCCCAAACCATTTAAGCATCCCTTTATTAATCCTATTAATAACACTTTTAACATGGTCATAAATTGTTTTACCACACATATGCCTCGGAGATCTCATTTCTACAGCATTTAGTCTACTTCATCCTTCCTCTGCCAGTTCCATGCCTCAGTGCTAAGGCATGTATGATCAGGGTTGATATAAGCACTATATTGTGGACTGCTAGCTTCGCTTCTTTGGACTATTTTATATTAACCCCAATCTGAGGATTTATATCAATGCGTGTCCTTCTATCGATTTATATCTATGGTTTCGGTGTGTAGCAACTTCAGTATTTACTCAATTAACAATTGTGTATTGGCCATATTTCTAACACTGAATTTTTTGACACACTGCAGCTGCAAAACCTGCAAACTAGAACAGAACCCGGGAAGGCGAATCTGATCAAGAGTTCATTCCTTGTACGACAGCCGAGAGCACCGAGCTGAGAGATCCACCTCTGGACTGACGGACGACGGATCCGCAATTCGCCAAATAACACCATCATTAGTAGGAGACTGGATTCTTGGAGAATTTGGCAATAGTAAATCATCTTCCTATCCTGGACACTGGCGGGCTTTTTGGCATGGGACCATGGTTAACTTGGCCGCTCTCACTCTGGAGGTTACTCTAATTTTTGGAAATTCAGCCGAATAGGATTGCCGATTGCCAAGCTGTTCAGCAACTACGCTTCAGTCGGTATCACACCATACTATTACCCTAAGCAAGCCCCTTTGCCAGACAGTTAATATATATATTTTTTATAAAATCATAACATTCTTTCCGTTGTAAAAAAAACGTCATCCGTCTTCAAAGCAGTAGTGAACATTTTGATTTTCAGTTTATCTTATCCCGTGCTAGCATGTATTCAGTCCTCCAACTAAACTAAACTACATTGTGTATTTTTTTTAATTCACATGTTTTAAATTGATGATTATTATTATTTTAATTTTATCATCAGTGTGTATTTGAAAGCCAATAGCTGATAAGACTCTGTGCAATCTTTTCATGATAAACAGGGCTTAGACGCCGAAAACATGGCACCATAGTATTTTTATCTTGTTGTGCAATATAATGTCATACTAATAAGCTATTGTTATTTCATCCATACAATACTAAAAAATAATACATTATCAAGTTTATCTTTATTCAATAAAATTACTGATTATACTACTGTGGCTTGACTGTGATTTGGATTTTTTTTTAAATTAACTCCGATTGACTTACACACGATCTTGAGGAAAATAATTTCCCTTCTAATATTTGGGAATGCTAACGGACTCCCCATTTCTGCATAGATTCAAGGGACTCTTTCTTTGCAGCTCCGGACCAGTGACGGCTCATGACTTTTGAGTATGATAGAGTGCTAAGTTTGAAAAATTTGCATATTATTGATTTTGTTTAGTCCAAAAGGATTTTTAACTTTTTAACGAAAATCTGGTTATTTTGCGCTGCACTGATTTCCTGAAAATCTTCAAACAAAAAAATAGAATTTTCAAAATAAAAAACTTTTTCCGCTACAACAACAGCAATAATGCCATTTTTTTATATTAGCACTCTAGTCTATATTAGCACACCACTCGTGTGCGAGCGTGTGCTAATATAATTTCATCCAATCCAAAAAAAATTATTACAGTTTATTAAATTATTACTAGGCATAAAAACATAACTTTTAGAAATATACTAAAAATCCAGATATATTATTAAATTTCTTAGGCCTTTAGTATTAATATTATAACAACTAATTAGCATACTGGCATGTTTTTAAACAGGTTTTCATTCTAAAGGTAGTAAATAATCTACTAGTAATCATAACGATTAATTAGAACAGGAGAATTATGTCAGTTATCTGGTCGTGTTACACAGTCATTAACAACTTAATTGACAGCCCTGCCATCGTCGCCATTATTAAATTCCATGTGCCGACTAGGAAGACAAAATGTAACATTCTTCTGCAATACATACACAACCAACTATCAAACACACTCACTAACCAATAGGATGTATGATCTGGGCAACAAGTTTGGGGGAACCCATATACAGGGTGTGGTAAAGTGCACTAATTCGGGAGGTGATTCTACATGATGGTAGAAGTAAAAAATAAAAATAACTTTTTCGAATTTTTTTCCCATGGAAACAATTCAACTTTTTTACCTAGTGGAATTGAATTGGAATTTGATTGGAATTTGAAATTGAAAATGTTGGAATTTTGAAAAAGTTTTTCAACTTTTTTTACTTGTACCATCATGTAGAATCACACCCCGATGTTAGGGCACTTTAGCCCCGGACACCTGTATCTGCAGTCTCCATTTATAGAAGTTTATAAGTTTATAATAATCTCCAATTACTAAGCGTAATCTATACCAGCACTTTATCCTTTATGTTGAATCCTACAAATTATAATAGCGTTGGTTATCTAGTTTTAGTGATTTTTCTTATATGTTCTCGTTTCTATATCATTTTATGTTACTGTTACATGTTTTACTAATATTGTTTCCTATTTAGTTTATCAGTTTAACGTTATGTCACGCTTTAAAAACTTTGTATATAAGTTTCGATAGCTCACTAGGTATGTTCTGTTCTAGGGTTAAAATCCATCTAAAGCCCGGCTGGGCTTAAAACTAATAAAAAAATAAAAATAAATTAAATTAAAAATAATATTGACAAATAAAATAGTATAGTGATGCGATTTTGCAACCAAGAGTGCAAAATTATTATATAATGACTTTATAAATTAATGGACTGTTAATTACAAAAAATACAGAAAAGGAACTTATCGAAATTATTACAGATTCATTTCCCATTAAAAACAAAATATAGAAATTTTATATGAATTTTTAACACAGGTATTTTTGCAGCTGGCAATAATTTATGGAAATCGACAAAATAAAATTATTATAATAAAGTATTTAAAAATGGTAATATTTTGATGAGAATTTGTGAGGTTTAAAGACACCTTGCCCTGATTAACAGCCTGCGTACGTTTGCACTCGCAAAACTTTAACATTTGTTCTTATTAGTGCCAGGAGTGCTTGGAGAGCGTTTTGAATGGTAGAGAAGAAGTCGGGGGACGCCCAAAGAATACTTAACGAATATCTCTGCACCAAAATGAGATACGGAGCCGAATTAAAGTCAATGTAATGTAGTTATTTAACTGTAACATTGTGGTATACAGTAGTGAATGTCGGAGACTCCCAAGAAAGACATTAGCAATAGCGAAGCGCTACGGGGTCCGCTGGTAATTTTATAGGCAAGTAACTATCATTTAAAAATCAGATCAAATTTCAAAAAGTCGTTTAAGTCGCTTAAGCACAGGACATTTAAGTCTTACAGTTTTAAACATTTTTAAAGGACAATTCATTCATTCTGTGTATAATTTTATACAATAAAACTTAATATTTAAAAAATCAGTGTTTGTTGATCCATACGAATATATATGTTTTTAAACCATAATATTTTTTACACAAGTTTGAACCGACTCAAGTATTAGATTCACTTGATCGTGCCGTGTCTTCCTTGGGCATCGTCAACTTCTTCTATCATTTACGGTCATGTCAAATTATAATCTCCTCGTACTCCTTTTTTTGTCCGTCCGCTCTACATGATCAAACCATTTAAGCATCCATTTCTTAAACTTATTTTTTACATTTACATCAGCCTTGCATACTTTTGGAATCTTCACATTTGCAACACGGTCATACTTGGTTTTACCACATCTATGCAATATATTACGCCTGAAGGATCTTATTTGTACAGCATTGAGTCTATAGCCACCTTCAACCTCACAACATATCCCAATTGGAGATGCGATAGTCTCACTGGATCCAAATGATTAGGAGTAGTTGGGACTCTTATGCAGTGTGACACACAAACATTTCTAAAAGAATAACCAAATCAAAAAATTGGAACTGATGAAAATAATTCTCCAACTATAAAAATAATCTTTTCAAATCCAGACAAGTGATAAAGTACTGACAAAGTATAATACTTATTAATTATAATTGATGGGCTAGGAGGCCAAGTTCACAGATTAGGAATATTTAAAATAAAATCTAAAAAAACATTGCAAAGATTCTGAAGAATTTTAGCTTTTTTGTGATAAGAAAATGAGATAAAAAAAGAAGAAATGTGCCCAAACAGCGAAGCATTGCGTGTTTGATTTCAAAGAGGTGAAAAATAATTAGGTATATAAAGTTCTTTAAAGTGAACACCGAACAAGAGTTTCAACTGCTTCCGGAGACAGTGGGACAAGAGAAGGAGACGGGGAGGAGGAAGGTTGGGAAGTGCTTAGGCCATTTTAAGTAATATTTCCATTCAGAATCGAAACATTGCTTGAAACGGCTTTAGCCGTGTTTGGTGACCAAATCTGTATAGCCAGGTACTTCTCAATCTTCATCTTGCCAGTTCATTCCTCTTTCCTCTCACTTCAGCCTCAATACAAACCCTAATTGGGAATATCATACTCCCACTGGTTTTGGAGAGTTGGAAGCAGTTGGAACTTTGGTGTGGTATTAAATTTGGTCACCCAGCCCACCCAATGGAAATATTACTGAAAATGGCCTTAGCACTTCCCAACCTTCCTCTTCCCCATCTCCTTCTCTTACCCAAGAGTGTCTACCACTCCGGAACAAGGTGATATCTACTTTTAAAAAGTGGTAAAAAAGACTTACCTAACTAAAAATTTGTTGAAATCTTTTTTGATTTGGATCACTGCTTTTTTTAGATAGACGATTGAGTTATTCTTAAAATAATAATACTCTGTAAATTCACCAAAACACTATTAAATAAAATTATTATTGCTATAAAGGAAAAGATGGTCGCGTTAACGTTTAAATTAATAAGAAAATACCGATCGCATCGGAGGACAGGCCTATTTTTGCCTGATTAAACTCGGGATCAAAACGGGAATGATAAGTTTCGAAATTATAATTTCAATGGGCGACCGTGAAAAACAAATTTTGACGTCAACCTTGGCGTATCGAAGTTATAAATAAACACACTGCAATTGATTCGACACGCGCCACTATATATGTTTTAAATAATTATTTGAATCGGATTTTTGAAGTTCACGAACCGGCGCTCTGAAGTTTATGAATTAAAGGTGAACCCGATATAATATTTTCTTAATCTGATGGTTTAAAAATGCTTTGGCGTCCGCCACGTCTTTCCCTCGGCGGCGAACGGGACGCAAATAGGCTTTACTTCGGCATAAGAAGGAAACTCGGCGATAAACAACGAAATGTGAGGTTACAAAAATGTCAAACGATCCATTCAAGATCCATGAAGGTCACCTTGTAAACAGAAAACAGATCCTACAAAATCAAGACCGAGAAGCTCTTCCGTAAAATTTAATATAAAAAAGTGCGTTTCTAGCGGCAAGAAGTAACACTATTACGACATTCTCGCTAAATCAAACAAGGAAACACGTTAGTTATAGTTTTAATCGCTAGACGGTATTAATTTATTAATTAACCATTTGCGAGGAGCTTCTTGTATTGGTCATCTGTTAGTACATACATAATATGAATATAAATGGGGGGGATGGTAGGCTGACGCCGGCAATTTTGAAATGAAAGTGTTTATATCACGGAGGAAATATCCTCTTTCTAATTATGGTATATACCATTGAACGGGTATTTTTTTAGTAATTTTTTTGGCTGACGTTAGTTATCAAAGAAAATACCGATTAGGATAAACACGGAGACCTGACGTAGATACATGCAAGTGCGATTAAAATACTGCGTAACGCAGTCTGCGTTATGGATTCAATACGTAATTAACGTATAAATTATAATGTTAATTCTGACGTATAATTTTTAAATAGATTGCGAAAATGAAAAAATAATTTACTTCTTCAATAGTTGTAAAATAATATTAATTTGTTTTGTTAAGACGGATTGTAGACCTGACAAAATCAACTATTTGCGACACACAAGAACTCTGTTGTTCATTTCCAAAACAATATTTTTTCTAACTAGAATTTATTTTAAAAACGTTTGCCTGAAAACAGTAAGATGGCGGTAATGTAAATCTTCGTTATCATCGTTATAAAAGTTATGAATTTCAGTTACCAGATGGCACTATTTTTTGGTATTATTTATTTAATTAGTTTATACTACGTTAGAATATATACAAGGTAACATTTAATTTAATTGTATGTATTTTAATATTTTTACAGAAAGCCTGACATTTCATTTTATATTATTATTATTTCTTCATATATCTTTAGTCCCGATTTTCCATATTATGACATGTATGATGATGTATGTGCCAATTTCGTAATTATGTATATCTCTATTAAACACATTTTGGCATTTGGTTTTACATAGTTTTATGCACAGTAATTAACACATTAAATTCAATAGATTACAATGAATTAAATGAAATAATATAAATAAATAATTTTTTAAGTAAGTACTTAAAATTTTAAATACCAAAATACTTTAAAAAAATAAAATTTTATTGATTCTGTGGTCCAGAATAAATATCTAGGTTCAGATATAAATGCTAATACTTCTTGTCGGGTCGATATTAGTTTCTAGCTAGGTTTTAAAAAAAAACTATTTTATTTTTATTTTTATAGTGAATACCTCACAAGAGTCCCAACTGCTCCGGTCTGGAGCCAGTGAGACTATGGCATCCCCAATTGGGGTATGTTGTTTGGCTGAAGGTAAGTGGGTAAGGGAAGGAGATGGGGTAGAGGAAGGTGGGGAAATTCCTGGCTACTTAGATCTAGTCACTAAACACGGCTAAAGCCATTTGGAGAAACGTTTCAATTCTGAATGGTGGTCTTACACCAATAAGACCACCATTCAGAATTGTTTCAATTTAATTCAATTTAATTAATCAATTGTGAAATAACACAAATCAATCAAATTTTTCGGTATTACCATTACTTTCATTACATTTACATTCGGTATTACTTTCATTAGCAGAAGAGCAGTGGTGTAATATATATTTTTTAAAACAAAATATATCTAGTGAGCTATCGAAAATTATACAAAAAAAAGAAACTGATAAACTGAATATAAACAATATTAGTAAAACATGTAAAAGTAACATAAAATAATACAAAAACTAGAACAATACTACATATAAGACAAATCACCTAATATTCATATATCTATGCTAAAACTACATTACCGACGCTTGTCTAATTTGCAGGATTCAACAAAGTGCTGGTATAGATTACGTAGTTCTATAAATGGAGTCAATAAATATATCAATTGTACCCCCAAACTTGTTGCCCAAATCATCCCATGCCCAATGCCCATGCATCCTGTTGGTTAGTGAGTGTTTCTTATAGTTGGTTGTGTATGTATTACAGAAGAATTTTATATGTATTCTTTTAGTTACATTTATTCTTTTATATTGTCTTTTATTCCTAGTCGGCACATGGAATTTAATAGTGGCAACGATGGCAGGACTGTCAATGAAGTTGTTAATGACTCGGTGTAACGCAATCAGGTCTGACATAATTCTCCTGTCAGACAGTGTTATCAGATGCAATTTAAAACAAATCGACATAATTTATGTATTCATTTGTAATTCTGAGCTTAAAATTTACGTACCTAAGAAATTTGTTTTGAACTCTTTCTATATTTATTTATTTTATTTTATTTATTTATTTATTCCTTTAGATTTACACACAGTACAATACGATACAAGATATAATTAAAATATTTTTATTGATTATAGATTATTGTACCTTATCAGGTCGAAATTAAAATATTTTTATTGATTATAGATTATTGTACCTTATCAGGTCGAAATTCCTAACTAGGCAAATTGCCCGTTCCAAGGAGCCAAAAATATGTGAAAGTAAGTGTGTGATAATATATCTAGTTTCCTAGCTAAACTTTCCTAGTTGGACAGGCAAAGCATCCAATATGTAATATGTACTTTCTTTTAATAAATAAATAAATAAAATAAAAAAAAAAAATAAAAAAAAAAAAAAAAAAAAAATCTCATTATGTGGTATTATGACTCATAAAACAAAAATAAAAAACAGTCGATCTAGATAATAATAATAATTATAAGTAGAGAGAGAGTACATTATTTTGAGTATGTGTTTTCTTGTCGAAAGTAGCCAATATGGAAAGTAAGCATACATATGTAGTGTCATAAAATAACTGATAAAAGCATATTGTAAAACAAACATTAATGTACATGCTTGATAGATTATAGGAGAACAATTTATATCTCGTGTACAATATCATGGTGGTGTTATGACTCATAAAACAAAAATAAAAAACAGTCGATCTAGTTAATAATAATATTAGGTAGAGATCGAGAACATTATTATGAGTATGTGTTATCTTGTCTAAATTATCCATCAGGGAAAGTAAGAATGCATATTGACTATTATTGAATAACGGAGAAAACATATTATAAAACAAATTGTCGGAGTAATATCTGGTATATGATAATATCACAGTACCATAAATAAACAACTCACCACAGTACCTAGCCAAGATATAATAAGTTTATATCAATCAATGGACGATTATGGGGGTAAGAGGGGTAGGTTTATAATTTGTAAGCGATTTATCGCTAAACGGAGTAATAACTAAAAATGGAGAAATACTCTCTTTAATTTATTAAGATAATTATTCTTGCAAGAAGCCCATTGGTTTCCCATTGGGATTTATTAACATAATAATTTAGAAGTTCAAGCATTCGCATAGTTTAATCGGCATTGATTTTTTTTTTTACTTGGGATTATGTTTGATACAAATTTAAATACTAAACCTATTCTTTCTTAATATGATATGAAATTCATAAACAACATAAATTTAATATCCATAATTTAACGCTAAGGTTGAAATATTAATTTTGTCCATCAAGCTCGAATCTATTTGATTGCGGAATGATTTTCATCGAAATTATATACAAATTATAGTGTCTTATTCTGAATAAATATAGGTAGAAAAGAAGCTAAAAAGAACGAACTATAGTGGTTATTTCAATAAGAAAACTAAATAAAATCATTCGTTTACAGCATAATAATTATACATCGTATCCAGTCAGTTAGTATAAATTTTTCACCAACATTACTCTATTTACAGTGAAGCAAATAATTACACATAATCCTGTCTTAATTCTGAGAAAAGTCTATTTTATTATAATACCAGTCCCCGGCGTTTCCCGGGCTTTACGAAAAGTTTTTCAAAATCTAAAATAGACAGTGATCTTCCTTTTGTTTTGAAGGAGCAAAATTTCATCAACCTCGGAATAAAGCTATAGAATGGTATAAAAATCAAATCCACGCTTGGTGTGCGCCACGCAGCTGCACGCAATTAACAGACAATCTTCTTCATTTAAATATAGGTACTAATAATATAATATTTTTTTTATAATTTATAACAGTATCTACTTTACACATAAAATATTTTTGTTCTACTTTTTGCTTTTCTCATTGAATGGCAAATGGCAACACTCAATTTTCTGACAAACGTCAGTTCGATGTTTTGACAAAAAATCATAATTTTATATATTTGTAGACGATGTATGCCGATGTGGACGTGTTTATAAGTAATTACACACTAGTAGACCCTGAAATATACGAATTATGGATCGAAGGACGCTCATGTAAGTCACCGATGTCGGTTTTTATCTCGTGTTTTGAGGTTAACTCGCGAACCAAACAGTGCAATATTTCGGGTCGTAATAGTGATATAACTAGTGTGAGACTCATTTCTTCAACGATAATAGTGTCATATTGCTAGAACGAATCTTAAATTTATGTTTGTCACAATATTCTTATACTTTTATGTTATTTTCTTTACCTTAAATTTGATTGTCTAATTTTTTATTTGAATTTCTGATAAGCATCCCCTTAAAAGATAATAATTCTGAATTAATCAGATATTTTTATTGTACGTATTTTTTCATATATAGTTTGCACTTTCACCGGGGGATTGTACTCCACATTTTTTCCACTAGATTTAATTTTATTTGATGTGCCATGTGATATTAGAACTGGCGAATATCGCGTTGCATCGCAGTGCGAGGGATGCATTCATACATCGCTCCTGGACACACTGATCTCCAGATTCCTACCCACCCCTAATACCCTTTTCCTCTCCTTCTTTTCCTTATAAAGATCCTCCACACAGCATCACCAAAGATGTCATAGGCATTGAGATAAATTATTTTCCTCAGGCGTTCCTCTGTGTGGAGCTAATGTAAAAAAAAGATGTAAACTATTTTTAGTGTTGTACATAATTCATGTAGGTATGCATAATTAAATTTCAAGCCACTAATACTTGACTTGTGCTCTACAAACATTGTTGTTGTCACATTATCTTCCCTAAAGATAAGCGTCCATAGGTCCGCATCGCATGAAACTAAAGAACATTTAATTAAGCAAACGTTTTTCAAAAGATATTTTTCGTTGTATATTAGAATTATTTAAAATTTTTCGGGAGCATTAATGGTAAAATTTTAAATACAAATCCAAATCATGTTCTCTCTTCTAACATTGTTAACTTCTTGATCACCAATGCAAAATATTCGCTGTGCACCAGCTAATTCTATTTTCAATTTACGTGTTTTTTGCAAAATTATTCATTGTTTTGTAAATTGTACCGTCTTACCAAATAATTTGTTTATAAAAATAGTAATCAATCTGCTCTAAGTAATTTCTTCAGAAAAGCTATTTTTCTTCAGAGAAATGATTTTTTAGTAGTATCCTTAAGGATACGCTGGTGAACAAGAGGTTAATTCATATATCTCACTGTAATACAAAATGAGACAGCGTGGTGAAATATCTCCCAAAAAGACTATGGGTGTATGATGTCTGGGAGAAATATATCAAGGGTTAATAGAAGATCCTCAAATGAAGATAGTAATTTGAAACAAATTGAGATTTAATCTATTTGTATTTCCAGCGAGTGAAGCGGTTGGAACGTTGGAGAAACGAGGGGTAGTGAAGCTGACTGGAGCCCCCCTGGACCTGGTGGCCAGCGATGTCCTGGATCATTACAGGTTAATAAAATAATTAATCCATCTTCTACATCAATGGTGCGCGCCATTATTAACTTATTGACAGACACTTGCCGGAAAACGCTATGACACGCGTGTTTTGTCACATGACACATGTGTTTTGTGAAGTCAATGAAAATAATAAAATATTCATACTATGCAAACAAAAAATGTAGCACCGCTTGTGATAAGGATAACCATTCAAAGAATATGTACATGAACGGGCCGCTAAAGTATGTCCACTGGACCTAGTTCAGTGAAACCTCGCGCAAGTAACGTATCTTCACAATATTTATGCATATAAGCATCTGTCAACCATATGAACAAAAGAAATACGCTTTTCAAATAAAGTATTATCAATTCATTAAATGATTTTGGTACCTACTTTATCGCTTGTCTGATTTGATCTTTCCAATTCTGAATTAAAAGTTCATTGAACTTGAATAATGTTACGAATTATGCAGAAATATTTCACATTATTTACTGACAACTTATAACCGAAATTAGCATGTTTAATGTTACATCAAAGTTTGTCGACAGATTGGCACTGTAAGAATATTAGCACAGTCTAGGTGCGCCCATAGATCGGCGCTCTTAGGCTAAGAGGATTAAATTAATAATAATTGGAGTTATGTATTTTGTAGCCCATGTACATAATTTTAATCTTTGTATTATTTTCACATCAGTGGTCGAATTCAAATTGAATGTTTCGGGTAAATCCCGAATAGGGGGTCTGCAGGCAAAATTCGACCACTCTGCCCCTCTGGCGGTATAAGAACGAACCAAATGACTGGCGCGAATATTTAAATATGCATCTAACAATACGCAAAATTACTTGACCATTAACAAGCGTTTAATAAGAAAATTTCTTCCGGAAGCTCATCACTTTGTGATGGCATTATTTATTTTATTAAAACATAAATAACTTTGTTTACATCACTTAATTACATACAACCTCTACATGTTACATGAACGAAGTTCACCTCATCAGGAGTAAGTATACATTGAAGTCAAAAATTAAATATAGATTACAATTGGAAAGAAGAAGTGTAAGTAGGGGGGGGGTGTAAGAGTGGGCGGAGTTTATCAGAATTAGGAATTACAATATCGTTAGACGGGAAAGACCAGTTGAGTGGGAAAATATTTAAAAGAGGGTTTATAATTGTTCTTTTCTTATTAATTTCTTATTTGACTAATTACAGGACATTTTCTCTGCTCGAGCGTCTATTGATGGTGCCGACAAAGTTGTCTGAACAATTTTCTTTCCAATTGGACCCACAGACCAAGCAGCTGCTCATTGAAAAGTAAGTAATCTTCAGTTTCATTTTCAACTCTGGGATAGATTATCCACTGGCTACTGTCCCTCTCTATTCGTCTCCAGCTCTCAGTCCTTTCATCCTGCTCCAATCCTCTTTCACGCAGTCAAATCACCTCTTTCTGGGTCTGCCTCTGGGTAAGGTTAAAATAGTTTTTATAGTAACGAGTTTGTGTGCAGATACTATTCTCTGGAAGATGGCGTTGCTCGCGAGATCCTCGGCAAAAAGTTGTCATGGCGCCAGCGCCGGGAGGTGGAGGAGACGGCCGAGCGTTCAGGCGTGCCGGCGCGAGCCGCCCGCAGGCAGACGCACAACCTCAAGCGTGTCTACAAAGCTGTTGAGGACCTGCCCGGCACCCTGGAGAACAACATACGCCAGCACTTCTTGCTGTCTAAGCAGCTAGCCAAGTGAGTATTTACATTAATGAATGATTGTGTCCTGGAAGATGGAGTCGCTCGCGAGATCCTCGGCAAAAAGCTGTCGTGCCATTGCTGGGAGGTTGAGGAGACAGCCAATGTAGAGAATGAAATAAAAGCCAAGGGGATTTGTTTAACCGAATCCAACTTCTAATATTAGCAATAAATAAACCGGCGAATGTTTATAATCTAATAAATTCAGTCAGTATTAAATAACAGTAATCAGTGAGGTTACATTCGTCCTTTAATTCAAATCATTCTGTTGGAATGCTCTCTCCTGCTCTCTGTCCTTGCCGACAAAGACAAGAGCCGCGCTTCTGGCAGTGGTTCACTGAACCAAGGGTGTATAGCGAACAAACATCTGTGGCGACCATGTTAAAAAATATTGCCAACACGGCCGTACATATTAAAATCAAAATATATTTTTATCTTTTCTAGAAAATATGCAGCCGTGGTTTTCATAGGCTGCATGAGATTTGAGACATCCAAAAAGAAACTCCAATATCTCACTTTTGGAGACTTCTTCCACTGCGCTTTGGTAATGTACTTTTATAAACCTCCCTTACTGCTTCTATTAAAACCATTTTTGAGACCTGAATTATTTCTCGCAGAGATAAAACACCTTGAATGCTTAACACCCAGAGAATTTTTGATATTTATTAACCCGTCCGTACCGGAGAGGGGTAATACACTTCCCCCCAAACTAGGGTTTTGTGTGATATCTATGTCTCTTTGATATTTATTTCCAAATCACAAACTCTATAATTTATATCCTGGAAAAAGAATTCAGTAATCGATCTGTATTTAAAAAAAAATTATCCCCTTACTATTAAGACTAATATCTATTAAATTTTAACGAAATTAATCCCACCACACACCCCCGATTACACACACAAACTGTGAATGCCGTCGTAAAAGGTAGATTATACTAGAAAAGGCTACAATAATAATAATAATACGTATTTGAGTTACGCTTCATTTTAAAATATCTCTTTTGGCATTTTGCATTACTTAATGATTGAATTCTGGGAGAAGATGAGCGAAGTCTGGTTAAAACGGTAGGTATGTAGTAACTTCTATCTGAGTGTAAAGGTCAAAAGTAGTATTAAGAGACACAATCGCTCTGCGACATACGGAGTCCACAGTGAATGAAAAAAAAGAGTTATAGTAACTAACCCAATCATTATTTGAATTAATTTTATGTCTCAAAAGGGCCTAATAAGAATATAATAATATGTATGTTCTTACATTGTCAATGTGGACAATTAAATTGAATATAATACATTCCTGTACAGGTGATTAAGGCCAACTGGACTTATTGCTACACGGGACCCGAGTTCTACGACACGGAGATGGACCGGGAGTTCCTGCTGGACCTGCGAGACCTCAGGGTTCTGCAGGAGAAAGAAAAAGAACACAAACAGTTAGTACCCTGAACTCTTGATACCAGCTGTCCAATCAATTGAAATAAACAATGACCGGTCGGTGGCTGAGTTGATATCGCGTTTGGGTCCCACCCAGGCGTAGTGTGTTCAATTCCTGGTCTGGCTAAATCCTCCATCACAACACAAGCAACATTTTCCGCTTACTGTAGTGGTACATAGTAGGAGATTTTCAAATATTGTTATTCGTAATCCGGGAATGTTTGTCTTTCTTTTTAAAAGAAAAAAAAAATTTTGGTAGTAATTGTACTAAATCAATCCGTATTTCAGTCAATTAAAGCAAACAAACACACACCAATGTTTTGCAATGTGTAATCGGCATTGACATTTTTTTGTTTATTTCAGCTTGGTCTGCATGAAGTTAAAACCCAAACTATTGGAAAAGACCTATCAAGAGCTGGAGCTCAACTTCAGGTAACTTAATTCTCAGTAAAATTTCACTTACGCCTACCATTATTAATATGCTTTAAAAAAAAAAAGAAACCTTTGATTCAAATCTGCTAACTGACGCACCAGTTTGGAAGAACACCAATGTAACATTCGCGTTTGTTTGTAGTTACTGCCGGTACTGCCAACTTAACAAAAGAAAACACATAACCTCAGGATAGAAGCCCAAAAAGTGACAAAAAAATATGTGTGACCTATTATCCATACAATGATGAAAATATGTTGTCGAAACTTGTTCCACTATTAGAATGCGATAAGCGGTAGTTTTTGTTAGAGTATTTGGAGAGTTGAATTCCAGTTGGAGGTCAAAAAGCGGGTCCTATTTTTTCACTTCAAGTCTCATCTGAATATAATATATCAATGTACATATTATATAATGTGCTTTTATTATCTGAATTTGGATTCTGTATGTTAATTTCTTATTTTAGAACTATTTAACTAACCAGAAAGATATTGTTACATACTCAAAAAATCAAAAGTCATTGCAGATGGAATAAAATCGTAATTAAGGCACTCCAGTAAAAAATATTGTGGCTTTTAAAAAATATATTCATGTATATCAACAAACACTTATTCGGAATATTTGTGTCTTATATATATTTAAAATAAAATATATATATATATATATAGAATATAGTTTTATATGTACATAGAATTTTTAAATCGTCATTTAAAAATGAATAAAACACCATTACATTAAAATGCCCTATTTGGTCGGATACCTATTTGCTATACCGAATCTGTTGATTCTGACGTTATGTGTCACAAATCGCATTTCATTCTGGTTTTGTATTTTGAATTTGTGTGTATTTAAATCGATTTCATCGTTGTTTTTTCAAAGTGTTGACGGAATTGAAACATCATTTAAGCACCTAAAATAATTTGTATTTTAGAAAATGATAATCTGCTTACATAATATGTATATGATATTATCATTGTTGATTATAATAATTCTAACACAATAGGGTACCACAAAAGAAAAATTGTAAAAGTACAATATAGGTTAAATGTGTAGCAAACATTTATTACATCACCCTAATTAAACAATTTTACTTGCATCAAAATGATCCCTGCCACGAAATGCAGTTGCAGTTGAAGATAAAGGAGCATTTTAATGGTTAGTTTGATGGCGTCACACTATTTTCTTCATAGTAATGTAGGTTTTGGAAGTGTTTAGAAGGTTTTATCAGGAGTGGTCACGGATGTATTTTTGCACTTTGGTAGAATACAATAACAGTAGTGAAGAGGTGCTGACATTTTATCTACTGTTATTCAATATTAAAAGCGGAATATAAGCGGATCTTAAGAATAACAAAATACAGTGCTTGCTGAAATGAAACATAGCATAGACAAACTATTGATTTGGAGTGTTTTCAGGAGACCCAATAATTGAAACTTTGATAATTATTATAACTATTAAAACTAAATATAACAATAAAATAATGTACTGGTATTTAAGTTAGCAAGTCATTATTGATAAAAAAAAGAACTGGAGTTCCTTATTATGTAATAAAGTTGTTTCCTTCTTCAGGTCCTACACCCGAGGGCTGATTGGGTTGGCGTGTAATCTGCACAGGGCTCGCGAGCTTCGTTCCTACTTTTTGGATATCCTAGAGAAGTAAGACTTCTTTATTCTAACCAATTTTCTCCTCTCGGTTTTATTTTTTTTCATAGAAGGGTATTTGTACAGTTACGAGTTAGCTCGCGTCACTTACCGGGTCAGTAAAAGGATTATATCCTCTCTCTGCCTAATGAAACTTGTGATCCCGATAGGATCGCGCTGCCTCAAATCAAACACAGAGTAACACACAAGATTGTACTTACAGCAGGTTTGATGATGTTTAGATGGATGTATCACATGTCACTAATCACTGCACAAGCAAGGCGATAATCACTTGCAACGATTAGGTTTTCTACAGCGTTTACAGCGGATTAATATCAGTGGTTACTGATATGGAACTTTTCAATACGTAATATTGATCAGCAGTCTCCACTCATCGAATAATCATGTCGTGATCAGGCTGACGTCGTTGGCTGACTTAGCGCAAAACTTCACGCCGGCGGCGTTGTTCGTACAATCATGTGCGGATTCAAGTATAGGTTTGAATCCTAGCTCTGTCATTGAATGGTAAGCAGAACGAAGCTAACATGACCAATGGTGTTACAAAACAGTGTTTAAATAAGACGAGTAACGCTTATAATTTTCCATAGAAGGGTACTTAAATAAGACATGTAACTCTTTCAGGTGTATAGAGCCCCTCAGAGCTGGTGGTTGGTCCAAGATAGAGGTGCAGCAATTCCTATCTGCCTACGAGGTGTGCGCTTTATCGATGGATGTTCTAAGGTGAGAGAATTCATAACATAAATCAATACAAAAAATAATGATGATTAAAACATCTTTGAAATTGACAATTCATAACCATTAACCTAATGTAAAAATATTGTCGTCGTCGTAGAAACGTTTGTAAAAATATTGTTTTGATATTTTCCTGAAGATGGAAGGGTATTTCCGGAGATCTGGCCGATAATTATTTTAAAATATAGTGTTTTATAATAAATCTATGTATATCATAAAAAAATCATTTTTGTGTTATTTTCCAGAGAGCAAGATTTGAAGTGTGCGTTTGAACGCTTCATGAAGGTCACATCAAGTTGTCTTCTCCGCATGTACTACGTTACTTGATGCCGTAGGAAGGCGCAGGTGCGTCTCAAGGTCGTACTTAGGACGTACACCGCTATGATACTCCGCCTACTGACCCATGGCTTGACCCATTTCGTTCTGCATAGTCACTAATATAACAATGCGGCCTTTTTCTGAATGACAAAATGTGACTACTCAATGGGTGCTTTTAAAACTAAACGACAACGGCAACTGTAATTCATTTAATTAATATGAGTGAGGGAGATGTATGATAATGATTGCATTATTCCTTTGGGGGAAGGAGACATACATACGTGTTTTGTCTCACTATTATTTAGTGTGTAAGAAAGAGTTGCAAGATCTGTTGCCATGCCGTAGCTTTAGGAATTATAAAAGCACCCAATCTATCTATTTTTTTATTTAGTTAAAAAGTTATAAACGCTATAAGGTGTTTCACAGAAATTCAGATTTGTAGTACAGACATTTTGCCTAATTATAACGTGTGTATTAACCATAGATAATAATGAACGGGATGGGCCGTGCACCATTATTAGGATGAAACAGTAAGCGCAAAAGTGTCACCAACATCTTTCACTCATACTACCGCAAATCGCATCTACGCACAGCAGAACCCTGCCTTTTTTTCTACCCACAATTCAAACTCTTAACTTTCATCAACTCTGTCGCTTTGATAGTCCGTGCAGTTTGATGGTAGCTCGTCGACAATCGGCACGCTTCCATGCCATATCTCCTTGTGTCTCTATTTTCTATAATATTTTCAAGTTCCAAGAGTAGAATTATTTATAAGTAAATCTTATTGCCATTCAGAAAAGGGCTGCTATGAACGGTATTATTCTGGCATCCAGAGTGATTATTTTAAATTAATTATTAACTTATGTATAGAAGAACACCATCATCCAAATCCGTGGTTCCCAATTAGCGATACGCGAATTTCCAGAGGTACGTGAGGTTGCTTGAAGGGGTACTCGCACACTCTGTACGGACATTTTGGTTGCAAGGGGTAAACGAGTTTGGGCTCAGGAAAAACTAATTGGGAGCCACTGATCTAAATAACTTATTTATTAATTATCCTTAATGACTGCTGTGAAGCAATTTGTTTGAGATATATGTATCTATAAGATGCCACATGTTAATTTTTTGCATAAATAACAGCCACTTTCCACGTTGTTTAGTTATAAATTTATTAAAAACTAGCTGTACCCCGCTACGCGTTGGTGTGGCTCAGTCTGTCTGTGCAGATAGAGAAACAATAGCGTGTGTTGCTTTTTTTTAAAAAGCATGTTTTTACATGACATCTATATAATATAGGTATATAAACACACGCAAATTCGAATGCAACTTTTTGTCAAAATTTCAACTTTTGGATATTTATTTTTTTATATAGATGTATTTAATAATATTTTTTTTTTGTGACTGAGGATTCAACTTTCCTCCCCAGGGACTGACTAAAATGAGTGAACCCCGCTGCCAAATCCTAATTGGATGGTACCGAGATTTATTTCGTCGTTAACTGTTTTAAATTTTTATAATGTCAACCAATTCCAGAAAAATGCATGTGTGTGTGTGTGTTTGAGTGCCACCAAAAGTTGATTGAGTGCATTGTCATCGACAACGAGTCTATCTGCCGAGTTTCAGATCAGATGTCGGGAAATGGGTTAATTTCCTCTTCAAAGTTTCCATTTCAAATTCAAGAAAAAAAATCGAAATTTATTAGATGTACAATTTAAAAATTATGCATTTTGATCAAGTTTTAATGTAAAATCTGCCACCGAGAGCTATATTGTATAGTTTTTTTTTTTATTATATTTGCATTTAGTATGTTTATCTGATGATCCACTAATCCTTATCAAAGAGTGTAAAAAAAACTTGCTTTTTCTTTCTCCTGAAAAATTATTTATGTTGTCAACTTACGAGATATCATTTTTTTACCCTCGAAATGCTATAGATAATCAAAACAAGGGAGATGGGTCATGAACCATTTATACGACGCACGCACAAAGATGTCGCGAACATTTTTCACTCTTACTACTGCAAATCGCATCTAGCGGCATCCCGTCTTTGTTTCTACCAAACATTGACTTTGCTGCTCTCATAGTCTGTGCAGTTTTGTCGTAGTTCGGCGACAGTCGGAGTGCTTCCATGTCATTTCTACCTTTGTTTATATTATCTACGGTTATTTCAGATGACTGGTGTTCTTCTATACAATTAAAGATATCGGGAGAACTTTGAGGTTAAAACCAAAAAAAAGTTGATGAAGCTGATTAATGACGCTAATCGCACAATTAAAATATTTTTTTAACCTTTTTTGAGTTTTAGCCTGAAAATACGTGAAACGTAATAGTTAGTGACAATTAAAATAAGACGAACTTTCCTCTAAAATATATGAACCTAATCAAGTAAAATCAGTACCTAGGCACTTATTTAAGTATAAATCTTTTTGATTATTGTTAATTTTTTAATGATTTTTTTTTAGTTTTTATGTAGCATAAAAAATCTTAATTTGGGTAAACGAAAAAGCACCAAAGATATCTTATAATAATTGAAAATACTTAGTGTTTTTATATAAATTAATTAAAAAAGTATGTACTTAATGAGGCGTGTTAAAACAAATACGGCAATCTCTGCCATTGGACTAAAATGGCAATGGATAGAGAATCAAAAATACCCTTGACAGCTGCAATGGTTTTGGAGCAAAAATGATCATATATTACAATAAAAAGATATAAATTTGTTTTAGACCACTTTAATTTTAATTACACTCTACTGGTTTTGGAAGCACCCTTCCTTCGTCAGGAGAATATTAAAACAGTTTTCATATTCTCCTGACAAAGGAAGGGTGCTTCCGAAACCGGTAGAGTGTAATTAAAATTAAAGTGGTCTAAAACAAATTCATATCTTTTTACTGTAAATTATGACGAGCCACAAAGTAAATGCTTATTACAAATATGTAAAAATGATCATATTCCATTTTTGAATTGTATTTAGTTCTCCAACAACAATGGCAATCTCCTTCAGGTTACAGAACCAAAACGGCAGTATTTGCTTGGGCCAATCAGAGATGCAGAAATATAATATTCAACATGGCTGCCTCATACAAGTTGTGAACCTAAAAACAATGGCGTTTTCAGTTCTCAACAATACCGGCAAAATCCGCATTTGTTCGTAACATAACCGGCAGTATCCAATCTCTACACAACAAAAGCGGCAATCTCCATAACTCAATAATTTACGAATTAATCACAGTAAAATATAAATGGATTGGAACTTATCTAAACACATATTGACGAAAATTATATTTTATAATTTGTGTGGGAAAAGTACTAAAAAAAACATTTATTGCGTATTACTCGAAGCGAAAAGAATTGAAGAACGCCATCATTGTTTTAACACACCTCTTATTATTTACTTAAGAAAATCTTATTTTACTTAAACCTAGAATTTTTTAATCTTTAAGTGATTTTTTTTTACAAAACAGCGCTTTACAAATTATCCACTTATCATTTCATTGTACTAAGTTTTTATAAAAGATATTATTAATATATTGAAATTTTTATGATTTCTCGTGTTTGGACATGTGTAAATAATTTTGTAAATATTTATTTTGCTAATAAAGAGTGATTTGGCAAATCTTTTAACGGCATATCATTTTACAAAATCTTAATCTTATTGATTGACATTTATTTATTGTTTCTCATAGAACAAAAAGGCTAATTTTTTTGCATAGTAATTAACCTCACTAGGACTTATAATTGGCTGTATCGAGGTAAACACTTTGTGTAAAGCAATTTAAAATAATCACCACATACGTAAATACAAAATATTACGAGGAGAAAGAAGAAAAGAAAAAATATGTCATGAGTCATTAATTATAGAAAAATTATTATATTATAATGTAATGTATAACGTAAAATTAATATTACTAACACAGTTCAGGCGGGAATCTTTTGCGCCGGCGGACTGCTGGCGACGGGCGAAAATAAAGGTCCCGTGCAAATTACTTTAATTTGTTTTAAATATTTTAATAATAATTTATAAATCCTAACTCAGCATACCCAAGCTATAAAATGACTAACTGAAAAATTACTTATTTCGTTAATCTTCAAACGCATAGCTTATTAAGTGTCAGGTATTTAATAATAAAAGGTCCCTTTGTTGAAACACCGATGTACACGAAAGACTCGAATATAAATATAAAAAGAAGAATTGTATTATTGTAGAAAGCAATCACTTTGTGATTTGACATATTTAAAATGAAATAAAATACTTTTTGTTTTAAAACCACGAGTTTTTAATAATTTTTTGAACCTTCAAACATATTTTTTGGTATTTTCTGATATATACAGGCTGTATCACGACAACACAATCGATGCATACCCGAAAGACTTTAACTAGCGATACAGGGCGAGACTGTGAAGTCGTATCCTGATTTGGTAAACTCTTTTCGGCAAATCGTCACAAAACCTCGAAAATTGTTTAAAAAGGTTCAAAAAATTATTAAAAACTCGTGGTTTTAAAACAAAAAGTATTTTATTTCATTTTAAAGAAGAATTGTATTGCGATTTGATACTTATGTACATATAGTTGGGACCTTTAGAAAGAGATTGGCATATAATATTCATACCAAAACATTGGATAATTTATTCTTTTCTGCCATTGAAATGAAGCCGGCGCAAAAGGTAAAAATACCCTTCCCGTCCTTAAGCAACAATCGACCGAACGGGTAGAAATACCTTTCCCGTCCGAAGTGTGTTAATAACTGGGTGGATTTCTTCACAGGTGCTCTCCACTAGCTGCGGACCCTCGACATTTGCCTCCAGTTCTACATTCCTTTGATTTTTGTTTCCGTCCAGTCCTGCTCCAACCCTTTTCCCCACAGTCAGACAGTGGCGTGCATAAAGTTTTTTTATCAAGGTAGACAGTACGAAGATCAGCAAGTTAATTGGCATTTTAAAAAACTTACCACCGACAACCCCTTCGTTCAAGAATCGCTATGAATGGGTAGGCTGCTGGTCAAATATCCAAATAACACCTATATTTAGGTCTCATCACTCCATTCCTCGAGTCATGGCTGCCTAAATTTAGGTAGACAGTTTTTGCCAATTTATTTTGAAATTCCCGCAGAGCTAACATACTAACTCGCTAGCTTGTTTCAGTTTCTATCGATTTCCGAAAGATGGCAGTAGTAACTCTTTCCTGTGTATGTCCTTTATAGTATTACTAGCCCAGACTCATGAAAAATCAAAGGAGAACTATTCAAAACTTCTAGAAACATCCATTTCTCATATCGCTAATATTATTGCATCTTAATTTTGACCAGAAATCCGAGTCTAAGGACGGGTTGTTTCGGAGAATCTGAACAATTCATCAAATTTCAACGTTCATTTTCAAGTTCTGTTAAAGATTTTTTCAAGTTCTGTTTTTATTTCAGTTTTGTCAAGCAACTAGCCTACAATGATATAAAAACAGAACTTGAATAAGTCTTTCACAGAACCCGAAAATGAACGTTGAAATTTGATGAATTGTTCAAATTCTCTGAAACAACCCGTCCTTAGCTTTTTAGTAAAGACATGAATCAGAGTATAAAATTTAACACTTTCTAGAAAATTAAAATCTGAGTCTTAGCTTTAGCCAAGACACGAACCAGAGTTACTATCACAGATCCACAACCGAATATGTTTGAATACTCCAAAAAAGGGAAAGGAAAAACTATCAAATAAAATACTAATATTTAATCATTAATTTATTAACGTAACATTTAGTAAAATTTTAATATGTTTAATAAATAACAATAATATGTAGGAATATATGTTATAATTAGTTTTTAGACAAAATATTCAGATTTCTCAACCTGTCAAGAGCTCATCGAATGATCAGAACCTGCGCAGAAAAGTAAGGTAACGGTTTGCAGAGCAGTCCATTGTTGGACTTTTCTTCGCAGGGCCTGAGTGTTTGTTTTTTACCAAACTGCCTAATATGTCCTATCAAATCGGGTTGCGTAGCGAAGCAAAAATGAGTGAGGTGAGTAAACTACATATAAGACATTTGTAAAAGTGTCTAAATACTGTAAAGTATTCTATCTTGGAAACAAGCTGAACCCAGGGGTTCTCAAGTACATTTATTACGAAGCGAGCAAATCGCAAACCATTTCTCGCTATTGATTTCATTTTATTTTCCAAGACTAATCATTTAAAGAGAGACGCACCACCACCTTTTTGCTCCGCGCAACTTGGCTAACACCCTAATCGGCCTGTCTATGGTTTTCTCGGTCTATGTCTAAGACCCTTCCGGAGTATGAAATTTTGATTTACACCAATGAAAGTCCTTTTTTATAGAAATCCTTAATCCAGACTTAACGGAGGACTATATTCAAATTCTTCTCTGAAATGATCCTCGTTTATATTATTGGTATCACTCTCACTGCGATTTTCCTTTCTAAGATTGGTGTCAATGCTTGGAGCGATAAAGTCCTTTTTTATGTTAGAGGATACGTTAAGGACCAGGGCGGCCAGAGGCGGTGGTTCTCCATACATTTTAAGGCGTTTTATTCGCCTCTTAGCATCAGATGGACTTTTGCTAACCTAAAAAAAATAAAAAATATATATATATATATATATACATATTGGAAGGTTCAAATGCTAGAAAACTATAAATGAATCAAAGAGAACTTTCCAATTTTGAAATTTAAATGTTAGAAAAGTAAAGAACAGTGAACTCTGGCACAACGGAATTTGCATAGCTTTTTGTCTGTATTTTCTAGGGCAATGTTTTCAGTTTACAACTTCATTTCCATCAATAGGTGTTGAAATACATATACATTAATCAATTAGCTATTTCTGTTTTTGATTCTGATAATCTGTGGTAGAATTCCATTATAATGATATATTGAAAAAATTTAATTGGTATTTTTTTCAATTATTTTATTTTTGACCATTAACGGTTTTAGTTTATTATAGCCGTCTTCAGACTGCTTAAGGAATAATAATAGCTGAAACCGGTAATGGTAAAAAAATAAAATAAGTGGAAAAAAGTTTAAAAAAGACATGTTTGTTTTCAAGGTTAAGAGAGCTATTTTCAGATTACACCCTTATTTCCATCACGAGCTTTAAGCGTGGACTATCCAATTACTCTTGTTCCAATAGTTTGTTCCATATTTTTCAATTGTGCAATAATAAAAAGCGTATTTCTTGAACAAAGCTGGGTAGTAAACTAGTGGATTAAAAAGGTATCATTCAAAAATGTG
The DNA here is from genome assembly GCA_026573805.1 of Hesperophylax magnus. Taxonomy (NCBI): domain Eukaryota; kingdom Metazoa; phylum Arthropoda; class Insecta; order Trichoptera; family Limnephilidae; genus Hesperophylax; species Hesperophylax magnus. The sequence continues at coordinate 3,221,940 of JAIUSX010000184.1, read as the reverse complement.
GAATGATTTGTGATAAAATGTCAGTAAATATCAAACATGAGGAATGATTTGTGATAAAATGTCAAAAATGAGGAACGATTTTGATCAAATGCCAAGATTAAGTACGAACATAAGATCAATATTTTCTCTAGTGACAGTTTTTTTATTATGGTAGAAAAAAAAAAGTACTTACACTGGAGTTTTCTGCAAACGTCGAGTCAAAATCCAACCCTGACAAACTATTTTCATTGAAAGACATTATTGATAGCCCATTTGTAGAATTGTCACTCCTTTCAAAAACAATCCCAGATTTGGACGTAGAACTGACATTTTGCAATCGACTAATATTCGACACGCTCAAAGAATTATTTGTACCATTTAAAAAACTTCGACATTTCTCCGCATATTCCTTAAAATTATATAACTTCATATCGTGTTCAAATTTTTTCAAAAATTCTTGCATATACGCTTTCTTCGGGCATTGCGTAAAAGTCGAAAATTCCGAAGCGTATAAATTCCTTATACGCTTTCTAGATGCCGTGCGATATTTTAAATTGCAACAAGCCAGAATTTTCCCAATTTCCATGCATTTTTCAAATCCAAACTTGTGAATTCCTCCCCAGAAGTTAATGGCAACAAAATTCATGTGTTGATCCGCCAAATAAACAGTTTGTACATATTGCTTTGCGTTGTCCATCACAGATGGCTCTATATGAAATATCAATCCCACCGTGTCAACCTCCTTAAATAAAGGTGCAAAACTATGATGGTTTGCATCCTGGATGGATGTACATTTCCTCTTGTATTCCTCCATTTGTTTTGTGAACTTGTCAACTATTTTTTTATTGATGACCTCTTTGAATACAGTTGTCTTGTTGGCTGATAAATTGATCTCGCCAGCTCTGAAAAAAAAATGATTGAATATTTAAATTATTGTTTATATTATTATTTACTGGTACAATTAGGTAATTTAACTCTTCGAATGCCGAAAAATCTCTTATCAGCCACAAAAAATTTGTACACGTTGAACGCCGCCGTAACGGTTGTCACATTCAAAACTTACTTTCTTTTCAAGGGAGTTTGCATTGTAAAAAATATTTGTACCTACTAAAATAATTCTTATTTGATTGGCAACAAAATAAACAACTAGATAAGAGTTCTTGCTTTTCGTTTTGTAAAAAGCAGCCATTTAAAAATAATAACAAAGTTACTACTGCTCCATTTTTCAAAGCGCCGGCCTAACGCGTAGTTTTCTTTATTTTTTATTGTGGAAAAACTTATTTAGCTTTATGGAAAATATTATATAACTTTGTTTAGAAAATAAAAATTGAAAATATGCTGATATCAAACACAGACTAAAACTGAATCAACTGAACTATACCAAAAAACACTATCTTACTTATTTTAAAATTATTTAAAAAAAAAAAATTATACTACATGATATATGTTCATAATTAAATTCATATGTAAATTTGTTGTAATATTAATTAAATTATACATAATATGTAAATGAAATCCTCAGCACGGGAGATTCCAGTGCGGATATCATTATGTCTATATTTGTTACAAAAAAAAAGATAATAAAACACTTATTATTATTATGTATTATTTACTTGAGTCCAGTAGGCACCGCTTTATACATATCCAAAACTATGTCTTTGACCTGCAGCATCTGTTCGGTGCAGTTACTTGGCTTCCACACAGTCAGCATCACGGGCGTGACTTGGTGACGACCTCCGACAGTTTCCAGAACCAGCGACCTGACCTTCAGCATGGAGACTACCCTCCGGGTGGAACTTGTGTCTCCGTCTCCGTTCAGCAGCTCGCTGACTCGACTCTCGATTTGTTGCCTGATGCTTTCGTTGCGTTCGGACATGGCTGTTTCCAGGTTTCTACGCTGGCTATGTGAAAGGTTATTCTGGAAAATTAATAAAAATTGTAATGTAAATAAAGAATTCAAATGTCAAATTCAGTAGTCCGCCACGTGCCTAGACTCGAGCGCCAAGCTTTGTACACCAACGGGCTGGGTTATCATACTCTTACACACTCAGTTACTATACCGCCGTCTAGCTTGCTGGAGTTGAGCAATTTATCAATCACCAGGGTTCATTAATGTTGTTTTAAGACAATTCTGTTAGTCCTCTTTGTATTTATCAACAATCGCTTGTGTTTCTGTTCGTTTCGTTCAGCCAGGTTTTTGTTTGAATAATTTTACAAAATGTTCTTCTACAAGAGTCTCTTCGCAAACATAACCCCTCAGGCCTTAGCATATTCTGTATTCTGCCAGAAGATCAGAGTATTTCTTTTTGCAATAAAATCCAAATAAACGTATCAGAAAACTGAAAACTATTTTTGAAAGGTGATGAAATAAGCTTTCAAAATTTATTATTAGAAATACATATATGTACACTTTTTGATACATTAAAATTATGAATACAAACATAAAAAAGTTTTAAAAATATTACATTTTAAAACCTTACGTTTTTTCTAACAAAAAATGATAACGAAAAAAATAAAAATACATTTTATTAGAGAATTGTATTATAAACGTTATGGTCGCCTCACTTTTTTGTTGTTCCATGGAAAAATAATGATATCTTTTTCTCAAATTGCGGTCGGAAAATAGAGGTATACATTTTAATTCTTCCTTGGTTAACTTTTAGATTTGAATATGGTGTTTTCTCTTTCAAACACCATTTAGATAATATTTCTCACCGTGGCAGTAAGGGAGAAAAAGATTTCTGTGAGACCTATGAACTGTTCCCAAAAGCGAACAAATCAGCCTAATGGGTTAAGAGTACTTTATCATAGCTCAAGTAAACATTTTACAGTTTTAATGATGAAATTAAGAGTCCTTCATCATTACACTAGTAACATTTTCCACTTGATGAATGGAATTAAGAGGAATTAAAGTCAAGATAACTTATGAATAATGAATAATTAATGAATAATTAATAATAATTAATAATAATTAATAATAATAATTAATGAATAATCATTACCCGGTAAAGTTTTTCCTTCTTTAAAGAGTAGTTAATTTTAGGTCAAGCATCTTAAAAAAAACACTAATTAAAAATCAACCCACCAAGAACTCCGCAGGATCATTTGCCATATCCATCTGCTGCGCCAGGTCTTCCGAGTCCGGAGAGTCTGCTGGGCCCCCCCGGGCCCTCCTGCGCTCCAGGTGCACGTCGCGCAGCACCTCCTCCTCGGCCTGCGCGTACAGGCGCTCCGCTCTCTCCTGCAGGGCCGACTGCTGGCGCAAGGATTCTAACGTCTCCATTCTATCGGATCTGGTCACTGAAATACATAACATAATAGAACAGTGCCAAGTTACAGCTTACAAAGGCAAAAGGTTATGAGATTCTTAGTCAAATCTTTGAAGTCATACAAAATGGTTTGAAGGAGACTCGATTGTCATTGTCATTCTCTCTTAGATGTAATCTCGTAACTCTCGAAGTAACCATCCATTCCCTGCTTCAAAGCCCTCTGAACGTTGGACTGTACTGTCATCAGCGTAACAATGAGTTGGTGCAGTTGACGTTGAAGGACATTGATAGCAAGAGTTCCAACTGCTCCCAACCGTCTGGAGTCAGTGAGACTATGGCATTCCCAATTGGGGTATGTTGTGAGGCTGAAGGTATTGGGAAGGGGAAGGAGATGGAGAGAGGAAGGGGAAGAAGTACTGGCTATTCAAACATGGCCAAAACAATTCAAGCAACGTTTCATTTCTGAATGGTGGTCTTACATCAGGGTGATGTAAGATATTTTACAGATATTTTTCACAAAGATGCTATGTTCCTAAATAGAAACGTCTTCTTTCGCCAAAGGACGCAAGGAACCAAAAAGTCGCAAGGGAGTTGAAAGATGTGTTCACACGAGTCGATTCGGTGTAAAACTCGAACGATGACTCTACTTGAACAACAGAAGTAGACGGGCTTTCAACTTTAGTTGTGCAACTAAAACTTGATCAACTTTCTTGAAAAGGTGTTCACACTTGTCGATTAGCTTTCATGAGTCATTCAACAGAGAGCTGATCAACTGAAATCGCAACGTCTGAACCCGCTGTATGTCTGAGGAAAAGTCCCAGATCATCAATCCCATGGGAGTTTTGAATTTGAAAGGTAGAGTGTTTATTGGAAAAAGGTATGAAATATAGCAAATTTTGAGCAATGGTATAATCATAAACTTTGTTCAGTGGACATATTATTTCAACAAGAGGGCCATAGGAGTTTTAACTGATATATTATTTTTATTCAAAATTATCAAATCTCTAATTGACAGCCCTGAATCATTGGAATTAATTTATATGAATGTACATGCCAGATAAACTCGAAGCAAAGACACTTTTAAATGTAACAATAACCTCAATACTAACTACTCTATTTATTCACCAATTACAAGAATTCATCACCATGCAAACAAACACTGTGAACTTATTGATATATTTGGTGTTAATAATTTGATGAGTTTCAAAAGGCAACTAATTTCAGACCTATTTGCTAGTTATTAACTTTAAAAGTCTTCTCTGTATATCTTCCAACGTTTAACTCACATAGTCCTTAGTTTATTTGTTATTTTTTTTAGACGCATATTAATGACTGTATGCATGTACGGTCATATTTGATATGTATGTTATACTTTGATTTACCATTTCAAGTACTATTATTTAAATTCGATATTAATTACAGCGTTGGTATTTTGCCAATACTTATTAGTTTTTTTTCTCTATAGGTACAACAGACATTTTTTTTCTTCTTTTTTTAAACATTTGTTTTATAATATCTCACATACTTAATTAATCGTAGTCTTAAAGAAGGAATTTTTCCTAGCTTACTAAAAAAAGGTCGTGTTATTCCAATTTTTAAATCAGGACAAAAAAATAACGTAAACAACTACAGACCTATTACGCTACTAAATACCATTTCGAAAATTCTCGAAAAAACTATAAAAAAACAACTTCAACACTATCTGGAAATAAAACAAATATTATCGATGAACCAACATGGCTTTAGGAAAAACAGGAACACAGAACATGCAATAGCTGATGTAACGGACTTTATAACACATAATCTTGACGCTAAGAAAAAAGTTATTTCTATGTACTTAGATCTATGTAAGGCCTTCGACACAATTTCACACGAAAAACTTTTTAAGAAATTAAAAAACATTGGCATTGATGGTGTAGAATTCGACTTAATTAAAAGCTTTATGTCTGACAAAACGCAACAAGTTAAAATTGACAACAAGACAAGTGAACCACTTTTAATTACATACGGAGTTCCACAGGGGAGTGTACTTGACCCTTTATTATTCCTCATCTACATAAATGAACTGTGTGACATTAAAATTGAAGGTAAAATCGTGACCTTCGCTGACGATACAGTTCTTCTGTATCAAGCAGCCACATGGAAAGATGTATTTATAATAGCCGAAAAAAGTTTATCAATTGTCAAAAAATGGCTAAACAGTAATACTCTTACCATTAATACAATTAAAACAAAATACATCACACACTAACTAACATAGACCTATTACTACATGACTGTGAACAAACTTCATTTAATTGCCAATGCTAACGTTTAGAAAGGGTAAAACAAATAAAATACCTAGGGGTTATTATTGATACACACTTACGCTGGACTGACCACATTACTTTCATCACTAATAAACTAAAACGAGTCATGTATCATTCATGTCATGTACCACAGTCAATGAAGTCCATCAAAAACATTTTCCCTCTAACAATACTCAGATCCATATATTTTGCACTGTGTCAATCCATTGCCACATATGGAATACTAGCTTGGGGAAGTGCTACAAGAATGACAATTGACCCAATTCAAAAAATTCAAAAGGCGATAATTAAAATAATCCTAAAAGTACCATTCGACACAGAATCAAGCGAAATTTACAAAACATTAGAAGTCTTGTCAATAAGACAACTTTATGCGAAATCTGCATTACTACACCTCCTGCAACACAAACTCCATATTCCAATTCAACCAAAAACCTCATTAAAAACCAGATCCTTAGCAAATAAAACACTAAACATACCGATAACACACACCACACACGGACAAAGACACTTTCAATACTACGCTACTAAACTGTTTAATTGTATGCCCATTACTATGAAGCTACTACTAACTGCAATACATCCGCAAACATTCACATAAAACATATCACAGCCTGGATCAAAACCCAAGATATTTTATTTTTTCAAAACATAATAACTCCAAACCAAACATAACTAAATCATAAAAAGTGTATAATAAATAAACACGTTTTTCGAGATTTTACCAACTTTTTTTTTTTTTTTTTTTTTTTTTTTTTTTTTATTAAATATCAAAATAATATACAAAAATCAAAAAGTCCCAATAAACTACTTTAAAGTAGTTTGTCATTGGGTGCTTTTAACTTAAACAGATTATATCAAATATATACATTCATATCATGAGAGGTGTAATACAATAAAAATAAAAACAAAAAAAATTAAAACGTATGCAGTTAGAAATAGTTTGTATTAGAGTCTAGTACAAACTATTTCTTTCAGCTAGCCAATTTTTCAATAAAAAATTTCTTTTTATATTTGTACATTTTTTGATTTCTGCAGGTAACATATTTAAACAATTTGGTATCATGTAGTCTAGCGTTCTTTGTCCATATTTGTTTACATGCTTTGGTACGATTAGTCCTTCATTTAATGTAAAACGAGTATTGTAAGTGTGTTCCAGTCTATTTATGTACATAGGGCTATTTATGTGCTGAAAAATTATTTTATACCACATAATTGCTCTTACCGAGAGGATTTTCAGATTTTGATAAAGGTATGGAACATTATGCCTTTGTTCATATAAACTTTTATGAGCTAATAATTTAACAAGAGAATTTTGAACTGATTGAACATGATTTATATTTGTTTTAGAGGAAAATCCCCAAGCTGTAATTCCATACCTTATGATAGATTCAGCTAGTGATAAATAAATTATTCGAAGTGTGCATATTGGAACATAAAATTTTAATTTATATAATCTACTAATAATAGATCTCAGTCGTTCACAGACTTTATTTATCTGTAAATCCCATTTGAAAAAACAATCAATAATAACACCTAAATAAACATATTTTTTAACCAGTTCAATATTTTCACATGTACACAGCGCAGGGATACCAACATGTAGGCAATCTGAATTGTGTGTTTTAATTTCGGGTATAATAGTATTTACCTTGGCATTTGGTGATCTAATGTGTATCAATTTAGTTTTTTTTGCATTTATGATTAGGCCAGAGTCGTGAGACCATTTTAAAAGTTCAATGTAATCTTTTTGTAAAAGTTCAATACATAATTGCAAATTACTGCAAGAAAACACCAATGCAGTATCATCCGCGTACACAAAGTGTTTTACATGTTTAAAAATAAATTTAATAAAAGATACATAAATTATATATAAAATAGGACCTAATATGGAACCTTGAGGTACACCTGCTAAGATTTTTCTTTTTTTTACTTAATGTGTTCAAAAGCTTTATTTGCATGCACCTGTTGTTCAAATAATTTTCAAATAGTTTTAGAAGTTTCCCTCTTATTCCTATGATTTCTAGTATTTTCAACAATTTTTTATGGTTAATAGTGTCAAATGCCTTGGAATAATCTACATGATGTTTATTATTTAAATTATTATTTATCAAGCTGGCAAACTTTTGAAGTAGCACTTCAGTGCCCTTTTTTTTTTGGAATCCATATTGGTTAGTATCAATAATAGAAAAATCTTCCAAATATTTTATTAATTTAATTTGAATGTATTTTTCAAGAATTTTTTCGAGTGATGGCAAAATACTGATTGGTCTATAATTACCCAAAATGGTGTGATCACCTCCTTTATAAATGGGTCTGATAATACTACATTTTAAATCATCTGGAATTTTTGCTTCAAATAAGATTCTGTTTACAAAATGGGTTATAATTGGACCTAATGTTAATATATGTTTTTTAATATCGCTCATTCTGATATTATCGATTCCAGGAGAAGAGCTTTTAAGTTGTTTCACAATGTTTTCTATATGTATCAGCAATTTTAGCCCTAGGTAGGTACATGCTTTGAGGCATCTCCTCTGGTTCAAACCCAGTTGTCCTGTGATTACATTTATGTAACATATTGCAAACATTGTCAGAGAAATAATCAACAAAGTCATTTGTTACGCTTTCTTCGGTCCGATCTTTCATCAAATATTTGGATGCAACTTGGTCACAATCATTTTTACATTTTTTTCCTAAAATTTGATTACATTCGTCCCATGTTTTTTTTGAGTCTTGAAATATATTTTTGAATTTATCATTATAGTATGAGGTTTTTAATTTTATTAACAATTTATTTAAAATATTTCGAAAACACTTATATTCTTTTTCATAGTATTTGTTCGTTGGAGCATTTCTCCAACGTTTGTATAAAAAATCTCTTTTTTTAATTTTATAAAGTGCATCAGTAGATATCCATTCATTTATGGCATGCGGTCGGTTTTTTGATTTTTTGCTTATTTCAATTGTGCTTTTTTTTACAAGTCATCAAAATAATTTTTAATTTTCAAATAAATAACAGAACATTCGGTTTCCTTTAGAAGCGATTTCCAATCATAATTACAAATATGTTTATCAACCAGTTTTTGCGAAAGAATTTTAACTTTATTATAATCATTTGAGTTTAAATTATCTACCGAGTTATAGCGTATACTTATAGCTGTTGTGTTGTGATCGGCAATGTTATAGTCACATACACATGCGAAGATTGTACTGGTTAATCCAGCGGGCAGTTTACCACTTATTCGCACGTAGAAATGATCGATACATGAACTATTTATTTTCTGTTTAACAATTACTTCCCTAGTGACGCCATCTATACATTTTTTCAAATAGTTATTTGTAAGAATATTTTCATAATTTATTATGATAGGATCATTTTTGTTTAATAAATTTAAATTTATGTCGCCGAAAAATATTACACTTTCATTTGATTTAGTATTGTTTTCAAACACAGAGGATATTTCTGACAAAAATGATAGCTTATTTAGATTCGGAGGTCGGTATATTGCTAAGACATTTAAAGTGCTCTTATTTGGAAGTGTCAATATTCCAAAAACGTTCTCAAAAAATTTGGTGTCCAGAAATATTTGCGAAAAGGAAAGGTTATTCTTTATATATAACAAGATGCCTCCACCGGATTTTTGTTTTCTACAATAGTGATACGAATTGTATCCGGGAATATCATAAAGATTAACAAGTTCCGAACGAATTGCCGTTTCGCAAAGCATGAGTACGTCAACGTGATTTAAACAGTCTTTAAAATAAACATGAAATAGGTCGAAATATTTACATATTGACCTAATGTTTAGTTGAACAAAATTAAGTTTACTTGTATCACATTTCCTTGAATCTTGCTTTTGAAACCATTCACGCAGGTTATTTACTTTACAAAAATTAATATCATTGTCATTGTATCATACGTATCCAGACCTCAAGAATCTTTCAGAGGAATTCATATTTACGTAAAAATTACAAAAACACTCAAACCCCGAAACCGCTCGATACCATGTCGCCGACACAATTGGAAATCTTCAAATCATAATTACTTAATGAAATTATGTGCTGTATGTGATTAATCAAGACAATTACATAGAAATATAACAGCAGAATACATCTGAAAATAACCATCCAGCACCTCACTCGGGACCTCCCGCCTTCGGAATGGCTCACTCTATGAAAGCAACCCAGTATTTACGTGACCCCCACCTCCATACTATCCGGAAGGAATTCCATGATGGCCGCCGAGTTTTCAACCAATCACAGCTCAACATACTTCATTGACGAGTCACCAATCACGAAATGAACCTCCCTAAAGGGGCGACCCAGTATTTACGTGAAACCCCCTCCATACCACCCGAAAGGAATTCCATGATGGCCGCCGAGTTTTCAACCAATCACAGCTCAACATACTTCATTGACGCCCTTATCAAAAACTGATAACGAGGATTATCGCAACCACCTATGATGACATCAGATCCAATTTACAAGAAAATATTAGAAGATATAACCACAGAATAAATATCAATATCAAGAAATAATTAATTACTAACATAATATCTTAAAGAATTGTACCTAAATATGTTTTTCACTCCTTGGGGAATGTTCAAACCAAGGATATTTTGCTTCAACCCCAATATGAAACTTTGTATAATTTATTATAAAATAAATAAACGGGACTGAAGGAGGTGGTTTGGGTAAATTGAACTGACCTGGTAAAAGGTATAATATTAAAATATAATTTTCCTCTAAACAAATTAATTGTAAAGAGGAAAAATACCTAACCAACTCACCCTTCATGAAAGGGATGAAAACTCCCCCAATAGGGTTCGATTTGAAAACGTTCTATAAATAGAGAACCGAATTCCATACAAAGTCAGTTCAAAAAACTACCCCAAAAGAGAAACTTCTCTCCTGAAGAAACCATCTCCAAAGTCTACAAATCTCAAGAAAAATATTTTCAAGTGTTTTAATTCAGTATTAAATTCAGTTTTTTCCAGTCTTAAATTCCTTCCGTCGACTCAGACTTGGGAATCAATCCTTCTCTGATTTTGACATTAAATTCTATCTACCGAGACTGAAACACTAATAAAGGTGTACCCAGCTACCTACGCATTTACAGTATTATACGGACGGAATATTGTTTCGTATATTTGGTCCTTCGAGCCGGATCTACACACGTCTTCAGTCTCAATTAAAGGTGGTGATGCCGTCATTTCGCAGCGGCCGCAAGGCCTCAACATCATCTGAGACCAGCCGAAACCGAACCCAACCTGTTATTGAGAACCCCCAAGAGCCCGATGCACCTTCTGAATCAACTGAAGACTCTCTCCAAATGCTACGCCGAGAAATGCGCATTCGTGAGGAGCAACTAAATAAACAAATCACAGAACTACAATCAGCCCTGAATGAAGCCACACGCCAAACGGCTACCCAACCCATGCCCAACTTAACCGCACCTGAAGTAACTCCAAATGTACCTCCGAGCCCAGCAGCTAACATCACCATATCAGGACAAGAATACCCAACTCATAACACAATGGAGTACCAACCACAGCCATTCCTGACAAACCTGGACTCTCCGCTCTTTCCACCACCTCCTACAAATGAAGAAAGAGCGCGACTTACTCAAGAGTGGTTACGACAAGGCGCCGACCCACTGACTCAAATAGCGTCGATAATGGCAGACGCCATCCGCTCCACCAGATCCCAAGACACCCCTCGGTCGCTGGAAGACGACTCAAGGATGGCAGCTCTCATCGCCAGGCAGTCTTCAGCAAAGGATCTACCCCTATTTTCTGGAGACCCGCTCGAGTGGCCTACCTGGAAGGCGCAATATATGCAGTCCACTTCCACCTGCCAAATGACCGCTAGTGAAAACCTCATCCGACTGCAACGCGCCCTCAAAGGCAAGGCGCGAGAGACAGTAGCACCCCTGCTGATGGATCCCTTTCAACTGCCCGAGATCCTTAACGTACTTGAGCAACGGTACGGCAACTCAGGAGCAATAGCCAAATTTATGCTCGAAAAAGTAAAAAGGCTACCCTACCTCACACCTGACGTATCCCTGGAAGACCTGACAGACTTCTCCGGGACAGTGCAAAATTTGGTGGCCTCCCTCCGGATCCTGAAAACCGATGGCTACCTCACCAACCCTACATTGCTGAGCGACATCACCGACAAGCTACCAAACACTCTACGACTAGCCTGGCTGATGGAAGTCCGTGGACAGCGCCCCCCTGCCACCATCACCCAACTTGCTGCCTTTATGAAGGAGATAACCAACGCAATACCAAACAGCGGGATGGTAGACCGCCCACGACCTCGCCCACGCCGAGACCAAGTCCACGCAGGATACCAAGGACAAAGCAACAATCCAGGAAGAACGCCATACGCCCTCAAACGCAAGGCAATCACACCACCCAGCTATCCCGGGAGGAACCAGAAACATCAAGTAACCGCGAGCGGTTGTGCCCAGTGCGGCAGCAACCACCCCACCAGAGAGTGCCAAGAGTTTGCCGCCAAAAACGTTGCCCTCCGGTGGGAGACAGTTAACGCAGCCAACCTATGCAGGAAGTGTTTGGGCAGACATCACTCTCGAGAATGCAAGGAAACAAAATGGTGTAGCATAGAAGGGTGTCAGCTCCCACATCACACCTTATTACACGATCCTCAATTCTCACCTCAGAATACCGTAAACCTGTGACGCCAGAACACGAACCAGAACGTCCTCCTGAAGATTATACCAGTCATACTCAGCACACCAGGTCAAGAAACACATTCAACATTTGCACTACTCGATGAAGGATCAACAGTGACACTGGTCGACGCCGATACAGCAGCACAAATCAGAGCATACGGCCCAGTTCACGGTCTACAAATCCACGGTGCTAAAGGGATGTGCACCTCTGACAAACTATCACAACGAGTGCGGCTGACAATAAGAGGAGCGGGCCAAGGCGACACGTATCAAATCATCGCCAACACCATAAGCAACCTCAACCTTCCTCAACAACAAATCCACGGAAAACCCGTCATCCCAAAGATACTAATTGGACAAGATAACGCCTACCTAATTATGTCGAGAGAAATGAAAGAAAATAATGATACAACACGAATAATTTCACGCACCGCACTAGGATGGATCGCCCATGGCGGATCAAACCCAGGATACGGACACCCTGCCACCACATTGGCACTTCAACGTGAAACTGCCTCAGACATGCGATTGGAAGAACTTCTGAAAACAAATTTTACCGTCGACTCACTCGGTGTGACCGCAGCAACCCGAGTCAACACAAACATACAACGAGCAATTGCGCTGATGACTGCAACAACCCGCCCCCTCCCTACTGGAAGATGGGAGACTGGCTTGATATGGCGCAACCCAGAAACCATCTTACCTGACAACCGACAGTGCGCACTGAGGCGGCTCATTTCCCTAGAGAAGAAACTGACAAGAGATAAGGACCTGAAAACAGCTTACACTGACAAGATTAATCAGCTGATATCTAAAGGCTATGCGAAAAAGCTGTCGAACAACGAAGCATCAACACGTACACCCCGACGATGGTATCTGCCACATTTTGCAGTAACCAACCCCAATAAACCAGGAAAAATCAGGGTGGTGTTCGACGCAGCCAGCCGATGCCGAGGAACCTCACTCAATGACCAGTTGCTCACAGGCCCCGACCTGCTGTCATCACTCCTGGGAAACATCATGCGCTTCCGGGAAGGAAACGTTGCCATTGCTGCTGACATCAAAGAGATGTTTTTACAAATAAAAATAAAACCGGAAGACCAACAATCGCAGCGATTCCTGTGGCGAACATCAACCAAGGACGAACCCGAAACATACCAAATGACTTCGATGATGTTTGGCGCCACCTGTTCACCAAGCAGCGCCCAATTTGTTTTGGGCAAGGTCGCTGAGAGGTACCAACACGAATACCCATCCGCCGCAGCAGCTATTCGCGCTAAATTCTACATGGACGATTACTTGGATGCGGTAGACACTCACCAGGAAGCTGCCAAACTCACCCAAGATGTGAGTACCCTCCTCGCGAAAGGAGGGTTCCATTTGACCAACTGGGCATCCAACAATCCAGCAGCTATTGCCAATTTTCCTGCCGAAGATCGCACCAACACCACAATAGCCATCAGCAACGGGAGCCCAGAAACAGAACGAGTACTCGGACTCATCTGGGACCCTTCCACAGACCACTTCCTATACTCATTTAACGAGATGACTCCGTCCGAAGCTATCACATTACCCACGAAGCGACAATTACTATCAACAGTTATGAAAATTTTCGATCCCGTGGGCTTCATCGGCTGCCTGACGATCAGAACAAAAATGCTTCTACAAGACGTATGGCGATCAAACATCGGCTGGGACGAATCCATCAAACCCGAACACGCGCAGAAATGGGCAAACTGGCTGAACCTACTACACACAAACAACATTTCAATCCCGAGACGTTGCCTATACAACAAACAGAGCAACGTAACCCTACATCTCTTCTGTGACGCATCAGAACAAGCCTGCTGCTCCGTAGCCTACTTCACCGAAGAAGTAGAGGGAAAGACGCATACGACATTCATTGCAAGCAAATGCAAAGTCGCACCACTGAAACCTCTCTCCATTCCTCGCCTCGAATTGCAAGCCGCCCTCATTGCAGCCAGACTCGCCCAAACAATCCAGAAGGAGAGCACAGCCCACATACGCCGCACATGTTTTTGGACAGACTCTACAACAGTACTATGCTGGCTACGCACCGACCCACGATCCTACTCAACATTTGTGGCCAACCGACTAGGAGAGATAGACGAGCTGACCAGAATACCCGACTGGAAATGGGTACCTACGAAACTCAATCCTGCTGACATCGGCACACGGGACCTCGAAATACCCGACCTGACACCAGAAGGAAGATGGTTCTCCGGCCCGGCCTTCATTACCCACTCAGAAAACAAATGGCCCAAAGAGCGCGCACCCGCCCATAAACCCAATGACCTAACTCTGGAAGTCAAACCTCTCTACGTCGGACTCATCATCGAAAGAGGCGAAGCTCTACCAGCAATTGAACGATTCTCATCGTGGCACCGACTGATCCGCTCGACTGCTTGGATTCTCCGCTTTACCAGACGATGCCGGATGGGCCCCAACAGAACCCCAGAGGGACCACTAATAGCGGAAGAAATAAAAACAGCTGAACACAAATGGATCAGAAGGTCACAAGAAGACGCTTTCGGTTCAGCCCTACATACCCTACGAGAAAAGAAAAAATTACCCGCTAGCAGCCGCCTCAACCCCCTGAACCCATTCTTCGGCCCGGACGGTATCCTCCGAATGGGAACACGCCTGCAAACATTAGAAAAGGCTAAAGAAGTAGCCCGAACTCCCATCATCCTGGATGGCGACAACGCGTACACCCGTCTCCTGATTAATCACTACCACAAGAAATCAGATCACCCCAGTACGGAAAAAACAGTAGCAGAAATACGCAGCCATTTTTTCATACTCAGACTACGTACAATAAGCCGAAAGATTGCGCACACCTGCCCAATGTGCTGCATACGACGCAGCAAACCCAATCCGCCCCAGATGGGCGTACTACCACCACCACGACTGATGCATCACGTCCGCCCATTCACACATTGCGGGCTGGATTATTTCGGTCCTATGACCATAACAGTCGGCAGACACAGAGAAAAACGTTACGGAGCCATCTTCACCTGCCTCTCAACACGTGCCATCCACCTGGAATTAACTACTTCACTATCAGCTGACTCCGCAATCATGGCCCTACAAAGGATGACCGCACGAAGAGGACAACCAACTGCCATATACTCTGACAACGGCACGAACTTTCATGGAGCCGACGCTGAGATGAGAGACGCCTTGATGTCATTAAGCCAGGATACCAAGATGATCGACGCAATAGCCACTCAGGGCATAGAATGGCACTTCATACCTCCGATGAGTCCCCACATGGGGGGAGCCTGGGAGAGATTAGTGAGGTCGGTTAAAAAAGCCTTAAACGCCACGCTAAAGGAGAGAACGCCTAAAGAAGAAACTCTACGCACAGCCCTAGCGGAAGCCGAATTCATTGTGAACAACCGCCCTCTTACCCACATTTCGGTCGATCCACGAGACGAAGAGCCCCTGACCCCCAACCACTTCTTACTGGGGTCAGCCGGGAAACGACCTCAATTATCGTTCTACAATAAAACAGAAGAAGAAGTGTGCCTCCGCCGTCAGTGGCGCATTGGGCAACAACTCGCGGACGCTTTTTGGAGAAGATGGTTGCACGAGTACCTACCCACTATGGCCGCCCGACAAAAATGGCACCATCCAATTACACCAATTAAAAAGGATGACCTAGTAATCATCATGGATCCAGCACTACCCCGGAACAACTGGCCACGTGGCCGTGTCATCGAAGCAGTACCTGCAGCCGATGGTCAAGTCCGAACTGTTCGGATCCAAACAAGCACTGGAGTCTACATAAGACCGGCAGTAAAAGTCGCCGTCATCCTCCCGGCCGCACTGGACGTCTCCTGCAACCCCAACAAATAGAAATCGACACAAGTGACAGAACTTGTCTATATTGGCATCTCCAGACAACTACTCCCACTTCCTACTCCCGCAGGGGGCGCCCGACAACGCTGGCACTGAGCGGCTATCCCTCACTGACACGGCGGAGTTTGGCCCGCACCCCCTCGATGGCGCTGGCACTGAGCGGCTATCCCTCACTGACATGGCAAAATCGACTCCCACTTCCTACTCCCGCAGGGGGCGCCCGACAACGCTGGCACTGAGCGGCTATCCCTCACTGACATGGCAAAATCGACTCCCACTTCCTACTCCCGCAGGGGGCGCCCGACAACGCTGGCACTGAGCGGCTATCCCTCACTGACACGGCGGAGTTTGGCCCGCACCCCCTCGATGGCGCTGGCACTGAGCGGCTATCCCTCACTGACATGGCAAAATCGACTCCCACTTCCTACTCCCGCAGGGGGCGCCCGACAACGCTGGCACTGAGCGGCTATCCCTCACTGACACGGCGGAGTTTGGCCCGCACCCCCTCGATGGCGCTGGCACTGAGCGGCTATCCCTCACTGACATGGCAAAATCGACTCCCACTTCCTACTCCCGCAGGGGGCGCCAGACAACGCTGGCACTGAGCGGCTATCCCTCACTGACACGGCGGAGTTTGGCCCGCACCCCCTCGATGGCGCTGGCACTGAGCGGCTATCCCTCACTGACATGGCAAAATCGACTCCCACTTCCTACTCCCGCAGGGGGCGCCCGACTACGCTGGCACTGAGCGGCTATCCCTCACTGACACGGCGGAGTTTGGCCCGCACCCCCTCGATGGCGCTGGCACTGAGCGGCTATCCCTCACTGACATGGCAAAATCGACTCCCACCTCCTACCCCGCTGGGGGCCCCCCCCGACTGAGTTGGCACTGAGCGGCTATCCCTCACTGACACGGCGAAGTCTAAACAGCATCCTCTCGATGGCACTGGCACTGAGCGGCTATCCCTCACTGACATCGCAAAGCTTGGACAACACTCCATCGATGGACTAGCATTGAGCGGCTATCCCTCATTACCAGGACATAACAACCTGCGGAAACATCAAGATCAAGAAGATACGTCTGAAGAACTAGCTGAGTACAGGCAAGACTGTACGGGGGGAGTGTATCATACGTATCCAGACCTCAAGAATCTTTCAGAGGAATTCATATTTACGTAAAAATTACAAAAACACTCAAACCCCGAAACCGCTCGATACCATGTCGCCGACACAATTGGAAATCTTCAAATCATAATTACTTAATGAAATTATGTGCTGTATGTGATTAATCAAGACAATTACATAGAAATATAACAGCAGAATACATCTGAAAATAACCATCCAGCACCTCACTCGGGACCTCCCGCCTTCGGAATGGCTGACTCTATGAAAGCAACCCAGTATTTACGTGACCCCCACCTCCATACTATCCGGAAGGAATTCCATGATGGCCGCCGAGTTTTCAACCAATCACAGCTCAACATACTTCATTGACGAGTCACCAATCACGAAATGAACCTCCCTAAAGGGGCGACCCAGTATTTACGTGAAACCCCCTCCATACCACCCGAAAGGAATTCCATGATGGCCGCCGAGTTTTCAACCAATCACAGCTCAACATACTTCATTGACGCCCTTATCAAAAACTGATAACGAGGATTATCGCAACCACCTATGATGACATCAGATCCAATTTACAAGAAAATATTAGAAGATATAACCACAGAATAAATATCAATATCAAGAAATAATTAATTACTAACATAATATCTTAAAGAATTGTACCTAAATATGTTTTTCACTCCTTGGGGAATGTTCAAACCAAGCATATTTTGCTTCAACCCCAATATGAAACTTTGTATAATTTATTATAAAATAAATAAACGGGACTGAAGGAGGTGGTTTGGGTAAATTGAACTGACCTGGTAAAAGGTATAATATTAAAATATAATTTTCCTCTAAACAAATTAATTGTAAAGAGGAAAAATACCTAACCAACTCACCCTTCATGAAAGGGATGAAAACTCCCCCAATAGGGTTCGATTTGAAAACGTTCTATAAATAGAGAACCGAATTCCATACAAAGTCAGTTCAAAAAACTACCCCAAAAGAGAAACTTCTCTCCTGAAGAAACCATCTCCAAAGTCTACAAATCTCAAGAAAAATATTTTCAAGTGTTTTAATTCAGTATTAAATTCAGTTTTTTCCAGTCTTAAATTCCTTCCGTCGACTCAGACTTGGGAATCAATCCTTCTCTGATTTTGACATTAAATTCTATCTACCGAGACTGAAACACTAATAAAGGTGTACCCAGCTACCTACGCATTTACAGTATTATACGGACGGAATATTGTTTCGTATAGTCATCATCTATGAAACTAAAAGACATAATGATTTAAATAAAATATTTCCAAAACATTCATGGTTAGATTATAGTATTGTTCAGTATAAGGTAGGTTTAATAATTTGCACCAGTAAATGCATACTGTACATTTTCTACATGAAATATATTTGTTTCGTTCATTGAATTTTAATTGATAACTAATTGATAATTGATAATTAATGGATAACAATAATTTATTTGTTTCATTCTCCATTTGGTAACGATTTGTAAGTAAGATAGTGTGCGTGAGTTTACGCCGCTAAAACAAGTATTGAAACAGTAGTGCAGATTTAAATGGGAATATTGGTATTGCGGTGTATATAAACTATTATACTCTTTATATAAAATATAATAAAATATTACACTTATAACATTCCGTATAAAAGTAAAAAGTTGAAATACAGTATTTATTAATAGATAATTTAGATGCAAGTCAATGGACATAATAGTATATGTAGAGTAGGTGTATAGAACGTATTTAAATAGTGTAGGCCTATAAACAATGATTATAAAATGTATTTTAATATTCTGGATCTGGTAAAGAAAAGTGTGTAACTTTTGATGTGTTAATTTAATATTAACCCCTCCGACTTTTCGCGAACTTGAAGCTAAAATGTCTTTACCGAAATGTCAATTTCACGAAAACGTTGTGTTATTACCGCCTCACAATCAAAGCTCTATAAATGAAACATTACTGAACGGAGCCGAATAGTAAAAACTGTTTTAGAAAGGTTACAAAATAGGCTTTCAAATTGTTGTATCATAAATAAATATTAACATTTGTAAATATTTAAATTTAGAATGGAAACATGAAAAAATTGTAAAAATGACTCACCTGTAATGTTTTATGTAAAAACGATACTAAAATCACGGATAATGTAAAAAAAAACACTTATTTCATCGTACAAATGTACAATAAACAATTCTGTCACTTCACTTTTTGACCATTTCATACAAAATATATTTTTAAAAAAATAATTAAAACTGGGATATGTGGGAGGCGGGTTTTACGATTTGGCGGGTAAAATTTGCTTCCACTGAGTAGGTCTTTTTACGGGTTTCTATGGATAACTTTGAATAGAGATGTGAAGCTTCATTCAATACGAATATTCTACTTTTTGTTTTAGGGATGTCACTAGAAGAATAACGGAGTTATGACGATTTTTGTGGAAACACACGCTTTGACGTGTAAACACGCTTATTGTACTTGACTGCTATCGTTATTTTATCGTGTATATCTGCTTACGTTGCTGACCGGTTAACAAGCATCTTAAAAAAAGAAAACTTACATATCACATACGCATGTAAATAAAATTGATTATCTTCATTAATTATCAAAATACTACAATATAACAAAAGATTCTTATTTAAAATATATTGTTGCATTTTTTTTGATAAGTAAAAATTAATATTCAACATTTTGTTCAGCAATTGCGAGCATTTTTTTATATACCTTACAGTTGTTTTTGTCATTTGCCCTATGATTAACTGGAAATGTCATTTTATATTTTTCATTTTGAGTGCAACAGTTTCTGCAGTTTGGTTGTTTGTCCTTGTTCCCGCATTCGCTGTATGTGTGCTCGAGACCGCAGTAACTGCAAACAGGCTTTTTGTCCTTCTCTCTCTGCAGACATCTTGCAGCACCGTGTCCGAAGCGTAAACAGTGGTAACATTGCATCACTGGATTTGCGTCTTCAACAAAGATTCTTTGGTATCCGATTTTAATTTTATCTTTGTTTAAGAGTATTTTCCGGGTTTCACTCTCTACTTCAACCACATAGTTAGATGTATCATTAAATTTATTTTTAATTATTTTCTTGACGTTGAACACAGGTTTATGTTCCTTATTTTCCGACATAATTTTAATTTCTTCATTTTGTTCGATGATGTCACAAGTGAAATCTTCTTTATCATAATCATTTAATATTCCCTTGAAAATTAAAGTAGGTTTTTTTTTTGTTAATTCCTTAGTATCGACATCATTTATTACTTTTGAGATCTCCATTTGTAATTTCTTCGCATCTTCTTTTTTTAAACACTCGATGATGATTCTGTTTCGGGATATTTTTTTGATGCCTTCAATACATATTCCTAGTTTACTAGTTTTAATATGTTTTTGTATTTTTTTTAGAATCGAGTCAGAAGAGTCACTGTTTGTTTTAGGACTAATCATTAGACAATATTTATTTTTTGTATTTTTTTGTTTATTTTGAGGGTAATCATATGTTTTTTCTCTGTTCGCGATTTCTGTTTTATTTTTATCTTCCGACATTTCAATTGCCAGGTGCCCTAATAATGATAAAATGTTTGTGGCTTTATTTGTCACAATAATTTGTTGGTCTTTACTGAACTTTTTACTGGAATCTTGCACTGCGAGAAGTAGTTCACTAACTACCTCCTTTGCTTCTTCCATGAATTTGTGTAGATTGGCCATATTTATTTTTTCACAAACTTACTCCACTTTACACTTTTACAACCAGTAGTACTGCACAAATATTGTTGTCACCAGTTTGACAGTTTCAGAATGTTTAAAATATTTATTTATTTTCAAATGTAGTTTGTAGAAGATATGTTACTAATTGATTATTTTTTTTATTCCAATCGATAGTGCGCACTTTGTTTAATTTAATCATCAGCTTCACTGTTGTTTTTGCCAAAAATAAACACTTTGCGGAGCACTTAAATTGGGAGCAGAAAAATATGCAGCCTGTCACTAAATGAATGTATATTAACTATAATCACACTTACAATACAAACATATGCACTTACATATATGTTAATATATATTAATATATTTTTTTTACATATTTATTATGAATATTCAATTTACAAAAAACCATTAAAATTATGAATATTCAATTTACAAAAACCAAAAAAAAAAAAAAACAAAAATTAAAATTAAAACTTATAAAAAATAAAAACTTTCTCCTACAACACATAAATACTTGTCACACCTATACATAACCACGTAAACACCTCAGCACAGGTTCTCCTAGTGAGGTGTTCACGAAACATACAATATTACTCACATACAGTTTCACCTTCTCAAACCTACCTTACACACAACATATTATAGTTATAAGTTTGAAATATATCATGTACAAATATAAATAATTATGTGAACACTGTAAATATTATATAGAAAAAAATAATAATAAATATCAGTATATTATATACATTTATTTTTTATTTACCTTACGAGTAAATTATTTTCCTGTTTTCAGTCTTACTGGTTTGCAACAAACATGAATAATTATATGCATATACAAATGTACAATATACATACTTAATTAATATTTGAAACTTTGCTTTATTTACAATTTCAGGTCTTATTATTTGGATTTGATGTTGATCTTAGTATTAGCATTTGATTTTTTTTTTTGTATATAGTTATGCTATTATCCATGTATTATGTAACACTTACAATTAATTGTCAATTTCCTCTGTAAAAGCCCGATAGGGCGTTAATGAATAATAAATAAATAGCGGTTTATAAAACGGAGAATAGAGCTTCTTCGTAATTAGGTAGGTATCTTATAACTCTCTTAAAACCCGTTAATTATTAGGAGACCAAATTTGGTCCCAAACATCGTATGAATTTGGTTTCCTAATATTTAAAGGGTTAAATTTATTGTACTATGGTGAACCCCCACATATTTTGAACACCGGTGTCCACTGGTGGGACACCACCATTTATTGAATGTGAGAAAGACCGTCTGAATCGATCTCTCCCTGAAAAAAATGTAAAATAATTATATTATTGTTACCAGTGCTTCCATTAAGTAGTTTCTCGTAATGCTGCAATGGGTATACCACGATGGGTTTGATCCTCAGGGTGGGTGCCGGGCCCGCCCCCTGCTCGAGGGTGTCCACGGCCACCCGGAGGGGTGTCCCACTCGAGCAAGGACCTAGCCGGGAGGAGTAGGGGGCACGCCGGACTCCGTTACCGTGCAATCGGAGTCTGACATCTGAAATATCCTGTAATTTGTGTAAAAAAAAAAAATTATTTTGAAAATTATCGATGTTTGTCATGTAATCAACGATTTAAAAAAAAAAAACTATTAGAACAATAAGCTACATTGCTTTGAATCCCATAGAAAATATAAACAAATGAAGATATGGCATGGAAGCATGCCGACAGTTGCTGAACTACGATCAAACTGCACGGACTATCAAAGCAGCAGAGCCAATGAAAATTATGGATTTGGTGTGTAGGTAGAAACAAAGGTGGGGTGCCGCTGTGTGTAGATGTGATTTGCAGTTTAATGGGTGAGAGATGTTGGCGACCCTTTAGTGCATAGATACTATCTAAATAGCCAGATACTTCCCAACCTTCCCCCCACTTTAATCCTCCCACAGTACCACTGTTTCCGAGCAGTTGACTGTTGTGATAAAAATTTAATTTTTTTTCTCACTAACCTCCAATGGTGTTTTGCCTTGTCCACAGTTGAGCAATTCGCAACCACAGACAATAAGCTTGGTTCCTACTTGAAGTTTTTTTTTAGAAACGTGTGAGCAAAGTACATTGTCTATGGTTGCCAGGACCCCATACCAACCATCTGTCACTTCTAATTCATACACAGGAGGTACTTTCCCTGTTGTGCTGGTTCTAAAAATAGTGGCCATATTTGAGTATTGAATAAAAAAATAGATACAATTGGCAAACCAAACTATTCTGCCATACATATTTTTAATATTTGTATATCTCAACCCAAAGCTCCATTGCTCATGATTGAAATGATATTTCAAGCTTAAAACAGTTGCAATTTCCTAGATATTTCAGATAGAAAATGCTGCACAGATTTAATGATGCTAGAACAAATGATTTTTAGACAATTTACAGGTTTCTGAAAAATTCAAATTTTGAAAAATGGGTCCCGGAAACCATTGGAAAGATGCTGGATGACAGCTCTGGGTACAACACTGAAGACAGTGCAGCTTGGTTTGAGATTACTCTTTGATCAAGAAGATAAAAACAAAATAAAAATGTTACTCACTTATCAGTTATTACCAGAGGTGATTTAATAATTCTAGAAACGCATAGAATCATTTTTCTTCCAGGTGCGTCATCCATTTCCAAAATCTTCCTTAAGATCGGTCTCTCCGCTTTGTACAACTCCTTATCATACCTATACTTTAACTGTGTCAATACAGCCGAGGCAGTCAATACATTCCTAAACATCTCCCCGTAAAAACGTTCGTAAGAGGCCAGCTTCCAAATAATCCATTTGATGGCATTCAAAATCCAACCTTCTGGTATCAATTTTGAATCCACATCTTTGTGTTCGAAAAATAATGATACGAAATCTTTAACAGTCAGATTTTTTGTGTTTACGTCAGTTTTTATGTTGAGTCTATCATTTTTAAAGACAAAATTATCAAAATTGTCAGGTGATATGTTTAAAACATCTTCAGAAACTTTTGAATTCAAAGTTTTTATACTAGAAAGCGTAATTTTATTAACTCCTCTGTTTAATTTTGAATTTAGTAAATCACCAAGATCCATGTTTTTAGTTTCTTTTAAATCGTTCAAAGATTCATCGGTCAAACAAACTTTATTTTCAATTTCCAATATGTCTGTTTGTTCAGTATATTTTACCTTTTTTAAAACATGACTACTAACTTTGTCTTCATTATTGATTTGAGATTTGTAAGGCGCTTTAAATGTTTTCTTCGCCTTATTTTTCCACCGGCACGGGAGAATTGGACTTAGAGGTGCTTCATTTTCATCGATATTTGATGAACAGTTTGCCTTTTCAAAGTTTGATGAAAAATTTTCTTTTTCATCGTTCATAAGTGCCATAGCACTTTCGGAAATTTCTTGAGTAAGATTTTCAACCAAGAAATTAGAAGAATTATTTGGTTTTAGATTGCCTTTGCTGTTAAAACCGTCTGGAGTTACTGGACGTTTTCTCTTACAAATTTTAGATACAGAATTACTAGTATAACCATCAATGGCATTTTTATGTTCTTGTTGTTCTTCTTTAGAAACCTTTGGTTTATTGGGGATCACCATTTCAATGTCTGCAACCTCTTCAAAATCAAATACTGTATTAATGATGTCATTGTTTGAAATCAAAATATCTCTATCTTTACTAAGAATCAATTTTTTTGTTTTTGGTAAAGCTTGCTCCTGGACCACAACTTCCTTTTGATTTCCTGCTGAAAATTCACAAAAAGATTTTTTTTTGGCTTTAACTAAATTTCCAGTTTCCGAATCCACATCTTTGAAAATACGTCTTCCAATGTCTAAGGCCTCCTTTGAAACATATATGGGTTTTTGGTTGCAAGTGCTGAATCCAGGAAATTTAGGGTATGAAATTGTGGGTTCATCTAAATTTCCAGTTTCTGAATCCACACCTTTGAAAATCTTTCTACCTATTGCTAAGGCCTCCTTTGAAACATGTATAGGTTTTTGGTTACAAGTGCTAAAACCAGGGAATTCAGGGTATGAAACTGTGGGTTCATCTAAATTTCCAGTTTCTGAATCCACATCTTTGAAAATACGTCTTCCAATGTCTAAGGCCTCCTTTGAAACATATATAGGTTTTTGGTTACAAGTGCTAAATCCAGGAAATTTAGGGTATGAAAGTGTGGGTTCATCTAAATTTTCAGTTTCTGAATCCACACCTTTAAAAATCTTTCTTCCAATTACTAAGGCCTCCTTTGAAACATGTATAGGTTTTTGGTTACAAGTGCTAAACCCAGGGAATTCAGGGTTAGAATCTGTGGGTTCATATAAATTTCCAGTTTCCGAATCCACATCTTTGAAAATATGTCTTCCAATATCTAAGGCCTCCTTTGAAACATATATAGGTTTTTGGTTACCAGTGCTAAATCCAGGAAATTTAGGGTATGAAACTGTGGGTTCATCTAAATTTCCAGTTTCTGAATCCACACCTTTAAAAATCTTTCTTCCAATTGCTAAGGCCTCCTTTGAAACATGTATAGGTTTTTGGTTACAAGTGCTAAACCCAGGAAATTCAGGGAATGAAAATGTGGGTTCATCTAAATTTCTAGTTTCCGAATCCACATCTTTGAAAATACGTCTTCCAATGTCCAAGGCCTCTTTTGAAACATATATAGGGTTTTGGTTACAAGTGCTAAACCCAGGATATGAATCTGAGGGTTCATCTAAATTTTCATTTTCAAGATCATTTTTGAAGACTCCACTTACGATAGCTAAGACTTCCTTTGGAACATTTGTAGGTTTTTGGTTTCCAGTATTAAAAACAGGTAACTTATTGTACGAAACTGTGGATTTTTCCATATATCCAGTTCCAATATCTACACCTTTGACGTCTCTTACTTTAGCCTTGCCTAAAACAGGTTTGTTGCTTGCAGTACTTAAACTAGAAAACTTAGGGAATTGAGGTGTTGATCCTTTTTCCAAAGTAATCGGTACAGTTGACACAACTTTATTATTATAATTTTTAAAAATATGATTTGAATCTTTTTCATCACTTACAAATGCATCGTTAACTATGGAAAAAGCTTCTTTTGACGCTGTGTCTTGGAGTTCATTTTCAGAATGAGAAGATTTAGAAAATTGGTACGGTTCAATAGTTTTCACATTATTTTGAAAGTTTTCTACAGCATCTATATCACTTTTATCCAAGTCATCTTTGAACATATTCTTGGCAAAATCTAATCCCTTTTTAGTGATTTCAAACGGTTTGTGACTTGCCAAACTAAAGCCCCTAAAATTGGACCTTTGCTCAACAAAATCTGTTTCAAACAATTTTTTATCATTTAAATTGTTATTGTCACCAGTTGCATCAACATGAAATGTAGTTTGATTTTGTTCAGCCACTTTGTTCAATTCTAGGACATGGCCTTTTGTTTTTGTGGGAGCTTTTTCTGACAGTGTAATTGGTTTGTTACTTGAAGCGTTAAAAACGGTAGATTCTAGACTGTTTCCAAGCTCTAATAATTCTTCTGGAATCAGTTCATCAAATACATCTGTATCTGGAATCACTGTCTTAGCATTTTTATCCATATTTGTAAACACGGCCAGACCATCTTTCTCAATATCTTCAACAACAGTCTCAATGCTTTTATCTATGTCTTCAATCATGGCCGTAACATCCTCATCAATGTCTTTGACAACTGCCTTCGCCGAAACTATTATAGCATTATCTTTAACAATTCTAATTCCAACGGTGTTACTGGTAGATGCTGCATTCACATCTTTTGCATAATTATTTTTACTGAATATGATTTTATTTTCATCTTCAATTTCAAAGACACTAAAAGGTTGTTGAGTTAAAATAACTGTCTCTGTTTTACAGCTTGCTGTGCTAATGCCTTCATAAACACTTTCTTCATTATTGTTGAATTTGATAAATTCATTGGCATCTTCGTCGACTCGTTCAAAAACAGCCTTTCCTTTCTTCATAGCTGCATCTGATACTTCAACACCTTTTGTGCTTGCAAAGACAAAGCCACCACAAGATTTTGATAAGTTTTCCAAAACAGATGTTGGAGCAAAGTCTTCTTGAATTCGATCCGGACACTCTTCACCGGGCAAAATATTATTTCCTGGATTGTTTTGCATTGCTTCATCTTTCAGAACAAAGGTTTTTGCACCACCACCAACTTCTAGCAAATCCAATTTTCTAGCAGAACTAAATAACTTTTTATTTACTGTCATTAGTTTAACGTTTTCTAAAATTTTAATAGACCCATCACAAGAATCTAAATTATAGTTTTTTCTTGCATCTTGTTTATTAATAATATTTTTTGCAAGATGTTCAATTTTGACTTTGCTCCTTTGTGAGACAATTACTGGACTTAATGAGGCATCTAAGTCATCATTCTCCTCTTCAGTAATGATTAGACCATGATTCACGGAGCCATTTTTTTCAAAATCTATGCTTGCTTCACTACCACCATTCACCGATTCAATAGTGCAGTTGAAGAATTCTTCCCAGTGTTCCAATTCAACAGAAATTTTACCAATGTTATCAGCTGGAGCAGTACTTGTAGAACTACCGAGAATATCATCACCACAATTAGTGTTAGCTTTGGAAGCATTATTGACATCAGTAATGTCACTTTCAACCGTGTAAGTTTCATTAATAGTTCTTGCAATGTCATGTTCAGTTTGATCTGTAAGTTTATGTGCACTAGAACTATCTAAACAGCGCTTCAAATCTGTAATTATACCTTTTGTTGGTTGCTCTTTCTGGCTAAATGCATCCTCTAGTGAAATATCATTTATTCTTTCAGTCTCCATGACAGAAAATCGGTTACCATCTTCAACAGCCCCAACAATATTATTTGCCTTGAGTCCATTCTCATCAATGCAATAACTAGTATCAAATGTTTGTATGTTATCAGGAATATTATCGATCCCTTCAAACACTTTTTTCGCATTCAACAAAGCTGCATTTGGAACCGCTGTAGGCTTTTTTCTAGAAGTTGTAAAATCAAGTCCTTTTGAAGAGCTAACTGGAAATCGATTCTCACAGTTTCTATTCAGTATCTTCATCTCTTGGTCATAAATTAAATCTAAGTCTTTAACACTGAAGTCCTGTGTATCCATGACAGAACAAGATATAATTTGACTACCATCATTAGCTTTTTCAAAATTCGGAGACTCATTATTGAACATTACATTTTCAAAATCATTTATTTGCAAACTGTTGGTATTATCATCAGAATCAATATTTTCGAAGACTTTTTTTCCTTTACGAGATACCTCATCAGACATGTGAATCGATTCATAAGATACAGATGCTTTGAATGCACCATCAACTTGATCACTTTTAAACTTGCTGCGTGAAAGGTCGTTTTTGAAACATGTATCAATATATCTATGTTTCCTTCCGGGAGATTTCAAAACGGGGTTTGGTACTTTGAACAGAACTTCCTGACTGGGTAATTTGGTAAGATTTTTCAGAAACGTGCCGTGATTTTGTTGAGGGATGGGTATAATATTTTTCAGATGGTTACTCAAATCATTGTTTGAAATAAAATCTGTTTCATTTTGTGAATCGGACGTCTGTGTAACTTCACAAAACAATGAATTAAAATCGCTTAAAATTGTGGAAGAAAGGACTAATTCTGTTTCTTCAACATTTTTCAAGATTAGGTAGGTGTTATTTTCTGTGTTACTATTGATATTTGTTTGACTCATATCGTTGACATCTTTTGCACAATCTATTTCTTCACGTCTGCTCTGGCCTGTGGGGTGATTTTGAATATCATTTTTCAAAATAATATCCAATTCATTTTGTGAATCGCACGAATGGGTGGTTTCACAAAATGTAGAATTAAAATCACTTAAAACTGTAGAAGAAAGGACTAATTCTGTTTCTTCGACATCTTTCAATTTCAGAGAGCTCTTATTTTCTGTATGAATACTATTTTTAATATTACATATTTGATGTGTATCAATCATACAATCCGTTTTTTCTTTGCTCAGGCTCGTTTTTGTGTTTGTTGTGAGAGGAGGTTCAATATTTTCTTGTGCCACATCTTTAGAATTAACCAAACTCAAAATGGCTGCTTCTTTATCAACCAGGGCTGCAAATTGGGTATCACAGCCCCACTGTGATTCTGCTTTTACTTCATCGATAATCTCAGTTTGTGACACGGAATCATCGAGCACATTACCATCATCATCTTCGAAAGTATCATCATTAAAATGATTAAACGAAACAAATTCTCTTGTATTAAAATTAACTGTAAGAGAAGATTTTTCATGTTGAATTCCTGAGCTTGAAGATTCCATTCTTGTAACACTATCCACTATTTTGTCTATGACTACTTTCAGATTAGCATTGTTGACGGAGGAACTTTTATTATGTTGAGAAGCAATTCTCGACGAGTTGAGAATATTATTTTCATTGTTTTGTTTGATTTCGTGGTATCTATCAGATATTTCTTGAGATGCAGAAATGGACGTATCCTGCTGAAATACAGAGCAGTATTTTTTGTATATATTGTTTGACGCATTGCTTTGTGACATTCCAATAAGTCTCTGATGTGTGCAGCACTTGAAAAATGCAAAAAAGTTATATTAATATGATTACCATCAGTACACATCACTTATCTCCACTCCGATACTACCTGACAGAGTTTTACAAGGTTTGAGTTTGAGAAAACTATATTCGAAGAGTTTATTTTAGCAGAAAACATTTTGTTTTGCCACTACCTGTAAAACTTGACATATTTTTTAAATACTTATATATTTAACAAACATTAAATCATCATAAATCAAAGCAAAAATACAAATTACATACAAAAATATTACTGATAAAAATACTTACCAATCGTATATAAATATTATGACATTTGACAGGCAACAACGTTAAAACTTTTTGTGGTTAGAACATTCGATTGCCAATTATTAATGATTTATAATATTAAATTTGACACAGTGAAACATTATTTATACGATATTTTAAATTAGAATTAATATCACTGTACGCTAATTACTTTACATACACATTCAGTTGAAAAAAAACAACATATTTGGTTGAATTGGGTTGAATATTAAACAATGGAAACAATAGTGTTGCCAACTTGGTTTTTTTGGAAACATCCAGTGATACCATACCACGAAAATGAAATCTGAAAAAAACGGAGCTAAGAAGCAAACCACTCTTTTGGAGCTAAATCTAGATCCAAAAGAGCTGAGGTGGTAACACTGGGAAACAAGATATTATAGAGAAATTCCTGCCAGGTTATTTTATCCCGGTGACTGCTGTCACTGAAACCCTGAAACGTCCGATTTTTTCCGAAGGACATACTCTAATAGCAAGACCGGCCAGTAAGTATTTTTTTAAATGTGAATACCGCAAAAGAGTCCGAACTGCTCCCAACCTTCTTGAGCCAGTAAGACGATGTGGGGCTCAAGGATGGCTCAAGGTATTGGGGAGGCGTGGAACGAGACGTTGAAGAGATGGGTAAATCTTCAAAGACCGCCTCAAAGCGGCATCCGTATGGATGCTACACCACCGTATGTAAAATTAACTTCTACAGTTATTACGCATTGGAAATCAACGAAAGTAATTATTACAATCTAAGCGTAGTTACAAGCATTATAATATCAGGGTTTATATAGAATCCAAAATGCTATGATGACGTTAATCGACAATCGACAGCAATATTCTATGTATGGAAGATTTATTATGTTGAAGTATAAAGTTTCCAATGAGCAAATAATTGTATTATATTTGCTAGAAAGATACCTTGTGTCATGAATCACATTATGGAATATAGTTGAACTGGTCTATTCATGAGCATAACAACCATATAACAATTACTTGAGTGGTTTATTTATGACAACTACTTACAAGGAACGGGAAGGTACTAATTCGCCTGACTTTATG
This sequence comes from Hesperophylax magnus, assembly GCA_026573805.1. Taxonomy (NCBI): domain Eukaryota; kingdom Metazoa; phylum Arthropoda; class Insecta; order Trichoptera; family Limnephilidae; genus Hesperophylax; species Hesperophylax magnus. The sequence continues at coordinate 3,191,074 of JAIUSX010000184.1, read as the reverse complement.
TTTATATGTATAATTTATTTTGGTTTAACAATTTTTTTCGACCAACTCTTTTTTATTTACGGAGAAATTATCCCGCAACAAAAGTTTAAAAAAGTTTTTAGCCCGCGTCTTTCCACAATCATATAAATATTATACAATTTATCATATTATTATTATGACACGGGCTCATGTTGAACATTGAAAGTTAAACATGAAAAGAAAAACGTTGGTCCTTTGAATAGTGCTTCGTACTTCAATGTTCTACTTATAGATGGCAGTAAAGGCCAACATTTAATGTTACTTTTGGCTTAGAGTGATTCATTCATATGGGAATATTTACAGTCGGAGATATTAATAAATATAGTAATAATATTATTGTAATAAGATGTGATTTACGATTTTTTAAATAACAATAAGTATAAATGCGTAATAGTTCATTTGTCTACGTACAGATGGCAGTAGAAGCCACTGTGAAATATGACTATCTCATAATATTATTTTCTTGGTATAAGTGACCATGAATAAACCACTACCAGTGATTCATTCAATGATGTGAGAATTATAGTACTAGGACTAACAGAGGAATTAATAAATTAGATGAATAAGAAGGACAATAATGATTTAATTATATAAACGCTTCAGTCAAGCAAATATTTATATTTATTCGTTTGGTGGTTTGGCTAAAATAACTTTCGGATAGCAGTTAGACGGATAAAGTATTCCCAAACGAAGATCGTACGTGACGTTATCATTCTAGTATCTTCGGTCTTTTTTTGTTTCATACAAGACGTGACGTGAGAAGGAAGATTTTGAATCATTTCAGGACGATCGTCGATGACGTCACGTGCGACCTCTCTCTGGGAATACTTGGTAGTTCTTTTTTTGTATTAAATCAGTGATCAACAATCCGCAGCCCGCGAGCTCATTTCGTGAGGCCACTTAACAAAAAAAAAACTGCATTAATTTATTGGTTTGACCTTTAAACATTAAATTTTTTTGCCTTTTCTTATTCTTATGTTCTTATTGTTAAATGTTCTTATTTTAAAATGCGGTTTGTTTTATAGAAGCACACGAACTAATATTTTTTCTGAATACATAGAAGTAACAAGTAACAGAAGTAAGTTTTATTAGAATTTCCGAGTGCTATGATCAAAATACTTAACGGTTTCTGTTTGGTTTTTGCAACAAACTTACCTGCTTTCAATGCTTTGATTTAGCCGTCTAAAACAACTTTTCAGATTAATAAAAAACGACCTTAGAGATAAAAAATGTTTCGTCTGCAGTGCCTTTTTTATGCGGTCTATGATTGCTTTAGTTACCACTGAAACCCTGACTTATACAACATAATTATATATATTTTGGATTAAATTTTGACACGACACCTAAAGATTTAGCATTGAGTAATTACGATACAGGATATTTTAAATTTTAATAAGTAATATTCTTATTGGCTTCGAACAGTTGAGAAGATTGGACGATATTCTGGGTAGGTACCCCACACACTGTGGCACGCCCGTGCAATGGCAATAAGCTGTATCTACAAAAAGCTAGTTTTAAGATAAATAACTTTAAAAGTTTGTGAATACTTTGTTACTTTTCTCTGAAACTATAAATAGTAACAATTTCAAATTTAGTGAAAGGATAGATTGACCCATCATTTAAAATGTTCATCAAAAAAGATATGCATTTTGCAATTCGCAATCAAACCTTTCATCAAATTATTACTACTATTAGTTTGCGAGGAAATTAACAAAATGTCCAAAAAAGTTTAACACTTCAAGTCTCTGGCATATTTACTATTGACCATTTTACTCCGTAAAGATGCTGTCAGAAAGTCGGAGTATTTGAGACTCAATAAAATCCAATTAAATGGAATATTTCTGAACGTATCTGAAAACTAAAAACTGTTTTTGATAGGTGATGAAATAGATAGAAATTTACATATTTTTTTGTAAATATTAAAATTTTGATATCAAACACAAACACGTTTTAAAAAAGGCTCACCTCACGTTTTTCAACCAAACACGTAATTAAAATTATTGAGAATAAAAAAACATACGTCTTACTAGAAAACTGTATTGCTACCTCACTTTTTGTAGTTCCATATAAAAATATTAGTAAAATATTCTCAACGTTTCATAATTTTTTCTCAAATTGCGGTCAGAACGTTTGGTTTCACAGAGGTGTATATTTGAATTATTCTGTGGTGAATTTCTATATATGTATATAAAGCTTGGAGTTTTCCACGGACGTATATATAGCTTTGATAAGGGGGGGGTCCGCAAATTAAATGCATGTCCGCATGTTTTCGTGAAAAAAATAGTCAGTCTTAATCAATCAGCCTTTATTTTTAAATATTATATATATAAATCATTCAGTCTCTGATATTTGAACTAAAAATAAACATAACATAATTATCGCTCCTTATTTAAATAAAATCGCTTCGTTTATAACATAAAAAAAGAAATAACATAAAATAAAAGGTGGAAAACAAAATAACTTTTTTTTATACCTAATTTGTTAAGGTACACTAAACAAAAATACTCTTTCATCTTAAGAACAAATAATTTGTTTTAAAATTGAAACACCTTTTATTTAATCACATAACCAAATAATTTATTCTAAACTTTGGTCATATTGTAAGGCACTCTTTTTAATGAACTACAATTATAAAATTAAAATCAAAAAGTATCATCCTACCTACAATAACAAAATATTTTTAATGCAAATAATACTTAATGTATGAAAAAAATAAGCGTTTTCTCTCAAGCTAAATGAAGAGCTTTCATCTTAAGAACAAAATAATTTCTTTTAAACTTTGGTCGTATTATTATGACACTCTTTTTAATGAACTACAATATAATTAAAATTAAAAATTACCTACCTACCTACAGTAACACTAACAAAATATTGTAAATTCAAGTTATACATGAAAATAAATGTAGTTTTCTCTCAAACAAAAAAAAACTGACACGAGATTCATTGTTTTACAACTACTATTAATTAAAAATTATCATTCCTTATTTCAAATAAATGGTTGTGCTTTTTTAAATAAGTTATAACTTCTTCGTAAATAATATAAAAAAATAAACAGTATCTAGGTATTACCTGTGTGAACATTATTAACGAATAACATAAAATAAAAGGTAGAAAACAAAATTACTTTTTTAGGTGCACTAATTTCTTTAGGTACCTACCTACACTAAACAAAAAATACTCTTTCATTTTAAGAACAAAATAATTTCCTCTAAACTCTGGTCATTTTGTATGGCACTCTTTTTAATGAACTACAATATAATTAAAATTAAAAAGTACCATCCTACCTACAATGACAAAATATTTTTAATGCAATAATACTTATTTGAATATAATGAAAATAAAAAGTGTTTTCGTGGCTCGCAGTTCAGTGCACCGAACATGTCCGACCGCAGGACGAAATCTCCCGAATTCAGTTTCGGTTTCGGCCGTAGTTTCGGCTGGATGGCGGCCGAAACCGAAACTAAGCCGAAACTCGTTTTTTGGCCGAAACTAGGCCGAAACCGAAACCGAAAGTTCGGTCGACACTACTTTAAAGTAATACATTTAGTCTTTTACGTTTAATTGCTAACTGATTAATAATTTCTTCGGAATCAAGTTGCACCGCCAGATCTCGGTGTACGCTCATTAAAGCCAGACCAGTAAGTCTTTCGTCGCCCATTTTATTTCTTAGGTAAGTTTTTAACCTCTTTAATGTAGAGAAAGATCTTTCAGGGGTTGCAGTGGACACTGGGAGTGTGGCTAAAATAATTAGAAGCTTTTTTATTAAAGGGAAAAACTGATCATCGCAGTTATCGATGGTGTCGATCACAGTTGCAGGTTTTTGTGCTACAGATTTCCAGTGATTGTGCCATATCTCATATTCACTCAGAAATATTGTGCCTTTATTTTCCCCACCCAGAAATGTTTGTGTAATCTTGTTAAGATTTTCTTTTATCCTGGAGTCATTACTGGTTTTTTCAGGTAGCAGCATTTGAATTCCTTCGATCGTCGATTCATTTGGTTTAAAACGAGCGTCGAGTTCTGTAATAACATGATCAATGAAAGGGTAAAACACATTTCGTCGGTAGTATATTTCGGCAGTTTCTGCTGCAATATTATTGCGCAGGGTTTGCCTTCCAGTTATTATCTTTTATTACGCTCTTAATGGTTCCGATACAGTTACGTATTATTACATGAATGCGCTAAAACTAAGTTGAGAACATGAGCAACACAGTGTACGAATTGCGCTCTCGGGTATTGCTCTGCGATTATTGTTCTTACGCCCGCTGCCGACCGGCCGCTCATCAGCAACTGCAGCGCCATCATAGCCTTGACCAATCCATTTATCCATATCCAAACAAATTATATGATAAGAGATGTGATATAATAGTCGTTGCCAAAGCTTGAGCTGAAACATCTTCTACGTGGATGAATTCTAAAAAATCTTCCCGTATAACCGATTTCCCAGATGAGCAGTGTACGTATCGTAAACATAACGCTAATTGTTCTCGCCGTGATATGTCTTGTGTTTCATCAGCAAGTACAGTAAAAAAACCAGCCTCTTTGACCCTATTAAGTACTTGCGCTTGAATAGCACTACCACATAGTTCAATCACTTGATTTTGAATTCCTGGTGACGTATACATGGCTCTACTGTGAATGTTTTGTGTTAGTAAATGATTTTTAAGTGCTTCATCGCCAGATCGCGCACGAAAACGAAGAAGTGCTCTAAAACTACCATCATTATGTTCGGGTTCATTTATCCCAATTTCTCCAAAATCACGACTTCCTCTTAGTGCTATTTCTTGCCTTCCACAAAGAATAATTGTTTCAACAATGGCTTTCAATCTTTTTCTGTTCTCTTCGGCAATTTTACTGTTTTCTGCATTCATGCACTCTATAACATCAAACGTTTTTCCTTCCATGATCCTTGCAAAATTTGCTGCCTGCTCAACAGCAAATTTATGATACTTAGTATCTGCATGGTGATCAAAGCTCTCTAAAGCTTTCTTCCAGTAAGTAAATGGCTTACTAACCAAGGCTCCAAGTTCTTGCTGACCACGACCGCCATGCTTTTTTCCAAATAAAACACATACTTTGCAAAGTGCTCCCTGCATGACGTTTGAATATACAAGCCATGAGTACCTGGTAGTCCAATGGCGTTGAAAAGAAAGTTTCTTTTTACCAGTGATAGTGACTGGAAATTTAAATGTATCCGGAGGGGTCCAAAGCTCTTTTAATGCTCTCAGCTTTTCCTCGTCATTGCTTGGAGGATGACATACGTAGAGCGCAATATCATAACCCGTCCTGGCTGCGGCTGCGGACGTAGCCGAACACAAATCCATCCTGGCTGTAACAAAGACATATTTGACTAAAACAAAACAACAGCACATACCCATCTTCAAACAGCTTTTTGGTCATATTTAATTGTAAGAATAATAATAATAATTTGTGACTCTAATACTCTAATCCATACTATAATTAAATCGTAAGCGTTCCGTTTCTGTAAGTACATAAATATTTACAAAAAAAAAACAATTCATACGCACTATAATTATGTTACTGAGGTCAATAAAATAGTTATTAAAATTTTTGTCTGTTTGTCTGTGCGTTTGACCACGCTAATCTCAGAAACGGCTTAATCGATTTGTATGCGGTTTTGTTTAACATTTTAGTTTATGTTTCATTCCAATCGGTTCATAAACTAAAAAGTTATGTTAAGAATAAGAATTTTCAACTAAAAATTAAGTCTACGCGAACAATGTCGCGGGCACCAGTTAGTTGTTAGTTAAATATAATTGTATTTCTTTCTGTTAAAAGGCGAAATGATTTTATAACACTTAGGTACACGTCGCATATACACTGAAATTACCATTTGTCAAATATTTTATGCTCACGGCAAAACATTTGTTTACAGAAATTCTCTGGGAATAAAAATAAGAGCAGGATAAAAGTTTTTAAAATTCTAGTAACTGGGTTCCTTCCTAATAAAATAAACAAGAGACTTACCTTTCTTCACTTCATCGTCATCAGTATCTGTGGATGGCCCCGCTCTATTTATTCCTACTTCTTCAATATGACAGGATTCCACATTGTCTTTTGATAAAAGTTCATTGGGATTTGGTCTCTCTTTCTTAGAAAAAAAACTCAAAAGAGATACCTGATTTGATCGTTTCATACTTTTTAAATGCGACACTTCTTTCTGTATTAAAACAACTGACAACTGCGCAACGCGAAGAGACAAAATAGACTAAACTAGATTCTAGCTTGGTATGGTGCGCGCGGCCGAAACGCGGGCGGCGGCGGCGCGCCGCGGCGGGGGCACTGCCCATTCCCCCGCTCCCCGCACTGTGGCGGACTTAAGAAACTATCGTATTCTACAATCGGCGCGGTGCAATGGGGGGGGTCCGGACCCCCAAGAACCCCCCTTATATACGTCCGTGGAGTTTTCTCTATCTAACACCGTTTAGTTTATATTTCCAACTATGACAGTAAAGGAGATACAATATTTTCTATGAGACCAATAAACCGTTCCGAAAAGAGAACTTTTGATTGTTCCCAAAACCGAACAAATTAGCTTGAGGAGTTGAAACCAATTATCTGAAAACTAGCTTTGTGGAGATACAGCATATTGACACATCACGCGACCCGCACTTGGCACGGATAGCTGCCGATACTTGAGACCAATACGCTGTGTCTAAAACACGCTGGTTCCAATGGCAAAATAGCTTATTTGTGGGGTTGTCCTAGCAGTATGCTATACTTTAATTTTCAATGTTATTGCAGAAGTATTCTTTTTTGCAGTTCCTTTGGGAAGTAACCAAAATAACAAAGTTCGTTCGTTCGATATAACTCGACGAATGAAATTGATTGAGTGCTAAAGCCAAAATACTGTATCTGTAGATACAACATATTGCCATAATAGGGAGTCCAGCCCGCGAACATATTTATTGAAAATTGATAAATTGTCTACGGCTTAAAAGGTAGTGCATCACTGTCTTAATTAATGAAATGTTAACGGCCAAAACATTGTCAAATTATGTATTGCGCAATATTATTACGAAATACTCGGAACATTTTACTGACTAAATTAAGCAAATATGAATTACAAGGTGTTTGGCGAAATTAAATTAAAAATGATTATTACATGGAAAAGTAAAGTTTTTTTTTAATATTGGGGTAGGTACTCGTACATAGAAGAGATATTAAAAACGTGCTGTTTTAAAATGTACGATTGAATCACACATTATTTGGAAATACCTTTATGTGAGTTTTTCGCTGTTGAATTATTATTTTATGTGACTACAAAAGCCCAACTGCTCTGAGCCAGTGGGATTATGGCATTCCCCGCATGGGAAAGACGGAGGGAATGAGATTGGGAAGAGGTATGTTTTCAGGTATCTGGCTGTTTAGATCTGGTCATCAAACACAGCTAAAGCCATTTAATTCATTTATCAGGTTATTTAGTATCTAAAGAAAACATTAAAGCAAGGATTCCCGACAGATCGACAGCAAGGCAAAATAATTTATTACGATAGAAATAAAAATGATTTACATAATATTTTAAAGTAACAACCATGGATGAAAAAAAATAAAATCCTGGTCGTAGAACAAATTGGTTTTGCTGGATTCATACTTATCTGTTTAAAGCGGCTTGGTTAAAGTTTTGAAGAACTAAACTAGCAATAACAAAAAGTCAATCGCAATCTCAATGCAAACAAAAAGTAGCTTTCTAACCTCAAAAAAGATTGGGAACCCTAGAATTATGGTAGGTATGGAAATATAAGATGTTGAGAACCCTAGAATTATGGTAGGTATGGAAATATGAGATGTTGGGAACCCTAGAATTATGGTATGTATGGAAATATAAGAGGTTGAGAACCCTAGAATTATGGTAGGTATGGATATATAAGAGGTTGGGAACCCTAGAATTATGGTATGTATGAAAATATAAGAGGATGAGAACCCTAGAATTATGGTAGGTATTGAAATATAAAAGGTTGAGAACCCTAGAATTATGGTAGGTATAGAAATATAAAAGGTTGGGAACCCTAGAATTATGGTAGGTATGGAAATATAAGATGTTGGGAACCCTAGAATTATGGTAGGTATGGAAATATAAAAGGTTGGGAACCCTAGAATTATGATAGGTATGGAAATATAAAATATTGAGAACCCTATAATTGTGGTAGGTATGGAAATATAAACGATTGGGAACCCTAGAATTATGGTAGGTACGGGAATAAAAAAAATAATTATTGTTATTTTATGATTTTTTTCCCGTTTCAGTAATGTTTCATGCAATGTTTATATAGTAGACTGGCAGCATTTCACCATCGCTACACTGATAGTACCTATCCACTACTTTGATATATGGTCTGATATTAAATAGTGTTTGTACGACACGATTTTGTGATACATATCTTCATATCTCCTACTGTAAGATGATAAATATTTGAACAATATTGACTCTAGAATAAACGTGCGTTATGAAATGTCACTAACTAGAAACGAAGTTTTTACCACAACCGGAATCTTGGGTTAGCTGTTCGATTTTTACGAGATCTGAACTAATTCGCACAATTAATAAATGCAACGAATATACAGGGTGTCCGGGATGATTCTACATGATGGTAGAAGTAATAAAGACGATTAAATTTATTCGAAAAACCATTTTTTTTCCAATAAAAACATAATTTTCCATAGAAGAATATTTATTTTCACATACAAACAATTCAACTTTTTTTACCTAAAAACTACCTTAAAACGTTGGAATTTTGACACAAGTTTTTAAAAATCATTTTTACTTGTACTATCATGTAGAATCAACCCCCGAAGTTAACGCACTTTACCCCCGGACACCTTGTATTACAAATGTGTTTCTATAAAACCATTTATTTACTAGTAGGTAGGTACCTACAACATAGAATCACCCTCCGAAGTTAGCGCACTTTACCCCAGGGCACCCTGTATGTATATATAGAAGAATCTACCTACCTAATTTTAAACATTAGGTAAATAATACATAAAAAAGGGCTTAAAAATAATTTGTATCAGTAAGATAATAATGAAAATTAAGTTTCGGAAATGAAAAATAATGCCTTTTAGTAGTATTTTCGTATAACCCGGATAATTTTCCTTCTTTTCTTCACGCCATATTTTGACAAAATAATATTAAAATAGTTGTTTCCGTTAGTTTTCTTAAATATAAATTTTTAAATTAAGCCCAAAGTAACAACCTAAAACTTATTGTCATCAAAGGTAGATATTTTGCCTAAAATAAGAGAAGGCAAAAAAAACTAACCTTAATTCTCTGACATCAATAAAAATGGCGGGAACAATCGATTTTGATTTTTAACGAAATAACTATCAAAATGTTTTGTTTCCATTTCGGGAAACTGATAAACTTAATTCTTATTGCATTATTTTACCTAACATTTTTAATTTCATCAGAATTTTTATCAATAAATAAATTAAAAACTTGGGGATGTTCTAAGGCTGAATGAGGCGAGCCCCCCGTAAGGCGATGGGGAAGAGGATGGTTGAAAAGTACGTGAATGTTCAGATCTCTTTACTAATCAAGAAAAGTTTCACAATGCGTAACCTAACGTATCTTCCACACTGGGAGGAGGCGCTATATCAATATAATATGCACACCAGTTAAAAATCACGGGATATTATAATTGTAGAATTTGTGAAGCAAGAATTTATAATACATTTACCTCAAGATGATTGCATTTCTTAATAATAATTAGAGACGGTCAGAAAATTACCATTCGAATGAACACTGTTCGTAAAATTCAAAAAAAATATTTTCAGATTTAGATTTGTCAAAAATGTGAACAAAAGCAATACACATTTCAAACATAAATTTATTATTATAATTTATTAATATAAAATAAAAATACCGTTTTATTGAATTAATATTTATCAGTTCCAATTCTGAAAATTAAAAGTTGAACTCGAATTATTTAATATTTTACATCACGTTATTATGTTTATTCCAGAAGGTTAAATATAGTGATTATATATTTTTTAATTTCTCCTGCAGGTAATAAATAATAAGAATGAAATTTGGAAGTTTCAACGAAGTCGGTCGAATAGTTTTTGAGTCTACATGGGACAAATAAACAAACAAACACACAAACATCTATATATGCAAGTACTTAAACAAGCACGCTAAATGCTATTAAATTAAAACATTGAACAGTAAACACATCTGATATCAACAATTTCTATTTAATAGTTTCTATCGTAACATCGGAATTAATTGTTTACAAAAAATCAAGGTAAACGTGTGTAGGTCTCATTATTAAACATTTCTACACTGGTTGCAGCGCCACCATGTCTAACTTAGGGGTATAAACTCCCCACCACCAGATATGAGCACCTTCCAACCAGATAGCGTCGCTGATACCAGTAACACCCCGATATTCGTGCAGAGCGGTCCTGTCTAGAGGCTGTAATCTGCGTAATTACTACTTATCTTCTTAGTCATTGTAATATTTTACAATACATTATATATTTTTTTTTTGATAATTGAGTGAAGATTGTTAAAAAAAGTTTTGTTTAAAATATTATTTTTAGTAGTGATTTTTTTTGTGATTTCTCCACTGGAGGCTGAAAATTTAAACATTTTATGCAGTAAGTTTTATTTATTTTTTAATGTTATAATGTGGATTATTTTCTTATAAATGTATATATTCGTTTGCTCAAAATCTTAAATCTCGGAAAGTTCTTCACCGATTGCTTCGAAATTTTTACACAACATTGCATTCGAATACGCATGTGTTTTTATAAATATATTATATAGATATCATCTGTGATACGTTAAAACAAGCATATTTTGTAAAACAGCGTAATCTGCTGGACAAACATGTTTTTTTTTTAAAACAGCGCCATCTAAAAAAGTAAAACGCGCTATTTGTTTTCTATCTGCACAAACAGATTGAACCACAGCAACGCGTGGCGGGGTACATCTAGTTATAAAATTTTCTTAAAAATAAAAATGTTAATATTCGTTTGTTCAAAATCTTAAATTTCGGAAAGTTCTTCACCGATTGCTTCGAAATTTTAACACAACGTTGCATATATACCTATATTATACATTTATATAAGTCATCCGTGACACGTTAAAACAAGTTTTTTTTAAAACAGCTGAATCAGTTGGACAAACATTTTTTTTTAAAAAATAAAATAAAAACAGCGCCATCTATTGGACGTAAAAACAACACGCATTATTGTTTTCTATCTGCACACACATACTGCGCCACAGCAACACATGGCGGGGTACAGCAAGTTTTATAATAAATAAATTACAATAGCAAAAAAGTTTCTTGAAATTTATCGTTTAATAACACTATGCTACAATCGAAATTCTATTCAATTGAACTTAAGCGATAACGGAAAAATATTATCTTTTCTTAGAAAACAATTACTCTGTGATTTGACATATTATTATTTTGTTTTTTAACTAATAATTTTTTTTCACCATCTGGTTTAGCTTAAATCAAGCTGATGGACTTGAGCCAAACGAAACCGGTTGGTGACAAAATTTTTCAATAAATTAGTGTTTGAAAAAAAGTGGTAGTTTCATTTAAAATGAATCGTCATAGTTTGTAAACATTTTTAATATTCTCGTTTCATGTAGGTAGGTGACAGGATACCTCATCAAAATGACAATTCAACATACCTTTTAAAAGTGATAACTAAAGTTTAATCGCGAAAAAAATATTGTGCTATATCATCAGTTTTATAACCTATAACCAACAAATATTCTTGAACATGAACTTGAACAAAAAATCTTTTTATTTCTAACAATTATCTTTTTGTAGTATAAGTCTATGAAAGTGGATTGCATGACAGATTTATTTTTAAAATCTAGACTAATACCCTATTAAAACTAAAATACAGTAGCACAAGGCAATGAACCTGAAAAAATATGTTATTAGACTTTAAAAGTGAAATTTTTTTGGTCTGAAAATGTAGTTTCGATTTGACGTAAAGGCGTCGCAGCCAGAGTTGACGTGAATACAGTTATTACACAGAGGGATTGCTTGCATACAGCAATTTAAAAAACTTGTTTTATTTTTTACTTGAATAACGCACAAGAGTCCTAACTGCTTTCAACCCTCTGGAGTGGGAATGTCGTGAGGCTGAAGGTAGTGGAAAGGGGAAGAGAATGGCCGGAAGTACCTGGCTGTTCAGATCTGGTCACCAAACACTGCTAAAACCATTTCAAGCACCGTTTCAATACTGTATGGTGAGATTGGTGAGAGTATCTTACATTCGTGAATTAGCACATTTTAATCAAATTAAATTTACTTGTACACGCCGGGATTTGAATCTGCGACTTGCGAATTGACAGTCAAGGGCCGTCATTATTCAACCTAAAAAAAGAAAATTCCAGTGCATATGAAAAAAAAAAATCAATTGAAATTACACAATAAATTGAAGAACTTTTCGAATATTCAAATTGCATCAGCGGATACTTAAGATAATACTTTATATTTTGTGGTTACACTCGCTGTCATTTTTTGGCTAAAACAGTAATCGGCTGTAAACAAGACAAAGAGCTGTTTCTTAGTGACGAATCGAAAGGACATCACTGTAGGGAGTGAATTCATAACCCAATACAACATAAGTTTGTGATCTTTGGGTCAACTTTAATTGCGTGACCTTTATATAGGTGTATATTATAGTTAATGAAATTAAAAAAAAATCGGATTAAATGAGTACAAAGTTGATGAATGTCATATTTTGTCGAGGTACTACCAAAATATGACATTCATCAACTTTGTCATTACAAAATATGACAAAGTTGATGAATGTCATATTTTGTCGAGGTTTGCACTAACGCCATTGAACTCTTGTAACGCTAGTGAACGTGAAATAAAGGACAACAAAAAGATTAAGGTGAAAAGTGTGACGGATTAGTTAGATAAAAAAAATATAATACTGGAACAATTATATTACATATCTAACGAATCAAAATCACGGGCAAAACGGGGAAGTACAACTAGTTAGATTTAAACTAATAAATAAATAGGCTTTGTTCAGAATTTATCGAAATCAGATGCAGAGAATAATTTTCGTCTTATTTTGAATGTCAAGTGTCCAAAATTACATTACGAAGTAACAAAATTAAAGTGTGGGAAAAGGGGGTGGGAGTATTTTGTAAATCTTACATAGACAGCGACATTCCTCTTTATGTGAATGTCAAGTGTCCAAAATTACATTACGAAGTAACAAAATTAAAGTGTGGGAAAAGGGGGTGGGAGTATTTTGTAAATCTTACATAGACAGCGACATTCCTCTTTATGTGAATGTCAAGTGTCCAAAATTACATTACGAAGTAACAAAATTAAAGTGTGGGAAAAGGGGGTGGGAGTATTTTGTAAATCTTACATAGACAGCGACATTCCTCTTTATGTGAATGTCAAGTGTCCAAAATTACATTACGAAGTAACAAAATTAAAGTGTGGGAAAAGGGGGTGGGAGTATTTTGTAAATCTTACATAGACAGCGACATTCCTCTTTATGTGAATGTCAAGTGTCCAAAATTACATTACGAAGTAACAAAATTAAAGTGTGGGAAAAGGGGGTGGGAGTATTTTGTAAATCTTACATAGACAGCGACATTCCTCTTTATGTGAATGTCAAGTGTCCAAAATTACATTACCAAGTAACAAAATTAAAGTGTGGGAAAAGGGGGTGGGAGTATTTTGTAAATCTTACATAGACAGCGACATTCCTCTTTATGTGAATGTCAAGTGTCCAAAATTACATTACCAAGTAACAAAATTAAAGTGTGGGAAAAGGGGGTGGGAGTATTTTGTAAATCTTACATAGACAGCGACATTCCTCTTTATGTGAATGTCAAGTGTCCAAAATTACATTACGAAGTAACAAAATTAAAGTGTGGGAAAAGGGGGTGGGAGTATTTTGTAAATCTTACATAGACAGCGACATTCCTCTTTATGTGAATGTCAAGTGTCCAAAATTACATTACGAAGTAACAAAATTAAAGTGTGGGAAAAGGGGGTGGGAGTATTTTGTAAATCTTACATAGACAGCGACATTCCTCTTTATGTGAATGTCAAGTGTCCAAAATTACATTACGAAGTAACAAAATTAAAGTGTGGGAAAAGGGGGTGGGAGTATTTTGTAAATCTTACATAGACAGCGACATTCCTCTTTATGTGAATGTCAAGTGTCCAAAATTACATTACCAAGTAACAAAATTAAAGTGTGGGAAAAGGGGGTGGGAGTATTTTGTAAATCTTACATAGACAGCGACATTCCTCTTTATGTGAATGTCAAGTGTCCAAAATTACATTACGAAGTAACAAAATTAAAGTGTGGGAAAAGGGGGTGGGAGTATTTTGTAAATCTTACATAGACAGCGACATTCCTCTTTATGTGAATGTCAAGTGTCCAAAATTACATTACGAAGTAACAAAATTAATGTATGGGAAAAGGGGGTGGGAGTATTTTGTAAATCTTACATAGACAGCGACATTCCTCTTTATGTGAAGGTCAAGTGTGTAAAATTTCATGAATCTTGGAATAAAACTGTAGATTTGTATAAAAATCAAATCCACGCAGCCCGCCACTGACACTCTTTTGTAAAAAATTAGACGGATTAAATTTATATCAAAGTTATACCACAACAATAAATAAATTTAAAAACAATAATATTTATGAAATAAAATAAAATAATTCTACGATTCAACTGATGATTTATGCCATAAATAGCTAAAAACGAACATTCAGTTCTTACGTAACCTTTATAATAATTCATAAAACTTTTTTCTATCGATTTGCTCGTTTAAATTTTTAATTTATATTGGACTTAAATATAATACACCTTATAATGAACATCTAAAAATTTCCTAGTTACATCGGTATCAGCTGAATTAAGATGTTCAATATTAGGTATTTAACAAATGGTAATTATGAATCTTAACACGAAAATCAATAGAGAAATGACTTTATTTCAGGAAAGCAGAGCAGCGTTTTCAATTTCTTTATAATTTATTGCTTAGATCTTAGAATTCATCATATTTTTACAAGAATAAGCCGTTCAGAGGTATATATTGCGTCAGGTTTCTATAAAATGTTCGTAGAACTATGAACAATAAATTAACAATCGAATTAATATTATTAGAAATGCATGTATACAGTTGATTAAATGTAAGTGACCGCTGAGACAAGTCCAACAGATTTATGTCCACGATTCTTTATAGACTAACATAAATATATTTTTCTCTCGGCTGCTTATGATACAATATGATAATCATTTCTCCTACTAGTTTGTTACTGTATTTTTATAATAAATTTACTGTTTTTTCTTATCGTTCTCATAAATTACAAATAATTGAACTGCTTTTGTAAATATATATAATATTTCAATTTAGCTACGTTTGTATTCATATATTATATTATTTATTTATTTTTTATTTTTTTTTTTTTTTTATAGTGAATACCTCACAAGAGTCCCAACTGCTCCCGTCTGGAGCCAGTGAGACTATGGCATCCCCATTTGGGGGATGTTGTGAGGCTGAAGGTAAGTGGGGAAGGGAAAGAGGAAGGTGGGGAAGTACCTGGCTATTCAGATCTAGTCACTAAACACGGCTAAAGCCATTTGGAGCAACGTTTCAATTCTGAATGGTGGTCTTAAACCAGGGCGATACTGGTAGTATCTTCCACTCTGGAACGTGCCGCAAATATACTATATATTATTTTAATTAATTAATTGTGAAATAACACAAATTAATCAAATAAAATTTATTTGCGCACGCCGGGTTCGAACCCGCGACCTTTATAATAGTTTCTTCCACTAGTTTGCTACTTTTTGTTTTTTTTTTCACCCAAACACACTAATTTCGGTTGCCTGTTACAACTGAATAAAATTTGCTTTGAATTTTCATAATTGGAACTGATCGTTGATTCAAGAATTCAGACAAGCAATAAAGTACCTACGTCCTACATGTATAATAATGTAATATTTTTAACAGTAAATTATTTGATTTGCCATTTTCCACTTTGGAACTGATTTGTTGAGAATTCAGACTGTCCAGTGTTCTTTGTAATTTTGTAGTGAAATATTTTACCAGACGACATAGAGCTACACAATTAGAGACGCTAGTGCGTAGCTCGTCGAAATATGTTCCACTATTAAAATGCGATGAGCGGTGCGCCTAGGCCAGATTCGGTAGTTTTTGTTAGAGACTTGGGAGGGTTGGAGGTCAGTTGGAGGTAAAAAGTAGAACCTATTTTTTCGCTTCACGTCTCATCTAAACATAATTCATCAATGCTAGACGTTTATTTTTATTCTGTACTTGGAAAGTGTAATGTTTTTAAATTTTTATGTACAAATTTCTCAATTTTTACATTGGCAAGTCAACTTACATCAAGTGATTTTTTCTTTGGTAACAGGGTAACGACAACTAGAAATCAAATTAAAAAAATTAATGTGGTAGGTATTTTAAAAATTTATGAATACATTGGTTGTAAAAGTTATATATATATTTTTTTTGGATACAGTATAGTGTCTTGTGATCATTTCAAATAATTACTACCTCCGTGACCAGACTGGTAGCTGTACCCTCAGTATCGCTCTGGTGAAAACTACCATTCAGTATCGAAATGATGTTTGAAATGGCTTTAGTAGTGTTTAGTGTTTAACGACCAGATCTGAGTAGTCCACTGGCTCCGGGCATTTAGGAATCTTGTGACAGGTTCAAATTTAAAAAGATGATCGGTTTTTAGCATTGTGCACAGTGGTGACCGGGTATGTCATCAAAATGACAATTCAACACACCTCCAAAAAGTGATATAAAGTCATGAAAAGTGATGAAACAAAAATTAGGTTAAATAGTTTACACAGGTAACTATTAAGCCTAGTTTTTGTTTCATCGCTTTTACTGACTCTACGAGTATATCACTTTTTAAAGGTGTGTTGAATTTTCATTTTGACGAAATATCAGGGAACCATCGACCAAATAAGAATGTCAATCTAATATAATATTATACAACACTAGCGCAGACGCGTGAAAAATCACGGGATTGTAATCTCGACGAAACGTGTTCCACTATGTAGTTCCGTAGGTAGTTCGGCGTTTGATCGTTGGAGGTCAAATTACACTAATTAGAGGTAACAAATAGGAAACATTTTTTTCGCTTCGTGTCTCATCTAGATATAATACATCAGTGGGAATAGTCTGTATTCCCGACAAATCAATTGCAATTTTGAAATTGATAATTCAATTTTTTTTATGAAAATATTATATTAAAGGTAGGTAACTTATCGCTTGTCTGAAATCTCCAAACAAACACTTCTAATTTTAAAAATGAAATTTAAATTTGAAGCAAAAGTTCTAGAGTTCATTGAACCAGGCACAAATGAAATTAGTATTTTTAATTGTCCTGCAATAGGAATCGAATCGAAGTCAGAGGTGAGTATCACAACGTGATCGTCTATGTCATCTTTGGGAATACTTGAATTTGAAATATTGTTAATTTATCCAAAATCTGGTAAAATATTCGTTTTCCAGTTAAAAACGGGCCAAAGGCTTGACTGAATGATTTGACAAACTATCAGTAAAGCACGAATATGTTATGAGAAAGTCGGAACACGTGTTCTCCAAAATAATAATCCTGAGGCAACCTGCGTTAAACTGCAAATCACATGTGCGCACACCGGAGTCCCGCCTTTATTTCTACCTACGCATCAAACGCATAAATTTAATTGTCCGTACAGTTTGGTTGTAGCTTGGTGACAGTCGGCACGTTTCCATTCCCTATCTCCCCTATCATCATGATTGAACCCATGTCAAATCAGGCCATCCGGTACAACGTGGCCCTTCACAATAAACATTAAATAATATTGTGAAAGATTGTTACGTGGGGTTACGTTGGGTCAAAAAATAATCACGAATTAAAAATATACACTCTTTTTTTTCTACAGGGTTCATATAATGCATTTTCAAAATCTATACAAATAAAAATATACACTCGTTTTTTTCTACAGGGTTCATATAATGCATTTTCAAAATCTATACAAATAAAAATATACACTCGTTTTTTTCTACAGGGTTCATATAATGCATTTTCAAAATCTATACAAATAAAAATATACACTCGTTTTTTTCTACAGGGTTCATATAATGCATTTTGAAAATCAAAACAAATAAAAATTTAAATAAAATACTTTTGTTTTAAAACCACGAGTTTTTAATAATTTTTAGAACCGACCGGTTTCGCTTAACTCAAGCATCTTCAGGGTACAAATTATTACTGTAATTTATGTAACTGATCAGTAATAATTTGTACCCTGAAGATGATTGAGTAAAGCGAAACCGGTCGGTTCTAAAAATTATTAAAAACTCGTGGCTTTAAAACAAAAAGTATTTTATTTTATTTTATTAAATATGTCAAACCACAAAGTGATTGCTTTCTACAATTATGAAAATTTAAATGTTCGTTTGTTTAAAATCTTAAATCTCCGAAAGTTTTTCACCGATTGCTTTGAAATTTTGACACAACGTTGCATTCGAATATGAGTGTGTGTTTTATATACCTATATTATATAGACGGCAACACCCTCTAATATTTTCTTTCTGCATAGACAGACTAAGCCACAGCAACGCCTGGCCGGGTACAGCTAGTAAAAAATATTTGTAAAATCTGACAAAACATGGTTTTTTTTTTGTAAATGAAAGGTGATAATAATTGGTTTACCGAGATTGTTCAAAAGTAAATAGGTGTTACTTTCTATCTATAATATATAGGTATCAGTAAAATATTTATTTATCATTTTACATATTATTTTTGTAATAAATATTTATAGCCGCATATTTAGCGGTAAAACAAGTATGCGATTTATAGTCGCATACTTGGTGGTAAATCTATACGTAAAATTTATAGTCACATACTTGATGATACATCTATATTTATAAAGTCATAAATAAACTCATAAAGTCATCTATATGTAAGCTCTGAAAATTATTTAAAAAACATTTTATTCTGCTATTTAATACATGGCGGGGCAAAAGTAATCACCCTATTCAAAAACGCTATAACTTTTGCAAATGGCGCCAAAAGTCAATTCGGTTTTAACGTTTGTGAAGTAAACAAACGCAGAATATAAATCAACAAGACGTGAATCGATTATGGATTAAATAAACAAATTTCACAATCAGTACTAAAGTTTATCATTAAAAAAAAATTACAGCAAGAGAACATCGGGTGATTAATTTTGCCCCACCCTGTATGTTATAGACATGAAAAAAATCACGGTGTCTCTTTAAATGTAACTTAAGCATTTGTCGAGAGATTTTTGCACTATTTCGAACGAATCGTGTTTTATTAAATATTTTCACCATTTTCGCTCAATTTAAAAAAAAAATTAACGTGCTCCCTCTAAAATTCTATTTCTCCCTTTCAAACGAATACTACTGGGCCTTAATTATCTCTGCACTTGAATGAGATACAGAGTCGAATAAAAGTCGATATAATGGAGTTTTTCTTAAAAGTAACAATGTGGTATACGGCAGTGAATGGTGGAAGTCGAGAACGATGAAGACATGGCACGATAAAGTGAAACAAAAGCTTTCAAAACGTTAAGTTTTCCATTTATAACCCCGAGCAACGCCGGGTATACGTCAGTTAGTTGTAAATAAAATCTTAACCAAAATACATAATTGCGTGTATGCTTATAAACACTAATAAAATATGGCACAAGAAATATTTATAAGAATGAATTAAATTTATATTATTATTGTTAACATTAATAATTACTGTTTCTCACAATCTAGTCTCACTTGTTTTGAGGTCAAGAAGATCGATTTTGATCGTTTTTCTTTAGGATATTTGCCTTGACATATAAATCTATGGATGAACCTATCTTGTAAATAATAAAAAATGGAGCAAATAAAAAAAAATCTATTACTTGTCAGCTTTATCACCCGACCACGCCTGAGAACATTTATTTTTTTGTGGTATTTTAAATAGGTACAATAGTCCTCATTTTTTTTTACATTAAATCCACACAGGAAAATAATTTCCCTCAGGGCCTATGTCATCTTTGGGGATGCTGTGAGGGTAGGGTCCTTTTAAGGAGAGGAAGTGGGTAGGTATGAACCAGGGCATCACGCATAAATCACCAAATTATCGAACCATTTGGGTTGACCTATGCAGACCTGGCAGAGTTGATGGTTATCGAATAAATGGTTTCCGGGGCGGCGGTACTCAAACTCACCTCCCGAATTGTAAATACAATACATTTCTAATCAAATCCTTTTTTTAGAATTAATCAATAACAGATTTTCGCAATTTAAGTTAAAATTTGTTTATTTATTTCTAATTTTATTTCTGCCTTTAATTCGCCAAATAATTTCATCGCTCCGTAAATAAACGACTTTTCACACTGGTTTTTCTTTCCTGAAGGGTTGTCTAATTTAATTTCTTTTCCTCGTCTCTTGTGAGTATGTGCTGTAGGTTTTTTTTTAATTTTTCTCTGGTTTTTTAATTTGGTGTATGACCATTCATTATTTTGTAGATTAAAAAAAAATAATTCGTTTACACAAATTATAACAAGATAATAACCTCTTTAAATATTATCTAAGCAGACGCCATCGTGACGTCGTGTCAGTTATTTTTTACAATCGTACTAAAGTCAATTTATTAGTGACTGATAGTGAAGCTTCCATGCTTGCGTACGGTATATTTTAAAAACCCTGATAGTGAAGCTTCCATGCTTGCGTACGGTATATTTTCTGCTTATGGTGACGATAGTAGGACGATTTTTATTATTGACAGATGAAATTTTAGAGCAAGGGAATAGGAAAGTAACATATCATCACTGCTCTTTGAATTTTATTGTTAAAAATCAACCAGTAAAAAACAATGTTTTTTTGCTTAAAAAATATTTTAAATGATTGCTTAAAATATACTTTTTTTATTGACTGGATCTTAACTGCTGTGAACTTTTAAAATGTCTTATAAAACTTTTTTGGTTTTACTGAGGGTTGAATCTTCCTCCCCAGGGACGTAGTCAAGCACGCTAACAACTGAGCCAAATCCTGATTGGATAGATCCGACATTTATTTCGTATTTCAACCGCTGTAATATCATCCAATTTCATAGAAATGCGCATATATCCGCGTGTGTATGCGTGATTACCACCAAAAGTTGAAAGAATGCATTGTCATGGACGACAAGTCTATTTGCCGAGTTTCAGCTCGATCGGGTGTAGGAAAGTGGATAAATTTACACAAGTTAACATTCAAGAAAGTAAAAGTTAAATTAAAATTGCATTTAAAGACATTCATGTCTGAAAAGGCTCATATATGCAGATATGTATAGAAATGCATATTTTCCGATGTCTAGTTAATTTGAGAATTAAAAAATAATATGTAAATAATAAACAGAAGTGTATTAAAAGTGACAAATTATTTTTTCAACCAACTATTTTGGTAGCTGGAGAAAAGTTAGTGATATGTTTTTAGATTCAATGGGAATTGTTTTGATGATAAAAATATGAATAAAACGAGTTGTGAACGAGGAGAAAAATGAGTATTGCTAATTTATTAAAAATCTCTTCAATTTATTGGTAATCCGGTTAAAAACAAGATTGCAGGCCGTTTCCTGATAAGTAAATTCTTAACATATCAGAACTCGTGTTCTGACATCGTGATAATGTGATCGTATTTTACAAAAAGTTAATAGATAATAAACACCTCTGCCACAGGTCATCCCAAGTGTTTCGCTACGTTTGGTGATTTAGCAGGGGTGCCCGGGTTCGCCAGCTGGTTTGGGAACACCGTTTGACCTCTCCAACTGTTCTCTCGACCCATCGCCTTGGGCCGCAGTATGAGGGATATGCCCATATGTCCGTCACTCGTAGACACACTGATTCCTAGATTCCTACCCAACCCTCATTTCCTTTACCTTCTCAGAACTTCCTCTCCTTCCTTTCCTTAAAAACGATCCTCCACACAGCATTCCAAAAGATGACACATGGCTTGAGGGAAATTATTTTTCTCAGGGCTTCCTGTGTGGGATTACCGCACCAACGTTAAGGCGACAGAATACTCTAATAACGGGGGGCTTGCTCGACGCTTACATTTCTCTGATGAACGTGTTACAAAAATCTCAAATGTTTCTAAAGGGATCCCTACGGCTATAATTTATTTATATTGAAGATTAATAAAAACAGTACCACACAATTAAAATATTTTATGTAAAACTAATAAAATATAATACCCAAAATAATCATCATTTAAAATTATTAAATTTTTTTATGAATTACCGACAGATGTTAAAGAAGCTAAAAGTCTTGCTACTTTTCGTGGGTTATGTCTAAATACTATAAAGAATTATTAACCATAAAATTAGTGGTAAACACCAGATTTTATTTTTCTAGACGATGAATTAGTAACTTCCCGAGGGATTCCTCTAGGTCATTAATAATAAAAAAGAAACCCCACGCAAAGGATTTTCTAGGCCTGCTAGAGAAAAGTCGACTGTAGATCCCGTCCATTACGCCGGGCCGCCCGCCGAATATTGTTTTACACGACTTCACCACTTAGGTCGTTAAGATTCCCACTTTGATTTATATATTTGATAGGGAAAATTCACAGGTGAGCTCAATACACCAGAGCCGCGGGTCGCATATTTTTGTGCTTGTAAGAATCTAATTAGTAAGACGGTATGCATTTTTTCTACTAGATGTATGAAAAATAAACTTGTGTGCATCTGAATAAATAACAAACTAGCAAAAAAATAAATAAGCCCCTCAAAGTCATAAATGAAACCTATATTATAATAGGTGATTTAAAAAAAGACAACGAACGTCGTATATTAATTGAGATGTTTTCTTTTGTTGATAAATACATTCTTTAGTATTTTATTTCAATGATGTTGTTATTTTTATTCTGTAATATTATTTATTCATAACTTCACTCGTCGTGACAGTTTACAATCTATTGTGACAATGCCCCAATTCACAATAATTAACAATGCTTCAGTTCAACAAAAATGTGACCCAAAAAAATATTTTGTATGGGCATGCAGAGAGACTGTGTTGAGTTAAAATTGTGGAGTAATTTCGATATAATTTTTAAATTTTAAGTTACGCAGCAAATGTTGATACGTCCATGTATTCACACAGATGTATTGCTTACATACAGTATGTACATTAATATCTAAACAAAATCTTGAATATTGATGGGTAGTCCTGAATACACTAACATAGTAACAATTGATTTTATACACAATATTTTCTTTATTGACCGGTCGGTGGCTGAGTTGACACAGCATTTGGGTCCCACCCAGGCGTAGTGTGTTCAATTCCTCGGCTGGCTAAGTCCTCCATCACAACACAAGCAAAATTTTCCGCTTAGTCTGGTGGTAGTCGGAGATTTTCAAATATTGTCAGGTTATGCGTAACCCGGGAATGTTTGTCTTTCATTTAAAAAAAAAAATTGACCTTTTGATTGCTTAATTATTTATTTGCTAGTTTGACGATATTAATGCCGACTTCACACGAAGACAATACAGTTTTATATACCCACACTGGGATAGTACAATAATAATGGAAAAATAAATGGGATAATACAATTCGAAAAGACGGAACGATGCGAAAATGTTCGTTAAGAGCGAGTTCTCAAAAAGTATTGATCCATTTACGCTACATTTTTAAGGCGATGCACTATGTCGTGTAATATTTTGAATCGAGCCGCTATCAATAACACACCTTACGTAGATGGCGATAAGGCTTAAATTCCCGCTTCACACCATCCACCTGTTTTGATTTATGCAATAAAAAAACATGGCCAAATAATGCCTTTTATTTTATTTTGTGGATGTTCAGGCACAAATATTTAAATGTTTTTCGATCATTTTATAAATAACTTAATTTGCCACATTATACAATAAAACCATAACCGAAAATGGGTTCGTAAGTAGGAGATTTTTAACTTTAAAGCAGTTTTCATAGGCCTATACATTATTTTTTTCTGGGCTTATAAAAAGACTAATCTAAAAATACTCGACTATTTCAAAGGCCAGGATGTATTCTACTCGCAGTATTTAATTAAAGCATCTGAAAAATTTCTAGGCGACCAAATTTTCAAATTTTCAATGGGGTCGGGCGCTGTGGTGGGAGTAAGACATTGTCCCGCAAAGATAGCCTGTCATTTTCCGGCCCTCCAAACTTCTTTTCACACTAGGACAATGGGTCCGGAGCTGGGACAATACAATATTGTGAACTACGCATGAGGGCGGCGAACTCCTGTTTCAACTCGGCCATTTTGCATTTCGTTTGTCCGGGTCCGTTAGATCCCGTCTAGGTGGTAGTCGTGTTTGATAGTAGCTTTAATTCCGCCAGAGCGCGCTCATGTGCTGTGGCGCACGAGCTGTCGAATCAGAATGATCAATATTACGCAGTATAATGTTCTATTAGTATTTTCTTTAATTGTTCGTTTTTTCTTAGGGAAGGCACTACAGATTTTCAGCCCGTATGGACTGTACTCCACTGGTAATGATAGTTATCGCTTACCACAAACGACTTGACTTGTTTATTATGTTATATGTAACTTAAGAATTGGAGTGAATAATAATTTTTATTGTAATTTCACATTACTCATAGGCAAACCGCCATCTCCAGACCTAGTTGGCAATGGCTAGGCGTAAGAAGGCTAATTGTGCGGTTAACTAAATACAAAAATTTAAGAAAAACTACAGGCCGCCTCAGAACAGGAAACCCTAGTGAGGAGGACTGTGAAAAAAATACAAAAAATATACTTATATTATACTTTAAACCTACATAATGTACAAATTTTGCTATTGATATTAATAAAAAAAAAAAAAAAAAAAAAAAACTGAACTTGCCAACATACGTCAATTTATAATAAGACGGCCTCCATAGCCCAGTGGTTGATGCCTTTGACATTGGGCTAGAAGGTTGTGGTTGATCTTCATGTATTTTTTCTCTATCTAACTACGTAAGTAACTAACCGTTATGCTATTTCCCCGCAGGGGTAGGCAAAGATGATGAACCGTCACACAACTCTGTGTTGCCACACACTCTTTCTTCATTCACATTATTTTATTTTATTTTTTAATTTTTTTTTATTTGAGACACAAACAGGACATTTAAAGTACATTCTTGTGGTTAGTATAAAATAAATTTACATACAAATATAAATGTTCCTAGACTAATGTGTCTGCAGCAATCACATTTGCACATTCACTATCGCAACAATATCAGTATTTTTTATAAAAAGCTTAAAATTACAAGACATAATAATTTTAAAAATATGTTTAAATTAGGTAGGTATATAATATGTTATTTCTCTGCTTACTAGCAGATTTCTGTGTGTTGGGAACTCTTGATAAAGTAAAAGGTCCTTTACAATAATTACGTTTATTTACGTTACAATAAATTAAGTCTGGATTTAGCTACACTGTTCATTACCCGAGGGTTGGTAATTCTCTGTTTCTAGAAGCTTGAAGTCTGACAAGGATACCCCACAGGCAATTGCTACACTCTAGCGACATCTGTCGGACTCTGGAGTAAGCTTTCTGACTAGTGCCATCTATTGCTTGAATAACCAACTTATTACCATATAATATTTGTTTTGTATTATATTTTTTTTTAGGTAGAGAAATCGTGGAGATATCTCTTGAAAGAAGTAATATTATTTATGAAAATGTCTATGCAAGCATGTGTTTTAGCAATATCGTTGTATGATCGAGACATTCTAGACATAGGGTTAAAATAACTAGTGTTATTGGTAAAAATTTCGGTCCAAAATATGTTAATGTTTCTAGTGAATTTGGGCCTGGCGTTTAACTTGATTTGATGGACTATGTTACTATCTACTTGATTATTCACAATTTTGTAAAACATTAATTAAATCATTTATGTTTCGTCTTTTAACTAGACTATCTAATTTGAAATATGTAAGTCTTTGTTCGTAACAGTCTAGTAGATGGTAGAAACCACGTCGTACTACATCGTCTCATAAATACTCTTCTGTTTATCTGGCTTTTCACTTCATTTGATTCACATTGATCGTGCTTTATGTCGAGATTTGAGACCGCGACTTCCTGCTTGCTAGCTGAGAGGCTTACCCTTACCACGGGGGCCTTTACGATCCGACTCAAGTATTTGATTAAGATGATAGTGGCATGTCTTCCTCGGGCGGCCTCGACTTGTTCTACCATTCACTGTTTCTTCATCTGTTATCCGCACACTCGTTCATCTGTTCTTTTCTATAGATTAAATAAATTTTTGATTAGTGGTGTAAAATAGACCTCTGAGAAGGAGAAGAGGAGATGATACTTGGAAATTGCCTGGCTATTCCTGACCTTACCGCCCTTGCCTCGATTCTATGGTATTTTTAACCTTGAAAATGCTCCTAATATCTATAGTATATCTATATAACATAAAAAGTAAATGTTCGTTTGTTCAAAATCTTAAATCTCCGAAAGTTCTTCGCCGATTGTTTTGAAATTTTGTCACAACATTGCATTTGAATACGCGCACTTTTATATACCTATATTTTTTATATCTCATCTGTGACAAGTAAATACATGTTTTTTTTTAAACAGCGCCATCTGTTGGTCGTAAAAGCAACACGTCCTATCGTTTCTCTATCTGCACAGAGAGTCTAAGCCATAACATCGCGAGGCGGGGTATTATAGCTAGTACTAAAATAAATTATAGTCAGTTGCTTAGGAAATAATATTTCTTAGTATTATTATTTTAACTTGGTTTAACTTACGTCTATGAAATAGCGCGTCTCAAAATCCGTATCAAATGTCATAAATTATCATTTCAAAAAGTAATAAGTACGGTATTTATTTACAGGAAAACCTAGTACGACGCATTTTTATTTGCGGTGAATGTTTATTTAACTGAAGAACACAATACAACTCAGGAATATTTTTGTGTTTTTTTCTTTATATTAAATTTTTTTATAACAATAGAAAAAAATTCTTTTAATGTAAATAGTTTTTCTGGGAAACAACAAAGGATAGATACATACGATTTTTCTAAATATACAGGGTGTTAAGGGACGTATTTGACTTATTTTAACCAGTGAATCTTGACATTTGGAGTAAAAAATGTAACTGAAATTTTGGTCTCCGGTGACATGTTTTTTCATCAAAAACATTGAAAATTAGTAAGAATTGAACAACTTGGGTCCATGTGAGGGTTTGGGCGGATACTGAACCTGAATGACCCAAAATTACATCAACATTTTTTCCTCCAAATAATGGTAGGAATCACCGGTCGAAGTAAGTCAAGTACGTTCCTTAACACCAAAGGAAACTAACCCGTGTAATTGCTTATCGTGAAGGTTTATATGGTCAATTTGGAACATATAATGACCGAATTTTGCACTATAAACTACACTCACTGACGGTCAGACGTAAACTCTCTGACGTACTGCTCCTACACAAAATTATACATGCATCAGTTGATACACCAAACATTTTATCCCAAATTAACATCAATATACCATCAAGAAAATCAACAAGGAGGATGAAAGACATTTTCTATATTAAAGTCTACCACACAAATACAGGATATTTGTCCCCTGTACCGCGAACTTTAAGAAATTATAACATTATACTTGGCTCTAATAATGAAATAGACATTTTTAATGACCAATTTAAACACATCAAAAAAAACGTATTACCTTTAATCATATTAAGCTGATATTGTGATGAATCCCTTTATTTAAAGAGAAGCAACATTGTACCTACCTAATCAGTGTCTCACCAGTACAGGTGTGACAATAACCAATCGTTTATGAACATATTTGTATTTACCTTTTACCCATTCTTATTTGTTATTTACTTCTGCATATTTAGCTTATTAATTTTGTTACTATTTTTGTATTTATCATTTTGTTATTATTATGTATTTAAACATCCATGTATGTAAATTTTTGGGCACCATGCCTGTTTTATGTTCTTTAATAAAAATAAATAAATAAAATAAAATAACACCGTATATATATGTAACAATTTACAAAAACATTATTTTGCTAAAAACAAATGATATTATGAAAATAGTTTCAGACGGCGCACGGCGGGTCACTCGGCATTTTAGCTGGCAAGCTAGGGGTTAAGGAAGTAAAATGAACACACACTATTTAAGCCTCAATTTTTTTTCATTTGTAAAAAAAATTTGATAAAAATGTCGAATTTCATAGCGAGCTACTGTCTAGTATTGACCGATTACGTTGACCTCTAATTTAAAAAAGTTTAGTAAAATTAAAATTATAATGAATTTCCAAGGAAGTTGTTGCTTCTCATGTAGGTACATTAAAAAAGGCTCCATTTAAATTTTATCGGATAACAATTTTTGTTATCTTCAATAAAAAAATGATTACAACAACAGCAGCAAAAAATCTGTTAGGTGATTAAAATATATTGACGTAAGTTTTATGATAAAGACGTCATCAATTTAATAATAAAAATTATCTGGAGAATATAAACCAGTGAAAACAACAATTCGGTACCGAAAAGCCAGGCACTTTTCAACCTCCATGTGCCCCAGATCATTCCCCTTCCCACTACCTTCTACCTCACAATATACCCAATTGGGCATGTCATATTCCTACTA
Organism: Hesperophylax magnus; assembly: GCA_026573805.1. Taxonomy (NCBI): domain Eukaryota; kingdom Metazoa; phylum Arthropoda; class Insecta; order Trichoptera; family Limnephilidae; genus Hesperophylax; species Hesperophylax magnus. The sequence goes on along the minus strand of JAIUSX010000184.1, from coordinate 3,162,429 downwards.
GCTTGGGAGCAATCCGGATATAATACCAATACAAATTCCATAATAACTAACATACTAATTTCTGTTGTTGGTGAATGGGTAAGCAAGTAATGTGAAATATTCCTGTGTAGTGCGTAGCATTATTCAACCTCCACGAACTAATTTTTAAATTTCGAACTACTTATCATAAATATCAGACAAGCTATAAAGTATGCAAAGGTACCAACATTATTTTGTAAATTAAGGCGATGCACTACGTCGTGTAATATTTTAAATTGAGCCGCTATCAATAACAACCCTTACGTAGATGGCGATAAGGTTTAAATTCCCGCTTAACACCATCCGCCTGTTTTGATTTATGCAAGAAAAAAAACATGGCCAAAAAGTTCCTTTTATTTTATTTTGTGGATGTTCATGCATAAATATTTTTTTTTTCGATAATTTTATAAATAACTTAATTTGCCACATTACACAATAAAATCATAACCGAAAACGGGTTCGTAAGTAGGAGATTTTGAACTTTAAAGCAGTTTTCGTAGGCCTTTACACTATTTTTTTCTGGGCATAAAAAGATTTATCTAAAAAATACTCGATTATTTCAAAGGCAAAGATGTATTCTACTCGCAGTATTTAATTAAAGCATCTGAAACAATGAAAAAAACAAATGATTTTGAATTACTACGTATGGCATCGCCTTAATAATTCTTTATTCGAAATGGGTATTTGTTTTGTTCAAATGCTTGAAAGATGCTTAGATGAATTAATAGAGTGAAAATACGTTACTGAGACGTTACGGAAGATGTACTTTAGCGGGCCGTTCATATACATTATTTGAATAGATATCATTTTAAAAAGCGGTGCTACTTTTTTAGTTTGATTAGTATGAATATAACGTGTCTTGTTTTTGGTATGATTTGAGATTTTCACGGCCAAAAGTATTATATTATATTGGGCTACCTCCTTATTTAGCCAACGTTTTGGACAGCATTGTAGTGTACATCAACCCTGATGATGGATACTGCAATGCTGTCCGAAAAGTTGGCTAAAGAATGAAGTAGCGCAACACGGCATAATACCCCTAAAACAAATCACTATAATGTCTTGTTATTTGTTATAAAGACTTTTATAAAAATTGATGAATCATAGAATTTGGGAGGAGTTCTTCGGTTCCTCCGCCCCGGGAACCATTTATTGGATAACCAAGACCTCTGGCATAGGTCACCCCAAGTGGTTCCTACCTAGGGTTGCCAGATTATAATTTGATAAAGGAGGGCAGATGGGTCTAAAAAGGAGGATTTTCTGTAAAAAAGGAGGACATTCAGAAATTAAACGAATTTTTTATATTATTTTACTTTATTTTAATCATATTTAGCTGAGCTGCCAATTTTGGAAAGAAGTTCTTGGTTTTTTAACAAACAATTATAAAAATCTTCACATGTCATGTTTTTGAAGTTGTATTTAGTAAGAATTAAAGATTTAACTGACTGCACACTTAGTCTATTCCTCTCTTTGCTCCACTCATTTATGCGTTATGCGCTTATTCAAAAATTAAACTCGCAGATCTTTAGCAGTCTTTAGCTCACCGGTGCTTAGTCGGGATACACGCCAAACGCGCGCCCAACATTTGTACACGGTTGACACTTGTCACATGAGAACGGGTCGCTTCTACGATTCGTTCTTAAGTTCAACAGCTCGGCTGTGGAACGAACTGCCGGCCTCTGTGTTTCCTCCCTCCTACAACATGGGACTCTTCAAGACCCATGTTCACTCCTTCCTCTCCACAAAAAGACCCTCCACACAGCATCCCCAAAGATGACATAGGCCCTGAGGGAAATTATTTTCTTCAGGGCCTCCTGTGTGGAGTTAATGAGAAACATTTTAATGTTTTCAACACTTTTGAATTAGATTGTCCACTGCTCGTGCAACTTCAAATCATAATATGCTTCATCTTCATCGGATTTTGATTTATGAAATGAAATCAAGTTACAAAATTGATCGTTTAGCTTAACATCGTCAATCTCTACACCTCTGATGTTCAAAAACTCAATGCATGAAACTAAATCATCATATTCTAGGTTTTCGTTCTGTTTCAACAATGTCATCCGCTCAAAACATTTGAAATCTTCCAAGGGTTTTACCCATTCCATCAAGTAATTTTCACAAGCTTTGTAAACACTTCAAAAATCTCCCGCCACTCCCGCCCGATGTTTAGCAAAAAGGAGGATTTACAGTAGGTAAGGGAGGACAAAACATGTAAAAGGAGGACATGTCCTCCTTTTGGATACCATCTGGCAACCCTATTCCTACCCAACCCTCATACCCTTCACCTTCCCAGAACTTCCTCTTCTTCCTTTCCTTAAAAAGGAATCTCCACACAGCACCCAAAAGATGAAACAGGCCCTGAGGGAAAAGTTAACAACATGCTTGATTGTAATTTGTCATATCACATTGACTTTGGTTGGTTTTGGTTTTAATTTTTTGATAGGGTATGCCATAAATTTTGTTTTTTTAGCAACAATCTATCTAGGTAATTAATTTCCACATTATTTTTACAAGCAATAATTGTTCGCCTGAAACACTCATCCACATTGAAAAATCTCCTGATAAAAGATACATGACGCCAACGGGACTCGAAATTGGCGTTATTATTAATTATTGGCGTCATGTATCTTTTATCAGGAGATTTTTCAATGTGGATGAGTGTTTCAGGCGAACAATTATTGCTTCAAAAATAATTGTTATCCTTTGTGCTATGCATAAAAAAAATCTTGTCTTAAAAACATTAATTTACCAAAAAAATAATAATAAATTTCCACATTATTAGTTAAATTTAATTGTCCATTAGTTTTAACGCTTCGCCGACAAGGAGCCTCGACAATAATGTTATCGTTTAATTAAAATATTCTCGTTTTTCTAGGCAATTAATTAAAGACCAACCCGTATCTATAACTCTAAGGGCCGGGCGTGGTAAATTTCAGTAAATGATTATGGCCTCATCGTCCGAGAGCGAAATTATATAATATTAATTATGTACCATTTTCAAGATCATTTCTGGGGGTCATTGGTTTATTGAGTTTTTACACTAATTTTAATAGTTCATATTATGGTATCTATAAAAAATTACGCAAGTTATGTTGTGTAAGAAATACCGACGTAACATATTTGGTTATTATTTGTTCTTCTTTCTTGTAACTTTATGTTTTTAGATTAACATAAAAAATCCAATTAACGCGGCTCCTTCAAGGACCGGTAAGGAATCGACGTTTTCCGCGGGCAGTAAGAAAGCGTGATGCCGACAGCGATTTGTTCAATATATTTCTTTTGGTGACCGTACATGGATCGGAGCGGCATGGGAGCGGTGCCCGCATTCTTACTGCACCCGGTTTATGTCGTTTTCATACCTATCTATGAGATACTGAGGTAAAATTAATATATAAACAATGTAGTGCGTTTATTTTTCGAAAATTTGTTGACAATTGGTTTACAATCGGAATACAGTGGGTTCACAATTGGTTCTCACTCTGTTCATAATTGATTGACAACTGGTTCACAATTATTTGTTCTCAATTTGTCCACAATTGGTTCACGACTGGTTGCTAATGGTTCATGATGGGTTCAAAAATGCTAACAATTGGTTCACATGTGTAAAAATGCAGGCGTTGAAGGATTTCACAAGAATTGAGATATCATTCGGACGTTTCTCGGAAATTGTCTTCCATTTTGGCGCTCCCGAGACTAACCTGACATCTTTATTAAGGTGTTTAATTATCAAAGACTGCTATGTTTATTTTCACGTAGGTACTATAAATTACACTAGTCCGTGGGATTTGCATATTTACTTTTGCACTGTTGTCATGCAAATAATTTTGACTTTAAACTTTGATATTGACCTTTGCCAAAATTCAATATCAAAGGATACCTTTAAAATATTTATGGAGACGGATTATTTGAATTGAACATAGAGCTTAGAACTATTGTCGACAATTTAATTATTCATCCATTAATAAAAACTAAAAACACCTCGATTTTTTGAGTAAATTTTAATTGTAGTTATTTAACATCTATGGTCTAAAACCGTGTGTTCAAAGTTTGGATTATTATGTGTTTCCATATAAAATATCAATAATTGGGGTTTTTAATGAATTGGCAAGCGTAATATTACCTATACATTTGGTGTATTTTATCTTCATTCGTAGTACGTCTATTTTGAGTAAAGGATCTTTTAACTGTGACGCCCTTGGGAAGTTGCCATATTTTCAAATGCAAATCATCTTGAGTGATGAGGCCCATTTCCACCTCGGTGGCTTCAACAACAAGCAAAATTGTCGCACCTGGGTCTCGGAAAACCCAAGAGTTATCATTGAAAAGCCTCTCTATCCTCAACGTGTGACTATTTGGTGCGGTTTATGGTCCGGCGGAGTCATTGGACCTTACTTTTTCGAAAATGAGACTGGAGCAACAGTTACGGTGAATAGATTGCGCTATTGAGAGATGATTAATGATTTTTTATGGCCGGAATTGGATGGTATTGATCTGAACAACGTTTACTTTCAACAAGACGGCGCTACGTGCCACACAAGCAACGAAACCATTGATCTTTTACAATTGAATATCAAAATAACACCTCTTATTGGAAAACCCTATATTATTATTTTATGTATGTATTCATTTTTATTTTTTCTTGAACAACAGTTATTTTAGTATAATGTGTACTAACAAAGATTTATTTTCTTTCAGCTCAGCGTATGGATGTTGGCGAATAAATATCATCATAGACAACAAAGTTCCATAAATAATCACCAGTACTGGTTTTGACTATAAAAACTTTACCATGATGTGATTTATAGATAAATAAAGTTAAACATATTCAGTTTAAACGAACAGTGACATTGACGGTAGTAGTTCGCTAAAATAATTTATTTAAAAAAACTTTATCATGAAAGAACAATAAATTGGCTATTAGAGCTCCCAAAATTACGTTATTTTTCAAATTTTGAAAAATAAATTAAAGTTTTTAACCTTTCATTTACCTTGACGTCTCAGAGACATTGAAGTTTTATTGTTTTGTCGGTCCAATAGACCCAGTGTTAAAAACACTTAGTGAAGTTTAGTTTGTTTTTGAGGGCTGTTTAGTATTGACAAGGTAAACACATAATGAAGGAGCTACTGCAAGTATGGGGTCGCGTGGCTGGCAAGACATACAGCGCCGTGGGACGTGCCGAACACGCGCCTATACCGAAGGAAAAGACTCCAGCTAAGAGGAAAAGAAGTGAGTAATGTTATTATTATTTTTTTATAATTAAAATTATCTCAGTGGCCCCAGGTCAATACTGATAGTAAAGTTTTACGTTGATACAAGCAGGTCGCTGTAGAAACGCAATCTTTTCATGTTTTTTTTATAGATACATCTATTTGTTTCTGTTTTCGGTCATGAACCACATCATATCTAGCTGAAAGTCGGCAGATCGTCTCGTTGTCGATGAAAATGCATTCTATAAACTTTTGGTGGCAATCACATTTACACACGCCGGACATATTCGCATTCCTCTGAAATCGGATGACATTACAGGGGTTAATATACGCGATCGGCATTTGGCAGGGCTGGAAGAGTTGTCGACGCCAGTTCCTGGGTAGGAAGATTCAATCCTCAGTAAAACCATAGTTTTAAAAGACATTTGAAAATAGATGTAATTTTTTTAATTTTTCATACGAGCATTGCCGTATGAAAAACAAAAACCGTAACCGAAAAACAAAAATTAAAACCCACTATACCGATCCTCTGACACCTGAAGATTCACATTACAGAGCATTAGACATAGAGTTATCCTTTGTTACTGTACCGTCTCTCCCCGTATCGTATACGACGGTTAAATTGTTTCACCGCAGTAAAATCAAAAACCAATTATTGTCAAAAATAAATTGAGAATTTGAATTTTATTTCAAAGGAAGGATGTTGTAGGAGCCGTTTCAGACTTTTACAACATCATAAATACACAAATAAAGTCCCGAAAGATTTTTATTGAAGGAAGTGAAAATGAAAGTTAACAAGTCTTTACGTTGTTGATAATAATTTTTTTTATTACTATTAAAATACAGACGAAGGAATATATTTCAAATAAAAAAATTATCATCGTTTAGAATAGATAAATTAACAATTTGAGTGAGAATAGAAAAAAAAACCCCACAGAGTTTTGGTGGCCGCGCGAAAAAAGCCGACGAGTCACGAGGTTGGCTGAATGGAGCGTCGTTCCGTGCAGGAGCGTTGTCCCGTATTGAAATTAAGTGATTAATAAAATCAAAATAAAAAATATAAAATAAAAACTGCCAATCACTTTTATAAGAATTCATCATGAAAAGATGGCTATATTTTTGTTTTATCTTTTACTCAAAATAGCATTAGTGTGAATGAAGATAAAATATATACTAATAAAGAGGGTATATTCAGCTTTACAATTCAATAAAAAAAATGAAATATTGATTTTTTTAATTGAAAGGACGGTGTTCGAGGAAAGAACAAGGGTTGGGATAGCCGTACTTTAAAGGGCTATTCGACACAGATAAAGCATAAACGAAGTCTATGGCTTGTGACAGGCGAATGCGAAAACACAATTCGTAAGGTTAATTCACAATCAACTTACCGGGTGGCAAATGAAATCTGCATGGTGAGACTCATCTGTCAGCACAGGAACGGTGATCGTGGTTCGTTAGCACTCGTTATTTTAAATTAGATTGCGATAAAATACGTATTAAGTGATTATTCCGATAAATAACCGGCGATGGTGTTTTGACAGGACGAACGGTTTTTGTGCGATAGTTCGGCTCACGGCCCTCCGTGGTTATAGCTGACGTGTGCGAATTTAAACTACACAGTTCAAATTCTGACCATACGATTGGTTAGCACACGGCCTGTCAAAGCAAACGGCGTGACGGAACAGACGGGTTGTTTCATAGAATTTGAACAATTCATACAATTTCAACGTGAATTTTCAAGTTTTGTGAAAGTCCTATTCAAATTCTGTTATTATATTATTATGGGCAAGTTTCTTCACAGAACTGAAATAAAAACAGAACTTGAATAGAATGAAGATTTGATGAATTTTTCAAGTTCTGTGAAACAGCCCGGCCTTAATTAAGAATAAAAACTTTGAATGCACGGTACTAGACTATAGACGTTAAATAAATACAGTGTGATTTTTTTCCAAAAAATCGAGGTGTTTTTAGTGTTTATTTTCGCATGTCGAAATTGTCGACAATAGCGTCTAAAGCTATATGTTCAAATTTAATATTCCATCTCTATAAATATTTGAAGTGAACCCTTTGATGTTGAATTTTGGAAAGACAAAATTATTTGCAAGACAACAGTGCAAAAAAATATGTAAATCCCACGCGATAGTGTAATTTATAGTGCCTACGTGATAATAAACAAGATAGTTTAACGATTAGAACCCATAAAGATGCCAGATTAGTTTCAGGAGCGCCAAAATAATTGAAGATAATATTAGTAATTAAAAAATTAAAGAATGGGATGACAATATTTGAATTGGTAGATACACCAGTCCTGGAAAGAATAGAGGATTTGAGGAATGAAGTGAAGTGATTGGATGAAGCCATTAAAAAAGACGATGCAAATGATCAGATTTACTACAAACATATTAAACGTCGCACAGTCCATTGCCGTCACTTGATTAGTTTTTAATTACCTGATTCCCTTTACACAATAATAATTGGTAGTCACAATGCAGGATGATTAATAAAATGACTCGTCAAATGACAAGATAGTTTTATAATTATTAATACTGTAATGGCGTTTTTCATTAATTGCATAATGGTTGCGCAGTTCAAACAACAATAAACTTGTCGGATGTCAGAAATACAGGGTTTTCCAATAAGAGGTGTTATTTTGATATTCAATCGTAAAAGATCAATGGTTTTTGTTGCTTGTGTGGCACGTAGCGCCGTTTGTTGAAAGTAAACGTTGTCCAGATCAATACCATCCAATTCCGGCCATAAAAAATCATTAATCATCTCTCGATAGCGCAATCCATTTACCGTAACTGTTGCTCCAGCCCAATTTTCGAAAAAGTAAGGTCCAATGACACCGCACCAAACAGTCACACGTTGAAGATAGAGAGGCTTTTCAAGAATAACTCTTGGGCTTTCCGAGCCCGCCCCAGATGCGACAATTTTGCTTGTTCACGAAGCCACCGAGGTGGAAATGGGCCTCATCACTCAAGATGATTTGCATTTGATTCACTCAAGTGAATTTTATTAATTTCAATGCGTTGTTGAAGCGTGTATCGTTCCATTTTTAATAATGGCGTAGTTTCTACTTGCCAAATGTTAAAAAATGACAGCTTCAAAAGTAACATCTACCGAAATTTCGGGCTATTCAAAATAACACCTCTTATTGGAAAACCCTGTATTACTAGCTGGCGTAAATCGCACTGTGTGGCAAGTATCGTTGTGGTCTTTTGATATAGTTATTAATGAACACGATCATCATACTTATATGGAAAATAGCCGACATGATTAAATCGTTAAGTTCACATCCAGGAGTCGCAGGTTCAATTCTTTGTTAGCCAAGTCCAAGTGGTTGTAGCAGGAATCCAAAACTATCATGTTTTATGTAACCCGGTAATGTTTGTCTCTCTTTAAAATATTATTGTATTTCTGGTCCGATTGAACTAATTAATTGATCGTTACAGGTTTAGACGAGACGCTGAACTCAATTAAGCAAAAATTAATACTTTATAATATAATTATGAACTGTTTCACCCAGTGAATAGATAATAGAATGGAAACCGATGTCGCTACTGAATTAATACCTTTGTATGTAGTCCATTTAGCAGGTGTGGCTGTCTCTCTTACACTAGTCTGACATCGTATATCGCCATCCCATTTGATCGAAATGAAAAAAAAATCATAGTGATAATGATCACACAGAGTACTGAATTTGAAATTTAAGCAAAGGATGGTTTGATTTTTGGATTACGAAAAACGCCCAGGTGCTATTAATTAATTTTTAGATGGTGAATCATAAACCACGGTTTGTATCGTAATGATAGTATCGTATCGCTAATGCAAACACGGAGAAAAATGAGTATTGCTGATTTGTTAAAAATTTAACGGCAGGCCATTTCCTAATGAATTATCAGTACTTTTATAATATATCGGAACACGTGTTCATGCCATTGCGTTTATCCTGTTATTATATAATGACAAAATGCGAAAATATAAGAATTTTTATGAACACGTGTTCCGACATCGCCATTTCACATTCGTGTGTTATCGGTAGTTTATTAGGGAATATGTCAATCAATTCGTTAAAGGCCTGCAGTGCCGTTTTTAATATGAATACGAATAATTTGAAGAGATCTTTAATAAGGTTCTCTCCGTGTATGCAGGGCCGGTCTGCATATTTCCTTTTCCGTGTTCAATAAGATGCAGTACTGCCTTGAAACACGCACGGGTTTGTTACGCTAATTCGCTTTCTAAAATCGTGTTCATTTGACGGCGGGTTTGCAAAGCGCTCAAATAAAGCGCATAGTAATTATAAACCTGTGCACGATTAAAGGACGCGCGACTTGAATTGAACACGAGTTTGAAAATAGAATTATCATAACAAAACCGTGCGTGTTTCAATGCAGTACTGCCTCCTATTGAACACGGAAAAGGGAATACGCTACCACTTCTGTGCAGACGCAACTGGAGCAGCCGGCAAGGAGCCAAGGCACTGACAACCTAACACAGCGCTCTCGAGGTTTTTGAGGTTTGAGGTCTCGGAGCCGGCCCTGTGCATACGATTGCGATTTCCGCAAATTTAAGAATAAGTGGAAATTGTATATAATACTTTAATTAAGCTAAATTAAATTTAAAAATAAATCTTTTAGAACTTTCTGCGTAGGGCGCAAAATGTTGTGGGTCTGGCCCTGTATAGTTAATAGTGCCATTAAATTAATTTATTTTATCTGCAGCATTCTGAATAGGTTATTTTTTATAGGATTACAAATATCATTTTTGCATTTTTATTGTCTTTCTTCAATCTACATATTGATGAAACATCAATATTATGAAATAATAAAAAGATTTGCGACTTACTTTAATGTTAATGATGGTCTTCATAACGTGTTATAACGACTCGATGAAAGAAAAGTGGTATAATTAATTATTTCAATTGGTAGGTAGATACTGCAACTTCTTTACACCAGTACACATCAATTTTACTTCTATGGTCTAAGGCAGGGGTGGGGAACCTGCAGCCCGCGAAGCTTTTCGGTGTGGCCCTCAAGCAGTTTCGGTGAGGCCAGCTGACCCCAAAAAGAATATAAAAAACGAACGCGAGAACGATTCTCTTTCACGGTGTTTCAGAAACATTTTCAAAGACAACCCAGAGAAAGATCTATCTGACAGGTACTTACGTATGCACCTACCTTACTAGAAAGCAGTTTAGACACAAATATATAAGCGATCCTTTAATTTTAATAATAATAAATTATGAGTGTAATGCATATTAAACCAAGTTTTGTGTTCAGAATGCAACGATCAAATACCAGTTGTGTATTCACCTCCTGGCGCATTTTGAGGAAAGAAAACATTGTCGATTTCGAAGTGCAGTGTAAATATCAGAGGAAACATTTTTCATGCGTGTAGTTAATGCGGAAAATTGTCTATGGACACACATCGAAAAGTACAGTTGAAGTTCTATCCACAATTTTTTTATTGATAACAGTGCCAAAACTTAAACCGAACTAAAAAAATACCTTACAAGTGATCCGTTATTCAAATGGTAGCACGAAACCAGAGTGATCTGTGAGTTTATAGTGTCCTAACACTTCATGCTGACATTCCAAAACAAACGTCACTCAGCCACAATAACAACACAGATAACGCAGTGAATCCACATAGAGTAGTAGAGCCAGTTTCCAACCTTTCCTACTACAAAGAGCATAACAACAAGAAATGTCTGCCGACAAAAACCTTCGAAGCAAAGGACAAATGCCCGCGACAACGAGCTTGGCTACAGATGTATCTTCACAAATTGACATACTTATGGAGAAAATGGAAAAAAAAATGGTAACAAAACTGGAAGCTTTTAAATCGGCAATTATAAAAAAAATTGTCGATGAAAACTTAGAGAGTAAACACTCGAGAGATTTCATCAGCCGTCAATATGACGATCTAATTGCTAAAATGGAAACCATCACTAAATTGGTTTCCGAAGTAGAGTCTCTAAGGAACACACTCGTCGAAAAGGACAAACAAATAAAATGTCTGGAAGTCAGATTGGCGGAAGTTGATCAAAGATCACTAGAAGATTCACTGGAGTTTGCCGGCCTCATTCCAAAAAATGACGAGCAGCCCTCTGATGCTATAAAACGGGTGGCTTCAATTGCAGGAGTGGATATAAAAGGAGAAGATATAGTGGAAGTGAGGAGGATACCTGATAAACGACCGGGAGTCCCCCCAAAAATACATATTAAACTAAACAATAGACAAAAGAGATACCAACTTCTTACAAACAGGAAACTTTTAAGCTCAGCCACCGCGCAGAATCCAGAGTGTCAACGAATCTACATCAGCGAAATTCTCAGTCCTCATTACAAAGACCTTCTATGGAGAACAAAATCAAAGGCGAAAGAAAGGGGATATAATTATGTGTGGTACAAAGATTCAAAAATTATGATTAGAAAAAAAGAAGGAGAAAAAATCATCTACATTAAACACGCTGATGATCTGTTAAAAATGGTTTAGATGCTTCTGGAGAGCTCCAACGTCGGTTAGTTATTAGCCCGATCACCCTTCATAATCAAACGGATAGGAGAAACTTTACATTTATTGTTTCGAACTACAACAATAATTATCCACTTCGGTAATTCTCTATCTGCAACTAGGGTGAAACTCCCGGTAACTGCCACGGACAGTGGAGCTCCCATAAACATATAAACTATTTTTTTTAATTTTCGTATAATTATTATATCAACATGCCTTTCTCAATGGAATTTTTTGATGAGGAATTACACAACCAAAACCTTTCTTACGAAACTTCAGATACTAATATGTGTAAACGCCTGATTGGAAACTCTGCCAATACAAAAATAATGCACCAAAACATAAGATCCATAAATAAAAACTTTGACGAACTCTTAATTCAACTTCACCACATAGATATTGTTTTCGACATAATCATTCTGACCGAGTGCTGGTTGTCAAACACATATACACCTAAAATCATAAAAAATTACACATCACACAATTCAACTACGTTTGATAATCAGAACGATGGGATTGTTGTTTACACAAAAAATAATCAAAACTTCACAGTAACCGAACTAAAAATTCAGGATGCAAGTTGCACACAAATAGAATACAACAATGATACAGTTATCCTCGCTATATACCGCTCGCCATCGACTCGTAACATCACGCCATTTCTAAACAGTCTAAGTTGCACACTTTCAAATCTTTCCAATACCAAAAATATCATAATAATGGGCGATCTAAATATTAACATACTACCGAGCAACCAACACCACCAAAGCCAAGACTATATCAACATGCTAGAATTTCATGGATTAGTGAGTACCGTTAACTCACCAACAAGAACGACAAATGGATCTATATCATGCATTGACCACATTATGGTAAAGTCAAAAAAACCATCTAAAAGTATCGTCTACAAATCAACTATCACGGACCATTATTCAACTATCTTTGCACTACAAACACCTATCCAAATAAATAAATGTAGCCTGCCTTTAGCATACAATAAAATCAACTTTCAAAATATAATAACCAATTTAAAGAACAAATCATGGCAAGAACTCTTCCAAATTAAACAATCGGAGGACGCATGGATATACTTTATTAACTATTTGAAAAACGAATTACACCACCATACCCTGACGATGACCAAAAATATAAGTAACAAATTGAAACCCTTGAAACCATGGATTAACCACTCCATTATAAATTGCATTCACAAAAGAAACACGCTACACAAAAAAACCAAAGAAAATCCGTATGACCAACTAACATTCAACTATTATAAAAAATATAGAAACATGTGCTGTAACGTCATCAGAAAAGCAAAAGAAATTTACTACTCAGAAAGAATTAAAGAAAGTAACAATAATCCCAAAAAATTATGGGAAATACTTAGAGAAGCCACAAACTCGCAAACTACAAAAGAGAAACAGAGCATAAATAAACTTTCCATTGATGGACATATTGTTGAAACCACAAAAAATCCTAAGCTCGTTGCTGATCATGTAAACAATTTTTTTATTAATATCGGTCAAAATCTTGCTTCTCAAATTGCCCAGAGCGGAATCACCCAATCTACCGATACAGTGGTTCAAACAAATAACATAAATACAAAATTTCTATTCCAAACTGTGTCACAGGAAGAAATTCTCAAAACAATTAATTCTCTAAAAAACACTTCTTCTGCTGGACCAGACGAAATTTCAACCAAAATCCTTAAAACGCTGTCTTCGGAGATTACATTGCCACTAGAATACCTTATAAACCTAAGTATTACACAGGGCTACTTCCCCTCTAACCTAAAACAAAGTATCGTAATTCCCATCTACAAATCTGGAAACAAGTCAGATATCAATAACTATAGACCAATTACTTTACTGAATAGCTTGTCTAAAGTTTTTGAAAACCTTATTAATACACAACTTTTAAAATTCATCGAGAGCCATAAAATACTTTCAAAAAATCAATATGGTTTTCAAAAAAACAAAAGTACCTCAGATGCCATTGCCAGGGTGACAGACTTCATTGTAAAAAGCCTTGATAAAGGAAATAAATGTATTTCAATCTTTTTAGACCTCTCTAAGGCTTTTGATACAATATCACACTTTAAACTAATTAAAAAACTTGAAAAAATCGGCATCACGGACAAAGAGCTAAACTTCTTTAAAAGTTACCTAAATGGACGCAAACAACAGGTTAAAATACACAATACCCTCAGTAACCAGCGCTCAACTGACTATGGAATTCCACAAGGAAGCGTATTGGGACCAACTCTGTTCTTACTGTATATAAACAACTTTTGCAACCTTGAAATTGAGGGAAGCATTGTTAGCTTTGCCGACGATACTGTCTTACTGTTTGAAGGCAACAATTGGTCAGCTGTATTTAAAAAAGCTGAAAAAAATATTAACCTAGTTAAAAAATGGTTAGATATAAACACGCTTACCCTTAACACGAAAAAAACAAAATATATCACTTCAAGCATCAATACTGCAGGCCAACCTAATGATGATTACTCCATAAAAATACATAACTGTACGAATTCCAATGTATGCAATGAGTGCCCCTGTATAGAGCGAACTCCACAGATGAAGTACCTCGGCCTCACCATTGACCCATTCCTCAAATGGAATATACATACTCAGATCATTGCGAATAAAATTAGGAAAACAATACATTTCTTCAGATCCGTAAGGAACTTCCTTAACTTACAAATTCTAAAAACGATTTATTTTGCATTAACCCAATCTATCATTGAGTATGGTATCATTGCATGGGGAGGGGGTACTTCATCAGCTCTAGATCCTGTTGAAAAGGCGCAGAAAACAATTATGAAAATTATTCTCAAACTTCCTCAAACTGCAAACAGTAACTTAATTTTCAACATAATGAGAGTATTTGATGTTCGACAGATCTATGTAAAAACTATCCTCATGCATCTCTTTAAAAACAAACACGTGCTTTACGAAAAAAAAACTAACTTTAGATTTACGCGTAATTCGAACAAAGACATGTTGCAAGTTCCAGCACTTTCTTCCACCTTTGGTCAACGTAGCTTTGGCTACTTTGCCACAAAGATCTTCAACATGCTCCCGGAAAATATTAAAGAGAGTCAAACACGGAAAGAGTTTAAAAAAAATGTTAAAATTTGGATTTATTCAAATGATCGAGCCTACACTGGTGCCCTCACCCAAACGCCTTGTCATTGACAGTTATTGCAGTATGTACGGTGCTAAAACTTACTATATACGTATTGTGTAAATGCAAACAATAATGAAAAGTAACCAAATGCCTTGTCACAGTGAGTTATTATAGTATGTATTGTGTTTAAACTTATTCTATCTGTATCTTCAATATGTAAACAATAATGTAACCTAAAATAATGGATTGCTGTATGGGAACCCATATTAAACATTTACATATTAGCAAACCATAGACAAAATGGAGAAATAATTAACTAAAAATTCTGCCTCAATACAGGTTCGCCTAGTGAGGCAGGTTATGCACAACCTAAAATATAATATATTATGCCATTTCTATATAACACTCTTACATTCATATATATTTTTTCTTATATTAGAAACTGCCGTATTATTGTAACATTATTCTTTCAACAATTTCATTGTTTCTAACTGACATATAATTATACAACTTACTAATGATATATTATATATATTCTGTAATTTTTTGATGAAAAATAAATAAAAAAAAAAAAAAAAAAAAAAAAAAAGTTCTAATCAAAGCTGAGGATGCGCACAAAGATTCAATCTTCACTTTAAAGCAGTTTGTTTTCCGAATGATGTGTTAAAATTCCAGTTGCGGATTCATCTGCTGACGCATTCCGTAGAAAACCGTTCGCATATTCCGAATGGAGTTTAAATTCTAGTTTCCCACCGTGTGCTGAAAAATAATAAAAAAAACCATTTGCTTGTTCCGGGCTTAACTTTTATTTAAACTCGTAGACTCTTATGCAGAGTTACTCTTAAGTTTAGACCGTTCTTGTATTTTGAACGCAGCTTAAAATTTGATTTGCGGACATATTTTGTGTAGACGCAAATCAAGGGAAACCATTCTCACATTCTGAGTGCAGTTATAAATTTCTAGAAATAAACCTATTTGGGAACATGAAGTTTGGTAACGCATTTTCCATTTTTTATTCTTGTCGGGATATTCAGAATTATGATATAAAAAAAAAATCGGTAACACTCCCTTGCCACCAAAATGAAAGTGTGGTAGGGGGTGATATTACAAACATCCAAATGACCCCGGATGGAAAAAAAGGTTCCCGACCCCTGTTCCAAGGGCTGAGGCTTCATCAGGAGTAATAAAATATATTTTTTAACTGAGTCTAAACTGGAAGCCCTGTTCCCACAAAACCTAGCACATTTGGAGATATTGTTAGAAGAGTTATTTGTTATTTGGAGTGGGTAGTGAAGTAGGGCTTGTAGTGTTAGTTGTTAAAGTTGTTTAACGAAGCGAGGCTAGCCGTTTACGTTGGAGGGCTGATACCATTCCTGATGTATGGCATAAAGGCTTGGGTATTTTGTTCCACAATGAAATTTTTAATGGATGTGAACAAAATCAAAATACAGTAACGATGTTCATTATTTACCACTTGTCAAATAACATCAACAAGTCCTGTCAGAGGCGTTAAGAAACCTTCCAAAGCTTCTATGAAAAACAGGTAGGTAATACCCGTTTGCTGAACAGGTATCAAATAGCTAATCGTGTGAACTTGTTTTGCATACCATGCTTTAAAATAACAACTTAAATTGTTATAAACTTTCTTGGTACACCGATTAATTCAACTATTTATACAACAACATCCGTCATAATTTAGTATACGATTTGCTACGGTTTAAGTACAGATTACGAACCTACGTTGTAAAGCGTCATCGTAATTATTGTTGCAATACATCCGGGTTGTATTTGGTTTCCTACACAAATGTTTTCCACAGACTGGTCTATAGTCATTCATCTCTATTACAGTCATCGGGTATTCCCACCCTTCGACATTTTTCCACAGATTCAATCCACCTCTTCCGCGGTCTGCCTTTGGGTCGATTCCACTGGGACACTTATTTATAATGATTTTTGGTCTCCTACCATCTGGCTAAAAATGCTTCGCCTTTACGTTAGAATAATTGCGTCACAGTTACCAGGATACATTACGGTTTTGGCTTCCTACACAAATATTTTCCTCTGATCTATAGTCATTTAAATCTAGTCCTAGGGGATTCCTACCCTTCATATTTCTTCACCCATTCATTTCACCTGTTCATTGGTCTGCTTTTGGGTCAATTTCACTGAACCTTTCACATAATTTTCTTAATTAACTTAATGCAGGTGAGGTTGAAGGTGAGCACCCCATAGAACGCCAATTATTGCTCTGACCATATTATGAACTAACTGAAGTCCCCGACGTTTACGCAGAGTTTTTCGAAATCTAAAGTGAATAGTGACCTTTCTCTTGTTTTGAAGGTCAAGTGTACAAAATTTCTCTTAATAGAACTGTAGATTTGTTTTCAAATCAAATTTACGCTGCCCCACAGTGGCGGATTTTGATGATTTGGCGCGACACAGCTCTCGGCGTTCAACCTTTTTGTGATTCATTGTTGTTTTTAAATGTTAATATGAAATGATATTTTATTTTGGTTAGTCGAAATTTTTTTTAATGCCCTCCATTAAATTATCACCCTGAAATTGATTTATTAACATTTCAGAAAGCCGCGCTTTATTGTGAAGATTCCCAATAAATTTCCAAAGCATTTCAATCAGCGACAAGTAATAATAAGCGTTTCAATAAGCGAATAAATAATATATTACTAATGCGGTGATGCGCGTTGTTTGTGTATCGATCATTATATTTGAAGTTGAAAAGTCATCACGGAAAATATTATAATTACTCTGTAATGGGCATTACGGAATTTACAGACATAATCCAGAATACAGATAAAATACCGCAGAAATGTAATACCTAAGTATATAATAAATATAATTAGATACAATTAATACTTTTCATGTTAATTTGTAGTCACATTGTCGTAGAATTTGCATAATGCATTACAACAAGTTTACAATTATATTTGTATATTTTATACAACATATTCATTAAAAGTTTTTTTTTTATTAATAGAAAAATTAAAAGCAGTGAATTAGCAATATAAATTATGAGTTACTTTATGATACTCATTTGAAAAACGTCTTGAAATTTTTCCGAAGTAATTTTTTTATGTAGCATATTTTTTGATTACACTAAAATAAACGTTCTATTGGTAGCAGTACAAAATATTAAATTGATTGATCTATCTTAAACATAAGCGAGTTTAAAGTTCAATATAAAAAAATCATGCCTCAAAAATGATATTATTTTTCGATGTACAAAATAGATGAAACAATAATATTATTTTGAAATTGTTGAGAAGACTCGTAAAGAATTTTATTTTTACTCCATTAAAGACAAAAATTTGGAAAAATGTTCGAAAAAAATTGTCCACTTTGAACAAATAGTTGTCTTGACATGTAATAAAAAATATAAGATAAATATATGAGAGTAGTAGTTTATTAGAGCACGTAACTTTAAGATTTTTTTCCAGTATTTCAAATAATGCATATGTACATAGATTCCGCACCCCTTCAAACACAAAATACCGCACCATAAATACTCGCCCCGTACATCTGTTCTGCAACCCATTACAGAGTAATTGGGTTCCGGATTTAATTTTTAGTGACATTTTTAATTGAGAAATTATCAGTAAAAAAAAATCATATCGGGAACATGCCGTTCAGTGGGCGGCGTCCCGCCAGCGCTCAAACTTCAGCCACTGTGCGCCCGCCGGTTGTCCGTCACGCCGCGCGCTCGCCTGCCACGGTACACCGACACTCTATATAAATATATAGAAGGTAGATACGGGAGGACCATTTAAATGAAATTATAAATATAATCTTCCTTTCTTCCCTCCATAATTTGAAATAATGGCCTCGAACAACCCCTGAAGGGTGAAAGCCAGAAACATTGAGTAAAAACTTTCCATGGTCCCTAGCCATTTGCCTTGACTCCTTTATATTTACCATCCTGATTAAATCCTCTTCCACAGAGTCAGTCTACCTATTTCTCGGTCTTCCAAGTGGCTTCCTGCTCCAATCCTCTTCCACAGAGTCGGTGCACCTATTTCTTGGTCTTCTAAGTGGCTTACTGCTCCAATCCTCCACAGAGTCAGTCCACCTATTTCTCTGTCTTCCAAGAGGCTTCCTGATCCAATCCTCTTCTACAGGTACAGTCCACCTATTTATTTGTCTTCCAAGTGGCTTCCACTGGCGCATCAATTTGTTAATGATTTTTGATGTCCTGTCATCTGAAATTCTTTGGGATCTACTAAATCTTACAGGTGCTTAATTACATTCTCGTATTCATCGTTAGTTTTTATTCCGATGGTTTCATTTTACACATCGAAATAAATTAAAAGACATTATTTTAATTTTAACGGGATTACCACATGTATAAGCTGAATTACCTTTTCTTACCTATTCTATAATAGATAACAGTGAATTATTTACTCGTTTGGTCACAGGTGCTAAAAACCTGAAATATCAGTATTTACTAAACTATTTACTGAAGTGACGCATATTTTTCGCAAAATTCAGAACGGACTGGACTGGTCACTTTGTTTGTGAAATCTCCATAACAGGGTTCACCAAACTCCAAACATTTAGGACTAATTGGCTGAATGTGTTGTTTTATTTTTTATTTAATTAATTTATGTTGTCTCATATTTAATTAATATAAAATTACAAAACAGTACGTTACAGGGTGATAGCTACTATAAGAATCTCCCCAGTGAAAGCAACCCTTTAGAATTGAACATTTTTTACAAATATCACTGTTCGTTGATCAGATCTGAAAAGCCAAGTACTTCTCAACCGTCCTCTTCCCCATATTTCCCCTCCCTTTTTATTTCAATCTCATAACACACCCCAATTACCTAGAATGCCTTCATCCCACTTGCTTCGAAACATGGGGACAATTGTGTGATATTCACTTAAAAAAATCAAAGATTTGACCCCGACTTTGAGGTTCCCACCTTATTTATTATTCTCTCGGTCTCCACAATACTCGACAGCTAAATGCCATCTATGGGTAAGCTCTTACACTAATATCTAGAATATTACACATACGAATTTAATATCTACGCAAGCGGCCAAAGATAATTTTTATTTATTTATTAATTTATAAGGTTAATCTGTATTTAAATTAGCTTTTAATTATAGAGATTTATTTTGGGGTTCATTCCGTACTGTGCTACCTTCTTCTTTAGCCAATGTTTCGAACAGCGTTATATTGTCCATTATCAGGGCAGAAACGTTGGCTAAAGTAGGAGATAGCGCAACATGGTATAATTACCCAAAAATGAATCACTGTAATAATTTTGGCCATGAAAATCTCAAAATTATATCAAGGTTTTAATTTATTAAAATATTTTTTTTGAAAGAAAGTCATTCATTCCCGGGTTTACGAATAACCTGACAAAATTTGAAAATCTCCTACTGCCACCAAAGTAAGCAGAAAATGTAGCTTGTGTCGAAATGGAGGACTTGGCCAGCCGAAGAATTGAACTCAATACGCCCGGGTAGGACCCAAACGCGATGCAAACTCAACCGCTGACAGTAGCGACGCCGACAGTACAAATAAGTTCCAGGAAGGATCTCGAACAAATTAAAGTACTTGGTTTACATTCACTGTCCAATATCAAATAAACCCACTTCGGCAGTTCTCACAGCAAACGAAGTCACACAGTATTGTGAAAAGCGATTACATAAATGATTAATTATTCATTATTCCCAATAACAATTACGTAATGTTGTTTAAATTAGATAAATAACGCGGTAAGTACATTTTTCGCAATATTTTGAGCAACGTGGTTTTACGATGAAAGTAAGGAAACTTCAGAACTTGGTGACATTTAGAGCCATGTGTGAAAAGATACTTGTGCAATTTGTTAGATAATACTGAATTCGCGTTGTTTTTTAAGATTGGCATGAAACTAGCAGCGTATTTGCTAAAAGTAGGCTAAATGCTGTTGAAATGAGATCCCTGACGAATATTTTCAGCTTCATAAATCCTAAATGTATAATATCCTGTGATTTTCCACGGGTCTGTGCCAGTAAGGTCTAATAACAAGAACACGCTTTAAAACTTTCCGAAAAGATAACGCAACAAGAGGAAGCTATACGCCAAAAATGTGTACATTCTTGGTATACCTTTATTTTAGGTAATAGGCATTAAAATCGCTTGACAAACGGAGTCTAGAAACGTTCGATTTCAAGCATAAAACTGGTTTTTATTTATTTTCTAAACAATTTTATAAGAAAGCAAAAAAGTTAATCAAGTGCAACTGTCACAGATACTCTAAGCTATAATACTGTATTTTTCAAAAGTTTTTTCTATTATGTGTTCATACATTTCTATGGAAAAAAAATAATTTTTTTAGTAGTTTACATTTATATTTTTTATTGAGTAATTTATTTTTTATTTGTATTCTACTCAAGCGAAACGATAGGAAAACCTTCAATTTATGTAAAAAATATTTTTTGGTCTTCATAATGAATACCAATTTGTTATACAAAGATTAATCAAAATAGTGATTTTTCATTAAGCTTTGCCTTAAGTAGGTAGCGCAACACTGCATAAATTTCAAATTAAATTTGTTGTCTCTCTTTCGCAAAATAAGCGGGAAACAATGCTGTTTCTCAGTGACGTTTCGCTAGGACATCATGTTCGGCATAGGTACATATAGCGTGTTGTTTGGATTAACTCTAATTGGCGGACCTCTCTTTTCTGAACAGTTCTAGGTGAGTAATCGTTACTCTATTTCATAGATTTTATAGCTTATTACAAAGATATTATAATTGTTCTCAAGGGAGATCGTAGATTGTGATACAATTTAAAATTATTGAACGTGAGTTTATAGGAAAAACGTTTATTAAATTATCTCGTTCAAATAATTATGATGATCATTATTAAATTCAATGTTTTCAACAAGGTCTCGACGATGTTTCCTGGTGTGCATAATAAAATACTCCATCTAACTTCTTGTTGATGATTACATTAAGTTATTATTGTCATTAATATATCTTATGGGACCGTGGAACAATCGTTTTGAACTAAACACTGACATGCATACCTACTGCATGAGCAAAGTGGTAGTTTTATCGCATATACACAGGTTCCACGCTCATACCGCGAAACTTAGAGGGGTTTAATTTTTTTATTATAGTTTAATCGCAGCTTTGTGCTTTGTAATGTAAGTGTTCAGATAGCAAAATGGACACTTCCACGTTTAAAATAGAACAGCTGACCGAGCGCGGAAAAATAATAATTTTAAAGGCGCGTTTATTCGGACGCTATATAAATCACGCAAATATAAGAAATTAATCATAATTATTTTTTTATTTGGGCACTAATATGTTTTGAAAAAATTTTGTTCGTTTAATTTTTATGCATTCAGCGGTCTGTTTTTTCAGTTAGTCTGTAATTTTTTTTGTACATTCCGTTTCCATTTCAAGATGGTGGCCGTTTTAACGGTGTGTAGGGTAAATTATAGGGAGTTTACATCTCTCGAAAATAATGAAATTACTTTTACCCACATTCTTGTGAGGCTGGTATCATTGTAAACCTGCGCGCGATACCTCGCGCGGCAAATAATCCATTCTGTCTCCAGCGGTCTAGCCGTCGGATTAGCCCTAAATCTCCTTTAGCGTACGCGATTTGTCTTGTTCATAAAATTATTGTAACGTGAGTTTTGTTAAAATAAAAACTAAATTGGAAATATCCGAATTCTCATTATTGCACACCGAGAGTAATCACGCAACCTTGGATTCTACGGATTGGAGAACCACAGAATCATTCAGCCAACAACCCATTTAAATTGGCGTTAATCACAATCCTCCAAAGGTTCATCAAAGATTCTTTTTAAATATGAAATTTATATTGTGTTAAATATTATGGTACCTGCCTGTCTAATGATAGCTTTAAAAAGAATTATTAAAGTCACGCATCTTTCTACAAATTGCATAAAAATTCCTTATTTGAAATTTTAAAAGGTTAACATAAAATATATGGTTTTTAATTAAGGCGATGCACTACGTCGTGTAGTATTTAAAATTGAGCCGCTATCAATAACAACCCTATCCGCTATCCCTATCCCTAGCCGCTATCAATAACAATAACAACGTAGATGGCGATAAGGTTTAAATTCCCACTTAACACCATCCGCCTGTTTTGATTTATGCAACAAAAAAACATGGCCAAAAAGTGCCTTTTATTTTATTTTGTGGATGTTCAGGAATAAATATTTAATTTTTTTTCGATCATTTTATAAATAACTTAATTTTCCAAATTATACAATAAAATCATAACCGAAAATGGGTTCGTAAGTAGGAGATTTTGAACTTTAAAGCAGTTTTCATAGGCATTTACATTATTTTTTTCTGGGCTTATAAAAAGACTTACCTAAAGAATTCTCGATTATTTCAAAGGCCAAGATGTATTCTACTTTAATTAAAACTCTGTGCACTCTAGACTAGATGGTACCTTGCACGAGTCTATCGCTATCCTTTTCATTTTCAAGAACAAATAGCATGCGCACTCTCTATGTTTTAATGGACGGACAGCTGCTATGCTTTGTCCTCTTCTATCGCATGGGATGGTTGGTTGGGACCTCTCAGTCCCACACGAGAATTCCCGGCTAGTTTTCAAAAAGTTTTAGTTTTCAAAATTCGACAACCGGAATTCGGGACTGATTTTTAGCAGGCAACCTTATACCATCGTGTTCATAATGAAATAATCTTTAATTTCATATAATTTTTATTCAATAATCAGACCGGTGCAAAATGCTTTTTCGATTTACCTGTTTATACATGGCAACCAGAGTTGTGACCGGAAAAGAGTAGGCAACCTAACGTTTGCATATTCTATGGGTTTCATACTTTCGATTGGTATAGAATTTTTATAATAATCAAACCGGTGCAATGTTTAAAAATTATTTTTTTTAAAATTATTAATTAATCATACCCTGGATTAAAATTTGTTAGGCAACCGATATGCAATATATTTATTGACATATTAAATTAAATATAAAATACGTTTCATCAAATAAACATCTCGGTGACGGTCGTTCTTTAAGGGATCCTATACTAGTAGTGCATCGCCTTAGGTAGAAAGGTATTTAAGTACTTACTTACAAATCTTATGATTTCAGAGGAAACTTTGGTTTAGATTTATTAAATATGAGACAATTAGAAAAATATTTTTTTAATGTAATTTTTTTTACATTAAATAATACTGAATATATATCAGTCATTATTTGGTTTTAACAGGTGAATAATATGTAAACAATAAAAAAACGATGTGGAAACTGCAACATAGTATCGGAAATATACTGAATTGACTACATAAATATGTGCACGGTTGCGTGGATTGTTTCCGTAATAATTAATAATTAATTAAAATATATAAAATTAATACGAGCGGATGCGACTGATGTCGCATTGTTGAACTATGTTAATGACATATTTAATTGGATACAAATATTTATTGAAGAATTCTTTATAAATTAATATTAAATGGTAATATAATCTATTTTAATTGGTTTCATGATGTGGTGACCGCAGGGCACAGGTTCAGCAGTTGCATAAATCGCAATATCGCAGCCACCTCTGGTCTGGAACTCTTAGAAAATTGAAAACAATTATTGATTTGAAAATGGGTGATCACTTTGATAGATTCCACTATCTTGCGTTACTCGACGGTTTTTTTTAAACGAAGACGTCAAGTGGGAATGTTGTGTTTGTTCTACTGATATTTCTATGGATGGTGTTCCGAAAAAGGTATTTTAATTATTTACACATGTTTTACGGAGTAGTTAAATAAAAAAGTGCTATTTTCTGATTTGTTTGCGCCCTTCAACTGGGCTGTGTTGAAGTGAGAGATTTTGTGAATCAACCTCTTCCCTTGAAAAGACTTTCATTCAATATCCTAAATGATAAGACAGACCAATAGAAAAACGCAATGCCTCCTGGCTTGTGTGTCTTTGCAAAAAAAAATCGCGGTAAAAATAAGTTCCTAGGTGCTGTTCAAAGAAAAATATTGTAAGTACTGTTTTACAGTGGCGTAGTAATCGCAAATGAAGACTTGATTAGTTAAAACATTATTTTCAAAAATGCCCCACAAAAGTGAGAGTGTATTCGTAAGTGCCAAGAGAAGGTGCCTATTTTATTTTATTTTTTCGTATATACGGCACAACGTTGCCATCAACAAAAGTAAGAATAGTGAAAGTACAAAACTCAAACAAAAGTATTAAGTAACAAGCATACATATATTATATTCCATTTACAATATGTCGTTAGTATCTGTCTCGGAAATTAATGATTTAGGTATTTGGTCTGACACGAAACTTAACTTTATCAAGCATATTGTAATAATAACCAATAAAGCTTTGAAAATGTTGGGATTTATTTTAAGGGTATCTAGTGATTTCAATAATATCAATACTGTAAAAACCTTATATATGTCACTAGTAAGGAGTCATGTAGAATACAATTCCACGGTTTAGTTCCCAAATTATGAGGTTCATTCAAATGCGATTGAAAGAATCCAAAATAAATTTTTAAGATATGTAAATTTTAAAATGGGCATTCCTAGAGAAAACCTTAATTACGATAACGTACTTTGTTCATTAAATTTAATAAAATTATCTGGTCGTAGAATCATTTCCGATTTAACCTGTTTGTATAAAATCATTAATTCAATGCTTGATACCCCTGATTTATTATATGTAATCTCTTTTCATACTCCAAGCAGGTCGGTTACAAGACAGTACTTACCATATTATTGTAGCAATTCTATATCAACGTCCCAATATCACACTCCTATACGACGGATTCAACAGCTAGGAAACAAATACTCCGATGTTGATATATTTAGTACATCAATTTCTTTATATAAGCATACCTTATTGAAGTTTTTTGCATCAAGTAGGGGAATATTTTGATAAAGCTATTTAAATTGACAGTATTACAGTATTTTGTCGGCTGTAACGAAAAAATTATTTTGGATATTTTATGTTTATATTTTGTACCTACATACTGTGTGGATCAAATTCAACAGTATTTTTTTATATATGTGTTTTAAACAGACATTTCCTGCACTATTTACGAGTATAATTTCTTAAATATTGTTATATATGTATGTAAAAGCCTTAATAGGCGTAAAATAAAATAAAATAAAATAAATAAAATGTAAGAGTTCAACAACTCAAAGAAAGGTGTAAAGTATAAAATGATAAATAAAATATCTGCACTAAACTCATACTTCGCTTTGTATGAAACCCATGCTGATTTTTAAGTAACATAAGCATGTACATTTTTATATTCGTCGTTTTTGCCCTCAACAGGTTTGCCCGGGCTCTCGAAAGTTTGTCGCTACCGCACTGCGCATAGTCCTAGGACCTAGGTCGATCAACACAAAACTAATTATCTACTTATTCACTCAGAGGAAAAGACTAGAAGAAGGAATAACACTAGACAGATAGATAAAGATATACATTGTTTTAATAGGAAGCGATTTGCACTTTTATTATAGAGATCAAGGGTTCTGTCCCCGGCTAATTCAAATCATAATAAAACAATTAATTAATAATTTCTGCGTTTTGTTATCGATATTTATATCGATGGAAACGTTGTTTTACGATATTATTTCCTGTTTTATGCTAATTGATAGATGTTGTAAGATCTTAATTTGAAGAATTTAATGGATTACGGTTCATGATCTGTACAATTTACTTATGAGGTGTTTTATGCTAATTGATAGATGTTGTAAGATCTTAATTTTAAGAATTTAATGGATTACGGTTCATGATCTGTACAATTTACTTATGAGGTGTTTTATGCTAATTGATAGATGTTGTAAGATCTTAATTTTAAGAATTTAATGGATTACGGTTCATGGTCTGTACAATTTACTTATGAGGTGTTTTATGCTAATTGATAGATGTTGTAAGATCTTAATTTTAAGAATTTAATGGATTACGGTTCATAATCTGTACAATTTACTTATGAGGTGTTTTATGCTAATTGATAGATGTTGTAAGATCTTAATTTGAAGAATTTAATGGATTACGGTTCATAATCTGTACAATTTACTTATGAGGTGTTTTATGCTAATTGATAGATGTTGTAAGATCTTAATTTGAAGAATTTAATGGATTACGGTTCATGATCTGTACAATTTACTCCGTAAAACATAAAGATGCTTCATCAATAATTTATTTTTTATTATCAATTGTGAATATCGCGCAAGAGTTCCAACTGCTCCCAACCATCTAGAGCCAGTGAGACTATGGCATCCTCAATTGGGGTAGTTGCAGTTGCGGTTCGTGACTTTTGAGCGTGAGCTAATTTAAAAAAAATGGACATCATTTTTTTAACGATAATTCAATTTTTGTATGAATATTTTCAGGAAATTTTAGTTTGGCCGTAAAACAAAATCAATAATCCCAATTTTTTAATATTAGCAATTTAGTCCTACCAGATCTGTCACGGTAGGATGTGAGGCTGAAGGTAGTGGGAAGGAGAAGGAGATGGGAAGAGGGTGATGGGGCGTGGCTATTCAGATCTGGTCACAAAACATGGCTAAAGCCATTTTAAGCAACGTTTCAATTCTGAATGGTGGTCTTACACTAGGGCGATACTGAGAGTATCTTACGAAGGAATAACTCAAATCAATAAAATTAAATTTAATTGTGCACGCCTGGATTTGAACCCGCGACCTCCGGCTTGCTAGTCGGAAGACTTACCCCTCGACCATGAAGACCGTCATGTATGATGTGCAGCTAACATAAAACAAACTTTTGGCAAGTGAAATAATATGAATTATTATTTTTTGGTAAACTAATGTTTAAGACAAGATTTTTTATGCATAGCACAAAGGGTAACTATTATTTTTATAAGCAATAATTATTAGCCTGAAACACTCATCCACATTCAAAAATCTCCTGATAAAAGATACATGACGCCAACGGGACTTGAACCCGTATCCTTTCGATTTCCGGTCGACTTAACCCGTGACCGGAAATCGTAAATCATAAAAAATCTTGTCTTAAACATTAGTTTACCAAAAAATAATAATTAATATTTGACAAGTTCAAGTATCTTCACCAAAAAATGTAGACAATTTGTCTCGACGCCATCTAGTGAGAGAGTTAGCACTTACAATGCCTTTCTCATATAAAATAAAGTTGGTTGTTTTCAGGTGAAAAAATGTAATAAGCAGTAATTGTTGAATGAAACACTAGTATATATTGAATTATTTCGCGGATAAGAGATAAGCCGCCGTAGCTCAGTGGTCAGAGCTATCGACCGGAAATCGAAAGGACACGGGTTCAAGTCCCGTTGGCGTCATGTATCTTTTATCAGGAGATTTTTCAATGTGGATGAGTGTTTCAGGCTAATAATTATTGCTTATAAAAATAATTGTTGAAATAATATGATTTATAAAAAAATATTTTCTATGTTAATGAAGGTTTTGATTTAATTAATGCGATCATCACACATTATCCATCTCTTTGATTTGTTCGCTTTTTGGGAACATCTCATATGGTGTCATTGAAATAGTTGTGTCTCCCTTACTGGCTTCTGTGATAAATATGATCTAAACGATATTAGAAGGAGAAAACACCACGCTTTATATTAATTACAAAAGTGAACCACAGAAGAATTAAAATGTACAACTCATTGAAACCAAAGGTTCTGACTGTCATTTGAAAAAAAAACTTCGATAGTTTATTATTAATTATTTTAAACATATCGCTTTAAATTTAAAATTAAATTAGAAAAAAAAATCTACATAAGTAACAAAAAAATGTATGTACTTAATTAAATTATCAAATAATTATTTAAGGTGTTATTAAGTATATAGTATGGTCCATATGTGGCAACAACAGTGCGGTACTGAAAGGGTCAATCTTGTAACGTATCTTTCTACCTTTTTGCATAAAATACGCATGTTGTCGCGAAGTTGTTTGTTTACTGCGAAGGGCATTAAATGGTCACATCTGTCGCAGCACAACTGTACACAATTGCTAGGCTGTACTAAAGGAGGTCAGTGGTCAACGTAATGTATAGTATTGTATTACATTGCGGAAGGTTCGCGTCGATTAATTACCCGTAAAGTAAAACCTGCCACCAACTAGATACTAATTGGCTGCTGGATTTTTGTAATTTTTTATCTACCTATTTATCAAGGAGAGTGGCGGCTAACGGGCGGGCGGAGTGGTTTCATTTTTAAACAAATTTACAGTTTTATTCCGAGATTGAAGGAAATTTTGCACACTTGATCTTCAAAACGTGGGGAAGGTCGCTGTCTTTATATGATTTCAAAACTCTGTAAGTCCGGCCAACGCTGGGTACTTCAGTTAGTCTGTCTATCTATTTCTATAAAGGAGAGTGTCTGTATGTTTCTGGTAGGTCAGCATATTAATATATTTAATTTACCAGCGTACTCCTCACACTAGTAGTATACTCCTCACACTACTAGCATACTCCTCACAATACTACCATACTTCTCACACTACTAGCATACTCCTCACACTACTAGCATACTCCTCACAATACTACCATACTTCTCACACTACTAGCATACTCCTCACACTACTAGCATACTCCTCACAATACTACCATACTTCTCACACTACTAGCATACTCCTCACACTACAGTATACTCCCCCCACTACTAGCATACTTCTCATACTACTAGCATACTCCTCACACTAGTAGCATACTCCTCACACTACTAGCATACTCCTCACAGTACTACCATACTTCTCACACTACTAGCATACTCCTCACACTACAGCATACTCCTCACAGTACTACCATACTTCTCACACTACTAGCATACTCCTCACACTACAGCATACTCCCCCCACTACTAGCATACTTCTCATACTACTAGCATACTCCTCACACTAGTAGCATACTCCTCACACTACTAGCATACTCCTCACAGTACTACCATATTTCTCACACTACTAGCATACTCCTCACACTACTAGCATACTCCTCACACTGCTAGCATACTTCTCACACTACTAGCATACTCCTCACACTAGTAGCATACTCCTCACACTACTAGCATACTCCTCACAGTACTACCATATTTCTCACACTACTAGCATACTCCTTACACTACTAGCATACTCCTCACAGTACTATCATACTTCTCACACTACTAGCATACTCCTCACACTACTAGCATACTCCTCACACTGCTAGCATACTCCTCACAGTACTACCATATTTCTCACACTACTAGCATACTCCTCACACTACTAGCATACTCCTCACAGTACTATCATACTTCTCACACTACTAGCATACTCCTCACACTACTAGCATACTCCTCACACTACTAGCATACTCCCCCCATTAATAGCATACTTCTCATACTACTAGCATAGTCCTCACACTACTAGCATTCTTCTCAAAGTACTAGCATACTCCTCACAGTACTATCATACTTCTCACACTACTAGCATACTCCTCACACTACTAGCATACTCCTCACACTACTAGCATACTCCCCCCATTAATAGCATACTTCTCATACTACTAGCATAGTCCTCACACTACTAGCATTCTTCTCAAAGTACTAGCATACTCCCCACAGTACTAGCATACTCCTCACACTACTAGCATACTCCTCCCACTATTAACATACTCCTCTCACTACTAGCATACTTCTCACACTAATAGCATACTCCTCACACTACTAGCATACTTCTCACATTACTAGCATACTCCTCATACTACTAGCATACTCCTCCCACTATTAGCATACTCCTCTCACTACTAGCATACTTCTCACACTAATAGCATACTCCTCACACTACTAGCATACTTCTCACATTACTAGCATACTCCTCATACTACTAGCATACTCCTCACACTATTAGCATTCTCTTCACAGTACTAGCATACTCCTCACACTACTAGCATACTCCTGACACTATTAGCACACTACTCACACTACTAGCAAACTCTTCGCACACTACTAGCATACTCCTGACACTATTAGCACACTACTCACACTACTAGCAAACTCTTCGCACTGCTAGCATACTTCTAACACTACTAGCATACTCCTTGTAGTACTAGCATACTCTTCACACTACTAGCATACTCCTCACAGTACTATCATACTCCAGCTTACTTCTTTTAACGCCATCAAACTTGGCTATAATTGCATCTAGATCATTAAACTGTTTGCATATTTTGATGATAAACTCCAGGAGTTTGTACCAAGCTTGAGTGAACCGTGATGTCTGCTCCGACCACAGTTTGGGATCAAGATTGACTCCGCATAATGTTTGCCCTTTAATGCTGTACTCAAAAACTATTGGCTTCTGGTAGGAGGTGGTCGTTACTCATTTTTATATTAAATACTAATTCAATTTTTTCTGATGATTTTGCTAAAGCATTAAGGTCAGATTGCTTTTGTAAAAAAATACTTTACAAGATTATAAAATGAAGAATTCGCATTGTTTGCTTTTGACACCAGAAATCATTAAATTTAAGTTCATTGACTGTCCACTCGTTGAAATCAAAGCACATTTTAGTTGAAGACGTCATACTATAGGGTTTTCCAATAAGAGGTGTTATTTTGAATAGCCCGCTATTTCAGTAGATTTTACTTTTGAAGCTGTCATTTTTTACATCAAAACTACGCCATTAATAAAAATGGAACGATACACGCTTCAACAACGCATTGAAATTATTAAAATTCACTCGAGTGAATCAAATGCAAATCATCTTGAGTGATGAGGCTCATTTCCACCTCGGTGGCTTCGTCAACAGGCAAGATTGTCGCATCTGGAGCTCGGAAAACCCAAGAGTTATTTTTGAAAAGCCTCTGTATCCTCAACGTGTGACTGTTTGGTGCGGTTTATGGTCCGGCGGAGTCATTGGACCTTACTTTTTCGAAAATGAGGCTGGAGCAACAGTTACGGTGAATAGATTGCGCTATCGAGAGATGATTAATGATTTTTTTATGGCCGGAATTGGATGGTATTGATCTGGACAACGTTTACTTTCAACACGACGGCACTACGTGCCACACAAGTAACGAAACCATTGATATTTTACGATTGAATATCAAAATAACACCTCTTAATGGAAAACCCTATAGAATCAAAAACAACAAATCAAAGATTCCGAGATCGTTGAACGAAATTTAAATAAATGACAGCTTATTCATCTTCTTTTGGTACCCTCTCTTATCAGAGGTTTATTATCATCAGGGAAATCTTCACTCTGCAGACTACAGCCTGGAACTGCACACGTACCAGTCAACCTTCCAGTGAATTGTCAGTAAAATTGTGTAGTCTCGTATTTTGGTTCCTAAGTAGGTATATAAACAAGGAATTGTAGTTTTCTTATTTTTATAAAGCATAGTTGACTCCGCAATGCTTCGTTATTGCTAATGTCTTTCAAAGGCATCGTCGACTACTTCCACCATTCACTACTGTATACCATAATGTTACTGTTAAATAAACCACATTATTTCGACTGTAATTCGTCTCCGTGTCTTATTCCTGTGCAGAGATTTTATTTTTTTATTTTTTTAAGTTCCTTTATTCTATGAAATTATTAGTTACATGCATTGAGGAATTTTTCGACCACCATGCTAGGCACATGCCCGTGTTATGGTGGTCGATTTTCTACACAACATAAAGAATGTGAGGGAATATAAAATAATATAAAATACAATAACATATTATTAAAGAATATTTAAGAACATAAAATAATGTAAATGACTATAGTAATATAAGGAAGTATGGAAGAATACAGTAGAATATAAAAATATAATAGCATAATATTTATATAATATAATAGCATAATATTTTTTAGTTATTGTAAGTAAAGTGCTATTTTTAGATACATAATACAATAGTATATTGAGGAAATGTGTAATTGGTTTCTCAGTTAGGTAAATTACATGTGTATTAATGAACCACATTGTAAACTGTTGATTTCCCTAAAGTAAAATAGATTCATAAAAAAGAATATAAATAGTATATAGTTATAAAATATATAAAATCAAACATAGTACTATAGAGTAGGCAAATGAGAAAGGATTATTTTTACTATGGAAATCTATATTATGTGCTTTATTACATTGGTAGGTACATTATTTTGCCGCAATTTATTAGATATTGCGGTAATAGATTTTCCCGAATTCTTATACCATTAAAACCACATTCTTATACCATCTCAAAATATTGCTGGCGCTAATAATAACAAACTTTGAAATTTTCAGCGATATCGATAGACTACTTTTAGAGTTTTGCGAACACAAACATAAGTAGTTTGAATATGATTTAAGATTTTCACGGGCAAAAGTATTTTTGTTATTTGTTTTTGGGGTGTTATGCCGTGTTGCGCTAACTCCTTCTCTAGCCAACATTTCGGACAATAACATAAAATCCCATAAACAAATACCAAAAATAAGTAGGTTGATTTTTTATATATTAATATAATTTATTTTTACCCGTTCGGGCCTAGAAAAAAATATATCATGTAATCGAATATTCCCGCTTGAGATACAATTTAAATAAATTGCTGTTTTTAACGCTATCCAAAATGCAATAAATGCAAATTCAAAATAAAAGACTCTTCCAAAAATAATATCATGTCATTGAATATTTCCGCTTGACATACAATTTAAATAGATTGCTGTTTTTAACGTTATCCAAATGCAATACTGTTTGAAAACAGATGAAAGACTCTTTCAAAAATAATATCATGTCATCGAATATTCCCGCTTGACATACAATTTAAATAGATTGCTGTTTTTAACGTTATCCAAAATGCAATACTGTTTGAAAACAGATGAAAGACTCTTTCAAACAGTAATTTTTCAATAAAAAATATTCAAATTTGAAACGTACCTTCAGTTTTTAAAATCGCTTATCGATGTTTTTTTCAAACTACCATTTTTTATGCAATAAAAAACACGCTATTAGGCAAGCGAATAATAACAAATAATTATTTAATAATATTATTTTTATTAAAATGGGAGATCGAACGAGTTTTACGAGGAGGGTCATTTTGGTTACGGTTGTAGGTATATCAAGCACTTCGTTGTTTGACCTTTTGACCTGTATTAAGCCCCCGCATTCCGAATTTATACTGATTTATAACAAGTTATATAAATTCTTTAAGTTTAAAAAAAAATGTCACTGAAGATAATAACCTATACATTTGTTATGCCAAAACGTTAATTATATGAAATTCCCTCAATAGAAAAAAAATGCAAATAAAGCTACGAAAACGATTAAAAACACGTTTTGTTCTGTTATTTATTTTATGTTATAGGCATGAAACAATTCACAATGAATCTTTAAATGCAACTAAAGCATTTGCCAAGAGATTTTTGCTCTATCTCAAACTAGTCGTGTTTTATTAAATATTTAATATACACAATTTTCGCTTATTTTTATCGTTTTTTAATATTAGCGCGCTCCCTCTAACATTTGTATTTACATATCTACATTTTAAAACATCTTTGAACACTTACTACGGGAACTTCCGTTAATGTCGCTTCAACGATGACTCACGTGTAAATAAACTAAAGAATAATAATAATTAAATAACTTGTATAGCGCCGTTTTTGTGAAAACTATACAAGACCGTCTTAAAGATAAGATCAGGAAAGAATGCAAGGCTGATATAAGCATAATTTGACACTATGAAAGGGACTGGATTGGACATTAAGAATGTACGTACAACGAAAGGAGTTTAAGGAGACTATATGACATGGAGGTGAATGTTAGGGGAAGTCGGGGACGCCCGAGGAAGATACGATACGATCAAGTGAATCAAATATTTGAGTTGGGCTATGTCAAGAATTCGAACTACAGAAGTCTATGTATGTGTGCGCCAACATACATTTGTGTGCCGGTCTAGCCTCTCTGCGTACTCCTGTGATGAAAAAGAGTTATGTTAATTAGTTATATTCCAAAAAATTAATTGAATTCAACAAATCAGGTCATAAAAAGACGGTTCCCACCAGTATAACAATTCAATAATTTATTGTAATTCAACGGACACTGTGGTCGATCAACCAACATCGATTAGCGTGAACCCGGCAAAAGGTATGAGATAATCCAACATCCTTGTGAGTACGGTAATTAAGTACAATGATTTTGCATGTCTTATTCTCGCACTTGGCCAGTTAACGTAATATATATTAATATTATCGTAGCGATGAGACCAGGGACGAACCTTATCATAACCGTATAATTTATTGTGTGTCCTGAGATGAAAGGCTGTGCGGCCTTTTTGATACAAAACTTAAAATTGGATTTGCGGACAAAATGCTTCACCAAACTGAATAATAATTTTTTTAATCGAAAGATCACTTTTTGAGGTAATTTTTTTCTAAAAGTAATTGTTTATCCTACTATGTAAATATAAAATAAAAAAAATATGTTATTTGAAAGCATTTTCATGGGCTTAAATTTAAATTACAAACGACCGATTAACGTTGGTTAACGTTTTTCATAATTTTTTAGATTTATATTTACATAGTTGTAGCGGTAGCTACTAGAAGGTTTGGAAACATTTATACATGCAACCAAAATCGTATGTACGGCGCATCTATCTACTTGCAATTTGCTGGTTTGTTCTTGAATGCATTTACACCTATATATATAAAAAAGTGGCTACGTCAAGGTACCTAAGTCAGTCAGTCAGTAATTAGCGGGTGCAGAATCTTATAAGTCAGTACCATACGATCAGTAAATTACATCTTCGCCGGCCTGCATCTCCCGCGCAGCGAGCTCATACGCGCTCGTATCATCTGCCGACCAGGTCAACCCTACCTTCGGTTATCTTTACACTGGAGTAACAGGAAGACTCAAGATTTTCCCCAGTGCTGAACACCATCTAAAGTCCGGTCTCCACCAACGCGGTGTCGAGCCACAGACGCATCGCCTTGACCACTCCACCACCATCATCTCCGCTTACATCTAATGTCGATCTTCGACCTGGGAAGTCGCTGCTGACTACATCCACCGACGCATTTCAAGTCATCTCTCGCTACTACACCAACTCAATAAACGACGTAACCTCACAAAATTTTTCATTCGTCTCTTTACTCAATCCCCAAATAGTAATTTTCGATAAGATAATTTCTTTAATAATTACCATTAACTGACAAAAAAAATCTCTAAGTTGCCTTTCTTTTATAATTTAAAACTCAAATAAACTAAGCAGCCTACATCCATTCCAGATATTTGCTATAACTTTTGATAAAAAAAAATATTATTCAGTTAAGACAAGTATTTTAGCCACAAATCCAAATTGACGTTTTGTATGAAAAAAAGCCCCGCAGCCGATCCCCTGTTTCTGTTTTGAAATTGCAATAATTATGAATGTACCTACGTTATTTAAAACTACGACACAGTGTGAAGTACAAAATGCATACAAAGATGAACACGTTAAAAGTGGGAAACTAGTGAATCTACAACAAACATAGTATAAATAAAACTCTGAAAGTGTTTTTTTTTCTTTTTTCCAAGTTTTTTCGACAAAATTATTAACCATTTGGGACTTCATTTCCATGCATTTAAAATTACATTAAACAGATAATATTAACCGCCTGGCGAATGATTTTTTCAAATTTGGTTACAAAAGCCTATGAGCGATTTGCTGTAGGTAGTAATGGGTGAACAAAATTGGCGACACTCTTGTGCGCGCGGTTTCATACTAATAATTGATTCATGGTCCGTCTTCCTTGTTTCTATTATCTATTGTGTGAAGTGACTTATATAATATTATCCTTAAACAAATGGAAATGGCGTAAAATGTGTATAGTCCGTCCCAGAATAAGGTAGTTGTTGAATGCAAGGCAACGGATTCTGTGTTCTCGGCGACACTTGATTCAGCAAGGTTAATGGTATTGTTGCACTGCAGTAATCTTAACGACACATTGACACGATCGTACCCGCATTGTCCCGCGTATTTATACTGGTTTATGGCTCTAAACGGCTAGCGTCGTTTATATTAGGACAGTTACATTTTTAATTAAAGAGCAACAATTTTTTAATAACAAAATACACGGAGATGAAATGGTGTATTATCACTTTTTCCGCATTTCGTAATTGTTTATTATCAGGGCAAATGCAGGTAGGTACATACGGAGAAAAATGATCCTGTTAAAAGGTGACACCATGCCAACTTCCTGCCAAAATATCAGTCATTCATAATATATTGAGAACACGTGTTCTATTCCTAATATATGTTATGACGAAATGCGAAAATTTCAGTGTGTCAATATCAATATCAGAATTTGTATGAACACATGTTCCGCTGTTCTAATAAAACATTCGCTTTAGACTGATACTTTGTTAGAAACTCTTTCAATTCATTCGTTATAGGCCTGCAGTCCCATTTTTAACAGGAAAACGAATATTTTGACCAGATTTTTAATAAATTAACATAATTTCATATCAGTGAGTTTTCTCCGTGTAAAAATCATAGTTCGAAGTTACGGGTATTGCGCTTCTAAACTACTAGTTCGAATCTATTTTGAATCCTGACCAATTGTGATCATAAAGCTTTTAAAGAGATTCAGTTCACGTCCTAAGATTCTAATCTTTTTGAGCTTTTCTAGAAGGTACGTGTGATCAATTGTATCGAAGGCCTTAGATAGATCTAAAAATATGCCGATACACTTATTACTGTTATCGAGACTATATTTTATACTCTTTACAACACCGGCGATGGCATCGAAAGTTCCCATATTTTTTCTAAAGCCGTATTGATTTTCCGAAAGTATGAGGTTTGTTTCGAGATATTGAGTTAGATGTTTCTTAATAACTTTCTCTACGATTGGTATAATAGAACCCATTTCAAGCGTTGCAGGAAAGATACCATCCTTAATACATCTGTTCACAAGGTAGAGAAGTGCTTGGGGTAGTTAGGGAAGAAGGAGAAAGTTAAGGAAGTTGATTTAATTATTCTCATTGAAATGCCATCTGATCTTGAAGTGAGTGTTGATTTCATTGAATCTGCAATATTTTAATGTCATCTGCCGAGATTGTATTTAATTTAAATGTGATATTATTAGGAAGTGCGTTGTTATTCTCATTATCAGTTCAAAGAGTTTTAGTGATTTTTTAAACTAAATTAGAACCTACGTTGGAGAAATATTCGTTATCAATATGAACGATTGCCTTTGGATTCTCTTTCATATTAAATTTTTGCTTTGTCTACCAAGTTTCCGATATACAACTGCTTTTATTGTTGTTACTGAGTGTCATTTCCTTAATAATTTTCCGAACAAGCTTAGGGTTGTTATTATAGTTTTGAATCTGATGATTGTAGTAGTTACCTCTATCAAATTTTAGAATATTAGAGAACATGTTTCTCAATATCAAGTGGATTTTTTTTAGTTTTCAAGTGTAATTTGTCTTTAGTTCTTATACTTTTTAGAAGTCAAGTAATCTAAGGTTTTTTGATTTTACATTTGTGTGGAGTTTGTATTGTGAACGAGTTTAAGTAATTTTGAATATTTATTTGGACAGTGTTTGTAAATGAACTCCAGAAAAATTGAAAATCATTAATTTTATGTAGCTCACCCCAATCTATAAATTTTAATAAACTTTTTAACTTGCCAATATTAATTCTATTTTTGAGAGATGTGTTTTTAATGTATGTTTGTGTATTTAGAAGTTGAATAGTGAGTAGTAGTGTGAAGTTGTCAGTAATATTGGAATAGTGAACAGCGGTACTGCATGCTTTGTTTGTTTTTATCATGAAGGGGTCGATACAGAAGACAGAAACCTTTTCTGAATTTCTTCAATATATCCTAATCTTGTTGATATATTAACAGCACTGATCAGTCCATGATGTAGCCGAAGATGTAGCGGTAGTCTTCACTTTGTAGGTGATTCTGTACAGTATTTAGTATGTTGATGTTGATGTCCCCAATTAGGTACACATTCCGAACATCTCGTAGTTGGGTTAGCTCATAATCCATGGAGTGAAGAAAAGCAGAAACGTGTCTTGTTGACGGTGATCTGTACATCCCGAATGTTGAGATGTCATTATTAATGCTTTATGAGTAAACAATTAGCGTCTCTGCGTTGATTTTCCTTTACGATTTCATGATCTCATTTTTAAGATAAATTATCACTCCGTCATTCTGATGTCTATATTGCGTGGAGTTATATACCTTATAGTTGTCCAGGTGTTTTCGTAATAATGTTTCTTTTTTATACGACACTCGTTGTTATTATGATGACGTCTATATCCACGTCAAGTTGCTGTAGTATCACCGTCAGCCCAGTGAAATTTTCGTTGATGCTTCGTATATTCTGGTGGAGTATTTTTGATGTTTTTGTTTTTTGTTTTTTATGAAGTCATTCATATCTCGTGTTGTTGAAATTGTGATGGCATCGGGAGAATTGTTATCAATTGCTCTTTCAGCTAAAGGATCGATTTCTGGTAAATATTTCTATTATATTGTAGATGGTTATAGAAATAATGGCTTATTTACACTATTTTACTTCCAAGGTCATTGTGATTTTTCATTTCAATTAATAGTGAGTTCAGATTTTCGTGCCAGTAATGTTTCGTTTTTTAATCGTTATTGAATTATTTTAATTTTTTCTCCTTCGCCCTTATTTTAGTATTCTATAAAAGATTTTTGCAATATGGCATCAGGGCTTCATTTATAGATTTTCAGATAAACGTCGACCATCGTTAACCGGAAAAGAAACGTACAAACAAAATGGTCGAAAAAAAACAGGACATACATAAGCACACACTTCACCACAATCTTTACACATTTTCCCTGATGATGAACACTGTAATGCTGTACGAAACGATGGGTAAATAAGAAGGTAGCACAACACGCCATAATATGAAGTTTTTTTTTGCCGTGAATATCTGAAATCATATTTATTTGCAGAATTCAAATTATTGTCAAACATCCATATATTTTTAAAATATTTGTTACAAACACTGTGCAAACGTTGTATTGGGGAATGCAAACCATAGTCGGAAGTTGGAATGAGATATATGCAATGTAAAATGTCTGTGTGGTTGTTTGTTTAGGTATGCGTAGATTGATTTAATGCAGGAGTTCAGAACAATCGAATTTAGAGTTAATTTTTTTAATCCAAATTTTGTTAGGTCGTTTATTTTTCGCCTGTTTTCTAAAGTTGGAATATTGACAATATTCATTAACGGCAAGTAATAACATATTTATGTAATCATTGAAGACAATATTAACGACAAGAAAAATGTGAAACAGAAAAGACAGGGAATTGAACCCAGGATCTCTTCCTTGCCTGGGAAGTACTCTAACCACTGATTGCAACATTCTACTCGAACTAAATGCAGTCTAGATAGTGTCTTGGATAAATGTATCTGTTTTTGTTTTAATGTGCGACATCTATTGAATTTAAAATTAAAATAATGTTGGTACCTCTCAGGGGAAGTACGAAACAGTTTAAAATGAGGTAAGTTGATATGGTTGAATTAGCTCAGTGGTAAGAGTACTTCCCCGGCGAGGAAGAGGTCCTGGGTTCAATTCCTAGATGCGACAGAATCTTTTGTGTCTTCTTTTTTATTGTTCGTTTGAGAGTCCTTAATATTGTCTTGATTAAATTGATGGCCTTCGTGGTCGAGGGGTAAGGATCTCGACTAGCAAGCTGGAGGTCGCGGGTTCAAGTCCCTGCGTGTGCAAGTACATTTTATTTGAATAATTTGTGTTATTTCAAAACTCACTCATTTAAATAATATATAGTATGTTTTCTGCACGTTACAGAGTCAAATATACTCTCAGTATCGCCCTGGTTTAAGACAGCCATTCAAAATTTAAACGAATGGCTTTAGACTTATTTGATGACCAGATCTGGATAGCCAGTTACTACCCCACCTTCTTTTTCCCCATCTCTTTCCCCTCCCCATTACCTTCAGCCTTACAACATACCACAATTGGGAATGTCTTGGTCTCACTGGCTCCAGAAGGTTAGGAGCAGTTGGGACTCTTGTGCAGTTCCACATGTAAGAAAAAAATCACAATTTGAGGTTTTGGTCGTTAAGTCGTTAAGTCGTTAAAAATAGGCATTGTTTGTCCATTACATCTTGCATATATTCTTTCTTCGTATGGTGGGGGGATCAGAGGAGAACATCTAGGTTAGTTGTTCAGTCTAGCGCCTCAGGCGTCGCCCTGTGGACCCCACGAATCCCGCCGGGGAATGAATGCAGCGGGCATTCTTTGACCAAATTTTCTGTGGTCTGCACCGCACCGCATTCACACGTCGCCGACTATTTAAGGCCCCATCTGTGCATCATATGGGCACAGCGGCTGTGCGAGGACCTTATACTATTGATGACGTACAACAGTTTACGAGGCACAGATAATCTCGGTGGGGTCGTGCACGAGATGGACAATATTCACGTAGGCCGATTGCCACTCACGTTTCCACCTGTCTTCTGGAGTGAGAGGTACAATATATCTTGCAACTTCTATGGTAATTGAGCCTCCGCAATCCGAAGCCAATCCTGTGATAATAATGATTTGCTGATAGTAATATTGATTATGTGATGATATTCAAGTAAAGTGTGGCCATCGTAAATTGTGATTGTGTCACTGATAATAATGCGGAAACCATTGTGTGCGATGCTGTCACAAGCGACCCATAATGATTCTTCTAACGCAAACATAAATTTGCCGTAATTATGTTTGATTCATATATATTATTTATAACATAAAAATAAAGCTAGTAATTAAATAAGAATATTATTTAATAACTAGCTGGTTAAAAACAATACCGCGTGTAACTTTTACGTCCAACCGATTGTGCTGTTTTTTTTAAATAACCTATTTTTAGTATTCGAAATTTGAATTTGAAAGGTTGTGTCAGAATTTCAAAGCAATCGATGAAGAACTTTCGAAGATTTGAGATTTTATATAGTAAAAGATAATTCAAATTAGTAAAGAAATTATCATCGATAGTAAGTGCACACACGGAGAAAAATGAGTATTGATGATTTATCAAAATCCTGTTAAAATTGAGACAGTAAGGCGCATCCCCTATAAAATGTTAGTTTTTTCTGAATATATCGGAACACGTGTTCATGCACTCGCTGTTAATATATTATGATAAAAAGCGAATATATAATGATTTTTATGTTCCGACGTCACGTTAATACATTCATTTTTTTACTAAAAGTTTAACATGAAACCTATTAATTCATTCGTTTCGGGCCTACAGTCCCGCTTTTAACATGAAAACGAATAATTTGAAGAGATTCTTAATAAATTAGCTATATTTTGTATCAGTTAGTTTTCTCCGTGCGATACAGGATTCAAAAGCTTCTAAAGTGAATGGGATATTAAATATATTTATGACATATGTATTAAATATATATATATATATGTGACACGTATATTGAAAATTCCTACTTTGCATGTGCCTCTGTCTGTAACTCCGATTCAATGAACTATAGAACTTTCGATTTGAATTCAAGCTTCATTTTCAAATTCGAAGTGTTTTTTTGGCCAATCTAGAGAAGCGATAAAGTACCTACATATAATTTAATATTTTTAACAAAAAATAATTTTAATTGCCATTTTAAAATTTGGAACTGATTTGACGGTAATTAAGACTATCCCCATTGATGTATTATATTTAGACGAGACACGAGTCGATAAAAATGGTTCCACTTGTTTACCTCCAATTAGACGAATTTAAACTTCCAAAGCTTTAATGCCGAAAGACCGGAAATTAACGAATCCA
The DNA here is from genome assembly GCA_026573805.1 of Hesperophylax magnus. Lineage (NCBI taxonomy): Eukaryota > Metazoa > Arthropoda > Insecta > Trichoptera > Limnephilidae > Hesperophylax > Hesperophylax magnus. Next base: position 3,119,818 of record JAIUSX010000184.1, on the reverse strand, counting down.
GTCCCCGCGCACTGCTACTCGCGTAATAATAGTGGAATGAGATATCAGTTCGCAATAGCGTCTCTATGACTATCCCGTGATTTTTCATGGGTCTGCGCAAGAAAATTATAATGACGCTACTTTGCTTGAATACTTAAAGAATGTTTAAAACTCATTATTCGTCGAAAAGTAAAATCCAGTAACATTAATTAGAAAACTTTGTGTTTAATAATAAATAATAATAATAATAATGTTTATTTCAGCTGGACAGAGCGGTGTGTGCAATGCTCTGCCTGCCATAAAAGTTTACATAAAAGTCTACATAAATAAAATATAATAAAAATATCACATTGAAAACCAATGACTTGTTATAGTAGTCCCAGAGAGAAGACGTACTTACGTCATCTACGAAAGATATTCCTTCCTTATTCCTCAAAGTCTTACATGAAAACGAAAAAGACTCAAAATACCAACCAAGTCGACGATGTCTCGTACGACCTTTATTAGACTATTGCATCACTTTTTTGTAAGCAAGACAAAATGCTGTTTCTCAGTGACGTTTTGCAAGGACATCATTGTAGGAAATGTATAAATTATATGCACCAATACACACAACCCTAATTATTGTGTGGGTGAAATCAAATTGCGCGACATCACAATCAGTGGCGGCTGGTGACTTTTGGGTGTACTAGAATGCTAATATTAAAAAAATGGCATTTCTGATGTTGTTATAGCTGAAAACGATTTTTAATTTTTTTTCGAAAATCGATTTTTTGTATGAAGATTTTCAGGAAATTTCAGTATAGCCGTGCGCCGCATGGAATTCCTGAAAATCTTCATACAAAAAATCATTTGTAATATTAGCACTCTAGTAACACAAAAGTCACGAGCCGCCACTGATCACAATATTATTTGCTGTGTGAATTAAAGTGTTTTTTTTTTTTTTTCAGGAATTGTGACGCTCTTCATTGCCGGAATTTTGGGATTGTGTTCGGGACTGTACATTTTCTTCGCTAATCCATACGATTCTATCTTCGATTGGGTGAGTTTATTATTCTGTTAATAATCATATTTATATATTCTGATATATGCAGTGGCGTACACAGAGTTTTTAATTAGGGTAGGCAGTAGGAAAACAGCGAATTTGTTTTTTATACATGCTACAACACTTAAGCAACAACTTTCGCTAAGAATGACTACGCTGCAGGTTAGAATTACCTATCTTACCAATCCAAATAGGCGAATCATGTATGCATACTGCAAGCCACTATTGGATAATATTACAAAATTGATTTCATCATAAAATCATATTTTATTCGACCGCACGAAATTGCATGAAAGAAAGCCAACATAACATGATTTTTATTTGTGATTTGTTCCGAAAGGCACCGCCTATTTCGACACTAACACAAACGAGTCTTTCCTTGAATGCACATTACGCACACATGTACCTTTGTGTAGAATACAGTCAACATGTGAATATGACACGTTCGTCGTTTTGCATAATTAGTTCATGCTTTTGACACGTATGACAGTCGGTAGGGCGCAGGCGACGCTGCGGACCGACTTATATCGTATTTCTTATGATTTCTTGCAATTTAATCTGTACATTTTAATAGAATTTATACTTTTATGTAAGTAAGGTAAAGCAGTGATTATGTGCCTATATGAAATTCACACCTCTGAATTCTGGATATATGTAGGTAGGTATTTTTCACCAAAATGTCAGTAAAAACGATAACTTTTCTAACGCTCGATTCGCCGTTCTAATGCCAAAATGCAGTAGCGCTGCTTTCACTACTGGCGGTAAAAAGGAGAACTACATTAACTTTACTTCAATCCTTAACATTTATAACCCTGAACAACACGCTTGCTTGCTTCAGGTAATAAAAAAACACAATCGTAGATTTCAACTATAGTTAAACGAAAGAAAGGAGATTGGCCATGAACCATTCTTAGTATAAAACTGCACGCACACAGTCGCCAAAATTGATCACCCATACTACTGCAAATCGCTTCACTTTGTTTCTACCGATCGACCAAATGCAAAACTTTCATTAGCTACGCAGTTTTTATGGATGATTCAGTGACAGTCGGCACGCTTCCATGCCTTATCTCTCTTTTATATATATTTTTTTTCAAAAAAGTAATGTTGCATCACTTACAAAATAATACGTGTTAAAATGTCATAACAATATATGGGTGTTATGGGACATACTTGACTTACTTTAAACAGTGATTCCTGGCATTATTTGAAGTTATGAAAATAATGGTCTACGGTGACTTTTTTTTAAATTTACTTCAAAGCTAAAAATAAATTAAAAATCAATAATGTCACTATTATAGCTATTGATAGTGCACAATTTTTTTTCTATGTTTTATTTATTTATTTATTGATGTCCTCTTTGGGGACGTAAATATAGGAATAGTTAATTTATACAGTATTATACATTACTGAACGGTCTCAGTGATAATCTTCTTTCTTTATTTAGTGATCAATTAAAGATGTCCACTGACTGGTCATAATTATTTTCCTGAATTAATATTCTGGGGAATGAGGAATACATATGGTAGCTATTCCCAGAATTTCTGCACTGAAATAAATCCCGACTTCTAGTATTACGCAGCGGAAAATTATCAATGCAAGAAATGCTGTGGGTACTATCAATTTGTTTTGTCATTTGAAGTGCATGTTTCGCCATAGTGCATGTAAACCGATGTTTAATAATTATTATAAGTATTGCATATTGATGGTTTGTTATGATAAAATACCTGCCATTACATGACGTATTCCACAGCGTAGACATTAATTGTGTTTTCTAATCGTACTAAGTTTTCTCACAAAGGTCATCCACTCTGAATAGAATCACTGTGGCGTATTATTTTATGTTGTAACGATAATAACAGTATCATGGTTGTAAACAACACGTGTTTTATAAGTTTACTACTAAACTAATGGTTACAACCCGGCTTAGCCCGAGTTTAAATGCTTTAATCTTCTTCCCATTGTCCTATTCGGCTTGAAAACCGATTGTCTCAACAAAGCGCCTCCAGACGTCCATTTCCTGTGGTACGTCAATAGCCTTCGTCGCACTCTGCAGTTGTTTATCACGATAAATAAATTTAAAACAATAGTTGAGCAGATGTCAGTCTTCTGGCATTAATAAGCCCTTTTATCAAAGAGATACGCAAGTATCCGATACTCGATGTACCAAGTATCTTGGCGACTACCGCCATACGTTTGCTTAAAGTTTTGTGCACACACAGGCGCACGTTTTCCGACATCTTTTAAATTAATCGGCGACGCCAGTCTCTCGCGACCAGTCTGGAAAGGTTGTTTTCGCTCTAATCGTCGAGACTTTAAACATGACATCACTTGTGTCAGACATTTTGTAACAATACATGAGTTTTAGATCAATACTAGTAATGTAAGTAAAATAATGACTGAATATAAAAATGGCAGCTGTAACAACTGTTCAGTTGAGAGTGAAGCCATGAAAGTATTCTAGTTTTGAAGTTTCGAGAATTCAACGATGATTGGTGACGATGCGGGTCTCGTGATTGCTTCGACAAGTGTCGAACCGAAGTGAGTGAGCAACATGAGTATCGCATGTGGTCAACGGATGCCCTCTCCATTCATTCCCCCACCATACGAAATAAGAAGAATCGGATACTTAAGTATCCCCGTGTGGGAGAAGGGCCTTCGTACATTTGCGTCTTTTCTATGAAGGGTGAAGTAGGTGTTTGATGCTAAAAAGATCGTCAAACGATCGTCTCGCTTCCTAATCGATCCCATTTTGTAACTTAAGCCACTTCTCTCAAATATCATATTTCGACAGCTCAGACCCTGAACTCACTCTACAGTACATCACCAAATTTGGTGACCGTATGAAATGGACTCCACAATACTTTATCCAAATATTTTATCATTACGGCATAGTTACATAATAGGTTACATAAAATATCTGTCATGTATTGCGCAATATTGACTAAGTTAACCGATAAAATTGGTCGACCTTTGTGTTGAACCTAGCTGTTAAACTGTAAGGTCGACATACAGGGAATCGTGTTAATTTTTCCGGTAAATATTCTTAAATGATATAAAGAATGTTGTACTTCAGTTGGGCCAAATATAGCCACAAAATTAAGTATGATCATTTAAAATCTTTTCATTTGATTACAATTTGTATACTAACTGCACAAAGAAGGCCTTTTGGGAAACCATTTACTTGGGGGCCTATGTCTTCTTTGTGGATGAAATTATGAAGGTATTTTTTATAAGGAAGAAATTAACTTTGGTTTTTGGAGAGATTCGTTTTGTGGGAGGGAGACTATTATGAAAGATTTCAGGACAAATAAAATCACTATAGATTTTGTTTGCCGCAATGTTATGCAGGGTTTTTTATTATGAATCTGGTTACAGCGGTTAGAAAAATATAGAATAAAATATATTTTAAGAATGCGGCAAAACTTCTTTAGGTTTCCGAAGTCGATATTTTCCTTGTAATTACCAAATTTATGACTTTTCATTAGAATTCAGTCTGGGTGATATTTAAAGATGCTAATTATTGCATTATTAGACCGAAAAGTGGCTTAAGTAATTTATCATTCCATTAAATTTGGTTTTGCCGCTTTCGTAATGAATATTGATAAATAAATAAATTCGTATGCATCTTACATCTAAATATTATACGTTTAAATTAGTAAAGGTGCTAAAAAGTGCTGTTAACAAATTTTGATTACTAGATTCAAATGAACGACTCATGAAAGCATTCAAAAACTCACGTACAACATTTCTACTTTTACCACTGACAATTTATTTATTTATTAATATTAAGTTAGCTCACATCATGGTGAGCTAATAATTTTACAAAAAATAATTAATAGTATATGTAAATATATATGGAAATAACATCTCCAACATGGCTTTAATTATAGCCTTAACAATAATCATAATTAAAACTTTGCTAAAGTTTGTAATGTAAATCTTTATGAAATGAATTGAGTCTGTAACATCCTATTATTTTATAATAAATGATGTTTTGTGTTGCCGATAAATTTGTCTTAGGAAGCCTAAAATCGTTTCAGTTTCTCATATCCTACAGTCTATCCTAGCCATGGACTATATTATTAATACTAACACTTTTTAACATATTTATTTGAGGAACATAAACAGTCTTAGTAATACAATATGCATAAGAGGATAACAAAAAAATAGACCAATTATTAATGTTCACAGATAGATATTCAGAAACATAAAACTAACCTGTAAACTAGAATGTTTAATAAAAATAGAAAAAAAACAGAATAAAGCAGAAAATATGAAAAATAATAATACGAATGTAAATTCAACAAACGATAAACCTATAATATGCCTACAATAAACAGCATTAAAATAAATGTGATTATAACTATACTTAAATAGACTTGGGTTGGAACGGGAAAGGGGAGGAGAGGGATAAGGAAAAGTTGCCACGCAAGTAATATTAAAATATTAGGTACAATCAATTTAACAGTCGTGAATATGAGTTAGAATGTGATACAATGAAATTCTGTAGTGATAGTAACTAGCAGTGAATATGTCAGCACGAGTGTCTATATTGGCAAATTTGTTATTATAGTAGTTACATGTCTTTTGCATAAATTCATTTTGATTTTTTATTTTATTTAATTTTATTTTTTTATTTTTTTATTTCATATATATCCCGTTAAACTACAGTTAAGTAGTTTGTCAAACAGGATTAGAAAAAAATAATGTAAATGCTTATGAAAACTGCTTTAAGTTCAAAATCTCCTACTTACGAACCCATTTTCGGTTATGGTTTTATTGTATAATGTGGAAAATTAAGTCATTTATAAAATGATCGAAAAACATTTAAATATTTGTGCCTGAACATCCACGAAATAAAATAAAAGGCACTTTTTGGCCATGTTTTTTTCTTGCATAAATCAAAACAGGTGGATGGTGTTAAGCGGGAATTTAAACCTTATCGCCGTCTACGTAAAGGTTGTTATTAAAAGCGGCACAATTTGAAACATTACACGACGTAGTGCATCTGAAGTTATATTTTTTAATGCGCAGCTTAAAGGCTACGTCAAATTTTCCATGGAAAGACATTATTGCAAGTTATTAAACATTACGTATTAAACGGGTTGGAGAAATTGGCACACTCTCGCTGACCAGTGTAAAATTACGCCACGCTGGTCGCCGTAGGCGAACTGGTTTGAGAATACGACGTATTTACCATTAGTAGTTGTGTTTCTTTAAAAGGTGTTCCTCCATTCAATCCATTATCATTTATGGGTATAATTATAAAACCTAACATTTTTTACTCTAAATTAACTTGAATACACCATGTACGTTACGTTACACTCTGTACGTTAGTATTTAAAAATTAAGGTTACCGATTTTAAAATTGGGGATCGTTTAGACGTGTTTTTAGAACGCTACAATGTCCTCAAAAACAGTACTAGCCTCGCAACAGCCGAACAATGTCCTGAACAACAGAAATATTTCTCAATAACCGAACAATGTCCTCAATAAGAGAGCAAAACTATTAACTGCCGAAAAATACCCTCAAGAATAGAACAAACCTCTGAACAGCCGAAAAATGTTCTCAATAACAGAAGCATGCTGTCGATAATATACCAATGTTCCCTACGGATCGATATTCTCGACATAATCACTAACTATAACGGTTTAGCAAGACAGTTTCTCATCTAATTATTATTTTCATAAATGTTTTACAATGACATGTATGTTTTCAATAGCAAAACGATTTTCTCAACAGCAGAAAAATATTCTCAAGAAGAGAACAATATTATTAACAATACAAATAAATTTAATATGGTCATCATCCTGTATATTTTATGTAAATAAATTTTGCGGTCTACCTTGACAATGAACTTAAGCATGTTGGGTATCTTTCCTACAACACAGTAATATCCTCAACAAATAAACATTGCTCTCAATAACAGAACAACGCTGTCAACGACAGAACAATGCTATCAATAAGGATATTACAGCAATTACGTATATATAACTGAACAGTGTTCTCAACAGCAGAACATTGCTATCAATAAGGATATTACGGCAATTACGTATATATAAGCGAACAGTGTTCTCAACAGCAGAACAATGCTATCATTAAGGATATTACGGCAATAATGTATATATAACCGAACAGTGTTCTCAACAGCAGAAAAATGTTCTCAACAACAGAACAACGTTGTCACCGACAGAACAATGCTATCAATAAGGATATTACGGCAATTACGTGTATATAACCGAACAGTGTTCTCAACAGCAGAACTATATTCTCAACTATAGAACAATGTTCTCAACATCAGAACAATGTTCTCAACAACAGAACAACTTTGTCAACGTCCGAACAATACTACTAATAAGGCTATTTATCACTTACGTATATTCAAACAGTGTTCTAAGCAGCAGAACAATGTTCTCAACAATAGAACAATATTCTCAACGACTGAAAAGTAATCTCAATATGATCAACACCCTGTATGCTATTACGTAAATAATATAATTTTGTCGGTATAGCTTGACAGTGAACTTGAGTCCCACGGCTAATGATTTTCTTACTTACCTTTGGCAGATCTCAATTAGCGGCATCCAGCACCTGTCAGAGGTCTCAAACGGCGGGCCGCGACCCAAGCTGACTTTAAATACATGTTTGTAGGTCAGAGGCGCGCACGCGTTGACCCTGACCGCTGTGATCTATTACACTAGATGGGTGTGTACCGGTTAATCGGTGAACGATTTAAATTTTACTAAATGAATTGGTATATACTCTCAGTATCGCCCTGGCGAAAAACCGCCATTAAATACAATGTACCTTTTAAATAAATCTATTTGAGTTTAGATTTTGTTTTCTTGATTGAATGAATAAATTAAATGGAATCTTGGAAATGGAAATTAACTTTCCGACATCCGATCGAGTCAAAACTATAGGCTCGTTGTCGATGACAATGCATTCAATCAACTTTTGGACACACAATCGCGCACACACACATTTTTTTCTGAAACTGGATGACAATATATTAAAAAAATTTCAGCAGTTAGTTTACGAAATAAATTTTAGATGGCGATAAGGCTTAAATTCCCGCTTAACACCATCCGCCTGTTTTGATTTATGCAAAAAAAAAACATGGCCAAAAAGTGCCTTTTATTTTATTTTGTGGATGTTCAGGCATAAGTATTTTTTTTTCCATCATTTTATAAATAACTTAATTTGCCACATTATACATTAAATTTATTACATTGACATAAAGGCGTTCCAAAAAATTTACATTGTAAAACTTTTCTGGGTCACTCGCTATTGTCAGCAAAATTATTAGCATAAAGGTATGGTCGGATCAACTTTTTAATAAAAATATCTTAGCTGATATTCGCAATAATAATTGATTAAGTGATAATACCAAGGAAAGTCCGTGGCTGATGTAAATGTCACACGAAAACAAAATTGTTAAGGCGATGCACTACGTCGTGTAATATTTTAAATAGAGCCGCTATCAATAACAACCCTTACGTAGATGGCGATAAGGTTTAAATTCCCGCTTAACACCATCCGCCTGTTTTGATTTATGCAAGAAAACAACATGGCCAAAAAGTGCCTTTTATTTTATTTTGTGGATGTTCAGGCACAAATATTTAATTTTTTCCCCATCATTTTATAAATAACTTAATTTGCCACATTATACAATAAAATTATAACCGAAAATGGGTTCGTAAGCAGGAGATTTTGAACTTTAAAGCAGATTTCATAGGCCTTATACATAATTTTTTTCTGGGCTTATAAAAAGACTTATCTAAAAAATACTCGATTATTTCAAAGGCCAAGATGTATTCTACTCGTGTATTCTATTCTATTCTAAGTACGAAACCCGAGAAATAACAACAAACACGTACAATAGAAACATTAGATCTAATGGTCAAAAACTTATCCAACAAATAACTACTAATACACCTTTTGGGCAAAAAAGCTTCTTATATCATAGTATTAAATTCTACAATAAAATACCACTCTCACTCAAAAACCTCAACATTATAACATTTAAATCTCAAATAAAAAGCTGGATACTTAATATAGGGAGATCTGAAATAGAAAATATACTGATATCAAACACAGACTAAAACCGAATCTACTAAACTGAACTATACAAAAAACACTATCTTACTTATTTTAAAATTATTTAAAAAATTATACTACATGATATATCTTTATAATTAAATTCATATGTTACTTTGTTGTAATAATTTCTTATAATGAAATTATAATATGTAAATGAAATCCTCAGCACGGGAGATCCCAGTGAGGATATTATTATCTCTATATGTTACTAAGAAAAGAAGACAATAAAACATTATTATTATTTTAATTTAAAAAATGTCTCATATGTCTCATATATCATATATTTTTTAAGAGTAGCTGATATCGTCTTCTTCAAATGCTTAAATATTACAGTAAGTTTTCTTAAGTATATTAAATTTAAGGTACATTAAGCAATCCTAATAAATTGAATGAATATTATATTATCCTGAAAAGTGAACACCATAATAAATCTGTTTTGTCATAGATAAATTGTTTTAAAATTCTAATTTAATTTGAATTAAAATACAAATTCAAAAAGGTTTTACTGAAAATAGAGGATTACCATATAAAATAAACATAGAAATGTTCATTTAAACGAAATAAATTTGTAATATCCCAGTTATTTTCTATTTCCTGCTTCTGAATTTGAAGGATTATTGGATGTTCGACCTTTTATGTAAGGTTACGTTAGTCGGGTTATTTATATAGCTAATAATATATTACTGTCAATTTTTTCTTTGGTTTAAATACGAATAAAAAGTATTGCAATACCTTGAATTATTTTATTTTTAAATAGCGAAGACAAGGTCAATTTTGAAACGTAAAAGTTTTATTATATCTGAGGTTGAATTGAATCGAAAAAATCGTATGCAGTTCTATTAACTTTTTTAGCCATTCTAAAATACAATTAACTCGTCCTAAATAATTCCAACTTCCGATTGGATTTTTCGAAAACAAAAGTTCAAACCAAAAATGTTTTACCACAAAATCGTCTCAAAAATGTTCTTAATTTTTATTAATGTGAATGCCCGCTGCATTCATTCCCCGGCGGGATACATGGGGTCCACAGGGTGACGCCTGAGGCGCTATACTGACCAACTAACCTAGATGTTCTCTTCTGATCCCCCCACCATACGAAATAAGAATATATACAAGATGTAATGGACAAACAATGCATATTTTTATACTTTACCATTGACAGCACAGGCAATAATCATAACATAAATTTTAAATTTAACGTCTCTTTGTAGCACGTAAATAATTTATATTTTTTGAATAACTTTATGACTGAAACCTCAATTGTGATTTTTTTCTTACATGTGAAACCGCATAAGAGTCCCAACTGCTCACAACCGATTGGAGCCAGTGAGGCTATGGCATCCTCAATTGGGGTGGTTTGTGGGGCTGAGGGGAGTGGGAAGGGAAAGGAGATGGGGTGGTACCTGTCTATTTAGATCAGATCACCAAACATGGTCAGAGCTATTTTAAGCAACGTTTCAATTATGAAAGGTGGTATAACACCAGGGCTACTGAGAGTATCTTCCACTATGGGACGTGCCGCTAAAATAGGATTTATAATTTTTAAATGAGTAATTTGTGAAATAACACAAATTAATCAAATAAAATTTTCTTGTGAACGCCGGGATTTGAACCTGCGACCTCCATCTTGCGAGTCGAGAGCCTTACCCCTCTACCACGGAGGCCGTCAAAATATAGATTTTTCCAGTTTTCCGCTTGAACCACTAGTTTCTGGACAGCATGAATATTGCATTCTTTCAATGTTAAATAATATGTACTAAATTAAATGAAACCGATTTTCGTACCACGAGGACAGGTCCATATTTAGGATCTTTAGACTCCAAGACTGAACATGTGATGCGGGCCAAACCAGGGAGGGGGTCTGGAGGTATTCAATTAACCCACGATACGATTGTTCTACCCCAGTCAGGAGCACTCCTGTCCCAGTGCGACCGGTACACAATGGGGCACTGATTTGTTAGGACTTGGAACACGTGCTCAGAGGCTTGGAAGGAGGATGAAGTTTAGTTGACCGGTATACAGGCAACCTAATAAGTCAATATTGAAATTTAGAATGGAGAGGAATACAGGATTTGATTTGAACGTTTTTATTTTCTTTCATTATGTCTTCCTTTTGCTTGCCTCTTCTCGACTCTTCTTACATCTTCTTGTCTATTTTTGGCTCTTCTTGACTCGTTTTTTCAATGTCTTTGTTCTTCTTGCCTCATATTATATTTCTTGGCCTCTTTTTGGCTCTACTTGGTTTATCTCGTCTCTTCTTGCGCCTTCTAGTTTCTGTTGGCCTTCTTGCGTCTTCTTTGCTCGCCTTGGGTCTTCTTGCATATTTTTACATCTTCTCGCAACTTCGCTCGTCCCGTCTTTTCTTGTATATTCTTACGTCTTACAGCCCCTCCTTCTCTCTGCTAGTCTCTTCATGAGAATTTTTTTGACGTATTGTTTCTCTGTAAGATTATTGACTCACCAGGTCTATTAGAAAGCATTGCATTTCGTTGCCCTAAACGCAATACCAGATCGTTATACCTCATTTTATATACAACATTTAAATCGGAATACTCACAAAACTCTTTGCTCTACACAATACTATACGCAGAGCACAGATACACAAATTAAAAATAATACGTTAACCTTTGTCTTATGCATAAAAAAACCTTGTCTCTTAAACATTAGTTTATCATTCAAAATAAGAACACAAATTATTTGAAATATAAATCAGACACGAAGTTTTGGTTCTTTGGCCGAGACGGATCAAAACATCACGATTTTATTAAAATCTTATTATAAAAAAGGTTTTTTATTGTAAGATGTGTAGTTATTTATATTTTTGTTGTATGTTTTAAACGCAGAAGTTTCTAGTTTGACAGGCACAGCACATCTCTAATATAATTAATAAAGATGAATAAAAAAAATTTAAAATCTGTAACCAAAACAAAAATTATTTTAAATGGAACTGTTTTTTTATTTATTTATTTACTACCAAATGACAATTAATGTACATAATACAGGGTGTCCGGGAGTAAACTTCGTGGATCCTAATCATGAAGGGTAGAAGTCAAAGAAATTCACACAAATACGTATAAAGAAATAGAAACTTTTTTTTGGAATTCCAATGTTCATTTTCTTATAAAAATATTTTTTCTTTAAATAATATTTATTTTCCCATACAAAAAATTCACCTTTTTACCTAAAACATTAGAATTTTGAAAATTTTATTTTTATTTTTTACTTCTAAAACTATGTAGAATCACCCCCCGAAGTAAGCACACTTTATCGCGGACACCCTGTGTGACAAAATTATTGCAAGTAATAATTATTAACCTAAAACACCCATAAAAATTCATAGAGAATATAAATGCCACCGACGGGAATTAAACCCGCAGGCTTCTGATTGACGGTCAACTTATTCTCAACCCGCCAAATAATTAAATAAAAATATTAGTATTTTTAATCAAACAATTATTGCTTATCAGATTTTTCAATTCCCGTCGGCCGCATTTATTTTTTCAATATGTATGGGTGATTCAGACTAATAACTATTGCTTGTAATAATTTGTTGTCCTTTGTGCTATGCATAAAAACCTTGTCTATAGACATTACTTTATCATTTAAAAAAAATAGATAATATAGCTCTATGTTTCCGGAATAAACTTAATAAAAAAAACATTACATTGTGTTCGTTGAAAAGAGTAATTCAATAACAATTAAATTTATTATAACATGATTTCTCTACTGATTGTAACCCACTTGCTGCTTACTCCGGCTAAATACTTATAAGTAATCTTTAGTCAAGTGACTTATGCAAGCCGTATAGTAGTAACGGTAATAATTCGTAATCATTATATCTTTGACAATATGCGGATGTGCGGAGTGGAAATAATTTTATAAACAACTTGCTGACTTGTACCCGGCGTTGCTCGGGGTTGTAAATGATTTAGAGAAAAGTTTTGAGGTTGTGAATTCTAGGATAAACTTTTCTCTACGATCTGTAAATATAATATGCATGTATTATACATTTAAACCTTCCCGAAGAAATTTTCTAAATGATGGTGAAAACCTTAATAAAATCCGTTGTGTAGTTTAGAAGAACTAACTGCACAAACAGACAGTCGCGGATAGCGACTTTATTTTAAGCTACTTAGAAATTAAGGATAAAATGAATATTACTGATTTATTAAAATCTTGTAAAAAACGTAATAGCTTCCCGTTTCCTAATAAACTTTTAGTAGATACATTATATATTGGAATACGAGTTCATGCACCTGCATTTGTCCTGATAATATACAATGACGAAATGCGATAATTTATAATTTTTATAAACACGTTTTTCGACATCGCAATAACACATTCGTGTTTTGCTGATAGTTTACTAGGTAACCTGTCAATTCATTCGTTAAAGGCCTGCAGTCCCGTTTGTAACCGAAATTCGAATTATTTGAAGATATGTTTAATAAATTAGCAATGTTGTATATCAGTAAGTTTTCGTTGTGTATACGTATATAAATAGCTACTACTAAAAATTTAAGCGATGTTCAAGAAATTCTAGGCAAAAAAACCGTGCGAATTATTTCCACTCCGCACATCCGCATATTGTCAAAGATAAAATTATTTCCACTCCGCACATCCGCATATTGTCAAAGATAAAATTATTTCCACTCCGCACATCCGCATATTGTCAAAGATAAAATTATTTCCACTCCGCACATCCGCACATTGTCAAAGATAAAATTATTTCCACTCCGCACATCCGCATCCGAATGCCGCGCACATGAGTTTCAACTGATCCCCAATTTCTGGAGCTAGTGATGATATGGCATCCCCAATTGGGTATATTGTGAGACTGAAAGAGGAGGTATGGAAGTACCTGGCTATTCAGATCTGGTCACCAAACAAGTTTTAATTCTCCATTTTAAGCAACGTTTTAATTCTGAATGGTGATCTTTCACCACGACAATACTGAGAGTATCTTCCACTCTGTAATGTATCCCAAATATGCTACATATTATTTTTAATGAATTATTTGTAAACAACACAAATCAATCAAATAAAATTTACTTACGCACGCCGGGATTTGATCCTGCTACCTAGGAATTGCTAATCGAGAACTTTACCCCTCAACTACGAAGGCCGTCAAAGTACTTCAAGTAGTCAAGGTTTTTAAAGATTATTTAGAATTAAGGATACGTATTACAACTATAGATGACCTGGACAAAGTATTCATACGGATGCATTGCTTGCATACATCGCATTTGAAACTTATCAGAAAAAAAAGTAAAAATGGTAAAAAAGGTTGTTTTCAATATACCTACATAACATAATGAACAGATTGGAAAAAATTTCGTATGAGTCCTTACCTAGCTGTAGAAACTTTTCGTAAAGGTAACTAACTACCTAGTTGTAGAAATTTATCGTACAGGTACCTCCCTAGTTGTAGAAACATGAAACTTGAAATTTTTCGTATAGGTCTCTACTTAGATGTAGAAGTTTTTTAGGTACCTATCTAGTTGTAAAATTTTTCGTATAAATACCTACCTAGTTGTGGAAAAATTTTCTATGGGTACCTACCTACCTAGTTGTTGAAATATTTCGAATAGGTATCTACACAGTTGTAGCAACTTTCGTATAGGTACCTACCTACGAGTAGTTGTAGAAACTTTTCGTATAGGTTCTACCTGGTTTTAAATTTTTTTCGAATATTTGATTAATATATTTTCATGTGTATATTCTTGTATCTTTCTCGCTAAACAATAAGCAGGCTTAGAATGTGTAAAAGGTTGTTTCTCAGTGACGTTTGTCACATATACACCAATACACAATATTTAAAGTATTTGTTTTTTTGGTTTCATTCTAATTGCGCGACCAATTATGAAACCCATTCAAATACCCTCATTATTGCCATTTATTATAATAGTGACCTTACCCATATTCATAGGTGAGTTAAAAAAAACAATTCAGTCTTTTTTCACTAAAAAAGGTTCCTAAATAAAGTGAGTTAAAAACACAATCAAGTCTTTTTTTCACTAAAAAACGTTCCTAAATATTGGTACAAATGTTGGATCTCATCTTCTTTCAAAGTCATAAATATAAGAACCGTGAAAAAAGCTTCACGTTGTCTCTTTTCAAAATCTAAAACAGTCATTAAGTACCACGATTTAGGATCAACAAATAAAACCTTTTTTTTAATTTGGTATAATTTACCAAAAAAGCGTTGAATGGCTTCGTACGTTATTTTGATTTTACTCTTGTCTTATTGGCTCTTCTGTTTTCGAAACAATGCTGAAATTAATTCAGAACGTTGCGCCATCATTAAATTTATTACATTGACATAAAGGCGTTCCAAAAAATTTACATTGTAAAACTTTTCTGGGTCACTCGCTGTTGTCAGCAAAATTATTAGCATAAAGGTATGGTCGGATCAACTTTTTAATAAAAATATCTTAGCTGATGTTTGCAATAATAATTGATTAAGTGATAATACCAAGGAAAGTCCGTGGCTGATGTAAATATCACACGAAAACAAAATTGTTAAGGCGATTCACTACGTCGTGCAATATTTTAAATTGACCCGCTATCAATAACAACCCTTACGTAGATGGCGATAAGGTTTAAATTCCCGCTTAACACCATCCGCCTGTTTTGATTTATGCAAGAAAAAAACATGGCCAAAAAGTGCCTTTTATTTTATTTTATGGATGTTCAGGCATAATTTTTTTTTTCATTTTATAAATATCTTAATTTGCCACATTATACAATAAAATCATAACCGAAAATGGGTTCGTAAGTGGGAGATTTTGAACTTTAAAGCAGTTTTCATAGGCCTTATACATTTTTTTTCTGGGCTTATAAAAAGACTCATCTAAAAAATACTCGATTATTTCAAAGGCCAAGATGTATTCTATTCGCAGTATTTAATTAAAGCATCTGAAACATTTCTCGTCGATCAAATTTTCAAATCAAAAACACATGATTTTTCATTACTACGTATGGCATCGCCTTAAAAAAAATGTGTTCATAAAGTTTGACTTTTTTATAAGATTATTTCTAAAAGGTTAAGAGCTACATCAAACAAATCCACAATCATTGTCTCGTACCTTCTTAGAAGTTGAGATCCTTTAATTTATTGGAGGTTCGCTGTAATCAGGTCAATCTGCACCCTGAAAGCTGGAGATGGATAAAATCCGACTATATTGTGTATAGTATTTTGAAAAATGAACTAAATACCAAACCGAATGAGGCAAACACAAGAATTAAGATAAATAAAACAATAATTACAATAATATAGGCCGCAACTTGAGTGTTACAAAAATAAACGTATGACGCAAAGGTTAATGATATAAGAAGTCGGGAAGACCGAGAAAAATATTGCACGATCAAAATAATGAAATACTTGAGCCGGATCATCTCAAGGATCAGAATAATAAAGAGTGTGTGTCAAGACAGGGTGCTATAGAAGTCCACCCTCTTAGTAATACAATATGCATAAGAGGATAACAAAAAAAACAGCCCAATTATTAATCTTCACAGATAGATATTCAGAAACATAAAACTAACCTGTAAACTAGAATATTTAATAAAAATAGAAAAAAAAACAGAATAAAGCAGCAAATAAGAAAAATAATATACAAATGTAAATTCAACAAACGATAATCCTATAATATGCCTACAATAAACAGCAATAAAATAAATGTGATTATAACTATACTTAATAGACTTGGGTTGGAACGGGAAAGGGGAGGAGAGGGATAAGGAAAAGTTGCCACGCAAGTAATATTAAAATATTAGGTACAATCAATTTAATAGTCGTGAATATGAGTTAGAATGTGATACAATGAAATTCTGTAGTGATAGTAACTAGCAGTGAATATGTCAGCACGAGTGTCTATATTTGCAAATTTATTTTTATACTAGTTACATGTCCTTTGCATAAATTCATTTTGATTGGAATTGGTATTGCATCTATCAATGTAGAAAAGGGTATTTTGTTTGCTATATCGAATTTACGCATGGAAATTTATTTTGTTCAGCAACTCCGGGCAGTCAACTTTAAACTTCTGAACGTTATCTTTGTATTTTCTATGTCTTGTTCTGTTTCATATTTCGTTTAGATTTATTTGTATTATCTTCTTCGGTGATATATTACATGGATGGGTATAACCGTTAAAATAATTTGAAGAAAAAGTTGTTCTTGAATATTCATTTAGACTTAAAAAGGTCAAAAAGTATCTCACAAATATAAAAATCGGATATGTTTATCTGAGACACTATCTAGGTTACCAACAATTTTTATTAGAAACTTTGTGATCATTTAAAAAAGGTAGCGGCCAAAAATATGGGAAAAATTAGTTGCAAGATGATATTGTTAATTCTGAATTCGAAATAAAAGGGTCCCAATGGTCAAGTGGTTAAGACGCCCGTCCCGATAAGACGAGAGATCCTGGGTTCGATTCCTAGTTTTGATCGTTTTATTTTTAGTATTATCTTCTTTTTCAATTATTAAGAAGTTTTAAACTGATGCGTATTGTGTGTCTCCACTAGTGTCTTGGACGAAATGCTAGGAATATGTTGCATAATTTTTGTTTACCACAAAAGAGCGTTTTATTAATTCTATCCATTTAATCTTTTCAGAAAGTGACATTTGGACCTGGCGGCGAGATTTTCGAGATGTGGAGGAAACCTGAAGTGGACCTCTATCTGCAAGTTTACCTCTTCAACGTGACCAACTCGGAGGCCTTTGTGGCTGGGAGAGAACCTCTGAAGGTGGAAGAAGTGGGACCATACGTCTACAAGTTAGTATCCGTCTTTTTGTATTTTATTTATAAAACTAAAAAATAACGGGGGTACTAAAGAAGAGCCTTGAGAATTCCGCTGACTTTACTTATAATCTAATATTTTCTGCGTATATTTTAAGTAGCGAATGATTTAAAGAGAACATCGTTGCAGCTGATAAAAGTGACATGATTTGTATGACAAAACCCGTGGCTATCGGGTAAAAAGACATATCTCGAATTTTTATTCACATAAAGTTAAGATGGAATGCAAATTTTTTTAGCTTACTGTTTATCATAAAACACATTCGCTCTAAACACAGAAGTAAAAAAAGTGTAAAAATTGTCCTACATTTATTTTTACGTCATTATCATCAAGGTGGGATTTGACTTTTTCTACAAATTTTCTCGAATGGCTGCGGTTCCTTGCCATTCAGCTCCATTCCTCCGTCTTTCCCGTATATTTTTTACGTTAAATAGACAACTATTAAAGTTAAATTCACTTTCTAACTAAGCTTTTCTTTAACAGAGAGTTACTCGAGCACGGCAACGTGACCTTCAACAGTAATGGAACCCTTAGCAGCATCCCCATACACCCTCTTCAATGGCAGGCTGAGATGTCCCACCCCCGCACACAGGAAGATCTGCTAGTGCTGCCCAACATTGCTATGCTGGTGAGTCTTTCATAACTGAACTTGTAATTTTTTTTATTGATATTTGTTATGATCTCACTTCAGACGATAGGTGAAAATTCAGCAATTAGCTGACGTTGGAATTGTCCATCTCACGTCTGATCTCATCATAGACACTAGAAATAAGGGAGTTAGGATGTATAGTTAATTTAATAGTTATGTATAGTTACAATAATTATTAATTATTAAAATAATTTTTGGTTTTCTAATGTCCACTAAAATGCTCGTGACGTCACAAGGAGCCATGTGATATCAGAAGAATCTTACTTTTTTGTATCTAACTCATTACTAACCTGAGACGGACTCATAATATATTTGTTATGTTTCCTTTTGTATTACGGTCAGATATATAATTTAAGCAGTGTTAGAAAGAAATAACACTTCCAAATAATTATCATATATTCCAAAAAGTCGTAGTCGTAAAACTTTACATGTTTGCGAAAGATTTGCCAAAATTTGTGAATTTATTTTTATTTGAAATGAAAAAAGTATAATGACTATAACCTTTACAATACGTCTGTGTAATTAAATATGTCTTTTAGTTTCAAGTAAAGTGGTATTTCTACATTTTACAAGAAAAAACAATAGGTAAGCGACAAAACAATCGTAAACAAAATTCCTCTATTTGTTAAATTCGAATTTTTATATTTGTAATTGCATTTGTCTCTTTGTAATATTAAAATCTGCATGAGTCCTTCGTCTGCTTTCGAAACCGGTAATTCATTTTGGTGTACATTAAAAAAACAGCGAATCAATTAGATTCACAAATTGATGGTAACAAAACATAACATTTTTCATACAATACGAGAATTTAAAACCCGCGTAGATCTGCGGCTTGACCCTAGAAACAGTCGATGCAGTGATGCCAACCCAGCAGGGCGTTTTGGAAAAATAAATAGATTTTTTTATTGATCTTTAAATAACGATTTAGTAATTCTACGTATAGTTAGTTATACGTAATAAAACTTATATATTCAGAATCGGCGTTTGTTGATTTGAATAAATATTTTTAAAGCATAATATTTTTTACTGGTGTTCTGCATTGGCGTCTTCATACTACTGGTTTCCAAGCTAAACGTAAACTGAACCCACTTTTTTGTCTTTATCGGAATGCGGTAATCAAAGCACTTGTGTACACAACTTCTCGTTTGAATCCTTGAACTGTGCAAATCAAGGCACGTGTGTAAACGGTAGAATTTTAACAAATATTATGGATCCTCAAAGAACTACGGTAGTCTTCGAATGTTCGGCTGTTGACTTTGAACTGATGTCTTGTGACATTCTCAAGACTCCAAGCAAACCATCGTTATTTGCTAGTATTAGAAGAATTTTGGAGTTTGGGGTGAGATTGGTTCAATTCCAAAGGAGTTACATTATACACTTGTTGTAAAAAGTGAACACGGCAATGGAAAGTAATGTTTTGTTCATAATTATTCCAGCGAGACTAAGTGGGTGGTGCAGTACCTAATCTGCCATGCCATATCATTCTGTAAATTTGTGTGGATACACGGTCTCAGTATGGTTCCAACCAAAGTCTAATATTTGGTTCCAACTATGATGTCCTTATCATTGTTATGTCACCATAGCCACTGAAGAGATGCACCATTAAAATGTGTTAGAAGCATTGATATTGTGTGTTCAGATGAGATATAAAGTGAAAAAATCGATTCCATTTTTTTACCTTCAAGTGAACTCCAATTCTCCCAATGCTGTAACTAAAACTGTCGAATTCGGCCAGCACGCACCGCTTATCGTGTTCTAATAGAGGGACATGTTTCGACGAAATATTAGTACGTAGTGGCGCCTCTAATTGTAGTGACCGGATATCTCATCAAAATGACAGTTCAACACACCTACAAATAGTGACATAAAGTCATGAAAAGTGATGAAACAAAAACTAGGTTAAACAGGTTACGTAGGGAACTATTTAACATAGTTTTTGTTTCATTACTTTTAATGACTATATCACTTTTTAAAGGTGTGTTTAATGGTCATTTTGATAAAATATCATAGAACCCTAATTATATAGCTCTATTATTAGAAGCATGCCCATGCGCCCGTAGTAATTTATTTTTCATTACTTTTGGGTAAATTTCCAATAAATTTCATATCTCAAAATTCTTTCTTGAACGGATTGCCAATTTCATTGCTCTGTCTGTAAATTAGGAGTTTTTTTTTTAAATGTAATGTAAATTAGGAGTTGAGTTTTTTTTTCAAATCTGTAGTTATAGATTTCTTTTTCAGTTTCCATACCTTAGATTTCATCAATTTATTTCCTTACTTACTTTCTATAAAACATCACCAATGTTGAGGGCGTCTTATGCGTAATCATCAAAAAGTAAAAGATCTTCTCAGGGTTTTCTTAACGATTTCTACTTCTTTGGTACGTTCTTACTACGGCAATTATATTCAAATTAATTTCTGTAATATAGACAACGTGGACAAAACTTTTTTTGTATAAAACTTTGTGGAGAACTTCACTATTGTACGTCTAATCTAATATGATATGGTAAAATTGAGGCCTTATTCACAAGGAAGCAAAATACTCTGCAACGAGATTTTTTAGCGTGGGTGCCGTAGTTTTCCATACAAAAGTGCGCTGACGCGTTTTGATTCTGTTGTGTTGTTGTGTCTTTGACATTTGCAATTAAAGGATATACAGCATTTACGTTTTTATCAAGGATTTCCAATACGACGAAGAGTTGGAGTGCCAAGGTGATCAGATTCCATATCTCTTTCTAACATAGATCTTTCTGCAATATTAACAGTTGGTCACGGAGGAAATTTGAATTTTGAGTCATTGCTGTTGGAGTTGAGCTGTATTGTCAGTCTGAACTTAACTTTATCCTCTTTTGTCTAGTCCCTTATTTATAAACGCGGTGTAAATATTACTCGCGCGTATTATGAAGCTGGCCGAGCTTGAGGCTGGTTTATCTATACCAACGCTTAATCGGCGCGTAGGAATCAAATAATTTAGAAGGTAGAACCTTTTGTAGACACAAAAAATATCGTTAGGTTAAATTAGGTTGTGTCTTTGCGTTCACTTCGGTCTCGATTCTCGACGAAGTTATTCCACTCGAACAACGATTGATTCGACCTTTTCGAATGACTTTTTGACTCAAGAAGAAGAATGTCGACCAATGTATATACTTTGGACAGCGTTTGCGAGCGGCCTGGATTGGAGAATCGATACCCTGACTGGCAAAAATTGCACTGCGTTAAAAAAACTCTTCTTCGAATGTGGATAAAACATTTTAAATTTTACACACGTCCCATTAAAGTGGTTTTTTGTTAATGCTTATTTAATTTAATATGTGATGTGATAGGTAACTACATTCAAATTTCTTTTAATATTTTTTAAGATATGCAAACATTATCTTTTTATTTAGTTTATTTTTATCATATATAAGCAAAAAAAATTGGCATTTTAAATTCATTTTTGCACAATAAAAACGTTGTTTCTTGGAATTGTATCTACCTATACTTGAATAAGGCATTTATATTTTTGAAAAACACCATTTGCATCAAATTCTTATAAAACTTAATTAAAAAAAGAATATGTGTGAAATAACCTCGCTTTTTCCTATAATATGAAACTAAATTTACAAAATGACACTAATTATCGATTAAAACTGACAAAAAATAGAAAATATATTGAATTTTACAAATACAATAATAAATTGATCATTAAAATAGATATTATGAACAAAAACATGCTTTGAATCACACATCAAAATTGTCATATTACTCATATTGCCGGTAAAATGCGCCAATCTGCCAAAATTAAAATTTATCCGTTTTTTTTTTTGGTAATAATTCGAAATATAAATTGTACAGTCTTTGTACAATGTGTAACAAAAACACAGTTTAACGGTTGTGAAGTGATTTTTTTATTAGTAAGGCTGTAATGCTTAGATCCCTTACCATATATATATTTTTTAAATTTGGCAATATAACTGTTTCATTTTAATTCTCATGACTTTTTTGTATTAAATACAGAAATTATTTTACAGATGTGAGAAAACTGTCAAACTAGGAATAATTAACGTTTTACGACAGTCAAATTGAAGAGCTTAGTTCATTCGGTATTAATGCAATTTACACACAAAAATACTCATAATTTAGCATTTATAACAACGTCATCTCTCATAAAAAATGCGATTGTGTCTAAATCGTTTTTCGTTTTTTATCGCATTAAGTTGCACTAATGTACACTCTAAAAAATAGCAGTGATTGTAATTTACTGTCATTGTTGTTTTCTCGCAGATGACGGAAATCATAATTGCTCCTTTGTTTATTTACATTTTGCTGTAATATTTTCAATAAGACATTAACGAGCACGTACTTAAATTTTATAAAACAATTTTTATGTTCGATTAATTACAACAGCGATCACATTTGATGGCTGTTGCATCCTATACTGATTACGAATTCTGCTTCAGATGAACATTAAAGTGTACTGTTAAAATAATTTAAATGAATTGAAATGGATTGGAGTTTTCTGGAATTGGGTGATAGTATGTGTAGAAATAAACAAGTAATGGAAGGAGGGAAAGCGGGATGACAACACAACCACAATATAATGAGTGCCACCGTGATATCTCGAGGTAATTATCACTACAACTAAACGAATGAGTACTTAAAACGATGTTATGCACTTCCAAACTAGTCAACTTCCTTCCTTTTACTTTTCAACGAGATTATTCATGAAAAAACACCAAAAAAAAAACATTTATGATCCTGTAAGAAATGTAAACATCCCCAGAGAATGCAAGGCGTAATGAGTAAAATTAAGAAAAGGACGCTTAGATGCTTTGAGCACGTAGATCGAATAAAGGAGTACGAGGAGAATATATGACGCAAACGTGAATGGTATAAGAAGTTGGAAACGTCCGACGAAGACATGGCACGATCAAGTGAATCAGATACTTGCGTCGGGCCATGTCGAGAATCAGAACAATAGAAGATTATTTATGAGACGATATATGAATGTGAATAAGGCAAGTAGTTTGTGCCAAGACCGATTTGTTTGGCGGTCCGCCCTATCTGTCTACCCCTGCGGTGAAACGGCGTGATGGTCAGTTAGTTAGTTAGTTAAGATACATCAACAACTTCTTCTAAGTCGTAGTTTCAAAACAAATGCACTCGAATTTGCACTATTTTCTTACCACTGTTCCAAATTTCAAATACTTTTCCAGCAAGCTTATGGTTACATAGAGGTAGAAATTCGAACTGAGCATATTCTCATTTCAAAACCTTTTTTAACGTTTTTCACTTCTAATACGATTCTCTTTATACCCCATTTCTCCGCCAGTATCGGCGATTGATTAAGTTAGTTAGCCGTTACGATTGATGGATGATCCAAATTTGGTAATATTTATAATTTGAATGTCTTGGAGTTGCAAACATCAACCGATTCAAAATGTAGTTAATCGCCCATTGTGCGACAATGTAAAATAATTCTAAGAGTTCAAAATACTGCGCGTTTATTAAAAAAATAAGTAAACGAAGGTTAGTGGAAATCTTCCACTGATGCGTTGTTGATGAAAAGTGAGATTAAAACGGATCTGTCAGCGGTACTCTAAGTTATTTGTTTGTGGGATTTTAAATTGGTACATAGTTATCAATGTCCTAATACAATCCTTATATGTATAGAATGTGTTATAATTTTTTTTCTTTTTAGAACAAATCAATCATACATTTTCATAGTTTTAGTTTAAATTTGTTTATGTTTTATTCTAATTTTATTTCTTCTGGTCATTCGCCAAATATCTCCATTGCTCTGTACCTCAACGATTTTTGACTCTGGGCTTTTGTTTTTGAAGGAGAGTCTAATTTAATTTATTTTTCTAGTCTCGTGTGTGTGTTTGTGCTGCAGGCTTTCAAATTTTCTTGGAAATCCAATTGTAGTATGGCTATTAATTACTTTGTGGATAAAAAAAATAATTGAGGTAAATAATTTGTTTAAAAGACGAGATATTTAACTAATTCAATATTTTCAAGATTTTAATAATCTAGTCATTTCGGTTGTCTGTGACGGTGTGTGAGATGTGAAATATTTCTGCGTAATGAACTCAAATTTGCTTTAAAATTTGAAAATTGATTTTTGTGTGAACTCGGACAAGCGATAAAGTAGGTAGGAACCTACCTACCTCTAATCAGAATTCACATTATTTTTAATGTGTATTTCTTTTGTTTTAATTATTGACAGATGCTTTAACCAGTTTATTAATGGTGTTCATTTAAAAGTTAAATTTCTAACATTTCTTTAGAACTTTATTTTGAATAAAAGTGTCATTATTTTCAAAATTGAAACTAATTGTGTCAAGAAACGATATATTAGCCACCTATAACCACTCGAGTGCTCGCGTCAATAACTGGAATAAGTGATTGGCGTTTGAGTTGGAATTTTCTCGCCCTCGAAAAAAAATCACAACAATGAATTTTAATACGGAGACATATAAACTGATTATAGTGCTACATAGCCAATGAATCAACCTATATTTTACCGTTTATCCTTTATTTTTAGAAGTTATAAAAAAATCGCAGAATGCCCGAATTAAAAAACATGGCATATTATGGCGTGTGATCACTGAAGACGTTTTACAAACTCGGCACAATATGCCGAAAATCACTGGAGTGAATAATATAATATTTAAACAGAAAATTGTTTTAATTGTCATTTTTAAAACTGAAACTGATATATCAAGAATTTGGACTATCCCATAATTTTTCACGAGTCTATGCTATTCCCTATTTGCTACCAGATAGATTACACATAGATATTGTCGCTTTGTAACCGCACAATTTCCCAGTCGCTACCGAATTATCACGTCACTAGTCTAGTCACTCTAGTCACGTTAATTGGAAACGGAAATATTTTCGGAATAATATCAATGGAAGAAAACCATGAGAACAATCTGACCACTGGTAATGCATTTTTGTCGAGTCATTCTTAATTATACAAATAGTTAAATAGGTACCTACCAACCTATCGGTACCAGCGATAGGAAGTAAATTATTAAAACTATATATATAAACAATAATTATTGCATGTCACAGTAAAATAATTTTTAAAAATAACGCAATTGTGGAATTCGATCATGCGATGACATCAGAAAGTATAAAACTCATAAAAGTAAGACAACTTATTTTACAAGTAACAAAACATATAAGTATATATATAGGTGGTGGTCAAATCAGTGGTGGGTCGTGGTTCAATCGATGGTTGAAAGGTGAGAAAAAAAATCCGTCAGGTAGGTACATAAAGTGAATTCCTACGATGGCATCGATATACAACATCGGTCGATGTATGTTGGTATTTTCCATATTATATTTTATATTTTTCCCTACATCTAAAGGTCATTTCCCTAGGATTAGTGACCTAGTTTCTCATTAAGACGCCTGTGGCTAATAATTTAATAGGTTACAATTTTATGTTTTAAATGAAAAACTCATAATTTACACAAAAAAAAACATATTCAACAGTAATTAACTTATTTTAATAACAACTATCATAGAAAAATTCTATTGATTCTCGCAAAATACTATTTCGTACAAATTTGGTGTTAACAAATCTCATAGGTGCTGCGCACTCAGGCAACTAGTAGATTTCCAAGGTTTTTAGGTCTACCGCCCTGGCGCAACTAATATGTTTGGTATGAACCTAAGAAATATGATGGAAGGTCCCATAGGTGCTGATATTCATAACGCACCTATGGGATTTGGGACTCATTTCGGAACCGTTCTTGAGCAGTACGAGTTTTTTAGCACGAGTTTCATTCGGAGCTTTGAGCACGGAATTTGAAAGGTGTGAAAAGTTAGGTTAAATTATAATACAAAGAGCTTGTCTTATTTCTTACTTTTTATGGGAGTTCAAGGCACAAAGGTACTTTAAAGAAAATCGCCATTGGGTTAAATACTGATCCTACATATCTGCGTATTTATAGCTAATTTCATAGGTACAAGCAAGTTTTTGAAATATTCAGTCTTGATATAATTAACTAATGTCTTTAATATAAGTAGATATATTTTATGCACTCAATCAATCTGGATATTATGATGACGTGTTGAGTTTGATAGACCACACAAAAGTGACTTTAAATATATCTGTTAACCATTCAAATGAATATCCTCATTAACCTCGTCTAATCTAAAATACCCAAGTGGATAACCTCAAAGGACAATGTATCGTTGTTAACAATTTAAGTTCATAACCTCAAAAAGTACAAGCTATTTTCTCCGAACTATTCAAGTTCATACTCTTAGAAATACCATCCGATCTGCGTCAATCGTTTTCATAACCCCAAAAGCACAAGTCATTGTGAATGGTTCGCGAGTTCAAACGTTTTTTTATCTTTTCAAAGACCAGTCATGGTAATAATTACAAGTTCGCGAATGACTGTGGAATATTTCTTAACTTTGGAATACCGGACGTTTATTAACTAATTTATTATATTTATTAACGTGTATAATACCGTAAAGCACGTGCTTTTATGGTAGGTACTTACATACAGCATCTTATTAGAATATTCCAATTTTAGCAATAATGTTATACTGACGTCAATGCAACTACAATGCATACATTTACAGATTTACAGGGTGATCGTAAAGATTCTTTTTTTTTAATTTATCAATATTTTTAAGTGTGGTCAGTATCTACTAGAGGTGGGTCCTATGAGTACTTTTCGTTACTGGGTACAATGAGTACAGGTACAAAAAAAATACCTGGTAAAAATACCGGTGACAAAATACTCAAAAGTAGAGAAATACTCGCATAAGTTGTCCAACTGCCCACATATTCCCCTCAAATTTTCTACGTGAGCTTGATTCCCCATTTATTATTCGAAATCCATGGGGGGGGGAGTTGTTAGAGAATTTCTGTAAAACATGATTCCCCACAAAAAAAATTCAAAATGAGTACTTCCCCACAACATTTTTGAAATCCATGGGGGGGAGGGGGGGTTGTTACAGAACTTCGCTAAAAAAAATTTCCCGCAACCAAAAAAACTGATATTATGTGATTCCCCACAGTCATTTTTCGAAATCCATGGGGGGGGGAAGCTACGGAATTCCATATTCCCCACATTTTTCCGGTCGCTAAATATCATCAAATACAAGAAATACCAGTCACAAATACCCAACGTAAATAGCCGTCGAAAATACCCATCAAAAATACATACTAAATCAAAAATACCCATCAAAAATACCTATCAAAAATACCTGGTAAAAGTACCTATTAAAAATATTTTGTCCCGATATAAAATACTTATGAGTATTTTGGAACCAGGTATTTTGGAGATCTGTCACAAGTACAAAGTATCGCGTGGAAATGCCCGGTACTTTTACTGGGTACGATAAATACGCCTCACCTCTAGTATCTACAGCATTTTGTGAAAATTAAAAAATTTTTGGTCGGTATGTTAAAACATTTTAGTCATTAATTTAATAAACATTTGGTCGGTATCCTAATTTTAAACAATACATATATCATCGGCTAAATACTTAAGTAAATGCTTTTGTTCTAAAAGTACTTTTACCATCGTTTACTTCCTAAAATTGCCCGATTTCATGTAAAATTGTAAAATTTTATAGAATTCACAGGAATCGTTTTATGATATAACTTTTCAAAAGTGTGTTGAATTATCATAGTCATGGGTTGTAATATAACACCTCTTTTGAATGGTCATAAATTTAATGTCATTCATATTTATTTAACTTAACCTAACCTTTAAATTTTGTTTTTATTGTTGCTATTTAGTTCACATAATTATACTACTAAAAAATGTTAACAAAAATTCTGTTTTACTAAAATGTACTGACCGTATTTTTGGTAAAATGCCGACCCGAAATTAATACTGGTCAAACGCGAAGAAAACTTACTGATGTAAAATATTGCTAATTTACTAAAATTCTACCAAATTATTCGTATTCCTGTTAAAAACGGCACTGCAGGCCTTAAACGAATGAATCGACAGGTTTCCTAACATATCTACTGTCGGTAAAAGACGATTATGTAATTAGGATGTCGGAATACGTGTTTTGTATCTAATATTGTGGCATTTCGTTATTATAGTTGTCAGGAAAAGCACAGCTGCAATGACTAATATTTTACTAGGAAAATGATTGCAATCAAGTTTAAACAGTATTCTAATAAATCAGTCATTCTCATTTTTCTCCGTGAACGATTATTCCCTTTTTGAAGATTTTTTTTTAATAATAATTTTTTTGTCTATTTATTATTTCTAGATGCCCTGTATTTACGTGTATTTTCCATTCTTGCCAAGAAACAACGATATTGATAAAATTTTCCACGATTAAGAAAAAATAATAATTGAGTTATTTAGATTTGAGATACCTGTACAGGTAATAACTTAATGACAGGTTAGCCGACTAGTATTTGAAATCCAATAATTTATTACCGATATGTCAATAAATAATTAACCTCACCAACAGGGATGCTGTATTATCATTCATAATAAGCAATCTAATGTAATTATTTAACATCTTCATACCCTTTTTATTTATTTACAGTATAAATACATAAACTTATTTTACATCGTATTGACCAGCATTAGAAATGCCTTTCTTTTGCCTGGAGAATATTAAAAATGTTAACGTGGCAAAGTTGTTAAAGATTCATTACTATGAGAAACTGCAGTCCATTTAAAAAAACCCAATAATAATAGCCTTCTAAATTAAATACCTATATATTTTTCAAAATGTTGTAGTTAGTTTTATCAGTCAAAATAATTTTTAAAGTTTTTAATTCTTAAGAACGTTATAAACAAAAGTGCGAAAATAAATCGTGATAAAAATTTACCGTGATTTAAAATACCTGGATTACAATTGTTTAGTTTTGAAACAGTTTTGGATAATATCTACCATTTTTCCCATCATATACCTACTGTCATACCTGCTATCCATTTCTTTCCTAAAAACAGCCTTACCCACACTTAAAAATATGAAGATTTTTTGTTGCATTGTAAATTGTCTCAAGTACAGCATTCGAATTCGTGTCGTGTAGCAAGAAGGTGCATTCGTAGTGTCCTCGTGTTATTATTCACATGATTTGTGCTCGGTTTGCAAATATCAAAATCATATTAAAGATTATGTCGTTTTGGATGAAATTGCACCCCGTGAACAGCGCAAGTTCGTCGAGACCCCTATTGCCGGGATTCTTGGGAATTCAAGGTGGGCTGTTCCTTCATTCCACTTTTCCCGTGATTTTAAAACCAATTGCAGTTACAGT
Organism: Hesperophylax magnus; assembly: GCA_026573805.1. Taxonomy (NCBI): domain Eukaryota; kingdom Metazoa; phylum Arthropoda; class Insecta; order Trichoptera; family Limnephilidae; genus Hesperophylax; species Hesperophylax magnus. The sequence continues at coordinate 3,089,985 of JAIUSX010000184.1, read as the reverse complement.
TATTATTATCATTACAGTTCATTTACGTGTAATAGAACACGTTACAACAATGTTTTCATCGGTTCTAATGTGAATGTGGACCAGGGTTACCAATGCATGTATTCTTAAATATCCACCAGAAGTTTTCTTTCAAAATCTCCGCAAGTTCATTTACCTCAAAAATGAAACAACATTATATTGAAATTAGCATTCATTTTTTATTATCTAGTCATTTTCAGATTTTCTCTTTCGTTCATGCTTTAAAGATAGCCATTTTTTAAATTTTCTGCTAAAGACTACAAAATATGGTACGGTCTCACAATTATTATAAATATTATTTTTCAGTATGGTTGGATAATTAAGAAACGCCCAGAATCCCTGCGTTTTCCTGTAAAAATGAAATTATTGAACGTCTTCGAAATTCCTCGCAATTTGGGGAAGTCTCTTTGAATTGGCAACCCTGATGTGGATGTTGTAGACCATAGATATATTACTCTCATAGACTGGTTGTGATGAATAAGCAGATTCAGTTCCACCATCCAAGCGGTGTGTTTTAATGATATGGTGTTTTATTCGTTTTTAAATGATGATTTATAAATTCTACGTATATACATAATAAAACGTATATATTCAGAATCAGCGTTTATTGATATATGTGAAAATACATTTTAGCTATAATATTTTCACTAGGGTTCCTTATTGGTACCTATTGAAAATATATTTTTATTTAATCTTTCAACTTGCTGAAGTCCTCAACTTGTTTTGAAGGAAGTGTTTTGTGGAAATCTCGGAATAAAACTGTAGATTTGTATACAAATCAAATCCACCCCGCCCGCCCAGTGTCCGCCACGTGATACTCCTTTATATAAGAAGAAACATGATTTTAATTATATAAAGCGTGTTTTTTCAGTAGTCATTCCGCAGGAATATTGAGCACATTAACCAATTGTATGAAAAAGAGACTCTTAAAATAAATATAAATAAATGTTGAGTAATTCAAATCATTTTGTGTGCACCACTATTTAATCGAAATAATCGACAAGTTGTAAAACCAATGGTTACTTTGTTGGGATAAACGTATAGTGAAAATTGACAAATTCTAGAATAGACAAAAAAAAATATTTAGATAGTTCAGGAAATTTGTTTCCATTTTATGTTTCATGAAGATTTCAAAACAGAAAGCTATCAGATAAAAATTAGTTTTTTTATAAGAATTGAAGCAAATGAATGATGTCGACCTTACAAATCTCTTTTTAATTTAATTAACATTTCGTTAATTTATCAAACCACAGCCCACAGTCAAAAATATCGATCAAATTTAGCCTCTAAAATAATAAAAAAATATGAAGGTTTTTTTGGCTTATAAAATAACGAATTGAAAAAAAAAATCTCTTCGGCTTAGGTACTAGATATAGTAATGCCAGAAGTTTTAAATTTTAGTTAAGTTATTTTAGCCAATCAAAAAAATTATTTTTTATGATAACTTTTTTTTATTAATCCTCTAATCCTTTTCATGGATATTAAATTATTTTACCAAGGATTTATTTCTCTCTTGGCCCGCCCGCAAAATTATAGCTGAGCCTTTCCGAAATGTGTAACAGCGTGAGGATCACAATCATATAATTAACTTTAGCAGGTATCCTTGAATAATTGATGAGAAGTTTCCTATCCACCTTGATCTATTGCCTTGCCAAAAAATTGCTACGTACATCCCGATACGTAATCATTACCTAATCCTGCGCATTGCCACTTATTATTTATCGCAATATCCTTTAGCGATGACGTGTGTAATTCCACCTTCTTAAAATTAATTGATTTCTGGAAATAATTACATATTATCATTTATCATAATTACTTTCTTGCGGTAGAAAGATCATAGAATATATTTTTCTTGTGAAAGCTTACACGCTTTTCTTAAAGTTTCTAGTTAATAAAATATTAAAGTTGTTGTTATCTTGTTATATTTGCCGTGATTGATAACTTACGTTTCATTCTTTGATGGCCGATTTTTTTTCTAAATAATGACATGTTAACTTGCTAGGTTTCTTTGACGAGTTATTTTTAACGAACAACATAAAGTGGAATTGTCAGAAAAAGGAAATTTAAACTAAAGGTTAAAAGATAGATGAGAAAAAATATTGCTAACCGAATTTTACATAATCAAAATAAAGAGAGTTAAAAAAACATTATGAAAATGAGTTATTATAACTGTAAATTTTTTTTTATGAATTAGTGTTATTTTACGATTTAATCATTTAAAATAATATAAAGTATTCTTATGACACGTTCCAGAGTGGACGATACTCTCAGCATCGCGCTGGTTTAAGACCACCATTCAGAATTGAAACGTTGCTTGAAATCGCTTTAGCCGTGTTTGGTGACCAGATCTGAATAGCCATGTACTCCCTTCCTTTTCCCCATCTCCTTTCCTTCCCCACTACCTTCAGCCTCCCAAAATACCCCAATTGGGGATGCCATAGTCTTGCCGGCTCCAGACTGTTGGGAGCAGTTGGGACTCTTGTGCCGTATTCACATAAAAAATATACATGTATTTATTTCTTTATGGGTCAATAAATTTTACAAAAGTGATTTAACTATGATATCCCGTGATTTTTCACAGATCTGCCCCAATAAGTAATAGTTACAGTGAACTGTAAGGATGGGTTATTTCACAGAACAATTCTTCAAATTTCAAAGGTAATATTCAAGTTCTTTGAAAGTCCTATTCAAGTTCTATTAATATCCAAGTACTGTGAAGACCGACCCATGATTAAATAATAACAAAACTTGAAGTTCAACAGATTTTAAAGTTCAACAGAACTTGAAGTTTAACAGAACTTTAAGTTTCACTTTGAAATTTGATACAATGTTTAAATTCTGGGAAACAACTTGTCCTCGAGTTTTTAAGAACCTATTCGACTTTTTGTGAACTTGTTAGAGTTTTCGCAAACTTGTTCGAGTTTTCGTGAACTTGTTGGAGTTTTCAAACGTAGACTTGTTAAGTTTTGCAAGTTTTTTATATTAGTTTACGCTTCTTTGTTCAGTAGATTTATTATGCGTTTCTTTGTGTGAGTTTCCGTAAACTTGTGTTAGTTTACGCAAACTTTTATGGTATTCGTAAACACGTTATCATTTCCTTTAACATTTTCTGTCATAACGGGAAAGATATGTCATTCTTACTAAGAATTTCTCACCACAAACCTTACCTTGATTTTACATTATAGTATGTAGTTATTAGCCTTTCTCGTACGGAAAGCTAATGTTAATTGAGCAAAATTGATAATTATTTATGTTAACAGATAAAAAACTAGTATGCGCGTCAATGAATTCCTTTAAATGATGTTTATAATAGGCAGTTGATTTACATATTACTTTGTAACAATACACGCGCAACGGTTCCATGGCATCTCAGGACAATTGTGGCATTTCAACACACTTTTAAAAGTGATATTTAAAAGATATGATGTACCCCCTTACTAATAAAAGTTTTAATAATTTATATAGCGCCGTTTTCGTGAAAAATCTCCTCAAAGGACTACTGACAAACATTGTCGAATTGAATCGCTAGTCTTTTTTTACATTTGCTCCACACAGGCCCTGAAGAAAATGATTTTCCTCAGGACCTATGTCATCTTTGGAGATGCTGCATGGAGGTTCTTTTTAAAAAAGGAAAGTTCTGGGAAGGGAAAAGGTATGAGGGTGTGTAGGTATCTGAGGTCAGTGTGTCTAAAAGTGACGGACGTATGCATCCATCCTCCCCACAGCGGTGAAATGCGACGTTTCGCTGGAGAGGTCAAAAGGTCTCCCTTGATCCAGCCTGCCACGTAGTTTGTGGGCTGACGCATTCGCCACCAAGACCTGGACGAACCTCACCCCATGAACTCGGGCACTCCTGCTGAGCCACCAGACGTAACGATACGGCAGAGACGTTGGCTATTCAATAATGGTTCCCGGAGCCGCGGTCCCAAATTGCGACGAACCTAACCATACTTTCAGTGTACACAAATAATTCAAACGAGTCTCTTTAAAATGATTCTCCTGGTATTTTAAAACTATTTGTAAACTAATGTTGTTATATAATTATAATATATAATTATATAACTATTGTTGCTTATATTTTTGTTGATCTTTCGTTGATTATTGTTGATATTCTGTTTCTATAATTATATGTAATTTTCTTATTGTACAATATTTTGTAGTATTTTACAGTATTTTTGAAAATATTCTTTTTCCATTTTTGTAACTATACATATATATAAGCACATAGTGTAATAATGTAACTATCTATATATATAAGCACATAGACTAGCTCCCCAGTTTGACCCGATAATATTTCTCTACAAATTGGGTAAACAAAAAAAAGTGATGTCTGATATGAAATGTAATATATTTTTCTCTTGTGAATATTTACTTTTTTTCTAAATAAATAAAAAAAAAACTTATTTTAAGCAATGAAAACATTGGAACAAGCGTGTTTCTGTTTTTCTGTAAATTAAATAACGTTGCTTAAATAACTACTTCAAATTCAAACAATTATTGGTTTATTAATACATTTTCGATGAAAATTCTGCAGTGCTTTGCCAATAACTAAGTACCTACGTCTATTTTAATTAAAAAAGCTTGACAAACTTTGACTTCCTACTACTGCTATTATAGCAGAAAATGTTGCTTGCTCATTGATGAAAGACTTAGCTAGCCGAAAATTGAACCCGCGAAACCTGGGTTAGTTACTGCAATACTGGTCATTTTCGGCACTAGAATATTTGTGTGTTTTGCATACCGTTTTAATAAGTTATGGAAAACGACCATTACATGCATAGAGCTATGTACTTAAATGCGCTATTAAGTACTGATATATCCTAGAAACGTTTTCCACAATAACACGGAGAAAACTCACCGATATAAAATAGTGTTAATTTATTAAAAACAAATCGTAAACCGGTTAAAAACGGGACTGCAGGCCCTTAACGAATGAATTGATTGGTTTCCTGTGAAACTTTTACTAAAAAAGAAATTTTTTTAAAATCGGAACAAGTGTTCATAAACATCATTATATTTTCGAGTTTAGTTATTTATATATTACCAGGGCAAATTAAGGTGCATGAATACGTGTTCCGAAATATTACGAATAGAAATTAAAATAATTTTCTGTTAAAAAATTATTAATATTATTATTATCATTTTTTTTTTTAAATAAAGACAAACATTCCCGGGTTACGAATAACCTGACAATATTTGAAAATCTCCTACTACCACCACAGTAAGCTGAAAATGTTGCTTGTGTTGTGATGGAGGACTTAGCCAGCCGAGGAATTGAACACACTACGCCTGAGTGGGACCCAAACCCGATGTCAACTCGGCCACCGACCGGTTATTATATTTAGGTACTTGGCTGCTTGTCCGAATTTCCTACAAGGAATTCTCCAAACAAACACTTCTAGTTTTGGAAATGATCACACAACTGAAAGCAAAAGTTCTAGAGTGTATTGAAAGGGAATTCCAAAGGGAACACAGTGACTCAACTGGCACAGGAATCAAGTACACGGGGATCGATTGACTGGACGAAATTGTCGGGGGATCAATAGTCGGAGCACCATTTACATGCAATGCACCTGTGATGCCTACTTAACTACGGGAACATTATGCACTCTTCTTATGCTGTACGTTTCCTAATTTAAAAATTTATTCACAAAAAACGTTATGTCTTATTAATTTGACGGGATTCCCGACAAGGAAAAATGCTCCATTATTTACCTGAAAACGCTTTTATTAGAAAAAAATGCACAGAGCCGCATATCGCATACGAATCACTTAATTATAAATATAAACGTGGTTAAAGCAAATAATAGCGTAGTTCTTTGAAGTTGAACGAGAGTTTGGTAGTAAACAAAGAACACGTTGATGTGCTTCTTTTTATAATATATTAGCCATGCTTTTTGGCAGAATAAAAGAATAAGCAGTATATTTGTCTTCAGTACACACAATGATTTATTTAAAATAAGTTATGAGCTCTGGAAAAACCGTCTCTCTGATTTGGATTGCTTGACATGACGACATGGTGGCGATATTGCTGATTTCTTGCCAAATCAGGCACCTCACCTTATTTTTACCTTCATAAACCACATTCTTTAAACTAACAATTTTTACATCCTCATAGATAGATCCAGTAATGTTTAAGCAGATTAATGAGACATTTCTAATCAATCCAAGGGAGCTGTGCCTAGATTCAAATGACTATTCCATCAAAACCTCTGCTTTCAACAATTCCACTTTTTTTTTTCTCACTTATTTGAATGAGAATTGAAGATTGTTCCGTTCCGTTCTTACATTTTTACAAAATTCACGCGTTTGACTCCCCAGATTGTGTTTTTTTATGTTTGTGTTTTTGTGAGTTGGGAACTTTAGATTACGTATTTTTTGGTTGTCTCTAACTAACCATCACGCCGTTTCTCCGCAGGGGTAGGCAGATAAGATGGACCGCAAAACAACCTGGTCTTTGCACACATTCATTCTTTGTCTCATACGTATTATATTATTCTGATATGGCCTGACTCTGATTCACTTGATAATGTCTTCCTCGGGCTTCCCTATCTTTTGCTACCAACTGTTGTCTCTTTCTAAACAAATATCCTCTTTTAATGATAAATAATAATATTTGGATAATTTATATAGCGCCGTTTTAGTGAAAAATCACCTCAAGGGCGCTCTCTTTTATCGAGACTTATATAAAATTGTATCAATTAGTATTAAAGTTTATTTTATTTTATTATTACATAATTACAATTTGCAATCAATTTTTCTAAATCCACGTTATATCAATAGCCTTAATAGCGCTCATCATTTTAGCATCGCCTCATGTTTGAAAACGTGTTAATTTTACTTTAAAATGTGTTTGTTTTTCTCAAGATAATGTGAAAAAACTGTCCTAAATTTGCATTCATCTCTCTTCTAATCGTGCAAAATGTGTTATACATGGTGTTCGGGGGTAAAGTGAATAAAATTTGGGAGGTGATTATATACGATGATAAAAGTATAAAAAAATGATATTCCGCTGTTTTTTCCATGGAAAAATACAAACAATTCAAATTTCGTACCTGAAAACTACCTAATTTCGAAAAAAGTTGTTCGTCTTTTTTACTTGTTACCTCTCGAAATTTGTGCACTTTGCCCCCGGACACCCTGTATAGAGGGTGTAACAAAACTTACCCAACGTAGTGTATACAGGGTGTAACAGAAATTACCCATATTTTATCTTGTATTCCGATACTGCAGGAAAGCGACGATAATTACCACTAGGTAAAAATATGAAATAAGTTCTAAATATTAGGTCCTTATAGGACATCATGAGATAAATAATTTCCTTCAGGGCCTATCATCTTTGGGACTCGTGTGGTAGGAGTGGGAAAACATAGAAGCTTGTAAATAATTCCACAGTCAGGTTGAATAAGGCGTTAAAACGACCCGTTCTAATATGGCAAATGTTAATCGCGTACAAATGTTCCGCGTGTTTGGCGTATTTCCCAACTGTGCACCGGTGCCGAAGGGATTAATGACGCTAGTTGCCAGGGGCATATTCCATTGAAATACCCGTAGAACGATTATAGCATTATGACGTCTTCGCTTCAAAAGTTGCAATCCGTTTTCACATGATACGGGAATCTCTCAAAAGAAACGCAAATTTATACAAAGACAAGGTTTTCTGATACTCTGGGGCACCATACTATATAGGTGGGTGCCATATTAAATAGTCCACCCTTTATGTTCCAGCTAAGGTTGAGATTCGTTAGTTACAGTCTGCAGGATACCTACGCAATGTAACAGCCTGTATTATCGGGCCAACCGTTACTCATAGATCTGATGATAGAAACAGTCAACATTTATTGGGACAGCCCATACTCGTGAATAATAAATAGTATTGACATTTTAATTTGTGTCACTTATTTGCGGCGTAGGTATATTTATATGCATATTAAAGAAAGTGACCACCCAATAGCGGATACTATTGGGTACCGCCGCCCCGGTAACCATTAATTAGATAACCAACACTCCTACCATAGGTCACCTTCAGTGGTTTGCTACGTTTGGTGACTTGGCGGGGGTGCCTGGGTTCATGGGGTGAGGGGTGCTTAAGTCCTGGCGGCGGATGGGTTTTACCGCAGTGGGAGGGATATATTAATATTTCCGTTACTCTAAGACACACTGATTCCTCGTTCCTTACCCAATACATTTTACCTTCTCAGAACTTACTCTCCTTCCTTTCCTTAAAAAATACCCTACACAGAGCATCCAAAAATATGATATAGTGGTGCTCCTGTGTAGGGTTAATATAAAAAAAAATATATCTGAATAGTCAAGCACTTTCTCAACTTTCATCTTCCCCATCTCCTTTCCCTCGCACTACCTTCAGACTCACAACGTACCCAAGTTGGGGATGCCATTGTGCCACTGGCTCCTGACAGTTGGAACTCAAAATAATCCACATAGATTTAGTAAAAAAGTTATACTAAAACCATAAAGTTTTGCAATGTACTTCGCTCAGGGAATCTTCAGAATACATATTCCGCGAAAAATGCTTTTGCATTACATTTGATTCTGGATAAATTCGCAGTTTTGTACTATTTCAAAATAGAATACCGTTCTTGAAAGCACGAAAGCAACAAAAAATGCAATTGAAAATATTAAAATTTTAAACGAAAAGTAGCTTACCGATGGTTTTTAACGTGTAAACTGTAATTACTACTCTACACGAAACCAAAAAATTATACAAAGGTACTATAAAAGTTATCGTCACTTGACTTTTTTTGGTTTGGTATAATTATTTAAAATTTTGCAAGCCTTGACAAATATTTTTCAAATGCTGCATGTTGTTTCATAGAATTATTTCAAACTTTTCGGAAGCGTTTATGGCATTTTTTTTAAAACAAACTGAAAGCGCGGTATTTTTTCTTTGCAAATCTGTTTAAATCATAATTCTCACTGTAATACAAAATGACATAGCATAACTTTTATGGGACCGTTTCAGGCTGATATCCCAGTCTGTCTCCCAAAAATACTGCGAAAAGCGGTTGTTTGTAGTCCGTGGAGAATATCTCCCGAAATCGTCCAAGGGGTTAAAGGTTCATTATATGGTCAGACCGGTTAGTAGTCAGTTAAAAAATGCGTTGGTTTTCCAACCTGACGTCGTGGATTCATTCATTTGCTAACTAAGTTTCTTAAAAAGACTTAAGACTAAAAAGACTTCGATCACTACCATTGACACAAATACTTACCTGCTATAACATCCTTTTGTATATTTACAAATCCTTAATTTTTCTATTTTTTAACCTTTTTTTCTTAATTATAATTTTGTAAAAACGGAATTATTTGTTTTAATAAACTGCACTAAACAAAATAAGTATACCCACGAACTGGCGATGCCTATGTGGGATTTTTTTTGGTATATATGCATACTATTCTATTATATTTTTTATTTACTTGTATCATTTTATTTTTCTTATCTTAAAGCTACCTTTTTTATTTTTATAGTACCTTCTTTACCTGTGAATGAAATGCTATTTGTAATACTATAATAATTTTAATAATGTAATACTTGTTTTTGTAATACTTGATTTTTGTAATTATATTTTTATGCATGTAACAAAAGAAAATTATTAATAAAAATAAAAAAAAAATAATAATCGCAGGTGCAACATTCTATGCTAATTATTATGTAAGTAGGAGAAATTCATAATTTATTATCAGTCAATGCATAGTCTTCCTCTATCGACATATTTTAACTCTTCGAGCATAGTCGAAATAATACCTTATCATAAAATATTCCAGCATATTCGCGGTTTTTGAACGAAATTCCAAATCTAAATGAGTACTAACTGATTTTCAATGTGAAAGAAATGCTCTTTCATATTTTGATATATAACTTAATACGAAACAAAAAACACTCTTAATTAGATTAACGTATTATAAATGTTACTGTCACTTTTTTTTCGTTTTGTATAATATGATAATTATCACAAAAATTAGCATTGAATTGTTTGGCGGTTTTTGTTTTATGGAATTGGGGCGTCTGCCGTAAACTTTTAAATGCAAAGAGGAAGCTTGGTGTTCTCTCTTTCTAAATCCTCTTTGTTTATCTGACCATATGTATAAGGAAATTGAACGAGTTGTATAAGGTCGTGTCATTTGGTGCCACTTTTAGCACTATGTGACCCCAGCAGTTGTTACGGCCATGTATCCAGTTATTATGTATTTTCAACTCAATTCTCAATGCATTTTTTGACCTACCTTCATTTAAGAAAAAAAACATTACTCATAACTTAATCAATGCGCACTCACAGCTTTCCACTAGATAACACAATTCAAAAACAAAGATATACATGCACACATATAATTATACACCACATGAGTTTTTTTTGGTTCCATGATAACTCAACACAGTGACAATTCAACACACTTTTAAAAAGTGATATAAAGTCATTAGAAACGATGAAAAAAAAAAATTTAAACCTAACCTTACCTAACCTAACCTAACCTACTTAACCCAGTTAATAAAGTTTTTGTTTTATCATTTTCCATGACTTCATATAACTTTTTAAAGATGTGATGAATTATCATTATCATGAATTATGATTTATCCGGTCAACGTTTTTTTTATATAATTTTTATATTTACATTTTCCTCGAATCATCCCTTATCATGTACTAACCCCTCCAAATATAAAATATAATCACTCACAATATGATATTTAATTGAGACATGTCGTTGGTACCGATCCTCGTAATATCTACTATCTATCTTTTATATAAAAATAAAAACATAAATATTCGTTTGTTCAAAATCTTAAATCTCCGAAAGTTCTTCACCGATTGCTTTGAAAATTTAACACAACGCTGCATTTGAATACGAGTGTGTTTTATGTACCTATATTATATAGATGTCACCTGTGTACAGGTAAAAACGTTTTTTTTTTTAACAGCGCCATCTATTGGATGTAAAAACAACACACGTTATTTTTCTCGATCTGCACAGACGACTGAGCCAGTAGAGAATAGTCGGGCAACGCCGGGGACGCATCAGCAAGTTATTTCAAAAACCTTGTAAACTGTATATCACTCATTTCATCGGTGTGCGTTTCTAAAATAATGACTTATCTGAAATAGTTAAAAAGTAACACTAAGGAGTGATGCTAAGATTAATAATACAAATCACTTTTTTAGATTTCTTGATGCGATTGAATGATGTTGATTTGAAGTAATGCGGATTTTAGACGGTAGGGGTAAAAAAACCTAATAAAAATCCTGATCTTTGATGTAGGTACCTACCCAAATATCTGCCGCAAAGAATGTAGATTTATTACAATGATCGCCCATCAATAGATTTTTTATTAGTGTAGTTTATTTGATCCCGGCTAACGCTGTAACCCACAGTTTTTTTAAGGTGTGAGTATCGCGAAAAACCATGTGATTGTGCATGGAGCCCCCAATTAGGGTATGATGAGAGACTAGAGGCAGTGGGAATGGGAAAGAGAAGTAAAATTAATAAAGCTGGGAAGTACCTGGTTATTCACATGTTGTCACTAAACATAGCTAATACTATTTCTAAGATATTCCATTCAGTTTAGAAATGTTGCTTAAAATGGCAATCTTCACATACATTTCTCCTTGCAGTGCCATTCCCTTCAGCCTCAAAACATACCTACACTAAATGGGGATGACATAGTCCCGCTGGCTGCGAATAGTAGTTGGGAGGTTGTGTGGTATTCACATTAATAAAACAACGAGATTCAAGCACTATGGAATTTGCCACAAATACATACATTATTATTCAGTACCAATTATATTGTGTAAAACTAGCTAAAGTTCCCGGCCTTGCCCGGGCTCTACACAGAGTTTCTTGAAATCAGACATAGACAGTGTGCAAAAATTAAAGCTTAGGTTTGTATAAAAACACTAATCCACGCCACCCGCCCGGTGTCCGCCACGCAGACGCACGCCCGCCACAGACACTCTTCTTTTACATATAAATTTATTTGCTTACGCCGGATTTCGAACCTGCAACCTGTAGATCCGGAGATAAGGAAGGTCTTTTATGAAAAGAACTTACCGCTTCGCCTTGAAGATGTATAGTGGATAAAAGTAGTGACTTCGTGTTTTTGGTTTTGATGGTAGAGTGACATCGTCTGATAAGTATGATATTTTTTTTCATTCAAGGAAAATAATGTCGTTTACATTTTGATTCATGTTTTCATTACGTAAAATACTCAATGATAGGTGATATTAAGCAAATTAAACAGGCAAAATTTCCTCATAATGTAGTTACGTAAAACAATGTCAGACGACAGAATATGTCAAATTATGTCCGCAATCAAGTGCAGGAAAATCGGTCCGAAAATAGAAATAATAATTTTTTTCATCACGAATCCATACGAAAAGATTAAGTGGAAATTTTACGAACAAAATCGTGTATCGGGATAACCTGCTCCAAAAAAACGAATGGATTTTTTAAGGGACCTGTCAATCGAAATAAATACACACATTGTAAAAAAAATTGAAAATTACAATTATGTACATCAATTCGATGATTCGATTGTTACCTAGGTATAATTAAATTCTTTGTTTTTTTATACAGAGAGCTCGACAAGACTACATAATATAATATCCAAGCTAACGTGTACCCGGCGTTTCTCATTGTCGTGAATGGTTTGGAATAACGTTTTGATGTTGGGAATTCTAGTGTTCCTGGAAACTAGGTGCATTTTTAATAATATTGTTGGAATAAAAATTGAAAAATGTAGTTTTTTTAACTTGATTGTGTCATGTCTTACTCGGGCACTTCTCGACTTCTAACATTTCCTTCAATGTCATACATTCTTCTTACATCCCTTTCTTCGTGCATCACGAACGCCATAATTTATAAGATGAGATGAGATGATACTGAGATGCCAAACAAAGCGTCTATAGCTAAGTGGGTTTTCCGACGACCCCATGATTTTCTGTCTTATGGGCTTTTAAACTAACTATAGAAATCCCAATTATTCAGTCAATTATTAATGGTAACTTATATGTTTGCCCAGGAATACGTAAAATACTAAAATGATATGACAAGTATTTGAGCTAATATAAGCAGGATAGTAATTTTTGGTACTACGTACTCCGCCACTTGGTTGCGGGATAGAACCAATCTCTTACACTACATACGTTCTCCATACACATCATTCTTCGTTCATCACGTACGCGTTACGATTACTGATAAAAAAAACTACATAATATCCACTTTAATTCAACTCCTTATCTCATTCCAGTGTACAAATAATTGGGTTAGACTTTCTCGGGCTTTCTACCATTCATTACTGTATACCACATTTTTGTACCATGCATTACTGTATACCACATTTTTGTACCATTCACTACTGTAAACCACATATTTATTATTAAAGAAGTGACTTTCTCGGGCTTTCTACCATTCATTACTGTATACCACATTTTTGTACCATTCACTACTGTATACCACATTTTTGTACCATGCATTACTGTATACCACATTTTTGTACCATTCACTACTGTAAACCACAAATTTATTTTTAAAAAATGACTTTCTCGGGCTTTCTACCATTCATTACTGTATACCACATTTTTGTACCATGCATTACTGTTTACCACATTTTTGTGCCATTCACTACTGTAAACCACATATTTATTATTAAAAAAGTGACTTTCTCGGGCTTTCTACCATTCATTACTGTATACCACATTTTTGTACCATTCACTACTATATACCACATTTTTGTACCATGCATTACTGTATACCACATTTTTGTACCATTCACTACTGTAAACCACAAATTTATTATTAACAAAATGACGTTATGTAGACTTTAATTCGACTCCGTATCTCATTCCAGTGCAGAGATCAAGTCTTTTTCGGGCGTCCTTGACATATTCTCCCATTGAAAACACGCCTGGCACTAATAAGAACAAACTTTTTCAGCGAAATCGGTCCATTAGCTTTTGAGAACACACATACGTACATTGCTATTATTTGCGTACATTTATTTGTGTATATGGATTGTAGTACATTGACGTACCAAAAATATCATAACCTTGAGCTTTTGTATTGGAAGCGATTTTATTTGAAGATAGATAGGAAGCGATATTAATTTAATTCAGCATTCTAAAATACGTGAGTATGAAAAAGTATGATTGATTGATTTTTTTTAGATTGATGGATATTGAAATATTTAAATGAGAAGGCATTGCATTTTTTTAATTTTAATTGTTGACGTGTAAAAAATTTGCTCATTGTAACAGATGAAAAGAAGATCCATTATATTCTAAATTAAAAAAAAAAAAAATCGGAAAAAGTTCGTTCATTAGTACGTAGTATTTTTGATAGGCAACAAACAGTGCTTTATTTTTTTTAAAATCTAGTTGTCATTAAATAGTAGATGTCATTAAGGCTCAGCTTAATCCTTCTTGAGTGTTACTGCATGTGTTGGTTCGGGGCATCGCGATCCTTAACCGGGATTTCAAATATCCTTAGGCAGAGGGAGGATAAAACTCCTTTTTCTCACCCAGTACGTGACTCAACCAAAAGTTGTTAGGTGACAAAGCCGCTAGGTAACGTCGGATGCCATCATGGGAAGGTTAAAACCGAACATTATTTTACAAGTTTCAAAGTCACCTGAAATGGCAAAGTAAAGCACTTTTACTACTACACTATCTCTTATAAGTTATGTCAGATGTTTATCTTAAACAACTAATATTCAGGTAATCGTTTCAATTCTAACCTTAAATATGACTTCATGGCAACTATTTTTTTAGCCATTCTGTCATTCTCTCATTGAATAACTTAAGTCTTAAAACACGTGCAAAAATTCGAGGTAGCTGTCAAAAACTGACTTGTTTCCTGTCTCCTTGAAGTACTGACCCAGACAAATGCAAAAATTTACTGTTATATCTATTTTGTCGGAGGTTAGATTTGTCAAAGAACCCACTTAATTAAAAAAAAAAACGTTAATAAGTATTTACATTGTGCGCCCGTACGCGCTTTTACAAACCTGTTATGGAACCCGTTCGGAAGAATGGTATTATGCTAACATAAATTATTATTATTGAAGCATGTTATTATAGCCGTCTTGTAACTATATTACGTGCAGTTGAACACATCCACATCTGCGAAAGTATTGCCAACTGCGTGCAATCTGGGTATAAGCGAGAATCTATATTACTTAGTCCTGATGTTGCTGTTGCAATTAAAAAGAATTTTCGATCGAGTAGTTCTAGTTGGCGTAAGAAAGGTGACTAGGCTGATCAAATCACGGCATTCAATCAATAACAATTTTAAAAATAAAAATAAGTTGGATACCTAATTTGGATGGGTTAATTCATCAAGTGGTTTTAATTTATAGTTTCTACGGGTAGACCGAGGTTGTTGATGCATCTTAGAAATTTATGCTGAATTTTTTAAAAAGAATCAGATCAATTTGAAGGTACCTAACTGTAAAAGAGTCTCAACTGATCAAAGTCAGTCGGACGTTGGCATCTTCAACAAATCAGTCATAAATAATTTTTTTACAGATTTCCGAAATTATTACTAATGCAAATAAATAAATAAAAAAATTCAAATTATGTCAGTTAAAAATCAATATTCGTTATTGATAAATTAAAAATCTTTTAAATCCGTCAGTAGGCAGTTAAAGGAGGGTTTTTAAAACGCCACAAACCAAATCGTCTAATAAGAATTCCTGTACTGACATGAAAATGGCAAACAACGATGACTGTGTTTTTTTAAAGGTGTGAATATGAATAGGTAATTCTTTGAGTTGATGATCGAATAATATTTTTCATTTTTCGCGATTGGCACGAAAATATTTATTGTTTAAATTTCTAATAATCATCATTAAAATTATTGAAAGGATTTAACGATGTTGTTTTTAGAAACATTGTTATTTTTTTTATTTTACTTTTACGTGCCAGTGATGTACCAACTAATTTTCAAGCTCCATGCTTGCATTATTGCAATATAGCATTTGATGTCATTTCATTTTCCTAATACAGTCATACGAATTAAAAATATCTTTCACCACAACAATAATGTCATTTTTTTTTACACTGACCCCACGCAAGAGTCCTTGAGGAAGTTATTTTTCCAGTTATTTGTGCCAGTAACTATATAATAATTATTGAAATGTGTGCAAGTAATTATAAAATAATTATTGAAACGTGTGCTAGTAATTATATAAAAAATCAGTGTGTGGCAAGCCTACGCACGACGAAAGTGAAACTTTTAGTATTCTTCTCTCTCTCTTTTCATTTCATTCTCTCTTTTTTTCTGTCTGTTGACATATTTATAAGTAGCATGTGATGAAAAAAATTAAAAGTTTTAAAAATATGGGATTCGAACCCGGGTCCTGCATAACGTGTGTCGAACGCTCTGCCTCTAGACCGCGAGGAGAGGTATCTCGCGCGACGAGAACCGCGTATACAACGTGTACTCCGCAATTTACTTGTCCCGGGCAAATTTTCGTTTTCAAACACGGCAAATGAATAATATCACATAACGTCTCGTTAACGCTTTATATAGGGTCGAATCGAAGATATATCGGCAGTGTGAAGTCATATCTGTCGTTTTTCAAAATATATCCGTATATTTGTCCGTTTTGGAAAAGATCTATCGTGTTTTAACAGTCTCATACCCGTATGGAGTCTGAATTTGAAAAACATTTCTAAATTTTGAAAAACTCACTTACGGCTGTGTTTTTTACTAAAAAAAACTTGTCACGCACGTCTGCAAGGGTAATTAGTCGCGTTATCGGCCTTGATTAGTAATTTTAATGATAAATAAAAATAATTAATCAAAATACCAAGCGACTCTACCGGCTCGATTTGTAAGCTATATTTCGACCAAAATATCATATGGTAAAAATATCTAAAAGTCGCAGCACGAGAGCATTTTTTCACTTTTCCTCGTATTAAAAAAATCACAAACAGAAAAAAAAATAGTTAAAGCGGGGATCGAACCTCGGTTCTTCACGACGACAGTCGAGCGCTCTGCCTCTAGACCGCGAAGCTGAGTTTGGAGAGTGATCTCAACTAGGTATATAATATTAGCTAGGCCCCTATAGCGAAATGATCACGGTTTTTGACGGTCATGAGTCGGTTTTACTCCGGTCCTCGAAAATGCATAACGCGTGTAAAGAAGTTTCACTTCAATAGTTAATGAAATTTACGCCAGTAATTATTGAAATGTGTGTAAATGTGTCAGTAATTATTGGCGATGTGTGAATGTGGTGCGGTGCAGACCACCGAACATGTGGTCAACGAATGCCCGCTCCATTAATTCCCCGGCGGGATTGATGAGGTTCACATGGCAACGCTTGAGGCCCTACAATGCTTCGCAGACCTAGATGTCCCCCTCTGACCCCCCACCATACGAAAAAGAAGAAGATTAAATTATTACCTACCAAAGTGTTTGGAAAAAAGTACCATTAACTCATAGGGGAACTTTCTTCGCATTCGGTTTCTGGCTTAACCGTGCGTTCAAATATTTGCTTGTGCGATCTCACCTAACAGCTATTTGTACTAACTAATTAACTGTCACGCCGTTTCCTCGCAGAGGCAGACAGAGAGGATAGACCACCACACAACTGTGTTCTGGAAAAAATCCTTGCTTCATTCACATTGTTACATAAAGGATTGAAAGCAAGGTGTTTGGCCCCTTATTTTTTATTTATATATTTGGTTTCGGTGTGTGCCACCTCCGGTATTTACTCAATTAACTGATGTGCGTTGGTTAGATTGCCAGCCTTGCAATATTTTTGATGCACTTCAGTTACCACACCTGCGCTCTGAAGAACTCTTGAGCAGTTCAAAATCAAGGACTGCCATTCCTTGATCGACAGCCTAGACCATTGAGCCACTTCTGGACTGACAGACGACGGATCCACAATTCGTTAAATAACGCCACCATTACTTGATATTGGAGACTGAATTCTTGGAGAATTTGGTAATCGAATAACATTTTCCTATCCTGGACACTTGCAGTCTTTTTGTCATGGAGCATTGATTAATAATCACACTCTCACTCTGGAAGTTACACTATTTTTTAGAAACTCCGCCGAATTTCAATACTGGCTACTGTGATGCTCTTCAAGTACCCTTCAGACTGTATCTTACCCTATATTTATCCCTTTTCCAGAGAGTTTATTTTTAGGATGCTTTTTATTTCTTTATAAAATCATAACTTTCTTTCTGCTATAAAACAACGCATCCGTTTTCAGAACAGCAGTAAATGATAAAAAAATATGTCATTGTATTTTATTTGTTTATCTATTCCCGTGGTAATAGCATTCATTCATTCATTTGATCGTGCCGTGTCTTCGTAGGGCGCCCCTGACTTCTTCTACCATTCATTTAGCGTAATATATTCCCCTGACACTATATTCATTCATTATACATGTCCAAACCATCTAAGCGTCCCTTTCTTAAACCTATCCATTACGCTGACATCATTGCTTTGCATTATTTACGATAATTATACTTAATTTATAATATTTTATCAGATTTTAAAAAACTATGCGGAAGAGCCGCACTTTATAATATATTAATGATTGGTACATCTCGGTGTATCTACATATCAAGGTCACTTTAATAGGTACCTATTTTGTAGACACTTTAATCAACTAAAAATAAAGTTTTCTTCTCACAATAAAAATGATAAATTACGCCTTTACGCGAGTGGCGAATTTAATGTGGAATGCTATTCAATAAGATTTACATAGCGAAACCTGAACGCGCATAAATTACAATATTATTTCAACATACCTATTTCTAAATACATCTATTTGAATTGAGATTTTGTTTTATTGATTGAATGAATAAATGAGTTTAATTTAATATTGGAAGTGGAAATTGACCTAGTTAAATTAAAAAATAATAAAAAAAGTAACAAAACAAAAAATTATTAAATTAGTGGACTAAGTTGTCACTGATAATGCATTCTCTTAACTTTTGGTTGCAATCACGCTTACACATGCGAACATATCTGAATATCTCTGAAAAAGGATAACATTATATTTACAAAATTATATTATTGTTAATATATGAAATAAATCTCGGTCCTATCCAATTGGAATTTGGCTTAGGCGCCGTTCACTTATTTTAGTCAGTCCCTGGGAAGAAAGGTTCAATCCTCAGACAAAAAATAACATCTTTGAAATCGACCCAAGAGATGGCCCAGGTCGAAAATTGAAAATGGATTTAAGTTTTTTTTTTTTTTTTTCTGTTCTGCAAGTATTTTTTGGTTTTTTGTTATTGTTACAGCTGTTTCGGCTTTCAAGGCCATTTTCAAACTGTCAAAAAAAAATTGGATTTAGGTGTTATAGTTAAAAAACTTTGTTTTTTAAGGGCTGATGTTTCTAAAAATAAACAATTAAACTAAAAATAAATTTATTACAATGTTCATTTTTATGATGGCCGTTATACAGGATTTTCCAATAAGAGGTGTTATTTTGAATAGCCCGCTATTTCGGTAGATGTTACTTTTGAAGCTGTCATTTTTTGACATTTGACAATTAGAAACTACGTCATTAATAAAAATGGAACGATACACGCTTCATCAATGCATTGAAATTATTAAAATTCACTTGAGTGAATCAAATGCAAATCATCTTGAGTGATGACGCCCATTTCCACCTCGGTGGCTTCGTCAACAAGCAAAATTGTCACATCTGGGGCTCGGAAAACCTAAGAATTATTGTTGAAAAGCCTCTCTATCCTCAACGTGTGACTGTTTGGTGCCGTTTTTTGGTCCAGCGGAGTCATTGGAACTTACTATTTTTAAAATGAGGCTGGAGCAACAGTTACCGTGAATGGATTGCGCTATCGAGAGATGATTAATGATTTTTTATGACCGGAATTGGATGGTATTGATTTGGACAACGTTTACTTTCAACAAGACAAACAGCTACGTGCCACACAAGCAACGAAACCACTGATCTTTTACGGGAAAAGTTTCAAAATAACACCTCTTATTGGAAAACCCTGTATTTACAAATGATCCATCTTATCTCATCTTCTTCCCCTTATCGTATTCGGGTCGGGGGTTCTTGGGGTGACCCACACAACGTCTTCGCTCTGGAATTGTTGCATTATTTTATGCAAAAGTCGATTTCTAGCGTTTTATAATATGTTTAAGTCACCTTAACTGCGACCTTTCTGAGTATGTTAGTGATATATGGACTCCGCACCAAACTAAATGCATAAATATGCCGGAACATACGTAGAGGAAAATCCTCAGATGTATCTATATGCGGACGCTTGGAACTTATCCGAGGTTCATGCATCACATGTACATATTTGAGGCAACGAATAGATTTGGCCTAGAAATTTTGCTTTATTTACTTACGATGGGTTATTTCACAGAATTTTAAATTCATCAAATTTTAATGTTAAAATTCAAGTTCCATAAAGGTTAGATACAATTTATGTTATTATTTCATCATTGGCCGATTGTTTTACAGTACTAAGATAGCAACAGAACTTAAAGATGACTTTCACAAAACTGTGTAACAATCTGTCCTTATTATATTGCATAAATCTAATGGTGGTCCTTTCCTCTTGGAATGACATGGTTTGTGCATCTGTCAGAAAACTTTAGCGGTAGTCGTCACCACGACTTGTTAAAGATACCACACGGCTGAATAGAAGTTCTAGCACAGCGTAGCATGACAATATGAATGGTGCTATTGAATATAATTTCTAATACAGTAGATATGTTTAATTAATTATTATTTGACAAAGCCTTACGTTATTTTATGTGAAAACATCTTTTGGCGCACCTAATCTTGCGAGGCAAGACGGGATGACGCTGTTCACTGTACTCCCCTTAAAATTGGCAACGGATCTATTCTAAATGATGATTGATTTTTAATTTATAATATATTTCTTTGTGTATATTTCATTAATAATAAAATAATTGTTTCATTATGAAAAAGATAAAGCCTTGTTTACTTTCATTATCACTTCATTCAATCAAAAATCAATTT
Organism: Hesperophylax magnus; assembly: GCA_026573805.1. Lineage (NCBI taxonomy): Eukaryota > Metazoa > Arthropoda > Insecta > Trichoptera > Limnephilidae > Hesperophylax > Hesperophylax magnus. The sequence continues at coordinate 3,068,966 of JAIUSX010000184.1, read as the reverse complement.
CGATGTTTCAAATCTGCTAGGCGTCCCTTAACGGTTTTTATTTCATTTGTATACCTGTCTTCCCAAATGTTGAGAATAAAGATAAGAAATCTTGTGCTGTAAATTAAAGTTTAATCTGCCTTTAAATATTTTAGTAAGAGGTGTAGCGGAAAAAGTTGCTGAAGGAGGACTTCGCTAGATGATTGAACACACGATGTCTGAGTGTGTACCCAACGTATTTGTCCTTTCGGCTACCGACCGATCGATTGTTTTATCTTAATTGCATTCCCTTCCCCTTGCACCCATACTAAGGGGGTTTTTCACTATCTCTGATTATGTTCTGACTAAGCACTAATCCGCGGATTAGTCATTTTTTCGTTTTCACTATATCTGAATAACGCTAACGCTCGGGTTAAAGTTAGATTTGACTAATCAGTGCTCGAACTTCACGTTAGGCGCTATTCCTCGAATCAAAGATGGCGTCAAAACATTCCGAGTTTAACAGCTGAGAAGTGAGTCGAATTTTGTAGAATGAATTTGAATGCTTGTATGATCCATCCTGAATTATTTGATTGTGTTCAAAATAAGAAACAATGTATTAATTCGACACGAATCTATCTAAAATGACCTGATAATCAACATAACATAACCAAAAAAATGCACACTTCGCGGTGTGCGGACTGTGACGCATGACAGCCGTGGCAGTAGATGGAGAAACTGCAAACATTTTGCGATGTTGCCAGACTATTTCGAGTGTTATCTATCCGGCAGCTCGAAACAATGGTGAAACGGTCGCCGTTGAATAACGAAGTTATTCTGAACTTTAAAACCAGCCAATGGATAGCTATTCAGATATTTAGCCCGACATAGTGAAATACCCCCTAACTGTTAGATTTTGAAATAGAGAATATGCTTAGTTCCTACCGGAATGTCATTTGTCCAATTCCTACCTATCTCTAACCTTGACCTTGTTGGAAGAGTGTTTTGACATTATTGAAACAATGGCAAGAACGCAGTGCAAATTCGAGTGCATTTGTTTTGAAAAAAAAACAGAAGAAGGATTGAATTGCTGGAAGCTATTGTTATTTCCGTGTACATAATCTTCGAAAAGAAGGACTATATTGGAAGTGCTAAATATCGTTAAGTACTCCTTCGTTTTGTTGTGGCGGTAGTTAGCTCGAGGTATCGCGGTGAAACTCATTTATATTGTGATTGTGTTATGCTTGAACTCACTATACTGTGTTGTGTGCTCCTTCTTGGTTAGTGATTAGTCATCCTGTTTTCCTTCTTTCCATACTTTGTTTCATTCCTACACTTACCATCACCCAATTCCAACAAACACCATTCCATTACGTATCGTTTAAATTCATGTTCCGTTCACAATTCACGTTCATCTGAAGTTATAATTCGGAAACAGTTGCGAATGTAACAGTAACTATTGTGACAAGATAGTTCTATCAACATTTTGTGTATATTTGTCATTATTTGTATTGATAATGTCAATAAGGTAAAATTAAGAAACATTTTTGCGTTGTGAATGTCCTTATTTGACTTTCTTAGAAGTTATTAGTCAATGTAAGATTTTCCGTACTGTTTCAAACGTAAAATAAATAAGAACACTATTCTAAATGGGTACAAACTATTTACAGGAACTCAGTGAGTGTTTATGGATGTATTTAGATTGTTTGTATCATTCTCACAATTGTAATGAGTCTCTTTTAAGAATTTTCAAATGGCTTTAAAAATTTTATGTGATTTATCTTTCATACTGAGAATACGAAAATGTCACGTGAACTGTGAATGAATGTCACTACCAAACTGACTAGTCGTCACGCCGTTTCTCCGAAAGGATAGGCAGCGATGACGGAACACCAAACTACTCTGTCTAGGCACACACCCCTTACTTAATTCACATTCATACATCGTCTCATATTTTTATGATATTCTGACTCTTGACATGGCCCGACTCAAGTACATATATGGTTCACTTGATCGTGCCATTTCTTTCTCGAGCGTCTCCGACGTCTTTACCATTCGCGTTTAATTTTCTAATTTTTTATGAAATTTTTTTTTGTGAAACCGCACAAAAGTCCCAACTGCTCCCAACCGTCTGGAGTCGGTGAAACTATGGCATCCCCAATTATGGTATTTTGTGAGGCTGAATGTAGCAGGGAACGGAAAGAGATGGGCAAGAGGAAGGTAGAGAAGTACCTGGCTATTCAGATCTGGTCACCAAACATGGTCAAACCCATTTCAAGTAACGTTTAAGTCAATTCTGAATGGTGGTCTTACAACAGGGCGATACTAGGATCTTCCAGATAATGTACTCATTTCAACAAGTAATTGTTGAAATGACACAAATAAATTAAATTAAATTAATTTACGCATGCCGGGATTTGAACCCGTGACCTCACGCTTGCTAGTTGAGAGCCTTACCCCTCGACCACGGAGGGAATTGCATTTACATGGCTTCCTCCATGCAAATGCATTATCCATACCTAGTATAATTGCATTTACATTATCTCCTACGGTCTCAATTACAACCTTGCTCGTTCTGACTTGTCTCAAGAGGTCAGCACACCCGATATGGTAATACTTATTTAGCGATGTTTTCCTCAGTTAAACATCGCAGTAGTGTGTTGTTATATGTGTGATAAAAGTAACTAACAGTGAACTTGGAAGTTAATAATAAATTGTGAGACTGACGTGTCTAGTCAGGTGTCTAGAATATAGATTCAAAATGAATCTGCTCCTTGGTAGATTCAACAATAACCCTATTTTACCGGTTAGTAAGAGAGTGGACAAATGCATTGGGTTACTTACTACTAGTAGTTCTGTGAAAAGAGTATGTTCCTATTTTGTTCTTATTCAATAAATCGTAAATACATACTACTTAGTTATGTGAAATATTTTTAATTTTTTTTTTCTTTTCCCTTCCCACTACCTTCAGCCTGATAACATACCCAATTGAGGATGACATAGTCTCACTGGCTCCAGACAGTTGGGAGCAGTTGGGACAGTTGGGAGGCGATACTGTGTACTAATAAAACGGGAAACTTCCTAGTTGGACAGTCAAAGCTTCCTTTTATATTTGTATATCTTGTATGTAATAAATGTAATAATAATAAATAAATAAATAAATAAAAATATCTCGTCAAAACTTGTTCCACTATTAGTACGCGATAAGCGGTGCGCGTAGACCGGATTCGGTAGTTTTAGTTCCGGATTCGGTAGTTAGATCGTTGGGAGAGTTGGAAGTAAAAACGCGAAACCTATTTTTTTGCTTCATCTAAATATAATATATCATTAGCTCAATGACAATTCTTTTTTAAAACTTTCGTCTGGCAGGTAGATACCAATTTATTTAAAAAAAAATTGGAATTAGAAAGTACAGATTTCAACTATTTCACATTTAAGAAAACTAACTTTACTGAACCATAAAAACGGCCAACATCTTGAAACGGAAACGACACGTACAAAAAAAAATCAAATTTTCCCCATTGATGTATTGTATTAGATTTATGCCTCTTCCTCGGTCTCTGCCTCTGGGGTCTTTTCCACTGGGGCAACTACTTGATCGTGATGTTAAGTATCCTGTCATATGCATTATATGCCCATCGCAATCTTAAAATATCTTACTCCGTAAGATTTTTCTAATTAATTTGAATCGCGTGTTATCCAATATAATTAATGACCATCATTCATCTTATCCGGTTTCACTGTACTAGTATAGTTGCTGCGTCATGTTGTTGTTGTCCATGTTAATTTACCCCAAAGCCGTTTTATTGCTTAACTTAATAGCTACCTTACGAAAATATTAGTTTTCTAGAAAATTCGGTAGCTTGCTCATTTATTAAGAGGAAGTTACAAGCCAAAAATGTATATATTCTTGGTATACCTTATATTGAAGGTAATAGGCTATAAAATTGCTTTGCAAAAGGAGTCTAGAAACGTTCGATTTCAAGCACAAAACTGGTTCTTATTTATTTTGTAAATAATTTTATAAGAAAGCAAAAAAGTTAATCAAGTGAAACTGTCATAGATAATCTTAGCTATAATACTGTATATTTTAAAGATGTTTCCTTAACGCGTTCGTACATTTCTATTGAAAAAAAAAATTTTTTTGTAGTTCACATATATTTTTTATTGAGTAGTTTATTTTTTATTTGTATTCTACTCAAGCGAAACGATAAGAAAACCTTTAACTTATCTAAAGCATATTTTTCGGTTTTCATAATGTACACCAATTCGTTATAAAGATTAATCAAAATAGTGGTTTAGCATTAAACTTCGCCTTAAGCGGAAGATTATGTTAGAAATGATAACTACACGGAGAAATCTCTTCAAATTATTCGCATTCCTGTTAAAAACGGAATTGTAGGCCATCGAATGAATTGATAGGTTTCCTGAAAAACTTTAGGTAAAATACCAATGTTTGTCGCGATGTCCGAACACGTGTTGAAAAAAATCCTAACATTTTTGCGTTTCGTCATGATAAATTATTAAGACAAACCCAGGTGTATGAACACGTGTTCCGATATTATTATGACTTTATTGACACTTTATCAGGAAGCGGCTTCCAGTTCCGTTTTTAACAGGATTACAAATAATTATCAGACCAACCTAACCAATTAGATGATAAAGGGCATCCACAGATAATGTAATTTTTAGCCACCGATTTGACGGAAAATGTGTTGAAAGGAATTTATGGAATTGATTCGAATGTTCTGTAGGTAGCTTTAGTACTGATCACTTTAACTTAATATGCTTGAGTTGAATACATCCGCTATGAATACATGGCTTCTAGAATACTCTATAATTTGTTGAATGTCTTAGCCAACACACTTACAGAATAATTTTACTAACTCCATTCTTCGTACGAGGATAAGGAATTGTCCTTAATCTTAAAATTATTAACGGCTTTTGCGTTAACTGTGATGACAGCAGAATGGTTCTTAACCTTGAAATTAACGAGTTTTTCGTTCACTGCGATTCAGTTCTCTCGGATTACAGCAGAATAGTTCTTAACCTTAAAATTATCGAGTTTTTCGTTCACTGCGATTCAGTTCTCTCGGATTAGAGCAAAATGGTACTTAACCTTAAAATTAACGAGTTTTTCGTTCACTGCGATTCAGTTCTCTCGGATGACAGCAGAATGGTCCTTAACCTGAAAATAAACGACCCTTTTGCTAACTGAGATTACAGTTCAGTCGGATGACATCGAAAAAGTCGTTCATTTTAAGGTTAAGGTAAATTCATTATCCTTAAGTAGAACCAAAATCCCTCCATCAGATCTCGATATTCAGGCAGGTAAATCCCAAAGATAGTTTGAAAGGGAGATATGCGAATACGAATGTTAGAGGGAGCGCGCTAATATTAAAAAAAACGATAATAATTAAGGGAAAATAGTCAAAATATTTAATAAAACATGACTCCTTTCAAATAGAGCAAAAATCTCTCGACAAATGCTTTAGTTACAATTAAAGATACATTGTGAATTTTTTCATGCCTATAACATATTAAATAACAGAACAAAACGTGTTTTTAATAATTTTTGGAGCTTAATTTCCGATTTTTTTATTTTGCGATCTAGGGAATTTCATATAATTAATGTTTCGGCATAACAAGTGTATGGATATTATCTTCACAAATAACATATATTTTTTGGGAACTTAAAAACTTACAGAGTTAACGGGAAACTTGTTATAAATCGGTAGAAATTGGGTATTCAGGGGCTTAACAAGAAACATATTAATGTCCAACGCGTTTGTGAGAAACTATGCCAGTGACGATTTTTTCCTTGTTTGTTAATGATTAAATCGGGTCACCGATTACTGGTTGTATGTTTCAATTAATAATATTGTTTAAACAACTATTTTTTGCATAACATATTAGTCGCATCGAGATAACGTATTTGTTTATTTCTGCGTAAAAGGGACTGGTCTTAATGAGAGTTGAGAGCGAACATATGCTAACTTACGGATAAACAACAAATGTTTAGTACGTTTATGTAATTATTTAATATTTTTTGCCTATAGACCTAAAATTCCCACCACACTTCACAAATTCAAAAATATGTAGTGTAAACACGCCTTAAATAAGTTAAAATAATATATATATATATTTTTTAAATTACAAGTTTTTTCATAGAAACAATGAACAAAAATGAAGATGCTCACCTAAATTATCTCTTATATTGTAAACATGAAAGTTATTTCCACAATGTTATGAATTTAATGTTATTTAAAAAGTAATTTCTCCTGTGATATGAATTTATTGTTATGTATTTGTGTTACATTACCGACTTCATATGAACTAAACCTGTCAATTTGATTGTCCTGAAACGGGAAACAGTTGGACAGTTAAAGATTCATTATTGTATTTTTTAGTATCTAATAAATAAACAAAAATAAATTTTCATCATTATCACCAGGTTTAGAATAAATCGAATACTCCGACAATATTACAAATTTTTGTACAACCATATATTGAAATGTTGCTTGTGCAATGACGGAGAACTCAATTAGCAGAGGATTAAACCCGGGATGTCTTGGTGGGTACTGAAGGTTTTGGACCACTCTCATAAGATTCCCGATTTGGGAGATAATTAACAATAAGGCAAACCTGAAAAAGTCTTTTGAACAAAGGAAACAATTTTTGCGCACCAATAAATTATTGACTTTAATATCAATGGTATACCATAGAGAACAAATCATGTACAGTGACATCAGAAAATATATAATGAACAAAAAAACTTTTACAATAAAAACACATAAATTTGTTTTTGACCATTATAGTTTTATTTTCACTCTACCGGTTTCGGAAGAACCCTTCCTTCGTCAGGAGAATATTAAAAACTAGAGAAGGAGAATATTAAGTTTTTAATATTCTCCTGACGAAGGAAGGGTTCTTCCGAAACCGGTAGAGTGAAAATAAAACTATAGTGGTCAAAAACAAATTTATGTGTTTTTATTGTAAATTATGATGAGCCACAAAGTGAATGCTTTTTACAATTACGTAACAAAAAAACTCTACATAGAAGGATATAAATGTAAAAGATACAAATGCAAGGAGAACTTATAAGTAGACTTAGGTTAATTTTAATTAATAAAGTGATTTAAGGTTTTCAAGGTCAAGTGCATTATAGTTTTTATTTTTGGGGTACTATGCCGTAATCACTATAAATTAATTTGGCCTGTAAAGATATCATCCCGTATAGACTTCTTGTGCCTACATTCCGTGTAGTTAAATAGATCCGCCACATCGGCGTACCTATTACTATTTTCATGTATCTCAGTCCTGGTATTGTTACATTAATTTAAACATCATTTTGGAACGAGTAGCTCTCGTAGGTAAGAATGAGGTTAAGTAAATCCGGGATGATAAATGATATATCTTTCAGAATGTAAATGTTATTTTTTTTATACGCCATGTCCGAATTGTAGTGCATCCAGGAAACTGGTTAATCTATGTAATCTACATCACTACGACAACCCAAAAACTTACCGATTTATTTTTCGTAATTTTTCCATATTTTTGGCAACTAAAGGGTAAAAAAAAACATTTGAAACCTGACAATTAATCATTCAGTCAGAAATTCGGAGAATCCGCTTATCAATAAAATCCAAAATATGGGATATTTCGGAACGTATCCGAAATCTAAAAACTTCTTTTTAAAGGAGATAAAATACGTTTTCAAAATTGAATATTAGAAATACACATATATTTTTTGATATATTTAAATTTAGAGATCAAACATTTTTTTACATGGCTCACCTTACGTTTTTTCGTCTAAACCAGTGGTCTAAAGTGGTCTATATCGACACCCAGGAGTCGATTTCAACGTGCATGGTGTCCATATCAGTGAACAAAAAAATTGGGGGTGCATGAGATGTACATGAGGGTCCACGAGAGTGGATCTCATTTAGGCCAATTTTAGAGCACATTTTTTGTAGTTTCATATGGAACAATTTTCAAAGTACAACAGTGATGTGATATTTAGGGAGATTTTGAAATGTTGACGAAGGGGTCAAATAAGAAAATTTCGGTCTGAAAAATCAAAATTAGGAAAGCAGGTGGACTACCCAAAACAGAAAAAATTAAACGTGATCTACGGGACAAAAAAGTTTGGGGACCTTCGGTCTAAACACCGAAACAAAATTAGTGATAACGATAAAACACGTTTTTAAAAGAAAACGTATTATAAATATGACTTCACTTTTTTGCCCTTTCATATAAAAATAATTAATAAAAAATTCACAAAATTTTTCTCAAAGTGCGGTAGGAATCTTTGGTTTCGTATGATGTACACATTTTATTTAAGTATTCTGTGATTAACTTCTATGTTTATTTATTTTATTGATACATGATTTAGAGATTACATGTAGTTTTTTGTGATATTTCACCCTCCATGCTAGGGATGACCCTGTGTTATGGCGGGTGAATTTTACAGTTTGCGGACATAGAATCTTTACATTACCATAATATAGAAAGAAAAATGATGTATAGCTAGTTTTTGTTTGCAAGAAGAGGATGGAGAAGTTAAAGAATTATAAGAAGATGAAAAATTTGAGAAAATTATTAGTAAATAGATCACACTAATTAATTATGTACATACTATACCACTAAGTTATGGAATAAGGGTATATTATGTTTTGTCTGAAAGGTGATTAAATTGATAGAGTGTAGAATGAATGGGTACTGTAGTTGTATATGAAAGCATTAATTTTATTACTGTGACATAACTAATGCGTCCTTGTCCCAAAACTAAATTCCGAGAGAGTGTTCTCAATTATGCCAATAATAACATAAACATAATTATTATGAAAATACCCAGAGAAGCATAATTCCCGCTATCCGACAAATCGAAAGACCTTGGCTATAAATATATGTGATTAATTTTATGCGTAACTAATTGTATTGCGTTATAATCAAAATAAAACATACGTCTCTTATAATATATTAAAATCAACTCGTAAAAATCAAAGTTTTTTTTCCTGTAATACTTACATCTATTTTTAATAATTAATGTATTGAAAATACGTAAGAGCGCCTGTGTGTGCATGAGTGCCACCAAATGCATTGTCATCGACAACAAGTATATCTACCGAGTTTCAGCTCCATCGGATGTCGGAAAATGGATTAATTTGTTGTCACTTCATTCAATCAAGAAAACAGTAGAAATTCAAAAAGATTTATGTAAAAATTGATACTACTTTCAGTTTTGTTTCCATCTTTGTGTCTGTAAATCCAGTTCAAAGAAGTATAGAACTTTAAAAAAAAATTTCATTTTCATAAACATGAAAATGTTTGTTTGGAGAATTCCGGCAAGTGATAAAAACACCCAACACGATAATATTTCATCAGAAAATTCTTTTCAAAATTAGAACTGAATTGTGGTGAATAAGGTCATATGCCGCGACAATTCTTTTTTTTATGTTTAACAGGGTGCGGCGCGGCAACTTCGTAATTTAAAAAAACAACATAAGACAAGTATTAGAGATATCATGTTTGTTTGTTTGCATTGCGGTACAATTATAGTTTTTTTTAAATAAGTTAATTAATAAGTTGATTTTTTGGAAAATACCGAAGATTGGAACCGTGAAAATTTTGATACTTGAGGCCGGCCGAATAGCTTGTGACATCACGGTACATGCGTGGCGCCACTGTACTGAATCGTGTGTCGCGTGACGTCACGAGACACCATTGCATACGTTTTACCCAAGTTCTCTTTGGAAGATCATAACTTCTTCATTTTTCTAGATATCAAAAAACTAATTTTATTGTCGTTATTTACTCTTTCAATACAATACTGCGCTAGTTAGATATTGATTATGGAAATACGTTGTCATAAAAACATAACAATAATTTTTTTATGGATTCAATTTTTTTTTCTTTAATTTTTTTATGATCAAGATTTAGGTAGTGGATGGTGTATTCAGGGGTGCTCAAACCTCAAACGGTCGATCGCGATCGACCGGTCGATCGCGAGTGCTTTTTGAGTCGATCTCGAGAAAAATTTCCCATTTTTCATGCATTATTTTTTATTATTTATTTGTAGCTTGTAGCTTGTAGCGGACTGAGTTACTGAATGGAGGGTTCTGGAACATTGCAGATAATATCAGATATACATCTCATAGCCACAGCATCTGACACAAAATTCTGGTATTTTATATCTGAAGATAAATATCCGAATCTAAGGCAAATCGCCCTTCAGTTGACGACAATGTTTGGGTCAACTTACTTGTGCGAGTCTGCATTTTCTGAAATGAAGATAATTATGTCAAAATATCGCAATCGACTAACTGACGAATATATGACATCGTGCTTGCGATTAGCACTCGGTAATTACGTACCATCGTATGAAAAGTATGCTGAGGACATGCCGTGCCACGCTTCAACATCCAAAGTCATTATTTAGTTAAGTTTAGAAACTAGAACTCGTTTGTCTTTTATAAGAACCAATAAACTTGCAATTTTGAATAAATATAAGTTTTTTATTGACTTTTTAGTGCAGACCTCCACCTACCTTGACTAAAAGAAATGCATATTGCGAACTGATTTCTGTCGTTCCTCCAAATTCTATGTGGATTCGTGGCCATGCAATTGTGCAACGTTCCTATATATACACTTATATCTGCGCCACGATACACCCTACCTACATAGACGACAATCCTGCATCACACATACTAGCAGCCTCTCAGAGTCGATCGATCGGAATCTAATAATATTGAGGTAGATCGCCAGCAGCAAGTTTGAGCACCCCCGGTGTATTGCAAAGATATATTTGAAAAAAAAATGTCACCATCGATTAACATTACAAGATTTCTAGTTTAACATTCTCAAATTTCGCAAAGATATGTCGAAAAATTATAAGTTTATTTAAGACTAATTAAATATACCAACTGTTTTAGAAATTTCATTTAACAGCATTATTCCTATTTTGGTGATATAATGTGCTAGAATGTCTGTTCTGCCGTGTGGTATCTTAAACAAGTCATGTAAATTTTATTTAATGAATTTAAGATATTTCACAATTTATTCATTAAAATAATATAGTATATTTGCGACACTTTTCAAAGAGTAGATACTCCCTTATGTAAAACCAATGTTCTGGTGAGCAGATCTGAATAGCAAGGTACTCCCCCACCTTCCTGTCTCTCCCTCACATCTCCTTGCCCTCCCTATTACCTTCAGCCTCACGACATACTCCAGTTGGGGATGTCATAGTCTCACTGGCTCCAGACGGTTGGAAGCAGTTGGAACTCTCCTATTGGTTCATACTAATCTAGCCTGGTGGGGCTGCCAGTTTATCGGCAGGTACTCCACTGTTCAAATACATACACTTAGGACGGGTTGTTTCGGAGAATTTGAACAATTCTTCAAATTTCAAAGTTAACTTTGAAGTCTTGTGAAAGATTTTTTCAAGTTCTGTTTTTATTTCAGTTGTGTCAAGCAACTAACCTGTAATGATATAATAACGGACTTTCACAGAACCCGAAAATGAACGTTGAAATTTGATGAATTGTTCAAATTCTCCGAAACAACCAGTCCTTAATCCTTTTTATTGTGATCATCACCAGATGACCCTAAAACTTTCATTTCTCCTTGACAGAAAGAGAACAAGATCATCTCTGATGAAGAGATTGGGAGTCCCCATTAATTTTAATGCGTTTGTTTTTCTGCGTTTCTATTATGACGAGTAATTCCTCTCCCGAGGTTGTCGCCCATTGTTTGAGAAGATCGTACATCATTCCATGTGAACGAATAAATTAGAGTTAAATTTGCATGTTTTTGGAGAGTGTAACGTGTGTATCAAGATATGCAGTATCCGTACCTATCTCAAACACCTATGTAAGTTCAAATCCGCGTTGCGTGTAACGTAAAGCAATTCGCCGTTGAGTTTTTTGTGCTTTAGAAGGAAGAAAGAGGAGAACATCACCAAGGTAGAACTTTTCGATGTTCTAGTGGCATCTTGAAGATGGCCGTGATAGGCTGAAACAAAAAATAAATAAACTGTCGATGAAAGTTTTAAATCTTCCATATAAATAAAAATGTAAATGTTCGTTTGTTCAAAATCTTAAATCTCCGGAAGTTCTTCACCGATTGCTTTCAAATTTTGACACAACGTTGCATTCGAATAAAGGTGTATTTTTATATATCTGTATTACATAGATGTCACCTGTGACAGGTAAAAATATGCTTTGTTAAAAAAACAGCGCCATCTGTTGGACAAACATGGTTTTTCTGAAAAACAGCGTCATTTGTTGGATCTAAAAGCAGCACGCGTGGTTGTTTCTCCATCTTCATAGGCAGACTGAGCCACAGCAACTTGTGGCGGGGTACAGCTGGTTGTTTTAATAAATCATCATTATGTTCTAATACTTTTTTATGTAGATGCAATGTAATATTTCTTATCCTTTTTTCACATTTTAAGTTTACGTTACTGGTAAGTTTATTTGGCGTAAATAAACAAAAAAATAAACGTTTTCAAAAATGCGTTTTATGTATAAATAAATGCATTACACATTTAGATAAACAATATTATGATTTAAATAGGTACACCCAATACAGCTTTATTAGTAAGTTAAGGATACATTTAATTTTTTGGGGGGGAGTTAGGTTTCCTTGGCATGGATTGATTTTAGGAGTTCAGAAGGATTATTCCGAAAGCTACTTAGAGGATAAATTTTAAAAAAATATACCGTTTTGTGAAGTTGCCATTTTACTATTAATATTATTATGATTATTTTTGTATTATAAACATTTACTGTTACCTGGAGATCCTGCATTCCGAATTTCTACCTATTTAGAACATACTTACCTTCTACACATTTTAACAGTAATATAAGCAAAAATATATATACATATTATTTTATTAAAATAATACACATTTGCCGAGTTGAAAAAGTATTTATATGAAATGCTCTCGGTATAAAAAGGTTTTATATGAAATTCCCTCGGTACAAAAAGTATTTATATGAAATTCTCTCGGTATTAAAAGGTTTAATATGAAATTCCCTCGGTACAAAAAGTATTTATATGAAATTCTCTCGATATAAAAAGGTTTAATATGAAATTCCCTCAGTATAAAAAGTATTTATATGAAATTCTCTCGGTATAAAAAGGTTTAATATGAAATTCCCTCAGTACAAAAAGTATTTATATGAAATTCTCTCTGTATAAAAAGGTTTAATATGAAATTCTCTCGGTACAAAAAGTATTTATGTGAAATTCCCTCGGTACAATAAGTATTTATGTAAAATTCCCTCGGTACAAAAATTAGTGATAAAATTTTCTTTTTTTTTATTTTCATTTCATGTAGGTTTTTTTTGTCTCTTGTTATTTACATTTTATTATTTGTTTCTAATGTTTAAAATTATACTACCTTTATTCATGTAAAAAGCCTTAAGGACTTAAAATGATTAAATAAATAAATTAATAAGTTCAAGAAAGGCAAATCAACGCAGTAATAGTTGCCTTGGGAAGACATATTACTACCTAGTGAATCAGAAACTTGAAACTCATATCACGAGAGTCATGGCGTTCCATCGCTTATTATTACAACACTGGAAGACACTTAAGTTCTTTTTACACAGGGATACAGATATACCGTATACTTTGGTACTGAAATCACGAGACCTGCGTAGAGGCGAAACCTTTGTTGAATTCACGAAACATCAACACTAGAATGTTTTCATAATCTCAATCACAACCAAACACTTGCTGTAGCTGTAATTTTTATATCATGGTGACTGTTTCGTTCCTAGCTTTGATCTAAAGCACGCGTATTATTACAAAGTATCTGACACAAGTGACGCCATGCTTAAAGTATTGACGATGTGAGTATTAAAAACCTCGCATGACTGTTCGCGGGAGACTGGCGTTGCCGACGAGTTTACAAAATGTCGGCAACGCTTGCCTATGTACGAAGACCTCTGTATAAATGTTTCATGGCGGTAGTCACCAATATACTTAAATCGTTGAGTATCTGATACTTGCGTATCCCTGTGAAAGGCGAGCCTTAATCTATTTTTCAAATCTACTAATTTAACTTCCATTGATTGAACTTCAAATGCCATTTTACAAGGTCAACAAAGCCAAAATCCCCTGATACCAATCCTAGTTCCTGGTAAATAGGACAACCCAAGATCAACAACTGTTAAATTTGTGTCAAAAGATTACCGCATGCGCTTAGTGATTTGTGACTTTCCGATGCTGTTGACCTAGAAGCCAGAGTGATGTTAACACGTCAATGATTTGATTGTCCTCGATCCTGTCAAACTACTTTTCCATTTTTTGTCTGCCATGCGTAAGCTATTGGCAGGTAGTATTAAATCTTGATCGTTGCAGAGCGAAAGAATTTCTTGGAATTAAGTCGTAATATTAACGATGTAAGTGAAGAAGCCGTGCACAAAAATATGAGACGCGCGGCCCTGGTGTATTGGACAGACCTGCGGTTGTATTTGCCCTGGCAAATCTATAAAATAAAGTTGGAATCTTATCTACTTAAGGCGAAGGTAAATGCTAAGTCATTATTTAGATTAATCTTTGCTACGAATCGGTATACATTATGAATACCAAAAATATACTATGCATAAATTGAAGCTTTTTCTTTCTTTATTATTGATCGGAATTGGAATAAAATTGTTGGTTGCGTTACAAAAAATATAAACGTAAACCACTGATAATTTTGTTTTTTCTTGAGGTAACTAAGAACTCATATAAGAAACACCTTTAAAAAAATACCGTTTTATGGCTAAGATTATTTTTTATAATTATTATTGACTAACTTTTTTTCATTCATATAAAAATATTCAACAAATAAATAAAACTCACTTTGGCGCTTACGTCAAATATATCCAGACTCCGCTGGTTAAGCAACTGTCGCCTCTATTCGTGGTGATATAAGACGCAAACATTCTAGGATCTGTAGTATCTGTACAGAAGTCCGCGGAACGTGGCACGGAACGGAAGTCGGTTTGTGACAGTTTTTTCGACGGTTTTTTCTTGTCGGCATTATTTTGGTTACGAGTATTATTAGTTCTCAAACGGTGAGGGAGTTTTGTGTGAAATTGTTATTATTTATGACTAAAATATTATACTTTTTTATCTCAAAATACTTTTGAATGTACAGTTTTATTCATTATTTAACAAAATTAATGACTTACTTCTTACGGAAAAAATGCTTTCCGTTTGCATTTATGTTGACTAATAATGCGTTTTTACATGTCCATAATTTATTGAAGATGGGGAATAAAACGAAATAATGTTGTAGAGAGGTTTAACGGAATAATAGCCAAATTTGTAGGTGGAAAAAGGATAAATTATTCCAATAAGCAATCTTATCAAGGGCGATGCTATGCAGCGGTTTTATCCCACAACTCTCGAAAACCACTGTATACATTACATAAACAGCTTTTAGGGAAAACTCCTGGAGGCAGACTAAAAAAATCAGAAGAAAACAGACTAGCGAAATGTCGTCTTACTTTGCGATATTTTCGGAAGAAAAATCGAATTCAGCGACACGTGAATCGAAAAGATGTATGAATCGAAAGAGTATGGAGAGTTCTGCATAAAACCAGATATTCCTGAATCTATTTTCGAGGCGGAGAAAGAACTACTTTTGGATGAGTTGAGAGAAAAACAAAAAGGTAGGAATAAAATAGAACGGGAAACAATTTTACAGAGTAACTGCAGTGAATGGATGGAGTTGCGGCGTAAAATGATCACAGCATATTCATTTGGAAAAGTTGTACGTAGAAGAGACAATATAAGCAGTGCAGCTCTTGTAAAATCGTTGCTGTACAAAATATCTCTCATGTATCTTCGATAAGTCACGGAAGAAAATATGAGAAAGAAGCTTTACATCAGGCTAGCGTTGAACACGATATTGAAATTCAACCGTGTGGGCTATTTATTGACAAGAAATTTCCATTTCTAGGAGCTTCTCCGGACGGTCTTAGCGGCGATATGCTAGTAGAAGTAAAATGTCCTTTAACCTCCTTCAAACTTGGCTTAGAAAGAGCTATTCAAGAGAAGAAAGTTACTTTTTGGAGGACAAACAAAAATGGAAGTATGAGCATAAATACAAATTATGATTGGTATTTTCAGGTTCAAGGGCAACTTCACATTACGGAAAAAAATGTCTGTTTATTTGTTGTATGGAGTGGACGAAAATATCGTTTAAAAACTTAATACATTTATAAAGACGACGATTTCTGGAAAATAAAAATGGAACCCAAATTTGTCCGATTTTATTTACATTGCTTACTTCCTGAAATTATTGATCCAAGAAATAACAGGAATATGCCAATTAGGAATCCTCCTTTTATAGTCGATGCAATCAATGACAAACTAAAAAAAACACTCTCTCAACCTCCAACAATGCGTAAATTAACATATTCAGAAAAAAATACCAGATCCGTGTGATGTTGTAGAAGTTACGCCTAAAACGCAATCATCATCAATGGAGTTACAAAATGGCATAATTACAGACGATGTGTCATCAACAATTGTTCCTGATTTCAACTCTATTGATATTGAGAATGTTATATCATTTGAGAAATTTTAGGTTTATGAATATGCTACATAAATTCACAATATAAGTATTTTTTGTTTTTCCAATTTTTTTACATTATAATAAAAGCAGGTATAAGTACATTTTTTTTTAAATACATGTAAAGCTAATATGTTCTAATTAGTGGTAATAATACCTCCCTAGTTGAGAAATTATCGTGATTAGAGAGGGAGTACTATCACAAGTTGATATTACATTATATATTTAATAGTTGCTACAATTAACATGCATGTAGAATTATATACTCATGCACTATTTTTAGAAAAAAGAACTTAAGAATTGTTCCTTGATAATTTCTAATACTGGATATTTGTTTGGTAATTTGATTGTTCTTCAAAAATTATTTGTAAATTGAATTTAAAAAATAAATTAGCAACATAAATTTGATAAAAGTGTATCTATTTTTAAAAAAATAATATATGTAAGTGACATTTCAATGTAACGTATTATTAACAAATATTTTATATGTATTAATAATGCATCCAAATAAAATCAATAAAAAAATATACAGTTATTATTAAACGTAACTTTTATATTAATCACTAATATCCCCACAGTTTGAGTCCATCCGGCAGTCATAGGCTCTGCCGCTGTTGTCAAAATAAGATTGATAATAATCGTCCACCAGTTAAAAAGGTATTAGTAGGTATACGGAAGCATTGGCGAACGGGGAGGCCTAGTCGGGCGCTTCCTACGTATTGCAGGTACATAGTACGCGGCTACTGCAATTACTTGTCTCGTGCAGAAAAGACCAAAAAAGTGCACATTTTATATTCTGTTGGAAGGGGTAGAAACCCAAATATGTTTGGAGTTTATATTCGCCTTAAGTAATGAAGTCGTTTACAAACAATAGTCGACGCGCGGCCTGGCTTAACACACGGACCTACGGTTGAATTTGCCCTAGCAGGCCTAGTAAATAGATCTTTCCGTGGGGTTTATTTTAATTATTTCTGATGTGACGATTTACTAAAATCTCCGATGGATTAGAAATAATTTTAAGAGATTTTTTAATAAATCAGCATAAATCATTTTTCTTCGTGTACCACTTTGGAATTTTCCACAAAGAGACTATTTATTATTTGAAAAGAATAAACGATTGTAAAATGACACAAATTAATCAAATAAAGTATATATTGTGAACCCGTGACCTCTGGATTCGCAGCTAAAGATCGAAACTACTCAACCACAAAGGCCGAATTCTGCTTGAAATGGCTTTGGCCGTGGTTGGTGACCAACAGCTTCGAACAGTTAGGACGCACCCATAATTAGAACTTATAATTATAAATTATAAATTATGAATTATAAATTATAATATAATTTATTTATTATTATAAATTATAAATTTTAAATTATAAATTATTAATTATAAATTATAAATTATAAATTATAAATTATAAATTATAAATTATAAATTATAAATTTTAAATTATAAATTATAAATTTTAAATTATAAATTATAAATTATAAATTATAAATTATAAATTATAAATTATAAATTATAAATTATAAATTATAAATTATAAATTATAAATTATAAATTATAAATTATAAATTATAAATTATAAATTATAAATTATAAATTATAAATAATAAATTATAAATTATAAATTATAAATTATAAATTATAAATTATAAATTATAAATTATAAATTATAAATTATAAATTATAAATTATAAATTATAAATTATAAATTATAAATTATAAATTATAAATTATAAATTATAAATTATAAATTATAAATTATAAATTATAAATTATAAATTATAAATTATAAATTATAAATTATAAATTATAAATTATAAATTATAAATTATAAATTATAAATTATAAATTATAAATTATAAATTATAAATTATAAATTATAAATTATAAATTATAAATTATAAATTATAAATTATAAATTATAAATTATAAATTATAAATTATAAATTATAAATTATGAATTATAAATTATAAATTATTAATTATATATTATACATTATAAATTATAAATTATAAGTTATTTTTTTACATATCATTATGAAATTAAATTTTCTTTTACTTTACAAACTACAAACCCTTGCTCACCCAACACTTCTGGCGGCTTTTCTCTACAATTATTACCAAATATTGACATTTATTTCTCTACTGGATGTAAAGTTGAAGTTTAAAATAGCAAATTTATATCTAATTAATAATATTTTTTCTCAGCGACTAGATTTTGCTATAATTATTATAAGTTTATTCGCATTCGTTTCACCCTGACCATGAAATATTGCTTTTTTATCTAAAATCCTCCAGTAAAAGATATGAGAAAGGTTAAGCCCGTGAAACAAGCTATTTGAGTAAATCATGGGAGATACCAGTGGCGTACAGTACATGATTGAAGAGTTGTAAATCACATTAATTTATTTTAACCTTTTCATTTTTAGGTCCTGCCATAGTCCGCACACTGAAAAAACTTACTGGTATAAAATATTCCTAATTTATTAAAAATCTGGTCAAAATATTCACATACTATGAACACGTTTTCAGATACATTCTAAATGTACTGATAGTTTGTTAGGAAATGGCATGCCATCACGTCTTCAACAAGTTTTTAATAAATCAGCCATACACATTTTTCTACGTGCAGAATTTCAATACGTCTCACGCAAATAGTTTTTTGAATACCATGTATAATTTTTCCTTTTATTCCATACAAACTGTCCCAGATATTGCGCGGGCTTTAATAATTAATTTTTCCGAAAAAATCCTCTTATTTTGAACGTTCGGTGTTAAAAATTTATTGATTCCGCCACTGAAAAACGAAATCTTACCTTCGGTCAAAACGCGTTGCACGCCACTTGCAGAAAAATAGTAATAACTTTTTAAAAATCTACAGGATATAAAATTTAATTTAAACCTGAATATTAGGAATGCGATAAACAAGAATTTAGCCTTAAAAACAATTTAAAAAAACTGGTTTGCAAAATGCGATTATGTTCATTTTAGCCATGGCGCATTATTCATTCATCATTGTTCCTAGTTCCTAACCATAAATATTTCCGTCACAAAAAAGATAATACATTAAATTAATAGACTCCGGAAATTAAAAATAATTAAAATCTGTTTTGTTTACAACTATTTTAATAAGATTAAGTACCTACCTACATTATTATTGAATTTTTTTCTTATTTATAAAAAAAAATTATCTGATTTACAATTGTCAATGTTTTTGTCGAATTTTAAGATATTTATTAGGTATGATTTTTGTATAAAAAATATTATTACGTAAATAAAAAAAATATATTGAATAAATTCTATAAATAGAAGATCACGGGTATTATAATTTGTAGGTAGAGTAATTTGCAGCTGAAAGAATTTATAAATCTATTGGATTTCGCAATGCTTCGCTTTTCCTACTGACTTCTTTCACCATTCACTACTTTATACCACAATGTTACTGTTAAAAAACTACATTAAATCGACTTTAAGGCGAAGCTTAATGCCAAATCACTATTTTGATTAATCTTTATAACAAATTGGTGTACATTATGAATACAAAAAAATATGCTTTAGATAAATTGAAGATTTTTCTATCGCTTCGCTTGAGTAGAATACAAATAAATGTATAAATTACTCTATTAAATTACTAATAGAAATGTATGAACGAGTAAAGGAAACAACTTTTAAAAAATACAATATTATAGATAAGATTATCTGTGACAGTTTCACTTGATTACCTTTTTTTCTTTCTTATAAAATTATTTACAAAATAAATAAAAACCTATTTTTTGGTTGAAATCAAACGTTTCTAGACTCCGTTTGTCAAGCGATTTTAATGCCTATTACCTACGATATAAGGTATACCAAGAATATACACATTTTTGGCTTGTAGCTTCCTCTTAATTCGACACTGTGTCTCAGTCCGGTGTATTCCTCGGGCGTCCCCGACTTCTACCATTCAAAACTCTGAACACTCTTGACACTAATAAGAACAACTTATGAAATTTTCAGCGATATCGGTTCACTACTTTTCGGGTTTTGCGAACACAAACATACGCCGGCTGAATTTTTATATATTACTAGATGGCGTGTACCCGGCGTTGCTGGGGATTATCATTAGGACATATACCATCGCAGACTTTTCTGTAGGCCTGTTTAAGATATACAATTCTGTATTACATTATTTCGATGTATCACATAAGGTTTAGCCAGCATTAGCAATGTAAGCGCCCGAAAATATTTTTTTACAACTTGATTACAAAACATCGACGTTTCTCTAGTTTATATAAATATAATTTATATTTATTATATATATAAACCTTTCCGAAAAAAATCTTTAAAGGATAGTGAAAACTTTATCTCAACCCGTTACGTAGTTTGCTATATTGTTTTATACTATTTGCAGATTATTGTCAAACTATATTGATACTGTAAATTAATTATTTTATGTACCTTGTAAATTTTATTGTTTCTTTATTGAACAATAAATATTATTTCAATGTGTTTTATCAGTCACACTACGGCACTGTTTATGAGTATATTATTTAAATTAGAACACCGACAGCGACTTTATTTTATACCATTTTGAGCCTAGCTGACTTGTACACGGCGCTCCTCGACTTTTCTATCCTTTCTATAAATATATATTGCACGTATTATACATACAAACCTTCCGGAAGAAATTATCTAAATGATAGTGAAAACATTATCCATATCCATTGCGTAGTTTAGAAGAACTAAGTGCACAAACACACAGATGCGGATAGCGACTTTATTTTATACTATTTAGAGAAGAAGAATTCCCTCAGGTTAATTGTCTCAATTTTATTCTCAATGTAATTGTGGTTTCCTAGATATTAGTTTAAGAGGTTACTCAAAGATGGTGCATGACTGTCGGTAATGCAGGGATTGAACCTTTAATAAATACGATTGCAACCTCAGGGACGAGGACCAGAATCATTCAGATATAAACGCATTTCTCTAAAATCGGATGAAAGCAGTTAATTTACGAAATAAATGTCGGTCCTACCCGATCGGCATTGGTGAGGTTGGTAAAATTATAAAGATATATATAATAACTTTACTTATAACTTATTAAAGTTATAAGTAAAGTTATTATAAGTTTCTTATTACCAGTTCCTGGGTAGGATTTTTGTTATGTATTAAAAGAGATTTTACCTGGGTGAGATTTTTTAAAATACATCTACACCTTTGAATAAAGTTACATAGTAGAAAATATTTGTATTATAGTCATTGTTATATAATATCTCTATGATCAAAGTACAAAATCTTGTTTTTTTTACGGATTGATTTTTTTTAACCTTAAACGGCCTTCTAATGTTGGGGCTGCTAATGAACATTATTCTGGTAAAATTTGTTGTCGGTTTCCGTAGTGTAGCGGTTATCACGTGTGCTTCACACGCACAAGGTCCCCGGTTCGATCCCGGGCGGAAACAATATTTTTTTATTACTTGAATAACATAAATATTATATTTCGTAATTTTTAACATAAAAAAGTTTTTTATCCATTTAAAAGTAACTCGAGCAGTGCTCTGGTATATTGATATTTGCACATTTTATAATTATGATAAAATAATTTGTATATAAATAATTTGTATATAGGTAGGTACTTTGAGATATATTATTTTGTGATATTGTTTATTGTATAATTTTGTGTCATACATGTATTAAAAATTAAAAATGTTTATATATATTATTTGTAGAACCTACAGACAAGCCGTCATGTGTGACAGCTTTGTGGGACTGCATAAAACTTGTATCTTTAAAAATTAAAAAAAAAAAAAAAAAAAAATGTATTTTAACTTTTAAATTCGAAAAACTTGTGACAAATATACCTATATAAAAAATGATAGATTCAAAATTATATTTTGTAACTGTTAGCTCTGCCGTCTTGAAATTTGAACAGGTTCGTTCTGTCTGGAATTTCTAGGTCAACAAATATATTTTATAATTTTTCAAGATTATTAAAAAAACACCAGATGTTATAATTAATTTTAGGGTTTGCGAAGCTGAAAGTATTCAAAAAAATAATATAAAATAGTCAAAAATTTAAACAAAAGAAATACATATTTTAAATACTGAATTATTAATTAATTAATTTGATTAAAATAATTTTGGAAACTACCTTTTTGTCGCTTGTGAATTATTCCCACAATCAATTTCAATTTTGAAAACAGATCTAATCCAAGTTCTAGAGATTATTGAACAAATGTATATTTTAAACATATTTACATTTCCAGCTAATTCGGATACTCCCTTTACTGTGACATTGTGCCTTCCGAATATAATTATAGATTAAAACGTGGAAATCGAAATCAATAGAATCTCACAAGTCGTAACACCATTATAATATTTTTAGGTCTAGTTTGGTAAGCCTTTAAAATGAATGTATGAAAAAAGTTGGTCCACTACGTGACTACGTCATATACCATAGATGAAGATAGAAGAAATTCAAAAAAATGCGCCACCATAAACAATATAATTCTCATTCGGAACCTACCCCATCCATTAGCCTAAAAAATGAAAAAAAAATTTGAAATGTGTTCTCACAATACACAAGGCTCCATCTGACAAAGTGCTGTCCTACGAAAATTAGTATCTTTCTTTACTGATCATTTTCTCAGGACAGCGCTTTCCTACGACAGTATAGAATTTTGACGTCTCTGCTGGTAACAGAAAATTGTAAAACTCAGTTACATGTTAAATTTTTTTATTTCAGTAAGACAATAAATTAAACATAACAGGATAATTAATTAATAAGGTATAACGAAGGGATTATACCTTGCGTGATATATTCACGATCTAATACGGAATGACATTGCACACAATCTTGGCAGGAACACGGATATACATTAGGGTGTATCGATTTTTAACTTTTTTTTTGTTTTCAAATTCCAAGTTGAGAAAAAGTTGCTACTAGGTACCACAACTTACCACAAAAAGTTTTGGATTTTTAAAAAAATGTTTAGGTCTCCCGCACAAGGCCAAAAGTTTTAATTTTTTTCAAAAAATATCCAATTTTTTAAAAATAAAATCGTAACTTTTGTGTTTATTCCAAGTTAAAAAACAGTAATATTAGGGCATAAAAATAAGTAAGAAACGATTTTTTTTTATAAAAAATGAATTTTAGGTCTCCCGCACAAGCCCTAAAGTTTGTTAATTTTGATGAAATTTTGTAATTTTGTGTACATATATGAACCATGTTTTTTTTTAAGTTTAAACCACCGGAATTAATTTTAATTTTCTTACAGAAGGCATAAAATGAGTTCAGAACACAAAAGTTACGATTTTATTTTTTTAAATTTATTTTTTTTTTATATTTTTTGAAAAAAATTAAAACTTTAAGCCTTGTGCGGGAGACCTAAACATTTTTTTTAAAAATCCAAAACTTTTTGTGGTAAGTTGTGGTACCTAGTAGCAACTTTTTCTCAACTTGGAATTTGAAAACAAAAAAAAAGTTAAAAATCGATACACCCTAATATACATATAATGAATAAGGTAGAACGATGGAATTATACCTGGCACGATATAATGCCACACAATCCTGGCGGGAACATGCCATTTCTGTGGTGAAGTTAAGTTGAACACGTGTTCAATGCAGATGGCCTTGTCCAAATAAATACAATGGACGAGATTCTAAAATATTATTATTTTAAGGCGATGCACTACGTCGTGTAATATTTTAAATTGAGCCGCTATCAATAACAACCCTTACGTAGATGGCGATAAGGTTTAAATTCCCCCTTATCACCATCCGCCTGTTTTGATTTATGCATGAAAATACATGGCCAAAAAGTGCCTTTTATTTTATTTTGTGGATGTTCAGGCATAAATATTTAATTTTTTTTCGATAATTTTATAAATGACTTAATTTGCCACATTATACAATAAAATCATAGCCGAAAATGGGTTCGTAAGTAGGATATTTTGAACTTTAAAGCAGTTTTCATTGGCATTTACACTATTTTTTTCTGGGCTTATAAAAAGACTTATCTAAAAAATACTCGATTCTTTCAAAGGCCAAGATGTATTCTACTCGCAGTATTTAATTAAAGCATCTGAAACATTTCTAGGCGACCAAATTTTCAAACCAAAAACACATGATTTTACATTACTACGTATGGCATCGCCTTAAAGCTTAAATTAGGAACAAATAAAGAGAGATTCCCATTGGTTTGGTATGAACCATCGTGTCCTATTTTGTGTTAGAGATGTCAATTTTTCGTGATCTTGACGAGGTGTGGCGTAATTTCTTAATGAATTACTCGTCCTTTTGGTCCCGATTGAGAACTACGTGCCACAAAGTGACGGACATCTCGATTATATCGGATAAACAATATATTAAAATCTGCCAAATCTCCACAACAGCATGGTTCAAGTTTAAGATGTCAAACCACCACGTGTTTTTTATTGGTGGAAGTACCGGTGACGTTTCAGACCACGAAGATTATCGTGTTTTTTCTTTGGTTCCAATTTCCAATCGGAGTTATACCCTCCTGTGCTAAATCCGGGCCAACACCGTACTATAACCATAACTGCTGACAAATAAAATAAATTAGTAAGCGACCTTAGCCCATTTCTCGAAATATTTTCGCGAATTTTAAGTGCCTGCTTGTAATAATGCAATAAGTATATATTATTTATACGGAGCAAATAAATAAATAATATTATTTAACTTGTGTCATGAAACGAACACGCTTCACTCTTGATGCTTGACCTTCGCATATGCAAAACTACTGTGACTGAAAATTCTCTTTTTTTATGGGATCATCTGAGAATACCTGACCTACGTGGAGGTTGTCAATCTGTGAAATAAGTACAAGTTATTAATCACTTTTTATTACTTCTTTTCATTATTCACTAATAAGACCGTATTATTTATTATCTTCTAGCTGGCATGTACCCGACATTGTTCGGGATTATGTATAGTTTGTAGTTGTACTGTACTAGTGTACCTGAAAACTGTGTGTAGTTTTTAGGTGGAAATAAAATTATTGTTAAACATTTGAAAAAGTTTATTTTTTTCAAGTATTTGTTCCATGCCGTATCTTCCTTGGGCTTCACTCAATTGTATGACGCATAATTATTTGATTCATTTGAACGTGCCATGTCATCTTCGGGTGTCCCTGACTTCGTCTAACGTTCACTTCCATGTCGTGCATTCTCCTTACATCCCTTTCTTCTTACAATACATTGATTCATTTTGTCGTTTGCAATTATTTGTGGCGTTTACCTCGGGCGTTCTCGACTTTTTCTACCATCCCCACCGTGTACCGTATACCACATTGTTACTGTTGAAATATACATTTTATCGACTCTAATTCGACTTCGTATCTCTTTTCAGTGCAGAGATACTACCATTCAAACCACTCCTAACATTAATAATAGCAAACTTTGAAATTTTCAGTGAAAAGTCGTATTTGGTGAAGAGATCTCAAAAGCCAAGTACTTTCCTACCTTTCTTTTCGTCTTCTCCATCTGTTTCGCTAGCTTTTGGAATATACCGGAATATTTCCGGCCGTGAGTTTCTTGTGTATGAAGTGCAGAAAGGGAAACCTTTGGTCTTGGTGTCATCAGTGTTCTCTCTCTCTGCCAGCACAAAAAAACTCCGCGGTGAATTGCACGTAACCTGGAATTGCAACCTAGCAACCTGTGGTCAGTGGCGCGGCAGAAAAGGTACTGATTTTGTACTTCGCGTCTCCTGGTGAAAAGGTTATAGGACAGGAAGGTAGGGAGTAAATTATTGGAGATAACAATTGGTTATCACCATCACATAACACCATCCCTTCCCCACTCCCTTCAGCCCCACAACATACCCCCGTTAGCCATTATCTCATTGGCTCAGGGCAGGCGTGGCTCGTGGAAACAAACAAAAATTCTCCTTTTGGTCACGAGCCACAGTTTGTTCACCTTATTATTTCTTCTTCAGTTGCATTACATCACAAAGATTACAAAATCACCAAAGATATTCATTTAATAGTGAAAGATGTGCATTAAAAAGCCCATTGACAATGGACTAAAGTGTTAATTGTTTCTTATGCAACTCGAAAATTCAAAACAAGCATGTCTTGTACATTTGTTATGAAATAAAAGAAAAGAAAATGTATGAATTGTGTCAGCTGTGTTTCTTTATATTACAAAAGGTATTATATATTGTTTATTTTCATTTACAAATCGAAACACCAGTTCAAAATGGAAAAAAAGTCCGAAAAACTACTTTTCGAGTTATTAGCTTTCATATTGGATTTGTTATACTGAGATTTATCATATAATATACGGTTTCTACAAATAAATATATTACTAATTTTCGAAATTAATGTCGCGTTAATTCGGCACAGTAAAAAAATACCTTTAACTATAGATAATGGTTCAATAAAGATATAGATATTAAAATTATGTATTGCAAGTTGTTCCCTTTCTTTTTTTATATGAAACCACGCAAGAGTCCCAACTGCTCCCAACCGCCTCGAGCAAGTGAGATTATGGTATCTCTAATTGAGGTATGTTGTAAGGCTGAAGAAAATGGGGAGGGGAAGGAGATGGGGAAGATGAAGTACTTGCATATTCAGAGCAAGTTTCAGTTCTGAATGGTTGTCTTACACCACGACAATACTAAGAGTATCCTCCACTCTGGAACGTGCATAGAAAATACTATATATAGTAATTTAAATAAATAATTTGTAAAACAAAAAAAAATTAATCAAAATAAAATTTGTTTTGAACCCGAGACCTCCAGCTTGCTCCAGTTGAGAGCCTTACCGCTCGACCACGGAAGACATTATGCTAATACGAATTAAGTATTTGTTTATCAAAATATCATATGTTTTGTATATGTATCGCAGCCAGAATTGACATGAACACAGATGAATCGCATACATAAGTACGTTTCAAAATTATTATTCGACTTGCAAGCCGAATTGCAAAAATATGTTCATTTTAAAAATTAGCTGAAGTCCCCGGCGCTGATCGGGATTTGCGTAGAGTTTTTCGAAATGTAATGCACACAGTGACCTTCCTCTTGTTTTGAAGATCAGGTGTGCAAAATATCAGCCATTTCGGAATAAAACTGTAGATTTGTATACAGATCTAATCAACGGCGATACTCTTCTTTACATAAACAGAAAGACAAATAGAACTGTAAAACTTTCATATATTCAAATATTAACAACTTTGTTTTGCGCTAAAAATAATAAGCTATCGTAAGCATAACAAAAGGATGTTTCTCAGTAAAGTTTCGCAAGAACATCACTATGTGAATTGTGGGTATACGTATACATATAATATGCATCAATACATATATCTGTTTGGGTCAGCTCTAAATGTGCGCTCTGTAATATCTCAATATTACTTATTTGGATTTTCATCTATTTGGAATTCTCTATTACACTAAAATAATGAAGCTATCCGCGTCTATTTGTTTGTGCGCTAAGTTTTTATAAACCTTACAACGGGTTTTCACTATCATATAGAAAATTTCTCCCAGAAGGTTTATGTATATAATACGTGCATATTATATTTAAAGAAAGTAGAGAACAGACGAGCAACGCCGGGTACACGTCAGGTCGTGGTGTATAAATTTAATACAATTTTTATATCGATTTATCGAGAAGG
The DNA here is from genome assembly GCA_026573805.1 of Hesperophylax magnus. Classification (NCBI taxonomy): domain Eukaryota; kingdom Metazoa; phylum Arthropoda; class Insecta; order Trichoptera; family Limnephilidae; genus Hesperophylax; species Hesperophylax magnus. Next base: position 3,040,809 of record JAIUSX010000184.1, on the reverse strand, counting down.
AATCAATATCTGAAAAGAGAAAAAAAAATTTCTTGTACGACAAATTATTCATCCAGTTTCAATACAAGATTTCTTATTTTGAGAACATTTGGGAAGGTAATTATTTTTCAAAAAAGTTTAAAGGTTATTCAAAGAGTAAGTAAATATATCATTCAATAGCACCATTCTTCTTGCGATGGTATGCTGTGCTAGAACATTTGTTCTGCCGTGTTGTATCTTGAAGTATCACTATGGCTGAATTTTTCAGGCTCGTATAAGCTATGACATTCCAAGAGGAACGGCCTATCAATATAGTTATATATTTTTTTTATGAGGCGGGAATGGGTACCGCCGCCCCAGCAACCATTTATTGGATAACCAACACCCCTACCATAGGTCACCTTGATTTCGTGACTTAGCAGGATCGCCCGGGTTCAAGAGGTGAGGTCTGTCTAGGTCTTGACTGTTGCTTCGGCTAAGTTACCTAGGGCTCTTGTTTTTTGATTTATTCCAGAATATTTATTTTAGTTTGGTGCGGAGTACTTACACCACTAGCATACTTCATCGTGACATGGCACGATCAAGTGAACCGAAAATTTTATCCGTTCCATGCCATTCGAGTAAGTAATAAAGAATAACAGAAGGATGTGTATAAGACAAATATATAAATGTGAATGAAGCAAGGAGTGTGTGCCAAGACCGAGTTGTTTGGTGGTCCATCCTCTCTGCTTACCTCTGCGGATATACAGCGTGACTGTTAGTTAGTATCAATTTTTTTCAAATGTTCAAAACCGTGTCGCTAACAGGTGATGTAATTATTCATACACCAAAACATTTTTTTAAAACCGGTTTGACGGCTTCGAATAAACAACAACAAACTCCTATAATTAATCAAGCATAGTAACAGCCCTTCCTTATTGTTTGTAATTAATCTTATTTTGCACATTTTACGTGAAATAATCATTCGGTTTCTTATTAATCATTAAGAGCATTTAGAAACAAAATAAAAGCACAAAGGGAATTATTTCATAATTTTATTTGAACTCGATAATGTACGTTACATCAATCCAATAGGACAATATCAAGGTCAATGGTAAAGAAATGTACCGTGAAAATAGAGGATTGGATTATTTTATTAAACAATATAAATACTTTAACAGACTTGAAGAGGGCCGTATACTGCTCGGGTTAAAATCGTTTCTCATAATAATATCCCTGCAAGATTTTTTTAGACTGGCACCACTTTGTTCCAAGCGTCAAAAACACGGTATTTTTCGCGTTTTGTTACTAACTTAATTTTTTTCAGATGATATTTGTAATGTCATTGACCCGGTCTATTTTTAATTGCATTAAAATCCGGCCAATTCGATTATGCGTTTCGTATTTGTTTTAGTAAATAGATTTTTCAATTCAAAATATTCCTCCAATAGTGCTGCAAGCGGATATTACTGCTTTTTTAATTTTCATTACGTGACAGATGATTTGTCAAATCAACCAGATTGTTCATTAACAGTTTAAAAATAAACTGCCGTATTACGGTCGGTATACGCTTGCCCGTGATTATGAGTTACATTTTCTACTAGCCCGTCCTTATTTCCTCGTATTATCGATTATGAGTGAGACTGTAAGTCATTCAAAAACTGTACAGTTACATCACTTGTTGGCATCCTCTACTATTATTTTATATTCAAAAATACACGACCTTGGAAGAATTATGTTACGGCATTCTTAGATATCCACGTTTTAAAGGAACGAGGAAGGCATACATTTAAAAAGATTATTGAAAAAACTATGTTATTAATAGCACCCAATAAATTATATTATCTACCGACGCCCTTTAAATCAACTACTGTAATCGTGTTTGTAATGCGTAATTTATATTACCGACGTATTTTAAAAATAAATTACATACATTTTTTGTAATTTATGTCTGTAAAGATGCAAACATAACTTATTTAGAAAAACATTACATTAATCACTTCGTTGCTCGGTCACCTGCTTTACTTAATAAAAAATAATCGCCAAAATCCACGTTATATATTATTTTGTGAAGTTTATTTACAAATTTTAACATTTTTTCTTCATTTTTGTTGTTTGTTTTTGGGGTGTTATGCCGTGTTGCGCTAACTCCTTCTTTAGCCGACGTTTCGGACAGCGTTGCAGTGTCCATCATCAGGGCAGATCCGGTAGATCCGAAGATGTGTACCGAATATGTGTGATGTGTACCGGATCTGCCCTGATGATGGACACTGCAACGCTGTCCGAAACGTCGGCTAAAGAAGGAGTTAGCGCAACACGGCATAACACCCCAAAAACAAACAACAAAAATGCTTTTGGCCGTGAGAATCTAAAAACTTACTTTTTTCTTCATTTTCTAAAAACCTTAATTTGCCACAGTATCCAATTAAAAAATAACCAAGAAGAGTAACAATTATTTTACAAGCAATAATTATTCGCCTGAAACACTCATCCACATTGAAAAATCTCCTGATAAAAGATACATGACGCCAACGGGACTCGAACCCGTGTCCCTTCGATTTCCGGTCGACAGCTCTGACCACTGAGCTATGGCGGCTTATCTCTTATCCGCGAAATAATTCAATATATACTAGTGTTTCATTCAACAATTACTGCTTGTTACATTTTTTCACCTGAAAACAACCAACTTTATTTTATATGAGAAAGGCATTGTAAGTGCTAACTCTCTCACTAGATGGCGTCGAGACAAATTGTCTACATTTTTAGGTGAAATACTTGAACTTGTCAAATATTAATTATTATTTTTTTGGTAAACTAACGTTTAAGACAAGATTTTTTATGCATAGCACAAAGAGTAACAATTATTTTACAAGCAATAATTATTCGCCTGAAACACTCATCCACATTGAAAAATCTCCTGATAAAAGATACATGACGCCAACGGGACTCGAACCCGTGTCCCTTCGATTTCCGGTCGACAGCTCTGACCACTGAGCTATGGCGGCTTATCTCTTATCCGCGAAATAATTCAATATATACTAGTGTTTCATTCAACAATTACTGCTTGTTACATTTTTTCACCTGAAAACAACCAACTTTATTTTATATGAGAAAGGCATTGTAAGTGCTAACTCTCTCACTAGATGGCGTCGAGACAAATTGTCTACATTTTTAGGTGAAATACTTGAACTTGTCAAATATTAATTATTATTTTTTTGGTAAACTAACGTTTAAGACAAGATTTTTTATGCATAGCACAAAGAGTAACAATTATTTTACAAGCAATAATTATTCGCCTGAAACACTCATCCACATTGAAAAATCTCCTGATAAAAGATACATGACGCCAACGGGACTCGAACCCGTGTCCCTTCGATTTCCGGTCGACAGCTCTGACCACTGAGCTATGGCGGCTTATCTCTTATCCGCGAAATAATTCAATATATACTAGTGTTTCATTCAACAATTACTGCTTGTTACATTTTTTCACCTGAAAACAACCAACTTTATTTTATATGAGAAAGGCATTGTAAGTGCTAACTCTCTCACTAGATGGCGTCGAGACAAATTGTCTACATTTTTAGGTGAAATACTTGAACTTGTCAAATATTAATTATTATTTTTTTGGTAAACTAACGTTTAAGACAAGATTTTTTATGCATAGCACAAAGAGTAACAATTATTTTACAAGCAATAATTATTCGCCTGAAACACTCATCCACATTGAAAAATCTCCTGATAAAAGATACATGACGCCAACGGGACTCGAACCCGTGTCCCTTCGATTTCCGGTCGACAGCTCTGACCACTGAGCTATGGCGGCTTATCTCTTATCCGCGAAATAATTCAATATATACTAGTGTTTCATTCAACAATTACTGCTTGTTACATTTTTTCACCTGAAAACAACCAACTTTATTTTATATGAGAAAGGCATTGTAAGTGCTAACTCTCTCACTAGATGGCGTCGAGACAAATTGTCTACATTTTTAGGTGAAATACTTGAACTTGTCAAATATTAATTATTATTTTTTTGGTAAACTAACGTTTAAGACAAGATTTTTTATGCATAGCACAAAGAGTAACAATTATTTTACAAGCAATAATTATTCGCCTGAAACACTCATCCACATTGAAAAATCTCCTGATAAAAGATACATGACGCCAACGGGACTCGAACCCGTGTCCCTTCGATTTCCGGTCGACAGCTCTGACCACTGAGCTATGGCGGCTTATCTCTTATCCGCGAAATAATTCAATATATACTAGTGTTTCATTCAACAATTACTGCTTGTTACATTTTTTCACCTGAAAACAACCAACTTTATTTTATATGAGAAAGGCATTGTAAGTGCTAACTCTCTCACTAGATGGCGTCGAGACAAATTGTCTACATTTTTAGGTGAAATACTTGAACTTGTCAAATATTAATTATTATTTTTTTGGTAAACTAACGTTTAAGACAAGATTTTTTATGCATAGCACAAAGAGTAACAATTATTTTACAAGCAATAATTATTCGCCTGAAACACTCATCCACATTGAAAAATCTCCTGATAAAAGATACATGACGCCAACGGGACTCGAACCCGTGTCCCTTCGATTTCCGGTCGACAGCTCTGACCACTGAGCTATGGCGGCTTATCTCTTATCCGCGAAATAATTCAATATATACTAGTGTTTCATTCAACAATTACTGCTTGTTACATTTTTTCACCTGAAAACAACCAACTTTATTTTATATGAGAAAGGCATTGTAAGTGCTAACTCTCTCACTAGATGGCGTCGAGACAAATTGTCTACATTTTTAGGTGAAATACTTGAACTTGTCAAATATTAATTATTATTTTTTTGGTAAACTAACGTTTAAGACAAGATTTTTTATGCATAGCACAAAGAGTAACAATTATTTTACAAGCAATAATTATTCGCCTGAAACACTCATCCACATTGAAAAATCTCCTGATAAAAGATACATGACGCCAACGGGACTCGAACCCGTGTCCCTTCGATTTCCGGTCGACAGCTCTGACCACTGAGCTATGGCGGCTTATCTCTTATCCGCGAAATAATTCAATATATACTAGTGTTTCATTCAACAATTACTGCTTGTTACATTTTTTCACCTGAAAACAACCAACTTTATTTTATATGAGAAAGGCATTGTAAGTGCTAACTCTCTCACTAGATGGCGTCGAGACAAATTGTCTACATTTTTAGGTGAAATACTTGAACTTGTCAAATATTAATTATTATTTTTTTGGTAAACTAACGTTTAAGACAAGATTTTTTATGCATAGCACAAAGAGTAACAATTATTTTACAAGCAATAATTATTCGCCTGAAACACTCATCCACATTGAAAAATCTCCTGATAAAAGATACATGACGCCAACGGGACTCGAACCCGTGTCCCTTCGATTTCCGGTCGACAGCTCTGACCACTGAGCTATGGCGGCTTATCTCTTATCCGCGAAATAATTCAATATATACTAGTGTTTCATTCAACAATTACTGCTTGTTACATTTTTTCACCTGAAAACAACCAACTTTATTTTATATGAGAAAGGCATTGTAAGTGCTAACTCTCTCACTAGATGGCGTCGAGACAAATTGTCTACATTTTTAGGTGAAATACTTGAACTTGTCAAATATTAATTATTATTTTTTTGGTAAACTAACGAATAAGCGAATAATTATTGCTTGTAAAATAATTGTTACTCTTTGTGCTATGCATAAAAAATCTTGTCTTAAACGTTAGTTTACCAAAAAAATAATAACCAAGAAGAGGTTCATAAGTAGAAGATTTATCACTTCAAAGTTTGTTCATAGGTTTCTAATACTTATAAGGCTTCTAAAAAGATCTGTGAAAATTATATTTCTAGGCGAATTTCGCGGAGGCCGTCAAAGCTTAGTTTTTCTGTATGTACTTTTGATTCTGTAGTAATATTGTGTATTTTTACGTTAATCAGCTATTAACAAAAAGGTTTTTTAAACCAAAACACATAATTTTTTATTATATAGAAAACATACTAAACTGATTAATTAATTAATTTTTTATTTTGTGAAATAATCCTATCATCTTAGTTTATTTTATTGTTTTTATTATAATCATGCAAAAACTGTATTACTACTAACTGTCTTTAATTGTTTTACAACATTTTGTAATTCCTTATGATGTTTGATCTTTATATTTCTTTGTCATTTATAAATATATTGTATAGGTGCAAATATTGAATCAACGACTAGAATTAATGAAACGTTATTGCTGTTTATGCTAAATATATAAATGACTGTTTGTTTCCTAAATAAGATAAAAAAAATTGCATCGCCTTTTTTATCATCTCTATTTTGGCTTTCATGCCTGGGCCCATAATCCAGTATTTCAGATGTTTTTTTTTTAAAGAATTTTTACGGAAATATAACATGCTTCTCATACATTCTTCCACCTTCAATAATCTTCTTCTTCTTTTAGAACGCTTACTACGGAGCCTTAAGCCCGGCTTAGAGGTGAAATATTTACGTCCTTCAAGTTGCTCTCTGTCCCACCAGATAAGAGATAAGTCTGGTGATACCGTTACTAAAAAATGACTGATACCTTCCCATGGTAGCATTGCGGAACCGGTTAGCATGACTAATTAAATAAGTCTTAAGTGCCACCTCTTTCCTTTTCTCTGTAATCTGACATCTGTCACCAGCGTACCAGAGAACAACACAAGTAAATAAGTCACAAGTGCTACCTCTTTCATTTCAAATTCTAAATAAATAAATTTTCTCTGTAACCTGACACTGTCACCAGCGTACCAGAGAACAACACAAGTAAATAAGTCATAAGTGCTACCTCTTTCATTTTCTCTGTAACCTGACACTGTCACCAGCGTACCGGAGAACAACACAAGTAAATAAGTCAGTGCTACCTCTTTACTTTTATCTGTAACCTACAATCTGTCACCAGCGTTCAGCGTTCAAATCTAAACAAGTAAGTATAAATAAACAAAATTGTAGGGAACTACCAAACCTCAGTAAATACCAAAATCAGTAAATAATGATTATAGATGACCTGCTTAGCCGATATTATCTTTCTGGGTCAGATGTATCTAATCATAATATGTCATCATAAGAGTATGGCGCCAGTAATAGATGTTATTTGACACGATTGAACACATTTATCACATCTTTTTGCCTGAAAAAATGTTTATAAATTCTCGCTGATGTTTTGTGATCAATGTAGCATAACATTTTGTTATATTTTTGTTTGCGAAATATTGTCTTTTCGGAATATTGTCTTCTCGGAATATTGTCTTCTCGGAATATCGTGTCCTCGGAATATTGATTTTCATTTCGTGTTAAATAAGATTTTAATGGAAAGTATAGAAAAAAATATGATAAATATAAATCGCGCATTTAGTGTTGACCCAAAAATTGATAATATCATTGAAAAGTGTTACAGAGAATCTAATTTATATATTAAGTCGTTTGTAAATAATTTTGCAAGGTTCAATGATTTGCACACATTTTATCAAATAAATTAAAATGATTTATTTTTTTTATAATATTTTATTGTATAATTATTTCTGTTAATTTATTGGTTAAATGTCTACAGTCCCGTTTCTAACAGGATAACGATAATTTGACCAATTTTTTTAATAAATTAGCAGAATTTTATATAAGTAAGTTTTCTCCGTGTACCCTGATGATGGACACTTTAATGGTATCCGAAACGTTTGCTAAATAAGGAGGTAGCGCAACACGGCATAGTACCCCAAAAAAAAAACACATAACTATTTTTAGCCGTGAAATCTCAAATCATAGCTAATCAAACAAAGTTCGCTTGCGCACAAGGGTATTTGAACACGCTTTCTTCAGACTCGTAGCCAGCAATTCTTTACAGTTTGACTCAAATATTTATACTGGATGCCATGAATAAAATCATTAAAATAGTCAACGTGAATAATTCATATATCGTGCAGCTAACTTTATACATTCGCTATAACTTTCTAAATTATTTTTTTTTATTATTTAAACAAGATAAAAAGTATAGTTACATTTTTCTTAAAAAATTCCTAAACAAAACGAATGTGTTTTAAGACATCGAGTTTTCTCAATTTATTTACGTCGGGAGTAAAAATGTGGTAAGCGTTTTTGAAAACATTTTTCACGTTTTGTAATATTAAAATTGTATTACTTAGAATTATTAATGTTTATTTTAAATACACACACCGGAGGGAAAATTTAATTAAGTTTTTAAAATTGTATTTGTTTTAAGGGAAAATTTAATGCAAGTATGTATATAGCACATTTAAAATACATTTCAAAACGAACAAAAATATTGAAAAAACTAAAGGGTAAAACAAAGATTTTTTTCTTGAGTAGTATGTTAAGATAGAGGGCAAGTAAAAAATGATGTGTTTTTTGTTGTGTACCATGAAATGGATCGTAAATAGACGTTGTAAGGAAATTCATTCAAGGACTTGGCCCTTGGATATTTATATTGTCTAATAAAATAGGTAGTGAAGGTCTAATTTAATTTGAATAATATTTTTTACCAGATACCTAATATTCTAGAATGTACGTATTTATGTTGTATGATGCAATATAGAGACATAATTTGACCCGTGTTTTCAGATTCAAGTGTAATAATATTAAAATTTGTTTGTGAATTGCCGTTTTGGAAGTAAAAATTCAATAATTCAATGAAAATTACTGGTTTAGAACTACGACGATTTAGGCGGGTTAACATATTAATTGACACTTTATTACTTGTTACGGCGTTTAGTTCAACTTACAAACGACATATTTCTTTTGTACTAGCTGGCGTGTACCCAGCGTTGCTTCGAGTTATGAAGGTTTGGAGTAAGATTTTGACCAAACAAGTATTTCACTGTACATAAGTATTTTTTTATTTTATTTTTAATTAATATTTGTTTCACTTGATCGTTCCATGACTTCCTCGGCCGTTCCCGACTTCTTCTAATCCACGTCGTACATTCTTCGTACACCTCTTTCTTCATTCATGACTTACTAAGTCTAATTTTACCATAAATAATTATTTGATTCGTGTCTTCCTCCGGAGTCCCCGACTTTTTCTACAATTCACTACTGTACACCACACTTTAGAACTTTAGAAAAACTACATTATATCCACTCCATATCTAATTCCTGTACAGAGATAATGCTAAAGTCTTCCTCGGGCGTCCCCGACTTCCTATATCATTCAAACTACTCTCTAAACATTTCTGGCACTAATAAGAAGAATTTGATATTTTCAATGAAATCTGTCCAGTAGTTTCTGAATCCATAGGGTGCGAACGAAGAAATTTATAGATATAATTCTCTGTTTTCACCATCATCATTCAATAAGTTATCATCAATAGAAGATGGAAGGAATACCCGACAAAAAAATCCTATTTCGAATCATCAACGATCCTGTTGACAATTACTACTTTCCAGAAAACGTTAATTTCCGCAGTCCAGTACGAAACGCGTTCAATCATCAACAACCCTGTTGACAATGACCGCCTTCCAGAAATCATTAATTTCCGCTGTCCTGTACAAAACACGCTCAATCATCATCAACTCCGTTGACAATGACTAGCTTCCCGAAAACATTCTTCCAGTATGAAACAAGCCCAATCATCAACAACCCTGTTGACAATGACCAGCTTCCAGAAATCATTCATTTCTGCTGTCCAGTACGAAACACGTTCAATCATCAACAACCCTGTTGACAACGACCGCCTTCCAGAAATCATTAATTTCCGCTGTCCTGTACAAAACACGCTCAATCATCATCAACTCTGTTGACAATGACTAGCTTCCCGAAAACATTCGTCCATTATGAAACAAGCCCAATCATCAACAACCCTGTTTACAATGACCAACTTCCAGAAATCATTCATTTCCGCTGTCCAGTACGAAACACGTTCAATCATCAACAACTCTGTTGACAATGACCAACTTCCAGAAATCATTCATTTCCGCTGTCCAGTACGAAACACGTTCAATCATCAACAACTCTGTTGACAATGACCAACTTCCAGAAATCATTCATTTCCGCTGTCCAGTACGAAACACGTTCAATCATCAACAACTCTGTTGACAATGACCAACTTCCAGAAATCATTCATTTCCGCTGTCCAGTACGAAACACGTTCAATCATCAACAACTCTGTTGACAATGACCAACTTCCAGAAATCATTCATTTCCGCTGTCCAGTACGAAACACGTTCAATCATCAACAACTCTGTTGACAATGACCAACTTCCAGAAATCATTCATTTCCGCTGTCCAGTACGAAGCACGCTATCAATCGCAATCCAACTATTCCACATTCCACATTCCACATCCAAAACTACAAACAATATCAATTTTTCAAAAGAATATGCTTAAAATACAATAACATCTTCTCAGATGCTGATATCTTCCATCTATAGTCATGTCAATTTACTGAACAAAACCATTTCCTAGAAATAGAAAAGTACAAAAGAGGTTTATGCGTTACCTGTATATGAGATAGTATATTATTACATTAGCTCCATCGATAATTTTCAGATATATGTTGTTGCTATTTTCTCTGTATTTATACTTATTCATCTACTGTCCAATGTTCCTAATTTTTTACATATTTACTGGATTTTTTTGTAATTATATCTTATAATTTTAAGCAATTATATTGTATCTTTATTATTTTTAAATATTAGTAAATTTGACTAGATCCCCAGTAAAACCCGATAATATTTCTCTACTAATTGGGTAATTAAATTAGTTAATTAAGAACGTTATGTAACGTATTATTAATTTGTATCATCGATTTAAAATTAAAAATAATAATACTTTTGGTCGTAAATCTTTCAAACACATATACTGTGATGTATGTTATTAAGTCCTGACAGGCCAAGATGCCAAACAAAACGTCTGTAACCAATTGGATCTTCCGACGACCCCATGCATTTTTCTGTCTTATGGGCTTATAAACTATAGAAATCTCAATTATCAATGGTAACTTATGTATTTGCGCAGAAATACGTAAAATGCTAAAATGATATGTCAAATATTTAAGCTAATATAAGGAGGATAGTAATTTTAGGTACTACCTACCCCCCACTTGGGTGCGGGATAGTTAATCAATATTTCTGAATTCTTGACCAGAGCTCGTCTTTGCTCGATGCCTTGTAAACCGGAAAATCCATGTTACGCCTCTGGTTTCCAAACTATTCTCGATGCTTTGTGAAAAATGCGGACACTTTGACACTATAATATTATATTGTACGTGATAATTTAGGTTGAGCGAGGAATTTCATTAAAATGCTAGGTTTGTCGTTAAATACGTTATTATGTCCAGTGACATACCTCTAAATTACATTCGCTAGATGGAGAGTAGTCGTTACATAAAGCGGACAATTTTCTACTCCTTAATGATAAAGAAATATCGTTATTTAACACTTCTCGCTTTGCCTTTATAAGGCAGTGTGAATTATTAGCAGCATGCGGTCTTATGGTAATTATATTATAACATGACCTAGATATTTGTATCAGTAACTGTTGTTGGGTTCTTTAAACTTGCTATTGACATTATATTGTTGTGAATACCGCAAAATACTCCCAAATGTTCCCAAAGGTCTTGTGGTCTAGTCAGTGAGACTACGGCATCCACAAATGGAAAATTTTCTGAGATTGAAGGTAGTGGAGATGGGAAGGAGATCAGTGAGAAGAGAAATATGGAGATATTCAGCTGTGGTCATCAAGCATCGGTTTAATTCAGGGCGATACTTAAATTGTGATTCTAGTTTGATAAACACTGCCATAGATAATAAAAATAACGTCAATGTCTGTTACTCCGGATATCTTGGAACAATGTAATTATCAACCCGGTAATAAGAAAAGAGTTATTCAAGCTCATAAAAATTTGCGTAGATACAAAGTATTTCCTTTTTTAAGTGTTCTACGAACAAAACACAAAAAGCAATTAATTAATACTTTCAGCTTCATGGATCTTTTTTAACATTTCCTGTGTGGAACACGTAAATAATTTTCCTCGTGGCCTATGTCATCTTTGGGGATGCTTTGTGGAAGGTCTTTTTAAGAAAAGAAAGGAGAGGAAGTTCTGAAAGGAAAATGTATTAGGGGTGGGAAGGAGTTACGGAATAATGTGTCCAGGAGTGATGGATGTATAAACCCATCCCTCCCACAGCGGCTTAAGGCGATGGGTTGAGGCGATAGTTGCTGGAGAGGTCAAAACGTCTCCTTCAAATAATTGAACAGACGCATTCGCCTTCACGACCTATGTAGACAAACCTTGCCCATGAATCCGGGCACCCCTGCCTAGTCACCAATTGTGGCGTACCACTCGGGTGACTTATGGCAGAGGTGTTGGCTGGTAATTAAATTTTTTTATTTTTTTTTTATTACAAGATAATACATTACAAAATGATAACAAAGTAATAATGTATTATTCCCAATGAGTTTATAAAACTCATTTCGGGAAAGACAACATTAGAAAGGACAAGGCAAATAAATAAAATACATTAAAATAAATACATTAAAATAAATACATTAAAATAAATAAACGCAGATGTTATTATGGAGTTCTAGAGAAAGATTGTGTTAGTCATTAATGAAACTGTTAAGGAAATAGCTTTTAAGAGCTTTTGCCAGTGTTTTTTTGTTTGTTGCCGGAAGTTTTAAATTACTAGGTAATGCGTTATATTGTTTATGTGCAATGTATTGTAAGGAGTTAATTCCAAATTTGGTCGTGTAAGTAGATGACGATAAATGTATTTGATTTTGTGATCGTGTTTTGTGCTGGTGTATGTCAGAATTAAAAACTGGTTTAGTGTTGGTGTGTGAGGAGTGTTGAATTATTTATAGAATGGCAGTTGTGATGTTATACTTTGGCAGGACTGTAAAGGGAAGTATTTGTGTCTGTGAGTATATATCTTTGACATGTGTATCCCATGGCAGATTATATATATTACGTACGGCTCTATTTTGAATTACTTGTATTTCCGAACTTTTTTTTTTGGTAATGGTGCCCCAGATGCTAACTAGATAACTCAGGTGGGAGTGAATCATAGCATAATAAGTTGCACGCAGTAAAGATGTGGGGAGCACACCTTGGAGTCGATAAAGTACACCGGTTATAGGGGAAATTTTGGATTTTACATTCTCAACATGGGAGTTCCACGAGAGGTTAGAGTCTATGAGTAACCCCAAATATTTCGTTACTTGAACATGTTGTAGCTTTTCATTTCCAAGAATAATATTCATACCCATGTTATCTTTTTTACCGAAAGTAAGGTAATGGGTTTTTTTAACATTGAGGCTTAATTTGTTTAATCGAAGCCATTTTTCCAGCTTTGCGAGATCTTTATTCATTAGAGCTTCAAGTTCCTTCAGATTTTTACAATGGTAGTAAATCACAGTATCATCAGCGTAAAGTTGAAGTTTTCCCGAGATGCCACATTTAGTTATATCATTGATGTATAGTAAGAAAAGTAGAGGTCCAAGAATAGAGCCCTGTGGCACTCCACATGTGATTTTTCCAAAGCCGCTTAGGTTCCCTCCGATATCGACAAGGCAAAATCTATCAGTTAGGTAACTTCGGAGCAAATTTAAAGATTTACCTACTATTCCCAAATGTTCCATTTTCTGTAGAAGTATTTCATGATCTACCGTATCAAAGGCTTTTTTCAGATCTATAAATATAGCTGCCACATATTCGCCCTGGTCTATGTACTGCTGAATGTTAGAAATGAAATCGAAAGTGGCACATTGGGTATTGGAGTTTTTCCGAAAGCCATATTGCTGTGGTGTAAGGATATCATTGCTAGAGATGTATTTTATCAGTCTATCTTTGATAATTGACTCAAACACCTTTGAAAATACCGATAAAATCGATATTGGACGGTAGTTAGAAATACACTTCTTGCAGTCTTCTTTAAAAATTGGTATAATTTTTGCTAGCTTTAACTGGTTTGGAAATATTCCCGAGCCTATGGAGAAGTTGATAAGTTGGGTTAGGTGCCCCGCTAGTTCTTCTTTACAGGTTTCAAGAATGCACGGTGTTACTCCATCGATTCCTGCCGCTGCATTCGACCTAAGTTTCGAGATGACCTTTATTACCTCATCCTTATTCGTCCTAGTCATATATAAGGATTGTCGTGCCTTTGGTTCTACATATATTGTATTACAGTCATCCGGGAATGATGGAATGGCAGCTGCCAATTTTTCTCCAACTGACAGGAAAAACTCATTAAATGCCAACGCTATTTCACGGGGTTCCCTAATTTCACAATTATTTACGATGAGAGATTCAATTGTGTTGGTGGGTTTATGTACACGGTTAGACAGAATTGAGTTAATGGTTTTCCAAGTTTTTCTTGGGTTAGTTAGGCTTTGTTGAAAGCTATTGATGTAATATTTGTTTTTCAGACTTCTCCTATAATTAGTTATTATGTTTCTGAGTTTATTTTTAAGTATTGCAAGAGTAATATTACCTGGGTCTTGTTTCCACTGCTTGTGAAGCTGGTTTCGTTCCTTGATTAGAAAATTCAGTTTAGAATCAAACCAAGGTGTATTAAGATGTTGCCGCCTTCCTGTTTTTACGTTCGGTGTAGTTTTACCTGCTTCTAATGCATTTTTGACATAATCATTAAAATCTTTGTAAGCGTCTTCGGGTTTGGTTGAGTTGATAGCAAATTTGTTAGTCGCAATATAAGATTTTACCGCCATACTGTTGATGATAGGTTTAGTAAAGCGTGGTTTAGTTCTATTATTAAACCATTTTTTTAAATTATTCTTAAAGTCAACAATTAGTATATTATGGTCACTAAGCGGGTCATCTATATTCGATATGGTTGTTGAAATGTTTTGTCTGTTTGATATAACGTGATCTATAATAGTGCTGCTTGTATCAGTGACTCTCGTGGGTTATGATTTATTTTGTATTGAGAAATTGTATGTTAATAAGGTGTTGATAAAATTTAAAGAAGAAGGTGTGTTTATGGAAGTGTCAATGTTGAAATCTCCGAGTATTAATGTATCTTGTCTGCTTTTGTTCAGTATTTTTTCAAAATGTGTTAGGAAATCGTGCATGTTGTTTGGGTTAGGTTTTCGATAAATGGCATAAATGTTGACTGGTTTCCTATTACTGCTGCAAACACTAATACCTAAAAATGAATTTTCGTTGGAAAAATTTTCAATGATAGAGCACTTCATAGAATCCAGAACATATATGGCCACACCTCCTCCTCCTTCATTTGGGCGAGAAGAAAAAGCACTGTAAAAACCATTTAAGCAAAAGAACTTTTCTTCTCCGACATCAAGCCACGTTTCAGTGATGACAAGAACATGAAAAATATCGCATAATCTTCTGACCTTTTCCTCAATTTCGTCAAACTTGTTTCGTATACTTCTGGCGTTCATATACATTATTCGCAGACAGTTCTTCATGGGAGTATAGTCATCGATAGTTAGGCACTTGTGTTCTTGTATATTACACTCCATAGTCTATTGTAGCTAGGTCCTTCTTGAGGGCAGCTATGTAAGCTGGGCAGTTGTCCCTATCTCCGGTTGAATGGTCAGCAGGCTTACCAAATCTGGTGCATGTCGCGCAAACTGGTTTGATGGCTGCATTTGGGCACGACTCACGGGTGTGTTTTTCTTGTGCACAGTGTCCACATGTAGGTTTAGTATCTCTGCAATATTTGTATGAGTGTCCAATCATATGACATTTAGTGCAGACAGTAAGGCCAATAAAATCTCTGACGCGGCAAACAGTCCAGTTCACAAATACTTTCTCCTGTTCAATAAGTAATTTACGGACGATAGCTGGCATTTCATAAATACGATGACAAGTGTTTCCTGTGCGAGCACCAGCTAAGTGACTTAATTTACAGCACGCTATAGTTCCCTCAATGTCTTGAATGTTGGGAACCCCAGTTAAGGCGATCCTTAAAAATTCTTCGTCAGTCAGGTCCCTCGGTACCCCAAAAAATATTAGTCTCGGAGATCGCTTGGTCGGCAGTCGGGCCTTAATTGTGCTTGATTTGTCGAAACAGGGTGCATTTAATAGTTTTTGTTGCTCACCTGCGGTTGCCGTGTTTATCAAGATACCTTTATTTCTTATCTTTTTTATTCCCGTGACCCGAACGCCTAGTTCAGATGGCCGAATCATGTCCTGGATAATTTTTTTGGTACCATCGCTATCCTTGGTGGCGTCTGCATCTGTTGGAAATACGCATACGCCTGGTCTTGGTGCTCCGACACGATGTCCATATTGGGTAAGTGGAGGGGGTTGGTGAGCATCATTAGGCTGTTTGCGGGCGATGTCAGCAAATGAGAGGCTAGCCTCCGTTGCCTCCGCTACTCTCCGCATTACAGGTCCAAGATCAGACTCTAGTTGAATAATTTTTTGTTCAAGTTGTCTTTTTTCGCTCTTCACGTGTCGTACTTTGATTTCTGTCATTCTCAGTTGGGCAGTCACTGTAGCCAGATCAGCACGCATGGTCTCGCGCTCCAACAACAGCTGAGATACGGATCTAAAAACTTCCGACACGTTTCTGGCAATTCTCAGCTGCTGGTCTTTTGAGACCTTCGACTGCTTCTCTGCCAAGACATCTTGTAGAGCTGTCAGATGTGTTTGAGCTTCATTAAGCACATCTACCCCTGAGGTGCAAGGATATTCTACTTCGGTATCATCCGAGCCTTTGGATGACGCAATCGATGAGGTTTCGTTTGCATCCTCAATTGAGACGCTATTTTCTCCAATAATCCGGGGCATCATTGTGCTCAGATGTCTTTTTTTAGGACGGTTCATTTTTTGAACACTGGATTTTTTTATATAAGTAATTGGTTTTGTACAATTCGTATTTTTTTGTGTTTTTTTTTTATTCGCTTCACCACTTTAGTTGATAAGTCGATGATTTGCGCCTGTCAGCTGACATGTAGGCAATATTGCTAACTTGCCACAGTAAGTAGTTATGGGTACTTGATGATAATTCGTACTTTAAATCAGCGCCTTGATTTGGATGATCTGCTAAACTCGTATATCTTGTTTCACAATGATTTAAATAATATTGCAAGAAAAAAAAAAATTTTGGAAGAAAACTTAGTATTACTAGGAATCGAACTGAGGACCTTCGGATCTATATGCGGATTCGCTCACCACTGGGCTAGCGGCCGCTTTTGGTTAACCGGGAATTAAGAGTAATATAAAATTGTTTTCGCACAGGTATGTTTACAGCGATTAGAATAAAAGGATATTATTTCGGCAATAACACTATGATACTTCACAGTTGAATTAAACACTTGTAAACCTGGTTAATTAAAGCGTTAAGATTTCACAAACTTTGATGATACGTATTAATTGTTTTTATTTTCGCACAGGTATGTTTACTCTTAATTACTTTTAATCCTTTATTAACTTAAAACTATTGTTGTTTCTACAGGCTATAGGTCACGTGGGTGCTGACAGCAACCCCTTCAGCCGAATGGCTATCAACGCGCTGCTCCGCTCCACAGCTTCCCGACCTCTCGTCAAGATGACCGCGTGGGACTTCATGTTCGGTCACTCCTCTCCCCTGGTCACGCTGGGAAACAGCTTCCTGCCCGGCTGGATCAAGTTCGATAAGCTGGGGTTGATTGACAGGGTAAGCTCATTTCCTGATTATTGATTATTTAGATTTTACTATTTTGCTGGAATATGAAATTTATTTTTTAATTTACGTTATTCATACGCAATAAGTTGTGAATGAGGAATACTTGGAACAGGTGGATGAGTTTGTGTATTTAGGAAGTATGTTCTAGAGAGATGGGAAGGCTGATAGAGATATTGAAAGAAGGGTAAATGCAGGAATTAACGGAATGCAGAATAATTCCGTTAATGGAGGATGGAACGCAGTTGGCGCTAACAAAAAATTGTCCGAAAGAAGCGAAGCTAGCAGTCCACAATGGAGTGCTGGTACCTACACTGATGTACGGAAGTGAGGCATGAAACTTGCAGAGAAAGGATGAAAGTAGACTGAATTCTGTATAAATGAGATCCCTAAGGAGTATGTGTGGTAAAACCATGTATGATCGTGTGAGAAATGTGGAGATCCGCAAAGAGTGCAAGGCTGATGTAAGTTTAATGAGTAAGATCAAGAAAGGTACGCTTAGATGGATTGGGCATGTAAAGCGAATGAGCGAAGAAAGGAATGTAAGGAGAATATACTATGGAAATGTGAATGGTAGCAAAAGTCGGGGACGCCCGAGGAAGACATGGAACGACCAAGTGAATCAGATACTTGAGTCGGGCCATGTCAAGAGTCAGAATAATAGAAGAGTATGTATGAGACGATGTATGAATGTGAATGAGGCAAGGAGTATGTATATAAATATATATCTATATGTATATAAATATGAAAGGAATCTAGAATATTGTTTTAGTCCTGGTTATGAAATCCTGAGCTAAGACAGCTAGGTTTTGAATCGAAGGTTTTCAGTGACCTCTTATGTTCAATTTCATGGTTTGGGTTCAGCAAGTTCCATTACGATGTTTTTAAAATAATAGTCACTTATTATTCATTTAATTTCTTAAGCCGATGTGTTAATTAATTAATTTATGTGATAGTTGAGTTTACTTTTCACTATGAAGGTTTTCTATGTGTGGTCTATGTGGATCGACATTTATTTTGTATTTTGATAATAGAAGATTTCTGTATTTAGTTTTAAAGCCGAAATAGATGAGAAGCTTTTTCCGCACAAGTTAGAAGTATTAAATAGGATTAACGCTTTAAAAGCCTCCGTTACTAAGCTTCCGTATTCACATCCTAGTGCAAGCTAAATCTTTGAACAGCTGATATTTCAATTAGTTGGTTGTGAGTCCCAACAGGTAATTTGGTATCTGCAACAACATTTTCATTATATTAATTGAGAACCCATCTTTTTGATAAACGTCAAAATAAATGGTCAGGGGGTTGTGTGTTTTTTAATTTTAATTCTTAAAGGGGTCGCTACACTAAAAAGGTTTAGCAATTATGCCGTAGATAGTAGAAATAAAGGGAGATATAGATTAGAGGGTCGACATCAACCTTTTCAGCTGCATAGTCATCGCTCTGCGTTTCTCCGGCTCACGGCACCTCGCGAAGATTACTATCTTATATTCATCTTCGGTCACTCAGAAGAACTCAAGAAGGAGATGAATAGATACTGGCTTCCCTTTCTTTTTTTTCATTCGTATGCTAAGCGGGTCAGGGAAGAATATCTATTGCAGTCATAGTCGTCACCACGCCTTTTTAAAGATACCACACCGCAGAACAGAGGTTTTAGAACAGCATAGCATGATAAGAGGAATGGTGCTGTTGCAAGAGTAGATATATTTAATTATCCTATAAATAGCCCTATAACTTTTTCGTACACTAATCTTCGCAAATGTTAAAAATAATAAAACTTGTACGTAGGTATTGTAAATGGAGTTTTAAACATTAATGTAGGTTTGCGGGCTAGTTATGGCCTCAGGAGTCGCCCTGTGAAAATTATCAATCCCACCGGAGGATGAATGAAGCGGACAATCATTGACCACATGTTCGATGGTCTGTATCGCACCGCATTCACACATAGCCGACTCTTTAAAGCCCATATGTATTATGTGATACGATGGCTGTGGGAGCGCCTTATCTTATAGAGGAAGAACCAGAGCTTACGAAGGAGTGAAAACCCAGGTTCTCTCTCAGTTGTCATGTACACTTTTTAATAGTTGTTCTTCGTGAACCGTAAATCTCCCACAAATGTTTCGAGTGTTACTGATTCTTGGCGTCTTTCGCCATCCCACGTCATTACAATCCAATCGGTCATCTGTCGACCGTGCTACTTGCCCAGCTCGAGGGACATATTCTCACTTAAGTGGAGATTATTATGGTAATGTCCTCATCTACCTTTGTCAGTAACCTTTGGAGTAATATTCCTAAATCACTAGTCAATGTTTTTATCTCGCAAGGATATACATCTAACAACTATCTTCATTACTCTGGTGGTCTGGTATTATATTTTCATTTCATTTTCTCACAATCTAGTTAATTGCCTTTCTAAACTTCAAAAAGGATTATTTTCTAAATCGCAAGTTTATGCGTTAGTTTTAGAATTTTAATCCTTAGTTTTTTATTGTTTACGAACTAGTATGGAGAGATTTTCCCACAGTCAAGAAGCGCATTAGTAAGCTTAAAAGTAGTGGAAATGGAATTTAAAAATTGAGTCATTTTTTATATTTCCGATTAGCCCTGATATATTTCTAGGTGAAGTTCATTATCAAAATTGTATACGGTATTTTGTTCATACGTTATAATTTGGTCTTATCCTGCGCAATGTGTTCCTTGTTTAGTAGTCAACATGTTGTTTTCTTTAATTAGTAGTAAAAATAAATCACTTAATATCTATTTCATTTAATTTGTCAACATGTTATGATTTACACAAATTTCTAATGTATGTTATGTCTTAAACAGTGTTTCATTTTATTACTACTTAATGCTGAATAAAATAACAAATTGAAATTATTTTTTATATTTTAATGTTTGGTATGATTTAAGATTATCACGGTCAAAAGTATTATAGTGATTTGTTTTTTGGGTATTATGCCGTGTTGCACTACCTCCTTCTTTGACCAACGTTTAGGACAGCATTGCAGTGTCCATCATCAAAGCAGATGTGTAATTCAAGGTGTTGAGGTGAAATGTGTGCTTATGTGTGTTATAACACGGTATCACATCTTCAAACATAAGCACACACTTCACCACAAACCTTAAACAAATACCCCATAAACAAATCACTAGAATTTTAATGTTTACATAATTTTTAGGAGTTTTGCGATGTTATTGGGTTAATTATTGGGAAAAAATTTTGTGATTTACGTATATCGCTCATCTGCTGCAATTCAAAATTAGAAAATTTTCCGAAAATGAGTTATGAATATATTTTTGAGCCGGTGCGCTCCTCTCCCAGGATCGGTTCCCATTATCTTGTTGCTCGACGGTAGTGTCCTTTTAACAAAATTCACCAGCGATATCATTTGATATTTGGTGATGTCTCCTGGTTCCACAACCTTGGTATCTGAACCTTTTTTCTACCAAGCGGTATAAGGTCTATAAGGCGGGACATTGAAACCACAAATAGAATCGGTGTACCCTTAAAAATCTCACAATTTTACATCTAAAATCAAACTATTTGAATCGGAGACTGTTTTTAAAATGATTTATTTTCATGAAAATAGGGAATCCCAATTGAAAATTCCAAACATTTTAGGGAAAATCGAAATCCAGCGATCCACGAAAACGGCCAAGATACATATAATATGCCATTTAAGTTTGTGTTCGGGAATGTTCGTTGTGACTTCACATTTACAAGCGGATACTAGGGTCAAATCCATTTTAAGTAACAATGTACTATAATTTTTTATTGGAATTATCTTCAAAATGTGATGAGAACGACACAAGCTATAAATTCTTATTGGAATTATCTTCAAAATGTGATGAGAACGACACAAGCTATAAATTTTTATTGGAATTATCTTCAAAATGTGATGAGAACGACACAAGCTATAAATTTTACTGGAATTAACTTCAAAATGTGATGAGAACGACACAAGCTATAAATTTTTATTGGAATTATCTTCAAAATGTGATGAGAACGACACAAGCTATAAATTTTTATTGGAATTTTCTTCAAAATGTGATGAGAACGACACATGCTATAATTTTTTATTGGAATTATCTTCAAAATGTGACGAGAACGACACAAGCTATAAATTTTTATTGGAATTTTCTTCAAAATGTGATGAGAACGACACAAGCTATAAATTTTTATTTGAATTATCTTAAAAATGTGATGAGAACGACACAAGCTATAATTTTTTATTGGAATTATCTTCAAAATGTGATGAGAACGACACAAGCTATAATTTTTTATTTGAATTATCTTCAAAATGTGATGAGAACGACACAAGCTATAAATTTTTACTTGAATTATCTTCAAAATGTGATGAGAACGACACAAGCTATAAATTTTTATTTGAATTATCTTCAAAATGTGATGAGAACGACACAAGCTATAATTTTTTATTTGAATTATCTTCAAAATGTGATGAGAACGACACAAGCTATAAATTTTTATTTGAATTATCTTCAAAATGTGATGAGAACGGCACAAGCTATAAATTTATAACTGTTTTAGCAAATCTCGTCAAAATCGTTTTCCCTGCTTCCTTATTAACATTTCTTACAGCTATTGGTGCTGTCTCTCCCAACACTGCACGTGTATCTCGAGGTGGCAAAGTAAAATAATAATATACATATTCTTCTTTGTGTGATGGGGGTAGTTGGTGTAGGTCATGTGAAATCCTGAGCTTATTCGTCCACTCGATGGCAGCGCGAGTCATTAGATTAAGAAGAGATGATGATACAGTAGAAGTATTCCTACGGGAAACTGGTGTAGCGGACAATCTTCTGCAATGTTCCCACAATTTGTTTAAATTTGGCCACATTCACACAATTCAGAATATGACTCATTTGTGCATCATTAGCTTCGTTCAGATACTCAACACAACGCATGTAAGCCGTTTCCAACGTGCAAAAATATAATTGAACGTGGAAGGCTCGGATAATTTGCTGTAGTCACAATTGATTTATTTCGCTTTATTGTACCCTTTTGATCGCTTGATTATATTTTTGCTGTTGAACAAAGTTATATACGTAAAACGATTGTGATAGCTGGATACAGTTGAGTGAGATCCACGTCTTCCGACGGAAAGAGAACCCTCGCAGTTTTATGGATGGGTCCACAGCAAAGTTATTTTTGTAGGGTAAATTATAGGGAGTTTACATCTCCCGAAAATAATGACAACATTACTTTTACCAACATTCTTGTGAGGCTGGTATCACTCGCGCGGCAAATAATTCATTCTATCTCCAGTGGTCTAGCCGCCGGTTTAGCCCTAAATCTCCTCTAACTTACGCGATCTGTTTTGTTCATAAAATTATTGTAACGTGAGTTTTGTTAAAATATAAACTAAATTGAATATATCCGAATTCTCATTTTTCTCAACCAAATCTCAACCTTGGATTCTGCGGATTGGAGAACCACAGAATCATTCAGCAAACAGCCCATTCAAACTGGAGATAATCACAATACTCCAATTTTTTTTTCCAATAAATGCCTCCGAGTTCACCAAGACTTTTCAGGCTTTAAGAAGTCCTGAACAATGAATATAGTCCTAAACACGTCTTACAAGCTGAGTGTATTTCTTCTTAAAAACCTTTGTTTTATAACTATCTTATACTGGTTTCCCGGAAAATTTTCCAAGCAAATCAATAAAACTTTATCCACGATGTGTGGGAATACCACAAGGCCGAGAATTCAGACCCATTTTAATATGAATCATTTCTGTGCTGCTGTTTAACACAATGTTGGGTGATTTTAATAACAATATTTAAATAAATAGTTATTTAATTAACATGTATTTATAAATAAGCGCGTTATTTATATACGTGCTTTACATAACATGAATCTAATAAATAAATTAACATAATGATAGATCTTGGAGCAGTCCTTTTAGTCTTAGAAAATTAATAACTATATTAATTATAACGATATGTAAATAAACAAGCTGTGAATGTAGAATTGATATACTTATTGTTTATTCGATTTTTACATTGTACAGGGTGGGCGGACGATTTTTAAACGAAAATAATTATAGTATTCAAAGTTTACTGTCACTTTTTGAAAGTGTGTAAAAAAGGATCGAAAAAATTAAGTTCCAATAATATTTATTTCTTAAATTACTTCTCGAAGACATCCATTTTTAACAGTATTTTTTAAACGCCCTTCCAACATGACGCATGATATTTTTTAACGATTTAAATTTAATTCCTATTTTTTTATAAGAGTTAAATAAATATTGTAAAATTTTATCTATTTGTGCAGTTGTCCATGGACATTAAGAAAATGCTGTGTTTTGTCTCTTGTGGAAAGTATAAAAAATGAGATAAGTTATGTTTCAAATTTCAGTCCGTTCGGCGCCATATATCTTGAGAAAACGGAATTCAAAGCATTTATGCCCGTAAGAATTCATCTGAATAATTTTATACAAATCGATGTGTTTTGTAGTCACATTTAGTCAAATTTGTAGATGGTTTTGAAACTTTCGTAAGAATTCATCTAAACAATTTTATACAAATCGATGTGTTTTGTAGATGGTTTTGAAACTTTAGTCACATTTAGTCAAATTTGTAGATGGTTTTGAAACTTTAGTCACATTTGTAGATGGTTTTGAAACTTTATTCACATTTGTAGATGGTTTTGAAACTTTAGTCACATTTGTAGATGGTTTTGAAACTTTAGTCACATTTGTAGATGATTTTGAAACTTTCGTCACATTTGACTTTCATCAATTCGTCGATCAATAATATTTTGAAATTCAATTCAATTTAATTTAATTTAATTCGACTACCATAATACGGGCATTTGTCTAGTCTGGTAGTCGAAAAGCATTAAAAAAACTGTGTACAAATATATTTTACAAATAAAGGAAATAAAAAAAATAAAAAAATGGTCTCCATGAAACGCAGATTTTCAGTTTGTTTCAGCTTTTTTTACAAATTTTGATCAGTTGACAAGCATAAAGACATTACTCGTATGCTTGATAGCTGATTACGTTTAATAATAACATTAATTTAATGATAACGTACTTTTCATGGAAGTTTATGAGCTCTTAAAAATATAAAATAATATCTATACATTGGTCGAGCTGAAAAAATAATTATTTGAAATTCGAACGATAGAAAAAAATCGCAAAGTGTACGGAGAATACTTACTGTTTATGATGAAAATATTGTTAATTTATTAATAATCTCTTCAAATCGAATGAATTGATAGGTTTCCTGTTAAACTTAAAAAGTAATGTATTTTCGCGATGTCGGAACACTTCATTTTTTATTTTTTTGTTATTTATTTAAATTTACATAAGAACATATTTCAAATAAAAGTGTTTTCCTTTATAAGAGTCAAAAACTCGTGAATAAAGGGAAAAAAAAAAAAAATTAACATACATATGAAAATAGAAGAAAAAAAATCATAAAAAACATATAAAGTGAAGAGATTTTTGTTTTTTTTTTATAATAATATATAAAGTAATATAGTGAGATGTCATCGTCATTCTAATTCGCTAAATTATTTAAGGTAGTGAAGTTTATTTTATTTTTTAATTTATTATAGTCCGGTTCTAACCTTATCTCTGTCGTTAGTTGATTAAACCACACCACTCCAGTGTACGTGTAATAGTGTTGTGCAAAACTGGTGTGCATTAATGGAGTGCATAAGCGACCCATTGTATTTTGCCTATTGCTCTCAACACGAACCATGGCATGGTGTGACTTCTTATACAGATCTTTGTGGATTTGAAACAGCGAATTTTTTGTATATGTATTTTTTAGTGGTGGGACTTGAAATCAAGTCTTGGAAAAGTTGTGAGGTTGGGAAGTCTGATGTTTTTTTTATTAAAATTTTTATTAACAGCCTTTGAGTGATTTCCAGCGGTAAAAGTGATGATTTGTAAGCTCCCCCCATGCAACGATACCGTACTGTATTATTGAATGGGCTAGAGCGTAGTAAATATTTTTAAGAATTTTTAAGTTAAGTATATTTCTTAGACTAATAAATATGTAAATGAGTTTTCTTAATCTATTTATGATATTGTTTATGTGAGTTTTCCACTTAAGGTTACTATCTATTATTACACCTAAATATTTAATTTCATTTTTATTTGCTATGCATAAACAGTCTTTGTTTTGGCAAGTAAATTTAATTCAATAAAAATCATTACATTTTCGAATTTCGTTATTATATATTATCAGGTCAAATGCAGGTGCATGAACATCTGTTCCGATATTTGAGGAATGTACTAAAAGTTTATTACTAAACGGCCTGCAATCCCGTTTCTAACCGGATGTTAATAAATCAGCAATACTCATTTTTTCTCGTGTATGCTCAAAAAAATTATTAAAAACACATAATGTTCTGTTATTATGTTAACATGTTATATGTATGTAAAAATTCACAGTGTCTCTTTAAATGCTACTTAAAACATTTGCTGAGAGATTTTGCTGGGCTGCTATCATAAATAAGTCATATTTTATTAAATATTTTCGCCTAGGCGTATTACTTATAATCGTGTTTTTTTATATATATTGCGCGCTCCCTCTAACATTCGTATTTACATATCTCCCTTTCTAACCGTCTTCTTCTTCTTTTTGGGCGCTTACTATGCAGCCTTAAAAAGCCAAAACGTATCTAGAATCGGCTTTTTTACGCGGACCTTTAAAAAAATAATTAACAAAAAATGATCAACGAAAACAAATGATTCGTTCAAATAATATTATCTACTCAGCGGGTACTTTACTTCCTTTGTACTCAGTGATCGGCTGTTTTTTCAAGGTTTTGGCACATATTTTAATATATATATATATATGGGGGTATGTTGTGATGCGGAAGGAGATGAAGAAGAGGAAGGTGGGGGAGTACCTGGCTATTCAGATCTGGTCAACGGCTAAATCTTCAAGCAACGTTTCAATTCTGAATGGTGGTCTTACACCAAGGCGATACTGGGAGTAATTAATAACATATTTACTCAACGCAGGAGGCCTTGAAGAAAATAATTTCTGAGATAATGAGATGCTGAGATAATGATCTATCCCTCCCGCAGCAGCGCAAGGATCCACCCACGCCAACCTCTCCAGATCTGGCACGCCACGTAGCTTGTGGGCAGGCGCATCCTGAACACACCTCACCCGATGAACCCTGGCACCCCTGCTAAATCACCAAACGTAGCGAACCACTTGGGGTGACCTATGGCAGAGGTGTTGGTTATCCAATAAATGGTTCCCGGGGGGAAGCCAAACTGGCCTCCCAAATTGAACGTCTTCCACTCTGGAATGTGCCACCAGTATAATATATATTATTGAATAACTTGTGAAATAAAACAAATTAATAAAATGAAATAGTTAAGTTAGTTAAGACGAATAGTTAAATTAATTAATGACTTTCAGAATAAGGCTATAGCTTGGCGTTTATCTTACTGTACATCTTAGTGCGTCATGAGGCTGTCCAGAGTTAATGACAAGGTTAATCTAGTAATTATAATATAGGTATATATTATTGTATAACTTGTGAAATAACACAAATTAATAAAATAAAATAGTTAAGACGAATAGTTTCTTGAATTATTGACTTTCAGAATAAGGCTATAGCTTGGCGTTTATCTTACTGTACATCTTAGTGCGTCATGAAGCTGTCCAGAGTTAATGACAAGGTTAATGTAGTAATTATAATATAGGTATATATTATTGTATAACTTGTGAAATAACACAAATTAATAAAATAAAATAGTTAAGACGAATAGTTTCTTGAATTATTGACTTTCAGAATAAGGCTATAGCTTGGCGTTTATCTTACTGTACATCTTAGTGCGTCATGAAGCTGTCCAGAGTTAATGACAAGGTTAATGTAGTAATTATAATATAGGTATATATTATTGTATAACTTGTGAAATAACACAAATTAATAAAATAAAATAGTTAAGACGAATAGTTTCTTGAATTATTGACTTTCAGAATAAGGCTATAGCTTGGCGTTTAACTTACTGTACATCTTAGTGCGTCATGAAGCTGTCCAGAGTTAATGACAAGGTTAATGTAGTAATTATAATATAGGTATATATTATTGTATAACTTGTGAAATAACACAAATTAATAAAATAAAATAGTTAAGACGAATAGTTTCTTGAATTATTGACTTTCAGAATAAGGCTATAGCTTGGCGTTTATCTTACTGTACATCTTAGTGCGTCATGAGGCTGTCCGCAGTTAATGGCAAGTTCAATGTAGCAATTATAATATATATTATTGTATAATTTGTGAAATAACACAAATTAATAAAATAAAATAGTTAAGTTAGTTAAGACGAATAGTTGCTTGAATTATTGACTTTCAGAATAAGGGTATAGCTTGGCGTTTAACTTACTTTACATCTTATTGCGTCATGAGGCTGTCCGCAGTTAATGGCTAGGTCAATGTAGCAATTATAATATATATTATTGCATAACTTGTGAAATAACACAAATTAATAAAATAAAATAGTTAAGACGAATAGTTACTTGATTTATTGACTTTCAGAATAAGGGTATAGCTTGGCGTTTAACTTACTGTACATCTTAGTGCGTCATGAGGCTGTCCGCAGTTAATGGCAAGGTCAATGTAGCAATTATAATATATATATTATTGTCTAACTTGTGAAATAACACAAATTAATAAAATAAAATAGTAAGACGAATAGTTGCTTGAATTATTGACTTTCAGAATAAGGCTATAGCTTGGTGTTTAACTTACTGTACATCTTATTGCATCATGAGGCTGTCCGCAGTTAATGGCAAGGTCAATGTAGCAATTATAATATATATTATTGTATAACTTGTGAAATAACACAAATTAATAAAATAAAATAGTTAAGACGAATAGTTACTTGAATTATTGACTTTCAGAATAAGGGTATAGCTTGGCGTTTAACTTACTGTACATCTTAGTGCGTCATGAGGCTGTCCGCAGTTAATGGCAAGGTCAATGTAGCAATTACATCGTGAATGTTATGATATTTAAATCACATATTCCGATTCAACAATAATGAGGTAACTTTCGTTATTAATTCAATAGAATTAATATAATTAAGTCCACAAATCTTCCACTCGGTTGAATCAAGGAGTTTATAAAAATACTTATTTTATTACACTATTAAATATGCATCAATTAACTTTATAGATTGTTGACTATAAATATAACAATATTTATTTTATTTGTTTATTTATTGTTTACATGCGGTATCATTGTTAACATTTTAATTATTAACCTCACTAGGATTAGCCTGTGTTGAGGTTAATAATTTTACAAAATGATAAAAATAACACAAAGTAATATGTATGCTGAAAGAAAAATATTGTCGCATCAATAATGGGTACCCACTAAGCTGAAGGAAGTTATTTCAATCAAGTATTAAACATGTAGGGTGACCAATGGTCAATGACATGTTTTGTTTTTAATTTAAAAAAAAAAAACAAAGATGAAATGTACAAGAACAAAAAATGCTATATATTATGCGATTAATTTAGGAAGGATGAGAAAAAAATATACAATATGTTTTAACATAACTACCACGAACAGCTTCCCACGCGCATTTTTAAATGTTTCATTTTTTTTTGCAGCTGAATTACCATTTTAATATGACAGGACTGACTTCCATGATTCCTCCTTTAATTTGAACTTGATTGTTATCTGTTACAGTTTTTATTTTTTCATTATCATTGGTTATTTCCGTTAATGTTAATGTTAATGTTAATGTTAATGTTAATGTGATTCTACATGATTTTCTAAGTAGAAAAGAAACAAGTTGATATTTTTGTATGGTAAAAAAAATACTCTTCTAGGGAAAAACATTTTAGTAAGGGAAAAAAAATTGGAATTTCAAAGAAAGTTATTTATATTAATAGAATAACCTCCCGAAGTTAGTGCACTTTGCCCCCGGACGCTCCTGTAAATAAAAATAATCTAATTTACATATATAATATAATCTTATATACATATAAAATCTAATATACATATATAATCTAATATACATATATAATCGAATATATAAATATATAATAATAATCTAATATATTATATTCCTGGACAAATAAAATTTTACATGCAAAACACTTCAATTATCTTAACCAAACGTATGTTGACAAATTTTCGTCAAACAAATGGTTGAGTATTGGAGAGTTGAGCGCAGAAATAGAAGGATTTATGCTTGCCGTTCAGGATAGAGTCATTAATGCTAAAAATTATAGGAAGCATATAATCAAAGATACAGATCAAATTGATGATTTGTGTAGAAAATGTTTGGCTTTTCCGGAAACTATAGAACATATTATATCGGGATGTTCTATATTAGCACCGTCCCAGTATACATTTAGGCACAATCAAGTTTTAAAAATAATTCACCAAAGTTTGGTAATTAAACATAACTTGATTGACTGCCGTAATATAGTACCATATTATGAATACGAACCAAATTCATGTTTAGAAAACGAATTTTATAAAATATATTATGATAAAACTATACTAACAGATGTCACATAAATATTTTGTGACAAGTGTAGTTCTTGCTTAATTGGGTTTATTTTGTCTATGGTGTTTTTTTTTTAGCTTTGGCAATATTTTTAAGGAAGGAAGCACAGTTTTGTTTTTGAGCACTTCCTCCCCGGGTCAGCTTGGGCAGCTGCTCGCGGATCTTGTCACTCGCCATTTAAGGTGTTTTAATCTGAGTTAATCATGTGAATAGAAGTTATTCTTTTCTTTTAAAAAGGCGCGGGGTGTTTTACCTTTCTCGAATAGTTCGTGTTGATTATTATTTTAGTGGAGATTATGGAATCCCGCTTTTTATCCAGTGTTGGCCGGTGGTCATATTTGTAGTACTCGTGTTTCGGTTGTGAAACCGCAAATGGATTGGTCCTAGCTGTGGCTAGAAGTTGATGGCTGAGTGTCCCCGCGTCGCGAAGGAACGGATTGCTGTTCCCGAAGTCCGTAAGACGAGTCTGGTTGGTTGCCACGTGCTGCAGACTTGATGATCCTGCAGGCGCACGTTGAAGGAGTTGCGTCCTCCCGTTTCCACTAAGAGAAGGATGTCCTGGCTCCTTAAGACGAGTCTGGTTGCTTGCCACGTGCTGCGGACTTGATGCTCCTACAGGCGCGCGTCGACAAGTGACAAGAGACAAGTTTTCGTTCGCCACCCGTTGTTATTCCTTCGTTTCTCGACCACGTAAAGTAGTTTAGTTTGGTTCAGGAGTCCATCTGGTATGTGCCTACTTTTTATTCCTATTGTTACATGGTTATTATTGAAGTGAAACTTCTTTACGCGCGTCATGCAATTTCGAGGAGTAAAACCGACTCATGACCGAAACGAAAATGCGGGACCACCGATTAAAGTTCATTTGATCTAGTCAAAGTTTTGAAGTAACATATAAATGCTTCTTAGCTCATCCCGACAACTGGCGTTGGTGGTGTAATGGTCAGCATAGTTGCCTTCCAAGCAGTTGATCCGAGTTCGATTCTCGGCCATCGCACATTATTTTTTTGTTTTTAACGCCTTTTTCATTCAATATCTTATTTTTTAGTAGGTCAGAACATTTTTTAAAAGAAAATAATATTGCAAAATAATAAAAACACTTATCTCACTGTGATAAAACATTACTCCGCTAGAGCGCGCTTTGCGTTATTGTGTTGGATTAAAATTATTATCTAATCCGTATATTATGATAATTGTATTACATTTATTTAATTAATTTATTTATTTTGATAATATGTAATAATTTACAGAAAAAAAAATTAAAACTATCTCCCTCTGATAAAATATCCGTTCGCTAGAGCGCACTACGCGATCTTGTGTGGGATTCTATTTCTGTACATTGTACATTATTTTTAAAAATATATTATATTTTGGGTGTGATGTAGGTAACATTATAAAACATAACAAGCTCTCATATTTTCAGAACCTACATAATATAATCAATTTATGCGGCTTTGCTTACAGTTGGTGCTCAGCGTGGTTGGCTTTCAATCAGTTAAGCGAGGTTCGATTCTCGGCTGTGGCATTTTTGAAGTGAAACCTTGTTGAGGTGGGGGAGCCGCTCACGAACGTTCTCTCTCTTCTCTTCTTTCCTCTCTCTCAGACACCAGCGAACTGCGCCACGCCAAGCATCAGCTGAAACTAGAAGTTTCACTTCTGTCTTGCGTAGGCTTGACACACCCACTTTTTTGTACTCCTTTGTTGTAACTTTTGATGGTTTCAATATAATTTCTATTAAGTATTTACTCTTATTATTTCTGATTTCCCTCCTTACTTGACAGAAAATTAACCCCACAATCATGAGATTGAGTTCTTTGCTCTACCGTATTTGTACCCTATAATTGATCCTGTATATCTCAATATTACATGTAAACATTGGAATGTTCCTACTTTAAATTTACACCGTTACACAGACCGAACGATTACATGACAAAATTAAAAAAATAACTTATATCATTGATGTCGCTATTCCAAATTCCTGAAATATTCAAAAATCTGTTTCTGAAAAAATAAGAAAATACACCGATTTAGGAAATGAAATAAAAAGAATTTGGCATTCTCAGACTATAAAAATATTACCATTCGTTATTTCGGCTACTAGCATTATACCTAGCTCTCTCATTAAAAGTTTAGGCGTATTAGATCTACCAAAAAATTTATATATAAAGATGCAAAAGTCGGTCATTCTGAATACATGTAGGATAACGAAAGATTTTTTAAATATTTATATTGAGGGATCAGTAGGATTTATAGGCCCTGTAAGAAGTTCTACCGAGCCGAACCCTCTGATATGAAAATATCTGGAGTTGGTGAATTATTTTCCCATTTGATCTCTGGTGAGTTGACGTGTTGTTCTTGTATTGTTTTGTATTTATTTTGCTTATATAATGCACTTGCATAATGTTGATTGACTAGATGATCATTTGTGGAAAAGTGTGTGGAAGGGTTTAGTTTTTCCTATGGGGAAGATTTAACCCTGACATAAAATCGGAAGTAGAAATAAAAAAAATAAATATATATATATAATGCTGACGGTGCAAACCGCCCGCGAAAACAGCAGCAAATGGCAGTACCAAATTGACAATAAATAGCCTTGAATGAATTAACATTCGTCATTAAATTCTATTAAGTCATTAATTTGACGTCAATAGATATGACTTTTCAAATCTTTTCAATAAGACAAATGCGTTTTCACATTATTTTACAAACTAAATGATAAGTTTTTACAATTTGATATATTTTTAAGAAGAATCTCCAATAAGTTTAACACAAACCTCTCAAAATTAAAAACAACATGCTTTAAAAAATAACTTTCCATCAAATATATTGTATCACAGAAAACTTATTATTTTGTCGCATTTTTTCATAATATATATTTCCTTTCTTATCTTGCTTGTGATATATTGAATGAAATCACATCTCTTATTAATGTTATTATTGAATACTCTTATCTATTTTATAAATGTAAACCTAGTTACCTAGTATTCTATAATAATTATCCTTTTTGTACCTACTTCATCAAAATTGTTTTATACTATATTGTTATTTTCATTTTCGTCTTTGATTTTAACGGTCTCACTAAAAAACGTGGTGACAATTTTATTCAATGATAAACGACCGTATATGTGAAAACCTTACTAATTGAAACATAGAATAGAAACTGACATTAAATAGTAAATGGAAAGATACATAAGATATAAAAATTGCCTATCCCGCCAAAGCGGATTGTTTATTTATTGTATAAACCTGAAATAATAATAATTTCTGATAGAATTTCGCAATTTTTCCAATGTATTTTAAATGTTCTTTATTTTGAAGACGACGTTAAAACGAATACCATTTTATAAACCAAGTAAAATTATCTATTAGATTTTTGTATTTGAAATATACTTTAATATTTAAAAAGTGCAATATTTTAATTTCAAACATCAAAAAAGTTGAAAAAAAAGCTCACCATAAACATTTTTATTTTATTAACGAGTGCATTAGGCATTTAGGTTATGAAAAAAACATCACTTTAAAGAAGTTCTTGTTAAATATAAATCATAAAATTAATTTTGAATCCTGGCATAACCGTTTAACCTAACTTTACTACATAACATAAAAGTAGATTTAACAAATAAGTAATAAATCTTCTTAGTCTTCGAAGATGTTTCAAGAAGACATGAAAACAGCTGTCAACCACGGCTTCCGCCGTTAAAGAGTTTATTAATGCGCATGCCTAAAGTTGCGAAAACGTTAATGCCAACTTTAAAAAAAGAGTTATATATATTTTTTTACTAGTACCTTAACTATACTTAACTTTCACATTCTTACAATGTGTAACAAAAACACCGTTTAACGAATGTGAAGCGGTTTTTCTTTAGTAAGGCTCTAATCGTTGTTGTTTAATTGGCAAAGGCCGGTTCCATGGCAACTAAGAACAGTGAAAATTCAACACAATTTTGAAAAGTGATATAAAGTCACTAAAAGAGCTGAACAAAAAAGTCGAACAAACCTAACCTAACGTAAACTATTTAACCTAGTTTTTTCACCACTTTTCGTTCGTGTTGAATGTGTTGAATTGCCACTAACCTGAGTTTCGACTTTCCGACATCAGAAGGATTAACATCATCCTGAGGGGTGTTGTTGGGCTCTTCGGAACTCTGACACAAAAGTGAGTAGATTGCATGGCCATTAAACATACAAACACCACAAATCTCTTCTAGCTTTAAACATTAATTAAAGCTTGTTAATTCGTAGTTTCCATAGAATCTCACCCACAAAAACATCCAACGCCCTTTCGTGAGAGTCCAGCTCTAGAAGAAACCAGCTTACTGTTGGTCTGATGAGGGTTACAAAGATTCGTTTCGGTTCATCTCACAAGAGCAAGCTAAATAATGTCTTAACATAACTAACATGAAAGTATTAATTATTTCCAGATGTACGACTTTGAAACTGACTTCGAGACCATGTACACTGGTGAGGGGGCCCCAGAGCTCTCAGGGCTGCTGGACACGTGGAGAGGCTCACGCCACCTGCCGCACTGGGAGGGTGAATGTGGAAACATCCATAAGGCGTCCGACGGAGCTAAGTTCCTCGGGGATCTGACCCCTGAACAGGAGGTCTTGTTCTATAGGAAGAGTCTTTGCAGAGCTGCTCCAATGGTAAGCATCCATAACTAGATATAAAGTTTCACGCAGGGTCTTGACTCCCTACTAATTTGGGAGGCGGGATTGAGTACCGCCGCCCCGTGATCATTTATTAGATAACCAAAACCTCTGCCAGGTCACATTCACGTGGTTCGCTGCATTTAGTGATTCAGCAGGGGTGCCCGATTTCATCGGGTGAAGTGTGTTCAAGATGCGCCTACCCACCAGCTGCGTGGCGAGCCAGATCGGAAGAGGCTGGTTTGGGGAGACCATCGCCTTGCGCCGCAGTGGGAAGGATATATTAATATGTCCGTCACTCCTGGACATTCTGATCTCTTTATTACTGCCCAACCCTCATACCCTTTACCTTCCTAGAACTTTCTCTCCTTCATTTCCCAAAAGATGACATAGACCCTGAAGGAGATTATTTTCTTCGGAGCCTTCTGTGTGGGGTTAATATAAAAAAAGAAAAGTTCTAGAATTTGCCTACAGAAACAAACAACCGACTGGCTACCGCCTAGATGTCAGCGACTTTGATCATGGAATGGCGCCCCTGGTTAGGAAGACAATCAGAGTTCACCGGCTGCTGGAATAGGCTGACGATTTAAAGAGAACTAAAGGATTGGGATGCACGAGAGCTGCCAAAATTCGTAAATCAGTCAAAATTGAAGCACCAGAAGAAGATAAATGTAGTAGGTGTGCACAAAGTATAGTGGAAACCGACGAGAGAATGGCCGTAGTGAAATCAGGAATATTTTAGTACCGAGAATGTCATTTGTAAGTCCTTATCTCTCGCCTCGCAATCAACGGTGGGGTACCTATCATATCATTAAATGGTAATTAATATTGTATGTGTTTGTTTATTTTCCAGGTAAAGACAGGAGAGGGCTGGGTGGACGGTCTGTGGGGTAACCGCTATTCCTTTCACAACAACACACTGGACAATGGAGCCAGAGAAGAGAAGAACAAGTGCTTCTGCAGGAAAGGTATGCTAACACTCTTCAGTGATATGTTTTCCTATTTGCTGAAGTTGGGCGATTAGCATTATTAATGTCTTCCTTTCTTCCGTGGCAGACTTTCCGACTCCATTGCAATGTTAACCTTATTCATTGTACAGTCTTCTGGTTTATGTTTTCTTGGTAGATTTACACTAATCACTTATATGCTAACGTTGGTTTTCTGTTCCTCAATTGCAATTTTGGTTAATTTCTTGTAGTCTATTGGCTGCCTACATTATGTATTGATTGAAACGCAGAAGGAAAATCATATTTATGAACCCTTTGTCCGTATTCGAAAAAGTCCTTTCATGATGGATGTTATCAGTGTTCTGGTGGACTTGACCTCATTGCATGGAAAATTGGGTTTTAACCACCCATCTTTAAAAAAAATAATCTTGGCTGTTTGATGGATGAAATCTTTTGAATTCCCTCGTTTTTCTCTTACCGCTTGGAGTCTGTTGATTGTTTAGAGCACTCTTACCTCCACCAACTCTCCTCCTCCACACAAAGAAGAAAAAGATGTATCCTATCTTTTTTACATTTTGTACTAAGTTCTAATAAAATTTTTCTTGACCTCATATGACCCCAAAGTTCCTAATTAGATACTGATTGCTAAACCTGAAATGATGTTTGCATTTTATATTACTGGGTAGTTACGAGAATTTCACGGACTTACACTTTAACAGCACACCACTAATTAAATATGGACACAGAGGACCTTTCGGTTCCATTATGTTATGGCCTCCTCAGTTTGGTATTTTGCAACAAGTTCTTGAATTATTACCACTACTAATTATAGAAAGGTTATGGTGTGACAGTACATTTGCACATCGTTCCAGAGTAGCATACTCTCATACTCTCCCAGTAATGTCGTGGGGATTGCTTGCAATAGATTTAGGTTTACTTTGTGTTGTATATTCCGGAATCTTGGATTGCCCTTCAATAAATCTCCGAAAATACACAAAGCACTGTTGTCCTTTTATTGTACGAAATTTATAATATAGCTGAATACCAGGAATGACAGCCAGGAGTAGGAATCTTTTTCTCTGCTTGACCTTGATGAGCTATTGCCATTTTGTCGTTCTCTGTTATATCGGTACCTCTGAATTAATTCTACTATTGCCATCTGTGTTTCGCACAGCTAACTAAGTTATAAAATATCACATTTAGTAACAGACATGAATACCCAGGAAGTTTCTACTACCATCATTATACCCATTTTTTTTTGCTTCTGCAATGATAGGGGACTTTAACTACCAGTGTCTGGGTGGACACCTGGCGCGTTTTTCCACTTAGCTACTAACCTATTTATCTTAATTTTCTTGCAGGAAACTGCCTATCCGAAGGGTTAATCGATGTCACCGACTGTTACTACGGTTTCCCGATCGCGCTGAGCTACCCGCACTTCCTGGACGGCGCGTCCACCCTGGGCCACCGTATCGAGGGTCTGTCGGCAGACCCAGCGCTGCACGGGTCCTCCATCTGGCTGCAGCCTAGGTCTGGCCTACCCCTCAGCGTAGCAGCCAGGTTTCAGATCAACATGGCCCTGCTATATGACATGTCTTCGATGCATTTGCTTGGGTCGTTCTCTAAGATGACGCTGCCGCTCTTGTGGTTTGAGTTCGTAAGTGTTTTAAATTATTTACATTTACAAGATCTCTGCACTGAACGATGCGGCGTCGGGATATTATTTATCTAATAACGGATCAAGTCCAGTGTCAACACGTTATATATTAGACGAAGTTAATACAAGGAGAAATGTTACAATTCAGGATAATAAAAATAAAAATACAGCTTTGACATAAATAGGGCACAAAAACAATAAATATAATTTCAAGTCAAGACAGGAACAAGGTTTTAACGGAGTTTACGACTTCTGTCACATCAAAACAAAATATTAGTTGCGTGATGATGACTGATAAAAATCTTTAAGATTTACACCAAAAAATTCAAAATCCTGACTTGAGTCAAGTCAAGTCTTGCCATTCTAGATATTGGTGAATGGTATTCATAATTTGAGGAGCGTTGATTATACGCGAATTAGATATGATATACCGCCAAACAAACACCATCCCATACATATTCTTCTGTTTTTATAATGCTTGACATGGCTTGACTCGACATGTTTATTTTACTTGATGGTGCCATGGCTTAAGCAACAGCTGATAGTGAGCGCATAGCGACCGTTTTTTTTTCAAATACACACTACCTTAAAAATTCAAACTTCGGACTTATTTACTCAAAAACGAAAGCTCATATCAAAAATTTTATCTGAGCTTTTCACATGTGATGCTTTCGCCTGTATTTGATTGTAGTAGACATCTTTTTTATTCGTCGTAATTTTTTGTTTTAGCGTGTTAGTAATATTTTTTTCCTTTTCTAGCGCATGTTTGGTCTTCCCGAGCAGATGGGAACTCTCTTCCGGCTTTACCTGAACATCTTGCCAATTGCCCAGACCATCCTGATGTGGATCCTTCTCCTCGTAGCCCCCCTTCTTCTGCTCCTAGGCGGAGTCATGACCTGGAGAGCTCGCAAGACGGCAATCCCCAGGACTTCCTACAACCCCAAACGTAGGGGCAGTAGGTTCACCAATTCCATACGCAAAATGTCCATGGATCTTGAAGCAAAATTACAAGGAGTATATGGACCGTGTGAAATCCCCATGGATGGAAATGAAAGCTCTTCACCTTTCCTGCACGCTGTCGATCTCAACACGTCTGACAGCGATGAAACCGAAGCTCACATATCTGAAGAAAGAAGACCATCGATCATCAAAATCCAAGCGGATAAGATTAAAGATCTAAGCATCAGTTTCAGCAATAAAGTCCAAGGGAATCTAGGCGGCATGGCTAAAAATATCAAGAGTTTCACAAACATTTTGAACGAGGAACAAGGATCAAGCAATGAATCCAACGATGAAGCCAATAATAATGAAGGCTTCAATTCTGAATCCTGCCTGTCTGGAAGCGAAGAAGATGGTGCAGGAGAAGATCATTCCACTAAAGCTGAGATCACCGATGATGATGAAGTGTGCGATTTGGAGATTGTGGATGATGGAAGTGAGTTTGATGCTCCTTTTGATGCTCACCGACGGAGACAGTCAGTGGAATTTGCTAAGATGGAGAAGAAAATGACACGACTTGAGACCGAACGTTTCTTATCCGTGGAAGAAACGAAAGATATGTTATCTAGATTGCCATACTTGCCAGAAGACAGAGTTTAGTTTTTATAAGTGACAATGTATCCGAACACTATGTGTCGATGGGATTAGTGCTAAATAAAATGTTTTGGCATAATTAAACATGTGTAGGTCTAGTTTATGAAACATAGTGTTTTAAATTAAAAATAAAAATGCTATATAACCGAACACTTGGTTAAGTGTCGATGCAAAAGCTTGGTTTTGTATTAAGTTTCTAGCATAGTTTTTAATTTTATGGTCTGTTTTATGAATCACGGCATTTTTGATATGGGTTCTTGTCATTTTTGATATGTGTTCTTGTCGTTTTTGAGTTGGGTTCTTATCGTTTTTGATTATGGTTCTTGTCGTTTTTGATATGGCTTCTTGTCGTTTATGATATGGGTTCTTGATGTTTTTGATATGGGTTCTTGACGTTTTAAGACAATAATTACTTACCAATACTGTTAAATGGAAACATGTGAATAATATTTTTAATCATACTAATAAAGACTTATAATAATAAGTTTTATTCAACCGTGATGGTAGATTAGATTTTCATGAGATCCTGAAGTTTCGCCGCACTCCATGATACACAGTGTATAATGCCAAAATAATTCATAATCTGCTCTTTCATAGATGACGCTAATTTAATTATTTTAGGAACACTTTTTGCAAGTTATGCTTTAAAAAAATATACTCTTAAATGATGTTTATGTTTACATATTATAACATATATGTTTTCCTTCAAGCAATCACATAACATCATATTTATCCGTAATTTACTACATTAAATTGTTGTATAACGAATCCATGACAAACATAAAGACGTTATTGCTCGGCGAACCAGTTAATTCACGACGATCAGTATTGACGGTACAAGTTGGTGTATTTTCTGTCTTTGTTGCTTTGAGTAAATTCAATAAGTAATTATGTGAAAGTAGCAACTATGTATATAGCAGCAAAAATTCCGAAAACGTATATGAAAATCACCCTGTAGCGGTAAGCTACTAGAATGTGCGGAAACGTTCACCGTGTAACTCGTATCGTCTTATATACCAATATAATAATAGGTATCATAGGTACTGCATCCATCTACCTACTTGCATTGCACGAACCTTAAAGGAGACGCTACGGATCGTCATCAACTCCGCGGGATTACATTAGCGCCTGACTTATTCACTGACCGACCTAGTACCTTGACGCTGCCGTTTATATAGGTGCAAATGCATTCGAGAATAATCCGTGCAATCGCAAGTAGGTAGATCGGCAGTACCTACGATATTTCGCTAGTAGATTCTAAGGCGATGCGGGTTACACGGATGAACGTTCTCAAACATTCTAGTAGCTTACCGCTACAACCCCTTACATATAATATTTCTTACTATAGTTATGATTTTTTTTTAAATAATTTTAATATTTATAATACAACAAAACTCTTATTAATTATTTACATTATGTGTACATTATATATATTGTTTCATTTTGTTGCTATGTACAAGGAAATAAACGCACACAAACAAAATTGTGTGCTTATCTCAATTTTGTTGTTAATTAATTCAGTACCAAGGAAACATTTCATTATTTTTAGGTAATTAATAACTAATAAATGATAATAATATTTAATAGATAACTATGTATAACCATTTCAAGGCTGCTTAAACTTTATAGAAAATATTCTTAGGATTTGGTAAAATTAAAATATTTCCGTAAAAATTATGTTAGACTGTGTTTTTAATAATTGCTACTTCTAGATTTTTTTCAAAATCTCAGATGTATTTTCACAAGAAAACTTTTAAAACATTTTTCAAATGCTCAATTTTATATAAGTTAAGAGTGAATCTTTAATTTAAGAATAATAATAGTTAAGACTTTGTATAATCATAAACAATAATCAGTATTTTTGTGTCTTGTGTATAACAATTTTTAATTTTGTGTTCTGAATTATACATAAACGAATATATTAAGATGAATGATTGCAAATTTAATTTCTAACTGCCCTAAGGAACAGAAACTGTAGATTCGAAAATAATTTTCCGTCATGTGTATTTTAATAAAGATTTGATATTTTACTGGTGCTATAAGTATATTTTTGTAAGATACTGTATAAAATAAAAATGAATATTGCATAATAAAATAACGTTTTTTGATTATTTATTTTAAAAAGGATTCCCCCTACACATTCCGATTCCGAAGTACAACATTCCCCCTACCTATTTTTCCAATTTCGGAAATCTTACCAAACTTTAACATAATTAAATTTTTTTTTTAAATAATTTGTTTCATATCCACCTTTTGTAGATACAAGTTTTTGTAAGTACAATGTCTAATTTATTATTAACTATCTGACGTTTACCCGGCGTTGCTAGACTTTTCTCTTCTTTCGATAAATATAATTTGCATGTATAATATATACGTTTTAACATATTTATATGTTTATATATAAACCTTCCGGAAGAAATTCTCTAAAAGATAGTGAACACCCTATTAAAATCTGTGGCTTAGTTTTTTTTATTTTTTTATTTATTGAGTTAGTTTATACAACATTTGAATATAAACTAATATAAACAAGATAGTATTTAATTTTGTAATGTAAAATATTTTTTAAATAAACATAACATTTATTTTTAAATACATTCATTCTTCAGACTTCCAGGCATTTCATCATACATCTTTAGTCCTCTGTAGTTTAGAATAACTAAGCGCAGAAACAGACAGAAGGGGTAGCGACTTTATTTTAGTACCATCTGACGTGTACCCGGCGTTGTTGGAAGTTATTCTTAGGAGATAGAAACATACCGTCGCGGACTTTTCTGTAGGCCTTTTTATGATATACAATTCCGTAGTACATTTATCTCATAAGGTTTAGCCAGCGTTAGCAATGTAAGCGCCCGAAAATAAAAAAAAACATGAACTTTTCTCTACTTTTGATTTATGTAATATGCGTGATAATAGATACTACATACTTATATTATTACAATCCAGTTTCAATCTATTAATCGGTGCAGACTTTATGTCCTTGTGTACTTTATGTCTGTGAATGTCCTTGTTGTATATAATTTAATTGCACGTTGTTGTGTTGTGTCTGTGAATGTTCTTGTTGTATATAAGTTAATTGCACGTTGTTGTGTTGTGTCTGTGAACGTCCTTGTTGTATATGATTTCATTGCACATTGTTGTGTTGTATCTGTGTATGTCCTTGATGTATATAATTTCATTGCACGTTGTTGTGTTGTGTCTGTGAACGTCCTTGTTGTATATAATTTCATTGCACGTTGTTGTGTTGTGTCTGTGAATGTCCTTGTTGTATATAATTTCATTGCACGTTGTTGTGTTGTGTCTGTGAATGTCCTTGTTGTATATAATTTCATTGTACGTTGTTGTGTTGTGTCTGTTAATGTCCTTGTTGTATATAATTTCATTGTACGTTGTTGTGTTGTGTCTGTTAATGTCCTTGTTGTATATAATTTCATTGTACGTTGTTGTGTTGTGTCTGTTAATGTCCTTGTTGTATATAATTTCATTGTACGTTGTTGTGTTGTGTCTGTGAATGTCTTTGCAGTATATGATTTCATTGCACGTTGTTGTGTTGTGTCTGTGAATGTTCTTGTTGTATATAATTTCATTGCACGTTGTTGTGTTGTGTCTGTGTATGTCCTGGTTGTATATAATTTTGTTTGAAAGGTATTTTGGTAATAATTTGTTTATTATTTTATATATAATTATCAATTTATTATCACAACTAAAATTCTAAATTATTTGACTTATAATTACGTACTTATTTTTTATGTGAGCACTGCACGGGAGTCCTAACTGCTCCCAACCCTCTGGAGCCAGTGAGACTACGGCATCCCCAATTGGGGTATGTTGTGAGGCCGAAGGTTGTGGGGAGTAAGGAAGTGGAAAAGTGGAAGGTGGGGGAGTACCTGGCTATTCAGATCTGGTCACCAAACACGGCCAAAGCCATTTCAAGCAACGTTTCAATTCTGAATGGTGGGTTTACACCAGGGCGATACTGAGAGTATCTTACACTCTGGAACGTGCCGCATGTATACTATATATTATTTAAAATCAATAAATTGTGAAATAACACAAACTAATCGAATAAAAATTTTGAGAGCCTCGACTACGGCCGTCAAATAAAAATATACGCATATTGCGAATATACTGGCAATATTTGAATTACTTCTACTACCATCATAATAAGCGGAAAATGTTTCGTGTACGATGATGGATGACTAGTAGAGGATTGAACTTTGTACGTCATGGTAGGAACTAGATGCTCAGAGTTATATTATTTTTAAAGTACAACTTTCACAGATTTAAAATAAATAGATGTTTGTATTTTTCATTAATTTTCTCCCCATATCTAGGGAAAATATAAAATACCCAGATATCGTATTACTTGTACAGCTTCGGTTTTATGTCGCGATTAGCGCCACCTTCAAATAATAAGCCAATTGAATACTGGGAATAACATTTCGTTCCG
Organism: Hesperophylax magnus; assembly: GCA_026573805.1. Lineage (NCBI taxonomy): Eukaryota > Metazoa > Arthropoda > Insecta > Trichoptera > Limnephilidae > Hesperophylax > Hesperophylax magnus. The sequence goes on along the minus strand of JAIUSX010000184.1, from coordinate 2,997,380 downwards.
ATATATCCGATAGATGGCTCTATAGTCATATTGGGGGCATCACGGATGAGGGGCTCTTGTTTATGAATAATCTCGCAGAGGTACATATTAGTTGTCGTAAAATATCACAGATGGAGTTGGCACCATGAGCCAATTGTTTAATTATTATTGCTGGTTGGGAAAACAACATTTAAAACCGCCTTCACTCCAGTCAACTTTTATAAAGTAGGCCCGTTTTCATAATGGAATTTTCTTTTTTGCCTCGTGAAAATGTGTCCAATTGAAGCGTAAAAGTTTGTCAATTCTCCATAATGTTCCCTAATGAAGTAGGTGTCTTTACAAACTATCAATATTGTTATTTTTTTCCGATCCTGATGATTGTACTAAAAATGTGTAATTTTTATATTTATATTATTTAATTTTATTACATTTAAAAATGTATATTATTTTATGTGAAACCGTAGAAGAGTCCCAACTGCTCCCAACCGTCTGGAGCCAGTAATAATTATAATAATAACATGGCATTTATATAGCGCAGTTTAGTGTCATATCATTTCAAGTGCGCTTAACTATAACCAACTTAAAAACGGTAATTTAGTATTAGTGGTCATGTTCTTAAATTTATTCCCATAGTTTTTATTTTTCATATATACGGCATAAAGTTGCCATCGACAATAGTAAACAAAAGTATTAAGTAACAAGCATAAAATGTAAAAGTTCAAAAACTCAAAGAAAGGTATAAAGTAACAAGTATAAAATGTAAAAGTACAACAACTCAAATAAAAGTAAGAGTATAAAACGTAAAAGTACAACAACTGAAAGAAAGGTATAAAGTAACAAGTATAAAATGTAAATGTACAACTCGAACAAAAGTATAAAATGTAAAAGTACAACAACTCAAAGAAAAGTATAAAATGTAATAGTACAACAACTAGAAGAAAAGTATAAAGTAACAAGTATAAAATGTAAAAGTACAACAACTCAAATAAAAGTAAAAGTACAACAACTGAAAGAAAATTATAAAGTAACAAGTATAAAATGTAAAGGTACAACAACTCAAAGAAAAGTATAAATAACAAGTATAAAATGTTAAAATATCTAAAAGTACAAAATGTAAAAAAAATATTATTATTATTTTTTTATTATTTTTTTTATTTTTTTATTTTTTTTTTATTTTTTTATTTTTTTTTTCTTCTTATTCGCGAGTCCACATAATATTAATAATAATAATCTTCCTTTCCAATGGCGCCGTATTCTATTCATCAATAATTTTTCTTCCTGCAATATAGTTAACCTTCCTTCTGAAGTCAAACCGGCGTTTTATACCAACAACAATTTAGGTAAATTTTTAGTCAATTCTAAAGATAAAGATGACACACTTAGTCATGCAGGAATTTATAAATTAAATTGTAACAATTGTCCAGCGTTTTATATCGGGAAGACAACGCGCAATGTCAACATTAGGATTAAAGAACATCTTAGATGCCTAAATAGCAATGGCTTTTCAGAGTTTGCCAATCATCTTATTGAAAAAGATCATACATTCAATAAAAGCACCGGTGCTAAGATTCTCCATAGAAAAGACCATAGTAACAAATTGAATAACCTAGAAGCACTAGAAATTAAGAAAGCCATTAAAACCAAAAGTTTAATTCTGAATAATCAATTAGATTTGTCAAAAAGCCCAATACTGGGAATATTCCCTGTAAACTGTAAAATTCCCAGTATCCCTTAATCACCTTACAATTATTAATGCCTATTCTCAATTATTATTATATTTATATACACTAATTGTTTTCTTTTAATATATTGTTGTTTCATTTTGGTTTTACTTTCTATCTCCCTCTGTATGTATATATAATGACACATTTTGTATTATTGATTAGTTTAATTTTGTACCCTGACGATGCTCGAGTGTAGCGAAACCAGTCGGTCTTAAAATTAATAAAAATTCGTGGTTTTAAACAAAAAAATGTTGTTTTTATTTCATTAAAATATTATTTATTTAAAAAGTGATTACTGCTAGGTATGAGCAATGAAGAAGAAAATGATTAACAGTAGAAGAAAATCTTCGATAAATCTATAAAATTATCTTCGATAAAACTATTCATTGAAAAAGTTCAATATCAAGTTGTGAAATTTTCATTTTCTATCATTCTTTTTGTGCCATTAAGTAAAAAAAAAATAAAATTATCTAGAAAAGTACTGCTAATACATTTTTAAGATTGAATGTTGAATTTTACACTATTATTTTGACTGAAATTACATTTCAAAGGGTGGGATATATAAATAGGTAGGGGTAGGGTATGGATATTATATTAGTCTTCGGGGATATGATTTTTAAAAATAAATTGAAAAAAAGGTGTATATACATTTATAAAATTCTCATTGTTCGATCTTTACTGACTGCTTTTCAACTATTTTATTGTTAAGGCGATGCACTACGTCGTGTAATATTTTAAATTGAGCCGCTATCAATAACAACCCTTACGTAGATGGCGATAAGGTTTAAATTCCCGCTTAACAACATCCGCCTGTTTTGATTTATGCAAGAAAAAAACATGGCCAAAAAGTGCCTTTTATTTTATTTTGTGTAGGTATGTTCAGGCATAAATATTTAATTATTTTTCGATCATTTTATAAATAATTTAATTTGCCACATTATACAATAAAATCATAACCGAAAATGGGTTCGTAAGTAGGAGATTTTGAACTTTTAAGCAATTTTCATAGGTCTTTGCATTATTTTTTTCTGGGCTTATAAAAAGACTTATCTAAAAAATACTCGATTATTTCAAAGGCCAAGATGTATTCTACTCGCAGTATTTAATTAAAGCATCCGAAACATTTCTATTTCTTCATTCTTCTTCGACAAAATTTTCAATCCAAAAACACATGATTTTGCATTACTACGTATGGCATCGCCTTAATGATGCTTCGCTCCGTATTAAAAACATGTCTATGATTGTCACTGAAAGCTATTTTCCACTGTCATATTTTTCTTCATATGACAGCTTCGTGTCAAACGTATTCCCTCCTCAAAAGATTTTTCCCGCGCGCGAAATCTGATAAAATTAGTATTACATAGCCAGGTACCTGCCCACCGCATAAACAAGTTAAGTGCTTACCCGTTTCTTATCTAATCTAGAACTTAAATGGCCTAATATATGTTGATTGTCCCATATATTAGGTCATCTAAGTAACTTACACTTTATAGGCCTTTAGTGTGCCTTACCCAATACAGATCTAATATTATAACACTACATATACTGTTTATGCAAAGTGATGACAAAACTTAGAATAACAATAACAGCAGGACAGGACAAAACAAGAATATTAAAACTAAAACATAATATTAAACAGGAGGCAGTTTGTGCTCAGAAATGAGCATCTTCTGAGCAGACATTTTAAAGGGTACAATAAGGAAACAACCGAAACCAAACAATTACCGGAAGTTTTAGAATATGGCTTATTATAAAATATCGAAAAGAAGTTAAGATTTATGAATGGTAAGATTTTTTAAATAATTTTGTTTTTAAAGACCGTTTAAATTCAGCCAAATTCTGGAGATTAGTATGAGCTGAGGGAAGTCTATTCCAGATGAGCGGGCCAGTTATACGAAAAGAGCGATCATATTATACGGCTCGATTTGACCAAGAAAGTTCGATTAGACGATTACTAACAACATCTAGATCTGCTGACCTTAGCGTAAGCTGTATATTGCTTAAGTTTTGTCGGACACATAGTTCCGATTCCGGTAAAACTATGGAATCCCTAATGGAATCCCAAACACGGCCAAAACCATTTCAAGCAAAGTTTCAATTCTGAATGGTAGTCTAAATAAAATGTACTTGCGCATACCGGGATCTGTACCCGCAGCCTCCAGCTTGCTAGTCGAGAGCCTGAAGCCCCCGCGTACCGAATTTCTACCGATTTATAACAAATTTCTAATTTAAAAAATGTTATTTTTGAAGATAATATCTATACATTTGCTATGCCAAAACGTTAAGCATATGAAATTCTCCGATAGAAAAAAAAATCGCAAAGCTTCGAAAATTATTAAAAACACTTTTTGTTCTGTTATTTAACATGTTATAGGCATGAAAAAAATTACAGTGTATCTTTAAATGCAACTAAAGCATTTGTCAAGAGATGTTTGCTCTATTTCAAACGAGTAGTGTTTTATTAGATATGTTCACCATTTTTGCTTAATTATTATCGTTTTTTTAGTATTAGTGCGATCCCTCTAACATTCGTATTTACACATCTCTTTTTAAACCATCTTCGAGCACTTACTACGGGGCTTTAACCCTCGACTACAGAGGCCGTCGAATAACAGAAGGAAAAAATATGTTAGGCATTAGATTAACGGCCCAACAACTTTCTCCAGTGTGCTGCGATACTTGTGTCTGACGGAATTCCATGATAGGGACATTTTTGGAGTTATTTGTCCTCTCCCTTAAACCTGCCTTTGGGCTTATATGGGCCTTAGGAGGGCTGCAAAACCTGCTACTCGACCTGCCGTGAGCATGTTGGAAGCACTGCAGAATCGGAATATAGAAAATAAAATATCTCACCTAGAAAACGCCTGCACGGAGAAAACTGACTGATGTAAAATATTGATAATTAATTAAGAATCTCTTAAAATTATTCATAATCCGGTTAAAAACGAAACTGCAGGCCCTTAACGAATGAATTCATAGGTTTCCCGTTAAACTTTTAGTAAAAAAGGAATCTTTCACACCTTACCATTTATCATTATTTCATATCTACCTACTTGTATCTAAGTAAGTACAATTTACGGTTGGTAAGTAATTTATAGTTGCTATTTTATTACGGTATTTCAATCAATACACACTTTTGAAACCAGTATTTTTTTGCCAGAACTCTGTTACATCATTCTTATAAATAACCCGCCAATATGAAGAAATTTTTGCAGATACCCAAGAATTCGGGTAAATAATGTAAATAGTTATTCAATATTGCTACTTTTATAAAATTCTAAGGCCCGGTATATCAGTTTATCTTAAACTCAGCTTGGTTGGAATGTCGAGCTTAGCGCAGCTCTTACATAATCCGTATATAGGTCGTAAGCCTAGATCCCAGCAATATTACACGGATTGTCTACGATTTCAATAGAGGAACGTGTTTCTTTTTTCTTTGTAAAACCAAATTACTGTCTACGTGAGTGGTATATTTATGCTCTCTAAGGATATCTCGAGATTGCGAACTTTCAAATGTTAAAGACAGCGTTTTTTTTTGGCAGGTTTAATTTAAAAGTTGATTTTTGATCAAGTTCCCCACTTAAATCAGCATGGCGCTATGTATGCGAGAATACTATTTTTATTCATATACCGTCTTACTAAGTAAATTCATGCACGCCGTTCAATGTAGGTGTGGTAAAACCGGCCTCGAGCCTGGTTTAAGACCGATTTAACCAAACAAACGCCATGGTAATGAGTTTTTCACTGCTCCGACCTTACGCGCGGCGTATATTTACACCACCTTGTTTTAATAAGGCTGATAGTATTTGCGTTGCTGGAGTCAGTGAACTATTCATGAAAGTATGACGTTGAAACTTCAGGTGAGTTTTTTTTTAGTAAGGTATTATAAATTATTCATATAATGGCTTACGAAACAAATTTTAATTGATTATTAATTTTAAAAAAATCTTCATTCCACACCCCCCGACGAATATATAATAGTCAATACTGACAAAATTAAGCAATTTATGCAAATTTCGAAAATTTCTCGGAAAAAGTCTTGGCGTCTGCGCTTATTAAGACTTGAGCGGCCTATTAAATTTGAGCGAGGAATGTCGTACATAGCGAGGATACAGACTAACTTGTATACCGGGCCTCAATGCTTTATGACTTTAGTTAATCATTATTTAAATAAGTTTATAACTAGTTCTTCGACGAATCTATATGACTAGTAATTACACTCATAAATTGATATGATAACCGACCTCCACACTATCGATCAAATTCCTATGAAAATTTTGTACAATCTATACATTATGATTCAATCGAAGTTCCTGATGTAGGCTATGCTGTCCTAAAGAAATATATTTTCAAAGGATTTTCATCTTTTAATATTTAACTAGCTAAACATAGTTTTTTGAAGTCAGATGTAGACAGTAATTTCCTTTTTATTTTGAACGTCAAGTGTGCAAAATTTCATCAATAAGTATGAAATTTCTGCTTTAAGAGAGAAGAGAAGCAAAAGGGAATTGGGATGAATTTAGAATACCCAAGTGATCATTAACCGCTTCCGCTTGTTTTGAAGGTGAAGTGTGCAAAATTTCACCAATATGGAATAAAATTGAAGATTTGTATAAAAATCAAATCCACACTCTTCTTCTTCGTATAAATAGTTAATTAATTGCAACAGACGCTTTACACTGTTTGTTCTCAGAGTTATCGCCATAAAACTACATAAGTTACTGTGGTGTTCCCACAAACAGTTCTCCAGCTCGTCGTGGAAGGAGATTATAAATAAATGGTTCTTTTTGATAAATCAGGGATTTATTAATAATTCGCGTATTACAATGGTGACTCGATAGTCGACCTAACTAGATGCTGGCTAATTGAGATCTGAGAACAGTAAATTTGTCTGGGAGTATTCTCACTGGCCCTGGCGACTACTGGCCACTAGCTGCCATCTTACGGACTTTCGCGCAAGCTCTATGCACTGCCCTCTATGAGTGCATCTGTGAAGCTCTTACTTCGCAACAGCTACGGTATAAATAGGTAAATAAGTTGTTCACAGAGAAAAATTACTAATATTGAATGTTGCTAATTTATTACGAATGTCTTCAAATTATTCTTGATTCGGTTAAAAACGAGAGTACAGGCCTTTAACGAATAAATTGATAGGTTTCCTAATAAACTAGTAAACTATAGTAAAATACGATTGTATTATGACGATGTCGGAACACGTGTTTATTAATATACTAATATTTCCTCAATTCTTCATTGTATATTATCAAGGCAAGCGCAGGTGCATGAACTCGTCTTCCGATTTATGAGGAATTAACTAAAAGTTTATCAGAAAATCTGTTAATTCATTCTGATTTGTAATAAAATGGCAAATCTCATTTTTCTCCGTGTGGATTCTTCGAAATTTACGAACCTTTTTTTATATAAAGACAAATATTCCCGGGTTACGAATAACATGACAATATTTGAAATTCTCCTACTACCACCACAGTAAGCGGAACATGTTGCTTGTGTCGTGATGGAGGACTTAGCCAGCCGAGGAATTAAACGCACGGCGCCTCGATCGAATATATATTAATATTATATTATATTTCCACATGAATGTTTATACATATTTTGTATATTGAAATTGTACCGTTGTACCAATGTTTTGTTAAAAAATTCTAAAACATAATTATTTCACTGAAGTTAAATAACCTAATACCTACCAAGTCACTGTTACTGATTTGGGCGGTCAATGACGGATAAATTTAAAATTAGGATTATACAATTGAAAAAATTGATTATTTAGAATGGCATTGTTCGCATCAAATAAGGCCGCCGGATGTGACACCGGGTTATGGGGACGTCTACACTTTTACAATAACTTTCGGTTCGATGAGGTATTCAAATAATATGATTTTAAAAAAACATACCGTCTGACAAATACTAGAAAATAAATCTTTTCAATTGCTTTAAATTGCCACACTAAGAACTTTCAAAGTTAAAGGGAATAACATTAAAAGCCCCATGGTATAAGTGCAAGATTTCACATTGTATTGTATACTGTGTATACGGTATTTAGAAATTAGTGGTACTTGTCGAAAAATATATTGTTCTAATATTTTTGGAGTAACAAGGTTATATCTAACATTTTGGTAAAATTGAATTTTTTGCACTAAGTTTTTTTTTAAATTATTATTTTTCTTTGAAACCCTATCTAAAATGCATCCAACTTCTATGTTAGTTCTCAGATACCTGTGCAAAAAAGTTTTATTTTATACATTTTTAATTTATTTTTTGGGACGCATAGTCCCATTCGCTAGTTAAGAGCAATTTAGTTCTATTAAAATAAGCACATTATTTTTATTTTTTAACAACAAGGTTTCATTTGCAAATTTTACTTGCAACCTAGTTCTATGTGTCATAGATAAAATATGTTTGAAGCAACATCGTTCTATTTGGAATATGTTCAAGCTCGTTCTCTTTGACAACAAGGTTCCATTTGCAAATTTTACTTGCAACTTAGTTCTATGTGTCATAGATAAAATATGTTTGAAGCAACATCGTTCTATTTGGAATATGTTCAAGCTCGTTCTCTTTGACAACAAGGTTCCATTTGCAAATTTTACTTGCAAATTAGTTCTATGTGTCATAGATAAAATATGTTTGAAGCAACATCGTTCTATTTGGAATATGTTCAAGCTCGTTCCCTTTGACAACAAGGTTCCATTTGCAAATTTTACGTCCAACTTGGTTCTAATTGGCGTTGATAAAATGTGTTTGAAGAAACATGATTCTATTTGGATTGTGTTTAGCTAATTCTCTTGGGACAACAAGGTTCCATCTGCCGATTTCGTAAGACTGAGAAGAAATAAATAATTACATTTATGAAAAATTAAATAGGCAGAACTTAATTTAATTGGATTATCTTCAGATTTAATTAATAATTACTTAATGAAATAAAAACAATATTTTTTGTTTAAAACCACGAATTTTTATTAATTTTAAGACCGACCGGTTTCGCTACACTCGAGCATCGTCAGGGTACAAAATTAAACTAATCAATAATACAAAATGTGTCATTATATATACATACAGAGGGAGATAGAAAGTAAAACCAAAATGAAACAACAATATATTAAAAGAAAACAATTAGTGTATATAAATATTATAATAATAGAGAATAGGCATTAATAATTGTAAGGTGATTAAGGGATACTGGGAATTTTACAGTTTACAGGGAATATTCCCAGTATTGGGCTTTTTGACAAATCTAATTGATTATTCAGAATTAAACTTTTGGTTTTAATGGCTTTCTTAATTTCTAGTGCTTCTAGGTTATTCAATTTGTTACTATGGTCTTTTCTATGGAGAATCTTAGCACCGGTGCTTTTATTGAATGTATGATCTTTTTCAATAAGATGATTGGCAAACTCTGAAAAGCCATTGCTATTTAGGCATCTAAGATGTTCTTTAATCCTAATGTTGACATTGCGCGTTGTCTTCCCGATATAAAACGCTGGACAATTGTTACAATTTAATTTATAAATTCCTGCATGACTAAGTGTGTCATCTTTATCTTTATCGAATTTGAAAAAGATATTTTCAAATTCGTAAGTCAAATATAATTGCTCATCTGATACACTCTAATTTCTTCCAACACTCGGAGTTACTCGGTGATGTCATTGTTATAATTTTTTAAATTTAAAATTCTTTATAAGCCTTTATATAGCCTCATTATAATATTTATTTATATTGTACCTACCTGTACAATTTTATTTTGTTCTTTCCTATACCGGCAAAAAGTCCACCGTATTCCAATAATATGATATTCTTTTTAGAAGTCGACATTGTTGACTAAAAACCGAACAATGGAAATTTCTAATAGTGATTATTCGATAAACGATACATAAATGATTTTTTAATAACGCGAGGCGCGCGTCAATCGTCATTAATGTCAAGAAACCCGGCGTGAATGAGGTAAGAATTTTTTTACTATGAGGCGGGTAGGAGATACCCGAAGCTTTGATGCCGAATTTTGATACTATAATTGTGTATTTGGCATTTTTTTACTTAAGATATTGATAATACTCGTAGTATCCATTCTACAAGATGAGTACATAAAATACAATTTTTGTGATTAAAGGGCGTTTTTTTTCAAATTGAAATAACAAAGTGTCTATATTTTCTATTAAAAGTATAAGTTTAACTTTAACATTTTTTTGTATAAACTCCTTTGGTTATTCAACATAACTATAGTATCTTCTAATTAGAAAATTAAAAATAACAAAATCTAAAAATAAATCAAAGAACACTGGATATAACTATAAAAATGTAACACCGACTACGAGGTCGGGTGTGACGTACCCCAGCCATCTTTGCGCATGTGTATCTCCCTCTGACGCCGTCGTGGGCGACACTAAACTTAACACTGCACCTCGTCCACCACTCCCTTAACTAATGTGCAACAATAACATTAAAAAACTTCTCGGGTATGACATACCCGACCACACTCACGCCGGGTTAAGAAAGGTACCTACACTAATTGTTGTATTATTCAAAAGAACGAGAAAAGTTCGAGTCCTTCCTTTCCTTGTTCTACTATAATAGCCTTTCAATTTTGAACTCAAAAACACAAATTTCTACGTCCAATGTTTTATTAAAATTAATTTTTAATATCTCTGTACGATTTTAAAACAATATATTTGGATTTAAAATATATTATTGTTACTTGAGGGTAGGCAGCATTACATTTTCATTTCAGGTTATTGAATCTTAAATTACGTAATAATTTTCTTCACTGCCTGTGGAAGGCTGTCAAAATTTAGCTCAAAACACTTCGCAGTTTGCAAAAAATAATAAAATAAGTCAATATTTTTAGTGCCTTCACTGTAAGATATAGAGTTTTATTGAGAATCCGTATCGCTTGTTGTTTGCTGATATATTAACAAATTTACAGTAAATCTGAACCTTGTACGTGACTCTACAATATGTCACCGATTTCACAGGCATTTTTTTGCTGTCTTGTCTTTTGTTTATCTTAACTATAAAGCAGAAATATATTTGTTTCTGATGCAACAAAAACGTTCGAACGGTTATCAAGAAATTTTCACAGCTTTTCAGTCTAAATATCTAGGTCAATGTAACCAGGGCCGGTTCTGAGCCAAATGGCGTCTGGCGCTTGTCAAACCTCAAAGGCGCTGGGTAGCCAGTATAATATTATAGATACCGAAATCTGAAAATAGAAGAGCAATATACAAGAGATCAATTATGTAAGTATACGAGGTTGTGAACTGGCGTCATCGCGTACCCATAACAGCTAAAGCGCTTTTGCCGGGCAGTCCCATTGAGAACGAACTTAGCGATCACCTAGATCGCAAGCGATACCCGGTTTCCGTGCCCCTTATCTGGCTTCCTAATTGGCCCTCGACAAAGTGTAGTGGAAAAGAGGGAGAATTTGGTCGAAGACCCTGAGGAAAGAGTGAGCATCGGGTCACCAGAGGCAGGGCGGAAGGGCACCGTGACCGCGCGGTCGTACCTCAGGCCAGTTCAAGGCGATGGGGAGACGCGGGAGGGTCGCGGCACAGCTTTCTCGGGGATTCATCACCTGAGTTATTGCAGGGACGGGTCTATCCTACCCCCTAGATGGGGTGATGAATACAGAACATTTCTGAGTTTAGTTCTAGCCTAACTAAAGAATAAACAAAGTTAAGTAAACACTGATCAATCTAGAATCATAAATCAATCTAGAATAAAAAAAACATAAAAAAATGAAGGCAGTCAAAAATGTGCAATTTATTAGTTGTTCATCAAGGAAACATATCATAGGTACCCAACATGAAGCATCTTATTCCTGTATATTGTTTCTTCTCTGTAAATCATGTACTGTTTGTTTCTATAACATAAAATAAAAATAAATCAAACAGACAGGACCGCAAGACCCTTTGGTAAACAGCAAAAATAACGAACTGCTCCAATTGCGCCTGGACAGGCCAAGCCCTGTATGTAACTATATCAGCTCGCAGCGGCATTTGCTTCAAAAACCCGTGGGGCTTTGAAAAATCCGTTTGTTGACTTTGAATTTGGCAATAATTACGGTAGAAAAACTCCATTGAAAAAAAAATTGCTTCAAAAAAATTATATTCATGTAAATCAACTAACACCGATTCTATATACACATGTATATTTTAGTGTAGGTATGTAATTACACGTATAATTAGAAATAATAATTTTTTATCGAAAAATTAATAAAACTTCGTTGGCATCACTATCGATTTTGTTTATATAAAGTTTAGGCGAAAATGAAATATACAATTTAGGCGACTTTAAGCTATATATTTTTTTTGTTAATGTGAATAAAACAACAACTCTTATTAATGGCGGAAATAGAATACATTCGTGAATAAACCGAAAACTTGCTTCTGAAGTTATGATAACATATTTTAAATATTATTATTTTTGGAGAAAAGTTTCTATATTTAATTTATGGTTTTAATATAAAATAAAATTATATGCGGTAAAGTTAATTGTTTTTGATATTGAATTCATAACCTCAATACACGAGGTTCTGGACATTTAGAACACTTAATTAATTGGAAGAAAATAATCGAGAGCGGCGACGCGTAATGCAAAAGCAGTAGTGAGATTCTGACATTTTAACATAATATTGTTCTTCAGTTAAAAATTGATACATTTAAAACTTAAAATGTCACGAATTTTGGTATACAAAATCCAGTACTAAATAGCATCCGTCACATTCGACAAGTTATATTTTAAGTATGAAAATTAACTTTAAAAAATATACACCTTCTGGTATCACCTATGGTACCAGAAGGATATAAGATAAAAATGTTTTGCAATGAACAGGAGTTTTTAATTGGTGAACGTTGTAAGACTGAAAGAAGTAGGGAGGCAAAAGAACATTTTTAGGTCACTAGATCAAACCCCGTTGAAGGTTAAAAAAATCAACCCCTAAAGACTAAGCATTTTTACTATAATACATCTATTTTCAATTTTCGACCTAGTTGCACGAATAATCTCTTGGGCCGGATATCAGCCTGTTTAAAAGAAACTTTTTATTGGTTTGACTGAGAATTCAACCCTCCTCTCCAGGGATGGGAGTAAAAACCGCTAACACCTAAGCCAAATCCTAATTGGATAGTACCGACATTTATTTTGTATTTTAACGTCTGTCATCAAATTTCAGAAAAAAATTTGTTTGTGCGCGCTCGTTTATTCATGAGGGCCACCAAAAGTCATTGAGTCTATCTGCAGTGCTTAAGCTCTATCGAATATCTGGAAATGAAATTTCCACTTCCAAGATTCCATTTCATTAATATAACATTAAATCAAGAAAACAATATTGAAATTCAAATAGAGGTATTTTAAAATAATAATGGATTCCAGACCAAACAATTTCGCCGAAACGTAATCTGTCATTATTTGTATTTGTATTGCAACCTAGAAAAAAACAATGACGTTGAGAATAAATAAAAAAAAAATAAAAATAAAAATTCCGGCATTATTTATCAAAATGTGTAGCAAGGTAATCTCGAAGCCACTATTATTGCTCTTTCAATCCTCATTGAAAGAAGGTGTCTTTCCGGATCGCTGGAAGTGTGCTCATATTACACCAGTATTTAAGTCTGGGGCGAAAAATGAAGTCCGTAACTATCATCCAATATCTAAATTACCGATATTCAGTAAGATATTTGAAAAAATTGTTCATGAACAACTGTATGACTGTGTCCAGTCTGTAATAATTGCTAACCAACATGGATTCATGAAAAAAAGATCAGTTGTCTCTAATCTTGCAACTTTCACTGAAAATATATCAAAATATATGGATGATCAAATCCAAGTTGACGTAATCTATACAGACTTCTCCAAAGCATTTGATAAAATTGATCACAGTCTTCTTTTATCTAAACTACTAGCTCTGGGAATCCACGGGGATTTGTACCGATGGCTGGTCTCCTATCTTAATGGGCGCACTCAAGGAGTAACTATTAATGGATTCATATCTGAGATTGTAAATATACCTTCAGGTGTGCCCCAAGGATCTCACCTGGGACCGTTGCTGTTCACAATTTTCATCAACGATATTATAAAATGCTTTAATTATGCAAATATTCTACTCTTCGCCGACGATATGAAAATATTCTTTCCTATTAATTCTATTATTGACTGTTATAAATTACAAGAAGATCTATATAGACTTGATGACTACTGCATTATCAATCATCTCAACATGAACACCTCAAAATGTTATGTGATTACCTTTACTAGAAACAAAATAAAATTTGAACATAACTACTACATAGCCAGTCAAGTACTTAAAAAGGTTACACAAATTCGTGACCTAGGTGTTCTGCTTGACAGTAAACTTACATTCGAGGCGCATGTTGACATGATTGTGAAGAAAGCCCTTAGAATGTTAGGATTCTTATTCCGTATTGGAAAAGAATTCAATAATATTCAAACACTTAAAATATTGTATTTTTCTTATGTTCGTAGTCATCTTGAATTTGCTTCTCAGATATGGAATCCTCAATATAACATTTATGTAAAGCGCAGTGAAGCCATCCAAAAAAAATTTGTCAATCATTTAAATTTTAAGATGAATATTGGTAACCACGGGATTAACAGCTCGATGGAATATTATGGACTAATACCATTAAAAACTAGAAGAGACTCCGCAGATATAATATATCTCTATAAAATTATCAGTGGCCTTATTGATTGTTCGCCCCTTTTGTCTGAGATTAATTTTAGAGTCCCTAGCTTTAGAACTAGAGATAAGTCACTTTTTCATCTTCAAAAATGCTCTACTAATCTCAGACAAAACGCTTTTATTTTCAGAGCTTGTACCCTATACAATAAGAATTTTAATTTTATTGACATATTTTCGTGTAGTTTAGGAACATTTAAAAAAGATACCTTAGCTATTATTAAATAATAATTAATAACATACTGCAAGTTATCATGTTGTTGATATGAACCCTGTCCAGTTACAAGTGACTCATTTTATAAACATCTGTTCAGTTTAGTTGTAGGTATATACATATATTGGTGATTATTGGTGTTGTGTGAGGATAAAATTGATATTTTGTAATTTACTTGTGTTCTTATATCCGATGTTATGTTTACTTTATTTAGTATTTTGTATTTTCTGTAAATATTTTTTGCCCACGGGTACTGGACCCTTAGTTTGTTATTATAATTATTTTTTTAAGTGAAAACCTATCATTAGATATTATTTGTATTTTTTATAAGTTAATTATTTAAAGATGTAAAAAATCTGTTGGTTTTCCTAAATAAACAAAACAAATAAACAAAACAAAACAATATCATTCTCATGCGAAATGTTCACAAAATCAACGGATTTTTTTCCTTCATGTTCCTGAGGAAGACTGGTTTTCAACGAGTGAAATATAAATGTAACATAA
Source organism: Hesperophylax magnus (assembly GCA_026573805.1). Classification (NCBI taxonomy): domain Eukaryota; kingdom Metazoa; phylum Arthropoda; class Insecta; order Trichoptera; family Limnephilidae; genus Hesperophylax; species Hesperophylax magnus. The sequence continues at coordinate 2,982,250 of JAIUSX010000184.1, read as the reverse complement.
AAACATTGATGTATTATATTTGGATTATTTATTTAACAGTGTATCATGATGTAACAAGGGAAGCTTTAGTAGCCGGCAATGTTACTCGTACATGCATTGATCACATTTTTATAAGGTTTAACAGCAGACAGCCACAAACTGACGTACTTTCATATTGTATTTGTAATTTTATTTTAGCGGATCACCTTGCGTCAGCATTTAACATTACATATAGTAGTGCAATTACAAGAACCAAACAATTTGGGGAGTATCTCAAAACCGGATTGATAAAAACGATCTCCTTGCGGAACTAAATTGCGTTGACATATATAATAAACTCAAAAACATTTTTAACAACGTGTATGAAAAAAAAATAGATGTTAACTATTACTTATATTAGAGGCGATAGGAATTATGAGAAAATTACTAGAACTTCTCAAAAACTATTTAAGGTCCCGTAGTAAGTGTTCAAAGATGGATTGAAAGGGAGATATGTAAATTCGAATGTTAGTGGGAGCGCGCTAACAATAAAAAAACGGTAAAAATCAAGCGAAAATGTTGAAAATGCTTTAGTTGCATGTAAAGATACACTGCAATTTTTTTCATACCTATAACGCTATAACATATTAAATAACAGATCATAAACTGTTTTTAATAATATTAGAGGGAATTTCAAATAATTAACGTTTCGGCATAACAAATGGAGATAGATAAATATTATCTTAAAAGAGAACATAATTTTTTTTAGAACTTAAAACAGAAATAAAGAATTAAAGAGAAACTTGTTAAGAATCGGTAGAAATTGGTAATGCGGGGACATAAAAAATCGACCAATTAAAGTGAAACTCTTCCAAACTTATAGCAAGGCTAAATACATGTCAACAGGAGTCCCACAGGGGTCAGTTCTCGGCCCAACATTATACATAATATTAGTATCACTCATGAATAAAATATTCACCTTTGTTAAACATTATGCATATGCTGATGATACGGCGCTAGTCATATCGCATGATGAATTATCCATTGCAATAAAACTCACACAGCACGATTTATTTTCTTTACAGAAATTAAAAAAAAAAAATGCATATACCATGATCTCCACATGCCAAATATATCATCACACCTATAATAAAGTCACATACATTTGAGTTTATACAATTTTAGGCAGCCCTGTAAATGTGGAACCATTGAACTGGTACAAACGTATGTATATTTGGGGATAACTGTAGACACGCACATGAAATGGTATACTCATATAAAATATTTGTAAACGTCTACGAGGTATTGCGGGGCAATTTACAAAATTAAATATTTCAAGCATAATCTATTTGTCACTAGCGGAATCTACTATCAGATACGGATTAATGTCTTGGGGTCGAATAACTCGTGCAAGACATATGGTAATTCGTTAGCAAAAGTATTCATGCACAAAGAATAGATGTAAAATTATTAGAGTCAGTTAATATATTACATGTTTGAATCATAATATGATTTGAAATTGTATGCCATAATCTATTGTCGGATTCCACGTGTAAAGAAAAACCATATCACACACACAACAAAAGATTTAGTCAAAATAAAGGTATGTTCATTCCAAAAATTACTAATAAATATGGCCAACGGACATTTACTTATCTTGTGGCTTTTATATATATATATATTTTTATTTATTTAATATATATATATAAGTGGGTACAGGATGTTATATAAGTACATATGGTTACAAAATATATTTATGTTCGCATCCTCACCAATTCAGAAACTGGTTCTTGTGCTTGGTAAGCGAGTAACACTAATTATAAGAAAAATAGAATACCATTATGCTATAGGTAAGTATGTATGTATAATATGAACAATTGAAACTTCTGGATTATCTATAGGTATGTGTAGTTGTACATATATAGTATTCTGTTACATACTAATTATTGAATAATTAGGAACATCTTAATATAGTGGAGATTAGTATAGACTGATAATAAATATCAATAAAGGAAAAAACAGGCAATTATTTAGTTAAATATTGAAGACAATATTAGTGATTTCTAAACGAAAATCTGAAACAGAAAAATCAGAAAAGGAAACGGTCACATCTGGGACTCGAACCCAGGACCCTTGTCTTTCCGGGACAGTGCTCTACCAACTGCGCTAATGGGACCCTATTCCCCTCGGTCACTTTTAACTGTATCATACTTCGAATAAGAACTACTAACATTGTCTTCATTTTTTCACCGCACATTTTTATTGGCAACTATCTTTATGTATGATCGCAAGATTCAACCCGAACTAAATGCAATCCAGACAGCGTCTTTTAGATAAACCTATCTTATTTTTTTTATTTTTAATGTGCGACATGTCCCAGATGTGACCGTTTCCTTTTCTGATTTTTCTGTTTCAGATTTTCGTTTAGAAATCACTAATATTGTCTTCAATATTTAAATATTACAATTTGAGGTTTTACTCAATAAAGTTATTCCGAAAAATAAATAAAAATTATTTAGTTAATTATTTCTGAAAGTGTAACTTCAGTTTTAGTAATATGTTAATATCCTTTAATTTCTTTATTTCAATCGGAACGTTGTTGCAAATCTTTATTGCTAAATAGGTATAGTTATTTTGCATTTGTTTGGTATTAAATTTTGGAATTTTGATATTGTTTTGATATCTTTTTGATAGGTGGGTATCAAATTTTTTGATTATATTATCCTTATAAATTTGGATAATTGCATATTTTTCTTGAAGATATCCTCTACTTGGGGCACCCCGAAATCTGCAAATAGCGTTTCTGTTGGATACGTGAAGGGTTTCTTGAGGATTACTTCGAGGATTAGCTTCTATTAGCTTAATAAGATGCCAGACGACGTAAAAATAGAAACAACCTGCACAACTGAACTAAAAAAGTTAAAACAGCGGTTAAGCCCCAGCATATGCTGTTTGGAATCGCGATTTGGGTAACACTTACCTCTTTTAGTTTTCACAACTGCGCATTGGGTTTTCATTGTCGCTGAGATAGCAATTTTAGATATTTCACTTATAGATAATAAATATACGGGGACTATGCAAAATGGGCTTGTACGCCCTCAGTAGCGAGAATTTAACGTCCTTATGTCGCGGCATGTGTGCCTTTGGAGATTTCATTTTTGTTTGTTATTTATTTCTCATTTTTAAAAACAATATTATTTAACTGATTAATGCTATATTCACGTAAAATAAGTTATTCAAATATTATTTACAATAAATTACGTAATTTTAGATGCCAAAAATACTAGCATAGATCCAATAGGCATGCCGTCCGCGGGGGGTCTGAAGAATGTCTGAAATGGTCTTATGTAAATCAGAGTGTTAGAGAGAGCGTGCTAATATTTAAAACGAATGAAATAAGCAGACGTAAGCGACTGCTGTGAAAATATTTAATAAAACACGAATCATTCGAAATACAGCAAAAATCTCTCAACAAAATTCTTTAGTTTCATTTAAACATACACTCTAAATTTTTTCATGCCTATGACATATTAAATAACAGAACAAAACGTGTTTTAATAATTTTCGGAGCAAAGCTTATCGAGGGAATTTCATATAATTAAAGCGGCCGCTACACTACTCGCTTCGACGCTTCGACGAAGTCCTCGACGAAGTTAGCCGAAGTTCGAAGTGCGTGCCCACACACTCGTGCAACTTCGCGAGTAACTCAGTCCAACTCAGTCGTGATTGGTTTATTTATGTGTTCGAACTTCGGGACGCTTCGAGTCCTTTGACTCGGGCGCATTTACCGACAACAATCGGAAGTCGGGCGAAGCGAAGCGAAGTTGCCCGAAGAGAAGTGAAGTTCGTGCCCACACTATCGTATTCGGTCAACTTCGATCAACTTCGCGAGTAGTGTAGCTGGGCTATAATAGCTGGGCTATAATTTACCTCGAACTGACCTCCAACGCTCCCAACTAAATCTACCGAATCCGGTCAATGCGCACCGCTTATCGCTTTCTGTGATGTATGGTAATAAGTTGAATATTTAAGGGTTAGATGGCGCTAGTCATAAAGCTTACTCCAGAGTCCGACAGATGAGTGTAGCAATTACCTGTAGGATGTTATTTACAGGTAACAAGCTTCTCGAAACAGAGAATTACCAACCCTCGGGAAATGAACAGTGTAGCTAAATCCTGACCTTATTTATTGTAACGTAAATAAACGCAATTATAAATAGAACCTTTTACTTTTTAACAAAGAGTTCCCAACCTTTAAATCTGCAAAGTAAGACAGATATAACACTTTCTAATAGTGGAACACGTTTTGACCAGATAAGATTACTCCTAAACACTTTTGAAGAATATGGAAAACAGCATAATATGATGTACAACCCGAAGAAGACGGAATTGATTGCGTTCCACCACGGAAAAAGTCAAGATACAAGTAAGATGCTCCCCGTATACCTTAACGAGGCAAAAATAAATACATGTTCGAACGTGAAATACTTGGGGCACATTATTAATGAAGACCTATCGGACGATGGCGATATCGAACGACAAAGGAGAAGCCTAAGCATTGTATCTAATATGATTGCCCGCAGATTTTGCAAATGCAGCAATACCGCTAAAAAAATACTGTTCAACACATTCTGTACTGGCCTGTCTGTATACGTGTGAGACATGGTGTCATTACCGAACTTGCTCGATGGAACGACTCCGAATTCAATATAATGACGCCTGTAGAATCATATCTGGATACCGAAGATACAGCAGCGCATCGACAATGTCCACGGAACTAGGACTGAATGGATCTGCCGGCCTGATGAGACACCGGGTCACTGGAGCCAGGATGCGGCTAATGGCCTCCGCCAACACGTTGGTGACCGCAGCCTACCAGCACCAAGCGCCACTCCTGAGTGAGCGCTGGGCCCAAGCGCACTCAAGACCACACCCTGCATAGTTGTCCTTATTTGATAATTTATTATATCTTTAAATACAAAAAAAAATGTATATCTATATGGGACGTGTGGGGTTGCACTAACCTCCCCACATTCCGGAATAAAATATTATTATTATTAGTACAACATATATCCTCTAATTTGTAGCTCTAGCATAAAACCCGTTTGATAAGTAATAATGGAAGAAGATTTATTTGTCGTTTTATTTACCTCATTGAAAACCATCCTGATTTGTAACCTCTAAATAATAATAAAAAAAATAACAAAAGAATATTAGGCATTCACAAAATAAAGAAAAAATTGGATATAATATTAATTGATAATTATGTCATGCTGTTATGTTCTCGCGAAAAAATCCGCTTGCTAACAAAATATACGATACATCACAACCAGTTGTATATACTGTTTGAATGATAATAATCAGTAAAATACATTTGACTGATGATAATAAAGTTGCTTTTCATAAAAAATACATTACGGAAAATAATACCAAAAATATGAGTCCGGACCCAGTGGGACTCTTATATCATCCACTGGTTCTAGAAACATTCACCGCGAAAAATTCTCTGCGGAATATTCACCATAGGGAGCGATCACCGCCAACTATTCACCGCTAAATCTCATTGTTTGTCCAATCGAGCGATGGCTACCCAAATTTATGTAAATGAGTGATTTTTATAAATTAAAATCCTAATTTATTTATTTATTTATTGACGCCCTATTGGGCTTTTAAGTACATAACAATTACAAATTTCATTTTTAACAACAGTATAAAACAAACAATAGAAAATCAAAATAAAATAAAATGATTTCTCATACATTATTTACATTCTTTCTAACACAGAATTCGTAGCGAAGTTATTGTTGTAGAATAAAATATTCCGTCTAGTATATTTTGGAGGTATATGTAAAGATAGCAAATTTATAGTGTCAGGGCAGTCCAACCTTGAATGAACAATTTGATATAATAAAAGTAGATTAAATATTTTTCGCCTTTCAGATAATTTCAATAAGTTAAGTTTACTGCGTAAATTGACAGAATTGATTTCAATAATAGGAATACCAATTTGTAGTCCGAGACGCCCGAAAAGATATTAGAAATACCGAAACATTGCTGGGTCCACTAGTGAATTATAAAATTAACGAATTAAATTTTTTTATAAAACCATAAAATATGAGATAAACTGTAAAATCTAAGTGGAATCATTCTCTTTAAATTGTAGTAAGCAGTTTACATGTTTTCGTATTAATATTTGAGGCATTCCTCCTACATTAATTAATATCATAATACAGGGTTTTCCAATAAGAGGTGTTATTTTGAATAGCCCGCTATTTCGGTAGATGTTACTTTTGAAGCTGTCATTTTTGACATTTGATAAGTAAAAACTACGTTATTCATAAAAATGGAACGATACACGCTTCAACAATGCATTGAAATTGTTAAAATTCACGTGAGTGAATCAAATGCAAATCATCTTGAGTGATGAGGCCCATTTCTACCTCGGTGGCTTCGTCAACAAGCAAAATTGTCGCATCTGGGGCTCGGAAAACCCAAGAGTTATTATTGAAAAACCTCTCTATCCTCAATGTGTGACTGTTTGGTGCGGTTTATGGTCCGGCGGAGTCATTGGACCTTACTTTTTCGAAAATGGGGCTGGAGCAACAGTTACAGTGAATGGATCGCTATCTAGAGATGATTAATGATTTTTTGTAGCCGAAATTGGATGATATTGATCTGTACAACGTTTGCTTTCAACAAAACGGTGCTACGTGCCACACAAGCAACGAAACCATTGATCTTTTACGATTAAATATCAAAATAACACCTCTTATTGGTACACCCTGTATTAATTAAATCGAATGGTTGAATCGAAAACCCGGTAAAAGAAACACCGAGAAATCTCCTTCGCTAGAGTGGTTATATTAATAATTAAATTAGTACATAAAAATGCAACACATCCTAACCCAAAACAAACCTACTATAAACTAACATAACATAACCTGATCTAATATTATCGAACACTAACCTAACCTGACCTGAGGTACCTAACATAAATAAAGGCAAATAATTTTTATGTGCGGTGAACTTTCCGCAGTGAGCCGTGAAGGCGGTGAATTTTCTCCCGGAGAATTTACCGCGGTTTAAGTTCCGGATAACATCATACACTACTGAGGTATGTTATTAGAATGAAGGAGGTTGGGAGGGGAAGTAGATAGGGAAGAAGAAGCTTAGTAAGTACCTGGCTATTCAGAAATGGTCACAAAACACGGCTAAAGCCATTTCGGGCAAGTTTCTATTCTGAATGGTGATCTTTCACATTGGGTAATACTGAGTTTCTAAATATTTATATATGACGAATATATAAATTAGGAATTATGACATAGAAATCGACAAAAAATTCACTTGTGTCAGTGCAGTATTTTTTTAAATGAGCGACTTATAAAAGCTTCGATTTTAGATTGCACATAAATATGAACATATATATCTATTATGATTTAAGATTTTCACGGCCAAAAGTATTTTTGTTATTTGTTTTTGGGGTGTTATGCCGTGTTGCGCTAACTCCTTCTTTAGCCAACGTTTCATGATAACACATCTGCCCTGTTGATGGACACTGCAATGCTGTCCGAAACGTTGGCTAAAGAAGGAGTTAGCGCAACACGGCATAACACCCCAAAAACAAATAACAAAAATATATATCTATTTCCTAATCCTTACATAAATTTAATTTAAATATCTCAATTGCTCCGTGTGTCAAAGACTTAGACTTGACTCTGGGTTTTTTTCTGAAAGGGAGTTTAATTTTTTTTTTCTCGTCTCATGCGTGTTTATGCTGCATGTTCTATTTTTTCAAAGAAATGCACTTGATGTATGGCCATTAATTATTTTTTATATTAAAAACATAGTATTGAAGTATATAAATTGATCAAATGACAAGATATTTAACTCTTTCAACATACATCGGATGCGGGTATGGATACTGCCGCCCCGGGAACCATTTATTGGATAACCAACATCCCTGCCATTGGTCACTCCAAGTGGTTCGCTACGATTGATGACTTAGCAGGAGTGCCCAGATTCACGTCGGATCGGGAGTCACTGGTTGAGGGAGACCTTTTGACCTCTCCAGTCGACACATCGCCTTGCACCGCAGTGGGATTCAAACGCCCGTTGCTTCTGGACACATTGACCCACCCCTCATACATTCTTCCTCCCTAGAACTCATCTCATTATTTTCCCTAAAAGACCCTCCTCACAGCATCTACTAATAAAGTTATCATTTAATTAATAAGGTTGTTTATTTAATATTATCACCTGTATGTATAAGTAGATACACACAGGTAAGTATCAACTGACTTGTATCCGTCATTAACATCAAAGGAACATGATTGTAATTGTATATTAGTTTCGCAATGGAGAATAAATATAAAACCTTGTGGTAATGTTTAAAATATGCGGACTCTATAAGTTGTAGCGAACACACCTTTCAGGAAATATGTATAAACTGCTGAGGAAGCAGCCGAGCAATGAAAATATAAAATAATTATAATAATAAGGCCTTCTAAATTATTTTTTGTTTTTTATATAATTTTTGTTATTATTTTATTTTATTTTTTGTTTTCATGTAATTTTAGTTTTTTGTCTTATTTTGTTTTTATATTATTTTTGTTTTTTAATATTATTTTGTTTTTATATTATTTTAATGTTTTACGGCATATTTTTTATTTTTTTTATTTTTTTTTATGTGACACCTCACAAGAGTGTCCCTGCCTGTGGAGTGCACAGACAGGGGAACTATGTCACCACCCGGTTGGGCGGCGTTGTGAGGCGGAGTAAGGTAGGGGCTGTGGGAAGGGATTTGTTAATGCGGGCCTTGAAGAGGTTCGGATTATAGGAGGGAGGAAAAACAGATGCCGGTAGCTCGTTCCGCATACGAGCCGACTTACACAAAAACGAGTCGTAAAAACGGCCCGTTCTCATGAAGCCAACGTCAACCGTGAACGGGTGTTCAGTTCGTGACCGTCGAGTTTCGCGCACGTGCACCGGTGCATCAGGAATCAATGCTGCTAGCTCCTTGGAGCAGGCTCCAAGGATATATGTAAAACATTTTATGTATTATTATTTGTTTTATGTTACCACCGATGCTACGGGCATTTGCATTGTTTGGGGTATATAAAAATAAAATATAAATATATATTTATTATACGAACTCACGAACCGCCGTTTCGTGTTTGTCAGGTAAATAAAAAATACAGGATTTTCCTTCAGAGTCTCAAGGAAAACCTTGTGTTTTTAGTTACCGCGATAGTATATCTCTTCTTCGATATTAAATTTTAAACAAATCATGATTATAAAAGAGCATGATTCATTATAAAACACGTATATTTGTTACATTAAGATCATTAACTAACATAACATCACGCCGTTTCCCAAAGAGGTAGGCGTAGAGGACAGACCGCTAAACAACTCGATCCAGGCATACACTCCTTCTCAGAGAACAATGATCCTGTTAAAAACTACCTGATGAATGACGGAATGCGACAATATCATTTTCAATATTTTATGAACACGTGTTCCGCCGTCGTCATAAAACATTCAGTAGTATTGTGCAGCTCTCGCTGCTAGGTGTGTCCGTAGTAAGATCGAGTTAGTTGCGAGACTTCGGCAATCGCCGGAGATTTCCGAAGGCGGCAAGGTGCCTTCGGGACGGAGCTGTCCCGAGGGGACGGGCTCCTTAGATCCAACCTTCCCGCTCCTTGAGCTAGTCGTAGTTACTCAGTGATTGTATCTACAATCGTAATAAAGTTCCACTGTTCAGTAAGAACCTTAACGTGTATTATTGGAGATTACCAAGTTCCAGGAGCATCCTAGACTGGAGATAAGGACCCACAAATAATCTAAACTATCTCTGGAGAGATACCGTTCGAGTACCGAGTAACTCTTTCAATTCATTCGTTAAAGGCCTGCAGTCCCATTTTTAACAGAAAAACAAATAATTAAATAATTTGACCAGACTTTTAATAAATCAACAATCTTTCATATCAGGAAGTTTTACCCGTATTGTCTCATTCACATTCACACATAGTCTCATACATACTTTCTGTTATTCTGACCCTTTACATGACGCGACTCAAGTATTTGGTTCTCTTGCCCATGCCATGTCTTCTGACTTATTCTACCATTCACATTCGCGTCATGTTTTTTCCTTCCACTCCTTTCTTCGTTCATTCACTCTTCACCAAACCATCTATGCGTCCCTTTTTTATCTTTTTCATTACGCTTACATCAGTCTTGCATTCTTTGCGAATCTTGGCATTTCTCATACGATCATACATGGTTTTACCACACATATGCCTCAGGGATTTTTATCTCATTTCCACAGCATTCAGTCTACCTTCATCCTTTATCTACCAATTCCACGCCTCACTGCTATGGATGGTGCCAATATTTTATTGCCGGTCGAAATAATAATTATCACACATAACTAACTAACTAACTAACCATCACGCCGTTTCCCCGCAGGGGTAGGCAGAGAGGACGGACCGCCAAACAACTCGGTCTTGGCACACACTCCTTGCCTCATTCACATTCATACATCGTCTCATACATACTCTTCTATTATTCTGACTCTTGACATGGCCCGACTCGAGTATCTGATTCACTTGATCGTGCCATGTCTTCCTCGGGCGTCCCCGACTTCTGCTACCATTCGCAATTGCATCATATATCCTCCTTACACTCCTATCTTCGCTCATTCGCTCTACATGCCCAAACCATCTAAGCGTCCCTTTCTTAATCTTACTCATTACGCTTACATCAGCCTTGCACTCTTTGCGGATCTCCACATTCCTCACACGATCAAACATGGTTTTACCACACATACGCCTCAGGGATCTCATTTCAACAGCATTCAATCTACTTTCATCCTTTCTTTGCCAGTTCCATGCCTCACTTCCATACATCAAGGTAGGTACCAGCACTCCGTTGTGGACTGCTAACTTCGCTTCTTTGGACAATTTTTTGTTAGCGCCAACGGCGTTCAGTCCTCCATTAACGGAATTACCTGCATTTACCCTTCTTTCAATATCTCTGTCAGCCTTCCCATCTCTCGTAAACATACTTCCTAAATACACAAACTCATCCACCTGCTCCAAGTATTCCTCATTTACAATTATATTGCACACTGTTTTCGTACTCTCTCTTTCAAAGACCATTACTTTAGACTTACTTACATTCATCATTAACTCATTCTTCATGCATACTTCGTTCATCCTAGACACGAGAGACTGTAGATCTTCTATACTATTAGCAATCAGCACCGCATCATCAGCATACAAAAGGCAACATACTTTCAAATTATTCAAATTCGTGCCCAATCCCACCTCTTTCATTTCTTGCATACAATTATCCATGTATAGATTGAATAACCACGGTGACATTACGCAGCCTTGTTTAACACCTTTTGTGATATCAAACCACCCCGTAAAATCACCGTTCACCCTAACACATGCAACGCTTCCCTCATACAGAGACGCAATTGCCTGAGTCAGATTTGTATTCACTCCATACTTGGACAACACCTTCCATAGCTTTTTCCTGTCGACTCGGTCGTATGCTTTTTGTAGATCTACAAAGGCACAGAAAAGTTTCTGGTTTTTTGCCAGAAACTTTTCAGTGAGCATACGCAATGAGAAGATCTGGTCCATGCACCCCCTTCCACTCATAAAAGCACCTTGCACATCCCATATTTTATCTTTTGTTTCCTTTCTTACTCTTTCAATCAAAATTCTACCATACAGCTTGCCAACTGAACTTAGCAGGCTAATAGCCCTATGATTCCCACATTCCATACGTGACCCTTTACCTTTGTATAATGGCGTGATCACAGCCCTTCTCCAATCTAAAGGCGTATAACCTTCCTTTAAACATTGGTTAAAAAGATTGCACAACCACGTGAGAATTATACGGTTACCTCCTTTAAAATATTCAGCAGCAATATTGTCAAACCCGACAGCCTTACCATTCTTCATACATTTAATCGAACTTTCTATCTCATCCATGCTAATTTCGGTAACATTCACTCCATCGTCATTCATATCTGATTCGCCGCTGGAATCACTGGCACTCACTTCGCTTTCGAAGACTTCCTCGAAATAATTCATCCATCTCTCTTTTATTTTTTCCTCATTCGTCAACATTTTTCCATCTTTTGATTTTATCACTTTCATGCTTCCGTTTTCTGGGCCACTCCGGGACCTTTTGACTTCTTTCCAAAACAACTTAATGTTTTCTTGGAAATGGTTAGTCATTTTCATTCCTTCTTCCTCTTCCAGGCGTTTCTTTCGTTCTTTCACTCCAACTCTTACTTTTTTCTTACATTCCTTATATACTTCTTTCGTTCGATACTTCTCTTCGCTGGAAGCACTGCCAGCCGCAATCAGACATAACCATGCTTTCTTCTTCTCTGAGACTAGTGCTTTAATCTCATCATCCCACCATGCATCACCTTTCTTCCTACCTTGCGTACTTATTCCACAAACTTCCCTAGCAGATTCACAAAGACACACTTTTATGTGGTTCCATGTTTCGTCTATGCTTAGACCATCCATTTCCTTCGCATTCAATCTTATCTCTGCACAATTCACATACTTACTTCTCACATTATCGTTTTGTAGTTTTTCTATTTTGACTCTTGTTGGAGTTAGTACCGTTTTCACTTTAGAGCGCCAACCGCGAAAGAGGTTTACTCTTGACACTACAAGAAAGTGGTCAGTTTCGACCTCAGCCCCTCTGAAAACTCTTGTGTCCTCGGTAACAGCTCTCAACCTAGAGTCAATTACTACAAAATCAATAATTGACCTCTCATTTCCTCTTTCCCACGTATATTGGTGGATACCTTTATGATCGAAGAAAGTATTCGACACAAACAGGTTCCACTCTAAACATACTTCAAGTATTCTGTTCCCGTTGTCATTCGTTCTTTTATCCCCAAACATACCTAAGACCGAATCAAATCCGTCACGTCTAATTCCCACCCACCCATTCAAATCGCCTGCCATTATAATCCTTTCGTTCATATTTTTTAGTCTCACTACATCATTCACACCAGTCCAAAAATCATCTTTCACTTCATCGCTTTCAGAATTAACAGGGGCGTAGCAAATAACAAGAAACACCCTTGTCAAACCGATTTTAAATCTGATCCACATTATTCTCGGACTTACACATTCATACTGCAACATACATTCAATCATTCTGGGAGACAGTAGCGCTGCAACACCTTGACAAGCCCTCTCCGTATCTGGTCTCCCAGACCAAATGACGAGCCTATCATTATGCTGCATTGTACCGCTACCCCTTTTCATACTCTCTGTTATACACAGTACGTCCAAACATTTGCTCACCATTGTATCACACAGTTCGTTCATCTTTCTTTCCATTCCTCCTCTAATGTTCCATGTACCAATTCGACATTGATCACTTTCCGTCCTCCTCTTTGCGCCACCGAAGGGTTGGCGATGTGATGGATAGCGAACCTCATCGACATCTTTGTCGGCCATTCCCTCTACACACATCCTCTAAGATTAAACATTCTTTTAAAGCATCTACACCTACTGTCAGGAAAAGACTGAGCCTCATATTGTCGTAATGGTAAACTTATGCGAAAAAAATCCGGAATTAAAAAAAAATGTTCAGTTCAATGTCGTCCACTTTAAATAGCGAAAGATATATTAATTTGAATCTTAATAAACTGTTTTGGTAAATATACTCACAAAGCCATTGTTTTTGATATTTTAACTTGGGAGCCAGGTTTGGGTAACTTTTTATTGAATGATCAACACTTCTACCATAGGTGGTTAGTGGTTAGACACGTTTAGCAGAGGTGCCCGGGTTCATCAGGTAAGTTATGAGCCCATTGACCTCCTTGGCCAATCGATCTCCTTGTGCCGCACTGGGGAGATATGTGCATATGTCCGTCACTCCTGGACAAACTGATCCCTAGATTCCTGCTCAACCTTCACACATTTTACCTTCCCAGAACTTCTTTTCCTTAAAAAAGATCCTTCGTACATTAGAATGAAGATTACTTAGTTTGTTAATTTTTATTTTTACTCTGTGAACGAATACCATTTTCCGATTCAATAATTGATATACTACATATCCTGTATTTTTTTGGTGTATTATACTGTAGCCGTTAATATAAAATAGAGAGAGTAACAGTCCATAATGGAGTGTTGATACCTATCCTGATGTACGGTAGTGAGGCAAGGAACTGACAGAGTAAGGGTGAAGTTGGGTTGAATGATGTAGAAATGAGATAATACTAGTAGCTCCGTGAACAGTATAGACTTTGCATCCAAAAAAGGATGTGTCTAATTTATCTTATTTAATAAATCATAATCAAAATTCCTCTGAAATCATAAGATTTTTAGGCAGGTACTTAAATACCTACCTATTTAATTATAAACCATATATAACCTCAATTCTCCCAACTCCAAAATGGAACAATTCAACTATAAATTTTTCCAATCCGTAGCAACATATGGTATTGTGGGATGGGGTGGCTGTGCTGAATCTATTATCAATCCAGTTATTACAGAACAAAAACCAATTTTTAGAATTATATTTAAATGCCAACCTCTCCTATTTTGACAAATCGACCTATTTGCTTAAATTAGGGTCTTGGATATTCGCCAGTTATTTACTAAGACAAGCTACATATAGACAAATAACCTGCTAGTGTCTCCACAACATCTAGCACACGCCCACTTTTCATCAAACCTGGGGTGTGTGAAGCTGAGCGAATGTGGTTCTAGTTTTAGGGATAAAACTAGAACCACATTCGCTCAGCGACAATTCTGGTTCATCGCTTCTAAAATATACAACTCATTGAACACCGATATAAAGTCAATTAATTTTATATACCTTTTTACTATCCGTGTTCAACATTGGCTAGTTGAAAGGGGGCGAGATTTCTTTAAAGAAAAGATGAGTTCCTTACACTGTTTAAAACAAAGTTTTCCATCATTTATTTGTTTATATCGCGAAATTCGAACATGACAATGTGACCCTAAATTTATTTTTTTATTTAAGTACATAAAACAGGCATGGTGCCCAAGAATTTACATGCATGGATGTTTAAATACACAATAATAACAAAATGATAATAACAAAAATAGTAACAAAATGAATAAGCTAAATATGCAAAAGTAAATAACAAATAAGAATGGGTAAAAGGTAAGTACAAATATGTTCATAAACGATTTGTTATTGTCACACCTGTACTGGTGAGACACTGATTAGGTAGGTACAATGTTGCTCCTCATTAAATAAAGGGTTTCATGACAATATCAGCTTAATATGATTAAAGGTAACACATTTTTTTTAAGTGTTTAAATTGGTCATTAAAAATGTCAATTTCATTATTAGAGCCATGTATAATGTTATAATTTCTTAATGTTCGCGGTACAAGGGAAAAATATCCTGTATTTGTGTGGTAGTCTTTAATATAGAAAATGTCTTTCATCCTCCTTGTTGATTTTCTTGATGGAATATTGATGTTAATTTGGGATAAAATGTTTGGTGTATCAACTGACGCATGTATAATTTTGTGTAGGAGCAGTACGTCAGAAAGTTTACGTCTGACCGTCAGTGAGTGTAGTTTGTAGTGCAAAATTCGGTCATTATATGTTCCAAATTGACCAGATAAACCTTCACAATAAGCAATTACACGGGTTAGTTTCCTTTGTATGGATTCAATCCTATAATTATGAATCTCATAATTGGGAGACCAAATTGTTGATGCGTATTCGAGAATACTTCGCACAAATGATTTATATAATGTTAAAGTTAATTCTGTACTTTTAAAACACTTTGTGATTCTTAGCGTTAATCCTAATACTTGTAATGCACTTTTTGAAATTGTATCTACATGTTTATTGAAGCTAAGTGACGAGTCAAATGTCACGCCTAAGTCTTTGATTGAAGTTGTGTTTAGTAAAGGGATATTGTTAATGTGATATATGTTTGAGAATTTATTAATGTTCTTTGTGAATGAAATTACCGCACATTTGTTTTCATTAAAATATAAATCATTTAGTGTACACCATTCATGAAGTGATGATAAGTCTTTTTTGCAAATCGGTGCAATCTTCTAATGATGTAATTTTTTGTACAACTTAAGGTCATCGGCAAACAGGAGATATTATGATGTTTTTATTCTTAAAATTATGTCGTTGATAAAGATTAAAAATAGCAAAGGTCCAAGATGCGAGCCCTGTGGAATTCCCGATGTTGCAGTAAAAAGATCTGCGGAGTACCCTCCTACAACCGCTTGCAGTTTTCTTTCTGTAATGTAACTTTCGAATCATTTCAATGTATTTGCATTTATGCCAAACTTTTCAAGCTTCTTGATGAGTAATGATTGATTTAACTGGTCAAATGCTTTGCAAAAATCCGTGTAGATGGCATCTACTTGTAAACGTTTTTCGATGCTATCGCGGATGTAGTGGGAGTATTCGAGAAGGTTAGTTGTTGTGGAACGCCGAGGGAAAAACCCGTGTTGCTCAATGATAATATATTTACTTACATTAGCTAATAGACAGTCATATATTATTGACTCAAACAACTTTCCTATGCAGTCAAGTTTAGAGATAGGTCTATAATTTTTTATATCGCTCTTACAACCTTTCTTAAATATAGGTGTTAAGAAAGCCGTTTTCCATTTGACTGGAAAAACACCTTCTTGTAATGATTTGTTATAAAGAAGGCTAAGTGGTCTGGCAAGAACATCTTTGCACATTTTCAAAAATATTGGCGGGAAACCATCAGGTTTTTTTATTGGTTCTCAAATTCTTATACTTGACTAATATCGTTAAGGGCGAAACAGTGATAATACCAAGGCTTTCGTTACAGAAATCTTCAGATATTTGTGGTGAATAGTTTGCATTGTGAGGTTTATAAACAGATTGAAAGTGCTTAGAAAAAAGCCCGCAGATAACTTGACCTTGGGAATAGGAACACTTCTAGATAAGTACGTACCACGATTAAAATGTCATATAAAATAATTTTGCACATATTTTTTATCATTATTTTTTTTACTTTAAACATTATTATTTCTATTTTCTTCAAAACATCTTTTTATCAATCAGTTTAATATTATTTATTGTTTTTATGTTTAATTCGTAGAACTCCACTTAATATTTTTTAAAAATTTAATAATATAATTATTAAGTTCTGCAAGTATTTTTGGTTTTTCTTATTATAACAGCTGTTTCGGCTTCCAAGGCCATTTTCCACAGTTTAATATTTATTTTATATTTGTAATATTGTTTCTATACTAATATGTATTCTTTTAATTTTACCATAACATATGATTTTACCTTATGTTTTACTATTTGTTTCACAAAATATTGTTTTGTTATTCTTAGATAAATCATATACAACTAGTTTAATACGGGCATAAGCCTAGTGAGAAAATCACCAAAATTATAATCTTTTAAAATTTATTAAAAAAAACTATCTTAGGACGGGTTGTTTCGTAGATTTTGAACAATTTATCAAATTTCAATGTTAATTTTCTAGTCCTGTTGAAAGTCCTTTTCAAATTCTGTTATTATGTCATCATGCACCAATTGCTTCACAGAACACACTGATAATATAAACCGCATACTTTCATATAAATAACGAACATAATAACACATCTCCCGCACACACAAGCCTAGTTTAATAAACCAAAAAAAAAATTTTTTTAAGATTTTTTTTTTTAATATTTCAAATCACGAATTATACAATTTGTCTAATAAAACATCAATGTGACAAGGTTTTTTTTTCAAACCAGGCAGGTAGGTACCGAAGCAAAATATTAAATAAAAATGCGACTAAGAAAGAAATATTTTTACCAATGGTGGCTGCCAGAATCAATGGCGAGGCGCACTTGCGATTTGTTCAGGGTCAGCAGTTGTGTGTTATTAATGTCTGCAAATTAAATTAGCTTAAGTTATTTGGGAAACATCGTCTATTGATTCAAAGATTTCCATGCGAGTTATGAGAAAAACGAATAAGGAAGACTTCGATAAATTCCACAAATAATTCGCACCTGTATTATTAAGTTATACTAATTTCGCTTTAGTAATTCGTTTATTAACATATGTTATGACTGCATTCATAAACGGCAAAGATTATTATTTTAATGTCATATTTCATACATTTATTTATTTAAAAAAATATAAAAAATTCGGATATTTCGTTACGAGTTTCGTAACAAGTATGCAAATGGGTTCGCTAATGGAATGCTTACATAACGTTTCAAACACACGGATGCAAGCACTTGGCACTAAGAAACATGTTTTATAATTTATTTATTTTTATTTCGCCAAGAATCAGAAATTTTGAACGCATTCCTATATAAGACATATATTTAAGTAGATACAACATTTTCAAAGGTTTTTTTATAACATTTTTTTTTACATTTTCTGAGGTTTATAGAGGTCACCAGTGGTTTATAGTGATCTTCAGAGATTAACAGATATTCATAGGGAATTATATGGCGATTTACCGAGATTTAGAGATATTCATGGGGAATTATAGCGATTTACAGAGATTTACATATATTCATAGGGAATTATGGCGTATTTACCGAGATTTACAGATATTCATGGGGAATTATAGCGATTTACAGAGATTTTCAGATATTCATAGGGAATTATAGCGTATTTACCGAGATTTACAGATATTCATAGGGAATTATAGCGACTTACCGAGATTTACAGAGATTTAAAGAGATTAAAGGAGATTTATTTCGATTATTTTGTTTTATTATTTGTACATATTTCAGCTTAAATTTCGTAAAATCATTTATTAGTGTTATTATTTTAACAAAATCTTTTTTACTGTTTTAGAGAAATCTAGCATTTTCTTATTTATTTTCTCATTATTATTAATTACATTACTTACTTATATATCATTTTATTATTCGAGCTTTAATTCCTTCACCAAACACTAGAGATTGTATGGAATAGCTACTTATGATTTTTCTTTATAGTACAAGGTAAATATGTAATATTTTGTAAATGTATAGTTTATAAAAATCCATACATATATTAAATAAGTAAAAATTTAATTAAATTTAATTTTTTAACATTCCTCTTTTACAGTATCTTTATGTGTTCTCAATTTGGAATCTTCACTGTAATATATATGGGCCTGCTTTAGGAAATATAATTTACAGATATTTTGCAAGATTTAAAGTGACATTTATAATTTTACACGAATTTGGTCACAACTATGCACGTGCAGGGACGTAAAGATCACAACTGAAAAATTACTTTAAGAATTTGTGTTCTTCATGGCTGACGGGGTAATAATGGTCTCATTTTAAATTTCTCTAGGAAGATTAGATAGAAATTGGTCATGGTCATCTTTTGTCTCCACTGACCAGCAAATACAACCTTTGAAAGAGACACAGTGCAATAGACAGTGAAGTTTTGAAGGGCTGGTATATCCCGTGTTGTAGGGGTAGGAACCTGGGAAGGGTCGTGCCGTTTTCAGTCGTTGCCATTTGGATTTTGTATTCTATATTCTAGTGGATCTACCAGAAGGAAAATGTTTTAAACATCGGCCTCACACC
Organism: Hesperophylax magnus; assembly: GCA_026573805.1. Taxonomy (NCBI): domain Eukaryota; kingdom Metazoa; phylum Arthropoda; class Insecta; order Trichoptera; family Limnephilidae; genus Hesperophylax; species Hesperophylax magnus. The sequence continues at coordinate 2,962,723 of JAIUSX010000184.1, read as the reverse complement.
TTGGAAGAACTCACGGATCGAATTCGGGAGGAAATCACAGCTATACCCGTCAAGATGTTCCAAAGGGCCATCATCTTTCTGATGTCATCTTTAGGACTTGATGCTTAAAACGGTATGATGTATCGAATAAAACAAAAATAAAACCCATTTTTGTAAATTACACCGTTTATTTGCTGTCTGTTTTAAGACTGTGCGTTTTGCCACACCTGTACTTCCTGTCGATTTTCTGATATACCAAGTCAATCCACCTTAATATTTAATTAATTTCTGTGTTGCCAGCAAAAAATCACCTCTAGGATGATCAATGATTACATTGATTCGTATGTCCTCTTTCAAAAACGTCTTTTTTTGTCTTCACCTCTCCTACAATATCATCTTATCGTCTAACATACAAAACGATAAGTAGCTTAATAACTTTTTTTTCCATTATTGAGTTTATAATTGATCTTAATCATGAATTTTGAACCTTTAACATGCATGATGGACCCAAGTTTTGAAAACCATGATAATCTCGTTCAAAAAGATTGTGTTGTAGTGAATTCATGAATAAGAAAATTACTTACTTGCTCTCGAACAATACAGCTTCGGTATTTAATTAATTCAAAATACATGAGTATATATAACTGACAAATTTGTAACTACAGGAAGTAACAGAGAGAGTGCAAATCACTTCGAACAAATTTTATATTAACGTACGCAAATTATGACGAAAGTTCTGCGATCATAGTCTTGAACCTCGTTTTCTCAATCCTCGGCTTCCTCCTGTGTGTCTCAAGGGACCGTCCAGAAATCATCCAAAACTTAAGAGGAAGCTACAAGCCAAAAATGTGTATATTCTTGGTATACCTTATATTGTAGATAATAGGCATTAAAATCGCTTGACAAACGGAGTCTAGAAACGTTCGATTTCAAGCACAAAACTGGTTTTTATTTATTTTGTAAATAATTTTATAATAATGCAAAAAAGTTAATCAAGTGAAACTGTCACAGATAATCTTAGCTATAGAACTGTATTTTTTTAAGTTGTTTCCTTTACGCGTTCATACATTTCTATTGAAAAAAAAATATTTTTTGGTAGTTAACATTTTTATTTTTTATTGATTAATTTATTTTTTTTATTTGTATTCTATTCAAGCGAAACGATAGGAAAACCTTCAATTTATCTAAAGCATATTTTTTGGTATTAGGTAATAATGTACACCAATTCGTTATAAAGATTAATCAAAATAGTGATTTGGCATTAAGCTTCGCCTTAACGTAATCAGTAATCATTTAAAAATTAAAAATGGAAAAAAAACACCTTTTTTATCATTTATTTACTCAAAATATATATCCTCATATAAAAGCCATTTCGGGCCCTGAATATTCATGTTGTGGTGCATAGTGTGAACAAATAATTAAAAAATTTCTTTAGTATGAATTCCGAATTCTGGCACACAATAGCCGCCCGAGTATACTCGGGCGTGGTCCTTAAGAGGTTAAGAAGAAACTAGAATTGTCTTCCATACAAATTGGAAACAAATGTTCCATTTACCCCATATTGTTTTTACCTTACAAGAGCGACCCTGTCTATACAGTGTAAACACAGGGGAACCATGTCGCCACCCGGTTATGCAGCTTTGTGAGGCGGGTTAAGGAAGGGGCTATAGAAAGAGCTATATTATTCCGGGTATTAGAGGCCCGGATTAAATGAAGTAGGAAAAACAGATGTCGGTAGCTCATTCCACGTACGACCAGTTGTCACAGTTCCATGATAACTCAACACAGTGACAATTCAACACGTTTCATTACTTTCCACGACTTTATACAACTTTTTAAAGATGTGATGAATTATCATTGTGATGATTTATCCGGTCACCGTTGTCATGAAGCAAACATCAACATTGAACGGGAGTTTCGCTCGTGTCCGTTTACACGAATTTCTCTGAAATCCGATGACATTACAGCAGTTAATATACGAAATAAATTTCGGTCCTACCCGATTAGCATTTGGCTAGGTTGATGGAGTTTTCGACTCCAGTTCCTGGGTAAGAAGGTTCAATCCCTATTTCTTTTAACGTTTTGAGAGACATTTAAAAAAAATATATATATATATTTATTTTTTTATTTTTTTATGTGACACCTCACAAGAGCGTCCCTGCCTGTGCAGTGTACAGACAGGGGAACTATGTCACCACCCGGTTGGGCGGCGTTGTGAGGCGGAATAAGGTAGGGGCTGTAGGAAGGGATTTGTTAATGCGGGCCTTGAAGAGGCTCGGATTATAGGAGGGAGGAAAAACAGATGCCGGTAGCTCGTTCCACATACGAGCCGACTTACACAAAAACGAGTCGTAAAAACGGCCCGTTCTCATGAAGCCAACGTCAACCGTGATCGGGTGTTCAGTTCGTGTCCGTCGAGTTTCGCGCACGTGCACCGGTGCATCAGGAATCAATGCTGCTAGCTCCTTGGAGCAGGCTCCATTGAAATACCTGTAGAACAGACACAGCATGCCTACATTGCGTCTATGCATTAGAGAAGGCAATCGGTCTGTTAACAACGGATTGTCAATCAGACGGATCGCTCTCCTTTGCACAGATTTATCAAGTATTTATCGCACAGCAGGTTTATCAAGTATTTTGGGGCTCCAGCCCAAAGGTGGCTCCCAAATTCAATAGATGGGCGGACTTGAGACTTGTACAGGGTCAGCAGCTGGTCACTGTTGAAGAATCTCCTAGCCCTGTACAAGACGCCCAACTTTTTGGAGGCCTGATTTACTCGGGCTTCTATGGATCCCCGATACTTGAACTGGTCTGATATAGTAACTCCAAGCATTTCAATGGAGTCTTTATTGGGGAGAGTGCTCCCATCAAATTGCACCAGACAGTCATTGATCTCCCTCTTTGCCGAAATCAGACACGCTTGGGTTTTTGAGACGTTGAAACTGACCAAGTTGGCCTTACCCCAGGCACGAACCATCTCTAGGTGGTAGTCAATTTTTTGCTTCAAAACTTCCCGAGCTGTTCGGACATCATAGGTGGAAGGGGGCCTGTCAAAAAGATAACCCTCGTGAACGGTGCTGTCATCAGCGTAGCAGTGAATTGGTGCACATTCAACGAGATCGTTGATGTGCAATAAAAACAGCGTCGGAGACAGCACAGATCCTTGTGGCACCCCCGCATTGATTTGGTGCGGCGAGGAAGAAGAGCCGTCAACCACGGTTTGAATTGTTCATCCCCTCAGAAAGTCTGCAATCCAACTATGCAGGGTTGGGTGGATCCCATACGATGGTAACTTCTCGATAAGCGCCCGGTGCCAGACTCTGTCAAAGGCTTATATATATCTATATATTGTAAAACAAAATCTATAATTAATAGAGTTTCTTCCGACAGGATTATAAAATCTTCATATTACGTCTGCAGAAAGTAGAGAAAAGTATACGAGCCACGCCGGGTACACGTCAGCTAGTGTACTATATTAAAAACACTTTGTTTAGTCGTAATTTTCCAACAGTTAGCCAACTTTAAAAATCATCCACATTACCAGACCTAAAGTGTCAAAACTTTCCGTATAATATATAATCAATAATCAGTAATCAGTGTTAAAAGTTTCCGTCTAAACGCCTTGCGCCCCGGTTTGACAACCGTCTGCCAACGTCTTCGTCGTTAAATACAATAGATGTAGAATTACACGTCCGACTCGCCATCGACTATGGTCAGTAGTTAGCTCTAACTCGTCAAGGATAGTCATTTCGCAAACTAACAATTCGCAGCGCGAGACACTAACTATACTCAAACGATATTCAAATTTAAACGGATTATAAGTTCTACTATAAGAAATAACAGTATTGAGTTGACAAAAAAAGTTGTTTTTTTTAAATATTTTTATTTAGTTAAACAAAACAAGTGTTAAAAATTGTATACAATATCGACACAGAAAGTGCGACTTTTGCGTATTTTAGAAGAAACTGCATAATAATTGGTAAGTTTTTTTTTAATTATCATTTAGGACGGATTGTTTCACAAAATTTGAACAGTTCATCAAATTTCAAAGTTACAAATCAAGTTCTGTTATAAATCATCAAAATGATAATTCATCACATCTTTTAAAAGTTATATAAAGTCATGGAAAGTGATGAAAAAAAAACTTTATTAACTGGGTTAAGTAGGTTAGGTTAGGTTAGGTTTAATTTTTTTGTCATGGTTTCTAATGACTTTATATCACTTTCACTGTGTTGAGTTATCATGGAACCTATTTCTTCATAGACCGTCTATTTCACAGTACTGGATAGTAACTGGATTTAAACAGGAAGGATTTTAACAAGGACTCTCATAGAATTTTGACTATTAAATGTTAAATTAAATGAATGGTTCAAATTCTTGGTGTCAAAATTTCTTGGGGGGGAGTAGACTTGAAAATAGTTCAGACAGGTGAATTACTGGTGAAAATGAATTGGAAAACGTAGGGGTCTCTTTGCCGACCTCAGTAGTCGTGCGACAAGGTTCTCAACTAGCAAGCTGGAGGTCACGAGTTAAAATCCTGGCGAGCGCAAGTAAATTTAATTTGCCATTTTTTTGGTATTTCACAAATTGCTCATTTGAAATAACATATAGCATATTTGCGAGACGTTCCAGAGTGGAAAATATTCTCAGTAAAGCCCTGGTGTAAGACCACCATTCAGAATTGAAATGTTGCTTGAAATGGCTTTGGCCGTGTTTGGTGACCAGATCTGAAAAGCCAGATATTTCTCCACCTTAAGCCACCTTTCTCCATCTCATTCCCCCTCTCAAAATACCCCAATTGGGGATGCCATAGTCTCACTGGCGATTGGGAGCAGTTGGGACTTTTGTGCGGTTACACATAAAAAAATAAGAAATATTTATTACAGAAATGGATCAAATGAAAATATATGTAAAAAATATTGTAATTCAATTTCTATATCCATCCCATTTCAACACATTAGAAGCTAAGTAAATATATATTTTTTAATCAATCTCTAGAACTATACATAATCCACATACGTTGAAAGAGGGTATACGTATATGCACTTTATGTACCGAAAGCGTGGACTTCTTCCAGAACGCGCCAATCAACGGATAGACTGATTTTGCATTGCCCGTAGACATCTTCAACGCACATACAGGCAGTCTATCAATTTTTTTTGTCGCGTGTCATGAAGCAAAACTGCTCTCATTACTGTTTCTTTATGTGTTCTATATCTATAATCTCTATAATATATTGATATTTGACTGTTTTATGGAGGCTGTACAGAATAAATAAATGAGGATAGTTAACACGAGAAAAAAATAATATTTTTTCCAAAACATTCTAGAAATGTAATAAACATCATGTCAATTAAACAACTATATTCTAAAAAATACTCGTATACTAGAAACACTAGAACTCATGGTCAAACACATATCTTGGGCAAAAAAGCTATGGTGCTACACTCTGCAACAAAATCTCAAAGAAAAAGCTTGATACACAATATAGAGAGATCAGAAATAGAAAATATACTGACACCAATACAGACTGAAACCGAAACCACTCAAATGCATTAAAAAACATCATGTTATAGTTTTTATTTTACATATTATCATAAAATTACAAAATTTTTATAATATGTAAATAAAATCCTCAGCATGGGAGATCCCATTGGGGATTTATATTGTTTACAAAAACCAAGATAATAAAACACTTATCATTATTATTAATTGTTGCTACGTCTAGAAATAATACTCCCGTTAGCGATAAAATTATTGCAAAAAAATGCGAAATCTCTAATTTGTAGGCTATAATATTAAGTTCCTACTCATTTATTTATTTAAATATCTGTCGTTTTTCATGTTCGGATGTATAGTCACTGAATGGCTTACAATTCAATAACATCTTTGCCGACTGAATTAGGTAAATGGTATGATGTTTGTTGGTTCTTTCCATACTGCGCGACGCCCGCACAATTGTAAGATGAGTATTTAGCGAATATAAATTAGAATTTAAATCGACAGAAAAATGCATTTATATTTAGAGCTTAGATTTTAGATTGAATCTTAGATTCTACTCGACAATATAACAAGAATTTTTGTAATTCGCGTGTGGTCAGTGGGACTATGCCATCATGTTATAAAATGGAGAGACAAAGGTTGGAATGTTGATAAATGAACACATGATTGCTAATTTTAAAATCGACTCTGAATTTTTTCTAATGATAATTAGTTTGTTTTTTATCAATTATTTATTTTTATGCGACTCCTCACAAAAGCGCCCCTGTCTGTACAGTGTGAAGAGAGGGGAACTATGTCGCCACCCGGTTAGGCAGCATTATGAGGCGGGTTAAGATAGACTGTAGGAATGGATTTATTAATGCGGGTCTTGACATTCTTGTCATTAAGAGGCCCAGATTATATGAAGGAGGAAAATCAGATGCCGGTAGCTGGTTCCACATACAAACCAACTTACACAAAAGCGAGTCAAAGAAATGACCTGTTCTCACGAAGTCAGCATGAACGGTGAACTGGTGTTACGCTCGTGTCCGTCGAACTCTGCACCGGGGATCAATGCTGCTAGCTTCTAGGAGCAGACTCTATTAAAATACCTGTAGAACAGACTCAATAGAGACTGTGCTGTAGAGATGGCAGTCGGTCTGCTAACAACGGATTGTCAATAAAACGGACCGCCCTCCTTTGCACAGAACCAATTTGGTTTATCAAGTGTTTTGGGGCTCCAGCCCAGAGGTGGCTCCCAAATTCAACTGTTGGACGCACTTGAGATTTCTAGAGGGTTAACAGCTGGTCACCATTGAAAAATATGCCAGCTCTATACAAGACGCACACTTTCTTAGAAGCCAGATTGTCTCGGTCCCTGATACGTTATTTTGCTATAGATGGCGTTGTCTCACATTTATGAAAGGGGAGGAGATGGGCAAGTAGAAGGATGGGTCAATAGAAGTAGTTGGTTAGTTCATATTTTGCCTACTTAGCCTACAAAAAAAAAATCTAAATTAGTACTATCAACAAACCACGACTTTACACGTGAAAGTCTAACTTGTCGGTTATACGGGGTTAAAGATCACCTCACCGTTGATATCAAAGCATATTTAGTACTATTTGAACTTGCTGGAACAATGAAAAATACGTTGGTATTACACGAAATATATTATGTTGAATTATTTGCATATTCACAAGTAAAGTTCCATTGCTCATAAGTTACTTTTACTCGGGTTATTAAATTTATTACGTCATATTTCTAGAACTGACAATTATTTAACACTTATTGAATAATTATGAATTAAATAACCATCGGGTTCATAAGATAACAATTAATTACATGTTATTATAATCCGTTTCTGGAAATGTGACAGTGCACAAATTGACACTTAGTCACTCCAAAATTTGCGGTCGGCATAATCGAAAAAAAAAACGATTGTTAGAATAGTCAGGTTCTCTTGATAATGTGATATGTGGTACCTATAGATATCGCACGCATCAAATTGGACACAGAACTCTTACATTGCTTACATCCAGCATGTTTAAAACTTGTATTTAATTTGACTTCAGAAAAGAAGAAATCATTTTCGGTTGATTCGAGTATCGGAAAATGATGGTCGGGTGGGGGTTTCCTTGACTACTGGGCTGAGTGACCACTGCCAAAATGTGAAAACTAGATAATTTTTTACTCCGAATAATGTTATCAGGAGTCACTGGTTAAAGTAATAAATAATAATAATAATATTTTGATGATTTGTATAGCGTCGTTTTTGTGCAAAATCACCTCAAGGGCGCTGTACAAATATATAATACATTTCTACAATGATCTATGTTATTATTAACTATATATGGAGATAATATACAGTACAATACTTACCTGGTAGGCCACTTGAGATTAACAATGATTCAATATGTACTAGTACCTCAATCAACAATTAATATAATAAGCAGTAATTGTTGATTGAGGTACTAGTAAATATTGAATCATTTGGCGGGTTGGAAATAAGCCGACATAGCTCAGTGGATACAGAGCACCTGACCGGACATCAGAAGGCTCGGGTTCAATTCCGGCATTTTCAATTTGTATCAGTATTTCGGATGACTAATTATTGCTTATAATTAAATAATTGTTTATTAGCAAAATTTAGATACAGGATTTTGTACATAATTGGATATAACTGGATTTTCTCTCAGGAATGGTATATTTAATTTAAGGGTATGACAGCTTAAAAAGGTAAGTTTTTAGTTTAGACCTGAATTCTGTTGGACTTGTTATGGATCTTAGTTCTGGAGGGAGTTTATTCCAAGTCTCTTAAGTCTCCTAAGCTTGCGCTTAGGTTCTCAGTCTGCCTACAGCTGATGATGTTGCTGATCTAAGAGTTGACTGCCTCACACCAGTGTTTTCCGGGACGCATAGTTCAGATATGTAGGGTGGGGCCATTTCATTGAAGGATTTAAACACCATCCAGCACAATTTGTACTAGATTCTTTCAGGGCACTTGAGCCAGTGAAGGTTACGAAGGTGTTCTGAAATGTGCGAATATTTTGAAACCCCGGTTAAGAGCCGTGCTTCTGCATTAAACACTGATTGAAGTTTGTCAATTTGATATTTTGGAAGGCTGGCATAAATGCCGTTGCAGTAATCAAGACATGAGACTACGTAAGAGTTGATAAGTAGTTTTGTTGCTTCTGTGCGAAGATTTCTTCGGACAGACTTGAGTTGTCTTAGGTGAAAAAAAAAAGTCTCTTAACACCCTGTATAGTAGACACTCATTGTCCTTTTTTCGCTAGTGTCAATAAGCAGGCGTAAGCACAATAAAATGCTGTTTCTCGGTGACTTTGCAAAGACATCACTATTAGAAGTACAGATATACATATACATCAATACACACAATACAAAGTTTTATAATACCACTATTGCATCTTCAGGAGAGGTGAAAAATTGGAAATTAAGATTGAATCCTTGAAAGCCAGTGTACTATAAGGATACATTAAAAAAATCTTTTCCCTGAATATAACTAGCTATTACGGGGTAACTACATATGATAGATTAAACTAGTAAGCCATAGCATTTTCATAGATTAATAAACACACTATCTGGTAAAACGGTACAATTTATAAAAAAACGTTTGCTAAAAACAAGTTATGACGAAAATAGAGTCGGATGGCGCACGGCAAAATTTTTGCGTAGGCACACCAAGAGTTACTGTGGTTTTCTGGTATTGGTGTAGCCGTCTAATACCGGATACCAAGACTACGGGGCTAAGCTTGTTAGTTCTTGGTACCCGGTATTAGACGGCTACACAAAAACAAAACGCAGAAAACAACATTTAGATGATTAAAGTTTAGAACACCGTATCACGGTAAAATAATCTTCACCACGATCTACACATCTGCACTGATGATGGACACCCCAACGCTGTCTGTATAATGAAGTAGAATTGACATAATAACTCGAAAATTAATCTCGTTAACGTTTCGGTTGTCTAAAGGCGACAATAACATAAGTTTACACTCCGGAACGAGGTGTAAATATACTACATGTAATTTTTACTTTTCTAGATCGGGTGGCGAAACTGTGACCCGTGGGGTCAAGAATCTTACAGCTCTGTCGTGTCAGTCATATTGTTGCCGGTTAGGAACTTTGTTCACATCCACCAGGGCATTGTGGATAGAATTCATCTGCTAGTTAAGTCTTCCATCTTTGCACAAGCAACATTTTCAGCGTATTATTATGGTAGTAGTATTTTCTCAAATATTGTCAGGTTATTCGTAACCCGCAAATATTTGTCTTCAGAAGAGAAGAAAAATAAAATATTGTAATCTCGCATAATGTTGATTATTCCGATTGGACAATTCGTAACACTCAACATAACAACGATTAATTGTTGTAACACCGGGTTTGTCTCACAAACTCTTTAAATAAATAAAAAAAAATTACAGGATCAACAAAACACTTTATTTAACAGTGAGCTCGGCTGGTTTATCTTGCATTCTGGACCTCGATCTTGAGATTGCAATAGTATTTATTATAGTCTCAATCCCTACATTATCGACAGCTATGTGCCATTTATAGGGAACTTCTTAAACTACAGGGTTTTCCAATAAGAGGTGTTATTTTGATATTCAATCGATGATTGGATCAATGGTTTCGTTGCTTGTGTGGCACGTAGCGCCGTCTTGTTGAAATTAAACGTTGTCCAGATCAATACGATCCAATTCCGGCCATAAAAAATCATTAATCATCTCTCGATAGCGCAATCCATTCACCGTAACTGTAAAAGTAAGGTCCATTGACTCCGCCGTACCATAAACCGCACCAAACAGTCACACGTTGAGGATAGAAAGGCTTTTCAACTCTTAAATCTTGGGTTTTTCGAGCCCCAGATCCGACAATTTTGCTTGTTGACGAAGCCACCGAGGTGGAAATGGGCCTCATCACTCAAGATGATTTGAATTTGATTCACTCAAGTGAATTTTAATAATTTCAATGCGTTGTTGAAGCGTGTATCGTTCCATTTTTATTAATGGCGTAGTTTCTACTTGTCAAATGTCAAAAAATGACAGCTTCAAAGTAACATCTACCGAAATAGCGGGTTATTCAAAATAACACCTCTTATTGGAAAACCCTGTAGTATCTTGTGCCATCTATGAGTACCCTCTAATACTGCACTCAAGGATATCACAGTAAGAAAATATTTACATTTACCTGTGGGTTGTTTTATTGAGCTTGAGAGAAGTAAATAATATATTTGTTTATTTTATAGGTATATAAATAAAACCTGCAAGTATTGTTAAATCAAAGTTGTCTCGTGCTTGATGTATCACTTTCAATATCAACACCAACGTGTCGGTAGCTCTACGCCATCCAGTCATTTTTACATAATAGTACTGTTATTAAAATATACACGTAATATTTTATTCCGTTAACGTTCGGGTGAGTGCTAACAGCGTAATGCACGAAGGTACTTATCACTTATTACATTTATGTTATTTACGTACTTACTGTATTTTTATAAGATTATTAAAAATCAACCCGTAAAAATAAACTTTTTAATATAATGCACCTATTTTCAATTTTAAACCTAGTTGCGCAATTTTTTGTACCGGCCACAAGCCAATTTCAGAGATTTTTTTTTCGTTTGACTGTAGATTGAACCTTCCTCTCTGGGGATTGGAGACAATCGAGCTAACGGGTAGGACCAAACCCTCCTAGATCACAAGGCCAGGACACTGAATCAAATCGGCCTCCTAACATGAATGAGAACCTGAAAATATATTTTTATTTATTTTTTTAAATCGACTAAAACATTTTAAACCTTTTTGAAAAATAAGAATAAATTGAAAATTAAATTAAAATGAAACGTTTTGCAAAATCCCATACAAGATTGGAGGCTGCTTTGAATGACGGTCCGGCCTTGTGATCTAGGAGGTTTTGATTTAATTAGAAATGAGTATACGTCCGCATGTGTATGCGTGATTGCCGCATTGATGGCATACATTGTCATAGACAACGAGTACATCTGCCAAGTTTCAGCTCGATCGGATGTCGGAAAGTCAGTTACTTTCCATTTCCAAGATTATTCTTATTATTCTAAAATTCAAACAAAATAACGGTTTGCAAATGAATCGAAAGAGAAGGATTTCCTAACGGAAATATATTTTCGTAAGAACAATACTTTTAAATTTCCTTTTTATTTTTCAACTTCTTACATTTTCCATACATTCTGATAGCAACATGCTACACTAACGCCTCCTAGCGGCAAGAGATGTGCGCCTTCGTTTTATTTCATACATTTTAATGGATTTTATAAATGTAAATTAGATAAATCGGAAAAAATAAAAATATGTCAAAGCTGCTATCAACTCTGTCTTTGATGGCTTATAAAAGTAACACAATACTTCTAATTTATTATTTGTAGATATTACTTTTTTTCATGTAATAAAGAATAACTCGTTGGATGTCTTCAAACAAGCTGAAGCTCAATCCATCTAAGACTGAGTTTCTCTGGGCAGCCACAAGACTATTCACCTATTACTATTTCTGGCAGCGATATCATCCCAAAAACAACAGTCAAACTTCTCGGTGTCAATTTAGATTCCGACTTTTCTTTTAAAAGTCAAATAAATAGGACTGTAAGCACCGGCTTTTTTTCATCTAAGACAACTTAAGTCTGTCCGAAGAAACCTTCCTACAGAAGCAACAAAACTACTTATCAACTCTTACGTAGTCTCACGTCTCGATTACTGTAACGGCATTTCTGCTAGCCTTCCAAAATATCAAATTGACAAACTTCAATCAGTGTTTAATGCAGCACTAAGGCTAATAACCGGGGTTTCAAAATATTCGCACATTTCAGAACACCTTCGTAATGTTCACTGGCTCAAGTACCCTGAAAGAATCCAGTACAAACTGTGCTGGATGGTGTTTAAATCCATCAATGAAATGGCCCCACCCTACATCTCTGAGCTGTAGGCAGACTGATAGAACCTATGCGCAAACCAAATACTAAGTTTGGTGATCGCGCTTTCGGAGTATCTGGGCCGAAGGCTTAGAAAAAACTCCCTCCGGAACTAAGATCCATATCAAGTCCAACAGAATTCAGGTCTAAACTAAAAACTTACAATTTTAAGCTGTCGTACCCTTAAATTAAATATACCATTCCTAAGAGAAAGTCCATTTATATTCAATTTTCCAATTATGTCCTAAATCCTGTATCTAAATTTCGCTAATAAACAATTAGATAATTTTAATTAAGTGTTAATCTCAAGTGACCTACCAGGTAAGTATTGTACTGTATATTATATCTATAAACAGTTAAGTAATAACATAGATCACTGTAGAAATGTATTATAAGTTTGTACAGCGCCCTTGAGGTGATTTTCGAAGAACGCAAAAAACCAATCAGAAATTTGTTTCGGATTTTGATCCCAAAAAAGAAACAATATTTAAATGTGTACACGGTTTCTGGAAACTAGTGCTACAATCAGGAAACTGGTGAATTTTTTATCACATAGAGAAACGAAAACAAAATACATATTATTTTTTTTCCATTTTCCAACTATGCTTCAACACTTTTTAAGAGTTAACAAACAGAATAACCTCGCAGTGTCCGTTTTTTTCAAATTTAACCGAAAAAATTCATCCTCAGACTCAAATGACTCGAAAACGAAAGCTCAAATAGAAAAGTTATAACATATACATGTTTACAGCATTATATTGTAATGAATAGGCTAATAGGTACCATGTAGGTATCCAATTCGCAGAAACGTCAATGTAACAATATTGTTATCTTAATATTTGAATTTTTTTTTTTTCAATATTTGTACTCTATTTATAATCTTTGTACTATTTTTTTAATATTTTGTAAAATTATTAACCTCAACACAGGCTTGTCCTAGTGAGGTTAAAAATTATAACTTTTAAAAAAAATACAATGTAAAGAAACGATAAATAAATAAATAAATAAAATAAATATGATCGATTCCAAATGTGGTATTTATTCACCTTTTACTAATTGTTTTCGTATACTGTGTATTTTCAAAATGTATAAATCACTTAAGTAGGTGCCATTTACCGACATAAAAAAACCATAATATTATTGATTGAATAAAATAACACATTTAGAATTTATTATTATTTTGCTATTGATTCTGACCATTAAAGTAATGACGGAAAAGCAATCTCACATGGTACTTAATGTTTTATTTACTGTGATTAGACAAAGATCGTTCGTGGAAAATCGTTTGTTCATAACAAATTGTATTTGTTGTTGAGCGGCGAGAGCAAACAAATTCAAAGTTCAATTTATATGAACTAGCTAACTAATGCGCCATTTTTCTTTTCTTGATTCCTGAAAACAAAATTGCAGTGAAATTATTAATGCAATTTCTTTTACTCTTTTAAAAGATCTGAATTTTAACTGATTTATATATAATTCCAAATGATTCAAATGTATCATTTGGAATTTTATATAAGTAAGTAAGTCATATCAAATGATAGTCCTGAATTTCTCGCATTGATAGGCTTTCGGATTCCATTACATAATATTAGAAGTCTCGATTCATCTCGGTGTATAAATTCTGGGACTAACTACCATAATAATATGTATATAATAATAGTACGCCCAGACTAATAATGGAGGTAAATAATTATGACGAATGAATACAAAAGATTGTTACTGGGGCCGGGCTATTCAATTTTGTGTAAAAAGTAAGAAAAAACTAAAGTAAGTAAAAAATTATTATAAACAATAATTACTGGCCCAACAAAAACACCAAAATAAGTTGAAAAAATCTTCCGCCGCTAACCGATTGCCGGTAGGTACATTATTGTGTTTCAGACCAATCATAAATTTGTTATCCTTTGTGATTTGCATAAAAACCTTGTCTTATAAACAAAATTTATGATAATAATAAAACTGTACAAATGTTACTATTCCTCCATTCTAGTAGTAAAACCTTCTAAAAAGGGCAATGATAAATTGAACAAATAAACATAACCGGATAATGCTAATTAGGTTTAGCACAAGCAATACAAATGGCTGATTCTCAGTGACGTTTAAATCGCTGTATAAATGTGCACTAACATACACAATTCTCGTGTGTTTCATTTCAGTATTTAGCATTGGGTCACGGAAATGGACGTCAGTTTAAATTTGGTACATAATCTGTGATGATTTCTCTCCCAGAGTTTATATGTACCTACATAAATAATATCCCGTTTGCCAAAAGTGTATCCTCTTGATAGTTAGGTGAATAAATTATACTATTAAGGCGTCACATTACCATAAAAAACTTTGGTCCACTTTTTATTTTAGACGGTTCGGATTCATCCTAGCTACCATCTTCACATTCATATTTGGTTGGATCGAAAAAGTAGTACAAAGTTACAAGTTTTTAACTCATCAGAGCCAGAGTACATGCGAAAACCAAATATGTACCTACATACACTTGTTGATTTCTTAAAACATACTAACTTGGGTTGTCTTTGTGTGCGTTAGTTAATTCGGTGTGTAATCTGGCTCACCAATTTTCTTTGAATTTAGGTGTTGGAATCAGTTGTGTGAAGTATTCAGACAAGCGATATAGTACCTACATATAATATAAAAAATCAGACTATCCTGTGATTTTTCACTGAACTACGCTGGTCAAATCTACAAATTTTGGTTCTCTGTGCTGTGCGATAGTGAGTTCTCCATGAAATCTGGTTCAATGAACTCTAATTGCCTTTCAATGTAGGTGTCACACAGAATGTTTGAAGAATTCGAACCAGCAATAATGTACCTACCTATAATACAGGGTTTTCCAATAAGAGGTGTTTTTTTGATATTCAATTGTAAAAGAACAATGGTTTCGTTGCTTGTGTGGCACGTAGCGCCGTCTTGTTGAAAGTAAACGTTTTCCAGATCAATACCATCTAATTCTGGCCATAAAAAATCATTAATCATCTCTCGATAGCGATCCATTCACCATAACTGTCCAATGACTCCGCTGGACCATAAACCGCACCAAACAGTCACACGTTGAAGATAGAGAGGCTTTTCAACAATAACTCTTGGGTTTTCCGAGCCCCAGATGCGACAATTTTGCTTGTTGACGAAGCCACCGAGGTGGAAATGGGCCTCATCACTCAAGATGATTTGCATTTGATTCACTCAAGTGAATTTTAATAATTTCAATGCGTTGTTGAAGCGTGTATCGTTCCATTTTTATTAATGGTGTAGTTTCTACTTGTCAAATGTCAAAAAATGCCAGCTTCAAAGTAACATCTACCGAAATAGCGGGCTATTCAAAATAACACCTCTTATTGGAAAACTCTGTATAATATTTTTAACGGAAAATTATTTAATTGCCATCTCAAAATTGGAACTGATAAGTCAATAATCAAAAATCCTTATCCTTTATGCTGTGCATAAAACCTTGTGTTATAAACATTAGTTTATCTTTAAAAATTAAGAATCGAGAAAGAGTTTTCCACGGGTCTTTTTTAAAATGTGAGACCGCACATGTATATTGTGAGGCTGAATGTAGCGGGAGGAGAATGAGATGGGAAAGAGGAAGATGGAGAAGTACATGGCTATTCAGATTTGGTAACCAAACACGGTCAAAGCCATTATAAACAAAGTTTAAATTCTAAAAAATATGATATAGGCCCGGAGGAAAATTATTTTCCTCGGGGCCTCCTGTGTGGATGTAAAAAAGCTCTTACATACGAAATAACAGTGTGTAAGAAAATTTAGTATTTTTTTAATATTTAGAAATCAAATTAACCATCACGCCGTTAGGCAGAGTGGACAGACCACCAAACAACTCGGTCTTAGCATGCGTAATATATGTTATTCCGACTCTTGACATGACCTGACTCAAGTATCTGGTTTCTTTGATCGTGCCATGCCTTCGCCAGACTTCTTCTAGGTAGAAGATATAGGAAGAACATCATTATCATTAATCTTCCTTATTTATTAACTCTTGATAGGCCAAGATGCCAAACAAAACGTCTGTAACCAAGTGGGTCTTCCGACGACCCCGTGCATTTTTCTGTCTTATAGGCTATTAAACTTTAGAAATCCCAATTGTTCAGTCAATTATTAATGATAACTTATGTATTTGATTTGTCAAATATTTGAGCTAATATAAGGAGGATAGTAATTTTGGGTACTACCTACTCCCCCACTTAAAGTTGACGTTGCCTGGCCGTTGCCGCGGGAATTATAAAAGCCCTCGTTACCTTTAACCACAGACATAGGAATTAATAGACGAGAAGATAATGGCGAGGGGTAAAATCAACTGTTGAAGAACGAAGGGCGTAAGGCTGACTGTGATTCGTCAATAAATCAATCTGACAGTAAATAGGCATCTCGCATTATAATATCACCATTTACTTCTTAAAAGTAAAATCTGCTTTTGAATGAATAGACATTTTTACATGGGAGCGCAAATTACTCGCCACGTTATGAACAAATTTGCGAAGTCCAAATTCGGCAAAGTAAGGCAGCTTCTATTTTCAGAGTCGTAGTTAGTTTCAGAGTATTTAGTTAAGACACTTTTATAAATGTTCATAATTTACTTCCCAGCAACCAACCAGCTTTGTGTTTCGCGTCCAGACGTTTCTCGATGTGATAGTATAATATGTTTCTAAAACTGATCTATATTATACGATGTGAATATGCTTAAAATAAAGTAAAATAATGCTTATATATGGAATGTAATACGACAATTGGGTTTATTCTCTTTTTCACATCTATTTTTACAAGTTTTCATAGTACAAGTCAACATTTTGCCGTGTTATTTCGTAAAATGAACCGATGATGCCTCGACCATAGTTCGCACAAGAATGATGACGTCACGTTTTCAGATTTCACTTGAGGCCATACGCGAGCACAGCCGGTTCCAATGGAACCGGTATGGGGAGTGGGGATAATACGCTTTTAATCACTTAGGGCAGGTCTACTAATATTCATATGTCTATGCCTTTAACGAATTTATTCGGTGTTGTTGTTTTTTCGCATTTATCTTTTTAGTTTTTCCGTGAACATATTTTGGTCAAGACATTAATTTCATTGAAGCCAAACAACATCGATATCCGGAACACCAACGTATTAATCAATGATTAGACTAGTCAGATTATGACAATGTAAACACATAAAGAAATTTACAATTTCTTTAAATAATATCGGTCCAACAAGGAAGAGGTTACATGTTACAACTGACCTATCGGGTTAGTAGTTGAATTGTTCAAATCGTCGGGTTCGCACCCATGTGCCGTGGGTTCAGTCCTCCACTATTTCAGAAGCAACATTTTCTGTTTTTGATCATAGTAAAAATTAAAAATTGTCAAATAAGTATAAGGCTCCATAAAAATCATCCAACTGTTATTATTATTACTCTTGAGCATATGAGAGATCGTTTATTAAGTGAATCGCAATATGAAAAACAACCTCTTTCCATTTTCCCACCCCCCAAAGCAAATTTTGATAATGAGTACACTTGACATAAAAAATAATTGGAAAATTGCTCTACATCTGATTTCTAAAAACTTTGCTAAAGTTCGGGCAAGCCAGGGGACTAGTTTTAATCTAGTTTTAACACGTAGTTTTATCTAAATATCTGCATTACATATTTCTAGTTTCATTTTTGTGGGCTACTAAGACCCTTAAAGCTCTTCCAAACACAAACAAGAATAATAAAAAACGTTCTTAACAGGCAATTGGCAATTAAAATAGCTTGTGTGCTTCAATTGGTATAAAAAACTGTCGAAATAAATCATAACAATCGTAAAATAATAACTGATGCGTATCTATCTTTATAGATAGGGTGTGCAATCCCGCATCCCCCAATCCCGCGGGATTTCAGGAATATTTCATTCTGTGGATTTGCGAGATTGAAAAAGTTACATAAAAAACATGCTGTCTTTGATTTAAACGTACCTGCGAGTCGAATCACGTGATAATCAAGCTCCAGATTGCCCAGAAATCAGTACCTACGAAGTTTTTACGATCAAATATTTACGTCTTCTTCTTTGTAGTCTTCCTAAAAGGCTTATTCTGTTACGTTTTCTACGCCGTTTTATAATACTAGTAGTACCAAAGATGGTTGATCTCAAATGATTTTGGAGAGTCCTGTCAGTAACAGTTATGTATCAATATTTTTTAATATCCTTTTTTATCAAAGTCTTGAATACATATTATAACATTTTCATTATCTACTAATATATTATATATTACTAGTTCCAAAGATGATTGATACAAAAAATCCTTGGTGTTGCCTTTCATTGTCTTTTTAAAATATACTTTTTACATAAAGTTTACATAATAAGTACCAGTTTTCAATTTATCTATTTAATATCCCTTAATAAAAATATTAAATTTTTAAATTATATCTCGCAATCCCACGGAATTTGAATAACATGCGGGATTCGCAAACTCTACTTATAGACGACCTACGATTCGCCATGAAAAAACGTTATTACGTAATCTCAATATTACGCGGCGTAGAAGTATCTAGTTCTTGACCGGTTGAAGACCTCGATCATTCGGCCTAAGCTAAGGCCGAGGCTCATTAAATGTATCGACTTGCTGTGAGTTACACAGTACACACCGGCCGTAATTATCTACTGGTATTAAAATCTATTTGTTGGAACTAAGTAGGTTGATAGATACGTTAGGTTTGTTTTTTTATGTCTGTACGTTATGTTGTAGTAGGGAAGACGATTTTTTTTAAATGACTAGTTTTGTTTTTTTTTTTTAATTATTTTTCCATTTATGTTCACAAATCACTTGTTATAATCTACATTTTATCTTGAGGTTGAAGTCTTATATGAGAGAGACGTCACGAAAGCGATACAACCGTACATATACATAAATAGTGTTTGTCTGGTATCTTAATATTATCACTTGTTATCCCAGAAAATACATTGTGTTACTTACTGTAGTCCATGACTATTATTGAGCACTCCATTTAATTTTTGGCTGGCTCTCAAGGAATTTATTAACTATGGTAACCCACAATCTCTGATACAGAATCAGTAATCTTACCGATATAGATCACAAAACTATTTCCATCATGAGCTATCGAGCTTGTCAAAAGCATAGAATAAAGAAGAATCCAAAGATGCCTTGTGGGCGTGTTTCGTGATCCAAATATTTGCCTAAACGAGTCTTAAATTTCCAATACAAAACTGTGTTTCCGAAATTCAAATGCAATGGAGATCTACGATGTCAGGCGAATAGAGTAATAGAAGTGAGATAGAGCGCTTAGCTATTGGGTTTGATCGAATATTTGTTTCAATTCAAATTTGTGTGTAAGCAATGAAACGAAACGTTGTTTCACATTTTCAAGGGTTAATTTGAAGAAAAAAAATCTTAAGATGGATTTGTATTTTATTTTATTGGTTATTAATATTATGTATTAACTTCACACACCCCTGGAAAATAAAATCCACCCAGGGGAAATATCTCCCTCAGGGCAAATGTCATCTTTGGGGAAGATCTGTGCAGTGTGGAGAGTGATTCGGAGGACAGGAAAGTGTAAACATCGCTGTAAAAATCTTGAATTTCCGTGCTTTGCGTTAAGCACTCATTCCCAGTAACTACAAATAATAATAATACTAACCCATTTACTAAGTGTTTGACTTCGGAAAACCCTTTAATAATTATAATATAACCCTGAGCAAGATAGTTATCTTCTATTCAAGTTCTGCGAATATACCGCTTCTTACTTGTCGTATAGGGTTTTTTCTCATTAATTCAGAGGGTAATAATTACATTTTTCGGATTACGTTGACCTTAGAAAACCTGTTAAAATTTGGCTAGAGGGCTAGTCGGTCATTGATTTATGAATGTTTATGTAAAAAAAATAATAAAGCTATCAAAGCAATCATTATATTGGCGGTCATTACATTGATCTTGGAGTAACGATCTATTGCAAAACTCAGTTGCGAACAAAAATATCTACCAGGTGCGTTTCAAATACGTAACAATCAATACACATATGTATATTTGTTTTTTGAGGGGAAAATATTCAGTTGCATACACATTTTAAGGGGAAATATTCACTAGCATACACATTTTGAAGGGAAATATTCAGTTGCATACACATTTTAAGGGGAAATATTCACTTGCATACACATTTTGAGGGGAAATATTCAGTTGCATACACATTTTGAGGAGAACATATTCAGTTGCATACACATTTTCAGGGGAAATATTCACTTGTATACACATTTTGAGGGGAAATATTCAGATGCATACACATTTTAAGGGGAAATATTCACTTGCATACACATTTTGTGGGGAAATATTCAGTTGCATACACATTTTGACATTTATTTATTTACGCCCTCTGGGCTCTTACATAAAACCATTATAAATTAACATTGAAGAAGATAATACTTATAAATTTAAACGATAGATGAAAGAAAACAAAACACAGAAAAAAAATTACGGTCACAACTAGGAATCGAATCTAGGATCTTTTGTCGTACCTACTGGGCATCTTTTTATTCTTCTGAATAAAATTTTAGTATAGATTTTTTTTAAAATTAAATAGTTTATTTTATATGAAAAAAAAACAAAGAACAACTAACGAAATCTCGTGTTACGATTTAGTACTCTGAACGTTATTAGCTTAGTTAAGTCAGATGCATCCATTATTGTGACCAAATGGTGGCATTGTATTCTAAATTACTTCTTACCAAGTCAGTGAAGAGAATTTCGAAAGACTAGAGTGACGTACAATATTTTACTGTCCTAAAAATAAGTAATATTTATTGTATACTTGGTTGCATCAACCGTTGAAGTAATATTGATTGTTTATTTGGTTGCGTCAACCAGTGAATTAATATTGATTGTTTACTTGGTTGCGTCAACCAGGGAAGTAATATTGATTGTTTACTTGGTTGCGTCAATTTGGGAAGTAATATTGATTGTTTACTTGGTTGCGTTAACCAGTGAAGTTTCCGCTAGTAATTAATAATGAACTCGTATCATAAGTAATTTTGGAGATCCCCAAAGAATTTAAGGTTTGTGAATATAAAAGACGGGAAAGAGAATGGAAATTGAAATCATAAATTCTAAAAAAGACATGCCTGTCATTGACGGCCTCCGTGGTCCAGGGGTAAGGCTCTCTACTAGCAAGCCGGAGGTCCTAGGTTCATATCCTGGCATGCACATATAAATTTTAAAATAGGTACCTATCCTAGCTATCACAAATAAAAACTCTCAGTGGCTCGAAACATCCAAATCGCCTCAAATTAGTTTATAACTTGATAGCTTGGACGTATATTATATTATGGTAGAATTCATGCTTTGAGACAAATTACAACATTGACAGCAAAGGAAGCTTTTTCAGTTGGTTGACCGATCGTCACATTTGACGACGTTGCAATTAAGCATCTGACCACGCAAAAAGCGCGCTATATTTTCGTGGCTCGGCCTATTTAAGCATATCGCTCCCCATTCATTCCATCTGCAGTGTATGGTGAGCGATATGCTATAAAGCATGATGCATATAGCATAATGTGTCGCCTACCTCAAATGATCAGCACCATTTTTCAAATATTTTGGCATTTGAAGGTCTATGTCAACCGCTAATTTTTGCCCTGTCACCGTTTGGTTATTTTTAGGTTACCGAGATTCCCTTTATGTTCGTACTCTTAATCTAATCGATCAGGAAACCAATAACATACCTACTTGTTTGTACCTTCGTTAATACATTCTATTTTGCTATTTTTTTAGTTTTTTTTATTAACAGTATGTATTTTGTCTTATTGTTTGTATCTCTTCGATCAAAAGATAGTTATCTTATTACTGTTTGTTCAGTATACAAATATTTTTTTCGTGCGATCAATTTGAATTCAGTTCATACAACATCCGTATTATCTACGATCTATCTCTAGAATACATGTTATTTTTGAGTCCTAATATAATACGCGTATTATGAATATTGATTGCTTCTTATGATACGCCTCACAAAAAACACTGTTGTAAATAATCATGTATTTGAAATTAAACATTACAGTAGCCAATGTTCCCTCCGAGGTGTGGGAGCACATATTTTAAAAATTGTCCGCATGGTGACCGGATAAATCATCACAATGATAATTCATCACATCTTTAATAAGTTATATAAAGTCATGGAAAGTGATGAAACAAAAACTTTATTAACTGGGTTAAGTAGGTTAGGTTAGGTTAATTTTTTTTTTTTCATAATTTCTAAAGACTTTATATCACTTTTTAAAAGTGTGTTGAGTTATCATGGAACCGTCCGCACACATGTTTTCATCTTCGGCACACATCTGGAAGAATATAACGTGTCACTAGTTTTTGTTTTGCACTAGTATATACAAATATGATCGAAATTATTTTATGATAGGTTGTCAGGGTTCGCACAATATGCCACACTTTATGAATTATCCCTTGTTTGAAGGTTATTCCTTCCTGTTATTTTAATTTTATTTTTTTGCTTGCACAGAAGTATAAACAGCGGTACTATCTTTTTTACTATGACTGAATGCAAAACAAAGTGAGTTCAACCAAAAACAATAGAGAATGGAAATTTCAGCATAAAAAATATTTTGAAATAATTAAAAAGGCATAAATTGTCATAAAACTTGATTTAATAATCACACGAAAATCAACACTGAAACATTTCATCAGAGTCGACTCTTGAGACGAGTTTTTTTCAGAAAATTTTAACAATTCATCAAATTTCTAAATTAATTTTAAAATTCTGTGAAAGTCCTATTGTAAAAACCCGTCCTTAGGATGGGATGTTTCAGTTACACGTTTTGTGAAAGTTCTATTCTAAGTTCAGTTGTGAAACGCAACTGGCCCATACTGATATAATAACAAAACTTATTATATCAGTATATAATAAGTTTCCAGCGAAGAGCTTCCACAGAACCTGAAAATGTTCATCGAAATTTGAACAATTCATCGAATTAAAACGTTCATTTGCGAGTTCTGTGAATGTCCTATTCAAGTTCTGTTATTATATCATTATGGGCAAAATACTTGACAGAACTGAAATAATAACAGAACTTGAAAACTGACTTTGAAATTTGAAAAATTCATCAAATTACAATGTTGACTTTCACGTTCTGTGAATTATATCATTATAGGGCAGTTGTTTAAAAAAACTGAAATAATAACAGAACTTAAATAGAACCGTCAAAGAACTTAAAATCAACTTTGAATTTTATATTTTCTATTATTTTCTTTGGCTCTCTTAGGAACACCGATAAGCCATTCCTTTCCAGCCACGTGAAAAGTCTTTAATTTGAATCACATCCAGGCAGATAACCAGCAAAAGTCTGGATCACCCCGGGAAGTGAATACAGAGGGCATTTGTTGACCACATGTTCGATGGTCTGTACCGCACCGCATTCACACATCGCCGACTCTTTAAGACGCCACTTAAAGGATAAGTAAAATAAACGGCCATTATTTTGACCAGTTAATATTGTGATATTGACATGTCACCTTCCCGTGCTTATTCTAAAAGATCAAGGTAATATTACATAAAGTGCCATATTGTTCATACACTAGGCATATTTTATGCAAAAATACACTAGGCAAATGGTAACAATGGGTAGGTAATGCATTATTACGCGTGTGACCAAGACCTGGATTGCATTCCAAATAATTAGGACATATTTATTTATGGTTATTATTTATTAGGATGCAATCAGATATGAACTACCGCTTAATCAATTAACACGAGGCTGATGTCAGCAAATATAATTGAGCGAATGTAAAGTTAACCCCTCGCGAACGTAGAGTCAATTTGTTAGCTTTTCGGGACAGCTCATATGGTCTCGCATAGAAATCGCTGTCTCTCTTACTGTCACGGTTAGAAATAGGATTTAAAGGTGTAAGAAAGAGAAAGCACCACGCTTTATATTTAAATCTAGAAGTTAGAAAATTATGAATTTTTTATTAATTATTTTTATATGAAACGACTAAAAAGTTAGGTGGCAATAATTTTTATAATTTTTTTAATAAAATGGGTGTTTTTTGTTATCAAAAATTTTTGTTCAGTATTTAAACGGGAAAACGTAAGTGAGTCATTTTAAAAACTTTTTAATGTTTGATTTCAAAAGTTGAATTTCTCGGATACACTCAGAAATATCCCATTTCTACACACAAATTTTCCCACATTCTGACAGCGTCTTAAAGAAATATAATGTTCAATATGCCAGAAGCCTGAGGGGTTAAGCGAGAGATTACCCCTTGCACTTAGCGGTATTCTTGCAGCGGAGTTAAAAATGCACTGGATTCTTACGCAGGCGTCGTTGGTGCAAGCTAAGTGCTCCATCATTTCACTAGCCACGTTATTCGCTTATATTAATATATTAATGATTGTAGTAGGAGTTTTTCAAAAATTATTGTAGTTTTATTTTCCGGTGACCACACAAGCATCCCTACAGTGTGGAGCCAGTGAGACTATGGCATCCTCAATTGGGGTATGTTGTGAGGTTGAAGGAAACGAGGAGGGGAAGTAGTTTGGAGAAGTACCTGACTTTTCCTATCCGGTCACCAAACACGGCCAAAGTCATTTCAAGCAAAATTTCATTTCTGAATGGTTGTCTACCAGTGCGATACGGAGTGTATTCTATGTGTACTCTGGAACTATATATTATTTTAATTGAGTAAACTGTGAAATAACATAAATTAATCAAATAAAATTTACTTGCGCACCCCGGGATTTGAACCCGCGACTACTCATTATTATTATTATTATTTTTAATGTAAATTACGTGAATCACAGTGCAAAATCAACTGCCAACGTATAGAGTCAGTGGAGTTACGTAGTGTCCAATCAGTTGTGAGGTTGAAAGAGATGTAGAAGTTGAAAGTTACCAAAGGTAGCAAAGGTTACCTGGTTATTCAAATCTGATCACTAAACTAGGCTTAAGCAATTTAAAGTGACGTTTCAATTCGCAATGTCGTTCTTTCATTAATGCAATAATGGAGAATCTTTCAGAAGTATCGGTCGCCTGCAACAGTGTTAAGAGGAAGCTATAAGGAAAAATAAGTATATTCTTGGTATCGCTTGACAAACGGAGTTTAGAAACGTTCGATTTCAAGCACAAAACTGTTTTTTATTTATTTTGTAAATATTTTTATAAGAAAGAAAAAAAGTCCATCGAGTGAAACTGTCACAGATAATCTTACCTATAATACTGTATTTTTTAAGTTGTTTCCGTTAAGCGTTTATACAATTCTATTGAAAAGAAATATTTTTTAGTAGTTTACATTTATATTTTTTATTGAGTAATTTTTTATTTTTTTGTATTCTACTCAAGCGAAATGATAGGAAACCCTTCAATTTATCAAAAGCATATTTTTGGTATTCATAATGTACACCAATTCGTTATAAAGATTAATCAAAATAGTGATTTGGCATTAAGCTTCGCCTTAAGCTGTATTTTACGATAAACCCTTTACGGGCGGAATTACCCGAAAACACTTTACTAAACGTGGAACAACATGATTTCAATATTCCAATAATTAATTCTAGTGCCCACTAAAAAAACCGATTCATTAAAATTATGTGATGGTTTCTCTTCTGCAAAAATATACAGCTTTTATTATGGAAATAACATCATTCCGATTAACTATGTCCTGTTGATATTAGGAGACAAAAGTTCCCATGTGGTTTTTCTAATTAGCAAATTAGTTTTATTATAAATACCTGAATTTCAAAGATATACTCTAACATTATCTTTTCTAATTATTGAAAAAAAATACAATATGGAACGTATAATTTCGCAATTTTTTTTTACGGTTGAATGGATGTAATTCAAAGCTCCTAATCTCAAGATGGATATAACGTTACACGCAGGATAATGAGTATAGCTAATTTGTAAAGAATCCCTTCAAATTATTGATAATCCGGTTAAAAAGGGGATTGTAGGCCGTTTCCTGATAAACTTTTAGTAAATTCTTCATATATTGGAACACGTGTTGACTCACCTGCTTTTACCTTGATAATATATAATGACGAAATGCGGAAATTAAGATTTTTATGAACACGTGTTTCGATATCGTGGTAATATTATCGTATTTCACTTGAAGTTTATTCATTCGTTAAGGGCCTGCAATCCCGTTTTTATCCGGATTACTAATAATTCTTAATGAATTAACAATACTCATTTTTCTCCGTGCAGGCTGAACATAGTTGCGTTATAAATATTCCAAATTTCATGACGGAAAATATCACCTATCGAGAGATTTTATTGGTTATACAGACATCTTTTGAAACCGTACAAGAGTTGCAACTGAAGGTGGTGTGGAGAGCAAGAAAATATGGTAGTGGAGGGTGGTAAAGTACCTGGCTATTCAGATCTGGTCACCAAACACAGCTAAAGCTATTTCAAGTTACGTTTCGATTCTAAATGTTGTTCTTTCAATACTGAAATACTGAAAGTATATATCACTACGGAACGTGCGTAATTATACTGTATATTTAATTTGAATAAGACAATTTAATTATTAATTATTTATTTACTTGCGTTTGCGGGGATTTGACACTGCCATCTCCGGATTCGTAACAAAGGACCGTTACCGTTGAGGTCCAGAGGGTAAGTCTGAGGCCCTAGACTGGCTCACTGACCTAGATGTTCCCCCCTAAACCCCTACCATAGGAAAGAAAGTGACGCCGTGGATCCATGGGACTCACATAGTAACACCCTCTCATCCTATTCCCACCCGTTGATATCAGCGTTGAAGAGGTTATATTTTATGTTTCTGGAGATGTGTTTCTGACTTCGATGAAGACCTTGCATGAGTTTATCACTTAAAGTCACGTGCACAAAGAACGTCAATGGAAAAATTGTTGGGAAATTACCAACTGATTCCGTTTGATATTATGAATATCCATGACAATAGAGACAACTGTAGATTAATCCAATTATGTCATTAAAGCGCCCCTGAGGTGATATTTAACTAAAATGAAATAAAAGAATATAATATACCACGGGGCCAAGTTCAATAGTTCTTGGCATCCGATAATTGACGGCTACACCAAAACTAAACGCAAAAAACGATCTTAAATTATAATGTATTAGCAACTTTTAGAGGATTGGTGTTGGCGATACGGTATCACTTAAATTATTATGTATTAGCAGCTCTTAGAGGATTGGAGTTGGCGATACGGTATCACATCTAAATATTTAAGGACAATCTTTACACATTAATGTTAAGATTTTTTATATTGTTTTTTCCCTCATAAAACACATAAATGTAACGTAAAATCAGTCAAGTAAATACAACCATCAGATGGTAATAGTAATAAGACCAAATGTGCCGCAGTACTAGTTAGAAACATGAAAGTGTATTGTCATAAGCGCTAGATAGCTAGAGGATTACGAAAGAATCCATAAAATAAAATAAAAATCTGCCCTGATGATGGATACTGTAATGCTATCCAAAACGTTGGTTAAAGAAAAAGGTAGCGAAACACGGCATAATATCTCAAACATTAATCACTATAGCGTATTATCAATTTTTTATTTAATAAAGAGGTACAAACAATCCCAGATCACGGATGATCTGATATTATTTGAATTCTTTCTAAAACCATCATAAGAGTGAGGGCACGCTGGGCCCACGTACGAAACGGCTGCATTACTATGTTATCGGGCCAACGTTAAACTTGTCCTACACACGACTCGTAAATTTGAATGCTATGAAACCATACTCAATAATAGATTGACAGACTGCAAAATAAATCTTTTTCCAGTGTTGCATGTCGAGAAAGCTGCATATTGTTCTGAAAAAGTGCATAGTTTTTATCTTATTTTGTTTGCAAATATTTAGCGTGTAGATTCCATTTTATTAAGTATGGATCAATGGTGATACCGAGGTACTTCATCTGTAAGGGCACTGATAGCAGTCATCGGAATTTAGACATGTGTGTATTATAATTGAGACCGTCATGGGGTTGAACTGAAATATGTTCAGTGTGAGCGTATTTGAATCTAACCATTTTTTACAGTGCTTATATCCATTTCAGCTTTTTTTAAATAGCTAACCCAGTGTCAGCTTCAAACGTTAAGACGGTTTCATCGCCAAAACTAACAATTTTCTTCCAAATATAGATTTTTCGTAAGTCGTTAATATACAACAGGAATAAAGACGGTCCTAATATGCTTCCTTGTGGTATACCAGAGTTAGTTAAGAACTGGTTGATAAGTATGTTATTTATTTTAACTTGTTGCTTGCGTCCATTTAGTTAGTTTTTGAAAAACGGTGGAGAGAACCATCGGGAAAATAGAAATGAATGCTCTCTATGCTAACCGGGTTTTCAAATCATATATGAATCAGTCCGAAGAAATGTGTAGCTGACTTTTTTCTGACTCTTAGATAATTCATTCCGAGCATACCCAAAAGAAAGTCGGTAGGATTGAGACACGGGTAGTAGCCAAACTCCTTCATTTAGAGAAATCTCATGAATTAAAAAATCACTGCGCAACATCTTACTAAATCTACTAGTTGCTTATCTCCTATTTTACCAAAAAAAAAAACGAACAACAAAAGTCATAAATGCCAAACACCAAAACCAAAATCAAATCAACTTATTTTTTTTCACACGTCCCACGCCGATCAGCCAGACAGCGCAGATTAACATTGTGTGGATATTTTCATATAATATGTTTGGATTGTAAGTTGTCCAGATATCTTAAGAGCAACGGATGCACGGCTTTTTTCATACAAAACTTTAATTTGGATTTAAGCCCATAATGCCCTACCAAATTTAATATTTGTTTTATTCAAAAGATTTAGCAAATAGTTATTACGGATAATTTGAGTTACTTTGTTTATTATTTATTTTAAATTATAAAATAAAGGCCATTTAATAAATTAAATTTCCATGATTTTGGAGGCAACTGTGACAGTTATTTTTGAGTGATTTAGAATTATTAAAAATATTAATTTTACTTATTAAAAAAATCAATTTTATGAAAATAAAATTTAAATTATAAATGACTGATTTACGTTGGAACACATACTTGTCGTGTGTAAATAATCATTTCTCTAAAATATGCCTTTTCATTATGGTTTAATTTATTTTTCATCATATATTAATTACAACAGTAGATGGGACAGTATTATTTTTTAATGTCAAAGTTACCTCTAAAACCAAACCAATTTGAGTTACTTAATGGTCTGTATATTATAATTTCGTAGGGTATTGTAGGATCTATTCCAAATTAAAATTTTGTATGAAGAAGGTCGCACAGCCGTTCCTCTTGATGCGTTGCGTACGTTGCGTACGTTGCGTACGCAACGTAAAATAAAATACCACCATGTAACATGTTGCCAGTACAATGATGGTGGACTTATCTAGAAAATGATTAAACTCCCGACGCTTGGTTGCTAATTAACCTGTATTTATATAAATAATTATAATAACTTCCAGTTTTCATCAATCTTAATCAATTAAATTAAATTCTAATCGTTTTTTTTTTTTTTATTTTTATTTTCTAGATTCTTATATTCCATGAAGTGGTGAATCATTTAAATTTACTGAATTTAAAGTTAATGTTCTTTATACAAATAGAACGGCGTCATATGCGCCTCACAATTTTTACCTCATATGGGTTTATTCAAATATTACCTGGCTTTTATAGACTTAGAGGCCTTGTATTTTCTCGGTAGGGAAAAAATTTGTTACCTAAAAACCCTACTAAAATTGCATGTTTTCATCCAGCATCAGCACCACCAGCGACCGACAGCGGCCATATACTACATACGTGTCTGTTTGTGTTGTGTTGGGAATGGGGGGAGGAAATTTCGGCTGCGCCCTATTGTTGGGTTCCTTCCGCATTTGCCGTTGGGAGTAAGGAAAATCGCAGAAAACCTTACCCGGAAGGAGCGGCCGAACGTCAACTTGAAACGTATACGGCCTTCAGTAACATCGGTATATGATGTCCTGCATTTTTTGAGATGTGTGTGTGTGTGTCTGTTTTTATGTTAATATATACTTATGGGAGGATAGAAAATAAACATACATATACATACAAATTATAAAAATATTATATAAATATATAAATAGATATATAAACATTATATATTTAGGAGGAAAGTCGGGAGTTTAGGAAATACCTACTGCTCGCTATTCGTCCGCGTCTGATTCTGGTATGTGCCATATGTGGTCATGGTCCATGAGGATGTGTTTAGGTAGTCTGTGTGTGTATTTGAATGTCAGGTCGCTCGGAGCATTGTATTGTCCTATGTCTCGTATTAGTGGATTTTTACTAAGTGTGAGTGATTTGTAAAAGCGTGCAGTCAGTCTGTGTGTGAATTCGTATAGTGTTGGAATTTGTTCTCGTTCGTGTAATCTCTTCAAGTTTGTTCTGAGTCTCGTGTTGTATGTGATTTTGATGCAGAGATTTTGAAGTGTCTGTAGTTTCTTGTGGTCTGTGTGTGAGATGCTGCTCCATACGGGAATCGCATACGAGAGTACCGGACGAATGAGCGAGTAGTAGACGAGGAGTTTGGTTTTGGGAAGTAGCGGACTCCGTCTATTGAAAATTGGCTTCATCATGCCGATCGCTTTTCGCGTGCGCGCGTGCATCTTTGCTTGTTGAGATTTCCAGTTGAGGCGGGAGTCCATGGTCAGGCCGAGATATGTAACTTCATCTTTCCATTCAATGCTGTGTCCTCCCATTTCGATGTTGAAGTCAGGTGTTCTATTTATACGTTTTCTCGTGAACATGATGGCTTCGGTTTTCGCCTCGTTCAGTTTCAGGCGCCATTTCTTGTAGTACTCTACGAGCGCGTCGAGCGCCCTCTGTAGGTAAATCGCGGCCATGTTCGCTTTCAGCGAGGAAACGTATAGTTTGACGTCATCTGCGTAGATAGACAGATTGCATCTCTCGTCTCGGGGGATGTCGTAGGTGAACAGAATGAAGAGAAATGGTCCCAGTAAACTTCCTTGCGGCACGCCTTTTGGAATCTCACGCATTGAAGATAACACGTTCCTTATGAACACTCTGAACGATCTATTTTTTAGGTATTCCTGTATCAGTCTCGTTAGGTATATGGGCGTGTTGGTGCGGTGCAACTTATGCACGAGCCCGTCTATCCATACGGTGTCGAATGCCTTCTCTAGGTCGATGAGCGCAGCAGCGGTGAAGCGATGTTCGTTAAATTTTCTTGCGATGAATTCCGCTACTCTGGTGAGTTGATGGGTCGTGGAGTGCCTCTTTCTGAAGCCGAACTGCTCGTCTGGCAAAGTCTTGTGTTCGTCGTGGTGTGGGACAAGCCTGTTTAGTATAATTTGTTCAAATACCTTGCTCAACGTAGATAGTAGGCTAATCGGCCGGTAGCTTGTCGGCTGCGTTCTATCTTTATTCGGCTTTGCGAATGGCAGCACGGTCGCTGATTTCCAAATCTGGGGAAAATGCCCAGTCATGAGGCAGGCATTGAACAATTTTGTAGTGTATATGATGGCTTTTTGAGGGAGATGTTTGAGTAAAATGTTGTGAATTTGATCGCTTCCCGGCGCCTTGTTCGTTCTGAGTCGCTTGATTGTGACCGCAATCTCGCTCGGCGTTGTGAAATGAATATCTTCAGCGTTTGTCTGCTCTGCTTCGTTCAAATCTCGTAGAGAGTCAGCTACGATCCGGTCCGTAGCCGGGTCGGAAAGGCCGTCTGTAGCGGCGTAGGCTCTCTCGAAGCCGTCGGCGAGTGTGTCAGCTTTTTCTTGTAGCGACAAAGCCGTCCCAGGGCCGTTCAATTTCTGTAGCGGGGGGATTGTGAAATCTTTATGTCTCAGCGCGCTAGCCATTTTCCATAATGAATTATCCTTCGGCGTGAGCGACGCGACTTTTTTGTCCCAAAGTTCGCGCTTGAGTTCTGCGATTTCGGTCTTGATTTCCCTCTGCAGGCAGTTGTACGCTGTCTTGAAGTATTCGTCACGCGTGCGGTGGTACATGCGTCGCAGGCGATTTTTGTCCTTGATGAGCGATAAAACGTGCTCGGGAAGCTTGATCGTGTATGAATGTACTTCTTTGAGAGGAATGTGTGTGTCTTGTGCTGTTTGAAGAATCTCTGTGAGAGTGCTTGTAGCTGCGTCGATTTCTTGTGGCGAGCGCAGAGTTCCCGAAGTGAGATGAATTCGTTCGTTGACTTCCTTTTTAAATCCTTCCCAGTCCGCATCCTTATAATTGCGCTGTTTTCTGGGGGTCCTTGAAGTTGTGCCGCCTATAGTAAAGCACACGGGCAGATGGTCCGAAGACAGCTCGTCTAATGTGCGCAGTGGAGATATTGTCTTAACATTTTTCTCGAGTACTATATCCAAAGTACTCGGATATCTAGAGCGTTGCGAGTAGTACGTAGGTCTGTCGGGCGCCATTATCGAATAGGTATTTGTCTGCATGTGTGTAAAGAGCGTATTTCCGTTCGCATTACCTCTGTAGTTATTCCAGTAGTTGTGTTTGGCGTTCAAATCGCCTCCTATCACAACGATTGGTCCCAGATTGAGCAATTTATTGAGATCTTCTCTCACTAGGTTACTTTGGGTGCAGTATACGGAGATGATGGTATGCGCTCTACCCTCTATGGTGACTTCGATAATCGTGGCTTCAGCGTGCTTCAACTTCGGAGTGGGAATTCTTGTGGACGTCATTGATTGTCGAACGAATATTGCGGTTCCTCCGCCTGATCTTCCCTGTCGGTCGTCTCGGTAAATCTCGAAGCCTTGCACTCTCAGCGGTACGCTTGGATTCAAGTGGGATTCTGATAAGAGAATTATGTCTGTGTTTAATTCATTTGCCAAAGCGAGCAGTTCGTCTGTCTTGTTGCGCACGCTAAATGCGTTCCATACGAGGACTCTCACCTTCTCGGGATTAGACATCGAGGGTGGTCGTGAGGAGCTCCATCAGGACGACGAGCTTCTCTGCTCTTGATGTGCAGCGGGCGAGCTGCGATCGCATCCTCAGGAGGCCTTGGAGCAGGGCCATGATGTCCAGGTCGTCCTCTGTAGTGGTGGGCGCGCGCACGGGCTCCTGCTGTGAGCGGGGCTGGGGGCGGGGGGGCTGTGGGGGCGGCGCGGTCTCGCGCTGCTCTTGGGCGGGGGCGGTGCCTCCGGCTACGTTGGCCCATGTGCGTCCATCCGTCCTCGGCTGAGGAGGTGGCCTGCTCGGGTTCTGTTCTGCCGGAGGGGGTTGGGGCCTTCTGGCAGGTCGCTGCTGGATTGAGGCGACGTACGCTACCCGCTTGGGGCAGCCTCTGTAGTTGGCGGGATGCGGGCCTGAGCAGTTACAGCATGCGGCGGGCTCGTCTCTCGTCTTCTTGGGGCATTCTGCCGAAGCATGCTCCAGTAAGCATTTTACACACCTTGCTGTGTGCGAACAGTTTCGGGACCCATGTCCGAAGTCTTGACATCTGTAGCACTGGGTGCCGTGCTGAAGGTGATTACTCCTGTGCTTCTGGAGTCGAATGCGGCAGTGGCACAGGTATTTGACGGCCGCGCGCAGCTGTCCCATGTTGACTTCCTTATTGAAGTGCGCTAGGTATATGGGATACTCATTTGAGGCAGTCATCTTGACCACCTTCACAGCTGGGAATCCTTGCGATTCCAGATCCGCCGCGATGTCTTGTACTTCAACTAGAGGCAGGCCCTTGATCACGGCCTTCTTCATTTTTTCGGCTTCGGCCGTGAATGTGTGGAAGCCTCGCGCCTCCGCTCGCAGTCCATTGGTGAGGGCGCGATGGTCCTCCATCGTGCGCACGAAGATGTTGGCCGTGCCGCCCCTGTTATATCTAAAAGTGAAGAGCTTACCCGCCCCCAGATGTCCTTGCACCGCAGCTGTGATCTGCGTGTGTGTCATGTTCCCCAGGGTCATCACAACCGGGGGAACACGGTCTCTCCTTCCGGTACCTGCGGGGGAGAAAGAATTATTAGTGTTGGCACGCTTATTACGCGGCGCGCCGGCGCCTTCGCTTACCTCGGGCAACTCTTCAAATCGGTTGCCACACTGGAGCGGTTGTGGTCCCCGTGGGGACATGGGCCTCTTTGCGGGGTTGGACGGCCTCGTCCAGCCTCCATCCTGGGGGGCAGCCGTCTCCATCGGCTGCTGGGGCCTCGGGGGCGCCACGTAGGCCGACGCTGGGCCTATCGGGGGGCGCCTGGGGGCAGGACTGGGTCCTGTTGCCCAGGAGGGGCCTGCTATGGGCTCCGTCATCTCGGTTACGTCGGGCGTGGTGGCAGTCGTGGTGGTGGATGGTCTCCGGGTCCTTGGGTCCTCGGAGCGGGGCTGTGGTGCGGGGACCGTAAGGCGCATGGTCCCTGTCTTCCTTCGAAGCGCTATCTGATGGGCGCCGGGCGGTACCACGACCGGGGAGTCCTCGTGGTCAGCGGGGAGCATCCTCGTCGGGAACATCTTGACAGGCGGTAGTCTGTGCCTCCTCTTGAAGAGGGAGCACGTCTCTGGAGCTTGTGGGCGGTTTGCGGGGGCCAGCGTGAGTCTTCGTTGTTTAAGTATAGCGAGAAAGTGTTGCCTTGATAAAGGCAGTTGGGTGGGCGCGAGCGCCTGCTCGGTGGGCCGGTGGGATCTCTCCGGCCGGCAAAAGTAGCGGGGCCTGGCTGATTACTCAAGCCAGACAAAAACGACTTCTGTGGTTGATCTCTCTCCTGTGGCTCTCTCTCCTGTCTCTGTGCTGTCTCTATCCTCTCTCTCGTCTATCCGTGGCTCCCTCCATTCTAATCGTTTGCGTAAATTTTCTAGGTCTGTATAAATAATGATACCTTCCGCGTTGACTGTATTGCTTGACCAGTTTTTTTTCAAAACTGACCGATATTGCATGTTCAATCTTCTGGAAGTCAAGCTCGGACGAACGATAAAGCCCTACGTAAATACGATATTGACTATTTCTTCATCTATGGTCAGCTAACGATATTTGCGAGCACGGTCAACGAATGATAAGAAATATTCCAACCGACGATTGAAAAATTTTAGCGCGGCCTCTATAGTTTTTTTTTACATTAATCCCACACACCTATGTCCTATGTCATATTTGGAGATGCCGCGCGGAGGGTCTTTTCAAGTAAAGGAAGGAGAGGAAGTTCTGGGAAGGAATAAGGTATGAGGGGTGGGTAGGAATCTAGGGGTTAGTGTGTCCAGGAGTTACGGATGTATTAATCCATCGCTCCCGCTGCGGTGCAAGACGATGGGTAGCTGGAGAAGTCAAAGGGTCTGCCCAAGCTGGCCTCTCCCGATCAGGCCTACAAAACAGTAGGTGGGTAAGCGCCGTCGCCAATACCTGTACACAACTCACCCGATGAACCTGGGTACCCCTGCTAAATCACCAAAAGTAGTGAACCACTTGAGGTGGACTATGGCGGAGGTGTATCCAATAAATGGTTCCCGGGGCGGCGGTACCCATACCCGCCTCCCAAATTAAATATAGTATAAGAAGCTTTGGTTAACTGTCAATACACACGTCTTTTTTTAATAATGTCGTTTCTTACGGAAAAATTCGTTCCTTCCCAAAATTACTGGCTTATTAACGAACGGAGTTGAACTAAAGAAGCTCTTAGAATTGAAATAATCCGTTCTGGCCGATGATGCTATTTTTTTTTCACATAGCAAGTTGTGAATAAGGTCATCATTAACTATTTAACTCGCTTTATTAGTATCAAAAAGTAAATTCCGACTCCCCATGGATATTTAAGGTAGTATTTCAATTCAACATTGTCAATTTATTTATATTTTTACGTTGCTGTCTGACGTTTGACCTTTCGGAATGTCAATTCAAAGAAAATATATCAAATTATTAATATCGGTCTGGCTATTGACAGCGTGACCGTGCTCTGGAATTCGGTATAAAATCATCGGTGGTTACGCTTATCGATCCGATAGTGTATAGTAATCTATTACACTGTGCTAGGTACTGCCACTAAGCTTTACTTTGTAATGGAACCACTACGTATTTCTTTAAAAAAAATTGATGCCGAGCTGTTGTGATTCTTGACTCCGGATCTAGAGGTAGAAGGTTCAATACCCGGCATTGTGCGTTTTTCACGTTCACGATGTATCAGCACATATCCGAAAGACTAACCAGCTTTTTTACTGTACGAAGATTCTCTTTCAATCATTTTTTTTTATGTATTTTTTCAATCACACGTCGCTACTGATCACACTGCTACACGTCGCAATATTTATTATAAATTGTGTTATGTACTGGATAATACGATACTATAATCCATAACGTAATACTTAATATGCAGATATTAGAAGCATATAACCAATAGTTCTGGTGTCGCGAAGCTGCGACTCCACTATATATTTTAGAGGTGGTGTGATATGCCACACGCCCAAAGGACCAGTCCCAAACTACTCCGAATGATAGGTTATGGGACGATTTATGCATCCGACAAACCCGATGGACAGTGCAATAATCAAAGGTATAAATCTGGGCTTCTGGAGCACAAGATAAGCCCAGATTGGAAAGCAGGAAAGATGGACTCACCCGTTGATGACTATCACACGTCTCCAGGAGTATTTGTTGATTTAACTTCACAAAATATACGTTTAATCGCCCTGTCTGATATTAATTATCACTCCGAACTCTGATAAGCAACTGACACCACTTGTCAGATTTTACATGTGTCGCAACAATATTTTTATCATGGTGACATTTTGGGATGGGTAAAAGGGTAGGTAGGACATTTGCAGGATTTTGTATTGACATTACACTTGTCCAGTAAGCCTGTGGATGCATACCTAACAATCCCCTATATATTGCGCGAACATTCTCCCGGCGTTGAAAGTACCTTCCGAAATTTTAAGTACTTTCAAATAAAGTAAAGAATTAAATGTAAAACGAAGTAAGATGAAATATAAATATTCTTATCAATACGCTATTAAAATTACAAAGTTAAAACGAAAATTAAAAAAAATAATGAAATAATAGTTATTGTGTAGGCAAAGGACACAATTTTACGACTGGTCGTTTAAAGTTCCCGGAAGGGGTCCTTACGCGTGCGACACGAACCACTCCGTCTTTACCAGGGAACACCTCCTCAACAATGCCCACCGGCCAATAAAGTGGAGGCGCATCCTCTTGATGCACCAATACTATGGTACCTACTAGAATGTTATTCGCGGGACTATTCCATTTTTTTCTCATCTGCAGAGAGTGAAGATACTCTATATGCCACTTCTTCCAATAAGATTGAACGAGGTGGTCCAAAAGCTCTTTCCTTTTCAGTAGACTAATGCGTTCATTAGTCAAATCATAAGCAGGTAGATGCTGAATCGGGGTAGACATCAGAAAATGAGCCGGAGTAAGAGCTTCTGGATAATGAGAACTGCTTAATAAACATAATGGCCGTGAATTAAGTACAGCCTCTATTTGTGTCAGAACTGTGAGAAGCTCTTCATAACATAAAAGTTGAGTACCCACAACCCTATACAGATGCGATTTAATGCATTTAATATTTGACTCCCATAATCCTCCAAAGTGAGGAGCGCGGGGTGGAATCGTCTTCCATTCAATTCTCCGAATGTTAAATTCATTGCGAAGAACTTCTTTTGTTGAATTTGCCTCTAAAAAATTATATAAGTCATCCAGACAATTCTTTGCGCCTATGAAATTTGTCGCATTGTCACTGTACATACACGAAACCGGTCCGCGTCTGGATAGAAAACGCTTAAATGCGTTTAAAAAATTGTCCGTGCTTAGATCTGATACCACTTCCATATGTATAGCCTTCGTTGTTAAACAAATAAATAGACATATATATGCCTTTTGACTTTTTACCCCACGACGCCTAGAAAGGGTTATATTTATTGGTCCGGCAAAATCTACCCCCGTATGTGTAAATGCCTTTGCTTCCTGAACTCTAGCTGTAGGTAAATTTGCCATTAGCGGTATAATATTAGAAGGTGCAGTTTTAAAACAGAAATTACAAGCATGTACTCTTTTGCGTATTAGATTTCTCCCCGATAAGATCCAATAACGCTGTCTAATTATTGACATAAGGAGATGTGCACCAGTATGACAATTCACACGATGGTGAAAGTCTATAATTATATCGACAATATGATCCTGTCTTGGCAGAAGTACTGGATGTTTGTTTTCAAAAGGTATATTCGCGTTTATTAATCTACCACCTATACGTAACAAGCCATTATGATCTAGGAACGGGTTTAGTTTTCGGATTGAAGGTGAGCATAATTTATCCCTCTGTATTAATTGTATATCGGCACTAAAATACCTATTCTGTAAAGCTTTTAATACATTCATTTCAGCAATGTTTAATTCCGTGGAATTTATAACTGTTGAGCGTGATAACTTTCGCATAAATCGTAAAATATATACCACAATTCTCAGCAGTTTTGGCCATGAGGAAATTTTTAAAGCGAGATTATATATCGGAGAATTTTCCTCTATTGACGTTATTGTAAATGTATGCGATTTTTTCAATTCCAAAGCATTCTCCTCCTCTCGTGAGGGGGAAAATCTTTCGACAGGCCACTCGGATACTGGGTTCGCAGCCCAGGGCGGACCGTGCCACCAAAGAGAATGATCGACCAGCTGAGCAGGCAGTAGTCCTCGTGATAAACAATCACTAGGATTGGTAACGCCATCTATGTGATAAAAATGTTTCGCGGGTAAATTTTCCTGAATTTCACTAACTCGATTAGCTACAAAAGTTTGCCACCGGTGAGGGGACGAGTGAATCCAAGAAAGTGCTATTTTTGAATCTGAAAAAGCAAATATATCGTTTATCGAAACGCGATTTCTATAAGTATCTATAATAGATCTAAC
Organism: Hesperophylax magnus; assembly: GCA_026573805.1. Taxonomy (NCBI): domain Eukaryota; kingdom Metazoa; phylum Arthropoda; class Insecta; order Trichoptera; family Limnephilidae; genus Hesperophylax; species Hesperophylax magnus. Next base: position 2,923,472 of record JAIUSX010000184.1, on the reverse strand, counting down.
GAGTCTAGATAAAATAAGCGCAGCGCATAATTCCAATCGAGCGAGCGACACTGTTTTCAGAGGGGCCACCTTGGATTTAGAACATATCAAATTCATTGTAGTGTTGCCACCCTTATCCGTGACATGAAGATATATTACACAACCGTATGCTTTCATACTCGCATCTGCGAAGGCGATAATATTTATCGTGCAGTCCTCCTTTACTCCCAAATATCGAGGTAAATTTAAATTAGAAAGCATCGGTAATTCTTCCTTGAATTTGACATATCTATTAACAATACTTTGGGGTAGTTCCTCGTCCCATCCTACTTTCTCTAACCACAGCTCTTGTAAAAGTAATTTGGCATATAAAATTACCGGAGCAACCAAACCTAATACATCGAATAAACGAGCTATTGTGGAAAGAATTGATCTTTTACATATAGATTTTTCCTCCGTCGGACATATCATAAATCGAAAACAATCAGATATCGGATCCCATTTTAATCCTAAAATGCTACATTTATCCGAAAAATCCATTGTCGCGCGGTGCGACTCTGGTAATTGGGCCAGTAAATGAGGAGAATTACTCGACCATTTGACTAATTCAAATCCTCCACACTTGAACATCGCCATTAAATCTGTAGCCAAAGTGATGCCTTCACTTATAGTATTTACAGAATATACAAAATCGTCCATATATAAATCATTAATTGCAACTTCCGCCGCTTTCGGATAACGATTTCTTTCATCGCTCGCTAGCTGCCGTATAGTTCGCATTGCTAGGAATGGTGAACAGTTCAAACCAAACGCGAGTGAATTAAATTGATAAACTCCAATTTGTTCATCTTCGTGAAATCTATAAAGAATTTTTTGATATTTACGATGGCTTTCCGTTACCATTATACGTAGATACATTTGCTTAACATCTGCGGTTAATGCTACAGCGAATAAGCGAAATTTAATTAAAAGTGTAAATAAATTAGATTGCAAATTTGGACCTGTATACAAAGTATCATTAAGTGACAACCCTGAACTGGTCTTTGTACTTGCATCTAATACAACACGAGTTTTAGTTGTTGATTTATCTTTACGAATTACTGCGTGATGAGGAATGAAATATCCCTCATCAATATTAGATGAAGACGGAACTTCAACCCTCATATATCCCTTTTCCAGATATTCAGAAACTACTTCATTATAACTGCAATGCAATTCTGGCGAAGTATTAAATTTCCGTTCTAAATATTCATATCGACGCTGCGCGACACGGCGCGAATCACCTAAATTATTAGGATCTATCTTAAACGGTAAAGATACAATATACCTTCCCGATTCATCCCGTTGGACTGACTCGAGGTACATTTTCTCACATTCTGCATCTTCAGCACTCATCAACGACTTAATAGGCATGTCTTCCATCGTCCAAAACTTGGATAACGCATTATATAAATCTACATTGGTTATGGGGCCGAACGTCCACGAAACCTCCGGCGTACACGTAGGTATTTCACCCATTACAATATACCCGAACACTGTCTGTATAGCCGGTGGTGCATTCGTATTATGTTTAGATAAAACCTTATTCCCCAGCAGAATATATGGAAATAACTGTGCACCTAATAAGATATCAACATCGGATGGAACGTTCCAGGATTCATCCGCTAAGTTTAAACCCACTAAATGCTCACATGACTTTGTGTCAACATGTTGTGTAGGAAGCTTATCAGTTATTTTATCGACAACTAATAGACTAATTTTATAAGTATCTTCTGAAACGCGGGATTTAATTTTTAACGCAACGTGTCCCAATATTGGTGTCTCTACTGAACCAACACTTTTAACTACTGAATTATTTAAAGGAATTATTTTAAGATTTAATTCATTACAAGTGTTTAAACTGATTAAATTTTGTTGCGAGGCGCAATCAATTAAACACCTTACGGTTACTTGATTATTTTTATTGTCATAAGCAAATAACTGCGCGGTTGACAGTAGTACATTCGTAGCTATATTACCCGCAGAAAAATTATTATAATGTTTATTATTACGCGCTATTAATGTAATGGCTTCGTTTTTCGATTGACTTTCAGTATTCACCGTGCTCTCAAAATGCAGAGCGGTGTGATGTCGTTTTTTACAAATTCTACAATCCGATTTAGATGGACATTTCACAGTTTTATGTTTATCGCTTAAGCAGTTTACACATAAATTATTTAATTTCACAAACTGAAAGCGAGCATTTGGTCTTAATTCGTTAAATTGTTCACATTTAAACAATTCAACATGATCAGAATGATTACATTTCCGGCACCTATTACGATTATTATTACTTGACTTCTGTTCGACCACAGCGAATGAATGCGTAACTTTGTTTTTATTATTAACAACTTTATTATCATTTTGCCCAGTTCGTTCTAGGATTTTGACATGCGACCGAATGTATTCTATTAAATCGCTATATGTAGGTATAGCTTTCTCCCGTATAGACATTTCGAAATTTTGCACCAACTGTATATCTAATTTTTTCAGTGCAATATGTAATATTATAAAATCGGTTAGGTCATCAATACCTAATTCCTTGAGTGCAGCTATGGAAGACGCAAACCGTTCAATAAAATTATTTAACTCATTTGGGTTACTAGGTGCCAATAATTTTAAATTCAAAATATTGTTCAGATAAAAGGTACCTAGCACGCGTTTGTCCTGATATTTCTTTTCGAGAGCTTCCCAAATTAAAAAATAATTTTGTTCGTTCGGAAGTATTCCCGCAAAAACTGATAACGCCTTTCCTTGGAGTTTCCCTATCAGATATTGCATCTTCTGCGACGTATTCAAATTTTCATTTGAGTGAATGTTTAATTTAAAAGCTTCATAAAATATCGACCAATTCTCTTGATTACCATCGAACGATGGCATCTCGATCGGTGGGAGCTTAATTAATGGTAAATTATTTAACTTCTGTCGATCACGTGATGAATCTTGCTTTGCTATAATGCTTTCGCGTATAGAAACTACAAAACAGTACTTATTTTCGAATTTACTCCATAAATCGAAATTCATATTGTAATTTGAATCCTTTTTCAACTGAAGTGTATGAAATTCATCACAAAATGTGTTAAATTGTGCATAATATGTAGCTATATTAACCGTTTGTTTAAGAAAATCCTCCGAACTTCTCGTCTCCCTGTCCGCAATACTTTTCGCTTTCTCGTATAATTCATTAACACGATTATGCATCAAATTAATCTTCGATTCTACTAACTTGATTTTAATATCCTGAGTACTATCGCTAGTCGCCATGATTAATTGTATGTAGGAATTTAAACACAACAATAATTACAAATGCAACCTAGTACATACAAATTAACAAAGTATAAAGAGGAAATAATATTTATTTATAACTTTAAATATGTTAATTTTAAATACCCCGTTGGTAATCCGGCTCGAAAGAACCAAAAATGGTGTCGCGAAGCTGCGACTCCACTATATATTTTAGAGGTGGTGTGATATGCCACACGCCCAAAGGACCAGTCCCAAACTACTCCGAATGATAGGTTATGGGACGATTTATGCATCCGACAAACCCGATGGACAGTGCAATAATCAAAGGTATAAATCTGGGCTTCTGGAGCACAAGATAAGCCCAGATTGGAAAGCAGGAAAGATGGACTCACCCGTTGATGACTATCACACGTCTCCAGGAGTATTTGTTGATTTAACTTCACAAAATATACGTTTAATCGCCCTGTCTGATATTAATTATCACTCCGAACTCTGATAAGCAACTGACACCACTTGTCAGATTTTACATGTGTCGCAACAATATTTTTATCATGGTGACATTTTGGGATGGGTAAAAGGGTAGGTAGGACATTTGCAGGATTTTGTATTGACATTACACTTGTCCAGTAAGCCTGTGGATGCATACCTAACAATCCCCTATATATTGCGCGAACAAGTTCTTTTAGGTTTGGAAAAGTTATATAAAGTCATTAAAAGTGAGGCCTATAATCCTAACATTAAGTAACATAATTTTCCTAGTTTTTTCATCACTTTTCATGACTTTTATCATATTTCAAGAGTGTGTTGAATTGCCAATGTCCTGATTTGCCCTGTTACCTTCTTTTTTCATGTTTCGCAAAGAAGACATCTTGCAAGATTTATTTGATTTGTTTTGAAAATACGTGTATTATTGGTGAACATTAATGTTTTAAGATACCTCGTTTGTGCTGTGTTCCTGGACGTAAGTTTTATTATTCATAGCAGTTCCCTGAAGAAAGTGGAGTTTATCATTTTTAGAAACCACAATTTCAGTTTGATGTCACGTCATTTTGGACTTTCACTTATTTTCTTTATTTTTGTGGGATACTTTAATGAAATATTTACTTTCACAAATAATTATCTCTTAATTATTAAAACACATTTGAAATTTGAAACCCTGATGGCAATGAGGCAAGAAACTGACAGATAAAGGATGAGAGTAGACTCAATGCTGTAGAAATGAAATCCCCGAGGCGTATGTGTGATAAAACCATGCATGACCGTTTGAGAAATGTGGAGATTCGCAAAGAATGCAAGGCGTGTATGTAAGCATATTTAGTGAGATTAAGAAAGGGACACTTAGATGGTTTGGGATGGTTTTCGAATATGAAAGGTAGACGAAGACATGACACGATCAAGTGAACCAGCTACTTGAGTCGGGCGATGTTAAGAGTCAAAATAACAGAGAGTATGTATGAGACGATGTATGAATTTGAATGAGGCAAGGAGTGTATGGAAAGACGGAAAAACGGCGCAAAGAAGTAGTTACTACCGTCACTGTTAAATTCATCAACATTTTCTATTTAAATACTTTAAATGGTTGGACTGCCCTGACACTATAAATTTGCTATCTTTACATATACCTCCAAAATATACTAGACGGAATATTTTATTCTACAACAATAACTTCGCTACGAATTCTGTGTTAGAAATAATACATAGGTTGGGCAATGAACTCAGTGATGTCGCTGACATATTTAATTTAAACTTCAATACATTTAAAGCCAAATTAGTCCACCATTTTTTAAATGTAAATAATGAATGAGAAATCATTGTATTTTATTACGATTTTCTATTGTTTGTTTTATACTGTTGTTAAAAATGAAATTTGTAATTGTTATATACTTAAAAGCCCAATAGGGCGTCAATAAATAAATAAATCTCAAAAAAGAGGCAGTAATATTATTTTTATTTCATCTTATTACTAACTTATTTTCTTTAAATTGAAATTTGCATTCCTGCCAAGTCTACAGCACGGCTTGTGAATAGAGACGGCGGTGATTTAACAAATAAGCTTGTAGTGCGACAAGTTTTGCCACAGCAGAATATTTATTGCTGGTAACATTTTACGATCATCTCCGACGGGATATATTAAAAAAAAACTAACCACCTCCTCTCTATCAACTCATTAAAAAATGGTCGGCTATCCTTTCAACTAAAAAAATAATTCGATTTCGCTTTAATTTAAAATATTATGTTCATTAAAAAAACTGCTGTTAATATGTTCATTAAAATTCCACCAAAAAGTTTTTTTTGTTTTCCTCAACCCTTCGAAATATTTCCTGGGTCATAAAATTTTAGAAACAAACCCTTTCGTATATTAAAAAATACTACAGGGTTTTCCAATAAGAGGTGTTATTTTGATATTCAATCGTAAAAGATCAATGATTTCGTTGTGTGGCACGTAGTGCCGTTTTGTTGAAAGCAAACGTTGTCCAGATCAATACCATCCAATTCCGGCCATAAAAAATCATTAATCATCTCTCGATAGCGCAATCCATTCACCGTAACTGTTGCTCCAGCCTCATTTTCGAAAAAGTAAGGTCCAATGACTCCGCTGGACCATAAACCGCACCAAACAGTCACACGTTAAGGATAGAGTGGCTTTTCAACAATACCTCTTGGGTTTTCCGAGCCCTAGATGCGACAATTTTGATTATTGACGAAGCCACCGAGGTGGGAATGGGCCTCATCACTCAAGATGATTTGCATTTGATTCACTGAAGTGAATTTTAATAATTTCAATGCATTGTTGTAGCGTGTGTCGTTCCATTTTTATTAATGGCGTAGTTTCTACTAGTCAAATGTCAAAAAATGAATTAAATTTATAAAACTGCTGAAGCCGCTTATAGACGATATATTTATGTTAGTTCTGTATGGGTACTTATAATGAAAAATTAAATAATTATAATTAAGTACCCATATAAACAAGGATATTAAGTATCATAAAATTATTCTAGACTCTTGTTTCGTCACGAGCAAATATATTAATTTATACTTATGATTGTGAGAATATTTCCGATTTTCAAGGGCATAGTTTTGTGTTTGTGTACAGGGATGCCTCATATAATTTATTTTTCATTATAAAGAACACTTATTGAGCTTTATGAAAAGTATAATAAAACCCTATAATATTTTCGGAAGTTTATTTTTTTATGTCAAATATCGCACTTAAGTCCCAACCGTTTGAAGCCAGTGAGAATATGGCTTTCCCAATCGGGGTATGTTGTGGGGCTGAAGGTGGGGGAGTACTTGGCTATTCAAATCTGGTCACTAAACACGGCTAAAGCCATTTCAAGCAACGTTTCAATTCTGAATGGTGGTCTTACACCAGGGCTATACTGAGAGTATCTTGCACTTTTTACGTGCCGCAAGTATACTATATTTTATTTTAAATGAATTATTTGTGATGTAACACAAATTCATCAAATAAAATTTACTTGCGCACGTAGTGATATGAACCCGCGAGAGCCTTTCCCCTCGACCACGGAGACCATCGTAATTAGAGAGAAAAACATTTTTCTAAATATAAGTAGCTATCCTGGGGAAAATACCTAACTTTTTTTTTATAAATGTATGAAAGAATTAATTATCTGGTAAAACTATTCAATATGCAAAAATATAATAATTCATCAAAATAACAAGTGAGTAATTGAGAAAATAGTGTCAGCTGGCGTACGGTGGGCAATTGGCATTATACCAGTGACACACTAAGGAGTAGTAAGCCACGTGAGGATGGTGTTCCAAGGGCTAATAAATGAATGTTACTTTATTTTTTCCAGAAGCCGCCATGGCGGAACGTGAGGGAGGCGACATCTCCTATATGGACATGCTGGAAGAGACGGGGCTTTATTCTCCAGTGAAGGAATTTTATGAGAAGAGCGTTATCTGCGTCACGGGAGCCACTGGCTTTATGGGCAAGGTTCTCATCGAGAAGCTGCTGAGGTAATCCCCTAATCCCTAATATCATAACGATCCTACCGGCTGCACCAATATTATTTAGATTCTTTGAGGGCGTAGAGTTTAGAAATGACTTTTCAGATAGTAACAGGTTTATTATAAGCCCGACACTATCAACAATTGAAAATAGCGAACTAATTGAACAGACCGTAGAATAAAGAAGAACAAAAGAAATGCGATGTGGATGTGTTTCGACATCCAAAAGTCTGCAATTATTTTCATATGTAGAACTGTGTTTCATCATAATTACGATTTTTTTTTATTTCGATCAAATGGGATAGCGGTATACGATGACTGGCAAGTATAGGCGAGACAGAGCGCGTGCTAAATGGGCTAGAACCAAAAGGTAGTAAAGGTAAGTCTGTGGCGAACATGGGTTTTCATTCTAATCTAAATGGAAGGCATTTCCGTGGTTTTCTTTACTGTAAACTATTTTGGCGACACTTATAATGTTGCATAGTCCATCGCCATTTTTTTATTATCTATGGCTATAATCCTTCACTTCTGCCATGCTCTTCTGTCTTCCTCCAGTTCCTTGTAATCCGTATGTGAGATTTTTGCCTCAACACCATCCAGCCACCTAAACTTAGACCTGCCAACACTCCTTCGTCCTGTAGGTTTATTATACTTAAATCCTAAGTACATATTCTGTCCATTGGAGCCGTTCCAATTACTGATACGAACCTTACTATAGTCGCCTCTTCACAACTTATTCAAAGAATGTATAAAAGAAATAAAACAGGTAACAAAAGTTGAAAGCTCAATATCAGCAACAATTGAAACCAACCTGGGTGTTGCTCAAGGATCGGTTTTCGGTCCAATTTTATTTCAATTATAATTACATAATTTTTGTTATAGTTTATGATTAGTAAATTAGTTCATATGTCTTCCGCTGCTTGCTAACAATATTAACAGTAAGCCTTGCATAAAATGTAAGTAAGTTGAAAAAAATATATGTTTTAATATTTGAAAATTTTCAAAATTAAGTCGTCTTAAAACGTAGTTTACAATATGAGGTGCCGAATGAAAAAAATTAAAAGATTTTTTGCATTACTTTCATTAATCAACACATTCACGAAATAAAGTAAATAAATAATTAAACGAAAATGGTTGGTAAATATTTTTATCTCAAAAATAGTTGGTCTTCATGAGAAAAAATCATCAATATTAATTTAAAAATTAATGTTGGAATATTGCTTAGTAATGTGATAATGACATTTCTAATTGTATATGCGAAGAGTTGTTTTGTAAATTGTTTGAAAATTTGTACAGACATTTAACACCTTATCTTTCTCAGCCTCAATCCCATAACGGCCTACACATTTTTTCACTAGTGAGGTCACGAGATTTTCGCAGAAAGGAGATAATTATTTTTCTATCGACTGGTGCAAGTGTTATGAGTGTTGTGATGTCGCTAGAATTGGCATTATATCTAACCCACGCAAGCCCCATACGCAACTAACGTCACAAATATTTCAAATTAAAGAAATTCGGTTAGCCCTGGAAACCCCAAAATAGATGAGGGTTTACAAATTAGGTATAAAAAGAAGTTTCCCTCTTAAAGAAATACGCGGTGTCCGGAAACTCGTAGTACAAGCGGGAAAGAGATGAATCTACGAGTACATCACAAAGAGAACACAAAAATAATAATTTTTCAATCTGAGTAATTTAAAAAAAAATTTCTCCATAAAAATCTCCAACTATGGACTTGGTTTACTCGAGAACGGGGGCTTAAATAAAAAAGAGTTATGCTAATAAATCGACTTCAAATGTGATGTAGATTCACCAAACTTCTGCTTGCACTTTGAGTTTCCGGACACTGGTCTCTTGGAAATCTTCTATGCGGACATGACTCTTTATGAATTTTGACCTGATGATGATTTAAAAGAATGTTCATAGTTTATTTATTCTTTCACGACGATGCTCTTTTAACTAGGTCGCTTTGGACCTGTTCTAAAGAGAACAATAGGCAATACTAGTGACAATATTTTTCTGTGCGTTAGTGTAGGTACATTTACACGGGCCGCACAACAACACACGTGAGCCGCTCTTAGCTAGCAAATAAACAATTAATCAAACAAAAGGGCAAAATAAAGTGTATGAAGTCATTTGTGACTATAATATTCTATTCGGGTCTTGCCATCAATGTTCAAGTATATATTAACTTACTTGCTAGTTGGGAGCGGCTCAAGTGCGTTGTGCTGCCCACATTTAGGCCAATTATATAGAATATGAAAAAAAATAACAAAAACAAAATTTTTATAATGTATGTTTATAACAGTTAATAAATCAGAAGTAAGACATGTATGATTTGAGATTTTCACGGCCAAAAGTATTATAGTGATTTGTTTTTGGGGTATTATGCCGTGTTGCGCTACCTGCTTCTTTAGCCAACGTTTCGGACAGCATTGCAGTGTCCAATAGTGTCCAATAGTCCAGTGACTATAGTGATTTGTTTTTGGGGTATTATGCCGTGTTGCGCTACCTCCTTCATTAGCCAACGTTTCGGACAGCAATGCAGTGTCCATCATCAGGGCAGATGTGTAAAATTACAAATTACACCCCAAAAACAAATCACTGTAGTAGTAAGACATTTTCCTGTCATTTTTCATTTTCTTTGTTTTCCTTAAAACACAACATTTGGAAGAAATTTTCAATCATACCTATATTTAGTCATTGATTTGTGGAAACCCGCACAACAGTCCCAACTACTCATAAATGCCGAGAGATAGTGAGTCTATGAAATTCTCAATGGATGGTGTGGGGAGGGTTAGGAGATGGTCAGAAGGAAGTGCGTAAGTTGTGAAGTTCAAATATGAATAAGAAAATATGTAAAAAAATCGACTCAACAACATGAAAATATTCACATCGCAGTATCGTTATATTGAGTCCATGAAATATTTACCAAACTGTCTAAAAGTAATAAAAGATGCCAAAAAAATGTACATTCCAAATATTGTTCAATTAGAGAAATGAAAATCGTTTCTAGAAAAGAGTGTTGAAACTCCAACAAAGAAAGCTTTCTCAATTAGCACCAAGAAATGTGGCATCAAATTTCGACAAAGCCTAACTTAACAAAAGCTTGAAGTACACAAAAGATATATTCAGATAAAAATAAACACAGGAAATATTCAAATACTTAAATTACATTTCAAATACTCACCGCGTACAAAATTAACATAAGACTTTCATTGAACTTGAAGTTGTGTTAGAGTTTTTTGCCCGCAGCTAAATTGACCTCCGCGGTCTTAATTTATGAATTTATTCCAAACTAACGATGCTTTGTCATTCTACTTTGCAAGTTTTTGACTTGCCACTGGTCGGCATTGGTTTTGTGAGAATTAATTAAGGGGTTTAATACGCTTTGCCACCTGGTTTACTTTCGCTGTCTTAAGTTGAGGTGCGTAGATATATGAAAGATAGTCTATATGGAATGTGCGTAGATATATGGAATTCTACTGCAATATTTTGTTTTTTTTTTGCTAGTCTACCTAATGATCCGTTTGGCATTTCATCTGTCTGTCAATTTGTTTGTACATTTTCGGTTTTGAAAATCTTCTCCATCTTCTTTATTATTCAAGTTATCTAACTTTGACAAGTCAACTATTCTTAGTTGACTGATTTCCGTTATCAAAAATCTGCTGCATCCACTTTAATACATGGACAAGCCTTACTTTAACTAGATGGCTAACTTTGACTAGATAGCTGACTGATTTACGTTTTTGATAATCTGCTGCATCCACTTATTTAAGCAAGCTTTACTTTGAGTAGATGGTTAACTAGGTGGCTAACTTTGCCTAGATAGTTGACCGATTTACGTTTTTGATCTGCTGCATCAACTCTATTATGCAAATAATCCTTACTTTGCTTAGATGGCTAACTTTGACTAGTTGGCTAACTTTGACTGAGCTTTTCAATATTATGGTATCTACCTGCTAAAAGAAAGTTTGAAAAAGAATTGTCATTGAGAAATTGGCGTTCCTTTAAAACAAATTGTGCAATTCCTCGTTTGAAAAAAACAGTTACAAAAAATTTATGGTCTATAATTAAGTAGGTAAGCATGAAATTTTGGTTTTAATAAGAGGAAATTATAAGCATACTTTTTTTGATGCTAGGTCTACCGTTCACAGAACTCGTAGTGTGAAGGAATTGAACTGGCTGGCACCATCATACTTGGCTAACGTCTACGTGATGGACAATCTTATCAGATGCAACTCAGGCTCATGATCGACTGAGCAGGTATGATGCTTCAAATAGACTGCTTGAACCCTCAGTAATTTCGGACAGAATTTTCGACGCTCAGGAGAAACAGCTCATAAAGTTAGTTTTAAAAAATAACGAGTTTAATAAATGTAAATTAATGTTTCGGTTTAAATTGCTCAAAGTATCATGTAAAATCATGTGCCCATGTGGTCAAAGAATACCTACTGCATTCATTCCACGACGGGATTGATGAGGTCTGACTGGCTCACTAACCAAGAATTTGTCCTCTGACCCCCTCCACCATACGAAAGAAGAAGAAAAATATGTGCCCATGGGGATGTAAGAACCTTTAACACAATAAATATTCACGGAAAGTCATAAATTATGAGAGAATAGGTACAACTTTTTTTCCTTAATAGCTGTAAATCTTGGTTCAAGGTTACAATATTACGCGCATGTGCCTAGTTTGGTAATTGTAAGATCTTAATATTGTGTGTTTTGAATCCTAATTTCCTGGTGTTTATATATGGAGTAAACATCGGCTTTTGAAATATGGGGAACATTGAGTAAATGATAATGCTCACTGCATAATTAGATTGCCAACAAGAAAAAAAACAAGCACCCAAAAATCTCTGATGTACCAGGCCGTTCAACTCTATAACAAAATCCCGAAGGAAATTGCTGTGATAGAAAATATTAATAAGTTCAAAAATGAATTAAGAAAATATGTCTATCTCAATTATTAATGTTTCTTTTTTTGTGACTTTATTGAAATATTTAAAGAAAGATTATGTTTGCCAAACAATGTACATGTTTATATGTTTATAAAACTATTAGCACACACGAAGATGTGAGCTAACTTAATATTAATAAATAATAAATAAAAAAATAATACCTACGCTAAGATACTGCTCAAATCGTTCTGGAAAAGATAGAAAAAGCAATGGTATAACCTTTCATCGATAAATAGAGTTTTCCCATAGTTAGCTTTTCATGTTCTCAAAGAGCACTTCAAGCACGCCGGTAACCCAATAACTCCAGGCCATGGCGCGGTCAGTGGTCACCGGTGACTCAGTTTGTTGAATTAGTTCGCAGCCAGAATGATTCGGGCAAAGTCGACAGCCACCACACCCTCTTCCTACTTTCGTGCGGGAACTATATTTTCCACTGATTTAGCAGAATTATGTTTTTGTAAATTGTAAAGCCTTAGATAATTTGTGGTTTCCCTACAATAGCTAGTCATATTCAGTAAAATGATTTTTAAACGCATCGTTGGATTTTAAGAGGTTAAGAAAGGGACTTACAGGTGGTTTCGATATATAGAGCGAATGGACAGAGAAAGAGGTGCCAGTGTAACCAAATTAAATTCAAATGCATTAGAGAGATGGTCAGGGAACACCCCAATCAAACATTATTTTCTTCCATTAAACATTAGTTTAAGGTTACGTTAAAAGCATTCAAAAAGAAGAACATTACTGAAGATGGTTTGAAAGGGATATATGTAAATACGAATGAAAGATGGAGCCCGCTAACATTGAAATAAACCATGAATTATTTAAAATAGAGCAAACATATTTTGACATCTGAACGAAGTAGCATTTAAAGTAGGTAAAACTATGAATTATCTCTTACCTTAATAATAATAATAATAATTGGATGACAAAATCACCTCAAGGGCGCTGTACAAACTTATAGTCCATCTCAACAGTGATCTATGTTATTACTTAACTATTTATGGAGATAATATACAGTACAATACTTACCTGGTAGGTCACTTGAGATTAACACTTAATTAACATTATATAATTGTTTGTTAGCGAAATTTAGATACAGGATTTAGGACATAATTGGAAAATTGAATATAACTGGACTTTCTCTTAGGAATGGTATATTTAATTTAAGGGTACGACAGCTTAAAAAGGTAAGTTTTTAGTTTAGACCTGAATTCTGTTGGACTTGTTATGGATCTTAGTTCTGGAGGAAGTTTATTCCAAGCCTTCGGCCCAGATACTCCGAAAGCGCGATCACCAAACTTAGTATTTGGCTTGCGCATAGGTTCTATCAGTCTGAACCTTACCTCTTACCTCTCTTATACTCAATTTGGGAGGCAGGTTTGTGTACCGCCGCCCGGTTGGTTAAACAACAACTCTGCCACAAGTGGTTTGCTATGTTTGGTGACTTAGCAGGGGTGCCCAGATTCATCGGGTGAGGTGTGTTTAGGATCCGCCTGCCCACCAGCTGCGTTGTGTGCCAAATAGGGAGAGGTTGGTTTGGGGAGACTCTTTGACCTCTCCAACCGGTCTCTCACTGTGTCACTCCTGAACACACCGACCCCTAGATTCCTACCCACCCCTTATACCGTTTTTCCTTCCACGAAATTCTTCTCCCTCCTTTCCTTAAAAATAAAGTCCACGCAGCATCCCAAAGATGACATAGACCATGAGGGAAGTTATTTTTCTTGGGGCCTGATGTAAAAAAACCTACCTTCACTACATTGAACAACAAAACCAGATATAGAATTTTATGTTTATTTTAATTTTATATCAAAGGAATTTCCCTAATTACTTTTTCAACTTGGCATCTGAATGATTGAATATTTTTTAAGAGTTTAAAAATTTTAAGAAGTTATATGACACGTTTTTGTAACATTATGCTAATTAATGTGTGTGTCTTGTTTCAGATCATGTCCCGGAATACCAAAGCTGTACATCCTGGTCAGAGCAAAGAAGGGAAAAGACATTGGCGAAAGGTTCAAGGAACAGTTTGCAGACCCGGTAAGGACCTGTTTTTTGGTTTTTGATCAGAATTTTGACGTTATTGAAGGTTATTACAATACTGCTTGTAACAGAGTGACCGGATAACTCATTAAAATGACAATACAATACATCTTCAAAACGTGATAAAACAAAAATTCGTTTAAATATGTTAAATTTTTTCACTTTAAATGACTTTATATCACGTTTTAAAGGTGTGTTGAATTATCATTGTGGTGATTTTTTTAAAGTATTTTCGGTTAAAGAAGAAAGAAAATCAATTATTCGACCCGTCGCCATGCACCGCAATTGGAGAGATGGATTCATACCAAAGATATTAGAAGAACGAGATGTGCTATGCGCAGTTCGTACTGAGTGGAATTGTTTTGCCGAGTGTCGCCGGTTTTGTTCACCAATATTACTGCACATCTTCGCTTACGCTAAGGCTTCGCTAAGGTATCCGCACTAATACATAGAACAGATTTCTGTGCGTACACGTCCCGATACCGTTCAAAGTACCCTAATTAGGTAGTACTCCGGCTACGGTCCGGCGGCCAACATAGCATATCTCGTTCTTCTAATATCTTTGATTCATACATTCATTCATTCATACATACGTGTAGAATTACTTTATGTTTGTGATTACTCTTATGTTTGCTTCACTCAAATGTAAATTGTTAACCTCGATACAGGCTTAGTCCTAGTGAGGTTGATTTTTATGTGAAAAAAAAGTGTTTTATGTATAGTGAGATGCAATAAATAAATAAATACGTTCCTCTATGAATCCAGTGGGAGAGACGGATTCATAGACGAACGTATGAATCCATCTCTCCCACTGCGGTGCATGCACCGACGGGTCCTTTGGAGGTTGCCCGCCACTTACCCATAACGTTAGTGGCGGCAACCTCCAAAGAACCGGTCGCCATGCACCGCAATGGAAGAGATGGATTCATACGTTCCTCTATGAATCCAGTGGGAGAGACGGATTCATAGACGAACGTATGAATCCATTTCTCCCACTGCGGTGCATGCACCGACGGGTTCTTTGGAGGTTGCCCGCCACTTACCCATGGCGTTAGTGGCGGGCAACCTCCGAAGGACCCGTTGCCATGCACCGCAGTGGGAGAGATGGATTCAAACGTTCGTCACTAGACACATTCACCCATCCCTCACACCTTTTCCCGTTTCTGAACTTCCTATCCTTTCTTTCCTTAAAAATACCCTCCACACAGCATCCCAAAATATTGCATACAATTATCTATTATATTAATACTTTCCTCAGGGCCTTCTGTGTGGAACTATTTAAAAAAGCAGAGGCAGGTTATCCACAAGCGGACAGTAACTTAATTACTTAAACAACTTAGTTGCCATTTATTAATGTCCTTCCAGGTGACTGCGTGTGATAGGCATTTATTCTAACTAATCAGAAAATCTAATAAAAAAACTCAAGATTGTTGTTTTAAATCTAACTGAAAAAAATCTACAACAATAACAAACAAAATATGAACTGATATACATATTTGTTAACAGCGGAACAGTGGAAAAGATATTTCAAAGATACATAACTAATTCTGGTAATGACGTCGCTTGCTCAAAATTGTTGCGGTGACCTAGATATTCTAAATTAAAATATAAGTACTGATAATTTTACCAGCATAAGATCGAGAATGGGTAGGTAACTAGGGTTGCCAGATGTCCGGTTTTGGACCGGACAGTACGGTTTTTCGAACGGCTGTCCGGTCTAGAAAATTTTGGCAAACCGGACAATAGAATGTCCTTTTTTTTAAATACGCGACATATATACCTCACGAGATAATTTACAGAGCAAAAGCCGTGAGCGATTCTGGCGGGTGGTAGCAAGACTTGCTCAAATCTGTTGAAAATGGTACAATATGTGTGCAGTGTTCCCATCTCCAATGCCTTCGTAGAAAGAGTTTTTAGTGTAATGGGTAATGTATGGACTGACGAAAGAAATCTATTAGGTGTAAATACAGTAAAAAGCGAATTATGTGTTTTTTTAAATTTAAATGTCGATTGCACTGAATTTAAAGATACAGTTTCAGGCAATAAACGATTATTTAAAGCAGTAGCATCTAGTGCCAAATATTTTAAAAAGTGATTTTTTGCTTACCTAGCTTTTCTTTACTAAGGACGGGTTGTTTCGGAGAATTTGAACAATTCATCAAATTTCAACGTTCATTCCCGGGTTCTGTGAAAGTCCTATTCAAGTTCTGTTAATATATCATTATAGGCTATTTGCTTGACAAAACTGAAATAAAAACAGAACTTGAAAAAATCTTTCGCATAACTGGAAAATGAACGTTGAAATTTGATGAATTGTTCAAATTCTCCGAAACAACCCGTCCTAAAGTGTTTCACTATGGTCACCCTCAGAAATTTTCGGTAATTTTCTGTTTGTTTTGGTCAAAATCAAGGGGGTTTATGATTATCAAAGGACCCTTTGATTTTCGACAAATTGCACAAAAAAAATGTTCGGTTTTTTTATCTGGACCATCTAGCAACCCTATGGGTAACTGATATAATGTTTATTAAATTAGCCAAATGAGTTAATCAATTATTTTTTATGGCCTTTTGATCTGCATGACCAATCTTTTTCATCAACCTCCGTGGTAGTATTTCCTTTGACATTTCGTGCAGTTAGATTTATTGGCAGCATGGTGAATCAAGTAAACTTGTTTAATTACCGCAACCGGTTATGATGAGAGCATGGGCGGAACTATGTTTTTATTTTGTATGTTTTTTGCTAAAACGTCAATAACCTCTTTATTGTTAAATTTAGGTTACAAACAACTTGTGGAGGACGTACAAGCTCGTAGACACATGTTTTTATCAATATCGTATTGACATAGGGCTTTATCGATCGTCCGTGCTAGACATACAGAGAACTGATGTAAACAATGTGATGTACCTACAATATAAATACCTGAATTAAATAAAGCACTAGGTGCCAACGTTTAAAGCAAATTTATAGAAATGATATATTATGTGCCATCGCCAATACCCTTACATAAAGACCTAAGTACCACAAAACTACTTGTGGCTTAATTATTTTAAGAAAATTTAAATAATTATCACTATTATTTTTATCTTTTTTTATACATTGTGCTTTTTAGTATGGTGAGGCACTTAGATATTTCATGTAAATGAGAAGTGGCACTTAATGCCTTCTATAAATTTGATACAAAATATATCTTTAAAATGACAGTTTATTCAAAAAATTTATTATTTATATTTCAGTAGGGCCTATTTTTATGTGAGAAAATAAGGACAATGTGTATTCTATATATCTCATTATTGCATTTATGGCACTTAGTGCTTTATTTAATTCGGGTAAATATTGATGTATTTATTAAGAACCTAGGTTCGAAACATAACTGATATTTTTCATTTTACTTTTTGTAGCTTTACGAAAGGCTTCGTAGAGAGCAGCCTGACTTCATGACCAAACTCCACTTCGTCAACGGCGATGTGGGCAAACTGCAGCTGGGATTATCTGATGAGGACTACAATATGATCGCAAAAGAGGTAATTTATAATCATTGACCGAATAGTAGCCGTATGGAAAAATGCATCGGGTTCCCATCCAGACGACAAGTGTTCAACTATCTGCCGGCTAAGTCCTCCGTTAATTTAAATATGTTCAGTTTATTTTACTTGAAATTGCTTTTGTATTCTGGAAATCTACAGAAAATTGTTAAATTGTTAAATCTAATTCCAAACACACGGAGAAAAAATCTTATTAAAAAAATGACAGACTGCTTCCTGATAAAATATTAGTCATTCAGAATATATCGAGAACACTTGTTCTTTTCATAGATATCATGACGGAATGCTAAATTAAAGTATGTCAGCAATCAATATCACAAAACAATTGCTCTTGACTGATACATTGTTAGAAACTCTTTCAATTCATTCGTTATAGGCCTGCAGTCCCATTTTAAACAGAAAAACCAATAATTTGACCAGATATTTAATAAATTAACAGTATTTCACAACAGTAAGTCTTCTCTGTGCATGTCTCAATTGTAGATGTCCAACTAGATCTTATTTTTCTAATTAAAGTTTTTGCGACATATTGCAAATATTAAACATTTGTAATTATATACGTGTGTGTAAAATTGTAATCGAACATGTTGACATTTGTTTTACGAAGTGTTACTTTCTATACCAATCCTTAAAAAACATCAATTTCCGCTATACAACATTTGTCTTCTTAAATATTACTATACCATACCATAGACCATAGATAAATACAGTTTTAGAGAGGCGCTATTGCTTACTAAGATCTGCATGCTAACTAACATGTTCATCTATTTAGCACGCGATAAGAAGTGTGATTCGGAAGTTTCCGGGCGTTCGCCGTTAGAGCGTTGCGAGTGTTGATGGACAATTGGAGGTCAATAAGTAGAACCAATTTTGTCACTTTGTGTCTCATCTAAATAATACATTCGTGGCGCAGATCCTTGAAATTAAGGGTAAAATTAAATTGCCACTGCCGAGAATCGATCTTCTGTTTGACACTTGGTACTGCTTGGAAATGAACTATGCTGACCAATGCACGACTAAGTATAGTGTAGAAAAAAAATAATTTTTGAATGTAGGAATGGAATGTTGCGTACATCACAATCGTTTTTTTTTTGTAATTATACATACACATACACATAGGTATTTTTCGCACGATTATAGTTGTGGCGATTGACACAATTTAAAGATAATACGCGTAGGCGTATTGCCTTTTAAAAACAAAAATTTAATAACAGCTCGATACTCAATTTTTCCATTTTCACAAAAACACACACATCGACTCACTCAAACGACTGTCATCTAAAAACTGCGCGTCCAAAATGACCGAAACTTTGGTGAGTAACTGTCGAAAGATGCACAACTATATTCATTAGCTTTTATTGACGAGTACCGCCATCTTTGCGTTGAGGCCGGAAACTTTTCAGACCGCCCTCATAGTGGGTACAGGTCGTAAATTAGGGTTGACTCAAACAACACAAACTAATGTTTGTGCGTATTTCAGCACACACTGAGAAACAGCTCTTTGTCCCGCTTACGTCTACCCGTTGTTTATGGCAAATAGAGGACGAAGTACATACTTATTTTGATAGAATTGAATATATCAATAGTGTTTTGTTTGGTTTTAATTGTACCTGTTTTTTACATTAAAATCTACTTTTAAATTTGGAATTTCAATTTTTTCGGCAGTCGAATAACAACTTAACAAAAAAATTATTAGCTCTATTTTAAAGTTTACCAACGTTGTTTAAAATATAAACATAACATTATAAACAAAGTCAACAGTTAAAATTTGAATACCTAACGTCCTAATACTTGGAACAGCAGTGACGCAATTAAAACAACAACAAAAAACCTTTATTTTTTCAATAATTCGTGATGACGTAGATTATTACACAAGTGGATGATTTTTAATGTCAAAAGTCATTCATATTTGACTGTGAATTTCAAATGTCTGCACAAACAATCAAAATGATAAATGATTTATGGAATTCTGTTGGCTTTTAACGGTCAAGCTGAATAGACGAAAAATAATTTAATACTATTTTTGGATTCAGATTACGTCATATAACAACCTTTACTACTATCCGGTTTCGCCAAGCTTTCAATACTCGTTTTCCGATTTTTTGTCTTACCAAACAATTACAAAATATATCGTGAAATATACGAAATAAATAATTATTATAGGGACTGGCGTGTTCAATGGACTCAAAACTCCATAACTAGCAATTAAAATTAAGGTCGTAGTTATTATATTCTCTACTCAAATTTAAATGAAAAAATTAGTACGCTACTGACCAATACACCCACACTACAAGGACGAAAACTTTAAATCTACTGAACAACCATAAATTAAATACATCTTATGACCAGAAAAAACATAGTTTACATTCTACAAAACTATACACTCCCTCCCTAAACACTAGTTATTCTCAATTAGAGATATGTTAATTAAATTAACAGCTTAGAACTTGTTATTTTTTGCATTTTATTTACTTTTAATTAAACTAATCATTGATAATTACTTAAATTAATTTCTAATAATGTTAATTAAAAAATAATAATAATAATATCATTCCAAATTAAATTTGAAAACTAATGGAGATAAAAAAGTTATGAAACGACATCATAATATGGCTAACTAAACATAAAGATGAGGAAATCATTAAAATTATGAATTAACATCAACACACCCTGCAGTCAACAAATATAAATATTCTTTCTTTTTCATTTTGTGGAAATCAACAAACATGAATTTTATGTATTTTATATTTGGTGGAAATCAACAAACAAACATGAAGATTAGGAACACCTCGGAAAAGGAATATCTAGTAAGGAGAACTGTGAATAAACTAATTTACTTTGTGTAAATTCCAGACTCACTGCGAGGTGAGATATACAAACTGATTGTTCGTCAACACAAAAAACTTGTTCAGTAACAACCAGTGAAAAATCATTTTCCTACTTCCGATTGGAATATCGTAATACGTCGTCTAGAATCTAGAAAACACATTGCTTCGGAGAATATTGGAGCAATTAGTTCCATAAAAGTACGTGAAATAATTGGATAATACTTAGTAGGTAGCTTGTTAAATGTTGACCTTTACCTTGCTTACAACCTGTTCTTAAACCGGTGCCTTCTACTGTGCCTACATTTATTGATATATTTATTAACACATTTGTCACTGAAAGAGAAAACTTCTTTGTCAACTATGAAGGTTAAAAGAAAAGTGGCTGTCCTTAACTTTTAAAGTTTTATTTTTACTGAGTATACATTTGTTACAAAAATATTTTGAGTTTATGACCTTAAGACTAGGAAAAATCTATTTTAACGGCCTTGCATACTAACGATTAAAAATGGCTAAAAGTATTGCAAATCAGATATAAATGATGATGGGGTGATTGTTATAGAAATCAGCATGGATGAAATAAAAAGATCGATTGAATGTTTGAAGAATGGTAAGGCTGTCAGTTTCGACAATATTGCTGCTGAATATTTCAAAGGAGATATAGCCGTATAGTTCTCACATGGTTCTGCAAACTTTTTAACCAGTGTTTAAAGGAGAGTTACACGCCTTTAGATTGGAGAAGGGCTGTGATCATCTCGTTATACAAAAGTCACGTATGCAATGTAGGAATCATTGGGCTATTGGTCTGCTAAGCTCAGTTTGTAAGTTGTATGGTAGTTTTTATTGAAAGGGTAAGAAAATATACAAAAGATAAAATATGGGATGTGCAAGGTGCATTCATGAGTGGAAGGGGGTGCACGGACCAGATCTTCTCATTGCGTTTGCTCACTGAGAAGTATCTGAAACTTTTCTGTGCCTTTGTATATTTACAAAAAGCGTACGACCGAGTTGACAGGAAAAAGCTATGGAAAGTATTGTCCAAGTATGGAGTGAATACGAATCTCACACAGGCAATTACGTCTCTGTGTGAGGGGAGCGTTGCATTTATTAGGGTGAAGGGTGGTTTTACGGGGTGGTTTTATATCACAAAAGGTGTGCAAAAGCAAGGCTGCGTAATGTCACCGTGGTTATTCAATCCATACATGGATGATTTTAAGAATTGAAAGAGTAATTTGTAATTTGATTAATCTGAAAGTACGTTGCCTGTTTTATGCTGATAATGCGGTGCTAATTGCTAATAGTTTCTCATGTCTAGTATGAACGATGTATGTGTGAAGAATGAGTTAATTATGAATGTAACGAAGTCTTAAGTCATGATGTTTGAAAGAGAGAGTACGAAAACAGTGTGCAATATAGTTTTTAATGATGAATACTTGGAGCAGGTGGATGAGTTTGTGTATTTAGGAAATATGTTTACGAGAGATGGCAAGGCTGACAGAGATATTGAAAGAAGGGTAAATGCAGGTAACTCTAAAGTTGGCGCTAAAAACTGTCCATAGACGCGAAGCTAGCAGTCCACAATGGAGTACTGGGCTGGTACCTACCCTAATGTATGACAGTGAGGCATGAAACTGGCAGAGGAAGGATGAAAGTAGACTGAATACTGTAGAAATGAGAACCCTGAGGAGTATGTGTAAAAAAAAATCTTCCGAGTAAAAATGCATCCCGCTGACGGGAATCGAACCCGCAGCCCATAGTATTTTTCGTTCAACAATTATTGCTTTTATATTTTTCACTACCAAACACCCATGTTTGTACCACGCATAAAAAAACCTTGCCTCTTAAACATTAGTTTATCTTTAAACATAATATTAAAAATTTCTAAGAAACAATTTAAAATGTTACAAAACAAAAGATTACAAAAGTTTTAAAATTGGCTCAACTTGCGTTTATTCGTGGAAACAGTAAACTAAAATTACTAAAAACGATAAAACGTTTTTTATTAGACAAATGTTTCATAAACATTATTGTCACCTCACTTTTTGTGGTTTCAAATAAAAATTGTTAATAAAAAATCACGATTTCATAATTTTTTCCTGCTTAACCCATATAATTACAGTAATAATCATTTCACATTTGAAAAATGATCTTTATTGAACCATTAAAACGGCCACCACCTTGAACCGCAACCGGAACGTAACAAACCAATTTACACACAGATGAGATCCCAAATATTCGAGTTTCAACAGGACTTCGCCCAGTCAATAATAAGTATCTACCTACCTGAATATTAATATTTTCCTCAAACATGTTTTTCTTTATTTTTCAATCTTAAAGAAAAATATGTTTAATAGAACTTTATTTGAAATGGAATGTAGACTAGGTGGTAAGTAAACGTTTTGTGTGTTTTTGTACACCCACGGAGTAAAATGATTAGTGCTGATTTATTGAAAATCTCTTTCAATAATTACTCTTCTTAAAAAACGGGACTGTAAGCCGCTTCCTTATAAAGTGTTAGTAAATTCGTAATACTATCGGAACTCGTGCGTTTGACTTAAAAATATATCATGTTTATGAACACGTATTCGGACATCGTGACAAAACATTGATATTTTTCTTAAAGTTAAGCAGGATACCTATCAATTCATTCGTTAATGGAATGCAATCCCGTTTTTATCAGGAATACGAATAATTTTCAGAGATACTTAAAAAAAATGTAATATTTTTCTTCGTGCCGCAAGATCACCAAAATTATTAAAAACTCTAGTTTAAAAAAACGATATATATAAACCTACATAAATGTAACACCAACAAAAAATAGTCCTTGGCTGAAAAACATATAATATTTATTCTTTTAGGTTAACATATTCTTCCACGGCGCTGCCACTGTGCGGTTCGACGAACGTTTGCAGCAAGCCGTGCTGGTTAACGTGCGTGGAACGCGGGAGGCCCTCATGCTCGCCAAGAAGTGCGTCAATCTTTCCGCATTTGTGCACGTGTCCACTGCCTACTCCAACTGCATCAGCAAGGACATCGATGAGAAGTAAGAGAGTTTAATTTCCTGGTAACATTTTATTCTTCCACTGCCACGCCGTTCGGTTTGACGAGCGTTTGCAGTAAGCTGTGGGATTCGACAAGCGCTTGCAGAATGCTATCCGGTTTGTTTATATATTTATTTGTACAGTATGATTTGTGTGGTTCGACGAGCACTTGCAGTAAGCCGTGCGGTTCAACAAGCACTTTGGTGATTCGACGAGCGCTTTCAGCAAGTTGTATGGTTCGACAAGTGATCGCAGTGAGTTATGTAACTCGACAAGCGCTTGCTGCAATTCGTGCTTGACTGTGCGTGGTACAGTCAAATGACAGGTACGTCATCGTAACAATCCGAGCTCTACTGCAAGAATATATTAATGAAGATACCGAAGAGTTGCGTATGATGGGGGTCAAAAGGTCCATGAGTTAGTCAAGTTGACCTCTTCACTTCAGACGCGAAACTACATAAGTACTTGAGAGTCTGCACCGTACTTTACCTCTTTTTTATGTGAATACCACACAAGAGTCCCAGCTGTTCGGAACCAGTGTGATATTGTGATGTAATGTGATATTGCACCCCAATTGTGTTATGTTTTAAGGTTGAAGGGAGAAGAGAAGGAAATCATATTAGGAAGAGGAAGACTGTGAAGCATCCGAACATTCTGATCTGGTTAAAAAATACAGTTTAATTCCAGGGGTAAAATGCTAATCACCTTACGTACAGTACTTTCATAATAACTTAATTTTTTTATTTTTTATTATGTTTTAGTAAATTGTACTGTCTGACCGAATAATCGTAATCCTATGTACTTTTCCTAGGATAGCTACTTATATTCAGACAATTTTGTTTCTCTCTAATGTTATAAAAAATATAATAATTAATATTATGTTATAATCAGTATGTCCTTGCCGACGCGACGCAATATCACCAAACCATGGACTTTAGACATATCAATAAGTACATGCATAATGTCAATATTTTAAAATTATCGTTTTTGCAATAAGGATAATCCGCATCAAAATAAGTTTTGAATTACAAAATTAATGTAATCAGTCTGTTTTAAAAATATAGAAGCAGAATGTGATAATTGACTTAGCCACGCTTTGACACGTAGCAAGGTTGAGGAATGTCACTCACTAAATAGGCTTCTCTCTAAATAGGATGTCATTAAGAGAGTCAATAAGCTTCAACTAGGTGCTAAATGGTGTATAGACAGATACCGCACCCTTAGTCGTTTATCCTCACAAAATACCCCAATAGGGGTGCCATTGTTCCAATAGATCCGAACAATTAGGACTCTTGCGCGGTATTAACTTTAAAAACTGTAGAACTGGCATAGATCCGTGAAATAATATCACGAGATATTATAATTGTAAGATTTGTAGGCTGAATGCATGCACAAAATATTTGCCTTTGGATTTCAAAAACAAATGTATTACCAATTTTCTTCATAAAACGTCCCTTTCTTCAGAGGTCCCTGAGGCGTATGTGTGGTAAAGCTATGTATGATCGTGTGAGAAATGTAGAGATCCGCAAAGAGTGTAGGGCTGATATAAGCGTAATGAGTAAGATCAAGAATGGGACGCTTAGATGATTTGGGCATGAAAGGAGTGTAAGGATAATACACGATGCAAATGTGAATGGTAGCAGAAGTCATGGACGCCCGAGGAAGACATGGCACGATCAAGTGAATCAGATACTTGAATCGGGCCATGTCAAGAGTCAGAATAATAGAAGAGTATGTATGAGACGATGTATGAATGTGAATGAGGCAAGGAGTATGTGCTAAGACCGAGTGTTTTGGCGGTCCGTCCTCTCTGCCTACCCCTGCGGGGAAACGGCGTGATGGTTAGTTAGTTAGTATATAAATACATATTTTTATTGCCAAGAGACGTCAGAAATTTAGCTTTCGAATGAACATTGTTAATAAACATCAGAAATCATCTGTCAAATATTAATGCAAAAGAAATACACTTATCAATTAAAGAATTATTAAAAATCTTTAGCCTTAATTCAAACAATCAGTTCAAATTCAAATCAACAATTATGAATGAAAGTATTAAAATAACATACTTTTAGTACAATGATCAGAATCAGAAAAATAAACTTCAAATCTAGTTTGTGAAAATGGCCCATTATGTTTTTGTGATAAATTCTGTTTCTCCCCTGTACCCTTCAAATGTTTCTATTTAGAATTCAAGTCACATTCCCCATGAATAAAGTAATTGCCTGGGCAACATTCCTAAATTTCCGAAAGAAATATAACTCAAAATACTTTAAAATTTTAATATTATTTTTTTTACGTTTTTCTAGGTTCTATGACCCTCCAATTGAAGCAGAGAAACTAATTACCCTGGTGAACACTCTGGATGAAGAAATGTGCCACAAAATTACTCCGACGTGAGTACATCTGATTTTTTTACTGGGGTGACAGAATATAATCAAAGGAGTGTAACTAACACAATGTATTATTTCGGATTATAGGTAATAACGAAAAGACATTGGAAAACCTTGTACGCTCTTAAAAAATTACTTACGTTTGGTTACTTAGCAGGGGTGCCCGGGTTCCGCTTCCGTCGCTTCTGGACGCACTGACCTTCAGATTCCTCCTTTTTTCCTTCACAGATCTCCTTTCTTTAAAAAGAGCCTCCACTCTGCTTCTCCAAAGAACATAGGTCCTGGGGGAAATTGTTTTTCGCAGGACGTAAAAAACTGATATCATTATACTTGTTCACGCAACAATGCATCTCCCACTAACATATGTTTCTGCATTCCCTCACCTGCACTCCCTTACCCAATTACCTGTCCCTGTCTGACAGTTTGGATTACCAACCTGAATGAAAATTGCAATAATTTATCGATATCTTGTCATTCTATTAAGACAAGCTTTCCGGTGTACACGTTAAGTGACCCTCATAGTGTATATAACATCTAGTCTACTAAGAGAAACAGAAAAGTTTAGGCCAATTATAACTAAATGTTGACCAGCTTTCCGGTGTACACGTTAAGTGACCCTCATAGTGTATATAACATCTAGTCTACTAAGAGAAACAGAAAAGTTTAGGCCAATTATAACTAAATGTTGACCAGCTTTCCGGTGTACACGTTAAGTGACCCTCATGGTGTATATAACATCTAGTCTACTAAGAAAAACAGAAAAGTTTAGGCCAATTATAACTAAATGTTGACCAGCTTTCCAAGTAGTTTTTTTCAATCTGAAAGGTTAAGAAAAAATTTGATAGTCCACCACAAAAATTGATTCGCTTGCAACGTGCAATACATAATTGTTGTTTATATTGCAAGCTGTCTCTGTCACACAAAACGTCAGATGCACATTAGTTAAAATATTAAATAGAGACTTGTGATTGTTTGTGCGATGACTCTTGTTTTATTCTTGATTAATCTTTTTTAGGAAGATGTAGTTTTTTAACTTACTGCGGTGCAAGCAATGCATTTGTGTAAGTTGCATTAATGATAAACTAATGTTTATAAGACAAGGTTTTTATGCATATCACAAAATTTATAATATTTGACAAGTCAAAATATTTCACCAACAAATGAAGATATAATGTGTCTCGACGCCATCTAGTAGAAAATTTAGCACTAACAAAGTCTTTCCTACAAAAATAATGTTGTTTACAGGTGGAAAAAAATATAATAAGCAGTAATTGTTGATTGAAGTACTAGTACATATTGAATTATTTTACGGGCTGGAAATAAGCCGACGTGGCTCAGTGGTCCAGATGGTCTGACCGGACATCAGAAGGCGCGGGTTCATTTCCGTCGGTGGCATTTATTTTTACTCGGGAGAAATTTTCAATTTGTATTGATATTACAGGCGACTAATTATTGCTTATAATAATTTATTATCCACTGCGATGCCTAAAATATGATTTCAACGATGTTATCGTTAAAATGAATGTATTTAAAAATATCGTTTTTAAATATGTTATTAAGTGTGATTATTTACTTGTCGATTTCCTATTTCCGATTTTCCTTATTGGCGAAAGTTATTTGTAAAATCCCATTTATACAAACTGGTATTTTTTTTATGGTCATGTTGTCGAAACAATTTTGTCGTTGGCTTAGCGAGGATATTAACACAAGCCAACGGCAAATATATGCAGACAGAATATTAAATTTTCGTAAATACATAAATATGAACATAAAATTGACAAAGTGATTCTCGTTTCATGACGTCTGAAAACATCAATATTTACTGCTAAAGCTAATATTTTAAAGAAGTTACTGGTTAAAACTCAAAGAAATCGTGATAAGTAAGGTGATTTCACTCTGCGAATCCTGTTTTAGCATGTAAATATTGATGTAATGTTCATCTTTTTTTGACGCTTTTTTGAGTCCCAACCGTCTGGAGCATGTTGTGAGGCTGAAGGTAATGGGAAAGGGAAGGAGATGGGTTTGGCCGCCGCCCTGGGAACCCACCACCACCCCGAGTGGTTCGCTACGTTTGGCGATCTAGCAGGAGTGCCCGGGTTCATCGGGTGAGGTGTGTTCAGAATGCGCCTGCCCATCAGCTGAGTGGCGTGCCAGATCGGGAGAGGCTAGTTTGGGCAGACCTTTGACCTCTCCAACTAGTCTCTCGACCAATCCCATTAGATCAGAACATCATTTCCTTAAAAATACTTTGTGGAGGGCCATACAGCATCCTAAAGTATGATAATGGCCTTGAGGAATATTATTTTCCTTAGGGCCAGGAGGAGTGTGAAGTAAATATAAGCTAGGGAAGAGGAGGGTGGGGGAGTACCTGGTTATTCACATTTGGTCACCAAACACAGCTAAAGCCATTTCAAGCAATGTTTCATTTCTGAATGGTGGTCTTACACAGTGAGATAATAATAACAGTGAATAGTGATATATTATTTTAAATGAATAAATTGTTTAATAACTCCATCTGAGTGTCCCTTTCTTAATCTTGCTCATTACGCTTACATCAGCCGTGAATTCTTTGTGGATCTCCGTATTTCTCACATACACGATTTTACCACACATACGCCTCAGGGATCTCATTTCCAGAATCTCATTCTCATTTCTCAGGATTTCTGAATGTTACAAGTCGAGTTGTGGAAGATATATACGGTATCAATATAAATATTGATGACAGTATATGTAGTAAAGTGAAAGAAAATTATATAAATGTAATGACATCACTAAATTACAAATCATATATAAATAATGCCACACGAAATGTGATCGAACAAACACCTCCCTGCATCGATCACGTATGGTGCAACTCAAATAATATTGAAAAAACCATGTCAATATTATGGAAAACCAATATTACTGATCACTACACTTTTATATTTGTTTACAATATTGATAAAAGAAATGTAAAATCTAATCAAATTGGTGAAAAAAAATATGAAAAAAAAAATTTGAATTTGGAAATTTTAGGAGCAAATCTTAAAACGGAAAACTGGTCATCAGTATTTGAATCGGAAAATCCAGATACATGTTCAGAAAATTTTGAAACAATTTTTCAAGATCACATAAAGTTATCTACAATAGTAACAGTTTATAAACCAAAATCTAAACATAGATTAATAAAGCCATGGATAACAAAAGAATTTTTTTTTATTAACAAAATTTTTGATACATATACAATTTAGGTACATACATAGTAATATAGAAAAAGAGTAACAAAAAAAATAGTAGTCATATCAATCAGAAAAAAAGAAAAATATTATCGGGACTCCAAAAAATTCCCCAACGACCAAAAAATCGTTAATTTTTACAAGAAATACCGAAATAAACTTACGCTTCTAATTAGACTGACAAAAGAAAAGTACTTTCGTGACAAAATAAAAGACGCTGGTCAAGACAGCAAAAAATTCTGGAAGATCATCAGCACAATAACTAACAAAAACACAAATCGAAAAGTACCTAAGGAAATCTCATATCTGGGAATCACCATTGACACCGACAAAAACCCAAAACTATGTGGTAATGTTTTTAATAATTATTTTGCAAATGTCGGAACAAACCTTGCTCGTAATATTATCCTTGACAATACACAAACTAACCAACCAGAACAAAACACATTTTCTGGGGAAGGTTTCCAAACCTTTGTTTCAGTAACTGACAAAGATGTTGAAAATATTATAATAAGTTTAAGAGCATCAGCAAGTCCTGGATACGACAATATAACGGTTACAACATTGAAAGCCGTACATAAGAAAATCAGCAAACCAATTGCTCATATAATTAACACCAGTTTAAAAAAAGGTGTATTCGCAAATAATTATAAGAAAACTATCGTTACCCCAATTTTTAAATCGGGTGATGAAGAAAATATTTCTAACTTTCGTCCAATAGCTCTTACATCAAACATAGCAAAAATTGTTAAGAAACAACTTAACGACTACATAAAAGACAAAAAGATAATGAGTCCTCATCAATTTGACTTTAGGGACAATCTCAGCACACAAGATGCAATTGCTAAACTAACATCGACAATCATGCAAAAGTTAGATAATGGAGAAAAGTGCCTCGGTATCTTCATTGACCTCCGCAAGGCATGCGATAGAATATCACATTCCAAACTAATAGAAAAACTAAAGAAAATTGGAATAGATGGAATAGCGCTATCGTGGTTCCAAAGTTATTTAAATGAGAGACTCCAATATGTTAAAATAAATAATACCTTAAGTGAACCCGAAACCACCTCTTTTGGCATTCCGCAAGGGACTGTCATCGGTCCAATCCTTTTTACTATTTATGTAAATAATATGTTCACACTTCCAATAGTTGGAGATATCATATCGTATGCAGACGACACTGTACTGATAACAAAGGGAAAAACATGGGAGGAAACAACGAGGATAGCAAATTCCAACATAAACACTCTAAAAATATGGTTTGACCAAAATTGCCTGTCACTAAACACTGAGAAAACATATTTTATCCCATTCTCATTGAAAGAAAAAAACGTCGAAAATGATGTTCGAATTAAAATCCACTCTGCCGAGTGTGAAAATAAAAAAGAATGTAATTATGTGAAATGTTCACCCATAACGGGAAAAAATAGCATTAAGTATCTGGGTGTTATAGTTGACAGTCAATTAAAATGGAGCGAGCAAATCAAAAATACTATAACTAGAGTAAGAAAACGAATATATATACTTATTAGATTAAGAACAATCCTATCATCCAGTATGATTAAAATTATATATTTTTCTCTTGCCCAATCCATATTACAATATGGTATAATCGGTTAGAGAGGGACTTTCAAAACTAACCTTTCACCTGTAGAAAAGGTTCAGAGGTTAATTTTGAAAGTCATCCTAAGAAAACCATCGATATTTCCAACCACGCAGCTGTTTGACTCGTTTAGGGTTCTTAGCTTCAACAAAATTTTCAAAAAGAATGCACTGTTACAAATTCATAAAGACCATTTCAATTCAACAATTTCTACAAAAATAAGTAACCGATCTAGATCACGTGGTAACTTAGAAATTCCTAAATGTAAAACTAGTGCTGGTCAACACCATTATACTTATCAAGGTATAAAATTGTTTAATGCCCTTAAAAATTATAAAACTTTCAAATCACAAATCAAACAACTTTAAGATAAACCCAACGGTAATCACAAGTTTTAATTTCATTGGATACATTTTTCAAATATTTTTTTAAATGAACTCATTTTTTATTGATTAAATTTTCCTAAATTTACGTTATGAATTTAGGAAAATTGATTAATGATTAATTAAAAAAATATAAAGAAAATGTAATATTAAAAAAAAAAAAGCTACATATATATTTTTTTTACATATCCTCTAAAGTTATATTATGCGCTTCCTAATATGCGTTTATTGTTGTTGCATTTTATTAAGTACCCATTTCATAAAAGATTGCCAGCTCGGTCTTTGAACAATTTACAACCAGTACTGTACCTACCTTCTATTATTTCGTACCTAATAAGTACATTTTTATTTTTATATCTTATTTTTTCTAAGTTTAATAACTATTATATTATTTAAGTTTTATTTTTTAGTTTGTTATTAAATTTCTTATTTTCTTAATCATATTGTGTTATCAAATTTATCATCTAGTTTTATAACTATTTGTTAATTTTTAGCTACATCGACTAGTGAAATTTTACAACCTATAAACCATAATGACTCCCAACACTCCCCAACTCAAACACGAGAAATAATTTCTCAATTGAGTTGGGCAGTTTTCGTAAAAAAAATTCTAATTTTTTCGCAATCAGCCTCGAAATATCTACATTTGTAAATTATTGTAATTTTTTTTTTAAGTTTCTTTATTCAATAAAATTGTTAGTTACATACATTGAGGAATTTTTCGACCACCATGCTAGGCACATGCCCGTGTTATAACTATGTGTTTGTATATTCAATAATAAAAAAATTATGAGCAAATTTATTTCGTGGTCGAGGGGTAAGGCTCTCGACTAGCAAGCCGAAGGTCGCGGGTTCAAATCCCGCCTTGTTTGATTAATTTGTGTCACAATTTACTAATGTAAGAATAAAATATAGTATATTTGCGGCACGTTACAGAGTGGAAGATATTCTCAGTGGTATATATCGTCCTATAAAACCACCATTCAGAATTGAAATGTTGCTTGAAATGGCTTTGATACTTCCCCATCTTCCACTTCCTATCTCCTTCACCTTCCCATTACCTATAGCCTCACAACACACCCCAATTAGCGATACCATACTCATTTGCTAAAGACGGTTGAGAGCAGTTGGAACTCTTGTGCAGTTTCACATCAAAAAACCAATGAGTTTTACAGCAAATAATAATGACTTTTATTTATATTCCAGTTTATTGGGTGCGTTCCCAAACACATATGCGTTCACCAAGATGGTTGGGGAAAACATCGTAAAAACACTGTCACCGGGTCTTCCAGTTGTCATGATGAGACCTTCAATAAGTAAGTCCTTATTTAGTCATTAAAGACAATACTAACCTTTAACCTCAAACAGAAGATCTGGACCTCTGGACCCCTGGACCTCCTGGTGAGCACTTTTATAAGTGGCAAGGAGAGACACATTTTTGAGACGGGGTTTATTTATTAATTTACGGACAATATGTCCATTAAAACCATAATATTGACACGAATAAGAAAACATAGATGACAGTGAATGGAGAGTACATGAATGTGAAGGGTAAAGACAATGTAAAATAGAAAATGTACATATAGAAAATAACTACAAGTCAGAGCATCAATAACGATTAAGTTGTGAAAAATTACACATTACGTATCGCTAGTCATTTAGACTTACACCAAAAAATTCAATGCTCTGACTTGAGTTTACAAGTCTCGACATTCTGGACAAAGAAGAATGGTACCCATAGTTAGTTGAGTGGTGATTGAGGAACAACAATTCATTATTTCGGAGTCTACGGGAAGGGATGTTGAATTGAATGAGTTGTAGCAGTTCAGGTGAGTCGGTTATAATGTTGATTATTTTAAATATGCAAATTAGATCGGAGTCTTTTCTACGTTTTTCTAAAGAAGATAGGTTTAAAGTTTGTTCAATTTCCTCATATGAGTAATCGCCTCTTTCGAGTCCTAACCTCCAAGCAATTCGCCGTAGGAAGACCGGTGGAATGGGGTAACACATCACGTCAGACTGCAGGGCTGCAGATCACGTCAGGGACACTACTTTGGATTAACGTGCGGTCGCAGCGGGTTTCACGTAAGAACGTTCCCGAACATTCTAGCAGCCTACCGCTACACACATATGTTTTTTTTTTAAAGAAAGAGAAACATTCTCGGGTTACGAATAACCTGACAATGTTTGAAAATCTCATACTACCACCACAGTTGCCGGAAAATTTTGCTTGTGTTATGATGAATGAATTGAACACATTACGCCTGGGTGGGACCCAAACGCGATGCCAACTTAGCCACTGAGCGGTCATCAACACGACCATGTCATTTTAAGTCTATCATACTTCATCTAAAAACTAACAACTTTATCTACGAGTACAATTGTCTGTCTTGGGTTCCTGGGTTTTTCTAGATTGAATTCTCAGATGCAACTGAATCTTTTTCTCTCTTTTTTATTTCACATTTTCGTTTGAGAGTGCACAGAGAAAAAAGAGATTTCAGGGCGTTTACTATTAAACTTTGAGTAGGTACATTCCTAATATATCGGAACACGTGCTCATACACCTGCATTTGTCCCGATAATATACATTTACGAAATGCGAAAATATAAGTTTTTTATCAGCACGTTTTCCGACGTGTTTTATTGAAAGTTTATTAGGAAACCTATCAATTTATTCGTTAAAGGCCTGCGATCCCGTTTTAACCGGATTACGAATAATTTGAAGAGATTCTAATTAAGTGAGCAATATTTTTTAACAGTAATTTTTCTCCGCGTGGTTTGAATGATAAAAGAAATCGGGGACGCCCGAGGAAGACTTCGCGCATTATCTCTGCACTAAAGTGAGATACGGAGTCGAAAAAAGTCAAAATGATGTAGTTTTTTAATATATAACAATGAGGTATGCAGTAGTGAAGGGTAGAACAAGTCTGGGACGCTACAAGAATACAAATTAAACTTTTGTATTTATTTTATATTTGGGGAAGGACGTTGGGAACATTTTTTATCCGAGTGTAGTTTTATAACTTTGAATTTTTGTCATTATGATGCAATCTAGTTTAATGGATAAACGGTCTAGTAGAGGATTCCGTATTTTTTAATAGTTTCAATAATACATTTTTGGCATATATTGGTTCGTCACTTAGATATAGCAGATCCCCATTCTATAATTTCATATTTGATTCGTAATAATGTATTTTGTTTACTTATTCCAGTTATTTCCTCGTCCAAAGAACCTGTCCACGGATGGATAGACAATGTTTACGGGCCCACTGGGGTAAGTACATTTATTAAAAATTTTACTTTCAATTTATTTTTCTGCTTCTTCCCCAAAAAATCATAACTTTGTATGAAGCATGCTTTAATTTATAAATTGTACATAATATTCCTTAACAATTTAATTCTATGTGATTAGTTTATTATATTTGTCACCAGGTGATAGTTGGCGCTGCTATCGGCCTGCTCAGGACCCTTCACTGCAACAAAAATATCCTCGCAGACATCATCCCTGTTGATTACGTCATAAACGCAACCATTGTGGCAGCCTACGAAGTGAGTGATTTTGAACCAATTTGTAAAAAAATCGTAGTCGGTTTTTAAAATGTGGTGATTTATTTCAAATGATGTTGCTAATGTTACAGGTAATTTGAATTTTTTTATAGACTGGACGTTTACATACAGCCCCCAATAAAGAGTCCCTGCCTCGGACGGAAAGCGGCTGGGAGGATTGCGGGCGGAAGGTTGAGGAGAAAAAAGTGCCCATCTACAACTACGTCAGCAGTAACGATAGACCCATCACTTGGGGTAAGACTAATGGGCGTTTTACACGATGATTTTTTGGTAAATTTCAGAATCCCTATCCGGATATCGAACCACTGACATTTTACAACGCTTTGGAGAACTGTCAGAATGCATATTCCAGATGAATCACATTAAAGTATATTCTTTTTTATTTTATTGGAATGTCTTTCGAAGATTATAAAATATATGGGAAAATTAGTTAAGGTTAATATTGTTAATTCTGAGATCGACAAAAATTATCGATAAACAAAATTAGGTTACTATAGTGGTTACAGGCATAGTCTTGGTAAGACATAGATCCAGGGTTCGATTCCCAGTTGCAACCATTACCTTTATTATTTTCTGTATCTCGTTCTGTTTCATGTTTTGTTTAGATTAAAGTATTATCTTTCTCCTTCAACGATTAAATATTTAATCAGTGTAATAATAATATAATGTGTGGTATCTATTGACTTTTCTATAAGTTTGGACGATCTTTTGTCCACAGTGGTATGACTTAAGGGTAAACGAAACGAATTATTTGTTTGCGCCCGAAAACTCAATTCTTTTAAGAATGGAATACAAATACAATTATTGTTTATCGGTGATGTTCGTACCTTTATACCTTTTCTTTTGATTTCCTTGATGAATATTATTGCTGTCCACCTACATAATTCCTGCCTCGCTAAGCCAACTACAAAGTGCGTGTAGTTCCGTTGAAAATCCCAAGTCGTCCTGTCAATACATAAACTGTGTTTGTTTACGGTGTTCCCCCTTGTTCGACCGTGTCGAAACTGTAAAGCCATCGTGAGCTCGCGAATTTGTAGTGGTAAAAAAAGTGCATTAACCAGCGCAATTGAGAAAAGCGGAAGAAGAACAGAAACGGTATGTCGGCATCCCGGAATTCCAATTCTCTTCTCAGGTGATCCAATGTTGTATTTGTATGCCTTTCTTGGAAGAATTGAGTTTTTATACAGACGAAACTATTTATTCATATTCATATTGTGTATATGCAAACAAATAATTCGTCTTAATATTTCAAAACATATCGTACAAAAACGTTACGTTTACCCTCAATGAGTAAAACATCAAATTGTAATATTTAATCACTGATGACAATCTCAAATGAAAAACTGTGAAACTGGAAAGACGGCTGTTCGAGGAACGAACAAGGGTTGGGATAGCCGTATTTTGAAGGGCTATTCCACACAGATAAAGCATGGATAAAGCCTATGGCTTATGACAGGCGAATGCGATAACACAATTTGTAAGGTTAATTCACAGTCAGCTTACCGGGTGGCGAACGAAATCTGCATCTCGAGAATCATCTGTCAGCACTGGAACGGTGATCGTTGTACGGTAGCACTCGTTATTTTGAATTGGATTGCGATAGTTGCGATAAAATACGTTTGAGGGATTATTCCGATAAATAACCGGCGAGAGTACACACATTGGTTTTGACAAGACGAACGTTTCGATGCGATTGTACGGCTCATGGCACTCCGTGATTATAGTTGACGTGTGTGAATTCAAACTGTACAGTTCAAATTCTGACCATACTATTCGTTAGCACACGGCCTGTCAAAAGCAAATCCGCGTGACGGAACAACGACAAATGGTCACATCCAGGAATTTAACCCTATTGATTAAATATTTATTTTAACACAGGAACCTTCATGCGGCATGCGGAACACTTCGGCATGGAGATCCCGACAACCTTCTGCCTGTGGTACTACTGCTTCACACTCAATAAACACAAGACCCTCCACTCGATCTATGTCTACCTCCTGCATCTTCTGCCTGCCCATGTCGTGGACACCGTTCTGTACTGCATAGGAAAGAAACCTATGTAAGTGTACCAACACTCTATGCTTATTGATTGATTTAACCCTTTAGTCCATTAGATATTTTTTGTCTATAATTCCCAACGACGCTAAAATTTTTCATGAAATTGTCATAAAAACAAATACGATTTTAGAAACTTTCTTTTAAATTAGCTGCACACAAGAGGGCTTGAGGAAATAAATCCCTCAGGGCCTATGTCATCTTTAGAGATGCTGTGTGGGGGTCTTTTTTGGGAAATGAAGGAGAGGAAGTTCTGGGAAGGAAAAGGGTGTGAGGGGTTGGTAGGAATCAGTGGGTTAATGTTTCCAAGAGTGGAAATAGGTGAATCTCATTCAATAGAACTATCATGCTATGCTGTGTTAGAACATCTGTTCTGCCGTGTGGTATCTTGAATTAGTTGTGGTGAGGGTGACGACTTCGGTCGAAGTTTCAGGCACACAGTGACGTGTGGGCCCAGGGTATCGATTCTCAAATCCAGGCCGCTCGCAATCGCCGTCGAAAGTATATACATTGCTCGACAGTCTTATTCCCGAGTCTCGTCGAAGGTACATACTTACGTACGCCAAACGTCAACAGTCGTTCCACTCGATCAACGAGTGGGTCGAGTGGAATGACTTCGTCGAGAATTGAGGCCCTAGGCCCATAAGGCCCATAGGCCCTCATTTATATAATATAAGATAGTAAAACGTGGCTTGAAAAGGCTTTAGTCGTTTTTATGGCAAGATCTGAATATCCGGGTACTTCCATATCTTCTTCTTGCCCATCTCGATTCTCTCTCCTCTTTTCTAAGTCTTACAGCATACCCCAATTAGATACCAAAGTCCCACTGGCTACGGACAAAACAAAAACTCATCGCGCAAGGGGGTCCTACACGTACACGCACGGTACAGATGCTGCCTCTACAGTGTCCTCAGGCTTTTTATTAACTGAGCATGGCGAGTCCTGTTTTAACTCGACCATTTGTCATTCCTTCTTTTTGTAAATTATTTTTTTACGTTCCGGTTCCGGTACAAGATGTTGGATACTACATTTGTATCCCATATGATTTCGCATGATCGTGGTTCCTCCTATGAATTTTCAAATCGGATATTCAATGTTATGGTACCAACCGGCCTGAAGAAAGATTGACAAAATAATTATCATTGAGGTAGTGAAATTTCTTTGGACAAATTGTATAATTACGTATTTGAAATTTTAAAAAAATGTTACATTAAATACCTATTTGTAGTTTGTAATTTAGGTGGGTATTTCAGTAATTACCTACTTTTGGTTTTGATTATTAAATAAGAGAAAAATAGAAACATATGTTTTGAACTCTATGTCTACTGCATTCACAAAACTACTAGTGTAAAACTGATCACTGAAGCTATATTGCAAGCTCCATCGAATAGAACATAATATAATCTCATGTTTGAAAGCAGAAGTGCCTGTTTTCCACTAAAAAACAACTTTTTTAAAAGGTAAAACCGCCACGTTTAAAATTCAACCAATTAGAATCTTTCTTTCACCATTATCTAAAAATGGCCTGAGTTGCAAAAGCATCAGTGTTCATTTTATTTACTGCAAAATTTTGCCAAAAGATTTGTAATTTTTTGTTTTGTGTTATGGAAAAATGCAAATTCTAAAACAAATCTTTTAAACAACTTCCGAAACAGAGGCGAAAAATGTATGTATGTATTTTACGTGTCAACTGAAAATTTTGTAAAAGTGGCAGGTTTGCTTCCATACCTCTCACTTGTCTTATTAAACATCCATAATTTTACATTTTAGGCTCGTGACTGCCTACAAGAAGGTTCACAAATTCTCCTCCGTGATATCATACTTCTGCACCCAGCAGTGGCGTTTCCACAACAACAACGTCAAAGCACTCTCCAAGACCCTGACTCCTGGTGACAGAGCCTTGTTCGACTTCGACATCGCTAACATCAACTGGGAGGAATTCTTCTACACCTACGTTCGAGGAATCAGGCTCTACCTCCTCAAGGACACCTTCGAGACTGTCGAAGAAGGCAAGAAGAAGCATGCCTGGTTGAAATTGGCTCATTACACAATTGTTTCTGTTCTTTCCTTTTTCATTTTCCAGTTTGCCTGGGCATCAGCTCGCTGGGTTGGTCTTTTGTCATGAATATTTTATGTTATAAATGTGTTTTGTTGTTACAGGTGTTAATTTTGAGTTATTTGTAGGGATCTGAAAATTTCACGTTGCTTTTCGGCGAAATTCGCATTATTTTTGGGGAATTTTTTTGTGGAATTTTAAGTAAAAGCAGTATATTTAAAAAAAGGTGACGTTTTGCAACGAAAGAGATGTCATATTTTTTTTTAGTATTTTTGACAGGAAATCGAAAAATAAATGATGGTGCCATGCGTTTGCGAGGTGAAGTTAGCTGAGATAACGTCATTTTTTATATAAATCGCGTAAAATATACGAAAATTCACGTTTTCCCGAACTGCGAATTTTGCGTTATTTTCGTGAAAATTGGAAAAAAGTGAAATTTTCAGGTCACAATTTTTTTCTATTGTTTTGATGCGAATAAAATTCATAAAACACATTGTTTTGTTCTTATTTTGTTTCTTGTTCGTCTGTTCCATTGTTTGACCCTGCTTGTGGTTTTAGAAATTACTAAAGCCAAAACCTTAGCACTGATTTATTTAATTATTTATATTATATAGCAATTTCTAAAGGCAAAAGCAGATGGAAAAAGGCAAAGGCGAAAACGGGACGCATCTGGAGCATTGATGTAGGTATAGCTTATATTTTTTTTGTTGATTCTTAAAGCACATGATTGTAAAGCAAATTAAAAATTATATTATATGTACTTTGCAATTAAACACATTGCCTTACATAGACAGGGTTAGTACCCAAGCAAATAATAATAATATTTTTATTATTAACGATATTGGCTTGTACAAATTTGGTCAAGCTATAAGGCACAACCTATGAAAATATCTACATATTATTATTCGCGCTACAAGATTATCCATATTGAAGATATTATCAATAGTTTACCACCCCTGATACTAGAGCCGGCCATGTGCAGGCGTAATTAGAGCAGTCCACTTTGAGCGCTTACAAGACCTGACTTGCCAAAGAGTCAAGGAACCAAGGCGCTGATAATACCTAACACAATTGAACACCTAAGTTTTTTTCTAGCGGCAGGGCCGGCTTGAGTCCCAAATTTTGTGTACTTGTAAACACCATAGTTTAAGGGTAGAGTCACATTACGCCATACGCATTATGGCTTGGCCTATTTCAGCATAGAATATCACAGGCATAAGGTATTATTCCATTTTATCAACTTAAAAATAGTGTTTTTTATGGATTTTAAAAAAGACTCCTTCAAAAATATTGTGTATAAATTCATAAAGATCAAAGAGTACTAAGTATTATTTTTGTTAATTTGAGGGCGCTCTCCGGCGTACTTTTATTTAAGCCTAGCTGCTCTGCCCCTTCTTAAGGCCGAGTGTAGTTGTTTATTAATTTAAAATAATGATAATATTATTAAGCAAATCGATAATGATAGTGTTTTCAACAAGTAAACATTTTTTTATACATTTTTTAAATTAACATAGGCTTAGTAATTATCAAAATCAAATCGAAAATATGACCTTTTTCAGACCGTAATACGTGCGTTTTAAAAAATACTATTAAAGGCTTAATATCGTCAAAAAATACCTGAAGGGGTTTTCTTTAAACGTACGAAAAAAAAAACTAAAAAATAAATAAAATAGGTTCGTAGTTTAATTTTTTCATAAACACTAATTGTTCTTGTTTTTAAAATGCAGATTATTAAACTTTGGATACGTTTATTTAACAAAACTAAACGATAAATTATTGGTATTATATTTTTCCATTTTTTAAAGTTAATTTAATATTTTTTATACTATAATTTAAGAAAGAAAACTTAGATTTTTAAATTACTTTTAAAGTAGGCCGTCTAGTGGCGCCTATTTGAAAATTTTAATACGGTAGAACATCGAACTAAAAGCTTCTTTTAAATATCCCAACAGATGGCGCTATCATGGTCGGAGTCTTGGTTGTTGTTTATTTTTCAAACCGATTATATTATTAAGTTATTAAATAATTGTTAAAATATATATTTTAACAATTATCTATTAAATTATATGATAATTGTTAAAATATATATTTTAACAATTATATAAATATATATTATAATTAAAATATATTAAAATATTATTATTATTAAATTATATGATATTATACCATATTTTTAAAAATTAAATATTAATAATATGATAATATTTTGTAATCCTACATGTATTTAAAATGACTGACTTTTACATTTATATATATAAATTTTTTGATAGATCTAATACGCCTAAATTTTTTATAAGAGAGCTAGGTATAATGCCAGTAGCCGAAATTACAAATGGTAATATTTTTATAGTCTGAGAATGTCAAATTCTTTTGAACTCATTTCCTAAATGTGTGTATTTTATTATTTTTTCAAAAACAGATTTTTCGATATTACAGGAATTTGTTTTTTTTATATCAAAGTACTAAATAAGTACAAAAAGAAAAAGAGAAAAAAAATCTAACCTATTAGGTGTGTGAGTTTGTGTTACTACTAACTAACTAACCATCACGCCGTTTCCCCGCAGGGGTAGGCAGAGAGGACGGACCGCCAAACAACTCGGTCTTGGCACACACTCCTTGCCTCATTCACATTCATACATCGTCTCATACATACTCTTCTATTATTCTGACTCTTGACATGGCCCGACTTGAGTATCGAGTTTGTGTTAGCATGAGTTATGCTATTCTGTACATTATACTGTAAAACTCTCGACTCGAAGTTTGCGGGATCGAATCCCGAAGTGGGCAAGTAAATTTTATTTGGTTAATTTGTGTTATTCACAATTAATGAATTAATATACGTATGGTATATTCGCGGTACGTTCCATAGTGAAAGATACTCTCAGTATCGCCTGGTGTAAGACCACCATTCAGAATTGAAACGTTGCTTGAAATGGCTTTAGCCGTGTTTGGTGACCAAATCTGAATAGCCAGGTAGATTCACTTATTCAATAAATAATACCCGTTCTGCGGTCTAAATTTAAATAATGATTTTTGGTCTTTCATCAGGGCGATACTGACAGTATCTAATGCTCTGAAAAATGCCGCAAATATAATACTTATGTGCATGTTCGTTTCAAGAGACAGAAGGTCAGCGGTCCTATATCGATTTATTATTGTTTTTGTAAATTATTCTCAAAAAACATGAATGAAAAGACCAAACACAAATAACCTGACTGCCATATGTTGTGGTTAGAGTATTTTGAAGCGAGCAAGCGTAATTACTAGTGCCACGTAATTATGGTGCACGTGTGAGTCAACGCTCATAAAGGCAACTCAAACAAACCTCATCTGGGTATATGGGTATTGGTTTTCAAGTTACAACATAAATATGTTTTGTAAAAAAAATAATGCTCAGTGACGGATTACATTGAGGTGAGACAACAGGGGTTGTTGCTTTTCATCTTCATAATATTACGTTGTGACTAGACTTGTGCTTTGCTTATTTGGTACACATTAGTTTTTTTAAATATTTTATTATAAAAGTGATTCAGTGCAGTGCAGTGCAGCGCCTTTACTTTCTTTATATATAATGACGAAACGGAAAATTACGGGAAAAAAATCAAAGAGGAGTAAATCTTTGCAAGCAGCAAGGTATGTTTTTATGTCTTAGTCCAGTCCTGTTAATTTGAGAGGCGGATATGTGGACCGCTGCCCCGGGAACCATTCATTGGATAACCGACACCTCTGTCATAGGTAAGCCTAAGAGGTTACCTATGACAGCTACTTTTGATGACTTAGCAGAGGTGCCCGGGTTCAATTGTCTGGAACTTGGCGGCGGATGCGTCTTTTCACCCACTGTATGTCGGGGTCGGATTTGGAGACACTGGTTGAGGGAGATCTTTTTACCTCTCATGCGGGACTCTCTCGACCCATCGCCTTGCACCGTAGTGGGAAGGGTGAATAAACATCTGTCACACCAGAACACATGACAGTTGATCACCCGACAGTTGGCCCCCCGAAACTTTTGTACTTATGCGTTGGTAATAGAATTTTCGTACATATTCACAATAAATATTTTTTTCAGGAATAATGCGTATTCGAAGAAACGACGAATTGAAGAACTGAATATTACTGAAGATGTGAATTTGGATATCCCTGTGTTCGATGTGAATTTTGACGTAGATTCACCTAAGTCGTACGAAATCGAACCTCAGTGGAAAGTTGGTTTGTCAAAAACGTATGCGAAAACTTCAAAACTGGCAGGCCATCAATCATCAATAAGCGTGGCAAGCACCCCTGTGGTAAATAATTACTCATTTTCATGACGCTTCATAAACATGCATTATTTCAGAATGTTTTCACACTGACAAATTATTTAGCTGGTTACTCCACAAAAGAATATTATTAATATTTAACATGTTTTACAGCAGATTGGTGACAACATTACTCCTGATGGCAACTTTGCTCCTGAAAACCTACCACCACTACTCATTGAGAAGAGCACTGAAGAAGTTTGCGGTCACATTCCTTGCGGTAGACGGGTT
The DNA here is from genome assembly GCA_026573805.1 of Hesperophylax magnus. NCBI lineage: Eukaryota > Metazoa > Arthropoda > Insecta > Trichoptera > Limnephilidae > Hesperophylax > Hesperophylax magnus. The sequence continues at coordinate 2,880,022 of JAIUSX010000184.1, read as the reverse complement.
GTGGACATCAATTTCTTTTGTCGTCAAATGGAGGAAATATGTTTGCACCCGATGACATGTACAGGAGGAAAGTTCGTTCTGGTGAGAGAAACGCGGGATGGACTTTTATCGAAATTGAGATACGAATGTATGTTTTGTGAAAAGGTATCCATTGTGTATTCAGAACCTCCGAAAACGACAATCAACACCTCTCTTGTTTGGGGGGCTTTAAACATTGGTGTCGGACATGAGCAAGCAGAGGAGCTTTTGTGTACAATGGATATTCCGTTCATGTGCCCTGCAACATTTAGAAGACACGAGAGGTTGGTTGCTATGTCATGGAAGACCCATTTAGCTGAACAAATGTCAAGCAACATACGACAAGAGGCGCAGCTAGCTCGTGACAATGGAGACTTCGATGAAGGACATCCATTTATAACAGCAATTGTTGACGGAGGTTGGTCCAAGAGAAGTTACGGACATAGTTTCTCTGCAAAGTCAGGAGTGGCCTGTATTATCGGGAGACGGACGGGGAAGCTTCTATATCTCGGTATTAAAAATAAGTACTGCCACAAATGTGCGATAGCACGTGAAAATACGCGCCCACATGAGTGCAGTATTAACTATTCCGGTCCATCAACAGGAATGGAACAAACTATAATAGTTGAGGGCCTTAAATTTATTTTTCAGAAATTCAATGTTTGGACCAAATTTTTAATTGGGGATGGTGACTCCAGTGTTTATGCAAGGGTGCGAGAAATGGCCCCATTTGGATACAAGATACAAAAACTCGAATGTGCAAATCACGTTGTCAAGTGCTATACGAGCAAATTGTATAAAATGACAATGGACACGAAGTATGATGCCAGCAGTCGTACGATATTAAGAAGGGAAATTAAAAGACTGAAAAGTGCTGCACGTGGTGCTATAATGCAGGCTAATGGCAATTTGGATCAGTTGCGAAATGACCTCAAAAATGGTCCTGACCATGTTTTTGGAAGTCACACAAAATGTCGTGCTCAATACTGCAAACACATTGGTGGTGATGCAATCAATTATGTACCCTTTTTAGAGAAATCGCATTTGCTGTCAGATTTACGCATCCAACTGGATGCTGTTGTCCGTAAAGCGGATAGACTTACGAAAAATGTCACTACGAACTTAGCTGAGAATTTTATGTCACTTGTCAGTAAGTTTGTAGGTGGCAAAAGAATAGATTTTTCTAAAGGTACAAGTTACGAGGGTCGATGTTACGGTGCAGGCTTGAGTCACACCTTGGGATCAGCTCACATCACTGACTTGCACAAGACGATCACGGGGAAGTCACCTGGTCAAACGACCAAGCGTGTGGTAGCGAGGCGACTCAAACGTCGTTGTTTGGCTAGACGCTTGGTATTCACTAACCCGTATAAAACTAGAAAATCACTCGTCAGTAGAGGACCGGACTGTGAATATGGACCCGAAGCGGCAGAACCTGACCTTTCCTCTGAGGAGTTAAATGAAAAGATGACTTGCATCATGGATATGCTGAGTCATCAAATTTCCTCTGAAGCAGATACCACCAAACTGCAAATATTGACAATCGGTCAAGCAGACAATCCTCTCTGGATGGAGGCGAGGCATAAACGGCTCACAGCTTCGAAGTTTGGCGTTATATATAAATTAAGAAATTCTACACCCCGACACAATACTGTCAAGAATTTGCTTCTGAGGAGAGACCTCATGACCAAAGCCATAATCTATGGCAGAATCAAAGAAAAGACTGCGATTGACTTGTACGAGGAAAGATACAAGGTAAAAGTGTCGCCATGTGGTATTTTTGTGAGAAAGGAATGGCCATACTTGGGGGCAAGTCCAGATGGATTGGTTGGAGAAAATGGTATAGTGGAAGTAAAATGTCTGCCCTCAATCGGAAACAAAACTATTTTTGACGCAGCTCTGGAAGATAATATCTTCGTTGCCGTGCAGAATGGAATACTTGTGTTGAAGAAGTCACATAATTATTCATTTCAAGTTCAAGGACAATTATTCATTACAAGAAAGGACTTCTGTGACATTATAATTTATTCTGAAAGTGGAGTAGAAGTAATAAGAATATATCCTGACAATGAATTTGAGCTAAAAGTGTTACCACGCCTGACAAAGTTTTTCAACGAATCACTTTTGCCAGAGTTAGCGGATAGCCGAATTCAACGCGGTATGAAAATTAGAGAACCGGACCATGTTGTCAATGCTCTACAAGCCAAAGTTTTAAAAGCTAAAAATGTAGTTTAGTAGTGTTTTACAGTATAATTGGCGTATAAATCTGTGTTGCGTCGGTTGTGTATTGATGTTTGATCTATTTGTTTGTGTTAGTGTGTTTGTATTTTGTATTTTTACGGTTCGCTAAAACTTCTCCTATACTTGCGAACAAGTTATTCACATGATTTGCTACAGTTTCTGTACTTGTATTGGTATCTAATTTATTAATTTAATATTTAGATGTTCAATAGTATTTTTCTGTTTGTATTTTTGTGTGTATGTAACTTCTTTTAATATTTTCCATATTTACTTTGGGTTATTTTTTTTCAAGTTTTTCTTTATAGTACAATTCTTTAGCTATTCTAATAGTGAAGATGTTTCTATATCTTTTATAGTAATTAAGTTGTTCCATGCAGGGCCGGATTAAGCATGTCGGAGCCTCTAGGCAATGCACGTCTCGGGGCCCCTTCATCCTTTTTTAACTTCAAAAAAAAAATTTTCTTCCACAACGTAATTATATTCATATTTAATTTGTTTTTTATACTACATTACGAAGGTATGCCTATAATTGTAAGATGAAGTACTTGAACTATACATCTATGGATATTATTATGGATACGGCACTGGTTCCATGTCGTACGGTGTATTTTTAATTTGTTTATGAATTTTGTCTCGTTTCCCTATGTTATCCATAACATTGTATTAAATTTATCCCAGGATTTTTCGACATTCTTATTTGTGCTATAATAGCACCGTTACTTTCTACTAATATTGTTCTATGCTATAACAGCACTATTATTGTTAATTTTTGTTATCTTTTCATTACCTTGTATACTTGTATACTGCATATTCTTTATTAAACATTATTTTATCAATATTTTGTAAGGAGCACTGTAGGATTATTTTTAATTTTGTCATAGTTTTAAGCGCACTTGAAATGAAATAACACAAAACTGCGATATACAAATATTACCTTATTATTAAATTGTTAAAGCAAACCATTTCTCATTAGTCATTACACACGACGGCATTTTGGCACTTTTTATGCATTTTACTTAGTTGTAGCAGTATAGTTGAATACATAAAATATTGTTGAACTAATCTCTCGCTGACATCGGATTTTTTTTTTTTTTTTTTTTATTTCCTTTATTTTTTCCCAATTTACATATTTCATAATACAAGTTTTTTAATAATATGAAAGGGAACCCACTAAGGCGCAGCCTGTGCGTGGGTAATATAATTTAATACATTAGATTTTTGTACCTAAAAATACATAACAGTAAAAATAAAATAAAAAACAGTAAGCATAATAAAGAAAAACGGTAGTATTATAATTAAAGTTATTCTAAAAGATTGTGCAAGAGGAGCATATTAAAAATAAATCAAAGTAAAAATAAAGATTGTAAGATAATATATATGAATTAAAAGAACACAAAATAAAATAATAATAACTATACAGAAACAAAATAGAAAAAAGTAAAAATTAAATGAATAATGCTTCAACATTTGCATTGTACGCATTTGCATTGATTAGCGGGTACAAATTCTCATTTTATGAAAATATTATAAAATAAAAATAAATAATAGTGGTTCAAGATTTGAAGACAAGATAAAGTATTATATATTATAATATGTAATGTAACATTATATATTTTAACATATAATTTAATGTTTAAATGTTCTAAAAAAATAAAAATAAAATATAAATATATATATATATATATATATATATATATATATATACATCATCATACACCCGTCATCTCCTTCGAGGTCCACAATACCTTCAGTCTCACAACAACCCCAATTGGGGATGCCATAGTCTCACTGGCTCCAGACGGGAGCAGTTGGGACTCTGGTGTGGTATTCAAAAATTTTTTTTAAAATGAAAACAATATTGTAAATATTATAATCAGATGCCAATTATATTTCCTACAAATATACATCTAATTTCGAGAAGTTGAATAAAGTGTTTTTAGCACGGCAAAATGGCAAAATTGCAATATTATTGTAACAATAGCAATATTATTATAGTAGACTAATAAAGCGGCCGCTACACTACTCGCTTCGACGAAGTCCTCGACGAAGTTAGCCGAAGTTCGAAGTGCGTGCCCACACACTCGTGCAACTTCGCGAGTAACTCAGTCCAACCAGTCAGTGATTGGTTTATTTATGCCGTGACGCTTCGAGTCCTTTGACTCGGGCGCATTTACCGACAACAATCGGAAGTCGGGCGAAGCGAAGCGAAGTTGCCCGAAGCGAAGCGAAGTTCGTGCCCACACTATCGTATTCGGTCAACTTCGATCAACTTCGCGAGTAGTGTAGCTGTAGTAGTGTAATTTATAAACACATTGAAACGAAAGGAACGAAGCAACCGCAAGCAGCGTTATGCGTTGTTTGCGGTTCCTTCATTCCTTTCTCAAAGACAAATACATAGCACTATCTTTTTTTATGTCAATACAAATATGGGATGCTAGGAAGAGGAATATGGGAAAATACCTGGCTATACAGATTCGGTCACCTAATACGGCTAAAGCCGTTTCAGGCCACATTCCGATTCTTTTTTTAAAATATATTACTTTGAAAAAGTATATTTGTATTTTTTTTGTTCCATTTCCATAGTCCTCAATAAGTTTTATACCTGTTCTGAGGTCTACATACTACAAACTGAAACATTCGGTCGGAGCCGCAATGTTTTTTTTATTTCTGTGGGCCTTAGAAAACAATAATGTTATTTATAACGGTTTTGTTGACCGAGGTAGAACGAACACAGGTTCTCTGTTTTTTGACCAGATGTAGGTATATTTTTTACAATGCCGGCCGGCGTAGTCCGGGTGGTAAGGCTTTGGACTCCCATTCCGAAGGTCGCGGGTTCGAACCCTGTGTACGCAAATAAATTTTATTTGATTGATTTGTGTTATTTCACAATTGATTAATTAAAATAATAAATACTATATATGCGGCACGTTCCAGAGTAGAAGATACTCCCAGTATCGCCTTGGTGTAAGACCACCATTCAGAATTGAAACGTTTCTCCAAATGGCTTTAGCCGTGTTTAGTGACTAGATCTAAATGGCCAGGTACTTCCCCACCTTCCTCTTCCCCATCTCCTTCCCTTACCCACTTACCTTCAGCCAAACAACATACCCCAATTGGGGATGCCATAGTCTCACTGGCTCCAGACCGGAGCAGTTGGGACTCTTGTGAGCTATTCACTATAAAAATACTATGTAAAACCAAATGCCAAAATGTTTTTAATAGAGATATACATAATTAAGAAATTGGCACATACATCATCATACTTGTCATAATATGGAAAATCAGGACTAAAGATATATGAAGAAATAATAATAATATAAAATGAAATGTCAGGCTTTCTGTAAAAATATTAAAATACATACAATTAAATTAAATGTTACCTTGTACCTATATATTCGTTTAAATTCTAACGTAGTATAAACTAATTAAATAAATAATACAAAAAAAATAGTGCCATCTGGTAACTGAAATTCATAACTTTTATAACGAAGATTTACATTACCGCCATCTTACTGTTTTCAGGCAAACGTTTTTAAAATAAATTCTAGTTAGAAAAAATATTGTTTTGGAAATGAACAACAGAGTTCGTGTGTGTCGAAAATAGTTGATTTTGTCATGTCTACAATCGGTCTTAAGACTCTCAGCTTTATATACACAAACAGCCAGAATGAGCCCAAGAGACGCCAGACATGAAGAAAATGAACTATTTGAACAAGCGGAAGGCATTCTGTATGGTATTGGTATCACGGATTAGCTGATAGATTTTTCAGTAAAAAAAACTTTAAAAGCTTTTTTCTCAAAATTACTTTTTCTTGCTTCGTTGATTTTTTCTCGGCAACTACGGAACCGATCATTACGAAATTTTAACTACACATTCACCACATGTATGTATGATATTAGGTAAAAAAAATCAAAGTATCACTCAAAATAGGCTTATTTTTGGAGACTTTTTTAAACAGCCGCCAAATTGTTATTTTTACATAAAAAAATCCCGTACACAATCTTTTTGGTTTTGTGTTTCAAATCTACTTAGAAATAACATCAATGAAGCTGACATAGCTTTCACGAGGGGCTATGCGGATGCTGCTACCAGGGATAGATAAATTATGTAAAATAAATAAAATTAAAAAATTTATTCAATTCAAGACATATTTTATGAAGCCCAAAAAGATTTAGATAAATATCTTTCATGGGAACCATACAAAAAATCCCAAAATACCTAATTTTTCAGCCGTCTAAAGTGGGCTTGTCTGAAGATGGCCATGCTAGTCTGAAACCGGTAACCGTCACACATAAAAACGTTGATAAAAGTTTTTATTCCTTTTAATAAATCAAAATATTGGAAGGTTTGGTGGCTTGGGCTGTAGATAACAGGAGACACTAACGCACCAAAAGTAATCTGTGAACAAAAATTGTAACTAATAAATTGATAAACTTGATCAAAGGTTTAGCTTTCGAGCTGCTTTAAGCTTTCACGCACAGGTGGCGGTAACCCAAAAAAATGAAAATGGTTGTGTTCTAAACTATTCAATTTTTAGTTAAGTTTTTTTTCAATAGCTGTCACTAGTATGTATAGTCTGAAAGTTTGTATTTTATTCATTATGTTTATATTCATTTTTTAAAATATTTATTACCGTTGCAGAACTCCATTTTAATTGTTTATTTTAATTTCAACAGTTTGATAATGCCTTCAAAAGACGAAACAGCTGTCACGCGTAATACAGCAGAACTTGTTTATAAATAAATCAAAACACTACTTGAGTTAAAAATGTTCTCTTTCCCTCCCACTCTTTCTTCCCATACCTTTATTTAGTATCGACTACATTTTTTGTATCAGTCGTGTTTAGTGACCAAATCTGAATAGCCAGGTAATTCCCAACCTTCTTCTTACCCATCTGCCTCCCTTTCCACTCCCTTCAGCCTCACAAAATACCCCATCTGGGGATGCCGCACTCCCACGGCTATTGGCAAATGGGACTTATTGGGATTATTCCAACAAAATAATATGGGTTTGTTAAAAGTCAGATAAAATTTGTGCTGATGAACATTTTTATGATTATTTAGACATTAATTGGCCTCACAGAGTGATGTGCTATTTATCAGAGGTGGAGTCAACAAAATTACTCTAAATAAATCATTATTTTTGGCCTCACAGAGTGATGTGTTATTTATCAGAGGTGAAGTCAACAAAATTACTATAAATCATTATTTTGGGCCTCACAGAGTAATGTGTTATTTATCAGGGGTGAAGTCAACAAAATAACTCTAAATCATTATTTTGGGCCTCACAGAGTGATGTGTTATTAATCAGAGATGGAGTCAACAAAATTAATTTAATTAATTATTTTTGCTTGAAAAATGTTTGTTTGTAATAATGAACAAAGGCAGCTCGTGTGTATCGATTATCCCGCTAAAAAAACTGTCATTCTAGCAAAAAGTAAAAGTGGTTTAAGTTTTCAATAATTTGAAACATATTTAAGTTCTATATTATAGGTACTTACCAGTCTTCCTCTTTCCCATCTCCTTTCCTTCCGCACTTCGTTCAGACTCACAATAGGGTGTTTTCACTTTTGTTTAATTCTCGATAAAAATTACGATATTGAAGGTATTTTAATTTTCTACAGAGTTTTCCAATAAGAGATAATATTTTGATATTCAATCGTAAAAGATCAATGGTTTCGTTGCTTGTGTGGCACGTAGCGCCGTCTTGTTGAAAGTAAACGTTGTCCAGATCAATACCATCCAATTCCGGCCATAAAAAAAATATTAATCATCTCTCGATAGCGCAATCCATTCACCGTAACTGTTTCTCCAGCCTCATTTTCGAAAAAGTAAGGTCCAATGACTCCGCCGGACCATAAACCGCAACAAACAGTCACACGTTGAGGATAGAGAGGCTTTTCAACAATAACTCTTGGGTTTTCCGAGCCCCAGATGCGACAATTTTTCTTGTTGACGAATCCACCGAGGTGGAAATGGGCCTCATCACTCAAGATGATTTGCATTTGATTCACTCCAGTGAATTTTAATAATTTCAATGCGCTGTTGAAGCGTGTATCGTTCCATTTTCCAAATGTCAAAAAATGACAGCTTCAAAAGTAACATCTACCGAAATAGCGGGCTATTCAAAATAACACATCTTATTGGAAAACCCTGTATAACAATTAAAATTGTGCCAAAAACGACATTTTAGATTTTATTCGTGAATTCGGCGGCGGCTTTGACGTCACTCCGGGCGTTGGTGACAGTCGTCTTTCCTGAGATCTGCGTTGTGGCCAGTTGGAAACGTTTCGGAATGTGGGATCTTAGATCGTTTTTGACCAAAAATTAATGAAATATTATAATTCCATATTTTTAATACGATAATCGTAATCATAAAAATAAACTTCAAATCTTCCACACATTCTTAAACGTATTCATAGTTTGAAAAAATACCTCGTTGGGGATGGGGATTCCATGTGCCAAAGTCCCACCGGCTCCAAACTCGAGAGCTGTTACTCTTGTGCAGTACTCACATAAAAAATAATCATGAAAAGGGGAGTGTTTAACAATTATAAGTCACGAATAAAGCACATTTTCGTTGGTAATAATATTTATTATTTTTAATTAAAAATCTTAAATTACTCATTCTTCGTATATTACAAATTACAATAGTTAAAATATTCACAAAACCAAAAAAAAATCTTCTACAAAATGACTTAAGTAAATAAAAATTTCGATGAAAACTGCACGCGATTTTGAACTCAAAATGTATCATTTCGAATAGTAAATGCATGCAATACAGGTTGTCAATATCAGAGAAATAGAAAAGTAATGATATTATGAAGAAACAATAAATTAGATTCAAGAATCAACAAATACAAGCAACGTACAAGGTTCATTTGATTGACTTTGATCTTCTTTCTTTAGCTTATGACTCGAAAATATCTTTCTGCAACCATCCATTATTGCAGTAGGATAATGTGTTAAAAAAGTCAATAACTTTAACAATATTAAGCCATATTTGCTGATTACTATTTAGATTTTATTGTTTTAATGAAGGTATTTGAAAACTAGATGAATGAACAATCACCTTGGGACATGACTGCAAAAGACTATGCGGAATTTGAGAGCAACCATAAAAAAACCATTAAAGCCAATGTAAGGTTGAACACAAGTCTTTATGGCACCATCAAACTCCTTATTTGTAAGATAAATAATCTCTTTGACACTATCAAAGTCAAACGTTCAGATGAACAAATTGGATTTATTTAGACGAACAAGCAACAACAACTGTTTCGATACTTGAAACCTCTAAATTTGAGTGAAAATAAAGTTATTTAGCTCCATTGAAATCATAATCAAGCTCAGAGGTAACAATCGCAAAAGTCAAACTAAAAGATTAACAACACTAAGATCTTTTAGGCGCCAACTTTTTGATAGAAAGAATGTTTTTTACCATAAACCGAAGATCAGAAAGAGAAACTTCTTAGTACGGTCCAAACCAAATGATCATGTGAACAGATCGACTTCAGATAGCGGCAGCAACACCATTGATGTTATAAAAACCAGAAAGGAGTTGTTTAAGCACATTGAAATCGAAATCAAGCTCAACGATATCACAAAAAGCGAACTTTTTGATACCTTCGACCAGTGATCTGATTTTTGAACAGTCAAAAGTAAATGATCAGTTAGACAAGCCGTATTATTTAGTCTCTGTCTTGTTTAGTTTTTTTAGATTAGATTCATATCCAATAACCAGTCAAAGTTGTTGGAATCATTGCAGCATGCCATGTCTTAAGGGATTGGTGGATGAACGTGGGTTGTATTTTGGTATCGTCTATTTGAAGTCATCGAATCCACGCGAGTGACGACGCTCCATCTCGATCTTCTCTGCGGCCTTCTTCATGAACTCCTCGCTCCATTCCCTCTCTGCTGGGTTCCACTCAACGCCGTCCTCTGCTGGGTTGATGCTGCTGCCTCCAACGCTGGACTTCCTTCTCTGAGCGTTCATCTCTGCGAATAATGGTATAGAATCAGTGTTTTATCAGTATTATGAGTCAACCCGCTTTTTCATGTACAAACAAATTGAGTAATCTAAAAGTGTATTGCCCGTTGTATGCTGATGATGCGGTTCTAATTTCAAACAACATGGAATATTTACAGTTTATAGTGTCCCGAATGATTGAAGTATGTATGAAGAATGAGTTGATGAAATTATTTGAATTCCACCCTCTACCATCATCATAAGTGGAAATTTTTGATTTTGCAATGTTAGAGAACCTTGTTGTGTTCAAAATATCCTTTGCAAAACTAAAATTAAACTACTCAAATATCAAATGAATTTCAACATCACAATGTGAAAGAAAAACCAATAAGGTTTGGTTTACGTTTTAGAAGGCCACCTAATTATATTCAATTTGATAAAACTTAACGTAAAAACAAATCTGTTTGATTTGGTTAAAAGCAACCGTATAATAATTGTTTTTTTAAGTTTTTATTTTATTTACATTAAATCATATTTTTATTCAAATTATAAAAAAACTGTATCTTCCTAAACAAGTTCTGCTGTGTAATTATTATTACGCTTGATGGCTGTTTTCCCTTCTGAGGGCATTATCACACCTTCGTTAGGCCTGTTTTTATAATTTCAGTAATACGAGTAATATTATTGAATATAAAAAAGAAAAAACATACAAATTAAACTTGATAACATAATGTTAGAGGTATCTTTTACAAAACTCAAATCAAACTATCAACGAGCTCAGATGTCACGTCTATATCGACACCATTATTTGATCTTAAAGCAAAATCAATTATTAGTCACCTACCCTCGGTTCACATCTAATTACCTCAGCCGATCGCGCTGATATATTTTTAACTCTAATTGTCTACGACATGTGATACGAGAATGCATCTGCCAAGTGCATTTATAGATTGGACTTCTAGTGCAGTCGGTACGTGACTTACTGCAGCTAAATCAGCAGTCTGTTGTCTTCTGCTATCGGGTCTATTTCGGATAGTCGGTAGTTCAGTAACCGGCCTAACATTTCAGCTAAAGATCAAACTATATTAGTCACCGATCAATTCAAAGCATCTAAATGATTTTTTTATGAATGTAACCCAGTTTCAACGAATTTAAATGTATAATTTTAATCTATGCGCTTTCAAGCTAAAACAGAAGTTTCTAAGATATTTACTGTCGTAGCGAAGTCCTGTTTTAACTCGACCGTCTTGCATTTTGTCTGTCTATACATTTGTTTATGCGTTCCGTTTCGGAAGCAAGCTTCACTTTGACTAGATGGCTTACTTTAACTATGCTTCAGTGAAGATTCGTTTTTAAAATGAGAAATCTTTTTGTCGTGTTTATTTCGACTTGCTTATTCGCATTTTTTCACTGTTATGGTAACTTACCAGCTTGAAGAAAGTTGGAAGAAAGAGTTGTCTGTGAGATAGTGAAGTTGCTTTAGACAGTTAAAAAGTGTAAAATTACTTATTGGAAATTTAAAAAATATATATTTTAAATATACAGTTTATAACAAAGTAGGTAGGTATTTTTTTTTATTTTTTTTTATTTTTTTTTTATTTAATATTTTTTTTGTTACATACATGGTTTTAAAATACAAATTATGTTTTTTTACATACATATTAAAAAAAGAAAGAAACAATGCGAATTACAGAAAAGTATATGTACACATGCACATATGTATACATATATAGTGTATTACACATCATACATAACATACACACACAATACACGTACACACACACGAGTTCATAAACAGCATATACATAAAAATAATAATATGCATAAATGTATGATAGCAAAAAAATCCCACATAGGCATCGCCAGTTCGTGGGTATACTTGTGTTTCTTTAAGGCAGTTCAGTTAAAATTACTCTAAATATACATATTTTATCTTTGTAGAAAATTGAAAAGAAAAGAATGAAAATATTTATAGTAAAATCATTATTTACTGTATTTACGGAATTAAATATGAAAAATAAAAGTTAATAAGGATTTGTTAAAAGTTAATAGAGATTAATATCAGATGTTACAGCAGGTAAATATTAATATCTATGGTATTTATCCAAGATTTTATTACATTTTTATGTTTCCTGTAGGATGATATATTTTCACATTTGATTTCTGTATTGGTATAGAGTGCATTATAAATTTTTGGTGTAATAAAGTAAGCATGTCTTTGCGCAAGCCTTGTTTTGCACAGTGGAACTTTAAATACATTATTTACCCTATTACTAGACCGATTTTTATATACAAACATATACAAATTTTATAATTTCACAAAAAGATGTAGTTTTGATTTATTGAATGCGAAATCTATTGTTTACAGAACTACTGGTATTTTAGAGACTTCGGCTTGTATCAATCAGCCTTCTTATATGGAATACTTGGTATTAATTTCCTTGCATTAAATACATTTTTATTGTAATGTAATTCTGTGAGTGTACCTACATGTAAATTAAAATAAAAATGGATTAAATTAAAAGTGTTGAACGCTTCTTAGTTTGCTTTCAGTGAAATAGTCATTAAAACCGAATATGTTGCTTGTGCAATGATGGGATACTTAGCCAACAGAGAATTGAATCCAATACCTTGGGAGTCTTGGTAAGAATTCATAGAATTCATAGCGATTTATTTTGGGGTATTTATGCCGTGTTGCGATATCTCCTTCTTTAGCCAACTTTTCGGAGCTACAGTGTCCATCATCAAGGCAGACGTGTCAATGAAGGAGGTAGTGCAACACGGCATAATACCCCAAAACTAAATCACTTTAATACTTTTGGCCGTGAAAAACTCAAATCATATCAGTAGATGTATTCAATTGATTTCTCTTATACCTACCCTTGAAACTTTTTTTATAGATAGCTATCAATAATATTCTAATGCTGTCTTAATAAAGTGTCTTACGTAAAGTCACAAGGAGGAAATCCGTAATTGGTTTTATTTTGGCTATTTTACTTATGTACAATCTGTAAAAATGTAACTGTTGATTTCCCAAAAATGAATAAATAAATAAATAAAATATGTACCCAAAAGTTTAAATTAAAATAACATCTGATGATGATTTTTTTGTTGTACAATAATTAAAACTTAAAAAAACTAAAAAGATTAAAGGTGCTCTAAAAGGCCTTAGCCCTGTTTAGTGACCAGATCTGAATAGCCAGGTGGTTAACAATCTTACTCTTCCCCATCTCTTCCCCTATTCACTGCTCCCTTAAGTTTCACAACATACCACAATAATTGGGGATGACATCGTAGGTGACTCCACTGAATTCACATATCAATGCGTCAAAATAATTTAAATAACTTCTCAGGCTAATTTGTTCGGTTTTGGGAACAAACAGCCGTTACCCGTATAGTCAATTTGTTCGCTTTTACGAACAGTTCATAAATCTTGTAGAAATCATTGTGTCTACCTTACCATCTTGGTTACAAATATAAACTAAATGATGTGAGAAAGAGACAACACCAAGCTTTATATTCAAATACATATATAAGTTAACCAAAGAATATTGACGGCCTCCATGGTCGAGGGGTAAGGCACTCGACTAGAAATCCGAAGCGGGTTCAAACCCGGCGTGCGCGAGTAATTTTTATTTGATAGTTTTTTCCTAATTTATTCATTTAAAATAATAAATAATATAACTTGCGGCTCGTTCCAGAGTGCAAGATACTCTCAGTATCGCCCTGCTGTCAGACCACCACTTGTGTTTGGTGACCAGCTCTGAATAGTACGCCTCCACCTTCCTCTTCAGCATCACAACATATCCCAATTGGGTATGCCATAGTCTCACTGGCTCCAGACGGTTGCGACTCTTATGCGGTATTCACATAAAAAAGGAATAATTAAATTATTTAACGCTAAAAAATTTAGAGTTGAATAACTCTATGAAACTAAAGTTCCAACGGCAATTTGAGAAAACGTACGAAATTTTGTGAATTATTTTGAAACGACAAAACGTACCTTACGTTTTGATGTCTTATAAAATATGTGTTTTTTTATCAATAATTTTAGTTAGTGTTTAGAAGTAAAATTAGTAAATGGGAAGTTAGTATTTAGACGTAAAAAAGTAATGTTAGCCCTTTAAAAAAATTATATTTAATTTAAAAATTTGATTATTTCATAAGTTTATTTCTAATAATACAACTTAAAAGCTTATTATTTAATGGCCTTTCAAAAACAGGTTTTTAGTTTTTGGGTAGAAATTTCACAATTATGTAGAAATATCCCAATGATGTAGAAATACCCCAACTATGTAGAAATATCCCAATTATGTATAAATATCCCAATTATGTAGAAATATCCTTATTATATAGAAATATCCCAATTATGTAGAAATATCCCAATTATGTAGAAATATCCCTATTATGTAGAAATATCCCAATTATGTAGAAATATTCCAATGATGTAGAAATATCCCAATTATGTAATAATATCCCAATTATGTAGAAATATCCCAATTATGTAGAAATATCCCATTTTTTTAGAAATATTCCAACTATGTAGAAATATCCCAACTATGGAGAAATATACCAATTTTGTAGAAATATCCCAATTATTTAGAAATATCCCAATTATGTAGAAATATCCCAATTTTTTAGAAATATTCCAACTATGTAGAAATATCCCAACTATGGAGAAATATACCAATTTTGTAGAAATATCCCAATTATTTAGAAATATCCCAATTATGTAGAAATATCCCAATTATTTAGATTTTATTGATAAAGGGAAATACGTAAAACTTACGACTTTTTGACAGCAACTTTAAGAAATATAACGGTCAATAATCCAGAGGCCCGAAAGGTTAAAACATTATTTTTTTTACATGGGTGACTTTGGTGGATCACTATTCACCTTAATTTTGCGGTCTGTACATCGTAATGGTCCACGGGTTCGACGTTTAGTGTTGAGGTTGCGGGTTAGGTTAGGTTAGGTTAGGCCACCGCAGCGCGAGTATTGACATTCATGTTTATTACGATATGCGGGTATCTTTTGTGCTATATTGTTGATTGTTTAGTTTGGGAACATAATAAAATCCGCTAAAATAATTTTTGAATAAATTGTCCAACAACGTGACCAACATTCAATTTTTTCTGAAATTTTTCCCATAAACCTCGTTTTATTGGTAGTAGAAGGTTCTAAAATATTGTCAAGTTATTCGTAACTTCAAAAAGAATTAAAAAATATAAAAGAACGGCGTATTTTTTCTCCCTTACAAGGGTTGAAATGCTGCCAATTGTATTTTGAATGCTTTCTGAAAGATGAATTTATAACATTAAATTGGGTTCACTGAAGAAGCTGACGATTAATAACATATAAATGCAAGTATTTCAACATAAATCCTTCCTCAAAAAGACTCTCCGCACAGTATTTGCCCTAAAGGAAATTATTTCCGAAAGGACCTGCTTCCACACAATAGTATTTGATTCAGTTTGGAAAATGCTGGACGTAAGGTTCGTAAGATACTAAGGTACTAATAATAGAAGGTAATCAGTAGATTTAAGAAAAGCAAATTTTCGTATCACCAGGTTACCAAAATGATAAGCTATTAGGGAAATATGAAAACGTAAAGTGATTTGATAAAGAATATGTAAATATTTTTACCTGATGTTGAAAGAAACGCAGAAGAAGCGAAGACTAGGTTTTGTGAATCACTATCCGACCTGCCTATACCTTCGGAGACACGATGCGAGGTTGCATACTTTTGTTTAAACACTGGAATTCTACTATTTGATTGATTCATTATAATTCTGATGAAATATGAGAGAAATGATTAGAAGTAGGACTAACACGTGAATTGAAAAGAACGATTGCAAAAGCTTGGACAAAAGAACTTTGGACTATGTTGGCTTCAAACCTTTGTGGACACTATCAGCACTGACGAACACCCGAAAATATTAGTAGACCAAGTGGATACGACTAGCGAGAACCTTTCTGTTACTCATAAGGTGAAAAATTGTCGCATAAAAGCAGAATGACCTTTAGGAGAAAGTTCAAATGTTGAAATGGCAGCGACATCCGGATATCTATTCCTGACAAAATAACAATAGAATCTCTATAAACATTACAACGTCTTTCCAAACTTCCTCAATTCTCAGTAATGAAGGTACCATTTTTTTAATTTTACGGTTTTGTGACGTTGTGAAACTTTGTTGTTAAAGTCTTTTAACCCGCCAAAAAAATTAATTTACTATTTTAATATCTTCGATAAACTGTGGGAAGAAGAATTAAGAAAGAAGAAAAAGTCTTTACACAGAATTGAATGTCGTTTTTAATAATAATTAATGTGTTCAAGAATCTACTTGAAGTTTTGTAAAAGTAGACATTTGTACAAAAAAAGTCTTATTTTAGTGAGATGAAATCACGTTTTCAAGTTTTTCAGTTATAATTTTCAGCTATTCTATTGATAGAATGGATATCTTGTTTTAGATGAACAGAACAAATTAACAGAATTCCAGATTAAACAAAAGCCTTCAAATAACCGTTTTCAAATCGTCAAAATTTCGTCTTCCTTGTGGACAGATCCTATAAAGTTTTATTCGAGTTATTTAAAATTTTGAAAATGAAAAAAGTATTTTTCCGACAGCCATGTCTAGTAGGCCAACGCAACCACACTCGTCTCGAAATGTCATTCCACCATGAGACATGATCGGGTTTTGAGACGTCCGGTCCTGTCAAATATAAGACACTACCACATTCGTCTCGAAATGCCATTTCCATCATGAGGCATGATTGGGCTTTGAGACGTCCTATATACAATAATAATATATTACTGGTTAAATATATTTCGTTTGTTAAATAGGAAAATAGTGTTGAATCTACCAAAAGGAGAATACTTCGTTATTAAATAAATTAGAGCATTTTCCAGTGAAACTTATGGGAATAACTTTTTACACAATTATACAGGGTGAAGTCGTAAAATAGTAAGTGCCTAATTATTTACCCAAATCAATTTTATTTTAGATGGAAAAGAAATTTAAGATGAATGCAACGTATTGAGAAAATAAAAGATTAAAGGGGGGTATGGTGTAATAAGAGATTTGAGGTACCTAAGAGAGTGCAAAAAGAAATTAGGTAAGTGTACTGTAAATGATAATAAGGAAAAGATAAATAAAAGGGAAGATAGAGATTACAGAGAAGTGTATTATTGTTAATACAATAAGCGAATAAGAGATTTAATTTATGTTTGGTGATATGGGTTAATCCGAGGTATAAGATAAGCGACGTAAGATTAATAATTAAAGGTAAATAAGAGATTTTAGGAGTAGATGAGTGTAGTATAAAATAAATTTAAAAAGAGATAAGTGTGTGTAATAAGATATTTAAGAAGCAAATACTTTATTATAGAATAAAAGATTTAAGATAATCGTAGTGTAAAAGAGAAAATTGAGATAAGCGTTGTGTCGTTGCCGTTGTAAAAGAAACCAAATAGATAAGTGAACGATAATGAGAATAAGATGTGAGAAAGAGGTTTTACATAATACGTTTAGTTTAAAATAATATTAAGATAAGTTAATTGTAAAATAAAATTTAAGATTTAATTGATTTTAGTGTAGAAGAATATTAAAAGATTTAACATAACTTAAGTATCGAAGAATATTAAGAGATTTAAGATAAGTTAAGTAAAGAATATTAAGTTAAGTATAAAAGAATATGAAGAGATTTAGACTCACTCTGCAGCGTCTCTTCCATCTCCTTATCGGCCGCGGCCTTGGAAGCTTGCGATCTCCTATCAGCCATTATTTCTGCAAGTGTTTTGGTCTGTTAGACTAGTGGTTAGTTGGTCCGCGGTTCGCTCCTGGTTTCAGAGTACTGGGTTGTGGTTCGCCAGATACCGAATGTCTTCTGCGGACTAAAATAAATGTGCGCTACTCTTTTTGTTTTCACCCCCTCCCGTATACTCGACTGTGTTGCTAGATTGAAGAGAAGTCATGAATGTATCTAGAGGTAGAAAGGTACTGATTAATTAGATTAAAATAATGTAGCCATCAAAACAAAATTATATATTTCGTTTTTTATAAGTGCAAAAATCCATTTTAATCATCTTACTTCGTTGTGGAATTTAATAATGAAAATTGTGTTGGGAAATCAAATAAATAAAAATTTCTCGCGCATGCCGGGACCTCCGGATTGCTAGTCGAGATCCTTTGAGTCAACCACGGAGACTATCGAAATGTTAGACTTTCTTTTTTTAAAAAATGAGTTGGGTCATGTTAAAAGTCAGAATTACAGAAGAGTAATGAATACACAATTAAATATATGTATATTACAAATTAAAATTTCATCATCATTTAGAAAAGACCAAAAATTTAGGAAATTTTAGACACTGGACAAAGTAGATCCGCCTTATTTCCATAATTTCAGTTTTTTGAAACATTTGGCTGGTAGGATAGGTCTTGGACTTCTGAGCAATTTCTACAAGTTTTACATGTTCATTGTATGTTCCTCCCCAGGCGATTATTCACATTCGTACAATGTCTCATACATACTCTTCTGTTATTCTGATTCAAGTAACTGGTTCACTTGATCATGCCATAGCTTCCACGGGCTTCCCCGACTTTTACATTCCTGTCATATATTCTCCTTACACCCCTTTCTTCGTTTTCACAATTTTTTAAATTGTGTAATTTTGTGTAGTTATTATACATTCTTTGACTGGGTAGGTATTGGTTATTTTTTAATTGCCTATGCCTATACGTATTTTTTTTTTTTTTTTTTTTTACAGTAATACCGCACAAGAGTCCCAACTGCTCCCGTCTGGAGCCAGTGAGACTATGGCATCCCCAATTGGGGTATGTTGTGAGGCTGAGGGTATATTGGGGAGGGGAGGGAGATGGGGAAGAGGAAGGTGGGGAAGTACCTGGCTATTCAGATCTGGTCACCAAACACGGCTAAAGCCATTTCAAGCAACGTTTCAATTCTGAATGGTGGTCTTACACCAGGGCGATACTGAGAGTATCTTCCACTCTGGAACGTGCCGCAAATATACTATATATTATTTTAAATTAATTAATTGTGAAATAACACAAATTAATCAAATAAAATTTATTTGAGCACGCCGGGTTCGAACCCGCGACCTTCGGATCTGTAGTCAAAAGCGTATACCACTAGACCACGCCGGCCGTCAATTAATAATTAATAATAATTAATACTGCTAGTTAAATACTGCTTTTAAAAGAGCCTTTGATACAGTCTCCCATTAAATTCTTATTTGGAAATTAGAAAAGCTTGGTATATATGGCAACATAAAAGCAATCTTACTGGTAGACAACAAATTGTGAAAATAAAATTCTCCCAGTCAGAAAAAAATAATGCAACAAGTGGAGTCCCACAGGGTTCACACCTTGGTCCAATCTAAGTATTTATCTTAGTTTATGCTGATGACCTCATATTTTTAGAATTATTAAAAATATTTATCATTGTAATATTATTAAAAATAATATTTTAAAAATTCTTAATTTTTTCCAATGAAAATATACTTACACTTAAATATATCAAAATGTCATGTTGTTAGATTTTGTCGATTAAAAAGTTCAGTGATCTTTAATTAAAACATTGATAACAATGCACTTAAGACATTAACAAATTAAAGACTTATGCATAACTTTTAAAAGAAATCTTTAACAAGGTTTACAAATGTTGGGATCTGTAACTAGGTTAACTAGAAATTTCAACAATATTAAGTGTATTAAACTGTTTTTTTCTTTTGTTAGAAGTCAACTTAAGTACAATTTTCCCGGCTGGAACTCACATTACAATATTCATGTACAAGCTATTGAAAGAATACAAAACTAATTCTTATGTTTACTAAGTTTTAAAATGGATATTCCGGCAATTTTGTGAAACTGCGACACTTTTTTAAATTAAATGAATATTTTTAAAATGACAGAAGGATTTTCACCGATCTAAGCTTTTGGATACCACTACGCAATAATAGAAGTGCAGAAGTTCTGGGAATAACTACCATATGTATTCCTTATTGCTCTGAATACTTATGGAGGGAAATAATTATACCGAGTCTGCGGACATCGTACAAACACAAAAGATTGTTACTGAGGCAGTTTAGTTATGTATAATAAATATGTACTGTATAGTTTTTACTATACACTTGTCGAAGTCTTTATAAAGGGCGTTAATAAATTAATAAATAGATAAAATAATAACTGTGTTTTTTTTACTGGATTGTCTCAGGTAAGTAAGAACCCAGCAAAAGTAATAATACATATAATTATTATCCCGCTGACTCCGAGCAGGTGAGACTCATATATATATATATATATATATATATTTTCTTTATACCTCTGTGGTTGAGTGGGTAACCCTTAATATACCAGCTAAAATGCCGAAAGGCCCACCGTGCGCCAGCTGACCCTATTTTCGTAATAATGTACGTAATAATAACAGTTTGGGCAAAATAATTTGTTTATTATACTTATTAATTTTATTTTAGCAATTTGTACATCAAAGCTTACAAATTACTAATTAATTACATCTTATAAACTGTATCAAATTTTCCTTGTCCTTTCTTAAATAATAACATTTTACATCTAGAATAACAATCCCGTTTGCTAAAAACTGAATGTCACCCTATCTGTCTTTATTATCAACTTATTTCTTCTTAAGAATAATGATTAATAAGTAGTTATGGTTCAAATATTGTTACAATACTGTCAATCTCATCGAATACATACTTTTTTCTTTCCTTTTGAAATATTTTGTGTTTGTATGTAGTATTACTTTATGTTTGTGATTACTCTATGTTTGCTTCAGTCAAATGTAAATTGTTAACCTCGATACAGGCTTAGTCCTAGTAAGGTTAATTTTTATAAGAAAAAACATTATTTATTTATATAGATGAAAACAATAAATAATTTTTTTTTCGTGCTCACTGTGGCTCCCACAATACATCTTGAATCTACCAATTGGTGCAGACTTTAAAAATTCCGGCAGCGCATTATAACACCTACTCCATATTAAACTATTTTGCGTATTCGCTTTGTCCTTTTTTTAAAGTCTGAATTCATTGCACGTCCTTGTGTGAAGTTTGTGAATGTCCCTTTTGTGTATAATTTTGTTAGAAAAGTATTTTTGGTGACATGTTGTTTTATATTTTATGTAAAATTATCATCACGTTGAAGGTTCCTTAAACATTTTAGTTACAGTAATTAAAATGTGGAGCAATAATTGAGGTGTATATGGTGATTGCAGTTTTTTGGAAATTCCTGACGAATTCTTCTCAAAAAGAGACCTTCACCCCAATTTTCATTTGTGTATACTCAGCACGCTTGTTAAAGGTTAGTTGAGAATCTAATACATCTACATCATATCAGTAATATTTTCATTTGTGTATACTCAGCATGCATGTTAAAGGTTAGTTTAGAATCTAATATATCTACATCATATCAGTAATATTTTCATTTGTGTATACTCAGCACGCTTGTTAAAGATTAGTTGAGAATCTAATATATCTATATAATATCAGTAATATTTTCATTTGTGTATACTCAGCTCGCTTGTTAAAGGTTAGTTGAGAATCTAATATATCTATATAATTTCAGTTAATTTGTATAAACAGTTCAGAGAAATTTTTTCCTCTATATATTGAATAATAAAAAAAATTGCAATGGAAGAATTAAATACAAAAATATTCTTCAGTATTGTCATATTTTCCAGCTAAATAAGCGTTCTTAATAATGAAAATAGGTATTAGACTTTTGAAAATGTTTTTTGTTTTTTTTTTATTGGTTTGTAACACTCACTAATAATTTTACGCAATTTAAGGTCTTAGTATTTTTTTTACCAATGTTAAAAGAAGAAGAAGATGCTATATCGTGAGTTTACTGCCAAAATTTGGTAACTTACAAACATATATTTTGGAGTAAACTCAATTTTAAAGTTTTATCTGCATGATAGGGTTATTATAGGGTTTTGGGAAATAATGTTAATGTTAATTTAAAATTTCTTTTTAGTGTTATTTATTAAACAAACATGCTTATTTTTGTAAGTGTTTTTGATAATATTTTTCTTGTCTAAATGAGTGAAGTTACAAAGTTTCATATAAAAAACAGTAGCTAAAAACCCACTTACAGAGGGGACCCAAACTTATTCCAGACATGAATTGTAATACATAAACATTAAAACATCGCTAACTCAAAAAACCAAGATATGTAGTTACCTCATGATATGTAAATACGAATGTTACAGGAAGCGTGCTTATATTTAAAAAAAAAACTATTACTATTCATGGGTGTAAGCGAAAATATTTAATAAAGCATCATACATGTTCAATAACCAGATGCGTTTTAAATCATTTTTCGAGCATATTTTGCTTTTTTTTTATCGACGGAATTTTTTGTAATTAGGTACCTTTTCGACTCGACAAATGTACAGAGATTAGAGATTATAAGACCTTAAAAACTTAAAGTGTTCAAATGAAATATCTTATAAAATAGGTAGAAAGTTGGAATGCGGGGCCTCAGAGCCCATTAGGGCGATAATAAATATGAAATAATTATTATAAAAGGAATTCGCGAAGCGCTTTTCACAAATAATTAATCAATATTTCCCATTGACGTAACTTTAGCTAAAATAGCATATCATGATGCATTGTTTCATTTCCAAGCGCATAACATTTATTTTAGTATGTTAGTAGCATTTTTTAACGTTAAAAATAGCATAAAGTCGAGGCAAGTGCGTTGAGCTACTAGAAAAATACTCCCTGGCTCGTTGCCCTTCCTCCTTGTTTCAGTCACCTGCGATTCATGTGCACACACACTTCAATACCTTCACATTATTATCCGTCTTCTTATCTGTACCTGTCGCGTTCACAAAACACTTTTTCATGTCTCACTTTGTGGTTTGAATGTCCCAGAATATTATTTGTCAACAAACAAGTTGAATGCCGGTGTGTCGGTGGTTACATTATACGCTTTCGTCTTGTTTGCACAGGGCTGTGTTGGACTTTTGTTTGAGAACCTTTGCTACAGAAACAACAGCCGGACTACATACTGTTAATGTTTGCTTTGGCGTCTCCGCGCTAATTCTACGAACAAACGTCCCTAGATTATCACACCGATCAAGTGTAGAAAGGGTTCCCAAAGTTTTGTTTATTGTTACTTTCTCGTTTATATTGTTTCTGGATAGAACGTAAATAGAATCGTAAAGAGTACTAAATTCTACAATATTTTAAAATAAATATCAACTCTACTTTTGATACTAAGTTTCTGATAACTGCAATACTAATGGTAAAGGATGGTAAAATGGCAAATGAAATATCATTTAATGTCCAGTGTTCTTATATAGTGTCCTCTCCGTGCAAAGTTATATCATCTCCGATCGTACATTTTCTAACGAAAGTGTATTTACCTGAAGTGAGTTTAAGTACGTTTTCTGCATCTGTTTGTAAATAATAAAATTAGTTAAAGACTACATAGGAATTTATAATAATTTATACAGCGCCTTTGAGGTGATTATTAACAAAAACGGCATTGTTTGAAATTATACAATCACTATTATTATTTAATTTTGTGATTTCAAGAATTATTTTATTTTATAGTAGGTACTCTGAAGATAACACGAGATGTGACGTATCTAGTTGGCAATTTTTTTTATATTTTGAAATGAAATAAACGCGTTTAATTACAAATTAACAAATTTATAAAAAGAAATTTTAATGAAATACACTCTCGCACGACATGGATCAAAGAAATTATCCGTCTGTATTTGTTTTGAATTTGTAGAATTGGTTGTCCATCTTGAGTTACAAAACTTTATAATATCCTTTTAATTTTAAAACATACGACCTGACTTTGTTGTTTATATGTTCATATAATTTTTGGATAAAAAAAATATTTTAAGAAATTGTGTTTGAACCACATCTAAATTCATTCAAATCTCAGTTTCGTTTATTTAATCATAACGAAGTGTGAGTACTTATTCCCACCATCATCCAACAGCGGATTGACAATGTCTGACGATCATGACGATATTCAAATGGTGGTTTTCCGGTCTGAATGTGAGACCCGAAGAGCGATGTGACTTAGACACTTTTCCCTGACAAACACAGAAACACAATTGTGTACACAAATATCGTTTCCAGGATATTGTTATAATATGGAAACATTATTGTATTTGTGTTAAATATTTAAACAACAGAGAATATCGCATTCCTTTTACCAGCATACAGTAATAAAAAGTTCTTGCAACTTTTCGATACATTTTTTATAGCTTTGTTTATCTTGCTTAGATAAGGTTGTTATTTGTAGGTTTGTGCTTTGTTTGGTTAAGGGCCCTAAAACTATGTAAGATCTTCTGGGGTTGATGGAAGAAGTTAAATTTGGTGAATAATTATAAATATTTGGAATGGTTGATGAAAATATTATTTCTTTGTTTTTTTTTTTTTCTTTAAAAGAGAGTCGTTCATCCTAATGACTGATCAGAAATTTTTGTAAGTCCTACTTGCATCATTATACAAGGAAAATGTTGCTTGTACAGTGATGGAGAACCTATCTAGCAGGTAGTAGGGAATCTAAACTTGAGATTTTTTTAATGTTTTCAAACTTCTAAACTCTTCCTTCAGCCTCACAACGTACACCAATGGATACCGCTAAAAATGATAGGAAGATTTAAAATATTTTATCTAATTCTGATAACCATTCTAAATATGTGTAACTTTAATATTTTCTTTCATAATTATTGACTTTAAAAACGATTTAAAACCACACATTCCATAACGGTTTAAATTGGCTACAACGTCATTACGACGTAGAAAACGCTTCTTACTGATAAGACGGCTGTCACTGACGTTGGCCGGCGTGACGTCAACAACGCCATGTTCACGAACAAAAATATATGACCTTTGGCGGCCAATCAATAATGGCACAATTTAAATCTTTATTGAATACTATGTGTATTGGGAGCAGTTGGTACTCTCGTGCGTTATACAGATTTAAAGAAAGATAAATTAATGTCGATTAACATAATTTTTTACATCTATATTCCTTTTAAAGAATCAATCAATAAGAAAAATAAAGATACTATTTAATACGAATTACGGCTTAAAATGAACATGAAAGTGGACTATAAATAATTTAAAAGAGACGAAATTAATTGGTGTTTGCTGGAATGTGATTTGCGTAGGAATGAAAAATGTATGGAAGGAAAGAAAAACAGAAAGACCAATCACTTAGAACTGTATCTCTGCGAAATAGCACACAACACAATCATAATATAGCGAGTTCCATCGCGATACCTCGAGGTAATTATCGCCAAAAACAAACGAGAACATAAACGATATTTTGCACTTTCAAGATACGGGGTTTTCCAATAAGAGGTGTTATTTTGAATAGCCCGCTATTTCGGTAGATGTTACATTTGAAGCTGTCATTTTTTGACATTCAACAAGTAGAAACTACGCTATTAATAAAAATGGAACGATACACGCTTCAACAATGCATTGAAATTATTAAAATTCGGAATTTAGGAAATTAGGAATTCCTCAAGGATCGAATCTCGGTCCTATGTTATTCCTTATTCTGATTGATGACATTCAGGATTGCATACGTCACAGCTCATGCCTACTATTCGCGGATGACATGAAACTGATGAAGGAAATCGAATCAGATTATGATTATTCGAAACTGCAGGCCGACCTCGATTCAATCATGATATGGTCGGTAGAAAATAAACTTAACTTCAATATTAAAAAATGCGTTGTTATGACTTATAGTCGTTCACAAAATCCGCTATTCTGCCAGTATAGAATGAATGGTGAAATACTTACACGCGTAAACATCATCAAGGACCTTGGGGTGATCTTTGATCCCAAGCTGACATTTTCAAACCACATAGTCCAGCTTACCTCGGCTTGCTCCAAAACTCTTGGTTTTGTAATTAGAACTTGCAAACAATTCAATAACATAGAAGCAATGACCGCCATGTTCAACGGAGTGGTCAGAAGCAAGCTGGAGTACGCCAGTACTGTCTGGATACCTTATCAACTTAAATACATAAATATGATTGAACAAATTCAAAAAAAAATCCTTAGGTATGTTTACATGCGATCATACGGAATATATCCGAAATTCATGCATCACGTGGAACTGCTTAAGGAGACAAATTACCAAAGCCTGGAGGCCAGGCGTAATGCCGGACTCATGGTATTTGAATTAAAGTTACTAAAAAACCTTATCGATTGTCCATATCTCCTGTCATGCTGTGGCTTATTCGTTCCTGATAAATACTGTCGAAATCGTAGCCACGACCTATTCTGCATACCGCAGGGTCGGACGGATGTCATTGCCCAACATAGCATGACAAGAGGTATGACCTTGCTAAATGCCCTACCAGCGGATATAGATGTGTTTAATATCACTATACCATGTTTTAAAAAATATATGTACATGTACTGTTAGTTATAATAAAATTGTACCATAATTGGACTTACCTGTCTGTCGTACAATAAAAAATAAAAAAAAATAATAAAAAAAAAATAAATAAAAAAAAAAAAAAATTCACTTGAGTGAATCAAATGCAAATCATCTTGAGTGATGAGGCCCATTTCCATCTCGGTGGCTTCGTTAAACAAGCAAAATTGTGGCATCTGGGGCTCGGAAAACCCAAGAGTTATTGTTAAAAAGCCTCTCTATTCTCAACGTGTGACTGTTTATTGCGGTTTATGGTCCGGCGGAGTCATAGGATCTTACTTTTTCGAAAATGAGGCTGGAGCAACAGTTACGGTGAATGGATTGCGCTAATGATTTTTTATAGCTGAAATTAGATGGTATTGATCTGAAAAACGTTTACTTTCAACAAAACGGCGCTACGTGCCACACAAGCAACGAAACCATTGATATTTTACGATTGAATATCAAAATAACACCTCTTATTGGAAAACCCTGTAGTCAACTTCCTTCTTTCTACTTTTTATCAAGATTATGTACACGAAAAACATAAACAACTGGCTTCCTTTAAGGTAGTTTCAATCCTCCTTATGGTTTCAAAACAAATCACTCGAATTTGCACAACTTTCATGCCATTGTTCCAAATTTCAAATACATTTCCAGCAAGGTTTTTTATTTATATTAAACGTCCTAACTGTTCCCAACCGTCTGGAGCCAGTGTGGCTATGACATCCCCATTTGTTGTGAGGCTGAAGGTACTGGAGAGGGGAAGGAGATAGGGAAGAGGAAAGTGTAGAAGTACCTGGCTACTCATATCTGGTCACCAAACACGGCTAAACCAATTTCAATAATAGTTTCAATTCCGCAGGGTGGTATCTTTCACTCTGGAACTTGCCGCAATCGTAATATATGTATATTATTGTTAAACGAGTAATGTATACCAACACTTTGTTGAATCCTACAAATTAGAGTAAAATTAGTTTTAATGTTTTGTCTTACATGTAGTGTTGTTGTAATTTCTGTTTTACTTTATGTTACTCTTATGTTTTACTAATATTGCTTCATATTTAGTTTTTTTTGTATTTAGTTTTCTTTTTTTTTAATTATTTCTTAATATTTTCTCATTATACTTGTTATTACAACTTTACAATTGTGTATTATGTACCTACTTTACAATGGATTACATCTATATACTGTCAGTATCTCCTGTATAATACAGATATTCTCCTATGTACACTGCATCATGTATCACTTTTATTTAAAAAGCCTTTTTAGGCGTATATATATATATATATATATATATATATATATATTTATTTATATGTTTATAAATTTATATTATTTATTTATTTATATGTATATATATATATTATTATTATTATATAAATAAATAAAGTAAATTGTAAAATAACACAAATCAATTAAATAAAATTGACTTGCGCCCGCCAAGATTTGATCCGGTACATAATCTTACTTGTTGTTTTTTAAACCAAAAATCGTTAAATATTTTTTCTAAAAAGGTTCCATTTTGGTTTCACCGAATTAGATTACCTTTACAGCTTTTAATAAACTCCATTATTTGGCTGAATTTAAACGTGCTTTAAAAACAAAATTATGCAAAAAATCATTTATAAATCTTAACTTCTTTTCAATGTTTCATAATAAGCCATATTCTCAAACTTCCGGCAATTGTTTGGCTTTGTTGGCCTCCTTATTGTACCCTTTTTAAATGTCTGCTCAGAATATTCTCATTTCTGAGCACAAACTGCCTCCTGTTTTATAAAATGTTTTAGTTTTAATGTTTTTTTGTCCTGTGCTATAATAGCACTGTTATTGTTAGTCTTTGTGTTGTCATCACTTATACAAAGAATAACAATAATAACGTATAAACTTTACATTTAGTGTTATATGACTAGATCTGTATTGGGTAACCTCTAATAAATACTAACTAACTAACTAACCATCACGCCGTTTCTCGCAAGGGTATGCAGAGAGGATGGACCGCCAAACAACTCGGTGTTGGCACACACTCCTTGCCTCATTCACATTCATACATCGTCTCATACATACTCTTCTATTATTCTGACTCTTGACATGGCCCGACTCAAGTATCTGATTCACTTGGTTGTGCCATGTCTTCCTCGGGCATCCCCTACTTCTGCTATCATTCGCATGTGAATCATATATTCTCCTCACTCCTTTCTTCGCTCATTAATACTACATAACCAAACCATCTAAGCGTCCCTTTCTTGATCTTACTCATTACGCTTACATCAGCCTTACACTCTGCGGATCTCTACATTATCATCTACTAATACTAAATTACTGTTTTTAAATTTGTTATAATAAATTCAAATGATACTAAACGGCGCTATATATATATTTTTTTTTTCCGACTTTATGTCCGTGTTAAATCTTCCCCACAGGAAAAACTAAACCCTTCCACACACTTTTCCACA
Organism: Hesperophylax magnus; assembly: GCA_026573805.1. Classification (NCBI taxonomy): domain Eukaryota; kingdom Metazoa; phylum Arthropoda; class Insecta; order Trichoptera; family Limnephilidae; genus Hesperophylax; species Hesperophylax magnus. Next base: position 2,850,895 of record JAIUSX010000184.1, on the reverse strand, counting down.
AATGATCATCTAGTCAATCAACATTATTCAAGTGCATTATATAAGCAAACAAAATACAAAATAATACAAAAGCAACACGTCAAATCACCAGAGATCAAATGGGAAAATAATTCACCGACTCCAGATATTTTCGTATCAGAGGTAGGAGTTCTCGGTAGAATTCCTAACTGGACCTATAAATCCTACTGATCCCTCAATATAAATATTTAAAAAAAAAATCGTAATCCTACATGTATTTAATTATTATTATTATTATTATTACTCTTAGCCGATTTGTAGACCTCCCATCGGAGTTGAGTCACCTGACAATTTCGTGGTGGGAGTGTTAAACACAAGTCAAGGTGGTGTAATTATAATCATTAAAAAATCGTAATTATTTTGTTAAATTGACTTTGTTACCCCACTTATCAGAGTATCATTGGTGTATCCGCCCATCACATGAGCTGATACACCAATTAAGCTGACGTGTTTTGCAATATTAATCTAGCTCTACAAGCATTTAATAAATACATAAAACAGTAGGAACGAACTTTTTAATGGGTTCCTTTTTGGGAGAGCAAGACCTATCAGGAGCGCATGTAATTAATTACCCAGTAGCGCATTAATACCCTACGCCAAACCTCACAATTTTCATTGAAATTTCACTATATGAAAATTAAACATGGTATATTTGTTTTCAAGATGGTGGTTTTTTGGCTTCTTTTAGCTTTGAAAGATCATGAGCGCATGCAATTACACGAGCGACGGTTAATAACCCACTTAGCCTAATACCTTACTTAGACCGACATTTTTTGGAACTTTCGCAGAATGAGCGTGAAACATCATACAAGATGGTCATCAAGATCATACGTGTTTTGTTATAAATCTTCATCTACAAGCAATTAATGAAAAAATATCATTAATTTATAAAATTGGCTTTTGGCCATTTTGCTTTAGGCGAGTTAGACCTATCAGGAGCTCATGTAATTAGATAGATACTCAGGTGAACGTTAATACCGCACTCAGCAATTTTTCATTGATTTTTCGTAGAATGAGCGTGAATCTGTTTGTTTTGTCTTATTAGACCTTGTCCAAGCCTCAATATAAAATAAAAAAATATTATTATTTTTGGCGTATTATACCGTGTGGCGCTTCTCCCGTGCGTCGTAAGCCATCGTTTCGGGCAGCGTTACAGTGTCAATAAACGTGAACATCTCAAATCATACATCTCAGTATCTCTGTAAAATTGACTTGCCCTTCAAGGGGCATTTAAAATAAAATTAATTCATGGCTTCCATTTTGTTTTCAATGAGCCAAACTTATAAGGAATGCATGTAATTACTCGGGTAAGCTTTAATACCCTGCTTAGAGATATTTTTTTATTTACATTGACATTTTGTAGATCTAGCGTGAAATAAGAGTCAAGATAGTGTGTTTTGTACTTGTGTAAGAATAATCAATAAAAAACAGTAATTATTTTGTAAAGATGGCTTCCATTTTGCTTTGAACGAGCTAGACCTACCAGGAACGCATGTAATTACTCGGGTGAGCGTTAATAACCCACTTACCCGTAGACCGCCCCTCGCTGGTGAGTTCCCTGTTATTAGTCGCCCTAACAAACCGGCGTGATTATCATTCTGCAGAGGAATGTCAGGACATCATGTTGGCAGAATACTGTGCCGGGGAGGGGAGGAGATGGGGGAGGGAGGCGTGGAGTTAGGATGATCTGGATGGAGAATTATTTGCTTTGAGTTAAAACTTATAACTCAAAACTTATCTACTTAAGAATCTTACAAAAATGAAAAGGAGAAAATACGTGATCTCTATGGGTAAAGCAGAATTTCAATAATTTCAAATCTTTTTATTTTTCATTCTACATGTGAAAGAACCGGTCACAAATCAAAGAAACAAAATATTATAAATACCAGCGCCGTGAAAAATTAAATAATTGAATTAATTTTATTCTTAAAATATAATGTGAGTAGCTATGTACTTTACGGCGTATCTGAATTCTTCAAAAAATAGTTACACCTTTGAAAATTACACTTAATTTCAAAGCAAATTTGAGTTTAATGAATCAGGTTTATTAATGAATTTAAATTAGTACGTTCGGTATTTTTTTAAATTATATTTTATAAGATTTTTAACCGGATCGGGATAAAGTTTCATAACGCCACAACTTATTGAAAACTTTCAGAAGAAACAAAAAAAGTGTTTCAAACTCTTGATATCCAATCGACGATCAGTTCCATTTTCATATTTTGACATTTGAACGGCCCCTGGAAGTACCTAGTAGTTCTGTGAACTGTATATTTTTAATTTTCTCTAATTTAGTAAATCACAACCAAAATTTCCTCTCAAATCGTAAGATTTGTAAATAGCTACTTAAATACCTACCAATCGATCGAATTATAAACCAAGCGTTTTATCAACATTTTTTTAATTTCAAATTAGGAATGAAACATTTTGTTCAAAGAAATGTCACCATCTCAGTTACAATTGTTTATTTAAACATTCTTCAGGAAGGTAGTTTAATAACATAAAAAAACGAATAAGTAAGACCAAATAAACACAAAAATTTCATGTTTGAAAAAAAATATCTTCAGCCAACCATTAAAACGGCCATCATCTCGTACCGGAAACGGAACATACAAATTTTCAGAGAGATAAAATGAAAAATGGTCAGGCTAAAACAGGACAGTAAGAACATGGAATTTCTTTTTTTACTAAATATCACTTATGCCAACCCAGAATTTTTGTAATTTACGGATTTTTCAGTTTCCGTTTTTTTCGGTTTCCCAACCTCTACTCTGCATCTTTCTTTTTTCATGGATTATTTATACATCTTAATCTAATTTATTACATCTTAATCTAATTTATTATAGTTGTTCACCTGTTACAACAACGTGCTAATTGTATTCGAAATTAACTAATGTCATGAAACCTGTTAATTCATTCGTTAAATACCTGCAATCACGTTTTTAACCTGATTTCCAATAATGTGAAGAGATTCTTAATAAATTATCAATACAAATTTTTCTTCGGGAATCGTCCCAAAATTTATCGAAATTCCAAAAAAAATTTTCGTTAAGCTTTATCCAGAGTACCATAACCCTTCGTCAAGTATTACCGCACAGGTATTAAGTATGTAGGTAGGGGCCTTGTACTGGATGAGTAGGTACTATAACCGGGTACCTACCGCCGAATATCGCCTGTGGGACCTCCTATGTCCCGTTTCGGAATCCACGCGTTCCCGCCCTTTGCGTCGCCATCTTTTCGGGAGGCGGCCATTTTCTTTTTCGCGAATATCCGGTTCCAGATAATGAGCTGACGTAGTACCTATTGCGTAAATGATACACGCTTCCGGAGTCGGTAGATTTCGGATATTTTAGACCATTTTAAAGAATGCATTGCTAATGTACAGGTAATTAATAAGATTAAGAGAGGAACGCTTCGTTGGTTTGGGCGGTGGATGACGAAATTAGAACGTCTGAGGAAAGCATGGCACAATCAAGCTAATCAAATACTTGAGACTCATGTCAAGAGTCAGAATAACATAAGAGTGGGTTTTATCTACCTGTGTTTGAGACTTGGAGGAAATGATCCGGAGTAAATACAGATTTGTGTGGCAATCTATCCTCTCTACCTACTCCTGTAGATAAACGGTGTGATGGTTGGTTAGTAAGTTGTACTTTGGGAGGCATGTATGGGTATCGCCGCCCCGAAAATATTCATTGGGTAACCAACAGCTCCGCCGTTAGTTACCCCAAGTAGTTTGCTAGGTTTGGTGACTTAGCGGGGGTGTCAGGTTTCATGGGGTGAGGTTTGTGCGGGTCTTAACAGCAAATGCGTCCGCCCACCAACTCCCGGTTGAGGGAGACACTTTGACCTCTCCAGCCGGACTCTCTAGACCCCAAAACCTTGCAGAGGTGATTTATATGTCCGTGACTCCTGGACACACTTACTCACGAATTCCTACCCACACCTCAAACCATTTTCCTTCCCAAAACTAGTTTTCCTTCCTTTCCTTAATACTCTCTATACAGCTTAACATCCCCAATGATGACATAGGCGTTCAGAGCAAATACTGTTCTTAAGGCCTCCCATGTGGAGTTAATGTAAAAACAAAAATAAAATACATAGAATAAAGAAGAACAATAGAAATGCATATATATAGATTTGAATCGAAACCAATATCGCCACTGACTTAGTATCTTTTGGATCTAGCCCATTTAGCAAACCTTCTGTCACTCTAACACTTACCTGTAATATTATTTATTTATCTATTTATTTAACTCCCAGAGGGCTTTTACATGTAGGTGGTACAATTTTGATAAAAGACAATTTTGAAAAAAATAATATAAATAAATTTACATTAAAAAATACTTGCAAGAAACAAAAATAAAAAAAATAAAATAAAAAGAACAAGAACATAAATTAAAAAATACAGTGATTTGACTGGTTTACAAAAATACAACTTCCACTTAGGAATGGTGTTGGAATAAATCTTTTACGTAATCCACAAAATTTGTGGCGATGCCATACGTAGTAATGCATAATCATGTGTTTTTGGTTTGAAAATTTGGTCGCCTAGAAATGTTTCAGATGCTTTAATTAAATACTGCGAGTAGAATACATCTTGACCTTTGAAATGATCGAGTATTTTTTAGATAAGTCTTTTTACAAGCCCAGAAAAAAATAATGTAAAGGCCTATGGAAACTACTTTAAAGTTCAAAATCTCCTAGTTACGAACCCATTTTCGGTTATGATTTTATTGTATAATGTGGCAAGTTATTTATAAAATGATAGAAAAATAAAATATTTATGCCTGAACATCCACAAAATAAAATAAAAGGCACTTTTTGGCCATGTTTTTTTCTTGCATAAATCAAAACAGGCGGATGTTGTTAAGCGGGAATTTAAAACTTATCGCCATCTACGTAAGGGTTGTTATTGATAGCGGCTCAATTTAAAATATTACACGACGTAGTGCATTGCCTTAGTTAAAATTAAATATATCGACATCACCTAAGTATTGGTTTTCCATAGTGTGAAACCGTTGTATTGGGGAATTGCGCTTATGTGTGCTGCAGTGGAATAGTGTATTTTTTCGTGTTTTTATTGTCGAAATTCGTAAGTTTATGAGTTGCAGAAGTTTGCAAAAATCGAATTTAGAGTTTAGAATATTAAATAAAATAGTTAATTCGTTTATTTTACGCCTGTCTTCCAATGTGTGTATTCTTAAGATTATTAATTATCTCTCCTTATATATTTTTGTTTGTTTCTTATTATTTTTGATTATTGTAAAACAAATCGTGAACTTTACATTATGTGAACATTTACTCTCATAACCATATTCATCTTTTAAGTCTATCATATTAATAATCAGTAAATGTCACAATTATTTATGGTTTTATTAGATAGTTTTCTCATTAGACTGCGAAGGGCAAACTGAAAAGTGTGTTGTGGGAATTGTAGTGTGCCCAAGTAATGTCAATTTTAGTATGCCCAAGTAATATCAATTTTAGTGTGCCCAAGTAATATCAATTTTAGTATACCCAAGTAATATCAATTTTAGTGTGCCCAAGTAATATCAATTTTAGTATACCCAAGTAATATCAATTTTAGTATGCCCAAGTAATATCAATTGTAATGTGCCAGTGTAATATCAATTTTAGTATGCCCAAGTAATATCAATTGTTCCTTACTTCTTCTGAAGTCGATCAAACGTTTTCGAATATTGAACTTCTTTCTTGAACAGTCTAGTAATCGTAAGATCTTCATAAAGCTGGCGAAATCAGTTTTCTTTAACATCGGTTCTTGGAACAATTTAAATATACTGAAAACAGTTAGGTAGGTATCTCTCATCGCTAATGTTGGAAATCATAATCCCTACGAGATGGAAATAGTCGTGTTGATCTAAATATATCAAACTGACATCGCTTCACAAATTAAACAACGAATCAAAGTTAACTGTTCGTACACACGGATATGAGAGAAGCATATCTTTCATAAAGTTCAGCTCTGAACTCTGAGACATCTTCACACAACAGGCGAGATATTATTTGGTTAATTTCCTTGCCCAGATCATTCCGTTCTAGCAGACAATAATAGTTATCGATGGATAGATTGAATAATGAAGACGGTGATATTCCGCTGATCTAATCTAACCTTTTGTGATATCAAACCACGAAACTAGGTACCTAATAAAATTATCTGCAACCCTTCCCTTGAAAAAAGATTGGCAAGCATTTTATTCAATAAATCAAATAGTACAAAGTTTTTCAGACTCGCAACATACCTTATACGTTTAACACAACATTCATAAAACCTCTAGGCCAGGAGTCACAAATTACTTTCATTAGTGGTCCGTTTTTTTAAAATACATGACCGTCGTGGTCCGGAAGGAAAAAGCCTAACAACCTCTCCCCCTCCCCGGCTTAACAATTGAAATAATAAAGTGTACTATTTAAATATGTGTAGATACAATATCAATGAACTAATGGAACGAATGGGTTCTGGAACATTATTTTATTAAATAATAAACAAATGTTAAGAAAAAAAAAAGAAGTTTAATTAGAAAATTACATTTTTTGCCTTGGACTATCCATCTGAAGTTTGGACGAAAGTTTGTGCAGGCTATTGTCGTTAAATCTTGGAGATGTTCATCGGTAAGTCCGCTCCGAAATTTATTATTAATGTAGTTCATCTTGGAAAATGTTGCATCACAAACATACGTTGACCCAAACAAAGTGAGAAGTTTCAAGGTTATTTCTTTTAATTCTGGGTATTTATTACCACAAACAAATATTATCCAAAACTCTTGACAAGAAACTTCCTGTTTTTGGTGTTTTAAAACTGCATTTTCTTGGAAATCGATCATTTCCATCTGGAGAGCAGCTTTATTACTCCAGAAAATATTTGCAGCTTCATTCATCACCGGGATGCAGTGAATAATTATTACTGAGGATTTTGAAGACATTTTCAATTTTCTTAAAATCTATTTTGTGCGGACCTGTTAACTCAAGGTCCGCACAAAATAGATCGGTGTTCACAAAATGTGTCGGTCCGCCATTTGGTGACCCTTGCTCTAGGCCTTGTGTATATTCGAGTATTTCTATAAATATGTCTAAAGTTGAACGATCAAAGATAACCGAAGGTTGTCTTCTTCTTTTTCTTTAAAATACGCTCCACACAGCATCCCAAAATCTTCCTGTAGAAATGTCGATATAAAAAATACATTCCGAAATTTTATCTTTTATTTTTAATGTGAGTAGGTACCGCACAAGAGTTCCAACTACTCCCAACCTACTGGAGTAAGTGAAACTATGGTATACCTGATTTGGGTAGTAATGTTGTGAGGATGGAGGTAGTGGGGGGGGGAGATGGGGAAGAGGAAGGTGGCGAAGTATCTGGCTATTCAGATCTTAACTTTTTATCAGGAATACGAATAATTTGACCAGAATTTTAATAAATTACCAATGTGTTATCAGCAAGATTTGAACCCGTGGTCTCCAGAATCGTAGTCGAGTATCGGTACCTTTTAACTAAGGATTCCGTCGACTAATATTATGATGTTAATAATATAAAGATTTATTCGATAAAAGCTATTAAAATCCGTGAAAACATTTCATTAGTTCTGGGAAGTGTCCCCAATAGAGTGGAATCTGCAAATATCCATCAGGCCATGTCAGTTGTCATTACATTCCTTAATCAGCCATAAGTCTAGCTACTGAAGCTTTTATCGTCTTATCGTCAGATCATTATTGCTTAATTATTTTGAGAATTTCGTCACTGCCCTGCCAGCTCGTCTGATCACTGCTCCTTCTATTGGCAATTGATAGTATTCATGTGTGTGTATGTTTGTGTATGTTTGTGGTGTGTATGTGTTTGTGTGTGTGTGTAATAAAAATCATCATCATTTAGAATAAACTATTGCCAATTTTAGGGAGAATAGAAAAAAATATTCCGCACAATGTTTTGCGCGTCGTCCCGCCTTGCCAAACTTGCTAGGCAAGAGTCGGTTTTACCCCACTAGGTGCTTTACAAATAAGTTCGCCTAAAGATAATTCACATCAAAAATACTACAGTTCCCAAAACTTTACTTCATTTTAATTTATTTTAATCGGCCGTATTCTCAAGCCTCCTCCGGTAGTTGTTTGGTTTCGGATTACTTCTTGTTGGAATGAGTACAGATAATTTAACAAAATTCTGTCAAAATACTGTTAATGTATTAAAAATATGGTCAAATTATTAATTTTCTTGTTAAAAACTTTACTGCAGGCCTTCAGCGAGAATGAATTGACAGAGTTTGATATTAGTATCAGTTAAAAGTTAATGTTTTATGAGGACGGCGGAACACATGTTCATACAAATATCTATATTGATGTTGGCATTCTGATATTGTCGTTTTCCGTCATAATATTTATATTTAAGTCAGTCCTCTAGGCCTACCCCTGCGGGGAAACGGCTTGATGGTTAGTTAGTTAGTTCGCTAGTAGTTCCGTGAACTCTGGCGGCGTAAAAAGGTACTGTACAATACGGCTACCACCTTGACTTAATATTGATATTGCCCGGGCACGGAACACGCAAACAAATTTATTTTCTAGGCACTCGAATTAAAACGGAACCATTACCAGGGAGTATCTTAATAGGAGTAATTCACTGAATGGGGCTAAAAATTCTTATTGCTGTAAAACTGCGCTCTACAAATGTTATGTTATCATTAATCATACAAATCAATCCTTCATTCTTTTATTAATTTGTGACTTGTTTACAATATGAAACAAGCAAGAACTATGTACTTGGGTTGCTTGAGGAGTGAAATTTACAATAATGTTTTGTTTTTATGACACCGTAAATAAGAAAAAAAATCTATCAAAATCCGGTTAAAACGGGATTGCAGGCCGTTTCCTGTTAAACTTTGAGTACACTCCTAATATATCGGAACACGTATTCATGCACGTGCACTTGCCTTGATAATGACGAAATGCGGAAATATTAGGATTTTTTAGAAAACGTGTTCCGATATCGTGATGATATATTCCTTTAAAAAAAAAGATTATTAGGAAACCTATTAATTCTTTAGTTAAGGACCTGCAATCCCGTTTTAACCAGATTACAAATAATTTAAAGAGATTCTTAATAAATTATCAACATTCAATATTAGTAATTTTTCTCCGTATTTATATTAAACGATTCCATGATAACTCAACACAGTGACAATTTAACACAAAAGTGTTATAAAGTCATTAAAAACGATGAAAAAAAATTAATTTAAACCTCACCTAACCTAACCTAACCTAACCTACTTAACCCAGTTAATAAAGTTTTTGTTTCATCACTTTCCATGACTTTATATAACTTTTTAAAGATGTGATGATTTATCATTGTGATGATTGATCCGGTCACCATATTAAACATGTTGACCGGGCAACTCAGGACAGAGGCTATTCAACACACTTCAACACGTACTTGAAAAGTGATTAAAAGACATGAAAAGTTATATAAAGTCATAAAAAGTGATATAAAGTCAGAAAAAGCCAGGAAAATTTATGAAAAAAGCGTGGTTAAATAGGTTACATTATGTTCGGTTATTATACTTAAAAAATACAGATGGGAAATGAATTTTATTACCTTTTTAATTATAATGCATATTATTCGAAGCATGCAATGACGCGATGTCGGAGGAATTTCATAGAAAAATTTACTGCAATTATGCTTATTAATTTTCGTAAAAATTATATTTTTGATCCGGGTCATGTTACTTTTCTAATCAAATTTCAATAGGAGGTGACCAGATAAATAAATATTACTACGAATATAACGAATGTATACCAATACCGTTAATTATCAGAGTACACACTGAAGGCGAATCGGTATTTTTTTTTTGTAATATAATAGCAAAATTATTATTTCATTAGTGCAAACCCGTTAAAAATCACGGGGTATTATGTTAGTAAATCGAGATAATTCGTAAATGACGCTTTATTGGAAATGAAAAACGTGCAGAATACTGAAAAATCATGAATTCAGATAATAAATACACCTTTAAAAAATGGAATAAAAATATTCTCAGATAAATAACGTATTTAAATAAATATATTATAGGTAGGTACTTTATCGCTTGTCTGAATTCTTGACGCAATCAGTAAATGACACTTTTTTTTTTTTTTTTTTTAATTTATTTAATATTTGTATGTTTTTTACAATAAATATACAATTTATACATATTATACAGTGTTATAAAGGTAAATAATAATAGCTTTTCCTCACCATAAAGAGACGAGGCTCTTGTGTTTGGTGAGTGAATCCTAGCTCAATTATATGTAATCATGTAAGTAAGTAAATAATATATTTGCAAAACCAAAGGGATAAGTAAGAAATAGGCAAGATTTATCAATAATACAGTTTCAAGATTTGAAGGAAATAATAATAAGAGTAAGATATGGATTTTTATAGTAGTTTTAGGTAATTTTTTAATTTTATTTTAAATTCCTGAATATCTTCAATATTTTTTAGATATAATGGAAGGATGTTGAAATATGTTATACCTAGATAGAGATAGGTATTTTGTGTGTGCTTTGTATTAAGTTTTGGGATTTTGATAGTTTTTTGATATCTTGCTGATGAATTGAATTGTAAGTTATTTAACTGTATTTCTTTATAAATTTGTAGAATTGAATATTTTTTATATATATTGTCTATTGTGGGTACATTGAATATTGAAAAGAGAATCTCAGTAGAAAATTTGGATGGTTTTTTCAATATTACTTTAATTATCAATCTTTGAACTATTTTAAGTGGATTTAATATATTGTTATAAGTTCCTCCCCAGCCAATAATACCATATTGTAATATAGATTGTACAATTGCATAGTACACACTTTTTAGGTTTTCTAGTCTAAGAATATTTCTAAGTCTTATAAATATATAAATACATTTTCTAATTCTTTTGACAAGTTCACAAATTTGTTTTTTCCATTTAAAATGTTGATCTATATATATACCAAGATATTTAATTTCAGAAGTTAGACTAAGTATAGAACATTCTTGATTGCAATTAGTTCTGTTACATTTAAGTTGATGTATTATAATTTTTAATTCTGGTATTAATTTAAATTTGTTGATAGAGAATGGGATACATTTTGTTTTTTCAGTATTTAATGAGAGGAGGTTTTTATCGAACCAATTTTTCAGTATATTAATATCAGTATTTGCTAAGTTATTAACATTATTCCAATCAGTACCTTCAATTATTATGACAGTGTCATCAGCATAAGATATTATTTTTCCATTTAATCTTTGATTGAATATGTCATTTACATAAATGATAAACAGTAACGGTCCCAGGACTGTACCTTGAGGTATGCCGAAGTGACTTGTTTTTTGTTGACTAAGTACATCGTTGATTTTTACGACTTGAGGGCGTTTGAAAAGGTAGCTTTTTATCCATTCTATAGCTGTACCACTTAATCCAATGTTTCTTAATTTACTTATAAGTTTGTCGTGTGATATGCTATCAAAAGCTTTTTTAAGATCTATGAAAATTCCAATGCATTTTAATGATTTATCTAATGAATTATGAACAAGACTAGTTAATTTTGCAATTGCATCCTGAGTGCTTCTACCTTCCATAAAACCGTACTGATTTTCATTAATTAATTTATTACATTTTACAAATTGGTTTATCCTTTTTTTAACTATCTTTTCAAAAATTTTTGCTATGTTCGAGATTACTGATATGGGTCGGTAATTGCTAACTTCTTCTGGGTTACCAGATTTAAATATTGGAGTAATGGTAGTTTGTTTGTAGATTGATGGAAACACTCCGCTTTGGAAACTTACATTTATTATGTGTTTTAACGGTTTAGAAATTTGATTTTTAATATTTTTTAAAATATTAACTGTTATTCCATCAAAACCCGGGGCAGAACCTCCTTGCATACCGTTTATAATTGATATTATTTCGTTCTCTGTGGTGACTTGGAATGTTGATATATTATTGTCAGTATCAATACTACAGTCTGGAAATGTTATATTTGGATCAGTGTGAATGAGATTGGCAAGATTTTCCCCTACGTTCGCAAAGAAGGTGTTAAATATGTTTGCAGCTTTTGAGGGATTTTCTTTACAACATGTTTTCATGTTGTCATGAGATATAGTAGCGATGTCGTTATTCTTGTTTTTTTTCTTGTCAATTATTTCATTTATAACTGTCCACACTCTTTTACTATCATTTTCAGCCTGATTCAACTTTTGTTTATAATACTTTTGTTTTGTATTTTTTATAATATATGAAAGTTTGTTTTTATATGCTTTAAAATGATTTAGTAAATTTTTATTATTTGGTTGTTGAGTAGTTAATTTGTAAAGAGCTTGCTTATGTCGTACAGATACTACTAAACCATGAGTAATCCATGGTTTTATAGGTTTCAAGTTCGACACTTTGGATTTGGTTATTATATTATTATTTGTCGAGTCATTTATGCATTTAGATATTTTTTCTTCAAACATTTTACAACATATATTGACATCATTACATTGTAATAATTTATTCCAATTTTCTGATTCTAATTGGTGTTTTAATGTATCCATATTAAGTACTTTTTTTGAGTAATTATTTTGTTTAAATAATGGCAAAGTTGGATTGCTTAATTTATAGTTAAAAATACATGAATAATGATCAGTGATAGTTGTATGAATGACAGCTGATTTTATATTTTGGATATCAGGAATATTTGTAAAAATGTGATCTAAGCATGAGGGGCGTTGACCTTTGACATTTCTAGTATAAGAATTTATGCACGATAAATAATTGAGTTCTGCTAACATATTTAGATATGTGTCTTTATCTTTACTAGAATAGTCATTTGCAATATTTAAATTCATATCTCCAACAATAATAGTATTTTTATTTCTAAAATTTAACAGAATATTTTTTAATTCATCTATAAATTGAGGTACTATCGATGTATGCGTACGATAAATAGCAATAATGTTATAATATTTATTTACGTCTTTCAATTCTATATTTAATATGTTAACATTACTAACATTAATTATTTCTTTAATATTGAGAACATTATACTGGTTAGAAATAAATAATCCGATACCTGAGTTTTTGTTTATTTTGTTTATTGTCGCATGGTATGTGTAGCCTGGAATAGTGTAATTGATTTCGCCTGCAGAGTGTGTCTCTGTTAAGACAATCAGGCCCGGGAAAAAATTTAATTCTTTTAATGTTATAACTAATTCATCCATATTTCGTTCTAAACTTCTAATATTGACATGAAATAGGGTAAATCCTTTTTCAGTGCAAATTAAGTTAAAATCTTTCATAGATTGACATAAATTTTCTTCAATATACATTTTTTTATCTAATGCGTTAAATAAAAAATCATTCATTTTTTAAGTTTTAGATTAGAGTTTAAAGAAATGAAATTTACCGTATTATTCATAGTCGATGCGCTCTCTAGCTAGTTGAAGCATTTTTTGCCGATAGAGACATTTCATGCTATCAACTCTGTGTTCTGTAGAATAATTCATATTAAATCTTTTGTTTTGAGCACAGCAATTGTTGCATGTTGGAGGTTGTTCTTTATTTTCACATTTAGACAGAATGTGCTCCTTTGTGCAATGAGGGCAAATGGGGGGCTGCGTCCTGGCGAGACATCTTTGCGCTGTGTGGCCGAACTTAAGGCAGTGGTAGCATTGAGTAAGCGGGTTACAGTCTTCTATGTATACTCTTTGGAATTTGATGTTTATTTTGTTTTTTTCTAGTAGCGTTTTTCTTAATTTACCGGTTGTTTCAATAATGTAGTTAGTGGTGTCGTTTTCTTTTCCTTCATTGTATTTGTTTTTTAATTCTTTGATAAGCTTGATATTGTTTTTGTCTTCCAGGGTTAATCCTTCATTTTGTTGTACAATCCCATCTATAATTTCCTCTTCAGTCAATTGGCATTGCAGCCTTTTCAACATTAAACACGGTTTCTTTTTTTTTATTTCTTCGGCCAGTATTTCTTTTCCAATTACCTTATTAATTTCTTCGGTTAACTTTTCTGCATCTTCTTTTTTTTGACATGAGATCAATAATTTTTGTTCTCCGATTTTTTTTACTCCATTTACTCCAACTTTTATTTTAGTTAAATTAATGTTTTTTTGAATTTTTATTTTTATATCTTCGGCCTTCAAGGTGTTTTTAGATGTAATTATGATGGCGTGCTTCTGTTCTGGGATGTGTGCACTTGTATTCACAAAGTTTTTATTGTCACCTAATACATTTGCATATGTCCTTTTGTTATTATTATGAATTTCTTCTAGTTTCTGTGCGTAGTGATGATTGTTTTTAATATTAGTTTCTTGTAATTCTATAATCTTTTTTTGTAGGTTTATTAGTTCATGTTGAATTTTTTCTTCCAGTGATATAATGTTCTGTTCCAGTGTTAATTTTATTTTTGAGTCCTTCACTGAAGTGATCTTGTTTATTAAGTCTTTAATGTTTTTAATAATTTCTTGAGTTTCCATATTGGATGGAATGGAGCGCCCAGGTGGGCGAGTTATTAATGTAAACTATATTACTTGATTTACTTGTCACAAAATTACGCGACTGTACTCCTTCGATGCGGAGCGAGTATTGAAGTACTTTAATTCAAAACAACCAGAACGAGATTACCATCACGGAGATACCCACAACCTACAACTACAACCTACAACTACATCCTACAACCACAGCCTACAACTACATCCTACAACTACAGACTAAAATATACAAATACAGCCTACTACTACAAACTATAACCAAAACCTACAGCTACAACCTACAACTACAGCCTACAACTACAGACGGCAATATACAAATACAGCCTACAAATACAAACTATAACCACAACCTACAACTACAACCTACAACTACATCTTACAACTACAGACTACAATATACAAATACAGCCTACAACTACAAACTATAACCAAAACCTACAGCTACAACCTACAACTACAGCCTACAACTACAGACGGCAATATACAAATACAGCCTACAATTACAAACTATAACCACAACCTACAACTACAACCTACAACTACAGCCTACAACTACAGACTACAATATATAAATACAGCCTACAACTACAAACTATAACCACAACCTACAGCTACAACATACAACTACAACCTACAATTACACCCTACACTACAAGCTATAACCTACAACTACAGCCTACAACTACAGACTACAACTACAGACTACAACTACAGACGGCAATGTACAAATACAGCCTACAAATACAAACTATAACCACAACCTACAACTACAACCTACAACTACAGCTTACAACTACAGACTACAATATATAAATACAGCCTACAACTACAAACTATAACCACAACCTACAACTACAACCTACAACTACAACCTACAATTACACCCTACAATACAAGGTATAACCTACAACTACAGCCTACAACTACAGACTACAACTACAGACTACAACTACAGACTACAATATACAAATACAGCCTACAACTTCAACCTACAACTACACCCTACAACTACAACTACACCCTACACTACAAGCTATAACCTACAACTACAGACTACAACCTACAAATACAACCTATAGCTACAACCTACAACTACAACCTACAACTACAACTACACCCTAAACTACAAGCTATAACCTACAACTACAGACTACAACCTACAAATACAGTCTATAGCTACAACCTACAACTACAACCTATAGCCACAACTTACCTAAAACTACAATCCATAACTACAATAGTATATTTAATTATGAACATTACGGTTCTACAGCCCAGGGTGGGATGTAGAATTTGCCCCCCCCCCCCCCCCACACTGGTCGCGGTCCCTCTCCAATCGTCTCCTGACCTTACTTCTTGCCGTCCTGCTTACAATCCTCTGAAATCTTAAAATAAAGATTAACCTTTAATTCAATAGTATTATTTACATGAATCGATATCAATGAACAACCTTCAAGGGTGAGAGCCAAATTAAAAACATAAAATTTAAAGTTCCTGACTTATTTCTTCCGAAGAACTCTATTTTAATTGGAAAACATTATTAAAATTGCGGTAATATCCAATAGTGGCAATAAAGCATCTTGGACGATAATTCCAATGACTGGGCTCCAAAATACCAGGTGTTTGGTTTTTGGACAGTTCATCAGTATTCGATTTCAGAGATTTATGTTATTGCTGTATGTCCGTCCGGTTTGTGACTTATGGTTGATTATTCTGGGAATATATTTATTTATTATTTATCAATAAACTACATAGTTGTTTCGTTAAATACATGTATTTGAATTTCTTTTTTTTTTCTGGGAAGAAATGAATGATTCAATGCAAATCTTGGATCCGGAAAATAACCAACTTCCTGACATCCGATCAAATCGATACTCGGGAGGTACGCATTTTTCTGAAATTGGATGACATTACGTTGCTGTAACAATTAATGTTACGAAATAAAGGTAGGTCCTACCCGATCAGCATTTGACGAGGTTATTAGAGTATTCGACTCCAGTTTCTGGGTAGTAAGGTTCAATACTAAAAAAAACGAAAATTCAGTTTTTAATTAAATTTTAATGTAGATATCATAGTATCCGGATTACGAATTATTTTAAGAGTTTCTTAATAAATGAGCAATATTTTCTATCAGTAAGTTTTCTCCGTGCAGATCTTCACTTATACTGTCATGATAATGTACGACCATGCAATCTCGGAAAAAAGTAAATTTCATACGTGTTAGTGCGGCAAATGCAGGTCAACCAAAATATTTTTATGCATACATGCTCTGACTCAGCTACCTGTTATTGCTATAAATTAGAATGCGTGAACTATATAAAATATATAGGTACCTTTTATAATTGACAAATACCTGAATTGGGAAGGACACATAGATCTAGTCCATCCTTAGGGTGGGTGAGGGTGCAAAAACGTTTGTGCAAAAAAAAGTGATGCAACAATGCACTAAACATAAACAAAAACAAGAAGAAGAACAAAAAAAAAAAAACAAAAAAAAAACAAAACAACAACAAAAAAACCAAAACAAAACAAAAATAAAAACAAATATAATATGCGATGCAAACCAATTACACCTTTATGTTTTAATACCTTATAATATCTACATTTTATTATTATTTTAATAAGTATGCTAAACAAACTTCGGTGAACTTTATATTTTAATCTTTTTTTAAATTTTATTCTTTTCTCTCTTTTTTTGTAAAAACCCTGTGTTCTGATTCGTCAATATATCAAATCCCATGTTACCTGTAATAACTTGAAAAAGAGATACGGGAAAACCTTCACAATCTTTTATTTATAGTTCTTTCTTCTCGTGATGTATCTTTAATACTAGAGGTCGATCTTACATTTTATTTGTTGCATTTTTTTTTTTTTTTTTTTTTTTTATTTTTTTTTTTTTTTATTTTTATTTTTTTTTTTTTTTATGTGACACCTCACAAGAGTGTCCTTGCCTGTGCAGTGCACAGACAGGGGAACTATGTCACCACCCGGTTGGGCGGCGTTGTGAGGCGGAGTAAGGTAGGGGCTGTAGGAAGGGATTTGTTAATGCGGGCCTTGAAGAGGCTCGGATTATAGGAGGGAGGAAAAACAGATGCCGGTAGCTCGTTCCACATACGAGCCGACTTACACAAAAACGAGTCGTAAAAACGGCCCGTTCTCATGAAGCCAACGTCATTATTATTATTATTATCAACGTTATTACACCATAGACTTTTTTTTATTAGTTGCATACTACACCATTTAATTTATTTTTTTTAAAGAAAGACAAACATTCCCGGGTTACGAATAACCTGACAATATTTGAAAATCTCCTACTACCATAGACTATTTTTATTATTTGCATATTACAAGTAGACATCGGACGATTTATATGCACTATTTAAATGGCATAATATTCATACAATGAACATGGCAAAATATAAACGTAAATTAAACAACAAAAAACAGGAATATGTCATTTGGAACCAGTACTTTGGGATTTTTATTTAATTTTGAAGGAAAAGCACTGGTTTCTCAAAAACATGAGTATACATTAGTATGGGAAATTTGAACAGCTCATATTTTGAAGAATATATTGACGGAAATATGCATTCATTACGAAAATAGACTAAAATATTCACTAAAGATAAAAAAAATATATATCAATAATGATATATGTAGCAGTTTCGTTAAAAAAATATCTTTTTTCCGCAATCAGCCTCGAAATATCTACATTTGTAAATTATTGTAATGTATTCATATATTAAATTAAAAAGTCTCAAAGATGCATATATATAATTGAACAAATGTTTACATAATCTAAAAAATTATGTATATTATCTAATATATCTCATTACCTAGTACAGGGTTTTCCAATAAGAGGTGTTATTTTGAATAGCCCGCTATTTCGGTAGATGTTACTTTTGAAGCTGTCATTTTTTGACATTTGACAAGTAAAAACTACGCCATTAATACAAATGGAACGATACACGCTTCAACAACGCATTGAAATTATTAAAATTCACTTGAGTGAATCAAATGCAAATCATCTTGAGTGATGAGGCCCATTTCCACCTCGGTGGCTTCGTCAACAAGCAAAATTGTCGCATTTGGGGCTCGGAAAACCCAAGAGTTATTGTTGAAAAGCCTCTCTATCCTCAACGTGTGACTGTTTGGTGTGGTTTATCGTCCGGCGGAGTCATTGGACCTTACTTTTTCGAAAATGAGGCTGGAGCAACAGTTACGGTGAATGGATTGCGCTATCGAGAGATTATTAATCATTTTTTATGGCCGGAGTTAGATGGTATTGATCTAGACAACGTTAACTTTCAACAAGACGGTGCTACGTGCCACACAAACAACGAAACCATTGATCTTTTACGATTGAATATCAAAATAACACCTCTTATTGGAAAACCATGTATAATACAATATTTAACGAAAACGAATCTCCGTGATTTTTATTCTCGTACTTCCCACATTTCATCCTAGTCCCTGCCCTGTGCTACTTCAGCGACTTCAGTCAGGGCCGGCCCTAGCAGGCGCAATGGAACAAACGGCTCCGGGCGCCGAATTGCCAAGGCGCCAAGGCGCTGATAAATATTATTGATTAGTGATCACCTACCTAGGCGTCCACCGGTTTTGACAAGGGGCGCCAAAATTTAACTCACTTCAGGCGCCGTTTGGTTCAGGGAGTTAACTTACCTGTAAACTCCAGATAAAGAAATCTTTACAGTGTTCGTGACGTTGATATCTTCGCGCGATAGTTTTCTGCTTCTAAAAACTAATTAACTAATCTTCCTATAATTTTTTTCGATGACAAAAATTAAAACATCTTATCCAGATGAGTATGCTTCGATGTGTAAGAAAAAAACAAAGATTTTATGAATTTTATAAGGGAAAATGTGCAAAGAAATAAAAAATAACAAAACGACAGTTAAAAAACTGTGCTGCAAAATACGGTAGCATTGAATTGGTATATGAAACTCACGAAAAATCGTGGTATCAATTTTATTGCAATAAACAAATCATTCATTATTAATGGTGAGATTTCATTGAAATAAAACACTTCCCAAATAGATACCTAACTACTTCTCAATAATGTTCATTGGATTTTAGAATAACTACTACCATCCATTTACTTTCATCGATACTTGGTCATGTCTACGACCTGTTTCTAAATTAAATATTAAATTTCGATGACATGACGTTTATTTGAAATGATAGATTTCATCATTTATTTTAACTATTATTTTCTTAGAAAAATGGTGCTGATATTTACCGGGTTGGTATACGTATACCATTAAGCCATTCTTAAAAACCATTGCATTTTAACACTTTGAAAAACATTTTTATTGAAAGATTGCAAAAAAATTCTAATTAAATATTGCATTTTTTTATTGATATATGACAAAATTCTTCATGAATTGATTTTTTCCAAAGTAACGAAAACACGACTAAGTGAATATTTTCTAGAAGTGGTAACTTGTGACCACATGTTTTTGTTGTTGTCCCTCTCTAAACAAATATCCTCTCTTCTATCAAGCCTTATTGCCTCCCCTCCATTCAACATCTCTTCTCTTCTAAGTCAGAATTCGACTCCAAACTTCCAGATAATTAAAACTTTGTCTATTTAAACAAAATTAATAGATATATAAATTCATAATTATAATAAGTTAGATTTGATATAATCTTTTATATAACCCTGATTCAGGGTGAACAAAAACCGGTTGGTTTTATATATTAAAAATATATACAATAAAGTGGTATTAAAAACAAAGTTACTATATTCTAATTATTATAATTACGCATATCAACAAAATATTTTATATAAATTCACCAACTCTTTCAATAATTTTAATCGATAGCTTAGAACACTCTTAAAAGGGGAAAGCTAGAAGCATTTGGAAAAAAGTGATTATTTCCCGAATTAGAAGTGCTTTCTATACAAATTTGAATGGGAACAAATGTTTCATTTAGTCCAAAACTATAATATTTCCATCCCATTTGAGTATCGTAAACACAGTTTTTTATAGGAAATTTAAGCCTCGAGTAGGCAAATATTTGCATCACGAAACATGCCCACAAGGCACTTCTTGTTTTTTTTATTCTGTAATGTATGCACGGTGATCAGAAAGTCATACTGTATGAAAGTAAATGATTCTAACACAATTTTCTTATTAATTGGCACGTTGAAAGAAGGAGGTAGCGCAACACGGCATGATACCCCAAAAATAAATCACCATAATACTTTTAGCCGTGAAAATCTAAAATCAAATTGAATTATTGTGTCGTTAATGATAACTCCTAACGGTTCTCATATATTTTATTTAATATATGAATACTGCCCAAGAGTCCCAACTGCTCCCGGCCGTCTGGAGCCAGTGAGACTATGGCATCCCATTTGGGGTATGTTGTGAGGCTGGAGGGAGAGGGGAGGGGAAGGAGATAGGGAAAATGAAGATGGGGGGGATTTCAAGAAACGCTTCAATTCTGAATGGTGGTCTCACACCAGGGCGATACTTAGAATATCTTCCGCTTTGAAATAATGAGGAATATCCTAATACCAATAAGGAATCAGACAAGATAATTTATTTACCGTACCTTAACAAGCAATAATCATTGTGTGTAATTTGATGTTTAGTGCTTGATGCATATGTTTTTTAGTGCATTTATGTGCACAAGTTATCAATTTTGTAATAAATTATTGTAATGTCTGAATTTAACTTACATTAGTTCAAAAAGGAACAATCAAAATAAGAAACCTACCTGCGACAAAATGAAATCATTTAAACCACATAAGCTATTTCGTCTGATTTTTTAATAATGTAACTGCCTCTTACCAACGGTCATTAAGTTAATTAATTTAGACTGCGCGAGCCTGACTGCCTTTCCTGAACCACGCACTTTTTTGGATACCCAACTGATTTTGGATTGTAAAAAACCACCATGCCAGATTGTTTGAGTCAGCCATTTTACTTAACGTTTCGTAAAACTGATGTTTTCCATCTTCACTCTTATTATTTTGACGATTATTCTTTTTCGTGTAACGCTTCTATTGGACGGTCACCGCAGAGCAGGATATCCAAAATGGCTTATAGCGATGTCATACGTAGTAATGCAAAATCATGTGTTTCTGGTGTGAAAATTTGGTCGCCTAGAAATGTTTCAGATGCTTTAATTAAATACTGCGAGTAAAATACATCTTTTCCTTTGAAATAATCGAGTATTTTTTAAGATAAGTCTTTTTAAGCCCAGAAAAAAATAATGTAAAGGCCTATGAAAACTGCTTTAAAGTTCAAAATCTCCTACTTCTCCTACCATTTTCGGTTATGATTTTATTTTATAATGTGGCAAATTAAGTTATTTATAAAACGATCAAAAAAAAATTAAATATTTTTGCCTGAACATCCACAAAATAAAATAAAAGGCTCTTTTTGGCCATTTTTCTTGCATAAATCAAAACAGGCGGATGGTGTTAAGCGGGAATTTAAACTTTATCGCCATCCACGTAAGGGTTGTTATTGATAGCGGCTCAATTTAAAATATTACACGACGTAGTGCATCGCCTTAATACTGTCACTATCGTACCCGGTGAAATACGTTTTTTAGAATCGAAACGTTACCTTGTTTGAAATGGCTTTTAGTCAGGTACTTATAAACCTTCCTTGTTTTCATCTCCTTCCCCTCCCCACTCCTTTTAACCTCGCAAGATACCCCATTTGGTGACGTCATAGTCCCACTTGATCTCGACAGTTCGGGCTATTGTGAGAAAACTTGTATTTAACTATTTCCGTATTCTAATTATTACCTAATAAAAAAATATTGATTATTTATTAATAATCTCTTCAAATAATTCGTGTTCCTGTTAAAAACGAAATTGTGGACCATTAACGAACGAATTGATAGGTACTCTGATAAACTTTAAGTAAAATAGCAATGTTTTATCACGATGTCCAAACACGTGTTCATACGTAGCATAACATTTTTGCATTTCGTCATATTATTAAGACAAACGTCGGTTGATGAACACGTGTTTCGATATTATTAGGAATTTACTAACACTTTATCAGGATGCGGCTTGTAGTCCCGTTTTCAAGAAGGTTACTAATAATTTTAAGACATTTTTAATAATTCAGCATTACTCGTTTTTTCTCAATGCATTCACATTAAAAAGGATTCTTGGACTCAATTCAATATTTACCTTCAAATTTATTCCTATTTAATTATTATTGTGTCAAAGTGAATTTCAAACAAATTTAAAAAAAAAAAGAAAAATACCGCCCTTGACACTGCGCATATCGACCACCTGCAAGTAGTCAAACATACGCTTGAAATGGATCACACCTAATTTAAATGAACCATGAACTCTAGACCATGGTAAGCTTGTGTGGATTGAGAAAAATGAGATCGGCTGAATATGTGGAAAGATATAATATAATGTATCTTTATCTACAGATACATACACAATATCCTCGCGAACTATAAGGTCTCTCCGGTGAGTGTACCTTGGCCTCAAGAAAAATAGATGACATTGCTGCAAACTTTATTTAGGGTCATGAGTTTTCTAACTTACTTAAAATAATGACCTTGAAAATAAATATATATAAAGAACACAATTTTAAACTTTTTTCCACTTGTTTTTTATTTGACCGTGACCGGTTTCAGCCTGTTAGGGCCATCTTCAGACTGGTACAATTTTTGTCTTAAACTAGGGTTTATATACATAGGCAAATTACATTGAGGGGAGGGGTTAACATAGTAGGTTGGTTTGAATTATGAGGGGTTTTTTCGTGAAACATGATATTTCCCAAATAAGTATTGTTATTAAAATCAAATGAATTTATCTGTAGAACTATGATAATTATGCCTATTAGGACTATCAATTTAAGGATTTACCCAACATAAAGTTATCGGTAATCTATTGTGTGGTTAGGAAAAAATATTTTAATGGATTTTATATAATTCAAATACATATTTATGATAGGTGACACACTGATTATAATGGATATAGCAACTGATTCTAATTTTGTGTTCATAACATTGTTGGAGTTTACTTTTTTAGTTAGGCGGGTTATCTCTAATGACTCTAGCCTATCTAATTTATGACCTTTGTCGCAGGTATGTAAAAATTTTACATCTCTATCCTTGTCAAACGAGTGTTTATTCTCAAGTAAGTGTGCCGCAACATTCGACATTTCGCCTTTGTCATTTACCCAGCTTGAAAAATGTTCCTTTATGCGGGTTTTGAATGATCTACCCGTTTGGCCTATATAGTTATATTTATTTATTAAGGAAGTGAAACCAAAGTAAACAAGTCTTCATGTTTTTTGAAAATATAACAATTATAATATTATTTTTAAAATTTGATTTAGAATAGATCTATTGTCAATTTTAGCGCGAATAAGAACAAATATAACGCACAGAGTTGCCACAATTAATATTAATTAAGAGGAAACTGGTGGAAGATGCTTGGAGCAGGACGGAAGGACTGATAAGTGGAGGTGGATGGAAAAAGATTTAGTAGAAGAAAGACAATTAGTGGAAAAAAGAGAATTAGTGGAAGAAAGAAAATTAGTGGAAGAAAGAGAATTAGTGGAAGAAAGAGAATTAATGGAAGAAAGAGAATTAGTGGAAGAAAGAGAATTAGTGGAAGAAAGAAAATTAGCGGAAGACAGAGAATCAGTGGAATAAAGAGATTTAGTGGAAGAAAGGGAATTAGCGGAAGAAAGAGAATTAGTGGAAGAAAGAAATTAATGAACAAGGGCAAAACCCACCCCGGGATGTAGCGCAGTGAACTTACCTATTCTCATAAAATTTTGATCACAAATAAAACATCTTTAATTCTCCTTTGTAGCCATTTCCATATTGCGAATTTAGTGAAAGCGTTCAACGCTTAATTTCGTTTCGTAAATTTTAATTCAATTGTTGTGCTTCCCTCCTCACTTCCTACCACAGTTCCCTACATTGTCAAAATCAATAAAACAATTAAATGTGTTTTGCCTTAGATGTTTTTTGATTTAAATGTAGAGGAACATAATATTTTTTTTCATAAAGGTACCTATATAATATGTTAATTTTACTTTAATATTGAGACTATCCAATTTTAACAACAGTTATATAATACTGGTACCCGTTCCAAAATTTCCCATTCTTACAATGATGATATTTAATACATTTAATACCTACTTTTACCAATGCATACTAGTGTAAAGAAATGTGGTTTTCACAAGGGTTAGTGTTTTAAACTTTTCCACCTGTCGAATCGCCTATTTTTTATACTTTTTGTTATGACTATTAAGAAATAAATCCGTTGTTTCCCAAGCTTAAAATTGGTACAGCATTTTCTCCCGACTATTTCTAGGTAACGTAAATAAATTATCCATTTAAGGGAGTACTTCACTATTTTCCATAGGATAATGAATATTAATAGAAAACTCGGATAACTTATCCAATATATAGCTAATAGTATACACGGGTTTGAGTATGCCGAATTGTAAACACGGACTTTGTAAATAAATTATCGAAAATCGAAAATCATCATATGTATA
Organism: Hesperophylax magnus; assembly: GCA_026573805.1. Classification (NCBI taxonomy): domain Eukaryota; kingdom Metazoa; phylum Arthropoda; class Insecta; order Trichoptera; family Limnephilidae; genus Hesperophylax; species Hesperophylax magnus. The sequence continues at coordinate 2,825,845 of JAIUSX010000184.1, read as the reverse complement.
AGCTATCAAGGGGATGGCGAAATACCCCTTACTGTAAGTAATACAAAAATTAATAATAATTTTAGTAATTTTACCAGGTAGAAAATTTTGTTTACCGTAAACAACTTTTCCCAAATTTCTTTATTTACCAAATCCAAATTAGCCGCATTCAGACCGGGGTTAAAAGATTCGACTTCGATACATTTAGACTTTGGGAGTCGCCGCTCGGTCATTCGCACGAACGCTAGGCGCTTTTTGCTACACGCCTGACTATCATTTACATTTAGAGTATAAAATACTCGTTTTTATCGAGCGGACGAAGAGCTGAAGTACCAAAACGATCCAAATCTGTATTGGTTTCCTTACAAACGAGCTTAATTTTAAAACATCAGCCGTTGGTCAAAGGTGCAGCCCTTCGCCCAAGTCAAGAAACTTACAGAATCTCTTGTAGGAGATCCACAGAACTAGTATAATCTCTAGTGGGTGATCCACAGTACTAGCAGAATTTCTAGTGGGAGATCCATAGTACCAGCAGAATTTGTAATCGGAGATCCATAGTACTAGCAGAATCTCTAGTGGGAGATCCATAGTACTAGCAGATTCTTTAGTGGTAGATCCACAGTACTAGCAGATTATTTAGTGGGAGATCCATAGTACTAGCTGAATCTCTAGTGGAAGATCCATAGCGCTATCAAAATCTCGAGTCGAGGATCCACAGTACTGGCAGAATCTCTAGTGGAAGATCCATAGTACCGGCAAAATCTAGAGGGCGATTCACAATATCAGCAGAATTTATAATGGGAGATCTATAGAACTAGAAAAATCTTTAGTAGGTGACCCATGGTACCAGCAGAATCTGTAGTGGGAGATCCATAGTACTAGAAGATGGAAGCAGTGGATGGAGCAGTCGAAGATTTACAGTACCGGCAGAATCTCTAGTGGGAATTTCATTTTTGGTCGAATTAAATACATAACGGTGGGTGAAAGCTATCGCTCTGATGAAAGATCATCATTCAGATTTGAAAATTTACTTAAAATGGCAATAGCCGTGTTTGTGACCAGATCTGAATAAACAGGTAATTCCCAACTTCCCAATATCCTCCCTTCTCCCTTCAACCATATAACATCCGCAAATTATTGGAGTAGTCCAATTTGCTCTGGACAGAGCAGTTGAAATTTTTGTGCAGTATTCACAAAAGTCATTAAAAATTGCATAGAAATCGAGCCATGTTTTGCTCGAACTCCTTTGTTTTCTATAATGAAACATCAACCAGGTAAGAAATAATCTTGGAACAAAATCTGAGGCTGCTTAGTAGTTATAGCGAATTCCTCTAGATAGACAGCTATGGCTGCATTCTCTTATTCAATCAATATGCACTCCACCCAAATCGCAGGGTTCTCCCGTGTAAACACTACTGAAAAAAAATCGAGGATCATAAAAGAAAACACATCACACAAGAAATTCGTAATCTGAATAAGGTATATTCTTTATGATATCAGTTAATCTTCTATATTCAAATTATTATTATTAGTGTTGTGTTGGTTTTTGGGAAGTGTTGGCTTACTCCTCCTTCAAAGACTATTTATGATACCTTGATTAAGATTCAACACCTTCTGAAACTCTGCAAGAAACATGGTTTAAAAAAAAAAAAAAACAGAATATTAGTCTACAAATACAAATAGTTCAGGGCCGACCCGTAACTTGGACGCAATTGGAGCCGTCTGCTCTGGTCGCCGAGTTGCCTAGGCGCCGAGGCGCTGATAATATCTAACACCTAACATTTATGACACATTGCCCTTGAGATTATTTTTCATAAAAACGGTGCTATACAAAAATACAAATCTTCCAAATATTAAAGATTGCTATTTGATATTGATCAATGCCAGACGCCGTTTCGCTCAGGGTCGCCCCTGGGTAGGATATAATATGAAGCCCATTTAGAAACGACAATAACAGAAAGGCCATTTGAATTTGTAATAATCCTTCGGCCTTCAGCACAAATGCTCTTCACTATCTGCGGTCCTTGCTTAGTCTTCGGATCTTTGACCTTTCCGTCTTTCTATAAACTTCTTCCACACAGCTCTTCCTTGTTCTGTTTCTAGGTTGCTTCCACTGGGGCACCCACTTCTTTGTGGCTTTTGTGAATCCATTTGAATATGTAGTTACAGTAAACAAGGAAAATTCGCAAAAAATTTGCAAAAGTTGAGCATTTCATAATGTACGTTCGTCATTTATTTTAACTTTTCCCGTATAAAATTCATGCTCGACAAATAACAAAGGCAATAGAAATTCACATGCACCCAATCAACATTAAAGGAGACGACACTAAACTTCTCTGTATACAGCTTTGGGGGAAATTTCCGTAACCGACCGCAGAAGCTACTGAAGAGATAGAGAATGGTCTTATCTGGTGTGTCAGAAGTAAGATTATTTTAAATAATAAAAAGGGAAACACTTTGTTTACAGTCACTTTATTGAAATTTTTAACGTCTACCGGTTTCGGTACCTCCGTACCATCATCAGGACAGTTATAAAAATACTAACAAATACAGAATAATACACATATATATAAACAAATAGTTGAGAGAGAAAGAGATAAAAAACAGAGAGAGACAGTATCAGTTGTGGGCGGGAAGTGGGGGAGGGGAGTTAGGGATAACAGGAAACATATTTATTATAGGGCTGAACGTTAAATTTAGTTGATTATTGATAATTTCAGCCTTCGAATTGACTGATTTTTTTATTTCCAACGCTTCCAAGTTGTTAAGTCGTAAACCTATCTCATTTTTGTGAAGGACTTTAATACCCGTGTCACGGTTGAAAGTATGATCTTTATTAATTAGATGTTCTGCAAATTCTGAAAATCCCGAACTGGTTAGACATCTTAGGTGTTCTTTTATTCTAGTTTCTATATTGCGTGATGTTTGCCCTATGTAGAATGCTGGGCAATCATTACAACTAATTTTATATACGCCTGAGTGGCTAAGAACATCTTCTTTATCTTTGGCATTAATTAAAAATTTTCCTAGATTATTATTAGTATAATACGCTGGTTTAATTTCTGGGGGGAATTTAACTGTACATGTAGAGGAAAGGTTATTAATATATAATTGATACTGTCTCTCTCTGTTTTTTATCTCTTTCTCTCTCAACTATTTGTTTATATATATGTGTATTATTCTGTATTTGTTAGTATTTTTATAACTGTCCTGATGATGGTACGGAGGTACCGAAACCGGTAGACGTTAAAAATTTCAATAAAGTGACTGTAAACAAAGTGTTTCCCTTTTTATTATTTAAAATGTCAAGTCACAATGTGTTTGCTTCTTTTGAAAAATTAAGATTATTTTTTTTAAATTTTTATATATGAATACCGCACGAGAGTCCCAACTGCTCCCAATCCTCTGGAGCCAGTGAGGCACTATGGCATTCTCAAATTGGGTATGTTATGAGGGTAAAGGTAGTTGGGAGGGGAAGGATATGAGGAAGAGGCCAAGAAGCCATTTCAAGCAACGTATCGATTCTGAATGGTAGTCTGTCACCGGGGTGATACTAAGAGTATCTTCCACGGGCATGGGATGGCCACATCAAACATTTGCGTAACTTCAAACGCAGGGATAGGCATATGATGGACCGCCACATCAAACATTTGCGCAACTTCAAACGCAGGGATAGGCATGGGATGGACCGCCACATCAAACATTTACGCAACTTCAAACGCAAGGATAGGCATATGATGGACCGCCACATCAAACATTTACGCAACTTCAAACGCAGGGATAGGCATGGGATGGACCGCCACATCAAACATTTGCGCAACTTCAAACGCAGGGATAGGCATGGGATGGACCGCCACATCAAACATTTACGCAACTTCAAACGCAGGGATAGGCATATGATGGACCGCCACATCAAACATTTGCGCAACTTCAAACGCAGGGATAGGCATGGGATGGACCGCCACATCAAACATTTGCGCAACTTCAAACGCAGGGATATGCATGGGATGGACCGCCACATCAAACATTTACGCAACTTCAAACGCAGGGATAGGCATCTGATGGACCGCCACATCAAACATTTGCGCAACTTCAAACGCAGGGATAGGCATGGGATGACCGCCACATCAAACATTTATGCAACTTCAAACGCAGGGATAGGCATATGATGGACCGCCACATCAAACATTTGCGCAACTTCAAACACAGGGATAGGCATGGGATGGACCGCCATATCAAAAATTTGCGCAACTTCAAACGCACAGATATAGGCATAAGATGGACCGCCACATCAAACTTAATCTTACCATTCACTTGATCTTGCCATCTCTTCTTTGTACTTCCCCGACTTCTCCAATCATTCACATTCTCCTTAGACTCCCTTTTTCGTTCCGCTCTACTTGCCTAAACCATCTAAACGTCCCTTTCTTTCTTACTCTTTATGATTAACATCAGCCTTGCATTATTTGCTCTTCTCCACATTTTTCTCTATATATGGTTTTACACACCAGGAGGAGAAGCAAGAATAAAATAACCACCCCAATTATTCGGGTATGTTGTGAGGCATAAGTTATTTAGTCACTTGTGCTGCATTCACGTTTGTTTTCCAATGTGTATTGTGTTGGTAAAAATAACAAAATACTATAAAAAAATAATCTTTTCGAAATCAGACAAGCCATAACAAGTTCTTTTTTTTTGTTTTTGAAATGTGTTATGTTTTTTCATTATTGAAGAAACAAAAATTCTCATTTACAGGAAACAATTAGGTATATTATTATCTTTAATTATTGAAGATAATTTTAACAACTATCAAAACGAAAAATGTGGAACAAACAAATCTGAAAAAACTTCTAAGAATTGAACTTTAACTTTGAACGGGGGATAATCACGATGAGCTAATCCGACCGATAAATGTATTGTACACCCTAAAGAAACCATGACAGACATAAAACTGCTGTTTTTGAGGGTAGTTACAACTGATCATCGTCAAAAATTTGAGGGTAGTTACAGCTGATCATCATCAAAACTTTGAGGGTTGTTACAGCGGATCATCTTCAAAACTTTAAGGGTAGTTACAGCTGATCATCATCAAAACTTTGGAATGAAATACCACTGCCTATTCGAATGTCGACATCGAGTAAGAAGAATCGACTGGTTGCCGACTGCACATGGAGAAAATTAGTATGGTTGATTTATTGAAATCCTGTCAAAAACGTGATGGCAATCCATTTCCTAATAAAGCATTAGTCTATTCAGGATATATCGGGACACGTGTTTATGCAGGTGTCCTTTTCCTAATAAAAACTTTTACCTAATATTACAATTATTAGAATTTTTGTGGTTGGCAAGATGCCGACATCCTAATAACATATTCATGTTTTACCGACAGTTTGTTAGGAAACCTGTCATTTCATTCGTTGAAAAATAAACGAATAATTTGACCAGATTTTTAATAAATTAACAATATTTTATATCAGTAAGTTTTCTCAGTACGCACTCATAATTGATTGAATTTACAATGTTTGCGTTTGTGAATATATTATGTAATTTGAAAATAATGTGCTTAAATTTCAATATTGGTTATTTGATTAATTTAATATAATTTTTTAATTTAAATAAATATATATATTTGTATGTTTTTTTACATTAACTCCACACAGAAGGCCTCGAGGAAAATAATTCCCCTCAAGGCCTATGTCATCTTTGGGGATGCTATGTGGAGGGTCTTCTCAGGAAAGGATGGATGGGAAGTTCTGGGAAGGAAGAAGGTATGAGGGTTGGGTAGGAATCTGGGGGTCAGTTTGTCCAGGAGTGACGAACGTATGAATCTATCCCACTGCGGTACAAGGCGATTTTCCGAGTGGTCAAAAGGACTTCCTCAACCAGTCTCTTACGATCCGTCACCAAGTCCCAAATAAACCTCACCACTTGAACCCGGTCTCCTCTGCTAAGTTATCAAACCTAGCGAACCACTTGGGGTGACCTAGAGGTGTTAGTTATCCAATAAATAGTACCCATAACTACCTCAAAAATTGTGAATAAAATATATATTTTATTAGAGGCACCTGAAAACCAGCTGCTTTCCGGGAGAAATCCGGAATGTATAGCTGAGCAGTGACCCTATTGTCAATAGAATCAATGTATGTAACATTCTAAAATTCATTTATTTTTATACCACTCGAGCGATTCTTGGCATATTTTGCCAGTTTGCAAAAAACGATCATCTGCCATAATGTGTCAAATTTATATAACCTAAGATATAAAATAAACGGTGAAATCTAGGTGGATTAATTGGCTTTAAACTGCATTAAGCAGTTTCACATGTTTGCATAATATGGTATTATTTATATAATATGTTTAAGGCGATGCCATAAGTAGGAATGCAAAATCATGTGTTTTTGGTTTGTTTTGGATGCTTTAATTAAATACTGTGAGTAGAATACATCTTGGCCTTTGAAACAATAGAGTATTATGTTTTAGATAAATCTTTATATAAGCCCAGAAAAAAATAATTCATAAGGCCTATGAAAACTGCTTAAAAAGTTCAAAATCTCCTACTTATGAACCCATTTTGGGTTATGATTTTATTGTATAATGTGGCAAACTAAGTTATTTATAAAATGATCAAAAAAATTGAATATTTTTGCCCGAACATCCACAAAATAAAATAAAAGGCACTTTTTGGCCATGTTTTTTTCTTGCATAAATCTAAACAGGCGGATGGTGTTAAGCGGGAATTTAAACCTTTTCGCCATCTACATAAGGGTTTTTATTGATAGCGGTTCAATTTAAAATATTACACGACGTAGTGCATCGCCTTAATGTAATATGTATGCAAAGGAATAAGTACCTACCTAGAAATGCCTAGGATTCCTTTGTGTTTGAATTGAGAATTTTTATTTTATTTTATACGCTTTTCAAATGTCATTGATGTGTTGTCTTGGTTGCACATTAAACAGCATTATCGTTTACTCGTTATGTGGCTGATATTTGAGTGATTGAAGTATTTAATTTATTTAGTATACTTTAAATGTCGTTTCTTTGTATTTCAGAGCAATACATGGTTAAATTTGTCTGGTTTATGCATAATTTTTCACTTGACCGAATCATTTTCTCTTTCACATTTATTAAATATTACAATTTCAGGTTTTTGTCAATAAGTTATATTACTTTTAAAATATTATTATAATTTTGAATAGCTACATCAAAAATAGTCAAAATCTCTCCAATGGATGTTGCAAGATGGCCCCCAACGCATAGTTTGAATTGGCGCATCTCAGCACAAAAAGCATAATTAGCCAGGCAGAAATGGCCGGCTGGTTTAATATGTGGAATCACGTCGAAGATGAAGAATCCTGGCAGCCTGGTTCGTCTCCCGGGGAGGGCGGGCCGGGGGAGCGGCAAGGGGGAGGTGGGGTTGGTGGCTCAGGAGGGGTTTTTGTATCGGCGAATTTAGTCGTCTCAGCGGGACCGCATTTCCACGGGAAAGGAGTGGGGAACCTTTTAAGGATTTACATTTATTTTAGATTATAAAAATCCACAATAAATTTACTCTCCTCACAGCGAGAGTACAATTTATAAAAATTGTATTTTTCACGGTTACATGAATAGCTTAAAAGAACTAAGCGCACAAACAGACTGACGGATTAAAATATGATACATTGGCATTTTTGTAATTATTAGTATTAAAAATAAATAACTACGTATTGTTTACAATTTTCAAGTCTAATCTGACCTCCTTCATTTTCCATTGTTCATCGTAGTGAACATTAGAACTTAGATGCTGTATTACGTAACTTTGGCAATGTTCACTGTGGTAAACACTATTTTTTCTGAAAATCTGAAAATGTCAGATTTTTTTCCTATTTTTCCTCTACTTATTTTTGTCCCAAAAATCCAATTAAACAGTATCATTAAAATTTCATTTTCGACATCCTTGCCAAATTAAGGGTCAATGGAGGACTGAATGTCTAATCGTTATTTTAAAAAGTTCTCCAAAGCAGTCTATAATGGAGCTCATATACCAACCCTGATATATGATGGATGAAACTTGCAGAGGAAGTAGTCGGAATGCTGTGGAAATGAGATCACTGAGGCGTATGTTAGTTAAAACGCTTAGATGGTTTGGACATGTACAGCGGATGAACAAATAAAATAACGTGATGGGCGGTTTACACGATTGCTTTTCCAGTTTTCATATCTGTCGTCTTTTCATGTGAATTCAGAATGAAAAATGACGTACCGATCTTCGTACAGGTTAGGATGGAAGACATTATTATTTAACATCTGTCTTCTTTCATTGTTTTACGTAACTGTATAATGTTGCGTGTTTATTTCGTTTTATAAATTGGTACCTATCTGAATTATTATTTAAAATACTTTAATAGCTATTATAGTAATTTATATATATAAAACTGACCGTAAACGTGCATTAGGACGGGTTGTTTCAGAAAATTTCAACAATTCATTCAAAATTTCAACAATTCATTCAATATCTCAACAATTCATTCAACATTTCAACAATTCATTCAATATTTCAACAATTCATTCAAAATTTCAACAATTCATTAAAAATTTCGACAATTCATTCAATATTTTAACAATTCATTAAAAATTTCAACAATTCATTAAAAATTTCAACAATTCATTCAAAATTTTAACCATTCATTCAATGTTCAACAATTCATTCAAAAGTTCAACAATTCATTCAATATTTCAACAATTCATTCAAAATTTCAACAATTCATTCAAAATTTCAACAATTCGTTCAAAATTTCAACAATTCATTCAAAATTTCAACAATTCATTCAAAATTTCTACAATTCGTTCAAAATTTCAACAATTCATTCAAAATTTCAACAATTCATTCAAAATTTCTACAATTCGTTCAAAATTTCAACAATTCATTCAACATTCAATCAAGATTAAAATTCAAGCTTTGTGAAATTTCTATGCAAGTTCTGTTGTTATTTCATAATGGGCCGGTTATTTCAGTTCTTGGATTATATTTTTCAAATTCGGTAAAAGAACCCGTCCTTAGTGTTCGGCATTGTGAATTTGGCGTGTATTATTGATGATCTGTTGACAGCAGCGCAAAAGACAAATCAAATGACAGATGCTAGCATCACATTGCACCATGGTTATGTATATTTTTTCCGATTTAGTTACGTCCTAAAATATTATTTATTCTGTAATGGAAACTATTTGTATAAAAATGTAAGTTTAAAAATAATTAGTGTGCAAAGTAAAGATTTTGTTACCGATATAGTTACGTGGGAATCAGTATGAAAAAAGGGTCGTGTATAATGTTTTTTAGCAGAGTATGCCAAGATTCCCATGACAGAGTTGTGTAGTAGTTCTTGCCCTCTGTTTACCTTCGCGGAAAACTTTGTGTTAGTTAGTTAGTCAAAAATTTGTTCGTATCAAAGAGACGAAACTTACAATGTTGTGCACCTGTGCCCGTGCACCAAATTTCCGACATCACTCATAACAATACCGACAAAAACTGCCATGCATATTTTAGGACTGAGTGGGAACTCGGAGACGCGCAGCACTCGGAATAACCGCTATTCGGACCTAGTCCCCGAGGAAGGGCCCTCCAAACAGGTCCGAGCACCCTGTATATAAGACTATTTATTTATATTGATCAATTTTTTTATTACATAAACTCCACAAATGTAAAAATCTATACGCCGAAGAAACCAACCAAATAAATCATATTTTTTTTATACAAGCAAAACTAACCTTGGGAAAAATAGCCAATTCGCCATATACCTACAAATGTCTCCAAGAAACTGAAATCTCTTGATCAACGACGAAGTTTTAGGTTCCTACTAATGGTTGATAAGATAATTCACCATTTTATTGATAGCCCGTACATTTTACAAAGTTTAAATTTCAGCTATCCATTAAGGCCCTGTAGTAAGCGTTGAACGACGGGAGATATGTGAATACTTCAAAAGGGTGAAGTATTTTTTGCCTATGAAGAAGAATTTTTGCCGAATATGCTGATTTAAAACTAAAAACTTTTTTATTTAAGTTATCTTGAAAAAACGGCTAAAAATTTTTGGCCCCGAGTATTGCATTTGTGCCCATAAGAATGATGATATTTAAACAAATGCTATTTTCTGCAGATATTGTTGATGATCAACTTCAGACCATCATTTTCAGAACTGATCCATAATTTCAATCCATTCGGTTTTATAGATCCTGAGAAGACGGCTTTAGAAAGTTCGAACCCAAGTCTTGCTTTTGTGCCCGTAAGTAACATAATATTTCTAAAAAATGATTTTCTGCAGATATTGTTGATGATCAACTTCAGACCATCATTTTCAGAACGGATCCATAACTTCAATCCATTCGGATTTATAGATCCTGAGAAGACAGTTTTAGAAAGTTCGAACCCAAGTCTTGCTTTTGTGCCCGTAAGTAACATGATATTTCTAAAAAATGATTTTCTGCAGATATTGTTGATGATCAACTTCAGACCATCATTTTCAGAACTGATCCATAATTTCAATCCATTCGGTTTTATAGATCCTGAGAAGACGGCTTTAGAAAGTTCGAACCCAAGTCTTACTTTTGTGCCCGTAAGTAACATAATATTTCTAAAAAATGATTTTCTGCAGATATTGTTGATGATCAACTTCAGACCATCATTTTCAGAACGGATCCATAACTTCAATCCATTCGGATTTATAGATCCTGAGAAGACGGCTTTAGAAAGTTCGAACCCAAGTCTTGCTTTTGTGCCCGTAAGTAACATAATATTTCTAAAAAATGATTTTCTGCAGATATTGTTGATGATCAACTTCAGACCATCATTTTCAGAACGGATCCATAACTTCAATCCATTCGGATTTATAGATCCTGAGAAGACAGTTTTAGAAAGTTCGAGCCCAAGTCTTGCTTTTGTGCCCGTAAGTAACATGATATTTCTAAAAAATGCTATTTTCTGCAGATTTTGTCATTGATTCAACTCCAGACCATAATTTTCAGTAAGTATCTAAAATTTCAATCCATTCGGTTTTATAGATCCTGTGAAAACGGCCTTTAAAGTTCGAGCCAAGTTTTGCTGTGCCCGTGAGAGTGATAATATTTCCAAAAATGCTATTTTCTGCAGATATTGTTATCTTTTCAACTTTAAACAATAATTTTCAGTACGGATCGAAAATTTCAGTCCATTTGGTTGTATAGTTTCTGGTAAAATGTCTGTTAAAGTTCAAACCCAAGTTTTGCATTTGTGGCCGTAAGAAACATGATATTTCCACAAATGCTATTTTCTGCAGATATTGTCATCGATTCAACTTTAGACCGTAATTCTCAGTACGTATCTAAAATTACAATCCTTTCGGTTTTATACATCCTGCGAAAACGGCCTTTAAAGTTCGAACCTAAGTTTTGCTGTGCCCGTGAGAGTGATAATATTTCCAAAAATGCTATTTTCTGCAGATATTGTTACTTATTCAACTTTAAACAATAATTCTCAGTACGGATCCAAAATTTCAGTCCATTTGGTTGTATAGTTTCTGGTAAAATGGCTGTTAAAGTTCAAACCCAAGTTTTGCACTTGTGGCCGTAAGAAACATGATATTTCCATAAATGCTATTTTCTGCAGATATTGTCATCGATTCAACATCAGCCAATAATTCTCATCACGTAATGGATACATATCCACAATTTCAGTTCTGAATGGCTACGTAGATCCTGAAAAAACGGCCCTTAAAGTTCGAACCCAAGTCTTGCATTTATGCACGTTAGAAACATGATATTTCCACAAATTCTGTTTTCTGCAGACTTTTTCATTGATTGAAATTAAGACCATAACTTTTAGTACGTATCTAAAATTACAATCCATTCGGTTTACTACATCCTGCGAAATCGGCTGTTAAAGTTCGAACCCAAATCTTGCATTTATGTCCATAAGAAACATGATATTTCCACAAATGCTATTTTCTGGCTATATTGGCATTGATTCAACTTCAGACCATAATTTTCTGTACTAGAGAAAACCTTCTCAACTCTCCAATCTTTCCTAATTATAAAGCCTGAATTACACCTGCCGAGTTCTCGGCCCGGTGCTCGGATGATGTGATCAGTACAGTATGGTACGATAGTGGACGAGTGATTAAGTTGAGACAGTGGATAAGTCAGTTCTAATGACTCGGTCGAGTAATAATTCCCTTCACCTGCATACTGAACTCGGCGTTTCACTCGTTCGCCACTCTCCATAATTTTTCTACTTTCATACTTGGCACCTAATATCAACGAACTGACTCGCCCACTATTTTTTCTACATGAGGTAGTTCTACCGAGTAACAAGGCGAGTGACGCGGCCAAGCACTTAGCAGGTGTAATTCAGCCTTTTATAGAATAAATTGCAATATTTTAAAAAGCACATAACCACTATCATATATATATCAAGATTTTAAAATTACATTTTCAATTTTGTAAATTTTCTTTTTATCGTCTACTTTACAGTTTTAATTTTGTGGCTTGAAGGGTTTTACCAAACTACAGTCGATAAATAACTTAATACCTATGGTTACCCACTGGTCAGCTATTCTGGTCAGTGTATTGACTCGTATTAATTTGGCAATCGATGATAAGTTCAGATGCCAACTAAACACTACAATTTAGAATGCCAGGCGGTCTGTCGATCCGTCACTAAATTAAATGTCAATCGACTGACTATACAGCATTTAAATTCGATGACTAGTTAAACTATCTCACCAAATTTCTCAAGTAACCTTACCAATGAACATCTTTTAAATTTGACATTTTTGATAAACATCGATTACTGTAGTGTAAATGGTTATATTTTAGTAAGAGGGTGGGTATAGTATAATTTATGATTAACGAATACTCATTATGGAATATTCGTAGATAGCCTCAGTGGTCGAGGGGTAAGCTAAGATCTCGACTAGCAAGTTGAATGTCGCGGGTTCAAATCCCGGCATAAGCAAGTAAATTTTATTTGATTAAATTGTGTTATTTGACAAATTACTCATTTCTAATAAAATATAGTATATTTGCGGTAGATACTTTAGTATCGCCCTGGTGTAAGACCACCATTCAGAATTGAAACGTTGTTTTAAATAGCTTTAGCCGTGTTTGGTGACCAGATCTGAATAGCCAGTCACTTCCCCAACTTCCTCCTTCATATTTCCTTCCCTGCCCCTCTACCTTCAGCCTCACAATAGGCCCCAATTGGGGATGCCATACTCGCACCGGTTGGGAGCAATTGGGACAAAAAAAAATTAACACAAACATAGCTAAAGCTTAAAAATCTAAACGGAAATTTTTTTTGTAAACATTATCTACCACTTAATACGAAACTAAACAAAAAGAGATCTAATAAGATACAGTATTAAAAAGGTTATTGTCACTTTTTTTTCTTTCATATCAAAATGAAAATTAAGAAATCTTGACAGTTTTCTTTTCATAGAAGTAGGTATTTTAAATCATCCGGAACGTTAAATTAATAGTACACAACTGCTGCCCTATACAAGGTGTCAGTACACCCCACTGTTTAATATGGCGGCCACCTCTGGTCTGGAGCCCCAAAATACCTGAAAAACCGTAGACTCTGTGCAGAAACGGGCGATCTGTTTGATAGATTCCCCTAACTTGACAAACGAGTTGCAATATTTAGGTGGTCGGATTTAGGTGTCTATGTTCTACGGGTATTACATTGGAAAATGATACGAGGTTAACTAGCGTTATTGATCCCTTCGGCCCTAGTGCGTAGTCGGGAAGCACCCCAAACGAGCGCCAAATGAGAACGACTCGTTCAACAGCTGCCGGATCGATTTTCCGGCCTCTGTGTTTCCTCCCTCCTACAAAATGGGTTTCTTCAACATCCATGTCCAATCCTTACTCTCCTTAAGAAGTCCCACCACACACTATCCCCAAATATCACATAGGCATTGAAATAAATATTTTCGGTAATATACAGGGTTTTCCAATAAGAGGTGTTATTTTGAATAGCCCGCTATTTCGGTAGATGTTACTTTTGAAGCTGTCATTTTTTAACATTTGACAAGTAGAAACCACGCCATTTATAAAAACGGAACGATACACGCTTCGACAATGCATTGAAATTATTAAAATTCACTTGAGTGAATCAAATGCAAATCATCTTGAGTGATGAGGCCCATATCCACCTCGGTGGCTTCGTCAACAAGCAAAATTGTCGCATCTGGGGCTCGGAAAACCCAAGAGTTATTATTGAAAAGCCACTCTATCCTCAACGTGTGACTGTTTGGTACAGTTTATGGTCCGGCGGAATCATTGGACCTTACGTTTTTGAAAATGAGGCTGGAGAAATAGTAACGGTGAATGGATTGCGCTATCGAGAGATGATTAATGATTTTTTATGGCCGGAATTGGATGGTATTGATCTGGACAACGTATACTTTCAAAAAAACGGCGCTACGTGCCACACAAGCAACGAAACCATTGATCTTTTACGATTGAATATCAAAATAACATCTCTTATTGGAAAACCCTGTATAAGTTAATGTAAAAAAACGTTTATTGTAAACTTTTAGCTGTAAAGTGAAAGTTTGGTGATGCCTCTTTCTAAATCTATTTATGTTATATGTTTGACTATAATACAAAAAGAGATAAAACCTTTTTTATAAAGACGTGTCATTTGGTGACAGATATAGCGCCACGTGGTTAAGATTTATGAGATAAGTTGCAAACTATTCCAAAGCCAGTGGGACTATTTACCATTATGCTATTTTTTACTACATTTGAGGTACCTTGTGAGGCTGAAGGGAGTAGGAAGGGGGAGAAGGGAGAGGAAAGTTAGAGAGAACTTGCCTATTCAATCATTTCAACGTTCGCTATAGCACAGTTCAAATCTGATTAGTGGGCGTTTACCAGGGCATATTGAGAGTATCCACTTTGTAACCTGACAAAAACTATGTATTATTTCATCACTTATTAAAAAAAAATATGTATTATTTCATAACTTATTACAATAAAACTATGTATTATTTCATAACTTATTACAAAAAAACTATGTATTATTTCGTAAGTTATTACAAAAAAACTATGTATTATTTCAAAACTTATTACAAAAAAAATATGTATTATTTCAAAACTTATTACAAAAAAAAAACTATGTAGGGTGACTTGGTCAACAGTGGATCACTTTTTTTTTGGAGGCATATAACTTCAACATCAGATGAGGCATTGTAATGAAAACTTTCACAATGGTTCATTGTTTATCATTCTTGTAAATTGTAATAGTTTTAACTCCGCCATTAAATGGGAAGGAAAGTAATATGTACTTATTTGCGATGTGGGAAAATGATCCACTGTGGAACTTGGTGGTACACAGTGGATCAACCTATATTTAACAGTGGATCAAGGATGGGATTTCTTTTAAATAAAAAATTAATACTAGAAATAAATCAGTTTTGTATTATTGAAAGAGAAGAACAAACAAAATAGCCCATGGCTAGATACAAAAATAACTGGATTTAAAAAGAAAAAAGAGAACGAAAACAATAATCGAAAGAAGCAAAATATTTTTTTAAAACTCTTGAAATAATTTTTGACAATTTCTTCTTGTTCCTTAGAGAACACCATATTCACTTCATAGTTAGGAACAAATCGCATATTTACTACATTGGGCGAATTATTTTGTTTTTTTTTATACCGCTGTAACGTAGTAAAGCAATTTTTGTATGCTTTGCCGCTCCACGGATGCTTGAGCCTTCTGAAATTAGCTTTAATGCCTCTTCTATTTCCGCTTGTGTATGTTTGCCTATTTTTCTTTCTTTCGTCCCTTTTCGAGGCATCCTATAAAACAAAAAAAAAACAAACAATCAAGACAAATCAGGCATCAGTAGTACACAGTGGATCATGATCCACTGTGTAAGGTGATCCACTGATCCACTGTAGAACAACACTCCATTTTTAACTAAACATATTATTCTGACTTTACCCTTTTGAATAAGACATATTTCTGGGTGTTAACACATGTTGTAATAATTACTGATAACAACTAAAATATGCAAAAATGTATCATGGAAAAAATAATGAAATGGTACGCAAAAATATACTTAAGTGATTTTTTTTCTCCTACCACAAAAACACTAAATACAGCACCACACGTCTATTCGCCTGCGGAGCCGGACAAGTACCGACTTGTTTATTAGCATGAAGAAACACCTACCTAAGAGCCGAACACACATGCAAACACACTAAGAACTTTCGAGATATTGGAGTGATCCACTGTACCATACCGATCCACTGTAGACCAGGTCACCTATTGTTTCATAACTTAATACAAAAAACTCTGTATTATTTCATAACTTATTACAAAAAAACTATGTATTGTTTCATAACTTATTACAAAAAACCTATGTATTGTTTCATAACTTATTACAAAAAAACTATGTTTTGTTTCATTACTTATTACAAAAAAACTATGCCTATTGTTTCATAACTTATTACAAAAAAAATATGTATTATTTCATAACTTATTAAAAAAAACTGTGTATTATTTCATAACTTATTACAAAAAAACTATGTATTGTTTCATAACTTATTACCAAAAAACTATGTATTGTTTCATAACTTATTACAAAAGAACTATGTATTGTTTCATAACTTATTACAAAAGAACTATGTGTTGTTTCATAACTTATTACAAAAAAACTATGTATTATTTCATAACTTATTACAAAAAAACTATGTATTATTTCATAACTCATTACAAAAAAACTATGTATTATTTCATAACTTATTACAAAAAAACTATGTATTGTTTCATAACTTATTACCAAAAAACTATGTATTGTTTCATAGCTTATTACAACAAAAAAAAACTATGTATTGTTTCATAACTTATTACAAAAAACTATGTATTATTTAATAACTTATTACAAAAAAACTATGTATTATTTCATAACTTATTACAAAAAAACTATGTATTATTTCATAACTTATTACAAAAAAACTATGTATTATTTCATAACTCATTACAAAAAAACTATGTATTATTTCATAACTTATTACAAAAAAACTATGTATTGTTTCATAACTTATTACCAAAAAACTATGTATTGTTTCATAGCTTATTACAACAAAAAAAAAACTATGTATTGTTTCATAACTTATTACAAAAAACTATGTATTATTTAATAACTTATACAAAAAAACTATGTATTATTTCATAACTTATTACAAAAAAACTATGTATTATTTCATAACTTATTACAAAAAAACTATGTATTGTTTCATAACTATATACTACAATTTGAGAGGCGGGTTTGGTTACCACCGCCCCGGGAACTATTTATCGGATAACCAACAACTCTGCAATAGGTCACCCCAAGGGGTTCGCTACCTTTGGTAATTTAGCAGGGGTGCCCGGGTTCATCGGGTGAGGTGTCGACCCTTCTCCTCGGGCTGCAGTGGGTCGCATACGTCCGTCACTCATGTACACACTGATTTCTAGATTTCTATCCAACACTTATAGCTTTTACCTTCCTGTCGTTAAAAAAAACCCAACACAGCATCCCCAAAGATGAGATGGGAATTATTTTCCTAAGAGCCGCCTGTGTGGGTTTAATGAAAAAAATTAAGCGTTAGTAAGCGTTCAAAAAGAAGAAGACGATGGTTTGGATGGGAGATACGCAAACACGAATGTTAGAGGGAGCGCGCTTATATTAAAAAAAATAATGATTTAACGAATATTGTGAAATTATTTAATAAAACACCAATCGTTTAAAATAGAACGAAAATCTCGCGATAAATGCCTTTAAATATACACTGCGATTCTTTTCATACCTTTAACATATAAAATAACAGTACAACATGTTGAATCATTGAAGATAATATTAGCGATTCTCAAAGTAAAATTTCAAACTGAAAAATCAGACAAAGATACTAAGAATTGAAGCCAGGACCTTCGAATTCCCTACTTTCTTACGACCCTATTTTCTTCAGTCATATTTAACTGTATCATACTTCGAAAAAGAACTACCAATATTATCTTCATTTTCTTAACTCGTATTTTTACTGTCTGCTATCTTTATGCACGATCGTAAGATTCATCTCGAACTAAATGCAATCTAGATAGTGTCTTGGGTAAATACATTTAATGTGTGACAACTATTGACTTTTCTGCAGGTCTAGATGGAAAATTTATTTTTTTAATTACTTAATGAGTAAACCCTCAAATTGTAATATTTAACTATTGAAGATAACATTAGCGATCTTCCAACGAAAATTTGAAACAGAAAAAGCAACTATCGCATCTAGGACTTGAACCCAGGTATTTGAAAATCGCAAAATAGCTATTAAATATTACAATTTTTGGTTTTACTCATTAAGTTTGTCAAAAATAGAAAAAAAGATTTAAAATCATTTTCGAAGCATACTTTTTCGACGGAATTTCATATAATTTCGGTTTACGAGTATAATGTATTTAGAAAATTTCATATATTTTTTTAGAAACTTAAAAACTTTGAAATATGTTATATATCGGTATAAAAAGTTTAAATATGTTATATATCGGTATAAATTCGTAATGTGGGGGCTTAATAACGGCAGTTCGACAAGTGGCTGAGCAATGCGTCGCGGATGTATAATGATTTTAGTAGGAATAATTCAAACACTGTCGGAAATGTTTCTCTTTCATTTAAAAACAAAATCTAAAATCCACAATATAACAATAAATTTTAATTATTTATTCTAAGAAATCACAACTTGCCATTAAAATCCTTTTATGAAGATTTAGCTAAAAGGCTTATAAAATAATTGATTAATAACCGATTAATGCTTATGGGCAGTTACTGAATATGCTATATATTGTAGAAGATTAGCAGAGGGGAATATCGTGTTTCCATTAAAACGACACAAATGGCTTTCCAGCAGTTTTTTAACGATGGGATTATCGGTATTTTATGCCTGTTTACGATGAACCCTAATGTGTTTTTACCACCAAGCTTAGAATGAGGTTCATGGAGGAAAGACGAAAGCACAGATGAATAATTATTTATTCAATTTTAAATGGGACATTTAAATAAATAACATTTGCGACTAACAGACTAATTAAGACTAACAGCGATTGTGGGTAGATTATACAAACTGAAGTGTTTCGTTCCTGTGAATATTTGAAAAAAACATTTATCTATCGCTCGCAGAATCAACTCTACGATATAGAATAACCACTTGAGGACATTATTGTAAAACTAACTTAAATTACCTACAATCAGTACAAAACTATATGGTTAAATTAATAGTTTCAAAAATATTTTTTCACAGAGACGTAACATTTCTAGAAATATCTTGCCTGTGCATTGTGCAGGCCTTACTATGGGAAAAAAATATTGATTCAGCATATATCTAATACATTGGAACATGAACACAATACTATGTTCAGAATTCAGAAATTTTTAAAAAATTAACGTGTTCAGCATTACAAAACTGTACTCAAAAAATGCACTACTCAATTTTAAAGAAAAATATGAGAACCTTGCTGAACAACACAACCTACACTACAAGGACGAAATACTCAAATCTACTAAACATTCCAAAATTAAATACATCTTTCGGCCAGAAAAACCACTATTTCCATGCTATAAAATTATATAATGCCCTTCCTATTGAAATTAAAAACACCATGGATATAGAAAAGTTTAAAAAAGACATCAAATTATGGCTAACTAAACATGAAGATGAGGAAATCATTAAATTTATGAAGTAACCCCAACGCAACCTACAGACAACAAACATAAATACTTTTTGCTTAATTTATTTTATATTGTGTGGGAACCACAAAATTAGAAGATGAGGAAATCATGATCAACACAAATACAACAAACTACATCTTTATTTTACGTAATATTGTATCTTTTTTACTTTACTTTATATTACCTTTAAAAATAAAAATAAAAATAAAATAAATAAAAAAGAGAAAGAATAAAGGTATGCTTGTTTCAAAATATAACAATAAACATGGAATATAAAAATTTGAAAATTCCCAAATAGATTCAGGTATATGCTGAAAACATGACTCATGTTTTTAGATTTTCAGAGAGCTTTTGAAACAATAGATAGAAAAAGAGTTATTAAAAAATTTAAAAAATATGGAATAAAAGGGAAAGAACTGGAATGGTTTAAAAACTACTTAAGCAACAGACAACAAACAACAAAGATAAGAAACAATATATCAAATCCGATTGAAAATAAGCTGGGTGTACCGCAAGGATCTGTATTGGGTCCGATATTGTTTATACTCTACATAAATGATATGGTAAAAATATTAAAACATTGCAAAATAAGACTGTTTGCAGACGACGCACTAATTTATATTGCAGAAGATAATTATGAGAAAGCAATCAAAAAGATAAATAGTGACTTAGAAACATTGTCAAAATGGCTCAAACTAAATAAATTAAAACTAAATGTAAATAAGACAAAATACATGCATATAGGCAGAACAAATACGCATGAGGAACCAAAGGTTTCTATAAATGGAGAAATCATAAAAAAAGTGGAAGAAATTAAATATCTAGGTGTTATTATAGACTCAAAATTGAACTTCTCAAAAAATGCAGACTATACAATTAAAAAAATTAATTAATTTAGAATCAGAAACAAAGTAAATAAAGAAACATGCCGGATAATATACAATACAATTATATCACCACACTTTAATTACTGTTCAAGTATTCTTTTTCTCTGCAATAAAGAGAAAATGAAAAAAATGCAAATACTGCAAAATAAAGCAATGCGAATAATACTTAAGCGCAACATATACACACGGATAAGAGACATGTTAAAGGAGCTGAATATTTTGACGGTGAAGCAAACTGTGTATTTGAATGTACTTATTCTTATACATAAAATTAACTTAGGGATGATGTCTAAGGAACTGAAAAGAAAAATAAATTACAATAACGAGATACACGGACACGGGACGAGAAATTCTAAGCAAATTAGATTGCCAACAAGAAAAAAAACAAGCACCCAAAAATCTCTGATGTACCAGGCCGTTCAACTCTATAACAAAATCCCGAAGGAAATTGCTGTGATAGAAAATATTAATAAGTTCAAAAATGAATTAAGAAAATATGTCTATCTCAATTATTAATGTTTCTTTTTTTGTGACTTTATTGAAATATTTAAAGAAAGATTATGTTTGCCAAACAATGTACATGTTTATATGTTTATAAAACTATTAGCACACAGGAAGATGTGAGCTAACTTAAGATTAATAAATAAATAAATAAGTAGAAATACTTTATACTAATCATCACAATCAATCAATAGTTGTTATTTATAAGCAAGTAGATTTTGTGTTATTTTAGACTAATAATAATATAAATATTTTAATTATTTTACAAGCAATAATTATTCGCCTGAAACACTCATCCACATTGAAAAATCTCCTGATAAAAGATACATGACGCCAACGGGACTCGAACCCGTGTCCCTTCGATTTCCGGTCGACAGCTCTGACCACTGAGCTATGGCGGCTTATCTCTTATCCGCGAAATAATTCAATATATACTAGTGTTTCATTCATTCATGTATCTTTTATCGTCATGTATCTTTTATCAGGAGATTTTTCAATGTGGATGAGTGTTTCAGGCGAATAATTATTGCTTGTAAAATAATTGTTACCCTTTGTGCTATGCATAAAAAATCTTGTCTTAAACGTTAGTTTACCAAAAAAATAATAATGAATATTTTAGTATAAGTAACAACAATATTGGGTATATTTACGTCCTGTTGACAAACTTAATTGTGATTTAACTTTAATGAACAAATAAAAAATGTATTTCAATAAATGAAATGGGTTTTTGGAATGATCCCAACAACAAAACTATAAAAACAGCGCTTTATAAGAACAATATATATACAATCTTATACTATTTATATGAAGAAGAGTGTCTGTGGCGGGGGGACGGACATCAGCGGGCGGATAACGATGAAATTTTGCGAACTTGGCCTTCAAAATAAGAGGAAGTTCAGTGTCTACATCTGATTTCGAAATAACCTGTGTAAATCCCCAACAATGAGGGGAACTTCAGCATGTATATAATACAAGGAAGAGTATCCCGGTGGGGATTTATTTTTAAACAATTCTACAGTTTTATTCTGAAATTGATGAAATTTTAAACACTTGACCTTCAAAACAGGAGGAAGGTAAATATTTAAATAAGATTTTTAAAAAAAGACCCCACCCCTTTTTCACACCTCTCAAAGCAGGCAAGCAGCACACCTTCAAAATAAAGGGAAAATTATTACTGTCCACATCTGATTTCGAAAAATGAAAATGAATAAATTCCCGAATCTACACGGAGAAAAATGACTGTGTGACCATTTCCTACTAAAATATTAGTCATTCAGAATATACATGAACACGTTTTCACGCAGGTATCCTTGTCCGAATTAATATAATTTGTAAGAACATGTGTTCCGACTTCCTCATAATATAGTCGTACTTTACTGATGGTTTTTTTTATGAAATTTAATAAATCATTCTCCATAGGCCACCAGTCCCGTTTTTTACAGGAAAACGAATAATTTGACCAGATTTTTTATTCTTATCAATATTTCATATCATTACGTTTTCTACGTGAATGAACTTTTTTTAGTTGTCAAATTAATTAGACCGGTTAGTAGCCGGTAGAGTATTGCAAAGCATTGTAATCTCTATTGTAGGTTTCCCGATAAACTTTTGGTAACTATTATCTCCGTGTCGGAACACGTGTTCATAAAAATTCTAATATTTTGGCATTTGGTCATTACATACAGGGTTTTCCAATAAGAGGTGTTATTTTGATATTCAATCGTAAAAGATCAATGGTTTCGTTTCTTGTGTGGCACGTAGCGCCGTCTTGTTGAAAGTAAACGTTGTCCAGATCAATACCATCCGATTCCGTCCATAAAAAATCATAGCGCAATCCATTCACCGTAACTGTTGTTCCAGCCTCATTTTTTGAAAAAGTAAGGTACAATGACTCCGCCGGACCATAAACCGCACCAAACAGTCACACATTGAGGATAGAGAGGCTTTTCAACAATAACTCTTGGGATTTCCGAGCCCCAGATGCAACAATTTTGCTTGTTGACGAAGCCACCGAGGTGGAAATGGGCCCCATCACTCAAGATGATTTGCATTTGATTTACTCAAGTGAATTTTAATAATTTTAATTCGTTGTTGAAGCATGTATCGTTCCATTTTTATTAATGGCGTAGTTTTTACTTGTCAAATGTCAAAAGATGACAGCTTCAAAAGTAACACCTACCGAAATAGCGGGATATTCAAAATAATACCTCTTATTGAAAAACCCTGTATTATCAAGGCAAAAACAGGTGCATTTACACGTGCTTCAATATATTGCGTCTTTAATAAAAAAATATCAAGAAAAAGCCCGCAATTCTGTTTTTAATCTACCAATAATTTGAAGAGATTCTCAATTAATTAGCAATACTTATTTTTCACCGTGTATATGATATATTATGGATGATTACAAATATAAGAAAAGGAGTGAAAAAAAATTTAAAAAAGACAAAACAAAACATTACGAGAAAATTACTTCTTTTCATATTTGAATGTATTTGTAAAATAATTCTTGTTTTTAAATGAAGTGATCGATCTATATGATCTGATATATTATGGATGATTACAAATACAAGAAAAGGAGAGAAAAAAAGGACAAAACAAAACTTTACGAGAAAATTACTTCTTTTCTTTTTTGAATGTACTTGTAAAATAATTCTTGTTTTTAAATGAAGTGATCGATCGTAGATTTTAGTAGGTCGCAAAAACCTAAAAATTGGATAAATGGATATCTATTGAGAAAGATGCTTTATTTTTTTGTGTCCACAAAAATTTTCCTGTTAATTGCATTTTTTTCAAAAGTTTCATTTTTATTAATTTCCCTAATCCATTTCTGAAAATCAGGGACGGACTGGTCACCACCGTTTCGCTAGTTCATACATGATTTTTTTTAATCGATTTACATATTCTGTTGGTTTCCTTAATAAACTAAAATAAAATTATTATGAAGTAAGATTTTACAATAAGTGATCTTTTACGACTTATATGTTTTTGCTTTTTTGTTGCATAGGTACTTTACCACCACTGAAGAAATAAACCGATCTATTTCACTGATTATTCCTGGGTGTACATTGTTAGATTAAATTTCTTGAGATTTTCCTTTATGTTTAACACGGAGAATCTTATCAGGTAAGGACTAAATTTGTCTAAAAGGGGAAAATAATTCTTGAAATTTTGAGGTTAGGTATCAAATTCTTACTGCTATTTCACAGAACACATAAACTTTGTATTGCAGATCTCGTCTACGCATTCTTACTGCAATAATTAATTGTGTGTGCTGCAATATAGCTGCATGCAATTTGGTCCATATAAAGGGGAACAGCAGTCATGCCATAGCGAAGATTGCTTCGGAGTCCATGTGTGCTTTTTCTGCAATCAATTAGGCATTCCCCGATGGCCTAATGCCCCTTGGAGAATGCCGCCTGATCGGCTGCCCTTGCTTGTTACATTGTATGCTGGTTTGTGAGTTTGTCTTACGGCAGAGCAGGCTGGGTTGTATTACATTTTCCAGGTATTGAAGGATATTAACAAAGATTGCTTACAGCAATCAATTAGTCGTTTCCTGATGACCTAATTGGCTGCCATTGCTTCTTACAGGTTTTGCTGGTTTACAATAGGCTAGATTATAATATTACATTATCTAGGTATTGATTGCGTTGAGGTTTCTCAATTTTTTACTGCAATCAATTAGTCATTCCCCAATGACCTAATGCCCCTTAGAGAATGCCGCCTGATCGGCTGCCATAGCTTGTTACATGCTGGCTTGTGTGTTTATCTTACGGCAGAGCAGGCTGCGGCTGGATAATAATATTACATTATCTAGGTATTGATTGCTTTGAGTTTTCTCAATTCATTCCCCGATGACCTAATGCTCTTAAGCGCGCTCTACACTCGCGGCGCGAACGGCCGCGAAGGCCGCGAAACGCGAGTGTGGATCTTGTTCACGCCTTCGCAATCTTCGCGTTCGCGCTTCGCGCCATTCCCCGATTTTTGTCGGTTGTTTGGCCCGCGACAAAGGGTTTGCGGTTTAAAGCCGCGAACAAGACTGAAGCTTTGCGAGTGTGGATGGACACAGTTCACGCGCGAATCGCCGCGTATATTCACGGCGTGAATTCACGGCGCGACTTCGCGCGCGAGTGTAGAGCCAGCTTTTGGAGAATAACGCCTGATCGGCTGCCCTTTCTTGCTACATTGTATGATTGCTTGTGTCTTTGTTTTATAGCATAGCAAGCTGAGGGTAGATTATTGTTATATATGCATTTATTATGCAGACTTCGGTGTTAGGAACTCTTTGGAATTAGTTTTCTTATTATAATTGTGTTTATTTACGTGACAATAAAAAGGTCTGGATTCTACGCTGTTCATTACCCGAGGGTAGGTAATTCTCTGGCTTCCGAGGAGCTTGCTCTCTGACAATATAATCTCACAAGTACCTGTTACACCCTACCGACATCTGACGGACTCTGGAGTAAACTTTATGACTAGCACCATCTATCGATTAAATACTCAACCTTATTACCATAAATCACAATTATAATGTTAAATTATCTAGGTATTGATTGCTTTGAGGTTTCTTAATAAAGAATTGCAGTAAAGAACTGCAATCAATTAGTCATTCCCCGATGACTTAATGTTACATTGTAAGCAAGTTTGTTTGTCTTATGGTTGTTGAGAATCCATAAATATAGTTTTACCAGGACGATGATGTTGAAATATTAACGTTTTTGTAAAATTCAGTGTTTCGCCAAAGCGTGATTTAGATTAAGCTCCTACCATTCCCAGAAGCTTGATCGGTCGTTTGCCAAACAAATAAATGAATTCAACCTAAATTTATTAGCTTTCTTTTGTACGAAATCTTCCATTCTTTGCACGACACCTATTATAAGTCTAGTTTCTGATTTCTTCCAAACAATCTTATTGACTATTCCACGAACTGAAACTGTCAAAAGCCTAAGCTTGGGATAATCCTGAATAATATCCGTTGGTGTAAATAAATAGATAAATATATTTTCCATAATCGGAACACGCTTGATGGACATTTTGTCGCTAACATCGTCGGATAAGCAGCGAACAAAGAAAGACCTTTTAGAAAAGTATTTTTCGTTTTCAAACGCAAATTTTGAATGCTTCTGTATTCTCTTTTCAAATGTGGATTATATAAATGCATCCTGTGTTTTTTTTGTTCGTTTAGGGTATATTCATAAAGTAATACAAATTATTGTGTTTAAAATGTTTGTATGCTTTTCGTTTAATTTGTTTTGAAGATTTCAATTTGTTTGTGGGTGCGAGAGTTATATTATATAGGTAGGAATAACAAAGAGTTAATTTTTGGTAAACACGTGCGCGTGTATCTACATAGAGCTAGAATTAGAGACTACTACGTCTAAACTTGTTCCACTATTAGAACGCGATAAGCGGTGCGCGTAGACCGGATTCGGTAGTTTAAATCAGAGCATTGAAGAGTTGGAGGTCAGTTGGAGGTACAAAAGCGGAACCATCCAAATGTAATAGATTAATCAATTACTATATATTGCAAAAAATTTTTTAATATCTCAAAAGGTTATTTATTAAGCTATCAAAACGAAGAAAAGGGTGGGTTTGAAAGGTGGTATGTATTCAGTATGTTAGAGGGAGCGAATTGAAAATATTTAATAAAACATTACTTATTTAAAATAGAGCAAAATTCTCTCTGGACAAATATGTTAAGTAGTATTTAAAGAAACGATGTGAATTTTTTCACACATATAAACGTTAAATAACAGAACCAAATGTGTTTTTTTCATAATTTTCGGAGTAAATTTTCAATTTTTTTCTGTCAATTGAATTTCACAGAATAACTTTTTTGGCAAAAAATTTATTTTGAAAACTCAAAACTTTAAAGTTTTTTTTACATTAGCTCCACGTAGGAGGCACTGAGGAAAATAATTTTCCTCTGAGCATATTTCATATTTTAGGATGCTGTGTAAAGGGTCTTTTTAGGGAAAGGAGGGAGAGAACGTTCTGTGAAGGGAAAAGGTATGAGGGGTGGATAGGAATCTGGGGGTCAGTGTGTCCAGGAGTGACGGATTATGAATCCATTCTTTCAACTTCGGTGCAAAGCGATGGGTCTAGAAAGTCTGGCCATTGAGGTCAAAGCCTTCCCTCAACCAGTCTCTCGTCTCGATCCGGCCCGCTAGGCGTATCCGCCGCCCAGACCGAGACTAACATCTCCCCCATGATCCCAGGCACCCCTGCTAAATCACCAAACGAAGGTGACCATTTGGGGTGGCCCTTGGCAGAGGTGTTAGTTATCCAATAAATAAACAATAAACAAGGCGGCGGCACCCATACCCGCCTCCCTAATTCCCGCCTCCCTGGTCCAAGGAAAATATATTAAATAATAGTATAAATACGAGTACAGTTATTCTTGATTCCTGACGGCATCGATAAAGGCAGCGATAATTAGTGAATCTTTTCTTCAGTCCATTTCACTTTATAACCTGTTGTTAAACAATATAATAATTTGTATTAGTACACAAATATTTGGGGGTTGGTTCAGGTACCCGTAACAGATTTATGTCTGTGATTTATGACCATTGGACTAATGGTTGTATTATTATGGATGGAAGTCGTTACGAATATGAATTATGACGCTACAATATCTAAATTTACAATTCACTTCCAACATAATTCAAAACATTTAGACTAGAAAAAAAAAACAAGAAACTGCCTGCAATCTTTCTAAAGTATACTTTTTGTTTACTTACTTGTAAGATAAATGTCTTTTGTTGAAATTGTTTCAATCTATTTTCAATTTCATTTTTTTATTTTTATTTAATTATTGAAGACAATATTAGCGATTCTTAAACGAAAATCTGAAACAGAAAAACCATAAAAAGATACGGTCACATCTAGTACTCGAACCCAGGACTCCTGCCTTTCCGGGGCGCTGTCTAGATTGCATTTAGTTCGAGTTGAATCTTACGATCATACATAAAGATAGTTGCCAATAAAAATATGCGGTGAGAAAAATGAAGGCAATGTCGGTAGTTCTTATTCGAAGTATGATACAGTTAAATATGACCGAGGAGATAGGGTCCCATTAGCTCAGTTAGTAGATCGGTGCCCCGGCAAGGCAAGGGTCCTGGGTTCGAGTCCTAGATGTGGCCGTATCTTTTTCTGATTTTTCTGTTTCAGATTTTCGTTTAAGAATCACTAAAATTGTCTTCAATAATTAAATATTACAATTAGAGGTTTTACTCACTAAGTTATTCCAAAAAAATAATTTTATTTTTATCATTATGTTAGATTCATTACGGTGGAACTAGTATTGAAATTGTTGAAAAATATATATTTTTTTTAAATTACTGGCTTATTAACGGAGTTGAACTAACGAAGCTCTTAGAATTGAAAGAAGTTGTATACGCAGCGAGTTAAATCCGTTATGGCCAATGACACTACATTGATTCGGGCTTGGAGAAACTTGTTCACATAATAAGTAGTGAATAAAGACCTCATTAACTAATTAACTTCTTTTGAGTATCAAAAAGTAAATGTGGACTGCCAATACATATTTAAGTTAATATTTCAATTCAACATTGTTAATTTATTAACATTTTTATGTAGCTCTATGACGTTTGACGTTTCGGAATGACAATTACTTAAAAATACCTCCAATGTTTCCAGAGCATATCGATATCTTATTTATTGCTTTATCAATACGTGAAAATTATTATTATGGATACATTCACCATAATACGGGCATTTGCCTAGTTTGGGTTATGAATAAAAAAAAATAAAAAAATTCTAATGAAAGAAGATAAAGGCAAAAAAAAACAGAGAAATAAAATACGAAGATGAACTCAATAGAATATTATAAAAGTTGTATATAATAAGGCACCAAAAATATTTACAGCATTGAAAATGGATATTGATTTAGGAAAAAAATGGATAACGATAAAAAACCTAATGTAACTATTAAAGTTTCATAAACTTGCAAAACTTTCAAAGTTTTCTTTTCTTAGAAGTTTAAATAAAATAAACTATATAAAATCTCCGTCCAAGACCCACACAGATAATTTCCTTGAATCACTGACTGCACTGATAGACTATGCATCTATGCAAAATAAGGAAGTCATTTTATGTGGGGACATAAATATTAATACTTTGGATTTAAGTAATGTGAAAACTGAAAAATATATCTCACTTTTGGATTTTGATAGTTTGAAGCCAATCATAATTTCACCTATAAGAGTTTTTACTGCCATTTCAAGCCATTTCGATCATTTATGAAAATCTAAATTTTGTACCATAGGGAGCAAGCTGTCTTCACTGTTAATATAACTGATCATGGTGCAATATCGCTGAGATTTATGAGCTTTAGACTAAAGAAAATAACCAATGATAATGAAAAAATAAAAACCGTCATAGATAACAATCAATTTGAAATTAAAGGAGGAATCGTGGCATTCAGTCCTGTCATCACTAAATGTTAATTCAGGTGCTTAAAAAATTAAAAATTCATGTGGAAATTCATTTGTGATCTTGGACAGAAATGATAAACATGTACCGTTGGTACTAAACCAGAGACTAGAGATAGCAAATAGTTGGCACACGTGCCAAACGTGCCCGCGGCACACAGAAGAATTCTAATTAGACGCAAGTGAAAGTGTAATTGCGTTCTATGTATTTAAAAATAAATTGACTAACTAACTTACCACTGAGCTGCTTTCCCGTATTTGAAGGCAGAGATAATAAACCGCCACACACTCCTTGCGTCGTTAACATTCAAATCTACATTTTCTCATACACACTCTTCTGTTATTCCAACTCTTGAAACCCAATTCGACTCTGTTTTGATTAAACACTTCAAGCCACATTTTTGAGAATGTTACTTTTCAGTGTTTTTCATAAAGAAAGAATAGTCTTCAAAGTACAACTAGGTGAAGTAATTTTTTCAGCTTAAAGCATTTTTAAT
This sequence comes from Hesperophylax magnus, assembly GCA_026573805.1. Lineage (NCBI taxonomy): Eukaryota > Metazoa > Arthropoda > Insecta > Trichoptera > Limnephilidae > Hesperophylax > Hesperophylax magnus. The sequence goes on along the minus strand of JAIUSX010000184.1, from coordinate 2,795,810 downwards.
ACTAAACTAAATTTATGAGTAAAATTTTACTAGGTTTTTTTCGTTGAAACCCAACTAATCCATTTAATCTTTCATAAAAAAATAGAATTGCAACATTTAAAACAAAATTCATAAAAAAAATACTTTCACATAATCTTCAAGATTTGAATTAGTTTAATGAGTTTTGTAAATACCTATTCTTTTTATCGTCTCCTGTAAAGTTATCATTTTTTGGGTTGATTTTTTTTTACCAAACAATTTGATGATGCCACATCATTCTCGGCCATCCTCCACTAATTTTACCATTAATTTAAGCGTTAGATATCTTCCTGATCATTATTACTAGAGGCATCTGGAGGGGGGATGTGATTATTATTATTTTAATATTAAAAGAAGATTACCTGGCTATTCAGTTCTGATCACTAAATTCGGTGAAAGCCCCATTTCGATTTCGAATGGCGAAAAAATTCAAATAAAATTTTCGAAATATAATAATTTCCACAATCAATTCCAATTTTAAAAATCAAAGCAAATCCCAGTCCTAAAGTTAATTGAACCCGAGTTACATATAGACACCGAGACACACCACCGAAATTATTATTTTCAATAATAATACTATTTTTTTATGTAGTATAAAGGTGCCATACAATATTTCCAAGGATTATACTTAACACGAATAGTTTAACGACAGAAATGCGCTTTTCAGAATTTATTTATGGTTTTTGTCGCAACTATTGTTCGGTATAGATCGCCAAAGACCGACCGCGCGTCCGGTTGATTTACGAGGTGCGTCCTAAAAGATATGACTGTTTTCCCAAATCCGAATATTTATAACCTCGGCGGCAGTCTCTCCGGCCGCCCCTCGGAATAATTACCTTAAAGTTTAGACCTACGCGAGGGTCGTCTGATAGTTTCCCGAGAACTCTACGTCACCGGCTGATTCATGGGGACTGCACAGGGCGAGAGGGGCGTTCTAATTAATACATGAAATATTTATTTGACTTGAATAATTTGTTATTACAAAAATTATCAGGCGCGGTCCGTCCATACATGCTGTGGATGCTCCGCATCCCTTGCAGTTTGGAGTAAAAAGATTTGGACTCCTAGCTGTAAACAGCAATACTGCAATTTAAATATTTTAATATTTTTTCAGCGACCTTAATTTGATTTTTTTAACAAAAACGGCGCTGTAAAAAATCATACAAATATTATTATTATAAGACATCGTGCATAGCATCGTCCTGTTTCTGTGTATGCACAACGAACGTCACGATACAAACAGCGCGGGCGCTAAATACAAATACATTCTCAAATACTGTGAAACGCGTACAACACACGGTGGTGTGGAAGCGATCTGTAAACCGTATCCAAGAATGCTAGAATGTACGTTGTTTCCGCGCATTGGCACTGAGACCCGTAAGCCAATATCTTCGTCAACTTTATACGATATTAATGACAGCATCCAACGTACAAAAACCGCCTTCAATGCTCATATGTATAATGCACAGAATCGTATACTCTATTACTAATCCATTGGATTGTGTGCGCGCGCTGTTTTTACAGTTTGCTTTGGGCTTCATATTGAATATTATTAACCTGCGATTTACTTTTTAATCATAATTTAAATAAATAAAAATGAATCCCAAAATTCTTGAAAATCTGAAAACCCGCAACTCGAGGAATTCTCCATGAATTGGCAACCCAGATGTGGATGTTGTAGACAGTGTAGACCATATATAGTACTCACGTAGACTGGTTTGATGAAACTCCGGGTTTAATTGTACCAACCAAACGGTGTGTTTAACGAGATGGTATTTTATTCGTTTTTAAATGCCGATTTTCAAATTCTACGCATTAAAATAATATTTATGTTTTCAGAAACAGCGTTTGTTGATCTGTATGAATATATTATTTTAAGCCATAATATTTTTCACGGCAGTTCCTTATTGTGCCACATGCCTGGCTGAGTTTCACTTGAGGTTGGAGATCACGATGGAAACTGGAAAGCAAAACACAAATCTTTAATATGTTATAAACATTCTTATTTTATTTTATTTAATATATATAAATGGGTACAGTGATGTTATATAAGTACATATGGTTACAAAATATATTTAAAATCGCAATCTCGCCAAAGAAGAAACTGGTTCTTGTGCTTGGTGAGCGAGTTACACTAATTATAAGGAAAATAGAATAACATTATGCAATAGGTTAGTATATTCATATAATAGGAACAATTGAAACTTCTGGATTATCTATATGTGTAGTTGTACACATATAGTATTCTGTTACATACTAATTATTGGGAAATTAAGAGAGTAATTAGGAACATTTAAATACAGTGGAGATGAATATAGATTGATAATAAATATAAATAATGGAAAAAACAAATCAAATAATTTAATTACCCAGTTAGTAGAGAAATATACAAGGTCCAACTAGGGAGACAAATTACTAATGCTTAAAAATAATAAAGGCACCTACACTATTTTTTTTTTAAATCCAGCGTAGTACTAAAATTCCTGTAATTTATTCTATGGTAAATGAAAAAAAAACTTTGTTTTAAACCACTTTATTTGAGTTATATAGGTCGACTGGTTTCGGTTATATAAATATAATGTTTACATATATTTCCATTGTCCTGAGGAAGGTTGAGTGCAACCAAAACCGGTCCACCTATATAACTTAAATAAAGTGAATTAATACAAAGTTTAAAAACAAAATCATTTACATAATGTCAAGCCACAAAGTGTTTGCTTTCTTCGATAATAATTCTATGGTGTTGTGCATGTATTATATATTGTAGGAATAGCATTTTCATGTTTGCATTTTGTTCGTTAATATTGGAAATACTCCCTGAGGTGTATACAAACATCTTAAATATATTCTTGTTGTTAGTATATTGCTAGGTGAAAGTATATATTTAGCTGAAAGTGCCTATCCAAATCTTTTTCTTCTCTAAATTTCGTTGGTATGATTTTCTTTACCTGCTTTTAAAACTCAATCCTTGAAAATGTACTGAGATATATATTTTTTAATATGATAATAATAGACGGTTCTTAAGAGCCTTTACTTCCGTTTTCTTCTGATTGTTTAAATTTTTGCATTATATTTAGTAAATCTTAAAATTAGCATTTCGTTCAAGTGCTTCCAATAGAGAATAGAAAAAATATATATGTTGAACAAACATGGTGTCCTATTTACCCTTAACACGACCCTCGTCTGACAGTTGAAATGATTCATATCCCGTATTGAAAGTGCTACCAGGATACAAAATGCGACACTTTTCTGCCCATAATACTGCTTAACCTCGCTTTATGTCCGCTACCTGCGCTAATGGAATGTCATAACGCACTTTTTTACTCATTTTAGAAAAGAAATACTTACCTAGAATTTTGCAAAACTTGGTGACAGTCTGTCCTTATTGCTAAAGTAGAAAAAAAGGTTAACAGCTTAAAAGGTATAAGGTTTTTTATGGTGGTTTATATTTGTGGGTGAATCATATATCACTAACGTTACGTATTTCCTTATTTACAAGGAGATATTAAATTCGTAAAACTTGTCGCCATCTCAATTTTCTCTTTTTACGTTTATTACGAAATTGAGTCATGTTTTTAACTGGTGGTCGACTAAAAATGTGCTACAAAACAGATTTTTTGTGGAGGCAATCGCACCCGAGTGAAATACAGTTTCGGTCAAAGTAATTTCAATCTTCAATAACTCGATCAAAGTAGCTATAGCGCCGCCATCTTTGTCTCATTTTAAATAGGAAGGATGAAAGTTTATACCATAATGCACAAAGTTAATCCTCGATTTTCGACATTCCGGATTCGACACGTGTCCATAAACGAGATCATATCTCAAAGACTAATCATCCGACTCGAATGAACCAAAGAAGTATAGTTTAAGAAGAGTCTATATTTAGTTTAGTTTATAAATTTAAATGTTATAGTTTATAAACACTGGTCTGAAGCAGTCAACTCTTAGATCAGCAACAAGAGCAGCTGTAGGCAGACTGATGGAACCCAAGCGCAAGCCAAATACTAAGTTTGGTGATCGCGCTTTCGGAGCATCTGCTCCGAAGGCTTGGAATAAACTTCCTCCGGAACTAAGATCCATAACAAGTCCAACAGAATTCAGGTCTAAACTAAAAACTTACCTTTTTAAGCTGTCATACCAGTAAATTAAATATACCATTCCTGAGAGAAACTCCAATTATATCCAATTTTCCAACTACGTCCTAAATCCTGTATCTAAATTTCCCTAATAAACAATTAGTTAATGTTAATTAAGTGTTAATCTCAAGTGACCTACCAGGTAAGTATTGTACTGTATATAATCTCCATACATAGTTAGTAATAACGTAGATTATTGTAGAAATGTATTATATATTTGTACAGCGCCCTTGAGGCGATTTTGCACAAAAACGGCGCCATACAAATAATCCAAATATTATTATTATTATTACAATTCATCCTGGGCTTCAAGCTTTTACGTCCAAACACACTAAAAACGATTGTGCAGTAAGCGCGCGGATGTTGATTTCGTTGCTGCTGAGATGGATTTTAATGGAGTGCGATATTAATATTGTTTAAGAGGCATTGAAATGAATAATGAATTGGTAAATGAAGTAAGGAGGGTGTGCCAAGACAGAGTTGTGTGGCGATCTATACTCTCTGCCTACCATTACGGGGAAACGGTTAGCTAGGCGTAATGGTTGGCTAGTTAGGTCTTGATCAACTTGGTAAACATTAGTTTTTTCGTTTTGACTTTTTTCCTTTATTCCTTCTAAACTTTTCGAGTATAAGCTTCGATGCATTTTAAAATCGAAATTTTTATCGACCAGTTACAGCTAATATACCTACTGGCGACTGATTTTCATAAAATTCCGACTTCAGTAATTCACTTAATCGAGAACGAAATCTCCAATTAAAACAAAAATTTAAACACCCACAAAAATCGACTTCAAATAATGTGATGTAGATTCACCAGTTTCCCGCTTGTACTACGTGTTTCCGACACCGTGTACGAATAAAAGTGTTTGTTGGATTTGATTTTTATACAAATCAACAGTTTTATTCCGGAATTATTGAAACTTAGCACACTTGAACTTCAACACAAGAGGAAGGTCACTATCTATATGATATTTCGAAAAACCACCCCCCTTTTCCCACCCCTTCAAGCAAAATTAATCATGGGCAAGGCCGGGTACCTCAGCTAGTCTGAAATAAAATTATATATTCAATAAATTATTATGTGAAATCGCGAAGTTCTCAAGTCGGAAGCAATGTGTTCGTCTAACATTTTTATTGCATGTTTTATTCACTGAAATTTTTCTAAAGATCCGATGTCATATCGAGGCGATGGGAAGCGATCCGGGGATTTGTACGATAAAGTCCAGTGCGAGATCGGGAGGACATAGGCGGGAGGTGGAGGGTAGAAGAAGTTGGGTACGGGAATAAAGCACAATGACAACAAAGGGCAGTGGGATAAAGATATCGCTGCCAGGAGCGCATGATTTACTGGGAGATTTTATCTGACAGACCGAATGTTCTGATACAAACAAAAAACTGGGGAGATTTTATGTCTTGGCTTTCTCACACGAAACAACTAACTTCGTGAAACTTTTCGTTTATCCTGCATGGAGAAAAATTACAAATATAGAATATGGCTAATATATTGAGATTCTCTTCGAATTATTCGTAATCTGGTCAAAAACGTAATTGCAGGCCCTTAACGAAAGAATTCATAGATTATCTAAAAAACTTTTAGTAAAATACGTATGTTTTATCACGGTTCATAAAAAATGCGATTTTTTTTTTTTTTTTTTTTTTTTTTCTGGTTCTCCATAAAACGGTTATACACAAATATACTCGTATAAGAAAAGATTACAAATTAAAAAGTTTACAGAGACAGTTTTACGGTGCTGCCAAGGTCTGGTATCTATGTGAGGATATTGTGTCAGCGCTTTATTAGCAGCAGACACATACATGGACGGATGACGAACCTCGTGCTGGCACTGTTGGTGGACGCGGTGCACTCTCTCGCTGCAGCAGCTGGTCCAGTTTCCTCACCACCTAGGATTCTTGCTGCAGAATCTCCATCTTCGATCTTCGTGTCACCTGTTCCTGTACTTCATTTTATTTAACTTAATTTCAATTTGTTTTTGTAATATTTATATTTTTTGTAATACTGTAAAGCGCCCCTGAGGTGATATCTCACAAAAGCGACGCTATACAAATTGTCCAATAAATAAATAAATGGCACAGTAAGAACATAGATCTTTGGTATTCAGTTCAGACCACATCTAACCGTCGTCCGTGTTCAGTAACCTTGTTTTCACAATCGAGGGTCTTCTAAACCCTGGAGCAATATTGACAGTAACATCATTATGACTGCTGGGTTTTGTTCTCTGCTATATTTAGCAGTACTTAACCAGGGCCATATTTAACATCTGTAGACCCCAAGATTGTTATAGTGTGGGCCCTACCGTGTAATTTATAACCTTCAGTTATCACTCCCGGAAATCGCTATCAATCGCTATCGCTTTCTAACAAAAAAAAATAAAGTGCAGAAAATTTTATCATACTTTATTTAGAAGTAAAACAAAGAAATAATAAATAAATATAAGCAACAGAGCGGCTTATCAAAAACTATTCTCATATCTTTGTCCTAAAATATATTAAAAAAATCCCCTCTCAGCTGAAACTGTGTGAATCGTCATCCTTCGGTCCAAAAATAACAAAATGGTTATTAGATCTAGGCAGGACTGATTCCAAAATTTTACTAAAAAATGTAATCTGATAATTATTTATCACGAACGCCTCTCTCTATTCTTAAATCCTGTATTCCTCTAGGATAATTTTAAACCTAATAATTTGACTGTCCTAAAACGAAAAACCTTCCTAGTTGGACAGTCAAAATGTAATGAAATGAATATTATAAAAAATAAAAAAAACAATTAGATAAAAAAAAATCACCCTCGTAACAACCAATGTTTTTTTTTACCATAGTAAAATTAGTTTGATCAAGGATTTAATCTTCCTACTCAGGACCTGGAGTCAAAACTCTACCAACAGAGCCAAATACTGATCGGGTAGGACCGACATTTATATCGTATATTAACTGCTGTAATGGCATCAGATTTCAGAGAAATGTGTACCTACATGATTGCCACCAAATGTTTATAGAATGCATTGGCAATAAAGTGGGTTAATATCCGCTTCTAAATTTTTGCATTCATTGATTCATTATTGAAAACAAAGGTGAAAATTAAATAGATGTATTGAAATATGTATAAGTTGCACGAATTAGAATTTTGAAAAATAATCTTCAGTGTGTTCTTTATATTATATTATATAAGCCGAGCAGCATTTATTGAAATACCCGTCAAACACATTTAGATCGCTTTCTATTAGACGGAGTTTCGAGAAAGCTTACCATCCACATGCACCCGTGGGTACAGTGTAGCAGGTATCGTATTAATCATGGTGACATATTTTCGATTCAGGAACGCACCAGCTCGCCGCGTGCTCGGCCATTTGTACAATTTGAATGTGTGACACCCGTTGCTACGACTTCGAACCCCTCTCTACCTTACGCTACGGCTACTGCCGTTGCACACATCTTCCGGGACACAGGACAAGAATAGGAAAAACCAAACGTATATAATGTATTTATTCTGCAACATGATTTTGCATTTTTGGGGGTGATTCATGAAACTGTGGTAGATTATAGATTCCTGACGGTGCCGTGAGGGATCCGTTATACAGGGTTTTCCAATAAGAGGTGTTATTTTGAATAGCCCGCTATTTCGGTAGATGTTACTTTTGAAGCTGTCATTTTTTGACATTTGACAAGTAGAAACTATTTCATTAATAAAAATGGAACGATACACGCTTCAACAACGCAATTAAATTATTAAAATTCACTTGAGTGAATCAAATGCAAATCATCTTGAGTGATGAGGCCCATTTCCACCTCGGTGGCTTAGCGGTGGAAAACCCAAGAATTATTGTTGAAAAACCTCTCTATCCTCAACGTGTGACTGTTTGGTGCGGATTATGGTCCAACGGAGTCATTGGACCTTACTTTTTCGAAAATGAGGTTGAAGTAACAGTTACAGATGATTAATGATTTTTTATCGCCGGAATTAGATGTTATTGATCTGTACAACGTTTACTTTCAACAAAACGGCGCTATGTGCCACACAAGCAACGAAACCATTGATCTTTTACGATTGAATATCAAAATAACACCTCTTATTGGAAAATCCTGTATTATTGCTATCTGATACATTCGTCTGTATGAGAGGTTATAACGAAGCTAAGGAAGGGAAGAAGAAATAAAGAGGAAGGTCAGGAAACACCTGGCTATTCAGATCTAATCACGAAACACGACTATCGCCATTTCTAGCAACGTGTCGATTCTGGAGTAGGTACTTCCTACTAGTCCTGATACCATAGCTCCGTCGGAAATCCTGGTCGACGGAAGCAGCAAAAACTGTCAAACTGTGAGCTCTGGCATCATGAAATTTAGCATAGTTTAACGAACACCTCTGCAACAGGTCACCAAAAGTGATTCGCTACGTTCTGTGACCTCGCAGGAGTGGCCGGGTTACTGTGTCGCAGGTCAAATCGAGAGATACTGGTTTGATGAATTAAACTCTCCAGCCGGACTCGCTCGACCTATCGCCTTTTCACCGCAGTGGGATGGATGGATTAATACATTCGTCACTATTTGACGTGCTGACACACAGATTCATACCCATCCCTCCTACCTTTTTCCTTCCCAGAACTTTCTCTCATCATTTACTTAAAAATACCCTCCACACAACATCCCAAATAATGAAACAATTGAGGCTTCCGTGGTCGAGGGGTAACGCTCTCGACTAGCAAGCTAGAGTCGCGTGTTCAAATTCCAACGTGAGCAAGTAAATTTTATTTGATTTATTTGTGCTTTTTCACAAATTTTCGGCACTTTCCAGAGTGGAATATTCTCACTATCACCGTGATGTAAAACCACAATTCAGAATTGAAATGTTTGTGACGTATTTGATGACCAGATCTGTCCCCTCCACCTTCTTTTTCCCAATCACCATTACCTTCAGCCTCACAACATACCCCAATTGGGGATGCCATAGTCTCACAAGGTCCAGTCGGTTGGGAGCAGTTGGGACTCAAAATGGACTTCTTCTTCTTTATGTGCCGTATCAGGTCCCCCCAACGTTGGCGATCACTCTGGAAAATGTCTCTTTGTCTTGCGCTGCCCGGAATAGCTCCTCCACACTTCTAATGCCGGTCCACTCTCGTATATTTCGCAGCCAAGACATTTGTCTCCTACCAGGCCCTCTGCGACCCTCTATCTTGCCTTTCAATATTAACTGGAGCAAGTGATACTTCTCCCCTCGAAGTACATGACCCAGATATGAAATTTTCCTGATTTTTATTAATCTAAGCAGTTCTCTCTCTGACTATACTATATTATGGACTAAAAATGTAAAAAAGTTTATCCAAATTGGTCTCGTTTTATTTATCCTGACATCACGTAAATGTTATTTTACTTAGGTACAATGTTAACAACATGAGCATGTGTACAATTACAACAAACATCGTTCTTACATTGCACTAAAGTTATTGCCGGAGCGGTGTATAGTCAATATAGTCCATGTCTTCGTCACGGTGCTTAGAAGTACCTTTAACCGCATTCAGTTGCTCAGAGTCCTGTATAGAGGGTTCCTTGAACCAGAGGTACCTAACCGTGTCCAACTTTTCAAAACGGTCTGTAAACACGACCCACCTAGAAGAGTTGGCTGCAGGGATTTTCTCCTTATTTTTATTCCGTGGATATCGAATAATATTTGATCCAGGCCGTTTCACTTAAACCGAAATTATGGACCACCAAACAACTTCTTGCTTCATCCACATTCATACATCGTCTCGTACATCCCTTCTGTTATTCTAACTCTTGATATGGCCCGACTTAAGTATTTGGTTTACTTGGTGACTCCTCCGGTCTCTACGATTTAATAATGATAATAATATTTTACGATTTATATAGCGCCGTTTTTATACAAAATCACCTCTAGGGCGCTGTAGATTTCTTATATTCTCCTTAAATCTTTTCATCGTTCATTCGTTCTACGTGCTATCTAACGACTTTTTCGCTGTCTTCTGAAAGAACTATTTTTGCATTTAACGAAAAAATCGTTAATTTTAAGGTAAAGAACAATTTATTTTCCAGAAATATAACCGGAATCAATGATAAAGTCGTTAATTTTAATGTTAAGGTCAATTCCTTACCCTTAAGTAAAATCGGAATCGCCCCTTAAAATCGTTAATTTTAAGGGTAAGAAAAATTCCTTACCCTTAAGTAGAATCGGAATAGCCCGTTTAAAATGTAAATTAATAAAAATTTCTTATCCTTAAGTAGAACTGGAATCGCCCCTTAAGTCGTTAATTTGAAGGATAAGGACAATTCCCTTTCCTTAAGTAGAACTGAAAGACGAAGAAGTAGAATACTAATACGCCTCTGTGACATCTTTATTGTGTATTTTCTGCTTTTCTTCAGTAAAGCCATTCATGTTTTTCCGCATTGTAGTCAAACGCACTTAATTCTAGTAGTGCCCCATTGGGAAGGTTTATTTGCGTTGAAATGGAAACCAAACATTCACACCATCTGAGGCTTTTGATTTATAATATACCTATGCAAGGGCTGTTGATATTTTCCTCGTCAGGTTCGTGGATACGGAAGAAGAAACAAGAAATTATTTGATGACATTATTTAAATTTACAGTTGAAAATCAAAAGTTCTTCCAACAACACAACAATGACGTAAGGCCTCCGTGGTCGAGAGTTAAGGCTCTCTACTAGCAAGCCGGAGGTCGCGGGTTTAAATCCCAGCGTGCGCAAATAAATTTTATATAATTAATTTGTGATATTTCACAATTTATTTATTAAAAATAATGTATAGTACATTTGCGGCACGTTCCAGAGTGATAGAGACCATCATTCATTGCATGAAATGGCTTTAACCGTGTTTGGTGACCAGATCTGAATTGCCAGAATCTTCCCTACTTCCACATCTACTTCCCTTTCTACTTCTATCAGCCTCACAACATACTCCAATTGGGAATGCCGTAGTCTCACTAGCTCCAGACGACTTGGAGCATTCGGAGCATTTGTATTCAAATAAAAATTAATGAAAAATGTAGATCATAAATGAATTAAACTCAAATCAATCATTAACAGCCTTACTAATAAACTTTTCTTTTACACAACAGATAAACAATCTTTTAATTACTTTATTAGTAAGGATGTAATATACGCTACCCTAGGTACACGATGCCGTAGTCTCACTGGCTCCTTCGATCGGGAGCCAATAAATATAGTATTTACTATAAATAAAATTATAAAAACAAAAAAAAACGTTGCCACTAACTCGATTTTTGATGACACATGTTTTCCAGATCTAGGCAACTTTCCAGATCTAGGGAACTTTTCCAGATCCAGGGAACTTTCCATATCTAGGGAACTTTTACAGATCTAGGGAACTTTTCAAGATCTAGGGAACTTTTACAGATCTAGGGAACTTTTCCAGAGTTAGGGAACTTTTCAAGATATAGGGAACTTTTACAGATCTAGGGAACTTTTACAGGTCTAGGTAACTGTTCAAGGTCTAGGGAACTTTTCCAGATCTATGGAACTTGTCAATATCTCGGGAACTTTTCCAGATCTAGGGAACTTGTCAAGATCTCGGGAACTTTTAGATCTAGGGAACTTTTACAGATCTAGGGAACTTTTCCAGATCTAGGGAACTTTACCAGGTCTAGGGAGATTTTCCAGATGTACGTAAATTTCCCTGGAAAACTCATCTCTTCTCAGCGGGCGCATCTAATATCTTCTATATTCTAAACTAAATCCATGAAATACGCCACTTCCTATAGGCTTTAGGTAATGTAAATATTCAAGGTTTCTACTTTCATAAAATCATAACAATAGAAGGACATTCAGCTGGAATCTGACTACGAGACATTCACATTCCTCGACAGATCCCAAGGGGCCTAACCTCGGTTACTTTACCTCTACACAAAGCACGAAATAGGCCCAGAAATGATATATCACTTTTATTATCATTTTATTTTTGTCCTCGTAGCAGATCGGGTCCTTTTACCAAGGCAGAGATTGACAACCTGTTGTCCGTGAAAATTAATTATTTAATAAAAATGTTTTAACACCACTTTATTTGATATATAAAACTGAAATTAATCTATATATAAAAAATATAATTAATTTTTTGTTTGTCCCAAACTCAAACTGGACTGATTTTGCTGAAAATTTTGTTATTATTAGTGTTTATTAGAAGTGTTCATTTATTTATTGTTTATTTGTGGAAAACAGTGATTCCAATAACATTTTAAAATATTTACAATTGATCATTTAGTACATTAATCTATTATATACATTTATTAAATCAGTTGCGATGGAACCTCGTATTTAAAAAATTCTCATTATAATCTTGAATTCATTATAGTTTGACTGAAACATCTCTATCTCTGAAGGAAATTGGTTTAAAAAAGTTAAGAGAGTGGTTTTAATGGTAGAAGAAGTCGATGACATGCGAGGAAGACTTGACGCATTATATCTGCACTGGAATGAGAACCGGAGTCGAATAAAAGTCGATAAAATTTAGTTGTTTTAATAGTAACAATGTGATACAGTAGTGAAGGGTACCAAAAGATAGGGTATATATAAGGGTATCAAGTGAAAGAAAAACTTATAAAAAGTTGACTTTTCAATTTTTCAGAATAATATTAATTCCACCTTCAAAATAACCCCAGTTTTCAGGTAAACTAGAATTCACAACCTCACAACTCCAAACCATTCATAACCCCGAGGAACGCCGGGTACATCTCAGCTAGTATATTATAAAACCAACTTAATACCAGAAAACCACGGCGTTTCACATACTTTTAACACTTCATACCGTGAATTTAATTTATTCAACTCAGCGCCTCACAATTTCAAACATAAAATAAATAAATATTAATAATCACACAATACATATTACTCTATACAGATTTTATCCATCCTCTTCCCCCTCACCATTGTAACCCTATGCATACATTGATGAAGGCGATTTCTGAATTTTCGGCTGCATTTTGGCACATCTCGACGGATATAGTAGCGATTTCCTCCCGAATTCGATCCTTGAGTTCTTCCAAGGTGTGAGGCCGATGTTTAAAAATATTTTCCTTTAGGTAGATTCGTTGTGTGTTGACGAAAGAACGGCCATTTTCAAGAAACGTGAGGACGGCGAAGCCCCGGTGTTGTCCGGACCAAACAATGGCAACGACTGAAAATGGCACGACCCTCCCGACACAATCAGGCCTCTCCCCGGTTCCTCTTCCACCACACGGGATGTATCCGCCCCTCAAAACTGCGCTGTCTGCTTTGCTGCTCCCCCTATATATATTATTTATATTTTATAGGCCGATCCCTACGGATGAAAGTTATTTATATTTAAGATTAATAAAAACAGTAAGTTACCATTAAAATATTTTATGTAAAATGCTTTAAAAATTTTCTAGACGATGAATTTCAAAATTCAAAATTCAAAAAAATATTTATTGCACAAAAAGAGTACAAAGGGTATAGCTTATAGGTTACATCCTATTTCTTCTAGCTAACCCAACAAATACACATTATATTACATAACCCAACAATTACATGTTAACAAATGTATGTAAATCAAAAATTAAAAAAACAGAGGTGTTTAATTTATGTAAGGTATTCATTTAAGGTGTAGTGACATTTGTTTAAAAGAAATGTTTTTAGTGTTGATTTAAATATAAGTATGTCGGTTATTTGTTTGATGCTACGTGGAAGGTTGTTGTATACTTTAATGGCCATGTAGTGTGGTCCTTTTTGAAATATCGTTTTGTTTGCTTTTGGGATTATTAAGTTTTTTGTGAACCTTGTAAAAAGTTAGTATTTTTAGTTATTTTTTTTTTTAGTAACTTCCCGAGAGATTCCCCTAGAAACAAATTTTAGTAATACGTCCGTTAGAAATAATTAAATTAAACCCCACGAAAGATAAATTTTCTAGACCTGCTTGAAATAGTAGGATACACAAAATATTTTATTTTCATATACATAGGTATTTCTTCTTTTTTTAAATGGTTGTCGACCCATGTCCATAGTAATACATCAAGCAACAATGACAATTCTAGTGAACACCTAATCCTGACGTCTGGGACTTGACTGGATCTGCCTGGTTCTCTTTTCGCCCTCCTTTCATCCCCGACCCTTTGTCCACTCTATCTACCCATTACCTACCTACATATTATTCAGAAACACCTCCGCGGGGCCGGCTCAAAGGTGCCACCGATTATTATATTCACCGGGTGGTTACAAATAATGTTGTAACAATTTAACTTTTTTAACTTTTATTTGGAGTAAAAAATGTTAATAATTTTTTTTCTTTTTTTTAATATTTTTAATTCTTCCATCTCGTCACACTGCCGAGTAACCGACCTCACATTGATCCTAGCCGTCCAATTATTCCTAATTTTGATGCTTTCTGTTGAAAGCAAAAATGACACCGGAGTCCAAAATTTGATTTTAATTTTTTACTCCAAATAATCAGTCAGGAATCACTGGTTAAAGTAAGTAAAATATGTCTTAATACCCTGCATTCAAAAAAATAATATTAAATAGTTAAAATTAGATTCTTTGAAAGATAAGGCAATTTTTTGTTTTTATTAAAAAATATCATTTTATTGCGATAAAAATGATTTTTAATTAATATTTAATGAATACTTAGTTTTGATTTTCTGATTACAATTCTGCCGACTGATTTTTGCTGATGTTAATTTACTAACTATCAAAATATATATTTGTGCTAATTACGCAACTTCATGTTTATCTACATTATACATGAAGTACAACTTCATGTTTATCTACATTATACACGAAGTACAGCTTCATGTTTATCTACTTTATACACGAATTACAGCTTCATGTTTGTCTACATTATACACGAAGAACAGCGTCATATTTATCTACATAATACACGAAGTACAGCTTGATATAAACAATATTAAAAACGAATTATTTTTTTAACGGTAATATTGTTTGTATTCACCCAGTGCTCGGTAAACGGAAGGCATAAATCACCGCTTATTTGTGTTCCTGTAACAAAGTTGACTATACCTGGAGACAAACATTTATTGTCCCATCAACCTTCAGGACTCTTTGCTAAATAATCTGCGCCAAATACACAATGGGCTGACAGACCGATTCTTCCGCTCGCTGGGACTTTGTTACACTTCTCTCAATGAAGGCGAGGCATACTGAATAGGATTAAGAAGGTGGCTCTTGCATAATGGCGAATTTCACGGACGTGTGCATTTTTATGTTATTTAAGGGTAAGCCAAAAGAGAGCAGACTTTTATAGAAACGCATGCGGTGCCTGTGTGTAATACATTTTTTTTACTTTTGGATGTAACTAACTTGCCAAATAATTATCACGCCGTCATCCCGCAAGGGTAGGGCAAAGACCATAGACCGCCACAAAATTTAGTTTTTTTTACAATAACTCCACACAGAAGGTCCTGAGGAAAATAATTTCAATATTAATTTCCCTATGCCATTTTTTGGGATCAAAAATATCATTTAGGAAGGAGGGGAAGGTATGAGGGATGGGTAGGATTCCAGTGTGTTCAGGAGTGACGTATGGGTTAGGTCGAGATAGTCCAGTTGTTCTAAGAGTCTCCCTCAACAGGCCTCTCCGATCCGACCCGCCACGCATCCGCCACCAAGACAAACCTCACCATGCACGGGCACCTCCGCGACGTCTAGCTTGCAACTTTGAGTGACCTATTGCAGAGGTATTGGTTATAAAAATAATGGTTACCCGGGCGGCGGTACCCATACCTGCCTCACAAATTGGAACCTGGCACACACTCTTTGCTTCATTCACGTGCATGCATCGTCTCATACACACTCTTCGGTTATTCTGACTCTTGACTTGACCCGACTCAAGTATTTGATTTCCTCGTCCACCGTGTTTTCCTCGGTCGTCTCCGACTTCTATACCATTCACTTCAGCGTCATGCATTAATTATTCTGGCACTCCCGTCTCCATTCACCCGCTCCGCATGTCCAAACCAGATAATTGTCCTTTTCTTAAGCTTGTTCACTAAGCTTTCTTTGGCCTTGCATTTTTTTCGTATCTCACTTATGAAAACTGTTAAAAATCAAAAATATTATGCTTTTCAAATATAGAATAAAAAAAATCATTCTGTAATGCTGCGTATACATTTGCGAGTCGAGCTTCGAATTATAGGAAAGAAACGAGACAACAGCAAGCGGCGTTTTGAATCATTTGCTGTTCCTTGTAGTATATTTTTTTTTTATTTGAATGTGAAATTTTCTTAACACAAACACATCAAAATCAGTTCTAATTTTTAAAATGTAACACACATGAAATCATGTGCAATAATGCCGCAGAATATTTTCTTTGAGATCTCAACCTTCGTCTTCCCGAATTATAAAATATCGAATATCAAATAAAAATCATCATAAAAAAGTCGTGAACAATAATTTTTGTACCTTCGATGACTGATAAACAGCAAGTTTTTGTAATAAAATGTCAAAAATGTGCATCCGTTGTATGTGCATTAGATTACCGACGTTTCGGCCCCGTTTACTCCATCCTCACAAAGAAGCAGGACGTGAATGGCGCGAGTAGACAATGGGACCTATTTGTATTCCCTATTTCTACAGATGTCCAAACTTACCGAAATAAAACTAAATGTTGGAGACGGACTCACACTACTTTCTTAGAGTTAAAAATTAAGTTAAAAATACATATTTTTTGTATTAATCTAAAGGCAAGCACTGTGATATTAAATGATAATTAAAATAATTATTTCTAAAGCGAAATTTACGTAGGATAATCACTTCAAGCGCACTTTTCAACTTAATTTATTTAACCCGTAGCTTATTGCAAGTTGTAACTAATAACTTACTAAATAAAAATGTAAATATTTAATTATTGAAAAATGTTTGTTTTTTCAAAATCTTAAATCACCGAAAATTCTTCACTGATTGCTTCGAAATTTCGACAAAATTTTGCGTTCGAATACTCGTGTGTTTTTACATACCTATATTATATATATGAAACCTGTGACAGGTAAAAGCTTTTTTGAAAAACAGCGCCATCGAATGAACGTAAAAGCAACACTTCATATTGTTTTTTATATGCACAGACACAATGCGCCACAGCAACGCGTGGCGCGGTACAACTAGCTTATTATATGGGTTTTAAAATGATCAAAAAACTTTGGAAGCTCTGAAAGTATTCCAGTTTTGCGTGGGTTATGTCTCAATGTTCTGAAGTTCAAATTTTAGTACGTAGGTAATAAAATACTATTAAAGATATAAAATATACCAAAGTTACCATTTGACTTCGTTAAATCTATTCTAGAAAATGATCACAAATTCCATACTAGCTGAGAGTGGTGATTTTGGATTATCCATATCGTGGCTTTTGTCATAAATCACCTTCTTATAATCCATCTACGTATGTATTATGCACTTTATTTGATTAAATATAATAGTGTTGCTACTAATCTCTACACAGTAATTCCCTAGTGAGATGAGCAGCGGAAGATTCTATTGTAATATACCATTTTATGAATGAATTAATAATAATAATAAAATGTAAAAAAATTATAGTTTTTTTTTTTGTTTAAATAAAAAAATAATGCATAATTTAAACTCTCACGAAACAAACGTGAAAATATACAGGATGGTAAAAAACATCGATAATGGGACATTTTTTCACCTGAATCTCCCTCAACAAAAGAACGCATTTGTAGATTTGGTAGAACCGTTTTTTTCTACGCGCTCCTTCCATTTATAATAATAAGTTGTTCCATGTTTAAATAATAGAACGCAATCCGGAATCGCATCGTTCACAGTTCACGGTTTTGAATTTCAAAATTGGAATTGTTAACATTCGATTTTGAATTCGATCTTTTCAAAAAAAAGAAAGAAAGTGGATTTTTCGGGGAGTTATTCTCGGAACATGCGACCTCCTTGGTTTTTTCGTTAAAATAATTTTAAAAAATATTTTCATTTGATTAAGTACCATCGCTGACCCATGACAAATCACAGGATATTTTTATTAAAAACAAATTTAAATTGACTTCACAGGGGAGCCTCTGATGAAAATAATTTCCATCTGGGCTTATTTCATCTTTGGGGATGCTGTGTGTAGGGTCTTTTTGAGGTAAAAGTGAATAAAGGTCTTGAATAGATCCATGTTGTAGGAGGGAGAAAACACAGAGCCCCGCAAATCATTCCACAGCCGAAGTGTTATATTCAAGAATGAGTCGTAGAAACGATCCATTCTCATGTGACAAATGTCAACAGACAAATAATGATGGGCGCGCTGTTAAGGAGTTTCCGAGTATGCACTGGTACCGAAGGCATCAATGACGCTAGTTCCTTCCACTTCCCATCTTCCACTGAAATACTGGTAGAACAAGGACAGCATTCCCACCAACTTGTGCTCTAAAGATTTAAACCCGTTTGTTAATACAGAGGAATCTATAAAACAGACCGTTCGTTTCTTGATTTTTCCAAGATTTTCAGGCTCCAGATCAGAAGTGTTTACTAAATTCAGCTGTGAAGGAATTTTGAATATTTTTCAGGCTCCAGATCAGAGGTGGCCACCAAATTCAGCTGTGTAGGATTTGTGAAGCTGAAAGTATTCATACAATATTTGACTCAAGATGAAAAACAAATATTTTCGATTTCCTTTTTAATATAATTATGTTTTTTGTTGACATATTAAAGAGAAGATCAGAAAATTACCTTTCGGATGAACACTTTTAGTAAA
The DNA here is from genome assembly GCA_026573805.1 of Hesperophylax magnus. Classification (NCBI taxonomy): domain Eukaryota; kingdom Metazoa; phylum Arthropoda; class Insecta; order Trichoptera; family Limnephilidae; genus Hesperophylax; species Hesperophylax magnus. Next base: position 2,776,922 of record JAIUSX010000184.1, on the reverse strand, counting down.
TCTAGATAATTAGGAAACAAAGCAATAATAATTTCAAGAAATTAAAAATTAAAAAAGCGAATACCCTTGAAAAACAAGATATCTGATTTTATTTTTAAAATTAACATAAGAAAATGTAACAAAAGAAATACATGTTTTAAATATAGAGTTAAAATAATTTTCTGTTAAAAAAGTATATTATAGGTATATATAGAAAAACACACTTAAATTCACTGCAAAGTCGAGTTCATTGGCCCAGAGTTACAATGACTCACAGACAAAAACAGAAATGAAATGAGTATTTTTGAGTTTTTCACTGGGGTTGTATTATGCGGTGAAATGAATTGTGAAAGCGAAAAGGAAGAAGTTACTCACACAACATATTAATATTATATCTAATGTAGTTAATTTTACTAACATATTTTTTGTGGAAGAGAGCGAATCCAGTCTACAATGGATTTCTGACAACACCTCTTATGTTTTGCATTGAGGTACCTACGGAATTGACAGAGGAAGGCATTAGAAAATCAATGAATGTGGATGAATAATGTGTTTTGACTCCCAAAAAATTAAAAGTAGTTAGTATAGTAGTTAAAATTTTGTACAAAATATTTGGTGTACAAAATTTTCAAAAGTCCTACATTACTCAATTTAAACACTTAAAAACTCTTCCACATTACGCCAGAAGTCCGCAAAAATGTACAAATAATAATATTTATATTTTATAAATATTTATAATATAAATATTATTTAATTTGAATATGATTTGATTATAATATAATATGATTTCTTCATATCTTATGTTCTAGAAGCCCTTTTATTCCAAAGCCAGTGGACTTCCCGAAGGGTCTCCAGAGAACATGCGAACATTCTAAATTATCTTTGTTAGAATAATTTGCGATGCGATTTTGACCTTCGAAAAATGTATGAAATTCAGCATCGTTTGCGCGTACAAAACTTCCACTAGGTTTTTTTATTTTTTTTATGTCTTGCAAGAGCAATCCCGATGAGTTACAAAACTCATTGTAGGACGAAAGGGACTTACAATACATAGATGGAAGTTACTCGGTACAATTTTACATTTGTATTTTGATATCAAAATCAAAGTTTCACATACGAAACAGTACAAAAATATCATAATTTATTATAAGTTTCACATACAAAACAGTGCACAAATAGAGAAGGGGAGGATAAGTAGAACAAACAAGAAGAAACAAAAAAAGAAACAGACAGGGATATACACATAAGCACAGGGCCAAGGTAGGATTTTAGAAAAAGGTACCTACCCACTAATACATTGGTAAAAAGAGATTATGCTCCATTACAATTACAGGGGATAGAAAAGAAGAGAGAAAGAAACAAAACAAAGTACAACACGACAAGAATTACTTATTTCCGTTTTATATGTTTTTCAAAAATACTCTTTTAAGGACTTACGTACTTTGAATTTTTGGATTATGCTGGCTGTTTTTATACGTACCTGGAAGAGAGTTGTGAAGGGAATATAGTTAAGAGATTAAGTTTCCATTTTTATTTTTTATGAATGACTCCTGTATGAAAGCTTAAAAATATTTCTGTTTTATGGTCTGGCCTATAGATACATCAATGTCTGGCATTAATGGGTTAAACTTATAAATCTTCTTACAATATGCAAGTTTTATACACAGAAACTTTTTAGCTTTCTGAAGAAACTTCCTCTCAATTCTACAATAATTTATATATTAGCGTCACTCGAAAAACCCGCGATCTTTCAGATCTTTGAATTATTTTAGCGACCTTTTTCAATATATATAAATAAATTTATCACACATTTATCTGTAGAAACAGTAAGGAAAAACATAAAGGAAAGACATACCAGACTATTGTTAGACCCGCGATAATGTATGGCTCCGAATGCTGGACTATGTACAACTCCTACTCTAGGCAACTCGAATCAGCAGAAATGCGAATGCTTAGATGGACGGCAGGAGTATCATTAAAAGATAAAATTAAAAGCTCACGCATTCGTGGTAGCCTGGGTGTCACTGACATAAACAGTAAGCTAGAGGAACGACAGTTAAGATGGTATGGGCACATAAGACGGAGACCACCAGACCACACAGTGAAGCAGGCAATGTCTATAGAGCTTCAAAGACAGTCATCCAGAGGTAGACCAAAGAACTCCTGGATGACCCAATGCTCCAAAATCCTACAAAGAAACGGCCTAGATGAAAGCGACACTCAGAGCCGAAGAAGCTATAACCTGAGAACGAGAAGAGCCGACCCCAACAGCCTACCTAGGCAATGAGTTGGGATAGTGCTAGGAAGAAGAAGAAGAAGAAGAAGATTTATCTGTAGAAACAGTGACTCATATTACATAACCGCTGATTTTGTCAGATCTCCCAAATTTTCTAGCGACCCTTTTCCAAAATATATCGATCAAAATCGCACATGTAACACTTGTTACAATAATGCCACATGTGCATTAGCAACACCGCGCGGCTCTTTCTACCAAATGTCTCTATTTTGTCAGCGTGTGCGCACGTTGGGAGCGTGTCCGTGGCGCGGCCGGTGGGGCTCGGGCGTGGGGGGGAGAGCGGGGGAGCTAGTATCGCTAAATGGTGACGTTTATTGAATACTGATAGCCGAGACACGACGCAAACGTGTCCAGTGTGTTTTCGGCGGGGAGGTGAGGGCGAAACGAACCAGGGGTGAATTTAAATGTACAAATATCTGAGCCTCGATTTGATACACCCTATTAAGGGTTTGGGTTCATATTAGCTCCAGTAGGTCTGAAAATGAGTTGACATCAATTTAAACCAGCTAACAACCTCAATGCGTTTATTAGAGGTTGACAAGGAGTCAGTCTCGATGTCAAAGAGTCAGTCTCAATGTCAAAGAGTTAAATGTCAATCATCTCCAATAATTGATCTGAATTTTCTCCACTGACTCCAGTACCAGTCCTCGGGGCTTTCAATCCTGCTCAAATATTCTTATATGCAGACTACAGTTCATCTGTTCATCAGTCGTTGAACCCTTCAAAATCTAACGATGATTTTATACCCAGTAACTTTCCGGACTAATACGCATATGTTAGTTTCTCTAATTATCTACTGAGAAACTCCAAGACTCTAAAAAGAAATGTTGTGAACGAAATGGTCACATTCACACTCAAAAAGACATCTTTCTGCAGGATGAAAAGACGAACGAGTGGACAAGAAGCGAGTCTAAGATGGCCTACATAATAATAACAACCTCAAATTAGACTATTGTGGGCTATGGCGCAAGCAATGGTTTTTTCTCTAAAGTTCGTTTGTGCAGTTCAATTCACAATAAAAAAAGAAAATAAGAAAAACTTGTATAATAATTTTTCCAACTTTAAACAGCGCGCCATTCAAATTACGTGCTAAAAAATACACCCACCCAAATGATACTCGTACTACCCAAAATCGAGTCCGAAATAAATCCCGAATCCCATAGGTGCGTTATAAATTTGGGACACCTATGGGACCTTCCGTCACATTTATTAGGTTCATACAAAACATACTAGTGGCGCCAGAGTGTTAGACCAGCAAACCTCGGGAATCTACTAGCTGCCTGAGTGCGCAGCACCTATGCGATTTGTTAACACCATTTTCATTTATTTTTAATCTCAGATTGAACTCGCAATGATGTAGACCATGAGCCACCACAGGGCACAAGTAACAGGTGACCGTTTGAACCATAATATCATTGGCTTAAGTCCTTGATTTTAGCGTGCAGGTTGACGATCTGTAGCGAACTTCAGGCTTTGGATGGATCGGCAAGATCGCCCAACCTGGAAAAAATTGAGGGAGGTCTACATGCAAAGCTGAACGCCAGATGACTCTTGAAAAAGAATAAGAATATTCTTCTGTTGATATCCTCGTTTATGTTGTTTTGTGGCGTGAAAAGAGTTCCAATGTAAAAAAACTTTAATTTTCCCATTTTGCAATATTTGATGAGAATTATTTACATTTTACCCAGGTCGCTGCGTGTTCCCGTTATTCCTTGCAACATTCAGCACGAAACCGCGGGTCCCATACGGCACAAAAACTGGCCCCTCCGTCTGCCTGCCTGCCGGTAGAATGCGAGGAACATTGTTGTTCACATTTGAATGCCTTTAGCCTCCCCGGACTTTTGCTGCCCGGGGAATATATTCGCGACAATTGCCGTGCGAGAGGTACACCGAGAGGGTGGAACGCCGAGATACATTATTTGTAAATAAGGAAATGGGTGACACTATTGAAATTAGTATAATATGATAAGGATTCAGGTGTTCTATGGAAACCGAAGATGTGTACCACAAGTTTGACAAGATAAGGATTTCCTTATGATAAAAAAATAGCTGGATGCATAGAAACTGAAGATATTCACTACTAGTTTGACAAAATAAGGAAATGGCTGGTTTTATAGAAACTGAAGATATTCACTACTAGTGGTATGATATGATATGATAAGGATTCATGTGGTTCTATGGAAACCGAAACTACAAGTTTGACAAGATAAGGAAATGGTTGGTTTCATAGAAACTGAAGATATTGAATACTAGTGATATGATATGATATGATATGATAAGGATTCAGGTGGTTATATGGAAACCGAAGATATTCACTACAAGTGGTATGATATGATATGATAAGGATTCAGGTGGTTTTATGGAAACTGAAGATATTCACTTTTAGTGGTATGATATGAAATGATAAGGATTCAGGTGATTCTATGGAAACCGAAGGTATTCACTACAAGTGGTATGATATGATATGATAAGGATTCAGGTGGTTTTATGGAAACTGAAGATATTCACTTTTAGTGGTATGATATGAAATGATAAGGATTCAGGTGATTCTATGGAAACCGAAGATATTCACTACAAGTGGTATGATATGATATGATAAGGATTCAGGTGGTTTTATGGAAACTGAAGATATTCACTTTTAGTGGTATGATATGAAATGATAAGGATTCAGGTGATTCTATGGAAACCGAAGGTATTCACTACTAGTGGTATGATATGATATGATAAGGATTCAGGTGATTCTATGGAAACCGAAGATATTCACTACAAGCTTGACATTATAAGAAAATATGTAGGTGGTACAATAGAAACTCTTATTCATTACTAATTTGAGATGATAATGATACCGGTGATTATGTGGAAACCGTACACATTAAATAAAATATTAATAAGAAACAGGTCACTGTGAAAACTGAAGATTTTTGCTACTGCTTTGACATGTTTATTAATATTCTATCCCAAAATATAAAAACAATTCTTCTTATACTGGAGGAGAGCTGGTGAACTTCAAAGTGGGGTGCTGAAGTTATTCATTAAGTCGACGTCATCGGGAGTCACTTGGTTCACCACAGATGTGGCTCTAGGAAACCGGCGAAGAGTGCTTGCTTCTACGCCATGTTTTGTCGTTATATCAACATTCAAACAATTGAGAATCCTTTAGACCCCATTTGTGCATCAAATATGCACAGCAACTATAATGTTAATAAATTAATAATATGGATACAAGGGCTTAGTCAAAAAGAATGTCTCTTGTGAAAATCCTAACTCAAGTCAACATTTAATACAGTGAACGAGGTGCTTCAACGTTTGTTTTGTATCCAACATATTTCATATAGGCATGCAATATATTAATTTGTGTACCATTATTGAATATCATAATAAATTTGGAGTGTCTGAAAAAGCAGTAAAGTCATAACTTGACATGGTTGTGGTCGAAGGTAGGGCTCTCGACATTAAGGTAAAATATTTTTTAAATGTAACATTTTGTCAATTGATTTTTGTTTTAACTAGTCCAAGAATAGTTACAGCATATTATAATTGTAGGATTTGTAAAGCTGAAAGAATTTATAAAAAAATATTTGCCTCGAGATCGCTGCCCTTCAAAATATCTTTCGAATAAACAAAAATACATTTGTTGAAATTTAAACAAACGAAATACACATGTAAAATCTAAACAAAGGAAATACACATTTAAAATTTAAACATTTAAAATACAGAATTATTAAGTAATAAAATTGTTTTGATACCTACTCTACTTGTATGAATCGTTCCCACAATCAGTTCCAATTTTTAAAGTCAAAGCACACTCCAATTCTAGACTTAACTAAACCGGAGTTACACAGATACACACAACCCAAATGCTTATTTTTCTATCTCTTCCATCGACTACATCAACAGCCCTCCCTTCTGAAATACAGCTCACACTTATATAAAAAATATATTTACTATCGATTCTTACGTACTAATTTCATATTTAGTGGCAGAGTTTGTAATAGTTCTAATTTTTTGAACACCTTACTTGTTTTATCAAAAATGAAATTTATATTGGGCACACTTAAACACTCTAAAATTTAAACCTGTTAAAATACAAATTTTGGATGTGTGATTTCGGTAGGCGTAATTTAGTAGTTTTAATTCTCTCCTCATTAATTCTGGATATTCGTGCGTGAAATTCACGCCTACGTGATTTCGTCATGACACCCTGTAATAGACAGTTCTATAATACTAAGGATAAATAGTACAAGTCAAAAACTGTGCTAATATTAGTCTATGCTGTGATGTACTTTTATTGGGTGATGAAGTAACAAATGCCTATTTCCAAATGAAATATATTTTTGAGATTTTTTATTTTGATAGATTGAAAAAGTGATTTATCATTTTAATGATAATGTCGTAAAAAATTTATAAATAATAGCAACTTCACAAATCCTGAAATTATAATATCCCGATATCCCCGGGTCCGTGTCGATTATCGTCATAGGACTGACTGAAAAAGCGCGTTAACAAACAATACGTTGCGGCAGCTGAAACTGAACTGAAAAAGTGCTTCATGGTAATATTATGACTTTATCCGCCATTTCCTGTTGCCGCACGCATCCACCATATCCTGTAGCCGCATTCGCCATACAGGCAGAATCTTTGCTATTCTCTCGCTAGATGTCTTCCATACGTTTCCTGTGAAGCCGCGAGAGCCTTATGCCAAAAGGTTGTTGTAAATAATCCTACAAAGCCAGTTAGTAATAAATCTGCAAATTTTACTGTTAAATTAACGGGCGGCGACTTTGTATTATGAATATTAATTAGTTTTCTTGTGAAAATGTGGAGATTCGAAAATAATGCAAGGCATAAGTAAAATTAAGAAAGGAACCATTGGATGGTTTAGGCATGAAGAGCGAAAGGACGAAGAAAGGAGTGTAAAGATAAAAAAATCTAAATAATCCTTCATAAATACGTAATACGAGAAAACCCATTTATTTAAAATTTGTGATTTTTTACTGTTAAATTAACTGGTGACGACTTTGAATTATGAAAATTAATTAGTTTTCTTGTGAAAAATGTGGAGATTCGAAAATAATGCAAGGTATATTTATAAGTAAAATTAAGAAAGAAACGCTTGCTTGGTTTGGGTATAAACAGCGAAAGGAAGAAGAAAGGAGTGTAAGGAAAAGAAGATTTTTGTAAATAATTCCACATAAATAATACAAGGAAACCCATTTATATATCAATTCGTGATATTTTACTGTTAAATTAACTGGTGACGACTTTGTATTATGAAAATTAATTAGTTTGCTTGTGAAAAATGTGGAGATTCGAAAAGAATGAAGGGTATATATAAATAGACTTATAAAAGTAAAATTAAGAAAGAAACGCTTGCATGGGTTGGGCATGAAGAGCGAAAGGACGAAGTAAGGAGTGTATGGAAAAGAAGATTTTTGTAATTAATTCCACATAAATAATACAAGGAAACCTATTTATTTATCAATTCGTGATATATTACTGTTAAATTAACTGGTGACGACTTTGTATTATGAAAATTAATTAGTTTTCTTGTAAAAAATGTGGAAATTCGAAAATAATGCAAGGTATATTTATAAGTAAAATTAAGAAAGGAACCCTTGGATGGTTTGGGCATGAAGAGCGAAAGGACGAAGAAAGAAGTGTAAGGAAAAGAAGATTTTTGTAAATAATCCCACATAAATAATACGAGAAAACCCATTTATTTAAAATTTGTGACTTTTTACTGTCAAATTAACTGGTGACGACTTTGTATTATGAATATTAATTGGTTTTTTTGTGAAAAATGTGGAGATTCGAAGGCAAGGCAAAAAATGTAAGGCTGATGTGTGTTATCAGTTGTAATTAAGATTAGGAAAGGAACGCTTAGATGGTTTAGGCATGTAGAGCGAATGAAGAAAGAAAGGAGTGTAAGGAGAATATATGACGAGAACATGAATGGTAGAAAAAATTGGGGACGCCCGAGAAAGACAAAAAACAAAGCTAATATATGCGTAGTAAGTGATGCGTAATATCAAAAAACAAAGCTAATATAAGCATAGTAAGTGATGCGTAATATCAAAAAACAAAGCTAATATAAGCGTAGTAAGTGATGCGTAATATCAAAAAACAAAGCTAATATAAGCGTAGTAAGTGATGCGTAATATCAATAAAAAACAAAGCTACTCGTAATATAAGCGTAGTAAGTGATGCGTAATATCAATAAAAAACAAAGCTAATATAAGCGTAGTAAGTTATGCGTAATATCAATAAAAAACAAAGCTAATATAAGCGTAGTAACTGATGCGTAATATCAATAAAAAAGAAAGCTAATATATGCGTAGTAAGTGATGCGTAATATCAAAAAACAAAGCTAATATAAGCGTAGTAAGTGATGCGTAATATCAAAAAACAAAGCTAATATCTGCGTAGTAAGTGATGCATAATATCGAAAAACAAAGCTAATATAAGCGTAGTAAGTGATGCGTAATATCAAAAAACAAAGCTAATATAAGCGTAGTAAGTGATGCGTAATATCAAAAAACAAAGCTAATATAAGCATAGTAAGTGATGCGTAATATCAAAAAACAAAGCTAATATAAGCGTAATAAGTGATGCGTAATATCAAAAAACAAAGCTAATAAAAGCTTAGTAAGTGATGCGTAATATCAAAAAACAAAGCTAATATAAGCGTAGTAAGTGATGCGTAATATCAATAAAGGCTTCTAGAACGAATGAACGAAGAAAGTAGTGTTTGGTGACCAGATCTGAATAGCCTCGTACTTCCCCGAATTCCTCTTCCCCATCTCCTCCCACTCCCCACTATCTTTAGCCTCACAACAGCTTGGGAGCAGTTGGATCTCTTGTGTGGTAGAAGTCGGGACATAATGTGAAGCATAGTGAACAAAATACTTGAGTCGGGTCATATCATGAGTCAGAATAACAGAAGGCTATATACGAGACGATGTATAAATATGAATGGTGCAAGGAGTGTGTGCTAAGACGGAGATGTTTGCGGTTTGACTCTCTCTGCCTATTCTTGCGGGAAACGGCGTGATAGTTAAGGCAGTTAGTTATTCTTACGACGCTGCGTAAATAAGGAAACCCATGTAACCCATTAGTACGGTGGTTTTACAGAATTTATGATTTTCACAGCTAAATTAAGGTTAAAAGTAAGGTTCGTTATAATCTACACGTTCATAGACAGCGCTAATTTAATTATTTAAAAAAAGTACACTTTTTGCTAGTTATGCTTTAAAATATTATTATATATAATTAATATTCAAGAAAGACGTACAGATACATTATTGGATTATACCATCGGTACAATATTGTATTTATATGCCTTTCTAGAAATAATTGCGTTTTTGTGCGTATGTACTGGCGTACACAAATAATTCCTCTTAAGGCGATGCCATACGTAGTAATGCAAAATCATGTGTTTTTGGTTTGAAAATTTGGTCACCTGGAAATGTTTCAGATGCTTTAATTAAATATTGCTAGTAGAATACATTTTCGCCTTTGAAATAATCGAGTATTTTTTAGATAAGTCTTTTTATTAGCCCAGAAAAAAATAATTTATAAGTCCTATGAAAACTGCTTTAAAGTTCAAAATCTCCTACCTACGAACCCATTTTCGGTTATGATTTGATTTTATTTGATTTTAAAAAATTAAATATTTATGCCTGAACATCCACAAAATAAAATAAAAGGCACTTTTTGGCCTTGTTTTTTTCTTGCATAAATCAAAACAGGCGGATGGTGTTAAGCAGGAATTTAAACCTTATCGCCATCTGCGTAAGGGTTGTTATTGATAGCGGCTCAATTTAAAATATTACACGACGTAGTGCATCGCCTTAATATTTCAATACATAAATTGTGAGTGTGTGTTTTCATAAATTAATTAAACTTACGCCATTTTTGAACGCGTAGATTATAACGTGCGTTACGAATTAAATGACTAATTTTGTATTACTCTTTGATTTTTACTGTCAATTTAACTAGGGGTAACTTCGCATCAATGGTGACTACTTGTAGCATTAATATAAGAAGACTTCTACAAAAAATCTTATTAATATCTACATAATATTATGTAAGTATCAATTTATATAAAGGAGAGTGTCTGTGGTAGGCGGGCGGCTTCATGGCGGACACCGGACGAGCGGCGTTTGTTTTATTTTATACAAATCTACAGTTTTATTCGGAGATTGACGAAATTTTGCGTACTTGACTTTCAAAACATGAAAAAGGCGACTGTCTATGTTTGACTTTAAAAAACTCTGTTTTAAGCCCGGACAAAGCCGGGGACAGCTAGTATGTAAATAAAAATAACTGCAAAAAGGTCAATTTTCTTTTATACCTACATTTTAAAAACATACCTCAATAATATTAATACTTATCAAATTATTCGTTTTCCTGTTAAAAACAGGACTGGAGGCCTGTAACCAATGAATTGAAAAAATTCATAACAAACTATCAGTAAAGCACTAATATGTTATGAGGAAGTCGGAAGACGTGTTCTAAAAAATAATTATAGTTTTGCATCTCGTCCATTATATTTATTCGGACAAGGCCGCCTGCGTGAACACGTGTTCACATATATTCCGAATTACTTATATTTTAATAGGAAAAGACCATGCAGTCACATTTTTAACGATACCTTGATAAACAATAAGCCGTACCTACTCATTTTTCTCCGTGCAATAGCAAATTATACTTCTTGATTTCTGTTCTAATTAAAAGCCCATATGAATCTTAAATATATAAATATTGCAGACTTAATATGATAGGGCTTTTTAAAAGGTTTTTTTTATTAATTGTAATTTTAGGAAACCCATTTAGTATTTGTCCAGCCCATCCAGTTTGGAAGAAAACCTATTTACTCTTTAATATTTAACTGGTAACGACTTTGTACCGTAGAGACGACTTCTTGTAGATTTAGGGATTATTTCACAACTTAGCACAGTAAGCTGAAATTACCGCCCCCCGTAGAATAGCGTATATTCCACTGCAGAGTAGCGTATATTTCACTGTATAATAGCGTATATTTCACTGCAGACAAGCGTATATTTCACTGTAGAATAGCGTATATTTCACTGTAGAATAGCGTACATTTCACAGTGGACTAGCTTATATTTCACTGTAAAATAGTGTATATTTCACTGCAGACAAGCGTATATTTCACTGTAGAATAGCGTATATTTCACTGCAGACAAGCGTATATTTCACTGTAGAATAGCGTATATTTCACTGTAGAATAGCGTACATTTCACAGTGGACTAGCTTATATTTCAATGTAAAATAGCGTACTTTAGAATAGGGTATGTTTCAATGTACAATAGGGTATATTTCAATGTATTTATTATTATCCAAAACATAAACATACATACTAATCAAGATAGCATTAGAGCAGTAATAGAAAGTAAAAATAATGGCGCAATAAAATCGAGAAAATAATAATAGGTAAATTTAAGTTGGACACATCCCGCCTCACTAGGCGAACCTGAATTAAGCCAAAGTTTTGAGAAAAAATAATTAATACACTCTCTATGGTTTGCCAATATCACATATAATTTTCATATAAAACCTTTTTCAATGTGATACCGCATAAGACTCCCAACTGCTCCCAAACGTCTGGAACCAGTGAGAATATGGCATCCCCAATTGAAGTATGGAGTGAGGCTGAAGATAATGGGGAGGGGAAGGAGATTGTGAAGAAGAGGGTGGGGCAGTACCTGGCTAGCAGGTCAGATCAGGTCACCAAACATAGTCAAAGCCATTTCAAACAACGTTTCAATTCTGAATGGTTTTCTTACACAAGGGCCATACTGAGAGTATCTGCAACCCTGGAACGTGCGTCAAATATACGATGTATATTGTTTTACATGAGTTATTTGTAAAATAGCACAAATTAATCAAATAAAATTTACTTGCGCACGCCGAATTGAACCTCCAACTTGCTAGTCGAGAGCCTTTATTTACTAGTACCGCATTAATCATCGTCCAACAACCAATAATTTTTTTCGAAATTTAATTTAATTTAATAATTTCCTAGACTTGGGTGAGTTCACTAGTAAGTTGACGATTTTAAATTGATTAAAAGTTTTTATTTGTCTTGTTTCGTCAAGTAAGTATTGTATAGTTTAGGTACGTTGTAATAAAATATTATTTCCTAACTCTCTCATTCAAAATTTAGGCGTATTAGATCTGTCAAAGAATTTATTTATAAAAATCCAAAAATCGAAAGTCATTTAATATATGTAGAGTTTTTAAATATTTATATTGAGGGCTCAGTAGGATTCAGTTAGTTCCCCTGATATGAAAATATCTGGAGTGGGTGAATTATTTCCCATTTGATCTCTGGTTAGTTGACGTGTTGTTCTTGTATTGTTTTGTATTTATTATGCTTATATAATGCACTTGCATAATGTGGATTGACTAGATGATCATATGTGTGGAAGGGTTTAGTTTCTTCCTGTGGGGAAGATTTAACCCGGACATAAAGGCGGAAATTTTTTTTATTTATATATATGTCCGATCCCCACGGATGTGAGTTATTTATAAGTAAGATCAAAAATAATAATCATAACTTATGTATGACTTCTCCACTCCATAGTGAAAAACCCACTTTTTAGCTTCTGTTTTTTCACTCTTTTCTTTTATGACTTTTTAACTTTAATATATATGTTTTAACTTTACAAATTAATATTGTAATTTAAATAACAATTCGAATATGATTTTAAGTCCCTATAAATGCTGATTAATTTCAATCCATTTATTTTTCTAAGTAAGTAAAAAAAAAAAAAAAAACTGTTCTCCATAATGGTATTCTGTATTATTTGTAAAACATTTATGTACTACAGATATAATAACTATTTTATTTATATATGTACGTAAACTTTTAAATGTCACATAGTTAATGTAATAACACTAATAACAATGTATGTAATGGGCGTTTAAATAAATAAAATAAAATAAAAATAAATAAAATAAAAACTGTACGTTACCATTAAAATATTTTTGACAAAACGCTTTGAAAGTTTTATAAAATGTTTTTCTGCTATAAAATTAGCGCAAGATTTTATATTTCTAATTCGATTTTGAATTAGTAACTTCCCGAAGGATTCCTCTAGAAACATCTGAGATTTTAGTAATAAGTTCATCAGAAATAATTAAAATAAACACCACGGAAAGAACACTTTTCTAGGCCTGTCAGGGCAAATTCGATCGTAGGTCCATCCATTACTATAGGCCGCGCGCTGACTTTTGTTTCACACGACTTCATCACTTGTGTCGTTAAGATTCCCACTATATTTTAGAAATTTGCTAGGTCAAATTGAACCGTAGGTCCATCAAATACACAGGGTTGCGTGTCGCATATTTTTGTGCACGACTTCTTCACTTACGTCTTTAAGATTCCAACTTTATTTTAGGGTCTCGTCTTAATCATCATAGGAAACCTATATATCTATATAGGAACCTTTATAGACACCTATATATCAGGAAACCTATTTACTTAGTATATATATTTGTTATTTTTACTGTTGGTTTCACTGAAAATGTTTTTGCATCACAGATCACCGCTTGTACAGTGTATAAGAACAACAATGATACTATAGTTTGATTGTTCCACTATACAATTGAAATGTTGCTTGAAGTGGCTTTAGCCATGTTTGGTGACCAGACTTGAATAGCCAGGAGTTTCCCGACCTTTCTCTTCCCAATATCCTTTCTGTCCCCACTACCTTCAGCCTCACAATATACCCTATTTGGGGACACCATAGTCTCACTGGCTCCATTGCAGACGTTTGGTAGCAGTTGGGACTCTTTGCAATAATTACATAATATTAAAAACAGAATGAAATTCAATTGGAATAGTTTGATCAATTCACCCTAAGTAAGGAAAAATTAAACCTAATTCATACACAGCAAAATATATACTATAAGAGGAAATAAGATTCTTTGTATGTTTGTTTAGTAACCAGTGGCGTAGCTGTAGCATTAACCAGGAATATTGGTTTGACCCTGGTGGAGGGGCAAAAGTGAAGGTGGGATTAGAAAAAGTATTTATACATTTTAAAAAAAGGTGTAATACTTTTACTTAAATCCGTAATCTATGTATGTTACGCTCCTAGTTGTCTTTCGGCAGGTGGATCGGACTCCAGCCACTGAGCTACCAACGCAACCTTCTAACCCTCTTGTCTCATACACCAAGTGGTAGATAATATCAGTATAGCCCACCACCACCACCCACCCACCAAACACAAGATATGAATAGAAATAGGTATTTTGCAAACCTTCCTCTTGCCCATCTCCTTACCCATCCACAATAAGGAAAAGGGGGGGGAGAGTTAAGTGGGACGAAACCTGACGAAAACTTTCGTCTACTGATCTCCTTCTCCTCCAACTCCTTTTAGCCTCGCGATGATGTTTCCCGATTCGGGATATCATAGTCCTTCTAGCTCCAGGCTATTTGAACTCTTGTGCAGCTCCTGAGCCCTCCTTGAACAACATCCCACCTACCCTCAGGCCTCCCCACTTGCCAGTTCTACATTTCCCTCTCCTGGTCAAGTTCCCTCTGCCTATAATTCGACCAGATATTATTTATTGGTTGCGAGCAAGTCCATCCGAAAGCGGCGCTGGCTGCACCCAGTTTCGGCATCAGGCATCAGGCATCCGGGGTCCGGCGTCCAGAATTCGGCCAGCCGATGCCCGATGGCCGGCCACATAATCGAAACAGACATTAAGCACTCTCGCGCATAGCGGACGGGTAATTAAAAACGGCGGAATCTCGCCGTCGACTTTCTGCCGGGCGCGTTTTTTCCCCGCACGGGAATGGAGGCCGAACCCGCAGCATCTTCGTCCCTTGTCGGCCCGGCGTTCCGGGAACCGACAAATGACGACCGTCCGCCGAATGCCTGTTCGGCCTGTTCGGGTATGTCCGGAATGTCAATTTACAGAGTCTCTCGGCTTCGTCGAATGCTTGTTGCTTCTAGTTCATCAAATCTGGCTCGTCAAATGCGTCGCTACTTGTTAACAGAACTATCCCAAACAACAATTACATTACATTTACTAATAAAGACCAGACCCACTCTCAAAAAGCTTCTTGGTTTTGTAGGATGCTTGCCGCTTCTAGATTGTCAAATCAGATTGTCTATCAAATGCGTCGCTACTAAATTGGTGACAGAACTATCCCAAATAACAATTACATTACGTTTTCTTCTGAAGACCCGAACCAGTCACAAAGGCATTTTGAGTTTGTCGGATGCTTGTTGCTCCTAGTTCATCAAATCAGGCTCGTCAAATACGTCGCTACTTGTTAACAGAACTATCCAAAACAACAATTACATTACGTTTACTTATGAAGAACCGAAACAGTGAGAAAGGCATCTTAGGTTTGTCGGATACTTGCTGTTTCTAGTTAATCAAATCAGGCTCGCCAAATTCGTCGCTATGTGTTAACAGAACTATTACATTACGTTTACTAATGAAGATCCGAACGAGTCACAAAGGCATTTTGGGTTTGTCGGATGCTTGCTGCTTCTTTAGTTTAGTTATCGGATGCTTTTTGATTTTAGTTCGATAAAATAGGTTCGCCAAATGCATCTTTATTTGTTGACAGAACTATCCCAAATAACTATTAAATTACATTTACTTATGAAGAACCGAACCAGTCACAAAGGCATCACGGTTTTGTCGGATGCTTGCTGCTTCTGGTTCAATAAATCAAGCTCGCCAAATGCGTCCCTACTTGTTGACAGAACTATCTCCTACAACTTTAACCACATCCAATTTCAATAAAATAAATATTACACGAAGTTAATACACAGTCAAATATTACAAAACAGGAGCTATGACAAAATAGGGCACAAAAACAATAAAGATAATGGTCAAGTCAATAAAGGAACAAGGTTTTGATGGATTTCACGACTTCTGTAACATCAAAAAATTCAAGGTCCTGACTTGAGTTAACAAGCTTATTTTTTAATACATTTACAAGCACACGTCTTTGTCAGTATCATTGGCTTTGTCGGATGATGTCTGATTCTTTCTTCTAGTTCATCAAGTTCTTCAAAATGCACAACTTTGATGAATGTGCTTCAAAATGTTAATAAACTCTCTCCATCTTCTTTGTTTTCATTTAAATTAAATATTTTGTCTTTTAACGCGGACACGTCACAAAGCTCAGAAAAATAAAACAAGCTCCTGGCCACGCCAAGTTTCAGGATCCAGAACATCTGAAGGCATACTGATTGATCCACGTTAACCTCTGCGTCTTTCTCATTAACTATATTAAACTAGTAGACCCCGCATTGCTTCACTATTGCTAATGTGTTTTCCGGACGTCTTCGACCACTGTATAACACAATGTTAATTTTGATTTTAATTTGATTTCTTATCTCATTCCGGTACAGAGATATTGCGTTAAGTATTCCTCGGGCGTCTCCGACTTCTTTTACCATTCAAACCACTCTCTAAACAGCCCTGACACCAATAAAAACAAACTTTGAAATTTTCAGCGATATTGGTTGACTACATTTTGAAATTAACGAGCGCAAACATACGCAGACTGAATTTTTATGTATTAAGAAGACTCTTCTATCTTCGTCGAACATCACAGCGGTGCTGCCAAGGTGTGTTATATATGTGAGGATATTGTGTCAGCGCTTTATTAGCAGCAGACACATACCCGGATGGATGACGAACCTCGTGTTGGAACTGTTGGTGGACTCTCTCGTTGCAGCAGCTGGTCCAGTTTCTTCACCACCTAGGATTCTTGCTGCAGAGTCTCCATCTTCTATCTTCATGTCACCTGTTCCTGTTCTTCATTCTACTTTACTTAACTTCACTTTATTTTGATAATATTTATATTTTTTGCAATACCTGCATCAACTGTAAAGCGCCCCTGAGGTGATAACTCACAAAAGCGGCGCTATAAAAACTGTCCAATTATTATTATAGCGGTGTTTCAAAGGAACATCTCAGTGATCTCTTAGATCTTCAGCTTCTCACATGACCGTAAGAGAAAATCTTAGATAATCTGTTCGTCACCAGTGACCTTTTGTTAATTCATGCCTTTTTTAATATCTTCGCTCTGTTTGTTTAAACGACTGCTTGTCATAACTATTCGATGACGCGATGAGAAAAACCTTGGCGGTCTCCCTTGGGTAGATTTTAAATGCTTGTAAATGGGGTGAGCTAAATTTACCTCTACCAGAAGGCTACGGCGACGATAGAACGAGATAATGATGTTAAGATGGTATGATAGAACCAAGAGTTTTTTCTTTCTCCTCTTCTTTTTTTTGGGGAACAAGACAAATGAATTAAACAAAATCGCCGCGGTTTGAACCCACGACTATTGGATTCATAGTCGAGAGCCTTACTCCTCGACCACGAAAGCCGTCAAAATATTAGTGTAATAAATAGATACAAAGTTTAATCAGCACATAAAAAAAAAACTCGGACGATAAACACAAATGAGACAACTGGTACAAATCCGGACAGGAATATGGCGAGCCTACGTAAGTGCGTCGTTATTTGTTTAGCCAGGAAGGCTTGGATATTAAATAAATAATATGACTTCGTTAGTGACGTCGGTGTAATGTTTTCTTAATTGCGTTCAATTGTCCGTATGACGGACGGTTCTCGCTTCAAACCTTCAAATATAAGGACAACGGCTATAAAAAACAGAATAAAGAACGCCTGTATGATGTTGATATAAAAACCCGTTTCATAAATATATATTATTTACTAAACGATTTTGAATAAAACCATCTGGTTTACCTGTCATAAGACGATATGGTTATTTGAAGGGGGTGATCGCTAAGCAGACAATTTATAAATATATACAGAGTGTCCGGAAACTAAGGGTACAATTAGGAAACTAATGAATCTACTAATAATTTTTGCGGTGAAACTATTTCTTTATAAATGTGCCGAAAAGTGCAATACGATTAATAGGCACATTTTATTTTAAAAACACTTTAAGGAGAAGCTTAATGCCAAATCAGTATTTTGACTAATCTTTATAACAATTGGTTTACATTGTGAATACCAAAGATATTAGAACGAGATATGCTATGTTGGCCGCCGGATCGTAGGCGGAGTACTAACTAATTAGGGTACTTTGAACGGTATCGGGACGTGTACGCACAGAAATCTGTTCTATGTATTAGTGCGGATACCTTAGCGATGTCTTAGCGTAAGCGAAGGTGTGCAGTAGTATTGGTGAACAAAACCGGCGACACTCGGCAAAGCCATTCCACACAGTATGAACTGCTCATAGCACATCTCGTTCTTCTAATATCTTTGGTGAATACCAAAAAATATGCTTTAGATAAATTGAAAGTTTTCCTATCGTTTCGTTTGAGTAGAATACAAATAAAAAAAATTACTCAATAAAAAATATAAATTTAAAGTGCTAAAAAAATTTGTTTTGTCAAAAGAAATGTATGAGCGCAAAAAGAAAACAAGTTTTTGAAAATACAGTATTATAGCTAAGATTTTCTGTGACAGTTTCACTTGATTAACTTTTTTGCTTTCTTATAAAATTATTTACATAATAAATAATAACCAGTTTTGTGCTTGAAATCGAACGTTTCTAGACTCCGTTTGTCAAGCGATTTTAATGCATATTACCTACAATATAAGGTATACCAAGAATATACACATGTTTGGCTTGTAGCTTCCTCTTAATCAGTTAGCTAACAATGAGAAACAACTATTTTAGTAAACGGAAGAGAGAAATAAAGCATTTTATGAGCTTAAGATTGGACTTTTTTATTTTCAAGTAAATCGGAATCGACGTCGAAATTTATTATCTCAAATTTGAAAAAAACGTTCCGCGGTTTTTGCAAAACAGTTTCATGGCTTCTCTACGTGATGTAGAATAACCCAGTTTTCGTTTGTGCCACTAGTTTCCGTACACCGCGTATTTGGAAATACTTAACTTGATTGCCTGTGGGGTTTTATTTTATTTTTTAATCTCATCTGGCTGGGGCCAATGATGACATCCCCAATTGGGGTGTGTTGTGTGGATTAAGAGGATGGGAAGAAGTATTAGAAGAAGAAGAGGAAGGTGAGGAAGTACCTGGCTATTCACATCTTGTCACAAAGCAAAGCTTCGATCATGAATATTGCTTTTCACCAGTGCGATTTTGACAGAATGCCCCTCTCTGAAATGTTGCAAATGTACCTACAGCACAATATTTTTTGAATAATTGAAAGTGAAATTACACAAATAACACGTCGGAATTCGAATCCGTGATCTCCGGATTCGTGATCGAGGACCTTACCTTGGAAGGAAGAAGAAGATTGGCTTTATACCAAACACAAAAATCAAAAACAAAAATTAAAATCAAATAAAAAATAAATAAAAAAATTCGAATTCAAATCAAAAACTCAAATCAAATTAAAATTAAAATCAAATCAAAAATAAAGAAAAAATCATTTAAATCAAATAAAGTAAGAATTGTTTATTGAGAAACCGGACCATACTTAGAAGGTGTCCTTGCGGTTAGGGTTTGCAAAACGCGCACTTTTTTCAAATCCTGCGGGATTGCGGGTTATAATTTAGAAATTTTGCGAGGAATTAGGGGTATTAAATTGAAATAATGCCAATATTTCATAAAAATTCTTTTATTATTTTACTTAACTAACTAACTATCACGCCGTTTCCCAGCAGGAGTAGACAGAGAGGACGGACCGCCATTCACATTCATCTCTTCTGTTATTCTGACTCTTGAAATGGCCCGACTTAAGTATGTGATTCACATGGTCGTGCCATGTCTTCCTCGGGCGTCCCTGACTTCTGCTACCATTCACATTTTTGTAATGTATTCTTATCTTTAACTAGTATATTATAAAAAGTACATTGAAAATGTAATACACATAGTAATTCATTTTAAGAAGACTTTTTGTTTTAATCATCTTTGGTACTAGTAATATTATGAAAAGATATCGAAGTATAGTTAGTGGGATAACTCTGATCCGTTCTCAAAAAGGGACATCTCTTTCTTCAAAACCGATTCCGGGACTTGAAGTTTCCTTTCCTTATACCATCTAGTTCAGTTCCTCTTTTATTCTCTAAGATTGACCACTGCTTATTTCATTCATTATTACTCTCAGCTTCTTCCCCTCCCACTACCTTCAGTCTACACGTAGAAAACTTACTAATATGAAATATTTGTTAGAAATCTGGCCAAATCATTCGTTCTCCTGTAAAAAACGAGACTAAACGCCTATAAAGAATCGTTTGACCAATTTAATTTTTAAAAAATTATCAATAAAGCACCAATATGTTATGAGTAAGTCGGAACACATGTTCTTTAAGGCAATGCCATACGTAGTAATGCAAAATCATGTGTTTTTGGTTTGAAAATTTGGTCGCCTAGAAATGTTTCACATGCTTTAATTAAATACTGCGAGTAGAATACATCTTGGCCTTTGAAATAATCGAGTATTTTTTAGATAATATTTTATAAGCCCAGAAACAAATAATGTATAAGGCCTATCAAAACTACTTTAAAGTTCTAAATCTCCTACCTACGAACCCATTTTCGGTTATGATATTATTGTATAATGTGGCAAATTAAGTTATTTATAAAATGATCGAAAAAAAATTAAATATTTATGCCTGAACATCCACAAAATAAAATAAAAGGCACTCTTTGGCCATGTTTTTTTCTTGCATAAATCAAAACAGGCGGATGGTGTTAAGCGGGAATTTAAACCTTATCGCCATCTACGTAAGGGTTATTATTGATAACGGCTCAATTTAAAATATTACACGACGTAGTGCATCGCCTTAAAATAATAATATTTTAGAATTGAACACATTGAAACACATTGAACACGTGTTCAGATATATTCTAAATGATTAATATTTTATTAGGAAATGGTCACGCAATCACACTTTTAACATTATCTTATAAAAAGCCATACTCATTTTCTCCGTGCAAAACACCTCAATTGGGGATGTGATAGTCTCACTGGCTCTCCACGGTTGGGAGCAGTTAGGACTCTTGCACATAAAAAAATATTAAATTTTCCGCAACACGCAAATCAAAACAGCATGTTTTAAATGAAAATGAAGTTGTTTTTAATTTCATTTCCACAATCCCGCAAATCATCATGTATTGCTGAAATCCCAAATTGCGGGATTGCAAACCCTAGTTGCAGGCCTCCTTTCACTTTCAAAGTGAACAAACTAGTCCGTCCTCTGCAACCACAATCATTATTAGTATTTATATGGGGAAGTAGAGGAGAAAGAGGGTGGTTGGGAAGTACCAGGCTATTCAGATCTGATCACCAATAAATCTAGGATGCCATCGTAAACATCTATTAAAAAACCAATCCATCGCGTGAATAAAGTGAGTAGTGTAAATTTAAATTTGTTTCTCTAGGTAAGAGTCGTCGCAGACATCATTAATGGCGCTTAGATTAGGGATTAAAATAATTAAGGTAATTTACAAATCAAATAAAACATACTTAGTTTGTTTTTTGACGTTTTAAAAAAGTCATTGGAGAAGAATATAATTCTAATAAATCTAAACCAAAAGTGAAACAGAACAATACCATGTAAATAAAAATCGGATGTAGGTATATATCCGAAACACTATCAAGGTTACAAGCCAATTCTGTAGAAATTTATAATCATTCACAAAGATTGCTGCCAAAAATGCTGCAATATGATATTATTAATTCTGAATTTGAAATGTGAGATCGTATTAAAATTAGATTTCGATGGTCGAATAGTTAATGACCTTGTCCCAGTATAACAGAGATCCTGGGTTCGATTACCAATTGAAACCGTTATCTTTTTATGTTTCTATCTGTTTCATGTTTTGTTTAAATTTAATGGTGTTAACTTCTTTTTCAATAATATAGGTATTACGTTGATGAATATTACCCTCAAAACCCTCTTTAATTGTAACAATTCTAAGACTGAACATTTCAAACACTCGTTTGTACCTAGATTACATGAAATTAGTAATAGGTACGCAGATGTAGCGGATCTGTTTAACTGCACAGAAGCTAGGTACAAAAATGCTTTAATATCATATCTTTTAAATCATGACCAATAAAATGTAAGTCTACTCATACTTACGTAAAAAGTCAAAAAACTATTTATATAAAATGAACTGCCTGGGGCAACTGAGGAAACTTGGGTCAATAAAAATAGTCAATAAGTTGAACCAACAGCTTGATTGGCACTTACCTACTTGAAACCAAATCCTGAAAATAAATGCATACATTTTAGCTATTGTAATATATTATATCATGTATCTATACTATCATATATTTCAATCAATACTAATCTAACCTAGTCTACCTATAAGTTTTGCATGTACTTGTATCTCTAACTTTTTATATCCATCTAGAGTTTCTGATAATTGTATATTTTCTGATGTCACTGTTTGTAATTTACTGTATATGGTATATTTTTATTAAAATAAATAACAGTTGTTAAAAAAAATTATTCCACTAAACTAAATTGATGTTTAAAAAACGTTAAAAAAAATTCACCCACTTCTCTTCTAACTTTCAATGGAAGGTATAACATAAAATCTATTTCAGTCTTTAAGCCATTGAAAAACCTTCCGTGGATAAAGTAAGAAGTGTAAATTGAAAAACCAGGCCTTACCTAGAAGAGGTGTCGTTGCAGGCTTCTTTAATGTTGCTAGTGGGAACGAACTTAAGAACTAAGCTCACTTATAAAGCGAGGAAAAACTAGTCCGTCCTCTGCAACGCAATCATTATTATTATTGTCACAAGTAAGCAGTTACTTCACCTTGGCATTTGTCGCGACGCTTATATATATGACTGAGGATGCAGCACAGTAATGAAAATTATTGTTATAGTGCACTGAAGAAAAATCCAATAAAAGTGTGTTGTGGCCGTGTCCTTCTGTCCGAAATAAACTTATTTTTTCCTTAATTAATCAACCATTTTCAAATAACGACCTACCTTGTTGAGTTGTTACAATCCTTGACTATAAATCCCGAAGTTACGTGTTCAAATCTCGGCGTAAAAAATATTAATTTGAAAATATAATATATATTATATTAGCGGCACGTTTCTAAACCAGGAAAATAATAATGTGTCTCTTTAAGAGGAGAAAATTCATTAAAATAAAGCAGAATCTTCATGACGTAAGTGAATAAAAATATGAGATGCCCTGGAATATTGGACAGACCTGTCGTTAAATTTTCCCTATCAAATCTCTAAAATATAGTGGGAATCTTAACGACATAAGTGTTGAAGTCGTGTAAAAACAATAATCTGTGCGTGGCCCGTACGGTCGACTTTGCCCCAGCAGGCCTAGAAAATCGATATTTCTAAATAATTAATTAAAATCGATATTACTAAAATCTAAAATGTTTCTAGAGGGATCCTTCGGGAAGTTACTAATTCATCGTCTGGAAAAAAATAAAATCTGTTGCTTACAGCTAATTTTATAGTTTTATAAAATGTTTTAACCGTTTTACAAAAAATATTTTAATGGTAAGGTTTTGTTTTTATTAATCTTAATCATAAATAACTTACATCCATAACGATCCCTCTGCGTTCATCAGAAATAATAAAATCGAGCAAACCCCCGGTCTTAGAGTCTTAGAACTCTGGCATTTGGACCATTGTAGTTCAAAAAGACTTCAGAAAGTTGTAGACTTCTTGTGTATTTCCGCTTTGCAATAAAATCCAAATAAATGGAATTTATTAATAGGGAAATAAGCCTTCAAATTTATTTTTAGAAATAAACAATTGTTGAAATATGTAAACTTTTAAATATATATTTTTTAAATGGCTACCTTGTTTTTCCATCCCATCACTGAACTTAAATTACGGTACAAAATACACATATTTTTAGACAAATGTATTATAAACATTAGACTTACCGCACTTTTTTGTCGTTGGATATAAAAAAAAACATTTTTATAAATTTCAGAAAAAAATATGAATCTTTTTTGCGGTCTGAAGCATTGGTTTAATAGACGTGCACATTTCAATTCCAATATAGTTAACTTCAGGATTTAAATATAATGTTTTCTCTTTCTAACACCGTTTACATCATATTTCTCACTATAATAGTAAGGGAGACACAATGATTTTTACTATACCAAAAGCGAACAAATTGCTCTACGGGTAATCTATGAAATTCGTACGTTCTGTAAATTGCTAAATTCTATGAAAAGTTACAATAAGTTCAAGCACAGTGTGTTTTATTTATTTGTACACTTTGAAGGGTAGGACTAATTCGCGTGGATTTTTCGTTTCGCAAAGTGTTAGATATCCTATGATTATGAAAATGATTCTCTTTTTATATTGAAATTTCCCAATCCTCTATAATTGTTTACTTTTCAGAATGATAGATTGGAGTCATTGTTGTATCTAGTTGTCTGTAGTAAGTCTTTACTGAAGGCTGGAGGGGTAATTATCAAACCCTTCATTATTTTCTGTTGGTAAAGAGAGAACACTCAGGAATTGTTAATTATAAAGATTAACATCAAAATAAATTAAATTTTAAATAAACTGATTTTAAATCCTTTTCAAACAAGAATTTCATTTATATCATCTTGACTTTGATTTCTTGATGATTACATCAACATTTTTTTTCAGTTAGCAAAATTTGTTATTTTGCTGCTTTCCATATAAAAAATTTAAATTTACAGATTACGTATAACCTGATTTACATGTCTCTAGGTGGGAACTCAACGCATTAGTTCACTAGGCTACGTCTAAATCTTAAATTTGAACAGGAATAAAAATTCAAAGCAACAATATGTTTAATTAAATGAATATAACCAACTTTATTTTGCAAACTGTCTATTTATCTATTTAAATAAAAACGTAAATGTTTGTATGTTCAAAATCTAAAATCTTCGCCGATTGTTTTGTAATTTTAACACAACGTTGCATTCCCATTCACAAAGATGTCATCTGTGACAGGTACAAAACATCCTTTTTTAAAACACAGCGCCATATGTTGGACAAAAATATTTTTTTGAAAAACAGCGCAATCTGTTGGACGTAAAAGCAACACGCGCTATTGTTTCTCTATCTGCGCAGACAGAGTGAGCCACAGCAATGCGTGACAGGGTGCAGAAAGTTTTTAATAAAAAATATAAGACACACTAATAGACCATAAAAAAAATAATTGCGTAATTTGTACAGCGCCGTTTTTTTTGAAAAATCACCTCAAGGGCGCTGAAATAAGCATTATTGAATTATTGAATTATTATTATAAAAAAAACTTTAATAAATTAAAACAACAGAATCAAATTCAAACTTAATTTAAAATGGCGCCACAAAGTAATTTTGCAACTATTGAAGAAGCAACAATATTTTGTTGGGGAAAATTCATAGCACGTTCCTTGTAGGCATGTTTTTTGGATTTCTTCTAATGAAATACATCCACAATCACCTGCTATAATTACCCATCCTTCTCCCGCTGGGTTTTACCGACCATGACGACTGTGTTAATACCAATAATGGTGTGAAATCAACTTATGTATTCCCCATACATTGTGCCTATGTAGGTATACTTCCTATACCCTTGGTTATAATACACATCCTGCCATTACTACCTTTGTAATAGATGTTTTAAATTTATATTTGTTTTATTTTTTTCATACTGATTCCCATATGAAAACTATATCGGGACCCATATATAGGTATATAGAACTAGTAGATCCAAAATTATTTTTAATTGCAACAAAAATATCAGGATTGAGTCATTTAGATACACGCTTATACCTAGATTGCATGCAGTTGGCATTTTTTTCTCAGAAGTAGTAGATGTGTTCAACTGCACGGAACATAGTTATGAGAAGGCTATAATAACATATCTCAAATACAATAATCAATGTCAGGAATGATAATATTCTTCAGCATGGCTCCTATATCATATTTTACTAAATCTAAACTATTTACTCCAGTATCTTATAGTAATATATGTATTATTTTATCAAAAATTATTATTTCTTACCCATAAGTATTACTGAATCACTGGGAGCCCTGAATTGTTAATGCCAAGTTGGGATGCCTACTCAGCTATTCCAAGTACAATTAATTTTGTGGGTAACAATAAACTCACTACTGACTATTATCATAGACACCTCATACTTCGACTTATGACAGGTCTTATACAAGCCTAGTATAAATTAGTTCAACTATTGTTACACTGGTATATATTTCTTTTGAATTATGCATTGTCTTAGCACTTATATTAATAACTGCATCACTTGCAATAGTGTTTTTGTGTATACATTAATTGTTCTTTAATGTATTGCTATTATTATCCTGTTTACCAATGTACGCTTATAATTCGATTATAACTGTATTGTAAAAGCCATTTTATGGCGTTTGAATAAATAAATAAATAAACATTAAAATAACAATCTTTATATGATAATTATTTTCATACTTACGATTTCATATAGATAGTTGCCATTAGAGGAGAAATAAAATTTAGAGACAGTATTAATCCACAAAAAATGGCAACACGTTACACATGAAACGATAGATCACATGAAAGTTTAATTTTATTTGATTCATGCAATAAAAATTGTTCAGTATTGCATATTTTAGTATTATTGTTCAGTATTGCATATTTTAAAATTGTTCAGTATTGCATATTTTAGTATTACTGTTCAGTATTGCATATTTTAAAATTGTTCAGTATTGCATATTTTAGTATTATTGTTCAGTATTGCATATTTTAAAATTGTTCAGTACTGCATATTTTAGTATTATTGTTCAGTATTGCATATTTTAAAATTGTTCAGTATTGCATATTTTAGTATTACTGTTCAGTATTGCATATTTTAAAATTGTTCAGTATTGCATATTTTAGTATTATTGTTCAGTATTGCATATTTTAAAATTGTTCAGTATTGCATATTTTAGTATTACTGTTCAGTATTGCATATTTTAAAATTGTTCAGTATTGCATATTTTAGTATTATTGTTCAGTATTGCATATTTTAAAATTGTTTAGTACTGCATATTTTAGTATTATTGTTCAGTATTGAATATTTTAGTATTACTGTTCAGTATTGCATATTTTAAAATTGTTCAGTATTGCATATTTTAGTATTATTGTTCAGTATTGCATATTTTAAAATTGTTCAGTATTGCATATTTTAGTATTACTGTTCAGTATTGCATATTTTAAAATTGTTCAGTATTGCATATTTTAGTATTATTGTTCAGTATTGCATATTTTAAAATTGTTCAGTATTGCATATTTTAGTATTACTGTTCAGTATTGCATATTTTAAAATTGTTCAGTATTGCATATTTTAGTATTATTGTTCAGTATTGCATATTTTAAAATTGTTCAGTACTGCATATTTTAGTATTATTGTTCAGTATTGAATATTTTAGTATTACTGTTCAGTATTGCATATTTTAAAATTGTTCAGTATTGCATATTTTAGTATTATTGTTCAGTATTGCATATTTTAAAATTGTTCAGTATTGCATATTTTAGTATTACTGTTCAGTATTGCATATTTTAAAATTGTTCAGTATTGCATATTTTAGTATTATTGTTCAGTATTGCATATTTTAAAATTGTTCAGTATTGCATATTTTAGTATTACTGTTCAGTATTGCATATTTTAAAATTGTTCAGTATTGCATATTTTAGTATTATTGTTCAGTATTGCATATTTTAAAATTGTTCAGTACTGCATATTTTAGTATTATTGTTCAGTATTGAATATTTTAGTATTACTGTTCAGTATTGCATATTTTAAAATTGTTCAGTATTGCATATTTTAAAATTGTTCTGTATTGCATATTTTAGTATTATTGTTCAGTATGGCATATTTTAGTATTATTGTTCAGTATTGCATATTTTAGTATTATTGTTCAGTATTGCATATTTTAGTATTATTTCCCGGCCAGGCTGCCCCTGTGTTATAGCGGGTGAAGTTTTCAGAATAAAGTTTTTCGTGATATTCATACATTAATTGTTAATACATTTTGACGCCATCCTTGGTCGAGGCTTAGTAAGGCTCTCGACTAGCACGCTGGAAGTCGCGGGTTCAAATCCTGGGGTGCGCAAGTAAATTTTGTTTGATTAATTTGTGTTATTTCACAAATTACTCATTTAAAATAACATATAGTTTATTTGCGGCACGTTCCAGAGTGGATGATTCTTTCAGTAGGGCCCTGGTGTAAGACCACCATTCAAAATTGAAACGTTTCTTGAAATGGCTTTGACCGTGTTTGGTGATCCGATTTGAATAGCCAGGTACTTCCCCACGTTATTCTAATCCGTCTCCACTACCTTCAACCTCAAACAGATGCCATAGTCTCACTGGCTCCGAACGGTTGGGAGAAGTTGGGACTCTTGTGCAGTATCACGTAAAAAAAAAAGTATATTTATATATATAATTATAGTTATAAATATTTTATATGAAAATTGGTGAAAGATATATAAAAGGAGATTGGGTGGTTGGAGTGTAGAACGGATGGGTGTTAAGATTGAAATGTATTGAAATTATTTAAATGCATTGTCATTGACTTATAATTTGTCAAAAAATATCTTTCCAACAACTGTAATACACGTTCAAAATCAATAATAAACACATATTATAGTCTTTTATGTCAATATTTTAAATACAAAACGAAACAAACACGCATTATTTCCACATAATAGAGTGACGTAAAACAATGACAGACGAAAAAAATCAGATAATGTCCGCCATTGTTTTGCCAAACTGTTCGAAAATCGGTGCTAAAATTGAAGGCCCTTTTTCCGTCACGAATCCATATGAAAATATGACCATTTGCAAACTGAGCGATAAAAATTACCGTTTGAAACGCCAGTTGAGGTTGATTCAAACAACACAAATTTTGGATTGTGTGTATTGGTGCACCTTTCATTGTACCCACTTCTGATAAATGAAAATGACATCACTAAAAATAGCGTTTTTCTAATATCATTTTTGATCACGTCTATATATTATTTAGAGCAAAAAAGGGACGACGAGCATAATATGCGAGAATTTATTCTTTTTTTTTAATGTTTTACGGTTTGATCTTTCCAAACAATTGCACCAGAAGTAAGGAAAACATGACCTTACTTTGAGCTCAAGGACACGCCAATAACACACCACTTTATATTTATTTTATTCAATGGCTTAAAATAAGACCATTCAAAGTTATTATAGATGTGAAATAATTAAAATCTATTGATTTTAGTAGATATGTATTATACCGATTTTTTCTCGATTAATGAATAATTAATAATTTATTTTTTTTAATCTTCAAAAGTCCCCGCACGCCACTGTCAGCGCTTACAGTGGTTAAACGCGGCCGGTGCATAGTTAACGCTGCATAGTTGAGAATGCGGCCCCGAGTTAATTTCGCGGAAAAGGTGCTACGAAAAAGTAGTTCCCGTCGCGAAAAAAATCTCAACTCACCTACCCACTAGTATGAAGGCCTAACCCGCCACTGGCAGAAGGGGTACTTAACCCAACATGCGTCGCCATGGCAACAGTGGAAATTACTTAGCATTTTACTTTATAACTAGTAGTTCTGTGAACAATAGACTTCACGTGATGTTGATTACTCCGACGGGTCGCAACGCTCATGCGCTCTGGCGGAATAAAATGGTACTATGAAACACGGCTACCATCTTCACAGGATTAACCAAAGACGGATAACACAAACAATTTTACAGAAAGATGAGTTTGTTTGTTGAAGTGTTGAAGTTAAAATAGGTCGGTTTCACAAAAAAATAAATATTTAACCTACAAATCACATAAAGCAATAACTGCTATAAGCTGGAAACCCATCATTAATTTGGTTGGCGAATATGTGTACCGGCGCCCAGGGAACCATTTATTGCATAACCAACATCTCTGTTGTAGCTCACGCTTAAGTCCTAGGTTCAATTTCTAGATGCAAACGTATTTTTTACTGATTTTTCCGTTTTCAAATTCTGATTCTAGTCTAGAGCCGGCTCATGTAATCGATTTGAATAACTGTGTTCATAGAGCGTTTTTTATACCGTTTACTTTCGCGTCATATATATTCTACTTGCGCTCCTCTCTTCGTTCATTCGCTCTACATATCCAAACCATCTAAGCGTCACTTTCTTAATCATATTCATTATGTTTTGTTTTTTTTTTATTTCACAAGGTCCCAACTGCTCTCAACCATCTGGAGCCAGTGAGACTATGGCATACCCAAATTTGGGGGAAAGACGTGAGGGAAAAGTAAGGTGGGGGATTACCTGGCTATTCAGATCTGCTCACCAAACACGGCTAAAGACATTTCAAGCAATGTTACAACTTTGAATGGTGGTCTTACATGAGGGCGATACTGACAGTATCTTCCACTCTGGAACGTGTCGCAATTATAGTGCATATTATTTTTATGAAATAACACAATTATTTGAACAAATAAAATTTACTTAGGCAAGCCGGGAATTGAACTTGCGACCTTCGGATTGGTAGTCAAGGGTGTCGACCACGAAGGCCGTCTTACGGAGAACGCTTACATCAGCTTTGTATTGTTTTCGGATCTCAACATATGCAACACGGTTTGTACATGCTTTTAGCATATCATATGCCTCGGGGACCTCATTTCCACAGCATTCAGTCTCTTTTCTTCCTTACTCTGCCAGTCACGTGCCTCACTGCTATAATACAGGGTTTTCCAATAAGAGGTGTTATTTTGAATAGCCCGCTATTTCGGTAGATGTTACTTTTGAACCTGTCATTTTTTGACATTTGACAAGTAAAAACTACGTAATTAATAAAAAAATAACTATATACGCTTCAACAACGCATTGAAATTATTAAAATTCACTTGAGTGAATCAAATACAAATCATCTTGAGTGATGAGGCCCATTTCCACCTCGGTGGCTTCGTCAACAAGCAAAATTGTCGCATCTGAGACTCGGAAAACCTAAAATTTATTGTTGAAAAGCCTCTCTATCCTCAATGTGTCACTTTTTGGTGAAGTTTATGGTTCGGCGGAGTCATTGGACCATACTTTTTCGAAAATGAGGCTGGAGCAACAGTTACGGTGAATGGATCGCTACCGAGAGATGATTAATGATTTTTTGTGGCCGAAATTGGATGGTATTGATCTGGACATCGTTTACTTTCAACAAGACGGCGCTATGTGCCACACAAGCAATGAAACCATTGATCTTTTACGATTGAATATCAAAATAACACCTCTTATTGGAATACCCTGTACATCAGAGCTGCAGGTGTATCAGCACTCCATTGGTTGGCCAACTGTTGGCCTTACTTCTTTTTACAGCTTTTTATCAGCGACCAACTCAAATAACATACCGTAAGTATTAAGCTTTAAAATTAAAATAGAAAATACTAGCTCACGTGTACCCGGCGTTGCTCGGAAACTTTTCTCTACTTTCTATAAATATAATATGCTTATATATTATATATGTATATATATAAACCTTCGGGAAAAAATTCTCTAAATGATAGTGAAAACTCTGTCAAAATCTATTATGTAATTATTAACTAAGGAACTATACGCACAAACAGACAGACGCGGATGGCGACTTTATCTTATACTATTTAGCGATTATTTAGCAAAAGAAATTCACAATTTGCTTTTTCAAATATTATGCAAAAAGGGATAGCAAAATTTTTCGTACCCATTGACCCCTCGGATTCACCAAGAATAACGACACTCGTTAAGGGTTATATTCGTCTATGCCATAAACGGACGGGTTCTCTTCCGCTACCGAGAAATCAATAAGCAGCCAACAAGCAACACTCGGCCATAATTACACAAAAATATTTCCCGACAATAATAATTAACCGGCAGTTCGCACATTATTTCTCACAATTTGTAATTCATTATTATGCGGAATAAGAAGAAGTTATACCTAATTAAGTGTTATTACGTGCTTTTTAAAGCCGACGATATTATGAAGTTGGAGAGAGCGCTTGGAAATGTGAATTTATAGAGGAACCAGAAGAAAATCAGAAAATCACCTTGGTGCAAGATGAAGAAAATAGAATTACTGTCATATGATTTGGGATTTTAGTTTCCGTCACTGTCCATAGATGGCTCTGGTAAAGTAAGTAACTAGTCGGTAAAGTAGATCGCTTATTTTTTTATTTGTAAAACTGAATGAGTAAAATGTTAAATGTAATATTTAATTATTGAAGAATCAAACGAAAATCTAAAACAGAAAAAATCAGAAAAATGTACAGTCTCATCTAGGACTTGAACCCAGGGCCTTCGCCTTGCCTGGACGCTGTTGTTATAAATAAAGATATCAACCAATAAATATGTACCTCAAGGAAAAGAAGATTATGTTGGTAGTTCTTATTAGAAGTATGATACAGTTAAATATGACTGAAAGATATAGGGTCCCGTTTCTCATTGGAGGCTCAGTTGGTAGAGAAGAGCTCCGCCAAGGCGAAAGCCCTAGGTTCAAGTCTTAGATGCGGCAATATCTTTTTTCAGATTTTGTTTGAGAATCGTTAGTATTCTTCAATAATTAGATGGTCTTAGTTTGAAATAGGCAAACGAGGCAAGATCAGAGAGACTTTGACATTTCTAGAGAAGTGACATCAACCTCATAGCACAGTCGATCGATAAAGGATTTATCAACAACTTCGATAACTTGTCATCGTTCCCCAGCATGACTGCAGATCGCTAACTTCTAACAACAGTTCACGTCTAATAAATTGAGAACTCTTAGTAGTTGTTGAGTGTTATTTGTACATTGGCGATGTGCAGTAATGCTCGGGCACGACGACAAGTTACCAAAATTATCCATAAAACCTTTATCGTTCGACCGTTCTAGATACCCTGGCAGTGCAATACACTCGTCACCATTATAACGATTGCTTAGATTAAAATAATGTCATCAATTATAATAGTGAGAAAACTGAAACTGAAAGCTTGCAAACCTTTGAAAATTATATCTTGTGACATAAAAATAAGTTTTCATTTTCATATTATAATATCTGACTGATTTGAATACAAATATTTTGACATCGTCTTTCCTTTAGCATAAAGATAAATAATTATATTGTTTTTGGGATATAATATCTATCCACAAAA
Organism: Hesperophylax magnus; assembly: GCA_026573805.1. Classification (NCBI taxonomy): domain Eukaryota; kingdom Metazoa; phylum Arthropoda; class Insecta; order Trichoptera; family Limnephilidae; genus Hesperophylax; species Hesperophylax magnus. Next base: position 2,743,578 of record JAIUSX010000184.1, on the reverse strand, counting down.
AACATTGCCTAGAGGATTTACTTTATACACTATTTTCATACGTTCAAACAGGGTGGGGCAAAAGTAATGTCATAATGTGAATGTGTCATAGGCTCTCGACTAGGAATCCGTAAGTCGCGGATTCGAACCCCCGCCGAGCACAAGTAAATTTTATTTGTGTTATTTCACAACTTATGTGTGGAAAAACCATGTATGGTATTGTGAGAAATGTGGAGATTCGCAGAGTGCATGGCTGATGTAAGAGTAATAAGTACGATTAAGAATGGGACGCTTAGATGGTTTGGGCATGTAGAGCGTATGAACGAAGAAAGGAGTGTAAGGAGAATATTTGAATGGTAGCAGAAGTCGGGGACGCCCTAGGAAGACATGACACGACCAAGTGAATCAGGTACTTGAGTCGGGCCATGTCAAGAGTCAGAATAATAGAAGAGTATGTATGAGACGATGTATGTGCCAAGACCGAGTTATGTGGCGGTCAGTCCTATCTGCCTACCCCTGCGTTGAAACGGCGTGATGGTTAGCTAGTTAATTAGTTCACAACTTATTCATTTTAAATAAGTACAAAGTACATTTGCAGCACGTTCCAGAGTGTAAGATACTCTAAGCATCGCTCTGGTGTAAGCCCACCATTTAGAAATGAAACGTCGCTTGAAATGGCTTAAGCCGTGTTTGGTGACCAGATCTGATTATCCAGGTACTTTTCCACCTTCCCATTCCCCATCTTCTCCCTCTCCCCACTAACTTCAGCCTCAAAATACACCCTCATTGGGGATGCCATAGTCTCACTAGAGCCTAAAAAGACCAATGAACAGACGATGAAGAAGAAAAACTGGACCATGCAAACCAAGCTAAAAACTGTTCTTGTTTGGAAAATGTCTGCAGTTTGAAGATTATCTTGATATTGGAGATAATAGCAGATAGGCAAGAGATAAATATCAGAGAGCAATAAGGTGATAGTAGCAGAATAAGAAGGAGAAACTATTTTTAAAAAGCTTGCAACAATAAACAAACTAGTTCCCATGGACTACGACATTGACGACAACTATCCAGTAATAAGTTGGTTCTACCAACAAGCAACCAGCACAGGAGGTATGGTATGGCATACGGCATACCGCGACATGAGCTGCGCTATCCCCTGCTCGGCTCGCAGAAGAGGCATAGGTAGTTTTACCTAATATGATGCGCCAATTACCTGCCCGTAGAGCGCGGTAGACCGACCGGTGAGCGGTGTCCGGTGTTGGCTGCTCGGTCAAATTCTAGGAAATGCTGCCTTGATAGGATGAGACTTGAAGTCTAGAGGATGGCACAGAAATACTAATACTAGTGATGGTCACATGTAATCAAAATCAATTGATTGAAGCATCTCCATCTTAAATATAATTTGTTAGGCATTCGATTAATTTGGTTAATATAAAAGTGATTTATTTTGGGAAATATTTCCGAAACGTACTTTTTTTTTCCAAAAAAGCATGTTTTTACCTGTCATAGGAGAAACATCGATATAATATAGGTATATAAAAACACACGCGTATTCAATTGCAACGTTGTGTGAAAATTCTGCTTTAAAATGCGGAAAAAGGGGGGGTGGGTGGTTATTCTAAATAACCAGTAAACGGAGAACTTCCTCTTGTTTTGAAGGTCAAGTGTGCAAAATTTCATCAATCTCTGAATAAAAGTGCAGATGTGTATAAAAATCAAATCCACACCTCCAATATAGACGCTATTCTTTATATAAATGTAAAAAAGATATTATGAATGTATATTGTTATAGATATATATCAAATTGAAACAGCGAACACCACTTGGCCAGCCTGTACATTTCAGAGTTTAAGTCATAAACAGAAGCTTTTCTCTGAACGTTGTTCCAGTACTCAAGTACGAAGTCAGTTCAAAAACCCGATCAACATTACAACCAACCTAGCATTTTTCCAATGATTCCAAGTTATGGCAATAGTTATAACTCATCAGGCTCATTTGATCGGTTTTGGGAACAAACAGCCATTACCGTAGAGAATTCGTTCGCTTCTAGAAACAACCATTCTCATTGAAAACATTGTGTCTCCCTTATCGCCGTAGTTAGAAATATGAACTAAAAACAAAAAAAAAACACAAAAAACCGAAAAAATTCATCCCACTGCGGCGCAAAGCGATGTATCGAGAGACCAGTTGGAGGGGTCGAAGGGTCTCCCGATCTGGCATCCCACTCAGCAGGTGGGCTAGCGCATCCTGAATACACCTCACCCGATGAACGGGCACCCCTGCTAAATCACCAAAACTTAGCGAACCACTTGTGGTGACCTATGGCATAGCAGTTGGTTATCCAATAAATGGTTACCGGGGCGGCGGTACCAATATCCGTCTCCCAAATTAAAGTTTAACATATTTATGAAAAAAAATATATAATCACGAAATTTGTTTTATTTATGAAGACCGACCGGTTTTGCTTAACACGAGCAACATCAGGGTATAAATAAAACTAATCGAAAAATACATTGTGTGTCCTTATTTATCTCACTAAAAATACTGTAAATTGTAGATCATGTGGGATATACTCTCAGTATACCTCTGGTGAAGGACCACCATTCACAATCGAAACATTGCTTGATATCATTTTAGACGAGTTTGTTGAACAGATCTGAAAATCCAGGTAATTCCCAAACTTCCTCTACCTTATCTAATTCCCTTCCCTTTTTTACATTAGCTCCACAAAGGAGATCCTTAGGAAAATATTTCGATTAGAGGCCTATGTCATCTTTGGGGATGCTGAGTGGAAATTCTTTTTAAGGAAAGAGTGAAAGTTCTGGGAAGGAAAGGTTTGAGTGATGGGTAAGGAATCTGGGGGTCAGTGTGTCCAGAAGTGGCGGACGTATGAATCCATTTCTCCAAATGCGATGCAAGGTAATGGATTCATAGATTTCCGCTGGAAGGTTCAAGAGGTATCCCTCAACCAGTATCTCTTGCCGCCAAGACGGAGACAAACCTCACCCTACAAACCCGGGCACCTCTACTAAGTCATCAAATGTGGCGGACCACTAGGGGTGACCTGGGGCAGAGGTGTTGATTGGGAAAATGACAATGTGTGTAAGTAAATGTAACAGAATACACGAATAATTACGTAACTATTTAAAAAAAACTAAATCAAATACTACTAATACTATGATTAACAACAAATCCAAATAATAACACCTGATATTGTAAATAAAACAAAGCTTCAAATATATAAGCAAGTATGTGGATTGTACATTCGTATGTGCATACAAATATATAAGCAAGTATGTATATTGTACATTTGTATGTGCATACAATTATTCATTTTTGTTGCAAACCAGGAAAACTGAAAACAGGAAAATAATTTACTTGTAAGGTATCTATTAATATTATAAACAGAAGAATTGAAAAAAGAATTGAAGTAAAAAAGAGTGAATTTTAAAGTGAAGAAACCAGATAGAAGAATTATTTTCGACTTGACTTCGAACTAAAGAAGAATTTAAGATTTTTAATGTTGATAAGTTTTTAAAGTCTCTGCCATTACGAAGAATGAAGCCAAGCCAAGTGAGAAAGAAAATTACATTTGGAATAAAAAATTATGCCAAGATCATTAATTTCATTAACAGAGTTGAGAGAAACATTGTTTTCTTATATTGAAAGTTGAAAAGTTGATTTATTCTAAAATAACTTATTATTTGGAATTTACAAATGTTTATATAAAGTTTGTTAAGTTTGCACCAATCGGGTATTTTATTTGAATGTGAATACAATAATTTATAGTTTTTAGAGCTTTAGATCGTCGGCGAAAAGCTACATTTTAACATTATTATCAGATACAGTAACGATATCATTAATAAAAAAGTATTGGACCTAATTGCGACCACCTGTGGCCACAAATTTGTATGAGAGGTTAGAACTATTTCTTTCTTGTAGAATTCCAATAATTTTTAAATACAGTATTTACAATAATTCAGTGATAAAAACATTTCATAAAATATAATGTAAATCCCACTAGGACACTCTTCTTGGCTCATTCACAATCATACGTCATCTCACACATATTTTTCTGTTATTCTGACTCTTGATGTGGCCCGACTCAAGTATCTGGTTCACTTGATCGCGCCTTGTCTTCTTTAGGCGTCTTCGACTTCTTCAACATGTCGTAAATAAATAAATAAACATACCAAATTGGAGATGTCATATGCGCAGAATTCATTCACCCATCTGCTCGGCGGACAGATCCGCCCGTGAATTCTTGCGACGGTCAGATCGGCTCGGTTCGTCGGTCCGCTGTTCGTCTGTCCGTCACGAGCCGATGCGTTTGTGAAATTTATTTATATTCTAGGGGGTAAGTTTTAGGTTCTAGATAATCTAGAATTTTAGAGAGATTTCCCCAGATTTATTTATTTTATTTGTGGTATTATAAATAGGTGTATGTTCTAATACAATTCTTATTACACATTATTAAAAACGGCATTACTACACATGTATAAAAAAACAGGTTTTTATAATAAATCAATATCATATTTCATAATTTTAATTTTAATTTTTTTATATTTTCTTCTAATTTTATTTCTTCTGGTAATTCGCCGAATATCTTCATTACTCCGTACATCAACGACTTTTAACTAATATGATTTAAGATTTTCACGGCCAAAAGTATTTTTGCTATTTGTTTTTGGGGTGTTATGCCATGTTACGCTAACTCCTTCTTACATCTGCCCTGATGATGGACACTGCAATGCTGTCCGAAACGTTGGCTAAAGAAGGAGTTAGCGTAACACGGCATAACACCCCAAAAACAAATAACAAAAATACTTTTAACTATGTTTTTTTCTGAAGGAGAGTCTTATTCTATTTCTTTTCTCAGTTTCACGTGCATGTTTGTGTTGCCGGTTTTCATTTTTTCTTAGACATTCAATTGATATATCGTCATTAATTATTTTGACTGCAAAATTTAATTTGAAAAAATTCCTAGATTTTGTGTTTTTCCCTTTTCCCTATAAAAGTTTTTCTCCCTAGATGTAGGGTAATTTACCATGATATTCCATCAATGCTCACCACTCTAATGTCCGAATGTGAGTGTGCCGTCGCGCGGATCGGCTCCGTGGACAGATCCGCCGAACAGATCCGTGTGTGAATTCTCCGCTAGAGTCTTGCATCCTTCATGCAGTTGGTACCCTTGCGAGCTTATCACAAAAAGTTTGTAATTAATGTAATTATACATGGAAATTGTAATTAAAAGTAACGACACATTTGGTACAGAAATTTTATCGACGTTAATTATTCGGTTAGTTATTTAGCTAAGTGACTTCTGTTTGGTACGTAGGTAGTTGGTTAGTTAACAGGTACAAGAATTAATGTATTAATGTTGTTTGCCTTCTGTTTATTAAGACACAAGCTATTGAATGATGCCACTCATCACAGTATAATGGCGGCTCGTCCCGAGACAGTTTTTGCGCGTTCTTAATGAAATGCTGAAATATCGCCAGCCAAAGTCACTCGACACTCTGAGGGACAGGTAAGTTTTGGGATGTTCCTTCCGCAGTTTTAGGAAAATACTGGAATAGCTAACTAACTTACTAATTGTCACGCCGGTTCCCCGCGGGGCTGGGCAGAGAAGACGAACCGCCAAAAAAACTCAGTCTTGCCTCATTAACATTCTTACGTCGCCTCATACATATTCTTCTGTAATTCTGACTCTTGACATGGCGTGACTTAAGTATCTGCTTCACTTAATCGTGCCTTGTCTTCTTCGGAGGTCCCCGACTTCTGCTACCATTCACGTTTGCGTCATATATTATCCTTACACTCCTTTCTTCGTGGTTTTATCACAAATGCTCCTCAGGGATCTCATTTCTACAGTATTAAGTCTACTTGTACCCTTCTATGCCTCATTTCCACTCATCGGGGTAGGTAACAGAACTCCATCACTCCGTACTGGAAATAATATAACATTGACATAACTCGTTGACAAAAAGGCTAGAACTTTTTGACTTTTGTTCAAGATCGTGGCCTCAAAGCCCGTTGTCTAAATAAATTTTTAACAGGTCATAATTTATTTTTCTGAAATAATTTATATTGGTAATGAAACCAAGAGTCATTTTCAATTATTGGTGTTTGATTTTTGATTTCAATTATTTTTTTTAAATTAAATTCTAAAATAAATTAAAAATCGTGCTAGAGTACCTACTTACATATCTAGTCATCAGCATTAATGATTGAATGATTTGTTTTTCATATCTTTAATTCTCTAAAATAAATACAGCTTAATGCATTTGGACCATCCCGCTTCTGCGTCCATTAATAACTCCACTGATTAGGTATGCAAGTGGAGATATGTATTGCTGGCAGTGACTGGTCCTCTGTATATGGCCCGCTGCTTTGTCTGAAGCTGTTTTGCTTGTCCCGAGACCCAACCCTCGGCCGGACGCTTATAACCAACATAATAATTGAACAATTAAATGTTGATCGCCGTCAAACTTCAAATTAATCCTCTTTGTTGTAATTTTTTTATTTGAATACTGCACAAAAGTCCTAACTCTGGTCGTAAGGAGTGGAAGATACTATCAGTATCGCCCTGGTGAAAAACCTTCATTCAGAATCGAAACATTACTTAAGTGGAAAAAAACAAGCCAAAAATGTGTATATTCTTGGTATACCTTATATTGTAGGTAATAGGCATTAAAATCGCTTGACAAACGGAGTCCAGAAACGTTCGATTTCAAGCACAAAACTGGTTTAATTTATTTTGTAAATATTTTTATAAGAAAGCAAAAAAAGTTATATTTTACTATTATACATTTATATTTTTTATTGAGTAATTTATTATTTTATTTGTATTCTACTCAAGCAAAACGATTGGAAAACCTTCAATTTATCTAAAGCATATTTTTGGTATTCATAAATGTACACCAATTCGTTATAAAGATTAATCAAAATAGTGATTTAGCAATAGCTTCGCCTTAAAATAACTTTGCCCGTGTTTGGTGACCAGGTCTGATTAGCCAGGTACTTCCATAACTTCCTCTTCTCAATATCGTTCTCCATCCCATCATCTGCGACTATGTTTAAGTATTGACTACGTATGAGGTTGAACTATGTACGAGTATATGTATGAAATATGGATAAGTATTAACTATGTAGGTATAAGTATGAACTATGTATAAGTATTAACTATGTATAAGTATTAACTATGAATATGTATAAGTATTAATTACGCATAGGTATAAGTATAAACTATGAATATGTATTAATTATAAGTATATGTATTAACTATGTATATGTATTAACTATGCATAAGTATTAACTATGTATATGTATTTACTATGCATAAGTATTAACTATGTACAATATATAATTACTATTCATATGTAAAAGACCCTAAAGAGTGCGTTAATACATAAAATGCGGGGAACGCATTGTGTAAAACGGACGTTCTCTGGAACGTGCCTCAAATTAATTACATGTGGAATAACATAGGTAAGTACACATTTAATGTAGAAATATCATATGAAAGAAAACCGATGTCGACAACTTTAAGAGAAGAGCTTTTTACTCTAAGGGACCATAGGACAAACATATTGATTATTATTCTGGAAAGAATCAGTCATTTGTCCTTTTCCACCCAGTCAGTTCACCTATAAAGTATCCTTGGTCGAGGGGTGGGGCTCTCGACTAGCAAACCGAAGGTCGCGGTTTTAAATTCCGGCGTGAGCAAGTAAATTTTATTTGATGAATTTGTGTTATTTAAAAATTAATTATTTTTAAATAATGTATAGTACATTAGTAACTGGGATTTTAACATAATATAAAGTGGAAGATACTTCCAGTGAACTACACAAATTAATCAAGTTAGTGCTAGTTGAGAGCCTTACCCCTTGACCAAGGAAGCCATCTAATAATATTTGAAATAATAAATAACTAGTAGTTCGGTGAAACTCACGTCCAAAAACGTATGTTTCTAATTTTCGCTCATTTAATAAATCCAACCCAAATTATCTTCTGAAATCATAAAATTTGTTAGTAGATACTTAAATAACTACCTACTTAATTATAAACCAGATATTTTATGTGACTTTTTTTTATTTTTATTTCAAATAAGGAATTAAACCATTTCTCCATTGAAATGTCACCAAATCAAGGACAATACTTTTTTCCAACTTGTTTCAATAGCTAATATAATTACAAAAAATATTGATTATTCCGATTTGACAGCTCGTAGCAGTAACCACGATCATGCGAAGTCAGTCTGGTAGAAGAAAAAGGAAGTATCTTACAAGGACACCATCTTGAACCGGAACCGGAACGTATCAAGCAAATTTACAAATCAAAAATTTCTACAAATGTGGGGTAGTTTAGTTACCCGATTTGTCCAAATAAACGTCACTATCTCAATGACAATTCTTTTTTCAAACTTTCTTCAATCAGATAATTTAGGATTCATAATGAAGGCCTCAGCACGGGCAAGCCACCCAGTGAGGCCTACATTACTGGAAAACATGAATTGTAAAAAATATTGTACCTAATAAAATAAATAAAATAATATTTTTAAAAATGCGAATAAGATAGTCCAAGTAAATACGACAATTAGATATTTGAAAAACTAATCTTTATTGAATTATTAAAACGGTCACCATTTTGAAACGGAAACGGAACGTACAAACAAATTTTCCTCAGATCGGGTCACCAAATATTGCTAAATCCATTTCAAGCAACGTTTTAATATTGAATAGTGGTCTTTCACTAAGGTGAATCTGAAAGTATCTTGCATTCTTGGCTTGTCTGGGACCTAGGAGTCGATAGATCTCATCTAATCAGTCGAGATCGGTTTTCTTTCAAATCGGTAAAAGTCAAACTTATAGAAATTGCTCGTGTATGTTCAGTGTACATAAGAGTTTCAAGAGTTGTGCCAAATCTTTGTGACATTCTTTGTGAAGTTAGAAATTCCCTCCAGGTCGTCAGCCCGTCTCATTTGAGGGCCACCTCTGCGCCGCACCTCGAACCTATCACGATTAATTGCAATAAAATTCAACATTCAAAATTTGCTTTTCAATGGAAAGCATCCACTTAAATTTGATTTATAAAGGTATCCAGCTCAAAATCATTTTAGTCATATTGACCCACCTAGGTTTAAAATTATTATTGTGAATAATTCAAATTCATGTTCAAGCAGCCAAATAAAATAGAATAAAGAAAAAAGTTACAATAATAATAAGCATCGTCATAAATATAAATAATTTGCTTGGGAACGTATGCTCTTGCATTGTTAAAAACGAATAAAAATGCGACTTAACCCTTTGTATGTCCAGGATTTTCGATTGGCGTAATTATTATGACATAAGTGAAATATCTAATGTAAAGACGAAAAAATATATTCAAATGAAGCCAGAATCTTAACGACATAAGTGAAGCAGCCGTGCACAAAAATATGCGACGCGCGGCCCTGGTGTATTGGACAGACCTCCGGTTTAATTTGCACTATCAAATCTATAAAATAAAATGGGAATCTTAACGACATAAGTGATGAAGTCGTGGAAAAACAATATTCTTTAGACTTTGAACTAGAAGGTCTAGAAAACCGATCTTTCCGTACATCTTTCCGATACAACGTTTACATAGCCTCGGTACCAAATATGTAAAAGATATTAATATCTATAATGTATTTGACAATAATCTGAACTTGACTCGACTCACTTCAAACGTAGTCAAACTATTTCTACCTAGTATAAATTATTATTAACAAAATTTTGTACGTTATTATTAATATTATAGGTGATTTGGAGGATTTTGGCAGATTAGTTTTTTAAAATAGATATAGGTTCTGCATTGTAGGTAAAAAGCCCTTTAAGCGTTTAAAATAAAATTAAATTAAAATAATTAAAAATGCAGTTCTTTATTTTTTTTTGCAATCCAAACTGTTGACGCAACTATTAATCGTCCATTAACATTGTCCTTGCAATTTTTCCCATCCTATTTTACCTACAAGTACCTGTAATTATCTGACTATACCCACGCGTGTGTTTGACATTTTACAACAATAAAAGTATATGTAAAACCAGTTTATTGATGATGATGTTATTGATATCGACTCAGGGTAGAAGGCCTGTGCAGTATCTCCTGTGAAGGAAACCAACCATCAACATCTTTGAAGAACATCAAAGGGGTTAGTCGGATTCCTTCCTTACTCCATGTTCACCATCTCTAACCAATAGTTGTGTCAACTTCAAAGTTCACAAATAATATTTTACACTCTTGATTTGCCTATTGTGATCACACAAACGTAATTTTTTTTATTTATTTTTTATTACCATTATATAAATTTCAAGGGTTCTTTAAAGTTAGTGTGATAATAACTGAACAAGTATATTGTATTTTATGCTTTATTTTTTTCAGTTTAATTTATAATCGTTATATAAAAGCCCAATAGGACGTTAGTACATAAATAATTAATAATCGTAATAATCGACTAATCGTTAATCGTTTCCTGGCTTGCAGAGGGTTAAAAAAGGCGGCAGTGCAAATTCTTAGAGGCAGCAAAAAGGCTTCTATATGAATATTGAGGTCGATTGTGTCAGGTGATATTGTTTATGGGGAACCCTAGAGAGGTCTCGTGCTGTTAAACGCCGAGGTCTGGACAGGAGGGTTTCTCGAGGCGTCCGTAGCCTTACCCGCCATATTCAATGTCTCCAAAGGTGGATATTGTTATTAAAATATTATATTGTGCAAGGTTAAAAAATTTACTTTGATCATCAAGATCTGCAGTTTTTTTTAATTGTATATTAATTTAAGGTTAATTATTTTATCAATTTATTATAAACAGGTAACAAATGTTAAGCCACCTAAATTTTAAAAACTATCCACCTGTTTCGGAAAAACCATTACCAACTACCATTTCATCTTCAGAACAATATTAAAAAAAATGCTATTTTCAATTTTGTTCTGAAGATTGATGGATAGATACTTCCGAAACCGGTCGAGATATATTTAAAATTAAATTATAAACTTGACATGCAAAGAATGACTCATTTAAAATAAGAATAAACACAACATTGAAAAAACAGAACATGATTAAATCAAATGTTAGATTAGGTGTGTTTAAGCTAGGTTAGGTTTGTTTCTTCTTTATCTTGTCTTTTTCAATGTTCTATTTTGTCTCAGTTATTTTTGATCTTCTAACCCTAATTATCACAATTTTTTGTCTTGTAACCCTAAATGTCACGGTTCGGTTTTGTCAAAGTTCGTTTGTCACAGGTCGATTTGTCACAGTTTGGTTTTTTCACAGTTCTGTTTTATCTTATAATCCTAACTTTCACTGCTCTTGTAACCTTGATTATCATAGTTCTGTTTTGTCATATAACCCTAATTGTCACATCTCTGTTTTTATCTTATAACCATAACTGTCACGGTTCTGTTTTATCTTGTAACCATAATTTTCACAGTTCTGTTTTGTGTTGAAACCCTAATTGCCACGGTTCTGTTTTGTCTTGTAACCCTACTTGTCACAGTTCTGTTTCGTGGTGTGACCCTACTGCAATAGTGCAATGCAATTCATGCATACATTAAAAAAGCTACAAAAGTCAAACTGTTCCAGCAACCTTGGAAATGTGATATATGAGCCTGTTTGTTGTTTCTAAGCAAAGCAACGTTTTATTATTATTGTATGGTGCGTGTGGATCCGGGCAGCAGAAATAACATGGAGGGCTTAGCATTGCGCATTTGAACCAAATGTGTTATGACTTGCAAGGAATGACTCAGAATGTCACGCATATCAGCTAAATTCACATTGAACGATGTTGCATTATGTTTTTTTATGAAAGGTATTATAATTTTTGCAATCTTCGTGATCGATTTATTATTATTTTTCTTTTGTTAGTACATTAGAAGTGTTTTTTTAAATAAAATATTATTTAGTAATGTAACACTTACTGGGTGCTTTACCCGTGCTGAGGCCCCCATTTTACAATTTTATGTGACAAATTATGTATGTAAATAAAATGGACTGTTTTGAAATTACGTTTAATTAAACGAATTTAAATGAAATATTGATAAATATAGTAAATTATAAAAATAAAATAATTAAGGCAATTGTGAAACTAAGCCATTTGTTTATTGGTCCGGTTATGTAAAATATATGTACTATGGAGGCATTTTTTTTTGCTGTATAGCCTTTTTTGTTCTTTAATCTTTAATTTAAACTGGTCTATTAATGTTACTTTGTGTTTGTTGAAATTGTGTTTTTTGGTCAAAAATGTACTGTAGTAGTGTTTTTAAGTATATTTGACGTTGTAGTAAATCAAACGAGTTGAATATTTGTTCAGTGACATTCATTCCGTGGTTTTATTTAAGTATTATCTTTATTTATTGGATAATTTTTATAGCGCCGCTTTTGTGAGATGTCACCTCAGGGACGTTTTACAATTGATGCAAAAATATTCATATTACAAAAATAAAGTGAAGTTAAGTTAAGTAAAATGAAGTACAGGAACAGGTGACACGAAGATAGAAGATGGAGACTCTGCAGCACGAATCCTAGGTGGTGAAGAAACTGGACCAGCTGCTGCAGCGAGAGAGTCCACCGCGTCCACCAACAGTGCCAGCACGAGGTTCGTCATCCGTCCAGGTACTTTATGATGGTTATTTGTTTAATTTGGATATGATCGATATCCGAGTTAGTTGCTCCTCCCCAAACAATTATACTGTATTCTATAATAGATTTGCAAAGTGCATAATATATTGTTTTCGTTTTTTTAGTATATAAGTTTCATATGTTCAGGAAAATGTCCATTGTTTTGAGGAGTGTATGCGTAATCTGTTTGATATGATATGTCCATCTGAGGTTGTGGTCTATTATGATTACTAGATATTTTACTTGGTCAGTTTTTTCTGGAGTAGGGCAATAGCAGATGTTGATGTCTTTGCAATCATGTGTTTTTAAGGTGTTTGTCTTATTTTTTGGTTGTCTTCTGGTATTTATAAAGCACAATGTGAATTTCGTTTTCGATATGTTTATTGTATGTAAGTAAGTTTGTAGTAAACCACGTTTTCACATGCGTGATTCCCAATTCCTCTACATTAGATTAGCTCGACTTCAAAGATCGTGAGGTCCAGGGGTCGTGGGTTCAAATTCCAGCGTGCGAAAACAAAAATTATCCAACTTATTCGTGTTTTTTCACAGATAAAAATAAATACATGGCTCAGTCTCGTAACATACTCTTTACTACATTGCTCTTCTGTTATTCTGATTCTTGACAAGACCGGACTCAAGTACGAGTATTTTAGTATACACGGTGTCCAGAAACACGTAGCACATGCCAGAAACTACATCACATTTGTACATTTGTTTGATACTTTCCGGTTCGGTTCATTGCGGTGGCGTCGTAAGATACTACATTTTTCTTCCAGAGTTCGCATGATGGTGAATTCTACTACGAACTGTCAAATCGAAATAATCAATATTATGGTACCTACACGGAGAAAAACTACTTATATTGAATATTGCTAATTTATTACGAATCTCAAATTATTCGTAATCCGGTTGCAGACTCTTAACGAATGAAATGATAGGTTTCCTAATAAACGATGTCGGAACACATGATCGTAAACATTCTAATATTTTTGCTTTTTGATATCGTATATTATCAAGAAAAATGCAGTTCCATAAACACGTGTTCCGATGTATTACGAATTTAATGAAAGTTTATCACAAAACGGCCTGCAATACCGTTTTTAACCGGATTATCAATAGTTTGAAGATATTTTTAATTATTAGCAATACTCATTTTTCTCCGTGTACCTGCCCGAAGAAAGTTTGAAAAAAATATTGTCATTGAGATGGTGACATTTCTTTTGACAAATTGTAAAATTCCTTATTTGAAATTTTAAAAAAAGCTACTTAAATTATTTACTGTTTATAATTAAGTAGATAGGGATTTAAGTACCTACTTACAAACCCTTATGATTTCAAAGAAAATTTTGGTTTGATTTATTAAATAAGAGAAAGTTAGAAACATGTTTTTATAGTCTTCACAGAGCTACTAGTAGTTAGTTAGTCAGTTTTTTTTTATTTTCCATAGAAAGCAAATCTATAATTTCAAAATCAAAACAAGTTAGTTTTTATATTTTCGGCACAGAGGCTACAAGAAATTACCTTAAGACTCACAAAAATAAAATCACAAAGAAATCAATTTTTTTTTTGTTTCGTCGAAGTTGTCGGAATTCCGTCAATATTTAAACCCTTCCATTAAGTAGGCACCATAATAATATGTATTTCCAATAAATCATTAATCATCCGATTATAAGGCCTTGGGACTGTTAGAGCTATCCCACAAAAAGGACGGCATCAATTTGAAGAATATAACTCCGAAACAGCGGGTTGCTTTTTTTACCCTTCATTTAGGACCGACAAAGAGTTATGACTATTCCTGGATATGTCACACAGACTTAAAAAATTGAAACCGTTTTTTAAAAAAAGAATGGTTGTCATTTTATTTCAAATTGAAACCGTTTAAAAAAAACGGTTGTCATTTTTTTAGGTTGTTGATCTTGATTTAGATTATTGTTTGATCGTGTGTTTTGAATTATCCATTTTTCGATCTTTAGGTCGGAAATGTTCGCATTTTTGTGGCTACGTTTGTGGTTTAATATTTATTAAAATAATGCTTGTCTAATTTGTGTAGCGCCATTTTTGTAAGTTTTTTTATTATAAAATTGCTATCCTTTTTATGCATAAATCTAGGTATGTACGTATTTGCGCAGGCAATGAGCGTTTATTATGAAGCATCGGCCAGTGGTAGGTATCTTCAGTATCTTCAGCCCTGGTCAAAGACCACCATTTAGAATAGGAAAGTTCTCGAAATTAAATTATTGTATTTAGTGACCAACCCAACACAGTGACAGTCCCAACCTTGCCCTTACCCCTGTCCTTGCCGTCCTCCGTCATCAATCGCATAACACATCCCAATTGGGGATGCCGTAGTCCCGCTGGCTTCGGTAGATTGGGAATTTTTTAATGTCCACATAATAAATAAAAATAATAATAAAGAAATGACTGTCCTTCTAGACGCTGTATCCAAAGACTATACGAGTAGATTACCTTAGGCCAAGCGCTTGACGGATTTCGAAGTGTCAAGTGATTAAGTCAGTGGCATCGAGCAATTTCATGAATTTAGTGAATGTAGGCATATTTAAACAACAGAGCACATCGTAGACGAATTAATATGTTGTGAAGCTGAAGGTGATGAGGAGGGGAAGGAGATGGGGAAGAGGAAGGTGAGAGAGTAACTGGATATTCAGACGTAGTCACTAAACACTGATAAACTCATTTCAAGCAACGTTTCAATTCTGAATGGTGGTCTTACACCGGGGCGATACTGAGAGTATCTTCCACTATGAATTGTGAAATAACACAAATTAATCAAATAAAATTTACTTGCGCACGCCGGGATTTGAACCCGCGACCTTCGGCTTGCTAGTCGAGAACCTTACTCCTCGACTACAGAGGCCGTCAGATTACCTTCTCAGAAAACACAACAATATTAATTGCACCACCTAATTTATCAATGTGATGTAAATAATAATTCACAGTTTAATTTTCTTGCTCTTAGAATCTTCAACAATTTAACAATTATAAATAACACAAAGTCAATAGCTAAATAGCACAGATTCAGGAAAGTGTTTGTGGATTTTATGATGAGTGAATATGGCAGTGTTGATAGTCTGTTTCTCGTACTTTGTCTGTGGAAAGCAACGAATCAGACAAATGACAGATGCTTTTACGTGATCTATGGTTATTTTCTAGGTGTTGCAATTAAGTAAGTTTTGACAATTAAGTACCGTCCCAAAATATTATTTCGTCTCTAATGGCATCTGGCAACTATCTAGGTATGAAAATAATGATTATTTAAAGTAAAGACTTTTCTTATGTGTCCCGATATAATTCCTATTTCCCCTATCTGTGTAAAAAAAAGCATCGTGTTAAACGCATATTATAATGGTTTATGACCGATCGCCTTTCTTTTTATTATCTTTGATGACTGTCTATTGGGGAGTTAATTGCTCTCTATAGCAAGGAACAGTCTGGAGTTATCTCAGGTGGCTTCCAACCACCAGTGATTGAGAGGAAATTCAAGGAGGTGAAAAACTGCATTTAATATATACGTGCAACTCCACCGGTGCTTCCTCTTATAGCACAATAATGTATTTGATTAACCCTCCGCCACTCGAGAGCGTGAATGCGGTTGGCCGTCCCACTCTCTCACCTCTCTGCACTCCTCCCGCATCTGCCTACCCGGTAGGAGAGTAGGCAGGAGGTAGGAGGGGACTAGCAGCCCCGAACACGGGGTCCTTTGTATGATCGGTTGGTAGACCACTGCGCCACAATACGTAATTATTTTAAGGAAAATCGTATTTTTTGTAAGCCACTAAAAAGCACATAAAAGACGAAAGATTTGCAATTGGAAAAATAAAAGGTTTTAAATTTTTTTAAATCAATGCATGAAAACTAACGATGCTTCTTAAATTTTTACGTATATTAGAAAATCACAACAGAAAGATGTTATTTCTACGACCACAACATCGATATTGCACGGAGAAAAATTTTTATTGCTGATTTATTCAAAATCTCGTTAAATTATTAGTAATCCGGTTAAAAAAAGAACTGCAGGCAGCTTTCTGATAAACTTTTTAGTAAATTCGTAACAATAGCGAAACACATGTTAATGCACTTTTGTTTAATATATTATGAAGAAATGCGAAAATGTTAGGATTTTTAAAAACTTATAAACTGTTATATTTTATTTTATTACAAAAATATCAGAAACAGAAAGCCTGTCAATTCATTCGTTAAGGGCCTGACATCTCGTTTTTATCGGGATAACGAATAATTTGAATGGATTCTTAATAAATTAGTAATATTTTCTATCAGTAAGTTTTCTCAGTGTGTCCAAAAATTAAATTATTTTGGGTTATTTTGCGTGTTACGTTTCTTTCTTACAACTGTCACAACTGTAACGCTGTGCGAAACGTTAGCTAAAGAAGGAGAAAGCGCAACACGGTATAATAACTCCAAGATTGATCAAGATAATATTTTTGGCCGTGAAAATCTCAAAAAATTAAAATATTGTTGAAATATTTAAATAATCATGTCCTAATATTGAGTTGTAAATATTTGTAAGCGTTAAAAAATTATCATGAATTATCAATGAAAAACATTTATTTATATTTTTGTTTGGCAAAAAAAAATACAAAAATCCTACTCGTAAAGTTTTATGAATTAGGAATTAAGAATCCGTAGTTATGCATACACAACGAAGCTAGCGCAGATAAAGCAAAAAAATATTGCAACAATTCCGGTCAATTTATTATCAAGGAAATGAATAATAACAAGTTGAATGTTCGTACACTGATTTGTTTTTTGTTCTTTTGTCGGAATTAAGGAAATGACTTATTCCGTTTGCACACAGAAATGTTGTTGTCGGGGCGCTAACGGTTTATCGTAAACTACTTTTTAAAAAAAAATTATAGAAAACATCGACGCACAGGTCCAACTAGTTAAATTGTTCGGACTTGATCGTCTTTTTGTCGTATCGGAATTAATCGAGTTGGTTAGCTCACTGCCTATACAAATATTTCTAGCCCTTTGACTCCTTCAGGTCCGGATAAAAAAATAAAATACATATTTTTTAGTGATTAAAAATAGATTCGGTACTTAATAAAGATAATTGAAAGAATTTTGATCATTTTTGTCAGGTTTATGTATTGTTTCTTTGCAATTATTACGGAAGTAACCTCATTCGTATCATCATCATAAGCCTCAATATACTGCTGCGTGAATGCCTTACCCAAACAGGAGTACTCTCGATGATTATAAAAAACCATCAAACATAGCGAAGTAACGGATAACCTTACAATATTTTAAAAACTCCTTCTTAAACGTGGAAGACGTTGAATTTTTTTTTTATTTAATAAATATTTACACGATGATGCGTTACATTTTCTTTTGACTATCACACTAGGCTAATGCCCGTGTTGTGGTAGTCATAAGAATGATTCAGTACTTAAGCTATTAACCCGCTACTCAGAACCTCAGCTACCGACCGATTAGGCATATTACTCTTATTATTATCGAAGAACCCGTGAATGCAATCTGTTAAATTGAAAATGCTTTGACTAGTTTATAGTTAGTGATAACATAGATAATTGCAGAAATGTATTATATATTTATACAGCGCCCTTGAGGTGATTTTGCACAAAATTGGCGATATTAAATAAAAGTAAAATATATTAAGGTAGAGGTTCAATCTTGGTTCAATTTAACACAGAATAGAGTAAAACAACAATGGTAATAAGTAGATCTCAGAACAGGTATACTACAGGGTTTTCCAATAAGAGGTTTATTTTGAATAGCCCGCTATTTCGGTAGATGTTACTTTTGAAGCTGTCATTTTTTGACATTTGACAAGTAGAAACTACGCCAGTAAAAATTGAACGATACACGCTTTAAAAACGCATTGAAATTATTAAAATTCACTTGAGTGAATCAAATGCAAATCATCTTGAGTGATGAGGCCCATTTCCACCTCGGTGGCTTCGTCAACAAGCAAAATTGTCGCATCTGGGGCTCGGAAATCCCAAGAGTTATTGTTGAAAAGCCTCTCTATCCTCGACGTGTGACTGTTTGGTGCGGTTTATGGTCCAGCGGAGTCATTGGACCTTACTTTTTCGAAAATGAGGCTAGAGCAACAGTTACGGTGAATGAATTGCGCTATCGAGAGATGATTAATGATTTTTTTATAGCCGGAATTGGATGGTATTAATCTTTATATAAATGGTATTAATCTTTATAAACCATTGATCTTTTACGATTGAATTTCAAAATAACACCTCTTATTGGAAAACCCTGTATCTAGGGATATCTAAATAACAAAAATAAATTATTTGTAACTTTTTCGGTAGTTATTATGGGTAGGTATCTAAATTTTAGTTTTCAAATGCCCAGAAAGTTGTGAATAATATGACTTCATGATTCAAAAAAATTTCAGCATGATAAAGCTGTGTGACAATTAGTTCTGCTTCATACAGAAAGATATATATATATATAATATGTATTTTTTTTTATGTGATATTGCACAAGTTTCCTAACTGATCTCGACTATCTGGAGGTAGTGAGACTAAGTCAGATATTGACTCGAATTCGGGTATAATGTGAAGCTGAAGGTAATGGGGAGGGGAAGGAGATGAGCAGATGAAGGTGGGGAAGTAACTGGCTATTCAGATCTGGTTACCAAACACGGCCAAAGCCATTTCAAGCAACTGTTTCAATTCTGAATGGTTGTTTTACACCAGGGCAATACTGAGAGTATATTCCACTCTCATTATCGCCTAATAGAAACGTGCCGCAAACATACGATTTATTATTTAAATTATTAAATTGTGAAATAACACAAAATCATGAAAAAAAAATTTACTTGCGCACGCCGGGTTTTGAACCCACAACCTCTGGCTTGCTAGTCAAGAACTTTACCCCTCGACCACGGAGGCCGTTTATTCTGTTAATTAACATATTATTTTAACTAACATGTTTTCATCATCGAATGCCAAAATGCTTTTATTATCCAAAAAATTAATAAATAAATAAATAGAAATATTTTATTCCAGGCCTCCAGGGGTATACATTTGTTCGTTTTTTACGCTTGTATTTATGTACTCAAGTGATGTCGGGGAGATTCTTTATCTAGCCGAGACCAAGGGCCGTGGCGCATTCGTGGCATTTCTCGGCCCCGGCCCTAAACTGGCCCGGCCGGCATGGACACTTCAGGGCCCGAGTGCGGGACTAGGGCCCAGGACTTGAAAAGGCTTGACTAGGTCGAAGAAGGAACTAGAATCTCTAGTGCATTTAAGTTAGGGCTGCCACGCGACGAATTTAATATTTGTTATTTTATCATTGTATTTTCGACATTATCTAGATTTATAAAAGACGAGAGTTAATGATAGGTATTAATAATTAATAATGCTAGTTGAAAACTTTTATAATAAAAAAAAATTGGCATTTCGGCTACTGGCATTATACCTAGCTCTCTCATTAAAAATTTAGGCGTCAAAAAATGCAAAAATCAGTCATTTTAAATAAATGTAGGATAACGAAATTTTTTTTAAATATTTATGTTGAGAGATCAGTAGGATTTATAGGCCCTGTTAGAAGTTCTACCGAGCCGAACCCTCTGATATGAAAATATCTGAAGTCGGTGAATTATTTTCCCATTTGATCTCTAGTGAGTTGACGTGTTGTTCTTGTATTGTTTTATATTTATTTTACTTATATAATGCACTTGCATAATGTTGATTGGCTAGATGATCATTTGTGGAAAAGTGTGTGGAAGGGTTTAGTTTTTCCTATGGGAAAGATTTAACCCGGACATAAAATCGGATGAAATATTATCTTTTTTTTGTTACAAATAGAAATTATGATATTTTCACTGGGATCTCCCGTGCTGAGGATTTCATTTACATGTTATTAAAATTTAGTAGTGTGGAAAATATAATATAATTATGTTTTTTTTTTGAAATAATTATAAACAGCCACCGGTCGGTGGCCGAGTTGACATCGGGTTTGGGTCCCACCCAGGCGTAGTGTGTTCAATTCCTCGGCTGGCTAAGTCCTCCATCACAACACAAGCAACATTTTCAGCTTACTGTGGTGGTAGTAGGAGATTTTCAAATATTGTCAGGTTATTCGTAACCTGGGAATGTTTGACTTTCTTTATAAATTAAAAAAAAAAATCATATTTACATGGTGTTTTTTTGTTCAGTTGAGTGGTTTGGTCTGTTTTTGGTGTCAGTATATTATCTATTTCTGATCACTCTACTTTGCATCCAGCTATTATTTGAGATTCTTATGTCAAAATATTGATTATGAGGTTTGAATGAGAGTGGGATTTTGCTGCAGAGTTTTATTACCATAGTATCGAAAGCTTTTTTGTCCGAATATTGTATTTGTAGTTTCTTGTTGGATATGTTTTTGACCCTGAGATCTATGTTTCTAAAATATGAATTAGTTGTTATTTCTTGTGTTTTGTATTTATTAATGTAAAGGAGTATTGTTTAGAATAGAGTTATTTATGTAAATTTCAGTTGTTGACAATAATGGATAAGACCGTAATAATATGAAGATATTAAGAGGAATATTAGACAATAAAACCTAACCTAATGTAGACGTTCTTAGATTACTTTCAACATTTTTTTACCGCAATATCAAAATGTACATCGGATCTTTCTAATGAAGGAATCATGTCAACTGTTTTTTAACAATATTCGATAGCTGGAATAAGTCTAGCTTGTTATGATTAGTATTTGTTAAGCCCCCTATAGACCACTCAATTTCTTTGATTCAACCATTGTATGTCAACCGTTGAGTTTTGCGTACATACTACCCGATGGCTGGTTCAATTTCGTCAGCCTCCTGTTTTTTTTTTATAAAAAAAACGTAAATTTGCAATCACTTGATAACGGTAGCATCGTTAACTTCTAACGAGAAAATAAAAATACAAACGTGGACAAAAAAATGCTCATGGAACGGAAAAAAATCAGTCACATGATACTACATCATTTTGCATGTATGTTTTTTCTGTATATGTTTGTACATAAAATGTTTTTTTTTTAAATCTGTTTGTAAATAATAAAATTAGCTACAGTTTCATTCATTGAATCATTTTGTATGCATTTGTCTTATAAAATTTTTTTAACTAGTATAGTGCCGTTTTTGTAAAAAAATCACCTCAAGGGCACTGTACAATTTATTACGAATTCCTAGTGTGTATCTAATTTTATTATTTACAAACAAATCCATAAAAACATACACATTATTTATAAATATATGCAGAAAAAATATACCTGATTTTAACTTTAGATAAACACACTTTTATTAAAACAGTTTACGACTTTCCATGCAGAGGACATTATAGTTAAAACACTTGACATTGATTTTATTTTATTTATGTCTATTCTTAAATACACATTTTACAAATGATTACAGTGGTTTATATTGTAGTACAGAGAAAAAGTACAGAAAAAAGGTATAAAGTTGATATATGTAAAACTGTGTGTGGGTGATATTGTATGTTACGTGAACACCTCACTGGGAGAACCTGTGCTGAGGTGTTTACGTGTATGTGATTAAGTGTGACAGGTATTTATGTGTTGTAGTAGAAAGTTTTTTTTTTTTTTTTTCACAGACATATATTGAAACATGAAAACACACATTTATGTGTGCGTGTATGTATTTTTGGATAATTCTTGAAGAACGTGTATAATATTTAATTTTACTTATCATATTTTGGTTATGTTTGGTTTGGAATTATAAGCTTTTGAATAAAGTGAATATCTTGATTTTTTATCCAGGCTACGATATGTTTTTTGAGAAAGTTTGTAGATGTATTTGTAGTCATTAGTTGTTTCAAAGTAATGGGCATACTGTTAAAAAGTTTGGTTGCGTAGTATTGAAAATGTCTTTCTCCGTGTGTGGTGTCTGTTATCGGAATGTTCAGTGTTTTATTTGTTGATGACCTGGTTTTTATTATGGCTTTTGGTTGATTTGTAATATGAAGATTATTATGGATGAGATGTAGGAGAGCAGTTTTGGCGTAAAGTTGTCTTATTGACATGACGTCTAGAGTTTTGAAGATTTTTTTTGAGTCTGTGTAGAATGGTACTTGCAGTATGAGTTTTATTATTGCCTTTTGAACTTTTTGAATTGGGTCAATTGTAGTGTTTGTAGCGTTTAACTTTAACGTTTAACGTTTTGTTTGTTGTTTAACCCTCCAATACTAATGATATTAAACTTATTAGAAGATTAGTGGCAAAAGTATAGTTGATATTTCTTTTAAAAGGTTTATATGTAAGATTGGCTTATAAGAGCAATTTAAATACCATTACTTTATTGAATAAAAAAAGAGTTTTTCTTCAAAATCCAGAACGTAAACTTTGAGTTTTTGTTTATCAATATTTGCAAGGTACGTTAATACAATAACATAATAATACAGTGTCTCAGATTATAAATAAAACATATTAACCTTTACGAGAGTGTAACCACTCGTTTCTAATGGGGGAAACATAACTTACCATACATGTTTGAAAAAAATATGTAATTAGTTATGGTGAAGTGAAAGAGAATATAGAAAGACAAAATAGTAACATAATAATGTAAATTTAATTTAATGTGAAACTAATATATGTATTAAATAATAGCATAAGAAAAGTAATGTGATATGAAGTGATGCTAACAATTAATTAAATTATTTTAGGTAATATTGTTTATTTTTTGCAACCCTGTCGGAGGCTGCATCGAGTATGGACCCACAGCGGAGAGGGCTTAGATCAATAAGGGACTGATTAAGCAATGTGGAGGCTTAAATTAAATGGGATATCAGTCAGGACTAAAATGTTTGGGAAATGAAGATTAAAATAAGTATTAGGGGGACAATATTATTAGTCAAACTTGCCTTAAGACTAAGTGAGGCTTTTAAATAGTACATATATTTACATATTTGTATATAGCACAGACTCGTGAAAAATCGCGAATAGTCTGAATTCTCCACAAATCAGTTCCAAAATTTAAAAAGGCAATTAAAATAATTTTATGTTAAAAATATTATACTATAGGCAGGTGTATCGCAGGCTATCTCCTGTCTGAATTCTCCAAACAAACGAATCCGATTTCAAAAAATTATGTTACGGATGGTCTGAATTCTCGTAAAATAAGTTCCAATTTTGAAAATGACAATTTAAATTATTTTCAGTCACTCCAATCGAAATTTGTATTTTAATAAAGATTATCATTGTTACCATTTGAGGAAAGGGATAGACTCGGAGCAGTTAAGATAGTCGACTTCGGATCCTATGGGATATTGATGATCAGCCCGAAAAACCCAGCGGAACTGCGTTCGTATCAGTCACGTAAATCAACACTAACTTGAAAAAACTAACCCCATTTAAATAAAAACAACCTAAGTTAACCTATCCATTAAAAATGACTTCTTGTTGGCCTACTAATGTCTTATACCGCTCCATCAATTACGGAATAATCTACATTACTATCTAAACATGTAATCTCTCGGAATTAATGTTACACTGTTTGACACACATCCTTCTAAGTGAACCCATTTGGATCAGAGGCAATCTAAATACATACGTTTTATTATTATATTAAACACGGTGGGCCCATGCCTAAGCCCTGTGGTACACCCAAGTAAGCCAACCCGAATTTCAAGAACTAGTAAGTGAAATTTTTGAGATGTGTTCAACTGGTATATTAGTGTGTATTGTACTGGTATGTATTGACTAATGGAGGAGAGAAAAATTCTAACCTAACCTAACATAACCTTCCTAAAGAAAGTTTTACTGACAAGATGAATCTTTTCTTATCTGTGTCCTAAACTGTGCGAAAGTTGTTTGTTAAATTTTAGGTACGAATTCGTTATAGGTATCAAACCAAATATAGAACAGATTCTTTGCTTGCCTGCAAAATACTATTTATCGGTAACTTTCCATATTCCTTTCCAAAGAACCAACTTAATCTTCTCCCAACATCTTGTGCGAATATATCAACTATTATAACATCCACTATAGTGGCAAGATTATGGGAATATTTTGCGATAACTTTTTCACTTTCATTTCCCTTACAAAAAACCTTGAAGCAAACTGTAACTTAACTTCATTTAAAGTCCAGCGACCAAATGTTTTCGGACATCAAACATCGGACAAAAACAAAAACATTTGTTCGGGGTCACAATTTGGTTCAATATTTATGGTAATATTGCGCTGGAGACCCGCATTTTCTCAAACTTTATCGTCTCTTGTTTTCTGTTTTGATGCTGATGTTGTTGTTGATGTTGTTTTACATAACTACTTCTTGTTTATGTTTACATATTATCGTATACCGTTATTGGACGGTTGGTATATGTAATTTCTTTGTATTTTTTGTGTTAATCCAATGACTGCTGTGTACATTGATAAATTAAAATTAAAATAAAATGATTTATTATTTAAGTAAAGTGTGCGACCTTTAAAGTAAGGTTAGGTTAGTTAATGTTTAGTCAGGGTTAGAATCGGTTTGTGTTAGGTGTCGCCTTAGAATAGACTTATGGTCGTTCAGTTCATTCATTCATTTATTCATTCATTAATTAATCGTGTAGTTTGGGGGTGTTCGAGGGAGTTTAATGGGAAAAAGCAATGAAAACATCAAAGATCAAAAAGATTCGCTTCATTGTCTACCTACATAATATGCGAGTGAAGCGGGAAGGACATTCATATCTGGTCACCAAACATGGTAAACTCCTTTTTAGAGCGACGCGGTATCTGCCACTCTGAAATGGTACATAATGCAAGGTAACTGGATAAAACAGAACGGTGGAAATACAGAACATGGTAAAATAATAGGTTTGACAAGGTTCACGCGCCAATCAACAGAGCGACAGAGATCTCAAATTTGTGATCTTCATTGTAATATATTGGTGCATAATCGTTTTATGGATACCATGAAAAAGATAAATATATAATATAATACGAAATGTAATTACACGCGCGAAAATCGCGATTTTGAGTTAAAAATGCAGAAACATTTATCAATTCACCAGCTTCGTCGTGTAAGACAACCACATCTGCTTTTTGTCTAATTTCACTATTATCATTAAGATAAGACAATAATTTCACAAGTATTATGTTATGTATTATTTAAAAAAGTATCGTTTCTAAGAAAATGTATTAATGAAGCCTGATTACAGAAAAAAACAACTATGTTTTGTTTGATTTTTTACAAATATTTGAATACCTTTACCTTTACCTTAGAACGGGGTACCCCAGTAAGGTCACATTCCTTTCAACAGTTGTAAAAAATTAATTTAATAACAATTTCACCATTTCTCGAAGCAGGTACTTTTGTTTTGCATTGCATTATGTGGGTATATTTAACAAAAATTCCCATCTCGAATTCAAATTCTTTCCCAGTGCACCGCAAAATCCGATATTGTTTAGTTTCGTGTTTCACTCAATTAGGGTGAATTATTCCAGGTAATCATAAGGTATCGACATGTTCACATATCCCCGGCTAAACGCCGCATACCGCGTTATGGCGCAGCCCCCCAGGTCGGTAGATTGGTGGGATGGTAGGTCGGTAGATTGGTATGTGTGCCGGGAGGGGATCCCTGACGATATGGTGGAGTCCTTTGTTGTAACATATGACTGGAATGCACCCGGCAAAGTTGTCATAAGTAGATACCTGCCTCTTAACCTCTTAGAGCAGCGATACCAAAACTTGTACATTCTAAATTATTTCTACATTTTATGAATTTTACGATTGATATCATATTTTCTATGAGATTAATGGGGGGAGACCAAAACACATTTTAACGCAATTATTAAGATTAAGAAAGGGACGCTTTATATATTTATATTTCATAGTTTGTTTTTGTTAACACAACGAAGTTATTGCCTAATTTTTATTTTTATGAAAATGTATTATTTTAAATCAGTTAAAAACGACAATAAGATTTGTTTCTCGATATCTCAAAAATGGCGAAGATATGTATGGAAAACATTGGGTAAAACGAATTAAAATGGTGTCTCATGACGTCAGACGAGACACGATTCAATTTATAATTTTCAAAAATTCATTATGTCCTCTTTGTCCACATTAACTATATTGGCCCAAAATTGTTTAATTCCTTGCCGAGTTCCAACAAGATGTGCCAAAACCTAAACTCGTATAAAATAAATGTCAAAAGCTGGGTAAAAAAGTATCTGGAAGTGAGAGAATTTTTTCTATAAATTATACTACGAATGTGATACCTATATATGATACAAATCTAACGTCTTTCCAAACTGTTTTTTTATTAAATACGCAAAAATAACTATATTTACTTTATATATTTTTTTCTTTATTCATATTTCTTTTTTCATTTAAACCATAGATAATTTAACCGCCACTGTTTTGAATATATACCTTATAATGCCCACGCACAGGCTTCGCCTTTGTGGGATTTTTTTGTTACTGCCTTATATTTTGTATAATTTATAATATATACCTGTATGTATAAAAAAATGCCAATTAAAAAAATAAAAATATAAATATATATATATATGAAATTTCGATAACCAATACTACCTACAATTATGTCCTTGCGAAACGTAACAGAGAAGCAGCTTTTTTTCTGCCTTGCCTACTTATATTTTTTAGCTAAAAAAGGACAGCAAGTCGTACACATTGATCGTTTTAGAAAATTCGATATTTTTTACAACTTACTCTAAAATTTTTACAGTGTGTTCTTTTTTAATTCACAGTTTTCACGCAATATATATATATGGGATTGGTAGGTATGCATTCGCTAAGACTTGAGGTGGATATGAAATCTCAAATCCTGCAACAACCTACCCAATGTACCCATCCCAAAATGTCACCATGACTGGTTGTTGATGCAAGATGTCAATAAAGTGACACTATGCTCATATAGAGCTCTGCGGAGCTCAGTATAAAATAGTGCCTCAGACAGGGAGGATTGATGACCACGGAATAAATTAGCCACAACCATAGAATAAATTATTGTGTTGCGTAGGGCTTATTCCAGCAACATATAGAGTGGGGTCACAGTTTCGCGACACCACACAGGATTTTTCTTTTCTAAAGTCGAGTAACAAGTACAAAACATGCTGTATACAAGCAATGCATTTGTGTGACTACATATATTTACTATATACTTACCTTCATAATCCGTAACTCACATTTGTAAAATCAATCTTTTTCGACTGCAACAAGAAAATTCTCCAACAATCGTCTTCATTTAACTAAGTTTGCCACATCCGATATCCGCCCTCATCATTATATATCCGATTAGTAGTCGTTTCCCATCTTGGCGTTGCCAAACCTCTGCAAGTCCTTCATCATCGCACAATGCAGTAACACTTCAGCTTATAATATTAGAAGCAGGAGAAATTGTAAGCACTATCCCTGTAACGTTTTTCTTTATTTACTTAATGTAAGAAAATATCATATTGTGAGAAATATCCATAGTTTGGAAAGTGCTGCAACATAACATGAAGTTTGTCATACAAAATATAATTTTATATGCGCGTTGGGACGGCCACAACACACTGATCACCAAACAGAACTATACTTCTGAACTTAAAAAAAACTATCATAAAAAAAAACACAACACAAAAAATATAAAAAATGTTAAATATACGAAAGATTTGGATAAGGGTTCGAGTCATCGCTAGGCGACTAACACACAAATACAAAATACCCAAACCACATAAAGTGCTTGTTCACGAGTAGAGATCACACAATTTCATCGTAGAGCATGTAGTTTTTACGATGTTGAAATTGTTACTTGTAAGTTACGAGACGCTTTTAGTGGCATAAGTGCATGTCTTGTTTATAGAGATTGCATAGTTGTTATGTTAGGACACGCAGTTGTGTGATGTTGTAGTGATACTCTTTGGAAAGAGACAGAGGATCATTCATACGATTCCAGTTGTGGGATCTCTATTGAAATCGCTCAGGTAGTTTTATTTGAGTCGGCTGGTTTTTCAATACTGTTTTCTTTTATCTTACCAATTATTATTATTAATAGGAATAAAAATACAATTTTTGTGAAAAATCACCTCAAGGGGGTTTCAAAGATTAACTAGTATAAAAAAAATCAATATCTCTGTAATAATTCTTAAGCTATAACAAGTCCATTCTCGTGCGTTAACGAAGGGGCTCGCGTGTGGTCCGGTATGTATATATATATCCCAGCTGTGACGCTAATCTTTATGGACACACTTCATTGAAATATTGGTAGAACAAACACAGTATTCCCTCTAGTACTTAACGATGTTTCAAAGATTGCAGTTCGTCCGTTAAAATTTTCCAACTCAGCACAGAGCAAAGATTTATTTTCATAATGTATCCAAGGACCTAACAGAGCAGGTATTTATAATATATGTAGTATATTCCTCGATCTCGCACAAGAGTCCCAACTGCTCTCAACCGTATATGGCGTGGCGTACCCAATAGGGGTACATTTATACTGTGAAGCTGAAGCCAGTTCGAAGGGGAAGAAGATGGGAAAGTGGAACGTGGAGAGGTTCTTGGCTCTTCTGATCTGGTCACCAAACACACCTAAAGCCATTTCAAGCAACGTTTCAATTTTTTAATTTTTGTCTTTCTCTAGATCGGTACTTACTCTCTAGAACTGAGACTGAACTGAAGCTTCGACGGAGTCTCCGCACTTGAGCAACAATGTTAGGTTAGTATAGTGTAATATTTTATTGACAGCGCAGCAAAGTTCGGGTTTCACTCAACCCTTTGGCATTTTATCTTTTGTAAATTTGATTGTTACGTTCCGGTTCCGGTTCAAGATGGTCGCTGTGGATACTGCAGAGTTCGCATGAGCATTCTACCAGTTGTCTAATCAGAATAATTAATATTATGGTACCTAACTTCACGAAAATTGCCATTGAGTCTGTAACATTTCTTTGTATAAATTGTATTATTCCTTATTTGAATAACATGAAATATTTATGGATTACAAATAAGTAGGTAGATTTTAATTACCTACTTATAAATCTTATGATTTCAGAAAAAAATTCTGTTTTGATTTATTAAATATGATAAAATTAGAAACATATTTTTGGACGGGAGGTTTCTTTTTCACAGAACTATTAGTATTAAAATGTAATACAATAGATAATATTTTTATTAAAAACTATAAATAAATAATAATACTAAAACTTACCATTTAAATAGCTAATCAGTTAAGACACAGATTGAAAAAAACGGCACCATACCATTCATTCAAGTCTGTATATCAGAGACGCATTGTTAGATAGTCTTATTAAGAACGCTTGAGCGAGGAATTATCCCAGATTGTCTCTAAATGAGTAGGCAGAAAAGCCAGGTCCAATCTGCGGAGTTGGTGATGATGCTGATCATTCCACGACTCAACGAAAGACATTTTCGACCTCGAAATGACTAATTCAATTAATGTTTTGACGAATAGTTCTTTTAAACGTAGGTGGTGACGTAATTATTAAACGAAATTTAAATTACTTTTTTTCATATAAAGCAGATATTAATTAATTGATTTACTGAACAATTTGTATAGCGCCGCTTTTGTGAGATATCACCTCAAGGGCGCTTTACAGTTGGTGCAAGTATTACAAAATATATGAATATAACAAAAATAAAGTGAAGTGAAGTTAAGTAAAATGAAGAACATGTGACAAGAATATAGAAGATGGAGACTCTGCAGCAAGAATCCTAGGTGATGAAGAAACTGGACCAGCTGCTGCAGCGAAAGAGTCCACCGCGCCCACCAACAGTGCCAGCACGAGGTTCGTCATCCGTACATTTATGTATCTGCTGCTAATAAAGCGCTGACACAATATCCTCTCATAGAAAACAGACCTTGGCAGCACCGCTGTGACGTTCGACGAAGATAGAAGATGGAGACTCTGCAGCAAGAAACCTAGGTGGTGAAGAAACTGGACCCTTTGTAATGTGACTTTATAATTTAAAATAAAACAATTATTATGTAAAAACACCACTTTCATTTTTTTATAATTAATGCCTACGTTTCGCTACAAATCGTAGATTCATCGAGCCATAATAGGTACATGTTCTACTAAAATCTAATACAACCTCCTCCACTGGCAATCTGTTTAAGGTTTATCAAACGTCAAACGGCTATGCAAAAATTAAAAATACTAACATTGATATACATTGGCATTCCGCATGTACTTTTTGACACTAAAATTTGGTTAAGAGGAAGCTACAAGCCAAAAATGTATATATTCTTGATACACTTTATATTGTAGGTAATAGGCATTAAAATCGCTTGACAAACGGAGTCTAGAAACGTTCGATTTCAAGCACAAAACTGGTTTTAATTTATTTTGTAAATAATTTTATTAGAAAGCAAAAAAGTTAAACAAATTAAACTGTCAGAGATAATCTTAGCTATAATACTGTATTTTTTGTTTCAATAATAAGTGTCTCCTTTACCCCTTCATACATTTATATTGAAAAAATATTTATTTTAGTAGTTTGCATTTATATTTTTTATTGAGTAAATTATTTTTTTAATTGTATTCTACTTAAGCGAAACGATAGGAAAACCTTCAATTTATTTAAAGCATATTTTTTGGCATCCATAATTCGTTATACAGATTAATCAAAAATGAGGTCTTTAGTCATAACTAGTAATATTTTAACAACTTTGTTTCTCCAAGCTTTGCTTCTTTCAATTCTAAGAGCTTGGTTAGTTCATCTCCGCTCATTAATAAGCCAATTATTTGGCTTAACGAACGACATAATTTAAACATTTGTGTACATTGACAGGTAAACAAAGTTTATCTGATTCCTTGGAGGTCGCGCTAGAAGCTGCGGTTTTTGTCCACCGGCCGTCGGAATCACATGCTAACCGTGTTAATATCATGCAAGTATCGCTAACCCACCGTAGAAGACGGATTTAGTCAATATCGTAAACTCAGAACAGAAATCTTCTAGTGGGGCGTGTTACTTTCGTGTTTGTAATATTGATCATGTCATTACAATAAACGCCCGGTTTCCGGCAATTAAAAAAAATAAATAAAAAATAAAGGGTTTTATCGATCGACCGTACGATGTATCGATACGTACCCTGGTCGGCATTAGGTAAAAAAAATAGTAATGTTCACAAAGTTATTATTTTGTTTCAAATTTAAACAAAATTAAACTTTTTACACAACATACACACACAAGATACAAAATCTAAAGTTTCGAGAAAAGTGTTTAATTCATGAGTTGAGGCTGGGATGAGTCATATGCAAAAGTTAAATGTGGATCAACATTGGGAAAGAGGTTTATAATGCGGGGAGGAAAAGGTAAACCCAAATCGGCAGAAGAATAATTGATGAAGGAGTGGAAAGGGGGGGAGTGTGGGGAGTTTATCACCATCACATGG
This sequence comes from Hesperophylax magnus, assembly GCA_026573805.1. Classification (NCBI taxonomy): domain Eukaryota; kingdom Metazoa; phylum Arthropoda; class Insecta; order Trichoptera; family Limnephilidae; genus Hesperophylax; species Hesperophylax magnus. Next base: position 2,711,614 of record JAIUSX010000184.1, on the reverse strand, counting down.
TTTTTAGACGGGGAAAGTTAGGTGCAAAAATTTCTTATCTCTAATATTTATAATTTTTTTCTGGTAGATCTGTATGTGAGTTTAGCTCACTGCAATTGCCTCGATTTTATGGTATTTTGCACCAAAAATTGCTCTTAGCGTACTAAAATATATTTTATTCGCTTAGCAAGGAAATACATAATGTTATCTTAATATTATTCTAGCTTGTCGCTTGTTTAATCACTTGCAAATATGTTTATTTTATCTGTAAAAAAGCCTGTCGCAAAATTCCATGCCAAATGTCATAATTCTGATTTTCAAAAGTTAGTACTATATTTATTCACATAAAATTCTCATATGTGTTTTTATTGTGAAGAATGCTATTTACGGTACTAAAGACAGTACAATTTATATACAACTAAGTTATTACGAAAATAGTATCAGCTGGCGTACGGCGGGCGATTGGCATTTATTGTAATTATTTATGTCATAATGTTGCTATCAGTCCATTATAGAGAGCTGATACCAACCTTAATGTAAAGCAGTGAGACATGGAACTGACAGATGAAGGGTGAAAGTAGACTGGATGCTGCATAAATGCGTTCCTTGAGGCGAACGTGTGGTAAAAACATGTATGGAAAATGTGGAGATCCGCAAAGAATGCGAGGCTGACGTTAACGTAAATAATAATAATAATAATATTTTGATAATTTATACAGCGCCGTTTTCGCGAAAAATCACCTCAAAGGCGTTGTACAAATATATTTCTTAAATAATTTATTTACGTAATGAGTAAGATAAGAAGTAAAAAAGGGACGATTATATAGTTTGGGCATGTAAATAGAGTGGATGAAAGAAGAAGTGTAAGGAGAATAGAAGTAGTCGGGGATGCCCGAGGAAGATATGGCACGATCAAGTGAACCAAGTACTTGAGTCAGGTCATGTCAAGAGTCAGATTATCAAAAGAGTGTGTATGAGACGATGTATGAATGTGACTGAAGCAAAGAATGTATGTAAAGACCGAGATGTTTGAATGTCCATCTGCTCTGCCTGCCCCTGCGGATAAAAGGCGTGATGGTTATTTACTTAGATAGTTAGTTGCATAATACATATGTCAAGGACTGTGAAAAGTTTCATGTTATACAGGGTTTTCCAATAAGAGGTGTTATTTTGAATAGCCCGCTATTTCGGTAGATGTTACTTTTGAAGCTGTCATTTTGTGACATTTGACAAGTAGAAACTATGCCATTAATAAAACGGAACAATACACGCTTCAATAACGCATTGAAATTATTAAAATTCACTTGGGTGAATCAAATGCAAATCATCTTGAGTGATGAGGCCCATTTCCACCTCGGTGGCTTCGTCAACAAGCAAAATTGTCGCATCTGGGGCTCGGAAAACCCAAGAGTTATTGTTGAAAAGCCTCTCTATCCTCAACGTGTGACTGTTTGGTGCAGTTTATGGTCCGGCGGAGTCATTGGACCTTACTTTTTCGAAAATGAGGCTGGAGCAACAGTTACGGTGAATGGATTGCGCTATCGAGAGATGATTAATGATTTTTTATGGCCGGAATTGGATGGTATTGATCTGGACAACGTTTACTTTCAACAAGACGGCGCTACGTGCCACACAAGCAACGAAACCATTGATCTTTTACGATTGAATATCAAAATCACACCTCTTATTGGAAAACCCTATAGTTAGTTGCACAATACATAGGTATGTCACGGGCTGTGAAAAATTTCATGTTATATTTTATGATATTATCACGGAAAAAAATGAGTTACGCTGATTTATTGGAAATCTCTTCAAATTATTAGCCATCCTGTTAAAAACGGGACTGCAAGCCACTTCTTGAAAAAGTATTGGTAAATTCGGAAATAATATCGGAACACGTGTTCACCCACCTGAGTTGGTCTTAATAATATGTATATCATAGTGAAATGCAAAACGTGACAAAATATTGGATTGCTTAAAGTTTATCAGGATACCTGTCAATTTATTCGTTAATAGCCTACAATCCCGTTTTTAACAGGAATACAAATAATTAGAAGAGATTTTTAATGAATTAGCAATATTTTTATCAGGATGTTTTCTTTGTGTACTAGACATATTAGTCTGTAAATAGAAGAGTGACTAGATTCTTATAGCCAGTGTACTCAGCACCTCCCTCTAGCACTTTATCCAACACGCCCCTCTCCACACCTTTCATTGTGTACTGTCTGTACTGTGTAGCTACAAGTGCAAATAATCCGAAAGCTTCAGTCGTTCCGGCCAATTGTACACTGAGGTGTCTGCAATTTATTTTACTAATAAACATTGTGTGCTTAGCTCTTTTGGCGCAAGACTCGAGTTAATGCTTTAGGCCATTACCAGTATGTGACGTACTATTCGTTCTAAACGTGGGTACTATTCATATTGTTGATAACCCTTATATTAAAAACTACACCCAATTTTGGTACCTACACATTTTTAAATACATCTATTTGAAATGAATGAATAAATAACCGAATGAAGTGGAGTCTTAGATGTGGAAATTAACCCACTTCCCTCTATTTTTGGCACTAATCTTCTAATAAATGCAATATCAATAGTAATGAAAAATCAATGTCCATTGTTTTTATTGTAGTGTCCTCTGCGTCCAATGTCGTAAACTTTTTAATAAGAGTGTATGTATCTGAAATGACCTGCCAGGTAAGTATGTTTTTCTGTATCTGTTTTAAAATCAAAAAATCAGATAGAGCCTAGGAAATGTGATTAAATTGTTCATCTCCCTTGGGGTAATTTTTCACAAAAACGGCGCTAAACAAATTATCCAATTCTTATTATTATTCTCATTACTGAAAAAAATGTGTTTAAGGTAAGGGCAGAAATTACCTTTCCGTTCCAACGAGCAACACAGTGACATATCACAAAGTATTCTCGTATATTTTATCAAAAATATACAAAAAAAAACCCTTCACAACTAAAACTGCCTGAATTGTCATCTTTAGGTCCAAAAATGGCAAAATGGTTGTTAGATTTATTAGCTAGGAAACATTATTAAAAAATATCGTCTGATAATTTATTATGAGTTGCATCCGAAACTGTTTTCGAATTATATCTTAAGATGAACATAAATTACTATAAATGAATTTAAAACGATACGAAATTAATAATGTTTATTGGAATTGGGTGATCATATTTGTAGGGATGAAACAAGGTATGAAAAGAAGGAAAAACATTATGATCAATCACTTATCAAGAAGCAACAGACAACACAACATAATTTATAAAAATTCCACCGCGATACCTTGAGGTAATAGGCCACTTGCATCATATTTTTTATTTTTTTTTTCCGGTTAAGGAAAATATTCTAAGACATTCTGTATTATTATTATTTTTTTAATCGTACTTTTGAAACCCTGGGGATTTTTTGAAAATTTCAATCCGAAAAATCAGGCCTTTTTTTATAAACCGGAAAGACGGGACATAATTTTATAGGTGAGAAAAAACAATGATTACATAGCCGAAAATCATTTTTAAAAAAAATAACGTTTTCCACACGAATGACAGCAGAATAACGAGGCATACCAAAAATATTACATCTCATAAATATTTTTTTCCTTGATCCATCTTATTGATCATAAATCATTATAATGTACAACGTCTATATTAATAAATCCAATGTAATATACTTGTACTTGTAAATTATAATAATAATAAGAATATTATAAAATTTGATTTTGATAAAATCAGCACCATAACCATTATACCTCTAAAACACGTACCTACATCTAAATTGTACGGGGTTCTCTTCACATCTGTCAAAAATTCAAACCAAATGAAAAGTTCGCAGAGAACAAACAATAAATCTAGTGAACGAATTCAAAAATTCGCCTGAAATCAAAGTGATGCCATATAAAAAAATTAAATCAGTGTGGAATTTTACAAAATTAATAGGAACATTTTCAGTAGACGGGACATTTTCATGTAGTGACGACACGAGCCCAAATAATGGATTTATTTATTTAAAAATGAAAATAAATGTACATTTCTACAAAATTTTACCAACATTTTCGTAATCTTAGTAAAAAGATCTATCCACACGATTTTTTCCAAGTCGTTATGAAATCCATGCAAGTGGCCTATTGTCGCCACAAAACAACGAATGAAAACAAAAACCCACAAAAATCGATATTAAGCACTTCCAATACTTCCTTCTTTTCAAAGTTTATGTAAACGACAACCACAAACAACTTGCTTCCAGTACTTTAAAACTTCTTCTGTTTTTTTTCCAAACAAATGCACTCGAATTTCAGTGTTCTAAATTTCAAATCCCTTTCGAGCAAGGTGATGATTGGAGATAGGTAGGAACTGGATAAATGACATTCCAGTAGGAACTATAAATATTCTCATTTTAAAACCAAATAGTACCTATTTGTATCTCGCTTTTAATTATTTTCTTTCATTTTCATATATTTTGCTCTAATCGCCCTTGGTATATTTAATAAATTAATTTATATAATACAAATTATTTTTGTAAATTTTATATTACGTATTAAACAACAGAAATTAATGCCAACAGTCAATGCTGCCGAGTTAGAAACTAATATTGAACATGTTTTTTTAATGAAAAGTTGATGTTTATTATTTAAGGTTTTATGCAGAGCACAAAGGATAACAAATTATTATAAACATTAATTCCCGTCGGCGGCATTTATTTTTACTCGGGAGATATTTTCAATTTGTATGGATATTTCGGGCGAGTAATTAATGCTTATAATAATATTAATAATAATAATAATAATAATTGGATAATTTGTAGAGCGCCGTTTTTGTGAAAAATCACCTCAAGGGCGCTGTACAATTTATTTCCTAGGATCTAAATTTGTTATTTAGACCAACTGTGCCAACACGAGGTTCGTCATCCGTTCAGGTATGTGTCTGCCGCCAATATAGCGCTGACATGTGTCTGCTGCCAATAAAGAGCGCTGACACAACATCCTCACATAGATAACAAACCTTGGCAGCCCCGCTGTGACGTTCGACCTATTCCATAATGTATTCACGCCTGTATTGCAGCTATCCTCGACGTACTACCTGTTATTTTATTACATGTCATTTTGCACATATACAATATCCTATTACATTGTTTGGCCTGATATGTTACTTTAAAATTTTCTGTATTAACAAAATCTGAAATAAAACCATGGAAATGCATACCAATGTTCAATTTTTGCTACTTACTTTGAGAGTTTATGCCAATTCGCAAAAAAGGTATAAAGACTGCCTCTGTCGTCTAGAAGAGCCTCTTCACTGACCCAGAGGTCACGGGTTCAATCCACAAGGAAGTTCAAGGACATCTTGCTTAAGTATGTGTGCGTTATGTCCAGTGGGGTAGATAATTCAACAGCCTGTTGCTAAACTAGATTGTAGTTATGATGAAAAAATATTATAAATTATTGCATAAAACTTTCACAATTTGAAAAATTTTCTATTTATTTTCTTATAAATGATGACTATGACATAATCATAATGGGCCTTTTACAGGAAGCTTTTTTCGTCCAGTTTCCGAATAGATTGGATCGGATTTTTATATGGATTCGAGGTTCTATGTTGGTGGATTGGATTATTTTCGTACAGTTTTAGATGGCGTAAATAATGACTCTCTTTCATATTATTTTTACATAATGAGAAACACATAAGTTTTTTTTTAAATTTTACAGTAAATACTTTTAAGGCGATGCAATACGTAGTAATGCAAAAACATGTGTTTTTGGTTTAAAAATTTGGTCGCCTAGAAATGTTTCAGATGCTTTAATTGAATACTGCGAGTAGAATACATCTTGGTCTTTGAAATAATCGAGTATTTTTTAGATAAGTCTTTTTATAAGCCCAGAAAAAAATAATGTATAAGGCCTATGAAAACTGTTTAAAGTTGAAAATCTCCTACTTACCAACCCATTTTCGATTACAACTTTATTGTATAATGTGGAAAATTAAGTTATTTATAAAATGATCGAAAAAAAATTAAATATTTATGCCTTAACATCCACAAAATAAAATAAAAGGCACTTTTTGGCCATGTTTTTTTGTTGCATAAATTAAAACAGGCGGATGGTGTTAAGCGGGAATTTAAACCTTATCGCCATCTACGTAAGGGTTGTTATTGATAGCGGCTCAATTTAAAATATTACACGACGTAGTGCATCGCCTTAAAATATAGTAATATTTATTTATTTAACTGCAATCAAATCACAAATGTATAACACAAACCAAATATTGGGAATCCACTAAGACACTGCTTACGTGTGATTGATGTAACCAAAAGTTAACATGTTGGAAATAATGATCGTGTAAATCAATTTATTTCCATGTGGGTACCGTCGTATTTTCCATACGGGGACCAGTATAAAAAAAAAGCTTCGTGTAAAAACGCCCATTTCTCCCTCGTCAACACTTAGCTTAGTGAATAGGTCTATCATACTATGAATCCAACTTTTCATAACTGGTTAGGGATTAAGTTGACAAATGCGAGCATTTACCACTCAGAAGTCGTGAGTTCGATACATCCACAAGCTGGGTCCTCCATCATTACACAAGTAACATCTTCCACCTATTATAATCATGGTAACAGAGGTATTTAAAGTGTTATGATCTGGGAACGTTAAAAAATATTGTAACGTATGCAATTTTTATAAACAATTAATGTGAAAAATGTACACACTAAAAATATTATTAAAATGGATCGCAAGCTGGCATATTTACACATGGTATTAGAATTTATTTTTTTAATTTCAGAAGGAATCAAATCTGCCAGGATTCAGAATCTTAACCACAATTCGACGGAGAAATCGCGGCATTACTGTCGCAATTCAAACCCACTTATAAAGCACACTGAACTGCACATTTGTAGAAGTGTAAATAACATCCATATTTATACCTACCGATTTGAAAGAAAACTGATGACGCCAAACTACATGAGGCCTTTCTCGTTAGTCAATTTGGGAGGCGGGTTTGGGTACCGCTGCCCTGGAACCATTTATTGGATAATTAACACCTCTGCCATAGTTACCCCAAGTTTGGTGATTTAGCAAGGGTGCACGTGTTCATCGGGTTAGTTGTGTTCAGGAAGCGCCTGCCCACCAGCTGTGTGGCACGCCAGATCGGGAGAGACTGGTTTGTGGAGACCCTTTGACCTCTTCTCTTCTTCTCTTCTCTGATCCCTAGATTCCTACCCAATCCTCATTTCTTTTACCTTCTCAGTACTTCCTCTCCTTCCTTTCCTTAAAAAAGACCCTCCGCACAGCATCCCAAAAGATGACATAGGCCTTGAGGGAAATTATTTTTTGTGTCGAGTTAATGTAAAAAAAATCAATGAAATTAACTTAATTTAGTCCAAGAAAGAATTTAGATGCGTATTTGAAAATGTTTCATCAATTTCAGTAATAAGGAAAAATCGAACTCACTTCTGGCACAGACTGATCCGTACTCACTATGTATCGTATTGGTGAATGACCACCGTTCAGAATTAATTTTTTTTTATTTTTTTTTAAACGCCCATAGGGCTTTTACCTATAATAATGTACATCTTTATTTTTTAGTTATACAGATTGCATTAAAAAATCAGTGTTAACAAAATACAGGTTACATAAAAAAATATCAGAGATAACAAAATATGTTACATAAAATATAAGAGTTTAAAAAATATAGGTATGGATAGAGTACACATAAGTGAGACGAAAAATAGAAAATCTGCCAAAATCCTCCAAATCAACCATAATATAATAAGAAAGTATAACAATAGTTTACAAATTAGGTAAAAATAGTTCGCACATACTCCGTTTAAAGTTTGCCTAGTTCAAATTATTGTCAAATACATTTATATTGTTTAAGTATTTGTTACCAAGATTGTGTGAACGTTGTATTGGAGAGTGAAAACTATAGTTGGAATGAGATGTATGTATGTAAAATGTTGATATTTGCCTAGTTGTTCGTGTAGGTATGTGTAGATTTATGTATTTTTGTAAATATGACTTTAACCGTGTTTAGTGACCAGATCTGATTAGCCAGGTACTTCCCAACCTTCATTGTTCGCATATTCTTACCCTCCCCACCCCCTTCAGCCTCACAATACATCCCAAAGAGGATGCCATAGTCCCAATGGCTCCGGACAGCGGGACTGGGACGGTATTCACATAAAAAAATAAAAATCCGTAAATATTTCATTTTTTTCATTTTCACCAAAAATTAGAAAAAAAATCTTTTTTCGGTCGCACTGACACGCCCAAATCCCACTTCTATCGCTTTATATCTCCATTTACAAAACCCAAAGTACCAAATTTAATAATATTGTTTCCAGTTGGACTCGTATTATTTTATGATTCCAGTAATGGCGTATAACTTTTGAGGGTCAAAAATGTATTTTTTCACTGGTTATTATTATTATTATTTTGTGGACCCGACATTAATTGTCATGTGTCCTATCCACGGGGTCCCGGATGACAAATGAAGCAATCTGAAATACCGGGGGGCGGTGTGATGTCATGTGACCAACTGGGAGCCTAGCGGGACCCCGAGGGATCCCGAATTACCTCCAGGGGAAGGCAGGGGTGCTTTTACCCACATTACTGGCAGGGGTAATTAATCAGACTAGGGGGACCGACCCTAAGAGGATTCCTAAGAAGTATGTCACTAGATTATAATAGCCTTAATATCATAGAATTTTGAATTCTACAATTGTGATATTTGCGAGCCGAGAATGGGTAACAATGAATAACAATTCTGTTATATAGGTCACCCCAACAAAACTGCTTTGCTACGTTTGGTGGCTAAGCAGGGGGTGCCCGGGTTAGTGATCCGGGTTTATCCAGGTCTTGATGGCGTGCTGGTTCTGACCTATTGACCTATCCCGCCGGACTCTATCGACCCAACGTCTTGCACCACAGTGGGAGGGATGGATTCATACATGACTCATGGGCACACTGACCTCAAGATTCCTACCAACCCTCATACATTTTTCCTTCCCAGAACTTCCTCACCTTCGTTTATCTAAAAAATCCCCTCCATACAGCATCCCCAAAGATGACATAGACTTTGAGGAAAATTATTTTTCTCAGGATCTCCTGTTTGTAAATATTTAAAAAAATCAAAAAGTGTTGGTAGGTAAATTCCTTAAAAAATTATAAAATGATGGATATTTTCAGCGTCGCGCGGGTGTAAGACCACCGTTCAGAATCGAAACTTTTCCAGGTAAAACCCAACCTTCGTCTTTCCCAACTTCTCCATCCTCGCTGAGTATACCATAATTCCACCGGCTCGGAGGAGTTAGAATTCTTGTGCGGTATTCACATAAACAAATGTCATTATTATTATAAAGCTATGAAAATTAGAAGTACCCACACAATAAGAAATAATTTAAGTTTAATAAAATGTCGTATTCATTTTAAATCAACCGAAATTTGATAAATGCCTCCACCTTCTGAAATGATAAGATAACTTGTAAAGGATGATGAAGAATGGTGACATTTTGTGTTATTTGTCCATCCATTGTGCCGTGTCTATTGTAAAGACACTGGCGACGCACAGAGGTACGAAACGCAACCTTTGCTGGCCGAAATTTATTTATTATTTACATTAGATTCAGAAAATTATAAGTGAAATAATTAATATTGGATATATGCGCAATGGATATACAATAATGTGATAAGTGCATTGTGTGACGAGGATAAGTTGCATTTAATTACGTTTGATACTTTTGACCCATTAACATTAGTTTCTAACGAGGCAGTGCCTCTCTGTCCTTTTAAGAAACCAATCACGACGTGCAAGGTACGGAAATTTTTTTGGGTGGAATTTATCAAATATTTTCCAGAACAGATAATATAATATGTCGTAGTCTGTTTTTCACCTAATATGACAAAGGTCTTGCGTAAATTGGCTCCTTCAGTTTTCTCCCAAATCGGTTCAGATTATAATTCTGACAATATTCGTTCTTATTATATTATTTGAGTATAGCACTTATATCACACTAACGAAGCTTTGGTGGTTTATTTACCCAAATCTATTTCAGAAATATTCCTCTCCGTGTTTTGGCGGCTCTCATCGACTCGAAACCTGCAGTTCTCTTCGAATTCTCATCTCCATTTTTGTGTGATCTATTCCCGTCTTTCTCCAAGCATCCCACAGTGTTGTCATTTTGCCGCATTCAACGCATTCCTCCTACATTCATCGTCATCGTCATTGAAAATTGTTGCTATTTCAATTACGCGCGATGTTTTTTTGGGAACCCGACACATTTGTTCACTCCGGTACTAACCGGTTCTTGACTTTTCTAATGACTTCTCTATAATTCTATCAACCGGTCAGTAGCAGAGTTGGCATCGCGTCTGTTTCCCATCCATGCGTCCTGAGTTCAATTCCTCGGCTGGCTAAGTCCTTCATCATGTCACAAGCAATATTTTTCCCTTATTGTGACGGTAGTTAATTAAATTATTTAAATACAGGACACGCTATCTTCATGCTAATCGAACAAAAATGTAGCACCGCTAACAAAAACGGATTTTCACATCGTTTGTTCGAATAAAACAGTTACACGTCAACAGCCCGCTAAAGTATGTTCACCAAGTGTTGTATCTGTTACATATCTTCCTTTATTAATCCGTCTATGGTGAGTGGTAAGAGATTTTCAAATATTGTCAGTATTTTTATTTCTTATAGAACAAAAAAAGGCATATAAGTGATTTTTAGTTTTTTTTATTTTTCAAAAACAGTCAAATAAAGTCTTCCACAAGCAATCACTGGTCACTTAGCCGAGTAACCGCCTAACCCTTCACTGACTTTAATTGTCCAATACCTACTGATTTTTAATATGTTTTTCACTGGTTAAAGTAATACAAGTCTTAAGACCTTCTATGTCATCGAATCAACTCTTTGTCAAAGCCGTATTTTTGGCCAGCTATTGTCGCTATCCGGACTAATGTGCGACGGCCCATTCTTGTCTTTGCCAAAACACGAAACACCAAACACAGCATCTCGTGTCCGTGGACCAGCCTCTGGGACATCTTGTTTATGAGACAAGAGACAAAATAATATTTGTTTTACGTCAGTGGATTCGTTTCTATTAACATAATTTACAAATAAATCATCAGAGCAACAAAGAAACACCAAAACGCAGCAAAGTGGAATATCGCATTGAATGGAGGAAGATAAAGATTGTTTTACAAGATATGTAAACACACACTTATATTCGTACTTGTTTTTTTGTGTCAATTTTACACACGAATCTTTTTTCTCTGGACCAGTTAGTCTATGCCAACCACATTACCGAGAATTTTAAATTTCAAATAATAAATAAAGGCAATAAATATATTGCTAATAACTTATTGTAAGCAATAATTAGTCGCCTGTGATATCAATACAAATTGAAAATAAATGCCGCCGACGGGAATTGAACCCGCGCCTTCTGATGTCCGGTCAGACGCTCTGAACCACTGAGCCACGTCGGCTTATTTCCAAACCTTGTCTTATAAACATTAGTTTATCATTAAAAAAAATAGTAAAAATATATTGCTTACCAAAATACGTTTTTACACCCTAAACACTTAAAACGACAAAAAACACCAAAAAAAGAAACATTTACCAAAAAGCGCACGTATAAAATAGTAAATAGGCATCGCAAATAAAGAAGTGTACCAGATATTATATTAGATTAACAAAGGCGTGATATTTTGATAACATTTCAGATTAAGTTTGGGTTCAAATTTTTTAAAACGTTTACTACTTGTGAGAAAACGTTGTAATTTTTGGTGTCCCGTACTTTATTTGACTAACGTAAACATAAATATATATGTAACATTTTAGTATAAAATAGGGTGTCAAATTTTGGTGACCCGTTTTGGATAAATAATGTATTTTTTGGATGTTACTTTTTACTCCATTTGGTAAGAATTTAAACATAAGCCATAAATAAATTCGGACTTTTTTCTTTAAAGCGGAGATGGTTTACACGTAGTTCCTGTGAGGCCCATTGTGCTATCTTCCATTTGGTAACCGGATAAATCATCACAATGATAATTCATCACATCTTTAAAAAGTTATATAAAGTGATGAAACAAAAACTTTATTAACTGGGTTATGTAGGTTAGGTTAGGTTAAAAAAAAAATTATCATCGTTTCTAATGACTTTATATCACTTTTTAAATTGTGTTGAATTGTCACTGTGTTGAGTTATGATGGAACCCTTCCATTTTACCACAATCCTTTAACAACAACCCAGTCCCTTTTATAAAGTTCACCAGGGTTGTCATTGGGTATGTTTTCTGGTTCTACAATGAGTCTTCCCAGGTATCTGAGACTAGTTCCCACCAGGGCAGGACATTGGCACTAAAGGTGAATTGGAGTCTCTTCATCCTCTTCACATTTCCTGCATCTATTGGTGTTTTCCACTCCCAATATCTGCACGTGTCTCCCTGAGATGGACTTAATAACCAACAATCTTCACCGGCACTTTTTTTAATAGCAACTTTTTTCTTAGTAGCTGCATGGACAAATGTGTAGATTTTTCACTCTGAAGTCATAGGTTCGTTAGCAAAATGTTTCACATATTTTGATGGTGGAACGAGGTTGGTAGTTTGTCTATTATTTAGAGATGCAACTTTACAAAGGCCATTAAAAATATGTATATAAACAATAAGTATTGAAGCAAGTTTTAAAAAAATTGTCTTAAATAAGTTATACTTGCTGCAAGGGTTTGGGGTCACTTTAGTGCCTGTCATGTCTTGGGGAAGCTCTGCAAAAGGGTTTCTAAGTAGAGAAAGGAGTTCATCGGGATCTTGGAGAGACCATTCCACGGCCGAACTTATTATAAGGCACAAGAACGATTTGTTTGTATGCTGCAAGAATCAATCCAATACAAATCTAGTTTTGTTTTAGCTGTGTCAATGTGTTGAAGGCATTAATAACACTATTCGCAGCACCTTCCGTTGAAATACAGATAGAACAAAGAGGGAGATGAATAAATGATGAAATCTTAAATCTTGTGCTTTTGAATGAACTATGTAACAAACCATCACGTCATTTATGGGCGGAGAGAGTGAACTCTGTTTTAAAACTACTTTCTTGGTTCCCATTCATGCATACTCTTATGTTATTCTGACTTTCGATACGAAGCGCTCAAGGAATTTGATTTTCTTGACCGTCTTATGTTTTCCTCGGGGGTCCTCGACTTCTTCTATTGTAGACTTTCGCATTAACATAATTGATTAATACTGGTATTACATTCAGGAACTGTATAAACCTATGTTAGAACTATCAATAAACGCTTAATATTCAGTGAGTTGTCTTACAAATTAGTCACCTCGGCATTCGAATCCTTGACCTTTCAGGGTAGCACTCAATCTCCTTCCACTGAACCAAAATGTCACAAGGAACAAGGATGTGTTTACGTAGTCTTTATTATTAGACACGATAAAATATATATGGAAAACATGAACACATTTGACGAATGATGAACTCAAATCAACTTTATCGAACGTCTAATTCAAATGCCAGTATTATAATAACGTTTCCAGAGCAGACTAAAATTATATTAATGATTTTTTACCTCGTGGAAACGGCCGCGATCGGAAATTTTAAGAGCTGCCACTATCTCCATGTTTCTTTGCAATGGCACTAAAAATAAGGAAGAATGACGTCAGGGAAGTTTTGGTATATTGGTTTTAATCATTTTCCAAAAAACTCATACGTATTCAGTATCGATAAGGTTATTATTTGTTGATATTTTAAGTCATTATTGTAATGTTTCGTGTTTGTTTACTAGTTCGATAATATTGAAAAAGATACTGTGATATAAAGTATAATATTACGTTTAATGAACAAACTGGTGTGTATTACGGTTAGAATGGAAGATACTTTTATATAAAGTATAGTATTACGTTTAGTAAACAAACTGGTGTGGATTACGGTTAGAATGGAAGATACTTTTATATAAAGTATAATATTTCGTTAATGTACAAAAATAGTGTGTATTACGGTTAGAATGGAATATACTTTTATATAAAGAATAATATTTCGTTTAATGTAGAAACTGGTGTGTATTACGGTTAGAATGGAAGATACTTTTATATAAAGTATAATATTTCGTTTAATGTAGAAACTGGTGTGGATTACGGTTAGAATGGAAGATACTTTTATATAAAGTATAATATTACGTTTAATGTACAAACTGGTGTGTATTACTGTTAGAATGTAAGATAATTTTACATAAAGTATAATATCACTTTTAATGTAGAAACCGGTGGGTATAATGGTTAGAATGGAAGATTCTTTAGAATCTAGAGCTTGTATACCCTCTTTTTACGCCCTTCTTTCACATCCGTACATTGATCAGAGACATACATTACCATGTATTATATATTCTCCGATCTACGTTCATTACAATAATAATATACACCGGAATTTCATTTTGGAGTAACCCTTTTTTATTAAGTGATCACCGCACAGGAGTCGCAACTATTCCCAACCGTCAGTAATACCATGGCCCAAAGGGGGCTGACGGTAGTGAGGAAGGGAAGTAGATGGGACATAACACGGCAAAGCCATTTCAAGCAACGTGTCAATTCTGAATGGTGTTCTTACACTAGGGCGATACTGAGAGTTCTTCCACTCTAGAACGTACCGCAAATATACTACCTATATATTATTTTTAATGAGTAAGTTGTGGAATAACAAATAACTACAAATGAAACAAATAATAACATTATTTTTAATTTGTAAATATTTGCACACGCCGGGATTCGAATCCGTGACCTCCGGCTTGCTAGTCGAAAGCCTAACACGTAGACCACAGAGGCCACTTGAATCTAAATGAAACAAAAACTTCTTCGAGAATCCTCTGTTGTTGCGGATAATTGATTGTAGAAACCCACATTTATTACAACTAGCTGACGGGTACCCGGCGTTGCTCGACTTTCCTCTACTTTCTATAAATATAATACGCATGTATTATATATGTAAACCTTCTGGAAGAAATTTTCTAAATGATGGTGAAAATTCTATCAAAATCCATTGTGTAGTTTAGAAGAACTAAGCGCGCAAACAGGCAGACTCGGATAGCGACTTTATTTTAGTATAATAGAGATCACTCGAGTGCACCAAATTTCCAAACTCACCGAGTCAATCTGTAATTTTTTTTATCTTGTTCTATTTCAATCAATGATGTGCTGCCTCACCACAGTTTAATGATCTTCGTTTACCACTTAGGCATAATTTACAAGAAATTCACATATTTTATGATGCACATTATAAAATGGTGACACAAAACAAATTGCACGGCAAAATCCTAGAATAAAAGCGATGATAATAAGAACGAAACTGGATATTTTGACACATTGCAACATTAATGACTGGGACCCGATTTATATGAACGTCCATTCTCTTAAATTCAGTTTCGTGTTGCTGTTTTGACAACAGCCTGCATTAAATTATTCAATAAATAACACTTTATTAAGGCGATGCCATACGTAGTAATGCAAAATCATGTGTTTTTGGCCACCTAGAAATATTTCAGATGCTTTAATTAAATACTGCGAGTAGAATACATCTTGGCCTTTGAAATAATCGAGTATTTTTTTGATAAGTCTTTTTATAAGCCCAGAAAAAAATAATGTATAAGGCCTATGAAAACTGCTTTAAAGTTCAAAATCTCCTACTTACAAACCCATTTTCGGTTATGATTTCATTGTATAGTGTGGCAAATTAAGTTATTTATAAAATGATCGGAAAAAAATGAAATTTTTATGCCTGAACATCCACAAAATAAAATAAAAGGCACTTTTTGGCAATATTTTTTTCTTGCATAAATCAAAACAGGCGAATGGTGTTAGGCGGGAATTTAAGCCTTATCGCCATCAACGTAAGGGTTGTTATTGATAGCGGCTCAATTTAAAATATTACACGACGTAGTACATCGCCTTAAACATTTGCATTCACAAAATAATATTCTCCGTAGATTTGGCGCCGTCTGAAACCATTTTTTTAAACGAAAGAAAAACGTTCCTTTTGTCAATATTTAAAAAAAATGTACTATCAGAATTATAAATGGAAATTGTTGGTTGGGAAAAGATAGAAGACTTATTTACTATGGTAATTGAACCCACTGGGAAGTAACCTTATGCATTTGTCTACTCAGGTACTAACCAGTGTTGTAAAATAAGGAGAATATAATTCATTAGGAATAAAATATAAATAAATTTTCTTCACCACTATTTGATACAAATTATCACCGTTTTTCAAAATCAAAGGTTTCTTCATCAGAAAACAAAGCGTACTGAAAATTAAGACAGAATAATAGACAAATAAGTACCTAGCAATATATACACAATATGGTAATACGCGGTGGGGATGGTAATTAATTACTCAATATTGTAAAAAACAAAAGCAATTTGAGAGGCGGGCTTGGATACCGCCGCCCCGGTAACCATTTATTGCATAACCAATACCTCTACCATAGGTCACCCCAAGTGATTAGCTACTTTTGGTGATTTAGCAGGGCTATCCGGGTTCATCGGGTGAGGTGTGTTAAGGATACGCCTGCCCACCAGCTGTGAGTCGTGCCAGATCGAGAGAGGTTGGTTTGGGGAGACCCTTTGACCTACCCAACTGGTATCTCGACCCATCGGGATATATTCATATGCTTGTCACTGTCAGACACCCTAGATTCCTGCCCAACCCTCATACCGTTTACCTTCCCTGAACTTCCTTTCCAAAAGACCTTCCATAGAGCGTCCTAAAAGATGATATAAATCTATCAACCATCTCAGTTGAACAAACTTTTCGCTTTACCCCTAATAATATGCAATTGGTTTTTTTTTGTGAACACCGCACAATAATCCCAAATGTCAGGAGCCAGTGGGATTATGGCATCTCCCAATTATTACGGCTAAAGCCATTTAAAAAAAAATTTCTATTCTGAATTCTTCTTTATGTGCCGTATCAGGTCCCCCCGACGTTGGCGATCACTCTAGAAAATGTCTCTTTGTCTTGCGCTGCCCGGAATAGCTCCTCCACACATCTAATGCCGGTCCACTCTCGTATATTTCGCAGCCAAGACATTTGTCTCGTACCAGGCCCTCTGCGACCCTCTATCTTATTCTGAATGATGTTATTTAAACAGGTCGACACCGACAGTATCAAACATTCTGAAACGTGTTGCAATTACATGTCAAATAAAACACGTGACGGCTTACGCGGTCTTGGGGTAAGGCTCTAGACTAGCAAGCCGAAGGTCGCGGGTTGAAATTCCGGCGTGCGCAAGTAAATTTCACCTGACTATTTTGTGTTATTTCATAATTTATCCATTAAAAATAACACATTTTACACTTGCAGCACTTTCCAGAGTGGAAGATACTCTCAGTATCGCCCTGGCGTAAGATCACCATTCAGAATTGAAACGTTGTTTTAAATTTCTTTAGCCGTGTTTGGTGACCAGATCTGAATAGCCAAATACTTCCCCACCTTCCTCTTCCCTGTCTCTTTCCCCTTCCCCCTACTTTCAGCTTCACAACATACCCCAATTAGGGATGCAATAGTTATAGATAGCAAGAATCCTAGGTGGTGAGGAAACTGGACCAGCTTCTGCAGCGAGAGAGTGCACCGCGTCCACCAACAGTGCCAGCACGAGGTTCGTCATCCGTCCAGGTATGTGTCTACTGCTAATAAAGCGCTGACACAATATCCTCACACAGATACCAGACCTTGGCAGCACCGCTGTGACATTCGACGAAGATAGAGGATGGAGACTCTGCAGCAAGAATCCTAGGTGGTGAGGAAACTCTACCAGCTGGTGCAGCGAAAGAGTGCACCGCATCCACCACAGTTTTGTTCAGAGAGTGAGGAAAAAAATCTGAAATCTATATATTTTCAAATGTACACACGGTCTCAAATGTTTAAGAATAGCTGATGCAATTTTTACTTACAAAAAAATAACATCATTTTGCAAGCAGAAAATTTACGTAATAATATATTCATCAAATTAATTTATCAATCGTTTAGATTCATCAGACTGACCCTGTCAGCATCGGACATTAACTATAAGTACCCGCATAATACCAGATCTATCTTTCCGATTGTTGCGGCTCTTGACATTAAGTGGCTCAAGTATTTGGTTGACTTAATTGTGCCATTCATAACTTGGGCAAATAATAGAAGAATGATATCATAATGAACTCAGCTCTCGGCACCGGACACTTAGGGCCAGTTGTTCCAGAAAACTTGAACAATTTATTAAATTTCAAATTTAATATCTGTTAAAAATGTTTGATTCATTTTGGGTTCCTCCTTCGTTGACCAACGTTTTCGACAGCGTTACAGAGTCCATCATCAGGGCAGATGTGTAGATTTCTACATAAGATATATACATAAGAGAAGATTCAGTTTTGCGCACGTTACTTCCCTTAGGGCCAGTATTTTAGTATAATAATTAATAAAAATAAAATGGTTTTCGGCGTTTAGTTTTGGTGTAACCTTCAAACACCAAATAGCAATAACAAAAAGCTTAGTCCCGTCATCTCTATTAATATAATGGGTTTTTGTGAATTACAATTTTTATTTTTTATTTATTTATTCTTAAATAAATTAGTATTACAAAGGTATAGTACATTGTCCTTCACGCTAGGAGTTCACCTGTGTTGTGGAGGACTTTAATTGCCTCCATAATTAGGCGTGCTCGGTGCGTTTTGGGTCTTCCCAAGACATGAACAAATCCAAAGTAATGGCCGGTTTTAAAAGTGCTCGACAATTGGCCATTGTCCCCAAGTTCTGTGAAAGTTCTAATCAAGTTATTATTCCATTATGGACCAGTTCTTTCACAAAACTTGAATAACAACGAAACATGAATATTACTTTGAAATTTGGTCAATTGTTCGAGTTCTGTGAAACAACTGGCCCTTAGTATCTCAGAATTGTAGGCTTGTGACTTATATAACGAACTTAATAATGTAGTTTAGTACAAGTGTTCACGAATTTAATTTATCGAACTCCATATATAATTTTTTTCAAAAACAGAAATCATAACGTTTATTTGATTCTGAAGTAGCAAAATCCAGTTAGCTCTGGTGTCATTGGTGAAATTTGTTCAGATTCTTTTGTTTGTATTTTCTAGGTCAAGATATCAATAATGAGATATGGAGCTAAATATAAAAAAATGAAGACGATTTTGGCGTTGTGATCAGTTGTAGTTGGGTACCCCTATTCCATATCTGCATTTTTTTTCTTTTAAATAAATAAAATAAAAAAATTTCATAGCTTACAATGTTGCTAAAATTAAATATACAAATTTCAGTTGTTTCTGCATGGGTGTGTTGGTAAGTAATGCGAAGTATTCCTGCGTAATGGTTAACATTGTAAAATTGGAACTAATTATCACATCAGACGAGCTATAACGTAGGCAGAAAAAATATTTTATATATTCATAATTCTTTATTTGAAATGCGTATTTCTTTTGTTTAAATGATACTTAGATGAATTAAGAGAGTGATTGTACGTTACTGAGACAACGCGCTTGATTTCACTGAACTAGGGTCAGTGGACATACTTATAAAAATGCAAGGGTTTTCCAATAAGAGGTGTTATTTTGATATTCAATCGTAAAAGATCAATGGTTTCGTTGCTTGGGTGGCACGTAGAAAAATAAATGTTGTCCAGATCAATACCATCCAATTTTGGCCATAAAAAATCATTAATCATCTCTCGATAGCGCAACCCATTCACTGTAACTGTTGCTCCAGCCTCATTTTCAAAAAAGTAAGGTCCAATGACTCCGCCGGACCATAAACTGCACCAAACAGTCACACGTTGAGGATAGAGAGGCTTTTCAACAATAACTCTTGGGTTTTCCGAGCCCCAGATGCGACAATTTTGCTTGTTGACGATGCCACCGAGGTGGAAATGGGCCTCATCACTCAAGATGATTTGCATTTGATTCACTCAAGATTCACTCGGGCTATTCAAAATAACACCTCTTATTGGAAAACCCTGTATATGCTACGACAAGTGGTAACAATTATTTTACAAGCAATAATTATTCGCCTGAAACACTCATCCACATTGAAAAATCTCCTGATAAAAGATACATGACGCCAACGGGACTTGAACCCGTGTCCTTTCGATTTCCGGTCGACAGCTCTGACCACTGAGCTATGGCGGCTTATCTCTTATCCGCGAAATAGTTCAATATATACTAGTGTTTCATTCAACAATGTTACATTTTTTTTATTACGACAAGTATTCGAACAAAAAAACAAATGACAAATGCTATGGACTTCTTTTTTCAAAAATCTCCATAAAAGTGTTTCAATATTAAACAGTGTCATTGTCAGTGTCATCAGTGAATTTTCTAATTTACAAACATTCGACAGGTAAATTTCTATATATTTTTTATAAATACTTATAACATACCAATATTTTCACGGGTCTGCGCTAGTATCAATATAAATTCTTTCCTTGTTTCGTCATTCTTCATATCGGTAATGCATTTCGATAAGTGACGTGTTATATGTTACTGTCCGTAAGACTTAGAATCCACAATTCCAAAACTTTAAACCCACTTATTCGACTGTACCTTCCTTCGAGTTTGACATCTTTCAAATAAAATCAATTGAAATAAAGATATTTTGGATATCCAATTGTTTTATTTAGTATAACCTCCCGGGGTGCACAGTGGCAGTCATGATATCGATGGAAGGTCCTTAAAACGTTTTTTAGCCGGTTTTCAGTAAACAAGAAGTCGTTTTGCATGAAATTCTTCTTTCATTTTTATGTGACATCTCCAGTAAAGCTTTATACAGAAATTCTTAAAATCCTGTGTTATGGACGTTTCTCTTTACATACCGATTACCATATGGAATCTTATGGTAAACCCATATGAAAAATACTTAATTAAATAATTCAATTTCAATACACATAACATATTTTTAATTACATAACAATAAATTACAAAGATAAGAGATAATTAATAATGTTATTCTTAGTTCTCCTCACTAGGGGTTTGTGTGCTGAAGCGGAATAAGTTTTGTTTAAATAGGTACTGTTTGTTTCAGATCCCATTACTTTTTTTCAAAATGTTGTATAATTACACTTCGATGATTTCTTTAACCAAGGTTTTTATTGTTTTTTTAATCATTTGCATTATTCGTTTTATATATTGCTATTGGGATTCAATTATAGAGCTAAGTGAAAGGTATTTAGGGTTACTTTTTCCAAAAGCAGTTTTAAATATGAATGTGTTTTTTCTTACTTTTCTTTGATTTTGATAATGTTTGACAAAAGCATTATAATTCTTCATTGTTATAGTATTTCAAAGTTACCATTGGCAACACTTTGGACATAACGAAACGTCACAAGAAAGCTCATGTCATTTGTCTTGGCCGTTACCGTCAACAAATCATCAATATTGAAGAGTAATACACGTTCACAATCAGTAATAAATACAAATCGTAATTTTTTGGCAATGTTTTCAATAAACATGCAAAAATTTTGCACAATATAGTTACGTAAAACAATGACAGATTACAGATGTTAAATAATGCCCGCCATCCTTAAACTCTAAGAAAATCTGTAGCAAAATAGAACATGTCCTTTTTCGAGAAGAAGCATCGTGTAAAACGTCCATAAGAAAAGACTGTGCTTTCATATACGATACAGATTCCAAAAGACTCGTGGAAATATTGATGCCATGAAGTGATTTTATAGGTCGTGAAGTTAAAACTCAAATTAAACTACTAACTCATAACTAACTAATTAAGTAACTGGAGTGAATTAACCATCGCACAACTCTGCTTATTATATACTTCCTGCTTCATTCGCATTAATACTTCGTTATGCTTCAATTTTACTTTGGGAGGCAATTACGGGTACCGCCGCCCCGAGAACCATTTATTGAATAACCAACACCTCTGCCATACTCGTAGGTCACCCCAAGTGGTACAAAAAACGAATTATTTCTTACGTTTTCTCGCGTATATTTTGTACAGAATAATATTAGTAATTCTGATTCGATAAAAATTACGGAAAATAATCACGTCTCAGAGAACAAAATACTTTCAGAATCGCATAGCACGCTTTAACCGTATTTGGTGACTAGATCTGAATAGGTGGTACTTCCCCGCCTTCCTCTTCCCATCTCATTCCCTTCCCTAATACAGACACACGCCATATTCCAATTGAGGATGTCATAGTCCCATTGGCTCCAGACGGTTGGGACTCTTGTGCCGTACTCACAAAAAAATATACAGAAAAGTATCTTAGGGGTAAGAGTGTTGTTTCGGCAAGACACAGGTCCTGAGTTCGATCCACAGTTGCGACCATTACCTGCTTATTTCCCGTTTTAAGTTTCGTGTAGTAATAATTATATTCTTCATTCACTGTTATAGATTTTAATGTTATACCACACAAGAGTCACAACCACCTGGAGCTGGTGGCACTTTGTCACCCTCGATTGAGGAGGACGTTGTGAGGCAGATGGATTTCAGGTACTTAAGACCTCCAGACCAAAGATAGCCGTCAAACTAATGTCGAGGCGCACTTTCTCGATATTATATTTACACTACATCTTTTTTTTAAATATTCAGAAAATCTTTGTTATAACTCGCAGCTTATCCTTACCTTTTCTTTGTGATTTCTCGAGGTGATATTACCCAAGAATGTGGTGCTATGTAAAATTATCCATATACGGTTTTTTATTATTGTTAAATGAAAAAAAATGGTAAAATTTTAAATGGTGGTGAGTAGAGTATAGATAAAAATATTCAAACATTACCTTTGTGTACATAATTAAAACACGAGATTTTTTTATTTTCTTTTATTAAAATTTTTTGAAGCCCAATGTACAATTTTATAAATAAACATAAAACATGAATTACTAACGACAAAATATTTAGAAAATATACATTTAATTTAACTGCTTATCAGTTCCATCCACAAAACAATAATATTTCTGACAAAATAATAACAATAAATTTTATTTTTTCTAAAAACCAGATT
This sequence comes from Hesperophylax magnus, assembly GCA_026573805.1. NCBI lineage: Eukaryota > Metazoa > Arthropoda > Insecta > Trichoptera > Limnephilidae > Hesperophylax > Hesperophylax magnus. The sequence continues at coordinate 2,688,613 of JAIUSX010000184.1, read as the reverse complement.
TCTCACAATAATTTTGACTAAAAATTTGACATACAAATTATATTTTTACACAATTTACAACAATTAAAAAATACATATATTTTACATTTGCACACATATGTGTAATACCATTATAAGTAATCAATAAATTGAATTTATTATAAATTAGATTATTTCAATGAGAAAAAGATTCTTAGTCATTTCAAATGTAATATTTTACAACTTAGGCACCTATTTTTTGTATATCTATTGTACATTACATGTGTTATATCTTCCTTACATTAATATATGACACATTCTTAATATAATGTATATGATTTAGATATTAATATATCTTTAGTTTGTACATAAATAGTAAAATAACATCTAGAAGGAGTATAATTTATTCAAGTTTTAGAATGTTTGTGTTTGAATTTTGTTAAAATATCAATGATTTAATGGATTCTACCCACCCACGACTTGTCAAGTTGTTTTAAGAAATTTTCAGTGTGACTAAACCATTGTCATAACATCCTATATCAATAAACCTTTTTATTTGAATAAAAAAGACAAAATGAAATACATTTCTACACGTATTTGCTAAATTCAAGAACACAGCGAGTCTCAATGTAATTAAAAAGTTTGTAATGTCATTGGCTAGCCTAGATTCGTTCATCCCGATATATAATTAACGATTTTTATGTTAACTTCGCACAAAAGTTGCTTAGAGCCAGAGGATCTATGTAACCCACTATTGCAGTATATTGTGAAGCTTAAGGTGACATAACGGATGCTGACGAACGTATTAATAAAATCTCAAATGTTTCGAGAGAGATACCTGCGGATGTAAGTTATTCATATAAATAGGACATCACCATTAAAATATTTTATGTAAAACGGTTTGATAAATTTATAAAACGTTTTTCACTACAAAATTAGCGGTAAACAACAGATTTATGATAATAAAACAATTATTATTAAAATGTACACAAAGAAATACATTACCAATAAAAAATTCACCATCATTCATTGATTCAATGCCAATTTTAGTGAGAATAGAAGCAAATACCGCACAGAGTTTTGGCGACCACGCGGAAAGAATTTAGCGTCGTTCCGTGCGAAAGCGTCTTGCCACGCTTACGCGATAGTCGGTTTCACCCCCCTAGGCGCGCCAAAAGATGTTTCACACCAACATAAAGAAGAAGCAGAATTGAATCTAAGAGCATCTCGTGCAGTGCTGCGGCAAGGGTGTAAAAATATGTCAGACAAATTCGACAACAGTGGGCATACCGATGTACCTGTGAAAATGCAATGTTGGGAGGAAGAACGCTGCGAGGGAAGATGTAAGAAGCAAGAAGGGCACCTGATATTATAACAGGCGGTATAGAAACCCGGACCCCTCACGGCGGACTCACGTACCGTACAATTTTACGGGAATATTATGCAAATTTTAATATTTTTTATGTCTACCCGATACACCTGCTGCCTTTTTTCGCTTTTTTCGTATTAAAAAAGCGACTTTAATCCGAGGAAACATAATCGTTACGATGCTAAATAAATACTTGCGCGGAGCGGCGATAAAAAAAATAATCTATTACTGGTTGCCAAACATCAATTCCCCCAGCTTTTGACAAATTAATTATTAGAAGTTTAGAAGTGATTATTAACCATTAGCAAACACATTTCGAGAGGTTTTAATCGGATAATGACGCACTTAACCGCGTCACATCATTTTATGGCAAAATTCCTTTATGCCTGTGGAATCTCATCACATATTTAGCGGGAGCTAGGGGCATATTACGGTTATGGTGTGTAACAGAAGTCACCACTCTTTTAGCGAGGACATTAACTCGAATTAATCGACCACGTTGCAACATAAAGATTATCGATACACGATTCAAACATTCTAATACGCGGATGAAACGTGTCGAGATAACATGGAAAATTGATGAAAATATGTGAAGCCTACACCAAAAGGAGAATAATTGAAAACAACATTTTAAGCCTAATATTAACATAATTGATCAACTTACTAAATTCGCATAGAAGTCGCTTCGAATCGAATCTTTGCTTAGAAACAATCTACAGATGGATCGTTGCCTCGCACACAAAATGAATGAAAGAAGAAACAAGTGTAGGGAGAATATATGACTGTGAATGTAGGTAGAAGTCGATGATTCCCGAAGACGATTGCACGATCAAGTGAAATACTTGAGTCGAGCCATTCCAAGAGTCAGAATAACAGAAGAATACGTACGAGACGATGTATGAAAGTGAATAAAGCAAGGATATTGTAACAGTTATATTTGCCACGCCTGCAACTTTATAAGAAAGAACCGATATTGGATCTCGGCTGGCCACAAACACTTACACTAGGTTGTGTGCGCCACTCGGTTGTTGTTAAATTAATAGAAGAAGAAGTTTTTACCGTAACAGGGAGAACGGATACCAGTATATCTTTTGCCATTATTTATCTTTCCAAAAATCTAATCATTACAATTTATTGAGTTGAAGCAAATTTCTGAGATTTCTCATCTGAGTGAGAATGGCTACTGCCTACTTGTCGCTCTATTCTGCTGATTTTCTCTTAGGTAAGCTCGGAACGAACCATGGGTCAGAAGTGATGTCCACATAGCTTCAAATTTCTTCAGACTAATTCGTGGATAGTTTGAAAACTCGGTTATCATGGAGAGTATCCATTTCTATATTCCCGATAGTTATAGACTGTTTTATCTTTCGGCCTGCAGGGCTAACTTGCCAATGGTCTAATCTTGCTGTTAAGAAATCACTTACACGGATATTGACATATGTATCCTCAATGAAGCTGAATTTAAACGGAATGCTTTGTTGCTGCTCGTGTAAAACCAGCTTTTTATATTTCTATTGGTTTGTAAAGGTACTTATTTTTCTATGTACGGGTATGTAGGTATACTGATACTAATGCCTACATTACTGGAAAACATAAATTGTAACAAAATAATGTACCAAATAAAAAAAAAATATAAAAAAATGTTTGATAAAGCAATATCTTTAAAAACGCACTAAAATTGACAATTTTTGTTATGTTTGAATTAAATAACTGTTCACATATAGCAGATACTTTGTGATGTGACATTATAATTTAAAAAAAATAATAACTTACTAAACACCACTTTTATTTTTTATAATTAATGCCAATTGGGTTTCGCAACAATAGTAGCTTTATAAGGGCATATTACAGTATTATATTTAAAAACACAACCAAAATTAAAATAAAATTTATCCTACAACCAATATTTAAAATCATGATGAAAGAGAAAGGGGCCTTTTTGGCCCGGAGCTCTATATGCCAATATTTCAAAAGTCAAAAGTCAGTATTATATGATGATGCTATGGTTGTAGCGGAACCCGGTCGGCATTGAGTATAAAAAATAAAAGTGGTTTTACTAAGTTGTTGTTTTATTTTAAATTTAAATAATTTAATTGAATAGGGACGTTAAGATGGTTAATTAGTTATTTAAAACATATTATGATCTTTACGTTACTTTAAGTTGCTATTTTCAATCGTAAGTACAAGTATCCATACTAGAAGTGCGAAAACATTGGTTCCCAAGTCTTCTACAGTGGAATGTCAAATACCTACTCGTAGAAGTATTAGTGACAATGGGTTATTATATTATAGGTAGTAATGTGATTTATTGGTAAACTGTGGGAATGTGGTAACGCTAGGGGAATGCTGACATTCTCTGACATAACAAAACTCATTTGTAATAAATTCCTTAACGGAGTTACCGCGTTCTTACGCGTTATAAAAAGCGCGTAAGATCGCAGCTTGATCGAGCTTATTGACACTTTGTCAGTCTCTTTGTTGATCGCGGATAAAATAGCAACATTTGTCTTTCTAGAATATTGACACTTTGTCAGTCTCCTTGTTGATCGCGGATAAAACAGCAACACTTGTCTTTCTATAATGGTGTAGAAAATACAGTTTTTCTCGAACTTATTGTCAATTTGTCAATCTCTTTCTTGACTACAGACAAAACAAGAAAATATATTGAATCTGTTCACTCTGGAATGGTAGATACTTATAGATATAGCAGTATGCTCGAGCTTTTTGTCAATATCTTTATTGACCACGGATAAAATGAATAACACACTTTGGAAGAGAACAGTGCAAAATGGACAAAGCAACAATCACTGAATAAAGTATAGTTTACACATTTAGTCTGTATTTTTGCTGACCCCGGATAAAACAACAATCACTATATAAAGTACAGTTTCAGCAACACATTTACTTTCAAGATATAGTAATTTCGTCAATATGTTTAATGACCACGGACAAAATAACAATCACTCTATAAAATACAGTGTAAACAACACATTTTGCCTGAACTTACTACCATTATTTTGCCAACATTTTTAATGACAACGGATAAAACCGCAAATATTAAATAAAGTTTATTGCAAACAGCACATTAAATTTAGCTTGAACTTGTTGCCATTTTGCCAATTTTATTTTTGCTGAACAATGATAAACTACCATTAATTATTACGTACAGAACATCGTTTGGCAATATACTTTGCTATAGTTAACTGGAAATTATTTAATATTTTGTAGAGCAAGTACAACATAACAATGATTTGAAATGAGTGTAGTAAAACTATAAACGACACAGAAAGTCAATGCACGGCCGTGTAAGAAAACTAGCGAAACAACTCTAACCCCTTTCAAAGAATAATAATGGCTTAAAGTGAAAGAAGCCATTAAACACGAAAACAGCGCCTTCATTCGCGATATTAAAACCTCTACAACAATAGGTAATGAAAAGACTGAGTGACGTATTTTATTGACAGGAACGTAGGCAGACATATATTATTGTGTGGTACTATAAACTAGGATAACCCGACGCGTTTTGCCCGCAGGGAAACATGTTAGAAAGATGCTGTCACTGGACCCACATCGTATAGATTTCTTCTGAACTGCACGAAGCACCAACTATATCACAAGTTCCCAAAGTGGTCTATATGGATACCCTGGAGTCGATTTCGACTTGCTGGGGGTGATGTCAGCAAGAAAAAAAATGGGGGTCCACGATATTCAAACGGGGGTATACTTAAATGGACCCCCATCTACATTCAGGCGTTCCGTAAATGACAAATACACCTAACGCAGATTCTTCTACATAATAGAAATGACTTATTTGATTCTAGCTGACGTGTACCTGGCGTTGCTGGGAGTTATCCTTAGGGGATATACATACAAGATCGTGAACTTTTTTGTATGTCTTTTTAAGATATATAATTCCGTACAACATTATTTTGTTATATCTCATAAGGTTTTGCCAGCGTTAGCAATGTAAGCACCTAAACATTTTTTTACGACTTGATTACAAAACTTCGAATTTTCTCTACTTTCTCTAAATATAACAATCATGTATTATATACATCCACCTTCCGGAAGAAATTGTCTAAATGATAATAAAAACCATAATCCGTTTCGTAGTTTAGAAGATCTAAGCGCACAAACAGACATACGCGGATAGTGACTTTGTTTTATACTATTTGGAGATTTCAAAAATTGTTTACTGTAGACGTTCCTTTTCTAGCAGGAATTTTTTTTAAATTTTTAATTTGAAGCAAAACATTGAAAGGCGTTTCCCAGCTCCCCAACGTGTCATTAACCAACGTCAAAGATGATAACGTTTTAGCCTAAGTTCATAATTTAAATGTACTTCATACAGACTTCTAAACTAGGTTGACTACGGTAATACCACACTGGATTATCGATCCACACCGTTACATTGAAGAATCCAATTTCATATGACAAGAACTGGTCAGAATAAGCACTAAATAAGAACATTAGGGGCAGTTTAGAAAGAGGTATTATTAGCAGTTCTAACTTTAGAAATAATACTTGCTTTTCGAAGCAAGAAAGATTTTGATAGCTTTTCCATCTTCATACCTAGTGGAAAGGGGTCTTAGTGCGGTAGCCAATATTCTTACAAAAAACACATTTGACATGAATCGTTTAGTAAAATTCAATAGTAGGCAGACAATGGTCTACGGATAAAAATCGGCAAGTGGTTTACGTTGCAAAAAATAATTGGGAACCTCTGATCTATAATCATCTTATTACATAGGGGAGGTTGTTAGTTTGTTTGTTGATAGCAAGAAAACATTTTGAGAGGAGTTTGAGGGACACGAAGAAAGATAATGGATACCTAAACATTATGACTTCTATGTATTGATTCTGTTGTGTTAATTTAAAGCTTTTGTTTGATACATAAATGTAATAGTTACCTGTATCATAATTAAAAATAGTTCTGTTTATAGTAATAACAATATCTAATTAATCGCCGCTCATTGTAATATTTTTGTCCATGAGGAGAAAAATGAGTATTTAAAACTGATTTTTAAGAATCTCTTCAAATTATTGATAATCCGGTTAAAAACCAAATTGCAGGCCATTTGCTGATAAACTTTTAGTGCATTCGTAATAATATCGGAGCACGTCTTCATGAACCTGCGTTTGTCTTAATAATATATAATGACGAAATGCAAAAATTTTTATGAACACTTGTTTCGACCGCGTGATAATAAATTGATATTTTATTAAAAGTTTATCAGGAAAATTCATTCTTGAAGGGTCTGCAATCCAATTTTTAACAGGATTATGAATAATTAGAAGATATTCTTAATAAATAAGTAATATTTTTTTATCAGTAATTTCGTATTCTTATAAAAAACCAATGGTTTTGAAATATATCGATTATTTTGATTAAATTGTGGTGTATACAAAGTTATTTATTTATTTAAAGTAACATTATCACGTCTATGATCTCTTCCGGCTATGCAAGGATGTGGAAGTGTTCAAAGACAGCTTCTTTTAACAGGACGGCCTGTGATCTCTTCATTGAAGTTGAAATTCATAAAAATCCCATAAATATTAATAAATATAACGGACTGATAATTGACGGCTACACCAATACTAAACGCAAAAACCCATCTTAATTATAACGTATTACCAGCTCTCAGAGTAACACATCTATAAACATGCACACACACTTCACGACAACCTTTACACATCTGCCCTGATGATGGACCCTGTAATGCTGCTAAAAATGTAGGCTTATGGAGGTAGTGCAACACGGCATAAATAACCCAAAAATATAACACTATAATACTTTTGGACGTGAAGATCTCAAATCATATCTAATTGTTGTTAAATTCATTATTTCATCTAAAGTGTAAATAAAATTTCACGTTAAAAAATAATGAAAACTTATTTTTCTATGCTCTTTTCGCCTTTTATGTGGGTAGATTAGTGTGATTTAGTAGACGCTTATTTCAAGTGCAGCAACCTCACCAAGGTTCACTATTTAATTTAGCAAACACAATTCTCTAGTTTTACGATGTACGCTGTTAAATTTAATGTAAGTACGCGGGGTCTACGTCAGGGTAATTTATACACCGAGACGTTGTTTAAAAACCGCAAGAACTTAGACAGGAATAGAGGTGTCACAAAGTAACAAGCAGAACGTGGTAGATTCTCTCAATATCACTCTGGTGAGAAACCACCATTTAGTACTGAAATCTTTTGTTTAAAGAAAGACAAACTATCCAAGGTTACGAAACACCTGACAATATATATTTAAAAAAAACCTACGCCCACTGGCCGGTTAATGTTGAAATCTTGCTTGATCAGGTGTGAATAGGATTATGCCAACCTTCCTTTGCTCTTTTCTCTTCTTTGAGTTTCACAATACACCCCAAGTTGTGGAAAACATAATCCCAATAGCTCCAGTTAGGAGTGCGAGAAAATCGCGATTCAAAACATGTGTATTACTGTTAAAACATGTGTATTACTGTTAAATCATGTGTATTAATGTTAAAACATGTGTATTACTGTTAAATCATGTGTATTAATGTTTAAACATGTTTATTACTGTTAAAACATGTGTATTACAGTCAAATAATGTGTATTACGGTTAAAACATGTATTTTACTGTTAAAACATTGATTCTTTTACTGATGTTACACATGAAAAATCACGGTAAATACGGCAAAGAATAACAAAAGTGCATTGTGGGCATTTTTCGTGATCTAAATGATTGCCCAATTTGGGCCTATGTTTCCATACTCTATACCTATACTAATTTACGATTTCAGGCGAGTGTAAGTGAGACAGAACGCTGGGCGATTGAGCTAAATGGAACATTTGTTTCCGTTCAAATTTATACGGAAGACATTTCTAGTTTTCTGTGTTTTAAGGCAGCACATGACGGAGGGTAGCTTTTGACTTGAGGGTCACTTTTAATTAATTCCGACGAATTCGTAACCATAAAATCTTATTTTTAGATAGCGTGTATTCTTTACATACCAGTTCCAATTTTGAAATGACAATACAAGTATTACGACTATTATAATAGGTGTCTTCACATAATAAACTTATTTTACCTAAATTTTGAAATGACTCATATATTTGTTTAAATATACGACAATTTCAAGAGAATTAGTATTTTTAATGATAATAAAAATAAACCTTTAATTTCTTGTCGACTTTTATGCGTTTCGCATTACGCACACGCAATTGAAAACAACCGCAATTTTGAGTTAAAAATGCAGCAAATATCCGTGAATTCAACAACTTTGTTTTGTAAATATCTGCTATTTATCTTATTTCACCATTATGTGGAAATATGTTTCTTTGCAATTATTACAAATTTAATGTACTTTAAATGTAAAACGTATATTTAATTTTTTTTTGTAAAAAATAAAAACTCTTTTATACTGATTACAAAAAGAATCTGTATATTGCAATTATTAGATTTTTGCCAAAAATTCGTCAAATAATCTCCATGAGAATGAGAATATGAGAAATGCAGATACATTTCTTTAGTTACATGAGCGATTAGATCAGCTATAGTTGACGGCAAAATCGTGGAATAACCAAGTAAATCTGACACGGATGAAGAACGAGTTGCGTCACGTGTGACATTTCAACGGTTTTAAAACGAAACAAAAAAATGGCGGTTTTACTTCTTAAGTGTTTAACAGCGGCGTTACTTTTCACACTCATTTATAACACAAATTGTTTTGTCTCTTTCATTGGTGCCGTTGTCGTTATTGTCAAATACCGACAAATTCCGTGAGCCAGGGGAGATTAGAAGAAATAAATATCGATCGTGATACTAAAATTCATCAAATTATAAGAGATGTTATTATGGATTATATTAAAATTATGTGATGGGTCGATTTTTTCCTTCTGAAACGGTCATCCACACTAGCAAAAAATTATTTGTCAAACTTTTACAAATCAACATTGAATCGAAGATCTAAGCTATAGATTGCAAATATTCGAAATTACAGCTCTGCTACACTAAAATTAATCCTTTTTTTTTTGTTATTTGTTTTGGGGTGTTATGCCATGTTACGCTAACTCCTTCTTTAGCCTGGCAGGTCGGTAATTGACGGCTACACCAAAGCATAAATTTTACTAAAACAAAATTAAAATTTTACTGTAAAACCAGCTCCTAGAGTAGTAAGCTGGCAACACGGTATCGCACGGACGTACTTAAACACACATTTCGCCACTATCAATCACACATCTGCCCTGATGATGGACACTGTAACGTTTTCCGAAACGTTGGCTAAAGAAGGAGTTAGCGTAACACGGCATAACACCCCAAAAACAAATAACAAAAATACTTTTGGCCTGATAATTTTAAATCATTAATGCAAATAAACGATTGAAAGAATATTGAATTTAGATATGTAATATAATGTGATATATAATCATTAAATATGTTAGTTATAGAACCTGCATTGAATAAAAATAACACAAGAAGTGCCCTGTGGGCGTGTTGATCCAAACATAAGCCCAATTTGGGCCTACATTTCCATTAAAAATTATGTTTCTCTGTGATAACGAAATTCAAATCGGATGGCGATATACATTTTCAGGCAAGTGGAAGAGAGACAGCCGCGTGCTAAATGATCTAGAACCAAAAGTTACTAAGTGGCACATTTGTTTCGGCACTTCTAGTTTTCTTATTTATTTTATGAGAACCTGGAATTCCATGCATAGAAAATGTATTGACATATTTTAAATTACGATTTTTGCAGAATTGTCATCTTGACAAGATATTACAAAGATTTTGTCACGGAGATTATATGTAATTCATTAATATCTAGCAAGCAATGACGTGCAGTCCACAATGGCTGAAAATCAGTGCCTGTCCTAAGAAAAACGAACCATTAAAGAAACTGTATATTTTTTTATCAAGATCATTTTTTTCTATAAATTTGGGAATATTTATATTATTATATTATTTTTTGTCATAATCCTTCTGTAATGATATAGAACGTAAGTCAGTAAAACGGTCATTTTAAAGTATTTATTGCACAAATCATGTACAAACTTGAATAAACACACTTCGTCTACCTTTCCAGTATCCTTACATAGGTACAATCCTTAAAGTAAATGGGATATATTCTAGTTATATCTATACACTGAGATATGTACAGATTACATTAAATTAATACCTATATAATGTTACGCATATTAATTACATCTTGTATTTACAGAGTTCTAAGTACAAATAATACTAATACGACACTTTTTTCCTTCTATCATACAATCCAAAAATTCTTTACATATCACATACATTTTAAAAACATTACAAACAATTGCGTTTCATGACTAATACCTAGTAACAAATTGCTTGTTTTTTGGAGCTTAATATTGTAATTATCGTATGGAAAATATTAACGTAATTACCTTCGTGATGTTAGAATAAAATTATTAGAAAATCTTTCCATATTTATCTTTATTAATGAGTTCATGTAGATTTGTGTCCAGAAGCTGTAAATATTCAGTTGTTATCTAAGAAGATTAATTGTTTCGGCTTTACGTAAGTAGGTTCTTCATATATCACGTGAGATTTGAACCTATCGGAAAAAATTCAGAGAAAAATAGTTCCTGAGTTAATATACATTTTTCTCCGTATGATTTAGAAATTAAATAACATTAAAGTGACTCACTGATCTCAATTTTCGCATATTTTGTTAAGTGCAGTCCTGTTTTTTTTAAGTTAGAACACAACACGTTAAGTTTAAAGTAACAAACCTATTTACTGTACAGTTCTATCGTCCGAACTGTTCCTCGCACCTTTTGATCTGTGAAGCCACCCGCGCTATCCTTTCGTTCAGAATTTTGACACTTTTTTCGGGGAGAGGGGGAAGAACGTCCAACACTCCAGAATTGTTGTTTTCTTTAAACATCGTGTTTAGGATATGCCCAACTTTCCCAGAGTGATGCAGCTTTCTTATGATGTCAGCAGTAGATTTCCTGAACACGCACAGATTGTCCAAAAGAAGCGTGTGGTAAACTTCGTACTTTCCTAGCAATCTGTATCCATGTAAAAGACCAGACTCATTGTCGAGGAAGAGTAAAAGATTCGTGTCAACTTTTCTAGCCAAATTGTGCGCTGGCGCGTCCATTATATTAACATTCCACTGGAAATTGTATAGATTATTCACAATCCTATCCAAGTTTGCAGTTAGATAATCGAAAATAATCAGATCTGACCACTGAGCGAGCTCCACAAATGTGTTTAAAAGATCGTTGCCGATCTTAGCCTTCACCTGCTCGATGACTTCGCTTTTTTGCTTCTCGGGCAGCTCGTCCACTATTATTTCGAGTAGTTGTTTTTCTTCGTCTATGCTATTACCGCTCAGTTCTTCTTTTACTTTGTCACCTACGAAGAAACGTTCGGTCAATTTTTTTAGCAAAAGATCGCCGTTTTTCTTGGACGAAATGTCGTTTTGATCGCTTCCTCTTTTCACGATATTCAGCACGTCAAACTTGTTTAAATGCCGCTCCGAAGGTTTAAAAACTGCAGGGATATGGGCTGATTCGAGGTTTGGTATGTATTTAGTCATGACAACGGGACGGTTAGAATTCCACTGCGCCGAGCCTATATCGGTGGCTATATTTTGCCACAAGGGATCTGTCAGATTCACAATGCTCACTAGGGAAGGTGCGAGATTGGGAAGTTGTAATGTTTGAGCTAAGTAAAAACTGAATAGCTCCCCTTGAATCTGGTCAGTGTTCTGTCTGTACCTCACACAGGCTTGTCTCCCGTCTTCAAAGGTCACCAGACGATTCTGCATTCGACCGCACCCCGTTTCCATTTTTATCGCTGAAGTAGTCTTTATGTAATTCACCCAGTTGTCATTGCTGCTTGGTCCATAACCATGTGGCAAAGACTTTTCCACTTTTGCTCCCCAATAAATATTATTATGTAATAGTGTATTGTCACCGTTACTGGTATTGCTAGATTCTTGAGGTTTGGAATTAGCGTCGAGATTGCTTTCGAGAATTTTCTTTCCAAATTCCACAAAGAAGTTTCCCGTCTCGTTAGTTCGTCCCATATCCAGATATTTCAAAAGCGTGCTTTTAGTATTGATATCGTCGCTTATATTTTCGTATTTTGAGTCTTCGATTCCATTCACCATATCCTCTACGAACGACACACTCGAGAATATCTTTGGCTTGTTGAGCTTAGTATTTTTTGGTTTGGCTAAATAAGTTTTGCTTCGAGCTTTGTAGTTGTGGATAGTCGGGAAGAAGATTTTATTTCTAGTATATTCTACCTTTCCTGTTGGAGGGAGGAACACTCTTTCGGAAGCATTTAGATTCTCTTTGTCGTCATCATTAACGTCGTCTATTGTAAAGCCGGAAATGTAGTCGCGACTTCCTGAAGTTTTATTGATTACAACTTCCTTCGACAAATGTTCGTCTTGAACAATAGCATCTTTGGTCAAATACAAGAGGGGGATTATTATTCCTAAGATAATTCCTAAGCCAAATGCTATGGAGACACTGAGCAAACACCAGTGCCTGTAGGAAGAGGTGGATCTTCTAAACCCAGAAGTTATGAGAGATGTTTTACTAAGTCTTGTACTATCACTTTGCTGGCTGATGATGTCCTGGCAGGATTCACTAATGGTGCTCTGTTTCTCCAGTTTCCTTTGCGTGTAAGGACTGTCTTCTATCCTCGACTCTTCGTCGCAGCATCTCAATCTGGACGAGAAGTATTCATTGAAGGATTCTACGTTTTTGTATTGAGGTTCTTCAAAATTATTGTAATTTTGTGGAGTCCAATCCGTGTTTATTATGTCTCTATGGCAGGCTTCTGCAAAAAGGTGCATTTTGTCATTCTGTCCCAGAATTTTCGATATCTGTTCCTCGTCTGACATCACTGTGACAGTTGTGTGATGATCGTCTTCGAAATTTCCGTTGTTTTCCATGATGATGTTTGGGATAATTTTCGAATGGGGCAGCAGGATCTGAAAAGAAGGAAAGTAAAAATTGTTAATTTAAGTGAATGATACATTTGGGGATGTAAATCACTGTGAAAAACATGTTGACACGTTCACATAATATGGGTAGGCATATTTAAAATAAAGTCACATTCATCCAGAATTAGGAAACGCATACTTCAGTACCGAAGTCGTAGATGATATTTGAATAATTGAATGACCGTATGCTATATTAATTTTGCTTATCAACCAGCTTCTCTCATAAAGTTATAAATAAACACACAACATAGACAACACATCCCTGCTAACTACGGTAAAATGAACCCTGTTATCGGCTGGTAGCACAGAATACCAATTAAAGAGCTTATTTTAATTTCGCTTGTAAATCAACTTGCATTATTTATTGGTGTATTAATGAACTCGTAATATTCTACCACAAAAAACCGCACTTTTTAAATATCGCTTTGTATCGTGATAAAGTAGGCTTTAGATTGACTAAGAACTATGTTGCAACTATACCTCATCCATGTGAGAATTTTTTTTCTTCGGGTGTGTACCTACGTTGTCGTCATCAGTTTTCTATCAAATCGGTATAATAAAACACTGTTACTCATAATCTGTTAAAACCTGACGTATTTGTCCACTCGGCTAATAACCGATCATCATGTTGCCTTATTTATAATACATTGATGCTTTTGTTTTCATACCACAATATTATTCCAACCTTTAATATGATTTTATTCAAACTTTGAACAATTCATTTTATTTCAAAGTTGATTTTCAAGTTCTGTGAAGGTTCTATTCAAGCTCTGTTATTATATAAATATGAGCCAGTTGTTTCATATAACTACAATAATAACAGAACTTTAATATAATTTTCACAGAACTTAAAAATTATCTTCGAATCGACTGGTCCTTAAAGTCCTTGTGGTGCGCCTTGAAGAAGTTATCATTTGTTACTTGTTTGTTAACAGGGCGCAGGAATGCGTTGGTTCCCTTAACTGTTAACCGATTAGACCATAATGAACTCTGCTATCAATGACACAATTGAAAGAACTTACATCATATATTTGTACGTTTATTTTAATAGTATTATTAGTCTTGGATTAATGAATGAACCTCCGAGTTATCTCTCGTCCGCAACACCTCCCCGCTAATGCTAATCATTAGCTAATGAGGCCCGGCTAACGAACTAATGGCACGCGGCGTGTGGATTGAATAAGAGCGAGCAGACAGCGACAGCGCTGGCTGAAGTCTAACGAATGTAGGCCCCGCCCATTCCCTCCCACCAGCACCACCGGAGCCACCACTGCAACCCGTCCCACCGCGAGGGGGGCGAACCCGAACTCCGTACGGAGGAAGAGGACGATCAAATTTAATAATAGCGGTTATTATTATTTCGCGGAGTTTAAAACTCGTTGAAATAACGGCACACCGTCAACGGTGCACTGAGCAGAATGTCGATCGCGATATCATTTTTTTCACATTCCTTCATTTATTTTCTATTTGTCTCATTTCTCTTTTTTATTTGATTTCTTTTTAATGCTTTCATTTACTATCTCATTTTTTTTTCGAATTTTCTAATAAATTAAGATAAAAACGTTAAATGTCCACCACCTCGGAACTGGCTCAGCCTAGTGAAGTGATTTATACCAAATTTTAAAAATGTATTTCTAGGTACTTATTTTTTTTATTTTTTTTTTTTATATATAAGTACATTTTTGTTTATTTGTTATAATATATGATCAATATTTCAAGACCCCTCTTCCATAGAAGCATTATCTTGTGGCTGGAAGAAGAGTTTACATTGTTTTATTACAGTATGTAAGTATTGTATAATTATTATAATGTATTGTAACTATACATTTTTTAATTAATAAACAATAAAAATTGATATTGCGTGATGAGCATATTATTTTGAACTAGGTATATACACGTCGATTTATTAAGATTTTATAACAGATATTGATTCTAATTGATGCCTAAGTGATCAGAAATGAAAATCCAAGGTAATATTAAATGAAAATTACCTCTACAATAGTTTCCGAACAATAACAAAATTAAAACCATAATAAGATGTGTATGATTTGAATAACGCCATTTTTGTGAAAAATCACCTCAAGGACATCTCTGCTATCGTATACAATTACATTTTTCTATCGATTTGCATGTTTTATTTCCTAATTACCTTATAATGAAACGATTAAAATGAGAACTGTATTGGAAAAATATTTTCAATTCCTTTTTTAAACTCTTCGTAATACAAAGTGGGGCAAAAATAACGTCATACTGTGAATGTGCCATAATTTTTGCAAATAGCGTTAAATGTGTGCTTTGATATTTATGTTGTAGACAAATAGAGAATTGGTTGACAACGAGCAATGGAGCGATACACACATGAATAACGCGGAATTATTGTTACTGCTTATTTGACTAATTTCCGGTCTGTTGTATTAAATGCAGCTTGAAATTCGTAGTCGTTTTTCTCGCCGTCCTGCTCCATGCGCGCGAACAATTAACCCTTATGGGGTCTACCCATAAGCTACACCTTTTGTAATTTTTATTTTACAATAAATAATTTTGATTTGATTTGATTTGATTTAATCGTCTGGCTGAACGTCTTCTGCAAACCTTTCCGTGAAAACAAAGGCCAATTTTTTTCATTTATAATAAAATAGCATCTAATCAACATTATTACATTACTTTTGTACAAATATGTAAACATAATATTTATTGTGGAAGATTTCTACCAACCAACCCGTCATATGTTTTTTAACATCGTAAAAATGATCAAATTCTGTCCGATAAGAAATTATGCAATCAAAAGAATTTAGCAAATACTAATAAGAAATTCATCAGAGGAAGTTTTGATTGAAATAAAACATCTATTTAAATTTAATAAATCATACTATTCCAAGCTACACGGAGAAAAATGTCCGTGTTAAAAAAAAGTGTTAGGATGCTAATTTCCTGATACATTATTAGCAACATCGAAAACACGTGTTCTTTTCCTAATACATGTCATGACTGGATGTGACAATATCAGTACGTCAATATCAATATCAATATTTGTCAGAACATGTGTTCCGCCGTCCTCATAAAACATTCGCTTTTAACTGATACTTTATTAGGAACTATTAATTCATTCGATAGATGCCTGCAGTCCTGTTTTTAACAGCATAGTGAATAATTTGACCAAATTTTTAATAAATTAACAGTATTTCATATCAGTAAGTTAGTTGTGGCTGGTTTTGAGGATCGCATTGTTGGTCCGGACGGACTTTACGGTTCGAATCTAATACATCAATTTGGCCGGCGCAATCCTAATAGTTTGAGTCTATATCATTAAAATTACAAGGGTGAGACCGATAGTTATAGCGCTACACCCGCCCATTACATAAATAATAGCGTAAGTGTTACACACCGAACCCTCAAATTAGGCATTTGGAAAGATCTTCTCACCGTGGTCGAGTTTTCAATAATATCTAACTAACTAACTAACCATCTCGCTGTTTCTCCGCAGGGATAGACAGAGAGGATAAACAGCCACACAACGCTGTTTGTACAGGCACTCAAATTGTTTCATTCACATTCATACATATTCTTCAGTTATTTTATTAACTAATTATTTGCCCCGTTTTCCCCTAGAGCCTACACGGAGAAAAATGAATATTGCTAATTAATTAAGAATCTCTTCAAATTATTGGCAATCCGGTTAAAAACAATATTACAGGCCCTTAACGAATGAATTGATAGGTTTCCCTGTTAAAATAAGTAATCCTGTTAAAAACAGTATTACAGGTCCTTATCGAATGAATTAATAGGTTTCCTGATAAAGTTTTAGTAAAATGTAGTATCACGATGTCGGAACACGTGTTCATAATAAAGGCGTATGAACAGGTGTTCCGATAAAATAGGAATTTACTAAAAGTTTGTTAGGAAACAGCCTGCAATCCCATTTTCAACAGGATAACCAATAATTTGAAGAGATTCTTGATAAATTAGTGATACTCATTTTTCTCCGTGTATCTACCATTCTAGTGTCTAGGTGAACTAACTTATTCACAATATACTTTTAACGTGAACTATAGTACTTAATCCACATGTGTTGAAAGTGGTTAACTTATGTTCCTAAAAAATATACTTGTGGACATGTTTTATGCTACGAAAGCTATGACATCTGCTTATCATAACGTGCCAATCAACTTAACTTCTTGATGATTCTGCATTGACCATCGATATTTTCAATGTCACTTACAGACAGTTCAACAGCTATCTTTTGAAGCGTGTCACAGTTAAACTGCCTCGTGACTTTTTTATACTTACGTGTACGTTAAATTTGTACGTGTTTCTTAAATTTGTAATCTTTTCCGTAATATATTGATGCACAACCTCCATAGATTAATAAAATAAAAAATAAATTACTAATTTAAAATTATCAATATCATTACTTTTTAGAGAATGGTTAACTAAGTGATGGTTATGCCGTTAAGTGACAATAGACGTTCCGCAAATCTTGCAATACTTGTTGGGCTGGATGGGTTGTTTCAAAGAATTTCAACAATTCATCAATAAATTTTCAATGTTGATTTTGAAGTTCTGTCAATGTTCTACTCCAGTTTTGTTATTATTATTGGTTATATTATTATTATTATATTTATAATCTTCACAGGACTTGAAAATCAACTTTGAAATTTGATGAATTGTTCAAATTCTGTGAAATAACCCGTCCTTAGTTTCAATATAGAGCAGAACTCTACTGATATCCCATTCCTCTTAGAATGCTATGGCTTTTATTTGCCTGAAAACTTCAGCTGTAGTTGTCGCCAAGATACCATATGGCAGAACTGATGTTCTAGCACAGCATGACATGACAAGAGTAATAGTGCTATTGATTAACGAAATTTCTAAAACATTTGTATCTTCCCAAATGTTTAAATAATAAATATGGTACTGTAAATAAACAACCTTAATTAATTTCTAAAGAACCGAAAAAATAAAAGCATGAACAGATAACGGAAACATCAAGCACAATCTCTCACATATTGTTCAACGAATTCACTGAATTCGATGCACTTTTTCATATGGCCAAATTTCTAGGTTACTGTGCTAAAACTTTGCGTTTTATATTCGGATAGTTGGGCTCTTTGTAAATGAACAAAAGATTGAAAAAAATATCACCTACATACTTCCGTGCAAACGAGAGATAAGAAAAGAAATGATGGTCTTTTCTTCAAAGATTGTAATAAATTTTCAGTATTCTTTTTCTATATGACACTATACTGCGACTTTTCGGAGCCGGTACCACCTCCAAAATTAATTGGTTCCACGGCAAATCACAACAGTAGCAATTCAACACACTTTTAAAAAGTGATATAAAGTCGTTAAAAGTGATATACATTGTCTATTCCATACCTAACCTACTTAAATTATTTATCTTTCATCACTTTTCAAGACTGACTCTATATCATTTTTCAAGGGTGTGTTGAATTACGTGAATCAATTATCCTGAATTGCCCGGTTACCAATCAATCCGATATATGACGGCCGGCATAGTCCAGTGGTAACGCATTGGACTGCCATTCCGAAGGTCGCGGGTTCGAACCCGGCGTGCGCAAATAAATTTTATTTGATTAATTTGTGTTATTTCACAATTAATTAATTAAAATAATATATATTGTATTTGCGGCACGTTCCAGAGTGGAAGATACTACCAGTATCGCCCTGGTGTAAGACCACCATTCAGAATTGAAACGTTGCTCCAAATGGCTTTAGCCGTGTTTAGTGACTAGATCTGAATAGCCAGGTACTTCCCCACCTTCCTCTTTCCCTTCCCCACTTACCTTCAGCCTCACAACATCCCCCAATTGGGGATGCCATAGTCTCACTGGCTCCAGACGGGAGCAGTTGGGACTCTTGTGAGGTATTCACTATAAAAAAAAAATATATATATATATATATATTCAGTGGTGTGTAGTTATTGTTTTCAGATTTTCACAATACGGTTCCTTGATAAGTCAACACAACGACAACTCACCACGCATTTAAAAAGTGATATATATCATCAAAAGCGATGATAAAAAACTAACCTATAAAGCTAACCTACGTAACGATAGTGGGATGGAAAGGAGATGGGGGAAAGGAATGTGGGCCATCTCTTGGGATGAATTATATTAATTTTGACATACGGACATAACTACAACGCACTATAATATGTAAATAAAAACTATGGGGGTGTTTTCACTTTTTTTTTCTAAATAATTAAGAAAAAAATTACGAGAGTAAAACTATTTTTATTTTATTTTTATATTGGTAAATAACATTTCTATAACGATTTAAAAAGTGCCATTTTGTTTTTATTCGTTAAATCGGTGGCGTTGAACTTGTTCTTACTAACTTCATACGTATATAACGTTGTAACCAGTTGGAATCGTTTTGGAATGTGCGGTTTTGATCGTTTTTAAAAATCAATAATTATGAATGAAATATTAAAATTCAACATTTTTAGTACAACTTTCAGAGTCCCATTATTAAATGTTAATCTATCACACATTGTTTTACAACGGTATTCAAAGTTTGTGAAAATGCTCAATTACAAACATACGCCTGTAAAATTATTTAATTCAATAATCAAATGGATGAGAAATTGTATTTAATTTTAAATATTTAATTTTAATTTTAAATCCATGGTTGCAAAAGCTTCCAAGGTACTTGGCTTTGTACTCAGAACCTGCAAAAATTTAAAAAAAGTAAATACCATGAAAATGCTGTACTTTGCGTATGTACGCAGTTCTCTGGAGTACGCCTCTCAAGTCTGGAATCCCATGTATAAGTCACACATAGAAAGGATTGAGAAAGTGCAATATCGTTTTCTACGATACCTTGATTTTCGGGGCTATCGTCCTCATCTGAGTCACGAGGAGTCAGCAGCGTTTTTCAGGATTTCGTCACTGGAAAGTCGTAGAAACTCCGCAGACGTACTGTTTTTACAAAAAATTGCCACCTCTGTGATAGATTGCCCGGAATTACTTGAAAGAATTCAATTAAGAGTACCCATCAGACAAACCAGACAAAATCACACATTAAACATCCCTCAATGTAACACGAACTCAAAACAAAATGCTTTTATTCACCGTGCTTCATACAATTTTAATACTTCATACAGTGAATTAGACTTATTTAACTCAGCAACACACAATTTCAAACCTAAAATCAATAAATAATTATATTATCATTTTTATTTTTTATTACGTACATACTACACATTACACAGACTAAATCCATCCCATACCCCTCCCTTCCCCATCCCATCCCTATAGGCTAATGTAACTTTTTTTATTACATAAATATTATATATTCACTAAATAATTAAAATACTTAAGTGAAAACCTATTATTGGTTAAATAATTAACACTTAATACACCATATTTTGTAATTATCATAACTGTTGGTTTTCCAAATAAAATAAAATAAAAATAAACATCCAATGTAATCAATGAGAAATCAATAACTGGTAAACATTACGTAAACAGGAAATAGATTCATGATGGACATCCACTCAATTATGATATTAAAAAAACACTATGATATGACTGTATAACTCTTTCCTAGGGTCAACTAAAGTCAAGTATGACAACGGCTCAATTCATACGGTGACGTGTTTAAATTCCCATTTTTTTAAAAGTAGGTACAGAAAACAACTTTACTGTCCTCATAGATAAAAAGAGCCTTACTAACAAACGTGTTTTAAATTTTACACAACAACTGATAAACAACATTTTCGATACATAGATGGTTGTTTTGCAGTTTATCAGTTTTGTAAAATTTAAATCACGTGTATTATTACAACTGATGGTATGTATATTGATTTAGGCTTCACGGGAACGGGTCGTTTCTCCGACTTGTCTTGTGTAAGTCGGCTCGCATGCGGAACGAGCTATTGGCATCAATTTTCTTCTGTCATTTAATCAAGACCTCTCCAAGACCCGCATTAATAAAACCCTATCGAGTGTCCTTACGTTAACCTCCCTAACAACGCTGCGAAACTGGTTGCCGATATGGTTTCCCCATATTTACACCGTATAGTTAGTTAGGCGGAACATTAAAATTATTTAAAAAAAAACATTTTTTACCTGTCCTAGCGGTAGAAGATTCTATAATATTGATGGCCCTCTACATCAGCATATCAAATTCTTGTAAAGTATTGCGCATTCTATGATTCAATCGAAGTTATAATTCACAAGTAATCATAAAACAGCTCTACCGCCCATTCAATAATTTCATAACATTCGCAATTTGGGAGGCGGGATGGGTACCCCCGCCCCGAAAACCATTTATTTGAAAAACCAACACCTCTGCTATACCATAGGTCTCCTCAAGTTCATCGCTACGTTTGGTGACTTAGCAGGAGTGACCGGGTTCATGGGGTGAGTTCCGTCTGTGCATTGGTGGCGGCTGCGTCCACCTACCTAATGGTTAAGAGAGACTGGTTAAGGGAGACCCTTTGACCTCTCCAGCAGGGCTCTATCTACCCATCGTCCTGCATCGCAGTGGAAGAAATGGATTCGTACGTCAATCACTCCTGGACACACTGACCCCAGATTCCTATTCAACTATCATACCTGTCACCTTCCCAGAACTTCCACTCCCTTATTTGCCTTAAAAGACACTCCACACAACATCACCAAAGATGACATAAAAAAATAATTAAATAAGGCGTCGGGAAGAAATTACACAGGAGTGATTTTAACGTACATAACACGTGGAGAGAATTATTACACCTACTGAAATTAAGCATGTAAAAAACGGTTTTTTTAAGAGTGTTTAAATCCGCGCCAAATAAATAAAAAATGAAAAACATAATAAGAATTAGGTTTGGTTAGGCTTTTTTTACACTCATAATTCAGTAGATAATCACCGGGAGTAATTTCGTTCCTGTGTAATTCTGTCAGTGTAGTTTTAGTACGTGAAATACGCGCGTGTGTAAACGGAGAAAAATTGTTGGTAATTTATTAAGAATGTCTTCGAATTTTTGGTAATCCGGTTAAAAGAGGGATTACAAGCCTTTAACGAATGAATCAGGTTTCCTTATAAACTTATAATAATTTTCGAATACATTATGGTTAGAGGCCTGCAATCCCGTTATTAACCGGATTATCAATAATTTGAAGAGATTCTTAATATATTAGCAACACTCATTTTTCTCCGTGTAATTTCGTCATGTAACTATTTAATAGTTTTAATTCATATTCGCTAAATAGCTTTACGCTTATAATATTATAATGGCAGTAGAAGGAAATCAAAATTTGTTATATTATTGTCATCGTAACCGACGGGAATGATTTTCTGTCTGTCTGTCTGTCTTCAAACATAGTAATAACATGTTTTTATAACAAGAAAAAATATTGCAAAATATTTAATAATGCAGGTTCGGGGTTCGAATTCTGGACCCTAAGGTCACTAGACCGCTTCACCACGGAGACTCTTATTCTCCATAATTAAATGCTCGGTGAGTCTGTTTTGAAAATTGATTGAATTGGCTACACTACGTAGCTACTACCAACCTGAGGACAGTGGTGACCAACCTGACACATGCGAACCTTTTTAGAAACGTTCAACCGTTCAGGCTAATTTGTTCGCTTTTGGGAACATCTCATGTAGGTTTCATAGATATCGTTGTCTCCCTTACTGTGATGGTGAGAAATATTATCTAAATGTTAGAAAGAGAAAACACCACGCTTTATATTCAAATCTAGAAGTTACCAAATAAAAAACTAACTCGAAATAAAACTGTACGATATCATTGTTTTCGACCGCAATTTGAGAAAAAAATATAAAATTCGTGTATAAAGACAGGTGACAATAACGTTTTTAAATCATTTGTCTAATGAAATGTGTTTTTCTTTTTTTTGCGTTTTCAATAATTTTAATTCTTGTTTAAATATCTTAAATTTTTTGTTCATTTTTAACAATTAAATTTGAAAGTATGTTTCATTACCTACCTAAAATAGTTTTTCGGATACGTTGAACCATACACATAAACCTTGTTTTATGTTTCTAAACACAAAAAACCCTGGAATAGTAAGGTTTATCAAGTCGATTGATTCTGGGCAGACACTTTGAAGGAAATTAAATGTGTTTCATCTCCCGAAATCTTGCATGGATCTTTTAATGAATCTCGAGAAACATACAAAACATTGTAGTCTCTTATTAAAGTAAATTATAATGAACGTGATAGACAGCCAGGAGGCTGATGTTTATATTATACGAGGGTAGGAATCATTCTCTGAACTTGACCTTGGTTACAGTGGTATTTTTCATGATTCTGTAGTTCTCTGTAATATCGGTAGGTCTGAAATAATACTACAAGTGCCATCTGTGTTTTACACAGCTAACTGACATCCAATAAATAACTGTATTATGGGGGTATTTCACCATTATCTTGATAGCTTATCAATAGGATAATGTATAGTAATAAATAATTAAACAAATGCTCTCGATATTCGAGTACCGAATAGTAAGCACGGACTTACTAGATGATTCTAGATTCAAGAGTATTTCACCACCTTAAGAGGGTGGTGAAATACTCCTTAATCTAGTATAATTTTTATAAAGCAGAAATTTGAAGCATAAAACCTTTTAAAAGCGAATCAGTCATGACGATTTAAATATGAAATAATTCAGACACTAACAAAGACAAGAAGCAGTGGAATTTGTTGTACATTTGTCTACATATGAACTTTTAAAAGATTTTAAACGAGATATTTACAATTCAGCTCGTTAAACTAGTTAATGAAATTTACGTAAAATTAATGTTTCCTGTTTTTCTTCACTGGATTTATCATACCCATTGATCTAAATATATAAATGTTTACACCATATATTTGTTTTAAAAAAAGAATGGTAAAAATACACATTGTTCGCATGCCGAATGTTTCGGATCCCTTCTATACATCATCATGCACACGATTACACACCTTGGGCGATCACGACTACTTTCGCCCTCCACATCCGATGCGTTTAACCTTTGCTCTTGCCCTGAAGCCTCCGAAGGGTCCCGGGCGTTTATATGGTCCTAATCACCGGTTGATATATTAAGTTATAATCGTTATTGGTCCTTCTTTTGTGTACGTATCCTTTTATTTCTCATACAAGATTATATGCGCAAGTAATATTAAGGGACCAACGCACTCTGTTCCCTTTTTTTTCAATATTCATAATGTGTACTAGGATGACAATTACATTCTGCTAGTGTAATGACGTTGGTAACGATGTGAAATTCGTGCTTGTATAATTATTTCACCGTATAGTTGTCCAAACATCTCAGCGTTCCAGATTATGTTGTACTTGTAAATAAATAGTTTAATAAGAAATTATATGTTATACAGGGTGCCCGGGGGTAAATTGTTCAAGTTAACTTTCTACCATCATGTAAAATCAGCTCCCGAAGTTAGCGCACTTTACCCCCGGACACCCTGTAGATGTATTGGTAAAGTTTAGACAGTGTATAATAAATTTAACTCAAAATTCCGCCTCAATACTGGTTTGCCATAGATAAAGATCAGACAGAGATGTGCAACGTTGCCACTCTTCACTCCCAGCGTTTATCATTTTTACTACGTATAGATTAATTTTAATAAATTATAATTACTCCATGCCGTATTACATAAAATACTGTAATTACCATCTAATAATTTCTTGTTAGTATTAACTTAGTAAAGCACATCAGTTAGTATTAACATGGTAAGACGAATCAGTTAGTATTAACTTGGTAAGGCACATCAGTTAGTATTAATTTGATAAGGCACATCAGTTAGTATTAATTTGGTAAGGCACATCAGTTAGTATTAACTTGGTAAGGCACATCAGTTAGTATTAATTTGATAAGGCACATCAGTTAGTATTAATTTGGTAAGGCACATCAGTTAGTATTAACATGGTAAGGCACATCAGTTAGTATTAACTTGGTAAGGCACATCAGTTAGTATTAATTTGGTAAAGCACATCAGTTAAAAAAAAAACTCTACTCTTTACCCACTTTTAATTTGTACTGTTCGTGAAATGTAATATGTTTTCACTGAAGAAACTAGTTGTTCGACGTATTATTATCATCATATAACGTAGTATTATAGATTATACGATATTATTTCATAATTCTCAGTATTTACTCAGTTATAATGTAAGTAATTTTGTTTAAAAAACATTAGTTTGTGAGTAAAAAACTAACTTTAAGAACGATGATATGTAATCTGAAATACTAAAATTAACAACACACGGTCAAGATCGCCCTTAATTTGGACGATTTCGACGGCCTCCGCGGTCGAGTGGTAAGGCTCTTGATTAGCAAAATGGAGGTCGCGGGTTCGGCGAGTTGTGTCATTTCAAAATTTATAAATTCATGGTGATATCCTGGTATCGCCCTTCAGAGAATCATCACTGCGCTTTACCCTAAGACACTTTGTACATTATAACCACGGACTAAAAAGCCCTGGACGGAGCTATTCGAGAACAATTTAAAGTCGCGGAGTGAGACGGAAAATGTGTGAAAAATACCAAAACTTACTTAAGTTTTTTAATGACATATCCATTCCTTGTCTCGTCAAAATACCCAAAAAACGAGAAGCCATTACAACTTCATTAACAAAACAAAAATCAAATAATAATAGTTCATTACCGATTAGGCACCGCTTTGAATACAAATCAGTTCAAAAGTAGTCATACAAGATGGCTGCCAGGCAATTTCCCCTCACCCTAGATTAGGGTTATTAGGCTTCAATGCCATTTATACAATATCGCACTAATGCTCTGTCCAGGGTATTAGGTCCATGATTATTACGTTATATAATAATTATAATATTTCCTTTTACCCTGGCATGGATCGAGCGTGATTAAAACGTAAATAAAGTTAATTAATTCTGTCCAAAAAGCGTGTTATTTAGTTTAGAAATAGCATTGAAATCCACGGAAGCAGTCACGAAATAGTAAAACCCATTCATCGTGAAAAAACTGCTTCATTCACTAAATAGTGTTTTTGGTCTGGCCAGAAGAAAGATACAGAGATTCTGGGATGATGGGAGGTGACTTGCAGATTTATAGATTGTAGAAATGTAAGTACTGCAGGATCGTTACGGAAGTTTTACTCAATTTATCAATATTTTCGTTAATTATTCGAAGAGAAGATAAGCATTGGTTAAGGCGATGCACTACGTAGTAATTCAAAATCATGTGTTTTTGGTTTGAAAATTTGGTCGCCTAGAAATGTTTCTGATGCTTTAATAAAATACTGCGAGTAGAATACATCTTGGCCTTTAAAACAGTCGAGTATTTTTTAGATAAGTCTTTCAGCCCAGAAAAAAATAATGTATAAGGCCTATGAAAACTGCTTTGAAGTTCAAAATCTCCTACTTACGAACTCATTTTCGGTTATGGTTTTATTGTATAATGTGGCGAATTAAGTTATTTATAAAATGATCGAAAAACATTCAAATATTTGTGCCTAAACATCCACAAAATAAAATAAAAGTCACTTTTCGGCCATGTTTTTTTTCTTGCATAAATCAAAACAGGTGGATGGTGTTACGCGGGAATTTAAGCCTTATCGCCATCTACGTAAGGGTGTGTTATTGATAGCGGCTCGATTCAAAATATTACACGACGTAGTGCATCGCCTTAATGTAATTCACTAACTATCACGCCGTTTGTCTGAAAGGGATAAACGAACCGCCAAACAACTCGGTCTTGGCACACACTCCTTGCCTTATTCACATTCATACGTCGTCTCATAAATACAATTCTATTATTCTGACTCTTTACACGGCCGGACTCAAGTAATTTACTTTCTTAATCTTACTCATTACGCCTACTGTACTATACTTTATATTTCTCACACGATCATACATGTTTTTACCCCACATACGCCACAGTGATCTCATTTCTACAGCTTTCAGTCTTATAGCATTTTCAAAATCATTTTTTAACTCTTATGAGTTTTTATGCAACGGTTCGTTGATATGGTTAAGCTAGTTTTAACAACTCGAGTGCAGACAAAACAATATCATCAAATATTCCCGCTTGACATTAAATTTCAAATAAATCAACTGTTTTTTAACGTATTCAAAATTAAATACTATTATTAAACAAGGAAGAACGACTCTTTCTGTACACAAATGCACCAACATAAACAATCCAACATTTTCATGATGGCCTCTCGACTAGCAAGCTGGAGGGCACGGGTTCAAATCCCGGCGTGCGCAAGTATTTAATTTTTAGTACATTTTTTAGTACATATATTACATTTGATTAATTTATGTTTTTTTCAAAATTTACTAATTTAAAATAATAAATTTCGGCATGTTCCAGTTTGGAAGATACTCTCAGCATCGCCCTGGTGTAAGACCACCACTCAGAATTGAAACGTTGCTTGAAATGGCTTTGGCCATGTTTGGTGACCAGATCTGAATAGCCAGTTACCTCCCACCTCCCTCTTCCCCATCTCCTTCCCTTCCCCACTACCGTCAGCCTCGCGATATACCCCATTCAGAGATGCCATAGTCTCACTTGCTCCAGACGGTTGGGACTCTTATGCGGTATTCACAAAAAATATATATATTTGTAACAAATTTGCTTTGAATTTAAGGGTCATTTTCAAAATTAGAACCAATTGTCGATAAAGTGAGTACCTACCAATTATATAATATTTTAACAAAAAATTATTTAAATTGTTCTGCGATAGATTCTAAAAAAATTCTTTATTAATCATAATATATAACTTTTTCATCATTTGGAAGTGAATACATAACAAGTAGATACACAATCCCGGAGTCCATAAAGTGGAAGGGGTTTCAGATTATATGAAAAACGGTCTTCGATTCGCGTTCGATTCCTCAGCGGATACTATTCGTGATTCCATCGTAATAGGTGCATATTCTGTAAAGAAAGCGGAAGATATGATGATGTTACACTTCTATCTAACTCTTGGGGAATAAATTGTGTTGTTCTATGAAAGTTGAAGTCACCGGTTAAACCGTAAGTATTTACAACAGAAGAAAACGTTCTCGAAAAATTATATTAAAATTATATATAACCCAAAGTTATATGCAATAAAATATATTACAGGTAAATAAATACAAAATATTTGATCAATGATTTCATCCACATGGCCGAAGCCCGTAGCAAGCTCCTGAATAACAAGTAGGTTAATAAATGCATTCTTGAACATTGATGCAACATCACTTTGTGTTAATAATATGACATTAATTAAGTTCTGAATGAAAAAAACGTGCTAGGCTAGGCTGACAAAACGGAAGAGAGTTTATTACGTATCATAGACAAATTAAGTTCTTTATAATAATCATAAATAATATAATAATAATAATTGGATGACTTGTATAGCGCCGTTTTTGTGCAAAATCACCTCAAGGGCACTGTACAAACTTATAATACATTTCTACAGTGATCTATGTTATTACTTAACTATTTATGGAGATAATGTACAGTACTATACTTACCTGGTAGGTCACTTGAGATTAACACTTAATTAACATTATCTAATTGTTTATTAGCGAATTTTAGATACAGGATTTAGGACATAATTGGAAAATTAAATATAACTGGACTTTCTCTTAGGAATGCTATATTTAATTTAAGGGTACGACAGCTTAAAAAGGTATGTTTTTAGTTTAGTAGTATCTAAAGTAGTACCTTTAGTTTATAAGTACCTAAAGACATGGTATTTTGAGCCTATTATAACACTTTGTTTAGCTCTTTAGCTGATTGGAAGCCGCTCAGTGTGATGTTCGGGCTTTGTGTGGATAGAACTAGAGGCGTGCATTTCTCATTTGACCAAAGGTATACTTTGATTCGTGTGGCCGAATAATATAAAATGACCGTTTTTAACATTTTCCGCTTATTGTTGTGGCCAACTGGATAAATTATCGTACAAGTTTGTTGTCAAGTTCGTGGTAAAAATGCAACTTGATCATAAGTTTTTTTCTGAACGGAACCACTGACGAAGAATAAACTTAATGACACATGAAACAGAACAAGACACAGAAAATAAATAAGCTATTGAGACCAGATTATTTTGGTTTTAGTCAAGTTTCAGAATGTTTTCTGGTTTTTTTTTTTTTATTTTATAAATAATCCAATTTTGAAACTTTAAAAGATACACTTTTAAAACTGCATGCACTGAGAAAAGTGAATCCGACTTTTTTTATAAATATATTGTTAAAAATTTGACTGCATTACCATTTCCTAGTAAAATATTAGTCATTCAGAATTTATCTGAACAAATATTCAACATAGGTGGCCTTTTCCGAATAAATATAATGGACGAAATGCGAAAGTATTATTATTTGTAAGAACACATATTCCTCATAACATATTCTTGCTTTATGAGAGTTTGTTATAAAATGTCAAATCATTCGTCCTAGGCCTCTAGTCCCGTTTTTAACAGGAAAACGAATAAATTTACCAGATATCTAATAAATCAACAATATTTCATATCAGTGAGATTTATTCGCGTAGTTGACGATGAAAATGAGCGATTTTCAGACCAAGTTTGGTTGACAAAATATAGCACTTTCAATTATTTAAAAATCGGTAATTATTATTTGATGTCTAAGGACAGGCGTGGAAAGAAATAAATGTCTTAATTAGAAGGCTTATAATCATTGACTAATATATTTTGATGTGGCAAAAAACTATAAATATTCTCTGCAAAGCTTTTACGTAAAAAAGATAGATTCTTAAAAAATCACTAGCCATTTTTTTAAATAATTAAAAAAACTTTATTCCAAAATAACAATATACCTAAAGACATTTAAGATTCCTACATCTAAATTAAAAAGATGCAGGTTTTTAATAAGTTTTCGGTAAAGTTGTGAAGTTCCAACAATTAGACACCGACGATCGGGGAAGCAGGAAACCCGCAAAAAAACTTAATAGACACCGATTCTTTACAGAACCATCCAACGTAATCATGTCACCACTTAGTAGCGGGTACCTTACTTAGCGAGTAACCCGTGATTAAGTCATCAGATACCTGTGAGTAGGTAATCTGACAGGACCGTAAACCTAAACACGCGTCCGAATTAGCCTGAGTCTATAATTTATATATTATTTATGGTTCTAATAGGCCCCATTAGGCCAACTACTACCAGATCAGTTAGTGGTTAGATTAGGACAATCAGTCATATTACAATCACAACCTAATGTTGAGTTAAGTTGATTTGAGTAAATAATCGGTAAATGGTTTGTGGTTTATACATTGATTCAGTATTGCTATTTGTATACGATGATTGTCTTGGTAACCTACAAATGAATTTTTTTTACTCATGTTTTTGCACTGAGCTACTGGGACTATAACATCCCTATTTGGGGTATGTTATATTACAAAACGGAGTACGGGGGGGGAGATGACGGTGAAGAGCGAGGTAAGGAAAGAGGTGATTATTTAAATCTGGTTTATGGTTCTAACATACCCGTTAGGCCTGTTAGTGATCAGTCAAATTACATTCATAGCCTAATCGTTGAGTAAATGATCTATAAATGAGTTATAGTTGATACGGTGTCATTGTTTGTACATTTATATATTTAATTCCACTTAAGAAAATTCATAATATATAATAATGTAAAACAAAAATGTAAAAGGAGCAAACGAAATGCAAAAGAAATGATTACTTTTACAGGTTTAAGCCGATAGAGTGAAATACAAAGTTATTTATACGTGGTCTGATTGCTAACTTGATTAGTTCAGATATAAAAGTTAGAAGGGATGAATTGAAAACGCAAGTACCTACTAATACGATCCATGACGTATAAACACGTAACAAGAATTTCAACTACCTGGATCCACCGGTATTATGGTATCCCCAATTGGAATATGTTGAGACGAAAGGGAGTGGTGAGCGGAAAAAGATAGCGAAAAGGAAGGTAAGGAAGTATCTGGCTATTCAGATATTGAAACTAAACATGGTTAAAGTCATTTCAAGCAAGGTTTCGATTATAAATGATGGTATGGTCAGGACGATACGTAGAGTATCTTCTACTCTGGGTAGGAAATCTTGCAGTAAGTACCTAAAAGATACTAATGTTTAATTTCAAAATTACGATGAACTTTGTAATTTTAACTGTGCAATCTGCTGTATTTTATAGATGAACGGTTTAAAATTTTTCTGTCCTTGCGTAGGTGAAATTCAATGTACACTAGATAATATCGTCAGGGATATAAGTCAAATTTGGAGGATTTGAAATATGGACTTGTAGAAGAAATCTAAAGGTATAAAGTAATAATTAATCATATAATCAATAATTATTGAAGGGGTATCTACCTTATTAGAAACAATCCACAAAATAAAAACTGTATGTCTTGATCATAAACAGAGAAAAATTATCCGGTTAAAAAATATTATTACTTCATTCAAAATATATCGAAATCACGTGTTCTTTTCCTAACAGATATCATTACAGAATGCGACAATATCAATAGCATGTCAATGTATACGCAATCCTCATAAAACATTCGCTTTTTACTGATACTTTGTCAGAATCTCTTTTAAATCATTCGTTATGCAGTCCCTGTTTTTAATAGGAATACGAATAATTTTACCAGATTTTTAATAAATCAACAGTATTTCATATCAGTAAGTTTTCTCCGTGTATCTTCGATAGTGAACAATCTTCTGTCACGATTTATTGTGAGAAATACCTACATTTTGAGGGAAAAAATTTTGAAACAAAATTGTTTTTGATGGACAGGTGAATACATCAACAGATGAATACATCGACAGATCGTAAACGAATGCAATAATTAGGTGCATGGCAATGGCTTGACAAGTGATATTTCATAATCTCGCCTAATCTGTTAAGGACATCTTTTTAATGTGAACACCGCACAATAGTCCCAACTGCTCCCAAAAGTCTGGAGCCAGTGAGACTACGGCAGTCCCAGTCAGAGAATGTTAGGCTGAAAGTATTGAAAAGTGAAAGAAAATGAGGTAGTTCCTACCTGGCTAGTGATATATGGACACGAAACACGACTAAAGCCATTTCAAGCAATCTTTTAATTCTAATTGGTGGTCTTTTACTAGGGAGATACTGAGAATATCTTCCGCTCTGAACATATTTAATTTCAGCGAGATACAACTACATACAGACAAAATTATATTTATTCTAAAACTCGTTATTGTCGATATGTACATACATCAAAATAATGTCATGATATGCTATTGTAATCCCAACTATTGTAACGCCGGCGTTTGCGACGTCTACCCATAATAAATTCATAAAGTTTAATGTCACATTATATAATATCACTTGATAAAGCTTACCTCAAGTTCAGTCCAAGCGGTGGTCCGACAATCCGGTAAACGAACACATCGGTAGTTGTAAGTTTACAAGGTGGTTTTACAATGACAAATAGCTACTGAAATGTCACCGTTCCGTTGCCCGTTAAATGTCCCAAGTCACGATAATTAACGACCGAAGT
Source organism: Hesperophylax magnus (assembly GCA_026573805.1). NCBI lineage: Eukaryota > Metazoa > Arthropoda > Insecta > Trichoptera > Limnephilidae > Hesperophylax > Hesperophylax magnus. The sequence goes on along the minus strand of JAIUSX010000184.1, from coordinate 2,655,864 downwards.
CACAACAAATAAAACAATCTGTTTACTGCGGCACAACACTACTTACAGACTGTGTACTAACGTCAAGTTCAAGAGTTATAGCTTTAATTAATCAGTTATTTGGTTTATCGCAGCAATAAGCTCACTTTAATTAGTTAACTTGTATGTTTTAGGTATGTTAATTGATATTGCGATACGTCTTGATATCATCAGATAATATATAATATTGTAGGTACTCGCATTAAGTATTACGAAATACAGTTAAAATGTTTGAGGTGATTTTAGCTGCAATGTCGGACGTAGAATGTCGAATATTCCAGTAAAAAGACAGCTTAAAGCAGTGGTAAGTGGCTGTTCAATCAGCCTTGATATCGCGGGCAGCGTATGTTATAATATTGGTGGAGTGAGCTCGGTATCGGATCCAATCTATGATATTTTCTTCAAGCATCGCCTTTAATGCTCCTCCCCGCGGCGAGTTCTGCCAACCGGTATCACCCGCAAATTTACCAAACTCTTGGCTTTTTGTTATATTTTTTGGATACGGCACAGCCCTTCTTTCAATCGATGGCCGATCACAAGGAACACAACTCAAATATTCGCCAACAAACTCCAGCGGGTATTTTGAATATTGCTTTCAAAACTCTGCGGGATATTTTCATAAATTATGCCGGACGTTTCGGTGCAATATTTATAATGTTATTTCTTCACGCTATTTTACCGCACTCCTCTTCAATTTCTTTTAGATATGCGTACATTTATATTGTCACACTTTTATTACACCGTTATTTAGAGTAAGTTTATGACTCTAACAATGTCAGTTTTAAAACAATTTCAGATATGTCAGAGTTGTTATTAATATAAAAACTTGCATTATTTGCAATTGTCACATAGGTATTTGTTCAATAGTCTCACACACGATTTAAACAATTTAAAATCCAAGTTTTTAAAGGCACATTCCCCGATAGTCCAGTGAAGTATTACACAATTACAAACCGCCAGAAACTTTGTCAATGTGATTAAAATCACAATTATTTTTAAACCGTCCGGCAGAGTGACGATCTCGACTACTGTCATCCATAAAACTCACGGCGTTTAATTAATTTAAAGTCACACTATTAAAAAGCTCCGGAACGGAGATATCACTACTAGTTTTTTGTAGAAAATAATGAACCAACGGACGCGGGAGACTTTGAGAGAATCTCAACAAGAAAATTCCCGAGAAACTAACAAAACTAGGCAGCGCGGGTTTAGGACCAAACGAACGTCCATCCTCCATAAAGGTCGGGACGGTATTGAAGAAATGAAAGAATGACAATCATAGAACCTGAGGTGAGTCTAGCCCGAGCGCCTCCAAAACGCCCTCCAGCAATTTACCACCTCATCGCGCGGCATTTTCAAAGCCTCCGATAGTTCACGACAGGCTTCTCGGAATACCTGTGATAAAATAGAACCTTTTTACTAATCGGCACAACTTGAATGAATTGGAATGCAAGGCATTACGTGTGCGGGGATCGCATCATACTAAAAGGACCAATGTATGACACGGTGTTTCGAATCACATCATTACTCCATTTTATCTGGAGGCTTAATTATTTTAATATTTATTTTTTATGATTAATATATTTTGTAATGTTCCAGTTTCATAAGGTGCAGTGCAGTAGCGTTCATTGCATCATATATGTTAAAATCAAAAACATGGTAGACGGGCAAAAACATCTACAGTGAAAAATAGTTATTCTGTTGAAAAAACATCAATGGCAATAATCCGGGTGTTTGAAAATTGGATTGTCAATCAGACGGACTACCCTCTTAGGTTTATCAAGTATTGTGGGGCTCCAGCCTAGAGGTGGCTCCCAAATTCAATTGCTGAGCGTATTTGAGATTTTTATAGGGTTTGCAACTATATACTGAAGAATCTGCAATATATACAAGACACCCAGTTTTGCAATAATATTTTCCATGATTTGAATCGTTTCCAGCTAATTGTTTAACAATAAATCATAAACAGTGACATCAGAAAGTATAAAATTAACAGACACTCTAGAGTCCTAGACGAATATAAAAGTACGAGATTCAAGCACACACAAAACTGCATGCAAAAAAGTAGTCTTAGGTTAAATTAGTATTGATTGCAAAGATATGATATTATAGCCGTCTTGTACCTACATTCCGTGCAATTAAATAGACCCGCTACCTCTGTGTATCTATTACTAATTTCGCGCAATCTAGGTACAAGCGAGGGTTTAAGCAACTCAAGCGTCCGGATATAATCCTTCTATTGAGAGTTATAATAAATTTAATTTAAATGTTATTATTACTGAGTTATTATTATTATTATATTATTGTAGCCTTCTTGTGCTTGTACATCAGTGTTGCCTACTACATGCAATCTAGGTACAAGCGATTATCTAAATGTAGTCTTGTTGGTATGTGGAAGGTGATAGACTCAATAAATCGGGGCTGTCTATAATTCCAATAACAATTTTAAAATAAAAGTCAAGTCGTTATGATTATTAATTATGTTTAGAGAAACGTACGTAATGGATAAATGTCTAGAATTCCAAATGGGAGATGTCCAGAGTTCACCCCAGGCAAAAGCAACTTGAGAGTCTGTGCGAGGAGGTACTGGACGTACTGTAGACAGAGGTCGCTGAAATAGCGCAGAACAGGGATGCCTGGGGCGCCTTGTCGAAGCGATGTTGATGATCTCGATGATATCATTGAATAAGATATATTTATTTTTGGAAATATAATCGATCTCACAGCGCGACAAATCTGAAGTCGTATCGATTACATTCTTTAAAATCCTTCGCATTTGTTCTAAAATTCACATTTAAACAAAAATCTATGTTGTATATATTTTACAAATTTCCTTTTCCCACTATGCCACGGTGTAATCCATGTTATCTATCTGAAGTCTAATGTAACGAACGACAAAACATACAAAATGAATTTATGAGAAATCCTTATGGAAGTAAATAAAAAGAATCGACTAAAATGTCTGTCATATGATAAATATTTCCCTATTTGATGGCGGGCTCTCAGAATAGTCATAATATCGGACTAGTGACTGGTGACTGGTTACTGGTTACAACCGACCAGTCTACTGTTCTCTGGGTTACCTCCTGAAAACTTCTGTGCTCCCGGGATTATTTATAAATTAGGCTTTTATTTTCTCTTCGAAATCAAAAATACTGTCGGTGCGTGAAGTGAAATATTCCCTGCGTTAAGTGGAGTGAACTTCAAACTGTTTTGAAATTTAAAAAATTGGAGGTGACTGTAAATTAACACACTCGATTAACTAAGTACCTACCTGTAATCAGAATTATTATTTAGTTTTTATTTTTAGAGTTAATATTTCTATTCTTAAAATATGTATTTCTTTCGTTCAAAGTTTTTTAAACTTAACTAACGGTATTCATTTTTGATCTAATGAAAAGTTAACAACGATTGTTTTTAAGAGGCGTTCAATGATCCTGACGCAAATATTTTCAGCTTCACAAAACTTACAATTATAATATCCCCTGATTTTTCTGCGCTAGTATATTATTAATTACCGGTTTATTATTATTGTTAAATGTTATAATTTTCTTGTGAGTACGCACGTGTGTGATATTTTCAAAATTGGCATGTGTTATCAGTTAAAATCACACAAAGATTTTTTTCAATCTAGACAAGCAAGAATTTTCCTACCTGCCTGTGATTTTAAAAGAACACAATTTTTATTCATGTTTTTTTTTAATTTTATTTTTAATCTCTAAAGCTGTCTTTTTTATGAGAATTAACTTAAGAATCCCAACTGCTACCAACAGTCTGGAGTGTGAGACTATGGCATCTCCAATTTGAGGATGTTGTGAGGCTGAGGCTGTTGTGTGTGGGAGGGGAAAGAGATGGGGGAGAAGAAGGTGGGAAAGTACCTGGCTCTTCGGATCTGGTCACCAAACCTGAATGATGGTCTTACACCAGGGCGATACTGAGAGTATCTTCCAGTCTGGAACGTGCCGCAAATACACTATATATTATTTTAAATAAAAACATTGTGAAAAACCACAAACACGACCAAGGAAGCCGTCTAAACTGAATTGTCTTTAGAAATTGTAGAATTTCTCAGTTTTAATCTTAGCAAGTTAAGTTACATTTTTTTCAATGTTAGGTTAGGTTATACACCAAAATCACGGGATATTATTTTAGTAAATCTAGTTAGATAGAACCTAAAAATAATAAGTAGGAAATGTATGCAAAAATAATTTTCTGGTAAAAAAAATATTACATTTTAAATATTAAATATTTAAAAAATATTTTCTCCGATTTATCGCGTTATTAAAATCATTTTCAATTTCTAAAATGACAATTTTGCATTCAGAGCAAATCCGAGTTCTAAAGTTTATTGAACCAGAGTTACGGACAGATGCCAGTAATAAAATATCAATTTATGACTAGACAACACTAGACCAGTCTGAAGATGCCTGTTATAAATTCATACAAAAGTTGATTTAAAACAGAAATGTTTAATAAATGACAACAATTGTATGTGTTTGTAATTTTGAATATTCCGATTGGGTAGTTTTAGTAAAGCTTTTATCATCTGCCATTATTTGTACATAGCCCATCACAGTTTTTGGGACATACAGGTGTTAAAACTTATATTCTTAAATATGTACGTTTATTTGTTTTTTGTTTTTTTTTTTTTTTTAAATGAATTAATGTAAATCTTGGAAGCGAAAATTATCTCTTTTCCCGATATCCGATTAAGCTGAAACTCGGCAGATAGAGTCGTTGTTGATGATGATGTATTGTATTAACTTTTGGTGGCAATCACATACACACACGCGGACATTACAGCATTTAATACATGTCGGTCCTATTCAATCGGCATTTGGCGCAGTTGTTAGCGCGTTTGACCGTCAGTCTCAGTCAAACCAAAAAAGTCTCAGAAATTGGCTACCAGCTGGCCCAAGAGAAGGTGCAACTAGGTTGAAAATTGAAAATAGATGTATTACAATAAAAATGCAGCTTTTTTACCGTTGGCTCAACGTGGCCTAGTATAAACATCGGTTCCTAAATTTTTACATTTCAATTTATACTTCCAATACTTATTACGTAATAACAAATAACTAATACTATACAGGATATCCCAAACTATTGTTAACCCTTGGAGCGCTGACAGGCCAACTCATGACCGACTAGAATATCATAATATGACTTAAGTAAAATTTCGTCAGTTTAATCGACACATTATCGAGTGCCACTGTTACAAAATTCCACATTCTAAGATTGAAATATAATATTTTTTGTTGTTAAAATATTATACATATTGTTGGTAGGTAAATAGTTTATCCCTTTTGTGAATTATTCCTCACCCAATCAGTTCCAATTTTGATAATCACACATTCAAAACAAATTTGAGTTCATTGAAACAGAGTTTCACAGGACAGACACAAAACCGAAATTAGTATCTTTATAAATAAAAATGTAAACGTTCGTTTGTTCAAAATCTTAAATGTCCGAAAGTTCTTGATTAAAATTGCTGATTGCTTTGAAATTTTGACACAACGTTGCATTCGAATATGCGTGTGTTTTCATACACCTATATTATATAGATGCTTTTTAAACAGCGCCATCTGTTGGACGTAAAAGCAACAAGCGCGATTGTTTCTCTATCTGAGCAGACCAAGCCACAGCAAGGCATGGCGGGGTACTACAAATCAATAAAAATCGACACTTAAATCCAAGGTAATTAATCAGTGCGCTTTCCAATTTTATTGGAAAGAAAGTATTAGACACGGGAATGGGTTTGCGTGGAAACAATAACATTTTATTGACTCATTTCTCTACTAACTTTCTAAACACATGATCATATTTCAATTAATTACATGTTTCGGATGATGATATAAACACCTCACCTATTATCAATCAATTTTCTCTCTATATTAATATAAAAGTAAATGTTCGTTTGCTCAAAATCTTAAATCTCTAAAAGTTCTTCGCCGATTGCTTTGAAATTTTGACACAACGTTGCATTCGAATACGCGTGTGTTTTTATTTCCCTATATTATATAGATGGGTGTAAAAACAACACGCGCTATTGTTTCTCTATCTGCACAGATAGATTCAACCACAGCAATGCTTGGCGAGGTACAGCTAGTACTATTCATGAAAACAGCTGAAAGTGGGGTTCAGCCAGTTATTAATAAAAATACTAATTTCAGTTGTAACTCTGTGTCTGTAAATGAATATTGAGAATCTCTTTAAATTATTGGCAATTCGGTGAAAAATGGGATTGCAAGCTGTTTCTCATACATTTAGTATATTCCTAATATATCGGAATACGTGTTCATGCACGTGCATTTGCTTAAGCATAATTGCTGCATTTGATAAGATATAATTTATTTATTTATATATTGGTGTAATGCCAACATATTTGGATTTTCATGAACAAGTGTTCCGACTTCGTGATAATAGTTGATTTAGTTAATTTTGTAAGGTTCAAGGTGGTGGGGAGGGGAAGGAGATGAGAAAAAGGATTACACCAGGGCGATACTAAGATATCTTTCACTCTGGAACAAATGCAAAATACAGTTATAATTTTTTGATTAATAAATTGTGAAATAACAAAATAAAATAAAGTTGCTAGTCGAGAGCTTTACTTTAAATTCTACTAGTGCGCACGCCCCACGCTACAACCCGCGATTGCTAGTCGAGAGCTTTACTTTAAATTCTACTAGTGCGCACGCCCCACGCTCAACCCGCTATTGCTAGTCGAGAGCTTTACTTTAAATTCTACTAGTGCGCACGCCCCACGCTTTAACCCGCGATTGCTAGTCGAGAGCTTTACTTTAAATTCTACTAGTGCGCACGCCCCACGCTTTAACCCGCGATTGCTAGTCGAGAGCTTTACTTTAAATTCTACTAGTGCGCACGCCCCACGCTTTAACCCGCGATTGCTAGTCGAGAGCTTTACTTTAAATTCTACTAGTGCGCACGCCTAGCGCACCATAGCTTTACCTTATCACTATTCTACTAGTTGTCGTGAACCCGGCATTGCTCGGGGTTATAAATGGTTTTGAGTAAAGTTTTGAGGTTATGAATTCTAGCGTACCTAAAAAGTACCTAGGTGCTTTTTTAAATTTCTGAACGTCCCCAAAATTATCAATGTTTTGTTTTTGAAAGGCAATGTATCCGGGAGCAAATATTTTATAAACGCTTTCAATTTGTATGGCCTCCGCGGTCGAGGGGTAAGGTTCTCGAATAGCAAGCTGGAGGTCGCGGGTTCAAATCCCCAAAAAATTATTTGATTATTTTGTGTTATTTCACAAATTACTCATTTAAAATAATATATAGTATATTTGCGACAAGTTCCAGAGTGGAAGATACTCTCAATATCGTTCTGGTGTAAGACCACCATTCAAATTTGAAACGTTGCTTGAAATGTGTTTATCCGTGTTTGGTGACCAGATCTGAATATCCAGGTAATTCCCCACCTTCCTCCCTCCATCTCCTTCCCCTCCTCATAACTTTCAACCTCACAACATATCTAAATTGTTATGCCATATTCTCACTGGCTCCAGATGGTTGGTAACAGTTGGGAATCTTATGCGGTGTCAAATAAAAATAAAATTAAAAAAAACTCCACAAATCCTACAATTATAATATCCCATGAATTTAATGGGTATATGCTAGTACTGTAGTAATTTTAGCAGATGTTTCAATGGTCTAAAAACACATTCAACATATTACAACATCAGATATACCCAGCCTCGAACTGTTCCATTTGCTCCTGCAGCCTCTCCAATACAGTTTGAAAACATTTAATATAAACATAATACAAGTCGACTAAATCAATACAATGTTTATTCTCCAATATCATGTTTAAAAAGCTGTCAAAGTCTTGCAGCCTCCCAAATACAGTTTGAAAACATTTTTAAATAAACATAAGTCGACTAAATCAATAAAAAAAAGAATTCCAATAGTCTCAAAACACATACAACGTATTAGAAAAGCTGTCACAGTCCTGCAGCCTATCAAAGACAGTTAAACCTAAAACATATAATAATAATACAAGTCGACTAAATCAATACAATTTATTTTCCAAAAGTCTCAAACCACATTCAACGTGTTACAACATAACTATAACTGTCTACGGGGCCCTGAGCCAAACGACGCCTGACGCTGGTAGAAACCTCAAGGGCGCTATCTTAGGTTTTAAGTATTACCAGCGCCTTGGCTCCTTGACTCATTGGCAAGTCTTTTTGCGCCTGCACAGGGCCGGCCCTGTTTGCCTAGCCTAAAAATTTCCTATTTGCTCCTGCAGTCTCCCAAATATAGCTTGAAAAACTTTTTTATATAAATATCCAAGTGGACTAAATAAGCACAATGTTTATCTTCCAGTGGTCTCAAAACACATTCAACATGTTACAACATAAGATAAACCTAACCTAACCAAGTACTATCTTATTTGATCTCGCAGCCTCTCTTACACTGCAAGTGCGTTTTAATATAAACATAATACAAGGTGACTAAATCAGCACAATGTTATCATCAAGTGTTCTCAAAACACATTCAACATGTTACAACATAAGATATACCTAACCGAACCTAGGACTATCCCATTTGATCTCGCAGCCTCTCAAATACAGTGCAAGTGCGTTTTAATATAAAAATAATACAAGACGACTAAATCAGCATAATTTTTATCTTACAGTGGTCTCAAAACACATTCAACATGTTACAACATAAGATATACCTAACCGAACCTGGGACTATTCCATTTGATCTCGCGGCCTCTCATATACAGTCTAAATCAATACAATATTTATTTTTTGGTAGTCTTTAAAACACCTCCAACGGATATTTAATTTAATTTTTCACTATTTTCAGAAATAAAATAACCCAGAAAACGTTGGAGAAGCAATGTTTCAGTCTTGCAGTCTGAAATACAGTTTGAAAACCTATTTATATAAAAATAATACAAGTTGACTAAATCAACATAATGTTTATCTTACGGTAGCCTCAGAACATCTCCGACGTGTTGCGACATAAGATATAACCTAGAACGGCCCCAGTTGCTTTATCACTGCGATCGTTTTTGAAAATGATGTCAATTTGTAGCGGAGTGATGTTGCCTTCATGTCAAGGGGATTTCGCTTCGTCTTATGTCGTGAACCTTCTAAACGGACACCCAATAAAGTACGCGTTTACCCAAAAACTGGACGAGCGCGTTTTTTAGTGCAGCGAGCCCCGACGGGGGCGGCGCGTGGAGGCTCATCGCATTCTTCACTTTGAACTAAATTATTCAACTAAAATATAATACACAGTTATTAAGAGTATTGTATAAAATATAATACTCTGGCATATTTACTTAAAGATGCTGTCAGAAAGTCAGAGAATTTGAATTGTTGAACTTATCCGTAAACTAAAATCTATTTTTGAAAAGTGATTAAATACACTTTTCAAATTTAATTTTTAAAATAAACATATGTTTTATGAAATTTTAAAAATTTTAATGCTAACATACAAAAGTTTTAAATTGGTTCACCTTACGTTTTTTCGTCCAAACACTGAACTAAAATTACTGATAATAAATAAAAAAACATATTTTATTAGAGAAATAAATTATAAACATTACTGTCACGTCACTTTTTATCATTTCATTAGTGGTAACAGTGGTGATAGTGGTTGTGTTAACGTGGGTTAGCGGTAATAGAGTTAAGTTATGTTGGTTGTAGTTGGTTGTTAACAGTGGTGATAGTGGTTGTGTTAACGTGGGTTAGTGGTAATAGAGTTAAGTTATGTTGGTTGTAGCAGTGGTTGTATTAAAGTGGGTTAGTGGTAACACAGTTAAGTTGTGTTAGTGGTAACAGTGGTGTTAGTGGTTGTATTAAAGTGGGTTAGCGGTAACACATTTAAGTTGTGTTAGTGGTAACAGTGATGTTAGTGGTTGTGTTAAAGTGGGTTAGCGGTAACACATTTAAGTTGTGTTAGTGGTAACAGTGGTGTTAGTGGTTGTGTTAAAGTGGGTTAGCGGTAACACATTTAAGTTGTGTTAGTGGTAACAGTGGGTTAGTGGTAACGAAATTCGTATAAATTGTTCGTCTCCGTATGACCTAAACGGTTTCGAACACCTAAACAGCTTTTACAATAATAATAAACTAAAAAAAACCAGAACCATATAGTGGAATCAAAAAAAATATATAGTGTGTGGCAAGCCTACGCACGACGGAAGTGAAACTTTTAGTATTCTTCTCTCTGTCTTTTCATTTCATTCTCTCTTTTTTTCTGTCTATTGACATATTTATAAGAAGCATGTGATAAAAAAAAATTAAAAGTTATAAAAATATGGGATTCGAACCCGGGTCCTGCATAACGAGTGTCGAACGCTCTGCCTCTAGACCGCGAGGAGAAGTATCTCGCGCGACGAGAACCGCGTATACAACGTGTACTCCTCAATTGACTTGTCCCGCGAAAATTTTCGTTTTCAAACACGGCAAATGAATAATATCACATAACGTCTCGTTAACGCTTTATATAGGGTCGAATCGAAGATATATCGGCAGTGTGAAGTCATATCTGTCGTTTTTCAAAATATTTCCGTATATTTGTCCGTTTTGGAAAAGATCTATCGTGTTTTAACAGTCTCATACCCGTATGGAGTCTGAATTTGAAAAACATTTCTAAATTTTGAAAAACTCATTTACGGCTGTGTTTTTTACTAAAAAAAACTTGTCACCCACGTCTGCGAGGGTAATTAGTCGCGTTATCGGCCTTGATTAGTAATTTTAATGATTCAAAATACCGATCGACTCTACCGGCTCGATTTGTAAGCTATACACGGTGTCCGGAAACTCGTAGTACAAGCGGGAAACTGGAGAATCTACACCACATGGGGAACCCAAATAAACATAAAGTTTTTTGATTTGAGCATTTTCACAAAAAAAAAAAAAACCAAAAAAAAATATTTTTCGGCTATTTTAGGGTTAAAGTTTTTTCTGGTGTTTAGGGTTGAACAACAGATGTTTTAACCCTGCAGAGCAGAAATATTTTATGATTACACCGGTTTAAATGAAGGGTGATTTCAAAATAATGCTTCAAATCCGAGTTTCTTCATTTGTTTTACTTTCAAATAGTTTTGATTAGTTGGGTACTTTGATCTTCAGTAATAATTTATAAGAATTTGATTAAAAAATTAAAAAAAAAAAAAAAAAAAAAATCAACTTCTAACTCGATTTACTCGATAACGAAAGCTCAAATTAAAAAAAATATACTACAAAATCGACTCCAAATGTGATGTAGATTCACCAGTTTCCCGCTTGTACTACGAGTTTCCGGACACCCTGTATTTCGACCAAAATATCATATAGTCAAAATATCTAAAAGTCGCAGCACGAGAGCATTTTATCACTTTTCCTCGTATTAAAAAAATCACAAAAAGAAAAAAAAAATAGTTAAAGCGCGGATCGAACCTCGGTTCTTCACGACGACAGTCGGGCACTCTGCCTCTAGACCGCCAAGCTGAGTTTGGAGAGTGACCTAAACTAGGTATATAATATTAGCTAGGCTCCTATAGCGAAATGATTACGGTTTTTCGTGACGGTCATGAGTCGGTTTTACTCCGGTCCTCGAAATTGCATGACGCGCGTAAAGAAGTTTCACTTCAAAAATCAGATAAAAAGAATTAAATAACAAAAAGGCAATATTAAAATAAATTTATAAAGTACCACAGTAAAACATATACACATAATACACTATACCATTACAAATACATACATCAATTTATACAACCGTACCTCATAGAAGGTACTATAATTACCATTTTATTTTATTTTATTATTGAAGGCAATATTAGCGATTCCTAAACGAAAATCTGAAGCAGAAGAATCAGAAAAAGATACGGTCACATCTAGGACTCGAACCCAGGACCCTTGCCTTGCCGGGGCACCGCTCTACCAACTGAGCTAATGGGACCCTATCTCCTTCGGTCATATTTAACTGTTTCATACTTCGAATAAGAACTACCAACATTGTCTTCATTTTTTCTCACCGCACATTTTTATTGGCAACTATCTTTATGTAAGTGCCCCGGCAAGGCAAGAGTCCTGGGTTCGAGTCCTAGATGTGACCGTATCTTTTTCTGATTTTTCTGTTTCAGATTTTCGTTTAGGAATCGCTATTACTGTCTTCAAGAATTAAATATTACAATTTGAGGTTTTACTCACTAAGTTATTCTAAATAATATTTTTTTTATTTTATGTACTGTTACATGTTTTACTAATATTGTTTCAACACAAGACAAAATGTAACATTTTTCTGCAATACATACACAACCAACTATCAGACACGCTCACTAACCAATATGACACATGATCTAGGCAACAATTGGGAGGTACTATTGATATATTTACTGATTCCATTTATAGTTCCACTTTGTTGAATCTTACAAATTATAGTAGCGTTGATAATGTAGTTTTAGTGATTTGTCTTGTATATAGTGTTGTCCTAGTTTCCATTTTATTTTAAGTTACTGTTACATGTTTTACTAATATTGTTTCATATTTACTTTATCAGTTCAACGTTATTTCATGGTTTAAAAACTTCTGTATTATTGATAGCTGACTAGGTATAGGGATATTATGTTCTTATAATCCATGTAAAAGCCGTTCTGCGCGTAAAACCAAGTAAAATAAAAATATCAAATCATGTTTGAAAATATGTAAAGTTATCTAATAAAAAAACTTAATAAATAATATTATTGAAATTATTTTCATTAAATTTGAGTTTTACAAATTGAACACAATATCAATAAATAGACAGTGTGAGTATCAAAGGAGAAATGAAAATGACAATGTGACGCCAGAAAATAGCTTTCAATGTCCGTAGTGAGTTTGAATGCATGAAAATTAGCGAAAAAGGTAAAGGATATTTTGTTAACAAAACGGTTTCTGACAAGACGAGGTATAACAATGAATGTTAAAGGTGAATTGTATTAAGAGCCGTCAATAAAAATATCTGTAAAACTGGGGCAGCTCACCTATAACATATTATAATACAAAATGAGAAACACTAAAAGGAAGATAGGTCAAAAGCAAAGACAAATAAGACAAAATATGTATTTGGTAATGGGCAAGATAACGTTAAGACATATATAAATACCTGAACATGAAGCAAGGTTTTAGTGCAGTCCGTGAAATATCATTATTTAGTGTTCCCACCGGCTGCGCCAATATAATTTAGTATTTCGTGTGGGGTAGGTATTTTGGATCTAGAACAGGTCTTCATTGATAACACTATGTTCTAATATTATAGTCGTTTATTAAATTGGTACACCACCTAAGGAATACTATTATTGCGGACTAATGTCTAGCTTGGATGATGGCATGGTAATGAAAGAGGCTGAGTTACATCGCACTACTCTATATTATGAAGGCTCACCTATTGTCTTCTCACTGTATACTAGATAAATCTTTCTATCCCCATAAGTCACACCAAGATAAAATATTACGAAAAATTTAATTGCGAAAAAATTTACAAAAAAAACCATTAGACTTCTCTAATTAATTCAAGACCTTGAATTTAATCTAATTTGATACAATCGGGAAAAAATGTTATATTAATAGAGTGTTGATTGACAAAAGTTCATTATTTCAGAATCTATGAAAGATATTGAACTGTATGAGCTGCAACAAGGAGATGACCACCGAAGAGGCTTATCACCAAAAATGTTAATTTCGCTTGTGGGTGTGTCTGTAACTGTTTCAATGATCATTTACATCATTTTCAAAATTGGAACTGATTGTGTCAAGAATTCAGACAAACTTACTGTAGAAAGAAAGAAAGAGTTACCTTATTAATTACTGATAATATAACATTAAAGAGTTGCTGTTGTAAATATATATTTTAAATATCATTCTGCAGAAATTGTATTCGTTCTGATGTGTTCTTTACATAAACTTCCAGCTTCACAAAACCAACAATTATAATATCCCGTGATATTTCGCGGTTCTACGAAAGTTTGTATTAGCCTACAGACATAATTAATTAGAGAAAGACAGCAGGAGACCATCAAAAGATCAGACAATACCTAGAGTCAATAAGAACTATAAAGAAAAATAAATTCAAATAAAAAAAAAATGCCTTATTAACGATTTTATTAAATTGGATGATGAAACCACGAGCCTCCTATGCGCTGAGTTATTTTCATTAGCGAAATAACGACAAATTAATATGCAGAGACGGTCGACATTGATCCTTATTGACAGGGGGAATAAATGTCATATTGGCAAAGCCTCAATCATGTATTTTGTCACTTTTTACTACGGCGCTCTCGGCAAAGTGACCGTTTAGTAAAAAGAGGTAGTAGCGCCAATAGGAAAATTGTTCATGTTTCGGGTAGGGAAAACAAAGACACTTTATTAAAAAAGTAACAATTATTATATTCATATTAAGATGACGTTCTTTTTAAACTAGGTCTCCTTTTTTATGCATTATTTAACTGGCATAAAAGGGTGAAATTGGTGAAAATAGAGAAGTATTTTAAATATTTTTGATGAATCTGAGACCAAACTATCCTCGTTGATATAATATCTAGTTACTTAGTTCAGGGTGAAAGCAAAGTGCCAAGCTCCAGGCAACATATTACGCACCAAACAATTCTTGCCTACGTGTATTTTTACAAGCACTTCCTTTTTTAGGAATGACCAACAAAATCGGAAGGAAATTTAACCAGCCCTGGACCACGCGTGGTACAGTTTTCCATGTGTAGTCAAAATGATGTTCAAATTATAAAACAGTTTCATCTGAAATAGAGGCGGGGACAATTATGAGTCACAAAGTCAAATCCAGAGAGGCAAATGGCGTCTGGAGCGGCTTGTATTTTGGCGCCTTTTGCACAGAGATAACTTACTTTTTTTTTTTTTTTACAGTGAATACCTCACAAGAGTCCCAACTGCTCCCGTCTGGAGCCAGTGAGACTATGGCATCCCCAATTGGGGGATGTTGTGAGGCTGAAGGTAAGTGGGGAAGGGAAAGAGGAAGGTGGGGAAGTACCTGGCTATTCAGATCTAGTCACTAAACACGACTAAAGCCATTTGGAGCAACGTTTCAATTCTGAATGGTGGTCTTACACCAGGGCGATACTGGTAGTATCTTCCACTCTGGAACGTGCCGCAAATATACTATATATTATTTTAATTAATTAATTGTGAAATAACACAAATTAATCAAATAAAATTTATTTGCGCACGCCGGGTTCGAACCCGCGACCTTCGGAATGGCAGTCCAATGCGTTACCACTGGACTATACCGGCCGTCAATTAATTACTGTTAATACTGTTAATTTATTAAAAAAATCTGACAAATCATTCCTTTTTTCCTGTTAAAAATGGGACTGCAGGTCTATAACGAATGAATTGAAAGAGTTCCTGACAAAGTATCATTCAAAAGCGGATGTTTTATGAGGACAGCGGGACACGTGTTCATACAAATACTGATATTGATATTGGCATACTGATATTGTAGCATTCCGTCATGATATCTGTTAGGAAAAGAACACGTTTTTACGATATATTCTGAATGACTAATATTTTATCAAGAAGTTGGCATGCTGTCACTTTTTGAACGGGATCTTTTTCTCCGTGTGAAATCTAAATAAATGCTTATACAGGATTTTCCAATAAGAGGTGTTATTTTGATATTAAATCGTAAAAAATCAATGGTTTCGTTGCTTGTATGGCATGTAGCGCCGTTTTGTTGAAAATAAACGTTGTCCAGATCAATACCATCCAATTCCGGCCATAAAAAAATATTAATCATCTCTCGATAGCGCAATCCATTCACCGTAACAGTTGCTTCAGCCTCATTTTCGAAAAAGTAAGGTCCAATGTCTCCGCCGGACCATAAACCGCACCAAACAGTCACACGTTGAAAATAGAGAGGCTTTTCAACAATAACTCTTTGGTTTTCCGAGCCCCAGATGCGACAATTTTGCTTGTTGACGAAGCCACCGAGGTGGAAATGGGCCTCATCACTCAAGATGATTTGCATTTGATTCACTCAAGTGAATTTTAATAATTTCAATGCCTTGTTGAAGCGTGTATTATTCCATTTTTATTAATGACGTAGTTTCTACTTGTCAAATGTCAAAAAATAATAGCTTCAAAAGTAACATCTACCGAAATAGCGGGCTATTCAAAATAACACCTCTTATTGGAAAACCCTGTATTATTACTTTGATTACTGCTAGATCTTTTTGTGTTTTTCTATTCTTTTATCATTCAAACAATCCTTTTTTTGTCAAAGCCGTACAACAGTCCCAACTGTCCAGAGCCAGTGGGACTATGGCTTCCCTGATAGTGGTACTTTATTTAGCGAATGCTAGTGGGAAAATAATGAGATGAGGAAGCAGAAGGGTGTAGTTAGTACTTACCTGTTCAGATCTGGTAACCAAACACGGATTAACGTTTCGAATCTAAAAAGTGATCTCTTAGAAATAGTAACTTTCTTAGTACGCCATGTTCTTGCACAGTTGTATCTTTCCTTGTGTTTTCCTTCATTACGTCGATCTTTTTTTGTTGAAAAAATTAAGAACAACTTGCCTGAATTTAAGCCCTGATTGTTAGATACATGCACCTACACTGTAAATAATTTCTATTTATAAAAGAATTCAGTGTTCCTTTCAGATTTCCTTTTTATACTACACTAGAAGATCGGTCAGTAGCCGAGTTAAAAATGCGTCAGGTTCCCACCAAGGCTAAGCTCTGCTAGCTAAATTCTCCATCATCGCATGAGCAAAATTTTCCGCTTATAATGATGAGAGTAGAAATAATTCAAATATTGTACGGTTATTCGTAATTTAATTCAATTATAAAAACAATGATTTAAAAACCGATCCCCTGTATTATGTTAAAATGTTACAAAAAATATGTATCTTCCAGTTTTCGCCAAAAATGTCCACCTTTGTATCGTCCGGTCTCCCTCCGACACCGCCGGCCCATGCGGGGTAAAGGGGGATGGGATATAATGCATTCAATTTGAGATAACCCTAAAATGACCGAACGAAAATTATAACTGCAGTTTTTTTTTACAGTGTTATATTTTTATTTTTATGTTCAACTTTAACGCCCGCTTCCTTTATTTAATAATAGATTAGGTGTAGAATCACAGAAGTAGATGCATATCTACCTAACCTTCTGGGAAGAATGTTTATTTCTGTAAAACTAATAACCGAGACGTATGTTTGTTATTAGTATTACAGAAAAAATAACTAGGAATGTAACAGTACTAAGATGTATGTTAGTTATTAGGATTACAGAAAAATAACTAGGAATGTAACAGTACTAAGATGTATGTTAGTTATTAGTATTACAGAAAAAATAACTAGGAATGTAACAGTACTAAGATGTATGTTAGTTATTAGGATTACAGAAAAATAACTAGGAATGTAACAGTACTAAGATGTATGTTAGTTATTAGGATTACAGAAAAATAACTAGGAATGTAACAGTACTAAGATGTATGTTAGTTATTAGGATTACAGGAAAAATAACTAGGAATGTAACAGTACTAAGATGTATGTTAGTTATTTGGATTACAGAAAAATAACTAGGAATGTAACAGTACTAAGATGTATGTTAGTTATTAGGATTACAGAAAAATAACTAGGAATGTAACAGTACTAAGATGTATGTTAGTTATTAGGATTACAGAAAAATAACTAGGAATGTAACAGTACTAAGATGTATGTTAGTTATTAGGATTACAGAAAAATAACTAGGAATGTAACAGTACTAAGATGTATGTTAGTTATTAGTATTACAGAAAAAATAACTAGGAATGTAACAGTACTAAGATGTATGTTAGTTATTAGGATTACAGAAAAATAACTAGGAATGTAACAGTACTAAGATGTATGTTAGTTATTAGGATTACAGAAAAATAACTAGGAATGTAACAGTACTAAGATGTATGTTAGTTATTAGTATTACAGAAAAAATAACTAGGAATGTAACAGTACTAAGATGTATGTTAGTTATTTGGATTACAGAAAAATAACTAGGAATGTAACAGTACTAAGATTATGTTAGTTATTAGGATTACAGAAAAATAACTAGGAATGTAACAGTACTAAGATGTATGTTAGTTATTAGGATTACAGAAAAATAACTAGGAATCTAACAGTACTAAGATGTATGTTAGTTATTAGGATTACAGAAAAATAACTAGGAATGTAACAGTACTAAGATGTATGTTAGTTATTAGGATTACAGAAAAATAAATAGGAATGTAACAATACTAATATGTACCTACGTCGGAAGGTGAAGATAAATTATATTTTCATTTATTTTTTAAGGTTTTTTTCCAAAAGTGATAAAATTAAATTAGGTTTATTTATCACATATGTAAATTGTTTTTTTATGATGTTTTTTTTTAAAACCTAATAACCTTTCTTAGGTTCATAGTTTGGATTTAATAAGAAAAGATAAAATAACCTTTAAACTTTTACGTCAATAACAATGGCCGCCAAGTGAACAATCAGTTTTAACGAAATAACTACCTATTAAAAATCATTATTTTCCATTTTCGGTTACAGAAATGGTTGCTTCTCGTTGTCATCAAAGTATTTAAACATAAAATTTGTCTATTAACCGTGTCCCACTTTCTGTATATTTACAAATAACCGAATAACAGATGGAAAAAGCAAAAACAAACAAACACGGCGCAGAAAATATAAAGTAAATCATAGATTTTACATGCTTTCCAGACCACGCTATAAGGGCGCTATATTCTCGGTCCCATTGGGATTGTACGGCGAGTGATATGCTAAAATAGGCCAAGCCATGATGCGTATAGCGTAATCTGTCAGCCCCATTGATGTGTATTTCCCCAAACGTGCAAAATAATCGTTCGGAAGTAACAAATTTAATATCTGTATTCCGCAGCCAACCCCAGCTAAATAAATGCAACCAAAAACGTTCGACACAAAAAGTGCGGTCATTTGCGGGTTAATCTCAAACAGGATCATACTTGCATTCCTACAGACATTCCTCTGGACAGGAGGGTTGGGGTATATGGGACCCCGGCTGCTCTGCCGCCCAGAGGTGGCTCGTCCCCGTCAACACACTGTACTCGCGATATACAGTCTGTCAACAAATAGTAGGCAAAAATGGAGGACACGACGATCATTTAAATGGTCTTAAATGGCAACACCAAGAGATAGTTGAAAGAAAGAAAAAGACTTTAAAAAAGCACTTGTTCAAATGAATATTTTTCACGTCAATATCAAACGGTGTTCAGAAATTGGTGGAACTTCCTAAAAAGAGATGATTCCACATCATATTCCAAGTAAGTTTAATGTGTAAACTTGTTATTTTGACCACAATGTTAACTAACTAACCATCACGCCGTTTCCCCGCAGGAGTAGGCAGAGAGGACGGACCGCCAAACAACTCGGTCTTGGCACACACTCCTTGCCTCATTCACATTCATACATCGTTTCATACATACTCTTATATTATTCTCACTCTTGACATGTCCCTACTCAAGTATCTGATTCACTTGGTCGTGCCATGTCTTCCTCGGGCGTCCCCGACTTCTGCTACCATTCACATTTGCATCGTATATTCTCCTTACACTCCTTTCTTCGCTCATTCGCTCTACATGCCCAAACCATCACAATGTTATCATTTGTATTTTGGAAATGTACTTACCTTTGATATCAAATCAAAATAAAAACAATGTGGAAGAACCCCGCTGTTTTGGCATTAAAAAAAACGTTAAGAATTATTGTGTTTTCACGTAAATATAATCTCTCAGATTGGAAAGCCACTTATTTGAATCTAGTATAGTTAGTTCGGTGTTGCTAAATATTAAAAAAAATAGTTCCATCTTTAAAAAAATTCTATAATTTGTTGAAATACTGTTAGTAGGTACCTCATATATCGGATACCTTCCTCTGGCAATTTCCTCTTGGCGTCATTCTGACAAAGGCGCCTATTACGACCTGCTTTTTGGCTATGGTCATATAAAATTGTTTTGGGGTACGCAATCTGTAGGGGGCATATAATTGATACGAACACATTACTCAATGGAGTTCTACAAATTAAATCTGATAACAGTTAAAAAAAATGCTTTTATTAATTTGTATGGTGTTTTTATTCTGTTCAAAAGCATTATTTTTTTCATGTTATAAATTGAAAAAATCTTAAATTCTCTTCTGCTTCCCCAAATTCCATACTAGGTAGGTACTCATCGTCATTTCATCTGTCAATTTTCGTGTTTCATTTTCAATGTTCCTTCAAAAGTTGCATATTTAAAAACTGATGTACGTACTTAAATCATTTTTTTTTATTTTCCATACTAGGTACATATTTGTATTTAGTCAATGTAGGTACCGCAATATATACACCGTATGATAGTGTTTCTCTTTTCCACCATTACGGCGCGAATACATTTGCGAGCTGAAAGCAGCAAAGGGCACAAAACGCCGCTTGCGGTTGCTTCGTTCCTTTCCTATAATTTGAGGCTCCGCTCGCGTTTCGACTCGAAAATGTATACCCAGCATTAGCTAAATTTAGAACTTTTTTCTTCATGTGATGGCTTGGTGGTGATGGTGGCTTCAAAAAAATAAATTTAAGTAAGTTTGCCGTAAAATATTATATAGATATGTAGGAAAAGTGGGTATGTTGGTTGGTTATCTACAGATTGGTAGATTCTTGATATAAGTTTACAAATTTGCATTCAAAAGACCAACGGATTCTGATAGATTATGGATGCAGATGGAATACGATATATAGATATTTTATAATAATCACTTATTTTTTACATATGTTTTTAAAACAGCAGGACTGGGAAAATACTGACATCCCAGTCTGTCATATTACGTGAGATCCAAAGATATTAGAAGAACGAGATATGCTATGTTGGCCGCCGGACCGTAGGCGGAGTACTACCTAATTAGGGTACTTTTAATACGGGAAGAATTCGTTCATTTAGTTGATTTTATGTCTTAACCGTGTACAGTTTGTGCCCGTTTTATTCAAAATGCCGTCTTGTTCAGTGGAACTATGCAAAAACACGACAAGTAATGTTAACTTTAAGATGAATGGAGTTTAATTTCACCGGTAAGTACAAAATTAGAGTACTTTATCAATTTTTAATGATTATTCAAAGTTTTTATTGACGTAAGGCCCCGTGAACGCTAATATCGCCGCCATTAGAGGCTAGTGATGGGGACGCGAATTTTTTTTTAAATACCTACCATCGATTTTTCGTAACATTAGCAGGGCCATATAAAAATACATAGAAACTTATTATTTCTTTTAAATTTTTTTGTAGATAATTATTATTGTAGATGCTGATTGTTGGTAGAAACAAATGCAATGCTTTTCTTTTAAAATCTTTATTTATTAAAATTAATGTTTCTTTGTTTGTTTCGCATGCGTTTCTGTACCATTTATCCGATTTTCAATGAAACTTTGGTGATTTTTTGTACCCGAGCCCGCGGAGGTTTCTATATACGAGTATAATGGTGAGCTGTGGCATTATGAAATTATTTCCTATACCATTCATCTGATTGGGATGAAATTTTGGTGTATAGTTATGGGCATGCCCGTGAAGTTTTCTATAAATATAATGGTGAGCTCTGGCGTTATGAAATATGTATATTTTTTGGCGTATGATCAGTTTGAAAATGTTTGTATTTCATATAGTTTAACGGCAGGAAGGGAAGGAGAAGGGAAAGAGAATCCGGGACGAGGGATCCGATAGGGGAGGGTTATTTGGGTGGGGAGGGAAACGAAGAAGAGGGTTGGCGGGGTGAGAGAGGGATGAGAGGGGTGAGAGAGGGAACAAAATTATTATCTGTGAAACAGAAATGTAAATATTTTCAGTATAATCCTGGTTAAAGACCACCATTGAGAATAGAAACAATGATTTGAATGGTTAAGCCGTGTTTGGCGACTAGATCTGAATAACCGGGTACTTCCCCACCTTCCTTTTACTCAGCTTCTTCCCCACTCCATCACCTGAAGCTTCCCAACATACCCCAATTGCGGAAGCCCTAGGCTCACTAGCTACAGATGGTTGGGAGCAGATGGGACTCTTGTGAAGTACTCAAATACAAAATAATCTAACATTGGGTAAACACTGAGAATCTCATTTTGTGGATTTTCACAACAACAAAAACACATTGTGAGTATTATTGTGATTAAATTGTTGAACAAAACCAAAAAACTGTACGGACAAAATTTAATTATAGATTAGATGCAAAAAAAAATGATAAGGATTGATATGTATCGCACTTATTCCGATTTATCTGTTGTGAGAATATGAACTTTTCATCAAATAAAAATTTTAACTTGAAAATTTTTTTCATTTAAATATCGACATTGCGATTTTGTATTATTGCCATCCCTATTAGACTTCATTTGTATGTATTGCTAATCGCCAATGCTATCGGGACGTGTACGCACAGAAATCTGTTCTATGTATTAGTGCCAACTGAAACGATACGTTTTTTGTGTAAGTCGAAAAGGGGCGGATACCTTAGCGTAAGCGAAGGTGTGCAGTAGTATTGGTGAACAAAACCGGCGACACTGGGCAAAACAATTCCACACAGTATGAACTGCTCATAGCACATCTCGTTCTTCTAATATCTTTGGTGAGATCTAAACAAAGAGAAAAAAAAAATATATGATTTCCTGATAAGTTTAGATAAATAGTTTTTCGTCACATTTCAAACCTTTTCTAAATATTTCGATACACCGCCTTCAATGTATATTGATGAATTTACATTGTGAACATCGCACAGTTCCAACTGTCCACAGCCGACGTACGCAAGTAAATTGATTAATTTTATTTATTTCACAATTAATATAAAATAAAATTTGCAGCACGTTCTAGAGTGGAAGATACTCTCATAGCTATTTGGTGTAATACCGCCATTCAATTTTTTTAAATGATTTTAGTCGTGTTTGGTGGCCAGATCTGAATATCCGGGTGCTTCTCCATTGAGAAGCCAATCTTTCCAATCTCCTTCCCCTTCCCTCTACCTTCAGTCTCGCAATATACCCCAGTTGGGGATGCCATAATCTCACTTGCTCCAAATAATGGCTTGGATCAGCTGAGACTCTTTTGCGGTATTCACATTTTAACAAATCCCATCGGGAAGTCTACAAGATCATATTACCAGAGTCTGATTATTATTATTATCTGTTGAGAGACACCTTTGTATGGATTTTAATTGTTGTTCTAATTAATTCCGATAGATTCCAATAAAATTCAAAATAATTCTCACATACTTTGATAGATTTCGATAAACTACTAGAGGGACAACCGGATCAAAATGGAAAACTGCTCCGGTTCGTAAGATAGGTAGGTATAGTCCATAGTCCTCCGGTTCGTCAATTCATCTGACAACTGCATTCTTCTCATTACTTCTCAAATGGTTAGTGAAATTAAGTCTTACCGGAACAATTTGAAACTTGTCCGGTTCATGATTTACATCGTCCTTTCGACTCCGCTTAACAATTTCACAAGGATCAGATTTCACCGGATCAAACAAGAACACTTTCGTGAAATCCACAGTTCATACTTATCCGGTTCGTAATTTTTCAGTCCTTGGTTTCCACTGAATTAAAACGAAATAGTGCTCATTGCTCCGGTTCGTGAAGTCCAAAGTTCATACATACTAATTTTGTTTGCAATTTATTGAGGGCATGGATTTTTGCACAATCCATAAGATTTTGATTTCAAGCTGCTAAAAAATAGCATTTGATGTTAGCACCCGTAAGAAAATATATTTACTAACACATTTATCTCAAAACACAGCATTATGAAAGTTTCCGACTTTGTAAGTAGGTTAGTACCTCCATGTTCTCATTTCAAACCCTTTCTAAATATTTGGGTACACCACCTTCAATATATATTTTTATGTGAATATCGCATAAGAGTCAGCTGTCCAAAGCCAGTAGGACTATGATATCCCCAATCAGGGTATGATGTAGGCTGAAAGGAGTGGGGAGGGGGAGGTACGGAAGAGGAACATGTGGCGGTGGTGACTATTCAGATCTGGTCACTAAACATGGCTAAAACTATTTCAAGCAACGTTTTATTATTTCAGCAGTACGATACCACTCTTGAATTAGTTTCACTGACTTGTTCCCGGTAGGTATTTACTTTTTGATATAACCTGTTTTCTCTTATCTATCTGTGATCCAAAATTAAAATTAAATAAAAATATACATACATAATAATTGTCAGTCATTTTATTACCCCTTGAATATAATTTAATAATGAAATTACATATTTTAATAATTACATTAATTATTATTTTACAGTTAAGTGGAATAATATAATTATATCAACATTATTTATCACTAGAAAATTTACACACCTACATACATTTAAATTAAAAAATATTTAGGACGGGTTATTTCACAGAATTTGAACAATTCATCAAATATCAAAGTTAATATTCAAGTTCTGTTATTATTCCGCAATGGGCCGGTTGTTTCACAGTACTCTGATAATAACAGAAATTGAATAGAACTTTCACAAAACTTAAATATTAACTTTGAAATTAGATGATTTGTTCAAATTCTGTGAAATAACCCGTCCTAAGTATCGTTTAAACAAATACTCTGTGAATACACTTAAGAATAAATATTTAAAAGCATATAATTTCGAATGTTGTGTTGAAAGTTACGACTAAATTTGGGACATTTTACGAACAGATCGACAAATTTTCGAACATGTTGGCTGTGAATTTCGTAAAGAGGTGTCATTTTTAAAAACCTTAATTTATTTAAGAATGTAAATCTTGGAAGCGGAAATTAACCAACTTCCCGATAGCAAAATGCATCACTAGACCAGTCTGGAGATGCCTTTTACAAATTCATACTAAAGTTGATTTCCAACAGACATTATTAATAAATCTAATTAGGGCCTAATGGATAATTTTGAAAACCCAAATATTTTATGTGTTCGGAATTTGGAATATTCTGTTGGGTAATTTTATAACACTTATATTATCTGCCATTATTTCTACATTACCAGCCGATCGCTATCTTTGGGACCTACAGAATTATGCAACCTATATTTTTAAATACGTATGACTATTTGAATTTCAATTTTGTTTTCGGATCTTGGAAGAGCGAATTGACCCACTTCCCGACATCCGATCGAACTGAAACTCGGCAGATAGACTCGTTGTCGATGACAATGCATTATATCACCTTTTGGTTTCAGCAACATACACACACGCAGATATATACGCATTTCTCTGAAATTACACCAAGTTATACGAAATAAATGTAGGTCCTACCCGATCGGCTTGGCGAGATGGTTAACGCGACTGACTCCAGTCCTTGGGAAGAAAGGTGCAATTCTCAGCCAAACCAAAAATTAGGATAATTTTTTTTTAATGTTTTATTAGACATTTAAAATATATGTATCATAGTATAAGTCCCATTTGCTAAAAACTGAATGTCACCCTATCTGTCTTTATTATCTACTTTGCTTCTTCTTTTGAATATTAATGATTAGTTATGGTTCAAATATTGTTACCATATACTGTCAAATTACCCATCTGGTAACACATCTAATACTTAGTTTTTCATTAATTTTGAAATATTTTGTGTTTGTATGTAGAATTACTTTATGTTTGTGATTACTCTTATGTTTGCTTCACTCAAATGTAAATTGTTAACCTCGATACAGGCTCCTAGTGAGGTTTATTTTTATGTAAAAAAAAAGTGTTTTATGTATAGTGAGATGCAATAAATAAATAGTAAAAAAACTTGGTTTTTACGTGTTGGTTAATTTTTGAATAACACAATAATAATAAATATTTTCAAATCAATATGTTTAGAGATGGATATCCAACTTTGGCATAAGTGGGGGGGGAGGGGGTTAAATTTGGTTCATGTTCTAAACAAAATTTTCCATCTCAATTTTGGTTTATGTCACACATGAATCAAATCTGTTACACTTATTATGGCTTACACCTGCTTATGGAATGGAACATGTAGACATTTTTTTTCCAATCCGCATTGAATCATTAGTGCATATTTGAGCCATTTTTGGGCGTTAATCTATATTTAAACCATTTTTAGTCATTAGTGCATACTTAAGCCATTTTTGGTTGTTAATGCATATTTGAGCCATTTTTGGTCATTAATTCATATTTGAGCCATATTGGTCAATAATGCATATTTGAGCCATTTTTGGTCATTAATTCATATTTGAGCCATATTGGTCATTAATGCATATTTGAGCCATTTTTGGTCATTAATTCATATTTGAGCCATATTGGTCATTAATGCATATTTGAGCCATTTTTGGTCATTAATTCATATTTGAGCCATATTGGTCATTAATGCATATTTGAGCCATATTGGTCATTAATGCATATTTGAGCCATTTTTGGCCAATAATGCATATTTGAGCCATTTTTGGCCGATAATGCACATTTAAGCCCTTTTTCATCAAATGCGTACTTCATCCACTTTATTCTTAAAACTATGAGCTGTTCAAATGGAAAATGGTGGATTTTTTGTCTTTCTGAAGAAACGGGTTATTTTTGGAAACAGTTTTTTTTTTCGGCAATTCAGATATTTCTTTATTTCAAATGAGATTTCTAGTAGAGATGCCCGATGGCCGTATTTGAATTAATTGTTTTTATTTTAATTTTCTTAAAGTCTTTTTGATTTTGGCTACTGACAAATCATTTAAAGAAGATTATGTTGTACTTTGTGGGTTTGAAATTTTAATAAATCAACAACATTAATCACATAGATAACAGTTTGATCTCCAGTGTTATTTATCGAACAGAGTGAAAATTTTGTTTTTGTTTCATACTAACGGGTAAGAACATACCTACATTTCTTATTATTAAGCAAATAATTTAACATTTTTTGTTTGTTTTACCCTGTACGGTGGGGCTTTATAAATTACGTTGATTATTTAATTTGAATCACAGAAGAAAAATATGGGAACCATTATTGCTGTGAATTAATAATTAATAATATTATTATTTGGTGTTACCTAAAATTATTTAAAATATTAGTGGCACAAGCTTTCTTTAAAGCACAGTTTTTAGTTATGTTTAGTTGCAACAATACTGTTTATTCATTAGTTAAGCATTCTTTGCAAGGATTTATTTGGATGGATGATTGATAGTAATAAATTATTTATAACGATTGCCATAACATACACACATACCTACTGCGGTCTTTGACAGATGATTTCAGAATCAATTATTTCTTATTTTTCAAGAAAGGTTAGCTTAGTTTTTTTTAATGTGAATACCGCACGAAAGTCCCAACTGCTTTCTACCTTCTGAAACCGATGGGACTATGGCATCCCCAATTGGGGTACACGGAGAAAAATGAGTATTGCTAATTTATTAAAAATTTCTTCAAGTTATTGGTAATCCGGTTAAAAACGGGATTACATGCCTTTAACGAATGAATTCATGTTTCATAATAAACTTATAGTACATTTCGAATGCCTTATCACAATAATATTTACTTTTTATGACGATATTACACTATCTGATATTGTATAAATGAATTCGAAATGTACTAAAAGTTTATCAGGCAACATGTAAAATTAATTCGTTAAAGACCTGCAATTCCATTTTTAACTGGATTACTAATAATTTGAAGAGATTTTTAATAAATTAGCAATATTTATTTTCTCCGTGTGTGTTGTGAGGATGAAGAGACTGGGGAAGGGCGGAAGAAAAAAATAACTGGCTATTCAAATCTCGTCACCAAACATTTCATCCCAACCAACGTTTCGATTATGAATGGAGTTTTTTTACCGGGGCGACACTGAACATCACATATACAAATGTATGAAATTTGATGATTATTTAAATTTTCCAAAAATCTCAACACATTCTAAACTTATCTTAGGTGATTTTAAATTTAATTCATTTTAATGTAACTCATAAACCAAGGAAGCTACAATGCTCGTACCTGATTGTTACAAGAAATATAGAGACAGAAATGTTGCTCTACTATATCACAAGTTTAAAGAAATATTTAGAATGTAGAAATATGTCGGAATAAACAATAAATAAAGTTTTCCTTCTGATAAATTGACATGTGTTAATCTGAAAGTTCAAAATAAAGTATTTTGAACTCGATTAACTTTTCAATTCGTCGAACTAAATACATACAAAATAAATAAAATGGTTGCTAACTATTTATTACAAATTTTCACCTACGAATAACTCAAATATTATTACTGTAAATATGATTAATGTTTTTTTAACCCTTTCAAACCATATGTATATTTGATAATACATAGATATTCAAAACCTTTTCCTCCCTATCTAATGAATAAAAAATGGCAGTTTTCATTTTCTAATTACCCACTATTTTTTCATCGAATTCTGGCTACTCATTAGCCATATTTTGACAGATGACTTTTTGTTTTACCTCCATTTCAGCACCATATAAATGTTTTTTAAAGGTAAGTTATGAAGGTACTATTTAAATTCGTAAAATTTTGATTTCTTTTGATACATATGTTATATGATTTGTCAATTAACTGCAAAACACCGTCTGAGACCTAATGTTTTTTTTTGGTAAAGTTACCGAATTCCGCTACACACATGCATTTTTTTTTTTAATAACCCTTGATGTCAACTTAATTATTACTGGAAACAACTATTTAAGTCAGGGGAGACGGAAAAAACACGCAAAAAACAGGTTATTAGGTTGTTATTTTAGGTTATTTTAATAATTTATGCGTATTTCCTAACTTTCAAACTTAACTTTGAGAAAAAATGTAACTTTAATGCTTCTCTTACCATCTCCCCGACATAAATAATTATTTCTTGTAGTAATTAAGTAAGTAATATTAAGTGTGAATTCGGTAACTTTACCTTTCGAATAATTCTATAAAGTTTCACCGAATGTGTTTTACTACTGCGAGTTTTAATTCGGGTCTGAAAGGGTTAAATACGAAGATTGGGAAGAGGATATGGTTCAGGAATATGTAATTAGTAAACGCCAGCGTTACATTTTCACGATCAATATATTTTACATGTATATAATTAATAACAATAGTAATTAGTACCATATTATGACAAAGTTAATAAATTAATTATTATTTCACATTCACGCTACTAAACATTCGCAACTTGCAAACCGACATTTTTTCTACATTAATTCACGGTCAGTCTAATAATGGAATATTTATCATTAGGTACACCAAATTATTATTGTGAAATGCTCTCTCTTGTATTGCTTCTTTACAATCTTTATTGTGGTGTGAATCAATCAATCTGAATTACATATAGGTAATGCATTAGCAACACAAACAATTCAAATTGCATGTATTAGTAACTCAGTCAGTCCAAGGTGGTGATTAGTAACGCAATCAATCCCCACTTAATGAAAAAGTAACATTACAATTCCAAATCGGATGAATTAGTATCACAATCAACGCCAATCAATTGAAATAGCAACACAACACTCCGAAAGTATCAGCCACACTAACAATTGAAATTGCATGTTTTAATAGCTCAATCAATCCAACACTAATAAATTAGTAGCACAATCAATCTGCACTTGATGAAATAGTAGCATCACCAATCCAAATTGGATTAATTAGTGACACAATCAATGCAAATTGATTGTGCCACTAATTAATAACAATTGAAATAGTAACACAACACAATCTAAAAGTGATGTAACAGCAACAAAAACATGTGTTAGTAGCTCAATCAATCCGAAGGTGAAGAATTAGAAGCACAATCAATCTATACTTGATAAAATAGAAAAATCACTAATCCCAACAGGATTCAATTGAATCGCAATCAATACAAATTGATTGAAATAGTAAAACAACACCCCGAAAGTAAATGCATCGGCTACACAGACAACTCAAATTGCATGGTTCAGTAGCTCAATCAATCCAAAGGTGATGAATTAGTAACACAATCAATCTGCACTTGATAAAATTGAAACATTATTTCCACAAATGGGATGAATTACTATCACAATCAAACAAGAAAGAAATTGACTGCACAATCATAACATCAGTTTTGCACAATCGGCTTATTTCAATAAAAAATCCACACGGTGTTAATATAAACATTACTTTTTATTAATATGGCTTGGATTAATACATTGAGCGTGACTCACTATATTCAATAATTACCCTTTTGAGTTTCTAAATAACTAAAATGCGAAGCGTTGCAGAGAATAAATGCTAAAATAATTATTGAGCAAAACGTTTGGTCTTGTAAGATGGATGAAATCTAAAAATTTTTTTATTCATTTTATTTTTGTCCTTGCCGAACAGCAAGTCACGCCCATATTGTTAGTAGTAATTATTTTTATAACAGCAATAAATAAATAGTTATTATCAGCAGAGAATTCACAACACTATTGCAAGAACTATTTGTGACTTACGCGCTGAACAGATAATACCGAGAATCGCGATCTCATGAAAATCATCATCTCCCCAAAGCGGTAATACTCTGACCTTCTGACAGAATACGCCAGAGGCCTGAGGGGCTAAGACTTTTCGAATCCTAGGCTATCGTAAAAATAAATTCAGACAAACGGACAAGCCCACAGCTCACTTCTACCGGTTTATCTGTGCAGTGCGTTTAATTTTTTCTATATAATAATTTGTCAGTGTCCCTGTCTACCTCTGGTAGGCAGAGATGATAGAGTTTCACACGTGTGCACGTTAATTTGTTAGATATATTGATTACGAGACGGTTGTGAACTCTCGTGCATACATCTTTGATTGACTATTAAACATTAAATTGTGCATTTTATTATTGATTAATGATTAGGATAAATACAAAATAAATATTTTTCTTGTAAATACATCATATTTGTCAGTAGAGTGTAAAAGAATATTATCATATTATTATTGTAAGTATAACTATTTCAAGAAACCAAAGATCAATTCCTCAATTCAACACGTAGTTTGCAATTCACCGTTTACGGACGCTTTAAGTTACTTTTCAGGATATAACTGCCGAATATGTTTATTGTCAGCATGATTCTGATATCGTAAGTCATAATTTTAACCTTCACTTGGGGGCCTAGCAAGGTAATATTGATAACCAAACGTAATGGATACGACAAATTAAGTGTAACGAACGTGCGACTCAAGTCTTGTATGAGAGAGATGGCATGATGCAGTTTGTTAATTGCCATCATAATGTCATAGTAAAAACCTAAATGAAAAAGGCCATTACAGTGAGCTAGTAAAAAGGAGTTTTCATAGCTCCTGAGCTAGTGATGGAAATGACGATAAGCTGAGAAATGTTACACTGACCTACAGATTCTGAACAGAAAAGATTAATTGCTAATTTCATGATGCCAGAGCTCACCGGTCTAAAGTTTATGCCAAGAAAAATGCACAGCTTTTATGTTTTTAGTTAAATATTTATTTACAGTACAAAAACAAGTAGGTTAAAATAATTAAGTTATTAAAATCAGAATTTTGCTGATAAATACAATATTGTCATTGCGCTTGCGATTTCAGCTAAAACGTTTTTCACACCAAAAACTTCTAAAAAAATCAAGGAATCGGGCCCAATCTCCGCTATGTGCATAAGTATAACTGTTATCGCACAGTACACATTCAAACTTTGTTTTTCGATGCATTTGAATACAAAACTGCAAAGTTATTTACTTCCTCTGGGAAAATTTGATAAAACTCACGTAGGCGGTCTTGCAAGCGCAACGACAATATCTAGTAAGGCAGAATTTTTTGAATTTTAGATTTTCATAAAATATTATGTGTTTTATCGACTCTTTATGCGTAAATAACTTTCGACGGAATATTAAATTTACAAATATAATTCCTGTAATAATTCTGATGCATTAAAAAAATTATACCAGTAATATTTCTGTATCTCAGACAAAGATACAGAATACAAATGATTCACCCAAAAATGACTACATATCGATAAGTCTGGTAAGTATGAAAACTATACTACCAAGACATCCTTTACTACCCACCAACATTAAAAGAAAAAAAAAAATTTCAAGATGTCAATTATTTTTATAGATGTTTGGAATTTGTAAACTGATTACTAGGGTAAAAGTCATCAATCCGTGAGCCCAAATAGTTTTATTGTGATGGGCTTACCTTGTGTATTCTATATCTATGCATTTACCAAGAATACATACACATTGCAACTATTAGTGACACATACATTTTATATTTCGTTGTTAGTTACATTTCCATATTGAAAGCATAAATTGTTAAATTAGTGTCTTAAAACCAAAATGAGTAGAATATTAATAGTTTTTTTTTTAATGGCAAAGCTTATAAAAGACAATATACATTAGATAATAATTAGTTTTGACAATTCCTTAGTAAAAGTTTTAATATCTTTGTTACTCAACCTAATCTAAGAAAGACGTAATCCTTGCGTTTTGGCTTTGCTTAGACCGCTAACACATTATTTTCTACTGACGATATCCACTAACGCACTTACAATGTGAAAGATTCGATATTATAATTATATGTTCTTTAGAAGAACAGTCACAAACAAAATTATTAATCACTAAGATTTTTTTTAATGATTTTTCATTTCAACGAATCACAAATGTGGACAATTTTTGTCAAATTTTCTCAACACAACAAACGAAAGTTGCTGTCTGTATTCAATAATATTTGTTATAATTTTTTTTTTATTTTGAAATAAGTTTTTTCAACCAGATTTAAAAATTGAATCAGTGTAAAGGGAATTCTTCATAATATTATTTTGTTTACCATTATTTAGTAAGTGGATTATTTAATTAATAATTACATAAGACCATTTTCAAAATGCAAACAAAATTATTATGTAGAATTCACAAAACAGAAATGATTCACTTTTTCTACAAGTTACACAAATTTTTTTCTAACCACGATTTCACATACTATTTATATTAAAAAATCACATATTCTTCTAAACATACACAAAACATTTATGACACTTTCCGATTTAAATTGTATTAATTATTGTTAAAAAAAAAGAAA
This sequence comes from Hesperophylax magnus, assembly GCA_026573805.1. Taxonomy (NCBI): domain Eukaryota; kingdom Metazoa; phylum Arthropoda; class Insecta; order Trichoptera; family Limnephilidae; genus Hesperophylax; species Hesperophylax magnus. The sequence continues at coordinate 2,622,885 of JAIUSX010000184.1, read as the reverse complement.
AAAAAAAAAACAGGACACGTACCATAAAAATGCAAAATCTTTAAATATCGCTACAACGATTTTTCTTCCAATCCTGTTTCCGTCACAACATTACAACAATAAAAAACAATATAATACACAAAGAAAAAAACAAGTGTCAATAATCACGGTAACGTTGCATAATTATGTAACTTACAGGTAACGATAAAAAAATTACACGCATATCGAAAGTCTTTGATTACATGCACTAAAATGTGATTTCCACCATTTTAAAAGCAAATTCTTACATTTGTAAGTGGTTCACACCAACTCAGAAATGTTTTCCTGCACTTAAAAGTAAATCAACCAATATAATAGTGATGTCTCGCCAACATAAGTGGTTTCCACTAATTTAAAAGTGATTTTTGTGCACTTTGTGTGATGTTAAGTGGTTTGCAAGTGTGCAAGATGCACTTAAATGCGTTTTTACATCTTTTTAAAAGATAACGAGAAAACCTTCTTTGAATTTGAAAGTGGTTCTTACACATCAAAAAATGGTTTCAACACACTTATACAAAATTTCGTCACAATTGAAAATGGTGTCACTTAAACAGAAAACTTAACGGCATTTTCACAATCGAAAATGGTTATGCACTACACACTAGCGTGGCTTTGTTACACCAGTTCCACTAAGTCTAATATGACACTTGGCAGCGACTGCCCGGGGAGCGGGGTGCGTACTAGCTGTCCTGGGCAGAGGCGTATGCGCCGGTGTTGTTGGAGCCCAACTTGTTCACTATGTTGTAGAGGAGGTCAGAGTACTTGTCCATGACGCACAGTTCTCCATTGGTTGCCGGGAGGGCTGGAAAAAACGAGTATTATTAATGATATGTTGTTACTGACAACGTTAGTTATTTGTCAACTTTCCTGAGCACGACTCAGATTCAAATGCACAAGTGTTAACAAATAACCGGACATCTTCTTGCCTTGCACCTGACTTTGAAACCTACTGGTGAAGATTGGCCTGGCATTAGTTGATACTGAAGACAGTTGAAATGGGTTTGTTCTGACTTAACCCCTCCTCGTTGTGTCTTCTTTACGTCATGGTGAGAAACATGATCTAAACGGTATTAGAAAGAGAAAACACCACGATTTATTTTCAAATCTAGAAGTTAACCACAGAAGAATTAGAATGAAAACTTTATAAAATCAAAGGTTCCGACCGCGATTTGAAAAAAATTTATAAAACTTTGTGAATTTTTTAGCGAAGCAACAAAAAAAAAAAAGTTTGTTTAACATTAATTTTAGTTACATAATGAGGAAAGTGAACCATTTTTAATTATTTTATTGTTATTAAAAAAAATTGTATTTCAAATATTATTATATGTTTATCTCTAAATAGTATAAAACAAAGTCACTATACGCGTCTGTCTGTTTGTGCGCTTAGTTCTTCTAAACTATGCAACAGAGTTTGATAAGGTTTTCACTATCATTTAGAGAAGTTCTTCCAGAAGGTTTATATATACATATTATGAATGGATATTATATTTATTGTAAGTAGAGAAAAGTCGAGCAACGCCGGGTACACGTCAGCTAGTCTCTAACAAGTCTATTTCATCATCTTTCAAAAACAGCTTTTAGTTTTCAGATACGTTAAGAAATATTCCATTTATTTGGATTTTATTGCAAAGCGGAATTACTCCGACCTTCTGACAGAATATGCCAGAGGTCTGAGGGATTAATGTACCTTTGCTGACCAGCTGGTCCAGTGTCCGGGACATAGAGTTGATGGGCAGAGAGGCGTGCTCGCTGTTGCCGTTGTCGTCCTCCAGCGAGGACACCAGGCTGTCCATGCCCCCGTTGGGACGGCTACGCCCCGTGGCCTGTGATAGCATCTTCTGCGCCTCCACCATGGCCGACTCCAGACCTGAGAATTCAGATAGCCAATTTGGAAACGTTCAGATACGATACACATAAATTAATACACAGGGTGAAAAGGTAGTGTCAACAGGGAGAGATTCAATAAAATATACTTATAACAACAATACAAAGCTAATTGAATATCTTTTTTTTATCGAAGGAAGCAAATACTTTGTGATGTGACATTATATATTAAATGAAAAATACACTTTGTAAAACACCACTTTTATTTTGAATTAATATTAACAGCTAACCAGGTTTCGCTTAGCTCAAGCTTCATCAGGGCTTATTATATCAACTAAAGTTATTTTCATACAGACACATATATATAGAAAAAAATAAAAAAATGAGTGAAAGAGATAGAAATAAAAGAGCAGACACCTTATTAGTGCTAGAACTCCGCCTCACAACGCCGCCCAACCGGGTGGTGACATAGTTCCCCTGTCTGTGCACTGCACAGGCAGGGACACTCTTGTGAGGTGTCACATAAAAAAAAAAAAATAAAAAAAAAAGAACGAGAAAGGATGTATACTGATTACAGGATGGGTAGGAAGGGAGGGGGAAGGGAGGAAACAGTTTTATCAGAGGTTAACGGAATAAATTAAATATTGGACTACAGTAGAACCTCGTTAATTCGAAATCCACGGACATCAAAAATTAAATTTCGAATTAACGAATTCCCACGTAATTCGAAATTTTATGAAAAAAAAAAAAAAAAAAAACGCCGAAAATCGATTTTCTCGGCCGCCTATTCAATCCGGGTGGTATTTTAGTTGTAAATTCGTATTAATACCAATTATTTCTTAATTTTCGCGGCCGATTACCGTAGCGGCGGGCCCTTTAAATTCATATATTCGCAATAAATTCGTAAAAATGCTATACAGGGTGTATCGGCACGTACCTGACAAACTTTAACCAGCTATTCCTTAGCACATTTGGAGTAAAAAATGTTATGGGCACTTTGCTGTCCGGTAACATTTTTTTTCTTTTAAAAACAAAAAATATATAAAATTTCCACACTCCGTTACTGCCCCAGTATAGGGGTAAAGTCACAGACATAGGAATTAATAGACGAGAAGATATGGGCGAGGGGTAAAATCAACTGTTGAAGAACGAAGGGAGTGAAGCTGACTGTGATTCGTCAATAAATCAATCTGACAGTAAATAGGCATCTCGCATTATAATATCACCATTTACTTCTTAAAAGTAAAATCTGCTTTGAATGAATAGACATTTTTACATGGGAGCGCAAATTACTCGCCACGTTATGAACAAATTTGCGAAGTCCAAATTCGGCAAAGTAAGGCAGCTTCTATTTTCAGAGTCGTAGTTAGTTTCAGAGTATTTAGTTAAGACACTTTTATAAATGTTCATAATTTACTTCCCAGCAACCAACCAGCTTTGTGTTTCGCGTCCAGACGTTTCTCGATGTGATAGTAACAACTGATTCATATTATACGATGTGAATATGCTTAAAATAAAGTAAAATAATGCTTATATATGGAATGTAATACGACAATTGGGTTTATTCTCTTTTTTCACATCTATTTTTACCAGTTTTCATAGTACAAGTCAAAATTTTGCCGTGTTATTTAGTAAAATGAACCGATGATGCCTCGACCATAGTTCGCACAAGAATGATGACGTCACGTTTTCAAATTTCATTTGAGGCCATACGCGAGCCCAGCCGGCTCAATGGAACCGGTATGGGGAGTGGGGATAATACGCTTTTAATCACTTAGGGCAGGTCTACTAATATTCATATGTCTATGGGTAAAGTACTTGGCAACGCCGCGCTACTGTCATCTCTTTCACACGTATTCTGTCTCAAGTCCCGTGTGGGCTTTTATAAGCAAGTGTGTCGAAAACCATCTTCGCTCTTTCCTACACACTAAATAATAATAGTTAAAAATGAGAAGAATGATGCCATACCATTGTTATTGTAAAAGCGCGCCAATACGTAAGTATACAACGAAACTCGAATAAGAATTGCCAGGTGGGTTTTTTAATCGCTTTAATCTGACTTCAAACAATAATTAAACACGTAAAAATTATTTAATATAATATTACAGTACAGTACTTTGAACCTTCGCAATAAATTTATTTGATTTTAAGTTTAGTTTGTAGAACTCCATTTCAATTTAGAGATTTTTTAAAATTTTTAACAGTCTTATTATTAAATTTATAAAAACAGTGTGTTTATAAACAAGTTCTGCTAGTTGTAATTATTATTACGCGTGACAGCTGTTTCACCTTCTGACGGCATTATCAAACTGTGGTGAAGCCACTCACAGACGACGTAAGTGATAACTTTCTATTTTTATTATCCTGGCTTTATTGATTTCCGAGTAAATTGTCGTAAATTATTATTTGCTAATTCCTATTATTGCATTGTTTAAAATTTCACTTAATGTCGTTGGTATTTCCAACTGATGACTCAGGGGTTTATTTCCCTGAATAATTAAGTATTTTGGGGTCTAATTATCATGCATTTCATTACATCCGATATATCTACACAATTTTTATGTTGAATTGGGGAAAGTTTTATGGCTAAGGGAAGGAGTGGAAGGTAAGGAAGTACCTGGATATTCAGATCTGGTCACCAAATACGGCTAGTCATTTCAAGCGATGTTTAAATTCTGAACCTGGATATTCAGATCTGGTCACCAAATACGGCTAGTTATTTCAAGCATTGCTTAAATTCTAAACCTGGATATTCAGATTTGGTCACCAAATACGGCTAGTTATTTCAAGCAACGTTTAAATTCTGAATTAATTAATCAATTACGAAAAAGCGTGGGGTTAAGAATATTTTTTTAAATTATAGTTAAAAAAATTTAAGTTTAATTTATTGTCGATTTTTTAAAAAATTTGCGATATTTTAAATAAAATTTAATAATTATTATGTAAATAAATTAGCAATCTGGCAGCATTCATTTGCAGGTGGTCAATCCAATGCAGTCATGACGTTTGTGTGAGTGCTTTCCTTTGTGTGAGTGTGTTGCGCAGCAGTTTTATATGAACCGTTTTTTGATTCATCGGGATTGTTTTTAAAACTATACATTCTTTGTACCTTCAAATTAGTGGAAATAAACTTAAGTGTGTCAAGCTGCTCGTTATATTCCGGTAATTCTGGAAGGCTTTTAAAATAAGCAATAATATTCATAAATCACATTCCGCGAAGTTGTAAATAACTAAATTTATTAAAAAATATACGTTGTAGGATAGCCTAGCAAGTAACATTTTGACAGAGCACTTACGGTGATTTAAAAAACAACGGCGCTGTTCAAATAATCCAATTATTATTATTGATAAGTACCTAAGTGAGGAAAATTGTTTTTAAAAGTTCTCAGAATTATTGGACTTCGATTATAAATTCAGGAAATCTACTAATTAGTTTCTTAGTTTCAAAATTAGACTATTTAATACGTGAAACGCGTAAGAGGTGAAACCAGAGCATTCCAGAGGTGAAACAATTTAGATACAAAAATAAAACTGATGTGTACAATACAAGAAGACAATCAGTGATTCGCATACGAAAAATGTGAATAATCATTATTGTTAAATAAAATATTTATTTTCTGGTACTGGATTATGTAATACGGGCTTCGTTCGCAGCGACACGCGAGTTAAGTTGCGATGTTGCTTTCAAATTTTGACAAAGGATAAAACAGTGGTGACATGTGGTGAAAATATGTTTAATTATTTTTTTATTAAAAAAAAACGTTACCGGACAGCAAAGTGCACATAACATTTTTTACTCCAAATGTGCTAAGGAATAGCTGGTTAAAGTTTGTCGGGTTAGTGCCGATACACCCTGTATATTTACGCGTAAATCGAGATTTCGCTGCCATTTAAATTCAAATACTCTAAATAAAATCGTATATATACGATACATTTACGCGTAAATCGAAATTTCGCGGCCGAGTTTCATCGCGGCCTGTATTTAAAGTACAGATATTTGGTGTAAACTCGTAAAACTACGACATATATCCGCGTAAAACGTATTTTCTCGGCCCTTCAAACTCAGATATTCGAAATAAATTTGAAAAAATACACATTCCAGTGTAAATCGATTCAGATTTTCAAAATAATAATACTAATTAGGACGATGTATAACCACGTAAAAATACATTTTTCGGCGTTTTACCGCCACGGCTGACTTTTAGATTCAGATTTACGAAATATTATGATTTATTTTCGCAAAAATTAAATTTTTTCGAATTACGCGAACAAATTTTCGTGCGCGGACAAAAATAAATTTCGAATTACGAATTAACGAATTTCGAATTAAAAAAAAATTTGTATGAAAAAAATTTTCTGCGGAAATTTTTTTGGCGAAAATTTCGAATTACGCGTTTTTTCGAATTATCGGGGTTCGAATTAACGGGGTTCTACTGTATTAGTTAAATTGATTTGATTGTTGATTATATTTGATTTATTATTGACGGCTTTTTTAATTTCGAGGGCTTCTAAATTGTTTAACCTAATTCCAATTCCATTTTTATGTAATATTGTAATCCCAGAGGTTTTATCAAATGAATGGTTAATTTCTAGTAGATGATTCGCGAATTCTGAAAAAGCATTATTATTTAAACATCTCTTTCACTTGTGTATTTTATTTCAATCTCTTTCACTCATTTTTTTTATTTTTTTCTATATATATGTGTGTGTATGAAAATAACTTTAGTTGATATAATAAGCCCTGATGAAGCTTGAGCTAAGCGAAACCTGGTTGGCTGTTAATATTTATTCAAAATAAAAGTGGTGTTTTACAAAGTGTATTTTTCATTTAATATAATTGAATATCGCTCAGGACAAAACAATTCATTGCATCCCACATAATACTAATTTTATAGAGGACCAGAATATTTATTATAGATTTGTACCAGAATACGACGAGCAATACGCTAAGTGTAAGACGAAACTTTGTTTTTGATATTTATTTTTAAGTAGAATAAAACGCTACCCGAGTTAAAGAATGTTAGGTAGAGCAATGAAATTTATCAGTAGCCGTTGCGATCTTTCGTGGGTTTTGCCTGAATATTGTGAAATGAAAGTTGTAGTATATAAGTATGATGTAATAAACACTGCGGGCTAGATTAATACTAGCTATATAACGCGATATTTTATAAGTGGTTACCGTGCAGCATGTCGGCGTTATCGGAGAACTTGTCCATGTGACTCTGGTCGCGCGGGCTGTCAGAAAGGGTGCTGTACATCTGCACGATCTTGGCGGTGAGGCGCGTCAGCTGCTGGGCCAACTGCTGGCACGCCATCGGAGTCACTGCAACGCAGACAAACAGACGGAAGGGTTTTTATAATTCGTACCTCATAAATTAAATTATAAAAATATAGCGCCAAATCATCCATAAATTAGTTGAAAAATTATGTAATAAATAAGATTGGGAATAAATGTATGCAAGAAGAAGATGAAAAAAAACACATGCCGTGATATAAAATTGTAAAAATTTAATAGCCCTCCATACTAGTGACCAAATTATTGTAAAAGTATTGGTTGCTTTTATAACAATTTTACTACAAATTGCAAAAAAATCGAAAATGTTATGTAATATTGAAACATTTTTCTATAATTTTCATGTTTTAACCCTTTCAGACCGTTTGTGTATTTAAAAATAAACATAATTTTGAATTTTTTCTTCCCTATCCTTAGGGAGGAAAACAAAATTGGCAGTTTTCGTTTTTCAATTGGCTTTGCATTTTTTTTTGTGATCTTTTTAAAAATGCATTTCTTGTGATCTTCTTTATTCTTTGGCTGAATAATATCTTATAAATTGAACATCTCAATATTAACCTAATTAAATTGACTATTTAGTCAAATTAAAATCTAAATTGGTTGAATAAATTCAAATTTAAACATGGAAATCGAAATTGAACGAAAAATGTATTAATGATATTTTTAGGCGTGTTATCGCTTAGATCTTCAATTAAATATTAGATAGTTTAATTTTATTATGTGAAAACCGTACAAGAGGGACAACTGCTTCCCGCTGTCCGGAGCCTTAACATCCCCAATTGGGGTATGTTGCGAGGCTGAAGGAAGTGGGAAGGGAAGGACACGGGGAAGAGGAAGGTTAGAAAGTACCTGGCTACTCAGATTTGGTCATAAAATGCGGTTAAAGCCATTTCAAGCAACGTTTCGATGGTGGTATTTCACCAGGGCTGTACTCAAAATATCTAGAATTCTGAAACTCAACAGTAAAATACATGAATGTTAGATCTTTGATTGAATCTTAGATTACACAGTACTTAAACAAGAATTCTGTCACTAGGGTGGAGGCTAGGTAACACATAAAATCACTGTCCAGAGAAGGGCATGCCCCACCACCAACCTTGTCCAGTGCTGGGGTCCAGGGCCGCATTCCCTCCTATGGATGGAGCTGAATGCTTCCTGGACGGAGCCGTCAGCCGATGGGTCACCTCCCGGGCCTTGGACGAGAGATCTCTCTCACTGCCGCTCCGACCTACACGGGGAGAAGAGGGTTAATGGAAGATGAAGTGATGAAGACATGCTGGGTTAGATACATTTGACAGATACATTTAAAGGGTGATAGGTACTTGACGAGAGAATTATAGATATGAACTTTGAAATTACCGGTTAGTAGCCGAGAAGACGAGTCCTCTATCATTGCACAAATAACATTTCCTCACTACAAATACAATTCTATATTGTTTTCTTTCAAAGAATATATATTTTTTGCTATTATTTGTTATAATGTTTACAATGTTTTGGTTTATTAAATAAATGAGAAATTTAGAAGTAAGTAAGACAATTAACAGGCCATGATTGACATGTATATTGAGTTTACTGCATGTGATGTTAGTCCTAATTTCAGAAGTGAGGATTGAGTTAACCCAGAGTTAATAGGCCGTGATTGACAGGTATATTGAGTTTGCTGCATGTGATGTTAGTTCTAATTTCATAAGCGAGCATTGAGTTAACCCAGAGTTTCTCAAAATTAGCCCGCTCTTAAAAGATATTTCTAATAACATCTAACAGATTTTTCTGACCTTGTTGTTTTTTTTTAAGTTACATTGTAAAATATAACAAAAATAATTTTTAAAAAAACAAAACAAAACGTCAACATGGTTTTTTTTTTAAATTATTTATTTTGGCTTTCACCCATTAGGGGTGATGATCGTGGCCTAATATGGCCATCATAGGAAATGTTGAAGAAATACAACAACAAAAAATTTTTTCAATATCAAGTAGGTACCAGTCACCCTGAAAACAGAAGAAGACTGAAATATAAAACCTTATTTTCAAGGTTGCCATGCAAATGAAAACAAAAACACAATACTTTTGTGAGGTTAACGCCTCAAGTGATGAAGTGATCAGCATATTATATAGTAGAAAATATTTGGTCAATTTCATCCGAAGTAAGATAAAATTAACCTTACTTCGGGCATAAAGACACTCCCACAATACACTTTGACTTTGATTGTTATGGATCCGCGTTCAGAAGATATTTAAGATTCAAATGACCATCCCAAGCATTTCCTAGAGCACAAATCATACACCAACTTGGCCGCATTACAACCAAATATTATAACTATTCCATGTACGGAGGGAACATACACATGACTATTGTTTTTATTTCCTCTTTATCAAATGCAAAACACATTATATAACATTCTCAATATGAACCTGTTAACCCCTGGGTACTATTGAGATTTTGTCATAGTCACTTTAGAAGATCTGTCAGATTCATGATTTATTTAGAAATATTTCCGTTTGACATTGATTTTCAAAAAGATCCGCTGTTTTTTAATGTATCCCAAAATGAAATACCGTTTTTGAAAGCAGATAAAAGACTCTTTCAGATTATAATATTAAAAAATTGACATATATGAAATTAAAAATATGAATTAAAATATCGATTTAAAATACAGAGTATTTTTTACAATTTTTTTGTCCCTTAAACATAGTGTTCTTGTAAACTGTAAAAATAACTTTATACAAAACTAAAAACATATTTAATTACACAAACGATAAAGGATATTGTCAGTACACTTTTTGTTCATTTCATATAAAAATAATTAATAAAAAAATACACAAAGTTTAACAAATATTTCACAACGTGAAAGCAATGGCGGTCGATGACTTTCTGGAATATATTATAATATAATATGATTGACTTTTAAATGCAAATAGAAAGCGTGTTGTTGCGACTTTTGAACACTGCTTGAATCATGTACCTCCAATAAAACAAAAGGAGATAGAACGACTTTTATGAGTCCGTATCAGCTTTTGCTGTAAAGTACACGAGAATACTCTACTGCTGTCGGTGATCTGTTTGCAAAAGGACACAAAAAAGATTCAAGACTTTAATGACGTTTTTAGACTTATTTGAGGTGGAGCACACATGGTGTTCAATTTGTAATATATATTCAAACACCTTTATGAATTATGTGTATGTTCCCCAAATGCATAGATATAATATAAGATGTAGATATGATTTAGTACTAACCCACAGCCCTCCGCTCGCCCTGTGCATCCACGATGGAGCGGGGGGGTCTTGGGGGCACGGCGGGTTTACCGCTGCCACCCCCCCGACCTTCCGCCGCTCCTGCCTCCTCAGAACTGGAATCTTCTTGACCCACGGTGGAGAGATTCACTGCAAGTAATGGCAATTAATGGTTATTAAGTGTTGAGGATTAATTACTTTAGATGGAAATACACGACGGCGCAAGTCAAGGAGCCTTTTGCACACATCAAACCTGTCGTTTCAACAAAAGTATTTAAAAGTCACTTAACTTTATTGTATGGTAAAGTACCCAATATCTGGTACTTATTTATTTTATTTTATTTATTTATTTAACGCCCAGAGGGCTTTTACATGTAGGTGGTACAATTTTGATGACAGACAATTTTGAAACATGAAAAAGAAATAGTAAAAATAATATATGCAAGAAAGAAAAATAAAAAGAACATAAATTAAAAAATACAGCGATTTGACTGGTTTACAAAAATACAACTTCCATTTAGGAATACATAGTGTTGAAATAAATCTTTTACGTGATCCACAAAATTTGCAAAGTTAATATTAAATATATCGACATCACCTAAGTATTGGTTTCCCATCACCTATGTATTGGTCGGTTTGGTACATTGACTTTTTGTTATTTATTAATGATGTTTTATATATTTTCAATGATGTTCATGTTCTAATGTTTGCAGATGATCTAAAATTATTCAAGGCAATAAGACATGTTAATGATTGCCATATATTGTCAAATAACTTTTCCAAACATTTTATATGGTGTCAAGAAAATAACTTGCAACCTAACATAAACAAATGTCAAATTATGAGGTTTTATCGAATAAGGAATTCTATAATTTTTGGTTATTCTATTAGTGATATATCGTTAGTTTCTGTCTCGGAAATCAATGACTTGGGTATATGGTTTGATATGAAACTCAATTTTATAAATCATATCCAACAAAACTTAGAAAATTTTGGGCTTTATTTTAAGATTATCTAATGATTTTCACAATATCTACACTATCAAAACATTGTATCACTAGTTTATCAGAATCTTAAAATTTTCTCAGTAAGATCAATTCTGTGGTATAAAATTATATTTCAGCATATAAATAGCCCTATATACATAAATAGACTGGACCACACTTACAATACTCGTTTTACGTTAAATGAAGGACTAATTGTACCTAAGCATATGGACAAAGAACACTGGACTGTATGATACCTAGTTGCTTAAATATGTTACCTGCTGAAATAAAAAAATGTACAAATGTAAAAACAAATATTATGTTGAAAAATTGGCTCGCTGAAAGAAATAGTTTGTATTAGAGTCTAATACAAACTATTGGTAGATACTATCACTGTTGTGTATATGTTTTTATATTTTTAAAACAAATTGTTATTTTTTTATTGTTATCACTGTTGTCATTAAGTAAAATAAGTTTTATCTTTTTTTAATATTTTTTATGTGAAAAGTTGCCATCGACAAACTACTGAAAAGTATTTTATTGGAACTTTTCTGTTTTTTCTGTATTTTATTTTATTATTTACTGTAATATATATTTTTGTCTTGCTTTCTTTAAATAAAAAAAATAAAAAAGCAAGGAGTCATATTGAGTATAATTTCACAGTTTGGTCTACAAATTATGAAGTTCATTCACACACCATTGAAAGAATCCAAAATAAATACTTAGATATGTAAATTTTAGAATAGGTATTCCTAGAGAATGCCTACCTTGATTATTCATTACATTTATTAAAATTATCCGAATGAAGAATTATTTGTGATTTAATGTGTTTGTTTAAAATTATTAATTCGTTATTGAATGCCGCTGAGTTGCTACATTTAATTTCATTCCATGTTCCTGGCAGGACAGTTACAAGACAGTACCTACCATACTATTGTAGCAATTCTTCTACAACTTCGCAGTACTACGCGCCTATGAGACGAATCCATATACTCCGATGTTGTAGATATATTTAGATCAACAATATTCCAATATAAGTTCGGTTTATTACATTTCATGACTTCAAATAGAACCAACTAGATAAACCATTATAAACAAAACAGAGTAATGACTCTGGATGTGCAAAATGTAGTTGATCGATTTTTTATATCTAATGATCAAATGATATTTATTTTTTGTACTTAGGTATTAAATTTCTGCATTATTTTAACTGTATAATGTCTGTAAAAGCCCTACAGGTGTTCAATAAATTAAAGAAAAACAAAATCTCTACATGGTGACTAAAATGAATAATAATAATAAGAAATTTGTCAAATGAAAAAAATAATACATTATTGAATGCTACCGAAATAACAAAACAGAATAAATAATATAAATTACACATTATTTTTATTTTAGAAAATGTGTTGTTTATGACACTGATAACTGGCATGGCCAAATTCACTGCTAGATTCACTCACTGGCCAGATTTAGAGAAGATTTAACCAAAACACAACCACTCTTTTATAAAATCTGCTGCCATATTAGATTTACTGCTTGGATTATCATAGCTCGGGGGTAGATGGCGCCACTAAGTCCATTTTACAAATAAGACAGTGTTACAAAACATGTTGTAATATGGAGACCTATTATACAGTTTTTATTGAAGCCCTGCCACTTATTGGAGCCCTGTCAAGTTTTGGGTCCATCGCATTAACCACTGAGAACATTAGAACGTCAAAAGACGTAAATATGATAAAAGCGGTCAAGACATTAGAACGTCTTTTCACGTAAACGCGCGAGATTTTACAAAAATCGATTTATTTCCATCACTAGTATACGGATTGCCATGATTTAAAAAACAGAGTATCGATAATGAATAACGCTACGCGTCTGTATTCAAGAATATCTATGGAATGTAGAGGTGCATTATCTAAGTCGATTGGATCTGTCATCTTGTTCAGTCATAATTTATTGCGTTTCTAAATAATTTATTAAAAATATTTTAGTTTGGACGGTTAATATTTTGAGGTGACTAATAGTTTTTAATTATATTTCTTCAATATATAAAGTGTTATTTCTTTATGACACTCAGAAAAAAGTACATTTTTCATAGCTTTGAAATAATGGTCAGCGATTTTTACATATTTTTGACGTTTTCAGAAAATGTATATTTAGAAATGCAAATATTAACGTATAACAATACATTACGATAGTGAATTTCATAATCTTTCCAAAACATTTTTTAGAATGCGGCTACGTTTCCCAAAACGTGAGTTATGAAGCTTTTAACAAAACTCGTAAATATCACAAAATTTTTCACGTTTTGACAGTTCGCAAAGGAACACAAAGTAAATAAAAGTCTTTTTCTGAGAGGTTAACTAGGTACTCATCAATGTCACTTTATTAGGACAGTAACTTCCTGCAACCAAGTGGTATAATTTATAAACTAAAAATTTGTAAGTACGAAAATGATAAAACGTTGAATATAAATTACCTGAGCTGTATGCTGGTTGCACCCCTCTCCGCCTGGCTGCAGCCGGTGCCACCTTGTTCTGTGAGCTGATGGTGGGGCGCATCAGACCCCCGCCACCACCGCCACCCCCTCCTCCTCCCGCTCGCAGGTTGCTCCGCCCATTCATCCCGACGCCTGCTTCTGACTCCGAATCACTCTGGAATAACAGATACACAATTATGTCAAACAAGCCTTTTATATTTTGCCTTATTCTCAGTATGGCCCTGGCAAAAACCACCAATCATAATCTAAACATTTCTTGATATGGCTTGTTTCGTTACCAGATCTGAATAGTAAGAAACTCCTCACCTTCCTCTTCACCATCTGCTTCCCCTCCCCACCCCCTTCGGTCTCATACATACATAATTAGGAATGTTATAAACCCTCTAGCTCTGGGGAGTTGGAAGGCTTGCGCGGTATTCACATAAATCATTAACCCTTTAAATATTAGGAAACCAAATTCATATGATGTTTGTGACCAAATTTGGTCATATGCATAAAATTCAAGTCATGTTTCACTTAATCCCCTCTGTTTTCTATAATTTTAATTTCTATCACATAAGAAATTCAGTTTGAACAAAATCATCGGCCACCTTAATGGTTATTGTTGGGACTCTAGTGCAGTATTCACATATTTATTTATTGATTTTCGGAAAATCGACAGTTTACATTTTTTTCAGTTTGTACATAAGTATTATATAGCCAAAATAAAACCAATTATGGATTTCCTCCGTGTGACTTTACCTCTACCGAGACAGCATAATAAGGAATAAGTAAATTAAATATAGGATTGTAACCAGCCATGGACTCAACAATCTAATGAAGCATGAAGCCATCATAAGATTCCGTGGGTTTCTAAAGCTGCAACAGGCTGTCCATATTAATAAATCGGAGAAACGAACCTGGTTGAGAACTCCGACGCTGCTGCTTCTCGTCATATTAGATGAGAATTGCTTGGAATGTCTTCCCGTTTGTGTTCTGGATCCTGACAGCTTGCTGTTACTGCCACCTATTGACGATTTGCCTGAAGCCGCTACAAAATTAATAAATAAATTCCTTACAATTTGCACTTTGTCATTTTCAAAACTACTCAAAAAGGTATAAAATTAGTATAATATCGTTGTGTGGCATGCAATAACACGAATATGATGTGAAACAAATTGTTCAGGAGAAAGAAAAACCACAACACATTATGCAGTATTGTCAAAAAAAAAACAACTTTTTAAAAATAAAAATATTTTGTGGATGAACATCTCTAGAGAAAATGATTTCAGAAAGAAAGGCATTAAAAATCACTTTTGGAAATTTGTCACATTCATGGAATTACACACTTAACAACGATATTGTATACTGTATTTACAGACATATAAAAGTTCACAACAATTTAAGAATTCTGAAAAAAAAATCTGAAGCCCATTTACCACCTTCATAAAATGCATAAAAAAATAGCAGTAAGCTCTCATCAAATTCTACCAAACAGATACATTTAAATCAGAATTAAAAATTGCAAAATACTACGAATAAAAACCATAATATAATATAGGAGCTAATAAAATCTATGCGTAAGATGATACCCATTAAGAATAGTTGTTAATTATTTGGCAAAAACGAACTACAACACTACTTATAACAAATTATAATGTATATTCAGTCACAATACAAGGTAAATCTTTAAACATAATGCTGATACTATATATATATATAAAAATGTTAATTTTTGTTTGTTCAAAATCTTAAATTTCCAAAAGTTCTTTCCGGATCGCTTTGAAATTTTAACACAACTCTGCTTTTGAATAGGGGTTTTTATATAGCTATATGATGTATATGTCACCTGTAACATCTATATGATATAGACGTCACCTGTGACAGGTAAAAAACATCCTTTTTAGAAAAAGGTCCGTTGGACCATCATGCTTTTTTTTTAAATAACGCCATCTGTTGGAGGTAAAAGCAACACACGCTACTGTTTCTCTGTCTGCACAGACAGACTGAGCCACAGCAATGCGTGGCGGAGTACACCTAGTGCTAATATAAAACTGTTGAAAATGTATAGATTTTATAAAAACCAACACGGCACTTAATTTAAAACTCATTCTAAATGCAATGATGTGACAAAATGTTGTTACAGATTTACATAGTTGAACACACTTGGTATTTATGGGAATTAAAAATAATTGACAGCTCTGCACAGATATCCCTCATGGTCTTCTTGTTTTTAAATATATCTGCCAATATCTTTTATATTAAGTATGATAAATCAAAGTTTGCACTCAAAGATCGGCACTGTGAGTCTTTTAGCATAGTCTAGGTATGCATAAAGGTGGGGCTAAAGTCGAAGACTAACTTGTAACATTTGACTGTAATGTAATGAATTACAACAAATCAGCACAGTTTAGGCTAGTGAGAACCGCGAAAACAATGAAAATCAGACCACTGTCGAACCAAGCATTCAAAATGAAGATTCGCGGTGACATCATAAAATGCTTTAATGTAACAAGCATGCATCAAAAGTAACGTTAAAAATAAAAGAAACAAATCAGTTGCCGCCTGACAGGGTTAAGAGCAATAAAACCAGACTTTTTGATTGATGTTTTGTGTATTCAATAAAGTGCCGTAATGTAAGAAACACGCATCGTTAAGTTACAAGTATATAAAACAAGTTGCCGCCTGAGAGGGTTAAGAGCAATAAAATCATATTTTTTTGTGCAATGGTTGTTGTGTGTGTTTGCTGCGTTTATAACATCTGATAGCTTTAAAATTACTTCACAGCGGGCGTAGGTGACACTGAAAAATAAATAAGTTTTGATACTAACCCAAGCTCGTTCTCGGCGAAGGGCTGGGCTTGAAAGCCAGATCCGAAAGTGAAATGGCTCGCCTCAGGCCAGAATTCTCATCGTCTATCAGAGAGTTAAAGTCGTTTGGGGCCAATCGGTTCCTTGATCCTTTTCCACACAACCAAATACGAACACAAGCGTGCAGCATGCCAGGGATGAGGATCAAACCAAGAGTTTTTAGAAAATTAATCAATTTTTTTTTGCCATTTTTGGTTGTTTTTAGTTTTCGTCGGTTGTTTTTGGTCGGTATCCAAATTGATTATGTTAGGTTGGTGTTGTTAACGTTGGTGCGCGGTGGATATGATGGAAAGAAAAGAAAAAAAACAACATTTTACAACATTTCTAAAAAAAAATAGCAAAACTCGTTATTATAGCTCGACCACCAACAAAAAAAGGTCTGTTGTGTCCGTGTCACATGGCAGCTTACATTGTGTGTTTTTCCGATTTCCAATTTAGATTACAAAATAAACAACGACTTTCATAGATAATAGAAACAAAGAGAGATGTGGCATGAAAGAGCGCCGACAGGCTTCAAGCTATGACCAAACTGCACGGACTCTCACGAATCCAATCAAAGTTATATGGTGTTCAGGTAGAAACAAAGGCGGGACGCCGCTATGCATAGATGTAATTTACAGTAGTATGGTTGAACAAAGTAATGGTTCATGGCTCATCTTCCGTATTTCTATTATCTATAGGATACGCCATGAACGTCGTACAGTGTATAACAAACTAGGACTCGTAGATGCAAGTGCTTTGGATTCCGTCGGTGAATCTTGTCATTTCTATATAAAATAACCGCATAGCAAGAACTGTGCACTTTTGTTTGCTAGTAGTCGAGCTGTAGTGGGCAATAACTACAATTATATATATAACTACTATTCATTGATATAGAATATGCTAGATGAACCCTCTGAGTAATAAATCAATTTGGATTGAGCTCAATGATATCCCTTTTGTTGTCATAAAGTGTCGATGATCTAAAAAAAAAAAATTGACCATCTATCAATTTTCTTCATCGTCGTACGTATCTATCAATTTTTTAATTTATAATTCTATGAGGAATACCTTCGATGTTTTAATTTCTACTTTTAAATTTATTTTTTATTAATACCCCAAACTAGGCAAATGCCCGTATTATGGTGGTAATAAATAATAAAGTATAAAAGAAATCATAAGAAAATATAAAAACATATAAACTAAAATATAAAAACAATTATACAATGTTGTACAAATTGTATAATATGGATAAAGTCGGAATGAATTCACTTAATGGCATTTCTTCAGTCAGACAATAATTTCTTTCAGGAAGCTTTCCGATTTCATTCTGCCACATTCTATGAGCCATACGGTAATTTGCTTTTGAAGAGGGCCTGTTTTAATCTTACTGCATTGCTGCTTGAACCCATTATAAACCTTAGGAGCCAGAAATACATGGAAACGTTGTCCAAACAATGTGTTCATTTTTGGTACTATCATCCTTTGTTCTGATCGTAGTCTTGTTCACTTTACATTATTATTATTTCACTTATTTAAGATCAGATTCATTTCACCCTTCTGCAGACATCTTTAGTCTAGTACATTTTAGACTTTATTTCGAAGTCAATCATTCCCGGTTGACATTGAATTAGCAACGTCATTTTTATAAATAAATTTTATTTTTACAGCAGTAATAGGGTACTAAAAGACACCTCTAGTTATTCTATATCAATCAATGTGACTACAATTATTTGAAAGCAGTAGAAAAAATACTTTCAGTACACATTACTTGCAAAATAATGTTAATGTTAATAAAATTACAGAAAAATATCTGCTACATATTTAAATAATTTAACAGCATATAAAATAAATGTTTATACCCATGCAGAAATATTTTACACAAATAATGTTATTTGCGGAGTTACAGTACCTTTTTGCACACTCTATATGTGAGGAGTCCTTTTTCAAAGAAAAAACTAAAGAAAATCAAGTACAAAAGTGCGTGTCTTCATGAAACCTATTACATATATGTAAAACGGTGAACATTTACCAGAAATCTTTTAAATAATGACTAAATAAATATAATGAATCTGTTAGTGTTCATTTTATACTGATTGTTTTGTGCGATACTTCCTTCAAATTGTTAAGCTATCGTTTCAGACACCCTTGTAGCTTCCATCATCAGGGCAAATTAAGAATAGAGAACAAGAAGGAAAGCGCACTCAAACACGGCAAACATAAATCCCTTGACTCCCAATTTAAAAACTTTGTTTATAATTATTTTGCATACTTCAAAAGATTCCACGGTAATGGCGTTTGTGAAAAAACTAATGATGAAACAGTAATTGGCGCAAAGAAGCAATGAATGATGAAGACTGAAGTGGTAAGCCACAATACACTAACTACTGTGGAACTGTGAGTATCAAACCAATTTCCAATCTCTCATATTAATCTATTACTTTTTACCTAAACTAATAATATTTGTAGCCGTCTTCAAATTATTATAAGTCATTACATTTGGAAAATTTTTCACATCAATAATTAACTATTAACCATGCTATCGAAGCAGTTGAAAGAATTTCAGTAAATTAACAACACAACATCATATTTCATCGCATCTCTGAAAAAACTCCATTGAGAATGTAATTGTGGCTCCCTTCAATCTTCATTAAAAAGATGCGAAATTATCATAAAAAACACCTACGGTGAAGAAAAATTTTGTAAAAATTATACACATCCAATAAAAACTTTTTTAAATTAATAAAAAGCTGCATCAAATAATAATCCGACCAGGCGAAGATGAAATAATAAGACGAACACTGAACATGTATCTATCTCTATCGAACATGCCTCATGCCTGCCAACCTTGTATAGAAACCGGCTTGAGAGAGAGGGACGGCTGCTGCAGGGAAAGCTTCCTTGCCAAAGCGCTGTTTGAAGATCCAATACTCTTCCCAAATGAATCGGAAGCGATTATAGGTTTTGTGTGAACAGCCGGAACTTCGGAAACCGGGGTTTTAATATGGAAACCGGTTATTCTTCCTCTGTCGAACTTATTACGAAATAAACTAGAAATTTTGGACGGTTTTTTACTGTCGGCTCCGCCGCAGTATTTCGATGCGTAGAACAATCTTTTCGGGGAATTTGTACAGCTAGAACTCGTAGTAGACGATTCGTAATTTTCACTGTCGATATGAATGTCTGTTTTCGGTATGACGGTGATATTATAAACACGCTGTTTCAAATCCTTACTTTTATCGCAATACTTGTCCATTTTGTGTTCAGCTGCGTTATTCAAAACTTCCGCTGTTCTTTTCGAATCGATTTCCATGTGACAATATCCGACGGTCACATAGTTTTCTATGTTATCTTCTGGCTTGATGTTTGAAACTTCCTCTGTCGGGACTTCGGTGTCGGGAAAGTTAACATCTTCCAAACATGAAGCCAGGTTGACATTCTCTGTGTCCAGCACGTCGGGTAAACTGAGATTTCTTTTGATGGATTTTTTGGCACTGTTATCTTCTTTGTCGCTTTCAAAATCATCATAAGTTAAACTGAAGAAGTCGGAAGCATCGAGAGTTCCTTTGGTCTGATGCTTCGAAGCCAATTTTTCAAAATTTCTAGATAAAATTTTCACAGTGCCTTTCCCATCACTGAAGTTCGCTTTCAAGGGTCTCATGCGGCATTCTTTCAAGAAGTTTTCATGAAGAATTTTCTTTTCTTCCAATTCAACCAGTTTATTAATGATGTCGATCTTTCTTTCAATGTCTTTGTACATGTTTATGTCTTCCGGCCGCACAACAGAACCGAGACTCAAGTGTTCTTCACTCTCTGTATAACTGTGGGAAGCGTTCAGGCCGCTACCAGATGGTATTTCTCCATCTTTCGGCGAAGTCTTCAAAAACGGCATATTTTTATTAGATACACTATTTTTTGGGTGATTATTTGCCACTAGATTACTGTTGTTCGAATCAAATTTAGGACTATCAGTGTAGCTATCGTAATTCAAAGAATCCTTTGCGAAATTATCATGGGAGCGCTCATCCAGTACGTTGTCAAGAGAATCAAGGCTAAAATCAGACGCTCTATCGGATCTTTTGGGTGTGTATTCCAAACTGTCCATTTGGATTTCAGATTTATTATCCGAAACTTCTTTCTCACTGACGTAAACATGAAAAGTCTTCTCTTCCGCCTCTCCATTGTTCAATACTTTCTTCTCAATCTGAGAAACCAGAGTGTTAGAATTCTTCAATTGAAGTCCATCTATTTTAGCTCTAACCGTTGCTCCGAGGCCAGAATCCAAATTGGGATACTTTTCCATACAACTCTTGATTCGATTTCGGTTGGTCAGCTTCACGGAGGAGGTCCGTTTGACAGGCTTAGGTGGTTTATGTGGCACAAAGTCTACAACTTGTTTTCCATTGATGTTTTTGTTCCCCAATCCCGAGTTTCTCTCCAAGCTCTTGGTAGCAATGGCTTTCCCAGCTGGCTTGTGATGGCAGTTATTATTCGCCTGCCGGTTGTTTTGGCTCTTTTCCATCTTTGTTTGGGCATGCTTTCTAATCTGGCTCTCAAACTTTTCCAAATTCTTTTGCACGTGGGACTTTTCCGTGATTCGTCTAGGAACGGGTTTCACCGAAGTGGCCGGCTCCATGAGTACCTCAAAGCTGCAGCTCTGGGACTTGCTGACACACTTAGTCTCCATGCCCTCTACAGAACAAACGTATTTATATTTATCTTCGCAGTCGGTTGATAGAGACTTTCTCTGATTATTTTTATACTCCTCATTTTTACTTTTCATGCTCGGTATTTCATCAGATCTTTTAGTAGTGGTTTGACCATATTCTCTAATTTCTTTCCCATCAAAGTAGTAGGCGATATTCCTTTTCTGCGATGGGCATTCAATTGAAGAATCTTGTAAGCTTATGGACCTTGTGACAGCTTTGTGTGGTTCTTTTTCTCTTTGAATGTGAAATCCACTTGTCACATTTGCTTGCGTAGAAGCTATAACACTTCTCGGACTGTATCCCGTTCCTTCATTTTGCCTAAAACTGTTGTAATACATGTAAGTACCATGAGTGGTATTATTGTTAGGGCTTGAGCCGTAGCTTTTGGAGGTATTTTCAAATTCGTAGCAACTCTGACTCGATTTCGGGATGCATATTCCCGTTGGGTTTCCTGAAGCAATTTCCGGTCTCCTCACATGTTTTCTGTGTTCGAATAACATTTCTAAAGGAGCGCTCTTAGTGTACTCTGAATCATCAGAAAGGATACTTTCCAAAGAGTTGCAGTTAGTTTTAGACATCATTTGGTTATCGCTATCAGAGTGAAGCAGATCGTCCGATAAGACAGATTCTTGACTTCCACATGCCTTCATAAGCTGCCTTTGATTAAGGAAGAAGCTGGCACTGCTGTGTCGATGCTTCTCTAGATATGCCGCCTCCGTTTCGTAGCATAAATTCTCAAAAGAACAATTTTGCGAATTGTCTAACAATTGTTTGTCGCAAATCTTTCGTTGGGCAAACGCATTCTGATCACCGTATTTCATGAATATTTCATGGGACACACTCGAGCAGTTAGAATTCTCATCGCTCATAACTGATTCATTAGATCTAGTAACGCATCGCTTAGTTAGAACGCTGTAGCAGCGTTGCATATTGTTATTCCTGCTATTGTTCAGCTGTTCTTGGCTAACGCTGGAGTAATAAGCATCTGCATATTCGTCCAAATTGGACGGCATGTTCTTGGGCAGAGTTAAACTCTTTTGCTGACGTTCGTAAGTCATCTGTATCGGGAAGTTGGTATTTTGAGAAATATAGTTGGCATTGCTCTCGTCGAGCCCGGCATATATTTCATAATCAGAAACACATCTTCTCGTGATGGATGAAACTATAGGATTATTTTTATGATGTTTTTTGCAAACTTTTTTCGATAAGACTTTATTTTTTCCGGCCTCTTGACTCAGACTGCAATCTTCCAAAGAATCTGAGGAGAAGTTACCGTCATCTTTATCCGCAAGTAAATTAGTAACTTCAATTACTTCTTCTTCTTTCTTAGTGCCAAACTTGTCAAACATTTTAGTATCTACTTTGTAATCGGACGCCCCGCTGCTCGGTTCATAATCGTCCAAATCTCCGTACTTCTTGGTGATTTCGGCAATCATCTTTTCTGTGTCGCTTTTGATGGAATCCACCAGGCTTTTGCCATTATCTTTCATAAGGTGAGAATTCGTATCAAAGTCCATGAAGTAGCTCATAGAATTTCTTTTCCTGACATCCTTTGCTGTCTGACTTCTAGTAAAAGTGGATTTCCCATCGAGAGTCTTAGTATCTCTGCTGTTGGTTTCCAAGATTTGAGTCGAATCTCCCCATTTGCATTCTTCAGATACCGGGGAAACGGGACATGATTTATAATTCTTTAAAATACTTCTAGATTTATTTTGATGACCTTTATTCCCGGCAGTGGGAACTTTTAAATTATTTTGATTATCCAGAGTCGTACTGTTAAGATTCAAAGTGAAATTTCTAGATGGTGCAGGTTTATTACAAGTATTCGCATTGGGAAACAAGCGATCAAATACTTTCCCACAGTTGTTTTCTTCTTGTTGATTCGAAGAACGATCAAAATCCACCGTAAAAGCGTAGCCTCTATTGACTTTGGGAATATACTGGGAGTCTTTATTGGCATTATTATGACCTTGCACTTCACCGCTCCTGGTAGAATGATATTGATAAACGTTTGCATTAGATCGCCCTGCTTTATCGAATTGATCGTGTCGTTTATCTGCACTCGTTTTGTCGAATTGTTCGTGTCTTTTTCGTATGAATTCGGACGCAGTACAATTCAGATCGTCCAACTTCAACGTGTAATGTCTGTGGTTCATATTGGCTGGAATATCGTATGGATTTTTATGCAGATCGTTATCTGGAATACTGTATGGGTTTTTGTGTTGTTTATTGTCGCAAGTGTTCGAAGTTCGATGGTTTTTATTACCGTCGGCAGTTAAACTATCGTAAAACTTTTCACTCGGTTGGTTGGTATTAAAGGGCCCGACGTTTTGGCTATGGTACGGTTGGTTTGGTAGATTTCTACTATTATTGTTAGAGGAAGCTTGAAGAATGTTAGTCGGACGGTTTTCTGGGGAAGGAAGAACCCAAAACCAGAATGTGTTAGTACAGAGAAAACACCAAATCCTTAGCCACCAAATAACAAGGCACAGAAAGTAAGATTATATAATACTGTAGTAAAGCAAATATCCATATAATTTTAATTCACAGACAAATATTAAGATATTAATTTGTTTTATATAAACTGAAGCTCTTTGTTAACTCTCTATTTAATAAAAGCAAAATTCACTTAATTTGTAATAATTTGTTCTTTAAAAATAATACTATTCCGTTTGATACTGGTAATTTGTGAAAAAGTGCAAAAGTGCAACAAATATTCTAACGCTTTGCTTTGTCTCTTTTAATATTCCAGACCATAATATTGCCCTTTACAATATTAAAATGACACAAATAAAATAAAATGATACACATGATTAAAATAAAATGGTATATGAATAAAGTAAAACGGTATTTGAATGATGTGAAATGTTGTGTGAATAATGTCAAATAATAATAAAAAAAGAAAACAGTACATGAATAACATAAGTAAATATTTGAACTAAAACGGTATATGGTTAAAGTAAAATAGTATACGGATAGGGTTAAACGGTATATGAAAAAAATAAAACGGTACATGGTAAGAAAAATGGTAATGGCATAAAACGACGTAAGAAAAATTAAAAATAGCGTATTCACCTGAAGTAGCATAACCCCTGCTATTGTTGGAGGCGAGGTTTTGTGAAATGGGCCTCTGTCTTGAAGCAGGAGGCCTAGAGTCGGTTTCGCGGTCACCATTTCGGTAGCTCAGATCCATTGTGGACTGGCTCGCTTTTAATTTTGATCGATAGCCCACCTGGAGAAGAAAATAATTTTAGAAAACGGTAATTATTCTTTTTTGTGCCCTAAATATATTGGCTATTTATTTGCATAAAAATATTTCAAATATTTCGCTTTTTTACCAGAAGTTATAAAACTTATTGTGGGTTACATATAATGTATATGACTCTCTCTCTCTCTAAAATATATCCATTCTTTAAGAGAAAAGAAGGGCGGTTAGTCTGATCGATTGTATATCCAACAAACAGACGAAATTTAGGTACGCTAAGCCTGCTTTACGAGTATTTTAATAAAAACTAAAGAAATAGGTTTCTGTACAATTTTTTTCATTTTTGTCAAATATTCCAAAAGGAACCAGTTACAACAATAACCAGTTTCTCGGATAAATAATGTCGAAGGTTCCAGTGACAGCAAAGGAACCGGTTTCTTGTAACCGGGACAGAAATATCAACCATCTCTATTACTTACACACCAAACAACTTTCATTGGCTCTGCCGCTTTGATAGTTCGTGCAGTTTGGTCGTAGCTCGGCGACATTCAGCATGCAAACATGCTATAACTCTTTCTGTGTCTATTATCCCACATGAACAAATTCCTTCTTCCTTCCTTTACCAGTCTAACAATGTTGCTAACCAAATGGCGACGTAGTTCCCCGGATTGTACACAATACAGACAGGTGTACTCCTATTATGATCACAAAATATACAATCAAATTAAAAACACTTACGCTTTCCAACTGTTTTTTCGTCTCTTCAATTCTTCTCGCCAACTCCTGTCTTCTGTTCACCGCGCCAGGATCGTTCAGGCTCTGTTTTGCTGCACTAATAAGTGCCGCATTTCTCGGTGGCACTACCGGCGCTCTTCCAACACTGCCGCCGGTGTTACTGTTGTTGGTGTTACTGGTGTTTGTGGTGTTGGTTGCTGATGAGGTGTTGTTGTTGGCAGTGGACGTCCGGTTGTTGGGACTCTTGGTGTTTTGAACAGCGTGTGGTGACGTCTTGTGGTGTTGGGAGCTGATCGAAGTGTTGCCTGCGAAAATAAATTACGTAAATTTTATAGACTTATGATAACGTAATGGTTATGTTTAATAATAAATTTTGTCCAACAAACCTTGGATATAAAATTCTATTTATTTGTGCTTTGAAAAAATGTTGATCAATGACTGGTAAGGTTAAGTTAGGTCAGTCCAAAGTGTCGAGTTTCCACCTAGACATCATTGGTTCAATCCTCTAGCCATGTCCTCCATCATTGCACAAGCAATATTTTCCTCAGATAATGATGTGAGTACGGAGAAATCAAATGTTGTCAGGTTATTCGGTTATTGGGAATGTTTGTCTTTCTCATTTTATGTCTAGTTTGTAACAAATGCAACAATTTTGTCTCTCATAATTAACAATTATTACAAGGGACAAAAATGATTGTCTCAGAGTTTTTTTCTGGCTGCAGACTGCAGGGTGAAGATTGCCAACTTAAAATAAGAGAGGGAACCAGAAGAAGAAAAAATGTTAGTTTTCTAATTTTTCTCATGCTGACAAGCATCTTGAAGTGCAGCTTTGCAGGTCAAAATTGACATCATTTGAAATAAAATGAACATATTATTTTACCTCCCGGATTTTCCAGTTCTGCACCGCTTAGACTCTCAAAGGCAGATTTGAGGAAGCTGGTCCTCTGTGCGATCCTCTCCAGAGACTCACAGCTTCCAGACAGAGGGTTCCTGTCTCCATTGTCGCCGCTGGGAGTGGAAACCTGCCAAATTGACAAGGGATGATTAATATACGAGTTTAACAAAGGGTGATTATTAAAGGCCTACAGTTTGATAGGCAATGAATATTATATGCTGGCAGTTCGAAAAGGAAAGTATAAGCTAAAAGAATAAGATACTAATTCCACAAGGAAATATATTAAGACATATTGGAAAAGGAATAGGGTTAGTTTGTGTTAAAAGTTTGAAAAGTAATTTTAGTTTAGGCTAAAGGTTTAATAGGTTAGTGTAAATTTAAAAAATAATAATAATAAATCACTATTGATTTATCAAGAAACAAAATAAGTCATTATGGTCATATTATAATATCTGTCCTTAATTGACTTAATAAATATCAAGCATACAATATAAAGTAATGAAAACAAAATAAATGGTTCAACTGAAATACAAACATGATATTAATTTCTAAAGAAAATTAAAAATTAAAGTGGATTTTGTGTTATGAAAGTAAAATAAAAATAAAATAATACCATCAAGTGAATCTGAGGAAAAATCCACATCTTGTGTTGGTGTAAATGGAAATAAAACAAAAAGAAAATAAATACTTCAACAAAAACATTAAATGAGGGGTATAAAATCAAAACTGCCACTATCCACCAATGCAAAATGTTCAGCATTTAAAAAAAATGATTTGCATATTTCCCTTAAACTTTTTCGGAGATTTTTTTTTTAAATTGCAAGCTTATGCATGTTTTTTTTTTTAAAGAATACAAACATTCCCGGGTTACGAATAACCTGAAAAAATTTGAAAATCTCCTACTACCACCAAAATAAGTGGAAAATGTTGCTTGTGTTGTGATGTAGGACTTAGACAGCCAAGGAATTGAACACAGGGTGCCAGGGTGGGACCCAAACGCGATGTCAACTCAGCCACCGACCGGTCAAGATGTTTAGATTCGCATTTTCAAATCAATCATTTTAAGATTTGTTTTTGCTCTAAAACCAAATGTATTTTGAACAGTGGAGGTTTTGCAGTTAGTTAGTTTTCGTTAGAGTAGCAGTTTAGTACTTCAACCAGCATGGCGGCCATATGGGATTTGCAAAGTATTACTTACACGTTTTCTGGCACGTGATTGCTGCATTTCGAGAGTGGTGAAGTTTTTTGAACCTTGCCAAAAGTGGAAGAGACGCGGTTTCGCATTTGACCACCGTTTTAAAAGTATTTTTCTTTGGTTTAAAGATTGGACGGTGTAGACTGTGTAGAGTTGAATGTGAAATATAGATTACTATGTAATCAATCATTAGGTCAAAATGAACAAAGTGTGGATATTGGCAGTTTTGCTTTTATACTCCTCAAATAGTAAAATAGAGTTGGGCACAAAAATAAATTCAACATTCATTCGTCTCCCCATAAAAGTACGACTGAAAGATGGCTCAGATTCAAAAGAGTCATGTTGAGGAATCTGAAGACATGACACAATGACAAACCTTGTTAATTCCTCAGGCCTCAGGTGTATTCTGTCAGAAAGTCAAAGTATTTCAGCTTTGCAATAAAATCTAAATAAATGTCAAAATAAAAGTTAAAGAGTCAATTTTTTAGCAATTTTTTTTTATTTAAGCTTCTGTTTTTTAGTAAATTGACTCCAAAGTTGGAATTTTTGGGGTCAAATTTAAAAAACTCAGTCACTAGGGATTAATATCAGCTATAATGTATTTGAAAATGCATTGAAGCATAGACCCAACCCCAGAAGTTTTTAACCCTTTAATTGATGATTAACATGATAAAAGAATAGGTAAGGTTAGGTGTCTTTTTCTTCAATGTTTTGTTAGTCATGGAACTGGTTTTGATATACGTGTCATCAGGGACGGTTTTCCGTTAGTGGATCTATTGAACAGTAAGTTGATAGGTTAGATTATATTGTAGGTGGTTTCCTATATCGCCAGCAGTGGCAATAATAATAATACTGGAATGTGACGAAATAAAAGTCTCACCTCATCGTCATCCTCGTCAGAGTCTTGGCCGGAGCCGCTGACGGAGGTTGCGGAGACGGTCACCAGGGGGATGATGGGCAGGGCGGGTTTCTTGGCCTTACGTTGGGACTGACGTAACTCATCCACATCCATCGCATTCACCGTATATTCACTGGAAATTATAACATAAGATATAATACATAATACACGTCTTCTTCTTCTTCTCGTCTGGCGGATAAGCTGAGTGCTACAGACAAGATTCTGGATCCAGAACGCCCTGTCTACATAACGTCGCTCTAGTTCGTTTTTATCCAACAGACCAATACGTAAATCGGGAGAAATAGCGCTTCAAAGGGTTTTTTTACGAAAAACGCATATACAATGAAATTAGCTCAATTCTAAGGAAGGGTCGTTTTGGAGAATTTGAATAATTCATCAAATTTCAACGTTCATTTTCGGGTTCTGTGAAAGACTTATTCAAGTTCTGTTATTATATCATTGTAGGCTAGTTGCTTGACAAGACTGAAATAAAAACAGAACTTGAAAAAATCTTTCACAGATCTTGAAAATTAACGTTGAATTTGATGAATTGTTCAAATTCTCCGAAACAACCCGTCCTAAGTTTACTAAAATGATTTAAAGTGATAGAAATTATTATTTTTAATTAAAATTCTTTCCAAATGTTTAAAATTACGCAGAAAACACGTTTTTAATTTGGATGTAGGACAAAGTGTTGGATAAACACGCTCGAAATGTTGTTTATTTTTGGCAGATTTAAGACAAACTGCGTCTTAAAACACATTTTTTTAATTTTTGTTTTCACTTGTATCGTATAAATAAATGCTTTCTGAGAACAACTGCATACT
The DNA here is from genome assembly GCA_026573805.1 of Hesperophylax magnus. Taxonomy (NCBI): domain Eukaryota; kingdom Metazoa; phylum Arthropoda; class Insecta; order Trichoptera; family Limnephilidae; genus Hesperophylax; species Hesperophylax magnus. The sequence goes on along the minus strand of JAIUSX010000184.1, from coordinate 2,593,743 downwards.
TAATTCAATTTCGCCAAAAATGGTCTGTTGGACAAAAACGAACTAGAGAGATGATAAGTCTATCTGTGACTGGGAGATCATAAACATTTTCAGCTCCTCATGTGGTAACCATTTCTCCTAACATCTAGGGTTCCAAGAAATCCACAATGGATTTGCGAATAGCTCACCACACTTGCCCCTATTTATGGCATTTTTAACCTTAAAAAATACTCCCAGCATACTAAAATATATTTTATTTACTTGACAAGGAAATAATGTATGATAATATCATTCTAGCTTGTTGTTTCGTCACTTGCAAAAAATCTGTTACTCAACAATTATTGACAATATACGTAATAATATATATCCTGACCATATGTTCCGTATTGAATATGACCGTCCTGTTATCGTTATCATTTTCTTACGAGGTTCTCAATAGCCTCCAACCAAAAATATGTTTATTTAAATAATATTTATAATTACCTAGGTGTCATTTCATCATTATTATCAGGGTAATAGATGATCCTATCGGACGCCTGCGTGTTGTGATCTGAAGATGATGTTCTCTCGCCGTCTGAAATGTCCTCAATGTCGCCATCGTGCTCCGTTGACTCGTGATCCTGAAAATTTACAAAACATATTTAGTTATTGTCATTAAAAAAACATAACTGGAGAAGGAGAGAAGTGAAATGTCACATTGCATGTTCTCAAAAGATATTAAAAATATTGTATTTAAATTGTATTTTGTTATAATATCTGTCAAATGATCACAAGAAAAAATGGCACTTTTATTCATTTTACAGTTATTATTACAATAAATTGCCTGAAAATAAGTCACCCCTGTTTATTATAAAGCAATGTTACAAAACATCTATAACTAGTAGTTCTGTGAACAGTTGATCTTGTGTAACGCTGATTATTCTGATTTTACATAACGCTCATAAGAACTTTGGCAGAGTAAAAGGGTTACTATCCAACACGGCTACCATCTTGGCAGGATTGACCGAACACGAAACGAAAATGCAAATGCGACAGACGAAATGCAAAGCGCTCAAGTTAAAACAGGGCTTGGTTACACTCAATTAAACTTGGTTAAACTTAAAAAACCTACATGTTCATAATGCATATTGGTAACCAGATAAAACATAACATGATAAAAAAGACTAGGTTAAGTTTGTTATTTTTCGTCGATTTTCTTCACTTTTCCTCAATGTTCTGTTTTGTCATGGAACCATGCAAATTGTATATATCACTGTTGTATATTACGTGTATGTGAATGCACGGTTACTTATATGCAAGTAGGCATGGCTTACCTCATACTTAAAACTGCCGAGAGAGGAATCGTCCGTGTGGTGTCTGATTCGGTCCAAGCGTCGGGATATTTTGGGGGCATTTGACACATTCTGGATTTTTCAAAAATGAAATAAAAACATAAAATAAAAAACAGGAAATTATAAAACAATCATGCGATGAGATGAAAATGGTAGTTATGGGACGTTGGACAGTTGAAAAACAAAACAAATATACAAGTAACAATTGTAATAGGCTGTTTTCCCAGAGGAAATTCCTTTTATTTTAAATAAGTAAGCATAAATATAAAAAGTTTGTTGCAATGTTAAGAGAATGCAAGTCTTTTGCATGCATCTCGCAATTTAACAAATTCAATATTAATTTATATTCATCATTGACCTTTCTTTTCAGCTTTTTGTTTTCATATCAAACAAAAAATATAGCATCTTGCATTATTTCTTGTAAGTTTTCTGCTTTGGACAGTCAGATTTCCAGTTTACAGTTAAGATTACAAGCGCCAATCACAATTAAATGAGTTCTACACTAAGGACGGATTGTTTCACAGAATTTGAACAATTCATCAGATTTCAAAGTTAATTTTAAAGTTCTTTTCAAGTTCTGTTAATATTTATGTTTTGTGAAATAACTGGCCCATAATGAAATATTAATAGAACTTGAATTGAGCTTTCGCAAAAATTGCTTTAATATTTGATGAATTGTTCAAATTCTGTGAAACAACCCGTCCTTAGTAAACTAGATATTTTTCTTATTACATTAATTAATGAAGAAAATGGTTATGTGTTGTTATTCAGATTATAAATATATCATGCTTTTAACAAGGATAGAGAAATCAATATAATCGTTCTTTCGATTTTTTTTAGGAGAGTTATTTAGATTTTTAAGCTATCAAAGTTGTTACTCAGTAAGTTATTAAAATTATTGCAATTTCATGCAGTAAATTTCATAAAATGTGTAGCAATTAATTCAACCCAAAATATCCATACCATTACCTGCACATAAATCTTCAAAAAATTCACACATTTTGGTCAAATTAAAACCACGAAAAATTTCTCAATTTTTTTGGTTTATTGCAATCTTTTGTGACAAGAACCCAAAATTCAACCAATTTAAGGCTACATATTTATTTGCCATGAATTCTAAAATCCCAATTTTTTACTTTACCAAACCACCATCCACACATAAAACAGCCTTCTACCTTCTAGAGTAAGTCACTCAATAAAAAATGTTCCCTTCAAATACACACCGAATCTATAAAAAAAACATCTATGTAATTAAGTAAGGAAACAACAAAATATTTACTTCCAATATTTTTTTAATATATGCAATTCCACCAATCAAGCAAATTAACAGTCACATTCTATGTCCCGGTTGCACTGTGCTAAAAAAAACCTCTTCTATGGAAACGGTTATAATTTTCAACCAATCAACAATCAAAAGAATAATAATTAATAAATCACTAAGGTTGAGTTGTTTCAAACTTTCGTCACATTTGACATCATCACAATTCATCGATCAGTGCAATTTTTGCCATTTGAATGATCCCTCATAAACACCAATTCCACGGCATTTCAGATTATAAAATTGTGATTAGATGAAAAACATAACAGAATGACCGTCATGTTTGTTAGCTGATCACAATTTGTTCAAAACCTGAAACGCACACTAAATGTAAAAAAAAACAAAATGGCACCAGTCGATGAATTATTATTGTGACAATGTCAAATGTGAATAAAGTTTGAAGCAAACCAACCTAAATAAACCAAATGTGTAGAAATTCATCACTAAGAAAACAGCGGACCCTTAAAAACTAAAGAAAGGGTATAGCTGGGTTCACAACTTTATCCCTTGAGTACGAAATAGTATACCGATAATGTATAAAATAAAAATAAAAGCTTTGGAATAGTACAATGCTTTAGGGAAGTAGTTGAATTAGTCATATTAAGATGGCAAATGGCTAAGGTAAATCTTAGGGAAATAGAAGAATTATTCATACAGTGAAACTCTCTTAAGAAGTTTTCCAAGGGACCGGGGAAAAAAAACTTCTTAAGTGGGAAAACTTCTTAAGTGGGATTCAATTTTAGCCATTTAATAACTCGAGTCCGGTGCATACGTCATTCCTATGTCTACCTACGTTAAATTGTCGTGAAAACAAGCTCATATGATCCAAGCGGTCAAAAAAAAAAAAATATATATACATCTTCTAGTTATCATGGTAATTAGTATTACATATGTATTTAGAAAAAGGTGGGAATGTGAAATAAATGAAAAATGGTAGAACATAGTTGATTATCAAATCAAAACAAAACCATCCCATGGACAAAGTAAACACAATTTTAAAACTGTTAAAGTACATCCCTCGAAAAAGCCACTCGAATTCGGATAGTAAAAGTTGCAGCATTCCAAAAGGTTCATACTGTTGATCTTATTTTAAATTGGTGTAAAGGCAATGGATTATACATATTTACTTGTTAGTGATTACTCACTCTTAACTTGACAGTTGAAGACAGAGCTGTGGATATACGCCGTCTCTTTTTTACGCTTTCGTTTACTATATGAACTGAGGGAGAAAGAAAGACTTGTTGTGGTTAATTTTACCAAGCGGTTTGATAAAAGGACACCGCAAGTAATTTTGTTAACCGCAAACTAATGATAGCGGGTTCTTTGCCTCAGAACCGTTTGCGTACTGCAACCCTGCCATGGCACTGCACAGAAAAATCTCACAAAGTCTACGCGGCAAACTGCTTATTAGTTGGCGGACTTTAACTTTTTTGCACGCTTGCTGCTTGCTCCAATGGCATTTGAGATTTGAGAGACTATTGTTATGATGTATTTTCGCCAGGCACAGTCGACTATCGTATATTTTTAAAGATATTTTAATCCTTTTCTAGAAATTCCTTATGAAAATAATATGCGCAGCTCAATATTATGTACCTGTAGGTTCATTTATGGTCCTACCTAACTAGCAGACATCGAATAGCTACGATTTCGCACATAAATAAATGGCTTGATGCTTGAATCAGAAAGTTATATCATACAAGCTGTTTGACGCTGGAATTATGTATAATCTGTGAACGCATCCAAAAACTACAAAAATCATTTGCAAAGTTTCGTTTCAATCTACATTTTAAATTTATGCATATGTATTTCCTAACCTTCAAACTTAATTTACGACAAATGTCAGATGAAACATGATGCACGGCAATTTTTGATGTTTGAATGAAAAAAACGTAATTATAATGCATATTTTACCATCTCCCACGCCATATAATCATGTTGTTATGTATTTAAAGGTGAAATATTCAGTATTAACCGTGATCCGATAGATTATCAAAAGTTTTTCGTGTTTTACAAATTCGCTGGAATAAAAATTTTATACAATAATATTACGAAACATCTCTATGTTCATTATCAAAGAGAAGATTATTGAAGGAGGCGTCAAATGTATGCAAATGTAGATCTAGCCCACGTTGTCATTAAGGTTGAGTTTAATATAATCTTTCATGTTATTTCGGCCTTAAAGACGCTTGCATATTTGTTACATAATTCCGCATTGTTTATTCGTTCCATTGCTATTTTACCTAGTTAGGGGATTAGGAGACGGGGTATTTGGTTTATTTATTGGTTACGGCAGGTTACGGCTTACGGCCCGGCGGCCGACAAAGGGTTTTATGGTCTCAGGTACTAGGTATGGGTTTCAGTCAACGTCTTTCAATTTATGACTTGGAAAAAGGTTCATTTTAGATATTTTGCGACACAATATTTCGTTTGTGTTGATTTTACCGCCGGATTTCTAAAACCTCTTAAGCGGGAAGCAGTTTTAGCTCTAAAACTTCTTATGTGGGAAAAAATCGTGTTTTTTGTATGGAATTTTCAAGGGACCAAAAATCAAAACTTCTTAAGCGTGAAAACTTCTTAAGTGGGAACTTCTTAAGCGAGTTTTACTGTATTAGTATTACAATTACCCCAAATTGCTATAGGAAACCTCAGGTAAATAGTTGAATTATTCATATTAGCATTTTATATACCCCAAATTGCTATGAGAAATCTTAGGGAAAAGGTTGAATTATTCATATTAGCATTATAAATACCCCAAATTGCTATGAGTAATGATAGGGAAATAGTTGAATTATTCATATTAGCATTATATATACCCCAAATTGCTATGAGAAATCTTAGGGAAATAGTTGAATTATTCACATTAGCATTATATATACCCCAAATTGCTATGAGAAATCTTAGGGAAATAGTTAAATTATTCATATTAGCATTATATATACCCCAAATTGCTATGAGAAATCTTAGGGAAATAAATGAATTATTCTATAAGCATGATAAATTACCCCAAATTGCTATGGGAAATCGCCGATCAAAAACTCTATATGAATTTTTTTTAATACAACATGCATAAAAGCGATGCGAACACAAAACAGGCAACTAAAAAAACTAGAACCTCATTGTAATCTCTCTCGGCGGGAATCTTGGCGTGTTGGTCTTCCATCCACGCATAGTATGCACTCTCCTCCGCCAGCGCGATGTTGCGCATTATGGCCACTTTGGGGCTCGGGCGCAGGGGGGAGTAAGGGGAGCGAAATTGTGGTTTAGGTTCCGGCGATCGCTTCATGTCGTTTAACATCGAAAGATTGAGGGATCTCGGCCTTTCAAGCCTACGGTGAGGATTCAATCTTAACTGTTTTCAATTAATCCAATGTTAAGTTTTTGGGTCATCACGATTTATCAGATCATTTCCAGTTTTTATATTATTATTTCAAGTTTTCATAACATCATCATGATTAACGATTTCCAGCATACGAATTTTTGTGATTTATCATTTCCAGTTTTCATATTATCATGATTTATCATTTCGAGTTTGTGGATTTTTATAATTTATCCAATTCCAGTTTATGCATTTCATGATTTATCAATTCCAGTTTTCAGATTGTTGCATTGATTGTTCGTTTTTTTATAGACATGAATTATCATTTCCAGTTTTTGGATTATCATGATAAATCAATAATTACAATTTTCAGTTTGACACAATTTACGTTTATCAGTTTTTGGATCATTGTTTCCAGTTTTAGAATTTCATGATTTATCATTTCCAGATTTTGGACCATTATGATTTATCATTTCCAGTAGTTGAATTATCATTTTCAATTATTTATTGACAAATTTATCATTTATAAAGCAGGATATTTGAGTAATAAAATTATTAAAATGTTGTTATTTTGAATGTAGCACATTTTTGTAGTGGGCAGAGTAGCGAGTGTTTTGTAGTATTGTCGTTAGTGTAATTTTTCAGCAAATTTGAAGAACCATCACCATTGTAAACAGAAGATTAGGTAAAGAAAAAATAAAAAGAACAAATAAACAAAAATGATTGTGTTAAATAAACAAATATGGAAAAAAAATGGATATTGTACATTTTTTTAATAATAACTGCTTTTACTGTTTTAAATGCAAAAGTTGTACATACTAATAAAGTATAGTGAAACCATTTTTTTTACTTTATTAAAGTTCCACTAAGAATTAACAGTTGAAAAAATAGACAGTCTGTTATAGTGATGTATAATAGAGTTATGTCCATTGCCAAACTGCCCCGATGATGGACAGTGCAATGCTGTCCGAAACGTCGGCTAAAGAAGGAGGAATAATATTCCAAAAATAAAACACTACAATACTTTTGGCCATCAAAATCTCTCTAATCATTCTGAAGGTTGTACAATATCCGTTTTTAATGCAAATACAATTATTATTAAATGAATTATTTACAACTGGATTAGGTATTGAAAATCTAACACCATCACAAAAAATAGAGCCCCCCAATTTAAACATCATAAACAAAAAGTGTAATAAACAAAATAAAAAAGAAAATGCTGATTTTCTTCAGTTTTACAGGCATGTATGAAGAGAAGTAAAAAAAATATTGTTTTAAAATGTGTATAGGAACTTTACAAGGGAAAAACTTAGCTAAAACAATATTTGAAATAAAAAAAGGATTTTTTCTGCTTACGTCACTTTAGAGCTCTTCAAAGGTCAGAAAAGAAAGAAAGGAAACAGAAAACAATCTGTAAAAAAATAATATTAATTTGGTTAAAAAAAGTGTACCTGTTTGTTGTTGATTTCAATCATGTTCTGTTTGGGTTCAGAGTAAATACGAGTGTCCGTTCCACTGTCCAGTGAAGAGTCCTTAGAGCCGTCCGATTCCATCGGCCGTTCTGGAAAATAATAAAAAACATTCAATATCTCAATAAAACAGTTATTCACCAAAACATTACAGGTGGAGAACAATAAATGATAACAAATAGTAGAAGTAACTAAGTCGGTCTCGGCCCGCACACTCCTTGCTTCATTCGCATTCATACACCGACTCTTACATACTCTTCTGTTATTCCGACTCTTTGACATTATTTGATCAACAAAAATGCCAAAGATGATAATCTGAATCAAACATACAAGAAATGATATTAAATATTATGTTACAATTGTGCAGAACTAAGAAAGGAAGATAAGTAAACACGACAAACCAGAAAAATATAAAAGGGACACGCATCAAAAGATTTTTTTTTTAAGTGAAACTTCTTTACGCGCGTCATGCATTTTCGAGGACCGGAGTAAAACCGACTCATGACCGTCACGAAAAACCGTGATCATTTGGTGGTGGGGGTACGGGACCCCTACCACCGCTCACCGTTCACTGTCGCTCTCTCACCGTAGTCGCTTACTGAGGTGAGGGAGCCACTGACGAACGTTCTCTCTCTCTCTTCTCTCTTTTCCTCTCTCTCTAGCCAACGATGCCACGCCAGGCATCAGCTGCTTGCTTCGTGTACTGCGCGGTGAGTGTAATACGAGTGAAATACGTAATTGATTGTGGTTTATTCGATTTGGAACAGAGTTTTAGTGTCAAAAATGAGTAGTGACGAGATAGAAGTGAGAAAAAAGAGAGAATGAAATGAAAAGAGAGAGAGAAGAATACTAAAAGTTTCACTTCCATCGTGCGTAGGCTTGCCACACACTTGTATTTTTTACATTTACTCCACGCAGGAGGCCCTGAGGAAAATGATTTCCCTTAAGGCCTATGTTGCCTCTGGGGATGCTGTGTGTAATCACTAAGACTGTGTGTAAGTGAAGTTAAACATGTAAATGCAGCATCATTAAACAGTTGAATCACTCGCTGATGGCGCATTTTGATAAACAGAAGTTCTCGCTTTCGGAGCATAGAACAATACCAACATGAGATCTCCCACCAATATAGTGATTGGGAATGTTCTAGTTAACCACTTTCAACATTGATGGTTTACATATATATTTTATTATTATTACTGGCGCAGACCCGTGAAAAATCACAGGATATTATAATTGTAGAATTTGTGAAGCTGAAAGTATTAATAAAAAAACATTTACCTCAAGATAATTGCCTTTCAAAGGAAGAAATTTACCTTTTGAATGTTCGCAAACTTAAAAGTTACGACATCTGTCCAATGACATTATAAAAATACAAGACACATTATATTTGTACTAATAAAACATAAAATGTAGCGCTTCTTATGAAAAGGATAGCCATTCAAAGAATATGTGTGTACAAATGAAATAGCTGTATGAACGACACGCTAAAGTACGTCCACTGGACGTAGATCAGTGAAATCACACGCATTGTCTTCGTAACGTAACTTCACTCATATAAGCATAATTCGACAAACATTTAAACAAAACAAACACACATTTCGAATAAAGAATTTGTATCATACGTGTCCAGAATTTTATAAAATTTATATTTACGTAAAATTGAGAGGGCGTAGCCAAACACCCGGACTCCGAAATCTGTAGATACCGTGTCGCCGACACATAAAAGATATCTATTCAAATTAACTTTATCAAATACAAAGCCATATGTATTTGGTAAAGAGTATTACGTGCTGATATAATAACAGATTCTGAAACACATCTAAATAAACATCTATCTCTTCACCCGGAGCCACCAGACGAAGGAATGATCACCGCTAAAGAACTACCTCAGGATTTACGTTGTCCCCCCTCCACTATTCACCGGATGAAATTTGAACTCTCAATGGCCGAATCCTACAGCCAATCACAGCAAAGAAGCATAATTACGAGTTGATATGACCATTTCTGATAACATCGGACAAAATTATGGGAAATTTGTCGTAATTATGACCAGGAAATAAATATCAACATCGAAAAACGAGTATACGCTAAAATAATAACCTGAAAACTGACACCTAACTATATTTCTCGCTCTTTGAAAAAATTTTCAATCCAAAAATGTTAAGCATCAAAGCCAATATGTAAAACTGTTTTTTTATTGTAAAATAAATAAACGAGATTTAAGGTGATGGTTTAGGTGAGTTGAACTGACCAAGTTAGAAGCATTGCACCCACAACGCTGCATCCTTCTCGGCAGGCCAACAGCCGAAAGGAAAAATACTTAACTAACCTAACTTACTCCCCATGAAAGGGGAGGTTCACATAGGTTCAGCTGAAAAACCAAAACGAAGTCTCCAAGTGAAATATTTAAATTTTATTTTTGAGTAAAACCCATAGACATATGAATATTAGTAGACCTGCCCTAAGTGATTAAAAGCGTATTATTCCCCACTCCCCATACCGGTTCCATTGGAGCCGGCTGTGCTCGCGTATGGCCTCAAGTGAATTTTGAAAACGTGACGTCATCATTCTTGTGCGAACTATGGTCGAGGCATCATCGGTTCATTTTACGAAATAACACGGCAAAATGGTGACTTGTACTATGAAAACTTGTAAAAATAGATGTGAAAAAGAGAATAAACCCAATTGTCGTATTACATTCCATATATAAGCATTATTTTACTTTATTTTAAGCATATTCACATCGTATAATATGGATCAGTTGTAGAAACATATACTATCACATCGAGACACGTCTGGACGTGAAACACAAAGCTGGTTGGTTGCTGGGAAGTAAATTATGAACATTTATAAAAGTGTCTTAACTAAATACATAAACGAAATATTCGACTCTGAAAATAGAAGAAATTTATTTTGCCGAATTTGGACTTCGCAAATTTGTTCATAACGTGGCGAGTAATTTGCGGTCCCATGTAAAAATGTCTATTCATTCAAAAGCAGATTTTACTTTTAAGAACTAAATGGTGATATTATAAGGCGAGATGCCTATATACTATCGGATTGATTTATTGACGAATCACAGTCAGCTTTACCCTCTTCGTTCTTCAACAGTTGATTTTACCCCTCATCCTTAACCACTCGGAACATTAGAACGTCAAAAGACGTAAATATGATAATAGCGGTCAAGACATTAGTACGTCTTTTCACGTAAACGCGCGAGATTTTACAAAAATCGATTTATTTCCATCACTAGTATACGGATTGCCATGATTTAAAAAACAGAGTATCGACAATGTCTGCATTCGAGAATATCTATGGAATGTAGAAGTGCATTTTCTGAGTCGATTGAATCTGTCATCTTGTTCGTTCATAATTTATTGCGTTTTTAAATATTTTATTAAAAATATTTTAGTTTGGACGGTTAATATTTTGAGGTGACTAATAGTTTTTAATTATATTTCTTCAATATATAAAGTGTTATTTCTTTATGATACTCAGAAAAAAGTACATTTTTCACAGCTTTGAAATAATGGTCAGTATTTTAAAAAAAAATTTGACGTTTTCAGAAAATGTATATTTAGACACGCAAATATTTACGTGTAATAAAACAATACGATAGTGAATTTTATAATCTTTCCAAAACATATTTTAGAATGAGGCTACGTTTCCCAAAACGTGAGTTATGAAGCTTTTAACAAAACTCGTGAATAACACAAAAATTTTCGCGTTTTGACAGTTCGCAAAGGAACACAAAGTAAATAAAAGTCCTTTTCTGAGAGGTTAATTTCTAGTCTATTAATATTCATATGTCTGTGGTAAAACCTCTATTATAATATTTAATTATTGAAGACAATATTAGCTATTCCTAAACGAAAATTTGAAACAGAAAAAGATACATAAAAATAGCAGCCAATAAAAATGAGCAGTGAGAAAATGAAAATGTTGGTAGTTCTTATTTGAAGTATGATACAGTTAAATATGACCGAAGGAGATAGGGTCGCATTAGCTCAGTTGGTAGAGCGGTGCCCCGGCAAGGCAGGAGTCCTGGGTTCACGTGCTACATGTGACCGTATCTTTTTCTGATTTTTCTGTTTCAAATTTTCATTTAGGAATAGCTAATATTGTCATCAATAATGAAATATTTAACAGTGTTTTATTCAGTTCCTTTCCCAGTTTAAAATCAGTTTTGCCTAGTAGTAGATTCAGGTGTCAATTCAGATTTAGAATTAAATTCTTCTCTGCAATTGACTTAGGACGGGTTGATTCGGAGAATTTGAACAATTCATCAAATTTCAACGTTCATTTCCGGGTTCTGTGAAAGTTCTGTTATTATATCATTATAGGCTAGTTGCTTGACAAAACTGAAATTAAAACAGAACTTGAAAAAATCTTTCACAGAACTCGAAAATGAACGTTGAAATTTGATGAATTGTTCAAATTCTCCGAAACAACCCGTCCTTAGCTTCACTTCATTTTTCGCCACGCTCCCCGAGACTGATTACGTGTCAAATTGTATCTGGGGCTCCCTATCGTGAATACAGTATCTGTACAGACTTTCTGAACATCTCGTACAGAATTATTAATGAATAAAAGTATTTTGGTACCTACTTTATCACTTGTCTGATATGTTTATGTACTTATTATCAGTTCCAAGATTGAAAATTAAACTTGAATAATTTTAGGCATTATTCAGGAATATCATTACATCACCCATGCACCGACAATGGAAATTAGTATGTTTGATAGTTCCAGGGATTAATTTGAAATGAAATGTCTGTCTAAAAATATTTTCAGCAGGCTTCTAAGGTAAAAAAGTGAAGTATTTGTGTTAATAATAAAGATATATACCTGGCTCCATGTAATAGTCGGCCCGGTAGTCATTCTTCTCGGCTCGGACGGCCCACTTGCCGCGCACCACTGCCTGGGGCGGGCTGGGGGCACCGAGGGAGCTGGCCTCACCCCCGATGGTCTTCTGTGCCCACGGTGGTAGACGCCCCAGACTGAAAAGGTAAAAAAAAAATTTAAACATACAATGCGGAAAAGTTACGTAGTTTATCAAATTCTACAGCCTTCTTTCTGAACATCGATGCTACAACCCTCCTACATACATCGTTCTGATGTTTACATTTAGATTTATAAATAAAGGGACAATATTATAATAATACAGAAGGACGCCTTGGTCTCAAGCTGTAATTCGCTCAGAGTTTGAAATTATAAGAGAATATTTGATTCTGTATCAAAAACAGGAAATGGTTCCAAAATTACAAAACAGAAAGTTACTACTCAATGCTCTATTGATAAATCAAAATTACTACAGAGACATCTATTGACAATCTGTTATCTTAAAATCTTGATATCATAGCTTCAAACCTTTTTTACCAAAATCATTTGTACAGAACTTTAAAATTATACATAGATTATTATGCGTAAAGCTACTTTAGCTACTCAGGACAAAAACAGGCAAAAAACGTAATAGCCTATGAAGCTATTACAAAACAAAGGCTTTCGCAACTCTCGACTTGGATGAGCTAAATTTGTTCACCTTGTTTGCTTGCTGGATTGTGTAAAATCTAAGCAAAAAACATTTTTTACTAAAACTACTATGTTGTACTTACAAATATATCTTCGTCAAGATTCATCGTTATAATTGTGTATGTAGTTCTAAAAAATTAGTTTAATTCGGTAGGAATTTAAAAATTAATCAACTCGTTATATACGGAAGCCAATGCAGTTGTCGTACGGAATACACTGCGGTATCCGGGTGACCCGAGCGTTCATTTCGTAGATTAGTGTTGGATAACTTACTCGAGCGGTGGTATGGCCACCTTGGAGGGTGTGTCCCTGGTGGCCAGCACCAGAGGATCCTCGGCGATCGAGGGGCCCAGCGTGGAGATGGGGGATCCAGCACGGTCGCTCTCGCTGTCCAGCGCTACTCCGTTTGAACTGGGAGGCCTTCTGGGGAACAAAAGGCAATCAATGCTATCAATAACAGAGAAATGTTTTATACATAATTTTTACTCAATATCAAAAAAAACTAAATAGACCCCTCACAATACTCATACTAAAATTAGTATGGGAAACTAGTATTTGTTTTTAGTACTGACCTTCCCTGCCTTATGGCCTGCTGAGCCAGCCTGGCTCTCATGGTCACCACCATGTCATGGGGGACTCTCCACACGAAGATACAGCCGTCTCCGGAGGCAGAGATGAGATGCTGACAATCTGCCGTGAACCTGAAGGGACAAATAACAGAACATGAAAGGTGAAAGTTTTTTTTTTATAGATAAAGACAAGACTGTTTTGGTTGCACTTGGAGCACCGTGCTTTTTTACTTACTTTCATTTTCATATGAGTCAACTTCGTGTCGCTATTTAAAAACTTTAAAACGACTGCAGCGCCCGTCAATTTTTGTCTAATATTAAATGTCAGACTGTAAATGATTTGAAAATTGCAAAAAATATTAATTCTTCAATTAATTGACAGTGATACTAAATCTTATAATATAACTGGTAAAACGAGGATGAAAGTAGACTGAATGCTGTAGAAATGAGATCTCTGAGGTGTATGTGTAGTAAAACGATGTATGATAACAAATATTTCTCAAATAAAATTGTATACAACAAGGACATACACAAACATAAAACAAGGACGTGCAATGAAATCAGGCTACCAAAAAAGGACAAGGCGAATACTCAGAATAGTAAGATATATAAAGGGATGAAATGCTATAATGCGCTGCCGGAAAACTTAAAGTCTGCACCAATTGGAAGGTTCAAGGTGTTGTGTAGGAGCCACATCAAGCAGGAGAAAATATAGCATATATGCATGTAACAATTAATTAGTAATTTGTAACCTTAAATGTACAAATTACTAAAATATAGCATATATGCATGTAACAATTAATTAGTAATTTGTAACCTTAAATGTACAAATTACTAAAATATAGCATATATGCATGAAACAATTAATTAGTAATTTGTAACCTTAAATGTACAAATTACTAAAATAAATTAATAAATAAAATGAGGAGATCCGGAAAGAATGCAAGGCTGATGTAGGCGTAATGGTTAAGATTAAAAAAGGGGTGCTTAGATGGTTTGGGCATGTAGAGAGGATGAACAAAGAAAGGAGTGTAGGGAGAAAATAATATGATGCATAAGTTAATAGTAGAAGAAGTCGGGGACGCCAGAGGAAGACATGGCAAGCTCAAGTGAATCAAAAATTTGAGTCAGGTCATGGCAAGTGTCAGAATAACAGAAGAGTATGTATGAGACGGTGATGAGTGTGTCTATCCTCTCTGGTTACCCCTGCGGTGACAAACCGTGATTTTTAGTTAGTTCGTTTATGTTAGCAGTTTGTTTTTATTTTTCTTCACTCTTTTCCGTTTTGTCAATGTTCTATTTTGTCACGGAACCTCTTATAAGCCTACCTCAGTCCGGTGACCAGCTCGGAGTGGCCGTACATGGTGGCCATACACTCCCCGGAATAATAGTCGTAGACGCTCAGGGACTTGTTGGTGCAGGACGTGGCCACGTAGATGCCGCTACGGTCCAACACCACCTACCAAATACACATCAAAATATATTAGTAAAATGATAATAATAATAATTTTTTTTTCTTTTTCTTATACATAACAAATGACAAAAATTTAACACTTGCAAATAAAATGGAGAGATGTACGTATACTTTAGGCACGCATAACAAAAAAATTTGGGGAGTGGTGAAGATCGCGTCAATGAAGAAAGACCATTTCAAGAATCGACAGGACATTTTGAATCTCTCCTCACTGACGCAAAATATACTGTCATCGGAAGAGATTTGGTTCGGGAGCAATATACTCCTCACCACCGGAAAAAACATTGGCAGGTAAATATTATAGACAGGGAGATAGAATAATCTATGAAGACGCTGTTTAAGATAGTCACCAGGAAAATAGACTCGCACGCTTCAAAATAGCCGAGTTCTCAATACAGCAGTCTGAATAAGAGGGTGGTGGAAACCCTTCCCTTCTGAGGTGCAAGGAGTGAAGTCCGAGCATGCCCAGAAGAAATAAATAATAGGTTGCTGAAAAAATCTGCAAAAATTGGAGACTAAAAGGAAGAAAGTTAGTAGAGTGTAGATATATTCAATCTTCATTTTCCCCATCTTCTTCCCTTCTCCATTTGGTACGTATAAACAGGCCAGGACTGCCGTCCGGTTATTCAGTTAGTTCATTGTTAGACATTACCTTGATGAGGCTACCCTCGTCCCCCAGGCTGGCCCGGAAGGTCTTGGTGTGGCGACCAGAGCGCGTGTTGTACACACGAACAGCGCGGTCTTGACACGCGGCCAGCACGTGACGCCCGCCCGCATCCACCTCCATGTCGTACAGGGTGCTACGCGCGGAGCAGTTGTGACCGCGCACAAACTGGCCGGGACCGCCGCCTGGAGACTGGAAACATAATAAACAAAAACGTTTTTAGATATTTACTTACAGGTAAAGAGAATTTTTAGAATAGAACAAATAAGAACCAGATTCTTGGGAAATTATTATGAAACATAAGATTCAAGAGATGCCCAAAAGGTGAGGGGAACAAACTTACGTCAGCTGTCAGTGGGGTGGTCTTGGGTGTCTACCTTTCGGTGATTTGCGAATAAATGTACCCCACAGTCTACAGGCAACTCGCATTGCAGTTATGCTGCTAAAGCAAGTATTTTAGCCTTCGATAATGAAATCTGCTGACAAACAGCCATCCCTTTTTACTATGGTGCACAAATTATCCACATCCCTAGTCGTAACTAAAAATCCCAGATTGGGTGAAAAAGGTTTTAATTATTAACAAAAAACGAATATTTTGTAAGAGTAAATAGTTTTCCCTTTTGTAATTGTCATATAATTTACTCACCGCACTAAATTACCACCACTTTGTATTTTACATCGCTATACTTAAGTTTTGATAGTATAAGTGTCACTTACTGACGTCTTAAAATCTGTTCAAACTTAATAAGCTTAAAATGAAGTAAAATAACGCTTACCTGTGGAACGAAATATTTGTAATTACTGTCATTACGATTTATATATTTATACACAATTTGAATGCATTAGCAACCATAATTACTGAGTTATTCCGTAAATATTCTGATGTACGTAAGCCGGGAGTTAAAAGATGACATATTTTATTCAATAAATGTGCAAACCCCGCTGAAGCCAAAATTTGGGCTCAGGGCGGCTCTATTTATTCTGACGTAGGCATTGAGGGCTCCCTCCATGTGAGGAGAGTGGGAATAATGGACAACGAGGTATACATGAACGGGATTGAAGCACGGAGTGGTCAGAACGGAGATATGGTTATTGAGTTAGTTCACCTCCTGCAGTGTCCGGAACAGAATGGTCTTGTCAGCCCCACAGGAGACCATCTGCAGGCTGTTTTCACTGGTGAGGAATCTGACAGCGGTGATGGAGGAAGAGTGGTCATCTAGGGTCTGCATGAAGTTGTAGTCCTGCAAAAAGATTCATAATACATATAATTATGTAAACGTTTTGTGCTTGTGGTGCACCAGAAAAAAAATATTATAATAGGTGTCGCAGCCAGAGTTGACATAAATACAATACTGACACAGACGCATTTTTTTAAATTTATAAATTTAAAAAAATGCAACAGCGATCAATACATAAGTGCGCTACCCAACTACCGAGGAATAGCAACTAAAAAATCTATAAACAAAAATAGTGGAATAATTATGTTTGTACGTGACGATTGTGAAGTGATAAACACAGAAGAAGTAAAATTGAATTTGTCAACTGTTTAAAAATATTTTTGTTGTTTGTTTTTGGGGTGTTATGCCGTGTTGCGCTAACTCCTTCTTTAGCCGACGTTTCGGACAGCGTTGCAGTGTCCATCATCAGGGCAGATCCGGTAGATCCGAAGATGTGGATCTGCCCTGATGATGGACACTGCAACGCTGTCCGAAACGTCGGCTAAAGAAGGAGTTAGCGCAACACGGCATAACACCCCAAAAACAAACAACAAAAATGCTTTTGGCCGTGAGAATCTAAAAACTTACCTGTTTAAAAATAGATATTAAATTTAAAAATTCTATTTATAGAATCATTACAATATACCGCACACACAAATCAAACATAACGAATTTTACAAACGAACTTTATCTATACCTGAATAATTTAACAAAGATTTTTACGATTATATGTGGTGACTTTAACATAAATATTTCTAATAACCATAATTCTATAGAAAAAAAATAACTTCTTGAACATGATGACTCATCTTAACTTCAAATCGTGCATCAACAACTATACCCGTGAAGTACCAAATCAAACGCCATCTTGTCTAGACCATATTTGGTATAATGTAAACCTGAATTATATAAAAAATATCAAATCCTCAACCTGGAAGATAAATATAACTGATCATCACGCAACCCTTTTTAACTACGAAACAAAAAATAAAACAAAAAACCTACCTAAATCAAGTACCACAAAAACCACATTAAACTACCAACTATTAGAAAAATCACTCATAACCGAAAAATGGACTGAAATAATAAACAGTAAGTGCGCCAATCAATGTGCATCATTATTTGAAAAAAAATTATCAGAACACATTTTAAATGCTGTGAAATTAAAAATCTGCATCAAAACTCTAAAACAAAGAAAATAAAACCCTGGATCACTATCGGATTAGTGAAAGCAGTTAGAAAAAAAAACAAACTTTACAAATTAGCTAATCAACCGACTGCCAAAAAATCAATTATTTCTTATTATAAAAAATATAAAAACATCTTAACAACTTTAATTCGAAAAACGAAAAACACCTACTACTCCCAATTAATTCTAGATGCTAAAAACAATAATAAAAAAATATGGACTACAATAAACGAAATAATAAATAAAAATAGAAAGAACAGTTGTGTATCCGAAATTTCAGATGGGAAAAAAACGTATAATGTCCAACTTGACACCAAAAAATGCTGTAATATTCTAAACAACTATTTTGCAAATGTCGGAAAAAATCTGGCTAACGCCATCAAAACATGTCCCAACAGTAATAAAAAGAATCCCCACGCTTCCCAACACCAATATAATAGTTTCAACAAAATAACAGAAACTGATGTCGGAAAAATTATCGATGATTTAAGGGGGGGTTCCACACCCGGTTATGACAACATAGATGTAAACGTATTAAAAACAATGAAACAATATCTAATTTACCCCCTAACTCATATAATAAATACAAGCCTTATAAAAGGTGTATTTCCTGATAACTACAAAAGAACAATAATAACACCGATTTATAAAGCTGACTGCCCAAACGACCCACAAAATTACCGCCCTATATCCCTTTTATCAAATATATCAAAAATATTCGAAAAAATTGTAAAAAATCAAATCTGGTCCTTCCTAGAACAACATAAAATTATTAATTCTAAACAGTATGGTTTCAAAAAAAATACCAGCACCCACGATGCTATTGCAAAAATAACAAATTTTATATATACCGCCCTAGACTCAAATGAAAAATGCATTGGAATATTTATTGACCTTAAAAAAGCATTTGATAGTATTTCACACACTAACGTAATAAAAAAAATTAAATTAATTGGAATAAATGGAACGGTACTATCCTGGATTATAAGCTTTTTGGAAAATAGACCACAGCAAGTAAAATTATTAAATGAATTAAGTGATTCCGAAAGTAATAACTTCTCGATACCACAAGGCACAGTTTTAGGACCACTTTTGTTCATATTATATGTAAATGATATATTTGAAATTGCTAAATACGGGGAAATTGTCTCATATGCAGATGACACAGTGCTTCTTCTAAAAGCAAACACATGGTTAGAACTGAACAAAAAGGCTAATTCAGACATCAATGAATTGAAAACATGGTTTGACAATAACCTACTAACGTTAAACTCTAAAAAAACACACTACGTACCATTTTTCATAAACAAACCAAATACGCCGCATGAAATAAACATTCGAATTCACTCTGCACCAAGCACTCAACAACACCACTGTAACTTAATATGTACTAATATTGAAATTAAAACTTCAACCAAATATCTAGGGATCACTATTGACCAATGCCTAAAATGGATACCACATATAACCATTCTCAAAAACAGAGTATGAAAATTAACCTTAATTTTTAGCTGCTTGAGACATATTCTAAATAAAGAACTACTGAGAATGACGTACTTCGCATTCTGTCAATCCATAATCCAATATGGTATAATAGGATGGGGGGGCGCCTATAAAACTCACACACAACCTCTTTACATTGCGCAAAAACTAATAATTAAAATAATATTAAAGAAATCATTTTTATATTCATCTGAACTCATTTTCAAAGAATTTAAAGTGAGAAAATTAAATACTCTTTTCCTGTATCACGCAACCTTACAAGTTTACAAAGATGATATCCTAAACAAAACCGTACCATTCAAAAACATAGCAAATCTCAGGCAAAAATACATGTTACCAATTCCGATTTGTAAAAAAACTTTGGGTCAGCAAAACTACAAATACTTAGGAACAAATTTCTTCAATAAATTGCCAGAAAATATAAGATCAATAAATGATAGTTTCAAAGAATTCAAAACACAATTAAAAAAATATACTGAAAACCTAAACTAAATTTAAAAAAAAAATAAATAAATAAAAGAAAAACAAAAACAAAAAATTAAAAAATTAAATAAAAATCTAAGAAACTAAACAAATAATACCTCATCCCATACACACAAGCAATTGCTTTTTATGGGAGAACATTGAAAAATAATAAATATTAATCATATCATAATATCTTATCTTATTACTAGTGAAATATATATATGTATATCACACTTTGTAAAAAAAAAAAAAAATAAAAAAAAAAAATAAATAAAAAAAAATAAAAAAAATTACAATTATGGTGATTTTCTCAACTACCATACTAGGCTCATGCCCATATTATGATTTATCTAAGTACTAAGAATATAATATTTTGTAGAAGCAAATAAGAATAATTAAGGGCAAGGGACATATTATGGATAGAAAAAAAAATACATATAAAAATAATGATTAAACCAGATGATAAAAAGATATTTCAAAGAAAATAGCAATAATACATATACAGGGTTTTCCAATAAGAGGTGTTATTTTGATATTCAATCGTAAAAGATCAATGGTTTCGTTGCTTGTGTGGCACGTAGCGCCATCTTGTTAAAAGTAAACGTTGTCGAGATCAATACCATCCAATTCCGGCCATAAAAAATCATTAATCATCTCTCGATAGCGCAATCCATTCACCGTAACTGTTGCTCCAGCCTCATTTTCGAAAAAGTAAGGTCCAATGACTCCGCCGGACCATAAACCGCACCAAACAGTCACACGTTGAGAATAGAGAGGCTTTTCAACAATAACTCTTGGGTTTTCCGAGACCCAGATGCGACAATTTTGCTTGTTGGCGAAGCCACCGAGGTGGAAATGGGCCTCATCACTCAAGATGATTTGCATTTGATTCACTCAAGTGAATTTTAATTATTTTTGTCAAATGTCAACAAATGACAGCTTCAAATGTAACATCTACCGAAATAGCGGGCTATTCAAAATAACACCTCTTATTGGAAAACCCTGTATATCAGGTAACATATAATTTGCATTGCTGGCATACAGCATATTTCAAACTCTTTATTCGACACATCTCGCGCACGCTATTCCTTATATGTAGATTTTACTGCATTAAGCCTGCGACAGTCTTCGTCTATTTCAGCGTATCGCTCAACATACATTCCCATTGGTAGTGTATGGCGAGCGATGTGCTAAAATAGTTCAACCCATTATGCGTAAAGCGTAATGTGTTGCCTACCTTATACACACATGTATATATTTATATATTTGTTTTATTCACATGAAGATATTACAATAATACAGTTCATATTATAAAATAACCAAATATGAATTGAATGTAGAATTTGTCATCTACCGTATTCAGATAGCGGGTCGCTCTCCCCATGAGCAAACTAGAATACAGATTTGTACAACTGCTCGACAAGTCAACAAGTTGTGGTGACATCCCCGAGTATGAGACTCTGGCACAAATAGGTAGATTTGTGCCAGAATCTCACTGTTCGATGCGTGTCTGTTAAAAAATATTTTATATGTTACCTCGTCCACATGAAACACATGAATCAGTCGGTCTCGGGAGGCGGACGCGAGCAGCCGCTTGCCGTTGCCCTCGCAGTATTCGAGGCAGAGCACTTCGGCATTGTGAGCCTCGAGACGGCACATCTCGCGCATGCTGTTCAGGTCGTGAATGCGCACATTGCCGGCACGGTCACCTGACGCCAGATGCGTACCATCGCATGATACTCGTATGCATCTGGTGAAATAAACAAAATTAATTAATATGACACAATGTGACAGACAAGTTCCTCATTGTACTTTACTGAAAGGCCCTCAATAGCTGTGTCTTTTTTCAATTCTACGGAACGGACGCTCGAGTCAGACGACAACTGACTTATATTTGGAATGGTGCAAAGAATAATTACCTGACTCCATTTTTCCCATCGTATGATACGGGTTTGTCCTTTTCTCCAGCAGAAGAGAGGTCAACATCCCTCAGGTAGGTGAGTTCGGGATCCATGTACAATACTCTTTGTAATTCCTGCAAAAGAAAGCATTCAATAATACTTAACTAATAATTATAGATTGGATTATTTATATGCATTTGTAAATTGACGTATGCAAAGCCCTGTCTCAGCAATTTTATTCTACAAATAAGAGCTAAACACGTGATCTTTATCTTTTGCAGTAATTCTGTAATAGAAATGGTTGATATTCCTGTTCCGGTTATTCTGTCCTGGCGCTATCACTCAATCGCCGAATATCGCTGGTTCCTTTTACACGTTTTTACCAAAAAATATTTTAGAGGAATCAGTTCCTTACCCAGAGATTCGCTAGCTGTAGACACTAGCGATCTGCTTATTAATTGAGTTAATAAGCAGATCGCTAGTTAGGTTAAGTTCAACTAACAATAATGTGATGAAGATACTCACATCGCTGTAGATGTTAGCGCTCTGCTTGTTGGTAGGCAGCGTCCAGACCCGCACGGTGTCGTCGCTGGAGCAGGTGAGGAAGGACCCCGAAGGCAGTGGGAGGACGGGGTCCCCCGGGTCCCCATTGCTTTCGGGGGGCACCTCCACGCCCCAGATGCAGGCCGAGTGGTACAAGGACGAGTGAGATTTGCCAACCTGGAAGATGACACTAAACATTATTACACGCAAAGTCAGACCTGTGTAGATTCTGCAATGTAATTCAAATACTGAACCTAATAAAAACAAATTGAAATTAATTTTACAACACAGGACTTTGCAACCAAATCTATCCCATCAAGCGACACAATGTGTGTGTTTTAGCGAAACTTCAAGGATTACTTATGTGACATCCGCATAGATACGATTAAAAAAGAAGTAGCTCTATAAACCCTAAAAAGGGAACAGTGGTACTCGGCGTATGTAACCAACACAATCCATCTAACTGCTTTCTTTTTTTAAGAGTTCCAACTGAACGAAGCCAGTGGAATTACGGCATTCCCAATTGGGGTACGTTGTGTGTAACCCAACCTTTGTTTTTACCTACACATGTCCATTTAGTTTAGTCGTAGCTCCATGACAATAGTCTGCACGCTTCCATACACTATATCTCTCTTCGATTCTATTATGTATAATATAAGGGAATTTTTGCCAAAGTTTGTACACATTTTTATGCATTCCATTCCGTGTTACTTTTACGTTGCACTTATAAGTTTCCATCAACATAGTTTTGGAAAGAAAGTAACGAATTCTATAATTTCAAAAATGTTAAGCTATTGCTATACATCACAAAACACGCCTTACATGCCTAAAATTAATTACGAAATCAGACTTTCTTTGAATGTAGAGTTAGGACATGGTAAAAACACACTGCTACCATTTGATCTAAACAAGTGATTAAAAATATATACAGGTTCGACAGTCATATTTAGCCGTCTAAACAAAGAAAATTAATAAACTTAACTGTTAAAAATATGACTATCCCTTCGAGCGATTGGTGTCATATATACATTAACCATATTATTTAATTAATACCATTCCTCAAAATATTAATACGGAAACATATGAAACTGCTTGATGCGGTTTAAAGCCAATGAATCCACATAGATTTCATCGTCTATCCCATATTTTTACGTTCCATAAATTTGACACATTACGGCAAGCGATCGCTCAAAACCTTTTTGGAAACTTGGCATAATCTTGGCAAATCATTCGAGTGGATAATATAACTCTATGAAAAAATTATGGGACTTGACATGAATGCAATGTGCAAATGCCCATACATATTATAATGGTCTCTCTTACCCTCTTGATGTCTCTCACGTCCCACACGTATAGACTGTGATCGTTGTAAACCACCGTCAGCCGCTGGTGGTTCTCATCGTAGGTCAGGGCGATGGCATCTGGGTACTTGGCATTGGCGGGATGGCTGAACATGTGACTGAAACATTACAAAGCAAAATGTTACAGACAATGTGTAACGGTAGGATAGGCGCAGTAAGGGTCAGTATCGTAGGTCAGGGCGATGGCATCTGGGTACTTGGATTTGGCGGGATGGCTGAACATGTGACTGAAACTTTAGGGTACGTATACATTTGCAAATTGAAACGCAAACCGTACCACGAATTATAGGAAAGGAACGAATCAACTGCAAGCGGCGTTTCGCGCCATTTGCGGTTGCTTAGTTTCTTTCCCATAAGTTGAGGTTCAGTTGGATGTATACGTAGCATTACAAAGCCAAATGTTACAAACAATGTATAACCGTAGAATAGTAGGAGTAAGGGTCACCATTGTAATGTATAGATTATAAGCAATATCTATCCATCCGATAATCCGATCAGCTAATTAATATCAATATCATCAGAAGTTATTATAATGAAAGATACACCGAGAAACCAGTGTCATTGATCTGTTTAGCAACGGTACAAAGTTGAGAAACACGCTAAACGTGTCCCCAAAATTTTTACACGGATGACACATGAGAACGGTTCGCCTCTATGACTCGTTTTTGTGTTCAACTGTTCGACAGTGAAATGATTTGCTGGCCTCTCCACACATGGTACCTGTGACTTCTACAACGTGGGTCTCTTTAAGACCCAAGTTCATCATTTT
This sequence comes from Hesperophylax magnus, assembly GCA_026573805.1. NCBI lineage: Eukaryota > Metazoa > Arthropoda > Insecta > Trichoptera > Limnephilidae > Hesperophylax > Hesperophylax magnus. The sequence continues at coordinate 2,569,143 of JAIUSX010000184.1, read as the reverse complement.
TAACCTTGTTTCTAGTTCTATTACGAACTATAAAAACATATATTTATAAATATGGTGTAATAAGTAACATACACAAATATATACAAAATATAACAAACATACAAATTTCAAAAGCTTGTGAATTTATTGATTTTTTTTTTTTCTAAAACCTTCAAAGATAAGATAAATGATGAAAAATGGGTAAATTCATTGGCTTTAAAGGACGTATCAATATTCAGAGGTACAATTATTTTAATGAGCGTGGGAAAATCCAAAACCAAACGTAAAGAAATCTCCAGAGCTCAAGATATTTTTTTGAAAATGTCTTGACGCTCCAGTGGTTCGCCAACGTTTCGGACAGCGTTACAGCGGCCATCATCAATGCAGTGTTTATGTATGTACACGGCTTGACGACTACACCTAAACTAAACGCCGAAAACCACATTTATTTAACTAATTATTTTACTGAAAAACTGATCCTAAGAGGATAAACGAGCGCAATACGGTATCACTTCTACATACACAATTTAAACATCTACCCTGATAATGGATACTGTAAAGCTGTACGAAACGTTGGATAAAAAAGGAGGAATGAATGGGCTTCTCGTGTGGATATTTCTTTAAAAAAAATTTAATGTTAAACAAATCTAAGCGAGAATAGGCTGTGATGGTCGCAGGGTTATTTATACAGTTTTACTCTGTACTCACTACTATCCTGTATTCTACGTTACCTGATATTGAGCCCCTGGCTGACGTCCACGCCCAGGTAGTGCGTGCGCGGCAATGTGGTCACAAACTGAAGCGTGGAGGGGCTGAAGCAGCGCACTATGCCGTCCGCGCAGCCCACGAAGATGTAGTTCGTGCCCAGAGACATGCAATTCGCTGATGGGGTCTGGAATGCACACACAAAACATGTATTATATTCAGCGGTTTTCGGAAACAGTCTACAATAGTTGTACCGGACGTGTCCAGAGTGATTGATGTCCAGAGTGAACACCGATCTCTTTTAATTTATGTCATAAAAAAATAAACGTATAGGTCACTAATGTATCATCAATTTACTTTTCTTATTTTCTTTTACGCATGCACAACTTATATCATCAATGACTGCATTTCTCCGGTTAATGGAATAATGGTACCTGCCAAAGAGGTTCAAAGCACTCAAATGCGGGACCATTATGAGGAATTAGTGTACCTTCTGATACCAAAATCTGACAAAGCATAGATATACATAGGCAAGACATAGTTATTAGGCATAGTATTAACTCCCAAATATAATTGACTCACCCTAAGTTCCACCCACTTGTCTAGAAGGCGACGGTTATTGAATTCGCAGAGCAGGCCAGAGCGTGTGATGGCATATGTGCTGTCGGCGCACGCCCCGCGACCGCACGCTACGTCGCAGAAGTCGTTGTTGCGCTGCTCGCCCAGAATAGCCGAGCGACCCATCAGGGGAACGGGTTCTTTGTACTGCAAAAGAAAACAAATGCACAAAATTAGAAGTGTTAGTAGATATAAGCAGAGGTGACTGCTACCTTATGGGACAGAGAACCCTTTAATTGTGAAAATTTGACACCAATAGTTTATTAAAGCGGACACGGTATACAGATAGTCCCACGAGCACTCAGTCCACGGGCCCCTTTTGATATTTCCCATTTCAACTCATTCCTTTGAGATTGGTTTTAGGTCCCTGTTTTCTCACCCGGACAACAAACTTTAGACTAATATTATGGAATTTTTTCATTATTATGCCACACTGTGTAACACCGATTTTAGAACAAATTATAGTAGATTATGTAAGGATATCATTGACTCACGGTTGACGATTGGACTGAATGATATTATACATGAAATTTTTTTTTATTATTTATAGTGAATACCTCACAAGAGTCCCAACTGCTCCCGTCTGGAGCCAGTGAGACTATGGCATCCCCAATTGGGGGATGTTGCGAGGCTGAAGGTAAGTGGGGAAGGGAAAGAGGAAGGTGGGGAAGTACCTGGCTATTCAGATCTAGTCACTAAACACGGCTAAAGCCATTTGGAGCAACGTTTCAATTCTGAATGGTGGTCTTACACCAGGGCGATACTGGTAGTATCTTCCACTCTGGAACGTGCCGCAAATATACTATATATTATTTTAATTAATTAATTGTGAAATAACACAAATCAATCAAATAAAATTTATTTGCGCACGCCGGGTTCGAACCCGCGACCTTCGGAATGGCAGTCCAATGCGTTACCACTGGACTATGCCAGCCGTCAAATTTGGCATAACTAAATTTTTCTTAATATTTACATACATATTTTTTAAATTGCTAAAAGTGCATGTTACTTTTACAAAGTTAAATTTCATTTTATTTTGATTTAAAATCTAATAAATGGCTTCGTCGATATGTAAATTTCAAAATATTAAAAAAAAAAAGTGTTCAAATATAACAACAAGTTTGACTATTAAATTGTTTTAGTATATAATATTACATCCTGAACATAGTTTCAGGTTGATGTGAAAAATATTGTTAAAGTTGCATTGTTTTTCAATTGAACCACAGTGGTTCAATTGAATCAATTTTTTCTAGACTTCCTTGATTGGCGTAAGGATGTTTTTACTGTTATATGGTAAGCATTCATCCAACCAGCGAATTGCAAATTAAATAATCGCTGATGTTGGCACCACAATATTTATGTTGCAGAAGATTTTAGTGATTTAAAAAAATATGCAGATGTATGTTTATGAGGTCCGCAAAAACTATTGCGATACTGATAACATCTTTTTCACCCACTACGAATACAGTGTTGTTTTTTAAATACATCTATTTGAATTTTACTTCTGTTTTAGGGAATGAATGAATGAATGCACATCTTGAAGCAGAAATTAACCCACTTTCTAACATCCAATCGAGATGAAACTCAGCAGGTAGGCTCGTTGTCGTTGACAATGCATTCTATCAACTTTTGGTGGCAATCACATACACACACTTGGACATATACGCATTGCTCTAAAATCGGATGACATTACAGCAGTTAAAATACAAAATAAATGTGGGTGCGAACCGATCAGCATTTCGCGAGGAAGGTTCAGTTTGATAAGTTTGTATTTTTTCACAATTTACTCATTTAAAATAATATATAGCATATTTGCATATATAAGTTCCAGAGTGGAAGATACTCTCAGTATCGCCCAGGTGTAAGACCACAATTTAAAATTGAAAAGTTGCTTGAAATGGCTTTGGCCGTGTTTGTTGACCAGATCCGACCTATCTACACACTGTAATAATATTTAATAATATTTGGCTAATTTATATAGCGCCGTTTTCGTGAGAAATCACCTCAAGGGCGCTGTACTTCCCCACCTTCCTCTTCTCTACTCATTCCCCTCCCCACTACGTTCAATCTCACAACATACCCCAATTAGGGTAGCCATTGCCTCACTGCCTCCAGCTGGTTGGAAATTGTAAGACTCTTTTGCGGTATTCGAATAAAAAAAATATTTTTTTAAAACCACAAACCAAACTTAGGACGGGTTGTTTTGCACAATTTGAAAAATGATTTTCAAGTTTTGTGAAGGTTCTATTCGAGTTCTATTTTTATATCTATACAATAGGACATATCTGTAAAACTCACAATGCCTTACGAGATGTAGAAATTTTCAAGTGTAACTTGAAAACATATAAAATGCAACTTACTAAACTGATAACTTAATTTTTTATTATGTGAAATAATCATATCATCCTAGTTTATTTTATTGTTTTTATTATAATCATGCGAAAACTGTATTACTACTTTAATTTTTTTTTAACATTTTGTAATTCTTTATAATATTTATTCTTTATATTTCTTTGTCATATATAAATATATTGTATAGGTGCAAATATTGCATCAATGACTAGAATTAATGTAACATTATTGGTAAAAAAAATAAAATCATTATTTGCCTGTTGATTCACAAAACTGAAATGATCAAAGAACTTGAATAGAACCTTCACAGAACTTGAAAATCAACTTTGAAATTTGATGAATTGTTCAAATTCTCTGAAACAACCTGTCCTTAATTTTTAAATGGTTGATTTTTACTCAAAAATTAAATTGTAAAATCAAATAAAATTCTACCAACAAACTGTTATGTTTTCTCGGTCTTATAAACATGAATATTTTGTTAGAAAACGCTTCGAATTTTACGACTTTTTGCATAACTATCTCTAGTAGAAAATGCGCAGTTATTATTGCCATAAAAATGATTTCGAAAATTGATTGGCTGTCACGTCATTACCTGCTGTTTTACTATTCATTGGTTTACGACGCAGGCTACAGCAGTATCATGAATGTTTATGACAGAAACCATGCCATGATAAGTGGAAGATATTATTATTGTGACATCATGTGATACGGAAGAAGAAATTAATAAACGTGGAAATTTAAAATGTTTACTTTTGATTGCTTCCGTAGAGTATCGAGTAATACATGTTATTTAAAATATACAAAAAAAAAATAAACCAATAACATTGACTGGAAGGAGATGAGCAAGGTGAAGATCATGTTGAACCTTAGTATTCTCTCAGGAATCACACTGTCTCCAGGACCTTTCTTAACCCCTCTGGCTATTCTGTCTGAAGATCGGAGTATTTCCGCTTTGCGATAAAATCAAAATGAAATGGAATATTTCTGAACGTATCCGAAAACTAAAAACTGTTTATGAAAGGTGATGAAATATGTTTTCAAATTTTATTATTAGAATTAAACTGATAATGAAAAAACACACCTTTTATTAGACAATTTTTATTATGAACATTAGTCGCCTCATTATTTTTTTTGGTTTCATATAAAAATATAAGTTTCATAAATTTTTCTTGAATTGCAGTCGGAACCTTTGGCTTCATAGTGGTGTACATACATTTGAATTATTATGTGGTTAAGGTCCCGTAATAAGCGTTCAGAGATGGTTTGAAAGGGTGATATGTAAATATGAATACGAATGTAAAGCGAGCTAATATTAAAAAACGATGGGTAAAAATATTTAATAAATCACGACTAGTTTGAAATTGCATTTAAAGATGCACTGTGAATTTTTTCATGCCTATAACATTTTAAATAACAGAACAAAACGTGTTTTTAATAATTTTCAGGGCTTATTTTGCGATTTTTTTCTATGGAGGGAATTTCGGCATAACAAATATGGAGATATTATTTTTAAGAGTTAACTAGAAACTTGTTATAAATCGGTAGAAATTGGATATGCGGGGGCTTAAATTCGAGATTTGAACAAAGCGTGATGTTTTCTCTTTCTAACACCATTATATCATATTTCTAACCATGACAGTGAGGGAGATCAAATGATTTCTATGAGACCATTAAGCTGTTCCAAAAAGCGAACAAATTAGCCTGAGGGGTTAAGCCTATTGACACAAAACTCACTCACTCAAAGATAATTAACCCATCGAAAACACACTGCACTTTCCCAAAGGCCCATCTACACACTGCACTATCCCAAAGGCCTCTCTACACACTGCACTATCACAAAGGCTTATCTACACACTGCACTATCCCAAAGGCCTATCTACACACTGTACTATCCCAAAGGCCTATCTACACACTGCATAATCCCAAAGGCCTATTTACACACTGCACTATCCCAAAGGCCTATTTACACACTGCACTATCCCAAAGGCCTATTTATACACTCACTCAAAGATAATTAACCCATCGAAAACACACTGCACTTTCCCAAAGGCCCATCTACACACTGCACTATCCCAAAGGCCTCTCTACACACTGCACTATCACAAAGGCTTATCTACACACTGCACTATCCCAAAGGCCTATCTACACACTGTACTATCCCAAAGGCCTATCTACACACTGCATAATCCCAAAGGCCTATTTACACACAGCACTATCCCAAAGGCCTATTTACACACTGCACTATCCCAAAGGCCTATTTATACACTGCACTATCCGTAAGGCTCTACTACACACTGTACTATTCCAAAGGCCTATCTACACACTGCATTATCCCAAAGGCCTCTCTACACACTGCACTATCCCAAAGGCCTATTTATACACTGAACTATCCCAAAGGCCTATCTACATACTGCACTATCCCAAAGGCTTATCTACACACTGCACTATCCCAAAGGCCTATCTACACACTGCACTATCCCAAAGGCCTATCAACACACTGCATTATCCCAAAGGCCTCTCTACACAATGCACTATCCCAAGGGCCTATTTATACACTGCACTATCCCAAAGGCCTATCTACCAGAATTTTTCAACACAATTTGTACAAATGCACAGGCAATCCTCAAGATAGGGCCGGACCTTGGCCAAACGGCGCCTCGCGCTAGTAAAATTTTGGCGTCCTTTGCTAAAACCAGTAGACGCCTAGGTAGGTGAGCACTGTAATCAGTAATATTCGGATGATTTGAACTTTTGTGTAGTGCCATTTTCTAGTCTCAAGGCTGATGCATTAGAACTGTTACGTGTTAAGTATTATCAGCACCTTGGAAATTCAGCGCCCGGAGCGGACTGCTCCAATTGCACCCACATAGGGCCGGCCCTGCCTCATGATACCTATTACATAATATAGGATTGTCAAGTCGTCTAAAAACCACACAACAGAGGCTAATACATCTGGTGGAATGTGAATTTTCCACTAGCTATAAAAACAGTAAACCTTTTACATGTAGTATAATTTCTTGTGGTGTTAAAAAAAAATCTTAATTAATCATTTATTTTCTTAAAGAAAACTGATCATTCTAGATATTCTTTTTTCATGTAAAATCATTTAGAGATAAACGATTAGCAAATCCACTATGCAAATTAAACTGGTTTGGACGCTTGGAAGAATTTAAATAACGATCTCTGATTCGATAATTAACGGAGTCTCCGTATAATAAAATAAAACCTTCCTGATCAAATGTACACTCTCGTACGCAAAGACGGTCACGTAACCATTGGAATATTTTCACACTAATAACATGTTAAATCTGCAACGTCCTATATAAAAATTATGCTCCTTGAAAATTATTCAGAAAGTGAATTTATTTAAAAAATTCTGATGCAAATGCGTATTTAAAAATATGTTATGAAAACTTGACTGAAATGCATAATAAGTACGGTACTATGTATCATATTAAATAGTTTAATAAGTAAGGTACTAGCATCATAAAGACCTCAACAGAGTTGTTTCCCCCCATATTGCAGCCATGTTACCTAACAAAAATATTTTCTAACTCAACCAAAATAAAATCTATTTATCGTACAACCAATATTTAAAATCATGATGAAAGAGAAAGGGGCCTTTTTGGCCCGGAGCTCTTAATGCCAATATTTCAAAAGTCAACAGAGTTGTGGCAACTATTGGTAGGGTTAAAGATTCGGAGGGCTAAAAGAATCATCGGAAGACAGGAAAGAAGCATATACCCAGCAATGTATAGAGTAAGGGTAAAGAAGAAAAAGAATGGCTGAAATTAAAATTATCAATACTAGTTATAGCAGATACTGTGCTGGTATCTTGAAATCCCTGGGGATTGCAGGATTTAGATACTAAAAATTAAGAAAAAGCAAAACCAAACGAAAAAGAAGATAAAAATGGAATAATGAAGAAACTAACCAGAAACGAAGAAAAGAGTAGGGTTTTAAATCCAGCAATCCTGCAGGATTTGTGTTTGATCTCACAGTTTGCGGGACTGTGAGATTTAAAAAAAAACTAAATTTACACAAAAGACATGGTGTTTATATAAATAAGCAGTGGTAAATCTTTAACAATGAAAGAGGAACTGAACTTCTTGTTAAGAAGAGAGGATAGATCCGCATCTCAAGATCGGAAACTTCCAAGAGCTGGAATCGATTTGGAAGAAAGAGACGCCCCTTTTTGAGAATGGAGGTGTCAAAAGGAGATACCTTCAGTTAGCCTTTTTTATGATAATCCCACCAACTACTGTGGAAGCAGAGAGAACGTTTTCTGTTGGTGGGCTTTTGTGCACAAATGTCCGTTCATTGGGTGACAGGAATCTCAACAGTCTACGTTTTTACAATCTTATTTGTTTTTATCAAAGTCTTCGAATAGTTATTATGTTACCTTTTCCAATATCTTCGAATAATGTTACTATTATCAAAGAAAGTTGGAATTTTCAATTTAATACCCCTTAATAAAAATCCCGCAAATCTTCTAAATTCTAAGTAAAGACTTCTAAATTCTATCCCGCAATCCCGTGGGATTCGAAAAAGGTGCGGGATTTGCATACCCTAGAATAGAGTAAACAGCAAGAATATGACAAAGAATAACTAAAATATGATGCAGAAACAAAACAAGAGTACGCAGTATTACGCAATAAGAACATAATGAATGAAAAATAGATAATAAATGTAAGTAAAAACGAAACGAATGAAAACAAGGAGAAAAAAATTAAGAGCAAGAACATGATACCAAAGAATAATTAGAAAATGATACTGAAGAAGAAACAGCGAGTGAAGATGAAGAAAATGATGACTAAGAAGACAATGCTAAACAAGAAGACGACGAAACGTAACTAAACTAGAAAAAGAGACCAACCTTTGCGCCTCTGGAGTACTCCAGGTACCAGAACTTGACGTGCCGATTGCCCACGGTGACGAAGTAGCCGCCGGACTCGGCGAAGCTGACCGCCTTCACCTTGGATGACACCTTGTTGGAGGCGAGCTTCAGGCCGGCGCGCCACTCCCACACGTTGACGATCATGTCATGCTGCGAGCCCACGGAGACCAGGTACTTGGAGTTCACGGAGAAGGACTGCAACAGAAAGATGTCACATTATTAAAAAAGTCAGAGCAACAAGAAGATGATGGTAGCTAAAAAACTATTTGGAACAGGGTGAAGACCAAGTAGTAAAACCAGATTGAGATAACTGAATGCATCAACTTCACATTAAAAGATAATTAAAAACCTTTAATGTACAGCTTTTTTAATAACTTGGATATTTTTTACATCAATTAAGAGAGATTCTAAGTGGGAAATCCTTTTGATGCAACGGAATCTCTAACTAGCTGAGATAGAATGTACTAACTTCGTCACCATGTTTTGGTGCACATGACAGAAAGTCATTCATCTTCAGTAAAAACAATGTTAGGGTCAGAACTGTATACTGGATACAAGCATTTTTTTTATTTTTTTATTGATTAAATAGTTAATACATATTAACAAGTCCTGCTAAGGCAATTGAATTGGCTTGTCAACAGGTGCTTAATGTTTAGTTTCATATACATTTTTATAAGTTATAATTTACATCTTATATCTACAGAATCAACAATTTTTTCATACAATTTTTCATACATATTAAAGTAAATATTTTTTTTCCAAAAGCCAATTTTTCACCATATATTTAACCTTATTCATAGATTTACATTGCTTTATAGTGTCAGGTAATAAATTAAATATCTTCGGTATGTTGTATTCAAACGTTCTCTGTCCGTATTTATTATTAAATTTCGGAACTATTAACCCGTCATTGCGCGTGAATCTAGTACTGTATTTATGTTCTAATTTTTCTTTATGCTGCGGGGTAAATATATATTGAATTATGATTTTTTGCCATAGAATAGCCTTAACAGGTAAAATTTTGGCACTCTGAAACAGCAACGGTGTATTATGTCTCTGTTTAAAAATATTAGGGACGATTTGAGTAAAAGGTTAAACCATAAGCAACCGTTTGGAACCATATATCCCTCGGTAGTCGGCAATACATACAGAGGTAACCGGACAAAACAGAACATGGAAAAATAACATAGGTTATGTTAGGTTTGTTGTTTATATTTTTTTCTCCACTTTTCTTCAATGCTCTGCTTTGTCACTGTTCTATTTTGTCATGGAACCGCAAGCCAGAGCCTGGCTGTGTCGCAAATCTGGCTGACAAGATCAAATCAGGTGAATGATGATAGCTGAATCGATGAAACTTGCTGTCTGCAACAAAAACAATGTTGGGACCAGAACCGATCCCAGTGGGACGCCCGCCACCATTAATAATTGGCAGCTTGCTGAAAAGGCCACATAGGTAACGGTGATTTCTGAGTCTTACCACGCAGTTGACGCCGTACTTGTGCGAGGGGAACTCTGCCAGCTGCGAGCCCCCGGCGGCCTGCTCCTGCAGGTCCCAGATGCGCACGCAGGGCGCGTGGCCGCACTCCCCCGTGGCGAGGTAGCGCCCGCAGCCCGAGAAAGCCACGCACGTGATGGTCTTGCGGGAGGCATTGAGGATGTGGCTTTGCCGGTTTTTGCGAGTGTTGTACAGCACCACGGTGCAACTGAAACAGAACGAAAGCACAAGTTAATTAGGCTGAAGTAGTAAACTTATACTCGTATTAACACGGAAGATAGAAGCCTCTGAAATGTAAATACATATTTGTATATGTGCATTTTCAAAATACCCTGGATATATAGGATATACAAATTACAAGTTTTTCGTTGAATGACAAAGAATTATTGTGAAATTGTAATACGTAGCTATAAAACTAAGAAATCTCCAATACCTTGGCCATATATCATAATTAATGACCCATGTGCAATGATAGCCATGTTTGATATCGTTAAGAGAAGTAAGCTGGAGTGCAAGTAGTGTAAGGACTACGCACCAAACTAAATAGTATTTAAACATGCTGGAAAAAATCCTCAGATATCTAAATGCGAACGCATGGAACTTATCCACCTAATAGACATATGCACCTAATGGACTTACTTGAGGCAACGAATAGATTTAGCCTAGAAATATAAGGGTACGTATACATTTGCGAACCAAAACGCGAACCGTACCACGAATTACGGAAAAGCAACGAATCAACTGCAAGCGGCGTTTCGCGCCATTTGCGTTTGCTTCGTTTCTTTCCTATAAGTTGAGGTTCAGTTCGGCAGTTCGGCTCGCGGATGTGTACAAAGAATTATGCAAATCTTGAAAATACTTAGTTTTAATATAGTGCACAACTCTGGCTTATACGCGCCTGAAAACTTCAGCCGTAGTCGTGGCCAAGACATGTTCAATGTACCACACGGCAGAACAGATGTTCTAACACAGCATGACATGACAACAGGAATGGTGATATTGAATGAAAAACAGTAGATATATTTAATTACTCTTTTAAAAACATTAAAAACTGTATACACCTATCTTCACAAAAAATGATAAGAATTTTAAAATAAGAAATCTTGTATTGTAAATGGTTGATTTATTTGTCGTACAATCAATTTTAAAAAATTAGGTAATTAACAAAAAATACAAGAAATTCCCCATTGAAAGAGAAGGATTGATGGAAAATATTGCAGAGGAAAATAATTCACGGCTTCGTAATGTAAGTGACTGGGACGGGTTCCGCAGAATTGTTTCGTTCAGAAGCCTGTAGGGGGATGATAGCCAACCTTCGATAGCAGCAGAGAGCACCAGAAAAAGTTAAACAAAAAAGCCTACTTTAAGCATACCACTGATGATAGATTCGTTAAATTTAATCGTGATTTTTAACCCACAACCTCCAGGTCCAAAGTCAAGGAACTCGCCAATTTACCACGGAGGCCGTCAAACCAATCAATTAGCATATTATTTTCAAAGACCTATCTACATACCAATTAGCAAAGCATCAAAAACCCATATAACATGTAGGTAGTTAGGTACGTCGCCAAGCGGCGCGGGCGCGTCAATTTGTTCGTCTTAAGATATGATGTATCACCTGAATATATTTATATTATAAAGTTGGTTCCATATTTACGCCGAGGTAAACATCATTATCTCGGTAATGAGCGACCCTCAATTTTCCTTGCTTCTAAAAATAAAATACCACCAGTGATGCACAACCTTTAGAAGGGCCAATTTTTATTACATTTTTTCCCGGAATTTGAAAAAAAAATCATCTTCGTGGAGTTTTTTTGGGAGAATTTGCTGGGTTGTAATTTCTCTAAATCATTTTTTTGGAAAAATTCTTGAAAATCTTTTTATCCGTAAGTTTAGTGAGATAATTCAAATTGGGAAATAAAATAGTGGATGAAGAAAAAATCTTAACAAAATTTCTCAGCCAGGGTTCTCAAAATAGAATTAAAAAGGGTGTTAAGGGACGTACTTGACTTATTTAAAAGAGTGATTCCTGACATTATTTGGAGTCAAAAATGAAAATTTGGTCTAGGTGACTTTTTTTTATGTTTTTTTTTTCAAAACTAATTAGCAAAAAAATTCTTCCAAGTGCCATCACTGGTCACATAGCCGGGTAACAAGTAACCACCCGACCCCTCAATACGACCCTAATTTTCTAATACTACTGATTTTTTACTGACCAAAATCACATTAACATTTTTACTCCAAATAATATCAGGAATCACTGGATTATTTAATACATTATATTACGTCCCTTGACACCTTGTATAATATATTTTAATTATTTAGCCAAGTAGGCTTTACGAAATGTGCCCGCGGGCCTCACGAAGTGCGCTTGTGAGCCACATGAAGCCCGCGGGCCGTGAGTTGAGCATCACCGCCTAAGATTATAGTTGGTAGCAAGCGACCGTATTATGACTTTGTAAAACAACCTCAGATATGTTTCTAAGCTTCTTTTCAAAATTAGGCGCTGAGCCAGAATGAAGAATGCGTCGAGAATTAAATTAATTAATATTTTACGATGTACGAGTATAATGGCCTTCCATGTTAGCGACCAAAAATGTTTGTAAAAAGTTTTCCTATTGAATAGACGATCTACAAATCGCAAACAAAATGGGAGAAAATATGTCATCCTATCATAAATACGTAAATACACAAGCGTGGATTTCATTTTTATACAATACAGTTCCGAGATTGATGAAATTTTTTACAGTTGACCGTCACTGTCTACATGATATTTCGAAAAACCACCCACACCCCCTTTTTCCCACCCCTTAAAACAGAATTTAGATATTTGTCGATGAAATTTCGCACAGTTGACGTTCAAATTAAGAGAAAAATTACTATCTACATCTGAATTCGAAAATCTCTGTGTTAAGTCCGGGCAAATCCGGGTCCTAAGTAGATGACGAATAACTGACCAATTCCCCTGGGGACGACTGTATTAAGATATTCATTATAAGGTATTTGGGAATAGCAATTAAAAATTTAACACGAAAATCGACAGAAAAATGTATTTAGTTAGGTATAGTGGTCACAGAGAGAGGTTGTGCGTAAGTCACACGGAGAGAAAAACGAGTATGGTTGATTTATTGAAATCCTGCTAACAACGTGATGGCAATCAACTTCCTGATTAAAATATTAGTCCATTCAAAATATATCGGAACACGTGTTCATGCAGATGCAATTTTCCTGATAAATATAATGACGAAATGCCACAATACTAGAATTTTTTTGAAGACGCGTTCAGCCGTCCTCATAACACATTCGTGTTTTACTGATAGTTTATATAGATAGTTTTAACAATTTCTTTGTTAGGATATCTGTCAACTCATTTGTTAAAGGCCTGCAGTCCCGTTTTTAACAGGAATACGAGAAATTTTAACAGATTTTTAATAAATTATCAATATTTTATATCTGTAAGTTTTCTCCGTGCATAGACGATCGTCCCGTTCCCTCTCACGTCTTGTATGAAACGAAAGAAGATATTATAATAATGACGTCACGTACGACCTCTCCCTGGGAACGATGATATTATTTTCGTTACCTTTATAAGAAAATCGTTCTTATAACACCCACATTTGTATTCAGTCACTATTATATTTTTTTTTATAAATAATGTAACGAGATTCAAAATGATTTAAACAAATTTACAACTTTAAACAGGTTTTTGGTTTTGATAAAAATGCGCCCAAGTATAATCAAGCAATTTACCTAAAAAATTACTGGAAAATTTCGGCTTACAGATGTCCTCGAACCTAAGTAATCATTAGTTTTCTTGCGAAATCCTGTTTTCATCGCATAATCAACTCTCTGCAGTTGAGATAAATTCACGTAAATAATGCCCGTCTGCTCATGCCCATTTACGGCATTATGGAAGAATGAAAATATTGGGGAGGGGAAGGAGATGGGTAAGAGCAAGGTTGGGGTATCCGCCGATCCAGATCTGTTCTAACTAAATACGGCTAAAGCTATTTCAAGCAACGTTTCGAATCTGAATGGTGGTTACTCTGGAACGTGCCGCAAATACCAGTAGGTACCTACGATGTACATTTTATTGAGAATTATTGTTTATAGATGAATTATACGTAAAATAGCGCATGTGATGATGGGTCCCCGTCCCGACTTATAACAAGTTTCTCTTTAACTCCTTAAGTTTTTAAGTTCCAAAAAAAAATGTTATTTTTGAAGATAATATCTATACATTTGTTATACCGAAAAGTTAATTATTCGAAATTCCCCCGATAAAAAATGGAAAAGTAAGCTATGAAATTTACTAACACATTCTTCGAGACGAGTTTACTCGTTTTGTTGCGCAAAGCGGTAAGGAGCGGGAAACTTGTAAACAAGGGGTTCTAAATGGGTGCGGGGTCATGTGTTTTCTATTGTCGGCGGTACCCGATCTATCTACCTGTCAATACAATGAGTTTGAAAAACAACAAAAAAATTTAAAAAATAAAATCGTTTTCGGGTAAGTTCCGCTCACAAACTACGCAGTGAAACGCGGTACATGTGCAAGTTTTGCAATGTGTCCCTGAATAAAGGAAAGTGTTTTGAACGCTATCACACATTGAAGCACTATTAGGTTATAGTTTTTTTTTTATATAATAAATAAATAAATAAACGTTAACATGCTTTCCTTTACAAGAGTCAAAAACTCGTGTGTAAAGGGAACAAATAAAAACTTAACATACATATAGAATAATAATAGAAGAAAAAAAATCATAAAAACATATAAAGTGAAGAGATTTTTGTTTTTTTTATATAATAATATATAAAGTAATATAGTGAGATGTCATCGTCATTCTAATTCCCTAAATTATTTAAGGTAGTGAAGTTTATTTTATTTTTGAATTTATTATAGTCCGGTTCTAACCTTATTTCTGTCGTTAGTTGATTAAACCACACCACTCCAGTGTTCGTGTAATAGTGTTGTACAAAAGTGGTGTGCATTAATGGAGTGCATAAGCGACCCATTGTATTTTGCCTATTGCTCTCAACACGAACCATGGCATGTATTATATGTATTGAAAATTTCTAAATAATCTTTTAATTTTGTATGAATAAATTTCGATATGTTATTTCGATTATGAAATACTGTTTTTTCTATGATTCCCAAGAAAGTAGAAATTTTTTGTTCATAAAAAAGGAATTACACATACATTGCTAAGTAAATAAATAGAGACATCTTTTTAAAGTAAAACACTGAAAGTTTCATCGAAAAATATCAAATAGATCATAAGATATGAATATTTTGCGGAAAGTCTAATTTTGGCGCTAAAATTAAAAAAAAACCCGCGCTTCGCCCCCAATTTGGCGGTAAAATGCCCGACCATATAGTGTTAAAAACACGTTTTGTTCTATTATTTAATATGTTATTGGTGTAAAAAAATTCAGTATATCTTTAAATGCAACTAAAGCATTTGTCGAGAGATTTTTGCTTCCATTTCCAACGAGTCGTGTTTTATTAAATATTTTCACTATTTTCGTTTAATTAGCGCGCTCCCTCTAACATTCGTATTTACATATCTCCCTTTCAAACCATCTTAGAAAGCTTACTACGGGGCATTAACCGAAAAATGTGAAAATATTTAATAAAACACGACTAGTTTAAAATAGAGCAAAAATCTCTCGTCATTTGCCTATATTTAGTGAATATTTACATATCTATAACATGTTAAATAACAGAACAAAATGTGTTTTTAATCATTTTCGGAGCTTACTTTTTCATTATTATTTTTGGTAAACTAATGTTTTTAGGACAAGATTTTTTATGCATAGCACAAAGGGTAACAATTATTTTACAAGCAATAATTGTTCGCCTGAAACACTCATCCACATTGAAAAATCTCCTGATAAAAGATACATGACGCCAACGGGACTCGAACCCGTGTCCCTTCGATTTCCGGTCGACAGCTCTGACCACTGAGCTATGGCGGCTTATCTCCTACCCGCGAAATTATTCAATATCTACTAGTGTTTCATTCAACAATTACTGCTTGTTACATTTTTCACCTGAAAACAACCAACTTTATTTTATATGAGAAAGGCATTGTAAGTGCTAACTCTCTCACTAGATGGCGTCGAGACAAATTGTCTACATTTTTAGGTGAAATACTTGAACTTTTTTTGGGTTCGAGTCCCGTTGGCGTCATGTATCTTTTATCAGGAGATTTTTCAATGTGGATGAGTGTTTCAGGCGAACAATTATTGCTTGTAAAATAATTGTTACCCTTTGTGCTATGCATAAAAAATCTTGTCCTAAAAACATTAGTTTACCAAAAATAATAATTAATATTTGACAAGTTCAAGTATTTCACCTAAAAATGTAGACAATTTGTCTCGACGCCATCTAGTGAGAGAGTTAGCACTTACAATGCCTTTCTCATATAAAATAAAGTTGGTTGTTTTCAGGTGAAAAATGTAACAAGCAGTAATTGTTGAATGAAACACTAGTAGATATTGAATAATTTCGCGGGTAGGAGATAAGCCGCCATAGCTCAGTGGTCAGAGCTGTCGACCGGAAATCGAAGGGACACGGGTTCGAGTCCCGTTGGCGTCATGTATCTTTTATCAGGAGATTTTTCAATGTGGATGAGTGTTTCAGGCGAACAATTATTGCTTGTAAAATAATTGCTTACTTTTTCTATTGGAGGAATTTCATATACCTAATTATCGTTTAGATATTAATAATAATAATATTTGGATGATTTATAAAACGCCGTTTTTGTGCAAAATTACCTCAAGGGCGCTGTTAATATTATCTTCAAATAACACATATTTTTTTAGGAACTTAAAAACTCAAAGCGTTCAAGAGAAATATGTTTAAAGTTGCTCAATACATAATTATATAACCGTGAAATTGCCGTAATCGTTACAAGGTTAGATATCATTGCGTATTACATTATTTATTGCAGATGGTTCAAGAAGTCGGGGGTGTTTGCGGAAGAAACCGGCATCGCTAATTGAAACCAATAATAATTCTTAAATACAGTAATGTCAAGATCGACAGTAAATTGTTAAGGCGATGCACTACGTCGTGTAATATTTTGAATCGAGCCGCCATCAATATCACTCCTTACGTAGATGGCGATAAGGTTTAAATTTCCGCTTAACACCATCCAGCTGTTTTGATTTATGCAAGAAAAAAACATGGCCAAAAAGTGCCTTTTATTTTATTTTGTGGATGTTCAGGCATAAATATTTAAATTTTTTCAGATCATTTTATAAATAACTTAATTTGCCACATTATACAATAAAACTATAACCGAAAATGGGTTCGTAAGTAGGAAATTTTGAACTTTAAAGCAGTTTTCATAGGCCTTATAAATTATTTTTTTCTGGGCTTATAAAAAGACTTATGTAAATAATACTCGATTATTTCAAAGGCCAAGATGTATTATACTCGCGGTATCTATCTAAAGCATCTGAAACATTTCTAGGGGACCACATTTTCAAACCAAAAACACATGATTTTGCATTACTACGTAGTGCATCGCCTTAAACGATGTAACTCTAAAACAGTCCAGTATTCTGCATAGGGTCTTGTATGAAAAACCGGTTCTGATTTTAATTATCTTCACGTGCCTGTTCCACAGTTGGTTTCCAAGGATATCCGGAAACACTTTGATGAGTTATTGTTAACAGCGCACAAGAGTCTTAAATGTTCGGAGCCAGTGGGACTATGGCATAACTATTTGGAGTGTAAACTAGTCCCAGTGAGAGGTCGTGCGTGAAAAACATCGTTCTGGTATCTTATTGAATCTTAGAATAATATAATATAATTGGAAAGTACATGGCTTAATATTTGTTCACCAAACACGGTTAAAGCCATTTTAAGCTGTCTTTCTCTTAATTTTTATTTTTAATAAATATTGAAAAGCAGTCCATCGATGCCAATATCAAACCTTGATATTTCGTTCCGTATATCTAAAAATCACAGATCTTCAAATGCATCGAAATACATAATCAAAAATATAATAATTTCGGTTGTCTTTGATGCGCGTTACTTACTCCAGAGTGGCATCTAGTTCAATGAACCAAATTTGTTTTGAACTTAAGTGTCATTTAAAAAATTGGAACTAATTGTGGGAAAATTCTAGACAAGCGACAAAACCGTTCTATGCGTCTGTCTGTTTGTGCGCTTAGTTCTTCTAAAATAAACAACGGATTTTGATATGGTTTTCTCTATCATTTGGAGAATTTCTTCCGGAAGGCTTATATATATAATACATGAATATTTTATTTATAGAAAGTAGAGAAAAGTCGAGTAACGCCGGGTACACGTCAGTTAGTTATTTCCCTTTTAGGTAATTAATCTTTTCAAGAATTCAGGCTATCAATGGGCTGCGATAGTCAGAAAACAAATATATTGTATGTAATCCGATTTTCATTTTTTTTTCTTTTGTTTCGTTCTATTTTTAAAAGTTATCGCATTCGTAGTCTGTATTTAAGAGACGGGCAATCTGTCATTGCGCAAGATATACGCAAAGAGATTACATTTTACACGCTATAAACGTGATGCGGCAAAGTCGGCGCCATTGTGATGACGAAATGATAATAATGAATAATGACTAAATTCACCAAGGTCACAATGTGTCAAAAGAAATTATTAATATTTTCGACTAGGCGGTGTCAGGTGCTAGTTCGATTCTCCAAAAAAAATGGTTTAATTTAATTAAATTCAAAAATAAAACCACAAGTTAATCGCTACGTTTGGTGACTAAGCAGGAGTGTCCGGGTTCATATGAGCCTTGACAAGGTATTACACACCTTCTGTGTGGCGGGCCGGATCGTAAAATGCACAGTTGATGTAGACCTTTTGACCTCTGTAGCCGGATTCTCTCGACCCATCGCCTTGCATCGCAGTGGGAAGGATTGATTCATACGTTTATTACTCCTGGACGTACCGATCCCCAGATTCCTAACCACCTCTCATATTTTGTTCCTTCCCAGAACTACCTCTCTGTCCTTTTAGTCGAATAAGAAGATCTGTGATGTATGGTAAGTAGGTTGAATAGTTAATCGGTGGATGGCGGTAGACATAAAGCCTATGCCAGGACCCACCAGATGACGCTAGTGTATAGCAGGTACTAGCGATAGATATTATCGGCAAGCCAAGCATCTTCGCGCTCAGACATTTACCTACCCTCGGGTAACGAATAGTTGTAGCTAGTCAGACAGGTTATTATAACGTAAATAAACAGTATTATATTAAGAACCCTTTACTGATTATAAGAGTTCCTAACACCCGAAGTCTGCTTAAGTAAAGGCAGATATAACAAGATCGGAACATGATGTATGCAAGCAATGCATCTGTGTGAGCACTGCGTTTGTATCAACTCTAGGGGCCAAAGCCAATATTATAACATCCACATTCAAATGCAACGATCCTTTGATCAATGAAATGAAAAATAATCTCATATTCAAAAATGAATTCTTCAAAGAACGCAATTAAGTTGGTATTAATAAAGCATACAGATCATAATCGTATGCAACAAACCAGTGCACTTCCTTCTATTGTGTTCTGCGACGAAGGACATCGCTGAAAGTGTTAATTACAAATAATCTTCGATTGTCTATACTCAATAGCAGGGGCGCGAAACCTTTTGAATCCACGAAATGATTAAATTTTGATAAAAAATATATGTACTGAAAAACAACGAAGAAAAGCTTCCCCCCCACGTTTTCAATGTGTACTGGAAAATTGATAAATGATCAAAGTGAATCGATTCATGATAGATTACGGTTACATCCAAATTGTTAAATGTAATCGAATCGATATTCAAATACACGGAAAAATGAGTATGGCTGATTCATTAAAATCCTGTAAAAAAAGTTATGGCAAGCCATTTCCTAATAAAATATTAGTCCATTCAGAATATATCGGAACACTTAATCATGCAGCGACTTTTCCTGATAAATATAATGACGAAATGCGACAATATTAGAATTTTATGAACACGTGTTCCGAGATCCTCATAAAACATTCGAGTTTTGCTGGTAGTTTCTTAGGAAACCTGTCGATTCATTCGTTAAAGACCTGCAGTCCCGTTTTTAACAGGAATACGAATAATAATTTAACCAGATTTTTCATAAATTAGCAGTAAGTTAGTAGTTTAAAATAAGTTAATTTAATGAAATTTTGTGTTCGTTTTCGTTTATTTAAATTAGTTTTCTTTTAGTGTTATTTTAAGACGATCAATTGCAGACAGCAAAATTTTAAAAAAATTAAATGATTATTACTTTTGTATAAATGATAACGTTATATTGAAATTGAAACAGTTTTGGAAATAATCCATTAAAATATCCCAAGGTCCTGTTCAAAATGTTGTCATCTACCTTGTTCCTGAAACTTCCTAAAACTATCTACCTACGCCAGTAATTGTACAGACATGTTATTGTAACACACATGTCATATGGTTTATCAAAATATTATCGTGGCAAAACTAAGATCATTTTGCATCTCTCGCATATTCGCCTTCGAACTCAAATCAATTTTTCAATCATGCATCACTCATAATACGTGAGTGTAGTTTCGTGGTTTAGTGCCATCCATTACAAAATTGAGGTGTGCATCTACAAATTTTAAGTGATCCATGCGATGGGATTTTTCAAGAAACAACAATCAAAATGTAAAGCTTTATACATCTCTCCCCATTTTCCCAGTGATTTTAACCCGAACGAATGAACTTCTATTTTTATTTACAGTCCATTTAACTGGCATTCGAGTATTAAACAGATACAGTATAAATAAATGAAGCAAGTTTGATCAGAACGCCAAAATTTATTAGAATTAAGTAAATTTAGAAAAAAATGCGAAAAACCGAAACACAATCAAGGAATCAACGAAATCGTGCAAAAGATTTCGCACCCCTAACCAACACCGATAGTTTTGAATAATAAGGTCTAGGTTAGGAGAAAACCCACGCCGAAATCAGAGGACGACTAGTCTCACAGACGATAATAACTAATAACACACAGTATATGGAGTAAGGTCAGAATGGTAGATGATGTACGCGAAATATGGAGATGTACATTGCATATAGAAGATGCTTAGTACGGTCTGTCATTGTAAACAAAATGGACGGCGCTGTGATAGCTTAAATGGTGTTAAATGACAACACGCTGTCCTAGTTCTTGTATGTTCAGTAGACATTTTTTTGCAAAACTGAGTTATGAATGCCAATATGTACATTAGCCTATTAATGAAGTTAAAAAAAAACATATTTTTTGGTTTTTAAGTGATATTTTAAGCATTTTTCGAGTGCCAATATCCACTCACGGAATAATGTTTCAGTTCTTATTTGTTCAATCTCCTGGATATTGAACATTCAAACACTCAAAGTTGTGAATATAATATTTTTTAAAAAGAAGAATTTTTTTAAATTTGCCTGTAAAAACAAAAAAAACGTCTCATGTAAAATTTGCTAAATGGTCTATTGAACATACAAGAACTAAGGCAGCGAACACGTAGATGGTTGAAAGGAAAAATAATATAAATTTAAAAAGACCTTATTCTTTTTACATTAGCTCCATACAGGAGGTCCTGAGGAAAATAGTTCCTCCCACAGGGCCTATGTCATCTTTGGGGATGCTGTGTGGAGGGTCTTTTTATGAAAGGAAGGACGGGAAGTTCTGGGAAAGAAAAAAGTACTAGGTGGTTAGGAATCTGGGGTCAGTATGACGGAATACATCGCTCCTAAAGCGGTGCAGCGCAAGAGTCCGCCTGGAGAGGTCAAAAGGAAGGCCTCCCTCAACCAGTCACTCGATCCGGCCCGCCATGCAGCCGGTGGGTACACGCAACCGCCGCCATCCCCCGGAAAAACTTCACTCCCTGAACCCGGGCATCCCTGCTAAGCCACCAAATATAGTGAATCACTTTGGGTAACTTATGACAGAGGTTTTGATTATCCAAAAAAAAATGTTTCCCGATGCGGCGGTACGCGTACCCGCATCCCAAATTCATATTTATAAATTGCATGGAAAAACCTTTTTATTTGTTTTTTTTTTAATATTTCCCGATGTTCTGGAAAGTATTACGCTTTACGCTCCGATAACTTCAGCAGAGCTAGACAGCACAGGCTTTTTATTTGTCCAAGAGGCAGAACCAACCTACCTATGATTATGCCTTTTGGGAGAATGACTACACTCAAACCACCTTTCTTCTGAGGTCAACAGTTTTCAGTTAAACTTCAGTGACTTCAAGATTGCAAGAAATGTGTTTGAACTCAAGGCTGCCTCTACTGATGTTAATAATGAAATGATTTTAATAGTAAATTTTGTGAAATGTAATCGAATTCACTGTTTTCACAATAAATAAAATAAAATGTATATATTATTATAGGCGTTGCTCGACTTTTCTCTAATTTCAATGAATATAATATCCATGTATTATACAGGGTTTTCCAATAAGAGGTGTTATTTTGAATAGCCCGCTATTTCGGTAGATGTTACTTTTGAAGCTGTCATTTTTGACATTTGACAAGTAGAAACTACGCCATTAATAAAAATGGAACGATACACGCTTCACCAACGCATTCAAATTATTAAAATTCACTTGAGTGAATCAAATGCAAATCATCTTGAGTGATGAGGCCCATTTCCACCTCGGTGGCTTCGTCAACAAGCAAAATTGTCGCATCTGGGGCTCGGAAAACCCAAGAGTTATTGTTGAAAAGCCTCTCTATCCTCAACGTGTGACTGTTTGGTGCGGTTTATGGTCCGGCGGAGTCATTGGACCTTACTTTTTCGAAAATGAGGCTGGAGCAACAGTTACGGTGAATGGAATCTCTATCGAGAGATGATTAATGATTTTTTATGGCCGGAATTGGAAGGTATTGATCTGGCCAACGTTTACTTTCAACAAGACGGCGCTACGTGCCACACAAGCAGCGAAACCATTGATCTTTTACGATTGAATATCAAAATAACACCTCTTATTGAAAAACCTGTACTTACGTAAAAACTGATTAAATGTAAACTGTCGATTTCCCGAAAATGAATAAATAAATAAATAAAGAGACAGATCAAATAAAAGCGCACTTATAGTAATTACAAAAAAAAATAAAAATAATTAAGTGGGGAAAAACTGAGTTATGCTATTTTTCCTGTCTATTGTAAATTTGTTTAATTCGAAATTCGAACATAGCCCCACATTTGAATCTACTATATTTTGCTCTAAAATCTGTGTTGCCGTAGTAATGAAAAATGTATAGATTTATTTTATTAAATATTTAGAATTTATTGACGGACTGTACATGTACATACGTGACGTGGTGAGTGTTGATGTGTGGTGATGATTTACCCGTATTACTGGTGCAAAACTAGATTAATTGCGTGTGATATCATCGCTATTATTTGTTGCTAAATCCTCTACTTACGATTATTTGCTTACAGTTGATTGAGTGTGGTTACTTCATCGGGTCTACAATCGACACAGCTATTGTTTGAGACGATTATGTTAAAGAAAGATTATATTATAATTAAATTTTAATTTTAAAAGTACTACTTTTCAGGAACATTTTTCGTTTCACAAACGTTCGGAACCAGAGGGACTGTGCAATCTCCAATTGGAGTATTTATTAAGGCAGAAGGGAGTGTGAAAGGGAAGGAAAGTTGGAAATTACCTGGCTGTTCAGATCTGGTCACAAACACGACTAAAGCCGTTTCAAGTAGTGTTTCGATTCTGAATGATGGTCTTTCATCGGGGCGATATCTACTGTAAAGTACCTATATATATACCATACAGGGTGTTACGAGACGTACTTGACTTACATGAATTAGCGATTCCTAAAAAAAATGTAGTATCCAGTGCCTTTTTTTAATTCACCTATTTGAATTTAGATTTTGTTTTCGTGAATAAATTAATTTAAATCTTGGAAGTGGAAAATAACTCACTTCCCGACATCCGATCGAGCTGAAACTCGGCATATAGACTCGTTGTCAACAATCGTTGTCATTCATACCCGAAAACAAAAGTGAAATCTAAAAAGATTTATTTAAAAATACATCATCTTGCACGCGGAAAACATTGTACGCACTTAATAACTCTTAATTAATAGAAATTTAAATCATACGCAAAACCAAGCATGAAAATTAGAACTACATTTTTATGTAGACAGTACCTAGTAGTTTATTTGTCTTAATTTACTGTTGATAAATTGGACCCAGCATGGAAGCGAATTGGCTCTTTTCATGCTTCGACTGTAACGCCGCATGCTGTATAGTATTTGCATACTTGAAACTATTTAATAAAAAAAAAACTGTGCACAATTAGATACTATTTAGCAGAAAAAAGATGATAAAATTAACGTCTTTAGTTAGTAATTAACGGCTAAATAAAGAGAAAATTAGCTTTTAGTCTTGCGTAACAGTCAAAATTGCTAGTGTTTGGCGTTCCATTATCTCTACCTTTGCTAGATAGAAGTTTATTTCATATTTGTAATAAGCATTTACTTTGTGGCTCGTCATAATTTACAATAAAAGATATAAATTTGTTTTAGACCACTTTAATTTTAATTGCACTCTACCGGTTTCGGAAGCTCCCTTCCTTCGTCACGAGAATATTAAAACTAACCTATTATACAAAATATTGACAGATATATTACACAAAAAATATAATTTAGGTTTTTGAGTAGGAGGTTAACAAAGGGGGACGGGAAATTGCGGGAATTCCGGCAATAACAGAGCAGTTTACTGGAAATATATCTAAAATGGGACTGAGACGCGGATAGTGAATTTGTTTTATACTATTTACAGATGAATTAAATGTGAAAGTATCATAAATAAATGTCAATCTCGAAAAGTATAAAATGTCAAAAAAATAGGAATCAAAAGTTCTGTAAAGTATAATTTCACAAATATTCTTGCTATTTCTGCAATCATCCGTGCATTCCGTTTCTATTTTTGTTTGCCCTGCAACGTGAGTTTCTGCAGCTGAACCGGAAGCAGTACTTCCGGTGATAACGAAAGGAGGCTTTAATTCAACCCGTACGGCCTTACCGTTTACCTCGGTCTAATTATTCTCAACTGTGATAAGATCGGAGCGAATTTACCTTTGGTATTTTGTGACCTTTGCGAATTTAAAACACACATAACTGCAATTTATTATTGTCCCTAAGGGTATTAAGTATTTACAGAGAAAATAAAACACACGTTACATCAGTTGAAGATTCATTCCTAATCATAACGTTGCTTGAAATGGCATTAGTAGTTTTGGTGACCAGATCTGAAGAACGAGATTCTTCCCAACCTTCCACTTTCCATATCTTTCCATTCCTCAACTTTTAACCTCACAACACACCCCATCAATTGGGGATGCCATAAACCCACTCGCTCAGGCCAGTCGGTAGCAGTTGGTTGGGATTCATGTGCGGTATTCATATAAAAATCTAAATAAAAACTGTTCGATATGTCGATCCAAATTGAAATCACTATCGCTTCGAAATAGCTAGGAAAATTCTATTAATTTCCGCTTCTTAATACACTTTCTGCAACGTGACCGGTTATAATTTTCCCAGTCCATATTTAAAATTTTCCTTACCAAAATGTCTTCAGGCAAAACAATCTCTGCCAAAATGTTCCTAGTTATTGGTAGCCCAGTGGAAAGATCTCAAATAGATAACCCAATAATAATCAATAAATCGGCTATTCGTCGTCACTAAACGTGGCGAATTTTTTTTTACTTCGTGAAATCCCGAAGTATAGGATAGAAGGATAGGTTCATGCTGAGTTTGCTGACTGACTGTGCCAATATGACTTTTTACTTGTTTCTATTGGGAACATTTTTACTGGAAACATTTGAATTGGGGACACTTTTACTGGAAACATTTTGACAGGGATCATTGTTACCAGGAACGTTATTACCTAGAACCTTTCTATAAGCCTTTGACTAAAAAAAGACCCCTGGGTGCCTTTATATGCAGTGCTTCGCAGATGTTCGTAGAGGAAATGGTGCATGGATTCGCTACTTTGATTCGCCACAGAGCAGTCGGGACGAGTCAGCGCTACCGGAAATCGGAAAACACTTTCGTCCAGGCCGTCGCCCAGATGCAGGGCGCGCCCCTACACCACAAATGGAGAATTTCACACAAGCCATCGTAGTACAAGTACTATTTTAACAATTTTAATTGACACACGTTCAATTTTATACCATGTAATCACTATGCAATTCATTTATATGTATGCTTATATATGGCAGACTGATTATTGCGCTCAGTGCTTTTCAGTTGAATTAAATAAACATTATTATTATTTATTGGACAAATTTGGATTTCAAGCACTTTTTACTATCAATCTGAACAGAAGATACCCAGTTTTGTCCAGGGACTAATTTAGATATAAAAGCAAACAAATATTTGAGGTTAGTTTCAATATCACCAATGAATTTTACCGATCAATTTCTTCTTCTTGGAGTAACTTCTACTCTCTGCAGCGTGACATATAAAGGTAAAACAGCGTGAAGACATGCAACATTTAACTGAGCAAGATATCATTATCTTCTCGTGTCGCGTGACTATTCAAATACGTATGATTATTTCAATTTTTAAAACTGTTTTAATATTCTTGGTGGAATTCCAGTGTTATAAATTATTATCATTGTTTTAAAAAGGGAAAATTTTAATTATGTAAATGGCAACACCATGGGCAGTTCGGTCAATAAACGAGGGCGGTTTCGGTGTCGGTCAAAAATTGGCCAAAACTTCAACTCAGTCAAAACCTGCGTTGTTGATGTGTAGGTTCACTTTTTGCTTAATCAGGCGCCCGTATATGCCTCTAGATTAACTTTAATATTATTTTGAAAGAAGCCATTATATAAAAATTGTCTTAAACTCCAAAGCTTAAAATATTTTTTTTTATTTTTGTCTAACTTTTTCGTTTTAATTATTAGTTATCGTATTGCTTCTGTCTAACATAAAGGCCATTAAAAACTAGACCGACTTGTTAACAATGTTGTTAATAACTCTTTTTAGGGTGAATTGCCTAATACAAAAAAAAATAGTTAGTAGTTCTAAGATATTTGTATTTTTTTAAATTCCTAGTTAAATTACCTACAGCATACATTAAAGTAGGTACTGTTACATAACAACGAACCAAAAAGCGCTAAAATTAAACCAATTAAATTCATTTTACTGTGCATTTTATATGAATTTATGTCATTTTAGCAACTGATCGAAATAAAACTCGGCAGATGGACTCGTTGTTGATGACAATGCATTCTATCAACTTTTAGTGGCAATCACGTACGCATACACGGACATTTCTAAGAAATTGGATAACATTACAGAAGTTAATACACGATATAAACATCGGTCCTACCCGATCGGCATTCGGCAAGGTTGTTGGCGCGGTTGCCTCCAGTCCCTGGGAAGGAAGGTAAAATCCTCAGTCAAACCAAGTTTGACTGTTTTAGTTCAAGAGCGAGTCCCTGTCAAACCAAAAAAAAATCGAGAAAGAAATTGGCTACTAGCCGGCCCAAGAGATAGCATAGCTAGGTCGAAAATTGAAAATAGATGTACTGTTGTAATAAAAAACGGGTTGAATATTTTTTATCACATTTATAAATAAGTTTTGGTTTCGGTTTCAGCCGAAACTAGAACAGAAGCCGAAATGCAGTTTCGGTTTCGGCTGAAAATCTTGTTTCGGTCTGTCACTAGCAACCATCCCTTTGTGAAGAGGAAGCTACAAGCCAAAAATGTGTATATTCTTGGTATACCTCATATCCTAGGCAATAGGCATTAAAATCGCTTAAAAACGGAGTCTAGAAATGTTCGATTTCAAGCAAAAAACTGTTTTTTATTTATTTTGTAAATAATTTTATAAGAAAGCAAAAAAGTTAATCAAGTGAAACTGTCACAGATAATCTTAGTTATAACACTGTATTTTTTAAATGTTGTTTCCTTTATGCGTTCATACATTTCTATTGAAAAAAAAAAATTGTAGTTTGCATTTATATTTTTTAATGAGTAATTTATTTTTTATATTTGTATTCTACTCAAGCGAAGCGATAGGAAAACTTTCAATTTATCTAAAGCATATTTTTTGGTATTCATAATGTACACCGATTCGTTATAAAGATTAATCAAAATTATCATCTTCTTTAATGATATACTACATTTATGGGCATAACCTACAAAATATGTTGTTTTTTAAGTTGTTCCTGCAGGAGTCATTTACCCCTACCAATGCGTCAAAATATGATCGACGATCAAGCTATCTTTTATGAATTAACTACTAATGCGCGGGTAGGGCGTCCTCAATACGGGAAAAACCACCATCAAAGTGAACGATGAAAACGTAAAAGGGAAGCGATTTTTCTCCTGTGATCGCATCGACAGATTATAAATTAATATAACGACGGGCGGTCGTGAAAGGAATACACTCCCGGTGTTAGGAGTGACGTGGGACGTCCATTAGGTTTTTAAAGCTAGGTAGGTACAAGGGAAAATATGGCGTTCGTAGTGGATTAAAATATAGGGTTTTCCAATAAGAGGTGTTATTTTGAATAGCCCGCTATTTCGGTAGATGTTACTTTTGAAGCTGTCATTTTTTGACATTTGACAAGTAGAAACTACACCATTAATAAAAATGGAACGATACACGCTACAACAAAGCATTGAAATGATTAAAATTCACTTGAGTGAATCAAATGCAAATCATCTTGAGTGATGAGGCCCATTTCCACCTCGGTGGCTTCGTCAACAAGCAAAATTGTCGCATCTGGGGCTCGGAAAACCCAAGAGTTATTGTTGAAAAGCCTCTCCATCCTCAACGTGTGACTGTTTGGTGCGGTTTATGGTCCGGCGGAGTCATTGGACCTTACTTTTTCGAAAATGAGGCTGGAGCAACAGTTACGGTGAATGGATTGCGCTATCGAGAGATGATTAATGATTTTTTATGGCCGGAATCGGATGGTATTGATCTGTACAATGTTTACTTTCATCAAGACGGCGCTACGTACATTTTCAAAGAAAGCAAACACTCTGTGGCTTGAAATTATAATTAAATAAGTCTATTTTATTTGACTGACCGTAGCGAAGTTCTGTTTTAATTCGATTATTTGAATTTTCATCTGTTTGTTTGTTACGTTCCGGTTTCGGTTTAAGATGGTGGCCGTTTTCACGGTTCAAAAAAGATTATTTTATCAAATGTGAAATCGTCGTACTTATTAATTAAGTAGGTAGGTACCTACTAAAAAATGTTATGATTTCAGAGGAAATTTTGGTTTTGATTTAAAACAAGTGACAATAGAAAACTTTTTTGGACGCGAGGTCTACTAATGTTTATAGAATTACTACTTAGGTATATTATTGTCTTCAAGAAAGTTGGGTCTAACCGAAAATAGTTGGTACATAATATTTATGAATGCGAACTTACTAATAAAGTGGTTTAAAACAAAATATCGTCTTGTTGTAACTAATTTTTGAGTCATTATGCCGTGTTGCCCTTTCTCCTTATTTAGCCAACGTTTCGGACGGCGTTACAGTATGCATCTTCAGGGCAGATCGTGAGGCTGAAGAGAGTGGGGAATATGAGGGTTGGGTTGGGTTAGCTTAGGTTAGGATCTTTCTAGTTACCAAACACGGATAAAGCCATTTCAAGTAACTTTTCGATGCGAAATGGTGATAATTCACCAGGGCGATACTGAGAGTATCTAACACTCTGGAAAAATAATGTCAGATTTCTACTTAAGGCCCCGTAGTAAGCGTTCAGAGATGGTTTGAAAGGGAGATATGTAAATACGAATATTAGAGGGAGCGCGCTAATATAAAAAAAAAAAAAAACAATAAAGCGAAAACGGTGAAAATATTTAATAAAAAACGACTCGTTTGAAATAGAGCAAAAATCTTTCTTCAAATGCTTTAGTAGCATTTAAAGATACACTGTGATTTTTTCATGCCTGTAACATATTAAATAACAGAACAAAACGTGTTTTTAATCATTTACTTTGTGAGTTTTTTCTATCGAATAACAAATGTGTAGATATTATCTTAAAAAAATAACATATATGTTTTTTAGAACTTAGAAACTTAAAAAGTTTAAGAGAAACTTGTTATAGATCGGTAGAAATTGGAACTTGGGAATTAACTCTCCTAATAACTTTTATTTGCCTGTAAACTAAATAAACATTTCTGTATTCAGTGGCACTTTTACCGCATAAATAAAAACAAAATTATTTGTTAAATACACTATCCATAGTACAGAAGTGAAGGTAAATTAAATGGGGTGGTTTAACTACAGGGGTGCAGTCCTTCGGGGTGCGGCAGGACTTTGAACTCATTACTCGCCTAACTAGCTGTCTAAAATCAACCCTCTGTAAAAAAAATAGACTCCACCGATGCAATGAAAGGGATAGGTTATTCACTAATGTATGAGTCACGATATGAACAAGGAGGGTAGGATTTTATATCAGACTGAAATGAAAAATGCTGCTCCTGATTATTATCGATAAAAGTACGATGGCAAGGTAGACGTAAGGGTCAATGATTTGTTTAGGGGTGGTAAAGCTAGCCTGTACTGTAAATATGGGAAGAATTTATTTTTTTTAAATCAGATTTCCTGATAAACTTTTAGGAAATTACGAATATATTATCATGATGTCGGAAGAACACGTGAAAATTTGAATATTTTTGCAAGGCAAAACAAGGCGATTTGTGTAAGTTCGGGAGGTCAAGAAGCTCGAAAAAAAGCATTTTTAATTGTCAATTTATTTTATTTTTTTTATTTCGACATTCACAGTTCACTTAAAATATCTTGGTAATTTCGTCCGAATTGAAAATAATTGTGCTTGATCCTTAGTAATGATGTAGGTATGAGTAATAATAACAAAAAAATACTAAACAGGAGGAAGAAAGTGTGTGGAGAGATGAAGAGAAAAAAAATTAAGTACTCGAAAGCTCACGAATTGTAATCGACTATTAATAAAAGTTTAATGAAAAATTAAGTGCAAATACTTTTAAAATGTTTTATCACGGCTAAAGTTTCAAATGTCCGGAGACTATGTTCACACTGGTTGGGGAATATCGTGTGGCTGAAGGGATTGGGGAAGGTAAGGAGATGGAAAAAAACAAATTTGGTAAGTATCTACCTCGTGCTATTTAGATCTGGTCACCAAACGCGGCTAAAGCATTTCAAGCAAGGTTTAAATTCTGAATGGTGGTCTTTCACCGGGGCGTTCCTGGACTATCTACCAGTGTAGTGCGATCGAGAAAATATGCCATATCAAGTCAACCAAAACCACTCTTGGTCTAAACTTATTTGTACTGTAGGTAATCAAAACTATTGTCTATCTACTCGAATAGTGCTTAAAAGCGGTTGTTGAAATGGATTGTTTATGTCTCTCCGCACAGGAGGAGAAGTCAAAAATTCGAAGGTGTTGCAACTAACTAAGCCTAATAAAATGGAGTTCAATTTTATCCCAGTATGTTAAGTTTTTTTTAACCTCTTGCGGCCACATTGTTAAGAAATTACAATACATCGACCCCGTATCTCTTTCCAGTGCTAAGATAATGCGTAATAACGAAACCTATATATATACAAGCATCCAAATGTATAAAAGATTAGGTATATATAGTAAATAGTGTATTACTCACCCAGCCGGGTAGGCCACAATATCCGAGTTGGGGTCCGAGCAGAGCGCCGCATTGCTGGTAACGGTGAGGCCGAGGACAGTCTCTAGCTTGATCTGTAACAAATAACAAACACCACTGTTAGTAAGTACAATCTTCCTCCCCCTCTCCACTTCTTTCAGCCACACAACATTTCCCAACCCCGTGATTACATCTTGCAACTGCGGGCAGTAATTTCATCTCACCGGGAATCACATAAAATATAACACGATATGCAAATAATTAAACTATGTTAGAAGAAGTCGGGACACCCGAGGAAGACATGGCACGATCGAGTGATTCAAACACAAAAGAGAATGAAGCGAGGAGTATGTGCCGAGACATAGTTGTGTGGCGGTTCATTCTCTCTGCCTATCTAATCCATTCAAGATCTCAAGGTTACTTAATCTTCCATCTTACATTTCCCGGCTAAGCTAACCTTAGCTACGCTAACATAACCTAGCCTAACCTAACCTAACCTAACCTAACCTAAGCTAAGCTAAGCTAAGCTAAGCTAAGCTAACCTAACCTAACCTAACCTAACCTAACCTAACCTAACCTAACCTAACCTAACCTAACCTAACCTAACCTAACCTAACCTAACCTAATCTAATCTAATCTAATCTAATCTAATCTAATCTAATCTAATCTAATCTAATCTAATCTAATCTAATCTAATCTAATCTACTCTAATCTAATCTAATCTAATCTAATCTAATCTAATCTAATCTAACCTAACCTAACCTAATCTAATCTAATCTAATCTAATCTAATCTAATCTAATCTAATCTAATCTAATCTAATCTAATCTAATCTAATCTAACCTAACCTAACCTAACCGAACCTAACCTGATGTCACCTACCTCGGAAAAGCCGATCGAATGTTCACTATGAGGTATTTGGCGAATATAAACATGAAAATCGACAGAAAACTGAGAAAAATAGGAAATTGCTAATTTATTAAAAATCTCTCCAAATTATTCGTAATCCGGATAAAAACGGGATCGCAGGACGTTTACTGATAAACTTTTATTAAAGTGAATATCAACATATCGGAACACGTATTCATGCACCTAGCTTTGTCTTGATAACATGTAATGAGGAAATAAGATACACAGATGGGGCCTTAAACAGTCGGCGATGTGTGAATGTGGTGCGGTGCAGACCACCGAACATGTGGTCAACGAATGCCCGCTCCATTCATTCCCCGGCGGGATTTATGAGGTTCAGATGGCGACGCCTGAGGCCCTAGAATGGTTCGCTGACCTAGATGTCCCCCTCTGACCCGTAAAGTAAACTCCGAAAATTATCACAAATTTTGTTCTATTATTTAAATATTATAGGCATGAAAACATTCACAGTGTATCTTTAAATGTAACTAAAGCATTTGACATTTGAGATTTTTGCTCTATTTCAAACGAGTCGTGTTTTATTATATATTTTCACCATTTTTGCTTAATTATTATCAACTTTAATATTAAACTCTAATAATATTTCTATTTACATATCTCCCTTTCAAAACATCTATGAACGCTTACTACGGTACCTTAAGGGCCCGCTTTCCGCGTAAAGAATTTAGATTTGGGCAACACCCACAAAATTTAGTGTTAAAAGAATCCGACAGAGGTGTCTGAATTCGTATTAGGAATAATTTTGGGGATTATGAAATTAAATTACCGACATCTATTGCAATTTTAGAAAAACAGAACCATTTTTAGTTAGCACCGACCTTAGAGTAATAATGCACCGACCAAATGAGAAGGAAGTCGAAATGAAGATGGTTCTCAAAATATGGGTTTTATTACGGATTTAATTAATTATTTTTTTTTTTAATTTTACAAAAAACATTTACGAAAGTTATTTGTATAGGTATAAAAATTACTTTACTTTACTAAAATACTATTCTCACTTTTATAAAAGTAATTTATAACTTTTATAAAATCAATAAATATATTTTTACATCAATAAGGTTTTAAACTTTTTTACTCGAAAACTATCTTAAAACGTTGGAATTCCAAAAAAAGTTTTTTTTTCTTTTTTACTTGTACTATCAATTAGAATCACCTCCCGAAGTTTGTGCACTTTACCCCCGACATCTTGTATAATATGCGCAATATAATATTTATACACGTGTAATATCTACTTTTGTACATTTATATAAATTATATACACGTTTACATTTTTATGCTCATCAAATTTATTATATTATAAAGATAGATAGAAAGATCCTTAGTGCTTCCTGAGGACTTACAAATCAGAAGACTTTTTTGTAATTATTTATTTATTCATTTAAACAATTCAATAATTATAAAGAGTAATAAAACATGTAAGCAACATAAAATTACATTCTAAAATGTGAAAGGGGCTCTATTTATTTACATTTTTATGAAATTACTACTTTTAATAGTTTTAAGCTTTCAGTGAACTTTCAATTTTATTTTTAACTTCTCTAAATATTATTTGTTTAAATCGTCAAATATAATTTAATCACAAACACAAGATTCACTCAAAATGAAAGATTGGTGGTTCTGAAATGTTCCCATAAATACGGTGAAAGAACCCTAAACTATAAACTTATTACCCTAAACATGCTTCGAGCGAAATGCGGATCTGGAAACCTTATCGTCAATCTGAGCAAAACATACCATGAACGTCAATATAGCAACAGCCTTTGTTCTGCTGCAGTTTCATTAAATGCCGAGAGATCCGTTTACAGTCTCCAAAAAGCAATACTGGGGCACAACCCTAGAAGCAAAGCTAAATGATTGGAATACAGAAAGATAAAAACACACCATTGTCAAAAATATCTTGGCCGTAAATGATTAAATAAAATTAGATTTATTCAGGAAGGCAAGCTATCGATCAAATGATTTGCGAATTCGGAAAAACCGTTATTATTGAGGTTTTATTGATGTTTTGTTTCTCCCGATTTATTCGTATAACCCATTAGTCTACATAATTATCTAGCGGGTTTTCCATTACTTGTGCACTTATGTTAATGTATTTTATGACCGTCTTTGTGTTGCTTATATTTGTATCATGTTGTCTCCCTCTATATTTTGTTATATATATGCACACATTATGTACTTCTTGTTTAGTATTAATTTGTACCCTGATGATGCTTAAGTAAAGCGAAACCGGTCGGTTCTTAAATTAATAAATATCGTGGTTTTAAAACAAAAAAGTATTTTATTTTATTAAATTATATTCCCCACAGTTTCAGAACTTTCAATAGCTTCTTTCGCTCGCATGTTCATTATTATTCTGAATTCCACGTTCGAGTATTGTTATTTGAAACAGATGGCCCGTATATTATTATTACATATTATATTATATTTCGGACATCGTTGCATTGTGAATTAATAAGAACTTGCCCTGTAATTTCTAATGTTTTGGAATTAGTTTTATTTCCCAAAGTACGTATTCTGAAAAAAATAAAATAAAATTTTTTATAACTTTTTACTACACAATACATAAATAAAAATAATAATTAATTTTTATAATAAATTATCGTTTATCGTATTCTGAAAAAAATAAAATAATAATTTTTATAACTTTTTACTACACAATACATAAATAAAAATATGAATTATTAATTTTTATAGTAAATTATCGTTTATAATAAATATAAGCTTATAAATCAAAAATTGTATTTTTTTCTTCTCACCTATTAGATAGGATATAATTTTATGAGATATCATTTTTTCTTTGAAATACGGGATATCTTTCGTGTATTTCCCATCTTTGAAAAAACAATATTTATTAACTCATAAACTTTACACGCGTAAAAATTATCTTTATAGATTCAAATATTTGCACGTAATCGCACGTCTGTAGATCATAGAACGTTGAACGACATGTCTGCCCCCAAAGCCCTCGAGTTGGCGAATGAACTTTTCAAAGAAGATAGGTTAATCTTCAAGTCGGAGCGAGCGCGCTATAATAAATATGATTTAAAAGCAATAGGCGTAAGCGACAGCTGTGAAAATGTTTAATA
Source organism: Hesperophylax magnus (assembly GCA_026573805.1). Taxonomy (NCBI): domain Eukaryota; kingdom Metazoa; phylum Arthropoda; class Insecta; order Trichoptera; family Limnephilidae; genus Hesperophylax; species Hesperophylax magnus. Next base: position 2,533,456 of record JAIUSX010000184.1, on the reverse strand, counting down.
AATCACGGCGTATTTCAAAAATAGCAAAAATCACTTTTGGGGTCTATTGAGTAGCATTAAAAGAAGCATTGTGATTTTTTTCATACATATAACTTGTAAAATAACAGAAATAAACGTGTTAATAATATTTTTCGGAGCATACTTTGCGATTTATTTCTATCGAGGGAATTTCAAATAATTACCGTTTCGGCTTTTGGAACAAATAGATACTATCTTAAAGAATAACATATATTTTTTTAAGAGCTTAAAAACTTCAAAATTTTAAGGAAAGTATGTCGGAAATTGGATGAAATTCGAATAGTGGGCCCTTAACACCAGCCGCCTGTTTTGCAAGAAAAAAACATCGCCAGGTGTATTTTATTTTACTTTTCGAAGTTTATGCACAAATATTTAAAAGTTTAACGATAATTTTCTAAAGAACTTAATTTGCCACGTTATACAATAAAACCATAACCGAAAGGTGGTTAAGAGGAAGCTACAGGCCAAAAATGTGTATATTCTTGGTATACCTTACATCGTAGGTAATAGACATTAAAATCGCTTGACAAACGGAGTCTAGAAACGTTCGATTTCAAGCACAAAACTGGTTTTTATTTATTTTGTAAATAATTTTAGAATAAAGCAAAAAAGTTAGTCAAGTGAAACTGTCACAGATAATTTTAGCAATAATACTGTATTTTTAAAAGTTGTTCCCTTTATGCGTTCATACATTTTATTGAAAAAATGTTTTCATTAGTAGTTTGCATTTATATTTTTTATCGAGTAATGTATATATTTATTTTGTATTCTACTCAAGCGAAGCGATAGGAAAACCTTCAATTTATCTAAAGCATATTTTTTGTATTCATAATGTACACCAATTCGTTATAAAGATTAATCAAAATAGTGATTTGGCAACTAGATTTTTTCTAAGGCCAAGATGTGTTCTACTCGCAGAAAATTACAGCATCTAAAATATTTTCAACTAACCACTCGAACGATCGCGCGTCAAAAAACTTTTTTCTCCGATTGCTCGCGGTTTTTTGGCGACGATTTTGAATATTTTCCGCCAACATTAAAAAAATCAAACCTCCGAATTTTAATACGGAAACATAAAACTGATTATAGTGCTATACAGCCAATGAATTCACCTATATTTTAATAATTATTCTATATTTTTAGAATTGATAGATAAATTATTAAAAAATCTTAAACTTTATAAATGCGCGAAATTTGCGTTTTTGTGATTTGAAATTGCCGCCAGTGGCAGTTTTAAAAATCTTTATTGAATATTTTCTACGTTTTTATGTTCTCTATGGCCTGTTTGATAATCACAGATGCAAGAATGTAATAGAAAAATATTTTTTTGCATGTTAAGATCTCTTCAAAAGTTTGGTCAGAAAATAATTTTGTAAAATTTGAGTGCGTGACGCGTCAAAATTGAAATCACTGTATTATATTATATAATAAATTTACCACAAAAACTGGTATAACGTTAGGAAGATACATTAACTGTCTACAATTATTAATAAGCATAGTCGCCGTGTTGGCTTTATTTTATTCATTTGATGAATTATACAGAGAGCCTATTTCACGATGTCAAAATCATGGTGCTACTTTTTAAATAATTGTAAATTAGAACTGGAGATTTGTAACCATGTTTTTATATTACGTGCAAAACGAGGAAATAAGGCTTAAAGTGAGATATATATCATAGATATAAACATTGCCAATATTTCAGGGGGATACTTTGAAAGTTGATGAAATTCACCAATATTTGACCAAAAATCACTTCTGACAGCTACCTTAAGGTCAATCTACATAGGGTAAATCGGAATATGTAAAATGATGATAAATTTGTATATATATATCAAACCTTTGTATGACCGTAGAATTTCAAATAAAATCATAGTGATAATTTTATATCTAAACGCAAAGGTATCGAAAAAAAATGGGGGAGGGAAAATAATTGATGGAACCAATAATTGATTTATTTATTAAGCCCTAATATCCTTTAAAATCAATATTACAGTTGTATGGTTACAATGAAAGAGCAGTATATTGATTTAAACATTGTTTACACCTTTTGTCATAATAAAAATGTATTCAGTTTATTGGTTTATTCATTATTTAAGAAAATCAATACATAATAATATCATTGTGCCTCGCTATAGAGTGAGATTCTGAGTATCGCTCTGGTGAGGGACCACCATTCAGAATTGAACATTGCTTGAATTGGCTTAGTTATGTTCAGTGACTAGATCTGGAAAAGCATCTTTACAGAAAAATTGACAAAATATAATTAAGACATAAAAATAAAACGAGTTATTTAATGTGTACAATAAACAGGGAAAAATGAGAAAACCTGTGCATTTGTTAACATGCATATTTCAATGATCAGAATTGAAATATACATATTAAATGTCCACCGAACCTTATCATATAGAACCTTTGAGGACAACATAACATGAGACGTGAGTATGCGGAAAGAAATGATTATAAGTCCAGCCATCCAGGCCATCATAATTGATGTTCAAACAAATTTAATTAAATTTATAAATTAGAATTTCATAACTAAAAAACCAAAAAAGAAAAAAATGAAATAAAAAAAAACCCTCAGCAAATCTATATTGTAGTGTGATATGGCTTCATGCAATCATAGCATAATGCCACATCACACACATCACACTTTGTAAGGGTCCTTTTGAAAATGTTATTTATGTTGCACCAGGCACATTTCACCTTTTTCCCGCTACGGACCACGAAGTGGTTGCCTTTCAGGATAGGTCGCAGAGTCTTTCCTTCAGCTATTAGGCCAATGGTCCGCACAGTCGTGTCAATTTGACTACGACAGAACAGCAGAAGGAGTTCATCCGCAACCTCACTCCTGAAGTTTCGGTACAAAATGCGTTTATTTTCCTTGCGGAGCTTTGAGCCGTACAATATATACGCATTCTGCACCGAAACGCTTAGTAGTCTCCTGAAAAGCTTCTTGTACCAGACCAGGTTTCGCTGTCGTTCAATGGGGAAGCCTGACAAAAGCTGATCTTTTCGGTCAACCCCCCCCATTACCTTGTTATAGTCTAGTACGAGTTGAGGTTTGTAAGTCCAGGTACCAAACTTTTCAACTGCCCCGATTTCTGCCTTATGGTAGGTGGACAACATACTTACCAGGTTTTTGTCCAACCAAACCATTACATTGAGGTCCCCGCAGTTCGAGTATACAACCTCACCTTCCCTCAGTTTGGACCGGAGATGGGACTTAAATGCAGAGGGCACAAATTCTCGGTTTAACCGCAATGTGCCCATGCAGTCCATCCCATTTCTTTTGAGGCATCGTGCCAATAATGGACTATTATAAAAATTGTCCATTATTAATGTATACCCCTTGTTAAACAGAGGGCTGGCCAGGTCGTATACTATCTTTGCAGTGGCCCCAACTGGGCAGATATTGTGAGCACCCAAAAAGTTGGCCTGTGTCATGTCGTCCGTCATATCTTCCGTTATGTCTTCCGTCATATCTTCCTGGTCTGGATTTGTCGATTCAGCCTGTCTGGAAATGGTCTTCCCCGTATAAATTTGGAATTTCCAAAGATAGCCAGACTTGGACTCACAAAGCTCGTAAGACTTTATACCCGCACTGGCCGCTTTGGTTTTGATCATCTGGACGAATCCCAAACGGCCTTTATAGCAGAGTAAGGATTCATCCAGAGAGATGTCTTGCTCGGGCAGGTATAAAGTCTCAAACTTATTTGAGAGGTGGTCCAAGACGGGTTGAATCTTTTGTAACCTTCGCACAGATAATGGTGCATCAGAAGAAAGACTTTCATTGTTGGTGAAGTGAAGGAACTTTTTAATTAGAAGAAAACGATTATAATCCATGGCTCGGCTGAAATAAGGCATGGCGGTGAGTTTTTTTGAATAGAAGTAGTCTTTTTCAACAGGAAGGGGACTAATACCTTGATACATTAAAATTGCCAAGAATACATACATTTCCTCTTTATTCGTGGGAGCCCATTTATTGGTACGCGCATGACGCTTAAATTGTTTTTTCGCAATCCATTGATCTGCATACCTGTTGGTCTCTCTCGCGATCAGTTCAACGAAATCTGCATCAAAGATTTTAAGAAAGGCATCCACAGGTTTGCCCATTTCGTCGGTATTGAAAGTTGGTCCCGGCGTGCCTGTGAAAGTCTCCCTTATCCCAGTAAAACGTAAGATATCTTTAGACCAATCGAAAGAGTAACCTTCAGGCGGCAGAATCGAACGCATTGCCTCACTATCTACCTGGTCTTGTCTACTAAAGTCTATGGCCATAGCGGAGTTAGGTGAAACGTTGATAATATTATGATAAGGTATTGGTGGCATGCAGAAGGTATCCTCATCGCTCTCTTCGTGGTCGACGTCACTCGCTTCGTCATCCTCGTCGCTCGATCTGTCCATTTCTGAAACAACAGAAAACCCAAATTAATTTAATGTGTCTATATTACGATAACCCACTGCCTCTGGTACGGCTTATGACTCGCAATACGATGGTCGCGGGATCAAATCAAATAAATTATATTTGAATAATTAGTGTTATTTTCACACAAAATTCATTTAAAATAATATATATTATATTTGCGGCACGTTCCAGAGTGGAAGATACCCATAGTATCGCCCTGGTGTAAGACCCCATTCAGAATTGAAACGTTGCTTGAAATGGTTTTAGCCGTGTTTGGTGACCAGTTCTGAATAGCCAGGTACTTTTCCACCTCCCTCTTCCACACCTCCTTCCCCTCCCCGCTACCTTCAGCCTCACAACATACCCCGATTGAGGATGCCATAGTCTCACTGGCTCCAGATGAGGCTCTTGTGAGGTATTCATATAAAAAAATAAATAAAAAGTTAATCAAATACTTGAGGCGGGCTATGTCAGGAGTCAGAATAGCACAGTCAGGTAGGTATGGAATGAAGAAAAGAGTGTGTGTGCCAAGATCGAGTTGCATGGTGGTTCATCCTCTCTGCCTACCGAAATGGCGTGAAGGTAAGTTAGTTAGTTTTATAACTCACGGTTTCCAAGTACAGACTCTTCTAGTACAGCTGCCTCGTCCACGTTACTGCCCATGTCTGACTCTGAAATAAAAGAAAACACAAATTTACAGTAGAATTTGGATATAATGACTTTGCATTTAACGGTCTACTGTTTTAAGTGACGATAATGTAAACTCTAGTAAGGTTTCATAACTTTTAGTAGGAAAACGTATCCGTTTAAAGTGACCAACTACGTAAAGCGACCTATTTTAATGATAATTTGTCCGGTTACAAAACCCACCTACCAATACAGCCTCGCTTTTGACTAGGAAGCTCGACACAATGAGTCCCGTGAAGCGAAAGTGTTTTTTCAATTTAAGAAAAAAATGCTGTATTACACCGTTTAGAAGCCGGTGAATCAAATGTAATCCTCGCAAAGAAGTTCGGCATGTCTTATTTCTCACTCTGCAATACCCGTTACAGAAAAAAAAAGATGTGTAATGATGCATCCACGTCATAACAACAATACATTTTGTATGTTTGTTATGTGGAATTTTTAAGTACTATGCTTATTTCCTGCCAATATACCAACAGTGAAACTGTGCTAAAGATATCAATATAAAATATAGATAATTGATTTTATATTGAGCCCCTGGTATGACATTTTAAAAAATAAACTCACCGTTCCCAAACGCCGATAATTCTTGGTAGAATGGCACGTCCACCCACAGCTCGCTGTGATAGCGGGCCTCCGGAGAGAAGAGTTCCCCACTCCGCGATGTCCCAGGTAACGGCTCGGGAGATGCTGCACGGATAGGCATAATTGGTGCATTGGGAGCCGTTGATTGGATCTGTGCGGGAGTGGACATCCACGGTGGTGGTACGGGTCGTGGCAACGGTGAAGGCGTCCCTTGTGAAAAGGGACACGTTGTTCTCTCCGGAGATGGAATTCTGAAAACATTTACATAAATCATATAAATTGTTCTCATTCACGTGTGAAACAGTAAGTACAGTATGTAAATAAACAATAAAATTAGAACTCTGTAAAATATGCACTGAATGTGCCAAATGCACAGAGCGCTGATCTTACCAACTATCACTGTAAGAGTGGAACGCTGTCAGGAAAAAACAATAATATTGTATCAAGCATCTAAATACGATTGCTTACTTTTGTTTAGTTTTTCTTGGAGGTGCGGTAGGGAGCAAAATGCGCGCCGCCTGCTTCTTGAATTTTCGGCTTTCCAGCTCTAGCCGGAAGGAAGCAGGCAGGGCCCTAACAGCCTTTAGGGCCTTGACGCGATCCTCTCGCACCAGTAGCAAAGCAGGGTCGCTGTTTAAATAAATACAAATATATGATGAGTTCAACGGCCACAGCAAAGTACTTTCATAAAAAAACATTAAAAAATACTAACACTCCAGACGAGGCTGCAATTGCAGCTCTGCGTTGACGTCCACGTGCAGGTAGTCTGGCACCAGCTCGTACCCCACCTCTCCCTCTTCCTCTGCCTCCTCTTGCAGTCAGCACCACTCTATATATTTTAAATTGAAAACACTTAATGTAAGTACTTAAATGTTTAAATTTTGTTAAATATTGCACTAATATAAAATTTGAAAATAATTATTGGGTCGTGGAGTGCTCCCTTTCCCTGGACGACATTTGTTTCTGCACAAATTTGGTAAAAGTGAAGAAATTAATTAATTATACAACTAAATTACTAAATTTTTATTGTGTGACGAAGGCTTTACACCATTTTACATGTAAAAAAGAGTCAACTTTTTGACATATGACTTAAAATAATTGGTTAACAAATATCTGTATTAATAATGAACCAATTCAAATAAAACTTATATATATCTCTTTGTTTTGAATCACTGTGATGGAATATCTATATTTCAAATGCGCGAGTGCAGTATATAAGACATTATTGTAAATCAAAAACAGATGACGTCTTCAGTTGACGTATTCTTACACAAAAACTTCAACCAAAACAATATATTAGAAACAAACTAATTAAAAACGCATTTCAAAGATAGATAAGTCAATCACAATAACACAAATATATAATTATGCGTTAAAAACCCAATAAATTAATTACTTACGGCATTTTAGGAAGAGTCCAAAATTTCGTGAATGTTAAAAATTTATGGTTTTGTTTTTTGACAGGACGCCTTATAAAACCGCGAAAACTCGTTAAATATCACTTCAAAGACAACGGATAAGTTCATAGACAAAGAGAATATATTATCAGCTATTCGATAAAACAAGTAGCTGGCCAAGGAAGCGTTTTAAATAATTACAATAAATATTTTACGAATGGTAGAAAAATCGGTCCATTTTTGGACCGATATCAATCGCAGAAAAATAAAAGTGGTCGATTTTTCGACCGAAATCGTTCCAGTGGCTAAAAACACATGATTTTGCATTATTCGTAGTGGAATAAAATGAAGTAATAAAACATCATTGCTTGAAAGTTGCGACCAACAATAAACATATTTATGTACATTTATTGTACAGTTTTTACTACGATAAATATTAATATTTATTTTTCCTTTGGTCTATTCATTTACATTTGGAAACCTCCATAACGCAATAAATCATAAAGAAAATAGAATAATAAATCAAGTAAAACCCGTATATTTGGTTATTTACGTACAATAATTTCTAATTATTTAATTAGCGTTGAAGGCAATTATTATTCTATTAAAAATATATACCCAAACGTGTTAGCGATGAATTTATTATTCTTCCCGTTATAATTAATAATAATGGTTAAAAATTGTAATAAATTTGCATAATATTTGATAAAGAAAAGATCTAGGTATGCTAATAAATATTTTGAAATTCGTCTAAATTAGATGGGCAACATGGATTTACGTACGGTAACGGTAGCAGTACATATATATTTTTTTTTTACGAAATTTCGGTAATTTATTAATAATAATAGTATAAAATAAAGTCGCTATCCGCGTGTCTGTTTGTGCGCTTAGTTCTTCTAAAGTACGTAACGAATATTGATAGAGTATGCACTATCATTTAGAGAATTTCTTCCGGAAGGTTTACATATATAATACATGCATATTATATTTTTAGAAAGTAGAGAAAAGTCGTTGTTTTATAATCAAGTAATAAAAATATTTTTTCTAGCACTGCATTGCTAACACAACCTAACCTAACCTAACCTAACACTGGCTAAACCTTATAAGATATATCAAAATAATGTAAAACGGAATTGTACGTCATAAAAAGGCCTACAGAAAAGTATGCATTCTATCTCCTAAATAGGGATAAACCCCGGCAACGCCGGATACACGTCAGCTAGTTAATAATAATGTAATGATCGAGACAAACAAATACAGGGTTTTCCAATAAGAGGTGTTATTTTGATATTCAATCGTAAAAGATCAATGGTTTCGTTGCTTGTGTGGCACGTAGCGCCGTCTTGTTGAAAGTAAACGCTGTCCAGATCAATACCATCCAATTCCGGCAATAAAAAAATCATTAATCACCTCTCGATAGCGCAATCCATTCACAGTAACTGTTGCTCCAGCCTCATTTTCGAAAAAGTAAGGTACAATGACTCCGCCGGACCATAAACCGCACCAAACAGTCACACGTTGAGGATAGAGAGGCTTTTCAACAATAACTCTTGGGTTTTCCGAGCCCCAGATGCGACAATTTTGCTTGTTGACGAAGCCACCGAGGTGGAAATGGGCCTCATCACTCAAGATGATTTGCATTTGATTCACTCAAGTGAATTTTAATAATTTCAATGCGTTGTTGAAGCGTGTATCGTTCCATTTTTATTAATGGCGTAGTTTCTACTTGTCAAATGTCAAAAAATGACAGATTCAAAAGTAACATTTACCGAAATAGCGGGCTATTCAAAATAACACCTCTTATTGGAAAACCCTGTATTTAAAACCGATTGTTTCAATGAGGTAGGCATGTAGTTATAACGTTTTATGGCTTTTTACCTAATTAAAGTGTATATTTTGTCCGTGGGTGATATATTTTGATAGAATACACGGAAACTCTGTTATTTACAATTCCTTGCCTCGCGCAGACAACACAACCAATTTGAGTGCGTGATTATTATTATGGAAGGGGTAAGAACAAAAATACTTTTGGCTTTCATATTGTTCGCCAGCGTATCCCTAAGGATAAATAATAAATAGCTATTCCGGGGAAACTACTTATGGTAGATTATTAACCATTTCTATAAATATATAAAACAAATTATCTGGTAAGACTGAAAAATTTACATTAACACATTTTGCAAAAAAAACAGATAATTTATTACGAAAATAGTATCAGCTGGCGCAAGACGAAATTTTAGCGTCGGATCGTAAATCAAGAAGTTGAGGGACAGCAAAGCCCGTCTTGCTTAATTCATTCCCGGCCTGTCTTTCCAAGTAGATATCATCATATAGATAGATATTCATCAGTGTAAATTTTAAAAATAATATTTTAGAAAAATAATTGACAATGGAAACGCATTTACTTTATAAATCAATAAACCAAAAGTACAAATGAAGATCAAATATTTAATTTAAGTATTTTTCTGCTTGTCCCATAACTTTTGCCAAGGTCATAATCGAAATAAAATAAGACCCGCGAGTCACAATACATCACTCGTATATAACAATTATCTGCAATAAAAGCAAAATCTTATAGAAACGCCCTCGGAATGGTTTCTGTGGGTATTTTATAACCTTGATTGACTATGTTAGCATAAGCTTCCATGCATTGGAAATTCTCATTACGTTTACATTAAACTGATGGACGTAATAAAAATCAAACCTATTCATTAAATTAAAGAACTGGCAAATGGATAAATAGAGTTCGAATCACACAGCTGACCTGCTAACTCTATTCTACACGAGTTTTTTTTTAGTGAATTAAAAGGAAATTATTAAGTTTACTACCTTTGCGATGCATTAAATTTTGTTAATACTACGAATCCAATAATTCTTAACATCATCAGCCCGACAGATTCTCGCTTAAAAGGATAAACGTCTTTAACTTCCTGCCTAACTAATCTTCATAAATAGTTGACAAACAGCAACAACAACAAAAAAACTCGTTAAGAGGAAGCTACAAGCCAAAAAAGTGTATATTCTTGGTATACCTTATATTGTAGGTAATAGGCATTAAAATCGCTTGACAAACGAAGTCTAGAAACGTTCGAATCAAGCACAAAACTGGTTTTTATTTATTTTGTAAATAATTTTATAAGAAAGCAAAAAAGTTAATCAAGTGAAACTGTCACAGAAAACCTAAGCTATAATACTGTATTTTTGTAAAGTTGTTTTCTTTACGCGTTCATAAATTTCTATTGAAAAAATATTTTTTTTAGTAGTTTACATTTATAATGCTTATCGAGTAATTTATTTTTTTATTTGTATTCTACTCAAGCGAAACGATAGGAAAATCTTCAATTTATCTAAAGCACATTTGTTTTTGTATTCATAATGTACACCAAATCGTTTTAAAGATTAATCAAAATAATGAAATACATGCATACACAAATGTTTTTGTTTTTCATGGGCCTCGGAAAGCAAAAACAATGTGCATGCTTACACACATGCGTATGGCCACGCCCCAATGTTTCATGTTTGTGCAAACATTTTGTTTAAAGTATGAAAAAACAATGAGACCTGGCTGTTGGGATAAGAAATTTTTTTTTAGCAATAACATTTTTCCATTTTTTCTAACAGCTACCTATTTACCAATTTTTTTTTAATTTGACAAAAAAATTTTAAATTTGTATTCGATTTACTCGAAAACGAAAGCTCGAATCTAAAAATGTATTTCACAAAAACGAGTCCAAATGCGATACAGATTAACCAGTTACCCGCTTGACTAGGTGGTTCTATACACTGTGTATCTTTTTTCTATTTTCATATACTAATATTATTAATATTTTTACAAACACAAACGTAAAGCTTTAACAAGTTCATTAGAGACACAGTTTAAGTTTCGACTTGCGGAATTCAAAATAATAAGTTTGTGTGAAAGCCCTAAATAACGATAAAATTAAAAATGGCGGTTTTTAAAAGAAAATATGAAACAGAAAAAAGATACGTTTACAATGATAATATATTACAATTTGAGGTTTTACTCATTAAGTTATTCCAAAATTAGATAAAATTATAATTTAAACATTTATATGTTGGTTGGGAACTGCCCCGAACGCTAGCTGAGCGGTGTGTGAACGAAGCTAATTGCATGTGAGTAATTAAACTTGTATTTTTCGTTCCTCATAATATGAACAAGACTGTAATCTGTACAGTAATGTTAACAGTAATGTTAACAATAATTATAAGTACGATTAGGTCTCGCTCTTTGCCCGAGGTAATTGCGGAGCAGGCAATCAAAAATTCATTAGAAAATTATAACAACTTAATAAAACTAATCGAGATGATTTAACGCAGAAGGCTCGACCAGGGCAACTCATTTCCACAAGGCTAGATTATTATTATAGCCAGGGGTATTAAAATCGTTTAAAAAAAGATTAGTTAAATACGGATAAAATAAACGAAACAATTTATTCCGATGACCTCTGTGGCTGAGGGGTTAAGCCCCCGCATTCCCAAATCTACATTTTATAAAATATTTCTCTTTAACTCTTTAAGTTTGTAGGTTCCAAAAAAAAGTTATTTTTTAAGATAATATCAATACATTTGTAAATATGTAATATCACATGAAATTCCCTCGATAGAAAAAAATCGCAAAGGAAGCTTCGAAAATTATTAAAAACACGTTTTTTTCTGATAATATATGTAATATCTTATAGGTACGAAAAAATTAACAGAGTTTCTTTAAATGCAACTAAAACCTTTGTCGAGAGATTTTTGCTCTATTTCTATTTCAAACGTTCGAACCATTTTTGCATAATTATTATTATTTTTTTTTTAATTAGCGCGCTCCCTCTAACATTCATATTTACATATCTTCCTTTCAAACAACCTTTGAACGCTTACTAGGAGCCCTAAGATCTTTACCTCTGGATATAGTGGTCGCAAGTTCGAAACCTGACGTTCGCAAAAATTGCGTTGTTTCTCAGATTATTAAAATAAAATAACGTATTATGTAGTGGGTATATTTGTGGTATATTTCAGAGCGGTAATTTGGGAGGCGGTTAAGGGTATCGCCGCCCCGGCAACCTTTTATTGGATAACCAACACCTCTGTCATGGGTCACCCCGACTGGTACGCTACGTTTGGTGACTTCAGCAAGGGTAAAGATTGTCTAGGTCTTGGCGGTGAATGCGTCTCCCCATCTGCTTTGTGGCAGATTTGGAGAGACTAGTACAGGGAGATCTTTTTTACTTCTGGACACACTGACCCCTAGATTCCTACCAACCCCTCATACATTTTTTCTTCCCAGAACTTCCTCTCCTTCCTTTCCTTAAAAAAATCTTCTTGCTTAAATCTCTTCATCTTTTTTTTCATTCTATAGTTTTGCTGCACCATCAACTTGTTAGTCATCATATTTAGTTTCTTCTTCAACATTATATTCTGATTTATTGTCATCGTCTTCTTGCGCTTCATTCTCTGTTTCTTCTTCAGTATCATTTTCTAATTATTCTTTTTTATCATGTTTTTGCTCTTCACTCTTTTCTCCTTGTTTTCTTTAGTTTCGTCTTTACTTACATTTACATAATCTAATTTGCCTTCATTATCTTTTGTAGTGTTGCTGCGTATTCTTGTTATGTTTCTGCATTATATAAATGTGAGCTCATGTAAGTAAAAATTAAATGTGGATGTGTTAAATGTTTCGTGAAAAAATTCAAATGGGATGGCGATATACGATTTCGGTAAGTGTAAGAGAGGCAAAACGCGTGCAAAATGGGCTAGGACCAAAATGTAAAAGGTAAAGTAAGTAAGTGGCGACATTTGTTTCCATTCTAATCTACATGGAAAGCATTTTTATGGTATTTTTCTTTATTCGTTGTCCTGGTAAAAGACCATCTGTGTTTAGTGACCAATCTGAATAGCCGGACCCTTACCGGATATAAATTCGGGGTGCTAACTACTAGTAATATTATTGTAATGAATTGATAATAAAAATTTAAAAATATCCTCCACTCAGCATCTCCAAAGATGTCGTTAAAGTAGTCGTTACCCCGGAGAAAGACCACAATTCACAACCTCACAATAGGCAGAGCATTTATTGCATTGTGACTCTTTTACGGTAAACATGTTAGATTTATTAAGGCGATGCACTACGTCGTGTAATATTTTAAATTGAGCCGCTATCAATAACAACCCTTACGTAGATGGCGATAAGGTTTAAATTTCCGCTTAACACCATCCGCCTGTTTTGCTTTATGCAAGAAAAAAACATGGCCAAAAAGTGCCTTTTATTTTATTTTGTGGATGTTCAGGCATAATTTTTTTTTCGATCATTTAATAAATAACTTAATTTTCCACATTATACAATAAAATCATAACCGAAAATGGGTTCGTAAGTACGAGATTTTGAACTTTAAAGCAGTTTTCATAGGCCTTATACATTTTTTTTTTCTGGGCTTATAAAAAGACTTATCTTAAAAATACTCGATTATTTCAAAGGCCAAGATGTGTTCTACTCGCAGTATTTAATTAAAGCATATGAAACATTTTTAGGTGACCAAATTTTCAAACCAAAAACACATGATTTTGCATTACTACGTATGGCATCGCCTTAAAATTGTTTCATGACTCCGTAATGAAAGTGCAGAATGTTAGAATTATTAATAAACAATTCCAACGTAAAGCGGAGAGTGTACGTTTCTGAATGAGGCCGTCGGGAAACGGGTCACATAATCTCATCCCTTAACAATTCTACGACCCGACCCCCGGAGGCATGAACCATATTGCAATACTTCTACTCAGACTTCAATCCGGGATGTGCGAGGAAATGGATAACTGAAGACGGGTTATGTGACAAAAATAAGATGCCAAAATTCGACATACTGATTTTTATACGTTATTTATCCACGTAGGTTATGCGGGCTAGAAAATCAGGGACAAAAAATATTGTCAAATTTTTTGTTAGGTTTTTTTTTTTTTGAGTTCACCAATAATGTTGGCCTCACTGGGTGGCTTACCCGTGCTGAGGCCTTCATTTATAATATAAAAGAGAAAATAATACATTTAAAATATAATGTTGTGTGTTTGTGAGTGATGTGTGTTTTATATTGGTTTTGTGTGTTACGTGTAGGTTTTTTAATTTTATGTTATGAAATTTTGGTAATATTGTTTTTTTTGTTCTTTAATCCATTTTGTAATTTTGTGTCTGAATTTATTTTTGTTTTCCTCAATTTTAAATTCAAGTGTTAGACTGTATGAATACAACGTGTCTTGTATTTTTAAAAGGTCATTGAAAAGATGTCGTAATTTTTCAAGTTAACTAACATTCGGTAGGTAAATTTCTTCTTTTGAAAGGCAATGATTCAGAGGCAAATATTTATTTATTTATATTATTATCGAATGTTGCCAGTACTCGTTGGGCCAACGCGATGGCCCAGCGTGTGCAGACCCACTTGGTGTTTGTTGGACGTTGCACGCGTTGTCCGTTGCACACGTTGGCCGCCAACGTTGGCTTTTGTACGTTTTCGTACTCACATCAAAGAATCTTGGCACCAAGCCGCTAAAAGCGTTCACACGTGGGTTGGCGTCAATGTTTGCCGAATGCGGAGACTGAATGTGTGCTAGGGACTTAATAAAATTAAAAACAGAATGCCTCCATTTTACAATACCTCAATTCCTCCATCGCTCAAGTGTTGACGTCAGAGGTAATATTTTACATTAAACGTATAGAGGGGGTTATTCGCTTTAAATTCGTACACGGACTACAAATTGGGTCAGATTTTCTGCAGCCCGGTTTATGTGGGCCAGGGAATGGTGCAGCGATGCACTGTGTGATGGACTCGAGCGATTCGTGATGCAATCGTCTAATGAATCGATGGATTGATAAGAGGTTTGACAGGGATGGGCCACGGGGCCAAGACCGGGCCATGCAGCGAGGGCGTTCGTATTCAAAGTGTGATACAGTTAAGGCGAAGCTTAATGCTAAATCACTTTTTGATTAATCTTTTTATAACGAATTAGTGTACATTATGAATACCAAAAATATGCTTTAGATAAATTGAAGGTTTTCCTATCGTTTCGATTGTGTAGAATAAAAATAAAAAATAAATTACTCAATAAAAAATATAAATATAAACTACTAACAAAATTATTTTTTAATAGAAATGTATGAACGCATAAAGGGAAAAACTTAAAAAAAAAATAGTATTATAGCTAAGATTATCTGTGATAGTTTCACTTAATTAACTTTTTTGCTTTCTTACAAAATTATTTACAAAATAAATAAAAACCAGTTTTGTGCTTGAAATCGAACGTTTCTAGACTCCGTTTGTCAATCGATTTTAATGCCTATTACCTACAATATACGTTATACCAAGAATATACACATTTTTGGATTGTAGCTTCCTCTTAAATACATATGACCGAAGGAAATAGGGTCCCATTAGCTCAGTTGGTAGAGCATCGCCCCGGCAAAGCGAAGGTCTTGGGTTCAAGTTCGACCATACCTTTTTCTGTTTCAAATTGTCTTCAACAATTAAACATTACAATTTGAGATTTTACTCAATAAGTTATTACAATAATAAAAGAAGAACATTTCACATCACGCACCGACAACCGAAACGATTATTTTGAATTATTTTCGTAGGGAGCAATCACTTTTATTTGAATGAGAATATCTTATCAACTGCTCGTAACCGTCTGAAGCCAGTGACAGAATAATACTCCCAATTATCGGGGTATGTTGTGGGGCTGAAGGTAGTCGGGAGAGTAAGGTTATGAAGTACCGGGCTACTCAGATTTGATCACAAAACACGGCTAAATCACTACATGTTTACAATAATAAGGTACCAACTCAATTCATAAGACCGCTAGCAGAGTGTCCTTCCCACCTTCACGTGTATCGATCAAGAATATGAATTCTTACGATTGATATTGATATATAGATTTGTTGAAAAACATGACAGTTGTTGTTCTAGTAATGCGTAAAATAAACAATATTCTCAGCAATCGGAAATATGTAATCCCTTCTTCTAAGCTAAACCCGCGCACAGTCGGATTGTATAATTTTCACATTTTCGAAAATATTTCATTCGTAAACAAAATAATACAGCATAATAATATCTGCGATCAGGTTCGCCTACCCAAAATCTTGTAGAAAAATAACAAAGTTGTAAAATTGTATTATGCTCGTTTTACACGATCGTATTTTTCGTTTAGTTTCCATATAGGTCGTCTTTTATATGGATTCGGGATGAAAAAAGTGAAATGATGATGTGTTCTATTTTGGAATCGATTTTTGTACATTTTAAGATGTCGGTCATTATTTGATATTTGCCGTCTGTCATTGTTTTACGTAACTATTTTATGTGGAAATGTTACATTGTTTATTTAATTTTATACCTATATATCATCCAATTATATAAAGAAGAGTGTCCGTGGCGGGCGGGCGGCGTGGATTTGTTTTTTATACAAATCTACATTTTTATTCTGATATAGATGAAATTTTGTACAATTGACCTTCAAAACGAGACGAAGGTCACTGTCTACATCTGATTTTGAAAAGCTATGTATAATACTGGGACAGCGCCGAGGTCTTCAGCTAGTAAACATTTTTATAAAAAAATAGTGTTTATGGCGGGCGGTGCGTATTTGATTTTTACAAATCTATAGTTTAATTCTAAAAATGATGAAATTTCGCACACTTGACCTTCAAAACAAGAGGAAGGTCACTGTCTACATCTGATATCAAATTGTGTAAAGCCCGGGCAACGCCGGGTACTTCAATTAGTTTAAAATATTGATAAAAACTATAACATTGCAAGAAGTATTTATTACTGATTGTGAACGTGTACTACTACTGTTCAGTATTGTGAATTTTGATGATTTATTGAGAGCAACGGGAAAAGCAAACGACAGATGCTTTCACCTGATCTATGGTTATGTTCACGGTTTTTTCATTTTTTTTAGATTGAGTACCGTCCCAAAATTCTCTCTCTTCTATAATAGCAAAATTATCCTCATGAAATCTTAAGTATGAAAATAAAGATAGAGAAAACTGTAAATCAAAGAAATAGTTTCCATGTGAAGATCGGTATGAAAAAAAGCATCGTGTAAAACGTCCATAATGCTTGTTTGTTTGTTAGGGCCAAGGAAAACACATTTGATTTATTTATCGTTCTGGTGAAGATATCTTGTTTTACTGACAAGTCTTTGTAAAGACTTCATGTTGTGCATTCATTAACATTAATATGAAATTATCTGACGACACACGTCTATCTGATATCGCCGTGTGAGGTATTTACTAAACACATCGAACTTCGCTTTTTCACAATATTAAAAACAATTAAAATAGCCATTGATTCGTTGCCACAGAAAAAGCTACCAGGGTATATATATAGCACGGTCGGTAACTTGTCATCGAGAGTTTTTACAAAGATATTATTTAGCGTTTATTATCATAATAATGTATATTACTTACACCAAGCCCATTGCAGCTTCATCGGTAATTCATACCTTACCATTGTGGCAATGGTAATAAAGAATTAAATGCCATGAAAATCGTTCTGGGTTTGGCTCCACTCCTTGCCTTTTAACCCTCAGGGGTCACAAATCTCAGTTAAGAGGAAGCTACAAGCAAAAAATGTGTATATTCTTGGTATACCTTATACTGTAGGAAATAGGCAATAAAATCGCTTGATAAACGTAGTCTATAAACTTTCTATTTCTAGCACAAAATTGGTTTTTATTTATTTTGTAAATAATTTCATAAGAAATCAAAAAAGTTTATCAAGTGAAACTGTCACAGATAACCTTAGCTATAATAATGTATTTTTGAAAGTTGTTTCATTTACGCGTTCATACATTTCTATTGACAAAATATTTTTTTTAGTAGTTTACATTTATATTTTTTATTGAGTAATTTATTTTTTATTTGTATTCTACTCAAACGAAACGATAGGAAAACCTTCAATTTATCTAAAGCATATTTTTTGGTATTCATAATGTACACCAATTCGTTATAAAGATTAATCAAAATAGTGTTTGGTATTAAGTTTCGCCTTAAATAAACACGCAAATATTTACCTCACACTAGAAAAAATAAGAATTCCAATTAATTAATTGCTACATATAGCGGAAGATTTTTCACGAATAAAATTATCAACAAATGTAAAATAAGAGAAAAAACGTGAGCTGCCACACGGAGAAAAATGAGTGTTGCTAATTTATTAAGAATCTCTTCAAACTATTGGTTATCTATGTCAAAACACGTGTTCATGAAAATTCTTCACGATACAATGCAAATGCACGTGCATTGATAATATGCACGTGCATTTGCATTGATTAATTAGAAAACATAAAATTTGCACCTTTATGAAAACAAAATTTCCAACTGCAAAATGAAAAAATAAATTAACTTTAAAATTTTAATTTTTTTTAAATTATTTTTTATGAAACGACAGAAAAGTGTGGTTATAATAATGTATGTAAGAACAATTGTCTATTAAAATGCGTTGGTTTTTATATATTTTTTAATTATCAATAATTTTAGTTATAAAAAAAATAATGTAAGCCATTTAAATTTCTATTTTAATGTTTGCATTAAAATTTTTAATATTTCACAAATTATGCGTTTAATTAATTTTAAAGCGTATTTCGTCACCTTTCAAAAACAGCTTTTAGTTTTCGGATACATTCAGAAATATTCCATTTATTTGGATTTTAATTGCAAAGCGGAAATACTCACACCTTCTAACAGAATATGCCAGAGGCCTGAGGGGTAAATATTTTTCACAAAAAACGGAACCATGCAAATTATCTAAATATTATTATTATCATGCCCCAAATTGGGGACGCCATAGTCCCACTGGCTTCGGGCAGTTGGGAACTTTGACTAACATTGAGACTTGATGAGTAATTGTAATTATTTCAAAAATTATCAAACCATACAATAGTCTCTGCCACACGTACACTTCGGAGCGGCGTGGAGCGGCGGTACCACGCGCCACTCCAGGCCGCCGCGCAGAAAAGTAAAGTCCGAAAGTAAGGCAACGGTTTACAGCGCAGTCCATTTTGAGATTTATGCACTGCGGCCTGCCGTCCGAATTGTACGTGTGGCAGAGCCTATTATGTATTCATTAGAAAAACTTTAGCTAGAAAAAATGTTACCGTAGCAGCCGGAATTGGAGCTTCTGTTTTGTCGGCCCGAGAATAGACAATACGAATTGAATAAAATGTAGCAACATTAATAAGGTAGCCAATAATGAAAACCAGACTTGATAAATTATTTAAACTAAAATTCAATTAGCCAAGTCGTACTCTGTGAATAATTATATCCACCAAGCTTAGTTATGTATCTCGCTATAAATAATCAGCCGTTAAGATACGTTTTCATTGAATACGTCTGATTAATTAGTGGAGAGGTTCATTGCAAATTATGTAACAAATGAAACGCAGTTCCAGTAATGAGCGTTTGTTCAATTAAGAAATCTAAAGAAAAAATAACGCATAGTAAAGGTGAAAAAAACGGAATAAGAATATAAATTATTATTGGAAGGTGAATAAAAAATCCTGGCTGTTAAAAGTGAAGAATTAAGAAAATAAATATTACGATCAATTTAAGCCTTTAAAAATTGTAATGCGCAGGTAGGCACCTACAAAACAATGTTTTTTTAATTAGTAGGTAGGTACCAACGAAACATTTTTATTTTAAATTAGCAGGTATGTTTCTAAAAACCATTTTTTTAAACTAGTACGAAGGTAACTAAAACACAATAAAAAATGGTAGGTAGGCACCTATTTACACCCCATTTGTTTAAAACTAGTATGTAAGTACTTACACCTACAATAAAATAGTAGGTAGGTACATACACCAACAAAACAATTTTTAAAAACTAGTTACTTACACCTACAAAACAATTTTAAAAAAGCTAGTAGGTACCTATAAAACATAGTTAAAACGGAGAAAAATGAGTATTCCTAATTTATTAAAAATCTTTTATTTTTTGGTAATCCGGTTAAACACAGGATTGCAGGCCATTTCCTGAAAAAACTGTAAAACGCGGGCGAGGGGTAAAGCTCTCGATCAGCAAGCCTGAGGTCGCAGGTTCAAATCCCGGCGTGCGCAAGTAAATTTTATTTCACCTTCAGCCCCACAACATACCCCGATTGGGGATGCCATAGTCTCACTGGCTTCAGACGGTTGGGAACAGTTGGGACTCTTGGGCGGTTTCACACACAAAACAAAATTAAATTAAACTCACTTTGGACGCACGGACACGCCCACATCACACTTCTACCGGTTTTCTTTTCCTTACTATCGACAGTTCGAATACAATGAATACAAAGCAACATCAATAATTTGATGGGCCATTAATATAAAAGACACGAGTGGGAGACAAATCACTTTAGTATCGAAACATTTATTTTATCACACGGCGATTTGCATTCGTCGGATTTATTGCAAAATCACAGTCGACCAGCGAATTCTGAATAATTTATTGCGCCGCAGGCAAAGTTATAATTACAATTGCTACCCCCGCGAATGTCGACATAAATAACATGGCCCCTGGTAATGCTTTATTGCCAGCCTGATTCTTGATTTATTACAATGTCTGCCAACGTCTTCATTACGCTTTTGGTAGCTGAAAAATGTATTAAGTATTATAATATGTTTTATCTATTTTTTCGATTCTTCAAAGAAAGAAAAAAAAATAAGCAACCTATGCTTATATTTTTATGGTTCCATGATAACACAGTGACAATTCAACACACTTTTAAAAACTGATATAAAGTCATTAGAAACGATGAAAAAAAATTAAACCTAACCTAACCTACTTAACCCAGTTAATAAAGTTTTTGTTTCATCACTTTCCATGACTTTATATAACTTTTTAAAAATGTGATGAATTATCATTTTAATGAGTTATCCGGTCACCATTTTTATGTATTATAGAAACAAAACAGTACCTACATTGGTTACAGTGATGAGACAATTTGCAGTATAAATATATATAATTTTTTTTTTAATTAGCTTTACGTCATGAGGAAAGAAAATCTTCAGGTCCTATGTCTTATTTAGGTATGCTGTGTGGGAGGTCGTTTTTAAGTATGGAAGGGGAAGGAGTTCTGGAAAAGAAAAAGGTATGAGGGGTGAGTAGGAATCTGGTGGTCAATGTGTCCAGGAATGAAGGAAGTATTAATCCATCCCTCCAAGTGCGGTCAAAGGAGATGGGTCGAGAGAATCCCGCTGGGTAGGTCAAAGGTCTCCCTCAACTAGTCTCTCCCGTTCCGGCCAGAACACGCAGCAGGTGGGCAAACGCATCCGCCGCCAAGACCTAGACAAACCTCACCTCATGAACCCGGGCACCCCTGCTAAGTCACCAAACGTAGCGAACCACTCGAGGTGACCTACGGCAGGGGTGTTAGTTACCCGATAAATGGTTCCCGGGGCGGCTTATGTTATAGAAGGGAGGAAACACAGAGGCCGGAAAATCGAAGCTGTTGCAGCAGCCGAGTTGTTGAACTCACGAATTAGTCGTAGAAACGACCCGTTCTCGCGTGACAAATGTTAACCGTACACAAATGCTTGGCGTTTTATAAAGCTAGGAAATATACGTTAAAAAAACTAAAAAAAGTTTGAAGTAGGTAACAATAATTTGTAAAAGGACATTTAGTATTCATATTTGCACAAGTGTGCAAGATATACAGATATAATTTAAATTTGGTACAAAATAAGGTTCAATAGTCTATCTATACGAAATTATAGATAGACTTTCTAAGAGAAATTTAAGGAAAACATGTTATTGACAGATCGACATGTTTTTTCGCTTCGGGGGGTTATTTTATTATTAAACAGTTGTTCCATGCATTTCAAAGACATTTTAAGTACGTAGGTAATACGACCGAAAAATTAATATTGGTCAATTCAAAACTAAATTTAAATTATTATAAAAATTATGAAGACAGAGTAGGCACAAAAATACCATGAAGATAAACAATTTTTAAAAAATGTGGCTAAGCAAACATGAGGATGGGAAAATTATAAAAATTATGAAGACATCATAAGTATAACAGCAACACAATCTACAGTCCGCCTTGGAAGAGGAATGCCTAGTGAGGAATACTGTAAATATTTGGTTATAACGATCACGGCAATAGCGAGTTCACGGCTATAGTGAGCAATTACATAACGATATTTTAGTTAGGCTTATATTCATATAATTGTTGACCGTTATAAAGATGTCGATTCTGTCAACACAATTTCTGAATACATGAATGAGTCGTTGGGACTGAAAAAAAACGAGTACTTGGGAATTATTCTTGAAGTATGCAGTAACAAACAAAGGGGCGGCATAGCGTGACGGTAAGCTGCCCGGCGCACAACGGTGGCTGACAGGAATTTTCTATCCCGTTAGCGACGGAATCATATTTTATAGAACCTGTGTAAGATTGTCAGCTATGTAAAACATTGCTTTCTATCAGTCACTATGTAAAATTGTCATAAAATCTGCGAAAGTCATGTGAAATTTGAGCTTTGCAAATTTGTTCCATTTTTACGTCTTCTTTTGTATTACAACTCATCGTCAATTTTGTTTTAAAAACCAATAAATATGTTTATGAAAGTACCTAGTTACTTGTACCTATATCCCTGCACGGGGTAAATTTATGATGTACAACTTTTTCAGCAGAGCTTTGTATATTTTGAAGCAGGCCGTAATCTACAAGTGGATTTTTTTTTTGTTTTCGTTGAGGGGGGGAATATATTTAAGGTAACTGTTGATTTTTTTAAATTTCGTGTAATGCAAACCAGGTCAATTTAGGACATCCAGCGTAAATTAACCAAAAATCTATAAAAAAATGGGGTTATCAAGAATGAACCCAAACATTTGTTCTCTATAGCCAAGCGGGCTGTATGAAATTGACATGCGGGCTGCAAAAACTGGGCCGCGGATTGTGCATCACTGGTTTGTGACAAGTAAAATTTTACAGCCGAAAAGCAAAACAATCCGGCGAGCTAGTTATTTATGACAAGTAGGATTTTACAAGCGGTACAATGTGCACAAGCTAGTGATAATAAGATTAATATGGAATATATTTTTTTAAAGATTATTGAAAAACTGGCGAAACCGGGTAGTATAGCTAGTTAGTTTATGAAACGAATATTCTAGCGGCAAGAGCAAAACCTCGGTACAACCATTGATGTCTGAATTTGTTAGCGTAAATAATTTTAAACTTCGGCCTCGTTCCTTTGATGATATGATAAAATCAAAGCGCGTGGGAAGAATAATATTGAACACCTGTAATAATTAATAATGTAAAGTTCTTATGCAGAAATAAAAAAAAAATAGTTCGAGACAAAAGAGAATACAAAAAAACTTTGACGAACTTAACCAATCCACTATGTAAAGTAGAAGAGACTACAAGAGACGTTCAAGGAACTCAGTTGATGGCACGTCCAAAAGAAAAAACAATAAATACATATCAGACTGTACTGTCAGACAGACTGTCGCTGTACGTATTCGATGCACAAATGGTCTAGAGGTAATCTGTTAATATAGACAAATTAAAAAAAAAAAAAACAGAACACATCGTAGAAGACTAATCCCTCCAATAGTTTCACGGAGGCACATCTGTATTAAACCAAGTGACTTCCGATGCCATCGGCTGGCTGAATAACCCCAGCATCATCAAATATCTCCTACCTTACGAAGAAGAACAGCTTAGGCTGGATGCATATCAAAAACAAGTTGAGAAGAAAGATTCACATTGGAGGACCTTCTTTGGCTTCTTTAGAGACTGTAACTTTAAATATAGACATAAATAATGGCATTTCTAAACAAATTACTGGCAAAGTTGTTAAAAATGCATATTTGTCTAAAATAGCTTCAATCAAATACGTTTTTTAAATCGGTAGAAATATGACTTTTAGAAGGTATTTTTTGGCGAGAAAACAAGCTTTTGTACAGAATTGTGGCGTAAGTTCATAACTAATAACCAACATACTCGTAATTTTGATCGAAATTCAAAACCAAAGGAAACGAAAAAAGACTAGAAGAATTATGGTGGAACTAAGAAAAGAAAATAATATGTGTAAAGGTAAAAAACGCTTCTACGTATCCACACTTCGTACGAGTCCATTTTGGCAAAATTGTTCTGGATGCACAGTGAGGATTACACTGATGATAGGAGAGAGCACCAGAAGAAGAAGAGAAAAAGAGGAAAAATGACAAAAATAATCTATAAAACCCATCAAACAATCCGTCTGCCACTAGGAACTTGTTGTTAAAAAGCTTTGTGTTCTACCACTCTACATTCTTTAGCCTTCCAAAAATAAAAATACTATTTCAGATACCAGAGACCGACCTCCTGACCAAAATTGCCGAATGCAAATAGTCCAGCGGTTAATGTAAATATCTGTGTCAAATTTTGAATTCACATTCATAGCGTGTCTCAACCGCATACAATTTGGTCATGTCTTTTGTTTGTCTCAAAATAACAACTGCTGTTTAAATGTGTTGTTCATTTTGTTGATTACCAACTTTCAGAGAAGAAAACAGCTCTCAGGAGCAAATGGACGCTTTCCCAAGTAAGGGACCCTATAATAGTTGAATGATCTTGATACGTATCTCTAGAAATAGCGACCAATTCAGTTTATTCATATATTCAGTCCGCTATTCAGAATCCAGATTACCGACTGTCTTTGGACATAGATATTCCTTAATGTTATTTCCAGATTTGTGGTTTCTTGGTCTAGGATACTAATGGTACGTAACGTAACACTTCAACTGTAATCTCAAATAATAACGCTACCATTTAAGCAAAACGAATTGATGAATGCTACTATCATATTTCCGTCTTGTCTTTCATTTAAGGCGCGCACATAATTGACCAGTTTAAAATACGGAAGAAACCATAAAGAAAAATATTTAAAAAAAAACACTCACAATGGCATAAAAGGAATCTAGCTTCACGGTCAGTCGAATAACGTGTGTGTTTTTTGCAGTAATGATGGCGGAGTTAGGAGTGACAATCGTTCCCTCATTCGCATTAGCGAAGTGGTCAAATTGCCCTGTGGGACGAACAACTCGTAACAATGATTTATTTGTAAATTATTCTCAAAAATGTTATTATTCAGCGTTGGCTAACGCCGTTTGGTTTTGAATTTGCATCGACATATGGTCGGTCCCAGGTAAAATGTTATATTTCGACGGATAAAATATTTACATAGGACGAAAATACTCGTACATAAAGGTATTACAGGTGTAATCCTCGTGGATATGTCAGATCTAGAACAGAGATCATCATATGTCAGATCTAGAACAACATCTAGGTGATGGTAACCGGAGGCTTTTCGGTAGAGGTCTGACAAATCTTGTCCTAGTTTCGTTTTGTCATTTATTACACTACAGAATTCCGTTTTAATTGTTTTTTTTTTTAAATATATTTGATAAACACGATTAAAAAACTAGCAATTGATATCAAGACGACACATATTATTTAAACGGGTCTTTGTTAAAAGAAAAAGGTTCATCAACTCTGTTCTAAAAGATAATATTACTAGACTAACTTTTACAGCGATATCTGTGCAATATCACTTCAAGGGCATTTAAAGATGACGAAAAAGAACACTTAGGAATTACCACAAATTGAATTGTTGTATTATTTTCATTTATTGCTAACTACAGATAAATCTATATTTTAAAACCCCATAGCTAATTCGAGAGTGTTCGTTGATAGATAACTGATATTCTGTTTTAACCTCATCTCTCTTCGAATCGAATCATTCATTATCTGCCAAAAATTCATACCGAGTGAGCCGATAAAAAAATCACTTCAGTTAATAAATAATACGCCTGCCAATCGATAAGGTTTGGCCATCCGTTACAACCGGACACAATACATAGATCGGTCTGTATTCCCACGATCTAACCATAAATAATAATAGGTGTACTGAATAAACAAATTATAATCATTCAAAGAATCTATTAGGATTATAACAAGACGTACCTATTTAGAATTTGAATTTGGAAGTGGGTCGGATAAGTATCTATCGCAAAGGTAGCCGACAAAAAGTATAACATAAGTTAAGACAATGGCAAAAAAAAATAAACATATTTTATTACATTTATGGCAAGCATAGATTTTGGAGTACGACTACCTATTGGTGGGATGGATATTAGATGTTGGGTATACAGGGTGTTAAGGGACATACTTGACTTGCTTGATTTGACCAGTGATTTCTGATATTAAAAAAAATAATACGATGCGAAACTGTACAAGACCCCTAACTGCTCACAACCATCTGGAGGCAGTGAGACTGGCACCCCCAATCGTGGTATTTTTTGAGGCTGCAGGTAGTGAGGAGGGGAATTAGGTAGGGAAGAAGAAGGTGAGCAAGGACCTGGATATTCAGATCTAGTCACCAAAAACGACCAAAGCCATTTCAAGCAACTTTTTGATTCTGAATGGTGGTCTTACACCAGGGCGGAACCCAGAGATTTTCCTAAATGGAACGTGCCACAAATATAGTATGTATATATCATTTTAAATGAGTAATTTGTGAAATATCACTAATCAATCAAATAAAATTTACTTGCGCACGCCGGGATTTGAAAAATAGCCGGCAGATGTGAAACATCGAAATTGATTTTTATTGAAGGAAGTGAAAATGCAAGTAAACAATTCTGCATATTTTTGATAGTAAAACAATTATTTTATTATTATTAATTTTAATTGTATATATTACAATTTAAATTCATCATTATTTAGAATAAATTCATTGCCAAATTTAGTGAGACTAGAAGCAAATGTACTGCACAGAGTTTTGGAGGCCGGGCGGAAAGAGCAGACGAGTCACGAGGCTGGCCGAATGAAGCGTCGATCCGTGCATGAGCGTCGTCCCGTTTGGCCACGCTTGCTACGCAAAAGTCGGTTTTACCCCCCTAGGCGTGCCAAAAAATGTTTTACATAAAAAATGTTTTTGAAATTTAGGTCTCCGGTGACTTTTTTAATAGTTTTTTTTCTTCATTTTTTTAAAAGAAACAAAAAAATTTTCCACACGTTGTCACTGGACACTCAGCCAAGTAACGATGCAATCTGCGGGAATCACCGGTTAAAGTAGGTCAAGACGTCCCTTAAGACGCAGTATATGTAAGTATGTGTTTTTTAGAACAGCCTTATGAGATCATAATATATAAGTATTATCATTACATTGACTATGAAGTAGTAACAACCGATGTGGGGAACTGTGTTACAAATTATACATTTATTTGTGATGTGTTGGCAATATTTCAATTTGGACAGCAATAGATGGAAAGAAAATATATGGCACGAAAGTAATGGGTGTTTTACACGATGATTTTTTTTCATCCAGTTTCCACATGGGTTCTCTTTTCGCATGTATTCAGCATAAAAAGGGACGTTTTCTATTTTAGCACCGATTTTGATAGCGGACATTACTTGACATGTTTTACGTAACTTTATTATGTGGAAATGTTGCACAGGCAAATTACTTCATGTGATCTATAATTATGTTCGAGGTGTTGACATTTTACGATTTGGTACCGATCCAAAATATTATCTCTTCCCTAATAACACCTATGTGTATGAAATATTAAGGACGAAAATAATGATAGTGTAAAGCAAAGATTTTTCATATAGGTCACGATTTGTCCATATGGGGTATGAAAAAGAAGCATGGTAAAAATGCCATATAAAAGTGAAAACAAGTGAATCGAACTCGATACAACAGAGTGCAAAAAACAATGCAATTAAAAAATTGTGGTTAAGGCACAACAGTCCCAATTGCCCGGTGCTAGTGACAACTGATAACCTTAATTATATGTCGTGAAGGCTAAAGAGAGTGGTACGGGAAGGTTAAGAATTACTTTAAACGACTTTAGCCTTGTTTAGTGATAAGATCTGAAAAGCCTAAAAGTACCTGGCTCTCTTCCCTTATCCACCCCTTCCCACTGGCCAGGACAAGAATATCGTGGGTGTCACAAAAAAAATATAAAAGGTTATTTTGAAAACAAAGGAAAGTCAGGTTCAAAGGAAGAAAAAAACAATAAGAAACAATGTATTTTGAACTAACGATAAACTTGTATTTCTGTCTAAAAAGCACACGTAATTACAAGTATCTTCACGTGCCTTCGAGTAGCATGTTCGGCGATAATTTAAGAAGAAAACTAAATAAATTATCATCGTAGAGTTCAATATATCCTCTTTTGAAATTTATATGGACCAAGGCACCGAGGCTAATAATTATTTCACTTCCACTCCACTAGATCTGGCTCGTCCGGTGATAAAATACCAGTGGCGTGCATTGCTTCATGACCAAAGGTTAAGCTGTGTATACATACATATTATATCAATAGAAAGTAGAGAAAAGTCGATCAACGCCGGGTACACGTAATCTAGTTGAATGTAATTTGATAATGACAATAAAATGACAGTCATCTTCCGCTGACTGTTGAAGCCAACTGAATAAATAAGCGTACAAGTTCCTCACCCATTTGCATATTAATAACGTGTATTGTTATTTGTTTGGACTATGTAATATATTATATATATGTATATAATATAATTCATGTACCAATCATTCAAAATTTTCGTACGTTTTATACGAAATTATTCATCGTGAGAGAGTGCTTATTTTTTCTTTAACTCAACTGTTTATATTATTTGGTGAAACTCCATCGTATTCACATTCGTATAATTTTTAAACTTGCATTCCACTTTATCTTTCCGTCCGGACCAGTTTTAGACAATCACGTCCATCTTTAGACTGGTACAAAATGTACCAGTTTCAATATATTTTATTAATTTATCTTTATATTACTCTCATTTAAAGGTTTGTCTTTTATTTATTGATTTTGGGTGTCTCGTAAATATATAAGAATTCCACTTTAGTGATCCACTTTACCTTTATATATCTTCTAAAATATAGAAAAAGATGTAGGTATATTCCAAACACAATATTACCACACATGGGTGTAGAAGTTAAGTGCTCTAACTGAAAGTTTTTTTAATAAAAATAAAACCGGTATCGTTTAGCTCAAACATCATCAGGGTGCAAATTAAGTATTAATTACTATAGTATTAATTTGCACCCTGATGATGTTTGAGCTAAACGAAACCGGTCGGTCGAAAAATTAATACAAAATCGTGGTTTTAAACAAAATAACTGTTTTATTTTCATTAAATATGTCAAACCACAAAGTGATTGTTTTCACAGAATTATTAAATAAAAAAAATCGCTTTATATTTGTCGCATTATTTTTTATGTTTTATTTATGGTTTGATGTGTTTTCTTAGGCTTTTCAGCAATGTACTGTACGCCACTGTAAATTACACTCAAAATTATTCCTCTACTTGGCTTGCGGTTGGGTTTCTATTCTAGTAGTCCTAAAACAAAATCTTAAGTCTGTATTCTGCGGTTTTAGACTTCTTGGTTCCGATGTCTGGCCATAAATTCGAGCCACGGCTAATGAGCAATGTTCGTTTTTATGGTGAGATTTGTGACTTAACCACGACCATCGAGACGATTGGGACGCACAATAAAGATATAAATTGACCAAAAAATCTGATTCTCACGGCCCGCTAGGGTAAAATTTTCGTAGAACCTTACAATGTTAACAATCGGGGCAGATATTATTTAGAGTACTAAAATACGCGTATTATTCCTGTCAGAATTGTTATTAACCGACCTCAACACTCGGCACTGGCAATCTACGAAATCTGACATTCAATCGAAGATATAAGATTTTCGTATTTCTGTTACAAAAAATAAATATAAAATTTTCTATTTTTATTTGAATAACTTTTTAAGGTTATTTATTTATACCCATCAAAGTAATAATCGAATCAAAAGATATCTTTTTGTTTTTCTGTGTCTTTTATGTTTCGTTTAGATTTATTAGTATTATCTTTTTTTTTCAAAGATATATTGCAATGATGGGTAAAACTTTTAAATACTATTAAAAGAAAAGTTATTCCAATAATATTGTACCTACCAAATTAGTACCTACTGGTGACAATAAAATAATAATAATAAAACCTGCACGTAACACACAAAACCAATATAAAACACAGATCACTCACAAACACACAACATGTAATATAAATATACCGATTTTTTACTTTATTTCTTTTTATTTTAATTAAATTTAATTTTACTTTAATTTTAAATATATATTTTTAGTTTAAATTTATCTTACGTTTTTTTTTCTTCACTAACATTATATAATATTTTCATTAAATGTATTATGAATGTTTTTTGTGTTATAAAATGGAGGCCTCAGAACGGGTAAGCCACCCAGTGAGGCCAACATTAATAAATTGTACTAAGAAATGTATAATATTGTACCAAAATAAATAAATATTATTTGGTTAATTTATATAGCGCCGTTTTCGTGAAAAATTACCTCAAGGGCGCTGAAATTGTTTACACATATTTCATTTCTACCTTTTACCCGTTCTTGTTTGTCATTTACCTTTGTATATTTATATAATAATAATTCTATAATACTAGAGTACCTCGAGATGAGATGAATATAATGAGGTCATATGATTAGAATAACAAGGATAATGGACCACTCGGGAAGCTGTAAACATCATCATCTCCTGACATCATCTAGTTCTTGCACCCACGTGTACCCAGTCACCAATCACCCCGTGTCATTATCAATATCTCGCTTTTTAAAACTGATTTTCTCAATCAACCGATACCAGTGGCGCGCATTGTTATATGATCATGTGTACTAGGTACGTAGTTTTTCATGTTCGGAAAATCAACACACCGTCAAAAAGTCGTGGCGATATGAAACAACAAAAAATAATGTGAAATCGCACAAGAGTATCAACTGCTCCCAACCGTCTGGAACCAGTGAGACTATGGCATCCCCAATTGGGGTATGTTGTGAGACTGAAGGTAGTCTGGAGAGGAAGGAGGTAGGGAAGAGGAAGGTGGGGAAGTACCTGGCTTTTCCAATCTAGTCACCAAGCACGGCCAATGTCATTTCAAGCAATGTTTCAATTCTGAATTATGGTCTTACACCAGGGCGATACTGACAGTATCTTCCACTCTGATGAAAAAACTAAACTTTAAACCAAACCTAACACAACATATTTAACCTAGTTCATTTTTCATCACTTCACATGACTTTACATCACTTTTCAAAAGTCTTCATTAGGGTAGGCACAACTTTTCACCCATCATGGACTGCTCGCCACTAACCGATACACTTAAGAAGAAGAAATAATTCGATAGAAGTGTGTTGTGGGTTTGTCTGTGATGCCGAAATAGAATAACTGATCAAACAGCACCGAAAAATTATTTTATCAAACTAACAGTAAATTTCTAAGCACTGCCTGTAGCCCAGGAGTCGAAAAGCCTTATTTAAATTGGCGACAGCAGTTTTCATTCAAATTTTCAGCACCATTAATTTTCGAAATGTAGCTTGAAATGGCTCTAGTCGCGTTTAGTGACCAGATCTGAATAGGAAGGCACGTCGCAACCAACACACCCCATCTGTACTCTTTACTACCAAGCCCATATCGAAAGCATCGAAAAAAACACAAATTATAAACTATACTTGCACTTTTCAAATTACAATCCATCAATTTCGTGTATAATTCAGGACATTTATTTTTTGATCAAATCTTATTACTTAAAATTCTGAATAATGACCTGGACTCGCCAGAGCTTACCAATTTAATAAAAAATCATATTCCATCAAGATCAACACGATAAACCAATATCATTTGTTAGAACAATAGAAAAAAATCATATTCCATCAAGATCAACATGATAAACATATGTTAGAACAATGGAAAAAAATCATATTCCATCAAGATCAACACGATAAACCAATATCATTTGTTAGAACAATAGAAAAAAATCATATTCCATCGAGATCAACACGATAAACCAATTTCATTTGTTAGAACAATAGAAAAAAATCCTCAGCATATGTGCGCATTTTTTTACTTAAAAAAGAAAGACAAACATTCCCGGGTTACGAATAACCTAACAGTATTTGAAAATCTCCTGCTTCCAACACAATAAGCAGAACATGTTCCTTGTGTCGTGGTGGAGGATTTAGCCAGCTGAGGAATTGAACTCACGACGCCCGGGTGGGACCGCTGACCATTCGAAAATATAACAGATTTTTTTTCAACAATAACGTTCAGAAATATCGAACAGAATTATCGCGTACGATTGTAAATTAATACGTAAGTATGGAATGTATCTCTAAAAATGATCCTATATTCCTCTTCTTCTCCCGCTTACCTAAAATTAGTTTTAAGACACAAAAAAACACCATGTTTAAACAATTTTAGCATAAGAAACTTTTTTGGCTTGATTTTAATTAACCTAACATCTATATTTGTATTAGATGTATACTTTCTCACTGCAATGCACTTACTAAAACACGTAATTTACCTATAATTATAATTACTTATAAATAACTACAATAATGTAACGTACACTCCTCTACCAAACACAAGCTAAAGCTGTTATTGAAGAGTGGTATTCAAATCTCTTAATATGTAGAAACTCAATGTATATACGATTTATATGCATTTACTTAATTTCTTTAATAAAAAATAAATAAAAATGCAATTTGTTTCTTACAAATAAATACATTTTGGGATTCTATACTCCCACGGGGTCCGGGTAGTTAGGTCTCTTATGTGGTATTCACAGAAAAAATATACATTACAAAACGTCACTTTGCAATCAATATAACATTAATTATTATACAAATAGATGACGTCTTTGGAAAAGAAAAGTCATTCTTTTCCACTTTAAAACTGTCAAAACATAATAAATTTCATTGATTGATTCGCAATTGGTTTCCAAAGAATTGTCCGATCAATCATGTCGACCGTGACCCTGAGCGCAATGAGCAGGGGCGTGTCAAGCCACACCCCAATCAATCGTCACGACTACAGTCAAGATACCAATAATACCAATAATGGCGGAATGGTCTGACAGCGAAAATTATGACAAATGTTCAACGGGTCGCTTGATATTATGATCGCTGACATAATTGATCGGAGCAATGCTAATTCAGAGAGACAAATCATAATGTAACAGAATCAGTTAATATCAATTTCATAAGTGGACGATTGGGTTTCATGACAGTACGTAATGCGGCAAGCGTGAATATTTTTATTTGGCACTAGCCGAAATCCCCGGCGTTGCCCGGTCTTTACACAGAAGTCCCGAAAGAAAATTTAAAACTATTTATTTTAACCTTTCTGATAGAAAGAAGATTACCTTTGATAAATTAGGGATGGAATTTTTTAACAAAACGTCACGTCGTCATTATAGTCCAGTTATACGTCATAATCAGACGTGTATTTATTTTTAAATATACCTACGTTAAAAACTAAATTATTAATTTAAACTAAACGATGGCGCGGGTTTCGCCGAGGTCAAAACTGGGTTTTATTTAACATCGCTGTGGCAACCCATTCGATATATCAAAAATTAAAAACTACCCGACCTTTTGCAAGGAATTTTGCTAAATTGGCAGGATCATTTTACGACAAAAGGAAAACGAACGAACATCGCCGTTTTCGTGAAAAATCACCTCAATGACGCTGTAATGTAGATTATCGGTGTTTCCTGCGTAACTCTGGTTGAAAGAACTAAATTTGCTTTGAATTTAAGTATCATTGCCAAAAGTGGAACTAAATGTGTGATAAATTTAGACAAGCAATAAAGTACTTACTTATTTTATAATATTTTAACAGAAAATTATTTTAATTGTAATTTTCGAAATTGGAACTGACTTTTCACGAATTCAGATAATCACGTGATTTTTCAATAATGCAAGGGCTGATATTTTCAACATGGAGCTTTATTTGATATTTTTTAACTACAGCAAAGGGCGAGTGGAAGATATTTTTGGAAAACGATCGTTACAGAAATTCGATTGACTGCCTAAAGAAGGCATTGAAATCAACGCCAAATTTAAAATCCTGATAAGACAACAGTGCTTTCATTCATCCAAAGACAAAGGACTGAATAGATAACGACCTGAAGACGAATTCGAGTGTAAGGAGGAAGGATCAATCTAATAATACAATAAGGAGCGAATGCGTGGTCCTGTAGCCAAGTGTTATTGACATCTTCGCTCTTGACACGAAATCCTCTCGCGGCTCATCAAAGGCTTATAGCGCAGCCAACGCAAAAATTAAACCGTGATATTCAAGGATGAGATGGCATGATTTGGTAATACCAACAATGCTGGTACTTCTCGGAAATGCGGTCAAAAAACTCTAGCGTTCTGATCTCCTCGGTATTATGGACTCCTGGTATAGGTATCGCAGTGGTATAGGTATCGCAGTAGTATAGGTATCGCAGTGGTACAGGTATTGCGGCGAATGTTGAACAGAGCACTCACACACAGTTAGTTGCATTGCGTTGTGCACATGGAACCGTTGTTTTAGACTAGAACAATTCCATTTTAGAAGTGCTTTTGGAGGACTGTAGTATTTCAGCATTTTGTAAGTAAATACTTTTATTAAATTGGCATTATTAACTCAATTTCGTAAAAAATGTGACTTTCGGCTCTAAGGTGCAGATAATACTCAGTGCAATCTATTTACTGCGTTATTACAAGACAAAATGTAACATTTTTCTGCAATACGTACACAACCAACTATCAGACACAATAGGATGCATGATCTGGGTAACAAGTTTAGGAGTACTATTGTTATATTTGCGACTCCATTTATAGATTCAAGCTTAATCTAAACTAGCTCTTAGCTGAAATCCCACAAATTTTAGTATCGAAGTTAATGTAGTTTTAGTGATTTGTCTTGTAGTATTGTTTTAGTTTCTTTGTTATTTTGGTTCCATGATAACTCCTCAAAATGACAATTCGACACACCTTTTCATGGGTGATATAATGTCATCAAAAGTGATGAAACAAAAACTAGGTTAAATAGGTTACATATGTAACTATACAAAAACTAGATTAAATAGGTTACATATGTAACCTATTATAACACTTTTTATAGGTGTGTTGAATTGTTATTTTGATGAGATATCCGGTCACCGTTTTCGATATATCATTAGGTATAGTCTGTTCTCATAATCTATAGCTGGGCGTAAAATCAAATAAAATTAAATTTTTAAGCTCAACCTTCTGTTTTGTCTGTAATTTAACGGCCTCCGTGGTCGAGGGGAAAGGCTTGCAAAAAGCAAGCCGAAGGTCGCGAGTTCAAATCCCGGCATGAGCAAGTAAATTTTATTTGATTAATTTGTGTTATTTCGCAATTTATTCATTCAAAATAATGTGTAGTATACTAGCGGCACGTTCCAGAGTGGAAGATATTCTCAGTATGGCCCTGGTGTAAGACTGCTGTTCAGAATTGAAACTATGCTTGAAATGGCTTTAGCCGTGTTTGAATTCCAGATCTGAATAGCCAGGTACTCCCCATCTCCTTCCCCTCCCTACTAACATCAGCCTCACAACATACTCCTTTCAGAACACCTTCGTAACCTTCACTGGCTCAAGTTCCCTGAAAGAATCCAGTATAAACTGTGCTGGATGGTGTTTAAATCCATCAATGAAATGGCCCCACTCTATATCTCTGAACTATGCGTCCCGGAAAACACTCTGCTCTTAAACAGTCAAATCTTAGATCAGCAACATCATCAGCTGTAGGCAGACTGATAGAACCTATGCTCAAGCCAAATACTAAGTTTGGTGATCGCGCTTTCGGAGTATCTGGGCCGAGGGCTTGGAATAAACTCCTCCGGAACTAAGATCCATAACAAGTCCAACAGAATTCAGGTCTAAACTAAAAACTTACCTTTTTAAGCTGTCGCACCCTTAAATTAAATATACCATTCCTAAGAGAAAGTCCAGTTATATTCAATTTTCCAATTATGTCCTAAATCCTGTATCTAAATTTCGCTAATAAACAATTATATAATGTTAATTAAGTGTTAATCTCAAGTGACCTACTAGGTAAGTATTGTACTGTATATTATCTCCATAAATAGTTAAGTAATAACATAGATCACTGTAGAGATGTATTATAAGTTTGTACAGCGCCCTTGAGGTGATTTTGAACAAAAACGGCGCTATACAAATCATCCATTATTATTAATATAATACTCCAATTGGGGATGTCATAGTCTCACTGGCTGGGAGCAGTTGGTACTTTTGTGCAGTATTCACATTTAAAAAAATTTATTCGTTAGGGTATAATCTAATGCAGATATGGAGTCACAATGTCTATAATTTGTACCTGCCATAATAGAAACAACATGCCTGCTTATTAACAACAAACCAGGCGCTTAGATTTAGTTCCTCATTCTCAACTTCAATATTGATAGTAACGAGGTATGCAGCAGTGGTAAATGCATGGAATGGATACCGGTTTCGCCTTTTAAGGTGTTTCTCAAGTGGGGCGCAACTCTCGAGTTACAGAAGGCGGACTCAAACTCAAACGGAATGGTACTAATGGAAAACGATGGATTCTAGGTAGAGAGAGATTTCAACGGTGTCAAATTCCACGAACTTTAGCTTTGCACATTTTCTGGAGCTACTCTGATTTAAGGCGAAGCTCAATGCCAAATCACTATTTTGATTAATCTTTATAAGGAATTTGTGTACATTATGAATGCCAAAAAATATGCTTTAGATAAATTGAAGGTTTTCCTAGGGTTTCGCTTGAGTAGAATACAAATAAAATAATAAATTACTCAATAAAAAATATAAATGAAAAGTACAAAAAAAAATATTTTTTCATAGAAATGTATTACCGCATAAAAGAAACAACTTTAAAAAAATACAGTATTATAGCTAAGATTATCTGTGACAGTTTCAATTTATGAACTTTTTTGCTTTCTTATGAAATTATTTTCAAAATAAATAAAAACCAGTTTTGTGCTTGAAATCGAACGTTTCTAGACTTCGTTTGTCAAGCGATTTTAATGCATATTACCTAAAATATAAGGTATATCAAGAATATACACATTTTTGGCTTGTAGTTTCCTCTTAAGATATATATTTCTTTTATGATTTTTAGGACTAAACGTACATACACCCAACGTGAAAAACGTGCTGTATTAGCAAATTGGAGAAGATTATGTACGAGACTATGTATGAATGTGAATGAGGCTAGAAGTGTGTGCCAAGACCGAGTTGTTTGGTACGTCCTCTCTGCCTACCCCTGCGGAAAACGGCGTGATGATTTATGTATTTATTTATTTTACTTTTTTTTTTTTTTATTTAACAATTTTTTTTTTATATAAGATAATGTGTCCTTACTGGGGTACCCCGTTCTAAGGTCACACTATACATGGTTATGTGTTTGAAATAGTATAAGTACATATGTTAAAATACTATATAGAAAATTAATTACAATATTTAGAGAAAAATAAAACATAATACAAGCTTTAGTCTTTGTTGGGTTGCAAAATTATATCTATATTCATCCTTCCCTTATCCATAATCCATTTCTTAATCAGTTAGTTAGTATGTAGTAATGGTACACCGAATGTCAGTTTGAGTCCATAATACCGCACAAAAGTCTCGACTGCTACCAAACGCCTGAAGCCAGTGAGACTATGGCATCCCCAATTTTGGTATGTTTTGAAGGTAGTGGGGAGGGGAAGGAGATGCGAAGAGGAAGGTAGGTGAGTACCTGGCTGTTCAAATCTGGTCACCAAACACGGCTAAAGCCATTTCAAGCGACGTTTCAATTCTGAATGGTGGTCTTACACCAGAGTATCTTATTTCAAATGAATAAATTGTAAAATAACACGAATTTCATCGAAATAAAAAAAATATTTGCGCACGCCGGGATTTGACCTTGACCTTCGGCTTGCTAGTCGAAAGCCTTACCCCTCGAACACGGATGCCGAGACTTGGATGGATACCAAAGATATTAGAAGAACGAGATATGCTATGTTGGCCGCCGGACCGTAGGCGGAGTACTAACTAATTAGGGTACTTTGAACGGTATCGGGACGTGTACGCACAGAAATTTGTTCTATGTATTAGTGCGGATACCTTAGCGCGATGCCTTAGCGTAAGCGAAGGTGTGCAGTAGTATTGGTGAACAAAACCGGCGACACTCGGCAAAACAATTCCACACAGTATGAACTGCTCATAGCACATCTCGTTCTTCTAATATCTTTGATGGATACAGTCATTAGGATTAGATGGGTACGAATAATACCGTCTTCACGGTGCTTTTTACATCGCATACCTTATACCTATAACTATATTTGAATTCCTCAGACTTCATTATAAGTTAAAAAAGTTGCCCGTGCAATGAATAAGTGAATAAGGTCTTATGTACCTAGCTTCAATCATCCGCTAGCTAAGTCCTGCATCATTGCACAAACAAACATTTTCCACTTGCAACGAATGTCACACCCCTAACACAATCATTATAATTTACCCATTTTTCCTAAATTCAATAACCCAGAAAGCTTGTCTTTATTTTAAATTTAAAAACTATGATTTTTGTTTTTACTTTAGAAGGTTTATTTAGATGTACGCAAATTTTTTCATACATCTAGTAGGAAAAAATGCATTTCACAATGAAGCCTTATAACAATAAAGTCTAGTAAAACAATAAATATTCTTGGAAAGTACACACATCATAAACTATTGCACATATTCCGCACATTTAATCATATATAGAAGTGCCAAAATGTGTGGCTTCCTTTACGGCTTTTGGAAGGTTATTAAATAGTTTTAGTACGCTGTTATGTATGCAGGTAATTTTAGTTTTTAAATCTCGACAATGGCTCGTAGGATAATTGTGAACATTTTCATGTATTATAATACATATTAGTTTGCGGATATTTAGGTAGCACGTTATATTTAAACTTTTACATATTCATGATACCTTTACCGTTTTCTTTAGATACATACGACGAGACAATACCCTAAAATAAAGCCAGAATCTTAACGACGTAAGTGAAGCAGCCGTGCACAAAAATATGCGATGCCCGCCCCTGGTGTACTGGACAGACCTGCAGTTGATTTTGCCATATCAAATCTCTAAAATAAAATGGGAATCTGAACGACATAAGTGATGAAGTCATGTATAAACAATATTCGGCGAATGGCCCGGCGTAATAGACGAACTTACGGTCGACTTTGCCCTAACAGGTTTAAAAAATCGATTTTTCCTTGGGGTTATTTTAATTATTTCTGATGAACGTATTACCAAAATCACAAATACTTCTAGAGGGATCCCTCGGGAAGTTACTAATTCATCGCTTTGAAAAATAAAATCTGGTAGGTACTAACCGCTAATTTTACAGTTGAAAAACGTTTTATAAATTTTCAAACCGTTTTACATAAAATATTTTAATGGTAAGGTCCTGTTTTTATTCATCTTAATAATAAATAACTTACATCCGTAGAGATCCCTCTAGAAACATTTGAGAATTTAATAATACGTTCATCAGAAATAATTTAAATGTGAGCGTCGAGCAAACCCCCCCTTATTAGAATCTTATGAAACCTTAAAAAGCATTCATTTTGTGAACGACATTAAAAAAGTGTTTTAAAACCATCACAGACGACAGTAATTGTCGTGAGAATATTTTAAAAGGAGCAATGTAAAATCTTCACAATTATTTTCGAATATCTACCCATGTGAATGAATCATTGCAAAAAACCTGCTCCAGAAATGAATCAGATCTGGCATTTACTTTAGCTACCCATTCAAGCCGAGGCATCGAACTGCATCGAACCGGGTCTTATTAAATCCGCAGGCATCATTCACGTTGTCTCGTGCGGTAAAATAAACACCAAACCGCTTTTGCGGAATGCAACTGACACATGGGTCGCAAGGACGTAGCATAATGCAATATGCATCAACTGTGGAAGTACGATCCAACGGAATATGGTCAACAAGGTATTTCAACAAAGACACGAGGAAAGGTTGCCTTATTTCATATTCCGCTTCCGCTATCTGTGAATCCTTCACTACTTCCGGGGTGTATTACTTTATTTCTCAAAACAAATAAAATATTATAAATTTAGAAAGCAAAATTTAAAAATGATAAAATTTTCTAAAATCTAAGATTAGAGAACATAAATCACTAGGACGGGTAGTTACAGAAAATTTGAACAATTCATCAAATTTCAAAGATAATTTTAAAGAGCTGTGAAAGTCCTATCGAAGTTCTGTTATTATATCAACATTGCCAGTTGGTTTATAAAACTGAAATAATAATAATAGAACTTGAAAAGAACTTTCACAGTCCTTGAAACTTAACTGTGAAATTTGATGAATTGTTCAAATTCTATGAAACAACCCGTCCTTATAGTTTTCTTACAAGAATACCGCACAAGATTCTCAACTGCTACCAAACGTCTGGAGTCAGTGAGACTATGGCATCACCAATTAGGGTTTCATGTGAGGCTGAAGGTAGTGGGACGGGGAAGGAGATGGAGACGAGGAAGGCGGGGGAATACCTGGCTATTCAGATCTGGTCACCAAATAAGGCTAAAGCCATTTCAAGCAACCAGGGCGATACTGAGGAGTATCTTCCATTTTGGATGAATTAATTGTGAAGCAATACAAATTAATCAAATAAAATTTACTTGCGCACTTCGGCATGCTAGTCGAGATCCTTAACTCTCGACCACGGAGGCCGTCAATAAAATAGCATATCCAATAACATGCTAACTGCACTGTTTTCAGTATTAACCCTTTACGGCTCAAGAACTTTTTTTATGTTTATTTTATTACCTCCAGGTAAAACAACAACTATATATAATGGGAAAAATAATAAAAAAAAATTCTATGTAAAAACATTTTTTTTTTTTTTTTAAAAAACACTGATGCAGAAGTGCATCATGGTGTCAAAACACACCAAAAGTTAGGAAGTATGAAACATTTGAAAACAGTTATTATTTTTGTTAAAACATAAGGCCACACCACATTTTTGACATTCTGTTTGGGCTGTTCCTTTACATCCTGTAAGTTTGCATCTCAGCCTCTTTTCAGTCCATATAGGCCAGTGCTCTACCTGGTCTAATTTGACCTCTTTTGGTGGTATGTATTGGCATGGTCCTTTCTTCTTTTATCCTGAATCAGTGATTCTACATCACTGGTACGTTTGAGCCGGTTCGTTTTTTATATTTTACTAACCTCTCGTCTTTACTAGTTGTCAAAAAACAATCGATAGTTTTGGTTGTCAGGCAGGTCTCTGGCAAGTCGGACCACTACGTTAGATAACGCACCTAACTAAGGCTCACCATCTGCGCATATGTTCTCTTGGCCACTGTAGACTTCTAACTTGTAGCCATATCCAGATACACCACAAATCACAAACAGCTTGAAGCCCCATTTGTGAGGTTTATCTGGCAAATATTGCTTTAGGGCACTTCGCGCTTTGGTGGAACACATTTGTTCATCAACAGACAAATGTTGTTCAAAAGGCACTCTAGCAAAATTATGGTTTAATTTCTCAATCATAGGTCTGATTTTATACAATTGATCAGAATTTGGCTAACCATATGGTGTCATTTTGGCGTTATCATTGTAATGTAGCGACTGTCTCAAAAACTCGAACCGTTTTACCGTCATGGTCTCGCGTATGTGGGCGCAACCATATTTCTCTGACCAGTACATTCGCACATTAGGCATATGAATTATGGACATGAAGAATATAATTCCTATGAACTGTCTTATTTCCTGGCTTGTAACATTTATAGACTAACTGGTATCTTCTTGCACGCTATACAGGTTTGTTTCCTCTCTAATAAGATCGATAAAGTCGTCAGTAAATAAATATGAAAATACGCAGCTCTAATATTTCATTGGGTAAGATAGAAGATCCCCGAAACTTCATCTGGTCTTCGCTAAACCCTAAGTTTTTATTTTTCCATAAAATATTTGTCTTAGGAGCACGTGAACTTCTTGAAGTAGTAGTTGAACTGGTACTCGGTATTGGAATACCAGGCCGTGTCTCATATTGCGCGAATGTAGTGTTGATATTGTCCTCCAAGTTTGGTGACAAGATGTTGTTGTCCTGTTCTTCTGGATCTGGTATTTCTGGTTCCCCATCCGAATCTTCGCGTAAATTCGGCCCATTTCATTCTAATATGTACGATGATCAGTTATGTCTTCGTCATCTGAGTAGTCTAAGCCATCATCACCATCTTGCCAATGGCCCAGAATGTCTTCCAATTCTCGAGTCGTCAATGATGGAACTTTGGCACCTAAACGTGGAAGCCTCGAACTCATAATGAGACTGAAAGAAAAAAACATTCTTTCTAGAAACAAACTAACGGATTATGATCGTTTAGCGCAATGATGCATTACTGCATCATAACAAAAGTGTAGCGTATCCCTGTAAATATAGTAAAATTCATTGAAAGTACATTAAATTTATGAAAAAGAGGGACTTACTGTTACTTCAGCACAATTTCACGGCGAAATTTTCAATATCAGTAATAAAAACAAACAATTGAACACGCGTGCAAACTACACGAACCGGTTATGACAAGTTTTTATATTAAAATGACCACAAAATGTAAAGTACGCCATTTAGTAAAAATAAAACTAACTAATTCGTAAGATAGCTTTGCTGTGGATATGCAACGCTGCGCCAAATGGTATTTTTTTGTTTCTTTGAACAATTGAAGCAGTTCGAATGGTATGATGCAGATCTGCAATTCGGCGCCGTAAAGGGTTAAGTCCTCCGCGTGCAAAACAGTATATCTAAAATATTCTAATATAGATGTTCTTGTAACTGTGTTCATGGAAAGTGATCTGCCAGGAAGAGTATGGTCAAGTATCCCAACTAATATGATAAATCCGAAAGTGTGTTTGTTTGTCCTTCTTTCACGTCACAACGGAGCGACCGATCGACGTGATTTATACATGGGGATAGTTGGAAGACTGGGTAGTGACGTAGGAATATTTTTCATCCCGGAAAAATATTTCATTCCTGTGGGAAAATATTTTGTACAGTAATATTTTAGAGCGAAGCCGCGGCGGGTTAAAGCTAGTAAATATGTATAATATACATGGTTTTAGTTCTACGATCACGTAGAATCACCTCTCTAAGTTAGCGCAATTTACCTCCGGACACCCTGTATATTGTAATATTAAAATTAAACCGCTTGTACGTAATATTAAAAATGTATATGTACCCATTTACGCAGTATCGTACTTATCGGTCAAGAATATATTGCATTATTTTTATTATAATATATGTAAGTAGTGTAGAAGGAAGGGCTGCTTTAATTTGCATTACATATATTTTTACTTGAAAATATTTTATACAACTGGTATCACTGCTAGAGCCAGTAGCTGTAGTATAGTAGCTGCTAACCGTAACTGGCATTCATTCTGTATCTAGCGTCCTAACCCCGCGGTTGACTACTCCCCACCGTCGTTACACCGCGAGTTCCGTGTGAACCCTCTGTAAAAAATATTCTCGCAATAAATTTATCGTAATCAACATCTCAACAGCAAAAACTGAACACCGATTTACGGATTAGGAAGTTCTGTAAATCGCGAGGTTATATTACAACCTCTATGATGACAATAAACCTTTCTATAGTAGTATAGTATTATTTATGAATTGGTGGATGCAACAAAATCTATGGAATTAGTAGTATCCATGTAAAACCTATAAACATATTTATAATGATAACATGCGTGGGGTATCTCAGTGACCCCTTGTTTTGAATCTTGTGCATGTCGAAGGTTAAAACAAAGTATGTGTATAAATCTTCAATAACGTATGGTTAAGTTGGTTTGTATAATTTCAGAATTTAAGAAGTTTTTCCTCAAACCAGGAGAACATGTTATATAAATGATTGTTAATTATGCATTTACCTCATAAGCCGGTGTGTTGAGGCTGTCCTTGATAGCCGGAACGCTGTTCTTCGGAGCGATCAGCATATCTGCTTACTCTTGTGGAGACGTCCTACGGGTTAGGCATCGGTGACGCCACAAATGAACTTCACCAGTACGTTCAGTAACGCCACAAACACTTAATCGTTTTGTTATAATATATGATAATAAAATCACTATTTTAATTGATTTTTTCGATTGAGCACATTATTTTATTGCATGGATAAGATTAACACTTTCGTAACAATAAAAAATTGACGTTTTAATTTTTTGGTCACTTTAGATTGCTTGCTTGGTCTAAACAAAATCACAATATATTTATTCACATTTTATTTATGATCGACGTCACCACCCATTCATAGAGAAAAACTATACGCTATTATATCGAATCTTACGGAAACATTAGAGTATCCTTTCTTTAGTTCATAGAATACCTGCAATATTTCACTCTGTTGGAAAAATACCATTCAGAACCCACACATTGTTAGAAGCGGTTTCAGGAACGTTTGGTTACGAACAGCGTAAG
The DNA here is from genome assembly GCA_026573805.1 of Hesperophylax magnus. Taxonomy (NCBI): domain Eukaryota; kingdom Metazoa; phylum Arthropoda; class Insecta; order Trichoptera; family Limnephilidae; genus Hesperophylax; species Hesperophylax magnus. The sequence goes on along the minus strand of JAIUSX010000184.1, from coordinate 2,488,989 downwards.
AAACCTCCCATCAGATATCAAACCAGCATTTTACAAGAACAGTACTGGTAAATTTTAATGAACGGGAAGGATAAAGAGGTCAGTTTAGGCCACTCAGGAATTTACTTCAATGTAGTGATTGCCCCGCATTTTATAGCGACAAAACGTCGTCTCATACTTACTTATACCCGCGTGTCAAAGAGCACCGAAAATGTTTAACCCCTCCAGAGTTTTAGGGTCATATATGACCGGACGTCCATATAGGTACTTTTATCTTTTTTCCGTTAAAAATAAAAATAATAATTCTTTCCAGTTTGTCTCAGATATTCATACGTATGAACAAAAACGAAGAAACAAAATTAGCGGTCTTTGAACACGAAATTCAAATGAATTATAAACTCAAACATCTAATTGGGCATGAGGCCTTTGTAAAATTCTGTGGGTTACAAAGACTGTGATATGCCGAACATGTTGTAAGAATGCCAGATGACAGGACACAAAACAAATCACGACCAAGTGGGTGCTACAGTGGAAGCAATCCAGAGGCAGACTGAGGAAGAGGTGAACTGACTGCATGAAAGAGAGCAGAACGGAAACGAATGAAGAATGGAGGCGAACGGCAAAGAATCGCAGTCAGTAGAGAGCTATTAATAAGGAACTATGGTGAAAAATATTATGTCTTAAAATATATATATTTTTTTATTTTTTTTTTTTTTATTTGGTACAATATTTTTTTTCCTCAAGTTTTCCAGTAATGTAGGCCTCACTGGGTGGCTTGCCCGTGCTGAGGCCTTCATTTTATAATATGAAAATATAATCTACATAATACATTTAAAGAGAAAATAATACATATAAAATATAATCTTGTGTGTTTGTGAGTGATGTGTGTTTATATTGGTTTTGTGTGTTACGTGTAGGTTTTATTTTTATTTTATGCTATGACATTTTGGTAATATTGTCTTTTTTGTTCTTTAATCCATTTTGTAATTTTGTGTGTGAATTTATTTTTATTTTCCTCAATTTTAATTTCAAGTTTTACACTGTTGAAAGCTTTTATAGCATGGTATTGGTGGTGTCTTTGTCCGAAGCTTGAATTTACTGTCGGAGTTTTTATGTTTCTTTGTACGCTTGTCTAACTGTCTGTTTATTTTTTTTTTGTCAAAAATGTAGTTTAGTAGAGTTTTAACGTATAATTGTAATAAATTAATAAATTTATATATATAGGTACATAAGTTTTATTTTATAATTACTTATTTATAATTACTTATATAATTACTTAATTACCTATCATATCGTCATTTCAAAACCGTAAGAGACTTACTAATGATTGGTCGGTGGGTTCTGAGAGAACTTACACCGCTACCTCATGGGTCGGCCAGCCATACAACAAATTATTTCAAAAAATATTTAGTTTTTTTTTTTAAATCTACTTAAATATTAAAAATTAGGATTTGTTGATTTCATTCCAAGCCTAGTAACCTAGGTTTTGAAAAATGCAAACTTTGAAACTTATTTTAACAATGAAATCATTATTTGTAAAAAAAAAAATTATACTTATAATTGTACCTATTAAAGTTATAAGGTGAACAATCGTAAAAAAAATTACTGTAATTCCTTATTGCGGAAGAGGTCATATCAAATAAGACAAGATTAACATGGAGATGCTTAGACAGGAATGACGCGTGTAATTATGTAACGAAAGACGAAGTTATAGGTCGCTAACCCGCAGAATCAACCGAATCAATTTTCAAAAGACATCTAAATTATTGTCAACACTCAAAACTAACAGTAAAAAAATGTTAATGCTTTACCAAGGGAGTGAACGTGCTATGATTATCACGATCCTCAGCTATGAGGCACTACCATAATGACTAAAATAGACGATTATCACCAATGCACGACGACATAAATACTTGAACCGAATTTTAATCACGACCAACGCCAGGCTTATAAAAATAGTAATTACAATATTAATCAGTCGATTAAAACGGGCAGCGTTTAAACAAGCGTTGGATTGGTGGGCGTACCCGGATGACAGAATGCGTGTGGAGATTGCGCAATAAGCAACTCGCCGGCTAGGAGTTATACACATCTGCCAATAGTGAAAGTAGTACATTGTTATAATAAACGCTGTTAGATCTACTACTACTTCTAAACTGCGCAGAGGATGACGATAATGGACCCGCTGATGCGCAGCCTCCCAGCGGTGAGGTAACACACAAGTACGTTTGAGACGCCTGCATATGAAATTTACATGGATTCATTCAAGTTCTTCTAAAGCGGTCAGCTGTTAGGCAATCGTACACTTGCAGGTGTATGTAAATGTTGGCTCAACGAAATGCTCTATTTTATAATATTATATTCTGTAAGAGCTCGGAGGATTTTGTTCTACAACTTTCAGTGTTTTGACCTTCCTTCACACTAGCACACCAAAGTCTTACAACTATAAAGATTTGCATGAGGGGATATATGGATGTGAATTAAGCAAAGAGTATGTGTCGAGACAAAGTCATGTGGCAGTCCATCCTATCAAACTACCTCTGCGAAGAAACGGTATGATTTAAAAGGTTTTTGTATGTTTATGTTGTGAGTTACGGTTGCCAGCTCAAATTATTGTAGAAATATGTTAGAATTTATTATCTAACTGTCTTATCGTGAGCTTTATGGTTTATTAAACACTGTTTATCTACCTACTGCATAATCGAGGAAACAAACGGCGTCCATTTTCAAATCAACACGTAACAATACATGAGAAGTTTAGTGCGTTTCCCAATAACCACCATTCGGGTAATACAAACTGTTATCTAATTAGACGTTAAAGTGAATACTATTTATGTGAGAAGACCCAAACAATGACAACGCCAAGACAATGAACGTCGTATTGCAAAATAAAGTATACAAAATTCTCGAGAGGTACGGAATTCCAGAATAAATTATAATTTCTCAGTGCCGTAAGTGAAATAGCTTAATTAGGTGCAAACATAGACTAAATACAACTAGACTAGGTGTAACCAGTGAAAAATAACACCAACTCAATTTTGTTTTGGTTCACGTGCACATTTCGGAAAAGGCGCACGCATTGTGTCGCAATGCGAAATTGCAACTGTGCATTGCGTTTTACCTTTTGTTGGTCTAGAGTTAAGCTATTTTGCTTGTCAGCTATGCTGGGCAAGTTCATTTTTTCAATCACAAAAATAACCCAGTTCCAAATATTTTAGATTGTGCCTATCGCGGACTTTATTTTAGAAAATGTAATCAGCTATCTGAATAAAAAAAAATATAAGTACCTTACCGATAGATTCAAGGCAACGCATTAACAAATATCAGAAATTAATAGAATTTCACTAACGACAAGTAAATTTTCTGACGTCATCTTTCAAACTAGTCACAATTATGACGTCATGCAGTGTGTTATACGCTTTTAACGAATACATATAAACAATAGTACATGGCACGAGCTTGCCACATGATAATTATTGATGTGTTGGTTAAAATCAGGCGTTATTACTTGATGCGCGCAAAAAACTTTAGAAGTGTTGGTTATTTTTTAGTGTTGTCTCTATTCAGGGTTGTATTAAGTCCACAATTATTTGCATGTTAAATTATATGAAAAAATCGCGTAGTTGAGTAATTTATTTTGTGTTTACTATCTTAATTACATTTTTCTTTTCATTGAAAAAATATATATTACAAAGTATTTATATATATATATATATATATATATCACACCGCCTATTTGGCGACCAGCATGGGCAAATATGCATTTAAAGTGGCGACCACCGACATTTGGCGACCGATATACGGTCGCCACTTTGTTTTCTCAAAATTTTTACACAGTTCAATAATAGATATCGTTACAAGCATCTCAGCAAAATTAGTCCTGGTCGCCAAATTGGGCTGGGAGTGCAAGTTTTCGAATATTTAAGTTCCGGAGTCTGTCGCGAGGCAGCTTGGCGCTAGGTGATATACACAGCCACGTATTCCGCATTTCATTCCTGGCCTTTAGTGGCGACTGGGTATGACGAATTATTAATTTCACAACAAGCCTTTAGTGGCGACCGGGTACGACGTATTCTGCATTTCATATCTAGCCTAAAGTGACGACATTTCATAACTAGACTAAAATGGCGACCGTGTTCAACGTATTCTGCGTTTTATTCCTAGCCGTTAGTGGCGACCGGAAACGACGTATTCTGCATTTCATATCTAGCCTGAAGTGACGACATTTCATAACTAGACTAAAATGGTGACCGTGTTCGACGTATTCTGCGTTTTATTCCTAGCCGTTAGTGGCGACCGGAAACGACGTATTCTGCATTTCACGTTTAGCCTGAAGTGGTGTCCGTGAAGGGTACAATGTTGCCGGTTCGTTTCAACTCGCGGTGGCTGGTTATTTGCGACGTTGCAGCACATGTTTTGCCAGTGGTCTCGAATGTCTTACTATTTCAAATGTATCTATTTTCAATTTAATACCGAGTATTGACGTCTGTACGTTTTAGAGTTTATTTGGCGACCAATCATTTTAGTGTCTTGTCTACATACAGTATTGATTACTGTCGATACAATGAAAGCAACTTGTATCAGACAGGAGTGTATGACACACAAGACTGCAAAATAGGGCCGGTGATCCCAATCCGTGGTGGCTGAAGGCGTCTTCCTTCAGTGGCGTCGGGGCGTCGAGCGGGGCGTCGAGCGGGGCGTCGAGCGGGGCGTCGAGCGGGGCGTCGAGCGGGGCGTCGAGCGGGGCGTCGAGCGGGGCGTCGAGCGGGGCGTCGAGCGGGCGTCGAGCGGGGCGTCGAGCGGGGCGTCGAGCGGGGCGTCTCTGTGGCCGTTGTAGCTGGTCCGATGCTAGTACTCGTCCTTGCTGTAGAATCCGGGTCTTGTCGTAGGGGCAGAGAGGTCCGGGGTGAGGCGAGGGTCAGAAGAAGATGAGAAGGCGAGTAGATTCAGAAGTCGGAGCGAGGTAGAAGGCAGAGCAGAGAGAAGTGTTGAGCTGGTGGAGGTTGCTGGCTATCTGCCCTTCCAAGGGACTGTCGCCCGTTTTATAGGACCCCGGCGGCCTTCGCTGGCCGAGCGACGTTCACACGGGCCCGCTTTCTCTTTGATTCCTGGAATCGAGGCCCGTGACTGTTACGTGCCCGCGGCCCGCCGCCGGGTTGGCTACCGCCTCTCGGCCGGTACTTTCGGGCCCTTGGTCGAACGCGACCCCGGCCTCTCTTTGTTCAGGCACGGTTCCCAGAATCGAGCTTGTGGAACGCTCGGGCAGCAAACCACGCTATGACGGCGCGCGGCCCTTTGCTTCGGGTCGCGGCCGAGCGTCCCTTCACGTATAAGCACGATTCTCATAACCGTGCCCGAATTAAATGCTATGCTCTTAATCCACCAGCTCTCTCAGTATACTTCTCTGCCCGTGCCCCCTAGCCAAGCTCCGATGTTTTATTTATTGTTTCATAGATACATTTACATTTCTTTTACATTTAAATTTCATACATAGTTCAGTTAGTTTATACACATTTGACATATTTCTCATAAATTCTCATTTTAATTTTAAATTTTTTTATTTTATAATTCTATACGTGGGTGACTGCGGCCGAGCCCGGAGCAGTACGTCCGTCACACTCCCCCCGTGGAGCTCGGCTACACCCATTTTAGCGGGAGGCGTGCTGCGACTTGGTGCGGCGTGGTCCCCGGCGTCCGGTCCCCCTGGGGTGGCGCGTTCGTCGGGCCGACGTTGGGACCGCTCCCTTGAATGTGTCCTTAGGGGCGGGATCACTGGCCGGCAGGAGGACCGCGATCTTAACTGCTGGTCTGACGTAGGTCCCCGTGCTGGTTTTGACCTTCACGGTCCTGACCTGTCCGTCCGGGGCTGGCGTGGCCTCGAGGATCCGTCCCCGTGGCCAGCTGTTGCGGGGCAGTGCCGGGTCCGCAATCAGCACCAGGTCGTCCTTCTGTAGAGGCTGCACCGGCTGCTGCCACTGCTTCCTGGCGGCGAGAGTAGGCAGATACTCGCGGACCCAACGTCTCCAAAACATGTCCGCGAGCTGCTGGCCGATCCTCCACTGCTTCCTGAGGCAGACCTCCTCCTCGGCCGCCCCGTACATTGCCAGATGGGGCCGCCTCCCCGTCGAGCCCATGAGGAAGTGATTGGGCGTCAGCGGCTCCTCGTCTCTGGGGTCGACCGATAGGTGGGTGAGTGGTCGGGAGTTGACCGTGTATTCTGCCTCGGCCAGTGCCGTCAGGAGGGTCTCCTCTCTTGGCGCTCTCGCTTTGAGCGTAGCTGAGAGCGCCCGTTTAACAGAGCGTACGAGCCGCTCCCAAGCTCCCCCCATGTGGGGACTGCGGGGCGGGATGAAGCTCCACTCCATCCCTTGCGTGGTCGCATAATTTTGGACCCTTGGGTCCCGACAGATGTCCTCCACGGCGTCTCTCAGTTCCTTGTCTGCGCCGTGGAAGTTAGTCCCGTTGTCGGACATCAGGATCGCCGGCTGGCCTCGCCTGGCCGACATCCTTTGGATTGCCATTATGGCAGAGTCGGCACTGAGTGTGGTGGCCAACTCTAGATGCACCGCCCTCGTCGATAGGCATGTGAAGAGGGCGATGTAACGTTTTTCCTTCCGGCGCCCGATGGTTACTTCCAGGGGCCCGAAGTAATCCATCCCGCAGTTGGTGAACGGCCGCACATGCCGTGCAAGCCGTGATGCTGGTAGGGGTGCCATCATGGGGGGAGACGGTTTGCCCCGCCGCATTTTACAAGCGGGACACAGGTGTTTGATGTGGCGGAGAGCTGAGCGCAGCTTTAGGATGTAGAAGCTGGCGCGCAGTTCGGCCATCGTCGTCTCCACACTCGCATGATCGGCTCGGGTGTGGTATTGGCGCACAAGCAGCCGAGTGTAGCTGTTCCCACCGTCCAGGATGATGGGTGACTCGGGTACCCCCTTTACTCCCTTGATTCTCGAGCCCATTCTGAGCACCCCGTTGTGGAGGTGGGGTGCGAGGGAGACGAGGCGGCTACTGCTGGACACGGCCCGCCCCGAGTGGAGCTGGCGTAGTTCTGCTCCAAAGGCTGCTCCCTGGGAGTGCCTTATCCACCGCCATTCTGCGGCCCGGAGCTCCTGCAGGGCTAGGGGGCCCTCGGCTGGCCTGGCGGGTCCCTGGCGGCATCGCCGAATGAACCGCAGCATCCATGCTGTGGCCCGGATCAATCGGTTCCAGGACGAGAACCGCAGGATGGAAGGCAGCCCGTCCTCCACGGCGAGAGTGAGGCCCACAAAATTTGGCCGCCTTTCCAAACTCTCGTCACCCGGCTGCTGGTTCTGCCGTTCCTGGGGCCATTGGTTACTCGGCGCCGTCAGGAAGGAAGGGCCGCTGAACCACCTTCCGCTCTGGGTGAGGTCCGGCTCCGCCAGGTCCCTGGTTCCGATGTCAGCCGGGTTCAGCTTGGTTGGAACCCAGCGCCAGCTGGCGATGTCGCACAGCTCGTCTATCTCCCCCAACCTATTTGCCACAAAGGTTGAGTAGCTGCGGGGGTCCGTACGGAGCCAGCACAGCACCGTGGTGGAGTCCGTCCAGTATTCGGTAGAGGTTATAGGGGCCTGGCATTCCTTTCGAAGGGTGTCAGCCAGGCGGGCAGCCATGAGCGCAGCCTGCAGCTCGAGGCGGGGAATGGAGAGCGGTTTCAGCGGTGCCACCTTGCACTTGCTGGACAAAAATGTGGCGGTGCTGCTTCCCTCTCCCGTAGTCTCCACCAGGTAGGCCACGGTGCAGCAGGCTGCCTCAGACGCATCGCAGAAGAGGTGTAGAGCGAAGGAGTTTGCCTTGCTCAGCAGGCAACGCCTCGGTATGCGAATGCTGAGGCCTTGTAGCATTCTGATCCACTCGGCCCACCTTGCTGCGTGCGCCTCGTGGATGCGCTCATCCCAGCCGACGCTGGACCTCCAGACATCCTGCAGGAGAATTTTTGACCGCACCGTGAGGCAGGCCACGAAGCCCACGGGGTCAAAAACTTTCATGACAGTGCTCAGCAGCTGCCTCTTGGTTGGGTGCCGGATGAGCTCGGCCTTCTCCGTCTCCTTGAACTCATACATGAAGGTGTCGTTGGCGGGATCCCACGACAGGCCGAGCACCTTCTCGGTCTCACTGGCGCCGCTGCTGATGGCTATGGCCGCCTTGGCCTTCTTGTCTGCCGGCACGCTTTGGATTGCGGCGGGTGCGTTGGAGGCCCAGCTTGCCAGGTGGAAGCCTCCCCGGGATAGGAGGGTGCCGACGCCTCGTACCAGCGCCGCAGCCTCGCTCACGGAATCGGCGGCGTCCAGGTAGTCGTCCATGTAGAATTTATTTTGCACCGCTGCGGCGGCGGCGGGGAATTCCGCGGCGCCTTGTTCGGCCACCCTATTGCGGACATACTGCGCGCTGCTGGGGGAGCAAGTGGCCCCAAACATCATTGAGGACAGCTTGTATGTGGTCGCTGCCTCTTGTGGGCTGGCTCGCCATAGGAAATATTGCGCAATTTGGTCCTCCGCTTTTATTTTGATGCGGAGGAACATCTCCTCTATGTCGGCGGCTATGGCGATCTTGCCCTCCCGGAACCTCAACAGGTTGCCCAATAGGGATGACAGGAGGTCGGGCCCGGTTAGCAGCCGGTCGTTCAGGGAGGTCCCCCGGCAGCGGCTGGCGGCGTCAAAAACCACTCGCAATTTCCCGGGGCTGTTCGGGTTGGTGACCGCGAAGTGGGGCAGGTACCACTTCCGTCGCGACGGTACGCTAGCCTCGGCGTCGGGTACCTTTACTGCGTACCCGCGCTCTATCAGATGGTGAATTTTGGCCGCGTACGCTGTCGCCAGCTCGGGATCACTTTTCAAGCGCTTCTCGAGGGCGTTGAGGCGGTTTACGGCGCACTGTCGGTTGTCGGGCAGCCACACGTCGTCCTCCCTCCACAGCAGCCCGGTCTCCCAGCGACCCGAGTCCAGCGGGCGCGTCGTTCGTTCCATGAGGCTCTCGGCGCGGCGTATGTCAGCGGACACCCGGCTCACTGCGGTCACTCCCAGCGAGTCAACTGAGAAGTGCTTTCGTATGAGCTCGCCGATTTCGCCCATTTCAGCCGTCTCGCCGATCATGTTTAATGTGGTACCGCTATCTACGTCCCGCCGGGTGCCCCCATGTTGAATCCAGCCGAGCGCCGTCCGTGACGTCATGCGGCCGCCATCTTCTTCTTGGACCTCCCGCGACACGATTAAATGAACATTGTCTTGGCCAATTAATAGCCGTGGTTTCACTTGCCGGCGGCCGGCCACTGTTTGTCGCGGGAGGTCTAGGTCGGAAACTGTGTGAGCCACCATTGTGTATTCACTGCCGTCACCGCGCACCGACAACTTGACCCGTTGCGACTTGGCATCCGACGAACACATGCCGTTGGCGCCGTGAATGCGCAGGCCGCGGATCGGTCCCGCGGCCCCGACAATGTCTGCCACTTCGGCGTCAACGAGGGTCACCGTCGAGCCCTCGTCGAGCAGCGCGTGCACGGTCACTTGGCCCCCGGGGCCGCACAATGTCACTGGTAAAACTTTAAGTAGCACTTTTTCCACTTGGTCCCAGGTGTTTGTCACTGTCTGCACCTCGGGGGCGCGAGCGTAAGCGGCGTCGTGCAATAGGCGGTGGTGGGGAACCCGGCACGCTCCCACCCCACAGTTGACACGGTATTTACACGCTCTCGTTTGGTGCACACCGTCCAAGCACTTAAAACATATCCGGGCCCCTTTCACTAATTCCCACCGCGCACTCACTGTTTCACTGGCGAATTTGGGGCACCGGAATAACTTATGCGTAGCGTCTTTGCACAGTGTGCACTTCACTTCACTGCGGGGTTCCGGCCGCTCTTCGGTAACGAAGACACTGTCGCGGTGTGGGCGGGCGGCCCGCGGATGCTCGGCCATGCTCGGACGCGCTGCTCGACCGCTATCGGTGAGGCCCGACCGCGGCACCGCGTTGGTCAGCCGCTTCAGGAACCCGGCGAGCTGCACCACGGTGGCGGCCTGGGCCTGGTCGGCCACCCTGTCCAACCATGAGAGGCGGAGGGCGAGGGGCATCTTCGAGGCGATCTCGCTGAGTAGGGCGGGGTTGGAGAGGTAGTCGCTCCTCAGGTTTCCCAGCGAAGCGACCACGTTCTGTACCGCGCCGGAAAATTCTACCAGAGCTTCGGTAGACGCATCCTCCGGCAGCCGAGTCAGCCGCCTTATTCTGTCAAACATGACAGTGGCGATAGAGTGCGCGCCCCCAAAGCGGTGCTCCAGGACGTCCATAATTTCCGGCACCTGCGCCGGGTCCAGGAGGAGAGGGCTGACGGCTTCGCGTGCCTTTCCCTTCAAGGCACGCTGCAGCCGCATCAAATTCTCGGCTGCCGTCATCCCGCAGGTGGCCGTCGACTGCAGGAACTGTGCCTTCCAGGCCTGCCACTCTATGGCGTCGCCAGCGTAAGGCGGCAGGTCCTTGGCGCTGGACTGCCGGGCGATGAGCGACGCCATCCGCTCATCCTCGGGGTGGGAGCGGGGTGTACCGCCGGCCTGGGACTGCCGGAGGGCGTCGGCAAACATGGCCGTCACCTGGGCGAGAGGGACACTCCCCTGGTTCACCCAGTCCCGCGTCTGCCTTGCTGCCTCGTCTGCGCGGTTGAAAGCCCCGTATCCCTCCATGGGGGGCTGCGAGGGGGAGTCTGCACTCGGGGGAAACGCTGGGAACTGGGCGGGCCCGCGGGTCACGCCGGGGTAGCTGTACTGCGGCTCTGGTCCACCTCGCAGCGTCGCGACGCCTGGGGAAGCGCCGTCCGTGAGTGGATCAGCCGCCTGGTTTTCCGTCCCGGTTTGAGCCCTCACTGCACGGCTCGAGCTCCCGATGGCATCGCTGGGCTGGGCTGTAGCTGGTGGCACAGTGGCGTGTGTAGGTACGCCCGGGGGCGCCGGCGTCGGCGTCGGTCCGTATTCCAGCCGCGGCGCGGTGGTGTGCGTCTCCGCCGAGTAGCCCAGGTTCCGCCCGAAGACGCTAGATGGCGCCGCCGTCGGCGGGTACTCCGCCAGTGGAGCTCTGGCGTGCGTCTCCGCTGTGTGGTCCAGGTTCCGCCCGAAGCCGCTAGATGGCGCCGCCGTCGGCGGGTACTCCGCCAGTGGAGCTCTGGCGTGCGTCTCCGCTGTGTGGTCCAGGTTCCGCCCGAAGCCGCTAGATGGCGCCGCCGTCGGCGGGTACTCCGCCAGTGGAGCTCTGGCGTGCGTCTCCGCTGCGTAGCCCAGGTGTCGCCCGAAGCCGCTAGATGGCGCCGCCGTCGGCGGGTACTCCGCCAGTGGAGCTCTGGCGTGCGTCTCCGCTGCGTAGCCCAGGTGTCGCCCGAAGCCGCTAGATGGCGCCGCCGTCGGCGGGTACTCCGCCAGTGGAGCTCTGGCGTGCGTCTCCGGTTGCCAGGCTGCAGGTGAAGCGGTCCGCGGAAGGCCCTTCAGCGTAGCGATCAGCTCGGCAATCTGTCGGGCGCTGTCCTCCTGCAGCTTCTGGTTGCGCCGCCTCTCAGCTCGTAGCTCGAGCTGCACCTGCCGGAGCGTGTCCTCGCTCGAAGCTTCACTTCTCGACGAGGCGTCGGCCGTGGCAGGGGGCGTCTGTGGCGGTGACGCGCCGGAGGGGCCAGCCAGTAGGTCCGCTCGGGGGTCAGAAGGGGCCAGGGGGGCGGTAGGCTGAAGTCCGGGGGGCGCGGCTGCGGCCGCCCCGGTTGGTGTGGGATCGTCGCTTCCTTGCGATGAGTCCCCGTCAGCGCTGTTCTTCCCGGAGCGCAGTGAAGGTGACATCTTCCACGGAGAGATCCGGCGGCGAAGGACCACTTATGTATCAGACAGGAGTGTATGACACACAAGACTGCAAAATAGGGCCGGTGATCCCAATCCGTGGTGGCTGAAGGCGTCTTCCTTCAGTGGCGTCGGGGCGTCGAGCGGGGCGTCGAGCGGGGCGTCGAGCGGGGCGTCGAGCGGGGCGTCGAGCGGGGCGTCGAGCGGGGCGTCGAGCGGGGCGTCGAGCGGGGCGTCGAGCGGGCGTCGAGCGGGGCGTCGAGCGGGGCGTCGAGCGGGGCGTCTCTGTGGCCGTTGTAGCTGGTCCGATGCTAGTACTCGTCCTTGCTGTAGAATCCGGGTCTTGTCGTAGGGGCAGAGAGGTCCGGGGTGAGGCGAGGGTCAGAAGAAGATGAGAAGGCGAGTAGATTCAGAAGTCGGAGCGAGGTAGAAGGCAGAGCAGAGAGAAGTGTTGAGCTGGTGGAGGTTGCTGGCTATCTGCCCTTCCAAGGGACTGTCGCCCGTTTTATAGGACCCCGGCGGCCTTCGCTGGCCGAGCGACGTTCACACGGGCCCGCTTTCTCTTTGATTCCTGGAATCGAGGCCCGTGACTGTTACGTGCCCGCGGCCCGCCGCCGGGTTGGCTACCGCCTCTCGGCCGGTACTTTCGGGCCCTTGGTCGAACGCGACCCCGGCCTCTCTTTGTTCAGGCACGGTTCCCAGAATCGAGCTTGTGGAACGCTCGGGCAGCAAACCACGCTATGACGGCGCGCGGCCCTTTGCTTCGGGTCGCGGCCGAGCGTCCCTTCACGTATAAGCACGATTCTCATAACCGTGCCCGAATTAAATGCTATGCTCTTAATCCACCAGCTCTCTCAGTATACTTCTCTGCCCGTGCCCCCTAGCCAAGCTCCGATGTTTTATTTATTGTTTCATAGATACATTTACATTTCTTTTACATTTAAATTTCATACATAGTTCAGTTAGTTTATACACATTTGACATATTTCTCATAAATTCTCATTTTAATTTTAAATTTTTTTATTTTATAATTCTATACGTGGGTGACTGCGGCCGAGCCCGGAGCAGTACGTCCGTCACACAACTCATTCTAAATAGAAGTTAAAAAGCACAAAAAGAAATTTAGAAGGTGGTTATGGGTAGCACTTCCCTGGAAACCATTTAATGACCAACATTCCTGACATAGGCCACACTAAGTGGTTGGCTACATTTCGTGACTTAGCAGGTGTGTCCGTTTTCATGGGGTAATGTTTGCCCGGGTCTTGGTGGTGGGTGCAATGACCGTTTACAACCGGTTACCGCGGTCAGGGCTGCTCGTTAATGCCGGGGCCTGACCCTCAGACTGACGACTGAGGGTGTTGAAGGGTGATATCAACTAGTTGGGCAACTGTTGTGCCGGTTCGTGACCGAAGCGGACCCAGCAACAGCGTTCGGGGACATTTGGGGTGACCTCTCCAGCCGGATTCTCCCGGCTCATCGCCTTGCACCGCAATGGGTGGGTTGGGTTCATACCAACCATCACTACTGTCCACTGTGATCCCTAGTTTACTACACACCCCTCATACCCTTTTCTTCTCAGACCTTCCTTTTCCTTCATAACATCGCAGAAAAATATACAAATAAGAAAACAATTAACTGGTGAACATTAAACAAACAACCATAAGGAACTCCAGTCCATTATTTTTATATTTTATTATTAGTAATGACATTCTGACTTAAATTACAGCATTTGAATTTTATGCTATCATCTTCTTTTTATTCAATTTATTAAAATAAAATTTAAAAAAAAACTCATTTCAATTTCTCTACAAAGTCTCACATGGCGTCTCCAATAATACTAAACAATAGGTACGCCTGTACCTAACAACTGTCTTCACAATGCAATCACCTTTCTGAATGCTCCTAGCTGTACTGGCAAGTATCTCAGATTTAAAGTAAATAATATAATGATTGGATTATTTATATAGCGCCGTTTTCGTGAGAAAATCACCTCAAGGGCGCTTAACAACTTAATTTATGCATTGATCACTTAGACTTAATTACTTTTGGTTTATAACTAAGTTTCATAGATAGAGAGAGATTTATAACTAAGTCTAATGTCGTTAGTACTTAGTACTAAGACTTTTAACTGAAGACTTAAACTATACATATTTTTATGACCAAGTGGGCATTTACACAATACCGCTATAATACGACTTACAACTACGGCTTAAACTAGAGATTTACGACTAACATACATATTTAATTTATATTTACAAATACCGATTGTTATGATTTCTGCCCGCGGTGTCAGTTATAAAATATTTTTTAAAAAATGTTTACGCGTAATAAACGGATAATAACGGTGAAAAAAAAGTTAAGTAGAAAAATCTCCTGGACTGAGCAATGAAATACTACTGATGAAAAAAAATAAAAAAGGTCATCATTCTGGATACAAGTTGAAAAGGTGAGTCTTTAGTTTTGCTCTGAACTCAGATGAGCTGTCGATCTTTCGCAAATATGAAGGGAGTTTGTTCCAAGCTATTGGGCCTGCTACTGCAAAAGCTCGGTCTCCAAAATTGGTATTGTGATTGCGCATAGGTACTGAAAGTCTACCTATGGCTGTTGAAGATGCTGATCGAAGCGTTGCTTGCCTAACATTAACATCGTTTGGAATGAAGAGTTCCGACAAGTAGGGTGGCGCCATATCATGTACGGCTTTAAAAACCATCCAGCAGAGTTTGAATTGGATTCTCTCAGGGCACTTAAGCCAATGAAGGTTCCGCAAATGTTGTGAGATGTAGGAATATTTGGAAACGCCAGTTATCAGCCTTGCTGCAGCATTAAAAACTGACTGAAATCTGTCAGTGTATATTTTAGGGAGACTTGCGTATATGCCATTGCAATAGTCCAGTCGTGATAAAACGTAGGAGTTTATCAACATCTTTGAGGCGTTAGCCGGAATATTTATTTTTTATAGTTTTGATTTGACGCAGGTGAAAGAAACCTGCGCTTACTGTTTTGTTAATTTGGGATTTGAGTGAGAGATCTTCATCTAGATGAACACCTAGGAGTTTAATGCCATTTTTAGGGATGATGTTGCAGCCAGAAGTAATGAGAGGAGTTTTGTCTAACATTGACTGGCGCTCTTTTGTTGCTGTCCAGAGAAATTCTGTTTTGGATGGATTTAGTCTAAGTTTGTTCGAAGACATCCACTATGTTATGGCACCAATGCATTTAACAGTGATAAAATACGAAATGATCATACAAACAAAAATAAATAAAACCGTTACATTGCCAAGTCGGCGGATAGCAAAATTCTTATTATTTCATAAATAGAAATAGCATACTAGGGTTGCACTGCAATTATTTGTCATAAATTCACAAGTAATAAACTAGTTTTTTCGATCTTTTTATTGTTTTTGTAAATCAAAATCACATTCCAGATTGTACTCCTAAGGATAAGGCTCATTAACAATTTATGAGTATGTAATTTTATTTGAATAAATGTTAAAAATATAAAAATTGATTATTTTTTCGGCATGGAATGCATTGTTTTATTTTACATTGTTTTATATGGGAAAAAATATTTCGCAACGAGTGTTTCACATAACGAGTAAGATTCTGGAACGAATTAGTCTCGTTATGAGAGGTTCCACTGTACTTAAATAACTACCCTTTACAAAATAGTTTTATTTTTATTTATTTACTTATTAATTGACGCCTTGAAGGCTTTTACACGAATACACGTTTACAAGGATACTTTTTCAGGATCACAATATTAAGTGTATATAATTTAGTACATAACACTTGTTTAATTTACATATAAATGACATGGAACGTAATATTATTCATTCTTGTTTCTTATTTTACGCGGATGACATGAAATTATATAAATGCATTGACTCCGTAGATGACTGCAACCAGTTACAAGAAGACATTAACAAAATTGAACAATATTGCGAAAACAATCAAATATTTCTAAACATAAACAAATGTAATGTCCAATTAATTATACTTACAAATTAAACCTTGTACCCTTACAATGGGTAGAAACAATCAGATCTCTTGGACTAATACTACATTCTAAAACGTTATTTAAGGATCATATTGAAAATATTTTAGAAAAAGCTTATAAGCAAATGGTCTTTATTATAAGCATAGCAAAGCCTTTCCCATAGCACACACCCTAATTATGTTATATATGTCATATGTAAGGTCACAACTTGAGTTCGCCGCAGTCAATTGGAATCCTCAATATCAAACATATGTATATTGATCGTATCGAAAATATCCAAAACAAATTTATAAAACACCTATCGTATCGCTTTAGTGATCATCGGTTTGACCCTATCGCTTTAAGCTGGCTCTACACTCGCGCGCGAAGTCGCGCCGTGAATTCACGCCGTGAATATACGCCGCGATTCGCGCGTGAACTGTGTCCATCCACACTCGCAAAGCTTCAGTCTTGTTCGCGGCTTTAAAACGCAAACCCTTTGTCGCGGGCCAAAAAACCGACAAAAATCGGGGAATGGCGCGAAGCGCGAACGCGAAGATTGCGAAGGCGTGAACAAGATCCACACTCGCGTTTCGCGGCCTTCGCGGCCGTTCGCGCCGCGAGTGTAGAGCGCGCTTTATATAAACGCAGAAAAATCTATGATGCTTTATTCTTATACAAAATTGTGAACTGTCTTGTTCGTTCATCATATCTGTTAGAAAAGATTGCATTTCGTTGCCCCAAACAAAACACCACATCGAACGATTCATTTAGAATACCTCACTGTAAATCCAAATACGCGCAAAACTCTATAATAGGACGTATCTGTGAAACTTATAATACCTTACGAGATTTTCAACTTGAAATCAAATAAATTGCAACTCACTAAATTAATAATTAATAACTAAAAATACTTTTACTTTTGGGAAAATTATACTATTACTTCCGTAGTTTGTTTTATTATTTTCAATTAGTACCTATAACCATGCGAAAACTGTATCTATTTATAATATTATGTACTTCTTTAACATTTCATGGAATTTAATTGGTCTATAACATATTCATGTTTATTCTTATATTTCACTGTACGACTATAAGTTTCCTAAATAAATTTAAATAAAAAAATAAAAATTTAAAAAATAAGTTGAAAATTAAAAGTAGGTACAATATAAGTGGGTACAGAGTAAAACAGAAATATTAATATAAAAGATATTGAACATGACGTTAGCAATGTAAATATTTTTTTCGGAAGATGCAAATTTAATTTTATTATGGTTCGGACGGTGATATAGCTGGTGGGACTTCAACACTTCTAATTTTAAGCTGCCATATAATGTTGGAGATTTATTGCTTTCCCTACTTCAGATAGACAATAGATAAGGGCTTCAGTAGGTAGTTTACCCAACACTTAAAAATAAGTCCTAAAAATGAAATTTACAATGCAACATTAATTTAGAATTTCATAATATAGTTGTAAGACACCGTGTTTATAAATATACCATGCCAAAAATATTACTGTACTTTACAATATAAGGCTATGAAATTATTTGTGAACATGTGAGGAAATAATATATGTTTTTGTGCTACTTTTAAAAAAGAAATGACGAATAAATATAATTCTTATGACAAAAACTATTTGGAATAGGAATTGTCGCATTCCGGAAAGAACAGATACCTAACTGAGTTTTGCAAATATTTTTGTATTTATTATTGTGACAGCTGTTTCGGGGTTCAAGTACTTATAAAACTTCAGTTACGCCACACGAAGGCAACTTATTTATATGATTTTATTTACCCTTCAGTATTCTTATTTGTATGATGTTTTGGTGTTTTATTAACACACTTTGATCGGGTTATTTTTTCGCCGGCAGACCGCTGAAAATGGGCGAAAATAAAGGTCCCGCGCGAATTTCTTTAATTTGTTTTAAATCGCTATATCTTCGAAAATAATGGAAATATTTTAATAAAATTTTCTACATACTAACTCAGCATACCCAAGCTATAAAATTTCTAGCCGAAAACCAAGTATTATTTCTAATGCAACTTAATAAATCGAAAACAAAGTCATTGTTGGGTCATTATGGTTCAATTTAAGTATAAACTAGGTTTCGATTTTATAAAATTACAAATTATTATATTTTCACCTTGCCCAAATAATAAAAACAAAAACAATTGCCACATCACTAGTATCGTCAGAGTAACACATTATTACCCATTCAAATACCACGTGGGCAATTGCCACCCAAAAAACCATCGGAACATGCTAATAATATTGGTTATTTTTTAAAATGAAATTTAAAATAATCTCCTCGGAACACAACCGTAGGACAATTTGCTTTTTAAAAACTGGCATGCACTTGTAAATATTTATTATGGTCCGCCTAACTGTGTTCGCCGATACCTGCTTTTGTTAGATGCGCCAGACACTCAGTAGTTGAGTGGGTGCGGAACAGAGATAGAGAGATTTGTTTCGAGTTTCAGGGACATAAAAACTCTCGTTCCAGGAATTGAACTATTATAATAACAGAATATGTTATCTAAATTACTTATTTCGTTGTACTTCAAACGCAATACCTATCAAGTGTCACGTGTTCAATAATATAGGTCATTTTAGTTGAAATATCGATGTACAAAAAAAACTCCAAGATAAATACTAAAAAAAGAATTGCATTACAATTTGATAATTACGTACGTATAGTTGGAACCTTTACAGAGAGATTGGTATATAATATTCATATAAAAACATCGGATAATTTCTTCTTTTCTGCCATTGAAATGAGGCGGGCGCAGAAGGTAGAAATACCCTTCCGACGTTAAGCATCAATCAACCGAACGCGAACGGGTAGAACTACCCTTCCCGATTAAAGTGTGTTAAGCTAGCTTGGAATGGCTTTAGCTGTGTTTGGTGACCAGAACTGAATATCCTGGTACTTCCCCACCTTCCTCTTCCTCGTCTCATTCCCCTCACCTACCTTCAGTCTCACAACATTCCCCAATTGGGGATAGGCCATAGTCTCACTGACTCCAGACGGGAGCGATTGAGACTCTTGTGTGGTATTCAATTAAAAAATGTACTGATAGACGTAAAAAGTAGAAGAACAAAATAATATAACTGGAAGTGGGTGTACAAGCGTCCTGAGGGGTTTTACATGTAGGTAGTACAATATTAACATCACAGAAAGTTTTAAAACAAAATAAAGTTAGTAATAATAAAAATAAAACTATATTAGATAAAAAAATACAACAAACAAAAATTAAAATAAGACAGCAAACAGAGAGGTTATTAATATTCTTTTGAATTAACTTAATGTTTATAAGGTAAGGTTTATGCATAGCACAAAGGATTACAAATTATTATAAGCAATAATTATTGTAAGGCTGCGGTTACACTTGGAAGTTTTTTTTTACCGTAAGTGAGTTAAGGCAAAATTATCTATCGAAACGTCACCTATAAAGTGACATGCTGCCAATGGGACTTGAACCCACGGCCTTCTGATTACCGGTCAGCAGCTTTACTTCTGAGCTATGGCGGCTTATTTAATACCCGCATGTATTTTTTCTCGGGAGATTTTTCAATTTGTAAGTTTTTTCTCTTACAATAATATTGCTTATAATAATTTGTAACCGAGAGGTTTACAAAAATCTTCTTTAATCGTGGTTATTATCGGTTAAACTTGATTAATCTTAGTTTATCTTGGTTTATCTAAGTTAATCTTGGTTAATGTTTTGGTAGTCTTAGTTAATAATATGGGTATTCTTTGTTAGTAGCCTCCATACTCAAAAACTATATACAAAAAACAAATATAAATATAACTACACTGATGCTCGAACTCTGAATTTTGTAAAATAAATGGTTTATCAACCTAACTTTTACTATTGTCTAATTACCTTGTCATAGTTACCTAAGATTATTTTTGAGAAATAGTTCTTTGCTAATTAGCGCCATGCACTAGTCACCAAACCTGCTGGAGTGTTATTTATTTATGCGACAATTTTTGTTTCCATTTTTAATTTTGTACCTATTCATGTATGGGATTTCAGCACTGTGCAATGCCGCGTACAGTTCAGACTTAATGAATCCACCCATAAGCGACACTTTGAACTTAAACTCTTGTCTCTAACTGCTCAAGGAAAACCTCCCCTCTGCGGGTGTAAAACACTCAGCCAACCTCCAATCATACAGATGAGGTTAAAGAAATATCCGAAGAAAGAGTTGAGACTTTAATTAGGTAGGTAGGCAGCTGGGCAGGTAGGTACATTGAAAAAAATTGAAAAAATCGTCATACATATCTTGCAATACTTAGTTTTAATAAAGTAGTGCGTATCTCTATTTGATAGCCTATTACTCTTGGAATGCTTTGACATTTACGTACCTGAAAACTTGAGCAGTAGGTAGTCGTCATCATGACACGAATTGTTCAAGATACCAAACTGCAGAATAGATTTTCAAGCATAGCATAGCATGACAATAGGAATTGTTCTATTGAATAATAATGTAAAAACAGTATATATATTTAATTACTCTAAATAACCTCAAAACTTTTTTCTCAAAACCTCAAAAGGTTCGTATACCTACCTGTATTCCCTAATGTGTTTATTGTTACGTATGCAAATTGCATGGTGTAAATATCTACTGATTATTCTATTGATCAATACATTAATTTAGTAATTGTGGAATGATTTGCCGGCCTCTGTTTTTCCTCTCTCATGCATCATGGGTCTCTTTAATACCCATGTACAGTCTTTCCTCTCCTCAAAAAGACATGTTCAGGCCCTGAAGTAAATTATATTCATCAGGGCCTCAATGTAAAAAATGGGTTTAAGTAAAGTAAACATTTTTTTCCTGCAATAAGTTATATCTTAGGCCCTTGAGGTGGTTTTTCACAAAAATGACACTCTACAAATAATCAAAATATTTTTTTTACTAGGTAGGTAGTTCCTACGTGCTCAAGTGTGAACAGTGTACACTAAGGACGGGTTGTTTTGGAGAATTTGAATAATTCATCAAATTTCAACGTTCATTTTCTGTGAAAGTCTTATTCAAGTTCTGTTACTATATCATTGTAGGCTAGTTGCTAGACAAAACTGAAATAAAAACAGAACTTGAAAAAATCTTTCACAGAACTTGAAAATGATCGTTGAAATTTGATGAATTGTTCAAATTCTCCGAAACAACCGGTCCTAAGAGTGCATAATAATAATTGGATAATATTTAGAGCATCGTATTTTGAAAAATCACCTCATGGGCGCTGAAACTATGGTATGGTGATACTATGGCATATCCTTACAACGACACCCTTCGAGGATTTTCAGGATTAGCATAACTGATGAATTAGCAAGTCACTTGCCCCAGGACTTGTTGAAATTACAACTAGCGTATGGCAGGATTATTCGTTTATTATATCTTAAAATATCAGGTGACATTAATATTTTTTCAAAGACAGACCATTTATTTCATCTTATGTTGTTTTTTTTTAAATGCCACACAATAAAGTCTTTTACAAATTTAGGTACGTTATTATAGGTAAGTTGTGCAAAGTAGTATGACAAGTTTAAAGTACATAATATAATAATAACTGTGTAAAAGAAGTACTTAAAAGATAAAATATGATACGTAAAAGATAGATATAATAGTACAATATTCTTTAAGTGGCAAGTTGAAATCTGAGTAGCCGGTAGAGTCTACGAAGATTCGTGTTATTTATGATGATAGAGAAATTATTATAAGCATTCCAGCTATTCTTTGAACACGTATCCTCAGTGATTTTTATATATTATTATAAAAAAGTGTTATTATTGATATAAATATATTAGGAAGATGGATGAACTATATAACAGATGGATAACTTTTTTTTCAAAATAAATGCAAAATGTATTATTATTTGTGAGCATAATTCACATCGAATGACGTTATATGATAATAACAGGATATTATTGTAGTACTTATATTATGTAATCAATACATTTATCTTAATAATCTATGGCTTGTCATTGAAGTAAAATCATGTATTATTTCATAGTGCTTTCACACAAACAAAAGTATTGAAATCCGTAAGTCTAAACTTAAACTTTAGGTTGCACAGTTTACACCCGCGCTGTGCAAGCAGGTTCCTTTCAGAGCATCGGACCATCATAATATGATTATTTGCCGGAAATTAAAACAAAAATTATGTCTTAAATGAAAAAAAAAAATTGATTATTGACAGTAGATGTAATATGGACGATAGTCCCTTTACTTAATCAATTGTTTATGAAATTTTCCTTAAACTAACTCAACTCTTTTTCTTGTTAGAATGGTAGAATAGAGTCATAAAATAGGTACATAATATTCGTGATAATTACTAATATCAGTGAACGAAATCGTTTTATCTAAAATCAGAAAAAATTGCAATCGCCCAACAAACATTTGGTAGGGCGCTAATGTCAGATGTTGTTAGCTTTGACGAAACAGATTCCAATAAATATAAGGGGGATCAATCAAATTAATAATAATATGACCATTCCGTGATAATTTTATCCAACTCAGTTCTATCTAAACAATAACTTGTTTATTTACGGTGATAAGTTTATTGTTCGCCAAACAAGTTGAGAAAATGATTAGTTTACCAATGCGGATTTTGTGTTGTTTAGATATATAGAGAGATTATCTTGCCTTTATCGCGAGACTAATTTTAAAAGGGTTCCCAGATTTTAAAATAAAATTTTGAAACATATTTATATTAGATTAGCCGGGCTTTACACACAATTTTTAGAATTCGGATGTAGGTAGTGTAATTTTTATTTTATTCTTATCGTCAAGTATGCTAAATTTCATCAACATCGGAATAAAACTGTAGATTTGTGTAAAAAGCCAAACCAAACATCTTTATATATTATGCATGTAGATAGATATATAGGCCCTGTCCCAATGTTTTTGTTTTTGTCGGATGTTTTGAAAACATTTTGTCGCTGGAGACCTGACTTGAGATGACCGCCGCTAACTATGAAATTTGGCAAAATTTCGTTGTTGTTTCTAAGCATAGAAAAATAATTACTTTTCTACCAACCTTTTTTTTCTACCACGGTTTCACTGTCAGTGAATTCAATTCATTTGGCTAATACCATTTGTTCCCACCCAGTCAAGACCTGGCTGGTTTCATTGGCTGGCTAAGTCCTCCATCACTGAATAAGCAACCAACATCTGCCGCTTATAATGACGGTAGTAGGAGATTTTTAAATAGTGATAGGTTTTACGAAATCCGAGAATGATTATCTTTCTTTTAAGAAATAAACCTTTTCGCAATTGTCGTCCATCGTAGAAAGGCAGCTACTAAGTCAGAATACTTATTGGTGACAAACATAACGCTAGAGCCAAAGCGGTTCGTTAAAATACAAGCCAAAATCGATAGTCAATTTTGACATACGTGAAGAGAGATAATTACGTTATTTACTGTTATTTCTAATGTAAAATGTATCATAAAATCGTCCACCATTTTAAATTTTCGGAATGCTATTCTTTTAAAATTAAATTTGCATCATCCTAGACAAGCAAATTAAATTAATGTATTATGTCGTCAAATTAACCTTTGTTTGTATGGACTCGTCATTTCAATGACAGCGTATCGTTATATACATAGGATATACACCGGTGCCAAATCAAGACCAAATTAAAAGGATTCTGAAAGCATCGGAATATAAACGTATGGCATACGGGAATATACGGAAGTCGTTAAATGTTCGTAATGAACGGACGCCTTATTAAAAACGTAATGTACTGTGATATTCGTAAGATATATGCGGTTACCAAAAGGGCAGCAATATGAGAGGGTGTCCAAAAGACTCTAAAATGTATGTACCTTGCAAAAATATGAATACCCTTAAAACACGATTTATGGCGAATTCTGTTACGATCACTTTATTCTATAACTATATATAAGTGAACATTCACAGCGTTTTTGTTTCTAAACCTACCATAAGCGGTGGTAGTCAAAAGGATGCGAAGTGAAAGGTCGCCACATCGGTAGCGGGATTTATTATATATATATATATATATATATATATATTACACTTACCTTTTTTATTATAACTATTGCTGTAGAGGTGATGAAGGTGGTGGAAGATATGTTACATGAAAAGGAACGTTCACGTAGGCTTAAAATGTTAGGTACAGGAATAAATATTTTCTATATACATTCCGATAATTATTCTTAAAATGTCTTATTTTCGCTTAGGTTTCCCCACAAACCGAGAAAAAATTGAGAAATGGATAAAAGCAATCCGGATTCAATTTTGTGAAAATAACTAGGTAATATTTATTATATATAACATTCGAAAAAAATCCCCAATTCCTCGTATATGTGCACAATCTAATACAAAATTTTACAGCATTGATATTTTTGGTAATAACCTAAAGAAATATCGATATGAAGTAATGCGTACGATCGATTATTAATATGAGAGTATGGAATGTATCGGGAGCATCTCCTATCCTCTTCCTATTTTCCTCTTCATCTCCCCTTCCTTTAACACCAAATTAATTTCAAGATATTAAAACTTCATTTCTAATGAACTTTAACGTAAGAAACTTCTGTGGCTTGACTTCAGTTAACTTGTATATTTATATCTATCATTGTATATTATATAAAAGCTGATTGTTTCTTACAAAATATGGTAAATTAATATTTAAAAAATAAATATTTACAAATACGGAAAAAAGAGTGTTTGCTAATTTATTTAAAAAAGCGGATTGCAGGCCTTTAACGAACGAATAATGAACAGGTTTCTGGTTGAACTTTTAGTAAATTTCGAATACATTCATTATCACGATGTCGGAACAGAGTTTTTCTAATTTATTTAAAAAAGGGATTGCAGGCCCTTAACAAATGAATAAACAGGTTTCCTGTTAAATTGTTAGTAAATTTCGAATACATTAATTATCACGATATCGGAACACGTTGACCGTACCATCATCAGGAAGCCATTTATGCTCAAATCATTTTCATCCCAAACGTTTAGACTGCAATTTCCTTCAGGTCCTTTATAATCTTTGAGCATTCTGTGTGGAGGAGAGAATGTAATATACCCACAAATTAGCTATCGTTGCTTAATCTGAGAAAGGTTATTTTAATTACTGGTTGTTATTGTCTAGCTTTGATTAAGCACCATCTATATATTTCACAAAAATGGTACTACAAAAATAAACCGAATAGGCATTTCTCTGAAATCGTATGACATTACAGCAGTTAATATACGAAATAAATTTCGGTCCGATCGGCATGCATTTGGCAAGGTTTTTGGCGCGGTTCACTCCAATCCTTGGGAAGGAAGGTAAAATCATATTTTTTTCCGTAGATATGTAAAGTTGTGCCTATAATAAAAAAAGAAGACAAACACAATGTAAAAATGTAAAAGCTTATTTAATGGGCATAAATAAATTGATATTATTACCATGTAACCCCCACCCTCCCTTGTCCCACCCCACCATATGATTTCTCTCGCTTTATTTTGTCTATTATAATTTATACATTATTAATAACTACCTAGACTAGTTTTTTATAATTCTGTCTTATAAACCTAACGAAGCGGTTAAAAACAAAATAACTTTTCATTTGATTAAAGTGTCAAGCCACAAAGTAAACGGTTTCTTTGATAATTATATACTATTTTATATAAATAATTTTGTAAATTCTTAAAACTTCTACTCAATAGTAAATATGTGTACGTTTCCCGTTTTGGTTCAATATGTAGTGTACAGAATCCAAAACTTAAAATGTGAATATAAAAATCATTTTGTGTTATTTATTAGTCCTTTACCTGATTCAGACCTGGTTAAGCAAAAAATGTTATTTGGTGACGGTTTTGTATTCAAATTACAACAACAACTCGGTAACAAAATGAACGCTGTTCCTTGGTTCCGCTTACGAGTTCGAACGTTTGTACAAGGAGTTTAAACAGAGTTGGGTTGTTAAGTTCATCTCCATATTTGTGACGTACGCTATGTGGTGTCATTTTTAAAATGGATTTAACTAGACAAGGCTAATCTAGTATAAATACATCAATGGGTGCAAAGCATTATATGGTCGCCTTTAATACTTCCGGTATTTTATTAAAAATAGTATGTGTATTTGCTACCCGGTTTCATCCGAGTTTTAACACGCTTTTTACGAAATCATTCTACTTATTGAAACGATGTATAAGTAAACAATTTGACGACTTGCCATTTTTTAAGCAAAATTGACACTTCAAAGCTCCATAACTGAAGGTAGAAACGACATTGCGAGCTGCCTGCGAGCTGCCAATGGTGGGGTTAACTCAGCTTTCAAGTGTTTTTATTGCTTCAGAACAATCAGATGTTCTGCTCTTTAGTTAAGATAATATTAAATATTAAAGGAGTCCAACTAACGAACCTTGAGGCATCCATCGACCAGAATTCATATGGATAAGAAAACTCTGCTGACAGTTACATTGTTTCTTAAATTAACGGTGGAGTCTTATCGCTTTAAATTGACCAATATCAATTTTGTACATGTTTGATTCCTTTCACCTTAGACGGTTCTGATGTAACGTAACAATGGTAATAGTTTTAGTTACCAAAGCAATACTGGACCATAAAGGTCAGGCTGCACTTTAACGATGGCGTTGGCATTTTATATTCTAATAATGATTTATACTTTCTCTTGGATATGCGAAAAGCGAACAATAAACTGTTTATTAAATCCGTCAGCTTCGCTACCCGGTTTCGCATCGGAGTAAGTAGCCAAATCTATTAGCGGATTTCAACTTTGCAACCTCAAAACAATCGCGTTGATCTAGAAAAAGAATAAGCGGATAAAAATTTCAAAACGCCAGAGCTCACCGTTCGTAGGTTTTTGCTGTTTCTGAGGATTTCGTTCGTTAACGTTATGTGGATGACATTTTTTGTATTTGGACGGGCACAGAGCGCCAGTTAAACACTTTCCTGACACTCCTTAATTCCTTCCACTCACAAATCCAGTTCACATTAGAGATGGGCATAAATTCCAGCTTAAACTTTCTAGATCTTTCTTTGTCTATCGTTAAAAATAGAATTAACTTCAACATTTTTAGAAAACCTACATTTACTGACACCGTAATCCATAATACCTCCAATCACCCTATCTCACATAAACATTCCTCCTTTCACAGCATGATCCACCGGCTAGTCACCATCCCATTATCTAATAATAATTTTTCTAACGAACTCCTTACAATAAAACAAATAGCTAATAACAACGGTTATCACTCTGATCTTATTGATAAAATCCTTTCAAAAAAACTTCGCCGAATCGCAACAAATAAATTTCTATATAATGCTCTACCAACTATTAATAATAATAATTTAAGTACTCAATGGCGTAGAATTTTGTTCATAAGTAAATTCTCTTCCCTTTGCACATCTAAACTTCCATCAGAAATTAGGCCGGCCTTCTATACTAATAATAACTTAGCCAAATTTTTAAATAATTGTAAAGATAAAGAAGATACGTTTAGCCACTCTGGGATCTACAAACTTAATTGCAACGATTGCCCGGCAATATATATTGGTAAAACCGCGCGTAATGTAAATATTCGAGTAAAAGAACATGTCAGGTGTTTAACAAATACCGGTTTTTCAGAATTTGCTGAACACCTAATTAATACTAATCATACATTTAATTGAACGACAGGAGTTCAAATACTACATAAAAATAAAATAGGAATACGTCTCAACAATTTAGAATCATTGGAAATCTCAAAAGCAAATAAAAATAAAAATAATTATCCAATTTTAAACAAACAGATAGAACTTACCAAAAGCCCTATTTTAAAGATGTTTCCTTTCTCCCTGGGTAATCCCCACCCCTCCCCGACCCCACTACCTACTCCGCTTCCCTGATGCTCTCTCCCTCACCTTTATATACTTTCTCTTTCTTTATTGTTTACTTAATAATCTTCCTCTGTATTATATTTTAGTTTATATTTGTACTGTCCTGATGAAGGTTGAGTTCAACCGAAACCGGTCGACGTATATAAATGTAATAAAGTGGTTTAAAACAAAGATATTCTTTCATTTGTGTATTATATATTATTTGAATTGCTAGTCGAGAGCCATACCCTTCAACCCCGGAGGCCTAAAAGCAACTAATCGTGGAATCCAAACGACGAGTCCGTAACGCAACAAGAAAAATTTGAACACTAAAATCATAAGTGTTTTGCAGCATTTGATCTGCAATAAACTCGACCAGTCAACAGTAGCAACGATCGGCGAACACAAAGCCGGGTTCAGACTGCGGAACCGCAACAGCAACAAGATGACCGGAGATAACAAACGCCAAGTGCTTGTACTATATTATATATATACAGTATACCATCGAGTCAATCGTAAAACATCTCTTTCTTCACGGTTCTTGCCTGTACCTATCTCAAAGCACAGTAATTCCTCTTTAGAGGATGTTAAAAGAGAGACATAAACTTCTTGAGGTTAATATTTTGTTTCATGGAAGGTTCGCTGTGACCTCTCTTTCTGTTACATATCTCCTTTGTAAGAAAGGAAGAGGGAATTAAAAAATTAATCCGAAAAAATAGGTTTTTTACCGCAATTCATCTATTTTTATTTTTCGACTTAGTTCCGCTCTTGTGCCGGCCTATTATTAATTTCGAAGATTTCTTTTTGTTGTTGGTTTGACTGATTATTGAACCTTCCTCCCCGGGTACTGGAGACAACCGAGCTAACAACTACGCCAATCCCGATTGGGTAGCTTATATCTTAATTTATTTCGTGCACTAACTGCTGTAATGTCATCCAATTTCAGAGAAATGTCGCGTATATTTTATTTTAATTTTAGCGACAATATAAAACATCGTATATACAAAATATTATAATGAATTTATGAATAGTAAGTGTATTTCTCAGTCCTCCAAATCTTAGACAGTTCGTATGGGTACTTTCAGCATGGTCTTTATGATTCCTTTTTCAATTGTTTTCAGGTTATGTATGTACTTATGTAGATATAGCAGATCCCCATTCTATAACTCTATATTCGAGTCGAGAATTACATAATTCGTTTTAGTCCTTTTTCATGTCCTTTTCATTGACTACATTTCTTAGATTTTTACAGAAATATATTAGGCTTGTGAGTTTTTTCGTGATAATAAGCGTGAATGCCACCAAAAGTTGATAGAATACATTGTCATCTACAACCATTTTCCGCCGAGATTCTTCAGTTTCAGTTTTCGATGTTGGGAAGTGGTTTTTTTCACATCCAAGATTTCTACCACCGAACTCTACACCACCGAATTCAGAAAAGCAATGACCTAGCCGTCTGAGGGGAAAGAAACTGACCCAGCCGCAGTGGTGGGAAAAATCGATTTCACTACTATACACTAAGCAGACGTGTTATATTGTACTCCTCAAAAATCTCCGAAGAATCTTCTTTGAAAGGATTTTGCTCTACAAAATCTGAAAAGCTTCTTAACACCCAAAAGCCAGCCACCGGACTTCTTCGCGTTTGAAAACTTTGAGATAATCGTAACAAGCAGAAGAGGGCATTATTTCATAAGAACGCCACGAATTTATGCATTATTTCAACAATACCAAAAAAAAGGGCATCCGATGCCAGCTACTTCATGGAATCATAACTCCGCATTAACGTTAATCGCTACCAGCGGACTAATCGTTTTAAATGCTGCTTTTTATATGGAAATTTTAATATTATTTTTTCTCACTTTCACGGGCGCTTTCTTTCTCTCTCTGATAATGTCTCGGATGTGAACAATGGAAAATGGAAACAGTCGTAAAAATCAACTGAAAAGATAAACAATTTTTTGTGCAAATCATTGTTGAATTGTCTTGCGTGACTCACTAAAAGCTCGCGAACAATTTTCAGCTAGCATCGTCGTTTCCATTACCAGCTACAGCGCTTTCAATATTCAATATTTGAATGTCAAGAAAATAAGACAAGACATTATTTTGTTTGTTCTATATTCTGCACTTCAAGAAGATTTCGAAAAAATGACAAAACTCTAGTCAAGTCAGGTAAGGAGTATTCAAGATTGCTAATCCTATCTGATACTTAATAAATTTCTTTGCATAATTTTTAATTATTCAAACAATATGAATTGGAAAACACATAAAAAAGATGCGGATACGACCTAAATACGAACTCCAATTTTGCAACCGGACATTATCATTAAAAATTTCCTGTAAATGACAAACATTGTTTCGATTTAGAAAAAGAAGCCAGAACATAAACAGAACAGAAGGATGAAGAAGAAAGATGTAGAAGAAAGATGTAGAAGAAAGATGTAGAAGAAAGATGTGGAAGAAAGATGTAGCAGAAGGAACACCGAGAACGGTTTTAATGACAGCAACCTCCGACAGGAGACTTAAATAATAATAATAAAATAGATTAGGAATAATGAAGTCGCTGTGAACCCAACCCAGTGAATCCGGAGATGAAGAACGAACAGACAAAAGAATCAGAGGGAGGAATGCGTAGAGAGCACGGGAGATTAGTCAACCGAACAACCGCTTTAACACGGTGCACAAAATTGCTCCGTTCACGGACGGTGGAGGCGATTATGTGGTTTGGTAGTTAAGACTGCAGCAAACAAGAGAAATACGTTAACTTGATTCAGAATATATTCTGCTCTTAGGATTGCCAGACTATGTTAACAGAGAATAATTTTGGTACGCTTTCATCCTGGACATTTATTTGACTGTCAAAAATGTTCTTATAATAAGCGTTATTGATACACTTTCAGCCAAGCAACTTACTGGACTTTCAACATTATTAGTACACTTTCGACCGGGCCATTTACTTGATGTCAGAAATGTTGTGGATAAAGCATTTCAGGTGAGCTTTCATCCGAGCCATTTACTGGACTGTCAGCAGTTGCTATTAGAATAAGCATTATTGGTACACTTTCATCCGAGTCATCCACATATTAAGTAACGTTTTACAGCTGTTTTGACTTCTTCAATGACATAAAAAACTTGTTTCACTCATGAGTACTCGATGATGTATGATATTGAAATTAGCAAGACTCAAGATGACTAGGTACATAAATTATCAAAATTTGTTAGGTTGTTTCCCAAATATTGACACAATTTGATATGAATATAGATATTCAAGGTCAATAGAAACATTTTCGTTGATTTTTAGGGTGTTAAGTTGTTTCTTTGCCATGTCCTTCTTTACGGAGGGTCCAACGATTCGGACACAACAAGGCTGGCAAAAACGTTGGCCAATTTGGTTATTAATTAATTTAACGCAATATGTAAAAAAATGTATTGTTCTTGATGGTTCTTTCCGGTTTCGAACTTTCATTAACCCTTTCCAATTATTCCAATTTAATTTCTCAATCGATCACCTCCAGATATCAAAGTAGCAAAGATACCGTTCACTCTTTGGATTGTATTGTTAGTTTTTGCATAGCTTGTTTCGCTTCATAGAACCTTGGTATTTTACCAACTCTTACTCAAATAGTTGACGCCCAAATCACAAGACCACTATCCATTATTTCAGCAGTTATTTCTGTTCCTCGTGTCATGCTTGAGGTGCGGTATTTCTGCTGCGGTGTTGTTTTGTGATTGGTGCCTTTGAATATCATTAGTACGGTTTTACAGATATTTCAGATAAGTTTGATTGATAACTTGGAAAAGTACGGAATAATTAAATAATAGAGTTAGCGTTGCAGTTTTTCACCGAGAAAGTTTTTTCATCTGATTTTCTTAAGTCAGTATGTTCTTCTGTCTATCCACATACAAATTTTCATGTTTCATCTTCCCAATAATAATTATCTAATTTATAGTATGTTGGCTATTTGCGTTTATTATCTGTACATTGTATATGAATATTTACTGTCCCTTTCCTTTCGTTCTGTTCCTGAGCAAATGTTTCTAAAGAAACATCCATTATTTTTTATAACTCTCGATTAAAACATATTTAATTTAATTAATAAGTCTATAATTATTTTTCAATGTTTTTAGTTTTGCGATCACATCGTAACAACGGTACTTTAGATAGATCTTTAAAAATCTGTAACGTTTCTAATATGCCTCTGTAAATATAATTTTTTTAAATAAACACATTTGTAGAAATGGATGGAGGGCATAATAAAAAAACAAATTCGTGAACAGAATGAAGTGAAAAAACGAAAATTTAAGAAGAAAGGAATGTTTTCTAAGACTAAAATAGAACTTTAGACAACAACTACTGTAATCTCGGTTGAGATTGAGATATTATTGAAAAACTAAAAAAAATATAATTATGATCTGGCAAAAATGATTGCTCCATACACGAATTACAGTCTTAATGGTCTTAAGTGATCCAAATTTGGCCTGAAAAATTAAGCAGCGAATCTCAATCAGAATTGCAGATTAGTTTTTCTTTTGGTTTAATTTTAATACCACACAAGACTTCCAAATGTCCGGAGCCAGTGAGCGTGCTTTAGGAATGTGAGCACAAGTGTGATGCCCGCTTCTGGTAAACCGAGAATCACTATATTTCCCTAAAGAGTCTTCAGGAGTTTCTCCCCTACCAGGATCATTATAACGTATATTCATTATGTGACAGCCCTGTGATAGTGAGTTAAACTGCCCTAGCTATCCTTATCATTTTTTACTTTTGTTTCTCTTTGGATCCGGCAATAACGAGGAGAAATTATTTATAATTGTTTTAATTTTTGTATGTATTGTTATCGAGTGTATAGATGTGTATGTAATAATAAACGCTGTATATAGGGACACTAGAAGGTCTAGAGTCGTTCAAAATATTTGTAAATGTAGCTTCGTTTTATTTGAAAAAATTCTTGACGTATACGACGAAGGCGGTAAACAATCAGGAGGGCGATTCTCGTTCTACTTAACGACACTAAAATCGTCCTTACATTCAAATTAACGATTTTTCTCGGTTTATTCGTATGAAGCGATTCCGGTTCTCTCGTTGACAGATGGAATCCTTAGATTTTCGATTGCGCGCCAAAATTTTTAGCCTTACGCGAAGGGTACCCCTAGACCTGTCTTTCGGCGGCCGAACGCTAGCGTTCGCGGAGAATTTGCTTCATTTAATTGTGACGTTTTGACAATTAGCATTATTTGCGTAGTTTTAACAAGAGAAAACTTAATATTATCGTAAGTATTGACTGTAAACATGATTAGTGACTTGTTTGTGGCACAATAATGCTATTAAATGAATTGAATCAGGTAATTGCGATGTTTGTAAAGTACGTAACATGTCGAAAGCCAGATAAGTGATTTAATTTACAATAAACTACACATACCATTGAGGATTTCTACATAAATAATAATAAGTTTCTGGCTGGCGCTCGAAATTGTGGGTTTTGAAGTTAACCACAACGAAATAAGAATCCCTTTCATTCTTAAATCAACTTGGGTGACAGTTAGCGCCATTCGGCAGCGTTAGTTTGACAGCAAACGTCACTTTAGAAGTGGTGAATCTGTAAAAAAGTCATTACTATCCAGCGAGGTAAGTACCTTTTCACAAAACGTAAATCTTCGATAAGCAGTTATTAAAATGCATTATAATACAAAGTATTTGTTTTTTTAAGTTTTAGTTAGAAACCTTGCGTCACTTAATTATATTTCACCAATTTGTGTTTTCAATAATCTCTTAACAATATCGTAGATGCTCTTAACCACGCTTCTTTAGGATTTTTTACTAGGTCTCTCAAAAATCGATCTTGTAAGGCTATCAGAAGAACGAGAATCGCTTAATAGTTAAGAAAAGATGTTACAAGCGACGGACAGCTATCTTTCGCAAACGATAGCAGTCGTTGACGAATGCTATCATTTAGCTTAAGGCTAAAAGAACGAGAATCGCCCTCCAGCTTCCTTAAACCGTCGTTAAAAACGTGGTGGGGCCCCTCCAATGCCCAGAGCCAGTGAAACAACTTTATCTCAATTTAGATTTTAATGGCTTAAGGACTAGAGGAAAGGGGCGGAAGAAGAGGAAAGTTGGGAAGAACCAGTTTTTTTCAGATCTGGTCACTCTGCCAAAGCCTTAAATGTTAAGTGAATACCGCACAACAGTCTTTAATGTTCTAAGCCAGTGAGACTGTGTCATCTCCAATCGGAGTATGTTGTGAAGCTGGGGGGAGTGGGGAAGCGAAGGAGACTAAAGAGCGGAAGGTGGGGAAGAACCTACTTGGATATTTAAATTTGATCACCAAGCCATTTCAAGCAACAATTCTGGATTATGATCTTTCACCAGGGCGATACTGAGAGTATCTACCACTAATACCATGAATATAATGTAGTGATGTGCAATCTTTGGGTTCAAAGTCAGGGAGCCTACCGCCCTGTACAGGAGGCAGTTAATTCAAAATTCAAAAACCGAATTATCAACTGGTTCAGACATCATTCAGACTTGGCATTCAATATTTATTCATTCAAAGCCGTGTGTGGTAATTCTGAAATCTTTTGAAATCTCCGTATAAACACGCAGACCACAATTTTAGAACCTTTTATGCATGATTTTGCAGTTTTAGGATAAAATGCGATACAATCATGGAAGCAAGCAAAATGAAGATACTTAATCAAAAGGTATCAAATTACACCTAGTCTCAAAGAGCAAGCCACTTAAACAAAGGGATTTTTTGACTACGGACCATGACATACTATTCAAACTTTGCTATTCGGAGAACAATTCAGAGCTTTTATAGTCACGATTCGTTCTAAATACGTGATCGCTTTTTGGCTTAGGTTGCCAATTCACCTGCCAATGTAAGGTACAGCGCTATGTCTCTTGTCTAAGTACAAACATGAATCTTTAAATTGACGAAAAAAATATTGAAACCCCGATGATATTTCTATTTGCGTCTGTTGTTCTGTTACGGTTTTTTTTTATTTTTTTTGCCTTGTTCAACGCCTGTTATTAAAATTATCTAAAGTTGTCTATTTTGGAAA
Source organism: Hesperophylax magnus (assembly GCA_026573805.1). NCBI lineage: Eukaryota > Metazoa > Arthropoda > Insecta > Trichoptera > Limnephilidae > Hesperophylax > Hesperophylax magnus. Next base: position 2,454,314 of record JAIUSX010000184.1, on the reverse strand, counting down.
CACTGTAAGTTTGTGTATATCACCCAAATGTATAAGTGCCCCAAAACTGTTTTCGGCAAAAGCGTGCCTTTACCGGGGCAGAAAATATAAAGTCGGGGCAGAAAAGAGAGCAGTGTGTCCAGGAGTGATGGACGAATGATCTATCTCTCCCGCTGCGTCGCAGGGCGATGGGTTGAGAGAGACCAGTTGGAGAGGTCAAAGGGTCTCCCTAAACCAGCCTCTCCCAATCTGGCTTGCCACGCAGATAGTGAGTGGGCAGGCGCATCCTGAACACACCTCACCCGATGAACCCGGGCACCCCTGCTAAATCGCCAAACGTAGGGAACCACTTGGGTGTTGGTTATCCAGTAAATAGTTCCCGGGGCATCGGTACCCAAACCCGCCTCCCAAATTGAAAGTTTAATTTTATTTAGTTCTAGTTGTCAACGGAGTTGTGCAACTTAATTATTAATGAATAGAATCAAAATGAACAATTATTTATCGCGCCAGAGCTCACCGTTCAAGAATGCTTGTTGTTTCAAAAACCACAAAAACCAGGTTTTCCGAGATGCACAGATGACGTGTGCAGTTAAGGTCACCGAAGGAGAAAAAACGTTTTATTAAGGCGATGCACTACGTCGTGTAATATTTTAAATTGAGCCGCTATCAATAACAACCCTTACGTAGATGGCGATAAGGTTTAAATTCCCGCTTAACACCATCCGCCTGTTTTGATTTATGCAAGAAAAAAACATGGCCAAAAAGTGCCTTTTATTTTATTTTGTGGATGTTCAGGCATAAATATTTATTTTTTTCCTATCATTTTATAAATAACTTAATTTGCCACATTATACAATAAAATCATAACCAAAAATGGGTTCGTAAGTAGGAGATTTTGAACTTTAAAGCAGTTTTCATAGGCCTTATACATTTTTATTTTCTGGGCTTATAAAAAGACTTATCTAAAAAATACTCGATTATTTCAAAGGCCAAGATGTATTCTACTCGCAGTATTTAATTAAAGCATCTGAAACATTTCTAGGCAACCAAATTTTCAAACCAAAAACACATGATTTTGCTTATTACTGCGTATGGCTTCGCCTTAAATTTGTTTCGAAGAATGATTCCACAGTCAGAGATGTATTTCCAAAAATAATGGGCGGCGGAACAGAGTGGCTAATAAAGAATTCAGAGGTCCGAGTATCCAATATTTTGATGATTTACACAGCGCTGTTTTTGCTTAAGGACGCTAAAACAAACTAAACCGCTCCAAAAGCAAGCATGCAACCAAAAACATCCGTCTTATAGAACAGAGCAATCTAGTTTCAACCCACTCGCTCCTTGTTTGTTAAGACAAAGTGAATTTTTCACGTATGACCAACAGAGAAAGAGATACAAGTTTAAAATGGAAGCGACCAAATTAGATAGAAGATAAATGATAATAACGTAGTGCTAGTCCAGATATGCTTCCTTGGAGTACACCGCTTCCGTAATTAGACAGACAAATAGTTTCCCTGGCTCCTAATTACTACGCTAATTTAACACGCCGTGCACTTATTTGTAAAGGTGCACTTTTGTATGATAACCAATGCATATTTTTTTTATCTAGTTGCATTGAGTAATTATTAGATGTTAATATTGATTGATGAATAACAATGAATTGAATAATGCAGACAAAATGAGATCTCTGGGGGCGTTCTACGAATGAGGAGAATTCAAGGCCCATGTAAACGTAATGAATAAGATATAAAGGGACACTACTTCTTAAGATGGTTTTGGTAAAGACACACTAAGCCAACGTACGCAACGTAGGCAACGCATTATACATCTAGACAACTCACGATCCTATCCTCCTCATGCAACGCCGAATTGCGCTATCTAGATCGGCGTGGAACGTGTGAAAGAAATATGCTGGCAGTGAAAGGCCTTCCAACGAGATGATTTGACGTTTGAGGTTAGGTTTGTTTTGAAGTTTGGAGTTTTTTGAAATTTTTGACTCGTTTTGTTATTAAAATGAGAGATGAACAACTAGCAGATTTAGTAAAACGCAACGATGTGATTTATAACGTAAAATCCATTGAATATCTACATATTTGCGTTGTCTGCATATGACAAGTGTGCACGACGGACTAGGAACGTAGTATTGCAATAGTTATAAGGTATCAATAATAAATTATGAGATAAACCGATAGAAGCGCGTTGCGGGCGTGTCCGTGTTCCCGAAGTAAGGTCAATTTGTCTTTTGAAAATTTGAAAATAATAAATAAAAAAAAATTTTAACTTTTGTACTAATTTAATTGGGAATATTATATTACATCAGACAAAAAAGTGTTCAAAGAGCATACTCATACATAAAAAAATAAGATTTAATTTTATTTGGATTTGGGACATTTGAGTTGAAGATACTCTCAGAACCGCCCTAATATAAGAACACCATTGAAATGTTGCTTGAAATGGCTTTGGCCGTGATTTGTACCAGATCTGAATATCCAGATACTTCCCCACCTTCCTTTCTCCCATCTTCTTCCCCTTCTCCCCGCTACCTTCAACCTCACAACATACCCAATTGGAGATGCCATAGTCTCACTGGCTGATGGTTGGGAGCAGTTTATTATGCGTTTTCACATTAAAATATTTAAAAAATCAGAACGCGTGTAAGTGTCCAAAAAGGTTTTAGATCGTTTTCACCGAAAAATGTAACTAAGTTTGTTAAAATAACCAAGTCGAGAAAGTGCTGTAGGTAAATGATAAAAAATAATCTTTAATAGGATTACCTATATTCGTAATTCGTCTATTTCGCTTCAACGCGTTCGAAGCCACAGTTCGGCGTAAGAAACAATAAACCAATAATTTTGACAAAAAAACTTGTTTTATAATCTCATAAAGCCATTCTGAATTCGTCAGCGTTTCGTGGTTGAATCGCATTATTTTACCAACTGCACTCACCAAACTATTACCTTGGTATACAAATATTATTTGTGAAGCAATTCGGTACCTACTTATTTTAAATAGTTTCCCTATCAAGCTACCATTTAATTATAAAAATCAAAAGGTGACACCTTAATAAAAAAAAAACCTGAACGAATATTAATTATTGGTTTACTAGATATTTATAATACTAAAGTGTTTAAAACTGTTATATTTTAGAAGCCAACGTGATTACAATTCTCTCGTCTGGAACCCTCATTACAATATTCATGTACAAGCTGTTGAAAGAATACTAAATAATTGTTTACGTTTTAAAATGGATATTCCAGCAATTTTGTTGAACCAAAACTCTTTTAAATTATATGAATATGCTTAAATTGTCAGACTTGGTATTTCTTTATAAAATTATAAATGATGCAGTTGATAGTCTAGAATTGATTGCATTGATAAGCTTTCGAATTCCTAGAAGTCATGTAATACTTGAAGTCGGGATTTATTTCAATGCAGAAATTCTGGGACTAACTACCATATTTATTCCTCATAGCCCAGAATACTTATGAAGGGAAATAATTATACTGAGTCAGTTGACAACTTTAATTTATCAATTATAAAATACAAAAGATTATTACTGAGGCAGTTTAGTTATGTACCTATAATAAATACAGTATAATTTTTATTATTCATATGTATAAGCCCCTAAAAAGGACGTTAATTAATAAATAATTATAATTACAGGTGTAGTACGGTATTTATGTACAAGTCACAGTCTGACAAGAAACCACAAAGGTATGTTCGAGAAAGTGGTTACAACTCAACTTATGGAGAGGCCAAATCGAAAGCGGAGATAAAGAATTAATGATCGAACAGGGGGAAAGAAGATGGATGAAGATCAATCAGATAAACGGAAGGTCAGTAGAGAGAGAGAGAGAGAGAACGAAGTGTTTAGAGACTGCGGTAGATTCATCGATAGTTGAAACAAGGGAGATGGGCCATGAACCATTGTTGGTAAACCACGGCACAGCTGTGCAACATCGATCACCCATACTACGAGGGTGGTCTGAAAAGTTTCCGACGTAACAATGAAACAAGAATTTTTTTCTTAAATTTTTTAATTATTTTCTACATATTCCCATTGTAACTCTACACACTTCACCCAGCGATGCTCCCATCTCTCTAACCCGTCCAAATAGTACTCAGCGTTTTCCAACAGCTCGATACTCAATTTTTTCCATTTTCATAAAAACACACACATCGACTCACTCAAACGACTGTCAACTAAAAACTGCGAGGCCGAAACTTTGGCGAGTAACTGTCAAAAGATGCACAACTACATTCACTAGCTTTTATTGACGAGTACCGCCATCTTTGCGTTGAGGTCGGAAACTTTTCAGACCACCCTCGTACTGCGATTGGCATCTATGCACAGCGGGAGTCTTTTTTTCAACTCATATCTTCACACAAAACTCATAACGTTCATTGGCTCCGCCGCTTTGATAGTGCGTGCAGTTTGGTAGTAGCTAGGGGACAGTTGGCACGCTCCCATGCCATATATCCCACTACGTTAATCTTTTAGTATAGCTAGACATGCATACATAATACGAATTAATTATTTAATAAGTCTTTGAATATTGTTTATACGTCGCCTTTTAAGCATTATTTTCTTTTTGTATGTAAATACTCCTCCCATGAACACGAGCTACATGAACTCACCTTATTGAGTAATAAAATAATTAGGAAAAAACATTATACAATGTTGTATAGTGTTATAATTAGAAATGTTATATTATTTTGTAATAAATAAATATATTTTTTAATAACACTTCGATTCAACATATAAAAGACAACTACCTATTTGCATCGGAGGAGATGGAAAATACTGCATTAAAGTTCCATTTTCTGATATAGTTTCAAAATTTCACGATCTTTAGCAGTTCGGCCATATTTTTTTTGTTGTTTGAAGTATTCTTATTGAACGTGGCCAGCGATTCTAAAAGTTTACCCCCTTGTTTCTATTATCGATGTCCGAAACTGTTGTATGTTATACAAACTTTTATCCAAGTTTCAAAAGAGGTATAAAAAACTGCCGTAGACAGTGCAAACATTAGGACATTAAGCAAGGCCAAAAAAGTACGACTGAACATGAACCATGGTGATACTAGTAGTTCTGTGAACAGCACACTTCTCGTATTAATTAAATATTACAATTTGAGATTTTACTCATTAAGCTATAAAAAAAATATACTTTTCTATTCGTTAGGTACTACCTACTGTTCGTATATTATTGTTGATTTTATGTACTTACCTAATTTATAAACAAATGTACACTATGCACACTTACCACGTACGTTTTAGTTAAGATTGCAAATTTCTTACAATAAATATAATATTTATTATTATTATAAATGTCTATAAAGGAAAGTTCCCACGAACAGATTTTACAAAAAACGATACCTACCTAACTACACTGCCTATCTAAAAAACGAGTAAAAATTTGCCGACAAATACTCCACAACTCTACATTAATTCACCGGCCAAGAATGATGCACGAAACGAGAAAAAAACACAATAAAAACAAAACGTGGAAACGAGAGCGGGACCGGTCGACCTTCGAAGGAATTTGTACGGCTTGGAGTTTCTTGTAGCGGGTGGTGCAGTAGGGAGGAATTCCACCTGGTGAAACAGGTTACAAGCAGTGGCGGTTTTCTGTAGAATCCGTTTGTGCAGTGAACCCCCATTAAAAAATGAGATTATGAGACAAACTTGCGTTAAAATTCTGCCTCTAAAATCGACGCGACCGAAAAATACCAACACACAGCAACCCTATATGCCCATGCTGTGCGTTATAGAATCAGCACAAAATAATTCTTACAAAAAAACTCAAAACAATATAATCTCCCTGACGGTAAAATCTTATAACGTACGCCAAACCAAAACGATCGATGTGCGTAGCGATAGACAATGTTTAATGTCACGCGCCGACAACTGAATTTCGCAGTACATAATGCAACTTAAATGTTATTTTTCTTTAGTAGTTTATCGTAAATTTTTGTACTTTTTTTTCCTATAATACATCTATTTTTACGAAACGTATGTATTTAAATATTTTTAGGTTTGACTGAGGATTGAACCCACGGGATTGGAGTAAACTTCGCTAACAACTGACCCAAATCCCGATTGGGTATAACCGAAATTTATTTCGAAAATTAATGTCTGCATGTGTGTCAGTGACAGAACCAAAAGGTGATAGAATGCATTGTCATTGGGAAGTGAGTTAATTTACGCTTCCAAGATTTGCATGCATTCATTCCCGAAAACAAAATTCAAATTAAAATAGATGTATTAAAATATAATCTTTAATGGCCACCATTTTGAAACGGAAACGGAACAATTAATGCATTCAATCAGTCATTTAATTATGAGTTGCTGAAAAGATCGTCTGATTAAAGTCACTACAAATACTTTAATTTTCTCAAAAAATATGATCTTCAAACTTACCCCCTTGCTTATAAACGCGGTGTAAATATTGAAATTGTGAAAATTTACTCATTTATTTATTTATTTATGTCTATTCTTGAATACATATTTTACGAATGATTACAGTGGTTTATATTGTAGTACAGAGAAAAAAGTACAGAAAAAAGTATAAAAAATAAAGAACATAGGTTGATATAGGTAAAACTGTGTGTGGGTGATATTGTATGTTACGTGAACACCTCACTAGGAGAACCTGTGCTGAGGTGTTAACGTGTTTGTGATTAAGGGCGACAGGTATTTATGTGTTGTGGTAGAAAGTTATTATTATTTTTTTTTTCACAGACATATATTGAAGCATGAAAACACAAAAAACATTACCATGGCGTTTTGGTTAAAACGGTCTTATACCAGGCTCAAAGACGGTTTACCACACCAACTTTGAACGGGCTTCTAAGAATCTAATTAGTAAAACGGTTAGCATATAACCGCCGAATAGCTGCATCATTTGTAGTTATACAATATCTTCTCTGATTGGTATTATAATTTTAATAAAATAAACGGCAATTCTTGCACACCCTACACTTTGTCATGCTAAGCTGTAGCTTATTCTAACACGAGGATTACCAGCGTCACTTGAAGGGATTCCCCCGACAGACTACCTTGTCTCTCCGTGTCTCCTGTTTGGCATTTTGGGAACTCCGCATTAGCCCACCTGTAATACCTTCAACTAATACCTGTCGTTCCGACTGTGCGCCTTCAGGTGTAAAGGAACGACGACTTGCTAAATATCTGCTTTACATCGCTAAAACCTCCAACTGTTCATTTGCTAGCGTTCACGTTTGAGGTAACTTAAACTTTGTAAAGCTTGTGTTTAACTGCCAACTGCTATATTATGAAACATACTAATTTCTGTTGTCGGTGCATGAGTGCGTGATTTTGAAATGATATTCCTGCGTAATGAGTAAAATTATTCAAGTTCAACAAAATCTTAATTTTTAAAATTGGTTTGCTGTGAAGTATAAATCATATCGGACAAGCGATAAAGAAGGTACCAAAATTATTCTATTCATTAATAATTCATAGAAAATGTGTTTTTATTTTGTTTAAATTAATGTTTGACAGATCTAAATTTGAATCACTAATGATTTTTAAGTTTACTAACGGTGTTCATTCGAAACGTAATGAAATGTTTAAGCTTCACAAATATTATGATTACGGTATTTAGCGTAATGCAAAGCTTTTAGAATAACCGTAAAAACTTTTGGAAGATTTCTCGGTGTGAAGCAAAAATGCACCCATACACACAATTCTAAGTAAAGGTGTTGTTGCACCAACTATAGTTGTGCTAACTATGGGTATTATCAGTAAAGAAACGAAACACGAGAAAGAAACAACAGGAAAAGGCATATAGAACGTTGCCCAATTTTAATCAAGATATTTGAATATCCAATAATGAATTCTACAAGGTTTCAAAATCAGTTCTTTCCACACAAATTAGATACAGATGGAGTTGGAATCATTACAATAGAGAACAAAGAAGAGTAAGAGAATAGGCAAGGTGTATACAAAACTTGTAGGAAAATAATTTATACTAAAGTAACTAAATAAACGATCTATCTTTTCGATAAGTGAAAAAAAAACATTTAAATTCAACGAAATAATAGACAGTCTGTTTCGGTTCTAACAATGCAAGGCCGTCATTGTCCGGACGATGCAAGAAAGTTGTCGAATCAAACCGGATGACTAAAACATCAATACTACAATAGACGGCATGCTGTCGAAATGAGATCACTTGAGTGGTAGATATTTATAAATCACCATTCAGAATCGAATCGTTGTTTAAAATGGCTATAACCGTGTTTTAGCCTCACAACACCTTGGGACACATTGGGAGAAGTTTCCTGTGTATATTCTCATAAAAAGGGTCTCCAATTTTGGTTTCGCATCAAAAGGAGCGCAAAATACAAGATTACCTGGATTTGCAGGCTTTTAAAATGACGTAACTGCCACAGTACGTGAACAAGAAAAACTGCTCAAAAAAAAGAAATTCTCTCATTTTTCAAATCGCTTTAATGTTGAACTTCCAATTATTTAGATACGGAACCGCCTCTGCTGCGCTGTTCTGATGATAGCAAACCTCTTAGATACCGACAGAAGCGGGCACAGGAAAAATTACGACACATTACGATATACGCATCAACGCTTTTTTGAGAGTGGCCTGTACATATTATATGTTGCGGAGTCACACTACGCTATAATCTTCCTCGGGAGAAGGGGTCAGATCAATTGGGAACTGCCGCGGAATATCACTATAGAACTTATAGCACAGAATTTGTTAGGTGTGACGGGTCTGAATGGGATTGTATGCCAAGCGAAATGGTGTTATAAAAAACGGTTTGATGCGTATAGCGTAATCTGTCGCCACTCTAAAACCAACATGATTAAAATTCGTAAAGTTAAAAACAACAGTAAATAATGCTTTGTACATTTCTTGGCCCAACTGGTTTTAATTGCCAAAGTCCATACAAATAATAACGACTTCTGCCTAACATGCAATCCAGATACAGGTTTCTCCATAAAAGATCAGCCATTAACTAACAACCAAATGATTGTGTCTTTCACTAAACAGAATAGCCCGAGGGGACGTTCCGTCACTTTCTCTTCATCCTTTCTACGACCTTTCGATTCAGCGGCGTGAACTCAGTCTGCGCATGCGCTGTTGTTGTTAAGGCCAAGTATAATAGGTACCCTGTTCAGAACGAAACTACAACAATGCCCCCCAGCGGAGAAACTAGGTTTTACTAGCCATTTAAAGACAGTTCTGTACTAAAAAAGTTCTGTTGAAATTCGTAAGATGTCACTAATTATAACTGACTTATATTGTATGTCAATATTTGATTTTTTAAAACACTTTCCCACTGCAGAAGGCTCCGCGCTGACATAAAAAATACAATAGGTAGGTACCTAGGTAGGTACATCAATGTGCTCTGACCGTAATAAAAAAACGTGCTTGAAGACTATTCAAGAGTAAAAAATGCATGTTTTGAAGGATAACAAAAAAACATGCTTTTTGTAAGCTTTTTTTAATAAGGATCATAGAAGAAAACAACGGTGCCTAAGTAAATAATATGTAATGCATTATTAAAAACAATGTCATGACACAAGTAAAAATAAATGACTACTAAATTGCTACTTATAAATTCACATATTTATAAGTAGCATGTGATAAAAAAAAATTAAAAATTATAAAAATATGGGATTCGAACCCGGGTCCTGCATAACGAGTGTCGAACACTCTGCCTCTAGACCGCAAAGAGAGGTATCTTGCGCGACGAGAACCGCGTATACGACGTGTACTCCTCAATTGACTTGTCCCGCGCAATTTTAAATTTTGAAAAACTCACTTACGGCTGTTTTTTTACTAAAAAAACTTGTCACGCACATCTGCGAGGGTAATTAGTCGCGTTATCGGCCTTGAGTCACTTGACGGTCATGAGTCGGTTTTACTCCGGTCCTTGAAAATGCATAACGCGCGTAAAGAAGTTTCACTTCAATATATAAAAATCGTATGTAAAGTACATTAAATTTGAAATAAAAATTATGAACGTATATAGCATGTACCAAATAAGAATCAGCTAAGCACACCTCACAATAAATGTAATATTATTTTACTTATACAATAAAATGTTGTGAAGACGAATCGTATCAACCTAACTCGATGAACATCTCTGATGCCTGTCCTCAAAATCAATGACAAAACATATTTACATAATATACACAAGTGTGTGTGAGCATGTCCACGTCGAAAACTAACACATGTATAAACACGTGCACAGCAAGACCGTTTGTCAATTTATAAAAAATTACTGGCAAACTTCGTATATACAAGTAGGTATTATCTTCGCTGACTGATGACACGAAAGATTTTGTTGAAAATTCCAAGTGTCGTTCCGTGATTAACGCCATCTGTTGACATATTTAAAAATAAGCCTTCAGTTCTAATTTCTGCCGTTGTAGCTGAATTAATGTCGCCACTTTACGGCAAAATAATTTATTATTTTAATAAACTCGAAACTCTTAAACAAATGGTAATTTAAAAATGTGAAAATAATTTTAAAAAGTGGACAAAAATAATAGAAACTATTCCTCGTTCCTTTTTTTAGAATAAATTTAACCAAAGTTTAGTAAACCGCATTTCCAAAAACATTAAAGATAGTGCCTAGGAAATAATTATACCACAACCTTATTCTTTTTTTTTTTTTAAATTTCTGAACGAAGTCTTGAAGAAAAACCTTCAAGGTATTTTTTGATATATTCAAAATTTAAAAATATTTTTTGAACAATACGAAAGGACGGCCATAAAAAGGTCATATTTCTGATTTAATTTTGATAAATGCTAAGTCTTTATAAATAATAAAAATTTATAATATTTTTTTTTCCGGCTAAGAACATCATATTTACCGTATTGCGTAATAATATGTTCATTATTTCGAATTGGTAAATTACTAGACACCGCCTTAAACTTGATCTTGTCCGGAGAGTGAAACCGGTATACGTGTGATTGATACAACCCCTTGATCACGACATGATAAAGAGTGGGGTATTCAGACAATCTAACAGTTACGCCTGCAATAAGGAACTTGAATGAAAGATTATTAATCAAATAGATCAACTAACGCTGATTTTCTAAATATATAGGTTTTCTTATATATTATTGTACGAAGAATTTATAAATCGTCATATAAAAACGATTAAGGCGAAGCTTAATGCCAAATCACTATTTTGATCAATCTTTATAACGAATTGGTGTATATTATGAATACAAAAAATATACTTTAGATAAATTGAAGGCTTTCCTATCGCTTCGCTCGAGTAGAATACTAATAAAAAAATAAATTACTCAATAAAAAATATAAATGCAAACTACTAAAAAAAAACATTTTTTCAATAGAAATGTATGAACGCAGATTTCGATCGTTTCGAGACCCTTAGCATTTTGCCACACTTGGGGAAGCTGTGCGGAGGATATTTTTGAGTAAAGGAAGTAGTGAAGGAAGGTAACACAAAAGCAAACCTTCCCACAGCTGACCTGTTAAGCGTAAAAACAACGCGTTGCACATTCAACTACAGATATATCAACCATGCACAGTTGCCTCAGAGTCTTTTGGCCATTCTTGGGGATACTGTGCAGGAGTCTAATTAAGGAAGAAAGGAGTGAACTTTGGTCTTGAAGAGACTCATGATAAAAGTAAATCTATTAATAAAGAAGAATGTCTGTGGCGTGCGGGCGGTAGCGTGGCGGAAAAAAGGCGGGCGGCGTGGGTTTGATTTCTACAAATCAAGAGTTTTATTCCGAGGTGGATGAAATTTTGCACACTTGACACACAAAACAATGGGAAGGTCACTGTCACATCTGATTTGAAAAACTATGTGTAAAACTCGAGCAACGTCGGGGACTTAGCTAGTCATTCCACAAAAACGACAAGTTTTCATGCAACTACCAAAATGTCAGTTGCCTCGGGGCCTTTTTACCACATTTGGGATGTGGTGAGGGGTCTTTTTAGGGAAAGAAAGGAATTAACCTAGGCTTTGAAGACTCCCATGTCGTAGAAGGAAGTAAATATACAAAAGAAATTCATTGAACCGCCAAATCCGTTGAGCGTACAAAAAACACACATATTACAAAAATGACAACCATGTGCCGATGAGTTCAATGGCGCTATTTCTCCGGAGTGCTCCCCACCTCATGTATAGCACATATAGTATGTTAAAAAGTTCCATCCGTCCGTCATGTTTTTACCTACATACAATTCATATTTCTGTCCAAGTCTGTTTGTTTCTCAGGTATCCATGGATTTCGGGGCAGAGATTTTTAGACACTGTTTACAAAACGAATAAATAATTACAGCCTTACTAAAAAATGTGTTGTAAATATTACCAGGCGCGTAAGATCAGACAGTGAAAAACTTATTACCATGGCGTTTGTTTGATTAAAACGGACTTAAACCAGGCTCGAGGCCGACTTCACCACACCAACGTTGAACGGACGTGTAAGAATAGAATTAGTAAAACTGTTATTGTTTCATATTTGTCGTAGGTATGTTTGTAGGTAGTATCCACTTAAATTATCGCCCTCGTGAAAGACAATCATTCAGAATCGAAACGTCGCTTGAAATAGCTTTAACCAGATCTGGATGGTCAGGCACTTCCCAATCATCCTCTTCACTATATCCTTCCCCTCTCCGATGCCATAGACGTACTGGCCCCAGTACAGGATTTTAATAAATCAGCAACACTCATTTTTCTCCGTGTAGCCGTGTAAGTACTCGCATAATACATGAAAGATTTCGCGAACAGGTTAAAAATTCTACTTCAGAATATTCCAGCCATATAAATTCGTGTACCAAATCACCTACTCACATCCGTTTCTCCGAAATTGATCACATTTGGTCTCGCCTTTTGTAAGAGCCAACTTGGCCTGTATAAAGTGTAAACATGCGGCCAACTACGCACCCACGTGAGTAAAGACCATTCTATGCTAATTGCATTTCCGAAAACTTGAAACCAAAAGACAGATGGCAGTCGGAATTATTATTGACAAATAATAGAGTTGCGGCCACTCCTCCATTTTTATCTTGCTCTTGCTCTTATACGGAAGAGAGAAAATGAGATAAAACAATACACCATAAAAAGGTTCACGAAAATAAGAAAGATTCGTCGACAAGTCCGACAAGGTTGCAATTTGAACATCCGAGAAGCGCGTTCCTCGGTGCTTGATCTGCATTTGCGGAAGTTCGCACAGTTCAGCGCAAATATATCAAATTTAAAAAAATCTATTTATGATCCATACCTCTTTGCGCGGATAGCATACCAATACTGTACACCAAAGCTCCCAGAAAGAAGAAGCGGAAAAAAAGCGAATGTGTTATTAGATTGTTTAAATATTAAAAGAGATTAATCCTTAATTATTAACACATAGCTTAGGTGACAAGTAGGCGATTTATGAAGGATAACACGTTTGAAAGAATTCGTAGCTAAACATAAAACCTTAATATCTATAAATGGTAGAAATGTACACCCAAATTGTATAGCAATGCTAGCCTGTTAGCACTTACCTAAAGTCACTTCTTAAATATTATAAAATAAACTCGCTTTCCGCGTCTGTCTGTTTGTGCGCTTAGATCTTCTAAAACACGCAATTGATTTTGATAAAAAAATTACTATCATTTAGATAATTTCTTCCCGAAGGTTTACATATATGATACATGCATATTATACTTATAGAAAGTAGAGAAAAGTCGATTTTTTGTTTTCAAGTAGCAGCAAAATATTTTCGGGCGCTTACATTGCTAACGCTGGATAATCCTTACGAAATACATCAAAATAATGTTCTATGGAATCGTATATCTTGAAAAGGCCTACAGAAAAGTCCGCCATGGTATATGTCTATCTTCTATGGATAACCCCCGGAAACGCCGGGTACAAGTCAGCTAGTCTAATATAAAATGTTAATAATTGCATGCACTAGTGCGCAAATACGAGCTACTGCTGTACAAAAATATCTTTCACACATCGCAACATTGTGAATAACTAAATACGTATTTTTAAGCTTTTTAATGCCATTTTTATAAATAATTAGATTAAGCCTGGTAAGTCATATATGTACTGCGCCATTGAGGTGATTTTTAACAATAACGTCGCTATACAAACTATCCGATAATAATCATTATTATTAGGTATTGCAAACTGAATATTACGCTCTTTGGCGACAGTAAGATGGTGGGTTTGAATCAAACGTATACTTAGTGGCCGTAAATTTTTGTTACATCACAGAATTTATTAGACCAAAACCCACAATAGATTTATTTTGCAATAAACATACATTTTATTTCGCTAGATTCAAACGAAAATTTGAAACAGAAAAATATAAGGTCGCATCTAAGACTCGAACCCAGGACCTTCGCCTTTCCGGGCGCTGCTCTACCAACTGAGCTAACGGGACCCTATTTCCTTCGGTCAAATTTAACTGTATCATACTTCGAATAAGAACTACCAACATTATTTCATTTACTCACTTCACATTTTGATTGGCTGCATCATTATGTGCGATCTTAAGATTCAACTCGAACTAAATGCAACCTAGATAGTGTCTTGGATACATATATCCTATTTTATTTTAATGAGCGATATCTATTGACTTTTCTGTCTATCAGTCTATCAAGATCCTTTCTTCTATCAAGCCTTATCTAAAATTGACTCTCCTCCATTCAACATCTCATCTCTTTTAGCCTGAAATCGATTGCAATCTTCCATATAATATTGAAATTTCAAACAAAATTAATATTTAAATTCACCTTCCTTCTCTCAATAATTTGAAATGATGACCTAGAACACCTTTGAAAGGTGAAAGCTAGAAACAATTGGGGAAAAAACAACTTAATGAGTAAAACATCAATTTAATATTGCAATTTGATGTTTTATTAATATTATTTGTGTACCTACGAATTCTACGCAGAGACATGCGGGACCGGTAGTCAAAGTCACCCGTTTAGAGACCACTAAACATAGAAAAGCCATTATCAAACACCTTGGCATAATAACCAAACGGCAATAGATTACAATAATATTGATTTATCGAAGGTTGCACAAATTCTAGTATTTTTATGCTGGCATATGGTGGTTTTGATTTTGCTTGTGTTCCCGGCGCCACACATATAAACCTTCGCGCGAGACCAAAAAATGGTGAATTGGTATATTTGGTTATTGGTAAATTGCACAAGGTACGCACGACCTTTAAAAACACATTTCTAAACGCACACTCTTTTGCTCTATGCGCTCCGTGGGCGAAGTCGGGTTATTTGTTTGTTTAACAGTTCCAAACCGAGATGGTTGTGATGGAGTCTAAAATCAACAATTTAAGAATAAAGGTTTTGTATGGCGTGTTATGTTTATTTATTTTTTAAATTTTATGTAAATATAAATTAATAATGCTATTTGAGTTTTTATTTATTATTGTGACAGTTTCGATTTTTATGATGTCTAAAATGTTTTACTGAAAGTAGCGTATTGTGACAGTAGCTCCTCTATTCTGTAAGGTACTTTGAAATCTGTTTTCCCCACATGAAATAATAATGTTTTCTTAATTGTTTAATAATGACGTGACCGTGACTTTTATAAATAATAAAAATGGAAATTGGGTGGGGATAAATAGAATAATATAAATAAGTCGTCACAAGGTGGACTAACCACATTTTAAAAATGGCCTTGAACGCCGAAACAGCTGTCCCAACAATAAAAAAAACTTAACTTAGTAAAATTTTGTGTGTGGGTTCGAGAATAAGTTAGGCGACACATTACGCTATACACATCATGGCTTGGCCTATTTTCAAATTCAAATTCAAAAAAGTAAAAAGAATCTCCATAGCTTTTCTGCCTCATTTAATTTTTAATTTAAAGACTACGCTCAAAGCACGCATCATTGTTTGAATAGAGAATTTAGAATCACAGCGTCGCAGTGAAGAATTACAGATACTACTGTATCTGTAATTCTTACTGTATCTGTAGATACTTCTACATACGTAAAATAAGTATTTTAACAGGCCGTATAATAAACTAACACTATTTAACATTCTGTAGCCGAGAAGTTAGAGTTAAGTATTTCGTTGTGTAATTGGGAATTTTATCTACAGCGTGAAGCCCACTCTTTTCGTAGGCAAATAGTGCAGCTCTTACATAATCTATGTTGGGCTAAGATAAAGCTGTCTATGTCAACATAATATATGTGGACATAGATTTTATATATACTAGTGTCTTTTGTATAAAAAAATTTCAGACACCGAAGAAAAGGATCACGCGAGAAGAACTATTCATCGACGAATGCCATCATCTTTTTGGGTAATAGAATGCGGAAAATCTGCAACAGGTGAAATTTTAGACCTCTTTTGTAATGTTAGCATTCAGATGGAGTTCTTCCCATACAAATTTATAATTCTGTTTAAAATTTCTTTTTGAATGAATTAATTATTTTCATTATATCAACAAGTAAAGTCATTTGTGAATTTGCCCATTTATATTTATATTTATTTTAATTCATTAAAATCAACAGTTTTCAATACGGTTGGTTTATTCTTGTGAAATCTACTTAACTAGAAAACCAGTTAAAGTATTACCTATTTTAAAATAATATATTAACAAATGAACATGTATTACATTTATATAATTATATACATATTTCGACTACCATATTACGGACATGTGTACGGAAGTGTGGTAGTCGAAAAGCATGTAAAAAACTGTATACAAATATATTTTACGAATAAAGGAAAGAAAAAAAAATGGTTCCAGCCGCTTTGGTCAAACTCAAGTATATTGTAGATAAGTTAGATTGATAGATAGATACTCGAAAGAGTTTAACCGTGTTTAGTGACCAGATCTGAATAGCCAGGTACCTACTTCCTAACCTTCCTCTTCCCTATCTTCTTAGCCTCACAACATACACCAAACGGGGATTCCATACTTCCACTGGCTTCAAACGGGGATTCATACTCCAAACGGAAATTGCTACTTCCATCGGCTCCGGACATCTGGGAGCAATAATTGGGACTCTTGTGCGCCTTCACAATTTAAAAAAAGTCGAAAATATGTTAAAACTGCCAAATTTGGCTATAACGAAATATGACCTATTAATATTCTTGGTAGGCAAACTTGAAACGAACTTGAAGAATTTCCAAACCGGTCAAACTTAAGGTCGCTTCTTCTCACCAAATTCACACCTAATAAACTTAAGCAAATATTATGTAGTAATAAAATACATAAAATATAATATAAGCATAAGCGTATAAGTATATAAGATATTTTTGACAAACATTATTCTGCAAGGACATCCACACGCCTAGTTACATAGATACACATACATTAGCTATTTTATGGAGAAAACTAGATGTAAACACTTAATTTTATCTAAATTCTTGAGTGTTCAAGAGGTAGGTACCTTATTATATCATTATGAAAATATGAAGCAATGATTGGCTCGTCTATTAATTTGGATGTCTATGAGTAGCATATGCATTACCTACATATGGAAACATGTTTCCGAAATGACTACAAACTTTTGAACATTTAACCCGTACTACTTACTATACGTACTTTCATCACATTTGTTCAGTTTGCGATGTTTTATGTGTATTTCAAATCCGCTATATTCATCTTATTTTTTTTAATTTTCCATAAAAACAAATATTAGAAAAAATTATCTTTCCGGTATATGCGTTTAAAATAAATAAATATTACTATTTCTAAATAATAAAATTTTAATATCAAACGTCAAAAATGTTGTCAAAAACGCTAACCACATTTTTAGTTATTTTTTTTACTCCAATCATAGAAAAAATGAGAGAAATCTATATTTTGAAAACACATTCGTTTTGCTTTGGGAATTTTTTAAAAAAAGAACTAATTTTAAAGATAAACCGCTTGTAATGATAGCGGCGCGAAACATGAATGATTCAATTCGACTATTTTTAGGATTTAATTAATGGATTCCAGAATAAATATTTGAGGTAAAACAGGAAAGAATTATTATTTCTCTCTTTAGCATAAAAAAATTAAGTATTTCCGCAAGATAGAAAAACATATAAAAATACGTTCATAAAATATTGACGGCCGGTCATATATGACCCTCAAAAGCTGGAGGGGTTAAAAACAATTGAGCATTAAGAAGAAGAAGAGAAAGTATATTAACATTATTTATTTCTCCATCACACATTGTTTACGACAATAAAGTCGTTGACAATAAGGTAGGAAATGATTAATTGCATGCATATCAAACTAGGGACATATTCAAAATCATAATTCTTTACTCGAGCTCGCCAATTGCAGCCATGTTTCATCGCAAATAATTCATAATTCATCACAAAACCTAAATTATGTCTATTTTTCAACAACCTATTAATTTGAATCGTGATGAAAGAGAAAGGGGCGTTTTTGGCCCGGAGCTCTGTATGCCATTATTTCAAAAAGTCAACTTTAAATGCTACCTTCTACACAAGCTGCTAGGTGTTTCGATGTCGGCAAACAACAATAATTAAACATTTTGTCCCCGACAACTTCCACCATTCACTTTCAATATTAGAATTTAACAAATTGCCAGATCAAATCATGATTCTACGTCACAACATGAAGGCTGACAGGCATTTTTCATAAACGACCCAATCAAAACGGGACTAAATAAAGTCGGAATCTTATCGACGTAAGGGAAGAAGATGTGGACAAAAATATGCGACGCGCGGCACTAGTGTATACTCTCCAGTGCAAAAGGGATTCTCTTGTCAATCACAAGTTTTAATTTTCCTAAAACTACATACAGCATATCAGATCATTTATTTACGCTTCAAATTATATTGCACTCCAACTTCGTAAGTTATGTAATCGTACACAGTATCTGGAAACAAATCGTACAAGCCGGAAACTGGGGAATCTACAGCACAGAGAATAAAATAGCATTTTTTTCGGCAACTACAGTCTACACTTCGAGTCATTTTTCAAGACATGAAACAGATGATATTACACCCCCATATATATATAATTATTGTACATTCTAACGCAGCATCACATTCATTAATCAAATGCATTGTACATTTAGTTTTGTGAGCGATGGGTGGATGCAATTTGCTGGCCATAAGATGATAATAGTTAATGACTGTATATAGGAAGTAATAAGAAAGATCACTGTAGACATATACTATATACCTACTTATACAGCGCCCTTGAGGGGATTTTGCACAGAAAACGGCGCTATGAAAAACATCCAAATATTATTATTTTATATAAAAATTCCAACTTCTGACTCGATTTACTCGAAAACAAAAGCTCAAATCAAAAAATGTTAAAACACAAAATCGACTTCAAATGTGATGTAGATTAACCAGTTTCCCGCTTTATCTACTACAAATTTCCGGACACGGTGTATAACTGGACCACCCACCAATGCACAGTCCTAAAAAAACCAAGAAACTGATCAACGTCAAATAAATGTTTATTAGTTCCGGAAAAATCGGATCGGTCGGTTGTAACAAGTAAAAACTAAATGGGGTCAACGCACCATGGCGCTTTATCTTCAGTACTAACTACAGTTTAACCTCTTCTGTCATTATCTCCTGACAGTTATTCAAACTAACTGTGATGGATTGTTTATTAGAATGTGACCTTAGCTCTTTCTTCGGTTTGTGAATTAAATCAGGTAATTAAAAAAAGGTGAAAGATCTCTCATTATCGTTTTGGTAAGAAACCACCATTCAGAATCAAAACTTTTCATGAAATGACTTTAGTTATGTTTTGAATATATGAATAGTTAGATACTTCCCATCCCCACTCTTCCCCTTCTCCACCCCTCCGGTCAAACTAGCATCACAATACTGCCCGTGGTTCTGCCAGTGTGATTTTGACAAAAAAATTACATTTACAAATGTTAATTTTGGAAATTACTAACATATTATTTTGTATTCCTCATCGCCCAGAATACTTAATTCAATGTATCACTAAAAAATACAAAATTTTGCATCTGGGACAATTCAGTTACGTATAAAAAGAAGAAGAAAAAACTGTTTAATTTTTACTCTTTGTGTAGCTTTTTTTTAAGTTGACAGCAAATACTTAACAACAATAAAAGATATAAATTTGTTTTAGACGACTTTGATTTTAATTGCACTCTACCGGTTTCGGAAGCACCCTTCCTTCGTCAGGAGAATATTAAAACAGTTTTAATATTCTCCTGACGAAGGAAGGGTGCTTCCGAAACCGGTAGAGTGCAATTAAAATTAAAGTGGTCTAAAACAAATTTATATCTTTTATTGTAAATTGTGACGAGCCACAAAGTAAATGCTCATTACAAATATGCAAATACTTGAAATTAACTTCCATATAATAAAAAGAATGAAATCTATGCCAATTATGAACAAGAATAAAATGTATGCGACTTTCTCTATGAACCTTCTGCTGATATTAAATAAAATAAGTGTGATAATACAAATATGTTATTTTATTACAAGATATGTTGAGGGGGGTGAGAGGGGTGGGAGCAAAGATATTAGAAGAACGAGATATGCTATGTTGGCCGCCGGACCGTAGGCGGAGTACTACCTAATTAGGGTACTTTGAATACTTTTGGGACGTGTACGCACAGAAATCTGTTCTATGTATTAGTGCGGATACCTTAGCGTAAGCGAAGGTGTGCAGTACTATTGGTGAACAAAACCGGCGACACTGGGCAAAACAATTCCGCATAGTATGAACTGCTCATAGCACATCTCGTTCTTCTAATATCTTTGGGTGGGAAGGATATAGGTTTAGGATAAAGGGGGTGACAGATTACGCTATAAGCGTTTAATATAACTCCATATAGCTCGCTATACAATCCCATACAGACCTGTTACACGTAAAAAGATAACGTGCTATAAGTGTGGGCGTGGCGACGATATGCGCTGTGATCTGCTAGCCAGGCTATATTTGAAAATTATGAGACCCCATCTCCTACCAACGGCAGGAGAAGGGGTCAGAACAATTTACGGAGAGGGGTAATTAAGCGGCTGTCATCCGTCAAGGTGACAGATCTCATACAAAGAAATGATATTCCACGGCAGTCCCCCAATTGATCTAACCCCCTCTCCTGGGGAAGATTATAGCGTAGTGTGTCAGCCCAACATATAATACGTAATGTGTCTAAGGCTTTAAGAGACGAAGGTCCGGATTAGATTGAGTGGTTTAGTTATGGCGCGATTGTGTGATGAATTTTCGTCAAGTCCCGTAGGGCGTAGAGTCGAGTAAAAGATGTCAATCTCATAGTAATTTAAGTTAAATTAATGTGTACATGTTATAAATGTTACAATTAAATAAAAAATTTCGTATATAATTGATAAACTGTG
Organism: Hesperophylax magnus; assembly: GCA_026573805.1. Taxonomy (NCBI): domain Eukaryota; kingdom Metazoa; phylum Arthropoda; class Insecta; order Trichoptera; family Limnephilidae; genus Hesperophylax; species Hesperophylax magnus. Next base: position 2,433,015 of record JAIUSX010000184.1, on the reverse strand, counting down.
AATTTAGAGGCCAAGGGTTCAAACCAGGGTGAGTACCTACACGGAGAAAACTTAATGATATAAAAAAAATATATATATTAAAAATCTAGTCAAATTATTATTTTTCCTATTAGAAACGGGACTGAAGGCCTTTAACGAATGAATTGACAGATTTCATAAGAAACTATCAGTAAAGCAAGAATATGTCATGAGGAAGTCGGAACATGTGTTCTTAAAAAAAAATATTTTCGCATTTCGTTCATTATATTTATTGGGACAAGGCCATCTGCATCATCACGTGGTCAGATATATTCCGAATGACTAATATTTTATTAGGAAATGGGCATGCAGTCACATTTTTAACATTATTTGATAAATCATTCGTACTCATTTTCTCCGTGTATAATTCCTTCCGCACCCCGATATTTTCTCAAAGCTAGTGTGAATTATTACTCACACAAAGATCTTAAGGAACTTCGTTTGACTTTAGGTTAGGTTAGGTTGACTATTGACTTCTCTTGGCTGTGAATCTTAAATTTAAGAATGAAATCTTAAATTGAATTGAATAATACGAATATTTCGTCGATTTCCGTTCCTTCCGGCGGAAGTGTCCGGCCCGTGTCGCTTCCGCTCGGAGTGAATGACCTGCACTTCCGGCAGCCGAAGCTTGGGTTGGGCACCGGGCACTTCACCATGGCACCATGGAAGGCAGGTTTGCCTGATTCTTCAATGTCAAGGTCCGGAACCATCGGCCCGAGGAAAAAGCTTTCACGCTTCGAGAATTCAGTTTAAAGTAATTATTGTTGAACAAATTTCAAATCGATTCGGATTCAATAACCTGTCTTGTTTTTAAAAAGAAATACCAACATTCCCGAGTTAGAGATAACCTGACAATATTTTAATGCCTCTTATTGCCATCATCTTTATGTTGAAAATGTAACTTTTGCAATGATAAAGGACTTAGCTAGAAGATCGAACCCACCAAGCATAATTGGGAACCCGACGCTTTCGACCGCTTGTCTAACCTATCTTAATTTGCATAACAACATAAAAACAAAATATTTTACAATACAAGACGGAAATACAATACAAGACGGAATTTAACAACACAAAAAGGAATAAAAACATTAATTTTATATTATACTAGATTCTGAAATACGAATGGAAATACCACTGAAGAAATAGGCCGGCATATTTCGTTATGATATATTATCAAGGCATGTGCGAAAATATTCGGATTTTCATTAGCGCGTGATAATACATTCGTAATTTACTATAAGTTTGTCAGGAAACCTGTTAATTCGTTCGTTAAAGCCTGCAATCCCGTTTTAATCAGATTGCCAATAATTTGCAGAGATTCCTTAATAAATTAGCAATACCTACAATTTTTTCTTCGTTTATGGCACATATTTTACAAATATCAGTCGCGCAATAAATAAATAAGTCGAAGAGAACAGAAGTAGTTTGTTCTATTAAAATAATAGATTTATCAACAATATCCAAGGAATGGAAATATTGCAAGTCTCGAGTATACGGATTCCTGGCGCCCTGTATGTCCGAAGTGGCAGACAACTTAACATATATTGTTGCCTTGATCAGGTCACATTTGAGAGATCCAATGTAACCTGTTTTTATGTTTAATATTTTAAGGTATTTTACCCATAAGAAATAGAAAGAGGTTCCAACGGAGCTATCGCTGATACTCCTGTATCCTAAACGCGTCATAAGTAGATATTAATTGGAAGTTATGCGTGTGTCCGTTCGTTGATGTTACATAGAAAACAAACAATTTTCGTGGAGAAGCCAGAAATTTTCTCATTTTTACTAATTAAATCGTATTATACCTATGACATAAAAATAAGGATTAAAGGATGAAAGAACATTCAAATGATGGAAAGCGGATAAAAACAGGCAAATGAAACGCCATTTTGCGCAATAATTACTGGTATATATTACCTATCTAGGTATTTACTACCGCAGAGAGTGAGATTAGGATTTGCGATCCCGCCATACCGTATCCCGCAATCCCGCGGGATTTCAGCAATATATGATGTCACGATCGAAAAAAAACTGAATTAAAACGAAAACATGCTGTTTTGATTTGCATACGCTTGCGAGTAGCAATATTAGCAGTGTCAATATTTAACAATGAAAGATAAACAAATCTTTATGCTGGGAAAAGAGCGTAGAATCGCATCTTAAGCTCGGAAATTTCAAACGTACATAGAATCTATTTTGACAAACCAGATGTCATTTTATCGACTCGAGCGATTTTTGCCATATTATGGCAAATTTACAAAAAAGTTTTGAGCGATCGCTTGTCATAATGTGTCAAATTTATAGAACATAAAAATCGAAACTAATATCTATTATGAAAAGAAACCCTTTCTCTACCCGCCTAACATTCTTCACAACCTGCCACTGAAACCCACCGGTGGTACCTTGGTGTCACATCGAACGTAAGAGAGTTTGGTGGGGGTGGCTGAGCGTGGGTGAAAGTGGTTGACGAAAATGTGCTTTGTTATGGAAAGGCCGCAAATGCTTTTTAGATTATTGTGTCAGTGAGTCTGGAAGGTTCCAGAAAGTTCATGAAGGTTCTCAAATGCTCTAGAAGGTTCTGGAAGGAGAAAGTTCAAGAAGGTTCCAAACCGAGTGGCGGAGTTTCGTTGAGTCTAGAAGGTTCAGGAAAGTTCGAAAATGCTCTTAAAAGTTCTGTAAGGAGCCACCGCAACGCGTGGCGGGGTACAGCTAGTATGGAATAAACGGCGAAATATAGGTGCATTCATTGGCTTTAACCCACAGTAAGCAGTTCATGTGTTTCCATTTTAATATTTTGAGGAATGATATTAAAGAAATAATATTGTAAATGTATAATATATTTAAAAAATCACTCGAGTAGAACGACGTAGGTATCAGAGGGTTACAGTAGGTTAACTTCTTGATGACAGTTCCACTAACTAGTGTGGAAGCGTTTTCGATTGCTGGACTTTTGTGCACTTTACTGTCCGTTCATGTAAAGGTGCCAGGAATCTCCATAGTATATGTTTTTTACTATCTTATTTTTTTAAGTTTTCTAAAATTACTTATACATATTAATTCCAAATAATTCAAAATATCTATGAAACGTTTCTTTATTTCAATTTAACACCCCTAGTTAAAATCGCGCGGTATTGCTAAATAATATCCTGCAATCCCGCGAGATTTGAAAAAGGTGCGGGATTTGTAAACCCTAAGTGATATGGTAATAGAATAGAATTTTTCGTTTTCTTGCATCATTAAAATATGATAAAATAAAAAATGTATTACTTTAATTATTTCAGTGTTCGAACTGCACAGTGTAGATTCACTCTCCAGGCTTTTAAGTCACTTTAGGTGCAAACCCACGTTGGAACACAAATTCCTAGAATAATATTAACTAAGTCGATGTGAACATCGGTGGTAAAACGATGGCATCTTAAATTAACATACAAAGAAGATAGTGTTAATTTATAACACTGGACGCATTAACAAAATGTTAAAAACACGAGAACAAAGCACACATTTCAAGCGATTAGGAGCTACATGACTGAATGTAAAGTTTTACATTATTCTGAACAATGTTGACTAAAACAGAAAGGTAAGAAATGGTATTCATTTAGAGTCAAATAAGTTTAGATAGATTAGTGAAATAAACAGTGGTTCTGTCGTCATCATATTTTCAGTAGTTCTGTGCAAAATTGCATCGAAGAAAAGTCGAGGTACCTCGCCACTTTCACAACGGTGCGATTTAAGGAAACATTTTTATTTTAAAGAAAAAAGCTACTTTTTTAAATTTGAAAATTAAAATCATGAAATTTTAAGGAAAATATCATCTTTTTAAATAAGTGACTCGAATATAAATCAATATTCTTGATATATTGCGCGTATATCCTTCGGAAACGAAAAAATGGTCAGTATCTTATTTTTATTGACAAAAGCTATAAAGCAGTCTGATCTTGGGAAATAAAAGTACACGTTATGCAAATATTCACGAAATCACAATGACCGTAGCGCCAATCCATATTTATCGAATTTAACGATACAAGATGTTCAGAAAGCAACTATCCTTTCGTGACAGCGCGATTCTATAGAAGGTGCGTATAAACACGCGAGCCGAACTGCCGATCTGAACCACGACTTATGGGAAAGGAACGAAGCAACCGCCAATGGCGCGAAACGCCACGTGCGTTTGCTTGGTTCCATTCTCGTAATTCGCGGCTCGGCGCGCGATTTTTTTCTCGTGCAGCATAATATTATAACCGCCGATGCTTAAAGTTTTGGGCATGTAGAAAGGAGTATTTATGACGCGGAAGTGAATATAATAAGCGGTCGGGGACGCCCGAGAAAAACGTCGCAATGTGCACTTTAGTAAGACCGCGTCGAGAGTCAGAATAACAGAAAACTATGATGTAATGTGAATAAGGCAAGGATTGTGTGCCAAGACCGAGTTGTGTGGCGGTTCATCATCTCTGCCGACCCCTTAGGAGAACGGCGTGATTTTTACTTAGTTACAACCATCTATGAAGATGGCCTTCGTGTTGTAATGCGCTACACACTAGACGACATATAATAATTCTAAGGCCAATGCGCATCTAGGATCATTAAATCAGGAAAATAAGCAAATTAAGTCAATACATTGTGAAATTTCACATTCGATGGCAGACACATTTATGTGAACAAATTTGATGTTATACCTCTTCCGTTTATCACGTCAGACAATGCTAAAACAAACAAAAAAGTACGAAAGATTGGGCGAGCCAAAGAAATTTAACTAACTATCACGCCGTTTCCCCGCAGGGGTAGGAAGAGGGAATGGACCGGCATGCTTCTGTACTAGATAAGGCAACCGTATATGGCAGAATATATGGCTCTATCCGAAACCTGCAAAGAGGATATTTACCTAAATAACTTATTATCTAATATGATAAAAATACATAAAAATATACCGGTATGTTTACATAGTGACAGTTCTATTAATTTGTCTGTTAATCCACTGTTTCATAAACGCACCAAGCACATTGATGCACGACATCATTTTGTCAGAGAATGTGTATTTGATAATAAAGTTAAGCTTGAATATGTGTCAACTTCCAATATGCCAGCTGACTTGTTAACAAAAAGTCTTTGTTCGAATAAACATCACAAATTTTTAAGATCAATGGGCATATCGGAAATTTAAATCCGTTTTCATAATATTGTTTTGTTAGAGTTGTACAGGGTTTTCCAATAAGAGGTGTTATTTTGAATAGCCCGCTATTTCGGTAGATGTTACTTTCGAAGCTGTCATTTTTTGACATTTGACAAGTAGAAACTACGCCATTAATAAAAATGGAACGATACACGCTTCAACAACGCATTGAAATTATTAAAATTCACTTGAGTGAATCAAATGCAAATCATCTTGAGTAATGAGGCCCAATTCCACCTCGGTGGCTTCGTCAACAAGCAAAATTGTCGCATCTGGGGCTCGGAAAACCCAAGAGTTATTGTTGAAAAGCCTCTCTATCCTCAACGTGTGACTTTGGTGCGGTTTATGGTCCACCATTTTGAAAATGAGGCTGGAGCAACAGTTACGGTGAATGGATCGCTATCGAGAGATGATTAATGATTTTTTATGGCCGGAATTGGATGGTATTGATCTGGACAACGTTTACTTTCAACAAGACGGCGCTACGTGCCACACAAGCAACGAAACCATTGATCTTTTACGATTGAATATCAAAATAACACCTCTTATTGGAAAACCCTGTATTTAGTTTATTTTGTTAAGAGAGGGTGTTTGAATGATATAATAAAATTTCATAGGTATGTAACTACTCCATCTATTTTGTATCAATATAAACTAATAAACGTCAGTCTATCTCAAGCAGTCTTGCCGTTTTATTAAACAACTCGGTTTTGACACACACTCCTTGCGTTATTCACATTCATACATCGTATTATGCATATCCTTTTGTTATTCTGACTCTTGACATAACCCGACTCAAGTATTTTTATTCACTTCCATCCCGACTTCTTCTACCATTTCCATTCGCATCATGCAAATCCGAAGGTCGCGGGTTCAGATCCCGGCGTGCACTAGTAAATTTTATTCTATAGAATTGTGTTATTTCGCAATTAAATCATTTAAAAAAATATAAGGTTTATTTGCGGCAACTTTCAGAGTGGAAGATACTCCCAGTATCGCCCTGGTGTAAGACCATTCAGAGTTGAAACGTTGCGTTTGGTGACCATATATGAATATCCAGGTACTTCCCCACCGCCTCTTTCCCATCTCCTTCCCCTCCTCGCAATTTTCAGCCTTACAGCACACCCCAATTGGGGATGCCATTTTCTCACTGGCTTCAGGCGGTTGGGACTCTTTTGCGGTATTCACATAAAAAAACACATATATATATATATTCTCCTTACAGTTTTCGTTAATTGACTCTGCAACCCCAAACTATTTAAGCGTCACTTTCTTGATCTTACTCAATACGCTTACACATAAAATATTAATATTGATACATTGTACATAGCCGTTGTAAGGAGTTAGTTTAGTGTGGCCGATATTATCATAAGAATCTCTAGCCTCTGTTAACTATGTTGTTATCTCGGGAACACCCTGCAGATTATCAACACCGTGGGCGGGGCGTTTCTCCATAGAGAGCACCTTCAGCACTCCAGAGTGGGCAGGCCGCCCAAATCAAACCGATTCCGATGATGACTTCAGAACCGTGTCCCCGCACCGGTGACGGCCAAGAGTTTTTTATGGCACCGGGTGGTAAGGAAGACCTTTCACACAGCTTCAACAAAGATCACGTAGGCCCCAATGTATTCTAAATATTAATGAGAGCACCTTGCATTCAAATATCAACAGAAAAGACACAGCAGACCAATTTTTTTTTTTTACATTTGTAAACTATTTTTTTTTCTTTATTAAATAATTTATCAATTTACAGAGTATAATCATTAATGTTAACTAAAATAATTCATAAATTGTTTCTCTTCTATAGAGCATCAAGATGAAGAATATTTTATTGTTTGTAATTATGATTTAAGGAAATAATAATATTAAAATTTATAATTAATTAAAAAGATAGTTTCATTAATTTGGTATTTTTACATTGAACTTTTCGTTAAGCGCTTTTAGTAGATGTCAATCGTTTTCGATTGTTCTGATATTTTCGGGTAGGCTGTTGAAGTATTTTTTCCCTTGATATATGTAATGATGAGCAAAAGTGGTGTTAAATTTTTGTGTTGGAAATATATGTTTTTGACGAGTACGACTTTCAGTTAAAAAGCTGTGATTTTATTTTCTTTTATTATTTGAATTATCATGTTTTTTCAGATCTAAGATTTAAGATCATTAAATTTTAATACTTCTTCAAAAATTAGGTGTGTTGGATAATCTCTTGGTTTTTTCAATGTTATTTTTAAAATTAAACGTTGTACAACTGTATAGAATAGGTAATCAAGCTAACATAAGAAGCTATGAGTAGAAATTTGAATGATCGTTTGTGGGTTGGTTTTGTTTACATATCGAGAGTAAGGATTCCTCATAACCATCTTCATCCACTTTTCCCACCCCTTAGCAGCTAGTATAAGATAAATTTGCAAATAATCAAAATAATGAAACTAATATTCGTACAGATATCGAAGCATACACGGAGAAAAATGAATACTGCTGAATTATTGAAATCTATTTCCTGTTAAAATATCAATTTATTTTGAATATATCGGAACACGTGTTCATGCAGGTATCATTTTCCTGATAAGCATAATTACGAATATGTGTTACGCGTCCTCATAACACATTCGCGTTTTACTGATACTTTGTTAGGAAATCTGTCAATTCATTCGTTAAAGGTCTGCACTCCCGTAAAGAAATACGAATTATTTGATCAGATTTTTAATAATTTAGCAATATTTTATATCAGTAAGTTTTCTACGTGTATGTTGAGTTGAACACAGTACTCACACAGATGCATTGCTTGTATAACGCATGTTTAAAAACGTTGAAATTTAAGAAAAGATTTTTAAAAAATAACACAAGTTTTTACAAACTTTTATAATTCGAAAACATTGACCATCGTATACGCTTGTTGTCTTTTTCTCGCCGATCACTATAAGAGTAGAGTAAGCAAGTCACCGAGCTGTTTCTTACTGACGTTTGGCAAGGACATACTGTCAAAAGTGAACACATAATGCACTAATAATAATGAGCATAAATTTATACTAGGTATTTCACAAAATTATAAATGTACCATAAAAAATATACTAACACTGTTATTTTTTTTTCCAAATGTGCACTCCTCTTCCATCCAAATGATTCTTACGGAAGAGCAGTATAAATCATAAGATACGAAATAACCCATTGAAAAGCCGGAAAAAAGTTACATTAACAAAATAAAAAAATACTATCTTAAGTACGTGTTGTTCGGGTCAAATTTAATTGTGCGACCTACACGCGATTCACACAAAATACTGAACACCCTGTAGAAAAGTGACTCAACTTCCAATTCGTGTAATATTTATTTACAATAAAAAATTGCGCAGTTCCAAGCAATAAATTTTATTGATTACAGATTATAGATTATGCAGTCGAACTTGAAACTAATGCGACTTTAAAGAAAATTTCACACGTTTGTTTATTTTTACGGATGTTTAATGACAAAATAACAAGGATTTTATAATAAACTTGAAACAGGATTTACTTATTCGGAATAAGAATTTTTTTGGAACCACGTGGGTTAATTTTTGTTGCGCAGTTCATTGATGATTGCATTCTCGGGATATTAATGGTAAAGTTCGCGGTAGGATTTAATTGCTTTATTAAATAACACGTAATTAAAAATTTCACAATTTACTGCACACTTTTTATGGAGATCGATAATAATTATAGTTTAATTGCTTGAATGGCCGTAAAAATTATAATAATTTTTATAGTATATATTAAACAAATTATACAATGCAAAATGACGCAGTGCGACACGTTTAAGAGCAGCAGATACTCCCAGTATCGCCCTTTTTTGTGTATGTGTGAGGATGAATGTTGTGGGGAGGGGAAGGACTTGAGGAAAGGGGGTGGGGAAGTACCTGGATATTCATATCTGGTCACCAAACCAAATAATGCGAGTATCTTCCACTCTGGTAGATGGAAAGGTTGCTGTGTTCGGTGACCGATGTGAATAGCCAGATACTTCCCAACCTTCATTTACTCAGCTCATCCCCACTACCATCAACGTGTCATAAATAAAACGGGGATGGCATAAAATGAATTGTAAGGCTGATTGGCTGAAAAAAAAGGCCGGCCACCAAACACGACTAAAGCCTTTTCAAGCAACGTTTCGATCCTGAAATTCAGCACACCTTGAAGAAGATATTATACAAAGAAATCTTATCTATATAACAGACAATCCCATAAACCTGTTAAAAATGCGTTTCTTAACACAAACTACGTAGATTTAATCTTCTTTATACTTGTTTTAATAACGAAGTTAATTTTTGGGTAACTTATCGCTTTTATTTAAAGTTTTTTTGCGATTGTGTTAAGATATATAAAGACATTTGAAAAATTAATGCAAAAACGTACACGCTCAGATACGTACGTTTTTATAATTAATGAATGAATAAAAACAAGTTTAAATCATGCTGACTTGAATTATAAGGTGGAGGAAAACATCGGAATTCAGAAAGGCAATCGATACCATCATTCATACATTAAAACCAAAGATAATAGCAATAAGGGAGATGGGCCATGAATCATTGAAAACCTAGCACACAACGCGATTCGCTAACATCGTTCGCCTGATATGTTTGTTTTTTACTAATTTATGATCGACTTTTTATTAATTGTACGAATAACCGTATACAATTACAAGATTCGATTTTACTTGTTCCATATTACATGAATACTAGCGCAGACCTGCGAAAAATCACGGATGTTTTAATTGTTAAGATTAAATCTAAGAAATTTAAACAAAAGAAACACACATTTCAAGTATAGAATTTTTGTAAAAATAATTTCTGATAAAAAAAATTACATTACTGTAGGTAGGTACTAGGTAAGGTAGGTATGTAAGTAGTAAAGAAACGTATACAAAAACAAATCTGTTAAAATATTACAGGTAGGTAATTTATAGATATTTTGATTTATTACAATCAGTTCCAAATTTGAAAGGACACTGAAATTCAAATCTCATTTCCAGAGTTTATTAAACCAGAATTACAGACAGACACATTAACTGAAAATAGTGTATTTGAAATTTTTAAATTCTTACTTTTTCAATGCAATTCTTTACATTTTCAAATGAGTATCGTTCTATAACGGTGACTACCGTGTTTTCATAGATCCATAATTAAAACTGTTTCCGAAAGATAACATAAATTTTATCAGCATTTTATGTACATTTTTTGTTGTGATAGAATATATAACCTAAGTAGGTAACTCAACTTAACTGCTGACTTTAGCTCTAATTTTAATGAATTTGTTTTTTTTTACTTAATTGTGTAATCCAATTACCAACTTTTTTATCTGAATAACGTCTTACAGCAAATAAGATGACATTATGAAAGAAACGCGATGATGAAGCATTTTGAGAACATAAAATTAATGTTTGGTACTTAATCTACACCATACTATGTAATAATCGCCACAGAATGAAAAGGATACCAGTGTAATAAAACAGTTTTGAAATCACCCACAAAATGTATAACTTCAAGGTTTCCATGATAACTCAACACACCTTTAAAAAGTGACATAAACTCATTAAAAGCGATGAAAACATATAAACCTTACCCATGTTACCTATTTAATCTAGTTTTTGTTCCATCACTTTTCATGACTTTACATCACTTTTTAAAGATGTGTTGAATTGTCATTATAATGTGTTGAGTTATCGGTCACCATCTTCAAGACCCGAGTTCACTCTTGCCATTCCTCAAAAACACCCCTCGACACAGCATCTCCAAAGATGAAGGAATTTTTACCCTCGGGGCTTCCAGGACCAAAATATTTTGTCGTTCACATTGTAGGATAACCGGGCAACGCAGGACAGTAGCAACTCAACGCACTCTTAAAAAGTGATATAAAGTCATGAAAAGTGACTAAAAAAAACTAGGTTAGGTTTACGGGACTTTTCATCACTTTTAATAACTTTATATCACTTTTCAGAAGTGTGTTGAATTACCACTGTCCTGAGTTGCCATGGAACCCATTGTAGGTAAATTAAGGATGCATATCTTCAGATCTCAACAGAAAATGTTAATAATACATTATAATTAAATACGGTGTTGCCATAGAAAAAAATTATCTCCATATCACTCCGTCTCTAAATAGGATTTTTTTTACATTAACTCAAGAAAACACAGAAGGCCCTGAGGAAAATAATTTCCCTCAGGGCCTATGTCATCTCTGGGGATGCTGTGTGAAGGGTCTATGGAGAGGAAGGAGTGAACCATGTTGTAGGAGAGAGGAAACACAGAGGTCGGCAAATGGTTCCACAGCCGAGCTGTTGAACTCAAGAACGAGTCGTAGAAGCGACCAAATGTCAACGGTGTTGGGCGCGATAATAATACAAATTTATTAAAATAAGTCATTTATAATGGAGCTATTTCAGATTTTATAAGATGAGTTTTTTTTTGTGTGACTTTCTTTGAAAAAATGTATTATTGTTTACGTAACACAGTTTGTTTGCGGCTTGAGCAAGGTCACAAAGATTGCGCATGGCGAACGAGCAGTAGGTGCTTCACGGTGTAATCAAATAGCGATACGCCCATTGCTATAACCTACACATACATACATACGGCTTGAAGGTTAAAATACATAATATAATATTATGTACATGAAATAATTTACACAAAATTGTCTCATTTGAATATTATAAATTGGAAGAATAAACTTAAGACTAAAATTAGTATTTTTAATTATTATTTTCATGCGGTATGAATGGATGACGTTTTTATATTAGTGTAATTTAACTAGCGCAGATCCGTGAAAAAAAACGCGATATTAAATTTGTAGGATATGTAAAGGTCATTGTCATTGTCTTTCAAAAACAAACATTGTCAATTTTATTAATAACATAACTAGCGGAAGTCTCCGGCGATGCCCGGGCTTTAAACCGATTTTTTTAGAAATCAGATGGAGACATCGACCTTCCTCTCATTTTGAAGGTCAAGTGTGCAAAATTACATCAACCTCTGAATAAAAGTGTAGTAGTAACTGTAGTAAAACTGGATAAAAATCAAATCCAAATAAATATAAATAACAAATTATTGTAAGCAATAATTATTCGCCTGAAACTCCAATGAAAATTGAAAGAGTCTACCGAGAAAGAATAAATGCTGCCCACTGCTGCTCTAACCATTAAGTTACGTCGGCTTATTCCAAATCCGCCAAATAAGTGAATATGTAGGTACTAGTATTTTTCATTCAACAATAATAAACGCTTATTACATTTTTTCGCCTGAACACAACTTTATTTTTTGTAGGAAAGGCTTCGTTAGTGCTCATAATCTCCCCCTAGATGGCGTCGAGACATATTATATCTACATTTATTGGTGAAATATCTTGAAATCAAATATAACTATTTTTGTTCATTAAACAATGTTATTCTTTGTGTTATCCATAAAAACCCTGACTTATTTATTTATTGTTTCTTTGTAAATATTACATAATATAATTAATGAACTTAAAATGTCCAACTAGGCGATTGCCCGTTTTAGGACATTCCAATATGATAAAGTTTTTACATGTAATAAATGGTACATTATAGTGTTGACTATTCTGTTGTTAAAAAAAAATACATATGTATATTCATATTCTAGAATACTTCCAGTTATATCACGACATATTTTACTATTATTTAGATGACATAATAACTGAATTAACATAACATAAGCTGAATTAATAGATAAAAACAAGAAAATGAATTTGAAAATGAAACTGAATTGAAGAAATTCTGTTGGTAAGGTAATACAAATGTATATTCATTTTTTTTTTTTTTTTTACTATTGTTTAGCTGATATATTAAACTAAAGAAATATTAATATATAAAACAAGGAAATGAAAAATAACAAAAAATAAAAAATGAAAGTAAAGAAGGAACTTTTCCTTTAAGGAAAAATATCACGAAGAATTGAACAATTTTCGAACTTTCTTTATGTAAAAATACAGTTCCTGTAATGCTAATATAATACCAATATAAGTTAAAATGTAAAGAAGAATGTAAAGAAAAACAAAATGTACAATTAAATTACTGTTTTTTAGCATATTCTCGCATTCAACTCTCCCCAAGACCAGAAGCCAATTGTTTACCTGCATACGCAGAATATTAGTACTCTTTGCCTTCCATGCATCAGGTATGAGATTGAGCAGTTTAGGGCCTAAGTATGAGAACATTAAGAACACTACTTTATCAATAAAAAATATATATAAGAAAGAAAATATAAAATATATTAAAGAAATGAAACCTTCAAGTTTTGGATTAAATCACAGATACTATATAGTTTTGGTATGCCTTTCTGTAAAATTGAGTTTGTACACGGACAACGCTATGTATTCGTATTACGTATGTACTATTTTAAAGTATTTAACTTACAAAAAGTGTTTTTTTGTAAAATAATTAAATTATTCTTAACAAATCTCAGGCGTTCCATTTCCACTCATTCGATAGAGGGCATTATGGCGTTTGAAGTTTGAATGCATTTCCTTGTAATACTAAACATACCTTTGTAAAAATACTAAACACAGAGTATATATTTTTTAGGAATTCCACCAAAATACATTAAATAATTACAATATATACTTCCAAAAGGCTATTTTATACTTAAGAGAGATAAGGATCTAAAGTCAGTTTTTATTTCAAGCTTAAACATGGTTATTTTTGTTTCTAATACTTGATCTTCATTGTTGTTATTATTTAAATTAAAATTTGCGAATCTTTTGCGCGGTTTTATTTCGATTACTGTATAATAATGACTAGCCATTTAATAAATAAAGATACGAAATTTTAAAATTAGAAATTCATATGTCATACGGCATATATTCTGGTCTAGTAATGTGTAATTTCTATCTATATATAATAAAAAATATAGTACTATATAATTCATATGTCTTATACTGATTTATAAATGCGGAAATTCTAACTATACAATTGTGAATGTTCTCCAAAATGCCCTGGAAAGAATCTCAGACTTGTGATGTCCCGAAAGACACCATTCATCTGTTCTGAATGCAATTACTAATGTTATCCAAATTGACCCTGGTAATAAATTACATCTTTGCGATTCTTTCAAGGATAAAGAAACCATCCTGTGACTTCGAATGCAATCAACAATGTTCTCAAAATTTGTTTTGACAGCATCGCCATTCCATTGTAAGAATATTATGTACTAAATACACAATTTGGCTGTCCTGAAACGGGAATCCTTCCCAGTTGGACAGACAAAGGTTCATTTTGTTTTGTATTGTTTATAATTTATATAAAATAAATAAATAAAATAAAAAAATAAAAAAATATATAAATATTCACCGAAGCACGAGGAATTTTTTAACACCGTAAGGGAAGGGTTTATACTGGTTTGTGACGTGGCTAAACCGGCAGCATAGACGTTTTGAAAGATAGAAACTAGGCCCCCTGCTTGACATTTGAAACTCGACACCGACCATCTTGTGACATTGATATGACTTATGACACAATCTTCGCGCGTCCCGAGACTTGTGACAAGAGAATAAGAGATGTGACAGACAAAGAGGTGGAGGTGTGGATTACATTGGTCACACGGAGCGTTGCGGACGACTTTCCGACCGTAGCTTGGGGTCAGTAATTGATACAAACAAAATTAAGTAGGATTATGGAGAAGTAAACTAGTTACCTACGCAATAAATAAATAAAAACAAACAAATTACCAATTGTTTAAATGAAAAATACTTCGAAAGTAAAAGGAAGTGATGAGGATAAATATGAGAATAAAAGGAGTGGTGGTCTTAGACCAGGGCGATACTGAGAGTAACTTCCACTCTGGAACGCGCAGCAAATATATTACATAAAGGTTTTCCAATAAGAGGTGTTATTTTGAATAGCCCGCTATTTCGGTAGATGTTACTTTTGAAGCAATCATTTTTTTACATTTGACAAGTAGACACTACGCCATTAATAAAAATGGAACGATACACGCTTCAACAACGCATTGAAATTATTAAAATTCACTTGAGTGAATAAAATGCAAATCATCTTGAGTGATGAGGCCCATTTCCACCTCGGTGGCTTCGTCAACAAGCAAAATTGTCGCACCTGGGGCTCGGAAAACCCAAGAGTTATTGTTGAAAAGCCTCTCTATCCTCAACGTGTGACTGTTTGGTGCGGTTTATGGTCCACCATTTTGAAAATGAGGCTGGAGCAACAGTTACGGTGAATGGATTGCGCTATCGAGAGATGATTAATGATTTTTTATGGCCGGAATTGGATGGTATTGATCTGGACAACGTGTACTTTCAACAAGACGGCGCTACGTGCCACACAAGCAACGAAACCATTGCTCTTTTACGATTGAATATCAAAATAACACCTCGTATTGGAAAACCCTGTATTATCTTTAATTAATCAATTGTGAAATAACACAAATTAATCAACAACAAACAATTATTTCGCATGCCGGGATTTGAACCCGCGACCTCCGGATTCCTAGTCTCGAGCCTTACCCCTAGACTTGGCCTAGATGGATGTTCCATCTATTCATTTTGGGAGCACTTCACGGACCTACATTTGTATTGCCATAATTAATGTATTAACAAAAAGTACATAATTTGAATTTGAAAAAGTACGTATATTTGAATTTCACTTAGGTTTTCGTAAATGACATCCGATCGACATCTGAAACTCGGCACATACACTCGTTGTCGATGACAATGCATTCCATCAACTTTTGGTGGCGATCACAGTAATCACACATACACATACGCATTTTCTGAAATTGGATGATATTACAACATTTAATACATAAAATAAATATCGGTTCTACCCGATCGGGATTTGTGGCGGTTGTTAGCGCGGTTGATTCCAATCCATGGGGAGGAAGGTTCAATCCTCAGTTAAAAAAAAAAAAATTCTTTGAAATTTGCTACTAGCCGGCCCTAGAGATGGCGCAACTAGGTCCAAAATTTAAAATATACGAATTTTTATTTTCAACCCGTAATTTACGTGTTCTACATGTGTATTATGTATGTAGAACACGTATATACCTACAATAACAACACGACAAAATACACTATTCCACTGCAACACGCATAAGCGAACTCCCCAATACAAAAGTTTCACACAATGGGAAACCAATACTTTGGTGATGTCGATATATTTAATATTAACTTTGCGAATTTTGTGGATCACGTAAAAGATTACCAACGATCACGTAAGATATTCCAACACTACTCCTAAATAGAAGGTGAATTTTTGTAAACCATTAAAATCGTTGTATTTTTTTTTATTTTTATTATTTCTTTCTTATGTTTCAATATTGTCATCAAAATTGTATCGCCTACATGTAAAAGCCCTCTGGCCGTTATATACATGAATAAATAAAACAAATAAATAAAAGCTGCTTGCTTCTTACAAACAAATAAATACGTCTTCAGACTGGTACAATTTTATATAAATCTATAGTAAGTTTAGCATCTATCTACGTAGCTTAGAAATGATCGTTATTGGCTTTATGCTTCATGGATTACGACGATGATGATGATGTCAATATCTTAGGACCAATTAACACAAAATAAGAACTTATATTAGTAATAGAATTCTGTAACCACTTGTACCTACTGGAAACGCTCGTAAAATAACGTATCACCTGATATTATTTAAGAGTTTGCTGTCGAAATCAAAATACCTGAGCGATTTTCTCATGAATAAACTTGATTATTGATCGAAATAAGAATATAATCACGTAAGCAGGCACTTTAGATGCATTTACTTGCATAACAGCGACGCAAGAACGTGAATACACAATATAGACGGAACAAATCGACCTTACCGCCCACCTAGGAATATCTGCATACGTTTATCTCGTTGTGAACGAATCCATAACGCAAATTATAATTGTAATATTATGACGTGTGTTGCAACGAATTGAAATAAATTGTGCTTGTTAAAAATGTTCCACTTAAGGCGATGCCATACGTAGTAATGAAAAATCATGTGTTTTTGGTTTAAAAATTTGGTCGCCTAGAAATGTTTCAGATGCTTTAATTAAATACTGCGAGTAGAATACATCTTGGCCTTTGAAATAATCGAGTATTTTTTAGATAAGTCTTTTTATAAGACCAGAAAAAAATAATGTATAAGGCCTACGAAAACTGCTTTAAAGTTCAAAATCTCCTACTTACGAACCCATTTTCGGTTATGATTTTATTGTATAATGTGGAAATTTAAGTTATTTATAAAATTATCGAAAAAAAATTATACGTTTATGCCTGAACATCCACAAAATAAAATAAAAGGCACTTTTTGGCCATGTTTTTTTCTTGCATAAATCAAAACAGGCGGATGGTGTTAAGCGGGAATTTAAACCTTATCGCCATCTACGTAAGGGTTGTTATTGATAGCGGCTCAATTTAAAATATTACACGACGTAGTGCATCGCCTTAACTAGGAATTTTAATCGTCATTGTTTTACGTTACTACACGGAGAAAAATGAATACGGCTTTTTTTATCAAGATACTTTTAAAAATTTGACTGCATGACCATTTTCTAACAAAAATATCAGTCAGTCAGAAAATATTTTAAATTTAACAGGAAAACGAATAATTTGACCAGATTTTTAATGATTTGACAATATGTCATATCGGTAAGTTTTCTTCGTGTATATTATTTATGCCTGTGACAGACCACACTATAAGCGGGCAAAATTTTACTTGTACACTTTACATTCCCTTGGTCAGTGTATGGCGAGCGATATGCTGAAATAGGTCAAGTCATAATGCGTATAGCGTAATGTTCGCCTAGCTTATGTGGAATGTTGTACGTTTTATATTTAAAACTTCGATTGTTGGTTTGACTATATGGGTAAATTTGGTTCAATGAACCCGGATTTGCTTTGAATTTAAGTGTCATTTAAAAATTGGACCGTTAATATAATATTTAAACCGATTTTTTAAAATAAAATAAATAACTTTGTATACACCATTATTTAATCAAAATAATCGACAAATTTTCTTCGTGAGGACGGTGAAAATTATTTTTTAATCAAGTTAATATTCATTATCCTGATGAAGAAACCTGTCGATTATTTTTTTACTGAATGACTGTGTATACAGAGTTGTTTGGCGGTCCATCAACGCGTGATGGTTAGTTACTTAGATAGAAAACTGAAAAAATAATTAAAAACACTTCAAAACAAGGGAAACAAAAGATGGCCTAAATTGTAGGTTTACCGAGTTCGGTAAAATTGTTTTACAATCGAACAAAGTCAGCGTTTTAATCACCACCCCACGGAGCGTATCATTATAAGTAATCCGATCCTAAACCGCAGCTTTACGAGTGAAAGAGATTAAACCGCGAGACAGTTATTCCGTTGTGGATAAGTGGTGACCGACAGACTTACCTGTACAGATAGGTACCTATCTACTTCAGGTTACTCGAAGTTGTCTGTTGCATCCTTCTACTATTTAGTAATGGGGTCATAAGTGCGAGCCGATGTAATGGTACGAAAGGAACGAAGCAACTGCTAGCGGCGTTTCGCGTCATTTGCGGTTGCTTTGTTCCTTTCCCATAAGTTGAGGTTCAGTTCGGCTGTTCGGCTCACGCATGTATACATAGCATAATACCTATAAACTTTTTAACATTCGTGCTCGCACGATTCTCACTAAGAACAATGTTTTACTATACATTATTTATAGGCCTTACTTCCGCCAACGAAGCGGAACTAAACGGAGTTGTTGATATAAAAGGAGAAGTGTTGACTTGAATGAATGAATTTCCTGGTCTCAGCATCCAACTTGTTTTGTGCACTTTTACTTATTTACTCGTAACAATGCTTTGATCGGATCAAGAGATTTTTTTTTATTCCTTTGCATTCTAAGTAGGTACAGCCAGCTTTGAGATCAAGGCAATACTCACTCGAGCGATTTTTGTTTGAAAAGTTTTGAACTATCGCTTGCAATAATATGCTATTTATATAGAACGTAAAAATATGGGATAGGCGGCGAAATCTAGGTGGATTCATTAACTTTAAACTGCAGTTTAATATGTTTCCATGTTACAATTTTGATGAATTAATTAATTAAATAATATGGTAAATGTATCTGAAACTTCCGACAACGAAGAAAAAAACATTGGCAAAAGCTCTTAAAAGCAATTTCCTCAGCAGTTTTATTAATGACTGACACATTCTTTCTTTGGAAATCCAAAATAATTTCTGCGTTTATTTATTTTAATGTATTTATTTGTCTTGTCTTTAATCATAAATAAAATGTAATAAATTTTTAAAATGGTAATTAAAATACTTTTCTGTTAAAAATATTATTGTAGGCAGGTACTTTATCGCTTCTCTGAATTCTCCAAAACAAAGATTCCAATTTTTTAAATGAAACTTAAATTCAAAGCAAAATTTATAGAGTTTATTCAGCTGGGGTGGCAGTCACAAGCGAAATTAATATTTTTAATTAATTAATTCTGTATTATTTATCGTAATTTTCGGGGTACACGAATTGTTATTTGAAACATTATTTACATCGGTGATATGGACGTGAATAATTAAGTAGAGTTATTTACCATTCAAGATTAGCAATTATTTTTAAGAAATATTTAACTGGTAGCATTTGAAAAATCTCTACAATGACCCTCCAGACTAGTGACCGAGTAAAAGTTTTACGAAATCTGAGATTCAAACGAAAATCTATGGCACAAATTATTGCAAAAAAATTCTATTTGCAGTTCTGTTACCCTAATTACCACACATTAATTTATCTCTAAATAGTATAAAATAAACTCGCTATCCGCGTCTGTCTGTTTGTGCGCTTAGTTCTTCTAAACTTTGAGTTTTGATAGGGTTTTCACTAAAAAATACCGAAAGAATAAATTCTCTAAATGATAGTGAAACACATTTATAGAAAGTAGAGAAAAGTCGAGCAACGCCGGGTACAAGTTAATTTATAATTCATAAGCGCTAAATGCCGTATAACAAAGAAAGGTATTTGGCGAAAACAAATTAAAACACGGACTTGGCCTAGTAATAAAGCTGTGACGAAGATGTAACGAATGATTATCGGTTGAAACTATCATTGAACTCTCAACGTCAATGCAATCAAATAAATTATTATTACGTGTCTAACTCTTTTGCATAAAATGACACAATAATGATCCAATCTTGCCTAACCTCTGACCCTTGTTAGATATGCATGTTTTAAAACAGTGACCTTTCGTGTAAATTGTGGATCTGCGTGATCGTGATACAAAGCAAAGAATTCAGTACGTTTCAATCTAGGCATGTAAATTAAACAAACCCTTGCAAAGTTGATTCAAAATCTACAATAAATCAATATGTTAACACGAACGTAATGCATGTTTTGTGCAACCGTTTGCAGTGGGACGATTAAAATTCAAAATTTTGTTAATATGATGATTCTATTTATTTTGGTAACTTCTATCATCGGGGCAAGAATTACCCTGCAGAGGGCCGTCCAGAACAACTGGACAGCACAACTACACGGAGAAAACTTCCTGATATGAAATATTTTTAATTTATTAAAAATCTGGTTAAATTGTTCGTTGTCCTGTTAAAAACAGGACTAGAGGCCAATAACGAATGAATTGGCAAATTTCATAACAAAATAACAGTACAGCAC
Source organism: Hesperophylax magnus (assembly GCA_026573805.1). NCBI lineage: Eukaryota > Metazoa > Arthropoda > Insecta > Trichoptera > Limnephilidae > Hesperophylax > Hesperophylax magnus. Next base: position 2,412,196 of record JAIUSX010000184.1, on the reverse strand, counting down.
GAAGCGCCTATATAATTCAGATTTAAAGATCTTTCGTGTTAATGTTTGGTTTTGTGTCCAAATTACGTGCCTTACAGAAAATATAACAACGAACCAATACGATTCAAAATATAATGGTACAGGTACACAATCATCGATTTTCCTCATCATAATTAATGTTACGTAGTCATTAATTAAACACGAGGCAGATGTGTCTCTGAGGCGTCATACGAGTATAAATAAAATGAATTATGTACCAAGGTCACCGCGGTGAGATGATCTATCTCAGTGGACTAAACTTATTGATGACTGCATCTAGTTTTTTTTCTATTAAGACATCAATTTTCCATAATGCAATGCGAAAATACTACACCAGGAGCGTAACTTTACTGATATTAATAATAATAATATAATAATAACATGGCATTTATACAGCGCAGTTTAGTGTCATTTCACTTCAAGTGCGCTTAACTATAACAAACTTAAAAATGGTAATTCAGTATTAGTGGTTCTTAAAATTATTCCTAAGTGTGCCTTACCCAATACAGATCTAATATTATAGCACTAAATGCACTGTTTATACAAAGTGATGACAAAACTTAGAATAACAATAACAGCAGGACAGGACAAAACATGAATATTATAAAACATAATAAAAAACAGGAGGCAGTTTGTGCTCAAAAATGAGAATCTTCTGAGCAGACCTTTTTAAAAAGTACAATAAGGAGACAACCGAAACCAAACAATTACCGGAAGTTTTAGAATATGGCTTATTATAAAATATTGAAAAGAAGTTAAGATTTATGAATGGTAAGATTTTTTAAATATTTTTGTTTTTAAAGCTCTTTTAAATTCAGCCAAAATCTGGAGATTAGTAAGAGCTGAGGGAAGTCTATTCCAGATAAGCGGAACTGTCACACTAAAAGAACGATCATAGTAAACGGCTCGATTTGACCTAGAAAGTTCGATTAGACGATTACTAACATCTAGATCTGCTGACCTTAGAGTAAGCTGTATATTGCTTAAGTTTTGTCGGACACATAGTTCCGATATATAGGCTGGCGCCATTCCTTGCAATGCTTTGAAGGTCATTAAGCAGATCTTAAACTCTATTCTTTAAGGGCATCGAAGCCAGTGAAGGCGATCCCTTAGAAGTGGGGTTATATGACAATACTTAGATTCACCAAAAATCATTCTCGCCGCAGCATTAAAAACTGACTGGATTCTATTGATTTGTTTCTGAGGTGGGCCGGCATATGCACTATTGCAATAGTCCGTACGTGAGACGACGAACGAATTTATGAGTGACTTTGTTCCATCAGAGGGAAGGCATCTCCTGATTGGTTAACTGTTACTGTATCTAATAGAATCTGCTCACAAAGGAGACTTGCAGTGCTTAAATATGTGTTACAACCATAAATGTCTTATAAGGTAAATCCAAAGAGTATGGGGTAAGTCAATATCAGTTGGGCTAACCCCAGCTTCCAAATATTTTGTCACAAAACAATTAAAGATAGTTCATCAGTTACAACAAAGTTGATTGAAATAATAGATTATTACGATTTATTATTATTATTAGAATGTTGATCGTGTACATATGCATTGATATACAACGGAAATAAATAAAATAATGCAATCTTATTCGAGTTCAAAATTAATGGCTAGATGCGTAGGTACATAACACTGCGAACTGAGTCATTGATTAAGTAGGACCGACATTTAATTCGTTTATTAACAGCTGTAATGTCATCCAATTTCAGAGAAATGCCTATATCTTCGCGCGTGTATGCGTGATTGCCACCAAAAGTTGATATAGTGCATTGTCATTGACAATGAGTCTATCTGGGGAGTTTTTGCTTGATCGAATGTCGGGAAGCGGGTTAATTTCCACCTCATTCATACATTCATTCAAGAAAACAAAAGTGAAATTCAAATACATGTATACAAACTGCACGGAGAAAACTTACTAATATGAAATACAATTTATTAAAAATTTGGTCAAAATATTCGTTTTCCGTTAAGGGGGTATTTGCAAAGACCGAAATAATATTTCGGGGCGGAGAGGAATGAAGTTAGTTGGAACGGGGAACACGCGGCGACGTGCGATGGTCTAGTGGTCAACTCAGTTCGAAGTCAGAGCAGCGATGAAATCCACTAGATGGTACCCATGAGTAAGGTTTGAACACGAAACGCTTAATAATGAGCGTCTTTCAAATAAAGTTTATTAAGTTGAGTATGCATTTTTTAGGTAAATTTCGATAGAAGAATTGCAGAAGGAGCTCATGATTTTATGAGATTTAGATGAGATTATCAGATTTCTATCAAACTTGTTCGATAAATTATCGATACTATCAACTACACTGCTAGACGGTAAGCAGTACCTTATGACTCGTAACCGACGTGTTCTTCATTGACAGATGTCAAAACAATACGGTATTTATTTTCATAATATCTGATCATAATTATATCTGACGGCCGGCATAGTCCAGTGGTAACGCATTGGACTGCCATTCCGAAGGTCGCGGGTTCGAACCCGGCGTGCGCAAATAAATTTTATTTGATTAATTTGTGTTATTTCACAATTAATTAATTAAAATAATATATGGCATATTTGCGGCACGTTCCAGAGTGGAAGATACTACCAGTATCGCCCTGGTGTAAGACCACCATTCAGAATTGAAACGTTGCTCCAAATGGCTTTAGCCGTGTTTAGTGACTAGATCTGAATAGCCGGGTACTTCCCCACCTTCCTCTTTCCCTTCCCCACTTACCTTCAGCCTCACAACATCCCCCAATTGGGGATGCCATAGTCTCACTGGCTCCAGACGGGAGCAGTTGGGACTCTTGTGAGGTATTCACTATAAATATATATATATATATATATCTGAATATATTGGCAAGATAAATAAAATATCGGTCATTTTCAATATTTATTATTATTTTTTGCAAAAAAGTTACATAAAACAAATAATTATGTAATGTAAAAAGCATAAGATTCATTTTTTTATATAAAGGCCATCATTTATTATTTTATCAGTTAGGAATAGTAAAAATAATTTACATAATAATTTACTAGATGTCATTACAAAACAAATCAAAAATATAATCGTTCCCAATCAGCACGGCTTTATCACAGATAGAAACACTTTCAGTAACTTAATCATTTATGAAAATTATGTAACTGATTCCCTTATCCACAAGCATCGGCTGGATTCGATGTACACTGATTTTTCCAAAGCTTTTGATATAGTTAGGAGACATATTCTTGTGTATAAACTAAGTCTTTTGGGCATTAAAGGAACCTTATTGATCTGGATCAACAGTTATCTTAGTAAAAGAAAGCTTTGTGTTAAAATAAATTCTGTAGAATCTTACATCTTCGAATCCATATGTGAAGTTTCCTAAGGATCTCACCTTGGACCAACTCTGTTTTTATTATTTATAAATGAAATTGTTGGTGTATTTAAAGATGTACAAGTTCTGCTCTTCGCTGATGATTCGAAAATATATAGAATGATACGTAATATAGAGGATTACCATATTTTGCAATCTAATTTGGATAAATTGTAAATTGTATCATTGGTGTGTGATCAACTAATTATTTCTTAATATTCAAAAGTGCCAAGTTATTCGTTTTCGTAAAATCCAAAGTCATGTTACTTATGAATACTCTTTAAATAATGTACTATTGACATCAGTCGCTCAGATCAGCGACTTGGGGGTTATATTTGATAAAAAGTTAACATTTACTCTGCATGTAAATGATATAACAAAGAAAGCTATAAAAATGCTTGGTTTCATATGCAGAACAGCGAGTGGTTTCAAGTCACTTGAATGTTTGAAAACATTGTACACTTCTTTAGTAAGAAACCAGGTAGAGTATAATTCGCCTATTTGATCCCCATTGTATAAAACGCTTTCTGACAATATAGAAAGGGTACAGCACATATTTTTAAGATTTATTAACTTTAAACTGAATACTCCAATTCAAAATATTCACTATGTCCTTTTGATGAAACAACTTAACAATAACGCTGTCAGATAAGCTGATCATCTCTGAACTTGTAATATTAAAAAAAATTATTAATAATTGCATTGACAACCCTGAAATTTTCGCCAAAACAAAATTTTACGTACCAACCAGAAATTTGAGGCAAAGTGCTACCGTTTTCTTTGCCAATTTTAAAACCAACTATGAAGCTCATACACCTATAAATAGACTACATCATTTTGGCAATATATTTGGGAATATTTTAGACATGTTTAAAGATACCGTATTAGTTATAAAACGATAAATTTTTAATCACTTTACTTAGATGTATGAATTCACGACTCCGTAGTGAATACACTTTTATTTTTATATTTCTATCTTTCTTGATACATATTTTGCTTTCCATAATCCACACTATTAATTTTAATTTACTTCATCATAAAACATTATTTATTGTACACTATATATAATTTTATTTATTTTATTTGTGTACAAAAAATTTTACAACATTACAGATATTTTATCTAACTAATTGTAAAAGTACCATTTTCACAGTGAGAATGTAGAGCCAAAAACCTTACAAACTCATTGAATTTTCCGAAGAATATGTCGAAATTTTTATCTAATATATTTAAATAGCGTATCGCTCTTCCCACGGGCGAATTCGGGTACAGATTTGTACGACTCAATCGGCAATATAATATGTTATGGTGACGTGCCCGAGAGTATAATATACTATATGGTACTATGTACCTAACACAACTGTATTACTTGTTTTTGTAAAAGCCCATTAGAGCGTATTCATTTTTGGGAAATCGACAGTTTACATTTAATCAGTTTGTACACAAGTATTATATAGTAAAATAAAACCAATTATGGATTTCCTCCTTGTGACTTTAACTGGGACAGCATAATATGGAATAAGTTATTTAAATTTGTGAGAAAGAAATATGAATTAAAAAAATTATATAAAACAAAAGATTATATAAAACGAAAAATTTACAAAACAATACATTTATAGCCATGGAGAGAGGTGGTAGATATCATATCAAAAAACAATTTATATATAAACAATAGAGACATAAACATTATTCACAAACCATCAGCCCTACTTCCTAGCGAATACCTGTTCTTCTTTTCTTTGTTGCCCATTCTAAACAATTAGTAACCTCTGGAAAAAAGATTTAAGGATTATATAGGTCGGTTTTTGTATTTATTACGACGCGCTCTGTCAAACTAATCATTTGATACGTTTAAAAAAAATCCGTGATGTCGAAATATATCAAAAAAGTTTAACTATCGTGTTAATCAAAAGCGATTTTATTAGTGACAGTGTTATCCACTAACTCCATTTTGATCTTGCCTAGTTAATCCAAAAAAGTTTATAACCTGTGTTTTTTTTTTCAAACTAACTACCACACCTATAAAACGACGGCATAATCTGGGTTATAAATTTGAGAATGTTGTCTATTTATTTGGGGATTCCGTATCAGTAATGAAACGAACTCTTCACAAACACTTGAATTATTGAAATATAAGAGAATACCACTCCTTAATAAAAAACTCATTTTATTTTACCATAATTTATTAGATAAATTATTGTTACAACTAATATAACTGTATAATTAGAAATTTATGTAAAAGCACAGTAGGGCGTGAATAAATAAAACTAGGAATACGATTCTAGTGAAGGGGCACTCTCTAATATTCTGTGCCGCTGGTAGTCAGCCAGATGGCCAAGTGTTGCATAAAACGAGATTTATAGTAAAAAAGTCAACTTGGGTTAGAAATGATACATAATAACATAACGACTAGCCTTTAGTGTGATCTCTTTTCTCATGTGCCTACACATTTACGTATTTATTTTTTGTAAAATGAAACGTGCTCTCACGTCGAACTCACCTCGGTTACTGAAGATAAATAACTTGCGTTGTGATTTATATAATGCGGTGATACAAGGAACAATATCTTAGTATTAAAAAACTGTTTTTATTTACTTAAGCATTGTTTTAATGCTTTTCAAAATAATTTTATTTTCTCATCGTTTAGACGACATTGACGTGGTGATAATGTATTTATTTTAAATTCTTCTGCATTTAGAATTAAAGGATATAATCGAACTTAAAGCTATTTTTAGAGGTTCTGTAAATATGTTTTTACGCAATTGTTTTAAACATTTTAAAGCGTTTTGTTTTCTCATTGTATAGAAGAATAAATTATCTGTTCAAAACATAATATTATTTTCTTGTAAACAATATGGAAATTTATAAAAAACTGCGTCAAAAACCGCAATTATGCTGCGCTTACGGTAACATCCCCTTAACTGCAGGCCTATAACGAATGAATTGAAGAGTTCCTAACAAAGTTCAGTCAAAAGCAAATGTTTTATGAGAACGGCGAAATACGTGTTCATATAAATACTCATATTATCGCATTCCGTCATGATATATATTAGGAAAAGATATAGATCTATCAAAAAATTTATATATAAAGATGCAAAAGTCGGTCATTTTGAATACATGTAGGATAACGAAAGATTTTTTTAAATATTTATGTTGAGGGATCAGTAGGATTTATAGGCCCTGTTAGAAGTTCTACCGAGCCGAACCCTCTGATATGAAAATATCTGGAGTCGGTGAATTATTTTCCCATTTGATCTCTGGTGAGTTGACGTGTTGTTCTTGTATTGTTTTGTATTTATTTTGCTTATATAATGCACTTGCATAATGTTGATTGACTAGATAATCATTTGTGGAAAAGTGTGTGGAAGGGTTTAGTTTTTCCTATGGGGAAGATTTAACCCGGACAATAAAATCGGAAGTTTATAAAAAAAAAGGAAAAGAATACATATTCGCGATATAATGATTAATATTTTATCAGAAATTTTGGTATGCTGTTATTTTGTTAGCGGGATTATTTTTCTCCGTGTAAATAGAGTGAGGTATCTTTTAGTGTTTTAATTCGCACTGAATCGAATGAGATTACTCCCACGTGGATAGAATCAATATTTATTAAGATAAGACAGGTTTTTTGGTAAAAAAAAATAAAATAACAAGGGTTTTAACATTTAACCCCCTGGAGGGTTATTCCACCGCTTTATTTTGGGCGTAAGTCGTAGTGGAAAGCAATCGTAAAACTTATATGTATAATATTATTACGCTTTATAATAATTAATCATTATTTATCGTAGAAATAGAAAATTAGTACATACGTTCTAAGATAAATACTATGCAGTTGGGTACCATCCTCGCAGTGTACGTGTTTACAAACCATTGTTGGTACACATAATAACATTAAAGTGAGCCATTGTCTTGGATTACTAATTAAAACTTAGTATTTACGATGGAAAAGTGCCCACATAAAAGCGACTGTAAAAACGCATGGTAAAGGCAGAATTTCAATTTACGACAGTAGTTTTGTCACAAGCTTCATGTTCCAAAATGGTTTTGCCGTATGGCGTCAGAGATATGTATACGTAGTTGGGTTCTTAAGTTTCAACTTCAACGGTTCTTTTAGAAAATAACAGAGGGCGCCACTTCCGCCTACAACAATCAAAACTGTACAGGCATTTAGATACTAATACTATTAGATAATTTTTTTTAAGTAAAAATTTCGGTAAAAATCTGAGCTTTGTTAAAACAGCTGTCATTTTTACAAAAAAAAATCCGGCGCTTCATCTATAGCTATTACCTTTCTAAATAAGAAATAAAAACATGATAAAATAATATCATAAAAATCCTAGTTATTACCTACCTTTTTAAATAAGAAGTAAAATATATTTTTTTATTTTTCAAACGTTGCCCGACGAAGTACTCCATCAGCAAAGGATTTTCAAAACAGGGGTCCTACTTGATGGCTCATATCTCCAATATTTAAAAAAATAATTCGTTATTATTTCAAATTATTCATAAAACTAATATGTATATTTGTAAAATAATCATATTTGAATGATTTGTATAGAGCAGTTTTTTATGCAAAATTACCTCAAGGACTTTAAAAAGTATAAAATAAAGTCGCTATCCGGGTCCGTCTGTTTATGCGCTTAGTTCTTCTAGACTACGCAACGGATTTTGATAGGGTGCTCATCTTTTAGAGAATTTCTTCCGAAAGATTTATATTATTTTATTATAAAATTAGTGTAACCGAAACTGTGAATTATGAACAATTCAAAAAGTTAATTAAGTCCCTAAAATTGGATAATGATATATTGTACCCCTAATTTTCTTACATTTACTCAATCTGTAAAAAGATATATTATTTTAATTATCTTTAAAAACACACTTTTCTAATTTGTGTACCTATATATATTTTGATTAGGGAACTCACTTTTCTTCTATAGTTTCTAGCGAAAGGAACCCAAAGTGACAATTATATTTCGCTCTCCGTTGGTGGAGTGATCTCCACAGAGTGTCGAAAGCAGTATAAACTTTGGAAAAAAGCAACAATAAATTCGGTGTAATTTCAACTTCCACAAAGTGTTTTATTTAAAGAGGAATCTACCCTTTTGTTATTAAGCCTAATTTAAACATTTGGTATAAATCAAATGTATCGGGATAAATATATATATATATATATATATATATATATATATATATATATATATATATATATATTGACCTCTTCCCGTAGTATGTTGATCCAGTAAGAAGTTGTTAGACTAAGTTGATCCACCTTTAACACCATATAACTTGGCAATTATGGAATACATCTGAATGAATTGACAACAGTGGTACAATAATTATCAATGTTGCCAGTTTGCCAGAAAAACCATTTGATGTACTGTTCATAAAATTTTCAAAATTTGTATGGAAATCGGATGCATAATTTATGTTGATCTACCCAAATTGGCATACTTATGTTGATCTCATATATATTGATCTATTCCCGTAGTATGTTGATCCAGGTAAGAAGTTATTAGACAAAGTTGATCTGTGTCCCTATATATGGTTTTACTAAATGAACCAATCAAGGGGGCAATCGGTGGACTGTTCAACACAAGGTTTTACCTGATTCCGTAATCTTTTGTGATATTGAACTCAAAGTATTAGTCTCTAGAGTCGAATATCGCATGAAATGAGTGTGAGATGGTACCGTTTCCAATAAAAATGACGTGTTCATTCGACTGTTTGTTGCTTGAATTGTTTATAAGAAATGTATGCGTATTTAGATTGAAACGAAACTTTCGCAAAAATCAAATCCATAAAAAAATACCTACTGCGTGGCGGGCCGGATCGAAAGAGACTGGTTGAGGGATACCTTTTGACCATCAAAATCCAAAATGGCGGCAAAAGGCATAATGTGTGTATGGGAAATTTTGAACTTGCATCTATTACCATCTCTCCTGATTACGCTTCGTGACTTAGTAGGGGTGGCCGGGTTCTTGGTTATAATGGGTAATTAATGGATGATTGGACGAGGTTGGAGCTAACAAAAAACTGTCCAAAGAAGCGAAGCTAGCAGTCCACAATGGAGTGCTGGTACCTACCCTAATATATGGAAGTGAGGCATGGAACTGGCAGAAGAAGGCTGAAAGTAGACTGAATACTGTAGAAATGAGATCCCTGAGGCATATGTACTTTAAAATCATGTATGACGAAATGTGCGTATGCTGTGTCGATTCTACAAATATTTTATTAGAGCCTGTTAAAAGGAGCTAGCAGCATTGATCCCCGGTGCACCGTGCACGTGCTTGATACTCGACGGACCGAGCGGAATACACGTTCACAGTTAAGTTGATGTTATCTATACATATATGAACGGGTCGTTTCTCCGACTCGTTGTATCGTAAGTCGGCTCGCATATTGTTATTAAGTGTTTTACGCTCTCCTCTAGCTGGTATTAGTATAGCACTGCACGTGTCATCCATAAACTGTGAAACAAATCAGCCACTCGTTGGGTGGTCATGTTAAATGAATGTTATTCACTGATGTATTAATCATTATCTGATTATAATATTGAACCAATATTTCTATTTTCATTTAAAAAAAAAAGAATATCGCACCAGAGTCCCAACTGCTACCGTCTGGAGCCAGTGAGACTATGGCATCCCCAATTGGGGTTGTTGTGAGACTGAAGATATTGTGAACCTCGAAGGAGATGACAAGGAGGAAGTTTAGAGAGTACCTGGCTATTCAGATCTGGTTGCCAAACACTAATTGTAAAATAGTACAAATTTATTTTAGTAAATTTTATTTGAGCCCGCGACCTTCGGATTGCTAGTCGATAGCCTTACCCCTCGATAACGGAGGCCGTCATTTAGGTACGTTTTAAATTATGTTTTACATTTGAAAGTAGAAGTTTATCACAATTTGGGAGGAGGGTATGTGTACCGCCGCCCCGGGAACCATTTATTGGATAACCCACACTTCTGCCATAGGTCTCCCCAAGTTGTTTGATATGTTTGGTGACTTATCAGGAGTGCCCGAGTTTATGGGGTGAGGTATGTGAGGGGCTTGGCAGCGGATGCGCCTGCCTAATAACTGCGTGGTGGGCCGGATCGATTAGTCCTCTTTCAACGCATCGCCTTGCAACGCAGTAGGAGAGTTAGATTCTTATGTATATCACTCAAACACACTGAACCCCAGATTACTACCCACCCATCAAACCTATTTACTTCCCAGAACTCACTCTCCTTCCTTTCTTTCAAAATTACCCCAACACAGCATTCACAAAGATGACATAGGCCCTGAGGGTTACGATTTTCCTCAGGGCCTCCTGTGTGGATATGATATAAAAAATATAAGAAATAAACAACAATCTCGCTAAACGTTGGCGGTGACCTATGGTAGGGGTGTTGGTTATCTAATAAATGGTTCCCGGGGCGGCGGTACACATAATTGTAATAGTTCTCGAGGGCTCTGATGTACAGACATTATGGCTCCTGTTGATTGACGAACATATACTAAAACATCGTTGGTTGGAATCGTAGCTTGAAATGACTTTAGCCATGTTTAGTAATAAATAAATTAGAATAAATTTTTTAGCAATCATAATTTAAAATTTGAAAAATTTAATTCTAACCAATCTAATAGCCGCAATTTTAATAGGCACATATTATGGATATTACGTTTTGTTTCAACTTAATCATTACAAGAAACTTACGTCGGGAGAGATGGTAAAAGATACATTAAAATAAAATTTTATTCAATCAATGTTCAAAATTTCTCTTATAAAATGACTTAGACAAATCTCACCCCATGAACCCGGGCACCCCTGCTAAGTCACGAAACGTAGTAAATGATGCATTAAAGTTACATTTTTGTTTAATCAAGTTCAAAAGATTTTGTTGATCTCATATATATTGATCTATTCCCGTAGTATGTTGATCCAGGTAAGAAGTTATTAGACAAAGTTGATTTGTGTCCCTATATATGGTTTTACTAAATGAACCAATCAAGGGGGCAATCGGTGGACTGTTCATCACAAGGTTTTACCTGATTCCGTAATCTTTTGTGATATTGAACTCAAAGTATTAGTCTCTACAGTCGAATATCGCATGAAATGAGTGTGAGATGGTACCGTTTCAAATCAAAATGACGTGTGTTGCTTGAATTGTTTATAAGAAATGTATGCGTATTTAGATTGAAACGAAAATTTCGCAAAAACAAATCCATAAAAAAATCATAACTTAGCAGGGGTACACGGGTTCATAGGGTGAGGTTAGTCTAGGTCCTGGCGGCGGATGCGTTTGCCCATCTACTGCGTGGCGGGCCGGATCGAAAGAAACTGGTTGAGTTATACCTTTTGACCATAAAAATCCAAAATGGCGGCAAAAGGAATAATGTTATGTAGGAAATTTTGAACCTGTATCTTTTACCATCTCTCCTGATTACGCTTCGTGACTTAGTAGGGGAGGCCGGGTTCTTGATTATAATGGGTAATTAATGGATGATTGGACGCGGTTGGAGCTAACTAAAAAGTGTCCAAAGAAGCGAAGCTAGCAGTCCACAATGTAGTGCTGGTACCTACCCTAATATATGGAAATGAGGCACGGAATTGGCAGAAGAAGGCTGAAAGTAGACAGAATACTGTAGAAATGAAATCCCTGAGGCATATGTGCAGTAAAACATGTATGACGAAATGTGCGTATGCTGTGTCTATTCTACAGGTATTTTATAAGAGCCTGTTAAAAGAAACTAGCAGCATTGATCCCCGGTGCACCGTGCACGTGCGTGATACTCGACGGACACGAGCGGAACACAGGTTCACAGTAAAGTTGATGTTATCTATATATGAACGGGTCGTTTCTCCGACTCGTTTTACCGTAAGTCGGCTCGCATGTGGAACGAGCTATCAGCATCTGTTTTTCCTCCTCCATATAATTCGCGCCTCTTTAAGACCAGCATTAATAAATTCATTCCTACAGCCCCTACCTTAACCCGCCTCATAACGCTGCCCAACCGGTTGGCGACATAGTTTCTCTGTATTTAAAGTGTAAAGACAGGGGCGCTCTAGTGAGAGGTGTCCATGCCTCACTTCCATATATTAGGGTAGGTACCAGCACTCCATTGTGGAGTTTCGCTTCTTTGGACAGTTTTTTGTTATCTCCAACCGCGTTCAATCATCCATTGATTACCCATTTTAAATAATTACCCATTATAATCAAGAACCCGGCCACCCCTACTAAGTCACGAAGCGTAATCAGGAGAGGTGGTAAGAAGTTCAAAATATACCATATAACATTATTCCTTTTGCCGCCATTTTAGATTTTTATGGCCAAAAGGTATCCCTCAACCAGTCTCTTTCGATCCGGCCCGCCACGTAGTAGCTGAGCAAACGCAACAGTGTACCCCAGCTAAGTTATGATTTTTTTATGGATTTGATTTTTGCGAATGTTTCGAATAGCTCTAAAGATGATTCTTTTAAAATCATCTCATATTTAATATTATAAAACAATATGACCGGAAGTCGGCATCTTTCTGTAAAATAAAATAAAGCATAAACTAATAAAACAGCTACAAGGTGGTTACAAATGCAATTATATTTAATCAATTTGTTCGATAATATTTTATGTGAAGTTGTTTTCACAGTGGCCCAATGAATATTATATGGGGCCAATTGAACCAATTTGACTTTAAGCATTTTCTACGTCTTGCGATAAAAACTTAGGCTTACGATAAAAATACTCATAATCAACGGCAGAAAACTAGTTGTCTACCAAATTCTTATTTTTTTAATCTCATATAAATTAAGCTATATACTCATAAACCGATCGAGTGAAAAGCTGCAATGATCCCGACCCCGGGGTCATTGCAGCTTTTACGGAATGACGAGGAAAATAATATTTTTTAATTAGTTGAAAAAATTACTTTTCAAAATATCAATTATGTTTAACGTAATACACTATCTGGCCTCAAGTAAATCAGTTTTATCACGAACCGTAACTATTTAATGTAATAAAATAACAAAACAAATTAATGTTAATATGATAGTTTGCTTTAATCTCAATAAAAAAATAAGGAGAAAAAGTTTTTTTTAATGATTGAGATAAAACTTTCCCCCAAATAACATGTATATATATTGATTAAAATTAAAATAGCAACTTCACATAAGGAAAGAGAGGACAACGAACAAATAAGTACATTGACCAAGTGTTACGGACGGACATGCACTTGGGAGCTGTACTCACAGAAACTTAAAAAAAAACTGGTGTTGAGTTGTAGTACGGGGTCAATTGTACCGGTATTATCATCCCCCGAAAACAACAAAGAAACAAAATAAACTACTAAATGCGGTATAAAGCTAACGAATCCACCTAGATTTAATCAATCCCATATTTTTAGATTCCCCACTTAATTACCCACTCTATGATATACCTAGAGGTAAAACTAAGATATTGCACACTATTGGCAAAATATGACAGAAATCGCTCCCGTGGATAAGTAATAAAACGTTATTTATTAGCACTTTATTAAAAAAATGTCTACAGAAAGAGATACATTTTTAAAACAATTATGAATAAAGTACATTCTGGAATTGTTAATAAGTCGTTTTGAAATATTTCGCCGTGTTCAGTAATCAATAACTTGGGAACGCGGTGCCAAGACGTAAAATTCCATAGCCGTTGATTATCAAAGACAAATTAAATTATACTTATTATATGAGTTAAATGTATTCTAATCAGGGTGTTGTCACGTCCTGGCCAGTCTGCAGCTGCATTGTCTTAACAACGAAGTTTTGGTCTGATCACATTTTCAATACAGTATTATTTTTAACGAAATTAGTTTTCATACAGAGAATATCCAAATATACCTTTTTGTGTATAAAAACATATCGGCTTTTTAGTAAGGATGTGGTGTGATATGATTTGTATTTTTTTATGAAACATTAATATGACATCAAGGAATTATCAAAATTTAAATAAAATATTTTGAAGTGTTTCATCCTGTCCTTTAGTTGGTATTACTATACTGCACGTGTTCATTCATCTTCTGCCATTTTTTGTGCTAAAAATACTTTATTCAATATCTCGAAGCTAGCTGTAGCGTTTTGTAAAAAATATGATTGGCATCGGATTATAATATTAACAATATTTTGGTTGTCATTTTTTACAAATAAAAAATTGTGTGTATACCGCACCAGAGTCCCAACTGCTCCCGTCTGGAGCCAGTGAGACTATGGCATCCTCAATTGGGGTTATTATGAGGCTGAAGGTATTGTGGACCTCGAAGGAGATGACGAGGAGGAAGGTGGTAGAGTACCTGGCTATTCAGATATGGTCACCAAACACTAATTGTAAAATAGTGCAAATTAATTTTAATAAAATTTATTTGAACCCGCGACCTTCGGATGAGAGCCGAGAGAGCCACCTCAAGTAGTTTGATAAGTTTGGTGACTTAGCAGGAGTGCCCGGGTTTATGGGGTGAGGTTTGTTCGGTTCTTGGCGGCGGATGCGCTTGCCTACCAAATGCGTGGTGGGCCGGATCGATTAATCCTCTTTCAACGCCTCCTTGCAACGCAGTAGGAGAGTTGGATTCTTATGTTTATCACTCGAACACACTGACCCCCAGATTACTACCCACCCATCAAACCTATTTCCTTCCCAGAACTCACTGTCCTTCCTTTCTTTCAAAACACCCCCAACACAGCATTCACAAAGATGACATGGGCCTTGAGGGTTACGATTTTCCTAAGGGCCTCCTGTGTGGAGACGATGTAAAAAAATACAAAAAATAAACAACTATCTCGCTAAATCGTTGGGGGTGACTAATGGTAGGGTTATTGGTTATTTAATAAATGGTTCCCGGGGCGGCGGAACACATAATTGTAATAATTCTCGAGGGCTCTGATGTACAGACATTATGGCTCCTGTTGATTGACGAACATATACTAAAACATCGTTGGTTGGAATCGGTGCTTGAAATGACTTTAGCCATGTTTAATAAAAAACAAATTGGAATAAATTTTTCAGCAATTTTAATTTAAAATTTGAAAAATTAAATTCTCACCAATCTAATCGCCGCAATTTTAATAGGCACATATTATGGATATTACGCTTTGTTTCAACTTAATCATTACAAGAAACTTACGTCGGGAGAGATGGTAAAAGATTCATTAAAATAAAATTTGATTCAATCAATGTTCAAAATTTCTCTTTTAAAATGACTCAATGAACCTCACCCCATGAACCCGGGCACCCCTGCTTAGTCACGAAACGTAGTAAATGATGCATTAAAGTTACATTTTTGTTTAATCAAGTTCAAAAGATTTTTTAAGCATGGATTTAACGTTTGCGAAAGTTCCATTTCAATATAAATACGAGTGAGGCAGTCTATCCTCTTTAAGTACAAAGTCATTTTCATAGAATATGGATGTTCTAACAGAATCTTAAAAGTACCACAAAGCGCGCGAAATCGGCGGTTACAAGTTATAAACGCATGCAAGCCGTCAAGTTTGTCAGAAATATATAGATCAACAAAATAAATCGTGTAAAATGTATATGCGACCGAAAAATGGGCGTGGCTTACAGCTAAATCTCGATGACACAAGTTGATCTGTAGGGATTTACATATGTATGCCAGCTTGGGTAATGGATCAACATATCCGGGGTGGATCAACAAATGCAAACGGATCAACATATACCTGGCGTACCGTCGCGCGAGATCAACATAGTACGAGAGGGGATAAATATCCCCTCTCGTACATATATTCATATATATATATATGTAACTCATGCATTCATATTTTCGGACGCTTACATTGCTAACGCTGGCTAAACCTTATGATGTGCATCAAATAATGCACTATGGAATTGAATATCTTAAAAAGGTCTGCAGAAAGGTCCGTAATAGTATATGTCCAATGTCCATCTGCTAAGGATAACCTATTTAACCTCATTTTATGTTGTATTTAAAAGCTGTGTAAATATTTATTTTTATACCTATTTTTCCAACGTTTAAAAATATTCGTAAAAACTATAGGTATACTACAATACATAGAACAAAATTGAATGCACCATAGTAATGTTATTGTTTTAATTTTTATAAACACGTGACAACTTTTTATAGCATAATTTTTGTAAACATCTCTCCAGGGGCGCTTTAGAAACCTAGAAAATAACTTTAAAACATAGTTAAATAATTACTTTTAAAAAAACTATTATTTTTGTAGATTTCGCGACTGAGAAAGGGTTCTGATCTGTGGAATAAATAATCAACAATATCGAATAATATTTATAAAGACAACGAAGATAAAAATGTTCACCTAACCTAACCTAACCTACCCTAAATATGGTAAGTACGTAGGTATTATTATTTATCTACGGATTTTAATTTCTTAAAAGTGTAAAATATTGCATCTTGCTAATATCATATCGACATTGTTTATACCACTATTTTCAATAAATAAATTATCAACGCGTTTCAAGCTAAAGGTTTCTTTACCCGGATACAAAGTATGCTGAAAATTAAGATATATAAGAATAGACAAAAAATATTGACTAACTATCACGCCGTTTCCTCGCAGGGGTATGGAGAGAGGACGGACCGCTCTTATTCTTTTGTTATTCATGGCACAACTCAAGCATTTGTTCACTTGATCGTGCCATGTCTTCCTCGGGCGTCCCCGATTTCTTCTACCATTCACATTCGTGTCATATATTATCTTTACACTACTTTATTCGTTTATTCGCCCTACATGCCCAAACCATCTAAGCATCCCTTTCTTAATCTCACTTACCCATACAATTTATTTATTTTTTATATACCTTACGAGTAAATTATTTTCCCGTTTTCAGTGTTACTGGTTTGCAACAAACATAAATAATTGTATGCATATGCGAATGTACATACTTACTTTATATTTGAAACTTTGCTTTATTTACAATATCAGGTGTTATTATTTGGATTGATGTTAATCTTAGTATTAGCATTTGATTTACATTTTTTTGTATATAGTTATGCTATTATCCATGTATTATGTTACACTTACATACATAAAATGTCTATTCCCCTGTAAATGCCCGATGGGCGTTAATGAATAATAAATAAAAAAATCTATGCGAATCTCTGAATTTCTCACACGATCATACATGGTTTCACCACATGTAAGCCTCAGGGATCTCATTTCCACCGTGTATTAATCATTAAAAATATTATCATGTTTTTAATCATCACATTAAATATCTTTCATTAATTTTTCTATCAAAACGAGTTAAATCACAATCGTAACACATTGTCCTTAAAAATTTCAACAGTTGTCAATTTAAAATAAATTATATCGCAGACTTGTTGCATTTGACATCCCCACGAATAACTTACCTTTTTGGGTGAGACATAACAACATACTCAAAGAATCCACACCGTCAATGAATAATCAACGAAGAAATTAATACTGAATTCAGTCGAGGGGCAGAACCTTAAAACAGGGTCGATCTAATGCTAAGACCACGACAAATTATTGTTATTATTGTGAACGGGCGGTGACATCAACGGAATAATTCTCATTTTACACCAGCTTCAAGCTTTAGATCAGGCTGTATTATTACAATGCAGTTGGACCAAAGACGAAAATCACACAAGATGAGCTCTACACTTGTAAACAATCCAGATTCAAAAGCACGCTAACGTAGGTAGATTAAAATTATGATACATATTTATTTATACAAAACTGCATTGAATTTATTTTAATGTTTATGTTGCCCTGACAATGTTACGATAGTAAATGATGAAACTGATCGACATTGATCCAAACAAAGCAAAAATTTTAAAGACAACGGATCATAAAGTGTATAATTTTAATACTTAGATAAGATATAGCTAATTTTGATTTTGAACTAGATTCGCATTCCCATTAGGGTTTGATTGTAAGAGAGGAGAAAGGAAAGGAAATGAGCAAAAGGATGGAACCAGGGAAACTCTCGCATTACCATTTTGGGGAGTGTTGTAAGAATGAAGGTAGTTCGGAGAAAGAAGACGAGGAAGGTTGGCTATTCGGATCTCGTCTCTAGCATGGCAAAAGTCATTTCAAGAAACGTTGGTAATAGTGCCGAATTCCGTTGCAAGCTTAAATACGCAAAATGTTTAAAAACTTGATTTCAACTTAATTACTACAAGAAACAACTATTTATTTTGGAAATATCGAAAAACATGCACGAAATAGATTATTCGGTTTTTAGTTTGGGTTATTTGAATATTTTTTGCGTATTTCCTAACGTTCAAACACGTGAGAAACGTCAGATAATAGAAATAAGAAAAAAATGATGGTCGCATGTGAAATTTAGTACGTTGATCGAGATAAATGGAACTCAAATGCATCCCCGACATAAATAGTTGTTTCTTGTAGAAATTATGTTGAAACTAAATGATATTTTTAATTTTTTGCGTACTAAGCATGCAACGAAAAACAGCCAATTCTCCAACAAATTTAAACGACCTCTCAGCGTATAATATATTTTAATTCTATACCTATGTTAAATATGCCATGCAAGAAAACAATACCCACGCTTAGTTTCGAACCCAAGACCTCTGGATCCAAAGACTAGGTTACAACTCTACAACGAAGGTCATTGGTTCAAAGAAACAGCGAGCGACCATAAGTGACAGAGAAAATCGAAACATTTTGACAACCCACACATCAATTATCGAATGACGCTTTAAACTTAGTCTAGTGTCGTAATAACCAGACTAATCGATTTTTAATCAGTAATGCACAGTGCGAAAGCTCATCTTGCTCAATTATATCGACGTCCAGAAGTAATAATATGCACGTTTCAAACACAGACACAAAGTAGGCTTATGGTGCCACAAAACCACTGTAAAAGCTGAACACTAACGTATATACAATAAACAACAGTAACACAAACCGTAGTACTAAAAATTCAACACTAGTACAACTAAAAGTCGAACAACTCAAAAACTTTGAAGGAAAAACACTGCACAAACCGTCGTAGTTATAAATTATTAATTGTTCGCTGTATTCAATTTTTTCAAAAATTAATGTTCTATTCTGAATTTGAATTTGAAAACATTCGATTATAAGACGGGCACGATCTAGCCAACCCAGCGTTAGGCCGCGACTGGTCTGCCATTGATAATGTTTATTAAAATGAACCAGGCCGCGGCTAGCGGCGATGTCAGTAAATAGCTCACTCGACAGAAAGGTCATTATCTTATTATTTAAATTTGTAAGTTTTTTGTTTGCATTAGCGCTATTTAAAGAATATAATGAGAAAATATAAAGAAACTAGCAGGTAAGGTTTTTTTTTAAACTACATAATATAATATTAATGCTTTTTTTGTAGCTAAAATAATATAAATAAAAAAAAATTAATATATCTAAAAAAATAATTACAATTAAATAGCCTAAAAGTCAATGCATATTTCAGCATAGATAAATAGGCAGTTTAAAGCAAAGCAGTAATACGCAGGTAAGTAAATTATATAATATGAAAATTTTCGTTTCCAAAACAGTTTCTGAATTAGACAAACAAGGTCAATTAATATTCCTTGGGAAGACTAGTCAGTGGCCAGAATTATATATGTAAATTTAAAATTTAAAACAAGTGCAGCATCTAATTCGGCAATTAACCGAGCTCTTCATAGTCTAAATAATATTTGTCTTAACTCTAACATTGACATTTTTTTCGGATTCACTGCCCAAATTCAAACGTGGCATCATGTCAATAATTTAAACTATTCAATGCCCATACATACAGACACACACACACAAACACTCACACATACATTACACATGTCACACATACACATATAAAATACACAAGTCACCTGGTAATTAAGGAATAAACATGCCACTTAGCAGACCTTACAAGGAAATATATCATAGGTACACAACATGAACTATTTTATTCCTGTATATTGTTTCATCTCTGTAAATCATGTACTGTTTATTTCTATAATATAAAATAAATACGCAATAGAAAAAAATAGAATTTCATGCAAATTATCCATCTACAAAGTTAAGGCAGAAAATATGTATCTCGGCCAAAATAATTTCTAAATGGTATAAAATAAAGTCGCTATCCACGTCTGTCTGTTTGTGCGCTTAGTTCTTCTAAACTACGTAACGAATTTTGATAGGGTCTTCACTATCATTTAGAGAATTTCTTCCTAAAGGTTTATGCATAGAATGCATGCATGTTATATTTATAGAAAGCAGAGAAAAGTATGCGTTTATCATAGAAATCAAAACCTCAAACTACTACAAATCATTCACAACCCCGAGCAACGCCGGGTATACGCCGGCTAGTAATAAATAAAAATTCAGCCTGAGTATGTTTGTGCTCGCAAAACTCGAAAAGCAGTCGACTGATATCGCTAAAAATTCGAAGTTTGTTGTTATTAGTGCCGAGAAAGACATTAGTAATGGCGAAGCACTGCAGGATCCACTAGTAAGAAACAAAGAAGCATAAAAAAATACCAAAGGCTTAAAATAACTAAGTAACCATCACGCCGTCTCTCCGCAAGGATAGACAGAGAGGATAGACCGTCACACAAATCTGTCATGGCACAATCATAGCTTCATTCACACCCATACATATTATTCTTATTGTTGACTCTTGACATGTGACCCGACTCAAGTATTTTAGTACCAAACAAAAATAATTACAACAATTTTATATAAAATTCTATATCCCCTTTTGCAAGGTGCCCCTATTTTATCACCGGTCACCTGTCCCATGCTCGCGGCAAAGTTGCGCCCGGTTGCCGCGCGAGTGCGAGCGGGACGACGCTATACACCCGGATAGCGGCATCCCCGTCTAACCCGTTAGATATCGTAGCATACCTGTATTCCATAGAAAAATAATCATACAACCTGACGACATTAGCTGCCCGTGTGTATGGTCTGCATGTACGTTAGGGTGGGCCGTTTACGCACGGAGGTTGCTGTTTTGAGATGTCGTTATTTTAGTTGTCCCGAAAGTTGTTAAAACCGGACAAGAGTCCCAACCTTCTGCAGCCAGCAGGACAATGGCATCTCTAAATAAGTAAGAGGGGAAAGAAATCCAGGTAGATGTAGAGATCGGTTGGAGTGTACATTGCTATTCAGATCCGGTCACCAAACACGACTATTGCCTTTTGATTTTGTTTGTTTTTATTATATTCTATTACTTATTACTAGTACAGACTCGTGAAAAGTCCCGGGATGGTCAGAATTCTTGAGAAATCAATTTTCTGTTAAGATATATTATAGGTAGGTACTTCATCGATTAAAGGAATTCTTGACAGAATCAGTTTCAATTTTGAAAATGACAATTAAATTCAAAACAGATCCGAGTTAATTTTTTTCTATGTGAATACCGCACAAATCTCAACCGTCTGGAGCCAATGAGACTATGGCATCCTCAATTGGGGTATGTTGTGAGGCTGATGGTAGCGGGGAGGGAAAGGAGATGAGGAAAATGGGGGAGTACCTGGCTATTCAAATCTGGTCACCAAACACGGCTAAAGACATTTCAAGCAACATTTCAATTCTGAATGGTGTTCTTACACCAGGGAGGTACTGAGAGTACCTTCTACTCTGGAAAGAACTGAATCACTCTTGAATCAGAGTTACAATTACTCAGAAAGACATGCAGATCCACAACCGAAATTAACATTTTTAATATTCCACCAAAGAAATTTCTAGTAACGTTTCGATTCTGAATGGTAGTCTTGGTGGTCTTTCACCAAGGCACTTCAACCCATCGTTCATCTTACCCATCTCTTTTGCACTCCAAACAGGTATGCCTTTTCCCACTCGCTCCGGGCATTTGGGTATCTTTAAACTTTTGACATTCGAATCCGTGGGCTAAAACTTGGCCAAAAGTTGTAGGTACGAAATATTTTGTATCACTTACACTCTCCTGACATTGTAGATCCCCATCCCATTTGAATATCGTAAACACAGTTTTTATTTATTTATTGACGCCCTATTGGGCTTTTAATTTTAAGTACATAACAATTACAAATTTCATTTTTAACAACAGTTAAAACAAACAATAGAAAATCGAAATAAAATATAATGATTTCTCATACATTATTTACATTTTCAGATAATTTCGATAAGTTAAGTTTACTGCGTAAATTGACATAATTGATTTCAATAATAGGAATACCAATTTAGAAATTAATAAAACGTAAAAATGTATTTTGAATTTTTTCAATTTGTAAACAATGAGAGTTGAAATGAGGACACCAAATGGTTGAATTGTATTCAACCTGACTTCTAACCAGAGACGTGTATAGTAATTTTATAGTTTTTATGTTATTAAAGTCTTTGGCGATTCTGAGAATAAATCCAAGCATTTGTAATCCCTTTTAACGGAAAATTTATGCCTCGATTAGGCAAATATTTGAAACACGCAACACGCACACAAGGCACTCCTTGTGTTATTCTTTATTGTATGTTAATACGTTATTCATTCGGAAGTGCAACTTTGTCAACTTTGCAAAAGTGTCACTTGACGACGTATCCAAATTTGAAAAAAGTTTCTGACGTTCCATCCAAATGTACGAGTATGTGTAGATACCTATTACAAAGCAATGTGTGATTCGTCAAGTGAGTGTGTGTGTGTCACATTATCTCTGGTAAAGAACGGCAGTGCTGTCTGTTTGAAGAGTTTAAGGTAGGTACCTAAAAATGAAATTTGTATATAAAAGAGAAGAATCATAATTAATTGGGTAAGTACGTACTATTTTTAGATTTTCATCTTTCGAGATGGATCCTAGGTGAAAAGGGTGTCGGGAAGAGGGAAGACTTAGAATAGCGTTTCGTTTTTAATGCGACACGGAGCAAAATGAGCAACGCTGATTTATTAAAAATCTCTTCAAATTATTGGTAATCCTGTTAAAAACGCGACTGCAAGCCGCTTCCTGATAAAGTTAAGTAAATTCGTAATAATATCGGAACACGCGTTCGAACACCTGCGTGTGTGTTAATAACGGTTCCATGATAAATCAACACATCGACAATTCAACACACCTTTATAAAGTGATATAAAGTCATTAGAAACGATGAAAAAAAAAAAATTTAAACCTAACCTAACCTACCTAACCCAATTAACAAACTTTTTGTTTCATCATTTTCCATGACTTTATATAACTTTTTAAAGATGTGATGAATTATCATTTTGATGATTTATCCGGTCAGCTGTTGATGAACATTTTTGCATTTTAACAAGTTGGGTCATGGGCTTGGTAGACTTAAAGCAAAAAGATACAAGTATTATAGATTAGGCAGGTGATAAATGTATACACTATATTTTTACATCGCGTTCTTTTTTTTAGCAGCGACATGGCAATAGCAAATGCATGGCCGAAGGACGCCCTTAAACACTAACCGTCTTACTAATTAGATTCTTACACGCCTGTTCAACGTTGGTGTGGTAAAGCTGGCCTCGAGCCTGGTTTAAGACCGTTTTACCCAAACAAACACCGTGGTAATAAGTCAAGTTGTTCACTATTCTGATTACGCGCCGCGTAATATTTACACCACGTTTTTAGTACGAGTTTTATCATTAATCAAATATTATTTAAATACATAAATTAGATCGTAAAATTGTGCGTTGTTTGATTGTATATCTACATAATTACTGTCTTAAGCTAACGAACCCTAAGAATCCATCCACCCACGGCGCTGAAATTCATTGCTTTTGAACCCGCGACCTCCAGCTTGCTAGTCGAGAGTCTTACCCCTCGAACGAAGTATTTATCTTGAACTTAGGTGCCTTCTGAATTGCCTTTAAAATTGCATGTATACATTTAATAATTATAGATTATTCAAGCGTAAAAGTACCTACTAGAAAAAAATATAATCAATTAATTAAATAAACAATTGCTAATTGTTCCCCTTCTTCTTCTTTACACCCATTCTTACCCCTCTCTGTTTTCTGCCTCCCCGTCATTCGTTTTTCCTCTTCTATATTTCCTATACATAATTTTAGAATGTTTGTTTATGAATCCGGTTAGTTTATATACTCCATTAAGCGGTGTCCAAACAAAGTTTAAAAATCTAATAAGCAATAATTGTTGAACTTGAATTATTCGGCGGGTTGGGAATAAGCCGAAGTAGCTTAGTGGTTCAGAGCACCTGACCAGCAATCAGAAGGAAGCGGGTTCGATTCCCGCCGGCGGCATTACTTTTATCTCTTTTACAATTTATATAGGTGTTTGGAGCTAATAATTATTGCTTAAAAATAAAGTTACTTTTTTCAAATTATAATTATATATAACCACAAAGTTATTCAAATTATAATTATATATAACCAGAATAAAAACCATGCAACGTCAACTCAATATTTTAAGTGTGTGGCAACGATTAGTTTATAATACCTTAGTGTTTATTTATAAGCTAAAAAATAAAATGTTACCTGACTATATGTCAAAGAATGTTAGAATTAATAGTGCAGTTCATTTATAACCTACGAGAAACTGCAACGATTTTAGGCTTCCTAAAACACACTTATCAGAAACACAAAACAATATTTATTATTAAGGTTTTAAAATGTTCAATGAACTCCCGGTAATTGTTAAGGAAGCTAAAAGTCTTGTAGTTTTTCGTGGATTATGTCTCAATGTTGTGAAATCTAAATTTTAGTATGTAAGAAGTAAATAATATTGTAGTAGTCATAGAAAATAATATATTAGGTATAAGATGTAAACTCTTATAACTAAATAAAATATACATTAAAAAAAAAAAATAAAAACAAAGTGATTGCTACCAGTATAAGTTTAAATTAATTATATAGAGGAAACCTTAGGACATTTTCCTAACTACCCGTATAGAATTTACAGGTAGGTACTACACTACACCATTTGTAGTATAGCTTGTATTACAAATTTATAAAGGGGTGTTTAGCGCCATTTTCAGTGCATTTTCAGTGAATCAAGTGGCATATTATATCCATACCTTGGCAATGCATTATTGATGCAGTCCTCGAGATGTATCGGACCGTTATTGCAAGAGTTATTGGTAGGAAGCCAACTGGCTGGGAAACCAGACACACAAATACCTACCGTGCTACGGTAAACGGTACACAAGGTGTGACTCTTCTAGTAGCCACTGTACAATTACCGTGAGGTGTAAAGATTTATTATAATTTATATTAATTATTAATTGTAAAATAAATTGAATTCACAAGATTATTTTTTACCAAGACTGTCTTCGATTTTCGAGGGTCATTTTATATTGTTTCAGTATTGAGATAACGTCTCAACAGGCATTTAAAATATATATATATAGACATGTTTGGTTTTACATAGCTCCAGAATAAATAAATAATAATAGGTATTGTAAAGTCACCAAAGTAGAGTTCCATGGATTTTTTTTTAATTTGAAGACAATCATTGATTCCTAAACACATATGACTGGAAACAAAATGAATCGCCTACGGCGCTTACTTTTAACCTTCCAAGCTGAGACATCGAACTCGTGTTTAGAATGTTGTGCATTGAAAAATATAATATACTACTAGAATAATAGGTATAACGTAGTTTGTGGCAATACAATCTATTTCATTTTATTGTACTTGGCAAGAAATACTTGATGAATTGCCAAGGAAGTTGTTCATATCAAATTTTATTTCAGGTTATTAAAATAAACGTTATTATTTCTAAATAATAACATTTTAATGTCAAACGTGAAAAATGTTGTCAAAAAGCTAACCACATTTTTGTGGTTAGCTTTACTCCAATCGTACAAAAATTGTACGATTGGAGTGTGTTTGTGTTTTACTCCAATCGTACAAAAATTGAGAGAACTCAATATTTCGAAAAGACATTCGTTTTTTTTGGGAATTTGTAAGAAAACTGAAACTACACTTTTATCTCGTTCATATAGTAAAAAATAAGAAATGATTTTTTAAATTTAACCGATTTTTATGGTAGCGGCGCGAAATATGAATTATTCAATTCAATTTGGCTATTTTTAGGATTTTATAAATGGATTTCAGTATAAATATTTGACTGGAAAGAATTATTATTTCTCTTTCTAACGTCAAAAAATACGTATCTCCAAATGATAGAAAAAAATATAAAATATTGACGCCCGGTCATAATATATGACCCTCAAACGCTGGAGGGGTTGAGTTTCGATTTGCGGTATATAAAGCCTCTAGAGAGGGTTTGTTGTAACTGATGTCGATACAGAAGGAATCCACTAAACTTTTTGCATACTTAGGCAAAAAATTAGATGGGTCACGTTGCCGCCGCGAAGATTTAAAAAAACATAATAAAATAATAATTTGTAATTTTTTACCCGCAAGAGACGGTTACTATACCTACAAGTCTCCGAGATACAACTTCATCCGTCATTTATTTTGTTCACCCCATCTAGAGTGCCATTTTAAAATGAATTAGTGTCAAACTGTATTGATACCTTTTATAAAAGGGCACTATTACTTTTATAAAAAATAAAAAACGGATGAGAACCTTTGCATTCAATAAAAAAAAAACTGTACTTCGTTATTTACAATTATTATTTCAATTATTCTCTATTTGTTGAAAAACGGTACTGGCCGAATAATGCTGTATCGAATGAATTGACAGATTTCCTAAAAAAAACTATCAGTGAAGCACAAATGTATTATGAGGATGTAGGAACACGTGTTTGTAAAAAATGTAATATTTTCGCATTTCGTTGTTATATTTATTAGGATAAGCCCAGCTGCAAGAAAACATGTTCCGATATTTATATATTGCTGAGAAATGGCGTGTTATCTCGCTTTTGACAGGATTTTAATAAGTCAGCAAGCAGTAAGCATTTTTATCTGTGCATCTTGGAGGCACTCTTTTAATATTGTTAAGGACGGCCTACATTATTGATAATATTACAGTCTCTCAGCACGGAAGAACCTAGTGAGGATACCATTATCTCGATTTGTTACAAAAAAGGGAAGTTAATAAAATTATTATTATCGCGGATCCCTGCATACGTAATAACACCAGGGTTGGCATTAAAATTTCACTGTAAACTTCTGGCCTATTTTTAAAACGAAATCGGAGTAAAACCCACTTATTTGTAACTAGCTGACGTGTACCCGGCGTTGCTGGGGGTTAACTCTAAGAGATAGACATATACCATCACGGACCTTTCTGTAGGCCTTTTTAAGATATCCAATTCCGTAGTACATTATTTTGATGTATCTCATAAGGTTTAACCAGCGTTAGCAATGGAAGCGTCCGAAAATATATTTTTTAAGACTTGATTATAAAACATTGACTTTGCTCTACTTTCTATAAATGTAATATGCATGTATTGTATATGGAAACATTTCGGAAGAAATTTTATAAATGATAGTGAAAACCCTGTCAATATCCTTTGTGTAGTTGAGAAGAACTAAGCGCACGAAAATACAGACGCGGATAGCGACTTTATTTTAGACTACGAGTATTTAGAGATACACAGAAGCCATCTTGTCTCGTTTTGTATGCCGTCCTAGTAGAGCTTGCTATAGAGTAATTTTCATTTCAAGTATAATGTCGAACCACAAAGAGATTGATATTTATGTGACGACCTTGCAAGTTCTATGAGTTCTTCTCTTATTCTATTTAAAACACACTAGCGTACGTAATATGATTCTGCCAATAAAGCCATATGCAAATATTGTCAATCTTCCTAGCAACGTTTTGTGATTTGATTTGCAAAGAAAATATAATATTGAAGACTGCTTGCAAATTTCAAAAGACGCCCTTTGAAAACTTTTCAAAATAGTTTCTGCCTGTTTGCGCGAGGTTTTGCATAATTAAACACGGGGACTTCGAGACAGGAAACGACGGCGTATCCTTTAGGAGATGAATACATAATAACTTTGTGCTGGGACGACGGGATATAAAAGGTTTATTAATGACTTTCGACATTATTAAAAATTGCACTCGGCTTCGACGTCAGACCATAATTAATTTGACGTTAATAATGCGATACAGGAACTTAATTTGTACTTACCAAAAGAAGTTAAATTATTTCAAAATCGTACATTGGAATGGGTCAGAAACAGAGGTGTGATTTTAAATATTACCAAGTACTGGTGGACCAATGCTTCGCTATTACTAATGTCTATCTCAGGTGTTTCCGAATTCTTCCGCCATTCATTACTGTATACTACAATGTTATTGTTAAACATTGTATCGACTCCACATCTCATTCCAGTGCAGAGATATTGCGTTAAGGCGAAGCTTAATGCCAAATCACTATTTTGATTAATCTTTATAACGAATTGGTATACATTATGAATACCAAAAAATATGCTTTAGATAAATTGAAGGTTTTCCTATCGTTTCGCTTGAGTAGAATGCAAATAAAAAAATAAATTACTCAATAAAAAATATAAAAGTAAACTACTAAAAAATATAAACGTAAACTACTAAAAAATATAAACGTAAACTACTAAAAAATATAAACGTAAACTACTAAAAAATATAAACGTAAACTACTAAAAAAAATATATTTTCAATAGATATGTGTGAACGCATAAAGGAAACAATTTAAAAAAAATACAGTATTATAGCTAAGATTATCTGTTACAGTTTCAGTTGATTAACTTTTTTGCTTTCTTATAAAATTATTTACAAAATAAATAAAAAAACAGTTTTGTGCTTGAAATTGAACGTTTCTAGACTCCGTTTGTCAAGCGATTTTAATGCCTATTACCTACAATATAAGGTATACCAAGAATATATACATTTTTGGATTGTAGCTTCCTATTAAGTATTCCTCGGGCGTCCCCGAATTCACTTTGAAATTTTCAGCGTAATCGGCCTAGTAGTATTTGAGTCTATAGGGCACAAACATAAGAACCTTGCCTTTTATATACGTATAATATTTGGGTATATGCTTACTGGAAGCTAGGTACCTACAACCCGACTTAGACCACTTAGATTTGATAAAAAAATGTGGTGTAAAATTGTCAAAAAATGCGAAGCTAGCAGTCCACAATGGAGTGCTGATACCTACCCCGATGTATGGAAGTGAGTCATGGAAATGGCAGTGGAAGGACGAAAGCAGAATTAATGCAGTAGAAATGAGACCCTGAAGCGTTTGTGCTGAAATGGCATTATGGTTAGTTGGTACATTACAAAAAATTGTACTGTTATTTAATTTTTTGTTAGTTAGACAAATGATTTATCGAAAAGAACGTTGTTCAAAATTGAGAATGCAGACTATCCCGTGATTTTATGAGCAGCAGAAGACCATAGAAAATACCCCACCTTCAATGAGGAGGCACCCACAGATTGGTAACATAGTTCTTTGTTGTTCCATTTACGTTTCTTTCTAGCTATCAATAGCTTGGAATCTGTCAACTGCAGAATGAATGCCTATTAAAGTTGCAACAAGATGTCTATCATAACAATCCCTGCTTATAAGTCCTTAAGCATACCCTTCTACGTCTTTCTATCTGAACCATTGTTTCTCGGAGTACCTACCTTAGACAACTTAATCGTGACAACAACTACCTTTTACAATTTTTTTAATACGTGATAACTGTACAAGAGTTACTACTACCTGGAGTCATAGGAACCATGGCTGGGTGGAAATGAAGTAGACAAGGAAATACATAACAATTTCAACAAACATATTTATGAATTGTGTCATTTCACATTTATTCATTTATAATAATTATAGTGTATTTGCGGCACGTTCCATAACGGAAGATACACTCAGAATCGACTTAATAATAATGGATTATTTGTATAGCGCCGTTTTCGTCAGAAAATCACCTCAAGGGCTTGGTGTAATATCTCCATTCAAAATTGAAATGTTGCTTGAAATGGCTTTGGCCGTGTTTGGTGATCAGATCTGAATAGCCAGGTACTTCTCAACCTTCATCTTGCCCATCTAATTCCCCTCCCCAATACCTTCAGCCTCACAACATACCCCAATTGGGGATGCCATAGTCTCACTGTCTCCAGACGGACTGCGGTTTCACATTAAACAAAATTTAAAAAAAGAGGTAGATTAATGTCTTAAATATGTGAAATCAGCGGAATCCGGCCGGCTGCCGCCTCAGCAATCTTAAGGAGTACATCATGACAACAAGTCGTTTGGCGAAGAGTCCAATTAAACTGTTTTGATTAGCGTTTACTTGGGGGGAGGAGTGACGTTACATTTTGCTACACATAAATAAAGTCATTTCAAACAGCATACTAAGGACGGGTTGTTTCACAGAATATGAACAATTCATCAAATTTCAAAGTTAATATTAAAGTTCTTTGAAAGTCCCATCCAAGTTCTGATATTTTTTTAAATTTATTTATTCACGCCATGAAGGCTTATACATGTATACAATGTTTAAAGTAAGCTGATCAGGTGTACAATACTGACAATATACGCAGGTACAATACTAGTTAACGTTGAGACTTGTTGTACATTCGAGTAATAGTAAATACTAATAACAAGAGTACAAGATATTATCGAAGTACTGTGAAACAACCGGCTCACGATGTAATAATAACAGAACTCGAATAGAACTTTCACAGAACTTTAGCTTTAAATACGATGAATCTTTCAAATTAAAACGAGTTTCAAACATACGTAGCTACAAAAAAATATATTTACATATTATTTTATTTTATGGAATAACTCATTAATGAATTATTTGCCGGCGGAGTTGTTCCCAGTTTCGAAGCTAAGAGCTTGCGCTTTATTTTCCAATTTATTTAAAAAAAACTTTGATGCCTGAGAAAGTCCTTCGGATTGGATAATAAAGGCTAATAACATTATGAAAATAATATTAATTAATGTGTGAAAGAAATTCAAACAACGCCACATTGTCTGTGTGGAAAATAAAGACGAGAGTGGGAACAAAATAAAATAACAAATTGTTTATGATTACATATTCTACCCCAGGAGCTCCGTCGTCTATCGAATTAAAAATTAGTATGCTAGTCGCGGGTGCAGTTGCATAAAGACTCACTGACCAAACGTGGCGGCTGCCTGCCTTTTAAAATCTGCTCGGGCCACTTAGAAGTGTGTTGTGGACTTATCCGAATGCCTAAAGTAAGATCAATGTATCCTTACTTCTTGTGGAGTTAATTAATTAATTAATCAAATAATATCCAAAATTCACTCTTGAGTAGTTACATAGATATCCAAATTGATAGGCTTGCGTTAATATGAAATCTGGGTATCTTGAAATTACCAAACCCCGCGCGGAAATTTCTCTAATGTTAGACAAAGGTTTGCAGCGCAGTACATTGTGGGTACTCCCCTGCTGGCACTATCTGGGGCATATCGAACCGTTGCTTCGGACGCTTTGCCAATTTTGGCTGGTATATTACCAATCGATCTAGAAATTAGGGAGGTGTTAGCGAAGCAGCGACTAATCCGTGGATCCCCGGCCAACCACCTTGGTGTCGTCCTGACACCGGGTGGACCAGGAACTCTCCCAGGACTGCTCCGAACGATGAGGGACCTGTCGCTCAAAGAGTGGCAGGTCCGTTGGGATAGGTCGAGCAAGGGAAGATGGACCTTCTCCTTCTTCCCTTCAGTTAAACTCAGAATGGAAGGGGCTTTCCTCAAACTGGACCATCACGTTACGCAGCTCCTTTCAGGACATGGGGAATTCAGGGGAAGGCTTCACAGCTTTGCCCTGTCAACCCACCCCAATTGCGCTTGTGGCAATAATTACCAGTCGGCCGAGCACATTCTGTGGCACTGTGAGATTTTGAAGGATGCCAGAGACGAAATGATAGAAGGTCTGAATGTCCCCATTAGACCGGTGTGGAACACCGATCTTGTTTCTAACAGTGTGAATTTCGAATGTTTGAGGAAGTTTACTAGGATCTGGGTTGAGAGATGGCCTGTGCTTAGAGTCGCTGACTAGTGTAATAATTGGGAAACCCCGGTGTACTGCTCCTGCTCCATGACTTATTCTTTTACAACTCTTTCATTACTGTATATGCTATTCTGTTTTTCTTATTTTATTATTCTTATCTTATTTCTTTTTTTTACTGTACCAGCTGTTGCAGATGATTTCCATTCGTTTATATTTTGTTTTTTTAATTAACTTGTCTTGTACTTTTTAATTCTTATTTTCTGTTTTCTTTTCATATGTTTCTTTTTCCCTGTCTAAGGTTAACACACTGTTTTTCTTTTTACAGACACTGTAAGCACTCTTATATATCTGTGTTTACTAATTATCTCTCTTACTTTACTTTGTTATCTTATTCAATACTTACTGTCCTCTTTACAGACCATGCAGATCTTATTTTTACACCTTTACTTTTGTTTTTACTTATTTACCGTTGCCCTTGTGTGGCACTTTTTGGATTGATTATTGTTTTTCATTTTTCCTCTTATTTTCTCTTCTTTTTACATGTATTTTTTTCCGGTTTTCTTTTCTTTTTTTTTTTTTTAGTAACAGCAACGAGTTTACAGGCGAGAACTGAACTCCGTTGTCTGTTTTGTTTTGTTTATTTTCCCCATTAGGGGTTGGATAACGGGCCTCGTCCCCGCATGCACGACTGGAGCTTCTTATTATTCTTTCTTACCGGAGGACTCCGCCAATTACCTGCGCCACCCCTGATGAGCGTTGGTGGTCAGAGGGGTGACTGTGCAGGCTGGGGTAACCTCCACCCTGCCTCCGACCTCCTGACGCTTCTTTCCCCTAGGTTCTTTAGGGTTTTATCCCTCTTTTTCCAATACTTATCTTCAGGGCACCACCGGGTGGTCGGCTAAGGGGTGTGGAAGTCCTGACCTGCACCAGTCGCCCCAACCACCACCAATTTCTCAACAGGACTGCCAGTCGTGGTTCGGCGAAACTCCCCCGTCACTCTATTGTTTACTTTACTTTTATGTGTTTACAGGTACTGGAGTGTGGGTCCCCTCCACCAACTATCTGCCTGACACTTGAACTTGATTGTTTTGTTGTTATTTTTCTGTGTTGTCCTTAGTTTAGTACTTGTAAGCGCTTGCATACCGCTTCATAACACCGTATGCGGGGACTTTGAAGGCCTAGCTTCATTTATATAAATTGTAGAGCCGTTTATTCAAAAAATTAGATTCATGCGAGAGCTCCGAAGGGGTGACCATAAGTCACCTATACCGGGGTGGGACAGGGTGGGTGTACCTTCAAAGTACATTGTGGGACTTTTCTAGGCAGGATCCGAATGTTCGTTTTTAAACGAACCGCTTGCGGTGGCTAAACATGAGGGAGGAGTAAATTATAACTTATCGAACTATTGTTTACCCAATGTGGGATTTGGAGGTAAGTTTTTTACACAGCCAGCAGCTGTGGAACGAACTGCCGGCCTCTGTGTTTCCTCCCTCCTACAACATGGGACTCTTCAAGACCCATGTTCACTCCTTCCTCTCCACAAAAAGACCCTCCACACAGCATCCCCAAAGATGACATAGGCCCTGAGGGAAATTATTTTCTTCAGGGCCTCCTGTGTGGAGTTAATATAAAAAATAAAAAAAATTTGAGAGCCATTGTAAAAAGGACCTGTAATTCGAAAGCAAATTTTTTTTTCAAGAACTTATTAATGATATTACAATGCGAGTTGCCTGTCGATTCATTCATTGGTAAATCACACAGAGGGAGAAAGTCAAGGAACCTCCCGCGATCCGCGCAACTTGGTTTGTTCCCCTTTCCCCTGATTGCTTGGTCCATCCATTAGAATGACTGTGAGCAGTTATCAATTTCATTGGGCTGTTTGTTGCCAGGGAGTTGTATGTTAACTGGCAACACCAGTTTTTTTTCCAAATCGATCATATAAAAATCACACTTCTTGGGATTATACGTTCAGTAGTCGGGTCATACATACCTGGTACCTGCCTAGTATGTTTTAAATTCAGTTCTGGCTGGTGAACTCCAGAACGAGAATGTTAGAGTTTTATAGAAATATTTACATAAATAGTAGTTATTATATTATAGTTTTATGCCCGTCGAAGAAAAGTAGTGCCTTAACAAACAAAGCAAATATGAAGGTGCTATTTAAAAAAAAACTTTGGTAAATCGATATTTCGATTTAAAATATACCTCCGATAGTGCTGTCAATGGGTATTACTGCTTTTTTACAGTTTCATTGCGCGACCGATCGATATTTGTCAAATCAACAAGATAGTTAACTAAGGGGGTTTTTCACTATCTCTGATTATGTTCTGACCAAGCACTAATCCGCGGATTAGTCATTTTTTCGTTTTCACTATATCTGAATAACGCTAACGCTCGGGTTAAAGTTAGATTTGACTAATCAGTGCTCTAACCAGACGTTAGGCGCTATTCCTCGAATCAAAGATGGCGTCAAAACATTCCGAGTTTAACAGCTGAGAAGTGAGTCGAATTTTGTAGAATGAATTTGAATGCTTGTATGATCCATCCTGAATTATTTGATTGTGTTCAAAATAAGAAACAATGTATTAATTCGACACGAATCTATCTAAAATGACCTGATAATCAACATAACATAACCAAAAAAATGCACACTTCGCGGTGTGCGGACTGTGACGCATGACAGCCGTGGCAGTAGATGGAGAAACAGCAAACATTTTGCGATGTTGCCAGACTATTTCGAGTGTTATCTATCCGGCAGCTTGAAACAATGGTGAAACGGTCGCCGTTGAATAACGAAGTTATTCTGAACTTTAAAGCCAGCCAACGGATAGCTATTCAGATATTTAGCCTGACATAGTGAAATACCCCCTAAGTCCGCGATCTCCGTCAACTACATACTATCGTAATACGTTCCTAATCTTGGGGGTCGGGAGGTTTAAAAACTTCTAATACTGCTGTATTACAGCCGGTATACGCGTGAATAAGGTGTGAAAAAATTCACAATGTTTCTTTATAGGCTACTTACTTTAGAAGTTTGTCGAGAGATTTTACATTAAGGAAGTTATGCTTTATTAAATATATTATGATCTAAGTGACTCCCGATTCCGTCGACTGGCTAAATAACCTCAGCATCCCATTTTAACCTCCACAAAATCTCCTCAACCGAATATGAAGAAGCTTATCAAGCTGTAAGTATATTCCTATATTCATCCATGTTCTTAACAGAAATTCTTGATGCCAGCAGAAAAATGTTATTATGCAAACATTTTAAAAGTTAATATCTAGAATACTAAATCAACCCATTTTGAAAGCAAATTCATATTATGTGCCTAACAAGTATATACGTGGCAGATCCCATGCACTTTTTATGCTTCGAAAGCGAAGACTTCTGCCCATCGGAAGGTGACAATCAACTGCGCGTTGAACATCGACATTTTCAACCAACTTACAGACAGTTCAGCAACTATTTATTTACTTATTTATTAACGCCGATTATAGCGGCTTTTACAAAGAATAACAATTGTTTTACATATGAATACAGAATATGCATAGATAAAAAAATATATAAATATAAAATACATAAAAGAGAACAATAGAAAAATAGTGTTAAGAAATTAATACTTTAAAACTGTATTTGATTATAGTCAATCTGAGAAGCGCTGACAGACAGTTTTAATTAAGTAGTGTTTGTATGAGGTTAAACTAGCAATGTTTATAGGTTCATCCAAAACATATTTATTTCCAAGTACATGCAGGCGATTCATTGTGGAATTGAGTTCAGCGTTAGATCCTGTATTGTTGCAATGATAGGGTAATTTGAAACCAACTGATCGACTAAAAGAAGTTCAGTTTCAAGTTCAACTATCTTTTGACACATGTCACAAAAGGGTAAAACTGCCCCAATGACCTTTATAAAAAGGTGACGGGGGGCAGATTGGCAAATTTGAGGTGAGTATAAACTTACAAACACCTCAAATTTGCAATCTTCCCTATGCACTGGTGTACAACCGTTTTATGGAGAACATGAAAAAATATACACAATATATTATCTTCTATTACGATTCTAATCACGGCAGTTAATAATTCCCGCTAGGTGTCCCCTCTTTAAAATAACTCCCAGGTAACACAAACGATAACCCGCAAGTTAATAACACATAATTGCCCACAATCACGTGATTGCTCTTCACCGCCGGACTTTTAACTTTGCCGCCTCTGAGATCAGAAGGCCGAGGGAGCCATATGGCTTTTAATTATCACCAATCAAATTGTTACTTTAAGGTAGTGCGACATCCTTTCTTGCGAGAATCATACAAAATTACTTTTTACTAAAAATATACCTATTTGAAGACATGGTTCAATAAAGCCTAGTATTCACGTACGGACACGTCCGGCAGAACATGACGTCACAGGTCAGCCGGACAGATTCTGCAATCGTGCTCGGATTCTCCAATCCGGGCCGCTCGCAATCGCCATCGAAAATACATACATTGGTCGGCGTTCTTATTCTTGAGTCTCGTCGAAATTACATACTTACATACGCCAAACGTCAAAAGTCATTGTACCCGAACAACGAGTGGGTCGAACCACTCGTTGTTCGAGTGGAATGACTTCGTCGAGAATCGAGGCCGTGATCCATCCACACGTACAGAAATGCTCCTGTGACGTCGTACTCGGTCGGATACGTCCGTATGTGAGTACTAGGCTAGACTAGTGAAGCACGGAACAGAAAGGATGAAAGTAGACTGAATGCTGCAGAAATGAAATCCCTGAGGCGTATGTGTGTTGAAACCATGTATAACAGTGTTACGAATGTAGAGATCGTGGAAAAATGCAAGGCTGGTGTTAGCGTAATGAATAATAATATAAAGAAAAGGACGGGTTTTTACGGGGTTCTGACATGTAGAGCGGGTGAACGAGGTGAAAGGGGTGTAAGGAGAACACATGGCGCGATTGTGAATGGTAAAAAAAGTCGTGAAGGAAGAGCAGCACGACCAAGTAAAATAACACAAGAGTATGCATGAGACGATGAACGGATACAAGGCCGACTAGACTACAAGTCTGGGCGCACGACCGCAAAATTACTGTCTAAATTACCATCGTTGCCATCATTGATCGTTACACGGAGAAAAATGATCCTGTTAAAAAAGTGATAGCATGCCAATTTCCTGATAAAATATTAGATATTCAGAATATATCGAAATAAGTGTTCTTTCAGTATTTGTATGAACATGTGTTCCGCCGTCCTCATAAAACATTCGCTTTAACTGATGCGCTGTTAAGAACTCTGTCAATTCATTTGTTAAAGGCCTGCAGTCCCGTTTTTAACGGGTTTTTAAATTAAATTTAAGAAAACGAATAATTTGACCAAATTTTTAATCAGAAAGTATTTTATATCATAAAGTTTTATCCGTACAATTAAACATCACTGTTCAAAATAGTTACATTTATTTCATATTCTTGCAGTAATACAATACACAAATCAGCAGTAACAAAGAGTATCCACAACAATCGCCTCCATTTGCAAACGTGTTGGTCAATGGCACTGACTTATAACGTGATAACGTGACACTTCAAAACCTGTACCTGCTCTAGGCGGTCGAATGGGAGAGGGCATCTGGAATGAGAAAATCTAAAGTACTCATAAAAGGACCAGACCCTAGACGAACCAAGAAACTACTCGATATGGACAGAAACTCCCTAAGGGAACTGGTAGGACTACTAACTGGACACTGCCATCTCAGGAGACACATGCAGATATTGGGAGTGGAAAACACCAATAGATGCAGGATATGTGAACAGGATGAAGAGACTCCAATTCACCTATGGGAACTAGGCTCAGATACCTGGGGAGACATACAGTAGAACCAGCAGACATAGCCACATACCCAATAACAACCCTGGTGAACTTTATTAAAGGGACTGGGTTGTTGTTAAAGGATTGAGGTAAAATGGGAGATAGCACAATGGGCCTATGGCCTAAGTGCTCACGGGAACTACGTATAAACCGTCTCCGCCCTTAAAAAAAATAGTCGGTCTTGGCATGGGCACGAATGACGCAAGAAGCGAAGAATCTTCTCCTTAAGGGTTAGCCCTTCGAGGAAACTGCACAGGCGTAACAGTCAGTTTGTTATTTTTTGTTTAAAATTCGTTTTACAGTTTTTCACATTTAATAGGACCTGAGAACGCTTGGAGCGCGAAATAGTATCTCGAACAGACGATTTTTTTCAAACAATTCCACTATGCCTTTAAGCGCAACCTCCTCATTATTCGTCTCAGGAATGCAGGTGAAAACGGCCATAACGACTGCATTTAACATAATTAATGCCTTCCGACATAAAGCCTGCTGGCATGAGCTCCACCCAGTCCGACTGCCCACGTGCAAGAAGTGCGGCCAAAACAGGCACGTGTCATTGTCGCAGTAAGCCCAAATGACATGGGCGAATCACACATTGAAGAAAGTTCAAAATAAAATAATACAATACCGCAGAGTCAACTGATAGGAACCAGTATAACTATCAAAATCACTAAAGGTTGGTGGCTCGGGAGCACGTCGGGTACCAATAATAATTGCTACTTAACTAACTGAGCTCATAATCATCATCTCAATAATTAACCTAGAATGAATTTGGACGTATTGCGAAATGTTAATTCAAACGAAGATCAAAGCGTAAATCCGGACATATTTAGCAAAAACCCCAGAACTTCGTGCCACTCAGAACATAAAATTGCGTGAATCTCTTGTTTCAACATTATTATCAACAAACTTTATTGTCTTTTGCTTTACATTTACGTATTGTTATTTATAATTTGTTATTTCTTTGTATTTTTTGGTAACTCCTGTTTGTTGTGTACATTAATAAACTGATAAGACCGCATTTTTTAAATTCTTAAATTTCAGTTTCAGTTTCAGTGCCGGCAACCCGGGCGTTTATTTAATTTTATTGTTGTTTACATTGTTTTCTTTTCTTTTACCCGCCTCACTAGACAAAGTCTGTTCCGAGGCGGGTAAATCACATATTATATTTGTTCCAAAAGAAATGTATGTATTTAAAAAAAAAATTTGATCCCCTAAACTGCAAAAGCAGTAGTCAGCAGGTGATGTTCATAATATTAATTATTACACTAAAGCACAGATATAACGAGAAGCCACAATATAGAAAATAGATACAGAAGAATAACATTTCAAGTGACTACAATACAAAGAGATAAAACACAGACATAACACAGTCAACCTACTCAAAGGCATTCCCACCCTCAAAGGCACACAACATACTTAGGACAAGTTGTTTCTAAGAATTTGAACAATTCTTCAAATTTCAAAGTTAATTTTCAAGTCCTGTCAAGCAACTAGCCTGTAATGATATAATAACAGAACTCGAATAGGACTTTCACAGAACCCGAAAATGAACGTTGAAATATGACGAATTGTTCAAATTCTCCGAAACAACCCGTCCTTAAACACTAATGGGCTAATTAATACAATTGAAAATTCATCTCTGTTACTCGAAAATCTATCGATTCACTGTAACAATGTTGCATATTCGTCAAAGATCTTTGATTTAACATCTCGATTGACTTGAGTAAAAATTCAGATGTTCATAATATGTAATCATTTAGTGAATATAAATAAGAACGAAGAAAACAATAGAAAATTGCACCTAGTTATGTAAGGTTATAGGTCGTTATAAAATCGTTGATTCCCTTCACCACTCGAAATCATAAGCTTACAATTTCAGAATACTTTTCCGTTCAGTTTTGAATAGAAAATAGACGGCCGGCATAGTCCAGTGGTAACGCATTGGACTGCCATTCCGAAGGTCGCGGGTTCGAACACGGCGTGCGCAAATAAATTTCATTTGATTAATTTGTGTTATTTCACAATTAATTAATTAAAATAATATATATAGTATATTTGCGGCACGTTCCAGAGTGGAAGATACTACCAGTATCGCCCTGGTGTAAGACCACCATTCAGAATTGAAACGTTGCTCCAAATGGCTTTAGCCGTGTTTAGTGACTAGATCTGAATAGCCAGGTACTTCCCCACCTTCCTCTTTCCCTTCCCCACTTACCTTCAGCCTCACAACATCCCCCAATTGGGGATGCCATAGTCTCACTGGCTCCAGACGGGAGCAGTTGGGACTCTTGTGAGGTATTCACTATAAAAAAAAAAAGAAAAGCAGTAACAGTAACAGTAAACAACAACAAATGCCAAGAAAATAATATTACAAACCCAAATTGTAATTATTGTTCCTCGACAAATGGTCTATTCTGCAACACAACACACAACAACTAAACAAGAGCCATTACGAATGACCCACAGCCCTAAATTCGTCATTCGACTTAAAAGAACAATGTTAACTGAGTTTACAAACTAAACCCATAACATCGCATTGGGCCTCTTCTTGCAACTATTGGCCTGTCTTAGATAAATTCAAGTGAAGAAATGCAATAAAAAGAAAACAAATACAAATTTTGAAATTTTGGGAAGTGACGTCACCACAAATCATTTTAAAAATATACTTTTTGTTACATTTGACACAAAAGATCATTTTTATACTATTAAAAAAAGTTATTTTGACGATTTTAACTAGGGCGCTAGTTGCTAATCACAGAATGATTTTAATATTTTATTTACAAAACTAACTAACTAACCCTCACACCGTTTGCCCGGAGGGGTGGGCAGAGAGGGTAGACCGCCACACAACTCTGTCTCGGCATACACTAATAATAATAATAATTGGATAATTTGTAGAGCGCCGTTTTTGTGAAAAATCACCTCAAGGGCGCTGTACAATTTATTTCCTAGGATCTACATTTGTTATTTATAAAAGATACCAAAACATTCTTAGAAGAAGGAGTTAGCGCAACACGGCATAACACCCCAAAAACAAACAACAAAAATGCTTTTGGCCGTGAGAATCTAAAAACTTACCTCATTATTTCTATTTATTTTATTTTATTTTTAGTATTTTTTACATTTTGTTAATTTAAATTGCCGTCGACTGTGAAAGTGGAGCTTGCTACATTCTACATTCATGTAACGTTACATACCTACATAACTTGTACTGATTCTTGACACGACTCAACTCAAGTATTTGGTTCGCTTGGTCGTGCCATGTCATTGAAGTAATTTGACAGTTAACAAATAAACACTTTTTATGGTTAACTAGTGGATCCCCCCTCGGGCGCCTCCGACTTCTTCCGCCATTCACTACTACATACAACAATGTTACTGTTAAAAAACTACATTACATCGACTTTAATTCGACTCCGCATCTTATTCCGGTGCAGAGATATTGCGTATTGAGTATTATATTATGTTATATGTATTTTTGGATGAGAAATCTGAAAAAAACGCCATATTTTAATATTATTTTGCAAATTTAAAAAATTCATCAAAAAACAAAATTTTGTAAAATAAAATGGCTACAATATAAAAATCAGACCACTACCAGATGACGTGTAAAGAATAATGTAAAATCTGTGTCGCACGTCGTTCCATTTTCAGTAGGTGACACACTTTCAGTAAGTTGCAGATAAGCGCTGCATTATCTTTATCGGTTAATTACTAAACTAAGAAATACCAGTTATCCAAAAAAGTTGACGTAGTATTACGTAAAACTATTGTGTAAATTAAGTACTAAACCTAGTACAGAGTTTTCCAATAAGAGGTGTTATTTTGAATAGCCCGCTATTTCGGTAGATGTTACTTTTGAAGCTGTCATTTTTTGACATTTGACAAGTAGAAACTACGCCATTAATAAAAATGGAACGATACACGCTTCAACAACGCATTGAAATTGGCGGCATTTATTAATACTGGGGGGATATTTTCAATTCTCTAATTCTTTCTTATGTTTCTATAAAATAGTATTTTTAGTTCTTCTAAGTTATTTTTATTATTACTTCATTATGATTTATACTTACATACTTATGTTACTATAAGTATTTTTTAGTTCTTTTATGTCATTGTTATTATTATTTCATGTATAACTACCACAACACGGGCATTAGCCTAGTATGGTAGTTAAAAAAAATGTCTAAAAATGTAACTTGTAAACATTTATTAAATAATAAAAAAAAAAAAATAAAAAAAAAAAAATTGGTATGGATATTTCAGGCGACTAATTATTGCTTATCTGTTATCCTTGAGACTGTTATCCTAGACAAAAAACTAATGTTTATGAGACAAAAAACCATGTCTTATAAACATTAGTTTATTATTAAAAAAAAATACAAATCAAATGCATAAGGGAGGTGAATTGATGGTTTTTGGTTTACTACGGATTGAGAAATCTCTTAGAAACATCGATTAATGTCATCAACCACTGAAAAGCTAAACAGATATATTAGTTTATTTATTGTTATTAAGTTTAATTTGTAGAACTCCATTTTATTTTTTATTTTTTTATATATTCAATAATATTATTATTGGGTTTATAAAAACAGTTTATTTTTAAACAAGTTCTGCTGTGTAATTATTATTACGCGTGTATAATAATTACACAGCAGAACTTGTTTAAAAATAAACTGTTTTTATAAACCCAATAATAATATTATTGAATATATAAAAAAAAAAAAATAAATAAATAAAATAAAATAAATAAAAAAAAAGATATATTAGTGTGTTGTCGGCATGAACGTTGCTCAAAATAAGC
This sequence comes from Hesperophylax magnus, assembly GCA_026573805.1. Taxonomy (NCBI): domain Eukaryota; kingdom Metazoa; phylum Arthropoda; class Insecta; order Trichoptera; family Limnephilidae; genus Hesperophylax; species Hesperophylax magnus. The sequence goes on along the minus strand of JAIUSX010000184.1, from coordinate 2,369,358 downwards.
GCAATTCATCCCTACTTCTGAATTTGATCTCCAAATTCCTTCTTGAGCAAATAAAAATAAATCTCATTGACCTGATGGGACTTAGTACACTGCCGTTCAGTTTTATTTAAAATTAGTAAAGACCACACAAACACAAATATATAGATATCACATTATCAATTATGAGGTAAGTTCGATTGCTTTTGTCTCACAGTATTCCACGATTAAGGGTACCTTAGTCACACTAGCTCGGGGAAGTGGAACTATTACGGTTGTCACAAAATATATTTATTTAAAAATCAAATTCATTACATTTCTGTTTTTTTTTTCCTTCAGTTATCACAAAAAGAAACTTTCGAAGAGGGAATGAACGCAAAACTAAATATTGTACTAACTAACCTCATGAATGATACTTACAACTAAATACCAAGAAAATCCCAATGAAAACAAACTAATTCAACATTGTCATGTTTGACACCGATTCACAATTCCAAAAGGTAAAAATAAGTATACAAAAACTTTTGGCAGTACCCTACAAATATAAAAACCAGTTTACAAGCTGATAGAACCAACCGCAGGTTCAATATCAGAGGGAAAGCGAAAACAGATAAAAAAAGCATTGTTATTTGGTCCGAACCGGATCGAGCACAGTGCGGCCGACTAAAGTGGAGATAAATTAATGTCCCTTAGGACAGATATTTCGTTCACTGTGCGGCAGGTGACAGCGTCTGTCAAAATCAGATGTTTTGGACACAGTATTATATAAGATAATTTGCAAGGGCAAATAATTATTTTATGAACCCATATTGTGTTATTTGACAAAAAAATTATAGCATATATGCGGCACGTTCTAGAGCGGTAGATTCTCTCAGTATTGCCCTGGTAAAATACCACCATTCAGAATTTAAACTTTGCTTGAAATGGCTTTAGCTGTGTTTGGGAACCAGATCTGAATAAACAGATACTACAAACCTTTATCTTTCTTTTCCCCGTGTCATTCACCCTCACAACATACCTATTCAGTGACAAATGGTGAAAAAGTATTGATGCTTGAGAGAAAGAAAAAATCAAAAATCAAGTATCAAAGCTTCATGGATTTTGACAGTTTCGTTGGAAGAGAAAAGCAAACAGAAAAGGCTGCAAAAATTTTATAACGACAGACGTTGTTAGTTTCGAATAGCTGTTTATCATTACGCCGGTAGTCTGGGCTTGGTAAACGTGAAATCAATATATGTAATGCTTCCAATGGAAGAGAAGTATAAATAATAAGATACAAAACAACCCATTGTAAAACGTGAATTTATTATATTACGTACAAAAATTTTATTAATTAAATTTAAAAATTTGAATCAAATTTTTTTATATTATATAAATGTCACTTGTGACGGGTAAAAACATGTTTTAAAAAAAAAACAGCGCATTCTGTTGGACGTAAAAGCGTTTGTCTATCTGCACAGACAGACTGAACCAAAAAACGCGTGACGGGGTACAGCTAGTCTTAAATAAATATAAAAATATATAAAAACAAAAAGTAAGTTAACCTTACACTGGTGGTACTTTTATTTCAATGAAGGTTCATTATATTTTAAGTTATAACAGTATACGAGATCGTATAATATAATATCGTATGATAAAACAATTCGACAATGTTCTTATTATAACAGTATAATACTATTTTATTCCCTATAATAAATACATATCTTTAAGGAAATCCGGCGTAGGTGTTTCGCAGGCGCCAAATAAACCATTACTGCATACTATAAAAATAATAGTAGTTATGTACAATAGGAAACAAAAAAAGGAGCCACGATAACGCGGTGACTGTATTGATTCAACAACGTCTTCTTCATAAGCATTCTTACGACCTTATTCAAGAACTAATCATCATAATTCATGAGATGCAACCTATTATCCTACACGGCTGTACAAAGATCGATACTTCAATAATATATAAACAATGATGAATCGATTCATTTTGAAGTTTTCAGAAACATCATTCGCTAACCACAAATCGATTCATTAATTGAACGCAAAAAATATAAAATCACTCACCACAAATCAATTCGTTACTTTGAACGTAAAAACATAATATATAAATCCTATACCACAAACCGATTTAAAGAAATCCACGGTTGATTCGATTAATTTACTTTAATTTAAATAAATAGACAATAATTCGTTCACGGTGTATCGATTCATTTTGATTTTCTTTCAAGTGATAAACAAGGAAAGTGTGTTCCCTGCAAAGGGGATATAAATTGAAACGATATGCAATACGTGTACAAGAATCCTGGGATTTGCGCTAAGCAATTTAATTATCGCAACATTTTTTTTTTTTAATTCCAAAAAAAAAAACCCGATGAAGGTATTTTTTATATCGATTTTTAAATCGTTTTAGAAACGCACCCTTTATATACGCCGTGGTATCAGCACTCCATTGTGGACTGCTGTCTTCGTTTTGTAACAATTTATAATTAGCGCCACTCGCGTTCAGACCTCCAACATTTCTCGTAAACATATTTTACAATTCACAACTCATCCACTTAGTCCATTCCTATTCACTCCCATAGCCGCTGTGCCCACATGATGCACAGATGGGTCCTTGCAGAGTCGGCGATGTGTGAATGTGGTGCGGTGCAGACCACCGAACATGTGGTCAACGAATGCCCGCTCCATTCATTCCCCGGCGAGATTGATGAGGTTCACATGGCGACGACTGAGGCCCAGAATCCCTCTGATTCCCCCACCATACGAAAGAAGAAGAAGATTCCTATTCAGAATTCACAACTACGTTGCACACTGTTTTCGTAATAATAATAACAACATAGCATTTATATAGCGCAGTTTAGTGTCATTTCACTTCAAGTACGCTTAAATATACAAACTTAAAACGGTAATTTAGTATTAGTGGTCATGTTCTTAAAATTATTCCTACAGTGTGCCTTACCCAACACAGATCTAATATTTTTACACTAAATCTACAGTTTAAACAAAGCGATGACAAAACAAAGAATAACAATAACAGCAGGACAGAACAACACAAGAACATTAAAACTAAAACGTAATATAAAGCAGGAGGCAGTTTGTGCTCAGAAATGAGAATCTTCTGAGCAGACATTTTAAAGAGGTACAATAAGGAGGCAACCGATATCAAACAATTACTCTCCATAAATAAGTTTTACAAGATGCATTACGTAAGAACGAATCGTTCGAGCTCGAATCATTCGCACTATACCTATCATACAAATGGGAAGTAAAATATATCCGCTTCCTTCTCATCACATCCATGCAAGTAAGTCTATTGCTTCTGTTTACATAACATTCTTTGAATATTTACACCAAGTGCATAACTGTGAGCCTAAGGGATTATAGCCTTCCTTATAAACGCATCATTTTAGAAAACTGGTGTCCATAAATGGCTAGGAACATCCTTTTAAGAATGAAACAATCATAAATTAAACTAGAGTTGTTGCTGTAGGCCGTATTCAAATAGGAAATCCTTAATTGTAGATTAATACGTAATAGTCAGCTACGTCGTACCTTCTTCCAGATTATTCAATTACTAGTTTAATGCGTAATAATCCAGCTTAAGCCCCCGCATAACCAATTTCTACCGATTTATAACAAGTTTCTCATTAACTCTAAATTGTTAAGTTCAAAAAAAAAAATTTTTTCAAGATTCTAAACATTTATTATGCCGAAACGTTAACTATATGAAATTCCTTCGATAGAAAAAAAACGCAAAATTAAGCTCCGAAAATTTTTAAAAACACGTTTTATTCTTTTATTTAATATTTAAGGCATGAAATAATGCACAGTGTATTTTTACAAAAACTTTTTACTTTTAGTAAAAATCCTTCTGTCCGACAATTTAAGTATATTCAAATCATTTAAGGGTGTGTAGTTTAACAAAACTGCTGAAATCCCATTTTAAAACTTAGAAATCGTAAGAATTTATTTTGTAACCTTTCAATAGCTTGTACGTGAATATTGTACTGTGGGTTCCATCAAAACCTCCTTGATCACAAGGCCGGGACACTCATTCAAAGCAGCCTTCTAACTTGTATGAGATTCTACAAAAAAAATCGTTTTAAATTTTTTATTAAATTTATTCTTATTGATTAAAACGTTTTAAAATGCTTTAGTTAATTTTTTTTTTTTTGAGGATCCCATACAAGTTAGGAGGCTGATTTTATTCAGTGTCCCGACCTTATGATCTAGGAGGTTTTGATTCCAGACTGGAGAATTATAATCAAGTAGACCTCTAACATGTAAAACTTAATTAACTATCTAACCATCACGCCGTTTCGAGAGGACGAACCGTCAAACAACTCGGTCTTTGCACACACTCCTTGCCTCATTCACATTCATACATCGTCTCATACGTACTATTCTATTATTCTGACTCTTGACATGGCCCGACTCAAGTATCTAATTCACTTGATCGTGCCATGTCTTCCTCGGTCGTCCACGACTTCTTGCAAGATATATTATTTACATTCAAATGTCCAAAATATCAAATACTTTTATACATATAAGTTGAATGGTGCAGTCTTCTGATCAAAAAACGCTGTTGCAAGTAAGTATAGAGTAAATAACTAATTCAATTGATTGATTTATGTCAGTAATTTCAATACCAAATAAGGAAAAATTAGCTAGGCTGTCTAATCGTATCTGTCCATAACCAGTTTCTTAGGAATAAATCTATCATATTTCTGGAAGTAAAAATAATTAACACACGTCAATCGACAAGGTGGAAATATGAATTAATTACTAAGCAATCTAACTGAAATTAATTATAACAATTAAAAGAAACCTAGAAACCTAACCTCAAAATAGGTTCTCGTTGATTTGAACTAGAACAATGAGACATAAAACTATGATGACATCTGACAGCTATGTTGGAAAAACGTTTAATACAAAGCTGGACTATCTGTCTATATATTATACTAGCTGGAGTCAAATAACATCCACGCCGCCCGCCTCAGACACTCTACATCTTTGACCGGTCGGTGGCTGAGTTGACATCGCATTTGGGTCCCACCCAGGCGTAGTGTGTTCCATTCCTCGGCTGGCGAAGTCCTCCATCATCCAACATTTTCCGCTTACTGTGGTGGTAGTAGAAGATTTTCAAATAGTGTCAGGTTAGCTGGTATATTTATACAAACGAGGGTGTACCGGTGTGGCTTTGTCTTTTAAGCAAATCTACAGTTTTATAAAACACTTATTAAAAAAATAAGTGTATAATATAAAACAAATCTACGTATTATAATAATTAGAAGAAAATAACTTTTTTTTAACACCACACATTGCGTATATTTTCAATATATAAATCCTACCAGTTTCGGTTATACATATATGTTTTTATAAAAACCTGACCCTGTTCAGGGTGAACCGAAACAGTTTGGTTTTATATATTGAAAATATTTTTTATTTTTTATTTTTTTTTATTGATTTTATTTTAGTAATTTGTACATTTAAGATTACAAATGACTAATTAATTATTACATTTAAGATTAAAAATGACTAATTAATTATTACATTTAAATATACTATGTTTTTTTTTTTTTTCTTTCTTGATATGGCTCCTACACAACATCTTAAACTTTTCAATTGGGGCAGACTTAAGGTTTTCCGGCAGCGCGTTATAGTATTTCATCCCTTTATAAAATATACTATTCTGGGTATTCGCTTTGTCCTTCTTTGGTAGCCTGATTTCATTGCACGTCCTAGTTTTATGTTTGTGTATGTCCTTGTTGTATACAATTTTATTCGAAAAATATTTGGGTAGCAGGTTGTTTACTATTTTGTGTAAAAATATCATCGTGTTCAAGGTCAACATCTGTTTCACCGTTAGCCAATTTAGTTCGTTTAACATTTTATTTACTTTTGAATATCTATTTCGTCTGAGTATTGTTCTCATTGCCCTATTTTGGAGAATTTGAAATTTATTTTGCTCTCGGTCGTTACACAGGAAAAGGATAGTTGAGCAGTAATTAAAATGTGGAGCAATAATGGAGTTATAAATGGTGATTGCAGTTTTTTCGGACAGTTTTTGGCGAATTCTTCCCAAAAAAGATATCTTTTTTCCAATTTTCTTTTGGGTATATTCCGCATGTTTGTTAAAGTTGAGTTTGGAATCTATTATAACTCCTAAGTATTTTATATCGGTAACATTTTCAATAATTTCACCATCAATTTTGATTTTGCTTTCACTGGATGTCTTCTTATAACCAATTACCATACATTTTGTTTTTTTTGTATTTAATTTAAGCTTATTTATTTTTAGCCATCTTGATACATTATCTAGTTCATTATTTAAAATATGTATTAGTTCTTCATAGTTTTCTCCAATTATATATATAAGTGTATCATCGGCAAATAGTCGTACTTTGCATTTTGAAAATATTTTCACCATGTCATTAATATAGAGTATGAACAATAGAGGTCCAAGGACTGATCCCTGTGGTACTCCTAATTTATTTTCCATTGGTTTTGAAAATTGATTATTAATTTTTGTTACCTGTATTCGGTCTTTCAAATACTCTTTTATTAATTTAATGGCTAGAGTTGAGAAACCAATTTCTTTAAGCTTTCTTATCAATATTTCTCGATCTATGGTTTCGAATGCCCTTTGAAAATCCAAGAATATTGCTAAGATAAATTTATTACTATTCATTCCTTCTTTCCATTCTTCAACGATTACATTTAACGCTGTTTCACAAGAATTATTACATCTGAATCCCGATTGTTCTTGGTATAAAATATTGTGTTCATCTAAGTATTGCAATATTTGTTCTTTTATTATTACTTCAAGTATCTGTTCATATTTCGGTAAGGTGTTTATTGGTCGAAATTCTTCACATTTTCTGGTATTTTTAACCTTTGGGACCGGTATAATGGTAGATAGTTTCCATGACTGTGGAAATTTTCCCTCTTCAATTGTCTGATTAATAATATTTAATAGAGTAGATCCAATTACTGGAAAAGCATCTTTTATCAGACTAATAGTTAATCCATCTGAACTATTTTTTGATTTAATTTTCTTTAAAATGTTAAATAAATATTCTGCAGTTATTTTTCTGAAGACCAATAATTTTTTGTTTGAGTTGTTATTATCATTTGTGGGGTTGAAAACAATGTTAGGTATTAATTTGTTAATTTGAGTGATGCTTTCTATAAAATATTTATTAAAGCTATTAGCCATGTTTTCTTCGTTTATATCTTTTGGGAAGTTTACTATTTTTATGTCGTTTTTGTTATCGCCATGTACTAATTCTTTAATGCTTTTCCAAATTTTTTTGGGATCCCCTTCTTCCGATTTTATTTTATTTTTTATGTACTCATTATGCGTTCTTTTTATGTCTTTAGAGTATTTATTTCTCATTTTTTTGTAGTTATTCCAATCCATAGTATTATTAGTAAGGCGTGCTCTATTGTAAAATGTATCTCTATCATGCTGCATTGTGCGTAGTTCTTTTGTGAACCATTTATTATTGTTTCCTTTACGTATCTTCTGTTCTGGAACTACTTCATCAATAGATTTTTTAATGTTTAATATCATCTGGTCAGCTTTTTTGTTATATTCCATTTGATTTATTTCATTCCAATCAATAGTATCTAAGGTCTGAATGAAGAGTTCTTTATTGTATCTTTTGTAATTTTTAAATGTTATTACTTGTGTTTCTTTACTGAAAATATATGCAATAAAGTGGTGTTAAAAACTACAGTTTTATACCAAGATTGATGAGATTTTACACAATTGACCCAATCTACACGCGATTTCCAAAATCCACAACTTAAAGCCGAATTTAGATACTACTTCTTGATGAAATTTTGCACAGTTGACATTCCAAATGAGAGGAAAATTACTGTCTACATCTGATTTTGAAAAACTCTGTAAAACCCAGGCAACGCCGGGGACTTTAGCTAGTTCTAATACACAAAAATATACATTCACTTAGAATAAAAGATAAAAATTACGAATACACATTATATAAGTTTTATTGTGCATGGTTATTGGAATTATTAATAAATCGATGTTGAAAAATTATTAAGAAATCGACAAATCAAAACGCCCCTGACGTCATTCGAACCCCGTGGGCAGCGCTATTGCGAAGCATTGTTGATAGATTGACGACTGTTGTGACGTCATCTAGGTTAAAATAGTTTACACTAGGCTCCAGAAATACACATCGGTACTCATGGTATTAGAAAAGTACGTATTTGAGAAAATAAGTACATATGCAGGAAGTTAGGCGTTCGACAGGACATAGGATGCTGGCGTAATATTTGTTCATCAAATTTGCAATATACATTACATAGTGCAAAAAATTGTCCTTATCTGTCGCATAATAGTGACAAAACAACAGGAAACCATTGATTATATAAATAGAGTCTACATTCCTTACAAAATCAGTGTAAAATATTGTATCCGTGAAGCAAGTAGGAAGGAGGGTGTGGCAGCTGTCGACGTCGCCCGAATCCTTCCGACCGCGAACGAGCTCAACGAACGGAGTCGCCGGTGACCGCCCGCCACGCCACAGCCCAGAGCGTTTGGGTTACGGGCGGGCTAACCCCAAATGATCCTTGAGTTTTTTTTTAACATTAAACAGTTAATTTACACGACTACTGATTATAGTAAAAACCCTATTTACCTATGAAAGGTTATACCACCTATCTTTTCCAGTACGACTTGTGCAGTATCTCAGAGTGCATGTCGGCATTTTGAAGATATCGTCAAAGACCTGTGCCCGGCGAGCGCTTGTAGGGTTCTAACTGACTGAAACCCGTGGTTTCTCAGAGCGGACGATTAACCAATGTGTGTGGCCCATACTTCGAACGCCAATGCTAGCTCTCTCTATACAGGGTGTATCGACACGTACCCGACAAACTTTAACCAGTTATTCCTTAGCACATTTGGAGTAAAAAATGTTATGGGCACTTTGCTGTCCGGTAACTTTTTTTTTTAATAATTATTTATTATTCATATTTTCACCACATGTCACCAATGTTTTATCCTTTGTCAAAGTTTGAAAACCCATCTGGCAATATTTTGTTCGAGTTTCATTGAATAATGTACGTACGTACCTACGTTGGCGCGCTTTTACAATCACAACGAAATGGCACGGCACCATTCGTCTCATTTTTAACTATTATTAATTTTTCGAAGAAAACTTCTTCTAACTGCTTTTCACTTTGTGATGGCATTATTTATTTTTTATTAAAACACAAATAACTTAGTTTACATCACTTTATTTCGATACAAAATCTCAACATGTTTCGTGAACCAAGTTCACATCATCAGGAGCACAAGTATACTAAAGTTATAATTAAAATTAGGTCTAGAAAGAAGAGGTAGAAGGAGCGGGGAGGGGTAAGAGTGGGGGAGGGTTATTCAAAGTAGGAATTAAAATGTCATTAGACGGGAAAGACCGGGTAATTGGGAAAATATTTAAAATGGGGTTTATAAAAATTTTTTGTTTATTAATAATATCTGCTTTCATATTCACGTGTTTTCTTATTTCTAAGATTTCAAAATTATTGATTTGAGATACCTTGTAACCAGAATGTAGTATTTTAAAACCTGAATTAATATCGAAAGTATGGTCGTTATTTAATAAATGATCCGCAAATTCTGATTCACAGTTTCCCTTTAAAGCCCTAAGATGTTCTTTAATTCTGATCTCAAAGTTTCTATTAGTTTTTCCTATATAAAAGGAATTACAATCATTACAGTTGAGTTTATAAACACCTGATTTTTTAGTTTGACTATCAATATCTTTATTATTAAGAATATATTTTTTTAATTTGTTATCCGTATAAAACGCCGGTTGAATAGTGAAGGGGATGTTTTTATTTATAATTTTGGAAGTATCATTATCTACAAATAGAATTCTACGCCATTGTTTGTTTATATCTTTATAAATAGGATAAATATAAAGTTTAAAGAGTTTATGTTTAATTTTTTTATTTAGTATTTCAACTATCAATTTATAAGGATAGCCGTTATTAGATGCTATTTGTTTTATGATATTTAATTCTGAGGTATAATTAGGATCCGACAAAGGAATCCAAATTAATCTATTAAGCATAGAATGGAAAGCTGCGACTTTTTGAGAAAATGGATGATTTGATGAATTATGTATGACAATATCAGTGTACGTATCTTTACGGAAAATATTAAAATCTATTTTATTACCTATTATTGTTAAATTTAAATCTAAAAAATTTTAACTCTTATCTATACCTATTTCTAATGTAAATTGAATATTTTTATGTATTTTATTTAAAAAGTTTAAGAATATGTTCAATTGTCTTTCTGTTCCTAACCAAATGCAAAAAATGTCGTCCACATATCTCTTCCAACAATATACATTTTTAAGTAACAAGGCACCGCTATTAAAAATCTTATTTTCTATTAATAATTTAGAAAATAAGATTTTTAATAGCGGTGCCTTGTTACTTAAAAATGTATATTGTTGGAAGAGATATGTGGACGACATTTTTTGCATTTGGTTAGGAACAGAAAGACAATTGAACATATTCTTAAACTTTTTAAATAAAATACATAAAAATATTCAATTTACATTAGAAATAGGTATAGATAAGAGTTTAAATTTTTTAGATTTAAATTTAACAATAATAGGTAATAAAATAGATTTTAATATTTTCCGTAAAGATACGTACACTGATATTGTCATACATAATTCATCAAATCATCCATTTTCTCAAAAAGTCGCAGCTTTCCATTCTTTGCTTAATAGATTAATTTGGATTCCTTTGTCGGATCCTAATTATACCTCAGAATTAAATATCATAAAACAAATAGCATCTAATAACGGCTATCCTTATAAATTGATAGTTGAAATACTAAATAAAAAAATTAAACATAAACTCTTTAAACTTTATATTTATCCTATTTATAAAGATATAAACAAACAATGGCGTAGAATTCTATTTGTAGATAATGATACTTCCAAAATTATAAATAAAAACATCCCCTTCACTATTCAACCGGCGTTTTATACGGATAACAAATTAAAAAAAATATATATTCTTAATAATAAAGATATTGATAGTCAAACTAAAAAATCAGGTGTTTATAAACTCAACTGTAATGATTGTAATTCCTTTTATATAGGAAAAACTAATAGAAACTTTGAGATCAGAATTAAAGAACATCTTAGGGCTTTAAAGGGAAACTGTGAATCAGAATTTGCGGATCATTTATTAAATAACGACCATACTTTCGATATTAATTCAGGTTTTAAAATACTACATTCTGGTTACAAGGTATCTCAAATCAATAATTTTGAAATCTTAGAAATAAGAAAACACGTGAATATGAAAGCAGATATTATTAATAAACAAAAATTTTTTATAAACCCCATTTTAAATATTTTCCCAATTACCCGGTCTTTCCCGTCTAATGACATTTTAATTCCTACTTTGAATAACCCTCCCCCACTCTTACCCCTCCCCGCTCCTTCTACCTCTTCTTTCTAGACCTAATTTTAATTATAACTTTAGTATACTTGTGCTCCTGATGATGTGAACTTGGTTCACGAAACATGTTGAGATTTTGTATCGAAATAAAGTGATGTAAACTAAGTTATTTGTGTTTTAATAAAAAAAAAAAAAAAAAAATAACTATTATTATTTAGTGTGTACGAAAGAGCGAGGACACTTTTGACACACTTTCTAATAACAGCTGCTGAACACGAGATACAATGCAAATGACAGTGTGTGGATTTTTTTATTTATTTTTGTTTTTAATGGAAAAAAAAATGTTACCGGACAGCAAAGCGCCCATAACATTTTTTACTCCAAATGTGCTGAGGAATAGCTGGTTAAAGTTTGTCGGGTACTTGCCGATACACCCTGTATATGTATATATCTCGATGCAGGAAACAACATTATTATAAAATATCACTCAGAACAATCTGTCAATATTAAAAAAAATGTCTCATGATTCCTAATCCTTTTGTGTGATTATGATATCTTACGACTCTGAAGAATTGAATGCTTTCTTTTTTACCTAATACCTGCCGTAAAACAACATCATATTTGTTTGTTTGGCTCAACCTGACACAAAGCAACGAAGACAAAAATATAGTGTCAATTTTAGCGATGACTACATGCCACAATAATTTTATTTTTTACAAAACCGATGATACACAAAAGAGATCACACATGTATCAAAATAGGTATCGTTGTAAATTTATTTTAAATATTCAAATGCTAACAACATACACACTAGTTGTCTCTTTCTCGCCTTGTAACATTGGCCAACCGGGTGGAAATGTAATATTACATAATATAGTCATTACAATATTACACTGTACCTACAGACAGGTCGGTCTTGTGAGGTGTCACATAAACAAATAATAATAAGTAAGGGTAAATAAGGTGAAATACTGTTTCTCAGTGACTTTTCGCAAGTTAGAGTCATTCAGTGATGGTATACCAAATTTTTTATTTCCCTAGATTTGAGATCAAAATTTCCATACAAAATTTTTTTATTTCCCCATAATTTTGACCTTTTGTAGTCAACATTTCAGAATTTCCCTAGATATTTGTGCTTTTTCCCTAAATATGTTTTATTTTCTCCTCGATTTAGGGAAATATCCCTAGACACATATTTCATAATTTCCCTAGATATTTGTGCTTATTACCTAAACATGTTTTATTTTCTTCTCGATCTAGGGAAATATCCCTAGACACATCACTCAACTCAACTCTATTTGCTCGACCTATAACTACGAAAATAATAAATTCATTTATCGACAAATTATTCTTTGTTCAAAAACCTATAAAATAGAAATAAAACATACTGACATCGTAACAAAGGTACAACTTGACACCGACTACAGCTGTACGGTCGACAACGTGAGCCCTCCTTTGGCAGCCTGCAAAATTAATTGTGTCATGCTGTAGAATGAAGATTACTTTATTATATCTTTGGTCGATATCACATCCATAGAAACACCTATATAATAATTGAAATAAAAAAAACATTTTAGTTTATTATTTTAAAAGTTTCACTCACCCGATCAGAGATGGCGACCTCCGTATTCCCGCGCTTTAGTCCGGGAGGCCTTATCACCTTGCTTGCCGGAGCGGCCGCCAGCGGTGCCGTCGTATATCCGGTCGGTATAAACCCCGCCTCCATTTCTTAGGTATGTTTCTTCGCTAGACAGAGGAAGACGACACTACTCTGCTGCACGCGAGTGAGCGGGACGGCGACATAACGGATAAAAACGGAACTAAATTTATAATGGTCACTTTGAAAGCATTTTTATGAAATTTCAATAGATGTCACTAATGATCAAATTCGTTCAAAATTTACGAGTTAGTTTGACAGATTATTTATTTTTTCACTGTTTATATTTAATTATTTGTTTGAGGTTTATTTTTACTTGTAAAAACACTTGCACTTTGATTTAAAAGCTTATTAATCTTTCACTTACACTTCTTTTTAAAGTCACCTTTCACTTTTATTTTCACTTTCCGATATTAAGTCGTATTATGGACCGATCTTGTAGCAAATCAAGTTTTTCTCGTCACTGGAATTAAAGATTATTTATTTATTTTACAAGCAATAATTGTTCGCCTGAAACACTCATCCACATTGAAAAATCTCCTGATAAAAGATACATGACGCCAACGGGACTCGAACCCGTGTCCCTTCGATTTCCGGTCGACAGCTCTGACCACTGAGCTATGGCGGCTTATCTTTTACCCGCGAAATTATTCAATATATACTAGTGTTTCATTCAACAATTACTGCTTGTTACATTTTTCACCTGAAAACAACCAACTTTATTTTATATGAGAAAGGCATTGTAAGTGCTAACTCTCTCACTAGATGGCGTCGAGACAAATTGTCTACATTTTTAGGCGAAATACTTGAACTTGTCAAATATTAATTATTATTTTTTGGTAAACTAATGTTTTTAAGACAAGATTTTTTATGCATAGCACAAAGGGTAACAATTATTACCCTTTGTGCTATGCATAAAAAATCTTGTCTTAAAAACATTAGTTTACCAAAAAATAATAATTATTTATTTAATTTACACAATTCACTTTCAATATTATTTCGAATATTATAAGGGTTAGTCGGCGCAGTATTGGGTTTGTGTGTATTATCGAGTTGAGAGAACTTGTATTTGTGTCGGCAGCATAAATATTTACCTATGTATATCGTAATAATAGCACGTCATGTCGGTTGCCTTGCGTTCGATCACATTTTAATTTGTTTACGATGTGTTTTGAGTTTACACACCTGAGGAGAGCATGAGCTAATAGATAACGGACAAATAAAATTAATATGCATGTATGTAAAAGAAAACAAACACAAAAAAATGTAATGGCACCAATTACTAATAACGGTAATTCAAGGTTTATCTAGGATTTTTATCGTTTTTCAGGCTATTTACGACTTTTATTTTTATGAAAATTGTCGTTGTTTTTGTATTAGGGCCCCTAGCACTAGCACAATTTAAGGTTTTATCGACAATATTGTTTATTTTTCTCGTTATCGGCAACGACTGCAGATCGCAAACGAAAATCAACAATCTCTTTAATTTAATCGCCGTGAACCACATAGTTTGTTCGTTGTCGGTTTGCGATCTGCGGTCGTGCTCAGGAGGGTTAACCATAAATAAACCACCCGTGTTAACAAATAACCAATATTATAATCAACCTAACCTAACTTAATCAACATTGTCGAAAACGTGTATCGATATTGTCGGCAGCTTATCGACAGCGAAAATCAATTTAATCGCCGTGAACGATAGTTTTTTTTCCGTTGGCGGTTTGCGATCTGCGGTCGTACACGAGAGTGTTAACAAATAACCAATATTGTCGATAAAGAGTTTATTGATATTGTCGGCAGCTTATCGACTACAAAGCGCTAACGAACAAACAAGTGCTAAAGTGGGATAAATTGAGCATATTTGCATGTGCATAGAAGTGTCCGTTGTTTTTGTTCGTTGGCGATCTGAAGTCGTGCTCAGGATCATTGATAAATAGCCGACATTTTAGATAAAACATTATTGATGGCCACGGAAAATAGGTTTAAAAATTATCCATTCTTACCCCTACCACTGATATTTTAATAAATAATAAAATTTAGATGATTTATTTATTTAACAGCGCTGTTTTGTAAAAAAAATGCCCTTAGGGGCGTTCATCTGTGATCAAACTAGAAAATACAGAGAATAAGTAGTGATTGTTCCAACAAAGCCTACGTCTAGGGATTTATTTTTTGCGTTGGTATCCCCATCGGTGGCAAACAACGCTACCGACTGCAAAGTTAGTCGCGTCAAGCTGTCACTTTAACTGCATCTAATTTAGGTTGGAACAAAAATATGATAACATGGTACATTAATATTATCAAACAAAGAACCGCGGTCATTCGCTTATCTAGTCACTTCTTATCGGTTCGAGATACTTCAAGATTTAACCTTTTTTCCCATCTCTACTGTTGATATTATGTGACTAGATTATTCAGAGTTTGACTGTTGCATTGAAATGAAATTAATAAGTTGGCGTTCTTTGCTTCGAAAAAAAATGGTTTGATTTTTTAAATCGTTAAAATCAAAACGGTCAGAATTTGACAAAAACGTAATGACCGATACTGGTCCCGAACACAACACTTCTTCTATAACAAACATTGGCCGATGTGACGTCACAGACGTTATCGTTTTGGCGGAAAATCGACAAAATATGCATAATTTTAACCGCTGAAGAAATGTTATTCGTAAACGTAAAAATATATATTTTTTGGATGAGATAAATAGTTAAGGCGATGCACTCGTGTAATATTTTGAATCGAGCCGCCATCAATAACACTCCTTACGTAGATGGCGGTAAGGCTTAAATTCCCGCTTGACACCATACAACTGTTTTGATTTAGGCAAGAAAAAAACATGGATAAAAAGTGACTTTTATTTTATTTTGTGGATGTTCAGGCATAAATATTTAAATGTTTTCCGATCATTTTATAAATAACTTAATTTGCCACATTATACAATAAAACCATAACCGAAAATGGGTTCGTAAGTAGGAAATTAAAGCAGTTTTCATAGGCCTTATAAATTATTTTTTTCTGGGCTTATAAAAAGACTTACGTAAAAAATACTCGATTATTTCAAAGGCCAAGATGTATTATACTCGCGGTATTTATTTAAAGCACGTGAAACATTTCTAGACGACCAAATTTTCAAACCAAAAACACATGATTTTGCATTGCTAAGTAGTGCATCACCTTAAAATACTATCACTGGGTCTGTGCAGTTTGAACTCCTGAACAGTTTATTGTTATTTCTTACTTTCAATAGGCCCACCCAGTGAATTCCATATCATCTGTTGACATATCTTTTGTTGACACTACGTAATGTGGCTGCGTTGCTGATAAGAATTTTTAATAGTCTATTGTTAAGCCGACAGTGATAAGAGGGGATAAAGCGTTTCGTCGGTAGCCGCAGAGTTTAAATTAAAACATTATTATGTAACTGAACCAGTTCAACGACCAACGCAGCAATATTCATTTGTTATTATGAGCAATAATTACTAGCCTGAAGCACAAATAAATACAAATTGAAAAAATCTTACAAGAAGAAATAAATGCCGCCGACGGGAATTGAAACCGTACCCTTCTCATTGCCGGTCAGGTGCACTGAGCCAATGTGCTACGTTGGCTTATTTTAACCGTCAAATTAATCAATAAATACTAGTATTTTATTCAACAATGATTGCTTATTCCTTGTCTTGTAGACATATATTTATCTTAAATAAAAAAAATGTTAGTTTGTATCTATTAATTTTTAGCATAAATCCCTTCAAAAGCGCTGCCTGTATTTTCTCACGAAGAAAAGGCCACCTACACAGACATAGGATATGTCTATGGCCACCTAGTATACAGTACACTCGAATAAGTATAAGGCGGTGCACTTCGTAAAAGTCCTCGAAACTAGAAAAAAATAACGTACTCCTTGTGGCGCTGCCGGCGATATTACCACGACGTCCGACTGTTACCGATTTATGCAACAGCAAAAAACATCACCAGAAAGCTTGTTTTATTCTATTTTGTAAAGCGACTATTAAAAATGATTTCCGGTCACACTCTAAACAACTCAATATGTAACATTATACAATAAAACAAATCAGAAAAAAGTTTCGATATTTCACTTCAAAGCAATTTTACAGGTTATGTCACTTTATTTTTTTTTGACTGTCCAAAAAAATTCAGGGTTACAACAAAAGCCAAGATGTGATAATTCCACTCGCGGTATTTAATTGAGGCGTCTACAATGTTTCTGGTAGATCAAATTTTCACACAAAACATACGTTGCATTGTATTGCCTTACCGAATTTCTATATAATTATGAAATCCTCATTCATTTTGTGCCTCTCAGGGCTAACGTGATGGCTTTATTATGAAATATTTTAAATATTAAGCTTTTTCAGTGGCAAAGTGACACCAAAAGTACCTGACCACGAACTGATAGTTCAATAATAAGAACAAAAATACTTTACACGCGAACTATTTAAAAACACGTAATACGGACTAGCTACTAGGTCAAAGGCTGCCTTTACACTAGTTAATAAAATGTATAAACTTATGTAAGTTTTTCATAAGTTACTAACAGGAGCGTTTATACTTATACTATATGCATTCAACTTATGCTAATTAATGCTCACGGAAGTTGTTCTGATGTTTGACTTACGGAATTGCTCACAGCGACCGCTAAACCCGTATTTGAGGTAAGATGGCTTCATGTCAACAACGGGGATTGTCGAAAGGAAGCCATCTTAAAACCGGGTACCGCCGCCCCTAGAACCATTCATTGGATAACCAATACACCATTCATTGGATAACCAATACCTCTGGCATAGGTCACCCCAAGTGGTCGGCTACATTTGGTGATTTAGCAGGAGTGCCCGGGTTCATCGGTCACCACTGTCCAAAACTTCTATTCCAAAGTGTTGTAATAGAAGTCGGCTTGAGAGTAACCATTCTCTACGCGATTTTGTTCCGTTAACGGTGGAATTGAATGGAATTCTTTAATTTTATCCGATTGTCAGCAGCCGAATTCGAATTCAAATGAGTCATATTTCAACAGAAACATTGAGATAATTATAAAGGATTGGACCGATAATTAATAACAAGGATGCTCATTTTTAGAAAATAAATTATATCTCTTCAGTTTTTGGAATCTTCCGTCTACGTTTTCGTAAGTTTCTTGTGCTTATTTGAGTTTTATCTAATGTTATTTTATATATTGTTTTCGGGAGATAATAACGTACTTTATCCACTTATCCTAATCAGATTTTAGCTCATATAATAAAAATGCTAGTTTTTATAGAAAAATAAATCCTTCGAAAACCTATCTTTTAATTTTTTATATCTCGCATCGGCGCGTTTAGGTACCATTTCTTACGGTAAGCGTCCCAACATATCAAACTGATTTCATAAGCTGCGAGAAGGCTGTACGTTCACGCGAACCTGTTGGAAAGATTAGACTTGTCAAAAACTTAGGCCTCTTACGACTTCTGTAACTTGCTATAAATTACAGTAAGAGACTTTTTAGTGTCGTTTATATTGGTAATTTTGTCACAAGTCTCTTACGTAAAAAACTTACGCGTGTAAAGGCAGCTTTACACTATGAACATTGATTTTCACAAATGGGGCGAGGTAACTATTAACTATGTGTATGCACTAGTATTCGAGTGTCTGACGTGCTTTGCAATAAATGAATATAAAAAACAGCGTGATCGTGGCAAAGGGGAATTGTCCATATTTACAAAAAATTCAACTGTGTCAAAAATAACTACTCGTAAATACTAACAAAAATAATATACTTCAAATACGTGACTGGTTGCGTCGTAGTACTGTTTTATCTCGAACGTTTTGCATTTCGTCTGTCTGTAAATTTGTTTGTACGTTACGTTTCCGTTTCAAGGTGCTGGCCGTTTTCATGGTTCAGTAAAGATTATTTTTTTAAATGTGAAATTGTGTTTTTTATTTGAACTTTCTTATTGGCATTTTTTTCAATATTATCTGCCAGTAGTTTGAAAATAGAATTGTCACTGAGATAGTGACGTATTTTTGGAGAAATTGCATAATTACGTGCTTGAAATTTAAAAAGATTTAACATACAAAACATGGTTTACAATTAATCAGGCAAGTATTTAAGTACCTACTTACGGATCTTTTGGATGTGATTTATTAAGTAAGAAAAATACGAAACATGCATTTTGCAGGCGAGGTCTCATGTTAACAACATTCAAAAATCAGTAATTCCTACCCGAATTCGCCCGAGTTTCAAACGATTTTTCTTACTGAACAATAGATAAATAGGAACCGACAATGCCAAATATTCTGACTTTTTGACAGATAATTTAATATAAAAACTTCACATCTGATAATGGAAATGTGAGCAAAAAAAAATTGAGATAAACTAGAAATTTCAAACAGATAAGGCTGTGCAAAGTTCATGACTCCATAACCCATTCTAGAGGATATTATGAACGCACACATTTCACACGCGAAACGTCTCAAAATTATTGCTTCTAAAAATAATATACGGTTAGCTTAATGCTAAATCACTATTTTGATTAATCTTTATAATGAATTGGTGAACATTATGAATACCAAAAAATATGTTTTAGATAAATTGAAGGTTTTCCTATCGTTTCGCTTGAGTAGAATACAAATAAAAAAATAAATTACTCAAAAAAAAAACATAAATGTAAACTGCAAAAAAAATTTTTTTTTCAATAGAATTGTACGAACGCATAAAACAACTTAAAAAAATACAGTATTATAGCTAAGATTATCTGTGACAGTTTCACTTGATTAACTTTTTTGCTTTCTTATAAAATAAATAAAAACCAGTTTTGTACTTGAAATTGAACGTTTCTAGACTCCGTTTGTCAAGCGATTTTAGTGCCTATTACCTATAATATAAGGTATACCAAGAATATACACATTTTGGCTTGTAGCTTCCTCTTAAAACCCAAGGCCAAAATTTGATTAAAAATCACGACATATTTTCGTAGTTCGCATTCGACAGATAACGCAGAAAAGACTACAGAAGAGAACTATACCAATCTATTTCTAAATAATGATTCGTAATCATCCATCTAATCAGACACTGTACAGGCTAAGAGGGAAGCTGTGGTCCGATCCATCATAGGGAGATAAACATCCAAATCTGAAACAAGAGAAAAGGTTTTATTAGATACAAAATTCAAACGCTGTTTGCTTTATCAAACACAACACATTTTTTGTAGATAGCGCAAGTTTTGCTTTTTTTACATTAGTACCACAAAGAAGGCTACGATCTAACAGGACCGGTGACCACATAACTCATCAAAATGTCAATTCAACAATCAACCTTTAAAAAGTGATATAAAGTCATGAAAAGTGATATAAAGTTATGAAAAGTGATGAAACCAAACCTAGGTTAAATAGCTTAGGTTTATAGGTTAGTTTTTCATCGCTTTTAAAGACTTTATATCGCTTTTTAAAAGTGTGTTGAATTGTCACTTTATTTGAGTTATCACGGAACCGTCATATTTTAAATGTATTTATTAATAAATTCATCATTAACACATCTGCCCTTATGATGGACACTGTAATGCTGTCCGAAACGTTGGCTAAGGAAGGAGGTAGCGCAACACGACATAATACCCCAAAATTAAATCACTATAAAACTTTTGGCCGTGAAAATCTCAAATCATACCTATAATACGTATCAAATTATACCAATTATTTTATATAAGACAAAAATTTGAATGAAGTTTAATCATGGTTGGTCTAGCCCAGTCATTCCCATACATCATTCATTATTTTTTCCCTAGATAGCTGTAATGATGTTGAGCAAAAGTGGTGTTACATTTTTGTTTTGGAAATATATGTTTTTGACGAGTACGAATTTCAGTTAAAAAGCTGCGATTTTGTTTTTCTTTTATTATTTGAGTTATTATGTTTTTTTTGGACAAGATCATTAAATTTTAATACTATAAAATTCTTCAAAAATTTGTAAAGTTAGTAGACTTAGAAAGTTAATAAAGTCGTGAAAATCTCGAAACATTCAAATTATCTGTCGATAATTTTGTGGGGAATAAATTATTACGAAATTCCATAGCCACCCCCCACCCCGTGGATTTTGTGGGGGTTATTAGTGTCTTCTCTGAAATTCTCTAGACCCCCCCCACGGATTCAAAAATATTAATAATAGATATAGACGGCCGGCGTGGTCTAGTGGTATACGCTTTTGACTACAGATCCGAAGGTCGCGGGTTCGAACCCGGCGTGCGCAAATAAATTTTATTTGATTAATTTGTGTTATTTCACAATTAATTAAATAAAAATAATATATAGTATATTTGCGGCACGTTCCAGAGTGGAAGATACTCTCAGTATCGCCCTGGTGTAAGACCACCATTCAGTATTGAAACGTTGCTTGAAATGGCTTTAGCCGTGTTTGGTGACCAGATCTGAATAGCCAGGTACTTCCCCACCTTCCTCTTCCCCATCTCCCTCCCCTCCCCAATACCCTCAGCCTCACAACATACCCCAATTGGGGATACCATAGTCTCACTGGCTCCAGACGGGAGCAGTTGGGACTCTTGTGCGGTATTACTGTAAAAAAAATATATATATATATATTGTGGGGAACCCAGTACTGAGCAATTTACAAAGCCGGAGTCTACCCAAAACAGAAAAATCGGCACGTGGTCTACGGGACAAAAAAGTTTGGGGACCTCTGGTCGCTCTGGATGTATACAAGAATATACTTTATGGTAACATTTTCACATTCGAATTTAGTTTTAAAAAATTGTAAAAACATAGAGTATGATTTTTTTAAACAGTGTTAGGAAGTCATGTATTCTTTTAAAAAAGCTCATCCCTTTTCAATTTTATCCAATATTGAACACGGATAGTAAACAGGGATAAAGTATTATTTGAATTTATATCGTTGTATATTTTAGGAGCGATGAACCAGAACTGTCGCTGAGCGAATGCGGTTGCATACCAGAGGTGGCCAAACCCACCACTTGCGATCTGTACAGGGCCAGCCGTCGTGTACTATTTAAGTATCTGCGGGCATTTTACAGTAAAGTATGCCCTGCCCAGCTTCTGAGAGGTTAACTTTTAACTATATCTTTGATGGAGCCCACGTGCCAGAGCTGGTCACTTTGGATATAGCGAGCATGTCAATGGAAGGTTAGTTAGGAAGATTGCTTCGGTTGAAGAGAGTAGATTATCAAATCGATCCCTTTATGGGGGTGACAGATTACGCTATAAGTTCAAAGCGTTTTATATAACTCTATATTCCTCGCCATAAAATCCCATACACACCTGTCAGACAAAAAAAGATGATGTGTTATAAGAGTGTGTGTGTGTGTGTGTGTGTGTGGCGACGATATGCGCCGTGATCTGCTAACCAGGCTATATTTGACAATTATGCGACCCCCTCTCCTGCATAACAATTTACAGAGCGTCGTAATCACGCGGGTGTCATCTGTCAAAATGACAGATCCCATACAAAGAAATGATATTCCGCGGCAGTTCCCCAATTGATCAGATCCCCTCTCCTGGGGAAGATTATGACGTAGCGTGTCACCCCAACATATAATACGTATATGCCACTCCCAAATTATGCGCGCATAATATAGCGTAATGTGTCTAAGGCTGAAGTCGGAACATCGTAAGTATATAAGCTAATTAATGTTCATAGCAATGTGGATCGTGAAAGACTTGTCATTCTGAAATACGGGTTGCATTACTGCAAAGTTTGAAAAACCCCGTATAATAATTAGAAATGGATAGAGTGAGTCACCTAGAGCTAGAACGAGATTAACAGCATTTTGAAAGTCAATATCTCTGGTGGTGAGTGCAACAATCCCGCGACATTGAGGGGCATACGCCATCAGATCAGGTACAAGTTCTGTGTTCTGTAGCAACTCTTGAAAAACCGGTCAGCAGGCAGATATTGTCAGCAGTCTATGTGTATAGACATTGCTAACTTTTACCTAGACAGTTTTATGTAACAATTCGTTTAGTACAATACCTACTGGGCCAATGCCAGATTTGTATATCGTTCTGAAATTAAGTTTTTTTATCGATATCTTGGCGTAAAAAACGCCGAGACAATATTTAGATTACGTACATTAGATACGTCATAGTTTCATCAATCTAGAGCACCTGACAGGTATTCTTAGATTTCAAATAAGGAATGTTTTAGAGTTCTTTCCGTACCTAAATCAAATTAACAAAAACTGACATAGGCACTTCTAACATTACGCCCCCCCTCATTCCGAATTTCTACCGATTTATAACAATTTTTGGTTTTAAAAAAAATATATATATATACAATAATCTCCCTTCCGAATTGCGCTGTATTACGAACCAACAAGAACAAATAAATAAAATCAAACTTTTTTTCCAAAAAAACTTATATTAAAAAAATATATATATCAAACTTTAAAATCAAACTTTTTTTCCAAAAAAACTTATATTAAAAAATATATATATTATAACATTGAATCTAAGTAAGAATCGTGGCTCCCTTATCAGGCACAAGAGCTCCTCTTTTCTGATAAGGTATACATGACCAATTATGAACCTTAATATTATTTTCTGCAAAATATGTATTAATGTAACTTATATGATATATATATTAAAATAATAAAAAAAAATAAAAAAAATAAAAAAATAATAATAATATGTTACCTCCCACACATACAAGATGGAATATATTATTTCACAACAATAACTTAGAATTCTGTTATGGAGAGGGTACAAAGGTTGGGCAATGAATTTATGGATGTCGCTGATATTTTCGGTTTAAATCTAGACACTTTCAAAGCCAAATTACTTCAGCACTTTTTTTAAGTTAGTGTGATTATAAAACTTTTCAAGTTTATTACCTTTCGTGCTTTATTTATTTTTATTTGTGACTAGCAGAGACAAGGGGCTGTAAGGCGTAAGAATATACAATAAGAGACGAGAGAAGCGAAGGTGCGAGAAGATGCAAATATATGCAAGGAGATCCAAAGCGAGCCAAGACGACGCAAGAAGAGCCAACAGAAACTGGAAGGAGCAAGAAGAGACGAGATAAACCAGGAAGAGCCAAAAAGAGGCAAGGAAATGTAAGAAGAGTCATTCTTGCCTCGAAGACATAAAAAATGTAAAATATAAAAACTTTAAATTGTTGGATAATCATGGAGTCGGTTTTTTAAGAATTATTTTAATGAATCTTCTTTGAAATTCTTCCAGTGGGGCTAGTATGCTCCTCCCCCCCATCCTATTATTCCGTATTGGATAATAGATGGGCTAGCGCATACTAAACCTTCTGGAGCTTTGGTTTTTGGAGGGTGTTTCTCAATTTAAGGAAAATGTGGTAAATTTTACGTATTTAAAAAAATATTTTGTTCAATATGTTCTGTCCATTCAATGTGTTTATCTACTAGTAAGCCTAAATATTTAATGACATTCTTTTTTGTCAGTATTGAGTATTTTTTGTCAATTCTTATCCTAATCTTGCGTAATAGAATCGTTAATTAAAGTTACATAGTTTATAGGCTAATGTGAACAACAGTTTCATACTTTTTTTATTCAATTGATTTGGAGGATATTGGCAGATCATCTATTTTTATTTCACTTACTTAAATTCCATGTTACCTACGTTTCGTAAACTCTTATGTTACCTATATTTTGTTAACCTATGCATTGTTAAATCTTATATTTTATGTAATCTGTATATTCTTATATATTACGTAAACTCTTTATTTTTATTGTATTTCAAAAAATTGCATTGTATGTAAAAGCCCCATGGGCGTTTCAATGAAATAAATAAATTTTGGCGAGTTGCAATTGTCAGAATATTTTTTACGATATGAATAATAATTTTTAATTTTAGAATGTATTGTTGAAAGGTTTTGTCCGTTAGTGTGAGTTTAAGGATAGGTAATTGTCACCCAACCATTGTTTTAACCCGTTTATTTCTACATTTGCGATTCGATATGCTTCTTCCCAGGTTTTTTTTAGGTGCATCGCGTTCTAATAATTCAATCTGATTTATTTTATCTACACCCGTGTAGAACAAACATTACAAAAAATTCCCCAATTCCTCGTATATGTGCACAATACAGGGTGTCCGGAAACTCGTAGTACAAGCGGGAAACTGGTGAATCTACATCACATTTGGAGTCGATTTTGTAGTATATTTTTTTTTTGATTTGAGCTTTCGTTATCGAGTAAATCGAGTTAGAAGTTCATTTTTTTTTTTTTTTTTTTTTTTAAATCAAATTCTTATAAATTATTACTGAAAATCAAAGTACCCAACTAATTAAAACTATTTGAAAGTAAAACAAATGAAGAAACTCGGATTTTAAGCATTATTTTGAAATCACCCTTCATTTAATCCGGTGTAATCATAAAATATTTCTGCTAAGCAGGGTTAAAAGATCTGTTGTTCAACCCTAAACACCAGAAAAAACTTTAACCCAAAAATAGCCGAAAAATATTTTTTTTTGGTTTTTTTTTTTTTTTGTGAAAATGCTCAAATCAAAAAACTTTATGTTTTTTTGGGTTCCCCATGTGGTGTAGATTCTCCAGTTTCCCGCTTGTACTACGAGTTTCCGGACACCGTGTATAATACAAAATTTTAAAGCATTGACATTTTTGGTAATAACTTAAAGAAATATCGATATGAAGTAATGCGTACGATCGATTATTAATATGAGAGTATGGAATGTATCGGGAGCATCTCCTATCCTCTTCCTATTTTCCTCTTCCTCTCCCCTTCCTTTAACACCAAATTAATTTTAAGATATTAAAACTTCATTTCCAATTAACTCTAGCATAAGAAACTTCTGTGGCTTGACTTTAGTTAACTTGTATATTTATATATATCATTGTATATTATGTAAAAGCTGTTTGTTTCTTACAAAATAAATAAATAATAGTGAAACAAGTTTCGACGGGATATTAGTTTGCAATAGCTCCTCTAATTGTAGCTCTATGGGATAACAATGCCTTCGTTGTAAAATATATTTTAGAATATAATTCAGATTTACGTAAAAGCCAGGCTAGGCGATAAAGCTGTAAAAACGGATTTCCAATTATTTCAATAAACCACTTTGATCGGCTGAATTCGATTTTATTACCTAATTTAAATATGTAGTATAAACTGTAGTAGACGGGTGGTACTTAAATTTACGGCGGAATATAAATGATAGATTTTTAAAATAAATTTTACGCTTTTTACAATTTTTGCGCATCGCTAAATATCCTCCATTACGGTCGAATAATTTTATTGTACCACTAGCTGACGTGTACCAGACGTTGCTCGGGGACCTTTTTAAGATGTACAATTAATTATTAAATTATTTTGATGTATCTCGTAAGGTTTTGCCAGCGTTAGCAATGTAAGCGCCATTTCTTTTTTTACGACTTGATTACAAAATATCGACTTTTCTCTACTTTCTATAAATATAATGATAGTATATATTTCTATAAACCTTCCGGAAGAAATTCTTTGAATGATAGTGACAACTCTATCAAAATCCGTAGGGTAGTTTAGAAGAACTAAGCGAAACAGACAGACGCGGATAGTGACCTTTTTTAATACTATTTCTATTTGATTGGGTTTGCTCGAGGTTCATATTTTAATTAATTCCGACGACTTCGTAACGGTAGACCGATCCCTAGTGATGTAATTTATTTTTATTTAAGATTAATAAAAACAGTACAATTAAAATATTTTATATAAAACGTTGAAAATTTATTAAACACTTTTAAACTATAAAGTTAGCGGTAAACACCATATTTTATTTTTCTAGACGATGATTTAGTAACTCCCCGAGGGATTCTCTTGAAACATTTGAAATTTTTATCTGAAAAACCTTCATCAGAAATTATTAAAATAAACCCTACGGAAAGATCAATTTCCTAGGCCCGCTAGGGCAAATTCGACCGTAGGTCCGTCCATTACGCCGGGCCGCGCGCCGAATATTGTTTTTACACGACTTCATCACTTACGTCGTTAAGATTCCCACTTCATTTTAGAGATTTGCTAGGAAAAATTCAACCGTCGGTATGTCCAATCAAAACCTCCTAGATCACAAGGCCGGGACACTGAATAGAAACAGCTTCCTAACTTGTATGGGAACCTCCAAAAAATGTTTTTTATTATATATTTTTTTTTAAATTAACTAAAAAATTTAAAAATGTTTTAATAAATACGAATAAATTGAATAAAAAATTTTAAACGAAAATATTTGCAGAAACTCGTACAAGTTAGGAGGCTGCTTTGAATGAGTGTCCCGGCCTTGTGATCTAGGAGGTTTTGGTCCAATACACCAGAGCCGCACCTGGCATATTTTTGTGCGTGGCCTCTTCACTTACATCGTTAGGATTCCGACTTTATTTTAGGGTATCGTCACTTCTTAAATTTACGTACCAAAACAAAGGTGACTAGTTTGGGTCGAAATTTGTAATAATTGCAAAACCGCGTTTGTATGTTTTATGTAAAACTAGTTTCGAAATATTCCTCCTGTTTTGAAGAACAAGTGTGAAAACTTTCGTCAATCGCGGAATAAAACTGTTGATTAGTATACAAATAAAATCCACGCTGCACGACCCGGTGCCCATAATAATTGTAAAACATTACAATTGAATATGTAAAGAAATAATAAATAAATAAAATTTCACCAAAAACTACCACCAAAATTGCCTACGATATCATAAAAATCATAAAAAATCTAATTCTTTTATGGTATATAGATAAAACAAATAAATATAGATTTAAAAAAAAAAAATTATGCTCTTTCCAATTGTTGCGCATCGCTAAATATCCCCAGTTACGGTCGAAGAATTTTATTGAACCATTTATATTTGTTTGATTGATATTTGTTTGGGTTTGTTCTAGGCTCACATTTAATTAATTGATTCTGCCCTACCCTTTCAATAAAAAAATAATACAATTTGAGAATTTTAAAACAATTTTTTGTGTGAAAAGCGAGCGTGTTCCTCTTAATACTTACCTGGATTAATATATCACGTGGCGTCCAAGAAAAAAATAAATTTTAGGCTTCCTCATATAACCATAATATCCATTTGGTCATTAATCAAAATACATTCTCCAGTGCAGCATCGGGATGTTGAACGGCACGAAGAAATCATTTCATTTTTAATCTGTTCAAGATTAATTAACATAATTGATTAAAAACATGTAGATAAGTCATGCAGTACGCACTCAATGCGATTGTGAGAAAGAAACAATGAACGATTGTCACGTTCATATACAAAAGGCCTTGGAGATAAGAATGATGTTATAAGCTGGGTTCATTGATTAACGTAAAGGTTTTAATAAAGTATATTTAGGCCCGGTATATCAGTCGGTCCGTATCCTCGCTATATGCCACAATCCTCACTCAAATTTAAGCGGGCTAAATAGGAATACTTCTTATTTTATACGTCGAGGCGCTAGTAGTAATAAATGTCAAATATGAAGTTTACGTGATTAATTACGTACTCCATCTCACCGAAAAATATGTAAATTGCCTGATTTTATCAGTATGGACTATTATATTCACCGAGCGATGAGGGATGTTATTAATTGATAATCATATTTTCAGGAATAGTGACTCCATCAAACAAATAATATTTAAAATTCAATCAGCATTATGCTGATTGAAGTGGGAAACTTTATCAAAAAATCAACTCGCTAATTAATGCCGTCTGAAACATTCAACATTTTGAAAACTCTCGATCTTCCGGACAGTAGAGAGCACAGCTGTACCAATCACGTAGACATTAATTTGGTGTTACATAGAAAAATTAAGCACATTTCTTTATTAAAATCAAAGACAACACGTGTTACTGATATCTAGGCTTCCGACCTGTATACGGATTACGTTCAAAGCCTCGCTAAGCTCGACATTCCAACCAAGCCTAGCTTTAAATCAACCGATATACCGGGTCTATGCCGTACGAGGGGCCGATGGTGAATAGATTTTTCAGTCACAGAGAGAATGTTTTTTTATGTCATTAAATGATAGTGGCGTTCATAGTGTTTAGTGACCTCAATTAGGTACTTTTCAATCAACCTTATCCCTGTCTCCTCTACTGACTTTTAACATACCCCAATTGGCCATGTCAAGGTACCAAAGACTATTTTAAGTAAAAAAAGTATATTAAAGTTACTCAAACGTCCATACACAGTTCATAAGAAGACATTAGAATTGTCATCTTCAAACGAAACAGCTTATTATCGTTATTCCTTTTTAAGTTATTATGCCCTGTTGGGCTTCCTCCTTCGGACAGATTGTAAATTGTTATGATATATATACCAAGAACTTGACGGTTTCACCAAAACTAAACACCAAAACCACATTCAATAACTGTTAACTTCTAATAACATAAACTTAATACTATTCTTATTATATTTATTTTACATTTTTTTTTATTCTCTTTTCGTCTTTATTGCTTCATTAAGTTCACTTCTTGTAATATCTATTCTTTTCTTTTCTTATCACTACATTGTTAGTTGGTATATGTATATACTATTATATTATAGAGGGTCAAATTAAAGTAAGTATAATGTAGTTTCTTAACAGTAGGCCGTGAGGCCGCAAAAGGTTAAATTTTAGTTAAAAAAATGAAACGTACTGTGAAAACTGGAACACCATTTTATTCAGCTTAGTTGCAACACTTTCGAATTATTGACATTCCCCTCCTGTTCAGAGGTAGTATCATATAAACAATCCCATTTCGACAACAACGTTTAACCACCGTACGCGTAGATTAATAGTAATATGTTGCTTATTTTTATAGCGCTGTTTTATTGTGAAAAATCACTATTAACGGCGCTGCATAAATAAATACACATATATATATATATACATAATAGTGTAGTGAACATAATGCATTGTGTGCCAAGACCGAGGTGCTTGAATTTTTTTTATACGAATATCGCAATTGCTCCCAACCATCTGGAGCCAGTGAGACTATGGCATCCCCAAAATTGGGTATGTTGTGAGGCTGTGGGTAGTTGCGAGGGGAAGGAGGTGGGGAAGAGGATGGTAAGGAAGTAAAAAGGAAAAAAAGTAGCAATGCTTCACTAGAATGACGAATTTAAGGAAATGAGTTTTAAAGTGAGTTTTTTGTTTGGATTACCTGTAAACTATATGTACGAGCATAGACATAAATAATATTGAAAAAATCGCCTATTCGTTTTGATTTTTATTTCATCGATGCATGCAAGTCAGATCAGACTAATCTTATCCAAAGATAATATGAAAATGTATCTACATATATTCATGGTCAAGCCGTTATACGATGATAATGGCGAGCCTTATTGAGCTGCAGTCAACTGATTTCAACACGCTCCTTAGGATTGTCTCCAAATGCACGTCCTGTTAATATTCTAATATGATCACTGATGTATTTTTAGTCTATATAGTATAATCCTTGCGTGGAGGTAAAACCGTATAGTACACCTCTATCATGGTACTGTTTTAATTTTCAACTCGACCATTTTGCATTTCGTCTGAATGTAAACTTGTTTGTACGTTCCGTTTCGAGATGGTGGCCGTTTTAATGGCTCAGCAAAGATTTCCGAAGAAAAGAAAACCGACTTCCCGACATCCAATCGAGCTGAAATCGGATGACATTACAGCAGTTAATATATGAAATAAAAGTCGGTTTTACCTGATCGACATTCGGCGAGGTTGGTATGATTATCTACTCCAGTCTCTGGGAAGGAAGGTTCAACCCTCAGTCAAATCAAGATTATATATATATATATTCGTTATGTTTTAAAAGATGATTTTAAAATAGATGCATTGTAGTAAAAAAAACTTTGTATTTTATGGGTTATCGTGAAATTGTCTATTTATTTGTACTTTCTTATTCGCATTTTTATTGAACTAGGAATCGAACCAGGGATCTCTTGTCTTCAAAGGAAGTAAAAAAGAAAAAGTAGTTCCTGAATATTCAATTAGACTTTTGAAAAGTCAAGGAATCCCATAAAATAAAAATCAAATATGTTTTTCAGAGACACTATATAGGTTACGAACAATTTTTTTTGAAACTTTGTTTCTATTAAAAAAGATGGATGCCAAAAATATGGGAAAAAATAGTTGCAAGATGATATTGTTAATTCTGAATTTGAAATATGAGATCGACAAATATGACGCTTAATAAATATCTCCCAATGGTCAAGTAGCTTAAGACGCCTCTCCCGGTAAGACAAGAGATCCTGGGTTCTTTTCATTTATGTGTCTTGTTCTGTTTCATGTAGATTTATTACTATTATCTTCTTCTTCAATGATAAAATAACTATTGCTTAATTTATTTTTTTACATTTTTATGTAAAAAAAATGATTTACAAGATTATTATTGCAATCAATTTTTGCAATAATTAATCGATTGGAAGAATGAGATTATTGAATGAATAATTTCATTTGAAGTGATGCATATATTATGTTCATGTTGATCCAAAAATAGTGATGCAGGAAAAATTTAATTCGAAACAATGACCTTTACAAGGATAACTTGTTGTGACCACTTGAATGAGTCACGGTGCGGTTCTAACAGGGACGAGCGAAAAATCAATATAATCATTTGATTATGCATTTGATGTTGAATAAGCAAGACGGACAAAGTGACCTCATAATTTCATGAAGAGATAATGACCATAAAAACACATAAAAAATAAATAATACATCTATTTTTATCTTTCAGGACATTTATCGGACCGGCTACTAGTCAATTTCAGAGAAATGAGTGTGTGTGCGTGTGTGCCACCGAAATCTTTGATAGAATGCATTGTCAGCGACAACGAGACTATGTGTCGAGTTTCAGCTCGATTGGATGTCCGGAAATGGGTTAATTTCCGCTAGATGCAATCACGCGGACATACACGCATTTCTCTGAAATAGGATGACATTACAGCCGTTAATATACGAAATAAATGTCGTTCCTACTCGATCGGCGTTTATTATTAGTAACTAGCTGTACCCCACCACGAATTGCCGTGGCTCAGTCTATGTTGCTTTTACGTCCAAAACGTTTTTCAAAAAAAGCATAATCTCTTACCTGTCACAGGAGACATCTATATAATAAAGGTATATAAAAACACGCGTAATCGAATGCAACGTTTTGTCAAAATTTCAAAGCAATAGTTAAAGAACTATCGGAGATTTAAGATATATAAGATTTAAGAGATTTTGAAGAAACGAACATAAACATTTTTATTTATATAGATAGATAGATGGATAGACTACGACAGTAAAAATAAAATATCTATTAAGTGAATTTCATAAATTTCAAAAGGTTTGAGTTAATCCATATTTAATCCTATCAAAAGAAAATATCTGTTTTAAAAAATTATAAAAAAGTCGATACCTACGAAAAAACGATCATTGCGAAATGGATAAATTGATTTAGTATCTATGTTACATTTGTATGCAAATTTCTCGTCCTTGTTGCACAAAATACCAGCTGATAATATCTCAACACGTGGGAAGATATAATTTATGTAGACACACGGAATAAGTAAGGGATAACGCGTTACATTCCTTTCCAAAATCAAGGGAGATTTTACATACAAAAGACGTGTTTTACTGTGCAACACCGCTCAAGTAAGAAGTAAAAATGAGTGGGACAAATAATTTTGTTAGTGTAAACAAACCAAGGGTTTATCATCAAATTTGAATACCATTATCAATGTACCCATACTCATGTAAACAACAAACATTGTTGAACAACCCAAGACGGTAGAGATACCCCTTTGTTTAAAATAATCAATTAAAAAAACGATTGTTTATTTAGAGTGCAGCTGTCAGAAACGTTTTTTTCTTTGTTTATGTATAAATATTACTGGCCGAGTCAGACCACTTCTTGGCGAGTTGAGTCAATAATCAATTTGGTTTATTTTTTCATATAAATGATGTGTCTATCTCTTTATTTAACGTTCTTCCACAGCAGGGTTTGAAGTATTCGAATTCTGCGATTCAATTGAAGGTCTTGTATGTCGTGTACCAATAATTTAGGTAGGTTATTCGTATTTACAGACATCATTGTATGATCAATATCCATGAAAATCGACCAAGCAAAACGAAATATAAAAATCATCCCAATGGCGAAGGTCAGACGAAACGATTGATTTTTATTTTTGTGGATTCCGCACAAGAGTTCTTCTAACCAATGACATTATAAAAATAAACGACACATTATATTTATACTAATCAAACAAATAATGTAGCAACGCCATAGACATATGAATATTAGTAGACCTGCCCTAAGTGATTAAAAGCGTATTATCCCCACTCCCCATACCGGTTCCATTGGAGCCGGCTGGGCTCGCGTATGACTTCAAGTGAAATTTGAAAACGTGACGTCATCATTCTTGTGCGAACTATGGTCGAGGCATCATCGGTTCATTTTACGAAATAACACGGCAAAATGTTGACTTGTACTATGAAAACTAGTAAAAATAGATGTGAAAAAGAGAATAAACCCAATTGTCGTATTACATTCCATATATAAGCATAATTTTACTTTATTTTAAGCATATTCACATCGTATAATATAGATCAGTTTTAGAAACATATACTATCACATCGAGAAACGTCTGGACGCGAAACACAAAGCTGGTTGGTTGCTGGGAAGTAAATTATGAACATTTATAAAAGTGTCTTAACTAAATACTTAAACCAAATATTCGACTCTGAAAATAGAACCGAATTTTTTTGCCGAATTTGGACTTCGCAAATTTGTTCATAACGTGGCGAGTAATTTGCGCTCCCATGTAAAAATGTCTATTCATTCAAAAGCAGATTTTACTTTTAAGAAGTAAATGGTGATATTATAATGCGAGATGCCTATTTACTGTCAGATTGATTTATTGACGAATCACAGTTAGCCTTACGCCCTTCGTTCTTCAACAGTTGATTTTACCCCTCGCTATTATCTTCTCGTCTATTAATTCCTATGTCTGTGAGCAACGCCCATGAAAAGAACAGAATACGTGTGTACGAATGAAATAGCTATACGAACGAGCCGCTAAAGTATGTCCACTGGACCTTTTTTACAATTGCTCCACACAGGAGACCCTGAGAAAAAAATCCTCAGGGAATATGTCATCCTTGGGGATGCTGTGTGACGAATATTTGGTCGATGGAATTGTATAGAAGTTACTCATAATAAACGGAGAAAAATGAGTATGGCTGATTTATTGAAATGCTGTAAAAAATGTGATTGCAAAAAATTTCCTAGTAAAATATTAGTCTGTTCAGAACACGTGTACATGCAGATGTCCTTTTCCTTATAAACATAATGACGAAATATTACAACATTAGAAATTTTACGAACACGTGTTCCGACATCCTAATAAAATATTCATGTTTTACCGACAGTTTGTTAGGCAACCATTTATTATTTATTTATAGGTTTAAGGCCTGCAGTACAGTTTTAACAGGAATATTAATAATTTGACCAAATTTTTAATAAATAAGCAATATTTTAGATCAATAAGTCTTCTCAGCGCATGTGGGTCATCTTGAAATCGATATCTCGATCGGTGCTTTCGTATTTACTTTGTAATTAATTTAGAAATATAATCGAAATATCAAATGAGTAAAAACATTAATTGCTTTTAATCGAGATAGTTATAACCTTACTTTTATTACTAAATAATATCCCGCAGTGAAAGATATTAGTATAAATGTACGTATATAATATGTATAAGTATAACAGAAGTTTGATTCGAGGTGAGACTCATATTGTAATATTCAATGATCAAGGTAGCTGACTGAATAACTTACAAAAAGTAATACAGTAATGTTCATAAATCTCGAGGTGTCATTATAGCATGCGATCAACCGAGTCATTTATTATGACAGTAATAATTTGAGTAAACACGAGATGTCGTCAATGTAAAATCGAATAATCGTATTTTGCAGCTCGGAGTTATGAATTCTGTTTCGGTGTTTTGATATTATTTTTAAAGAAATGCATTTATTATACAAAAACGATGAAATTACAATTTATTGGTGTGCCAATTAACAAATATTCTCAAAATATACTCACTTTTAGCAGTCTACGTGGAGGATAACAAAAAAAAAATAATTCCAAAAACCTAATAAAGCACTTTTTTTTTTAAATTGTGGATTTTCTAATGTAGACATATTAACTTGGTTGAGTCTTTTTCGTACTTTCATTTCCACAACGTGCGTGTATGAAAGTATGAAAAAGACTCGTTACGATGCGAACTAGGGAAAATTAAGTTAGTACTGGCTTAGCTTCCTCCCCGGTGGATATTGCGCTTATAATCTAATCTAATATATATTATAAAAAGAAACCCGTGTTTCCCTACCCGCCTAATTTTGCGGTGGTTATGGTGGTAGATAGCCCTTGGTGTCACATCGAAAGTAAGAGAGTTTGGTGGGGATGGATGAGTGTGGATGGTAGTGGGTGACGAAAATGTGCCCTTTGTTATGGGAAGGCCGCGAATGCTTCAGATTATATCAGAATGGGGCCGCTGACTGTGTTGGTGAGTCTAGAAGGTCCCAGAGAGTTCATGAAGGTTCTCGAATGGTCTTTATTCTGAAGGAGAAAATTCAAGAAGGTTCTATAAGGTTCCAAACTGAATAGAGAAGTGTGTCGGTGAGTCTAGAAGGTTCCAGAAAGTTCAAGAATGCTCTTGAAAATTCTGGAAGGAGCCACAGCAACTCTGTGAATAAACTTTGTGTTAAGAATGAATTATAATTATTACAAAGGTGTGCAGTAAGTTTTAAGTGCAAAAAAGACAATGATTTTAAGGGAAAGAATAATATAGATACAACGTTGCAACCTAACAAAGATTAACGATTATGCTATGGTTTTTTCTAGATACTGCTTTAAATTTCCCTCTTGTAATATTATTTTAACATACTAACAAAAAACTTACTTAAAAGAATGAACATACTTTATTTATTTATATATTCTACGCCCATATAAGCTTTTACATACACTTGATATCTACAAACAGTATAAATTAAAGTTGCTTTCCGTGTCTTGTCTGTTTGTGCGCTTAGTTTTTCTAAACTACGCAACGGATATTGACATGGTTTTCACTATTATTTAGAAAATTTCTTCCGGAAGGTTTGAATATAAAAACCATGCATATTATATTTACAGAAAGTAGAGAAAAGTCGATGTTTTGTAATCAAGTCGTAAAAAAATATTTTCGGACACTTATAATGCTAACACTGGATAAACCTTATGAGATACCTTAAAATAATGTACCTACTACGGAATTTTGCATCTCAAAAAGGCTACAGAAAAGTGATAAATGTCTATCTCTTAAGGATAACCCCGAGTAACGCCGGGTACACGCCCGCTAGTACTTAATAGTTTAGTGGAACAGTAATCAAGAAATAAAATGCTATTAGATGTATAGAAATTCAATACAGAAGAATAGGACTATGCTAAGCTTAATTATTATAATTTAATTGAGGTATGTTACTATAGCCTTCTTGTAACTACATTCCGTGTAGTTGAACAGATCTACTACTTCTGCGAAAGTATTGTCAACTGCATGTAATCTAGGAACAAGCGAGTATCTAAATGACTCAGTTCTGATATTGTAATTAAAAAAAAAATAATGAAAACCATGTACAATTGTACAATGTGACCTTAGAACGGGGTACCCCAGTAAGGTCACATTGTTTTCGAATTTTGTAAAAATTTTGTTTACAATAAAAACAAAATTTAATGTGCAGTAAGCTGCGTTTGGAAAATTCTATACTTATTCACATTACTGCATGCAAAGCTATACTATTAACATATCAATACGTTGACAAATATAACAAATACAGTCAATATCTTTAAAGTAATGCAGTCGATTCCTACGTCATATCTATCCATATTCCTAATATCATATTGAACATTGTAACAAGATAAAATCTAGTTTTGCAAGTAGTGAAACAATAGCTAAAATTGAAAGGTAATCAATATATTATTATTTTTGGTTTCCTTTTAACGACTGCAAACTTCACAATAACAAATTCATCAGTGCGCCCTGGTGTATATGTTACAGTCATAGTGATTAAATAGCTATTATACATAATTACTGGTCATTATATATAATAACAAAATTGTTTAGACAATATGATAAATTAATCACTTTATCCGGATATTAGTCATAATATCGGGTCAAAGTTAGCCAAAGTAATAAATACGGTCCAACTGACTTATTACCCCCAATAACCCAACCTAACCTATCATAACCAAACCTAACCTATCCTAACCTATAATAAAGTCCAACAGAATTCAGGTCTAAACTAAAAACTTACCTTTTTAAGCTGTCATACCCTTAACTTAAATATACCATTCCTGTGAGAATGTCCACTTATATCCAATTTTTAAATTATGTTCTAAATCCTGTATCTAAATTTCGCTAATAAACAATTAGTTAATGTTAATTAAGTGTTAATCTCAAGTGACCTACCAAGTAAGTATTGTACTGTATATTATCTCCATAGTAATAACTTTGTAGAAATGTATTATAAATTTGTGCAGCGCCCTTGAGGAGATTTTGCACAAAAACGGCGTTATACAAATCATCCAATTATTATTACTAATAACCCAACCTAACCTAAGCTAAGCTATAATAACCCAACCTAGTTTAAATTTACTATATAAATTAAAGGCAAATTGAAATATAATTTTATAATCTTTACCTATACCTACTTGTTTTATTACTTTATCCAAGTCTTCGAAGATATTATATAAAATTGCTGGTTAATGTGATTAATTCTGTGTCAATTATCACCTTGTCTAAATTGGGTAGACATTATAAATAGTGGCTGGATAGTATATATAATATCCGGATTTATTACTTTGGCTGTAACATATATTTTAAATGCATTTCCTGAACGCGACAAGGTTAGGATCTACGAGTATATCTAGCCACAGACAGACCACCATTTAGAATCGAAACGCTGCACTTGATTGTAATGGCTTGAGCCGTGTTTGGTGAGTGTAAATTGCTGAAATAGGTTATCTATAGTTACTAAAAAGATAGAGCATAGGAATATATTATTATTAATATTTTTACCTAAGGACCCTCGAGGTGATATACAAGTTATTACACCTATATATGTACAGGTGTTTGTAAATATTCAATTACCGTCGGCGGCATCTATTTTTTTCTCGGAAGATTTGTTCAATGTACATAGGTGTTTCAGAATAATTATTATTGATTAAAAATAATATGTTATCCTCTGTGTAATGCATAGTATGCAATACAATGTATGGTAATAAGTAGAATATATAAGCGATAGATGGCGATAGTCATAAAGCTTACTCCAGAGTCCGATAGATGTCGCTAGAGTGTAACAATTACTTGTGAGATGAGATTGACAGGGAACAAGCTTCTCGAAGCTGAGAATTACCAACCCTCGGGTAATGAACAGTATAGCTAAATCCAGACCTATTATTTACAACGTAAATAAACGCAATTATAAGTAGAACCTTTTACTTTTTAACAAAGAGTTCCCAACCCTTAAATCTGCAAAAGTTAAACCAGATATAACAATAATTATTATTATTACTATTACCTGATTACGTCTAAAAGGGATCGAAATGATAATCTAGTCTCCTTCAATGGAAACAATTTTCGCAACATGCCTTCCTTTGAACTTGGTGTAGCTCCAAGTGACCAGA
The DNA here is from genome assembly GCA_026573805.1 of Hesperophylax magnus. Taxonomy (NCBI): domain Eukaryota; kingdom Metazoa; phylum Arthropoda; class Insecta; order Trichoptera; family Limnephilidae; genus Hesperophylax; species Hesperophylax magnus. The sequence continues at coordinate 2,330,639 of JAIUSX010000184.1, read as the reverse complement.
TCAGGTACGGGGGCTCCATAAAAGTCAGATTCAAGAAAGCCTCTCAGAAGCTGGGCGTACTGAACAGGGCCCGCAGATACTGCAGATAATACACAACTGCTGACCTTGTACAAATCGCGCCCCATAGTTGAATATGGCAGCCCCCTCTGGTCTGGAGCCCAAGAATACCTGAAAAAAAAACTCTTAACTCTGTGCAGAAACGGGCGGTCTGTTTAAAAGATTCCCCCATCCTAACAAACGGATTGAAATCCTTAGAGAACAGGCGTCAGGGGGATATGCTGTCTTTGTACTACCGATATTATGATGGAAGATGCTCAGAGGAACTAGCGTTATTAATCCCTTCAGCACCGGTGCATAGTCGGGAAACATGCCAAACGTGCGCCCAACATATGTACACGGTTGACATTTGTCACATGAGAACGGGTCGTTTGTACGACTCGACTCTGTGTTTCCTCCCTCCTACTAAATGGGTATATTTAAGACTCGTGTTCACTCTTTCCTCTCCTCAAAAAGACCCTTCACACAGCATCCCCAAAGATGACATAGGCCCCGAGGGAAATTATATTCCTCAAAGCCTCATGTGTGGAATTGTTAAAAAAAAATTACCAATCAAAATTACAAACCCACTAAGACGTTGCAGAAGTGATATTATATTCAATTTACAATCTGCGAATTAACTCTTTTTCCAATAAACATTTCAGGTGTAGACATTATAAATTCGTTTACAACATTGCCACTTGGTGAGATCAATAGTTCTAGTGGAAAATCAGCAAACAGAAAGGCGGTTTCGCTTGACCAACAGCTAGTTATTTTGGGGTTATGTCCGCTAAAAGCCATATTAAAAAACGTGTTATCGAAGCGAACCGTCGCTAATCTTCGGATCGGCGAACTGAAGTTGAAACCGTTGATGAAATTATTAAGAGTTAATTATTAGAGACGAAATGTGGGCATACTGAGTCTGTTCTACAGGTATTTTAATGGAGCCTCTTCTAAGGAGCTAGCAGGATTAATCCCCGTGCACCGGTGCACGTGCGTGAAACTCGACGTACATGAGCGTACATGAACACCCGTTCGCAGTTGATGTTGGCTTCATGAGAACGGGTCGCTTCTTCGACTCGTTATTGTGTGAGGACTCGTATGTGGAACGAGCTACCGGCATCTGTTTTTCCTCCTTCATACAATCCGGGGCTCTTTAAAATTCGCACTAATAAATCCCTTCCTAGAGCCCCTACCTTATTCCGCCTCACAATGCTGCCCAAACTGGTGGCGACATAGCTCTCCTGTATAGACAGGGACGCTCTTGTGAGGTGTAACATAACAAAAAAACAATTATCGTTATCATGACAGTACCTACAAAAAACTGCCACATTCCGTGAAACGGTGCGTCCATACTCCAGATTGCTTCGTATAATTCCTTCGAACATGTCCTCATCTTGAACATGTTAGTTTCATTTGGTCGCCTTTCTATGCTGTCCAGTGTCCACATCACATTGAATCCGTACAACATCGCTTCTTGTGAGGAATGCGATGACATTGAGAAAAATTTTAAAAATACTTTTTTTTCATCTTCTGTAAAACTTTTGAATTTGTCTTATCTATGCGAGTGTTAACAGCTTAATTTTATCACATACAAACTTTATTTTACTCTGTTTCCGTGTTTTTTTTTTATATTCACGGATTAATTATATTTTCAACAGAGTACATCACAGTGACACTATGTTTAATGTTGTGATATCTATAATAATATAGTGTTATTACACTGAGGGCCTTATTATTTTACTAGATAACTTGTAACAGGCGTTGCTGGGTTATCCTCAGGAGATAGACATACCTATACAATCGCGGACTTTTTATGATATACAATTCCGTAGTAGGTACATTATTTTGATGTATCTTATAAAGTTTAGCCAGCGTTAGCAATGTAAGCGCCCGAAAAAAAATTTTTTTACGACTTGATTACAAAACATCGACTTTTCACTACTTTCTAGAAACATAATATGCAAGTATTATATATATAAACCTTCCGGAAGAAATTCTCTGATTGATGGAGAAAACCTTATCAAAATCTTTGGGTAGTTTAAAAGAACTTAACGCATAAACAGACAGACGCGGATAGCGACTTTATTTTATACCATTTAGAGATAAAAATAAATTATATTTTTTGTGAAAATCTTGCTTGAATAACATAAAAAATAAATTTATGACCCACGTAAAGCAAAACGACGACAAACGATGTTTTTTTATAAACCTTTTTGATCATGCAAAAACTCCAAAACTCTGATTGCCTATTCTGAAAATCTATGTTTTTGATAAAGTGACTCTATTATTATAAAGGTGCGATATATTATTTTAAATTATTTAAATATAACATATCCTGACGGCCTCTGTGGTCAAGGGGAAAGGCTCTAGACTAGCAAGTTGGAGGTCGCGGGTTCAAATCCCGGCGTGCGCAAGTAAATTTTATTTGATAATTTTAACATTTTTCTATTTAAAAATAATATATGTATAGTATATTTGCTCTTCACGGAAAAGAACACTAGACGCGCTAATAATATGTTCGAGTTATTGAACCACAACCAAGTCCAGACTCGTTTTGATCAGCTCATAAAATTAGCCTTGTCTCCAGCGGACCGGTAGACTTGTATTTAATTGGTCCTCGCCAATAAAACAATGAGACGATTAGACACGATGAAAGCAATGAGACGGGTTGAGCGATGATATTGGGACAATGGACCGACGATTCGTTGGGTTGATGTCGAGGCGGAAGGAGGCTTAAAGAGGGCTGTATTGTACCAGAAGGGAGGCACTTGGATGATGAAATAAGGACTTGCGAGAATTTATTATAGAGGTTCCAGACAATGAAGCACCATAATAATATTTTTTTATTCCAGAAAGTATGCAGGGGTAGTGTAATACAAGAATATTTGACAGTATACTGTATCCAAGGGAACTCCATCTAGACAGCCATGGCAATGATGATGGTATTCTTGGATTGGCGTAGTCTGCGCCATAAGCCATATACCATAAGAAATATGCGGTGGCGGAGAAGTTTTTTTTTTCTTTATTCAGTGCATTGTTTATTAGTCATTGAAACTGTTTAGACCACCAAGCTAGGTACACAGCCGTGTTGTGGTGGTTGATTATATATAAAGTACATCAAGCATGAAATATAGCAGAAATTAAAAGAAATGTAGAAAGTATACAATATAAAAGAAAATAAGGAGTATAGAATTTAAGAGAATAATTTGAAAGAATAAATGAAAAGTTTGAAATATAGAGGAATTTAAAAAGAAAAATAAATGTATAGAGTATAAAACTTAATAACGAGTATAAAATTTAAAAGAATATAAGAAATTAATGACTTCAAAAAATAAATATATATTTATATATAACATCAAAATGAGTATGTATTACTAGGTAAGCAAATTAGAAAATATGTAAACTGTTATATAGGTATGTTGTATGTGCGAGTTAGTGACATAATTATGCGGATAAATTATTCTTCAGCATTCACTCTGCTAATAATACTAGAGTGAAAAAATTATTGTCACAATATTGTTCTTAACATATACTGAAGCGATTCTAAGTACGTGATACGTATCAGTGGTGTCGAACATTTTTTGATAATTAATGTAAAAAATAATTATTCTTTCTGCTAAATAAATAAATACAAAAACTTTTAGTTCTATACCAACAGATTTATACGTTTCTTAAAGAAAGTACTTTGAAAGAGTTCACTCATACCTGCAGGAGAAGCGGAATGGTTGGCGATAAAGGTTACAGTGGGTGACTTAGTTTATGCCAATGGAATCCAGTATGGTGTAGTATACAAAACAGTCTACCCACAATTCTGATGTAAGTGCATACGGATATGCAAGAAACATACACCTATATGAACCTATAGCACCTATCTTCTGGTTGCGATTTACAAAGCCTGTTTCATTTTAGTCGGTGACGATTGATGTATGAGATATTTAGATAAGACGTGAAACGAAAAAATTGGTTCCACCTTTTTACCTCCAATTGACCTCCAACGCTTTAACTAAAACTACCGAAATCTAATAGTGATTTAAGAGATACATGTACGCAATAACGCCTCCAATTGTATAACTAACTCTATGGTAATAGCAGCTGTTGCTTGTGTAAAATAATTTATAGAGCCTAAACCATTTCAGTCACGGTGATGACTTTATTATAGGCGTTATTTGTTAACGGCCTCCGTGGTCAAATCACGGCGTGCGCAAGTAAATTTTATTTGATTAATTAGTGTTATTTCATAATTTACTCATTTAAACTAATAAGTATATTTGCGGCACGTACCAGAGCGGAAGATACCACCATTCAGAATTGAAACGTTGCTTGTAATGGCTTTGGCCATGTTTGGTGACCAGATCTGAATAGCCAGATAGTTCACAACCTTCATCTTCCCCATCTCCTTCCACTCCCAACTAACTTCAGCCTCACAACATACCCCAATTGGGGATGCCATAGGCTCATTATTTAATTTAGTTATTTGTGCATTAAAATTAACAAATTACTGATTAAAACTAACATTAAATTTTGATTCTTACAATCGTAGTGTAGTAGATGAGGTTATTTATTTTCCGGCGGCGCATTATAATTATACCTTTCTTGAATAAACTGTTTTGGGTATCGGCTTTGTCCTTTTTTGGAAGTCTGATTTCACTGCACGTCCTTATTGTGTTATGTCTGCACATGTCCCTTTGAAAGCCTATACCATTTGTGAGGAAAAAATAATGAACGAAAAACAGTACTTCAAATACATTAGAAGTACATGTTCCGTCTATAAGACTATTGTTGGTGTATAGTCGGACAATATTGGATCGAAATATTTTATGTAAGAATAAAAGAAAAAAATAAGATAAATAACTTTAATAATAACAATAACTTTCACTTCGGTTGCAAGTTTTATACAGACAAGTCTCAAAAAAAATATTGTAATGATATAATATAACATATTTGGTAAGCTTCAAGCAAAAAAAAATGACTTACACATTTTTCACATGTTGTTTGGCTCGAATACTCTGGTATCAAAATATCCAGGAGATAGGAGTGAATACTCTAAAGATCATTAACTTATTAATTGAGACGTGCATAATAAATGACAAATCAGAGGTCAGGTAGAGATACCGCCTTGGAATAACACACAAAAAACGTTAATGGGATAAAACGAAAATACTTGAAAAACTCGTTTCTTACAACACTCTGAATATTAATTATAGCGAAAATAATCTTGAGGTGACACAAGACTCTAATAAAGGGGTTTGCTCGAGGCTCACATTTCAATTAATTTCGACGAATCGTAACGATTATATATATTTTCATATAGATACTTACGGATGTAAGTTATTTATATTTAAGATTAATAAAAACAGTACCTTACCATTAAAATAATTAATGTAAAACAGTTTGAAAATTTTGTAAAATGTTTTTTAACTATAAAATTAGCGGTAAGCAACAGATTTTTCTAGAAGATGGATTAGTAACATTCGATAATTCGTTCATCAGAAATAATTCAAATAAACCCCACGGAAAGATCGATTTTCCAGGCTCGCTAGGGCAAAGTCGCCCGCAGATCTGTCCATTAGGTCGGGCCGCGCGGCGAATTTTTTTACACGACTTCATCACTTACGTCTTTAAGATTCCAAACTTATTTTCGAGATTTGCTAGGGCAAATTCAACCATAGGTCTGTCCAAAACACTATGACCGCGCGTCGCATATGTTTGTGAACGGCTTATTCACTTACGTCGTTAAGATTTCGACTACATTTGAGGGTATTGTCCCATCTTAATATCACATTTTTCAATATGTAATGAGAAGTTCGCCGGACAAGAACGGAACACCCGTTGAGAGTTGATATTGGCAATATGAGACCGAGTCGTTCCTCTTCAATATTTTCTAAATGAGCTGCCAGTATATGAGTCAATTGGTATCAAAACTGGTGAACTCCACTTTAGGTGAATTTTCAGGAAACACCAAAACAAGTGCTGGATTTGACTATTTTTCATACCACAGCCGCTTTTTAAACCGGTTTCTCTTACAAAATATGCGGATATGACTGCTTTTGAAAAATAAGAACTGTTCTTTTGTTAATAATGAACACAGCTCAATACTTAGTTTATTTTTTTAAAATTTTGGATCTGACCAGTTTTGATACCAAACAACTCATATAACTCCTTCAACAATCCGATCCGACCTTCCTAATGCGCGTTTTACACTATGCGTTTTTTCATACCGATCCCAAAATGGAAACTACATATGTACCATGAGTAAAGTCTTTGCTTTTTTTACACGATCATTATTTTTAAACTTAAGATTTCACACAGGTCGTTGCCATTAGAGAAGAAATAATACTTATAACTATAAATCACATGAAAACATCTGTCAATAGCCTTTGCCGTTAACAAATCATCAAAAATAACGTGAAATTCACAATACCTAATTCGTAATACACGTTTACAATCAGTAATAAACACACGTTGTTAAAGTATTTTTTATCAATATTTTAAATATACACGAAATAAGTGTGTTATATTTTCACAAAATAACATAGTTATGTAAACCACTGACGGACGACAGAACATTTCTGCAATCTTAAACTGTATGAAAAACCTAAAAATAATATTTTGTTGAAACTGAACGAGAGAAGTGCTTATTTCAACGTTACCCCATTGGGGTAGCGATATATATCGCATTGCGTTGAAAAATCTAAAATATTGTAACATTAAGGCTACATAGAAAGAAAACAATACGACGTGGGCCGATTTTTTTATTATTTAAAAGTGTATTAAAAATAAAAAGGTATGTTTAAAGTAAACGCGTAAATATTTGACATTTTTGAATTATTTAAAAATACGAGTTATTGGTTGTTATTACTTACTACCCACCGTTGCAAAACAAAATCGCTTCTTCGTAAGCAAAACGGTAAAAATAAATCAATATCGTATCAAAACATTCCAAACGATAACCTTGCGTTCTAACGCAATATTATCGCCAATAACAATTTTTAAAACGAGACAAGGAACAGACTAATTGCGTTTTTTAGCATTGATTTTTTTATTTTAAACTAGCTGGAGTTACCCGCGTTGCCCGGGCTATACGAAGAGTTATTTATTTTCGAAGGAAGCAAATACTTTGGGGTGTGACATATTGAATGAAAAAACATACACTTAGTAAGACACCACTTTATTTTTGAATCAATAACGATAGCCAACCGGGTTTCGCTTGTCCCAAGCTTCATCAGGGCTAAATATCAACTAAAGCTAATTAGATACAGGCACATATAAATATAGGTAAATGAAAACAATGAGTGAAAGAGATACAAAACAGATAGAAAGAGATGCAAATAGAAAAGGTGGAGACAAATTATTAAGGATGATGAGGAGGGAGGGGGGGGGGGGGGGGAAGGAAATAACAGTTTCAGCGGCGGAATAAATTTAATATGGGACTATCAGATAAATTAATTTGGTTATTTATTATATTTAAATTATTATTAACTGCTTTTTTTATTTCAAGGGCTTCTAAGTTGTTTAATCTAATTCCAGATCCATTTTTATGCAATATTTTAGTTCCAGAGATTTTATCGAATGAATGATTAGATTCTATTAAATGATTCGCAAATTCTGAAAAGGCATTATTGTTTAAACATCGTATATGTTCTTTTACTCTTAAGTTGACATTCCGGGCCGTTTTTCCGATATAAAAAGCAGAACAATCATTACAATTAAGTTTATATATGCCCGAGTGGCTTAGTTTATCGTCTTTATCTTTAGTATTAATTAAATATTTTCCTAAATTATTATTAGTGTAAAAAGCGGCTTTTATTTCAGATGGGAATTTTTTAACGCTTAAAGAAGAAAAGTTATTTGTATACAGAACTCTACGCCATTGGAATGTTTGATTTATGTTTATATTATTAGGGTTATAAGATTTGTTAAATAGAAATTTATTTGATGCTATTTGTTTCAATTTTTTATTAAGAATATTGTCTATTATTTTTGTATCATACCCGTTATTTAAAGCGATTTGTTTAATGATGGATAATTCGTTGTAAAAATTATTATTATTCAATGGTACGGTAACCAATCTATGAATCATGGAGTGAAATGCTGAATGTTTGTGGGATATAGGATGGTTGGATGAATTGTGAATTGTAATATCAGTATACGTGGGCTTACGATAGATATTAAATTCAAATTTATTGTTAATTATACTTAAAGTTAGGTCTAGAAAATTCAAAGTTAAGTTTGTACCTATTTCTACAGTGAATTGAATTTGTTTGTGAAAGGAGTTTAATATTTTAAGAAAAGAGTTTAATTGTCTTTCAGTGCCTGTCCAAATGCAAAAAACATCGTCAACATATCTTCTCCATAATAAAATATTCTTTAAGAGAGGTGAATTTGAAGCAAAAATATTGTTTTCTAGGTTATTCATAAAGATGTCAGCGATAAGGGGGCTTGTAGGAGCGCCAATTGCTAGTCCCTCTCTCTGCTGGTAAATAACATTATTGTATTGGAAGTAATTTTGATTCAAACAAATATTAAAAAGACGAGATAAATCATTAGCTAAATCTTTAGACAAGTGAGAATTATTCAGTAAATTAGAAATTAGGGTTTTGCTTTCAGTGACAGGTACATTGGGGAATAAGTTGACTACATCGAAAGATATTAATTTGCAATTACTGGGAAGAACCAGGTCCTTTAGTTCATCGATTAATGCTAATGAGTTTTTGATAGTATATTTTGGGAAAAACACATTGGCATCGTTAAATACTTTTGTTATAAATGAAGATAATTTAAAATTGGGGGAATTACAACAGGACACTACAGGGCGAATGGGGCAATTACTTTTATGGATTTTTAGAAATCCATAAAGTTTTGGTGCTTTGGGGTTTTTTGTTAAGAACTTTGTTTGGTTATAAGAATCATCCTGAAAAATAGAGTTTTTAGAATTTTTTATAGCACATTTTATACTATCTAAATATTTAGATGTAGGGTCAGATGGTAAGACACTAAACACATCATTTTTGATGAAATCTTCAATTTTTGTGTTATAATCACTTTTGTTTAATATGATGACAGTGTTGCCTTTGTCGGCATTTGTTAAAATTAAGTTGTCATTTTTTTACTTATTCCGGATACTCTTCATGATGTGGGCTTCTGGATCTGTTTTAAGGTTAAGATTAAATTTTGGGATTAATTTTTTTAAATTTTCAGCACTTTTGTATAGAAACGGTTTTGGTTTATTATGCAGAGCAGTTTCGATGTCCACAGCAACGTTTTCAACAGCATTATCGAAGTCATTTTTATTATATTTTAAGTTATATTTAAGACCTTTAGATAAAAGGGAAATTTCTTGATTGTTAAAATGTCCAGAAGAAAGATTTTTGACACGGTCGAAAAACTGATGTGTAGGTTTTACATGGGCACTATTATCTAAAGTTTGTTGAATACTGCACAGATTTTTCAGTTTTTTGTTTAAGATCTCACGTTTTTTAAAAGCTTTAATAGAGACGAAGTTTCGGATTTTATCATCGAACAGGTCCCATTCGACAGGATGAAGTTCATGAACAAGTTCAATATGTAGGAGTTTAAGTTTTAATTTTATATTGTTCCGTTTTTTGTAGGCATTCTTGAGGTCTTCTTTCAGCCAGGCTATTTTAGCTTGGCACATTGATGATTTGGATAAACTGTCGTTTTTGATACGATTAAAATTTACATTAATATATTTTGGAAACACTTTGCACTTTAAACACTCTTTGTAAAAATATATATCCAAACACATAAGTCTGTATTTAATAGAATAGTTTTTATAATATTTTGCTTTTTTGGCAGTACTAGCCGATATAATATTTTCGAAGGAAGCAAATACTTTGGGGTGTGACATATTGAATGAAAAAACATACACTTAGTAAGACACCACTTTATTTTTGAATCAATAACGATAGCCAACCGGGTTTCGCTTGTCCCAAGCTTCATCAGGGCTAAATATCAACTAAAGCTAATTAGATACAGGCACATATAAATATAGGTAAATGAAAACAATGAGTGAAAGAGATACAAAACAGATAGAAAGAGATGCAAATAGAAAAGGTGGAGACAAATTATTAAGGATGATGAGGAGGGAGGGGGGGGGGAAGGAAATAACAGTTTCAGCGGCGGAATAAATTTAATATGGGACTATCAGATAAATTAATTTGGTTATTTATTATATTTAAATTATTATTAACTGCTTTTTTATTTCAAGGGCTTCTAAGTTGTTTAATCTAATTCCAGATCCATTTTTATGCAATATTTTAGTTCCAGAGATTTTATCGAATGAATGATTAGATTCTATTAAATGATTCGCAAATTCTGAAAAGGCATTATTGTTTAAACATCGTATATGTTCTTTTACTCTTAAGTTGACATTCCGGGCCGTTTTTCCGATATAAAAAGCAGAACAATCATTACAATTAAGTTTATATATGCCCGAGTGGCTTAGTTTATCGTCTTTATCTTTAGTATTAATTAAATATTTTCCTAAATTATTATTAGTGTAAAAAGCGGCTTTTATTTCAGATGGGAATTTTTTAACGCTTAAAGAAGAAAAGTTATTTGTATACAGAACTCTACGCCATTGGAATGTTTGATTTATGTTTATATTATTAGGGTTATAAGATTTGTTAAATAGAAATTTATTTGATGCTATTTGTTTCAATTTTTTATTAAGAATATTGTCTATTATTTTTGTATCATACCCGTTATTTAAAGCGATTTGTTTAATGATGGATAATTCGTTGTAAAAATTATTATTATTCAATGGTACGGTAACCAATCTATGAATCATGGAGTGAAATGCTGAATGTTTGTGGGATATAGGATGGTTGGATGAATTGTGAATTGTAATATCAGTATACGTGGGCTTACGATAGATATTAAATTCAAATTTATTGTTAATTATACTTAAAGTTAGGTCTAGAAAATTCAAAGTTAAGTTTGTACCTATTTCTACAGTGAATTGAATTTGTTTGTGAAAGGAGTTTAATATTTTAAGAAAAGAGTTTAATTGTCTTTCAGTGCCTGTCCAAATGCAAAAAACATCGTCAACATATCTTCTCCATAATAAAATATTCTTTAAGAGAGGTGAATTTGAAGCAAAAATATTGTTTTCTAGGTTATTCATAAAGATGTCAGCGATAAGGGGGCTTGTAGGAGCGCCAATTGCTAGTCCCTCTCTCTGCTGGTAAATAACATTATTGTATTGGAAGTAATTTTGATTCAAACAAATATTAAAAAGACGAGATAAATCATTAGCTAAATCTTTAGACAAGTGAGAATTATTCAGTAAATTAGAAATTAGGGTTTTGCTTTCAGTGACAGGTACATTGGGGAATAAGTTGACTACATCGAAAGATATTAATTTGCAATTACTGGGAAGAACCAGGTCCTTTAGTTCATCGATTAATGCTAATGAGTTTTTGATAGTATATTTTGGGAAAAACACATTGGCATCGTTAAATACTTTTGTTATAAATGAAGATAATTTAAAATTGGGGGAATTACAACAGGACACTACAGGGCGAATGGGGCAATTACTTTTATGGATTTTTAGAAATCCATAAAGTTTTGGTGCTTTGGGGTTTTTTGTTAAGAACTTTGTTTGGTTATAAGAATCATCCTGAAAAATAGAGTTTTTAGAATTTTTTATAGCACATTTTATACTATCTAAATATTTAGATGTAGGGTCAGATGGTAAGACACTAAACACATCATTTTTGATGAAATCTTCAATTTTTGTGTTATAATCACTTTTGTTATATAATATAATAATTATATGATATAATAATAATAATTTTTACAACGAATTATCCATCATTAAACAAATCGCTTTAAATAACGGGTATGATACAAAAATAATAGACAATATTCTTAATAAAAAATTGAAACAAATAGCATCAAATAAATTTCTATTTAACAAATCTTATAACCCTAATAATATAAACATAAATCAAACATTCCAATGGCGTAGAGTTCTGTATACAAATAACTTTTCTTCTTTAAGCGTTAAAAAATTCCCATCTGAAATAAAAGCCGCTTTTTACACTAATAATAATTTAGGAAAATATTTAATTAATACTAAAGATAAAGACGATAAACTAAGCCACTCGGGCATATATAAACTTAATTGTAATGATTGTTCTGCTTTTTATATCGGAAAAACGGCCCGGAATGTCAACTTAAGAGTAAAAGAACATATACGATGTTTAAACAATAATGCCTTTTCAGAATTTGCGAATCATTTAATAGAATCTAATCATTCATTCGATAAAATCTCTGGAACTAAAATATTGCATAAAAATGGATCTGGAATTAGATTAAACAACTTAGAAGCCCTTGAAATAAAAAAAAGCAGTTAATAATAATTTAAATATAATAAATAACCAAATTAATTTATCTGATAGTCCCATATTAAATTTATTCCGCCGCTGAAACTGTTATTTCCTTCCCCCCCCCTCCCTCCTCATCATCCTTAATAATTTGTCTCCACCTTTTCTATTTGCATCTCTTTCTATCTGTTTTGTATCTCTTTCACTCATTGTTTTCATTTACCTATATTTATATGTGCCTGTATCTAATTAGCTTTAGTTGATATTTAGCCCTGATGAAGCTTGGGACAAGCGAAACCTGGTTGGCTATCGTTATTGATTCAAAAATAAAGTGGTGTCTTACTAAGTGTATGTTTTTTCATTCAATATGTCACACCCCAAAGTATTTGCTTCCTTCGAAAATATTATATCGGCTAGTACTGCCAAAAAAGCAAAATATTATAAAAACTATTCTATTAAATACAGACTTATGTGTTTAGATATATATTTTTACAAAGAGTGTTTAAAGTGCAAAGTGTTTCCAAAATATATTAATGTAAATTTTAATCGTATCAAAAACGACAGTTTATCCAAATCATCAATGTGCCAAGCTAAAATAGCCTGGCTGAAAGAAGACCTCAAGAATGCCTACAAAAAACGGAACAATATAAAATTAAAACTTAAACTCCTACATATTGAACTTGTTCATGAACTTCATCCTGTCGAATGGGACCTGTTCGATGATAAAATCCGAAACTTCGTCTCTATTAAAGCTTTTAAAAAACGTGAGATCTTAAACAAAAAACTGAAAAATCTGTGCAGTATTCAACAAACTTTAGATAATAGTGCCCATGTAAAACCTACACATCAGTTTTTCGACCGTGTCAAAAATCTTTCTTCAGGAGGGCGATTCTCGTTCTACTTAACGACACTAAAATCGTCCTTACATTCAAATTAACGATTTTTCTCGGTTTATTCTTATGAAGCGATTCCGGTTCTCTCGTTGACAGATGGAATCCTTAGATTTTCGATTGCGCGCCAAAATTTTTAGCCTTACGCGAAGGGTACCCCTAGACCTGTCATTCGGCGGCCGAACGCTAGCGTTCGCGGGGAATTTGCTTCATTTAATTGTGACGTTTTGACAATTAGCAATATTTGCGTAGTTTTAATAAGAGAAAACTTAATATTATCGTAAGTATTGACTGTAAACATGATTAGTGACTTGTTTGTGGCACAATAATGCTATTAAATGAATTGAATCAGGTAATTGCGATGTTTGTAAAGTACATAACATGTCGAAAGCCAGATAAGTGATTTAATTTACAATAAACTACATATACCATTGAGGATTTCTACATAAATAATAATAAGTTTCTGGCTGGCGCTCGAAATTGTGGGTTTTGAAGTTAACCACAACGAAATAAGAATCCCTTTCATTCTTAAATCAACTTGGGTGACAGTTATCGCCATTCGGCAGCGTTAGTTTGACAGCAAACGTCACTTTAGAAGTGGTGAATCTGTAAAAAAGTCATTACTATCCAGCGAGGTAAGTACCTTTTCACAAAACGTAAATCTTCGATAAATGGCTTATTTATGTCATTCATAAATAAAATAAGCAGTTATTAAAATGCATTATAATACAAAGTATTTGTTTTTTAAAGTTTTAGTTAGAAACCTTGCGTCACTTAATTATATTTCACCAATTTGTGTTTTCAATAATCTCTTAACAATTTCTTAACCACGCTTCTTTAGGATTTTTTACTAGGTCTCTCCAAAATCGAACTTGTAAGGATATCAAAAGAACGAGAATCGCTTAATAGTTAAGAAAAGATGTTGCAAGCGACGGACAGCTATCTTTCGCAAACGACAGCAGTCGTTGACGAATGCTATCATTTAGCTTAAGGCTAAAAGAACGAGAATCGCCCTCCTGGACATTTTAACAATCAAGAAATTTCCCTTTTATCTAAAGGTCTTAAATATAACTTAAAATATAATAAAAATGACTTCGATAATGCTGTTGAAAACGTTGCTGTGGACATCGAAACTGCTCTGCATAATAAACCAAAACCGTTTCTATACAAAAGTGCTGAAAATTTAAAAAAATTAATCCCAAAATTTAATCTTAACCTTAAAACAGATCCAGAAGCCCACATCATGAAGAGTATCCGGAATAAGTTAAAAAATGACAACTTAATTTTAACAAAAGCCGACAAAGGCAACACTGTCATCATATTAAACAAAAGTGATTATAACACAAAAATTGAAGATTTCATCAAAAATGATGTGTTTAGTGTCTTACCATCTGACCCTACATCTAAATATTTAGATAGTATAAAATGTGCTATAAAAAATTCTAAAAACTCTATTTTTCAGGATGATTCTTATAACCAAACAAAGTTCTTAACAAAAAACCCCAAAGCACCAAAACTTTATGGATTTCTAAAAATCCATAAAAGTAATTGCCCCATTCGCCCTGTAGTGTCCTGTTGTAATTCCCCCAATTTTAAATTATCTTCATTTATAACAAAAGTATTTAACGATGCCAATGTGTTTTTCCCAAAATATACTATCAAAAACTCATTAGCATTAATCGATGAACTAAAGGACCTGGTTCTTCCCAGTAATTGCAAATTAATATCTTTCGATGTAGTCAACTTATTCCCCAATGTACCTGTCACTGAAAGCAAAACCCTAATTTCTAATTTACTGAATAATTCTCACTTGTCTAAAGATTTAGCTAATGATTTATCTCGTCTTTTTAATATTTGTTTGAATCAAAATTACTTCCAATACAATAATGTTATTTACCAGCAGAGAGAGGGACTAGCAATTGGCGCTCCTACAAGCCCCCTTATCGCTGACATCTTTATGAATAACCTAGAAAACAATATTTTTGCTTCAAATTCACCTCTCTTAAAGAATATTTTATTATGGAGAAGATATGTTGACGATGTTTTTTGCATTTGGACAGGCACTGAAAGACAATTAAACTCTTTTCTTAAAATATTAAACTCCTTTCACAAACAAATTCAATTCACTGTAGAAATAGGTACAAACTTAACTTTGAATTTTCTAGACCTAACTTTAAGTATAATTAACAATAAATTTGAATTTAATATCTATCGTAAGCCCACGTATACTGATATTACAATTCACAATTCATCCAACCATCCTATATCCCACAAACATTCAGCATTTCACTCCATGATTCATAGATTGGTTACCGTACCATTGAATAATAATAATTTTTACAACGAATTATCCATCATTAAACAAATCGCTTTAAATAACGGGTATGATACAAAAATAATAGACAATATTCTTAATAAAAAATTGAAACAAATAGCATCAAATAAATTTCTATTTAACAAATCTTATAACCCTAATAATATAAACATAAATCAAACATTCCAATGGCGTAGAGTTCTGTATACAAATAACTTTTCTTCTTTAAGCGTTAAAAAATTCCCATCTGAAATAAAAGCCGCTTTTTACACTAATAATAATTTAGGAAAATATTTAATTAATACTAAAGATAAAGACGATAAACTAAGCCACTCGGGCATATATAAACTTAATTGTAATGATTGTTCTGCTTTTTATATCGGAAAAACGGCCCGGAATGTCAACTTAAGAGTAAAAGAACATATACGATGTTTAAACAATAATGCCTTTTCAGAATTTGCGAATCATTTAATAGAATCTAATCATTCATTCGATAAAATCTCTGGAACTAAAATATTGCATAAAAATGGATCTGGAATTAGATTAAACAACTTAGAAGCCCTTGAAATAAAAAAAAGCAGTTAATAATAATTTAAATATAATAAATAACCAAATTAATTTATCTGATAGTCCCATATTAAATTTATTCCGCCGCTGAAACTGTTATTTCCTTCCCCCCCCCCTCCCTCCTCATCATCCTTAATAATTTGTCTCCACCTTTTCTATTTGCATCTCTTTCTATCTGTTTTGTATCTCTTTCACTCATTGTTTTCATTTACCTATATTTATATGTGCCTGTATCTAATTAGCTTTAGTTGATATTTAGCCCTGATGAAGCTTGGGACAAGCGAAACCCGGTTGGCTATCGTTATTGATTCAAAAATAAAGTGGTGTCTTACTAAGTGTATGTTTTTTCGAAGAGTTATTTTATCTTATTTTGAAAGTCAAGTTTATTATAAAAAAAAGTATAAAAAAATCTTCTTTAAG
The DNA here is from genome assembly GCA_026573805.1 of Hesperophylax magnus. Taxonomy (NCBI): domain Eukaryota; kingdom Metazoa; phylum Arthropoda; class Insecta; order Trichoptera; family Limnephilidae; genus Hesperophylax; species Hesperophylax magnus. The sequence goes on along the minus strand of JAIUSX010000184.1, from coordinate 2,314,059 downwards.
GGGTGGAAAAAGGGGATGGGGGTGGTTTTTCTACTCTGTTTTCATCTTGCTTTGAAGGTCAAGTGTGCAAAATTTAATCAATTTATGAATAAAACTGTAGATTTGCATAAAAAAACAAAGTTATGACGCCACAGACACTCTAATTTATATATATTATAGATAGATAATTAGATATAAGTTAGATGGATATTTTCCGTTAATTCGCAAATATTTTCCAAAGTTTCCTAAAAAATCATGAAAATTCGGCATTTTTTCCCGTCAACATTTCAAATTAAAAACAAAAAGCTTTCTCCATCGTACGACATATGTACCTACCTATATCCCATGATTTTAAACTAGATGGAGGAGGGAACATGTGCCGGAGTTTGTTTACAGGGTTCCAAGAGGGAACTTAGTATACCTCTAGGAACACATTGCACTGTATTTCAAGCTGAGATGGAGTCCATCTTAGCTTGTGCACAGCAGAACATACGTATCGCGTACAGAAATAAGAACATAGGCATATGCTCTTATAGCCAGGCAGGCCTAATAGCACTGGAAAGTAACCGATGCGACTCCAGACTGGTGATGGAATGCAAAACCATTCTTGAAGACCTTGCTACCATCAATGAAATAACCCTGATGTGGGTACCAGGACATAAAGGAATTGGGGGCAATGAGCGGGCTGATGGACTAGCAAGGAAAGGGGCGAAAGCACCACTTGCAGAATCCAAGCCGGCCGTAGGAGTAGCAGCTTGCCATACCGCAATACATATTGAAAGGTGGGTCAAATCCCGGCACTGGGAGGAATGGGAAAGGGCACCCGGAATGAGGCAATCCAAAGTACTCATAAACGGACAGACCCAAGGCGACCAGACCAGACAAATACTCAATATGGACAGAAACTCACTGAGGGGACTGGTAGGACTACTAACGGGACACTGCCAACTCAGGAGACACATGCAGTTGTTGGGAGTGGAAAACACCAACAGATGCAGGAAATGTGAAGAGGATGAAGAGACTCCAATTCATTTTTGGTGCCAATATACCGCTCTGTTGGGGCCAAGGCTCAGATACATGGAAAGACACATTGCAGAACCAAAAGACATCCACGTATCCAATGACAACCCTGGTGAACTTTATAACAGGAGCCGGATTACTGTTAAAGGAATGAGGTAAAATGGGAGGTAGCACAATGGACCTATGGCCTAAGTGCTCAAGGGAACCTTAAGTCAACCGTCTAGTATATAAAAATATTTTTAAAAAACTAGTAGTTCTGTGAAATGTTAGTAAATCTCACTATCAAAAAGTATGTTTCTAATTAGTTTGTTATTTAATAAATCAAAACCAAAACTTTCTCTGAAATCATAAGATTTCTAAGTAGGTACCTAGTTAAATACCAGCCTATTTAAAAAATTTTATATATCCTTTTTAAAAATAAGTAATAATAAAATTTGTCCATAGACACGACACTATCTCAATGACAGTTCTTCAAAATATTTAATAGCTCACTATCTAACTATCTAGTCAAACTTAGCCACATAGGCAATGTTAGCCATCTAGTCAAAGTAAGGCTTGCTTGAATAATAAAGTGGATGCAATTCCTAGATTTTGAAACGGAATGTTACAAACAAATTTACAGACAGACAAAATACGAACCGGTCGAGTTAAAACAGGACTTTTCTACGACACTCAGTCAAAAAGGTCATTCAGTTTAGTTACGTATTTTAGGTAAAGACCGTTACTTCAGTTGGGGCAGGTGCTCCGTCATGCTCTAAAGCGTGTTATCGGTAAAATCTGACACAAAACTCAGTCGCACAGTGGTAAAATTAATTAACTGGGTATTTTTCAAATTACTAACCTTGCGGGTGAATTATCAACGTGACGCCGTCGGGTGCATGAACCTACCGGTAAAGACATAAATTGAGAATATAATTGAAAAAAGTCGAAGTACAACAGAGCGTGTAATAAAAGTAATGCAAATTTATGAATTCTGCAAAATATTTACTTCCGAAATACATAAATTTACTTGGATATTGCATAATGCAACGGAGAATAATATTTAGTTAATTTAATGCGATCAACGGCTTGAGTATATTATATCTTAACCCTTGGGATGCCAGTGGTAAAATTCCAATCGCCCGCAGTGCGCCGGCTGACACTATTTTCGTTATAACTTTATAGTTACTATTTAAATATATGTCTCTAACTATCTAATTAACCATCACGCCGTTTCTCCGCAGGGGTATGCAGAGAAGACAGACCGCCAAATAACTCGGTCTTGGCACACAATTCTTGCCTCATTCACATTCATACATACTCTTCTGTTATTCCGACTCTTGACATGACCTGACTCAATTATCTGGTTCACTCGATCGTGTGATCATCTTCCTCGGGCGTCCCTGAATTCTTCTACCTTTCACATTCGCGTCATATTCTTCCTTCTTTCGTTCATTCGCTCTGCATGCCCAAACCATATAAATGTCTCTTTCTTAATCTTACCCATTACGCTTACATCAGCCTTGCATTCTTACACGATCATACATGGTTTTACTACACATAGCCCTCAGGGATATTTCGACAGCATTCAGTCAACGTTATAAAAAATATCGTACATATAATAATGACTTTTGAAAATGGGAATTATGAAATTGGACACAAAATTTTTTGACGAACTTTTTCACAGATAAAATAAACATATTTGTAAGTGACGAAACGAAAAGCTAGAATAATATAAATACACATTGTATTGCCAAGCGAATAAAATATATTTCATTATGCTAGGAGCATTTTTTAAGGTTCAAAAATACAAGCAAATCCGTAGTGGATTTCTTGGCACACTAGGGGTTAATCACTGAAGCAAAAATACATCAAATTGGGCGGCGAAAAAAATATGAATATCAGTTCTAGGTTTAGAGTAATAATTGGTTTTATATAAAGTATTACGTACAATAGCGGCTGTATAATACGCAAATCACGCTAGACTGATGTAAGAAAGGGAAGCTTTGATGAATTGCAAACGTAGAGATATATACCTCTCAAAAACGTGTTATAACACGTTATTATTTTATAAGATAACATTATGTTTTAAATCGTACACTCACGAGTGGCTAGATGCGTGAATTCAAAAATGAACTCTAAAGTGTTTCAAGAGCAAGAGATTCTGTTAACTTTCTATGCACTTTCTCATGGCATAAAGGTTTAAATTGCATCTCAAAAAAATCCAGCTAGGGCGAAATTTCAATGCCACCAGCTTTAATTCTTGTCACTCGTGCACGAACGGTTTTCCAGAGGTTAAAGCATTTTTAATACGCCTGATTATTTATTTTTTCTCGGCTTTTAAAAAAAAAGGCAAAGATTCTCCTTAAACTCTGACAAAACCTATTTCATGACTTTCACATTATCAGACAAAATGCACCCAACAAAAAATTCCAATATAACTATCCATAACTCTTGTAACAATTATACTGACAACTGCAATTCACCTAAATGCTCAAAAATCTCAAAAAAAAGTAATATTAAATATTTAGGCATAATTATAGACCAAAATATTAAATGGACAGAACAAATTGCGCAAACTGTAAATAGAATACGTAAACTTTATTACGTATATCTCAAACTAAGAAATATATTACATAAATCTTTGCTACTAAAGGTTTACTATGCATTAGCCCAATCAGTTCTGCAATACGGAATAATAGGATGGGGAGGAGCGTATAAAACCAACTTAACCCCACTTGAAATAGTACATAGAAGACTCATCAAAATAATTCTAAAGAAACAATTAGACTTTTCAACTCAAAAATTATTCGATGAATTCAAAGTATTACCAATAAATAAAATTTATCAAAAAAACGCATTGCTACAAATCCATAAAGACAAACTAACAATAAAGTCATTCAGCACCAGACCGAGAACCTTAGGACAAATAATAATCCCTAAACTTAATACTACAACAGCCCAACATCATTACACATACTCGGCAATAAAATGCTTTAACGAACTCCCTATAGAAATACAATCCGAGAGGAATTATGAAATTTTTAAACAAAAACTCAAAAAACATTTTACTATTATATAATTTCTAAGTATGTGTTACGATGTGCCAACCTATATTTCCATTATGTACAAAACAAATGCCATCTTACATTTTTCATTATTTACAAAAAAAAAAAAATTGCAACTTATATTTTCATTATGTATAAAAAAAGTAGTCCTTCATGCATCCAAATTGTAACAACTGATAAGTATGTATAGTACTGTCAATTTGATAGTGCTCCCTCCCTAAACACGAGAATTTCTCAATTAGGGAGGTATTGTTACCACTAATATTATATATTATGTATTATATGTATATTGTAATGTGTTCTACCTGTATTATCTAATTAAAGCATCTATTATATATCTATGCGATAAAAATTTCAAACCAAAACACCGTGTTTTTGCATAACAATTAATTCGCATTTCATCGCGTTACGGCGACGCTTAATGCCAAATCACTATTTTGATTAATCTTTATAATGAATTGGTGTACATTGTGAATTCCAAAAATATGCTATAGATAAATTGAATGTTTTCCTATCGTTTCGCTTGAGTAGAATAAAAATACAATAACAAATTACTGAATAAAAAATATAAATGTAAACTACTAAAAAAAATTTTTTTTTAATAGAAATGTATGAACGCGTAAAGGGAACATCTTTTAAAAAATACAGTATTATAGCTAAGATTATCTGTGACAGTTTCCCTTGATTAACTTTTTGCTTTCTTATAAAATTATTTACAAAATAAATAAAAACCAGTTTTGTGCTTGAAATCGAACGTTTCTAGACTCCGTTTGTCAAGCGATTTGAATGCATATTACCTACAATATAAGGTATACCAAGAATATACACATTTTTGGCTTGTAGCTTCCTCGTAAGCCCGAAAAAAACGCAAAAAACCCCAAAAAAACGCGAAAATGAATAATCTGGAAAGTGCTTTATTTTAAATCTGTCTTAAAACAATATATACTATATTTGCGGCACGTTCCGTAGCGGAAGAATCTCTCAGTATCATCCTGATGACCACCATTTAGAATTAAATGTTGCTTGAAATGGCGACCGCATCTGAAAAGCCCGGTACGTCCCCACCTTCCTCTTCCCCACCTCATTCCTCTCCCTACTACCTTCAGCCTCACAACATAACCCTTTAATGCAAAAAATCACCAGTTTCCCGGTTGTGATGCGAGTTTCCAGATACCGTGTAAAATGTGTACATTGCTATAAATAATAATAAGGGAAGCATATTAAAAGCAATAAGACAGAGCGTTAAAAATACATATCCGAGGTGATTTACACATAAATAGATCCATACAAATCATTCAAATATTATTATTATTCGGGTTAGTTCTAATTTTACAAAGACAAGGTGCGACATTTCGGTCCGATGATCTTCCCATTTGAATCAATAACAATCATTGTAATCGTCTTATTGTTCGTGACGATCCCCAAAACATTAGTCCACTTCCAAGAATAATCATTATATCAATTTTATTTTTACTGCTCTAAATTACATTATTGTTGTATTATATATCGTGGTATTGTATAAACGTCCATAAGATTTATAAATTCAAAAGGAATGCAGCGATCACACGACAACAGTACAATATTGCTTTGTCCAGCTCCGGACCCACTTTCCTAGTGTGAACACTAGTTTGGAAGACAGAACAATGAACCAAGACACTGTTCCAGAGATAGACGGGCAAGCTATCTCCGCAGGATAGTGTCTTACCCCCACTATCGCGCCCGGCCGCCTTAAACGCGTTTTAACAACAAAACAGTCGACAAACAGGACAATAGCCAGCCGCTCCGCGGGTACGTATCTCGGCTCTCGGCGCTCGGATCTCGTATTTCTTTTTAAAATGTCGCGTAAATGGAACACAACAATACATCTTGGTATAAAAAACCGATAGAAAGATAATATTGTTCGTGAACTCGCTCGTAATGCGCGTCGCCGTATATCCATTTTGACAGCGTTCCGCGTTTGAACTAAGGTAGAATTTTTGAATTGTCCCATTGTCCTAACCTGCGGATTCGAGGCCGTTCACGGAGCAGGGCAAAGACACTATTGTATTGGCGTCAGTAATGTCCTCGTGTGATCCCGGCATAAATAACATGTTCCCTTCAACAGTTTCCCGGAGGCACATCTGAACTTAACCAAGTGAAGGACGATTCCGAATACACCTAAGGATAATAAGAACTTTTTCGCTGTCATCCGAGTTAACCAAAAACGCAAATGTTAATTTTAAGGTTAACAGTTCCTTACCCTTAAGTAGAACAGGAATAGCCCTTCATATGAACTAGATTGGTCGAATATCCTCAGCATCCCATTATGAATGACCTCCACCAAACGAGAAGAAGAATAAACATACCAGCACCACGCGGAAATAAATAATAATATGGCTTCTTTTTTTTTTAATTTCCACATGGATTTTCTTCTGCTTGAATAATACGTTTGAAATGCGCTGTATGCAAGCAATGCATCTATTGGAGTACTGTGTTCAATTTAACTCTAATTGCGATACATACACAATGGTTTATTAATTATAAATGAGTGAGTTTGTGTGCGATATTAAAACTTTTTCCCTTATTCAAGAACGATAAATCGTTTTTTTTTTACCAACTAATGGTACTTTAAAAGGATCCCAATAATACAGTTTGTAATACATTTGTTCAATAAAATACGTGCGTTTTTATATATTTTTGCGTTAACAGTAATTTTAGTTACAAAAAACGAAAGGTGAGCCATTTTAACATCTTTTTATATTCGATTTAAAAATTTTAATATATGAAAAATTATATGCTTATTTGTAGTAATAAAATTATGAAAGCGTATGTTATATAGCGGATACGTTCAGATAGGCCAGTGCAATTAGCGCCAAAAAGGGTCAATCGTAATTATTCCGGTAGTCCCAATTTTTTTTAATGTTTTATAAACTGGTCCCCTGATGTAAAATCTGAGTTTCCGACCTTGGCGCACCTGTGCTAAAACAGCCGTGTGCATTTCGGCCGGTTTTTTCAACAGGCCGAAATCGTGCCAAAATCTAGTTTTTCCCAAATATTTCATTTCCAATGCCAATTTCGGCTAAAGTAGCTTAACAAATATAGTAGAACATATAAATACCTACAACTTTTGTGAATGAATTTTCTTTTATCTCTAATAGGTACCGAGGTAGAAAGTCGTAAAGGTGCATATTTTTTTGAAAAAACAAGTTTTTTATTGTAAATACCTCGTTTCCAGTACAATTTTGTGAAAAAATATTGATACTAATTTTGTAGAAAATAAATTTTCATAAAAGAAATAGGTATATGATTTATGTTTTTTTATCTCTATTACATATCCATGCTCTAATCCACCAAAAATTGAAACAGAGGTAAAGTGTTTTAAACTTGGCATCCCTTGATTTTATTTTTCTTTAACATCACGATAACGATCTAAAAAGTTTGAGAATCACAAGATTTCGCAGCAAAAAACTTCGCGTACGTACATCTCTGGTAACAAACCTTCTCTTGCTCTTCCATCTACGGTCACGCCGCATCCGGCCGACGCAACTCGCACTATCCGTCTATTGTTCCAAACTCCCTACCAAACTCCGCAACAATACTACCTATTTGCATTTTAACACGGCGGAGATTCTCGTTACGAAATGATTCTTTAGATTCCCGATAAGACGTTCTACAATTTTTTTTCTGATAACAAAAGGTAACAGTGACCCTGGGATTGAAGAGTTCATTTTTACTGTGGCCTCTTATATAGACAAATGACTATGAGACGTTACATTTCTCTTTCAAAATCCGGTGAAGCGAAGCTTTTGTTGACACGAATAGATTAATTTGTATTTTATGTAATTGTGGACACGTCAAACTATGAAACGAAAACAAAAAATTGTCAAAAGTGATCGCTAAAGACAGTCAACCAATTACATGCACAATCAAATACCAAATCGACCGCCGTACGCCGGCTGACACTATTTCGTAATAACTAATAACTAACTTGCAAAATGGTGTTTATATATAAAAAAAAAAAATATTTTATTTTATATTATAGAAACAAGCAGTACATGATTTACGGAGATGAAACAATATACAGGAATAAGATATTTCATGTTGGGTACCTATGATATGTTTCCTAGTAATGTCTGCTAAGTGGTATGTTTATTCCTTTTACCAGGTGACGTGTGTACTTTATAGGTGTGTGTGTGACGTGTGTAATGAATATGTGAGTGTTTGCGTGTGTGTGTGTTTGTTTGTATGCGCATTGAATAGTTTAAATTATTGACATGATGCCACGTTTGAATTTGGGCAGTGAATTCGAAAAAATGTCGATGTTAGAGTTAAGACAAATATTATTTAGAGTATGAAGAGCTCGGTTAATTGGCGAATTAGATGCTGCATTTGTTTTATAATTAAGCGTGTGGAATAGCACTGTATGTCGTGTGCGTCTCAAAGGTAAGTTAAAGTTAATAAGGGACAGAAGTTCGGTACAGTAAATGTCATTCTTTAAAATTCTGTGTATAAATATTTAGTCAGCTAATGCTCATCTTCGCTGCAAAGTTTCAAATGTACACTCAAAGTTATTGTTGAATTTGTAGGTAATATATTTTATAAATTTGTTTTGGATACGTTCTATACTATATATGTAAACTTTATATTGTGGATTCCAAATAGGCGATGCAATTGTACCGCCTTATCGGATAATGTGTGAACATATTTATAAAACCACTAGCTGTTACACGCCACGCGTTGCTGAAGCTCAGTCTGTTAATGCAGATAGAGAAACAATAGCGCGTATTGCTTTTACGTCCAACAGATAGCCGTGTTTTTAAAAAAAAACATGTTTTTACCTATCACAGGTGACATCTATGTAATACAGGTATATAAAAACACGCGTATTCGAATGCAGCGTCGTATCAAAATTTCAAAGAATCGGTGAAGAACTTTTGGAGATTTGAGAATTTGAACAAACGAACATTTACATTTATGTAGATAGATATATAAATCCACTTGAACGATTTCAGTCATATTATAGCATGTTTGGAAAATGTCTTGAGCGATCGCTTGGCCATAATGTGCCAAATTTATAGAACAAAAAGTATGAGATAAACGGTGAAATAAATGTAGGTGGATTTCTTGGCTTTAAAAGCGCTTATTGCACAATTCTTACGTTTCTATATAAATATTTTAATTAGGCTATTTGGCTATAGCTACTTTTATTCCGAGAAACTTTTTTTTCTCTCTCTATTCGTTATAAAAAATATAATATAACGAAGACACTCGAAGAATATTCGAGTTTTATTTTATTTTCCCGGCTAAATAATGTTCTTCACAATAAAAATAAGCGGTATGTTGCTTTCCTGTATATAAATTCAAAGCTAGGACTTTTGAAAATCGGAACTATGAAATTAGGCATGACATTGTTGCCACGCGATTTTTTCACAGATATCGTAGTAAAATTCATAAAGCATTCACGCTAATTTTAAAAAATATAAGCCATTTTTCATCAATATCAAACAGCCAGGTTCTTTCCTATTTCCTCGCCCTCCCCCACCACCTTCAGCCTCACCACATGTCCCAATTGCGGATGCTATAGTCTCACTGGCTCCAGGCGGTTGGGAGCAGTTGGCAACTCTTGTTCAGATAATTGATAATGTTGTTTAGATAATTCAATCAATTCGTCACTTCCCATCAAAGCATCTTAACCCTAAATTGTTTTCATAATATCACAATTAGATAATACATTCAATTCGTTACTTCCCATCAAAGCAGTTTAACCCTAAATTATTTTCATAATATCGCAATTAGATAATACATTCAATTCGTTACTTCAAATATACCCTAAATTTTTTTGATAATATCACAATTAGATGATACATTCAATTCGTTACTTCAAATTTACCCTAAATTGTTTTCAGAATATCACAATTAGATAATACATTCAATTCGCTACTTCCCATCAAAGCATCTTCTCTCTCAACTGTTTTAATAATATCACAATTAGATCATTTAATCAATTCGTCCCATCAAAGCATCTTCACCCTAAATTATTTAAATAATATCAATTCGTCACTTCCTAACAAAGCAAATTCTCCATCAATTGTTTTCATAATATCACCATTATTCGGGAGTCATATCTACGCAATGACATAATTACAAAAACAGCTCTCATACAAATCACCGTGAGAACTTTCATAGGTCAAAAGGTGTATAATGCAAGTAAAATAAGTATATAACTTAACTAAAAATTCCATGACAGATAAAATGCTACTGTAAGATTTGTGCACTGACCTGCGACTGTTATGCAATATGAAAAGTTAATTTATTCAGCACAGTTACGACTTACTGAAGTTATGCTATTATTAAAATGTACCATAATACTGGAAGACGGTCTCGGACTTATTATGAATTCTGGCGCAATGGTATCACCAGAGGAGGCGGAATCTCAGAGTGTATACATTAAAATATGAAGCCGTAAAAAACAAAAATAATCTATTAAATAATGTTATTTCAAAATATGCATATATTTTTTCATTTGACTAAGGATTGTATCTTCCCCCTCAGGGACTGACTAAAATTAGTGAAAAACGCTATTACTTAAGCCCCCGGATACCCAATTTCTAACGATTTATAACAAGATTCTCTTTAAGTTTTTAAGTTCTAAAAAAAATATGTTATTTTTGAAGATAATATCTATACTTTTGCTATGCCGATCCGTTAATTATATGAAATTCCTTCGATGGAAAAAATCGCAAAGTAAGCTCAGAAAATTATTAAAAACACGTTTTGTTCTGTTATTTAATATGTTATAGGCATGATAAAAATCACAGTGCATGTTTAAATGCAAATAAAGCATCTGTCGAGAGATTTTTGCTCTATTTCAAACGAGTCGTGTTTTATTAAATATTTTCGCTTAATTATTATCGTTTTTTTTATTATTAGCGAACTCCCTCTAACATTCGTATTTACATATAATTTACGATTATTTCCAATAATCGATTTGTTCATATCGTGTATGACTTTTGTCGAGCTGGGTTGTACTACATGGTCTTCTGTGCGTCGGTCGCTTGCGGTATATGTAGTTGAAATTAACCATATTAAATAAAAAAAAAAATGAGGGAACTGTTCGATAGCACCTCGGTCGAATAGCTCAATGCACTTGAAAGTTTGTAATAAGTGCGCGGTTACCTCACAGCGGGCGAGTGGTGCTCCGCCCGCCATTATTGCCATCGGAAATAAAGTTGGGGGTTCAATACCCGGAACGACGCACTTCACCAAGTACGAGGAATGCATCCAAGCATTCGCCAAATCTCTTATTTTTTATTGTTTCAACACAAAACAAAATTATATTACTTTATTTCTGAAGCAAGCCTTTCTTTTTATGTTCAAACTGCTCCCAACCGTCTGGAGCCAGTGAGACTTTGGCATTGCCAATTGAAGTATGTTGTGAGGCTGAAGGTAGTGGGGAGGGGAAGGAAATTGGGAGAGGAAGATGGGAAGAACATGGCTATTCAGATTTGATGATCTTTCACCAGAGCGATACTGAAGGTAGGTATCTTCCACTATTCTCTGGTATATTAAAGGTGAGAATATTTTTTCTCAAAATTTCAGCTAACATTGTCATTTCCATCATCCTGAAAATGATTAAAATGAAACCATTCTGATGAATATATCATCAACCTAGTATTATATTAATTAAGCGTGGTTTTAAATTAGGGTAAAAATTGGAATAATTACTCATTAACATTACCGGTTACGGTTAAAAACAGTACTTACGTAGGGGCAAGTAATCAAGCTTTAAACAAAAAAAACTGTGAGAACTTTAAATTTCATGTTCTTTTTAATTACCCACATACCCATGGGTAAAGAGTTACTAACGTACTTAATGTTTATGTATACATAATTGGGTATTTTCGCCAAAACAATATAATGCATGGTAAACTTCAGATCCATGGGAAAAGTGATGAAATATGTTCGTTTAAACATAATGTTGGTCTAGATCTGAGATTAACTGTGGATTAATTTATCGATGCATAGGTTCACAGGTACCACCAAAGGTAGATAATTGACAGACTAATATAAGTTTCTTGTGGGCGAGTTCGAGTGTCAGAAGTATGGGTATTTTTTCCTTACCACTACTGAAATTGATGAAACTGATGACCAATGTCATTAGCCTAGCCGAAGGGTATAATAAATACGTAAATTGTGGAGCGTTTTTTTTTCTTCAAAACTCAATTAAATTTGAGATATTAAAACTTAATTTCCAATGAACTTTAGCATAAGAAATTTCTGTGGCTTGACTTCAGTTCACTTGTATATTTATCATTGTATATTTTGTAAAAGCTGTTTGTTTCTTACAAATAAATAGATAAATAAATAATTTTATTAAATGAGCATTTAGTTACTATGTCATTTTTCAGGATGCTGTGTAGAGGGTATTTTAGGAGAGGAAGAAGTGAACACGGATTTTGAAGAGACCCGTGTATAGAATTTACATTTAAATCATTTTAGTATTGCTTAAATTAGCTATACAAATTGATGTTCAGGGCCATTTTTGAGTGGTGAATCTCAAAGTTACACATGGCATCTCCCATAGAGTTGCCGAATATTGGAATTCTGTTCAAAATTATGATGTAATTACTTGGTAAATACCTTCACATAGCCGTTGGCGTCGGCGACACGGTATTTGATTTTACGACTTTTCGAATATGATTGTAGCTGCTTTTATGGAAATTCCTCACATAACAGTAGCGTATGAGAAAACAGAGCACCAACGACACAAAGGATTGGATTAAAGAAGAGAAGCAGATGAAGAACGTTGAACCATTCATATTTAGTAAAATTAAGCGGCGTGGACTTTTTGTAAGTTTTAAGTTAAAATCGACGTTAATATTCACGTATTTTTATTGAATAAATAAATGACAATTCAAACATATTAAGAATTCCAAAATGATAAATATTTGTACTTGTTTCTCTTTAAAAACACCAACCAAAATCACAAGTTATTTAAGGCGAAGCTTAGTGCTCAATCACTATTTTGATTAATCTTTATAACGAATTGGTGTACATTATGACTACCCAAAATATGCTTTAGATAAATTGAAGGTTTTCCTATCGTTTCGCTTGAGTAGAATACAAATAAAAAAATAAGTTACTCAATAAAAAATGTAAATGTAAACTACTAAAAAAAATAGTTTTTCAATAAAAATGTATGAACGCGTAAAGGAAACAACTTTAAAAAATACAGTATTATAGCTAAGATTATTTGTGACAGTTTCACTTGATTAACTTTTTTGCTTTCTTATAAAATTATTTACAAAATAAATATAAACCAGCATTTTGCTTGAAATCGAACATTTCTAGACTCCGTTTGTCAAGCGATTTTAATGCCTATTACCTACAATATAAGGTATACCAAGAATATACACATCTTTGGCTTGTAGTTTCCTCTTAAGACAAATATTGTTGTTGTTATCATCAATATTTATGTCAAACCTAATATCTGATTCCACCTGAGTTTCAACTCACTGTTTTTTACCTATTGAAAAAAAAATTGTTAACGAACAAAATGGCTTCGTCTTTTATATTTTTTGTTTCAAAGCGCATCTTTCTAACGAAGTTGCACTGGAGTTGAATCCGCCTCACGGTGTAGAAAAAAATAAACTATAATGCATTTATTTTCAAATGTCTTTTAAAACTTTAAAAATGGTTGGTCTGAGGATTAAAGCTTCCTACGCAGGAACTAGCGTCGACAATTTTACCAACCTCGCCAAATGCCGATCGGGTACGACCGACATTTATTCGTATATTAACTGCAGTAAGGTCATCCGATTTCAGAGAAATGCATATATACCTCCGCGTGAGTGTATGTGACTGCCACCAAAAGTTGATAGAATGCTTCGTCATCGACAAAGAGCCGATCTGACGAATTTCAGAGCGATCGGATATCAGGAATTGAATTCAAAGACAATTTAAAAAAAAAAATGTTTGATAAAATTCCTTACAAGATTAAATTCAATCCATATCCTCAATATAATTTACATCACTTCAAAGGCCTCAACGATCGTAACAGTTTTGCATACGATAAAATGAACGATACACACCGTGGTTGGTTACGCTGGTTACTAGATTTCTATTTACATTCGCCATTTTTTTACAATAAATACTCTCGTACCTCTGTTCACGCCATGAGAGTTGCTAACTCCCATGTGTGAGCGACCTGTCATCATTATTAAACATATTTCACCACCAGTTAACGGACCTCCACAATAACGACCGTTTTTTTAAGTGAATACTGCACGACTGGTCAGGGATATGGCAAAGATGAAGGTTGTTATTAGAAGTAATAATAACACTCCCAACTGTCTAAAGCAGTCATTTCCAAAGTAGTCTACATCGACCCCCAGGGGTATCTTATATCTGTAATGTTTATATTTTCTTTCATAATTATTGATTTAAATAACCGCACATTCCGAAACGGTTCCAACTAGATACAACGTCATCATGACGTTGATAGAAACCGCCAATGTCTGGTAAGACGACTGTCACCAACGTTGACAAAATTCATACAATAATTCGATTAAAAAGTCAAACTAACAAAACGTCTCTCGACCGTATTTGCAGCGCCATTGCGAGGTTCTATAGAACAAACGTGACGTCATTCGATTTAAAATCTTATCCAGCACCTAAAATCGGCCCGTTTTCACGATAATTTTTCTAAAATGAAAATGTACTTACTGCAAGTCGACCGAAGTTCTTTATTATACAGGGTTTTCCAATAAGCGGTGTTATTTTGAATAGCCCGCTATTTCGGTAGATGTTACTTTTGAAGCTGTCATTTTTTGACATTTGACAAGTAGAAACTACGCCATTAATAAAAATGGAACGATACACGCTTCAACAACGCATTGAAATTATTAAAATTCACTTGAGTGAATCAAATGCAAATCATCTTGAGTGATGAGGCCCATTTCCACCTCGGTGGCTTCGTCAACAAGCAAAATTGTCGCATCTGGGGCTCGGAAAACCCAAGAGTTATTGTTGAAAAGCCTCTCTATCCTCAACGTGTGACTGTTTGGTGCGGTTTATGGTACACCATTTTGAAAATGAGGCTGGAGCAACAGTTACGGTGAATGGATCGCTATCGAGAGATGATTAATGATTTTTTATGGCCGGAATTGGATGGTATTGATTTGGACAACGTTTACTTTCAACAAGACGGCGCTACGTGCCACACAAGCAACGAAACCATTGATTTTTTACGATTGAATATCAAAATAACACCTCTTATTGGAAAACCCTGTATAATATATTTTATGAGAATTATGCTTGCTCGTAACTATTAATTTAGTATATCAGTTTAATTTAAAATTACACTAAATACGTAGCGCTTATGGTGAAGGCACAGAATACACGTAATCTTTATAAACGCAGTCAGAAAAGGGGTCCCCCAGTTACCTGAATGCCTGGGAACTCGGTTACCTAGTGCACCCATCAAACAATAGGGTTATGTGCAATACATGTGTTATCAGTCAACGCAGTCGGTAAAACAAATACTTACAGCCGTACTAAAAAACGTGGTGTAAATATTACACGGCGCGTAAGGTCAACATAGTGAAAAACTTGGCTGATTACCATGACGTTTGTTTGGTTAAAACGGTCTTAAACCAGGCTCCAGGCCGGCTTTACCACATCAACGTTGAACGGGCGTGTAAGAATCTAATTAGTAAGACAGATAGTACGTAAGTTCATAATTCTTCTCTAAGACAGGTTAACGAATTATTTAGAAGTTTCTCATCAAATGGCCAAATAACGGGAAACTATTACGGGGTAAGTGCGTTGATGGCCTCCGTGGTCGCGGGTTCGAATCCGAGCGATATGCTGAAATAGTCCAAACCACGCGAATATAGCGTGTTTATAGCGTGGTCTGTCACAGCCTTGATGCACACTAAAGCGTTAATTTTGCATGTTATCGAAATAGGTCGAAAATCAACGGAATACTTTTAATTTTTAGCATACGATAATATTATAGTCTTGCAAATAATGCATACATTTATTATTATTATTGTGGTAGATGGTAGAAGAAGCGTGCTGGGAATGCAAAGTACTGCCCAGTGATAGGACAAGATAGATGATTGAACTCAGAAGCCGCTAACCTACGGCGAACACGCGACCACTAATATCTAATACCCATCATTCCGTCAAACGACATGTCTTCAATCACTGTACCGTTGGATTTCACCATTGAATATTACCATTTATGTTTACTGAAGGGAAAATAACAAAGATCCGAGTTGCGGTATTTCGTGCGACGTGACAAGAACTGTCAACCAGAAAAAGAAAAGTAAAAAATAAAGAAATAATGATCACGGATCTCAAAGGAAAAAAATTACACCTCAAAAGATCGCAAAGGCCGAATCTACATTGCGGATTTTTACAAATATTACATTAAATTTGACCGAAGTAATTAATTGCAAAGCAATTTCCTCAAAGGGTTCTTGCACGGGTGCCTAATTAAGAAGTTAAAAGCTTATACCTAAGGTCAATATCTTTAATCAAATAAATATGTTTTAGAAAATCAACAGGTAAAAAAAGATTATATCTATTTTTATTAAAAGATGTATATAATTTTTTGCTGTTGTTTATTATCACTTATTCTAAATCACTATATAATCATCAGTTTATTCTAAATAACTATAATTGTTTATTCTTGGTTTGATCTTCCTCCTCAGGGGCATAAGCCAAGAACGCTAACACTTAAGCCAAATTCTAATAGCAACAACATTTATTTTGGTGACCGGGTATGTCATCAAAATGACAATTCAACACACCTTCAAAAAGTGATATAAAGTCATGAAAAGTGATGAAACAAAAATTAGGTTAAATAGGTTACATAAGTAACTATTAAACCAAGTTTTTGTTTCATCACTTTTACTGACTCTATATCACTTTTTAAAGGTGTGTTGAATTTTCATTTTGATGAAATATCAGGGAACCATTTATTTCATACATTAACTGCTGTAATTTTTTATTTATTATTTAATGGGTGACATCATATTTATAATGTAACCCATTTTTTGTGCACGAGTGCATTGTCATTGACAACGAATCTATCTGTCGAGTTTCAGCTCGATCGGATGCCGAGAAGTGGGTTAATTTCCACTTGATTCATGCAATCAAGAAAACAAAATAGATGTAATTAAATAGATGAATGTTACATAAAATTGTTCGTTCAATAAATAATTTAATTATATAAAACTCTAATGTATAAGATAATGGAAATTTTCTAAAGGAAGATAATTAGTATATATCTGCTATCATTGGAGGTTTAAAATCAAAAAAGAAATAAAGAAATAAACAAACTAAAAAAAGATAGCGGGAGTATGCAGGAAACCATTAACTTCAACGTCATTGTGCAAATTTAATTGAGAAGAGTTGTTGGTGAACATACCTCAGCCCAAAAACGTAGCGGATCACCTAGAGTGACCTACGGCCTACGGCAGAGATGATGGTTATCCAATAAATGGCTCCCGATACTTTGTCGAAATTATCTCAGCTTTTACTGTCAGGTATTTCTAGATCAACACAAATACATTCAGGTAGCAATGTAACTGTCATCAACTATAAAATATATATTTCAATTTCAGTGATCATTTCACAGAGTTAGAACTTACTATATTCTATAAGATTTGAGGGAATACCATAATGTCTACCGGGCAACGTCGGGTAATTTACAGCTACTCGTCAAATCTGGAAACGACCCATAAGCAACAATCAACATTTACAAAAATCTGTAAAACCATCCGAACGAAGTAATAATAAACGGTTAGGTTCTAATGTTTTCTGTTCAAATTATCTATTATCTAATTGCTCGTGTCTGGTGTATGACAGTGATGGATTATTTTAACGGAACATGATTACATTACTATTTTGTAGAAAAATGTTACTTTTTAGGAAACGGTTGGCGAAAACATTAAAACCAAAATTGCATCTATTTTTAGCTTGTACAATTAAATTTATAACAGATTTCAGAATGAGAATTGTTAGTTATAAATTTTAACCTTCTTAAAAATATTGTCCTGTTAAGGCGATGCACTACGTCGTGTAATATTTTAAATTGAGCCGCTATCAATAACAACCATTACGTAGATGGCGATAAGGTTTAAATTCCCGCTTAACACCATCCGCCTGTTTTGATTTATGCAAGAAAAAAACATGGCCAAAAAGTGCCTTTTATTTTATTTTGTGGATGTTCAGGCATAAATATATTTTTTTTCGATCATTTTATAAATAACTTAATTTGCCACATTATACAATAAAATCCTAACCGAAAATGGGTTCGTAAGTAGGAGATTTTGAACATTAAATAAGTTTTCATAGGCCTTTATATTATTTTTTTCTGGGCTTATAAAAAGACTCTAAAAAATACTCGATTTTTTCAAAGGCCAAGATGTATTCTACTCGCAGTATTTAATTAAAGCATCTGAAACATTTCTAGGCGACCAAATGTTCGAACCAAAGACACATGATTTTGCATTACTACGTATGGCATCGCCTTAAATCGAAGTTCATTACGCAGAAGCTCGTGAAGGAAGAAAATTATCAAGACTAGGAGGCCTGGCACATAGAGCTATGCATATCGACAACCAAGCAGAATCGATACGACAAACTGAGCTGTCGATATTAGTTTATCAATTTTGCTAGCATGCCCAGCTTAACATAATTTTATCAATTTCGACTAAAAACATCACACTATGAACACAATTTGGGAGGCGGGTTTGGCTACCGCCGCCCGGAACTATTTATTGGATAACAAACACCTCTGCCATAGGTCACCCAAAGTAGTTCGCTACATTTTTTGATTTAGCAGGGGTGCCCGGGTTCATCGGGTGAGGTGTATTAAGGATGTGCATGCTCACCTGCTGTGTGGCGTACCAGAACGAGAGAGGCTGCTTTGGGGAGCCCCTTTGATCTCTCCAACTGGTCTCTTGACCCATCGCTTTTGTGGGAGGGATATTCATATGTCCGTCACTCCTGGACACGCTGATTTCTAAATTCCTACACAACCCTCATAACTTTTACCTTCCTAGAACTTCCTCTCCTTAATAAAGACCCTCCACAAAGC
Source organism: Hesperophylax magnus (assembly GCA_026573805.1). NCBI lineage: Eukaryota > Metazoa > Arthropoda > Insecta > Trichoptera > Limnephilidae > Hesperophylax > Hesperophylax magnus. The sequence goes on along the minus strand of JAIUSX010000184.1, from coordinate 2,294,922 downwards.
ATCCCAAAAGTTGACATACGCCCCGAAGGAAATTATTTTCCTCAAGGCCTTCCACGTGGGGTTAATATATATATATATATTATATATATATATATATATATATATATATATATAAAAAAAAACATTTTACCTGTTGGGTCAATGATATGTTTTGAAATTTCAAAGTTCAACGAGATGTTTTGCTTATAATTAACAACTAGCAGAAGTGTACCCGGCGTTGCTGGAGGCTATCCTTAGGAAATAGACATATATCATCGCGAACTTTTCTGTAGTGCTTTTCAAGATATACAATTCCGTATGGTTAATATAGGGTTTTCCAATAAGAGGTGTTATTTTGATATTCAATCGTAAAAGATCAATGGTTTCGTTGCTTGTGTGGCACGTAGCGCCGTCTTGTTGAAAGTAAACGTTGTCCAGATTAATACCATCCAATTCCGGCCATAAAAATCATTAATCATCTCTGGATAGCGCAATCCATTCACCGTAACTGTTGCTCCAGCCTCATTTTCGAAAAAGTAAGGTCCAATGACTCCGCCGGACCATAAACCGCACCAAACAGTCACACGTTGAGGATAGAGAGGCTTTTCAACAAACACTCTTGTGTTTTCCGAGCCCCAGATGCGACAATTTTGTTTGTTGACGAAGCCACCGAGGTGAAAATGGGCCTCATCACTCAAGATGATTTGCATTTGATTCACTCAAGTGAATTTTAATAATTTCAATGCGTTGTTGAAGCGTGTATCGTTCCATTTTTATTAATGGCGTAGTTTCTACTTGTCAAATGTCAAAAAATGACAGCTTCAAAAGTAAAATATACCGATAGCGGGCTATTCAAAATAACACCTCTTATTGGAAAACCCTATATATGGATACACTTCATTTATAGAAAGTAGAGAAAAGACGATGTTTTGTAATAAAGTCGTAAAAAAATTTTTTCGGGCGCTTACATTGCTAATCTTAAAAAGGCCTAACACAGGCCTAACATCACAAAATATATATTAAGTCCTCGAACAACGCCGGGTACACATCAGCTAGTTTAAAAATAATCGTAAAAAAATTATTGCGGAAAATCTGTCACAGTTAATATTAAAAGTTTTTCTATTAAAAAAAATTGCAAAGATCACTATTTATATTTTATTACAGTGAAAATTGCATATTGGTATTAGAACACAGTTGATCACATTTCGAAGGCGCCTAACTAGGCGTTGTCATTGTTCCGTTTCACGAATATTATATTATTTGTGTTATTTTTAATAATAAGACCAAAAACTCCAAAAGAAAAGTAGGTCGGCCATGATTTGTATAAAAATGCACTGCGTTTGAACGGATAAATGCAATTGCATAAATCTAAATACATTGCGACAGTAGAACAATAGGTGTTATTTTTATTGTTTTATATAATCACGAACCATGAGTTAAGACTGAAAATTTAACATATTTTGTTGCAGCGAAATGGTTAAAGAAAACATTATTTAAAATAGGAACCAACATATTTGTACATACTCGTGACAGAAAACGCTTTCTTGCCCAGAGAGTCCGAACAACGCACGTGTGCCATTCCTAACTAGCCAATTCATTAATTATTGACATATTTAATTATTTATAACGCCTTTTATATGGAAATAGTATAGCCATAGGTCACCCCAAGTGGTTGTCTGCATTTGGTGATTCAGTAGTGCTGCCCGTATTATAGCTAAGATTATCTGTGACAGTTTCACTTGATTAACTTTTTTGCTTTCATATAAAATTATTTACAAAATAAATAAAAACCGGTTTTGTGCTTGAAATCGAACGTTTCTAGACTCCGTTTGTCAAGCGATTTTAATGCCTATTACCTACAATATAAGGTATACCAAGAATATACACATTTTTGGCTTGTAGCTTCCTCTTAAGGGAGACCTTTTGACCTCTCCAGCCGGACACTCGCCCGACCCATTGACCCCTCATACCATTTTCCTTCCCAGAACTTCCTCTCTTTCATTTCCCTAAAAGAACCTCCACATAGCATCCCCAAAATGACATAGGCCACGAGGGAATTATTTTTCCTCAGGGTTTTCTGTGTATATTTTATGTAAAAATTATATTTTGTATTTTATTATTAATAAATTGAAAATGTCCACTGACTCGACATACTTATGTCCCTCCATTCTTATTCTGAGCAACGAGAAGCACATTATACCATGGTAGTTAGCCCCGGAATTTCTGCACAGAAATAAATCACGACTTCTAGTATTACATAATGGAATCCGAAAGCTTATTAGTGCAAGCGATTCTAGACTATCAAAAGCATAATTTAAAATTTTATCAATTGCCAATTATTCTGAAAATTTAAGCATATTCAGATAATATTAAACGAGTGTTATAGTTGAACAAAACTCTTGGAATATACATTTTAAAACTGAGAAACTAAAAATATATTTTTTTGTTTATTTGTAAATAAATATTTAAGCCGTCAAAATGATAAAATAACGTGAATTAAACTTTCTCATCTCCTTTCCCTCCCCGCTACATTCAGCATCACAACATACCACAAATAAATGCCACAGTCTCACTGGCTCCAGACTGTTGGGACTCTTGTGCGGTTTCACATAAAAATATATATTTGTGACTATAATAATATTTTCGGAGGTAGCGCATCACCCCAAAAAATAAATCATTATAATACTTTTGGCCGTGAAAATCTCGAATCATATCTAACTGAACCAAATGTTTGCGCAAAACAAAAAAAAATGGGGGCGTGGCTGGCCGTGCACAGATCTGTACAAAGATGCAATGCTTGGTTCAATGTTTGTGCAAACATGTCTCCCAGGAGATACGGCTTCAGCTATATTCGGTATTCAGCTATCCCCATACACCCCAGTTATGAGTTATTAGCAAACAATATGCATTACAACTCCCACGTCCATATTCATTTGCATATTTCTGTCAGATTATACATTACAACTCCCACGTCTATATTCCTATGCATATTTCTGTCAGATTATACCTTATAATAATACTTTGTCGAAAATCGCATCGCGTAAAAGACTTCTTTTCTGAACAACGCCGTTTTTAATGCATCGGAATGACAGTAAAAGCTATAAATTCTACCAGGCCCAAGAACAAACTAATAAATGCTGTTGATTCTTATTGTTAGGAAAGTTAGATACAAAAGATTTTTTCGTCGCGAAAATTTAGGAATTATATGTAACGGAAACATCTAAATTGCATCAAACGTAGATCTCAACGAAAAGCGCTGAATTATCTACATGCAGTGTATAAAAAAAGACAATATTACCAAATTTTCATAACATAAAATAATAAATCCTATACGTAACACACAAAACTAATACCAAACACACATCACTCACTAACACTAAACACACAACATATTACATAAATATACCGATTTTTTACTTACCATTTTCTTTCTTTTTTATTTAAATTTTATTTTACTTTAATTTTAAATCTAAATTTTTAGTTTAAATTTATCTTAATCTTATGTTTTTTTTTTCATCAATTTTTTTTGTGCTATAAAATGCAGGCTTCGGGTAAGCAACCTAGTGAGGCCAACATTACTAAATTGTAATAAAAAATGTAAAATATTGTACCAAAAAACAATTTAAAAATAATAATAAAGTAAGTGCGTAAAACTGTCCAAAGAAGCGAAGCTAGTAGTCCACAATGGAGTGCTCATACCTACCCTAATGTATGGCAGTGAGGCGTGTAACTGGCAGAGGAAGGATGGAAGTAGGCTGAATGCTGTAGAAATGAGATCCCTAAGGCGTATGTGTCGTAAAACCATGTATGATCTTGTGAGAAATGTGGAGGTCCACAAAAAATGCAAGGCGTAAGCGTAAAGAGTAAGATTAAAAAATGGACTCTAAGATGGGTTGGGCATGTAGAGCGAATGAGCGAAGAAAGGAGTGTGATGAGAATATATGACGCAAATCTCGGGGACCGCCCGAAAAGGACATGGCACGATCGAGTGAATCAAACACTTGAGCCAGGCCATGTCAAGAGTCAGAACAACAGAAGAGTATGTATGAGACGATGTATGAATGTGAATGAGGCAAGGAGTGTGTGCCAAGACCGAGTTGTTTGGCGGTCCGTCCTCTCTTCATAACCCCAGCGGAGAAACGGCGTGATGGTTAGTTAGTGAAGTGCTTTAAGCATGCCTATCGCCCATCAAATCATATAAAATCCCCCCTTTCAATTCTTTACTCCCCACAAGGTACTTAATCGCCCACTGGTGGGCGATATTGCCCAAGTTGCGAATCACTGCACTAAACCAATGCATCGGTGATTCATTACAATGATAGAATCTCAAAAAGTCAAAAAAGCTCTAGATTTCTAAGGTTGTTTTGCACATTTGCTTCTCGGTCGGTATCCTTTTAGAGTTGTTTGGCGAGATTATTTATTGTATTGGTTCCTGAGTTAGTTCATCCAGTACCTAAAATCTAAATAACACGTGACTAACCTTGGCAGACATAAAACGAATAAGATTGGTCAACGCAGAAAAGGGTAATCTCATATCAAAGTGAAAAAACTATTGAAGAGGGATAGTTTTCCATAGCGCGTTCTTATCTGAATCCGGGAATAAAATAGGGGGTTCCAAGATAATTCAACACACCTTTAAAAAGTGATATTAAGTCATTAAAAGTGATGAAAAAACTAACCTGAATACCTAATTTAAGTAAGCTATTTAAACTACTTTCTATCACTTTTTAAAGGTGTGTTGAATTGTCATTTTGATGAGTTATCCGGTCACCAAAATGAGGTTCATGTGAAGGCACCAGGTGCAGGTACACCAGGGCGAAGCAAACACGGAGGGTCGCATTGAAAATGTATGTCTAATAATAGGTCGCAAAATAAAATATGATTGTTTCGATAGACGAGCTTCAAACTTGATTGCGAGGTCAGCGAGAATGCGTTGAAAGGGGGAATAATTTACAGTGGTTAAAAAATGAGGGATGAGGGATCGGCAATTCCTCATTCAAATGAATTTGCATCTTGCGTTTAACCCCTCAAGCCACAAACATCATATTCGACGCCGGAAAGGCAAAAGGGCCTAAGCGACAATTTAGTCCAAAATGACATAATCATACAGTTTTCATTAAAATTTTCGTCTAAAGTCAAAATTGTATGATTACAAATTGGCGGGATTTTTTCATTGACATTTGAAAGTAAAAAAAAAAATTATATATTTTTATTATATAAACGGCATAAAAAGCGAAGTGACAGTTTTCTTACTAATTCCCTAAATAGAAGGATTCTGTTTTCTAAATATCGAATTCTTTCAAAATTATGGAAGTTTCGAGTCAAAATGTTCCGGTACGTTTTTTGTTTACATTTTCATGTTTGATATAAAAAAATTATGTTTTAGAAATATAAACGATCATTTCAAAGATAATTTTATATAGTTTCTAAAATAGTATTTCTTTTTTCAACTTTAAAAATAAGAAATATGTAGCGCATTTTAGATACCTCGAGAGAATTCCGAAATTCAATGAAATTTCACCGTGTCGTCGGGACTTGGGACTTGTAGGTAAAACTTTCAATTTAGAAAGATGATTGAAGAGTAATTTACGATTTTTTTTTTGAGTGGCGTAAATTTTTGATCAGTGAGCCCAATTTTTGCTTTTTAAAAAAGTCATCAAATTGGGACTCTTCCTGGTTATTCTATTTCATTGTCTTTTACCACAGCGGTATTCGCGAAGTCTTAGTAATTTGTCTTTTAGGGTTCCGGCACACCGCGAATCTCGAATTATGGCTTTAGGAATGATGAAAGAGTAATATCGTCCGAGTGGATCCAAGTTACATTAATTTTGACATATTTTACGATATACGAACATCATGCATGCAACCGTGATCAATACGTCAACTGGTTTAATGATAATATTGACGGCCTGCGTAGTCGAGGGGTAAGGCTCTCGACTAGCAAGCTGGAGGTCGCGGGTTTAAATTCCGGAGTGTTATTTCACAAATTACTCGTTAAAAATAATACATAGTATATTTGCGGCACGTTCCACAGTGGAAGATACTATCAGTACCGCCCTGGTGTAAGACCCCCATTCAGAATTGAAACTTTGCTTGAAATGACTGTGGCCGTGTTTGGTGACCAGATCTGAATAGACTGGTACTTCCCCACCTTACTCTTCCCCTATCCAGTACTTTCAGCCTCACAACATACCCCAATAGGGGATGCCATACTCTCACTGGCTAGAGACGGTTGGGAGCAGTTGGGACTCTTCTGCGGTTTCAAATAATTTTTTTATTTTTTGTTTCTTAAAAAAAGTAGATTTTTTTTTTTTCAATATATCATTATAATGGAATTCCACCACGAATAAATTGTCAGCATCAAAAATATTAATATTAAAAACGGGTTGAACCCTCTCTTGTAAATGTTGAGAACTTTGGAGGCAGATTATTCAACGCACTTGGTTCACATTTTGTAAATGGCCTACCATTAAATGACAACTTACATTCACTTGAAAAAGCCCCCTTTGGAAAAAAACTACCTTATACAATAATCTACGTAAAGCGCTTTGATTGAACCCCCAAACAGTGCTTTATAAAGGTGACCTATTATTATTGATACGCATTTAAAAAAAAAACTTGCAATGCTTCAATTTAACCAGTATTTTACAAATGACCACAGGTAAAAATAAATATGATCTTACTATGTAAACAACTGAAAACATAGTTCCTAAGAAAACGGATGTCGTAAATTTACAAATATATTTTTTTAATAAATAATATATTTTTTTAATTGTCAGTTTTGAAAAATAGACCTTACTTCGGGCTCACAATCACGCCCACAACACATTTCTGTCAGTTCATCACTTCAGAGAACAAAGCCGAGTCACCTACATCGATTAGCTGCATCCACTCCAGTAACATAACTCAATCAAAATCATTTTTTCATTTAAAGTCTTTTGTTCCGAGTGACGTGATTCCTTTGTTTGTTGTTTTTATTCCGTTCCTTCTGTTGATTGTTTCTTTAAGTATTCCTGTGGTTTTATTTAGTGTTGTTTAAGCCGCTCATCTGCCTCTATTTCCGTCTGCCTAATGTCTGAATCAGCCGCACCGAGCACCACTAAGCGAAATTTAATTACCCCCAGACACTGAACTCGATAATCTCTAGAAATGTGATTTATTTCGACTTGAAAGAAAACTGATGACGCCACTTTAAATAGGAACTATCAACTCCCAGGTCCCGGACAGGCCAATGAAATTGATTATCTGACCAAGGAGAGAATTTCGATACGATACTATTGTACCACATCAGCCAGGAGTACTTTTGTCCCGGTGCGACCGGTACATCAGGGGGCACTGGAGTTTAATCGACCTTTCTACATGGCAACCCAATAAGCTAATATTGGAATTTAGGATGGGCAGGATTAAAGGAACTGATTGAGTGTTGTTTTTTTTTTCATATCTTTCATCTTCTTGCCTCTTTATGGTTCTTCCTGGTCCTTCTTGTCTCTTCTTGGCCTCTTCTTACATCTCCTAGCCTCTTTTTGCCTATTCTTGTCTCGTATTTGACTCTTCTTGGTTTACCTTGGCTTTTCTTGCATCTTATCGCCTTTTGGTTCCTCTCTTCTCTGATCTTGTTTCTTTTTGGCTCTTTTCGCCTATTCTTGTCTCGTATTGCCTCTTCTTGGCTCACCTTGGCTCTTTTTGCATCTTATCGCCTTCTGGTTCCTCTCTTCTCGGATCTTGTTTCTTTTCATCTCTTCCTGACTTTTCTCATAATTTCTGGCTTCTTAAAACAAAGGGCCAAAAGGGCCACTGATATAAAAAAAAAAAATAATTACGTAGAGCAACCTAAACACGTCGTATCGACTAATATTTGAATGCCAATTTCAGCCGAAGTAAGGAAACAATGAGCTTACGTCGGGCACACGTCACTCCCATAACACACTTCTATCGGTTTATCTGTTCAGTGCCCACAGTACACAGTTTATTTTAGGGCTTTAATTAGTAGTTTGCAGTTTTGACTGTTGTGAATGGTTTATCCCGCCTGCTTATCTTAAATACATCTCAAGATGTGCACATGGTTCATAAATAATCCGCATCAAGCGAATAGCGATTGGTCCAATAGCTAGCCACTATTTTAAATCACTGGATACAATAATATATGTAGTATAAAACCAGCGATTTACGCAATGTTACGGTACAACGTTCGGTTAGCGTAGCTGAATGTATAAATGTGTCGGGTTCCCACCATGCTAGCTAAGTCCTCCATCTTTGCACAAGCGACCTTTTCCGCCTATAATGATGGAAGTAGGAGAAATTATTATTCGTAACTCGTAACCGGGATCTCGTAATCTTCAAAATCTAATCTCACAATCTTTAAATTTGAAACTCGTAATCTTAAAAAAACATTACACAAAAGCCCGTGACAAATCAGGAGATATTATAATTGTAGAATTTGTGAACTTGCTTCAGGATAATCGCTTTCAAAAAAATGTACCTTTAGAATGTAAGTAAACTTATAAAATACGACTTTTATTCAATGACATTATAAAAAATGTAGGTACCTTTAGAATGTAAGTAAACTTATAAAATTACGACTTTTATTCAATGACATTATAAAAAATGTACCTTTAGAATGTAAGTAAACTTATAAAATTACGACTTTTATTCAATGACATTATAAAAATACGAGACACGTTAAATTCGGTAACCGGATAAATCATCACAATGATAATTCATCACATCTTTAAAAAGTTAAATACAGTCATGGAAAGTGACGAAACAAAAACTTTATTAACTGGGTTATGTAGGTTAGGTTTGGTTAAAAAAAAATTTTTTTCATCGTTTCTAATGACTTTATATCACTTTTTAAAAGTGTGTTGAATTGTCACTGTGTTGAGTTATCATCGAACCGTTAAATTCATACTAAAAATGTAGAACCGCTTATGAAAAGGAAAGCCATTCAAAAAATATGAATACGAATGAAATATCTGCATGGACAGCCAGCTAAAGTATGTCCACTGGACCTATTTTAGTGAAACCACGCATGCTGTATCACTGACGTATCTTCACTCTATTAATAAATTCATCTAAGCATCTGTCAAACAATTAAAGAAGATTAAAAAACACACGTTACAAATAAAGAATTACACTTTAATAAAAATAATTTTTATAATTTATGCTTATCAGTTACAATAGGAAAAATTAAAAATTCATTCATTCATTCGTTGAACGCATTACGCAGGAAAGTCATCACATCACTTACCCATGCACCGACAACCCAAATCAGTGGGTATGTTTATTAACAATAACACTCGTTTTTCAGCAAGGTTGTGTATCTCAAAACTACATATTAAGTTTCGCAATAGTGTTGACCCTTGAGAAGCAATTCGGTAGAAAAAAATAATAGAACCTATTCTACAGGATGGGGCAAAAGTAATCACCCTATTGGAAAACGCTATAACTTTTTCAAATGGCGCCAAATGTCACTTCGGTTTTGACATTTGTGAAGTAAACAAACGCAGAATACAAATCGACAAGACATAAATCGGTTTACCAAAAAAAGTACAAATTTCACAAGCAGTACCAAGTTTATCGTAAAAAAAAAAAATTACAGCAAAAGAACATCGGGTGATTACTTTTGCCCCAACCTGTATATAGGAATTGTAAGCCACTTTTGAATAATGCGCACACATGGCTGAATAATTTATTAATATCTTGTTTATTACTACAATTATTTACTCCTACATACTATAGTGTATTTATTAGTTTATCTAAGTAAATTATCTTTAATTAAACAATACACGGAGAAAAATAAGTATTGCTGATTTATTAAAATCCTGTTAAAAACGTGATGGCAGGCCATTTCCCAATAAAATATTAATACATTCACAATATATTGGGATAAGTGATCAAACAGATTGAATGAATTGACAGATTTCCCAACAAACTATCTTTTTCCATTTCGTTATTATATTTATCAGGTTAAGCGCATGCTTAAAACATTAGATTTTTTAAGGACACATGTTCCGACATCTTTTTTTTGTGATAGTTTGTTGGGAAATCTGTCAATTCATTCGTTAAAGGCCTGCGATCCCGTTTTTGACAGGATTACGAACAATTTGAGAAGATTTTTAATAAATTAGCTAAAATTTATATCAGTGAGTTTTCTAGGTGTATCCTGCAATATAAAAAACTTTTTCAAAACTGTCCACAAATTTAATAAATCAAAACCAGGCCTTTCTTCAAAAAATGAATTCTACAAAACGATTGTTCAATTTTCCACTTCAAGCCTCGTTCAGACTTGGCAAAAAGTGTAGCTTGGCGTCTTTTTATGGTCAATAAAATGTCTCAATTGGCACGAAGTGCTACTACTATTGGACAGCGGCAGAAAAATGCTGTCTTTTAACAAACGGTCGTAGGTAGAGTGTGAACACAGCATAATTACCAAAAGTTCAACGTGTTCTACTTATTTAAAGAGTTCATAAAACCAAATACTTGCCGTTATTCTTTCCGATTTCTGATGTTCGCGATTTTCCGAAAAGGAATTTTGGTGACCGAAAATTTAATTTATCCACAGACATAGGAATTAATAGACGAGAATATAATGGCGAGGGGTAAAATCAACTGTTGAAGAACGAAGGGCGTAAGGCTGACTGTGATTCGTCAATAAATCAATCTGACAGTAAATAGGCATCTCTCATTATAATATCACCATTTACTTCTTAAAAGTAAAATCTGCTTTTGAATGAATAGACATTTTTACATGGGAGCGCAAATTACTCGCCACGTTATGAACAAATTTGCGAAGTCCAAATTCGGCAAAAAAATTCGGTTCTATTTTCAGAGTCGAATATTTCGTTTGAGTATTTAGTGAAGACACTTTTATAAATGTTCATAATTTACTTCCCAGCAACCAACCAGCTTTGTGTTTCGCGTCCAGACGTTTCTCGATGTGATAGTATATGTTTCTAAAACTGATCTATATTATACGATGTGAATATGCTTAAAATAAAGTAAAATAATGCTTATATATGGAATGTAATACGACAATTGGGTTTATTCTCTTTTTCACATCTATTTTTACAAGTTTTCATAGTACAAGTCAACATTTTGCCGTGTTATTTCGTAAAATGAACCGATGATGCCTCGACCATAGTTCGCACAAGAATGATGACGTCACGTTTTCAAATTTCACTTGAGGCCATACGCGAGCACAGCCGGTTCCAATGGAACCGGTATGGGGAGTGGGGATAATACGCTTTTAATCACTTAGGGCAGGTCTACTAATATTCATATGTATGAATTTATCGAATTTCTGTTCGTTGTAGTTGAAAATCCAAAAAAAGAACCAAACTGCTCATATTAAAGCCAAATTAAGACCAGTAGTCATCTACGTTCTTAAGAGGTAATGTTCGAATAAATATTAGTTTTATTAGTATTTTTAGTTCATGTAAATAACGAATAGATAATCATAATTTAGGCATATGCTCAATTATTCACAATATCTTATGCGTATATAAATATCGAGGATTATTTAAAAATTAGTGTGAAAAAGACTTCACAACTTTATTGTATTTTATGGTTATTTTTTAAATCTTTTTTATTTATTTTATATTGTTGTTTTCTATTTAATTTATGATCTTGAAAAAGCCTAGTAGTGCGTTAATCTATCTATATAAATAGAAATATAACTGTTAGTTTGGTCAAAATCTTAAATTTCCGAAAGTTCTTCATCGATTCCTTTGAAATTTTTACAACAACGTTGCCATTCGAATACGCGTGTGTTTTTATATACTTATATTATGATGTCACCTGTGACAAGAAAAAACATATATTTTTTAAACAGCGGCATCTGTCGTACATTTTTTTTTTTTATAACAGCACCATCTTTTGGACGTAAAAGCAATACGCGGTATTGTTTCGCTCTCTGCACAGACAGATTGAGCCTCAGCAACGCGTGGCGAGGTACAGCTAGTAAAAAAATATTTTTTTAAAGATTCTGTAGGTTCTAAAAATGCATTGGGCAGGACTTGAAAGCGGGTGTCCTAGTGGAAGCGACCCAGGGTACTGGTTACGTACCGTTTTCAAGAAGCACTAACATACAAAAACGTTTTAAGTCCCGCCAACTCACAAAATAATATTTAATAAGAAAAAGAGTTGAGACAAGTATATTATACTAGTCCCAACTCTTTTTCTTTGTATTATTTCAAAAGGTTTTGTAGTACCAATATTCTAAACAAGATTTTAGCTCCGTTTTGGTTCTCTAACACCTAACCTCATTTGAGGATTGGAGCGGGGTGGGAAGGACTGAAGATCGAGGTCTGGAGTTGAAAGGAGAGAGCATTTGTGGAGAAGACCAAATCGAAACCAGAGATCTTATAAAATTTCCAATCGATGTATGTTTTAATCAGATTAATTACGAAATATTAGGAAACCCTGCTTAGAAAGTCAATTTGGGATTCCATACAAATCGTGCAAAATTCGGTTTTGCAATAACTTTCAATTAGATAACTGAGAAATGTGACTCTTTTACCACCTGGCCATTCTCGCCTCAACTCTCGAGACTTAGATTGATGACGAAAGGGAAGAAAGTAGATACATACGCGTTTAGTCGTCTCTTAATTACTTCCTTCTCAGAAGACAGTCGACAAAGAATCGTTGTGGTTAGCAGAAGGAAAGTCTTTACACAAAGGTGCTTATCGTAACAGCTTTGTCAACAAAGGAAGGCAGTCGATTAGTACGTTGGTAATACTCTTGTGCGGTTTTCATATAAAAATTTGGATAGTCTAGTGTAGTGTAACAAATAACACGTAGTCTATATGTAACAAAAATATTGGAGGAATTTTTAATCAGTGATTTCATCAGAAGGCCGAAGCAATCCAAGTTAAACTAACTAAACACAACATTATTTTTTAACAATAATATCATTTCAGACGCTGATAAATTCCTCGGGTCAATTTATTAAATGCATATTACCAAAAAAATATCAATAGGTTACAATCACGAACCCTCTACCCCTGCCGTGTTTAATGCTGCGTCTAAACAGGAGAAATTTACCAAGAGCCCAGCCACGACTTATGCGAAAGGAACGAAGCACCCGTGAACAAACAAGAGAAATTTACCGGGAGCTAAATCACGAATTATGGGAAAGGAATGAAGTAAACGTTGCTTGGCTTGGCTAGCTGTTATATTCTCCTGTGTTCTTACGGTTACTGCGTTCCTTTCCCATAATTCGTGACTTGGCTCGCGGTAAGTTTCTCCTGTGTTCTTGCGGTTACTGCGTTCCTTTCCCATAATTCGTGGCTTGGTTTGCGGTAACTTTCTCCTGTTTGCTTGCGGTTGCTGCGTTCCTTTCCCACAATTCGTGGCTTGGTTTGCGGTAATTTTTTCCCGTTTATTCGCAACCTAAGATCTTTTAGTTATTTTTCTCATTTTCATTATGTTGTTTTTCTATCTTTATTTTTTTTTTAACTTTTATCATTTTGTTAACATTATTTTTATATGGTTTATTTTCAGTTTATACTATTAAACGGTGTTTTTTAAAAGATGTTCGCTTTCTATTAATTCCACTTTCCACTATGTTTTTCTTTTATATGATATGAATCTTATGCAGAAACTTCATTGGTTCGTGCAACAATGTAATTTGTTTTACTTACAACTGTTTGTTTTCTCAAATAAAAAGCATACTCCAAAGTTTTAAGTTTTAGTTGCAAAGTTTGGGGATTTTTCGCTTTCGGAGTAAAAAGTTAATAAATCTTGGAATAGAATGCCAAAAAGACCTTACGATTTTTTTAGTATTTTTCAAAGAACGACAAATATTCCCGGGTTGCGAATAAATTGACAATTTTTTAATTTTTCTACGTCCATCATACTAAGCGGAACTGTTGAATGCGTCGTGCTGGAAGTCTAATGGTAGCCATACACGTTAGGGTTTGCATGATGGTTATGCATGTACATGCATAACCATCATGCATAACCGAGTTTAATAAAACACATACACGTTAGGGTTTGCATGTACAATTTCCTATAAACTCTCAGTTAAAGGTAGTTGCAGCTAAGTGACGGTGTTTTGTGGGACATTTTCCTAATCTGCTGTGCACTGTATCGCCAACAATGGACGACGACGATGTGATAGCTGTATTTGGCTTAATACTTGTAACAAAGAAAAGGACAAGAAAAAGAGATCGCACTGAGTGGTGTAAACACTGGCTTTTGAAAAGAATACAGTTCTCTCATATAAATTTGATGAATGAACTGAGATTTACACCAAAAGATTACAAGAATTGACTGAGAACTGTGCATGCAAGCATGAGCGGCCGCCACACACGCTCGGTTATGCATGCGCGCAAACATAACCGAGCGGCAAAAAATATATATTTTGGTATTTGTTAGGTTGCATGTACATGCATCGATAACTGTACAGTTTTTTACATACACACTAGGGTTTGCATGATGGTTATGCATGTACATACATAACCATCATGCAAACCCTAACGTGTATGGCTACCATTATGGTAGCCATACACGTTAGGGTTTGCATGATGGTTATGCATGTACATGCATAACCATCATGCAAACCCTAGTGTGTATGTAAAAAACTGTACAGTTATCGATGCATGCACATGCAACCTAAGAAATATCAAAATAGATATTTTTTCGGTTATGCTTGATGGTTATGCATGTACATGCATAACCATCATGCAAACCCTAACGTGTATGGCTACCATAAAAAAACTGTACAGTTATCGATGCATGTACATGCAACCTAACAAATACCAAAATAGATATTTTTTGCTGCTCGGTTATGTTTGCGCGCATGCATAACCGAGTGTGTGTGGCGGCCGCTCATGCTTGCATGCACAGTTCTCAGTCAATTCTTGTAATCTTTTGGTCTAAATCTCAGTTCATTCATCAAATTTATATGAGAGAACTGTTTTCTTTTCAAAAGCCAGTGTTTACACCACTCAGTGCGATCTCTTTTTCTTGTCCTTTTCTTTGTTACAAGTATTAAGCCAAGTACAGCTATCACATCGTCGTCGTCCATTGTTGGCGATACAGTGCACAGCAGATTAGGAAAGTGTCCTACAAAACACCGTCACTTAGCTGCAACTACCTTTAACTGAGAGTTTATAGGAAATTGTACATGCAAACCCTAACGTGTATGTGTTTTATTAAACTCGGTTATGCATGATGGTTATGCATGTACATGCATAACCATCATGCAAACCCTAACGTGTATGGCTACCATTAGCTGGCAGAGGAATTGAACAATTATGTGGAAAACCGATGCATTTGTACACACAGCTACTAACTGTTAGGAACGTAACACCCTAGCCAGGAGAACTATTTGTCCCTGTGCGACCGGGGCACTGAATTTTTAGCATTTAAAATACGTGCTCTGAGAAATGAAAAGAACATGAGATAGTAAAAATAAATGGTAGTATTTACATAGACAAGTTGACAGAAATGCAGACATCGTTAATTTAATATACCAATAGATACAAAAAGCTCTTATGCAAGCATTTTCCCACTGGCGCCAAAAATCTTAATTAGCGCACATATTTTTTACACATTCTGCGAATTTACTTAACTCTATTTATAATACTCACTGCTAAAGCTGGGTCCAGACATGTTCTTTTCTCCGTACCGTACCTCCGTTTCGTATCAGCGTCGCGATCAAGAACGCTAGTTTGGACGCCCGTTCGGTACGGTACGGTGGTACAGCGTCTCGATACGGATAGAGGTACGCTCCGATCCATCGCGAGTCGGTTTTTCGACCCGTTCAAAGGCGATACGGTACGGGTCTGCGCCAGTCTGGACGTGTTCGCGGCGTGCATTGGTCGTGTTCTCTGTCACTACCCGAATCAGCGCGAAAAATGCAGTGGGATAACCAAAGATATTAGAAGAACGAGATGTGCTATGCGCAGTTCGTACTGAGTGGAATTGTTTTGCCGAGTGTCGCCGGTTTTGTTCACCAATACTACTGAACACCTTCGCTTACGCTAAGGCATCGCTAAGGTATCCGCACTAATACATAGAACAGATTTCTGTGCGTACACGTCCCGATACCGTTCAAAGTACCCTAATTAGGTAGTACTCCGGCTACGGTCCGGCGGCCAACATAGCATATCTCGTTCTTCTAATATCTTTGGGGATAACTATAATATTGTGAAGCTTATCGATGGATATAGGGCCAGAAATGACCATGATTTAAAAGCTGATTAAATTATGATTTTAAAGCTCTTCCGCCACATCTTTCTCTGTTTTTGAACAATTCTAACTCCCACCAACGTCGCCTTTTTTGTTTTTTTTTTCGTTATATTATTGTGAATAACAATGAAGGACGCGCAAGCAATCGTCAAATTCTCAAACACTTCCGCAGTCGACGACATGGTGGGAGGAAATGAACACGCGATGATCGCAGCGACGTTACGGAGATACGGGCTCTTGATCGCGACGCGGATACGAAACGGAGGTACGGTACGGACAAAAGATGATGCGTCCAGAGTTTTTGGATCGCGACGATGGTACGAAACGGAGGTACGGTACGGACAAAAGAACATGTCTGGACCCAGCTTAAATTATACAAAACAACAACAGCATTTCCTTTGCTTCAAACTTTACCCGATCAAAAGTTATAGCTAAATTATACAACACAACAACAGGATTTTCTTCCCGTCGAACTTTACCCCTTAAAAAAGTTATAGCTAAAATATTCTAAATTTAAACATAAAAATTACGTAACCGATGCATAGAAACTGACTCGTGCGTTTTATGTATGTATATAAGTCAATCTAATTCGTAAAATTAGAACGGAATCACGCACTGCTTACACTGGTGGAGATAATGTTAAAATTGTCACTTGACCATGGCCTCTGTTTTGATTTATGCAAAAAAAGACGCTAAAATCGCATGTTTTATTTTATTTTATTTTATGCAGCTCGGGAACAAAACACGTTAAAATGTTTTCAATGCATTAAAAAGACGATACTTAGAGAATAAACGCAAATCCGAAAAAAGGTTCGTAAGTAGAAGATTTTTTACAGGCCTTTTGTCTAGCCTTATAGACTTTAAAAAATGCACGCTTAAGGAGAAGCTTAGTGCTAAATCACTATTTTAATTAATCTTTATAACGAATGGGTGTACATTATGAATACCAAAAATATGCTTCAGATAAATTGAAGGTTTTCCTATCGTTTCGCTTGAATAGAATACAAATAAAAAAAATAAATTACTCAGTAAAAAATATAAATGTAAACTACTAAAAAAAACATTTTTTGAATAGAAATGTATGAACGCGTAAAAGAAACAACTTTAAAAAAATACAGTACTATAGCTAAGATTATCTGTGACAGTTTCACTTGATTAACTTTTTTGCTTTCTTATAAAATTATTTATAAAATAAATGAAAACCAGTTTTGTGCTTGAAATCGAACGTTTCTAGACTCCGTTTGTCAAGCGATTTTAATGCCTATTACCTACAATATAAGATATACCAAGAATATACACATTTTTGGCTTGTAGCTGCTTCCTCTTAAATAGAGCAAAACTTATGTTATGATTTACTCGCTGTATTTAATTGAAGCATCTATAATATTTCCAGGCGCTTAAATTTAAAAAAAATTCAATAAAACACTTTATTTATTTATAAAGTAAAAGAAAAGGTAGTCACCTTGGTCCGGTTTTGTTTCTCATTTTCATTAACGATATAACAAATTACTTCGACGATGTCGAGGTATTGCTCTTTGCTGATGACATCAAGCTATACAAAAAAATAACTGATGTAAATCATTGCCAAATACTACAATCAAATATTAATAAGTTTAAAGATTGGTGCGTACAAAATAATCTGTTTTTAAATGTAGACAAATGCAAAACCCTGACTTTCTGCAGAAATAAAAATCCTGTTTTATTTGAATATTACATTAACAATACAGCTTTAGAAAGAGTCACGGAAATGAGAGATCTCGGAATTATTTTGGATGAAAAACTAAGTTTCGCCAATCATATCCACCAAATTGTAAACAAAGGCATGAAAACACTAGGCTTCGTATTAAGAACAACTAAAAACTTTAACTCCATACAAGCCATTAAACTGTTATACATATCTCTAGTTAGAAGCATAATTGAATATAACTCAGTAGTTTGGTCTCCCTCTTACAAAATTCACATTAATAACATTGAGCGAATACAAAAAAAATTTCTGCGTTTTATTAATTTTAAATTAAATATCCCACTAGAAGACTTACAATATCATTTCTTATTAAACACTCTAAAAATACACACATTGGAAGACAGGCGTAAAATAAACGACTTAACTTTTTTATTCAAGATTCTAAACTCTAAATTCGACTGTTGCGAACTTCTGCAAATCATAAACCTACGAATACCTACAATAACAACACGACAAAATACACTATTCCACTGCAACACACATAAGCGCAATTACATTGCGAACTCTCCAATACAACGGTTTCACACTATGGGAAACCAATACTTAGGTGATGTCGATATATTTAATATTAACTTTGCGAATTTTGTGGATTACGTAAAAGACCTATTTCGATACTATTCCTAAATGGAAGTTATATTTTTGTAAACCAGTCAAATCGCTGTATTTTTTAATTTATGTTCTTGTTATTTTTTATTTTGTTTCTCGCATATACTTATGTAATTTTATTTTTATTATTTCTTTCTTTTCTTTCTTATGTTTCAAAACTGTCATTTAATTTGTACCACCCACATGTAAAAGCCCTCTGGGCGTTAAATAAATAAATAAATAAATGAATAATAAATAAATAAATTTCTATTTTTCTCAATTATGCAAATTTGTAGTTAGACTACTCTTTTGCTAGTGCCCTCACTGCTGTTTAATTTTTTTAATGTGAATGCCGCACAATAGTCCCAACTGCTCCCAACCGCCTAGAATCAGTGAGGTTATAGCATCCCCAATAAATTGTGGTATGTTGTGAGGCTGAAGGTAGTGGGGAGGGAAAGAGGAAGGTAGGAAGTACTTGGCTATTCAGATCTGGTTACCATTAAATCCATTTCAAGCAATATTTCAATTTCGAAAGGTGGTCTTACACCAGGGCGATACTGGGAGTATCTTCCACTCTGGAATGTACAGCAAATATACCTTAAATGATTTACTTGTGCGACCTCCGGGTTGCTAGTCGGGTTCCTTACCCCCTGACCACGGAGGCCTTCGTTGCTGGTAACATTTTAGTAAATGCTAGTCGTGTCCTTAACATGACTTATTTTTTATAAACGGCGTACCAGGGTGCAGGCAAACAGAACGAACACAAAAATAAACTAACCGAACGCTGCAGTACATATTATCCTGAACACTTGTACCGCACATAATTTGAACATTGTTACAGTGTGTCAACAAATTCTATGAATTCAATAAAATGGAATTAAAATTTGTCATTACTGAGATAAAACTGATTTTAGAACAAATTATAATAGTTTCAAATATGAGGTTATGTTTGACTTTCGAATCTGACAGATGGGGGCAAACAGGAAAAATTACAATGCCGAAAGTGCTAGATTCTTCTCGCTTTAACATCACATCAATCAGACTAATTTCAGTTTTCTGTACTGTGCGTTAGTTTGTCCTGGTTCAATGAACTATAACTTGATGATAAGAATTGGAAAAGATTGTTTGAAGAATTCAGAGAATTCAAAAGTACCGTAGTATTTTGAAAAAGATTAAATTAGTTTATTGCCATTTTTAAAATTGGAACTGATTTGTCAGGAAATCAGACCATCCCGTGATCGTTCATGGGTACCTACCTACATAACAATTTCATGTATTATAGAACATGATTTAGAATCTTCTCCTTTCAAGTAGGTACGACTAATTGCTGAACGCCGTTTGACACTGATGTGAAAAATACTCGTTTTTAATGTTTCATTAGTTCTCCATGGTGTTGCCATAATCATTTAAAAGATTTCAGCGCCCTCCATTTTTTAATAATTATTTATTGACAGACTGTACATGCGTAATATCTTGAACACGGTGCATAAGAAGTGTCTAAATATCCAGCACAGTGCAGGCAGCAACAGTTAATAATATGATGATCTTGGCAGTGATGCAAGTATGCGACATTTCGCGTTAGACAACGTCTTGTGGTTCTATTCGTTTTGATCCTTTTTGGTGTGTTGTTTGGTTATTCTGTTTTCCAAAACAACCGGGTGACGAACTACGACTTTGTGCAGAGTTGAATAAGGAGCACCGGCGAAAAAAGTTTTTTATATATTTTAGACCAGGTCTGAATATCTCGACCTTCCACTTATTCTTCCCCTCCCCCAAATCTAAATACAAACTATACTATTTTTTTAATTAGCTGATCCAAATTTAATTTGATATCTGAAACAATGAAGGTATTAATAATAAATGAAAATAAAATAATAATCAAATTTCAAAGTTGATTTGCACTGTGGAGGTACTATTCAAATTGTATTATTATATAATTATTGGCCAGTGGCTTCACAAAACTGAAATAATAACAGAACTTGAATAGAACCTTCACAGAAAATTTGTGAATTGTTCAAATTGTGTAAAACACAACCTCTCCTTAGTAAACACCATTATTACTTGTATACATAATGCCGAACGGATTTCGCTACAACCGTAGATTAAACTCACCTTTGTAAAAAGGTTAGTTTAGCTCTGAATTCTGTCAAGTCTGTGATCATTCTTTGTTGTGTTCCCACAAACAGTTCTCCAACTCGTCTTGGAAGGAGATTTTAAAGAATAGGTTCTTTAAATACTAAATCAGGGATTTATTCAATATTTCGCGTATTACAATAGTGACTCGATAGTCGACCTAACTAGGAGCTGGCTAAATGAGATCTGCAAAACACCAAGTTTGTCCGGAAGCAGCCAAATTGGCCCTAGCGACTACTGACTACTAGCTGCCATCTTGCGGACTTCCAAGCAAGCTCTTTGCACTGCCCTCTATGAGTGCATCTGTGAAGCTCTTAGCCAACTCACTTCCCAACATTCTTAAATCAAGTGGGAGTCCATTCCAGGCTTTAGGTCCTGACACTCCGAATGCAAGCTCACCGAATTTAGTATCTGGCACCCACCACATATGTATGTGGTGGGTGCCAGATACACAAAGACATTTCTTTCTACAGGGTTTTCCAATAAGAGGTGTTCTTTTGATATTCAATCGTAAAAGATCAATGGTTTCGTTGCTTGTGTGGCACGTAGCGCCGTCTTGTTCAAAGTGAACGTTGTCCAGATCAATACCATCCAATTCCGACCATAAATTAATCATCTCTCGATAGCGCAATCCATTAACCGTAACTGTTGCTCCAGCCTCATTTTCGAAAAAGTAAGGTCCAATGACTCCGCTGGACCATAAACCGCACCAAACAGTCACACGTTGAGGATAGAGAGGCTTTTCAACAATAACTCTCGGGTTTTCCGAGCCCCAGGTACGACAATTTTGCTTGTTGACGAAGCCACCGAGGTGGAAATGGGCCTCATCACTCAAGATGATTTGCATTTGATTCACTCAAGTGAATTTTAATAATTCCAATGCGTCGTTGAAGCGTGTATCGTTCCATTTTTATTAATGGCGTAGTTTCTACTAGTCAAATGTCAAAAAATGACAGCTTCAAAATTAACATCTACCGAAATAGCGGGCTATTCAAAATCACACCTCTTATTGGAAAACTCCGTATAATAAAAAATAAGTTTTAGAAAAGTAAGCAACATTTTCCACTTCTAATGATGATACCTACCTAGTAATATGAAATCAAATATTGCCAGGTAATTCTTTATTCGTAATCTGGAATGTTTATCTTTCTTCATAAAATTATTTCCCAAGGTCGCAAGTTCACTCTGACACAGTAAAATGAGATTTGATTGTGCGCATCGGGGAGTGACTTAGCACTCACGGTTTCCATCACGATTGACTCATCATTCGTGCTCCAGTTGCCACGGTGTGACGACGCGGGAGGGGCGTGCCACTACCACCTTCCTCTTCTGAACTCTCGGCAGAGGGAATATTACTAACAATTGATTCATTGTTAGCCAATCTCACGTTTTCGAGTAACAGTTTACAATGAAACGGCGTTACCGGGTTACGCGAATTTGACATACATAATGAATGATAACACTTGGCTAAAATATATAGCACCATTTTGGTGAAATATCAAGGTTTTCACCAGTTTCCGGACACCGATAGCTAAAATAACCTTAAATTTATTTATATAATGAATACTGTCCAGGGATTCTTGTCCTGTATTTGCCCAATGCCAGTGGAACTATGGCATCCCCAATTGGGGTTTGTAAGGCTTAAGGGAGAAGAAAGTAAAGGATATGGTGAAGCGGAAGGTTGGGAGGTACTTGGCTAAACATATCTGGTCACCAAACACGGCTTAAGCCATTATTGTGACGTCATCTGGTTAAAAGCGTTTTTACACTTCAATTCCGGCTCGTTTTCTTAGGACGGGTTGTTTCAGAGAATTCGAACAATTCATCAAATTTCAAAGTTGATTTTCAAGTTCTGTGAATGTTCTATTCATCGCAGCGCTTTTGCGACGCGTAGCATTCTAACGGTTATTACATCATTATTGGCCAGTAGTTTCACAAAACTGAAATAGTAACAGAACTTGAATAGAACCTTCACAAAACTTGAAAATCCACTTTCAAATTTGACGAATTGTTCAAATCATGTGAAACAAACCGTCATTTAGAGACAAAGCCTTTCAAAATAATGTCAAGTTAAAAGGTGTGTGACTAAATGAAGTGACTAAAGTTCCTCATTACCTTATTACGAAAACATCAGCAACCGAACAAAATATTATAATATTAACGAGGAAAAATTTACCGAGACAGCGATGAGATTTACAAAGAATATTTATAACAAACCTATTGATAAGATAACAACAATAACATGATTATTATATTCCAATTTGTAAGATTACGGAGAAAAATAGATCATTGAAGTTTTCATTTGCAGAATCAGATAACTGAGAATGTATCAAAATTCTTTGAAACGGGTTTTTTTTTTAACACAACAACTATTTAAAGAAATGAATGTTGGCCAAATAAAGTTTTACACTAGAAAAAATAAGTAGGCAATACGAATATACAAATCTCATGTAGGCCCAGCAATTGAATTTGGGAGCCACCTTTGGGGTGGAGCCCCACGATACTTGATAAACCTACTTAATTCTGTGCAAAGGAGGGCGGTCCGTTTGATTGACAATCCATTGATAACAGACCGATTGCCATCTCTAATCCACAGACGCAATGTGGGAATACTGAGTCTGTTCTACAGGTATTTTAATGGAGACTGCTCTAAGGAGCTAGCAGCAATGACCCCCGGTGCACCAGTGCACGTGCGACGTGACGTACACGAGTTGATGTTGGCATTGTTGCCGGGGCACCAATGGCACTACCAACTGAGCTAATGGGACCCTATCTCCTTCGGTCATATTTAACTGTATCATACTTCGAATAAGAACTACCGACATTGCCTTCATTTTTCTCACCGCACATTTTTATTGGCAACTATCTTTACGTATGATCGCAAGATTCAACCCGAACTAAATGCAATATAGACAGCGTCTCTAGATAAACATATCTTATTTTTATTTTAATGTGCGACATCTATTGACTTTTCTGCAAGTCTAGGATTTTTGTGTATGATTTACGATCATACATAAAGAACTATTAATAAAAATGTGCGGTGAGAAAAATGAAGGCAATGTCGGTAGTTCTTATTCGAAGTATGATACAGTTAAATATGACCGAAGGAGATAGGGTCCCATTAGCTCAGTTGGTAGAGCGGTGCCCCGGCAAGTCAAGGGTCCTGGGTTCGAGTCCTAGATGTGACCGTACCTTTTTATGATTTTTCTGTTTCAGAT
This sequence comes from Hesperophylax magnus, assembly GCA_026573805.1. Taxonomy (NCBI): domain Eukaryota; kingdom Metazoa; phylum Arthropoda; class Insecta; order Trichoptera; family Limnephilidae; genus Hesperophylax; species Hesperophylax magnus. Next base: position 2,271,069 of record JAIUSX010000184.1, on the reverse strand, counting down.
TTTCGTTTAATAATCGTTAATATTGTCTTCAATAATTAAAAATTACAATTTGAGGTTTTACTCAAAAACTAGTTTTATTCCAAAAAAATAATAATTAATATCTTATATTCGGAAACATAATAAATGTACCTTTATTATAGCGCTCCATAGTTTTCAATAGAAATGAATTCTGAAACCGAAAAGTTCCACTTTGATGGATTACATTTAGACATGAATCGTAAAAATAGGTTCCATTTATTTAACTTCAATTGACCTGCAACTCTGCCAACGCTCTAACTTAAACTACTGAATCCGGTCTACGCGCACCGATAATCGCGTTTTAACAGCAGAACACGTTTCGACATGATATTAGTACGCACACGGAGAGAAATCGATTATTGCCCTCACGATAAATTAATAGGCCGTATTAATAATTAATTAATTTAACAATGTGTTATCGATTTACCTTGATAATGACGATACAAAGAATTTAATTGTAATGCAAAAATATACGGATTTTCATGAACACGTGTTCCGACATCGTGATAATATATTCGTAATTTACTAAAAATGTATGAGGAAACCCGTTAATTCACTCAATTCAAGACCTGCAATACCGTTTTTAACCGGATTACCAATAATTTGAAGAGATTCTTAATAAATTAGAAATAGTTATTTTACTGCGTGCGCCTCTAATTGTGAAGCTATATGCACTAACCCTAATTCGAGACAAATGCAGTCGTTCTAATTTCATGATGCCGGAGCTCACCAATTGAGATTTTTTCTGCTTTAAAATTAAGATAACCATCGTTAGTCCGGTACGATTTATGTGATCATTCGTTTCATACTCGCTGATTTTATCGTAATTCAGAAGCAGTCGTGCAAATTTCATGTCGCCAACACTTACCATTTCCTGCATTGTTGCAAAGTTAAGATAATTAACCATCGTTAGTCCGGTTCGATTTTTTTTGTACAATTATTCGTATTGCGGCGTGCGTATTTTCTTTTTCGTGTTCAATAGGGGCAGTCCGGCCGTCCTGGCTTGAAACACGCACGGGTTTGTTACGCTAATTCTCTTTCTAAACTCTAGTACTGCCTCATATTGAACACGGAAAAGGAAATACGCTTGTGGCGTTCCCACCAGCCGACTTAATCTTATGTATGAAGAAAATAACAATACTAATAATTAATTTTTAGAAAACGAATTTAATTTGGTAAAAACATAACTTGATTGACTGCCGTAATATAGTACCATATTATGAATACGAACCAAATTCATTTTTAGAAAACGAATTTTATAAAATATATTATGATAAAACTATACTAACAGACCGAACGATTAGTCATAATGGACCCGATATAGTTTTACATCACAAAATTAAAAAAATAACATATCATTGATGTCGCTATTCCAAATTCCTGTAATATTCAAAAATCTGTTAATGAAAAAATAAGAAAATACACAGATTTAGGAAATGAGATAAAAAGAATTTGGCATTCTCAGACTATAAAAATATTACCATTTGTTATTTCGGCTACTTGCATTATACCTAGCTCTAAAAATGCGAAAATCAGTCATTTTAAGTACATGTAAGATAACGAAAGATTTTTTAAATATTTATGTTGAGGGATCAGTAGGATTTATAGGCCCTGTTAGGAGTTCTACCGAGCCGAACCCTCTGATATGAAAATATCTGGAGTCGGTGAATTATTTTCCCATTTGATCTTTGGTGAGTTGACGTGTTGTTCTTGTATTTATTTTGCTTATATAATGCACTTGCATAATGTTGATTGACTAGATGATCATTTGTGGAAAAGTGTGTGGAAGGGTTTAGTTTTTCCTATGGAGAAGATTTAACCCGGACATAAAGTCGGAAATTTAAATTTGAAAAAAAAAATAAGAAAATACACAGATTTAAGAAATGAGATAAAAATAATTTGGCATTCTCAGACTATAAAAATATTACCATTTGTTATTTCGGCTACTGGCATTATACCTAGATCATTCAAAATGTAGGCGTATTAGATCTGTCAAAGAATTTATATATAAAAATGCAAAAATCAGTCATTTTAAATACATGTAGGATTACGAAAGATTTAATAAATATTTATATTGAGGGATCAGTAGGATTTATAGGTCCAGTTGGGAATTCTACCGAGCCAACCCTCTGATATGAAAATATCTTGAGTCAGTGAATTATTTTTCCATTTGATCTCTGGTGAGTTGACGTGTTGTTCTTGTATTGTTTTGTATTTATTATGGTTACATAATAATGCACTTTCATAATGTGGATTGACTAGATGGTATGTATTTAAAATATAAGATCGACAAAAATCACAATAATAAGGTTAGACAGAGATCCTGGGTTCGATTCCCAGTTGAGACCGTTACCTTTATATTTTTCTGTGTCTTGTTCTGTTTCATGTTCCATATAGATTTATTAGTATTATCTTCTTATTCAATGATATATTACATTGATGGGTAGAACCTTCAAAATTTATTAAGAGAAAAGTTAGTTCAATAAAATTTATTAAATATTATTTCAGATGTTAGGCAGGTACCTACTACCGCCAGATTTAGGCGGTCAAGCACCCCGCTTTATAATCAAATTCGTACTGGCAACTACTGGCAATGTGCAAGAGACGAGAGCCATTCTCATTCAAGCGAGACGGATATACATTAATCACATCTCTTATAGTCGAGTTCAACAGTACCTACTTGGCTACTTGAAATAATTGCGAGATTCACACAAAATTTATGCTATAGTATTATACCGGTCGGTTGGCGATTTTGGTACAAACCACCTCAATCCAGGCCAGAACACTGAAACACGTTGGCCTCTTATTCAAATAAGAAAGATTTATAATTTATTAATGTAGGTAGAATTCGTAACATAAGTCTGAGGATCTAATTAATATCAATAAGATGCAAATAGTTTGATTCGGTGTCATTTGAACTATTAACTGTTCTTTAATCAAACTGGTACCCGGGTTCGCTCGAGTTCCAAACAAAACCTTTTTCAGAGTGCAAGGACATTTGAATCCAAATAGCATGTAAATGCGAATGGTAGCAGAAGTAGGGGACGCCCGAAAAATACATGTAACGATCAAGTGATTTAGATATTGAGTCGGGCCATGTCAAGAGTCAGAATAATAGAAAAGTATGTACGAGACAAGGTATGAATGTGAATGAGGCAAGAAGTGTGTGTAGTTAGTAAGTTATTTATTTATTACACGCCCTAGTGGGCTTTTCTTTAAAAAAAATACAAGCATTTTGTATCAGAGTAAACACTTCAAAATTAATTAAATAAAGAAGAATGTAAACATAATGGCAAAAATGAATCCTCACGCATATAATTGAATTTAAAAGATTCAACAAAACAGAATAGTAAAAGCGGAGAAGTTATATGGGTACATTACGTCTATTTGTGTCTAGAAGAATAAAAGTGATAAAATATACAACATTTGTCCTTTAAGCAGTTAAATTTACATTTCAAGGCTCCATAGCTATCGATGAAAATGACTTTGCGAGTTGAAAACAGTTGAAATCACATTGAAAATCCAGACTGAAAAAAATTGTGCAAATTGCATGACTTGATTATAGAAAAACGAAAAATACTAAAAAAATCACAGAAAGATTCGGTACCCCTGTAGATCTTAAAGGTCCATTGTAAAATATTTATAGATAACAAGTGTAAATCAAAATCAAGGTTATTGTTGCATTTCCGATTATTTGTGATTTATAGCTTAGAACAGCGGTCCGCAACCCCGGGTCGCGACCCCCGGATTAGAGGTGAGGCGTATTTATCGTACCCAGTAAAAGTACCGGGTATTTTCATGCGATGCTTTGTACTTGTGACAAATCTCCAAAATACTTACAAGTATTTTATACCGGGACTAAATATTTTTAATAGGTACTTTTACCAGGTATTTTCAATGGATATTTTTATGATGATTTTTGTCATCGGAAAAATTCGGGGGAAATCGGGGAATTCCGTAGCTACCCCCCCCCCCCCTCCCCATGGATTTGGAAAAATTATTGTGGGGAATCACATATGAATTTTTTGTTTGTGGGTTTTTTTTTTCACTGAAGGTCTGTAACAAGCCCACCCCATGGATTTGAAATATTTTCGATATATATTTCATATCTCAAATTTTTTGGGGGAATTACGTATCACAGAAATTCTGTAACCCCCCCCCCCATGGATTTCGAATAATTAATGGGGGAATCAAGCTTAAGTAGAAAATTTGTGGGGAATATGTGGGCAGAATTTATGTGAGTGCAGTTTAGAAAGTACTTAATTCTGAATCAATCCTCAGGTCGGTATTAAATACTTTTGAGTATTTTGTCACCGGTATTTTTACCAGGTATTTCTTTGTACCTGTACTCATTGTACCCAGTAACGAAAAATACTCATAGGACCCACCTCTAGAACCATTCGATTTTTTTAGTACCAAGTAATTTTCACTGATAAGGAATTAGACAACGCTTTACAAGTTATGGATAGTAACTGAAAAAGATAATTCACTGCTATAAAAACAATCCCTGATGAAGTTACTACCATAATATTATGTATCTAAATATATCTACGTGGCGTTTCCGCATTGACAGCCATAAAAACTAAATAAACAACCGGATTTGAGAGTGGCTATTTCTAATATATTACCAAGAATCAATGTTTTGACACAAAGTGTGCAGACACACAATAATTATGCACCTAATTTATTTATTGTTATTAAGTTTAATTTGTAGAACTCCATTTTATTTTTTTATTTTTTATATATTCAATAATATTGTTATTGGGTTTATAAAAACAGTTTATTTTTATCGTCTGTAAGTGGGCTACCCACAGTTTGATAATGCCTTCAGAGGGCGAAACAGCTGTTACGCGTAATAATAATTACACCTAATTTAATTGAACAAAACGTATGTTTTCCTGTCCCCCCTCCGATTATTAAAAAAAAATTGTACGAAATAATAGAAAAAAAACAGCTACAACTAGCTGTTACCTTGACATCGACCTAAACAAATCTTTACGTACGCTGTAAATTTGGCGATTTTTTTTTGGGGTTGCTCAACAGATTGCGGACTGGTGGCTTAGATCAAAATACTACAAAATAATTTTGCTTTCATTAAACAAAGTATTTGAACATTTCTGTAGAAAGCATTAGCTTTGTGGCTCGCCATAATTAACAATATAAACACGTTAATTTGCTTTTGACCACTTCATTTTAATTACACTCAACCGGTTTCAAAGTACCCTTTCTTCATCAGTAGAGTAATAAACATAACTTATAAATAAATAAGTTATGTTTGATAATACTCACAGACATATTTATTTGTTCTAGGTGTTGGATTGGAATGTGAGCAAAGGGGAAGGGGTAATTAAGGGATTTCTGGGAAGAATAGAGCGGTTTACTGTAAAATGTCCTAACATAGTTAGACATATTTTTTAACGCAATTAACATGAAACTAAAAAACACATTTACTTAGGCTAAGGTATTATAAAAAGTACCTGTACCACACCACGCGTTGCTGTGGCTCAGTTTGTCTGTGCAGATTGCTTTTACGTCCAACAGATGGCGCTGTTATTTAAAAAAATATTTTTACCTATCACAGGTGATATCTATATAATTAAAGGTATATAAAAACACACGTGTATTCGAATGCAACGTTGTGTCAAAATTTCAAAGCAATCGGTGAAGAACTTTCGGAGATTTACAATTTTGAACAAACGAACATTTATATTTTTATTTATATAGATTTGCAAGCCTTGACAAATATTTTTCATACGTTTACCCGGCGTTGCTCTACTTTTCTCTACTTTCAATAAATATAATATCCGTGTATTACATATATAAACCTTCTGGAAGAAATTTTCTAAATGATAGTGAAAATCCTATCAAACTCCGTTGCATAGTTTAGAAGAACTAAGCGCACAGACAAACAGACGCGGATGGTGACTTTGTTTTATACTTTTTAGAGATGCTGTTTCATAGAATTGAACTGTTTTAATCGTATAACCCACCGTTAATACAGAATGAGATTGCATAACATTTGTGAGAACGTGTCAGGATGGGAGATGTATCTCCCAAGAAGTCTCTACGGGTTGTAATTGCTTATGAAGAATATCTCCCATAGTAAAATAAATTTAAAAAAAAAACATTGGTTATGTGGAGGGCAGTAAAGACGCCAGCAAGCCAAAATGTTTAAAATATACGACTGAACACAGAGCAAAACAAACAAATTCAATAAAAAGCATTTGCACACACGGTGACTCAACTGAAGGTGTAAAAATAAAACTATCAACAGTAAATAACGAAGGTAAGTTTGTTCAATACGCACGGCTGATACGGGACCATTTTCAGGTGTGTATTTCATAAAATTTCGTATGTAATATACGTAGCTAAGAAACGTCATTATTATTTCCTATTATCGGCTGATTACGCATGAGGATTAAGGTAGATTTCAAGGTTGAATTTCTTCAATAAATTCATAGTTATTAAAGGTTATCCCAGTCAAAGTTTACAACACGAATACAGGTAGGTAGTCACACAGATGCATTGCTTGCATACATCATGTATTGTTTCAAAATAAAAATTGTTTATTTTTAGCACCTAAAATCACGAATATTTTAATTCTAATTTTGATTTAATTTAATGATTTTTTAAAAATATTATATCATAGGTAAGTACCAACTTTATCGGTCAAATTTTAAATATGACACTAAAATCCAGAGCAAATCCGAGTTATGGAGTTTAATGAATCAAAGTTACAGACAGCCACAACCGAAATATTATTATAATAAAAATGAATACAGTGTATTTCCACAAAGCTAATTTCGAGATGTTATTTTCCTCGCAATCTATTAGTAGTAAAAATTTTAAATTTGACATTTTCGAAATGTTGAAAAGAAAAATATATACATATACCATGCATTTCCATGATAACTCAACACAGTGACACTTTTAAAAAGTGATATAAAGTCATTAGAAACGATGAAATTTTTTTTAACCTTACCTAACCTAACCTACATAACACAGTTAATAAAGTTTTTGTTTCATCACTTTCCATGACTTTATATAACTTTTTAAAGATATAATGAATTATCATTGTGATGATTTATCCGGTTACCTTTTATACATGATATATTAGTATATTTTTTTAACATTTTAAATGGAGGGTCAATCTAACTGTCGCCAAATTCTAATTTGTTTGCGAGGAATGTACCAAAATATAATTTAGTTGATACCCTACATTAATGGTTGTTCATCAATGGTGTAAAATTTAAAACACGTTTATTAGTAAGGGGATTAGTGAGAAGGTCTGAACAGATAGGCGCATTCCGTTTTCTCCACTAATCCTTGACAGTAAATCTTGTAGTTCTAACAACTACAACATGACAAATATTAACTAAAATATTACAAATCAACCAAAAGCCATAATAAAAACCAGGACATCAACAAATAAAACACTGAACATTCCGTTAACACACACCACACACGGACAAAGACACTTTCAATACTGCGCAACAAAACTTTTTAACAGTATGCCCATTACTTTGAAACAACTAATGACTACAAATACATCTACAAACTTTCTCAAAAAACATATCGTAGCCTGGATAAAAAATCAAGATATTCACTTTATTCAAAAGATTATAATTCCAAACCAAACATAACCAAAATATGATAAGTAAAATTAAATATTATACACGTTCTTCAAGAATTATCCAAAAATACATACACGCACATATAAATGTGTGTTTTCATGTTTCAATATATGTCTGTGAAAAAAAAAACTTTCTACTACACACATAAATACCTGTCACACTTAATCACAAACACGTAAACACCTCAGCACAGGTTCTCCTAGTGAGGTGTTCACGTAACATACAATATCACCCACACACAGTTTTACCTATATCAACCTATGTTCTTTATTTTTTATACCTTTTTTCTGTACTACAATATAAACCACTGTAATCATTTGTAAAATGTGTATTCAAGAATAGACATAAATAAATAAATGACAGTTTTGGTCATACTCTGGTAATGAGACGATTTATTTTTAGTCCGGAATTATAGCTGCGTGGGCGTGCGCCGCTGGCTGCATATTGTTTATTAGTTTATGTATTCATTATTAATTTATTAACGCCATTTTAAGGGATTTTACATATGAATAGTAAAAACAGTACAAACAGTATCTCCAAATATTATAAAATAAAGTCGCTATCCGCGTCTGTCTGTGCGCTTAGTTCTTCTAAACTACGCAACGGATTTTGATAGGGTTTACACTATCATTTAGAGAATTTCTTTCGGAAGGTTTATATGTATATATACAGGGTTTTCCAATAAGAGGTGTTATTTTGAATAGCCCGCTATTTCGTGAGATGTTAATTTTGAAGCTGTAATTTTTTGACATTTGACAAGAAGAAACTACGCCATTAATAAAAATGGAACGATACACGCTTCAACAACGCATTGAAATTATTAAAATTCACTTGAGTGAATCAAATTCAAATCATCTTGAGTGATGAGGCCCATTTCCACCTCGGTGGCTTCGTCAACAAGCAAAATTGTCGCATCTGGGGCTCGGAAAACCCAAGAGTTATTGTTGAAAAGCCTCTCTATCCTCAACGTGTGACTGTTTGGTGCGGTTTATGGTCCGGCGGAGTCATCGGACCTTACTTACTTCGAAAATGAGGCTGGAGCAACAGTTACGGTGAATGGATTGCGCTATCGAGAGATGATTAATGATTTTTTATGGCCGGAATTGGATGGTATTGATCTGGACGTTTACTTTCAACAAGACGGCGCTACGTGCCACTCAAGCAACGAAACCATTGATCTTTTACGATTGAATATCAAAATAACACCTCTTATTGGAAAACCCTGTATTTATAGAACGTAGATAAAAGTCGAGCAACGCCTGGTGCATGCCAGCTAGTTTATCATACATAACTGACCTGCTAAGTAATAAATTGAAGATGTCCACCGACTAGTTATAATTATACATTATTTGCCTTTATTAGTATTCGGGGCAGTGAGGAATACGTTATGGTGGTTAGACGCAGAATTTCTGCACTAAAATAAATCTCGACTTCTACTAGTATTACGAGATCACTGCATAAATGGTTTTTTTGTTTTTGTTTCGTCTTCATTTCTTTCACAAACTTTGCTAAAAACAGTGCAGATTTAAATTGCTTTTTTCTTGTTTATTTTTCCATTTTTTTTTCTATATTGCACTATGAGTGTCAATAACAATCATGTACATAATTAAACGTTAATTCTAAATACATAAATTATGTAGTGGAATCCGAAAGCTTATCAATGAAATCAATTTATGTAGTGGAATCCGAAAGCTTATCAATGAAATCAATTTATGTAGTGGAATCCGAAAGCTTATCAATGAAATCAATTTATGTAGTGGAATCCGAAAGCTAATCAATGAAATCAATTTACGTCGTGGAATCCGAAAGCTTATCAATGAAATCAATTTATGTAGTGGAATCAGAAAGCTTATCAATGAAATCAATTTATGTAGTGGAATCCGAAAGCTTATCAATGAAATCAATTTATGTAGTGGAATCCGAAAGCTTATCAATGAAATCAATTTATGTAGTGGAATCCGAAAGCTTATCAATGAAATCAATTTATGTAGTGGAATCCGAAAGCTTATCAATGAAATCAATTTATGTAGTGGAATCCGAAAGCTTATCAATGGAATCAATTTATCAAATGCATAATTTAGGACGGGTTGTTTTACAGAATTTTAACTATTCATCAAATTTCAAAGGTAATCTTCCAGGTTCCGTGAAAGTTCTGTTTTATTGAACTTGAATAGAACCTTAACAGAACTTGAATTTTAACTTTGAAATTTGATGAATTGTTCAAATTCTGCGAAATAACTCCTCCTTCGAATTTTATATAGAAATACCAAGTAAATTTTATTTGATTATTTTCATCTTGCAATTTATTAATTAAAAATTGCATAAATAATATCTGTGACATCCTCACGATTTGAAGATACTATCGGTGTATGCTTAAAATGGCTTTAGCCATGTTTGGTGACCAGATCTGAATACTGACACTTGCACTTCTCCACACCTTCCTCTTTCCCATACCTTCAAGCCTTACAACATATCCCAATTTGAAGATTATTATAACATTTTTTTAAAAAAGAGTGTAACAAAATTGTAATGTGATGAAAATAACACAATGACGTGGGAAAATTATAAACGATTCGTTGCATTACTTGGTTACGAAATTGCTTATCAAATAATAACATGGTGCCGATGACGGCAACACAGAAAAATCAATAAAAATACTTTTCTTTCATTATTACCGTTTGACGTATATAAAACAAACATTATTATTAAATACTAGTGGATCCCGCAATGCTTCACATTTGCTAATGTTTTTCTCGGGCGTCTCAGACTTTTTCCACCATTCACTACTGTATACCACAATATTACTTTAAAAAAACTACATTAGATCGTCTTTAATTCGACTCCGTATCTCATTTCCACCATTCAAACTACTCTCTAAACACTTCTGGCACTAATAAGAACATACTTTGAAATTTTCAGCGATATCTGTCGACTACTTTTCGAGTTCTGCGAGCACAATCATAAACAGGCTGATTTTTATATATATACAAAGAACATTATAATGTATACGCGATGACTATTGGCTAACTTACAATCACGACGTTTCACCCACATTGAACGGCAGAGGATAGACCGTCATACAACTTTATATTGGCATACATCTGTATATTGGCATACAGCTTTATATTGGCACACTACTTTATATTGGCACAATACTTTATATTGGCACACTACTTTATATTGGCATACTACTTTATATTGGCACAAAACTTTATATTGGCACAAAACGTTATATTGGCACACTAATTTATATTTGCATACAACTTTATATTGGCATACAACTTTATATTGGCACACGACTTTATATTGGCATACAACTTTATATTGGCACACAACTTTATATTGGCACACTACTTTATATTGGCATACAACTTTATATTGGCACTTTATTGGTATTTTATTAAAAAAAAATTACAACAGTCGCTTACGCCTATTAAATGTATTTTTTTTAATATCAACGCGCTCCTTCTATCATACGCATTTACATTTTATCTTTATTTTTGAACTCTTGTACATGACCTGACTAAGTATTTGAATCACTCGGACTTGCCATGTCTTCCTCAGGCGTCCTCGACTTCTTCTACCATTAACTTTTGTGTCATAATATTATACGAGTATCGGGTAGGTAGCACGGTATTATTCTCCTATTACTCCCGACGCACAATGGGGCCGATGACCCCGAAAGTTGGCATCAAATCAGTGGTTGCAATGACATCAAATCTTTTTCGATTTTTAGTTCCGTATAGACATGTTGATAAAAATAAGTGAAAAAAAATGTTCGAAAAATCACGCATACTTAGTACAAAAATATAAAATTGAATAATATAAGATAAATTAAACCAGTCAAAATGCTCACTTTATTTCTCGTGCTATTTATTGACAGTTATACACATAATAAATCGTCTTCATCATCTTGTGACAATATACTATCGTCATCACTACTTGATTCAACTATCGAATCATTCCTGGTAGTCGTATTAGGGTCTGGTGTCTTTAGCATTTTCAGTACTTCTTTTGAAATTGTCTTCATTGTCCGGCTGCTGAAATTGTATTAAGCGCTCAGCAGTGTGATCCAGCAATTGTTGCAATTTCACTTCCGCTGAAGATTCCGTGACCGTTATGAATTCACTTAATGGGTAACATTTTTTCTTAGCTCCTTGTACAATTTTGTGTGAAGGAAATACCTCTTTATCCTTTTCTCTTATTAAATTGTATTGGTAGCGACTAAGTTTGGCATCTACAATCAAAGATAGTGCTTCATCACCACTCAATACTTTTTTGTTTTGGGTTTTATCGGTAAAAGCTTTTCTGTACTTATTTGCTCTGGTTGGCGTACTTAAGGTGACGTCTTTGACTACAGTCGATGCTGCTGCTTTACCTGCCAACCGAAAACTCATGTGGGTAGCAAAGGCTAACTCAGTACTAGATGTTTTAGATCGCAATAGTATAGTTTTATGACGTTTCGTACGCTCAGACGACATATCAAATGACAGTGTGGGTCGACCTCTTTTCGTTTTTACTATTTCTAGTAAAGGTTTATAATTCTTAAATATAAGGAGGCTTTCGAGCCATTCTTTTAATAAAAAAATATTATTTAATAAAAAGAAGTCATGGATTCTGTGACACTTCAACCATTTGGTTTTCAATTTAGAACAGAATGCAGCTATTTCATTAAAAAGTTATTTTTGATTAAAGAGTTGACAATGAGTAAGTTCTAAGAGGTGTTTTTTCAGGAATTTTACTTTTTCGTCAAATTTCTTAACGCCAGAATTCTTCATAATCATGTATAATTCAAATCTCGTTAGAACCACGTCAGAAATTGTATCTAAAACAAAACACATTGATTATTAGACTACAACTGTTTTTTATGAAAACTGATAGTCCTCACTTTCAAGTACTATAATTAAAAAAATTGTGCATACTTGCAACTACTTATAATTAAATCTTGTAGCTAAGATACTAAACTATATAAAAACAATTAAAATATGACGGGATCTCGTGGAACTCTAAACTATATACCTCTATGTTTAATATATTCACAAGAAAATATTTAATTCAAATAGGTGTTTGTTTTAATTTAAATGTATGACATATAGTATGAGGGTATCAATAACTACTATAATATAATTATAGTACATACCATAAGACATCGTATCCATATTGAATTGGATCTGTACACTTGATAGATTTTGCTTTTTATAAACTTGAAAAGTATTGAAATTTACGCGCTTTCGAAAACTGACACAGTCACCCGCACAAAGGTCAAGTTCAAACTGATCTCTTCCCGTCAGTATCGCGATTAGGGCGAAACGCTTCGGGGTAATTATGCAACACTTAATGAACTTCAAAACTAGCATACTTGCTTCATTGTAAAGAACATTTGATTTTCTGAATTTCAGCCAACGCGTTACATGAAGTCGCCCCAATGTGCGACGGATGCTTTGTGGAGGGTCTTCTTGGGGAGATAAAGAAGAGAATGTTATGAGAACATGTTCTAGGAAGGAGGAAACACAGAGTCCGGAAAACCCTTCCACAGCCGAGCTGTTGAACTCAAGAAAAAATGGAAGAAAGATCCGTTCTCTTGTGACAAATAATGTCAAACGTAAACAAACGAATAATAATCATTTCACTTACCTACAGATGCAGATACAGATCGACGGTATTGTGGATAGCAAATGTATAAGCAGGATAAATTATTATTGCTTTCGTCAAAATAATTTCATAAAATTCACTTTAGAAACATTTTTTTATTTATTTATTGAGACTACCATTGAAAAAAAAATTGAATATCAACAAATTATAAAAAATATATTTTCAATTCCAGACAAACGATAATGTACGTACATTTGTATAACATATATTATTTTACATTTACAAGTCGATTATTTGTATTCTATATTTGAAAAGAATGCTTTTTGATTCTGTACAAACAAAATTATCAGTTTTCATCTTGCAAAGTCAAGTTACATTCCGTGATTTTTCACGGGTAACAACTAGTAATGTAATTGTGTATATATATATATATATATATATATATATGTGTGTTGTATAATTTTAAGGGTAACCTTCGGTTTATGGGGGAAATTCCTAAAAATTAAAACTAGTTATTTTTATACTAACTTTGGGCCGGGGAATCCGAATCTGGAAGAATTAGGTGGCGGCAAGCAATATTAACTGAATTACACGACTTTAAAATTTCGACGCACAAACAATTTAACTGGCCATTTTGAACGCTTTCTGACAATAAAACTAGTTATCTTTATACATCTTTATACTAACTTTGGGCCGGGGAATCCGAATCCGAAAGAATTAGGTTGGGGCAAGCAATATAAACTGAAATACACGACTTAAAAATTTTAGATGCAAACAATATACAATGCCATTGTCGATGTGTTTTTTTTGGCAATAAATCCATAGAAAAATAACCAAAGATATATAAAATTAAGTGTTGCTAGTAAGCAATAATATCAATAACGTAAAATAACATGTTTATAATTTCAGTAATATTTCATATTCAAACAGTTAGATTTAGGTTTATTATCACGAAAGGTGAGTTTTTATGTCGGGGGAGACGATAAAATATGCATTTTATATTTTAATTTTGCTAACATTATTTCATTTACGTAAAGTATTCAGATACATTTTATTCACTTTTGTATCACAAACCATGTTACACAAACCTAGCGTAGCCGCTAAACTACTTGAAAACTGGGATGTTTTCTTGCCTTGACGCGAGTAGGCGCTACGAAGGGGGCACTTTTTTTTCTATCACAAACCATGTTACACAAACCTAGCGTAGCCGCTAAACTACTTGAAAACTGGGATGTTTTCCTGCCTTGACGCGAGTAGGCGCTACGAAGGGGGCACTTTCTTTTCTATCACAAACCATGTTACACAAACCTAGCGTAGCCGCTAAACTACTTGAAAACTGGGATGTTTTCTTGCGTTGACGCGAGTAGGCGCTACGAAGGGGGCACTTTCTTTTCTATCACAAACCATGTTACACAAACCTAGCGTAGCCGCTAAACTACTTGAAAACTGGGATGTTTTCCTGCCTTGACGCGAGTAGGCGCTACGAAGGGGGCAATTTATAAGGTATGTTTTTCTGCTAAATATTTTTGAGAGTTGGAAACACTGTATGTAATATCTTTGGTTATTTTTCTATGGATCAAAACGCGCATCGAAAATGTCATTGTATATTGTTTGCATCTAAAATTTTAAAGTCGTGTATTTCAGTTTATATTGCTTGCCCCAACCTAATTCTTTCGGATTCGGATTCCCCGGCCCAAAGTTAGTATAAAGATGTATAAAGATAACTAGTTTTATTGTCAGAAAGCGTTCAAAATGGCCGGTTAAATTGTTTGTGCGTCGAAATTTTAAAGTCGTGTAATTCAGTTAATATTGCTTGCCGCCACCTAATTCTTCCAGATTCGGATTCCCCAGCCCAAAGTTAGTATAAAAATAACTAGTTTTAATTTTTAGGAATTTCACCCATAAACCGAATTTTTTCCAATTTTAAGATCGAAGACAATGGCGTAAATAATATAATTAATATAAAACTGATAACTTGATAACGAATTGTTATCTATAAATCTGTAGTATTTATGCCACAATGACATGTTGATAAACGTCAAAATAACAAAAACCTCTTGATTGTGAAAATTCATGTAAATAAAAGATGAAAAAAAAAAACAAAATATTATAAGCAAAAGTATGTACACACCTGATTATTTGAATACTGCCAGTGGATAGGGTGTCGAAAAATAATTTGATTTGTATTATTTTATCGACCGTCATAATTTACATCTGCGCTTGGACAATAAAACATTTCACACCGTTTTAGACGCACCAAATACTAAACTAATCCTACTTTATTAAGTGAGCTACCTGTCGTTATCAGAACCAATAAAATAACACACGGATTCGGATATAATGAAAGGGTAGCAGCCCGTCTACGTTTTAAAATATTAAATAAACAAAGAATGGCGGGGAACACTTGACGGACACAATTCTCAGACACTTGTTTTAGATTATTGAGCACTACATTTAAGGTAACTTACACTTTATAATCAGTAAACCACAAAACAATAGCTTAAATCACTGGACGCGAATAACTATCGATAAACGCGACTTCGCGACAGTTGACTTGACGGATGGAGATTTAACCATAGACTAAATGACAATGTAGATAAGTCGTCTGTTCAAATAAAAATTGCAGATTATCCGATTCAGTCTAGTGATGTCCCCAATCGAAACATTTTGAAAATCTAAATATTTAGAAAATGTATTCATTCTAATCGAAACATCACAGTAATCGAATGAATCCCTCGGAATTCAGCAAAAGAGCAAATCACAAAACCAATATTTTTCATTACTAGCAATGATTTGTTTTCATTAAAGTTCTATCAACAATGCAACACATTGTTATTATTTTTTTGAATTAGCAAATAATACGAAACCAAGATACGAAAGAATTGATTTGTCCACGAACATTGAATTTTATAAAATATATATTATATTTAATACATATTTTTATAATATACTAATTTAGTAAGGTGGTAAATCATATATTTTTTTAAATATCTAGATTGTTTAAATAGCTGAACAAAATGATCGATTGTGCCCATCGCTAATCCACTCATCCACAATCTAAACGTCTATAAAGAAGAATGAAGTGCAACACGACATAAAAACATACAAATGTATCACCATAACAGTCATCCAGTATTTAAATATAGGTAAGGTATTAAAAAAATTATTGACATTATAATTTGCTTGTACAGCTCTACATTTTTACTGTCAGTTTCTTCGAAAGTATTGTGTAGATTTGTGGATACAAATAGTACATTGAATAAAAATTAAAAGTTCCTTTCATTCTATGGAATCGCAATTTATTTTATTAAAAAAATAGAGAATTACAAACACACGTCTTTTGTACGCAAGGTTATTGTTTCACAGAACAACTAGTTAATATTTATGTAAAACTACTGTCTCTATGCAACTTCGGTTGAACGGCTATTTTAATAATAATTTGTAGATAGAATATGTAGCCTTTTTAGGCGTGTAAATAAATTAATATTATTTCACCTGTAATATAATCGATACTTGCGATAAATGCCGATTAAGGATCGATTATCATCGGCATTCCCTAGCTGTTAATATTCCATAGATAAGCATCAAGCCGCCGATCCGCTCTCCGTGCAGTGTTGCCGAAGCTCCCGATTTTTCGGGAGATCTCCCGATTTTTCACTTCATCTCCCGATCTACCGGAATGGCATCAATATCTCCCGATTTTTCAAAGCAAGCAGCGAATCGTCATCACTCGACGATTCTTTGTTTATGGTATGCTAAACAGGCAAAAAATTGTCTCTGGCAAAAAAAAAATTCCCCCGAATAGGGTATTAACAAGAATAATTAGAGAATACTGATTATCTAAGCATTTTTTTTTTTTTAAAGAAAGACAAACATTCCCGGGTTACGAATAACCTGACAATATTTGAAAATCTCCTACTACCACCACAGTAAGCCGAAAATGTTGCTTGTGTTGTGATGAAGGACTTACCCAGCCCAGGAATTGAACACACTCGGCCACCGACCGGTGTATGTATGTATTAGACCTATACAAACCGATAATCTATGAATTTTACGAGCGAGAGTTTAGAATTTATTACGTAACGCCTCGATTCGCTTTTTTGGTTCTTCGTTCCTCGTACATATAATTTTTTTTTAATTGTGTAATATTAAGTTTTATGTATAAATATCAATGTCATCAATATCTCTATACTACTATAATATTGAATTCTTATATGTTATCTTTAAAGATAACTAGATAGTTCTTGCATTCTCTCTTCCATTTACCGATAGGTGTTATTTTTATGCTTTCTGGCAGTACATTCACATTTTTTATTCCTATATGGTGTAATATTCTATCGAAACACGTTAAAGTTATCTTTATTATTTCGATAACACATTGTGTATTATTAAATTTTCTTTATAAATATCAACGTCATCAATATCTCTGTTTTACTGTTAGCCAATTTAGCTCCTGTAACATTTTGGCTACTTTAAAAATCTATTTCGCCTAAGTATTATTCACATTGCTATATTTTGAACAATTTGCAACTTACTTTGTTCTCTGTCATTTCACCAGAAAAGAATCGTTGGACAGTTGTTAAAATATGGGCTAAAATTGGAGTTACGAGTATATACTGTAATCGCAGATTATTGGAACAACTTTTGAATAATTCTTCCCAGAAAAGAGATACTTGTACCCAAGTTTCTATTGTAAATGCGCAGCATGCTTATAAAAATTAAATCTTAATCTAATATAACTCCTAATTACTCCATAGCAGTAACAATTTCCACAATTTTATTTTCGCTCTTGCATTGTATTTTTTTTTTGCTAATTCATCTGCTAAATTAGTTGGTATTTCATAATAAAGAATGCTAAACAGTTAACTATTGGGTGACAGCGGAATGTTTACATGTGAAGCCAGGTGATATGAAGAAAAAGCTCTTGAGGTGATTGGATGGTTGCTTATTAAAATTGAAAATAAAAAGATTGTTTCGTTTCATTTAATCGTAGACACATCCCGAGGACAAAAATCGTTACTTGTTTGAATGCCGCTCAATTTTAATGTACATAGATAGGAATTCAATAAATTTTGACGTCTCTTGAACTGACAGTTCAAATTTCACAAAAAATGTTCTGTGTTGACAGACGTAAAAATAAGTCTCCATCGAATGTTACGGAAAATTGCGTCATTCCATGGGCAACATCTACAATTATGCTGCTTCTTGATTTTTTAGATCGTTGTTAATGGTCTGCTTCGGAAATAGTAAACGGGATTCGGATTGTTGACAAGGGAGAATTTTTATTATAATAGTTCTAGTCATCTCCCGATTTTTCCCGATTTCTTCAAATTTCTCCCGATTTCTCCCGATTTTTAGGCAAAAATTCTCCCGATTTTGAATTTTTAGTTTCGGTAACACTGTCTCCGTGTTCTTTTTGGCTTTTCGATTCTAGATGTGCTTGTCAAATTACTCTCGTTAAAATAAAATATTTTCAGCGCATAGTTTGAGTTTAGAGCGTGGTTATCGGTTCCCAGTCACTAAGCAAACGTGTAAAAATGACGGAAGAAATAGGAGACATTGTAAGTACCAGTATTTATTGAGTACTTCAACATCGGTTATTCGTAATCTATGTTCGGCTTTGTACACAGTTCATGGCTTGTACGCTGATTATACAAATCAATTAACACGGTAATATGGCCGACATAAGTGCACTGCATACATATTCCTTGCGTTAAATCAAGAGATTTAATATGAGGATTAGTTATTTGTTGTTAGTTATTTCTGTTCTTCTCCCTCCTTGTGTGTAATAACATAAATATTATCATAATAACATTTTTTGTATTCTGCATCAAAATCATAAAGTAGCAGGAGCGTCAATGTGCATTTGTACCACCTGCATAGGTAAATTCTAAAAAAAGATATTATTTAATGAGTAGTTATAGGCAAATTTATTTTCAACTATCAAGCAGGTTATATTCATTTCGTAATGTCAATTTAGGTTATGTTACATTAATAATATTTGCGAATGTATTTCATTTGAATTAGAAATTTTATTGTAATGAACTAAATTTGAATAAATATTTAAAAAGGTCAACTTTTAGGATCGCTGGCCACGCAATCTCAACAAACATGTATATTTAATACATATTGATAACTTTACTATATAAGACAACTATTTGCATTTGGGGGAATGGAAAATACGGTGTTAAAAATTAAAATTACTTAAAAAGCCAAAAAACCTTCACAAATTTATCAACTTTCCTAACATTTTCTTTTACCTTTATGTTGCATTGTTTTAAAAATATATACAAACTTGGAAACTTGAAATATCCCTGCAAAACCCCTGCGAGCAAATAAAATAAATAATTTCATTTGTTTATTGGGTCCTGCCACCAATCAGGTTCTTCCAAGTGTGCCTTTTCATTGTAACCATCAGTCACTGAAGATATAAACCAATATAACTGTGTCCTTTCCACTTGGACCATTTAAAAAAAGACTTTTGTTAAAGATATATGATTCTTTTACATGACGTTTGTTTCCAGGACTGGGGCAACGAGAGACTATCGCGTGCCCAGCGTCAGGTAGAGACCAACCCGTACGATGTGGACTCCTGGTCCCTGCTGGTGCGGGAGTCCAGCGGGAGGACCATCGGCGAGGTGCGGGGGCTCTACGAGGCTCTGGTCAGCGCTTTTCCCTCCACCGGCAGATACTGGAAGATGTATATTGAGCAGGAGGTACGTTTACAGGTTTATTTTTAAGATGATTTTGCTGTTTTTGTTTGTTTATGATGGTTGGTTGATGCTGTTTATGATGATTGGTTCATTTTATTTTCCTCTCAGCATTTCTACTATCCTAATAAATTGCCTACACAACATTACCTTACATATAAGCATGAGACGATGTGTGAATTAGGGTGAGGAGGGGTGTGAGTGGTGCGGCAGTCGGTCCCAGAAGAGTCAAGAAGAGGTGAAAATATGCATAAAGATGCTAGAGGACCCGGGGCGTGCTAGGAAGATGCAATCAGTGCCAAGGCAAGCCAAGGAATGCCAAGGAAGGGCGAGAAGAGCTCAACATGGGGGTTGCCCACTACTTTCCCACGGCGTTGGAAAGATGGTTTCCTCCTTCACCGTACACAACAAGACTTTATTTATAAAGGAAGCTACTTTTTATAAAATGACTGTGAGAAGAGTCAAGACGAATCAATAAGAGCCAAGAAGGGGTGAGAAGATTCAAGAAGAGCCGAGGCCAGCCGAGAATAAACAAGAAGAGCCAATATGGGGCAAGAAGATTCAAGAAGAGCCGAGGCCAGCCGAGAATAAACAAGAAGAGCCAAGGCGAACCAATGAGACCAGAAGAGCCAAGGGGGCCAGAAGATACAAGAAGAGACAAGAAAGACCAAGAAGAACCATAAAGAGGCAAGAAGATGAAAGATATGAAGAAAAAAACAACATTCAATCAGATCCTTTTTTCCTGCCTATCCTTAATTCCAATATTGGCTTATTAGGTTGCCATGTATACCTGCCGATACTTGACGATATTTCGGCCTCTTTCCAAGAATTTTCTTCAATCGTTAATACTGTATCATCCGCATAAGATATAATCTTTCCGATGATTGGGAGTTCAAACAGTTCATTTACATATAATATGAATAGTATTGGGCCCAACACAGTTCCTTGTGGGATTCCAAAATATTTTTTTTCTATATCACTTAACTTGTTATTTACTTTCACTTGCTTGGTTCTTTGATATAGATAAGTACATATTTATCCACGATTTAGATTTGTCAGTTATTCCTAAATTATTTACTTTGTTGATTAATTTTGATTGTGAAACACTGTCAAAAGCTTTACGGAGGTCAATTAATATACTTAAGCATTTTTTCCCTTTATCCAATGCTTTATAAATAACTCTAGTTAATTCCGCTATTGCGTCTTGCGTGCTCAATTTTTCTCTGAAACCGTATTGGCTGGGGTTACTACATTTTTTGTTTTCCATGTAATCTACAATTTGTTTCTTTATTACTCTTTCGTATATTTTAGCTACATTGGATGTTAATTGGATATTTGCCCGATAGCAAATGGTTCACATTGCTGACAATCTTACACAGGTGGCGCCATAAAAAATATATGTAGGAAATTCCCGCCCCTTTGTTTGTTACTACTTACTTCGAGAATAATTCTTGAATAATTTAAAACTACTTTTCAGACCCAGCGACCCATTCACGTATTCAGAAATTGTGTTGACAAAATTATTTGCTCGGTATATCAGGGAATCGACCTCTTTATAACAGTCAACAATTATATGAAGATAAGCCTGAACTAAAATATGGTTTTGTAATTGCTCATTATAGCCGTGAACTCGCTATTGCCGTGATTGTTATAACCAAGTTCGACTGTATTAAAAATTAAAGGTTTTGGTCGAGTTTGATTGAACACAAAAATAAAATTTTAAAATACTAAAATGGCTACTGCCTACACTAGTAGCTAAAATCCAAAAAAAAAAAAGCACGAAAAGCCGGTTATACCAGCAATGGATAGGCAGAAAAATTCTTAAATCTGTGTATTTTCAAATTTAAAACGATTCGAAAGGGTTAACCAAGTATTTTATTTGACCTTAAAAATTTTTAAAACAAAGTGTTTTCAAGCCGCCAAATATTTCCTCTGCATCATTTCCCATATTGCATTGTCAGCATTTAGCAACATAAGATCACAATCTTGTCAATGAGCAATAATGTGGTCACAACCAAGTTTTGCAAGATTGTAATATAAAATATTTTGTCAAAAACGAAAACACAAACAATTAGTTGGCAAGGTTGACAACTGTATACACACAGCCTTGAGTAGAGTTGTTTAATTTCATTAATTATTGTCTTATCAAACATCTTTACCTGTTTTATTAATGTCCAATTATCATTTTATTAGTGATGAAAGATGTTTTGTATATTCTAACATCTCTATTATACTAAAATAAAGTCACTATCCGCGTCTTTCTGTTTGTGCGTTTAGTTCTTATAAACGCAACGGATTTTGATAGGGTTTCACTATCATTTAGAGAAATTCTTCCGGAAGGTTTATATATATATAAAATAGAAAGTAGGAAAAAGTCAAGCAATTGATTGTGTTGCGATCGCTTAAAAGGTTTTACATGGCAACATAAAGATGGCTCATAGGAAAATGAATGCAAATTTAGTAACACAATGGTCCAAGTGCAAATTTTTTCTATTTTTTTTTTTACCAGTGTTCAGAAATTCCGTGTGGATGATTCATATTCCCAGACAAATTTATGTTTAAGCTTTTTTATTATTTAATGCTTTGAAAGGATTTTTTTGTATTTCTAAAACGAATGTATCAAATTAGCCATTTATTATGTCATGTTTTTTTTTAAATTTTCATTGACAAATTCAAATGTGAAGAACAAATATCAAATACAAAGTGAGTAGCTTGGTGTTGCCATAGTAATATTTTAATATTATAATTTTTTTTAATTTTTGTAAAAAAATTATAATAGAAACAAATATTTAAGTCGGGAGAGATGTAAAATTTGCACAAAATAGGTTATTAGGTTCTTAATTTGGGTTGTTTAAATTATTTAAGCATATTTTCTAACCTTCAAACCTAACTTTCTTTGATTGACAAAAAATGGATCTTTAACTTTTTTTATTTAAAAAAAAAAATATTTAAGAAATAAATTAATTGCATATAAAATATTATTTACATTGGGTTTCTACATATTAAGAGATTTGAATACTATACCTACATTTATACTCTTGCATAGAAGCGTTAGCTTGTGTTTGGAAGAGGAGTGTACAGTACATTATTGTAGTTATTTATAAGTAATTAATAATATGATAAGTATTGTGTTGTAGTAAGTACATTAAAAAATATTTATATTACATGTTTTGTAGATGTGATATAAATGTAAGTAAGTAATATTTTATATATAGAAAATGAGTGATATTGGTTATTTTTAAAAGCATTTTACCATCTCCCCCGACATAAATATAATAGTCCCAGCGAAAGATTGTGCATAATAATAATTGGATAATTTGTAGAGCGC
The DNA here is from genome assembly GCA_026573805.1 of Hesperophylax magnus. Classification (NCBI taxonomy): domain Eukaryota; kingdom Metazoa; phylum Arthropoda; class Insecta; order Trichoptera; family Limnephilidae; genus Hesperophylax; species Hesperophylax magnus. Next base: position 2,247,787 of record JAIUSX010000184.1, on the reverse strand, counting down.
CGTTTTTGTGAAAAATCACCTCAAGGGCGCTTACTTTTCCAGTATCTTCTGATTCTTTTATTTTCAAACAATATGTGCGAGAAGGAAGAGGATGAACATCGATGACATCTGTACGAGCTCTCGCTGGGCCTAGTTTAATCATTTTTCGTAATAATAAAGATAAATCCAAGTATTTAATAAGTAAATTTTCAGTATTAAGCGTGTGTCGGAATTTATTGTTATTTTTTTCTAGTACAGCTTATTGCAACATTAGTAATAAGCTAGTCACTAGTCGTTACCATGATTGATGATGTTTGTTTGAATAATGGAGTTTTTTTGAAGATAATTTGTCAGGTGATGTATAAATTAGTATTGATGCTTTTAAATATTAATGGTCATCTAAGTTTTTATGTCATTTTCATATTTGATGCAGTAATTTTGCATTTTCATGATGAATATTATAATTATTATTACTCTTTGAACACTTCATAATAGACAGGTTCTTTTCTGTGTTCTTTTTTTGCCTTTTTATTTAGTTTCCACACTATTTACAAAAAAAAATTACAAATTTAACGTAAATATAAAATAGGTTTTACACAAAGTTTTTACAACAACTCTTTTTTTTGTTATTGAACAATATGTCGCAGTTGATGTTGACTGATGTTTTTGCGTAAGACGACTTCTATGTAGAGCGAACTACTGGCATATGCTTTCCCCCCTTTATATAATGCAGACCTCTTAAGAGGAAGCTACAAGCAAAAAATGTTTATATTCTTGGTATACCTTGTATTGTAGGTAATAGGCACTAAAATCGCTTGACAAATGGAGTCTAGAAACGTTCGATTTCAAGCACAAAACTGGTTTTTATTTATTTTGTAAATAATTTTATAAGAAAGCAAAAAAGTTAATCAAGTGAAACTGTCACAGATAATACTGTATTTTTTAAAAGTTGTTTCCTTTATGCGTTCATACATTTCTATTGGAAAAATATTTTTTTAATCAGTTTATTTTTTTATTTTTTATTGAATAATGTATTTTTTTTTATTTGTATTCTACTCAAGCAAAACGATAGGAAAACCTTCAATTTGTCTAAAGCATATTTTTTTGTATTCATAATGTACACCAATTCTTTTTAAAGATTAATCAATATAGTGATTTGGCTTTAAGCTTCGCCTTAATCTCCATCTCTAATCTCCAGACCCGCATTAATAAATCCCTTCCTACAGCCCCTACCTTAACCCGCCTCACCGTATAGTCCATGATACCTTTTATTTTGACAAGCCCCCAAGAAGGCTTTGAAGCAGAGAATGGATTGTTACCCTGAGAGGATTTCCTCTTGGTAAATATTTATACCTTATAACCTAGTCGAATTTAATGTTTCAAAGACCCAATCATGTCTGATTATGTCTAAAAGGGATCTAGTCTCCTTCAACGGAAGCAATTCTAATTCTGGAATATGGTTCTTGAACTTCTGTACAGGTTCACAATGTCTTTTTATCTAATTATTCTTTGTAAATAATATGATATGAAGATATCATTTTAATTTAATTAGGTATCTATACTAAGGTAACTACTGTAAAATGTAGAAACAAATTTATTAATTTGGAGTTGTGGGAGAATTTCTTTTCATGACAACTTATTTTTTGTTTTTAAGTTATGTTTTAATATTATTATTTAATTTAAAATGTAGGTCTACAAATTAAACTTGATAACAGTAATAAAAATAAATTTTTAATGATTTTATTTGTTTTACGTTTTTTTTTCAAAAGCATTATTTTTTCCTATTATATATGTTTTTTTAAAGGACAATATTATATGCTTTTAATAAAGTCTTACAGATGATTTACTTTGGTACTGTAGTTTTCTTTTTTAAATTTTCTATAATACATGGATTTTGTCCTTCAAAACATGGTAAAACATGGCTTTTTTACCCCTGAAACATGGTTTTTTATTTTTGGGATATTTCATCACTGAAACCACCGTGCTCCATGTAGGTCCTCAAATTGTTTTGGTTATTTTGGGATATGGCATCACTGAAACCACCGTGCTCCGTGTAGGTCCTCAAATTGTTTTGGTTATTTTGGGATATGGCATCACTGAAACCACCGTGCTCCGTGTAGGTCCTCAAATTGTTTTGGTTATTTTGGGATATGGCATCACTGAAACCACCGTGCTCCGTGTAGGTCCTCAAATTGTTTTGGTTATTTTGGGATATGGCATCACTGAAACCACCGTGCTCCGTGTAGGTCCTCAAATTGTTTTGGTTATTTTGGAAAGTATGTTAAATTTGAATTTATCTTTCTTTCAGATGAAGGCCAGAAATTTTGAACGAGTTGAAAAGGTTAGTTGTAATTTTAATGTTACTCTTATAAACCCTTGTTAATTATTTTTTCAAGCCCAATTTGAATGTTTCTTTTCTTTGCAATGTAATAAAGTTTTCAGTTTAATTTACTCCGTGAAAAGTACTCTTGATATTACATTAAAATGTAATAATTATAATTGCAAATTCAAAGGGACTTCACCACCTCTGAGGAAACTGCCGATTAGTGCTACTTGTCGAGTAGCATATGTTATCTGTTTCACCGTCGCTGAGTAACACTACCCTTCAAGTAAATGTCTGTTTTTACAGTCATGTTAATCCTGTGATTAAAGTTCTTTGACAAAGTTATTACTTAACACTTTACCCAGGGGTGGTGGAATACCCTCTTAGTTGAATAAATCTTCACTCTTAGCAAATTTTTCACAGCTTTTAGCAAAACCAAAGCATTTTAAATTATACAATATTTATTTTTATGTAAGGTATACTTGTTGGTAGTAAACAATCTGTGATATTATATTTTGACTAACTGAAATGACTTTTTCCAGCATTTATGAGCCAGCCCTCCATATTTGTATATGTATCTTATTTATTTTACCAAAAAAAACATCAGAGTACAACGTGAAATCCTATTGACGTATTGAAAAATTTCTCCCTGATGTTACAATGTCCTAAAATAAATGAAAAAATACATTTAATTTGTTTTTATGCAAAACATCTATAAACGTGTTATCAAACTTTGAAAATAAAATTTTGCATTGCTTGTTTTAAAACATTTCAAAATTAGTAGAAAAGAATGAAAAATTGATTTTACAAAAACGCTAATGCAAAATTATACTTTTGAAGTTTTCTTTTACCCTGAGTGAGATTGTACATTAAATTAAATGTGAAAATATTTAAAAAAAAAATTGCGAGGGATCATTTTGTAGGTAGTAATTATTATGGAATCAAATCTATATCCATCCTGATAGTTCCTTTGTCGATATATTGATACCAACCAGAAGTAGACTGAATGCTGTAGAAATGAGATCCCCGAGGTATATGTGTGGTAGTACCATGTTTGAACATGTTACGGCAAATGTGGAGATTTAGAAAGATTGCAAGTCTGAAGAAAGTGTAGTGAATGGTGTAAGAAGTAAGGGTCATCCGAGAAAGACATGACAGGACCAAGTGAAGTCTTGTCAAGTCAGACTGTAACTGGGCATCTTAGCCAAAGTTTGTACATCTTTTTACATGATTTATTTTTAAGTTAAAAGGACGTTAAAAAATAAATAAATGTGGTCACAGAATGGAACTAATGGATTCTGTACCAGAAATGTTAAGTGTGATTTTTTCAATGTTGCACGAAATTTATGTTAAAAATGTATATTTTCCAAAAATATATTATGTAAGCTATTTAAGAAACCACCAAATTGATCTTACACACCTAAAATCAATAAAAATAATTAGACTTTGTTTTATTGAATGTAGAAATGGGCATTGTAAAAACACGCTACCTTTTGATCTAAATAATTAACTAAAAATGTATACAGGTTCGACAGTTGTTGTATTTAACTTACTAAATAAAATAAATTCAGTAATATATATATAAATATAGTATGTAACTATGAAAATGCCAATCAAAATCGTGGGACATTTCAAAAACACAATGTACAAACTTTGACGAAAATTAACTGTATATAATAATATAAGTTATAAGACAGGAAACAGTGGACCGAATGACCGCAGATAAGAGAACAGTTTGTGTAAAATGCAATATTATAATCAGTGCTAACATAGTCGTTCAAAATTGTAGCTTGTGTCTCGATAAGTATTGGATTAGTCATTGTTATGATATGGGGCCTCTGGATGTCCTTCCTATCCTACAGTACTTCAGTGACCTTGTTAGCTTCCTCGTATTTGCGAAGTATGAGATTTGGCAAGGCTGATAAGGATATTGAAAGAATGATGTATGAAAGAAAATCCATTAATGGAAGACTGAACTAGTCCTGGGTCGATCGTGAACTATCTGATCATTTTAACAAGATTACTTTCTAAAACAAAATTCGATCATTTAATGAACTGTCAGCTCATTCGGCACCCATGATGAGCTTGACGACCGAACATAGATGCATAAATTTTGTAGACCGGGCGTCTTGAATCTCGTTCTCGCCGCAGAGATGGTTTGTACCCAATATCAGTAAACCTTCCCACCACAGGGAGCGTGTTTCAAAAGTGATTGTTTGAAGAGCTGCATATAACTGTACAGAGTGGTATAGCTGTATAAAGAGTTGTATAACTTTATACAGAGTTGAATATAGCTGTATAAAGAGTTGTATAACTGTATAGCTGTATATCTCTGTGAAGAGTTGTGTAACTGTATAGCTGCGTATCTCTATAAAGAGTTGTATATCTTTATAGTTGTATAACTTTATAGTTGTATAACTGTTTATAGAGTTGCATAACCGTATAACTAAGAGTAGTATAAGTTCCATATAATAAGTGCATCAGTCTACGGTAATTGGAATCTAGGACTGCAGTGACAGTCCATTTTAAATTAAGAGGAAGCTATAAGCCAAAAATGTGTATATTCTTGGTTTACCTTATATTGTAGGTAATAGGCATTAAAATCGCTTGACAAACGGAGTCTAGAAATGTTCGATTTCAAGCACAAAACTGGTTTTTATTTATTTTGTGTAATCATTTTATCAGAAAGCAAAGCAAAAGTTAAAAATACCATCACGTCCGAAAAAAGTTCTCCAACTAAACATAAACTTCTAAAACCGTGGATATCAAAAGGACTCATAACAAGTTTCAGTAAAAGAGACAAACTCCACAAACAATGCAAATCTAACCCATATGACATCTATCTCATAAATTTCTATAAACAATATCGAAACTTATGCACACGACTTGCACGTATATCGAAAGAAATATATTATAAAAATAAATTAGATAAATGCAACAAGGACCCCAAAAAAATTTGGCAAATTCTAAAAGAAATATCCCACACATCTTCAAAGAAAAGCGATTCCATAACCGAGATCAAAATAGAAAACGAGATTATTAAGACATCAGAACAACCATTAAAAGTATGTAATTTTGTGAATAACTATTTCGCTAACGTCGGCAAGGTATTAGCAAACAGAATCACTACAAATGACGATATCCCAGAATTCTCAACCCACTATACACACACTAGTGTTTCTTCCTTTAAAATTCCATACATTACCCAAATACAAACACTAAAACCCAAATACAAACACTAAAACTAAAAAATAAAACAAACGAACTAAAAAATACAAACTCTCAGGGTAGCGACAAAATATCACCGATGACACTAAAAATAATAAAGTCAGCACTTCTTATCCCACTTACCATACTTATAAATCGGTCCATTAAAGAAGGAGTGTTCCCAACTATTTTGAAAACGGGCAAAGTAATTCCAATCCACAAAAAAGGAAACAAGGAAGAAATTAATAATTACAGACCAATTACAATTCTAAACACGCTTTCAAAAATTCTCGAGAAACATATCAAAAACCACCTATTAATTTTTCTTAACAAAAACAATATACTATCACCAAATCAATTTGGATTCAGGGAAAATATGAGTACCTCACATGCCTTAGCCTCAGTAACAGACTTCCTCAAAACAAATATAGATCAGGGTAAAAAATGCCTTGGAATATTCCTAGACCTGGCAAAAGCGTTTGACACAATTCACCACCAAAACCTGTTCAATAAACTTAAATATTTCGGAATCACGGGAACAGAACTCAAATTAATTGAAAGCTACAAGGAAAATCGCACCCAATATACCTCAATAGAAAACACATGTAGTGACAAGGAACAAATATCCTACGGAGTACCACAAGGCAGCGTACTTGGCCCAATCCTATTCCTTATTTATATTAACGATCTATGTCAGCTCCAAATAGACGGGGAAATTATAAGCTTTGCTGATGACACTGTGTTACTTTTTAAGGCCACTGACTGGAACACACTAATAACAAAAGCTGAAGTTGGCCTAAATATTACAAAAAAATGGCTTGACTCTAACTTATTAACTTTAAATATAGATAAGACTAAATTCATAACCTTTAGCATAAACTCGAGAGGCCAACCCTCCAAAAACATCTACCTTAAAATACATTCCTGTCACTCAGCGAGCACCCCATGCAATTGTCCTCCAATCACACAAACCGAAAATATCAAATATCTTGGTATATACTTCGACCGTTATTTAAAATGGGACAGACATATTGAGTCGGTTAAAGTAAAGATAAACAAGTTGATTTACTTTTTCAAAAACGTGAGAAATATACTAAACATATTTGATATTAAGAATATATACCTCGCAATAGCACAGTCTATAATTGAATACGGCATTATTGCCTGGGGCTATGCCAGTAAAAAATACATAGACACACTGTATAAAGCTCAGAAAACCTTAATAAAAGTAATACTTAAAGTACCAATACTAACACCCACTTCAACCATATTTAAAAAATTCCCAGTGTTGAAGATTCAAAAATTATATTCTAAACAAATACTTACTTTCCTTTACAAGAACCTAAACACATTTAAAACTTCACAAACTTCTCTCAATACCAGAACAAGACATGCACACCAACTACTAATACCAAAAACCAACACATCCTTTGGACAAAAACACTACAGATTCCAGGCTATAAAACTTTACAATTCACTTCCAACACAATATAAAACATCTAATCTTACAGAATACAAAAAACACATATGGAACTGGCTACAATCCTTTTAAAATTTAATTTTATATATTTCGCATTTGTTTTTGTTAAAACTATGTAAAAATCGATTTTATATTTTAATTTCTATCGTTTCTCTGTGTAACTAATCGCCACTGTATTGTTTACTATTATGTATATAACTTTACAATTGAAAAAGTCCTCCACAACACAGGTGAACTCCTAGCGTGGAGGACAATGTACTTTACCTTTGTAAAACTAATTTATTTAAGAATAAATTAAAAAAAAAAAAAAAAAAATCAAGTGAGACTGTCACAGATAATTTTAGCTATAATACCGTATTTTTTAAAGGTAGTTTTCTTTATGCGTTCATACATTTCTATTGAAAAAATATTTTTTTTAGTCGTTTATATTTTTTATTGAGTAATTTATTTTTTTATTTGTATCTACTCAATCGAAACGATAGGAAAACCATCGATTTATCTATACCATATTTTTTGGTATTCACAATGTAAACCAATTTGTTATAAAGATTAATTAAAATAGTGATTTAGCATTAAGCTTCGCCTTAACCATTTCTATTTCGACTTGAGACGCTCGGTCTACACGATTTATACGATCCAATTGGTACTTTCGACTTCAAAGATCAGATACTTTCGACCCAACCACTTCGCCAGTGGGTCGTGATCGACCAGGTTTCTGTAAAATGATTGATCGACCCAGCTGTAGACTGAACATGGTAGTCAGTAATAATAAGTTTTCCAAAGCAGCGAAGTTATCCACATCGGAGTGCTTATACCAACTAGAGAGGAAGGATGAAAGTTGACTGAATGTTGTAGAAATGAGAACTATGTGTGTGGTAAAACCAAGTATGACTGTGTTATGCTGTGTATACATGTGAAAAAAACGCAGCGCAAGCTGAACCATGAATTATGTGAAAGGAAAGAAGCAACCAACCCCACACAGCGTTTCGTGCCGTTTGAGGCTTTTTTGTTCCTTCCCTATAATTTGTGGTTCGGCACGCGCTTCAGTTCGCAAATGTATACGTAGCATTGCAAATGTGGAGATTAAGATCAGATCACTAGAAGCTGGGAATTCACAGACTGCTATAAGCAATTGTTATTCGAAATACACAAACTCCTGTTGTTTTGCAATGGTTTTTTTCTATGAGAACTGCAAATCGCTATGCAGTTACAGGTTGAAGCTGTCAATATCGACTGCTTGAAGCAGTTTGTGTATTCCCAGTCTAAATGGTCTACATCACAGAATAAAGAAGAACACAAAAAATGCCTTATGGACGTGTTTCGTGATCCAAATATTTGGCCAATCGGGCCTTAAATTTCCAATACATAACTTTGTATACGAAATTCAAATGGGATGGAGATCTACGATGTCAGGCGAGTGTAAGTGAGATAGAGTTTGTGCTAAATGGAACATTTGTTTCCATTCAAATTTGTATGGAAGGCACAGTTTTCTTCTTTATTCTATGGCCTACATCTACTTTGGAACAACCCTTCAAAGTCATGTAACGTGAAGTGTGGGTTATCAGTGTATCAATATTGATGATGTTACTTAACTATACAACCCAAAAATCATCCAGAATAAAACTAATAGAGCCATGAAAAGTTTGCGTTAATAATCCATAAATGTTTTTGATAGCAAGGCACTAAACTAAGCCATTAACCATTTTAAAAAAAGTACTCCAAACCAACAAGGTATGGTCAAATAATATCCTATTAGTGGATTGCCTAAGCTTTTGAAAAATACCGCTGAACTCCACTAGTGGTTTCAGTTGAAATGAAATATCCTTATTGACATGATTCCTGGTGGGTTTTGCTAATATCATTTATATATAAATGATCATTTAAAAGTATAAACATGATAATAATCAACGCTGAAACCATATCATTTAACAGACAAATTATATGCATTAAGGTACGGACACACATGCTTAAAACTAGCTCTTCTACAGTACACATTTGCTTCTGTTAAGCATACTCCTTAATAAGCATGCTCAAAGCAATCAATTTAACAGGCATGCTATTTAAACGCTGGCTCCCTGCCAAAATGCAAGCTTTTGACCATAGACATTCAAATTGATAGACCGCCCGATCAGGGAAAAGGGAACAAACCAAGTATGGCGGAGCACGGGATGTCGCTTGACCGTCTCCCTTTCTGTGATTTGTCAATAGATGAATCACTACATGAGACACTACACGAGCAACTCGCATTATAATATCACTATTCAGTCTTCGAAAAAAAATATATACTTTGAAAATCTAGACCTTTTTTTAATGGCGTGCACAAATCAAACAAAACTACAAATCTTAACTAAAAAAGTTTGGGCTTGTTTTCAAAATTGAATATTTTGTTGCACTATTTAGTTAGATACTTTTAAAAATGTGTCATAATTTACCCACCTCACTCATTTTTAGCGTCACTATGCCAGGCGGTTAATTTAAAATCGAGCATTCAGATTCTGAGTAGAAAAGTCCTACGGTGTACTACTCTGTAAATCTTTGCCTTGCGAACTCTACTATTCTGGGCATGGTTTGGTTATTTCAATCTGCGCTCTTTGGCGGTCAATGTACGACTGATGTCGTAGTACAGGGTTTTCCAATAAGAGGTGTTATTTTGATATTCAATCAAAAGATCAATGGTTTCGTTGCTTGTGTGGCACGTAGCGCCGTCTTGTTGAAAGTAAACGCTGTCCAGATCAATACCATCCAATTCCGGCCATAAAAAATCAAATCATCTCTCGATAGCGCAATCCATTCACCGTAACTGTTGCTCCAGCCTCATTTTCGAAAAAGTAAGGTCCAATGACTCCGCCGGACCATAAACCGCACCAAACAGTCACACGTTGAGGATAGAGAGGCTTTTCAACAATAACTCTTGGGGTTTTCGAGCCCCAGATGCGACAATTTTGCTTGTTGACGAAGCCACCGAGGTGGAAATGGGCCTCATCACTCAAGATGATTTGCATTTGATTCACTCAAGTGAATTTTAATAATTTCAATGCGTTGTTGAAGCGTGTATCGTTCCATTTTTATTAATGGCATAGTTTCTACTTGTCAAATGTCAAAAAGTGACAGCTTCAAAAGTAACATCTACTGAAATAGCGGGCTATTCAAAATAACACCTCTTATTGGAAAATCCTGTATATTCAAAGCATTTTCGAACCCTTTTGGTGCCAAAAATATGGTCACATGGTTTGCCTCCAGCTTGTGGAAACAATACCCAGTTTTCAAGTTAGGGTAAGTCTATTGGATGTCAATTTGGATGTCTGGTCAGAATTGAGATCGAAACGAAACTAGCATGCTCATAAGCAAACCTCTTCAGACGTGCTAAGAGCATGCCCCCTTACACCCGCGCCAGTCAACTGCCGGCTGTTGATTTGTGAACATGCTTAATACTAGCAATGTTTTGCACTAAATAGCAATTTCTCAATAATAGCATGCTTTCGTGCTACTAATGAGCATGTCTGTCCGTAGCTTTAGTTTGCAAGAAGAAATTAAATTACCCCGGTGTCTGGAATTGGAAAATGATTATTAACCCATTTAAATATAATAAGTTGCTAAATTTCAAATCAATTCTCACAACAACAAGAAATCTGAATATAGAAGAGATTTTGGTTTTCAGTAAATATTATCCATACAAGGACAAAACTGAAGCTGAATTTAAACGTAAAATGAAGGGTTGGTGCATTATGTCTGTGTTTTATTATATTCCTTATGTTATTTGTAGCTTTTCCAAAGATGTCTCATGAAGATCTTGAACATAGAACTGTGGAGATTGTACCTGAATTATGTAAAGGAAACCAAAGCCTCACTAGGGACGTATAAGTGAGTATAATTTATTTTACGAGACAGTCTTCTATAGTATCCACTGAAGAGATAAACCGATAGAAGTGGGTCTGTGAGTCCAAATTTAAGGCAGAGCTCCTCGGCGTGTAACATTCAGAATCGGGCGAAATCATTTACTGCTTATGCAGATGGCGATAAGATTGAATTTCCCGCCCAACACCGGTCAACTGTTTTGATTTGTGCAAAAAAACATCACTAAAATGAATGCTTTATTTTATTTTGTGAAGTTCAGGCACAAATATTAAAATGTCAAATTATAAATTAAAATCATTTCCCAAAGGGGTTTATGAGTATGTGATTTTTTCTAGGCTTTAATTTCTTGATTTTAGCAAAAGCCATAATATGTTCTATTCGCAGTATTTATAATATTTCTAAATAATCAAAGTAGTCGTCACCATAACTTGTTTAAGATGCCACAAGGCAGAACGAATGTTCACGCGTAACATAGCATGACAAGAGAAATGGTGCTTTTGAATGAAATTTCTAAAACAGATTTATTTAATTAATCTTTAAATAACCTTAAAGCTTTTTTGTATACCTATCTTCCCAAATGCTAGTGCCTGAATTACACCTGCTGAGTGCTCGGCCGAGACAGGGCATTCGGCCGAGTACTCGGCTGTGCGATCAGTACAGTCAATACTCAGCTTAGTAGCGGGCGAGTGATTAGGGCGAGACAGTGCATGTCCCTTCACCTGCATAATCAACGGCGCTTCATTCGCTCTCCACTCGGTCAGTGTGATCAGCCAAGTCAGTCGGTGAAAGAATTTTTTTTTTTTTTAATAACTCTTAATTTTTTTCATTTTCCTCCATCGCGAAACCATTTTAACAGCACTTTAAACTAATCTCAATGAACTGACTCGCCCTCTGTCTATTCAACCTCTACTCTGTAATCAGTTACTCGGCCAAGTAACAAAGCGAGTGACTCCAAGCACACGGCAGGTGCAATTCAAATACGTTAGAAATAAACACATAATTTTTGAAATATTAAAATTTTGAAATCAAACACTTTTAAAAATGGCTCACCTTGCGTTTTTCGTCTAAACACGGATTACTGATAACGGAAAAAAAACTGTTCTTTATTCGACAATATTATATTGCGACCTCACTTTTTTGTCATTTCTAATAAAGATAATTAATAAAAATTTCACAGTTTTATAAATTTTTCTAAAATTGCGGTTGGGAAACCTTTGGTTTCATAGAAGTGTACATTTTTAATTCTCTGGTGGTTAACTTATAGATTTTAACATAATGCATGGTGCAGCGTCCTTAAAAACGACGCTATACAGATCATCCAAATATTATTATGGTGTTTTTGCTTTCTAATACCATTTAGATCATATTTCTAACCATGACAGTGAGGGAGACGAACGATTTCTGTGAGATTAAATAAGCTGTTCTGAAAACCAAACAAAATGTCTACGGGAAATACCTTTTTGTTTTCGCAAAACCGAACAAATTAGCCCGAGGGATTAAATAAATAAAAATAAATGAAGATGACACTACTAGGTATATTTTCGGTAAAAGTATCAAATGTCTGCCCTACACTCCAAGATGTCTCACCGGGACATTTGGCAAGACTTAAATTTTTTAATTCCAACTGCTCTTGACTGTCCGGAGCCAGTGGGACCATTGCAACCCCAATTGGGATATGTTGTGAAGCTGAAGGGAGCGGGGAGGGGAAGAAGAGGGTTGGGAAGTACCTGGCTATTCAGTCACTAAACATTTCAAGCAACTGAAATGTTTAGTGACTACTACTGTCGAACCCTAGGTGACAGGTACTCTCTTAATTCTCGTATCGCACAGTTCTGCTTTGATTATTACTGGTTGTATAGCGGTTGAGCCCATTTAGGCTTTGGGCTGCCGAGAATGTAGGTCACAAGAGTGGGATAGACACGATTTCAGAATGAGTTTGTGTGGGGTACTCAAATACTGAGAGGTGCTGAGGTGTCCCACCTCAAATGACATGAGGTGTGAAAGACCCAAAAAGGAGCTAAAATTTTGTACAGCCAAAGAATATTTTCGTATCCTGCGATACGGCTCTAATACAAAACCTTTTGTAGCAATAGAAAGAAAAAGAGTTTGGACAAATATATTTTGTGAGGTGGAGGGACATTTAAAGTTTTTGTATGTGACGTAGTGCATCTTGTAAGAGATACTCAACACTAGTGCAGAGCAGGCATTAGATGTTTCTACTCATTGAATTACCATATTTATGGCTCAAAGTTGTGGTATATACTTTCAGTATTAAAGACCACCATTAAAAACCAAAACGTTGCTTAAAATGGCTTTAGCCACATTTGGTGAACAGGTCTAAATAGCCAGCGACCTTCCTCTTTCCCTCCCCACTACTTTCGGCCTTACAGCGTACTCCAACTGGGGTTGCCATAGTCTCATGGGTAGAAACCCTGGCAAGATAACCCGACTGATACCATTACAAAAAAATACTAACTATAATCCACTTCTTCGTCTTGCAATTTTAATGCTGGAATCTGGATTTAAAGGATTTTGATTGATTCTAAGTTTAAATATTCTCACAGGGATTCCAATTCCAATCTATTAATAAATACGATTCCTTGACAAAACAGAACATTGAAGAAAAACAAACCTAACCTAACCAATTTTTTTTATTGTGTTCTATTTTGTCACTATATATTGGACGCTTTCATTCAATTAATTCAATTCCCACGGTTACGGCAAAAAAAGTATAAAATGTACATTCATTTTCACAGTAATGCTGCAGCTCTTTTACTCATTAAACAATAGTGAGACAAACGATGTACGTCAGTCTGCTTCCCCCAAAGGAAAAATGCAATCATTATTATACATCTCCCTCACTTGTATTACATAGATGAGACACCGTTGCCGCTACCATCGCTGTGCCATTGCCATGGGAATTATAAAAGCACCCATTCTGTTTTAACAAAGAATAGATAGGCTATAAAATATTGCCAAATTTTTTGTACCTTCGTCATCGATAATAAAGATTTGAATATACTGTCTTGAGTTTTCACATGGTTTTACCATCCACAGAGAAAAAATGGCCCAAGCCTACGACTTTGCCCTGGAAAAGATCGGCATGGACATTCACGCATTCCCAATATGGTATGACTACATACAGTTCCTCAAAAGCGTTGATGCCGTTGGATCATATGCAGAAAACCAGAAGATTGGCGCCGTCAGAAAGGTCAGTATCCATTTATTTATTTAAAAAAAAAAACAAATTACCTGATACTATTTGAATTCCTTCTGCTACCTTCATTGTAAGCGAGAAATGTTGCTTGCACAAATGAGCAGAGCTCAAACTTCACAAACTATCAAAGCCAATGAAAGTTATTCATTTGGTCTGTAGGTAGAAACAAAGGGTGGACGCCGCTATGTGCATTAGTATGGGTGTTGGCCACACTTTTGGGTGCGTGGTTTTCTTACTACATAATAACGGTTTATAGCCCATCTCTCTTCTTTCTATTATATATTATGTACATATTATGGGTCTCTGTGAAGTTTTTTACACAGTGGCAGTTAATCTGGAAAGCTCGAAGCAGATGGCTCTGGTGTGGTTGGAAATCATTTGCGTGATATGACAGCTATGTAATACGGCTTAAAAGATAATGTTTTAAGGATTTAAATCCATTTTTTTTAAACACGGTTGGGACGGTGTCGCTTTAGTTCATCGCGTCCCATACTGGGTCAGAAAAAGGAGTTGAATGAATGAGTCACAAGTCCCTATCACTTGGAAACCTATGTTCAGATGTTCTCGAGAAGTATAAAGGCAATGCAATACAGCATTGAGACATTTTAATTAATATTATTATTAAGTTTTTCTGAAAAAACTTTTGCCGTTGCATACGAACAATGGGTGCCATGATATCTGACTACATCAGTTTTAGAGATTACATGCCATTGAAAAATACAATACACCTTTATATGTTGATAGGTATACCAGCGAGCCGTCATCAACCCCATAATCGGGATAGAGACCATGTGGAAAGACTACATTGCCTTCGAGCAGGGCATTAATCCCATCATAGCGGAGCGTATGGCCATGGAGCGCTCTCGGGACTACATGAATGCCCGCAGAGTGGCCAAGGAGTTGGAGGGCGTCACCCGGGGGCTCAACAGGAACCTCCCCGCCACACCTCCCACCCTGCATCCTGAAGAACTGAAACAGGTATAGCTGTCATTTATTATGATAATTTCGCTGCCGGCGACCTACCCGGATATTTATTATTTTATTTTTTACGTAATATGTCTATGTAGAATGACTTTGTCTGTCCGTCTCAGTTTGTGCAAAGGGCATAAAAATACTCTATATTCTTTCTATTCCTCAGGTTCAGCTATGGAAGAAGTACATCCTCTGGGAGCGGGGAAACCCTCTCCGGTCCGAGGATACGGCCCTGGTGGCGCGAAGAGTGATGTTTGCAGTGGAGCAATGTCTGCTGTGCCTGGGCCACCATGCCGACGTCTGGTACCAGGCCGCACAGTTTCTGGACCACTCCTCAAAGCTGCTGCAGGAGAAGGGGGTCGGTCTTTTATATTGTTCTTGAGTTACTGCCTCATCCCCATTCCAAATCCCTGATGAACCAAGCTCTTACACTCCTCACGGCCCTTTCCTGCATGGAGAGCCAAGGACACAGATGCCTGTGATATTTGATCATTCCAAGCCAACATTTCAGAGAGTCAAAAGTTAAATAACATAATGACCTGAGATAGTAGATAGATCACACATCCTCAACCCCACATCTCTCAGATTGCCCCACCACTTATATTTGCACCTGTATATTTTATATCAGCTAACATGAACAAAACATCCACAATCCATGTACGTGCAAAGTTTGACATTAGTATTTTCTTTGTCTAGGATGTGAATGCGTCCAAGCTGTTTGCGGACGAGGCGAGTGCAGTGCTGGAGCGCGCCACCTCTCCGGGCGGTGGCCTGCACAAGAACACGCTGCTGTACTTCGCGCACGCTGACTTCGAGGAGGGCCGTGTAAAGTATGACAAGGTGCACCAGATCTACAACCGATTCCTGGAGATTGCCGACATCGATCCCACCCTGGTGAGACAGGAGTTTGACTATGTTGATGTGATGATACTCGTGTTCTCTTAGTCAGTAGGTTTACTTATAGTATTCCTAATCTCTTGAACTCTTTTTTTAGAAAGGAACTGTTTATATTTGGGATTCTCATTAAAATATTGTGGTATCTGTGCAGATAGTGTACATTTGTTTACAAGTTAGGTGAGTAAATCACCTAACTTGTAAACAAATTTCCCTGCCCGCCTAATTTTCTTCACAACTAGCCACTGCCACCCACCGGTGATTATGGTGGTAGATAGCCCTTGGTGTCACATCGAAAGTAAGAGTGTTTGGTGGGGGTGGCTGAGCGTGGGTGGGAGTGGGTGACGAAAATGTTCTTTGTTATGGGAAGGCCGCGAATGCTCCAGATTATTTCAGAATGAGCCCGCCGACTGTGTTGGTGAGTCTGGAAGGTTCCAGAAAGTTCATGAAGGTTCTCAAATGCTCTAGAAGATTCTGGAAGGAGAAAGAGTGTGTCGGTGAGTCTAGAAGGTTCCGGAAAGTTCGAGAATGCTCTTGAAAGTTCTGGAAGGAGCCACAGCAACGCATGGCGGGGTACAGCTAGTCACTCAACAGTTTTGTTAAATCAATATTTTAGAATTTGGGTGAGTTCACCGGTAAAGGCCCTATCATCACTTTTGATCCGAATTACAATGTTATTTTTGAAATTTGATTGCGCTCATCACATTTTTTATGCTCTCTGGAAGAATAATTTACAATTTTGTAGCAATGTACCTAATATTTCTTTGACCGAAAGTAGTATGCTTTGTAGGAATTTGGAGTAAATCTTTGTTATTGTTTCGAGTACAGCGAGTATTCAATCTTTTTGCGTAGTATTTATGTAAGTTTGTATATAAATGTGTGAGTTTCTTTATTATATGTAAATCTGTTTCAGGCCTACGTACAGTATATGAAATTTGCACGTCGAGCCGAGGGCATTAAATCAGCTAGAACTGTCTTCAAGAGGGCTCGAGAAGACCCCAGGTGTGTTATCTACTCATTACGAATTATTATGTAGTCGACATTTCGAAGCACTCTTTTTTTTCACAGCACTCTTCATTAGGAGATATTCGTTAGTCACATATTCGGTGGTCTGCACCGCACCGCATTCACACATCGCTAACTCTTTAAGGCCCCCACCTGTGCATTATGTGGGCACAGCGACTATGGGAGGACCTTATCCTATTGATGGCGGAGCAGAGTTTACGAGGCAGTGATAATCCAGGCTGTTTAATGATTCCCCTTGGCCGGGAGACCTGTCGGTCTTCGGCCCCTTATGTAGCGGCATAATTTCTTAATTGGAGTAAAAAATATAGACAGCATTTTGGTCTCTGGCCGCTTTAAAATTTTGATTATTCAGCCGAGTGACCGTTGATGCCATGTGAACAGAGATGTGCTTTATTTCAAATAAATCCATTTCAAATGGAAATGCAAAATGCAAAATGGGTATTTTCCATTTTGCATTTTAAATGCTTTTCTAAAAACCATTTTGCATTTTAAATGCTTTTCTCAATGCATTTTCCATTTTAAATGCTTTTTTGCAACATTCTTCCTACTATCTCCACTCATCTTTTTTTCATAAGCCCCAAATATCAGTCGGTCCTCAACCTCGCTTTGAGAGATAATTTACATTTGTTGCTCCCTGGTAGAAGCCCTGGCAATTGAGTGAAACCATTACAAAAAATACTGATTCAAATACTGAACATGGGGCCACACAGTGGGCTGAAAATCGCCTTTCATAGACATAGAGACTTGAATTTTGATTTATAGTGTCAATAAAATATTGTAAACTAGACAAAGCATACTCATATGTAAAGCATTTAAGCATTAAAATGAATCATCAACATAAAAAAGTTTTTTTTTCAACTTGAGGATTTAAAAAAAATCAATCGCAAGTTGCGCCACATTACGAAGTATGTCAAAAAAATAAAAATAAAAAGTAGTATATCTGTGTGTAAAGATAGAATGGCCAACCTTATGATTCCAGAGATAGCCTCATTTTTAATGTCAGTGCCATACAAATTTTTCTTTAAAAAATGATAACCCCTTCATTTGTACACGCAATTGCTTCGTACGAAATTTTATAGCATAGTAATGATCAGCAGAATCCATTTCTAGCCAAAAAAAATGCCCTTGAAAATTCAAGTCTCTATGTCTATGAAAGGCGATTTTCAGCCCACTGTAGGCCATGACGCTGTAATACATAGTATTAAATGTTAGATAGCAGTTTCTATGTTTTTACGTTGGCAACATTAGTCCCGCGCAAATTTTTTGTGGTTTCATAATCTGTAGTCGTGGTGTTTTTGGATTTACCATCATGTAATATGTTTGTTCTTCATTGATGTCCATTATTAAATGACAAAATTCTATAATTATTTTAATTGTTTGACCTGAGAAACCATTTTGCATTTTCAATGCATTTTGAAAATAGGTATTTTGCATTTTGCATTTGAAATGCTTTTCTAAAAACCATTTTGCATTTTGCATTTTCAAATGGAAAAGTTTTGACCTATTTCCATTTTGCATTTCAAATGGTTTTGGGTACCCATTTTGCACATCTCTGCATGTGAATGATCTATTTTTTGTATGTAGCGATTTGAAAAAATATATTTGACAACAAAAAAAGTCACCGTATATTTTCATTAACATTTTTACTCCAAATAAGGTCAGGAATCGAATCAGGAAGTTTGTCTTGTAGGTCCCTTAACACATTATACAGGGTGTCCGGGGATAAAATGCACTAACGTCGGGGGATGATTCTACATGATTTTAGAAGTAAGAAACCTAAACAACTTTTTTAGAAATTCTAATTTTTTTTTTTTTTTTTTTTAATTTCTTTATTTAATATTAAATTTACAATACATGTTATTACATTACATTAAGTTTATTTTATTTATTATTATAGTACATCGTGATACACCTTTTTTTAGAGCAAATGCTCGTGTTAAAAAGGCGGAGAAACGCGTGTAATTAATGATTTCACATATTTTTTCAAAGAGTGTAATGATAATGAAAAGAATTTTTATTTTTTAATATAACAAAATAAATTTTTTAAATGTAACAAAATTTTATCAAATAGAAAAGAGAAAAGGATGTAAAATAAGGAAAGAGATAAGAATAAGAAATAAGAGAGAAGGATTTCAATATAATAATAATTGAAAGATTATATTGTATTTTAAAAGTATAAACGATTTTAATATGCTATTGATATAGTGTTTTTATTGAGCTTTTGAATTTTTTATAATTCGTTTCCAATCTTAAGTTAAGAGGTAATTGGTTAAACCATTTGACACCAAAATATTTATAAAATTGTTGGGCTGTGGTGGTGTTACAGCGCGGGATAGTTATAGAGCCAAGAATACTTTGTCTATTGCTGTTCGAAAAAGTTATTAAGTTGTCATTGTTGAAACAATCTTTATGTATTTGAAAAAGAGTTATTTTTTTATAAATAATATGAAGTGAAGGGACTTTAAATTCTTGAAATAATCTAATTGTGGGGTAATCATACGGTTTTTTCAAAATTATTTTTACTAATATTCTTTGGATGATTTCTAAAGGTAACAGAGAAGTTTTGAATGCTCCACCCCAACCAACAATTCCATATTGTAATACTGATTGAATTAGTGAAAAATAGATGGTTCTTAATAATTTAAAATTTAGTATGTTTCGTATTCTAAGAAAAATGTACAATAATTTTCTTAACCTTTCTACTATTGCATTGATTTGTAATTTCCACTTTATGTTACTATCTATAATTACACCTAGA
This sequence comes from Hesperophylax magnus, assembly GCA_026573805.1. NCBI lineage: Eukaryota > Metazoa > Arthropoda > Insecta > Trichoptera > Limnephilidae > Hesperophylax > Hesperophylax magnus. The sequence goes on along the minus strand of JAIUSX010000184.1, from coordinate 2,228,076 downwards.
TATTTTACATTAGTTTTAACAGTAAGTACAGAGCAGTCAGGTTTACATAAATTTGAAATTCTATTACAATTACATGAGTGTATACTTATCTTTAAATTATCAGGGAATGAATTTTTATTAATGGTGAAAGGTATTATAAAAGTTTTTTCAGTATTAAGTGTTAACAGATTTTTATCGAACCATTTTTTTAGTATGTTTATATCTAACTCTGCTGTTCTTTGGGTTTCATTCCAAGTTAATCCCTCAGTTAAAATTGCTGTGTCGTCAGCGTATGAAATAAGTTTAGACATAATTGAGAGTTTAAAAATATCGTTGACATAAATGATGAAAAGAATTGGACCTAGAACAGTTCCCTGCGGGATGCCAAAATTTGTGGTCTGCGAATCACTCAGAGAGCCATTTAACTTTACAAATTGCTCTCTATTAAATAGGTAATTTTCGATCCATGTTAAAGCATTGTTAGTTATACCAATTTTCGCTAGTTTCGAGATAAGATTAGAGTGTGATATACTATCAAATGCTTTTCTTAAGTCGACAAAAGTTCCAATGCATTTTTTTTTACTATCTAAAGATTTATATATTTCAGATGTTAAGTCTACGATAGCATCTTGAGTGCTCATATTTTCTCTAAAACCATATTGATGTGCATTTAAAATATTATTTTCTTTTACAAATTTAAATATTTGTTTTTTTACAATTTTTTCAAATATTTTGGCAATGTTTGAGGTGAGAGAAATTGGCCTATAGTTATTACTTAGATTGGGGTCCCCAGATTTAAAAATTGGGGAAATAATAGTTTTTTTGTAGTTAAAGGGAAAGTTGCCATTTTCAAAACTTGTATTTATGATGTGAGCCAATGGTTTACAGAGTGAGTCAGAATTTTTTTAAAGTATTTCTACAGAAATGTTGTCAAAACCAGGGGAAGAATTACCTTTTAATTCATTAATAATTTGTTTAATTTCATCAACATTAGTTCGTTGAAATTGACTCAAGGTGTTACAATTATTGGATGGTGACAGTAGATCTTTATTATCAGTGTTATTTATTTTAAGTGCTAATTTTTCATTATTATCAGTGTTTTTTATTTTGAGTGCTAATTTTTCACCAACTGACCCAAAATAACTGTTAAAAATATTTGCACATTTCGTTGGATCCGTGTTTACATCGTAAAGTTTGTTATCAATATCTGTGATTTTGTTTATGTTAGATTTTTTTGGTTTTTTATTGATAATTTCATTTATAGTTTGCCATATCTTTTTATTATTGTTGCCAGCAATATTGATTTTTTCTTTATAGAAATCTTCTTTGGTTTTCCGAATAATGTGGCATAGTTTATTTCTGAATTTTTTAAAATATTCGTATAGTTTAAAGTTTTCTGGAAACTTTTTGTGTTCTTTATAAATTTTTTCTTTATGTCTAATTGAAATTATGATTCCTTGAGTGATCCACGGTTTTAATTTTTTTAATTTAGTTTTTGGAGAGTATTTTATAATGGAAGAGGAAGATTTGATGTGCTTATTCAAAATTGCTTCAAAATTTAGTGAACATAAGTCGGTGTTATTAGAAGATAGAACAGTTTCCCAATTAACAATATTTAGGTTTTGTTGTAATTTTTCGTAATTAATAATAGTTTTTGGAAAATTATTGCGGGAGTAATTTAATAATTTAAATGTTTTAAGGTAGTTTAAAAAAAAGACACATTGTTGACCCCAGTGTGTATCCCCTGTGTAATGTTATAATAAATTGTTACAAAGAAAAAATTGTGGAGGGTAACATGAAGTGATGTACGTGCTAGCATAACTATAAAATTCTGCTAACCGTCTTTCATCGTTATTCACACACATATGTCATGCGCATTATATTGTGTGTCATTTGTGTCTTTCTTTCAGTCACTAGTGTCTCTTTGTATTATTTGGTCATTGGAGTGAGTTTTTATAAATTTATGCGGATATTATGTATCCTTCGAGCGATGGGGTATTTACAAAATGCCTTGATCGATGGAGATTTCCGGGCATTCGGTTTTTGATTTGGTCGCGCTCATTCAAAAAATCACACATCCGAATATCAATACGGAAACATATGAAATGCTTACTGTGGTTTGAAGCCAATGAATCCACCTATATTTCATTTTATATCCCACATTTGTAGATTTTATAACTGAACTGTTTGCGAGAATTTCAAAATAATTTTGAAAAATCGTCTATGTAAATTCAGACAACCATCGCTCAAGGCCTAGAGCGATGAGTCCTAAATATGGGTAGCCATCGTTTGACTGGTTATTTACCTATATTTGTATATTAACCCCTCAGCCTAATTTACAGCTCACATGGTCTCATAGGAATCGTTTCTCCCTTATTATCATGGTTAGAAATATGATCTAAACGGTGTTAGAAAGAGAAAGCACCACGTTTTGTATTCAAATCTAGAAGTTAACCACAGAATAATTAAATTGCACACACTTCTTTATTTCTAGCGATAAAATTTTAAAGTGTATTTCAAAAACAGTTTTTAGTTATTGGAAACATTCAGAATTGTTCAATTTATTTGGATTTTATTGCAAGCGGAAATATTCCGACCTTTGGACGGAATATGGCCTGAGGGGTTAACTGAGTTTTTATAACTGGATTGTTCTCACGTTGTGAGAACATATGCAAGAACCCAGTATAAATAAATACAGTGAAACACTTACTGAAGAAATTTTTCAAGGGACTGGGGAAAAAAAATCTTTATAAGCGGGAAAACCTTATAAGTGGGATAAATCAGGCCAAAAAATTCAGTTTTCAAGAGACAAGAAAACAAACCTCTTAAGCATGTAAACTTCTTAAGTGGAAACTTCTTAGGGGAGTTTCACTGTAAATATGTAATAGAATAATGCATTATTTTATTTGCAGGTCTCGTTACCACGTGTTTGTCGCCGCTGCTCTTATGGAGTACTACTGCTCCAAGGACAAGAACATTGCCTTCAGGATATTTGAGCTCGGCCTCAAGAAGTTCTCCCACAGCCCTGAGTATGTGCTGTGCTACATTGACTACCTCTCCCATCTAAACGGTGAGGACGAAACATACATTTATTGTTGCGCTTCGTCATTCATTAGCCAACATTTCGACAGTGTTACAGTGTCCATCTTCACAGCAGATGTGACATGTGTGCCCAAAACGTTGGCTAAAGAAGGAGGAAGCGCAACACATCATATTACCCCAATAATTAACTACGATAATTTTATTTTTTATTGCATGTCAGATTATTTATCCAGTTGCAGTATTTGATTTCTTATTTTCACATTCTTCATTGTGGAAAATAATTACACAGAAAACGTTTTTAAAAGAGCATTTAAATCGTCACTCTCGATGCAAATTTTTTTAGGAGTGCCAAAAACCGTTTTTCTTTTGCCAGATTCCTATACATTTTATTACATGTTTCGTCAATGGTGTTTTAAATACTCATTTTTTTTTACCCCATTAGCGAAACATTTAATAATGAAATGTATAAGAATTCGGCTAAACAATTTATTTTTTAAATTTACAAATATGAGATCCGCCTGCTTGCATTGAGAGCGACGAAACATAGTGTTTTGGTGTTTCGTTTCCAACTGATACAAATCAATAAATACTCCGATAATAAGTTATATATTTTAGGTAAAATCTGAATGGTAGTTAAAAATTGATGAGACTCTTGAACATGCGTACTTGCCTTCTTTCACATCGTTCATTCATCAGATACATATATATTCACGTTCAATAGACAATCTCCGACCTACGTTCATTACACGGAACGTGCATTGTTTAATAAATTTCATCCAATAGCACCATTCCTCTTGTCATGCTACGCTGTGCTTGAACATCTGTTCTGGCCTGCGATTCTGGAGTTAAACGATCAATCGTTTTCGTATGCGCCGTCTTCGAGTGAAAATCTACTAGTCGTCGCGACTAACTTTTTCGAATGTTTCAATTTTACGTATTCTTGAGCGTCGAACGGTCGAAGTTGGTAGAAGAGATGATTATATTGGCACCCCTATGAATATTGTCTATGTTCCTGATGTTTTTGGGATTTCTATGGTGTGACTGTCAAACAGACAACAGTTATTCGTTATTCAAAACAGAAATGGCTGCGGGACATATTACAAATTGCCAAAAGCAACTCTTAATTGAGCTTGTAAGCTCCGATAAAGACTTAGTAAGTGGGAAATTTTCACCCACTTTTACATTTGCGGAATCCGCGCGGTAAAACAAAAATTGACAGCTAGACTAGATTTTGACAGCCAATTCCATAGAAACGCCAACAACCTACCACTCGCTGCCCTGTTTCTACTGGTTATACCCAGTAGTTGCTGTGTGGAATGACTTTTGACGTTTGGCGTCGAAGTATGTACCTTCGACCAATTTCGGGAATAGCAACGACGACCAACGTACGTACTTTCGACGGCGATTACAAGCGCCCTCGATTCAGGAATAGAGCCCCTGCTGTGTTGTATCTTGAATGAGCCACACCATTGCAAGAGGAATGGGTTATCAATAGAGTTATGAATTATATTAAAGCTATGTATTGCAAGATTAGCAAAACTTACAGGCTAAATCTATTTGTTGCCTCATTAAGTCCATATGGTGCATGAACCTCGACTAAGTTTCATGCGTCCGTATATAAACTACATGAGGATTTTTTTCCGCTTTTTTCCTGCAAAATTTATATGTTTAGTTTGGTGTGGAGTCCATACACCACCATGCTAATAAATTGAAACCCACATAGAAGTTTTCATGCTTACAAATTTTTATTTTTTCGGTACCTTGAAGTTTGAAATTAGTTAGAGGCCATTAGGTCATACATGATTTGAGATTTTAACGATCAAAAGTATTGTTCGATGGCATTATAAGAAGTATTAGCTTGAAAATCTCATATCATGTCTGATCTGAAATGACCTTTAACTCATTTCAGGCTTCAAGCGACTGAACAAATAAAACTTCTAATGAATAAAAACTTCTTATTTGGGAACTTCTTAAGTAGGTTTGAATTATCCACATTATTAGCACAATTTAAAAACCACCATTTTTATTATGGTTCTCAGAGGACAACAACACCAGAGTCCTGTTTGAGCGTGTTCTCTCTTCTGGAAACTTGGAGCCAGAGAATGCCGTGGACATCTGGAACCGATTTCTGGAGTTTGAATCCAACATTGGGGACCTGATCAGCATAGTCAAAGTGGAGAAACGAAGGTCTGCCGTTTTGGAAAAGGTAAGATTCTTACCATTACATATAATTTTTTAATTCATTTTTCTCTCCTATTTCTATGTATGTACATGTGATGTTTGTGATTTATGGGATGTGTGTGATTGCACTAACCTCCCCACATTCCACAGTTTCAACTGGTTTCGGTGTAACTGTGTTTACTACGGGGCAGAAACAATATTGTGTAAATAAAGTTATAGCTTTGTTAAAAATAACAATTTGCCAACAGAACGTAAGTATGTAACCCACAAAATATAAAAATAAATTGGTTTTACTTCCCCACCTCAACGCTATTTATAATTTTTTTTAAACTTCTTATCTCATGATTGATATGATTGCGCTAGCTGAGAATGTTGACATTTACATGTACAGAAATTCCTGGCAGAAAAAGCTGTGGAAATTTCATGATTTCCAGAGCTCACCGCTTGTGAGCTTTTTTGTTTCAGATAAAGAGATGTTCTGCTTTATAGCTGATATTAGCTGATGTCCCTGGTGTTGGGCAGGCTAAGCAAAATTTTGCGAAATCAGATGTAGACAGTAATTTTCCTTCTATTTTGAATGTCAAGTGTGCTAAATTTCATCAAGAAGTATTAAAATTCTGCTTTAGGGGGTTGGAAAAAGAGATGGAGGGTGATTTTTCGAAATCTCGTGTAGACAAGTGACCCTCCTCTTGTTTTTTGTGTGCAAAATTTCTTCGATTTCGGAATAAAATTCAAATCCACGCCACCCGCTGCAGGCACTCTTCTTTATGTATATTGATATTATTTATGAATTTTGAAATATAAAAACTAAATGTTATGAAATTGGTTTTTGTGTTTATAGATAAAAGAGTTTGAGGGAAAGGAGACGGCCCAGTTGGTGGACCGTTACAAATTCCTGGACCTTTACCCGTGCACGGTGGCTGAACTAAAATCCATTGGGTACACAGAAGTAAGTTTAAAAAACCACTTTTCACATTAGGATCTCTAATTAAAGTTATTTTATACTAGACCGGCGACTCCCAAATTTTTCTTTTTTGGCCCTAATATTTAAAAAACATTTTCGCTCTCTCGCTAATCCGCCACTCCATAAACCAGGCAAGTGTCCAATTAGTGAAAGCGGCAGTGTAATCGCAATAGGCGAATCAAGACTGGACTGTAAAAATTAATTGTGAACTTTGAAGTTGATACAACTGTGGTTGGAGATGGTGAACATGGAGTAAGGAAGGAATCCGACTTACCCCTTTGATGTTCTTCAAAGATGTTGATGGTTGGTTTCACTCTCAGGAGATATGATTTATTTCACGCACAAGCTTCCATAACATCCAGGTTAGATACAAAAGACACTGAGGGAACCGAATATATTCACTGCACAGGCCTTCTACCTTGAGTTGATATCAATAACAGCACTGAATACAAATAGATGTTCATCAAACAGGCTTGTGACAAAATTACTCTAACATCTCCGGCATCTAGCTCAGAATCATAGTTAAATATATTGCTGTTTTATACTTACCTCTTCAGCCGTATACTCTGCCTTCTCACCAATTCGGGTTGCTTGGGTGGGGACTAGGGAGGTGAATTTAATTAATAACATCTATTAATTATGAGTCTCTATTATAATTGGGTTTATCAAGTGTTAATACTAAATCTAAATTATACTTAGATCTACTTACATCTATAACTTAATTAGTTGTCATATGGTTCGGATCACTTCTTCACTATTCGCATTGTCATTGTTCACTGTAGCTACACTGTTGTCACTGAGTTGATTCTGTTCGATGGCCTTAGTAAGGCCGAAGTACTAGGTGGCAGCTTCTGCAGTTCTGCAGCTCAGGCCCTCCCGGCCGCGTCTGATCTCCGCACTTTCTTCGTCTCCCGCCCAACATTACGTCACCGGGCGGAGGATAACACTTAAAAATCACTTTCTCTGACTCGACTGTAACTTCTTCATCCGCCGCCCAGCATCACACCGCTGGGCGGGGAGAGCGTACTTCACCACCACTCCTGTCTCGGTCTCCTCTCTCTCCCGCCTCGATCTTGAATGTCTTCGTTCCTAAGCTCGTAGGACCTGTCGCCCTACCCCACACTTCTCCTTCTTTCTTTAAAACCCCCGTCTGTCAACACTTGTCTTTGGGCGCACACTGCGGGACACTCTCAGTTTATAACTCAAATTTATTTGTGACGAAATTTGATTCGTCACAGGCTCCATCAATAAACTGCTTTGACTTTTACTTTTATTGTTGTAAAATGTCACACAAACACGTGGGTTTAGCCAGATAATTATAGGTACTTGTAGGTAAAAATGGGATGGAAAAATTGCAAGGACAATGTTAATGGAAGATTAATGGTTGCGTCAACAGGCAGATTATAGTGTATATTTGAACAAATCAATTAGTAGCTGAGTTAACAAATGTCTCGGGATCCCACCCAGTCTAATTTATGTCTTTAATCTTTTATCTGTTAAAATCTTATATTATTTTTTGTTCTTAGGTGGCAGGCATGTCCAACCGCCACCTCGGGCTGGGCCCCCTGCAGATTCTGCTGGGATCCGGTGGAGGTGGCAATTCCTCGGAGGCGGTCATCGCGGTGCCCGACACTGCGCACATGCTGCCCTACAAGCCCAAGATCAACGCCATGCCCGGCGAACACCCCGTGCCCGGTGAGTGTCCCATTATTGAATGTTGTAGTATAGGAAAGCCAAACTCCGTCGCTATGGCTATTCGATCATCTGTCTGTTTAGTATCCTATATAGGCTTGGGTTAAACTGTTTTGTGCAGAACAGACGTTGGAACTTGGAACAATACAATACAGTTAGACCGACATACCAAATATTATACCGATTCCGGCGATACAAAATTTTTCGTAATGTCGGATATTAGGATGAATACTAAACCTGAATGATGTCAATATTCCAGCGATATCAATTTTAGAACACAATTCGATAAGCAGCAAAATATCTGGCGGTATTGTAACATTTTCGCTGTTATGAATGTATTAGGCCCAGACCTAATCCTATACACTGCAGGCTAGGCTACTATTTGTCTGTTGAGTATCTATACACAGTGAGGCTAGGCGAATTATGTACTGTTAAAAGGGAAAGCTAAACTACATCAATATGACTAAGCGAATATCTCTTGTCTGTTGAATGTCCTAATCACTGTTTGGCTAGTCGAACTACCATTTAGTTTTTAAGTTAATCTCCATCACTATGGCTAATCAAACACCCCTTGTCTGTTTAGTGCCCGTGTACCGAGATGCTAGGCAAACTACCGTTAAGAATTTAAGCCAATCTCCATCGCTGTGGCTAGGTTATCATCTGTCTGTCGAGCGTCTTATTTTCAGTTCTCTCTCTCTGGTTTCAATCCTGGGATTGGTTTGCAGCAATTTTATCTACTCTCCTCTTCCATTCTTCCCTGTCTTGTGCGGCTCTTTTGACTTCTGCATATGATGAGCAGCGCACGTCCACCAGCAGGTCCTCCAGGTACTCTCGGCGTGGGCGTCCCCTAGAGTTGGTCCCCTCGGTCATACCCTCTATTATGACATGCAAGAGGCCTTCTTGTCGTATAACATGGCCGATCCATCTTGCACGCCTTTCGGACAAGGTCCTGAGCAAGTGCCTTCCTCCTTCGATTCTTTGGAGAACCTCCTCATTTGTAACATGGTCTCTCCAGGAAATTCCTAACAGTCTTCTATAGGACCACATCTCAAAAGCCTCTAGTCTCCGTTTATCTCTTTCGGATAGGCACCATGTTTCGCAGCCGTACATCAAGATACTCCATACATAGGTCTTGATGAGGAGTATTCTTAGTTTTAGGTCTATATTATTGGATTCTATTATTTTCGACCTTTTATTGAATGCAAGCCTAGCCTGATGTATACGGCTGTCGACCTCGCTCTTAGACCGACCGTCCCATGTTATTTTGCTCCCAAGGTAGACAAACTCCTTGGTGTTCTTTAGTGGAACTCCTGCCATCTTTAATCTCATCTGATGTTGCATTCGGCCTACAGTCAGCAGCTTTGTTTTGTCTTTGTTTATCTTCATGTTGTAGTTGTTTTGAAGAATGCTTTGCATGGTTGTTAAGGCCTCTTGCAGTTCTTCTTCGCTTTCAGCAACCAAAGCAATATCGTCAGCAAACCTTATCATATCCACCTTTTGCCCGTGTATCTTTACACCTTTTCTGTGACTCATTCTCTCTCTCAAGTCATCAATCGCACTCTGTATATAAGCATTAAAAAAGAACAGGTGACAGAGAGCATCCCTGTCTCACCCCTTGTCTTATACTAGCTTCTTTTGTTTCATTGTCACATCTAATTATAGCGGCCTCATTCTTGTATAGCGCCTGGATTATTCGTCTATCTCTATATTTTATGTCAATTCTCTTCAGAATCTCGAAAAGTCTTTTCCATTCTACTTTGTCGAAAGCCTTCTCCAGGTCTATGAATGCGATGAATGTGTTTTGGTTTCTTTTTATTCTTTTTTCTAGTAGTATTCGTAGCGACAATATTGCTTCTCTGGTTCCTACACCTCTTCTAAAGCCATACTGGTCTCCGGAAAGGATGTTCTCTACTTTTGGTTCGATTCTTTTTAGAATGATATTAGTCAATATTTTTGAGGCATGGGATATTAGGCTAAGAGTTCTGTGTTGTTCACATTTCGTCGTGCCTACCTTCTTTGGTAATGCGACAAGTTAAGTAAGTTTCAGTTAGGCCAAGCAAATTACCAGATTTTTTTTTTTTTAATTATTTTAATATAGATCATATGGGTTACATTAATACATACATATTTTGCAAAATATAATATTAAGGTTCATAATTGGTCATGTATACCTTATCAGAAAAGAGGAGCTCTTGTGCCTGATAAGGGAGCCACGATTCTTACTTAAATTCAATGTTATAATATTATGTTATGTGTAAAATATATATATATTTTTTTTTAATATAAGTTTTTTTGTAAAAAAAGTTTGATTTTATTTATTTGTTCTTGTTGGTTCGTAATACAGCGCAATTCGGAAGATATTTTATTATTTACGGCTAGGTGAACACCTCTTGTCTGTTGTAGTGCACGTGCACCGTGACGCTTACCTTAAATTAAATTGTTATCGATGTATCTGCTTTTAACCACTCAGAACATTAGAATGCCAAAAGACGTAAATATGATAATAGCGGTCAAGACATTAGAACGTCTTTTCACATAAACGCGCGAGATTTTACAAAAATCGATTTATTTCCATCACTAGTATACGGATTGCCATGATTTAAAAAACAGAGTATCGATAATGAATAACGCTACGCGTCTGTATTCAAGAATATCTATGGAACGTAGAGGTGCATTATCTAAGCCGATTGGATCTGTCATCTTGTTCGTTCATAATTTATTGCGTTTCTAAATAATTTATTAAAAATATTTTAGTTTGGACGGTTAATATTTTGAGGTGACTAATAGTTTTTAATTATATTTCTTCAATGTATAAAGCGTTATTTCTTTATGATACTCGGAAAAAAGTACATTTTTCACGGCTTTGAAATAATGGTAAGCGATTTTTACATATTTTTGACGTTTTCATAAAATGTATATTTAGAAACGCAAATATTTACGTATAACAACACAATGCCATAGTGGATTTCATAATCTTTCCAAAACATTTTTTAGAATGAGGCTACGTTTCCCAAAACGTGAGTTATGAAGCTTTTATCAAAACTCGTAAATAACACAAAAATTATCACGTTTTGACAGTTCGCAAAGGAACACATAGTAAATAAAAGTCTTTGTCTGAGAGGTTAAAATCTTAATATTGACGAAAGACATAGACTTTGACCTTTGCGAGTGCAGATTTACCGAATTATTCTGGACTGCAGCCTGCAGAGTGAAGATTACCCTGATGATGCTCGATTTCTGATAGGATAAAGCATCTTTTTAAAATTATTTTTTGTTTATGCGAATACCGCACAAGAGTCCCAACTACTCCCAACCATATGGAGCCAGTGAGACTATGGCATCCCCAATTGGGGTATGTTGTGAGGCTGAAGGTAGCGGGGAGGGGAAGGATAGGGGAAGAGGAAGATGGGGGAGTGCCTGGTCATTCAGATCTGGTCACCAAGGAGTCGAAAAGTCAAGAAGTCGAGGAGGAGGAAAAAGAAAAAAAATTGCATTTCATTACTGATAATATTATATTGCCTTGTTTTTTTGTACCTTTATTCTATAACTTTGCTATTTCATTTGATCAATATAGATGAATTAAGGACTATATTGTAATCACCTACTTAGGTAATTACACAAGTACTTATAAGTGACAATTTATTGTTATCTATCATTATTCATCTTCACTTGTTTGATTGATGGTGAATGACTCGTAAATCAGCACCCTATATTTACATAAGGTATTTATATAGGGTTTAATTTAAAGGCCCAATTTAGTTAATGTATTGTGTCAACCCTCCTCTGCCAGTTCATTAAATTATATTGTTAATTTGTGTGTACAAATAAAGGTAAAGTTAGATTGTTATATTGGTAGATCTTACGCAGAGTCCCCGTCTTTCCAAAACGCTTTTTTGTGATTTAACGCATTATATGATTTGATTATTATTAGCATTGGGTTCATATTTAATATATGATAATAGACCTTAACCCTTAGAGCTATTTTGGGAGATATTTCTCCCAGGCTGATAAGAACTCATGAAATTGATGCTATCTCGTTATGTATTACGGTGAAATATATGATTTAAACAGTGTTAGAAAAAAAAAAAAGATTTATTTCTATGAAGCAACATTTAGCATTTAAAAAAATATTTGTTAAGGATTTCAAATTTTTTACTAAATATACAATGAAAAAAAAGTGAAACGAAAATAACTTTTATAATAGGTCTAATTAAAAGAGTTCTGCTGTGTAATTATTATTACTATTATTATTATGCGTGACAGCTGTTTCGCCTTCTGAAGGCATTATCAAACTGTGGTGAGGTCATCTACAGATGATATATTTATTTATATTATTTCCATATATAATGTGACTATAAGGTGACTTGCCAGGTAAGTATGTAGATCCTAGGAAATAAATTGTACAGCGCCCTTGAGGTGATTTTTCACAAAAACGGCGCTCTACAAATTATCCAATTATTATTATTATTATTATTATTATAGGTAATTGCTTTATTGGCCGAGCAAAATATCAGAAATTATTAATGGTTAATAATTAATAATTACCTTTTAAAATTTCTCCCATATATTGTATTGTTAAAATTGGACTAAAGGTCGTTAAATCAAGTTGTTTCCAAGTGATTAATTTTGATGACTCGGGGATTTATTTTTCTTGCATTATTATTTTTGTATTTTTGTGTTCTGTAATAATTGAACTCTGCTTAGACATATCTAGGAGTTTTCGAGTGAATTATATTTTTTAGTGGCCTCGCCACCGTTTAATGATGCCTTCAGAAGGCGAAACAGCTGTCATGCGTAATAATAATTACACAGCAGAACTTGTTTATAAATAAACTCTTTTTTTATTTTTATAAATTGAATAATAATATTATTGAAAATATAAAAGAAAAACAAGGATTTCAATGGAGTTACTCAAGTTAAACCTGATAACAATAAATAGATGAAAAATCTTCATAAAAAAAAAAAAAAATTTGAAAAAAAAAATATATTTTCGGCAACAACAACATCATTGATGCCGCATTTTTTCAATCTTACGACTATAGCTCACTGAAAAGAAGGACGGTCACTGATATGAAGGTCCATTTTTCATAGAAAATATCAAATCTATGTCGTGGTCTTTGAAGGGTTAATACTGTATTTTTGATTGATAGAATCATTAAGCTCGTGAAGTTTATTTATGAAGTAAAACTTTCAAATATCTTCTTGTCATTACTCAATTTAGTGAAGTTGAGCAGTATAAAAGACAGAATTGTCATGTCACATAGCTAGAGTTATTCTGAATGAGGCAAAATGTCTGTCTACATGCGAAAAGAGACTGAATCTGAAAACTCGCCCTTATTCTGGTCCATATCGCCAGTTTACTATGTCGTTCGCATTTTAGGCCTAGCACCATATTCTGTTGTAGTCGAAAAGGGAAAATCTCACTATCGACTCACCAAATTCTCTCTTTTCTACAATATATTCGTCATATCCGTTGTATCTCTGTTCTTGATTCCTGTCATACAGTTTCAGAAATTAAATTTGGAGTCGAAAAATCTTGACAAAATTTCTATATATTCTGATTTTTATCGCACAACAAACGGATTCATAATATGTATAGTATCTGTAATATGTGCACTCATAAGTAGGCACGAAGCGTGTCAGTTACTCGATGAAATGAGTGACTTTGACGAAGATTTGCGATATCTTGGTATCAAAGTTAACTACAAAGGACAGTTTAGAACGTATTTAATTGGGGTGGCTATTACGTATGTCTCGATGCTTTCGTTTTTTATTTCAGATTTTGTCATGTTTGTTTTTATTGCGAAAAGTAGCTTTTGGTACTGGGCTGCCTGCATTTTATTCTCGCTGGTTAATTTTTCGACCTTTGTTAATTTTGTGGGATACGTGTACATGATCATTGCAAGGTAAGTAAATAACTAAATAAAATAATTAATTAAGCTGATTCTCCATTGTAGTTTAACTAAGAGAAATCAGTTAACCCTACTGATAGCAATACGTTATACAATACCGTCTACAAGTCGTTATATACTTTTACAAGATTTTTTTTTACATTAACCCCACACAGGAGGTCTTTAGGAAAATAATTTCCCTCAAGGCCTATGTCATCTTTGGGGATGCTGTGTGGAGGGTCTTTTAAAACAAGGCAAGGAAGTTCTGGGAAGGTAAATGGTATGTAGGTTGGGTAGGGATCAGTATGTCCAGGAGTAATGGACGTGTGAATATATCCCTCCCGCTGCGGCGCAAGGCGATGGGTCGAGAGTCCAGTAGGAGGGTTAAAAGGGTCTCCGCAAACCAGCCTCTCCCGATCTGGCACGCCACGCAGCTGGTGGAATACTCACCCGATGAACCCGGGCACACCTGCTAAATCACCAAACGTAGCGAACCACTTGGGGTGACCTATGACAGAGGTGTTGGTTATCCAATAAGTGGTTCCCGGGGCGACGGTACCCATACACGTCTCCCAAATTAACACGTTAATAAATTATTATTTAAAAGTGATTAGACAAGAAGATCAAGTCTGACAAGCATTTTGCTACACACATGGAACTTTATTCGCAGATAACGAAACAGATTCATTGGCCGCCCGAACATGGTCTGCAGTAATACTATTAAGTGCATGCGCTACCTCATGTTGATTGTTTCACAAAAGTATTAATGAATTCCCAATTATTGATGTATTGATACGTTTCAGATTAAAGATTCTCAATGACTACATTCTCCGACTATCTAAAAGCGTGGCAACCCGACCGCTGCCAAGATCAAATCTTTGGACCACGAAGGGCAGCCTTGGCACTGCATCCTCAACATCTAAACAAACCAATAAGAGCAGAGCTGATCGTAGAAAAAGCATCACAACTGCAAAATATGACTACAATCCTTTAAACACTCTGTGCGAATTGCACGACCGACTGTGCGAATGGTCAAAACGACTAAACTCCATATATTCTATTCAGATTCTACTGACGACTGGTGCAGCTTTTGTTGTTTTGGTCATTCAGCTGTACTTCTTCTATTTGATGCTGAGCAAGAATGACCTCTATACCCTGACACTGCAGAAAGCGTGGACCTCGGCAATTTGGGGAATTATGTTCTTCCTGCTGATTTTTATTATGTCGTTCTTCTGCTCGAAAACAAAGGATATGGTATTTATTTTTCTTTGTGCAATTTGCTTTTCATCCGACAGTTGAAGAGTGGTCGATATTTTGCAAGAAATGAAAGGAATGAATCTGGATCTTGAAGAGATCTACATTGTAGAATGGAGGAAACGAGAAAGATGGCAAATAATTTCACAGCCCAGTGAGCACAAGGAGTTGTATAAACAACCCTTTTTTTTTGTGAAAAATGTCATCCGATTGACTTGTTTTCCCGCTGTGCATCGGTGCCAAAAGAATCAATGACACAAGTTCTTAAGAGCCCCTTCTATTGAAATACCAGTAGCACAAACACAGCATACCAACCTGACATCTGTGTTTTAAAGAAGCTATCAACCAGTTTGCCTGTTTGTTTGCCGTTCATGAGTTTTTTTTATTAAATGTAGTATGTCGTGGGGTAATTACTACAACTAGGCAACTCGGAATCAGTATTTTCGAGCTATGCACAAAAACCATGCCGTTATAGCTAGTTGTAGTAATTGCCCCACGATAATGCATAGCTCGGAAAACGAACTACGCACATATAGGATAATAATTTTGTAAACTTTTTAGGCGGATGAGTCAGTCACTTTACTGCACCAAATAAATCTTGATTTGAGGGACGATGAAACCAGAGTAAGTGTAAGTACATATTTTTTAAATACAACCAAGTAATATTTAATACCCTTTTGAAAGTTTATTTTTATTTTTTCGATTATATTGTTCTAAAATATCTTGATCCAAGGTTACTTTGCTCCATTTTTCTATTAAGTCCATTGAATAAATGAAAAAAAAAAATTATTTGAGTTGTAAATATTTTGCCAGCCAAAAAAAAATAAAGAAGTTTTATGCTAACTAACTAACCATTATGCCGTTTCATGCAGGAGTAGGCAGAGAGGACGGACTGCCAAACAACTCGGTCTTGGCACACACTCCTTGCCTCATTCACATTCTCTTTTATTATTCTGACTTTTGACATGGTCCGAAACAAGTATCTGATTCACTTGATCGTGCCATGTCTTCCCCGGGCAATCCAGACTTCTGCTACCATTCAAATTTGCGTCATATATTCTTCTTACACTCCTTTCTTCACTCATTCGCTCTACATGCCCAAACCATCTAAGCACCTCTTTCTTAATCTCACTCATTATGCTTACTTCAGCCTTGCACTCTTTGCGGATCTCCACATTTCTCACACGTAGTGAAACCCCACTATATTACATCACTTTATTATTTGGAACAAAATGTCATGAATTATCATAGACAAAATGGTTGAAAGATAGAAAATTGTTTTATTCAAATTTAGAATGTTACCAGCGATGAAATAAAAATTAATGTTGCAATGCTTTAAACCTTTTTTTTTAAATCTAAACTTTTTTTATTTTTTGGAGCAAAGTATGGGAATCATTGGGAGCGGGCTATCTTACAACCAATATTTAAAATCATGATGAAAGAGAAAGGGGTCTTTTTGGCCCGGAGCTCTGTATGCCATTATTTTAAAAAGTCAAAAGAATTACCCCGGATTACCATGTTACTTTACCTCAGAAGGAGTTTAAAAATGAATTATTATCAAATCTACTATTGAGGGCCATTGAGCAATATTGAATTTTGGCTTGTATTGCAGGTAGAGATGTTCTGCCTACAAATGTTCCACCAGAGGATAGAGTTCACTGCCTGCGGCTTCTTCCCAGTGGACTTCTCGGTCTTGTACATGATCATGGGTGCGGTGACCACTTACTTGGTATTTCTGGTGCAGTTCGAAATGGCCAGCAGGAGTGCGGCCAAACTGGCATAGAATACATGATAATCTTCACATTATGCACCAATAAAAAGTTGTTAAAATCTTATGTTATTTTTATTTATATCAGGGAATAAAAAAGGGAATACGACAAAAGGTAATTTTTGGGGAATCTTTGCTATTATTGCTTTGCTATTGTTATTATTCCATTATTGGCCAGTTATCTCTGTGAATGAAATAATAATTGGATAGAACTTTTACAGTACTTGAAACTTAACTGTGAAATTTTATGAATTGTCCAAATTCTGTTAAACAATTGGCCCTAAGGACGGGTTGTTTCGGAGAGTTTGAACAATTCATCAATTTTCAACATTCATTTTCAGGTTCTGTGAAAGTCTTAATCAAGTTCTGTTATTATATCATTATAGGCTAGTTGCTTGACCGAACTGAAATAGAAACAGATCTTGAAAAAATCTTTCACAGAACTTGAAAATGAACATTGAAATTTCATGAATTGTTGAAATTCTCCGAAACAACCCGTCCTAAGTGTTTATTACTGATTGTGAATGTGTATTACTGTTTGGTATTGTGAATTTCACATGCATTTTTTATGATTTGTTGACGGCAACGGCAAAAAGCAAATGCTTTCATGTGATCTATGGTTATGTTCTAGATGTTGCCATTTTTGAGGATTTATTAGCAAAAAAATGATTGCGTGAAGCAAAATTTTTTCATTTCATGTCCCGATAAAGTTTCCATATGGGAATCGGTATGAAAAAAGCATTTTGTAAAACACCCGTTACTGTGATTGTGATGCAAATACTGTTGTCAAGCTCTAAATATTAATATGCAACATAAAGTAGCTCAAATGTTACCTTTTCAAAATTGGTTATAGACTGAATTCTTGATCGATCGTTCCCCGAATTTTATTCTTCCCACATTTGTTGTTTATTTCTTCCAGTCCCGAATTAATTTCATACAAATTCGCAAAAATAGATATCATCGATCAATCATCTATGTATTGTTTTACCGCATTCATCGTTTAAAGCACGCAGTTTTTGTACTAAATATTTAGCTCGATGGATCGTTTTTCAAAATGTGAACATACAAAACTCATATTTCGTAGCTAAATGCTTGGTTTCAATTAACGATACTCGTAAACAACGACCGGTAATCGAAATTTGTGACATTAGTCATTAGTTGTCGTTAGGTTGCTGCGGCATCAAACACGATGGTGTGCACTTTTTAATGTGCAGAAAATTTAGGAAAACTGGAATGACACATTGACATAAGAATATGAAAACTTTACCCGTAAAATATTACGCAAATAAAAAGGCGCAGATGTCTAAAATTTGTTTTTAAAGGACCTTGACGCAGCAATGGGCGTATAACATTGAAATATTTTATTATTTGTGCATGATAACTGTGCACCTCATCGAGTGACATAACATTTCAATTAATGTAGTATTTTTGTTATTTCCGTAACCATTTGTTTCGTGTATTTGTTGTTTTTTCAATTTTTCAAAACGATCGAGGTTACACTGTATCAATATGTAGATCAATACGTACATGTTAACAATGCTCAATCGCTGTAGGAACTTACAAAAAAAAACTGACAAATATAATCTAATAATATTTATCACTAGTCTGATTGCCATGACCCAGTAACTAATGTATTAATAAATTAAATGACATAATTTAGTTAATGTATTGTGTCAACCCTCTTCTGGAGTTACATTCAATAATATTGTTTTTTTTATTTTTTTGTTGACAGATAATTTATTTTATTTTTTATATATTAATTATTTTGCAAAAACAGTATAAAAACCAATACATTGCAAAAGCAATAAAGAAAATTACAAAAAAATATTTGTGAAGCTAAAAAATTAGTTTCACTTTTTTACCTCCAATTTGTCCTCCAACTCTCCATCACCGAATAAACTACTGAATCAGGTCCCTGCACACTGCTACTCGCATCATAATAGTGGAACAAGTGTCAATGAGATATTAGTACGCAATAGCGTCTCTATGACTATCCCGTGATGTTTCACGGGTCTGTGCTGGTTTTTAATATTAGCTTAGAGGTTTTATTACATTTTGTTTAATTGCTAAAATCACTGTTTCAATCAGTGTTTTTTTCTGATATACAGAAAAATTATGAAATTTATCTTCTGAGGGTTAATATCATGGATATCGAAATGAATAGACATGCCAATCAAGGTAAGGGGAGAATAAACCAACTTGCGCGGACCATCCAAATTTCAGTGTATCTGACAGGTAACTTGCATGTAATAGCACCATTCGGTCCTCGAAAATAAAATCTGCTTATTTTTTTTATTTTAGTGTATTGGGGAAACAAACAGTTTTACAATTTTATAGAAATAATTACATTTTACATTAACCAGTGAAGTTCCCACATGAAATATTCCCTTTTACAAAGGCTCTCAAATTGCTGGTTGCGTAAAAAACTTACTACATACATATCCCAAATCTAATATTTTCTTACGTTATTGATTTAAACACTTTTATAAATGTGTCATAATTTAAACATCTCACTCAATTTTAGCGTCGCTACGCCAGGCGATTAGTTTAAGAATGAACATTTAGATCCTGCGCCGAAAGTCACAATTATGGACAGCCCTGCAAACTTTTGCCTTTAGCGAACTTTACTTTTCTGCGCATGGTCTAGTTATTTACATGTGCGCTCGTCGGTGGTCATTGTACGACTGATGTCATAGTTTATTAACCCTCCTGGTGCCAAAAAATGGTCACGTGGTTTGCCTCCAGCTTGTCGAAATGACACCCAGATTTCATTAGGGCATGTCTATTAATTTGAATGTCTATGGTTTATATAGTTTTTTTTTTTATTAATGGATTAAAAAAAAAAATGATCATGAAGTAAAGCACTTAAAAGGCTGTTAATCATTACTTGTTTGATAAACGAATTTGGAATTATTTATAAGACAGAATTGTCATGTCATGTAACTTAAAGTTATTCTGATGTGAAAAATATTTACATGTCAACATGGAAAAAGAGATTGAATCCGAAAACTCTGAATTATTTTGGTCCATATCGCCAGTTTACTATGTCGTTCGCATATTTGGCCTAGCACCTTATTCCGTCAAAGTGGAAAAGGGAAAAGCTCACTATCGCCTCACGAAAATGTCGCTTCTCTACTATATATTTGTCATGTCTATGTTCTTGCTGACCTTTATCCCTGTCACGCAGTATCAAAAATTAAGGGTGGAGTCAGAAACACTCGACAAAATCTCAAAATATTCAGATTTGTATCGCACGATAAACGGAATTATTATGAGCTTGAGTACTTTGATATATGCATTTACAAGTAGGCAAGAAATGTGTTGGTTACTCGATGAAATGAGTGACTTTGACGAAGATTTGGGAAATCTTGGCGTTAAAGTAGACTACAGAGGGCATTACAGAAAGTATTTAATCGGGGTGGCCATTACATATATCCTGATGTTATCGTTTTTTATTTCCGATTTAATCATGTTTGTTTTTATAGAATGCAATAGCTTCTTTTACTGGGCTGCCTGCATTTTTGCCTCCTTCCTTAATTTTTCGACCTTTGTTAATTTTGTGGGATACGTTTACATGGTCATTGTACGGTGAGTACCCATATAAAATAGTTTCCTGTTGTACCCAGGCACCGTAACGAATTATTCTAATACTATAACTGCCCAATACAGCCGATTCTTGACAGCACATCTCGCGTGTCACAAATGTACTTGAAATAATTATAAAAATGATGGAAAGAGTTTTGACACTATTTTAATTTGTTTATTCAGAATAACTGTATAATCTTATGGAAATAATTTAAACAGGGACAAGGAGT
Organism: Hesperophylax magnus; assembly: GCA_026573805.1. NCBI lineage: Eukaryota > Metazoa > Arthropoda > Insecta > Trichoptera > Limnephilidae > Hesperophylax > Hesperophylax magnus. The sequence goes on along the minus strand of JAIUSX010000184.1, from coordinate 2,207,490 downwards.
CGTGCGGACTTGCATCGTGACAATGAGAATGCCCTTTAGGTGATTTTGCACAAAAACGGTGCTATATAAATCATCCAAATATTATTATTATTAAGATGTTGTTGTTGCTGTCACGAATCAGCTTATTGTGCAGTGCTGTCACTGATCAGATAATGTGACATGCATATAAATGTTTGTATGATTCGTAATGGTGTCTGGTTACACCTTAATTTGACCTATTAAAGATCTGTCTCTCTTTGAATGGTGCTATGTGTTCTCTCATGTGAAATTATGGTAAATCATCACTATAATTTCACATGAGAGAACACAGCACCATTCAAAGAGAGACAGATCATAAATAGGGCAAATTAAGGTGTAACCAGACACCATAACGAATTATTCAAACATTTATTCAGATTTGTCTGAGAAAAAGCATTTATTTAATTTGTGCTTCTCTGAACATTATTCTAAGGTTGCGAAACAGGCCATTGGTCAGGTATATATCTCTGAAACAATTATATTCAAAAGATATTTTAATTTATGTAGTAAAAAAACAGGATAACTTTGCAAACACAAACTCAAGTCGATTCACAAGATCCTCATTACAACATACATTTCACCAACCTACAACAAAAAAGACTTTTGGGTAGAGAAATTTGCAATATTTCTCTATAAAAGTATTTAATATCCTCCCTCTTGCAATAAAAACCATTAAAAAAATAACCGACTTTAAAAGAAGTATTAAGATATGGATTATGGACATATAAGGAAGAATATATATAAAATGTTGCATCCTAACAAAGATTAACGTTACATATATGTTTTTCTTCTGTATGTTTTACCACTATACACTTTTCTTGAATAATGTTATGTTTTTCTTATATTATTTCGCTTTATAATTTACCTCTTGTTTATTTTGAATGTTTAGAAAAAATACTTAAAAAAAATGTGCACACTAAAAAAAATTGATCAAATTTACAATTTATAATTCACACAAGTGACCATGTACAATGTGATTACAATATTCTTTTCAACAAATGTAAAAATAAATAAAAAAATATAATTTGATATTTTCACAGTCATAAGTATTACTGTTATTAATTTTTGGGGTATTATGCCTTATTGCGCTTCCTCCTCCTTTAGCCAACATTTTGGACACATCTGTCGCATCTGCGCTGATGATTGACACTATAATGCTGTCCGAAATGTTAGCTAAAGGAAGAGGAAGTGCAACAATTAATCAAAAGGCCATTAGGTCGTCCACATACAATCAATAATATTGTAAATATTTTTAATATTAAGCATTTACACACCGTAATATCGATGAATTGACAGACGTAATATTGTCAATTTCGTATTGACGGTGTGTGTGCAGGCGGATTTAAATTCAAGCACAAATGATAAATATTCCAAAAATAATGTTACAGATTTAAAATTCTCAACGAGTGCATTCTCAGACTGTCTCGAACCATGGTAACCCGATCGCTGTTGAGATCAAATCTTTGGACCACAAAGAGCAGCCTCGGCGCTGCATCGTCAATATCCAAAAAATCCAACGAGAGCAGAAAAAGCATCACAATTGCAGAATTCGAACATAACCCTTTGAACACTCTGTGCAAAATGCACGACCGACTGTGCGAGTGGTCTAAACGACTAAATGCAGTATATTCTATTCAGATTCTGGTGGTAACTGGTGTAACTTTTGTACTCTTGGTCATTCAGCTGTATTTTGTTTACCTGATGCTGAGCAGGAATGACCTCTACGTCTTTACCCTGCATAAGGCATGGACTTCTTCAGTATGGGGATTTCTGTTCTTCATGCTGATTTTCACCGTATCATTCTTCTGTGCGAAATCCAAGGAAATGGTATTTATTTTTCTTTGTGTTTTTCACCTTTCATTGAAGATTTGACCATTATCACATTAGATAAGCTTCAAATCAAACAATCTAACCCCACACAGGAGACCATGAAGTAAACCTATGCAAGGACTTTTCAAAGAGGGGAATCAAAGAATTTTGTAAGAAGGTGCCAAGTTTTTTAGCTGGTAAATAATCCCACAGTCAACTATGGTGCTTATTCTTTATCTGTTCTAATGCGGCGAATGCCAACCGTGTATAAATGTTGAGTATGCGTCTTTCGTGTCTCCGGGCTGTGCGCCAGTGCAGAGTGGATTAATAATGCTTTTTTAGAGCACCATTATCATTGTAATACCGGAAGAACAAATACAGCATTCTATGTTCTAAAAATTTAATTCCATCCATTATACGAGGAAATTTATCAAACAACTGTCTGTTTTTGCAGAGTCAATTTAAATGATTTCATTGAATCTAAATAGTCGTCTTATAATTTAGATTAGGATAATGATTTTATTAAACTTTTTAGGCGAATGAGTCGATCACTTTACTGAACAAAATAAATCTTGATTTGAGAGATGATGATACGAGAGTAAGTGTAAGTAGACATTTTTATTAAATAAATCAAAACAGTCTTATGAATTCTTATCAAATTTAAGTTAATCAAGCTCTTATGCGGAAAAACAGCATTATCGAAATTAAAAATTATTGAAATAAAGCCTTTTTTGTGCAGAGCCATTCAAATTATGCGCCATATATTAAATGATTGTAAGCCCCCCCCCCCCCCGACTGTCCCTACACGGCACGACATGCATTTATACATACCAAGAACAAATCTCAACCGACAGTACAAGGCCTATGGTGATGTCCGGTAGCGCTCTCAGCACAAGTCGGTCATTACTTAATTGAAACTGATGGTTCGTGCGATCGGCTTTTGGTACATTGGTCATTATTATGGTGATGTTTTATTTCAGCATTGTGTTATACGTTAATCTGTTGCAAAATGTCTGGAATTTTTAATTTTCAAGTTTTAGGAAAAAAATAATTTAGTAATCTGAAAACAATATTGTTATATGGAAAAATGGCATTATTTTTTTACTTTTGTGTGTATTGTACTCAAAACTTATGAATGAATAAAGCGTCTTGTCTATCAATTGAAATACTTTATTACATACAAATTTATTTTACTTTCAATTATGTTTGCTACAAATTAAATTTATATCTCAGAACTCACTTTTTCACAAAACCAATTAAATTTATATCTCAGAACTCACTTTTTCACAAAACCAATTAAATTTATATCTCAGAACTCACATTTTCACAAAACCAATAAAATTTATATCTCAGAACTCACTTTTTCACAAAACCCTGAGGGCATCTCCCGCATAAGGGCTCAATTATGAAGTTTAATTCCTGCTAGAAAGAAAGAAAGAAAGAAAAAAATCTGTATAGCTGTCGTAAAAAACATTATTGAGTAAATTAATGCTAAATATTACTATAACTCAATCAATTAAATATTTATGAAATTTTGGTTTTGAAGACTGGCTCGTGTTGCAGGTGGAAATGTTCTGTTTGCAAATGTTACACCAGAAGGTAGAGTTCACCGCCTGTGGCTTCTTCCCGGTAGACTTCACAGTCTTGTACATGATCATGGGCACAGTCACCACCTACTTGGTGTTCCTGGTGCAGTTTGAAATGGCCACCAGGAGTGCGGTCAAACTGGCATAGAATACAAAGATGGTATTTTAAGTTGTGTCTAATAAAGTATTGTTCAATAATATGTCACATTTGTTTTTATTAACTCTCATGCCCTAAATATATATCACCAAGATAAAGGTGAGCGTGAAAAACCTAAACGCTTCCAAACAAAATTGTTATAAGTTTTAAATTTTTATAACTTAACCCTTTGGACACTTATATCAACTTAGATCAACCAAAACCGCCCGACTTGAATACTATTTTTTTCGATACCGATTTTCACTGACTTGGTATTTCTATATAAAAAAAAGATTCATTTGATAGTCCAGAATTGCTTGCATTGATAAGCTTTCGAATTCCACTACGTATAATAATAATAACATTACACTTACATAGCACAGTTTTGTGTTATTTCACTTCAAGTGCGCTTTACTATAATAAACATAAATATAATTAGTAGTCATGTTCTTAAAATTATTCCTACAGTGCGCCTTACCCAATACAGATCAAATAATATAACACAAAAATGTACATATTAGAAGTCGGAATTTATTTGAGCGCAGAAATTCTGTGACTAATTAATTCATTTTTATTAATTAATTATTCCTCATTGCCCAGAATACTAATGAAGGGAAATAATTATAGTGAGGCAGTTTAGTTATGTAAAATAAATACTCTTAATAATTTTTACTATTCATATTTAAAAATCCCTAAAAAGTGCGTTAACCCAATGCCTGCCCAAGCAATATACTCTGTCAACTACGACACGCCAAGCTATTTCAGTCTTTTTTAAGTTCTCAATTAAATTAATCTTTACGGCATTCCCATTGCCATTGAGGGCTTTGTTTATACTAGATGCTCATTACTGATATCTTTGGTATATACTTGATAAGATATTTGAATCCTCGAGTGTGTCCCGTAATGTATTTTCGACATAAATAATAAACACCGACAGAATAATTGAGTGCGGTGAACCGCCATAGTGCTGACTCACTAACACAAATAAACAAAGAGATATAAGATAAACACTCACATGTCATTATGGATTGTATCGAGTCGGCAACGATTCTCCAACTTTTTTCACATTTTATATTTGATATTGCACTAAATTGTACTACATTTTATTTACACAATGTTTTAAAGATTTAAAATTAATATTCTTTTTTCTCGTGGAATATTGTTGAGCATGGCCAAACACATAACGGTACGTTACATTCGCCACACATGTACTTCGTCGCTTTTCTTGTTTTTGGTCTAAGTTTAGTGTTAGAGCAAACATAACAGTTTTTATAAGGTTTTTGGGTTTTTTCCTTTGCGGGTATAGGTATCGGCATATGTTTTACTAGCATTTTGGCAGATAACCGTAATGGCACATCTTGTGATGTACATGGACCAACTTCAGGGTGCGATGTAGTATGATATTTTTCTAATAATTGTCTTATCACATATAATTGGAAATCAGGAAAAGTAATGTTTTTGGAAGTAACGGTTTTGTGCATAATGTACGAATTCAGTAAAAATAATTCGATTAAATGAAAGAAAACTTTTTTGTACCACTTAATTGATTTTCTAAGCGAATTTACACTAGTTATCATCATATCCGCTTTATCTACTAAGCCCATGTTTTTATTATAATCTTGAATACAATTTGGCTTCGAAACTACTTCTCCAGTTCTAAAATTTATTTTCCCAGTTGGAGAAACTTTATCATCATGAAGCGTCGTTAACATGTGAATTTCTCTTTTGTCATGCCATTTTAATGCCATCAGTGAATCGGAATACTGAGAAGTAATTTCTCCTTTCTTCAATTTGTTGAATTTTGGCATGTTTTTACGGTTTTTTCGCACCGTTCCACATGCGTTAGTTTGGTGGTCATGCAAAAATTTAAATAAAATTGGACTAGTGTACCAATTATCTACATATAATTTGTGGCCTTTACCGAGGTAGTCATTTAACATAGTGGTGACAACAGCTCCTGAAGCCCCAAGACATTGATTGTCAGTGACATCCGTCCCATCTCCACAATAAATAATTATATCTAAAATATAACCTGTCTTCGAGTCGCACAAAATAAACATTTTTATTCCAAACCGATGGCGTTTGGATGGAATATATTGTTTAAACTTAAGACGTCCTTTGAACTCTATAATACTCTCGTCAATGCAAAGATTTTCGTATGGCACCATTGTTTCTTTGAACATTTTTCGAGTGTGATTGACCAGAAGTTTAATTTTATTTAATTTGTCACCAGCAATTTGAGAATCAGGGTCTGACATATGCAGCATACTCAGCAATATCTGGTAACGATTTCTTGCCATCGTCTTGCCAAATATATTACTTGTCAGAAGGGGATCTTTCGACCAGTGCTCTTCTATCGTGTGGTGCTTATTTCTGGTCATTAGCATTGTCACTGCAATAAATATGTAGAGTTCATTAACTGATGTATCTTTCCACCTGCGAAGCCGTGAATGTTCAGAAATAACTTTATTTCTAATAGTCGCTTGATAATATTTGTTTGTCTCCTTGACAATTTCGGCCATTATATTTGTATTTAGAAAGTGTTCAAAAAAATTTATTTCCGGGGAATTTTCTGATAATAATGGGGTCGCGATTATTCCAGATGGAAAATCATTAAATTGATGGATGATTGGTTTAAAATTTACGGAATTCACAGTCCAATTTCCTGACGAAGTTCTTTGGGTAACTTCAGTCTCCATAGGCTCATCTTCATTGTCACTAAGTTGCGTTATAATATCTGAGTCATCATCACTTTCCTCAATTTCAGAGTCAATATCGAGGACGAATTCTCTTATCTCTTCTTCATTGAGATCGCGTCTTGACATATTTAGGGATATTAAAAATAAAGTTTCAAAAATGATTGTATAAAAGTACACACGAAAAGAAATATCGAACTAAATTTAAAAAAAATACGCAAACTAAATTCTCAATTCGGGAATAAAAACTCAAGTCCACATTTCCGCCGAATATTAAAAAAACTTTTAGAACCACACCACAGAGAACGTAATAAGAACCACGTGACATCCACACACACGACGCTGCGATGGCGGGAGAATCAAACGACTGCGTCAAGAAATCTGTTGACCTTTTTTGGATGCTGCTTTTCGTAGTATAAACAATTAAAATTATCATATTTTACCAGAGATGTCGCAAAGAAACAGTTCCTAATATTTTACAAAATAATATTTAGCCCCATCTACCGTTAGAACTTAGAAATATCATCTTCGAAACATTCATACTGGCGATTTACGTGATACGGCGTAGATGGCAGTTGTGGCACGGATCGTTCGTACGCCGATACGCGTAAATGGCAGCGATTGGGTTAATACACACTAGAATTTGGATGCAAACCAATGTTGCTTTAGTAAATAAATAAATCAACTTAGTACATTTTGGTTCTAGACCATTTAGCACGCACTCTATCTCTCTTATGCTGCGAATACATTTGCGAGCCGAAATGTGAGCCGAGCCTCGAATTATGGGAAAGGATCAAATTTCGTGTGTTTTTGTTTAGTGTTTTTTGTATTTTCGTGATTATGTCGGATTCCGAACGTTCCGAGAGCGGGGAAGCCGAATTTTCGAGGGCGGAAGTCATGAAGGTGATTCACACGGACACGCGGGGGAAGCGTCCGAGGGTCTACGGCGAAGGCAAAGCCAAGAGGCAGAGGGTTTGTGAATTAGCTCCCGCCGACCCGCGAATTGACGTATTAACGCAGCAGATGTCCCAGATGCAGGAAATGTTGCGTCTGCTGCTGGAAAAGCGTTCGGAGGCTCCCGTCCGTGGCGCCTCGGATGACGATGACGAGGACAGCATCTCCCTGGACACCCCTGCGTCGCTTCGGGAGGAATTGGCAGGAGATTTGGGAATGGGACTCGTCCATCCGAATAAGCCGTCTCGTGACTTGGATCTCGGGGAGTGGACAACTGACCTAAAGCAGCCGAAGATACCATCGGCCGACCCAGGGAGGGTGAAAAAAGTGGAGCTCCTTCAGCATCTGGGGACGGCCAACTGGAACAATGTCCGCTACCTCGAGATCCAGAAGTCGTATGCCGCAACCCCTCTCTTCTCAATGTTGGCATTGAACCCTGAATTGAAGCGCCTAGCTCAGGAGGAATCGGCCAGTACGTCAACGGACTCCTTCTGCGGCTCCCTGACCAATGCTCTTTCCCTGCAGGCTGATCTCCTGAAGGCCTCCTTGCAGGAGCTGGTCAACTGGAGTGCGGAACCGGGCACGAAGCTGAGCACTTCCACTCTCTTCGAGAAGGTGCAGTCTCTCTTCGCGGCGGGGTCTGAGTCCCAGAAGGTGTCCAAAGACATCATGCAGATGGTCTGCGGAAAACGGGCTAGCCACATTGAGTATCGACGAGAGGGGGCATTGCGAGGCATCAGTGACGGATACGTCCGAGATGCCTTACGGAAGATTCCGCCCACATCGGAATATCTCTTTGACCCGAACCTCCTGTCGGCCCAGCTGGATAAGTTGGGGGGAGTGAAGAAGTGCCTCGCTCCTCAGCCTAGCACGTCGCGACCAGCTCCACCCGTTAAACCTGTGACTGTGCAGAGCTCGCAGCCCTTTCGTCCTAGAGTACAGCAGGGAAGAACCATCGCGAGAAGGGAGCACCCTGAGAGTCGAGGTCCGGAACCAGCCCGTAGAGCCGCTAAAGCTTTCCCTCCCCGAGGTAGGTTCCGGCCCAAGGAAAGAGCAGGGAAGCCAGACCGTAAGAGGTTTTAACAGTGGGCCCTCTTTTCAAGGGGGTCAGTTGCGCTCATTCGCAGGTAAGTGGAGGAACCTTGGCGCCCCTACTATCATCCTTAAGATGTTAGATGGCTACCGAATTCCATTTTCATCAAAACCTCCACTAAATAATAATATTGATTTATTTAACTCCCCTTTCACCACTAAGACTTCTGTGGCAATGACAGAACAAATAGAAAAACTCAAAGCCCTTAAGGTTTTAGAGTCGGCACCTGCCACTCCCTCATTTATTTCTAACATGTTTCTGGTCCCCAAATCAGATGGCTCAAAGAGGCCGGTCTTTAACTTAAAGTATTTAAACAATTTTCTGACTGTCAGTAAATTTCGTCTGGTAAACGTTTATCGAGTTCCTACTTTTCTACAACCGAATGACTGGATGGTTAAAGTGGACCTCACACATGCTTACTTTCATGTACCTGTGAGTGAGCAGCATAGATGTTTCCTTAGACTTATCTGTAGGAATGAACTCTTGCAGATGACATCCCTCCCCTTTGGCTTGGCCACCGCACCTAAGGCATTCGCAACCTTCACTAACTGGGTAGCGCAGGAACTGCGGAAGAGAGGGATGAGAATTCTAGTGTATCTGGATGATTTTTTATTAGTAAACCAATGCCTGCCTACTTTAAAACAGCAGGCTATTGAAATGGTGGAGTTTTTGCAAGGCTTGGGATGGCATATACAATTTGATAAGTCAATATTAGAACCATCACAACAAGTTCAATTTCTTGGTATCAGCTGGAATACTCTAACTAATGAAAAGTCTCTCCCTCAGAACAAGGTTTCAGCCCTATCTTATTTGTTAAAGGGTTTTATTCAGACAGGTAGGTGGTCACTAGATAAGGGGCGCAGCCTCTTGGGCTCTTTAAACTTTGCTAGTTTTGCAGTTCCAAGAGGCAGGCTCAACAGCCGGCACATACAGAAAGGGTGCTTAGGACTCAGACACTACCACCCTTGGGAGTCATCACCAATTCCGGCAGCTACCGCTCGGGAATTGAGATGGTGGGTTCGATCGCTCACCCTGACGTCACCTATACATCTGCCGCTGTTTGAGCATTACCTAACAACCGATGCCTCTGATCAGGGTTGGGGTGCCCAGCTGGACGAAAAGCTTCTCAGCGGTGTGTGGGCTGATGACCAGCTGAATCTTCACTCCAATGTAAAGGAGATGCTCGCCGTGTTGGCTGCCTTGTCTCCTCACGTGCTTGAGCTATCTGGCTCGGGTCTTCTGATCCAGTCGGATAACAGGTCTGTCGTATCTTATCTCCGCAAGGAGGGTGGTACCAGATCAACTCAACTCCTGAGCTGTACTCGACTAGTGCTAGATGTTTTGGATAAACACTGTGTCTCCATGACAGCACAATACTTACCCGGTCGTTTCAATGAAGTAGCGGACTGTCTATCTCGTCATCGTGCTATACCCGAATGGCACTTGCTACCCTCGTTCACAGAGGTAGCATTCAGGAAATGGGGACGACCCGAAATAGACCTATTTGGCTCTAGGACAGCGCATGTGGTTCAAAGGTATGTTTCTCTTGATTTTCAGGACGACGAGGCAGACTACCACAATGCTTGGAGCAGGGACTGGGACCATCAGCTGGCTTGGATCTTCCCTCCCCCGTGCCTCATGCCGAGGGTTCTTTGCCACCTGAACAGAGCAAGGGGATTATACTTGGTAGTGGCTCCTCGTTGGGAAAGGGCATTTTGGAGAGCGGATCTGAAGTGTCGGGCCTTGGGTCCACCTCTTACGATTCACAATCTAGGAGAAGCACTGATAGACACCAGGACCAACAAACCCCCTCCTCAAGTAGAGTCCTTCACTCTGGAGATTTGGCTTTGTGGGGGTGGGACAAAAACCTAACAAGATGGTCAAGTCAGCAGAAGGAACTTCTTAGATCCGGGTGGAGAAGTTCTACCCTTCGCACTTATGCTCCGGCATGGCGGAGGTGGCAGCGCTGGGCGTCAGAGAATCAGCTTGATGCCACGCGTCCCAAAGCTGAAGACTTAGCCAGGTTCCTAGCCGATCTACACATCAGAGAAAAGCTATCGCTGAGTACCATTTTAGTTCACAAGTCAGTGGTGTGTACCTTAGGCTCTCCCGAAGACAATAGAGAGCTGAGCTCCAATCCGATAGTGAAGAAGATATTAAAAGGGATATCTTTAGCTAGACTAAGGCCTTCAAAACCCCCCATTTGGGACCCGAGGGTTGTATCATCATGGCTGGAGAAGAATTTGCCTCAACATATTACTCTCTTTGAAGCATCAAGGAGAGCAGCCACCATCCTGCTTTTGGCATCAGGGCGCCGAGTCCACGATCTCACATTGCTCCATTGCACAGCTGAAAGATTGTCAGTGGACAGTGAAGGCATCTCCATTTGGCCAGTGTTTGGTGGCAAGACAGATTCGGCAGACTGGCAACAATCAGGGTGGAGACTGGCTCGCTCGGAGTCTAGGAACATAGACCCTGTCTATTGGACGGAGAAGGTCATAGAACTGTCTAAGGAACGGAGAGCGCAGGCGATACTACCTAGCCTATTTATTACAACTTGTGGGACAGTGAAAGCGGCCTCCAGGGCAGTAATTGCAGGTTGGATTAGGGCAGTCCTCAGGGATGCTGGTGTAGAGGATCCACCTGGCAGCATCCGTTCAGCAGTGGCATCTCTGAACTGGCTGCAGAAATATAAGCTGGACGATATACTGTCGCGTGGTAACTGGAGAAGTCCCAATACCTTTGCCAAGTTCTATAGAAGGGAAATTGCAGAATCGGCTGGCCGAGTCAACACCGACCCATCTGTTGCTGACCTTTTTCAACCTCTGTAACTGGTTAGCTGATTTCTGGAAATCTTGCCCCTATTTTCTTTTTAGCAAATAAATTTAAATATTATATTTGATTCACATTAGCATAATGTCACCAGGCGATAACAAACAATATCTCACTTTATAGGTTTTAAATAAAGCCTATGCTACATAATGAAAAAGTTTTACCTTACAATAAAACTTATATTATGTACTTAGCTTTATTTAAAACCTAGGCAAGGGCTGCCTGATGAGATCTAATGAAGCTTGAAATTATAGCGTCACTAGTGGCGTCCCACTACTGGCGCCGCCTCAAGGATGCATTTGGAACTAGCAGGTGACATTGGCGGGAGATTTAAACTAAGAATTACACACGAAATTGGTAAGAAACGTCGATTTGGCTGCAAAATGGTAATGTTTATCTCACTTTATAGGTTTTAAATAAAGCTAAGTACATAATATAAGTTTTATTGTAAGGTAAAACTTTTTCATTTTACCAGAGATGTCGCAAAGAAACAGTTCCTAATATTTTACAAAATAATATTTAGCCCCATCTACCGTTAGAACTTAGAAATATCATCTTCGAAACATTCATACTGGCGATTTACGTGATACGGCGTAGATGGCAGTTGTGGCACGGATCGTTCGTACGCCGATACGCGTAAATGGCAGCGATTGGGTTAATACACACTAGAATTTGGATGCAAACCAATGTTGCTTTAGTAAATAAATAAATCAACTTAGTACATTTTGGTTCTAGACCATTTAGCACGCACTCTATCTCTCTTATGCTGCGAATACATTTGCGAGCCGAAATGTGAGCCGAGCCTCGAATTATGGGAAAGGATCAAATTAACCGCAAGCGGCGTTTCGCCCCATTTGTTCCTTTCCCATAATTCGAGGCTCGGCTTGCAAATGTATTTGCGCCATTATACTTGCCTGACATCATGTATTGCCATTACATTTTTTTCTGAGCTTTAAAAGACCGGCAATATGAAGATAAACATTAAAAGAAAGGAGAGAAAAGGGTGACTTGATTGAGACTTTCTAAATTTTATCTGGACATTATAGTTGCCCTGGCATACAAATGGACACTAAAAAAAAATTACAGAACACTTTTTGCATCCAATTCTAGGAAACACTTCCTTGCAAATAGAGTAGTGGATGCATGTCATCGATTCTATTAATGTAAACCAATTTAAAGCTCGATTGGATTCTTATTTGGAGAGAAGAAAGGATTAACTTATTTTTAATTTAAAACCACTCAATTACAGTTAAACTTCTTGTGAAATCATCACCTGAGTGCTGCCTGCTCATTAAATAATTATTTGAATATTACGATGACGTGAAAAACAGTTCTGCATATTAACACTTTCCAGGCCATGCCCAAACCCTGTTCTGTTTGCATTTTTCCAGTTGTATATATGAATTAATGAATATGTGTCAAAAAGCCCGGCCGGATGGAGTATGTTCACTTCAAAGGAATCTGACCAGTCGGGTGATAACTGCGTCATGAACTGCATTCAGATGTGGCCGGATACGCTAATACGCGTGCAAATTCGTGGCCTTTAAAGTGTTAAATTTAAGCAAAGTATGGTCAGACCTTTGGATCAAAAAACACACCAATATGACATTTTGGTGTTCTTCTTTATTCTATGTGTAAATGCGTAATTTGGCAATTTCTACTTTTTATTATTTCATAAATACAAAAAAGTCACTGGACCTCTAAAATATTATGTTTGTTGTCAAACTGTTTTCGCTTCTCCAATAATTTACTTAATTTCTAAATTCCTTGTTAAAGGTTTACGATTCGTACAATGAATGAATAAAATATACAGCACGTTTACAGTAAAAATATTTTCCCACCTTTCAATATTTGTTCCAACAAAATCATCGTTGGCAATTCTCGCTTAACTATTAATAACGATTAATCGTTTACTGGCATCTAAAGGGTTAAGACATCCCTATGATATAAAGGATCGAGGGACCTTTTTTTGTTCAAAGCACAGGGTTATTTATCTTATATTAGATTATGAATCATAAAGTAAATAGGAATATTGGATTGTAATTCGATTTATTTTGTTATAAACAATTCTCTAGTTCAGCTGATGAGTCTAAGAACCTGCGACCGTTTGTGTATATGAAACATAATTATTAAATAATTACTAGCATAGTTACATTTTTGTTTTAACTTCTCGAACGCCAGTGTATCCTTAAGGATACGTTCAAAAATCATTTTTCTGAATATAACTAGCTATTCTGGGTAAACTTCACATGGTAGATTACATACTTAGATTAGATTATTTGGCAAGACAGTATAATTTACAAAAACATATTTTTGTAAAATAACAAGTAAGTTATGACGAAAATAGAATAAGATGGCGAACGGCAAAAATTTTGCGGCCAAGAGTTAAGTCAATTTAAAGCTTTAATTTTTGATTTACAAGAATTTGGTCATAAAAAAATATTATTGCTGTTTTTTTAAGAAGGGTTGTTATAATAACAATAACATTCTATGTTTTTCTTGTTTAATGTTTGCTACATTTTACAAGGGATATGAAAATTATGCTTTTTTTTTTTTTTGTGAAAAGTGGTAATTTTTGGGAAAAGTGGTGATATTTTGCAACAAAATTTATGTTATGTTCCCTTTTTGGTATTTTTCAGTAAAAAAGTGGCATGACAGTGATTTTTTTATGTAAATCTAAAAAAAGAATGACAATTAACAACGTTTTCGAAGGTAAATTAGTTGCATTCCATTTTATTGGTATTGAAGCTTGTCAAAACTATAGAAAAACAAATATTTCGATTCAATGTTATGGAAATTACGCATTTCGTAAGAAATTGCCAAAATGTCCGTCTCTAGCTATTACTTAATAATACAATGTGAATAATAATATTTTGTCTCATATTTGCAGGAGGCGTATTCCCCATGCCCCCGAGTGCGGCTGTTCTGTGCACCACCCTGCCTCCTCCCTCTTGCTTCGGGGGCCCCTTCGTCGCCGTGGACCAACTCATAGACATCTTCAATAAAATACAGCTTCCCGATCAAGGTAACTACATTATACGGTTATACCTAGTTCCGTGGTCGAGGGGTAAAGTCCTCCACTACGAATCTGGAGATTGCGGGTTTGAATCCCAGTATGAAATCCCTGATGAAAGATAACCATTCAGAATCAAAGAGTTACTTGAAATGTCTTTTAAAATTTTAAACATGCGTAGCCAGGTACTTCCCCACCTTATTTCCGTCCCCACTCCATTTAGCCTTACAGTATACTAGTCTCAGAGGTTACTGTTAGCAAGGAGCAGTTAGTCCTCTTACAAAATGGTCCCGGTTTTCACTAATGTTGTAAAATGTGATGTTTGTTCTGCAGTACCCCCTCCAATAATGGAAAATGGTTGTGACACAAAGCTGTTTGACATGGCGCGCTCCGTCCATTGGATTGTGGATGATGATGGCATCTCTTCGGTACAGCACAGGAAGGTGAGTCACTTATTTCTAAAGTGCTTATATATTGTCCAACCATCAAGCCCGCCAAGCAACTACTCACCACTCATTGAGGGAGCTACTATAACTAATAAAAGGACACTGTCAATGACATTACAAAACTTGAAGACACGTTGTAGAGTTCCAAAAGATTTAGTAAATGCCATACTTTCGTTTTACTATTAAACTGTCACCCGTCTAACCAAATTGCGTAAATGAGTGCCAAAGTGCCCTCGTGTGTGATGGGAAAGTATTTCCATTACACGGCAAACACTAGTAAGCCAAGGAAAAACATTGAATTCGTAAATATATGCAAATTACTTATCGTTATAAATGATACAATTATTTCAAATGTTTCTAGAAGATTTTCAACTCAATAAGAGAAAGTGAGATAGCAAGTGTAAGAAGACTAACCTACTGGCAGTAGGTCATCTCATACAGCGTTCTGTATTCGTCTTAGTGTAAGCGTATATTGTCATCTCAATCACACCCGTGAAGTAGAATGTAGTAGTCGCCGCAACTTTTAAGTATGTAAACACTGCCAGTCTTATATCTATTTTGTTTTTACACACATATTCTATAAATATCTATTTTTGACGTACAAGAATGAATGTTTGAATTAAGAATTACTGAAAACGTAAGTGTGTTTGTTACATGCAACATCGTGTGTTAATTTTGGGAGACAACAGCGTGTCTATATGTTTGTAATGTAATTGTCGCTGCTACTTCAGGAGACACACGCAGTTATCAGGATAATGCTAATAGCTGTATGAAATGTGAACAGGATGGAGAAACTCCAATTCAGTGTTAATTGGTGCCAAAGTCTCACCTTGACGGGAAGAAGACTCAGATACCTGGGAAGCCATTTTGTGTAAACAGGAGTCATGGCCAAACACCCAATCACAATCCGGGTGAACTTATTTAAAGAAACTGTGCTACTGTCAAAGGAATAAGATGAAACATGAAACACAATGGCCTATGGCCTGAATGATCATAAGTATGCAGATCATTTCCTCTTAACCGGTTCTGTGCTATAAGCGCGTTCACACGCTCTTCGTTGCCGTGTACGAATACAAGATTAGAGCGTTTACTCGCCCTTCTTTATTCCTTTGTTGCTTGGTTATTCATGTATTTAGAATGATTTTAAAATGGAACACATAGAAATCTATTTTTATGATCGAGAAAAACTTTAATATTACAGTTTGTTAATGTTATCTACTTAACAGTGATCTGATTTTTTGCCAAAAATTCACAGCCAGCCCTGTGCACGGCCATACTAATACCTTCCGGCATTAAAGTGGTTAAATTAATAATCCCAAGGTGTCCTAGGGTAAAGTGCACTAACTTGTTGTGTATCTTTTGTATTAGTGTTTACTCACTACACATTGATTTATTCTCATTACACATTGATAATTTCGCATTACACATTAATCGTGTCCATTATATGTGGACAATTTCTTATTACACATTCATAATTTCTCAATACACATTATTTGCATCACACATTGATCGTTTCTCAGCTCACATTGAAAATTTTGCATTACACATTCCTCATTTATCAATACACATTGAATGTTTCTCATTACACATGGATAATATCGTATTACACATTCATCATTTCTAATTGCATGTGTATAATTTCACATTACACATTGATCGTTTCTCATTACACTTTGATAATTTCTCATTACAGAGACGTAAAAGAGCTGGCGATGATTCAGACGATGATGACTTGAACGCCACTCCACCTGTCAATGACATATATCGCCAGAGACAGCAAAAACGCCATGCCGCATCATAGACACTCACATATCATCATCTCCATTGTCTATGAGTGTTCAGACAGAATAATACTATTATTGTCATTGAAGATGGATGCTAATATATGTAACATGGAAAGAAAAAAACCATGGGAAACTGACTTCAGAAATTACACAATTTTTGTGGTTGTCTATGAATGCAGTGAAAGTTATTATTATTGTTTATTGTCATTTTCATATATATTTCGAATAAATAAATTACTGCCTAAAACAATCATCTTCTTATAGGAAAGTATGACAAAATAAACCTCTTTTTTAATAATAACATGTCGTACATAATAATTTACTGTACAATATTTTATAACATAATGATAATAGGTTGTTTCGATTTAATTCGCATAGACCACTGTAATATTGTTGTCTATGGAAAATCTAGAAGACGACATAGACAGAAGGCAATTCAAAATAGTTAATTTAGACTGACATCTGTGGTTAATTTTGTATAATAACGATTATTCTTGTCTTAATGATTAACAAAACTATGTAGCATAATGAATTTATATATTTTTATGTACTGTTTTAAACCTCGTCAGAATGTAATTTTGTATATTATTATTCTTCCACCTGTTGAAAGGGGTTTTTGAATTTGGTAGCATTCCTCATAATAATCACTTGTGATTTCTTTCAATTTGTGTATTTTTAATGAGAAATAGTGTATTTTGGTTGCAAGATATGGCTAATAAAATTAAATTTATGATAATATTTTTATTGTTTTCAATTTACTAAATTATGTATAATCTTCTTCTAATATAATCTTCTTCTAATATACAAAGTTGATTGTCTGTTTGTGGCGGGCAGGCGTATACAAATCTGCAGCTTTATTCCGAGGTTGATGAAACATTGCACACTTGACCTTCAAAACAAGAGGAAGATCACTGTCTACAAGAGATTTTGAAAAACAACCCCTTCCCCTTTTCCCACCCTTTAAAGAAGTAATTTGATACTTTTCGATGAAATTTTGCACACTTGATGTTCAAAATAAGAGGAAAATTACTGTCTACATCTGAATTAGAAAATCTCTGCCTTTTAACTTAAAACTTTATTGACAAATTTAAAACACCAAAGCACAATACTCAATAAAACTCAAAGTTCAAAGCTAAATGAACATAGCTCAAAGCTCAAAAGTCAAAGTTAAAAGCCCAAATAACATAGCTCAAAGCTCGATCTCAAAGTTCAGAGCTAAAACATAGTCCAAGGCAAACAGCAAAGTTTCAAAGGTCAGAACAAAATGTCAGCCAACGTAACAGTGGAGGTTCAGCTCTCCACTCAATGAGCAATGGATGCAAGATGATGCGGAGACCGCCCTCAGGGATGATCCATTAATCTAAATTTATTTCCATATTTATATAAACATTCAAAACCTATTAATTTTCATTTTAATTATTTTTCTTGAAATTTAATTACACTTAATTTTTCTCATGGTAGATTTGGATTGCATTGTCCGTTTAGCTGATAAGGATATAGAATTATGAAGTGGATGGTAGAAAAAGTTGAGGATGCAAGCGGAAGACATTGCACGATTAAGTGATTCAAATAATTATGGGTGGTAAAATGAAGCGTATGTGATGAACTAAGAAAGGGATGTAAGCAGAATGCATAACTTAAAAGTGAATGGTAGAAGAAGTCGATGTCGTCCGAGTAAGACATGAAACAGATATTATCTGTGGTAAAGTGAAGCATAGGTGTAAGGCTGATGTAAAAAAAATGGATAAGATTAAGAAAGGGATGCTTAGATTGTTTGGGCATAGAGAGCGGTGAATGAAGGAAGGAGTGTTATGGAATTATATGACGCGGAAGTGAATGGTAGAAGTCGGGGACGCCCGAGGAAGAGTGAATCAAATACCTAAAAGAATAAAGTTTTCCTATAATTGACAATATTATTTTCAACTTATAAATTACACCCAGTTTACTAGAATTCACAATCCCAAAACCTTACTCCAAATCATTTTCATAACCCCGAGCAACGCCGGTTTCACTGTAGCTTATTTATATAAAGAATTTTGTCTGTGGCGGCCGGCGGGAGGCCGGATACCAGGAGGGCAGTGTTTGATTTTTATACAAATCTACAGTTTTATTACGAGATTGATGAAATTTCGCACACTTGACCTTCAAAACAAGAGGAACATCACTGTGTAAAACCCGAGCAATCCTGGTGAGTTCAGCTAGTTAAAAATGAATCAACTTCGTAGTGTAGTGGAGAGAATTTATGCTTAACTTAGGCACAGTATGAAATTAGCAAAATTTCAAAGTAACCAAGTTCTATAGTGATTTGTTTTTGGGGTATTATGCCGTGTTGTGCTACCTCCTTCTTTAGCCAACTACACATCTGCCCTGATGATGGACACTGCAATGCTGTCCGAAACATTGGCTAAAGAAGGAGGTAGCGCAACATGGCATAATACCCCAAAAACAAATCACTATAATGGCTGTGAAAATCTCAAATCATACCTAGCCAAGTTCTTTTTGTTCTCATTTGTAATTCCCTTCTTACTACCATTATTATAAGCGGAAAATGTTGCCTGTGCAATGATAGAGGCTTAGCTTGCAGAAAATAACCTGTGACCACCACAAAGCATTGGACCACTCTACCAACTAGCCGAGTTCAGAGATGCCCCACGAAAACATGGCATGATCAAGTAAATGAGATACTTATTCAGGTTGGAATAACAGGGGAGTATGGTATTCATTTTATATTATGTGTGTAGCGAATTTGCTAGTAGCTGCCTGCGTTTGCCCCGATTTCATTGTATTTTGTACCATAAAAAATGCTCCCGGCATACTAAAATATTTTTTATTCTCTTGAAAAGGAAATAGTGTATCTTAAAATTATTCTAGCTTGTCGTTTCATCAATTGTAAAGATATTTATTTTATCTGTGAAAAAGCGCATTGCAAATTCCGTGTCAAATGTCATAATAATTCTGATTTTCAAAAGTATGTACTATGTTTATTTATAGGAAAGCCGCTTAAAATGAATAACGCTTATTTTGCTGGAAAATATAATAAAACTCAATAATATTATTGTATTTCTTCAATATATAATATTTTTTTATAACATTAGAGAATTTTTTTTTCTGAATATAAGTATCTATCCCAGAGAAACTACATAGGCTAAATAAATAAAATTTAAATAATATATAAACACATTATCTGGTAAGACGATACAATTTTCAAGAACATAATTTTTCAATAATCAAGTAAGTTATTACGAAAATAGTGTCAGCCATGGCATGGCATGGCGTGCAGCTCGGCATATTACTCTGGCACATTAGGGTAGTATTACAGTTATTAAAGTTTATGTTAATATAAATAATAACATGTGAAAATAGTTCGTTCATTATTGATACAAATTAATATAATATACAGCGTAGGTACCGAAATTGATCCCTGAGGGACACCGGCACACATATTGTTCTCCCACTCATTTTTTCTAATAATTTTACACAAATTTTATGTCTATAAAACAAAACATTTCTAAATAAATTTCGTGGGTTTCCTCTGATTCCAATATGTAATTGCTTCTAGAATTTTCATTAATTTTTTTGCAGATCAATTATAATCAAACCATAGAATAAAGAATAACACTAGAAGTGCCTTCCATACAAATTTTAATTGAAACAAATGTTCCATTTAGCCAAACAGCATCCATCTCACTTACACTCGCCTGACATTGCACATCTCCATCCCATTTGAATTTCGTAAACACAGTTTTGTATTGGAAATTTAAACCTTGATTAGGCAAATATTTGGATCACGAAACATGCCCGCAAGGCACTTCTTATGTTATTCTTTACTCTACATATGTAAAGAATTCCAATATATTTTATATATTTGACTCAATACTTTTGGGACGAAATAGTTATCTTCTTTGCCCTATTTAAAGGTTCTTTTTGCACTTCATATTTAATATTTATGGTGGTAATGTAGCGATCTGCAACCTCGCATACACACCCTGAAAGCAAGTCCACTCGTTTATGCCGTTACTGTAGGTATAACACATATTTGGTCTATACACATAGTACATATATACACATTTTAAATATTTTCAGTTGTTTTAAATATTCTCAATTGTTATTAGTTATTATACAATATTATGTACTTCCTATTTTGTTATTTACAATATAAATGTATCTACATAATAAATAAATAAAATAAAAATACACGAATGTGTTACGCGTTCATCAACAATTACTTCTCGTGTCACATTTTCTATATATGCATTTGATCAGATATTTATGGCTTGCAAGAGTATTTCCGAAAGTAATTACCAAAAGATTTTGTGAATTCATTGAAAATTTAAATTAACATCCCCGAAGAATAAAAAAATTTTGCGAGGGCTTATGAAAAGGAACCCGTCAATTTTCCCTATAAACAATTTTATTGTTTGCTAAGTTCGGCGGTCGATATAGAATTGCTAAAATATTTATTTGGAAGAGTAATTACATCAAAAACATTTTCAAAATAATATGATTCTAGCAGTTTTTCTTTACACACCAGATAATGAACTAGACTCTCAGCACCATTTTGAATTATTGACAAATAATTAAATTATTAGTCAACTGTTAGGCTAGACCAGGGGTCGGCAGACTTTCAAGTGAAGTTGTCAGGAAACAGGATAACAAATGTTTCAGAGAGCCATAACACCCGAGGGGGGGGGGAATTAATTTAATTTCAATGCAGAATTTCTAAGAAAAAAGACACTGGTTCCCCAGAATGGTGGCTAGAGAAATTTTGAGATATAAACAAATCAATAGAAATAACCGGTTTCTTTCTATTCTTTTATGTCAATGAGTTCGGTATATGTAGTGTTTTGTGTTTTACTACACTTTTTACTGAAACGCAAGGCTCGTTGTGTGATTGAAACTATGATGGTTCGTATTCAGATTTATTACGATATAATGTTATTACAACCAAGCTGTACAATCTTAGTTTGGTAACATGTGCTCGCTAGCAGGGTAAATTTCCGTCTGGCGCCTGGCTCCGCGCAGCGCTCACTGTTTACGCAACTGGATCGGAAGCGCTCGGCCTTTCCGAACGGTTCCGATCCGCCTGTTCAGTGTTGCTCGACACTGCAGTATAAAATAAATAATATTTGAAAAAAAGAGCTAAGAAGCTAAACCATTTTTTTGGAGCTGATGACCTGGATTTAGAGCTAAATCTAGTTCTAAAAGAGCTGCGTTGGCAACACTGACCCTGTTCGAGTCAAAGTTCTTTCGACGGCTTCACCTCATAAGGTTAGTTGAGTGGAGACGAAAACGTCTATGTAAAGAGCCGCGTCTGCCGACCACAGAGTTAGATGACTGAATAAATCCTGAAACAAGCGTATCTGGGACTGTTGAAATGTGAACAAAAAAATTGCAGTTTGCAAATTTGATTGTAAATCAAATGTGACAGAGGTTGTTATTCTATCTCCACCCTTGAAACAAGTGTGAGGGAGGCCTATGTCCAAAAGTGGATGCCAGAAGGCCCATGAAGAAGAGATATGGATGGGAGACAACTGATTTGGTTTATTGCCCAGGGGTCGAGTAACAGCATGCAAAAATCAGTTCCTAGCTATGGACTTATTCTCAATATACCAATCCACGCTTTCCTTAATGGCCAATTTGAAATTTGTAAACTGGAAATTCGGTAGTAAAGAACGGAGTTTTTTGTTTGAGGCAGTCTTCTTGTATTGTCCATCGGCTTGGGTAGTGTCAAATTCCAGGGTTCCATTGAAGCCAACAGACTCCTGAATCACCTTTGCAGCTTCTGCGATGGAGACTTCATCTTCTTCATCCACTGGAAACAAAACAATCATTAAGATTATAAAATTTTTGCTCTAATTTTGAAGAAATCAAGATAAAACCTTTAAACCTACACTAGAAGATGGATCATACAGGATGAGACCGTTGTAAGATTGTGTAGGTTACAAAGAATACCAGTGTGGGGTACTCTAGAAACAGACCAAGCAAGAGGAGGTTAGACTGTGTGGAAAAGGATTGGAGCAGGACAGGATTGCAGCCAGTGGAAAATATTTGCAGAGGAGACCAAATCCCACTCTGGGATGTAACGCCTTAAGTTCAGGTTTGGTTCGCTGACTTGCCTGATAGAATGATGGGCTCCACACTTTCATAGTCTCTCAGCACCCACACGAACAGCTTGGCCAGGTCCAAGGAGTAAATGAACTGGCGCAGAGGTTTTCCAGTTCCCATCACGGAGAATTTCTCATCACCTACGAGAGAATTAAATCAATGAATACAGTGCAAGTAATACACCTATTTATGGAAGCACATATTTAATTCAGTTTGACCAGAAACTGTAACAAATTTTAGTGTATTTAAATGTGAGGTTATGATTGACTCCCAAATTTGACAGTTGACTTTGGGCAGGAAAAACGGCTAATAACTCAATTTTTCTTAATAGTTTAATTTATTTTTTATGTTTCTTCCATACCTTTGGTTTT
Source organism: Hesperophylax magnus (assembly GCA_026573805.1). Lineage (NCBI taxonomy): Eukaryota > Metazoa > Arthropoda > Insecta > Trichoptera > Limnephilidae > Hesperophylax > Hesperophylax magnus. The sequence continues at coordinate 2,184,647 of JAIUSX010000184.1, read as the reverse complement.
ATTTTTCATTTAGCATCTAATAAATGACTTATTTTATATATAATTAAAAAAAAAATACTTCTCTGTGCATAGTGTTAAAAATTAAAAGTTTGATCTTGGACTTCTTTCAGAATTATGCACCACAAAAATTTTCTGAACACCGTTTGATGTGAAAAATATGTGAATATGTACACAGATGTGAAAAATATTCACTTGAACCATAGTACTTTTTTAAAGATACATTATTGTCCTTTCAATATAATGTTGTACTCATTTAAAACCATTTAAACAATCACAGTGCCCTCCATTTTTTTTTTTATAATTTATTTTGACTGACTGTTGTAATCAGTAATAATGATCATCACACATATTTTATTGAGATCGCTGAAGGAAGGTGTCTTTTAAATTATCTCCTCGGATCTATACAGAAAAAAGAAGACCTCTCTCTTTGGCGTCTACCATCTTCCTGATGAGTGCGGGGATGACGTGGCTGCTTTTGAGGTTAAAGTTGTCATTGGCTCCAAACACATTGCACGGAATAACTGAAGTAAACATGCAGCCGTGCTGTTCATGGTAAGCCCTGAAACGGAGGGAGCCCAAGTTAGACGGTTATATGAATACAGTACTCTCTCACTAATCCCCCCACCCAAAAAACCGGCAGATTAAAACAGGTATTTCATAAAAATAAACAAACACCACCATACTCCCATCATAATAATTGGAAAATGTTGCCTGAGCAAGGACTTAGCTAGACAAAGGGTAGAACCCGCAGAGCCTGAGACGCTTTGAACTGCTGGACTATATTGTCACAGATACTAATAAAGAATACATAATACAGTTAGATCTGATTACCTATTGGAAATATCTATCAATCTCTTGGCATAGCTGTAACCAAAGTTTGAAGGGTGCGGTGGGCCATTGTGAATCTGAAAATAATGCAAAAATTTTAACCTTCCAACATTATTAATTATAAATTAGGAATTCCAGTCGAAGATCTTAACTCCACCTTTTTAATGGACTTACTAAACTTGACCGACTTATCATCAGACACACAATGACTGATTTAGTTTGTCTTTTCAAAATAGCGAATGGCAGATTGGATGCCATGGATTTAATGAATAATAATAACATGGCTTTTATATAGTGCAGTTTAGTGTCATTTCACTTCAAGTGAGCTTAACAATAACAAACTTAAAAATGGTAATTTAATAGTGGTCATGTTCTTAAAATTATTCCTACAGTGTGTCTTACCCAATACAGATCTAATATTATAACACTAAATATACTGTTTAACAAAGTGATGACAAAACTGAGAATAACAATAATAGCAGGACAGGACAAAACAATAACATTAAAACTAAAGACATAATATAAAACAGGAGGCAGTTTGTGCTCAGAAATGAGAATCTTCTGAGCAGATATTTTAAAAGGTACAATAAGGAGGCAAATGAAACCAAACAATAACCGGAAGTTTTAGAATATGGCTTATTATAAAATATCGAAAAGAAGTAAAAATTTATGAATGGTAAGATTTTTTAAATAGACTAGCTCCCAGTTAGACCTGAGATTTCTCTACTGGGTAATTGAAATGTTCAATGAATATCATGTATAATAAAAAATATCCTGAATTTACTTTATTTATACAAAAAAAAAGAAAAGATTTAAGTGTTCCTGGTACAAGTGAATTTACTAGAGACTTCTACAGGTGCTATATCCGGAAAACATTGTTTTAAGAGCCAGGTTGGTATGGGGTCTTGAGCGCATTGCTTGTTTGGGCAAGACTTCACAGCACATATGACATTTTCTTCCGTTACTGCTGCAAAAGTAGTGAAGTTACCAGAGAGCGGAATTGTTGCTGCGACAGAAGGCAATCCTACCCCACTGAGGGCTCGAATTTTTTAAAACTTTACTTTTAAAATATGTCACTTCGAAACTATCCGCTTCAAGAGAGGAATCAACCTTGATGTTGCTCTCTCCACATTTAATATATAAAAATGTCATATCTATTAGAATTTACACTATACAATTATTTTAACATCTAAAACACATAATTTGGCATGTTTCACTTATAAGGACGCACTTTAAGAGGAAACCGGGTGGTGTTTTTTCCATACAAACGTATTCCTCATTTCCCTCTCTGGATTTTGACACTAGAGAAAATATTTTTTTTACATAATATGAATATTGACCGCAAGCGTGTCGGTACGTTTTGATTTTTTTGATAAGTTACTTTTTATAGGAGTTATAACCCTTCAAAAATTGTTAAAATTGCCTTTTTTTAACGCCATCAACAAACGTTCAGTATACAAATAAGACGATGTATTTTTAAAAAAAGCAAAACGTACAGACATAGAATGTTTTCTTCCAATACATTTGGTAAAAAAAATCTTGGAAATAGGTTCAGTTTTGGAGTAGAAAAATGAGGACTACAAAACCTCGATTTTGACAATTTTATTTAGGTATTATCAGGCTGAGGTGCATGTGTCCCTTTCTTTCAGTATTCGGGGGTGAGGGGGGGCGGAGAGGGTTTTGTTGAATACGTATACAGTCAACGAAGTGATGTGACATTCTCAATAATTATATCGATACACTAGTCCACTAGTGTTGTCATGTCCCGAGTTATCGATGTTTTTTTTAAATTATTTTTCTGTTTGGTGACTTATCTTGAGTGTGCCAATACTTACCGAGCTTATTTACTAAAGTTATTGTGACAAATTTAATTTGTTTACGTCAAATAAATTAATGGAAAAAAATTGATAAAAAAAACACCTGTTACAGACAGACCCCGAGATGATTCCGTTCCGTATTGCCGAGTTGGATATGGAACACAAAAATTAATTAAAATATTTTTTGATAACTTTTGAAGGTTGTACTCAACATAATATTATCCCTTTATAGGACACTTTTTTTAAGATACAACTACCGAACCAAAAAAAAACTTTTATATTTGACTAAATATATTGTTCTAGATTTTTTTTTCAAAAAAATTATATTTTACAAGAAAATGTGTGATGGTAAGTACATACACCACTGATCGTTTGATGGAATGCTGGTACAGCGTATGTTCAGTGGTACATGCATCTACCACATGTTGTTGAATCGATTATGTTATTATAATATCATATTATACAAATGAATATTGAAATCTATGTATAAGAGGCACCATATTGTTTATTGTGCTACATATTAGGTACATACACATAACTAGTTTAGTTTTTATTTAACTTTTTTAATACGTTATATTATTACAGAAAAATGCACTTTTGGGAATACCTCCTACATCACTTGACATTTTCAATCTTCTTCAATGATCTAATATTTTTTGTTTTTAAACGCTTTATTGTAAAAAAAATTACTGTTTAACATCTACACAATGAAATTAAAACAATTTATGCTCCAGACCTTTCCCTCGCCGGTAAATTTCTTGGTATGCGACCGTCAATTATTTCTGGTAAAAGGCATTGGTGGTAGAAATTTTCGAACAGTGGAACGATTTTTTGCCAGATTTCATCGTCCATCTCAATTTTTTCATACAGCAAACCTTTTGGACTCCACACAACAAAATAACAATAATTACGACGAGTAATATGTAACTGGCCTTGTACTTAGTAGAAGTAATTATGATTCCGTTTTAATGTTAAAGAATGGTCTTCCAATTTACAGTAATCAATTATCTTTTGTGCAATTCCCTCTTCTGGTGACATATTTGCTATACTATAAGGGCATTTAATTTCAATTATAGAATCCTCACCGATAAGGCCATCCGGACTTGCCGCTAAAAAGTTTTTGGTTTTATCGATAAATAGCCCACAAGCGGATACCTGCAAACTTGTTTTTTTTGAAAATTGCTCTATTGCTAGGCTTTCATTTTCTTTTCCATAATTTGTGGCCATAGTTCCTTTGAATTGTGAGTACAGTAAAGAGTTTAATACTCCCGTAACTGAAGTTTTTTGCCGAAGCTTATATATTTTTCCAAAGTTAGACGCCGTTATCCGCTTACGTCTTTCAATTGCCCACAGATTGTTATTGCTTTGGCCTACCGTATTCCGTTCGAGCTCTTCCTTATTCGTTGAAGATAATTCTTTGAGAAATTCCTCTTTTTTCGTTTCAAATATTTCAGGTGGCATATCTGGTTCTAATTCCAATTGACCATAATTTTCATCGGGCCCTGTAACTTTTTTTCTTTTTTCTGTCGTATTTTCGTATTTTTTTTTTCGACACATTTGTGTATTCTCCTTCGAACGTCGTTTTCTCTCTATAAAGTGCTTCGTGTATTTGCCGGGACTGTGGCCTTGGATTTTCTTTTGTATTCTTGAATGGGTTGCCAATTCACTATTCCACGAAGCTACTGCTCCAAAACATCTTGCTTGGTAAGATCCTCTTGTAGTAAAATTTACCCTTTTTCCACCTATAAATTTGGCGATAACGTTGTTGAATTGCTCCACAGTGTTATTTGTCACGTCAATAATAAGACTTTCTGCATTTGCTATTAGAGACAATAAGAATTGTTGGATATCAGTCCATATTCCACAATCTCGAAGATCGCTTACTAAATTTGGATCATCAGTATACTTCTCCGGCTTGCAATAGTAAGATGCACAATTTTTATGATCACCAAACACATGATTTGCGGTATTTTTTATGTCCATTTTCAAATTTTTTATTTTATCACTTTGTACTGTGTTTTCTTGCTCTTTCCTGTAATTTACTGCTCCAACTACAGCTCTTCTCATGCGTAAAACGTTTGCTTCAACCTTTTTCCTTATATGAACTGGTACAAAGCCTTTAGCGTTGTTGGTTTTTTTTCCAAGTGCTTTCATTTTGTTGCAAAAATTGCGGAGTAAGTGATTTTTGCACTCTAGTTTTTGTACTATAAGGTTAGGACCATATGGCAATTTGTTGCATTATTTTTTTCATGATGCTGGAGTCGCCATCACCAACTAGTTTGTTAAATTTCAATCCATGCATTTCCATGCTTCTCGAGAACCCTTCTGCTATAATGTGGGCTTCCATGGCATTAGCACTGTCACGCCAGTTTATGAAGCACCTGTGCTCAGAAGCAACTATGTGTAGTTTAGTAGCTCTAGCAAATATGCAGCAGTATGAGTTTCGCACTCCCAGAAATAAAATCTTTTTAGTTCGTAGTCCAACTATGCACCCTGTGCCAGATGAGGAGCTAAATCCACTTTTGTACGACCTCTTTTCCCAGGAGCCATCTGCAACCACCGTTACCAAAGGATAGCCACCCTCGTCTACGTCACCGTTTAAAATGGCTAGCCTTTTTTCTTCTTCACCAGCTGCGATCATTTCTTCTAAGGCACATTCTTCAATTGTTGGCGCTAAACATTGTTCTATGTTCGTGTAAGTCTTACAATCCATATTTGGCATATTTAAAACCCCACAAATTTCATTCCATTGTGAATACCCATTTCCTGTACACATCACTCCTTCGACGACAGCAGTATTTATAGACATTTTCCGTTTCGGGTCTTCGGAGTGTACGTATTCTATTTTCTTGCACATTTTGCACTCGAAAACATACTGGCTTTCAATATTCAAGGGGGTTTCAGGGTCAAAATTCGAAGGTCTGTATTTGAGGTAGAATAGTTTCCAGTAAAAAGGCTAGTCAAAAACAGTAGAGTGATGCAGCCAGCGAAAAATAAAAACACTATACAATCACAAAGTACGTGATGTACCTACTGCGCCTATGCTGCCGTTTTATAAAAAAAGATGGTATGAATCTCCCGATATTACTAAACCAAAACAGCGTGCATCTTACTTTACTAATAGTAACAAGATGAATGAACTATGAGCGCAGAAGATATCTATTATAAAGGAATACGCACGCTCAAGTCGCGACGCGTATTGACTTATCTGTTGCAGCAGGCAGCAACCTGTATACACGCACGCACAAGTCTCATTGACTTGTGCGTGTGCAGAAGATGAGCTCGGAGCAGGCAGTCACATGTATATACCTACGCACAAGTTGCGATGTGACTGAGATGATGAGTCAACAGCAGGCGCTCTAGTTGCGAGTTGCGACATGACTTTTTTATGTGTGCAGCAACCTGTATACACGCACCCACAAGTCTCATTTACTTGTGCGTGTGCAGAAGATGAGCTAGGAGCAGGCAGTCACATGTATATAACTACGCACAAGTCGCGATGTGACTGAGGTGATGAGCGAACAGCAGGCGCTCTAGTTGCGAGTTGCGACGTGACTTTTTTATGTGAATACCGCACAAGAGTCCGAACTGCTCCCGTCTGGAGCCAGTGAGACTGTGGATTCCCCAATTGGCGACTTAATTGGACTAGTATTACAAAACCCTGTAAGCTGATAGCTGATTTGGCCTTAACTAAGTCGCCGCGTGTATCATTATTTCTCCAGACAATTATTTTATATTATATTTAATTAATATTTTTTTTAATGAATATTATTTTTAATATTGTGAAACAACATAAATTAATTAAAATCAATTTACTTGCTCACGCCGTGATTTGAATCCGAGACCTCCGGACTCGAAGTCGAGAGCCTTACCCCTCAACCACGGAGGCAAAATAAATGTATCTACGTACATATTTGTAGTAAGTAATAATAATAATAAAGTTAAGTACAATACAATATTAAATAATGTAGACCTCGCTATTTTATTACGAATATGTACCTAGGCACCTACCTAATTTTTGGAATAAATGAATAACAGTAAATGAAATAATAAGAACTGATCGCGATAATATGACGCGAAGTCGCTATCGGGCGCGGTGCGACGATTCGTGCTTCCAACACCTGCAGCCACGCACACACACGCATTGGGGTTCACCAATACACCGATAGCGCTTTTGCTGTCCCCGCTGAGATGAACGAAATAGAAATAATTTTTACAAATACCTATCGTTAAAATTTCTCGGCGCTCCTGCGCGCCCTTAAGAACACTAGTATAAGAACTACCCTTTTAGGTAAATTAAAATCTGGGAGCTTATATGGATACGTGTCTGCAGCTTCTAAGCGCGAACACTTAATTACTTTGCTTGTACCCACGCGTAAGACAAGACAGACTGCTCTTTTTCGTTAATTCACCCATTCAGAGGCTACACAGACTAGGTAATAATTATAGTTCAATCGATATTTACTGCCACCACTCAGTGACCAAACCAAAAAAAACAATATATTAGAATATTTGTAACTAACTAACTAACCATAATTCCGTTTCCTCATACACCGTTCACGCCGTTTCACCGTAGGCAGAGAGGACGGACCGCCAAACAACTCGGTCTAGGCGTACACTTCTTGCCTCATTCACATTCATACATTGTAACTGATCAACAAAATTTATTTTACATGCATACTTTATCTTTATATAAATTTTTCTATGTTCCATAAAACACCCAATCCGGCGTAATAAATGTTTGTTAACAATTATTTTACAAGCAATAATTGTTAGCCTGAAACACTCATCCACATTGAAAAATCTCCTGATAAAAGATACATGACGCCAACGGGACTCGAACCCGTGTCCCTTCGATTTCCGGTCGACAGCTCTGACCACTGAGCTATGGCGGCTTATCTCTTACCCGCGAAATTATTCAATATTTACTAGTGTTTCATTCAACAATTACTGCTTGTTACATTTTTCACCTGAAAACAACCAACTTTATTTTATAATTGTTACCCTTTGTGCTATGCATAAAAAATCTTGTCTTAAAAACATTAGTTTACCAAAAAATAATAATTAAATGTTTGTTGATTACAAATTTTCTTTACAACAAACCATTCTTGTTTATACCAATAAAAATGTTAAGCAATGTTCTGTATAATACCCAATCGTTATACAATCTAAATTAGAATAAGCTTTTGTTGTCTGGGCCCCATACCAGCAAAAATACAGAGAATTATTAGAACAAATTAAAAAAAAAATTCTAAGATATCTTTTTATGAGAATGCATGGTGAATACCCACGATTTATGCATCACATAGATTTGCTTTCTGAAACGCACTACGAAAGTCTCCAATCTAGGAGAAATGGGACCCTTCAAGTAACAGCTTTTAAAATCATGAACTATTACATTGACAGCCCATACCTCTTGGAATGTTATAAATTGTTTGTACCGAACAACTACCGTCAGGGTCGACGCCACGACTTGCTCTGTATTCCACATGGCAGAACAGACGTTCTGGCCCAGCATAGCATGACATGAGGTATGGTGCTGCTAAATGACACCTCTAGATCTCTTGACATTTTCAACATTGGCTTAGAAGATTTCTAAAGTCATTTTAGGCAAGAACTCTAAAATATCAGTTATTTTAAAATGTTTAATCTAAAGCTAATAAAATTAAATATTGCTATTACTTTCATAGTACCTTTAAGTACTCTTATTATTATTTATTGAACAACTATTACTTTCCGTACTCGGCCTATTATGTTATGTAATATACACTCATTATTGTACTCCTGATCGATCAGCTTACCTTAAACATTGTATACATGTAAAAGCCTTCATGGCGTGAATAAATAAATAAATAATAGTCCTTTGTGTCAAGTACAGCAACGGGCGAATTCTAATACAATTAAACACAAGTAGGTACATTTTGGACTTGATGGTGTTAAATGTCTTACCATAGTTTCATCGATCGGATAGGTAGTCTTATCGGGGAATATGCAGGTAGATAGGCAAGACACCACTTTCTTGACTCCAAATTCCAAACTCGTTTGTAAGACATTGTCGTTAATTTGAATATTACTTCTCTGAAACATAAAAAAACACTTTTAATTCAACAACCTCCGTAACAACAAGTGTAAATTCGGCAGTTATCATAAAAACAATATATAAATTAATTATGTTATGTTACGATAATACTTTTGGCCATGAACAATAAAAATATGCCTTAAAAACATACATCTATTATTTAAAGTTGATTGTCACGGACGGGCGGGCGGACGGCGTGGATTTGATTTGTATACAATCTACAGTTTTATTCCGAATGGGTAGGTTGATGAAAATTTGCACACTTGACCTTCAAAACAAGAGGAAGGTCACTGTCTAAGTCTGATTATGAAAAACTCTGTGTGAAGCCCGAGTAAAAAATAATATTTACAAGGTGCTGAAATCGAAGTTAAGTTTAAACATAATGTACGTTATAATCTAAGCTTTCATCCATAATAATTTAATTATTTTATTAAAATATGCCTTTTGCAAGTTATGCTTTACTTTAACGTATGAAACCACAATTCCATCAAAAAAGGCATACGAACACAATATTGTATAGATGATTGAATCCAATATTGTATTTGTATACCTCTCTTGAAAGAATTGAGTTTTTATACGGTGAAAACTATTTATTTATATTCATATTGCGTGTGTAAGGGCGCAAACAAACAAATCATTTCAATATTCTAAAGCATAACTTGCGAAAAGCAATAAAATATTTAAATTAATGCCATCTAAAAACACGTAGATAAACCTTAAACACAAAAATTGCCAGTCTAATTATAATCACGGTTATCACTTGAATGATTGGTTTTAAAATAGTGCACAAAGCCAGCATTGCCAGCTGATCGAAAATGAAAACTGCCGATTTTTATTCACTCTGGATAGACAGGAAAAAATTCTGTTAATCTTATATATTCAAATATACAAAAAGGTTAAACTTAATTAACAATTTTATTGAGCCCCTATGCGGAAAAACTGTTAGAAAAATTGTTTTAAAATCTCAACCACAGATGGCAGTACAAGGCCGATAGTGACAGCCGGTATGCACTCGTTCTGTACAACGGTAAAATCGAGATAAGTTGGCCTTTACTTTGGAAACTGACGGTTTGTGCGATTGGCGCTTGGCCATTATTATAGTGATAAAGTTTTATTTATGTATTGTGTTATTTGTTAATTGGTTTTAACGTGGAATTTTTTGCTAATGAAAGAGAAAAATATGAATGTTTCTATTTTTGATATTGACAATTTGTGGTGGAATTCCACCATAATGACATATTTTTTTTTACATTAGCTCCACACAGAAAGCCCTGAAAAAAAAAAATCTCTCAGCCTATGTCATCTTTGGTGATGCTGTGTGGGGAGTCTTTTTAGGGAAAGGAAGGAAAAAAGGTATGAGGGGTGGGTGGGTAGGAATCTGGGGTCAATATGTCCAGGAATGACAGACGTATGAACCTATCCCTCCTACTGTGGTGCAAGGGGATGGGTTGAGACAGTACGGCTGGAGAGGTCAAAGGGTCTCCCTCAACCAGACGCATCCGCCGCCTTCTGATTGCCGGTCAGCTACTCTAGCCGTTAAGCTACGTCGGCTTATTCCAAACCCGCCAAATAATTCAATATGTACTAGTTATTCTTCATTCAAAAAATTATTGCTCATTACATTTTTCCCTGAAAACAATCATTAGTTATTTTTAATGATAAACTAATGTTTAACCTCTCAGACAAAGACATTTACTTACTATGTGTTCCTTTGAGAACTGTCAAAACGTGATAATTTTTGTGTTATTTACGAGTTTTGCTAAAAGCTTCATAACTCACGTTTTGGGTAACGTAGACTCATTCTAAAAAATTTTTTGGAAAGATTATGAAATCCACTATCGCATTGTGTTGTTATACGTAAATATTTGCGTTTCTAAATATACATTTTATGAAAACGTCAAAAATATGTAAGAATCGCTTACCATTATTTCAAAGCCGTGAAAAATGTACTTTTTTCCGAGTATCATAAAGAAATAACACTTTATATATTGAAGAAATATAATTAAAAACTATTAGTCACCTCAAAATATTAACCGTCCAAACTAAAATATTTTTAATAAATTATTTAGAAACGCAATAAATTATGAACGAACAAGATGACAGATTCAATCGGCTTAGATAATGCACTTCTACGTTCCATAGATATTCTTGAATACAGACGCGTAGCGTTATTCATTATCGACACTCTGTTTTTTAAATCATGGCAATCCGTATACTAGTGATGGAAATAAATCGATTTTTGTAAAATCTCGCGCGTTTACGTGAAAAGACGTTCTAATGTCTTGACCGCTATTATCATATTTACGTCTTTTGACGTTCTAATGTTCTGAGTGGTTAAGAGAGAGGGTTTTTAATGCATAGCACAAAGGATAACACATTATTTCAAAGCAATAATTATTAATCTGAAACACCAATATTAATTGAAAAATCTTCTGAGAAAAAATACATGCCACCGACGGAAATTGAATGCGCAGCCTTCATTAGTTCAACCATTAGTTTATCATTAAATAAAACATTACATTATTATTTGTTTTATTTTAGGGATTAGACAAGTACTAACCAAGAAATCTAGATTGTGTGACATATTCTGAAAAAGTCCCCCCACCATGGCAGCCAGGTGAATTACGTGAGTAGGTTTGTATTTGTCAAACAGTTCCTCCGTTTGTTTCTTATTACTGCAACCAAACAGAAAATATTCAAACATAAAATAGGGCAAGCACAAGTGGTATTACAATGAGGTGTTTTTCAGCAATGTTTACAGAAAACAACATTATTTGCAAGAAGAATTATCATTTTTTATATATATCATAAGATAAGACAAGTAGTAATGTAAGTTTAAAGAAAATGGATTTTATTACATAATTTATAATAAGATTCTATAGAACTGGTAGAATTTTACACCAAAGACTGTTAACCCTCCAGGCCTCTGACATATTGACCATTACATTTCTTAAAGATGCTCTCAGAAAGTCGGAGAATTTGTGTGTATTTCCGCTTCTCAATAAAATACAAATAAACGGGATAATTCTGGACATATCTGAAAACTAATAACTACTTTTGAAAGGTGATGAAATATGCCTTCATATATTTTATTCCGACTTTATGTCCGGGTTAAATCTTCCCCACAGCAAAAACTAAACCCTTCCACACACTTTTCCACAAATGATCATCTAGTCAATCCACATTATGCAAGTGCATTATATGTATAAGCATAATAAATACAAAACATTACAAGAACAATACGTCAACTCACCAGAGATCAAATGGGAAAATAATTCACCGACTCCAGATATTTTCATATCAGAGGGTTCGGCTCGGTAGAACTTCTAATTGGACCTATAAATCCTACTGATCCCTCAATATAAATACATATTTAAAAAATCTTTCATAATCCTACATGTACATATTTAAAATGACTGATTTTTGCATTTTTATATATAAATTCTTTGACATATCTGTTAGAGAGTATGAGAGAGCTAATAATGCCAGTAGCCGAAATAACAAATGGTAATATTTTTATAGTTTGAGAATGCCAAATTCTTTTAATCTCATTTCCTAAATCCGTGTATTTTCTTATTTTTTCAGAAACAGATTTTTGAATATTACAAGAATTTGGAATAGCAACAACAATGGTATAAGTTATTTTTTTAATTTTGTCATGTAAAACTATATCGGGTCTATTATGACTAATCGCTCGGTCTGTTAGTATAGTTTTATCATAATATATTTTATAAAATTCATTTTCTAAAAATGAATTTGGTTCGTATTCATACTATGGTACTATATTACGGCAGTCAATCATGTTATGTTATTAGAAAATATAATTTTTTAAACATTAAAATTTTGAAATCAAACTTGAAAAAAAAGTTATAAAAATGGCTCATCTTACGTTTTTTCATCTAAACATTGGACAAAAATGACTGATTATGGAAAAAAAAAACACACATTTTAATAGACAAATGTATTGTAAACATTATAGCCGCCTCACTTTTTTGTCATTTCATTTAAAAATAATTAATAAAAAATTCACAATTAAATTTCATAAATTTTTTCTCAAATTGGGTCGAAACCTGTGGTTTCCTGGAGGCGTACATTTTAATTATTCTGTTGTTAACTTCTATATTTTAATGTAAAGCTCGGTTTTTTTTTTTCTAACACCATTTAGTTCATATTTCTAACTGTGACAGTAAGGGAGAACACAACGATATCTATGAGATCAATGAGCTGTTCCAAAAAGAGAACAAATCGACTGTACGGATAATAGCTGTGTTAAAAAAACCAAACAAATTAGCCCGAGGAGCTAATATGTGTTTAATCAATATGGTTTTTGGAATTCAGTTTTGGTGTAGCCAACAAGTACTGGACACCAAAAATTGTTAAGCTTGGCTATCTCGTCTCTATTAATGTTAATGCTGTTTTTGTGGATTTCACTTGCCTCCGTAATTAGGTGTGCTCAATGCCTTTTGGGTATACATATTCAACACGGTATATATATATTCAACACGGTATATATATTTATATATATATTCAACACGGTATATATATTTATATATATATTCAACACGGTATATATATTTATATATATATTCAACACGGTATATATATTTATATATATATTCAACACGGTGTAAGTGGGCACATGCACTGCGATTAAACGCAGCAGTTTTGGAATAGTTGAAAATTCCAAATCGCATACAAACACGCACTGCGGCTGTCGTTTTTACTTAATTCTATGTCATGGTGGTACTGAAATAGAATTAAGTAAAAATGCCAACCGCAGAGCATGTTCGTACGTGGTTAGGCATTTTCAGCCATTACAAAACAACTGCGTTTAATCATAGTGCGTGCGCCCACTTATATATACCCCAAAAATAAATTATGATAATACTTTTGGTGGTGACTATCTCAAATTATATCTCACTGTTAACGTAGTTTCTTGATAATCCAAAAATGATTATAATTTAGTTATAATATGACCACCAATAAAGAAACTTACCACAGGTTGGCAGCTTTTGAGCCGATGAATATCCAGGTTTCCTTTAGCGAGGGCTGCTTGCCATCTTGCTTCTCTTGCTGAACCACCCTCTCAATGGCCTTGCCCACCAGCCCCGTGCCGCCGGTCACCAGGATTACCTTCTCTGCCATGCTGCAGAGGAGTCAAAACACAAACCATTATCTTAAAAATAAAGCACAAGATACCTTCACATCAAAACATTGTGCAAAATAGTTCATAGATAATAGAATCAGATATAGCCGATATATGACCAAACTGCATGGACTAATTCGACAAACTCTAAGCGTTAATTCAATGAAAGTTATGCGTTTGGTGTAGTTAGAAACAAAGGCGGGGCTTAGCTGTGCGTAAATGCGATTTTCATTAGTATGGGTGGATGTTGTTGGTGACGATGCATTGTTCTTGCAGTTTCTTACCAACCTCATTAGTGTCTATTTAATTATAGGTTTGATGAGAGTTACAATATATGATAATCTATAATATTTCATCTGTTTGTTCTTAGTCCTCCTCACTAGGTAGTCTTGTGCTGAGGCGGACTGGTAGATTTCATTGATTTTCTGTTATTTAGTTTCTATGATGTTTTTAATACATTTTCTAGTATGTCTGCATTAATTTCTTTCACCCATGTTTTGATTTTTTCCTTAAGCTTATTTATCTTTTTCAAACTTGGAGGAAGGATGTTGTAAAGTTTGGTTGCCAGATATATGTGGTTTCTTTGGCCAAAACTTGTCTTGAATTTTGGAACATCTCGTATATCCCTTTTTGAGGCTCTTATAAATTTAGAATGTCAAAACACTTAAAAATATCTTTTGAGGGGGTTCTGATGGGTAATTTTAGTATGGTTTTTATAATGCTCTTCTGGGCAATATCTAAGTGGTTAATATTATTTGCTGTAGCAGATCCCCATACTAGAATTCCGTACTTAAGACGGGAATGACATAAAGCATAAAATACTTTTTTGATATCTTTCCTAGGTAGTATGTTTCTTAGGTTTTTGAAGAAATATACAAGTCTCGTAAGCTTTTTAGTGATTCCATTTATGTGTATGTCCCATCTAAGGTTTTCGTCTATTTCCACTCCTAGATATCTTTTGTTTCTATTATCCATGAGTGAGTCCCAACAGCCCGAAGTCATTATGTTGTGAGGCTGGCTATTCAGTTTGGGTTTAATTAAAAAAAAAAACTAGCCTAAAAATACCTATTTAAATATTATTATGTCAAAAGGTGGCGAGAAGAAAAGAGTAAAATTATCCGTTTGTTGAACATTATAAAAATGCATTATTTTCATTAATAAAATGCGACCATTAACTCTTTCTACTTATCTGAGAGTCCCTACTGCCCATAGTCAGTGAGATCATTGAATCCCCAATTTAAGGAATGTCAGGTTGAAGGAAGTGGGGAGGGGAAGTAGGTGAGAAAGAGAAAGTTTAGGAAGTACCTAGTTATTTCTTGTGAAACACAGCTAAATTAATTTTAAGCTCATTCTTGAGTTTAACAGCTCGGCTGTGGAACGATTTGCCGGCCTCTGTGTTTCCCCCCCTCCTACAACATGGGGGTCTCTTCAAGACCCATGTTCACCCCTTCCTCTCCTGAAAAAGACGGCGTTGCTCGGGGACAATGGTTTGGGGTGAATTTTTGAGATATGCAATTCCGTAGTACATTATTTTGATGTATCTCATAAGGTTTAGCCAGCGTTAGCAATTTAAGCGTCCGAAAATAATTTTTTTGTGACTTGATTATAAAACATAAACATTTCTCTACCTCCTATAAATATAATAATGCATTTTATATATATATATATATATATTTCGCTACATTTGTTACGTCCGACCCCTAAAAACTCCATAGCATTGTAGCGTCCACCGACTTACAGCGTCCGATATACGGACGCTACAATGTTTTGACGTCAAAATTGGCCAGAACGATTGGGTGTGCATATAAATCATGCCTACTTCCACTTGTGACAATGCAAAAAATATCAATAAAAATCATCTTAAACAAGCTATATTACTATCCAACAATACATGTTTTCCAAGGTTTCCCGGTTCCCCCACTCACAAAAATTTATGACAAAAATACTCATACATTAATTACTTCAATTACATAAAGATTTCTTTGTTAAAAATAATATTCCACAATTAATTTTAAGCAAAATAATTATTTATATTGGAGGACTAACCGTACCACTAGTTCAAACTACAACAGCACAACATCACTATTTATTTAACGGTATAAAATTATTTAATAAATTACTCCTAGATATATCTGAGGAAAATTATGACAGTTACAAAAAAAATCAATTTAAAATTCTCTAATACCACCTCATAACTTTTCTTATTGTTTGATATTATTTATTTATTTATTTTATTTCAGGGAAATCAACAGTTTACAATGTGGTTCATTTATACATGTATAATTTACCTAACTGAGAAACCAATTACAAATTTCCTCAATATACTATTCTATTATGTATCTAAAAATTTAAACACTATACTTACAAGAACTAAAAATTATTAAATTTATCGAAGAAAGCAAACACTTTGTGGCTTGACTTTATACAAAATGAAACAAATACCTACTTTGTTTTAAACCACTTTATTTTAATTTATATTTAGTCGACCGGTGTGGATTGAACCCAAATATTGTGTTAAATAAATATAAAGTGGTTTAAAACAAAGTATTGTTTCCTTTTTTGTAAAAAATATAACGTTATTCAAGAGGGAGATTATTATAACATAATACTACATAATATATGTCATTACATTTTATGCAGTTTAGTACACGTTTAATACATTTTTAATTGAGTTTTTATATTTATTTTGGTTACATTGAAGATAGAATCAGAGAGAATGTTATTATACATATGTTGAACATATTCTTCTAAGACAAACCTTTTTATTTGAATTGGTTTTACAATGTTTTTCTTTAAATAGATTACATGAGCGTGTGTGGCGTGTGGGTACTTTTAAATCAATTCTGTTTAATAAACTCCACATATTATGTTTCTGCTTATCATTCCTTGGTATTATTTATAACTAACCTGTTTTTATTACATTTATTGTATTTTCTTGTAAGGTTATTAATAGTTTTTGTAATAATATTTGCAACATAAATATATGTAAAAATATATAGTTGTCCTCTCCTAAGCACAAGCATCTGATCTATGAGAAAAGTAATTAAAATATTATAGTTGTAAATATTGTAACACTAAAGATGTTAAGAAATAAAAATAATTAAATATTTTTATTTTTAACTTAATGATAGTAATAAGTTTAACTCATTAATTAAAATATTACAATTTGAGGTTGAACTAATTAAGTTAAATATAAAAAACAGACATTATTATATTGAATACGTAACGACGGAAGTGCTGCATCGATGGTATTGTATCCTCGTGACCGATCACGAGTAGATATTATTTTAATAAAATAAAATAAAATACTTTTTGTTTTAAAACCACGAGTTTTTAATAATTTTTAGAACCGACCGGTTTTGCTTTACTCAAGCATCTTCAGGGTACAAATTAATACTGTTACAAATTATTAAAAACTCGTGGTTTTAAAACAAAAAGTATTTTATTTTATTTTATTAAATATGTCAAACCACAAAGTGATTGCTTTCTACAATAATAAAAGATATTATTTTGTAAACATAACGACGGCCGTGCTGCGCCCATGCATTACGTCGATAGTATTACGTCCCCGTGGCCGTTTGCGAATATATACATTGTTATGTATTGTTTGAGCCCTTGGTGAAGCAAAACGCCAGATTTGGCAACATTCAGTACATTTACAACGATGCCAAGCACTCAGAACTAAAAAGCGCCCTGCGCGGGTGGACATTTTTGTAAGATGGTTTACAGTGGACGGTAAATTGATGTCCCGACCTAAAAATGTCCGACCGCCCTCTGCAATGGAGCGCACTGGCGCGTTATGAAATGATACATTTTTACTAAGGATATCGTTGTAAAAGAAATTGTCGCACGTCTGCCGCCCAGTAGGTACATTTGTATACAAGATGCAACAATATATTCATTCAAACTTCTCACTATCAATAGACAGTTTGTTGTCAGGTCTGGTGTGTTTCTGAATGCCAAAAAAATAAAACATATATATATATATATACATAAATTTTTTATATACCGCACAAGAGTCTCAACCGCTCCCGTCTGGAACAGAGAGACTGTGGCATTCCCAATCAGAGTACTAGGGTGAAGGTAAGGTATTAAGGTAGGGGAAGAAGATGGGGAAAAGAAATGTGGAAAAGTACCGGGCTATTTAGATCTGGTCGCCAAAAACGGCAAAAGCTTAGAAATAACGTTTCGATTCGGAATGGTGGTCTGACACCAGGGCGATACTGAGAATATATTTCACTCTGTAACGTGCCGCAAACACACTATTTTTAATGTATTAATTGTGAAATAACACAAATAAAAATTTATCTGCGGACGCGGGGTTTGACCGCCAGATTACGGGCTTTAGATTGCGAGTCGAGGGTCTTACCTCTCAACCACAGATGCTGTAATTAATTAATTAATTCACTATGAACGTGAAAACTTCACTAGAAGAGTAAGAAATATTTTTGTTGTTTTTTATTTATTACACCTTACACCTAATGGACTTTTACATTCTAGTTTAATAGTTGAGTATCGCAGTTATTATAAATTCTTCAAAAGTAAAACTATAGAGAAAACAAAATACAATGAAAACAAAAATGTAACAACAAAAGCGTATACTAAAATAAGATACATTGGTAAAAATGATAAGAAGTCTCACATAAGTAGAAATTCAAAACAAACAAAAGATTGCAAAAATTTAAAAGAATAAGTAATGTAATCCTAAGGGGTTATATAATAATAAGGGGCATAACAACGGCCTAAATGTGCCTAAATTATTGAAGTCTTTTGAAACTCTCAAAACAAATCCAAGAGTCTTGGGCCTTATATACGGAAGACGTAAAAATTAAATCGACATTCAAAACGCCATGTAACATACAAATAATATACACTCGGACGCCAGAATAAATTATTCAGTATGGACGTGAAACCTTTATTAGAAGAGTTAGCAATATACGGAAGACATAAAAATGTCAAAATACGTTGCGTAGTTTAGAAGAACTAAGCGTACAAAGACAGAAGCGGATAGCGACTTTATTTTATACTATTTAGAGATAAACATCGATCGGAAATAGTTTCAAGATTAAGATAATAGATAAACATTTAAGATAACAAACTACGTTTGAGAGATAAAACCTTTTAGCTTTAGGCCCATATCAGATTATACAGGTAGTTATTGCAAGAAGAGCGTGCTGACATAAGTATGACAATAATTGTTTAAATTTTAGAATAGTTTGTAATAAATTGTAAGATTCTTATATTGGCTGAGTTCCAGAGCTGCATTTTCGATTAATGGGGAATTATAGCTATTACGGTTGAATCGTGAATTTGGTCAGTTAAATCGTGAATTTGGTCGCTAGTGTGGAAGGGCCTAAACATAGACATCCAAATTAATAGACTTGCCCTAACATGAAATCTCTTTGTAATGCGTATAATAAATCCCAATTGTTTATAAGATTTTTCTAAAATATGTTCAATATGGTCCTTAAATAACATTCTAGAATCTAGCAGTACTCCAAGATCTGTGATTGATTCTACTCGTTGTATGGGTACATGGTTTAATTTGTAAGTATAATTCTTCGGCTGTTTTTTACGTGTAAATGTAATAATATTACACTTTTCTGTATTTAGATAAAGTTGAGTGATATCGCATATCGCATAAATATTGTATAAAATCACTGCCTTCGCTAGTAAAACATATTAGGATGTCTAATACCTGAGGGATGTCGTCTAACGAAGGAATATGGCGAATAAATTACAGAGGAATATAAAACATGAATAATGCCGGTTGTTTATATAAGTATGTACGGTTTCGTCACTTTCTGTCAGAAAATCAATCAGGCAATACAATATTGAACTGATATTATGATGTAAAATTCGAATGAAGACATAAAGTTTTAAATTATCTGTAAACAAGCGTGGAAAGACATCAAATATGTGACACGACAAAATAAACACAACTTTAATTTCACACTTCGTGGCGCCACCGCACGCACGTGTGGATAACGATTAAGCCTGTAATATAATTTATTATCTCGCAAGCATAAAACATACCCAACTATGAAATTAATGGAAATATGTGTAAAGAAATAAAGCACTCACTTTGAAAGGTTTTTCGAATTCGAACAACTCTGAATGATATGGTATCGCACGAAATCTTGACGTTTCATCAGGGTTGCCATATGTTCTAAAATACCCACAATCGATCTTAAAATTCCCCACAAGTTCCTTTACCTCCGAATTGAAAAAAAAAAATCGATTGAAATTTAATTTTTATGCTTCCGATTTTGTTGTCCGGGTTAAATCTTCCCCATAGGAAAAACTAAACCCTTCCACTCACTTTTCCACAAATGATCAGCTAGTCAATCAACACTATGCAAGTGCATTATATAAGTAAAATAAATACAAAACAATACAAGAACAACAACACGTCAACTCACCAGAGATCAAATGGGAAAAAAATTCACCGACTCCAGATATTTTCATATCAGAGGGTTCGGCTCGGTAGAACTTCTAACAGTGCCTATAAATCCTACTGATCCCTCAACATAAATATTTAAAAAATCTTTCGTTATCCTACATGTATTCAAAATGACCGACTTTTGCATCTTTATATATAAATTTTTTGATAGATCTAATACGCCTAAATTTTTAATGAGAGAGCTAGGTATAATGCCAGTATCCGAAATAACGAATGGTAATATTTTAATAGTCTGAGAATGCCAAATTATTTTTATTTCGTTTCCTAAATCTGTGTATTTTCTTATTTTTTCATTAACAAATTTTTGAATGTTACAGGAATTTGGAATAGCGACATCAATGATATAAGTTATTTTTTTAAATTTTGTCATGTAAAACTATATCGGGTCTATTATGACTAATCGTTCGGTCTGTTAGTATAGTTTTATCATAATATATTTTATAAAATTCGTTTTCTAAAAATGAATTTGGTTCGTATTCATAATATGGTACTATATTACGGCAGTAAATCAAGTTATGTTTAATTACCAAATTTTGGTGAATTATTTTTAAAACTTGATTGTGCCTAAATGTTTACTCGGACGGTGCTAATATAGAACATCCCGATATAATATGTTCTATAGTTTCCGGAAAAGCCAAACATTTTCTACACAAACCATAAATTTGATTTGTATCTTTGATTATATGCTTTCTATAATTTTTAGTATTAATGACTCTATCCTGAATGGTAAGCATAAATCCTTCTATTTCTGCGCTCAACTTTCCAATACTCAACCATTTGTTTGACGAAAATTTGTCAACATATGTTTGGTTGAGATAATTGAAGTGTTTTGCGTGTAAAATTTTATTTGACCAGGAATCTAATAATTCCTGGTTGGGATTTATAAAAATGTTGGCATTCTCATCGTATAAATTTAAAGGTGTAATATTTCTATCTGCCTTGCAAATTATTTTGTGCATTTCTGAGCTATGAGTTTTCCTCTGGAAAAAAGTTCTTATCATTTCTACCTGATTATGTTTCAAAGAAGTTATTTTGACTATACCTCTACCTCCTAAATTTCTAGGTAAATTAACTCGTTCTATAGCTGAATTTGGATGATGGCAATTAAACTTTGTTAGCATAGTTCTAATTAATCTTTCTAAGTTATCTAAATCTGTATTAGACCATCTAATTATGCCAAATGAGTACGTTAATAAAGGTATTGCCCAAGTATTTATTGCTTTTACTAAATTTTTAGCAGATAGATTGCATTTTAAAATTTTCCTGATTGTTTCCTGTTTGAAATTTAATCTTAATATCATTTGTAATACTAGTATGGTCTAATCTATTTGATTGTGGGTATCCTAAATACTTATAAACCTCATGCCTTTTCATACTAGTAATTTGGAAATTTCTAAATATACTCTCGTCCCCATCTACAATTTTGCCTTGTATTTATTTATTTTGTATTTATTTTTTTTATTACCCAGTCATTTTTAAATTTATCTTTCGTTGTGGCTTTAAAAAAAGAAATTTTTTTGTAATTTTTCTGCTCAAGAAAACAAAATTATAGTACATTCTCACAATAATTGTAAATATTATTTTTCGTTATGGTTGGATAATCGAGAAATTCCCAAAATCCCCGAATTTTCCTCACAAAATGGATTTCCCGGCAAAATAACCAATTGATTTGGGGAATTCTCCGCGAATGGCAACCTCGTGTTTCGTCACAGACCTTTTTGACGTTTGCAAAACTTCTTTTTCTGGCCATTGAGTTAAAATGTATGCTGAGAGGTAAATGCTCTCATTCTGAGTACCTACATAAAATTGAAAAAAAGTACTATATATTCTATAGATTCAGATAAGATTCATTTGAAATATTTCGCCTCAAATGTTTTTTTTATTTTTTATTTTTTTTTTTATTTATTCTTAAATAAATTAGTTTTACAAAGGTAAAGTACATTGTCCTCCACGCTAGGAGTTCACCTGTGTTGTGGAGGACTTTTTCAATTGTAAAGTTATATACATAATAGTAAACAATACAGTGGCGATTAGTTACACAGAGAAACGATAGAAATTAAAATATAATATCGATTTTTACATAGTTTTAACAAAAACAAATGCGGAATATAAAAAATTAAATATTAAAAGGATTGTAGCCAAATCCATATGTGTTTTTTGTATTCTGTAAGATTAGATGTTTTATATTGTGTTGGAAGTGAATTGTAAAGTTTTATAGCCTGGAATCTGTAGTGTTTTTGTCCAAAGGATGTGTTGGTTTTTGGTATTAGTAGTTGGTGTGCATGTCTTGTTCTGGTATTGAGAGAAGTTTTAAATGTTTTTAGGTTCTTGTAAAGGAAAGTAAGTATTTGTTTAGAATATAATTTTTGAATCTTCAACACTGGGAATTTTTTAAATATGGTTGAAGTGGGTGTTAGTATTGGTACTTTAAGTATTACTTTTATTAAGGTTTTCTGAGCTTTATACAGTGTGTCTATGTATTTTTTACTGGCATAGCCCCAAGCAATAATGCCGTATTCAATTATAGATTGTGCTATTGCGAGGTATATATTCTTAATATCAAATATGTTTAGTATATTTCTCACGTTTTTGAAAAAGTAAATCAACTTGTTTATCTTTACTTTAACCGACTCAATATGTCTGTCCCATTTTAAATAACGGTCGAAGTATATACCAAGATATTTGATATTTTCAGTTTGTGTGATTGGAGGACAATTGCATGGGGTGCTCGCTGAGTGACAGGAATGTATTTTAAGGTAGATGTTTTTGGAGGGTTGGCCTCTCGAGTTTATGCTAAAGGTTATGAATTTAGTCTTATCTATATTTAAAGTTAATAAGTTAGAGTCAAGCCATTTTTTTGTAATATTTAGGCCAACTTCAGCTTTTGTGATTAGTGTGTTCCAGTCAGTGGCCTTAAAAAGTAACACAGTGTCATCAGCAAAGCTTATAATTTCCCCGTCTATTTGGAGCTGACATAGATCGTTAATATAAATAAGGAATAGGATTGGGCCAAGTACGCTGCCTTGTGGTACTCCGTAGGATATTTGTTCCTTGTCACTACATGTGTTTTCTATTGAGGTATATTGGGTGCGATTTTCCATGTAGCTTTCAATTAATTTGAGTTCTGTTCCCGTGATTCCGAAATATTTAAGTTTATTGAACAGGTTTTGGTGGTGAATTGTGTCAAACGCTTTTGCCAGGTCTAGGAATATTCCAAGGCATTTTTTACCCTGATCTATATTTGTTTTGAGGAAGTCTGTTACTGAGGCTATGGCATGTGAGGTACTCATATTTTCCCTGAATCCAAATTGATTTGGTGATAGTATATTGTTTTTGTTAAGAAAAATTAAAAGGTGGTTTTTGATATGTTTCTCGAGAATTTTTGAAAGCATGTTAAGAATTGTAATTGGTCTGTAATTATTAATTTCTTCCTTGTTTCCTTTTTTGTGGATTGGAATTACTTTGCCCGTTTTCAAAATAGTTGGGAACACTCCTTCTTTAATGGACCGATTTATAAGTATGGTAAGTGGGATAAGAAGTGCTGACTTTATTATTTTTAGTGTCATCGGTGATATTTTGTCGCTACCCTGAGAGTTTGTATTTTTTAGTTCGTTTATAAGTTTTAGTGTTTGTATTTGGGTAATGTATGGAATTTTAAAGGAAGAAACACTAGTGTGTGTATAGTGGGTTGAGAATTATGGGATATCGTCATTTGTAGTGATTCTGTTTGCTAATACCTTGCCGACGTTAGCGAAATAGTTATTCACAAAATTACATACTTTTAGTGGTTGTTCTGATGTCTTAATAATCTCGTTATCTATTTTGATCTCGGTTATGGAATCGCTTTTCTTTGAAGATGTGTGGGATATTTCTTTTAGAATTTGCCAAATTTTTTTGGGTCCTTGTTGCATTTATCTAATTTATTTTTATAATATATTTCTTTCGATATACGTGCAAGTCGTGTGCATAAGTTTCGATATCGTTTATAGAAATTGATGAGATAGATGTCATATGGGTTAGATTTGCATTGTTTGTGGAGTTTGTCTCTTTTACTGAAACTTGTTATGAGTCCTTTTGATATCCACGGTTGTAGAAGTTTATGTTTAGTTGGAGAACTTTTTTCGGACGTGATGGTATTTTTTTTAAATTCGTCTTGAATACATTCTATAAAAAGTGACCATGCTTCATTAATTTTATTATTTTCTACGAGTTCTTCCCATTTTTTATTAAGTAGTATGTCATTTAGTTTTAAAATATGAGTTGTATTGTGGGTTTTTGTGGTTTTGGAGTGTATTTCTTGTGAATTGTTTGTAGTGTTTATTTTCAGGATAAGTTTATAGTGGTCTGTAATTGTCGAGTGATGGATTGTGGATTTGTATGGTCTTTTTGTTTTTAACATAATGTAGTCAATACAAGTTTGGGTGGGTAATAGGTTATTTTGTTTAAAGTTGACTCTTGTGGGTTCATTTATGGTGCTAAAGAGTCCATGGAACAACAAAAGGTTTAAGTAATGGTCACTTTGTGGATGTTTTTTATTTTCTAAAATGTTTATATTCATATCTCCTATTAAGCAGATATTTTTTTGTTTTTTCATTTTGATAAGTTGACTGTCTAGGGACCTCAGAAAGGGAAATATGTTTTTTATAGAAGGTGATCGATACATAGATAAAATACATATGTCATTATTTATGATTATTTCAAAGCCGTTTGCGTCTGTGATATCTAGCTCCGTTATAGTTGAATGTAGATGTTTTTTGCAGTAAATTACAATACCGTCATTTTGATTTTTAATGTTTTTTGAGTGAGTGACCGTATAATTAGGTAATTGTATTGGTGTGAAGATTTTATCTAGCCAACATTCTGTGAGGATTATGACGTCAAATTCTGTCTCCAATTGTTGAAGTACGACAGTGAAATTGTCAAAAATTTTTGAGATACTGCGTATGTTTTGGTGTAATATTTTTAATTGTTTAGCCATGGTAAGATTAAAATTATCGGATGGGTGTGTACGATTTTAGGATAGTAATTCAGATCATCTTTATTATATCGTCGGAGTGTTTAATATAAATTATTTTATCTTTTTCGGCTTTCCGCGCCATAACCTTTCCATCTTTGGTCCATACAAATGCATATCCCTTTGTGATGGCTTGTTGTTTTGTTTTCCATAGTAGTTCCTTTAGATATGGTGACAGGATTTCACTGATGTAGATTTTTGAGTTTAGCCCTGGGGATGTTTTGTATTTGACTTCTCTTTTCTTAGAGAGCAGAAGCTCACGTAATTTAGGATTATTGAATCTAATTTTGATTTTCGGATGGTCCCTTTGTTTTGTTGACGTTGACGCTGCAGACGGTCCCCCTGGCTGAGCCTTGGCAGTAGTTGGATGTAGTCTGACTGCCTGTAGAATGTCTTCCGGAAGGATCAGAATGTCCGCTGTTTCGGCTATTGACCTCACTATTTCAAATATAGATTCATCCGCTTTAAGAGGTACTCCGGATATTTCTAACGAGTCTGCCAGCATTCTATGGTCGCTTTCGGCAGCCCGTAATTCCAGATTCGTTAGTAGAATACTTTTTTCGTTTAATGTTTCGATATCTGTCATCATTGTTTTTTCCGAGAGAATGGATTGGTCTATTTTTCCTATTAATTCATCATATTTATTACAAAGAAAGTCTATGGTTTTTTGTCTTTCTGCTGCTTCAAGGTTCATTTTTTTTAAAACATTGTTTCCCATGGAAACTCAACGCAATGGAAAAAATACTATATATGCTTATTTATGGAAATTTCTGAGAAATTCATCCATTAGTGGGGTCCATAAAGGCTGAAATGTTATGCTGCGTATACATTTGCGAGCCGAGCCTTGAATTATGGTAAAGGAACGAAGCAGCTGTTGCTTTGCTTCGTTCCTTTCCCATGATTCTGAAAGTAGGAACCTATTTAACGCAAAGTATAAGGACTGAGAAAACCTGTGATAGAAAAATATATCACCAACACAAGAAAAGATTTTACTTACTCGGATCACATAAAAAAAATTAACGCTAACCAAGTACTTGCTAAAACTTTTGCGTAGGTACCTATTGCATTTACAATCTTCTGTATAAATAAAAATATGAATGTTCGTTTGTTCAAAATCTTAAATCTCAGAAAGTTCTTCACCGATTGCTTTGAAATTTTGACACAATGTTGCATTGAAATACGCATGTGTTTTTATATACCTATATTATATAGATGTCACCTGTGACAGGTAAAAACATATTTAAAAAAGCGCCATCTGTTGGAAGTAAAATCAAAACGCGCTATTGTTTATCTATCTGCACAGACAGACTGAGCCACAGCAACGCGTGGCGGAGTACAGCTAGTAGTAGAAATAGAATAGATTATACACAAATCGCTGTGTATAATCGCTTATAAAAATTCGAAATCGCTGGACACGGATAATACGAAATATTTTTAAATGAAACCTTCTGATTTATCTTAATTACTATAAAAGGAATCTGACTGCATTTGTGAAATTTTTAATTTTAGCATTTTAATTTTTAATTTTTAATTACGTAAAATGAAAATTCACTTTCGTTGTATGGGATGACAGCTGGAATGATTTCTGTTGATGACATTTTCTCTTGTTGGTATTCCTGATACGAGTGGCTAGAATTTGAATCATTTCTGAATGCAAATTCTAGTTAGGTACTGTTTTGGCCAAACTCGAAAAATAAAATATTTTTATGTTACTTAAAAAACTTAAATTGTTTATAGTTAGGTATTATTATAATAATTGTTTTATTTAACCTAAACTATAGTAACCTAACCTATAATAATCAAACCTAAACTAACCTAACCTAACCTAAATCCTAACCTAACCTATATCCTAACCTAACCTACAATAATCCAACCTAACCTAACCTAACCTGTATCCTAACCTAACCCAACATATCTAACCTAACCTAACCGATAATAATCCAACCTAACCGAACCTATAATAATCCAACCTAACCTAACCTAACCTATATTCTAATAATAGTCCAACCTAACCTATAATAATCGAACCTAACCTATAATAATCCAAACTAACCTAACCTAACCTATATCCTAACCTAACCCAACATACCTAACCTAACCGATAATAATCCAACCTAACCTAACCTATAATAATCCAACCTAACCTAACCTAACCTATATCCTAATAATATCCTAATTAGTAAGGCCTTCGACAGAGTCTACCATCCATTATTATGGACCAAACTAAAAGAAAGAGGTCTACCATGGAAAGTAGTACGAATTCTCGGCACATGGCACCGTCAACAAGAAAACCTCGTTAAATGGAAAGATGGTTTCTCAGAACCCTTTTTCTTAAAGAGTGGGGTCAGACAAGGAGGTTGTTTGTCCCCAGTACTGTTCAACATATATATGGATGAATTAACTCACAGGTTAAATAACGCTGGGGTAGGCTGCCATATTGGAGGACAATGCAACAACAACGTGAGCTACGCAGACGATATGGTGCTGATGGCACCGTCAATAAGGGGACTAAGAATTCTCTTGAAGATCTGCGAAGAATATGCACTCGAAACAAACATGTTATATAACGCGAAAAAAACAGCACTGCTGGTCGTCAAATACAGAGATGGACCAAAAAAGATTCCCCCAGCATTTTTGAATGGAGAACCTCTCATAATAGTAGAAAAAACGAAATATTTAGGGCATATCATCACCAACAACTTAACGGATGACGACGACATCAATAGGCAGAGGCGAGCACTGAGCATAAAAAGTAACATGCTCAGTAGAAGATTTGGACTCTGCAGCCCGCAGGTGAAAAGGACGCTATTCTCAGCTTTCTGCACTACCTTGTATACTTGCGAGCTGTGGGCCAATTCCAAAAAGCGTACCATGGAAAGGCTTCGTATTCAATATAATAATGCCTACCGCATAATGTTCGGACTTCCAAGGTACTGCAGTGCCTCTTCGATGTTCATGGAGGGAAGAGTTCCCGGCTTTGCAGCCCTAATGAGATCCAGGGTAGCAGGAACGAGGGGAAGGATCAATAACTCCAGAAACATCCTCATCATCGAATCCCGCCAGACCTCAGGATCGAGCATCGAAAAACATTGGAGAAAAATATTGGCCCCCATAATTATCGCTCCGATATACCAATAAGCTTACAAGAAATTTAAATGTTTTATGATATCACTCTCCATTCTATATAGTTCCTTTTACTTTTTCTTATGTTTTATTTGCTTTATCAAACTTACATTTTATACTTTATTTTATTTGTACTTAATTGTATCTCTGTATATAACATTATAGTTATATTTCATGGATTGTGTGGGATTGCACTTACCTCCCCACATTCTGGAATAAACAATTATTATTATTATTATTATTATAATAATCCAACCTAACCTATAATAATCGAACCTAACCTATAATAATCCAACCTAACCTAACCTAACCTATATCCTAATAATAATCCTACCTAACCTATAATAATCGAACCTAACCTACAATAATCCAACCTAACCTAACCTATAATAATCCAACCTAACCTAACCTATAATAATCCAACCTAACCTATAATAATCCAACCTAACCTAACTTATAATATCCAATCTAACCTAACCTCACCTAAATCCTAATAATAAACCAACCTAACCTATAATAATCCAACCTAACCTATAATAACCTCACCTTTTTTAATTTTTCCTTAACCTGTTTATTCAAATAATGCTCCAATAAAAACGACAATAACTATGGATGAAACTCTTGATATATAAGTCTCTCTGGAGTAATAACTAAAATTAAATCTCTGGATAGCTTCAAATCTGCGGAACGGATAATATCCCCACAACATTTGTCAAAGAATGTATCGAAGTAATTGCTCTTCCATTAACCAAACTTTTTAATCTCTCTTTATCTAGTGGAATTTTTCCTGACAAGTGGAAAATCAGTTACTTGACTTCAATTTACAAAAAGGGTGACAAAAGTGATGTTTGTAATTAGAGACTAATATGTACTCAATCCACTATACCTAAACCCTTTGAAAGCCCATTACTGGACAAAATAATTACACAAATAAAACCTGTAATATCACCTCATTTGTCAGGCAGAAGTGGTCTTGTCAATTTAATTATACATGAACAATTTAAAACTAATGATTTCAAAGAATAAAAGTGTTCTGTGTTTATACTGATTTTAGAAAAGCCTTTGATACAGTTTCCCATAAAGTACTTATTTGGAAACTAGAGAAGCTCGGTGTACGGGTTAACATATTAGCCTGGTCTAAGAGCAAATTGTTGAAATAGCAAGTTGTTAAAATAAAATCCTCCCAGTCAGAAAAAAATAATGCAACAAGTAGAGTCCCACATGGTTCACACCTTGGTCCAATATTGTTTATTTTGTTTATAAATGATATGACGAAAATATTTCATGATGTATTTATCTTATTTTTTGATGATGGTAATATTCTTCAGGATAATATCAACCGATAGATAATTTGGTGAAATGAAAACAGACCTAATTACCTAAAAAATGTCAAATAGTCAAGTTTTTTGGATTAAAAAATTCTGTGATCTTTAATTACAACATTGATAACAGTACTCTTGAGACATTAACACAAATTAAAGACTTTCAATTAAGGCATCACTTTTCAATGAAGTCTTTTTTTGTTAGCCACATAACGGAAATCTCTAACAAGGGCTTAAAAATGTTACTAGAAATTTCAATATATTGTGTATTAAACTGCTATGTTTTGCCTTTGTTAGAAGTCAACTTGAATACATTTGTCCCGTCTGGAACCCACATTACAATATTCCCGTACAAGCCATTGAAATTATGCAAAATAAATTCTTGCGTTTTATACGTTTTAAAATGGGTATTCCAGAAAATTTGTGGAACTACAATACTCTTTAAAATAAAATGAATAATACGCTTAAATTGTCTGACAGAAGGATTGTGACAGACTTAGTATTTCTATATAAAATTCTAAATTGTGCATTTGATAGTCCAGAATTGCTTGTATCGATTAGCTTTCTGATTCCACCACATAATAATATGTAGAAGTCGGGATTTGTTTCAGTGCAGAAATTCGGGTACTAACTACCATATGTATTCCTCATTGTCCAGAATACTTATGGAGGGAAATAATTTCATTTAATTCATATGTAAAAGCCACCCAAAAGGGCGTTAATAAAGTAATAAATAAAAAAAAATCCAAATGCTCCACACAGTGCCGAAGGTGACGCAGTGACAGTTCAAAGCTCAGAGACTCCACAATCCAGAGTCAAGTTCTGTTGCAGTACTTGAAGCGGCTGATCCATCTATTTTGACAAGCTCGGTAACTTCGCAGCCGATATCTGCTGTAGAATCTGAAACAGTCGTTCCGTCTCCCGAGAGAGGCTCAATGACTCCAGAACCAAATTTTAGCCCAAGATCAAATAACATTTGTTACGTGTTCGTTCGTGATTTTAGTCCGGATATCAATTATTTCAACTTCTACAAGTAAAACATTTATGTTAGAAAGCGTGCGACCATTCCCGAAAGCGCTACACAGGAAAACAACTGCCACAGGTTTGAATAACAGAAAGTCCATTATTTACACAGACACTTCGATAAAGAAAATAGAACAGAAATCGATGAGAAAGAAAGAAAAATGCTAGAACGATAAAAAAGAAGATGAATAATACAGAGAAGAAGAAAAAGAAGACTACAACAAAATTAATAACTCTTCCAGACCTTATAAAAATGCGAATTATTTATTATGTGGTAAAGAATATAATTTTAGTAGGCCAGGTGAAATTTGGATCCATTGTATGATATGTAAATACAAAAAAGAAAAATAATTACTACCAAGGCCATCGGGATGGTTGGAGCTGACCAGAGGGTCTTCGTCAACGACCATCTTACGTGGAAGAATAAATCTATATTGAGGTTCGCTAAAGCCTTTAAAAACGAACACAACTATCAGTTTTTATGGATAAGAAGCGCAAAACTACTGAATACGACTACTTACGGATGAACGAAACATCACCACCCATACACGTCTCATGCGAATCACAGATAAAAACCTCATCTAACTACCATTACTATGTTAAACCATCTATCCTCTCATAATTACTATTTTTCTTTTATTTTTTTTCATAATTTGTTCAAAATCACCCTTTTTACATTAACCCCACCTGCTGATAATTACACTAACTGCTCACGAATACATTCTATAATATACTCACGTACTTTAATTGATAATAATAGTATGTTGTGCTTTGCTAAGCCCGGTGGACTCATGACTAATAACATAACTCTAGAATATAATATTCTTCAATTATATTCTATAGAAACCGAACGTAATGTAATTACCAAAAATTCTCAATGCATGATTCATTAGTAATTTTTTATCAAAATGCAAGAGGTTTGCGCTCAAAAACACTGGAATTTCATCAAAATATACTGCTCAATAATTACGACTTGATCTTAATTACCTGTTGGTTGGTTGATAGTATCCGAGATCAGGAATTATTCGATAATCGCTATTCTGTTTACAGAAATGATAGGGATATACACCGCACTAGTAAATCAACTGGCGGAGGCGTACTCATAGGAATTAAAAAGGAATTTTTGGTTACCCCTCGCTCTTGGAAATCAGACGCTGGGGATATCTAGATAACTGTCAATACATCAAAATGTAATCGTAATTGTTATAATATTCATATACTTACCTAGCGTCGGTCCAAAATTAACATCATCAGAAATATTGGCATTATTTACTAGTCTTACCAATACCGTTTTCCCATTGACAAGTTTTTAATCATTGGCGACTATAACATGCCCAATATTGAATGGAATAATAAACAAATGTCAAGTAACAAAAATCGATGCGCACTCGCGTTACTTAACTGCTTATCTATTGCAAATTTAACCCAATTTAACCATTTACCTAACAAATACGGTCGAATTTTGGACCTCGTCTTCTGTAATACTTCAGTTAATGTGTCGCTTGCCGACCACCCATTAGTTAAAGAAGATGCTCATCATAAATCATTGATTGTAGAACTAGAATTTCTATCCACTATTCCTGTCAACTCCTCGAACAATAAAATTATTCCATAAAGCAGATTATGCAGAGATTAATGAGAGACTGAAAGAAACCGACTGGTCAACCATTATAAATGCACCGGATATAAATACAGCGTTAAATTCGTTTTACGTTATAATTGAACAGATTATCGAAACGTGTTTTCCCAAGAAAGTTGTGAAATCGGGAAAATATCCACTATGGCACACGGCAGCCTTAATAAAAATAAAAAAAGAAAAATTAAAATTCTTTAGAAAATGGAAGCACCATCGGAACCCTCTTGAATATCTCTCATTTTCATTGCTTCGCAAAGGGCAAAAAACAGTCGCTTCAGCAGCTTACAAAACCTACATTTCTACGATAGAATCCGGTATACAGCATAATGTTAAAAAAATATGGTGCTACGTCAATTCTCAAAGAAAATCTCCTGCCATCCCCGATCACATGATTTACGGTGAAAAAACTGCTAATGACAGTAAAGGAGTAGCCAACTTATTTTCTGAGTATTTTGGATCTGTATTTTCGAATGCTCAACCTGCACATACAAGCAATGCCAATCTTTGCTCTAATTCTAATAGCATAATCAACTCAATCGAGATCAATGAAGACATCATATTCAAATACCTCAAGTCCATCGATCTCAAAAAGGGACCAGGGGATCATCAACTTCCAGGGATCTTCGTAAATTATTGTAGTAAACAATTGACACCCCCCGTTTTTGTTATTTTCAAACTATCGATATCTCAAGGAATATTTCCCGACAAGTGGAAAACAGCCTTGATTACCCCAACATATTAAAATGGCAGTAAAAGTGATGTCTCGAACTATCGACCTATATTCAAATTACCGATACTAAGTAAAGTATTGGAAAAAAATGTTTACGATCAATTATATTCTACTATCTCACCCTCTCTCTTAAATAATCAACATGGCTTAGTGAAAAATCGCTCCACAACTTCAAATCTTGCATCTTTTACAAATTTTTTTCATGCTCAGATGGATATGCGATGCCAGGTAGACGCCATCTACACGATTTAAGATTTATTTTAACCCAAAGAATTTTTTTCGTTATTTGTTTTTGGGGTGTTATGCCGTGTTGCGCTAACTCCTTCTTTAGCCAACGTTTCGGACAGCATTGCAAAAATAACACATCTGCCCTGATGATGGACACTGCAATGCTGTCCGAAACGTTGGCTAAATAAGGAGTTAGCGCAACACCGCATAACACCCCAAAAACAAATAACAAAAAAGCCATCTATACGGATTATTCCAAAGCATTTGACCGTGTTAATCATTACATTCTTTTACAGAAGTTATTAGGTCTAGGAATTCACGGTGACCTCTAATCCTCGATGTCTTTCAGGTCGTCTGTGATAATATGTCCCAGGTATTTGACGCTACGACTAACATCGATTTTCCTTCCGTCTAGCCATACTAAAGGTGCATTTCGTTTTTACATTTGAAAACCATAACGATTGACTTGGACGTATTACATACTTAGAGTGCTGGGGACATGCTTTCTCCTCGCCTTACGCCACTTTTCAAATAAAATGGGTTGGATAACTCGCCAGACCATTTCACCACATTTTCTTCCTACGTGTGCCACATTGAAAGAATCGCCATTATATATTCCGAAACTGCTCTTTTCCTGAGTTTTCCCCAGAGTTTATTGTGAAAAACGCGATCAAAAGCTTTGCTTAGATCTAGAAAACAGGTATAGATTGGCATTTTCCTTAGTTTATAATAGCTGATGGTTTATTTTAAGGAATATTTTGCCATAGATGTTGACAGTGCAGATTTAAATCCGAACTGGCTATCCTCTGTCTTTAGATGGTCTGTTACGACCGTCGATAATTTGTTGATTTTCATAGCTTACTTTGCGATTTTTTTCTATCGAGTGAATTTAATTAACGTTTCGGCATAACAAATACTATCTTAAAAAATAACGTATATTTTTTTGGAACTCAAAAACATAAAGAGTTAACGAGAAACTTGTTATAAATCGGTATAAATCGGGTATGCGGGGGCTTAAATACAACCTGGAGTTTTTTAATCGTAGAAATTAACTTTACAGAAATATCCACATATAAACCAAATTTCTTAACGAGAAAACGGGCTTTCGAGTAGTCTTTATTCACAAGACTGCACCGGGTATCTGATAATTCTTTAACATTGGGGAAATGATTGATTTAATGAATTACGCAGTTCTTTTCTTATATTAAAAATATATTTAATTAAAGTGTAACTCTCACGCATACTTTTATAAAATTTACGTATATCTTTATAAAATGCAATTTTTAATAATAAATCTTAAAAAAACAGTCAAAACAAAAAAAAATCAACAAAATACTCACTATTAGAAATTATCGTTAAGGGACAACTCTGTAGATACAAAAAATGTATTAAACTTATTCTAGTAAAAGTTATGTTTTTTTTTAATTATCTTAAAGTTAACCTTACTTTAGTTATTTAAGAATGCGTCCACTTGAAGATATATTTAATGCATTGGTAACTGGAAAAACCTACAAAGTTCGTTTTGTATTGGCCATTGAATGATGATGATTTTTTTACGTAACTCCACACATAATTCCCCGAAGAAAATAATTTCCCACAGAGCCTGTGTCAATTCCACATTTGAGCTATTTAACTCAACGTAGAAACGACCCGTTCTTATGGAGAATATGTCAACTGTGTACAAATTCTAACAAGTAAAATCTTTACTGTACAATTTTTGACAGACTGTACCTAGGCGATCTATTTTCAATAAAGTCTATATTTCAGAAGTGACTATACTCCACTGCAGAATGTTTTGCCTACAACTTGTACAAGATGATGAAGTACGGAGGTAATAATTAAATCATTTGAGGAGGAGGAGAAGAAAGACGCATCGTCAACATTTTATTTTTTATTAACCAACTGCGATCCATATCTGATCATTATCCTTTTGTTTGCGTATTTAGAAACCTTATTGTCAAGTCAGAGCAAAGAGTTGACCTAATGTCGAAGATATTGCTTGAATATAACATGTGTCGCGAATAAATCATAATAAGTCATAAAATAAAATCCCATTTTTGTAAGTTAGTTAAACAGCCCTTCAAATTTCCCGTTTTGCTGCACCCTGTACCTAGGGTTAAAGCCCTTTTCATAGAAATAAAGCTTAACACAATATAAATTATATATTAAATGAAAAAATACACTTTGTAAAACACCACTTTTATTTTGAATTAATATTAACAGCCAACCAGGTTTCGCTTCATCAGGGCTTAATAATAAGCCCTGATGAAGCTTGAGCTAAGCGAAACCTGGTTGGCTGTTAATATTAATTCAAAATAAAAGTGGTATTTTACAAAGTGTATTTTTTCATTTAATATAATATTAATATATAATGTCACATCACAAAGTGTTTGCTTCCTTCGATAAAATATAAATTATCTTCGTTTTATTAGAAATTATCTTCATAATAGGTGTTTATTTTTAGTAAAAGTAATATATGGGTATTTAATTTATATATATAAGAAAGTAGATATCATAATGTACAACAAAACATATTATTTTAAAAATCTTTCAAGAAAAACCTTTTTATAAGAGAAATGTCATTAAAATTAGATTGAAATGTATAAATATGTGTTAATTTTTTATCATTACAAGTATACACATTTGAATAACTATCAAAAGTTACTGAGGAATACTACCAACATATCCAAAAACCCCGTTAGCATGTGAACAGTACATTTATTATACAGCTTGCAAACATCAGTTCCTTGCTGTAGACCTGTTCTCAATATACCAATCTACGCTTTCCTTGATGGCCGATTGGAAATCAGTGAACTGGAAATTTGGCAGCAAGGAACGAAGTTTTTTGTTTGAGGCAGTTTTTTTGTATTGACCATCGGATTGGGTAGTGGCAAACTCCAGCGTACCCTTGAAGCCAACCGATTCCTGAATCACCTTTGCAGCTTCTCCGATAGTAACTTCGTCTTCCTCGTCCACTAGAAAAAATATTAATAATCATCATTCTTGGGGCATTTCAAATTATAAATAGAAAAATACCGATTAAAAAATTAGATGTAACTGTAAAATAAATAGAAAGACATTTTAAAAACCGAAAACAAGTAAAAAGTTAATAAACAATTTTTAAAACCAATTGAGTACAATTTAGGCGTACCGCAGGAATAATTTCTTGGACCTGTATTGTTCATATTTTGTATTAAAACCAATGGAGTATAATTTAGGAGTACCGCATGAATCATTCCTTGGACCTATATTGTTTATACTTTGTATTAAAACCAATGTAGTATAATTTAGGATTACAATTATTTTACAAGCAATAATTATTCGCCTGAAACACTCATCCACATTGAAAAATCTCCTGATAAAAGATACATGACGCCAACGGGACTCGAACCCGTGTCCCTTCGATTTCCGGTCGACAGCTCTAACCACTGAGCTATGGCGGCTTATCTCTTATCCGCGAAATAATTCAATATATACTAGTGTTTCATTCAACAATTACTGCTTATTACATTTTTTCACCAGAAAACAACCTGTGGATGAGTGTTTCAGGCGAATAATTATTGCTTGTAAAATAATTGTTACCCTTTGTGCTATGCATAAAAAATCTTGTCTTAAACATTAGTTTACCAAAAAAAATAAAAATTTATAATTTAGGAGTACTGCAGGAATCATTCCTCTGACCTATATTGTTCATACCCTGTATTAAAACCAATGGAGTATAATTTAGGGATACCGTGGGAATCATTCCTCGGACCTATATTGTTCATACTTTGTATTAAAACCAATGGAGTATAATTTAGGAGTACCGCAGGAATCACTCCTCAGAACCTATATTGTTCATAATTTTTATTAAATGACACGGTAAAAATATTTCCACTGCAAAGTACGACTAATTACCGATGAAACACTGATTTAAATTATTTGACATAATTACAAAGAATTGTTAATTATTTTAAATATTGAATTGGAAAATGTATGAAGATCGCTAAAAATAAATTGAAATAAAAAAGACAAAATATGTGATAATTGGACATAAGAAGACGTGCAGTGAAATCAAAATTAAAATTAATGGTTGAGTTATTGAACATGTTGATTATACAAAAAACTTATAAGATAAGAGTTATATTACATTCAAAGCCAACCTAACCTAACCTTTAATACGCATGCTGAGTATATGCAAAAGAAAATTGGGAGAAAGATCTCCTTTTTGGGGAAGAATTCATCAAAAAATTTTCAGAAAATCTACAAAAACAATATACAACTTCATTATTGCTCCACATTTTAACTCAGCGATTCTTTCTTATATGACGAGAGAAAACCAAATACGCTGCGAACACTTCAAAATAGAGCAATGAGAATAATACTTGTGCTAAGAAAATTTTTTAATGTAACAAAGATTTTAAAGAAGCTAAATTGGCAGACGAAACAGATTCTGACATTGAACGAAATGACATTATTGATTCATAAAATAATAAACGACCTGTTACCGAAATATTTTTCAAATACAGTTATATACAACAAGAAAATTTACAGACTCTAACACAAAGACGTTCAATGAAATTAGACTACTAAAAAAGAACAAAGCCAATACCCAAAACAGTTTATTCCACAAAGGGATAGAATATTTGAATTCGCTGCCGGACACCACACAATTAATAAATTGTAAGAACCACAGTTGAAATATAAAAATAATAATATCATATAAATATCAATTGTAGGTACGTGAGTTATAATTCGTCATTTGTAAACATAAATGCACAAATAACTGAAATTAAACAAATAAATAAATACCTGAAAGAATGATAGGCTCCACACTCTCATAGTATCTCATCATCCACACAAACAGCTTGGCCAGGTCCAAGGAGTAAATGAATTGGCGCAGAGCTTTACCAGTTCCCATCACCGTGAATTTCTCATCACCTACGAGAGCAGTAAATCAATTTACGTGTTCTAAGTAAGTATTTAACATTCATTCCAGAAGGGAATTCGTCCCTGATTTCTGGAGATTCTACGGCTCCATTTTGTGCTCTCGTATTAGCTCCCACGTCGTATTAAATACTATATAATTATTGTAAATATAATTAATTCATTAAGCCTGTAAGTCATTCATTACAAATACCTAAAAGATCAAGGACCTGAAAGGTGCTTTGCAAAATAAAATCTCTGATAACTCAATTGATCAACTTGCTAAGGAAACTATAAATTAGTAACGAGTTTGAAAGTATTGGTAGTTAATGATACTAATAAGAAAGTGCGATTCATATTTTCAGACCACTTTTCATCATTTGATAAGAGCAGATGCTCCCATTCGTTCTGAAAGTCGGCCAGTTCATTGTTTTGTGACAATAGGAGTTCAAATCATTCAAACTCATCTAAAAAAACACAATATTTAACTTTTTCGATATTTCTTGTCACTCTTGGTTTTCCAGTTTCTTGGCTTTTCTCGCTTATCTCCCAATCACTCACGGAAGAACTCTTTCTCTGCAATAAGGAACTCCTGGCCTCTGTTGTCAGGAAACACCTGACTCCTCCTTGATGCCGTCTACTGAAGGTGGTCTCTGGTTCCGAGATGTTCTCTTGATCGCCAAAAACTCAGATATCTTGTTTAAATGATTTCCGCCTTGGATCAACACAGAAAAATTACCTCTTTCTTTCGCTTCCACCACTTTTCTGATGAGTGCGGGGATGACGTGACCTCTCTTGAGATTATAGTTGTCATTGGCTCCAAACACATTGCACGGAATAGCTGCAGTAAACATGCAGCCGTGCTGTTCATGGTAAGCCCTGAAATAGAGGGATCCCAAGTTAGACATAGTTACATCGTGACAAATCAGAACACAAATGATAATAAAACTATGTTCACCTAGCCTATTATTTTACGACGTTCATTTTGTCACTGTTCTGGTTTGTAGGGTATGTAAGTATGTTATATGATTATTATTATTATTTGGATTTTATGTTAATCTTAGTATTAGAATTTGATTTTTATCTTTTTTGTATTTAGTTATGCTATTATCCATGTATTACTTACATACATAAACTGTCAATTTACTCCGTAAAAGCCCGACAGGGCGTTAATGAATAATAAATAAATAATAATATTATATTTTAAAGTTTTTTTTATTGTTTATTTCATATCGGGGAGGGTGGTGCAATCCCATAAGTCTCATAATAATATAATAATAACATAATTTAATGTAAAAATGAAACTATTTTACATAGAAAACTGTTAGATATCTAATGGTGGGGCCAGTGCCCGCCTCGTCGAACTTAATCTAGTGATTTCTGAGCTTATTTGAAGGAAGAAATGTAGATTTCGTTTGGTTTCCAGTGACAATCGTCCCATTGACTGAGAAAGACTGACACTTACATTTTCAGCCAAATAAGCTCTAGGAATCGTTGATAGTCTGAGGGTACTTTTACACTTAGAATAAATAAATTATTAGTGAAGTTTTCGATTGTACCAAAAAGTTTTTTTTTCGGAAGAAGATATTTAGTAGCACGATTACCTATTGGAAACATCTACCAATCTCTTGGCGTAGCCGTAGCCATAGTTTAAATGGTGCGGTGGGCCATTGTGAATCTGAAAATAATGCAAAACTTGTATAGTATTTGTGGGGTACACTGAAGGTGTCAGGTACAACATCAAAGGCTGAAGTTTAGTGCAGATGCAGGTATAGGAATAGACTTGATGTTGTTAGATAAATAATGAGTCTTACCATAGTTTCATCTATGGGATAGGTAGTCTTATCGGGAAATATGCAGGTAGACAGGCAAGATACAACTTTCTTGATACCATATTCGAAACTTGTTTGTAGAACATTGTCATTAATTAGAATATTACTTCTCTGAAACAAAAGAGGATTTAATTTTTATATTTATATTTAACAATCACCCCAAGTTCGGCCGTTATAAAACAAGACAGCAATGTCTGCACAACCTCCTTTAAACCAGATACTATAATAGCTATTTTTAATTGTAGCGGCAGCTACTAGCAGGTACTACAAAATTCGACACATGCAACGCGCATCACATTGGAACCTATGAGTAAGACGGCGAATGTCCGCTGCATCAACCTATCTAGAATAATAGCGAAGCCGCCAACCTACCTAATCGCGATTTGCCGGTTTGTTCTCGAACGAGTTGAACTAAATACACTCGGTAAAAGTCGACCAGTCTCGTTCAAGTTGCAATTGACGACGCTCCATCCCCGCCCCGCGATCACGACCGCACCACGCTCCCCGCTCCTGCAACGGTCCGCAGGAACCCACAAGCGTATCCAGGTCCACCGTACCCTTGGCTTACTTCACACTGGAGTACCAGGAAGACCCATGGTCTTCATCAGTGGTGAACACCACCTGCAAGTTAGGTCTCCACCGACGCGGTGTTGAGATATCGACTTCATTGCCGTAATCATGGACCACGGATATACATCCCACCGTGATGTGACCTACATGCCTCTCATCGTGATGCACGTCAACTACTGACGATACTGAATGCATAATTCATCTCAATAAAGCCGCTGCTAGGATACCACATACACCTTTCATTCGTCTCCTTCCCAGTCTTAGCTAGTAAAGTGCATTAAAATAATATGTAATTCTAATGTTCTAAATCAGTAAAGTGTACCACTTCAGGTACAATGTAAAATACAAGGTATAATTCATGGTTCGGTTGAGCCTTTCCAGCATTTCAAGCACGAATCCAAAGTAATGGCCGACTTCGATTAAGTGCGGGGTGATTTGTCCGGATGGCCGAGTTTGCACCAATTTTTAAACGTTCTAAAGAGGAAGGGAA
This sequence comes from Hesperophylax magnus, assembly GCA_026573805.1. Lineage (NCBI taxonomy): Eukaryota > Metazoa > Arthropoda > Insecta > Trichoptera > Limnephilidae > Hesperophylax > Hesperophylax magnus. Next base: position 2,143,441 of record JAIUSX010000184.1, on the reverse strand, counting down.
TTTTTAAAAAAATCCATGTATTTTCAAATATACTTACTAACGCGTAAGGTTCGAAAGGGGCAATTAACAAATATTGTAAGTTGAACATTATATTATTGTTTGTTTTTGTATATGGATTAAATAAATACACACCAAGAAGTCTAGGTTATGTGTCATATTCTGGAAAATCCCTCCCACCATGGCTGCCAAGTGAATGACGTGAGTAGGTTTGTATTTGGCGAACAATTCTTCCGTCTGCTTCTTATCGCTGCAAACAAACAAGCAATAGACTAAACAGAAAAAAGCATAAAATCAGGGTACGCACCAGCACAAATGGCGGCTAGCCCTAGAGAGAGTAGGAGCCACGCACTTCTTAAATGTCGGCCAATCTACAATTAACAATTATCAACCAATTATTAGTAATCTCGTACCTAACATAGATTGCACTCCGGTTAGACTAACCTTTCCTTTATCCCTAAAGATAGAGTTCGGAGCACGGCGACGGTAGTGCCAGTGACGCTGCGTCACTGTCACCATGATAGAGGGAGAGTATTATTCACAATACAAATGGATGGGAGCATAGTGGAACACAGCGTCAGTAAGACGCGTCACTGACACGCAGCGTTAGCGATTTGTGCACGTTGCTGTGGTTGATTAATAGGTTTAACTTGTAATTATTTTATGGAAGTTTTTGAAGTTTTTACCGAGAAAGATGATGAGTTTATTATAACTTTGGTGTCGCAACATCCATTGTATCATACGTGTCCAGACATATTCAATGAAATTCATATTTACGTAAAAACACTTTGACCCCGAAACCGCTTGATACCGTGTCGCCGACACACTTAAAAATCTTTAAATCACAATTAATCTATCAAATGATATGCTATAAATTACATAATGGTACAGCAATAGATCCTGAAACACATCTGAAAATAAACATCCACCTCCTCACTCGGAGCCACCAGTCAACGAAATGACCTCAGCTAAGGAACTAACTCAGTATTTACGTTGGTTCCCTTCCACTACTCACCGGAGGGAATTCCAAGATGGCTGATGCCTCCTACCAATCACAGCACGGCATAGCCCATTGATATTTTAATCAAACAATAATTACAAATTCAAAAATGACTATTTGTGATAACGTCGGACTCAATTTACGGGAAAATGGTCGTAAATACAACAAATATCAACATCAAGAAATGATTATATGCTAACATAATAACATGAAAACTTACACCTAAATATATTTATTGCTTTTTGGGAAATGTTCAAACCAAAAATATCTAACATCAAATCCAATGTGTAAAATTGTATGTTTTATTATAAAATAAATAAGAGACTTAAGGTGATGGTTTAGGTAAATTGAACTGACTTGGTTAAAGATATCACCCCCCGAGAGGAAAAATACCTAACAATTTTACTCCTCACTAAATAGGAGAATCTCCTCCGGGAGGATTTGAATTTACTCTATAAATAGAGAGCCGAATTCTATAAAAAGTTAGTTCTACAACTACCTCTGAAAGAGAATCCTCTCTACTGAAGAACCATAACCAAATCTCCAAGAAATATTTTCAATTGTTTTATTAAGTAAATAAATTCAGTTTTTTGACCAGTATTAAATTCATTTCGTCAATACAGATTTTGAAACCAATTCCTTTCTGCACTTGACTTAACCTCACTCCAAGCTTTCGCCACACTCCCCGAGACCGAAACGTGACAAGTGTGCCCAGCATCCTATTCATCTACAGTAATTGTGCGGACGGTTAATTGTCTCGTACATCCATTATTGTTAGATTTTAGTGCAAAAGAATTATTATTTTTTTTGTGAAATTGCAAATTATTTAATAATGTATTAGTTTAGTTATATTATTATTTTTTTTTAAATCAAAACAGTTTTGATTTTAAATTTCTATTGTACGGTTGTATTGATGTAAGCTCCTGTTAACCAAATTTATAAATATGGAAAAATTATGTGTTTTTTCAATTTTTTGTGTAAACACTAATAGTTTTTTTTATGGACAAACTCCTTACAGTTTTTCCCCGGTATCCTACCGGGAAGAGATGAAAGTGTTAAAATCTTGTTTTTTTTTCACTATGGATGCCATTGTCTCGGACGAAAAAAGGACTAGCCCAACTGTTTTATTTGAATTCGAGTTACACAATTTACCAAACTGATACTCGGAAGAATTCAAATATTTATAAAAATGGACTCGCCCAAGTGTGTTTGAATTTGAGATATCTACAAAATTTACCCAAATAATAATTCAGGGGAATCCATACTGGAAACGTGATAAAGGAAGCAGCTACAATCAGAAGATTTAACAAGATGATGTGTGATGTTTACTAAATTGAAGAAAAATTGTAGAACCTGGAGACAAGCTACCTTGTGGCAGCTTTGGTTTACTATTTTTTGTTGTTATTATTAAAATTCTAGTTACATCAAGTTTTATAATAAAAGTAATAAATAGTAAATACAATTTATAGAAGAAAGACAAGGTAGTGAAAGACTGAAGTCCATCGAAAGCGACCAGCGCGGCAATGACGCCGCGTCAGTGAGGCGGCGACACTGACCAACACTGAAGCAGTATCACTGACGCTACTGTCGCTGTGCTCGAAACTCTATCTTTATGGGGGTAACTCGGGTGCGTAATTTTTGTTTTTTTTAATGACTTACAGAACTTTTAGTACCAGCATGAACTGGTAAGCAAAATTATAACTGTCCAGCCCATCGCAGTCTTTGGGACCTATCAAATCTTTCAATCAATGGTCTCAGGTTGTAAAAGATTTTGGAGTTCTTGATTCATCTTTATCCGTTTATACGATTAATTTGTCCAAATAATTTTTTGAAAATAAATTAGTTACCACAGGTCAGCATCTTTTGAGCCGATAAATATCCAGGTTTCCTTTTGCGAGGGCTGCTTGCCATCTTGCTTCTCTTGCTGCACCACCCTCTCAATGGCCTTTCCCACCAGCCCCGTGCCGCCGGTCACCAGGATTACTCTCTCGGCCATGCTGCAGAGGGGTCAAAACACTACCGTCATTATACAAATATAGTATAAGACAGCTTCCCTCCAAAACACAATAGAAAATAGTGAGTACACATTGAGGACATGGGACTCTGAAAATAATAAATCCACTTCTCCACAGGTCCCCAACGTCGGAGGGGGGAGGCTAGGTGCCAAAACATAGACTAAATACAAATAGACTAGCCGTGTAACCATTGAAAAATAACCTCAACACAATTTTGGTTTGGTTCACGTGCACATTTATGAAAAGGCGCACGCATTGTGTCGCAATGCGAAATGGGCACTGTGCATTGCGTTTTACCTTTTGTTGGTCTAGAGTTAAGCTATTTTGCTTGTCAGCTATGCTGGGCAAGTTCATTTTTTCAATCACAAAAATAACCCAGTTCCAAATATTTTAGATTGTGCCTATCGCGGACTTTATTTTAGAAAATGTAATCAGCTATCTGAATAAAAAAAATATAAGTACCTTACCGATAGATTCAAGGCAACGCATTAACAAATATCAGAAATTAATAGAATTTCACTAACGACAAGTAAATTTTCTGACGTCATCTTTCAAACTAGTCACAATTATGACGTCATGCAGTGTGTGATACGCTTTTAACGAATACATATAAACAATAGTACATGGCACGAGCTTGCCACATGATAATTATTGATGTGTTGGTTTAAATCACGGGTACTTACGTGATCCGCGCAAAAAACTTTAGAAGTATTGGTTATTTTTTAGTCTTGTCTCTATTCAGGGTTGTATTAAGTCCACAATTATTTGCATGTTAAATTATATGAAAAAATCGCGTCGTTGAGTAATTTATTTTGTGTTTACTATCTTAATTACATTTTTCTTTTCATTGAAAAAATATATATTACAAAGTATTTATATATATATATATATATATTACACTTACCTTTTTTTATTATAACTATTGCTGTAGAGGTGATGAAGGTGGTGGAAGATATGTTACATGAAAAGGAACGTTCACGTAGGCTTAAAATGTTAGGTACAGGAATAAATATTTTCTATATACATTCCGATAATTATTCTTAAAATGTCTTATTTTCGCTTAGGTTTCCCCACAAACCGAGAAAAAATTGAGAAATGGATATAAGCAATCCGGATTCAATTTTGTGAAAATAACTATTGAAAGTACCAATTAGAACGCCTTCAATTGAAATATTCAATTCCTTTGACGTACCAAATGTACAGCAAATATATGCCAAAAATATATTATTGAAGCTCTTCAAAAATAACAAATCCTCTACTAGACTGTGTATGCATAACACAAGATCGAACAAAAATGATATAAAAAATATTCCAAGTTATAAAACCACATTCGGACAAAGAAACTATACATACTTTGCAACAAAACTCCATAACATCCTTCCCCAAGACATAAAACTAATAAAAAATCCTAATGAATACAAATCATTAATAAAAATATGGCTGAAAGAGGTCAATGAAAAAACCCTAATGAAAACACTAAAAACGATATAGAAGACACTAAAAACGACATAGAAGACACTAAAAACGACATAGAAGACAAATAAACCATATTTAAATAACTTTAGTCCGCCTCGGCACAGGACCCCCTAGTGAGGAGGACTAAGAAATACAATATTTTATACTTAATTTCACCATTATATTTTGTATGTAACAATTATTTTATATAGTCGCTAAAATAAAAAATAAAATAAATAAAAAAACTAGGTAATATTTATTATATATAACATTCGAAAAAATTCCCCAATTCCTCGTATATGTGCATAATCTAATACAAAATTTTACAGCATTAACATTTTTGGTAATAACCTAAAGAAATATCGATATGAAGTAATGCGTACGATCGATTATTAATATGAGAGTATGGAACGTATCGGGAGCATCTCCTATCCTCTTCCTATTTTCTTCTTCCTCTCCCCTTCCTTTAACACCAAATTAATTTCAAGATATTAAAACTTCATTTCTAATGAACTTTAAAGTAAGAAACTTCTGTGGCTTGACTTCAGTTAACTTGTATATTTATATCTAACATTGTATATTATATAAAAGCTGATTGTTTCTTACAAAATATGGTAAATTAATATTTAAATAATAAATATTTACAAATACGGAAAAAATAGTGTTTGCTAATTTATTTAAAAAAGCGGATTGCAGGCCTTTAACGAACGAATGAACAGGTTTCTGGTTGAACTTTTAGTAAATTTCGAATACATTCATTATCACGATGTCGGAACAGAGTTTTTCTAATTTATTAAAAAAAGGGATTGCAGGCCCTTAACAAATGAATAAACAGGTTTCCTGTTAAATTGTTAGTAAATTTCGAATACATTAATTATCACGATATCGGAACACGTTGACCGTACCATCACCAGGAACCCATTTATGCTCAAATCATTTTCATCCCAAACGTTTAGACTGCAATTTCCTTCAGGTCCTTTATAATCTTTGAGCATTCTGTGTGGAGGAGAGAATGTAATATACCCACAAATTAGGTATCGTTGCTTAATCTGAGAAAGGTTATTTTAATTACTGGTTGTTATTGTCTAGCTTTGATTAAGCACCATCTATATATTTCACAAAAATGGTACTACAAAAATAAACCGAATAGGCATTTCTCTGAAATCGTATGACATTACAGCAGTTAATATACGAAATAAATTTCGGTCCGATCGGCATACATTTGGCAAGGTTGTTGGCGCGGTTCACTCCAATCCTTGGGAAGGAAGCTAAAATCATATTTTTTCCGTAGATATGTAAAGTTGTGCCTATAATAAAAAAAGAAGACAAACACAATGTAAAAATGTAAAAGCTTATTTAATGGCCATAAATAAATTGATATTATTACCATGTAACCCCCACCCTCCCTTGTCCCACCCCACCATATGATTTCTCTCGCTTTATTTTGATATTATAATTTATACATTATTAATAAGTACCTAGACTAGTTTTTTATAATTCTGTCTTATAAACCTAACAAAGCGGTTAAAAACAAAATAACTTTTCATTTGATTAAAGTGTCAAGCCACAAAGTAAACGGTTTCTTTGATAATTATATACTATTTTATATAAATAATTTTGTAAATTCATAAAACTTCTACTCAATAGTAAATATGTGTACGTTTCCCGTTTTGGTTCAATATGTAGTGTACAGAATCCAAAACTTAAAATGTGAAAATAAAAATCATTTTGTTTTATTTATTAGTCCTTTACCTGATTCAGACCTGGTTAAGCAAAAAATGTTATTTGGTGACGGTTTTGTATTCAAATTACAACAACAACTCGGTAACAAAATGAACGCTGTTCCTTGGTTTCGCTTACGAGTTCGAACGTTTGTACAAGGAGTTTAAACAGAGTTGGGTTGTTAAGTTCATCTCCATATTTGTGACGTACGCTATGTGGTGTCATTTTTAAAATGGATTTAACTAGACAAGGCTAATCTAGTATAAATACATCAATGTGCCAAAATGATACGCATTGAGAACACAACAATATTTCATATTTTCAGTGGAAAATGTTGCTTGTGATGCTTATGATAGAGCCTTAAATAGCCATGCTTTGAACTCGCGACGCCTGGGTGGGAATCTGAAGAATTTGTCTACTCGGCCACTAAATTGATAGTTTTAAAAGTTTCAATTTTAAACAACACACAAATATTTCCGTTTGAGAAAAAACTAAAGGATACTCGTCTAAATGTTGTTAATTTTATTATTTTAAGAAAATACGCTTTTTGGAAGTTATACTTTTAAATATTAAGGCGAAGCTTTATGCTAAATCACTATTTTGATTAATAGATACTTTTAACGAATTGGTGTACATTATGCATACCAAAAAATATGCTTTAGATAAATTGAAGGTTTCCTATCGTTTCGCTTGAGTAGAATACCTCTTAAGAGGAAGCTACAAGCCAAAAATGTGTACATTTTTGGTATACTTTATATTGTAGGTAATAGGCATTAAAATCACTTGACAAACGGAATCTAGAAACGTTCGATTTCGAGCACAAAACTGGTTTTTATTTATTTTGTAAATAATTTCATAAGCAAGCAAAAAAGTTAATCAAGTGAAACTGTCACAGATAATCTAACCTATAATACTGTATTTTTTAAAGTTGTTTTTTTTTTCTGCGTTCATACATTTCTTTTGAAAAAAAAATTTTTTTTAGTAGTTAACATTTATATTTTTTATTGAGTAATTTTTTATTTTATTTGTATTCTACTCACGCGAAACGATAGGAAAACCTTAAATTTATCTGAAGCATATTTTTTGGTATTTATAATGTACACAAATTCCGTATAAAGATTAATCAAAATAGTGATTTGGTATTGAGCTTCGCCTTAAATCAGAGTAACTCCAGAAAATGTGCAAAGTTAAAGTTCCGTGGAATATACATTTCTATTGAAAAAATATTAGTTTATATTATAGTTTACATTTATATTTTTTATTGGGTAATTTATGTTTTTATTTGTATTCTACTTAAGCGAAACGATAGCAAAACCTTCAATTTATCTAAAGCATATTTTTTGATATTCATAATGTACACCAATTGGTTATAAAGATTAATCAAAGTAGTGATTCAGCATTAATCAAGCAAAAACACGGGCATAACTCATAATATGTATTTTTACATGTAAGTAATGTTAGTTGTAAGTCTCTACATATTTATATATGTATGTCATTAAGACAGTAGTTATAGGTCTTAGATGTAAGACACTAGATATAAGTCTTAGATGTAAGTCACTAGTTTTAAGTCAGTAGTTATGAGCCTTAGTCGTAAATCACTAGTTTATAGTCGGTCATTAGTTATTATGAATCCTAGTCATAAACCAGCTGTATTTACTATTCAATAAGTATATTTCGTCGCTGTGAAATCAAACCGGCATATATGCAAAAATGGAGATTTTGAGTTATTGGTGTCAAAAAATTTCTTTTTTTCCCTTCTATTTTTATGTCGAACCGGCATGTCGTATAGTTGAATAAAAATCTGTCAGATGGCGTTGGGCCGGTATGCATTTACGCGTGAATCGCCATTTTTTTTTAGCAGAAGACAGACCTATTCCGCAATACGCCAGTTGCTTCAAAACTTTCAAGGGGGAAATGCGTCCATCATGTAAGTAAAACTGGATTATCTCACAATAGTACATTTTTATTACTACCAAATATGACTTATTGGCAGATAATCCGGTTTGCACTTAACAAAAGCGTTTATAGCAGCCTCAACTAAAACAAACCGGCATATATGCCAAAATGTCTGACCCGGGTAAAATTTCTCCCGGTTAAAAAAATAAATTATAATAGGCAAATTTAAAAAAAAAACTTTAGCAAACTGAAAGATGCGAAACTGCGGTGAGGAATACGAGTCTAAAACCCGTGAAAGAGTGAACCAACGAAGCATGAAGCCTCCTTGCCACAACTGTAAACGCAAGTCATTACTACAGATCTCAAAGTTCTCGGGAGTATATCGATGGTGGAAAATCTATCGTCGATCACAGAGATTATCTAATATAACAGAAAGAAAGGAGTCAAACCTTGCAGGAATCAGCTACTACCAGTACAGAGGTTTTTTCAAGTCATACAAACTTTCACACTGAAGAAAGATCAGTGTGATGTTTGTCTCATTTACGACGGCAACTTTTACTTCAAAACCTCCTACGGATCACATGCCTGGGAGGAGGCGAAGAAAAGGAATAAACGGGCAATGGGAGCGTGAATCCTGTTCTGATGCACGCTTATTCCAAGAGACTATTGATGAGAAGAAGAAAAATGGTATCCTAAAGTTAGTTACCGCCGGGATAATACCGTCAATTCAGATTTCCATAAACGATTGGGAAACTTTGAAGTTACCAGCAAAGGAAAGAGCAGTATTATGTTAATTGTTTATAAAAAAAATTGTGAAGCAATAAATTATTTTTTCATTGACAACAATGTCTTTTTTTATACCTTAAACAGGTTCCAAAAGAAGAAGCCACTGTGACACAAATGCAAATATTACACTGATTTTAAAGCCATACTGGCATATCTGCATTTTACTCTTAATTTAAGCAATTTTCGATTTATTTGCAACTACTACTTCAATAAGCAGTATTCGTCTAAATTTTATTCATTCATAAGGTGGCATTGAGGTGAACCAAACGGACGTAAAAAGGAAAATATCATATGCGAAATCTTTAAAGCGCTCTGGTGAAAAACAAGCATTTTGCAGATATGCCGGTTTGATTTCACAGCGACGATTTGTACAGCGCCCTTGAGGTGATTTTTCACGAAAACGGCGCTATACAAATTAGCCAAATATTATTATTACCTGAATTTGGTCGCCAGCATGCAAGGCGTCTTTAAATAAATTTTAAGTCAACGCAATCCTAAAAATGTTCCTTGTTACAGAAAACACGTTTTAATGTCGAGTTTTTCATTTATATCAGTACACAAAAAAAAAATTATAAACCAGTTCTGCTGTGTAATTATTATAACGCGTGACAGCTGTGTCGCATTCTGAAGGCATTATCAAACTGTGTTGAAACCACTTACAGATATGTTAAGGTATGTTATTTCCATATAGTTAAATACATTATAAATTAATGAAAAACAAATTGATTTCATTTTTATTACCTTATTGATTTCCGAGTAAAATATCGGAAAATTATTAATGGATATTCACAATTACCCTATTGTTGTATTGTATATATTTAACTAAATATCGTAAAAGTAAGGTGTTTTCAAGTGAATAATTTCATAATTAAATTAAATCAACCGAACTATAATAACATCACTGCTTTTGCGCGTCTATATATATAGAAAAAATATAAAAATGAATTTTTGTTTGTTTTGTTTTTTTTTTGTCTGTCTCCTATAGACTCAAAAATTACAGGACTTATTTCGCTGAAAATTTCAAAGAGTGGTTAAATGGTAGAAGAAGTCAGGGACGCCTGTGAAAGACTTTATCACATTATCTCTGCACTGGAAAGAGATACGTAGTCGACTCGATATAATCTACTTTTTTAATAGTAATACTATGTAAACAGTGGTGTTCGAGGAACGAACAAGGGTTGGGATAGCCGTATTTTGAAGGGCTATTCCACACAGATAAAGCATGGATAAAGCCTATGGCTTATGACAGGCGAATACGATAACACAATTTGTAAGGTTAATTCACAGTCAGCTTACTGGGTGGCGAACGAAATCTGCATCTCGAGAATCATCTGTCAGCACTGGAACGGTGATAGTTGTACGGTAGCATTCGTTATGTTGAATTGGATTGCGATAGTTGAGATAAAATACGTTTAAGGGATTATTCCGATAAATAACCGGCGAGAGTACACACATTGGTTTTGACAAGACGAACGTTTCGATGCGATTTTACGGCTCACGGCACTCCGTGATTATAGTTGACGTGTGTGAATTCAAACTGTACAGTTCAAATTCTGACCATACTATTTGTCAGCACACGGCCTGTCAAAAGCAAATCGGCGTGACGGAACAAGTGGTGAACGGTAGAAATAGTAGGGGACGCCCGAAGAAGACATGAATCAAATAATTATTTGTGATAAAATAAGAAGTAAGTAATGACCGTGAAGAGGAGTAAGGAGAATATACTCGTGACATGAAAGTAATGGTTGAAGAAATCGGGAATGCCCAAGAAAGACATGGCAAAATCAAATGAATCAAATACTTATTTGTGGTAAAATGTGGTGTTTGCGATGAACAAAAAAGGGGTATAAGGAGAATGTACGACGTGGAAGTGAATGGGAGGAAAAGTTGAGGATGCCCAAGGAACACATCGCATGTTCGAGTGAACCAAAAACTTATTACAATACAATAATGTTATTTCCACATTAAAAATGCACCCAGTCTTCAGGTAGGTACACTTGGATTCTCAACCTCAAAACTTTACCCCAAGCCATTCATAACCCCGAGCAACGCCGGGTATACGTTAGCTAGTAAAACATAAAATTTAACTAATGTCTGATAAATAATACGTGAGAGATATCATCTATTCAAGATTATGAATAAAGCGGTTGTTTATTTTAGAAATATGTACGGTTCATCACATATTGTGGGAAAATCAATCGGGCCCTACATTATTGAATAGAAATTATGTTGTAATATTCAAATAAAGACACATCGACGTTTTAAATTATTATTAGTAAATACATAATTGTGGAAAAGTAATCAAACATATGACACAACAAACATATTGTCACTTCATGGCGCCATCACAACACGATATAAATCCGATAAAAAAGGAAAACTTAATGATATCTATCTTCTATATACGAGTATATAAAAATCTCGTGTCACGGTGTTTGTGGTCGCACTCCTCCGAAACGGCTCGACCGATTTTTATTGAATTTTATGTATAATTGTTCGGTATGAGAATAGGTTTTAAAGTATATTTCATACCGTTAGGTGAATACAATGTCCCTATCCAGAATTTTTTTGACACAAGTTTTTTTTTGTATTATTTTATTATTTGGTATAAAAAAATATCAATAATTTTAAATTATCACCCTCCTACCCCCACCCTACCATTTTTTAATCGTGATTTTATTATTTAAGTATGAAAAAAATTTACCGTCGTTCATATTTCAAAGAGAACGAAATTATTTACGTTGTTAAATAACAGATCGCGCTGCGTTCGCCTCATCGAACATTTATCCACACATGCGCAAGTCATTCACGAGAAGCGTCGCGACAGTTTGACATTTCATCACCACGCAGTGCGTGCATAATTTTGTACGATTTATTTTAATTTATCTATTTGTGTGCGTGTATTACAGTGAACAATGCCAGCAAGACGCAAGGGTGCCCATTTGGGCCGTCGAACGAATAAAGCAAGAAACATGTGAAATAGTAGAGCAGAAAGAACAGACATACAAATCTAACAAGATACCGAGAATGTGAGTGTGAGCATGTCGCAATTGTGTAAATCTCAATCACAGGAGGCACGAGCTGAACGAAATAATTTTTTTTTTGCTTAAATTTCGGCACACCATGTTTTTCACATGGACGATTATAATTGGCATGTTCTCGCGTGGGCAAACCATCGAGCTTATTTGTTTTAGATAACGACGGACTGACAAAAAATATTGCACTCTATTGCTCTTCGAAATCAATATTGATTTTCTTCATTTCATTTTCCTACTTAAGGATAAAAAATAAATTGATTTTTTTCACATTTCATTTAACTTTTAAAAGATCGAACAATGAATATGTCCGTTACTTTAATGAAATACACTGAATTGAGAAAATTAATATTTTGTGTTTTTTTGCTTTTATCGGCGGTCATCGTCTTCAACGCTCCATTCATCTTTCTGCCATAGATCCCATCCCCACACAATTACAATACATTCGTTATTTTTTATTTAACAACCGAAATATTCACTATAAATAATTTACATGGCAGAACAACGTTTGCAGGGTCAGCTAGTAAATAATTGATCCGAGCTCTCATCTGCCTACCCTTTTACTGAGCTAACCAATTTATAACTCTGGTTCAACTCCATGTGTTAAATGGTTACCCAACACCTGGAGTTGAACCAGGGTTATAAATTGGTTAGCTCAGTAAAAGGGTAGGCAGATGAGAGCTCGGATCAATCAGAGGTGGGGAACTTCTTAATTCATCTCTTCGTCCATCGGTCAGGGATTGGGGCAGGTTAACACAATAATCACTCATGAGTAAAAGGCACAGGTATATTTAACATCCTCTAAAGAAACACATGGTTGAATTGAAATCTCTACTCTCTCTCTCTAGGACGACCGGGTGAAACGGGGATTTTACATGAAGTTAACGATTTGAACACAATAAAAGGGTATGCCGAAGAAGCTTACTGGTTTCCAGGGTTCTGATGAGGGGTTGGCATGACGTAACGAGCTGGAAATAGCCCGCGCTTCCGAGGGGAGCAGCGGTAGATTTGGCATCGTTACGCACAAGGAATTTACCGGAAGTGAGGCTCCGACGAGTAAAGCTGGAGTTGTGTTGTCGGCACATGTTTGTGACTTGGCTGCGCGTGATATTAGTTTAAAACTGGAACAAGATCGCGTCTAATGGCGTGTAATGCGTGCCATGTTTGCGAGCGTGGCCGTTTGTTCCGCGCAACGAGGTAGTGTTTGAACTCGACGTGTGCCCGGGACCAGAGGGGAATTTGAACTGAGGAGCGCGGCGGGTTGCGACAAGCTTGTCCGAGCGGTCACTGTGGGTGGTCTGTCACGTGCACTGAACACGCCGCGGCCATCTGGCATGAGTAGGGTGACCAAAGCAGTATGGTAACCATCCTTTTAATTTGTAGGGAGACTGTATTACGTAACACCAATAAAAGCACGAAACATACACAAATATAAAATAAATGGAAATTAATATTAAACACAATCTCTTTGATATGTTTTTGAATTTAAACATCTCTGAAGTCTGAAGTAGTATGAAGCATGAAATTTCGACGATTCGTTACAGACCTTTTTTACGTTTGTAAAACCTTTTTAGCTGGACTTGTAGTATATGGAGAGATTCATTTGAAAATTTTGCATCAAATGTATACATGCAATTTAAAATTGCTTTTTTTCTTTCTCTTTTCTTATATAATATACACATTTAAATGCAACTTTATATCTACCACGTACATAACTAAACATTAACTCTTGTTATATCTGTGAGGTAAATAAATCACGTAAAAGCCCATTCGGGCGTTCATAATTAATATGAAAATACATAATGAGTAAAACGTCATGGACATTAAAAATTAATAGAAAAACACCATCCTTGATTATGTATTACCTTTTCTTAATGATTTAATTGTCCCCGACACGTTTATAGTAACAAATTCATTCTATTTATTCGCGAAAGTTTTATTTACGATTTTTAACATAGTTCAGTTCAGTTTAACGGACTCAGGAAACACATAGTTACCTGAGTCCGACACAATTATTATGCTAATACGAACATTTATAAATCATTTTTAAATTAATTTAAATTTCAAATTGTTAATATTTTCTGCTAATTTAAATTCCACTGGTAATTCGCCAAATATCTTCTTTGCCCCGTGCATCGACTTTTGACTGTTTTTTTTTATTCTTCACTAGCTGACGTGTACCCGGCGTTACTCGTCTTTTCTCTACTTTCAGTAAATATAATATCCGTGAAATATACATAAGCCTTCCGAAGTAACTCTGTAAATGATAGTGAAAACCCTATCAAACTCCGTTGCATAGTTTAGAAGAACTAAGCGCACAAACATACAGACGCGGATAGTGACTTTGTTTTATACTATCTAGAGATACCAATGTATTGTCAGGATTACGAATTCATAAACCTATGTATATAAATTTCGACTACCATAATACGGGCATGTGTCTAGTGTGGTAGTCGAAAAGCATGTAAAAACTGTACACATTAATATTTCATGAAAAAGAAAAAAAAAAAAAAAAAAAAAAAAATTTAAGTTTAAAAGGCCTGTAACCCCATATTAAGTTAATTATGATCTGGGATGTTTCGGGAAGTTACCGGACGTTCCAGACTATTCTAGAACATTCCACAACATTAAAAAATGTTCGGGGATGTTCTGGAATGTTGTGGAATGCTCTCGAATACTCTCGAATGTTCCTTACTGTTCTAGAAATTTCTAGAGGGTGAAACTTCCAGCCCTTATATCTTCAAAAGCACAACCTTCAGGTAAAAATTGATAGAGGGCTACCACACCATATAACACCCTTGATCGTACCGGGACTTGTTTCTGAGTTTTAGCGGCACGCACATTGTACACTTACTTTTATAATATATATTGATAACAAGCACTTGTTAAACTGCCAAAGCAGTTTTTCAGCAGGTCAATTAGAAATTCAATTGATGTTTGATCAATAATTTTGAGGATTAAAATAAAAAAGATATTTAATTCCCTAAAAATATTCTTGATTTTTCCATATCTATTTATCTTCAATATGATTGTAATAGCTCTATTTTATAGTAATGTCATTTGCATCACAATAACATCGTTGGTTAAGAAAATAATGCTTTAATTATATACACGTTAATACGTGTATATAATTAATTGAGTTGTATACATTTGTACGGAAAACTGTGTTTAGGAAGTTTCGTATTTTTAAATAACTTCAACATACCTTTGAGACTTACACGACATACAGTGCTATTCCATAGGCTTAATTATAAAACAAATGCAGCATCTAATTCGCCAATTAACCGAGCTCTTCATACTCTAAATAATATTTATCTAAACTCTAACATTGACATCGGATTAACTGCGCAAATTCAAACGAGGCATCATGTCAATAATTTAAACTGTTCAATGCGCATACACACAGGCACACACACACACAAACACACAAACACTCACACATACATTACACACACTCCTATATACTACACACGTCACCTAGTAATTACGGAATAAACATACCACTTAGCAGACATTACAAGGAAACATATCATAGGTACTCAACATGAAGTATCTTATTCCTGTATATTGTTTCATCTCTTTAAAACATGTAATGTTTGGTTCAATAATATAAAATAAAATATAAATAAACAGTGAGATTTTTTACATCTTTTTTATAATTTTTTCTGTGTTTTGAGAAAAAGTAATTTTGGAGTCCAGTATTACTCGGACAATGTAAATATATGTAAATTTTTTTGTACAAAGTTGAAATTACTTGGAAAAGTAGGTTGGGATACGATAGGTGGTCTTTATGTCGGAAACATTTTGGAAACATGACATAACCCAACCAAAAGTGTTAATTTAATCAAGAATTATGTTAATTTTTATGTTGAAAATGTTTGTAGTAATTTAATAAGTCTTTGAATATTGTTAACACGTCGCCTAGCAAAAATCACTTTCTTTTTTGTATGTAAAATACTCCTCTCATAAACACGGGTTACTTAAGCTCACCTAATGGATTAGTAAAAAAATTAGGAAAATACATAATATAGTTTTGCACAGTGTTATAATTTAAAATGTTATGTTATTTTGTAATAAATAAATAAAAAAATTATATAAAGTACACCGAGAAAACCATTGATAGAAAATATAATATGCACACAATAAAACATGATGCTTACTCGAATCAGGAAAAAAGTTTAATTTGTTGCTAACTATGTACTTACTCTACTGGAATACTTTGCTGATTGAAGTAGTAGAAATAAGTCACAAATTCTAGGTATGCTTTGACGGACTCCAAAGACATCGATAAAACACACTTATCTAAATCGTGAACGAATATCGTGTTGCATTCTCTATTTGAAGAGGCGTAAATGTATAACATGTCCATAGTAAAAATAAAAGTGTCATGAAATACCTATTATTGAAAAAAACTGATGGTTGTAATAAACAAATCTAGGTAAATACCTATGAGGCTATAAGAATCAAGGTTATAGAGAAAAAAATTACAAAAGTTTTAAGCCAGAAATCTCACTATGAAAATGTGGAATGAATCCTCTTGAGACCATCTTTCTTAGCATAAATCCAATTTAAGTTAATTCGTTGACATTGTGACTTCGTAATTGCATCTGACATTTCGACTCCAAGGTCCGGGTTTTTGCTATAAACCTTTTTTTTTCACAAATGTTCTTTGGAGAATTTTTTCATTACATTCTTTCGAGACCATCATTTCTAGTACAAGTATGTCCAAGATATCAATCCGTTAGATATTCGGAATTTGTTGTATATAATTTAGATCCAGCGTCCAGTGAATGTGTTTTTTTAGTACATTGTGGTAACACTCGATGGGATTGTCAAATCATTTCTGCTACAGCTGCTATCTGGTTTCATATGTGTGTTCGATTTTACTAATAATATATTTTGTGCACATTAATTAATTATGACTTTTTATTGAAACTTCGCACGTTTAGAGCATTAAAATCTTTAAACATGGATCAATTCACCAGGATTCCTGAAATGTATATTAGTGATGACTCTGACTACCCACTACGAACTGCTTTCTGTGCCTTTAGTGGTGGGTTAATTACTGTAGCTCCTGATCCCCCCAGCCAATAATACTGTAGGTTAGTTAGATGAAATTATGCTGCCCATAATACTGTAGGTTAGTTAGATGAAGTTACGCTGCCCATAATACTGTAGGTTAGTTAGATGAAGTTATGCTGCCCATAATACTGTAGGTTAGTTAGATGAAGTTACGCTGCCCATAATACTGTAGGTTAGTTAGATGAAGTTACGCAGCCCAGAATGTATTTGTCTTAAATTCATATTATTCAAAAATATTCTTAAAGCATCGATATGTATAATGTAAATACATTAGTTTTTAAAGATTTTCAATCTACAAATACATCTAAATTTAATTTAACAATGTTAACACGGTCCAGTGCATCACAGATCACAGGAACAAAGACCTATGCAATTAGATTTTTTTGTTTAATTTTTTAATTGAATAATGAAGTGTGGGCAATTTGGAGAGATATTTTAAATCATTTTTTGGAATTATTTCATAAGCTAACTTAGTAGTTTCACGCTCTAACAAAAGATGTATCGCATCTCTTCCGACTTATTCGTAATTGAAATTCCATGAGCCGAAATTATTGAAATATTTTTTCTTACAAATCGTGTGTTTACATATTAAAAAATTCATGTTATAATTTAATTTTAGAGTAGTGCTTATCAACTAGGCCAATATAAAATATTATGGAAGTCATAATATTTTATATTGCTCCAAGTAGGTACAACAAACGGCAATTTTAAAGTAAATAAAAAGCAAAATTCACGCTTTATAAATTTTACAACTTTTTAATAATTATTTCATGAATCCTAAAAATATGCAATAAATGATCAAACCAATCTCCAAGTGATTATATAGCAGAACGCTCCAATGGCTAAAACTATTTTTTCTACATGGTGTTTTGTTCAACAACACATTTTATTTATTTATTCTTGGAATAACTTAATGAGTAAAACCTCAAATTTTAATATTAAATTATTGAAGACAATAATTTCGATTCTTAAACAAACATTCGAACAGAAAAATCAGAAAAAGATACGATCGCATCTAGAAAACTTAAATTAAATCTTCTAATTAATAGAAGATTGCATTCCACTCAAGTAGGTATTTGTTCCTGTGACCTGTGATGCACTAGACCGTGTTCACATTGTTAAATTAAATTTAGATGTATTTGTAGATTGAAAATCTTTAAAAACTAATGTACATGTCGATGCTTTAAGAAATGTTTTGAATAATATAAATTTAAGACAAATACATTCTGGGCTGCGTAATTTCATCTAACTAACCTACATTATTCTGGGCTGTGTAACTTCATCTAACTAACCTACAGTATTCTGGGCTGCGTAACTTCATCTAACTAACCTACAGTATTATGGGCTGTGTAACTTCATCTAAGTAACCTCCTCCCAGAAAATATTAAACTGAGTCAAACACAGAAAGAGTTTAAAATTTTTTTTAAAATTTGGATTTATTCAAATGATCGAGCATATACTGGTGCCCTCAATCAAACAGTTATTATAGTATGTATGGTGATAAAACTTGCAGTGTTTGTATTGTGTATATGCAAACAATAATGTAACCTAACCAAACGCCTTGTCATTGATAGTTATTATAGTATGTTTTGTGTATATATAAATATACAAATATATAAATATACAATTCATATATAAAAATATCTTTAATCCCATATTGCAAGAACGGTTCCATGATAACTCAACACAGTGACTATTCAACACACCTTTAAAAACTGATATAAAGTCGTTAAAAACGATGAAAAAAATAATTTAAACCTAACCTAACCTACTTAACCCAGTTAATAAAGTTTTAGTTTCATCACTTTCCATGACTTTATATAACTTTTTAAAGATGTGATGAATTATCATTTTGATGATTTATCCGGTCACCAGCAAGAACACTTGGATAAGCAGGTAACGACTTTCTGACATTCCCATTTAAAAAAAAAATTAAATAGAGAACCTTAGAGTGAAAGAAATATTTTCATTGCATTTGTCAAATAATGCTGTAGTCATAACTGTCAGAACGGCAGAACTTTGTATCGTTATACAACTATACATAAACAATAAAATGTCGTGGTCGCATTTAAATAGGCTACGAAAAGCGTGTTTGATGAGAAGAAGAAAGAATTCGTATGAAAAAGAAAAGAGACGTTCCATTAAAATAGCCCACGGAGAAGAAGTTGAAGAGATCGGATGTTGTGAAAAATTTATAAACTCACTGCCGCGAAAAAAAACATATATTTGTTTGGCAAAGTGTTGGAGAAAGCTTAAGTATCCGCGAAGATTTGTATGCTTTTTCGTTATAGGTATCCTGTTCTTTCTGTTCGGTGTTTTGCTGTCGTATCTCTTCTTTGCCTTGTTGTTTTTCCAGCTCCATGTGTCGATCCATCTAACCACGCTGATTTGTTTACTCTTCGGGCTTGTTCTCAGTTTGGGATTGGCGTTCAACTCTAAAATAAGGTATATATTTATCCGTGGGTAACAGAGTACACTTTGTATAAGTTAGATAACAATGAGAAACAATTGTTATAGTAACCGGTAAAGGAATATTATTCATTTTATCAGTAATAATTAGGAGATCGCGGGTTCGAATCCCGGCGTGCTCAAGAAACTTTGGTAATTATTCGGAATCGCTGGACACGGATAGTACGAAATATTTTTAAATAAAACCTTCTGATTTACCTTAATTACTATAAAGGGACTTTTATTTGATTAATTTGTCATTTCACATATTATTCATTATTTTTTTGTCTATTTGCGGCACGTTCCAGAGTAGGAGATACTCTCAGTATCGCCCTGATGAAAGACCATCAATCAGAATTGAAACAATGCTTGAAATGGCTTTATTTATTTATCTATACTGGGTTTTTACAGATGTTCTCACTTACGTGAGAACTATCCAGTTACAAAAACTTTGGTTAAAAAAAGTTAAGTTACAGACAAAATCTACAAATCACATTCATATAGGTAAAAATGGAATTAAATACAGGTTACGTACAATTAATAAACCAAACAATGACAAATTATACTAGGAGAGTTACAGTGATACATAATATAATTATCTGAACATATTATTAAGCAGCAGCAGAACACTATTTTTTAATCTGTACAGATTATCGACGAAAATATCTACTTCAGCACACTCAATCTTATTATACAGTGGACACATTTGGGTCAGAGGGTTAAAATAGGCGATCTTATTTTTAATTATTGAAGAAAATATTAGCCTGCCTTGTCGGGACACCGCTCTACCACTGAGCTAATGGGACCCTATCCGCTTCGGTCACATTTAACTGTATCATACTTCGAATAAGAACTACAAACATTGTCTTCATTTTTTCACCGCACATTTTATCAGTTAAATCATCAGCAAGCAAGGGTCCTGGGTTCGAGTCCTAGATGTGACCGTATCCTTTTCTGATTTTTCTGTTTCACATTTTCGTCAAGAAATCGCTAATATTGTCTTCAATAATTAAATATTACAATTTGAGGTTTTACTCAATAAAGTTATTCCAAAAAATAGATATTATTTTTGAATATATTCGGGTGAAAAATGCTTTGACCGTGTTTGGTGACCAGGTCTCAATAGCCAGATACTTCACCACCTTTCACTCTCCATAACCTTCAGCCTCATAACTTCCTCAAATGAGGAAGCCATAGTCCCACTAGCTACAGACGATTGGGAGCAGATTTGAACCTTTTGCGGTTTCACATAAACAAAAAATGTTAAAATAGTACAACACCACGAAAAGAGAAATTACACTGTAAAATAAAAATAAATTATATTAGTAGTGATGAACTAATTCTGCAAAACCTAAATCTTTCTCCGTCAGAAGACTGTTGGAAAAAAATTACATCATTTGTTTAAAAAAAATATTATTATTATTCACCTAATTTACTCATCCCTTTCAATATCCCCTCCCGTAGAATCAGAAATAATGTTATTAATTGTATTATTGATTCACCTACTTTACTACAACTCATCCCTTTCAATACCCCCTCCCGAAGAATCAGAAATAATGTTATTAATTGTATTATTGATTCACCTACTTTACTACAACTCATCCCTTTCAATATCCCCTCCCGAAGAATCAGAAATAATGTTATTAATTGTATTATTGATTCACCTACTTTACTACAACTCATCCCTTTCAATACCCCCTCCCGAAGAATCAGAAATAATGTTATTAATTGTATTATTGATTCACCTACTTTACTACAACTCATCCCTTTCAATATCCCCTCCCGAAGAATCAGAAATAATGTTATTAATTGTATTATTGATTCACCTACTTTACTACAACTCATCCCTTTCAATACCCCCTCCCGAAGAATCAGAAATAATGTTATTAATTGTATTATTGATTCACCTACTTTACTACAACTCATCCCTTTCAATATCCCCTCCCGAAGAATCAGAAATAATGTTATTAATTGTATTATTGATTCACCTACTTTACTACAACTCATCCCTTTCAATACCCCCTCCCGAAGAATCAGAAATAATGTTATTAATTGTATTTTGATTCACCTACTTTACTACAACTCATCCCTTTCAATATCCCCTCCCGAAGAATCAGAAATAATGTTATTAATTGTATTATTGATTCACCTACTTTACTACAACTCATCCCTTTCAATACCCCCTCCCGAAGAATCAGAAATAATGTTATTAATTGTATTATTGATTCACCTACTTTACTACAACTCATCCCTTTCAATATCCCCTCCCGAAGAATCAGAAATAATGTTATTAATTGTATTATTGATTCACCTATTTTACTACAACTCATCCCTTTTAATATCACCTCCCGTAGATGATTCAATATCACCTGATTTTATTTTTAACATTTTTTTTTGTATTGATTATTTATTACAAAGGGGTGAAGCCTTATTAATGTTTTCGTTAAAAAGCTGAACGGGAGTTTAGCTCAAAGTCAAAATGCCAACGTTTGGTTGCACACTTGAAATTTTATAGCTCTCAACAGATTTGGCTAAAAAATGCAGTAGGGGAGGTTAGTTGGGAGATGAACTCGAATTTTATTTTAAAGTACACAATTTTAGCGGAGTTCTTTAATTCCTTGAATTTTTCAGTTAGTGGGAGTTAGAAAATTAAATATAAATTAATAGTAAATTTTAGCACGCATTCTAATTGATTTTGTGTGTACTGTCCTTTAGTCTTATAATTTAAATTTAAATTTCGTGTTACTGATTTTATTAATTGGACGTAAGTCCGTTGATTAATTACTAAATATGATCATGATCTGCTGGAAAGGTAGACGTACACATCAACGTCATCTTATAGCCATTCTGTCAACTCACAAGGAAGGCAACCTTTCTCCAATACCTTTTGGCAATTTTATGATTATACTCATTACACAGTAATGCCTGCTTTAAATAAAGACAGTGGCCTCAATGTCGAAAACGACTGGGTTTAATTATAAATGTAATGATATTATTCCAGGTGCTACATGTGCCTAGTGGTCCCCCAGCTGTGCTCTAAGAAAGGACGCACGGCCATGATAGCCTACGCCTATATGCTCATACTGACGGGTCCCACCCTCAACACCCTCAGGAACATCGGCAGGGTAGCGGAGGCCTTGCTCTGCAATGAGGTAACTCAATATCTCACTTCGAACTAGTGAATATTCTTATTTAAATATGCTGTACAGTAGTGAATCGCGGAACGGACAGACACGGGGTGAATGTAGACTGAATGTCGTAGAAGTTACTTACAACCCTCGTCATATTTTTTGATTCCTTGCCATCATTTAAGAAAAAAAATTACCGGTAACTTAATCAACGCGTATTCACGACGCTAACACTATTGAGAGACAGGCACACATACACGTTCAAATTATGAGCGTCGGCCCCAGGGACCGATTTTCATTGTATATTTAAACATTAACCCACGCAGGAGGCCCCGATAGGAAATAAGTTCCCTTTAAGAGGAAGCTACAAGCCAAAAATGTGTATATTCTTGGTATACCTTATATTGTAACAAGGAGTCTAGAATGGTTCGATTTCAAGCACAAAACTGGTTTTTATTTATTTTGTAAATAATTCTATAAGAAAGCAAAAAAGTTAATCAAGTGAATCTGTGACAGACAATCTTAGCTATATAAAGTGTTTTTTAAAAGTTGTTTTCTTTACGCGTTCATACATTACATTTGTAAAAATATATTTTTTTAGTAGTTTACATTTATATTTTTTATTGAGTAGTTTATTTTTTTATTTATATTCTACTCAAGAGAAATGTTAGGAAAACCTTCAATTTATCTAAAGCATATTTTTTAGTATTCATAATGTACACCAATTCGTTATAAAGATTAATCAAAATAGTGATTTGGCATTAAGCTCCGCTTTAAGGCAGAATTATTATTATTTATTTATTTGGTACATTATTTTGTTACAATTTATGTTTTCCAGTAATGTAGGCCTCACTGGGTGGCTTGCCCGTGCTGAGGCCTTCATTTTATAATATGAAAATCTAGTCTACATATTACATTTAAAGAGAAGATAGTAAATTTGAAAAGAAAATAATAAATTTAAAATTAAAAATAAAAATACATAATAATACATTTAAAATTAAAAAATAATACAATGAAAATAATCTTGTGTGTTTGTGAGTGATGTGTGTTTATGTTGGTTTTGTGTGTTACGTGTAGGTTTTATTTTTATTTTATGCTATGACATTTTGGTAATATTGTCTTTTTTGTTGTTTAATCCATTTTGTAATTTTGTGTGTGTAATTATTTTTATTTTCCTCAATTTTAATTTCAATTTTTAGACTGTTGAAAGCTTTTATAGCATGGTATTGGTAGTGTCTTTGTCCAAAGGTTGAATTTACTGTTGGAGTTTTAATGTTTTCTTTGTACGCTTGTCTAACTGGTCTGTTAGTGTTATTTTGTGTATGTTGAAATTTATTTTTTTTGTTAAAAATGTAGTTTAGTAGTGTTTTAACGTATAATTGGCGTATATAATATGTATAGAAATGTATATAATACGTATAGAATATGTCATCTTTGGGGATGCTATGAAAATGGTACGCATTGAGGACACAGGTTTATGTATTATTACAAATAATACATAAAACCTTCCGGTTATTTTCCAAAATGATACACATTGAAGATACAGACTCCGAATTTGTTTTATGTAAGTGGAAAATGATGCTTTTTGCAATGATATGGAGACTTATCTAGCAGTGATTCGAACTCGCGGCGTCTGGGTGGGAATCGGCTACTAGTCGGTTAAGATAATATGTTTTAAAGGTTCATGTTGTACATAATTCTAAAATATGTCCGTTTAAGAAAATACTCAAGAATTTTCGTCTCAATATTGTAGGAATTCTGACTCTCCGAAAAGTAGAAATCCAAAGCATTTCTTGGTTTGACCTTCGACCTAGAAAATTTAGGGCTTTAGCGAACTAAAAAAATATGTTAATCTATACACAATTCAAAATGAAAATTGAGATATTTAGAATCTATTTAATTTTAACTTTTGAATATGTTCTCATTTCTTCAAAATACGATTCAAGGCCTCAGACGAGGCCCTGTTCATTAACTCGTGCAACGCCGGGTACACGTCTTCTTGTATGTAAAGATTTCTAGTTTAATCCTGACTACTTCATTGTTCCTTCCCTGAAAGCTCTATAAAATTTAAGCTGCACCCCCTCCCTAGCTTGGAAGCTGGCGACGACACACACTTATACTTACACACCACGTACATGTCAAATCATTCCGTACAGATATTTTTTATCACCGTATAATCACCCACTATAATCACCCACCAAATATTTCATACAGATATGTCATTGGTACAAATCCTTGTATTAATTTCTAAAACCACTCTTCTTTACCACTCATTTTATCTTTGGATTAAAATAAGTAGTTAAATTCTTATGGCACGAGTGGAATAAAACCGTGTGGTACAACCAAATTTAGAGTTTGGAGATATAAACGCAATATCAGGCCGATGTAAAGTTGACATGAACAGGAGAAGGTGTTAAAAGAATATTAGACGTGCAAGTAAATATAAGAAGTAGACGAGGAAGCCCTAGGAATAATACAGTCAATTGAACCAAACGCTTTAGTTGTACAAAGAGAGGCCGTATAAAATTGGTTTCTTGCACGTAAGGCTACACGAGACAATATTTTTAAGTTTGCCTGGACCAGAGGGGGACAAGTATATGTACGCAAAGACGTTGGGACGCCCTTTATACTTATCAATGAAAAAACCAAAAACCTTTTATCTCCCTCACCAAATAACTTATAATCAATCTTCATCCTTTGGTATACTTTTATTTTACTTGATTCTCCTGTATATTATTATATATTCATCTATATATTACTTGATACTCTCTGTTACAAAAAACATATTATTGGATTTTTCTAGCCCAAAGACATTTAACAAAAGCATGTACCCCATCATTGTTTTTAATCGATCAAATAACTTAATACAATCACCTCTTTCCAGTAATCTAGTTTTCTTATCATGTAAAAAATGTGTTATTGTAATTGCATCAAAACCATTACAACTTACTATGCTTTATACAAACACTAAAAATGGAAGAAATAGTTGATCAATTGGAAAATTTGTCCATAATTCCATGTACAGAGACAAACAGTCCTCTCGAAGTCCAAAAAATATTAACTCAACCTGCCCTAAAAATTTTCTCTATGAATATCAGAAGCATAAACCGTAACTTCAACGAACTATTGTTAGTTCTCACAGATCTAAATTCAGACTTTGACATACTCATTTTAAGTGAATGCTGGATCAATGAAAATTACATTCCAAAAAACATAACAAACTACACACACTACAACACACAGAATAACCTAACACAGAACGAGGGAGTTATCGTATTCCTCAAAAATCATATATCTCACTCAGTGAACGAAATCATAATCAACGACTCTAATTGTCTCAAAATTGAAATAGATAACCATGTAACTATATTTTCTATATATCGATCACCAAGCACATCTAACATAACCCCATTTCTAAACTCACTTAATCAATCTCTATCATGTGTGAAAAATTGTGACAATATCCTTATTATCGGTGATCTCAATATAAATATAATTAATTGCACACATCCTCAAGTCACTGAATATATAAACCTACTAACACTACAAGGATTCGTCCCAGCCATTACAGCACCTACCAGGATATCTGGCTCGTCGGTGAGTTGTATTGATCATGTATTTTCAAAATGTAAATTAAAAAACAGATCTCTTGTATACCAGTGCACTGTCACAGACCACTACGCTACCATAACATCTCTGTCTCATAAAATACATAAACCACCGCAACACGTAATCACACAAAAGAAAATATCTTACAATACACTTTATGACCTGGTCTCTCAGGAAACTTGGTTAAATGTTTACAAACAGAGTGATCCCAGTCTGGCCTGCAAATCTCTTGTTGACACACTACATATCCATCTAACCAACGCTACATCAGACAAAACTCACAAAACTAAACACCATGATTCTAAACTTAAGCCTTGGATAACTTTTGGTATCCTACACTCTATTCGTAAGCGCGATAAACTCCACGCACTCTGCAAAAAATATCCCAACGACTATGAATCTCACCTGTTCTACAAGAAATACAGAAATGTTTGCAAAAAAATTACTTTAAAGGCCAGAGAAGATTACTACAAAAAACAAATAAATAACGCAGAGAATGACAAGAAAAAAATATGGAATATCATTAAAGACATATCTTACACTAAAGTAACGACAACACCCATAAACAAGATTAACGTTGATGGTCAACTACTAACAAACACAGGTAATGAATCTGAAAAAATCGCAGATCATTTCAATGAGTTTTTCACCACAATTGGTTCTAACCTTTCCAATCTTATCCTGGCAAAAAATAGTGTTTCGGAACATGAACTTGCAAACGAAATATCCCTGACTCCCCTGAGATATAGTCCTTTCCTTTTCACCCCCACCACAGAATTAGAAATTATAGAAATCATATCAACTTTAAAAAATACTCACTCAACAGGAATAGATGAAATCTCTACTAAACTTACAAAACATTTAAAAATACTTATAGCCAAGCCTCTAGAGCATATTATAAACCTTAGCCTCCAATCCGGTATATTCCCAAACTCTCTTAAGCATGCCTCAATTATCCCTATTTACAAATCAGGTGACAGATCTTCCCGAAATAGTTACAGGCCAATATCTTTACTGAGTACAATCTCCAAAATCATTGAAAAAATAGTAAAACTAAAACTGGTTAAGTTCCTTGAGGAAAATAAAATCCTTTCAAATAACCAGTATGGCTTTCGCAAAAACCGTAGTACTGATGATGCAATTGCAACCTTCACCAAACTGATATCCGATAACCTTGATAAGGGTAATAAACCTCTTGCTGTCTTTCTAGACTTATCTAAAGCCTTTGATACTATTTCACATCACATTCTCCTAAAAAAACTGCAACAGATTGGGATAGAAGGTACTGCCCTAAATTGGTTTAAAGGCTACCTTACACAAAGATCGCAAACAACTGTTATTCACTCAAACCGAGCATATAGAAGTAAATGTCTATCTATCTCCTACGGTGTGCCCCAAGGAAGTGTTCTAGGTCCGCTCCTATTTCTCATATATATGAACTCACTATTGAAACTGGACATTGATGGCAATATAATATCTTTTGCTGATGATACGGTTATCATATTCTCTAGCAAAACATGGAAGACATCAATAGAGAAGGCAAATTATGGTATTAACAAAATTAAAAAATGGCTAGACTCCAACCTCCTCACCCTAAATGTACAAAAAACACAATGCATACACTTTTCAATCCGTAAATTCACACTCCCAGAAAACCTTCCCTAATTAATCATTCACACTTGCTCACAAAATCTAAACACATCTCCACTATCACCCAATAATTGCTGCTCATGCCCAAATCTTAAACCATCAAATGAAATAAAATACCTAGGAGTCATTATAGATAACCAATTACGCTGGGAGGCCCATATTAACTCCATAACTAAGAGACTCCGTAAGTTATGCCATATTTTTTATTCTCTACGATCAATCCTTGATATAAACACTCTAAGAACTGTATATTTTGCTCTATTTCAATCGATAGCAACGTATCGCATTATAGGATGGGGAGGTTGTGCAGCATCCATCCTCTACCCTCTAGTGACCGTTCAAAAACTTTTGCTAAGGGTCATCTTCAAATGTTCCCCCTCTCATCCATCAGAGCCACTCTTCAAGAAACTCACAGCCCTTGATATTCGCCAACTGTATATCAAGATAGCTCTTATCCATATCTGGAAAAATGGATTGATAAACTCTACACAAACGGACATACATACACGCTACTCAAAGCACGGAAAATGCATAATTCCTGTAACAAAAACCACTTTTTCACAAAGGCAATACTCATACATCGCACCTAAAATATTCAACACGTTAAAAAACGACATCAAAACATCAAAAAAACTTACTCACTTTGCAACCGGTGTGCATAAATGGATATCTGAAAAGGGGCGAAATTTCTTTAAGGAACATATGAACCTATATCACCAGTAAATAATTTAAATAACTTGTATATTACTAAACAATATATTTCTTTTTCATATTCATCATTAAAAAAAATATATATTTACCACCACTGATATGTTTCTTATACTCTAGTATTTATTACGAAAAATATTGTGACAATAATTCCACATTTGTGTACATATCCTTAGCCGTAGCTCAAACGTGGATTTACACAAAAATTGCCGATATATATCTATACACCTATGTTAACATAACACGCACATGCAAATCGCTCATCAAGATATAACTTATCCCTACTTTCTTACCAAATAGTACCTTCTTTGATTTTATATTGTATTAGTATTCTTTTTTTAGAAATACACTTGTACTTAATGTTCTTATATTTTTACTACACTTTTAATTCTATTTTAATTACACAAATGTACTTGTATTTTTTTCTTTTTTTTTGATACATGCTCCTTGTATTATTTTTAATTCAATAATACGTATTTTCTTTGATATACTTTTTATATTATTTTAAATTTTTCTGTTTTCCACACCTATTTTTTATATTCATATATCTTAAACTTATGTAGATATTTTGCATTATTTTTAATTCCTTTATACTTCATACTTGTTTTAGATGTATAAATTATTTTATTTTATTTTTATATTATTTTGTTTTCATTCAACTTATTTTTAATTTGTATTATTATACTTAACATAAAATTGACCACTACAACACGGGCATGTGCCTAGTGTGGTGGCCAAAAATTTACCCGTTTACTGTAACGTATAAACTTTACTGAATAAAGAACATATAAAAAAAAAAAAAGGATGGTATGCATGAGAAGTTGCATAAATTTGAATGAAACAAGAAGTGCGTTGCATGACAGATGTGTGGCTTGGAATTTTATTCTCTCTACAAGCCCTGCGGAGAAATAGCGTAATGCAAATTAATTCATTGTTTCTACAATGTGCAACCTCCTTGTTACGTTGTCTTTAACTATTTAATGTCGGTCTTTTCTGACAACGCTTTTACATTTGATTTTCATAACGGCTTACTTGAACATCAGGACATTCTGCATGTTAATACATCAAATATAATAAAGCACTTGTCAAATAGTGGAATTATAATATATATATATTTTTTTATAGTAGGAGGCGGTTTACTTATGTTCCCCGCGAGCACTTAGGCCATAGGCCCATTGTACTATCTCCCATTTTACCTCATTCCCTTGCCAGTAACCCGGTCCCTTTTATGAAGTTCACCAGGGCTGTCATTGGATATGTGGCGATGTCTTCTGGTTCCACACTGTGTCTTCCCAGGTATCTGAGCCTTATTCCCAGCAGAGCGGGACATTGGCACCATAGGTGAATTGGAGTCTCTTCCTCCTCTTCACATTTCCTACAGATGTTGGTGTTTTCCACTCCCAACAGTTGCATGTGTCTCCTGAGATGGCAGTGTCCCGTTAATAGTCCTACCAGTTCCCTCAGTGAGTTTCTGTCCATATCGAGTAGTTGCCTGGTTCGGTTAGGGTCCGGTCCGTTTATGAGTACTTTAGATTGCCTCATTCCGGGTGCCTTCTTCCATTCCTTCCAGTGTTGGGATTTGACCCACCTCTTGATATGTAGTTTGGTGTGGCAAGCTGCTACTCCTACGGCCGGCTCAGATCCCGCAAGTGGTGCTTTCGCCCCTTTCCTTGCTAGTTCGTCAGCCCGCTCGTTGCCCTCAATACCTTTATGTCCTGGTACCCAGAGCAGGGTTACTTTATTGATGGTCGCCAGTTCTATTAGGATAGTCCTGCATTCCATCACCAGTCTGGAGTCGCATCGGTTACTTTCCAGTGCCATTAAGGCCGCCTGGCTATCCGAACATATGTTTATGTTCTTATTTCTGTACCCGATATTCATATTCTCCTGTGCGCAGGCTAAGATTGCTTTCATCTCAGCTTGAAACACAGTGCAGTGAATTCCTAGAGGTATACTGAGTTCCCTCTTAGATCCCTGTAGACAGACCCCGGCCCCTGTTCCTTCCTCCATCTTGGACCCGTCTGTGAACCAGATTAGTTCCTGTTTGGAGTTTGGACCTGGGACCGAGTCCCATTCCTCCCTTGTGGGGTACGTCACTTTAAACAGCTGTCCGAAGAAGTATTCGGCTTGCTTGCCGTCCTGCTTCATCCCAGCCGTCGGACTAATTGCCATCAGTCTTATTCCTATCTCCGTGTGACTGTTTCTGGACAATTATAATAACAGAATGGTGTTTTTCTAATTGCAGGAACTATTGAAGAATAGGTTTGAACAAATAAAGCATGCTATAGAGGCGCCGTTCATCGCGTTCAAGAAAGAAGTTCAGAGGATCGTTCAAATTATAAAAGATGAAGTTAAAGTACTGCTAAAACCATTGGAAGAACTGACCAAAGTCGTCACTAAGATAAGTGAGTATAAGTAATAAGCCGTGGGAAGTCATGTTATGTTTACTCATACATTAACCATGTTCACATAACGACGCGAAATTTCTGGAAGTTAGGCATTAGAACAAGAGTTTTTTTAAACTATTCGCCACGCGCTATGATTATTAGTGACACAGGCGGTTACAACACGTACATGCTTATTACTAACGCGGGCAGTTTGCATCACGAAAGCTGTTCCCCACGCGCAATGATTATTGCTGAAGGAGGGGTTTACTCCACACATAATGTAACCGTAGCGATGCTACTAGAATATTCGGGAATGTTCGCCAATGCAAAACGCATCGTATCTAGAACCCTCAAGCGAACCATTGTTGGGATGGCGCATTTACCCACACGTCAGAATATTCTCGATGCAAAGGGCAGCTATAAAACGAAGCGCATCGAGATGTGGTCAGTAAGTTCCATGTAAAGCATCTTTAGATAATCCATTTCGTCATTACGTTAGAGTCAGTAAACTCATGTTTAGGAACATAAATAATATCCAAATCCAAATGTGGTCAGTCAGTTATCAATCAGCAGTTACAACGCCCACGCCCGCTGCATAAATAAACCACTCTCGCACGCTGCCTACTGAGAAGCCGCTATGGCCGGCCTTCGCGCCGCGCCGCGCCACGCTTCCTACCTCACCGCGCTGCTACAGGCCACGAATTTACTCTACTACGCCCGGCTTTGCTCGGACCTTAAGGAGAGGTTCCGGATTATTATAGACTCCGCGGGATTACATCAGCGCCCTGATATCGTCACTGGCCTACGCTCCCCACGCACCTAGACCCTGCGACACCTTTGCGGTCTGCTCCTTGGCCCCGCGGCTTCGTCCCTGGCCTGCATATCCCGCGCATCCGTCGACCAGGTCAATCATACCTTCGGCTATCCTGTTTCACACTGGAGTACCTGGAAGACTCCACGTCATCCCCAGTGCTGAACACATCCTCAAGTCCGGTCACCGCCAATGCGGTGTCGAGCCACTGACTTTACCGCCTCGACAACTCCACCGCCGTCATCACCGCTTACACCTGGTATCATCGTCATCGGTCCGGAGTCATCTCACAACTGCGCTACTGACTCACTCGAATAAACGCTGTGATATCACAACCACCATCTTTCATTGTCTCGCTACCAAATCCCAAAATAACCATTCATCTCGTTTCCGTTCTCAATCCTTTTGGGACTTCGTCCCGTTGTCTCGAAGGAAAGTGTGGAGACACGGAAATGTCCAGTTTTCTAGCAAATCATTTTTTGAGAGACAAGACTTTGCCTCCAGTATCGGTTATATATTATGATACAAGGACTACAGTTATTATCTACATTATTTAGGAATTAATGGCAATGAGAGAAATATAGAGCGTAAACGAAATTCAGATAAATATATGGTAAGGAGTTTATAGGCCCATTTCAGATATCAAACTTCTCTACCAGTCTTCTGTTTTAAGGCCAAACTGGGTGTTCACGTTATCCATTTCTACGAGAAATTTTATTCACTTGTGTAAAATTAACCTCGGTACAGACTTAGTCCTAGTGAGGTTAGTGATAGAATTGAAAACAAATAGAAACATAAAAAGACCAAATAGAAACATAAAACAATTCACTAAATGCTGTGTTCCAGTCCACACCATCGAAAATGCCGCAGAATGGCTGTCCTCCATGATGCACGTGTGTAACAAGACGCTCGGCTCGCCCTATAACAAGTGCATGCGTTTCTTCGGCGTGATGACGGCCGATTGCCAGAGCAAGATGGGCCCCACCTTCCTTTACCGCTGCAGCAAGGAGTACTTGGCCAGGATGGTCTGCTACGTGGTTAAGCCGCTGCCCTACCTCTGCGAGCTGATCAAGTACGCCGAGACTGATGCGTCGGCGAAGATACGACACAGTAAGAAATATTAGATATTACACAGCATTCACTCAAATCTATTTGCTGATTCCACTTTTCTCCAAAACTGATGAGTAGGTGTAAGACAAATACAAAGCTTTATCTCAGCTTGTAATTTTCTCCCACCTTCGTGTTTCCATATCGCCAGAGCTGAGGGAGTGCTTTGCCAAGATCCATGACGCGTTCTTCGTAGACGTGCAGTTCCACCATCACTTCACGTTGGTCACCAACACCTCCAGCAATCCCGGGGTTGTTAAGGCCAAGATCCTTAAAGATCTGCACAACAAGATCGCCCAGTTCGAGTTCTCCCTCAGCTGGTTCGGATCCATCTCCCTCATTTTCCTCGCCATCTTGTTCTTCCGGTAAGTTCAATACTTCTGGTAGGTATTCTAATAATAATCTTAAATGCAATGCAAAGCTTGGAGAATATTTTACGGTCTTCTGTTTCCATTGGCCATCAAGGAAGGCTCCATCCAGGTATCCATGGCTGAAATTATTGTATTCTTGGATTGGCGTAGACTGACGTAATTTGACAGCTTCCGTGGATGAGGGGTAAGGCTCTCGACTAACGATTCGGAACTCGCGCGTTCAAATCCATGCAAATTTATAACACACATTTATCAAATATATGATCATTTCACAATTTATTCATAAAAAATAATATATGATCTATTTGTGGCACTTTCCAGAGCAGAAGTTTTTCTCAGTACCGTCCAGTAAATCTTCCTGTATCTGTGTAAAATCACCATTCAGAATTGAAACGTTGGCTTGAAATGGCTTTAGCCGTATCTGGTGACCAGATCAATGACTTCTCCACTTTGTTTTCCCATCTTTTTCCCCTAGTCAGTAACTTCAGCTTCTCAAAATACTCCAATCAGAGATGACATAGAGTCTCACCGGCTTCAGTTGGGACGCTTGTGCGGTATACACATAAAAATACTGCACTGTAAGCTTCTGCGGTGGCCGAGAAGTGATGCTCTGAAAGAGTGTCCTCGTTCCTCCACATAAGCATCCAAATTAATCGACTTGACTACATATAGTTATAATATTGTATAACTATGATCCTGACAACGATTGTAAATTCTCAAGCATAACGGTCGTATTTTTATACTTTTCAGCTGATCAGAATTAAATCAAAAGCAAAAATAGGCCGACATTCGGCATTTAACGGGGACCGTTTTTATTTCTTTATTTTTTTTACATATCGTATTTTAAAAATATATTATACAGTGCCAAGGAACATTTTTCCTTATTCTAAAAAAATCCCACAAAGACAAAGCTTGTGCGTGGGTATTTGGTAAGTTGATCACATTTCTGTGATTTAAGAATTTTAAATGTTAATACTCCTAAATGGCGCTGATGGTTGGTTATAAAATGTGATGAAGTCAGTAATACTCCTGGAGGGCGATTCTCGTTCTACTTAACGACACTAAAATCGTCCTTACATTCAAATTAACGATTTTTCTCGGTTTATTCGTATGAAGCGATTCCGGTTCTCTCGTTGACAGATGGAATCCTTAGATTTTCGATTGCGCGCCAAAATTTTTAGCCTTACGCGAAGGGTACCCCTAGACCTGTCATTCGGCGGCCGAACGCTAGCGTTCGCGGAGAATTTGCTTCATTTAATTGTGACGTTTTGACAATTAGCAATATTTGCGTAGTTTTAATAAGAGAAAACTTAATATTATCGTAAGTATTGACTGTAAACATGATTAGTGACTTGTTTGTGGCACAATAATGCTATTAAATGAATTGAATCAGGTAATTGCGATGTTTGTAAAGTACGTAACATGTCGAAAGCCAGATAAGTGATTTAATTTACAATAAACTACATATACCATTGAGGATTTCTACATAAATAATAATAAGTTTCTGGCTGGCGCTCGAAATTGTGGGTTTTGAAGTTAACCACAACGAAATAAGAATCCCTTTCATTCTTAAATGAACTTGGGTGACAGTTATCGCCATTCGGCAGTGTTAGTTTGACAGCAAACGTCACTTTAGAAGTGGTGAATCTGTAAAAAAGTAATTACTATCCAGCGAGGTAAGTACCTTTTCACAAAACGTAAATCTTCGATAAATGGCTTATTTATGTCATTCATAAATAAAATAAGCAGTTATTAAAATGCATTATAATACAAAGTATTTGTTTTTTTAAGTTTTAGTTAGAAACCTTGCGTCACTTAATTATATTTCACCAATTTGTGTTTTCAATAATCTCTTAACAATTTCTTAACCACGCTTCTTTAGGATTTTTTACTAGGTCTCTCAAAAATCGATCTTGTAAGGCTATCAGAAGAACGAGAATCGCTTAATAGTTAAGAAAAGATGTTACAAGCGACGGACAGCTATCTTTCGCAAACGATAGCAGTCGTTGACGAATGCTATCATTTAGCTTAAGGCTAAAAGAACGAGAATCGCCCTCCTGAAGTCTCATACGTAAATCCACAAAAAATATTGTTAATTCGTATCTATCGCTTTTATCGTACCTCACGTAATTGTTCTATTTGAAAAGAAACCTTTTATGTTGGCGGGTGTGTATAAATGTGAATTGCAGGGTGTGGTGGTACTACCATAAATGGATGATCAGGAACCGCTACGACAATCGCTACATCAATTCCTTCTTCCGGGAGATAGACCTGCAGCGCGCCAAGATGTCTCTGGTCACTATCCTGCCGCTTTCGGAGCGAGAGAGACCCTTTTATGTATCGGTAAAACTGAAATTTTAGTATAATTGTGAAAATATGTGCATTTATTATTTAGTGTGATGCTTGGCTTTTTGCCAGACGGAAATTTCTTCCTAGTTTCACCGCTCGCCGAACGCCCCATGTCCCACGCCACTAATATCTGGCTTGTTTATTTATAACCACCGATATATAATAACAATGGATTATCCCTTTCAAATTAAAAATAATAATAATCACTAATAATACCGTTTTATTGTGGTAATACTACGACCAGGACGCAGTTCAATATACCACTCCACAGAATTCAAAACTTGGGAAATATGTATTCGCACATAGATGTATGGAATATGTCACTGATACAATATAAACATGAAATAATCAAATCATTTATCCATGATACAAGTTCTCACTAAAGAAGTTCATTGTTAAATTTATCAACTACATCGGCAAATTAAATGTATGATTCATAGAAGCATTATAAACCATCATAATCTGTAGTATTATTTAGTTATAAAAAAAAAAGTTTTTTCATCATTAAAATTAACTTATATAAAATATTAAAATACAAATCGGACAGTTCCGAACTC
This sequence comes from Hesperophylax magnus, assembly GCA_026573805.1. Classification (NCBI taxonomy): domain Eukaryota; kingdom Metazoa; phylum Arthropoda; class Insecta; order Trichoptera; family Limnephilidae; genus Hesperophylax; species Hesperophylax magnus. The sequence continues at coordinate 2,107,328 of JAIUSX010000184.1, read as the reverse complement.
CTGCAACTAGCTAATTCCCCGGTACAGCGGTTTCGTACTATGCGAAACCAATACCGAACCAATACCGTAACAATAATGTTGTGATTCTCTGATCACAGTACTTTAAATTTTGGTCTTTATTTTTCACTGAAATTAAAATTTAAATTTTTAATGCATTTATTTTTAATTCATTTATGTATGTATGTATATTTCTTTCTCATGTTAAATTGTACTGCCGTATGTATATATGTAAAAGCCCTCTGGGCGTAAAATATAATAAATAATAAAAATAACACCACTTTTCATAATAAATCATTTTCTCGCTATTGGCTAATAGTGTCATCATTTTTGAATCGTGCTTAACTGATTGCGGGAAATAGGCACTAGTGTCAAATTTTCAAAGAATAGTGTTAACATCGTCTTAACTCTTATAAAAACATGGATCTAAACAAAATTGACTGTCCTGAGTTACTCCAATTAATCAGCATCCACATACCCAAAAGATCTTGCCGAAACTTACTACCCTTTTATTTTTACACCAGGACATTGTCTTATCAAAATTCCCCGATTCCAAGACTTCACAGTCTCGGAAATAAATATTCTGATCTGGGAGATATATTTCATCTTAAAAATAATCAATATAAATATTGTTTATTTCAATTATTTTATATATCGAGACACAAATAGACATCTATAATTTCCGCAATATGTATATTTAAATTTTTTATTTTGAATATCTATTTATGTGAGACTTCTTACACGAAGTTATCTATCTATTCGTGTACTTATCAATAATAAAGTATTAATTATAAAATATTTCTAAATGCCTCAATTTCGAGTTTGAAACATGATTTTCATAAATCTAGTCTAAGGAGCGTTGCGAGGAACTTGCTAGAAAACGAGTTTGCTGCGTGCAGACCAACAAAGGGTAAAAGCAATGTTTCTTTCGATTGCGAGATAATGCACTTTGTTTAGTCCAATGTTTTGGTTCCAGTTTTAGTTTTAAGGACAACACGCCCTGTCTAGATAATACTTGATCGATGCTTGTAACTCCTCGCCAATAATTACCGCTTCATTTTTACCACTGTTTTTATATCTACGAAAACGTTGAAAATAACATTTATATAAGATTCTAGACAGCTAACGTCATCTATGGGTAACCTAATAGACAGATCTAGTGCCATCCATGGGTGAGCTCATATACTAATATAAAGCATATTACAGTTTCAAGATATATTATCTACATAAACTATTGCTTTTCAGATGCAATCATACAAACTCCTTGAGAGCGAGAGAATCAAACTAATTCAGTATTGTATCTTCCTCTTCATCACGTCAGTCAAAATGGGGATCCATATCGCTACTGACTATTGCCTGTACTGGATCCTAGACCGTGCTTACTACTATGGCTTGATGGCGACTAATGCTCCAAGTATGAAACAAAATAAATTATTAGATATCGGATAAAATTCATTTTCATTTTTGCAGATTCATAAATACTTTTAGTCAATGAACCATTTTTAGCCTTTTTAAATATATCCATTTGAATTTCACTTTTTTTTCGGTAATGAATGAATGCAAATCTTGGAAGCGGAAATTAACCAATTTCCGACATCCGATCGAGCTGATAGATTCGTTGTCGACGACAAATAATAATATTTGGCTAATTTATGTAGCGCCGTTTTCGTGAAAAATTACCTCAAGGGCGCTTGACAAAGCAACGCCGCTGGAAAAAGCAAAGGCGCTGGACAAAGCAAAGGCGCTGGACAAAGCAAAGCCGCTGGACAAAGCAAAGCCGCTGGACAAAGCAAAGGCGCTGGACAAAGCAAAGGCGCTGGACAAAGTAAAGCCGCTGGACAAAGCAAAGGCGCTGGACAAAGCAAAGCCGCTGGACAAAGCAAAGGCGCTAGACAAAGCATCCTATGAACTTTTTGTGTCAATCACGGAATCATAACCATTTTACCAAGAACCGATTTTATTATATTTTTACAATAAGTACTTTAATAACTCTTCGAACAAAAAAATTGACATTTCACCAACAACTACGAAGAATGTTCACGCAATATACAGGATGTCCGGGGTGAAAGTGCAGTTCTACATGATGGTAGAAGTAAAAAAATAAAAATAAACTTTTTTTTAAATTTCAACTTTTAGATGTACTTTTCAGCTACAAACGAAAAATTGCGCCGGCGTGTGCGTGGTATCTATTGTGCAATTTACGAGGTTCGGGGAAATCAATCTCCATGTCTCGCGAACTGAGGGTGTAAAGTACCTGGGGGATGGTTTTTTTCTACCCGATGAGTGGGCTGCCTATAGCAACTTATAGGGCTGAAATACTATATTTTTTGTATTTTTTTTTTTTTGATTATAGGTATTTTTTTTACATATATTTTTTTTGTAAATTTTGTGTTTGTTTTTTTTTTAGAAAATCGTTATTATTATATTTTTTTTAAAGTTAATTGTTTGTAAATGTATACTATATTTTTTGTATATTTGGTTGCAATTTTAATTTTTATTTAAGTCCACTCATCAAGGGGGGAAGGTTATGGAGACTGGGAATGGATAGGTGGGTTTGTCGTCGGGACTTGAGCGCCCGAGACATGCTATGCTAGGATTTGAGTGCATAGGAAGTTTCGCATAGAATGTTTTGGCTAATTCTACCACATGAGTTTTAAATGGGGGGATTTTCGTGCCTGAATTAATTATACTATTTCGGACAAACCAAGGGCTTTTGGTGAATCTTCTAAGTGTGACATTCTGGAATGTGGCAAGACGTTTTGTCTTTGCTGTGCCCCAAATGGGTGAGGCGTATGACATGATGGGGCGTATTTGTGTTTTGTAGATGAGTAGTTTGTTTTGTATGGAAGTTTTTGAGTTTAAGTGTAGCAACGGGTAAAGGGCGTTGGATGTGTTTTTTGCTTTTTGTAGTGTAATATTTATGTGTTTTTTCCATGTGAGTCGTCTGTCAAGTGTAACTCCAAGATATTTGGCCGATTTTTCCCATGGTATAGTTTGGCCGTACATCGTTATTTCCTCTCGCGGGGCGCAGCTGCCTTTTCTACGAGAGAAAAAGACGGCCACGCTCTTTGAGGGATTCACGTCTATACGCCATTTATCGTACCAATCTTGGAGTAAGTCTATATTTTTTTGTAGTCGGTACGTAATCATCCTGGGTGAACAGTATCTAACCATAACTGTGGTGTCATCTGCGTACAGAGCTTTGTGAGAATTTGAGTTTTCAGAGAGGGGGATGTCGTGAGTGTAGACATTGAAAAGGATTGGAGAAAGCAGAGACCCTTGCGGGACCCCAGCTGTCATGAAACGTTTTATTGAAAGAGCGCCACCGTATTTTACTTGAAAAGTACGTTGGCGTAGAAATGATTTGAAGGCACCGAGTAGTTGGGGATCGATGCCTGTTTCGTGGAGTTTGAGAAGCAGGCCGTTTATCCATACTTTATCGAAAGCTTTGGCTATGTCCAGGAAAAAGGCGCCAGTTGATCGCTTGGTATTGAAGCCACCGATGATGATTTCGGAGACTCTGAGAAGTTGGTGGAGGGTGGAGTGATTTGATCTAAAACCGTGTTGCTCTTCAGGTAATGTTGAAACCTCGTCAATGTGCTTGAGGAGCCGTGTCAAAAGGATCTGTTCATAGATTTTACCGATGTTTGATAGAAGGCTGATTGGACGGTGATTTTCGCAGAAGAGGGGGTCTTTTCCCGGTTTTGGGATGAGAATGACGTGCGCGTGTTTCCAGTTTTTCGGGAAATAGCAGACGTGCGTACTGCATTATTATTGCTTTTGTATCATTTGAAATCGACCGGCCGATCCTAGAACTAACACCCGCTACCCCCCCTTCCCGCGATTTACAGCTGGTAACAGAACAGTTATGATTTGTTTACTTTAAAGATGATACTTGCATGCAAGCTGAAGGTGGAGATTTTGAAAATCTATTAAATTAATAAAAAAGCAATGACATTAGTTAAGTGTTTAATAAGTTATTTATATTTTTTATCGTTAAAAGTGTAAATTCGTATTATTATTTTAGTGCAGTTTTCTTTGTTCTTCGAATTTGTTTTAAAGCATCATAAAACAGACGATTTTGAAGCGCATTGTTATAACTTGGAACTCTCGGTTTACGCGTCACTGGCGAATAATAAACAACGTCACTAGTGTCGCGCTCGACAAGCATACAGCGAATTTATCGGGTAAGTGTGTACCTCTACTAAGGATTTTTAGTAGGTATATCTTTTTGTATGGAAAAAAAAAGTTGGAATTTTGGAAAAAGTTATTTATCTTTTTTGCTCCTACCATCATGCAGAATCACCTCCCGAAGTTACTGCACCTTGACCCCGGACACCCTGCATATGGCATTGGTAGGTATGCGTTCGCAAAGACTTGATGTGGATAGGAAATCTCAAATCCTGCAACAACCTACCAAATGTACCCATCCCAAAATATCACCATGACCGGTTTAACTGTTGCAAGTGACATTATGCTCATTTGGAGCTCTGCAGAGCTCAGTGGTAGTTGGTTTATTTATGGTGTAAAATAATACCTCAGGCACGGAGGATGTATATTGTCCCTTAGTTTCGAGCTACGCCAGCGGAGAGATGATGGTGGTAGGCTCCGGTTTCACGGCCCCCATCCTGATGGCCATCTCCAAGCTGGTGTCGAGCCATCACTTCCTGGCGGACACTGACTCCATGTCGGACTGCTTCTCGAGGCCCAGCGCTCCGGACTATAATTGCTACATTCATATTGGTACATTCACATTTCATTTCTGTTGCTATTTATTACTGTTGATTACCGCACAATCCGGGGCCAGTTGGACGACTATGGTCCCCGAAATGTGGAGTGCAGAAGAGGAAGACTGAGAAGTACCTGATTACATGACGTTAGTAATAGATACGCAGGGGTGGCGATTTAACTGCACGGAAGGTAGGTAAAAGAAGAAGAAACTATCATATTATCTTTTCAATCAATATTAATTTAACCTATGTCTACTTACATGTGTTGTATGTACTTTTATCTCTTTTATATCATTATAAAGTTTGTATTCATTTTATACTTTCTGATTTCATTGTACGCCTCATTTTAAAATTATTTTTGGTATTTTCGTTAATTATTTTTGGATCGAATCACCGATAAATTTTTTGTATTTGTATGCCTTTCTTGAAAGAATTATGTTTTTCTAAGGATACAGCCATTTATTCATATTCATATTGCGTATGTACAGGCACAAAAAATAATTCATCTTAATATTTTAAAGCATAATTTTCAAAAAGTGTATTTTCTTAAAATAATAAAATTAAGCTTACGCCAACTATGAACGCATAGATTATAATGTACGTTTCGTTTACCCTTAAGCACAAGGCGAAACTCATCTAATCGCAGGTTGCTTATTGGTCGAATTGGTTTTATTTATTCATTTATTTCACTATAATAATTACACGTCACAGTTACAAGCATAAGAAAAAACTAAAAATATATTTTTAAATAAAATTAATCTTTAGAAAGATATAAAAGAGATACAAGTACATACAACACATCTAAGTAGACATAGGTTAAATTAAAATTGATTGAAAAGATAATATAATGCTATAGCCTTCTTGAACCTACCTTTGGAGGAGTTAAAATGAACCGCCACCCATAAATTAGCCACCACCTATGCTTCTCCATTAGGTACTGACTTCATATATCTAATCTAGGTACAAGCGAGTGTTTGAAATGCTCAGTCCTGGAATTGTTACATTTAAACAGTATTTTGAGACTAGTAGATAGCCCTCGTAGGTAAATAAAATTGAATGGGGTCAAGTAAAGCAGGACCGTTTATTGTTATTATTTTACTATTACTAATTTTGAACATAAAGATTGTAAGAAACATTAAATTTCAAACTTATTCATTTACTAGTAAAAAAGAATGACGAGTTTCTCAAATACACACACACAATTTGGGAGATTTGGGGAGATTCCTTTCACCCCTCAAACTGGTCTCTCGACCTTATCTCCTGGACACCCTGTTCCCTAGATTCCTACCCAACCCTCATATCCTTTCCTTCCTAGAACTTCCTTACCTTCAAAAAGACCCTTCACACAGCATCCCAAAAGATGACATGGAGGGAAATATTTTCCTCAGGGCTTCCTGTGTGGGATTAATGGAAAAAAATATATTTAAAAAAACATATAAATGGTATAAGAACAAAGTACCAACGGGAGGAGGTTACGTAAATAAAAAAACGTGATTATTTTCTTGTTGTACAGTTTTACAAAAGAAATGTTGATCCGGTGCCGGTGTTCAATGCGTTAATAATATAGTATCACTGTTCCAGCCTGCATTCTGCTGTACTGCTGGGTAACTGTTCTGGCCGAGCCATACATTCTGCGTTTGAGGAACCACGTCATGTGCCACAACTATCCGGCTAGGGCTAGGCAGAGAGCGTTGTGGCTTTACAGGGACATCCTGAGACACAGAGGTAATAATAATCAGGGTGCAATGTGTACTGCACTATATGTGCGTGATTTCCAGCCAGCCATGCATCATCTTCTTTTTCTTCTTCATGAGACTTCTTGCGTCTAGCAAGAACAATACCAAGGTCTTAAACATTGTGTTTCCAGATTTGCCTTTCCTTGGCGGCTCTCACTCATTCCTAGCCTGCAGCTCTCTTAAAATTGTCAGCATTTCTCATCAATCTGTGGGCACCGGGCAGGGTTTGATTTATTTTCGATATAATATATGAACGAAATGTTAGATTTTGTGGGTGTCTTTGTTTTTTATGAGATATTCCCGAGTTTTTTCATGTTTGTATGTTTGCAACTAGTTTTCAAAGTGCATTGCCATTGGTGTGTTGGAAATTTCTGACCACTAATGACAACTGTTGGCAATTTGAAAGAACCAACTACGTTTCACATTGTTAGCGTTTCACATAAGCTCATTCAGCAACAGCGAGCAGCGTGATTTATCATTATTTAAACTGTATTTTTAACCTCTATTTTTTTTAGAAAACAAATATCACATTTGATATTTTTATATAAATATCCTAATATTTTCGAACCTTGTCTGACGGTACGTCCTGCCTCTCTTTCCCACAGCCAAGGACGATATAATCCAATGATACTGTGATTCCAACGGTCATCTGTACGTCGTGCCACATGCCAATCGATTTAATTGTCAATCAGTATATTAGGTATTGTTAACGCAACTATTAATCTTCCTTTAACATTTTCCCATCCCATTTTTACCTACAAGTACCTACGATTATCTGAATTTACTCACGTATTTGTGTGAAATTTTACAACAATAAAAGTGACTGTCAAAGCAGTTTATTGATGGAGCCTGTTTGATGAACATCTATTTGTGATCAGTGCTGTTATTAACATCAACTCAGGGTAGAAGGCCTGTGCAGTGAACATATTTGGTTCCCTTAGTGTCTTTCGTATCCATCCTGGATGTTATGGAAGCTTGTGCATGACATAAATCATATCTACTGTGAGTTAAACCAACCATCATCATCTTTGAAGAACATCAAATTAAGTCGGATTCCTTCCTTACTCCATGTTCACCATCTCCAACCATAGTTGTGTCAACTTCAAAGTTCACAATTAATATTTTACAGTCCACTCTTATTCCAGTCCAGTCCATTCGCCTATTGCGATCACAGGTATAAATAACAATGACTCCTATGTCACTTTTAGATACTACAGCAAAAATCTTGCGAAGGCAACTCCGCAGTGCATTCATCAAAGACAAGAGGAAGACAGAACGGATCACAGTTCGGGAATACATGATCGCCTTCATCCCGTGAGTATTCACTCTTCACTCCACACTTAACACCAGGGGTGTCGCGAGCTTCTTAGCTAGGAAGGGGGCAGCATATATTTTTTTATAAAGCTTACAGGGAAGGAACAAGGAAGTAGTCAGAATAAACTAGAAATATTTACATACAAGCTGAGGTCTACCCGGCGTTGTTCGGAATTATGAACAGGGCCGTCTTAAATATGCGCATTCGGATTTGTTTTTTCTACATTAACCACACACATGAGGCCCTGTGGAAAATCATTTCCCTCAGGGCCTATGTTATCTTTAGGGATGTTGTGTAGAGGGTATTTTTTAAGGAAAGAAAGGAGATGAAGTTCTGGGAAGGTAAAAGGTATGAGAATTGGGTAGGAATCTAGCGATCAGTGTGTGCAGGAGTTACTGATATATGAATATATATATCCCCTCTATTACGGCGCAAGGCGATGGGCCAGAGACAAGTTGGAGAGGTCAAAGGGTCTCCCCAAACCAGCCTCTTACGATCTGGAAAGCCACGCAGCTTTTGGGCAGGCGCATCATGAACACACCTCACCCGATGGAACCGGGCACTCCTGCTAAATCAGCAAGCATAGCGAACCAGTTGGGGTGACCTACGGCAGAGGTGTTGGTTATCCATTAATTGTTTCCCAGGGCTGCGGTACCCTTAACCGCCTCCCAAATTTCTACCGATTTATAACATATTTCCCCTGAATACTTTCAGTTACTAAGCTTTTATAAAAAAAAAATATTTTTAAGATGATCTCTGATCATTTAATGAGCGGAAAAGTAATTATATGAATTTCCCTCGATGAAAAACAGACGCAAAGTAGGCTTCAAAATTATTAAAAACTATTAATTTCAAACCAACTCTTTCTTTTTGAAACATTACTATGGAGCCTTAAGGGCCCGCTTTCCGCGTAAAGAATTGAGATTTGGGCAACACCCACAAAATAAACAATATTTAGTGTTAAAAGAATCCGACAGAGGTGTCTGAATTCGTATTAGGAATAATTTTGGGGATTATTTAATAATTTAAATAACGAAATTAAATTACCGACATCTATTGCAATTTTAGAAAAACAGAACCATTTTTAGTTAGCACCGAGCAAATGAACGAAGTCGAAATGAAGATGGTTCTCAAAATATGGGTTTTATTACGGATTTAATTAATTATTTTTTTTTTTTTAATTTTACAAAAAACATTCACGAAAGTTATTTGTATAGGTATAAAAATTACTTTACTTTACTAAAATACTATTATCACTTTTATAAAAGTAATTTATAACTTTTATAAAATCAATAAATATATTTTTACATCAATAAGGTTTTTCTTATATGGTTATCTTTATAGGGTGTCCGGGGGTAAAGTGCTCAAACTTCAGGAGGTTATTCTAAATGCTAGAAGAAGTAAAAATGAAATGGAAATTATTCGAATTTCCAAATTTTTTCCACAAAAATTTATTTTCCGTAGAAGAAATTGTTTTTTTTTTCTATATAAAAAATTAAACTTTTTTACTCGAAAACTATCTTAACCCTTAAATGCATGACTTTTTTATTTGAAAATAATATATATTTTTGCATTCTTTTTATAAATTAAAAATAGGGAAAAATAATTTTAAAAATATTTATCCATAAATTCTGCTTATTTTGAGAAAAACGTTATTATATCATATGTGAAACACTATGCATCCATGTCATAAAAAATGCTCTTACCTAATGTTACAAAAATAATTATCAGTGAATAAAGCGAACTAATTTATGACTTATACGTAAAAAATGAAGACAAATAAAAACAGGGAAAGTATTAATTTAAATGAAATGCCGTAAAGCAGTTTTTGTTCTTATTAAAACATAGAGGGACTTTGTACTTTTGGCAGTGGCAGTACGTCAGACCATTGCAGGTAGGAAGTCGACACCTCTGACTCTTTTCGTGCCATGTTGGCCAATGAGATACCTCATCGCTTCTTATGTCTTTTGGTGGGACATTTAATTTTGGGCCTTTTTTCTTCTTTTGTAAAACGGGCTCTAAACTTCCACTTGGCCGACCAGTTCGTTTGTTGGTAAACTTAGAGTCAACGGTGCATAAAGATCGAGAAATTAGGGTTTTAAATTGGGCGAGACGCATAATATTTTATGTATTGGCATTTTTTTTGATCTCGTACTCTTCTATATAGAAACCAAGAATTTACTATAGTCGTATCAACTAAGTGGTATAGCACCCTCATCCCTCATATACCATCTATTGCTTCTCATCGCAATTTTATATCTTCCCATAACACTGTCTAGTAAGTCAACTCCTCCCATATGTCTGTTGTACTCTATTATAGCAAATGGGCAGTTAACTGTGACATTAATTTTTTTTTTTTTGTCATAACGTTCAACAGTTTTTATTGAAAGTTCCCCTGCAAAAGACGATAGTAATGTGACCACCTTGTTATCCTTCCAAACAACATTAGACATTTCAACGCCTTGATACGATCCATTAAATTCCGAGCTTGTTCCTCGTGGAGCATTTTTCATTATTTTTTCTTCTGGTAGCTTACATTCAGGGATTCTATTCCTCCTAACTGTCCCCTTTGAATTTCTGTGTTTGATTGAATGCCTGTGCAAGCCAAATGGCTTAAAAGTTTAATTGAGGTGTAATAATTGTCAAAATAAAGTCTGTGGTTCAAGTTTTTTGGTACTACGCGACATAGATGCACAACAATATTTCCACAGGCTCCCAAGTCTGGTTCACTTTCAAGTCTTGGCAAGCAATTCTCTTGTCCAGAATAAAATTCAAAATTATAAAGCGTAACCAGATACGCCACTCAATACAAAAAGTATATAACCCCATTTGTGGGGTTTCATGGGCATGTACTGTTTCATATAACTTCTTGCTTTAGTTGAACACATTTGTTCATCAACGCAAATATATTTTTCAATTGGAATTGATGCAAATCTTTGATTTAAGTCCGTGAGTAGAGGTCTGATTTTAAAAAGACGATAATGAGCTGGATTTTCTCTCGGTAAGTGTTTTGTCTTTGAAATGGATAAATTGACGTATTTTATCAAATCTATACTGTCATCATCCGTAAAATCCATTCCATCGTCACTGTCAGATGAGCGATTAATTATTTCGTCCAACTCCTTTTCGGATAAACCCCTCTTTGCCATTTTGAAACTACGTCATGCTATAATTAGTAATGACTAAATACAAATGTCAAAATATGGTCTCAGTGCATAGTGTTACATATATGATATAATAACGTTTTGTCAAATTTAGACTATCAAAATACATAATACACATAAAATTTATATTTAAAACACATAAACGTACCTTATTATTTGTGAAATAATATAATTACGATCCAACACGTCGAAAAAACACTATATTTTGATATAATACTGGACATCAAAATGCACACAATCTGTAACCTCCAACTCTCAAGTTTAGTATTAATTTGTACCCTGATGATGCTTAAGTAAAGCGAAACCGGTCGGTTCTTAAATTAATAAATATCGTGGTTTTAAAACAAAAAAAATTATATTCCCCACAGTTTCAGAACTTTCAATAGCTTTTTTCGCTCGCCCGTTTATTATTTTTCTGGATTCCACGTTCGAGTATTGTTATTTGAAACAGATGGCCCGTATATTATTATTACATATTATATTATATTTCGGACATCGTTGCATTGTGAATCATCAGAGCAGATCTTAGAGTAATATTGTAAAGTGACGTGTGTATTTGTGTACGTAGAAAGTTAATTCACAAATAAATCACGATCATATAGTATCCTCAACAAGCAAACTAAATTAATAAGAACTTGCCCCGTAATTTCTAATGTTTTGGAATTAGTTTTATTTCCCAAAGTACGTATTCTGAAAAAAATAAAATAATAATTTTTATAACTTTTTACTACACAATACATAAATAAAAATAATAATTAATTTTTATAATAAATTATCGTTTATCGTATTCTGAAAAAAAATAAAATAATAATTTTTATAAATTTTTACTACACAATACATAAATAAAAATATGAATTACAAATGTTTATAATAAATTATCGTTTATAGTAAATATAAGCTTGTAAATCAAATATTGTACTTTTTTCTTCTCACCTATCATGCGTTGAACCCTTTGGAGATATATTGTTTTCTTTGGAATACGAGATGTCTTTCGCTTATTTCCCATCTTTGAAAAAACAATATTTATGAACTGATATACGCTTAAAATTATCTTTATAGGTTCAAATATTTGCACGTAATCGCACGTCTGTATATCATAAAACGTTGAACGACACGTCTGCCCCCAAAGCCCTCGAGTTGGCGAATGAGCTTTGCAATTAAAGATAGGTTAATCTTCATGTCGGAGCGAGCGCGCTATAAAGAATGTGATTTAAAAGCAATAAGCGTAAGAGACAGATGTGAAAATATTTAATTAAACATGACTTATTAACAATACAGCAAAAATTTCTTTAGAAATATCTTAAGTAGCATTTAAAGAAGCAATTTGAATTTTTTCATACCTGTAACTTGTAATATAACAGAAACAAATGTGTAAATAATAATTTTTGGAGCATACTTTGCAATTTTTTTCTATCGAGGGAATTTTATGTAATTAACGTTTCGGCCTTACACATATTCAGATAATATCTTGAAAAATAGCATATATTTTTTTGAGAACTTAGAAACTTAAAGTGTTACGAGAAACTTGTTATAAATCGGTAGAAATTTGGAATGCGGCCCCTTAAGCCATGAAGAGACCCATGGGCATTCTGAGTTTGAGGGCTCCTCTTGAAAGACGTAAACCTACAGGAAAACACCGAACTCTTTTTTCTATAGTTTTTTTAAGGGGGTTCGTGCAAGACGGTGTTAAGCCACCAGACTAACCACCAGATCGTGATATGGAGATATTATGTGCATTTAAAAGTTTTAAATACTTGAAAAAAATTTAAATACTGCTATTACACAATTTACGTATGGATATATTTGAAAACTCAAATAAAAGTTAAATGTATAATTAAATAACATATATTTTTTAATTAGTTAATTATTTATAAAATAAGTGATAATATATAAAACAAAATAACAACCATAATATTAACAATACATTATTCCCAATGAGTTTAATAAAACTCATTTCGAGAAAGAAAACATAAAACAGGAAATTATTTTTAAATAAGAATACGAATTTTAAATGGAGTTCAATGAAGAGTGTGCATATATTTTAAAACAGACTAGACATACTTAACATAGTTAATTCAAAACATTATCTTCCTGCATACTTAAGTTCTACCGATTTATAACAAGTTTCTAGTTAACTATTTAAGGTACGAAAAAATATATGTTATTTTTGAAGATTAATATCTATACATTTATTATGTAGAAACGTTAATTATATGAAATTCCCTCGCTAGAAAAAATCGCAAAATAAGCTCTGAAAATTCTTAAAAACACGATTTTGTTCTATTTTTTAATATGTGGCATGAAAAGATTTACAGTGTATCTTTAAATGAAACTAAAGCATTTTATCGAAAGATTTTTGCTCTATTTCAAACGAGTTGTGTTTTAATACATATTTTCTCCATTTTGGCTTAATCTTAGCGCGCTCCCTCTAACATTCGTATTTATATATCTCCATTTCAAACCATCTTTGGTCGCTTAATAATAATATAATAATATTATTGGACAATTTGTATAGCGCCGCTTTTGTGAGATATCACCTCAGGGGCGCTTTACAGTTGATGCAGGTATTATAAAAAATATTAATATTACAAAAATAAAGTTAAGTAAAATGAACAGGAACAGGTGACATGAATATAGAAGATGGAGACTCTGCAGCAAGAATCTTAGGTTGTGAAGAAACTGTATCAGCTGCTGCAGCGAGAGAGTCCACCGCGTCCACCAACAGTGCCAGCACGAGGTTCGTCATCCGTCCAGGTATGTGTCTGCTGCTAATAAAGCGCTGACACAATATCCTCACACAGATACCAGACCTTGGCAGCACCGCTGTGACGTTCAACAAAGATAGAAGATGGAGACTCTGCAGCAAGAATCCTAATAGCCCAGTCAATGAAGGTTTTGTGTCGGGACTAATTCCCCGGAAGCTGAATTTTTCACAGATGTTAGAAGACCTTTAGACAAAATTCTTTACAAAAGTATACGGGGCCTTAAGACTCCGTAGTAAGCGTTCAAAAAGAAGAAGAAGAATGTTTGAAAGAGATATATGTAAATACGAATGTTAACGTGCTAATATTAAAAAACCATAATAATTAAACGAAAATTATGAAAAAATTTAATAAAATACTCTGTGTTTACAATACAGCAAAAATCCTTTGAAAATACACTGTAAATTATTTCATACCTATGATATATTAAATAACAGAACAAAATGTGTTTTATATCATTTTCGTAGCATACTTTGCGATTTTTTTCTATCGAGGGATTTTCATATATTTACCGTTTCGGCTTTACAGATATGTAGATATTATCAAAAAAACATATATTTTTAATGGAACTTAAAAGTGTTCAAACAAAAATGCTATAAATCGGTGGAATTCGGAATGCGAGGGCTTAAGAAATATATAAAGAAGTTGGAGAGTTCCAAAGAAAGATTGTGTTACTGGTTAATAAAAACTGGTTAATGGTTATAAAGTTGCTGAGAAAATATCATTGATCTTTTGCCAATGTGTTTTTGTTTGTTATTTTAGTTTGAGGTTACTAAGTAATGAGTTGTATTGCGTATATGCGATGTATTGCAAGGAGTAATTCCAATTTTTGTCGTGTGATTAGATGACAAGTGTATTTGATTGCAGTCGAAATTTTTTTAATGTGGTCCCCAATTGGGATACGCATGTGATGTGGGTGAAGAGAGTGAAATATGATTATTAGGCGACAAATTTTCAATGTCGAAGCTCAAACCACTAAATGCTTAAGATTTATATTTTTTTACAAGTATTCCAACAATATTTAGAAGAAAATCCTTTAGTATTTTCCTAAACGGAAATATTTTAATATTCTTGACTAGTAGTTGATTGATCAAATGCGTTAGAATCCCAGTCCTCCATCAACGCACAAACAATATTTTACGTTTTCACAAATATGTGAAATATATTTTTCGTCTCCCGTGTCCTCAATGTTTATTATTGGTAACTAGCCCCCCCCCCCCGACGTTGGGGACCTGTAGAAAATTTGATATATTATTTTCAGAGTTCTGTATCATCAATGTGCACCATTTTCATAGCACCCCCAAAGATGACACATAATGCCTTAAGAACTCATTTCCCATCGGGGCCTTCTGCGTGGAGTTAAAAAATAAAATTCAAATCGGCCCCTGACCAAGTGACCCACTCGGTTTGTGAGGTATATGTTTGGGACCTACATAGGTCGGGCCCTTTCGGGCCTAGGCGGAAGTCCGGCCTTAACCGAGTCAATGTGTTACATCTGGTACTAAACATGTCACATTTATTATAAAATATAACATATTTGTAGTTTTGACGCCAGTTATAACTGTCTTTTTTTCCTTTAATTTTTTTCCCATATTCGTCTAACCACCCTTGCCCTCACTGCCCCCCTGCCGACGCTAGGGTTGTCAGAAGTCCGGTTTTGGACCGGACAGTACGGTTTTTTGAACGGCTGTCCGGTCTAGAAAATTTTGGAAATCCGGACAATAGAATGTCCGGTTTTTTGAAAATACGCGACATATTCGCGTATTACGAGATAATTTGCAGAGCAAAATCCGTGAGCAATTTAACTGTCAATTGCATTAAATTTAAAGATACAATTTCAGGCAAAAGATTATTTAAAGCAGTAGTATATACTGCCAAATATGTTAAAAAGTGATTTTTTGCTAAAAAGTAAAATAATAAATATAAGTTTTAATGTTTACTAAGGACGGGTTGTTTCGGAGAATTTAAACAATTCATCAAATTTCAACGTTCATTTTCAAGTTCTGTGAAAGATTTTTTCAAGTTCTGTTTTTATTTCAGTTTAGTCAAGCAACTAGCGTACAATGATATAGTAACAGAACTTGAATAGGACTTTCACAGAACCCGAAAATGAACGTTGAAATTTGATGAATTGTTCAAATTCTCCGAAACAACCCGTCCAGTATTTCAAAGTGTTGGTAATTTTCTGTTTGTTTTGGTCAAAATCAAAGGGATTTATGATTATCAAAGGACCCTTTGATTTTCGAAAAATTGTACCAAAAAAATCAAAGGGGGGACCCTTTGATAAAAAATGTTTGGTTTTTTTATCTGGACCATTTGGCAACCATAGCCGACGCCCATGCTTCACGCTTCACACATTTCACAACGCTTTCATGTTATGTTTCACACTTCACGCTTCGTGCTTCAGTCTTCACAACTAAAACTCATTTTTTTCACGAATCCTTACTCGTTATTAATGATGAAATTAAAATTAATAATAATGAAGCCCTATGATTTGCACAGGTGTTTATGGTTGAGAAATAAACTCACTGCTGAGCCGGAACCGAGTTGCCTGATGTGTGCCCAGGTAGAAGAAGACTTGATAGAGTGAGACAACATTAACACTAGATGCTATATTTTATTGTAATTTGAAAAGTATTAATTGAACTTTTAATTCCCTCTTATGCTTGTTACCAGGTGTCCCACCGTAAACTGCATTGGGTTGTTCTGTTCCAATTGCTGGACCGATTTGGGACAAAAATGTTCCATCTGCAAAACGCCCAAAGAGTACGGAGATAGTGACTTTAGTGAAGAAGTGTAAGTTTATCGTATTAATTTTTTTTTGTATTCTTATTGCAGCGTACTGTTAGCTCACCACACCTGGGGGCTTACTCTGTACCTTTCGGGTTAACATAGACGGAAGTTTGGCTTTTAACCTTTCCTTGCCGGTGCTGTCAACTGAATGAACATCGTCTCTAATTAATAAAATATCTAAATAATTATAAGCAATAATTAGTCGCCTGAAATATAAATACAGATTGAAAATATCTGCCGAGTAAAAATAAATGTCGCCAACGGAAAATGAACCCGTGCCTTCTGATGTCAGGTGCTCTGTAACCACTGAGCTATGTCGGCTTATTTCCACCCCGCCAAATGATTCAATATGTACTAGCACCTCAATCAACAATTACTAATTATTATATTTTTTCCACCTGTAAATAACCAACTTTATTTTTGTAGGAAAGGCTTTGTTAGTGCTAAATATCTCACTAGATGGCGACGAGACATATGATATCTTCATTTATCGGTGAAATATTTTTGACTTGTCAAATATTATTATTTTTTAATGATACACTAATGTTTATAAGACAAGGTTTTATGCATAGCATAAAGGATAACAAATAATAAAATATCTCTCTAAATAAACTAGACACAGAGTTCAAATTTTAAGTATTCCTCCGCAATACATTTATGTATTGCATTAAGTAATTGCAATTCTTAATATTTACCGAGTGTACAGCACCGGAGGAAGAGGAATTATAACACCGTAAGGGAAGGGTTAATACGGGTTAGTGACGTGGCTAAAACCGGCGTTAGGAAAGTTTCGAAAGATACAGAGTAGGCCTCTGGAGAGCTAATGAACAATTTTTTTCTAAATTTAAAAAAATGTCGGGTATAAATAAATGACATGATCGAAGGGACTAAAAGAATAACCGTGACGGGACGCTTTGCAGATGTGAAATTGATTTTTGTTGAAGGAAGTTTTTTTTTTCAATGTGTAATTGTGAGTCCTAACTGCTCCCAATTGTGATGAACTTGCCCTGGGATAAATTTTTCCCGTTTGTTGTAGGAATTAATCAATTCTGGTTTCTCCAATCAAAACGTGGTCAGAGGTGACATCTATTTAAGTTGCTGGGAACTAGAGGGAACCGAGGCGTGTCGTTTTTTTTTATCTACGCCAAAAGTTAAGATGCAACCAATCAGGGAAGCCTAATCAAAGTTCGAAATAAACAGGCTACGTCTACCTTATTGATTTATTATGGTGGGAAAGAATTTTTCAGTTGATTTCACGAAATAGGACGATACCAGATGTTGGCATTATAGCTGTTCTAAAAACAAGTGCTTAAATTTATGATGTTAGCAAAAAACTAGAAACATGCACTGCATCGTCAGAGACCACCGTGATGGTACTTTGAATTCTCAGATTTATTCCAGTGCAGTAGCAGCGAATTTGGCGGGTTGGGGCGGATAGAAAAAAAACCCTAACAAAGTCAATAAGATACAATTAAACTCCGCTAATCAATGCTATTAAGTGGCCTTTTAAGTAGGAAATACGCCGTTAAATATAGTTACGTAATTTTTCTAAGGATTTAGACGAATTATAATTATGAATAGCGAGGAAAATAACATTTTAACAGGACGAGTTTGGAAGTTGCTTAGTTAAATTAAAATCCTGCAAGAAGATTTAAAAATAAAACTATGACATCATAATTATTTACTACATCCTAGACCGTGTTGAAAATTTGAAAAGAGGGCTAGGAATCTGGTGGGCCGACACGCCAATGGACTGAGGAGAGTCGAATTTCATCCCTTGGCAATGAATTTGACAGGTTATTTAAGAAGCAACAATTTATTGGTTTTGCAACGATGGAAATTAATGTGACGGATTCTAGTGCTTATAATCTATGTGTGGTCCTTTTAGTGCAATTCTGTCCTTGAACACACGAAATTTCGAGAATTCAAAAAAACATAAATTAGATATCGCCATATGGAGAAAGGGGGAGTTGATTTGGGGGTGGGGGAGCGCGAGGGTTGGAACGGAGGGGGTCTAGATTCAGGAGCGCAAGGAGATAGTCGGTGGTTAAAAAGCGCGGGCGGATAGTCAGGTTTTGGAAGCGCGGGAAGACGGGCAAGATAGTCAGATAGTGAAGATCAGGGGGAATTCAAAGTCGGTCGAGCATAGCCAGGATCGGTCAGCGTTGAAATATGGTCAAGGCAATTAAAAGTTGGGAGACGCGCCAACAAAAGATTTCATTGTCAGGACACGAACGCGGCTAAAGTCATTAAGTGTAGAAGGTGTGGTTTTCTAACAGCATGGGTATTTTACTGCATGTGACTGTGTTTGTTTCTTATAATTATTTGGAATGCACTAAGATGTTAAATTGGTAAGTCTCATTATAATCTAATTATTAACCCTCATTTCCTGTGGATTTCTTAGAGAAATAGATTCGCTCTAATACGGGTAAACAAAATAATTCAATTGTATTTTGAAGTAAGGGTATTTAACTTGAATATTATAGGTAATTATGTTAAAATCTTCAACAGAAGAATCTTAAGTCCGGACCCTTTTACAAAAAGGGCGATGTTTTTATAATCCGGCGAACGGTTATTAGTCGAAACAATCAGATACCTATAGGCGGAATAGTAACGGATAGAACGGTTAATTATGTGCTTTAGTACCTGTTATTTAACAATAAGTTATCGTATTCTCCTTGGGAATTCAACTTATTCTTCACGGAATCAACACAGCGGATTGAAGGTAGTCGCCGAGAGAATGCATCTGTCTAGCTTCCCTATTCTATCAAGTGAGATTTTCATTCACATAAGTTTGGTTTGGGACGAAGTGTACGAATTTTCAGTAGGCTGTCCTATTTTATCAAAGCGACAAAAGCGAAGGAATCGAAATTGGTAATTGGTTTGCCTAATAGGGACTTTTGTGTGTCAGTAAATTCGAAAACCCTGGATCCGGAAGAGCGTCTATTTCAGTAGAGCAGCGCCGGTTTTTCCCGTGCTCTTGATGTGGTTGAGTTATTCCCGTAAATGCATCGGTTTCTGTCGAAGGTGTTGGAGGACCAGCCTAAGATGGTTACCCCGGATAGACCCCTGTTTTGAGTATTTTCAGCTGGTGAGAGGACGCTTTCACGGAGTTCCAATCGAAGGGAACGAAGATTGCCAATGGGCTTTCCTACTTGAGTTAGCTTGGTAGACGAAGGAAAAAAGCGGATAATGGCTATGCTATCCTTTTCTGACGTATGGGGAGGATTTTCTCGTTTGGCAGAACGAAGGGATCGTGACGAATATGAAGTTGTTTCGACGATCTTCCGACAGCCCTTCTGTCAAATCCAATAAATATTTACCCCACTATAGGAGGAGAAGTCATCTAGAATTGGGTTGGGAATTGACTCTGACTGAAACCGTTTGAGGTGACGGCGATCGGATGATTTCAGATTCACGACCTGATAATTCCTGTATCCCTGATTCTTTGCGCCGGAAGTCGAGGACACCATTTTCTACCATTCTTTGATATTTGAAGCGAACGGAAGGTAACCAACGATAGAGCGAGTGACCATGACTTGAAAGTGGAGTAAGATCTCCCGTCCCGGAAACATTCGTTATGTCGGATGGATGCCCTCATTCAAATTAAATATTGATATGACTATTTTGAGTGTCGACGAAAGACTTGAAGTATGTTCTGTAATGCACATATGATAAACATGTGTCATTACCTCTACTGGAACGAGAAGCTGTATAGACTGGAACCAGGAGCTATTTGGAGTAACGTGACTGCAGAGGCGAAGGCGAACAAACTGAAGCTGAATTCATAATTATTCTTACGAGCGTAAACCAGAGGGGTGTTCACGGGACTCCCGAACTCCTGACGTTGCTGATGCAAACCACTTCAGTATATGTTTATGTTTGAGGTTAGTAGAGTGGACTCCTCTAACTTTCAGCATGCTGGCGAAGCTTAACTCATCATTGATTTGGGGGAGGTTGACGCGACCTAAACCTCGCGCTACCCACGTGCCCCAAATGGTTCCTGACATCAGGCTATCATGCCACCGGACCGGAGCAGCTCCTTGTACCTAACGGTATAAGATGAATCTTCATCAATCATCATCATCATCAACATCATCATTTACCAACAAGGATCCACATATCAGAATTCTAAGGAATCCTACCTTCATCACCCTCCGGCAGGAGGCAAAACATGTCATTATTTCATCTGTCGCTGAGCGATATTCAATTAATTTCTGGAGGAGTTGGGATTGGACCATCAATTTGGCTGCTCTCGAGCTGGTCACGTTGATGGATGGGATTTGGACGGAGACCAATCGAAAGCAACACATGTTTTGTCTCTAGCTATTCCTAAAAATACCTACTCATAGAAATAACTCACAAAATTAACAACCTATAGTCAAATCATTAACCTAGAATCTTGTGCATCTTGGATTGAATTTGTCTATTGAGAATTTCATGTACTTGCATTTAATTGTCCCATTGTATTAGCTCATCATCGACTGCAGTAACCGGAAACGTTTTGGCGAGCAAACAAGGTAGGAAAAAGGTAGTTAAAAATCAGGGTAGTCGGTCATTGTCTTATTTTAAAACCATACAGAATGTAACACGCCTCATCTAAAAAGAACCAAAGTTACCACAACCAATTAAAGAGATCCTTCAATGAATTAATCACTGTCGAAACAAAAAATTGACACAACGTGACATATTAATTCAATTTCGATAAGATTGAAGGGTTGATGTACCACGAGAAGTTGCAAATCAGACGAGAGAAATCATTACTTTTCACGAAGTGAAAAGGTAGAATCAGCGATTCGTTTTGCGCGGGAGAGGGGTACTTACCCAAATCATACACGAGTAAAACATTAAAATCATTTCAGTGGCTGCCGTGGCCAGGAGCCTACGGAAGAAATTATATTAATTCAATTTCGATATAAACTGAAGGGAAACTTTTAAAAAACATTACACAATCGTCTGGAGACAGTGAGACTATGGCAACCCCAGTTGGGGAAATGTGGAGGAGGAAGGTGGGGAAGTACCTGTATATTCAGATCTGGTCACCCAACACGGCCAAAGCCATTTCAAGCAACGTTTCAATTCGGAAAGGTGATCTTACACCGTGGCGATATTGAGAGTAAATTCCTTTCTGTAACGTGCCGCAAATATGCTATATATTATTTTAAATGAGTAATTTGTAAAATAACACAGTTAAATCAAATTAAATTTAATTGCACACGCCAGGATTTGAACCCGTGACCTTGCTAGTCGAAAGCCTTACCCTTCCACCACGAAGGCCGTCAAAGCGAAAATGAAAGTAAATAGGCTTTTATTTTTTTGGTAATAAAGCAATTATTTTATTATTATAAAAAATAATGTACACAAACCATAGACATATGAATATTAGTCGACCTGCCCTAAGTGATAAAAGCGTATTATTCCCCACTCCCCATACCGCTTACATTGGAGCCGGCTTGGCTCGCGTATGGCCTCCCTTGAATCGAGAAAATGTGACGTCATCATTCTTGTGCGAACTAGCGTCGAGCTATGGTCGAGGCATTTTACGAAATAACACGGCAAAATGGTGGCTTGTGTTATGAAAACTTGTAAAAATAGATGTGAAAAAGAGAATAAACCCAATTGTCGTATTACATTCCATATGTAAGCATTATTTTACTTTATTTTAAGCTTATTCACATCGTATAATATGGATCAGTTGTAGAAACATATACTATCACATCTTGATACATTTGGACGCAAAACACAAAGCAGTTTGCATAAGAATCAGGGATGTGCCTTCGCCTTTCGCGCTTTGATAAAATACATAATCGTATCATTTGGAACTTCTATTTTTTCATCTGTTATATCTTGCTGGAACTCCGTCGTATTAATAAATGATAATTAACCAATCATTTTTAAATTTATTCCACTTTAATGGCGTTATTACTAAACGAGTTTTGAATTTTACACAACTCATAAACAACACTTAATATAGGATAAATGGTTGGTTATCAATTCTGAAAAATTGGTATGTTTGGAAGTAAAATGTAGATACAGTGAGCATGTTTGGAATGAAAAATGTATGTGTCATTTTGCTGTCCGATGATATTTTTTATCTATTAAAATTGAAAATATTATATTTTTCTATCGCACGTCGCCACCGATCATATATTATCTTAGGATCATACTATCACACGTCGCAACGGACCACGTGTTAGGTACGCGCTTGTTTCGTATGTACGGTACTGCTGGAACGAGAAGGAGTGCATATCACGTAATGCGCTAGGTTATACCGAGTGGCGATGTGTGATAGAAAATCATGTTTTTTGTTTTTAATTGAAAAAGTGTCGTCGGACGGCAAAATGATGTCCAAATTTTTATTCCAAATATTCTTAGGAATCGCTGGTAAAAGCTGTGTGTATATAATTTCATTTTTTTTAGTTGTTTCACTTTTCTATTACTTCTTAAAAGTGAAATGTTATATATTTTCTTGAAGCTTTCATTATTTTATTATTAATAGGAACAGAGCGGTTGTGATAACCCTCTAACATTGGTCGAATGTAGCGATTGTCAAGTGTGCTCATCGTTGTTTACTGGGAAGTAAATTATGAAACATTTATAAAAGTGTCTTAACTAAATACATCAACAAAATATTCGACTCTGAAAATAGAAGAAATTTACTTTGCCGAATCTGGACTTCGCAAATTTGTTCATAACGTGGCGAGTAATTTGCGCTTCCATGTAAAAATGTCTATTCATTCAAAAGCAGATTTTACTTTTAAGAACTAAATGGTGATATTATAATGCGAG
Organism: Hesperophylax magnus; assembly: GCA_026573805.1. Classification (NCBI taxonomy): domain Eukaryota; kingdom Metazoa; phylum Arthropoda; class Insecta; order Trichoptera; family Limnephilidae; genus Hesperophylax; species Hesperophylax magnus. The sequence continues at coordinate 2,084,042 of JAIUSX010000184.1, read as the reverse complement.
ATGCTTATATACTGTCAGATTGATTTATTGACGAATCACAGTCAGCTTTCCCCTCTGCGTTCCCCATTTGTTGATTTTACCCCTCACCTTTAAGTTCTAGTCTATTAATATTCATATGTCTGTGATACAAACAAATATATTATAAATTAAAAATATATACATTTATACAATACGGTTATTATCATTATCATCAGTTGTATCGTAAAGGAATCATTTTTCAATAAAGAAATACCATAGATTACTCAAGAAATTACTGATGATTTTATGAAAATATTGATTTTGAAGAATGCCTTACTGCACAACAAAAAACTTGAAATGAAGAAAAATATTTGAGATTAGCTACAGGAAACAGAAAATTCCTCAATATTTCTCTTCGATGAGTCTTCCTCGAACAGAGTTTTGGCGGCTGGAGAGAAAGAGCCGATAAGTCACGAGGCTGGTCGAATGAAACGTCGCGTCGTTTCGTGCAAGAGTCGGTTTCGATGTTTAACATCAAAAATATAGTTTTACATGAGGAGAGGCGTGCTAAACAATGCTTTTGCAGAGCAATTAAAATATCATTTTTTTTATTCTTAACGAAACATTCTCGGTTTTAAATCTTTTGAAACTCCTACTACCATCATAGTGGTATTTTTTGATTGTGCAACGATGGAACATAAGCAGTGAAATCGAACCAGCAATTCTTGGGTGGGAACCCGATACATTTGTCAACTCTACTAGTAATATGTTACGTATTAGTTCTAACTTTGGTTTTACCAGAAGCTAATGACAATGTCTCCGAGTATGCGGAGTAGTAACAAACTTAGTTTGAAATTAATAAATTTATAAAGATAACAGCCAATAAGATAATTAATTTTTACGTTAAGAAAATGAAGATAATGTTGGTAGTTCTTAACTTTAAACTTTTGGTTGGTTTGGTTGGTTGTGCCGGTTGTGCGTAACGCGTAACTAAAAATTGATATACCTACATCATTGATATAAACTCCGCAATTTGGATTGGCTTTGAAATTGAGTGTCATTTTCAAAATTGAAAGTCAAAGTTTGACGAATTCAGACAATCTTTCAGTACGCACTTATAATACAGGGTGCGGCAAAACAGACAGTGCAGTTTTGAAGGGCTGTTAAAAAAAAGAAATGAGGTTGATTTTATTATCTTCGGTACATCATGCGATTTTATGCATCAAGTTCTGAAGTAGACGGCACCCAGCAGCGATTGATGAAGGCGATTTTTGAAGTTTTCGGCCGAATTTCGGCACATTTCGACAGGTATAGCGGAGATTTCCTCCCGAATTCGATCCTTAAGTTCTTCCAAGGTGTGAGGCCATTGATGTCAATGAGTGAGGCCGATGTTTAAGAACATTTTCCTTCAGGTAGCCCCACAAGAAGAAGTCGCAAATTGCAGCTGAAAGGCCTGCTGGGTGGCGACGAAAGAAAGGCCATTTTCAAGAAACTTGGGGACGGCAAAGGCCCGGCGTTGTCCGGACTAAACCACGGTAACGACTGAAAACGGCATGACCCTCTCGACACAATGAGATCCCTCCCAGACCCCACCACTCTTGATATACCTTCCCTTCAAAACTGCAATGTCTGTTTTGCTACAGCCTGTATAAAATTTTAGCAAAAATTTATTTTAATCATCATTTTCTAAATTTGAACTGATATATCGAGAATTTAGACAAGCGATAAAGATTTCTTTACCATTCTGTTGCCAGTCCTTGTTTTGAAGTGTTCTTTACATAACCTTTCAGCTTCGAAAATCCTACAATTATTATAATATCCCATGATTTTTCACAGTTCTGCGCTAGTATGTAATAAAAGTCTAAACTATTTTGTATTATTTCAGAGATTCATCAGACGAAGAAAGAAAAAGTCCTCCAACAACGAGACCCGAATCCTTGGTCGATCGTCCCAACTCAAAACCAGGTAAGAAACATTAATTTGGTACACCTGTTCCGTACTGCCTACCTTAACATTTCAGTTTTATAAAAACAAAAAAGTTTTAAAAAATATCGTTTTTTTTCCAAATTTAATTACTTACATACAACTAATAATACATAGCGAGGCGCACGGCCGTACAGATAGATAGGTTGTAGATTGTAGATCTTTGGTTCCGGTCATATGTTGGAATTACATGCGATTATTGGTTAAAATTTATGTAAATTTATATAACGCGAGAAGAATTTATTTTTTTGCTAAAATAGCACAGGATTAAGATCTGGTAAATCAGTTAGTCCGTAAACCCGCTACGTACAAAATTCCTCTCTCAAATTTAAGCGGGCTAAATCGGCCGCTCTAGCCTTTGTAAGCAGCAGAATAGTTCACTATTTATACGCGCGCCGAGGCGCTAAAATCCATGTCAAGGGTGACGTTTACATAAGTAACTAATTACTTCCATCTCACAAAATTTACGTACATACATTGCGTAATTTTATCAGCGTCAGGTATATTTTATTATATTCATCGAGCAATGAGGGATGTTGATGTTATTAAGGGATAATCAAGCATATCTAGACAAATAGTCTGGTAATGTACTATAAAAAGGGATTAAAATTCGACGGCCTTCGTGGACGAGGGGTAACACTCTCGACTAGCAAGCCGAAGGTCGCGAGTTCAAATCTCTGCGTGCGCTAAGGTAAATTTTATTTGATTAATAATTTGTGTTATTTCACAATGTATCCCTTTAAAATAATATATATTTTTTCGTAGTAATGCTGATAGGTGCGGTCGCGGATCTATTTTTGCACTTGAGTACAATACAATAACAGTAGTGAGATGCTGACATTTCACCTAGTGTGTTCTTCAATATTAAAAGAGGTTACGTCTCGACTCTTGACGCCGCAATACCAAATACAGTGCCTGTTGAAATATAATGTACTCTCCTTGTGACTGGTACCTGATACCTCAGACACACCGAAGATTTGGTGCATTTGGGCGGACCTTGATAAAATAAGCTTTGAACATTATTTTAACTATTAAAAATGTACAGGTACTTCAGTTATGAAGGTCAGTAGTCATTATTGATACATTTTTTTTAACGACTGGATTTCCTTATTAAGAAAGCATTATGGAATTAGTTACAACATAGCATCCAAAATTTTGCTATTTTGATTGGACAGAAGTATTGTCTCAATAACCTCGTGGCCTTTTTAAATTTCTAAGTCACTCTCATAGAAAAATTATATTAAAAAAATAGCTGACATCTGTTGTCAATGAACTGAATTACAATGCAGGATTCGAGGCTTTTGGAAAGTACGGTAATTTTTAATAACTTGTGTTGTTTTGTTCAATTTCGTATAGATGGTGGTAATTTCACGTTGCATACTAGGTAGAAATGATGTAAGGTTTTCGCATTGAATTGACCAAATGAATGAAAACGATTCGTTATATTACAACTCGTTCCTGCTCTCAACAGCTCGGCTGCATAATGAACGGCTTACCTGCTTTTGTGTTTCATCCCTCCTATAACACTTCTTCCAATCATTCCATACAGTACAGTTTACCAAATTAATGGTGACATCATTCTGCGTCCGTGTCGAGTTATTTTAATCGTTTTTTTATTAAATATTTTCTTCTGGTTTTCCTATTTGATGAAATCTTTTGTTTTCTTGTTATTTATAACACCATAATAACCCCTCTGACACCTGGTTTGTGACTTATTTGCCTTTTCTGTAAATATGATTACAAATATATTAACTGACAAATGACCGGTATGCTTTTGTACAGATGATTACAAATATATTAACTGACAAATGACCGATATGTTTTGTAGAGATGATTACAAATAAATTAACTGGCAAATGACCGGTATGTTTTTGTAGAGATGATTACAAATATATTAACTGACAAATGACCGGTATGATTTTGTAGAGATGATTACAAATATATTAACTGACAAATGACCGGTATGTTTGTTAGAGATGATTACAAATATATTAACTGACAAATGACCGGAATGTTTTGTAGAGATGATTACAAATATATTAACTGACAAATGACCGGTATGTTTTGTAGAGATGATTACAAATATATTAACTGACAAATGACCGGTATGTTTTGTAGAGATGATTACAAATATATTAACTGACAAATGACCGGTATGTTTTGTAGAGATGATTACAAATATATTAATTGACAAATGACCGGTATGTTTTTGTAGAGATGATTACAAATATATTAACTGACAAATGACCGCTATGTTTTGTAGAGATGATTACGAATATATTAACTGACAAATGACCGGTATGTTTTGTAGAGATGATTACAAATATATTAACTGATAAATGACCGGTATGTTTTGCAGGTGACGCTGGTAAAGAGCCGGGCACGAGTGGTTTGGGTCCCAAAGTCAAGCCTGATAAGAAATAGTCATCATTCATGAGTCGCCAGTCGTCTTAAAGAAATTAAGATTGTTGGGTGAAATCGAAACTGAGAATAGTTAACCTAGGAACTCTTTGAAACAAAATTTCTCAACTCATGCTTGCCTGAAAAAAGCAGATTAAAAGTGTGTTCATGTTTGTTTACGTTAAATAACTGAATTTAGTGGAGTTAGTGATATTTGTTTCTTTGCCCCTCTTAAGTAGAATGATTTCACGATAAAATAAATATGTTGGCAAGTCTGTAGAAAGAGCGGACTCCAATACTGTTCCCACAATGTACCGCGCTGCAAACCTTTGCCTTACCATAGCGAACTTTTCTACGCAGGATTTGGTTGTTCAAATGTGCGCTCTTCGGCTCAACCTGAATTTTCGATATTAAGGCGAAGCTTAATGCTAAATCACTATTTTGATTAATCTTTATAACGAATTGGTGTACATTATGAATACAAAAATATGCTGTAGATAAATTGAAGGTTTTCCTATCGTTTCCCTTGAGTAGAACACAAAAAAATATAAATGTAAACTTCAATTTTTTTTAATAGAAATATATGAACGCGTAAAGGAAAGAACTTAAAAAAATACAGTATTATAGCTAAGTTTATCTGTGACAGTTTCCCTTGATAACTTTTTTACTTTCTTATAAAATTATTTACAAAATAAATAAAATCCACTTTTGTGCTTCAAATCGAATGTTTCTAGACTGCGTTTGTGAAGCGATTTTAATGCCTATTACCTACATTCGTGACAATATAAGGCATACAAAGAATATACACATTTTTGGCTTGTAGCTTCCTCTTAAATGAATTGCCGACGCAGCGATGCTAAAAATGAGTGAGGTGGGTAAATTACAACACATTTATAAAAGTGTCTAAATAATGTAACAAAATATTAAATTTTGGAAAAAATACCGAAATTTTGTTTCCCGGATTTGGGATTTGCAGTTAAGTTTTTTTACGCAGACAGAAATTTGTGGGCAATTGTAAAAATGACTAGCAGATTTTACTGTCGAGGACTGAAAAGAGATATTAAAAATCGAGTTGCCTGTATACTGTCAGATTCATTTATTGACAAATTACAGAAAGTGAGACCACGCCGCCTCCTGCGCTCCTCGCAAATGTGTGTGTTCCCCTTTTGATGATTGTTTGTTTGTCTATCAAATTGAATGTCTATGGGCGAAGGCAATTTAATAAATGGAGCAGGTAGATACCGATCGCTTCAAGTCCCGGTACGAAAGCAAATGTATGGCACATGGCAATGGCGGTGAGGCAAGGAAGTTGCGGATGAAGGATAAAATAAACTGAACGAAGGAGACATAAAATGTATCATAAATTTCAACTATATAATTTATAGGAGTTTTTCATAACACATTTATATTTGTGCCTACTGTGTGTATATATATGTATACCATGAACCATATGTATGTACTTGTACATTTGACTAAAGTTTCACCTGCTTTTTTCCTCATCATTGATCGCTTTTATGCCTTTTTGACGAACTGAATTTTCTTAAATTAGGTAATTCAAAATTATTTTCGCCTCGTCCTAATCTTCTACAATCATACTTGAATTGTAGAGTTTAAAAAAATACTTATTTTATTTTATCTGTCATTTTCATAATATTGTGTAAACCAAAACCCAGCTAACAACCACTCTGTAAACTGCCATCTCTACACAGGCTTTCCACACCTAGTGAGATGGGTAATACATCATAACTGGAATTAAATGTTATATTAAAATAATTAAATAAACTTGTACATCCCTGATAAATTAAAATTTATTGTAGCATAAAAAGCGTTACCTCTGTTATTCGTAAAATGTGTTCATTTAAAAAAATAAACTTAATATAACAGGTAAAGCCACAAATCCATTTATGCCAAAGTTAACAAGTCTATTGTAATTCACATTCTTAGAGAAATATCATTTTATTGACATGGTATCCTAATCTGTTCGCGATGTTTAAGCATCGACCATGGGACTACCAATAAGGAAAACATAATAACATTGATTAAGGTGACACAATACCCTGATAACGGGGATTTGCCCCGACGCTCACATTTTAATTATTTGTGATGTACGTATTACTAAAATCTTAAATGTTTCTCGAGGGATTCCCAGGGATGCAAGTTATTTATATATAAGATTAATAAAAAATAGGACCTTACCATTAAATATCTTATGTAAAACGGTTTGCCAATTTTATAAAACGTTTTTCAACTATAAGATGAGCGGGAAGCACTAGATTTTATTTTTGTAAACGATGAATTAGTAACTTCCCGAGGAACCTCTCTAGAAAAAATTGTGATTTTATTAATGTATTCATAAGAATTAATTAAAATACAACACTCGGAAACATCAAACTTCTGTCCCGATAAAGTAAACTCGCCGTACGTTACTCCAACACTCTGAGGCGCGCGTAACTGTATTCGTGTGCAGGTCCCCAGGCACTTAAAGCGTTATTCTTCAGTAACGGCCAGAGCTTAAGCCGGAAAGGTCGTCTGACTCCCGGCCGGTATGTCCAGTAATTTCTATTACGTATTTTTTTTATTTAATCAAAGATTACTTTTAAAGTATTTCAAATATAATAATTATAAATAATGTCCTTTTTTTTCTTTTTACATTTAAATTATATTTATTTGGCTTTCAGTCATGCCAATTTTTGGGCACAGAAAAATTTAAAATGAATGTAAAGAATTCAGACATGCCATAAATACCTTTCTATACCTAATATAAGATTTTAACATAAAATTGCTTTAGTTTAAATTGCAGATTTTTCAAGAATTCGCAGGGTCTGCACCAGTATAAGATATTACACAAAGAAGCTGGTATAAAATTTCTATAATTTTCTATTTTTGTACTGTTTCGTACGTGAAACTTATAATTTTGATATCAAAATACCAATGTAAAATTGTACCTTTTAACTCCCACCTATGTATTGTAAGTTCCTCCCGTCCTACAATGAGTTTTTAAACTCTTCGGGATTGTTCTATCAAGAAAAAAAATAGTAACCAAAAATGGATTTGTGATTTATGATTATTTGAGATGCCTTACATACTGCAGATGATTATAATACTGTATGTAGATACCACGATTTCCAAAACACCATGCAAATTATGCAATTCATTAACTAATGCCAACAATAATGAAAATTATTATTATCATTTTAAATTTATAATGATAAATCTTGTCCGTGTGAAATCAAACCATGTGACACTGTGCGAAATTTTGACCAACGCGGGGCGTAAACGAAATGTTTTGGGCTATAGCCGCGCCCACTAGAAACGCCCATAACTGATATTATTTTCAAGTCTTATGTCGTCTTAAGGATAAAAGTAAAAAAAAACAACAATCACATAATCAATAATTGTAATTAGTTAAATAAGATTGTTATGTATTATTTTATTATACTGTATCTTCTATTATTAAAATAAAAAATAAATAAAAATCTCTACGCATGGTAATAAGGAAGACAATCTCTAATATTATTCTAGACTATTGACAAGATCCAACTCTAGAAAACGGTAACCGACGAGTTCATCGAAAGCAAATTCATCGAAAACGAGTTCATCGAAAACCAATTCATCGAATGATCAATTCAGCGAAAAAAAATTTGTAGATATTAGAGAGAAATGCTGAGCAGACCAGGAAGTTAAAAAAGCATTGGTCAATAAAGTTGAGAGTAAATTTATATGTAAAAAAATTGATACTAAAACTTTGGACAAGGAAACTAATTTACATAAAATATTAATTAGTAAAATGGTTTTCATACACAAATATGAATATGTTAATTATAAAACAGACGTCGAGAGCCTTAGTAATTTGTTTAAAAATATATAGTTTTTTGTATTATGAGATATGATTTGATTGATTTTGTAATTTTAATTTGATTCATTTTTATTTACAATAATTTTATATTATTTAAATTTAACATGTAATGTGTTCAGCACAAAGCTCGTGCATTCTCTAATAGTATATAAGGTATTTAAATTTAACATATAATGTGTTCAGCACAAAGCTCGTGCATTCACTAATAGTATATAAGGTATTTAGATTAGTCACCGAACCTCGGTAGTGTGCAGTCGTGTTTACCAGTGCTCTGTGTTTGACGGCTTACTTTGACAGCGGCGCGGCGTACAGATAAGATTTATTTATTGTTACCTTTTCGTATTCATTATTTTTGTTTGTGTTATTGGTTTGCGACGAAGTTGCGTGTATTATTTCTATCATTTATTATTTCTAAAATAATAATTATTGTTTAATTTTTTTTTTTAATTTGTTGAAATGGAGGAAGATGAAAATCGACCTCCGGACCCTGAACCCATTTCTAATATTGTAGACGACTACGATACTGATGATACCCAGACTTCTGTAACCCTTCCTTCACGAAAACGACGTCCTCCGCTTTGCCTTAATGTACCTCCTAAAATTAAATCTCTTTCACAATCAAACGAAGCCCCAATCTCTCATGGAAGTTATAATGATACCATTCCTCCAGAAGCAAAAGCCATTGAGCTTATGTATTCTATTTCATCTTCAGCTCCATTTATTGTCAATGTCCAAAGGACTGAACAGGGGAAAATAATTCATCCCCTGGATTTTGGTAAATTTATTTTTAGCTCAAAACTCAATAACCTCGGTATTATAAATGGATCAATAAAACCGGAAGGTCGATACAAACTATCCATAGAATTTAAATCAGCCACATTAGCTAATGATTTTGTTAAAAAAATAGGTTCTCTTTCAAATAATAAATTTAAATCTTTCATACCTACATTCAATTTAACCAGAATGGGCAGAGTAAGAGGTATCCCAACCGATCTATCAGAAACAGAAATAGTAGATGCTCTTAATGACTCTCAATTAACTCCAAAAGTTTTAAAAGCACGTCGTTTGAATTTTAAGGATACTTCCACCGGCACCACTATATGGAAACCTTCCCAATCCGTTGTTATTACTTTCGAAGGTCAAACATTACCATCCCGTGTATTTATTTATTATAACGCTCTTCCCGTTGAAATATACAGATTCCCGACTATCCAATGTTTCAACTGTTGCCGTTTTGGCCATTCAAAACCTATTTGTCGTTCCCCTCCTCGTTGCTTCCATTGTGGAGAGGATCATCCCTTTGAACAGTGTCAAAATACAACGAATAACCCTATTTGTATTAATTGTAAGGGCAACCATACTGCTGTTAGTGTGGCCTGTCCAGAGTTATCTAGACAGAGAAATATCAAACAGTCAATGGCTGCAGACAATATTTCCTACTTTCAGGCCTCTAAATTATTCCCTCCTACAAAAAAATCTTTTGCAGAGATAACGTCTAACGCTTCTCTCTTTCATTTGTCTTCCCCTAAATCCCCTCTATCATCTTCCCACAAAGAAACAATTTTCAAACCGATAAAATCTAATCCAAAATTTATTCCTTCTTTCGATAAAAAACTACATAATGAACTTTTACTTAACCCGAATGGGAATAATAAATCCCAGGCTCCCAATGGGACTGCCTTAAAAAACTGTTCCACTTCCGATATCTTCCCTAAAGTCACGATTGAAAATTCTTCTTTTATTCAAACTTTATTTACCCTATTAATTACGATCCTTTCAAATAACAATAAAGTACCGTCCAACGCTGCCGATTATATGAAATCTTTACTCTCTAGCCTTCCCGATGTATCCGCAAATGAGCAAAATACTTCAATGGAATAGTAGAAGTCTATTCGCCAACAAAATTGATCTTGTACAGTTACTTGATGAACATAATATTTCAGTTGCTGCCATCTCCGAAACGTGGTTAAAACCCTCATACCAATTTAATATTCCTGGATATCATTGTCTAAGACATGATAGACTGGATGGCAAAGGTGGCACTGCTCTTATTATACATAATTCTATCCCTTTTAAACAAATTATTTTCCACACTCTCTCCAATCATTTTCAGATAGTAGCTGCTGTTATATCTGATATTACATTACTATCAATATATATCCCTCCCTCTACAATTTTTGTTGAAAACGAATGGTCAACATTTATATCCCAGATTAGTCCCCCGTATATGATACTTGGGGACTTCAATGCTCATTCTCCTTCTTGGGGCAGTGAGTTAACAAACCGTTCTGGCCATAATCTATTAGATTTTATGGATACCTATAATTTATGTATACTAAATGATGGATCTCCAACTCGTTTCACTGCCCCTCAACATCGGAAAAGTGCAGTCGATTTATCTCTTTGCTCATCTTCGGTGATTCCCATATGTTCTTGGAACATTCTTAAAGATCCCCTTTCCAGTGACCATTTTCCTATAATAATTACCTTCCACCATCTATCTTCCACGCATTCCTTTTCGATAAACAATAGTTTTAAATTTAAAACGAAAGACGCGAATTGGAGAAATTTTTCTTCAGAATTAGACTCCATTGTTCAAGCATCTAAGTCTTCCCTTGTCAACACTAGTTTACAATGTGAATTATTTCCTAACATGATAATAAAAGCTGCAGAAAAAACACTTAAAAAACGTAATGTTAACATTAAGATAAAACATTCCACCCCATGGTGGGATGAAGAATGCACTAGCGTCGTTAAATCCAGAAGAGAAGCAATTTCCATTTTCCGTAAATGTATGTCTTTCGAAAATTACCTTTCTGTGAAACGCGCCCAGGCAGAAGCGAAACGCGTTTTGAAAAACAAAAAGCGGTCTGGATGGCGAAAATTCTGTGAAAGCTTGTCTCCTGAATCTCCCCAGTCATCCGTATGGTCCAATTTAAAAAAATTCGGTTCGTCATATACTCCGCAGCGTTCTAAACATATTCCAGAAGAAATTATTATAGGTTTTGCTGATAAGATAGCTCCTCCGTCAGTTGCCAGATGTGAGGAAATGCCTTCCTTTATTTCTTATCCATCTCACTCTAGCTGGCTGGACTCTCCTTTCTCAATAAGTGAATTAAATCGAGTAATCAAATCCCTTCCAGACTCTTCTCCTGGCCCTGATGGAATCTTATATAGTTTCATTAAAGCATTCTCAGACATGTCGGTTGAATATTTTTTATCCCTAATTAATTACATGTTCGAAACGGGATTTATTCCGGAAGTCTGGAAAGTTCAAAAAATCCTTCCGATTTTAAAACCTGGCAAAAATCCATCTGAAATCTCATCCTATCGTCCTATTGCTCTTTCGTCATGTTTAATGAAAGTAGCAGAACACTTGATAAAGAACAGATTGGAATGGTTTGTTGAAAATCACAGAATTATCTCTCCTAATCAATATGGCTTCCGGAAAAAGAAATCAACCATAGATAATTTAAGTGTGTTAACAACAGACATCCGTATATCTCAGTCCCTTAATTCTTGCACTCTGGCCACATTTCTTGATCTTTCGTCAGCTTACGACGATGTATTAATTAACATTTTAAAAGAAAAATTAATTAAAATAAAAATTCCCTTAAAACTAGTTCAATTTATTATTAATTTACTAACAGACAGATCCATTATTATCCACTTTTCCTCAAAAACTATAAATCGCAAACTATGGAAGGGGTTACCTCAGGGGTCCGTAATCAGTCCATTATTATTTAATATATATATAAGTGATTTAGACAGTGTAATTCCTTCATCTATCAAGCGACTTTATTTTGCTGATGATTTCCTTATATATTTATCACACAAAAATCTATCGCGCGCTGCGAAGGAATTGAATTTGGCTTTACATAATATTAAAGTTTGGTTGTTGACAAATGGGATGAATTTAGCTACCTCTAAAACCAAAGTAGTGGCTTTTACGCGCAAAAGAAAAATACCCCCCTTTTCTGTCTGCTTTGATAATGTCCCTCTTTAAATCGTTAAGCAAATTAAATTTCTTGGACTACTTTTGGATCATAAACTTTCCTGGCTCCCGCATATTCAGAACATTTCGGCTAAGTGTGAAAAGGGGCTAAATATTATGCGAGCTGTTTCCAGAGTGTGGTGGGGATCTCATCCTACTACTCTTAAATTAATGTATGGTGCTCTAGTGCGAAGCCATTTGGATTATGGAACATTTCTTTTTGATCCTCTTCCTAAATATTTGGACAAAAAACTTGAAAGAATTCAGTCCAAAGCGCTCAGAATAATTATTGGAGCGATGAAATCTTCTCCAATTAATTCTCTCCAGGTAGAATGTGTTGATCCCCCCTTAATTTTAAGGAGACAATTCCTAGCTGATAAATATATTTTTAAATCTTTTTCTATATCGCGTCACCCTTTAGAACAAAGCCTTGATTATTTGTTCAATTACTTAAATAACGAAAAAAGATCGACAGATAAAAATCGACTTCCTCTCCTTCTAAAAAGTTTTCTTTCATTCAAATCTTTGTCTTCTTCCCTCCAAAATCTACAAAAAGATCCTATCCTTCCTATTTTCACCATCCCATTTGATTCTATCAATTATATCCCCAACGTTATAACATCAGACTTCCGAACTGATATTTTAACCTCATCTAATCAAAATGTTGAGGAAAAATTTAAAAACATTACATCTTCTAAGTTTCCAGAATTTTCTCTCATTTACACAGATGGTTCTAAGTCTGATAACAAAGATTGTGGAGCTGCGGTACACATTCCCGAATTCGATTTAGATTTGTCTTATAAATTGCCTAAAGAAATTTCCATATTTACTGCAGAATGCTTCGCAATTGAACAAGCTTTGAGCCAAATCCAGCTTTTCAATATTCGACGAGCCTTACTGTGCACTGACTCACTAAGCGCAGTGTTGAAAATTTCCTCAAATATCCATAAACCAGAAGACTATATTATTTATAATATCAGAAACACCCTTAAATCTCTAAATGAATTAAATTTCGAGACAATATTGGTTTGGGTCCCTGGCCATTTAGGAATTGAGGGTAACGAGAAAGCCGATTCTCTAGCTAAACTTGGAACAATTTCTGGCTCTAATCCTTTAGATTTTAGAATTCCTATCTCTGACGTCATCCCAATTCTTAAATCCAACATGATCCGCTCCTGGGAAGAAAATTGGACTAATACGAAAACCCGAACTGGTGCTTTTTATGCTGGAATACAAAATCATATTCCAAGTAAACCTTGGTTCCACGGCAAGAAAAAATCCAAAAGATTTATATCCTGTATCTCGAGAATGAGAATTGGTCATTGCTCCATTGCATCCCATTTGTTTAAAATCCGGGTCCTAGATAGTCCACTCTGCCAGTGCGGTATGGAAAATGAGACTCTTGATCACGTTTTCTTTAATTGTAAAAATCATTCATCCTTCAAAGGCATTTATCGTTTACTTATAAAAATCACCCACCAATCTCCCCTTAGTATTCCTTATTTGCTTTCTCTCAACAATTCTCGCATTTTCTCAGTTCTATACAAGTTCATAGACTTGAATGACTTCAATATTTGAGATTTCCCATTCCCGTATAGATTTCCCATAAAATTATAACCATCTCCCTTACCTTTAACGGCACATAGCACTCTCTTTAGGGTGAATTGCCTAATACAAAAAAAAAAAATAAGGTATTTAAATTTAACATATAATGTGTTCAGCACAAAGCTCGTGCATTCTCTAATAGTATATAAGGTATTTAAATTTAACATATAATGTGTTCAGCACAAAGCTCGTGCATTCTCTAATAGTATATAAGGTATTTAAATTTAACATATAATGTGTTCAGCACAAAGCTCGTGCATTCTCTAATGGTATATAAGGTATTTTAATTTAACATATAATGTGTTCAGCACAAAGCTCGTGCATTCTCTAATAGTATATAAGGTATTTAAATTTAACATATAATGTGTTCAGCACAAAGCTCGTGCATTCTCTAATAGTATATAAGGTATTTAAATTTAACATATAATGTGTTCAGCACAAAGCTCGTGCATTCTCTAATAGTATATAAGGTATTTAAATTTAACATATAATGTGTTCAGCACAAAGCACTATGACAACCAATTGGAGCCCAGAAAAGTGAGCTCATAATCAAAGGCAACCAATTGGAGCCCAGAAAAGTGAGCTCATAATCAAAGGCAGCCAATGAACGCACTTGTTGTTGTAAATATCACTTGGTAGGTACTTCTGTTAGTGAAACAATTATTATGGATGATTAGTTTATAACTTTAAAAATGTGCTTAAAAGCAAATGATTTAAGAGATAACACTTCCACAAGTTGAACTTTCGTTGTTTTTCACGATAGATAGTTTTTTACTTTCGGCGGATTAGTTAAACTTGTGTTTTTCTTAGTATAAATAACAGCTTGACAGAACACGACAGGTACTTTACGTACGAATACTGAACTGTTTTATTAATATATTATAATTTATAATTTATATTTATATTATAATTTATAATTTATATTAATACTGAACTGAACTGAATTAAATTATATTAATACTGAACAATTATATTGATACTGAACTGAACTGTTGGTCTGATATCACAAAATAACTGTACATCATACATTAACCCTTTAGGCTAATTTGTTCGCTTTTAGGAAAAAGTCATATGATGGTGAAAAATATGATCTTAGCGGTGTTTGAAAGAGAAAACACGCTTTATATTTAAATAAAGAAGTTAATAAATAAAATGTGTTGTACATTTGTGAAGCCAAAGATTCCGACCGCAATTTGAATAAAACTTATAAGACGTGAATTTTTGATTATTTATTTTTATGCGAAACAAAAATTAAGTAACTTCAACGCTTGTAATACAATTATTTATCTAAAAAAACTAGTATTTATAAAATGCAATATTGTAAAATGTTATCAATTAATTAATTCCTATAACGAAGGTGGAGTGGACTCTTTCGTCATGGGGCCTTCAGAGAACCAACGGGGAGTGTACTCCTCCCCCATGGGGCATTCGGGGAACCATGGAGGAGTCGAGAGGTGAGATCCCTCTTCCCTCGTGGGACCTTTAAGGAACCAAGGAGGAGTGGAGAGGAGAGATGAGGCCACCATAGTGAACTCTTCTCTTGTGGGGCCTTCACGGAACCAAAGGGGAATGGAGAGGAGAGATGAGGCTCTTTTCCCTTGTGGAGCCTTCAGGGAACCAAGGAGGATTGGAGAGGAGAGATGAGACCTGGTAATACCTATTGTGGACCAGGAGACATAGCCACATTTCCAATGACAACCCTGGTGAACTTTATAAAAGGGACTGCAGGGTGACTGTAAAAGGAATGAGGTAAAATGGGAGATAGCACAATGAGCATTTGACATAATTGCTCACGGGAACTACATGTAAGCCGACTCCGCTCTATAAATAAATAATAAATCTATAAATAATCAAAACAGACAGTTGGCAAAGCGGAAAATTCAACGCCATATGCAATGCGCGTGTACAATGTGTGTGGGAACGTGAGAAATGCCCTATTCTGAATGTTACGTCCAGTCGAAGTCGATATATGAAAATGATCGGTCAATTTCTTAAACCAACTAAAAAGAATATTTTACATAATTTATTTTTAAAATGATAAAATGAGAAACGTTTAAAATGGGAGGATGAGGGCAAAGAAGGGGAAGGGATGTCACGGGATTTTCCATAACATTTGATCCACAAAAAAATGATGTTATTCATTTAAAAATTGGTAATAATATTATGAAGCTTCTCAGAAAAATAATCTAAAAGTCAAGCAATTTTTTCATTGTGTCTCCACGTAATCAATTATTATAATGATATTATTTATAAATAATGTCTAAGACCGCAAATTTACACAAACAAATATAAAATTGGACGTTGTACCTCATATTTAGTATCGGGCAATGACATACTAATTCGTAATGAATTGCGCACAACATGTCATTTAAAACTTATAATCATTAAGGCGATGCCATACGTAGTAATGCAAAATGATGTGTTTTTGGTTTGAAAATTTGGTCGCCTATAAATGTTTCAGATGCTTTAATTAAATACTGCGAGTAGAATACATCTTGGCCTTTGAAATAATCGAGTATTTTTTAATAAGTCTTTTTATAAGCCCAGAAAAAAATAAGGTATAAGGCCCATGAAAACTGCTTTACAGTTCAAAATCTCCTACTTACGAACCCATTTTCGGATATGATTATATTGTATAATGTGGCAAATTAAGTTATTTATAAAATGATCGAAAAAAATTAAATATTTATGCCTGAACATCCACAAAATAAAATAAAAGGCACTTTTTGGCCATGTTTTTTTCTTACATAAATCAAAACAGGCGGATGGTGTTAAGCGGGAATTTAAACCTTATCGCCATCTGCGTAAGGGGTGTTATTCATAGCGGCTCAATTTAAAATATTACACGACATAGTGCATCGCCTTAAGGTATATATTATTCAATGTTTGGAATTACGTTAATGGGACAAAAAATGTTAACAATGAGTGACGTTTTCTTGGAATATAATGATAGCTACTAATCATTCGGTTACGTACCTTCTTACACACATGCCAAACAAACAATTCGCATTCAAACCACCGAAGAGATAAATATAGAATGTGTGTTGTGGGCGTGTCCGTGTTCGCTAAGAAAACTCATTAATTATTATTTCTGGTAAATTGATCAGACATTTAAAATATAGAAATTCTTTCTTCAGCATTTCATTTGCAAAAATGCAATGTGCTGCATGGTTTGTCTATCTTTAATGCAATGTGATGCATGGTTTGTCTGTCTTTAATGCAATGTGATGCATGGTTTGTCTGTCTTTAATGCAATGTGATGCATGGATTGTTTATCTTTAATAGCTTAAGTAACACTTTTATTTAATTTTTTTATATGACTTACGAAAGTAAAGCAAAATATTATAGAACAAAAAATCACCCCGTAAAAAACATTAATTTTACTATAATGAATTAATGCAATTTTTGGAAGCGGAAATTAACCCATTTCCCGGCACTCGATCAAGCTGAAACTCGTCAGCTAGACTCGTTGTCGACGACAAAGAATTCTACAAACTTTTGGTATTAATCACGTACACACATGACGACGTATACGCATTTCTCTGAAATCGGACGAAATTACAGCACTTATTACTTGAAATAAATGTCGGTACTACCCGATCTACAATTGGCAAGGTTAGTAGAGTAATTGACTCTAGTTTCTGGGTAGGAAGTTTCCATCCTCAGTCAAACCATTTTAAAGTATTAAAATATGTTTTAAAATAGATGTATTATGGTAAAAAAAAACATTTTTTGCGGTAAGTTAAACGTAAGACAAATGCACACACATAGAGGCGTGAAAGCTAAAAGGAAGACACATTCACACACATAGAGGCATGAAAAAATAAATTGAGGTAGGTATTCATACTATGATGCCAAACCACCGAGAAAGCAGTTTTATGTAAGAAGATCACTATTTCTGAATTGAGTAGGTACCATTCTAAGTAAATTTAAGATAAATTAAGACACTCGTGGGGGCTCAGATGTCACTAAATTGCGCTTCATGAAGATGCAATTTTTTTTTAAATAATTAATAACGAGTGATACATATGCATAGTTTTTTTCGCTAAATTAATCCTCGTTAATAAATTAAAATAAAATATACAATTACGTAGGTTTACTTATTTTCCTCATTGGAGACATTTACAATATGCAAAACAACAGAAAATAACATAACTTCGTTATGCAAATCAATGTCATTTTGCGATAATTTTAATAAGTGAGATTTAATAGCTAATATTTTATCATTTTATTTGTTTATTTATATCATGTGATTTCCATTAACAATTTTATTTGTATGTTTTTTTAAGTGATAATATATTATAAAGTAATATTCATAATACCTACCTACATTTCGCAATTAGTTTAAAAAACTCATTTCCGGAAAGACAACATTATACAGCTATAAGGAAATTATTTTTACATAACACTACGAATTTAAAGAGGAGTGTGCATATATCTTAAAACATACTTAACACAGTTAATTGAAATCTATTTCATAAATATGTACATTGAGAAAGGTATACAGAAGTAAGAGAGTTCCAACAAAAGGTTGTGTCTGCTGAGAAAATATCCTTTAGGAGCTTTTGGCAATTTTGTGTACGTTTCTTACTGAAAGTTTTCGGTTACTAGGTAATATTATTGACGGCTTTGACGGATTTTGGAAAGCCGTCAATAATAAATCATATATAATCAACAATCAAATCAATTTAACTGATAGTCCAATATTTAATTTATTCCGTTAACCTCTGATAAAACTGTTTCCTCCCTTCTCCCTCCCTTCCTACCCATCCTGTAATCAGTCTACATCCTTTCTCGTTCTAGCACTAATAAGGTGTCTGCTCTTTTATTTCTATCTCTTTCACTCATTGTTTTATTTTCTTCTATATATATGTGTCTGTATGAAAATAACTTTAGTTGATATAATAAGCCCTGACGAAGCTTGAGCTAAGCGAAACCTGGTTGGCTGTTAATATTAATTCAAAATAAAAGTGGTGTTTTACAAAGTGTATTTTTTCATTGAATTATTTTACCTTCAATAGCAAATAAAATAATACAAATACCAAACGAGACAAAACTTTCAAAGTTCAGTGCCAGTACAGAACATTTGAGGTGAAGGTCTTTCGAATAAAAGTTTTTCTTGTTTGGTTTTACTTTGTGATGAAATGCGATGAATGAAAGTCAAATTACTTTGTTTACACCACTTTACTAGTAACAAAATCTATGTTTTGAAAACAATGTTCTCTTCGACAAAATGATTTGTATTCTAAAGTTAAATAGGAATAGATTAACAATAGGCGAGGGGTTCGAGGGGCAAACCCAAATCGGCAGAAGAATTGATGATGGAATGGACGGGGTAGGAGAGGGGGAGTTAATTACGAGTTAAATATTTGAGATTTGAAAGAGTGTTAATATTAAGTCAAATATAATTAATATTCTGAAATAATTATGTTTATTTTCTTCTATTTAACCCTTGTCAAGGCCCCAACCAAAGATATTAGAAGAACGAGATGTGCTATGCGCAGTTCGTACTGAGTGGAATTGTTTTGCCGAGTGTCGCCGGTTTTGTTCACCAATACTACTGCACACCTTCGCTTACGCTAAGGCATCGCTAAGGTATCCGCACTAATACATAGAACAGATTTCTGTGCGTACACGTCCCGATACCGTTCAAAGTACCCTAATTAGGTAGTACTCCGGCTACGGTCCGGCGGCCAACACAGCATATCTCGTTCTTCTAATATCTTTGGCCCCAACGTTACTATAGCGAAGAAGATTCAATGAAAAATATATGAGAAAATAGAATTATTATTAAAAAACATAATGATAATTAAAACGGTTCCATGATAACTCAACACAGTGACAATTCAACATACTTTTAAAAAGTGATATAAAGTCATTAGAAACGATGATATATTTTTTTTATTATAACCTAACCTAACCTAACCTAATCTAACAACTTAACCCAGTTAATAAAGTTTTTGTTTCATCACTTTCCATGACTTTATATAACTTTTTAAAGATGTGATGAATTATCATTGTGATGATTTATCCGGTCACCTGCGAACATACGAGTACAATAAATTAAAATTGGCTCACCTTTCGTTTTTGGTTACTAAAATGACTGATGATGAAAAAATATATAAAAAGATTTGATTTTTATTAGAAAAATGTTATTATCACTTCACTTTCTTGAAGTTTCATATAAAAATAATTAATACAAAATTCACGAGATTTCATCATATTTTTAAAAATTGCTTTCAAAAAGGATCATAATATGTGATTAACTTCTAGAGTTCAATGTAAAGCATGGTGTTACGAGTATTTTCTTTCAAAGACACCGTTTCACACAAAGATCATCTTTTCACCAAGCAGAAAGGGTGATACAATAGACCATATGAGTTGTTTCCAAAAGCAAACAGATTAATTATACCTAAACGGGCTAAATTATACGTACAGCCTTACTAAAGAAAAACTACTTCACATATGTTAAACGGTGTTTTTGATACACATTGTATAAAAGCTGTAAATGTTTTACATTCATTAATTCACTTATGAAAAAATATCTTTAACTCTATTTTTTTGGCAACAGTGTAATTGGGACGTGACAATGACTTCACGCATGTGCATTGTGACATTCTTTAAGCACGAAACCCGCGGTTGACAGCTGCTTTTGCGTCTCCTTATTATCTTCGTAAATCGTGTTTTGTTCATAAAATGATCAATTGACTATTATATACTTGTAATTAAACATATTTACAGCTTATTTGTGTTATTTTTCGTCAGCTTTATTATTAAATAAGTAATTATTTAATAAAAGCATTTGTAATCTACTTTTAGGTCATAAAGTTTTAAAAGGTAAAACGCTTATGCCAGTATTCAAATTAAATTTTATGGTCTATATTTTGCAAGAACATGTTTTATAACATACATGCCTAATGCACGTGTTGGTAACCATGTATTGAAGAAATAAACGTTTTAAAATGTGCAAGCAATGAGAAAATTAAAAGCGAGTAATTTTTTTTCACGTATTTATTTTTTAGTACGAACGAGATAAAAAGTAATGTTTCGATAGCTCTTGGAATATTTCCGGCCGCGAGTTTCTTGTGTATGAAAAATAGAAAGGGGAACGGAATGGAACTCTTAGAGGATGCCAAAAGAGTAATAAAAGTCCTACATTTGGTCTTGGTGTCCTCAGTGTTCTCTCTCTCTACCAGCACAAAAAAACTCCACCAGCGAATTGAACTTAACTTGGGATTGCAACCTAGCAACCTGCGGTCAGTGGCGCGGCAGAAAAGGTACTGATTTGGTACATCGTGTCTCCTGGTGACAAAGGTTTATAGGACGGGTAGGCATAGAGTAAACTATTAAAGATAACAATCGGCTATATT
Organism: Hesperophylax magnus; assembly: GCA_026573805.1. Taxonomy (NCBI): domain Eukaryota; kingdom Metazoa; phylum Arthropoda; class Insecta; order Trichoptera; family Limnephilidae; genus Hesperophylax; species Hesperophylax magnus. The sequence continues at coordinate 2,062,876 of JAIUSX010000184.1, read as the reverse complement.
CCCGAACAAGAACAAGTGAGGCGACAGGTTTTTTGCAAACTCCTTAAATAAAACGACTGTGCTTTTTGAATTCTGTTTCTCGGAAATTTTTCGACGATTTGTTCAAAAATATTTGTGGTTAGCTTTTTTTTCAATCTTTTTCATGTTTGAAATTGAAATATTGCACTTATTTAAAGTATTAAAGTGTATTTCAAATTAAACTCTAATAGGTTATTTTCTGTAATTTTTAAAATGATTTTAGTTTTTACGACATCTTAAAAATTAATAAAACTATAGAGCATTTCGATGAAAAAAATGTACATATCAGTTAAACAACCCCCTTCGATTAGATGAGCAATAAATATCTCATGCATCTTTCCACGAACTATTTTATGTCAGTTTCTATTTTACGTTTCAATTAGTAAGGTTTTCACATACACGGCCGTTTATCAATGGAATAAAATTTACACCACGTTTTTTAGTAAGACCGACTGCAAATTTTTACTACCTGTATTATTGTGTGATTTTTATATTAGCACTTAAGTAACCACTGTGCATATGTTCTATTTTGAGATAAATAAAATAAGGTAAGAGTAAATTATCGGTTTAGCAAACTAAAAGTTGTCTGTGTTGTGTCTTTTTTATTTTTATTATTTATACTGAAGTCACGTGATCGCTTAAGCTTAAAGGATGACGCGAGGGTTTCAAGGTGAAACTCACCTTCTCAGCTTTATTGAAAAAGACATCATGTCTTTTTCCAGAGGAGCTAGACCATGGAATGGATCGCCACACCCTTCTGTACTGTTTGTTTCATCCACGTCGAACTAACACTTTAGATGTTGTTGTTGTTTTATTATGTGAATACCGCACAAGAGTCCCAACAGCTCCTACCTGTCCGGAGGCAGTGAGACTATGGCATTCCAAATTTGGGTAGGTTGCGAGGCTGAAGGTAGTTGGGAGGAGAAGGAGATGGAGAATAGGAATGTGGGGGAGTACCTGGATATTCAGATCTGGTCACCAAACATTGCTAAAGTCATTTCAAGCAACGTTTCAATTCTGAATGATGGTCTAACACCAGGGCGATACTGAGAGTATCTTCCACTCTGGAACGTGCCGCACGTATACCATATATCATTTTTAATAAATAAATTTTGAAGTAACATAAATTAATAAAATAAAACTTACTTGCAACCCGCGTTGAACCCACGAAATTTGGCTTGTTAGTTGAGAGCCTTACACTTCGACCACGAAGGCCGTCGTAATAATGCGATTCCTCCTCCCTTAGCTCATCTGCTCTGATGATCTACACCGTGAAGATGTCCGAAACGTTGGCCATGGGAGGAGGAAGCGTAACACGGTTAATAACCAGAAAAATGAATCAAAGAGTTTTTGAGAATCTTAAATCATTTTTAAGACTTTTTAGATTTTTATATTCAGAAGGTAGAGATCCTCTTAAAACTGATTTATTTATGATCTTTAGTCACAAAAGTATTTGATACTTAGGTATTATCGAAATAAAACAGGTTAGTTCAGGTAGAGAGGCACCGGTTTTTAGTTCATTCTTATTGTTATTACATATTTATTATGGTTATACGTGACAGCTGCAGCATACTTTTTTTAAATAAATAAAAAAGCTGTCTTACAGTGAGTTACAAAATGAAATACTAAAAGTATCTACCCATGCATTTTAGATATACGCTTCATTGAACACGTACAAGTATTTCAGAACGAGTGAAATTCGCTATCCCCTGTATATAATAATTGTAATTCTACCGTGAAACATTAATACCCTATTATTTCTAGCCACTAATGATGGAAGCTATAGCAGTGTTTGATTATGTCGTAACACAGCAACTAAACTAAAATCAAGTGTCATTTGTCAACAATTTCAATGGTAGGGTAGCATTCCCAATTTCTACCGATTTATAACAAGTTTCTCGTTAACTCTTTAAATTTTTAAGTTCAAAAACAAATATATGTTATTTTTTAAGATAATATCTATACATTTGTTATACCGAAACGTTAATTATATGAAATTCTCTCGATTGAAAAAAATCGCAAAGTAAGCTCCGAAAATTATTAAAAACACGTTTTGTTCTGTTATTTAATATGTTATAGGTATATAATTATAATAAATTCATCATAATTATAATAAATTTAAGAAATATTTTAATTTTAGAATTTTTTTTTTCAATGGTAAAATTACATGTACAATATGGTAATCATTAAATAACATGCACAGTATGGTAATCATTAAATTACATGCACAGTACGGTAATCATTAAATTACATGCACAATATTGTAATCATTAAAACCATCACAATATTAAATTACATGCACAATATTAAAAAACATGCACAGTATGGTAATCATTAAATTACATGCACAGTGTGGTAATCATTAAATTACATGCACAGTATTGTAATCAGTAAATTACATTCACAATATTGTAATCATTAAATTACAATCACAATATTAAATTACATGCACAATATTAAATTACATGCACAGTATGGTAATCATTAAATTACATGCACAGTATGGTAATCATTAAATTACATGCACAGTATGGTAATCATTAAATTACATACACAATAGATATGGTAATAATTAAATTACATGCACAGTGTGGTAATCATTAAATTACATGCACAGTATTGTAATCAGTAAATTACATTCACAATATTGTAATCATTAAATTACAATCACAATATTAAATTACATGCACAATATTAAATTACATGCACAGTATGGTAATCATTAAATTACATGCACAGTATGGTAATCATTAAATTACATACACAATATGGTAATAATTAAATTACATGCACAATATTAAATTACATCCACAATATTGTAATCATTAAAGATTCTGAAAACGAAACTGAAACGGTGTCTGCTGATCCTTCATTACATATTACATGGATAGAATTTTCTTCTTCTTTACAAACATTATTGATCAAAATGTCGAAAAATTTTACAAAGTTTAAAATACACAGTCCTATTATTTAAAGAATTTTCAGCAAAATTGTCAATTCACCTTTCTATTCGTTCATACACTTCAAAATTATAATAATAATTCCCAGAGAATAACCACAAAAATACGACATACTGGATTTTTTTTACATTAGCTCCACACATGAGGCCTCATCTTTATAACATCTTTGGGGATGCTGTGAGGAGGGTATTTTTAGGAAAGGAAGGATGGGAAGTTCTGGGAAAGCATAGGGTACAAGGGGTGGGTAGGAATCTGGGGGAATCTGAATCCATCCCTACCACTGCGGTGCAAGGCGATGTTCCGAGAGAGTCCAGCTGGAGAGGTCAAAAGGTCTCCATCAACCAGTCTCTCCCAATCCGGCCTGCCATGCAGTGGGTGGACAGACACATCCGCCGCTAAGACCCGGATAAACCTCACCCCATGAACCAGGCGCCCCTGCTGAGTCACCAAAATGCTTGTCACCAAGTAGCAAAACACTTGGGGTGACTTATGGCAAAAGTGTTGGTTATCCGATAAATGGTTCCCGGGGCGGCCGTACTGGATTGGCACAATATAAACGTTGATTTTTTTAAATTTGAATTTACACACATATGCAGAAGTTACTAAAGTAGGTACTAAATTCACACAGTAAAAGTCAACTAAAAAATAATATGTACCAAATAACATCTTTTCCGGTAATGTAAAACTGTGTTCAAGATTTGACATTATTTATGGATTAAAACTGACAAGAAGTTAATATATTGAATTATATTAATATAATAGTGAATCGTAATTACAACAGAAATAATAAACGAAAACATGATATAAATCACACATAACATGTTGAAAATCAAAGTTGTTATTTTCTCGTGGAAAACAGCGTATGGCGCGTCAAGTGCATGCGTTAGTCTGCTAAATGACTATATTTTCAGATCATACGCAGCCAGTCAAAAATACTTTTATTAGTAATAATTCGAATTAGAAATTGTACGGTTAATATTATACAGTGTGTAACAAAAACTCCCTTTAACAGCTGTCAAGTGTGTTTTTATTAGTAAGGCTTATAGTCTTTAATTCGACTCCATATCTCATTGGAATGAGTTAAGTCTTCCTTGGGCGTCCTTGACTTCTTCTACCATTCAAACCACTCTGTAAACACTCTGAAAAACATAAAATCTGTAGGAATTGGACAGGTAGGGTCGATGTGAAGGGTTTGGGAGGTTACTCGGCTTTTGAAAAAAAACAATGAAAATTTAAAAAAAAAAATGACATCAAAAATGTCGCCGTAGTCCAAAATTTCACTAACATTTTTTACTCCAAATAATGTCAGGAATCACTGGTTAAAGTGAGGGAAGTGCGTCCCTTAAGCCCCTATATAGATAGGTAACAAACTAGTTCATTTTGTTACTTTAGAAGGGTTGAGTTGAAAATATCATCTATTCATTACCTAGGTAATGGGATAATGCGCAAAAAATATTATATGATTCCTTTGTTAATTAATTATTCCTCTTTTGACCGCTTCGATTATTTGTCAGTTCCTCGCTGAGCCGCCTGAGCAGATAAGTTTGTAGATCTGCACAGATTGACACACTAATCCACGCAGTTACATCTAACGCCAACACTGGAAAGAAGGCCATTAAATAAATTACAGCAGTATATGTAAGTAAGTCAGCGATAAGTAAAGTTACTTCACTTTCTACGCAAGCGGTTACAAGGTCACTGGTCAGTGTGTATAATAATTATATACTATTGTATGGAATAATAATCAACTTTCCTACCCAGCGTTTCGTTTGGCAATAACTGGAATCTGTGGTTGATTACCTATTGAAACTGATTGTATTAATCACATATCGTAACACGAAACTCAGGTACCTTCCAATTTCCTACAATACCAATAACTAAATAATCAATTTGTCATGCGTAAATGTGACTCAAGTGGAATATTTTGGACCTCGGCATAGTGGACCGATGGCACAACAAACAAATTTATTGTGTATTATAGCATATTAAATGGTCATTTGTAAAGTGACATAAATAAAAAGCAGTTACGCTACTTTTTAAATGATAGCCTTATTTATGATTTTTGATTGCACTGAAATTTCAGTTATTGTAGGATACAATTTCTGAGTGCATTTTTTATAGGGAATTTTTGTATTTATGTAATTGAAATGATCCCAATCTGAAATTAATCATGAAATCAATACTGAAAGACGATTTTACCTGTGTTAGTAGGCATTTTGGTAGGATCTTGATTTTTTTTTAAACAAAAGCATAATTTTTTTATTTTATTTTATTTAATCACATTTTATAGCTTTCGAAGAAAAAATCACAAATTAAAAATTGTATACACACTACTTGAATTCATTTGTAACGATATCCAACTGAAATATTCAACAATATATTTTTATTATTGCACATAAATTGTACTTAAAAATACGAATACTAACGATGGATTTCCACAATTAACATTTGCACATTATTTGAACTTGAAATACAGATAAAAAACTTTACAAAACTCGTTCTTAAAAAAATTTATAATTTTTTCAGGGGCGCAGTCTGTGACTTGTAGTTAAAAATCAGGTATTCTTTCATTTGAACACAAATTCAGCTGGGATATACTGAGATAAGAATATTAAATGTCTATTTTATACAGATTTTTTTTTAATTATGAAGATAAATTCCACATTCTCGTATAAAACTGAATATGTTAAAAATATTAATCAAATTTTGGTAATTTTTTTTTTATCCTTATAGTAGATGCATATCTTCTTTATATCTACTATTTCATTATGGATGTCTTATTTAGTCAATAACACTCCACACAAAAATTTATGCTGTCGATTGATGCATTAAAATCGAACTAAAAAGCAGTCGGAAATTGGAATATCTTATCACCGGTTCCATGATAACTCCTCAAGATGACAATATAACACACCTTTAAATGGTGATATAAAGTCATTAAAAGTGATGAAGCAAAAACTAGGTTAAATAGTTGCATATGTAACCTATTTAACCTAGTTTTTGTTTCATGACTTTTCATAACTTTATAACACTTTTTATAGGTGTGTTGAACTGTCATTTTGAAGAGTTATCCCATCACCCTTATTACCTCAACTTCGGTGACTCGCCTCTCGATCCTCTTGGCTTGTGAGCACTTATGTAATACTATCTAACAATCCCTTAACGTGTTCCAATAATTGATTTGTTAATTTTTGTCGAGCTGGTTCGTTCTACACGGTCTTCTGTGCGCGGAATTGTCGAGCTGTCTTGTTCTACACGGTCTTCTGTGCGCGGAATTGTCGAGCTGTCTTGTTCTACACGGTCTTCTGTGCGCGGAATTGCCGAACTGGCTTGTTCTACACGATCTTCCGTACGCGGAATTGTCGAGCTGGCTTGTTCTACACGATCTTCTGCGCGCGGAATTGCCGAGCTGGCTTGTTCTACACGATCTTCCGTACGCGGAATTGTCGAGCTGGCTTGTTACACACGATCTTCTGTGCGCGGAATTGCCGAGCTGGCTTGTTCTACACGATCTTCCGTACGCGGAATTGTCGAGCTGTCTTGTTCTACACGGTCTTCTGTGCGCGGAATTGCCGAACTGGCTTGTTCTACACGATCTTCCGTACGCGGAATTGTCGAGCTGGCTTGTTCTACACGATCTTCTGCGCGCGGAATTGCCGAGCTGGCTTGTTCTACACGATCTTCCGTACGCGGAATTGTCGAGCTGGCTTGTTCTACACGATCTTCTGTGCGCGGAATTGCCGAGCTGGCTTGTTCTACACGATCTTCCGTACGCGGAATTGTCGAGCTGTCTTGTTCTACACGGTCTTCTGTGCGCGGAATTGCCGAACTGGCTTGTTCTACACGATCTTCCGTACGCGGAATTGTCGAGCTGGCTTGTTGTACACGATCTTCTGTGCGCGGAATTTAATTTCCCATAACGAAAATTTATATATTTTAAAATTATTATCTTTCCACTGAAAAACAAATAACAACAATTATAATTGACCGAGCGTAGCGAATTTCTGTTTTCAATTTGGTTGTACGTTCCGTTTCTGTTTCAAGATGGTTGACGTTTTAGTGGCAATTGATCAATACTATGGTATCTACCTGCCTACTCGAAGAAGATTGAAAAAATAATTGTCATTGAGATAGTGACGTTTCATTTGAAAAATTGTATAATTCCTTATTTTTAAACATTTTAGATAGGTACAACTTTATTTGAGTTATTTTTTATATACAAATAAAATGTTAAAATCTCTATTTATTATTGTTCGAGCTAGCGAAGTCTTTTTTTAACTCGACCATCTTTATTTTATTTTATTTATTTTATTTATTTATTTTATTTTATTTATTTATTTATCAAAAGAAAGTACATATTACATATTGGATGCTTTGCCTGTCCAACTAGGAAAGTTTCCCGTTCTAGGACAGACAAATTGACATGTTTAGTTCATATTATTACTGAAATGTACATAATTACATAACAAAAACCAAAAAAAAAAAGTTTCATTTTTCTCTGAAACTAAGTTGTGTAATAAAGAAAATGTATATAATAAATATAAGTACACATACATTGTTTTGTGAGAAGTAGAAAAAATTAATCTGGTAGCATATATTATAATCGGATTTACCGAATTAACCTGGTAACATAAAATATTAAAATTTACAGAGTATGAGGTAAGCGTTGTAACTAGAATGTGTAATAAATTATGTGCATGATTTTTTTCACTGAATTAAAACATGAATTCAGAACAAATTATATTATACGACAATACGAATATACACCGCGCTCATTTCTTGAACTACTGCTAAAATGTAAAAACAATAACTATATATATATAGATAGAAATATAAACTATGAAACATAAACTATGAATATAAATACATAGTACCTGATTTAGTGCTACTTTGGTGAAATTGGTGCATTACTTCGTGCGCCATATTGTGTTATGTATTTATTATAAATCATTACCGTAGTAGGTACCAAGTTTCACACAGAGTTTGTGTGCGACGTACAAATGTGATACGCTTTACAGTAGTGATGTACCTAATGAGAAGACAGGCTTCAGGGGCGCATAACATAACATCTGACTGTTAAGTTGTTTGTCACGTTCCGGTACCGGTTCAAGATGGTGGCCATGTTGGATATCTCTTTTTATCCAGCCAGCGTTCGCATGATTGTGGTTCCTACTTCGAACAAATCGTAATAACCTACACGTACTTACTGAATATTAAAAATCTGGTCAAATTATTCATATTCCTGTCAAAAACGGGACTGCAGGCCTGTAACGAATGAATCGACAAGTTTTCTAACAAAGTGTCGGTAAAACACGAAAATGTTATAAGGTTGTCCGAACTCGTGTTCATAAAAAAATCTAATACTGTCACATTTTATTTTATTTATTTTTTAAATTTATTTATTAAATTGAATATAATTACATTTAATACAATATAAGATATGGGTAGTCCCCTATGGTAGTCCCACAAAGCTGTGACAATCAGCTTGTATGTAGGTTCTACCATTTAATGTTATAACATAATACAAATTAGCGTAAGTTTAAATATTAATACCAAATATAATGTTTACGATAGATAAACGTTTTGTTGATTTATTAACAACTTTTTTGGCAGTTTAGGGCAGGGTTCCTCATTATTTTTTAAGTTAAAGTTTTCGTTAAATTTGTTATAAATCACAGATATCAAATAGTCAAGTGTTCTGCTACCATACTTATTTGATATTAGTGGAATTTTTAAGCCTTTTTTTTCAGTAAATCTTGTTTTGTGACTATGCACCAATGACTTTTTGCACGCATTTTCTCCCGCATTATCCATAATTAAATAAACCAGAGAAGCCCTTTAATTGGAAGTAGGCCCTCAGAGCCATACGGTAATTTTAAGTTGTTTCTTTGTTTGTAAATGCTAGGTTTAAATTTTTTTTTAATTATAGCTGTTTGTAAATTTTTAATGTATTTAATATTTATATTACTCGAGTGTCCCCAAGGTCGAATTCCATATCTAAGTATTGATTCGACCATAGAATGATATATAAGTTTGAGAGTGCATCGAGGCAATTTTAATTTATAAAAATTACTCGCCAAACATCGGAGCTGGTTACAAATTTTGGTCACACTTTTGTCCCATTTAAAGTTATTGTCTACGATTATGCCAAGGTAAGTATATTCGTTTGTAAAATCAATTTTATCACAGCAGCAAATATTATTCATTTTTTTATGTATAGGTACATTCAAAATTATGTGCAGTTATTTTAGGTAAGTTCCACATTTTCAAGCTCGGTGATCTTATATACATGCATTTAGTTTTTTTGACATTAATAATTAGTCCTACATCATGAGACCATTTAAGTAGCTCGTTAAAGTCTATTTGTAATTCTTGAATAGCTATTTCAGGGTTTTCATTTTCGTCATTATATTTATCACGTACAGCACAGCTGCATGAACACGTGTTCCGATATATTCTGAATGGACTAATAATTTATTACTAATATTTTTTAACATTCAGAATATATCCGAACACGTGTTCACGCAGGTGGCGTTGTGCGAATAAATATAATGGACGAGTTGCGACAATATTATTATTGTTATGAGCACGTGTTCTGAATTCCTCATAACATATTCGTGCTTTACTGATAATTTGTCAAATCATTCGTTATAGGCCTCCAGTCCCGTTTTTAACAGGAAATCGAATAATTTTGACCAGATTTTTAAAAAATTAACCATATTTCTAATCAGAAATTTTATATATGTAATCGTCACAATTAGCACACTATCAAATATGGTTTTGCCACACATACGCCTCAGGGATCTCATTTCTACAGCCATTCAGTCTACTTTCATCCTTCTTCTGCCAGTTTCATGTCTCACTGCCACAAATTAAGATTTTATAGACTTTTAATTTAATAAAACGATGACTATTACATTGATGTATTTAGATGAGACATGAAGCGAAACAGTTTCTGCTTTTTACCTCCAACTGACCTCCAACTCTCCCAACTAAAACTACCGCTTATAAAGTATCGACGAGATATTAGTATGCAGTAGCGCCTCTTAATTGTAGCTCTATGAACTATTATCATGTTTTCTAATTTCTAATTTATCCTTTTATGCATTGTGTAACAGCAGGTTCCCGAAGGACTTTAACCGGTGATTCCCGAGAGTATTTGAACTAAAAACGTGCTTGTCATTTTGCTGTCCGGTGATATTTTTTTTCAATTAAACACAAAAAGTTTTGATCACACGTCGTGAGGGATCACGTGATACGCGCTCTCTCTACTCTGTTACCGTGCTCCTGGAACGAGACGTAGTGCGTATCACGTGACCTCCTAGGCTTTACCTAACTACTCGTTGCGACGTGTGAGAGAAAAAAATAATTATGTTTTAAGAATGTTAGTTAAAATCCTTCGGGTAAGTGCTGTTACATCCTTTATTTATAAGTAATATTTTTTAACCCTTTATTTGTCAAAAGAATGATTTGTTTTAAAAATAATGTGTTTCGGAAATTCTAGAAATTTTATGTATAATATGTATTTCTTACATTTGGTTCTGAACAATATAGATATTAAAGTTTAAAATTAGTAGTTTAAAACAATTCTTTAAGGCGATGCCTTACGTAGTAATGCAAAATCATGTGTTTTTGGTTTGAAAATTTGGTCGCCTATAAATGTTTCAGATGCTTTAATTAAATTCTGCGAGTAGAATACATCTTGACCTTTGAAATAATAGAGTATTTTTTAGATAAGTCTTTTTATAAGCCCAGAAAAAAAATAATGTAAAGGCCTATGAAAACTGCTTTAAAGTTCAAAATCTCCTACTTACAAACCCATTTTCGGTTATGATTTTATTGTATAATGTGGAAAATTAAGTTATTTATAAAATGAACGGAAAAAAATTTAATATTTATGCATGAACATCCACAAAATTAAATAAAAGGCACTTTTTGGCCATGTTTTTTTCTTGCATAAATCAAAACAGGCGGATGGTGTTAAGCGGGAATTTAAACCTTATCGCCATCTACGTAAGGGCTGTTATTGATAGCGGCTCTATTTAAAATATTACACGACGTAGTGCATCGCCTTAATTGCATATAATTAAAAATGAATGTAACTTTATTTATTTGAAATTGGACTAAAACCCTTGTGTCCCTGTGATATACTAGATATACTAAAACAAGACAAAATGTAACGTTCTTCCGCAATACGTACACAACCAACTATCAGACACACTCACTAACCAATATGATGCATGCTCATATCATAATCCACGTAAAAGCCCAGCTGGGCATAAAACCAAATAAAAAACATGTATTAAATAAATATTAATGCACGGCACAGTAACCCACAAAACGACCGAAACGCCACACGACACCGCGCCGCAGCTGGGGCAAGCGAGGCCACTGAGACCAGTGGGTCCAGTGAGACCAGTGAGCCCATTGAGACCAGTGGTACCAGTGCCAGTGCAGTAGTGCCAGTGCAGTAGTGCCAGTCTCGCTATGGCGAAACGTTCCCCGAACTGCGATACTAATAATTTCTCAATCCCTTTTCACTCGATGCTTTATTTTAGATTGCAAAACCCAGCCATTAGTCGTTGTTCTATAGAGCTTCAGTTGACTAAGTGTAGAGAAGTCAATATACCGATGAAATCATGACAACTAAACTGGTTTCGGTTACTATTGAAGGTAAATAGTCACACAGCTTTTTGCGAAACGTTTCGCATTGTTTGTAGGCAAAAACAATGGAGAGAAGAGTCAGTATTTTTCTTTTAAATTCAGACGATAATCTATTCGTGGTGAGATCCCATCATATGAATTTATGATGAAAAAACATCTTTAACTTGTTAGTAAATAAGTATCTAATAATTATATTTAAATAAGTTTTTATGGTTTTTTAATCGTAAATTCATAAAATTTGAAAACTGAGTCTATATATACAGGTTACGATGTTTCGAAATGCGTTTAATAAGTCAACTTATCGATATCTATGGGTATCGATGGATATACTTGGTCGATGTACTTACCTACACCAACGATTTAAAAAATAAATATTGTCGTAGCAAGAGGTGAGGGAAGTGCACGCTGTATTAGATACAGTACACCACCGAGAAGCACAATCAACTAACGTTAGTCAACTAACGTGGTTCGACTAACGAAACGAAGAGCTCGACCTTTGAATCGAATAGTTCGACTAACGAATATTATTATGAAAGAGTTAGACTAACGAATCAAAGAGTTCGACTAACGAATCAACGTGGGTCGATTAACGAATCGAAGTTTTTAACTAACGAATCAAATAGTTTGACTAACGAATCAAAGAGTTTGACTAACGAATCATGTAGTTCGACTAACAAATCATGTAGTTCGACTAACGAATAGAAGAGTTCGACTAAAGAATAAAGGGTTCGGCTAAAGCATCAAAGTGTTGGACGAACATAGAGTTCGACTAACGAATCAAAGAAATTGACTAACGAATCACAGAGTTCGTCAAACAAATCGAAGAGTTCAACTAACGAATCAACGTGAGTCGATTAACGAATCGAAGTTTTTAACTAACGAATCAAATAGTTTGACTAACGAATCAAAGAGTTTGACTAACGAATCATGTAGTTCGACTAACAAATCATGTAGTTCGACTAACGAATAGAAGAGTTCGACTAAAGAATAAAGGGTTCGACTAAAGCATCAACGTGTTGGACGAACATAGAGCTCGACTAACGAATCACAGAGTTGGACTAACGAATCGAAGAGTTCAACTAACGAATCAAAGAGTTCAACAAACAAATCGAGAGTTTGACAAATGTTTAAAGGTTTTGACTAACCAACCAAAGAGTTGGACTAACGAGGATGACAAATCCTCCATTCCTATAGAATCACGTAAGAATGTGTATTTGTCAGTGGCAGGTATGCCGGACCCACACTACGCTTCAGGCTTCAGTCACTCCTTACGCGCCGTAAGGTGAACACTACTAACTTGTTTACTGAAAACCCGACGTGAGTTCACAGCTTCATAAAGTGTTTTTTTTTTCATTTTGAAATCGCCAGTGTTTGTTTGCAGCAAGTTGATAAAAGGTATTATTTTTTGTGACTTTGTTGTTTCGTATTTGACCAAAATTCGTGTCTTAATATTTTCATTACTTTTTTGTTTTTTGTTTGTTTTTCTCTCGAAAGTGAATTCACATAGTTCACAGTTACCAACATTTAGGAAATATTTCTCGGCGATTTTAAAATGTAGAAAAAGAACTAAATAAAATACTAAACTGTGTATTCTGTATGGATGTTGAAAAGTGGCAGGTTTTCCTGACTTTTAATATTAACTTACATTGTTTCCAAGTAAACCACGCTTTGATAAAAAAACACCTTCTTAATTTTAAAAGGAAACTTAAAAAAACGTTATTTAAGAACATTAAAGTGACTTGACAATATTCTTTGGAAAGCGAAATAAATTGAAACGTACTACCCAGTTAACATATTATTTATTTAGAACAACATGTAATAATGGTTACAAGCTATTTGTTTTTTTTTAACAATACGACTCATGAGAAATTTTATTCTCATGTTTGAGATCGGGAGTAGTGTCATTACAGTTTTAATTTAAGTAGGTAATATGAATGTTATAGTAATGTTATGGGACATAAACGAAATAATAATGCATTACATTGGTTTAAAAATAAAATCATTAAATATTTTTTTCTCCACATACCTAGTTCCAACAGAAAACAATTCAAATTACTTGAAAAAATAAAGGCATTATTGTTTAATTTTTTATCAGTAATTTGCAAAATCAACTGTAGTCCGAATCAGTGTGTGTTAAAAATGACTCTCTTTATTTGTCCCCTATAGACTCAAAAACTACTGGAATAATTTCACTGAAAAATTTTAAGTTCGTTCTTATTAGTGTTAAGAGTGTTTTGAATGGTAGATGTGAAGTGTTCCTCGGGGACGCCCGAGGAAGACTTAACGCGTTCTCCCAGCATTAGAATGAGATACAGAGCCGAATTAAAATCAACATAATGTAGTATTTTAACAATGACATTGAGGATTTAACGCCCGAGAAAGACATGAATCAAATAATAATTTCTGGTAAAATCAGGCGTATGTGATGAATGAAGGAAGAGGTGTAAGAAGAATGTATGCCTTGGAAGTGAATGTTTGAAGAAGTCGAGGACTCCTGTGGAAGACATGGCACAATCAAGTGAGATAAATACTTATTACAATACAATAATATTATTTCCACCTAAAAAATCATCCAGTTGTCGTGTACATTTGTGATTAATAAAAATAACGTTGCCTTCAAAATAGACTAGTAATCCTAATGCTAGAATCTCCTAATAGACTAGTAATCCTAATGCTAGAATCTCCTAATAGACGAGTAATCCTAATGCACTTATACTGACCTGCAGTTGTCAGAGGTTATCACTATTTCTTAATACTTGATTTTACAGAACAAATAAAAAATTTAATATAAAATATTAAACCTCAAACAACAAAAGTCGAACACACTTCTTTTTAAAACTGATCATTCTTTAAAGAATATGGTGATAACTTACTAACATAAAATATTGCTAATTTATTAAGGGTGGGTTTTTCCATTTTCAAGTTGTAAATTTATGAATTTTTCAAATTCTGTAAAAACAACCCGTCCTTTCTCAACAATCTCTTCAAATTATTTATAATACGGTTAAAAACGGGATTGCAGGCCTTTAACGAATGGATTGACGGGTTTCTCAATAAGATTTAAGTAAAACAAGAATGTTTTTTCGCTACGTCGGAACACGTGTTCATAAAAATTGTAATATTTCCGCATTTCGTCATCGTATAATATCAGGACAAACGCAGGTGCATGTACGTGTTCCGTTGTATTATGAATGTAATAAAAGTTTTCTAGGAAACAACAAGCAAATATCAGCAATATTAATTTTTCTCCGCATAATAAGGAAAATGAATACAATAATACTCGGAATGACAATAAAATACCCATTCCTCTAACACACACTACAAAATATGGGATAAAATCTGATAACTAAATTGCCTACACACTCTATAACTCTCTTCCAGATATGTATGAAAATAGCACATACAAAAAATTGAAAGTATAGCGTTAAAAGAATATTTCCTACAAACATATAAACACCAAAATACGTGATTCTCTTCGTTTTGTATTTTGTTTTCTTTCTTTCTGTCTACTTTCCTATCCCCTGTATTTGTAATCTAGCGTAATCTATTTTTACCAATGTGTTACTGGGTAAGTACCTTCTTGTAAATTCCTACCTTGGCTTTGTGTTTATGTGTATATCCCATTCTGTTTCCTTTTTTGTTCATATTATTTCCCTTTTTCTCTTTTTATACTGTTTTGTCTGTGAAACATTGAATAATTTTGATACCAAATACAAGCGTAAAATTGTACCTATAATTCCCACCGATGTAAGTCCTACAATCGGGATTGCTCTAGCAAGAAAAAAAAAATCGATTAAGGCGATGCACTACGTCGTGTAATATTTTAAATTGAGCCGCTATCAATAACAACCCTTACGTAGATGGCGATAAGGTTTAAATTCCCGCTTAACACCATCCGCCTGTTTTGATTTATGCAAGAAAAAAACATGGATGATGATGTTCAGGTGTAAATATTTAATTTTTTTTCGATTATTTTATAAATAACTTAATTTACCACATTATACAATAAAATCATAAACGAACATGGGTTCGTAAGTAGGAGATTTTGAACTTTAAAGCAGTTTTCATAGGCCTTATACATTATTTTATCGGGGCTTATAAAAAGACTTATCCAAAAAATACTCGATTATTTCAAAGGCCAAGATGTATTCTACTCGCAGTATTTAATTAAAGCATCTGAAACATTTCTAGGCGACCAAATTTTCAAACCAAAAACACATGATTTTGCATTACTACGTATGGCATCGCCTTAAAAAAAAGATTTTTTCGTCAATGTACGGGAGTCAAGACACCTTTAAGTTAACTCGGATAGAACATCAACCACGTTATATTCATTTAATATATCTGATTTGAGGCTTCACACTTTAACGACATCGGACGACAGATGCGAGATTTGATATTTTTTAACAATCAGGGATTCTTGCATAAACGACTCGGGTCAAGGTCCCTCAACCTGTTTGTGGCAGTTCTGTCTTCTCACGACTTTTTACTAATTTCAATGTCTGGTTTGTTGGATAGCTCACATTTTTGTCACCAAGTGGAATATGACGTCACAAGGCATAGGCTGTTAAATAATCCCATTACGAAGATTTAAATTATTTTTTTTTTTTGGTAATATATAAAAATAAATGAGAGAGTTATTTGGAAGGCGGGATTGGGTACCGCCGTCCCGGGAACCATTTATTGGATAACTAAAAGCTCTGCTATAGGTCACTTCAAGTGGTTCACTATGTTTTGTGAATTAGCAGGGGTGTCCGGGATTATATGGTGAAGTTTGTTCAGATCTTGGTGGCAGATGCGTCTTCCCACCAGCTACATGGCGGGATGGTTAAGGGAGACCATTTGACCTCTCCAATCGGACTTTCTTGACCTAATGCTTTTCACCGCTGTGAGAGGGATCGATTCAAACCTTTTTCCTTCTTTGGAGTTCTTCTCCTTCCTTTACATAAAAAAGACCGTCCCTGAGAGAAATTATTTTCCTCAGGGCCTCCCATGTGCAATTAAAAAAGCACATTTACTGGTATTCGATTCAATTAATCGTGCCATGTCTTCCTCGGGCAACCCTGACTTCTACGATCATTTTTTGATAGCCGTGTTTATTTTCCTCCCCCTACAAGTAAGAGAAATAATTCTCAAGAGAAATAATTTAGACAGCCTTGCTGTGTCCGTCATTATTACTATCACATATCAATCTACACTGATTATAAATTAATTTTGACCAACGCTTTAAAAAAAAAATAACAAAACATAGATCTGCTGTCTATCGTTGAACGCCTCTTGATTTAATACATACCTATACCATGGTCATAACAATAATTGGCATTCGAATTTTTTTTTACACAAAAGAATAATAAAATTTGTAAGGAGGTAGGTATAAATTATTATTCAAGGACCATCCATATGGATGGTTATGGATGTATCTTAACACATTTTATTATTTTGCAAAAAATATTTTTCACTCAGATGGAGGTCAAATAATAAGTACCTTCATAATCAAACTGTACGATGTCTTTAAAGCATATTTTACATGTCATTTTTTAATTAAAAAGCAAGTCTATGATTCAGATAAAGTGGAAAATTTCCGATACCAAATAACAGTGATTTTAAAAGTTTTGTAACGTCATTAAAAGCAATGAAAAACTCAGCTATAAACCTAACCTACCTAAATTATTTAACCTTGTTTTTGTTTCAACACTTTTCATGACTTTATACAGGGTGACCCGGGGGTAATGTGCGCTAACTTTAACGGGTGATTCTACATGATAGTACAAGTAAAAAAGATGAAATTATTATTTTCGAAATTCCAAAGTTTTAAGGTATTTTTTAGGTAACAGTTGAATTGTTTTAATGGAAAAAAATATTTATATGAGAAAAAAAAAAATGTTCGAATTTCAAAAAAAGTTAGGTTGGATCAAAAACTTTTATAAACTAATACATTCATGTATGGATCTAAAACTTTTTTAAGGTAATACATTCATGTATGTATCTAAAACTTTTATAAACTAATGCATTCATTTATGGATCTAAAACTTTTTAAAACTAATACATTCATGTATGGATCAAAAACTTTTATAAATTAACATTAAAGGATAAATTTTATTTATATGTTTTTTAATAATAATAACTAATTATTTTCTGCTAATTGTAATATTTTACAAGTGTACTTAATTGACTATACGTGCGTCTATTTTTGCAGTTATTAATTTTATTTAAACAGTTTAGTTTGTTATTAGTTGCGCAAAGATGAATATTGTCAACCTTTAAATATGATTGATTATAGGTACCTTTTTTTAAACAGCGGTTTTTCAAGTTGCTTCGATATCTCAGTGGTTAAAATAATCTTTCTGGAAAACAGAAAGTCCAGAGTTAAAATCTCGTAGCGGGAATAACCCATTTTTTACGTTTGTGTCCTATGTTTTCCGAACAATCCATCAAATATTAATAATAATTATTGGATCATTTCTATAGCGCCGTTTTCGCGAGAAAATCGCCTCAAGGTCACTTTATAATTCAATATATATATATAGGTATATACCCTATCACTTATACTTAATAACTTCTTACAGTTAGAATATATTACTAGTGGCCTGTTACTAAGATTAATCAGTGGTGACTTACAACTAAGACTATATACTTATTTTTATACATAAAAATAACTTAGGGATGATGTCTAAGGAACTGAAAAGAAAAATAAATTACAATAACGAGATACACGGACACGGGACGAGAAATTCTAAGCAAATTAGATTGCCAACAAGAAAAAAAACAAGCACCCAAAAATCTCTGATGTACCAGGCCGTTCAACTCTATAACAAAATCCCGAAGGAAATTGCTGTGATAGAAAATATTAATAAGTTCAAAAATGAATTAAGAAAATATGTCTATCTCAATTATTAATGTTTCTTTTTTTGTGACTTTATTGAAATATTTAAAGAAAGATTATGTTTGCCAAACAATGTACATGTTTATATGTTTATAAAACTATTAGCACACACGAAGATGTGAGCTAACTTAAGATTAATAAATAAATAAATATATTTATAACTAGTGACTTAAAAGTAGTACCTATATTTTTTTTACCGAGTCGGCTGTATTATGACTTACCGGTGCTGTCAGTGGTTAGTAATTTATCTGTCTTCTATATTTATATAAATAAGATTGTCTATGGCGGATAACGGGCGGGTAGCGTGAGCTTGATTTTTATGCAAATCTAGAGTTTTATTTCGAGGTTACCGAAATTTTGCACACTTGACCATCAGAACAAGAATAAGAGCACTGTGTAAGTTAAAAAACTAAATAATCTATCTAAAAAAACTCTGTGTAAATCCAGAGTAACACCGGGGACTGATAGTATTTATATGAGGAAAAGCGTCTGTGGCGGACACCGTGCAAGTGACGTGGATTTGATTTTTATACAAGAGAACACTGTCTATATTAGATTTAGAAAAAATCTGCGTAAGCCCGAACAACGACGGGGACTTCAGCTAGTTAAATATAAAAAAAAATTGTCATATGATTTGAGTAGGTAATCATATTAACAGCTGAGCAGCTAGTAAAATTTACACAGTTATAAAAGCATTCAAGAATGAAATATTGCGTAATATCCTCTTCAATTCACCATTCATTCATAGCCTTGAGTATTTGTACAAATAATCAAGAGTCGAGACAAAACATATTATGATTCGAACTGGCGTAAAAAATAACGTGACTTTTGAACTTGATGACTTGGATATGCGTTTTTTTAATAGAGTCCACAGTTCAGGGTGCAATCCCAAAACGTACCAGAGTCATTGGACGTTTTGAAGCTAATTGGGCACTTATAAAAATACTTACATTATTAAAATTTTAATTCGTGAAAGTATAAAGGTAAATAGGTGTATTGTAGCAACGTATTAAAAAACATTACCCAAATACATAGATTGGTAGGTAGTAGATATAAATGTTTCATTGAAGACCCCGCATTAGAAAAATCAAACAATTAATTAAATATATTTCATATTTGCATTTACTTTAAGGCTCCTCATAATTTACAATAAAATATATAAATTTGTTTTAGACCACTTTAATTTTAATTGCACTCTACCGGTTTCGGAAGCTCCCTTCCTTCGTCAGGAGAATATTAAAACTAACCTATATAACAAAATGTTGACAGATATATACACACATATATCTATTAAAACTAACCTATTAAAACTAACCTATATAACAAAATGTTGACAGATATATACACACATATATCTATGTATATATCTGTCAATATTTTGTATCATAGGTTAGTTTTAATACTCTCCTGACGAAGGAAGGGAGCTTCCGAAACCGGTAGAGTGCAATTAAAATTAAAGTGGTCTAAAACAAATTTATATCTTTTATTGTAAATATATTTCCTTGAGTACTTCTTTTTTAGCTCTAAATGTTAGTTTTGAAGATATTTCCTGTACAATTGCAGGTGACCGGATAAATCATCACAATGATAATTCATCACCTCTTTAAAAAGTTATAAAAAGTCATGTAAAGTGATGAAACAAAAACTTTATTAACTGGGTTAAGTAGGTTAGGTTAGGTTAGTTTAGGTTAAAAAAATGTTTTCATCGTTTCTAATGACTTTATATCACTTTTTAAAAGTGTGTTGAATTTTCACTGTGTTGAGTTATCATGGAATCACAATTGCATAGCCAAATAAGTAATAATTTTAAGTTCCCTCAATAGAAAAAAAAACGCAAAGTACGTTACGCTCAGAAAATAAAAAGAAAACACGTCTTGTTACAGGTATGAAAAAATGCACAGTGTTTGTTTAAATGCTTCGTCGAGAAATTTTTGCTCTATTTAAAATATTTTTTCTTACATCTATTAATTATAATCTTTTATTTTTTATATTAGCGCGCTCCCTCTAACATTCGTATTTACATATTTCCGTTTCAAACCATCTTCTTCTTCTTTTTGAACGCTTACTACGTCGCCTAAATATCAGTTACTACTGACCAGTGCATCGTATGCAGACTTCCGACTGAACACGTTGCAATTTTGATTTTAGAGCAAAAACGATATAATATACTAACGCAAACCCGTGAAAAACAAAGGGATAGTCCGATTTCTTGACAAATCAGTTCCAATTTTTAAAATGACCATTAAAATAATTTTCTGTTATAATGTTATTTTTTAGGTAGATACATTATTCATTATTAGTATCATTATATACACTTGTCAGAATTCTTCACACAATCAGTTCCAATTTTGAAAATGACACTTATACCTATTCAAAGCAAATTCGAGTTGCTTCAACCGGAGTGACGCAGAACACACAGTAAACCGCAATAGTATTTATGATTATTTTTACCGTTAAAAATATTTATAATATCATCGATTAACCTGTTCAGCCCCAGTGTTAATTCAAATTAACTTGAACTTTGTGAATTTTTTTACCGTACTGGTAGCGATTTAGAAAAGCCATGTTTTTGTTTTCTTATAGCTTGTAGTCTTTTCTGTGGCGTCTATTTTTTCCGCTCTGTTGAAATCCTTATTCCCGCCACAACAACGATAAATACTTTGACATCTGCTGATTGTGAGTTTCATCGAATTTCTGCCGTCATTGATTACTTAATTTAAGGTGAGATATCAATAATTTCTACTTGAATTACAAATATTTAAGATGTGTTCTATAATAATAACATCAATTCATTTCACTCTTCACAGTCATTTGTCAGAATATTGTAAATGAATTTCAATGTTCATTCAAATTAACACTGGTAGTGACGGACATGTTTTCGACTAGTATGGCGAATTTTTAAATATTTATTATCGTAGATTATTTCTTTATTTCGAATGAATTTTATTTAAAATGTTATTTGTTTGTACCTTAGAGATTATCACTACATTGTAAATGTGTATTTTTGACATGAAAAATTTATTTGTATTACTTTTTTGTTATGTTTATTTTACCTTACTATTTACAAAAATACCCTCTGACGCTCAATGTTAATCCAAATTGACATAAAGAATAATTTCTAAAACAGATAAAAATTAAATACCAAAAATTTTCAAATAAATTTCTGAGGTATCATCAAGCATTACATATTTTAAATATGTGGAAACAATAATGCGGGTGTGAAAGGGTTAAGGGCAGTTTGACGAACTAACATGTCTGCCAATTTGAGTTTATAATTACCAAGCCAGTGTAATTTACAATGTTTATCGTGAATCTATTTGAAAATGTTTTAATTTTTTTATTATTTTATTATTATGTAACATATGATTTATTTATTTATTCATGTCTTGAATTTTAATTTATTTTTAATTGA
This sequence comes from Hesperophylax magnus, assembly GCA_026573805.1. Taxonomy (NCBI): domain Eukaryota; kingdom Metazoa; phylum Arthropoda; class Insecta; order Trichoptera; family Limnephilidae; genus Hesperophylax; species Hesperophylax magnus. The sequence goes on along the minus strand of JAIUSX010000184.1, from coordinate 2,040,939 downwards.
ATATTTTTTATTATTAAGTTGGTTATATGGCCGTTTTGTCATTATAAAGTTGGTTATTAAAAACTCTATTTGGCAAAAATGGAAGTTAGTCAATTGTCCCTCTTAACCGACGATAAAACTCTCTTTCGACAAATTATTTTAATTCACAATAACAAACAAACCTTTAAACATCATGTTATTTACTTTCCGTTCCCCTATTTACTTTTAAAAAATATGTTTATTTAAAAAATGTGACATCATTTACAGAAAATATGTTACATGTAAATAGTAATTATTTCATATATTATAATACATAAGATGTACCACCATACTAAAGACAGCTATGTGTACCAATATCTAGATTTCAAAATCTCATTGATATTTTCAACTCCACTTTTCAGAAATACTGTTTAGAATCATTTTAATTTGCAGTGAAAATGATTAATTTTGAATATTGCTAATTTATTAATCACTGGAGCGATTTTTGGAATATTATGCCAAGCTTGCAAAAACATTTTGAACGATTACTTGCCATAATGTTTCAAAATTATAGAACCGAAATGTGTGGTATAAACATATTATGTAGATCTTCAATTAGAGGCGCTGCTGCATACTAATTATCTCGTCGATACTTGTTCCACTATTAGGACGAGATAAGCGGTGCACGTATACCGGAATCGGTAATTTTAGTTCAGTTGGAGGTCAAAAAGCGGAATCTATTTTTACGCTTCATTTCTTATCTAAATATTAACATTAATGAGTATAAACGGTGAAAACTATGTGGATTCATTGGATTTAAACTGCAGTAAGCAGTTTCATATGTTTCCATATTAATATTTTGTGGAATAGTATCAATTAAATAATATGGTAAATGCATATATATTATACCAATCGTTCGAATAGTTAAGAATCTCATCAAATTATTAGTCATCCTGTTAAGAAATTGATAGGTTTCCTGATAATTTTTTTGTATAATTTGAATGTATTTTCACGATGTCGTAACGTGATAAAAAATTCTAATATTCTCGCATTTCTTGGTTGTATATTATCAAGGAACCATGAACTCCAGGGCAGGTCCAAGAATCGTGTTACGATATATTAGAATTTACTAAAAGTTTATCAGGAAACGGCGTAAACTCGCGGTTTTTGCCGGATTACGAATAATTCGTATACACTTTCCATAATTGTAAGCAGAAAACGTTGATTGTGTAGTGATGGAGGAGACTAAACTAGCAGTACACCGGAAGTTAACAACTTCAAACTTTTTGAACGTACCTATTCAATAAATAATAATAAACAGTAATACTTGAATAAATAATACAATTATTATTTGGTACCTACAAAATTTGCAGGAAGTTGAAAGTATTTTCCGCTGGCATTACGTTTAAACGTGCAAAATATGGAACAAGGTTTCCCCGCGCGTTGATGTCTTTCTTGCTTCAAATAATCATAAACGGCATTCCGCGATGACCATATTATAATAAGTTATTGTACCTAATTCTTCTTGTATTTGAACGTCACATTCAAATATATTTATTTATGATTCATTAATCGACAGATACAAGCAGTTATTGGTATGTCACTAAAGGTTTAGGCATGAATGTTGAAATCGAAGACAGTCACAGTGATTACGATAGTTAATTATTTATCATCTGTGTTACAATATGATATTTGCCAATAATGCTTTGACGGCAATAAAACGATTATGACATATCTATACTACTAACTTCGTACATTTTCTTTATGGGCTTTTACCGATGCATTTAGGGCTTTATTTTACTGTTATGTACGTGACGAAACAATACTCATAGCTCTGACATTTAAGAATGATCTTGCGTGTGACATAAAATGTTTAACTTATATTTTATTAATTACCGAGACTAATTGGTTGGTTTGATCGAAATTAGAACTTTTATGAGGTTTATTGAGCAATAATATTATTTTTCAGACGCCGATATTTACCATTTGTACTTAGTTCAATTTGCTAAATGCATATTGGAAAAAAATAAATCAAATTGTTAATTACGTACCCTCTCCCTCTGCAGTGTGTAAGATTTCCGAGATATCTCAGTTATTTTCACTGAGGTGTTTTCATTAAGGTGTGTAAGATGGTGACCGGATAAATCATCACAATGATAATTCATCACATCTTTAAAAAGTTATATAAAGTCATGGAAAGTGATGAAACAAAACCTTTATTAACTGGGTTAAGTAGGTTAGGTTAGGTTAGGATTAATTTATTTTTTATCGTTTCTAATGACTTTTTATCACTTTTTAAAGGTGTGTTGAATTGTCACTGTGTTTAGTTATCATGGAACCGTGTAAGATATTTATTTCACGCCTATTAAGGCTTTTACATACATATATATAAAAAATATTTACGAAATTATACACGAAAATAGTGCAGGAAACGACTATTTAAAACAATTGCAGAAAAATAAACATAAAGTCAAAATATCACTGAACTTGATCTACACAGCATGAAGGCACAAAACATAAAAAATCCAAAATATTTTTTTCTGTTTCAGTTGACAAAATAATTTTGTGTTAGTCAAATCAAATTAAATACCTTTATTAAAATATTCCACTACTTGATGAAAAAAACTTCAATAGTGTATGCTTATATATTGAAATTGATGTACTAAATATATCAACAACATCGTAGTATTTGTTTCCTAGCTGTTGAATCCGTCGCATAGGAGTGTGATATTGGGACGTTGATATAGAATTGCTACAATAATATGGTAGGTACTGTCTTTTAACCAACCTGCTTGGAGTATGAAAAGAGATTACATATAAAAAATCAGGGGAATCAAACATTGAATTAATAATTTTATACAAACAGGTTAAATCGGAAATAATTCTGCGATCAGATAATTTAATATAATTTAATTTAATATAATTTAATATAATTTATTGTAGGTTATCCAACAAATGGTTCCCGGGACGGCGGTACTCATATCCGCCTCCAAAATTACAATAACAATTTTTGTTAATTTTTTTCGAAAATCCTTGAATTTTAACACGAATCAGAGTCAAATCGTTGTAATCTCTCTTGCAATAATACGAACGCTTGACTTTTTAATAATTCCATCAAGTTTTATGATAATTTATAACAGTTTTTATTATTATCACATAATAAAAGTCCTCGTTTATATTTTTCGAACAGAATACTTCAAAGCTGTATCAAATTTGCTAATTATAATCTCGCAACTGTAGATATTAAGCTCGTTATTTATAGATATGCCAATAATAAATACTCTTATTCTTCAACGCACCAAAGCTGATTTCCGACTAAGCCGGTATTAAAAGAAACTAACAATTTTAACAGAAATTGAAAATATTAGGTTGCCTAATCCTTTTATTAAAATGTTAAATCGCGTGTTAATTCATTATAAGAAGTTGTCACAAATAAGAGGTTTTGTAACTTTATGTGGACAGGCAGTGTCTCTCGTAATATTCATTCCGTCCCTCATTTATAAGACTACCATCCAGAATCAAAGCATTGCTTGAATTGGTTTTAGCCGTATTTGAAAACCAGATCTGAATAGCCAGGTGCACGGAGAAAAATGTGTAATGCTGATTTATTAAAAATCTCTTCAAATTATTATTGTTAAAAACGGGACTGCAAGCCGCTTCTTGATAAAGTGTTAGAAACCTGCGTTTGTCTTGATAATATACTCGAATGATGACGAAATGCAAAAAACATTGGTATTTTACTTAAAATTTATCAGAATACTTCTTTGAAGGCCTTCAATCCCGTTTTTTACAGGAATATGAATAATTTGAAGAGATTCTTAATAAAATAGCAATATGTTTTTATCAATAAGTTTTCCCCACTTTCCTCTTTCCGGTCAGCCCAGTTGGGGATGCCATACTGGTTTCCATTAAAAGGGGCAGCTTGAACTCTGGTGCTGTATTCACACAAAACAGCTTTTCTTTGTGGAATGTTAGGTGTTATGAGGAACGAATTCGCGGCCTTCTTCATACAAATCTTTAAATTGGATTTGAGTCCAAAATACTTGACCAAACTGAATAATATTTTTTTTAATCAAAAAATTTTGCAAATATGTGTGATAAGTGCTGCTTTATTTATTTTTATTTCATATTGTTAAATACAGTCCATTAAAAAATCGGTTTTTCTCGATTTTTAAGGCAAATTTTGCAATTATTTAAGAGTTAATGATAATTATTAAAAACAAATGTATGCCCTATGTAAGTATAATAAAGTATGAAATGAAAATTATTAAAAGATCATTTTGATGGATTACATTCAAATTACATACTTCTTAAAAATGTTTTATTTAATTTATTTTACAGATTTTTAAAAAATAACCTGTAACTCTGTTAAAAAATTGTCAAATTTTGCTCCAAAATTGAATCCTTGATGGCCGATATTTTCTACACCTTTTGATTCAAAAATAATTAATCAGTTTGCTCAGGTATTTTGGCATTAAATCCAAATGTACGTTTTGTAGGAAATGGCCGCGCAGCCGTTACTCTTAAACTAACAGACGAAATAATACTGATCGGTCAATAAATACAGAAATTTAATAAATAAATACCTTTTGTATTCCTGATAGATTCACAAGGGAGCATCGCTCCAAAATGCATGTGTAAATCTATCATAGCTAGTTCTTCTCGGAAAAATGAAAAGTTCACTTGTATGACCTTTCAGTAATGTAATGCAACGCTTGAACGGACCCAAATTTCAATGGCCATAAACTGAAATGCAATGTTGAAATTGACGTGACACTCCAACGCATCGTATGAATTTAATTTAAATTTTTTTTACAAATATGGGCATATATAAATACAATAATAATAAACAGATGAAGTTAGTACAAATTAATCAACCACAGTCGTGGAGTAAGTGCATTTAATTTCTCAATGTGGAATTTGTACATCTGTAGAATAATGAACATGTTTGTTCATATTCAGATGTAAAATATCTTTATTTTCTGTGAAAGCATCTCGTGTAGAATTGATAACATCCTTATTTCTTGCGTAACTTCTCTGTACGCATCTCAGAAAATATTGTGTTTTGTTGCCCCATAACTAGAGACACCCATTCATAGCTTTAATTTTTAAGAAATGTAGCATTAATTATTGAAAAAATAGCTTTAATTTTGGGTTTTCATAGCGTTTATAGCTAAATAGGATAATGGCAAGGAATAGGAGTCGGCAAGAGGGGAAAAACAATTAAATTAGCAAAATCACTTGAAACATGTTTATGGTATTATTGATTGAAACTCAACATGGTACATGTTTCTGCAGTAGAGTTTGACATGTTCGTTCTACGATCTGTCAATACAAGATTAAAGCGATTAAAAAATCTTTTTTATTATTGCTAAAAACACCATTTATCGCTTTAATTCGCGAATATATCGTTAATGCTATGAATGGGTGTCTCTACCCATAAAGAAAGGTTTCAAATGGCAAACATGCGCAAATGAACTATAAACACATTTAGGAGATGAAAAACATATGAATGAAACTCGTTTCGATTTCCACCCGAAGAGACAATACCCTAAAATAAAACCAGAATCTTAACGGCGTAAGTGAAGCAGCAGTGCACAATAATAAGCGACGCGCGGCCCTGGTGTACTGGACAGACCCGCGGTTGAATTTGTCCTATCAAATCTCTAAAATAAAATGAGAATTTTAACGACATAAGTGATCAAGTCGCGTAAAAATAATATTCGGCGCGCTGCCTGCTGTAATCGTACCTACGGTCGACTTTGCCCTAGCAGGCATATTCAATCGATATTTTCGTGGGGTTTATTTTAAATTATTTCTGATGAACGCATAATTAAAATCTCAACTATTTTTAGAGGGATCCCTCTGGAAGTTACTAATTGATCGTTTTGAAAAATAAAATCTGGTTCTTAACAACATATTTTATGGTTTTATAAAATTCGCAAACCGTTTTACATAAAATATTTTAACGGTAAGGTCCTGATTTAATTAATCTTAAATATAAATAATTCCTTCTAGAAACATATGAGAATTTAGAAATACGTTTATCGGAAATAATTAAAATGTGAGCGTCGAGAAAATCACCGATATTTATGTCGCCTTAATTATAAGATTTTTTGTTATATCCTGTTTATTATTACTCTGAGAAAAACGTTGAAAATGTACTAGTATAATAAAAATGTATTTTAATCCATACTCAACTGAAACCGTCACATGAATACAGATACACGCGACGCGTTTGACGATCAAAAACCATTTATCTGTGTTATTTTATTTACGGGCACCTGCAAAATAATTTCTACATTTTAAAATGATTGTTCCGCCTCTGCTGTTGTTTTTGAATAACGTGAATTTGATTTTTTAATGATCCTTAATGGGTTCTCAGGGCTTAGCATTTCTGCCTGATTTTCTGAATACCGCACAAGAGTCCCAAGTGCTCCCTCAGTCTGGAGACAGTGAGTCTATGGCATCACAAATTGGAGTATGTTGTGAGGCTAAAGGTAGCAGGTAGAGGAAGGAGATGAGGAAAAGGAGTATGAGGGGAGAGTCTAAAGTCATTTCAAGCAACGTTTCAATTCTCTAGATAGTATTTTCCACTCTGGAACGAGCCGCAAGTATGCCAAATAGTATTTTAAAATAATAAATTGTGCACGCCGGGATTTAAACCCGCGACCTTCAAATTGCTAGACGAGATCCTTAGCCCTCGACCACGGAGGCCGTCATTACGTGTTTTACAAGATATAATCGTTACGAGATTCATGCCTTTATTGACGCCAGTGAAAAACGTAAGTCTCAATTTTGCTATGATCGCAGAATACCGGCAGCCTTGGAAACCCACGAAACATAGAACGAAAGTAAAAGCGATAATTACCGTCTCAGTCGTCAGTAGGTACCAACAGTACAAATAGCAGAATACCGAATTTTCACCAATTATCACCCGTCAGGCGGAATGAAATGGGCCAACAATTATTACTCTTGAGCAGTGATGAATGGCAACAATATATTGTAGAATTATACAAACTTTAATATTGTTTATTTTTTATTTGACAAAACAAGCGTTCTTGTGGTTGTACTGTGTATGTTGAGTTGTGAGTTGAGTTAAAATGGGGTTTTTTAAGAGGAAGCTACAAGCCAAAAATTTTTATATTCTTGGTTTACCTTATATTGTAGGTAATAGGCAATAAAATCGCTTGACAAACGGAGTCTAGAAACGTTCGATTTCAAGCACAAAACTGGTTTTTATTTATTTTGTAAATAATTTTATAAGAAAGCGAAAACGTTAATCAAGTGAAACTGTCACAGATAATCTTAGCTATAATACTGTATTTTTTTAAAGTTATTTCCTTTACGCGATCATACATTTCTATTGAAATTTTTATTTTTTTATTAGTTTACATTTATATTTTTTATTGAGTAATTTATTTTTTATTTGTATTCTACTCAAGCGAAACGATTGGAAAACCTTCAATTTATCTAAAACATATTTTTTGGTATTCACAATGTAAACCAATTCGTTATAAAGATTAATCAAATTAGTGATTTATCACTAAGCTTCGCCTTAAACAGTGCTTATCTTCTTAGTTTATCTAAAGTATATTTTTTGGTATTCACAATGTAAACCAATTCGTTATAAAGAATTATCAAAATAGTTATTTAGCATTAAGCTTCGCCTAAATGCGTGTATTTACAAAGCCTTTACCATTTCAGTCACGGTGACGACAATCATAAGTAGCTTTTGTTTTGGCGCAAAATCATTTACAAAGCCTCATCAATTTCAGACTTCATTTTATTACTGAGATTGTAAAATACGTAATGAAAACAAAGTCTATTCTGATGCATTCATGGTTAGGTTAGCTTGGGTTGGGTTCGGTTTTGCAAATTAAAGCTAATTTCGTGGGGTTACCTACTACTACAATGTTAATTATTATTTTTTTGGTAAACTAATGTTTAGAGATGACAAGATTTTTTATGCATAGCACAAAGGGTAAAAATTATTTATAAGCAATAATTATTAGCCTGAAACACCCATCCACATTGAAAAATCCATTTTTCCATCCATCCAGATCCAATCCAGATCCATCCAATCCATCCAGATTGTTCAATGTGGATGAGTGTTTCAGGCTAATAATTATTGCTTATAAATAATTGTTACTACAATGTTAGTTGCTTTGAAGAAAACTCAATTTTAAAGTTTTATCTTTATTTTAAGTCAGGATTTTGGGAAATGATGTAATTTAAAAAAAAATCATTAGTATATTGTTTTTTGAATAAACATGCTTATTTTACAATAATTATAAAAAATTAAGTTATAAAGTTTTATAATAAAAAAATATCACAGCACTAAACCTACATAAGAGCGAGATCCAAACCTATTCCAGACATAGATTATAATATATAAATATTAAAATCATCGCTAACTCAAAAAACCAAAAACCGTGGTTGTTAACTTTTTGGAGTAACCCCACAATTTATTATATTTATCAACGTGTCTCAAATGGTATAGGCTTTGTAAACACGCTTCAGGGTTATAAATATTTGAATTGAATTACTCCTACTTTCGCTATTATAATCGGAAAACGTTGCTTGTGCAGTAATGGAGGAGACTAAGCTAGCAGAGGATTCAACCCCTGAAGTTCGAGGGAGAACTCCACGCTTTGGAGCTCTCGGCTCCTAACCGTTTTAACGGTTGTTCATCGATATTTCATTGAAATACACTCACAAAAGTCTCATTTAACTACATTTCGTCGATGTACTAGAGACGGCAGATTGATTATTGTTTTGTTAATTTTAAGTTAAGTTAAGAATGTCAGTTGAGTATTTTTTAACATTACAAATGCCTAACAAGTTTCCGTTTTAATCATAGATCACGAGAAATCATAAAATATTATTGCATCGTTGCTACCATCACCTCGGAGCATTATAATTTCTCAATATGGTGTGGAGAAATTCCTGTCAATCACGCCAGTACCAGTTTCAAGGATATCAGTATCATTTCGAGAGCGATTATAGTCTTGGTGGGGTTTCAATATAGTAATGCGCGTTTTACTTATTAATTATCTTCGAAATTACTCTGTTATTTTGTTGTTGTTGTTAAGATCAAATTATGATTTCGTAAGGTTTGATATTTCAACGATTTACCGGTCGACAGTGTGTTAGAAGTCATTAAAAAAATTCTGATGTGAATACCGACAAGAGTCCCGTCTGCATGAAGTCAGTGGGACTATTCCATCACCCATTAAGTTATGTTTTGATGCTAGCAAGATTGGAGAGAGGGAGGAGATGTGGAAAGGAAGGTTGGAAATGTGCTTCGAAGAACTACAATCAATTTATCTAATTGGCATAGGTACGCAGTCGGGAGGCACGTTAAATGCGCGAATGGTACGTGATTAGGTAAAACCATGTACGATAATTTTACTAATATGTAAAAATCTTATGTAATGAACCGGATTGAGATGCGTTGATAGTGTGGACATAAAGGGCGAATCAGAAGAGAAATGAGAAGTGTTTGAATGAAGTAAGGAGTATGAAATATTGTCTTGCTTTCTATCGCCTCTGCATTTAATACGAGAATCATTAGATTATACAAAACATGAAATGAAAACTAGAATAATGAATGATGATCGTCAATTAGGCGCTAGATCATGATTGAGGGTTCAGCCCTCCACTAAATACGTCCTCCTTCATTGTACGAATAAGAAACTTAAATACTGTCAGGTTATTTGTAACCTGGGAATATTAGTCTTTCTTTGAAAAAAATGTGGAAAATACGAATTTACCCAACAGTTTTAAAGCTGCGTTCGTTCCACTCGCACAGGCCTGAGTGAAACGTATAAAACCTTGATGGATATTTTAATATAAGCAATTTGTTGGACTCCCCACGGTAACCAACCACGACCTTACAAAACCAGATTCACTTGTTCAATTCTCCAGTCCCCTGTGCATGGTGTCCTTGACTTTTACGTCTTCCACTATTCGGCAATTGGTGTATTATTTAAAAATTTACTATTTCTTTGCGCTAGTTTTGCATAACCAATAATAATAATACATTCTGTCGAGTCAGTGATCATTCTAAAATCATGTGGCAGTTTATTCTAGGCTTTAGGTCCTGACACAGGTTTTTAAATGTTGCCATTAAGAGTATAAAGTCCTTTTCATTGTTCCTTGGACATACTACGACAATACCTATACTGCGGAATAATAATTACTGTTACAATGCTTCTCGTGTAGTTCTCATGACTAACGATATAATATCATCGGAGAATATGTTAAAGCTATGATAGATTTTCATATGACTAAGTATGCAGGCACGAAGGCTCCATCGAAGCCAGAATCAAGTTAGTCTCTCAGAAGGCGGGTGAACTGTACAGGTCCCGCAGATAATTTAATATTACACAACTTCTGACCCTGTACAAATCGCAAGTGCGCTCCATTGTTGAATTTAGCAGCCACCTCTGGTCTGGAGCCCCAAAATACTTTGAAAAAAACCTTGACTTTGTGCAGAAACAGGCGGTCCATTTGATAGATTCCCCTATCTTGACAAACGGATTGTAATCTTTAGAGCACAGGCGTCAGGTAGGTATGCTGTTCCTATTCCACCGGTATTACAATGGAAGATGCTCCGATGAACTAGCGTCATTGACCCCTTCGGCACCGGTGCACAGTCGAGAAACACGCCAAACGCGCGCCCAACATATGTACACGGTTGAAATTTGTCACATGAAAACGGGTCGCTTCTATGACTCGTTCTTGAGTTCAACAGCTCGGCTGTGCCGGCCTCGGCGTTTGCTCCCTCCTACAATTCTCCTTCCTCTCCTCAAAAAGACTATCAGAGATGACATAGGCCCCAGGGGGAATCATTTCCCTCAGTAATTTGTTTTTGTTTAATTATTAAATTGTTCATCTTTTTCAAGAACATTATCTACAAAATGTTACAATTTTAGTGCATTTTATAATATATTGCGTTAATAAACAATGTTGGTACCTAAATTCTTAAATAGACAAAATAGAAAAATAAGTGAAAAAAACATAAATAAATAATTGAATGAAACAAGCGGTAGCCCAGTATGTGATTCAACGTATCAATATCAGAATAACAGAAGGTTAGGTATGAGACGATGTATGGATGTGAATAAAGCAAAGAGTGTGTACCAGGACCGAATCGTTTGACGGTCCGTACTATCTGCCTTCACCCAAGGGAGTTGACATGATGGTTAGTGAAAGAAAAAGTTTAGTCCCCGATGACGCCGGGTATTTACCTCTAATACGTTATGACGATGTGTGGTTCGGAGAAGTAATTTACGTAATCCATTTTCCGTAACATTAAGAGACAATGCCAACCTATAGTTTAATAACGATAATTGACTAAATTAGATAATTAATTTGTTATATTGTAGTAGAGACCTGCGTCAAAGAATGAATAATTGATAAAAATAATCTTACATAACGTCCTGTGCTAGTGTCATGACTATTATGAGATGATATTGTTAATTTTGAATTTGAAATATGACGCTTAATAAATAGATCCTCACGGTCAAGTGGTTTAAGACGCCTTTCCCGGTAAGACAAGAGATCCTGGGTTCAATTCCTAGTTGTTACCTTTATCTTTTTATTTTTCTGTGTCTTGGTATAATTCATATTTCGTTGAGTTTATTAGTATTATCTTCTTCTTCAATGAAATTTACTATTATTTCCTATGTGTGTGCCTCTATTAATTTTAATATATTTAGGAATCAGTTATAGGAACAGTTTTACACGGTTTTCCAATATGAGGTGTTATTTTGAATAGCCCGCTATTTCGGTAGATGTTACTTTTGAAGCTGTCATTTTTTGACATTTGACAAGTAAAAACTACGCCATTAATAAAAATGGAACGATACACGCTTCAACCACGCATTGAGATTATTAAAATTCACTTGAGTGAATCAAATGCAAATCATCTTGAGTGATGAGGCCCATTTCCACCTCGGTGGCTTCGTCAACAAGCAAAATTGTCGCATCTGGGGCTCGAAAAACCCAGAAGTTATTGCTGAAAAGCCTCTTTATTCTCAAAGTGTGACTGTTTGGTGCGGTTTATGGTCCAGCGGAGTCATTGGACCTTACTTTTTCGAAAATGAGGCTGGAGCAACAGTTACGGTGAATGGATTGCGCTATCGAGAGATGATTAATGATTTTTTATGGCCGGAATTGAATGATATTGATCTGGACAACGTTTACTTTCAACGAAACGGCGCTACGTGCCACACAAGCAACGAAATAATTGATCTTTTACGATTGAATATCAAAATAACACCTCTTATTGGAAAATCCATGGAAAATCCTGTATATAATCGGTTTTTATATAATTACATATTCACTTTTTAATTTAAATAAAATGAATAAAGTGTTTACCATTTTTAAAAATAACCATTATTATATATACTAAGTTATTTATTTCATCTATATTAATAAAAATGTAAATGTTCGTTAGTTCAAAATCTTAAGTCTCCGAAAGTTCTTCACCGAATGTTTTGAAATTTCGACACAACGTTGCATTCGAATACGCGTGTTTATACCTACATTATATATATTTCTTTTTTGGCAAGAAAAAACATGTTTTTTTTTTTAAACATCGTCATCTGTTGGACAAACATGTTTTTTTTTAAACAGCGCCATCTTTTGGACGTAAAAGCTGGGTTGGGAATTCCCGTTGGCAGCATTTATTTTTACTCAGGTGATATTTTCAATTTGTATTGATATTTAAGGCGACTAATTATTGCTTATAATTATTTGTCATAAAATTAACGGTAAGCGCAAGATTTTATCATTCTAGCCGATGAATTAGTAACTTCCCGATATATTTATCTAGGAACATCTGATATTTTAGGAATACGTTCATAAGAAATAATTAAAACACTCCTAACGGAAATATCAATTTTTTAGGTCTGCTAGGGCAAATTCGACCGTAGGTCCGTCTATTACGCAGGGTCGAATATTTTTTGACACGACTTCTTCACTTATGTCGTTAAGTTAACTACTTTATTTTGGAGATTTGCTAGGGCAAATTCAGCCGTAGGTCTGTCCAATACCCCAGGGCCGCGCGTCGCATATTTTTGTGCACGGCTTCTTCACTTACGTCATTAAGATTCCGACTTTCTTTAATCTTATCTTTCTTTATCTTAAGTAAACCTTGATGAGGTGACTCACGAAACATATCAGTTGTATCTAAATAATAAAAGTGGTTAAAACTAAGTCATTATTATGTTTGATGAAAATGTTTTTTTTTTCAGATAATAAATAGAGATGGCTGAACCAGATCGTATCGCGGAAGTGTTCTCCGGGAAGGATATCCTCATCACCGGGGGGACAGGCTTCCTTGGGAAGGTGCTTATTGAGAAACTTCTCAGGTATATTTCACTTTCAATTAGTCTGTAAAAACCGCACAAGAGTTCCAATTTCCCGGAGCTACTACCGGGAGTATTCAAACAAATATCAGGATTAAATAGTGGCACGTGTATTTCCAATTGTCCTCTGCGAGCGGAACTGTATCGAAATTTCTCCAATTAACAATAAACAGTGTTAATCTCCAGTAAACCGTCAGCTAAGTATGGTCCTGCTTATTTTACGCCAATAAGCAATACAAATAAAAATAATATAGGTATACATTTTAACGCAGCATCAACTTCATCGGTCAAATGCATTGCACATTGCGCCCATTGCATCCATTTTTGTATTACTGATTGACGAACCGATGGATGCAATCTGTTATATTATAGATCATAAAGAAAATATGTATATACCTATATAGTTAATTATTTATATGAAAATATGTATATACCTATATAGTTAATATACCTATAGAGTTAATAGCATATATATATATATAAAAAATAAAAATACTCACAGTGTATCTTTAAATGCAACTTAGGAATTGGTCGAAAAATTTCAGCTCTATTTTAAACGAGTCGTGTTATTTTATTAAATATTTTCATGATTAAGCGAACTTAATTATTATAGTTTTTTTAAATATTGGGGCTCTCCCTCTGACATTCGTATATACATATCTCGCTTTCAAACCATCTTCTTCTTCTTTTTGAATGATTACTACGGATTGCATTTGCTCTAGGACTCTCGGAAAGCGAAACTGCTGTCACTTATAAAAACATAGCGGAACTTCGTATTTGATTTAGGTAAATTAGTTTTTTTATTATTGATTGTTAATTTTAAATAAAATCTAATCAGTGTCAGATTTTAGATTAAGATTCAAGGTTTATCATTAAAATTATTAATATTTTTTATATGCTGTAATACCATTGGGATTTGACGTGATCAATCAACTGCAAAAGCACTTCATAATAATGCCTTAACCGAGAAACAAAATTCTTCATATTTGTAATAAAAACGTCAATACTTCATCAGTTTATAATGTTAAGAAGGCCTCGCGAGTCACCCGCCCATCAACTATTGACTTCTGGATGTGAAGGTCACAGGTTCAGTTCCTATTGAAGTGCAAAATTATTTCAGAGGTAGATATGTGCACTGAAAAAAAGCTTCTGTAGACATAAAAATATATGTGGCAGACGACCTCCGAAATGCATTTTTTGCTCACCTAACAAAAACATCCGGAAATTTATTAAAGTTCATGAATATGAAAATGCCTTTACTAATTCTAGTATTATTCTGTAGGTATTTGCAGCACTTATTTATTTACGTAATAATTTTTTTTCGACTGATTTGACAAGACTGGCTTAACAGATAATTGGAACTAGAGTAGGTACACTAATAATTTTTAGCTAGCAGTTAAAAACCCGCACCGTGGGTTTTTTGCTGATAGGCTCTGCCGGCGGCACTTAGTTGGACATTGCCCAGTTTAAGTGATACTAACAACAGTTTCATTTAATAGGTAGATATTAGGCAATGGGTAGATATATAGTAGTAAGACATTCTGTAGTACTCAGAGCGCGCCCTTCACCCCAACATAAATCTTGGCAATGAGAAAAATGTTTCCTCTCCCATACAAAATTCAAAATTAAATTGCAAAATATAATTCGGAAATAAAAAATATCAACATATGACAATATTACCTATAACTTTGCTGAAATAATATTATACTCTTACCAAAAGATTGTCAAAGTAATTATTTTTTTTTAAATATATTAAGAATTATTTTATTGGGATAAGTCCTAAAAAATCTACACATTTAGGTGAAATAATATTACGCTCTTGCCAAAAGTTTGTCAAAGTAAATACATTTTTTTAGACTTGAAACTCCTTTAGAATATATATAGATTATGATGTTTTTATTACATTTATTGAATTTATTGAAGTTATGTGATTAATGTTGATTCACTTTCATGTTTCTTCCATTAGATCAAGGTTCCCTCGTGTGTATTATTGTGACAATTGCACTACGGTTTCAAGCTACAATTCTATTTTAAATAGATTACACACTATTGGTAATTCTTATGCTATGTTACCTGATGTTTTAATATACCTTTATTGAAGTAGATCACTGCACAACAGTTTTTTTCTTCCTTCTTTTTTTTGTATTGTTTTCTTAAAATCTTATAAAATCTAAACTATCACCTTATGTATATATTTTTTCATTCTTCTTTATGTATTGTAATACGACTGTCAATAACTATCATGTATGTAAATGGAACTTGAGCTGTTAAATCTAAATAAATAAATTAATTCCTAGAATAGTAAAAATAATAAATATCACAGTAATCCCAGGCAGAGCTCCTACGTACTTCATCACGCAGCTTTCTAAACGGAAGTTATTTTTTAATTGGTGTAATATTTTGTGGGTGACAGTGACCATTCTTCTATAAGTTGACTCTTTTACAATAGGATTTAATAATAATAAGGTGCACGTATTGTTTACAGTAACTGCCGATAAAAGTATTTCCTAAATAATCTGTTACTGGAAAGTGCAATCACTTAGAATACCTAGAAGTCCTAGCTAGACGAATCAAGGCCCAGGGCCTCGATTCTCGACAAAATCATTACACTCGAACAACGAGTGATTTGACGTTTTGCGTATGTATGTAAGTATGTACCGTCAACGAGACTCAAGAATAAGAATGTCGAGCAATGTATGTATTTTCGACGTCGATTGCGAACGGCCCGGATTGGAGAATCGATACCTTGGTAACACGCTTCGCGAGTGCCATTCGCATTTATTACTCGTTTGACAGAAATGGCGTCGGAGCATGATTTGAATGTTTAATTTGTTCTGGAGTTGGCGAAATATCCATGTTTAAATAACTAAATTAACCGGAATACGTTAGAAAGGACTTAGGTGAAAAGGCGTGGTTTGATGTTGAAAAGAAAAGTCAATTTGAGATCATTCACTTGTAGTCCCTTGGTAGCGACTAATGCCCTACAATTTACTTTTATTTGATTGAATTGATAAACCCAAAATGTAATCTTTTTGCTTGTAAATATACAGAGGAACAATATTATTGTCTTCGTCGCTATATTTACTTGACATCGTATTAATTCCACAGCTGCACTTGAAAAAATCAAGTCCAATATAATTCGGGTAGTGCCGTGTACAGAAACCAGCTTTAAAGAGTAGATTATCGTTGAGGAAGCTACAAGCCAAAAATGTGTATATTCTTGGTATACCTTATATTGTAGGTAAGAGGCATTAAAATCGCTCGACTTGAGTCTAGAACAGTTCGATTTCAAACTTAAAACTGGTTTTTATTTATTTTGTAAATAATTTTATAAAAAAGCAAAAAAGTTAATCAAGTGAAACTGTCACAGATAATCTTAGCTATAATATATTTTAAGTTGTTTCCTTTACGCGTTCATACATTTCTATTGAACAAATATTTCTTTCAGTAGTTTACATTTATATTTTTTATTGAGTAATTTATTTTTTATTTGTATTCTACTCAAGCAAAACGATAGAAAAACCTTCAATTTATCCAAAGCATATTTTTTGGTATTCATGATATAAACCAATTCGTTATAAAGATTAATCAAAATAGTGATTTAGCATTAAGCTTCGACTACTTGCGATTGCGTCACGGTCACGTGGCTTGTAAGTATTACTGTGTACGAAGGGCCTTAGAACAAGCTACATGAGGATGCATATAGTACTTAAGGTAGGATGATTTCATAAATCATACATGTCACAAAAAGGGTGTACGTGAAGGAAATTATATATAGCAAAATTCTTGCGAAACAGCACAATTTTTTTTAATCTATACTTGCAGAGGCAAATATATTAGCTATGGGTAAATAATACATTATAGTGTATTAATCATAACGAAGGCATTACAATTTTGTTATTATGCACATACGTACATTTTTACAACCATTATAACAAAATCTAGGTAGATAAAAGTGTCATATATTGCAGGTCTAGTTGGCCTTGAGTAAAATTGGATTAATGCAAAAAAACTAGTCATTGGCCAGTCACAAAGCGAATTTAAATGTTTTTGTTTTTATAAATTTTTACTTTCGAATTTTTTTTTAATTTTTTTTTTCGAATATGTATTGGTTTTAATCTGTGTGATTTTAAATATCTGTTGATTTAAAATCTGTGTTCGAGTATGTGTTGATTTTAAGTTGCATAACACTATTCTATCGTACATTAACGTAGGAGTTTTACATAATTAATAAGTATTGGAAGTATAAAAAAAAAAACAATACATATATATAATAGAGAGAACCTCAGAAAGTCGTTATAGAAATAATCAGAACCAAATTAGTCTTTGCTAAATAAGATTTAACTCTAAATCAGTTGATGGTTGCAAATCGGTCGGTGGCCGAGTTGACATCGCGCTTGGGTCCCACCCAGGCGTAGTGTGTTCAATTCCTCGACTGGCTAAGTCCTCCATCACAACACAAGCAACATTTTCCGCTTACTATGGTGGTAGTAGGAGATTTTCAAATATTGTCAGGTTATTCGTAACCCGGGAATGTTTGTCTTTCTTTAAAAAAAAAAAAAAATAAATAAAATAAAATAAAAAAACCACGACCTGCATGAATTCGCTTTACAATTGGTCAGTGAGCTGTCAATCTAAAATAACATACTTTTGAAAATTAAGCGGGTTTTTTTACAACCTTATTGATACTCGGTACGCGGAATATAAGTAATAATATAATGTAAAATAATAAAAACCAGGTCTTCAACAAATAAAACACTGAACATTCCGATAACACACACCACACACGGACAAAGACACTTTCAATACTACGCAACCAAACTTTTTAACAGTATGCCCATTACTTTGAAACAATTAATGACTACAAATACATCTACAAACTTTCTCAAAAAACATATCGTAGCCTGGATAAAACATCAAGATATTCACTTTATTCAAAAGATTATAATTTCAAACCAAACATAACCAAAATATAATAAGTAAAATTAAATATTATACACGTTCTTCAAGAATTATCCAAAAATACATACACTCACATATAAATGTATGTTTTCATGTTTCAATATATGTCTGTGAAAAAAAAAATTAACTTTCTACTACAACACATAAACCTGTCACACTTAATCACAAACACGTTAACACCTCAGCACAGGTTCTCCTAGTGAGGTGTTCACGTAACATACAATATCACCCACACACTGTTTTACCTATATCAACGTATGTTCTTTATTTTTTATACCTTTTCTCTGTACTACAATATAAACCACTGTAATCATTTGTAAAATGTGTATTCAAGAATAGACATAAATAAATAAATATAATGTCGACTAGGTTAATGGTTTAATTTTGAAAATACGCTCTAAAGTTCATGAACGTGAAAATGTGTTATTAGAAAAATATGAGAAAAAAACAAATCAAAGTAATGGTTTCAACGCGGTAGCAAGACATGAACCTATTTTTTTGTAAATACCCCCTGACGGGAAAACTGATAGCACCATGGAACTATGATTTCCGTACTCTTGGGAGGCTGTGTACCCGTATAATTTTTTTTTTCTTACTTCTGCTGAAATTAAATTGATCAAAAATCTGAAATCTTTTTTGAGCAGAAAATTAAATTCATTTTTCCGTCTGTGGCATTGGAGACGAAAGATTTACGAGTAGGTCATCCAATTCGGTATAGAATACCTTTCGCTTCTAGGGATTATTTTTTCTGTGGTTACGACATCAATTCAATAATACATGTTTTATTTTTTTCTTATTAATTAGGATATTCAACTGATACCAGCACTTTAGTAAGTAAGCACTTTGAGTAAGTTTTAATATTTTTTAATTTAAATTTAAAACCCCGTGACGTCACAAGGAGCCTGGTGGCGACACAAGAAGGTTACTATTTGTATCAGGGTCAACTGTACTAAACTGAAACTGACTCATTTATAGTGATTCTATTTTGTATTACGGTGAGATATTAGAAAGAGATAACATAAATATATATATATATGTGAATAACGCACAAGAGTCCCAGCCGCTCCCGACCGTTTGGAACCAGTGAGACTATGGCATCCCCAATTGGGGTATGTTGTGAGACTGAAGGTAGTGTGGAGGGGAAGGAGGTAGGGAAGAGGGGCGTACCTGGAAGATCTGGTCATCATACACGGCTAAAGCCATTTCAAATAACATTTCAATTCGGAATGGTGGTATTACACCAGGGCGACACTGAAAGTATCTTCCACTCGTGAACTAGCCGCAAGCAGTGGCGGCTCGTGACTGACTACTGGGTGTACTAAAAAGTTAATATTACAAAAAATATTATATGTTTTGTAGCTGAAATATTTTGTTTTCGAAAATTCGATTCTTTGTATGAAGATTTTCAAAACTAAAATTTCATAAAAATCTTCATAAAAAATCGAATTTTCGAAAAAAAATTAAAAATCGTTTTCAGCTACAACAGCATCAATAATGGCATTTTTGTAATATTAGCACTCTAGGACACCCAAAGCTCACGCCATATACCTGGTCATTCAGCTGTTATTACTTGTGTTGCAGATCATGCTACGACCAGTAAACCATATACTTGGTCATTAAGCTGTTATTACTTGTGTTGCAGATCATGCTACGACCTGTAAACCATATATTTGGTCATTAAGCTGTTATTACTTGTGTTGCAGATCATGCTACGACCTGTAAACTATATACTTGGTCATTAAGCTGTTATTACTTGTGTCGCAGATCATGCTACGACGTGTAAACCATATATTTGGTCATTAAGCTGTTATTACTTGTGTTGCAGATCATGCTACGACCTGTAAACCATATACTTGGTCATTAGGCTGTTATTACTTGTGTTGCAGATCATGCTACGACCTGTAAACCATATACTTGGTCATTAGGCTGTTATTACTTGTGTTGCAGATCATGCTACGACCTGTAAACCATATACTTGGTCATTAAGCTGTTATTACTTGTGTTGCAGATCATGCTACGACGTGTAAACCATATATTTGGTCATTAAGCTGTTATTACTTGTGTTGCAGATCATGCTACGACCTGTAAACCATATACTTGGTCATTAAGCTGTTATTACTTGTGTTGCAGATCATGCTACGACCTGTAAACCATATACTTGGTCATTAGGCTGTTATTACTTGTGTTGCAGATCATGCCAGAGTGGAAGATACTCTCAGTATCGCCCTGGTGTAAGACCACCATTCAGAATTGAAACGTTGCTTGAAATAGCTTTAGCCGTGTTTGGTGACCAGATCTGAATAGCCAGGTACTTCCCCACCTTCCTCTTCCCCATCTCCCTCCCCTCCCTAATACCCTCAGCCTCACAACATACCCCAATTGGGGATGCCATAGTCTCACTGGCTCCAGACGGGAGCAGTTGGGACTCTTGTGCGGTATTACTGTAAAAAAAAAAAAAAAAAAAAATGCTACGACGTGTAAACCATATATTTGGTCATTAAGCTGTTATTACTTGTGTTGCAGATCATGCTACGACCTGAAAACCATATACCTACTGGTCCGCCCCAAGAAGGGCAAGGAACCGAAACAGAGACTGGAAGAAATCTTCAGCAATCCGGTGAGCGAACTATATTATTTCTTCTTATTTTGGCCTGGTAAAATATTTTTAATTTCAATGATGATGATAACGAATCCAATATAACAAGACTCCATACAAAAGCTGTTCATTTTCCTTTTTCGATATCAACCAAAGTTGATAGTCGATTGGTTTATATCACATAAGGCTGGATTGTTCATAATATAACGAATTACCTAGTCATTAAGTTTGTGTATGGCACGAACGGCAACGAAAAAGTTAGAGCATAAAAACAAGTTTTGTGTCATAATTTTTTTTAATCAATTTTATTAGTTTTTACATTATACTAAAAATACAACCAATTATGGATTTCCTGCTTGTGTTAAGACATAAATAGAATTATACTCGTGTACAACAAAATACCATAGAATTATAATAAAATAAGAAGACAAGATGTACATAAAATAAATTAAATTAACAACAGAATAGTTACTCATGACACGTGAGAATTTATGAACTTTTCATATTTATTCAGCTCGCAATTGATAATGTCCAGTTTTGATGTATATGTTTTTTGACGTATACCCGGTGTTGCTTGGGGTTATCCATAGTATATCGACATATACAATCGCAGACTTTTATGTTATGCTTTTAATAATGGCCTGTTCAAGATATACAATTCCATAGACAATATTTTAATGTATCTTATAAGGTATAGCCAGCGTTAGCAATGTAAGGGCCTTTACGAATTGATTACAAATAGTTTAGAAGAACTAAGCGCACAAACAGACATATACGGATAGCGGCATATAGATGAAAACCACAAAGAGAAAACATAACGACAACTTGATGAAAATAACTTAGATATCTTACATATTATTGTAATTCTTGCTGTTGAACAGAATCAATCGGATATCGACATTTTTAGCATCAAGGAAGCTGCCTTTAAAAGGCAAGATCAGTTATCACTAGCATACTTGATATTCCCATTGTCAGTGTCATGTAAGAATTTACCTTAAAAAAACATTTTTTTAAACGCATTAAAATGATCAATTTTGTAAGGTTTTTAAAATTAATCCTTGAATTGAATAGAATAACATATAATTGAATAGAATTTAATAGAATTGAATAGAGTGAATAGAATTCAATATAATATATTAGAATTGAATAGATTTGGTTAGTATTGAATAGAATTAAATATAATTGAATACAAGTAATAGAATTTAATATAAGTTAATAGAATTTAATAGCATTAAATAGAATTGAATTGAATAGTAATGTAATCTTGTATTCGATAATAATATTACATTATACGTGTTTGCAACACCTCTACTGGTAGAGGTTCTCGATGTGAAGCATTCACTAAACATAAAGGCCAAGAAAGTAACATGTTTCACAAAATATATTGTTGGAGCGTGAAGTAGCCCCAACAAAAAAACGTGGTAAATTTTTCCCTACGACTACAGTTTTTAATAAGTATTTAAAAAAACAATCATTTGATCAACTTAATGACAATAAACAACAACTTTTTGCATTTACCATGTTGAAAAATATTGATATTTAATGAAAATTTAGAGAAAATTTGCCATGCGACACACCATTTTGACAGAACACCGATATGAACATCGCGCATAATTCGCGTTTGTTTGTAGGCAGTGTCGAAAACATGACAGACTTAATCGGCATAATGGACAATTATTCGAGATCGCTGGCCACGAACCCGTTTATTATTAGGCGACCAAATTTGGTCTCAAACATCATATGAATTTAGTTTCTTAATATTTAAAGTTTTACTAAGATTTTTTTTCAAAGAAAACGTTTGATTTTAGGTTAAGTTAGGTTATTGTAGGTTAGGTTTGGTTAGGATAGGTTGGGTTATTACAGGTTTGGTTAGGTTAGGTTAGGTTGGGTAATTATAGGTTAGGTTAGGAACAGCTCATATGGTCTCATAGAGATCGTGTCTTCCTTACCGTCATACTTAGAACTCTAAACTAAACGGTGTCAGAAAGAGAAAACACCAAGCTTTATATTTAAATATAGGAGTTAACCACAGAATAATTCAAATCTATACCTCTGTGAAACCAAAGGCCGCAATTTGACAAAAGATGTGAAACTTTGTAATTTTTTTACTTATTTATTTTTTGGAATAACTTTATTGAGTAAAACCTCAAATTGTAATCTTTAATTATTGAAGACAATATTAGCGATTTCTAAACGAAAATCTGAAACAGAAAAATCAGAAAAGGATACGGTCACATCTAGAACACGAACCCAGAACCCTTGCCTTGCCGGGGCACCGCTCTACCACTGAGCTAATGGGACCCTATCCGCTTCGCTCACTTTTAACTGTATCATACTTCGAATAAGAACTACCAACAATGTCTTCATTTTTTCACCGCACATTATTTATTGGCAACTATCTTTATGTATGATCGCAAGAATTATTTTTACTTGAAACGACAACAAAGTGAGGTAGCAATATTGTTAATAATTAATTTTTCTAATAAAATATGTGTTTTTTTCCTTATAAGAAAATTTAAAGTATTTTGACGAAAAAGAGTAAGGTGAGCCATTTTAAAACATTTTATGGTTGATTTAAAAATATATAAATGCTTAAAAGAAGCCCGCAGGGTTAAAACTTTAAACATCACAACGATTGGGTAAAAGGTTGTAAATAAGAATTTACCATTGATATTAGATAAAATTTTTTAATGTAGAACGAAATATTAAAAAAAAATTGGAAACATCTCAAAATCGACAGATTCGTAATAAATAATAAATTTTAGTTCTCTGCTTTCACTGTAGTACTGTGCGTTATATTATGTGTTGTAACAAGCGTTTCACCACAGCAAAACAAACATCCTTTTTCTTAACAATTTCTGACACACTGTGTCGTTTGGCAATGAATTCAAATGTATACAAAGTCCAATATTTGGGACATTGTGACATTTCCTAGAAGGCACCTTATCCATTAAATATTCGATAATTTAGAAAAAAGAAATGGTTATCACAGCTTAGATACCGTTTAATATTACCTGTCATATTAGGTATTATATACCATGACATAATATATGTTTTTATTACTTATCTTTTTTGTTAATTTTTTCAAATTTATAAATTTTATACACACTTTTTTCGCACGTATAATGATTTCTGATAGCTGGACTCCGGGCAGTTTTTTACAACCAATCTTTTTTAATGAAATAAAATTCCGTTGTGTGTTTTATGTATATAGAATATTTTACTTTTGTTAAAATATATTCATCACGTGATCAAAAACTGTTTTTGTGTTTTAATTCTTTTTTTTTTTTTTTTTTTTTTTTTTTTTTTTTTTTTTTTTTTTTTTTTTTTAAATTTTTTAAATTTATTTAATATTTGTATGTTTTTTACAATAAATATACAATTTATACATATTATACAGTGTTATAAAGGTAAATAATAATAGCTTTTCCTCACCATAAAGAGACGAGGCTCTTGTGTTTGGTGAGTGAATCCTAGCTCAATTATATGTAATTATAATTATATATTTTATTTAAAATATTATAATTATAATATTTTATTTCAACTAAATTGCCCTCCACGTTTGTCAGGGTTAGTTTTTTTTATTTGTTGCAAAGTTTGTACATGATTTACGCATAAACCATAATATAAGTATAAATTTCGAGAAGAGGGGAAAGAGGAAGGTGGTGAAGTACCTGGCTATGCAGATCTGGTCACTAAACACGGCCAAAGCCATTTCAAACAACGTTTCTGAATGGTGGTCTAACAGCAGGGCGATACTGAGAGTGTCCATTCTATTCCACTCTGGAACGTGTCGCAAATTTACTATGTATTTTTTTAAATGAGTAATTTGTGAAATAAAAAAAAATTAATCAAATAAAATTTACTTGACAGCTCGCTAGTCGAGAGATTTACCCCTTGACCACAGAGGCCGTCAAAGTAGTAGTTACAGTAATATAAGTAGTATGTAGTTAGTTTTTGAGTGTTTTTTGAGAGTTTTATGGGTTGTAAAATAGTTTGTTGGTTGGTGTGTTTCGTACTGGACAGTGGAAATTAATGTTTTGGTTACGAATAACTAGCATAATTTGTCCCTTCATCATTCATTGAAATTTCGTCTATAGTAGCCAATTTAACTTGTGTGCAATGATTGGTTTGGAATGATCTGCCGGTGTCGTATTTTTTACCTCTTACAACAGACATGAGTCTCTTCGAGAGTTCCTCCAAGATAACTTAAGATTGCCCTTAAGCAAGGCCGGCCCTGAGCCAAACGGCTAAAATTCATTCACAAAAAAAAAATAATCTAGAATAATAAATCTCTAGAAAAAATAATCTAGGATAAAAAATTCGCCATACTAGTCGAAAATATATCCGTCACTACCAGTGTTAATTTGAATGAACATTGAAATTGATTTACAATATTCTGGCAAATTACTGTGAACAGTGAATTGGACTGATATTATTATTATAGAACACATCTTCATGCGTTAAAATATTTTTAATTTGAGTAAAAAATATTGATATCTCACCTTAAATTAAGTAATCAATGACGGCAGAAATTCGATGAAACTCACAATCAGCAGATGTCAAAATATTTATCGTTGTTGTGGCAGGAATAAGGATTTCAACATAACGGAAAATTGACGCCACAGAAAAGATTACAAGCTATAAGAAAACAAAAACATGGATTTTCTAAATCGCTACCGTTACGGTAAAAAAATTCACAAAGTTCATGTTAATTTGAATTAACACTAGGGCTGATTAAGACTGTTAAGTGTTAGGTATTATCAGCGACTTGGAAATTCAGCGGACAACTCTAATTGCACCTGCATAGGGCCGGCCCTGCCCCAATGGAACTCCTGAGAAGCTCTTAGAACAGAAAGACATTCTCTAGAGGGGGTAATGTAAATTTATACGAGGAAAAACATAAAAATAAACGCCCGGGTGTTTCATCATCGAAGTAATCTGATAAATCTGAAAATCTTGTATTCTATTAAATAAAAAAGCTTGATTGTATTTTGATCTCTTAGGTCACAAAAACATATATTACTTATAATATGACGATTAGTTTCGCGAAGCAAAAACCGACAATGCCACATTGGAAAAACCTTTTACGTCTTCGGTGTGTGCTGTGTGTATTTAAAACTGTTAGTTTATGTGATTTTCATTTAGGAACAAATTAATTTAATTTTCTTCCATAATGACCGTGATTATAATAATATTATCATTTAATTATTCAGCACTATTTTTTTAGAGACAATTCAGCTTAAGTAGGCTTACAAATGCTCATTTATTTTCATAATTTACTCAAGTGCCCTTCTTGCTTAAAATGACTCCTACCGTTATATTTAAAACGGAAAACAATCTGATTGAAAACTAAATCAAGAATTTAATTAAACCATGCAAAGTGAACAAATTTAAGAAATTGTAGATTCAAATCCAAAATTGATATATGTAATATTAAGTTTGTTCTTGGGGGTAATCACTAATATTCGAATGATTTATATATATTGATGAATGAAATTCATATAAGTAACATTAAGCTTGTTCTGGGAGGTACTGTGGTGGTAGTAGGAGATTTTCAAATATTGTCAGATTATTCGTAACCCGGGGATGTATGTCTTTCTTTTTAAAAAACAATGTATATATATATATATATATATATATATTTATACATTGTTTTTTTTTATTCGAATGATTATATATATTGATGAATGAAATTTATATATGTAACATTAAGCTTGTTCTGGGGGGTAATCAATTATATTCGAATGATTTATATATATTGATGAATGAAATTTATATATGTAACATTAAGCTTGTTCTGGGGGGTAATCAATAATATTCGAATGATTTATATATATTGATGAATGAAATTTATATATGTAACATTAAGCTTGTTCTGGGGGGTAATCAATAATATTCGAATGATTTATATATATTGATGAATGAAATTTATATATGTAACATTAAGCTTGTTCTGGGGGGTAATCAATAATATTCGAATGATTTATATATATTGATGAATGAAATTTATATATGTAACATTAAGCTTGTTCTGGGGGGTAATCAATAATATTCGAATGATTTATATATATTGATGAATGACATTCATATATGTTACGTTAAGTTTGATCTTAGGCGTAAAAATTAATCAACCCGTAAAAACAAAGGTTTTTTACTATTAAACATCTAATAGTAAACAACCTGAATGAAAAACCTAAAAAACCATGGATGAATATAAATACATTTCCTCCCCAGGGACTGGAGTCAACAACGCTGACAACTAAGCCAAATCCTAATTGGATAATATCGACATTTATTTCGTATATTAACTGCTATGCTGTATTGTCATAAATTTTAGAAAAATGCGTGTGCAGGCCTGATTGCCACCAAAAGTTGGCAGATTCTATCTGCCGAATTTCAGCTCTATCAATTCATTAAATCAATTTGTATTTAAAAAGTACGAGAAGCAAAAATTTTCGGTTAAGGTACTATTTTGGCTTTTCAAAGTAGTTTTTAATTTTAATTGGTCACAACAGAGTTAAAAGTAAGAAATTTGCATGTGTATACTCAAATAAGATTGCAATGGTAAGCACAAACTCAATTAACAATCGTACGTAATTGAGTATTTCATTTCGCCAATAATGGGCGCTTAATTTCATCGATCTGCAAACCAGTTTAGTAATTATTTACCTGACATCAATAATACCTTTGTTTCCACAGGTAACTAGTAAGTATTTCGTCAGGCGGTATTGTGTGTGAAACTGCATTCATTTGGAATTTGGCTCGAAACCATTTCGCTTTAATATTTCATTTCATTTCAGTAGCAAATAATGTACATAAGTGTGTTGATAATATTCAAATAAACTGTATTCTATTTTGATTGTTTACTAAGTTTAATATTATGTATCTTAATATAGTTAAAAAGTTAATTAAGATGTTTGTATTGACAGATGATTCTCTTAATATTTTTTCATCCTTGTCCTTTCTTAAATAATAAGATTTTATATAAGTCCCATTTGCTAATAACTGAACTTCACCCTATCTGTCTTTATTATCTACTTGTTTCTAGTCTATATTTTGTGTTTATCTGTAGTATTACTTTATTTTTGTGATTACTCTGTGTTTGCTTCAGTCAAATGTAAATTGATAACCTTGGTACAGGCTTGGTCCTAGTGAGGTTGATTTTTGTGAGAAAAAAGTGATTTATGTATAGTGAGATGTAATAAATAAATAGTTATATATTTTTGGGGTGTTACGCCGTGTTGCGCTACCTCCTACTTTAGCCAATAATGATGGACAGCGTTACAGAGTCCATCATCAGGGCAGATGTGTAAAGATTGTTTTGTAAGTGTATGCTAATGCATGCATATGTGATACCGTGTTGCCAACGCCACTCCTCTAAGAGCTGGTATTACAGAATAATATTTAAAAAAAAAATTAAAAAATGGTTTTCTGCGTTTAGTTTTGGTGTAGCCGTCAATTACCGGATAACAAGAACTATTGAGCTTAGCCCCCTTGTCTTTTTTAATATTAATGTGATATTTATAAATTTCAATCGCGTCCGTAATTAGGCGTGTTCCATGTGTTTTGGGTCTTCCCAGGAACAAATTCAAAGTAATGTCCGGTTTCAATTAAATACTCGTCAAATACCGATTTCTCAGGATGAAGTGGAATCTCTGAAAAATCTCGAAAATTCACTATTTGGAATAACTCACCTATTTCTCATCTTCCATTGGATTAATTGTTTCCGCCAAGCAATTTTTGTATTGCGCATTTAGGAAAATAATATTTTTCACTTGCACCTCTGATGTAAATTTCTTGTCTCAGACACGACATTATTAATAAATATTTTATAAATACTTTCAGCTTCATAAATCCAACAATTACAATCCCATAAGAATTTATAATTCAATCTAACATTACGCTGTAGTAAACATGAACACCATAAGTTTTTTTGCTGTAAAAACGTAATGTTTTAACTTCCTGGTGTAATCATAACTGTTTGTAATGTCGAGCTAATTTTTCGTAATCCTAGATATCAATCAACAATATCCTTCAACCATACCGCAGAATAATAAACATTTATGTATAAACATCTCCAGGTACTATCTTCACATCTTGTCGATTCACTGACTCCAAGAACTGATTGTTGTAATTGTTTTCACTTCAACGGGTCGGAAAATCACATTCCTTTTTTGTTCAGATCTAATCCATCATCGATAGTCATTGAAGAAGAAGATAATACTAATAAATTTAAAAGGAACATGAAACACAACGAGACACAGACAAATTAAAAAGTTAACGGTCTAAACCCAGGATCTTTGTCTTACCAAGTCTCAACCAACTCGGCAAATGAATATTATTATTAATATTAAATGAATTTAATTATCTAAATGAATTAGATAATTAATAATTTAACTATTTATTTAAATACATACGGCACGACATGTGCCATTAACATAAATATAAAAATATAGTTAAAAGTACAAGGTTTAAATTGTAAAGTTTAAAGTATAATATACGCTATAAACTGTAAAGGTTAAATATTAAGTTAAGCATAAAGTATAAAGTATAATTTACGGTGTAAAGTGTAAACTTAAATATAAAGTTAAGTTAATTATAAAGAATAAATTATAAAAAACATATTAATATTATGTTAATAATGACTTATTTGTCAACTATGCCAAACATAAATGATTATCAATTATCAAAGTAACGACGTAATTTTTTTTTATGCATCTTTTATATGATTACAGACTTCCTTCATCCAATGTATTCCACTTCCATATCAAAGTATTCATTTTATAATCTATGATATTATAATATTAAAAGCACGTAAAATAATAAGGTCTCAACGGCCGAGTTAGTTGAGCCGTTTTCCCTGTGAGATAGAGATCCCTTTATTTTTCTGTGTCTTGTTCTGTTTAGATTTACCTTTTATTTCTGTGTCTTGTTCCGTTTAGATTTATTACTACATACTATCTTATTCTTCAATGATAAATATATATTGCATTGATGGGTACAACCTTCCTATTCCAATAAAATTAAGTTACGGATGTAAAAAAACTATATAGAAAAATTGGAGGGTTTGGTTGGAAAACAATTACAATGTCCCAACCTACCTTCCAATCTGGAAAACAATTACAATATCCCAACCTACCTTCCAATCTGGAAAACAATTACAATATCCCAACCTACCATCCAATCTGGAAAACAATTACAATATCCCAACCTACCTTCCAATCTGGAAAACAATTACAATATCCCAACCTACCTTCCTGTCTGGAAAACAATTACAATATCCGAACCTACCTTCCTGTCTGGAAAACAATTACAATATCCCAACCTATCTTCCTATCTAGAAAACAATTTCAATATCCCAACCTACCTTCCTGTCTGGAAATTTTCTTTCGTGTTTTGAGATACAATTTGGGTCTTGAATATTTTAATTGCAAAATTTAATTTCTGTCCTAAACGACAAGCAGAGAATTGTCCAGGAGAACAATTTTCCTGATTTTATTCACCTTAAAGTGTGACTAGAGCAAGAGGTTACAAGTAACTAAAGTTTTAATCTACGAATGTTTTATTTTATAAGTCGAAAATATTTGTTTTGTGTATTTTATCTGAATTAAAAGAAAAGCGGCATTTAAGACTGCTCATAGGCTTAGGCAGATCACGGGAACCAGTAATTCTTTAGCCTAACCTAACCTTACCGAAGTTGTGACGTTTGAGATTGTTTTACACCCGCAATTTCAATAATAACTTCAAAATAAAAGATATAAATGTCTAGAATCATTAGACAATTTATTGAAGATAATTTTTAACGTAAAACTGTATCCACCAAGTAGCTATATAGGATAGATAAAACGAGATAGAAATATAATATTTATGTAAATGTTAAACTGTGCTACATTGTTAGCACAGTTTTACACTGCGAGTATCACTTCGTTTATCGTTAATGACTAATTTACCAAAACAAATATTTCGAGTATAGGGAAAGATTGATGTGATGCTATTGAACCCGAATATGAAAAAAATATCGTTTAGGACAGTTTTACACTAGATAGACGATTTGTTATCTCGTAAATAAACTAATAAAAAATTTCTCTGTGAATATTTTGAGGTATTTAAAAAAGATGTTTTGTAATGACGTACATTTTCTAATAACGATCGTACCCATATTATAATATTATGCTTAAAATTTATTTTTTGCAAACAAAAAACATTCACTTTAAATAATATTTACCATGTTTTGATCTCGTCATTTTGTAAAAAAATATAATCACGTCTTAAACCATTTTATTGGTAAGTATCAAACTATTCGTGTTTTGTATTATTTTTCAATGTTTAGATTCGCTTGTAACTCTTCAAAATGACAATTCAACACACCTTAAAAAGTGATATAAAGTCATTAAAATTGATGAAACAAAAACTGGGTTAAATACGTTACGTTAGTGGTTATTTTTCATCGCTATGACTTTATATGACTTTTTAACGGTTCGTTGAATTGTCATTGTATTGAGTTATCATGGAACGGTTTAGTTCTTTACATATATGTTTTTGAGATGAGTATTCTTTCACCTTCATTGACACCAACGAAAACAATTAAACCCTCGGAGAAAAAAACACTTGGAAACATTTCCACTGCAACCTTTATTGTTTTTCCACTTAAAACGTTGAAATAATTATTTTACGTGGAATAGACGTCACAAGGTTACATACATTGAGTAATTAATGAGCAATTATTATTTATCGTAACAATACATGGATGGGTACCCACGTCATTAAAAAACCATGATTTGTCAAACTTGCGGTTAAGAGCAGAAATGAGAAACCTTTTATAGTCCATGTACCGAAGAATTTGTTGGTGTTGATTCAATTTCCAAAATGTGTGTAAAGGGACATCGATATCAATAAAATGAGCATTCGACATAATTAATCCTAGCACGATTTTAATTTCAGTGCGCTAGTGCGGATGCGCAGTAGGTAAGTAACTAAACATAAAATGACTTATTAAAACATTTGAAAACTTCCGCTATCCCCAGTCTGAAGATGACCGTGATAGGCTGAAACCGGTAACCGACATAAATAAATAAAAAAGTGCACAGAGAAAAAAAAGTGTTACTAATTTATGAAATATCTCTTGAAATAATTGGTAATCTGGCTAAAAACGGGATTGCAGGCCGTTTCCTGATAATCTTTAGTAAATTCCTAATGCATTGGAACACGTGTTCATGCACGTGCATTTGTCTTGATAATATTTAATGCGAAAATTTTCCGACATCGTGATAATATATTCTCATTTTACTTAAAGTTTATCAGGAAACTTGTTAATTCATTCATTAATTCAATCATGTTTTTAACCGGATAGCCAATATTTTGAAGAAATTCTTAATAATAAAGCAATACTCATTTTTCTCCGTGTGGATATACAGTGTTCTCCAATAAGAGGTGTTATTTTAAATAGCCCGCAATTTCGTTAGATGTTACTTTTGAAGCTGTCATTTTTTAACATATGAAAAGTAAAAACTAAGCTTTTAATAAAAATGGAACGATACACGCTTCAACAATGCATTGAAATCATTAAAATTCACTTGAGTGAATCAAATGCAAATCATCTTGAGTGATGAGGCACATTTCAACCTCAGTGACTTCGTCAACAAGCAAAATTGTCGCATCTGGGGCTCGGAAAACCCAAGAGTTTTTGTTTAAAAGCTTCTCTTTTCTCAACGTGTGACTGTTTGGTGAGGTTTATGGTCCGGCGGAGTCATTGGACCTCACTTTTTCGAAAATGAGGCTGGAACAACAGTTACTGTGAATGGATTGCGCTATCGAGAGATGATTCATGATTTTTTATGGCCGGAATTGGATGGTATTGATCTGAACAACGTTTACTTTCAACAAGACGGAGCTACGTGCCACACAAGCAACGAAACCATTGATCTTTTACGATTGAATATCAAAATAACACCTCTTATTGGAATATGTTTAAAATTGTTTAAATCATTGTAATGGAATTTCATCACCAACTATTGCAACAAAAATAGAAATATGAAATAGAAAAATAAATAAAAACCTGTATTTGAATTACAAATATAATATCTACAGCACAATAAAAACGTAACATAAATAATAATAATTAATAACAATAACAAATCTATCATGGAAATGCCGCCATTCTTTCTTGGTAAAATCTTTCGTGCGAAAAGATGTTGGAACGATTATGTCAAGTCATGTATGAGTTATCGCCTTGTTTGTCTCTTGTGTGTATTACACAACGGTAACAAGAAAAAATATGCATTAAAAATTAAATAAAATATTACTTACACTTACGGTGTGATTTTTTTGGATATTAAGCTGTGTTACGCTTCGAGTGACTTTTGGGTGTAATATAATGCTAACATTGGACATAGTGCTAACACTCAGTAATAGTGTACTAACATAATGCATTGAATGCATTATTGATGTTGTTGTAGCCGAAAACCTTTTTTTTTCTAAAATTTGGTTTTTTATGTATGAATTTTTTTTGGTCGTGTTTTTAACTCATATTATGGCTTTAAAAAGGTTGAGAACCGGTGATTCCTATCCATACGACCATACAGATTACTTAAATTAAAACATAACATATTATTAAGTGAAACTAAATTACATCAAAATTACACATTGTAAAATTACCTTAAAAACTTACGTTTTACAAAAATCGGGAAAAAAATTAGTTCGAGATTGAATAACAAAATTATATTTCAAAATATAAAAATGGTAACCGCTTTATGCCCCGTAATAAGCGTTAAAAGGTGGTTTGAAAGGGAGATATGAAAACATGAATGTTAGAGGGAGCGCGCTAATCTTAAAAAAAACCATAATAATTAAGCGAAAATGTTGAAAATATTTAATAAAACATCACTTGTTTGAAATAGAACAAAAATCTCTCTACTGTTGTATGCTTTACACTTAAAGATATACTGTGAATTTTTTCAAGCCTATAAAATATAAATTAATTAACAGTAAAACACGTGTTCTTAAAAATTTTCGGAGCTTACTTTGCGATTTTTTTTCTATCGAGGGAATTTCATGTAATTACCGTTTCGGTATAACAAATCTATATATATTGTCTTAAAAAATAACGTATATTTTTTTGTAACTTAAAAATTTTAAGAGTTAACGAAAAACATGTTACAAATCGGTAAAAATTGGGTATGCGGGGCTTAAACCAGTGGCTAAAATCCATTTTTTTTAAATGTTCGCAAAGCCAGTTTGCCAAATTCAAAGTCAATTGTGGAGTAAAAAAATCTTAAATCTATGTATTTTCATATATACACACGGTCCGAAAAGGTTAACCCCTTGTACGCATAATTCGTATTATTTGGTCTACCCATGGCTTGGAACAGATAGCAAGAAGACATAATATCTTTGATATTAGTGTATGAGCTCATCCATATGATAATAGATTAATCTAATAGGTTACCCATAGATGGCGTTATATTTTAGAGACCGAGTGTGTGATAAATAAGGTGGGAACGAGGTGGATGATAAAGTCGGGGTCCATATTATTCCAAGCGAATGCTATTTAAGATATAAGAGTACAAAAAATAGTTCACGTCGAATAAATTAAGAACTCTTAGTTTTTGTGAACCATTGTTTGTTCGTTGGCGGTCTGCAGTCGTGTTTAGGAAAGATTACAAGTTACTGACATTATCGATAAAACCCTTGTCGATCGACTGTGCAAGATACCCAAAGCTATTGTCGATCAATGGATTCTCATTGAAAATTAAAGTGTTTTAATGAGGCCGGAGTTTGTGAGAAATCCCGGAGACAACATTCAGAACTCTTTAACTCGAGCAATATTACCCAGTATCGAAATACTTAATATACGTCTATAGTAATTTACCACACAGTTAACAATACCCCATTGTATTTATTTCGTCGTCACTTCGCGTATATTAAAAGTTACATCACATCGATTATTGCATTTTCCATGCAGAAGATCAACGTGTTGAGCTAGATGCATACAAAATGAGATGCAATTTATTATATCTCGTCAACTCAAAGTAATAATATCAATAAATCATTTGTTACATCTCTTCCGTCTTTGTAATTAATGAGAGAAGAATTCAGGATTTCTAAAACTGATAGCGTTATTAAGTCGGCATGAAAACACGGAGCACTTAACGTAAATATAGTTTAGTGTTATCTAGTAATTAATAAATTGCCTTCTTTAAGTGAAATTATTTTCAAGTATTGATGGTGAACTGACGCCAAAATAATAAATCTGTTATTTTTCACGTGACAAGCTTAGTGCTCGAGAGGCCCCGCCCTAAGGCCACCACCTCGGGGTAGAGGGTTCCACCCCGATAGGATATAAGTTCCTTAATAAAAAACGAAAGCATTTATTGGTTTGCCATCGATGTACAATGTTGGCGTTTTTAGACTATAACAGCAAAACGAGGCCAGTAAACCGGTTAATACAGCACAGTTTCGCATTAATAGCCGGAGTTAGTTGGTTGGTTACATAGCGCAGAAGAAAGTAGGCTCAGTGTGACATCATTACGCGAGGAAGCCTGATCTGACTGATGTGACTCAATGGGTTCACTTGCACTGATACTTGGTACAAGGTTATCAGAAATTATTACGATATATTCAGATTGTTTTTTTAACTAGCAATGATGAAATCTTCATTAAACAACTCTATTCCAAAAAAATACTCCTTTATATAGAAAATATACCCTTTTATCTTATTTTTTATTATTATTATTTGCATTTCTTGCTGGAGCAATTGCGATGAGTTACACAACTCATTTAAGGATGGGAAGAACTTACAATATATAAGTGAGAGTTAATAGGTACAATTTTACATAAGTAATTTGATATCAAAATTTCAAGTTTCACGTACAAAAATAGAAAAAAGAGAGGTTAAGTAGAACAAACAAAAGAAAAAACAAAAAAACAAGTACAAAGTCAAGGTAGAAATTTACAAAGAAGTACTTATATCGTTAGAGGTACGTATCCGCTAATAAAATAAAATAAAATTATGCTCGATTAAAAATACAGGGGATAGAAAAGGAAAGAAAAAAGAAACAAGACAGAACAAAACACGACAAGAAAATTACGTATTTTCTTTTTTTAATGTACTTAAAAAATATTCTTATAAAGCGTAATTCCCTTTTTTTAAATAGTCTCGCTGCTTTGTACATATCTGGAAGAGAGTTATAGAGTGTGTAGGCAATATAGAGAAGATATCTTATCGCATATTTTGTAGTGTGTGTTATTTAGGAATGTGGATTTTATTGTTATTACGAGTATTGTGGTTGTGGATGTCTTGATTGTAAAGTGGCTTGATATTAGTGTGGGTTGACTGTGGGGTAATTTTTAATATGGTACTATAGATATCCTTGACATGTGTGTCCCATGGAAGACCAATAAGTTTTCTGAGAGCTCGGGTTTTGGACCACCTGCAGATCAGCTATCAGTTTCTTTAAGGCAAGGCATCAGATACAGCAGAGATAGGATCGATGCGAATGTACCACGGCAGAATACACTGAAGTTAGTAAATGAATGGGTAGTAATCCTTCAAGCCTATATAGTACACAAGTTATAGGGGTAATTTTCTCTTTCATATGATTTATATGGAGATCCCAAATACTGATACCAAATACAGACGAAACCCACTCATCTGCACTGAAAAAAAACATATATATATATCTTTATTTTAGAAAATAACGCTTCATAATATATTTATAACTACGTTATATTATTTATTTAAATAAATTTTAATGATGTAAATGAAATCCTCAGCACGGGAGATCCCAGTGAGGATATCATGTTCTCTATTTGTTACAAAGAAGAAATGTACTAAAACATTTATTAATATTACGACTAGTATTAATAGTGTCTATTTCAGCAACTGTCAGACACTGCCAGACTGTGGACACTCATTTCTGTATTTATAATTTGTTTGTAGACAAGTCTAATTTAGGGATCTCAATGAAAAATAGGTAAAGAAAAGATAGAGACAGAAAAAACCGATGGAAATAAATTAAATTTTCCTACCTTCCGTAATATAATATAACTAGCAGTTAAAAACCCGCTCCGCGGGTTTTTTTCTACTCGGCCCTGCGGGCGGCTCTTAGTTGGGCTTCGCCCATTTTAAGTGATATTAACAACAGTTACATTTAATAGATAGATATTAGGACATTCACAGAGAGAGGGTGAGTATATATATTGTTTAAACACGGAACAGGAAGGAGTTAATTAATAATAACATGCTAAATTTACGCATAATAAGAATGACAGTTGTTTGAATAAATGAAATTTTACGTATTTGTGATGGATTATTTCAAATGAAACACTATTATTGACTACATGTCTACAACTGATATTAACTGTTATCGTACCTAATATAATTAGCTCATAGGAGACTTGCAGTGCTTAAATATGTGTTACAACCGTCAATGTCTATAAGTTTAATCAATATCGTTTAGTTTGTCACAATTAAAGATAGTTATAACAAAGTTGACTTAAATAATAGATTATTACATATTGATTAATTGTACCCGTGTTTATGAATAAAAGGAGGGTAATCATTTTCGGTAATCATTTGGTAATTCTTTACCTACAACTGTTACTGTATCTAATAAAGTTTAAAGTTAGATTATATATACACCTTCATCAGGAGAGTAAAAATCTATATATAAAGGTAGACTATTACAATACAGCGCCCCTGAGGTGATATCTCACAAAAGCGGCACTATGCAAATTGTCCAATAAATAAATAAATATAATGTTTACATTTTATTGTGTATACACCGAAGTCAAAAATTAAATATAGATTGCAATTGGGAAAGAAGAAGTGGAAGGAGGGGGGAGGGGTAAGAGTAGGCTGGGTTTATAATAATTAGGAATTACAATATCGTTAGACGGGAAAGACCAGTTAAGTGGGAAAATATTTAAAATAGAGTTTATAAAAAAATTATTGTTAATTATATCTGCTTTTATATTAACATGTTTCCTCATTTCTAAAATTTCAAAATTATTTATAGTGTAGTATTTTAAGACCTGAAAAAAACAAATAGAATATAACCATAAAACAATATATTCATAAGACAAATAGCATTTAATAACGGTTATTCTAATAAATTGATAGTTGAAATACTAAATAAAAAAAATTAAACATATTCTCTTCAAACGGTCTTTCTAAAGATAGAAATAAACAATGGCGTGGAATTCTGCTTGTGGATAACGATACTTCTAAAATTATATATAAAAACAATTCTGGTACTGGTAAGTTTTTAGATTTTCACGGCCAAAAGCATTTTTGTTGTTTGTTTTTGGGGTGTTATGCCGTGTTGCGCTAACTCCTTCTATAGCCGACGTTTCGGACATCGTTGCAGTGTCCATCATCAGGGCAGATCCGGTAGATCCACATCTTCGGATCTACCGGGTCTGCCCTGATGATGGACACTGCAACGATGTCCGAAACGTCGTCTAAAGAAGGAGTTAGCGCAACACGGCATAACACCCCAAAAACAAACAACTGAAATTCTGGTACTATTCAACTGGCGTTTTACACTAATAACAATGAAGAAATATATTCTTAATAATAAAGATAGCAAAATTCAAACAAAAAATCAGGAGTTTAAAAACTCAATTGGGATGATTGTAATTTCTTTTACAAAG
Organism: Hesperophylax magnus; assembly: GCA_026573805.1. Lineage (NCBI taxonomy): Eukaryota > Metazoa > Arthropoda > Insecta > Trichoptera > Limnephilidae > Hesperophylax > Hesperophylax magnus. The sequence goes on along the minus strand of JAIUSX010000184.1, from coordinate 2,002,389 downwards.
GTAGAACCAATAGAAACTTTGAAGTCAGAACTAAAGAATATCGCAGGGCTCTAAATGGAAATAGTGAATTTGAGTTTGCAAATCATCTTTTGAATAATGATCACAAAGTCTTAAAATACTTCACTCAGGATATAAAGCATCGCAAATAAATAATTTTGAAATTTTACAAATTAGAAAACATATCAATATAAAATCAGATATAATTAATAAGCAAAAAAAATATTAATAATAATGAAAAATGCCATTACAAAGTGATAAGTTTCCAGAAGAAATCTTCTTATTAAATGCTTGTTAATCGTAAGTAGTCAAATATTGTGAGCTGCATATTTAAATATTCGCGCCATTCATTTGGTTCGTTTTTAAACCGCCAGAGGTGCGCTCTGTCAGCCATTATAGCCGTGCGTATCGGCCATATTGAATAAGGAACGCGTGATTTTTTATAAACGTCAAACATAATCACGTAACTGTGGATAATTTTCATTGTAATGTAATTAATCCAATGGATTATGAACTTTCTAAAACATATTTTCTTCGATATTATCCAAAAATTATATGAGCAGAAACGATGCTTTTGAAGAAATCTCGTATTATTGAGGCGATCCTATTTTAGTATGAAATCGTGTCTTAATTTTCAAGTTAGCTGAATTTACCCGAAACAGACAATTTTAATTCGACCAATCAGAGGGCCTAGATCGTCCAGACGCTATTCATATATCAGATATCTATTGTGTTGTCTTTCCCAACTTCGTAACTTTCTTGTTTGACACAGGAAGGATTCTGCAACCTCTCAATAGAAATAGAAAGGGTACATCTTAATTATTTTCAATTAATTCTAAGTACACATTCCCCACGTTCTGGAAAAAACATTTTTTTTTTATTATATTATTCATATACTTTACAAGGAATTTGTTCCAACAATTCCCGATTTATAGTGGGAATATTTTTTTCAGAAGTTCATAGTGATAGAGTCACCACAAATCTCACGTGTTTTATTTTTTTTTAAATAAGGAAGAACTTGGAATAAAAACAAGTTTCTAATAGATCAGAAGAACCAAATGCAATAAAATAACATGAATGTCTTCGTGCCGCAGGAAATTGCTGAGATTACGTGTGACTGCGCAGTCATTTCTATTATAACTATTATATATTTTGTATTGATGGTCAGTTATGCAGATACAGCCTCAAGGTCTAACTAATAGATCATTTTGTATTTCGAAAGGTTGGTGATTTTTTTTAATGATTTAAAAATGTTATTCAATGTTGTGCAATGTATCAATTATAAACACGTACCTACGTACACCCTTTTCGTTATTTTCTAAGCACTGACCTGATAACCCAAAAGTGTGATATATACTTATATCAATATTTTGTAAGAAAACTGACGTCGCCAATGTTGCATACAACGTCATTGATAATTCCGTAAATAATTTTAAAAAATAAGTAAAATTTGGGTAGCTATGTACATAACTAATAACATTTTATAATATCTACAACATAAACATTTTTTCTAAATCTACACCCATTAAAATTGATAAATTAAGATAAGATATCTTCGAATAAATAAATTTACCTTAATTACATAAATCCATTCAACTAAATTTGATAAGGAAAATTGCAAAAAAAAAAAATTTACTTACAATAAATATTAAATTTCCAGTTTTAGTGTTTATTTGATTTTATTATCAATTTTTGTTGTTGTAATGTGAATGTTAGATTTTAAAAACATAATTTCTGGTAATACATTGTAACTCAGCTATGAGTCTATGATACAACAATCTTTTTATCAACTACTTTCATGCTCAGCGAGTCGTAACATATTTTCGATGTTTTTCAAAGAATTTCAAAGCTCAAAAAACATAACATTTTTTTTCAATTTAGGATTTTGAAAAAAATATTGCATCGTCCTCCAAACGGCTGAGCAAATTTTTTGGCAACAGTACTGATAACATCACTTTTCTCTCTTCATAGTATCGTTTTTGTAGTAGACTCGGTAGATACGAGTACCACCATTTTATTATTGGTAGTAACGAGAGAATAAAACGACTGAAGCTGTTACAAAAGAGCATGTCTAATTTACGGAATTGTGACAAAAATCTGGTCTTAGCACACCGCCACCGTCCAATAAACAAGAGTTAAAGATTTAAGAAGGCAGTTGGGTAACCATTTTTGGGAACTTAGTTTTTTTTACATCACTACACATTTTACAGGTTTTGTAAAACTTGCATAAGGTGACAAACAAAATAAATTATTTTTTCAACTAAGGACTACATAAGCAGAGAGGATTGACCGCCACGCAACTACACTCACAGCATAGATTCCTTGCTTCATTCAGTTCATATCGTTCATCATCTCTTGCAAACTCTTCTGTTCAATTTTTTTAATGTTTGACCAAAAAATTCCAACTTCGGGGGTGACCACAACGTCTTACGATATCTACCTTTTTATTGGACAAAACACGGATACAGACATAATTTTTTTTCTTTATTCATATGTTTATGTACATAGTTTTTTTACATGCTCTTAGACTCCCACACCCGGCATATGCCCGTATGATTATAATCGAAATTTATGTATTTACTTATGGATATGTGGTACACTGTTTTGAAACACAACGAATTAGAATAATGAGGAATTCTATAATTTGTTTCTCGGTTAAGTGAATAATATTAATAAATAATGGCTACAATCCTTTTAATATTTAATTTTTTTATATTTCACATTTTTTTTTGTTATAACTATGGAAAAATCGATTTTATATGTTAATTTTTTATTGTTTCCCTGTGTAACTAACTCCACTGTATTGTTTTAGTATTATATTATATAACTTTAAAATTGAAAAAGTCCTCCACAACATAGGTGAACTCCTAACGTGGAGGACAATATACTATACCTTTGTAATACAAATATATTTAAGATTAAAAAAAAATATATATATATGCTGGAAAAATTTTGAACACCAAATTTTTTTTTACATAATTTTTTTCAGAAAATTTTCTTAAAATTGGAAAAATAGCTGGGAAAATTGGTCAGAAATTTGGTCGGGAAATTACATAAAGTTTTTGAAACTGAGAAATTGTAAATTTTTATTTTGACATTTTCTCATCGGGATGATGTTTGAAAACTTCAACGCTTATTTTTTTAAATAACAGAGGGCGCCACTTCCATCTACAATAATAAAAACTGTACAGTCATTTAGATAATAATACTATCAAATGTTTAAACCAACTTTATCGTAAGACTGTTGATTTACTTAAATAAATAACTTTACTTGTTGAACGAAGGAGAATATATATCAGCAAAAAGAATGAATTAGATTTACAAAATTAATAATCAAGTAAATTAACTTAATTAATAGGACAATATAAAACATAACTACAGAATTCGCCTGCATCCCAAATTCTTACAGATTAGCATGGCAGCAGGTGAATAAAAACATTTTGATATTTAATAATAAATTTAAGAGAAAAAAAATATGAGAAATTATATTATCTTTTTTAAAATTAAACAATAACTTTGTAAACATCACTTATAAGTGATGTTTACAAAGTTATTGTTTAATTTTAAATTATAATGTCACATCACAAAGTAACCGCTTCATATGAAGAAATATATTATCTTTTTTGGGAAATTGAGAGAATGAATCAAAAATGTTGTTAAACAGGGACATGAGAAAAGTACATAATATAAGCAAAGTACGTCGAAGTTGTTGTTGTTTTTTTGTTTATTTTTTTGAACGTAAAGGGAGGGTTCTTTCAGAGAATTTGAACAATTCTTTAAAGAACTAATTTTCAAGTGCTGTGAAAGAGTTTTTCAAGTTCTGTCAAGCAATTAGCCTATAATGATATTAGAACAGAACTTAAATAGGACTTTCACAGAATATAATGAAATATTCTCATGAGGTTCCTATCTAATATTCTAACCATCTAATCAACTATTTCTAAATCTTGTTAATTAAACTTGCAACGGTCTTGTATTGTCTTTGGTTTTCCACGTTTGTAATACAGCTTGTCTCAGTAATCTCATTTATACCGTGTTTAATCTTATTTCGAACTTTCCTAATCTATACCAGGGATAATATTAAAACTACATTGAGGACTGCAAGCCTTGCTTGAGTTAATTTACAAGGCTAAAAAAAATGAAAAATCAAATAGGATAATCTCTCGAATCAGATTCAACGCATCTATGCAAGATTTTCAGATAAATAAAGGATGGTTCATAAAACGTTGTTATTAAATAAATATTGTGATAAACTAATAAAATTAGCTTTGGAGTGCTAATTTTGAAAAAAACACCTAAAAAACAAAATTATTATGCAAAATGATTGTATAATTTTTTAACTTTTTTTTTAGTTTTCAATGATTTTTTTGGAGAATGTATTCAAATTTAAGTAGGTATATTTACAAGACACTGGTGGCCTTCTGGGTCAATTAAAAAGGAGGTTAAATAAGTGGCCATTATTTAAATAATTAACATGTGGAATGTATTGGAAAAATCCTTGCTAACGTGATTAATGCAATCTCAAATTTATTTGTATATTTATTTCTGAGAATTGTGTTACAAAATACTTCCTTATTTGTCTAATCGCATGTATATATTGTTGAATGTATAATCTACAATATACACACCGTGTTACACGCTGACACCGCGAAACTTTGGGGATAATATGATAATCTAACAGAAAAAAATCACAATATAATTATTTAAAAAAAAAAATAATAATACAAATTGTGTAGTGTAATCGTAGCTTTACTGTTGCGAGTAACAACATTTCCACCATCATATTTTAAATCTTAAATAGAACGGTTAACCGAAGAAATAATAACATTTACAAAGGTGCGTTTATATATCCTAACAAAAATAAATAAATTATAAAACCTTTTTAATTTGAGCCTCTAATGAAAAAAGTCTACTTTTTTGCTTAGTTTTTCATGAATACCCAACCACCCTTCAAAATTTCGTCGTATGAGCGTGGAACACGGTGTATAATGTATAACCTACATGCGTCAAGTATTAGAGTGGTAGTTACTCTCAGCATCGCACTGGTTTATAACTACCACTATTTATAATCGAAATTTTGCTTGAAATGGCTTAAATCATGTTTTGTGACCAGATCTGAATAGCCAGGACCAAATTAAATATGTGCTGATTACTGCGGTGACAATTGTTTTAATTTATATAGGTACTCAATTGACAAGGCCACCTGCGTGAACATGAATTCTAATATATTCTGAATGCCTAATATTTTATTAGAACATGGTAATGCAGTCACATTCTTAACAGTATCTTGATAAAAAAGCCGTACAATTTTTTTTCCTCCGTGTATATAATAAAATAACAATAATAATATAACACTGATACATAACGTCTTATCACCAATCGGACATTATAATTCTGTTCACTTACCTTAAGATTGTTTAGTTTTTTCATGAATTTACTTATTCGACTCTTCATTTTGAGGCTATCGGGAAAGAAATTCTAAATGTCTATACCCAATAACATAACAATAATACATAACATCTCATCACCAATCACTCTACATTACATTACACTTACCTTAAGATTGTATAGTTTTTTCTTAAATTTACTTATTCGACTCTCTGTTTAAAGAGTTTTTTTTATCATGAAGGAAATTCTCAATGTGTATACCCTCATGGCCTATGCTCCTCTCAGTTCAGTCATTAGTGTCAAATTTATGACTTGTTAAGTATTTATGACTTAAATGTAATAAAGAATATTTGTTTTTAATTGAAAATATTTCCTTCGGACTAACTTTAGACTTGGGGCTCTTGAATATTGATCGTAACGCGGGATTCACATAATAAAAACAAATTAAAAAAGATAAGGTATCTATCTGCCTATGAAAAAATATTGTATATGAAAAGTTTGGAATTGTTGAATGACAAGAAGTAAGAAAAAATCTCATCTCAATCATATTTCTATTAAATATATCTTCAACGTCTCCATTCACACTCCCCCAATACACTATTATAGTCAAAATAATTGATTTATTTTAATAGGTTAATTTTAATTTGTCAGTTGTAAGTGGCTTAGTGCGTTGTGTGGGCGTCGTGTGGACGGAACCAATGACAGAGGAGAACCAAACAATAAATAAATTAAATTAATATTTGACCACTAAACGTTAAAAAAATCAACCCGTGAAAAACAATTCTTTTAGTAACATACCTATAACTAGTTTCCTAATGTCTTTAAAAACTTAAAAAAAAATTAAATTTGTCTTACTGATTACTGAACCTTCCTACCCAGAAACTGATATGATTAAATAAGAACGACATATATAGTGTATATTAACTGCTGTAATTACTTCGAATTTCGAAGTATCATCCACGTGTGTATTTGTGATTACCACCAAAAGTTGATGGATTGCATTGTCATCGACAACGATTCTATATGTCGAATTTCAGCTTGATCGGATGTCAGGAAGTGGGTTATTTTACACTTCCAAGATTTGCCTTCAAAAGTGCAATTCAAATAATGCATCAATAATAGAATGCTAAAATGTTGCAAACATTTTAAAAAAACATCTATCTGGTGACATTGACGAGTATGCATAATGTAATATTAATTTGTTGAAATATATTCGACTGTCTAATGTAAATCTTGGAACATTTAAAACCGGTTTACGTTGGACTACTTTTTGGTCAATGGGCTTTTTCTGAGTTGCGTACTTTCCTATAACCACCAAGTACGCGGTAGATTCTGATATTATCAGAAAGCATAATAATAATTCAAGTCAATTTAATTTTAGCAATTTATTCTTAAAAATTTTCTTGGTCTTGCATCCATCGCGAGTGAAAATAGTGAATGTAGGTAATTTTTTTTTTTATGCAAACACCGTAGAAGAGTCAAAATTGCTCGCAATAATCCAGACCCAGAAGGACTATGGTATCACCAACAGGGTATTTTTATAGTTTTTTTTTCAAACAAAGACAATAAAATGATAACGACGCCATTTTCATCTTTGCAAATACATTTTGTAGATACAGAAATGGCACATGTTATAGATTATAACGATTTAAAATGTGCCATTTTTAATTGGCTGCCGTAACGACGCAGTCCCAACTGCTCCCAATCATTTAGAGCCAGTGAGACTATGGCATCCCCAATTGGGGTGTGTTGTGAGGGTGAAGGTAGTGAGGAGGGAGAGGAGGTGGGGAAGAAGAATATGCGGAAGCAACTGCCTGTTACCTCAAAGATCTAGTCTCCAAACACAGTTAAACCCATCTCAAGCAACGTTTTAATCTTAACGCTGGTGTTACACCAGGCACCTATTCTTAAATGCGTAATAGGTTGGGGAGGATCTTACAAAAACATATAAACGATGAAAGAGAAAGCGACCTTTTTGACCCGGAGCTCTGTATGCCATTATATCAAAAAGTCAAATAAGTACCAAATGCCGACGATATATTTAAGCAAGTTTCCATTATTTACCAAGAACTTAACACGAGAAATGGAAATAAATTTATTACACCTAATTTTAAACCAACAAAAATGCAAAACCATTATATTTACCAAGCCATAAAAATTACAATCATCTCCTTTCTAAAGAAATTAAAATCAGAAAAAAAAATAGAAAAGAGTTTATTTTTCTGAAAAGGTATACATGACCAAATATGACCTTATAATATTTTGTAAATTATATAATATATTTACAATGGAACTAGTATTCTTTATATACAGATAAAAATAATAAGAATTAAAAATAAAATATATGAATTATGTCATCGGCATTTGGTACTAGTGAATTGAAAAGTGATTATATTGAGAAGGTAGAATTTTTTAAGTATTAATATTATTATTTATTTATTTATTAACGGACATCGTCCAAATTACAAAATAATAACACGAATAAAGTAAAAAGAAAAATACAGGAGTAGACAAAGGTACGTGAAAGCAAAGACATATGGTAGATATAATATAAGAAAATAAAGTGACAAGTCGAATCAAGTCAAGAATACGCCGTGGGTCAGGACCACGGGACATTTAAATATTCCGTCACTTGTTTAGCGACTGGCAAAAATCATTCAGACTTATCCCAAAAAAGTTAAGGTTTTGACTTGAGTTGACCAGTCTACACATTCTGGACAATGGTGAATAATATCCATAATTTGTCGAATGATGGTTGAGGAAGAGTAGTTCATTATTTCTGAGTCTTTGCGAGGGGATATTGAAGGGAATGAGTTGCAGTAGAGTAGGTGAATCAATAATACCATTTATAATTTTGAAGAAGCAAATGAGGTCATTATCATTGTCATCATCGAAGAAAGCAAACACTTTTTGGCTTGACATTATGTTAAATGATAAAAACTTTGTATTTAACCACTTTTTTGAGTTATATAGGTCGACCGATTTCGATTGTACCATACAATGGATTTTATATTTCCATTGTCCTGAAGAAGGTTGAGTGTAACCGAAACCGGTCGACCTAAATAACTCAATAAAGTGGTTTAAAACAAATTTATGATGATTTTCATAACAACAATTTTTATCATAATTTTATAAATAAATATTCTCGTTAGAAAGTCGAGAATCTACCACGCAATTATTATATTACTCAGCACCCGACTGTTGTTGAGTAACAATATTTTTATTAAGGTCACGATAAATTACACGCGTCCGTTGCGTAAATTCACTTTTATAAAATACCTACTCTTTTACCTCATACCTGATTCATTGTCAAATTCTTTTTCTGAACCGGTTTCAGCCCCTTTTCATACACGCAGAACTCGCCACGGATTCGAGCAGTTACTAAATGAGCGTGTCACTTATTGATTTTATGACGCGAAAAACCATCACTAATTTAATCACTTGATTATCTTTTTATGTGTCAGGTGAAAAATAACACACAATCGTTACAAATTACAGAAAATACGGTTGCAGAAATTACATCAATATTCTAATTCTATAATTTTATCGATTAGCTACGAATTTAACTACTTTCTTATCGACATCGATTGGATATTTGTCAATAATTGACAATTGGATTTTACTCGTGCATGTGTGGATTTTTTTTGGCTTAACACTGCGCAGGTATTCCCTAGAAGTGCAGGAGAGAGTTTTTACGTTTTTAAAAGGCAGGCTATTTCCTAATAAACTATTTGTATTTTCCTATTATATCGGAACACGTGTTCATGCAGCCGCGTTTATCCTGTCATTATATAATGAAGAAATCGCCATAACGCATTCGTGTTTTACTGATAGTTTATTAGGAAACTGTCAATTCATTTGTTATAGGCCTATTGAGAATCTCTTAAAATTATTCGTAATCCTGTCAAAAACGGGATTGCAGGCCCTTAACGAATAAATTGTTAGGTTTTCTGATAAAATTTTAGTAAAATACGATTGTATTATCACGATATGAAAATCCTAAGATTTTCGCATTTCGTCATTATATTTTATCAAGACTAATGCAGGTTCATGATCACGTGTTCAGATGTATTAGAAATTTACTATAAGTTTATCAAGAAACGGCAACTTATCCCGTTTTTTTACCGGATTACCAATAATTTGAAGAGTTTCTTAATAAATTAGCAATACTCATTTTTCTCCGTGTAAGAGAACGCGGATGTCGCCATATTTACAACGTTTCGACTTCTAAATAAGTGATTATTGATTATTTTTTCACAATAATCACAATATTTAATTTCACAATTTGTCAAAATTTTTTATTTTTTGATATTGTTTTGAATTTTGAAATTTGAAATTGTTTCGATTTTTGAAAGTCTTGGTGGGGAAAGGTAAAAAACATATACTTACATATATCACTTGAGGTAAGAAAATAAGTGAGCTTAGTTCAGGCATACCGACACAAACACACCACATTTCGAACTAATCATCGCTGGTTAAATTGAAAGGAAAGGTATTGGAGGAATATTAAAACTAACGAAACGAATAATCTAAGTATCAACACTGCACTTGTTAAAAGAATTAATCGAACAAAAAATTATAAAAATGAACAAACATATATACAAATTGAGAAACCTTTTGGTTTTTTGTTGCTGTTTCCTAATACACAGTGACCAGCAACAGCAACCGTATCGCCCTTGGCCTTGAAGCAAGGTGGTTGCAATCTTTGACCTCGGTCAGTAAAATATTTTGCCCGGTGCTCAAATTCAGCATTGACCGAATCCAATTCACTGACCGGGAAAGTTCGTAATATTTCATCATAATAAGCACTAGCCACTTATCCACAGTTACAGGCCAAAAATGGAAAACATAGATAGAAAGATGAACGATAGGATAAAGAAGAAGTCTAATGAAGCCGACATTATCATGACAATATGTTATAACAATTACAATCACAAGCATTTGCGCGACTTGCAAAAGACCATTAAAATCAAAATATCATCTTATGGCATCTTTGGTTGGGTGAAACAAGCAGAGGTCACACAAATCTAAGATCGGCTGATGATTTTAAGAGAACAACTGGCTTCGGATGGGTGATAGCTGCCAAAAATCAGCAAATCTAGAATAAATCGAGGGAGATCTGTGTGAAAAGTTGGATGCCAGAAGGCTTATGAAAAAAAAGAAGTTATAGGCTTCCCATTTGGTTTACACTACTCGCTAAGGGGTGTATTCATATTCTGGTACCTACCAACCGAGCCTGTTTACTGATCAACAAAATTACGCTTTTCGCAATTACATTTCTTTTCCAATCTTCTCCTTTCTTTGTTTGGTAAAGGTAACAATGTGATACTAGGGCTTATTCTGCCAGGCGACAGCATCGCTGTCACTTCATTCAACACAGATGTGCCTCTGTGAAACTGGTGGAGAGGACATTCGTATTCGTCATGTTATGCATTTCTATTTTTCAAATTATATGTCACTCTTATTGAATATGTATGTGTCTTAGGCAGATCCAATGAACCTGCTTAGAAGGTATCATCAACACCCGCGTACAATTGATATGTATTACAACTATTAACTAACCTTGACTCTTTCATTCTTTCAGCTCTTTGACACAGTGAAAGCTCAGCACGGTGGGGTTCATAACCTGATCTGCAAAATGAAGATCATCGCTGGAGACGTTTCCACAGTGGGATTGTCCCTATCTGAACAAGATAGGGCGCTGATCTGCGAGAACGTCAACATCGTGTACCATGCAGCAGCCACGATCAGGTAAAATCATCAATATCTACTACATTTTAATATCAATCATTAGTGTGTCACCTAATAGGTGTTTTGACAAGCAAGAGATATTTTTAATCAATTTTAAGTAGTTATAAAATGTTACACTAAGTTCGTCCCAACTCTCAATAAACTAGCTTTGCGAAGTTCATTTTTCAAACACGAGTTTACGGAGGTTAGCAATATTTTAGGTATGGGCTCTGGTTGATAATAATCAGCTATACGAATATTAAAAAAACCTTATAGATTGCTTCGAGGTGGCGTATCGATTAAAGTAACAATTGATAAAAATCTTTCATTTCTTTCGAGCGAAAGAACTACGCCAAGCAATAAATTACGACAACACTTGTGGCACAAAATGAACGTACAACAAGTGTATATCAAGTTGGGTTGTTAAGTTCGTCTATATAATTGTGACGCGATGCATCTCAGACTTGCTGTTGGCCGTTAAAATTAACAATATTGAGTGGAACGCACAATTGCATGAAAAAAACCAATATAATACAATTTTTTTTTCGTTAAGTTGTACTGATTAATAGAGGTATCAATAGATGGCACTGATTGCTAAATTTGTGAATTTTAGCGACAGGCACAGCCTTTTTCTACACCTATCTAGGCTTTCGAAGCGAGGCATCGGAATTCGATTGGGAGTTTTATTATGAAACAGGTGGTGTTATCTTTAGATTTAAATTATGTACAAAAGGAATAATCTATTGTTATTATATATCGATGCCTGAATGCTATTGGGCTTGGGAACTAGTTTTGATAAATATTCGAGGTGAAACAAGAGCGACGACTCCGACTGCACTGATAAGTTTGGGAGTTGAACTGGTTGCTTTTTTTTATTACTTTAATCGGAAAATGAATGATAACAACATAAATAAAATAGCTTTTATTTCTTAAATAATAAGATAGTAAACACTAGCGACATGTTAGAATTTGTTTTACTTTCTTCGGAATTGCACCTTGAGCGTTTCAGATCAATGCTTGCTTATCCACTCTGCATGTAAACCAAAACATAAAAATATCAACGGAACACCTACTTCAAGCTTTGCTTTCCTTTACGAGCCGACCTTTAGTGTACACAGATAATAACATAAAGCAACAAAATCATCGTTGAATAGTTTTAAGATAAAGTCGGGGTCACTTAACGAACCCATTATGGCCAAGGACATCTAAATGTCAATGTCTCCTGACAACATCAATATAATTGTTGTTTTTTTGCTAATTATGTCGACATCCCATTATACTGATTTCATTTTGCAGATTTGATGAGGAACTGAAGAAGGCTGTGCTGCTCAATACCAGAGGAACCAAACTGATGCTGGAACTGGCGAGGGAGTGCAAAAATCTCTTGGTAAGTCAGTCTTTTACTGATTGGAGCTGAATTCAATGAAAAGTGGTTTACTTAATATGACCAGTATGTGGAGAAGTGCTAAATTCTGACACTCAGCGGACTCACTCTAAAAAACAGAACAAATATTCTGGGATCATTAATAATGGGAATTTATGTTAAAGTACATGGATTTTTGGTTATACTGAACCAATTTAATATTAAAGCATTTCTATTACTTTGTACATTTGTTGTTAATTTAACATTCGTCTTTACGAAGTAGGGGTTCTTCCGAAACCAGTCGACGCTAGGAAAAACAGTATTTGTTTTCTTTTGTATGAATCAATCAAAGCCCTTATACAAAGTTCAGCAAAAATATATAGGTATATCATGTCATAATTCTGGCAGTCACACCAGAATGTATTAAATGAAAAAAAGGTTGCTGAAAAAAGATTCATCAATCTAAAATCGAGCACCATAGGCAATTCAAAATATCAATGAATGAGCATATACTCAAACTTCATGAATGTCAAAAAAAAATTTCCTCAATGTTCATGCTCGATTATAACTCAAACCAAAAGCATAAAATATCTTGGTATTGAAATTGACGATAAACTACACTGGGATTCACACATTGATCGAACTTCAAAAAAGTTAACTAAACTCATCTACTTCTTAAAAAAATTACGGAACATTTTGTCAGCTAGGGATTTAAAGAGAGTTTACTATGCTTTATGCCACTCCAAATTGGAATATGGAATAATAGGATGGGGCTCAGCAGTATCAAAACATATAAAACAGCTGAAGGTAACTCAGAATTGCATCATAAAGACCATACTAAAGGTTCCCATAAGGACGTCAACAACAGAAATTTTTAAACAATTTGACGTTCCAAGCATACAGAAAATCTATGCCAAAAACATTTTGGTACAACACCTCAAAAATAATTCTCAGGAAAACACCTCACATACTCATAAAACCAGAGCCAAACAAACAGAGATACTAACTATACCAAAGTGTAACTCTACCTTTGGACAAAGAAGCTCTGAATTTTTAGCAGTAAAGGTATATAACAAACTCCCACTTAGTATCAAACAAATCAAAACAAAAAACAACTGCATTAAGAACATTAAATCTTGGCTTAAGGAATTACCGGAAAAAGATCTTACTAGCATATTTAAAACATCGTCGTAGAAGTTTCTGGAAACCCTTACCCAAAACATGGAGTCACACCATAGAAGTCGCTGAATAACTTATCCAAAACCTAGTCCCCCTCAGCACAGGATCTCCTAGTGAGGAGGACTATGAATATAATCAACATCTATTTTTTATATATATATTCTTATAAAAATGTAAAAAAAATGTATAATATAGCTACTAATAAAAAAAAATAAAAAAAAATGTAGACGGCTGACCTCTGCTGTATATGTATGGTTAGGACCAGTAGTACGTACAGAGTTTTTGCTAAGAATGACTAAGCTGCTGGCTTTATCCGATATCGGTTGGGATTACAGCCATATCACATATCCAAACTGCTTCATTTATGCATACAGAAAAATTAAACATTTTTTTAAATATATCAAAATTTTTAATTAAATTGTACGGAAAAAAAACAATATAATACGATTTTTTTTCGTTAGTAAAGTTGTACTGATTAATAGAGGTATCAATAGATGGCACTGATTGCTAAATTTGTGATTTGTAGCGAAAGGCACAGCCTTTTTCTACACCAACACAAACGATTCTTCTCTTGAATACGCGTTGCACACGTACATACTTTTGTGTAGATTACGGCTTACTTTTATTCAGTGACATGTGCTTTATTTTCATATCTAGTTCCTGCTTTGACTAGTTATATTTGCGTTGTGATTTCTTGCAATAATTTAATAATATTATGTTTTTATGTAATGTGCTTTTATGAATTGCACGCCTCTAGTTAGGACTCTTACATATCTACACTGAAGAAAACGAACACAGAATATATTGACAGACGTTTTTCGTTGTTGAAATAAACTAGTATACTCACTTACACAGTTCCCAGTAATTTACTCCACGCCATCATTTACGGTAAGAAGTAGTGCTTGACTATAGCCTTTATCATGTTCTACAGCAACCATCAAAATAATTACATAATATATTGCTCGATATTGCCGTTCATGATGACATATCAATTATTATTGTGAATGATACAATTTCATTAAAAATAACTTTTCAATTGACTAGTTATCACAGTTATTGTCAGGTAATATGGGAATCTCGAAGCAGTTGGTGCTGGCGTGGTTGGATATCATTTGCATGATACGACAGATATAAATGGTTTTCCAATAAGAGGTGTTATTTTGAATAGCCCGCTATTTCGGTAGATGTTACTTTTGAAGCTGTCATTTTTTGACATTTGACAAGTAAAAACTACGCCATTAATAAAAATGGAACGATACACGCTTCGATTGGGTCCTTTAAATGCGTGAAAATGATCGGGAATTCCATCAAAAAATCATCTTGAGTGATATGGCCCATTTCCACCTCGGTGGCTTCGTCAACAAGCAAAATTATCGCATCTGGAGCTCGGAAAACCCAAGAGTTATTGTTGAAAAGCCTCTCTATCCTCAACGTGTGACTGTTTGGTACAGTTTATGGTCCGGCGGAGTCATTGGACCTTACTTTTTCGAAAATGAGGCTGGAGCAACAGTTACGGTGAATGGATTGCGCTATCGAGAGATGATTAATGATTTTTTTATGGCCGGAATTGGATGGTATTGATCTGGACAATGTTTACTTTAGACAAGACGGTGATACGTGCCACACAAACAACGAAACCATTGATCTTTTACGGGAAAAATATCAAAATAACACCTCTTATTGGAAGGTTTAAGGGCTTAAAGGCATTTAAAAAAGATCGATAAATATGATGGCTGGAGTATGTTTAATGTGTCTACGGATACTTTTAACAGATTGAGATGATAAATATCTTACGACGCACGCGTCAGAAATATCAATTTTCAGACGATTTTCTGAAAAAAAAATGTTCAAAAATGTTGAAGTTTTGAAATGGTGTTTTTTGTTATTTTTAATGATAAACTAATGTTTGTAAGACATGGTTTTATGCATAGCGTAAAGGATAACAAATAATTATAGGCAATAATTAGTCGGTTTCAGAGCACCTGACCCGACATCAGAAGGCACGGGTTCAATTCTCGTTGGCGGCATTTATTTTTACTCGGCAAATATTTTCAATTTGTATTGATATTTCAGGCGATTAATTATTGCTTATAATTAAGTGTTTTTTGTATTTATATCGCTATTAAATTAGCCTTTTGTTAAAATTAGATATACTTACGATTATAACAGAGGCATCAGGAGGCATCACATAATCTGATACAAAATGGTTATTGCTAACTAACTAACTAACTAACCATCACGCCGTTTCCCCGCAGGGGTAGGCAGAGAGGACGGACCGCCAAACAACTCGGTCTTGGCACACACCCCTTGCCTCATTCACATTCATACATCGTCTCATACATACTCTTCTATTATTCTGACTCTTGACATGGCCCGACTCAAGAGTCAGTATCTGATTCACTTAAATGGTTATTGCAAATATAATAATTTTATATTGGTTTGAATGCATGTGTTTTTAAGGCACAATCCACTTTTTATTGTTATCACTTAGAAACCTATGTCCAGAAGTCCTCGAACAACATAAAGGCAAAATGCAACACTTAGACTTTACTATTATTGAAGTGTTGTAAAAAATATTTCGCCATTGCATTGGAATAATGGCTGACATGATATCCAACTACACTAGCGCCAACGGGTGATTCAAGTGTTTTAGATTACCTGCCATTCATTAGCTTTTACTACAAAGCTTGCTTTTTGGAATCGACGGTAAAAATATCAACCAAATATCGACAATAATAAGTTTTGCAATAAGATTATTTTATGCTAACAAATAATATACCGGATTCAATATAATAATATATTGAACTGGCAGACAAAGGATGAAAGTAGACTGAATGCTGTACAAATGAAACCTCTGAGGCGTACGTGTGGTAAAACCATGTATGATCGTGTGAGAAATGTGGAGATCCAAAAAGAGTGCAAGGCTTATGTATGCGTAATGAGTAAGATTAAGAAAGGGACGTTTAGATGGTTTGGGCATGTAGAGCGAATGAGCGAAGAAAGGATTTTAAGAAGAATATATGACGCAAATGTGAATGGTAGCAGAGTCAGGAACGCCCGAGGAATACATGAATCAGATACAGGAGTCAGAAATAGAAGGGTATGTATGTGACGATGTATGAATGTGAATGAGGCAAGGAGTGTGTGCCAAGACCGAGTTGTTTGTCGGTCCATCCTCTCTGCCTACGTAAGTTAGTTACTTATTGTGATGTATGGTAAAAAGTTGGTTATTCAAGCGATAGATGGCACTAATCAGAGAGCTTACTCCAGAGTCCGACAGATGTCGCTATGGTGTAGCAATTGCCTGTGAGGTATCATTGTCAGACTTCAAGCTTCTAGAAACAGAGAATTACCAACCCTCGGGTAATGAAAAGTGTAGCTAAAACCAGACTTATTTATTGTAACGTAAATAAACGCAATTATTGTAAAGAACCTTTTACTTTATCAAGAGTTCCCAACACACTAAATCTGCAAGTAAAGGCAGAGATATAACACTTATATTGCAACAGGACAACCAAAGTGGCTTCTATGTAGTAAGCCTGCTATTGAGTCAAAAAACATATATTGCTGAAGGCATAGACTAAATTACATCAATGGTTGCTTTATTACAAATAATAGAGTCGGCAACCGAAATTAAATATATTTTCATGGTCCAGAGTTACACCAATCTCAAGACATGTGTTTGTTATCTTTCGTTTATTTAAATATCGGACAACATCATCTCCATGCTACTCGTACATCTTGTGGTGAGATTTTAGATTTTGGCATCCTCGGTGTCTCGGCATCTACTCCAATTCTGAGGTCCTTCCGTCCTGCTTTTTTCGTGGCCTGGGTCACTAATTTATGGAGAATTTGGTGTACGAAGCATTTATTCCTTCGTAATAGTTATCGTAATAGTGTAGGGTGATCGGTAATTGAGTTATACGACGAACCCTATTCTTAATCCGGTTTGGGTATTATCGATAATGTCGGTAACTTGTCATTGTTTCCGAGCATGACTATAGAACATAACTCCATAGTTTGGTCGCCCTTCTACAATGTACATATTCATAATGTTGAAAGAATTCAAAGAAAATTTCTACACTTCGTCAATTTTAAACTTAACATCCCTTTAGAACACATAAATTACCAATCATTATTGAATCTTTTAAATATTCCGACATTAGAAAACAGAAGAAAAATTAACGACCTAACCTTTTTATTAAAATTATTGAACTCTAAATTTGATTGTTGTGAACTCCTGCATTTAATAAATCTACACATACCTACACGAACAACTAGGCAAATATCAACATTTTACATACATACATCTCATTCCAACTATAGTTTTCACTCTCCAATACAACGTTTACACAGTCTTGGTAACAAATACTTAAACAATATAAATGTATTTGACAATAATTTGAACTTGGTAAACTTTAAACGGAGTATGTGCGAACTATTTTTTACCTAATTTGTAAACTATTGTTATACTTTCTTATTATATTATGGTTGATTTGGAGGATTTTGGCAGATTTTCTATTGTTCGTCTCACTTATTTGTACTCTATCCATACCTGTTTCTGCTATCGTGGTACGAGAACACGCCGTCAGATGGAATGCAGGAAAACACTTTTTCTTCTTGACATATAAATTTATTAAATCACAATATAATTGCAGAAGATCTTATTTTCCTCTGCTCAAACTTAAACTGAAAGAAATAAAGGTCTAGTTTCCTTTATTCTTCAGTTTTCTCTAGGTACACATAAACCTAGTAATTATCTCACGACTGACTGAGTAGGTACGCATGTACCTACCAGTTATATCAATACTAGCTCCTGTCTAGGTACGTCTGTACCTACCCGTTCTAGCAACACTATAATACTGTCCTTTTTCTGGGAGGTATCTGTATTTAAACTAAATTATGAAGGACATTTTACCAAAATAAAGATGGTTCACCCGCTCGTTGGCAAACAACATTCTTAACATAAAATAAAATGCACTTAACTATTCTTAATGGTACAGACGTGACTTAAACAATACAAATATTTTAAAGGAATTATTTTAAGGGAGATGAAACTTTATTTGGGGCTTTTATTACTATGGGACAGGGGTGGGAAAGGTATTGGAAAATATTTTTAGGCATAATGGTTTAACTAGGGTCATCATAAAATAGAAAGCGAACAGCTCTATTTGAAAGCTGCCGCTGCTTGAAGTAAAATGTCACAAATTCTTAAATCATAAATGATACACAAACAAGACAATATGTTTATAAAAATACCAGGCCAAAGAATTGTTTTATTGTAGGGTCGAATCTGCAAATGTGGGAAACTACACTAAATTTGAAAATACGAACTATGGGAACTGGCTTGAAGGCTAAATTTTATTGAGCAATATGTAATAGTCGCATTCTGGAAGATACAATACCTATATTTTTTAAACTCTTATATTATGTTACTTATTTTGTCAACTCTGAAATTTTTTTATGTAACCTTTATTTTGTTAACACTGATTTTTTTAAATGTAATCTGTATAACTAAAAAAATAAATATGTACATTATTATAGGTAAAAGCCCTATGGGCGTTTAAATAAAATAAAAAAAATGACTAATAATCGCGAATGAAAAACAAAACAGTTCAGGTTCTTAATTTATTCGTTGGCGATCTGCAGTCATATTCGGGAACGATGACAAGTTACCGACATTTTTGATAAATTTATCGATCGACCGTGCAAGAAACATTGAGCCCAGCGTAGGTAACATTTGTTTCCTACCACTACAGGCAGAGTAAGCTTTAAATAGAGGAACGTTTGGTCATTATTTTAAAAAATGTTCTGCTTCTTTTTTTATATTTTATCTTGTAACTAATCTGTAAATCATTGATCTAATATTATGACATGTGTACTCTTCCAGCTGTTCTGCCACGTGTCCACCTCGTACTGCCACCTGCACGAGAAGCTGTTATTGGAAAAGCCCTACCCCCCACCTGCAGACCCGCACAAGATCATCAAGTGCGTGGAGTGGCTGGACGATGACGTAGTCACCGCCATGACTGACAAGTGAGTAATACAACCATTTAAATATCGCTCCACAAGGACAGGTTTCAAACTCGTCGCTGCAGAGAAAGAATGAAAAAAACTTAAAGGTATCCTGAAGTTGCGACTCTTGAGGTATTGAGATTTTGGATTTGGATTTGAGGCCAAAAAACGACGGCCTCCGTGGTCGAGGGTAAGGCTGTCGACTAGCAATCTGAAGGTCGCGGGTTCAATTCCCGACATGTGGAAATAAATTTTATGTGATGTATTTGGGTTATTTCACAATTCATTCAATTAAAAAATAAATTAAAAAATAATTTGACCCTAACAACTCTGTAAATGTAATGAAATTTAAAATATGCATTCTTAAAACATCATTAGATTTAAATTATATACGACCGATTTAAGTTGAAACACAAATTTGTTGTATAATTAAAAAAATTGACCCAAAAAACGTTTTTTTAAATATTTGATTTTTTTATTAATTTATATCATTATATTCTAGTAGTATGTAGGGAAAGATATATTTTTTTAATAATTACCATTAATTCACAAAAATATCAAAGTTTCCTCCAAAATCATGAAAAATTAATTTCTAATGACCTATATTTTGTTTAAATAAAAACACAAATAAATAAAGTACTACGTATTTGTTATACCTTTTCATTACAAAAATAATTTTTCAGTTGAGTCAATTATTTTGGCCTCAAATTCAAATTCAAATTTCGTGTGAAAAAGGCCTTCCCCTTGAGATGTTTTGCGCTCCTTCCTCCTCATTAAGCTAACGTTTCGGATATCATTGCAGACCTCGGGAAACAGAAATAGTTAAGGCCAACCAATACGTTAAAAATACTTTTGGCAATCAATCAAACAACACAACTAAGATTCTCTAAGTTAGTATAATATAAGTTAGTATTCCTTACGGGTTATCAGTGGGATGGCTAGGGTAACACTAGAGGAACGAGGGGAAAAGAGATTTCCGTTTCTCTGGGATTTTCGATGGCACGGGGCACCCATCGATCGGATATAGCAGAGTGACTGCCATTGCTCGAAAATGGAAATCTCTTTTCGCCTCCTTCCTTTAGTGTTGCCCTAGTCACCCCACTGATAACCTATAAGGACATGATTAACTAGTACTGTACTGCGGCGAATTATGTTATAACGCAGTGTTTATTCCACTACTATGAGTAAATAACAATTTGAATACTGCTTCATTTGTACATTTGTTATAAATAAATGTACAAATTATATATAAATAAATAAATAACGACAGCCTAATACTATCCATCATCCATCAAGGCAGATGTGTAGAGGGTGTGCATTGTGTTTTAGTAACACCATGTCACAATAGTTAATCCTCTTCTACGGGATACAGCATCTCTTATTGGAAACCCTGCCTTCATTAAAAGCATGTTGAAACGACAATATTTTGGATCCAGCTTTTTACGGTATTCCCGGAATTGGCCGTTGAAGTGTAATTCAAAGAGAACGGCTTCATAAATAAACTTGTATTTTCGTGTAAGTAATGTAACTCCACGTAATGTATCTGTTGTGATATTACCTGTCCAGAGCGAGGATGAAGCACTTCACTGTTAAATATCACAAAGGACAAACAATATAATTAATATTCCACGAAATATATCATCCAAGTTAATGTTAATGCTATTTTGATAATCGTTGTAGGCGTCCAACCTTGCAGCATGTTATTAAGAAAGGCTAACGATTTAAAAAAAAATTATTATGTTATTTGGTCAGTGATCAACTCTAGAATAAAATTATCAATATTGTTGGTGACCTGTCGTGTAAACCACTTTTTTCCTTGTTCCAATCAACATTTTATCTGTTTGCACCTAATATGACAAGGATTTTGGCAATATGAATTATTTTTTTTTTTTCGTTTTCAATTAGAAGTGATTGACTGAAACCAAATACCCAATGGGAAAAAGTTATCTTTATGCGAGAGTCCTTCATATTTTAACTACTAAAATTAAAAAAAAGGTTTATTTAGTGTCCCGATTGCGAACCTTGGGGTATACCCCGTTAAACTTGTTTGTTGTCATTTTAATACAATATGTTATCAATATAAATCAATGATGAGGTAATAGTATAGGTAGATAATATTAATCTAATATGATCTACTTACTTATTCGTGTTGAAACTATTTAGAAAGGCTTATGTTACTAAATAAGAATAAAAGCAGTAATTATTGCTTGAAATTGAATGTTTATTACAATTGTTTTGCCCTTCAAGTACAACAATCAACGGAACTAAAACAAGGTCTCAAATAAAAATTGAATCACGGATTATTTTTAAATTGTTTTGCCTATCATGGACAACAATCAGCATACAGTATACTTACTCATGCGGCTTGCTTCTGATAGTGCCAATGTCAGATTTTATTGTTTTGCCTATCATGGACAACAATCAGCATACAGTATACTTACTCATGCGGCTTGCTTCTGATAGTGCCAATGTCAGATATTATTGTTTTGCCTATCATGGACAACAATCAGCATACAGTATACTTACTCATGCGGCTTGCTTCTGATAGTGCCAATGTCAGATTTTATTGTTTTACCTATCATGGATAACAATCAACATACAGTATACTTACTCATGAGGCTTGCTTCTGATAGTGCCAATGTCAGATTTTATTGTTTTGCCTATCATGGACAACAATCAACATACAGTATACTTACTCATGAGGCTTGCTTCTGATAGTGCCAATGTCAGATTTTATTGTTTTTCCTATCATGGACAAAAATCAACATACAGTTTACTTAATCATGAGGCTTGCTTCTGATAGTGACAATGTCAGATTTTATTGCGATTTCTCCTCAAAATTGGGTTCGAATTCTAAAATAGCCTTTCGATTTTGATATGATTTTTTTATATTGTTCTGTGGATATTTTAAAATCAGGATTACTGAAATACGAAGTTGAAATAAAGTCGAAATTAATTAACTCTCACTAACCTAGTCTTTTATTATTTTTTTTTTGGTGTTTCTTCTCTTTATTCTCATTGTATCGCGTCAGCAATATTATTTTTACATATTTATTTTCAGCGTATACATTATATTCCTATATAGTAAAGATATATTCCCGTGTACACCGTGTGCTGTAGCTTCCAATCTGTTCTTACCAATGAGTAATGGAGATTGATCTCTAATGACTGGTTGTTTTGTGTGAACTATGTGTATAATCGATTGTTACCTAGTGCCAAACTAGCGTAAAAAATACTAGGAGCTCGAAACCAATATGAGAAAAGGAAATAATGGTGATAATTATATTTTTCAGAATTCTGGACACATTGCCCAACACCTACGCCTTTACCAAGGCTCTGTCTGAAGGGCTCGTAGTCGAAGCAATGAAAGATATCCCCTGCATGATCCTCAGGCCTTCCATTGGTAATTATTCCGATTGTTTAATTTATTTTATATCAATTTAAGCCTACAGTGAGAAGCCGTAACATAGCAACGTCTTAGATTCCCTACAGAACGCACGAACTTAAATAGCGAGCGGTTACGGCACGAAGATATCGAAAAACAGCTCCTCATCATTCTACTTCGGGAAGAGATTGATGAGCCATAACTTCGTTGTCTTTGACGATTCCGATTACAGCGTCACTGTAACGTGGGTAGCCAGAAATGTGAGAAAAAAAATGGATGGTTTTAAAACTCAGCTATCATGGAGAGCATTCATTTCTACGTTCCCGGTGGTTATCTCCGTCACCGACAGCATACATTATACTGATCTATCTCATAGCCTGCAGGACCAACTTGCCAATGAGCACCTTGTCTACCTTGCGCACTCACACAGAGTGACTCAACATAGCCCAAAAAGGAGTACAAAAGACAATTCTAAAATTTCCGGTTAGAACTCCGACAGAAGAAATATTTTAAAAGTTTTAAGTCTACAATGTACAAAAACTTCCGATAAAATAGATAATATTCTGAATCTCCACTGCCCAACATAAATACTTTACCAAAGCAATAAGCAAAATATACTGGTTACTCCCAGTTTGAATAGATCTTTTGGACAGAGAAATATTAAATTCTATGCCACGAAATTATGCAATGCTCTTTTTACCCATTCAAACCAAAAAAATAACCCAAATTAATATATTCAAAAGTAAAAACATGGCTGAGAGAACAAAGTGATCATCAATTTACAAACATTATGAAGACGATGTAAAGACAACTTGAAACTAAATACAAAAGTTTAAAAAATACAGCCCGCCTCGGAACAGAAAACCCCATTGAGGAGGACTGTGAAAAACTACAGGCCACCTCGGAACAAGAAACCCTAGTAAAGAGGACTGTGAAAACTACAGGCTGCCTCAGAACAGGAAACCCTAGTAAGGAGGACTATGAAAATCACAGGCCGCCTCAGAACAGGAAACCCTAGTGAGGAAGACTGTGAAAATTACAGGCCGCTTCGGAATAGGAAGCCCTAGTGAGGAGGACTATGAAAATCACAGGCCGCCTCAGAACAGGAAACCCTAGTGAGGAAGACTGTGTAAATTACAGGCCGCTTCAGAATAGGAAACCCTAGTGAGGAGGACTGTGGAAAAATTTGAATTTATATTTCTTTACACCTATATCACTTTACAAACTTTTCCATTTAAACTAATTAAAATGGGGTGCCAGTGGGGAGATGTTTAGGATTAATGTATCTGAAAAACCTTTCGTATTTATGTAATTATCGTTAGTACATTTATTTACAAAAGCATTAAAATGAAAATTTAGTTGTGTTTTTTAAATCATAAATTAAATTGAATTGAATCATTCATTCATAATCATAAAGACTAAGGAAGTTGTGGGAAGCATCTTGCCCATAATGGTATAATAAAAGAACTTCTGTCAAACAACTAGTCCTTAGAGATGTGATTTGCCTGGCTATTCAAACGTGTTACTAAACTTTAGCTACACCACGGATGAAACCACGGGGTCAAAAGCATTTCTGTCTGCTATTTAATTTATGTAAGTTACGCAAATAGATAGTATGCATACAAATTATCAATAATAGCTCAACGAAGATATTATTACGCTTTAACCTGTCCTTGGAATTAGATTAAGAGCAAGCTAATTTATTTTACTAGTTTGTACCAAATCAGGTCACACGTTATCCATCACATAATGTAGATTGTTAAGTGCAATTTGCAAAAACGGTAATTGGTTTACAAAATCCCAATTAAAATTAATTGTCCAATTACATCACTAGAAATTACTCGACAATTACTCTTTTTATCGATTATTTCGAGCATTTTTTTCGCAAAAATCGAGTTTATTCAGAGCAATAATAATTAACATTTTACTGCAATCGCCTGAACATGTGTTGTGAATTTAGGTTGGGTGCTGAAATTTAAATTGAATTCATTAAACATCCTTGAGTTTATGCATAGTATTATTATTAGGCCGCCAAAAAAATAAACAACATTCCTCTTGTGATCTTGACAATTGAAAGAGTGTGTAATTTTCCTGACATTTCCTTAATACTAATTTACTAATTGCTGAAATAATTTCCTTATTATTTCAGTAATTCCCATTTGGCAAGAGCCTCTCAAAGGATGGACTGACAACATTAACGGACCCGTGGGACTCCTGATTGGTAAGAAATATTCTAATGTTGACTATTTACTAAACTGATCTGTTAGAAATAAACTAATATTTACTATTTATTAAACTGATCGGCAAGAATTATTCTAATATTAACTATTTATTAAACTGAACAGTAAGAAATATTTAAATGTTGACTATTTATTAAACTGATCGGTAAGAATTATTCTAATGTTGACTATTTATTAAACTGATCGGTAAGCATTATTCTAATGTTGAATATTTATTAAAATGATCGGTAAGAATTATTCTAATGTTGACTAATTATTAAACTGATCGGTAAGAATTATTCTATTGACTATTCTGTTGACTATTTATTAAACTGATCGGTAAAA
This sequence comes from Hesperophylax magnus, assembly GCA_026573805.1. Classification (NCBI taxonomy): domain Eukaryota; kingdom Metazoa; phylum Arthropoda; class Insecta; order Trichoptera; family Limnephilidae; genus Hesperophylax; species Hesperophylax magnus. The sequence goes on along the minus strand of JAIUSX010000184.1, from coordinate 1,976,768 downwards.
ATTATTCTAATATTGAAATTTTATTAAAATTATCGTCTATATAACGACCTAAGTGGTTGTGTTTTTTTTTTAACGTCATCATGATGGAAAACATGTTTTGTATGGAAACTGGAGTGATTTTCAAAATCTTCTAAAGACAGTAACCGTCCACTTGTTTTGAAGGTGAAATGTGCAAAATTGCATCAATCTCGGAATAAAACTGTAGATTTGCTATTCTTCAAAACCGTGGATATGCATAAAAATCAAATCCACCCCAACCGCCACAGATACTCTTTATATAAATAGATATTCCTTGAGGAAGGGATTGAAAAATATATACTATTTGTTATTTATAATGAAAACTGTTTCTAGGTGCTGGAAAGGGAGTGATCAGATCGATGTACTGCAACTCTAACGAATACGCCGACTATCTTCCCGTTGACATAGTGGTCAATATTATGCTGGCTTGCACGTGGAACTACATTGGAAATAAGTTAGTAGTCAAATCTATGCTCTATTTTATATATTTTTTACAAAAAGGTGAAAATCATCAGCCGAATTAACAACATTCTACAGTAAGGTATCTCTACAGTAATCAAATTTTCGCAATTTTCACGTGAACACATTTAAAAAAAGGTTCCCATACTAAAGTCCTGCCAGAGTTACCGATGATTATTGTCACCATATATTTAAATATTCCTCGTGGCCCAAGGGTTGTGGCGCCAAGCGGCATGTATATTAATGTTCCATTTTTCCCATAAATTATGCCCAGCGATGAACGAAAGAAATACCACTTACGCAAATTTTTTTTGAGTAAAATATAAATGCGTAGTTGTCTGAGAAAAATAAGGCCAAGGCTAAAGAAGGAGGAAGCGCAATACGGCATAATAACCCACAAATCAATCATGTTAAGGCCATCTTTTTCGTCCCATAGTTTTCAATCCATTTGAACTTTCATAACTAATAAACTGTGACTAATATATATAATTACAAATATTTATGTACTTTTAAACAGGGACATCGAGAAAACCGTATACAATGTCTGTAGTTCCCAAGAGGTGAAGGTCTCTTGGCAAGAGATGATTGACATAGGAAGAAACATTGTCACCAACAAGATTCCGCTCAACGGTGTGGCGTGGTAAGTTCGCAATCATCAATTATATCTAGAGATCAATAATAACCGGTCAGTGGCTGAGTTGGCATCGCGTGTGGGTCTCACCCAGACATCTTGAACTCAATTACTTGGCTGGGTAAGTCCTCCATCACGATATAAGCAACAATTTCCGCTTACTGTGGTGGTAGTAGAAGATTTTCAAATTAATATTTAAAAATCAATATCTGACAATTCAGGTTATTCGTAACCCGGAATGTTCGTCCTTTTTTGAAGTAAATAAAATGTATTCTTTAATTTTTGTCTGGAAAACCACCAGTTCACAATATTTTTATAAGGTATCATAAAATATAATTTATGTAATAACTTAAATAATAACAGGTTTTCACTCGTGTGTTAATTATTATCAGTTATTACAAAAGAAAACAATAATTACAATAGTCTGTAGTGGTACGCACTACTTCATTTGAACGGAATTCCAGAAGTTTCGATTTTTTTCCAAACAAGATTCTTAGATGTTCTTTTATTATTTTTCATTTTTGTTTGACAAAATCGTACATAGCAACCAAATTGTTCTAGAATCTTCTTTAACTTATAAAAACGACAGCATGAAGAATCCAGTAGTCAGTCATCAATCCGCCATCAGTTAACAAGGTGTTCAACGAGTGTTAACCCGCGCTAATCTTACTAGCGCAAAGGACAATATTCCCGGCTCTGCTCATGGACTCCATCGGGACACCATCATAGCGCCTCGGCCACGTCCATGGCCAGCGCTACTCGGATTACAAGCGCCCTGGTTCCAGTGTCTCTGACCAGCGCTTCTTCCACGCCATCATGACCACCACGAGGACACGCAGCATCCTCACTGGTCACGCCGCTCCCGTTCAACCGTCTACAAGGTCCGCCGCACCTTCGGCCGTCTCGTCAGCACTGGAGTGCCTGAAGACCTACGTTCTTCGCCAGTGCCTGACCTTCATCGAGTCCCGGTCTCCAGCGCCCGGCGTCGACTCACTGACCCGCGCTTGACCAGCACAATCTTCTTCAATCTTCACCGCAGCGTCCGGAGTATTCAACATCTGTCCTACATCATCTCCTCGTCACGGCTACTGACTCACCAATAAACACTCTGACCTTCACGACACGTCTTTCTTTCCGTGCCTCCTCACCAGATCACCAAAAGTCTATGGTATGGGATGATGCGAGGAAGATGGAAGGGATGGATCTACATGGAGAAAACTTCCTGATAAAAAAATATGTCAAATTTATTAAGAATCTCTTCTAATTATCCGTATTCTGGTTTAAAACGGGATTGCAGGCCATTAACGTATGAATTGATAGGAATCCTAAGAACTTTTAGTAAAATACCAATGTTTTGTCACGATGTCGGATGTTCATAAAAATCCTAACATTTTCCCAACTTTATGAATTACTGAGACAAAGGCAGGCACATAAATACTTGTTCCGATATTATTACGAATTTACTAAAAGTTTATCAGAAAGCGGCCTGCAGTCCCGTTTTTAACCGGATTACCAATGTCAGCCTATGTAATCTGTGGGCGTCTCTGCTTATCTTGTTATTATAAACCTAATCAAATGTTCATATTCGTAGGTATCCTGGAGGATCAATGAAGAGCTCGCGGACAGTGCACAACATCTGCGTATTCTTATTCCACCTCCTGCCCGCTCTCTTCGTGGATGCCCTTCTCTTCCTCACAGGAAACAAGCCAGTGTGAGTTCCATCGATCACACCATCTACTCTCTTTATCAACTGAACCTTCTATATACATTTGGGCAAATTGTTCCAGAAAGCCAAAAAACTCAGTGAATTATTTCCGCAACAAAAAATACATTTTAATAGAATTTGAGCCGAAAATTTGCAAAATTTTTTGGCTTTCTTATGGTTTTCATTGCTCACATATTTTCATTGAATGTAATAAATGTGTTGTAATCGACCGACTTGGCTGCAATTACAATCAACAATGCATTGGAAACGATCGAAACAATTTGATAAACTCGATTTTTTCTACCACAACACGATTTGCAAACTGTCTTTACAATGGATCTCGTGCTTCCTTTCATTACGGGGAAATTCTAACATGAATTAGCATACACAGTATATTTTGTTGTAATAACTAGATATCACGGTTTTCTTATTAACTATCAGTGGTACGAAGTCAATGTTTGACAGAGTGACAAGTCTCTGGGCAAAGACTTTTGCTGGTACGCCAAATCCAATAAAATTAAAAATGTTTTTCCTCATTTAGATATGAAATATTTTTATAAATAATTGAGAAAATGTATGCACTCAATCCTGAGTGCAAGATTCTCTCAGTAATAGACCTAGCGAGTAACCACTGTTAAGAAAAGTTTTATTAATAGTTAAAAATGATTGTTAATTTTCATAAACAGTCAGGTACTTTTTAAGTATTTCTTCCCAACCCCCGCGTTATTTTACCATTCATTTCAATTACATTGTCTCCGAGAAGTGGGGATTTATTAATTATTTTGAGTGATGTGTTATCTATACCAATTCAAATTATTAAAGTAGGGTTTCTCTACATTTATTTTTAATTAGAATACTGCTTCTGCTCGTGATAAGTTAATAGTATTCGATGTCGCAGTGAAGGGTTGAACTTTTTGAAGATTCCCCGGGCACGGTAAGGTCTCTAAAATGCATAACTTTAGTTGTGTCCCTCAGCAAACCTCACCACCTAACTACAAAAAGGAAACAATTTTTAACTATTCCTAGTCAACTAATCTTTCTCTTCCTCCAGTCTAATGAGGGTGCAGCGCCGCATCAACAAGGGGTTCGAGGTATTCGAGTACTACGCCAACAACCAGTGGGATTTCAAGTCGGACAACATCATGGGCATTCGGCCTCTCATGAACTCCCGGGAAACGAAAACCTACAAAATCGACGGAATTGGTAAGTCATGCGTATTTAAAGTAGATTCTTCTCTCATTTCGTCGTAGCTGTGACAATTTTATATTCAGCCTTATCTTGTGACAAAGGTTAATCTTGTGTTAAATTCCCAACTTACAGGTTTAGACATCAACGATTACTTTGAGCAGTGCATCTACTCCACCAGAAAATATATCCTCAAGGCGCCCGAAGGCAGTCTGCCTGCTGACAAGAGGCACATGAGAGTGTAAGTATATCTAATTGAAATTAGTATAATAGTTACATTCGTTAGATTATCTCAAATGAAGGAGATCCCACTAATTATCGGTAAATTCAAATCGGCATCGAAATTAACATCCAGAAATTCAGTTCACTTGTATTTGGGATAATGTTTAGAAATGTGTATAAGATTATTAGACTGATACATTCTTTCGTTGATCAATAGAAATGTATAATAATGTAATAAAATACCAAATATCGTAGTTATTTCATTGGTAAAATTTGTAAAAATAAACAAAGAGCAGTGGACCCACATCAGACCCTTGCGGTACTCCAGGTGAAGGGGTTGTAAAATTAGATTGTTTTTATCTCTCTTTCAAAACTCATAAACTTTTGGATAAAAGCAATATAATATATAATACCTTTAACTAAATGTTGTTTAATCGCATAATAAGACATATTATCTGATGAAGTTGTTGCAAAACCGGTACTCATTTCTAAAAGTGTGAAATGCGCGTGTGTGTTCACGCATTGTTATTTTCGACAGCATGCGTAGTAATCCAGTTTCTATTGAGTGGAATCTACTGCATGCAAATTGGTATTGCTGAACAATTTATCGACATTGAAGTGAGACGATATTTGAGAAGCAGCAAGATTTTGAATGGTTTTTAAAAAGTTTTTTTTTTTTTTGCAGCATGTACTTTGTGGACCGACTGACCAGGGTCGCCTTCTGGGGTCTGATACTCTGGCTGATGAGCGATTATATCTGGATGCTCTACGACTACATCTTCAAGGGAGAGATCAGGTCCTCGTACTCTCCTACTCCTAGCGCGGTCCCCATTATGGAGATATAACCGCCCAGCTTATTATGCATCTTACGAACTAGATTTATTGTTTAGGGTATTATTTTTAAACGAATTCAGGAACTTTCTACAAAGTATGTAAATAAAAACGTAACATTTTCAAAATTATAAGATCTCGAAAACTTAGACGGTCTTCCAGAAACAAAATAAAGTTATTTCTAACTGACCAAAATTTTATATAACTATGCATAAATATTGCGCTGAGAAGTTATGCCTTTCTTTTTTCTTTATTCTTCGACTAGCGGAAATCCTAATAAATACAGTGATCTTCCTCTTATTTTGAAGGTTAAGTGTGCAAAATTTCATCGATCTCGGAACAAAACTGTAGATTTGTTTGAAAATCAAATCCACAATCCTCAGTATAAATAGATAGATTTCTTTTGATGGATCTGCCACCGTTGCACATTGTAACCAATCTTTTTGCAACATTTTTTCTTTATGAAAAAGAGCAAGGGATTTCAGAGGATAATTCTATTTGTACAATATATACGCTGAATGCATCTCAGATTTTAAACTGCTGGGGTTTTAAAAAGTCAGTGGAAAGTTACCAGAAACACCTCTCAAAGAAATTGTTATATTATGTTTTGATAATGATAAATATTTCTGTATGTTATTAAGCTCAGATTTTTTAAAATATTGCTCAAGTAGTGGGATATTATAGCTTTTTTATGATCAAGGAACAATAATAATATTAATTTTAATATGATTTAGGGTCTTCTCAAAATATATAGGTAAAACAACCTTTGAAATGATTACGTTCACGTCAGTATGAGTGCATGCATTCACATGTGCTTTAAGAGTTTTGTTACGACAACCGATGTTGCAAACAAAGTAAGAACTCAACAGTCTGTGTTCTGTGGATTAAAAAGAATATTAATCAATGGATAAAGCAATGAACAGCATTAATTATGTCTTATGTACCAATTTTTTACATCGAGTGTGTCCTTAAACATTATACACTTATAAGTACATGTTATATTGTTGACCAGTACCAATATTTTTTTATAATATTATAATATGTTTTTAATATACATTTTTGTGTTTTATTATACATCGAGTGTGTGAAAAAAGAAAATTAATCTTTACGAATTCCACTGCACGCTTGTTGTGTTCCCACAAACAGTTCTCCAACTCGTGGTGGAAGGAGATTATAAATAATTGGTTCTTTGTGATAAATCAGGGATTTATTAATACTTCGCGTTTACAATGGTGACTCGATAGTCGACCTAACTATAAGCTGGCTAAATGGAATCTGAGACAGGAAGTTTGTATGAGAGCATTATAACTGGTCCTGGCGACTACTGGCTACTAGCTGCCATCTTGCGGACTTCTAAGCAAGCTCTTTGCACTGCCCTCTATGAGTGCATCTGTGAAGATCTTACTTCCCAACAACGCTTAATCCGCAAAAGAATTATAAACAGCACTTGGTTTCAACATAATGATTACAAGAAATAACTATTTATGGAGTGGGAGATGGTAAAACATGCATTAAAGATCCATTTTTCTCAATAAAAGTTAGGTTTGAAGGTTAGGAAATGCGCTAAAGTGGTTTGCATTCGATATTTAAGTTGAAATCAAGTGTTGTTGTTAGCCTTTTGCATGTGGCGGAATTCGACAAGTTTACCAAAATAAAAAATCAACTGATTTCCATTTCCTTTCTCCTGATCTTCCAGAGTTTTTTCATTTCTGGGACAAATTATTAATCTTATTTTTAGTTAGGGAGAGACTTGGTCGATAGAATCACCCCTTTTTAGATTTTCAATAAACGTTGTAAGTGTTAAAGTACAGGCGTATGATAATAATGAAAAATGTCTTGAATATTAATTTATATCGAACGAACGTTTCAATTACGCCTGATGTTAGATCTGTAAAATTCTTAGCTTCAGTGCTAAGCAAATTGCGGAATCATGATTCGGCAGGCGTAGAGAAAAACCGAAAAGCTTGGCAAATACATAATGCTACGTATACATACACGAGCCGAACTGAACTCGAACCCGAATTCGTGTTCTCGGACGTGTTTCGGTTCGCAAATATATACTTACCATATAATGATGTTGAGATGAATAGAATTTAACTTTTCGACGACATCTATCGGATATTACTCATAACTACTTTTAAATCACTTCACTTATACGCAAACATAGCACTTATTATCAAAATTATAATTCCTGTTATTTGAGCTGATTAGCGTCATCTTTGGCAAGTTTTATGAACGTATTTCAGGAAAATTCTAAAACTTTATACTGCTGGCAAGCTTAGATTTTAAAATTATTCTAAATGATATTTTGGTTGAGGAATGTTTTTCATTGGCAATAATTTATTACCTAGGTAGAGACTACGGAACACTTCATGGGATACTTTCAGCACTCTGCTTTATCCACAATCATACAAGATTAAACAAATAAAATAAAATTAATTATCTCTCGTTCAAACTCCGGCTTAAAAAATATGTGAATTTTTTCGCCCTGGTGAGTGACATCCTATCGATATCGAAGGTTGTATGTTTGCTGATCAGATCTGTAACAATAATGCAACCTGCTTTTATCATCATATTGGGAAATCGTTGCTTATGCAACAATGGAGGACTTATCTAGTGGAGGATCGAACCAACACACTGAATTATCTTTATAGTACCTTTTATCAAGATAAGTGTGCAGAAACTCGTAGTACAAGCGGGAAACTGGAGAATCACTTAGAGCACGCAAAAACTTATTTTTCTATGTGACCATTTCGATTTTTTTAAACTTTTTTCCATTTTTTGATTACTTTTTTCACTTCGGACTCGATTTACTCGAAAACGAAGGCTCAAATCCAAAAAGCCATTTCACTAAATCTAAGCCAAATGTGATTTAGAATCCCCAGTTTCCCGCTTGTACTATGAGTTTCCGTACATCGTGTACAAGCATTGTTAGAAATCAAATACACTTTAAAGATTTTTTGAAAATCCGTAATGAATTAACGAAAGAGAAAAGTAATGTTATCATTAATGTATGGAAAGGTAAAAATGCTTATCGCCAACTATGCCGCCTACCGAGATACTGCAGCGTCACAAAAATGTTCTTGGGACGAATGCACTCCTTCAGAGTGATTCAAAAATACCATCATCACTGCGATGGTTGCATGGATGGTGTCCTTCCTGATAAACCTCTGGAGTTGGGAGACTGTCAAATATCCTATAATTTACATTCAATCTTTTTTCCACTCCTTTTCTGTGTTTTGTTATTTTACTTGTGTTATCTTTTTCATTTAAGTGTGGAATAAATTATTATTTTAATTTAAAACCTAAATCAAAACTTTCTCATTACTATCAATGCTGGAAATACTAACTCATAGGGATTTCCACGACTATACAGAAATACTACGAAGCGGTAACATAGATACATAAAAATAATATATCTTTAATAACTCCACTCATGAGTCTACTGCAAGTTGCACGCTGTAATAATCTGCACGCGACTGCAACCTAACTGCATCGTGTGACGTAACACACACACCCGAGAGTCAGTACCACTTACCACCGTCCCCGAGTACCAGAAGTTTTTCTGTGTGTATGTATCACCACTGACTAGATAATCACAAGAAGGGAATTCTATTACGAATTGAAATGATAATGTAGTTTATTTGATAATGATAATGTAGTTTATTTGCTCCCAAGCACGAATGCAGAACGCCAAATTAACTAAATTCGTGCTCGAGAGTGTTACCAAATCTCCGATATTGTCGATACAACTTTTATGTACTTGAGTTAGGGGTCTAGCATGGAAAAATCAATAACTTTATAACATCGGATTGATAGGCTTGACTGACAATGATTTTGTACACGAAGAAAAATGAGGGCCTTTTTATATCAAGATGCTGTTAAAAATGTGACTTCATGACCATATCCTAGTAAAATTCATTCAGAATATATCTGAACACGTGTTAACGCAGGTGGCCTTAAGGCGATGCCATACGTAGTAATACAAAATCATGTGTTTTTGGTTTGAAAATTTGGTCGCCTAGAAATGTTTCAGATGCTTTAATTAAATACTGCGAGCACAATACATTTTGGCCTTTGAAATAATCGAGTATTTTTTAGATTAGTTTTTTTATAAACCCAGAAAAAAATAATGTATAAGGCCTATGAAAACTGCTTTAAAGTTCAAAATCTCCTACTCACGAACCCATTTTCGGTTATGATTTTATTGTATAATGTGGCAAATTACATTATTTATAGAATGATTAAAAAAAAATTAAATATTTATGCCTGAACATCCACAAAATAAAATAAAAGGCACTTCTTGGCCATGTTTTTTTCTTGCATAAATCAAAACAGGCGGATGGTGTTAAGCGGGAATTTAAATCTTATCGCCATCTACGTAAGGGTTGTTATTGATAGCGGCTCAATTTTAAATATTACGCGACGTAGTGCATCGCCTTAACGGTATAAATATAATAGACGCGATGCGAAAATATTATTATTTTTAAGAACACGTGTTCCGATAAAAATATTCGTGCTTTACTGATAGTTTGATAGCCTCCAGTCCCGTTTTTAACAGGAAAAAATATTTTTTTAATAAATTAACAATTTCATATCAGCAAGTTTTCTCCGTGTGTCGATTTCCCGATAGGTTGTGCTCGTTAGGCGTGTCGATAGCTAAACCGATATTATATTATTATTAGCGGGTATTTTTTATGGATCGACGTTCTTTAATATCAAACGGCTATGTCAGACTGTCACTGACAGTCTGCAAGTAATTTTTGACACTAAAAATGGAGTTAATTCGATAATTATGTCTATAGCCATAACGAGTGATATTATGAACAACATTCTGAATTCTTTTCTCCAAGCTTGAGCGGATTCAATAGATAGCGTGTACGACGTCTTTCAATTCTAAGAGCTTCGGTAATAAGGATTACAATAATTTTGCATACCGTAAGGTATTGACAGCCGAAATTCAGTGACAGCCAAGACCCCGCGCTTATTTAGGTGGTTTGTCTCTACCGGCTGTCGGAATCAATTGCCGACTGTACTAAACATACCGTCTTACGTCTCCTAAGGGAACTTATACATTTGCGAACCGAAACGCGAACCGTACCACGAATTACGGGAAAGGAACGAATAGACTGCAAGCGGCGTTTCGCGCCATTTGCGGATGCTTCGTTTCTTTCCCATAAGTTGTGGTTCAGTTCGGCAGTTCAGCTCGCGGATGTATACGTAGCATAATAACCGTAGAGGGGGTAAAACTCCGATCGAAAATTAGAACCGAAATAATGTGACGTCATATGATTGCCTAACTATATCCACCAACGAAAAACTTTCAGAGTTTTTCATTGGTGTGTAGTATAATAACTAGGCTCCAAATGAGAATTGTACTGTCTATATATTGGCATGTCTATAGTTTTTTAGGACCAATTTGTTTCAAATACAAAAAGCCCGAAGATATTGATCTACTGAGTGGTTTATCTATGGACGTTTGTACTATCGATCGATTGTGCTAGATACCCAGATAGGCCAACAAAATGAATTATATGTAAAAGAAAGAAATTCGATATTCGAAGGTGTTTCTTCAGCTCCACACAGAGTAAGATAAAATGGCATGCAGATACGCACGACACGCCCACATTACACATCTTTGGTTTATCTCTTCAGTGAGTGGTATGGTATGCAGATATGGGCATCAACTTATTGGGCGGCTGCCGCAATGCACTGAGAGAGAAAGCAGTTTGAGTGAATTATACTGCTCTGGAGCCGGTGTACCAGTGACTACTTGTAAGTACCATGGGAGTAAGTGCATCGTGCGTTACGGAGGCGGAAAGCGAGATGCATTCACTTGACTGCAGGCGTGTTCAAGTCGAAAAAGTTATTTTTTTTAAGTTTTAAAACATAGTTTTCTCGATAATCAAAATCCACATTATATTTTTTTCAAATTATTTTCTGTCAAAACTCGATATTTGAATTAATGATGCAGAATTGTAAATTATCTGTTACCATTAAATAAAATGTGAATATCGAAAATACACATAAACACTTATTTTATTTTGAGTAGGTACATATCGAAAAGAAAACAACATAACTGGTGATGATCTGGCTTGTAAGTCACACAGACCATCAGGGAATAATTAATTCCCTATGAAAAAATGGGTTGATTACAAAAGTAACTCTGCAGGAAAAGTAACAAATCATAATCCAGCCACCAAATACATAAAAACAGAAGACTCACCGAATCTATCACTCGCATTGAGTTTTGCAGCGATTCCTTTATCTCCAAATTCGGAAGCGGACGGCAATCGGCACAATAACACTTGCATTCGCACCATGAAATTATAATCTGTCACGACAAGCTCTCAAGAAAGTAGAATTTAGAATAATATTGAATTAGCACATTGTAATTCCAAAAGTACTGCCACATTATTGTGACAAAAATATTTTTAATCCTTGAGTCTTTAATCGACCATACAGGATTAGTGGTGTCCTCTTTTGTCAAACAATATAATTCGGATGAATCCAGCTGATTAATGCATAGATGACTGTAATTCATTATCACTTTACCTGCAGAGCAAAATCTATGCGAGAATTCCCAGAGAGGTCTATCCTATCCACTATTTTTAATTTTAAGTTTACTAAGTTTTAGTTTACTGCTTCTCCAATAACATTGCAGGACAGGTATGTTTGAAGTTTATAAATACATAAACCAATCTTCCAGGTCGTATAATTTGATGGCCTCCGTAGTCTAGGGGTAAGGCTCTCGACTAGCAAGCTGGAGGTCGCGGGTTCAAATCCCTGCATGCGCAAGTAAATTTTATTTGATTAGTTTTGTGGCGTCAAGAAAAATCTAGATTAACTAATTTATAATAAACCGCTCGACCTACTTAGTACCTACTCCCGAATTATGTACCTGCATTCCAATTCGCATCGTAAACAGAGCAACCTACGTACTTCAAGTACCTACCTGTCTATCGACGACAATGATACTGCAGTCCGTCTGGGATACTACGAGAACTCGCCAGAAGGTTCGAGTCTACGGCCTATGCATAATCGCCGCAATGTCGAAGGTTCCCGAAACACACAGTCCGAGCGAGTGGCCTCGATTTAATTGCAATTTACCACCTACTGTCGCCATCGGCCGTGTAGTATAAATAAGCCCGACGCAGCGAGTCAGTCAGTCAGTCAGTCATCAATCTGCCGCCAGTGGATAAATCTCACGAGTGATAATTCGCGCTGCTTTTACTAGCGCAAAGGACAATATTCCCGGCTTCGCCCGTACCATCATGGACTCCATCGGGACACCATCATAGCGCCTCGGCCACGTCCATGACCAGCGCTACTCGGATTACAAGCGCCCTGGTTCCAGTGTCTCTGACCAGCGCTTCTTCCACGCTACCATGACCACCACGAGGACACGCAGCATCCTCACTGGTCTACATCGTTCCCGCTCAACCGCCTACAAGGTCCGCCGCACCTTCGGCCTCCGTCAGCACTGGAGTATTGATTCCCCAGATCGCCAGTGCCTGACAGTCATCGAGTCCCGGTCACCAGCGCCCGGCGTCGACTCACTGACCCGCGCTTGACCTGCCAACATATCACAGCAGCAACCGGAGTATTCAACATTTGTCCTACATCATCTCCTCGTCACGGCTACTGACTCACCAATAAACACATGTGACCTTCACAACTTTCTTTCATTTCGTGCCTCTCTCCTGATCCCCAAAGTTTCTTTTTATTCAAAATTACTCATTTAAAAAAATGTAAATAGTATATTTGCGGCAAGATCCAAAGTAGAAAACACTCTCAGTATCGCTCTGGTGTAAGACGACCATTCAGAATTGAAACGTTGCTTGAAATGGCTTTGACCGTGTTTGGTGACCAGATCTGAACAGCCAGGTACTCTCCCACCTTCCTCTCCCCATTTCCTTCCCCACCCCTCTACCTTCAGGCTCACAACATACTTCAATTGGGAATGCCAAAGTCTCACTGGCTCCAGACGGTTGGGAGCAGTTGGGACTATTTTGCGGTTTCACATTAAAAAAAACATCATTAAGACAACCATTGTTAACCAACTCATTGTTGTAACTACAACCTTAATACGAGTAAATATGAAAAATGAAAAACACCGTAGTTCATAGTTTAGAAGAACTAAGCGCACAAACAGCCAGACGTGGATAGTGACTTTGTTTTATACTATCTGTCTGTGCAGATAAAGGAACAATAGCGCGAGTTGCTTTTTTGTCCAACAGATGGAAATTTTTTAATTTTTAAGTATGTTTTTACATGTCACAGGTGACATATATACAGGATGTATCGGCACGTACCCGACAAACTTCAACCAGCTATTCCTTAGCACATTTGGAGTAAAAAATGTTATTGGCACTTTGCTGTCCGGTAACATTTTTTTTTATTAATTTTTTTTTAATTAAATCCACACTCCGTCACTGTCATTGGCATTGTTTCTCGTGTTCAACAACAGTTATTAGCAAGTGTGTCAAAAAGCGTCCTCGCTCTTTCATACACACTAAATAATAATAGTTAAAAATGAGACGAATGGTGCAACGCCATTTCGTTGTGATTGTAAAAGCGCGCCAATGTAGGTAGGTAGGTACGTAACCTAGTAACGAAACTCGAATAAAATATTGCCAGATGGGTTTTAAAACTTTGATAAAGGATAAAACATTGTGGTGAAAATTTGAATAGTAGATATATTTATTTTTTACAATAACATTTTTATCATTGTTCCACTAAATTTAGATATAATCTATAACCCTTTATTTCTATATGTAAAGATTTAGGTTTTATTTTTTTTTTTGTAAATATTTTGTTAAATTTAATAAGAAATTGTCCCTAAAAAATATAAATAATGATAAATTTGAGAAGAATACGTTGAACACCTCTGTAAGTAGGGCTGTCAGTACTTAGTTTCAGTAAGTGCATTTTAAATCCTGCATTTCCTCACATATCACCATAACCGCTAACTACAACAACCTGTTCCCACCACTTACTTACTTCCTACTCGCTTATACAACTTTCATATCCAATTCTATTTATATTACTTACCAATACCAATCAGATGCAGGTTTTTATATTATCGGTTTGCGCACTAAATACGAGTGCACTTATTGTATTACATAATACTTTTGGTTGCGTGCGTAAAGTGAAATATTCCTGCGTAATACGTGACACTTTTCAAGTTCAGTGAACTTTTAATTTTCAAACTTGGAAACGATAGTAAATTTATAAATCATATAGGCAAGCGAAAAATCAGGTAGCGTAGAGACATTAGGTGGGTAAATTATTAAGCATTTGTACAACTTATAGTGTAAAAAAATATTAAATATTGAACAAGCATGAACTTTTTTTACCCGATTTGCGATACGTAGTTATGTTTTTTACGCAGCCAGCAGTTTTCGCGCCATTGTAAAAAGGACTAGTAATACGTACACAGATTTATTTTTCGAGGACGAAATGTTCATATTACAATGCTACTTGCGTGTATACTGTCAGATTAATTTAATTAACACTATATAGTCGGGCATTTTACCGCCAAATTGGGGGCGAAGCGCGGGTGTTTTTTTAAATTTTAGCGCGAAAAATAGACTTTCCGAAAAATATTCATATCTTATGATCTATTTGATATTTTTCGATGAAACTTCCAGTGTTTTACTTTTAAAAGATGTCTCTATTTATTTACTTAGCAATGTACGTGTAATTCCCTTTTTATGAACAAAAACTTTCTACTTTCTTGGGAATCATAGAAAACAACAGTATTTCACAATCGAAATAACATTTCGAAATTTATTCATACAAAATAAGAATATTATTAAGAAATTTTCAATACATATAGAAAAAAAACTATAACCTAATAGTGCTTCAATGGGTGATAGCGTTCAAAACACGCAGGGGCACATTGCAAAACTTGCACATGTACCGCGTTTCAATGCGTAGTTTGTGAGCGGAACATTCGCGACAACGATTTTATTATTTTTATTTTTTTGTTGTATTTCAAACTCTTTGTATTGACAGGTAGATAGATTGGGTACCGCCGACAATAGAAAACACATGACCCCGCACCCATTTAGAACCCCTTGTTTCCAATTTTCCTCTACTTACCGCTTTTCGCAACAAAACGAGTAAACTCGTCTCCCGCGTCTTACTGTAAAAAGGCGTATAATATAATACCCACAAGAATCCCTACTGCTCCCAACCGTCTGGAGCCAGTGAGATTATGGCATCAATCGAAGGAGATGGAGAAGAGGCAGGTGGAAATACATGGCTATTCAGATGTAGTCACCAAAGAATGGTGGTTTTACACCAGGGTGATACTGAGAGTATCTTCCAATCTGGATCGTTCCGCAAATATAATATATATTATTATTATTTGAATGAATAAAAATTGAAATAATTCATTAAATAAAATTTACTTGCGCACGCCGGGATTTGAACCCGCCATTTTCTGATTTCTGTTCGAGAGCCTTACCCCTCCACCTTGTTCTTTTCACTTTATTCCTCTTTCCCTCATTGGCTTATCTATTCATTTGAATGTCTGTGAATTATCTTACTGTTTCGTTTATACCAGAGGTTCCCAAATTTTTTTTCCTTAGACCCCCTGCCTGCCGAATATTGAATTTTCCTAAAACTATTTACTTCCCATGTGATAATCATTTATTTTTTTAGTAAAAATATTGTGAGGTATTACACCAAATGAAAATGAAGCAGGATAAGCAACGGGAATTTCTTTCTGTAGCTGGCCCTACAGAACTGCCCCTTAAGTTCTTTGTCAGTGCTTTTTCCGGTCAGTTCTTCTTGTCACATGATATCCGATTCTTCAACGTTGCATTTACATAGTCAAAATGTCGTCAAACTTAGTTTTGAAGTCTGTGTGAAGTGCATTTAAATGTTGAACGTCATTATTAACCTGGATGTTTTTCAAAAACAAGTTGGGGAACTAGGAAAATTCGCTGTTTCCAATGTGCAATGTTTTGCTTGAATATATTGATTCTGACGAGAAAAGTAACGTAGAGTCTATTTATATACCTCAATTAACAATTTTACTAAATATAAAAATACAAATATCAAATAAGTAATTTCTCAGTCTATTATATGTGTTAGGTCTATTTTCTCATTTAATGAACTCCTAAATGTTGACTTTAGGTAAATGGGGGTCCGCTCGTATGTACCCCCATTTGAATCTCGTGGACTCCCAATTTTTTTTCTCGCTGACATCATTGTCATTGGAGATGTTTGGGTTCGGGTTTGAAGCAAGTTTGGAGTAAAATGATTTGGTTAGGTCTAATGTGTATTGGAGGAATTTTCCTGCCCCAATTAAAAATGCTGTTTCGGATGAACTAATAGCTTTTGGTAAATCTTCTAGGCAAGACATTTTGAACGATATCAAGCCTCTTAGTGTTGTTGACTGTGGCGTTGTTTTCCAGGGTATGGATTGACTGTTATTTTTCCAAGGTATGGATTGGCCGTTGTTTTCCAGGTTATGGATTGACCGTACATGTAGACGGGACTCCTAAGAGTGTTGCGAACCTTTCTTCGTGAGAAGAAAATGGCAACGCTCTTAGTATGAAAATAACGGGTAATTAAATCGAGGATTTTTCAACCACTCTACAGAAATTTCTGCTGATTCTGGTACATCCAATTATAGTGCTTGAATTAAATATTTAGACAAAATAATAACGTATAATTATGTTGATATTTAGCATAAAAGGTATATTCAAAGTGTTTAAAAGAGTTTTTCGTAATACCTTCCTAAAAATTCCGGAGCTGGTATTGCAAGTCGTCGACTAAATTAAAACTAATATTTCGTATTGCCTTTTAAATTGCCACAAATCATAAAATAGACTTTTTTAATACAGAATTTCACAAAGAAGTTCACGTCATTTGAATTTCAGTGAGAAAAATAACACGTGTTGTTTATTGATTTTTAAAAAGTTATCTGGGATGTCTTTCTTTGATATTTCTTGTGGAATATTTTAAGAAAAGTTCTGAAGAGAAATTGCATGCGAAGGAAATGTCATTTAAATAACCCGGAGCCAGTGGGATTATGGCTTACGGAAGTGGTATGGAGAAAGAGAAATGAAAGAGGAAGTATCAATAAAACCTGACTATTAGAGGCAATGCTTAGATTCCGTATGAAGATATTTCACCAGTGTAATAATAAACGTTTGATTTGGTTTTGTATTATAAATAAAAGTGGGTCCGGGATGGAAAAGAGAAGATAATGTTATGAAAATTTGTGGAAATGAAGCACTGTGCTCGTGTGAATACAAAATGGAAAAATACCTAGAAGGAAATTTGTGGAAATGAAGCACCGTGCTCATGTAAATACAAAAAGCAAAAATACTGACAAAGAAATTTGTGGAAATGAAGCACTGTGAATACAAAAAACAAAAATATTGAAAAGAAAATTTGTTTTTCCAATGTTCATTTTTTATCAACTGGTAAGAAAATGCCTCTGTACAGACTGTGGAAACAATTCTGATGTATATTTTTTACAGAAATACAAATACAACCCATCCTTTACCTTTCTCATCTTCTTCGCCTCCCGTGAACCTCCAGCCTCACAACATCCCGCAATAATTGAGGAAGCAGTAATAATAAAAAGTTGCCATTGATAAAAAAATTATATTTCTAGTATATTAAAAATACTTTTATTAATATAAAAACCGGCACTCAAAACAATTAGAATAATTCCAATAGTACCATCACACATAATATATTTTATTAGATTTAACCCTTAAATGGAGGAAAACCATATTTTCTTTCGTTGTTGATTTTAAAATTCAAACATTTATTAATTTGGCCACTATCAACATTTGGCCGACCAAAAACTGATAAGACTATTGATTAACAATTATTGACTACAAACTTTCTCAAAAAACACATCGTAGCCTGGATAAAAAATCAAGATATTCACTTTATTCAAAAGATTATAATTCCAAACCAAATATAACCAAAATATAATAAGTAAAATTAAATATTATTCACGTTCTTCAAGAATTATCCAAAAATACATACACTCACATATAAATGTGTGTTTTCATGTTTCAATATATGTCTGGGAAAAAAAATAACTTTCTACCATGACACATAAATACCCGTCACCCTTAATCACAAACACGTTAACACCTCAGCACAGGTTCTCCTAGTGAGGTGTTCACGTAACATACAATATCACCAACACACAGTTTTACCTATATCAACCTATGTTCTTTATTTTTTATACCTTTTTCTGTACTTTTTTCTCTGTATTACAATATAAACCACTGTAATCATTTGTAAAATGTGTATTCAAGAATAGACATAAATAAATAAATATATCTATGTCCCAATTACACTCGAATATGTGCTGATATTATTTTAGTTTACCCCGTTTATTTCTCGTACATAACACGCCATATTCCGCAGAAGTGTTCTGAGGTAATGTGTCACAAAACGACTCTTTCTTTTATTTTTTAAAATATTGTTTCTTTCCCTGTAGTATCATGGTTTACATATTCATTATTAAGTATTATTGAGCTAGGACTAGCCTTTATTGAGGTTAATAATTTTATAAAATAACACCAAGTGATGTGTATATTGCAAGGAGAATGTTGTTATATGAATGTTTCATACAAATAATAGGTATCTACCAACCTGAAGGAACCTATTTCAATAATGTAGTTAACATGTAGGGTGACCATGTGAAATAACATATTTTGCTATTAATTTAAAAGAACAATGATGAAAAGTAGAAAAAAAAAGCTATATATTATGCGATTAATTTAGGACATGATTGAGAGAAACATTTTATTAAAAAAAAGCAGCTGAATTAACATCTCGTTCATATTAACATCACAATTTGTACAAAATATTCATGCATCACTATTGTTCTTGAATGACATATACGTATTGACAGGACTGACTTCTATGATTCCTCCATTAACATCTTATTATGACAGGACTGACTGCCATGATTCCTCCATTAACATCTTGTGATGACAGGGCTGACTGCCATTATTCCTCCATTAACATCTTATTATGACAGGACTCACTGCCATGATTCCTCCATTAACATCTTGTGATGACAGGGCTGACTGTCATGATTACTCCATTAACATCTTGTGATGACAGGGCTGACTGCCATGATTCCTCCATTAACATCTTGTGATGACAGGACTGACTGTCATGATTACTCCATTAACATCTTGTGATGACAGGGCTGACTGCCATGATTCCTCCATTAGCATCTTGTGATGACAGGACTGACTGTCATGATTACTCCATTAACATCTTGTGATGACAGGACCGACTGTCATGATTACTCCATTAACATCTTGTGATGACAGGACCGACTGCCATGATTCCTCATTTAATTAGGCCTTGATTAGGCCTTTATCTATGACGGTTTTAATTTTTTTATTATCATTGGCTATTCTCTTTAGTCTTATGCTGGGATCGCCCGACTACAGTACAGAAGACAATACATAGTGTCCTGTCAATAGTGGCAGTACAATGGGACAATGCGACAATTCTACCGTTCTTCAAACGCGGAACCCTGTAATTCTTATACAAAATCGCTAACAATCTTGTTGGTTCATCATATCTGCTAGAAAAGATTGCATTTCGTTTCCGTGAATACAAAACCAGATTGAACAACTTATTTAGAACACCACACAGTAAAGCCAAATATGCGCAAAACTCTAATAGGACTAATAATTTTTTTTTTTAAATAAATTTAAAATAAATCAAATTTAATAATGTTATAATAATTATTAAGTTCTGCAAGTATTTCTGTTATTTTTACAGTTTTTAATGTGACAGCTGTTTCGGCTTTTGAGGCCATTATCAAACTGTGGATATGTCCACACGGCGACGACTTATTTATATGATTTTATTTATACCCACCCATTTAAATTTCTATAATGTTCAAAAATGATTCATTATGAATTGGAATAGCCAAAATATTTGGGAATCCAGCAGTGTTTGCACACCTGTTAAAATTAATGACCTAAGGGTTTTCTTAATTGTTGGTACGTGGGTGATTATGTTATGCTTAAAAGCCGAAACAGCTGCCACTTTAAAATTGTAAAAATAACAGAAATACTTGCAGAACTTAATAATTATTATAACATTATTAAATTCGATTTATTTTAAATTTATTTAAAAAAATTAAATGGAGTTCTACGAATTAAACACCAAAACAATAAATATATAAAATGCAACTTACTAAACTGATAACTTAATTTTTTATTTAGTTTTTATTATAATCGTGCGAAAACTGTATTACTACTAACTGTCTTTAATTGTTTTATAAAATTTTTTAATTCCTTATAATGTTTATTTTTTTTATATTTCTTTGTCATTTATAAATACGAGTATATTGTATATGTGCAAATATTGAATCAACGACTAGAATTAAGTAAATAATTGCTGTTTATGCTAAATATATAAATGACTGTTTGTTTCCTAAATAAAATTAAAATAAAGAGTTACCTCATAATATGTGTTCTTTGGTTAATTTGGGATAGGAATACATTTTTTAAATATTCGTTGCAATTGAAGATATCTAAATCAAAGAGAATGTTATTATTTTATGATAAACACAATCTTACGAGACAATCATTTTGATTCGAATTTGTTTACAGTGTTTTTCATTAAAAATAATGCACGAACGCGTGTGCCGCGTATATAGGTACTTTCAACACAATTCTATCTAATAATCCATATCATTCATTGTGTTGTTTACGATTTATATAATAATCTGAAAATTGTTTACGTACACTTAAGGAATCAATTTTTGAAAAACACATTAGCAAATATGTTAATGTCCAAAGAAGAGAAGTTAGCAGTCCAAGGAGAGAAAGGATGAAAGTAGACTCATCTCATCACAAAAAACATATCACAGCCTGGATCAAAAACCAAGATATTTTATTTTTTCAAAACATAATAACTCCAACTAAACCATTAAAAGTGTATAATAAATAAACAAATTTTTCGAGATTTTACCAACTATACTCACACTTACAATACAAATATATGCACTTACATATATGTTAATATATATATATTAATATATTTTTTTTACATATTTATTATGAATATTCAATTTACAAAAACCATTAAAATTTTATGAATATTCAATTTACAAAAAACCAAAAAATTAAAATTAAAACTTATAAAAAATAAAAACTTCAACAACACATAAATACTTGTCACACTTATAAATAACCACGTAAACACCTCAGCACAGGTTCTCCTAGTGAGGTGTTCACGAAACATACAATATTACCCACATACAGTATCACCTTCTCAAACCTACCTTACACACAACATATTATAGTTATAAGTTTGAAATGTATCATATATAAATATAAATAATTATGTGAAACTGTAAATTATATATAGAAATAAATATTAAAAAAAAAAAAGACTGAATGCTGTAGAAATGAGATACCTGAGGCGTATGTGTGTTAAAACCATGTATGATCATGTGAGAAATATGGATATCCGCAAAGAGTGCAAGGCTAATGTATGCGTATTGAGTAAGATTAAAAAAGGGGCGCTTCGATGGTTTGGGCATGTAGAGCGAATGAGCGAAGAAAATAGTGTAGGGAGAATATAGGGAGGAAGACATGACACGATAGAGTGAATCAGATCTTGAGTCGGGCCATGTCAAGATTCAGAATAATAGAAGAGTATGTGTGAATGTGATTGAGGCAAGGAGTGTGCCAAGACCGAGTTGTTTGGCGGTCCGTCCTCTCTTTAGTTACTTAGTTAGTTAGATAGCAACAAGATAATTATTATAAGATCAATTGTGCAATTTACAAGAAAAGTATTTCCTGATTATTTTCTGAATCCATTTAAGTTTGTTGTTTGATGTGACGATTTTGGTGAATTATTTTGAATTTCTTGTTATTGATCCAGGGATTTTGAGTGCTTCATTTGATTATTATGACATTTATATTGATAATTACTAAAGTTTTCATTTAACAGATAAATGATTTAAAATTATTTGTTTTTTTTTCTTTTCTTAAGCTATATAAAATAACAGGTTATTCGGACAATAAATAGGTAGCTATGCTATTTATGTCACCTGTAAATTGATAATCATTTTTGTTATTTATGGTTCATACAGATTAGCATTTTTGGCCAATAATTCTTTTGAGTCATTATTAACAACTTTTTTTCTTACCTTTTGTACTTGTTTTTTATAATTTATGATTTATGCTTAACATAACTTTTTATTTAACCCTTACACTTTACACCGTATATTATACTTTATAATTTACACTTTATACTTTACACTTCATACTATATACTTTATACGGTATGCTTTATACTTTACACTTTATAATTTATACTTTGTACTTTATACTTTATACTTTATACTTTATACTTTATACTATATACTTTATACTTTGTACTTTATACTTTATACTTTACACTTTATACTGTATACATTATACTTTATACCTTATACTTTTTAACGTTATATTCATGTCAATCTCTTGTACGTGAAATTATGATTGACTACAAGCCATATGTGAGATGTATTTTTCAAATTCGAAATAATCTTTTTTCACATTAAGTTTGTGATATTTTACGAATCATTTTTTTATGAAATACTGTTTACAAAAAAAATAATTGGTAATCGGCATCGACTCTGTTTATCAAATCAAAATTACAATATTTTTAATTGCACGTGTCCGTTTGTAATAATAAAACCTAAAAGTCTTCCATCTGCTTTCGACAGTACTTTAGTTTGAGATACGTTCAAAAACAACGAATCTGTTTGCAAATTATTGAACCTCCGTGGTCGAGGGGTAAGGCTTTCGTCCAGTAATCCGGAGGTCCCGGCGTGGCAAGTAAATTTTATTTGATTAATTTTGTCATTTATCAATTTTTTCCATTAAAATAACATGACATATATGTTTGCGGCACTTTCCAGAGTCAAAAATACTCTCAGTATCGCCTAGGTCTAAAACCAGCATTCAGAATTGAAACGTCGCTTGAAATGGCTTAAATCGTGTTTCGTGACCAGATGTCAATAGCCAGGTACTTCCCCACCTTTCTCTTCTCTTCTCCTGCCCCCCCCCCTACCTTCAGCCTCGCAACATACCCCTATTGGGGATGCCATAGTCTCACTGGCTCCAGACGGTTGGGAGCAGTTAAGACTCTTGTGCGGTATTCATATAAAAAAACCGGTAATATTTCTAAATAAATCATGACTGGTCACTTAAAGTGACTTGAAGTCATACATGTCAGATGGGCTAATGCATTGTTTCATAATTATCCACAATTCTGTTGTTCCTACTCTCGACGTTACTTGACTCAAGAAATTGATAACATTCATTTAAACGATTTAAACCTATATCTCTAATTTTCCATATGTGTCAATTTCTTCTCTAAATGTATGCACAATGTCATGTATTATTCCTAAATGTATGCATAATGTCATATATTATTACTAAGTACATTATTTTAGATGCGTTTAACTACATGCATTACATTTACACCAATCATCTAATATAATTATTTTTTACTTTCTCACTGCAATGTACTTACTGTAGCACATAAAAATACATGGACCTATCATAGTATTACTTACTTATAATAAATAACTACAATAATGTACTGTACACTCCTCTTCCAACCACAAGCTCATGTAGAAACCCAATGTAACTATTTTATAAGTACTTACCTTATTTCTTTAATTAAAATAAACAAATTTTCTGTAGTAACGTAGGGTTAAGCCACCAAGGGGGAAGGGAGAAGCACTGGGTACCTAAGAGCGGGCAAAGAGAGAGGGGTCAGTTTGTTCCGAGCCTTTTCCCAGTGACATTGTGCGCGGGATATTACGGCACGGCACAAGGTATTTATCATCATATACTTCATTACATCACAAACATACATTTTTCGTTTCACTTTTTTTTAACTTGTAATTCACCATGGTATGAAAACTTTATCACCATTTTCTATTTTTTTTCTTTGAAACCCACATTTACTTAACGCCCTTAAGTTGGGGACATCTTTTCGGTTTGGTCTGACTGACCTGTCTATTAGTAATCAGACATATAAATTGCAGTTGTCTGTGCTGTGCGTTAGTTAGTCCTGCGTGAAATCTGGATCAATGAATTTAATTTTGCTTTGAATTTCAAAATTTTAAATGCTTCAGACTAGCGATAAGGTAGGTAGGTACCTACCTAAAATGTAATTTTTTTAAAAGAAAATTATTTTTTAATGATTTTAAAATTCACTGAAAAATAAACATTATAATGATCTTATACAATCCATTAACTTTTTGAACAAGTCCTTGCTTCTAAGAGGGCAAATGACAGTTTTTCAAATTTCAAAACCAATGCTGTTCTTTATTACTTAAAGATGCTTGTTTGCTCTTTTTAACAAGTTTTAATTAAAAAAAAAACAATCGATTTTCTAGTGTGAGTGGCCCCTGAAAAACATAAAATCCTTACTCGAAATCGAAGTGTTTGTTGCATAAAGGATTTGTAACAAGGTATGTGGATCCTTCTACTCATTTTATATCTATCCTTTTCAGGAAATTTGTTTGTTTATTTATTTATTTATTAAACGCCATAAAAGGCTTTTACAATAATGTGATACATAGATTATAAGTACACAGTGGTACATAAGCGAATATAAGTATTACATTTAAGAACACAACAATATGTATATAAAACGACATTGAATGTGATACAGCTGAAATTTTCTTAAGGCATAGAATGCTACAATAATAGAAAGTACTTCATTTAAACAGGATAAAATATACAGAAAAGGTGACTTGCCAACAGATATAATCTAGCTAAATATTGTAACAGCGCAAATAGTAGTGAGTTTATTGTTACAATCAAATTTATCTTCACTTGGCTATGGCACTATGGCAAAGTAGCTTCAACGATTCAGGGCTGACAGAGACTTGACAATTAAAAGTAACATTTTTATTAAAATAATACATCCGTTAGCCAACACTATAAGACATCTGAAGCAAGCAGTTTATATAGATGCTATACATATACATATGACTATACATATACATGTATAGTCATATATACATTCTATATTCTATACGATGCTATACATATACATTTCACATATATGTATATATGTGGAATGTATATAAGACTATACATATACATTTCACACATATGTACACATGTGGAATGTATATATGACTATACATATACATTTCACATATATGTATATATGTGGAATGTATATGTATAAGAACACCATACATATGTTACACATAAAGAAGAACATGTCAGTATGATGTAGTACA
Source organism: Hesperophylax magnus (assembly GCA_026573805.1). Lineage (NCBI taxonomy): Eukaryota > Metazoa > Arthropoda > Insecta > Trichoptera > Limnephilidae > Hesperophylax > Hesperophylax magnus. Next base: position 1,951,433 of record JAIUSX010000184.1, on the reverse strand, counting down.
AACAGACATTTAACATTTCACAAACATATCAGTATTCACAACCAAGTATTTTTGCCTTGATGCAAGACGGTGAGGTTTTGAAAATATCAAAAAGGTCTGTATACGTGTTGGCAGTGCGGTGAAAACGCGCCAACGGTGAATGATACAAATAGTTAGTGCTATGATTGTCACTGTGGAAAAGGTGGTGGAGTCGAGTTGATTTAACAGGGACACGAAAATTTATAACACTTAACATTTGAGGGCAGTCTATGAGATTGTTCAGTAATTTAAAAAGTATAAGAATGGCATTAATAGTTCGCCGGGTAGAAAGAAGTGGTAGATTTAGACCAGACATTAAAGTATTGTAGCAGATATCAATTACAGGCTGTCTTAATTTGAATTGAACGTATCGAAGAAATTTTCTTTGTACTTTCTCCAAGCGGTGTAAGTTACAGGTATAAATCGGAGACCATACAGGAGATGCATATTCTAGGTGAGATCTCACAAGAGAGCAGTAGAGTAATTTAATTGACTCAATGTTTTGAAAACTCCTTGTGTTACGCATTACAAAACCTAGAATTTGCATGGCCTTATTGGAAATTGTTTCACAGTGACGATCAAAGGTAAGTTTTCTGTCAAAAATAACACCAAGGTCTTTGATAAATGGTACTAATGCAATTTCATTATTGTTAATTGAATACGATATGGTTATTGGAGTCCGTGAACGGTTAAAACACATGTGGAAACACTTTTTTACGTTTAGGAATAATATGTTTATTTCACACCAGCTAGCAAGTCTATCTATATTATGCTGAAGGATAAGTGCATCATTTAAACATTTTATAATCTTTAAAAGCTTTAGGTCATCTGCAAATAGAATGAATTTGATATTTTCGAAGCATAAAGATAGATCATTTATAAACAATACGAAGAGAAGTGGGCCCAGATGAGACCCTTGAGGAACTCCCGATGTTACTTTAAATTTATATGAGACTTTATTTTTTAATTTTACCATCAGTTCGCGGTTACAGAGGTAACTATTCAACCATTTTAGGAATGATCCATGTATACCAAGGGCTTGCAGTTTCGCGAGAAGGATATTAATATTTACTTTATCAAAGGCTTTTGAAAAGTCGGTATATATTGAATCTACTTGTGCATGAGACGTGAAAGCTTCACAGATATAGTGTTCATACAATAGAAGATTGGTTGTAGTAGACCGACCGGTCACAAAACCATGCTGTTCTGGAGTAATAATATGCCTAAACTTAACAGCAATTTTATCTAAGACAATACTTTCAAACATTTTCGGGATGGTAGACAGTATGCAAATTGGTCTATAATTTAAAACACAATTTTTATCACCTGATTTAAATACAGGTGTCAAGTGATTAAGTTTCCAAGGATCAGGATATATTCAAGTTTGAAGTGACAGATTGAATATGTGTTGAAGTGGAGCTGCTATAAACTGAGCGCATTCCTTTATGAATACCGGTGGAATTTTGTCAGAACCTGACCCCTTATTATAATCTAGAGATCTGATCTTTGTATTAACATCATCCAGAGAAATGTGGCATGTTGATATGTCAGTTACATTGGTGTATTTAAATTCAGGTATAGTTACATTATCATTTTTCTGTTCATAAACACTTGAGAAATGATCAGCAAAGAGGTCAACTATTTCTTGATCACTGTCAGCATGTTTTCGCCCTGAATACATTGATCTAGGACAGCCGTTGTTGTCTTTAAGAGAATTCACATAATTCCAAAAATGTTTTGGATTTGACTTGATAGTCTGCTCTACATCTGTAATATAATCTGAATAGCATTTTTTAGATAGACTTTTACATTTATTTCGTAAAACAGAAAAAAATTTATAGCACTCAGTGGAGTTATTGGATTTAAAGTTAATGTGGGCAATTTTTTTACGTTGAATGAGTTTTTTTAGTTCAGTACTAACCCATTTTGGATAACAGTCGTTACGTTTTACAATAGAAGTTGGTATGCAATTTTCAATAGTATCATAAAGGTTTGAGTTGAACACATTTGTTGCTTCTTCTACGTTTGCAGACATAAAAATGCGGGACCAATTGAGCGAAGAAAGATATAAGCGCACTTGATTATAATCGGCTTTCTTGTAGTTTAGTTCGTGAACGGGAGGTTGGGGAGTGAGGAGTTCAATGGGTGCCAAATAAATGATCGCTTGTAAAGGGGGATGATAAGAGTCAATGGATACTATTGGTTCACGCGATTCGCTGACATTACTATTTTTTTATGTTTGATATGACAAGGTCAAGAATTCTTTCATTTATATTTTTAACATGATTTAATTGTTTAAGGTTGAGAAAGTTGATGATATCAATGATTAATTGGGCTTTAGCAGAAATGGGATTTGAAGACTCGGTGGGTTGTACCCAGTTTACATTTGGGAGATTGAAATCCCCAAAAATTATTAATTTTGCATCAGGATATTTCAATTTCAAAGATTCAATTTCATCACAATGTTTACAATACACATCAGCACTAACTTGGGGGGGGGATATACACACACAATAATTATTTTTGTTGCTTTGAGTTTCACTAATATAGCTATTTGTTCAATGTTTTTATTTTTTAGTTTTAATAGTTTTGAATGGAACATCTTTCTGATCGATATTAAAACCCCGCCGCCAATAATATTTTCACGATCCAGCCGGTAAACATCGTAGTTGGTGAAGCCTAATTCAGGGGAAGATATTCTTTCATGAAGCTAGGTTTCTGTTAGGCAGTACACATCGTTATTTATTGTTGGAATATTACACCTTAGGGTGTTGAGCTTGGTGCGCAAACCTCTAACATTTTGGTAGTAAAATGTTAGTTTCGTGGGGAGTTTTTTGTATTTACAATAACAGGTTTATTGTTCTTATATTTGATTGTGAGACCTATTTCACCGTCTTGGGTTCTTTGGTCTAATCGTAAATTGGCGAGATAGTTTCTTTGGGCTGGAGTTTGGTCGGAATAAATTTTAATGCCAGGGTACTCTGTTATGCTATTTTTTTTTCTCAAAATACCTATGGCTTGGGTGGGATTGTCAAGCATCACTTTTAGAGGTCTGGGTTTGTCCGTTTTTTTTTATCCCCAGACGAAAGGTTGTGGTGTTGGCTTTAGTGATGGTTGAGTTAATGGCCGTTAGTGTATTTGATATTCTTGTGGTGTCATCGGTAATTTTGTCAATTTGAGAGCAGGCCAAGCTTTCAGGAAAGTTGAAAATGATAATGTTTTTTGAACGTTTTTTCCTCTCCTCGAGCTCGTCAGCAGCTTCGCACATTGTTAAATTTGGTAAATATGATGATTCATGTTGTGAGGTTGATTCTATCAATTTTGAGGAGACCATGTGTTGATATGACTTAACCTGTCCCTCGAGGATTCCAACTTTGACACCAACATCCAGCATGGTGCCAGAGAGGTTGGAAAGTTTGTTGAGAAGTTTTGTCATCTGATCTTTTGTTAGTTTTAGTGCTGGATCAGTAATATTACTATATAATGCACTGATTTCTTCCTTGGCCTTGTTAATATATGATAGTGCATCGGTGGCACTCATCTTGCAAGTTAGTTTTAGTAATTTATTATTTTTTTATAAGATGCGGTGACAACCCTGCTCCTGCGTTGTCACTAACGAGAAAGTAGATGGGCGTTTGTGTGTACTCTTTATTCCTTCTGTACGGCGTTGTATGTGAGTGTCTATTGCACTCTGGTGACAGTTGAAATATAAAGTTAAATAATAACGAATTACCAGTTTGGCAGCTGCAACTATTGAAACACAGTGTTAAATTAGACTATGGTCAAGCACTCGCAAGTGTAAATCACCAATAAATGTTCTTAAATCGATAAACAATTGTTAATTTTTGTTGAGCAAAAAAATTTACGTGATCACTGGGACACTTAGTATTGTTGTATGCTTATAAAGATTTGCATTCCTTGCTTATAAAGTAATTTATTGTCGATTCAAACTCCACATACATACTGAGAGGGATGAACTGTTTTTTTGTTTCATATATTATTTACACAGCAGGTAGGACAAGTTTTTAAAATAATTATCTAATAATCTCTCAAATAATTACCAATCTTTGATGGCTTGTATTAATAATTTAAAACACTAATAAATTAAATATGCCACATCCCTACTATATATATAATTGCCATACCTTTAGATTTAAAACATAAATTATATTCAGTTTGGTTGAGTATTTAGGAGTCATATTAAAAATATTCTCGAATTTTTTTATTATTCAGTCTCGATTCTGGTTTGTCCCTGAAAAAGTAAAAAATATTTCTAAGAACCTCATGAAAACCTCTATAATAATAGTTCTTTTTGAAAATAACCGAGGACGCCACTTCCGTTAACAAAATCCTAAACTGTGCAGTCATTATAATAATCATCAGATCTATCATATAAAATTCTTAATAATTCTTCTAAGTATCATTCTTTTGTAGTTGTCATAAAAGAATAAGGATACTTTTAAATGGGCGATAATTATTATTTAGTTTTTTAAAAATTTTCTCGCATTGAAATATAGATTTGTTTTCATTGTATACACCGTAGAGTAGATTACCGTATTTTTCATTGTATAGACCGTGGAATAGATTACTGTAAATTTCATTGTACACACCGTAAAGTACATTACCGTCATTTTCATTGTATAGACCGTGGAATAGATTACTGTCATTTTCATCGTATAGACTGTGAAATAGATTACTCTCAATTTCATTGCAGAGTTGATTACCGTCATTTTCATTGTATAGGCCGTGAAATAGATTACTGTCAATTTCATTGTAGAGTAGATTACCGTCATTTTCATTGTATAGACCGTGGAATAGATTACTGTCAATTTAATTGTAGAGTATATTACCGTCATTTTCATTGTATAGACCGTGGAATAGATTACTGTAAATTTCATTGTACACACCGTAAAGTACATTACCGTAATTTTCATTGTATAGACCGTGGAATAGATTTCTGTCATTTTCATAGTATAGACTGTGAAATAGATTACTCTCAATTTCATTGCAGAGTTGATTACCGTCATTTTCATTGTATAGGCCGTGAAATAGATTACTGTCAATTTCATTGTAGAGTAGATTACCGTCATTTTCATTGTATAGACCGTGGAATAGATTACTGTCAATTTCATTGTAGAGTAGATTACCGTCATTTTCATTGTATAGACCGTGGAATAGATTACTGTCAATTTCATTATGTACACCGTAGAGTAGAATACCTTTATTTTTACCATAGTTTTTTTATTTTTTTTCATTGCATTTTTGTTTTTTTTTAAGTAAATAATTTTTTTCAACCCATTTTGTTTTGAGTTTTTAACATAATAACAATTATTGGATAATTCATAACGTATTTCTTAGTCCTCCTCACTAGGGGTTACTGTGCTGGGCTGGACTGGACTAGGTTTTATTCTCTTTATTTTTTCAAAATATTGTATCCGCTTTTTTGATCTTTATCAGATTTTGATTTATAATTTGGAACCATTTGCATTATACGCTTAAGTGAACAATAGAGTTTAATGGGTACGTATTTTAGCTCAAAAGACGGTTTAAATTTGAGTATATTCACTGTATCACTCTTGTGTTGTAAAAGTGTGTTTTCGTTGGACATTTTATTTGATGTTTTTGACAGCGAACCCTGGAATACAACGTTCCCAAAATATTCAACATGTTACCAAACAATATATAAAAAATGGTGAATTACCTGAGAGATTCAGATGTACGCTGAAAACTATTTTGTAGTAATACTATTGTTTATGGCTGTGGTTAGTGATACATATTATGTATAAGTTGTATTGTAATTAGTAATGATATTATGAACATATGTTATATTGTAATTGAACATGAACAGACTGCATTGCGGTTTAACGGGATTGTACTTTGAAGAACAATAAAAAAGTAGCATATTTGTGATTATTTTTTATAATTTAAAGAACAAATAAATGGAGTACCTAGTAGGTACAAATCCCTATTAAGGATTCGCTATACCTTTCAATTAAATAATTATTCAGTTTGGTTGGGTATTTTGGCCTCAATACAAAAGTTAAATATTGAATGAAAAAGGCCGCGGAGACGTTTCTCTTAAGACAGACAGATTAATTGTAGATGGTATAATAAATTCATAACAATACAACATTAATTTTAATGAATATAAATAAATTTAAGTCAATTCATTCTTGTCTCGTCCCTCGTCATATATGGGAGTACAACATGCGACCTTAAGAAAAATTGACTGATTTTTACGCTTTCACTGTTTTGAAAGTGTAAGTGTATTACACAATATAATTGAGCTATAAGACACTTAACAATTTTTTTATGTTTCGAAGGTTGTTTTTGAACCTTTTTCGCACTGGCTCGAAACGGAATTTTAATGCGTCTTCATTGTGTATTCAGCCGTAGTTAGTATTTTTAGTATAAATTTTAAGATTTATAATAAAAATACATTATTACACACATTTTACAGTGTCCATCATCAGGACAGATGTGTAATTAGGTAACCGGATAAATCATCACATTTTTAAAAAGTTATATAAAATCATGGAAAGTGATGAAACAAAAACTTTTATTAACTGGGTTATGTAGGTTAGGTTAAAAAAAATGTTTTTCATCGTTTCAAGTGACTTTATATCACATTTTAAAAGTGTGTTGAATTGTCACTGTGTTGAGTTAACATGGAATCGTGTAATTGATAGTTTTTTTTTTTTTTTTTATTTTCTAGATTCTTATATTCCATGAAGTGGTGAATCATTTAAATTTACTGAATTTAAAGTTAATGTTCTTTATACAAATAGAACGGCGTCATATGCGCCTCACAATTTTTACCTCATATGGGTTTATTCAAATATTACCTGGCTTTTATAGACTTAGAGGCCTTGTATTTTCTCGGTAGGGAAAAAATTTGTTACCTAAAAACTCTACTAAAATTGCATGTTTTCATCCAGCATCAGCACCACCAGCGACCGACAGCGGCCATATACTACATACGTGTCTGTTTGTGTTGTGTTGGGAATGGGGGGGAGGAAATTTCGGCTGCGCCCTATTGTTGGGTTCCTTCCGCATTTGCCGTTGGGAGTAAGGAAAATCGCAGAAAACCTTACCCGGAAGGAGCGGCCGAACGTCAACTTGAAACGTATACGGCCTTCAGTAACATCGGTATATGATGTCCTGCATTTTTTGAGATGTGTGTGTGTGTGTCTGTTTTTATGTTAATATATACTTATGGGAGGATAGAAAATAAACATACATATACATACAAATTATAAAAATATTATACAAATATATAAATAGATATATAAACATTATATATTTAGGAGGAAAGTCGGGAGTTTAGGAAATACCTACTGCTCGCTATTCGTCCGCGTCTGATTCTGGTATGTGCCATATGTGATCATGGTCCATGAGGATGTGTTTAGGTAGTCTGTGTGTGTATTTGAATGTCAGGTCGCTCGGAGCGTTGTATTGTCCTATGTCTCGTATGAGTGGATTTTTACTAAGTGTGAGTGATTTGTAAAAGCGTGTAGTGAGTCTGTGTGTGAATTCGAATAGAGTTGGAATTTGTTCTCGTTCGTGTAATCTCTTCAAGTTTGTTCTGAGTCTCGTGTTGTATGTGATTTTAATGCAGAGATTTTGAAGTGTCTGTAGTTTCTTGTGGTCTGTGTGTGAGATGCTGCTCCATACGGGAATCGCATACGAGAGTACCGGACGAATGAGCGAGTAGTAGACGAGGAGTTTGGTTTTGGGAAGTAGCGGACTCCGTCTATTGAAAATTGGCTTCATCATGCCGATCGCTTTTCGCGTGCGCGCGTGCATCTTTGCTTGGTGAGATTTCCAGTTGAGGCGGGAGTCCATGGTCAGGCCGAGATATGTAACTTCATCTTTCCATTCAATGCTGTGTCCTCCCATTTCGATGTTGAAGTCAGGTGTTCTATTTATACGTTTTCTCGTGAACATGATGGCTTCGGTTTTCGCCTCGTTCAGTTTCAGGCGCCATTTCTTGTAGTACTCTACGAGCGCGTCGAGCGCCCTCTGTAGGTAAATCGCGGCCATGTTCGCTTTCAGCGAGGAAACGTATAGTTTGACGTCATCTGCGTAGATAGACAGATTGCATCTCTCGTCTCGGGGGATGTCGTAGGTGAACAGAATGAAGAGAAATGGTCCCAGTAAACTTCCTTGCGGCACGCCTTTTGGAATCTCACGCATTGAAGATAACACGTTCCTTATGAACACTCTGAACGATCTATTCTTTAGGTATTCCTGTATCAGTCTCGTTAGGTATATGGGCGTGTTGGTGCGGTGCAACTTATGCACGAGCCCGTCTATCGATATACGGTGTACATCCATACGGTGTCGAATGCCTTCTCTAGGTCGATGAGCGCAGCAGCGGTGAAGCGATGTTCGTTAAATTTTCTTGCGATGAATTCCGCTACTCTGGTGAGTTGATGGGTCGTGGAGTGCCTCTTTCTGAAGCCGAACTGCTCGTCTGGCAAAGTCTTGTGTTCGTCGTGGTGTGGGACAAGCCTGTTTAGTATAATTTGTTCAAATACCTTGCTCAACGTAGATAGTAGGCTAATCGGCCGGTAGCTTGTCGGCTGCGTTCTATCTTTATTCGGCTTTGCGAATGGCAGCACGGTCGCTGATTTCCAAATCTGGGGAAAATGCCCAGTCATGAGGCAGGCATTGAACAATTTTGTAGTGTATATGATGGCTTTTTGAGGGAGATGTTTGAGTAAAATGTTGTGAATTTGATCGCTTCCCGGCGCCTTGTTCGTTCTGAGTCGCTTGATTGTGACCGCAATCTCGCTCGGCGTTGTGAAATGAATATCTTCAGCGTTTGTCTGCTCTGCTTCGTTCAAATCTCGTAGAGAGTCAGCTACGATCCGGTCCGTAGCCGGGTCGGAAAGGCCGTCTGTAGCGGCGTAGGCTCTCTCGAAGCCGTCGGCGAGTGTGTCAGCTTTTTCTTGTAGCGACAAAGCCGTCCCAGGGCCGTTCAATTTCTGTAGCGGGGGGATTGTGAAATCTTTATGTCTCAGCGCGCTTGCCATTTTCCATAATGAATTATCCTTCGGCGTGAGCGACGCGACTTTTTTGTCCCAAAGTTCGCGCTTGAGTTCTGCGATTTCAGTCTTGATTTCCCTCTGCAGGCAGTTGTACGCTGTCTTGAAGTATTCGTCACGCGTGCGGTGGTACATGCGTCGCAGGCGATTTTTGTCCTTGATGAGCGATAAAACGTGCTCGGGAAGCTTGATCGTGTATGAATGTACTTCTTTGAGAGGAATGTGTGTATCTTGTGCTGTTTGAAGAATCTCTGTGAGAGTGCTTGTAGCTGCGTCGATTTCTTGTGGCGAGCGCAGAGTTCCCGAAGTGAGATGAATTCGTTCGTTGACTTCCTTTTTAAATCCTTCCCAGTCCGCATCCTTATAATTGCGCTGTTTTCTGGGGGTCCTTGAAGTTGTGCCGCCTATAGTAAAGCACACGGGCAGATGGTCCGAAGACAGCTCGTCTAATGTGCGCAGTGGAGATATTGTCTTAACATTTTTCTCGAGTACTATATCCAATGTACTCGGATATCTAGAGCGTTGCGAGTAGTACGTAGGTCTGTCGGGCGCCATTATCGAATAGGTATTTGTCTGCATGTGTGTAAAGAGCGTATTTCCGTTCGCATTACCTCTGTAGTTATTCCAGTAGTTGTGTTTGGCGTTCAAATCGCCTCCCATCACAACGATTGGTCCCAGATTGAGCAATTTATTGAGATCTTCTCTCACTAGGTTACTTTGGGTGCAGTATACGGAGATGATGGTATGCGCTCTACCCTCTATGGTGACTTCGATAATCGTGGCTTCAGCGTGCTTCAACTTCGGAGTGGGAATTCTTGTGGACGTCATTGATTGTCGAACGAATATTGCGGTTCCTCCGCCTGATCTTCCCTGTCGGTCGTCTCGGTAAATCTCGAAGCCTTGCACTCTCAGCGGTACGCTTGGATTCAAGTGGGATTCTGATAAGAGAATTATGTCGGTGTTTAATTCATTTGCCAAAGCGAGCAGTTCGTCTGTCTTGTTGCGCACGCTAAATGCGTTCCATACGAGGACTCTCACCTTCTCGGGATTAGACATCGAGGGTGGTCGTGAGGAGCTCCATCAGGACGACGAGCTTCTCTGCTCTTGATGTGCAGCGGGCGAGCTGCGATCGCATCCTCAGGAGGCCTTGGAGCAGGGCCATGATGTCCAGGTCGTCCTCTGTAGTGGTGGGCGCGCGCACGGGCTCCTGCTGTGGGCGGGGCTGGGGGCGGTGCTGTGGGGGCGGCGCGGTCTCGCGCTGCTCTTGGGCGGGGGCGGTGCCTCCGGCTACGTTGGCCCATGTGCGTCCATCCGTCCTCGGCTGAGGAGGTGGCCTGCTCGGGTTCTGTTCAGCCGGTGGAGGTTGGGGCCTTCTGGCAGGTCGCTGCTGGATTGAGGCGACGTACGCTACCCGCTTGGGGCAGCCTCTGTAGTTGGCGGGATGCGGGCCTGAGCAGTTACAGCATGCGGCGGGCTCGTCTCTCGTCTTCTTGGGGCATTCTGCCGAAGCATGCTCCAGTAAGCATTTTACACACCTTGCTGTGTGCGAACAGTTTCGGGACCCATGTCCGAAGTCTTGACATCTGTAGCACTGGGTGCCGTGCTGAAGGTGATTACTCCTGTGCTTCTGGAGTCGAATGCGGCAGTGGCACAGGTATTTGACGGCCGCGCGCAGCTGTCCCATGTTGACTTCCTTATTGAAGTGCGCTAAGTATATGGGATACTCATTTGAGGCAGTCATCTTGACCACCTTCACAGCTGGGAATCCTTGCGATTCCAGATCCGCCGCGATGTCTTGTACTTCAACTAGAGGCAGGCCCTTGATCACGGCCTTCTTCATTTTTTCGGCTTCGGCCGTGAATGTGTGGAAGCCGCGCGCCTCCGCTCGCAGTCCATTGGTGAGGGCGCGATGGTCCTCCATCGTGCGCACGAAGATGTTGGCCGTGCCGCCCCTGTTATATCTAAAAGTGAAGAGCTTACCCGCCCCCAGATGTCCTTGTACCGCAGCTGTGATCTGCGCGTGTGTCATGTTCCCCAGGGTCATCACAACCGGGGGAACACGGTCTCTCCTTCCGGTACCTGCGGGGGAGAAAGAATTATTAGTATTGGCACGCTTATTACGCGGCGCGCCGGCGCCTTCGCTTACCTCGGGCAACTCTTCAAAACGGTTGCCACACTGGAGCGGTTGTGGTCCCCGTGGGGACATGGGCCTCTTTGCGGGGTTGGACGGCCTCGTCCAGCCTCCATCCTGGGGGGCAGCCGTCTCCATCGGCTGCTGGGGCCTCGGGGGCGCCACGTAGGCCGACGCTGGGCCTATCGGGGGGCGCCTGGGGGCAGGACTGGGTCCTGTTGCCCAGGAGGGGCCTGCTGCGGGCTCCGTCATCTCAGTTTCGTCGGGCGTGGTGGCAGTCGTGGTGGTGGATGGTCTCCGGGTCCTTGGGTCCTCGGAGCGGGGCTGTGGTGCGGGGACCGTAAGGCGCATGGTCCCTGTCTTCCTTCGAAGCGCTATCTGATGGGCGCCGGGCGGTACCACGACCGGGGAGTCCTCGTGGTCAGCGGGGAGCATCCTCGTCGGGAACATCTTGACAGGCGGTAGTCTGTGCCTCCTCTTGAAGAGGGAGCACGTCTCTGGAGCTTGTGGGCGGTTTGCGGGGGCCAGCGTGAGTCTGCGTTGTTTAAGTATAGCGAGAAAGTGTTGCCTTGATAAAGGCAGTTGGGTAGGCGCGAGCGCCTGTTCGGTGGGCCGGTGGGATCCCTCCGGCCGGCAAAAGTAGCGGGGCCTGGCTGATTACTCAAGCCAGACAAAAACGACTTCTGTGGTTATGTCGCAAACCACAAAAAACGACTTTTCTCAATCTGCTGTCTATCTATCCTTTGATCAAGCTATCTATCCTGTAATTGATAGTGGTGAAATGTGTGCTTAAGTACGTCTGTGCGATACCGTGTTGCCAGCTCCACTACTCTACGAGTTGGTTTTACAGTAAAAATTTTAATGGTTTTCTGCGTTTAGCTTTGGTGTAGCCGTCAACTACCGGATCGCTATTAATATTAATGGGATTTTTGTGAATTTCCGTATCTACCGTAATTAGGCGAGCTCTGTGAGTTTTGGGTCTTCCCAGGATTTCAGGAACACATCCAAAGTAATGGCCGGTTAATCAAATGATGAAATGAGCCGAGTTTACATGCCCGAAAGTGTTCTGAAATCATTTTGGAAATAGTCCACTCTGTCTGGCCTACATAGACCTTGTCAAATCCGAAACAGCTGAGTTTATACACTCCATCTGTTTCCAGAGGAAACTAGGAAACTTAGTCTTCGCAGACCTCAGTAAGTCTTGTATCTTGGTCGTGGTTCCGAAGACAGACTTGATACTTTCTTTTCTCAATAGCCTGGCAATTCTATCTGTCACATTGTGCACATAAGGCAGGAAGACTCTTGTTCAATTCTGTCTTTGTTTGGTGCAGATTTGGCTCTTATGATTTGCCTTGTCTGACTTGCTTAAATCATATTTTAAGATTGTAATTGCTTTTACTTTAAACTTAAAGCAAATCATTTTAAAGACCGAAATATTTGAATGTATTTGTGGTTCAAACCGTGCCGTTTTACCCGGCGGTAGTCCTGCGTTACAGTATATCACTACACAGGTAAGAATATCTTAAAAATGATTCCACTGTACATTGATTTAGTTGTTTGACGGCCTTATAATCGAGGGGTAAGGCTTTCGATTAGCAAGCTGGAGGTCACGGGTTCAAATCCCGGCGTGCGCCGGGAATTAATTTTTGTTATTTCATAAATTAATACATAAATATAATATATAAATATAAATATATATATTATATTGGCGACATGTTCCAGAGTGGAAGATACTGTCAGTATCGACCATGTGTAAGACCACGATTTAGAATTAAAACTTCGCTTGAAACGTGACTAGATTTGAATAGCCGGGTACTTCACCACCTTCCTCTTTCCTATCTCCTTTCCCTCCCTACTACCTTCAGCCTCACAATATACCCCAATTGGGAAAGCCATAGCCTCATTGGCTTCAGACGGTTGGGGACAGTTGGGACTGTTGTGCGGTTAAATAAATTATAAAAACGTTGTACTTATTTTTAACAAGAAAGCAATAAATTCTGGAATAAAAAATCTTACACAATAATTTATAATAATGTACCAATTACATTAAAACGAATTTAATTTATAATTATGTACCAATTTCATTAACACGAATTTAATTTTTAATTACGAGTATGTACCAATTTCATTAACACGAATTTAATTTATAATTACGAGTATGTACCAATTACATTAACACGAATTTAATTTTTAATTACGAGTATGTACCAATTTCATTAACACGAATTTAATTTATAATTACGAGTATGTACCAATTACATTAACACGAATTTAATTTATAATTACGAGTATGTACCAATTACAATAATACGAATTTAATTTATTTACTTTTACGAAATGAACAAACGTCATCAATCACGCTATTTACCCGCATCGGGGGTAGGTAGAGAGGATGAACTACATCACAACTCTGTTTTTGCACTTGCTCTTGCTTCATTCACATTCATACGTTATTTTGATATTCAATCGTAAAAGATCAATGGTTTTGTTGCTTGTGTGGCACGTAGCGCCGTCTTGTTGAAAGTAAACGTTGTCCAAATCAATGTCCTGTCCTACTGTTATTGTTATTCTAAGTTTTGTCATTACTTTGTATAAACAGTATATTTAGTGTTATAACATTAGATATGTATTGGGAAATTGAATAATGACCACTAATACTAAATTACCGTTTTAAAATTTGTTTTAGTAAAACGTACTTGAAAAGAAATGACAATATAAAAGGCATTTCATTATTATTATCATTTATTAAGATCCTAATATGATAAAATGGAAAAGCCCAAAAGGAGCGTAAATGCATAGATAAATAATTAATAAGATGAGAAAAAACATATTTATTTCTGTGCGATTGCATTATTATTTTATTTGTATTTATTTATTGCGCCATAACATGGAGCAGCTTTCTGCACTGCGCTAACATTAGCCGTTAATAGGGAAATGGGGTCTCAGCACGAGACGAGCTTCGCGTCGCCTACATGCAGGCAATATTCTTAACATCTAAGCTATGTTTGCGTTGACAACAGGCGCTGCAAATATCGTTTTCATGCAATCGGCTACTCGTACACAAGTTGAATCTTATTTGCGTATTATTGTGATGCTGAAGAGAGTGAGAATGGGTAGATGAGTCATTTCAAGCAACGTTTTGGTTCTGAATACGAGATATCATTCACTCTGACGTGCGAAAGTATTGATAATAATAATAATAATATTTTGATGATTTGTATGGCGCCTTTTTTGTGCAAAATCACCTCAAGGGCGCTGATGTCTCAAATCCTCCCAACTGTCTGGAACCAATGAGTCGACGAGATTTAATTCAATTTATAATTTTTTAAATATTGAAAAATTACAATAAAAATATATAAATTTGTTTTAGACCACTTTAATTTTAAGTACACTCTACCGGTTTCGGAAGCACCCTTCTTTCCCCAGGAGAATATTAAAACTAACCTTTATTAGTATTTAATTTAAATTAAAAATTAATTAGTATATAATTAAAGTAAAGTGGTCTAAAACAAATTTATATATTTTTATTGTAAATTATGACGAGCCACAAAGTAAATGCTTATTTAAAAAATATGCATTAACAAATTATTCATTTTGTAAAATAGAAATACATAAATGTGAGACATACGAGTACATTGAAAAATCAATTATAATTATTATTTTTTTATTTGGTACAATATTTTTTACATTTCAAACTTTTCCAGTAATGTTGGCCTCACTGGGTAGCTTGCCTATGCTGAGGCCGATCATATTTCATCAACATAAATAATTTTCGAAAAATTTATTTTATTTTCTTTACCTCCTTTGAGAAAAATACAATTTTTTTATTCATTGCGTGTAGCCGAATTAGAACATTGAATAAACTGACTGGTAATTCAGTGATTAACATAAAACAGAACTGGAGTTAATCAACCAAGTAGGTACTGAAAGCATTGCTTGCTTCAAATATTAAGGTCACCAAGAACTACCTATGTAGGTAGCTATTAAAGTACACTCTTTCACTTCCATTTTATTCATTAATAATGTAGCGATGTACACATTTTCCCAACTTCAAGTTTATGAAGTCGGGGTGAGCCGAAATTATTTGAAGAAAATGAGTTTAATTTTAGTAATACTCGGAGAAAACTGACTAATATTGAATACTGTTAATTTATTAAAAATATTGTCAAATTATTCGTTTTCCTGTTTCGTTATAGGCCTCCCTTTAACGAAAGAATTGACAAATATCATAACAAACTATCAGTAAAGCACAAATATGTTATATGAGGAAGTCGGAACACGTGTTCTTCAAAATAATAATAGTTCAAGCATCTGCGTGAACACGTGTTCAGATATATTTTGAATGACTAATATTTTAAAAGCCGTACTCCTTTTTCTCCGTCTAATATTTGAGAATTTGAAGAGAGAGAAGGTCGTGAAGTACCTAGTTTTGAAGACAATATTACGATTATTAAACGAAATTTAAAAACAGAAAATGATACTATCCCATTTAGGACATAAACCAAAACCAAAACCAAAAGGCCGGGACATTAATTCAAAGCAGCCTCCTAACTTATATGGGATTTTACAAAACATGTGTTTTAATTTATTTTTCAATTTATTCTTCTTAAAATATTTTTTTAATTAAATTTTTTTTACTGAGCTTCCTGTACAAGTTAGGAGGCTGATTAGATTCAGTGTCCCGGCCTTGTGATCTAGGAGGTTTTGCTTGAACTCAGGAGTCTCGCCTTGCCGGGGCGCCGCTCTGCCTCTGTAACGATACCCTATCTATAGAAGAATATCGAAACCATAAAAACCATTGATTTTGATTTTTAAATATCTTTTTTTCCTGATGAATATCAAAGACGTCCACATCGCAGAGAAGAATAGAGGAACCATAAAAACCTTTGATTTTGATTTGTAAATATCTTTGTATCCTTATGAATATCAAAGACGTCCACACCGCGGAAAAGAATAGAGATACCATTAAAACCTTTGATTTTGAAATTTAAATATCTTTGTATCCTGATGAAGGAACCATTGGTATCGAAACATGTTGATATTTTTTATTAAATGAGGTTTAAACAAAGTAATTTATTTTGATTTCAAAACAGTGGTTTTGCTATTATTGCAGGAGGGATTTTGTTATATGTTAGTTCCTGATTTGCCTAAACTCATTGAAAGCTCTGGTCATCTCAATGCGATTTCTAATATGTTATGATGAATCACTTGTAATACGAGTACGTATCAACATGGGGGTATTTATGAATGTGTTTATAATCTATGTATTTCTTCTCTAGGAAAGGCGAACAGCTATGGCTGGTACTATGGCGGTAGTCCATACAGAGAATTCCGAGAATATTGGGTAAGCAAATAAATATCGGTGGTCAATTGTCAATTTGATGTTCTGTGTCTGATCCCGTCATCCCACTGGCTCGATAATGATACGAAATCGACAGAAAAAGGAGACAGTAAGCAGAAAGGTAAAGTTCACTATGGTTTGTAGAGCAGCCCTTATGGGATTTTTCTTCGCAGGGTGTCCGATTTTTGTCGATTTCGTGCAGTTACCGAGCCAGTGTGACGACGGGCTTACAAGAAAATGTGGAAAAAATGTAGTATTTACTTCAATTAAAATAATTCAATCAAATGGTCCATCGAACCAAACATTACAAAATTATATGAAACTTAAAATTTTTATGTGTACGGACTGTGATTGCAAGTTTTAACTACTTCCCCGACAAAATACTATTTCATACACAAATAATACTAAAGAATGAGTGCTTTCAGTGCTTTGGAAATGAAAAAAAAATTTGGAATTAAATAAATAGGTCACCTCTTTTCTCTTTCCAGATCTGAATCATTGAAAACCACCTCACAAAAATCTGGCGCATGTTTCGAAAACAATAACAATTACAACAGCTTCGAACCCTTAACAAAATCAGAATTTAATATCAAAAACATGGGTTTTAATATTGAATCAGAAAACAATAACAACGTGGCAGTAAAAGATTATGACAACAACAACATGGAAGACAAAGAGGCCACTAGAACAAAGGATACTGTGTCTGATGATACACTTTTGAAGCCATTGCCTGGTAGCGTTAAGCATTTCTACTATGACACTAACGTGTTCATCACCGGAGGCACCGGGTTCCTGGGCAAGGCTCTGCTGGAGAAGTTGTTGAGGTCCTGTGAGGGGATCAAGTGTATCTACATCCTGATGAGGCAGAAGAGGGGACTGAATGTGGAGCAGAGACACAAAGAGCTGCTGAAGAATCAGGTCAGGGTCTTCTAAATATATTTTATTATTGCTATACCAACTAACATTTGTACAACGTTGACATTTGTCGCAACAGAACTGGGCTTTCTAAGACTCGTTCTTCGGTTCAACAGCTCGGTTGTGGAATGACTTGCCGGTCTCTGTGTTACCTCTCTCCTTCAATAAGGTTCTCTTTAACACGCAGGTTCATTTCTTCCTATCCTCAAAAAGATTCTTCACAAAACATAACAAAGATAACATTATACTTTTGGTCATGAGAATCCCAAATCATATTGTATAATATCGTGAAGTTACTGCCAAAATTTGTTAACTAACAAATACACGTTTTTGAGTGAATTCTATTTTGAAGAATGATCTTCATTTTGAAGTCAGGGTTTTGGGAAATAATTTTAATATAATTTTTAAATAAAAATCATTAGAGCTTTGTTTCTTAAACAAACATGCTTATTTTTGTAAGTGCTTTTATAATATTTTTTGCCTATAATTAATAAAAAAATAAAGTTATAATGTTACAAAAAATCCACCGCTTTTAAGCCTACTTAAGGACATAAGAAGGGACCCAAATTTATTTCAGTCATAGGTAATTAAAAAATAAACATTAAAATCATCGCTCAACTCAAAAAACAAAAAAAAATGTTAGCAAGTTTTGGCAGTAACCCAACGATAAATATATTTGTTTTTGCAGATATTTGACAGGATCCGCAACAAGTGGCCCGAGAGGCTGGAAAAGATTAGGCCCGTAGAGGGGGACGTGTCGCAGGCCGACCTGGGCATGAGCCCCGAAGACAGCAAGGTGCTGCAGGAACAGGTCAACATCGTCATACACTCGGCGGCCACCATCAGGTTCATCGAGCCGCTCTCGGAGGCCCTCACGCTAAACACGCTGGGCACCAAGAGGCTGATCGAACTCTGTCACAAGATTAAGAGTTTGAAGGTATTATTGCACTTACCTACCAATAATTCATATTATTTGATGAAAGTTTGCAATTACTTCACTGCGTAATAATTATCATCATCCGATGCCCTGCTTAAAAAAATACAATAAAAATTTCATCAATTCTTTTTTTACTAATTCAGACTTCGAATTCCTTTAGAATCTGTAGATCCAGAATTTGGCTGAATTTATACGGGCTTTAAAAAGAAATTATTTAAAAAATCTTACCATTCATAAATCTTAACTTCTTTTCAATATCTTATAATAAGCCATATTCTCAAACTTCCGGTAATTGTTTTGTTTTCAGTTGCCTCCTTATTGATCCTTTTTTTAATGTCTGCTCAGAAGATTCTCATTTCACAAACTGCCTCCTGTTTTAGTTATAATGTTCTTGTTCTGTCTTGTCCTGCTGTTATTGTTATCTTTGTTCTGTCATCGCTTTGTATAAACTGTAGATTTTGTGATATATTATTAGATCTGTATTGGGTAGGGCACACTGTAGGAATAATTTTTATAACATGAACACTAATACGTAATACCGTTTTAAGTTTGTTAAATGAAATTACACTAAAATGCGCTATATAAATGCTATGTTAAAATTACTATTATTATTGTGATTTTTTACTAAATTCTTTGTAATTATTGAAATTTTTTCGATATTATATTTTTATGTAAAATTGTAAATTATCACTTGGATAGCCATGATATTTGTATTAATGTTGATTCACTCTCATGTTCCTACCATTAGGTGTATTATTGTGACAATTATACCATTAGATGGTTTCCTAGTATGTTTTATTGTGACAATTATCCTACAATTCTGTTATAAACCGCTTACACGCAGTTGATAACTCTTTTGCTAATGAAGCTGATGTTTTTAATATGCCTCTATTGAAGTATAAAGCTGTTATTTTTAAACATTTCAGCAGAGCATATTTTGAAGGAGCCACCGCTTAAAAAACGTTTATTTATTTTGTTTTTGTTTTTCTTCTCCATTGACTTCATTTGCTTTTTGTAATAGTGTGTATTCTGCTTTTTTTTGTTATGTTATCAATCTTATAATGTTTACTGTCTTTCTTTCTTTCTATATTTTATATTATTTACTAGCTGAACTACTTTGCTACTACATCCAACAGATGGCGCTGTTTTTACCTGTCGCAAGTAACATCTATATAATATTGGTATATAAAAACACATGCGTATTCGAATGCAACGTTGTGCGAAGATTTCAAAGCAATCGGTGAAGAACTTTCGATGTTTTAAGATTTTGAACAATCAAACATTTACTTTTTTATTTATATGGATACTAAGACTATCAATTCAATTAATTCTAAATAAACCAGACAAGTCATTTTGACCACCTATTTCCTGGTTGATGACATACTGGACGGTTCTTATTTAATAAAGACGAACATATCCCGAATCCCGACAACCTTTGAATTACTCTTACAACCATCGTTATAAGCGTAAATTGTTTCGTGTGCAATGTTCGAGAAAATATTAAGTTAAGCGCCAAGCCTAAGAGGGAACTCAACGCTTTGAAGCACTCGAACATATCAGAATCTCTCTTCGCATAGCCAAACACATTTTCCCCCAATGTCAACAGTCGACCAACTAACGTTTGATTGAAAAGCTGCCATCTTAGTAAATATTTTTATTTCTCAGAGCATAGTTCACGTGTCAACCGCCTACAGCAACTCGGACAAGAACAGCGAGATCCTGGAGAAGTTTTACCCGGTAGAGCACGACCCTGACTCGCTTCTGCAGTGTTCCGCCGCGCTACCCCAGGAGCTGTTAGACATAATCACGCCAAGGATACAGGTACTAGCTTCAATGACTTTATACGCTTTAATTCTTTAGAGCACATGTCTAAACACCGTCTAAATCAGCTCGAAGCTAAGGCCTAGAACTACTGACAGCCTACCTTCATAGCACCAAAGTCAGCAGTTACCGCATGGTAATATATTCTAAGAATTAGGTCGATTCGAAACTTAAATGCACTATTGTTTATAAATTCAAACCTTTGATTCACGTTTCATTCCAAACGTTAGAACTCAAAATTTTCAAGACCTTTAACCGTATATCTCACTAAGGGCTTGTCAGCATCCTTGTGCACGTAGATTGTCGATTTATTGATGGAGAGTTCGGTTCAAACAGGCGTTGAAGATGTTATATAGGTCTTCTTCGCATTCAATAAATACTGCAGTCCCGCAAGGAAAATTTCTGACTAAGAAATTGTTTTTGCTGCGCCAATGTTGTTGAGGTAACCAAAAAAACTGTCCATGATTACCTTTTTACCATAAATCCCAAAATCTCACATATTCAACGGCTTGGAGAGCTTTGAAGCGGGAGGATGCCTCTCGGGGTAAGAATAACTTACTTAATTTAAATTTTTAAGTTGACAATCATGTATGATCAGTGGCGACTCGTGACTTTTGGGTGTTCTAGAGTGCTAATATTACAAAAAAATGTATGATATCGACTTATAGGTATTTTGTATAATGATCTCATTGTATCTAAGTGAGCTGGTTTTATGACCTTCTGTGTTTTAGGGCTCCCACCCGAACACTTACACCCTGACCAAGGCCTTGGGGGAGCAAATCATTCTGAAGTACGGCGCGGGGCTGCCCATATGCATCATACGCCCTTCCATTGGTAAGTTAGTACACTTCACACACAGATATGAACATGTAACTTTTCGGTAACCAAAATTATATGCGAAATTTCAAAGGGCAATTAATTTTGGCAATCTTGTCCGGTAGTTCTTTGACAACTTTTTAAATCAAATTTATGGACAACTCTCTATTTCTCCATGTGTACCAGCATCGTTTTAATCAGACAAACGATCACGTGGATTTAGATTTATTTATTTGAATAGATCAAGGAGATCGTTTTGAAAGTAAATAATACTTAATACTGATATTAAATAAGGATTTTACTTGAAAAGCTTGAGTACTCCATCGTGGAAAACGGAGTAAGACAATTTATGAGCCCCACGAATCACCGGAGTAGAAGATACTAGCATTATCGCCCTGGATTATAAACACCTTTCAGAATTGAATCGTTGCTTGAAATGGCTTTAGACATGATATACCTGAATAGCCAGATACTTCCTCATTTTCCCTGTGCCTCATATATTTCCCTCCCCATTACCCAATAATTGGGGATGGCATAGTGGCTTCAGACGATTAGAAACAGTGGATACTCTTGTGTTGTATTCACACAAAAATAAACCACGAAATGCGTCTTAAACGTCAGCATCTTCTGTTCTCTAGGCGTCACAGGACTTTAGGGAGTGGAGAAAACTAATACTAGGAATTTTAATGAAGAATCAAGATCCTCAGTAATGAGGGATCAACTTAAGAAATAGATTTTTCTGTAAAATTTTTCATGTTTCATAATTTCATTTTTTTAATATCGCTTTATTCATTCAGAAAAACACAATTATTTGCTTAATTGAAAGGTGTATTTTAAACAAATTTGAAACATCGAATCGAAGAAATGATATCTTCATTACTTTGTTCCGTTTTTCGTGAATTATTAATAAGCCAGGCTCCCCATACTAATACCTTTGTAAAGTAGTCAGTCCAACTGGTTTGTCTGACAGCGCCTTCTCTTTCATATATAATTCATTCAATATTGGGATATCGATCCATACAGTCAAGTAATTATGTATTATTATCTATAGCTCCTCTGCTCTTGAACAAGGAAATATAAATATGTTATGATATATTTGTTTTACTTATTGGTATTGACGTCCTCAGTAATCGAGGGGTAAGGCTCTTGACTAGCAAGCCAAACGTCGCGTGTTCAAATCCCGACCTGCGCAAGTAAACTTTCGGCATGTTTCAGAGTGGAAGATACTGTTAGTATCGCCCTAGTGTAAAACCACCATTCAGAATTGAAACGTTACTAAACCCAGTCTTAAATTCTGAATAGTGTACTTACACCAGATCTGAATAGGCAGGTACTCCTCCACCTTCCTCTTCCCCATTTCCTTCCCCTCTCCACAAACTCTAGCCTCGCAACATACTCCAATTGGCTCCAAACGGTTGGGAAAGGTTGTTTCTCAGAATTTGAATAATTCGTCAAATTTCTTTTCCGTTTTTATCCATGCACTGTGAAACAAACGGCCACGATGAAACATTAAATGTTCGTTATTCTGTGAAACAACCCGTCCTTAGAGTCAGTTACAACCGAATTTAGTGTTTTTGATTATTTACAGGTACCTACTTGCCTAACTTTCCGGCAGAGGAAATTATCTTTACATTTTAAAGTCTAAGGGATGTAAAATAAAACCCAGTAAAATTGACTCAATGTTCGATTATTATTATTGACTTCCTGGTATAAATCATTTTAGAGTCTAAGGGATGTAAAATTAATCCTTGTAAAATTGACTCAATGTTCGATTATTATTATTGACTTCCTGGTATAAATCATTTTAGAATCTAAGGGATGTGAAATTGACTAAAAGTTCGATTATTATTATTGACTTCCTAGTATAAGTGGTTTTAGTAATTTTCAAATGCTTTTTTTCCAGTTACTGCTGCTTACAAAGAACCTTATCCTGGATGGATAGACAATCTCTTTGGAGTAACTGGTAAAAACAACTTTATTTTCTAATGAGCTAATTTCTATTGAATAGACGAAGTATTTTATAAGAAAGTGCCTAATAATTTCATAATCTCGTAAAATCTCTTTAGGTAGTTCCTGGGATATTTCTATTAAGGCCGCATAGTAAGTGTTCAAAGATGGTTTGAAATGGAGATATGTAAATACGAATGTTAGAGGGAGCGCGCTAATATTAAAAAAACGATATAATTAAGCGAAAATCGTGCAAATATTGAATAAAACACGACTCCTTTGAAATATAATAAGGCCTCAGCACGGGTAAGCCACCCAGTGAGGCCAAAACTTTGAAATGTTTAAAAATATTGTACCAAATAAAAAATATATATACATATATAGCAAAACATCTCTCCACAAATGCTTTAGTTGCATTTAAAGATACACTTTTCATGCCTATAAAATATTAAGTAACGGAACTAAACATGTTTTAAATAAGTTTCGGAGTTTATTAGCTACTGAGGGAATTTCATGTAATTAACGTTTCGGAATAAAAAATGTATGGATATTATCTTCAAAAAAGGCGTACCTATATTTTTTTTGGAACTTAGAAACTTAAAGAGTTGACGAGAAACATGTTATAAATCGGTATAAATTGGGTATGCGGGGACTTAAGGCGAAGCTTAATGCCAAATCACTATTTTGATTAATCTTTATAACGGATTGGTGTACATTATGAATACCAAAACATATGCTTTAGATAAATTGAAGGTTTTCCTATCGTTTCGCTTGAGTAAAATACAAAATAAAAAATTAATTACTCAATAAGAAACATAAATGTAAACTTCTAAAAAAAATTCTTTTTCAACAGAAATGTATGAACGCATAAAGGAAACAACTTTTTAATAATGTAGTATTATAGTTAAGATTATCTGTGACAGTTTCAAGTGATTAACTTTTTTGCTTTCTAATAAAATTATTTAAAAAATAAATAAAAACCAGTTTTGTGCTTGAAATCGAACGTTTCTAGACTCCGTATGTTAAGCGATTTTAATACCTACAAAATGAGGAATACCAAGAATTTAATTTACACATTTTTGTCGTGTAGCTTCCTCTTAAGGCGATGCACCATGTCGTGTAACATTTGTGATCGGGCTGCTAACAACAACACTCCTTATGCAGATGGCGATAAGGTTTATATTTCCGCTTAACGCAGTCGCCTGTTTTGATTTATGCAAGAAAAAACATCGCCAAAAAGGGTATTGTTCTAAAGAACGTAATTTTCCACATTATATAATATATAAAACCGTAACCGAACAAATGGTTCGTAAGTAGGAGAATTAGAACTTTAAAGCGGTTTTTATATTTCCAAGTCCAAGATGTGTTCTATTAACAGTACTTAATTTAAGCATCTAAAATATTTCTAACGTGTAGACTGTGATAGAAAATGGGAGGGACTAGAAGATCCGTTGGTAGTGCGTCTGAGTTTCTAGAAAGCTTTACGTAATCGAATAAGTTCAATGGAATGGACATACTATTAACCTAACAATTGTTTGTTTGCAGGAATACTTATGGAGATTTCTCGTGGCACTATCAGAAGCGCCATCTGCCGGGAACAAGGCATCATGGACCTGGTGCCGGTGGACATTGCCGTCAACTCCTGCATAACGGCTGCCTGGAATCATACCAAATACAAGTAACACCGTCATTCCTTCAATATAACTTACTGTTCAATTTTGTAAGACCTTCTGTATTAATATAACAAAGACATGATGTTGTGGTATTGGATTACTCCGAGCATTCATGTATGTGATCTGAAAGTCATTCCGGTAAGGTTTAATCAAAAAAATTACCCCTATTTAAAAAAGGCATCACTATATAGATAAGAAAGCCGACACACAGAAAATTATTGCGAGATTCCGGGGTAGAAAAAATATCTTTACAAAGAACTGCAAATTCACACGATTGACTGAAATGGCTCCACCTTTTATTGAGATCTAAAAAGCCGCAAGTAACCATCCTTTCTTTAGACTGTAGACAATTTTTCTCAAAGCAACGTTAAAAGAAGTAGCCTTGGTTTGGTTACGCATAAACCCAAGGAGATCTCAACAATGGCGCCCAACGTGGGGCAAAAAAATACTTAAGGCGACACAATCTAGCAACATACACATTTTAATGAATTACGGCGAATTCTTAATTGTAATATATTTATTTCAAAGCGATTCTTACGGATTCAAATTATTTATATTTAAGATTAATAAAAAAGTACCTTGCCATTAAAATAGTTTACGCAAAACGGTTTGAAAAATTTATAAAATGTTTTTCAACTGTAATATTTTCGGTAAGCACCAGATTTTATTTTTCTAGATGATGAATTAGTAACTTTGCAAGGCATTCATTTTGAATCATCTGAGATTTTAGTAATACGTTTATCAGATGTAATTTAAATAAACGCCGCGTAAAGATCTATTTTTTTAGACCTGCTTGGGCAAATTCGACCGTAGATCCATCCAATACGCCGATCCGCGCACCGAATATTTTTTTAACACGCCTTCTTCACTTACTTCGTTAAGGTTCCCACATTGTTCTAGAGTGTTTGCTAGGGAAATTTCGACCCTAGGACCGTCTACTACACCGGGGCCGCTTTCTTTTTTTTTATTTTTTTTTTATTGAATAAATAGTTAATACATATCATCAAACAAGTCCTGCTAAGCCAATGGAATTGGCTTGTCAACAGGTGCTTAAAGTTTAGTTTCATATAAATTTTTACAAGTTATAATTTACATCTTATATCTACAGAATCAACAATTTTTTCATACAATTTTTCATACATATTAAAGTAAATTTTTTTTTTCCGATAGCCAATTTTTCACCATATATTTAACCTTATTCTTACTCTAACATTGCTTTATAGTGTCAGGTAATAAATTAAATATCTTCTGTATGTTGTATTCAAACGTTCTCTATCCGTATTTATTATTAAATTTCGGAACTATTAACCCGTCATTGTGCGTTAATCTAGTACTGTATTTATGTTCTATTTTTTCTTTATGCTGCTGGGTAAATATATACTGAATTATGATTTTTTGCCATAGAATAGCCTTAACAGGTAAAATTTTGGCACTCTGAAACAGCAACGGTGTATTATGTCTCTGTTTAAAAATATTAGGGACGACTAGTAATTTTACAATTGCGTTTTGTACAACTTGGACTTGTTTCAGATTGGTTTTAGTAGTATTTCCCCATATGGTTAATTCATATCTTATAATAGATTCTGCCATTGACATATAAATTATTTTAAGTGTTTCAATTGATAGGAAAAAAATTAATGTATACATTCTGCCAGCAATTGATCTGAGTCTTTTACAGGTTTTTTTAATATGTTTGTCCCATTTGAAAAAGCAATCTACTGTAACACCAAGATAGACATATTCCGTAACTAATTCTAAGCTTCACATTTACAATTAGTCGGGATATTTTTATGGATGCAATTAAAATTATGAGAAATAATATTAGGATTAAATTGAAATCTGGCATTAGGTGATCTTATATGCATTACTTTGGTTTTTTTTAGCATTTATTAATAGTCCTGCATCATGTGACCATTTACAAAGTTCATTAAAGTCAATTTGCATGAGTTCAATTGCAATTTTTAGATCTTTATTTGATATGACCAATGCCGTATCATCTGCGAATACAAAATGTTTAACAAAAGATAAAAGTTTTTTCACTATAGTTACATAAATTATATATAGTGTAGGTACCAATATGGAACCTTGTGGAACTCCTGCAGATACATTCTTTGTTTTATTAAAAGTATTATTTATTTTAGTACATATTTTTCTATTTCTAAGATAATCTTTTAATAAATTTAACACATTTCCTCTTATTCCATTTTTTTCTAAGGTTTCTGACAGTTTTTTAGAGTTAATTGTGTCAAAAGCTTTAGAGTTATCGATAAATAACACAAATAACGTGTAATTTATTATTTAATTGATTATTTATGTAATTGGAAAAATCTTGCAGTAGTTTTTCAGTATTTTTTTTTCTTTGAAAGCCATTTTGATTTGGATCTATGATAGCGAATTTTTCAATGTAATCATTTAATTTATTTGATAAAAATTTTTCGAGAATTTATTCTAATGCAGGTAGTAATACTAATAGGCCTATAATTTCCCAGTTCAAAGTGTTTTCCACCTTTAAATATTGGCCTAGAAATGCTACATTTAAGTGCTTGTGGAATTTTTGCTTGCTTTATTATATTATTGATTAAATGAGTAATTATTGACCCAAGAGTTTTTATATTTCTTTTTAAATCAAACATTCTTATATTGACAATACCTGTGCTTTTAGAGTTTTTCACATTTTTAACAATGTTTTCAATATGTGCTTTGTGATTGCATTTATGTAACATGTTGCTGATGCTATCCGAGAAGTAATTCACAAAATCATTTGACACAGAATCCTCAGTTCTATCTTTTAACATATATCGTGTTATTGTTTCATCACAATCGTTTTATAATTTATTATTATAGTAGTTAGTTTTATCTTTATTTATAAGTTTATTGACAAGGTTTCGTGATTTTTTGTATTCTGTTTCATATGTTTTGTTTGTTGGTGTACTTTTCCATTTTTTTATATTATTTATCCCTTTTATTTATATGACCTAATAATTCACTGCTTACCCATTCATTTATTGCATAAGGTCGTGTTTTCGGTTTTTGCACTATCGTTTTAGAACTACTCTTGTAAAATTTATTAAATAAAGATTTTATTTTGTTCATATAATGAAATACAATCCTTCTCCTCTATAAGTTTACTCCAGTTATAATCTCTGATATATCTATCAATATCCTTTTGTGAGATGATTTGAATGTACTTATTTGCAAAGACTACCTTACGTTTATGAGATTTTATATTAAAAGCAGTGATAAAATGATCGGCAATATTATTTTCACAGACGCAAGCAGTTATTTTCTTGCCTCTAAATTTGGCAAATATATGGTCAATACACGTGCGAGTAATTTGTCCATTTAATACAGCTTCTCTGGTTACTACATTGATGCATTTAGTTAAATAATGGTTAGTAAGTAAGTTTTCATATGAAGTTACAATATTATCTTGTTCATCAAGCAAATTTAGATTTATATCTCCAAGTAAGATAATATTTTCCTTACTATTAATTGTCTCAAGATATGATGATAATTCCTTCAGAAATGAAGATTTACTCAAATTAGGAGGTATATAGATAGCTATTATATTGACTTTAGTTTTGTCCTGGAGTATGAGCTTTCCTGTTATATTTTCAAAATGTATTGATTGTAGTGTTTTTAGTCTAAATTCAAATTTGTTTCTTATATACAATATAATACCTCCTCCTTCACTGACGTCGTTAAGATTACCATTTTATTTTAGTGTTTTGCGTCATCTTATTGGAATCCAGCTAAAGATAGATGCGATTTATTCTAGGAGAAGCGAGCCGCTGATCTACAACTGCACCTCGGGAGGCACGAACCCGCTGACCTGGTACGAGTTCTCGCAGTTTGCCGTGGAGCACGCGCGCGAGTCCCCTACCAAGTACGTGATGATGTACCCCAACTTCCACTACACCACTAATCGCCTGGCCAATCTGTTCTGGGAACTCACCACGCACTACCTGCCCAGCATCGTATTCGACATCATCATGAAGGCGCAGGGAAAGAAACCCATGTAAGTTAAACAGACTGCACATCTCGATAAAGCCCAACTCACTTTCATCGTTTCCAGCCAACATACAATCGTACTTTATAATGTGACATTCTTGGTTAGGTAATATTTGCAGGAAAAATCGAGGACGCGTTTCGCTTTCCCGCCCTGTTTTATTAATAAGGACAAAATAACACTACATGATATATGTTTATAATTAAATTCATATGTTACTTTGTTGTAGTATTAATTTCTTATAATTTAATTATAATATGTAAATTACATCCTCAGCACGGGAGATCCCAGTGAGGATATCATTATCTCTATATGTTACTAAGAAAAGAAGACAATAAATCATTACTATTATTAATTATTAAAAAAAAACATATTGCCCAACCAAATTAGCAAAATGAAATTTAAAATAAAGAAATAAAAATATACCAAAAAAGCGTAAAATACATGTTCCACGAGGTAGAACCTACAAACAAGCTGTCATGTAACAGCTTTGTATGTTTTTATACCTGTTTTTGTAAAAACTCAATAATATTCATGCACTTATGTTTGAACAAATAAAAATTTTAAAAACCTTTTTTTTGCAGTATGATGAAACTGGCAAGACGCTTCAAGATGGCCACACTGACCGGCGAGTTCTTCGCCATGAACCAGTTTACCTTCAACATCGATAACACGAAGACCCTGTTGAAGGATCTGGAGCAGTTCGACGAGAACACCGAGTTCCTTTGCGACGTGAGGCCGGTGGATTGGAATGCCTACCTGGGCTGCTATCTCATGGGAATCAGGAAGTTCATCTTGAAGGACTCCATGGACTCGATGCCGGGCGCCAAGCGAAAAGTTCAAAGGTACCAACTCAATAAGACGACACAATACCCTAAAATAAAGTACCAACTCAATAAGACGACACAATACCTTAAAATAAAGTACCAACTCAATAAGACGACACAATACCCTAAAATAAAGTACCAACTCAATAAGACGACACAATACCCTAAAATAAAGGCAGAATCTTAAGCCCCCGCATACACAATTTTTACCGATTTATAACAAGTTTCTCGTTAACTCTTTTTAAGTTCCATTCACATTTGTTATGCCGAAACGGTACATATATGAAATTCCATCGATAGAAAAAAATCTCAAAGTAAGCTCCGAAAATTATTAAAAACACGTTTTGTTCTGTACGAAAAATTGCATGGTGTATCTTTAAATGCAACTAAAGCTTTTCCCTTTCAAACCATTTTTGAACGCTTACTACGGGGCCTTAATGACGTAAGTAATCGGGGCGTATTGGACGTACCTATGTACGGTCGAATTTGTACTGGCAGGCCTAGAAAAAATATCTTTTCGTGTGGTTGGTTGTAATTAATTCTGAAAAGCGTGTTACTTAAATCTCGGATGTTTCTAATTTAACCCTAGAGTTACTAATTCATCGCCAAAAAATAAAATCTGGTGCTTATCGTTAGCTTTAAAGTTGGAAAACGTTTAACAAAATTTTCAAACCACTTTACATAAATTACTGTACTGTTAGGATACTGTTTTTAGTATTTTTATTATCAAAATGTGTTTACGAAATTCAAACAGGATGGATATCTACGATGTCAGGCGAGTGTAAATGAGCTAGGCTATTGGGCTAAATGGAACATTTTTCCATTCAAACTTATTCGAATTTCCTTCCATGCCTTCTTCTATCCTATACAGGGGCGGCCGGTGGTCAAAATATGTGGGGGTTCACCGGATTTAAGTCAGAAAATAAATTAAATAAAGGTACATACGTATTTATAAAGAAGTTCTATTCTCCGCTCATTTTGTTTAGCGAAGACCTCTATGATTCTCGTGTTGAAATCAGGCATAGACTGAATAAACCTTTTTTCAATGCTTAACACTGATATTGCGTTCAGTCTGTCCGGGCTCAACGTGTTTAAAAAGGATTTTATTCTTTTTAAGGTTGAGAAACATCTTTAGCTTTCAACTGAGGTCATCCCAAAGGTCATGAATGGTGAACACACGTTTTAGTAATTTCACAGTCTCGGAAAAGTCTTCTAATAAACAAGTACTATAAAAAAGTTGTAAAATTGATAAAGCGCCGTTAGTTTTTTTATTTATTGTTTTTGTGTTTAATTCGTAGAACTCCATTTAATTTTTTTTATAAATTTAATTTAGATTAAATTTGATAATATTATTATTAAGTTCTGCAAGTGTTTTAGTTTTTTATTATTGTGACAGCTGTTTCGGCTTACAAGGACAGTTTGAAAATGGCCTTGTAAGCCGAAACAGCTCTCACAATAATAAAAAACTAAAACACTTGTAGAACTTAATAATAATATTATCAAATTTAATCTAAATTAAATTTATAAAAAAAAAATAAAAAAATAAAAAAATAATAAAAAAATAAAAAAAAAAAAGCACCGTTAGCTTTTGAAAAATCGTCGCGGGCGTAAATTGCACAGAGTTCACCTTTTTACTGAAGTTTATTTAGGAAGTCATATGTTTTAAGCTTCACATTGAAATCATGTTCTGGGAAATTTGACCTGTATCGATTTTTATTAACTAGCTCATTATGGTGTTTAACTTAGGCACGGTAGACTGAATCCAATTGCATTCTTATGTCAACTTTTCCTAAAACCTTTAAGCCCAAAATTTTTTGTAAGTGTAAATGACAAGAATTATGTTTTTTGATTTTTTCAGAAAGGTGAGTTACATAAGTAACACCGCTGATTGTCCAAACTGAATCAACATCGTAAATTAAATACGGAAAACAAAATAGACTATTCAATTGATCACATCCACAGAGCCACGAAGCTTTGTTATACATTGTTTTGTTAAATGATCGAGTAAACTTCTTCGATCCAGATTTGCACTCTTGTTTTATTATCAGTTCAGGTTTAGGTGAACCGGCATTTTTTTATTTTCACTTTGTTTTCAAATCTCGACCTATCGTTCTTAATGTATTCCACATTCAAACTCATTCCTACTTTATACGTTGAACAAACACTTAGGACGGGTTGTTTCGGAGAATTTGAACAATTCATCAAATTTCAACGTTCATTTTCAAGATCTGTGAAAGATTTTTTCAAGTTCTGTTTTTATTTCAGTTTTGTCAAGCAACTAGCCTACAATGATATAATAACAGAACTTGAATAGGACTTTCACAGAACCCGAAAATGAACGTTGAAATTTGATGAATTGTTCAAATTCTCCGAAACAACCCGTCCTAAGTAATCATAAATTAGTATAACCTGCAATTGATATGCCTTATTAATAATTGATATACAAGATCGATATAACCTGCAATTAAACTTCAACACTTTCGCAGAGTAAGAAATGTTTTAAATGCAACAGACAATGCCCGGCAACAGCGAGTACTGACTGAACTGATAATAAGTAATCTGACCATCACTCATTTCTTAATGACAAGTTTTATCTTGTATGCTTGTGTCGAAGAAGCGGAACATTCGCTGAAAAATAGCAGATGGTAAATTGAAACCACGATTTCGACAATAATATCAAACATACGCGCAGGGACCGCGGAAGTACTCTATGACGGGGGGGGGGGGGAACTTGTTTAGTCACCCTCTTCCTTCTCCTCTCCAGTCAATCAACTAGTTATAAATAAACAAAACGGAGATGACTAGGTCAATCAAATAACAGGTTCAGTGACTTTTTTTTAAAAATATTCCTTTATTGCATTCATTGAACGATACCAAAAACGTTGCGTCTCTCAGCCGTCTTTGAAGCAAATTCCCTAAGAATTTCATTTAAATCTAAACTAAATGTTTCCGCCTTATGCACGTGCAGTATTGCTAGATAAGTAAGTCTTCTCTGCTTCATTGGTAGTCGGAGGAATGTTCCGATGCGTCGGAGGGCACTCAGAGACCTTTCACACGACGTAGACGTAGCTGGCACGGTGAGGAGCAAGACTACTAACTTTTCTTCTTTATTAATCATTGCTCTTGAAACTTTAGGTGGATTAGCCAGTTCTCTTGCGTACTCTCGGACAGTCTTCACGTGAGGTATTGCTTTCTTAGCTATCTTCATTTTCAGTGCTAGTGAGTCAATATCAAAATCAGTTGCGTGAACGCCTAATTCGACCTGGATGTCGCTTGCTGATAATTCCTTTGAACGGTTAAGTAGAACAGATTCGAGCTGTGCGAGGCGATTCATTCCAGACTGTTCAAACCTTCTTTCCAACTCGTTTTTAGACCAGTCTAACACTGATATAAATTTTTGGCGGAGACTTTCCCTAGGCGACAACTGCACAGCTGGAGCTCTGCCACTGAAGCGTTTTGGAGGGGCTCGAGCACGGGACATAGTAGGCATAGTGAGTTCCATATTTATATTTTGATCGGTATTAGCCTCCATATCTGTCCATATGCGATTGAAATTGTGTTCACTCATCGAGTTGTACACATTCCACAATGACCGCGCAGATTGTTGCGCACAATTTTTCTTGTATACAACAAACACTTTTTCATTTATGAAAAAAGCACTGTGAAGGATACAGATAATCATTACCAGCACAAATAATCCTTCTTTACCCAAGATAGTAAAATTGGAGGGGGCGCGGCCCCCCCCCCCATTTGTTTTTAGGGGGCATTTGGCCCCCTCTGCCCCCCACTTCCGCGGTCGCTGCATACGCGTTTTAGTTTAACTTTCTTCTGAATAAACCGTTCCTTCTGATGTGGTGGTAAAACCACGAACGCCGTCCTTGATATGGTATTATTTGCAAAGAATGCGACTGTTCCACAGAATATGCGACAAAGCAGTTAAATTTTGGATCGCAATCGAAAACGAACTGCTACGAACATAGGCACAAGTCAAAGTCGGTCTGCAAGTTAAGTGCGCTTAATAAGTAGGTACCTTTTGAATGAGATATTATAACCGAACCGAGTTTCGTATTGTGATTAGCCATGTCGGAAATCTTGTTGGTTGTTCGGCGCTCGGGAGCACATATTAGCTGGCCGCCACTGATCCTATATATACTATCACACAATTCAAACCCACACCGTTTTCGTTTCTTCTAAAGTACTTACTACAGTCCATGTTCAGATGGAAAATTTGTTGTATTATTTCTTGACTTACTTGCTAGTTGGGAACGGCTCAAGTGCGTTGTGTGGCGTGTCTCTATGAAGCTATTGATGAACGTAAGTACGTTCACAGCCATAGTATTTGAAAGAGAAAGTACGAAAACAGTGTCCAATATAGTTGTAAATTATGACTATTTGGAGGAAATTGTTGAATTTGTGTTTTTTTGGGTAATATGTTTACGACAGATGGACAGACTAATAGGGATATTGAAAGAAAGGTAATTGCAGAACGTGATTGAAAAAATGTGAAAAGAAGCGAAGCTAGCAGTCCATAATGGAGTACTGATCCTAATCCTGATGTACAGCGGTAAGGCATATAACTAGCAGAGAAAGAATGAAAGTAGACTGAAACGAAATGCTTTAGTAATGAGATCTCTGTGGCGTATGTGTGGTAAAACAATGTGGAATGAATTTTTCAGGTGGATTTCCTATTGGTATTTATTAATTTTATTTATTTATCTAGAATTAACGGCACACTAGCCATTTACATACATGATAGTTATTGACAGTCAAATATAGAAAGAGGAAAAATTGTGTAATTATATAAGGAAACAAGACAAAAGAAAAAAAGTATTCATTAGAACAAAAAGTTGTGAAAGAAATGAAGAAGAAACAAAAACTTGTTATGCGAAGTTCTTTAAAATATGTACTGATAAAATGTTTAATTAGTACATACTTCAATAGAGGCATATTGAAAACATCAGCTAAATATCAGTGGTGTCTAATCTATTTACAGAGTTTTATCCTGAAATCGTAGTAAAACTTTTCACAATAATACATACCAGACCTTGATATAATGATAGGAACATGAAAGTGGATGAACATATAACTATGGCAGCCCTGAGATGGATCTCAACAGCCAGGAGAACTGGCATTATGAACTTACTCTACCACGATGATTAAATAAATGTGTTTTTTCTTATTAGATTATACTGGATTCACCGCTTCATACAAATCACCACAGGCTACTACGCCATGAAGATGCTATTCCGGATGAGATAGAACCCACAGACATAAGCAGAGGAGAAACAATCGACGATTATTCACATGCAAAGAAAGAAAGCAAACACTCCTTCGGGACAAAGGAAATATAAATAGTTTATATTTCCATTGTCCTGGGGAAGGTTGAGTGCAACCGAAACCGGTCGACCTATATATCTCAAATAAATTGGTTTGAAACAAACTTTAAAAAAAATCTTTTGTTAATATGTCGTTTTATATTTTCAACACTAAGAAGAAATAATTGTTAAATTGGAAAATTTACGGAAAATATAATTATAGAATGTCATGGCCAATAGTTGTCGTATAACCGTCGTATAACCCAGGAGGGTTATCGTCCACCCTGATGGTGAATACTACAAGGTTGTCTGAAACGTTTGCCCAAGAAGGAAGTGGAGCAAAATGTGGTCCAGAACCCTAAAAGACAGCTTTAATAAATAATGATGTATTGTCTTATTTGCATGGGTGTTGTTAACTTGGTGGATGTTTAGAACTCCTTTAGTCAGAAGAATGAGCTACAAACATGCTGCCTTACCCAGGGCCGTATTTAAGATCTAAAGACGCAACTTTTAATGTTATTTATTTATTATTTTAAATTCTCTACATTTTGTAGAGAATTTCACTCCACCGCTAATTTAGAAGTTAGTGAAATGACGAGATAAAAATAAAAAGAATAATAATTGATATTCAACAAGATTTATTATCATAAGAAGCGATTACTTTGTGGTTAGACATTATATTTTTTAAAATAAAACAAACACTTTGTATTTAACCACGAATATTTATTATTTTACACATCGACCGGTTTCGCTTAGACCAAGCTTCATCAGGATATAATAATAACTAGTTATGTAAAAAACGATGTGTAAAATAATAAATATTCGTGGTTAAATACAAAGTGTTTGTTTTATTTAAAAAAAAAGATTTATTATCATTTATCGCTATTAATAACAACTACCTTAAAA
Source organism: Hesperophylax magnus (assembly GCA_026573805.1). Classification (NCBI taxonomy): domain Eukaryota; kingdom Metazoa; phylum Arthropoda; class Insecta; order Trichoptera; family Limnephilidae; genus Hesperophylax; species Hesperophylax magnus. The sequence goes on along the minus strand of JAIUSX010000184.1, from coordinate 1,915,727 downwards.
ATAACACAAAGTTGAGATTCATGTCTATGTTCCCAAATATGCAAAAATCAATAGCTTAGTGGCTAATTAAATTGCGCCTACACATGATAATGATGAAGCTACTTATAATATCTTCAGTTTGTGGTGCGGGCCTCTTTGTGGTGCAGGCCCATAGGCTTCTGGTAAATACGGCCCTGGCCTGATCGTTATTCTTAAATTGTAATAATAAATTCAGCAAGGTTTGTCTATCATTTAACACAAATAATTTGTGTTTCGTTTGGTTTTGGCAAATTCATCGAGGAATTTATCGTTTTCATTAGAGGTGCGTGTAAGATTCAAAGTGCTATTTTAGAAAAATCTACCAAAAGTTTTAAATATTCTACGTAAACATATGGATGGTTCAAAATAATATGGCAGGACTATTCAGTGACTTTAATACGCGCCTGTTAACATCAACATGTGTCATTTCATGAATAAAAGGAGCAGAAAATGACTTATTAATTGAATCCAAGTCTATACACGTTAAATAGAGTATTGAACGAAAACAATGACATGTTTTGAAGGATTTTGTGTCCTAGTTTATCGTCTTGGCACAGTTCCCGCTAAGCAAACACGGAAAAAGTAAGCTGTAATATGGCATGAAGGGATTATGACCAGGTTTTCCAGCTTAACACACATCCCGACATCATGTCAGGTCTCTACGAGTACATACGTGAAGGGTTGTGACTGTTTTCTCCGTGATTGTGTACCGGGTCCCGAAAGCTTATGGCTTACGAGGTAAACGGAAGCTTTAACACAGCATTAAGGGGATGTTACCGGGTCTACTAGCTTACCACAAATCCCAGCGTCTTGTCGTCAAGTCTATAGACGTAAACGAAAGTAATGGCGAGCCATGAAAGGTTGGGGCTGTCTTAGTTTCTAAGAAAGCTTGTCACTACGTCTGTAGACGTACAGAATTGTTATTTTTTATTGTGTGAGTTCGTACAACTCTTTGATGTTTAAAATATAGTTATAAGATAATCATTGAAAGTGCCTTTAAAATAGTTTTATGTCTGTAAAATGCCTTTTCACAGCCAACAAGTTGAATGTCAGAAGTATTTTAATAATGTGTGTAGCAAACTGTTTTCTCCTTTTTTATTAATAAAACGTATGTACATACAATTCAGGTTTGACAATTGATTGTTTTATACTCTTCTTCCATTAGAAGCACTATGCCTGTGGATGGAAGAGGAGTGTACATTTGCAAAAAAAAACATTATAACTATATAAAATTATGGTACATGCATAATTATGAGAAGTGGTAAATAAATTTTTATTAGAATTAAGTTTTTTTAAAAAACTGGTTACATCATAATCATGTTTGTGAATTTAATAGAATACATATTTAACTATTTAGAAAGGTAAGTCGATTGATAAGTTTCCGCTGAATATATATGAAATTTTCTAATTCTCTCTCGATTATATTGCGTTTGAAGATGAAGACTTTTACGTAATCTGTTTTAGGTCAAGAGATGATCAATTTATTATTTGATTCTTTTTGCACTCCATATAATACATAATGTACATCGAGGGCCGGTCCAGTACGGGCGCAATTGGAGCTTTCCCCCCCGGGTGCCTAATTGCCAAAGCGCCTGTGATGATTCTAATACTCACATGAATGAACGAGACGAACGTGCTCCAAAAAATTTTTTTGTTTAGACTGGGAGAAGATTTATTGACAGGCAGGTTTTATAAGTAAACACGTTCCCACGGGAAGGTGGAAAGAAGAGATCGCAGGAAGACAGTCGGGTTTTGAACTTGGATAGGTTGACAGCTCCGAGAAATCGATACAAATCAGAAGTGTTGTGTGAAATTACAGTTAATTAGTGAATTCAGATGGGGTGTTAGAAAGCTTTGTTGATTATTGAATTAAAGTGAAATATCATTGAACCGGTGTTTGTGTGAAGTGAAAGTGGTTGTACTCAATGAGGATAGAAATAATTGGATAATTTGTAGAGCGCTGTTTTGTGAAAAAATCACCTCAGGGGCGCAAGGTGTTGTGCGATCGTGATTGTGTTTTAAAGTTGTGTTGATTTAAGCGTGATTTCGTATACAGTTCGAACTAGATTGCTTGTCTTAAAAGCATGGAAATAATAATGATAATGATTGCGTTTAAAACAGAGTGAACGTATTTAAAGGCAGGAAGTGTTTGATCGGATTATAGAGGAATTAACGATTGGCGAGATGGCGTTCTACCCACGGAGACCGCAAACCAGAGAATCAAACAAATCATAAAACTCGGGTTGGAATCCTGACAGAGATTAGGGAGGTACAATTGTATTTACAGAATTATTTAATAACCATTTTATAGGCGTAGGGAGGGGACCAAAATTGAACAAATTGCAAGGATTTCGCTAAAAGGAGGATGGAATGCCGGTAGGGAGGAGACCGTAAAATTAAACTGATTTAGCTATTTAGTGTGTAACCAGGTAGATTTCACGCTGAGAGTGGGAGATGGCTAACTGGGTGAGTTTTTTTATATTATTTATCAAATTTCAGAGGACCCTTAAGGACGGATGCAACAGAACAACAGAAACAAAGTTTACAGCCCCTGCCGCCCAAGTAATGTTTCAAAAGGGAATGTGTCAAGCAGATTATCTATCAGCTGAAAAGGGGAGACGGGCCAATGACCTTTTCATATGTAGGCCGATAATATTTGTTTTAGGGGAATAATAATAATAATGATTGGATGACTTGTATGGCGCCGTTTTTGTGCAAAATCACCTCAAGGGCGCTTCGGACCGAGGGTCATATTGAGAATTTACCTACTGCCGTTCTGCTATTTTTTTTTTAAACTTTACGAATCAAATCGTGGCGTTGTCCCTGATAGGTATTGAATAGCCGACGAAAACATTAAATACTTATTACAAATTAGGCCATCCAATATAAACTCGCAGTATATAAAAAAAACACCTACCTACAGAGTACCTATCAAAACACTGGCGTACCATTTAAAACGGCGATCACCACCAGCCGGGACAAGGCGCGGTGTACAGTCAGTCGAAGGGGGAGTTTTGCTAGCGTATGACCGCCCGAATAGAAAGCGATCGGATGCAACCAGACAGAACAAAAATGAATACTTTTCATCTGTTATTTAACTTTCTAATTTAATACCTTTTATCAATTGTTTGACTTTCTAATTTACAAATTGCAATACACAGGAACAAATCTAGAGTCAAAAGGGGGAGATGGTAATCTCCGAAATAAAACTACCATCCGAGCATTTTTCTCAACAGGTTCCTTTCGAGAGGTAGGCAGCCTCTTTAAATTAAATGCTAAAAATCAAACCAATTGTCCGTTTATACCTACCTGAGAGGATAGGTATTCAATAGAAGTTACCCATACCTAATACACGAGGATGCTAGTATCCTCATGAAATAATTACTGGAACCAAATATTAAAATACAGACAGTCCTCATCCTAAATTTGGCATTTCGAGTAAACCTTACATATATCTCACATGATAATTGGCTGAATGGGTAGGCACACAACCTATCGATAGAAGCGGGCTAAATGTCGACAAGATCGTCGTGTGTTATCTATGTTATTGACCTAGAAAGGGATGTAAATTCCCGACGACGAGGAATTTACAGCGTTTTCTAGAGGTGGCATGTAACTTAGGACCTTACGTGTCACATTTTCGCGACTAGATTCGTGACAAGGGATGTCATGGTTTTCCCCTTCTACAATCAGTAAAGTAGATTTTCCTGGAGGTGCATTGAGGTTGGGGCATTTCTGAAATTGGTGAGGAGACCTGGTTTTCTTTATTCTGGCGTGACGGTTGCCAATTTGGAACAAGGGGAGACCCGGCCGGTTCGGATATCCAGACACGCAGATATAGATCGCCTTGTTCAAATTATCATCCATTGGTTTTGTTTGGTAAAGAGGAGGAGCCAACTTTTGCTTGAACAAATTCATTCCCGTTCCTCTCCCTTCCCTCCCAAAATATATACATGGATGGCGCCGACAACTAACACCATAAATTTATCGTATGTTTATCACATATATAAAATCTAACACTTTATTATACTCACATTACCCTATGACAGGTAGAATCACGTAGCTAGTTGAAGAGCAGGCGACTCAGAAAAATAAGGTTTATGAAATGGCTTTAAAACACAGCGGTAATGGATTCAACTCACTCTATCTCAAAAGAACCGAGGGGTACCACACACATACAAAGATAACTAGGTTTCTATACCGAGAAACAAAAAAACCAACACAACGTTCGGTGAAACCTTTTTATACTGAACCGTCACGTGAAATGATTACGTTCAAGGCCGTAAACCACGTAGACAAATTATGATGCACACAGTTGAAGGGGTGTGTAATAAAGAGAGGAGCAAAGGCTTGTACAGACGGCAGGGAGGATATTCCTACCCCGGATATATACATAATCAAAGCCTTATGGAAAAGTTACCTATGGGACTTAAAGAAAATTTATCGTAGAAAGAGAAGTTTGAAAAGTTTGAAAAGTGCAGATCGTTACACGCCTAGTAGCTAACACATCGCCCTTGCGATTATTTTTCATAAAAAAATGACGCTACACAAAAAAAAACAAATCATCCAAATATTATTGATTACATTGTCTTAGGTAATCACCTACCCTACTTGATTACCTAGGACAATGTAATCATTTTCTTAGGTAATCACCTACCTTACATGATTATCTAGGACAATGTAATGCGCCCCTGAGGTGATAACTCACAAAAGCGGGGCTATATAAACTGTCCAATATTATTAATATTATTGTCTTAGGTAATCACATACCCTACGGCCGAGGCGTCTACTGGCTTTGGCGCCGTTTGGCTAAGGGCCGGCCCTGCATATATCGATAAAATCCTTTAATCTACGGTTATTATCAGAATTACAATCATTACATCACTAGAGTTCAGATTAAGTTTTACACTTTACACAGAGGTTATGTTATTAAATTATTACGTCACTGGGTTTTTTCTACCGACCCCATCAGTCTCGCTCTAAAACTGAGTATCATCTTCATGAACAAGTAGCCGCTGATAAACTTCATGAACAGGTCGAGCCAATATAATCTGTAACAAATTGAAAAAATAATAATCAACAATAATATGATGAAAAGTGTTTTATGAATGGAGAATAGTTTTAGCGTGGATCTACAAATTATACTATGAAAAAATAATATTTAAAACCTTACACTAAATGTCAACAAAACGAAATACTTAACATCTTCTATAATGGCCAGAAGACAACCAGCTCAGGATTATGCTCTCAAAATACATGATTGTCAAGGAAAAAACTTAACGCAATCATGTCACTGCCCCACCATAACACACTCCAGAAACATAAAATATCTCGGCGTTGAAATCGATGAAAATCTTCGATGGGACAATCACATAAATAGAATTACAAAGAAACTTACAAAGCTCATGTACTACTTTAGAAACGTACGCAATATACTAAGTAAAAATGATCTATATAAAGTCATCTATGCTCTTTACCAATCACGCATAGAATATGGGATTATTGGATGGGGATCTGCCTTAAACCTTCATATGAAGCAGCTCGTTAAAACACAAAAAGTAATAATAAAAATAATCCTGAAAGTACTCATAAAAACGCCATCAAAAGAAATTTTTAAAAAATTTAACGTGTTCAGCATTATAAAACTGTACTCATAAAATGCACTACTCAATTTCAAAGAAAAATATGAGTACCTCGCTGAAAAACAAACCTACACTACAAGGACGAAATCCTCAAATCTACTAAACATTCCAAAATTAAATACATCTTTCGGCCAGAAAAACCACTATTTCCATGCTATAAAATTATATGTATAATGCCCTTTCTATTGGAATTAAAAACACCATCGATATAGAAAAGTTTTAAAAACACATAAAATTATGGCTAATTAAACATGAAGATGAGGAAATCATTAAATTTATGAAGTAACCCCAACGTATGTCAAAAAAATACAAATAAATAGTAGTATATCTGTGTGTAAGGATATAATGGCCAACCTTATGATTCCAGAGATAGCCTCATTTTTACACTGAAAAAAATGAGTTAGCTAAAGTGTTCAGCTAATTGAAGTTGTGTAACCATCGCCTAAACTTTAGCTACAGTACCTAAACTACTTTATGTGCAGATACCGTCGTTGTTTAGTAAAATGTGCTTGAGCTATTACAACTAAACTTTAATAATAGCACACTAAAGGCTTACTTACCTAAACAAAATAATCGGTTTGGTTAATTAACCTAAAGTAATTTACTAAACCTATTTCACTTTAGTAACTTAAGTTTATGTGTTACTTCCCAAAGTATTTAGCTAAATTTAACTAAACATCTAGTTTGGTTAAATTTTTTGTTCAAATAGCTAAACTGATGTTGGAATATCTAAATTTGATAATGCATTGCACAAACTTGAGCAAAGTATAACAAAACTTTAGTTAAAACAACCGAACACACCGGCCTTTTTGTCGTGTAGCCGCCATGACGCAGTTTTCAGTTCTTAGTACGCACCGCCAACGCATGTGACGCCATCTTGACATCTGACAGTTCAGATATTTGCGTGTTTTGTGTTGTTGTTCTTTTAAAATGTCTGAAGATAAAGTGGATAAAGTTATCAAGCCGTGTTGTGTGAAGGGCTGTAGTGACAGACAGTAAACACGGAGTATATGAGGGTAAATGGGCCTGGTAAATTGATAGAATCGAATACGTATCCTACCCTATAATGGCGAGATATGCGTTAGTTAGCGGCTGCCATTTCTCCATTAAAAACAAAAAGCCCAATGGATCGCTGCGTTTCAAGTTCTGCAAGTTCTGCACTGCCACTTTAAATCTACCCGGCATTGGAAGTTATCCAGATTTAAGACAGTAGCGCACCCGTTATGACGAAAATACAGGTGTGAATATCCCTTTATTTGTCTCCAGTGTTCCATGCAATGTGTAACTTAATTTCACCTAAGAATTGAATTTATTTTTAGACCCCATCCGTTTTCCATCAGGACGATGTGATGTCATAAAAGGCCATAATTACTTGCAATATGATATGTTTAGTTCACGAACTTTGGTTAACCCGATAAATATGTTTATTTCAGAGCTTGATAACATCTTACCGGGTTTCAGCGGTGTGGTTCCTTCTGCCAAAAAGATCATGGAAAATTATAAAGGTAAACATCTGTTCTATGTTACTTGTTATCCAATATGCAGATCTTTTCTTTCTTTCCTTTGACCACTAAGATCATTTTGTTTTCAGGCATCAGTGTTCCTGTTCCTGTGGGACCCAGCTGCAGTAATTCAGTCGCTAAACGGAAACACGCACTGAAAAAAAATGAGTTAGCTAAAGTGTTAAGCTAATTGAAGTTGTGTTCCGCCAGGACGGTGCGATGTCTTCAAAGACCATAATTACATCATGGAAAATATAAATCCTTCCAAAAGGATCATGCAGAATTGCAGAGGTATAAATCTGTTCTATTTTACTTGAAAAGGAATAATATGCTATGTGTTCACAGACGTTGGTTAACCCGATAAATATGTTTATTCCAGAGCTTAATATCTTACCAGGTACCAGCAGTTTGGTTCCTCCTGTCAAAAGGATCACGGTAGGTAAGATTACATCTGTTCTATGTTACTTGATAAGGAATAATATCGTCGGCTTAAAGTGTAAACCTGCTAAATCCATTTTGACTGTTTTTACGTTTATTATACCATTCAAAAGAGAAAAAAAATACACAAGCTAGGAAAAACAGCTAGTGTCAGTTTTGGCTTTAAATTGACAAAAACGCGTGATAAGTAAAACTGCCAAATCCATTGCGTCAAAAGTCTGCTGCTAAGTCCATCTTAACCGCCTTTCTGTATAGAGTTTTCGATGACAGCACGCGTGCTCTTACAAATAATGACATAATTCGGTGTTACTTGTGCAAACGGAGGTTTGAGGATTGAGATATTGCAAAGGTACGTATTATTTTTTTAAAAAGAAAAAGCTCGAGCAGAAAAAGAAGAAGATAAAGCTGAAGAAAGTGTGTTAACGGTTGACTTGCAGGCGGTTCTGATGGCTCCCAAATAAAAAAAGAGTAGTTTATACTATAGAACAAAGCTCCAAATACACAATCTTGCCTTAACGTCTAATGCATTGCTATTGTCTGCTGTAAACCACAACATAATCATAAAACAAAAGTTTCTAGAAGTTGGGCACACACAGATGGACTAAAACATCAATTTTAATAAAAAGTCAAATAACTTTGTTTACATCACTTTAGTTGTTTACATCACAATCAACATGTTTCATGAACAATGTACACTTCTTCAGGATCAAATGTATACGTATACGTTTGATCCTGAAGAATTGAACATTGTTCACGAAACATGTTGATTGTGTACAAATAAAGTGATGTAAACAAAGTTATTTGTCTTTTTACTAAAATAAATAATGCCATCACAAAGTGAAAACCTTTCCGAAGAAGTTTTCTTCGAAAAATTAAAAACATCAATGTTCCTGCGGAGTATATATCTATTTGCAGGTCGGCAAGGAAAAACCCTAGACCTTATGATGTAACTTACTTAAACCATACTTTTTTCAAAAGCTTTGATGAAGTAAATTTTTTAAAAAGCTTTCGTCCTGGACTTGGTAAAGATGACGCTAAAGTTACTGATATTAGAGCTCTTCAGTACACTCCAAACGGTGACGTATTTTTTAAATTGAGATTCACTGATGTATGGAAAATACTACCGCAAAGAAAATCACCGACTGTAATTGCATAGCCTTTTGATTCCCTTAGAAATCACTTTCAAACAAAAATAAAAATTAGTAGTTTGAAGACTTGCAATATTTAAAAAGCATTTTACCTGAAGACTATCGTTATTATTATGATAATTTACTTCATGACTAGTCACTACTCGTATTAGTAATAATTGAGACTGACTGGTGTGTAATGTGATTTATTTTGATTTTATTTTAGAAATATTCAGGTTACAAACTTTCAACGTGTAACTGTTACTTTATGTTAGAGAGTAAAATATAAAGAGTTCAATATTTTTTTGATAAGAGAGAAATTTTGTTATTAAGAGAAGCTATTATAATAGAGCATTTAGTTTTAGAATTAAATTATGTGATAATTTTCCAAAGTTATAGAATCTATCAATATTATAATATTGAGACCGAAAAAGGTGTTCCTAATCTATATTAACAAAACGTTGTATTTAGAAACATTACTGTTAATTTAAAAAAAAAAATGAAGTAGTTTAATATTAAGAGTGAAAAACTGCCAAATCCTTTATTAATAATGTTACTGCACTACGAAAACCTGTTATATCACAAATGTGTTAATTTTTAAATAAATACTGAATTTATTAACTCTTCTTTTGATTTATATTATAAAGTGTATCAGACGTAATGGTGACACATAAGACTGTAAGGGGCCGGTGATCCCAATCTGTGGAGGCAGAAGGCGTCGTCCTTCAGTGGCGTGGAGGGGTAGAACGGGGCCGTCTCTGAAGCCGCTGTAGAGCTGGTCCGAATGCTGTTTTCTTGTTCTTGAGCTGATTCCGAGTCTGGTCCGAAGGGGTAGGCAAGTCCGTGGTCCAGGGTGAAGCGGGGGTCAGAGTGAAAGAAGGCGAGTAGAAGCAGAAGTCGGAGCGAGGTAGAGGGCAGAGCAGAGAGAGAGAGGTGTTGAGCTGGTGAGTGTTGCTGGCTATCTGCCTTTCCAAGGGGCTGTTGCCCGTTTTATAGGACCCCGGCGGCCTTCGCTGACCGAGCGACGTTCACACGGGCCCGCTTTCTCTTTGATTCCTGGAATCGAGGCCCGTGTTTGTTACGTGCCCGCGGCCCGCCGCCGGGTTGGCTACCGCCCCTCGGCCGGTAATTTCGGGCTCGTGGCCGAACGCGACCACGGCCTCTCTTTGTTCAGGCACGGTTCCCAGAGTCGCGCTTGTGGAACGCTCGGGCGGCAAACCACCTCGACGCTGTGACGGCGCGCGGCCCTTTGCTTCGGGTCGCGGCCGAGCGTTCACTCTCGTATAAGCACGACTCTAATAATCGTGCCCGAATTAAATGCTCTCATGATTTTACCAGCTCTAACAATACTTCTCTGCCCGTATACCTCTATCCAAGCTCCGACGTTTCATTTATTGTTTACTTTTACATGGCTTTCACATTTTCATTTACATGGTTCAGACATACATTTTATACATTTCTTTCATTTTATACAATTTAGGATTAGACAGATTGGCGTAGATTATAGATTGGCGACCGTGGCCGAGCCCGGAGCAGTACGTCCGTAACACTCCCCCCGTGGAGCTCGGCTACACCCTTTTTCGGGAGGCGTGCTGCGACTTGCGGGCGCGGTGTGGTCCCTGGCGTCCGGTCCCTCTGGCGAGTGTGTCTCGGTGGCGAGTTCGGTGGGGCGGCGTCGGGACAGGTCCCCGGCGGCATGTTCCCCGGCGGCATGGTCCCCGGCGGCACGGTCCCCGGTGGCATGGTCGGTCCCCGGTGGCGTGGTCCCGGGCGTCGGCAGCGAGGCCGGTGGGGCGGCGTTCGGACAAGCCATCCTCAGCGTTGTCCTGGCGTCGGCGTCGCGCCGGGTGCTCCCATGCGTTATCCAACCGAGGGCTGTCCGGGACGTCATTTGGCCGCTCTCTTCCTTCCGCACCTCCCGCGACACGATAAGCGGCGCGTTATCTTGGCCGATCAGCAGCCTCGGCTTCACTTGCCGGCGGCCGACCACTTTGAAGGTACACCCACCCTGTCCCACCCCGGTATAGGTGACTTATGGTCACCCCTTCGGAGCTCTCGCATGAATCTAATTTTTTGAATAAACGGCTCTACAATTTATATAAATGAAGCTAGGCCTTCAAAGTCCCCGCATACGGTGTTATGAAGCGGTATGCAAGCGCTTACAAGTACTAAACTAAGGACAACACAGAAAAATAACAACAAAACAATCAAGTTCAAGTGTCAGGCAGATAGTTGGTGGAGGGGACCCACACTCCAGTACCTGTAAACACATAAAAGTAAAGTAAACAATAGAGTGACGGGGGAGTTTCGCCGAACCACGACTGGCAGTCCTGTTGAGAAATTGGTGGTGGTTGGGGCGACTGGTGCAGGTCAGGACTTCCACACCCCTTAGCCGACCACCCGGTGGTGCCCTGAAGATAAGTATTGGAAAAAGAGGGATAAAACCCTAAAGAACCTAGGGGAAAGAAGCGTCAGGAGGTCGGAGGCAGGGTGGAGGTTACCCCAGCCTGCACAGTCACCCCTCTGACCACCAACGCTCATCAGGGGTGGCGCAGGTAATTGGCGGAGTCCTCCGGTAAGAAAGAATAATAAGAAGCTCCAGTCGTGCATGCGGGGACGAGGCCCGTTATCCAACCCCTAATGGGGAAAATAAACAAAACAAAACAGACAACGGAGTTCAGTTCTCGCCTGTAAACTCGTTGCTGTTACTAAAAAAAAAAAAGAAAAGAAAACCGGAAAAAAATACATGTAAAAAGAAGAGAAAATAAGAGGAAAAATGAAAAACAATAATCAATCCAAAAAGTGCCACACAAGGGCAACGGTAAATAAGTAAAAACAAAAGTAAAGGTGTAAAAATAAGATCTGCATGGTCTGTAAAGAGGACAGTAAGTATTGAATAAGATAACAAAGTAAAGTAAGAGAGATAATTAGTAAACACAGATATATAAGAGTGCTTACAGTGTCTGTAAAAAGAAAAACAGTGTGTTAACCTTAGACAGGGAAAAAGAAACATATGAAAAGAAAACAGAAAATAAGAATTAAAAAGTACAAGACAAGTTAATTAAAAAAACAAAATATAAACGAATGGAAATCATCTGCAACAGCTGGTACAGTAAAAAAAAGAAATAAGATAAGAATAATAAAATAAGAAAAACAGAATAGCATATACAGTAATGAAAGAGTTGTAAAAGAATAAGTCATGGAGCAGGAGCAGTACACCGGGGTTTCCCAATTATTACACTAGTCAGCGACTCTAAGCACAGGCCATCTCTCAACCCAGATCCTAGTAAACTTCCTCAAACATTCGAAATTCACACTGTTAGAAACAAGATCGGTGTTCCACACCGGTCTAATGGGGACATTCAGACCTTCTATCATTTCGTCTCTGGCATCCTTCAAAATCTCACAGTGCCACAGAATGTGCTCGGCCGACTGGTAATTATTGCCACAAGCGCAATTGGGGTGGGTTGACAGGGCAAAGCTGTGAAGCCTTCCCCTGAATTCCCCATGTCCTGAAAGGAGCTGCGTAACGTGATGGTCCAGTTTGAGGAAAGCCCCTTCCATTCTGAGTTTAACTGAAGGGAAGAAGGAGAAGGTCCATCTTCCCTTGCTCGACCTATCCCAACGGACCTGCCACTCTTTGAGCGACAGGTCCCTCATCGTTCGGAGCAGTCCTGGGAGAGTTCCTGGTCCACCCGGTGTCAGGACGACACCAAGGTGGTTGGCCGGGGATCCACGGATTAGTCGCTGCTTCGCTAACACCTCCCTAATTTCTAGATCGATTGGTAATATACCAGCCAAAATTGGCAAAGCGTCCGAAGCAACGGTTCGATATGCCCCAGATAGTGCCAGCAGGGGAGTGCGCTGACCCCTAGTGAGAGCAAGAAGTATTAAGCAGTTATCCAGGCGATGCTCCCAAACAGAGGCGGCATATGCGACTTGCGCAACATATACCCCCTTGTAGAGAGCGTGCAAAGCCGGTCTGCGAAGTCCCCACTCTGCCGTGGAGATTCTTCGAAGCTTCAGAAACAGCGACTGAGCCCTGCAGGATACATCTTTGACATGAGCCAGAAAGGAGGACGATCGATCTAGAGTGACACCTAAATATTTAACGTTATCCACAAATTTGATATTAGTGTCTCCCATACGGATGGTAGGGTTTCTTGTCTTATTGAAAGAACCCTTCATCAGGAGGCCCATAGTCTTCTGGGGAGCGAAGGTCATTTTATTCCTCTCCCCCCATTTAAGGAGGGTGTCCAAACCTTCACCAGCCTTACGTTCGACTTCTCTTCTACTGTCCCCAGAGACAAGATACATTTTATCATCCGCATAGTCGATCATGATACATCCTTCAGGTAAGGGTAACCTAGAGGAGTCATCGAAGGTTATATTCCAAAATTTAGGACCTAGGACGGAGCCTTGAGGACACCCCATATCGGTCTCGCGTTCAATAACAGTGTCACCATGAGAAATGATGACAGTTCGGCCCGATAAATAATTGTCTACTGATTTAAATAGAGTTTTTGGGCAATTCCTATTTTTAACCTTGATACGTATCATGTCCCACCATGCGTAGTCGAAGGCACCAGTGATATCTAGGAAGATTGCAACTACATACCTCTTTGTACAAGCCTTCACCCAGTTAAGCGCAAACGAAATGGCGTGCACGGTGGATCTACCGGAGACGAAGCCAAATTGGAGATCACTAGACGGGGAGAGTGATTGTTGTAGCCTATGCCGGATAAGTTTTTCCAGGATCTTGCCAAGCACTGGAAGTAAGGTGATGGGCCGATAGGCCTTGACATCGGTTAGTGGCTTACCGTTCCCCTTTGGTATGACCCTGAGCACGCCTCTCTTCCATTCAGAAGGGAAAATTCCTCTTCTCAAACACGTTTCCATCACTTGGAAGAGCTCCTCCCTAGCGTGGATCCAGACTTGCTTCACTATCATGCCATTAAGTCTGTCATGCCCTGGTGCCTTCTTAGAACCCAAACCCTTAATTATTAGGTCGATTTCTGCTCTAGTGACTGGAATGACTCTGTCCTCTTGGGCGAGGTCTCTAGGTGGAAGCCGTGCCAGGAGTCTAACCTGTTTATGGTGGTCACTTTCCCCAATTACTGATTCTACAGGAACTAACTTGCCCAAAAGTGTATTGAGAGTAGAGGCCACATCTATCGTCTCAGCGTTCCTACCTTCTGTGATCCCAATGAGACTAGACAAAAACCGATCCGATCCTTTTCCGGATTTTTCAATTGCGCTGTGGATTTCCCACGGGTTGGCGTTTCCCACATTATTAACCCAGTCATGCCAAGCAGCTCGTTTCGCAAGGAGAACAGCCTGTTTGAAAGTTGCCCTGGATCTCCTGAGAGCTGCCTGAAGGGTAGCTGTCTCCTCCTCCGTACAGCATCCCCTCCTGGACAGTCCCAAGGCCCTATAGGCTCCTTTATAGGCCCCCTTTAGCGAAGTCAGCTCAGGTGACCACCACGGCGTTCTAATTTTCGTCTTTGGGTTTGATCTGCCCAGAGAGGAATCAGCCGCAGATACAACGGCAGAATTGAAAAAGTTCCCCAAATTGTCTGGATCACTAGCTGCTACGTGGTGAAAATCCCTTAATGTATCTCGTAGCGCCTCCCCAAAGTTATCCCAATTCGCCCTAGAGGTGTTGAAATTCCAGGAGGATCTCGGAGTTTCAGTTTTCTTAACACCTATTGTAAATGTGATTAATCTATGATCCGAGACTATTGCGCATTCATGGACCCTCCATTTAGATATCCTGGCCGCAACTGATCCAGAGCAAAGAGTTAGATCAATGTTGCTCTCTCCCATTGTGTTTGAAAAGGTAAAGAACGAACTCTGTTCGTTAACGATACAAAGGCCTTGCGCAGCAATAAGGTCTTCAACGGAGTCAGTCCGTGATCGTACTGAATGGTTTTTATTATTGTCAAACCAAAGAGGAGAGCGAGCGTTAAAGTCCCCTCCGATAACTACGTTACGACCTTTAAGCGCGTTTAGGGCGCGCGTAAGACTCAGGATATGTGGTCCTACCGGATTCCCCCATTTAAAATAAACTGAGATCAGATAGATTTCAGTATCAGCAAATTTAATACATACACAGGTTTGGTACTCATTAGACAGCCCTGCCAGAAGGAGGGGGCTGATCAATGATGTATTGACCAGAACACCCGCCCCCGGCGATGAGCCGACTTCGAGTACCGCTCCCGGAAATTCAATTGGTGTTTTACCTTCCCAGGTGTACTGCTCCTGTAAAAGCATTATGTCAATATTCAGGTCAGACATGACCCGCTGCACATCCAGTGTGGCCAACCGGGATCGCTGCAGATTGATCTGACCTAAGGAGAGAAGATTAACAGGAGCCATAGTCAGTCATTCTAACTTGTGCATTGATGGCTGCAAGCTGTGCAGGACAGTCTCTATCCCCAGTTGGATGATCAGCATTCTTCCTAAAACGGGTGCAAGTGGCACAGACAGCGGGAAGTGCCTTCTTGGGGCAATCCTCATGTTTGTGTCCCACAGCGGCGCAGTGGCGACAAGTTTCTTTCTCCTGAGAGCAGGACTTACTAATATGACCATACTGTTGACACTTAAAGCATCTGGTCGCGCCTGTATAATCGCGAGTGCGACAGGCATTCCACCCAAGGAAGCACATTCCGCTGTCTAGTAGGACCTTTCGAGCAGCTGGATGACAGGTCACCACCATATTCATGGTGGGGATGTCCCGTTTTCCGAAGAGCGAAACTCGTCGCATGGTCCGAAGGTGATCCTCCAAAGACAAAGAAGTCTGGCCAGATAAATTACTCGCGTAGATCTCGGAGAAAAGCTCCTGGTCGGCAGATTGTTCACATTTAGGAACATTATAGATGACAATTTTCGGAAGACGGCCTAGAGGGTTGATCATCTTTAGACCACTTGCCACGAGTTTTGCCTCAGCCTTTTTAATATTTTCCAATCCCTTGATGTCCTTGGCTTGAAACGCCATACCAGCGCCTTTGATCTTCCTGGAGCGTACGATTTGGAAGTCGTCCTTCCTCGGGTTCAAAATTTTCTCCAGGGTCTTGAGGGTTTCCTCCGATGTTTTACCCTCTGGAGTTTGCGGATAAACCAAGATCGTTAGTGGCTTCTGTGGAATTGGACGCTCAAAGCCATTAACAACTATCTTTTTGGATGCTGGCATTCCAGCTGCAGCATTTGCGTAGGAAAGTGTTTCCCTGTGAATGGGAGTGTGAGAACTGACTGTGCGACTTTTAATAGCTTGATCCAGTTTTGTGGAGAGCGTCGACTGTGCACTTAGCATCTCGTCAATGGTAGAAGACCTGGTGGAGAGCGTATTCAACTCAAGCATCAGCCTGGTAATGTCCGACATCAAGTCGTCTAATGTGGTGTTGAGAAGGCTTTTGTCCGCCTTATTTAACTTATTGGTACCGTCCATCAAAACTGCTCTTATTTTCTGGCACTTATCCAAGGCTGGGATGGCCCTCCATTCCTGGTTACCCGGGGAATCGCTATAACGAGTGCGTTTTTTGTTCTCCACATTAGGGGTGGTAGAGGGCACAATGGAAGGCATCTCATGGTTATCCGACGAGAATGGATTGGGACGAGTGGTTGTTTTATCGGTTCCCGGTTCACTATCAGAGTCAATAACCGTTTTGTCCCTCTGGGATTTTGTTTTGAACCTTTTCCGAACTTTAGAAGGCCCGGGTCTTGGTGATCTAGGATTAAGTATGTCTTTTATTTGTTCCATAATTTTTTCCCTTTCCCCCTTAGGTAAATCTGGATTTTCAGAACGGCCATCTGAATCTCCAGACGAAACTATGTCTGACGGCATTTTTCACGAAAAAGTGGGGTAAATGTAAATTTACCCCAGATTTTGAAAATTTTCCCCAAAAATGGGGAAAAAAAATGGGGAATTTTTTTTGTCCAAACTGCCCTTAGATTTGTAAAAATGTTACTTTTAAGGGTACAAAATATTTTTTTGGGACTTGGCAAAAATTTGACTGAGAATATAAAAATTTAGTATCCCTCCCCAAAAGGAAAAAGAAATTTAGATTTAATGTTCAAATGTTCACACTTTACTAGACCTCCACTTCAGAATGATTATTGAAAATTTTTAGGAAAAGAAATGTCACTGTCACTTTGAAAAAAAATTATGCTTATCAATACAAAAAAGGAAAAATATTGTCTAAATTTGACGATATTACAAAGCAAAGGATGCGTCCTCCCATAAGTTCTTTCATCACTTTACATAAATTGTCGTGGTATGTTCCAGAATAAATGGACACGTGGCGCACACAAAAACTCTACTAGCGGAAAAAGTATAACACCCACAGAAAAAACACGACGATCACTAGACGCAGAAAAAAATTCTGCGTCGAATAAAGTATGTGTCGTCGAGATTCACTTATAACTGTGCACTTAAATCGTATATCGATGAGGAACACCGCACATAAAAAGAAAATCACTATAAAAACTCAGAAAAAGGTGTCAAAAGCACCGGGAATTTTTACAAGACGATTCAAATGGGAACTTTTCACCCAGTATCAGTAGTGGATACCGGGGATGTGGTAGAAACCACCACTAGGGCGGATTTTTAGTTTTTTGACACTGAAATACAATTATAAAACTAAAGAAACACAATCACAGAAGAAAAAGTATTACAGGCGGATAGCCCGTAAAAAAATACACCTGGTGGCGCTTTAACGATTGTAGAAATCTTGACCGGAACCGATTTTTAGAGTAATAGATTGCGGAGCAAAATTGTGTCATGTTCTAACCTCGGAGGCGAGAACTGAACTCATGTGTTTGCCGCGGGAGGTCTAGGTCTGTTACGGTGTGGGCCGTCACCGTGTACGCGTCTCCGTCGCCGCAAACCGACAGTCTCACCCGCCGGGACGTAGCATCGGATGAGCACATCCCATTAGCGCCCCGAATTCGCAGGCCGCGTACCGGACCCGCGGCTCCGATGATGTCTGCAACATCTGCCTCGACTAGGGTTATTGCAGAGCCCTCGTCAAGCAGCGCGTGCACGGTCGCTCGGCCCCCGGGGCCGCACAATGTCACGGGAATCACTTTCATCAGCACTTCTCCCTCACTTTCCCACGTGTTCATGACTGTGTGCGTCTCGCGGTCACGAGTGTATGCGCCATCGTGCAGCAAGCGATGATGCGGGGCCCGGCACGTCCCCACTCCGCAGTTGGTCCGGTACTCGCACCGTTTCGTCTGGTGCACACCGTCCAGACACTTAAAACACAACCGTGCACTTTTTACAAGCTCCCAACGCGCACTGATTGTCTCTTCGGCGAACCCCAGCGAAGCCACAATGTTCTGCACCGTGCCCGAGAACTCTACCAGAGCCTCGGTCGATGCGTCCTCTTGTAGTCGGGTCAGCCGCTTTATCCGGTCGAACATGACCGCGGCGACAGAGTGCGCGCCCCCAAAGCGGTGCTCCAGGACATCCATGATTTCCGGCACCTGCGCCGGGTCCAGGAGGAGAGGGCTGACGGCTTCTCGCGCCTTTCCCTTCAGGGCACGCTGCAGCCGCATCAGATTTTCGGCCACCGTCATCCCGCAGGTGGCCGTCGACTGCAAGAATTGTGCCTTCCAGGCCTGCCACTCTATGGCGTCGCCAGCGTAAGGCGGCAGGTCCTTGGCGCTGGACTGCCGGGCGATGAGCGACGCCATCCGCTCATCCTCGGGGTGGGAGCGGGGTGTACCGCCGGCCTGGGACTGCCGGAGGGCGTCGGCAAACATGGCCGTCACCTGGGCGAGGGGGACACTCCCCTGGTTCACCCAGTCCCGCGTCTGCCTCGCTGCCTCGTCTGCGCGGTTGAAAGCCCCGTATCCGTCCATGGGGGGCTGCGATGGCGAGTCTGCACTCGGGGGAACTGCTGGGAACTGGGCGGGCCCGCGGGTCACACAGGGATAGCCGTACTGCGGCTCTGGTCCACCTCGCAGCGTCGCGGCGCCTGGGGAAGCGCCGTCCGTGAGTGGATCCGCAGCATGGTTTCTCTCCGTCCCGGTGTGAGCCCTCACGGCGCGGCGCGAGCTCCCGAAAACATCGGTAGTCTGGGCTGTGGCTTGTGGCTCAGTGGGTTCTCCCCCCACTGTGAAGGTATGGCTGTGACCGGGGCCGCTAGGGGGCGCCGCAGTCTGTGGAAGGCCCATCCGTGGGCCAGTGGTTTGCGCCTCCGCTGCGTACCCCTGACTAGGTACGCCCGGGGGCGCCGGCGTCGGCGTCGTTTGGTAATCCAGCCGCGGCGCAGTGGTATGCGTCTCCGCTGCGTAGCCCAGGTTTCGCCCGAGGCCGCTAGATGGCGCCGCCGTCAGTTGGTATTCCGCCCGGGGAGCTGTGGCGTGCGTCTCCGCTGCGTAGTCCGGGTTTCGCCCGAAGCCGCTAGATGGCGCCGCCGTCTGTGGGTACTCCGCCCGTGGAGCTGTGGCGTGCGTCTCCACTGCGTACCTCTGCGTAGGTACGCCCGAGGGCGCCGGCGTCGGCGTCGGTCCGTAACCCAGCCGCGGCGCAGTGGTGTGCGGAACAGTGGGCTCTCCCCCCACTGTGTACGCAAGGCTATGACTGGGGCCGCTTAGGGGCGCCGCAGTCTGTGGAAGGCCCACCCGTAAGCCAGTGGTGTGCGCCTCGGGTGCGTAGCCCCAGCTTTGCCCGGGGCCGCTAGATGGCTGGCTTCCGGGATAGGCTCCGTCGGGTTGCCAGGCTGCAGGTGAAGCGGTCCGCGTGAGGCCTTTCAGCGTGGCGACAAGCTCTGCAATCTGTCGGGCGTGGTCGTCCTGCAGCTTCTGGGTGCACCGCCTCTCAGCTCTTAGCTCGAGCTGCGCCTGCCGGAGCGTGTCCTCGCTGGAAGCCTCGCTTCTTGACGAGACGTCGGCCGCGGCAGGGGGCGTCTGTGGTGGTGATGCGCCAGAGGGACCAGGCAGTGGGTCCGCTCGGGGATCAGAGGGGGCCAGGCGGGCGGTTGGCCGGAGTCCGGGGGGCGCGGCTGTGGCCGCCCCGGTTGGTGTGGGATCATCGCTTCCCTGCGATGAATCCCCGTCAGCGCTGTTCTTCCCAGAGCGCAGTGAAGGTGACATGATTTCCACAGAAAGATCCGGCGGCGAAGGACCACTTATGTATCAGACGTAATGGTGACACATAAGACTGTAAGGGGCCGGTGATCCCAATCTGTGGAGGCAGAAGGCGTCGTCCTTCAGTGGCGTGGAGGGGTAGAACGGGGCCGTCTCTGAAGCCGCTGTAGAGCTGGTCCGAATGCTGTTTTCTTGTTCTTGAGCTGATTCCGAGTCTGGTCCGAAGGGGTAGGCAAGTCCGTGGTCCAGGGTGAAGCGGGGGTCAGAGTGAAAGAAGGCGAGTAGAAGCAGAAGTCGGAGCGAGGTAGAGGGCAGAGCAGAGAGAGAGAGGTGTTGAGCTGGTGAGTGTTGCTGGCTATCTGCCTTTCCAAGGGGCTGTTGCCCGTTTTATAGGACCCCGGCGGCCTTCGCTGACCGAGCGACGTTCACACGGGCCCGCTTTCTCTTTGATTCCTGGAATCGAGGCCCGTGTTTGTTACGTGCCCGCGGCCCGCCGCCGGGTTGGCTACCGCCCCTCGGCCGGTAATTTCGGGCTCGTGGCCGAACGCGACCACGGCCTCTCTTTGTTCAGGCACGGTTCCCAGAGTCGCGCTTGTGGAACGCTCGGGCGGCAAACCACCTCGACGCTGTGACGGCGCGCGGCCCTTTGCTTCGGGTCGCGGCCGAGCGTTCACTCTCGTATAAGCACGACTCTAATAATCGTGCCCGAATTAAATGCTCTCATGATTTTACCAGCTCTAACAATACTTCTCTGCCTGTATACCTCTATCCAAGCTCCGACGTTTCATTTATTGTTTACTTTTACATGGCTTTCACATTTTCATTTACATGGTTCAGACATACATTTTATACATTTCTTTCATTTTATACAATTTAGGATTAGACAGATTGGCGTAGATTATAGATTGGCGACCGTGGCCGAGCCCGGAGCAGTACGTCCGTAACAATAAAGAATAAAAAAATACACAATACTGTATTAGAACCGTTTCTTAAAATTAATTATTTTTTTTTTAAGAACGTTTTTTGTCTCTCCTGTAAAGTTACCTATTTGGCCGTTAGCAGGTTTACACTCTAAGCCGACGATATTCAAAATTTTGATCATCCAATATGCTGATCGTTTCTTCCTTTCCACTAAGATAATTTTTTTTTCAGACATCAGCGGCAGTAATTCAGCCACACGGAAAAACGTTTCTTCCCTGCGTAAGAATATTTATAGTTTTTTGTTTTACAATCATTATTTTTTTCCTTTTGTTTGAATAATGTAATAATTAGCTTGAAATATTGTGTGTTTTCCAGGTAAAAGGAAGAGCATATAAGGTTACATTGGGTCAACCGCAGCTCTTTCTCCCAGGAAGAAGAAAATGCGTTTGGAGATTTTAGGTACCAAGCGGAAGCTGCGGTATGTCCAGCGTAAAAATTGTTATTTAAAGAAACGCCTCTCTATGGCAACTCGTTACAGAAATAGAACCTGCTTGGAAGATTCTCTTTCAAGCTTAAGGTTAAACGCAACGCTTGTTATATTCTACGTGTTCATAGATGGCGTTAATTAAATACTTTTATTAAAATACGCTTTTGCAAAGTATTTCTTTACAATATTAAGAAAAATCATTTGTTTGCGCCCGTATATACGCAATATGAATATGAATAAATAGTTTTGTCTATATATCTAATCTATGCCGGATATTAAAAAATACTGCATCTTAATGTTTCATGAGATGAGTATATTTCCTCATATTAACTTCAACGTGCTAAGTGAGGTTCAAAATTCATTCGCAGACTTGGTACACACTTAAAATGTGTTTCGTGCTCATGAATGCTGTATCCATATTGTTCAATTTTGTAATGAAGTTCTTTATTAATTAAATTCTGGATACAGTCGCCATCTATGTATTGTTGAATAGTTAATCATTAGAAATGGTGTGAATCTGTGCTAACATTTTAGAGCTCTACTTCGTCGATAAGCAGTTCCCTTTTTTATCATTGTGTATATGAATCTGTCAATGTTAGTGTTTCTAACCTATAAAGGGATTGTTTTCAGTAGAAAGGTGTTCTTTCCTTCCGAAATTTATTACAGTAAACAGTGTTTATCTGTACATGGGTC
Source organism: Hesperophylax magnus (assembly GCA_026573805.1). Taxonomy (NCBI): domain Eukaryota; kingdom Metazoa; phylum Arthropoda; class Insecta; order Trichoptera; family Limnephilidae; genus Hesperophylax; species Hesperophylax magnus. The sequence continues at coordinate 1,893,805 of JAIUSX010000184.1, read as the reverse complement.
GGAGCCCGTTATCAATAAATTGTTATTGTCAACGTAGATATTTGAAAAGCATGTTTTGTGATAAGTAATAAAAAAGTTAAAAATATGACCAAAGTGTTTCCAGTAAAGGTCCAAAACCAGAAAAAATAAACACATATTATTTTTTGAATAAATTTATGACTAAAACCTCAAATTGAAATATTTAATCATTTAGAACAATATTAGCGACTCAAATGAATATTTAAACCAGATAAAGATTCGGTCGCAGACTTGTTTTACATTTAAAATGTGTTTTGTGCTTATAAATTTATTTGTGTTTCTTGTTTCTGTCATATTAGTGAAATAAAATAAAAATACTTCACAACATGTAACAAAGTTTTTCATTTTTCTGATAAACAGAGAAATTTTAACATTCAATACTGTCGTAGAAAAGCACAAAGACACATACAGGCAGCGCCGAAAAGAATGTGCCAAATCAGGACACAAACAACTTTTACTATATTTAAGAAAAAAATATTATAAAAAATGATAATATAAATGTGTATATGATCAAACGTGTTTTCTTTTTTGAGGCTTTGCTGGTAGCTGGAAATAATATTTTGAGAGACGATTCTTAACAAAATAAATTTTATGTGAATGTGGTTTTTAATAAGTACATTCTAGTCTTACAAAACATAATATTTATTTATTAAGGTTTTATCTCTCAAAAGGGTTGTAATAAACTACCTGCAACTCATAGTATTTAACCCATGATTCTGAATCAATTCTTGGAGTTGATGGTGGTTACATTTACACCCTGTATTGTTTTCAGCTAAACTGCAAAGCTGCACTTTCTATTTAATACAGATAATCTAAGCAAAAAGCTAAGCTACAGTACCTAAAGCTAGCTAGCAGTAGAGAGCTAAAACACCTATATCGGTAGGGCTATTCCAACCGAAGTTTAGTTAATCAACCTAACCATTTCGGAATATTAACTAAATAATAAGGTTACTACATCTAAACAGTTATTTTTTTCTAACCAAACACTACAAAATGGTTTAGGTATATTTTTTTTAGTTTAGGTAACACAACTAAACACGGAAAGCTGTCTCAACCGACTAGTTTAGCTAGAATATCTGAATCGTTAGCTGTCAAAAATACAGTTTAGGTAACACAACTAAACACAAAGCTGTCTCAACCGATTAGTTTAGCTAGAATATCTGAATCGTTAGCTGTCATAAATACAGTTTAGGTAACAACTAAACACAAAGCTGTCTCAACCGATTAGTTCAGCTAGAATATCTGAATCGTTAAGCTGTCATAAATACAGATTAGGTAACACAACTAAACACAGAAAGCTGTCTCAACCGATTAGTTTAGCTAGAATGTCTGAATCGTTAAGCTGTCATAAATAAACTGCTGTTTATCAAACAGTAGCTAAAAGTTCGGCAGTCACCACAGCAACTAAACTGTTTAGTAGATAATTACTGAAAATTTTGTAAATAGTACCTACCTAAACATTTCTTTCCGTGTAATATCAGTGCCATACAAATTTCATAAAACAGTGATAACTCCTTCATTTGTACACGCAATTGCTTCATACGAAATTTTATAGCATAGTAATGATCCGCAGAATCCATTTCTAGCCAAAAAAGACCCTTGAAAATTCAAGTCTCTATGTCTATGAAAGGCGATTTTCAGCCCACTGTGCGCCGGTGCGTCTAGTAGGTCTATAAATATGATTCTAATGAAACGAATGCCCCAAAAAACCAATTTTCGCTAAAATGTCACTAACGCCCTTTTGGTTTAGGATCTTCGATTTGATAAGGCTGGGCGAATTTTTAAACCAAAGGAAGCTCTGCTGTCAAAGTCTCTTTAGAACTATTTGAGGAATTGTAGAAATTATCAGCAATGGATAGCAATGGGGGTATTTTTACAATTAACTATGAATACCGTTAAAGTGTGTTAAAGATTTAAAGTTTATTTTTGTGATTATGGTTATCCTACTAAAAATATCTATTTTTCATTCATAATTATTGATTTTAAAAACGATCTAAAACCGGAAATTCCGGATTGATTCCAACTAGCTACAACAGCTTTATGACATAGAAACCGCCAGTGATCCCGGTTTGACGTCAACGTCGCCAAATTCATAAATAAAAACGAATACGTCGTTTTAGCCGCAAACCGAAAATGGCGCATTTAAAAATCATTTTTTGTGTCGGCGTATCAACGGACGGTATTGTTTTTCCAATATTTAATATCGTATTTTTATAATTATTTTTAGATGTTATATGTAGGTACAAAAAATAGTAGATTAAAAATGCCGTAATCAGCAATAAGTACTTTACCATGGTACTTGGTTGGAAGACTGTTATTTTTGAAATCACTGAAAAAACTTACGGATATAAAATATTGCTAATTTATTAAGAATCTCTTCACATTATTCGGATTTCGGTTAAAACTGTACTGTATGGACTGCAGGCCTTTAACGAATGAATTTTCAGGTTTCCTAAATACGCTGTATATTGTTAAACACAAATATACAGCGTATTTTCAGAAATAACTCGCGTCTTCGCCAATTCAGAATCTGGAAATCGCCTACCGAATCTATTTGGTTGTACTTATATCGATTTACTAATTTCATTACCGACAAATCCGTTTGTTGTCTTTACGTTACTAGTTCTGGGGTCACGCATGATCAAATTGATAAATTAACAATATCGGATCGATAGGCTCAACTATCGACGGTTTTATACCGATATCCATAGCTGTCGATACCCGAGCCGATATTGACACGAAATAATTAGGTAACGCTGCTGCTGCCCCGGGAACTATTTATTGGATAAACAACACATCTGTCATAAGTCGCATATTAATATATTGACAATGTTGCATTGAAATACTAACTTTAATGTGAATTGGCAGTCCACATACTTTTTGACTCAAAGGGGCAGACAATCAGTTAATGAGATCTTTATCCATACTTGTTGAATCCCGAACCAATGTAACGTCATTGGCGCGAGAGGATTCAACTCACCACGTAACGACTTCTTTCAATTCTAAGAGCTTTGTTAGTTTAACTCCGTTCGTTAATAAGTCCGTCAATTTTGCACTACGAGCGACATTATTAAATAAGATGTGTATTGACAACTAACTGAAGCTTATCTGAAAGAAATCTTGTGACGCGGACTGTTTAGGCTTTCCTATTGGCTGATGGAAGAGCAAACTACATAACGGGATTTGAGGGATAACTTCGTGCTCTGTTTTAGATTGTAGGGAACATGCATTTATATTACCTAGGCTTTCTAACGAGGCGGCAGAATTTGAAGAGGAGTTGTATTGTGAAATTACTCCAACGTGGGGTTATTTTCAACATAACCTACATTCCATAGCAGAGCGGAGAGTCGTCTAGAGCAGTCTGTACTCGTAGATTTATTATATTGATATACAGTATGCTCATCATTTACAGAGCTCACATCATTTCAGAGCAGTATGCTCATCATTTACATTCATTTACAGTATGCTCATCATTTATTGCGCGATCAATTGCAGAACAACTTTGTTCTCTCTCAGCATACAGTTTGGCAAACGCGTCTGGGACAGGGAAGCCTGGAGGCACTGCGTCGGAGGGATGGTTCCCCGACCTGGTTGGGACAAGAGAAGAGGATGCAGGTGAAGAAGTGTCATTATAGTTGTTTGTAATAATAAGGGTAGAGTTACTTGTAATTGGTGTGGTGCCAGGCAACTGAGATACAGGCGTTGACAGCCATGTCCACTGGAATCAGGTCCACGATACCTTCCTCCCGGCACAATCCACTTCTGATTGTCCCTCGGGATACCTCAATAACGGACCCTAAAACAGTGATTAATTCCAAAGTGTTCAGGAGGGATGTAGCATATCTATATCCTGGCCGAGAAAGGATTATATAATATTAAAAATACTAATTTCCGTTAAATTTGTCACTTTGCAGTAATAGAGTGAGATGGTAATAAATATAAGTTCATATAAGTCTGCCGTAAGTTTTCCCAGGTGGTTCGCTACGTTCGGTGACTTAGCAGGGGTACCCGGGTTCATGGTCTTGACGGCGGATCCATCTGCCCACCAACTGCGTGACGGGTGGGACCGGGTGAGGCCGGTTGAGGGAGACACTTTTTGACGTCTTTGGTCGGACTCTCTCGACCCTTCGCCTTGTAACGCAGTGGGAGGGGTGGATTCATACGTTGCTCCTGAACATAATGACCCCCAAATACCTACCCACACCTCATACCTTTTTCTTTCCCAGTACTTCCTGTCCTTCCTTTCCCTAAAAATACCCACCACATTCAAAATACCATCCCCAAAAACGACATAGGCTCAGAGGGAAATTATTTTCCTCATGGCTTCCTGTGTGGGGTTAATGAAAAAATGTATATATATATATTTTTTTTTTTTTTTCTTTACGTTAACCCCACCCCACAAAGGGGGCCCTGAGGAAATGGCTTCCGCTAGTGACAATAATTAGGCGTAAACAAGACAAAAGGATTTTCCTCGCCGGGGGAAGCGTATATCAATGCACTACATTCAATGCTAGGTTTTTTATTGCATATTTACTAGATATTTTTGTATTAGATATTTGCCATACCTTTTCATTTAAAAAAATAATTATTCTGTTTGGTTGAGTACTTTAGCCTAAAATCCAAATTTTAGATTTGTATGGAAAAGGACGCGCAGTCGTTCCACGCGAAGTACGAAATCACTTTCAATTTTATCATATGTAAGTATATACTATAATATTCGATACTTGTTATCGCTTGGTACTTTGTATCAGTTTTCGTAAAACATTTAGCTAAAAAAACATGTTTGCTTGTGTTAAGTTGGAACAAAATAATAACTACTCTTTTTACTCAAAACAAGTTAAAGAATATTCGGTTAAAGTCTGTTCTCTTACTAACTGTATGTTGTAAGGCCATCATTTAAAAAAAATCATTAAATTTGCCTCTATGAACCACATGCTTGATTTTAATTTTACCTGTAGGGCCATAGAAGTTGTCAATGGGAACGGTTTGTTGCCAACCTGGGAACGGTTCTCTGTAAGCAGCAACAACTGAAAAAGAAAATATGAACTTACTTTCGTATGTATGCTCACACACAGTGGTCTAAAACTATTAAAACACTAAAATTATTACACACACAGATAATTCAATTTTTTTTTCTTGTATATTTTGATTAAGTATTTACTTTTATTTATGTGCTTTCATAATTATTTAACTTTTTTTATTTTTAATTCAGGGTTGCATGATTTCTTAATCAACAGTCATGTAGTTCTAGTTCGTGATCTTAGATATTAATAAATTACGACTGAATTTGGTTGGAGCGGTTTATTATAATGCATCCAAAAATAAACGTAGAAACACAAGCAGAACGTTTCACAAAGGAAAGTCGAGATATAATTTCTCGTGCGTAACGTAGGCAATTGACTCGGTATCGGTGTCAAGGTTGCTGGTAGTGTACTGTGTACTGGTCCACGCCAGGTCGCTTTAAATAACTCAGCTGCGGACGATGGAAGGTTCACGAGACTACCGGTAAATTGACGAAACCTAGCATAATCCAGATTGTTCGGCGGCGCCGTAATAATGCCTAAGCGATATACTAGATCCTTCTGGTGAACGCCGCCGAATCCAAACACACGCAAAGTACTAGCGTAGGTACTTCGGCGAGCGCCATGCATTGTACACTACATACATATACGTGCCTATAGATATGGAATTAGCGGCCGACACAGTCATATGAAAAAAATCAACGGATGTCTATTAAATAAAAAAAGAAGTGGCAACACGAAGTTACTTGAAAAGTAACTCAAGCAGTACTCTCGATTCATTGCCTTGCAATGGGAGGGATGGATTCATACGTCCGTCACTCCTGGACCCACTGACCTCCACATTACTACCCACCCCTCATACCCTTATCCTTCCTAGAACTTGCTCTCCTTCCTCTCCCTAAAAGACCCTCCGCACGGCATCCCCAAAGATGACCTGCCCTGATAGAAATTATTTTCCTGGGGGCCTCCTGTGAAGAGCTGACGAAAGAAAACCCTTTTTAATCTTCACTTCTGTTAAAATATAACATGGATTTTTACAAGTCTTTTAAACACTATTCTGATTTTTTTTTATATTTTGCAATATATTTTAGTTTTTTTTAATTTTTTAATGTTTTTATGGTTATATTTTGAATGTTCTTACGTGTATTTTTAAATACTTATTTGGATCATTATATTTTTATTGCCTTCTTTTTTCGTGAATATTTGTTTATTTTTAAGGTTTGATAGGGAATTTTTTATTCCGTTCAATTTTGAAAAAAAATCTTCTTAATTAATTCACCTTCTAACGTAAACACCAGTTTTTTTACAAACGTCGATTAAAATTTTTTAATAATTTTCAAAGTTTGCATTTTTCAAAACCCGCTAAAACGATCGAAATCTGACGGGCTACGTATGACATCATACGTACATCGGTTTCGTCGGTTAATAGTAAGGTCAATGCCATTCGGGTCGGTATGAAATCAACAAATCCCAATTAAAATATTTAACAAGATTTAGTGACCGACCGACCCGTGAAGTAGTGATCTAAGATCAATCAAGTGCCATCCAATCAAAGGGCGTTTAAGTCTCTTACGGTTTTAATCGTTTTTAAATGACAATTTATTAATTCAACATATAATTATACATAATTACACTTATGTATTCACAATCAACGTTTGTTGATCTATATGAAGATATGTTTTTTAAGCCACGATATTTTTCACACTGGTTCCGTATTCTAATTTTATTTAATTCAAATTATATGATTTTTTCTTATATTTAATGCACAGTAACAATATTTAATAAAATACTAACATTTATTCCTAGCCGTATCAAACAGACGTCTAGTGAGACGGATAACGAACTAATATGAAAATAATCTCTCTACTAGAAGAAAAAACGAAATTAGACTTCCCTTTCGAAGAAGTCAAAATCCCAGAACTCATTACTATATATTGAAGTGAAATGACACTAAACTGCGCTACATAAATGCCATTTTTATATCCGGGTTAAATCATTCCCACAGGAAAAACTTAACCCTTCCACACACTTTTTTCACAAATGATCATCTAGTCAATCCACATTATGCAAGTGCATTATATAAGCATAATAAATACAAAACAATACAAGTACAACATGTCAACTCACCAGAGATCAAATGGGAAAATAGTTCACTGACTCCAGATATTTTCATATCAGAGGGTTCGGCTCGGTAGAACTCCTAACTGGACCTACAAATTATACTGATACCTCAATATAAATATTTATAAAATCTTTCGTAATCCTACATGAATTTAAAATGACTGATTTTTGCATTTTTATATATAAATACTTTGACAGATCTAATACGCCTAAATTGTAAATGAGAGAGCTAGGTATAATGCCAGTAGCCGAAATAACAAATGATAATATTTTTATGGTCTGAGAATGCCAAATTCTTTTAAATAATAATTGAATTTCTCATCTCCTGAATCTGTGTATTTTTTTATTTAATCAGAAACAGATTATTGAATATTACAGGAATTAGATTATTATTATTATGAAGATCTTCCAAAAAATACCGACCAATATAAAAGAAGAAGAAAATGTACTAAAATTTAAACCAAAAGTGATGAAACATGTGAAGTTAATTTGTATACTTTGTATTAAATATTACTTTGTAAATTTATTGTTATTTATTATGTAATTCGTGTGTTATTACGTATGTAAATATGTACTACTTTAAGTTAAATAAATAAATAATATATGTACCCATAATAAATTTAGTGTTAATACAGGGCCGGGTTGCCGGTAATTAAAAGAAATATGATGCACTTACTAATGGAAGGCCTGAAAATGCAAATCGGTAGTCCTTCTCCATACTTCAAAACGATTTGTTCCGCCAAGGCTTTTGTTAGGGTATATGTATTGGCATGACACCCCTGAAAAGAAAGTTTCATAAATTTTCAGTACCTCCAGATTACAGAAACTTTGATCGACGCCCAATAGTTGTTATGTTGTTTGTTTTTTTTTCTATTATGTTATTGGGGTGTTGTTGTCACTTTTCTTAGCAAGTTAAAATTTGTATTGAAACTTAAGGTTAATGAAAAAAGTTGAAGATTGACTTTTGGGAAATAGAGCCGAGATTATTTTTTCTTCTTCATGTGACAACATTTCAGATAGCCCCAAAGAATAAAAAAGTCTCTGAGACATTTGAAAAACTGTCCTTTTCTATGGTTTTAACCTCAAAGTAAGTACTGAAAAAGTCCAAAACTTTACGCTAGCAAATACCCTAGCAAATACGCCAGCAAAATAGAGCTAGAAAAATGTTAAATACGGCCTGAGTTCTTAGGAGAGCTGTGCAGATAGGGAGCTGTATAAATAAAATTATGAATAATTTACTGTGACTTTTTGAGTGATGAAAGCCAACAACTCTTGGGAGAGGTTGGCGGAGCACTGCAGCAGAAAGTCAGCATCAAGTTTCACTGGATAGAACTTCTCCAGGATTTCAAAGTTCGTGTCCGAGTTGCTGTAGGCAGTGGACACGTGCACAATGCTCTGGAAACATAATAATAAACATTATACCTTGATTCTCTTCAGGAATTTTAAACGCTTCTTTACGCTCTACCATCAGAACATCGACCAAATTCAAACCAAATATATTTATTATGACATGTTATGTTTTCATCAACAACTTAACATCCAGAGTGGTGTCGCCGCTCTCTTCGTCTCTTTTTCACACATTATTGTTCAATATAATTAGAGGTTACAATCAATAGTATTTCTCTCGCAGCTCGCACCATTGACAGTAAGTTTTGCTTTGGACTTCCCCGTGGCTAGTTACGTCATTCCTCTCACCCCCTAAAATATTAGTCCAATTTTCGATAAGCTGCCCTTGTCCCACAGTTGAAAAATATTATAAAAGGAAAAAAAAATATTGCGTAATTTTTTTGTTAACTTGATAGTTCAAAGTTCTTCAGCTCGTGTTGAAAATAACGTGGCCAGCTGAAAATAATTGCGTTAACCGAGAAATTTCAGATACAAAACTGCGCAAGTTTGAGATGTTTTAGCGTCACATGCAAAAAGATTTTCTTCTCTTGATATTGAGAAGAAAATTTTAATGTTTAGGTCTGTCCTCCTACTTCGACTGATAATGACACATCTAAATCAAAAGTTAAGGTTGAAACTAAGTAAATAAAAGTAAACCTCATCGAAACCTAATAAGACCACATCCAAAAAATAGGAAGGTTCGCAACACCTCTGAACCGAACATGTACCAAAAATATTGTAACGAAAATGGAAAAAGTCAAGTTGGAAACAAGTCAATTATCTTATTTTTAATCATTTTAATTTTTCATCAAGTGGTAATTTAAGGTTTTTTATGTAAACCCTAGTTTATTTAATGTAACTTAATTATGCTGACTATTTTCAGTGGAATTGGAGAGGATTTTAAAGTGAGGGGACTAAATAGAAGAATAACATTCGACTTGACTTAACTAATGTTGAAATGTTCTTAAAGTCTTGTAATTTTCATCAGAACGAAGCCAAGCATTTTTAATTATTTATTGATGTGTAAACAAAATTAATTTGAAATTAAAAATAATGCCAAGATCAAGATCGTTATCATTGACACAGGTCAGAGAAATATTTTCAATTTTAAATTGATAATAGAAAGGTTCATTAATTCTGAAAAACCTTATTATCTGTCATTTACTAATGTTAAGATAAAATTTGTTAAGTTTTCACCAATACAGTCATTTTCAGTTTATTTAAATTTAAAGAGTTTTAGATCGTGGGCGAAAAGCAACACTTTGATATTAATATTTAGATACAGCAAAAAAAGGTTTAAAAAAGTATTGGACCTAAATAGGGCCCTTGAGGTACACCGCTTGTGGCCATAAATTTATATGACTGGTTCGAATTATTTATTACTTAATAAAATAATTCTACTAGTTAGGCAGCTCTTTGTCCATTCTAATAAATAAGCCTCTATTCTGAATTTGCAACTTTTATTAAAAATAATCTTATGGTTTATTTTGTCAAATGATAATCAATCGTAAAATATCATCATTTTCCAACCTCAACTGGAAATATAATAGCCATGTAGCAGGATTTTCACTGTGTTAATCGCAGTATCTTCGGACTGCATCATTAGTGGAAAATAGATACCGGAATAGCCCACAGATGATATGAAGAGAACTTCAGGCTTCGAAGAAATAAAGAGACAATCTATACCTTAATGTGTTTGATTCTGTGGCAGAGTTCCAAGATCCTCTTAGTACCCAAGGTGTTAAGCGTGAGTGCCACGAAGAGGGGTTCATCGAACCTGACGGTGGCCGCGGAGTGTATGACGATGTTCACCTCTCTACCAACAGCTCGCAGTCGGCGGGGCTGAGACCCAGCTCCGGTAGGGAAACGTCTCCGGACACCACCTTTATCTTACTAAGTCTCTCGGGCCATGCCTCACGGATTCTGTCAAAAATTTAAAGCAATCAAACATGTAAATCACTTGCATACATTTGGAAACCAGAGAATTATTATTTTGCATACTTAAGGAAATAAGTACGATAGACGTGTGCAGATTATTAGACTTTTTGGTTAGCTTTCAAATTAAGTAAATGGCTTACATTACAAATAAAAAATAAAAAAAAATTATAATACTTGGTGAACATTTCTTTATTCTTGAGAAGCAATTTAATCATAGTTGGCATACTATGTACCAAATTTTTGCAGTTTTTTGAAGTGAAACTTCTTTACGCGCGTCATGCAATTTCGAGGACCGGAGTTAAAATCGACTTATGACCGCCACGAAAAACCGTGATCATTTCGCTATAGGAGCCTAGCTAATATTATATACCTAGTTTAGGTCACCCTCCAAACTCAACTTCGCGGTCTAGAGGCAGAGCGCCAGACTCTCGTCGTGAAGAACCGAGGTTCGATCCCCGCTTAAAATAAACTTTTTTTTCTTTTTGTGATTTTTTTATTACGAGGAAAAGTGATAAAATGCTCTCGTGCTGCGACTTTTCGATATTTTGACTATATGATATTTTGGTTTAGAGGCAGAGCGTTCGACACTCGTTATGCAGGACCCGGGTTCGAATCCCATATTTTTATAACTTTTAATTTTTTTTTTATCACATGCTACTTATAAATATGTCAATAGACAGAAAAAAAGAGAGAATGAAATGAAAAGAGAGAGAGAAGAATACTAAAAGTTTCACTTCCGTCGTGCGTAGGCTTGCCACACACTGTATTTTTTTTTATTATTTATTTCTTGGTTGAATGAATTCCTCTATACTTGAATGAGTGTCTCAATATGATTTCTCTTGAATTTTAGAATTTTCTTTAATTCTTTCTTCACAATCGAATAAATATCGGGTACATTTGTGTATAAATATGAAAAAAAATAATTGAATATTTTTCTGTAAGACGTAAAATTGTAATACGTAATCATTGAAGACTAGAATATTAAAGACTATCAAAAGAAAAAATTGAAATGAAAAGGGAACCTTCTAGACTGACTTAGTCCGTCGCTCTACGGTTCAGTAATCAATCGACATAAACTCAGTGCTGTAAACTGTAAGACCCTGCGCAGAAAATTAAGTTTGCTATATATAGTAAGGAAACGGTCTGCAGCGAAGTTCTGTGTGAAAATTTCTGCGCTGTCTCTTAGAGCATGGTTTGTGTCCATTGAACGGGACGGGCTTACTAACCAGTTATTCTTGAGGTGTTTGGAGAAAAATGTAGACTTTCATTTTGGTCTCCGGTGACTTCTTTATTGGACAGTTAGGGCGGCGGTGTTTTTTTTTTAAATTTGCCCCAGTCAGGAGCCCTGAGGAAAATAATTTCTCTCAGGGCCTGTCATTTTTTGGTATACTGTGTGGAGGGTCTTTTTTAAGGAAAGGAAGTAGAGAAAGTTATGGGAAGGTAAAGAGGTTGGGAAGGAATCTAGGGATGAGTATGTCCAGGAGTGACGGACATATGAATATATCCCTCTCACTGTGGCGCAAGGCGACGGGTCGAGAGACCAATTGGAGAGATCAAAGAGTTTCACCAAACTAGCCTCTATTACACAGGAAAGAAAAATAAATAAAAAATTGAAAATAAGTGTTGATAATTAATACAAAGCATTTACCTCACTGTCCAAAAGCGCCTTGTGTCGCTGCTGCAAATCCTGTCCCCTCTTCTGCCTCAGCAAAATGTAAATAGTCTTAATCCCCTCGCAGGACCTTAGCAATTTCTCGCGCATTCTACGGACATTCTGACAGGAATTCTGTAAGTGAGAGATTTAAGGTAAAACATAAGAGTCAAATGAAAAATAATTAATAAACAGTTATGCTGATTGTTATTCGGGATAGCAATCAACAGAAGAATAATTTGCCATGTCTCATCTTTGGGGATTCTGTGTGGAGGGTCTTTGTAGGGAGAGGAAAGATTGAACGTGATCTTAAAGATAAAGGGAAGCACAGAGGCGGGTAAATCGTTCCACAGCCGATTTCTGTTTTAGTCGCCCCATCATTGGGGCGACTAAAACTTTTCCCACATACTTAGTAGTTCACAATAAAATTATAATCTATATAAAAGCATAAAAAGTGTTTAATTTGGGGAAATATGGGGTGCAATACTGCACAGTAATAATCCTTCTCAAGTATGCTCAGATGTCACAAAAAAATTTTAGTATGCCGATGGGTTAAGAGGCTCTAATAGAATATGATGTTTGTGACTAGTAATAGGTCAGATATGTCCTTAAGAGGTTATGATGGAAAAATATGTTTTTGACTAGTAATGTCCTTCCGACGCTTGAAGAGTCAAGAAATTTACTAGTCACAAACATCATATTCCTTTAGAGGCTCTAATGGAATATGATGTTTGTGACTAGCAATGTCCTTCCCACGCTTGAAAGGTTAAGAAAGTATTTGTTAAATTTTTATCAATATTTTAATTCAATCACTCAAAATTCTTCAAAATTGTTGTTTTTTAATACAATTCTAGAGTTTTATAAGAGGTGAATGTCACTCTTGATCTACAAAACAAAAGAAAGGTCACTGAAAAACTACCCCAGTCCCCTTTTCCCGCTCGATACTTCCCGGTAAACGCTGGGTGCTTCAACTAGCAACTTATACAATTAGAAAACATAACATAAATATAATATACACGGTGTCCGGAAACTCGTAGTACAAGCGGGAAACTGGAGAATCTACACCACATGGGGAACCCAAATAAACATAAAGTTTTTTGATTTGAGCATTTTCAGGAAAAAAACAAAAAAAAATATTTTTCGGCTATTTCAGGGTTAAATTTTTTTCGGAATTCGAGCTGAGACGCGCGCCGACGCAACGGAATGAAATTATTATTACCATAGGTACTTACAATATGTAGCGATGTTCCGATCTCCAATTCAAAACACAAACGTCACATAAATAACACATCGTCACATAAGCACAGTTGGGTCCGTCTGAATGATTATCGCACTATTTTAATCATGTCGGAGTTAATTTTTACCTCGTTTAAGGCTTGATAAGTCTCAAAATCAAAACATTAAAAACGTACAACTGTTTTCAAACACTCACACTATCAAAACAATAATAACGCACAATAATCTCTCCATGTATTCGATGGCAGCTCCGGTCGAGTTTCCGTTTGCGCGACCTAAACACATTAGCATGTCGTAATATTCGGCGTTACTGTATTCCATTTTAAACCACAATAATAATTAAAATTTTCAACAAACGAGTAACTCACACTTTTTTTAACATATCAAAATAACACACACTTTGATTTAATGTTTGTTAATTAATCTGACAACAAAAAAGGGTTAATTATAGCTTGTTGACACGACCACTACATAATAGCGTTATAAGCAAACTGAAGTCTGGACAAATAAAATCAGTCGCGAACACTTTGTCGCGTGGGTGGTCCAACACCGGATGTCAGCCATTGTCTTGTCTTCAGCCCATCAAGTAATACGGGTATAAGTCCAAAATTTGAAGAAATTAGTTTTTGATGCAGACTTGAAACTTTAAATAAATTAGGTAAATTTTAGATGTCGCTGTCAATACGCACTTTTTTATTAAAAAATCTTTTGATACACCTTAATTACATAAAAATAAGGTAATTATTCGGAATCGCTGGACAAGGATTATATGAAATATTTTTTAAATAAAACCTTCTGATTTACCTTAATTACTATAAAAGGAATCTGACTGCAATTGGGATATTTTTAATTATAGCATTTTAATTTTTAATTGAGTAAATCGAAAATTCACTTTCGTTGTATGGGATGACAGCTGGAATGATTTCTGTTGATAAAATTTTCTTTTTTTGATTTGCTGATACGAGTGGCTATATTTTTTACCATGTGCAAATACTAGGTAGGTACTATTTAAGCCAAACTCGAAAATTAAATAAAGATATTTAGGTATGTTTTATAAAATAGAAAAATTAAAAAAAGGTGAGGTTATTATAGGTTAGGTTGGTTTGTTATTAGGATTTAGGTTAGGTTAGGATAGATTGGATATTATAGGTTAGGTTGGATTATTATAGGTTAGGTTCGATTATTATAGGTTAGGTAAGATTATTATTAGGATATAGGTTAGGTTAGGTTAGGTTGGATTATTATAGCTTAGGTTAGGTTGGATTATTGTAGGTTAGGTTCGATTATTATAGGTTGGGTTGGATTATTATTAGGATATAGGTTAGGTTAGGTTGGATTATTATTAGGATATAGGTTAGGTTAGGTTAGGTTGGATTATTATTAGGATATAGGTTAGGTTGGATTATTATAGGTTAGGTTAGGTTAGGTTGGATTATTATAGGTTAGGTAGGAATGTTATTAGGATATAGGTTAGGTTAGGTAAGGTTGGATTATTATAGGTTAGGTTAGGTTGGATTATTATCGGTTAAGTTAGGTGTGTTGGGTAAGGTTTGGATATAGGTTAGGTTAGGATTTAGGTTAGGTTAGTTTAGGTTTGGTTATTATAGGTTAGGTTACTATAGTTTAGGTTAAATAAAACAATAATTATAATAATACCTAAATATAAATAATTTAAGTTTCTTAAGTAAGATAGAAATATTTTATTTTTCGAGTTTGGCCAAAACAGAACCTAACTAGAATTTGCATTCTGAAATGATTCAAATTCTAGCTACTCGTATGTATTCTAGCTACTACTACCAGAGAAAATGTCATCAACAGAAATCATTCCAGCTGTCATCCCATACAACAAAAGTGAATTTTCGATTTACGTAATTAAAAATTAAAATGCTAAAATTAAAAATATCCCAAATGCAGTCAGATTCCTTTTATAGTAATTAAGGTAAATCAGAAGGTTTTACTAAAAAATATTTCATATAATCCTTGTCCAGCGATTCCGAATATTTACCAAAAATAATAACTATTTGCATTGGGGGCAGTGGAAAATATTTCATTCTAAATTTCGATTACGTAAACTTAAAATTAGCTTTCGTTCTGTGAAACGAGACTGTCCATTTCAAACATTATTTTCAAATTTCATTTTGTTATGTTGGTATTCTTGATACTTTACGAAGAAACGAACGCCTAGAGACAAAATCGCGCGGGTATTTTTTTTTTAAACTAAAATTCCGCCTAATTCGTATTTACCTAATAAGAATGCATTGCGTGCATTGTGATTGAAATTTAATAGCTTGATTTTTTTTTTACATTAAAATCTCTAATCGCGTGGGCGTTTTTTTTAATGTTAAAAATCTAAAAAAAATAATTTCGAATTCTTCTACAACTTATTAAGTTTGGGTCTCCTGAACATTTATCTTTTTGGACTTGCATCCGTATGCTTCTCGGGTACAGAATTTGTTGAAGAATGTGAAATTTGATACGGATGTGCGATCTGCTTCGTGTTATTTTATGGAAACTATAGTTCGTCTTTCTTTCACGTGTTTCTTGAACCGAGCAAATAGAGACAGCTATAATTTTGTCATATTTTTATGATAGCTACGTCTGTCGGCCCTGCCGAAATGTTTTTAACCGTGAAGCGACCGAATATTTTATTATTACAAAGAATTAAATGATGGGCGATTTCAAAATAATGCTTTAAATCCTCAATTCTTTGTTTGTTTTTCTTTTAAATAGTTTTAATTAGTTAGGTACTTTGATCGTCACTAATAATTCACAAGAATTTGACCAAAAAAAAAATCAACTTCTGACTCGATTTACTCGAAAACGAAAGCTCAAATCAAAAAAAGTTATACCACAAAATCGACTCCAAATGTGATGTAGATTCCCCAGTTCCCCGCTTGTACTACGAGTTTCCGGACACCTTGTATATTGCAGGATTTGGAAATAAGGCTATTAATTTTAGATTTTAATTTAGATTGATTTTAGATTTTCACGGTCAAAAGTATTATCGAAATTTATTTTTTGTTACCTCCTTTGTTAGCCAACGTTTTGGTGTAAGAGATTACACATCTGCCCTGGTTATGAACACTATAATGCTGTCCGAACATTGGCTAAAGAAGAAGGTAGCGTAACACGGCGTAATACCCAAAAAATAAATGACTGTTTGATTAAGTCTCACTTTTTGTTATTTTTTAAAATTATTTTATCTTGCTACATAGCAATCGCGAAGAGTTCATTTTGGGACGGAAGGAATTTACAAAAAATAAATGGGAAAAAATAACATCGGCAATATTTTCGTATTCCTGTTAAAACATGACTGCAGGCCTTTATCGAATGAATTGACAGGTTTCCTAACAAACTGTCGGTAAAACACGAATATGTTACGATGATGTCGGAACACGTTTTCATGAAAATTCTGACATTTTCGCATTTCGTCTTTATATTTATTAGGATAAACGCAGCTGCGTGAACAATTATTCAGATTTATTACGAATGTACTGGTACTTTGTTTGGAAATGGCCTGCCATCACTTTTTTACCGGAATTTAATAAATTTTTAATATATAGATTTTACTCCGTGTAAGTAAAGATAGAAAAGACACCATGGAAAAAAGAACAACGAACAAAGATAAATCTTTCTTATATACTGTGACGTTTTCATAGCTCACGAATTCAACAAAATTATAATTTTTTTGTCTCGTGTTCAGAAAAAACCTTAATTCTTAATTAAGTTCACTGCTCGTAAATACTTAAAAAAAAATCATTATAGATCAAAAATTTGAAAACTTATCATTTATACGAACAAATTATTTTAATTATTGGAATTGGAGGAGAGGAAATTTCATAACTAGACTTCTACTTTTCAAAATCGATAGAAAAACGATTTAGTTTCGTATTTTACTTAGAAATTTAACGGGAACATTTTTATTGAACAACTATTTGATTTGAAGTCTTTAAATTAAATTAATGAAAAGTGAATTTAAAAATTCCTTGATTTGATGTTTTTAACAATTTCCATCCCAATTTTAAAATTTACTATAAACAATACTAATGCTAATGATATTCTACAAAATAAAAGCGAAAACTATTCGTAAATGACATAAAAAATCTAATTTTGGCTAGAGATCGATGTTATGTAACAGATCTCTCAAACACATTTAAAAACCCCGCGAAATAATATTCAACGCAGAACTAGGCGACGCAGAACGGTGCGCATGCATTCCTGCGCGCAAGAATCCCAACGGTTTCAGCGCGGGTCAGCCATCTTGCACTTTAAACGCGCTCTACACTCGCGGCGCGAACGGCCGCGAAGGCCGCGAAACGCGAGTGTGGATCTTGTTCACGCCTTCGCAATCTTCGCATTCGCGCTTCGCGCCATTCCCCGATTTTTGTCGGTTTTTTGGCCCGCGACAAAGGGTTTGCGGTTTAAAGTCGCGAACAAGACTGAAGCTTTGCGAGTGTGGATGGACACAGTTCACGCGCGGATCCACGGCACGACTTCGCGCGCGAGTGAAGAGCCAGCTTTAGACTCGGCCTCGACATCACGCTCTCCGCGCGCGCAGAACATCGCCCAGCCTAATACGCGCCTGATGGCCCGGGTGGACGAGCAACACCTTGTTTTCCACTCTATAATGTTCTGGAAGTAACTCCTCGCTGGCCCTAGGAACCCCCCCCCCTCCCCCCATTTACATTTCTTCGAGGGTACTCTCGGAAAACTGGCTAAGGGACGCGGGTGCTTGGGATCGTTGTGGCCAGGCCTCTTGCCACGCTCATTCTTCCCGGGACTGCCCCGTGATAGTGGGGTAAACTGCCCTCGATACGCGGCTTGTATATTTTTATATTACTAACAATCATGCATGCAGGGACATTGGAGGGTCTAGAATCGTTTAAAAATAAATTTAGCTTCTTTTTACAAAAAAATTAGAGTCCTGACGTGTGCGGCTAAGGAGTTTAAACAATCAGTTTCCTCACACAGCCGTCGGGAAAGGGTGGGTCCCCTCCAATGGCCCTAGGAACCCCGAATTCATGGAGCATCTCATGTAATATCTCACCAAATATCACATCAAAGCTTTGCCCATTATGTGCCTATTTAAAAGCCTGTCGCAGACGTCTGACAGATGAAACCAAAATGAGAGATAGATTTGTTAATATATGTATATTATGTGCCCCTTTTGTGTTATACTATGTGTGTGCTTGTTTAACTGTAAATACACTCATGAATCATTCCATTTGCGTATCATTTGACGAGAGAGTGGAGTTGAATTGTTGAATCTGTTCCCCGTGTAAAGGCATGATTGCCGACCCCATCTGAGCCAAACCATGAGTCTCCTGATTCTTCCACTGGAGCTGACTGCCGGCAACTCAACACTGGCACCTTTACACTGGCGCCCTAGCGTGGGAGCCTCGAAACCCTTACACCGATTAGTGCCCGATTTGATAAAAATGTATCCTGTTTCCAATCAGGTCATTCGTAAACCAGGAATATTTTTTCTTAAAAAATAAGTGAAAACGATATTTAAGACACAAAGCCTTTTTTCGTTGTTTATGTGTATTCAAGAATCTCAGTTGTCTGGATTGCCAGTCATCCCCGATTTTGGGATATGTTTTGAGACTGAACTGAGTGAGAGTGGGAAGGATACGGTGAAGAAGATGGTCGGAAAGAACCTGGCTACCCTGATCTCATTACTAAATATATCTATACTAACGGCCGTTGTTCCCAATCCTACTGATCAATTGTTGAGCCAACTTTGGCATGTTTGGCTCAACACGCACAACTACGCTCTTTCCAAGGTAAATGTGACGAATGAGCGATCAACCAATTTAAGGAAGCCAAACTTCTGGATTAAGCTTGCCTCAATAAATTTTTTTTTTTATTTGGTACATTATTTTGTTACAATTTATGTTTTCCAGTAATGTAGGCCTCACTGGGTGGCTTGCCCGTGCTGAGGCCTTCATTTTATAATATGAAAATCTAATCTACATATTACATTTAAAGAGAAGATAGTAAATTTGAAAAGAAAATAATAAATTTAAAATTAAAAATAAAAATACATAATAATAAATTTAAAAAATAATACAATGAAAATAATCTTGTGTGTTTGTGAGTGATGTGTGTTTATGTTGGTTTTGTGTGTTACGTGTACGTTTTATTTTTATTTTATGCTATGACATTTTGGTAATATTGTCTTGTTTGTTGTTTAATCCATTTTGTAATTTTGTGTGTGAATTTATTTTTATTTTCCTCAATTTTAATTTCAATTTTTAGACTGTTGAAAGCTTTTATAGCATGGTATTGGTAGTGTCTTTGTCCAAAGGTTGAATTTACTGTTGGAGTTTTAATGTTTTCTTTGTACGCTTGTCTAACTGGTCTGTTAGTGTTATTTTGTGTATGTTGAAATTTATTTTTTTTGTTAAAAATGTAGTTTAGTAGTGTTTTAACGTATAATTGGCGTATATCTAGTACGTCACAGCTGTTGAATATTTGGTCTGTATCGGTCAGTCTATGTTTTTTTAGTATTACCTTTAAGATCGTTTTCTGTGCGGTTTCTATGTAATTGATAGCCGAGTTTGTTGCTCCTCCCCAAGCAATAATTCCATATTCTATTATTGATTGGCAGAGTGCAAAATATATTTTTTTCAATTGTTTTATTTTATATATGTTTCTTATGTTAAGGAAAATGTGTATTGTTTTGAGAAGTTTATTTGTGATTTGTTTGATGTGAGGTATCCATCTAAGGTTATGGTCAATTACGATTCCTAGATACTTTATTTGTTCTGTTTTTTCTAGAGGAGGGCAATCGATGAATAGTTATAAAAAGTATCGACAGAGTGAAAAATATTCGCGACGCCAAGACACGGTGGCATGAAAGTCAAGTTAACACTTTATTTTTAACATATTACATAGGTTTGGTTAAACAAATATTGGTTAATGTATTACATAATTTTAAAAAATTAATACATGCATTAATAATTAATACAATAAATAATTCGTCAATATTAATTTAAGATTGAAAGTTTTTAATTCGATGTCATTTTACTGTCTGTGTGGGTTAAGATGTTTGGAAATAGGCGAATCGAACGTTACTGAACAAATCCCTTAGCTGATCGGAGCCTAAGGTTGATCGTTCGAATAGTTGGGAGCAACTGTTGAATGTGTCTGCCATTTTGGATTCTATAAATAATATTAATTATCACCCCAATTGATTGAAATTACAATTTTATAATGATGATGAAACGCGGTTCTGGCCACTGGAATTATCAGACTTTTGGATGACAACACACGCCATTTCTATGTGTCGGCTACATAAATAAACGGTAAACATTCCATGACAACTCAGGATAGTGACAATACAACACAATTTTGAAAATTGATGAAACAAAAAAACTATCCTAAAAACCGCAATCCGTCGTGATTTTCACTGGGAAAAGAACACGTATTCTCAATGTATTCTGAATGACTAATATTTGATCAGGAAATTGGAATGCTATCACATTTTTAACGGGGTCATTTTTCTCTGTGTAACGTAACCAATTTATCCTAGTTCATTTTAATCACTTCCATTGCTTTATATCACTTGATATAAAGAGATATGAAGAGTGTGTTGATTGATAAAGGTAATAATGCGTCTTTATTCAGACAATCTCATTATAATTTCCCGTCATCATCATCTTCAAAAAATGTAATAACGCCAGCTGCGTTTTTTGCAGCTTCATGGATTCATGGACAACATTCAAAGTACGCCAGTTTCTCACGATTACTTGCGAAAGCCAGTGAAAAAACTGCAGTAAAACGTTTTTTTTTTCTTATCTGGCTTCTTCAACTCACTAAATAACCTAAACTCTTGTATTTCAAACAAGGGCTTTGCAAATACCGCGGGATTTTCGGGATAGAATTAGATATTTCGCGGGTTTTACGGGATTTTTACTAAGGAGATTAAATTAAAATAATACCAACATTTCAGAAACATTTTTTTATTAATTGATTTCTTTTTTTTTCTCTGTTTTCAATTATCTTTGATAGTCATCTATACAGCGTGTACCAAAATTCAACGTCAACATTTTAAGGGTAAGCGGCCAGCTCACGACTAATCAGAATATCTGAAAATATAACCTCAGTAAAAAGTCGCTAATATTCTAGATATTCGTACTTTTACGAATTTACGAAAAATCTTCACCTTCGGTCGGTTTTTAATGCCACAACTATTAATTTCTATATTTTATAATTTTATTTCTGTCACGCAATCCTATTGATCACAGTCCAAAAGTAAAGTAGATTTGGTATGCAGTAGTAAACGGAAGAAAAAAACGCATTATCTCTACATTACGATATAGGTAAATGGCCGAATTAAAGACGACATAATGTAGTTTTTACAGCAGTAACATTAAAGTAGACAATAGCGAATGGTGGAAAAATCAGTGACGCATGAGGAAGACTTAGAATGTGTTCTCTGCACTGGAATGAGATACAGAGACGAATTAAAGTCGATATATAATGTAGTTTATTTAACAAGTAACAATGCGGACTTCATGGTACTACACAAAGCGAATGGTTGAAAAAGTCAGGGAGGCCCGAGGAAGACATGAATCAAATGGTTATTTGTGGTAAAATGAGGCGTACGTGATGAACAAAGAAATGTGTGTAAGGAAATTATAAAAGAAGTCAAGGACGCCCGAAGATGACATGGCACGATCAAGTGAAACAAACACTTAAAAAAATAACTTTTTACAAGTTATTACAATAATATTACTTCCATCATAAAAATGCTTTCAGTTTTCATTAGAATTCACAAGCCCGATCAACGCCGGGTGCATGTCAGCTAGTATATTATAAAACAGGCGTCGAAAAGGCGCCATTGTAAGTCATTATAAAAAGATATTGAAAAGGTAATTTTATTTGTTTATATTCTTGTTCTATCTAGTATTAGCTGCACTCCCCGGCGTTGCTCGGGCTTTTCACAGATTCTTTGAGAATCAGACTTAGCTGACTTTAGACTTTAGTGATGTTCGTCTTGTGGCAGAATTGTGCAAAATTTCATCAATCTCGAAATGAATTAATTTGTATAAAAATCAAACAAACTCCGGCCGCCACAGACGACCTTCTTTACACAAATAGTTGAAGTGAACTATTTAATGATTTTGTGGAGTTAATAATGGTTTGGAGTAAAGTTTTGGGGTTGTGAACTCTAGTAAACTGGGTGTAGATTAAAGATGGAAATGATAATATTTTCAATAATTACATTTTGTACGTATTTCACTCACTTCATCGTGCCATGTCTTCCTTGGGCGTCCCCGACTCTTACCTCTATATTTATTTAGGTATTTATTTAAATACAAACGGCACGACATGTGCCATTAACAAAAATATAAAAATAAAGTTAAAAAGTACAAGACATAAAGTATACAGCATAAAGTTAAAGTATAATCTACGGAATAAAGTGTAAAGGTTAAATATAAAGTTAAGTATAAAGTGTAAAGTATTATTTTTGGTGTAAAGTGTAAGGTTAAATATAAAGTTAAGTTAATTATAGAAAGTAAATTATAAAAAAAAAGTACAAAAGGTAAGAAAAATAAAATATTGTATTAACTTCATAATTCAATATCCTTATCAGATAAACAGACGGTGCAATCTCAGATATATTACACGCGAAAAATTATGCACAGTTACATTTGAAGAAAAATAATAGGAACTACATGATTATGGTCGAGTTGACATCGCGTTTGGGTCCCACCCAGGCGTAGTGTGTTCAATTCCTCGACTGGCTAAGTCCTCCATCACAACACAAGCAACATTTTCAGCTTTCTGTGGTGGTAGTGGGAGATTTTCAAATATTGCCAGGTTATTCGTAACCCGGGAATGTTTGTCTTTCTTTATAAAAAAAAAAAAAATAAAAAAAATATATATATAAAAAATGAAACAAATTATATGAAAATTGAGAAGCATTTTCACAGAGGAACGTCTACCTAAGCACTTGGATTAATATTTAATGATAAACTTTGAATGCTCATTCACCTAACATGGTGAATAACAAGAAATCTCAATTCATTTGTTAAAAGCCATCTTTATTTAAAAAGGTAGCAAAGTAAATATCTAGGTATTTAAAAAAAACACTAAGCGAAATATCAGTACATTTTAGTTCTACGATAAAATTATTGTTTAAAAAAAACTTATATATTCCATTATTACAATATACAAATGATTTTATTGTCAAATAACAAAATTGAAGTTTGCCTTATCTTTCACAGTACCTAATTGGACCAAAAAATATATTATGATTTTCATGGCCAAAAGTATTTTTGTTATTTTTTATTGGGGTGTTATGCTGTGTATGAACTCCTTCTTTAGCCAACGTTTCGGACAGCATTGCGGTGTCCATCATCAGGGCAGATCAGGATAACGTTATCATATTATAATTCTTTAACAACTACCGTCGATATGTCCATATAAAAAAATACATAAGCAATACATAGGCAAAAAAAATTTTTAGGGAATAAGAAATAATTATTAATTTTTCATAATTTGATATAATTTTTACAGTCATGTAATATTTCTGTATTCAGATACACTGAAATAAAATATAATAGCACTTTCAAATGATCTATCAACCTAATTATATTATATAGGTGTAGGTACGAAGATGTTGAGCTTTGAGCTTAGATTTTTGAGATTTGGGTGTAAGCTTCGAGCTTTGAGAATTGAGGTTAGAACTTTGAGTTATAAGCTTTGAGTTTTAAACTTTAGACTTTGAGCTTTGAGCTTCGAGCTTTGAACTTAGAGCTTTGGGCTAAAGGCTTTGAGCTTTGGGCTTTAAGCTTTTAGATTTGATATTTGTTGAGCTTAGTGCTTTTGGTCTTTAATTTAGAAAGTTTTATATCCCCGGCGTCGCCTGGTCCTCATAAGAGAGAATTCATATGGAGACAGTGCGACATAAAGGATCCTCTTATTTTACACGTCAAATGCAAAATGTGCACAATTTCATCACAATGTATCAAAATAATTATAGGAAAGGGGGATGGGGTGGTTTTTAGAAATCTTATGTAAACAGTGACTCTCATTTGTTGTTATTGTTTTCAATGTCAAATGTGAAAAGTTTCATCAATCGGGGAAAAAACTGTAGACAACAACAAACTAAGGGTCCAGTACACGTAGGCTAAAAATATGTACAAAAAATACCAATTTGTAAATATTAAATAAAATAAAAATAACATAGGATATAAGAACACAAATAAATGACAATATACCAATTTTATCCTCACTGACAACACCAATAATGACTAATATATATTATTATATACCTACAACTAAACTGAACAAATATTTATAAAATGAATCACATTCAACTGGACAGGGTTCACATAAACAACATGATAACTTGCAGTATTTTATTAATAATTATTTAATAATAGCTAAAGTATATTTTTAAAATGTTCCTAAACTTCACGAAAATATATCAATATCATTAAAATTCTTATTATATAAGGTACACGCTCTGAATATAAAAGCGTTTTGTCTGAGATTAGTAGAACACTTTGAAGATGAAAAAGTGATTTGTCTCTAATAAAACTTCGAAGGTAGGTACTGATTTCTGGGCATTCTGGCGCTCGCAACTCGCAAGCATGTGATTAATTTTAAATTTAAATCAAAATAACATGTTTTTGGTGTATACTTGTTTTTTTTTCTTTAAATCCAGCAAAACCGCGGGATCAAATATTGCTGAAATCCGCGGGATTGGGGAACCCTATTCCCAACAATCAACTAGCCTTCAAACTTCAAAATCGTCAGAAACTAAATGGGGCTCAATCTTTTAATAATTTGCAATTACATACAACTTTTTTCGGATACATATTATGTGCCTACCCACGTCGCACTACGCGTATCAATGTAATAATTATGTTAATAATGTGATTGTAAATTTATTCCTTTTGTTACGATTTTTTTAAATGATTTCATTAAATCCTTCTAGTGGCCCTCGACAACGCACCTCTACCCACTGAAAAGATAGGCATTGAAGTGTCTATTTACGATTGTGGGCTCATTACACTCTTAAAACCTGCAATTTTATTCAGAGAATGATGAAATTTAGCAAAATTGTCTTTCAAGATAATAAGACTGTCTCCACGAAATTTAGTAAAATTGACATTCAAGATAATAAGACTGTCTCCACGAAATTTAGTAAAATTGACATTCAAGATAATAAGACTGTCTCCACGAAATTTAGTAAAATTTACATTCAAGATAATAAGACTGTATAAACGAAATTTAGTAAAATTGACTTTCAAGATAATAAGACTGTCTCCACGAAATTTAGGAAAATTGACTTTCAAGATAATAAGACTGTTTAAACGAAATTTAGTAAAATTGACTTTCAAGATAATACGACTTATGCTAACATTTCGAAATTACGAAATTTGTTTCATTTCGAAAATACACTCCTTCCCCTTTTTCCACCCCTTTGGTACTTCTTGATGAAATTTTACACACTTGTCGTACAAAATAAGTGGAAAATTAATGTCCACATCTGATTTCGATAAAGTTGCAGAAATGCATTTTTATACAGTTTTTTTAAAATATTTAAATAAATGCAAGTATACCATATTTTTTCAAATCATAATGCCATTTTCAAAGATTAGCTATTTACTAATTACTATTATTTTTAAGCTGTTCAAAGATAAACTGACAGCTATACCTATCTATAAAATGGCCAGTAAACATACGTCATTTTTTTAAATTTCCCCAAAGATAAAATCAATAAATATAATAGATCTGGCGGATTATCTAACAGATTATTTTTTTATTATTAATTAATTGTACCATGGTTTTATTATTTTATTTTTTCATATTAACTTCACACAGGAGTCCCCGAGAAAAATGATTTCCCTCGTGGCATGTACCGTCTTTGGGGATGCTGTGTGGAGGAAATTTTTAAGGGCCCACTATTCGAATTTCATCCAATTTCCGAGATATTTTCCTTAAAAGTTTGAAGTTTTTAAGCTCTTAAAAAAATATATGTTATTCTTTAAGATAGTATCTATTTGTTCCAAAAGCCGAAACGGTAATTATTTGAAATTCCCTCGATAGAAATAAATCGCAAAGTATGCTCCGAAAAATATTATTAACACTTTTATTTCTGTTATTTTACAAGTTATATGTATGAAAAAAATCACAATGCTTCTTTTAATGCTACTCAATAGACCCCATAAGTAATTTTTGCTATTTTTGAAATACGCCGTGATTTATTAAACATTTTCACAACTGTCGCTTACGCCTATTGCTTTTAAATCATATTTATTATAGCGCGCTCGCTCCGACTTGCAGATTAAACTATCTTTCTTTGAGAAGTTCATTCGCCAACTCGAGGGCTTTGGGGGCAGACGTGTCGTTCATCGTTCTATGATCTACAGACGTGCGATTACGTGCAAATATTTGAATTTATAAAGATAATTTTTACGCGTGTAAAGTTTATGAGTTAATAAATATTGTTTTTTCAAAGATGGGAAATACACGAAAGATATCCCGTATTTCAAAGAAAAAATGTTATCTCATAAAATTATATCCTATCTAATAGGTGAGAAGAAAAAAATACAATTTTTGATTTATAAGCTTATATTTATTATAAACGATAATTTACTATAAAAATTAATAATTCATATTTTTATTTATGTATTGTGTAGTAAAAAGTTATTATTTTTTTTTCAGAATAGGTACTTTGGGAAATAAAACTAATTCCAATGCATTAGAAATTACGGGGTAAATTTTTATTAATTTAATTTTCTTGTTGTCTTGTCTCTTTTCTTGTTCCTATACGATCGTGATTTATTTGCGAATTAACTTTCTACGTACACAAATACACACGTCACTTTACATCTGCTCCTTAGAGTAATATTACTCTAAGATCTGCTCTAATGATTCACAATGCAACGATGTCCGAAATATAATATAATATGTAATAATAATATGGGCCACCTGTTTCAAATAACAATACTCGAACGTGGAATCCAGAAAAATAATGAACGGGCCAGCGAAAAAAGCTATCGAAAGTTCTGAAACTGTGGGGAATATAATTAAATAAAATAAAATACTTTTTTGTTTTAAAACCACGATATTTATTAATTTAAGAACCGACCGGTTTCGCTTTACTTAAGCATCATCAGGGTACAAATTAATACTAAACAAAAAGTACATAATGTGTGCATATATATAACAAAATATAGAGGGAGACAACATGATACAAATATAAGCAACACAAAGACGGTCATAAAATACATTAACATAAGTGCACAAGTAATGGAAAAACCGCTAGATAATTATGTAGACTAATGGGTTATACGAATAAATCGGGAGAAACAAAACATCAACTGGCAAGGTGGTAAGGAGGTAAGGAGAACTGGGAATTTTTTATGGGTTTATTGGAAACAGACTTAATATTGGACTACTTGATATGTCTAATTGATTATTAAGTATCTGACTTTTGGTTTTTACAGCTTTTTTAATTTCTAGTGCCTCTAAATTGTTTAGTCTGTTACCATGCCCGTTTTTATGTAAGATGTTAGCACCGGTGCTATGACAGAATGTATGATCTTTATCGATCAAATGATTTGCAAATTCGGAAAAACCGTTATTATTGAGGTTTTATTGATGTTTTGTTTTTCCCGATTTATTCGTATAACCCATTAGTCTACATAATTATCTAGCGGTTTTCCATTACTTGTACACTTATGTTAATGTATTTTATGACCGTCTTTGTGTTGCTTATATTTGTATCATGTTGTCTCCCTCTATAATATATTTGTATCATGTTGTCTCCCTCTATATTTTGTTATATATATGCACACATTATGTACTTCTTGTTTAGTATTAATTTGTACCCTGATGATGCTTAAGTAAAGCGAAACCGGTCGGTTCTTAAATTAATAAATATCGTGGTTTTAAAACAAAAAAGTATTTTATTTTATTAAATATGTCAAACCACAAAGTGATTGCTTTCTACAATAATATAATTTAGTTCAGTGATGTTATTTTTTATGTCGGAAGGAGGCCCTGAAGAAAATAATTTCTCTCAGAGCCTGTGTCATCTTTGAGAATGCTGTATAGAGGGTCTTTTTTGAGGAGGAGGGAGTGAACCTGTCCTGAATGTCAACTGTACAATTTCTTCCCAGAATTAACTTTATTGTACGTTTTTTGACTAACCGTACCTTGGTGTTCTATTTTCAATAAACTCTTTAATTATGTTTCAGATGTGAAATCTATACTCTGCTACAGAATGTTTTGCCCAAGTCTTGTAAAGATGCAAAGGCACGGACGTAACAATAAAATCATTTGAGCCCTTTACTGTTATTTAAAAGGTCACTTGAAGTGCAGTTATAATCAATGATTTTATTTTTTTTCTAGCTTCCACGAATAATTTGAAAAGGCATTATCTAAGGATTATACTCTTAAGGAGAATATAGAAAATGTAGAAAGGTGAAACGGATTTAAGATTTTCGATGAAATTATTGTGTTGTGAAATATTTATTTTGTTATTTATTACATTATTTTTTTTTACAGTTTTACCGTACGCGGCCTTGTTGTAGAGTGGTATATCTAACTGTCATGGAAAGTTTTTTTCTGAGCTTTAAGAGAAAGGTTTCTTAAAGATACTGGAGTTATTCTAGGGCTATGTTAGATTTTTAACATCGATCACCGTAATGCTTGCCTTCCTGAATAAATCTAATTTTATTTAATCATTTACGGCCAAGATGTTTTTGACAATGGTGTGTTTTTATCTTTCTGTATTCCAATCATTTAGCTTGGCTTCTAGGGTTGTGCCCCAGTATTGCTTTTTGGAGACTGTAAACGGATCTCTCGGCATTTAATGAAACTGCAGCAGAACAAAGGCTGTTGCTATATTGACGTTCATGGTATGTTTTGCTCAGATTGACGATAAGGTTTCCAGATCCGCATTTCGCTCGAAGCATGTTTAGGGCAATAAGTTCATAGTTTAGGGTTCTTTCACCGTATTTATGGGAACATTTCAGAACCACCAATCTTTCATTTTGAGTGAATCTTGTGCTTGTGATTAAATTATATTTGACAATTTAAACAAATAATATTTAGAGAAGTTAAAAATAAAATTGAAAGTTCACTGAAAGCTTAAACTATTAAAAGTAGTAATTTCATAAAAATGTAAATAAATAGAGCCCCTTTCACATTTTAGAATGTAATTTTATGTTGCTTACATGTTTTATTACTCTTTATAATTATTGAATTGTTTAAATGAATAAATAAATAATTACAAAAAAGTCTTCTGATTTGTAAGTCCTCAGGAAGCACTAAGGATCTTTCTATCTATCTTTATAATATAATAAATTTGATGAGCATAAAAATGTAAACGTGTATATAATTTATATAAATGTACAAAAGTAGATATTACACGTGTATAAATATTATATTGCGCATATTATACAAGATGTCGGGGGTAAAGTGCACAAACTTCGGGAGGTGATTCTAATTGATAGTACAAGTAAAAAAGAAAAAAAAACTTTTTTTGGAATTCCAACGTTTTAAGATAGTTTTCGAGTAAAAAAGTTTAATTTTTTGTAAAGAAAAAAAAACAATTTCTTCTACGGAAAATAAATTTTTGTGGAAAAAATTTGGAAATTCGAATAATTTCCATTTCATTTTTACTTCTTCTAGCATTTAGAATAACCTCCTGAAGTTTGAGCACTTTACCCCCGGACACCCTATAAAGATAACCATATAAGAAAAACCTTATTGATGTAAAAATATATTTATTGATTTTATAAAAGTTATAAATTACTTTTATAAAAGTGATAATAGTATTTTAGTAAAGTAAAGTAATTTGTATACCTATTCAAATAACTTTCGTAAATGTTTTTTGTAAAATTTAAAAAAAAAATTAATTAATTAAATCCGTAATAAAACCCATATTTTGAGAACCATCTTCATTTCGACTTCGTTCGTAGAGTAATAATAACTAGAGACCGCACTAATATTTGTACAAATCGTTGACATACTCGCAAAATAAAGCTCTCCCTTTCAGCTCGGTTCCATTAACGTACAAAAAACAGAGACAAACAATTTCTGTTAAAAACATACTGTGTAAACGGGAAGCGACTTTTTGGAGCGGGCGAAGTTCACGCCAGTGTGATTTGCTCGGTGCTAACTAAAAATGGGTCTGTTTTTCTAAAATTGCAATAGATGTCGGTAATTTAATTTCGTTATTTAAAATATTAAATAACCCCCAAAATTATTCCTAATACGAATTCAGACACCTCTGTCGGATTCTTTTAACACTAAATATTGAGTGTTGCCCAAATCTAAATTCTTTACGCGGAAAGCGGGCCCTTAAGGAGCGGGAGGTCTTGAAGAGACCCATGGTTAAGAAGAGAACACCACAGAGGCCGCCAATTTGTTCCACAGCGGATCTGTAGATCACAAGAACGACTCATTCTAATGCGACAAACAGTGACAAATATTAACCGTGTACAAACGTTTGGCGCGTTTCCCGACAACGCAACGATGCCGACTCTAGTTATACTCCTTGGAGCATCTTCCATTGAAATATCAGTAGAACAAGGACAGCAAACCCCCCGACGCCTGTGCTCTACAGATTGAATCCGTTTGTTGAGAGAACATGAATAATTCGGACAAATAATGCAGATTAGTTGAATAGTATCAATTTTTTAACATACTCTCCGGAAATAATATTATATCTTCAAGCATAAATTATAAAACAGAAATAAAAATAATAACCATGTACAACTTTTTCTGTCATTCATCAACATACCAGGACTAGACGGTCCGGGGTTCAAAATCAACGAGTTACGATGCACAGAACTTATTGAAAAAAATCGAAGGATGTTAATAATTTCCACAATCTCATCACTTACATAATTATAAAATAGCAGCGTATGACGCGGGTGACTACTTATATAGATTCAAAAAAACCGTAAAAAAGTTAAAACTTTTAAGTCAAATTTGAAAAAAATGGTTGCTGAGGGATTTATATCAGCTGTTTAATTTCATTTAAAATGCATCGGCAATTGACCATGCTCCAAAAGTTTTGCGAAAAGAAAGGAAAAAAAATGAAATCGAAATGCTCAGATCGACAAAAAAAGAAAATGATAATTTTCCCTACGCGAATTAGATTCACCAGTTTCCCGTTTTTTTTATTTATGTCTATTCTTGAATACACATTTTACAAATGATTACAGTGGTTTATATTGTAGTACAGAGAAAAAAGTACAGAAAAAAGGTATAAAAAATAATGAACATAGGTTGATATAAGTAAAACTGTGTGTGGGTGATATTGTATTTTACGTGAACACCTCACTAGGAGAACCTGTGCTGAGGTGTTTACGTTTATACCACGAGTTTCCAGACACCGCGTATAGATACATATATAAAAAAATACAGTGTGTGGCAAGCCTACGCACGACGGAAGTGAAACTTTTAGTATTCTTCTCTCTCTCTCTTTTCATTTCATTCTCTCTTTTTTTCTGTCTATTGACATATTTATAAGTAGCATGTGATAAAAAAAAATAAAAGTTATAAAAATATGGGATTCGAACCCGGGTCCTGCATAACGAGTGTCGAACGCTCTGCCTCTAGACCGCGAGGAGAGATATTTCGCGCGACGCGGCGTTATCGGCCTTGATTAGTAATTTTAATGATTAAAAATAAAAATAATTAATCAAAATACCGAGCGACTCTACCGGCACGATTTGTAAGCTATATTTCGACCATAATATCATATAGGTACCGTAAAGTAAATTAAATTTAAATTAACAAATTTATCTAATTTTTTACTACATTATTACAAATCGTTGATAAAAAAAATAAAAGTTATAAAAATATGGGATTCGAACCCGGGTCCCGCATAACGAGTGTCAAACGCTCTGCCTCTAGACCGCGGTTATTACGTATTCGACCAAAATATCATGTAGTCAAAATATCTAAAAGTCGCAGCACGAGAGCATTTTATCACTTTAAAAAAAAATATTATTAAAAAAATCACAAAAAGAAAATACAAATCGTTGATAAAAAAAATTAAAAGTTATAAAAATATGGTATTCGAACCCGGGTCCTGCATAACGAGTGTCGAACGCTCTGCCTCTAGACCGCGGTTATAACGTATTCGACCAAAATATCATATAGTCAAAATATCTAAAAGTCTTTTATCACTTTAAAAAAAAGCATTTTCTCACTTTAAAAAAAAATATTATTAAAAAAATCACAAAAAGAAAAAAAAATAGTCAATGCGGGGATCGAACCTCTGTTCTTCACGACGAGAGTCGCGCGCTCTGCCTCTAGACCGCGAAGCTGAGTTTAGAGAGTGACCTAAAAAAGGTACCTATATAATATTGGCTAGGCTCCTATAGCGGAATGATCACGGTTTTTCATGACGGTCATGAGTTGGTTTTACTCCTGTCCTCGAAATTGCATAACGCGCGTAAAGAAGTTTCACTTCAATAAGGTAAAGAAGGAGAGGAAGTTCTCAGAAGGATAAAGGTGTGTCAGGAATGACGGACTTATAAATCGTCAAAGTAACTCCCTCATCCGGCCTCTCCCTATCCGGCCCGCCACGCAGCTGGTAGGCAGACACATCCACGACCAAGACCTTGTCAAATCTCTCCCTAAGAACCCAGGCGTCCGTCACCAAAAGAAGCGAACTAATCGGGCTGACCTATGGAGATGTACTTATTCCGGCCTCCTATTTATATCCTCTTCGGACACGTTCAATTGTTCAACCTTTAGCAGGGTGATATTACGTTGAAAGTATATTATTTTATAAGACGTATTTATAAAAGGAGATTACTCTTTTTACCGTTCTTGCCTTACTGGGAATTAATTTTTAAAAGTAGTTTTTTTAAATGAAAAACGTCTTTTTAATTTAAAAAAATGTGATAAAAAAGGTTAAAAAAAAAAAATTCTCAGAAAAATAAATGCCCGTTCCTACATTATTGTATTAGAAGAATGTTAGCATAAGTTCACCTCGATAGTACACTGTACTCATCGAACGTTGGACTTTTATTAAATTTGTTGTGTTACTAGTTTTTTAGTGCTGCTTTTTAAAAAATCGAAACGGACTCAAAGTGTTGTGAATTTTGATGTGAAAATTAGCGAAATTGTTTAGTCGTGGTACTTATTTTAATCATTTAAAAGGCTTTTTCTTTTTAACCCTTCGAGCTTCGGAAGAAAATTACTATCCATAAATATCATATTATATAAGAACGTTTGAGGGACAGATCTGAACAGGGCTTCCAAACATTATAAAAGTATTTTTGAATTTTTTTTTACAATGCTGAGATATGTGATTTGTTTGTCATCAAAAAGAAATATAATAATTCTTCTCGGTGTGTCTCAAATATTTATATTTGATCACATGGATAAAATCCTAAGAATTGTCAAAGTAAATTATTCCTAAATTGGGGGATTTTTCCTCCACAAATTTAAAAATCATATATTTTTTTTATTCTATAAACTTCATAAAAAGTAAGCGACAGTTTGCTAACTACTTCCATATACATAAGAAATGTGTTTTCAAAATATCAGTTTCGAGTCAAAATATTTCGAGATGTTTTTCGATAAAAATAATTTTATTTAGTTTATAAAGTGGTGTTCGTTTTTAAGACAATTTAAAAATAAGAAATATATAGCACATTTAAAATATCTCGGAAGCAGCGAAACTCCGAACTTCCGAACTTGTAGGTAAAAATATTTAAAATACTGAAGGTTAAAATTCTTCCCTGTAATAAATCTGCGGGTTGAAGTGTCGGGAAACCTAACTTAGGGATGGTTAACTAAAGCTAACTAGATCAACCCTGCAATCTTAGGCATATTATCAACAGAAACAACATTATTGTTTATTGCAAGATTGGATGTTGGATAAGATCATAAAATGTCTTAGGTCCCTAATTCATCGAGTGCAGTGTGGGTATCTCATTTTACGACGCTTAATCGTGTACATACAAATGCTCCTGCACGTCTTTACCATGCGTATTATACGTCGTTACGCCGAGCGTAATCAAAACCTCCTACGCCGGAACACTGAATCAAATCAGCCCCTTAACTTGTATGAAAATCTCCAAAAAATGTATTTTCATTTATTTTTTAAGATTCCCTAAAATATTATTTAAAAATTTTAATACATTAGAATTAGTTGAAAAATTAAATTAAAGGTATTTTTTTGTAAAATCCCATACAAGTTGAATTTGAGTTGGCTGCTTAGCGCCGTTTTCACCTCAAGGACGGTGTATAAATATATTTATTAAATAATAAATACAGCTGGCTTTCAACTAGGATTCATAATAACTAGTGATTTACATCTAAAACTTACATGTGATAAGTGACTTACGACTAAGGCCTATAACTACTGTCTTAATGGCATATATATTTACAAATTTACAGACTTACAGCTAACATACTTACATTTCAAAATACATGAAAAAAACACTCTTTCCAATTTTACTAGCGCCAGAAGAAGAGGGAAGTTCTATAATATCAACATGGGTGCAAAATGCGCCCAATGGGTTAGCTGGATTTATAGAAAAGTATACATATATGGCGATGCCATAAGTAGTAATGTAAAAATCATGTGTTTTTGGTTTGAAAATTTGGTCGCCTAGAAATGTTTCAGATGCTTTAATTAAATACTGCGAGTAGAATACATCTTGGTCTTTGAAATAATAGAGTATTTTTCAAATAAGTCTCTTTATAAGCCAAGAAATAAATAATGTATAAGGCCTATGAAAACTGCTTTAAAGTTCAAAATCTCCTCCTTACTAACCCATTTTCGGTTATGATTTTATTTTATAGTGTGGCAAATTAAGTTATTTATAAAATGATCGAAAAAAAATTAAATATTTATGCCTGAACATCCACAAAATAAAACAAAAGGTACTTTTTGGCCATGTTTTTTTCTTGCATAAATCAAAACAGGCGGATGGTGTTTAGCGGGAATTTAAACCTTATCGCCATCTACTTAAGGGTTTTTATTGATAGCGGCTCAATTTAAAATATTACACGACGTAGTGCATCGCCTTAAATGAATGAAGTGAATGAATGAAATTATTCTTCGATCTTTACCGCATTTAGATGATTCATCTGCCAACAATTAAACCGGTTGACATGTTATGTTCCCACTGATATTATCCATTGTCCATTGGTAGGCAAGTCTATAGCATTTTGACTTGATCATGAACGGAATCGCTAGAGAATTAATGTGTGTACATCAACAGTTACAAAATAACAAAAAGGAGAAAAAAATGCAATATTTGGATAGAATGACGGATTTATAGAAATGAGTGTCTGAAAAAGTGAGTTTTTAATTTGGATCTAAATTCTGTTGGACTGGTTATACATCTCAATATTCATTATATTTAATTTTTATAATATTACATATATTTATTTATAATTTATATAAATGTGTATTATATTTATAAGCGCCCTTGATTTTCACGAAAGCGGCGCTTTATAAATTAGCCAAATATTATTGTATATATTTATTTATAATATCATAAAGATAATTTAAAAAAAAAGGTAAGAAAAAATATATTTATTGTGTAGGCAGAGGACAAGATTTAAGGCGAAGCTTAAAGCTAAATCACTATTTTGATTAATCTTTATAACGATTTGGTGTACATTATGAATACCAATTTTTTTTAGATAAATTGAAGGTTTTCCTATAGTTTCGCTTGAGTAGAACACAAATAAAAAATAAATTACTCAATAAAAAATATAAATGTATGCTACTAAAAAAAATATTTTATTAATAGAAATGTATGAAGGCGTAAAGGAAACAACTTTTTAAAAATACAGTATTATAGCTAAGATTATCTGTGACAGTTTCACTTGATTAACTTTTTTGCTTTCTTATAAAATTATTTACAAAATAAATAAAAACCAGTTTTGTGGTTGAAATCGAACGTTGCTAGTCTCCGTTTATCAAGCGATTTTAATATCTATTACCTACAATATAAGGTATATCAAGAATATACACATTTTTGGCTTGTAGCTTCCTCTTAACGACCGATCGTTTAAAGTTCCCACAAGGAGTCCTTACGAGCGCCACCAGAACTAACTCGTCTTTACACGGGAACATCTCCTCAAATAAACCGACCGGCCAATAAAATGAAACTCGATTCCTATAAGTTTATGTAATAGATCTAACAAGTCTACATAAAATAAGCGCAGTACATAATTCTATACGAGCGAGCGTCACTATGAGTGATATATTACACAGTATATTATACCTTGGACTAGATTACAGTGGTCGGCAAACTTATTGGCCAAAGAGCCAAATATGTACATTACAACGATTCTAAATAATTCTGGGAGCCAAATCTTTTTTTTTACTTTAGCAAACCTTTATTATAATTTTAGACCTTCATTAAATTACGGGTAAACTGAATAAAACTTAATTTTACACTTAATAAAGATTCATTCGTCGATAGACAATAATATGAAAGTAAGATGTCCATAAATTCAAATCATGACAATGACTGACAAACACTTAATGCGAACAATGTCCTTACACCTTATTGGAAAGTTTCAGTAAGTCAGGTTTGTATGTTGTTGTTTTTAATTTTAAGCATGATTCCAGGTTCTCATTAATAAGACGACTTCTCAGTTTACTCTTGAAAAAGATTTTTCGCATGAATATGTAGAATCAAAAAGGGAACGAACAGTAAACGCGAGTTTTTTCAGCTGATCGTAAGAGTCAGGAATACTATTCCAGACGTTGAAAATGTCTTCCTTCTCCGGGTCTTTCAAAACAGACCACTTGTGTTGTGAACTAAGATCACATTTGTTCTTCTCCAAATCAATACAAAAACGTTGAAATTTAGAGCTCCATATTTCCTTGTTTTTTAAATCCTGCAATTGTATTTCAAAGTTACCAATGTCAATAAGAAGATTTTTGACGAATGCTAAGGTCGCTCTGCTGTTTTTAAACTCCTACTGATAAATGCTTCCCTCATATTTAAAATTGTTGTTTTGAAATGGTGTTTGTCAATAGACGAATTATTTCAGTAGTTTAAAAACGGCATAGCGACCTTAGCATTTATGCCAGAGCCGCACTCAAGGAGCCAAAGAGCCGCATGCGGCTCCGGAGCCGCACTTTGCCGACCATCGAATGGCATCGAATACAGAGGTTTGCAACCATGTTTCAGTTAGAGCAATAACTTCAGAATTTTGTGAAATAACGTTGTTCTAAAATTCACCTATTTTCGTATTTAGACCACGCAAATTTTGGTATTTCAACGCTAGTTTTGCCATTTTTAGGTAGGTAAAGATTAACCTGATTGTGGGCCACCTTCTTTATTTGATGGTGATAAGAATTTAAATTTAGACACAGCGATACCTGCCGGCCAGTTGGCAGCATCTAGGAATGTATCTTTCTTTTCTTCCGGGACACCTATTTTGAAGGAGGTGTAGTTCCCTTTTGCCTTCAATGAGACAATATCAAATTCGGAGTCCGGTTCAATGGTTTTGAGAAATGCGTGCACGTGTGTGCTATCGGTATCTAGGCTAAAGCGCCAAGCGTGGATATAATGCTTTCGCTCTATTGCTCGCAACGCCGTTTCTTTTTTAGTGCCCGTTATTATGAGGGATGTACGATGTCGCGGCTTTCGTGCTTGCACCTGCCACTCACTCTGATCATCAACGTGTTTAGAATTTATTGATTCATTCAGTGGCTTAGCTTTATTTTTTCTTGGTTTCCTTTTCTTTATTTTTTTGTCCGGGTTAGATGTCCCGAGATATTCCTCATTTATCGGAGATGCTGATGAGTTTGTACCTTCTGCCGATTCGTCCAAGGCCGATGGCCCGCTAGATGAAGAATTGATCGGGATTGATCCTTCCGTAGAATTACCCGAGGTAGACGGCCCACTGGTTGCGTGCTCCCTCGTGCCGTAGGCGCTGGCGGCTTCCAGTGCAACTATCTTCGCCGACAATTTGGCGACGGTAGTATTTTGTGCAACAATAAGGTTCGATTGATCACTAACCTCTTTATGTAGCTCTGTTATGATGTTTTTTAGGCCACTAATCTGGTCCGTGAGGTCCTTAATGGCATCGGTGACCGTTTCCCAGGCTTGGGTCGATCTTATCGCCATATCAACACTATTATACAGTTAATATTCAGAGCACTGATAAGAACACGTCCTTCACGAACAATTCACCTGTTAGTTTCATTATAGTTCTGTTAGTTTTATTATATAAAAGATGCATAATTTTTTTTTGCCCTCATGTATCAATAGATAAGTAATTAAGCGTACTATATTCACTAACTGTATTTTTATGCTGGTGTTGATTACATTATCGTTACTTTTTTTTAAATCATCGAGATAAAATATTAAATAACCGAGAAACCAATTACAGATTTCCTTATTTGACTAATGCATTATGTATTTAACAATTAAATAGTATAGCTACTACGTATTATTTAAAATAACAAGAGAATTTTGGATATAATAATTTTGTATAAATTAATTAATTAATTTTGTACCTATGTATTTTTTTACAAAATCGTGAACAATCTTGTTGATTCATCATATCTGCTAGAAAAAAATGCATTTCGTTTACCTGAATACAACACCAGATCGAAAGACTTATTTAGAACACCACACTGTGAAGCCAAATATGCGCAAAACTCTAATGGACGTATCTGTACAACTCACAATGCCTCTAGAGATCACATCAATGCTAGAGATGTACACATTCTCAACTGTAACTTGAAAACATATAAAATGCAGATTACTAAACTGATAACTTAATTTTTTATTTTGTTTTTATTATAATCATGCGAAAACTGTATTACTACTAACTGTCGTTAATTGTTTTATAACATTTTGTAATTCCTTATAATGTTTATTTTTTTAATATTTCTTTGTCATTTCTAAATATATTCTATAGATGCAAATATAGAATCAATGACTAGAATTAATGGAACATTATTGGTGTAATATTGTAAATTATTGCTGTTTATGCTAAATATATAAATGACTGTTTGTTTCCTAAATAAAATTAAAATAAAGTGTTACCTCATAATATGTGAACTTTGGTTAATTTGGGATATGAATACATTTTTTAAATATTTGTTGCAATTGAAGATATCTAAATCAAAGAGAATGTTATTATTTTATGATGAACATAATCTTACGAGACAATCATTTTGATACGAATTTGTTTACAGTATTTTTCATTAAAAATAATTCACGAACGCATGTGCCGCGTATGTAGGTACTTTCAACTCAATTCTATCTAATAATCCATATCATTCAGTGATGCTGTTTACGATTTATATAATAACATCTGAAAATTGTTTACGTACACTTAATTAATCAAATTTTGAAAAAAACATTATCAAATATGTTAATGTCCAAAGAAGAGAAGCAAGCAGTCCAAGGAGAGAAAGGATGAAAGTAGACTGAATGCTGTAGAAATGAGATACCTGAGGCGTATGTGTGATAAAACCATGTATAATCGTGTGAGAAATGTGGAGATCCGCAAAGAGTGCAAGGCTAATGTAAGCGTAATGAGTAAGATTACAAAAGGGGCAGGGGAACACAATCATCTAATATAATTATTTTTTACTTTCTCACTGCAATGTACTTACTGTAGCACATAAAAATACATGGACCTATCATAGTATTACTTACTTATAATAAATAACTACAATAATGTACTGTACACTCCTCTTCCAACCACAAGCTCATGTAGAAACCCAATGTAACTATTTTATAAGTACTTACCTTATTTCTTTAATTAAAATAAACAAATTTTCTGTAGTAACGTAGGGTTAAGCCACCAAGGGGGAAGGGAGAAGCACTGGGTACCTAAGAGCGGGCAAAGAGAGAGGGGTCAGTTTGTTCCGAGCCTTTTCCCAGTGACATTGTGCGCGGGATATGATACAATATATACAAAAATGCTACAATAGAATGAATAAACCAACATGCAAGCACTGTTCAGAAGATCATCCCATCTCCGAGTGTAAATCCCTGGAACTGCCACCCAAATGCGCTAACTGCAACTCAGCTAACAAGAAGAAAGAAATAAACTCCTTGAACAGTAAAATGAATGAAGTAGACCACCGAACAAACAGCGAAACATGTAAGTTCCGATCTTACATGCTTAAATTAGCCAAAGAAAGAATTAACTACGACATTGAATAAAAACCTTATAAATAATTTTGTAAAATACAACCGAAAATGCATTAAATGGATGATTTCTTAAGTAACGAATTAGAGTTAAATATTAAAATTCAAGAATATGAATGTATATGTACCGATTCGTGTAACAAAATTATTTCTAAAAACATCAATGATATAATTATTATGCACATAAACATCCGTAGCGTTCAAAAAAATTTAGATGAATTAATTCTAAAAATAAATAATTTAATTAAAAAACCGGACTTTATAGTGTTAACCGAAACATTTACGAACGCTGAGTCACCGTCTTACCACTTACCTGAGTACAACTATATTTCTACCAAAGTAGACATCAATAAAAATTCGGGAATAATAATATTTGCAAGCAATAAATTTAGTATTGTTAACATATTAGAACATCCAATACACTTAGTAAACTGCATCGAAGTACATTTCAAACTCGGCAAATCCATATACCATCTAATAGCTATCTATAGAACGCATGGCTCGAGTATTATTACATTTATTAATGACCTCAAATACATATTATTAAAATTAAAAAATAAACTTTGCTTCGTCGTAGGAGATTTTAACGTTAATATTAATGAAAAAATAGAAAATAATAACAAAAATGAATACATCAATTGTATGACTGAACAAAATTTTATATCTTGCATAAATAAAAATACTAGGGAAATAAAAGAACATACTCCATCTTGTTTAGACCACATTTGGACAAATATAAACATTAAAGATCTTCACAAAATAAAATCAATTGTTTGGAAAACTAACATAACTGATCATCACTCATGCTTACTTCTGTATAATAATAATATTAAACATAAAAAACATAATTTATTAACCAAAAAATCAACAATAGATATGACTATTCTCTCTGAAAAATTAAAAAAGGAAGATTGGAATAATGTTTTAAACAGTGATGATACTGAAATTTGTTCGACTAACTTCGAAAATATTATGTCACAACACATTAAAAATTCGACAACTGAGATAACAACACACATAAAATCAAAATTAAGATGTTTAAAACCTTGGATTACCAAAGGACTTATTATATCTATCAGAAATAAAGAAAAACTTTACAAAATAACTTTAAAAAATCCCCAAGATGAAAAAGCATATATTTTCTATAAAAAATATAAAAATAAATTAACATCTTATATTAAAAAAAGTAAAGAAGAGTATTTTAAAAATAAAATATTATCTTCAGAAAATAACCATAAACAAATGTGGAAAACTGTTAATTTCGCCATAGAAAATACAAAAAAAACACAAAACATTAAGTACATTGAACATGATAAAAAAATTATAGATGCCAATATACAGCCTAAACAATGTGCAAACATATTTAATTCCTTCTTTGCAAATGTTGGGAAAAATCTTGCGAAAAATATTCATAAGCCTTCAAACCAAGAAAACCATAAAAATAAAAATATACAGAAACGTAATATACTTTCAATGTTTGAAACAACAACAGAATGTGAAATCTCGAAAATAATAGAAAATATGAAAGGAGGTTCGTCCCCCGGTTTTGATTCTATTACGACACACATGTTAAAAACTATGAAACCTCACTTAATAAAACCTATCACTCATTTAATAAACTTAAGTTTAACAAATGGAATTTTTCCAATGAACTACAAAACCACAATAATCTCACCTATTTACAAATCTGGAGATCCACATCAAGCAACGAATTATCGCCCAATATGTCTAATTTCTAATATAGGAAAGATCTTTGAAAAAATAGTTAAAAAACAATTGGTAAATTTTCTAGATAATAATAAAATATTACACAAAAACCAGTTTGGCTTTATAAAATCACTCAGCACACAAGATGCTATTGCTAACGTAACTTCATACATTTACGAATCACTAGATAAAAGTAAAAAATGTGCGGGTATATTTATTGACCTTAGAAAGGCATTCGATAGCATATCCCATGAGATGCTATTAAAAAAATTGAATAATATCGGCATAAAAGGCAACGCGATTAAATGGATCACCGACTACTTAAAAAACCGTCCTCAATTAGTAAAAATCAATGGTGTTAATAGTGATCAAGAGATTACAAGCTTTGGAATCCCCCAAGGTACAGTGCTTGGACCAATTCTATTTACTATATATGTAAACGATATTTTTTTTCAACCTTTACACGGTCAAATTACGTCATACGCCGATGATACAGTATTAATAATAAGTGATAAGACTTGGGAAAATGTAGAATTAAAGGCCACGGAAGACATCAACACGCTCAAGAATTTTTTCGACACTAATTTACTGTCACTTAATAATGAAAAGACATTTGTAATTCCATTTGCAATACATACAAATGATACTCCTAAAAATTTTAACATTGTCATACATAATAATACTAAAATTCACAGCCAAAACTATTGCAAATCAAACTGTACAGTACTAAAAACAACAAATAAAATTAAATATCTAGGAGTAATTATTGATAAAAATCTGAAATGGAAAGAACAAATAAGTCAAGTAGTAAACAAAATTAGAAAATTAATATATATATTTTTAAGAATTAGAAACTTTCTGTCGATAAAAAATCTATATTTAATTTACTATGCCTTAGTTCAATCCACTTTACAATACGCTATTATTAGTTGGGGATCCGCGTATAAATGTAACCTTCTTCCAATTGAAATTATACAAAGAACAATTATTAAAATTATATTAAAAAAATCCTTTGACTACCCAACAGAACGCCTGTTTGAAGAATTTCAAGTACCTACATTTAAAGACCTATATATTAAAAACTCATTAATCCAAATTATAAAAGAAAAAGATAAATATCAATTTTTAAATGAAAACAGAACGCGACTTAGACATGTTTTTCTATGCCCAAAACTAAATACGTCTTTTGCACAACATCATTATACTTACCAGGGAAGAACTTTTTTCAATCGTTTACCAGAAGAAATCAGAAGCATTAATGATAAAACCCGAATACTGCTCTCTGTCAAGAGACACTTTAAAAATATTCTGAAAAAAAAAAAAAACTACTGTCACTTAATTAATCTCACAAATATCCTTAGTTTTCCATAGCTTCCTTTCTTTTTAAAAATTTAATAAATAATATATTATCCTTCACTACTTTCCAAAGAAATATTACAGCAAACATACATTTATGTACAATGAATTATTTAAGTACTAACTAACAACAACATTTATGTACACTCCCCTTCCATACACAAGCAAATGCTTTCAATGGAAGAGTAGTAAAAAACCAATGATGTAAAATGAATTATGTCCCATGTAAAACATATTATTAAAAATAAAAAATAATTATAAAAAAAAAAAAAAAAAAAAATATTACGGCACGGCACAAGGTATTTATCATCATACATTTTTCTTTTCACTTTTTTATAACTTTTAATTCGCCATGGTATGAAAACTTTATCACCTTTTTTTATTTTTTTTTCTTTGATACCCACACTTACTTAACGCCCTTAAGTTGGGGACATCTTTTCGGTTTGGTCTGACTGACCTGTCTATTAGTAATCAGACATATAAATTTCAGTTGTCATATGG
This sequence comes from Hesperophylax magnus, assembly GCA_026573805.1. Lineage (NCBI taxonomy): Eukaryota > Metazoa > Arthropoda > Insecta > Trichoptera > Limnephilidae > Hesperophylax > Hesperophylax magnus. The sequence goes on along the minus strand of JAIUSX010000184.1, from coordinate 1,849,721 downwards.
TTTTAGGCATTTCACCCTGAAAAGAGTTCTTTGTGCCGGTAACAGTTAAAGTGGATAAAAAAATTCGGTTAATCTATTGGGAGAATAATAAAACAAATTAATCATTGGACTCATTTAGATCGCTAAAACAAATTAAATGTTGAATTCATTCAGGTTAATAAACTTACATAAAGCTGTATGAACACGAGAATTGTTAAGAGATAAAAGGTATGAAATGTTAAGGGGGGACTGGTGTGTGATTTTAATAAGACGGCGGTATATGTTCTTGAAAGATGAATGATTTTTACAGTTAAAGAAAACGTGGTCGAGGGTTTCCTCTTCCACACCGCACTGGCAGACCGGATCATCCAAAACTCTAATTCTAGCCAAGTGGGATGCAATTGAACAGTGACCAATTCTCATTCTCGAAATACATGAAATGAATCGCTTTGACAGTTTTTTACCGTGAAACCATGGCTTAGCAGGGATATGGTTTTGAATTCCAGCATAGAAAGATCCAGTTCTTATTTTGGAGCCTGCCCAATTTTCTTCCCAGGCACGAGTCATGTTGGATTTAAGAATCGGGAAGACATCGGAGATAGGGATTCTAAAATTTAGTGGGATAGTTCCGGAATCTGAACCAGATTTGGCGAGAGAATCGGCCATCTCATTACCCTCTATACCCAAATGGGCAGGGACCCAGGCCAATATCGTCTCAAACCCAGATTCACTTAGAGAATTGAGAAGATTTTTTATTTTACATATAATATTGTCTTCCGGATAACATAGAATATTTGACATAATTTTAGTTAGAGCACTTAGCGAATCAGTACATAGTAAGGCTCGATGAATGTTGAGAACCTGGATTTGATTTAGCGCTTGTTCAATTGCAAAGCATTCAGCTGTAAATATGGAAACTTCTTTCGGTAATTTATAAGTGAGATTGATGTTGAATTCTGGACTATATATCGATGCTGCACATCTTTTATTTTCAAATTTAGAACCATCAGTGTAAAGGATGGAAATCCAGGGAATTTCGAAGCCACAATGCTTTTAAAACAGTCATCCACATTATGAAATTTATTTGGGGAAGATAAAATATTCTTCCGAAAGTCTGATGTTATTGTGTTCGGCATAAAAGTGATTGCCTTAAATGGAATATTGTATATAGGAAGATTGGGAACTTCTTGAAGATATTGGAGGGAAGATGACAGAGAATTATAGAGATGAAAACTTTTAATTAGGAGAGGAAAACATTTTTTTTCACTCAATCTTTTGTTAGACTTCAAATTAACACTTAGCAGATTAAGACTTTGTTTAATAGGATGATGTGATAACGATAAAGCCTTGAAAATATATTTATTGGCAAGGAATTGCCTTCTGAAATATAATGGAGGCTCCCCACATTCCACCTGAAGCGCATTAATTGGAGAAGACTTCATAGCTCCAATAATCATTCTGAGGGCTTTTGATTGAATTCTTTCCATTTTCTTATCTAAATATTTAGGGAGGGGGTCAAAAAGGAATGTGCCGTAATCGAAGTGGCTCCGAACTAGGGAATTATACATTAATTTAAGAGTGGTAGGATGAGATCCCCACCATACTCTGGAAACTGCTCGCATCATATTAAGTCCCTTTTCACACTTTGTAGAAATTATCTGAATGTGTGGAAGCCAGGAAAGTTTATGGTTCAAAAGAAGACCAAGGAATTTGATTTGAGTAGCGGTTTGTAGAGGCACATTATCAAAAGAGATTGAGAAGTGGGGAATTTTTCTTTTGCGCGTGAAAGCTACGACCCTTGTTTTAGATGCCGCCAGATTCATCCCATTTATTGACAACCAGCTTTTAATATATTGTAAAGCCAAATTCATTTCCTTAGCTGCAAGAATAATATTTTTATGTAACAAATATATAAGGATATCATCCGCAAAGTAAAGTCGCTTGATAGAAAAAGGAATTACTGAGTCTAGGTCGCTTATATAAATATTAAACAACAGAGGACTGATAACAGAACCCTGGGGTAAACCTCTCCATAGTTTGCGCCTTAAGCATTTAGAGGAAGACTCAATAATAATGGACCTATCTGTGAGCAAATTAATAATAAATTGGACCAGTTTCGGGGGGATTTGTTTTTTAGTTAGCTTTTCTTTCAAAACATTCAGTAAAACATCATCGTAAGCTGATAGCTGATGGAATGTGGCCAATGTATAAGAATTTAGGGATTGAGAAACTCGGATATCAGTTGTGAACAAACTTAAATTATCCATTGTAGATTTCTTTTTCCGAAAACCATACTGATTCGGTGAGATAATATCTTGACTTTCAACAAACCACTCTAGTCTGTTTTTTATCAAACGCTCCGCTACTTTCATCAAACACGATGAAAGAGCAATAGGCCGATAAGACGAAATTTCAGATGGATTTTTTCCAGGTTTTAAAATGGGAATGATTTTTTGAGTTTTCCAAACATCCGGAATTAGTCCTGTTTCAAACATATTATTAATAAGAGATAAGATATATTCAACCGCCATATCAGAAAATGATTTAATGAAACTATGAAATATTCCATCGGGACCCGGAGCAGAGTCAAAAAGGGCTCTTATCACTCGTTTCATCTCATCAATGGAGAAAGGAGCATCTAGCCAGTTAGAGTGAGATGGATACGGCTTAATAGAAGGCATTTCTTCATATCCGGCAACTGATGGGGGGCTATTTTATCCGCAAATCCTATAAGAATTTCTTCTGATATATGTTTGATTCTTGGCGGAGAATACGATGATCCAAATTTTTTTAAGCTAGACCAAACTGAAGACTGGGGAGTTTCCGGAGACAGGTTTTCACAGAACTTCCGCCATCCAGCGCGCTTCTTATTTTTCAAAATTCGTTTGGTTTCTGCCTGGGCTTTTTTAACTGATAAAAATTTTCTAGTGACATACACTTACGAAAAGAGGAAATTGCTATTTTTCGAGAGTTGACGGAGCGAGTAGAGTGTTTTATTTTAATGTTCGCCTTGCGTTTCGGGATGGATTTTTCTGCTGCATTTATAACCATAGAAGGAAACGTCTCACATTGCATTCTGATGTCTCCCGGGGACGATTTTGTTAAATTAATAAGGTTATCTAGTTCAGAAGAGAAAGTGCTCCAATTCGCATTTTTCGTTCTAAATTTGAGATTATTTTTAACTGGGGGGAATAAGTGTTAAATTGATGGTGAAAGCGGATTATAATTGGGAAATGATCACTAGAGAGGGGATCGTTTAGGATGTCCCAAGAGCATTTAGATGCTAACGAATACGAACAAAGAGATATATCAACAGCACTTTTCCGTTGATGAGGGGGGGTGAATCTGGTTGGAGATCCGTCATTTAAAAAACATAGGTTATGGGTATCAATAAAATTTAAACGATTGCGGCCAGAACGATTTGTTATTTCGCTACCCCAAGAAGGGGAATGTGCATTAAAATCTCCAAGGATCATATAAGGGGAACAAATCTGGCTTAAGATTGGTGTCCATTCAATTTCAATAAAAGTCGTAGAGGGAGGAATATATATTGACAATATTGTGATATCAGATAAGACAGCTGCTATTATCTGGATATCGTCGGAGGGAGTATGAATATTAATTTCTTTAAAAGGGATAGAATTTTGGATTATCAGAGCCGAGCCGCCTTTACCATCCGGTCTGTCGTGTCTGAGACAATAATAACCTGGAATTCTTAAGTGAAAGGAGGGTTTTAACCACGTTTCAGAAATGGCGGCTACTGAAACGTCGTGTTCGTCGAGTAATTGAATTAGGTCAGATTTGTTAGCGAAGAGGCTTCTACTGTTCCACTGAAGGATTTTGTTCAGTTTCGAAGCCATTGGGGAGGCAGGATAGTAAAGATTTAATGTAATCGGCAGCGTTGGACGGTACAGTATTGTTGTTTGTAAGGATAGAAATTAAAAGGGTAATTAAAGTGTGTATAAAAGAATTATTATTCATTATTTCGGGGAGAGCAGGAAGGGAAGAATTACCATTAATGGCACACCCATTGGGCGTCTGGGATTTGGCATTCCCATTCGGGCTGGCCAAAATATTATTCAATTGTTTTTTATCAAGGTAAGGTGTATATTTTGGGTTGGGTTTGACTGGCTTGAGAATGGTTTCTCTGTGAGAAGATGATGTTGAATTTAAAAAGGTGGTTGTTTGGAAAGGAGCTGAGGACGATGTCATCTCTGCGAATGATTTTTTCGCAGGAGAGATTAACTTTGAGGCCTGGAAGTACGAAATGTTGTCGGTAGCCATTTTATGTTTTATGTTCTTCTGTCTTGTTAATTCCGGACAGGCTAGACTGACCGCGGTATGTGCACCCGAACAGTTAATGCAAATGGGATCATTGGAAGATTTCGGACATTGATCAAATGGGTGAGCTTCTCCGCAATAGTAACAACGTGGGGGGGAGCGGCATACAGATTTCGAATGTCCGAACCGGCAGCAGTTGAAACATTGAATTGTTGGAAATTTATAAACTTCGACGGGAAGCGAGGTATAGTAAATTAACACACGAGACGGTAGGGATTGTCCCTCAAATGTAACAACAACAGACTGGGAAGGTTTCCAGATCGTGTTTCCGTCAGTAGAATCCTTGTAGTTCAGGCGACGTACTTTTAATACTTTTGGGGTTCCGTGAGAATTATTCAAAGCATCAACAATTTCAGCCTCTGGGATCTCCGCGGGAATTCCTCGCACAAGACCCATTCTCGAAAGGTTAAATGTAGGGATGAACGATTTATATTTATGATTTGAGAGCGAGTCAATTTTTTTTACAAATCCATTTGCGGAAGCGGCCGTGTTAAACTCGATATATAATTTATATCGCCCTTCCGGTTTAATTGAACCGTTAACAATACCAAGGTTATTATTTTTTGAGTCAAATACGAATTTTCCGAAATCTAAAGGATGAATAAGTTTTCCCTGTTCAGTTCTCTGAACATTAACGGTAAATGGACCGGAAGCTGAAGCAGGATAAAGTAATTCAGTACTTTTTGCATTATCGCTAGTTAAAGTACTTGGCTGGATGTTACTATTGGTGTTAAGGTCGTTAGGGGTCGAGGTTTGTTGAACCGGCGGTATAGATTTAACTTTCGATGGAATGTGAAGGCTTTGCGATGGTCGTCGTTTACGAGATGGGAGCGTAATAGAAACCTGGCTCGTATTAGATTCCGAATCAGAAAAATCCAATATCGACCCTGGGTCGGGAGGTCTATCTTCGTCTTCCTCCATTATATAAAAAAAAACTTAACTTTTAAAAATTAAACTGAAAAAATAATACGCAGTCTATTTCATTGACTGTACAAACAAAAACGGATAAGCCGTAAGCAGGAATGCAAACAAATAGGTAAACGATAAACAATATTAAATAAAATGTAACAATAATCTCTTATCTGTACGCAGCACAGGAACGGGCGAACGGCACTCAGCAATAGTAAGGTACACACAACCACTGTTGACCGCGGCTCGAATCGGACTCCAAAAATAAAGTTACAATGTTACAAAAAATCCACCGCTTTTAAACCTACTTAAGGACATAAGAGGGGATCCAAATTTATTTCAGACATAGATAATTAAAACATAAACATTAAAATCATCGCTAACTCAAAAAACAAAAGTTTTGGCAGTAACCCTACGATAAATATATTTGTTTTTGCAGATATTTGACAGGATCCGCAACAAGTGGCCCGAGAGGCTGGAAAAGATTAGGCCCGTAGAGGGGGACGTGTCGCAGGCCGACCTGGGCATGAGCCCCGCGGACAGCAAGGTGCTGCAGGAACAGGTCAACATCATCATACACTCGGCGGCCACCATCAGGTTCATCGAGCCGCTCTCGGAGGCCCTCACGCTTAACACGCTGGGCACCAAGAGGCTGATCGAACTCTGTCACAAGATTAAGAGTTTGAAGGTATTATTGCACTTACCTGCGAATATTTCATATTATTTGATGAAAGTTTACAATTACTTCACTTCTTAATAATTATCATCATCCGATGTCCTGCTTAAAAATACAATAAAAATTTCATCAATTCTTTTTTTACTAATTTAGACTTCGAATTCCTTTAGAATCTGTAGATCTCCAGAATTTGGCTGAATTTAAACGGGCTTTAAAATGAAATTATTTAAAAAATCTTACCATTCATAAATCTTAACTTCTTTTCAATATCTTATAATAAGCCATATTCTCAAACTTCCGGTAATTGTTTTGTTTTCAGTTGCCTCCTTATTGATCCTTTTTTTAATGTCGGCTCAGAAGATTCTCATTTCACAAACTGCCTCCTGTTTTAGTTATAATGTTCTTGTTCTGTCTTGTCCTGCTGTTATTGTTATCTTTGTTTTGCTTAATGCCTCTATTGAAGTATAAAGCTGTTATTTTTAAACATTTTGCACATTTTGAAGGAGCCACAGCTTAAAAAACTTTTTTATTTTGTTTTTGCTTTTCTTCTCCATTGACTTCATTTTCTTTTTAAATAATGTGTGGGTATTCTGCTTTTTTTGTTATGTTATCAATCTTATAATGTTAACTGTCTTTCTTTCTTTCTATATTTTATATTATTTACTAGCTGAACTACTTTGCTACTACATCCAACAGATGGCGTTGTTTTTACCTGTCACAAGTAACATCTATATAATATTGGTATTTAAAAACACATGCGTATTCGAATGCAACGTTGTGCGAAGATTTCAAAGCAATCGGTGAAGAACTTTCGATGTTTTAAGATTTTAAACAATCAAACATTTACTTTTTTATTTATATGGATACTAAGACTATCAATTCCGTTCATTCTAAATAAACCAGAAAAGTCATTTTGACCACCTATTTTCTGGTTGATGACATACTGGAAGGTTCTTTTTAATAAAGACAAACATATCCAGAATCCCGACAACCTTTGAATTACTCTTACAACCATCGTTATAAGCGTAAATTGTTTCGTGTGCAATGTTCGAGAAAATATTTAGTTAAGCGCCAAGCCTAAGAGGATACTCAACACTTTGAAGCACTCGAACAGATCAGAATCTCTCTTCACATAGCCAAACACCTTTTCCCCCAATTTCAACAGTCGACCAACTAACGTTTGATTGAAAAGCTGCCGTCTTAGTAAATATTTTTATTTCTCAGAGCATAGTCCACGTGTCAACCGCATACAGCAACTCGGACAAGAACAGCGAGATCCTGGAGAAGTTTTACCCGGTAGATCACGACCCTGACTCGCTTCTGCAGTGCTCCGCCGCGCTACCCCAGGAGCTGTTAGACATAATCACGCCAAGGATACAGGTACTAGCTTCAATGACTTTATACGCTTTAATTCTTTAGAGCACATGTCCAAACACCGCCTACATCAGCTCGAAGCTAAGGCCTAGAACTACTGACAGCCTACCTTCATAGCATCAAAGTCAGCAGTTACCGCATGGTAATATATTCTAAGAATTAGGTCGATTCGAAACTAAAATGCACTATTGTTTATAAATTCAAACTTTTGATTCACGTTTCATTCCGAACGTTAGAACTCAAAATTTCCAAGACCTTAAACCGTATATCTCACTAAGGACTTGTCAGCATCCTTGTGCACGAAGATTGTCGATTTATTGATGGAGAGTTCGGTTCAAACAAGCGTTGAAGATGTTATATATAGGTCTTCTTCGCATTCAATGAATACTGGAGTCCCGCAAGGAACATTTCTGACTAAGAAATTCTTTTTGCTGCGCCAATGTTGTTGAGGTAACCAAAAAAACTGTCCATGATTGCCTTTTTACCACATATCCCAAAAGCTCACATATTCAACTGCTTGGAGAGCTTTGAAGCGGGAAGATTCCTCTCGGGGTAAGAATAACATACTTAATTTAATTTTTCAAGTTGACAATCATGTATGATCAGTGGCGGCTCGTGACTTTTGGGTGTTCTAGAGTGCTAATATTACAAAAAAATGTATGATATCGACTTATAGGTATTTTGTATAATGATCTCATTGTATCTAAGTGAGCTGGTTTTATGATCTTCTGTGTCCTAGGGCTCCCACCCGAACACTTACACCCTGACCAAGGCCTTGGGGGAGCAAATCATTCTGAAGTACGGCGCGGGGCTGCCCATATGCATCATACGCCCTTCCATTGGTAAGTTAGTACACTTCACACACAGATATGAACATGTAACACAATGTAACTTTTCGCTAACCAAAATTATATGCGAAATTTCAAAGGGCAATTAATTTTATACTTCTACTTGGCAATCTTGTTCGGTAGTTCTTTGACAACTTCGTAAATAAAATTTATGGACGACTCTCTTTTTCTCCATGTGTACCAGCATCGTTTTAATCAGACAAACGATCACGTGGATTTAGATTTATTTATTTGAATAGATCAAGGAGATCGTTTTGAAAGTAAATACTTAATACTGATATTAAATAAGGATTTTACTTGAAAAGCTTGAGTACTCCATCGTGGAAAACGGAGTAAGACAATTTATGAGCCCCACGAATCACCGGAGTAGAAGATACTCGCAAGAAATGATATCTTCATTACTTTGTTCCGTTTTTCGGGAATTATTAATAAGCGAGGCTCCCCATAGTAATTTTTTTTATTTTATTTTTTATTTTTTTTTTATTTAACTTTTTTTATATAAGATAATGTGTCCTTACTGGGGTACCCCGTTCTAAGGACATATTGTACATGGTTGTGTGTTTGAAATAGTATAAGTACATATGTTAAAATACTATATAGAAAAAATAATATAATATAATAAAATACCTTTGTAAAGTAGTCAGTCCAACTGGTTTGTCTGACAGCGCCTTCTCTTTCATATATAATTCATTCAATATTGGGATATCGATCCATACAGTCAAGTAATTATGTATTATTATCTATAGCTCCTCTGCTCTTGAACAAGGAAATACAAATATGTTATGATATATTTGTTTTACTTATTGGTATTGACGTCCTCAGTAGTCGAGGGGTAAGGCTCTCGAATAGCAAGCCAAAGGTCGCGTGTTCAAATCCCGACCTGCGCAAGTAAACTTGCGGCACGTTTCAGAGTGGAAGATACTGTTAGTATCGCCCTAGTGTAAAACCACCAATCAGAATTGAAACGTTACTAAACCCAGTCTTCAATTCTGAATAGTGGACTTACACCAGATCTGAGTAGGCTGGTACTCCTCCACCTTCCTCTTCCCCATTTCCTTCCCCTCTCCGCGAACTCTAGCCTCGCAACATACTCCAATTGGCTCCAAACGGTTGGGAAAGGTTGTTTCTCAGAATTTGAATAATTCGTCAAATTTCTGTTCCGTTTTTATCCATGTACTGTGAAACAAACGGCCACGATGAAACATTAAATGTTCGTTATTCTGTGAAACAACCCGTCCTTAGAGTCAGTCACAACCGAATTTAGTGTTTTTGATTATTTACAAGTACCTACTTGCCTAACGTTCCGGCAAAGGAAATTATCTTTACGCTTTAAAGTCTAAGGGGTGTAAAATTAAACCCAGTAAAATTGACTCAATGTTCGATTATTATTATTGACTTCCTGGTATAAATCATTTTGGAGTCTAAGGGATGTAAAATTTAACCCTGTATAATTGACTCAAAGTTCGATTATTATTATTGACTTCCTGGTATAAATCATTTTAGAATCTAAGGGATGTAAAATTGACTCAAGGTTCGATTATTATTATTGACATCCTAGTATAAGTGGTTTTAGTAATTTTCAAATGCTTTTTTTCCAGTTACTGCTGCTTACAAAGAACCTTATCCTGGATGGATAGACAATCTCTTTAGAGTAACTAGTAAACAAAACAACTTTATTTTCTAATGAGCTAATTTCTATTGAATAGACGAAGTATTTTATAAGAAAGTTCCTAATTATTTTATAATCTCGTAAAATCTCTTTAGATAGTTCCTGGGATATTTCTATTAAGGCCCCATAGTAAATATTCAAAGATGGTTTGAAATGGAGATTTGTAAATACGAATGTTAGAGGGAGCGCGTTAATTTAAAAAAAAGATAATAATTACTCTAAAATTGTGAAAATCTTTAATAAAACACTACTCGTTTGAAATATAGCAAAACATCTCTCAAAAAATGCTTTAGTTGCATTTAAAGATACACTTTTCACGCCTACAACATATTTCGTTTTATATCACGTTTCGGAGTTTATTAGCTACTGAGGGAATTTCATATAATTAACGTTTCGGAATAAACAATGTAAACATATTGTCTTCAAAAATATCGTTTTTTTTTTAACTTAAAAACGTAAAGAATTGACGAGAAACTTGTTATAAATCGTAGAAATGGGTATGCGGGGGATTAAGGCGAAGCTTAATGCCAAATCACTATTTTGATTAATCTTTATAACGAATTGGTATACATTATGAATACAAAAAAAAAATGCATTTGATAAATTGAAGGTTTTTCTTTCGTTTCGCTTGAGTAAAATACAAATAAAAAAATAAAATAACTCAATAAAAAATATAAATGTAAACTACAAAAAAAAAAAAATTTTCATTAGAAATGTATGAACGCATAAAGGAAACAACTTTTTAAAAATGTAGTATTATAGCTAAGATTATCTGTGACAGTTTCAAGTGATTAACTTTTTCGCTTTCTTATAAAATTATTCAAAAAATAAATAAATACTAGTTTTGTGCTTGAAATCGAACGTGTCTAGACTCCGTTTGTCAAGCGATTTTAATTCCTATTACCTACAAAATGAGGAACACCAAGATAATACACATTTTTGTCTTGTAGCTTCCTCTTAAAGCGACGCACCATGTCGTGTAACATTTGGGATCGGGCTGCTAACAACAACACTCGTTATGCAGTTAAGGTTTAAATTTCCGCTTAACACCAGTCGCCTGCTTTAATTTATGCAAGAAAAAACATCGCCAAAAATTAGGTTTTAAAGAACCTAATTTTCCACATTATATATAAAACCATAACCGAAAAAAGGATTCATAAGTAGGAGAATTAGAACTTTAAAAAAGTTTTTATATATCCAAGTCCAAGATGTGTTCTATTAACAGAACTTAATTTAAGCATCTAAAATATTTCTAACGTGTAGACTGTGAAAGAAGATGGGAGTTAGTTCCATTGGAGTTCTATGGGAGTCTCTGGAAAGTACCTGGGAAATCCATACGAGACTAGAAGATCCGTTAGCAATGCATTTTAGTTTCTAGAAAGCTTTACAAAATCGAATAAGTTCAATGGAATGGACCTACTAACCATATAACGATTGTTTGTTTGCAGGAATACTTATGGAGATTTCTCGTGGCACTATCAGAAGCGCCATCTGCCGGGAACAAGGCATCATGGATCTGGTGCCGGTGGACATTGCCGTCAACTCCTGCATAACGGCTGCCTGGAATCATACCAAACACAAGTAACACCATCATTCCTTTAATCTAACATACTGTTCAGTTTTGTAAGACTTCTATAGGAATATAACAAAGACATGATGTTGTGGTATTGGATTACTCCGAGTATTCATGTATTTGATCTGAAAGTCATTCCGGTAAGGTTTAATCAAAAAATTTATCCTGATTTAAAAAAGGCATCACTATATGGATGAGAAAGCCGACACACAGAAAATTATTGCAAGATTCCGGGGTAGAGAAAATATCTTTACAAAGAACTGCAAATTCACACGATTGACTGAAATGGCTCCACCTTTTATTGATATCTAAAAAGCCGCAAGTAACCATCCTTTCTTCAGACTCCAGAGAAAATTTTTCTCAAAGCATCGTTAAAAGAACTAGCCTTGGTTTGGTTACGCATAAACCAAAGGAGATCTCAACAATGGCGCCCAACGTGGGGCAAAAAATTACTTAAGGCGACACAATCTAGCAACATACACATTTTAATGAATTACGGCGAATTCTTAATTGTAATATATTTATTTCAAAGCGATTCTTACGGATTCAAATTATTTATATTTAAGATTAATAAAAAAGTACCTTGCCATTAAAATAGTTTACGCAAAACGGTTTGAAAAATTTATAAAATGTTTTTCAACTGTAATATTTTCGGTAAGCACCAGATTTTATTTTTCTAGATGATGAATTAGTAACTTTGCAAGGCATTCATTTAGAAACATCTGAGATTTTAGTAATACGTTTATCAGATGTTATTTAAATAAACCCCGCGTAAAGATCTATTTTTTTTAGACCTGCCAGGGCAAATTCGGCCGTAGGTCCGTCCAATACGCCGAGCCACGCACCGAATATTTTTTTTCACTTCTTCTTCACTTACGTCGTTAAGGCTTTATTCTAGAGTGTTTGCTAGGGAAATTTCGACCGTAGGACCGGCTACTATACCGGAGCCGCTTTCTTCACTTTCGTCGTTAAGATTGCCATTTTATTTTAGTGTTTTGCGTCATCTTACTGGAATCCAGCTAAAGATAGATGCGATTTATTCTAGGAGAAGCGAGCCGCTGATCTACAACTGCACCTCGGGAGGCACGAACCCGCTGACCTGGTACGAGTTCTCGCAGTTTGCCGTGGAGCACGCGCGCGAGTCCCCTAGCAAGTACGTGATGATGTACCCCAACTTCCACTACACCACTAACCGTCTGGCCAATCTGTTCTGGGAACTCACCACGCACTACCTGCCCAGCATCGTATTCGACATCATCATGAAGGCGCAGGGAAAGAAACCCATGTAAGTTAAACAGACTGCACATCTCGATAAAGCCCAACTCACTTTCATCGTTTCCAGCCATACAACCGAACTTTATAAAGTGACATTCTTACTTTGGTAATATTTGGAGGAAAAGTCGAGAACGCCTTTCGCTTTCCCACCCTGTTTTAATTAATAAGAAAGTTACTCTCATCAATTACTCTATTTATGTTTTTAATTTAACCTAGCTTATTTTTATAAAACGACTATACTAGATCCTCGAGTGTTACTGCCCAGTAGAATCTTCGTAACATGTTTATGAATGATGGGTTAGAATTTGTGTAAGGGTTAGCAAGGCGAATTTTGAGAAAAGAGAAAAGGAAACATTACAGTAAATAGTACTAGAACTATATGGGAAAGTGCAAATAAGCAGACATTAAGTATCATTAAAAAAACGGGAGAACGCGCAATAACGTAAAGAAAATCACCTTAAATTGTGTAGGAACAATCATCTATCCTATATATATAAAATTCATAGTGAACTGACTAAATCTAGGTAACGTATTCCTCATATGTAATGTAAGCACAAAGTAATAAAAATAAAATAAGAAAAAAACACTAAAAAGAAATGAAATCACAAAGACAAGAGCACAAGTTGGAAAACCTACACCAACAAAACAGAATAAAACCGATTTAATACTTGTGTCATAAAATTAATGACAACCATAGACATATGAATATTAGTAGACCTGCCCTAAGTGATTAAAAGCGTATTATTCCCCACTCCCCATACCGGTTCCATTGGAGCCGGCTGGGCTCGCGTATGGCCTCCCATGAATTTAGAAAACGTGACGTCGTCGTTCTTGTGCGAACTATGGTCGAGGCATCATCGGTTCATTTTACGAAATAACACGGCAAAATGATGGCTTGCGCTATGAAAACTTGTAAAAATAGAAGTGAAAAAGAGAATAAACCCAATTGTCGTATTACATTCCATAGGTAAGCATTATTTTAATTTGTTGTAAGCTGATTCACATCGTATAATATGGATCAGTTTTAGAAACATATACTATCACGCGATGGACGCGATACACAAAGCCGCGTGCACAAGAATCGGGGATGTGCTGTTTACTAGGGTAAGTAAATTATGAACATTCGTAAAAGTGTCTTGACTCAATAAGGAAACAAAATATTCGACTCTGAAAATAGATGAATTTTTTTTTGCCGAATTTGGACTTTTGGAATTTGTTCATAACGTGGCGAGTAATTAGCGCTCCCATGTAAAAATGTCTATTCATTCAAAAGCAGATTTTACTTTTAAGAACTAAATGGTGATATCATAATGCGAGACGCCTATTTACTGTCAGATTGATTTATTGACGAATCACAGTCAGCGTCGACCGGAAATCGAAGGGACACGGATTCGAGTCCCGTTGGCGTCATGTATCTTTTATCAGGAGATTTTTCAATGTGGATGAGTGTTTCAGGCGAATAATTATTGCTTGTAAAATAATTGTTACCCTTTGTGCTATGCATAAAAAATCTTGTCTTAAACGTTAGTTTACCAAAGAAATAATAATTAATATTTGACAAGTTCAAGTATTTCACCTAAAAATGTAGACAATTTGTCTCGACGCCATCTAGTGAGAGAGTTAGCACTTACAATGCCTTTCTCATATAAAATAAAGTTGGTTGTTTTCAGGTGAAAAAATGTAACAAGCAGTAATTGTTGAATGAAACACTAGTATATATTGAATTATTTCGCGGATAAGAGATAAACCGCCATAGCTCAGTGGTCAGAGCTGTCGAAGGGACACGGGTTCGAGTCCCGTTGGCGTCATGTATCTTTTATCAGGAGATTTTTCAATGTGGATGAGTGTTTCAGGCGAATAATTATTGCTTGTAAAATAATTGTTACCCTTTGTGCTATGCATAAAAAATCTTGTCTTAAACGTTAGTTTACCAAAAAAATAATAATTAATGCTTGACAAGTTCAAGTATTTCACCTAAAAATGTAGACAATTTGTCTCGACGCCATCTAGTGAGAGAGTTAGCACTTACAATGCCTTTCTCATATAAAATAAAGTTGGTTGTTTTCAGGTGAAAAAATGTAACAAGCAGTAATTGTTGAATGAAACACTAGTATATATTGAATTATTTCGCGGATAAGAGATAAGCCGCCATAGCTCAGTGGTCAGAGCTGTCGACCGGAAATCGAAGGGACACGGGTTCGAGTCCCGTTGGCGTCATGTATCTTTTATCAGGAGATTTTTCAATGTGGATGAGTGTTTCAGGCGAATAATTATTGCTGTAAAATAATTGTTACCCTTTGTGCTATGCATAAAAAATCTTTTCTTAAACGTTAGTTTACCAAAAAAATAATAATTAATATTTGACAAGTTCAAGTATTTCACCTAAAAATGTAGACAATTTGTCTCGACGCCATCTAGTGAGAGAGTTAGCACTTACAATGCCTTTCTCATATAAAATAAAGTTGGTTGTTTTCAGGTGAAAAAATGTAACAAGCAGTAATTGTTGAGTGAATCACTAGTATATATTGAATTATTTCGCGGATAAGAGACAAGCCGCCATAGCTCAGTGGTCAGAGCTGTCGAAGGGACACGGGTTCGAGTCCCGTTGGCGTCATGTATCTTTTATCAGGAGATTTTTCAATGTGGATGAGTGTTTCAGGCGAATAATTATTGCTTGTAAAATAATTGTTACCCTTTGTGCTATGCATAAAAAATCTTGTCTTAAACGTTAGTTTACCAAAAAAATAATAATTAAAAAAGCTTCTTATATCATAGTATTAAACTCTACAATAAAATACCATTCTCACTCAAAAACCTCAACATTATAACATTTAAATCTCAAATAAAAAGCTGGATACTTAATATAGGGAGATCTGAAATAGAAAATATACTGATATCAAACACAGACTAAAACCGAATGTACTAAACTGAACTATACAAAAAACCCTATCTTACTTATTTTAAAATTATTAAAAAAATTATACTACATGATAAATGTTTATAATTAAATTCATATGTTACTTTGTTGTAGTATAAATTTCTTATAATTAAATTATAATATGTAAATGACATCCTCAGCACGGGAGATCCCAGTGAGGATAACATTATCTCTATATGTTACTAAGAAAAGAAGACAATAAATCATTACTATTATTAATTATTGAAAATATATATATTGCCCAACCAAATTAGCAAAATGAAGTTTGAAATAAAGAAATAAAAATATACCAAAAAAGCGTAAAATACATGTTCCACGTGGTAGAACCTACAAACAAGCTGTCATGTAACAGCTTTGTATGTTTTTATACCTGTTTTTGTAAAAACTCAATAATATTCATGCACTTATGTTTGAACAAATAAAAATTTTAAAAACCTTTTTTTTGCAGTATGATGAAACTGGCAAGACGCTTCAAGATGGCCACACTGACCAGCGAGTTCTTCGCCATGAACCAGTTTACCTTCAACATCGATAACATGAAGACCCTGTTGAAGGATCTGGAGCAGTTCGACGAGCGCACCGAGTTCCTTTGCGACGTGAGGCCGGTGGACTGGAATGCCTACCTGGGCTGCTATCTCATGGGAATCAGGAAGTTCATCTTGAAGGACTCCATGGACTCGATGCCGGGCGCCAAGCGAAAAGTTCAAAGGTACCAACTCAATAAGACGACACAATACCCTAAAATATAGTACCAAATCAATAAGACGACACAATACCCTAAAATAAAGTACCAACTCAATAAGACGACACAATACCCTAAAATAAAGTACCAACTCAATAAGACGACACAATACCCTAAAATAAAGTACCAACTCAATAAGACGACACAATACCCTAAAATAAAGTACCAACTCAATAAGACGACACAATACCCTAAAATAAAGTACCAACTCAATAAGACTACACAATACCCTAAAATAAAGTTACAACTCAATAAGACGACACAATACCCTAAAATAAAGTACCAACTCAATAAGACGACACAATACCCTAAAATAAAGTACGAACTCAATAAGACGACACAATACCCTAAAATAAAGTACCAACTCAATAAGACGACACAATACCCTAAAATAAAGTACCAACTCAATAAGACGACACAATACCCTAAAATAAAGTACCAACTCAATAAGACGACACAATACACTAAAATAAAGGCAGAATCTTAAGCCCCCGCATACCCAATTTATACCGATTTATGACAAGTTTCTTGTTAACTCTTTTTTAAGTTCCACAAAAAAAAATATTTTTGAAGATAATATCTATACATTTGTTATGCCGAAACGGTAAATATATGAAATTCCATCGATAGAAAAAAATCGCAAAGTAAGCTTCGAAAATTATTAAAAACACGTTTTGTTCTGTTATTCAATATTTTATAGGCATGAAAAATTGCATGGTGTATCTTTAAATGCAACTAAAGCTTTTCCCTTTCAAACCATCTTTGGACGCTTTTCGTAGGGTCGATTGTAATTAATTGTGAAAAGCGTGTTACCAAAATATCGGATGTTTCTAATTTAATCCTAGAGTTTTCATCGCCAAAAAATAAAATCTGTTGCTTCCCGTTAGTTTTATAGTTGGAAAACATTGTGATTTTCATGACAGACGGATTGACTAATAGGGCGATTGAATGAAGGGTAATTGCAGAACGCGATTGAAAAAATGTGCAAAGAAGCGAAGCTAGCAGTCCATAATGGAGTACTGATCCTAATCCTGATGTACAGCGGTAAGGCATATAACTAGCAGAGAAAGAATGAAAGTAGACTGAAACGAAATGCTTTAGTAATGAGATCTCTGTGGCGTATGTGTGGTAAAACAAATTTACCAGATGGAATTTTTCAGATGGATTTTCTATTGGTATTTATTAATTTTATTTATTGCCATTAACATATATGATAGTTATTGACAGTCAAATATAGAAAGAGGAAAAATTATGTGATTATATAAGGAAACAAGACAAAAGAAAAAAAAGTATTCATTAGAACAAAAATTTTGTGAAAGAAATGAAGAAGAAACAAAAACAAAAAACTTGTTATGCCAAGTTCTTTAAAATATGTACTGATAAAATGTTTAATTAGTACATACTTCAATAGAGGCATATTGAAAACATCAGCTAAATATCAGTGGTGTCTAATCTATTTACAGAATTTTATCCTGAAATCGTAGTAAAACTTTTCACAATAATACATACCAGACCTTGATATAATGATAGGAACATGAAAGTGGATGAACATATAACTATGGCAGCCCTGAGATGGATCTCAACAGCCAGGAGAACTGGCATTATGAACTTACTCTACCACGATGCTTAAATAAATGTGTTTTTTTTTTATTAGATTATACTGGATTCACCGCTTCATACAAATCACCACAGGCTACTACGCCATGAAGATGCTATTCCGGATGAGATAGAACCTACAGAGATAAGCAGAGGAGAAACAATCGACGATTATTCACATGCAAAGAAAGAAAGCAAACACTTCTTCAGGACAAAGGAAATATAAATAGTTTATATTTCCATTGTCCTGGGGAAGGTTGAGTGCAACCGAAACCGGTCGACCTATATATCTCAAATAAATTGGTTTAAAACAAACTTTAAAAAAAATCTTTTGTTAAAATGTCGTTTTATATTTTCAACACTAAGAAGAAATAATTGTTAAATTGGTAAATTTACGGAAAATATAATTGTAGAATGTCATGGCCAATAGTTGTCGTATGACCGTCGTATAACCCAGGAGGGTTATCGTCCACCCTGATGGTGAATACTACAAGGTTGTCCGAAACGTTTGCCCAAGAAGGAAGTGGAGCAAAATATGGTCCAGAACCTTAAAAGACAGCTTTAATAAATAATTATGTATTGTCTTATTTGCATGGGTGTTGTTAACTTTGTGGATGTTTAGAACTACTTTAGTCAGAAGAATGAGCTACAAACATGCTGCCTTACCCAGGGCCGTATTTAAGATCTAAAGACGCAACTTTTAATATTATTTATTTAATATTTTAAATTCTCTACATTTTGTAGAGAATTTCACTCCGCCGCTAATTTAGAAGTTAGTGAAATGACGAGATAAAAATAAAAAAGAATAATATTTGATATTCAACAAGATTTGTTATCATTTATCGCTATTAATAACAACTACCTTAAAAATAACACAAAGTTGAGATTCATGTCTATGTTCCCAAATATGCAAAAATCAATAGCTTAGTGGCTAATTAAATTGCGCCTACACATGATAATGATGAAGCTACTTATAATATCTTCAGTTTGTGGTGCGGGCCTCTTTGTGGTGCAGGCCCATAGGCTTCTGGTAAATACGGCCCTGGCCTGATCGTTATTCTTATATTGTAATAATAAATTCAGCAAGGTTTGTCTATCATTTAACACAAATAATTTGTGTTTCGTTTGGTTTTGGCAAATTCATCGAGGAATTTATCGTTTTCATTAGAGGTGCGTGTAAGATTCAAAGTGCTATTTTAGAAAAATCTACCAAAAGTTTTAAATATTCTACGTAAACATATGGATGGTTCAAAATAATATGGCAGGACTATTCAGTGACTTTAATACGCGCCTGTTAACATCAACATGTGTCATTTCATGAATAAAAGGACCAGAAAATGACTTATTAATTGAATCCAAGTCTATACACGTTAAATAGAGTATTGAACGAAAACAATGACATGTTTTGAAGGATTTTGTGTCCTAGTTTATCGTCTTAGCACAGTTCCCGCTAAGCAAACACGTAAAAAGGAAGCTGTAATATGGCATGAAGGGATTATGACCAGGTTTTCCAGCTTAACACACATCCCGACATCATGTCAGGTCTCTACGAGTACATACGTGAAGGGTTGTGACTGTTTTCTCCGTGATTGTGTACCGGGTCCCGAAAGCTTATGCCTTACGAGGTAAACGGAAGCTTTAAAACAGCATTAAGGGGATGTTACCGGGTCTACTAACTTACCACAAATCCCAGCGTCTTGTCATCAAGTCTGTAGAAGTAAACGAAAGTAATGGCGAGCCATGAAAGGTTGTGGCTGTCTTAGTTTCTAAGAAAGCTTGTCACTACGTCTGTAGACGTATAGAATTGTTATTTTTGTATTATGTGAGTTCGTATAACTCTTTGATGTTTAAAACATAGTTATAAGATAATCATTGAAAGTGCCTTTAAAATAGTTTTAGGTCTGTAAAATGCCTTTTCACAGCCAACAAGTTGAATGTAAGAAGTATTTTAATAATGTGTGTAGCAAACTGTTTTCTCCTTTTTTTATTAATAAAACGTATGTACATACAACTCAGGTTTTACAATTGATTGTTTTATACTATTCTTCCATTAGAAGCACTATGCCTGTGGATGGAAGAGGAGTGTACATTTGCAAAAAAAACATTTTAACTATATAAAATTATGGTACATGCATAATTATGAGAAGTGGTAAATAATTTTTTATTAGAATTAAGTTTTTTTTAAAACTGGTTACATCATAATCATGTTTATGAATTTAAAAGAATACATATTTAACTATTTAGAAAGGTAAGTCGATTGATAAGTTTCCGCTGAATACATATGAAATTTTCTAATTCTCTCTCGATTATATTGCGTTTGAAGATGATGACTTTTACGTAATCTGTTTTAGGTCAAGAGATGATCAATTTATTATTTGATTCTTTTTGCACTCCATATAATACATAATGTACATCGAGGGCCGGTCCAGTGCGGGCGCAATTGGAGCTTTCCCCCCCGGGTGCCTAATTGCCAAAGCGCCTAGTAGCTAACACATCGCCCTTGCGATTATTTTTCATAAAAAATGACGCTACACAAAAAAAAAACAAATCATCCAAATATTATTGATTACATTGTCCTAGGTAATCACCTACCCTACTTGATTACCTAGGACAACGTAATCATTTTCTTAGGTAATCACCTACCTGGTGATAACTCACAAAAGCGGGGCTATATAAATTGTCCAATATTATTATTATTATTGTCTTAGGTAACCACGCAGGGTAGGTGATTACCTAAGACAATAATTACATTGTCCAAGGTCTAATCTAATCATTGTCTTAGGTAATCACATACCCTACGGCCGAGGCGTCTACTGGCTTTGGCGCCGTTTGGCTAAGGGCCGGCCCTGCATATATCGATAAAATCCTATAATCTACGGTTATTATCAGAATTACAATCATTACATCACTAGAGTTTAGATTAAGTTTTACACTTAACACAAAGTTTTTGTTATTAAATTATTACGTCACTGGGTTTTTTTTACCGACCCCATCAGTCTCGCTCTAAAACTGAGTATCATCTTCACGAACAAGTAGCCGCTGATGAACTTCATGAACAGGTCGAGCCAATATAATCTGAAACAAATTGAAAAAATAATAATCAACAATAATATAAAAGTGCTTTATGAATGGAGAATAGTTTTAGCGTGGATCTACAAATTATACCATGAAAAAATAATATTTAAAACCTTACAAAATGCTAAAAACCAACAAAAACCTTACTAAATGTCAACAAAACGAAATACTTAACATTTTATATAGTGGCAAGACAACCTCAACCAGCTGAGGATTATGCTCTCAAAATACATGATTGTCAAGGAAAAAACTTATCGCAATGCCGTCACTGCTTAAAGAAAAATATGAGTACCTTGCTGAACAACACACCTACACTACAAGGACGAAATCCTCAAATCTACTAAACATTCCAAAATGAAATACATCTTTCGGCCAGAAGAACCACTATTTCCATGCTATGAAATTATATAATGCCCTTCCTATTGAAATTAAAAACAACATGAATATAGAAAAGTTTAAAAAACACATCAAATTATGGCTAACTAAACACGAATGAAGATGAGGAAATCATTAAATTTATGAAGTAACCCCAACGCCACCTACAAACAACAAACATAAATACTTCTTGATTAATTCATTTTATATTTTGTGGGAACCAACAAATTAGAAGATGAGGAAATCATTAAATTTATGAAGTAACCCCAACGCCACCTACAAACAACAAACATAAATACTTTTTGATTAATTCATTTTATATTTTGTGGGAACCAACAAATTAGAAGATGAGGAAATCATGATCAACACACATACAACAACCTACAGTCCGCCTCGGAACAGGAATACCTAGTGAGGAGGACTTAGAACAAACTACATCACTTTATATATTTTATTTTACTTAATATTGTATCTTTTTTACTTTACTTTATATTGCCGTTAAATAAAAAAATAATAATAAATAAAAAAATTTAAAAAAGTATTTTTTTAATATATGATGGGTTTGAACAGTTAAGCAATCACAGTAGTTTTTTTTGTATTTTGTATATAATTATAATTTGTATATATTATCATATTTTGTATTTTGTATATATTATCATAATTGTAATGCACAACTATGAGATTTTTCAAAATAAAAAATCCGATTTATTTTAATTACTCAATAAATAACATCATTCTCGAATCTGTTTCCCAAATAAATGACTTAGGTGTTACATTCGACACCAAACTTAGCTTCATACCTCACATTGAAAATATTTCAAAGAAGGGTTTAAAAATGTTATGTTTTGTACTAAGAGTGGCTAAAGATTTTACCAACATTAAAACATTGAAACTTCTTTACACATCACTAGTGAGAAGTCAGGTTGAATATAATTCAACTGTATGGTCTCCCGACTATAATGCGCATTCTCAAACAATAGAAAGAGTACAAAAAAAATTCCTAAGCTTTTTAAATTATAAACTAAAAATACCTAAAGAACAAATAAACTACACTTATCTATTACGGTTATCTAATCTATTAACTTTGAGTGACAGTAGAACTTTTTTCGATCTAGTATTTCTATTTAAAATCTTGCATAATACAATTGACAGCCCTGAATTATTGGCGCTCATAAATTTGAATGTGCCAGCCAGAAACACAAGGTCAGTAATACCGTTTTATTGTGGTAATAATACGACCAGGACGCAGTTCAATATACCACTCCACAGAATTCAAAACTTGGGAAATATGTATTCGCACATAGATGTATGGAATATGTCTCTGATACAATATAAACATGAAATAATCAAATCATTTATCCATGATACAAGTTCTCACTAAAGAAGTTCATTGTTAAATTTATCAACTACATCGGCAAATTAAATGTATGATTCATAAAAGCATTATAAACCATCATAATCTGTAGTATTATTTAGTTATAAAAAAAAGTTGTTTCATCATTAAAATTAACTTATATAAAATATTAAAATACAAATCAGACAGTTCCGAACTCCTGCTACTAGCTAATTCCCCGGTACAACGGTTTCGTACTATGCGAAACCAATACCGAACCAATACCGTAACAATAATGTTGTGATTCTCTGATCACAGTACTTTAAATTTTGGTCTTTAATTTTCACTGAACTTAAAATTTAAATTTTTAATGCATTTATTTTTAATTAATTTATGTATGTATGTATATTTCTTTCTCATGTTAAATTGTACTGCCTTTATGTATATATGTAAAAGCCCTCTGGGCGTAAAATATAATAAATAAATAAATAATATTTTATTGGGGAGTTTATTTCATCATTTCGAGACGAAGCCAAAAACGGCCATAGCGACATTTCGCTAGTCTTTAGGAGAGCAAAAATTAAAGTTTTTTTTTTAATTTTGGTTATTTTCTGGTCGATTTCGTTCTCTTCACTCTTAAAGTTTTTTTTATTTATACAAATGTAGGTTATGTATTTTAATTGAAGCATTAATTAAAAAAAATAATTATAAATAAATAAAGATATACAATATTATCTGTAAAAGCCCTATGGGCGTTTAAATAAATAAATAAATAAATAATTAATTAATAAAGTTATCATTACTAACGCCTTGTTGCCTGTCCCAGAAATTTTACAAAATATTACTAAATACCCCGTTTTTAATGTGGAAACATTATTTATTGGCATAAGAATTTATTTTTTTTACAAGATAATAAATACATTACAAAATGATAACAAAGTAATAATGTATTATTCCAAGTGAGTTTATAAAACTCATTTCGGGAAAGACAACATTAGAAAGGACAAGACAAATAAATAAAATACATGAACGCAGATGTTATTATGGAGTTCAAGAGAAAGATTGTGTTAGTAATTAATGAAACTGCTAAGGAAATAGCTTTTAAGAGCTTTTGCCAATGTTTTTTTGTTCGTTGCCGGAAGTTTTAAATTACTAGGTAATACGTTATATTGTTTATGTGCAATGTATTGTAAGGAGTTAATTCCAAATTTGGTCGTGTAAGTAGATGACGATAAATGTATTTGATTTTGTAATCGTGTTTTGTGCTGGTGTATGTCAGAATTAAAGACTGGTTTAGTGTCGGTGTGTGAGGAGTGTTGAATTATTTGTAGAATGGCAGTTGTGATGTTATACTTTGGCAGGACTGTAAAAGGAAGTATTTGTGTCTTTGACATGTGTATCCCATGGCAGATTATATATATTACGTACGGCTCTATTTTGTATTTTATTACTTGTATTTCGGAACTTTTTTTTTGGTAATGGTGCCCCAGATACTAACTAGATAACTCAGGTGGGAGTGGATCATAGCATAATATGTTGCTCGCAGTAAAGATGTGGGGAGCACACCTTGGAGTCGATAAAGTACACCGGTTATCGGGGAAATTTTGGATTTTACATTCTCAACATGGGAGTTCCACGAGAGGTTAGAGTCTATGAGTAACCCCAAATATTTCGTTACTTGAACATGTTCTAGCTTTTCATTTCCAAGAATGATATTCATACCCATGTTATCTTTTTTTCGGAAAGTAAGGTAATGGGTTTTTTTAACATTGAGGCTTAATTTGTTTAATCGAAGCCATTTAGCCAGCTTTGCGAGATCTGTATTCATTAGAGCTTCAAGTTCCTTCAGATTTTTACAATTGTAGTAAATCACAGTATCATCAGCGTAAAGTTGAAGTTTTTCCGAGATGCCACATTTAGTTATATCATTGATGTATAGTAAGAAAAGTAGAGGTCCAAGATTCGAGCCACTCCACATGTGATTTTTCCAAAGCCGCTTAGGTTCCCTCCATTATCCACAAGGCAAAATCTATCAGCTAGGTAACTTCGGAGCAAATTTAAGGATTTCCCGAATATTCCCAAATGTTCCATTTTCTGTAGAAGTTGTTTCTGCTATCGTGGTACGAGAACACGCCGTCAGATGGAATGCAGGAAAACACTTCTTCTTCTTGACATGTAAATTTATTAAATCACAATATAATTGCAGAGGATCTTATTTTCCTCTGCTCAAACTTAAACTGAAAGAAATAAAGGTCTAGTTTCCTTTATTCTTCAGTTTTCCCTAGGTTTACATAAACCTAGTAATTATCTCACGACTGACTGCGTAGGTACGCATGTACCTACCAGTTATTTCAACTCTAGCTCCTGCGTAGGTACGCCTGTACCTACCATTTATAGCAATACTAGCTCCTGCGTAGGTACGCCTGTACCTACCAGTTGTATCAACACTAGCTCTTACGTAGGTACGCCTGTACCTACCAGTTATATCAATACTGTCCTTTTTCTGGGAGGTATCTGTATTTAAACTAAATTCTTGAAGGACATATTACAAAAATAAAGATGTTCCACCCGCTCGTCGGAAAACAACATTCTTAAACATAAAAAATAATGCACTTAACTATCCTAAATGATACAAAAGTGACTTAAACAATGCAAATATTTTAAAAGAATTATTTTAAGGGAGGTTAAACTTTATTTGGGTTTTTATTACTATGGGACAGGGGTGGGAAAGATATTGGAAAATATTTTTAGGCATAATGGTTTAACTAGGGTCATCATAAAATAGAGAGCGAACAACTCTATTTGAAAACTGCCGCCGCTTGAAGTAAAATGTCACGAATTCTTAAATCATAAATGATACACAAACAAGACAATATCTTTATAAAAATACCAGGCCAAAGAATTGTTTTATTGTAGGGTCGAATGTGCAAATATGGGAAACTACGCTAACTTTGAAAATACGAACTGTGGGAACTGGCCTGAAGGCTAAATTTTATTGAGCAATATGTAAAAGTCGCATTCTGGAAGATCCATACCTCCTCCCGTGAATATACTTCACAAAATAGGCAAAGAATGCGACTGTTATCTTTATTAGGTACCTACTGCTTGTATACAAAAATTACCAGTTAAATTTATTAAAATGTCTAAAATAAAAATATTTATACTGCTTTTAAAACTAGAAATTCCGTGGAATATGTAAATCTTATGACAAAAAATTGTGTAGTAGGTAATGTCTTAAAACTAGAAATTGCGTAAAAAATGTAAATCTTATGACTAAAAATTGTGTAGTAGGTAATGTCTTAAAACTAGAAATCCCGTAAAAAATGTATATCTTATGACTAAATGGTTGTAGGAGGTAATTTCGCATTCACCTCCCCCCGTGAATTCATTTCACCTAGCGGATAAAAAGAATGCGATGGTTGTATCTTCAATACTGCTACTTTAGTAGCCGGTCTGCGAAACGTACCGTGATTTGTTTGAATATCTACAACGCGAACTTGTCCATCGGCTCCGGGGTATACTTTACTACCATACCCTTTGGCCAGGTATTCCGGGGCAACGTGTTGTCACATAGGATAACTACATCGCCTACCTTTATAGGTGGTATCACGTCATGCCATTTAGAACGTTTGACCAGTGTAGGTAAATATTCTTTTACCCATCGTGACCAAAATTGGTCGGCAAAAAATTGTGCAATACGCCATTGCTTTTTTAGGCATAAATCGCCGTGATCAAAGACCCCTACGATTGGGGTGTCATATTTATAACCTAACAGGAAATGATTTGGTGTTAGACTTTCAAAATCCTTGCTATCGAGAGAAACGTGTGTGAGTGGTCTACTATTAACTATATTTTCTGCTTCTAACAGCAATGTGTGCAAAGTGTCCGGGCGTGGTGCTTGCTCGCGTTATATGGCGTAAAACGTAGTTTTAATTGATTTTATTAGACTTTCCCAGGATCTCCTCACCATTTCATGATCTACCGTATCAAAGGCTTTTTTCAGATCTATAAATATAGCTGCCACATATTCGCCCTGGTCTATGTACTGCTGAATGTTAGAAATGAAATCGAAGGTGGCACATTGGGTATTGGAGTTTTTCCGAAAGCCATATTGCTGTGGTGTTAGGATATCGTTGCTAGAGATGTATTTTATCAGTCTATCTTTGATAATTGACTCGAACACCTTTGAAAATACCGATAAAATCGATATTGGACGATAGTTAGAAATACACTTCTTGCAGTCTTCTTTAAAAATTGGTATAATTTTTGCTAGCTTTAACTGGTTTGGAAATATTTCCGAGCCTATGGAGAAGTTGATAAGTTGGGTTAGGTGCCCCGCTAGTTCTTCTTTACAGGTTTTAAGAATGCACGGTGTTACTCCATCGATTCCTGCCGCTGCATTCGACCTAAGTTTCGAGATGACCTTTATTACCTCATCCTTATTCGTCCTAGTCATATATAAGGATTGTCGTGCCTTTGGTTCTACATATATTGTATTACAGTCATCCGGGAATGATGGAATGGCAGCTGCCAATTTTTCTCCAACTGACAGGAAAAACTCACTAAATGCCAACGCTATTTCACGGGGTTCCCTAATTTCACAATTATTTACGATGAGACATTCAATTGTGTTGGTGGGTTTATGTACATGGTTAGACAGAATTGAGTAAATGGTTTTCCAAGTTTTTCTTGGGTTAGTTAGGCTTTGTTGAAAGCTATTGATGTAATATTTGTTTTTCAGACTTCTCCTATAATTAGTTATTATGTTTCTTAGTTTATTTTTACGTATTGCAAGAGTAATATTCCCTGGGTCTTGTTTCCACTGCTTGTGAAGCTGGTTTCGTTCCTTGATTAGAAAATTCAGTTTAGAATCAAACCAAGGCAATTGACATAATCATTAAAATCTTTGTGACCGTCTTCGGGTTTGGTTGAGTTGATAGTAATTTTTTTAGTCGCAATATAAGATTTTACCGCCATACTGTTGATGATAGGTTTATTAAAGCGTGGTTTAGTTTTATTATTAAACCATTTTTTAAAATTATTCTTAAAGTCAACAATTAGTATATTATGGTCACTAAGCGGGTCATCTATATTCGATATGGTTGTTAAAATGTTTTGTCTGTTTGATATAACGTGATATATAATAGTGCTGCTTGTATCAGTGTCTCTCGTGGGATATGATTTATTTTGTATTGAGAAATTGTATGTTAATAAGGTGTTGATAAAATTTAAAGAAGAAGGTGTGTTTATGGAAGTGTCAATGTTGAAATCTCCGAGTATTAATGTATCTTGTCTTCTTTTGTTCAGTATTTTTTCAAAATGTGTTAGGAAATCGTGCATGTTGTTTGTGTTAGGTTTTCGATAAATGGCATAAATGTTGACTGGTTTCCTATTAGAGGTGGGTGAGTTCTGCATTTTTCCGGAGGCATCCGAGGACTGCTTCCTTTTAAAAGAACTCGAGTTCTTGGAGTGGGTCCCGGGTCCGAGTTCTTGGGTGCGGACTGGGTACTGGGCGACTACCGGGACGCACGGGTCCGGCCAAGGACTCGGCACTCGGACTCGGATAGAACCCGCGAAAGAACTCGGACCCGTAGCAGGACAAGGACCCGCACAAGAACTCGGACCCACACGAGAACACGGAGTCAATCCCGTCACCCATCGCACCCGAGTCGCGAGTTGTGCAGTTTACATTTTGGCGAAGTTCAACGAAATCCATTCGTGTCTTGTCGTGTTCCAGCTGATTGGGCTACGGCTAATGCGAGGCCGTAACGGATGTAGTATTAGGATCCAAGTTCCAGATGATAATTTTAGCACACGCGTAAGCAGTAATAAATCAAATGTAGTAACATAAATTTCGGTTGTCGTTGAGAATTTGTCGTTTTCATAATCTCTGTCCATCGATATAGATAAAGGTACTTGGTCGAAGCCTCTATCAAATGAAACTCAGTAAAGGCGAGATGTTTTAAAAACAAAGTCAGGAAGTAGTTAGGTACAGCATTGAACTATTAAAATTTTAACAATTAACAACATGTTTTAATATCTATTTATTCCAGTCCATTTTTTTTTACTTTTACAATACATACACACTTTGTTCAATATATTATTGTAGGATTTGTGTATATTATATACTTGATTTGTATATTTTTCCTTTTGGTTTCACAAATATATACATATATATGTCTCAGGATCATTAAAAATAAACATTTGCCAGAAATTTGCCTTTCGAATGAACACTATTACGACATAGCTAAAAAATTTTAACAAAAGATAGCCATTTTAAATAAACAATTATTGAATAAAATAATCTTGGTACCTAATTTATCGCTTGTCTGAATCTTTCCAATACCAGTTGACAATCAGTTCCAATTTTTAAAATCAAAGCAAATCCATATTCTAGAGTTCATTGAACCAGAGTTACGGATACACAGACAGACACCACTGAAATTTGTATTTTTAATAACACAAAAAATAAAAATAGTGAACGATAATTAAAATAAAACTTTAAAATAAAACAATAATTTTTACTTACAGTAGGTACCTAGCGCCTACAAATATGAGGGGCTAAAATAAAAATATAAAACATCAAAGAATTGCGATAAATCATTGAGATTTTACATAAAAACCGTTAAACTAATCGGCAATATCTCAAAATGCCAACGTGTTGATTTTTAAAACAAGATCATGAAACAAAAGAAACATAAGAATTGAACATAAAAATAATAAATCAGTAAGTTTTTTTTTAAATTCTGAATCCGAAAAAAAAAATGTACAAATAGGCATAACAGTCAAAAGAATCATAAATAAACTCAAAATATCTTCGTATTGAATTTTTTAAATCAAGATAAAACATTAAAAAAAATGAACATAAAAAAATGTAATTTTTTTTTTTAAATTGCGAATTGAAAAATTAAATTATACAAATTGTTACAAACAGTTAAAAGAATCAGCAATATCGCAAAATCCCCCCGTATTATTCATAAGACATAAAAAGCATTGAAAAATAAAATCAGTAAGATCTCGAATCGAGACCCCGAGTCCGAGTTTTCTGGGAGTTGTTGATTAGAGGCATTCGGGTCCGAGTCCAAGTCCTTAGAGGCATTCTCGGGTCCGGGTTCTCTGGGAGTCGTTGATTGGAGGCATTCGGGTCCGAGTCCCAGACCGAGTTCTCTGGGAGTGGTTGATTACGAAAAGGAGTGGGAGTAGGACCCGCTTCCCGCAAAGGACTCGGGCTCAAGGACTCAATCCGGCTGAACCTACACATCGCTATTTCCTATTACTGCTGCAAACACTAATACCTAAAAATGAATTTTCGTTGGAAAATTTTTCAATGATAGAGCACTTCATAGAATCCAGAACATATATGGCCACACCTCCTCCTCCTTCATTTGGGCGAGAAGAAAAAGCACTGTAAAAACCATTTAAGCAAAAGAACTTTTCTTCTCCGACATCAAGCCACGTTTCAGTGATGACAAGAACATGAACAATATCGCATAATCTTCTGACCTTTTCCCCAATTTCGTCAAACTTGTTTCGTATACTTCTGGCGTTCATATACATTATTCGCAGACAGTTCTTCATGGGAGTATAGTCATCGATAGTTAGGCACTTGTGTTTTTGTATATTACACTCCATAGTCTATTGTAGCTAGGTCCTTCTTGAGGGCAGCTATATAAGCTGGGCAGTTGTCCCTATCTCCGGTTGAATGGTCAGCAGGCTTATCAAATCTGGTGCATGTCGCGCAAACTGGTTTGATGGCTGCATTTGGGCACGACTCACGGTTGTGTTTTTCTTGTGCACAGTATCCACATGTAGGTTTAGTATCTCTGCAATATTTGTATGAGTGTCCAATCATATGACATTTAGTGCAGACAGTAAGGCCAATAAAATCTCTGACGCGACAAACAGTCCAGTTCACAAATACTTTGTCCTGTTCAATAAGTAATTTACGCACGATAGCTGGCATTTCATAAATACGATGATAAGTGTTTCCTGTGCGCCAGCTAAGTGACTTAATTTACAGCACGCAATAGTTCCCTCAATGTCTTGAATGTTGGGAACCCCAGTTAAGGCGATCCTTAAAAATTCTTCGTCAGTCAGGTCCCGCGGTACCCCAAAAAATATTAGTGTTGGAGATCGCTTGGTCGGCAGTCGGGCCTTAATTGTGCTTGATTTGTCGAAACAGGGTGCATTTAATAGTTTTTGTTGCTCACCTGCGGTTGCCGTGTTTATCAAGATACCTTTATTTCTTATCTTTTTTATTCCCGTGACCTGGACGCCTAGCTTAGATGGCCGAATCATGTCCTGGATATTTTTTTTGGTACCAACACTATCCTAAGTTACTATCCGTTATTAAAATTAGTGAGTTCAATGAGACAAATGAAATAATTGTCTTATGGTTTTTAATTGTGATGCAAAAATCACCGCTTTTAACATTGAAATGCATGCCTTTAGGACTTTTACACAAAACAAGACTTAATAAGTACATTAGTGGATTAAAATTTAAAAAAAATAATAATATAAAGAACAATGTATTTAATCCCAGCAACATACGTACTTGGGATATGCAATTTATTTTTCTTAATTTTGGCACTACAGCAAACAATGTGAATCAAACACTCGAGTCGGGCCATGTCAAGAGTCAGAATAATATAAGAGTATATATGTAAATGAAGCAAGGAGTGGGTGCCAAGGACGAGTTGTTTGGCGGTCCGTCCTCTCTGCCTACCGATGGTTAGTTAGTTGTTAGAAAACAATAGAATATAAAAAATAAAAACAAAATTAATCAACATAATAGTGGTAAGTTTTGGTAACCTGTCTAGAGTAAACACCGTAAATCAACATTAAAAGAAAAATTAAGGCATAATATGACGGTAAATATTAACATAAATATTTAGAAAACGAATTTTATAAAATATATTATGATAAAACTATACTAACAGACCGAACGATTAGTCATAATAGACCCGATATAGTTTTACATGACAAAATTAAAAAAATAACTTATATGATTGATGTCGCTATTCCAAATTCCTGTAACATTCAAAAATCTGTTAATGAAAAAATAAGAAAATACACAGATTTAGGAAACGAAATAAAAAGAATTTGGCATTCTAAGACCATAAAAATATAACCATTCGTTATTTCGGCTACTGGCATTATACCTAGCTCTCTCATTAAAAATTTAGGCGTATTAGATCTATCAAAAAATTTATATATAAAGATGCGAAAGTCGGTCATTTTGAATACATGTAGGATAACGAAAGATTTTTTAAATATTTATGTTGAGGGATCAGTAAGATTTATAGGCCCTGTTAGAAGTACTACCGAGCCGAACCCCTTGATATGAAAATATCTGGAGTCGGTGAATTTTTTTTTCCCATTTGATCTCTGGTGAGTTGAAGTGTTGTTGTTCTTGTATTGTTTTGTATTTATTTTACTTATATAATGCACTTGCATAGTGTTGATTGACTAGCTGATCATTTGTGGAAAAGTGAGTGGAAGGGTTTAGTTTTTCTTATGGGGAAGATTTAACCCGGACTACAAAATCGGAAGCATTAAAAAATAAAAGTTACAGATTATTGGCGAAACAAAATGTTGGAAATTTTGATTTTAGCGTGAAATAAATGAAAAGATCAATGGAACTGAATTTATTTCCAAACCCATGTAGCCTTTGAACTGGGGAATGAATAAAATTTTTTTTTCGGCGAAAAAACAAAGAACAACTCTGGAAGTCTCGTGTTACGGTTTGGTATTCGGAACGTTACTAGCTAAGTTGAGTCAGGTGCATCCATTGGCGATTAACTAATTTGTATAAAAGTAGCAAATAGCATGGTATTATTACTCTTATAGGGCATATTCTTGAGCATAAACTAAGTCTTGAGCATTAAGGGAACCTTATTGATATGGATCAACAGTTATCTTAGTAAAAGAAAGCTTTGTGTTTTAATAAACTTTGTAGAATCTTACATCTTCGAAGCCACAAGTTGGGTTCCCCAAGGATCTCACCTCGGACCAATTCTGTTTTTATTATTTATGAATGACATTGTTAGTGTATTTAAAGATGTACAAGTTCTGGTCTTCGCTGATGAAAGAATGATACGTAGTTTAGAGGATTGCCATATTTTACAATCTAATTTGGATAAATTGTATCATTGGTGTGTGATCAACTCATTATTTCTTAATATTCAAAAATGTCAAGTTATTCGTTTTCTTAAAATCCAAAGACATGTTACTTATGTAAAATAATGTACTATTGACATCAGTCGCTCAGATCAGGGATTTAGGTGTTATATTTGATGAAAAGTTAACATTTACTCTGCATGTAAATGATATAACAAACAGAGCTATAAAAATGCTTGGTTTCATATGCAGAACGGCGAGTGATTTCAAGTCACTTGAATGTTTGAAAACATTGTACACTTCTTTAGTAAGAATAGTCTACATCATTTAGGCAATAAATTTGGGAATATTGAAGACATGTTTAAAGATTCCGTATTAGTTATAAAACGAAATCTTTTTAATCACTTTACTGAGATGTATGAATTCACGATTCCGTAGTGAATACACTTTTATTTTTATATTTCTGTTTCTTAATAATTATTTTGCTTTCCATAATCTATACTATTAATAATAAAAGTATAAGGGTCGTTCCGCCGTTTCGTTCAAATCGCATGTTCTTGCAAAAAAGTCATATGAAAAATAATGTTTTTCAAGAAAGTTTTATTGGAAAATGTAGTTATTTAAAAAAGGAAAAAGTAGTATTTACCGGATTAGGCATTTGTTACTTAATAACTTTATGGTATACAAAAAACATGCTAAAATCTCATTACCTTCCCCGTGTAAATGAGGGACCGGTAAATTGATCAATAAATCAGAACATTTTACACTAGTAAAATCACTACATTCATTAATCGACCTGAATGTACAACTAATTTTGCATATTTATTGGTGTTTAATTTATTTTTAAAGTTAATGTATCATAGAAAGAATTGAGATTATGTTTTTGTCCAGAAAAAATCGCTGTCGTCTTCCGCCAAAGCGGTAATTAAAATTGTGACCGTGTTTGTCACTGTTCGTCAGCTGTACCCCACCCCGCGCCTCCGTTACTAATCAGTGTACCGCTATATCTGGACGGGGGAGGACGTGCGTCGCTGAATAAAGAAATATCTGCGATCTCCGTGCTCGAAAACGACTTTGTCACCGACCAGGCATCATTACCTTCCAGCATTTTTTAAAGTAAGTACATGTTTTAAAAATTCGAATCATGAACCTATAAACTATAATTAGTCGGACTATTTTTTATTGAAACATAAAGATTTGTAATGTCATTATTAAGCGAGTTATTAAGGAAAGATTGTCAAAACCTCATTACCCTCCGTCTCATTACCTTCCGTATCGTAAAATTTTTTGCCGGATGGTAATTTAGAGGTGTGGAGGGTAATGATAAATTTGTAAGGGTTATTTTTACGTGCATCTGGGACCATGTTTGGGGGTTCATAAAAGTTAATATTATCAATAAAAGCAGTTTCTTGCGTTCTAGCGTCGGACAATTTCAGTTTTGGTGAAATACATATTTTCGTTTTATCTATTTACTGATATGGAAAAACAATCTGTTAAAATTTACCCTGCGAATTTTAATTTGAAAATCGATTTTTTTATTCAATGATATAATTATAATTATTCAAATGTAAACGAATAATATATTAAACAAATGGTTTAACTATTCCCCTACAGTCACAATTATTTTCATTACTTATCTTCATTACTTCAGTTGTCTATTAAAACAGATGAATTTTTACAAAATTTCAAGTTTCTAAACAAATCCAGATTTGAACAAAAATCTATATAAAGGGCATTATTAAGAGTCCAACGCAAATTTCTTGATTAAAAAACCATATCATTACTGTTAGATTTTAAATAATTTAGGGAAAAAAATATTAAACAAAGATATAAAAGTAGTGTAACAATTTTTGGGCTCTCCTGTAAAAGTAACGAAATTGAAATTATCCATATTTGTTGTTCAACTTCTCACTTGATCCGATACTTATGATAATTTTTCTTTATTATTTGTTACAGGCTAAACACCATAATCCACAATGGCAAAGTTAAATAAAAAACTGAAAAAAGAAGAAAAGTTATCCAAGGACAGGCTGCGTAAGCAACAAAAATATGCTGAGATTAAAAACAATCCGGAACTGTACAGTCTTCAGAAAGCGAAAGAAAAAAAAAGATACTTAATGCGAAAAGCGCAAAAAAAGATTTGCAGCATTGAAGATATGAGTGAAAGAGCCCAGAGAGAGCAAAGACGAAGATGGTGAAAGAACTCTGTAAATTATTGGAAGAAAAAAGAGGAGCAGCGTAAAATAGAAACGATTACAGTAGAAAATATGCCTCCAATTCATGAAAATGTCAAGGAAGTACCCAATAATGTGTTTATAAAAATAGTACGCAAGAATTCAATCCTTTCGATCAATGTGAGTTCGAGAAGTTCATCCGATCCCTAAGAGTAGAATATCCTGATTTCGATGAATCAAAACAGCAGTCCCCCAAAACTGTGGAACTCCCACACATGGACATTGACGAGGAAACCAACAAAGAGGATAAGGAGACGCCATTCAAATACTACTTAGATGACTGGATAATGGTTCAATATAAAATAACTAACACGACACATCATTTCATTGGGAAAATTATTGGAAAACATGAGTACACACTAGAGTACAAAGTAATTTTTTTGAAAAAAGCTCAAGGGAATTCCAAAAAATTTGTCTGGCCAACAATTAGTGACGACGATTTCATTTTGGAATCACAAATTCTTCAGCGCTTGCAAGATCCAGATGAGAATGAAAGAGGACAATTCACTTTCAAAAATTTGCCGAACTTTGATTTGAAATAGTTTTCCAGCAAAAACTTTCACAAGAATGATCTCAAGTTCCTTAAATATTATGTTCCTATTTAGATGTAAGACCTTTATCTTGTACTTATTAGTTACATATGTTGTGTTTGTTTTAAGTATCTCTGATTTTATTTTAAACTGCATTTCAATTGACTTCTGATTTTTTCTTATTTTTAATTATTATTTCTATTTTTCAAATATTACAATGTTTGCTTAGGAATGTGAAAATTTTGTATTTCTTGTGTACAAACCTACTTATAAAACGTAATTATAAAGAATTTGACTATTCCTTATAATTTCTGGGTAAGTAGTATAATAGGAAAATTTTAGTTGTGTTGGGTTTGATGTTCCAGCTGCCTTTTCTTAATTTGTATTTTGATATTTTTTTCCATTATTTTTTAACAATTCATACAGATATTGCAAAAGCATAAGTAAGCAGAACTGATTACGTATGAAAAAATGTATTTCTTGTCTCCAATGTTCAAAAGTCTGAATAAAGCATTTAGTTTTTCACTATAATAGGTTTTTCTTCTTTTTCCTAATCTGCTCACCACGTCAAATGATACTTAGCATGATTTGAAATCTATTTTATTATTCAATTTCTATTCAAATTTCATTATTCACAGACATTTTAAGAACCTTAAACATGTTCACTACCATCTATTAATATTTCATTACCAAACTTCATTACCATCCAAATTTTTAAATTACCATCCAACAGTTTTTCATTACCATCCACACCTTCATTACCTTCCATCAATTTTCTTCGAATCCAAGTGTCGCACAAAGGTGCCCTTTTCACTTTTATACATCTGATAGGTACGGGAACCCATTTCTATAAAAATATATAGTAAAAAGGCAAAAAAAAAAAATCCGCGGAAACAGGCAAATTTGAACGAAACGGCGGAATGACCCATAAATAATTATTTTAATTAAAATAATTTTAATTTTAATTTCCGTTAATTTAATCATAAATCGTTATTTATTGTAAACTATGTACTTAACACAACTGTATTACTTGTTACCTATTTTTGTAAAAGCCCATTAGGGCGTTAATAAATAATTAAATATATTTCAATAATTTCGAACTGCAAAACAACTATTACAATTCCATTCTATCAATTATTGGATTTCTTAAACTGTTTTGGCTTGCAGTGTAAATAAAATATTTTAAACCAGACAAAGCATACTCATATGTAAAGCATGTAAGCATTAAAATGAATCATCAACATAAAAAAGTTTTTTTTTAAACTTTGAGGATTTAAAAATAAAGCGCAAGTTGCGCCACAATACGAAGTATGTCAAAAAAATACAAATAAATAGTAGTATATCTGCGTGTAAGGATATAATGGCCAACCTTATGATTCCAGAGATAGCCTCATTTTTGATGTCAGTGCCAGACAAATTTTTCATGAAAAAAATGATAACTCCTTCATTTGTACACGCAATTGCTTCATACGAAATTTTATAGCATAGTAATGATCCGCAGAATCCATTTCTAGCCAAAAAAAGACCCTTGAAAATTCAAGTCTCCATGTCTATGAAAGGCGATTTTCAGCCCACAACGAATACCCCAAAAAACCAATTTTCGCTAAAAATGTCACTAATGTGCCCTTTTGGTTTAGGATCCTCGATTTGATAAGGCTGGGCGAATTTTTAAACCAAAGGAAACTCTGCTGTCAAAGGTTTAGAACTCTTTGAGGAATTGAAGAAATTATCAGCAATGGATAGCAATGGGAGTATTTTTACAATTAACTATGAATACCGTTAAAGTGTGTTAAAGATTTAAAGTTTATTTTTGTGATTACTGATTATGGTTATCCTGGTTATTCCGGATTGATTTTTTCTTAATTTTTTTTTTTTTATGTGACCAACAACAACTCACAAGAGTGTCCCTGCATGTGCAGTGTACAGACAGGGGAACTATGTCACCACCCGGTTGGGCGGCGTTGTGAGGCGGAATAAGGTAGGAGCTGTAGGAAGGGATTTGTTAATGCGGGCCTTGAAGAGGCTCGGATTATAGGAGGGAGGAAAAACAAATGCCGGTAGCTCGTTCCACATACGAGCCGACTTACACAAAAACGAGTCGTAAAAACGGCCCGTTCTCATGAAGCCAACGTCAACCGTGAACGGGTGTTCAGTTCGTGTCCGTCGAGTTTCGCGCACGTGCACCGGTGCATCAGGAATCAATGCTGCTAGCTCTTTGGAGCAGGCTCCATTGAAATACCTGTAGAACAGGCACAGATTCCAACTAACTACAACATATTTATGTCATAGAAACCGCCAGTGTTTTCGGTATGACGTCAACGTCGCCGAATTCATATATAAAAACGAACACGTCGTTTTAGCCGCAAACCGAAAATGGCGCATTTAAAAATCATTTTTTGTGTCTGCGTATCAACGGAAGGTATTGTTTTTCCAATATTTAATATCGTATTTTTATAATTATTTTTAGATGTTATATGTAGGTACAAAAAATAGTAGATTAAAAATGCCGTAATCAGCAATAATTACTTTACCATGTTTACCATGGTACTTGGTTGGAAGACTGTTATTTTTGAAATCACTGAAAAAACTTACGGGTATAAAATATTGCTAATTTATTAAGAATCTCTTCACATTATTCGTATTCCGGTTAAAACGGGACTGCAGGCCTTTTAACGAATGAATCGTCAAGTTTCCTAACAAACCATCAGTAAAATGCGCATCTGTTGTAGCAATGTCGGAACACGTGTTCATAAAAAATCTAATATTTTAGCATTTCGTCATTATGGACAAAATGGAAAAATGCATATTAACGTACTAAAAGTTTATTAGGAAACGGCATGCTATCCCGTTCTTAACGGAATTTTAATAAATCAGCGATAATCATTTTTCTCCTTATTAATAAATATTTTATTTGTTAAAAAACTTGCCTTCTAATTTGAGTCTGAGCAGCCTTCATCGTATCCGGAGTGTCCTTCAGTAAGTACTTCCTGATTCCCCGAGTATATACTCCGATGTAGGTCTCCCAGTGGATGGCTTTCACGTCACTGAAGAACTCGGCATCCTCTCCAGCCGTCCTCAGATCGTTCACCAGGCAAGCCATGTTATCGTTCCTGAAGATGAACTGGTTCATGGCAAAATGCTGGCAGGACTCGACGGCCTGCTTGAATTTCTTTAATGTCTTCGTTGAACTGGAAGCAAATTAATGATAATCACTATCACTTATATTTCTCATCATATCTGACTTCTGGGTATCCAGTACGGACGATCGACAAAACCTTATATCAATACGATATTGACTAAATCCGCCAACTATGGCTAGTTAGTGATATTTGCAAACGATATCAACAATCGATAAGAATGTTCCGACGGCCGATAGACAAATTTTAGCGCGGCCACCGTGTTTTCTCTTATTATCTTATTTAATAATGTCGCTCGTAGTGCAAAATTACTGACTTAGAATTGAAAGAAGTCGTTACGTGGTGAGTTGAATCCTTTCGATCCAATGACGTTACATTGGTTCGGGCTTCAACAAGTATGTATAAAGATCTCATTAACTAATTTTCTGCCCCTTTGAGTCAAAAAGTATGTGGACTGCCAATCACATTAAAGTTAGTATTTCGAATCAACATTTTCAATTTATTAATATGCGACTTATGTCAGAGGTATTGGTTATCCAATAAATAGTTCCCGGGGCAGCGACAGCGATTACCTAATTATTTCGTGTCAATATTGGCTCGGGTATCGACAGCTATGGATATTGGTATAAAACCGTAGATATTTGAGCCAATAACCAATAAGTAATTACACGATGGTTGAAAATCCTGCCAGCAACTTTCCTTCGCTTTCCCGCCCTTCTTTCATACTATCACGTTTATAATTTTTCCATTGCATTTTCGCGTGTGTGTTTTTCAACATGTAAAATCTTCAAAGCACTCGATTTCTATGGTTCGCTATCTCATAAATGTATCAGTTATTCTAAACATTCCCAGGATTTGTTCCCTTGAACGTCGATTGTTTACACTATAGTGCGTTCGCCTCTAATTTCTGTGAGAATAAAGAAGTCATTACTTATTTCTTTAATTGCTGGGTCCAAAGTTCATTTCTTTGTCTTTCGTAGACACACGCCTTTCCGTTCACTGATTGGTTACTCAAAATTTTATAGCTTTTGTTTAGATCTAATTGGTTGACAACCTTCATTGTTTATTTTTAAGCCTAGACAAGGGGAATCCTTCTCGTCCTAGACGATTTTACGACCTCTGTGCTTTAGTCCTAGAACCTCGATATAATTCCAACTATTACAGATGCCTACTGCAAACAAACTGGATCAATTTTAAATCAACAGATGTCGCTAGAATGACGGTTTTCATAAATAATTAGTATATTTTTAATCCGCGAAGTGGGAAGCTACGGTTTATCTGTTTTCACTGTGACTTAAACCTTTCACAACAAGCCTATCGATTCGATATTGTTAATTTATCAATTTGATCATGCTATACCCCAGAACTAGTGACGCAGGTAACGTAAAGATAACGAACGTATTTGTCGGTAATGAAATTAGTAAAGTACCACCAAATAGATTCGGTAGGCGATTTCCAGATTCTGAATTGGCGAAGACGCGAGTTATTTCTAAAAATACGCTGTATATTTGTGTGTAACGTCCACATATCACTATCAACTCGCAAGATCGGCGATTATTGTTATTCCCAGTGAAAATGGTACCACCAGAGTCAGGGCCGGCCCTGAACCAAACAGCGCCTGGCGCGAGTAAAATTTTGCAAACCAGTAGAAGTCTACTAATATTGATTACAGTAATCACTTACCTATTGTTAATTATTAATATTCGGATGATTTGTGTTTTTGTCTAGCGCCGTTTTCATGAAAAATAATATCACTTGTTATTCAGGTGTAAGGTTCAGCGCCTTGTCAATTCGGCGCCCAGAGCGGTCTGCTCCAATTGTGAAATGAATAATAACTCTTACACGCCTTCGACAGTTCCTTCCTCACAATATATTCTACTTACATAGGCTTCTTCCCCTTACATACTAGGAGCAAGTCTAATATGAGACTGGGCACAAAGTGCACAGTAAGTTCCCAGAAGCGGTGCACCGCGGGGCTGCTGGTGTTAACGAAGTTGGGGTACATCAGCACGTGTTGGGTTGGGCTTTCTCTGGCATGTTTGAGGACATACTCGGCGAGCTTAGCCCATGTAATCGGGTTCGTTGAGCTGGTGGAGCAATTGTAGATAATCGGCTCTGGGGTCCTGGAAATAAAAATACTGGTTAGGAGATGGAAAGAGTCTCGTTACTCGTTACGAATCTTCCATCAAGACGAATGAGTGAAAAAGGAGTAACCACAATTCTCCAAACCTTGAGTGGAACTATGCAAGGCATGTGGCATGACTAACACGAACATATAACAGCATCGAATGTCATATTTTGTTGTAAAAAAATAGGTGTGGACACAAATGAGGCGGGTCCGCCAAGAATATAAATAGAAAGCCAAAACTGGAAAACAATGAGGGAGGGAGCCCTACGTCCAAAGCGAAGCAAAGAAAAAAATCATTGCGGCGATGAAAGATACTAAAAAAGATGTTTTGAAGGTTTCCATCACAAAATATTACTATTGGCGGTTACTTAATTTTCCACAGCTAATCACTCATTTCAGGGTTGTATTAAGTCCACAATTATTTTCGGGTTAAATTATATGAAAAAATCGCGTCGTTGAGTAATTTAGTTTGTGTGTACTATGTTAATTAATAATTATTGAAGACAATATTAGCGACTTCTAAACGAAAACCTGAAACAGAAAAATCAGAAAAGGATACGGTCACATCTATTGTCCTAGATGTGACCGTATCCTTTTCTGATTTTTCTGTTTCAGGTTTTCGCTTAGAAGTCGCTAATATTGTCTTCAATAATTAAATATTACAATTTGAGGTTTTACTCAATAAAGTTATTCCGAAAAAAAATAAATAAAAAATATATATTACAAACACATATTACAGGACACAAACCTTTTTTATTATATATTGAGCAATTTTTTAAATTTTACCTTAACCAGCGCAACAACTATTAGCGACAAGCGATGTTGTATTATAACAAAAATGTGTTGTTTTTTTCATATTTATTTAGACAATTATTACTATCGCTGTAGAGATGATGAAGGTGGTGGAAGATATGTTAAATGAAAAGGAACCTTCATGTAGGCTTAAAATGTTAGGTATAGGAATAAATATTTTCTATGTACATTTTGATAATAAAAATGTCTTATTTTCGCTTGGGTTTCCCCACAAACCGAGAAAAAATTGAGAGATGGATATAAGCAATCCGGATTCAATTATGGGTAATATTTATTATATATTGTACATTTATAAATACGGAGAAAAATGAGAATTTACTAATTTATTTAAAAAATGGATTGCAGCCCCTTAACGAATGAATAAACAGGTTTCCTGTTAAATTTTTAGTAAATTTCGAATACATTAATTATCACGATGTCGGAACACGTTGTCCGTACCATCATCAGGAAACCATGTCTGCTCAAATCATTTTCATCTCAAACGTTTAGACTGCATTTTCTTTCAGGTCCTTTATAATCTCTGAGCATTATTGCGAATAATTTTGTAAAATCATAAAACTTTTACCCAATCGTAAATATTAGTACTTTTGTTCAATATGTACGTGAACAGAATCCAAAATGTGAAAATAAAAATCATTTTTTGTTATCTATTATTCCTTTACCTGATTCAGATCTGGTTTAGCAAAAAAATGTTGATTTGGTGACGGCTTTGTATTCAAATTACAACAACACCTCGGTAACAAAATGAACGCTCTTCATTATTATTTTTTTGGTAAACTTATGTTTAAGACAAGATGTTTTAACCTTCATGTTGGCGTCATGTATCTTTTATCAGGAGATTTTTCAATGTGGATGAGTGTTTCAGGCTAATAACTATTGCTTGTAAAATAATTGAACGCTCTTCATTGGTTTCGCTTACGACTTTATAAGCTTGTAAGCAAAGTTTACACCAAGTTGGATTGTTAAGTTCATCTCCATATTTTGTGACGCGGGCTGTTTAAGCTTTCTTATTGGCTGATGGAAGAGCAAACTACATTACGGGATTTGAGGGATAACTTCGTGCTCTGTTTTAGATTTTAGGGAACATGCATTTATATTATCTAGGCTTTCTAACGAGGCGGCGGAATTCGAAGAGGAGTTGTATTGTGAAATAACTCCAACGTGGGGTTATTTTAAACATAACCCACATGACAGGGAATCCTGGAGGCACTGCTTCGGAGGGATGGTTCCCCGACCTGGTTGGGACAAAGGAAGAGGATGAAGGTGAAGAAGTTTCATTATAGGTGTTTTTAATAATAAGGGTAGAGTTACTTGTAATTGGTGTGGTGCCAGGCAACTGAGATACAGGCGTTGACGGCCATGTCCACTGGAATCAGGTCCACGATACCTTCCTCCCGACATAATCCACTTCTGATTGTCCCTCTTGATACCTCAATAACGGATCCTAAAACAGTGATTAATTCCAAAGTGTTCAGGAGGGAAGTGGCATATATATATCCTGGCTGAGAAAGGATTATATAATATTAAAAAATACTAATTTCCCTCAAATATGTCACTTTGCAGTGATAGAGTGTGACGGTAATAAATACAGGTTCATGTAAGTCTGCCGTAAGTTGCCCCAGGTGTTTCGCTACGTTTGGTGACTTAGCAGGGGTGCCCGGGTTCATGAGCTTGACGGCGGATGCATCTGCCCACCAACTGCTTGACGGGCGGGACCGGGTGAGGCCGGTTGAGGGAGACACTTTTTGACGTCTTCGGTCGGACTCCCCAAATACCTACCCACACCTCATACCTTTTTCTTTCCCAGTACTTCCTGTCCTTCCTTTCCCTATAAATACCCACCACATCCGAAATACCATCCCCAAAAACGACATAGGCTCTGAGGGAAATTATTTTCCTCAGGGCTTCCTGTGTGGGGTTAATGAAAAAATGTATATATATATATATATATATATATATACATATTTTTAAACTATTTCTTTACGTTAACACCACACCACAAAAGAGGCCCTGAGGAAGTGGCCTCCGCTAGTGACAATAATTAGGCGTAAACAAGACAAAAGGATTTTCCTCGCCGGGGGAAGCGTATATCAATGCACTACATTCAATGCTAGGTTTTTTATTGCATGCACTAGATCTGTACTAGATATTTGCCATACCTTTTCATTTAAAAAATAATTATTCTGTTTGGTTGAGTACTTTAGCCTCAAATCCAAATTTAAGATTTGTATGGAAAAGGACGCGCAGCCGTTCCACACGAAGTACGAAATCACTTTCAATTTCTTCATATGTACATACTATAATATTCGATACTTGTTATCGCTTGGTTCTTTGTATCAGTTTTCGTAAGACATTTAGCTAAAAAAACGTGTTTGCTTGTGTCAAGTTGGAACAAAATAATAACTACTCTTTTTACTCAAAACAAGTTAAATAATATTCCGTTAAAGTCTGTTCTCTTACTTACTGTATGTTGTAAGGCCATCATTTAAAAAAAATCATTAAATTTGCCTCTATGAACCACATGCTTGATTTTAATTTTACCTGTAGGGCCATAGAAGTTGTCAATCCAACCTGGGAACGGTTCTCGGTAAGCAGCAACAACTGAAAAAGAAAATATGAACTTACTTTCGTACGTATGCTCACACACAGTGGTCTAAAACTATTAAAACACTAAAATTATTACACACACAGATAATTCAATTTTTTCTTGTATATTTTAATTAAGTATTTACTTTTATTTA
This sequence comes from Hesperophylax magnus, assembly GCA_026573805.1. NCBI lineage: Eukaryota > Metazoa > Arthropoda > Insecta > Trichoptera > Limnephilidae > Hesperophylax > Hesperophylax magnus. The sequence continues at coordinate 1,805,316 of JAIUSX010000184.1, read as the reverse complement.
TGTGCTTTCATAATTATTAAACTTTTTTATTTTTAATTCAGGGTTGCATGATTTCTTAATCAACAGTCATGTAGTTCTAGTTCGTGTTCCTAAATATTAATAAATTACTACTGAATCTGGTTGGAGCGGTTTATTATAATGCATCCAAAAATAAACGTAGAAACACAAGCAGAACGTTTCACAAAGGAAAGTCGAGATATAATTTCTCGTGCGTAACGTAGGCAATTGACTCGGTATCGGTGTCAAGGTTGCTGGTACTGTACTGTGTACTGGTCCACGCCAGGTCGCTTTAAATAACTCAGCTGCGGACGATGGAAGGTTCACGAGACTACCGGTAAATTGACGAAACCTAGCATAATCCAGATTGTTCGGCGGCGCCGTAATAATGCCTAAGCGATATATTAGATCCTTCTGGTGAACGCCGCCGAATCCAAACACACGCAAAGTACTAGCGTAGGTACTTCGGCGAGCGCCATGCATTGGACACTACATACATATACGTGCCTACAGATATGGAATTCGCGGCCGACACAGTCATATGAAAAAAAATCAACGGATGTCTATTAAATAAAAAAAGAAGTGGCAACACGAAGTTACTTGAAAGGTAACTCCAGCAGTACTCTCGATTCATTGCCTTGCGATGGGAGGAATGGATTCATTCGTCCATCACTCCTGGACCCACTGACCTCCACATTACTACCCACCCCTCATACCCTTATCCTTCCTAGAACTTGCTCTCAGTGAAGAGCTGACGAAAAAAACCCCTTTTTAATCTCCACTTCTGTTAAAATATAACATAGATTTCTATTTTATATTTTATTCTATTCTGATTTTTTTAAATATTCTTGCCATATATTTTAGTTTTTTTTAATTTTTTTTATGTTTTTAGGGTTATATTTTTAATGTTCTTACGTGTATTTTTAAATACTTATTTGGATCATTATATTTTTATTGCCTTCTTTTTTCGTGAATATTTGTTTATTTTTAAGGTTTAATAGGGAATTCTTTATTCAGTTCAATTTTGAAAAAAAATCTTCTTAATTAATTCACCTTCTAACGTAAACAACAGTTTTTTTACAAACGTCGATTAAAAATTTTTAATAATTTTCAAAGTTTGCATTTTTCAAAACACGCTAAAACGATCGAAATCTGACGCGCTACGTATGACATCATACGTACATCAGTTTCGTCGGTCAATGCCATTCGTGTCGGTATGAAATCAACAAATCCCAATTAAAATATTTAACAAGATTTAGTGACCGACCGGACCGTGAAGTAGTGATCTAAGATCAATCAAGTGCCGACCAATCATAGGGCGTTTAAGTCTCTTGCGGTTTTAATCGTTTTTAAATGACAATTTATTAATTCAACATATAATTATACATAATTACACTTATGTTTTCACAATCAACGTTTGTTGATCTATATGAAGACATGTTTTTTAAGTCACGATATTTTTCACACTGGTTCCTTATTCTTATTTTATTTAATTCAAATTATATGATTTTTTCTTATATTTAATGCAGAGTAACAATATTTAATAAAATAATAACATTTATTCCTAGCCGTATCAAACAGACGTCTAGTGAGACGGATAACGAACTAATTTGAAAATAATCTCTCTACTAGAAGAAAAAACGAAATTAGACATCCCTTTCGAAGATGTCAAAATCCCAGAACTCATTACTATATATTGAAATGAAATGACACTAAACTGCGCTATATAAATGCCATTTTTATATCCGGGTTAAATCTTTCCCACAGGAAAAACTTAACCCTTCCACACACTTTTTTCACAAATGATCATCTAGTCAATCCACATTATACAAGTGCATTATATAAGCATAATAAATACAAAACAATACAAGTACAACACGTCAACTCACCAGAGATCAAATGGGAAAATAGTTCACCGACTCGGGATATTTTCATATCAGAGGGTTCGGCTCGGTAGAACTCCTAACTGGACCTATAAATTATACTGATACCTCAATATAAATATTTATAAAATCTTTCGTAATCCTACATGAATTTAAAATGACTGATTTTTGCATTTTTATATATAAATACTTTGACAGATCTAATACGCCTAAATTGTAAATGAGAGAGCTAGGTATAATGCCAGTAGCCGAAATAACAAATGATAATATTTTTATGGTCTGAGAATGCCAAATTCTTTTAAATAATAATTGAATTTCTCATCTCCTGAATCTGTGTATTTTCTTACTTAATCAGAAACAGATTATTGAATATTACAGGAATTAGATTATTATTATTATGAACATCTTCCAAAAAATACCGACCAATATAAAAGAAGAAGAAAATGTACTAAAATTTAAACCAAAAGTGATGAAACATGTGAAGTTAATTTTTTTAAATTGTATACTTTGTATTAAATATTACTTTGTAAATTTATTGTTATTTATTATGTAATTCGTATGTTATTACGTATGTAAATATGTACTACTTTAAGTTAAATAAATAATATATGTACACATAATAAATTTAGTGTTAATACAGAGCCGGGTTGCCTGTAATTAAATGAAATATGATGCACTTACTAATGGAAGGCCTGAAAATGCAAATCGGTAGTCCTTCTCCATACTTCAAAACGATTTGTTCCGCCAAGGCCTTTGTTAGGGTATATGTATTGGCATGACACCCCTGAAAAGAAAGTTTCATAATTTTTCAGTACTTCCAGATTACAGAAACTTTGATCGACGGCCAATAGTTGTTATGTTGTTTGTTTTTTTTTTCTATTATGTTATTGGGGTGTATAGCTTTGTTGTCACTTTTCTTAGCACGTTAAAATTTGCATTGAAACGCAAGGTTAATGAAAAAAGTTGAAGATTGACTTTTAAAAATAGAGCCGAGATTATTTTTTCTTCTTTATGTGACAACATTTCAGATAACCCCAAAGAATAAAAAAGTCTCTGAGACATTTGAAAAACTGTCCTTTTCTATGGTTTTAACCTCAAAGTAAGTACTGAAAAAGTCCAAAACTTTACGCTAGCAAATACGCCACTCTACACTAGAAAAATGTTAAATACGGCCTGAGTTCTTAGGAGAGCTGTGCAGATAGGGAGCTGTATAAATAAAATTATGAATAATTTACTGTGACTTTTTGAGTGATGAAAGCCATCAACTCTTGGGAGAAGTTGACGGAGCACTGCAGCAGAAAATCAGCATCAAGTTTCACTGGATAGAACTTCTCCAGGATTTCAAAGTTCGTGTCCGAGTTGCTGTAGGCAGTGGACACGTGCACAATGCTCTGGAAACATAATAAAAAACATTATACCTTGATTCTCTTCAGGAATTTTAAACGCTTCTTTACGATCTACCATCAGAACATCGATCAAATTCAAACCAAATATATTTATTATGACATGTTATGTTTTCATCAACAACTTAACATCCAGAGTGGTGTCGCCGCTCTCTTCGTCTCTTTCTCACACATTATTGTTCAATATAATTAGAGGTTACAATCAATAGTATTTCTCTCGCAGCTCGCACCATTGTCAGTAATTTTTGCTTTGGACTTCCCCGTGGCTAGTTACGTCATTCCTCTCATCCCCTAATATATTAGTCCAATTTTCGATAAGCTGCCCTTGTCCCACAATTGAAAAATATTATAAAAAGAAAAAAAAATATTGCGTAATTTTTTTGTTAACTTGATAGTTCAAAGTTCTTCAGCTCGTGTTGAAAATAACGTGGCAAACTGAAAATAATTGCGTTAACCGAGAAATTTCAGATACAAAACTGCGCAAGTTTGAGATGTTTTAGCGTCACATGCAAATAGATTTTCTTCTCTTGATATTGAGAAGAAAATTTTACTGTTTAGGCCTGTCCTCCTACTTCGACTGATAATGACTGATAAATCAAAAGTTAAGGTTGAAACTAAGTAAATAAAAGTAAACCTCATCGAAACCTCATAAGACCACATCCAAAAAATAGGAAGGTTCGCAGCACCCCTGAACCGAACATGGACCAAAAATATTGTAACGAAAATGGAAAAAGTCAAGTCGGAAACAAGTCAATTATCTTATTTTTAATCATTTAAATTTTTCATCAAGTGGTAATTTAAGGTTTTTTATGTAAACCCTAGTTTATCTAATGTAACTTAATTATGCTGACTATTTTCAGTGGAATTGGAGAGGATTTTAAAGTGAGGGGACCAAATAGAAGAATTACATTCGACTTGACGCTAACTAAAGAAGAATATAAGATTCTTAATGTTGAAATTTTCTTAAAGTCTTGTCATTTTCATCAGAACGAAGCCAAGCAATTTTTATTATTTATTGATGTGTAAACAAAATTAATTTGAAATTAAAAATAATGCCAAGATCAAGATCGTTATCATTGACACAGGTGAGGGAAATATTTTCAATTTTAAATTGATAATAGAAAGGTTAATTAATTCTGTAAAAACTTATTGTCTGTCATTTACTAATGTTAAGATAAAATTTGTTAAGTTTGCACCAATACATTCATTTTCAGTTTATATAAATTTAAAGAGTTTTAGATCGTGGGCGAAAAGCAACACTTTGCTATTAATATTTAGATACAGCAAAAAAAGGTTTAATAAAGTAATGGACCTAAATAGGGCCCTTGAGGTACACCGCTTGTGGCCATGAATTTATATGACTGGTTAGAATTATTTATTACTTAATAAATTAATTCTACTAGTTAGGCAGATCTTCATCCATTCTAATAAATAAGCCTCTATTCTGAATTTGCAACTTTTATTAAAAATAATCTTATGGTTTATTTTGTCAAATGATAATCAATCGTAAAATATCATCATTTTCCAACCTCAACTGGAAATATAATAGCCATGTAGCAGGATTTTCACCGTGTTAATCGCAGTATCTTCGGACTGCATCATTAGTGGAAAATAGAAACCGGAATAGCCCACAGATGATATGAAGAGAACTTCAGGCTTCGAAAAAATAAAAAGACAATCTATACCTTAATGTGTTTGATTCTGTGGCAGAGTTCCAAGATCCTCTTAGTACCCAAGGTGTTAAGCGTGAGTGCCACGAAGAGGGGTTCATCGAACCTGACGGTGGCCGCGGAGTGTATGACGATGTTCACCTCATCTACCAACAGCTCGCAGTCGGCGGGGCTGAGACCCAGCTCCGGCAGGGACACGTCTCCGGACACCATTTTTATCTTGCTAAGTCTCTCGGGCCATGCCTCGCGGATTCTGTCAAAAATCTAAAGCAAACAAACATGTCAATCATCTGCATACATTTGGAAACCAGAGAATTATTATTTAGCATACTTACGAAAATAAGAACGATAGACGTGTGCAGATTATTATACTTTTTGGTTAGGTTTCAAATTAAATAAATGGCTTACATTATAATACTTGGTGAACATTTCTTTGTTCTTGAGAAGCAATTTAATCATAGTTAATTGAATGAGTTCTTCAGTGTGATTTCGCTTGAATTTTAGAATTTTCTTCAATTCTTTCTTCACAATCGAATAAATATCGGGTACATTTGTGTATAAATATGAAGAAAAATAATCGAATATTTTTCTGTAAAACGTAAAATTGTAATACGTAATCATTGAAGACTAGAATATCAAAGAATCTCAAACGAAAAAATTGTAATGAAAAAGAAAGGAAAAGATTCAGCCGTAGATTTGAACTCAAAACATGCTGGAGAAGTGCTCTGACCACTGAGCTAAGTCGACCATATCATTTTCAACTGCACGATTCTTCGACTGAGAGCCATCAACATTATCTTCTTTTTCTGAAAACATATTTTTCGCTATTATATTTTTACGTCTACCTGAATTAATGAGATGATTAAATATTATTTGAGGTTTAACTCATTATTCCGCTATAAAAATATGTATTAATTCAATAGGTGTGGCACATTAAAATTGAAATAGGTATATGAAAAAGACACTTTCTAGATTGCAATTTATTTCAGGTAGATTCTTACAGTCATACATAAAATAGGTATATGTTAAAGACACTATCTTTGCAATTTATTTCATGTAGAATCTTGCAATCATACATAAAATAGGTACATGTCAAAGACACTTTCTAGATTGCAATTTATTTCAGGTAGAATCTTGCAACCATACACAAAATAGGAATATGTCAAAGACACTATCTTTGCAATTTATTTCATGTAGAATCTTGCAATCATACATAAAATAGGTGTATAATTTTCAGGTTAATTATGTACCACTAGTGACACCTATGAAGGTTAGATAATATTATTTATGAAAGGTTCGCGCCTCTGCTATTTGTTTGATTAAATTCTGTCAGCAAAGACGATCTCTGTTTTGCGGCCTTTTGAAATTTGAATGTGTCAACAGTCTTTTGTCAGGTTATAAAAAGGTGGTCTTTGCTTAAAAACGCGCTCTTATTCAAAAACAATCAAAGGTTTCACCTCTCCGAAATAACTACGGGAACTAGTCTGTATCCAGAGTATTTATTAAAAAGTGCTTAATCATACCTGTGATAGTGGATGTTTATTGTCAAATAAAAAGTGATTCACTTTACTCTCAAGAATCGGAGTTATTATTCTAAGGACCCTAATTTATAACATGGTCCTAGCGATCCGGATATTGTAATCCAAGCGAGATTACAGAAATTTAAACAAAAACCAAGCGGCCAAAAATATTGAAGAGATCCTTGAGAGATCAAGCTGGAAGTAGCTGGAAGTCTGAGAACCTGGAAACACGCCATCGCATCAGACAGATAAGTCCAATCCTTCCACCTCCAACTCCTATCACATCTAGAATTCCCAAAATATCTTTATTATTTTATACAAATAATAATATTAGAAATAATTTGTTACAAGATATTCCGATTTACTGTTTGTCAATATCATAAAAAATTGCAAATCATAGCTTAATTTTGTATGACATTTCACAATAACAATATTAGCTACGTGTTTTATGTGCAGATTTTATCGAAAATAGTAAACATTGTAAGGATTTTGTCATCATTTCTTTCAAATTGGAGTATTAATACGCGAATAATTTACCAGTTTTAGTGAATTATTGTAGTGATCATTTAATTATCGGAAATTTACTGTCGCGATTCATAATACGATGGAGAAATTGAAAGGATTAGTGAACAAACGCGGAGTTTTAAGGGGAAAATTAACCAGATTCAATGATGCATTGAATACTCTTTCAGCTCACGAAATAAAACTAAGATATGACAGAATTAAATCTATAATTGATGAATTTGAAGTTATTCAGGATGAAATTGAGGAAATCTCAGATGTAAATGAAATCGAAAATGCTTCTCAGAGTGAATCATTTGAAAATCAAAATTATTCATTAATGGCAACGGCCAAAGGTGCATTAGAATCCGTAGAACAATCGAGGGTAGAAATAAAATTACCTGACCTAAAGTTCTGGATATCAAGGAGCATGGGAACTATTACATGAGAGATATTCTAATTTAAGGGCAACTGTACATAAGCATATTCAATTCATATTCCAAATGAAGGAAATGAAGCAGGAAGATGCAGTCGCATTGCGGCGATTGATAGATGGAACTAACGTTAACTTAAAGGCTTCACACAACTTAGGAGTTCAAGTAAATCAATGGGATGCTTTAATTATTTACATAATTTCAAACAAATTAGACGTGATTACTAGAAAACATTGGGAACAAAGCCCAATTGAAGGCAAGTTGCCAACACTGAAAGAGTTCTTGAAATGTTTAGCTTTACGAGCTCAAACTTTAGAACTTATGCAAACTACGGACAAAAAACCGCACAGCCAAATTAAATCACATTTAGGGATTAATAATAGGGAATCGACTGTGTTATTATCTGTAAAAAAGGGAAAATGCTCATTCTGCGGCGAGGATCATCCAATCTTTTACTGCAAAAAATTTCTAAAATTAAAAATATCGGAAAGGATAGAAGCCTTGAAAAAGAGCCGAGCATGCTTCAAATGTTTGAAGCCGGGTCATCTTGCACAGGATTGCAGGATCACCTTTAAATGCAAACGATGTGACAGTAATGATCACAATACGTTGCTTCATAAAGAGGGATTCCGTGTAGAATCTCCAAATTTAGGAACTGAGGCAGAAGATGTCTCAGTTAACAATCATTCTGCCGTAGGTAAGGCAGAAACTTTAGTATTATTGTCTACGGCGATAGTAGGTATCGTGGGTAGCGACAATAATTTATATAAGGCAAGAGTACTAATAGACTCTGGAGCACAATCCAATTTTATGAGAGAGGATTTTGCAAAATAAAATTTTAAATTTAATCACATAAATAAGCCGGTATCGGGCCTATACAATAATGTCACACACATAAGGAAAAGTGTGTCGGTAGACTTTAATTCTTTAAGAACCAACTAAAAAAATACAATCTCTTGTCTGATATTACAGGAAATTACGACAAGTCTGCCGAAAACATCAATACCAAGAAACCAGATTAAGTTGCCTCATGGATTAGAATTGGCAGACCCGAATTTCAACATCGCAGCGCCTATCGACATCTTGTTGGGGGCTGAAGGTTTTTGGGAATGGGAATGATGAGTTAGATTATTTTTCTTATGTTATAACAAAACCATCAAAGCATAGTGAAAATAAACGCCAAATATTGGCAAGCATAGCATTAACATTTGACCCATTGGGGTTACTTGGACCAGTTATTGTTGTGGCGAAATTAATAATGCAAAAGTTATGGCAATCCAAGGCTTCCTGGGATGAAGTATTACCAAATGAAATACTGATGCCATGGAGAAGTTATATAAATGCATTAAACCAATTGAATGTATTGAAGATTGAAAGGAAAATTGTATGCAAGCACGCTAGTAATATTAAATTACATGGATTTTGTGATTCCTCTGAAAAGGCTTATGGAGCCTGCATTTATATCACATCAATGGATCACAATGGCAAGCAACATTCTCATTTAATAACATCCAAATCAGGAGTAGCGCCATTAAAATACATATCATTACCCAAGCTGGAACTATGTAGCGCTGTATTACTAGCAAAATTAATAAAAAATGGAAGTGTAAATAAAAATAGTTCTTTAAAGGCTCTCAACCCGTTTTTACATGACCAATTAATTCGAGTTGGTGGGAGATTGTCCACAGCAACACATTTAACTTTTCAACAAAAGCATCCTATTATTTTACCTGCAAGGCATAAGTTGACAGAATTAATAATACGTCACTACCATTATGCGAATTTACATGCAGGAGCACAAGCGTTACTAGCCGAAATAAGGTTAAAATTTTGGCCGATATTCGGTAAAAACACAGTGAAACGAATATTACATAACTGTATAATATGTTTTAGATGCCGCCCCGTCGTAGGCCAGCAAATTATGGGTAATTTGCCTATGGACCGAATAACCCCTAGCAGGCCTTTCTCTGTAATCGGTTTGGACTACGCGGGTCCGCTCCAAATCAAAAGTGGAGTTCTGAAGAGAGCTCCTTTAATTAAATCGTATCTATGTATTTTTGTTTGTCTTGTTACTAAGGCTATCCATTTAGAGCTAGTAACAGATTTATCTAGCGAAACTTTTTTAAATTGTTTGAAACGGTTTATATCTCGCAGAGGTCAACCCAAGAAAATATATTCCGACAATGCTTCTACTTTCAAAGGAGCATGTAATAAACTGGAGGGACTTTATGCCAGTTTGAGAAAAAATGATGACAAAATTCAGGAGTATTTAGCAAATAGGTCAACAGAATGGCATTTTATCGCTCCACGCGCACCAACGCAAGGAGGTCTGTGGGAGGCCGCAGTCAAATCTGCCAAATATCACTTGTATAGAATTACTAATTGTTCATCTTTAACTTTTGAGCTTTTTTATACTGTACTATGTCAAGTCGAAGCCTGTCTCAACTCCAGCCCCTTAACACCACTGTCTAACGATCCTAATGATTTAAATCCTCTGACTCCTAACCATTTCCTTATGGGCACAAATGCATCTGTTATTCCAGAAGAAGATGTCCGAGATGTACCATACAACAGACTAAATCAGTATCAAAAAATGACAGAACTAATTCAATCCTTTTGGTTCAGGTGGAAAAAGGATTATCTGGGAGAGCTTCAACGGAGGAACAAATGGCAAACCAGCAACCAGAGGTCCCTCCAGGAAAATGATCTAGTTATTTTGAAGGAAGATAACTTACCCCCCACTCTATGGAAAATGGCTCGTATACTATCCTGCTATCCTGGAGCTGATGAAATCACAAGGGTAGTCACCCTCCGGACATCACAAGGGACGTTCGTGCGACCAATTACAAAAATCTGTCTGCTACCCGTAGAGGACAACCTTGAACGCCAATGACTGCCTCGTTCAACAAAGGGCGATGTGAAGAAACACCACTATCGTGCAATTTATGTTTTTTCGTTGCACGGCACAAACTGATGTAACCAAATTGATGACCCTGGCTCAAATTGTTGAATCCTTCCTGCAAAACTGATGACCCCTCGTGCACAAGGTTATTCTCATGGAAATCATAACAAGGAACCCATCCAGATGGAATTAGAAGATGAAGCCAATCAAGATTTGTGTTGTGTTGTTAAAAACTGAATCCTTTATATTTTATATGTATTTTGTTTTTTCTTTCAATGATTTAGAATTTTTTTATTTTTTATTTTGGTTAATATTAATGGCTATATTAAGTAGTTATATAATTTTTCTTTTATTAGAAAGAACCTTAATTGGTGAATTAAGTTTCTTTCGGGGGGGTGCATGTATAATTTTCAGGGTAATTATGTACCACTAGTGACACCTATGAAGGTTAGATAATATTATTTATGAAAGGTTCGCGCCTCTGCTATTTGTTTGATTAAATTCTGTCAGCAAAGACGATTTCTGTTTTGCGGCCTTTTGAAATTTGAATGTGTCAACAGTCTTTTGTCAGGTTATAAAAAGGTGGTCTTTGCTTAAAAACGCGCTCTTATTCAAAAACAATCAAAGGTTTCACCTCTCCGAAATAACTACGGGAACTAGTACCTGTACCCAGAGTAGTTATTAAAAAGTGCTTAATCATACCTGTGATAGTGGATGTTTATTGTCAAATAAAAAGTGATTCACTTTACTCTCAAGAATCGGAGTTATTATTCTAAGGACCCTAATTTATAACATGTGTCTCCGATTTATTTGCAATTCCACCTACCTACTGTCGCCGCCGGCTGTATCGTATAAATAAGCCCGACGCAGCGAGCAGTGAGTATTCAGTCTCCAAACCGCCGCCAAGTACTACCGCGCTAGGGAACCTTGACTTAGAAATCGCCCGCATTCTGTAGCATTGTAAATAGTAAACGCGTAAATATTACGACTGTAAAATCGATTTTTAAATTAACAATAAACGCTGTAGCAGAGTTGAAGAGATTTTTATTTGTCCACCAAGATAACCACACATAAAAAGATAGCAGACAAAAAATGTGCGTTGAGAAAATAAAGACCCTGGTGGTAGCCAGATCTCAGTCGAAGTATGATACAGTTAAAAATGACGTACGTCGGTTTGTGGTATTTCTTTTGTGTTTCACGTTTTTCATTTGAGAGTCGTATACATATTGTCTTCAATGAAACAATGTACTTAAAATTTTACACAACTGATAAACAACCATTAATGTGGGTTGCTCATCACTTGTGTAAAATTCTAAACACGTTTATTAGTTAGTGGTAAATATCTAAGAGATGATTTACGACAACAAATAAAATTCATGCAGAAAAACAAGTTCTATAAAAGTTTTAAAAACAATTTCAATTATTACTGCCCTCCATATTTATAAAGGGTTTTTCAATAAGAGGTGTTATTTTGAACAGCCCGATATTTCGGTAGATGTTACTTTTGACCTTTGACAAGAATAAAAATGCCGAATAGCCGAAAGTATTGAAGGAAACCCAGGTTTGTCCATTCCTCGTCGTTCTTTGGAATTAGGCATTCCACAAACGTCATTACACCGTATTTTGCAAGAAGATTTGTGTCTTAAGGCTTATGAAGTTCAGTTAACACAAGAACTCAAGGCGGCCGATCATCAACAACGTCGTGTCTTTGCTGATTGGGTCCTTGAAATGCGTGAAAATTATCCGGAATTCCATCGAAAAATCATCTTGAGTGATGAGGCCCATTTCCACCTCGGTGGCTTCGTCAACAAGCAAAATTGTAGCATCTGGGGCTCGGAAAACCCAAGAGTTATTGTTGAAAAGCCTCTCTATCCTCAACGTGTGACTGATTGGTGCGGCTTACTGTCCGGCGGAGTCATTGGACCATACTTTTTCGAAAATGAGGCTGGAGCAATAGTTACGGTGAATGGATTGCGCTTTCGAGAGATGATTAATGATTTTTTATGGCCGGAATTGGATGGTATTGATCTGGACAACGTTTACTTTCAACAAGACGGCGCTACGTGCCACACAAGCAACGAAACCATTGATCTTTTACGGGGAAAATATCAAAAAAACACCTCTTATTGGAAAACCCTGTAGATGGTGTTAATACTCCGAATTCCTAACTTCTACCGATTTATAACAAGTTTCTCGTTTACTCTTTAAGTTTTTAATTTCCAAAAAACATATATGTTATTTTTGAAGATAATAACTATCCATCTATTATGTTAATAATGAAAATTGTAAAAAACGCGTTTTGTTCTGTTATTAATATGTTATAGACACGAAAAAATTCACAGTGTATCTGCAACTAAATCATTTGTCAACAGATTATTGCTCTATTTCAAACGAGTCGTGTTTTATTAAATATTTTCACCATGGGACATACCTAACTTAGTCCGTCGCTCTACGGTTTGGCAATCAATCGACATTAACCGAGTGCTGTAAGCTGTAGCAGAAAATTAAGTTTGCTATAGTAAGGAAACGGTCTGCAGCGAAGTTCTGTGTGAAAATTTCTGCGCTGTCTCTTAGAGCATTTGGTTTGTGTCGATTGAACGGGACGGGCTTAGTAACCAGTTATTCTTGATGTGTTTGGAGAAAAATGTAGACTTTCATTTTGGTCTCCGGTGACTTCTTTATTGGACAGTTAGGGCGGCGGTGTTTTTTTTTTAAATTTGCCCCAGTCAGGAGGCCTGAGGAAAATAATTTCTCTCAGGGCCTGTCATTTTTTGGTATACTGTGTGGAGGGTGTTTTTTAAGGAAAGGAAGTAGAGAAAGTTATGGGAAGGTAAAGAGGTTGGGAAGGAATCTATGGATCAGTGTGTCCAGGAGTGACGGACGTATGAATATATCCCTCTCACTGTGGCGCAAGGCGACGGGTCGAGAGACCAGTTGGAGAGATCAAAGAGTTTCACCAAACTAGCCTCTATTACACAGGAAAGAAAAATAAATAAAAAATTGATAATAAGTGTTGATAATTAATACAAAGCATTTACCTCACTGTCCAAAAGCGCCTTGTGTCGCTGCTGCAAATCCTGTCCCCTCTTCTGCCTCAGCAAAATGTAAATAGTCTTAATCCCCTCGCAGGACCTTAGCAGTTTCTCCAAGATGGCCTTCCCCAGAAACCCAGTGCCTCCAGTCATGAACACACTGGTTCCGAAGTAGAAGTCTCTGACACTCCCGGGTAGCAAGTTTGAGAACCTCTCTCCCAGGTCTGTGCCCTTAGCCTTCTGTTCTCCTGGTATTCCTACATCATTGTTAATGATATAGTTTGCCCCGCTATTTGCAACTTGTTTCATCGTCTTCATATTATCATTGAATAATTCAGAGTTGCTTTCATTGGCGCATTCTTCGGGCATTCTGACAGGAATTCTGTAAGTGAGAGATTTAAGGTAAAACCTTTGTAAGAGTCAAATTAAAAATAATTAATAAACGGTTATGCTGATTGTTATTCGGGGTAGCAATCAACAGAAGAATAATTTGCCATGCCTCATCTTTGGGGATTCTGTGTGGAGGGTCTTGTGGGGAGAGGAAAGATTAAACGTGACTTTAAAGACAAACGGAAGCACAGAGGCGGGTAAATCGTTCCACAGCCGATTTCTGTTGGGGTTCTTCTCATTAAGTCTAAAATTTATAAATCTTTCCAATGACGAACAAATCACATTTCTACGTATTATAGAAAAAATAGGTCAGATGTGTCCTTAACCCATCAGCATACCTGCAGCCAAGATTGGGGGGCTGTAATTTGTTCGCATCAGTATATTGCCCGCTCCATTGGGGCGACTAATATAAAAGCATAAAAAGTGTTTAATTTGGGGAAATATGGGGTGCAATACTGCACAGTAATAATTCTTCTCAAGTATGCACAGATGTCACAAATAAAAAATAGTATGCCGATGGGTTAAGAGGCTCTAATAGAATATGTTTGTGACTAGTAATCTCCTTCCGACGCTTGAAGGGTCAAGAACATTACTAGTCACAAATATTATATTCCTTCAGAGGCTCTAATGGAATATGATGTTTGAGGCTAGCAATGTCCTTTCCACGCTTGAAGGGTTAAGAAAGTATTTGTTAAATTTTAACATTTTAATTCAATCACTCGAAATTCTTCAAAATTGTTGTTTTTAATACAATTCTACAGTTTTATAAGAGGTAAATGTCACTCTTGACCTTCAAAACAAAAGAAAGGTCACTGTCTACGTGATATTACTAAAAACTTTTCCCGCTCCATGTATCCCGGTAAACGCTGGGTGCTTCAACTGGCAACTTATACAATTGGAAAACATAACAAAAATATAATATACATTGCAGGATTTGGAAATAAAGCTGTTAATTTTAGATATGATTTTAGATTTTCACGGTCAAAAGTATTATCGAAATTTATTTTTGGTTACCTCCTTTGTTAGCCAACGTATTGGTGTAAGAGATTACATATCTGCCCCGGTTATGAACACTATAATGCTCTCCAAACATTGGCTAAAGAAGGAGGTAGCGCAACACGGCATAATATCCCAAAAATAAATCACTGTTAGATTTAGTCTCACTTTTTGTTATTTTTTAAAATTATTTTATTTTGCTACATAGCAAACCAGAAGAGTTCATTTTGGGACGGAAGGAATTTACAAAACATAAATGGGAAGAGATAACATCGGCAATATTTTCGTATTCCTGTTAAAAACATGACATGAATTTTTAATATGTAGATTTTTCTCCGTGTAAGTAAAGATAGAAAAGACACAATTAAAAAAAAAAACAAAGAACAAAGATAAACAATAATAACACAAACCCAAAGTAGGAATTTTGCTTAAAAAACAATTTAAAAATTCAAAAATAATTTAGTTGCTTTAATTATTGAAAATCACTGCAATAAAGCACAAAAACACTTGTATGGTATCTACACTCGTTTAACGAACACAGTATGTAATACGGGGCACTACTGTTACACTTCCGTAATAAATCTTTCTTATATACCGTGACGTTTTTATTGCTCACGAATTCAACAAAATTACAACTTTTTTGTCTCGTGTTCAGGAAAAACCTTAATTCTTCTTGCGATTAGTTCACTGCTCGTAAATACTTGAAATAAATTATTATAGATCAAAAATTTGAAAACTTATCATTTATACCAGTGATTCCCAAAGTGGTCTATATCGACCCCCAGGGGTCTATGACAACCTGCAAAGGGTCTACGTCAGCGAAAAAAAAATTGGGGGTCCATGAAATGAAAATGCGGGTCCACGATAGTGGATCTCAACATACACTGATAGTACCTATTTACTTACACTTAACCGACACTAAAGGTGAATCAATATTTCATGTTTTGAAGAATTACTTCATTGAAAAAGCAATCCCTTTATCAAATATAATGTCAGTAGCTACAGATGGAGCACCTGCCATGGTTGGATGTTATCGTATTATAAGCTATTTAAAACAAAATGTGCCAGGGGTGTTAGCAATACATTGTGTCATCCATTGACAACATTTAGTTGCTAAAAATTTGAGTGTTAGATTACATGAATCTCTTCAATTAGTCATTGATGCAGTAAACCGAATCCGAAGCAACGCGTTGAATACGCGGTTATTTGCGCAGTTGTGTGAAGAAAATGACGAACACTTTTATCAATTACTCCTTCACACTGAAGTACGCTGGCTGTCGAAAGGCTTATGTTGGACAAGATTTTTTGCACTTTTTGAGACTATTTTAGAATTTCTGGATACTAAAGATAAAATTTTAAAAGACAATTTAATGAAGTGGAAAACAGACATCGCCTATTTAAGAGATTTGTTTACAAAATTTAATATAGTTAATTTGCAGTTACAAGGCGACAGTCTAAATTTAATTAAAACAAAGTCCATCTTATCAGCGTTTCTTGCCAGAGTTAAACTAATGAAGCAAAATATTGGACGGGGCGAATTTTCCCAGTTCCCCAATTTGTCACAGACAAACTGGCAGGAAGACGACGTTTCAACCTACGTTCAACATTTAAATGCCCTCTATTCAGATTTTGAAACTAGGTTTGAGGATGTTTTGACTATGGTAATACCACCGTGGATAATTAACCCATATGGTGACATAGAAGAAACGAATGTCATAAAACAAGAGGAACTGACTGAAATAAGTACAAACGAAGAACTTAAGGTTCAGTTTAAGCACGGATATCAGCACTTCTGGCTGCAAAAAAACATACCCGTTACTTATCCCGTATTATGGAATATACCGAGGAAATTTTTAATTTCCTTTCCATCGTCATACCTAGTGGAAAGGGGGTTCAGCGCTGTTACCAATCTCCTAACGAAAAAAGAAACAGACTGGATATCATTAGCCGAGGAGACTTAAGATTAAACCTTACAAAATTGACGCCAAATGTTGATAATTTATTATTAAAGCATCAGGTTCATCCTTCCCACAAAAAACATTTACTTATTGCTTAGTTTATTTTATGTTACGTTTATTTTATATAACAGATACAAAATTTTATTTTGAGTAGTTTTAATTTAAATTCAATTAATAAATGTATAAAACTGAACATGTGTTTTTACTTTAAGTTTTTAACACTAAACTTCACTACAGTTAGAAATTTACAAAAAATCAATATCAGGTAAGTAGGGGGTCTACCAAAAACAGAAAAACATGGCAAGGGGTCTACGACACAAAAAGTTTGGGAACCTCTGATTTATACGAACAAATTATTTTAATTATTGGAATTGGAGGAGAGAAAATTTCATACCTAGACTTCTATTTTTCAAAATCGAAAGAAAAACGATTTAGCTTCGTATTTTACTTAGAAATTTAACGGGAGCATTTTAATTAAACAACTATTTGATTGAAGTTTTTTAAATTAAATTAATGACAAGTGAATTTTAAAATTCCTTGATTTGATGTTTTTAACAATTTTCATCCCAGTTTTAATATTTATTATAAACAATACTAATGCTAATGAGATTCTACAAAATAAAAGCGAAAACTATTCGTAAACGACATTAAAAAAATCGAATTTCGGCTAGAGACCGATGTTACGTAACAGATCTCTCAAACACATTTTAAAACCCCGCGAAATAATATTCAACGCAGAACTAGGCGACGCAGAACGGTGCGCATGCATTCCTGCGCACCGCGCTAAGAATCCCAACGGTTTCAGCGCGCGTCAGCCATCTTGCACTTCAACGCTAGACTCGGCCTCGACATCGCCCAGCCTAACACGCGCCCGATGGCCCGTGTGAACGAGCAACACCTTGTTTTCCACTCTATAATGTTCTGGAAGTAACTCCTCGCTGGCCCTAGGAACCCCGAATTCATGGAACATATCATGTAATATCTCACCAAATATCTCATCAAACCTTTGCCCATTATGTGCCTATTTAAAAGCCTGTCACAGACGTCTGCCAGACGAAACCAAAATGAGAGATAGATTTGTTGAATTCTATCAGTCAGAATTAATTTTGGATGTATATTATGTGCACCTTTTGTGTTTTACTATGTGTGTGCTTGTTTAACTGTAAATACACTCATGAATCATTCCATTTGCGTTTCATTTGACGAGAGAGTGGAGTTGAATTGTTAAAGCTGTTCCCCGTGTAAAAGCATGATTGCCGACCCCAACTGAGCTAAACCATGTCTCTCCTGATTCTACCACTGAAGCTGACTGCCGGCAACTCAACACTGGCACCCTTACACTGGCGCCCTAGCGTGGAGCCTCGAAACCCTTACACCGATAGTGTCCGATTTGATAAAAATTTATCCTGTTTCCAATCAGGTCATTCGTAAACCAAGAATATTTTTTCTTAAAAAATAAGTGAAAACGATATTTAAGACACAAAACCTTTTTTGGTTGTTTATGTGTATTCAAGAATCTCAGATGTCTGGAGCCAGCATCCCCGATTTTGGGATATGTTTTGAGACTGAACGGAGTGAGAGTAGGAAGGATACGATGAAGAAGATGGTCGGAAAGAACCTGGCTATCCTGATCTCATTACTAAATATTTCTATACTAACGGCCGTTGTTCCCAATCCTACTGATCAACTATTTACTGTTGAGCCGACTTTGGCATTTATGACTCAACACGCACAACTACGCTCTTTCCAACGTAAAGGTGACGAATTAGCGATCAACCAATTTAAGGAAGCCAAACTTCTGGATTAAGCTTGCCTCAGTAAATGACTAGTTATAAAAAGTATCGACAGAGTGAAAAATATTCGCGACGCCATGACACGGTGGCATGAAAGTCAAGCTAACACTTTATTTTTAACATATTACATAGGTTTGGTTAAACAAATATCGGTTTATGTATTACATAATTTTAAAGAAAATAATACATGCATTAATAATTAATACAATAAATAATTCGTCAATGTTAATTTAAGATTGAAAGTTTTTAATTTGATGTCATTTTACTGTCTATGTGGGTTGAGATAACGGTAAAGATGTTTGGAAATAGGCGAATCGAACGTTACTGAACAAATCCCTTAGCTGATCGGAGCCTAAGGTTGATCGTTCGAATAGTTGGGAGCAACTGTTGAATGTGTCTGCCATTTTGGATTATATAAATAATATTAAGAGCCCTGAAAATGTCGCGATTTCGATAATGCGAATGTTTACGCGAAATTCGCAATTTTCGGGAAACCAACGCAAATTTTCGTATGTTTCTTGCGATTCGCCGGTATTTCGGAATAAGAAAATTTTTCCTAGTCCATAATGTTGACATGTCATTTATTTATTTTTATTTAAGTGAAAGGGAAAAATATCCTGTATTTGTGTGGTAGGCTTTAATATAGAAAATGTCTTTCATCCTCCTTGTTGATTTTCTCGAATTGATGTTAATTTGGGATAAAATGTTTGGTGTATCAACTGATGCATGTATAATTTTGTGTAGAAGCAGTACGTCAGAGAGTTTACGTCTGACCGTCAGTGAGTGTAGTTTATAGTGCAAAATTCGGTCATTATATGTTCCAAATTGACCAGATAAACCTTCACGATAAGCAATTACACGGGGTAGTTTCCTTTGTATGGATTCAATCCTATAATTATGAATCTCATAAATGGGAGACCTAATTGTTGATGCGTATTCGAGAATACTTCGCACAATTGATTTATATTATGTTAAAGTTAATTCTGTACTTTTAAAACAATTTGTGATTCTTAGCATTAATCCTAATACTTGTGCTGCACTTTTTGAAATTGTATCTGCATGTTTATTGAAGCTAAGTGACGAGTCAAATGTCACGCCCAAGTCTTTGATTGAAGTTGTGTTTAGTAAAGGGATATTGTTAATGTGATATGTATTTGAGAATTTGTTAATGTTCTTTGTGAATGAAATTATGACACATATGTTTTCATTAAAATATAAATCATTTAGTGTTCACCATTCATGAAGTGATGATAAGTCTTTTTGCAAAACGGTGCAATCATCTAATGATGTAATTTTTTTGTACAACTTAAGGTCATCGGCAAACAGGAGATATTTTGATGTTTTTATTCTTAAAATTATGTCGTTGATAACGATTAAAAATAGCAAAGGTCCAAGATGCGAGACCTGCGGAATTCCCGACGTTACAGTAAAAAGATCCGCGGAGTACCCTCCTACAACCACTTGCAGTTTTCTTTCTGTAATGTAACTTTCGAACCATTTCAAAGTATTTCCATTTATGCCAAACTTTTCCAGCTTCTTGATGAGTAATGATTGATTTAACTGGTCAAATGCTTTGCAAAAATCCGTGTAGATGGCATCTACTTGTAAACGTTTTTTGATGCTATCGCGGATGTACTGGGAGTATTCGAGAAGGTTGGTTGTTGTGGAACGCCGAGGGAAAAACCCGTGTTGCTCAATGATAATATATTTACTTACATGAGCTAATAGACAGTCATATATTATTGACTCAAACAATTTTCCTATGCAGTGAAGTTTAGATATAGGTCTATAATTTTTTTATATCGCTCTTACAACCTTTCTTAAATATGGGATTTAAAAAAGCCGTTTTCCATTTGACTGGAAAAACACCTTCTCGTAATGATTTGTTATAAAGAAGGCTAAGTGGTCTGGCAAGAACATCTCTGCACATTTTCAAAAATATTGGCGGAATACCATCAGGACCTTATCCCTTATTGGTTCTCAAATTCTCACACTTGACTAATATCGTTAAGGGCGAAACAGTGATCCTACCGAGGCTTTCGTTACAGAAATCTTCAGATATTTGTGGTGAATAGTTTGCATTAAGAGGTTTATAAACAGATTGAAAGTGCTTAGAAAAAAGCCCGCAGATAACTTGACCTTGGGTAGTTTTTATATCATTTAGGTGCATCTCTTTTGGAATATCGGTTGTGTTTTTATATTTGCTTTTTGCAAATTTCCAGAAATCATTAGGGTTAGCTTTTAAATTTAGTTTGATTAAGTCCATCCATTTTATGTCATAAAATAGATAGTAGCTAACTTGACGTCGGAAAAACCGCTCACTGTCACAAATTTTTTTCTGCAAAATACCAAATAAGTTGACAAACCATTGGCTTAGTGCGTTTTAGTCATAGCCCATTTAGCACACGCTCTGTCTCTCTTGCACTTATCTGACATCGTATATCGCCATCCCAATTGATTGAAATTACAATTTTATAATGATGATGAAACGCGGTTCTGACCACTGGAATTATCAGACTTTTGGATGACGACACACGCCATTTCTGTGTATCGGCTACATAAATAAACGGCTCCATGACAACTCAGGATAGTGACAATAGAGCACAATTTTGAAAATTGATGAAACAAAAAACTATCCTAAAAACCGCAATCCGTCGTGATTTTCACTAGGAAAAGAACACGTATTCTCAAAATAATCTGAATGACTAATATTTGATCAGGAAATTGGAATGCTATCACATTTTTAATAGGATCATTTTTCTCTGTGTAACGTAACCTATTTATCCTAGTTCATTTTAATCACTTTCATGGCTTTATATCACTTTTCAAGAGTGTGTTGATTGGTAAAGGCAACAGTGCGTCTTTATTCAGACAATCTCATTATATTTTTATCGAAGGAAGCAAACACTTTGTGATGTGACATTATGTATTAAATGAAAAAATACACTTTGTAAAACACCACTTTTATTTTGAATTAATATTAACAGCCAACCAGGTTTCGCTTAGCTCAAGCTTCGTCATTTTATTTTTTTTTTTTTTTTATCTTCTATATATATATATGTGTATGTATGAAAATAACTTTAGTTGATATAATAAGCCCTGACGAAGCTCTTCGCTAGCGAAACCTGGTTGGCTGTTAATATTAATTCAAAATAAAAGTGATGTTTTACAAAGTGTATTTTTTTCATTTAATATAATCTCATTATAATTTCCCATCATCATCATCTTCAAAAAATGTAATAACACCAGCTGCGTTTTTTGCAGCTTCATGGATTCATGGACAACATTCAAAATACGCCAGTTTCTCACGATTACTTGCGAAGGCTAGTGAAAAAACTGCAGTAAAACGTTTTTTTCTTATCTGGCTTCTTCAACTCACTAAATAACCTAAACTCTCCTATTTCAAACGAGGGCACTATGGTCCCCTTTGAGGAAACTAGCTAGACAAAAAGATTTCAATGATGTTTTTATTTATGTACAAAAAAATTCTCACAACATTGAAAAATGTCCATAGTATTATGTTCACATCGATAAAAAATTTAAAACAATACGCGCGATACGTGGCGACGTTGTAAACACGACACTTCGGATGTGCCAATCGTTCGCCCAGCGGTCGGACGCTTTCGGGTGTGCACGCTGTTCGATCGTTAGTGTTGTTATTTGAAATCGGAGAGAAATTATGTGTTTACAAAAATTGAAGTCTATAGTATGTTCTTTCAAATTAATTTAATTATTTTATAATTTGCCTATTCAACATTACTTAATTATTAATCCAAAATCGTGAAAAAAGTATCAATATTTAAAATTATTTGCCAAAGTTTAATTAAACTTTCAAAATCGTGTACCGATTTGTACCACCAAAAGAAACTAGTTTCATATAAAACCATTCCTTATGTATAATATCTTATAAAATTTGTTTGCTCAAACTTGCTCTTTTGTCTTTTACAGAGCCTCTACCTACAATCTATCGTTTAGATATTTTGGACATTCTAGAAGTAAAGGGCACGTCAAAGTTGAATTGTGCTGCAATACGGCAGTGTGTTTATGAACATTTAAAATATTTATTGAAGAAAAACAGTTTTTAAAGTCTCGAGGATAGTTTACTTAAGAAAAAAATCCCTTCGTTTATATTAATATTTTGAAAATGGTTTGAAGTCGGAAGAAGTACTTTAAAATTGAAGTTTAAACACGCAAAATGGCTTAACACAGTTTTTATTCTTCCTGTAGAGACGCGTGATGAGAGACTACATGGTAGACCAGAAAAAGAATTTGGTTTATGCTCGTCAAAAAGCAAAACAAGAAAATCTCGAAGTCCACAAGAACTCTCTCATACTACTCAAATCAACTTGAGGTCACATGGAAAACGGGATGCTGCCAAAATATCAACAACACATTGCAATGTCTTACCTACTGGTGTCTTAAAATTATTATGGATTCCAGAAGTTCTAGCGAAGAAAATACAGAAGTCTGTTAACAAAGCCAATGTTGGAACATTAGCATTTAATAATAGTGACGATAGCGACTCGGCTAGTAATTCATAAACAAAAAATGTCATTCGGTTTTGTTCTTATATTATGTTAAAAAAATATTTTTAACTAATAACTTAAAATAAGTGCTTCGTTATGACTTAACCGAACTATTATACTATGGACATTTTATTAGTAATTAATTTTGTTTTAAAAAATCTGCAACAATGGCTAAAATAAATGTATATTTTTTTAAGTATTTTTTTTATTACATTGTGACCCTTTTGTATCAAATGCCATGAAAAAATATTTTTGTCTAGCTAGATCGGGATTTGGGACCACTGTGGAGGGCTTTGAAAATACCGCGGGATTTTTACTAAGGACATTAAATTAAAATAATGCCAACATTTCAGAAACTTTCTTTTATTAATTGATTTCTTTTTTGTTTCTCTGTTTTCAATTATCTTTGATAGTCATCTATAGAACGTGTACCAAAATTCAACGTCAACATTTCAAGGGTAAGAAGCCAGCTCACGACTAATCGGAATATCTGAAAATAACCTCAGTAAAAAGTCGCTAATTTTCGAGATATTCGCACTTTTACGAATTTACGAAAAATCTTCACCTTTGGTCGTTTTTTTAATGCCACAACTATTAATTTCCATATTTTATAATTTTATTTCTGTCACGCAATCCTATTGATCACAGTCCAACAGTAAAGTAAATTTGGTATGCAGTAGTAAATGGAAGAAAAAAACGCATTTTCTCTACATTAAGATATAGGTACACGGCCGAATTAAAGACGACATAACGTAGTTTTTACAGCAGTAACATTATGGTAGACAATAGTGAATGGTGGAAAAAGTCAGTGACGCATGAGGAAGACTTAGCATGTGTTCTCTGCACTGGAATGAGATACAGAGACGAATTAAAGTCGATATATAATGTAGTTTATTTAAGACCACGATTCCTAGCATAAATCCCAAATTTCAGCTCGTTTGGAACCATAGAGCTGAAAAAAATGTCTTCTAAATTCTGAACCCAAGTCCTGCAATAGTGCCACAAGAATGATGATTTTTTCAGAAATGCAACTTTTTGCTGATTTTTTTAATGAATTCGCTTAAGAGGAAACCCAGGCGCTGAGAAATTTGAACAATAGGTATTTTAAAAATCACTTGCTATTTCACTCTGCTCAGCGAGCGCGCTATCGATGTGTAGGTACCCACCCAACTAAAAGTGTGTGCGTGCATGATACGCTCGCCGTCCCGCCCCGCATCTCCCGTCTTCCGTCCTTCGTCATGTAGGTATGTCATATCTGGTATGTCATATCTGGTGTTTGTGGTTATCTTTCTGACTTATTTCTCCGTTACTGTTTTTGTCTCGGCGTATAATCTCGGCGAAATGGATTTTGATAGGATTTTCACTATCATTTAAAGATTTTCTTCCGAAAGGTTTACACACGTAATTTATAAATATGTATTATATTTATAAAAAGTAGAGGAAAGTCATTGTGTAATCAAGTGATTTAAAATATATTTTCGGGCGCTTAAATTGCTAACGCTGGCTAAACCTTGTGAGATACATCAAAATAATGTACTACTAATTAATTGTATTGCTCTTACTTACTTGACCGGTCAGTGGCTGAGTGGGCATCGCGTTTGGGTCCCACCCGGGCGTCCCATGTTCGATTCCTCGGCTGGCTAAGTTCTCCATCACAACACAAGCAATATCTTCCGCTTAGTGTGGTGGTAGTAGGAGTTTTTCAAATGTTAGGTTTTTCGTAACCCGGGAATGTTTGTCTTTCTTTTAAAAATTAAAAAAAATCTTACTACCCATATAGGTACACTTACTAAAATATGTAGGTGCGTACATTTGAACTGCCTCCGTGGTTGAAGGGTAAGGCTCTTGGCTACGAATCCGCAGGTCACGGCGTACGCAAGTAAATTTTATTAAATTAATTTGTGTCGTTTTGCTAAATTAATCAATTAAAAATGATATAAAATACTTGTTTGGACAGATAGTTATCTTTTTTGTTTATCAAAACTTAACTAAACCATTCAAGTTGTTTGAGACAGGGAAAAGTATTAAAATAAAATATTTATTTTTTATTTTAGTAAAATTCCTGAAATCAACAGGTTTTAATTCCCTTGCGATGTTTATTTGGCCAAAATGACCAATTTTTACCACATAAACATCGCAAGTGACCAATTTTCGATATAATATTACAATTTTTTGTTCACTATTTTGTTTTACGAATCTTATTATTGTGTTTTGTTAATAAAGCCAACGCCAATGCCATTCGTTGAAATTTTGAAAATGACATGAAAGCCATAACACCCTTGCCAATCACCACACTGCAAATCGGATGGTGTGGAGGAAACCTCCATTTTTTTCCACTCTACCTCCAGACATGTCGGGGTTCTGAAAATCGGATCATGAGTAAAAATGAACTAGTATTTAAATATCCATGTAACTCGAAAATAATAGAAAATGTCATGACTAAACGGCGCAACTTTTCCTACTGTGTTTTGTTATAACAGATCACCACGCAAATGGCATCTTTTAAAAAATACATATTTAAAAAAAATTCTTTATTCATTGTAAGTTGAGGATTTTTTTACTTTCATGCTAGGTACATGTCCGTGTTACGACCAAATTCTGTATCGGGTTGCTACAGGGTTTTGTTATAATACTCGTCCAAATAAGTCGCGTCTCAACTTGAACGCGCACATACAATAGTCAGGTGGCTTCTTGCTGCTAACTCATCTCAGTCGCGTCGCGACTTGAGCGTGCGTTTAGACTGGTCTCCCGATCCGGCCTGCCACGCAACTGGCGGACCGATGCATATAAGACCCGGACAATCCTCACCCCCATGAACCCGGGCACCCCTGCTCAAGTCACCAAACGTAGCGAACCACTTGGGGTGACCTATGACAGAGGTTATCCAATAAATGGTTCCCGGGGCGGCGGTACCCATAACCACCTCCCAAATCGAAAATTATTATAGTACTTGACGTATACAAATTGAATTTGGTCCAATTTTAGTAAGATCGGCAAGTATGGTATACTCGAAATAAGTCACTAAACCAAAAAAAAAATAATAAAATATATCAATAACTCGGGAAAAGACAACACTAGTGCACCGACACAATTCGATATACTACGCTACATCACTTTGCTGTATATTTATTTGTCGAAATAGAAGTTAAATAACAATCATTATAGGTTATTGAAGAATTATAATAATATATTATGCTAGTTACCCAAAAGTTATTTTTAAAAAAATTATCCATTTGAGTGTTTTGTATCCATATTGGCAATACGGAACGAAATCACCTCGAAGTCGGTCTGGCCGTAACGGATGTTTTTTTTACAGATATTATTTTACGTAAACATATGAAATTAAAGTAAGAATATCGGAATACTTCACCAAACAAATACAAAAATGACCAAACGGAAAAAATAATAAAAAAACATCGATTACTCGGGACAACACAACACTAGAATATCGAATATCGATTTATGACTACGTGACATCACTTCGCACAAATACATACGTATTTATCTAAACTCTGTCCCCCCGACCATTACCTCCCGAATACTGAGCGAAAGGGACACATGCAGCTCGCTCTACTAATACCTAAATGAAATCTTCAAAATCGAGGTTTTGTATTCCCCATTTTTCTCCTCCAAAAGTTAACCGATTTTCTTTTTTACCAACTACATAAGAAGAAACAATTCTATGTCGGACCGTTTTGCTTTTTTTCAAAATATATTGTCTAGTTTGTAGACTGAACGTCTTTTGACTGCGTTTAAATCAGGCAATTTTATTGTTTTTTGGAAGGTCATAACTTCTATAAGAAGCAATTTATCAAAAAAACAAAACGTACCGACACGCAAGTCGCCGATATCTATTTTATATTAAAAAAATATTTGCTCTAGGGTTAAAATCCAGAAAGATAAATGGGACTACGTTTGTATGGAAAAATCAACGCCCGGTTACGTCTTAAGACCATGAATCCTATCATTAATCCGAAAATTCAGCTCGTTTAGAACCTTAAAGCCGAAAAAAATTCCATTTAAAGTCCGAACCCAAGTCTTGCAAAAGTGCCCAGAAGAGTGATGATTTTTTCAGAAATGCAACTTTTTTGCTGATTTCGCTTAAGACCATGATTCTTATCACGCATCCAAAAATTTCAGCTCGTTTGGATCCACAGAGCCGAAAAAATTGCCTTCTTAATTCCGAACCCCAAGTCTTGCAATAGTGCCCATAAGAATGATATTTTTTTCAGAAATGCAACTTTTTGCTGATTTTTTTAATGATTTCGCTTAACAGTAACAATGCGGACTCCATGATACTACACGAAGCGAATGGTTGAAAACGTCAGGTAGGCCCGAGGAAGACATGAATCAAATGGTTATTTGTGGTAAAACGAGGCGTACGTTATGAACGAAGAAATATGTGTAAGGAAATTGTATGACGTGTATGTGAATGGTAAAAGAAGTCAAGGACGCCCGAAGATGACATGGCACGATCAAGCGAAACAAACACTTAAAAAAATAACTTTTTACAATAATGTTACTTCCATCATAAAAATGCTTTCAGTTTTCATTAGAATTCACAAGCCCAATCAACGCCGGGTGCATGTCATCTAGTATATTATAAAACAGACGTCGAAAAGGTGACATTGTAAGTCATTATAAAAAGATATTGAAAAGGTAATTTTATTTGTTTATATTCTTGTTCTATCTAGTACTAGCTGCACTCCCCGGCGTTGCTCGGGCTTTTCACAAATTCTTTGAAAATCAGACTAAGGTATTGATGTTCGTCTTGTTGCGGAAGTGTGCAAAATTTCAACAATCTCGAAATGAATTAATTTGTATAAAAATCAAACAAACGCCTGCCGCCACAGACGACCTTCTTTACACAAATAATTGAAGTGATCTATTTAATTGTGGAGTTAATAATGGTTTGTAGTAAAGTTTTAGGGTTGTGAATTCTAGAAAACTATTTTTTTTTTTTGAAAGTGGAGAAATAAAATGGAGTTCTACAAATTAAACTTTTAACAAAAAAATATTTAGAAAACTAGTTGTAGTTTCAAGGTGGAAAAAATAATATTTTCAAAAATTACATTTTGTAGGTATATGATTCACTTCATCGTGCCATGTCTTCTTCGGGCTTCCCTGACTGTTTCTACCATTCACTTCCACGTCATATAATCTCACAACACTCCTTTCTTCAATCATGCGCTCTCAATATTTATTTATTTAAATACAAACGACACGACATGTGCCATCAACATAAATATAAAAATATGGTTAAAAAGTACAAGGTATAAAGTATACAGCATAAAGTTTAAAGTATAATATACGGTATAAAGTGTGAAGGTTAAATGTGTAAAGTATAACGTATAGTTTTTGGTGTAAAGTATAAAGTTAAATATAAAGTTAAGTTAATTATAGAAAATAAATTATAAAAAACAAGTACAAAAGGTAAGAAAAATAAAATATTGTTAATAATCGACTACCATAATACGGACATGTGTCTAGTGTGGTAGTCGAAAAGCATGTAAAAAACCTGTATCCAAATATATTTTTATGAAAAAAAAAAAAAAGACTTGTTTGTGAAAAGAATTATTTGTCAAACATAAATTATTATCAATTATCAAAGTAACGATAGTGTTAACAATAATGTATGCTTAATTACTATTTTTGCATACTTAAAAATATATTTTTTTATACATCTTTTATATGATAACAGACTTCCTTTATCATTGATATCAAAGTATTCTTTTCCTAATCTATGCAGGCGATATACTCGTATTAAAGAATTTTGTTCTGCATTAGTGGCAATATTGTTACAATAATATGGCGATATTGTTGGCAATATTGGTATCAAGTTGGTCTACTAGGTACATGATCAATTTATCAGCGAGAAGTTCAGGGGAGTCAAACCAGTTACTGTTTATGTTAAATAAAAAATTAAATCATTAAGTATTCGTCTATTTTTGAACGATACGAGTCCCAATATTAGTAATAAAAAATCATAATTAATGTTATCCTCAGGAATTCCTAATTTAAAATTAATTGATCGGAGAAATTTTCGTTGGATCCTTTCAATGGAATTTATATGGCTGTTGTAGGTCGGGTTCCATATATATGGGAGTTGTATTCTAAGTGGCTAGTTAACAGCTAACAAAAGTCGTATAAAGTATTTTGAACGTAAGGATATTTTTGTAATCCTTAGATATTCTTAGGATGAAGCCCAACATTTTCATTGCTTTACTAGTAGTTCTCACCGAACCATAGCGAATCAGACACTTCCGAACTCTTCAAACATTTGAGCGATACTATTGATGATCTCTTGCCCCGCTACCCTTCGGCCGAGTTTATTGTTCTGAGGGACTTTAATGTTCATAACGAACCATGGTTGAAGTTTTCAGGCCCAACGGACTCGGCTGGCCGACAGGCGGAATCCTTTGCCATTTGCTACGGATTAGAGCAATTGGTTCAGGAGCCTACAAGGGTTCCTGACGTCCAGACTCACCGCTCCAATCTGTTGGATCTATTCTTAACTACTGTGCCACACGGTTATAAGATTGACGTCACAGCGCCTCTGGGATCATCCGACCACTGCCTAGTGACGACATCAATCCCCGTTAACCTCAGACCAACCAATGAGAGGCTGAGGAGAAAAGTTTGGCACTATAGGTCAGCAGATTGGTTCGGTATGCGGGCCCATTTCAACGCTTTTCCGTGGTCAGCTGTTTGTTTTCGGACTTCGGACCCTTCAAGATGTGCCCAGGAGATTGGTGAAGTCATCAAATCGGCAATGGATGGCTTCATACAATCGACTACTAAAGAAACTGGTGAGGGCTCAAAGCCGTGGTTCAGTCTACAATGCTCCGAAGCAGTTCGACGAAAAAACGCGGCTTACCGAGCCTACAACACATCTCGAACGCCCGAAAGCAGAACAGCATACAACAAATCGGCAAAGGAATGCAAGTGAATCATTAATAGGCCAAAATTCGAACACGACCTGCAGATCAGCAAAAAGCTGGCTGCCTGCCCGCATGGCAGCAGAGCATTCTGGTCGCTTGCGGGCTCAATAGGTCGAAATTTTTGCAAACCCAGTTTGCCACCTCTTACCACACCTGACGGCTCAATAGCAAACACCGCCACCGAAAAGGCTAACCTATTAGGGAAAATGTTTGCGGAAAACTCGACCCTCGACGACGGAGGTGCTGTTCCGCCGTCGGTTACTCACTGCGGCTTCTATATGAAAAAGCTGAGGATCCGGCATCGGGATGCGGTGGCGGATGGCGGTTGCTTTTCGGTTTCACCTCTTCCTCACACTCTATAAATGCTGGCGTCCCACAGGGATCGGTTCTGTCTCCGACTTTGTTTTTGTTGCACATCAATGACCTTTTGACATGTGCACCGATTCATTGTTACGCGGATGACAGTACAGTTCATGATAGCTTTTTGTTTGACAAACCCCCAAAGTTCACACAAACTCCAACGGCTCGGAGGGCTTTGAAGCAGAGAATGGACGGTTATCTCGAGAGTATTTCCTCCTGGGGTAAAAATAATCTCGTCGAATTTAATGTTTCAAAGACCCAATCCTGTCTGATTACGTCTAAAAGGGATCCAAATGATAATCTAGTCTCCTTCAACGGAAGCATTCTTCCGAACAGGCCTTCCATTGATATGCTTGGTGTAACTATAAGTGACCACCTCAGGTACGGGAGCTCCATCGAAGCCAGAGTAAAGTTGGCCTCTCAGAAGCTGGGCGTACTGTACAGGGCCCGCAGATTCTTTAATAATACACAACTGCTGACCCTTTACAAATCGCAAGTGCGCCCTACTGTCGAATTTGGCAGCCATCTCTGGTCCGGAGCCCCTAAATACCTGAAAAAACCCTTGACTCTGTGCAAAAACGGGCGGTCCGTTTGATAGATTCCCCAATCTTAACAAACGGACTGCAATCTTTAGAGCACAGGCGTCAGGTAGGTATGCTGTCCTTGTTCTATCGGTATTACAATGGAAGATGCTCTGAGGAACTAGCGTCATTGATCCCTTCGGCACCGGTACGTAGTCGGGATACACGCCAAACGCGCGCCCAACATTTGTACACAGTTGACACTTGTCACATGAGAACGGGTCGCTTCTACGATTCGTTCTTAAGTTCAACAGCTCGGCTGTGGAACGAACTGCCGGCCTCTGTGTTTCCTCCCTCCTACAACATGGGACTCTTCAAGACCCATGTTCACTCCTTCCTCTCCACAAAAAGACCCTCCAGACAGCATCCCCAAAGATGACATCGGCCCTGAGGGAAATTATTTTCTTTAGGGCCTCCTGTGTGGAGTTTTTTTTTTCCGATTATTTCTGGCTTTCACCCTTCAAGGGTGTTCTTGGCCATCATTTAAAATTGAAAGGTGAATTTAAATATTAATTTTATTTAAATAGGCAAATTTCAAAATTATAATGAAAATTGGAGTCGAGTTCAGACTTAGAAGAGATGAGATGTTGAATAGAGGGGAGGCAATTTTAGATAAGGCTTGATAGAAGAGAGGATATTTGTTTAGAGAGGGACAACCAAAAAATATGTGATCTAAAGTTCCCACTTCTAGACCACAGAATGTACAATCTGGGGAGTCAAGGACGTGAATTTTAAAAAGGTGGGAAGGAACGGAACAATGTCCGATCCTCATTCGAATGAGTGAAGAAATTTCTTTTTTGGAAAAATGAGGGAATTGCTGAAACCACGGTTTTGATGGAATAGTCCTTTGTATTGAGGCATAGCAGGCTCCCTTGGATTGACTATCAATGTGCCAATACTCCGACCAAACATTGTGGGATCTATCTTTGATGATGGAAAAAATGTCAGATAGGGGAATGTGGTTTACGAGGGTAACAACAGGGTTGGACGCTCCTTGTTTTGCCAAGGCATCCGCAATATCATTACCCATGATACCAACATGTCCAGGAATCCAAATCAGAGTTACAGTTTTACCAGAGCTTTGAATGGAGGCTATCATCTCTCGAATAAGGCATACAAAGTGATCATCAGGATGAAGAAGAGGACTGGATTTAAGTTTTTGGAGGGAACTGAGAGAGTCAGAGAGAACGAGGGAATGTTCGAAATTATTTTTGATTATATATTTGAGAGATTCTATTATTGCAATGCACTCGGCTGAAAATATTGAAAATTGATTTGAAATTGAATGAAATATTCTGTCATTAGAATTATTGTGGTAAACGTTAATACCTATACCACAGTTAGGAGAGTCGGGAGATTTGGATCCATCAGTAAATAAAAGAGAAAAGTTGGGCCATTTAGATGAAATAATGTCATTGAACATATTATTGACAGTTCGGGCCGGGAGATTGGAATGACTTTTAAGGATTCCGATCCCTTCAAATATTGTTGGGGATAGGGTGAAGTGACTATATTTTAATTTGTATAAGGGCATTAGATCGTTTTGGATGATGTGAAGCTCTGAGAGAGACTTAAAATTTTTACAGATGTCAGGAAGAGGTTTAGTTGAAGCTCTGATTGTAGATGAATGGGTTGAGTCAATGAACAACGAGACGCTGGGGATAACCTGATGACATTTAGAATTTAAACATTTAAGAACAAATTTGTCAGCAAATAGTTGACGCCTTAAATAAAGAGGAGGATCAGAACATTCCACTTGAAGGGAATTGATGGGTGACGATTGCATCGCTCCAGTTATAATTCGCAAAGATTTAGATTGAATTTTGTCTAATTTATCAAGTACATTTTTTGAAGCAGTACTAAAAAGTGGGCAGGCATAATCGAGATGGCTTCGAATAAGTGCGTTGTAAAGCAACTTAATGAAAGTAGGGTGAGCTCCCCACCAAAAGCCAGATAATGATCTGATGATATTTAAATTTTTTTCGCATTTAGTAA
Organism: Hesperophylax magnus; assembly: GCA_026573805.1. Lineage (NCBI taxonomy): Eukaryota > Metazoa > Arthropoda > Insecta > Trichoptera > Limnephilidae > Hesperophylax > Hesperophylax magnus. Next base: position 1,772,434 of record JAIUSX010000184.1, on the reverse strand, counting down.
CTAAATTATTAATACGGGAAGACCATTTAAGTTTCCTATCAAATGTTACTCCCAAAAATTTTACTTCAGAAGCGTTGGAGATTGGAGAATTTTTAAATAAAATTTGAACGGGGGGGTTTATATGGCGGTTTGAGAAGGTGACACACTGAGTCTTTTGGATTGAATGTTCAAAACCATTTAAGGTGAGCCATGTGCAAAGGGCATTCATGGCTTCGTTAAGATATTTGACGGCGAGAGGGATGATTTTGGATGATAAGAAGAAAGCTATGTCATCTGCGAACTCAATAACTTTTACTTGTGGGGGAATAGTGACATGCATATCATATGTGTATATATTATACAGTAGGGGGGACAATACATCGCCTTGTGGTAAACCCTTCCAAACAGACCTACTTTGAGGAGAAATATCTGGAAGTTCAATGAAATTTTTTCTATCTAGAAATAGATTAATAATAGATTGGACAAACATAGGGGGAAGGCCAAGGCCTAGAAGTTTTTTTTTCAGGATTGGGATGGAAACATTGTCAAAGGCGCCTTCTATATCTATAAAGACGGCAAGACAAACTTCCTGTTTAGAAATTGATAAATTAATATCAGTGCTGATGATGGCAAGGTTATCCTGAGTGGATTTTTTTTTCCTAAATCCAAATTGAGATGGAGAGAGAAGCTGTTTACTCTCGACAAAAAATTCTAATCGGTTTTTAATTAATTTTTCATAAAGTTTACTGAGGGTGGATGAAAGAGCGATTGGCCTGTAGTTGGATCCAGAATTTGGTGATTTGTTTGTTTTTAAAATAGGGATTATTATTTGACAACTCCAGTCATCAGGCATTATACCAGTCTGGAAGATTTTGTTTAAGATGCTTAAGAAGTGGTTTAGAACATTATCATTACTTTTTTGTTGTTTGTTTTTGGGGTGTTATGCCGTGTTGCGCTAACTCCTTCTTTAGCCGACGTTTCGGACAGCGTTGCAGTGTCCATCATCAGGGCAGATCCGGTAGATCCGAAGATGTGTAATTTTTGGTTGTCGAGTTTGTGCTTATTTATTTGTGGCCTGGGCCCGTCCAAGTGCGAAATGCAAACGGAAGTGGCGACATCTTGTGGCGAATTGTGAAAGCACAGTATTTATGTTAGCCTGGGGCCCATCCAAGTGTGAAATGCCAACGGAAGTGGCGCCATCTTGTGGCGAATTCTAGAATTAGAAAACCGATTGACAGAGGTTAGAGTAGATGTACCCAGTATCAAGGTTTAAATGCAATGGTTTTATATTGTATTATTATATGGTATTGGAGTATACTTAGACATGTTATTTGCGTTTAGCTTTGGTGTAGCCGTCAATTACCGGATACCAAGAGCTGTTGAGCTTAGCTCCGTCGTCTCTATTGATATTAAATGGATTTTTGTAGATTTCAATTGCCTCCATAATCAGGCGTGATCTATAAGTTTTGAGTCTTCCCAGGACCTCGGGAGCAAATCCAAAGTAATGGCCGGTTTCAATTAAGTGTTCGGCGATTGCCGATTTATCAGGGTGGCCAAGTTTACAAGCACGAAAATGTTCTGCTATCCTTTTGGAAATCGTCCGCTCTGTCTGGCCTATATAAACCTTGTCACAACCAGAGCAGCTGAGTTTGTACACTCCATCTGCTTCCAGAGGAAACTTAGTTTTTGCAGACCTCAGTAGGTCTTGGATTTTGGTGGTGGTTCCGAAGACAGTTTTGATGTTTTCTTTTCTCAACAGCCTGGCAATTCTGTCTGTCACATTGTGAACGAAAGGCAGGAAAGCACAGCCTTTTGAGTCTTGTTCAACTCTGTCTTCGTTTGTTGTAGATTTGGCTCTTAAAATTTGCCTTGTATGACTTGCCGGGTAACCGTTGCGCTCCAGTGCATCGGTCAATTTTATAAGTTCTGCTCCATGTTTTGTTTCTTCACATATTCTGGTCGCTCGGGTCACCAACGTATGGATAAGTCCTCTCTTCTGCGCTGGGTGGTGGTGCGAATCAGCGTGTAAGTATCGATTCGTATGAGTTGGTTTCCTATATACGGTGTGTCCTAGGCTACCATCGTGTTTTCGCATCACCTCCACATCTAGAAAAGGCAGGATTTTATCTTGGTTTTCCAGCTCCATTGTGAACTTAATTTTGCTGTGGAGAGAATTAAGATGGTCCAGGAATTCGTTAAGTTTCTCCGTTCCATGAGGCCAAATGGCGAAGACATCGTCGACGTAGCACCACCATACTTTAGGAACAGCTGAAGCTGTATCAAGTGCCGCTTCCTCAAACTTCTCCATAAAGAAGTTGGCTATTACTGGCGATAACGGACTGCCCATTGCAACTCCCTCCACTTGCTCAAAAAGTTCATCCTGAAACGCAAAGTATCCCGTTTTGAGGCAGTGTTCAAAAAGTTTGCAGATGTCTTCCTCATATATCTCACTGAGCATTGTCATTGAGTCTTCTAGAAGCACATTTGTGAAAAGAGACACGACGTCAAAGCTGACCAAAATATCTCCTTCCTCAGTCTTAACCTGCTTAAGCTTACTGATCAGATCTGTTGAATCCTTAATCCACGATTCGGTTTTTCCAGTTTGCATCTGCAGTAATCTCGAGAGGTGTTGGGACAGTTTGTATGTAGGTGCACCAATAGCGCTGACAATCGGTCTCATTGGGATTCCTTTTTTGTGTATTTTTGGGAGACCGTACAGGGCAGGAGTTCTAGAGGCCTTTACAAAAAGCTTAGACCAATCCTCTTTTCTGATGCTAGATGCTTTGACTAGTTCCCTTGTCTTTAAGTCAATCTTGTTAGTAGGATTGTTTTTGATCTTCTTGTAGGTGCCGGAATCGCACAAGAGGTCTTCCATCTTCTTTATGTAGTCTACCGTATTAATCACGACAGTGGCATTTCCTTTGTCGGCTGGCAGAACCAAGATTTCCTCATTGGCGCGCAATTCTTTTAGGGCCGCAAACTCTCCTTTTGTGATGTTTAGGCGGGGTATTTCAGCCCTTTTCAAAATATGGCTAGTCTCTTGTCGTATGTTCTCTGCTTGCGATTCTGACATTTTGTGGACTTTCATCATTGTATGCAGTGCTGTCTCCACACCACATATGATAGATTCTACAGGTATCTTTTTGGGGGCAACTGCATAGTTCATGCCCTTAGCAAGCACTGAAGTTGCATCTGGGCTCAGCGCAAGGTTCGAAATGTTGATAACTACTTTATTTTGATCAAGTTGTTTTCGATCTCCTTTTTTGGCTTGGTTGAGCCTCTCAAACCTATGTTTCTGTTTCGCATCTGTTGACTGCTTACACCTTAGTGCTTGTTGGTAAGTTATATTGTCAATTTTATTCCAATCTTCTTCGATTACGATTGTACTCAGATGCAGGTGTAAATTGAAAAGGTCCCGAGATGTTCCATCCAGTTCGCTGCGCACATTATGGATTCTTTCCCTTAGTAGCGCTGCTTCTGCTCTTTGAAACACCCTCTCGGCTTTCCGGGATGCGATATGTCTTTTAATGCGGATGTGTACTGGTACGACCGATTCCTCCTTGCATCTCTTGAGGAAAGCCAGGCTGCCCAATAAATGGTTCCTACGCTTCCTCAGATTCTCCAAACGGCGTACCATCGTGTGAACTTCCTCCCCATAGAGGTTAGTCAGGTAAGTTTTTAGATTCTCACGGCCAAAAGCATTTTTGTTGTTTGTTTTTGGGGTGTTATGCCGTGTTGCGCTAACTCCTTCTTTAGCCGACGTTTCGGACAGCGTTGCAGTGTCCATCATCAGGGCAGATCCGGTAGATCCGAAGATGTGTAATTTTTGGTTGTCGAGTTTGTGCTTATTTATTTGTGGCCTGGGCCCGTCCAAGTGCGAAATGCAAACGGAAGTGGCGACATCTTGTGGCGAATTGTAATTGAAATCTACAAGAATCCATTTAATATCAATAGAGACGACGGAGCTAAGCTCAACAGCTCTTGGTATCCGGTAATTGACGGCTACACCAAAGCTAAACGCAAATAACATGTCTAAGTATACTCCAATACCATATAATAATACAATATAAAACCATTGCATTTAAACCTTGATACTGGGTACATCTACTCTAACCTCTGTCAATCGGTTTTCTAATTCTAGAATTCGCCACAAGATGGCGCCACTTCCGTTGGCATTTCACACTTGGGTGGGCCCCAGGCTAACATAAATACTGTGCTTTCACAATTCGCCACAAGATGTCGCCACTTCCGTTTGCATTTCTCACTTGGACGGGCCCAGGCCACAAATAAATAAGCACAAACTCGACAACCAAAAATTACACATCTTCGGATCTACCGGATCTGCCCTGATGATGGACACTGCAACGCTGTCCGAAACGTCGGCTAAAGAAGGAGTTAGCGCAACACGGCATAACACCCCAAAAACAAACAACAAAAATGCTTTTGGCCGTGAGAATCTAAAAAAATTATCATTACTATTTTTGATAATGCTGTAAGGTATACCATCTCTGCCTGGAGATGAGTCCTTGACTATTGACAAATAATTTTTTAGCTCAATTAAGGTGAATGGAGAGTCTAGCCAATGATAAGACATAGGAGTATTATAGATAGGCGTTATTTCATCTAAGTTAGGTACAGAAGGGGGGGCAATTTTGTCCAAGAATTCATCTATCCATTTAGAATGAGACGCTCGAGGAGATGGTGAACTGAAGGAGGATCTAAATCTTCGGATCATAGACCAAACTTCCGATATTGGAGTGTTCGGAGATACTGAACTGCAGAAGTTGTACCACCCAGATCTTTTTTTGACCTCAATACCCTTTTGGCATTGGATTCAGCGTTTTTGTATATAAGATAGTTCTCCATAGTCATATTGTGACGATAGGAAAGAGATTTAGCTTTCCGAATTCTTACTACTTTGGAACATTCCTCATCCCACCAGGGAGTTGGAGGGAGTTTTTTTAAAAGAGATTTAGTTTTAGGGGGAGGATTTGATTTATTTATTGCAGTTATGAGCATTGATTTGAAGTTATTATAGTCATCTTTGACGGAAAATATATCGGTGGCGGGTAAATTTAGTAGGAACTTGTCCATATGAGAGTTAAATTCATCCCATTTGGTGTGTTTCATTTTAATCTTTGTCGAAATATGAGACTTGTCCGATTGGAAAGAAGTTTGATAAGTAATGGTGATCGGAAAATGATCACTAGAGCAAGGGTCGGGGGACACCACCCACGAGGAGAGAGAAGCCAGACTAGTAGAACATATCGAGAGATCCACTGCACTGGGGTTTGTGCTGGGGCGTGAGATCCTAGTAGGAGATCCGTCATTCAAAAGGAAAAGGTTGGATTGATCTAGGAAATCCATCACACTTCGACCATCTCGGTCGGAGAATGCAGAACCCCAGACGGGGGAATGGGCATTAAAATCGCCTAATATAAAGAAAGGAGGGCTTAGTTGACTTACAATTTGCAACCAAATTTGTTTATTGAAGTGGGCTGTTGGGGGAAGATAGACTGAAATAAAGGATGTGTCCTTTATTTTAGCTGCAACCATTTGGAAGTCAGCATTGGGGGGTTTGATATAATTGATTGGGGAAAATGATATGGATTTCTTAATAAAAAGGGCAGCACCGCCGCCCGAACCTTCCGGGCGGTCGTCGCGGAGACAGGAATACCCTCCCACATTAAAGTGGGTGGATGGAGTAAACCAAGTCTCCGAGATAGCAGCCAAAGAAATAAAGTTGGAATTTAATAGGTTAAGGAGATCAGATTTGTTAGAAATAGCACTTCGGCTATTCCACTGAAGTATTTTGACATCTTGAAGAGTCATTTTGAATAAATGATTTTAATGTGGAAATAATAGTAGCAGCGTTGGACGGTATATTAGTTTGAGAAGAAATAAGGTCAATTAGAAGCATAATAAGAATTTGGATAAATGAAGAATTGTCTTGGGAGAGTTTTTCAGAAAGTTTTAGAGAGTTCATTGAGGACGGATTATAATTATTTGCACACCCATTTGTGGCATTTGAAAGAGATGAACCATTGGGATTTAAGAGCAGTGAGTTGTGTTGTTGCTGATCGTATCCAGGAGCCGGTTTAGAGATAGCGTTTTTGTATGTGAATTTAGTTGAACGAGAAGAAGTTGTTGTAGAAGAGGGAAGAGGGTTGGATGAGGAGTTGCTGGATAAAGCCTCAGCAAATGATTTTTTGACAGGCGGGAATAGTTTAGAAGCCTGCAGAAAAGACAAGTTCTGAGAGGCCATAGAAATTTTAATATTTTTTTGGCGAGATTGTTCTGGGCAAGAAGTGTTGATAGCTGTATGTGAGCCTGAGCAGTTAAAACATTTGGGTGAGGAGGAAGAAGGACATTGGTCAGCTGTGTGGTTTTCTCCACATTTAAAACATCTGGGTTGAGATCTGCATGCAGCTTTGGTATGACCAAAACGGCAGCAATTAAAACATTGAGTGGTGGGATAAGTATACATTTCAACTGGTAATGAGTTGAAGAATAAATATATATGGGAGAGAAGAGATTGACCTTCAAAGGTGATAACTACAGATTGGGAGGGCTTCCAGGAAATTATACCCTCAGAGGAGTCCTTGTAATTTAGCCTCCTGGCTTTTATGGGTCTATATACCATTAGTCTATATAATTATCTGGCGGTTTTTTTCCATTACTTGTGCACTTATGTTAATGTATTTTATGATCGTCTTTGTGTTGCTTATATTTGTATCATGTTTTCTTCCTCTATAATATATTTGTATCATGTTGTCTCCCTCTATATTTTGTTATATTTATGCACACATTATGTACTTCTTGTTAAGTATTAATTTGTACCCTGATGATGCTTAAGTAAAGCGAAACCGGTCGGTTCTTAAATTAATAAATATCGTGGTTTTAAAACAAAAAAGTATTTTATTTTATTAAATATGTCAAACCACAAAGTGATTGCTTTCTACAATAATAACAAAATTAAAGTTTACCTTATCTTTCACAGTACCTAATTTAACCAAAAAATATATTATGATTTAAGATTTTCACGGCCAAAAGTATTTTTGCTATTTGTTATTGGGGTGTTCTGCCGTGTTGCGCTAACTCCTTCTTAAGCCAACGTTTCGGACAGCATTGCAGTGTCCATCATCAGGGCAGATGTGTTATCAGGATATGTTATATGCCGTGTTGAGCATAACACCCCAATAACATATAACAATATATATATATATATTTTTATTTTATTTATTTAAGTTTAAATCCAGCAGGACTAGGAGGGTGGTGCAATCCCGATCTGCCATATTACATGAAATAAACAGGAAAACAATTAAATAAAGTACAAAAAAAAATATATATATATATTATTATAAAAATGCTTACCGTCGCTATGTCCATATAAAAAATGCATGAGTAATAGGGGAGAGTATGGTATATCATACCACTTCGCACTTAACTCTCAATACTGTATGATCGAAATGGGTTAGAGAATTGGAGTTAGGTTCAAATAAATACTTATTTTATTGGGTACGATCTTTATTTAAATCATATTTTACAGGCATCTGGAATGTTTTCAAATTAAACGTTTTATAAAAAATGGTTTTCGGTACGATTTAACGAACCGGTACGGTTAATCGTACCACCGGTATGGTAAATCGTACCTAGACCATTATTCCAATTTACATCGAAGAAAACATGGACATTTTTTAGGCATGCATGTGTCGCAAATGTCTGGGTTACTGGTGCAAGCTTCATGCACCCATTTATGGCAACTACCGCACTGGATCCAGTCTTCTTTGGGTCCTGCCTTTTCAAAATAATTTCCAAAGCATAGGTGGTATACGTTTTCTTTATCGTCATCGTCAATATCCGTATTCGAATCATTCAAAACGACAATAGTGTCAGCATCTTCACTATCACTACTTCTGCAATTGGCCTTCTTTCGTCGAGCACACTACTTACCCTTAATAGGCTTTTTATCAGTTTTAATAATCTTATTTTTCTTTTTTTCAATTTTTAATTTAGGCACTTTGACAACTAAGCGTCTACCAGCAGCAACTTCTAGTCCTTTTTGATACGGACCTGCTGTTATTTCAGCAGTCTTTTGTGCCGTGCGCGTGTTCTTTTTTCCTTGGTTCTGGTAATGGAGAAATCTCAAGAATTGATAGTTAAAAAGATGTCGACGCGTTTGAATTCGTTTGCCCCAATTCAACTTTCTGAGCTGCACCTGGTGGTGAAAAGGAAGACTCTGACGAGGTCAGTGGTGGTGGTGGTCGCAACAAAGGCTCTGACGGGATCTCTGGTTTTTGTTGTACTGAACTCTTTAATTTACAACTAGAAAATAATTTACTTAAAAAACAACTAACAAATTACGGTAAATCGTACCGGTACGATTTACCAAACCACTTGTGGTAAGATTTAACAAACTCTGAGTTTTTATGAAAAAATGACAACAAAACATGTAAACGACAGGTGACAATATTATTTTGCAATCGTAATTTGCAGAATACAAACATGCTAAGTGAACTTAATTTGAGAAAAAACTAACATACCTACCTTTGAACACGAAATCACCTTCCGCAGGAGCCGAAAAAATTAGATGAAAATTGTGAAAAAACAAAAATACTCCACTGCCAGCGCACGCACGATCCAACACTAAATAAAAATGGCGGGACATCTATGATGCTTCTAACGGTTGGCAGAATATTATCAGAATTAAAAAATAGTGACCCGTAGCAAAAATATCGAGGTGGTACGATTTACCGACCGGTACGATATACCATACTCTCCCCTAATAAGGCAAAAAAAATTGTTAGGGAATAAGAAAAATTTTTTACTAAAAGAAAAAGTTTTTTGTTTTAAACCACTTTATTTTATTATATATGTCGACCAGTTTACTATATTTATTGTCCTGAAGAAGTTTGGGAACAACCGAAACCGGTCGACATATATAATAAAATAAAGTGGTTTAAAACAAAAAACTTTTTCATTTTGTTTAATGTCAATCCACAAAGTGTTTGCTTTCTTCGATAAAATTTTTTTAATTTATCATAATTTTGATATAATTTTTACAGTAATGTAATATTTCTGTACTCAGATACACTGAATTAAAATATAATAGCACTTTCAAATGTTCTATCGACCTAATTATATAATATCACTATTATATAGGTGTAGGTACGAAGATGTTACACTTTGTGAATAATTATCAGTTTCTATTACACATAAAGCAGGCAAATAAATAGATTTTTGGTAATCAAAATTAGCCGTTTCGTAGACACCTACAATCTACATAGAGAATAAGAATTTTAAAAACTTTTGGAAAGATATTTCGTATTGAGAAAACGCTCCTTAATCAATGGACCTCCTCAGGGTAATGACGTTGGTTGATTTTTTGTTTTGGCTTTGAGCTTTGCGCTTTGAGGTTTGAGCTTCGAACATTGAGCTTTGAGTTTTGAGATGCGAGCTTTGAACTTGGAAGGTTAAACTTCGAACTTTGAACTTCAAGCTTTGAGTTTTGAGCTTTGATATTTGATTTTTGAGGTTTGGGTGTAAGCTTCGAGCTTTGATCTTTGGGACTTGAAGTTCGAACTTTGAGTTTTAACCTTTGAGTTTTTAACTTTAGACTTTGAGCTTTAAGCTTTAAGCTTTTAGCGTTGATCTTTGTTGAGCTTAGTGCTTTTGGTCTTTAATTTAGAATTTTTTATGTCCCCGGCGTCGCCTGGTCTTCATAAGAGAGAATTCAGATGGAGAGAGTGAGACAGAAGGATCCTCTTATTTTACACGTCAAATGCAAAATTTGCACAATTTCATCACGATGTATCAAAATAATTATAGGAAAAGGGGGATGGGGTAGTTTTTAGAAATCTTACGTAAACAGTGACTTTCCTATTGTTTTGAATGTCAAATGTGCAAAGTTTCATAAATTGTATAAAAGACTGTAGATTTTTGTAAAAAAAGCCTCACCAGACCACTCATCTTTACATATTTAAAAAATTGCAATTTAATATTTAATTTAAATAATAAGAATTTTCAGAAGACTTTGTTTTAAAATTTAAAAAAAGACAACTGTTGCTTACTCCACAGGACTCAGGATTCCACAGTAATTTGAGATCGCAGATCGATCACAGTAATCCATCATCGTTAGTACCAGTTATATTACAACTATTTTTTTTTTTTTTTTTTTAAATAAATTTAAGATAAATCAAATTTAATAATGTTACAATAATTATTAAGTTCGGCAAGTATTTCTGTTAACAGAAATACTTGCAGAACTTAATAATTATTATAACATTATTAAATTTGATTAATCTTAAATTTATTTAAAAAAATTAAATGGAGTTCTACAAATTAAACACCAAAACAATAAATATTACAACTAGTTGAAAACATAAAGTATTTTATTTATTATTTAGGAAAACCAACAGATTTTTTACATCTTTATATAATACACACATGATAGGCTTTCACTTAAACATAAAATTAAAACAACAAACCAAGGGTCCAGTACACGTGGGCTAAAAATTTGTACAAAAAATAAAAATTTGTAAATATTAAATAAAATAAAAATAACATAGGATATAAGAACACAAATAAATGACAATATATCAATTTTATCCTCACTGAAAACACCAATAATGACTAATATATTATATACCCACAACTAAACTGAACAAATATTTATAAAATGAATCACATGCAACTGGACAGGGTTCATATAAACAACATGATAATTTGCAGTATTTTATTAATAATTATTTAATAACAGCTAAAGTATATTTTTAAAATGTTCCTAAACTTCACGAAAATATATCAATATCATTAAAATTCTTATTATATAAGGTACACGCTCTGAATATAAAAGCGTTTTGTCTGAGATTAGTAGAACACTTTGAAGACGAAAAAGTGATTTGTCTCTAATAAAACTTCGAAGGTAGGTACTTATTTCTGGGCATTCTGGCGCTTCCAACTCGCAAGCATGTGATTCATTTTAAATTTAAATCAAAATAACATGTTTTTGATGTATACATGTTTTTTTTCTTTAAATCCCGCAAATCCGCGGGATCAAATATTGCTGAAATCCCACGGGATTGGGAAACCCTATTCCCAACAACTAGCTTCATTACTTCAACTAGCCTTCAAACTTCAAAATCGTCACAAACTAAATGGGGTTCAATCTTTTAATAATTTGCAAATATTATTACATACAACTTTTTTCGTATACATATTATGTGCCTACCCACGTCACACAACGCTTATCAATGTAATAAAAATGTTAATGAGATTGTAAATTTATTCGTTTTGTTGAGATTTTTTTAAATGATTTTAATCCTTCTAGAGGCCCTCGACAACGCACCTCTACCCACTGAAAAGATAGGTATAGAAGTGTGACCTATTCATGATAAAACGTCTTCAAATTAATAAGAAGAATGTATGATCAGTGTGGGGTCGTTACACTCTTACACTCTTTTATTCGGAGAATGATGAAGTTTAGCAAAATTGACTTTCGAGATAATAAGACTGTCTCCACGAAATTTCGAAAATACACACCTTCCCCTTTTTTCACCCCTTTGGTACTTCTTTATGAAATTTTACACACTTGTCGTTCAAAATAAGTGGAAAATTAATGTCTACATCTGATTTCGATAAAATTGCGGGAATGCATTTTTATACAGTTTTTTAAAATATGTAAATAAATGCAAGTATACCATATTTTTTCAAATCGGAATGATATTTTCAAAGATTGGCTGTTTACTAATTACTATTATTTTTAAGCTGTTCAAAGATAAACTGACAGCTTATCAGCTTATCAGCTTATAAGATAAACATACGTCTTTTTTTAAATTTCCCCAAAGATAAAATCAACACATATAACAGATCTGGCGGATTATCTTACAGATTATTTTTTTATTATTAATTAATTGTACCATGGTTTTATTATTTTATTTTTTCATATTAACTTCACACAGGAGTCCCGAAAAAATGATTTCCCTCGTAGCATGTGCCATCTTTGGGGATGCTGTGTGGAGGAAATTTTTGAGGAGAGGGAGGTCTTGAAGAGGCCCATGGTTAAGAAGAGAAAACCACAGAAGCCGCCAAATTGTTCCACAGCCGATCTGTAGATCACAAGAACGACTCATTCTAATGTGACATTCAACAGTGACAAATATTAACTGTGTACAAACGTTTGGCGCGTTTCCCGACAACGCAACGATGCCGACTCTAGTTATACTCGTTGGAGCATCTTCCATTGAAATATCAGTAGAACAAGGACAGCAAACCCCCAGACGCCTGTGCTCTACAGATTGAATCCGATCGTTAAGGGCCCACTATTCGAATTTCATCCAATTTCCGACATACTTTCCTTAAAATTTTGAAGTTTTTAAGCTCTTAAAAAAATATATGTTATTCTTTAAGATAGTATCTATTTGTTCCAAAAGCCGAAACGGTAATTATTTGAAATTCCCTCGATAGAAATAAATCGCAAAGTATGCTCCGAAAAATATTATTAACACGTTTATTTCTGTTATTTTACAAGTTATATGTATGAAAAAAATCACAATGCTTTTTTTAATGCTACTCAATAGACCCCGAAAGTGATTTTTGCTATTTTTGAAATACGCCGTGATTTATTAAACATTTTCACAACAGTCGCTTACGTCTTATGATTCTAAGCATGATTATTGCATCCCCTCTCACTTCCTCACGCGCGTTCGCTATCTGCCTTTCAGTCACTGCTTAGAGAGCTTCGCGGATGGTCGTGTTGTTCTACATTTCGTGATTTCTCCTAAATAATATTTATCGTAAATAATAATATTGGTATGGCGTGGTATGTTGAAGATCCCCTCCCCCTCTCTGAACGGGTCACGTAGTATGGCTACTGTATATATTGCGCGAAGAAATTCTAAAATCAAGCCGCACTTAATTTACAACGTTCTAACAGCATTACGTTTGTTTTTTTTTTGTCCTATTGTATTTGTCTGTTTCTGAGGCGTTTTGTAGTTGTTCATTTTGATTGGATATAGTTTTAACTTCGCTTTTCCATGTTCTGAGGAGAGAAAGTTTGCAAAGACAAGTTTTCGTAATCCATTTAACAATTTTTGAATTTGAGGTTCAATCTTGTGCAAATTATTTTAGTTCGTCATATTTTAATGGAAAATATTTATAAAGTACGTTGCCAGAGCACAGAATTGCATTCGTTAGAATCTTGTACAATGAATAATTATGCCCTAGCTAATTGCATAATATTCCATATGCATATTTAGGTATGTTCTAAAATGGTAATTATATGTCCTATTTAAATATTTTTCATTTTAAAAATATTAAACTTAAAAACTTTACAAAAAACTCAAATCAGAAATTGGTAAATATATAAATCGTCTTTGCAAACTTTGACATCTCATATCATAGAACTGTATATCTGATGTTAGAACGCGTTCCAACTAAGGCTTGATACAAATTCTAAGCTTTCTGGATCGAGGCAAGTAATATGTATAATAACACTGTAGGTACCTGGAATATGTAGAAAGCGACCCGGTCAGATTTGCATCTCTGCCAATGATTTCGTACAATAATAAGACACTTTTACGGTGGGGCAAACTACCGGCATTTTCGATAATGTATCCAAGAACATAAAGATCTTCATACTAGTTCTCAAACTTTAGGGAATTTAATTTGAGGAAGTTAATTATTGATTGGATATATAATAAATAATTATTTTGTTTTTCTTCCAATAAAAATTAGGTTTTCTATTATTTTATAGTTACGTACTTATTTATTCCAGAATTCGTCCATTTGAAAATAGTCTAATTTTTTAGGCGATCTGTTTTAAATAACTAACTAACTAACCATCAGGCCGTTTCCCCGCAGAGGTAGTCAGAGAGGACGGACCGCCAAACAACTCGGTCTTGGCACGCACTCTTTGCCTTACTCACATTCATACATCGTCTCATACAAAAACCACTTAACTTTAATTTATATTCGTCGATATATATAAATGTTTATTGTCCTGAAGAAGGTTGAGTTCAACCGAAACCGGTCGACGAATATAAATTAAAATAAAGTAGTTAAAACAAAATATTTATTTCATTTTGTTCTTTAAGGGCCCGCTTTCCGCGTAAAGAATTTAGATTTGGGCAACACCTACAAAATTTAGTGTTAAAAGAATCCGACAGAGGTGTCTGAATTCGTATTAGGAATAATTTTGGGGATTATGAAATTAAATTACCGACATCTATTGCAATTTTAGAAAAACAGAACCATTTTTAGTTAGCACCGACCTTAGAGTAATAATGCACCGACCAAATGAGAACGAAGTCGATATGAAGATGGTTCTCAAAATATGGGTTTTATTACGGATTTAATTAAATTTTTTTTTTTAATTTTACAAAAAACATTTACGAAAGTTATTTGTATAGGTATAAAAATTACTTTACTTTACTAAAATACTATTCTCACTTTTATAAAAGTAATTTATAACTTTTATAAAATCAATAAATATATTTTTACATCAATAAGGTTTTAAACTTTTTTACTCGAAAACTATCTTAAAACGTTGGAATTCCAAAAAAAGTTTTTTTTTCTTTTTTACTTGTACTATCAATTAGAATCACCTCCCGAAGTTTGTGCACTTTACCCCCGACATCTTGTATAATATGCGCAATATAATATTTATACAAGTGTAATATCTACTTTTGTACATTTATATAAATTATATACACGTTTACATTTTTATGCTCATCAAATTTATTATATTATAAAGATAGATAGAAAGATCCTTAGTGCTTCCTGAGGACTTACAAATCAGAAGACTTTTTTGTAATTATTTATTTATTCATTTAAACAATTCAATAATTATAAAGAGTAATAAAACATGTAAGCAACATAAAATTACATTCTAAAATGTGAAAGGGGCTCTATTTATTTACATTTTTATGAAATTACTACTTTTAATAGTTTAAGCTTTCAGTGAACTTTCAATTTTATTTTTAACTTCTCTAAATATTATTTGTTTAAATTGTCAAATATAATTTAATCACAAACACAAGATTCACTCAAAATGAAAGATTGGTGGTTCTGAAATGTTCCCATAAATACGGTGAAAGAACCCTATACTATGAACTTATTGCCCTAAACATGCTTCGAGCGAAATGCGGATCTGGAAACCTTATCGTCAATCTGAGCAAAACATACCATGAACGTCAATATAGCAACAGCCTTTGTTCTGCTGCAGTTTCATTAAATGCCGAGAGATCCGTTTACAGTCTCCAAAAAGCAATACTGGGGCACAACCCTAGAAGCCAAGCTAAATGATTGGAATACAGAAAGATAAAAACACACCATTGTCAAAAACATCTTGGCCGTAAATGATTAAATAAAATTAGATTTATTCAGGAAGGCAAGCATTACGGTGATCGATGTTAAAAATCTAACATAGCCCTAGAATAACTCCAGTATCTTTAAGAAACCTTTCTCTTAAAGCTCAGAAAAAAACTTTCCATGACAGTTAGATATACCACTCTACAACAAGGCCGCGTACGGTAAAACTGTAAAAAAAAATAAAGTAATAAATAACAAAATAAATATTTCACAACACAATAATTTCATCGAAAATCTTAAATCCGTTTCACCTTTCTACATTTTCTATATTCTCCTTAAGAGTATAATCCTTAGATAATGCCTTTTCAAATTATTCGTGGAAGCTAGAAAAAAAATAAAATCATTGATTATAACTGCACTTCAAGTGACCTTTTAAATAACAGTAAAGGGCTCAAATGATTTTATTGTTACGTCCGTGCCTTTGCATCTTTACAAGACTTGGGCAAAACATTCTGTAGCAGAGTATAGATTTCACATCTGAAACATAATTAAAGAGTTTATTGAAAATAGAACACCAAGGTACGGTTAGTCAAAAAACGTACAATAAAGTTAATTCTGGGAAGAAATTGTACAGTTGACATTCAGGACAGGTTCACTCCCTCCTCCTCAAAAAAGACCCTCTATACAGCATTCTCAAAGATGACACAGGCTCTGAGAGAAATTATTTTCTTCAGGGCCTCCTTCCGACATAAAAAATAACATCACTGAACTAAATTATATTATTGTAGAAAGCAATCACTTTGTGGTTTGACATATTTAATAAAATAAAATACTTTTTTGTTTTAAAACCACGATATTTATTAATTTAAGAACCGACCGGTTTCGCTTTACTTAAGCATCATCAGGGTACAAATTAATACTAAACAAGAAGTACATAATGTGTGCATATATATAACAAAATATAGAGGGAGACAACATGATACAAATATATTATAGAGGGAGACAACATGATACAAATATAAGCAACACAAAGACGGTCATAAAATACATTAACATAAGTGTACAAGTAATGGAAAACCGCTAGATAATTATGTAGACTAATGGGTTATACGAATAAATCGGGAAAAACAAAACATCAATAAAACCTCAATAATAACGGTTTTTCCGAATTTGCAAATCATTTGATCGATAAAGATCATACATTCTGTCATAAAACCGGTGCTAACATCTTACATAAAAACGGGCATGGTAACAGACTAAACAATTTAGAGGCACTAGAAATTAAAAAAGCTGTAAAAACCAAAAGTCAGATACTTAATAATCAATTAGACATATCAAGTAGTCCAATATTAAGTCTGTTTCCAATAAACCCATAAAAAATTCCCAGTTCTCCTTACCTCCTTACCACCTTGCCAGTTGATGTTTTGTTTCTCCCGATTTATTCGTATAACCCATTAGTCTACATAATTATCTAGCGGTTTTTCCATTACTTGTGCACTTATGTTAATGTATTTTATGACCGTCTTTGTGTTGCTTATATTTGTATCATGTTGTCTCCCTCTATATTTTGTTATATATATGCACACATTATGTACTTTTTGTTTAGTATTAATTTGTACCCTGATGATGCTTAAGTAAAGCGAAACCGGTCGGTTCTTAAATTAATAAATATCGTGGTTTTAAAACAAAAAAGTATTTTATTTTATTTAATTATATTCCCCACAGTTTCAGAACTTTCGATAGCTTTTTTCGCTGGCCCGTTCATTATTTTTCTGGATTCCAAGTTCGAGTATTGTTATTTGAAACAGGTGGCCCATATTATTATTACATATTATATTATATTTCGGACATCGTTGCATTGTGAATCATTAGAGCAGATCTTAGAGTAATATTACTCTAAGGAGCAGATGTAAAGTGACGTGTGTATTTGTGTACGTAGAAAGTTAATTCGCAAATAAATCACGATCGTATAGGAACAAGAAAAGAGACAAGACAACAAGAAAATTAAATTAATAAAAATTTACCCCGTAATTTCTAATGCATTGGAATTAGTTTTATTTCCCAAAGTACCTATTCTGAAAAAAAAATAATAACTTTTTACTACACAATACATAAATAAAAATATGAATTATTAATTTTTATAGTAAATTATCGTTTATAATAAATATAAGCTTATAAATCAAAAATTGTATTTTTTTCTTCTCACCTATTAGATAGGATATAATTTTATGAGATAACATTTTTTCTTTGAAATACGGGATATCTTTCGTGTATTTCCCATCTTTGAAAAAACAATATTTATTAACTCATAAACTTTACACGCGTAAAAATTATCTTTATAAATTCAAATATTTGCACGTAATCGCACGTCTGTAGATCATAGAACGATGAACGACACGTCTGCCCCCAAAGCCCTCGAGTTGGCGAATGAACTTCTCAAAGAAAGATAGTTTAATCTGCAAGTCGGAGCGAGCGCGCTATAATAAATATGATTTAAAAGCAATAGGCGTAAGCGACAGTTGTGAAAATGTTTAATAAATCACGGCGTATTTCAAAAATAGCAAAAATTACTTATGGGGTCTATTGAGTAGCATTAAAAGAAGCATTGTGATTTTTTTCATACATATAACTTGTAAAATAACAGAAATAAACGTGTTAATAATATTTTTCGGAGCATACTTTGCGATTTATTTCTATCGAGGGAATTTCAAATAATTACCGTTTCGGCTTTTGGAACAAATAGATACTATCTTAAAGAATAACATATATTTTTTTAAGAGCTTAAAAACTTCAAAATTTTAAGGAAAGTATGTCGGAAATTGGATGAAATTCGAATAGTGGGCCCTTAATTATATTTCAGATGTGACTATACTCAACTGAAGAACGTTTTGTCCACATCTTGTAAAGATGTTGAAGCACTGAGGTAACAATAAAATCATTTACGCCCTTCACATTTATTTAGAAAGTTCTTGAAATGTAGTTATAATCAATGTTTTTATTTTGTTCCAGCTTCCACGAACAACGGGAAAGCATACCTGTTGAGAATACATATAACGACATACCTAAGGAGAATATAGATAATGGAGGAAGGTAAAATGGATTTCAGAATTTCGATTAAACTATCGTGTTGTGAAAAAAATATATACCGTTAACTTTTTTTTTTATTACAGTAAATCTGATGTACGTGTGTACTACAACAAAAAACGTAAAATTGTAAACAAGAAACCCATCGGCCGGAGAGGTCTTTCTCAAAGCATTGACAATTGGTATGTTATAGTGATTTACTTTACTAACATTTATGTATTTTATTTTACTAACGGTAAAACATAAGTTCTAAAGAGATGAATTATTAATATACAAACTATCTGCTTTATGTGAAAGAACATCCGCTTCATTCGAAAAAATTAATCTTCAGTAATACAAACATTCAAAAATTTATAATACTTTTATTGGTATCCAAATCATTATCAATATCCACTTTTATTTGTAGTTTTTCATAAATCAATTTTGCTTTTCTAGGTTGGATAAAAATGATGCAGTCGAAGGAGGAGAAGAAAGACGCATCGTCGACATTTTCTTTTTTATTAACCAGCTGCAATCCATATCGGACCATTCTCCTTTTGGATGCGGATTTCGAAATCTTATTCTTAAATCTGAGCAAAGAGTTGGTCTAATGTCCAAAATACTATTTGAATGTAACATGTGTTGCGCCAAATTTACAGTCAACACATGCGACCCAAAACCTAAACATACCATGGACGTCAATGTAGCAGCAGTATCGGGGATGACTCCTGCAGGAATTGGGCTTGCTCAACTGTCCGAGTTTTTGACGGCTGTCAACATACCCCCGATGTCCGTAAAATTTTTCCACAAGACAAATGTATTAGTGTCAAGAGAATGGGAGAAATGCGCGTTAGTCGCCATGGAAGTCGCAGCGGAACGAGAGCGTCAAGCAGCTATCGAAGAAGGTTGTCTACAGGACGGAGTGGCGGTGATTGACGTGATCGCGGATGGGTGTTGGTCGAAACGATCATATAGAACAAATTATACAGCCCTCTCCGGTGCGGCAGCAATTGTTGGCAGAAGATTTGGAGAAGTTTTATACCTCGGAGTTAAAAATAAATATTGTTGCATTTGTGCAAGAGCTGAAAACCGAGGAGTATTGCCTAAAGAACATGTTTGCTACAAAAATTACACTGGACCTTCAACTGGAATGGAAGCAGAAATTCTTGTAGAAGGGTTCAAAACTTCAGTTGAATCTCATAATTTGATATATGGGCGGCTAATAGCAGACGGAGACAGTAGTACTTATCATAAACTAGACCAGAAAACCTGCAGAAAACCTTCTTCAATAGCAGATTGACGCTCTCGCTCCACTGTGACTTCCACTGCGAGTAATGCACATTTCTTTCACTCTCTTGACATATATTTGCTTTATTATAATGTTTTTGGTACACCAGGGATAAGTCGACAGCCGTAAAAAACTCAGACAGTTGAGCAAGCCCAATTCCTTCAGTCATCCCCGATGCTGCTGCTACATTGATGTCCATGGTATTTTTAGGCTTTTGGTCGCATGTGTTGACTATAAATTTGTCGCCACATTTTACATTCAAATTTTATTTTGGACTTTAGGTCAGATCTGAGCTCAGATTTGACAATAACTTTTCCAAATCCGCGTCTAAATGGAGAATGGTCCGATATGGATTGCAGTTGGTTGATAAAAAAAGAAGGTGTCGATGGTGCATCTCTATTCTCCTTATTCCGACCGTGTCATTTGTATCCAACCTAGAAAATAAAAAGCTGCCTTAAAATGGATATCGATCTATGAAAACAATAACATTGATTTGAGTGCCAGTATAACTGTTATAGTTTTTTAATGTTTGTATTGTATTACGGTCTTCATCATATGGCACCAGCGTCAAACGTTGTTACCAGGTTGTCTCTTTTCATATAACCCACTTTCATTCATCACACCCAATTTCACGTTGAATGAACCCGATTATGTACCTGTTGTCGCTGACGTCTATTATTTATTATACCTGACGAGTTTTATTTTTATTTATTAATATTTAAACATGCTACACTACTTATGAAGATTGTCAGCAGGTACGTAGTGACAACATTTTATGCAATTGGTAAATTTTCAAAGAAGGTATATGTATAAATAAAGATGATGATAAATTACCAACTAGATCAATTGGTTAAATTAACAGAATAGTATAAATATAAATATGTAAACAGCAGTAAAAAACTTATACACTAAACAAGTACAAATGAATGGTCACATCAATAGTTTCATATATTATATAGGTAGGTATATGAAGTATTACAAACATATAATGATATTCCTTTTCCTAACAATGTCAATTCTAATTACAAATACAAGTGCTTCAATAGGGCATCAATATAAATATCTGTATCTTATAGTAATTTCCTTTTATTATATTTGACTTTCAATACAAATGGTATTATTTTTGATTGTTTTTAGTTTATTGTATTTTTTGGGTACAACATAGTTTAAGGTTCTTTCACCGTATTTATTGGTATATCTCAGAACCACCAATTCTTCATTGTATTATGTTTGTGATTAAATTACATTTGACAATTTAAACAAACAAGATTTAGAGTATTTAAAAGTATATCGTATGTTATAACCAATAAAGTTCAAAATTAAATTGTAAGTTCACATGAACTTAAACTATTAAAAATAGTAGTTACAAAAATTTCTTACCTTTGTGAATAAATAAAGCACCCTCCAAACAAAAATACAGAAGCTTTTTTGTGAGAGTAGGTACATCATTAAAAATATATGTTGGAATGTAATTTTATGATTCATACATGTTATATTACTCTCATAATTATTGAATTGTTTAAATGAATAAATAAATCATTACAAAACTGTCTTCTGATTTATATTTAAATCCTTGAGACACTAATGGCCCACACCCTGATAAAAAAGCTTAAAAATGTATAAATTATCTTCATAATACAAAATATGATAAGTATAAAAAACGTATACATCTATATAATTTATATAAATGTACAAAAGTAGATAATACATATATATTTTTTATACAATATGTCCGGGGGTTAAATGTGCAAGGAAGGTGATTCTACATGATAGTACAATTAAAAAAGACGATTTTTTGAAATTTTAACGTTTTAAGCTAGTTTTCGGATAAAAAAAATTAATTGATTGTACAGAAAAAAGTATATTGGTCTATGAAAAAATGTTTTTTTAAGGAAAAAAAAAATGAAATTTCTCCTCCTTGAAACCTCCTGAAGTTTTTGAACTTTACCCCCGGACACCCTGTTTAGATAAACTTATATATATTGATTTTATAAAGTCATATTTTTTTACAAAT
Source organism: Hesperophylax magnus (assembly GCA_026573805.1). Taxonomy (NCBI): domain Eukaryota; kingdom Metazoa; phylum Arthropoda; class Insecta; order Trichoptera; family Limnephilidae; genus Hesperophylax; species Hesperophylax magnus. The sequence continues at coordinate 1,750,781 of JAIUSX010000184.1, read as the reverse complement.
TACATATTATTATAAAATTAAAAAAATAAATAATTTATGGATTCTGAAATACCCCACAGTTTGACTTCCTTTGTATTGTGCCAGCAGAGCGGCAGCCACGTGTTGATATTATTTCACATTTGTAAAAGTAGATTTAGTTTGGAGTCGTGTTAATAGATGTCTCAAATTCAGGACATAATAATAATATAATTATTTTTCTTGAAGTGACGACAGAGACCCTATAGGCAATCTTACAAAGGTTTAAAAGTTGCCGTAGAGGCAATTCTCAAATTCTGATAGGGAAAGTGCACTCTTAAGAGAACATGAATAATTCGAACAAATAATGCAGATTAGTTGAATAGTATCAATTTTTTAACATACTCTCCGGAAGTAATATTATATCTTCAAACATAAATAAATTATAAAACAGAAATAAAAATAATAACCATGTAAAACTTTGGCTGTCATTCATCAACATACCAGTACTAGACGGTCCGGGGTTCAAAATCAACGAGTTACGATGCACAGAACTTATTGAAAAAAATCGAAGGATGTTCATAATTTCCACAATATCATCACTTACATAATTATAAAATAGATAAACAGCGTATGACGCGGGTGGCTACTTATATAGATACGAAAAAACCCGTAAAAAAGTTTTCAAAACTTTTAAGTCAAATTTCAAAAAAATTGGTTGCTGAGGGATTTATATCGGCTGTTTAATTTCATTTAAAATGCATCGGCAATTGACCATGCTCCAAAAATTATGCCGAAAGAAAGGAAAAAAAATTGAAATCGAAATGCTCAGATCGACAAAAAAAAGTAAATGATAATTTTCCCTACGAGATTCACCAGTTTCCGTTTATACCACGAATTTCCAGATACCGCGTATAGATACATATATAAATAAGGTAAAGAAGGAGAGGAAGTTCTGAGAAGGATAAAGGTGTGTCAGGAATGACGGACTTATAAATCCATCCGTCGATGAGTCAAGACTGCCCGGCAGGAATGGTCAAAGTAACTCCCTCATCCGGCCTCTCCCTATCCGACCCGCCACGCAGCTGGTAGGCAGACACATCCACGACCAAGACCTTGTCAAATCTCTCCCCCATGAACCCGGGCGTCCGTGCTAAGTCACCAAAAGAAGCGAACCACTCGGGCTGACATATGGAGAGGTACTTATTCCGGCCTCCTATTTATATCCTCTTCGGACACGTTCAATTGTTCAACCTTTAGCAGGGTGATATTACGTTGAAAGTATTTTATTTTATAAGACGTATTTACAAAAGAAGATTACTCTTTTTACCGTTCTTGCCTTACTGGGAATTAATTTTTAAATGAAAAACGTCTTTTTAATAAAAAAAAATGTGATAAAAAAGGTTAAAAAAACGAATTTCTCAGCAATATAAATGCCCGTACCTACATTATTGTATTAGAAGAATGTTAGCATAAGTTCACCTCGGTAGTACACTGTACTCATCGAACGTTGGACTTTTATTAAATTTGTTGTGTTACTAGTTTTTTAGTGCTGCTTTTTAAAAAATCGAAACAGTCTCAAAGTGTTGTGAATTTTGATGTGAAAATTAGCGAAATTGTTTAGTCGTGGTACTTATTTTAATCATTTAAAAGGCTTTTTCTTTTTAAGCCTTCGAGCTACGGAAGAAAATTACTAGCCATAAATATCATATTACATAAGAACGTTTGAGGGACAGATCTGAACAGGGCGTCCAAACATTATAAAAGTATTTTTGAATTTTTTTTACAATGCTGAGATATGTGATTTGTTTGTCATCAAAAAGATAAATAATAATTCTTCTCGGTGTGTCTCAAATATTTATATTTGATAACATGGATAAAATCCTAAAAATTGTCAAAGTAAATCATTCATAAATTGGGGGATTTTTTCCTCCACAAATTTAAAAACTATATATGTATATATTTTTTTTATTCTATAAACTTCATAAAAAGTAAGCGACAGTTTGCTAACTACTTCCATATACATAAGAAATGTATTTTCAAAATATCAGTTTCGAGTCAAAATATTTCGAGATGTTTTTCGATAAAAATAATTTTATTTAGTTTATAAGGTGGTGTTCGTTTTTAAGACAATTTAAAAATAAGAAATATATATAGCACATTTAAAATATCTCGGAAGCACTCCGAAATTCCGAACTTATATGTAAACATATTTAAAATACTGAAGGTTAAAATTCTTCCCTGTAATAAATCTGCGGGTTGAAGTGTCGGGAAACCTAACTTAGGGATGGTTAACTAAAGCTAACTAGATCAATCCTGCAATCTTAGGCATATTATCAACAGAAACAACATTATTGTTTATTGCAACATTGGATGTTGGATAAGATCATAAAATGTCTTAGGTCCCTAACGCATCGAGTGCAGTGTGTGTATCTCATTTTACGACGCTTCAGAGGAAACCGGGTGGTGTTTTTTCCATACAAACGTATTCCTCATTTCCCTCTCTGGATTTTGACACTAGAGAAAATATTTTTTTAAATAATATGAATATTGACCGCAAGCGTGTCGGTACGTTTTGATTTTTTTGATAAGTTACTTTTTATAGGAGTTATAACCCTTCAAAAATTGTTAAAATTGCCTTTTTTAACGCCATCAACAAACGTTCAGTATACAAATAAGACGATGTATTTTTAAAAAAAGCAAAACGTACAGACATAGAATGTTTTCTTCCAAAACATTTGGTAAAAAAAATCTTGGAAATCGGTTCAGTTTTGGAGTAGAAAAATGAGGACTACAAAACCTCGATTTTGACAATTTTATTTAGGTATTATCAGGCTGAGGTGCATGTGTCCCTTTCTCTCAGTATTCGGGGGTGAGGGGGGGCGGAGAGGGTTTTGTTGAATACGTATACAGTCAACGAAGTGATGTGACATGCTCAATAATTATATCGATACACTAGTCCACTAGTGTTGTCATGTCCCGAGTTATCGATGTTTTTTTTAAATTATTTTTCTGCTTGGTGACTTATCTTGAGTGTGCCAATACTTACCGAGCTTATTTACTAAAGTTATTGTGACAAATTTAATTTGTTTACGTCAAATAAATTAATGGAAAAAAATTTAAAAAAAAACACCTGTTACAGACAGACCCCGAGATGATTCCGTTCCGTATTGCCGAGTTGGATATGGAACACAAAAATTAATTAAAATATTTTTTGATAACTTTTGAAGGTTGTACTCAACATAATATTATCCCTTTATAGTTCACTTTTTTTAAGATACAACTACCGAACCAAAAAAAACTTTTATTTTTGACTAAATATATTGTTCTAGATTTTTTTTTCAAAAAAATTATATTTTACAAGAAAATGTGTGATGGTAAGTACATACACCACTGATCGTTTGATGGAATGCTGGTACAGCGTATGTTCAGTGGTACATGCATCTACCACATGTTGTTGAATCGATTATGTTATTATAATATCATATTATCCAAATGAATATTGAAATCTATGTATAAGAGGCACCATATTGTTTATTGTGCTACATATTAGGTACATACACATAACTAGTTTAGTTTTTATTTAACTTTTTTAATACGTTATATTATTACAGAAAAATGCACTTTTGGGAATACCTCCTACATCACTTGACATTTTCAATCTTCTTCAATGATTTAATATTTTTTTGTTTTTAAACGCTTTATTGTAAAAAAATTACTGTTTAACATCTACACAATGAAATTAAAACAATTTATGGTCCAGACCTTTCCCTCGCCGGTAAATTTCTTGGTATGCGACCGTCAATTATTTCTGGTAAAAGGCATTGGTGGTAGAAATTTTCTAACAGTGGAACGATTTTTTGCCAGATTTCATCGTCCCTCTCAATTTTTTCATACAGCAAACCTTTTGGACTCCACACAACAAAATAACAATAATTACGACGAGTAATATGTAACTGGCCTTGTACTTGGTAGAAGTAATTATGATTCCGTTTTAATGTTAAAGAATGGTCTTCCAATTTACAGTAATCAATTATCTTTTGTGCAATTCCCTCTTCTGGTGACATATTTGCTATACTATAAGGGCATTTAATTTCAATTATAGAATCCTCACCGATAAGGCCATCCGGACTTGCCGCTAAAAAGTTTTTGGTTTTATCGATAAATAGCCCACAAGCGGATACCTGCAAACTTGTTTTTTTTGAAAATTGCTCTATTGCTAGGCTTTCATTTTCTTTTCCATAATTTGTGGCCATAGTTCCTTTGAATTGTGAGTACAGTAAAGAGTTTAATACTCCCGTAACTGAAGTTTTTTGGCAAAGCTTATATATTTTTCCAAAGTTAGACGCCGTTATCCGCTTACGTCTTTCAATTGCCCACAGATTGTTATTGCTTTGGCCTACCGTATTCCGTTCGAGCTCTTCCTTATTCGTTGAAGATAATTCTGTGAGAAATTCCTCTTTTTTCGTTTCAAATATTTCAGGTGGCATATCTGGTTCTAATTCCAATTGACCATAATTTTCATCGGGCCCTGTAACTTTTTTTCTTTTTTCTGTCGTATTTTCATTATACTTTAGTTTTTTTTTCGACACATTTGTGTATTCTCCTTCGAACGTCGTTTTCTCTCTATAAAGTGCTTCGTGTATTTGCCGGGACTGTGGCCTTGGATTTTCCTTTATATTCTTGAATGGGTTGCCAATTCACTATTCCACGAAGCTACTGCTCCAAAACATCTTGCTTGGTAAGATCCTCTTGTAGTAAAATTTACCCTTTTTCCACCTATAAATTTGGCGATAACGTTGTTGAATTGCTCCACAGTGTTATTTGTCACGTCAATAATAAGACTTTCTGCATTTGCTATTAGAGACAATAAGAATTGTTGGATATCAGTCCATATTCCACAATCTCGAAGATTGCTTACTAAATTTGGATCATCAGTATACTTCTCCGGCTTGCAATAGTAAGATGCACAATTTTTATGATCACCAAACACATGATTTGCGGTATTTTTTATGTCCATTTTCAAATTTTTTATTTTATCACTTTGTATTGTGTTTTCTTGCTCTTTCCTGTAATTTACTGCTCCAACTACAGCTCTTCTCATGCGTAAAACGTTTGCTTCAACCCTTTTCCTTATATGAACTGGTACAAAGCCTTTAGCGTTGTTGGTTTTTTTTCCAAGTGCTTTCATTTTGTTGCAAAAATTGCGGAGTAAGTGATTTTTGCACTCTATTTTTTGTACTATAAGGTTAGGACTATATGGCATTTGTTGCATTATTTTTTTCATGATGTTGGAGTCGCCATCACCAACTAGTTTGTTAAATTTCAATCCATGCATTTCCATGCTTCTCGAGAACCCTTCTGCTATAATGTGGGCTTCCATGGCATTAGCACTGTCACGCCAGTTTATGAAGCACCTGTGCTCAGAAGCAACTATGTGTAGTTTAGTAGCTCTAGCACATATGCAGCAGTATGAGTTTCGCACTCCCAGAAATAAAACCTTTTTAGTTCGTAGTCCAACTATTCACCCTGCGCCAGATGAGGAGCTAAATCCACTTTTGTACGACCTCTTTGCCCAGGAGCCATCTGCAACCACCGTTACCAAAGGATAGCCACCCTCGTCTACGTCACCGTTTAAAATGGCTAGCCTTTTTTCTTCTTCACCGGCTGCGATCATTTCTTCTAAGGCACATTCTTCAATTGTTGGCGCTAAACATTGTTCTATGTTCGTGTAAGTCTTACAATCCATATTTGGCATATTTAAAACCCCACAAATTTCATTCCATTGTGAATACCCATTTCCTGTACACATCACTCCTTCGACGACAGCAGTATTTATAGACATTTTCCGTTTCGGGTCTTCGGAGTGTACGTATTCTATTTTCTTGCACATTTTGCACTCGAAAACATACTGGCTTAGAAGACCATTTCGTCGTTCCTTCACAAATTTTAAATCGGAAAATGTGCAGTTGGTGTGTTCGTGCTTTATATTTGATATCTCCTTTTTTTATTTTTCCAGCAACCTGTATACACGCACCCACAAGTCTCATTTACTTGTGCGTGTGCAGAAGATGAGCTCGGAGCAGGCAGTCACATGTATATAACTACGCACAAGTCGCGATGTGACTGAGGTTATGAGCGAACAGCAGGCGCTCTAGTTGCGAGTTGCGACGTGACTTTTTATGTGAATACCGCACAAGAGTCCGAACTGCTCCCGTCTGGAGCCAGTGAGACTGTGGATTCCCCAATTGGCGACTTAATTGGACTAGTATTACAAAACCCTGTAAGCTGATAGCTGATTTGGCCGTAACTAAGTCGCCGCGTGTATCATTATTTCTCCAGACAATTATTTTATATTATATTTAATTAATATTCTTTTTAATGAATATTATTTTTAATATTGTGAAACAACATAAATTAATTAAAATCAATTTACTTGCGCACGCCGTGATTTGAATCCGAGACCTCCGGACTCGAAGTCGAGAGCCTTACCCCTCAACCACGGAGGCAAAATAAATGTATGTACGTACATATTTGTAGTAAATAATAATAATAATAAAGTTAAGTACAATACAATATTATAATGTAGACCTCGCTATTTTATTACGAATATGTACCTAGGCACCTACTTAATTTTTGGGATAAATGAATAACAGTAAATGAAATAATAAGAACTGATCGCGATAATAAGTCGCTATCGGGCGCGGCGCGACGATTCGTGCTTGCACCTGCAGCCACGCACACACACGCATTGGGGTTCACCAATACACCGATAGCGTTTTTGTTGTCCCCGCTGAGATGAACGAAATAGAAATAATTTTTACAAATACCTATCGTTAAAATTTCTCGGCGCTCCTGCGCGCCCTTAATCGTGTACATACAAATGCTCCTGCACGTCTTTACCATGCGTATTATACGTCGTTACGCCGAGCGTAATCAAAACCTCCTACGCCGGAACACTGAATCAAATCAGCCCCTTAACTTGTATGGAAACCTCCAAAAAATGTATTTTTATTTATTTTTTAAGTTTCCCTAAAAATTTTTAATGTTTTAATACATTAGAATAAGTTGAAAAATTAAATTAAAGGTATTTTTTTTGTAAAATCCCATACAAGTTGAATGTGAGTTGGCTGCTTTGAATGAGTATTCCGGCCCTGTAATCTAGGAGGTTATACATATATATACTAGCGTGTGTCGCTCTCCATAGAGAGAAAAAAAATTGCCTAATTTTTAAACGCCTGGGGTCTCAAAAGTTGCGTATGATCTGTAGCTATTCGAAAACGTAAAAATAAACGAAATTGGGGTTTACTATTAGCTCGCTAAAATGGCCGGAAGTTTTGAAAAAAAAATGATTTCGTGATTTGGGAAAAAAATAAAACAATTGGTCCATATTTTATATTTTGTAGCACACTTAATTTTATTTCCATAACTGCAGTACAAAGAACGAAAAATAAATATTTTTTTAAACATATGTGATGTGTTTGTTAAAAATATAAAAGGGGAAAATAACACTTTTTATGGTTAAATTCAAGATACTAAACAATAACGTACAACAACATTTTTGACCAAAATACAACGAATAAAAAATAATTAATGCTCAAAATGGAATGATAACATATTGTTAAAACAGTAATTACTTAAAATCTTGCATAGAATTAAAATTTGGCATTATGTTTCTTGAATGTTGCTTGGCGTAAATATAACCTTTTCTAGCATTGTAACCAGCAACAGAAGAAGACGCCTCTGTGGTCAACTTCACACACCTTTCCACTGATTGTGTGTGGCAAGGAAATTTAGGAAAATCGAACCTTTTTACATTTCCTTCATCACACAATGTAAGTAATTTGTCCGTTTTTACGTTGCTCAGGAGTGGAGGTTCTGTCAGAATTAAATCTGTGGCCTGCCAGTTAATTAATTCTATGTAGCTATTGCAGTTGAAATTAATTTTTGGAATTATGAACTCTCTCACTCTTGAAGTTTGAAGGGCCCTATATTTAATGATCCATCTACAACCTAGCTCCCTTATACATTTATTGTCATCGGTTAACATTGATAGAATAATGTTTTCCGGGTGTGCAAAATATGCGTTCCTCTGAATCACGGGGTCGACAATAGCTTTCAATTCTCCTGAAAGATATCTGGAAATGCTAACCATTTTCCATAGATTACGGGCTCCATCTATACAAGAACTATTGCACTTTATGGTAAACCATGTTGGAGCATATACTCTCACAATAAAGGTGGCCAATATCTGCAAATTTTCTGTTGAGTTTTCCGTTGCAACATATAGCCGTAATATTCTGTTTGCAGTTGTTAGCCACCTGGCATGAGACATTTTCCCTGGTTGTTTCCTTGCCAAATCTACAGTTATCATACCTTTTGACACAGCCAGACACATATTATATAAATAATTTTGGTCCGTGCTTAATTTTTCTGTTATATTTTCCGGTTATGCTTGAATGGGAACAAACCGAATAATTTTAACGTTCTCACAACGAACTGCAACAATTTTCTCCATTTGACGATTTTCCTCTTCCAAAAGAGAACATATGGCATTTTCGCTGTCTTTAGCAGTACCAGATGATGGCGTAGCGTGTCCGAGATACACTGATCCTGGTTCCTGCACAAGCGTTATGTGTTCTTCAACTTTTATTCGTCGATAATTTTTTTTCCTTTCTTGATAATAAACATTGTTTTGTCCTTGCGCCCATCGAAAAATAAACCTTCGATATTTGTCAATTTACGGCTATTTAATAACATATCTCTAGTTTGCTTTCTAGCTCTTCGTAATCTACTATGATCTATAACGAAAGATGGACCAGCTTCATTTACATCTTTTAAAACCGCAGAAGCAATGGCAGCTGCTGCTCTGTGTGATACGCCGTATCGATCACAAATTTGAGATAACTTCGTCAAGGGATTCTTCATCTTCGAATATTGTATATTTCGAGGAGATAATGTATCATGAGCCACTGCAGATTGATGATCATCACTTAGCGCTGGTTCCTCATCAGAATCTGAAAAACTGTTGGAAAGAAGCGGAAGAAGAGTAGATGGTTTTTCTAAAGGTCGTGACTTATTCGGATTTACAATCCTTTGCGCCCTTGTATATTTTTTACGAAGTTTTTGCGTAGTGTTGAAATCGATATTCCCTATAATCAATAATCTTTGACTACGTTGATAAGTCCAATAATTGAAAATTAAAGCAAACTAAATGGCAATGGAAAACGTTTTAGTGGATTTTTATCATTTTTTTGTTAGTTTCGGTATTCTTGTAGATTTACTTGCATTAATAAAATTGATTTTTTTATTTAATTTTTGTCAACTATACGCAGTTTTTAATAATAAACAAACGTTAAAAGGTAAAATTATTGTGAAGAAAATATTAATTACCATTAGTTAAAAATACATGTTTTAGGTTTTTTTTCTGTTTTTCAATGCATTTTAGCGAGCTAATAACCATTTTTAAAAAAATAATTTTAAATGTAGTTCTCATTTTCTTTGTAAGACGCAACTTTTGAGACATCAGGCGTTTCTGAATTCAAAAGTTGAAATAATTGACACACCCTAATATATACGGGTGACCGGATAAATCATCACAATGATAATTCATCACATCTTTAAGTTATATAAAGTCATGGAAAGTGATGAAACAAAAACTTTATTAACTGGGTTAATTAGGTTAGGTTAGGTTAAAAAAAATGTCATCGTTTCTAATGACTTTATATCACTTTTTAAAAGTGTGTTGAATTGTCACTGTGTTGAGTTATCATGGAACCAAATGTGTATTAAATTTATGTTTGTTTATAAGCGCCCTTGATTTTCACGAAAACGGCGCTTTATCCATAGCCAAATATTATTGTATATATTTATTTATAAAGATAATTTAAAAAAAAAGAAAAATTATATTTATTGTGTAGGCAGAGGACAAGATTTAAGGCGAAGCTTAATGCTAAATCACTATTTTGATTAATCTTCATAACGATTTGGTGTACATTATGAATACCAAAAAATTTGTTTAATTTAAGATAAATTGAAGGTTTTCTTATCGTTTCGCTTGAGTAGAACACAAATAAAAAAATAAATTACTCAATTAAAAATCAAATGTAAACTACTAAAAAAAATATTTTCTTTATAGAAATGTATAAACTCGTAAAGGAAACAACTTTTTAAAAATACAGTATTATAGCTAAGATTATATGTGACAGTTTCACTTGATTAACTTTTTTGCTTTCTTATAAAATTATTTACAAAATAAATAAAAACCAGTTTTGTGCTTGAAATCGAACGTTTCTAGTCTCCGTTTGTCAAGCGATTTTAATGTCTATTACCTACAGTATAAGGTATACCAAGAATATACACTTTTTTGGCTTGTAGCTTCCTCTTAACGACAGATCGTTTAAAGTTCCCACAAGGAGTCCTTACGAGCGCCACCAGAACTAACTCGTCTTTACCGGGGAACATCTCCTCAAATAAACCGACCGGCCAATAAAATGAAACTCGATTCTTATAAGTTTATGTAATAGATCTAACAAGTCTACATAAAATAAGCGCAGTACATAATTCTATACGAGCGAGCGTCACTATGAGTGATATATTACATAGTATATTATACCTTGGACTAGACTAGAACATATCAAATTCATCATAGCTTTTCCACTCTTATCTGTGACATGAAGATATACTACTCAGGCTTTCATACTAGTGTGTGCAAAAGCGATAATATTTATCGTGCAGTCATTATTTACCCTTAAATATCAAGGTAAATTTTAATTAGAAAGCATATATAATTCAACACTTTATCATCCTATCCGACAACAACAGCTCTTGTAAAAGTAAAATTACCGCAGCCACCAAACCTAATACATCGAATAAATAGACTCCTGTGGAAAAATTGTTCTTTTACATATAGTTTTCTCCACCATGTGACATATCATAAATTGAAAAATCAGATATCGAATCCCATTTTAAGCCTAAAATGATACAATTATCCGATAAATCTATAGTTGCACGGTGCGACTCTGCCAACTGTGCGAGCAAATTGGCAGAATTAATCGATGACCATTCAACCAATTAATATCCTTCAAACTACACATCGCCATTAATTGAGAAGACAAAGTGACGCCTTCACTTATAGTATTTACCGAAAACATGAAATCGTCCATATTTAAATAATTAATTGCAACCTTCGCGGCTTTCGGATAACAATTTTTCCCATCGTTCGCTAGCTGTCTTTTAGTTCGCATCAACAGTTCAAACCAAACGCGAGTGAATTAAATTGATGAAATCTAATTTGAAGAAAAGATGAAGATCTTAGTCTAATCCAGGTCTTCCCTAACTGTGAGTCGCGACGCCCCGGGGCGCCGCGGGATCATCCCAGCGGCGCACAGTGGCTTAAATTTGAGCACTGGCGCGACATTGACCCCAGATCGGCATGTTCTCGAAATGATTTTTTTTTTACCAATATGTTCTCAATTAATCACTGACATTAAAAAAACCATTGAAAATAACATCCGAAGCTTACTTACTCGGTAATTACGCACAGAACTGAGATGTTCGGGCGCGCAACTATGCTGCTGTATCTAGGCGAGTTTGAAGGCGTGCGAAATCAGGTTGTTTGTGTACTTATTTTACAAAAAAAGTATTTTTAAAAATCACTTGAGATATTCTTTAAGATACGTGATTTATTTAAATAACTGAAAAAAATATTTTTTTCATAAATTATAACTGTTGCCTTGGTTCAAAGTTTACCTTTTTTTCCAATTTTTTGCCTTTAATGGAGTAGGAATAAAAATCTTCACGAGTCTTCACGCTAATTTTAGATAAGATATTATTGCTGTGTCTTTTTTGTACACGGACAAAAAAAATCACCACCAACTTTAGCCAGCCACTCCAGTAATTGCATTTTTAAGAAATGATTGTACTAATTTTCGTCAATTTTATTTCAGAATCCAATCTTTAACTCCTATATGTGAATCAAAGATCATCTTAATGTAATATCCTCATACAAAAACTACTTAATTAAAACTGTATGTCAGCGCTTCTCTGATTGACTATAACCAAATACAGTTTTAAAGCATTAATTTATCCGGAATTTATTGTAAATGAATTGTTTATATATACATATTATTGTATTGTATTTATAATAACTATTTCTTTTGTTCTCTTTTATGTATTTTATATTTATTTTTTTTTTTATCTATGTATATTCTGTATTTATAATATGTAAAACAATTTTTATTCTTTTGTAAAAGCCGCTATAATCGGCGTTAATAAATAAATAAATAAATATTTTGTTCTGCGTACGATCAAAAATAAATTTGAAAGTAATTAACCACTAAAAATATTGCTGTTATTTACATACAGAACGTAATTACGTTGGTTTATTAATATATTTGAAAGCAGAAAACAGATATAAAAGAAGGAATTTCCCTCTTATTATTTAGTTGTATTTGAAGGTGTGCCGAGTTAAGTTCTTAATGTGTTTACCGTTGATTCAAAGTGAAAATTTAACCATGGATAATTTTCTTCAAGGTAAGTTATTTACAATGTATATTATTATTTATATTTAAATACTTGCTCGAAGTTATAAAGCCATATTTTTAATGCAGTTTATATTTCATTCGGTAAATCTTAAAGACTTTTTAACTGTTTCATCAGTTTAAGAAGTCATAATCAAAATAGTTTTGACCGAATGTATAATGGAAAAAAATGTAAATTATTGAAAAAAATATCAAAGACGATCAACCTTAATTAGATTTATTTATCTTTTCAGAAAGCCGCGCTATCTCACGAAGTGAACTGTTTGACATCATCCGGGAGGAGGGGTTCTCTATTGCAAGACCATCTCAAGTATAGACATATGAATATTAGTAGACCTGCCCTAAGTGAAAGCGTATTATCCCCACTCCCCATACCGGTTCCATTGGAACCGGCTGTGCTCGCGTATGGCCTCAAGTGAAATTTGAAAACGTGACGTCATCATTCTTGTGCGAACTATGGTCGAGGCATCATCGGTTCATTTTACGAAATAACACGGCAAAATGTTGACTTTTGCTATGAAAACTTGTAAAAATAGATGTGAAAAAGAGAATAAACCCAATTGTCGTATTACATTCCATATATAAGCATTATTTTACTTTATTTTAAGGATATTCACATCGTATAATATGGATCAGTTGTAGAAACATGTCTGGACGCGAAACACAAAGCTGGTTGGTTGCTGGGAAGTAAATTATGAACATTTATAAAAGTGTCTTAACTAAATACGTAAACGAAATATTCGACTCTGAAAATAGAACCGAATTTTTTTGCCGAATTTGGACTTCGCAAATTTGTTCATAACGTGGCGAATAATTTGCGCTCCCATGTAAAAATTTCTATTCATTCAAAAGCAATTTTTACTTTTAAGAAGTAAATGGTGATATTATAATGCGAGATGCCTATTTACTGTCAGATTGATTTATTGACGAATCACAGTCAGCTTAACCCCCTTCGTTCTTCAACAGTTGATTTTACCCCTCGCCATTATCTTCTCGTCTATTAATTCCTATGTCTGTGATCTCAAGCAATGATTATACTATTAAATAAGTACGTTTGTGAAAAAGTGAGAATTTTCTGTGAATGTGATGTACGTGAAGTTTTCTTCAAAAGAATTAATGTCTTTGCCATGAATTTATCAACGCGGTGGAAATTGATTCATTATGTTGCGAAACGCTTTTTAATCAAATGTAAGATAACGTTAATCACCTAAACAGTTTACCCAAATAATTATAAACATAGGGTTACTACTGGAAATCACATTTTGTATTTATGTTAATTTATAATAAATATTTAGTTTTCAATATATAATTTATCTGTTTTTTCGAAAGAATTATAATCCATAAAATTATTTAGTTTTCAATGTATTTTTATTATCTGTTTTATAAATAATTATAATCTGTAAAATAATTATTTCAAAATTTTTTAAAAGTATTTTTATTATATATTTTCTTAAAGAATTATAAACTATAAAATACAAACTTAGCGCCCAAGTTATACGCTACTTTTTATAAAAGCATTAAAATCACTATCAACATTTCAACCAATAAGAATTAACAAAAAATAAGTTGTATTTCTTATTAATACTTAAAAAAAACATTAATGATGCCAAATGGTCGAACGCCGAGAGCGATGTCGCGCCAAATCATCAAAATTGGCCACTGTGCGGCGTCGCAATCTTTATAGCGTCTTCCACACGCACACTTCGGAGCGACTGAGTCCCGCGCCACTTCAGGCCGCGCAGAAAAGTCTCACTCTCAATTGCTTTTTTTTCTTTTTTGTTTGCTTCCATTTTTGTTTTTATGTTGTGTTCTTTATTTTCCAATAAAAAAATTAGATACTATTTGAATTTTTTCTGACAAATTGTTATTAGGTAACGTACCCATACTACGTGACCCGTTCAGGGGGGCTTCAAAATACTACGCTTGGTACAAATGAGCGGCGGGGGGCTTAGATTTTTAGTCACCGGGGGGGGGGGGGGGGCGTCGCAAAAATACGGCAACTTCCCAAGGGCGTCACAGTTGAAAAAAGTTTGGGAAGCCCTGGTCTAATCTATTTTGTTTTATATTAACAATGGCTTTCCGTTACCATTTATACGTAAATACATTTGCTTAGCATATATCACGTTATAGCGAATAATCGAAAGATAATTGAAAGTGTAAATAAATTATATTGGAAGTTTGGACCAGTATACAAAACATTAAGTGAAAATCCTGAAATGGTCATTGTACTGCATGTTATGTACTTTGTAATTTATCTTATACAACACGAGTTTTAGTTGTTGCTCTATCTTTACGATTTACTGCGTGATGAGGAATGAAATATATCCTTATCCATATTATAATATATCCTTATCCATATTATAATATATCCTTATCCATAGTATAATATATCCTTATCCATATTATAATATATCCTTATTCATATTATAATATATCCTTATCCATATTATAATATATCCTTATCCATATTATAATATATCCTTATCCATATTATAATATATTCTTATCCATAGTAGTTGCGCGTGAGGTTTTAAAATTGAATTTCCTAAAATGTGTACCCTTCCCCCCCCCCCCCCCTTTGCCCCTTGTCCCCTTTCCTTGACCCGGGCCCAAATCAAGGAGCATTGTTATCGTTGCATCTTACCGCGAACATTCGTGTCATCTTGAATACCCGCATATGTTGAACTCGGCTGTGATTATTTTGGAGCTCACATCGTCCAGTGAAACGTTTATACCCGCAGCAGTGAATGTCACTGTTTTGTTTTGTGTTGAGTGAGCGAATGTTAAAAGGGAATTGCCCTTAATTTTATGCAAGCTGATAAGTGAAAAGGAACCAGCGGCTAAGGAGAAAGAGACCAGGGTAAGTCTTTGGCCTTTCCCACTCATTTTCCTCTTGCAAACACTAAGGCAAATTGAATTCGTTTTTGTTTGTCTTAGTCTTTATCGCACCACCGCATCCAACCCCGCACAATTGCGAACGAAGGATTTGCGCACCACCATCAAATTGGTCCCATTTCGAACCGGATTATATTGTATTACTTTCGTTCGCAATTGCAATCTATAATCTATATTTGTACCTAAGTCATGGCATTTGCATTATAAATGGGTTAAAATTTAGTCTGTTAAATAGCTATATTAAAAACGGATTACATTTAATTCCTCGTTGCAAATTATAGGTTGACAATAATTTAATCGTGTAAGTAGGTACCTGGTTTAACGCAAGGAATCGTATTGTCTAAGTAGGTACTTGTATTCAATACTCAATTCTAATAATACGAGTACATACTTCGCTAGCGTTAAGTAGGTAGCCCGATGTATTTACGGCCACTATAATAACAGTTGGTAAACAAGAAATAATAATTAAGTTGTTATTGAGTTTAATTTGGAAACACTTCTCAGAAGAATTGTTTACTTTAATCAATTACGCTAGCATTAATTAAATTATAGCGTTATTTAAATTATAATTAATTATTTGGGTTAATTATTTATTGCTAAAATTATGACTACTAAAGAAAAAAAGTTGAAATTACTGACGTCTCAACGAGATGCGTTAGATGCACGTCTTACTAAGTTATTTGAACTATCAAATAAAATTTCCGACCTCAGTATTCTAGAGGAGTTTCTTTCGTTAGTTGAAACTCCAGACTTGACTAGAAGTAAGTATGAGGACATATCTCAACAAATAAATGTATTAAATTTGGAAATCGATTCAAACTTTGAACCTGATTTTGAAAGATGGTTCAAGTTCGACGATATGTACGGACATATCAAAAGAAAAATATCATTAAATCGGGAAAACACTTCACGGGTGGCTAGTGAACCGAAAAAATGTAGTGTAAAACTCCCACCGATTGAATTGGCATATTTCGATGGGGAAATAAAAAATTGGCCCATATTTTATTCAAGTTTTATTAACACCGTACACAATAATGATACACTTTCGAATTCAGAAAAGTTATATTATTTGTTGGGAAAAATCAATAACCGTGTTAAATCAACGTTTGCCGGGATCATTTTATCGCCGGAAAATTACGAAATTATTTTTAACTCGTTGACAAAAGAGTAATATCTTCTGCATACATCGATCAAATTTTGGATTTTAAATCCTTTGCTGTTGCCAATATTAATAATCTGGAATCCTTCATTGATCATTTTGCGTCGGCTGTGGCAGCCGTTAAAAATGTAAATTTAAATAATTTGTGTGACTTTATTTGCTTACACATTGCATTGAAAAAACTGGATATGGACTCGGTGAAAGGATTCGAAACATACAATCGGGAAAATGAATTCCCCTCGTTTGAAAACTTGGTGAAATTTGTGCGGGAACAAGTTAAGATCTTGCAAAGAACCGGTTCTTCGAGGAAAATCGTCGGCCTATTAAATTTTTACTTTGCAATAATCAATCGCACGGAAATTTGTTTAAATGTTCAGAATTTAAAAAATTGAATGTAAGGGAATGGTTCAATTTTATCAAAAGCAAGGGATTCTGTTTTAGATGCCTTAGTGATAGACATAAGGCTAGGGCTTGCAATTCAAATCAAAATTGTCATAAGTGTAATGACAAGTTTCATCATACAATGTTACATTTTGAAGAACAGGGTGCATCACACAAGGGGCAGTCAGAGTCTCAAAATGCCCAAAGAATTGAAAATCAGAAAGCTGATCAATCGAATGATCCCAAACAGGGCTGCTCCAATTCTGATGTAGCTTTGTGTACTTTTTCAACTGTTCGATCTCATAATCTAAAGACTCATTGTACTGTATTGCTGGCTACCGCACGAGTTTATTGGACAGCGCATCTCAGAGCAATTTCATTACTAGAAAATTAGGATTTTTTGAATATCAACGCCCGTCTTGTTCCACCGTTAAGGGTATTGGAGGATCGTCTAAGCCCATTACAGGCTCCATACAGACCGAAATTTACTCTCGTTTCAATCGAGCAATAAATTATAACATTACTTCATTGATAGTGAATAAAGTTACAGAGCGCTTACCTACCGCCAAAGTTGATGTACCTTCATTGTCATATTTGAATGACTCACCGTTGGCGGATGAGTCATGTGGAGAACCAGGAGAAATTGACATGTTGCTAGGAGCCCAGCTCTTCCCGCATCTCCTGGTGTCAAAAAGGGTTCAAGACCCTTTTCAGAGGCATAATCTGCATGCTTTAGAAACAGTTCTAGGATAGGTTATTTTGGAATCAGCACCAACTCGGGTTGAGGATAATGTTAGCGTATCTTGTTGTGCCATGCTAAAGGAACCAGATGATATTTGTCTCAAAAGATTTTGGGAATTAGAAGAGGTAAACGTACCGTCTATTAAAAGTCCTGAAGATCGTGAATGTGGGGAAATATATCAAAGAACAACCACAAGAGATCCTGAAAATGTAAGATATATAGTAGCTTTGCCATTTAAAGGGGATGTTTCAACCCTTGGGGATTCATTTGCAATGGCAAAGAAACGTTTTTTATGGCTTGAACGTAAATTGGAAGCCTCTCCAAAATTAAGAGAAGCTTATAATAATATTATCAATGAATATTTAGAGAAGGATTGTTTGACTCTCAGCACTCCAAATAAAGGAAATGAGATGCCTTCATACATAATTCCGCACCATGGAGTTGTACGAGAGGATAAAATCACGACCAGTTTGAGAATAGTCCTGGACGCTAGTGCAAAAACAAGCACTTCCGTGTCATTGAATAATATTTTATATAGTGGGGAAAATTTACAGGGAAATTTATTTAATATAATAATGAATTTTCGTGTATTCCCAATAGCTCTCTCAGCTGATATACGCAAAATATTTTTGTGTATAGGAGTGAAAGATAGTGATCGGAGATATCAACGAATCTTGTATCGCTTCTCGCCCAACGAAGATATTAAAACTTATGAGTTTAACCGCGTTTGTTTTGGTCTTACATCCAGCCCATTTCAAGCTTTACGCACTATCGGGCAATTGGCCTCCGATGAAGGAGAAGCTTTTCCTGAGGCAAAGAAAATTATTGAAGAATTTTTATATAGGGATGATTTTGTATATAGCATGGAAACTGAAGAGGGTGCAAAGGAAACGTCCTCTCAGTTAATCGCATTATTGAAGACTGGCCAATTTGACCTTGTCAAGTGGACCAGCAATTCGCAAGATGTTCTGGAATCTATTCCAGATTCGCATCGCTTATCAGCGATAAAGGAATTTGATGAAGTGAGTTATTCTCGTTCGTCACTTCTACACCTAAAACAGGTTGTACAAAACGAAATATATTGTCTTGTGTCGCAAAAATATGGGATATTATGGGCTTCATCGCGCCTGTCGTTTTATATGCCAAGCTTTTAATTAAGCAATTGTGGCTACACAAATGCGATTGGGATGATGAGCCTCCCGACGATATTGTAAGAATATGGACGCAATTCTGTGAGGAACTTTCCTCACTGAATAGAATACAAATTCCGCGCCATACTGGCATCACGTCCAGTAGCATCGTAACCATTGTTGGTTTCGCAGATGCCAGCGAAAAGGCATATGGAGGTATAGTGTATTTCCATGTCCAAAATCATGAAGCAATTTCAGTACATGTTGCTTGTGCAAAATCGAAGGTTTCTCCTGTGAAAATTGTTTCTTTCGTACGATTAGAACTTTGCGCTGCATTAATACTTGCAAAATTAATGCATAACGTAGTAGAAACCTTAGAAAAACGCTTTAAAATTGAAAATATATACTTACGCATTTACTGATTCCACTGTAGCACTTTGTTGGATTCGGTCTTCTCCGCACCGTTGGGGGACATTCGTGGCTAATAGAGTTGCTAGAATTCAGTCTGAATTATCGGCTACCTGTTTTAATCATATCGCAGGTACAGATAATCCCGCTGATTGTCTGTCACGAGGGCTTACCCCCAATCAGATTTTAGATCGCCCGCTATGGTTTCATGGCCCACCGTGGATGAAATTTAGGCCTGAACGGTTTGGTGACAGAACCACCCGAACAGAAGTCTATTTCGTTAGTAATGACTTCTGGTTTAGAAGAATATGATATTCTAACCCTGTCAAAGCGCTTTTCCTCGTGGAATAAATTATTACGATGTTTGGTTTACGTATTTCGTTTTCTTAAGGCGTTGCCATATCGAAAATATATAAGTGGGTCAGATTTAGAGTTCGTTGAGCTTAAGATATTGCGCGAAATACAACGAGCGTACTTTCCCGGGGAATTGATAAATTATTAAGTAGTTTAGTAACATTAGGTTTAGTCAATGTAGATTAGGAAATTTAGGATAGCTGTAGGTTATGTTAATTTGTTTATATGATAAATGCCATGACAATGAGGTTTTAAAAGGGGTGATTTCGCACCCTTTCAAGGCGGGGGGGATAGTTGCGCGTGAGGTTTTACAATTGAATTGCCTTAAAATGTGTACCCTTCGCCAGTTTCGCTACCCTTCGCTAGTTTCCTGCTCGTATTACTTGTGTTTTTGTACACTTTTCACTTACATGGTAAAGATTCCCACTTTATTTGAATGTGTTTGCTAGGGCAAATTCAGACATAGGTCCGTACAGTCGTATATATTTGTAGACGCCTTCTTCACATACGTCGTTAAAGATTCCGACCATATTTTAGGGTATTAAAGGTTGCAACTGAACTACAAATGAGGAGCACGCCTTTAAATATGTTCTGTGTTGTATTGCGCTGTGTTACATTTAAAACAGAAGTTTAATTTAATCTTATTGTTTTGCAGAAATTACACAAAATGTCCAACGATTCCATGTTTGAAAGCAACTATGAAATCCTAGACAAAAA
Source organism: Hesperophylax magnus (assembly GCA_026573805.1). Lineage (NCBI taxonomy): Eukaryota > Metazoa > Arthropoda > Insecta > Trichoptera > Limnephilidae > Hesperophylax > Hesperophylax magnus. The sequence continues at coordinate 1,730,498 of JAIUSX010000184.1, read as the reverse complement.
CATGAAGACCACCAAAGCAGTAGCGAATGACGAACCGAACTTTATCATTAATAGTAAACGCGATGAAGGAATACCAGGAGTGCAAAGGGCCAGAGGGACAGACCTTGGGCAAGGGATCCCGAGCCTGTTGCCGGGGAGCGTCAGAGATTTCTACTCCGGGACCAGCGTGTTTCTGACTGGAGGCACCGGGTTCCTGGGAAAGGCCATCCTGGAGAAACTGCTAAGGTCCTGCGAAGAGATTAAGACTATTTACGTTTTGCTCAGGCAGAAGAGGGGACAGGACATGCAGCAGCGACACAAGGCGCTCTTGGAAAGTGAGGTAATTAAAAACAATATAAATAGTATTCGAACAATACTAATCGCAAGTGCACCCCAATAGTGGGGTGCACTTGCGATTAGTGTAAATAATACACAAATAACTATTGACTCTCATCGCAAGTGCAACCCATTATTGAATTTGGCAACCACCTCCGGTCTGGAGCGTTAAGATACTTGAAAAAAGCCCTAGACTATGCAATCTTTAGAGCACAGGCGTCAGGTGGGAATGCTGTCCATTTTCTACCGGTATTTCAAGATGCCCTTCGGCATCGGTGCCAGTCAGAAAACACGCCAAACGTGCGCCCAACATTTATACGCGGTTTACATTTTACACGTGAGAACGGGTCGTTTTTAAGACTTGCTTTTGAGTTCCACAGCTAGGTTGTGGAATGATTCGCCGGCCTCTGTGTTTGCTTCCTCATATAACATCGGTTTCTTCAAGACCCATGTTCACTCTTTTCTCTCCCCCAAAAGATACTCCACACAGTATCCCCAAAGACAACATAGGACATGAGAGAAATTATTTTCCTCAAGGTCTACTGTGTGGGGTAAATGTAAAACAAAACCAAAATCACACATATATTTCAGATTTCGCCTGTTTGCGGGGCAACCGTATTGCCAATGACGCTATGGAATTCATCATATGGTCATTTCAAAACGTGCTGCTGATATAGACAATTATTATTAGGAATGATAAGTACAACAGCTCTCTGCCAATTCCTGTTGAGGAAATCCGTGTTTGTTTAGTGGGTTTTATATTGAACATTTCTGCCCCCCAGATAAATGTAATTGTTTTTTTTAGGTTTGAATGGCAAAAATATGAAACAATTTTGATGATGTCATAGGGTGTCGTATTGTGATTGGAAACACAGTCATCCGGCAGAATTGAGTAGAAGCCTCTGTTTTTACCAATTAACAGTACCCTTTCCGTAGCTAACGGACTGCTTGCCAAATCTTATCACTTTTTCTTGTCTTGTCTTCCCACTTCTGACCACGTTCAATGAGATTGAATGAAAAAAATACGAATAAATCTTGTTTCCTTTTTATTTATGAAAATCATTAGTGTGTTCGTTTGATTTAGGTTTTCGACATAATCCGCAGAGAGTGGCCCGAGAGGCTGAGCAAGATAAAGCCGGTGTACGGAGACGTGTCCCTACCAGAGCTGGGTCTCAGCCCCGCCGACCACATGCAGCTGGTGGAGGAGGTCAACATTGTGATACACTCCGCGGCCACTGTAAGGTTCGACGAGCCCCTCACCGAGGCTCTTACCCTCAACACCCTGGGCTCCAAGAGGATTATAGACCTTTGCCACAAAATCAAAAACATAAAGGTGAGAATGATTTGTCGGTCTCTGCATTTGTCACTCCCTCCTACAGCATTGTCTTTTCAAGGCCCAAGGTTCACTCTCTCCTTTCCCCAAACAAACCCTTCACATAGCATCACTAAAGGTCCACAGTTTAACATTGCACAGCTTTTTATGTCTATATTTTTATCAAAGCTACAGTTTTAAGAACCATGTCGTTTTCAATGAGAGCTAAAGAATCTGAATATCGAAAACATTTCAAAATAAATATTGAATTTGTTTCCAGAGCATCGTGCACGTGTCCACCGCCTACAGCAACTCGGATACGAACGTTGAGATTTTGGAAAAGTTCTATCCGGTGAACTTCGACCCCGACTTCTTAGTGCAGTGCTCCACCAACCTCTCCCAGGAGGTGCTGGACGTCATCACTCCGCAGATCAGGGTACGTTATAGACACTCATCTGTCTTGCAGAACAAAAAGTAACGGACGCAATAGTTTACCGCTAAAGACCAAAGCGAGGACTTGAAACTTCTGTAACAAAGTATTGTATCATACGTATCAAGAATTATGCCAGATGATTTCGTCCAAGTTGTGTCCGACCCCTATCGTATACAGTTTAGGTACAGACTTATACCTGTCTCGTACATCTCTAGGTTTATGCGAATAAATATTTTTTTTTCTTTTCAGGGGCACCACGCCAATACATATACCCTCACAAAGGCACTAGCGGAACAAATAATATTGAAAAATGGAGTGGATCTGCCAATTTGTATTCTCAGGCCTTCCATTAGTAAGTGCATACAAATAAATCATTTCAGAATTTTTATATTACAGTCACAGCATGAAGAATATAACACATCGTACGAGAGCTTCATAGAAATCTTTCTTTTTTTTCTTTCCAGTTACTGCTGCTTACCAAGAACCGTTTCCCGGCTGGGTAGACAATATCTCTGGCCCTACAGGTAAAATTTACATTATTGTATTTTATGTAGTTTAAGGCTGGAAATATGGCGACCCATATGTCGGTCGCTTGCTATGATATGTAGGTGAATAAACGAAGAGCTATAGTGCCACGCGATGCTTAAGAAAGCTGGTTGGATAGTCTTTGGGATGTTTTTAATTATTAAATTTGATGTATGATTATTTAAATATAGAATTTTTCTTCACTTCTCATTGTCACCTCTCATTATGCTTATCCTGACGAAGATACCATTGGTTTGGAAACATGTCGATCCTTTTGATTGAGCAGTGGTGCTTACTAAGTATTTTATTTTCATATTATTAAAATGACGTACTGAAGAATGAAATTATTAATATATTACATGGTGTTTGTGAAAGTGGGTTTTTGTTGTTGAGTTTAGTACTAAAGCATAGGAAGCTTTTTTACCCAAATTTGTACTTGTTAGATATGTCTTTGACGAGTGTTTCTAGTTTTCTAGTGTTTTTAATATACATATTGGTTGTTATGTCTTACTTTTTGTATTTATGAATATAAAATATCATGGAACTGCTCAAATGTCCTAACTCGAAATAACAAAATGGTGCTGATCGTCTTATTGATAATCATGAAATAATGAAACAAATACGTAAAAAAGTGCATGTAAAAATAAAAAGACGAAAACAAGATATGGAGTTATGTAATAAGACTATAAGTAAAATATTTAGTTAAAATAGTTTAAAATTTGGGGATACATTTTACGACTATCGTGAAAATGGCAAGGTGACGTGAATGTTTTATGTTTAGTGCAGGCAACTCAATGCCTGGAAGTTGATTTGTAAACAAATAAATAAATTTGGACACAAAAAACTAAATTTCCAGCATTTGCATTAAGGTATTTATCAAATTTTGATAAGACTTTAATGGATGCTTTTCATTTATGACATACATGAAAATTGTTAAAGCATAAAAGTGGTTTCAGGACTGATGACCGAGATATCCAGAGGAACAATCAGAAGTGTGCTGTGCCGGGCGGAAGGCATCGTGGACCTGATCCCAGTGGACTTAGTCGTTAACGCATGCATCTCAGCGGCCTGGCACCATACCAATTACAAGTAAACCTTTTCACTGGCGCCCAACGTTGAGAAATAGTACACTTTTTTATTAAAAATCGTTTTTTTTACTTAATTTATGGATTGAACCGCCACTTTTTTTAGATCCACCTAGAAAGGAGATCGGGGAGAAATATGTGAAGGCTCACAAAATATGGAGACGTGTATATATTTAACCTCAAAAATGTTCTTGCACGTATTGGCTCTGGCGGATGTGGCGATACTATTGGTCACTTCTATTTCTTCACAAACGTCTCCAGTTTTCTCCGGTTCTTTCTGCATCTCGAGACTGGTTTGGCCAGCCATCATTATTATTCCAATTTATTTTCCTATTGTTCTACCTGGGCCATTTGAAAAAGAAAGCAAATAAGTTTTAAGACATAATATTTTAATTGATTATCTTATGTTGTTTCATAATTTAATCATTTAAAATAATATTTAGTATATTTGTGGCACGTTCCAGAGACCACCATATAGAATTGAAACGTTGCTTGAAATGGCTTTGGCTGTATTTGGTGACCAGATCTGAACTTCCTAAGTACTTCCCCACCTTCCTCTTCCCAATCTCATTCTTCCCACTACCTTCAGCCTCACAATATACCCCTTACAGTCCATAGTCTCATTGGCTCCAGACAGTTGGAAGCAGTTAGGACTCTTGTGCAGTTTCACATATATTTTTTTTTATTTTAAATTACAATCGGGCATTCATGAAACTTCTTTCTTTTTTATTTTTTTTTTCAAACACGAGTTCAAAACAATTTAAAGACGCAGTTTATGCCATCGCCGCCGACTGAAATCCCCATGCTCTATCTTCTCAAATTATGGAAAAGGCAAATGTTGGTAAAGCTAAAAGCACCCGACTGATTTTCCGCCAGGTTTGGGTTTGTGAAACATTTCACCTATTATCCATAGATGATTTTCCATCAATGGAGTGATGGAATCCACAGACTTATAGCCCTCAATAAAACACAAAATATGGTTGACCAAATATTATCCATTTTTAGGACACCAGAGCCGATCATCTACAACTGCACCTCCAGTTCCGTGAACCCGCTGACATGGGGCGAGCTTGGCAAGCACATCGTCCACCAAGCCAAAGAGAGTCCCACCCAATACGTCCAGCTATACCCCAACTTCGGGTTCACCAGTAGCCCCGTGGTGCATCGCTTCTGGGAGCTTACCACCCACTTTCTGCCCAGTCTCATCTTCGACGTGTTGCTGAGAATACAAGGGGAAAAGCCTATGTAAGTATTTATTTATTCATGTTCTCTGTAAAACGGTTATACACCGATATATTACGGAGAAGATTACAATTTGAAGGTACATTTAAGAATAACCTGACATGCGTCAAAAGATATTTGCTAAACTGTCTGTAAGTGACGTTAAAAATATCGATGGTCAATGCAGAATCGTTAAACAGTTGAGTCGCTCTGTTGATTGGCGAGTTCTGATAAGCAGAAGTCCTCATTTTCGGAGTATAAAAGTGTGAGTGCATGGGCTCTCCCACGAGTATGGAAGGGAGTTAGGGACATATAAGTTAACCTCTTTCAATATAAGTGGATTAAGTAAAGTTCCAGTGATTCAAGAAAAGACAAAACACTGAATACAGCGAATATAATACCCCCCATACACACAAGCCCTGCTTATTTATGGGGGTACATAAAATACTTACATTCTGTAATTAATAACTGTATTATATTGTCTAATGTAATTCATGTATCTTTTTTTTATTAATAAAAAAATTATTAAATCGCTGACAGCCCTGAATAAAAAAAAATAATAAAAATAAAAAGAAATAGACATCCGTCTTTTCCTCAGGCGAAAAAGTTTTTGGGATGCTCACCGAGTTTATGTGACCGATTATCTTGAACGAGGGGTAACGGTAAATTCTTCTTGTTACACACCTCCGACGTCGAGTTTATCGTGTTAGAGGCAGCCTGGCGCTAATATTATAAAAATCTTGCAACATGACAAAAACCCGAAGTTTGAATTAATTCCATACTTTTTAGTGACGAAATGAAAAAACTTGTTACACGTTGGGAAAAATGTTAGCCTTAATGGTGACTATGTTTAAAAATAATTATATGCTTTATAAACTTAAGAATTGTAAATTAAAGTACTTTTTGTCCGATTTTGCTATTTGTTTTTGTTCGCGCTTTACAAGCACGGGTGCTATTACTTACATCTTTGACTTTTCAGTCTGCCCTTGTTTATTTTGCTCTTGTAAATATGTCGACTCTGCATTTCGGATGTTAAAGGTAAGTTGTTCATAATATGTAACATAAACGCACATATTAGACAACTACAGACCTATTTCCTTGGTCTCAAACCTCTGAAAAATATTTTAAAAATGTATTAAAAATAGAATAATGAATTACCTAGAACAAAACAAAATTCTGTCCCAAAATCAATATGGCTTCAGAACAAAACTAAGCACTGAAGATGCAATATTCGATCTGACTAAAAAATATACACATCTGTTGATCAAAATAAAAAGAGTTTAGCTATATTTCTAGACTTGAGAAAAGCTTTTGATACGGTAAATCAAAATCTACTTATAAAAATGAATCAAATAGGTTTAAAAAATGATACACTAAAAATTCTTACTAGCTATCTCAAAGACAGAAAACAAAAAACAAAAATAGGGGATTTTTATAGTACTGAAACAGGAATAAAAAATGGAGTACCACAGGGAACTGTGCTCGGCCCAATTCTCTTTCTAATATACATAAACGATTTATGTGATGTTATGATCCCTGGTAAAATTGTATCTTACGCTGATGATATAGCAATAATAGTGAATGGAATATCCTGGCCTGAAACTTTTTTGAAGGCACCAAAATGTATTACATATGTCTCATCATGGCTAAAAAGTAATAGACTCTTCTTAAACTATAATAAAACATTTTACCTAGCCTTCTATAAAAATAGTAAAAATAAACCCCCCATTAACCTTAAAATTAGAATACATAATGTTAACTGTAATTAAGAAATATGCTCATCTTGCTTTGAACTCGGAAAAGTTGAAAAGATCAAATATTTAGGTATTATTATTGACACAAAATTAAATTGGCAGTCACAAATTAATAATACCGTCTGTAAATTAAGATATCTTACATACACATTTTACAGACTAAAAGAAGTGCTCAATGTTGAAAAACTGAAAATTATTTATTTTTCTTTGGTGCAATCTTCACTCATATACGAAATAATAGGATGGGGCGGTGCGCTTCATGCACATATAAAACCTTTACAAATAACTCAAAATTATATCATCAAAGTTATGTATAATCGGAAAAGAACATTTTCAACAGATGAGTTATACAAAGAATCTAAAGTATTCTCCGTAAACTATTTATTTTGCAAACTATGAAATACATATTTAAAAACAAAAATAAATTTAATATAAATGAAAACAGAATCAACATTAGAAATAATAATGTATTTTATACTCCCCAAACGAACACAAAACAAATGCAAACACACTGCAGTTTCATTGGACCTCGTACTTTCAATCTTTTACCGAAAAATGTTCAAGTGATTACTAAACTTCTTCAATATTTAAAAGAGTTAAAATTATGGCTTTTCGATACAGCAGTTGAACCTTTTTTTATTTAATTTGTATCAATTTATGTTTCTCATAAAATATTCATCATGTATTATACTAAACACTTATAACTTCACTTTACACAATTGTAAACACTTTTTATACAAACCGCTTAGACAAAATGTAATCTTGTTTTTGTTTTATATGCCCACAGTTTGTTTATTCTAGGTACAATAATATAATAACTTAAATATATTACCCATGCACAGGCTGCGCCTTAGTGGGTTCCCATTATTCGTATTGATTTATATAATATTGTATGTAATTAATGTAAAAATTGGGAAAAATAAAGGAATTAAAAATATATATATACTATAATAAAACCAATATGAAACTTTTTTCCACTTTAATTTTGAAAAATTTTTAATATTTGTTTTATTATAAAATATTATAATGGAATTCCAAAAAGTTAATTAAGTTATTAAGTTTCAAAAATAGAAATATTAGTAAGTTGTTGAGTTTCGACCATTTGACAAGTAAATCAAGGTCATTCTGGAGAAGAATTGAATCGATGTGATTTTTAACAGCTTTGAAAAGTTTTATATCATCCGCGAAAAGGAGATATTTTGAGTGGTCTTGCCAATGTCGTTAATGAATAGAAGAAAGAGGAGGGGTCCTAGGTTCGATCCCTGGAGAACACCGGAGTAGGTTTTGTATTCCCTAGAAAGAAAGTGTCCGTAACTGATGACGATTGTGCTAGCTACAAATGCGAGAAAAAAAATCTGATAGAATCCGATGTCACGATGTCCATTATTTCCCAGAATTATAGAAATATATTTCTCGAATCGCTTTATTGCAGTATCGGGATAAAATATAGAGTTGGCTGGTTGATCCATATTTAACGATTTCAGCTCGGGTGCTGATATTTTGATTTCTTTTTTAATAATCGCTATATCCTCGAGGAGACTGACAATATCAGCTTACTGCATCTGTGTAGTGATGGTCGGTAGCTTGTCAAGCTACACGAACACCGGTAACTCATTCTCTTCAGTTTCCTTCACAATTTTGATGATGTCAGGGATATATTTACGTTGGCGGTGGTTACATATGATTATGTCTAAAGATTGCATCTTTTGTACGGTCAACTTCTTCATATGTAAAATTGTCACAGTATAATAACATATTGAAGTATTTAGAAATGCGTGTAGGTGTAGGGGTAGAAGAACATGAGAGTTTTTTTGACAACTCTCTGGGAAAATTTCGAAGATTCTCCATATTTTGGAGAAACTTTGATAAGGTTGCTCAGATTCCATGGAGAGCCATAAGAATTAATATAAAATCAATTTAATAAGCTAGGCATCTGAAAGACTTTGCCTACAGCGTGTCCTAAAATAATTTCAAGACCTTGCTTGTAAAACTGAGAACTCGTGCCTGGCAAAGCTCGTGGTCACTGGAACATCGGTGTCCGTGGCTCATTAACAAGCCTGGCCCTGAACCAAACGGAGCTTGGCTCCAGTAAAAACCGCAAGGGCACAAGGTTATTATTAGCTCCTTGGCTCTGTGGCACCCTGGCACGTCGGCGCCCGGATCAGACTGCTCCAATTGGGCCTGCATAACCGGCCCTCAGGGCAATTGGAGTAGGGGTACGATTCACGATTCTCAGTAATGAGGAAATTGAAGAAATACATTTGATCTAAAGCTGTAGATCACAAGCTCGAATCCTGGACGCAGATTTAACGATTATCTAGTGTTTTTTTTGCTATTTAACAATTATTAATATTGACTTTATATAATTGTTTTATTTCAGATCAATGAAGATAACAAAACGTTTCAAAACCGCAATCGACAACTTCCGCTTCTTTACCACCAACCAGTTCTTCTTCAGGAACGGTAACATGGCTTGCCTGGTGAACGACCTGAAGACGACTCAGGAGTATTCTACGTTCTTCGCGGACGTGAAGCCGATCCACTGGGAGGCCTACGTCGGCATCTACACCAGGGGAATAAGAAAGTTTATTCTGAAGGATACTTTGGAAACCATGCCGGTTGCTAAGGGCAAAATTAGAAAGTATGTTATTTCGTCCTTTTTTGATTTTGTCTTAATTATATTTTATGTCTGACTTCGTAAATTTGAACCCTGCGATCCCTCTTATTTTATAAATAATTATTTGATACCAGGGGGAATACCTCCTACCTCCTCCCTACTCCCCACTCCCTACTCCAATGCCTCTCCCAATGTCAGTAATATTTCCTCAACTTTTATTGCTCTGTATCTGAACCTAATGGTGTTTCTATTTTTTTCAGGTTATATTGGGTGCACACAATCACTAAACTGATCGGCGGATACTTGTTCGTCAAAGCATTACTGTATTTTAGTGCGAGACTGACCTTAAACCGTCGAAACGAGTGATGAGCAACCCGCGGCCCACGAGCCCTTTTTGTACGGCCTACTTTACTAAACAAAATATTTTAAAAATTGCAGTAAAAAAATTAAACGGTTTCTGTTCTGTTTTGCACAAGAAAATCATCAAAATTTTGAATCAGTATACACAAGAATATTCTTAAAAACAACATTTTGTAGTTCAACCATAACTGTAGAAAAAAGTTCACCTTTTTAGGATCTATGTTTGATGCAATTTAAACCTACAGGCCTCGGAAGGACATTACTAGTCACAAACATCATATTCCATTAGAGGCTCTGAAGGACAGATCTGACCGGGGCGTCCATACATTACTAGCCACAAACATCATATTTCGTTAGAGGCTCTGAAGGACAGGTCTGACCGGGGCGTCCATACATTACTAGCCACAAACATCATATTTCGTTAGAGGCTCTGAAGGACAGATCTGACCGGGGCGTCCATACATTACTAGCCACAAACATCATATTTCGTTAGAGGCTCTGAAGGACAGGTCTGACCGGGACGTCCATACATTACTAGCCACAAACATCATATTTCGTTAGAAGCTCTGAAGGACCGATCTGACCGGGGCGTCCATACATTACTAGCCACAAACATCATATTTCGTTAGAGGCTCTGAAGGACAGATCTGACCGGGGCGTCCATACATTTGTGGCGTCGAATTATCCAGATTAAATAATTAATAATAAACTGCTACTTGCTACTTAGGTACCTACTTGCTACTTGCTCGTTAAATCGTAAACAAAGTAATCTACGTACTCTATCTACTCGCGACAATACTATGACGCTATCAGTCTTACACATTACGAGAACTCGCCAGAAGGAACGAGTCTGCCGCCTAGGCATAATTGCCAAGCCGTCGAAAGTTCGCGAATGATCCAGATCGAGCGAGTGTCTTCAATTTAGTTGCCATCTATCTACCCACTGCTACCGTCGGCCGTCAAGTATAAATAAGCCCGACGCAGCGAGTCAGTCAGTCAGTCATCAGTTACCGTTCAGCCGTCAGCCTGCAAGGAAGGATCAACGAGTGATCACTCGCGCTCTTCTTACTAGCGCGGTGGACAACACGTACCCGGCTTCGCCCCTATCATTATGGACTCCATCGGGACATCATCTTAGCGCCTCGGCCGTGTCCATGGCCAGCGCTACATCGGATTACAAGCGCCCTGGTTCCAGCGTCTCTGACCAGCGCTTCTTCCACGCAACCATGACCACCACGAGGACACGCAGCATCCTCACTGGTCACGCCGTTCCCGTTCAACTGCCCACAAGGTCTGCCGCACCTTCGGCCTTCTCGTCAGCACTGGAGTGCCTGAAGACCTACGTTCTTCGCCAGTGCCTGACCTATATCGAGTCCCGGTCATCAGCGCCCGGCGTCGACTCACTGACCCGCGCTTGACCAGCACATCATCAGCCAGCAACCGGAGTCTACAACATCTGTCCTTCATCATCTCCTTGTCACGGCTACTGACTCACCAATAAAACACATGTGACCTTCACAACCTTCTTTCATTTCGTGCCTCACCATTGATCCCCAAACATTACTAGCCACAAACATCATATTTCGTTAGAGGCTCTGAAGGACAGGTCTGACCGGGACGTCCATACATTACTAGCCACAAACATCATATTTCGTTAGAGGCTCTGAAGGACAGATCTGACCGGGGCGTCCATACATTACTAGCCACAAACATCATATTTCGTTAGAGGCTCTAAAGGACAGATCTGACCGGGGCGTCCATACATTACTAGCCACAAACATCATATTTCGTTAGAGGCTCTGAAGGACAGATCTGACCGGGGCGTCCATACATTACTAGCCACAAACATCATATTTCGTTAGAGGCTCTGAAGGACAGATCTGACCGGGGCGTCCATACATTACTAGCCACAAACATCATATTTCGTTAGAGGCTCTGAAGGACAGGTCTGACCGGGGCGTCCATACATTACTAGCCACAAACATCATATTTCGTTAGAGGCTCTGAAGGACAGATCTGACCGGGGCGTCCATACATTACTAGCCACAAACATCATATTTCGTTAGAGGCTCTGAAGGACAGATCTGACCGGGGCGTCCATACATTACTAGCCACAAACATCATATTTCGTTAGAGGCTCTGAAGGACAGATCTGACCGGGGCGTCCATACATTACTAGCCACAAACATCATATTTCGTTAGAGGCTCTGAAGGACAGATCTGACCGGGGCGTCCATACATTACTAGCCACAAACATCATATTTCGTTAGAGGCTCTGAAGGACAGGTCTGACCGGGGCGTCCATACATTACTAGCCACAAACATCATATTTCGTTAGAGGCTCTGAAGGACAGGTCTGACCGGGGCGTCCATACATTACTAGCCACAAACATCATATTTCGTTAGAGGCTCTGAAGGACAGGTCTGACCGGGGCGTCCATACATTACTAGCCACAAACATCATATTTCGTTAGAGGCTCTGAAGGACAGGTCTGACCGGGGCGTCCATACATTACTAGCCACAAACATCATATTTCGTTAGAGGCTCTGAAGGACAGGTCTGACCGGGGCGTCCATACATTACTAGCCACAAACATCATATTTCGTTAGAGGCTCTGAAGGACAGATCTGACCGGGGCGTCCATACATTACTAGCCACAAACATCATATTTCGTTAGAGGCTCTGAAGGACAGATCTGACCGGGGCGTCCATACATTTTAAAGTATATTTTATCTTTTTATATGTAATGCGTAGATACGTAATTTGTTCGTGATGGGAAAGATAAATGTGTAATTCTTCTCAGTTTGTGTCAAATATTTATCCATGGATAATTTTTTTTTAAATTGTCAAAGTATATAATTACGAATTGAATTCGAATTGGGATTTTTTCATTGGTGTTTGGAAGTTGAAAAAAATATTTATATTTTTTGATTGTATAAACGGCATAAAAAGTGAGGTGACTGTTTTCTTACTAATTTCCTACACAAAAGGAATAATAATAATTATAAATATCGATATCATTCAAAATTATGGACGTTTCGAGTAGAGAAGTTTTTTTGTTAACATTTTCATGTTTGATAGTAAAAAAATATATTTTAGAAATTTCAATGTTTATTTAAAATACAAAAATTTCAAAGATAAAATGATCTATTTTGTAAAATGATATTTCTTTTTAGGACAACATTAAAAATAAGCAATTCGACTTGTGAATTATTCCAATAATTTCAAAATTAAATAGAATCAATCAAAAAAATGCATTACTTCAAATCCACAAAAATAAACTAATAATAGAGTGATTGAGCACCAGACCGAGAGAACCACGGGACAAATAATAGTCCCTAAACTCAATACAACTGCGGCACAACACACATACCTAGACATTAAATGTTTTGACAAACTCCCTAAAGAAATACAAGCAGAAATGAAATTATGAAAATTTTAAGAATTAACTTAAAATACAATTTACATCAGACTAATTTGGTTGTTTGGTATATTATTGTATAAAAAAAATCAGTGTTAAAAATATTTGTATATATACAAAGAGGAATTTTGTTTTAAATTTATTTTTGCAATATTTAGCGAATTGGCATCTGTTATTCTGTACACATATGTTCATATTTTTTAAGTTTATATTCCTAAAATAAATTAATGTAAAATACTTAAAACGACACTCCCTCCCTAAACACGAATTACTCTCAATTAGAGAGGTATTAATTAACAGCTTGGAACATACACTACATACTTAGGTACCCTCATGCAGATCATTTGAACTAGCATACTGTTGTACAACGTCATTGGACGGTTGGTATATATACTTTATTACAGAGATGTGCTTTATTTCAAATAAATCCATTTAAAATGGAAATGCAAAATGCAAAATGGGTATTTTCCATTTTGCATTTTAAATGCTTTTCTAAAAACCATTTTGCATTTTAAATGCTTTTCTCAATGCATTTTCCATTTTAAATGCTTTTTTGCAACATTCTTCCTACTTTCTCCACTCATCTTTTTTTCATAAGCCCCAAATATCAGTCGGTCCTCAACCTCGCTATGAGAGATAATTTACATTTGTCAAGTTGCTCCCTGGTAGGAGCCCTAGCAATTGAGTGATACCATTACAAAAGATACTGATTCAAATACTGAACATGGGGCCATGACGCTGTAATATTAAATGTTAGATAGCAGTTTCTATGTTTTTACGTTGGCAACATTAGTCCCGCGCAATTTTTTTGTGGTTTCATAATCTGTAGTCGTGGTGTTTTTGGATTTACCATCATGTAATATGTTTGTTCTACATTGATGTCCATTATGACAAAATTGTTTAAAAATTATATAATTATTTTGATTGTTTGACCTGAGAAACCATTTTGCATTTTCAATGCATTTTGAAAATAGGTATTTTGCATTTTGCATTTGAAATGCTTTTCTAAAAACCATTTTGCATTTTGCATTTTCAAATGGAAAAGTTTTGACCCATTTCCATTTTGCATTTCAAATGGTTTTGGGTACCCATTTTGCACATCTCTGCTTTATTATTACTTCGTAAGTTTCTTAAGGCGATGCCATACGTAGTAATGCAAAATCATGTATTTTTGGTTTGAAAATTTGGTCGCCTAGAAATGTTCCGGATGTTTTAATTAAATACTGCGAGTAGAATACATCTTGGCCTTTGAATTAATCGAGTATTTTTTAGATAAGTCTTTTTATAAGCCCAGAAAAAAATAATGTATAAGGCCTATGAAAACTGCTTTAAAGTTCAAAATCTCCTACTTACGAACCCATTTTCGGTTATGATTTCATTGTATAATGTGGCAAATTAAGTTATTTATAAAATGATCGAAAAACATTTAAATATTTATTTATTTATTTATTTAGACGCCGTAAAAGGCTTTTACAATATACATGATTTATGTTTACAGTGGTTCACAGGAGCGAAACAGTATTATGTTAAACAGAATAATTACAGAGAAATTATGTTGAAAATTAAAGAAAAATAACATCTGGTATACATAGGTACATTAGCATTTTTATTTTCAATCCGTACAGTAGTTTAGTATTGAGGTTATTGTTACCTTCAATATTGAATTTGGTTGAATTTGCTGAGAACTAAGAGTTAGCTCTATTGAATCAGGGCTGTCAGTAAGACATCTCATAACAATTTTGGGAAAAATTATAGTTTTGATTAAGTATATAAAATTATTAGATAACACTCTTCTGTCTGATATCTGATGTAAGTGCATTGTTTAGGTTCTGTGATAACTTATGAATAGAATGGTATTATGCCTAATAACATTGATAATTACGACAGAGGTATGTTATTATAGCCTTCTTATAGCTATATTCCGTGCAGTTGAACACATCTACTACTTCTGAGAAAGCATTGCCAACTGCATGCAATCTAGGTATAAGGGAGTTTCTAAATGACGCAGTCCTGATATTGTTATTAAAATTAAAAAGAATTTTGGATCGAGTGGTTCTAGTGGGTATATGGAAGGTAATTAGGCTTAATATATCAGGGCTGTCTATAATACCATTGACAATTTTAAAAATAAAAGTCAAATCGGTGCCTGAACATCCACAAAATAAAATAAAAGGCACTTATTGGCCATGTTTTTTTTCTTGCATAAATCAAAACAGGCGGATGGTGTTAAGCGGGAATTTAAACATTATCGCCATCTACGTAAGGGTTATTATTGATAGCGGCTCAATTTAAAATATTACACGACGTAGTGCATCGCCTTAATATTAAACCTCTGTCGGCTGTGCACTTTATGATGTTCTTATTTCTCTTCTATCAATATGTATAACTAGCTGACGTGTACACGGAGTTGCTGGTGGTTATCCTCAGGAGATAGACATACCATCGCAGACTTTTCTGTAGGAATTTTTAAGATATACATTATTTTGATCTATCTCATAGGGTTTAGCCAGCCTTGGCAATGTAAGCGCGTGAAAACTTGATTACAAAACATCGACTCTATAAATTTGCAAAAAGGTCAGCCAAAAAAAACATGTAATTTTATATTAAAAAAATATATATATTAATGTATGTGTTGTTTTTACATAGTCACCTGTGTCCTAATACAATCCTTGTACATATTTTACTTTTAAAAAAACATGTTTTAGTATGAATCAATCACATATTTACGCAATTTGAGTTTATATTTTCTTCTAATTTTATTTCCTTTGGTAATTCGCCAAATATGTTAATTGCTCCGTACATCAAGGACTTTTGACTCTGGGTTTTTATTCTCAAGAGAAGGTGGCCAACCACTTTCCCGCCCTGGTATAAGTAACAGATGGTTACTCCGCTCAAGGTTCTCACAAGGACTTCGTTTTTGGTTTAAACGAAGCTAAATTTAATATGAAACGAATCTAAACCATTACCCCGAGACACTAAAGGAGATATTGTCCAAACCCCACAATGTTCCTGCATATTATTACATTTACAGTAAATTACAAGAATACAAAAGTTCAATGAGATAAGAGAGAAGAGGTGACAGATAGTGCATTTCAATAATCCCCCGGCAGTCCCAATGAGAATGTGCAAGGAATGTGGATTTCTAAATAGTCTTAATTAATTTATTTTGCTCGTCTCGTGTCTGTGTTCAGTGCCAGCCCAATGCGGGCGCAAATGGAGCAGTCCGCTTCGGGTGCCGAATTTTTAGGGCGCCAAGGCGCTGATAATACCTAACACGTAAAGAGTCCTAAATCATTTCTCTTGAGATTATTTTTCATGAAAACTGCGCCACCTAAAAATACAAATCATCCGAATATTATCGATTACAGTGATCACTTACCTAGAAGTCTAGTGGTTTTTCAAAAGGGTGCCAAAATTTGACTTGCGCCAGGCGCCGTTTTACTCAGACCCTGTGTGTGTTTGTGCTGCAAGTTTTTAATTTCTTATAAATTCAATTGATGTATGGCCACTAATTATTTTGTAGATAAAAAAATATAGTATTGAAGCATGTAAATGATTTGTTTACATGACAAAAATATAATTAGTAAAAAACGTTTGAGTAAAAAACTTCGTTTTTTACAGCTTGATTTTTTTGTGCGGTCTGACAAGTAAACGTAGACAAAAAGAGCGTGCTGTAAAAAAATTACTCTTCAAATTGCCATACCAAGTTGGTTCAAATGAAAAAGATTGTAACTTTAAAAAAGCCATTTGGTCCAGGTGTATATTTTTCACATTTTGTATACTTAAAACGTTTTCAGAAATTAAATGTGCTCTCCGAAAGGAACTGATTCATATTAAGCTGATATTGTGATGAAGGCCTTTATAATTAGCCCGCTATTTCGGTAGATGTTACTTTTGAAGCTATCATTTTTTGACATTTGACAAGTAGAAACTACGCCATTAATAAAAATGGAACGATACACGCTTCAACAATGCATTGAAATTATTAAAATTCACTTGAGTGAATCAAATGCAAATCATTTTGAGTGATGAGGCCCATTTCCACCTCGGTGGCTTCGTCAACAAGCAAAATTGTCGCATCTGGGGCTCGGAAAACCCAAGAGTTATTGTTGAAAAGCCTCTCTATCCTCAACGTGTGACTGTTTGGTGCAGTTTATGGTCCAGCGGAGTCATTGGACCTTACTTTTTCGAAAATGAGGCTGGAGCAACAGTTACGGTGAATGGATTGCGCTATCGAGAGATGATTAATGATTTTTTATGGCCGGAATTGGATGGTATTGATCTGGACAATGTTTACTTTCAACAAGACGGCGCTACGTGCCACACAAGCAACGAAACCATTGATCTTTTACGATTGAATATCAAAATAACACCTCTTATTGGAAAACCCTATACTTAAATAAATATAAATAAAAAGCTATTCAAATTCTAACTTGCTATTTATAAACGCTTAATAAGCGAAACGTGTATTTTCAAAAGGTATTTATCAAAAAAAACTTTTGCTAAATTAAAAACGCAGATTAAAAACAGATAAAACGTGAAAAAAATCATTATGACTCCTACTTACCATCTCCTTTCCTCTCACTCCCTTCAGTCTTACAATATAATATAATACACGGTGGTCGAGGGGTGAGGCTCTCGACTAGCAATTCGAAGGTCGCGGGTTTAAAGCCCGGCCCGCGCAAATAAATTATATTCGAAGAATTTGTGTTATTTCACAATTAATTAATTAAAAATAATATATAGTGTTTCATTATGAGGTTTGTCATTTTTCTGGCATTATCAGCTTTGTTCTGCTCCCACCAACCATACTGCAATAATTCAAACGCCGCGCTTGATTTTATACATGGAACAGGCCGCCGTTTAATCTCACAACCGTCATCGTACATTTAGGACGGGTTGTTTCGGAGAATTTGAACAATTCATCAAATTTCAACGTTCATTTTCGGGTTCTGTGAAAGACTTATTCAGAAACAACTTTAAAAAAATTACAGTATTATAGCTAAGATTATTTGTGACAGTTTCGCTTTATTACCTTTTTTGCTTTCCTATAAAATTATTTAAAAAATAAATAAAAACCAGTTTTGTGCTTGAAATCGAACGTTTCTAGACTCCGTTTGCCAAGCGATTTTAATGCCTATTACCTACAATATAAGGTATTTCAAGAATATACACATTTTTGGCTTGTAGCTTCCTCTTAAGTAGATCAAAACAAAAAGAAACAAACAAGGATATAACCACAAACCCAAGGTATGAATTTATAGACAAGTGCTTATCCGGTCACACACAGGTAAAAATAAACTATTATTACAAATTACAAATAATACAAGGAAAAGAAAACTAGAGAAAAAAAGAAATGACCTTTGTTGAATGACGTTTGTTGGACAAAGTACTAACTGGCATTTTTTTTCAAGAATGACCTTTGAATGTAAAACCATTTATTTTTCTCATTGCTATACACGGACAGTATTGTGAACAGTATTCTCATTGCTATACACGGTGTCGGGAAACTCGTAGTACAATCGGGAAACTGGTGAATCTACATCACATTTGGAGTCGATTTTGTATTATATTTTTTTTTTATTTGAGCTTTCGTTTTCGAGTAAATCGAGTCAGAAGTTGATTTTGGGAGGAATGCAGATTACGCCAAACTCTGGGAATTGAATAAAAATGCACTTTCTAGATGAGAAAAGTGTGTAGAAACTCATTAAAAAAAGAATTAAGGCGCGGAAGAATAAATTGAGGGAGATACAGCCGATCAAAGTTTAATAAAATTGCACTTCGCGATCTGATATTATGACCATATTCGGACAGTCCGCCGCCATATTTTGTCACTGTTAAGAAAATCAAATTAATAACTATTTTAATACTTTTGAAATTTCAGCAGTGCCAACCAAAAAAAAAAAAAAATAAAATCCATATCCCACCGTCTACACAAAACACTCCCATACGACTGCTATCCCCAAATGAAAGAGGTTAGGTTTTTTATGAATCAACATTGTATTTGAGCGGCAAAATGGACATTACATGGGTGAATAACAATAGAATACAGGTTGTTACATCCTAACTGGAATTATCATCAAAGGGTTCCCTAATCTCTCTCTGGGAAGTAATTAACAGCTCTCTCTCTAGACCGGCAGGCAGCGTGGACGAATTTAGGTTATTAGCGGACACATTCAAGGGGTAATAGAAAGCGTAAGAAACTCACAGCGTGGCATGGTCGGGACATGGGAGTCCTCGGGGCATCCTGTTGATTGTAGGGCTGAGCGCCGTGTTTCAAACAAGCGGTGCCAGCCTGTCGATGTTCAAAGCGCGCCATTCTCGTACATTATTGCTTTTCGACCGTGCGGTGCGAAATTGGGAACGCGGACACCGGAACGCGCACACGTCCAGCTAGGTCAGAGGTCGGGCGTAAGTGGGGGCGAGGCGCTGGGTTGCCGGGGGGTGGGGGAACTCTAGCGGATCTTTTGTGCGTTTTCAACTCCGTTTGGCCCAGCAACCAACCTGATAGTTCCCGCTACTCAGGCTAGCAACTGTAGGATCTTCGCGCCTAAAATCTGTTATATGACACCTCCCCCCGCGCTCGTAAAAAAGGCGACGTGGCAATGGAGCATCAGGGTTAAAAGATCCTCTATATGCCTCCCTTGGGGTTTTTGACAAAACAAAAGTTGCCCTTAGTTTGAGAGACTTGGATGGCCAGAGAGATGCCTAGCTAAAACATAATGACTAGCTTATGCCATAGGCTAGGTAACAATATTTGTGGGGAGAAATGAGGAAGGGTACATAGCATGTTTGGAGCAAATAATTTTGGGGAGAGAGCAGGTGTGGAAACAACAAGTAAAATTATGCAATTTAGAAAACAATAGACATGGTTATGCATTTGAAAGACAAAAGACAAAATTATGCAATTGAAAGACAAAAGGGCATGGTTATGCAATTGAAAAAACAATAGACAACATTATACAATTGAAAAACAAAAGACGGAATGTTAAGGTGTGATTCTAGGGTTTCATTGGTCTGGAAGCTAAGTTTGCGTTGCGTTGGTTTTTTGGTTTCGAAGAGTTGCGAAGGAAACGAGATTTCACTGACTCTAAAAGATTACATTATCACTGTAATCTGACCCATTGAGATAACACTCAGGAGTACACTTAGGCCTTGGAAAAACACTTTGCTTCGTTGTGGGCGTTGATGTTTGCGAAGTGGGGCTGTGGTTTGCGGGGCTGCGGCTATGGTTACAGTGGTCATTGGAGAGAGTAGTCCAGGTTCCGTAGTTATGCCAGTACGAGTCCTATGTGCTATTATGGTGGGCACGGATCGTATGTGTTGGTTATCGGAGCATAATGTAGCTCAGGATAACTTTTTAGAGATGCGCAGTTTGTGTTTACTGGAGGGGCAAAGGGTAATTATGTTTCACCCATGACCTGGTATGTGTCACTGCATGACAGAGCAAGAGACGGTATAACTGGCATTGGCATTGAGGGCAAGAATTTGAACTCCGGGACTAGCGTGTCCGAAAGGTAGTTCAGAGTGTCATAAAGTATAGTGGGACAACTCGGCTTGCAGTGGTGCGACAAACGTCATACATATGAGTGGTATGGTCTGTGCTTTCAGGAACAAGATGGAACAAGTGTGTAGCGAGTAGTAGTCGAGGGACCTTTGTAACCACAGCGCAGGCTGCTAGGAGGTGAGGCTCAGCTTGGCTGCCGGAGATGACATCCGCCTGGGCTTCTTTTTAAATCCGGGGGGAATTATTATTAAAGCAAATTTCTTGAAGTTTACCTGCCTAGGGACCAATGAAGAAAAGTTTGGAGAGAAACAAAATGTGTCCAGAAAAATAAACAAACGAGGTTTAGCTGCCGGTCCAGAGAGTGACGAAGAGTGTAAGAGAGAGGTAGAGAGAGGTTCCTAACTAGTTTTGATTACATAAACATTATCTTTTATTAGGATGACTTGGCGTTTGCCGAATGACAAACTGTCTTGGTTGAAAAAACAGCCGGCCTTCCTTGGCCTATGTTAACATACAGGTGGTAACATTTTCGTAGGATTTCAAGGAACAAGACAAAAAATTCGTGAACGAATCACGGCAACAGCAGGGAAACTAATTCATGAATAAAGGTTGTCAGAAGAGACAGACGATACGCCAAGTGCGTATCATACATATTCAAAATTCATGAATGTGTTTCGTTGAGGAGAGAAAAAAATGACAACATACGTGAAAGGTGAGGTAGGAAGCCTGTTGGTGACCGGAACAATTACCGATTCGAACTCGAAGTGAGGGCGAAATATGGTCGATAACAGATTTTCCACTTCATACATATGCCTGAGGGCATGGGGGTAGGGAGGGGGAGGAAAAAGGACGGGAATTGAGTTACGAAATTTGCTAGAGACTGGACTAATTTCCAATTCAACCTCTATGTGAGAGTGAAACATATTCAACCAGCAGATTTCCTGACTCTTTACATTTTAATAAAGTGGATTAATTTTAAACAGCATTTGAATACACATTGTACTAAAGAGGCTAATCTTTTGCGTGTATTTGGCAAAAGATTAGGGGTTGTTTTAAACTTCTACATGATTGTGAGAAAGGACAGACCCTAGTTCCAATTTCACAAACCTGGGATTCTTCTTATTCGTTTCCCAGACGACGAGTTTAGTGGTTTTGTGCCCATCGATTAACTCCTGCGGCACTATGCCCCATAATTGACAGTGAAGCTGAAAACTAGTCCTTTTGGGATAGTAGATATTCCTGGGCTTCTTTTCTTTTTTTGGAAAGCAGCAAAAACAGGAAGTCCACGGGCATTGGCGTTGAACAAAAGGGTTACTGTGAAATACTTACGTAGTTCACATATAAAGGTTTGATATTATTTCGTTCGCACGATTCATGGTGAGTATTGTAACGTCTTCACGTATAGTGTACAAGTATGCAGTATATGCAAGGTATAACTCAATTATAGACAGAAGTCAAAGAGTGTAAAAACAGTTCCTTAAAGGAGATGACGATGTCGATATTATGTCGTTCACACGAATCACGGTAACTATTATTATTACGTCTCCACGTCTCGTGTACAGGGTTGTACACAATTATACACAAAAGCGGTTCTCATGACATGTTAATGACACACGACCAAATTATACACAAGGGCGGTACTCATGGCAAATTAATGTCACACGACCAAATTATACACAAAGGCGGTACTCATGGCAAATTAATGTCACACGACCAAATTATACACAAGGGCGGTACTCATGGCAAATTAATGTCACACGACCAAATTATACACAAGGGCGGTACTCATGGCAAATTAATGTCACACGACCAAATTATACACAAAGGCGGTACTCATGGCAAATTAATGTCACACGACCAAATTATACACAAGGGCGGTACTCATGGCAAATTAATGTCACACGACCAAATTATACACAAGGGTTATAAGTATTAAGTAATTGTAACGAACTTCTCGTGTAGTGGTGGATTTTTTAAGGATCTCTCCTATCGCGTGACAATTTTTACATTTAAATATAATTCAACAAAAGCTAGCAGTATCATTTGATACTGTTTGCAAAGATTTGTTAGATTGACTAACTCCGTAGCCTGGAGAGGCGTACGATGGAACAATAGAGAAGATAAACAATTTTAATGTTACTTCATGTGTTACAAGGTGCAAGATGATGGTAGAAGGTATTTCTACTTACATCGTGCGATGGGTGAGAACAGGCCCATAATGGCTTTACATACTGTTCATTGTAGCGTGCAATTGGGTTGCAAACACTTGGTTAAATGGTGAGACAAAGGTTGGATGTTTATATTATGCAACGATGATCGAACAAAGTCCTGTTGATTTACGTTGTGATATAATTATTTGCGTTCGAAGATCAGGATAACCGTAAGGTTTTACTAACCTGTCCCGTAGGGTTGAAACGTGAGGTACGAGACATACGTGACGTAACAGTAGAGAAAAGAAATCGAGATCTCGTCATACAATAAAAGACCTTAATGGGTTTTACATACTTTTAGTTGAAGCGAGTCCAGTTATTTGTATGTGGTTTTATAGGACCGACATTTGGTTTTCTTTTATAAATACAATTTCCCAAAATGGATGTGTCAAAATCCAATTTTTGGTAAATGTGAGCTTGGGTAGGACGCCATCAATTTTTGAAAGGAAAAAATTGAAAAAATTATATACATACAAAGAGGGTAATTATGTGATTAATTGCTACTTGGTTCTTGCCTTTGAGACCACTATTGGGTTTTACATACTCAAGGTAACGTTGAATTGGACAAGAAAGAATTAATGGCTGTACTTGACAGGTTTTCTTTTTTTTTAAAAAAGAGGGGTCGGTATTTAACACTTTGGAATTTTACAAAAACCGAACTCTTTTGGATGGCACTCTTATGAGTGATTACCAATCGTTACTTTACAAGGACAAAAACAAAAGTGGGGTGGTTCTTTCTAACACGACGAAGGGAACAAAATGAAACGAAATGGGGTGACATGACATAAACATTGCATAGTGTAGAAGTTGAGAAGCAAAAGCGGGTTCGCGACTTCCCGGCGATTGTAACTCGAAAACGTGTCTCTCACAGACATAGGAATTAATAGACGAGAAGATAAGGGCGAGGGGTAAAATCAACTGTTGAAGAACGAGGGGAGTAAGGCTGACTGTGATTCGTCAATAAATCAATCTGACAGTAAATAGGCATCTCGCATTATAATATCACCATTTACTTCTTAAAAGTAAAATCTGCGTTTGAATGAATAGACATTTTTACATGGGAGCGCAAATTACTCGCCACGTTATGAACTAATTTGCGAAGTCCAAATTCGGCAAAGTAAGGCAGCTTCTATTTCAGAGTCGTAGTTAGTTTCAGAGTATTTAGTTAAGACACTTTTACAAATGTCTCATAATTTACTTACCCCAGTAAACAACGATGAGCACACTTGAGAATCGCTACATTGTGATGTGATAGTATATGTTTCTAAAATTGATCCATATAATACGGTGTGAATAAGCTTAAAATAAAGTAAAATAATGCTTACTTATGGAATGTAATACGACAATTGGGTTTATTCTCTTTTTCACATCTATTTTTACAAGTTTTCATATCAAAAGTCAACATTTTGCCGTGTTATTTCGTAAAATGATCCGATGATGCCTCGACCATAGTTCGCACAAGAATGATGACGTCACGTTTTCAAATATTACTTGAGGCCATATGCGAGCCCAGCCGGCTCAATGGAACCGGTATGGGGAGTGGGGATAATACGCTTTTAATCACTTAGGGCAGGTCTACTAATATTCATATGTCTATGGTGTCTCTATTCTAAAATGATCAGTTTCAGAACAGGTGAGAAAATAAAAGGTAAAAAGGGAGAAAACGATTGTCGTGAGGGAAAGAACGTTATTACAGGAATAATACTTCATGGTCATAATATGTTAATATACATTTATTTACAAAGGTAGGTTAAACTCGTTTTTGACGAATAGGTTGACATGTAGTTGACACTTTACACGCCTACTTATGGTAAGACTTCATAAGCTTACAATAGTTTGTGATAATACACAATGAGTTAGTTTAAAGTTGCTGGGGTGGTGGGGCAGTTTCAACTGTCTCCTCACTTCCAGACTTTACAATGTCCTTAATATGGTAATTACCAGTATGTTTGCCAGAGGAGTCGGACAGGTAGTAAACTAAGTCCGATATTTTTCTTACAACCTTGGCTTTGACAAAACGGGGTGCCAGCTTGGCAGAGAAGTACAGGGCTCCTTGAGAGAGGGTGTTATTCCTTCTCCAGACAACATCGCCTACATTAAAAGTGATGTGTTTCCTACGTAGGTTATATCTGTCCGCGCTTTTTTGGTGGGCCAGCAATAGGGCATCAGTAACTTCACTATAAATGGCAGTAAGTTCTTCCAAACGATGAGCGTAATCAACGGCAGGATTGCTTGTGGAGGTGTTGACGTGGGGAAATTCGTGTTCCAGTGCAATGAACCATGTACCACCTGTTCCATACCGTGTTTTAAAAAGAAGGGGGTGTAACCAGTGGTTAGGTTAACAGTGTTATTCATGGCAGCTTGAATTTTATCTAAATTCTTACACCAATTACGTTGGTCTTTGTCAACCAAAATGGCTAGAGCTGTGTTAATAGTCTGGTTATACCTTTCGACAGTGTTATTTTGGGGAGTGTACAAGGTATTATAATAAATATCTTTAATCCCGTATTTAGCAAGGAAATCTTTAAATTCTTGTGCTATAAACTGTTTTCCGTTGTCAACTATTACGGTTTTGGGTGTTCCGTAGGGTATGAAAATGTGTTTTTCCACAAGTTTGACAATGGCGGCGGCGTTGGCTCTTTTTAAGGGGAAGATCCAACAAAATTTGGTAAAGATATCCACAACGCTGAGTATATGCATGTGTCCAGAATAACTTCTGGGAAAAGGTCCGACGAGGTCCATAGATAACGATTGGAGGGGTCTATCAGCACGTTTGGGTTTTCCCATTAGGCCGGCAGGGGGTGCCGTACTGTGTTTGTAAGCTTTACATGTTTCACATTTGGAGATGTAGTTGCGAACTTGCTTGAAAAGACCAGGCCAGTAATACTTCAAGGAAATCTTTTTATACGTCTTGAAGGTTCCTGGGTGTATAGAGTCGGGGGCACTATGATTGTTGGTGATTACTTGTTTTCTCTTTTCGAGGGGCACAACGAGTTTCCAAGAGTAATCTTCAAGGATGGACAGTGGGGCCTTACAATTGCGATATAGTTGTCCTTCTTTTATAATAAAATTGGGAAACTTTTGTTGATTGTTTTTGCACCCTTCATAGATTTTAAGATACCATTCATCTTTTGTGGATGGGGTAGAGGCAATTGTATCGATGTTTAATGTGGCAAGTTCAATTCTTGACAGGGCATCTGGGACAATATTGTCCGCACCTTTACGGTGGATGACATCGAAAGTGTATTGGGACAAACGAGAAGCCCAGCGAGCGAGTCTGCCGGAGGGATTACTTAGAGAGATCAACCATTTCAAACTACTATGGTCTGTGACTACAGTAAATTTGCTACCGTCTATGTAACCGCGAAAATGGTGAACAGAATCCAATACTGCCAGTAACTCTTTTTCGGTGATTCCGTAATTTTTCTCGTGTTTATTCAAGGTGCGGGAAAAATAGGCTACAGGGTGTTCGCCATCGGGGAATTCCTGAGTTAGGACTCCACCGATCCCTACCTTAGAAGCATCCGTATGGAGGGTAAAAGGTAGTTCAAAATTAGGACAATTTAGGACAGGGGCTGTTTGAAGAGCATTTTTTAAAGTCGTAAAAGCTTCTTCGGCTTCAGTAGACCAACGAAAGTTGCTGATACCTTTACGGATACCAGTAATTTTGTTTAATGGGGCCGAAATAGTGGAAAAGTCTTTAATGAATCTCCTATAGTAACCTGTAAGTCCAAGGAAACCTTTGACTTCTTTCGCGTTTTTGGGTCGGGGGAAATTTGCCATTGCTTCCACCTTAGTAGGATCTGTTCTCAGACCTTTTTCGTCGACAATGAATCCCAAATAACGCAGGCGAGACTTACAAAATTCAGACTTCTTTAAATTGATGGTTAAACCAGCAAATTTAAGTTGTTGAAAAACTTTTTCCAGCATTAACAGGTGTTTTTCGAAGGTGTCAGTAACGATGATGAGATCATCAAGGTAGCAGAATAGGTTGTTGTCAACTTCAGGGCCGAATAGTTTGTCCATCAGCCTCTGTAGTTCGGCGGGGCTATTTTTTAGACCAAAAGGTAGCCTTTTAAAGTGGAACATTCCCCTACCAGGTACAACAAAAGCAGTTTTTTCGCAGGATTCCGCATCTAAAGGTATTTGCCAGAAAGCTTTGCTTAGATCAATGGAAGAAATGAATTTGGCGTTGCGTAATTTGTCTAAAGTTGCGTGAACGAAAGGCAGCGGGTACGCGTCGGCTTCAGTGCAAGAGTTTAAACGTCTGCTGTCGAGGCAAAAGCGTGCAGAGCCGTCTTTTTTGGAAACCAAGAGGGTTGGGTTGGTCCAAGCACTTCTGCTGGGAACTACCACTCCCATTTTCAACATTTCATCAAGTTCATTTTCTAAAAGTTTCAATTTTTGGGGGGCTAAATTGTAGTAGCGTTGCTTGATTGGTGGGCCGTTGGTTTTAATGTGGTGTTTTACCAAATTAGTTAAACCCAGTCCGCATTTTTCGAAAGATATTGATTCAAATTTATTGATCATTTCTTTTAATTGGAGAGCCTGGTCAGTGCTTAGGTTTTCGTGAGGTATTATTGTACGAATCTCACCAACTTGAGCGACCGGAGGTTTTTGGCCAAGAGTATTAAATACTTGTGGAGCAACGTTAAAAGCCTTCCAGAAGTCAACGCCAAGGATGAAATTCTGGGATATAGAGGGTACTATTAGAAAGTTAATTGTAACTGTTTTATTGTTACATTTAATTGGTAATGACAGAGTACCGATGACTGTCTGGGGAGCATTGTCCGCAGTTGTCACGAGTGTAGGTTTGGAAAAAACTTTAAAACCGTTGTTAACAAAAGGCAGGTGGGCATTGTTGCCAAGGCAACTAACAGATGCACCACTATCCAGTAGTCCAGAGAAGGGGACATTGTTAACGGAGAAAAGGGCATAAGGTCTTCCATCTTTAGCTTGTTTGCAACAAACCGAAGAAACATTTAAGGTCTGGTTAAAATATTTAATGTGTGATAACCAATCAGTCCATTCCTTAGACCTTGGTACAGAATGAATACCTGAGAGGTTATTATTTAGTTTTTTGGTTTTTTCGCATGAAAATTCGGTGGGGGTTTAGAGAAATCCACTTGAGGTTTAACAAAGTGAGGGTCTTGCAACCTTTCCATGTTATTTCTTGATTTTTTGAAAATTTCACGCAGTTCGTCGCGTGGAGGAGAACGATCCCTGGAGCGATGTCTCTTTAAGGTTCTGGGTTCTTTAGCTTCCAGAAATTTGGCCTGCTTGAAACAAGTGGTAGCTAGGTGACCTACTTTTTTGCAAAAGGAGCAAACTTTTTTGTTGTCAAATTCTGGTTTTAATCCAGAAGGACGGCTTGGTACAGTGATATTGTCCGTGGTGGTTTTGTTGTTTTTCCTGTCTTGGTGGGATTCCAAAATGAGGCAAACTTCGTTTAAATGGGCCAACGACACAATTTTCTGTGAGGTGATAATGTTTTCATATCTTTGTAGGAGGCCATCAGTTATAACTGGTAATAATTCGGCTTCCGAGACAGGGTGGGAAAGTTTGATGTTGATGGACTCGGCCCTTTCTATGAATGTTGCCACAGTTTCGTTTATTAATTGTTTAATGGATAGTAACGATAATTTAATTCTGTGTTGGGCCTCTGATTTGCCGAAGCTAGTGATCAGGGCTGATCTGAGTTTATTCCAGTCCTTGCATTTTGATTTTTGTATTCGGTGCCACGGGATTAATTCTGGAGATATTAGTTCTATAAAGTTTTTCTGCAGCACGTCAAATGGAACATTTTTAATTGAGGCCGTTTCTTCGATTCGGTCAATGAAATCCAGTACATCAGAAACACCGTTATATTTGATCCTCCAAGGAGTGAGATCGTATGTTTTTTCTTGTGCCGTGATGGGTGCATTGTCTTGTTTTACTGTAACATGTGTCCTGGTTTCTTTGTTAGAAACGGGGATTTCCAAAACTGGGGTATTGGGTGCCTTGTCTTCACTTGCAACGGATAGGTTTATTTTCCTGGTGAACTTCTTGTTGAATAACAAAGCGTATGCTTTCAATGCTGACTTTGATTTGTTTAGTGGTGATATTCCTCTGTCTTTTAAGACGGCTTGTAGGTGCACTTTGGATAAGTTGTGTACATTGGGAATGAACCCATGTCCAAAGATGTAGCCATTTGATTGGAATTCATTGTTAAAAATGGTTTAAAAAGGGAAAAAAAAAAATCCGAAATTCTTCTAAGTCTTTTTGAAGAAAATTTGGCCAGGGGGACACTTTGGGATTTGCATTATTTAATTTTTGTGGGCACTATTCGCACTTATATTCACTGCACTTGAGGAAAGGCACGAAAAAAGGCACAAAAAAACAGCACTTCAGAAGCGAAAAAACACTTTTGATGGAAAGATTTTATATTTGCTTCATTTACTGGCACTAAATCGTGAGATTGAACACACGTTCTTATTATTGCGTCGAGAAAGCACTACTTTGCAAAAAAAACACTGCACTTCTGAAGTTAATTTGAAACAATTCACTTAAAATCACTTTTATAACAGTCAATGCTGAAAAAAAAACAAGAATATGGACAAACACCGTACCTATATAATTAATCGGGATAAAGAATTATTTGTGTTTTACAGGTTGTAGCTGATATACTTTTTAGAAATCAGCTTCGATGGGCCGTTGGGTGTATTGTGCTTTTTTTTTTAAAAAAGTCACTTCCGGTGTAAAAATTGGCTTCGTAGTTCTAAATTCTGACTGTTATTATTACGGTGCAATTTATGCCGCAATTAAAACAGTGGGTTTGTTTTGTTAAACAAAGAACACAGAATCTAGGTTATTGAAACAAAACATTATGTTCGAACTTTCGTTATCACAGCATTTAGCGGGAATTTCGCGCGTCTCTTTTATTCGTTCGAGAGAATTCCTACCGTTATTTTTTCGCGGCAAAATGCGCTTGGCAACAAGGTCACGACGGGATTGCGTGCGTTTCTTATTTATTCGAGAAACTTCCACCGTAGTTTTCGCGGCAAAAATGCTCTTGGCACAAAATTGCGTGCTTTGTGTGGACAAAATTGCATAGTACATGTTTTCAAATTGGGGACAATCGTAAAGGTAATTCTGTGCAGTCGGGAAGGATATGTTTAAAAAAAAATTCTGCCCCATGTTGGTCGACAGTGTCGCGCGTAGGACCTGGGGGGCCCTGACTTTCCCTCGGCCAGCTCAGAGCGGGGCATGAGACGTCTCTCTCATAGTCAGGGTTCGGGGTCAGCGCGAGGCTCAAGAATCCATATCCCACCGTCTACACAAAACACTCCCATACGACTGCTATCCCCAAATGAAAGAGGTTAGGTTTTTTATGAATCAACATTGTATTTGAGCGGCAAAATGGACATTACATGGGTGAATAACAATAGAATACAGGTTGTTACATCCTAACTGGAATTATCATCAAAGGGTTCCCTAATCTCTCTCTGGGAAGTAATTAACAGCTCTCTCTCTAGACCGACAGGCAGCGTGGACGAATTTAGGTTATTAGCGGACACATTCAAGGGGTAATAGAAAGCGTAAGAAACTCACAGCGTGGCATGGTCGGGACATGGGAGTCCTCGGGGCATCCTGTTGATTGTAGGGCTGAGCGCCGTGTTTCAAACAAGCGGTGCCAGCCTGTCGATGTTCAAAGCGCGCCATTCTCGTACATTATTGCTTTTCGACCGTGCGGTGCGAAATTGGGAACGCGGACACCGGAACGCGCACACGTCCAGCTAGGTCAGAGGTCGGGCGTAAGTGGGGGCGAGGCGCTGGGTTGCCGGGGGGTGGGGGAACTCTAGCGGATCTTTTGTGCGTTTTCAACTCCGTTTGGCCCAGCAACCAACCTGATAGTTCCCGCTACTCAGGCAAGCAACTGTAGGATCTTCGCGCCTAAAATCTGTTATATGACAGTACATTAACTAATATGAAATATGTCCAACATTGGCTCATTTGGAAATGAAATCAACGAGTTTTTTCAATTGTTGCCTTACAAATTGCCCAGACAATTTCAGGAATTTAAAGGACAAGAATTGCAATCCAAGCAGGTGATATTGCTATAATTGAAAAAATAAAGATTCGTCTTTGATTTGTGGTAAGGTGCGTTACCTTGTTGGAAACTGCCAAACCTACTACTTACGACTACTTCGTAACCCACTACGACTACTTCGTAAGTTCAACAGCTAATATATCTTCCAAAAGATTTTTATATCGTGACACATGTCACCACAATCTACATATCTGCTCTGATGATGAACACTACAATGCTGTCCGAAACGTTGGCTAAAAAGAAAAAGCGCGTAAAGAGAAAGCGCAACACAGCATACTGCCCCAAAAAACTTTTGGACCTTGAATCTAAAATTTACATCAATTTATTTCATGATAATAATTCTAGTCACTTACGCACTGACGGATCAGTTTTCAAAGTTCCCAACCAATATCGGCGTCGCGTTTATTTTTCAAGCGGTGAAATAGATTTCCGAAAATTGGTAGGTATCCCTCGTTTTGATTGGTGTCCGCAATAACTAACTTATTAAATCTGCAACAATCACACCTACACAAAAAATACACGACAAATGTTTTACACCTTCCGCAGAAGAAATTATTATGTTTACGCACCAAAAATTTTTGTGTAAATTTTGTTATTTTGCGGCAAACAGTTTGCAGGAGGCTAAGATATAGTAGCGAATACACAATGCTAGCGGTAAGCCATCTTGTATGAATCTAGTTAGTAGACTTTTTATACGATCTGACAGATTGTCGGTCAATGTTAACGGCAACACGTTGATATGAAGCCATCTTGGAGAGAGTAAAATTTCAGGTGTTTTGTCTCAGTGAGCGCTTCCGTAAGTTAAACTTCCGAAAAGATAAGTTGCACTAGTATTTACACGCACTCGTGAATAATTTATCAAAAACTTACATAAGCCGTACATTTAACCTCGGAGTTGTGATGAAAGGTTTAAATCACAGTGAAAAACAGATAAACCATAGCTGCTAAAAATATGCAAATTATTTATGAAAACGGACATGCTAACGACATCTGGCGGAGAAAGAATTGATCCAGCTTGCTTGCAGTAGACACCTGTAATAGTTGGAATTAAAATCAAGGTTCCGGGACGAAAGCAGAGAGGTCGTAAAATCGTCTAGCACGAGAAAGAAACCCCCTTTTCTAGGCCTAAAAATAAATATTGAATTTTGTCAACCAATAGATCTGAACAAAGAGCTATAAAATTTTGAGTAACCAATCAGTGAACGGAGGGGCGTGTGTCTACGAAAGACAAAGGAATGAACTATGGACCCGACATTAAAATAGATAATTAACGACATTTCGATTCCCACAGAAATTAGAGGTGAACGCACTTCAGGGTAAGCATCGACTTTCAAGGTGACAAACTCCTGGGAATGTTTACAATGACTGAGACATTTATGGGGTATCGAACCATTGAAATCGAGGGCTTTGGAAGTTTTACAAGTTGTAAAGCGCACACACAAAAATGCAATGAAAAATTATAAGCGTGATAGTATAAAAAAAGGACGGGAAAAGCGAAGGAAAGCTACTGGCGGAATTTTCAACTGTAGTGCAATTATTTATGATAGAAGTAGGGTGTCGAGTTCGAAAAAATCGTACTATAGAGAGGTGAGAGTTTTGGAAACAATGGAAATTAATCGTTATCAATTTAAGATGAAACGGACATATTGGTAAATCAATTTTGAATGAAAATCTCGCAAAAAAAATAGACATTTTAGAAAAGTGCGGCGACCGAATGGAAGGATAATACAGAGATTTTGAACTGCTACAAAGGTCCTAGGGACATGAAAATTGAGTATCAGAAGAAGACAGTAAAACTAAACATATAGCGATAGATTAGATTCAGGAAAAGTAGACATTTTACATAATTATTAGGTTAGATAGATATTAAAGTTACACAAGATTACAGAGGGATCGAAACAAGATAAAAGGTTGACGGTCTCATGTGTATTTTGGAATATAAACAATCGAAATCCGAACATGATTTTTATTTACGTTAAGGTAATAAACGATTGGAGAGACGATTAATTTTAACGTGGACCTTATGAGGTATTTAGATTAGGCAAAAGAGATTAAAATTAATAGGTTTGAAATTAAACAAAATTTACGGCCGTAGTACATAAAATCTGAGACGTAAACATATGTCCAGACGTATAATTTATGTGAAATCTTGTAAGTGAGGGATGGAGAATGGGCGGAGATTGGGTCAGACAATAAAAGTGACAGATATCCCAGAGTCTAATTAGGTATATCTCCCATAGAAGTGTGGAAAATTATATATTAATTAATAATAGATGAAGTATGAAATTTTCCTGGAGACCACACACATCGGGAAAAGTGAGAGAAAGATAAAAAGAAGGGTAAAGAACGGAGATAAAGAATAATCCAAGTGGAGAAAAGTGATACAATTCAAATTTATCCGTGAAATAAATAAATACGACTTGGAAAATAATTAGTTATAGAGTTATGAGAAATAACAAAAGAATAAAGAAGAAAATTGTGCAAGAAAACGTCGCGGATAAAAGAAAATCCAAAAGATAAGGAAAAACTCGAATCTGCGACATAAAGATAGAAAGTACGGGTGGAAATGGAAAAGCTCATATAAGTGACAATAAAATTAAGTAGAATTTAAACAAATCGAAATTCAAAAATGCGTAGTAAAGATTTCGACATGGATTTAAACAATTTTCGCACGAGATGCATAAAATTGAGATCTATATATATGTTATTGAGGATGGACCTATCGCGAATTGGGAAAAAAAGGAACGCAAAATCATGAGATTTTAACTACATTTTGTATGAACGGAGGACAAAGAAAGCTTGGGCGACTAACGCGGACTTACCCGATTCGGACCCTATCGATTTAGAGTTGTGAGATGGAAATTGACCACCGCCCAGAGCCGGAAAGCAGAACATCTTATGGAAGCACAATCGATATTGATGGCAGGGATGTTCGGATTTGCGAGTTGGTAAAAGATGGAATCGATCATCAGAGGAAATTCAGATACGTCTTTTGGAATCTGAGAAGGGTATAAAATGACGGTGCAGACCAGTTTTCAGGAGTGAGTCGAGATTTTGAAAACGGAGTTTACGTCGCAGTACTACGTTTATTGGTAAAATTCTAGTGAAATAATCTAAGTGTTAAATTTTGAAAAAGACTAAGTTTAAATTCTGAACAAGTCCCTGGGCTTAGGAAGTTTTGTGAAAAGTTAGGAATTTTAAATTCAGTTTAAATTCCTTGAAAATCCCATCAGTGAAGTTTTGTTGAGTCAGTTTAATTTGGTTAAACAGTGAAAATAAATATAATTTAAACTCAGTGCTTAAAAAGTGTTTAGTGAAGTGCAAAAAAGTGACTACTGAATTAAAAATTAAATCAAAATTTAAAAATAATTATTTCATTCAAAGTGAAGTTTAAAATTCGATTGAGAGTTTTGTCGTTCAATTAGAGTGGATGTGCTCGTGAATTGAAATTTAAAAATAGATTATAATTTAACATCAATTTGAAAAAAAAATTAAATAATAATAGAAATAAACATTTACATCTTAGTTTAAAATAAACACAATTTAAACAGTTCGAAAAAGAAATAACAACAAATGCTCAAACCTTTGTTCTAAAAGTAAAAGTTCGAAAAAAAATCTAATTTATTAAGAATCGAGTTAATTAAAAGTCTGCGCAATTCGGAAAAAATTTTTCTTATAAAAATAAATAAAAAGAAATTTAGAATCAAAAAAATTGATCGATTAAAATCCATCGTGCGTATAGCGACAGTGTTAAAAGTGTTTGTCGTTTTAACCGGAATTCTAAACATCAGTCTACCATTTCGAAAAAAGTATTTGAAACAGCTATCATTCAAAAGCCTAAACTAGAAAGGTGTTATTAAATCAACGGGTTTTCTGGATTAGGATTTCGTTCGGAAGAAAAATTAAATATCAGCTAATTTATATGAATCAAGCAAGAAATAAAATATTAAATAGGAATTAATAGTCGAAAAGATTTATTTTGAAATTAGTTGGAAAATTCAGTTAATTAGGTAGGATTATCTTCGGCAAGATTTGTTGTGTGGCACCCAACCGGAAAAATCTTGTAGAGGGTGAGTTTTCCTTTTATAAATGATTTTCAGGCCCAAGGAGTGAGGAGGCACAGCTGATCTATGGTATCCCAATTAAATCATTAAAACAACAAAAGGAATTACGCATTAAAATATGTGTATTGTGTATTTATATATATATGTATATTTATAAATATAAAATAATATATTGTATATAAGGAATATATATATGAGTAATGTATTTATATATATGTATTTTATTTATTAATCGAAGCATCGAAATGGTAGCGATTTTAAATACCTACCTATGGACATATCCACTTTATTGAAAAAGGAAATATGTATTTATTAATATTCAAGACTATGTAGAATCATATATTTTATATTTATTTATTAATATATGTAATCTTATTTAACGTATTTTGATAATCGAGATATGTGTACTTATATATATATTTATATTTATTTTTCACATAACTTCTAGTAAATTTACTAAATTCGGGTAATGAAGTAAATAGTTTAACTTCAAAAGGAATTAAAAATATTTTAATTAACTATGCACAATAAAAGGTAACATAACTGAATTATAGGGAGAGGTAGAAATATTTCTTAAATAAACAATCTCGCATCTAGGTTAGTGTGTCAATGAGATGTTTATATTATTCGATTTGTTGATAAACAGAGCATACACTGAAGAATTGGGTCAGTCAACTGCATAGTTTGAAAACGACCTTGGCCGTAACTAGATAATTTATTAGAGTTATAAGGATAATCATCAGGATGTCATTGTGCAATGTGCAGCGATATGGATCATTCACAAACAACAATCGAAAAATCATGGGTTAGCCAGATTTATATCAAAATATTACATGAAACATTTGAATACCATTGATTAGATAGTCGCATAGATTTTTATTAGTTACCTGAAACAGCTAGAAGCTGCGTGCTTACAATTACCTACCATTCACAATCTACAATTGAAAAATCACGGGTTAGTAAGATTTATATCGAATAATTATACAAAACATTTGAATGTTATTGATTGGGTGCTCATACAAAACCCCATCAGATGCCTGAGACATTTGAGAGTCGAGTACTCTCTAATGCGGCAATCAACTACTTGAAACAATTGAGAAATCACGGGATAGGATGAACAAAAATTAATGTTGAACCCTGGAGGTAAAATTTAAAACAAATACAGTTCATCAAATAGGAGGCAGTGGTCGCTCCTATAACAAGACCATTACCCAAACCAAATAGAGATGGCGATTCTCTTAAATAAAAACGTCAAAACCAAACAAACAAAAGCCTGGAGTTCGATAGCTCTCCAAAACAAACTATCAAATAAGATCTTATTCTACTAGTATTTATTAGTATAACCTTATTCTTACGAATTTATTCGGTTACCAAGCTAAGAATTGTGCAGAATTCTTTGTGCGAGATCCGAGCTTGGAATGCGAGGTAGATAGCCTCGTATTGCGAGTTATAAACCTTTCCCAAACTGTATGTATACATATATTTATTCGTATGTACTGTTTACTGGAGAATGCGGACCTGCATACAGCTTGCATTTAGGTCGGTAGACCACTCTCGCATTCTCTTTTAAACGTGGAATGAGGATTCACGACCCGTAAGTCCACACCAACCGTGAGTATATGATTGTATATAGGACGAAACCGGTTCGCCCTAAGTAAATAGTAGACCTTGGAGGAGATGGAATTTGGAGGTTTCGGGACCCGAGGGAAGACTTGAAGGCAGTGCATGATGACGTGGAAGGCTTTTTGGGACGCGATAACTTAGGTATCAATCAAAGAGCCGTGTCAGAAGATTGTGCGAATTTCTTGTTGACTCACGATCATCTCGTTTACTTGCTGGAGGATAGGAGCCAAATTTTGCAAGCAAAGGGCCATTCCGAGTTCGTCAAATATACATTTAACTAATTACATTAACCTACTAAATAAATTTTACATGTACCTTATAGAAGCAGGATCAAAAAGGAGTGGCGCCAAACAGACACATGAATTTACCAAAATCATTGCCAAATTTACTAACAAATTAACCATTTGCGTTATATTTAATTACCTGTCCAAATAAACATGTATAATATCTTTTATCAGCGTTTAACTACGACTTTGTTAGGGTGTAGGAAATCAGAATAGTTACAATAGGAAAGCTAGCTCATTCAGAGAAATCATTTAAGTCTAGGTTTGCAATGGAAAGACCAAGTAAATTTTGAAACTCAACGCCTCGATCAGAACCAAGAGGGTTACAACAAAAATGAAAGTAATTAAAATCCTATATCATAAATCAAAAAATTACACAACGTTTGATGGAATTTAATTACAATATAAATACGAAAATATTTGCGTTCAATTTCGTAAATAACGTATTAAATTAGTTAAGTACATATGTCTATAAAGATATACAGTACAAGAGGGCTTTAAGTAGCTTTCTGAAGTTATCAAAGAAATTAAGGGTCCAATTTTCATGGAGGCTTATGTGTTGTAGGGGAGGAATTTTCCATCCCTGCGAACACATATGCAAAGCCTTAGAAAAAAAAAAGAAGTATCGATCATAGCCAAGAGAGAAGAAAATTTTATATTGTTTAATATAATAAAAAGCAAGACCGAAAGAATGAAAATATTACAGAGTGTAAGTGATAAGTTATAGGACAAAATTAAGTTGTACTGTATTTGAACTAGAAAGTTGGTTACTAATTGTATTGTTGTCTTGTTTTCAGTTATTGTTTAAAAACGAGTGAATAGACAGCAGAAGTGAATTAAAACAAACTTAAGCAACTTTGTTGTAAGTTAGTTCTAACGGTGCGACTGCAAATTTGGAACGTTAAAATAAATTAAAAAAATAATAATCCTAGCGTTCGGCATAAAGTGAACAGTATTCTAAGCATTTCCCATTTATGTTAAGGCGATGCACTACGTAGTAATGCAAAATCATGTGTTTTTGGTTTGAAAATTTGGTCGCCTAGAAATGTTTCAGATGCTTCAATTAAATACTGCGAGTAGAATACATCTAGGCCTTTGAAATAATCGAGTATTTTTTGGATAAGTCTTTTTATAAGCCCAGAAAAAAATAATGTATAATGCCTATGAAAACTTCTTTAAAGTTCAAAATCTCCTACTTACGAACCCATTTTCGGTAATGATTTTATTGTATAATGTGGTAAATTAAGTTATTTATAAAATGATCGGAAAAAAATTTAATATTTATGCCTCCACATAATACATCCACAAAATAAAATAAAAGGCACTTTTTGGCAAAAACAGGCGGATGGTGTTAAGCGGGAATTTAAACCTTTTCGCCATCTACGTAAGGGCGGTTATTGATAGCGGCTCCATTTAAAATATTACGTGATGTAGTGCATCGCCTTAAATCGTAAGTAGGTCAGTTTTGATTTATGGGTCAGTGGAGAGTGGTTTATTTATGGGGTCAGTGTACATTGTTTACATTGCATTTTGCTTTAAGAAATTTTCGCGTTAATTTAAACATAAAAGCCAATTGTGAGCAAAATTTTTGTATTTTAAAACGCGTTATTATTGTTTTTATATTGATACTTTAAGATTTATCATCGATACCTTCGACGTGTTTGAAAACAATTGTACGTTTTTAATGTTTTGATTTTGAAACTTGTCATCGATGCCTTCGACGAGGTAAAAAATAACTCCGACATGATTCAAAGAGTGCAATAATCAATCATCATACTGACCCAACTGGGATTGGAAGTTAACGGTGAACATTTTAAATAATTTTTTTGGCGTGTTTGTGTTTTGAATTGGAGATCGGAACATCGCTACATATTGTGAGTACCTACCTATGCTAATAATTTTTGCGTCGGCGTCTCAGATCGAATGACGAAAAAATTTTAACCTGAAATAGAAGAAAAATATTTGTTTTTTTTTTTGGTGAAAATGCTCAAATCAAAAAACTTTTTGTCGATTTGGGTTCCCCGTGTGGTGTAGATTCTTCAGTTTCCCGCTTGTTCTACGAGTTTCCGGACACCGTGTATAGCAACACTGATGAGTTAACAGGAACCGGAAAAAATGCAATATATTTTTTCACCAATTAGTAACTTATGCATTTGTTTCCGCAAAAAAATAGTTTCCCATGCTAAATGACCTTATAACTATATAAAAAAAAGTATTTTTATACGCATTTAAGTCTTCAGTTACCTCCATAACTTATCGGGGCACTTGTCTTGACGCAGCTATATTTGATGCTAACAATTACGAATAAATTAAAAGTGTAATTTAATTGATGATCTGACCAACTCTCTTTTCATTCGCAGCCTTACTAAAAAACGTGGTATTCAATTAATAAACGACTGTATATGTAAAAACCTTACTAATTGAAACTTAAAATAGAAACTGACGTAAAATGCGAAATAATAATAATTTCGCATTTTTTCCAAGGTATTTTGAATGTTCTATCCATATATTTCTTCATTTTGAAGTTGTTGTGAAAACAAACATCATTTTAGAAACTAGATAAAATTACTATTTATATTTTTTTTTATATTTGGAATATACATTAATACTTGAAAATTGCAATGTTCTAATTTCAAACACGAAAAGAGTTGAAAAAAGCTTATTGCAAACATGTTTTAATTAAAACGTTGAAAAATTTCAAAGAATACAAAATTTGTATTCTCTGAAATGAAGTCGGTCTTTTTATGAAAGAAATTTGCAACAAAATAATCATTTTATTTCGGTAACACAGTTAATAATAATAATAATTCTCAGAAGATAACCAAAAAATAGACATTTTGGCACAATACAAACGTAGATTTTTTAAATTTGTATTTACACAGATATGCATAAGGCATTTATGTTATTAAAAAACAACACTTTCAAGAAAATTTTAAAAAATTCACGCGGTAACAGTCAATTAAAAAATAATATGTCTGAAATAGATACATTAATATAATAGTAAATTGGTCATTACAATTGAAATTTTGAATAAAACCATGCATTGAATAACATATCACGAACCACAAATCAAAAACTGTTGCGAAACATTTTTTATTAGTAATAATTCGAAACAGAAATCTTTCAGTTTTTGTACAATGTGTAAGAAAACACCATTTAAGGCGAAGCTTAATGCCAAAATCACTATTTTGATTAACCTTTATAACGAATTATTGTACATTATGAATACCAAAAAATATGTTTTAGATAAATTTAAGGTTTTTGTATCGTTTTGCTTGAGTAGAATACAAATAAAAAAATGAATTACTAAATAAAAAATATAAATGTAAACTACTAAAAATTTTTTTATGATCGCGTAAAGGAAAAAACTTTTTAAACATACATTATTATAGCTAAAATTATCTGTGACAGTTTCACTTGATTAACTTTTTTGTTTTCTTATAAAATTATTTACAAAATAAATAAAAACTAGTTTTGTGCTTGAAATCGAACGTTTCTAGACTCCGTTTGTCAAGCGATTTTAATGCCTATTGCCTACAATATAAGTTATATCAAGTGTATACACATTTTTGCTTATAGCTTCCTCTTAACTGTTGTGTAAGGCGATCAAAATTTTTCGATTTTCAAACACATGTTTACTGACAAAAGAAAAGGCATTATTTGCTCCTGGAAAACTTTTAAAATACTCAGTTAACTATTTTCATAGTAAAAGGTCTGGCATAATTTAAATATAAGATTTTATTAATGTTTTTTTGTGTTCTGTTTACATACTTTTAAAACATCAACCAGTAAAAACAAAGTTTTTTTACTGTTTACGTAATAGATCTATTTTAAAATGTCTTTTAAAACTTTAAACATTTTATTGGTTTGACTGAGGTTTGATCCTTTCTTCACGGGAACTGGAGTCGACAACACTACCAATCGAGCCAAAAGCTGATATGCTTTTTCATATACAGCTGTAAGAGTTTATATGTCCGCGTGCATGTACATGATTGCCACCAATTGATAGAATGCATTGTCATCGATAAAGAGTCCAACTGCCGAGTTTCAGCTCGATCGGATGTCAGGAAGTGGGTTAATTTCCACTTCTAAGATTTGCATTCATTACCGACAACAAAAGCGAAATTCAAATAGATGTTTTTAAAAATACAATGAATGTTTATTTTTATTGAAATTCGCAAAAACACACAATTTCAAAACACAATTATTTCTAACATAAAGATCAGTTAAAAAATAAAGATTTTAGTGAATTCAGCATACTTCTGGCATTTTTATAGATTTTTTTTCTAAACCCTTGCTTTTTTGTCTGTATGTTTTGGTGCATTTAGATGCGCTTATTTTTCTGCTCTTTATTTATTAACACCATTTTGAGCTTAGATTGTATTGTATTGTTGTGTAGTGACGGGAGGAATTTACGATTCATAAGTGAGAGATATTACAATTTTACTTAGGAATAAATATAAATTATATATATATATATATAGTATAGGTATAAATAAAAACATAATGTAAATACAAATATAATATAATATAAAAGAGAGTGAACTCTTACTCTTCAAAAATCAAAGCAATTCTAAACAAAAAATATAACAAAAATAAAAACAAAAACAAAAGCAAAAAAAAAAAACAAACCAAAAAACAATTACCCTAATGTTTAAATTCTTTAATAAATGTACCTACCTATTATTTTCAAGTATACTGAAGAAACGTCAGTTAACTTTATTATCTTATTTATTATGTTATTATATTATTTCTGTTCTCTCCCCTTTTTTATTATTGTATAAACAAAATATGTATGTGGCACCA
Organism: Hesperophylax magnus; assembly: GCA_026573805.1. Lineage (NCBI taxonomy): Eukaryota > Metazoa > Arthropoda > Insecta > Trichoptera > Limnephilidae > Hesperophylax > Hesperophylax magnus. Next base: position 1,688,871 of record JAIUSX010000184.1, on the reverse strand, counting down.
TAAAACAAAACAAAAAAAACATCATTTCAAAATTGTGATGTTTTGGTGTCAAATATTCTCCCTCTTACAATGTCTGTATGTAGGACAAATTTTGTTCTTTTTTGTTATTTTGTTCTACAAAATATGTATATGTAATATGCAATGAAACCAACAGTTACCTATCTTTATGTGTTAACCCTTTATTACATGTATACGTACACGTATCACTTTTTTATTACTATTTTAGTTTGGTAGTGAAACATCAACTCTTTAGGTAGGTATAAATCTATTTTCACTTTGTATTCTTTCTTTCCATTTCTTGTCTTTCGTCTCGTCTCTTTTTTATATATAGTTGTACAAAATATGCATGTCAGTTCATTTAAATTTTGCCTATCCTAAAACGGGACGTTCTCCTAGTTGGACAGACAAAACATTTTTCAAACCTATATACTATAACCATACTAAATATATTTAAAATTCATTCATTTCATACTTTCTGATGTCATCGTACGATCTAAGGCCACGTGTCAACTGAAGGTACGAGTACATAATAAAGCAATGAGTAACTGCGATTAGCTCCTTTATTACCAATAATTTCTATGTTAGATAAAAGTATATAAAATAAAATTTTGAATCCAATGAACAAAACAAGAAATTAATGAAAATAGACAGCGCGGTAAGTTTGCATCTGATAAGAGCTAACGGCAGTCAAACAAGTATCTTCAGTAGTATAGTGGTAAGTATCCCCGCCTGTCACGCGGGAGACCGGGGTTCGATTCCCCGCTGGAGAGAATTTTTTATCACTTTTTTTGTGCTTATCTTTTTTTTCTTTTTAAAAAGAAATACCCACACACATTCCCAGCTTATAAATAACTTGAAAATTAATATTTTAATTCCTCCTACTACCATCTAGTGGGAAAATGTTGTATTGACAATAATGATGGATTCTAAACAGTCGTCTTTCACAATGGCGATACTCAGAGTATCTGCCATTGTCTGTCTCAAATATACTTAGACATTTAAGACATTATTTATTAATTAAATAAAAATAATTTGCCCACTAACAACATAACACATTATATAAAATTTAATCGCCCCCGCCGGGATTGGAACCCAATACCTCTGGATTCGTAGTCGAGGACGGAGGTCATCAGTAAGTTAAGTATTCTACTACTTACTAATATTATATACAATAATAATAGTACGATACGCATTGACCTAAACAGGTTCATGGCGGTACGGAGCATAAATAAACCACTCTCGTACGGAGCAATAACAATAACATTGATATTTTGACAGATGCCGACAGGCAAGTACTAAGTAGTAAGTACACTGTTTCTCACTGAAATTTTTCCCCCTGGCAGCACCGGTCTCCAGTTTGCCGAAGGAAAACAAAAATTTCGACAGTTCTACCGAAAATTCAATTTGGGAGTTTTTTGCTAAATTTTCTTCGATTATAATTTCACCCTCCCGACAATGGGTACAGTTCACGCCAAGGTAGCTCAGAATTTTTTTATTTTTTTGTTGAATATTGTTTATTTCTTTCAACTGTCATGTTACACAATACCATATTTTTTAGGTTAGGCATTTATTTTATCTGTTATGAACATATTATATTTACTAGTTCTCTCTTCTAAAATTTTTACAATTATTCCTACCGGTATTATGAATGTTATAATTTGACACGGCTCGTAGTTTGCTGATGAGTGCAATATTTCTGGTCTGTTATGACAGATTCTTAGATCGATTTGTAATACAAATACTTATTCAAATATAATATTCTTGAGTTATTTTTGTAGTTCACATAATAAAACGGTAATTATTTCTCCAACCGCCGGACTTTTAGGCACATATTATGGAAATGATGTAATACACTTAGTTTCAACATTTACTACAAGAAACAACTATTTACATACACAAAATAGGTTATCAGGTTCTTAGTTTGGGTTAATCAATTAATTTATGCATATTTAGGTTGAAAAGAAACTTTTTTTTTAGAAAGTGTCACTCCATACAAAAAAGTCCAAAATGGGGGTAAAGAGATCGTTTTATAAGGTGAATTTTGAACTTTGATTGAATAAAAATGAAATTTTTTGATTTTAAAAAGAAAGTCAAACATTCCCGGGTTACGAATAACCTGACAATATTTGAAAATCTCCTAATTCCACCACAGTAAGCGGAAAATTTTGCTTGTGTTGTGATGGAGGACTTAGCCAGCCGAGCAATTGAACACATGACGCCTGGGTGGAACCCAAACGCAATGTCAACTCAGCCACCGACCGGTCATAATGCATCTATCCTGATGTAAATCGTTCTTTCTTGTGGTAATTAAGTTGAAGTGAAGTGTGATTTCCATAATCTGTGCCTACTAAATGTGCGGCGGTTAGGGAAATATTTACCAATAAAACATTCACATCGATATACAATCAAACTTGATTATAAAGATCAGGGCAATAGCGAGTTCACAGCCATTTAAATAATTTTGTCAACACAATTTCTGAATACATGCATGAATGTGTCGTTGGGTCTGAAAAAATAGTTGGGAATTATTCAAGAATTTCCTATCCCGTTAGAGACAGATTCATATTGTTATGGCACTACCTGTGTAAGATTGTCGGCTATGTGAACCATTGCTATCCAACCGGCACAATGTAAAATTGTCATAAAATCAGCGAAAGTCATGTGAAATATGAGCTTCGCAAATTTGTTCCTTTTTTTCGTCTTCTTTTGTATTACAACTCATCGTCAATTTTGTTTTTAAAAACCAATAAATATATTATATATGTAAATGATATATTTGAAGTTGCTAAATACGGGGAAATTGTCTCATATGCAGATGACACAGTGCTTCTTCTAAAAGCAAACACATGGTTAGAACTGAACAAAAGGGCTAATTCAGACATCAATGAATTGAAAACATGGTTTGACAATAACCTACTAACGTTAAACTCTAAAAAAACACACTACGTACCATTTTGGTACGTAGTGTGTTTTTTTAGCTATTATACCACTGGACGGCCGGCATAGTCCAGTGGTAACGCATTGGACTGCCATTCCAAAGGTCGCGGGTTCGAACCCGGCGTGCGCAAATAAATTTTATTTGATTAATTTGTGTTATTTCACAATTAATTAATTAAAATAATATATAGTATATTTGCGGCACGTTCCAGAGTGGAAGATACTACCAGTATCGCCCTGGTGTAAGACCACCATTCAGAATTGAAACGTTGCTCCAAATGGCTTTAGCCGTGTTTAGTGACTAGATCTGAATAGCCAGGTACTTCCCCACCTTCCTCTTTCCCTTCCCCACTTACCTTCAGCCTCACAACATCCCCCAATTGGGGATGCCATAGTCTCACTGGCTCCAGACGGGAGCAGTTGAGACTCTTGTGAGGTATTCACTATAAAAAAAAAAATAAAAATAAAAAAAAAAATTTTCATAAACAAACATTCGAAATAATATCGAAATAAACATTCGAATTCACTCTGCACCAAGCACTCAACAACACCACTGTAACTTAATATGTACTAATATTGAAATTAAAACTTCAACCAAATATCTAGGGATCACTATTGACCAATGCCTAAAATGGATACCACATATAACCATTCTCAAAAACAGAGTAAGAAAATTAACCTTTATTTTTAGCTGCTTGAGACATATTCTAAATAAAGATCTACTGAAAATGACGTACTTCGCATTCTGTCAATCCATAATCCAATATGGTATAATAGGATGGGGGGCGCCTATAAAACTCACACACAACCTCTTTACATTGCGCAAAAACTAATAATTAAAATAATATTAAAGAAATCATTTTTACATTCATCTGAACTCATTTTCAAAGAATTTAAAGTCAGAAAATTAAATACTCTTTTCCTGTATCACGCAACCTTACAAGTTTACAAAGATGATATCCTAAACAATACCGTACCATTCAAAAACACAGCAAATCTCAGGCAAAAATACATGTTACCAATCCCGATTTGTAAAAAAACTTTGGGTCAGCAAAACTACAAATACTTAGGAACAAATTTTTTCAATAAATTGCCAGAAAATATAAGATCACTAAATGATAGTTTCAAAGAATTCAAAACACAAATAAAAAAATATACTGAAAACCCAAACTAAATAAAAAAAAACGTAAATAAATAAAAGAAAAACAAAAACAAAAATTTAAAAAATAAAATAAAAATCTAAGAAACTAAACAAATAATACCTCATCCCATACACACAAGCAATTGCTTATTATGGGAGAACATTTAAAAATAATAAATATTAATCATATCATAATATCTTTTATCTTATTACTAGTGAAATATATATGTATATCACACATTGTAAATTTTTTTATTGAATAAATTTAATAAAAAAAAAATAAAAAAAATGTTTATGAAGGTTCCTAGTTACGAGTACCTACATCCCTGCACTGGGTAAATTTATGATAGTTATGCACAACTTTTTCGGCAGAGGGGCCGCTTTGCCTATTTTCAAAAAGGCCGCGACCTACAAGCGGATTTTTTTTTTCGTTGATAGTGTGGGGGTGTACAGCAAAATTCAAGAGTTTAGGTTTCTGTTGAATTTTGTTTTATGCAAACGGGTTCTTCAAATTTGGTTCCATTTAAGAAATGCAGTGTAAATTAACCAAAACTCACTGAGCAGACACTTAGCACTGGCTGATGAGTGTTTACAGAGATTAGACTTGTTTGTTGAATATTCCAGGAGGAAAGCAGCAGACCACGTTTCAACGCCGGAGCGGATGAATATGAAATGCTCAGCAAACTGCCGCCCGTGGAGCACCAGGCTCCCAAAGTCAAATACGGTGAAGTTCCAGTAAGTTATCAACCACGAGGGACATTTTATCACTTCTGAGTAAACTTCCGAGTGGCGTATATTATCTGTTTCACCAATGCTGAGTAACGCAATCCATCAACTGGATGCGTGTTTTTAATCCAATGATAGTTACTTACTTGACGAATAGTCACTCAACAGTTTACTCAAAGGTGGTGAAATACCCCATAGTCATTATCTGCCAAACTAATTACCAAGTGAAATGTTAATACTGATGTCACTTCACTCGCCATATATGTTATGTTTCAACTGGAGAAGTAATTGGGTTTGTATCATCATCCAAAAATATCCCATTCCATTTTTGTAAATAAGGTTGTTTGGCATTAAGCCCTTGAGTTGTTGACCATTAAATCGACGATTATTTCGAATTGTTGACATTTAAACAAGCATAACGTTCATGCTGATCAAGATTTGATCAAAAGCTGAAACTGATCAGGAATGAGGAGATTTTAATGGATTGAATAATATGTATGTATGTTATTTGCTTCCAGGCGCGAGTGGACAAGGTTTGTATAGACGGGTTGGGAAGAACAAAAGATGACATCATCAATGAGTCCATCCAGGACCTGTTTGCAGCAAAGGACTTTGAGGATGTCATCATTAAAGCTGATCATGTGAGCTACAATACTTCATCTTCCCCTGTTTTTAAATTTGATTACCGCACTAGAGTCCCAAGTGCCCGGCCAGCCTAGCCAATTTAGAGACTGTAGTGATGAAGAAGAAAGTAGGAAGGTTAAAGGAGGGAGAGAGAAACATTGAGTAGTACATAAGTACCTGACTATACAGATCAGATCACTAAACATGCCTGAAGCCATTCTAAGCAGAATTTCGTTTCTGAATGCTGGTATCTCTTCAGAGAGATACTGAGGCAATGGAGCAGCTATTGCATTCTCATGGGTTTGGTATGTAGAGAGTACTAATAAATGTAAATATCAGAGTATTTATTATGCACTGAAGTAGTTGTGGTATGTAACTCGTCGGTATGCATATCAAGTAAATCACATCTCGTCGGGATGCGGATCTGTGCTCGACGCCGTGCGTGCCGCGGCTTGGTGATGTTGTGGTCAGCTGGTGGTGAAGATCACGGATCTTCCAATAATCCTCCAGGTCGATGCTCGCCACCGTGAGTGGTGGAGATGAATGGTGGCAAAGTGTACACACTAGAAATGCTTTCCATGTAGATTTGAATGGAAAGTAATGTCGCCACTGACTTGTACATTTTGGTTCTAGCCCATTTAGCGTGCGCTTTGTCTCTCTTAAACTTGCCCGACATCGTATATCACCATCTCATTTGATCGTCAATTTCATGATGATGATGGAGCACAGTTCTGCATATGAAATTTATGAAAAGAGTGATCAGACTTTTAAATCAGCATGTTGGTATTGCATTTCTTATTCTTCTTTATTCTACGGCTCAATCAATAATCCATCAGATTCTACGTATTGACTTCTAGAGGCCATCCAGTTTGTTTTCTACCTTCTGGTTTTGTTAAATAATTAACACAACTACCGGTGGTCTCAGGTGCATATAAAATGCCATAAATATTGTCCACCAGCAAATTAAAGAAATTTTGGATGGCCTTCATTCAACGATCAAAAGGATGGCTGTTAAATAAACATTGTTACTATTTTTAATCCTGCAGGAATGGGAGGTTATTGCAATTCCAGTCTGCCATGTTAGATGATTATACAAATTTTACATTAAAAAGGAAAATAGGAACAGTAAAAAAAAAAAACAGGTAGGTACCTAATGAAAACATCATATTATCGTCGTCGGCATCTATCGCTCATAAGTGGAGAGCTAAGCCACTCTGATGAAGCCACGATAATGATGTTTGTTGATTTTTGTGTCCTGCCCCAGAAGCTGGCTAGTCGGCGGCGAAGCAAGGCGGGGAATGAATGCACTCTCCCTTCAGTGAGCATCGTAGAGGCACTCGGAACCTTGGTAGTTGCATAAGTAGCCTGTATGCGTTGTTGTAGCACACCCTCAGCTCGTCCCATTGCGCTACTGGGTATTGTATACACAGCTCAGATGTATACAGTGCAGTGCAGTATGTCTTCAGTGGTAGAACCGCCTCGAGAGCATTCCGGCCCGAACATTAATTGCTCTTCTTTGACGTTCCATATCTTCTATATCCTTTAAAGGGATATGTATCCGGTGTTTAACCTGTAAGGCTACGAGCAGTTCATTTCATTCTAGACAGATTGGTGGAGTATTTAGTGGCTCCTTGTTGTGTTTGAAAATGACGATGACTGACTTTTACTTTTTTAAATTTTTTAAAAATTTATTTTTTAATTTTATTTAGGAAACAAACAGTCATTTATATATTTAGCTTAAACAGCAATTATTTACAATATTAAACCAATAATGTTCCATTAATTCTAGTCGTTGATTCAATATTTGCACCTATACAATATATTTATACATGACAAAGAAATATAAAGAATAAACATTATAAGGAATTACAAAATGTTATAAAAACAATTAAAGACAGTTATTAGTAATACAGTTTTCGCATGATTATAATAAAAACAATAAAATAAACTAAGATGATAGGATTATTTCACAACATAAAAAATTAAGTTATTAGTTTAATAAGTTGCATTTTATATGTTTTCAAGTTATACTTGAAAATGTCTACATCTCTAGAGGCATTGTGAGTTTTACAGATACATCCTATTAAAGAGTTTTGCGCATATTTGGCTTTACAGTGTGGTGTTCTAGATAAGATCTGGTGTTGTGTTCAGGGAAACGAAATGCAATCTTTTCTAGCAGATATGATGAATCGACAAGACTGTTCACGATTTTGTACAAGAATAGGGCATCAGAAATTTTTCTGCGTTTATATAAAGTGGTAGGGTCAAACCGATGATCGCTAAAGCGATACGATAAGTGTTTAATAAATTTGGATTGGATATTTTCAATACGATCAATGTATATTTGATATTGAGGATTCAAAATGACTGAGGCAAACTCGAGTTGTGACCTTACATATGACATATATGTATAGCAGAATTAGTGTGTGTGCTATAGTGAAAGGCTTTGTAATGCGTATAATAAATCCCAATTGTTTATAAGCTTTTTCTAACATATGTTCAATATGGTGCTTAAATAACATTTTAGAATCTAGCAGCACTCCAAGATCTTTGATTGATTCTACTCGTTGTAGGGGTACATGGTTTAATTTATAAAGTTATATATTTTTGGTTTATTACTGAGCGTTGGTTGTTATCGAATTGTTCAATTTGCCATCCGTTTTGTGAAAAGACTGTTGTTTAAAATGATTTTTCCAACAGGTCAGATCAAAGCTGGACTCCATGGGCTGTTTCAGCAATGTGGGGATTTACATCGATGTTTCAAAAGGACCAGATGCCTCTCCCGAAGGACTTGAGGTCAGTTTATCCAATACACCTGCTTTTTTCTATGTCTACATCTTCATCTACAAATTGATATTGTTGCCACTCCTGACATAGCAGCGCCCCCATCAATAAATTCAATAAAAATATCAAACAACAGTCAATAAATTCCTTGAGATTTAGATACCTCTGTCACTGACCAATCACTCCTACACTCCTTTTTTATGCGAATACCTTGCACAAGAACAACTGCTCCCAACCTTTTGGAGCAATTGATACTATGGCATCCCCAATTGGGGTACGTTGTGAGATTGAGGGTAGTGGCGAGGGGAACGATATGAGAAAGAGGAAGGTGAGGAAGTACCTGTTAAATACATTTTATGGTCGTTAACGTCTTTCTTTGCACAGAATCAAGTATTTTGGGGCTCCAGCCCAGAGCTGACTTCCAGTTTCTTGGAACTGTATGTAAACGTTAATTCTAATGGGTTTTGCAGGTGACATTCCACGTGAAGGAGCTGTCCAGGGTGATTGGAGGAGTGAACACAATGGTTGGAAAGAATGAAGGCTCCCTTGTGATAGGTTAGTACCTTTTACTTCATTCTGAATTGGCATTACGGCACATTTCAAAACTCACGACGGAAATCACGACGCAAGCTTAAAATATCCGTGATAATCTAAAAGTTCCAAACAGAAATTTGCATTAATCCAGAGCTCGTTGTTTGCAAGGTTTTGTCATGCATATAATATGGACCTTTTTTGATTTGTTGATGAAATACACATATAAACTATCATACACATAGAAAAATTAAACAGTTGTTTTGTAGCATCTAGTATTTAGCTCTCTATTTGTTGAGTCTTCAATACCAGTGTAATTAGTATCACAGAGTGTGTAACTGTAGTTCTGTGAACAGTAAACCCCACATACAAAAAAGTATGTGTCTAATTGAAACTAAAATTTCCTCTGAAATCATAAGAATTGTAAATAGGAACATACATACATATGTATCTACTTAATTATAAGCTATAAATATTTTACGAAATATTTGTTTATTTCAATTATGGAATTATACAATTTAAAGAAATCCCCATTACAATTCTTTTTTCGAAATTTCTTCATGCCGGTAGGTACCATAATATTGATTATTCCGATTTGACAGCTCGTAGTGGTAACCACCATCATGCAAACTCGACTTTACTACATTCAGTCAACAAAGCTCATTTGTCTGATTGCAGGTCTGAAGCTGCCGAACCTGGTAGGGCGCGGGGAGAGGATCCAGTGCGAATACAGCCTTGGCAACAGGAAGTCGTCCAACTTCTCCCTCTCCTTCATGAAGCCATACCCCAACAAGAAACTACAACCCATGTAACTTAATATCTCCTCTCTTTTGATACATTCTGGATTCAAAATACAATATCTGTCTATTTAGCTGTTGACCACTCAAGCGATGGCATATTTACAAAAAAACATACCTCCGAATGTTAATACTGACACATATACAAATTTGTATGTTTATTAATGAATGAGCAGAGGGAAGATCTTGTCGTCGCGCCTGTCCACCGTCATGGTGTGGCGAAGGGCGAACTTCATGGTGGGACCTACATTTACATCAATTTGATACACCTTTTTTTAATTTATCGATATTAAGCCGATAAAGTTGGCTACCTTGCAAATTGCTTCTATTTATACTAATGGCAATGAATTGTTCCTTGCCCCCTCCCCCTCTCTACCACGTCCTCCTTCGATTTCAGTGTGAAATCGGTCCTGCATTAAAATATGGAAAAATTCAATTTCTTGAAGAAAATTATAAACTTTGAGACCTAAATATTTTTGGATTTGGTAAAAAAAATTGTGGTATATGTGGGTCCATAGAGACAACTTTTTATCAACGGAATTTTGAAGAAGTTTTTTTTTTCGATACACCCTAATGTATTTTTTTTTTTTTTTTTAAGTTTCTTTATTCTGTAAAATTGTTAGTTACATGCATTGAGGAATTTTTCGACCACGATTTTTATATATATATTTCATATTTTCTAAGTATCAATGTTTGTGTGTATTATATATTATTATAGCATAAGTTTTTATGTTTTAGTTTAAGTGCCAGTATAATCCAGCACGTGGGGGAGTTCCCGTGGTCGGGCTACAAGCAGCTGGACAAGGGCCTGTTGCTGGACATTGGCTTCAAGAGTGCCGCCAAGGTAAACCCACAAATACGTACACTAAGGTTGGCTTTTTTCAACCACTAAACTCATTCTCACTAACCAACTGGTCCACTTAACATCATGGCATCAATTCAATCACCTGCGGCCCTAGCACCGTCAAATCGATTATTTAACAATATCCAATCGATAGGCTTAACTGATGACAATTTTAAATTGATTTCCCGAGCACTCGTTAGACATTTCGATATTCTCAAGATATTGTAAAAATATTTAATACACTCGGTTTATTAGCAGTCTGCATGTACTTTTTGACACTAAAAAGGGAGTTCATTGATTAATGAGGCCTTTAGCCATAACTCGTGAAATTCTGAACAACTGCTGAATTCTGTTTCTCCAAGCTCGAACGGATTCAATTGATTGCATACATGACATCTTTCAATTCTATGAGCTTCATTAGTCTGCCTCCGTTCATTTATAAATAAGCCTGTAAGTTTACATAATGAATGACATTATTTATTTATTTATTACACGCCCTAATGGGCTTTTACACACTACAAAGTTTAATAGTTGAGTATCACAGTTATTATAAATTCTACAAAATTAAAACAATAAAGGAAACATAATACAACGAAAAAAAATTTTTTTTTAAATGTTACAACAAAAGCATATAATAAAATAAGATACATTAGTAAAAATGATAAGAAGCCTCACATAAATAGATATTCAAAATAAAAATATATATTTTGCGGAAATTATAGATGTCTATTTGTGTCTCGATATATAAAAGAATTGAAATAAACAATATTTATATTGATTATTTTTAAGATGAAATATATCTCCCAGATCAGAATATTTATTTCCGAGACTGTGAAGTCTTGGAATCGGGGAATTTTGATAAGACAGTGTTCTGGTGTTTTAAAAATAAAAGGGTAGTAAATTTCGGCAAGATCTTTTGGGTATGTGGATGCTGATTAATTAGAGTAACTCAGGACAGTCAATTTTGTAATGAAGTATTTTATGTAATACTATTAAATCTGTGTTTATTCTCCTTTCAGAAGGTTTTAATAGGGACAATTTATCTAGTAAGTAGTTATAATTAATGTTTTCTACAGGAATATGCAATTTATAGTTTATATACTTCAGGAACTTATGTTGAATCTTTTCAATGTTATCGGAATGAATATTGTAAAATGGAGACCATAACGTAGAGTTATACTCTAGTTGGCATCTAACAAGGGTTTTGTACAACATAATAAATGTGCCTAAACTATTGAAGTCTTTTGAAACTCTCAAAACAAATCCAAGAGTCTTAAGAGCCTTATTGATAATGTTATTAATATGATACACAAAAGTTAGTTTGCTATCGAACAATATACCTAGGTCAATAATTTCACTGACGCAATTTAAGTTTTTATCATTTAATGTATATTGAAAAAATATTGGATTATTTATTCTGTAAAAATTAATGAACTGACATTTCTTTATGTTCAATGCAAGTTTGTTGATAGAGCACCATTCAAAAAGATTTCTCAAATTAGTTTGTAATATAATGCAATCATTTATGTTATTAATCTCTTTATAAAGTTTCATATCATCAGCAAAAAGTAATACTTTTATGTTAGTAAATATATCAACAATGTCATTTATGAATATAATAAACAAAATGGGCCCTAAATTAGAGCCTTGTGGCACTCCACTAGTGGCTATAAATGTGTAAGAATTTGTGCCATTTATTTTCACACTAAAACTTCTTTTGGACAAATAACTAATAAACCAATTTAATAAACTACCATAAACCCCAAGTGTGGCTAATTTATTAACCACTCAGAACATTAGAACGTCAAAAGACGTAAATATGATAATAGCGGTCAAGACATTAGAACGTCTTTTCACGTAAACGCGCGAGATTTTACAAAAATCGATTTATTTCCATCACTAGTATACGGATTGCCATGATTTAAAAAACAGAGTATCGATAATGAATAACGCTACGCGTCTGTATTCAAGAATATCTATGGAACGTAGAGGTGCATTATCTAAGCCGATTGGATCTGTCATCTTGTTCGTTCATAATTTATTGCGTTTCTAAATAATTTATTAAAAATATTTTAGTTTGGACGGTTAGTATTTTGAGGTGACTAATAGTTTTTAATTATATTTCTTCAATATATAAAGTGTTATTTCTTTATGATACTCAGAAAAAAGTACATTTTTCACGGCTTTGAAATAATGGTAAGCGATTTTTACATATTTTTGATGTTTTCATAAAAAGTATATTTAGAAACGCAAATATTTACGTATAACAACACAATGCAATAGTGGATTTCATAATCTTTCCAAAACATTTTTTAGAATGAGGCTACGTTTCCCAAAACGTGAGTTATGAAGCTTTTAGCAAAACTCGTAAATAACACAAAAATTATCACGTTTTGACAGTTCGCAAAGGAACACATAGGAAAAAAAAAAGTCTTTGTCTGAGAGGTTAATTAATATTTTGTGACACACCTTATCAAAGGCCTTGCTAAAGTCAGTGTATATTGAGTCAACCTGGCATCTGTTTGCTAAAGAATTGGATATGAAGTTTTCGTATATTAGTAAATTAGTTAAAGTAGATTTATTTGAACAAAAGCCATGTTGATAGGAAGTTATAATTTTTTGTATGTTGGAAGATATTTTAGAGAGTACAATTTTTTCAAAAAGTTTGGGTATCGCTGATTGGATACATATCGGTCTATAATTTGTAATGTCCGTTTTGTACCTTTTTTTAAAAATGGGTGTAAGAAAACTGTTTCCATGTATCAGGGAAACAACCTGTTTCTAGAGACTGATTAAAAATTAGGAAAAGAGGAACAGTTAGGCCGTTTAAACATTCCTTAATTAACACCGGTGGAATATTATCAGGTCCAGCATTTTTTCTAACATCTAACAAATTTACATGCTTTTTGATATCATTAATTTCTATGCGTATTTCAGATATATCCAGACTAAGATTTGATGAGAATTTGGGAATTTCGTTGCTAGGTATATCCTCTTTATACACAGACTTAAAATAATCGGCGAATAAGTTTGCAATGTTTTCATCATTACAACCAATTTTCCCATTGAACTTCATACAAGGAGGAATACCCGAGTTATTATTTTTTTGAGAATTAGTGTAATTCAAAAAATGTTTTATGTTTACACGAATATCATTTTCAATTTTATCAATATAATTTTTATAGTACAATTTTGAGATTTTACAACACTCCTTTCTTAACAATTGAAATTTATTGTAATCACTTGACATTCTGGATCGCTTGTAATTTATATGAGCAATTTTCTTTTTATATGTTAATGTGATCAATTTGGGGCTAAACCAGTTTGGAAAATGAGAAATTTTATTATGTCGAATGGGCACAAAATTTGCAATGGCATCATTAAGAATGGAATAAAATGTATTGACATTATTGTTAATATCTGTGTTTTCCATAAAAGACCAGTCTGTTGAATTTAAGAAATCAGAAATTTTAGGTAAATTTGCTTTATAAAAATTATAAGGCGACTTGACATTTTTAAGATAAGTGTTGTTAATAAATGGAATAATTATATCAAGAGGAGGATGGTAAAGGTCTACAGGCAATAGTTCATCCAAGGATTTACATAAGGAGCAGTGGGCTCACTGCAAAACACTAGATCAAGAAGATGACTATTTATATTAGTGATAGTGTTTAATTGTGGGATTGATAAGTAATTCGACATACCCAGAATCTCTCTCTCACTGAGATTTGTAGTTGACAAATTAACACCAGATAATTCGGGGTCGTCATGGTTCCAACATATATTTGGCAAGTTATAATCACCTATTATTATAAGTTTAGGACTAGGATATTTAATCCTTAAAATTTCTACTTCTTCCACGTGATTCTTATAAAGCTGTGAATTAGAATATTTGTTCAACATCACTATTTTTAATTTTAAGCACTTTCGAAGTAAACCATTTGTGGACAGCTATCAGGACTCCTCCGCCTCTTGTATTGGAGCTGGTTTTTAGACTCCGATCTACTCGATAGATGTTGTGATTTTGTAATCCAAGTTCAGCCGAGAAGATTGATGGGATTAACCAAGTTTCCGTTAACATGATGACGTCGTGTGAGAATGTCGGGACATTTATTCTGAAATCCTTTTTTTTGTTTTTTTTTAAGTTTCTTTATTCTATGAAATTATTAGTCACATGCATTGAGGAATTTTTCGACCACCATGCTAGGCACATGCCCGTGTTATGGTGGTCGATTTTCTATACAACATAAAGAATGAGAGGAAATATAAAATAAAATAACATATTATTAAAGAATATTTAAAAACATAAAATAATGTAAATGACTATAGTAATATAAGGAAGTATGGAAGAATACAGTAGAATATAAAAATATAATAGCATAATATTTATATAATATAATAGCATAATGCATATAATAGCATAATATTTTTTAGTTGTTGTAAGTAAAGTGCTATTTTTGGATACATAATACAATAGTATATTGAGGAAATCTGTAATTGGTTTCTCAGTTAGGTAAATTACATATGTATTAATGAACCACATTGTAAACTGTTGATTTCCCTAAAGTAAAATAGATACATAAAAAAGAATATAAAAAGTATATAGTTTTAAAATATATAAAATCAAACATAGTACTATAGAGTAGGCAAATGAGAAAGGATTATTTTTACTATGGAAATCTAATCTTTAGTTTAGTTCTGATGCCTCTTATATTCTGATAGTACAGGTTACATTTATTTAGTTGGAGTTTTTTTGGCAAAACATTGATAATTTTGGGGAGGTTATTAATATATTTTATAGTTAAATTTGATTCGCCATTTTTCTTTCTAGTTTCCAGTTCGTCCCGAAGCATCATCAGTTGTTTTCTTTGTTGACTCGTCTGATCGTTGCCGGCTTTAACACCATCTTTGAAATATTTGTTATTAATTAAGATTGTCCGGACTAAATGCTCCTCATTGAGTTCTATCTTGATTGGTCTACATTTATTTGAAATTTTCTTCGTTCCCAACCTGTACATCTGTACATTTTAATGTCTTGAGTATTAATGGTAATATCAATATTTTTCAGGGCCGTAGTAACTTTTTTAACATCATCTGAAATATTTATAGATGTTAGATCTGACGTACTCTCCGGGACATTGAAGAGAATTACGTTTTTTGCACGAAGCTTCCTCTCTTCAAAAAGCTTCTCTTATTCAAAAAGTTGAATGTATTGATAGTTAACTGAAGCTTATCTAATACAAGAGGCCATGTTAAATTAGGTGACTTTTGTCTTAAGGCTATCGAATATATTTTATATCAATTTTTAACCATACTAATAACCATAGATGACGGATTTACTCAATATCGTATTTTTTTTTTTTTTTTTTTTTTTTTTACTTTATTTATTTTCATTTCTTTACATATATTATACATATTAATAGATAGTATATAATAACATAATACATAATACCAAATAGTATACACAAGAAATGAAAACCCACTAAGGCACTGCCTGAGTGTGGGTAATATAAAACGATTACTATATTTCAAGTACCTAAAGTATAATATACATTAGTAGAAAAAGTTTTTTTTTGTTTATAGTTATTATAAAAAGTAAAGAGAAAACATTATGTACAATAGTTTATAAAGTTTCAGCAAGTGAGTTGTAGAAAGAATCAATAAATTTATAGTAAAAGCGTTTCAATATCTGCGTCATTCAGCCATAATTTTACCTCTTTAATAAATTCTATCTTTTTATTTATCATTTGAGTTTGTAGTGGTAGAAGGTTAAATGTACGAGGACCAATGAAACTGCTATGTGTCTGCATTAATTTAGTATTGGTTTGGGGGGTGTAAAATATATTATTTGTTCTTTTGCTCATTCTGTTTTCATTTATTTTGAAATTATTTTTGTTTTTAAATAAATATTTCATAGTTTGTAATATAAATAATTTACGAATGTTAAATAATTTAGATTCCTTGTATAATGAGTCGGTCGAGAATGTTTTATTTTTGTTATATATGACTTTAATTATGTGTTTTTGAATTATTTGTAGAGGCTTAATAAATGTATCAGGTGCACCACCCCATCCTATTATGCCATAAGTGATTGCAGATTGCACCAGGGAGAAGTAGATCATTTTCAATTTTTCAGCGTTTAAAATTTCCTTGAGTCTATAAAATATGTAGGTAAGATATCTTAGTTTAGAAGTGGTTTGATTAATATGTGATTGCCAATTAAGATTAATATCTATTGATACTCCTAAATATTTTATATTTTTGACATTAGCGAGTTCGTTGCACAGGAAGCACATTTCTTGATTGCAAGTTGTATTATGGATTCTAATTTTAAGGTTTTCTTTTGGTTTGTTTGTTATGTTTTTATAAAAAGGTAAGTAAAATGTTTTGCTGTAATTTAAGACAAGTTTGTTGTATTTTAACCATTTTGAAACAAGTGAAATACATACAGTTGCTTTCGAAAAAGTTTCTGTCCAATTATTACCATCCACTATTATTGCCGTGTCGTCGGCGTAAGAAACAATTTTACCAGGGATTACAAAATTACATAAATCATTAATATAAATTAAGTATAAAATCGGGCCAAGAACAGTTCCCTGCGGAACTCCGTTTTTTATCTGTGTCTCTGAACTATAATTATTCCCAATTTTTGTTTTTTGTGTTCTGTCTTTAAGATAGTTTGATAGTAATTTTAGTGTGTCTTTTTTGAAGCCCAGTCGAGTTATTTTTTTAATGAGTAAATTATGATTAACGGTGTCGAAAGCTTTTCTTAAATCTAGGAATATGGCAAGACATTTCTTTTTTTTATCGATAGATGTATAAATATTTTTTGTCAATTCATATATGGCATCCTCAGTGCTTAGATTTTTACGAAAGCCGTATTGGTTTTTCGATAGAATTTTATATTTTTCTAAGTGTTCAATGACTCTAAATTTGATGCATTTTTCGAATATTTTTGATAGGTTTGAAACAAGGGATATTGGTCTGTAATTGTCTAATTTATGCGTATCCCCAGATTTATGAATAGGTATTATAGTGGAGATTTTAAATTGTTCTGGAAAATGACCATCTTTGAGGCATATATTAAAAATATGTTGCAATGGCGTTAATACATGTTGTTTTATTTTTTTTAATGTATCACATGATAGTCCATCATTACCCTTAGAGTTGGATGGTTTAAGGCCATCAATATATTTTTCAATTTCATTAAATGTAATGGGAGAAAAATATTCTATAAAGTTAATTGAATCGTTATTAGAATCTAATTGAGGAGATGTCTCCATATAATCATCTCCATATAATTAGTATTGATGTAGGGTTTTATCGATCGACCGTGCTAGGGCCCCTGACTCGAACAGTGTTATCTTGTTGTTGATATCCAGTTCTTCCGGGCCAGTCCTGCAATATTTGTAATAATGAATCATTTATTTCTTATAATTCTAGACTCAGCACAATCTGCAGTGGGAGGGACTCTTTAGGGAAACAAACGTCCTATCTAGAAATGCTTCCTTCGCCGTTAGAGAAAGCTCAGGTTCGTAGAAATCATGTGCACATCTCTGATTTTTAAACTTTTACATCAAAAACATGAGGGAAATGGCTAATGGAAGTGTACTCAAAATGCCACAAAAATGACTTTTGCTTAAAATACTGGCGGTATTTCCAGAGGGTAGAAATTCAGTCTACCGGCTGCCCCAGATTAAGTTGTGGAAAGCAACTCAAGAGGATGGGCCTGCAGAAGACAGAGGCCGCTGAAGTAGCACAGGTAGGGACTCCTGAAGGCGCCTTGTCGAAGTGATGAGTCGGACCCGACCCGAATACGATTGTTGATAGTAACATGAAATGCACAATAAAAGATAGAGACTTGTAAAATGTTGTCAATGTTATCTGTTTCGGCGAGGATTTTATGTGGCAAACATTGCTTCCGTTATGCTCGGAGATCGACAATAAATAATGGATGAGAAGGTTACTTACTGTAGAAAGGTATGATGGCTCGACTAATGGGGATTATGATATTTTACTGCGTGAATATTTGAATATTACGTATAGAAACGTTAATGTTTTGCGTATATTATTCGCAGTTGCGTTATTAGAAGGTAAGAACTGTGGCCTGTTGCAGTGACCAATTTTAAACTGAAGTCGAAGGAGGAAGGAATAGAGAGAGGGGAAGGTTACAAAGAACAATTCATTACCATTAGTATAAATCTCTATAACGATCAAAACAAAAAGCAATTTGCTGGGTAGTACTTTTAGTGGCTTATTATTGGTTACTTTAAAGAAGTGTATCAATTTAATGTAATTGCAGGTCCCACCATGAAGTCCGCCCTTCGCCACATTGTGACAGTGGACGGGCGCGACGACAAGATCTTCCCCACGGTCGGCAGCCTGGTGCAGTTCACCTCGGAGCTGTCGGGCCTCGGCGGCTCCATGGCCTTCCTCAAGAACGACCTCTACCTGCAGCACAACATCAAGCTGAGGGAGGAAATCGTATGTTCATTCAATCATTCTGTTTGATGCAACAAGACAAACAAAAGAATATTTTAAGGACCTTACTTCGTAGCCGTTTGGCTACTAAAGTATAAAACTACTTTCCACACAACATTAAACAAATATATTTTAAATATCCCAATTTGAATTGTCACTAAAAACACTCTTTTTAACTTCTTGATTGCTGACGCTAAATTCTCACTGTGCGCCAGCTGATATTTTCGTAATAACTTACTTGTTTTTTTGTAAAATTGTGTTTTTGTAAATTGTACCATCTTACCAGACAATGTATTTATATGTTTATAAAAATAGTATTTAATCTCCCAAGAGTAGTTTCCCCAGAATAAATACAGTAGAACCCCGTTAATTCGAACCCCGATAATTCGAAAAATCGCGTAATTCGAAATTTTCGCCAAAAAAATTTCCGCAGAAAAATTTGTTTTTAATTCGAAATTCGTTAATTCGTAATTCGAAATTTATTTTTGTCCGCGCACGAAAATTTGTTCGTGTAATTCGAAAAAAATTGATTTTGGCGAAAATAAATCATAATATTTCGTAAATCTGAATCTAAAAGTCAGCCGTGGCGGTAAAACGCCGAAAAATGTATTTTTACGTGGTTATACATCGTCCTAATTAGTATTATTATTTTGTAAATCTGAATCGATTTACACTAGAATGTTGTATTTTTTCAAATTTATTTCGAATATCCGAGTTTGAAGGGCCGAGAAAATACGTTTTACGCGGATATATGTCGTAGTTTTACGAGTTTACACCAAATATCTGTTTGTAAAGGGTCGGCCGCGACGAAACTCGGCCGCGAATTTTCGATTTACGAGTAAATGTATCGTATATTTACGAATTTATTTCGAATATTTGAATTTAAATGGCCCGCTGCGACGGAAATCGGCCGCGAAATCTCGATTTACGCGTAAATATATCGTATTTTTGCGAATTTATTTCGAATATCTGCATTTAAAGAGCCGGCCGCGACGGAATACGGCCGCGAATTCTCGTTTAACGCGGAAATATATCGTATTTTTGTGAATTTAAATTCAGATATTTGAAATAAAGGGCCGGCCGCGTCGGAAAATTACCTCGAAATCTCGATTTACGCGGAAATATATCGTATTTTTACGAATATCTCAATTTAAAGGGTAGGCCGCGACCGAAATCGACAGTGAAATCTCGATTTACGCGTAAATATATAGCATTTTTACGAATTTATTGCGAATATCTGAATTTAAAGGCCCGCCGCTATGGTAATCGGCCGCGAAAATAAAGAAATAATTGGTATTAATACGAATTTACAACTAAAATACCACCCGGATTTGAAGAGGCGACCGAGAAAATCGATTTTTGGCATTTTTTTTTTTTCATAAAATTTCGAATTACGTGGGAATTCGTTAATTCGAAATTTGATTTTTGATGTCCCGTGGATTTCGAATTAACGAGGTTATACTGTAGTAGTTATATTCAGGGAAATGATTTTTTTATTAGAATCTTTAACTTTTTCGCCGCTATACGCATCAATTCATGCGAAAATAATTAGTTCCCCCAACGCTACGCGCATCATATCATGCGTTTCACTTTAGCGGCTTGATACTACGTAAATACGCGACGAATTTAGCAGATAACTGAACCAAAAAATAGTTCAATCCTTTTTCTTACTGACATCTGGCGTTTGCTGGTTAAAATATAATAAATTGTTTACATAAAACATTGTGAAAGCGAATGATTCGTTAAATCTTCATTCAGTCATTTGAATGTCGCGCCGCTGAACCGTTGTGTCATCCATAGTATTTCTTAGGTGATCTAATCTGCTTTGATGGACTTATGCGTCGATGTAAAATATTGACCGATTTCTATTTTGCGAATCTTTTTAAGTAATTTATTTTTCTGTGATACATTAGTTTGTTTGTGAACTTAAGTGACGTGACGTGTTTTAAAAATAGTTATTTTACTCAAGACTTTTTGATTGACTTTCGTTTGTTTGTGAACTTGTGACGTGACGTGTTTTAAAAATAGTTATTTTACTCAAGACTTTTTGATTGACTTTATTTTGTGATTTTATTTCTAAATTTTGTGGACAACCTAAATAGTAATATATCTGTCTATATTTATAGGCTTACCGTTTATATATCAAAATTGAACTCCCTTAAAAATGGCAAACCCCAGTCTTAAGGAAGACGAAATTTATGAAACATTTTTAGACATTGACTCTGATTTAGAAATAAGTGAAGATGATCAAGATATACCAATTACTGAAGAAGTTAGTGACAGTTAAATAAACGCCCCCGGGACAAGCCAAGATCATGACTCTCGTACACCTAACTTAGACTATACCGTAAATGCAGACTGCTTTTCTTCTTGGACCTCTGGTCCATTTATTCCAATAGTTCATGAATTTGATGATTTTGTGTCAGGTTTTGATCCATCCACTTTATTTTCTGGTAATTCATCGGAAATTGACTTTTTTGAATACTTCTTGAACAAAGAAATAGTGACAAAAATGGTGATCGAAACTAATCGATATTACATAGCCACCATATCAAAACAAGAATCTTCCCAAAAATCCAGACTTCGTAAATGGGTTGACACATCTGTTGAAGAAATGTACATTTTTTTTGCACTGCTAATGTTAATGACGAGAAACCGACATCTTACTATCGAAGAACACTGGTCCACTGACCCATTGCTCGCTAGTACAATTTTCGGAAAAACCATGTCTAGGGATCGTTACGAAATTATATTGCGAATGTTACACTTCTCAAACCCCGACACACAAATTCCTGGTGACCGACTTTACAAAATTAAAATCCTAACTGACCATACCCGAAAAATGTTCAAAAAAACTTTGATACCTTATGAAAATTTATGCATCGATGAGAGCATAATTGTTTTCAAAGGGCGTTTAATTTTCAAACAATATATACCATCCAAACGTCACCGGTTTGGAATTAAAATGTTTGTATTGTGTGACGTGAAGACGGGTTTTATATTAGACTTCATTATTTATTGTGGCGAAGGGACTGACATAACTGACTCTGAATGTCTCGGAGTTTCGGGGGCTGTAGTAACGACACTACTTCAAGATTATTTAAATAAAGGACATAATCTTTTTATTGATAATTGGTATACTAGCCCTCAACTATATGATTTTCTCCATACGAACAAAACCAATGCATGTGGTACGGTGCGGAAGACACGAAAAGGCATGGCAAATTTTAATAAACTTAAAAAGGGTGAAATGAAAGCACAACATCGTGGACCGCTGTTGGCTTTAAAGTAGTGCGATAAAAGAGAAGTTCACATGCTAACAACCTTATATGACGACTCCATGGACATGACGGGAAAAGTTGATTGGAAAACTCGTCAACCAATTATGAAACCCAAGTGCGTTCTAGACTATAATAAGTGTATGGGTTCTGTTGACAAAGTGGACTTGATGTTAAGTAGTATTAATTGCCTGCGAAAAACAATTAAGTGGTATATAAAAGTGGCCTTCCATATTATTGATCTCTATTTATTGAACTCTCATATAGCTTTTAAATCAATTACAAATAAAAATGTTAGTTTAGCAGATTTCCAATTAGCCGTAATACGACAATTGTTGCAAAAATATCATGAAACTTCTCGATCTGAGCCTAATTCTTGCTCTTCACACGATTTACCTCTGAGACTAACTGCTAAGGCATTAGCAAAACATATGCCCCACCCAATAAAGGGAAATAATTCTCAAAAACTTCACCGAGCCTGCCGAGTGTGCGCCATTTCTAAAAAAAGGAAAATGTCCCAGTATGAATGCCCAGAGTGCGATGTGACATTGTGTGTGTGGCCATGTTTTAGAAACTACCATGAAAAACAAAACTTATAAATATTTCTCCTCGTGTTAACTTTTTATTAAAACTTTATTTGTTAGTAGATATATAATAAAAATAATTGTGTTTTGATGATATCAGCGCAATGGTCCAAATCCCATCAGACCGGGTAAGTAAATACTATTAACAATATAGCAGTGTGCATGCGATGGCGACAGTTCTTGTTGATTTCTTGTGATGGGTCACTGTTTATAATATTATATCTGTATCCTGCGGTTTATTGTTTATTTATGCGTTTGAACAAACTTCAAGAGCATTAATAAAGCTTTTAAGATAAGCAAATCATAAATCTGTCTAGAAATAAGAGATTTATAGCTGTTTCAAGTGGTAGGTTTTGATTTTCAAAGTGAGTACCGCGTACGAGTGTAATTTTCCATACATTTGATCGCGGTGAAAAGGTTAAGGATACACTGTAGAGATGAGCCGTTCATGAAAGAGCTGCACAATTGAGCTAGCTCTTTTTGATGAGCCGTATTCGTTCGACTCTCTCTCTCTCTCTCTCTCTCTCTCTCTCTCTCTCTCTCTCTCTCTCTCTCTCTCTCTCTCTCTCTCTCTCTCTCTCTCTCTCTCTCTCTCTCTCGAAGGTACGGTTGAACCCGAAATCTGTGTTTCTTCCCTAGTGCAATAATTTCTGCGATCGCTAAAACTGCAAGAACGTCTTCCTCATCAGAATCTACAAAATAATTACAAAATGTCTTTAGCCACGCCCACCACTCCCCAATGTTTCAACAAATGGAGGAGATGGAATGTGGATCGCAGGAGGCCCGCTTTAAATATACCCTTCATCCTGTGTTATTTTGTACAATTAAGGGTTTTTGAATTTGGTGCATTAAACAGTGGACGGGCGTGATGACAAGATCTTCTCCACGGTACAGTTCACCTCGGTAATGTTGATTCAATCACACGGAAAAAGATGGCGAGGCAGTTACCATTAATGATGCATTAAATATATTATATCAAAACGTGAGGGGTATTCGAACAAAGACCGTAAGTGTGCGCAATGAAATTTTAATCAATAATTATGACATTATTTGTTTTTCTGAAACATGGCTGAACTCAACAGTGTTTAGTGAAGAACTGTTTGATGACAGATACATAGTATTTAGGAGAGATTGTGAGTCAACCAAATCTGCGTCTAAAGAAGGTGGCGGAGTTCTAGCCGCCGTTTCTAAAAAACTTCTTGTGTCCAGAAAAATGGAATGGGAGAGTGACAATGAAGATTTGTGGCTTGTAATTAAGTCTCGTTCCAACTCGCTCATCTTTATTTGCATCCTCTATATTCCTCCTAGTGTAACTGTAGACAATTATTGTAATCAGATTGAAAAATTACAAGATCTGTATTAAAAGTATTCAATTTCCAATTCACAGTTTATTATTATTGGTGATTTCAATTTGCCCGAAATAAAATGGTTACCTGACAATTCATTTAAAAATAATGTACTTTCACCTTCTAATTATAAAAGCATGAAAGCACACAGTCTTGTCAACCTTTCATCAATTTGCAACTTGTATCAATTCAATAATGTACTAAATACAAATGAAAATTTATTGGATCTTGTTTTCTCTGATAAAGTTAACATAGATATATATATAGCACCAGGCTTAACCAAATTGGATCAATATCACCCTTCATTTGAAATACATAATGGTGAAACAAAATAAAGATCAATTTTTAGAAATCAATAAAAGTGACTCAAAATATAACTTCAGGAAGGGAAACTTTCATGAATGTGTCGACAGGATCTATTATCTGTTAATTGGATAACTCTTTTTAAAAATGAAAATGTGAATAGTATGGTGATCTTGTTCTATGAAAAATTATGGGAAATAATTGACAAACACTTTAAAAAATATATTACTAAAACAAAAAATCAGTATCCTGTCTGGTTTAATCAGCAATTGATTGCTCTTCTTACGAAAAAAAACAACATTAGACTTAGGTAAAAAAACATGGTAACGAGTCAGATTATAGAGAATTTTCTTATTTAAGGAAAGTTACAAAAAAAATACAAAGCGAATGTTATAAAGCATACATCAACTCTGTCGAAAGTGGTCTGCAAGGTAACATAAAGGTGTTCTGGTCATACTCAAAATCATTACGAAAAACCAATTGTATTCCTAAAGTAATGCATCTAGACGATATTTCCGCAAATGACGGTGAACACATAGCAAACATATTTTCTAAATATTTTTCATCTGTTTATACCAATTCGGAATCATCCACTAATGGTTCAATGCCAAACATAACTGAACACAATCAAAGCCTGTTTTGCTAAGGTTTTTGAATCTCTGATATATAAAAATATTTTTTCGCATTTTAAGCCCCTTCTCTGCACTAGGCAACATGGATTTGTTCCTCAAAGATCTATTAACTCAAATCTTTTGGAATTTTGTAATTATGTATGTAATTCTTTTAATGAAAGACTACAAGTAGATGCAATTTATACTGATTTCCAAAAAGCTTTTGATAAAGTTAATCACTCCATCTTATTAAAAAAACTTGAACAAATAGGAATACATGGAGATCTACTTCGCTGGGTGAAATCATATTTGTATAACAGAACTCAATTAGTTCTTATTAATGGATACAAATCATCCCCTATAATTGTAACTTCCGGTGTACCACAGGGTTCAAATCTTGGCCCCCTGCTTTTTCTTATATTCATAAATGACCTTGGCTCGAAATTAAATTGTGATTATGCTTTTTTCGCCGATGATCTTAAAATTTTTCGTAAAATCAAGTCTGTTTCCGATCATCAACTGCTTCAAAACGACCTCGACACACTTAACACACTTTAATCGGGAAGAGTAGTTCTACCCGTTCGGTCGATTGATGCTTAACGTCGGGAAGGGTAGTTCTACCTTCTGCGCCCGCCTCATTTCAATGGCAGAAAAGAAGAAATTATCTGATGTTTTTAAATGAACATTATATACCAATCTCTTTATAAAGGTCCCAACTATATGTACATAATTATCAAATTGCAATGCAAGTCTTTTTTTTGTATTTATCTTGGAGTCTTTTGTGTACATCGATATTTCAACTAAAATGGCTATTATTATTGAACACCTGACACTTGATAGGTATTGCGTTTGAAGATCAAGGAAATAAGTAATTTAGATAACATATTCTGTTATTCTAATAATTCAATTCCTGGAACCAGGGTTTTTATGACCATGAAACCCGAAACAAATCTTTCTATCTCTGTTCCGCACCCACTCAACTTCTAGGTGCGAGCGAGAGGAGAGTGTCGAGCATTTAAAAACAGCAGGTATCGGCAAACACAGTTAGGCGGACCATAATAAATATTTACAAGTGCGTGCCAGTTTTTAAAAAGCAAATTGTCCTACGGTTGTGTTCCGAGGAGATAATATTTATATTTGCTTTTTCAAACCTTTCAAAATGGATTCTGAAAATTACGAAAGTGATAACGAAATCGTCGCAGATAATTTATCTGCCTGTTCTAGTAATTATTTGCCTGAATTCCATAGTGAAAGAGAAGAATCTAGTGGAAGTGAAGAAATTCCTTGTAGGAAAAGAATGTCAGTGATGCCATTACAGTTCAGTGATTCTGAAGAAAGTGATATGGAGGAAGAACAAGGAAATATTAGATGAACAATTTTTAGACGTAAACTGTAACTGATTATATAAAGGTGATTAAAAACTTAAACCTAATAGTGTATGGTGAAAAAAATAAACAATATTATGTGAGCAATACTAGAAGCATTCTACGCTAAGTGATTATTCTAAATTTCATTTGAAAAAATAACCAATATTATTAGCACGTTCCGATGGTTTTGGTCCGCTGTATCGTGCGAGAGGCAATTGCACACGTGGTATTTCAATGAGTAATAATGTGTTACTCTGACGATACTTGAGAAGTGGCAATTGTTTTTGTTTTTATAATGATTTGGGCTTGGTGAAAATATAATAATTTAAAATTAAACAATAACTTTGTAAACATCACTTATAGGTAAATACTTAATGTCGACCGGGTTTCACTACAACCGTAGCTTCATCAGGACTGTATAATACTAACCTAGACATCTAAAATATAAATTAACATGTGTTGAAATCACGGTAAGTAGACGGTCTGCGCTACAGTGGAAGAGGTAGGGATAGGTGAGAGATTGAGATGCGAGTGCTCTTTGTCAATAGGGAACAATCTGAGTATAGGGCTTTTATTTAGGTTTATTTGGTTGTTGATGACTTTGCTATTGACGTTTTTGGCTTTCCTTAATTCTAACGCCTCTAAGTTATCCAACCTAAGGCCTATTCCGTTTTTATGCAATAGACTGACGCCAGTGTTTTTGTCAAACGTATGGTTGGTTGATATGAGATGATTTGCGAATTCGGAGAACCCATTACTATTTAAGCATCTCAGGTGTTCTTTGACTCGCGTGTTGATATTACGTGCTGTTTTGCCTATGTAAAACGCGGGACAGTCACTACATTGCAGTGAGTAAATACCTGAATGATTTAACGGATGTTCTTTGTCCTTAACGTTCATCAAAAATTTACCTAAACTATTGTTAGTGTAAAAAGCTGGTTTGATATCTGGTGGGAGGTTTTTTATGCTTTTTTGAGAGAAATTATTGATGTACAAAATTCTACGCCATTGTTGAGGTTGATTATTATTAGTTGATATATTATTATTATGAGGGGAGCTGTTAAATAGAAATTTACTTGTCGATAATCTTTTTAATTTCTTATTTAGGATGTTATTGACCATATTTGCATTATAGCCATTATTAATCGCGATTTGTTTAATTGTCGCTAATTCTAATAAGAAGTTGGAATGTGATAACGGGACGGTAACTAATCTATGGATCATGGAATGGAAAGCAGAATGTTTGTGGGAGATGGGATGGTTAGATGAATTATTAATAGTTGTATCAGTGTAAGTGGGTTTACGATAGATTTTAAATTCTATTTTATTGTTAATGATTGATAGGGTAAGATCCAAAAAGTTTAAGCTAGAATTAGTTCCTATTTCTATTGTAAATTTAATTTTTGTATGAAAAGAGTTTATTAGTTTTAGGAAGGAATCAAGTTAGCGCTCAGTACCTGTCCAAATACAGAAAACATCATCGACATATCTCTTCCACAATAACACATTCTTTAATAATGGCGATTTACAGCTAAAAATGTTATTCTCAAGATTGTCCATAAATATGTCTGCGATGAGGGGAGAAGTCGGAGCTCCCATAGCCAGGCCATCTGTTTGTTGATAAAAAAGTTCATTGTATTGGAAATAATTTTGGCCTAGACAAACATTAAATAGGTGAGAAAGTTCCTTAGAGAAATTATTTGGTAGTTTTGAATTTTGTAATAATTTGAACAATATACTTTTACTTTCATCTACGGGAATATTTGGAAACAAGTTAACAACATCAAATGAGACTAATTTTGAATTATTGGGAATATGTAGATTTTTCAGTTCATCAATCAAAGCGAATGAATTCTTAATGGTGAATTTCGGAGCAAACACTTTAGAATTATTAAATATTTCAGTTATAAATGAAGCTGTTTTGAAATTCGGAGAATTACAACTTAACACGACCGGCCTAATAGGTTTGTCACTTTTATGGATTTTTAAGAAACCATATAATTTAGGGGCTTTTGGATTTTTTGTTAGAAATTTCACTTGTTGGTATGAATTGTCTTGAAAGATTGGGGATTTGCATGAATTCAAAGCACTTTTAATGTTATCTAGGTATTTGGAAGTGGCGTCTTTACGTAGAATGTCAAATTTGTCCGTCTTAATAAAGTCTTGCACTTTGGAATTATAATCACTTTTATTCATTATAATTATCGTGTTGCCTTTATCAGCCTTTGTTAAAATTAATTGTTCATCCTTTAATTTCTTCCTGATGTTCAGCATAATGGATGTTTCGCGGTTATAGTTGACTTTAAGTGTAGGAACGAGCTTTTTTATTGTTTCTGCACTTTTGTATAGAGGTGGTCCAGGTTTATTATATAGCGCGGTCTCGATGTCCACTGCAACGTTTTCCACTGCACTAATGTAATTCTTTTTATTATAATCTAAGTTGTATTTTAAACCCTTAGATAACAGAGTCAGCTCGTTTGGTTGGAACTGAACTGATGAGAGATTCTGTAACCGGTCGAAGAACTGATGGGTATATTTTACTGATTCATTGTTATTATTTTTATGTTGTGACAGATTAAGGTTTATTAGTTTTTTGTTTATGGTTTCACGTTTGTTGTAGGCCTTTATAGAGGCGAAGTTTCTAACTTTGTCGTCAAACAGATCCCATTCAACCGGGTGTAATTCGTTCACCAATTCTATGTGTAAAACTTTTAACGTTAATTTAATATTATTTCTCCTTTTATATGCACTTTTTAGGTCTTCTTTTAACCATGCAATTTTAGCTTTAAATACAGATGTTTTTGAAATGTCCGGTTTATTGTTCATATTTTTAAACTTAACGTTCAGATATTTAGGGAAAACTTTCATTTTAAGACACTGTTTGTAAAAGAATATATCCACACACGAAATTCTATATTTTACGGTAAAGTTTTTATACATTTTCGCTTTAATAGCTGTACTTGCTAATATTATTTCTTCATATGAAGCGGTTACTTTGTGATGTGACATTATAATTTAAAATTAAACAATAACTTTGTAAACATCACTTATAGGTAAATACTTAATGTCGACCGGGTTTCACTACAACCGTAGCTTCATCAGGACTGTATAATACTAACCTAGACATCTAAAATATAAATTAACATGTGTTGAAATCACGGTAAGTAGACGGTCTGAGCTACAGTGGAAGAGGTAGGGATAGGTGAGAGATTGAGATGCGAGTGCTCTTTGTCAATAGGGAACAATCTGAGTATAGGGCTTTTATTTAGGTTTATTTGGTTGTTGATGACTTTGCTATTGACGTTTTTGGCTTTCCTTAATTCTAACGCCTCTAAGTTATCCAACCTAAGGCCTATTCCGTTTTTATGCAATAGACTGACGCCAGTGTTTTTGTCAAACGTATGGTTTGACAAAAAGCCCTATACTCAGATTGTTCCCTATTGACAAAGAGCACTCGCATCTCAATCTCTCACCTATCCCTACCTCTTCCACTGTAGCTCAGACCGTCTACTTACCGTGATTTCAACACATGTTAATTTATATTTTAGATGTCTAGGTTAGTATTATACAGTCCTGATGAAGCTACGGTTGTAGTGAAACCCGGTCGACATTAAGTATTTACCTATAAGTGATGTTTACAAAGTTATTGTTTAATTTTAAATTATAATGTCACATCACAAAGTAACCGCTTCATATGAAGAAAAAAAAGAAAATATAATAATTTATAATTTTATAAAATTGAAACCTAGTTTATACTTAAAAAATTGAACACTAATGACTCAACAATGACTTTGTTTTCGATTTATTATGTTGCATTAGAAATAATACTTGGTTTTCAGCTACAAATTATATAGCTTGGGTATGCTGAGTTAGTATGTAGAAAATTTTATTGAAATATTTCCATTATTTACAAAGATATAGCGATTTAAAACAAATTAAACAAATTCGCGCAGGACCTTTATTTTCGCCCGTTTTCAGCGGTCAGCCGGCGAAAAAATAACCCGATCAAAGTGTGTTAATAACTGGTGTACTGTCAATGATATGCACTTAAATGTTGAAAAATGTTACATTTTAAACTTCACTAGAAATAGAATTATAAAGGATTTTTCTTATGTTATTAATAATATTATTCTCAAAAAAGTATCTTCAATAAGAGATCTAGGAATCACTCTTGATTCTAAATTCATATTTGATGTACACATTAACGACATTAAGTGCAAATCATTAAAAATGATGGGATTTATTCACAGAATATGTAAACCTTTCCAAGATCCTCAATCAATTCTAACTCTTTACAATGCTTTAATTAGAAGTAAACTTGAATATGGAAGCTCTATTTGGAATCCACATTACTGCAAATATGAAAACATTGTAGAATCCATTCAAATAAAAATGCTAAGAATGTTATCCTTCAAATGTGGATTACATGACCATCTTAGATCATATGACGTACGTCGTGATCACTTCAAGATTGATACACTTAAAACTAGAAGGCAATTGACTGATCTCATATGTTTACATAAAATTATTCACGGTCAACTTGATACTACATTATGTCTTAGCAATATTAAAATAAATGTCCCCAATTCGCATTGTTTAAGACGCCATAATATTTTTCACCTGTGTTAGGGTCCGGTAGGTGATTGTCAATGTTAATTCAGTACTCGGTATAATTTCTGTATATGGTTTATTTATCGGTATTACGTTACAGGAATGCACGGACAGCGATACTGTCTGGTCCGGCTACAATGTTCACTCTGGTGCTTCTTCTCTATATTTCTCTTATATAATAAATAATTATCTAATATTAGAACTAAAAAATATTGTTCTTATAACTATGTACTTATTGATTAATAGGGTCCAATTAGGTTTATTGCAATCTATATGTATTTATTGATTGCTAGGTTCCAACTAGTTGTTACAAATATTTACTTATTATTAATAGGGTCCAACTGATTGTTGTTACAACTACGCATGCACAAGAGAATTGATAACAAATGATAGCATGGGGTACATTGGTACATAACATCTTCCCCCTTAGAAGAATTGTCGACCTCGACAATCTTTCCTTACTTCACTGTCGATGTAAGTCGCGTATGTCGACCACTGACTGTAGCGTCGTTGTCGTCTTCTAGTATTACAACAAGTGTAGGTACCTCTGGAGTGTCTAAATTATTCAGTTGGTTTTTTGATTTATAATATTTGTATAGTCTATAAAAAATAAACATGACAATGCTCATTAAAAGGTATGAGAAATATGAATTCTGAGAGATTTTATGAAGCGTTACTTTTGATTCTGTTTCAATATTAAGATAAATTTCATCTAGATTGCGACTTGCAGTATTTAATTCTTCATTATTAAGACTCTGAATTTAGGAGGACATATCTGGAATTTCTAGAGCAATAGTTTTATTTCCAGTTTCTGAGTAACAATTATTTTCTAGTATATTAAATTGAGGGATAGTTGATTTAGATGAAAGCATGTCATTTAAATTAATGTTGTTAAAATTTGTGTAAATTATAGAGGAACTAGTATATATTTTACAATTCGACATTAAGGATAATATTCCAATATTTTCTAGAAATAAATCGGATGGATCAGAATGATTACATTTGATGGTTATTCTAGTTGGTTTAGGAAGTACAACAATCCATTGATTTTTGTTTACAAATTTATGCCATATTTCGTCAATTGAATTTGTGATTCTAATATTGCAATTATTTGGCATGACAGTCATATTATTTAATAGAAGTTGGGTTTCACATATTGGTCTTAATTGTATGGAATATAATGGATTGATAAGTTCACAAATTGAATTATTTTCATTGATATTTGTACAAGATTCTAAATTATTAATTATTGAATAATATTTCTTGGTTTCAGCTATAGCAAGATAATCTATAGATGGTAAAATAAATACATAATAATTATCTGGTCGTTTGGCTGGTAAAGATATAAGTTTATACATTTCGTAATTAATATGATTGGTTAAGGGAATTGACATTACAAAGATAATTCGTGTATTAAGATAAAAACATTTCAACTTAATTAGTGGTAACAATTGATTTACATATCTTGTTTCAGGAGGTACAGGGTAACATGTTGAGCTTGGTAGGTAAGGAATAGATTTGGTTAGCTCAATAGATAATTGATTAGGACTTATAATAAATGGATGTAATATATTGCCTTTGACAAATAATATTGCGTCGATGAGTGTCATGTATTCATTTTGTAATTCTGTGATAATGAGTGTAAGTGAAGCTAAATGATATTCAATGTCTTGTTTGATTTCGACATCAAACATGTGTTTGTTAATTTCAGTGGCATAAGCTTGAAATTTGTGAAAATTTATATTAACTGATTTTCATTCTTTTCTATATTCGCTACTGAATTCATTTAGAGATGTAGATGCTATAGGCATAGACTTTAGTACGGTGATTAATCTGGAACAAGAGCTCTCTTTAATCGATTTGCATGTACCTTTACTTTTTTATTTTTTATTAAAATAGTATAGTTTACTGGTGAATTTATTTGACAGATTTTATAAGGACCTTTGTAGTTAGGTGTTAGTTTTTTGGAATGGTGAATTAGGGATGATTCGTTTCGTAAATATACCTTATCATTTAGGTTGTACGTTATATTATTAACACTTTTCTTATCGTAAAATTCCTTTTGATTTATTTTTTTGTTTAATTATGTTACTTCTTGCGAATTCAAACGATTTATTTAATTTTAATTGGAGATTATCTGCATAATGTTCGTAAGTATATTTAAATTCTGGATCTCTGATAATAGCAGTTGGTAATTCTGGTTTATTTCCAAAAATTAATTCATGAGGGGTATATTTAGTTGAGGAATGTGTTGTTGTGTTGTATGAAAACATTGCTAAGTTTATCCATTCGTCCCAATCAGTTTGCTTATCGGAGATAAAGTGCTTAAGGTAATCAGCTAAGGTAGCGTGACTCCTTTCTAACGCACCATTAGATTGTGGATGATATGCGCTTGTTTGAATTTGTTTGATCTTGAAAAGTTTTGCAACTTCTTTTAAAATTGAGGACGTAAAATCTTTACCTTGATCCGTGATTATTTGTTTAGGTATTCCAAATTTACAAATAAAATTGTTGACTAATTGATGAGCTATTGTGACGGCTTCGTGATTCGGAATTGCAAATGCTTGAGAGAATTTACTGAGATCATCTTGTAACGTAAGGATGTACTTGTTACCGTTTTCAGTTAAAGGTAATGGACCTACGATGTCCAATGCTATTTTATCGAATGGCTTTTCCGAGGTTGAAGTTATTTCCATGGGTTGAATGTGACGTTTACGAGATATTTTGTTTTTCTGACATGATTCACATTTTTTAATATAATCGCGAATGTCTTTTTTCATTTGACTCCATGAGTATTGGTCCTTGACTCGGCGATACGTTCTGTGGAAACCTGAATGTCCAGAATGGGGAGAATCATGATTTTCCTTAATGATATCCGGTATATCTTCAATATTTGGATTACAAATTTTATTTTTACAAATTGTTACTTTAATATTAGTTCCAGCGAATAAGTAAAAAATGATAGATTTTATTTTATTTGAGTTTAAATTATTTATATCATTTCCAAATGTCGGGATCGAAATAGAGTTAATATTTTGAGAGATTAGTATATTTTTTAATTTTCTGAATCAGTTGAATACATCTTGATATGAGGGTTTATCCCAAAAATGTTCTTTTGCAATCAAATGGAATATTTTGAAATTATTATATTTAGAATATAATATATCATTTAAGTCGCTTTTAGATTTAGCGATTTCATTAAAATTAGTTATCAGGTTTTTTATTTCAAAAGCGATTCCTTGAGACATCTCTTTATCGTTTGAAATTATATGACACCAATTATCCTTCTGAGTTAGCAAATTATTATTGATTTCAACGATATTCTGACAGTCTGTATTTTTATTTAAATAGTGTGATTTAATAAAGTCTTCATATGAGTTTGGTTCTGGATCTATCTTGATATGGAGTATTTGTTTACTATCTATTCGAGACAGAGCGTCAGCGTTTGAGTTAAGCTTACCCGGTTTAAAGATAATGTCATAATCGTATTCCTCAAGTTTCAACCGCCATCGAACTAATCGAGAACCTGGATCTTTTGCATTAAATAGCCAAACTAATGGTTTGTGATCTGTAATTATGTTAAATTTTACACCATAAAGGTATGGTCTGAAATGTTTTACCGCAAAAATGATAGCAAGAAGTTCACGTTCGGTTGTTGAATAATTTGATTCAGCTTTATTTAGAGTGCGAGAGGCATATGAAATAGGTAAATCTTTTGATATTGGACCTTGAGATAGAACGGCACCAATAGCAAAATTACTACTATCTGTCGTAACATTGAAAGGCAGGGAGAAATCCGGATATTGAAGAATTGGTTCAGAGATTAGGAAATTTTTCATTTTATCAAACGATTCTTGTTGAGTGTTTCCCCACTTAAAAGGTTCATCTTTTCTTAATAATTTGGTAAGTGGTTGTGCTTCACTAAAATTTTTAATGAATCTTCTATAGTACCCTATGAGTCCTAAGAAAGATTGCAATTCTTTAACGTTTCTTGGAACAGGATAATTTTTTATAACTGAAATTTTATCTGGGTTTGGTTTAACACCTTCATTTGAAATTATATGACCTAGATAAATAACTTCACGTCTCATAAATTCGCATTTATTTGGTTGTAGTTTGAGATTATGCGTTTGTAGACGACTAAATACTTCGCGTAGCTTAATGGAATGATTTTCAATATTATCCGCATAAATGACGATGTCATCTAGGTATACAAAACATCTGATGCCTTGTAAACCTGTTAGGACTTTATTCATAAGCCTTTGAAAGGTATTTGGCGAATTTTTTAGACCCATTGGCATTCTATTGAACTGATAGTGTCCAAGTGGAGTGGAAAATGCAGTTTTATCACTGTCTTCTTTTTTCATATTAATTTGATAAAAACCTTGAGCTAAATCCAATGTAGTGAAATATTTCGAATGCCCCATCTGATCTAGTATTTCGGAAATATTTGGAAGTGGAAAACTGTCGCCGATAGTAATATTATTTAGTTTTCTGTAGTCGATTACGATACGCCATTTAGTTTTCCCGCTGGCATCTTGTTTTTTTGGAACTACCCACAGAGGTGATGACCACGGTGAATTCGACTCTTTAATAATTTTTTGTTCTAACATTTTCGCGATCTGGAAGTTGACTTCTTTTTTGTGAATTTCTGGATATCGGTATGATTTTGTAGAAATTGGGATTTCAGAGTTTGTATGTATTTCGTGTTCTACAGCGTTTGTTGTCGTGAGTGTATCATTATCTAAATGAAATAAATTCTTGTATTCTTTAATTATAGATAAGACGGAGTGTTTTTCTTCAGAATTTAAATGATCCAGTCGAACTGAATTTAATATATTTTGTTCACGTTCAGCCCCATTATTTGATGATGATTTGAAATTGAATA
The DNA here is from genome assembly GCA_026573805.1 of Hesperophylax magnus. Taxonomy (NCBI): domain Eukaryota; kingdom Metazoa; phylum Arthropoda; class Insecta; order Trichoptera; family Limnephilidae; genus Hesperophylax; species Hesperophylax magnus. The sequence goes on along the minus strand of JAIUSX010000184.1, from coordinate 1,653,018 downwards.
TGTTTTTATTATTTGTAAATGTATTTTGAATTGACAAACTTGATTTAGATTTTTCGATTGGTTTGAGGAAGAGACTGAGTGCTTGGATTTTTACAGACCTTTCGGTTGTATTTAATATGGTAGCTAGAGCCTTGCTATTTGTATTGACTTTAGCTATTGATTTAGATAAATAAACACCTTCAAGTATTTCGACTTCAGGAACGAGACCTTCTTCGATCTCTGGATTTTGAACATGAAATTCAATAAGAGTTTCGGTGCGCGGTTTAATTATAAATGAGTTAGATATTGATTTAGATTGACCCGCGTCGATTTTGTGATAAATAGGAATATGTTGACCATGGAATTGTAAAGAATTGGATTCGTAGTTGATATGTGCGCGAACACGACGTAGGAAATCATTGCCAAGCAATCCATCTAATGGGACGTTGGTTGATTCAGGAATTATGTGAATTTTGTGGTAATATTTTTTTGCATTGAATTTTAATTCGAGTTTGACGATGCCGAGAGTTAGTGTAGGATCATTAGAATTATTTACACCTCTGAGATTTAGTTTGATTGATTCATCTACAGGAACGTCTCCCTGTATAGATGAGAGTTTGATCAAAGAGATGTCGGCACCGGTGTCCAATAGAAGGTTCAGACAATTATTTGGATTAATGGAATTTGGACACGTGATTTTGATATGTGGAGTTGACTCATTTATATTAAGGATTCTGCCTTTATGAGGTTGATATTCCGCGACGTGGCAGTCCGGTCGGAATTCCCGGAGTTTAAATGATTGGAAGAGGAGGTTGCATGATTTTGGCCTTTGTTTTGATTATTATATTGTCTTTTTCGACATTCCGATATGATATGACCTTTTTTTTTGCAATAATTACACGTTTTTGAATATTCGCTTCTTTTTAAAGATTCGTCATTGTTCGTGTTAAGATGGTTTATAGATTTGTGTTTATTCTGGGGATTTTTGAAACAATTATACGAATTATGACCGATTTTTTGGCAGTAAGTGCATGTTATTTTATTGACCTTATTTATGTTTGTATTGCTAATTACAGGATTTTTAGGATTTTTGTACTGAATTATTTTTTCTTCGTTGAGTGCAAGGTACGAAGCTTCTTCAAAAGATTTAGGGTTTTGACCGCGTATCACAATACTGTAATTAGGATTTACGCCAACAAGAAATTGGTGGAGGGCCATCTGTTTTACCATAGCGTTTTTTCCAATTAATTCAGTAGGATTTGATGTTTCTGCTTTAATTACTCTGATTAGATTACTGTAGCATTTATCGATTCTTTGAGTGAAACATGTAATTGACTCGTTACGATTTTGAGTACAAGATTGTAATTCGAGAGCTATTTGTGAAAAACCTTTATTTTCAGTGAAATTTTCGATTAAAAATGATTTATATGCTTCCCATGTTTCGAGTGATCTACAAGATGTAATTAAGTCTGCCTTACCAATAACTTGAGTTTGAATGTAAGTGAAAATTATGTCTTTTTGGTCATCGTTCGCAAGCTTGTATGCATAGTCACAATTTTTTATAAAAGTGGGTAATTGGTCTGTATCACCGTCAAAAGTACGTATGAGTTTAGTTAAAAAACTTAGAGAAATATTTTCTGGTTTAATAGTGTCTGTTTTAGGCGGCATTTTGTGTAATTAGTGTTAGTGTGAATAATTGTGTAAAAGACGAAAAAGGAGAGTGAGCAGAATTGAATGGCAAGAGAGATGAAATTAACTTATATTACAGGAAAAATAGGATTTCGAATAGAATGGGTAAGGAATATTTAAGGAACTTACATAAAAAATGACATTTTGAAGTTATCAGCTTCCAGCATCCAGCACTTTGGCAGCTCAAGCAGAAGACGGAGATTTTCCGGCAACTTCAGCAGAAGACGGAGATTTTCCGGCAGCTTCAGCAGAAGACGGAGATTTTCCGGCAGCTTCAGCAGAAGACGGAGATTTTCCAGCAGCTTCAGCAGAAGACTGAGATTTACCAGCAGCTTCAGCAGAAGACGGAGATTATCCAGCAGCTTCAGCAGAAGACGGAGATTTTCCAGCAGCTTCAGCAGAAGACGGAGATTTTCCAGCAGCTTCAGCGGATTGTCGAATAATATGTGTTCTTCTTTAATTTGACGTTCCTGTCGGTTTAATGTGCCGTAGAAGTCCTTTGTCTTAATTCGCTTCCTTGTGAATTAACAATTTCACCAATTGTACCGTTAAACCCTGTTAGAGTTCCTCAATATTTCTGGAAATATTTTTTTCGAGGATCCCACTTCTGACATCACTTTAATGTTAGGGTCCGGTAGGTGATTGTCAATGTTAATTCAGTACTCGGTATAATTTCTGTATATGGTTTATTTATCGGTATTACGTTACAGGAATGCACGGACAGCGATACTGTCTGGTCCGGCTACAATGTTCACTCTGGTGCTTCTTCTCTATATTTCTCTTATATAATAAATAATTATCTAATATTAGAACTAAAAAATATTGTTCTTATAACTATGTACTTATTGATTAATAGGGTCCAATTAGGTTTATTGCAATCTATATGTATTTATTGATTGCTAGGTTCCAACTAGTTGTTACAAATATTTACTTATTATTAATAGGGTCCAACTGATTGTTGTTACAACTACGCATGCACAAGAGAATTGATAACAAATGATAGCATGGGGTACATTGGTACATAACACCTGAATACATTTACAAATAATATCGCCTACTTTAGCCCTCTGACCCAGATGTGTCGACTGTATAACAAGATAGAGTGTGCTGAAATAGATATTTTCGTCGATAATTTGTACGGATTCAGAAAAAAAGTTCTGGCGCTATTAAAAAATATTAGCTAATTCATTGTGTCAATTTTCTCTCTATGCATACCTCTCGTATTTCTTATGCCTCTTACCACTTGTAATAATGTATAATGTAATGTGTTACTTGAGCGAGCTTGTATATGATTGTGTATTTTATTTTTATTTTTTTGATGTATTTGTTTTCTAATTGTATGTATCTGTATTTAATTGTATGTATCTGTATTTAATTTTTTGTATCTTTATTTAATTGTAGATTTTATAATTGTACAATAACTGAGTTTTTATAAGTGGATTGTTCTCACGTAAGTGTGATCATCTGTAAAACCCAGTATAAATAAATAAATAAATTGAGTATTGAGTGTGTTCTAATGTGTTTGCAGGTAATCCAGGGCGCCCTGCAGATAGGGCTGCTGAATGACTTCCACGGCACCAATCTGACGGAGCACTTCTACGTGGGCGGTCCCCAGAGCATACGCGGCTTCCGGGAGCGCGGCGTGGGGCCCCAGTGCGAGGGGAACGCCCTGGGAAGCAATGTTAGTACCCTTCATCAAAAATAAATCACGATAATACTTTTGGCCGTGAAAATCTCAAATCATGTCTACTTTAATCCCTTGGGCAATTTCGGAGATATATTTCCCAGCCTGACACGGTCTTATAAAAGTTATGCTATCTCATTTTGTATTATGGTGAGAAATGTGACTTAAACTGTGTTAGAAATAGAGAATTTTGTGCTTTCAAACTGCATTAAAAATGTACCATTCACCTCTGAAAAAATTTAAATAATTCGATGAAACCACACATTTGAAAATATTTTTGTCAAGGTTTACAAATTTTTTTATATTGACTCCTCCGGCTAATTTTGTTCAGTTTTGGGAATAAAAAGCTAGTCAATTTGTTTGCTTTTTTGAACAACTCACACGGTCTTGTAGAAATTGTTGTGTCTTCCTTAGTGTCATAGTTAGAAATGTGAACTAAATGGTGTTAAAAAGATAATTTGAGAAAAATTATTTAAATATTAATGACAAAAAAGTGAGGTAGCAAAATATGTGAAAAAATGTGTTTTTATTTTATTTATTAGTTATCTTAGTGTAGTGTTTAGATGAAAAAACGTGAGGTCAGCCATTTTTAAAACTTATTTATGTTTGCATTAAAAAAATGTTTATTTCAAAAATGATGTGTTCCTTTTTAATACTAAAATTTGAAAGTGTATTTCGTATGCATTCAAGAACAGTATTTTATTTTATTCATTATTTTTATTAGATGTTCAGAAACAGCAAATTTATCTGGAATCAAATGTAAAGCAAAAAATATTTTCCGCGGAATATGTATTGTAACAGTTCTCTTATGTCCAGAGGCTTTAGGGGTTCAGAAATTCTTAGATTATTAATATTAGAGTATCAAACCACTTCTTCCATTTACATAATGAAATTTTTCACAAGCAATATATACCTATTATGCGCAGTGTCATAAAACTCCTAGTACAAGCGGTAAACACATTTGGAGTCATTTTTGTGGTATAACTTAAATTAATTTTTTTATTGATACATTAGAATCATTTTTTTATAAAATATGATATATTTGGTAATACGAGCATCACTGGGTGCTTTGGCCCCCATTTTACAATTTTATGTGACAAATTATATGGGTAAATAAAAATGTACTGTTCTGAAATTATGTTTTAAATTAATTTCAGTCCGAAGTTGGGATTTGTTAACCCTTCAGCAACGTAAGCAGATATACACGATAAAATAACGATAGCAGTCAAGTACAATAAGCGTGTTTACACGTCAACGCGTGTGTTTCCACAAAAATCGTCATAACTCCGTTATTCTTCTAGTGACATCCCTAAAACAAAAAGTAGAATATTCGTATTGAATGAAGCTTCACATCTCTATTCAAAGTTATCCATAGAAACCCGTAAAAAGACCTACTCAGTGGAAGCAAATTTTACCCGCCAAATCGTAAAACCCGCCTCCCACATATCCCAGTTTTAATTATTTTTTTAAAAATATATTTTGTATGAAATGGTCAAAAAGTGAAGTGACAGAATTGTTTATTGTACATTTGTACGATGAAATAAGTGTTTTTTTTTACATTATCCGTGATTTTAGTATCGTTTTTACATAAAACATTACAGGTGAGTCATTTTTACAATTTTTTCATGTTTCCATTCTAAATTTAAATATTTACAAATGTTAATATTTATTTATGATACAACAATTTGAAAGCCTATTTTGTAACCTTTCTAAAACAGTTTTTACTATTCGGCTCCGTTCAGTAATGTTTCATTTATAGAGCTTTGATTGTGAGGCGGTAATAACACAACGTTTTCGTGAAATTGACATTTCGGTAAAGACATTTTAGCTTCAAGTTCGCGAAAAGTCGGAGGGGTTAAATTTGAAAAAATATCAGTGGCTGGGGGTTAACATTAGCTGTTTAATGTTTTCTTTATATACGTCGATGCTTAGACCTTTTTTAACCCTTTAGTTGCCGAAAGAAATTGAAAAAAAAGTACTTGTGATGTAGCTTCATCAGTTTCCCTGTTGTACTTGAGTTTCCAGACGCAGTGTATTATAAAACTCATTGCTTATAAAATCCCATCAAAAAATATGAATGTTTATAATTATGTATTTTTAAAAACATGTTTGTACATAATCTTCTATTTATGAAGGAGGATGGTTGTTGAAGTTTTGTTTGATATTACTTCGTAGCGTATTTTACAAGTTTACTTTACTTATCTATTTATGAATATTGTTTTAGTAGTGAATTCTTTTTATTTTCAGTGTGATTACTCGAATACCAGCATCAAGGGAGTGAGAGTAAGGATCTGTTTGAGAATTACTGCCGTGAAACTCTTCTCTGTTGCTTTTTCATATTCACATTACGTCCTCACAAAACACATGCATAACGTAATCTGACTTGTGTTCACTGTGTTGCAATTAGAATCAAATTGTAGCCTGTTGGAATCACAGACTCTATGTGTGTGAAATTTGATTATTGATCTTGTTTTGGCAGTCCTTGTTTGCCCGGTATCCCAAAAGTATGCAAAATTTCATCAACCTCCGAATAAAACTGTAGATTTGTATAAAAATCATATCCGCTCCGCCTGCCCAGTGTCCGCCACGCAGCTTCTCACCACAGTCACTCTTCTTAATCTTCCCATCTTCAAGAGAGATAATCTCTGAGAACCATAGATTAACTAATAAATCTTTTGTCTTTTGCTTAAATTTTCCTTGGAGGGGAAGTACATACTCAAATGATTATATATAAAAACAAATGTATAAATTGCTTCCGATACATTTTTATACTTTTACGCTAAAATCAATCAATTTTACGTATTTTCGGTTATTTCTCGTACTTATGAATTACATTGTGCCAGGGATATCAATATGTATCCGATAACAGACAGATGTCTATGTTAGGAGCATCTTGAGGAGGGTTTCACTGTATGTATTTTTTGATTTTGAAAATGTGATTTGAGTTTTGCTAAAGTGTTAATACGAGTGTATGTTCATTTGGCAGCATGAAAAGAACCGAGAAAGCTACTCACTCTGCCACCAATCAAATATTACATTACATATTTATGTATTTTATTATTTTTCTCCCTGTAAATTAATTTATGTATTTGACCCTTTGAAAAATTCCTTGTGAATTGCTTTGATTTTTAATTCATAATATTATGTATGAACGTAGGCACTTACGTTTGTGGTTAAAATTATTTCTTGAGTAGGTATATTCAGTATAATACAGTGTGAATTTTATTTTATGTTTCTCACAAAGCCCCTTGCCTTTTAAAAGATTTATGCATTTTCATATTGAAGACAGGATGCTGTGCTTATTTAATATTTTTTCTCCTTAAACATTCGCTCTACTTGAAATGATTCTTTGTATATTATTTATGGTTCTATGTATTTCTGCCTCCCATAACTTTGCATCAAGCCTTGATAAAGTTGGATAACGAAAATGAAAATACCATCGTTGGCAGATAGGTAATGTCATAAATGAAAAGAAAAATATTTGGTCGCATAAAACTGGGAAAAATTACTCAAATGCCAGCACTTGAGAAGACCTCAGAAAATAATGTCCGTCTGTCAGCAAATACGTATTCTCTATTAGTTTTCTTATTGCCCTTTCCAGTAATACTCCGATAATAGTTACCACTTAACGTTTTAACCGGACATCACCCATCTTCGTCCATTAAATCAAATGTAACTTAAATATATATTGAATTAACCCTGAATAGTTTTTCTAGGATTACCTAAATTATAGAGTACGTTATGTAAAAATCAACTACAATATTGCACAAAATTCTCGTTTGGGGTAAGTATATTACCTCCCTCCGGAGCAGGAGGGTTAAGGAAGCAACACTTTGATGGTTCGGACATGTCGAGTGAATGGATAGATGAAGAAGGGTCAGGAGAATGTTTGACAACATTCTCCAGTCAGAATATCTTAGGAGCAGTGGTGGAACGTCCCTCGGGTCAATAAGTCAATGACCTTCCAAAATTATAAGATGACAATAAATCATAATATTATACAACAACTGGTCGCACTCGAATTTATTTGAAAATGTACCGCGAGATAGCGGGCACTAGTGACATCTAACATCTCAAATGGTAACTCCCTTTCCCACGCACCTATGATTGGCTTGGTCAATTTATTAAATGCCTGGCTATGATATCTTTATGCGCCATACAATTAACGATATAGCACTATGTCGTACATTAACATGCTGAAGACAGCTTGGGTCATTGCCGTGGCTGTGAGGGAGACAGTTTGATAAACGTAGGTTAGTTTTGCATATTGCACGCTTGTCGCATGAAACAATTTACTATATTAAAAGTAATTTGACTCTCGAATTCATGATGTACCTACAATTGAATATACATAATATCAGTGTATATCACAATATCAAATAAAGATTAGTCGCACATATTTTTTTTTCAAATGACCTTCCACTTCTGTACCCCTAGGGTCGTCTCTGCATAATAGGAGTATTTATGAATCAGGAGTGTATTTCAGTATTTCTACCTAGTCCTGTGGAAAAAAGGGCATTATGCTAAGTTATTTATGAATACACACATACATAATGTGCATATTAAAGTTCAGTTGTGAGACTTGAATGAATCCTCCATTGCTTTGTCGGCTTTCAGTTTATCATATCAATGTGTTTGTGTAATTGCAGTTCTACTGGGCATCCGGACTGCATCTTTATACCCCACTGCCCTTCCGGCCGGGCAAGGGTGGCTTCGGGGACCTCTTCAGGGCACACTTCTTCCTCAACGCTGGCAACACGGGACCCGTTAACACAGGTACACCCACTGTCGTCAGTCAACTGTCCACTGTTCTCTGTTCACTGTCCTCACCGCATCGGTCATAACCACCACTGCTTACACACATTCACTCAGTTTTTTGGATCAATTAAATTAAAAACTTCTCTCACAGTTGCTGGTTCCGGTAAAAATTAACCTCCGTCGAGCTATAATTTAATGTAAACGACGTTCAAAGCTCTGCCGGTTTTAAGGAACGGTTTTTAGGCACAGGAGTCCCAACTGGGGTGTGTTGTGAAGCTGAATGGAGTGGGGAGAGGAAGGAAATGGGGAAGTATCTGGATATTCAGATCTGGTCACCGAACAGCCATTTCAAGAAACATTTCGATTAGAGAGACAAACATTCCCAGGTTTGGTTACGGATAACCCGACAATATTTCTATTCCTCCTACTTGCAATCATTATGGTAGAAAATGTTGTTTGTGCATTGATGGAGAAGTTAACTAATAGACGATTAATGTGCTGATTGCTTTTAACAGTTCTATTGAAGTTAACATACAAAATTCTTAGGAGAACTGAATTTATTCCGAAGTATATTAATAAATTTAAAATGTTGGAAATATGCTTTCGTAACGTTAACTTTTTAAAACTAAATCTAGTGTAAATGCTAGAAGCAGAACTGCACATAGCAATATAATATAACAGTGCACTGAATGGTAGACAAAGAAATTCACACGGCAGTTAATTGCATAAAAGGGATTAATAAGATCTTATAATTTTTTAAAATATTTTTTTTCATACAAATCTCTCCGCAATGCAAAACCATACGTTTAGCAATAGATCTAGACTAGCGTAGTAAATATCTCTATTTAGCTATCATCATTATATTTTAACGTGTTTCATGCACTGAACAGAAAAACCCTGGAAGTGTGATCTACACTCATTTGAGAGGAAACTCATGTCATAAGACCTTTCGACGAGGGCATTGTAATTGATTATCTTCATCAGAGAATAATTTCAATATTTGATCAATTTTACCGGAAGTAAGACGAAATTGAGCTTACTTTGAACACACTTCTATCAGTTTATCTCTTCAGTGGTTGATCCATATCACCTGCCCAACTACCATTGACTTAATGATAGATTGTCCGATGGTTTGTCCTGCTAGAGCTCTTCCGGTAGGATGAGTTTTTTGCACGAAACGTCCTCCCGGTAGACTACCGTGAGTCCTGCTGGCAGTACGTGATTTGTGTGGAAATACTTCCTAGTCCTGCCAGCAGTATTGTGACCTTGAGTGTGCCCGCCGTGTTGAAACGTGTTGCGGAAGTGCGCATGCGGTGCCCTCGTGTATACACAAGCTCCATCGTGTGATGACTGATGGTCCGTCTATGCAGTGTGAAAGAGAAATAAATGCTCTTTATTTTCATTCAAATTTGTACCTTACGCTACATAGGATAACAGAGCTACAAGAAAAAATTGCATCCTTCTGGAACTACTCAGGGTTCTGCCGGGCAATCTGTCATTAATATAATTGCTAAGCGCATGTAACAATATTTTTCCATCTCGCTTCCGTAAGGCCGCCCACACACTGAAGGAGGGCTGACTTTTGAGAGTGATTTTGAAGGTGACGCCAAATCATTATTAATTATTCATTGTCTTTCGTGTTTGTGATGCAAATGTTTCAATGTTCTGGATACTAAACCATAACTCTAATTCTAATACATGTAATAATATAACAAATAATGTAAACTATGGGTTTCCAAATTTATATTTTATATTTAAAGGTTGCAATCAAAATATGTATATGTATCAAAATATGTATTATTGCAATCAAAATATGTATAATTTTAGCTATTCTCAAACTTTGTTTTAAATATCTCCTTTGATAAGTTTCATAGTTCGGTTTGCTGGTTGTACCGTTGAATTCAAACTCCAGTTTGATGAACTTCTTCAAATTTTAAATCCTTTGCCTTATGTACTGTTACCAGATTATCAGCAATGAAAACAGAAGATGTACACAGTACTAGATACTATTAAAATTGGGACTAGCGACTGTCGGCAAATATTATGCTAGATCACTTTTATACATTTCTTTCCTGGTTCATATTCATATTCCATTCTTCTTCCGTGTAGCTTGTAACCCTCTTTTTGTCTCAACCCTCTATCTAATATCATCTTCACACACAAGATATGTGTATGGATTGATGATTATTTTATTTGAATAACACATAAGAATTCCAACTGCCCAGAGCTAATGGAACAGTGGCATCCCTCACGAGATATGTGTATGATTGGATGATTATTTTATTTGAATAACACATAAGAATTCCAACTCCCCAGAGCTAATGGAACAGTGGCATCCCTAATTGGGGTATTATATAACGCTGAAATAAAGATTGAACTGATTGTAAAGTTGGGAAGTACCTGGTTAGTTCTGATTACTAAATCTGGTCACTAAACATGGCCAAAGCCATTTCAAGCGACATCGATTCTAAATGGTTGTCTGTCACTACCGAGTAACTACCACTGTCACCAGAACAATACTTAGTGTCTACCACTGTCACCAGGGCAATACTTCGAGTATGTACCACCATCATCAGGGCAATACTTTTAGTATGTACCGCCATTACCGGGGTGATACTTTGAGTATGTATCAATGTTACCAAGGTGATATTTTGAGTATGTACCACTATCACTAAGGCGATACTTTGAGTATCAACCACTGTCACCAGAGTGATACTTTGAGTATCTACCACCGTCACCAGAGAGATACTTTTAAGTATCTGCCACTGTCACCAGGGCGAAACTTTGACAATGAATTGGAGAATTAATGAATGAATTAATTAATTAATTAGAATTAATTAATTAACTTTGACAATGAGGTGACCACGTAAAGATGCTGAGGTTCTTGCCGTTCAACTGCATCTGACGTTGCCTCGTGGAGCATTTCTCTGCTCCCAGGGAACCGGGTCTAAGGAGTACTCTTTTACGGTGTTCTTTTTTTATTAGGTGTAGTTATGTCATCATATTGTGTAAATAAATTGGTTTTGTAATGTTCCAGAGCAAGACATGGAGAAGAACCTGGAGTCGATCACGAAGGATGTGCGTCTGGCCAGCGGGCTGGGCGTGGCGCTCCGCATCGGGGGCATTGCGCGCCTCGAGCTCAACTACTGTTTCCCGCTCTGGCACCGCCCCGGGGATGTGGTAGCGCCCGGCATCCAGTTTGGTCTCGGCATCAATTTCTTATAGACCACTTCACTCTGATCACTGCCACGCTGCCAATGCCCGCATCACGAGTCGGCCAGAGTTTCACTTAAATTATAATGTCATGATGGAAGCGGATAGGGTAACTTGGCAATACAGGATGTGCTCTGATTGCAGGAGTGTGATAGCAGTGTATTGATTACAGCATAAAGATTGCAGTGTAATGGTTACAGATCTTCATACTTGTCCTTGCAGATAGCTGATAGAAACTAACAAATCAAGGAGGCTGCAATAGCAGGATCTATTTTAACAGTTACTTCTTTTTATAAACTTTGAAGAATATAAATATGTTGTGACACGTGCAAGAATATGATAGATTAACAGCTATGTACAAGTACAGAAGAAATAGTAAATAGCGTATGTTCGGCAAGATAGTGGTAATTTTGGGATTCCAACATAACCCTAAAAAATACTCCAATTCCAACATATGTAATCCAAAATACTGACCACCTCAAATTTTGCAACCTAGACTCCGGTATTGCCAACTTACAGTATCCGAGTAACGCATGTAGCTTAAAAATTATCAACTGTTCATAACCTATCAGTCATTCTAAAAATATATGGAATACTATTTTTAACAAAGCAATAAAATTTGTAAACCTTTTGATGGAACATAGAATTAATTATAACTCTTTAAATGTGTTTGTTTTGTTTTAAACTTCCTACAACAAGACAGACCGAAGTCCTGGATATAAAATCCTAATATGTATTACATGTTTTATAAATCAGTCAACGATCACATATCAATCATCAGATATGAACCCACCACTTGGTTAAAAATCTCCCAATACTTCTGCAATTCATTTATGAATTATTTCATAAATGCTCTTATTCTACGTATACATCTGCGAGCTAACTGCCGAACTGAACCTCAACTTATGGGAATGAAACGAAGCAACAGTAAATGGCGCGAAACGCCGCTTGCAGTTGATTTGTTCCTTTACTGTTCGGTTCGCAAATGTATACGTACCCTAATAATTCATATTTTATCCAACGGACTCGAAACCATTTAGAGGTTGTGGTTATGGTATTCCAAATAGTTTCATAATTTACACAAATCTGTACAAAAAACAATGTTTGTATGAAGGACCCTAACTTGTAGGAACTTGTGTGTATTTAAATTTGATTGTATTATATTTTCTGAAGAGACAAATGATTTGTAGGAATAAATTATTGTTAATGCTAATGTACATAATGTATCTTCTAAATACAGAATAAAGTATTGTTATTTCTTGTTAATGGCTTATTTTTTTTTATATTCAACCAATTCCTGTAAAGTGGGTTTGTGCAGTAAACTCCCATAAAAAGATAAGAAAATAAGGCAAACCTGCATTATAATTTTACCACACCTTAAACAGTGCGCTATTCAAATTTAATCCTAAAAATCCATCTGTCCGTATTAATACCACACATGCGTTATGAATTCAGCGACTAATGTACTTTCTGTTCTAAGAAATAGCTCATATAAAAATACTAGTGACACTTCAGCTGTCAACTCTGCGAACATGCAATCCTTGGGAATCTGTTAGCTGCCCTGGTGCGCCGTGTATGATTTTTTGTTGCCAATTTGTACGTAATAATGTTTTGCAAGAATCTATAGATTTTTATAGTGTGAGTAATAAGTTGTCATTAACCTCAGGTCTCTGGCATATTGACTATGACTTAAATATGCTGTCAGAAGGTCAGAGAATTTGACTGTATTTCTGCTTTGAAATAAAATCCAAATAAATGGAAGTAATAAGCTTTCAAATTTTATTGTCAGAAATAAACCTATAATTTTCTAAATATTAAAATATTGAATGCAAACATAGAAAAAGTTCAATAAATAGCTCACCTACGTCTTTTCATCTACTGTATGAAAATTACGAAAAAAACATATTTAGAAAAACGTATTATAAATATCACTGTCACTTCACTTTTTTGTCGTTTCATATAAAAATAAATACTCAAAGATTCATTTTTTTTTTTCAAATTGCTGTCGGAACCTTCAGAGAGGTGCACATTTTAATTCTTCTGTAGTTCACTTCTAGATTTGAATATAAAGAGTAGCATTTTCTCTTTCTAACACCATATAGATAATTTTTCTCACTATGATAGTGAGGGAGACACACTACGATTTCTATGAGACCATTATGAGCTGTTCCAAAAAGCAAACAATTAGCCTGAGAGATTAAAATAAGTTTATTACTGAAGAAGTTACTTTTTACATAAAGAGTTTCTTGCCTAAATGGTTATTGTCTTTGTGAACAGCTTTTTATAACCAACATATTATATTCATTATCCTTAGACCTCTTGAATCGCTAAATTGAACCTTTTTGCTACGTCGCTAATCTCTGGTTCATTTTTGCTGAAATTCCTCAAGATCTAGGGAAAAATATATTGTATAACAATTTCCCTTTACCACCGGTTTCATACGGGCAAGAGTTTGTTTTTAAAAAAATTCTGATAGAAAATACATCAGTTTTGGGAACGGAATCGGTGTCGATGGAACGTGCGGGAGTTGCAGCAGGGTATCAACCAGTAAGTCGCCCCTCCCTACGGGATCATAACTAAGTGCTTTACTGGTGTGGAATCGGGATTTTTTTTCCGGTTGCAAAGGGTTATGGAAAAGACCAACATAAATAAATATGTGTCTTATGTATATATTAGCCAGACCCTTGAAAAATCACTGGAAGATTTTATGTGATTTTAAACAACTACTGTCACTGATCAATAATAACAAAAAAAATAAGAATTAGATGTTAGCCGTAGTGTACGGTGTGCTGTGTACAGAAAATCAACCCATTCCAATCGGTATCTGAACGCTGAATAGCATCGCCATCAAGTGTGGAAAAAAGGACTAATCAAAATGTTTAATGACACAAGCAACCAGAATAGGCAAACAGAATATCGGATCATAGCTAGCAAATGATTTACAAACTTAATTTTTGATGGGTCCGTCAATTTTTGACTGTCAAACATTAAAACAATAGTAATACACATTTGAAACAAAGGTACCTAAGTTATTGCTTGGCTGATTTGATTTATAATTTCACTTGCAATTTGGAATATTAAAATTAAAATTTAGTTGAACTTACATAATTTTACACACTACGCAGAAATGCAATTTCAAATCATGCACTCTTACATCAACAACCAAAATGAGTTTTTTTTTTATGCAATGATTTATAGATGAGAGAATTTTTTCTCCCTTTTTTACCTCTGATTATACTCCCAATGAGAGAGCCTCGAAGCTGATGTGAGCAATTCGTTGGAAGAGGAGTGATTTGGCTATGATCTCTGGTGGCACCGTATACATGTCAAGCTGCTGTGTTGAACATCCTTTACAGTCTGTTAAAATGTATAGACGACCAGCATATAAACTATTGCAGCAGTCTAATCTGATTCTTAACAGAATTATTCAAAGAATTTTCCACTTGAATTCCATTTGTCTAATATAAAATGTACCTACTAAATTCTACTATTCATCGATGAATACAAACATCCACTTCCAGAAGATAACATATTTTTTCGTTAGCATCTAGAGTTGTGACTGTTTAGTTAGTAAATAAATGGCTGGCTAGCCCTCAACCTCGGAAGGACATTACTAGCCACAAACATCATTATTCCAAACATTAAAAAAATATTTTAATCTTTTTTCTATAATGCGGAGATAATATGTGATTTGTTTGCCGCTGGAAGGAGGTATAATTATTATTTTCAGTTTGTCTGAAATGTTTATACATACTTGATTCCACTGATAAAATTGTCAAAGATATGATTACAAATCGGCAGGATGTTTCGTCCACTAATTAAATTCCCTTCACAAAAGGAATTTGTTTTCTAAGGTGACTGGGTATGTCATCACACCTACAAAAAGTGATATCAAGTCATGAAAAGTGATGAAACATAAACTAAGTTAAATAGGTAACTATTAAACCTAGTTTTTGTTTCATCACTTTTAATGACTTTATATCACTTTTTAAAGGTGTGTTGAATTTTCATTTTGATGAAATATCATGGAACCGTTTTATAAATACACTTACTACTTATGAAAATAAACTTTTCTCCAGCAGCGACCTGTACAAGTAGGTTATATACTACTCCAAATAGCGTCAACTTTTCCACAATAGCTACCTATATAAGTAGGGTCAACTTTTCCTCAGTAGCTACACATATAATTATGATGTTGTATAGGTAGGTTATATACTAATCCAAATAGATTAAACTTTTTCTCAGTAGCTACATATATAAGTAGGTTATATACTACTCCAAATAGAGTCAACATTTCCCATGTAGCTACCTATATAAGTAGGTTATATACTACTACAAATAGAGTCAACATTTCCCATATAACTACCTATATAAGTAGGTTATATACTACTACAAATAGAGTCAATTATTCCTCAATAGCTACCTATATAAGTGGGGTCAACTTTTCCTCAGTAGCTACATGTATAATTATGATATCAACTACTGCAAATAGAGTAAACTTTTTTCTCAGTAGCTACATACATAAGTAGGTTATATTCTACTCCAGAGTAAACATTTCCCATGTAGCTACCTATATAAGTAGGTTATATACTACTACAAATAGAGTAAACTGATCCCAAATAGAACAAAACAAAAAAATGTATCTTTTTTTTTTTTCATAAAACGCAATTACTTGGTGGTTAGACATTATATTTTTAAAAATAAAACAATCACTTTGTATTTAACCACGAATATATATTATTTTACACATCGACCGGTTTCGCTTAGACCAAGCTTCATCAAGATATAATAATAACTTATTTAATAAGTTATTAATAAATAAGTTATTATTTAATAAGTTATTATTATATCCTGATGAAGCTTGGTCTAAGCGAAACCGGTCGATGTGTAAAATAATAAATATTCGTGGTTAAATACAAAGTGATTGTTTTATTTTAAAAAAAAAATGTATCACCAACACATAAAAGTGTGTTTTTAATATATTATATTTTTGCACTTTCTCAAACACAAATGCCCAATATCACAGTGTGAGTGAGTCCTTTTCCCTTTTTATGTCAATTAATACCACACAACAGTTTTAACTGCCCAGAGCTAGAGGGACTATGGCATTCCCAATTTAGGTGTGTTGTCAGACTGAAGGGAGTGGCGAGGGGAAGGATTGGGGAAGCGGAAGGTTATAAAGTACCTGGATATTCAAATATGGTGCCTAACTAAGCATGGCTAAAACCATTTTAAGCAAGCATCAGGGCGATACGAGCGAGGTATAATAATTGTACTATTTTAAATTTTATATGAAATAATTATTATTTCGTTTGCTCCATTGAGTTTTGAACCCGCTACCTCTGGGTCCAGAGGATGCTTACCGCTCTGCCACGTGGGTCGTCATAATACCAACGAATGTTGAAAACAATCTTTTCTACCTAAAGTAAAATAATTGTACATATATTGTATCAAAGATATTTATTTTAATTTTTCAAAAGAAGCAAACACATTGTGACTTGACATTTTAAATAATAAAAAGGGAAACACTTTGTTTACAGTCACTTTATTGAAATTTTTAACGTCTACCGGTTTCGGTACCTCCGTACCATCATCAGGACAGTTATAAAAATACTTTTATAACTGTCCTGATGATGGTACGGAGGTACCGAAACCGGTAGACGTTAAAAATTTCAATAAAGTGACTGTAAACAAAGTGTTTCCCTTTTTATTATATTTATTTTAAGTTAAATACACATTTTATTACAATCAGGTTACAAATTTAAATAGTTACATTAGCATACTCAAATTGGATATTAACACAGCTTTTTTTTTTCATTAACTCCATTCTGGCGTGTCATCTTTGGGGATGCAGTGCGGTGTCTTTTTAGGAAAGAAAGGAGAGGAAGTGCTGATAAGGAAAAGGGTGTCCATCCCTCGATGGGTCCGACTGGATAAGTGAAAGGTGTCCCTTAGCCGGCCTCGATCCGGTCCGCCATGCAACTGATGGGTAGAGGCATCAGCCGCCAAGATCTGGACAAAACTCACCCCATGAATCCGGCCACTCCTGCCATGTCATCAAACGTAGCGAACCTCTTGGGTTGATCTATGGCGTCGGTGTTGGTTATCCAATTAATGATTTCCGGGGTAGCGGGATCCATACGTGTCTCCAAAATTAAAATCGTACGTGTCCAATGTTGAAATATATTTATTTAAATGCAATACATATTTGGTACATAAAATATAGCGCTCCCATCCTACAAACACAAAGTAATCGAAACTAATTTTCCGGCTACTTTTCTTACGTTTAATAATTCACTCTAGTTCCAAAACATTATTTAGGGCAATCTACAAAGTGTACATAGATATTAAGCAAACAATGCTTCAACACTGGAGAGGAGACTGTAGTGTGGATAGAGTACACGGAGAAAAATGAGCAAATTTATAAATCTTAAAAAAATCTTAAAAATCTCTTCAAATTATTGGTAATCCTGTTAAAAACGAGACTGCAAGCCGCTTCCTGATAAAGTGTTGTAAATTCGTAATAATATCGGAAAACGTGTACATACACCTGCGTTTGTCTTATTAATATTTCATGACAAAATGCAAAAATGTTACGATTTTTATGAACACGTGTTCGGACATCGTGACAAAACATTGGTATTTTACTTAAAGTTTATCAGGATATCCATCAATTCTTTCGTGTATGGCCTACAATCCCGTTTTTAACAGGAATACGAATTATTTAAAGAGATTCTTAATAAATTAGCAACATTTTTTTCATCAGGAAGTTTTCTCTGTATAAGGCAGCTTTTAAATTATACAATTATATTTAGGCGTCATTATAGACTCAAAGCTGAACGTTTCAAATAATGCAGACTATACAATTAAAAAAAAATGCCATAAAAAATTAATTCCTTGGCACAATACGAAACAAGGTAAATAAAGAAACATGTCAGATAATATATAACACAATTATATCACCACATTTTTTACTGTTCAAGTATTCTTTTTCTCTGCAAGGAAGAGAAAATGAAAAAAATGCAAATACTGCAAAATAAGGCAATGCGATTAAGAAAGCAGGCCCAACATATACACACGGATAAGAGACATGTTACATGAGCTTAATTTTATGACGGTAAAACAAACTATATATGTTAATGTATTTTTTTATACATACAATTTCAATAGAAAAATAAATTACAACCACGAGATACAAGGACACGGGACGAAAAATGCAAGGAAAATCAGATTGCCAGAAAGAAAAAAATCAAGCACTCAGAAATTTCTCATGTACCAGGCCGTCCAACTGTATAACAAAATCCTGAAGGAAGTTACTGAGATTGAGAAGGTCGTTAAGTTTAAAGAGGAATTGAGAAAACTATATTTTTCTCAAATCTTGTTTTTTGTAATATATAAAATGTAATTACATTTAAATATTTAAAGATCCATTGTTTGCCAATTACTGTAATTTTTTTTATATGTTTCTAAAACTATTAGCACACAAGACGATGTGAGCTAACTTAAGGCGATGCCATACGTAGTAATGCAAAATCATGTGTTTTTGGTTTGAAAATTTGGTCGCCTAGAAATGTTTCAAATGCTTTAAATAAATACCGCGAGTATAATACATCTTGGCCTTTGAAATAATCAAGTTTTTTTTTACATAAGTCTTTTTATAAGCCCAGAAAGAAATAATGTATAAGGCCTATGAAAAGTGCTTTAAAGTTCAAAATCTCCTACTTACGAACCCATTTTCGGTTATGATTTTATTGTATAATGTGGCAAATTAAGTTATTTATAAAATGATCGAAAAAAAATTAAATATTTATGCTTGAACATCCACAAAAAAAATAAAAGGCACTTTTTGGCCTTGTTTTTTTCTTGCCTAAATCAAAACAGCTGGATGGTGTTAAGCGGGAATTTAAGCCTTATCGCCATCTACGTAAGGGTTGTTATTGATGGCGGCTCGATTCAAAATATTACACGACGTATGGCATCGCCTTAAGATTAATAAATAAATAAACTAGAGTAAAAGCAATTCGCAATATGAAACGCAATTTTATTTTAATCACTTTTCATTTCATTCATATTTTAGGGCCTGTTATAACTCATTTTATCAATATAATTTTAAAACAAGCAGTGATTCCAGATGAACTTAAAAGTAGTATCATTAGACCGATTTACAAAGGCGGCAAACATACAGATGTACAAAATTATAGGCCAATTAGCATTTTGCCAGCCCTAGAAAAAATACTTGAAAAATACATTTCTACAAAACTTAACAAATATTTAGAATCCTTCTCCTTGCTAGATCCCAACCAGTATGGTTTTCAAAAGAAAAAAAGTACGGAAATGTTGCTTCAGGAATTTTCAAATCACGTAAATCATGAATTAAATTTAAAAAAACATGTGTTGGTTTTATTCATAGATAACTCGAAGGCGTTTGATACCATTGATAAAAATAAACTTTTAGAAACAATGGATGCAATAGGAATACGAGGAAAGCTACTAGTTTTGTTAAAAAAATTATTATCGGATCGACAAATAACAGTAAAAATTCTAAAAAAATTTAGCAAAAGAAAATATATTTGGTGTTGCACAGGGGTTCATTTTAGGGCCAACCCTGTATATTATATACGTCTCAATTATGAGTAAATTGTTTTCTTTCGTTAAACATTTTGTGTACGCAGACGATACGGCACTCGTAATATCACACGAGGATTTGATTACTGCAATGAACCTTATGCAGCTTGATTTTATTGCTCTCCTTAAATGGTCTCATGACGCGGGTCTCATAATAAATGCCAAAAAAACTAAAATTATGCACATAAGATCACCACACGCCAGATACAATTTAATCCCTTCGTTATATACACATACTTTTGACTGCTTACATAGAAATGTTGCACAGCCCTGTTCATGTGAAACCATTGATTTTGTCAAAAATTATGTATATTTGGGTGTTACTATTGACTGCCACATGAAATGGGACGTACACATTACTAATGTTTGTAAACGTCCACGGTCTATTGTGGGTAGAATTTATAAAATAAAATATTTTGTGCCCATAAGTACTTTAAAATTAATCTACCTATCTCTGGCTGAATCCACAATCCGTTATGGAATCACTTCTTGGAGACATTCTTGTAAAACTAATATAAGTTATATCCAAACAGTACAAAACTCCCTTACAAAACTGTTAATCCATAAATATACAAATGAACACAGAAGCGACACTAAATTAATATACAATTCTCTGAATGTCTTACCTGTCAGAGGATTATTGTTTTATAATATTATAAGTCAACATCTTATACTCTCTGATTCCTTGTATAGGGAAGGAGTTTTACATAAACATAATACAAGATTCACCCAAAATGAAGGACTGGTGGTCCCGAAATGTACCAATAAATACGGTGAAAGAACCCTAAACTTTATTGTACCCAGAATATTTAATAAACTACCAATGACAATTAAAAATGTAAACGTTTTTACAGCCAAAGTCAAATATAATCTAAGGAAATGGCTATTAGATAATGAGGATTTATATTGATGCACTACTGAAGACCTTTTTTTCCTAATTGGAATTCACATTCTAGGGAAATGGAAAATCATTATAAATTTGTATTACCTTATGTATATTAAAACCATAGAAGTACTTGTTGATTATATTCATTTGTTCATATATTCATTTTGTGCTTGTGTTGTTATATGAGGCTTATACTGCTTCTTACATATTTGTATTTATACAATTCTGTAATTTAACCAATTTATCATTTATTGTTAATTTATCATCAACATTATACATACCTACATACTAAATACCATTGTACCATGTTATTGTAAAAATGTTGTCATTATGTACCTGCTGACAAACTACATAAGTAGTTTAGCAGGTTTAAATGTTAATAAATAATAAAAAAATAAAAAAACTTAAAATAAGGTTATCCTGAATTAACCGCATGTACAGTGTTAGTGCTATTTCAAACGTTCAGGCAATTTGGAACACTGCAAATTCCCAATTTGCACTGATCTTTTTAATTAAAGGAATCTGAGTTGACATGTAGTACATAAGCATCTTAAGTAGTATTTTGTGGACGACGTTGTGTGATTTCTGAAAGGTATCTGACGGGATTTTGAGAAGGTTTCTATGAATTATTGTCCAAGACGGAGTCTAATTTTAATTTTATTTTATAGTTACCAAAATATTTCTAGTTTAATTACAAATTTTCTGGGTGGAAGAAACATCAGAATACGGCACTCTTCAAGGTCGAAAAATAATCGTAAGTAGGTACCCACATATTATTATTTCCTCTGTATCTTTTATTCGGTTGTAACTTGACCTCTATCTCCTAAATATAAGAGAAGCAGGTCAGGTTACAACCAATTGAAGGAATCGGAAGGTGGTGGGAGAGGAAAAGAGGGAAGAACCTTTCCCAAAAGGAATATTCTTTACACCTCAACTAACTGATAATCCTTTTTTACGATGTGGAAACATAGGATACTTAAACGAAATGCAATAGATACCCTGTTGGGTTGGTGCTGGCAAAGTGTTTTGACAGGAGAAGTAGAGGAAGATGTCGATGTGTTGGAGTGACCAAGTATTACATGCCTACAGAAAGTCGATGTCCTCCGTGCGTATTTCGAAAGAGTACAATCAAAACGCACCCATAGTGTAGTACATACTAGGGCCGTATGATTTCAGAAGAATTAACAAAATAAATTCTTCGGAAAGTGTACACGATTTGTGCGTACTAATCACGTATGCTTCCTACCCTCGACTAATGCGCGAGTATTTTGAAAATATACCTACAAGACCAGAACTCTCCCATAGTATAGTATAATAACGCTGTATGCTTTAAGAAGTTTAAAAACATAAATTCTTTCGAAAGTAAACACTGCGTTCTAATACACTATACCTAAGTAATATAAAATGGGTTCTCGGATTTTAGGTTGGTTTTTTTTCGTCACTACATATCACACAATCGATTTGGTTGTAACAAATGATGTTTGAGGTAATAAAGTTTATTTAGAAATTAGCATCTAAAATCTGTAACCTACTTAGAAAAATGACTCAATAATTTTATTTATGTTGTTCACAGAAAGTGCACACTATTCCGCAATAATGGTAGTGGTGTTATTGTTAGTTATACTACACCACTACAGATTTATGGGATAACCTATAGGCGTATGATCTTAGAAAATATACACGATTGCTGCGTAAATGCTGCATGTTACCTCAGCACGGGCAAAGCACCCAGTGAGGCCCACATGTTATATGTATCTTTTATTAAATAAAAAAATAATAATAGAGTATACTTTCCAATACTGCGTCGTCCTGTTTAGTTTTGAATGTATACCCGATAAGTACGCACCTCTGCGTTCTAACAATGTATACTTAAAATACGCGTCCTCTATATTCCGCAGGACCACGAGGATTGGAGGAGCCTGGTTCATCAGGACAAGTGACGGTCACGATTTTCAGGAATTAAGAAACGGACCCAGGAAAAATCTTTTAAACTTTATAATTAGAGCAAAAATCAAACACATCCGCACAGACTTCCAGCGATTGCAGCGATGTTGCATTCTAAAAGTGCCTTCTGTTTCAGAATCTGAACTGAGTTAACTGTATTCGATTGAGAATCTATTTCAATGTTGATGAAGTGGACAGGATATGAGTTTTCATACAAAAAATTGAAAAAAAACGTGTTTATTTTTTAAAAGGGAGGGAGATTTTTTGAAAACAGATATTCGCGTTTTTTTTCCACGGGAAACAACGCGAAAATTAGCCATGGGCATTACGCGCATCCGGCAGGGGGTCTGACGAAGGGAAGTGACTCAAATCGAAACGCACCTATTATTATTTGCAATGCAGAATCAGGGTTGGCAATCACATACTAACTTTTAATAAACTACGCATATCTCTAAGTGATTTTTTTACGAATCTGTTTATATTGGATTAAGTGACTTCCTTGTCTGTGTTAAAGAAAGCTAAGGACAAAGCACTTGTCATCAGATGATGCGCAATATTCTAAAAGATATTAAATCCCGAAAATAATAATTATTTATAGAAATATTGTTTCGTCAAAAAAAAACTCGAACAAAAACCACAAAAACTTTCAAAAAACAATTTTTTTTGTTTTTTTTTTTGTAATTATTTTTTATTTTTAATAATATGTTTACATGGTACATAATTCATTTTACATCTTGGGTCTTTTTACTACTCTTCCATTGAAAGCATTTGCTTGTGTATGGAAGGGGAGTGTAAATAAATGTTGTTGTTAGTTAGTACTTAAATAATTCATTGTACATAAATGTATGTTTGCTGTAGTATTTTTTTTATAGTAGTGAAGGATAATATATTAATGTAATAAATTTAAAAAAAGAAAGGAATTTATGGAAAACTAAGGATATTTGTGAGATTAATTAAGTGACAGTAGTTTTTTTTTTCAGAATATTTTTAAAGTGTCTCTTGACAGAGAGCAGTATTCGGGTTTTATCATTAATGCTTCTGATTTCTTCTGGTAGACGATTGAAAAAAGTTCTTCCCTGATATAAGTATAATGATGTTGTGCAAAAGACGTATTTAGATTTTAAATCATTTAATAAAAACATTATCTCTTGAATGTATTAAATATCTTATAACTTTGGTACTAATTACATAATATAGGGGGTACATGATGGTAGAATTTAAAAAAAAAAAAACTTTTTTCGAAATTCCAATTTTTTTTTCACATGCATAAATATTTTTCCATAGAAGAATATTTATTTTCCCATACAAAAAATTAAAATAATAATAATATTAAAACTACCTTAGAACGTTGGAATTTTGAAAAAGTTATTTATGTTTTTGACTTGTATTAACACCCCCCGAAGTTTTGCACTTTACCCCCTTCAATCTGTATATTTCGGATGTGATGCAATAAACTTTAATTCTAAATTTCAATTAAAAACTACATAATTCTTATATTTCAGTACGTATAACGAATTGATGTCACCGTTCTTACTATAATTGGTGATGCAATGGTCAACATAGTTGCCCTCCAAGTAATTGATCGGGGTTCGATTTTCAGCCGTGACTTTTTTTTTTGTTTTTAGAAATACTTTTATTTTTCTGGTGTTTGCGCTCGTTTCATCGTAAAACTAGAATTCCAATCGTAAACGCTTATTTGTGATTCTCTTATGAAGTGCGAGAAACAAACGTTCAGTTTGGTACTACCCATCATTATAAAAATAACCCGAACTGAAGGGAGAACTTTTTTAGAAATATTTAAAAGGATTGATCATAAATGCGAAATGGGATTTAAAAACAAAAGGGAGAAACTCTAATATCTTGGTCACATCATAGATTTACTATTTTTTTTTTCAGTTAAAGCCCTGACGAAACTTGAGATAAGCGAAACCCAGTTGGCTGTCATTATTAATTCAAATAAAAAGTGTGTTTTTTCATTTAAAATTTACTAATAATTGATAATCAGAGAAATTTAAAGTATATAATACCGAAGATATAAGCCGTTAAAGTGTTGAGATTTGCAGCTGTCCGAAAAGTGTGTGACATCGCGGTACATGCGCGGGGGTATTGCAGAACTGCCATTCGAATTACGAATTGTACTGAATCGTGTCCCGTGTGACGTCACGAGACACAAGTGCATTCGTTTTACCCGAGTTCACTTTGAAAGTTCTTTTGGAGATAAAACAAATTAAAACTAATTTTACTGCGGTTCCTAAATCTTTAAATATAATACACATAAAACAAAAATTGTAAATAACCTCATTCCGCTAACTGTTCCTGGTTTGATGATAGCCAACCTCCGGTAGAATAATAATTTTAGTGAAGTAAAACCAATTTATCGTTAAAATGTGCCTTAATAATTAGGGATTCACTAAATACTATGTTTTAAATTTTACACAGCTGATAAACAATTGTTTGCCACGCTTAAATGGTTGTTTATTTATTAGTAAGATGGTAAATGTTTGTGCCGACCCTGACTGAGTATTGTGTAACCCGAACAGAGCAGAATGGGGGTAAAATGCAACTGATGGGGTAATATTTTTTATTGACTTTTGATTTTAAACAATCCATTCATCGCTGCAGGCGATGGCAGCCAGCCACACTACTCTACTAATATACACTGAACACTAAATCCCTAGAAGTGTCATTTACCTACACAGGACGGATTGTTTCGCAGAATTTTAACAATTCAACAAATTTCGAAGTTAAAAAGTTCTGTAAAAGTTCTATTCAATTTATGTTATTATTTTGTCATGGGCCGATTGTTTCACAGTACTTGGTTGATAACAGAACTTTCACAGAACTTGAATTTAAACTATTAAATTTGATGAATTGTTCAAATTCTCTAAAACAAACCGTAATTTGTAAGAGAGCTGAACATTATGGCTTCGTAATTTACGTGGTTGGTACGAGCGCAGTTCCGTAGAGATGTTCCGGGCCACAACCTGTAGAAGGTGTAGTAAAGATTTCCCTGATGAGTTCTAGAAGAGAGTAACATAAGAACAAGAAGAACGAATATGTATAAAAAAAAAACAAAACAAACAGATTTCGACAGACCAAAGAAATATAATCAATCATTCGTTCAAGAAAGTGAGAATTTCAATTTTTGAAAATGTTTTTATAGATTTCAGCAGTCGTAACGACATCAGTGGTCAAGGGGTAATAAAGATTCCCAACAATCCGGAGGTTGCGGGTTCAAATCAATCAATTAAAAAAAATCTAATTGATTTGTGTCGTTTCACTTATTCATTAAACACAATATACAGCGTATTTGCTGCACTTTCCAGAGTGGAAGATACTCTCGAAGAAACGAAACGTTGCTAGAAATGCCGTGTTTGGTGTCCACAGAATAGCCAGATACTTCCCCTCTCATTCGCTTACGGCTTACTTAGGGCTCACGGACACGCCCACAAAACACTTCTACCGGTGATCGGTTCAGTGGTTACAACCAATAGACCGTATTTAACTGTAACCAAACACCAGAATAAAAAATAATACATACGAACCTACTACATTTCAGTTCGTTAATAAATAAGCTGCGAAGGGATGGGAGACACTTTTTTAAATCGATTTTTTTAAAGCGCAAATTTTAAAATTTCGGTTTTGTCTGTAACCCTGGTTGAATAAACTTTTGTGAAATCTAGAACTCGTATTTGCTTTTAATTTAAGTGTCGTTTTCACAATTGGAACTCATTTTGTGATACTTTAGAGAGAAGTGATAAAATGGGTACCTTCAGAACATTATTTTAATTATCTTTTTCAAAATTGTAATTAATTGGACTGCAGTAATACGGGCATAGGGCTAGTCTGAAAGTCGATATTCATGTAAAAACTTTTGTACTAAAACATTTGTGTATAAAGAAAACAAAATCCTTTTATTTATCATGGATCTTTTTTATGTATTTTATACAGCTGAAGAGTCCCAACTGCTCCGAATCGTCTGGAGCCAGTGAGACTATGGCATCCCCTATTGGGGTAAGTTGTGAGGTTAAAGGTAGTGGAGAGAGGAAGGAGATGGTAAAAAAGAGGGTGGGAAAGTACCTGGCTATTTAGATCTGGTCACCAAACACGGCCAAAGGCATTTTAACCAAAGTATCTATTCTGAATGGTTGTCTTACACCAAGGCGATGCTGAGAGTATCTTACATTGTGACCGTGCCTGTGCGCTACTATAAAATATGTATAATGCTCTTTAAGATTATTTGTATAGCGCAGTTATAAATGCGTAAAAAATCACATCGAGGGCGCTGTAATGTCAGGAATGTAAGGACGTCGGTTCAAAAATGGACACTAAGTAAACAACTTGAAACCAAAAGGTTAAACCAGCACTAGTTGGGAAAGAGGTCAGAGGTCGCCCACAGATGTGACGGGCTGACGATCTGAAAAAAATTGGAGACATCGGATAGTAAGAGGCGCTAAAAGCTGGACTCCCAACTACCCGGACCTTCCACACAGTATCCCCAAATATGACACAGGACCCGAGGGGAATTATTTTCCACAAAAAAACTGTGTAGCTAATGTAAAAAAAATAATAATAAATAAGGACAGTTACAACAGGGATTTGCCTGGCTATTCCGATTTGGTCACTTACACGCTTTAGGTCACTGGTATTAACCAGACTATTCGGTCTTCATTTTTGTAATACATACTGTACTTTTTAGCTATTTTAGACGAGGTCCTAACGGGCCTCCAAGTTAGCGACCATGTTTTGTAAAAGTATCACTAACAATACGAAGGGCGTGCTTTTGAAGATATAAGGGCTGGAAATTTCGCCCTCTAGAACAGTCCAGAACATTCGAGAGCATTCCACAATATTGTGGAATAAGCGTGACAATACACATTGGTATCACTAAATAGTATAAAACAAAGTCACCATCCGCGTCTGTCTGTTTGCGCGCTTAGTTCTTCTAAATTATGCAACGGAGTTTGATAGGGTTTTCACTATCATTTAGAGCATTTCTTCCGGGAGGTTCATATATATATATATATATATAATACATGGATATTATATTTAATTAAAGTAGAGAAAAGTCGAGCAACGCCGGGTACACGTCAGCTAGTTAGAGAAAAGACGAGCAACGCCGGGTACACGTCAGCTAGTTAGAGAAAAGTCGAGCAACGCCGGGTACACGTCAGCTAGTTAGAGAGAAGTCGAGCAACGCCGGGTACACGTCAGCTAGTTAGAGAGAAGTCGAGCAACGCCGGGTACACGTCAGATAGTTAGAGAAAAGTCGAGCAACGCCGGGTACACGTCAGCTAGTTAGAGAAAAGTCGAGCAACGCCGGGTACACGTCAGCTAGTTAGAGAAAAGTCGAGCAACGCCGGGTACACGTCAGCTAGTTAGAGAAAAGTCGAGCAACGCCGGGTACACGTCAGCTAGTTAGAGAAAAGTCGAGCAACGCCGGGTACACGTCAGCTAGTTAGAGAGAAGTCGAGCAACGCCGGGTACACGTCAGATAGTTAGAGAGAAGTCGAGCAACGCCGGGTACACGTCAGATAGTTAGAGAGAAGTCGAGCAACGCCGGGTACACGTCAGCTAGTTAGAGAGAAGTCGAGCAACGCCGGGTACACGTCAGCTAGTTAGAGAAAAGTCGAGCAACGCCGGGTACACGTCAGCTAGTTAGAGAAAAGTCGAGCAACGCCGGGTACACGTCAGCTAGTTAGAGAAAAGTCGAGCAACGCCGGGTACACGTCAGCTAGTTAGAGAAAAGTCGAGCAACGCCGGGTACACGTCAGCTAGTAAATAAATAAATTTCTGCCTTTTCTACACTTTTATTTGTAACTAGCTGACGTGTACCCGGCGTTGCTGGAGGTTATGAGATAGATATATACCATCGCGGACTAGTCTGTAGGACTTTTTAAGATTATTTTGATGTATCTCCGGGGGTAAGGTTTAGCCAGCGTTAGAGATGTAGTGTTTGAAAATTTTTTTACTTGATTATAAAACATCGACTTTTATCCACTTTCTATAAATATAATACACATGTATAATATATGTAAACCTTCCGGAAGAAATTCTCTAAATGATATTGAAACCCCTATTAAAATCAGTTGCGTAGTTTAGAAGAACTAAGCGCACATACAGACAGACGCGGTAGCGACATTATTTTATACTATTTAAATATTTGTATTTGCCAAATACTCCATAGCAAAGGAGAAGTGTTAGTCTTCATTTAAATTCGAAAGGTTGCGGGTTCAAATCCCGGCGTGCGCAAGTAAATTTTATTTGATTAATTTGTGTTATTTCACAACTTATTAATTAAAAATAATATATACTATACTTGCGGCACGTTACAGAGTGGAAGATACTCTTAGTATCGCCCTGGTGCAAGACCACTATTCAGAATTGAAACGTTGCTTAAAATGACTTTAGCCGTGTTTGGTGACCAGATCTGAATAGCGAGGTACTTCCTTACCTTCCTCTTCTCCTCACAACCTTCAGCCTCACAACATACTATAGACGATTGAGAGTAGTTTGGACTCTGGTGCGGTATTCGTATAAAAAATAAAAATGGAACCGATTGAAAAGTTTATTTATGTTATATTAGCTTTGGTCTCCAATTAATTAGAGATCTAAACTCTTCTTCAAGAATTTGTAGCCAACGGGACTAGTTTGTATCCTCAGATCATAAAATAAGATTTGTATTTCATATCGAACCAATACAGGGTGTCCGGGGGAAAAGTGCACTATCTTCGGGGGGTGATTCTACATGATTATATAAGCTTAAAAGATAAATCAAGTTTTTTCGAAATTCCAACATTTTAACGTAGTTTTTAGGTAAAAAGGTTGAATTGTTTTTGTGGGAATATAAAAATTCTTCAATGGAAAAATATTTTAGTATGGGAAAAAAATTTGGAATTTCGATAAAATTATTTATCTTTTTTACTTCTACCATCATGTAGAATCACCTCCCAACGTTATTGCACTTTACTCCCGGACACCCTGTATAAATAATTAAAATCATTGGTGTACTGCAAAAAAAAGTATTGTAAAGACACAATATATTTTTTCTGGATTTTAAAAGGCAGAGTTATCAGTTAAAAATCAGAGGTATTGCATGTCGCATTGCTCCTGCAGTAGTTTTTGCAGCTTTTTTCGCGGACAGCTGTCAGCTGGCTTTACAGTTTTTTTCACTTCGCACAAAGCCGTGCAGAAGGGTGGAGGGTGGAAGGGGGAGAGAAGAAGGGTGAAGGACGGGAACGGTAGGGGTTGCGCGGACCCCTTTTTATTTTAGAACAAAAAAATCACTCGTCATCGGCGCGATGCAACCGCCGCCATGGACCTACAGAGCCTAGAAACATACTCTGTAGCGTGTAGGGCTACTCAACTGAACTAAACTATCGTATATTTACGATATTTTTTACGAAAATCAAAGTTTTTGAACAAAATCATGTCGTTTGAACGAGAGAGCAGGTAATAAATAATGTGCAACAACAAATGTTGTGAATTATGGATACTTGGAGGAGGTGAACAAGTTTGTGTATTTGGGAAGTACGAGTATGTTTTAAATATTTATATAGTTTTGTATCGGTGATCGACGAACCGGTGGATGCGATTTGTAAGCCATAAATTGAAAACAGTTTGTCTAGTCTATAGTCAGTAATAAGTAGAGACCGGATTATATGCAACAAAAATAGCCCAAAATATGCATGCAAATATGCAATAAAAATAGCTAAAATATGCACGAAAATCCATAAAAAGGGTCAAAATATGCAACATGAAATAATACAGGAAGTCGTATTTTTACATATTTTTTTTTATTTTAGTAAGCTATTAGTTCTCAAGGATAACAATTATATTTTCGAAAATATCAATTATGAAATGTATTTAACAATAAAATTTAGAATTTACCTTTAAAAACGTATATGACTAAGTACTGTTCCAAATGTTCTGTAGACAAATTGTGTCTACGATCGCTTAATATATTTTTGTAAGCGGAAAAGGAACGTTCTACGTCTACTGATGTGGCTGGACAGAATTTAAATTTGGGCGCGATTTTTGAACTTATTGTTCCGGGCAAAATTTCACCTGCCCCGTTGATGAAGTTATCAATTTGGCACAATGGTTCAAACCCTGGGTTATTATTCAGTATGTTTTCAAATTTTTCTTTGAGTTTACTCGGGAATAGCTTTGGCAACGAGGAATTCATAAGGCGAATTTCCTTCATAACCTGAATAGATGCATTCAACGCCAATCCATGAGTTTCAAGCGTTTTTATACTTGCAGGTATGTAGGCGAAATGAGTGGTAATCATAGCTAGGTTTTGCGCCCGCGCGCCTTGCTATCTGAAGTCTATAGTGTCGCTATGTGAGGCATCTGAACAATATCAAGCGTAAATATGCAAGATCTCAAATTATTTGCTAAAATATGCAACTACCGCTGAAAAGGGTCTAAATATGCATTTGCATATGCAAATATGCAAATGCAAATAATCCGGTCTCTAGTAATAAGATAGAGCATTGTAGAAATGGACACTAGCTTACCAAAATTCTCCGATTCCGAGACTTCACAATCTCGGAAACAAATATTCTGATCTGGGTGATATATTTCATTTGAAAACTAATCAGTATAAATGTTGTATATTCTATCACTTTTATTCTTCTAGACACAAATAGACCTATTTACCCATATAACTTCTCCGCTTCTACTATTTTGTTGTGTTGAATCTTTTAAATTCAATTATATGCGTGAAGATTCATTTTTGCCATTATGTTACTCTGATACAAAATTCTTGTAATTTTTTTTAAAAGAAAATCCCACTAGGGCGTGTAAAAGATAAATAAAATAAATAAAAAAAATATATTATATACTAGCTGTACCCCGCCACGACCTGTCTGTGTAGATATAGAAACAACAGCGCGTTTTGTTGTACGTCCAACAGATGGCGCTGTTGAAAAAAGTATGGTTATACTTGTCACAGGCGACATCTATATAATATAGGTATACAAAAATACACGCGTACTCGAATGCAACGTTGTGTCAAAATTTCAAAGCAATCAGTGAAGAACTTTAGGAGATTTAAGATTTTGAACAAACGAACATTTACATTTTTATTTATATAGAAGATAGATTTGTGCAGCGCCCTTGAGGTGATTTTTCACAAAAAACGGCGCTATACAAATCATCCAAATAGTATTATCAGTATAGTACCATAGGAATTTGAACGGAATAAAATGTGCCACTGACTTTTGGTTCTAGACCATTTATTTATTTGTGTTATAAATAGTCTTTATTCATTCATATTTTAGTGTTAGGAATTTTTACATCATTGACCAATAAACGACATTCAAAATTGAAGATCATATTAAAAAAAGAAAAAATTGTTTTCGGAAATATTTTCTATGTTTACATTTAAACACGAAATGGTAACAATACCAATTTAATGTGAATACCGCTCAAGAGTCCCAACTGTTCCCAACCGTCTGGAGCCAGTCAGGCTAAGGCAACCCCAATTGGGGTACCTATGTTGTGATACTAAAGATTGCGGGGAGGGGAAGGAGATGTGGAAGATGGAGGTTGGGGAGTACCTGGCTCTTCAGATCTGATCACCAAATACGGCTAAAGCCATTTGAAGCAACGATTCAATTCTGAATGGTGGTTTTACACTAGGGCGATACTGAGAGTATTTTCCACTCCTACCTAGTCAACAATGAGGAAAAGTGATGTTGTTAGTTAGAAACTGCTGTTATTCAATTCAAACAGAAAGCCAAACAGAAAAAAGAAAGAAATTTGATGAATTTTTTTTTTAATAATAAGATTTAATATTAAGGTTATTCGATTTGTTTCTCTTACACTTGCTGAAATTATATCGCCATCGAATTTAAATTTCATAACCATGGTGAAATACAATTCTGTATGGAAATGTAGGCGCAAAATGGGCTTTTATTTGGAACACGAAACACGCCCACAAAACACTTCTAGTGTTATTATATTTAAAGTAGGTAAAATACAGGAAACTACGTTAAGGCGATGCACTACGTCGTGTAATATTTTGAATTGAGCCGCTATCAATAACAACCCTTACGTAGATGGCGATAAGGTTTAAATTCCCGCTTAACACCATCCGCCTCTTTTGATTTATGCAAGAAAAAAACATGGCTAAAAAGTGTCTTTTATTTTATTTTGGGGATGTTCAGGCATAAATATTTAATTTTTTTGCGATCATTTTATAAATAACTTAGTTTGCCACATTATACAATAAAATCAAAATCGAAAATGAGTTCGTAAGTAGGAGATTTTGAACTTTAAAATAGTTTTAATAGGCCTATACATTATTTTTCTGGGCTTATAAAAAGACTTATATAAAAAATACTCGATTATTTCAAAGGTCAAGATGTATTCTACTCGCAGTATTTAATTAAAGCATCTGAAACATTTCTAGGCGACCAAATATTCAAACCAAAAACACATGATTTTGCATTACTACGTATGGCATCGCCTTAAGACTAGAGGTGCTATTGCGAACTAATATCTCGTCGAAACGAGTTCTACTATTACACCGCGATAAGCGGTGCGCGTAGACGGGATTCGGTCATTTTAATTAGAGCGCTGGAGGTCAAATCGGACTTTTTGGAGATAAAAAAGTGGAACCTACTTTTTCGCTTCATGTCTCATCTCAACATAATACATCAATGATTTATATCGATTTCTCTCTTCAGTATCCAACTCCAGACAAAAAAACTTTTAAAACTCACTAATCTTCTTGTTTACTGACAACAACTTCAATGGCACATTTTCGCCTTATTAAATGTGAATCCAAAGAGTCCGAACTGGCCCTAAACAGTCACCACTCGGAAGCATGTTGCGAGGCTGAAAGGAGTGGGAAGTACCTAGCTATTCAGATCTAGTCACTCAACCTGGCTAATGCTATTTCAAGCAACTTTACTATTCTAAACGGTGATCTGATACAAGAGCAATACTGGGAGTATATATTATTCTGTAAAGGAGCGCAAATGAACTATATAAATATATCTACATATAGGTATATTATTTTGGCATAATCAGGATAATCGCTCCGCTTGGTCGTGCCAGCTTTTCTGTGGTTCTAACACCGACCACTTACGAATGTTGAGAATGGTTTCACTGTATTCGAATGCGTGGTCATTTCGTGATCTAGACATAGACGGTTTAAGCAGTTTCGGGCAAAGGCTTCTTGAAGGGTTTAATATATTTATATATTTACGATATAAGTAAGGTACCTTTAAATACAGAATTTTATTTTACAAAAATGCTAATATCATGAAGTAGATTTTACAATCAGGCTACAGGAAAAAAAAAATTATATAATAACTGTTTTCAAAAAATATGTGAAACGTTTTTTTTAAAGTTCTTTCGGTGCTGTTCAAAATATCTGCTACTTGTGCGTATTAGTTACATAAGTTGTGTATGCGGGTGTATAAAGGAGTTTATAAACAAATTGGTGTTGACATTGTTATATATTTAGTGTTCAGAGATGAAAATAACTTATATAACATGTGACTGGAGAGGAAAATAAGATAAATAATGTGGCTAGAGATGAAAATACTGTATAAAATATGCGGCCAGATAACAAAATACGGTATAAAATATATGGCTATAGAGGAAAATAAGGTATAAAATAATGTGGCCGAAATGGAAAATAGTGAATAAAATATGTGGCTAGAGAGGAAAATAAGGTATAAAATAATGTGGCTGTAATGGAAAATAGTGAATAAAATATGTGGCTAGAAAGGAAAATAAGGTATAAAATAATGTGGCTGTAATGGAAAATAGTGAATAAAATATCTGGCTAGAGAGGAAAATAATGTGGCTGTAATGGAAAATAGTGAATAGAGAGGAAAATAAGGTATAAAATAATATGGCTGTAAAGGAAAATAATGTACAAATTATGTGGCTATAGAGGAAAATAAGGTATAAAATAATTTGGATGTAAAGTAAAATAATGTACAAAATATGTGGCTATAGAGGAAATAAGTTTTAAAATATGTGGATGGAGAGGAAAATGAGGTATAAAATATGTGGCTGCTAGAGATGAAAATAAATGATGAAATAATGTGGATGTAACGGAAAATAGTAAATAAAACATGTGGCTAGTGAGGAAAATAAGGTATAAAATAATATGGATGTAAAGGAAAACAGTAAACAAAACATGTGGCTAGTGAGGAAAATAAGGTATAAAATAATATGGATGTAAAGGAAAACAGTAAACAAAACATGTGGCTAGAGAGGAAGATAAGGTACAAAATATGTGGCTGCTAGAGATGAAAATAAATTATGAAATAATGTGGATGTAACGGAAAATAGTAAATAAAACATGTGGCTAGTGAGGAAAATAAGGTATAAAATAATATGGATGTAAAGGAAAACAGTAAACAAAACATGTGGCTAGTGAGGAAAATAAGGTATAAAATAATATGGATGTAAAGGAAAACAGTAAATAAAACATGTGGCTAGAGAGGAAGATAAGGTACAAAATAATGTGGATGTAAAGGAAAACAGTAAATAAAACATGTGGCTATAGAGGAAAATAAGGTATAAAATAATGTGGATGTAAAGGAAAATAATGTACAAAATATGTGGGTAAAAAAGATATAAGGTATAAAATATCTGTGTGTAATGGAAAGTAAAGGAAATAGTGAATAAACCATGTGGCTAGAGAGGAAAGTAAGTTATAAAATAATGTGGATGTAAAGGAAAATAATGTATAAAATATGTGGCTAGAGAGAACATAAGGTATAAAATATTTAGCTAGACAGAAAATAAGTTATAAAATGTGACAACTTATCATTTGGCCAGTCCTGCATCTATCTAGCATTGGAGAGATACGTCGATAGAAGTGTGGCGTGGGCGTGACTGTTAGCCCGAAGCAATGTTAAGCATTTTTAAATAATCAATTTAATTTATCTGTCTGAGATCTAGGAGACGAAAGGTATTATGTAAACTGTAGACATCACTTTTAGGCCACACTTCTAGAGATAATCTATTCAGTGGATATAACAAAGTCATGGATTGATAGCCAGCGAACAATGCAACATTTAGATTACAAAATACAACGATACCCAGTACACAAGTATAACTACATATTATGTAGGTACAACAATCATTGAAAAGCGTTCATTATTATTTCTACAATAGATTTCCGCACGTATTTTGAACGTCGAATCAGCCCAACTGAACAAAGACAGAAGATAAACACGTGTTCATTTTACAACCCAATTTAATGAATTGAACAACAATAATTTCAAAATTTTAATAAAAAAATTAATATTATGTATTAAAAAAATGAATAAGTCAAATTTTGTCAGTGGAACATAAGAAACTGTTCCTAAAACTTTGTAGTCGTTGGAACCTATATATTGGGATACCAGTGCAAAATAAATTCTTAACATTTGAATTTTATTTAGAACAATGAATAAAATTATTACTAAATATTCTAATTCAATTTTAAATGAATTTTAAAAACATAATATTACTGTATAAAAAATATTAAAATAATAATGAAAAAATCAATATACATAAACTCTGAATAGTATATGTAATACACAGGATTTATCAGGTTGCACCCGACAAAATTTAACCAGTGATTCCCGATCTACAGAATGTGCCCGACAAACTTTAACCAGTGATTCCCGATCTACAGAATGTGCCCGACAGGCTTTAACCAGCGATTCCCGATCTTCAGAATTCGCCCGACAAACACTAACCAGTAATTCCCGAACTTCAGAATGTGCCCGAAATTCAAATTTTAACCAGTGATTCCCGATCTTCGGAATATGCCCGACAAACTTTAACCAGTGAATTGTGACAACAATTCAGAAAAGCGATAAAGTACCTACTTATAATAACAGAAAATTATTTTAATAATTATCATTTTCAAAATTGGAACTGGTGGTGGGGGACAAAGTACCTATCTACAATATAATATATATTTTTACCAGCGTTATTTTAATTCTACATTTATAATGTGATTTTCCTTTGTTTGCATTTCTTAGGGTTAATCTCTTGACAAGTAATGTCAGATTTGGCGCTTTTAAGGGTCTTCACTTTTTCAATTTTCACGAAAGTGTTATTTACTAATTACCTAAATAGATTTACTAACATAATATCCCTTGAGTTTTCACGGATTTGCACTAGTTATCATAAAAACAAGATCCATGTTTTAAGAAACAATAACATCGATAACTCTAGGCCCACATCCGTCCTCCTGCAAAGTTGTCTGTGTCGAGCTGTAATAAAAATAAAATAATAAAAATTTAATGAAAATAAAAAAAAATCCTGTTTTATATCACTTTCTTCTATATTCTGCTCTCAACAAGTTGTCTTCCTTCAAACAGCTGCCCGGGAGAGAGGTTTAGCTAGCCTGCAATTAGAGAGGGCAGCCTTTATTTTAATAGCTGATCAAACCAATTGTATCACGCCAGCTTCTAACCAATTCTTTCATGCTTTTATTTCATTTATGTTTCACAATTTTTAAATTTATAATAAGGGCATCCATTTTTTTAATAATAAAAAGGAATTTTAAATTTTGTGTATTTTTTTTTCCATTTTTCGGTTTTATATATTTTTTTCTTGGTGCCAATTGGGTTTTAACTCCTTTCGTTTATTGTACATTTGTTGAAAGTTAGATTTGAAAGCAAAGTTTTTAATTGTGTTGATTTACTAGACTTTTTTTCCACTTTAAAAACATTTTTTTTCAAATCAATCAAAATATAAATTATAATGAATAATATGTTTTAATTTCGCTGGTTTATTAATAAGAGAGTTATTCAAATGAAATATGTATGTCCACTCGAACGATTGGTTGCATATATACATTTACAATATTATTTTATTAATAACATTCCCCAATATATCCAACAAGACTTTGCCGTTTCTCTTATATTTTTGGGTTTTATAAATATGGCACATTATGACTTTTTGCAAACTTGGCATTATATGCCAAAAATCGCTCCAGTGGACAAACTACATGCCTTCTCATACTATCTGGACATTTTTTGAAATCTACAAAAAGATTAAAATTTCTCCTAATACTTACCTAAGTAAACATGCATCCCCGTAAATCTAAAACATTAGATAATTCATTACAAAATTACTTAGGTTAAATGTAATTTACTAGTCTTAGTTTACAATATATTTGTAATAGTTCGATAAATTTAGCGACTAAATATGAATAGAAAATACAACATCCTGGTGCTGCATTATCAAATCTCTTACATTACAATAATCGATGGAGAAACGTCTCGGATTACAATCATTCGTTGCCAACATAGTTACACCATTCTATCCACGCTCCATCGCCTAACCTCTTTTATTACAAAATTTCAATGCAATTATGTAATTATTGATAAGGCTCTTGAATGAAACCATTCAATTGCAATCTTCCCCAACTTCCTCCCCCTCATCTCATTTCCTCTTGCACTACCTTCAGTTTCAAAACAAATCCCAACTGGGGGTTGCATACTGGCTCTAGGATGTTCACATAATAAAATAAAATAAAAATATCTTTGGCTCTTCCATTACGCCAATCATTGCAATTCATTATTTCCGAGTACCTCACATTACAATACTTCATTGCAAGTAGTTTCTGTCAAGCCTCTTTCATTAAGACACTTCCTCATTGCAATTCATTATGGCAGAGTCTCTCACATTACAATTTATTCCATGTACTGCCAAAGCTCCCTCATCACGACACTTATTCATTGCAATTCATTATTGCCGAGTCTCTTACATTACAACATTACAATACCCTTTCATTGCGACACTTCGTCATAGAAATTTGTATCGCCAAGCCTCTTCCATTACAACAGTTAATTGCAATCAAACATTATTCATCAGCCTCTTCCATTGCAATAAATTCATTATTACCAAGACTCCAACATACCATTACAATGAATTATTGTAATTTGTCTTCCATTACAACACTTCTCCACGAATCGTTTTTACCTCTTCGGTTACTATTATTAGGAACTACACTTTATCATAAAGCATTTTCCATTCCGGCATTTTATCACAATTAAATATTATCAATTCGATTACAACGCTTCATTGCAAATAATTAGTTAAAAAAATGTTTTTTTACAACACTTAATTGCAATTAATTATTTCCCAACTTCTTCTATAATACTCATTGTAAGTAATTATTACAGTATTTGTTCATTACAACACATCATCGCAACATTTTTTACGAGAATCTTCATTACAACACTTCATCGTTTGTAACCGAGCCTCTTCCATACAACACTGTACTAAAACACTTCCTTGCAAATATTAGTCAAACGCTTGAATTTAAATGATCATGTGTCATTGATAAAATCTGCATCCTTCATAATATAAACTTTATCAGTCGCTAACATAAAAAAATAACAATGACATATTAATAATAAAAATTTCTATAAATCTAGTGAAATACATTCGAATTTTGAACATGCTGCTAGGCCTCTCCTACGACTCCTGGTGACTGGCGGATAGCGGAAGATTGTCGTAGTTACCAGACAGCTAGGAAAGTTAGCAGGTCGTACAGTCGCCTTAAAATGGTGTAATACAATACTATACAACCTACTACCTCAACTAGACATCGGCGGTTCAACCTCCCCCCCTCTCCCCCTACCCCTTCCTTGGCATACTAACGGAATGAGCTAGACGCAAAGCACATTGGACCACTGTTCACTTTTCACAAAAAATCACTTGAAAATGTACCAATCAACACCTCATTATTATTATTATGACAACAAATACATTTTACATTACTGTTACTATTATCATACCTGAGTGAAAAGATGGTTCTAGTGTGATGTCATGTCCACAACTCAACATATTTGTTTATTTATTCATTCTAATAGGATCACATCATTGTGTGCTCCAATATACAAACGTGTCATTAACATAATATGTATATAAATCTTGTTACACGTTTATAGCAACTATTGGAAACTGTATTGAAACAAAGAAAAATCGAAAATGAAAATATACAACATCACTATTTCAGACATAATAAAATATCTTATTAGCTTCGCATCTAGTGCAGTCTATGTAGTATAAAACTGAGAAATTAATGAAAACTTCTGCCAACCTAACGCTGCTTTGTAGGTGTGACTGGATAATCACAGATT
Source organism: Hesperophylax magnus (assembly GCA_026573805.1). Classification (NCBI taxonomy): domain Eukaryota; kingdom Metazoa; phylum Arthropoda; class Insecta; order Trichoptera; family Limnephilidae; genus Hesperophylax; species Hesperophylax magnus. Next base: position 1,613,114 of record JAIUSX010000184.1, on the reverse strand, counting down.
TTACATTATGACTTGTGACACTCACGATGCTTGAAATATTCATGTGTATAGCAGTGATAATCAACACGCGGCCCGCCATACCGTTTCGTACGGTCCGGTTTATGGGAAAATAATAAACGGTTTCTGTACTGTTTTCTAAGCCCTCGCATTCCGAATTTCTACCGATTTATAACATATTTCTGTTATACAGGGTTTTCTAATAAGAGGTGTTATTTTGAATAGCCCGCTATTTCGGTAGATGTTACTTTTGAAGCTGTCATTTTTTGACATTTGACAAGTAGAAACTACGCCATTAATAAAAATGGAACGATACACGCTTCAACAATGCATGGAAATTATTAAAATTCACTTGAGTGAATCAAATGCAAATCATCTTGAGTGATGAGGCCCATTTCCCCCTCGGTGGCTTCGTCAACGAGCAAAATTGTCGCATCTGGGGATCGGAAAACCCAAGAGTTATTATTGAAAAGCCTCTCTATCCTCAACGTGTGACTGTTTGGTGCGGTTTATGGTCCGGCGGAGTCATTGAACCTTACTTTTTCGAAAGTGAGGCTGGAGCAACAGTTACGGTGAATGGATTGCGATATCGAGAGATGATTAATGATTTTTTATGGCCGGAATTGGATGGTATTGATCTGGACAACGTTTACTTTCAACAAGACTGCGCTACGTGCCACACAAGCAACGAAACCATTGATCTTTTACGATTGAATATCAAAATAACACCTCTTATTGGAAAACCCATTATATAACTCTTTATTCAAGTTCCAAAAACAGAGTTATTTTTTAAATAATATCTATACATTTATAATGCTGAAACGGCAATTATATAAAATTCTCTCGATAGAAAAAAATCGGAAAGGAAGCTCTGAAAATTATTAAAAACACGTTTTGTTCTATTATTTAATATGTTAGTCGGTCTTTTAAGAATACGAAAAATAACTTGTTATTTTCAGCGGCTAATCCAAATCTTAAACGAAAGACTAAACCCTTTTAAGGCCCCGTAGTAAGCGTTCATATTTGGTTTGAAAGGGAGAAAAGTAAATACGAATAAAAACACGAAAATATTTGATAAAACACGTCTCGTTTGAAACAGGTATAACCAAATTCACAGTGTATCTTTAAATGTAACAAGAGAATTTGTCTATTTCTTGCTCTATTTCAAACGAGACGTGTTTTATTAAATATTTTCGCTTATTGTACTTTTTCATTCGTATTTACTTTTTTCCCTTTCAAACCAAATATGAACGCGGCCTTAAAAGGGTTCAGTCTTTCGTTTAAGATTTGGATCAGCCGCTAAAAATAATAAGTTATTTTTCGTATTCTTAAAAGACAGATTATCGCGTTTCCCACCTTAATTATTAAAGTTCGCAGTAATGGATGATGCATTTTAAAAGTTCACCTTTTATAAAATACCAAAAGTTTTCTTGATTAAATTTTGTACTCTCCGAACGATAAAAATCAACAGAGTTAATTGGTTTGACCTTTAAGATAAAAAATTCGCACGCGGAGCATTATTTCTCTGTTAGATGACTATTTTATTAAAAAATACGATTTTAGAAATTATAATAGGTTTACGACACCACCTACTGCAAAGTTAAGCACGTCAAGCTGAAGAATAAATTTAAAAAAGTGGATAAATTGTCCCTTCGGTTAAAAAGGTTTCTTATCACTGGTATGGACTGCAGGTTTATAGAGTGGGGGGGGTAAAACAGCATTTTTTCATTTAATTTGACCTTAGTAGATGAGAAAGCCTCCGCTCAGATAGAAATACTATATTTTGTTTTTAATACTGATACGGATTACACTAATAATATTAACAAAAAATAGAACAGTTCAACCAATAGTTATCAATTAATTTCAATTACCTGTCCTTACCCTATTACCTAGCAAAATGCATACAGTTTCAAAACGTTCTCATTAGAATAATCTAAAATGTTTCCGATAAAAAAGACCATCATGTTCATTTTTGATTATACTATCATTGATCACTCGTGAAACAGGTTTAAAAAAAAATTAAAATTCAATAAAAAAATTAAAAAATATTGCTCGAATAAAAAGTATATTTTTTTCTCTTTTAACTTTTAAAACCACCTTCATATTTAAAACCCTTACATAATGCTAAGTCGTTACCTAACAAAAACATAAATAAACAGAACAAAATAAACAAATATCAATACTTAAATTTAAACACAACTGTAAACGACATAATACTACTTGTAATTATAATCTAGGTCAGTAATTATTTATGAATACAAAAATATGAGAGTAATTAATATTAATAAAAACGATCGATTACATAGAAACAGCAGTATTATTATCGATTAACACATTCGTTATCAGAGCAATATAATATATATATATAAATAAGTAGCTATGTACCAGTTCTCGAAAGTGTTATATTTTTTAACACCACCAAATTTATAACACAAATTAGTTTTTTCAGCAGTTAAAGACAATGTTTTGAAAGAAACAGATAATGGAACAGTGCACTATCGTCGAGTTTGCTCCCACAACTGATCCCCGTATAACCGGACTTGTGAAAGTGGGGAAAATATGTAAAATTCCCTTATTTGTAAATACACAAGTTCGGATCTACGGGTTGCAGTTAAGGGGAATTTTTGTCTTTCCTCAAAAATAGGCAAAACGAAGTATTTCTAAAGTTGTCTTCATCGCAGGAATTTCCCGATGGAATCCTCTTCAGTTTGTTGTTAATTATTTGGATTCACTTTATAAAAATACAAAAGTTAGTAGTAGGAATCAGTTAGTTTAGGAATTGTTGAAAACAAGTTAGTTATCAAGTTATTTGTGGGAATTGGCAAAAATATTATGATAATGAATATGATCAGGCTTACTAAGTCCCTAATAGATTATAAAATACACATTTATGAATTTAAATTTTGAATTTTTGTTTTTCTCATCATTGTAGTTTAAAAAATCAGTCTTCAGATTTCAATTTCAGAGGTTTTGGTGTGATGGTGAAAAAATAAAGTGCCAACAAAAGCCAAAGCAATAATTGAAAAAGTATGGCTCCAATTTTGAACATTTCTGTTGGGATTTGCAAAACTTGTCACAAACAAGTCATTATAATGAAATATTGAAAAAAGTTAAAACGTTTTAGTTGAGCTTTGAATTAATCTTGCTTTTAGTATCGCCTTCCAGGAACTTTGTTATGTTTCGACTGGCCTCTGACTGGTTTGTGCCTGCCTGGGATATATCTGAAATAAAACAAAAACAATAGTTTAAAATAAATTCATCACACACAAAAAATGTTAAAATCTTCTAATTTTAGAAAAGAGCTATTTGAATTGATTTTAAGTAATAATATAATATAATCTTCTTGAGATTTAATTATTTACAATGTCCTGGGTTCAAATGCGACCGTACCTTTTTGAGATTTAATTATTGACAATGTCCCCCCGGGTTTCAAATGCTACCGTATCTTTTTAAGATTTAATTATTGACAATGTCCTAGGTTTCAAATGCTACCGTATCTTTTTGAGATTTAATTATTGACCATGTCCTGGCTTCAAATGCGACCGTATCTTTTTGAGATTTTCTGTTTCAATTTTTTGCTTAAAAATCGATAATATTGTCTTCAATAATTAAATAATACATTTTTCCGAAAGAGTTTAATAAAACTCATTTCGGAAAATACATTATAAAATTTAAAGGAAATTATTTTACATAAGAATGCGAATTTAAAAGGGAGTTTAATGAAGAGTGTACATAGATTTTAAAACAGACTAGACAGACGTGAAAATAATTAAATATTTCATAAATACATTAAGAAAGATATACAAAAGTTAGAGAGTTCCAAAGAAAGATTGTGTCACTGGTTAATGAAGATGCTAAGAAAATATTCTTTAAGAGCTTTCGCCAATGTTTTTGTTGTTGTCGTATAAAGGGATGACTACTGTGTTAAACCTCTCATGGGGTTTACTATCCACTTAGAAGACACGGAAACTTGTGAGAAGTCTTATGCGACGCGACAAGTGTATGGGACGCTTGTATAGTTGAGGAAAAGATAAAGCAGAGTCAAGAAAGTATCCTGTGAAGCTACTGACGCCCTATGAAGACATGACACGATCTAGTGCATCAAATACTTATTTATTAGGAACGTTTAACAGAGTGATAACAAAAATAATACATATTCATAGAAGAAAAATAAACGTAAGGTCATCAATATATTTACAAATTGTCTCATCATGCGTTGTATCTATTATTCAAAAATAAATAATTATATTGCGTTATAAAGATTAAAGAAAAAAATACATTGTAACAAGTAGAAAATCGAGAATAGTAACAATTTTGAATCATTTTGAGTTATTAGTACAAATAAAAAAAAGCTAGAATAATATCTGCACAAGTGATGGGCAATATAACGTATGTGACGACTTGTGTTATAGTACTGTAGTGTGACAGATAAACAAAAAGATTCCATCCGATTATGTAAAACCTTCAAGATGGGAAATAAGAAAAAGCGAGAAAGGACAAAGCCTCCGGTCTCCCTGGCAACGCGGCTCCAGACTCCAGACGCACATAATCGAGTCGCGGGGTCAACGCCCGCCACGAGCACTCCACCACCCCCACCACAAATAATAATACACCCGCTATATACTATATAATGCATACGAGTACATATACCCATGCACTGTATAGTATATAGTCGCCTACCTACTACTGCACAAGCGTTTTTTAGTTTGTCCCGGGTTCACTATTTTATTTTTATTTTTTGTGCATTTTGGCAGACAGAGTGGTTCGAAAGGTAGCGGTAAATAATACTTTTTAATAAATTCAAATTGATATAAGTGTGCTCAGAAGATCGACTTTTGCAGAAAATACTGGTGCCAATAAGCGACTGAAAAATATTATGACTTAAAAAACATATAGGTACATTATTTTATATTAACTCCACACAGGAGACCCCGAGGAAAACACTTTCCCTAAGGGTCTATGTCATCTTTGGGGATGCTGTGTGGAGGTTTTTTGGGGATAGAAAGGAGTGAACATGGGTGTTGAAGAGAAATCGTTCCACAGCCGAGCTGTTGAACTCAGAACGAGTCGTAGAAACGGCCCGTTCTCATGTTACAAATATCAACAGTGTACATACTTTGGGCGCGCATTTGTAATGTTTCCCGACTACCCACCGGTGAACAATGAAGCTAGTTCCTCGGAGCATCTTCGATTGAAATACCGGTAGAACGTGGAGATCATACTTATCTGAGGCCTGTGCTCTAAGGAGCAGTCGTATATTCATTTAGATCAACTGACCCGGATTCTGAATATATAGGTTAAAATTAAATTTTACGTAAAATTAATAAATCATCATTTTAAAACAATTAAAAACCGTAAGCCCTGTGATTGGTCAGCGGGTTCTGACAGAACTTACACCGCTACTTTACTGGTCGGAATACATTAGAATGCGGAAAATTTTGTGAAAGGTGCGTTGCTTACTCGTACATGGGTTACCCCACTGCGGTACACAAATAATTTCAAAGAATTCATGACATTCATGTTTTTTGGAAATCTCATAAAATATTTACATTGGGACATGTTGATTTAATACCGACCCGAGTGGGATTGACCTTACTGTTAACCGACAAAACCGAGGTACGTATGACGTCACGCGTAGTACCCAGTCAGATTTCGGTGGTCTCTGTGGGCTTTTAAAAATGCAAACTTCGAAAATTATTTTAACTATGAAATCAACATTTATAAAAAACATCACTGGCGTTCCTCATTACAGCGAGAAGACGTCCGGTTGATCGCCCTAGACAAATTTGGTGAAAGTAACACTACTCCAGATGTTGTGCGAGGAGAGGCTGGCTTGCAATGGACGGAGGCCACTAAAGAAGCTCAGGACTTGGAAGAAGGTGGTGAAGGAAATCGTAAAGGAAGTCGAAATATTTCGCGTCGCAGCGTCATGTATTTTAACGCTGAACGGAGAAAACTCAATGATATGAAATTATTAATTTATAAAATCTGGTCAAATTTTTCGTTTTCTTGTTAAAAATGGGACTGGAGGCCTATAACGAATGAATTGACAAATTTAATAACAAACTATCAATAAATTACGAATATGTTATGAGGAAGTCGGAACACGTATTTAAAAAAATTATAATTATATTTTCGTACCTCGTCCGTTATATTTATTCGGACAAGGCCACCTGCGTGAACATGAATTTTAATATATTCTGAATGACTAATATTTTATTAGGAAATAATTATGCAGTCACATTTTTAATAGTATTTTGATCATTGTATTAGGTCTGGGGTTGTGATGTTGATTGTTAAGAAATGGCTTTACGGTGGTCATAAGGAGCGTTGATAAAAATTGAAATAAAGGCAATCGAAGGTCATATCTCCTACCGTATTAGCGATTTGTGCCTACATCTTTAGAAAAATCTTTGGCTCTAGGTCCAAATATTTTTTTTTTTTTTTTTATAATTATTTTTTATTTTTAATAATATGTTTTACATGGGACATAATTCATTTTACATCATTGGTTTTTTACTACTCTTCCATTGAAAGCATTTGCTTGTGTATGGAAGGGGAGTGTACATAAATGTTGTTGTTAGTTAGTACTTAAATAATTCATTGTACATAAATGTATGTTTGCTGTAATATTTCTTTGGAAAGTAGTGAAGGATAATATATTATTTATTAAATTTTTAAAAAGAAAGGAAGCTATGGAAAACTAAGGATATTTGTGAGATTAATTAAGTGACAGTAGTTTTTTTTTTTTCAGAATATTTTTAAAGTGTCTCTTGACAGAGAGCAGTATTCGGGTTTTATCATTAATGCTTCTGATTTCTTCTGGTAAACGATTGAAAAAAGTTCTTCCCTGGTAAGTATAATGATGTTGTGCAAAAGACGTATTTAGTTTTGGGCATAGAAAAACATGTCTAAGTCGCGTTCTGTTTTCATTTAAAAATTGATATTTATCTTTTTCTTTTATAATTTGGATTAATGAGTTTTTAATATATAGGTCTTTAAATGTAGGCACTTGAAATTCTTCAAACAGGCGTTCTGTTGGGTAGTCAAAGGATTTTTTTAATATAATTTTAATAATTGTTCTTTGTATAATTTCAATTGGAAGAAGGTTACATTTATACGCGGATCCCCAACTAATAATAGCGTATTGTAAAGTGGATTGAACTAAGGCATAGTAAATTAAATATAGATTTTTTATCGACAGAAAGTTTCTAATTCTTAAAAATATATATATTAATTTTCTAATTTTGTTTACTACTTGACTTATTTGTTCTTTCCATTTCAGATTTTTATCAATAATTACTCCTAGATATTTAATTTTATTTGTTGTTTTTAGTACTGTACAGTTTGATTTGCAATAGTTTTGGCTGTGAATTTTAGTATTATTATGTATGACAATGTTAAAATTTTTAGGAGTATCATTTGTATGTATTGCAAATGGAATTACAAATGTCTTTTCATTATTAAGTGACAGTAAATTAGTGTCGAAAAAATTCTTGAGCGTGTTGATGTCTTCCGTGGCCTTTAATTCTACATTTTCCCAAGTCTTATCACTTATTATTAATACTGTATCATCGGCGTATGACGTAATTTGACCGTGTAAAGGTTGAAAAAAAATATCGTTTACATATATAGTAAATAGAATTGGTCCAAGCACTGTACCTTGGGGGATTCCAAAGCTTGTAATCTCTTGATCACTATTAACACCATTGATTTTTACTAATTGAGGACGGTTTTTTAAGTAGTCGGTGATCCATTTAATCGCGTTGCCTTTTATGCCGATATTATTCAATTTTTTTAATAGCATCTCATGGGATATGCTATCGAATGCCTTTCTAAGGTCAATAAATATACCCGCACATTTTTTACTTTTATCTAGTGATTCGTAAATGTATGAAGTTACGTTAGCAATAGCATCTTGTGTGCTGAGTGATTTTATAAAGCCAAACTGGTTTTTGTGTAATATTTTATTATTATCTAGAAAATTTACCAATTGTTTTTTAACTATTTTTTCAAAGATCTTTCCTATATTAGAAATTAGACATATTGGGCGATAATTCGTTGCTTGATGTGGATCTCCAGATTTGTAAATAGGTGAGATTATTGTGGTTTTGTAGTTCATTGGAAAAATTCCATTTGTTAAACTTAAGTTTATTAAATGAGTGATAGGTTTTATTAAGTGAGGTTTCATAGTTTTTAACATGTGTGTCGTAATAGAATCAAAACCGGGGGACGAACCTCCTTTCATATTTTCTATTATTTTCGAGATTTCACATTCTGTTGTTGTTTCAAACATTGAAAGTATATTACGTTTCTGTATATTTTTATTTTTATGGTTTTCTTGGTTTGAAGGCTTATGAATATTTTTCGCAAGATTTTTCCCAACATTTGCAAAGAAGGAATTAAATATGTTTGCACATTGTTTAGGCTGTATATTGGCATCTATAATTTTTTTATCATGTTCAATGTACTTAATGTTTTGTGTTTTTTTTGTATTTTCTATGGCGAAATTAACAGTTTTCCACATTTGTTTATGGTTATTTTCTGAAGATAATATTTTATTTTTAAAATACTCTTCTTTACTTTTTTTAATATAAGATGTTAATTTATTTTTATATTTTTTATAGAAAATATATGCTTTTTCATCTTGGGGATTTTTTAAAGTTATTTTGTAAAGTTTTTCTTTATTTCTGATAGATATAATAAGTCCTTTGGTAATCCAAGGTTTTAAACATCTTAATTTTGATTTTATGTGTGTTGTTATCTCAGTTGTCGAATTTTTAATGTGTTGTGACATAATATTTTCGAAGTTAGTCGAACAAATTTCAGTATCATCACTGTTTAAAACATTATTCCAATCTTCCTTTTTTAATTTTTCAGAGAGAATAGTCATATCTATTGTTGATTTTTTGGTTAATAAATTATGTTTTTTATGTTTAATATTATTATTATACAGAAGTAAGCATGAGTGATGATCAGTTATGTTAGTTTTCCAAACAATTGATTTTATTTTGTGAAGATCTTTAATGTTTATATTTGTCCAAATGTGGTCTAAACAAGATGGAGTATGTTCTTTTATTTCCCTAGTATTTTTATTTATGCAAGATATAAAATTTTGTTCAGTCATACAATTGATGTATTCATTTTTGTTATTATTTTCTATTTTTTCATTAATATTAACGTTAAAATCTCCTACGACGAAGCAAAGTTTATTTTTTAATTTTAATAATATGTATTTGAGGTCATTAATAAATGTAATAATACTCGAGCCATGCGTTCTATAGATAGCTATTAGATGGTATATGGATTTGCCGAGTTTGAAATGTACTTCGATGCAGTTTACTAAGTGTATTGGATGTTCTAATATGTTAACAATACTAAATTTATTGCTTGCAAATATTATTATTCCCGAATTTTTATTGATGTCTACTTTGGTAGAAATATAGTTGTACTCAGGTAAGTGGTAAGACGGTGACTCAGCGTTCGTAAATGTTTCGGTTAACACTATAAAGTCCGGTTTTTTAATTAAATTATTTATTTTTAGAATTAATTCATCTAAATTTTTTTGAACGCTACGGATGTTTATGTGCATAATAATTATATCATTGATGTTTTTAGAAATAATTTTGTTACACGAATCGGTACATATACATTCATATTCTTGAATTTTAATATTTAACTCTAATTCGTTACTTAAGAAATCATCCATTTAATGCATTTTCGGTTGTATTTTACAAAATTATTTATAAGGTTTTTATTCAATGTCGTAGTTAATTCTTTCTTTGGCTAATTTAAGCATGTAAGATCGGAACTTACATGTTTCGCTGTTTGTTCGGTGGTCTACTTCATTCATTTTACTGTTCAAGGAGTTTATTTCTTTCTTCTTGTTAGCTGAGTTGCAGTTAGCGCATTTGGGTGGCAGTTCCAGGGATTTACACTCGGAGATGGGATGATCTTCTGAACAGTGCTTGCATGTTGGTTTATTCATTCTATTGTAGCATTTTTGTGCTGTGTGTCCAAATCTTTGACAGTGGAAACATTGGGTAAGAGGACTGCAGTCTTCTACATAGATTCTCATGAATCCTAGATGAATTTTTTTTTTATTAACAAGATGTAGTCTCATTTCGGGATTTGTTTGTAGTATTAAGTTTTTGCTGTTAGTTTTTTTGTTTGTAATGATGGCCTTAACTTGTAATATTTCTTTGTCTTGGTATTTTTCACATATCATTTTGATGTCGTTGTTTTGTTCAATGATGTCTTCTAAGAATTCTTTTTCGGTATAGTCTTTGTCAAGACCTTTGAATATTACGCATGGATCCGTTTTCAGAAGTACCTCCGCTATTATGGTTTTGTCGACTTCATTTATCTTATCTTTTAATTTTTTTGCGTCTTCTTTTTCTGGGCATGTTATTATAAGGTTTTTTTTTGTTTTTTTAATTTCGCATACTCGAATTCCCAACTGCGATATTTTAATCTTTTGTATTTTCTCTTTTAATTTTTCAGTGTCTTCTTCTTTTAAGCTTTTAATTATTATAGGAAATCGTTTTTCTTGCGTTTTTGATATTAAGTTTTTTACTGCAGAAGAGTATGAAAATGGGTATTTTTGTGCTTGGTTTTTTTCTTGAATATCACACTTTTCTTGTAATTTAGCTAATTCTATTGCCATGTGCGATATCATTTCCATGATGTTATTTATTTCTTTCATCATTTTTGATTTGGTTTCTTTGGTAAGTTTATTTTCTTCCATGATTGTATGTAAGTCACTTATGTTTTGTTTCGCCTTTGTTATGAAGGCATGCGGATCAACCGCTTCCTCCATTTTTTCAGGTTAAAAAAATATATTTTCCGTAAATTTATGTATTTATATAATTTGTCTTGGATTGAAGGTGTTATTTTATTTATTCACCGCTTACGGCGCTCACTCGCGTCCAACACCGTTAGAGGTTTGGGCGACACTGATATAATGTTACACAATGATCAGCATAAAGATAATCTCATGAGAGAAGCGAAAAGTCACTATTTTTTTCTTTTAATAATTCTTCTTACTTGAAATAGCGTTATCGATCGAATGTTCCAGCATTCTCCAACCCAACATTATTGGGTATATACATACACCCAACATAATCCAACCCAGAAATGACTTAGTCCCACCTGTTTGGGCAGTTGGGACTCACAAGTGCGACATAACTAAAAATATAAATTCATAAAAAAACAGGTAAGGTTCAGGTCAAACCAAAAAATGATTATTCGTTGATTTTGCACGTAGTTTCGTGCTTCCCTGTAGGCGAGCGATCAGCCTCCATTTGGCCAAACCAGTTCAATGCATTACGGCACAAAGGATGGCTGGCTTTAGTATTATTTTTAGATTTTAAACAAACCCTCGCTCGTGTATAGGTTGCCCGATACCAACACAACGTGAATATCATCTCAAGCCTTTCCAGGACCGGCTCTATGCGGGCGCAATAGGAGCAGTCCGCTCCGGGCGCGGAATTGTCAAGGCGCTGATTATATCTAATACATAACACATCGTCCTTGAGATTATTTTTCACGAAAAAAGGCGCTACACAAATATACTAATCATCCGAATATTATCGATCACGGTGATCAGCTACCTAGGCGTCTACTGGCTTTGACAAGGGGGCGTCAAAATTTTACTCGCGCCAGGTGCCGTTTCGCTCAGGGCCGGCCCTGTTGCCCGACCTTTCACCGAACTCTGTTGGATGAGCACCATCCCGTAATGCAGTTATATCATCTTAAATCTAAATTTACGTTATATTGTTCCAAATGTTGTGCCAATTTGTTGTCCCAAATTTTCCACGACTCTGGAAGCTTTCTTCGATAATCAACTTTCACTTAGGTACTTATTTGAACAGTTAGTTATTCGGGGAATTTTTTAAACATCCTCCGCGCAACGGCGCCTACGTTATTGGGGATGCTATATGGAGGACCTTTTTAAGGATAGGAAGGAGTGAACATGCGTGTCAGAGATTCAGGAGGAAGACAGGAGGGAGGAAACGCATAAGTAGGCGTGCTGTCGAGCATCTAAACGAATCGTGAAAAAAATCTGCTAACATAAAAGAGATGATTGGCCCTAGTTCTTCGGAGAATTTCACTGAAATAGCAGTAGAAGTAACACACAAATTCGGGTAGACGCTATGTTCCAAAGATTGTAAATCGTTCATTAAGAGAGGGATATCTAGTCTAGATTAGATATTAGGTATCAAGGAGCTCCGTACCACAGGTGGTCAACAAACTCAACAGTGGGGTGCACTTTCGATTTCTACAGGGTAACCAGTGGTGTACTATAGTGTAGTGGTGTAATATTAACTGTTAACTCTATAAAGTACACCCAGCTTTCGAAAGGCTAACTTCTTCTCGGCAAAGTTCCTGGGCCGGATACTGAGGTACATCTGCGGAAAACCACAGAAAAGGAAGACAGATGGTCTTCTTTCATCGTTAGGAAACGTTGAGACTTAAACTCCGTTATCCGTGAGACGGCATCCCACATGGTCGACCACACGTACCTATTCTATTAGCGCGCATGTATATAGTCGGTGCGATGTACCCGCGAACAACTTGTTCATCCCGACAGACCGAGGCCGAGACGTCCCGACGTGTCCCGAGTGATCCCGAAGCCGGCCGAAGTGGAAGCCTCCTTGCAAGGTTGCAGATCCGGGACGTGCGGAGATACGAGGGCGCCTACCTGTGCCAAATATTGGCAACGGTGCGCGAATGCCTTGAACTCGCTGCTACCCTTCCTTGCAGGGCCAGGGCCGGTGGATATGACATGTATGTTATACATGCCTACTTAGACCTCCACTAAGTCCTACGTATAGGATTGTACTCGAGAACACGGCACAAAGGTCTGAAGTCGGAGAAAAAATCATATCAGAATATGAATTAGGTGCAACATGTGGTTTTTCGCAAGGATCACTGGGGGGACCTAATTTAATTTAAAATGGCAAGGAACATCTAATGAACCAGAAACATTTATCGAATTACATTCATACATATTCAAAGGTGAGATCAAAGCAAGAAACAATACATAATATATCATGTATTTTGAGTTTTATTAGATGGCGTTCATTTAACCTTTTCAGAAATGCTTGCTTGTATTTGCTTGGATTTACTATGTCGTTTTAAAAAAAAAGTCGAAGGAGACATTATAGACACTAATCTGATTGAAGAAATTGAATTTACTTCTCAAATTTTGATTTTGAATTTAAAAATATTAACCGAAAACTGTTGTGCGAAAAATCAAGCGGATGGTTTCAGATTTTTTTTAATTCAACTGGAAAACCGTAAAATAACTTTTACATTTATATATACTTTTTAGCTAACTCGAGGCTTTGACATATTATAAGTATTGGTAAAACATATGTGTTACCAGAAATCAGTACACGCATATTTCTCATTTATCACACGTCATTTAGCATGTTTTATTACTGTACCTACATATTGTGCATGATTGGCAAGATTGAATGTACATGTAATGTTTGAAAGAGTCGAGTACACTATACGCATCTTGCAGAGTGCATCCGTCCACCTGTCTCCTCTGTACCAGTTTCATCTCGTATCTGGTATCCCCCTCTGTCTGGATCCTCACAACGTTTGCTCACTGTTCATTTATTTAAAATTGGGGTTTTCAATATACCTGACATGAAAACCATTTATAAAATTTTTAGAAAATATATGATAATCGTCTAGAAACTGACCGATTCAAGTCACAACTACTATGTAACTAGTGTGGATTGTTGACTTTTGGTACGTTTCTATAAGAGTAATCAATCCTTAGAAGACTCTAATGAGAATCTCGTTTAGTTTTAGGGGATAGAATTAGAGGATTTCCTTACATGAGAACTGAAAAGTAAGGAGTTTTTAATCAATACAAAAACATGACATTATGACATATCAATAGAATAATTATGTAAGGGCCTAGAATAAAATAAATGTTCACTAACAGAAAGCCCAATAAGGAAGAATGAACAAAAATACTAATTTCGATTGTCTGTGCGTGCTGCGTAACTCTGGTCCAATGAACTCAAACTTGTTCAAAATTGGAAATGATTGTGTGAAGAATTTAGACAAGCGATAAAGTACCTACCCATTAATATAATATTTTCAACAGAAAATTATTTTAATTGAAATTTTGAAAATTCAATTTGATTTGTCAATAATTAAGACTATCCCGTGATTCTTCACGTGTCTGCGCTAGTAAGATAATAAGATCGGACACCGTGATAAAAAAGATATTAACCATACCAACCTATAAAAAATTAAAGTTAACCCGTAGAGCGAAATACACTATGCAGCGGCGGACTGAACTTTAAGCCAATGACCCTAGCCGCGCCAGTTTGCAGTCCGCCATACCGTGTACCTCTTACCCTGCTCCCTGTGTGGTGTATAGCCATTACCCTTAAGTCTTTACCCTAATCCCTGGTCCTTGTTCCCATGGAGTTAGTTAGGAGAGTGGAGCAGAGGTCGGAGAGGAGTGAAGCGGGTCTGATAACGCAAGAGCTGGTACGTTTGGCGCAGGGGCGCATCTAGTGATTGAGATATATAGGAAAAAAGATAAAGACGGGAAAAAATAATACTATTTAAATAAGTTAGGTGCATCATATTAATGATAAAATGAACGTGGAGCAACGTCACGTTGGCGTCATGGCACAGGGGCCCGGTATAGCAATGTGATTGAAGAGCAGATGTAATGGAAGATTTTTACCAGTGAATCCCAATATAAATGTATTTGTCAGGGTTCTGTCTCTGAAAGAGTGTTCAATGCTGAACCGCATCCGGTGCAAACATGATGCACAAAGTGGGGAACCAGAGGCGTTCATTCCATATAGGCACTACTCACTTAAAATTATAAATAATTATTTAATTATCGCAATAACTCAATCCCATAGACATATGAATATTAGTAGACCTGCCCTAAGTGATTAAAAGCGTATTATCCCCACTCCCCATACCGGTTCCATTGAGCCGGCTGGGCCCGCGTTTGGCCTCAAATGAAATTTGAAAACGTGACGTCATCATTCTTGTGCGAACTATGGTCGAGGCATCATCGGTTCATTTTACTAAATAACACGGCAAAATTTTGACTTGTACTATGAAAACTGGTAAAAATAGATGTGAAAAAAGAGAATAAACCCAATTGTCGTATTACATTCCATATATAAGCATTATTTTACTTTATTTTAAGCATATTCACATCGTATAATATGAATCAGTTGTTACTATCACATCGAGAAACGTCTGGACGCGAAACACAAAGCTGGTTGGTTGCTGGGAAGTAAATTATGAACATTTATAAAAGTGTCTTAACTAAATACTCTGAAACTAACTACGACTCTGAAAATAGAAGCTGCCTTACTTTGCCGAATTTGGACTTCGCAAATTTGTTCATAACGTGGCGAGTAATTTGCGCTCCCATGTAAAAATGTCTATTCATTCAAAGCAGATTTTACTTTTAAGAAGTAAATGGTGATATTATAATGCGAGATGCCTATTTACTGTCAGATTGATTTATTGACGAATCACAGTCAGCTTCACTCCCCTCGTTCTTCAACAGTTGATTTTACCCCTCGCCCATATCTTCTCGTCTATTAATTCCTATGTCTGTGCTCAATCCCCACTTTCGAAAATACGCGCGAGGTCGAATCGCATCACCGCGCGGTGCCCTACTGTGTCAATAAAAAAATGTTCTATAAAAAAAGTAAATTTGAGCGTAATACACATTCAGGGGATGACTCGTTTGTCTTAGTGTCGAAAAGGTCGTGCCTTTCGGTACAAATCACAAATCTACAAATCAGTGCCATAATAATAATAATAATAAATTCGACAATTTGTATAGCACCGCTTTTGTGAGATATCACCTCAGGGGCGTTCTATTGGTACTTCTATTAATTAGTGCAACTTTACTAATGAAATAAAAATAATATTATGTTGGCTTTATTTCACGCAATTATTGTGCGTTCAAAAAAAATCAATTTTTATTTATCCAGTAATTGGTTTGTAATATTATGCATTAATAAAGCGGTTATTTGGATATTTGGTGTGGGTGTAATCCAAACCAACATATGTGGTTACTTTTTTTTAATACGAATTAATTGGCTTTTTTTACACCACGATTAAAAACTCTGTGCACGCCACTGGTGGAATAATATAAACTGCATTGTGTAAACTTGGAATGATTTAAACCACACAGTACAGTACATATTGTAAAAAATGGTCCTTTTTCACAGACTAAATAGTAATATGGTAAACTATAAATATAAATATTGCTACTGGCATTATACCTAGCTGTCTCATTAAAAATTTAGGCGAATTAGATCTATCAAAAAAATTATATATAAAGATGCAAAAGTCGGTCATTTTGAATACATGTAGGATAACGAAAGATTTTTTAAATATTTATGTTATTATAGGCCCTGTATTTATAGGCCCTGTTAGGAGTTCTAACCAGCCGAACCCTCTGATATGAAAATATCTGGAGTCGGTGAATTATTTTCCCATTTGATCTCTGGTGAGTTGACGTGTTGTTCTTGTATTGTTTTGTATTTATTTTGCTTATATAATGCACTTGCATAATGTTGATTGACTAGATGATCATTTGTGGAAAAGTGTGTGGAAGGGTTTAGTTTTTCCTATGGGGAAGATTTTACCCGGACATAATATCGAAAAAAAAAAATAATGTAAATATACATTTTTGGTAAACTCGGCCTCATCTTGTAGTTGAAACTGCCCATTACTTTCCTATACGAATAATAAGGATGAGAGACTTCATTCAAATGGTGTTCAGTCTCTTGGGAGAAACAATCTTGGAGGTGAACAGTTTGGCCGGGGTGTTGTCAATGGCTCGATGCGCCACTGGCCACACCGCGAGTGGACGCAGCACAAGTGAGAACAGCAGATGCCGTGCGGCAAATCAGAGTAAGTGCCTCGCACTGCACAGCACAGCACAGGATGCTGTTAGTTTATCCGACGATTTGTTTTACGACGTTTTGTGTTTAAACAAGCGCTCGAGCGGGGTACTTAACTACATATAACAGACGAGGACTGGATTCTTGTGTACTAACACAAGTTATTAGTTATTAGTAGACTTCAGCTAATATTGATATGCATGCAATAGTGGGAGAAACTCTCAGAATCTCCCTGGTAAAAATCACCATTCAGAAGCGAAAAGTTGTTTCAGATGACTTTAGCCATGTTTGGTGACCAGATCTGAATAGCCAGGTGCTTATTACACTTCCTCTTTCCCATCTAAATCCTAGGCTTACATTATTACCACATTGACCCTTTTAACTGACTGTACGGACATAACCCCTCTCCTCTCCTTATCTTGTCAAACTTTACTCATATCATTTACTATTAGCAATGGAGAAAATTTATAATTGGCATGTTTTTTTTAATAAATAAAGGTATGTTAATTTTAAGATTTGTTTTCACTTTCCCAAAAATATAAAATCTTCTTACCAATTCTTTTTTATTATTACAAAAAGTTAAAGAAATACAAGTGTTTGACTTTGTAACTAAAAACAAGCTATATAATATTAACACAAATAATTTTACATAATATAACAATAAAGCATTACATCTCATCTGAACAATCACTCTACATTCTGTTCGTTTATTTTAAGATCAAACAGTTTTTTTCTTAAATTAACTTATACGTTTCTCCGTTTTCTGGCTATCGGGAAGGACATTGTAAATGTTTTAACCCTCGTGATCTATGCTACTCTTACTTCCTTCGGCCTCACAAATAGGGGATGCAAAAATCCACTGGTTCCAGGCAGTTGAGCCTCATGGGCAGAATTTAAAAATAAAAACATACGAAACCGGTTTTGTTCAGGCGACCCGAAACGTCGTTAAACCATCAAGAAATAATGAAAAACGATCGAAAATCAAATAAAACAGCTTTCGCAGCGGTAAAATTCTTTAAGGCCCGTAGTAAGCTTTCAAATATGGTTTTAAAGGGAGATATGTAAATACGAATGTTAGAGGGAGCGCGCTAATATAAAAACAACGATGATAATTAAGCGAAAATGGGAAAATATTTAATAAAACACGACTTGTTTGGAATATAGCAAAAATCTCTCGACAAATGCTTTAGTTGCATTTAAAGATACACTGTGATTTTTTTTCACGCCTATAACATAATAACAGAACAAAACGTGTTTTAAATAATTTTCGGAGCTTTCATTGCAATTTTTTTCTATCGAGGGAATTTCATATAATTAGCTTTTCGGCATAACAAATGCGTAGATATTATCTTTTAAGTTATAAAAATCACTTGTGTATTTTTGGGAACTTAAAAAGTTATAAATTGGGTATGCGGGGGCTTAAACGTGAGAACACAAAACCCAAAATCATGACGCACATTTTACACTCCACTCCTTGAGTTTAAAGTTAAATAAACAAATAACTAACTAACTAACCATCACGCCGTTTCCCTGCAGGGGTAGGCAGAGAGGACGGACCGCCAAACAACTCGGTCTTGGCACACACTTCTTGCCTCATTCACATTCATACATCGTCTCATACATACTCTTCTATTATTCTGACTCTTGACATGGCCCGACTCGAGTATCTGATTCACTTGGTCGTGCCATGTCTTCCTCGGGCGTCCCCGACTTCTGCTACCATTCGCATTTGCATCATATATCCTCCTTACACTCCTATCTTCGCTCATTCGCTCTACATGCCCAAACCATCTAAGCGTCCCTTTCTTGATCTTACTCATTACGCTTACATCAGCCTTGCACTCTTTGCGGATCTGCACATTCCTCACATGATCAAACATGGTTTTACCACACATAAGTTAAATAACAACGCATGAATATTTTTGTACATCGGTGTATGAGGTTCATACATTTCAATTAATGATAGTAATTACGATGAAACATTATCAAACACGACAATGGTCGAAAAAAAACAGGAAAACGAAAAAAGTCAGGTTTCGAACCTGCGCCTCTGGTATGTGCATTCTCATACGGAGAGGCAAGGACATAGGTAACTTAGTTTCCGGTATGTTACGGTAACTTACTAATAATATCCCCTGGTAAAAAAACTCCCCTTCGTCTATCTACCTGTTAAAAATCACCCCCTGTAAAATAAAGATCTCCTGAAAATAGATCGATGCTTTTTAGATGCATTGTCAAAATATGGAGAAGACAAAAAGAGGGTGCGATTTTTTCTTTTATTGCACAATTTTTTTAGATCTTCTTTGTGTTTTTACGCGTCTTCCTGTTAAAATTTGTGAGAATTTGGGAAAAGAACCGTTAATTTGTCTTTTTACGCAAAACAACAACAAAAAGTTTTTTCATTGGGAGTTTATAAATGTGCGATTCCTTTGAAAATTTCGTGGGAATATTGTATATTTTTTTATTAATCTTCTCAACCGTTTAAATATAAACATAATAACTGTATTCTTAACACCGAAGGGAGAGATTTCTGTGAGAATCTTAACTCCCTTATAATTTAAGTAATTGATTTTGAACGAAAGTTTTGGGAAGAAAATAATAAATTTGTGGAAGGGGCGGAAATTGATATCGTTCAATAAACTTTGTTAAATATTTCGGATAAATATTATTATTATTAAAATTGTGGATGTAGTATTGACTTCCGACGGCAGTGTTCACTCATTATTCATAGCATTTTAGGCTCCGTAGTAAGCGTTTTCAGATAAGAAGATGGTTTGAAAGGTATATCTTTAAATAGGTGGATAAATAATCAAAATGATAATTCATCACATCTTTAAAAAGTTATATAAAGTCATGGAAAGTGATGAAACAAAAACTTTATTAACTTGGTTAAGTAGGTTAGGTTAGGTTCATAGTTTTTAATGACTTTATATCACTTTTTGATAGTAAGTTAAGTTAGCATGGAACCCTCTAAATAGTATAAAACAAAGTCACTATCCGCGTCTGTCTGTTTGTGCGCTTAGTTCTTCTAAACTACGCAACGGAATTTGATAGGGTTTTCACTATCATTTGGAGAATTATATATTTATAAGGAAGGTTTATATATATATATGTATACAAACATATTACATTCATAAAAAAATAGAGAAAAGTCGATGTGTTGTAATCAAGTCGTAAAAAAAATATTTTCTGGCGCTTAGATTGCTAACGCTGGCATAACTATTATGAGATATATTAAAATAATTTACTGCAAAATTGTATATCTTTTACAAAAAAAGGAAGTATAAAGCAAGACAAAAACAATGAAAAAATATTTTTTTAAATGTCTTTTTTATTTTTAATTACACACTCGGTGTTGAGCATAATTTGAGTGTGTCGAGAAAAACAATATCAACGGCGGGGTTGATTATGTTTATCACGAAAAGTCACCTGCCGCCACTGCTCACATTTTATTGATAATATCTTTAGAGTTTAGAGTAAAAATATACAGCATAATGATTTTAAAATGATAATGTTCATAAATATATTCAAAGAATATCCTTGGCGACCTTCAGAGTTCGCTGATTCAAGCAGGTAAATAAAAATAGGATGATTCGAAACTCGGAATAGCATTCTCAGAAAAAATCCTTGTAAAAAATACAACGGATTCTGAGAATTGGAGGTCTAATTCTACGAAGGACCTCTTTTAGAACTCTAGACTCATGTTTACTGTTAACTTTATTTGGCTCAATGGTCCAACAGGAAAAAGTATAAGAACAAAACTATTGTAGGTTTTTGGGTCAATGAACTAAAAAATATTTAATAGTCAAACTTTTTTCTGTACAGTTCGTTGTGCACACTGAAGAGATAAATGTATAGAATTGTGTTGTGGCCGTGTCCACGTGCCCAAAATAAGCTAATTTTTTACCTACTTCTGGTGAAATTGATCACATTTTCAAATAGAGAAATTCTTTTTTGAACAAATTATCAATTTCGTTGGTTTGTCGGGGCTTAGGAATCGAAAAGTCTTATGTAAATTGGCGGTGGCTCTGCAGTAATTACAGTTTTTTAAATACATCCACATATATGAATTTGGATTTAGTTTTCTTGATTGAATGAATGAATGAAGTGGCATCTTGGAAGTGGAAACTAACCCACTTCCTGAGTTGAATCGATGAGAATGTGTTCATCAACTTTCGGTGGCACTTTCACAGGGTTGATACTGACAGTATCTACCAGTCTCTCTATTGTATTTTTTCTGTAATATTAGTATTAGAAGATATGGTGGATAATCTAAAACCAAACCTTTATAATAGTAGGTAGATATATAAAAAACGTACAGTTATTTTTTCGTTTGTTCAGATTATAGCGACCTAGATTCAGAGTCCTGATTGTTTGTTTTTTTGCGCCGCGGGCAAAACGCCCGAAATAGCGGTCGTCCTTGCGCAAAAAAACCAAGGAGGACTAGGCGTGGAAGGCGGAAACCCCTCTCGGGTATACCTGGCTAAGGTATTCCGACCTAGTCGCTTGTTTTTTATTCACACATCTGTCTTCGAAGCGAAAAGGAGATATCCTCTACATTATTTGGCGAACCTGTGAATTAAAAATAAATGACGAAGATATCTGCGATTTGGGATTTAGGAATTAGGAACTGGCCTCATAGTAAACTCACAAATTCAGTGACGGATTTTTGTAAAAGATTATTTAACCTACTAATCAATAGCACAAATTTAAACAGGACCAACTGAATTTCATCTTTCCACTCCTCCTTCGCATTTCCTGTATATTACGGCACATATTAGAATCACTGGAATGAAGTTAGTACCTCAAAAACGCACCTCAATTAGCTTTGTGGCCAACGATACACACCTCACAACTCTTTCACAGCATAAAATCACAATAATTCGACAGCTGTTTGTATACAAGAAATTATCAAATACAAAGCACAAGTGGGTATTTCCAGTTTCTAAGTATAGTGTAGCATAGAATGTACCTAGACTGTGAAAATAGTGTATCGCCGATGGCAACGATATCGCCTGTCTGTATGTCCGTTTGTTTGTCTGTCTCGGCGTCTAGTGCTGGTACACGAGACCTCTCACTGCAACAGCCAGAGGTTTCGTAACAAACCGTCTAGCGACCGGCTAGACGATTTGTTACAAATACAAATCAATACAATACCATTGTAGTATACCCACTTATGTAACAATGGCCAATTCACGAATACCTACGTGTCCAGAATGTGAGAGTATCTATAGGCTAATCGGAGTATTTAAAGTTGTGCAAGTTGTCTCTGCTATCAAAATGACTCCAGAACTGTTTTCATGATGGAGCCAGGTTGGGATACCTGGCAAGAAGTCGTAGATGGGCATTTTCCTCAAAGTTTGTATACCTATTGCGTTTCTGAGATGTTTTATAATTTTGATAGTTATGTGTTTTGGAGTATTGGAGCGTTATATATTTTTAACATGCAAATTTATTCATTTAATTTATTTAGTCAGTTAAATACAACCGTCCAGCATGTATATATTTATTATTAATTACTAGCTGTACCCTGTCACGCGTTGCTGTGTCTCAATCTGTCTTACAGATAGAGAAACAATAGCGCGTGTTGCTTTTAAGTCCAACAGATGGCGCTGTTTTTTTTTTTTTTTAAACACGTTTTTGTCTGCCACAGGTGACATCTATATAATATAGGTATATAAAAACATACGCGTATTCAAATGCAACGTTGTGTCTCAAAATTTCAAAGCAATCGCGATGTCCACTGAAGAATCCACATCATCACCCTCCATTAGCATTCTGGGCAATAAGAAGTGGGTACTTGTTATGATAGTTAGTCCCAGAATCCATAGTAACTTGTAAAGTGACGGAATGCAAAGCACTAAAATTATAAAAATGTGTACAAACTTTGACGAAAATTCCCACATTATAGTTTCATATTTAAAATTTTTTATTCGATATTTATTTTTGCACAGATTCCACAAAAGCTGTTATTCCATATAGATTCGGTACGGAAAATAACATCATTTGTTCAATTTTTGATACCGATTTTCGTCCAGTTTGTTGTCATTATTTGTAACTATTATTTTACGTATTAGTGGAAATGTTGTGTGTTTATTTTGGAATTATATTTAAAATATCGATTAAAAGATTATGATTATTTACTAAGAATTTCGAATAAATTTTATAATATTTCATTTTACGTTTTATGGCAGATACTTGATAAATGGCAACACCTTTAACAAAACCATATTAATATGATCTATAGTAATGTTAAAGGGATTGCCATTATTTGGCGATTCATTGGATACCAAGTCTTGGATCACCAGCCAAGACCGATCAAACATCAACGATTTTTATGTTTTTACCAATGTACGATGTTGGTTTAACTATGTTGATTGTAATACCGCGTTGTAAACTGCGCCTGCTCTCAACACATGATATCTTAGCGAGACAGGCACAGTACATCACCCATGCAGTAATGTAGATACTTTATAAAGATGAATTAATAATTAATATATTTTAAGTACCGTCCCCAAATATGATTTCTTCTTTAACGCCTATATTTCCAAATCTGTATGAAAACAATGATAGTGTAAGGCAAAGATTTTTCATATGGGTACCGATAATATTATTAAGATCGGTATGGAAATAAGATTTAGCTTAACAGTCGCTCGATCCGATTGAGTTTGATAGTCACATCTGAAAGTGATTTACTCCCATTTTTAACAAAAACAAGTCATAAATGACTTGAGTTTTGTTTACTGACCATATCCGACGGGTTATATACATCTTCAAACCTTCTAAATACAGCGATTCCGGGTAGTTGGGACTCTTTTGCGGAATTCAAATAAATATAATACTGTTAGCCGTTACAACCTCAAACCGGATAATAAAAAAATATTTGCAGGTTAAAATTCAACGATTTTACTTAAACCATGTCAATTTCGTTAGTAATGAAACTCGACCCCATCAAAAACAAATAGCTTCAAAATATCTTCACATAGATACGTACGTTGACCTATAAGACACTAACATGTCCCAGAAATAGTATGCCATGCGTTGGTATATACTATACAGCGTATAAGCTGCCTCAAGTCAAAAGTCACGCTGGTTTTTTCGCGCATTTTCTAACTCGGTCAAATCTCTAGTCTGCTCATTTTTTATAGTCCGGAATACCTGTTACCTGCTTTAGTTGTTGTGTCTGCATCTGCGTCTGCGCTCTGTCGTAACAACTAATGGCTAACAACCAACAGCAAACGGCGAATAGTGCCATTACCATTATACTAATCATTATAATGCTGTCTAGTGCCGACTGTCGTCAGTCAGCTTGAGCTTAGTTTAGTCTGCGCCGTGGTTTAGAAAGCGAACGCAGCGCGCATGCTCAGACTAAACAAATCGACGTGGGACCAATTTAGTATTATTATATTATAATGGCTCGATGTTTTTATGCCGTTTGTTTTGTCGTTCAGTTCGGTTTTGCATGGTAATATCGGTAATACTGTCGTGTCCCGTTATATTTCAGCGTTGCCAAATTATACCAACGGGGCTGGGTCAGAATTAATAACATTGGAGAGGTCTATAATTAGAAGTTCCCGGTTAGAACCAGTTTCTTATTTGACAACTCACTAAATATCCCCTGGCTGTTGCTGTTGCTGTTACTGTTAACTTTACTGCATAGAACCCGGAGAACTTTGATATAGATTGGACGAAAACGGGAAACTGTTAAAGTAACTGATAAATAATACATAGATCAAAATTAATCGTTAATAGTAATTAAGTAAAATATATAATTCAGTTTCACATAAAAACCTGGACACTAAACAAGTGGAGATATAATATGGGCGCATCTCCAAAACACTACAGATTTAAGTTCACCGAAAGGCCAAAGCTTGCGAAAGTAAAAATATACATAAAAATATGAGAATTTCGTGAAGATTTAGCTTAATAGAATAGCTACTCATGTAATTACACGCGATATCCCAATAAACGACAAATACAAGATTACCGAAATGAAAATCCAGGGAAAGATTGATACAAGTCTTAGTAGAAGAAAACGTGGCACATTGCAAATACAAATCCTGTAATAGTGTAAGCTTTCAGAGCCAAGATTGCCCGATACCTGCTATAACGCCTGTATCAGAGGTTCCCAACCTTATCCGGCTCACCGCCCACTTTCCAACTTTATATTTTTTTGTGAACGCCCGCCCCCCTCCTCCGTCACCCATAAAAAAGTATGGCAGCATAGATGTACAAAGCGCCGCAGACGAAATTTTTTTTAAGTGAAAATAAAATGTTTTGAAATACATATCACGAACAACCGGTTGGTGGCGTGGTAGTCATAGGTTCCCGCACGGGTAATGCGGGTTCGATCCTCTATTAATGTAGTCCTCCATCATTGCACAAGTCACATTTGCCATTTTTAATGATGGAAGTGGATGGTTTTTTTTACATTTTGAGCTTATTTGTAACCCGGAAATGTTGCTTTCTAAATTAAAATAAAGTTAAATCCATAAATGATATCTTATCACTATTGAACGGTTCATACGCAAGATTTTAGCAATAGTTTACTGATGACTTATTTGAATAATTTTTTTTTTTTAATTTCTCTGACCACTATTTGAGCCCTTCACCGCCCCCATTGTAGCCTTTCACCGCTACCCATTTGCTCTCGAGGTCACCGCCTCCCCCCCTCCCACCGCCCGGGATCTTACCAACGCCCTCAGGGTGGCGATATCGCCCCTGTTGGGAATCACTGGTTTGTATTCGGGGGTTTAGGATCACAGGGGCCTAACTACAAAACGCTTGGTTTCGATAATGCCATAAACGTTTTTATTAGTGATATGAAGCTTTATCTTGTATTTGCATATGAGCATTCTAAACTTTATTTGCGTTTATCTCAAAACTTTGTAGATAGGCCCCTGTGATCCTAAACCCCCGTATTATGCCCTCAAATAGAATCCGGCAACATAACATGAAAAAGTTAAGGCTTGGAGAATAATATAAAAAGAATTTTACACAACTAAAGCACAAATGTCCGATTCCTTTTCCGTTCATGTTCCGTTTCATTATTACCTATGTGAATTTCAGCAGGTTAATGGTCTATATCGTACATATCTTTTTCTGATTTTTTGTTTCAAATTTTCGTTTAAGAAGCTCTAATATTGTCTTCAATAATTATATATTACAATCTAAGGTTTTAGTAATTAAGTTATTCCAATAAAATGAATAAATTATTATTATTATTATTACAGGTCGGTGGTAGTATCAACATAAAGTACAAGGTGACAATTAGTAAGGCTTGAGATTTGACTTGAATTGTCAAATGATAAAAAAAGTTGGGTAAGCGCGACAAGACAAGCGTAGCTACCGCTAATCGCCCCGTTGCACTGACTCCAGATCTTTGGGATCAGTTGGGACTTATTCGGGCGGTATTCACATAAATTCATATAAAAAAAAGTAAAGATGAAGCTTACTGACACAATTGTGTGAAGCACTTAATGCTTACGTTAAGGAAGTTCGCTTAGAAACGATAAAACTGCTTTAGCTGTGTTTAATAGCCAGATGCGAATGTAGATAAGTACTTCTCATACTTCCTTTTCTCCTTACACTCTTCATCGCAGCATTCTCCCAAAAAGGTGTGCCTTAATCTCATGGCACTTGGAACTCTGTCACGTCATCAGAAATCTACGTGCCATAAACAAAAAAATAGTATCTGTTTTTCCTCCTTCATATAATCCGGGCCTCTTCAAGACCTCCATTAATAAATCCCTTCGTACATCCCCTACCTTCACCCGGCTCATAACTCTGCCCAACCGTGTTGCGACATAGCTCTCCTGCCTTTACATTGTATAGACAGGGGCGCCCTTCTTAGGGGTCACATAAAAAATAAAATAAAACTACAATACAGTTTGTTTTGTCTGGCACTAATCAAATATTGAAAAAAAAAACTAATCCTATCCTTTATCGCTCTTATCATAATCAAACACACCAACAAAAAAATAATCGCACAGTGGATTTAGTGTATTCAACAGCACCACTGAGCAGACAGTTCCAAGTTTTCAAGTGTGATCTACGCTGAAAGAAAACTGACGTCGCCAATTATTTACATTAGAACTCTCGACTCATAGACCTCAGACGAGCCAACGAAAAAAAAGGAGTGTGAGGAGAATGTGACATAAATTTGAACGCAAGAATAAGTCAGAGACTTCCGAGGAAGACATGGCATGATCTAACATAAGTATAATATGTATGAATTCAAAGTGCCCAACACTCCACTGCACACTCTAACTAACCCTCAGAGGAAACGGCGTGATCGTCATAGTTAGTTTCTAAAGAATTTAGATATTGAAATTTTTTGAATAACTTCACCAGAGTTGAAAAAAAATTGGCTAACTTCAGGCACACACACACCCCCATAGCACACTTCTGTGTTCAGTTAACAGCACTCTAATAATAGATTAGTAAAATACCGTTACTACTCTTATCGTAGTAGTATCATGGTGATATTTCGGGTAATGATGAGTCTGTCTGTTTCTAGCTGCGGCGGGCTGCCCCAAGGTTGCGGAGAGGGACCTCCAGTAAGGGTAGAGCCGGGGGGAGAGAACGCGAACACAGCGGAGGACTAGCCTTCAAACAAACCACCAACACCCACACACATTTATTTTATATACGAAAAAATCACATTGTTTGGAGAATCTGGGGCCACTGTTGCTATGAAATCCTCGATGCCAAACAATCTCTACTAGCCTAACTTTTTTCCTGAATTTTGTTGGTGGTTGTTTAAAATAATTCCTAGATAAGTATGTCAATCTAATGATTACCTCAGTCAACCTAAAGTTTTCAAGGTTAATATTGACAATAACAGCAAAAACACAAAAAGGCCCAAAATCTTACATTATATTGTTTACACTTAAAATAACTATAGTGTATTGGTCACCGTGAAACAGGCAGTTGCCTAGTACAGTGAATAAATGTATCAATGTCTTATAAATAAATACCATATATTTTATAAAATAGTTAATTCATCCCGTCACATTCTTTGACACATTTCACAAGACACGATTATCACTACGATAATCGTAATTGCTAAGCCATTTAAGTCCATCAAACTTAGATAAATAATAATGAAGCAAGGAGTATGTACCTAGACAGTTCTGTGGCAGCCTACTCTCTCGGTCTACCCTAACCGAGAAACGGCGTGATGGTTAGTCAGTTAATTAAACTTAAAGAAGACTATTTTTTTTAGAACGCAGAATCCAAGTATTGGAATTTTTTATACCAACTGGTTATAAAAATAAATAATTATATATCAAAATAATGTACATATATATATACTAAATATTATTACATATTTTTTTTAAAGAAAGACAAACATTCCCGGGTTCCGAATAACCTGACAGTAATTTAAAAATCTCTCACTACCCGCCACTGACAGGTCTTATCCTTTCAGTAACACACCTACGTTGATTTGGTATACCCAAAGATTATGGAATTGTATCTTTGGGTATATCTAATCTATATCAAGACAAATCTACCGCAGCCCAAACCGTACCTAGGTATTTGCATGATTGTGTGAAATCTCCACAATAAAACTAAAATCTTAGCAACAAACCAAACAACGAGACAAGGCGTTTGACGGAAAGAATAAGAGATATTCCCCGTCTCACGCTCCAGACAGCTTACGAAATATTAATAAATATAATACGCAAGTATTTGGTAATATCGCGCACGTTTTTCATTTCTATAAAACGTTGTGCCAAAGCTTTTGTGTGTCATTGGCATACCGTCTGGAGGTCTCGAATTTCACACAATAATAACACACTAAAGGTATAAATAATCAGTAACTGTTGTAAATAAATATTTAAAAACACCCATTCTAGTTTTAACCATCCGTTGTATTCGAGTAAATGGAGCATTGCGTAAGTAAGATCAGATATACGAAATAGTGGACAGGATGGGAAACCGCAAAGGTTACGTGACAAGGTTTTCGTCATGTGAGATCACAGATCGAAAAATTGTGATTTTTTTACTGTGACTGGCCGAAAGTTGCGTAAATACTGTTAAGGCGATGCCATACGTAGTAATGCAAAATCATGTGTTTTTGGTTTGAAAATTTGGTCGCCTAGAAATGTTTCAGATGCTTTAATTAAACACTGTAAGTAGAATACATCTTGGCCTTTGAAATAATCGAGTATTTTTTAGATAAATCTTTTAATAAGCCCAGAAAAAATAATGTGTAAGTCCTATGAAAACTGCTTTAAAGTTCAAAATCTCGTACTAACGAACCCATTTTCGGTTATGATTTTATTGTATAATGTGGCAAATTAATTAATTTATAAAATGATCGAAAAAAATTTAAATATTTATGCCTGAACATCCACAAAATAAAAGGCACTTTTTGGCCATGTTTTTTTCTTGCATAAATCAAAACAGGCGGATGGTGTTAAGCGGGTATTTAAACCTTATCGCCATCTACGTAAGGGTTGTTATTGATAGCAGCTCAATTTAAAATATTACACGACGTAGTGCATCGCCTTAAATAGGTTTAGAACACTGAAATATCTCGACCAAACTTGTGGGACTAAATATGCAAGGTCGACCAATTGATAATACAGGGAACAATAAATTTATGGAAGACGGCCGCACATCATGGCTTCGAAACTTGTCGAGTGCAATTCTCGTTTAGTTTTGATTCGGACTGTATAGACTGCTGAGATAATTGATGACAGCAGACCTCCGACAGGAGAGAGCTACAGAATCAGATGATTAAATATATATCGAACTGAAAAGAAAACAAATCAACCGGTAAAAATAAAGTTGTTTACTATAAAACAGCTATTTTTTATTTATATAAAAATAAAAATGATTTGGTTTGACTAAGAATTTAACCTCCCTACCCAGGGTACTGGCTCTAAACTGCTGTGACCTTTTAAAATGTCTTTAAAACTTAAAAAAAAATATGGTTTACTGAGGATTGAACCTTCCTCCCCAGGAATAGTAGTCAACCGCGTTAGCATTTCATATATTAACTTCTGTAATGTCATCTAATGTAAAAGATGCTCGTAGGTCCGCGCGTGTATGAGTGATTGCCAGCAAAAATGGATAGAATGCATTGTCATCGACAACTGGTCTACCTGCCGAGTTTCAGTTCGATCGGATTTCGGGAAGTGGGTTAATTTCCACATCCAAGATTTGCTTTCATTCGTGGAATTACGTACACACATGTGGACATACGTACATGCATTTCTCCGAAATCTGATGACATGACATTACAGCAGTTAGTATACGAAATAAATGTCGGTCCTACCCGATCGGAATTAGCGCGGTTGACTCACTCCCTGGGAAGGAAGGTACAATCCAGAGTTAAAAAAAGTTAAAAAATACATTAAAATAGTATTATAGTAAAAAAAAAACATTGTTTTTACGGGTTGATTTAAAAAAAATTTTACTGTATAACATGTAGAAAAGACAATCATACCGGAAAAGGTATATCTTGTGATGGTAAAATGCAAAGCAATGTCATCTTGACAAATGGGCGAATGAAGCCGCATATTTTGTCGAAGCGTTGAACTGAGATGCTAAGCAAATAATCAGCACTCTATTTCAGGTGAATTTGTATCAATAATTTATCTTCCTTCCTTCATAAAAAAACCTAATGCGTTTGACTATATTCTAATTCCATATCAGTTTATACAACGGGATTCTTTTTATGTTTTTATTGTTACAATAATATACATAATTATATTATTTAAAAGACGAATAACTTACTTTATATCACTTTATTTCAAAATTAAGTGATGTAAACTAAGTTATTTGTATTTTTTATAAAATAAATAGTGACATCACAAAGTGATAACCGGTTAGAAATACCTTTCTTCGAAAAAGATAAATAAATGTAATTTCAAACATTATATGATAATGTGGGCCTCACTGGGTATTTTGCCCGTGCTGTGCCCCCCATTTTAAAATTTGATAAAATTCAATATGAAATAAAATAATAAACGCGGTATTTAAGGAGTCACGGTTAGCGATTGTATAATACAACGAAGTGTGCATTGTAATGGCGTTGTGTATTGCGTATATATATATATATATATATATATATATGTTTCATTCTTTTACGTTACATATATTTTTTGTAAAACTGCCTTTTTTGTTCATTAATCCATCTTTTCATTTTGCAGCTGAAATGTTATTTATTTCCCCCATTTTTTGTATCGAGTGAAAGATTTTTGAATGCTGTTATTTGTTGTGTCTTTGTCGGAGTTTTCAAGTTTTTTTGTAAGCTTGTCTAACTGGTTAATGATAACACAAATATTGCACATTTTACAAAATTTAGATCGATTCACATAAAAATTAAATTAAAAAATTGAAAAATAAGACATTATTAGGATCACAACTGACCGGAGCAAGCGAAACTGTGACGTAAGGCTGAGGAGAGTGTAGAGGTAAAATATGGGGAAGGGGAAAAGGGAAAGTGAATAATTTAGAAGCACTAATATTATACCTCACTATTTAGATGTATACATTTGACAAATTTTAAGCCGTTCCACGAAACAGTTTCTAAAACAAATTATAATAGCCAAGTAAGTGTAAACCCAGACACAAACTAAGGTTGGGTGTAAGTTGCAAGCCACCTAACCACCTGTAGCCTGTAGGAACTCTTTGCACAGACCACAGCCGGAATACAAAACGCAGAATAAACAACATTGCATAATAGAATAATAATAATGAGACGCGAAAAAAATCGTCTGGCGAAAATTTAAAAATTGGGCCAAC
The DNA here is from genome assembly GCA_026573805.1 of Hesperophylax magnus. Taxonomy (NCBI): domain Eukaryota; kingdom Metazoa; phylum Arthropoda; class Insecta; order Trichoptera; family Limnephilidae; genus Hesperophylax; species Hesperophylax magnus. The sequence continues at coordinate 1,581,435 of JAIUSX010000184.1, read as the reverse complement.
GGAGTTGCGACACTCGACCACTCGCTCGCGGTGATCGATGGTCACAGCCTCATCGCCTCGCGGGTACGCGCCGCCTAGGGAGGGGCGCTTAGAATGTGCGGCTAGACTCAGTCTAGACGGTTGGGGCAACGACCTGCGGAACGGCGCTTGCTCAACTTGTGTGATTTTGCTGTTTTTTTTTTTATCCGATGGAGGGGTTTTGCAATTTGGAGTTTCTCAAACAGTTTCATCAATTTATCTAAATAACAAAATCTTATATATTATATATTATAAAGCCTGTATAAATCACACTGCGTTTGGATTATAATTTGATTTCATTCAATATGTTTCAATACCTCTAAATGTTATTAGAAACAATTAAACATCTTTCAATTGATTTCTTTTTTATACATTAAAAATGTAAATGTCTATGTTGACGGTATATATTAGTTACCAATACTGACAATAAATAAATATATAAAAGGTAAACTACGCGAAATGTAAATAACATAGAACGTGAACTGACCTTTTTTATTTAATTAAGAAATCAAAGATCATCGATGGAATTCCTGTAGATTCCACTTCCACAAGGTTGAAAGTTATTTGATCCAATGTGAATGCTGTAACAAAATAGAAAAATACATTAACATAGGATAACCAAGTGGCGATCTAAATAAACATAATTATAGTTTAGTTGGGCATAAGTTGGAAGTGTAAATGAGGCAAAACGATTATCTAGTATCTATTGTATAACACGACGGAAATTTGTGGTTTGGTGATAATAGTTACAGAGTTTTGTTTTTCAGTATGTAAATCGAGCAGAACAGATGAAACGCACTAAGTATTACAATATATATATTTATATATCCAATTTCAATCAAAATTCTTATTGGGTTTTCACAAAAATTAGGTATTGTTTGCAGTTCGTTTTAGAGCGGAAGACATCCTAAGCTCAGCATTGCTTTGGTGAGAGTCGCGAGGGACAATCATCATTCAGAATAAAAACATTGGCGTTGACTGAAATTACTCACATATTTATCTTCATCTTTAATTACCCATATTTTGTAGCCCCAAGCAACTACTTCGTGACGTTCCTCTTCCCCATCTCAATACACAATATTATCCAACCTGCGGTTACATATATTCACTGACAATTCACTTTCAATAGACATTTTTTAACCGTGTAAAGTTTCGTAAGAATTTGATACATTCCATCCGCTATTCTACACATCTTTTAGCGATGCTCGCGTAGTTGCTGAATGTAAATGGTAGGTACAACATGTCTACACAGTTTGAGAGGCAGCCGACACCCCCACCCGCTGTCTGTCTAGGTCTAGCAGCTAGCTGGTTGGTTGGTAGGTAGGTTGCCGGGCCGATTGCATAACACCTAAGAAAACTTACAAGTGGCCGGGGCTTGCAACACACCTCACACCACCTTGGATGGCTTCTCCCGCTCCCTGCTGCCTGTTCCTTGTCCCTCGCTAGTGAATAGTTATGCAACTGGCCTAAGTGACCGCCTCCTATATCCTAAACCAGACTGCAATCAGGGACACCTACTACTAGTGCCGTCTTCACGTACCTATACACAGGTTAATCTTCAAGATAAAGGGAAATGAGTACTTAATTCGGAATGGAGTGATCAATGCAATTAGTGGCGTAGCCACCCGTCCTGGCAGCCTGGGCTACGTATTCAAAATATTAGTTAATTAATAGTATTTAGCGGAAAAACCTTCTCTGTCAATAGTCTAGAAGATTATGGTATCGTGGATTCGATACGTGATCGAAGCTGTACGTGAAATCTAGACCTGGGAAAGATAATACACCTACTGTGGAATATAAATTTAAGAGCGTAAGAGTCAGGCATACATTATTTTTCATATTCTTTTCATTAACTCCACACAGGGGGGCAATGACATCTTTGGGGATGCTTTACGGGGTCCCATGTTGTGGGAAGAAGGAAACAAAAAAGCTGACAACTCTTTGCACAGTCAAGCAGTTGAGCACAAGGACGAGTAGTTTTTCTTACAGCAAACGTCAACGTTTTAGGCATAAAAATGTGTGACACGCTGTCACGCGTGTCGCGGGTAACGAAAGGATCAACGACGCCAGCTTTTCGGGGCACCTTTCTTTGAAATACTGGTGGAACAAAAACAGCATTGTCATTTGGCGTGTAGGTTTGTTTTAAAGACTCGGTCCGTTAAAATAGGAATCTATCAAGCGGACGTCCGTTTTGTACTAAGTCGAGAGTTTTTTTTTGGTAAGCGATACATACACACACTTGATTAGAGATGCAGGCTCCAGACAGAGGCGGCTGCCAACTTAACAAGGGAGAACTTGTATAGGATCAGCGGGTTTGTACTATTATGTCACCTGCGATCTCCATCCAATAAGCCTAGTGATATTCTAACGTTGTGGAAGGTCATTGTAGATTTATTTGAAGTAAGTCTGCCTCAGCACAGGAGAAGAGAAGGAAGGGGCCTTCTTCAACAATAATAATGTTAGCCGACTTCTTTATCTCATCTACGAAAGAGAAACCTCGAGACTCTCGACACTGAATCTGCCAATCTGAAGTAACTTGCCCACTTTTCTCGACATGACATTCTTTCGTTACGTCATTTCGCAATCGGCCAAGCGTTATCTCCAAGCCAACCAATTACCTTAATGATTCCCTGTACCTGGTATCTCTGCCTTTAAAGCCGTTTGGAGATTGTGAATTTCTGGGCAATCACGCCATTATTTTTCATAATAACACTTAAAAAAATACCCTCAATGTTAGACTAAAACTCTTTCCGCAACTTTGATTTTGAACTTTGAATAAGTAAATAATTTCTTTATTTTTGAATCTGTGGACATCGTAAAGCTGGGATAAGAAAATCCTTTTTATAGAATGCAGTTACAAGAAGCATTTTCTCAGAGAGAGAGAGATCACAACGGATCTCGCAGTGGTACGTGTATAGAGCCATTTACTCCAGATTCATTTCCGGTCACTACGCGAACAATGTACACGGTTGTATTTGTGGTACAATGTTCGCAATCATACCATACATCTTTTCAGTAAAATGTTATCCTACTTTTATATTTATATTTAGTTTATATATATAAATTACAAACAATACAAAACAAAATGAACCTTTGTCTGTCCAACAGGGGAGGATTCCCGTTTCAGGACAGCCAAATTGTGTATTTAGTACATAATATTCTTACAATGGAATGGCGATGCTGTCACAACAAATTTTGAGAACATTGTTGATTGCATTCGAAGTGACAGGATGGTTTCTTTATCCTTGAAAGAATCGCAAAGATGTAATTTATTACCAGGGTCAATTTGGATAACATTGGTAATTGCATTCAGAACAGATGAATGGTTTCTTTCGGGACATCACAAGTCTGAGATTCTTTCTAGGGCATTTTAGAGAACATTTACAATTGTATAGTTAGAATTTCCACATTTATTTTTTTTTTATATATTAACTTCACACAGGAGGCCCTGAAGAAAATAATTTCCCTCAGGGCCTATGTCATCTTTGTGGATGCTGTGTGGAGGGTCTTTTTGTGGAGAGGAAGGAGTGAACATGGGTCTTGAAGAGTCCCAAGTTGTAGGAGGGAGGAAACACAGAGGCCGGCAGTTCATTCCACAGCCGAGCTGTTGAACCTAAGAACGAATTTATAAATCAGTATAAGACATATGAATCGTATAGTACTATATTTTTAGAATTTCTTAGGTGATAGAAATTACACGTTACTTACTTCCATAGAAACCTCTAATATAATTTCAGTACGATGTTATCGTACTTCTATAGCAAGTTATATTATAATTTCATTACAATGTTATCCTACTTACATAGCAAGTTCTAATATCATTTCAGTACAATGTTATCGTACTTCCATAGCAAGTTATATTATAATTTCAGTACAATGTTATCCTACTTACATAGCAAGTTCTAATATCATTTCAGTACAATGTTATCGTACTTCCATAGCAAGTTATATTATAATTTCAGTACAATGTTATCCTACTTACATAGCAAGTTCGAATATCATTTCAGTACAATGTTATCGTACTTCCATAGCAAGTTATATTATAATTTCAGTACAATGTTATCCTACTTACATAGCAAGTTCTAATATCATTTCAGTACAATGTTATCGTACTTCCATAGCAAGTTATATTATAATTTCAGTACAATGTTATCCTACTTACATAGCAAGTTCTAATATCATTTCAGTACAATGTTATCGTACTTCCATAGCAAGTTATATTATAATTTCAGTACAATGTTATCCTACTTACATAGCAAGTTCTAATATCATTTCAGTACAATGTTATCGTACTTCCATAGCAAGTTATATTATAATTTCAGTACAATGTTATCCTACTTACATAGCAAGTTCGAATATCATTTCAGTACAATGTTATCGTACTTCCATAGCAAGTTATATTATAATTTCAGTACAATGTTATCCTACTTACATAGCAAGTTCTAATATCATTTCAGTACAATGTTATCGTACTTCCATAGAAGGTTCTAATATAAGTTTCATTAATTTCAGGTGATCCTTGTGTTGACGCCCACCAAGAATTACAGCTTCCTGCGTTTCAAGGTTGGCTCGATTTGGTCATGCCTCGTGAAAAGTGGTAACCGTTTCTTAATCGCGTTCGAAATGCCTTCCTCGTCGTTTGGACGTTTCCCAATCGGTCATGCGTCTGCCGACGTCACTCGTATAAATTACAAGACCACTTTCGATTGGCGGATCTCGCCGCGAGGTCAATGGACATTTGACCTAGACAAGGATTCTGCACAAAGCTAATATGGGTCACTAGTCAATAGATGCTAGACTAACTTGATACTAGATGTACAGCGGAATAGATTGATGACCATTAGATAATACTAGTGAGTTTGTTCTGAAAATAAGATATAATAATAAGACATAGAAATATTATTATTTGGGTTAACTAGGCAGTAAGTATATTGCCTACTGCCTATAGTGCCCTATAAGTTATCATTGGCTTTGCGCAACGATATATGAAGGCAAGTATGTCGATGGTAACGATAATTTTCCAAATTGAGGGTGAGTTTAAGAACTGTTGGTACAATTCCAACATACATTACAAGATGCACAGAAAGCCCTGACATTTTTCTCGGGGCCTATTTAAAGTCATATTTTGAGATTGAGGAGTAGTGAACCTGGGTTATGATGAGACTATTGCGTAGAACGAAAGAAGGAGGAAACACATAAGCAGTCCGCAGCCAAGTTCTTCAGTTCTAAAACGATTGATTTTCATGCATGACAATTTTAATAGGAATGGAATCTAGAATCGAAGCTAAAACCGAAAAGACGGGCTTTACCAAAACCTCCTAGATCACAAGGCCGGGACACTGAAACAAATCAGCCTCCTAACTTGTATGAGAACCTTCAAAAATGTAATTTTATTTATTTTATGAAATTAACTAAGATGTTTTAATAAATAAGAATAAATTGAAAAAAAAAAAAATGAAAATTTTTGTAAGATCCCATTCAATTTAGGAGGCTGCTTTGAATGAGTGTCCCGGCCTTGTGATCTGAGAGGTTTTGGCTTTTCACGTGATTTTTTTTTCGAAATCAGATGTAGGAGTACCTGCCTCTTGTTTTGAAGGCCAAAATGAAGTGTGCTTAATTTCACCAATCTATACACGGTGTCCGGAAACTCGTAGTACAAGCGCGAAACTGGAGAATCTACACCACATGGGGAACCCAAATAAACATAAAGTTTTTTGATTTGAGCATTTTCACAAAAAAAAAAAAAAAACAAAAAAAAAATTATTTCGGCTATTTTAGGGTTAAAGTTTTTTCTGGTGTTTAGGGTTGAACAACAGATGTTTTAACCCTGCAAAGCAGAAATATTTTATGATTACACCGGATTAAATGAAGAGTGATTTCAAAATAATGCTTCAAATCCGAGTTTCTTCATTTGTTTTACTTTCAAATAGTTTTAATTAGTTGGGTACTTTGATCTTCAGTAATAATTTATAAGAATTTGATTAAAAAAAAAAAAATAATCAACTTCTAACTCGATTTACTCGATAACGAAAGCTCAAATCAAAAAAAAATATACTACAAAATCGACTCCAAATTTGATGTAGATTCACCAGTTTCCCGCTTGTACTATGAGTTACCGGACACCCTGTATAAATAAAAATGTAAATGTTCGTTTTTTCAATATCTTAAATGTCTGAAAGTTCTAAACCGATTGCTTTGAAATTTTGACGCTACTTTGCATTCGAATAAGCATGCTGTTTTTGAAAAAACAGCGCTACACAGCCATCTGTTGGACGTAAAAGCAACATGCGCTATTGTTTCTCTATCTGCAGAACAGACAGACAGAGCCACAGCAACGCATGGCAGGGTACAGATAGTCTCGGAATAAAACTGTGGATTTGTACAAAAATCAAATACACGCCTCCAACCGGTCCGCCACGGGGGACACACTTAATTTTTTATACAAGGTTTCGAGGGACGTACTGGAATTACATCACTTTTGTGATTCCTGACATTCTTTGGAGCATAAAATGTTTATTATTATGTTTGATTTAGGAATCCGGTGACCTTTGTGATTTTTTTTCCCAAAACCAAGCAAGAATATTCATCCATTTCGTCACTGGTCACTCGGCATAGTAACAGTAACCAACCAACCCCTCTGCCTGATCTTAACTGTCCAATACCTACTAGGTTTTTTTAATGTTTTAAACATTGATGTATTGTATTTAGATGGGACATGAAGCGAAAAATTGGGTTTCACTTTTTTTTCTCAAACTGACCTCCACGCTCTAACTAAAACTACAGCATCCTAATAGTGGAACATATTTCGGCGAGATAAGCAATATCGGATTCCAAAATTTAATTTGCATTTTAACTCTAAATCATGTCAGGAATCACTATTTAAAAGAAGTCAAGTACGTCCCTTAACACCCTGTGTATTTTCTTCTTCTTTATATTGCATCTTTTATGATGTTAGAAAGATTATATACGTTCAATATAAATCTAACTACGGCACGAAAAATGAGATGATATTTACGAACGAAGCGAATTTAAAATAAATTACCTAGCAAGAAGACAATCATTAAAGATTTGTAAGAAAATGGATTATTATGAGATGTTCTATACATAACCTACGTAACATGCATAGGTCGGTAAATGGGTACATATCAAATTATCCACTTCAATACGCACAACAGGAGATGAAGACCACTGACAACGGATCCAAAGGTCCAAAAAGAAGGAATATTATAACAGGTTTAATGTTTGGATGACTAATAATAAAAAAATAAATATTTACAGAAAATTGTTTCACACTTTTTCTACGTATACGGAGAAAAAATGACTATATCTAATTTATTGAGAATCTCTTCAAATTATTGGTAATTGGTAAAAACGGGATTGAAGGCCTTACGAATGAATTAACAGGTTTCCTGATAATTTTTTAGTAAATTACGAATTGTATTATGATGTCGGAAGACGTGAATATTTTCGCATTACAACGAAAATTCTTTGTATCGTCATGATAGGTATATTATCAAGGCAAATTGTAAAACATTCTTAAATTTATGTTTTATTAATAAGGTCTGTTAATTTGTCGTGAGGGCAAAATCGATTTCTCTTCATGTCCCCAAAAAGACAGGTTGAAATACAGATGAAAATCATATTTTCATAGCCAGCCCGAAATGTATTAGTTGAATTGTCACTAGTTATAAGTCTTAGTTGTAAATCAATAGTTATAAGTCTTAGTTGTAAATCAATAGTTATAAATCTTAGTTCTAAGTCACTAGTTATAAATCTCAGCTGTAAGTTATTAGTTATAAGTTATAAGCATAAATTGTTTTAGGTTAAATAAATTAAGTTGTAAATAGACTTTGAGGTGATATTCCAACGAAAACGCGGCTATATAAATAATATAATTATTACTGTTAAAAATAATGAAAAATTTTGGGACATATTTCAACAAAAATGGTGCTGTAAAAATCAGTCAATTATTATTTTTAGATATTATAAAAATAGATTCCTTTTTACCAACAGCGCAACGTTATTATACAACAAAAATAAAGAAAGTCAAATTTCAAGTGTGGTTTTGCGCTCCGATCGGGGTTACCTCTCAGACTGCAGGGCACCGAGCAGAAAGTGTGACATCCACCGTACGCCGTAGTGAGTCTGGAGCGTTGAAATTTGCGCAATCGATTGGCGGACACCTTTCCGTTAGGGGCCGCCGTCTGGGTCAATGACCGTCTGAGAGAGAGCGAGAAGGCGGCAGACCGGCTGAGGGGGAGGGAGACGGAGCGCGGTACAGAGGAAGCGAAGCAACTACTCATGTTTAACTTACATTATAAATACATAGGTAGAGAGACTACACTTGTAGAGATCAAATTTTCTCCCTCAAGTGCATGGCATGTACACGTAGAATGAGAGGATAGAGATCCATTCCAAACTGAGAGCAACTTTTATTATTTTTTTAATGAAGTCATCTTCTACAACGACCTCGCGTTTTTGTACAAATGTATCATATTAACTAGAGCACGCTGGCGACCGAAAATTTTTAATAACATGAAAATGATGAAAATTTTATAAGCCGTTAAAATGTCGAGTTTTGCGGCAGGCCGAAAAGCTTGTGACATCACGGGACATGCGCGGCGGTACTGCAGCACTGCCATTCGAATAAGGAAGTTGAGTGAAAAATATTTTGACTTTTAAAAAATATGTTCATGTAGATCAAAAAATATCGATTCTAAATATATAAATATATTTCTATATTATTATTCTTAGAATTAGTTAAACGTTCTTGAAAAAGCATTCAATAGCAATAGACTGTATACGCTCCGCGATTGGTCGAAAGAATTCTGACGTCACATGTGTCGTGACTTGTACGTACAACGGATCACTTATGGTGCATCTCTTTCTATTGCATGAGAGATGGTCGGTTTAGATGAGAGAGGTGTATAGGCCAAACGTTTATTTAAGTTTGTCAAATATATGTACGTATTTGTTGTTATTATTATATGAAATGGATTTCTAAAGATACATATTCGTATAGTGCTTTATAATAATATGTTGTTTATTGCATAACTTAGAAGTTTTTATTATTATACATGTCACATAACATGTGATACACTTCAGGCCGCCGGCCGCCCAGAAAAGTCTTACAGTGAACTGGGCTGTAAACCGTTATTTTACTTTTGGTCTTTACTTTTCTGCGCGGTGGTCCTGAATTCGCGCGGGGCAAGTCAACAAATAGCGACGACAATACCGTACCGGGCTTGAAAATCAAATATTCTAACTTAAAATATTAATTTAACTATGAAATCTTAATCAATTTTCTTTTTTTTTAATAACATCAATTCTAATAGACGGTTACCATTGGTAAAAAAAAATACTGGAATTCCTTATTGAAGAATTAATTTTTTTTCCATACAAAATCTTTAAGCGACGTGGTTCTTACAGTTTGAATGACGTCACACCCACACCGCTCGGATTCCGCTCGTTTTGGCGGGCTTAATAAAATTCAAACTTTGAGAATCAATTTAACTATGAAAACAAACTTAAAAAAAAAAAAAAAAATACTCGTATTTAAGTTTGAATGCGAACATTGATAAAAAAAAATAAAAAAAATGGACTCAACTTCCTTATTACGAATTAATTAATTATGTACTAAGTTTGATTTCAAGGAACACTATTGCATTGCATACATTTTAACTTTGACTTTGAAAGCTCGTAACTTCGTCATTTTGAGAGATATCGAAAAACTAATTAACTGTCGTTACATAACGTTACTCTTTACGTATGACACATTTTTATCAAAATAAACCAAATCAGAATCATTTAGGAGACGAAATCATTGAAGAAAGATGAGCTTTTCCTGGTTACAAATGACATAACACTATTAAAATTCCTCCTAATACATCATTATAGTGCTTGCATGTAGCTTGTGCAGTGGCGGAGGACTAAGAGCGGATTGAACCAGTGACGCGCTGCAGTGGGAACCAACTGCAATTAAGAGGAAGCTACAAGCCAAAAATGTGTATATTCTTGGTATACCTTATATCGTATGTAATATTTATTAAAATCGCTTGACAAACGGAGTCTAGAAACGTTCGATTTTAAGCAAAAGTTGTTTTTTATTTATTTTGTAAATAATTTTGTAAGAAAGCAAAAAACTGAATCAAGTGGAACTGTCACAAATAATCTTAGCTATAATACTGTATTTTTTTAAGTTGTTTCCTTTATGCGTTCATAAATTTCTATTAAAAAAAAAGATTTTTTATTACTTTGCATTTATATTTTTTATTGAGTAATTTAATTTTGTATTTGTATTCATATATTACTTATTATATTTATATAGATAACTCTTTTTATAAGCCCAGAAAAAAATAATGTATAAGGCCTATGAAAACTGCTTTAAAGTTCAAAATCTCCTACTTACGAACCCATTTTCAGTTATGATTTTATTGTATAATGTGGCAAATTATGTTCTTTATAAAATGATCGGAAAAAATTAAATATTTATGCCTGAACATCCACAAAATAAAATAAAAGGCAATGTTTTTTTCTTGCATAAATCAAAACAGGTGGATGGTGTTAAGCGGGAATTTAAACCTTATTGCCATCTACCGTAAGGGGTGTTATTGATAGCGGCTCGATTTAAAATATTACACGACGTAGTGCATCGTCTTAACTTGAATTGTATTTATTATCTCAGGATAGGGATAGCAAAACATACATTTAACTTGAATTGTATTTATCATCTCAGGATAGGGATAACAAAACATACATTTAACTTGAATTGTATTTATTATCTCAGGATAGGGATAACAAAACATATATTTAACTTGAATTGTATTTATCATCTCAGGATGGGGATAAGAAAACATTCATTTAACTTGAATTGTATTTATTATCTCAGGATAGGGATAACAAAACATACATTTAACTTGAATTGTATTTATTATCTCAAGGGGATAAGAAAACATTCATTTAACTTGAATTGTATTTATTATCTCAGGATAGGGATAACAAAACATACATTTAACTTGAATTGTATTTATTATCTCAGGATAGGGATAACAAAACATACATTTAACTTGAATAGTATTTATCATCTCAGGATGGGGATAAGAAAACATTCATTTAACTTGAATTGTATTTATTATCTCAGGATAGGGATAACAAAACATACATTTAACTTGAATTGTATTTATTATCTCAAGGGGATAAGAAAACATTAATTTAACTTGAATTGTATTTATTATCTCAGGATAGGGATAACAAAACATACATTTAACTTGAATTGTATTTATTATCTCAGGATAGGGATAACAAAACATACATTTAACTTGAATTGTATTTATCATCTCAGGATGGGGATAACAAAACATTCATTTAACTTGAATTGTATTTATTATCTCAGGATAGGGATAACAAAACATACATTTAACTTGAATTGTATTTATTATCTCAAGGGGATAAGAAAACATTAATTTAACTTGAATTGTATTTATTATCTCAGGATAGGGATAACAAAACATACATTTAACTTGAATTGTATTTATTATCTCAAGGGGATAAGAAAACATTCATTTAACTTGAATTGTATTTATTATCTCAGGATAGGGATAACAAAACATACTTTTAACTTGAATTGTATTTATTATCTCAAGATAGGGATAGCAAAAAAAATCAATGATTATTTTTAGTCTATTTCGTGGGTCGCGGTTTTTTTAACAAAGTGTTAACAAATAATAAATATTGATAGAGGTATGATCATCAGTAAGCGTGTAGTAGACAGAGGGTTAACATTAAAAAAAATTAACGGCGTACGACAGTATGTTATTTCAAATGATCTACATGTATATAATGTATGTTTCAAGCCTGTGACAGGCCACGCAATAAGCGCGTTATACTATCGTGGCTTGGCCTATTTCAGCATATCGCTCGCCATACATTCCCATTATGATTGTATGGCGAGCGATATGCCGAAATAGGCCAAGCCATGATGCGTATAGCGTATGGCTGTTAATGAATACCTCCCTAATTGAGAATAACTCTGAGAGTGTTTAGGGGGAGTTTATTTACTATAACATATCAATTTTTATTAAAAGATGTATTTAAAATACATTTTTTTGGTTTAATGAGGACTGTTCCTTCCTCTCCAGGGACTGAAGTCAACCACGCAAAAACTGTGCCAAATCTCGATTGGGTAGGACCAGCCTTTATTTCGTTATAACTGTATAACTGCTATAATGTCATAATATACGTATATTATGTTATAGCATGCCTATATCATGTCCGCGTGTGTATTGTGTATGCGTGATTGCCAATTGATAGAATGCATTGTCATAGCCAACGATTCTACCTGCTGAGTTTCAGCTCGATCGTATGTCGGGAAGTGGGTTAATATTTCCAAGAATTGTGTTCACGAAAACAAAATCTAGATTCAAATAGATGTATTTTAAAAGAACCAATAATAATTACGTATTATTAATTACTTTTTTCATTTCTTTGTCATGCATATTATCGAGGCTTCTGACTAACATAATGTTGTCACCTGTTTTTAAATTACAATATTAATATATTGTCATTATAAGATCTAATGTTCTCTAAAGTCCTTTATGTAAGAATTCACTTTAAAATATATTACAATTTACATGTTCTAACAAATTTCATAACTCTTGATATGGCATATAACTCAGATGTAGTTCTGAACTTATTCTGAATACATTCTGAACTTCGGATGGGTTTGATTGTTAATTTGTATTATATTACTTCGTTAGGGCCCCATAGTAAGCGTTCAGAGATGGTTTGAAAGGGAGATATGTGAATACGAATGTTAGAAAGAGCGCGCTAATATAGGGTTTTCCAATAAGAGGTGTTATTTTATTATGAATATAAATTATTTTTTTATTTATTTTATATACATAAACACACACTTGCCACAAACTACACATCACTTCTTATCACTTATCACTTCTTTTATTTTATTATGTATATAAATTAAAAATGACAGCTTCAAAAGTAACATCTACCGAAATAGCGGACTATTCAAAATGACACCTCTTATTGGAAACCCCTATATTAAAAAACGATAATAATTAAGCGAAACTGGAGAAAATATTTAATAAAACACGACTCGTTTGAAACAGAGCAAAAATCTCTCAACAAATGCTTTAGTTAGTATTTAAAGATCCACTGTGATTTTTTTCATAACATATGAAATAACAGAACAAAACGTGTTATTAATCATTTTCGGAGTTTACTTTGCGATTTTGGGGGGATTGTGGATATGCGGGGCTTAACTTATGTTCGACATCTTCAATTTGTTCACATATCGAGCATATTGGAAAATCTCATCATTGGAAAGGCTTATTATCAAATACAATAAATATTCTTCTCATTAGTGCACGTCCTGTCCTTATCTAAAAAGAAATTTTCATTTCCAATAACGTTTTATTATTATAAAGGTGTAATGGTAATAAAATATAACTAAATAAGTTAAGCGTATATCACCGTATTACAGTTTGATAATGACTTCGAAGGTCGAAACGACATCATCTATCGTGTAACAAGCAACCCTATAATATTTATTTTTTCAAAGAAAACAAACACGCTGTGGCTTGACATTATATATTTTTTTAAATGTATGTAATCTTGAACAACTTTATTAGCATATATAGGTAGGTACACTTGTTAACTAATTTTGATTAACTCAACCTTCTTCGGGACAATATATACCTACATATATTTTTTTAACTCCACACGGAAGGCCCTGAGGAAAATAATTTCTCTCAGGGCCTAGGTCATCTTTGGGGATGCTGTGTGGAGTGTATGTGTGTGGAAATACCGCACAATTCAGAACCAAAACGTGCGCTTCTTGAAATGGCTTAAGTCGTATTTGGTGATAGAGAAGACGATTTGGCGAAGGTGTCGAAGACAAAGGAAGAAGATGGACTCCAGCCCGCTGCGAGATTCACGCTGCACACAACTCACAAGACTGGACAACCTAGACAAGACTGCAACAGGCACCTCACTACCTACATACTCCCGAGACATATAGTGCACACCCCGAGACACGTAGTGCACACTCCGAGACACATAGTGCACACTCCGAGACAAAGTGGGAGCACTCCTTGAACGGAGACAGTGGGAGCAGGGAGCTTGATGGATCATCACCGGTCACTAGGTAACGACCTGAAAGATGAGTTATCTGTTATCTCTTGTACCCAATGCCTTCCTTTGTGTCTCCACCTGACGTAATGGGTAATTAATTAGTTTCAAACAATAAATGAATAATGAAAAGTACAATCAACGATGATTGCAGACACAATAAAGGTTGGCGATATAGGCGGTGCCGGTGATACATCTATGATGATGTCTACCAAATAGCCTCCCAGCCACCACAATGCCCTCTAGGCTGGGTAGAGTGTGAGTGTAGTGTGTAGTAGATGTGTTTAGTATTTAGCTGTGTGCAGTTCATCAGCCACAACAGCCGCTGATACAGACAGAATGACATAGTGGCACAGAAAGACACTTCCAACTAGTCCTACCTACTGTCCATTATGTAGGAACTCTGTCACTCGTTTATATGAATGCAGGGTCGAATTAAAGCGTTACTGAAATATTAAACTATAAATAGCTCGGTAAGTATAAAGTCTTACACCCCTGGTCTGCCAAGAAATCTACTGTGGATTTATTAGTAGCTCACCGCAGTTGCCTAGATTTTATGTTATTTTGAACCCTGAATAATGCTCCTAGCATACTAAAATTTATTTTATCAAGAAAATAACGTAATAATATATAAAAATCACGTGAAACTGTGTTCGTACACGCTAATCTCCGAAACCGCCCAATCGATTTCAATTTTGTGAATGTGCATGGTCGGTTCCAGCTTGAAACATAGGATATTTTTGGACACGATAGGTGGCGCTGTTGTTGAGATCTAAAAAGGATTTTTTTCCAGGTAATTCATATATTTTAATGCGATTTTATGGATTTTTTCTAGGAAAAAAGGGTCGTAATTATTTTTTAAGTCGTGTAAGCTTTATATACTAATATTGGCAAAAGACAGATTGACAAAAAATATTGTTCACCAAATCGCACTACATTAAATTAATTGAATAATATATTTATCGAAAGTGTTCCACTGTGACAGACATATACTTGAAGGCAGTTTTAAGAGAATAGTACATAAACCGGTCGTATTTTTACTTATTTTCAATTATACTGAACAATAATCACAATCTGCAGAAATTATCGATATCAAATGAAACGTCAAAAAAATATATACGATGGATGTGACTTGCTCATGTATTCTATGTATTTTAAATGCATAAAATATACGACAACAGATAAAAGGCGGTCTACATAAAATGAGGTCTATATAAAATGCTGTCTACATATAGGGGTTTTCCAATAAGAGGTGTTATTTTATTATGTATATAAATTATTTTTTTATTTTTTTGATATACATAAACACACACTTGCAACAAACTACACATCACTTCTTATCACTTGTCACTTTCTTATCACTTCTTTTATTTTATTATGTATATAAATTAAAAATGACAGCTTCAAAAGTAACATCTACCGAAATGGCGGGCTATTCAAAATAACACCTCTTATTGGAAAACCCTATAGAAGGCGGTCTGTGGCAGAACAACGTCTACCCAGTCCTACTAGTATATATTTTTTATTAGCTCCACACGGAAGTATCAGGTCATATTTGGGGAAAAAAGGAGGGAAAGTTCTGGGAAGGAAAATGTAAGATCGGTGGGTAGGAATCTGGGGTCAATGTATCCATATTTAAAGAGCCGCACAAGACAATGAAGAATGGAAGAGGAGATTAGATGAAATTGCTGCAAACCAATCCCAGGATTGAAACCAGAGAGAGAGAGAGTATCCAGGAGTGAAGGACGTGGTCAAAGGGTCTCCTCAGCCAGTCTCTCCCGATCCGAACCGCCACGCAGTAAGACCTAGACAAACCTCACCCCATGAACCAAATAGTGTCAAATTTGAATTGTTGAGCGGGCCTGTCAAACTAACGCATACAGGTACACACTATTCGCACGAGTTTAATCAATGAATACTATTATAATTCGAACTATTCGCACTAATACCAAACAACACCAAAACCAACACTAGCTCGTTTGTCAAAATAATTATTTGCACGCTTCAAAGTACACGCACAAATCAGGGCGCATGCGCTAAATCTGATCTATTCTACTCTGTAATATGTCGTCTACTCTAGTGACAATGAATCCATTGGACGTTTATTGGAAACGGTAACAGGGTTGCCAAAAATATAGATACACCGATAGGAAACTTACCCAAATAAAAGTAAATTAAATAGATACTAAAAGTTAATTTAAATTAATACAGGCGTGCCTTGTCCGTAGTAGGTCGTAACATACTTATATACATAATCACACACACTCACACATAAACACTACATACGTCGCTCGGTAATTACTAAATATAAATACCACTTATGAAACATTACAAGGAAATATATCGCAGGTACCTAGAAATGTTTAATATCTGTAAATTGTTTCATCGCTGAAATCAATCTATTGTTTTGTCTTTTTATAGTATAAAATTTAAAAAATAAATGAGAAAAGAGGATGGTTTTTAGTCATTTAGATGTCTTTTGTCAAGTGTGCAAAATTTCACCAATCTCTGAATAAAACTGAAGATTAACTATTTTTTAATTATTTTTAAAAAGAAAGACAAACATTCCCGGGTTACGAGTAACCTGACAATATTTGAAAATCTCCTACTACCACCACAGTAAGCTAAAAATGTTGCTTGTGTTGTGATAGAGGACTTAGCCAGCCGAGGAATTGAACACACTACGCCTGGGTTGGACCCAAACGCGATGTCAACTCAGCCACCGACCGGTTCAATAAAGATTTATATATTATTTATTTATTTAGCTCTCCGGTGAGACCCGAGATTTCTCTACTAACTGGGTAATTGAAATGTTCAATTCATATCATGTATAATAAAAATTATCCTGTATTTACTTTATTTATACAAAATAAAATATATACTATATAAAAAAAAAATAATTAAAAATACAATATCACGCCGCCTGGAACACTCTTCATTATACAGCGCCCTTGAGGTGATTTCTCACGAAAACGGCGCTATATAAATTAGCCAAATATTATTTTATTATTATTTATTATATAGAACATTAAATTTTAAAAAATTGAAGCAGAAATTTAAAAAATTATCCACACAGGACATTATAAAACGATATAGGTACCGAGTAAAAATAGTTATTTCATGTGACTCACGCGTCCGTGTCACCTCCAATTATCGGAAATTTCGTAAGGTGAAAGGAAATGACAGCTCGGAAGGAGAAATGAAAGAGGAAGTTGGGAAATTACGAGTAACTGATTTACAGATCTAACGCCATTTCAAGAACAAAATCTTATTCAAATTGATTGATTGTCTCTCACCAGGACTATACTCGTCACTAAAGTTTGTTCCTCGGTGATGATATCAAGGACATTACTGTTTTAAGTGTACACCTAAATATGCACCAATACACACAATCCTAAATATGTGCGTTCGCGTCAAGTATAATGCCTGAATTACACATGCCGAGTGCTCGGGCGAATAAAACAATATTTTTTCTCGCTGTCCTGAAACGCGAAACTATGTTGACAGCACTTTAAACTAATCTCAATGAACTGACTCGCTCACTGTCTCTTCTACACGTGATCTCTACTCTCCAATAAGTTGCTCGGCCGAGTAACAAAGCGAGTGACTCGACCGAGCACTCGGCAGGTGTAATTCGGCCTTAATTGCGCGACCGTTAACGATTCTCGTACGATAGAAATAACAAATGAGTTACAATTATTTATAAATTATAAAACCATTGCCTTTTCTCTATTCCAAAAAAAACTGTAGGTAAATACAGTCAGAGAGGGTCAAAACACACCTCCAGCCAACAAGGGTAAAATGTAAATTTGTTCAGTAAATCTTTTCTTTACGTTAGCTCCACACAGGAAGTCCTGAGAAAAATATTTTTCTAAGGGCCTATGTCATCTTTGGGGATGCTGAATGGAGTTTTTTTTTAAGGAAATGAAGGATTGGAAGTTCTGGGAAGAAAAAGGTACTGATGGTATATGGGAATCTGGAGGTCACTGTGTCAAGGAGTGACGGACGTATAGATCCATCACTGCCATTGCGGTGCAAGGCGATGGGTCGAGATAATCCGGCTGGAGAGGTCAAAAGGTCTTCCTCAACCGTTCTCTCCCGATCCGGCCCGCCATGCAATAGTAGGTGGGCAGACGCATCCGCCGCCAAGACATGGGAAAACCTCACCCCACGAACCCGGGCCTCCCTGCTAAGTAACCAAACTTAGCGAACCACTTGGGGTGACCAGTGGCCGAGGTGATATCTACCTGCATCGTGAATCGTTGCTTCACTTATTTGCACAACCCTGTTACAAATTATTTATTTTCTATTCATCTACTGATATTTATTATAATGATGCGAGTCTAAACTAGTGAATAACAAATTTGTCTACGTAAATTGTGTATAACTTAGGTACAGTTAGGACGGGTTGTTTCGGAGAATTTGAACAATTCATCAAATTTCAACGTTCATTTACGGGTTCTGTGAAAGTCCTATTCAAATTCTGTTATTATATCATTATAGGCTAGTTGCTTGACAGAACTGAAATAAAAACAGAACTTAAAAATATCTTTCACAGAACTTTAAAATTAACTTTGAAATTTGAAGAATTGTTCAAGTTCTCCGAAACAACCCGTCCTTAGTATCGGCAGACAAATCACACACACATCACCGTTACGGTACCCAAGGCCTATCTGACCTGTAATAGTCTGTTAAAAACGGGACAGCGGGCCATTTCCTAATAAAATGTCAGCATTATCCGAATATATCGAAACACGTGTTCATGCACTTGCATTTGCCCTGTTAATATATTATGATGAAATTCGAAAATAATAAATTTTATATATTTGCAATATTTTATATCAGTAAGTTTTCTCCGCGTAGGCGCTGATCAGATCTCTAAATGTGCGATCTCCGATTCCAAAGAAAACTGTTTTATTTATTAATGGACCGTTTCCAATTACAGAACGTTACATATTATACGATAAATGTTTCAATATAGGAGATTAAAAAAATACAGCTATGACAAAAATAGGGCACAAAAACAATGAAGATAATGTCGAGTGAAGACAGGAACAAGGCCACATCAATACTAAATATTACTCGCGTAATGACTGACGAAAATCAAGACTTACACCAAAAAATTAAAGGCCCTGACTTGAGTTGACAAGTATGGCCAGCATCATCTGGTCATTGGTGATTGGTATCCATAATTTGTGAAGTGTTGATTGAGGAAAAGCAATTTATTAGTCTACGGGAAGAAATATTGATAGGGATGAGTTGCCACAAATTAGGAAAGTCAATCATACTGTTAAGGCGAAGCTTAATGCCAAATCACTATTTTGATTAATGTTTATAACGAGTTGGTGTACATTATGAAAACCAAAAAATATTCTTTAGTTAAATTGAAGGTTTTCCTATCGCTTCGCTTGAGTAGAATACAAATAAAGAAATAAATTACTCAATAAAAAATATAAATGCAAACTACTACAAAAAATATTTTTTCAATAGAAATGTATGAACGCGTAAAGGAAACAACTTTCAAAATACAGTTTTATAGCTAAGATTATCTGCGACAGTTTCACTTGATTAACTTTTTTGCTTTCTTATAAAATTATTTACAAAATAAGTAAAAACCAGATTTTTGCTTGAAATCGAACGTTTCTAGATTCCATTTGCCAAGCGATTTTAATGCCTATTACCTACGATATAAGCAAGAATATACACATTTTTGGGTTGTAGCTTCCTCTTAATAATTTCGATGCAGAATACTAATACTGATGTCGAAAGTTTGCATATAATAACCTCACGACCCTAAGACCCAACAAAATTTATTATTGCTCAAGAAAGCTTAAAAGTTAAAATCTACATCAAATTTCGAGTCGATTTTGTTAAATAACTTTATTGATTTGAGCTTTCGTTTTCGAGTATATCAAGCCCAAATTTGCATTTTTATAATGCTAGGCCGTTAATATCAGCTGTTGAATGTCTTAAGCTGCGTCGAAGCATAGAACTGACTTGAAAAGTTTTTTTAACGAGATGCTCAAAAAAATAAGTTTTTTGTGTACTGTGTGTGATGCACGCGGGTAACTGGTGTGTTACCCGCGTGTACTACGAGTTTACAGAAACCGTGAATAAAAAAATTTATCCTGAACATGTGAAAATTTGAATCTTGAATCTGAAATAATTAATGAGTAAAATATTCTGATAATTTATGTTTTCGTAATGTTGATAAATTTCATGATAATATTGGTCATAAGTCTACGAATGAAATACTAAGCACGGGTTATTTCAGAGTATTTGAACAGTTCTTCAAATTTCAAAATTAATTTTCAATTTTTGTGAAGGATCTATTATTATTTCAGTTCTGTAAAGAAACTAGCCTATAATGATATAATAACAGAACTTGAATAGGACTTTTACAGAACCCGAAAACGAATGTTGAAAATTGATGAACTGTTCAAATTCTGTGAAACTTACCCGCGAAAAAAGAGTAGGTAATTTATGAAATCTTACGATGAAGGTTCATTCAATAGTCGAGTAGTTGGCCGAAATATTATATATTTTTAATATGACTTAGGTATTACACAGGGTGTCCGGGGGTTAAGTGTTTTTACCTAAAGAGTATTATTATTGATTATTGAAGTATTATTATGATTATTGGAATTTCGAAGAAGTTATTTACCTTTTGTAATTCTAAAATCATGTAGAATCACCCCACCCCCCCCCCCCCACCCGAAGTTAGCCAAGACAATTTTGTGATGTTTTTATTTAATGAAAAGGTTTGCGATATAATTTAAATCATTGTTTACCACTTCTGATACCCCCTCCAATTGTGTATAATAATATTAATAGACTGAAATCGGTAACGGTCAACGAATGAAAAAATAATTAAATTGTTTCAACATAATATAATACTGGAATTCCAGCACTAATTATTATCTGTATCAAAAATATAAGATGAAGGTGTTTTAAAATTAAATATCTCTCGTATGACTGGCGATAACACAAAGAACTTGAATAGAACTTTCACAGAAATTGAATTTTAACTTGGAAATTTGATGAATTGTTGAAATTGTGTGAATCATGCTAAGAATAAGAAATAATAATATTTAATTTATTACATTTTTATTGGACAAGTGGAGAGATAAACCCATAGAAATGTCTTGTGTGCGTCTCTGTGTGCCTGACGTGTGACCAATTTTATCTTACTTCGGGTGAAATTGATTAAATTTTTTAAGTATCGTAATTCTTTATTCCAACAGGTTTATCAATATCGTTGGATCCTGTGGGGCCTAGGAGTTGAAATGTCTAATGTATTCAAAGTGGCGTTATCAATTTTCTATCGAATGGGTATAAATCACTCTTCGGGAGATTATCAGTACAGTGAAATGAACAGATTTGAGGCAGACGGTATTTCATGCTGACAAAAATAAATAAACAATGATAATATATATGATAGCAAAAAAATATACAGGGTGTTTGTTAAGAGCTTGATTTACTTTGACCAGTGTTTTCTGGGGTCATTTGAAGTAAAAAATTTAGAAGACTTTTTTTCAGCTAAAAACATTTAAAATGTCAGTATGCATTAGACAGTTGTGGTAGGGGTGGGCGGTTATTTGGCCAGTGACGACAGGTGTAAGATATTTTTATTTTTGAAAAAAAAATTCACTGGAGAAAAACATTTTTTTTCAAAATGACGAATTATATTTTGCAGCAAGAACCCCAAGCCAGTGCGACAATGGCTTCCCCAATATTGCGGGGTTAAGGATTATAGGAGACAAGAAAGAGAAAGGTTAATGGCCTGGTTTCAACCTACAAGTATAGATTTTAGTTAGTTATTTAGTTAGTTATTTATTAAGTTAAAAGAAATACATATACAAAATGAAAACAAACACTTAGTGTTAAACCACTTTATTTTGATGTATATTCGTCGACCGGTTTCGATTGGACTCAATCTTCATCAGGACAATAATATATTTGGGACAGTATTATAGGGCAGTATTATAGGACAGTATTATATTTTATTGTCCTGATGAAGATTGAGTCCAATCGAAACCGGTCGACGAATATACATCAAAATAAAGTGGTTTAAAACTAAGTGTTTGTTTTCATTTTGTATAATGTCAAGCCACAAAGTGTTTGCTTTCTTCGATAATAGAAATACATATTTCGCTTTGTTAACTTAAGTGTACATTGATTAAAACAAAAATAATATATATATTAATAATTATGGTTTACTACATATTATAGATATTATATTATTTAAGATATTATAGGAACTGAATCAAAACCCTGTACCCTGAAAATTTTCTAATATTCTTTAGAATTCCATGACACAATCACGATATCCCATTATAAAAATTTTCCAAGAAAATTTCTCGAAATTATTATGAAAATATCCGGTGTTTATTACCTGTACACGCGAAGAAAAATGAGTATTGCTGATCCTCTCTTCAAATCATTGGTAATCCGGTTAAAAACGGGATTGCAGGCCTAAAAGAATGAATAAGCCAGGTATCTTGATGAACTTTTAGTAAATTACGAATATATATATTATCAAGATGTTGAAACACGTGTTCATGAAAATTCGAATATTTTCGCATTTCGTCATGATACATTAAATTCAAATTAAAGATCCCACAATCCTGAAAATACCCACTACCCCAACATATTTCCGTTGTCCTTAAATTTTCCCGGAAAATACCAATTTTTCAAAATATTTTTGCATTTACTTCATAGCGCCCTATATTATATCCGTCAGGGTCTATATCATCTTTGGGGATGCTGTGCGCAAATTGAATACTTATAATTCCGACGTTTACTCTAAATTAAGACACAAAACCGATGATCACTAATATTCTGACAATTCATAATATGAACCCACTGGAGTGAACCAAACGATAAAGTGGACGAACTTTTTTAAAAATTTAATGGTCGATTTTTATAATGAAACTGGATTAGTATTTTTAAAAAGCATGAATGTTTTTTGTGCGTACATAAAGTAACAGAAAAAAATGAATCAAGTAAGCGATGAATATTTAATTTTAGCTTTTATGGGCTCGTATTATTATAAGGTTTCCTTACAAAAGCCATACATTAATATTAATTAATTCGCTGATACCCTTAAAAAAATCCCCACGCATCTTGTTTGCCCCAGGGGGTTGGGGTTGGGGGGTTGGAACCACCCGCCAAACAAGTTACAAAGTTGAAAAGTTTTCCAATTTTCAATTGTCCAAAATAATTTGATAGCGTGGGTAAAAAACAACGTCCTTTTTTCCCCAGTACCCACACACAATTTTACAATTCAGACTATCCACATTTTTCAGGTTTTCAATATTTAGCATTAGGAGAGGCCTCAAAGCTCTGATAGACGGAGACGAAAGGCGGATAATTCGGAGAGTAAATAAATAAATAATAAATTATGCTAAATTAATCTAAATGATCCGCGGAGCACAGGTCCCTGCTACCTACTTGTCTACCTGTCCATCTGCCTAGCTGCCAATTTCCTAAACACTAAACATGAATACATTATATTTATTCAGCATTTATTCGGGGGGAGTTAGTCAAATCGGTCAGAGGCAGTGGCGGCTCGTGACTTATGGGTGCACAAGAGTGCTAATATTACAAAAAATGGCATTATTGTAGATGTTGTAGATGAAAACGATTTTTTATTTTTTTTTGGTAATTCATATTTTTTTATTCAGATTTTCAGGAAATCCATGCGGCGCATGGCCAAACTGAAATTTCTTGAAAATCTTCATACAAAAAATTTAATTTTCGTATCTCATTCCAGGGCAGAGATAATGCGCAAATTCTTCTTCGGGCGTCCCCGACTATTATGCCCTTCTACCATATTGTTAGTATTATAAAAGTACATTGTTTCGACTTTAATTCAACTCCGTATCTCATTCCATTGCAATAAATCACGACTAAAGTCTTCCTCGGGCGTTCCTGACTTGTCCCGTCACTCATACCAGTCTCTAACACTCCTGGCACTAATGGTAACAAACTTAGAAATTTTCAGTTAAATCGGTCCAGTAGTTTTTGAGACTATATGGGACAAACAAACAACATTCACTTATATATGTTCATCTTTTCCGATTTTATTTCCGGGTTAAATCTTCCCCATAGGAAAAACTAAACCCTTCCACACACTTTTCCACAAATGATGATCTAGTCAATCAACATTATGCAACTGCATTATATAAGCAAAATAAATACAAAACAATACAAGAACAACACGTCAACTTACCAGAGATCAAATGGGAAAATAATTCACCGACTCCAGATATTTTCGTATCAGAGGGTTCGGCTCGGTAGAACTCCTAACAGGGCATACAAATCCTACTGATCCTTCAACATAAATATTTCAAAAATCTTTCGTTTTCCTACATGTATTTAAAATGACTGATTTTTGCATTTTTATATATATAAATTTTTAGATAGATCTCATACGCCTAAATTTTTAATGAGAGAGCTAGGTATAGGTAATGCCAGTAGCCGAAATAACGAATGGTAATATTTTTATAGTCTGAGAATACCAAAAACTTTTTATCTCATTTCCTAAATCTTTGTATTTTTTCATTAGCAGATTTTGAATATTACAGGAATTTGGAATAGCGACATCAATGATATAAGTTATTTTTTAAATTTTGTCGTGTAAAACTATATCGGGTCTATTGTGACTAATCGTTCGGTCTGTTTAGTTGTATAGTTTTATCATAATATTATTTATTTTATCATAGTTTTATATTTTAATTTCTACTTCCGATTTTGTTGTCCGGGTTAAATCTTCCCCATAGGGAAAACTAAACCCTTCCACTCACTTTTCCAAAAATGATCAGCTAGTCAATCAACACTATGCAAGTGCATTATATAAGTAAAATAAATACAAAACAATACAAGAACAACAACACGTCAACTCACCAGAGATCAAATGGAAAAAAAAATTTTCACCTTAAATTTCACCTTTCATTATTACATTTTTATTATTTATTGAATTTTCTTTTAATTAATATAGCTCCGACAACCACTTTGAATCTATCAATTGGTGCTCTTCGGCAGCGCATTATAATATTGTATTTCTTTGTATAATAAACTATTTTATAGGTTATTTTTTATTGTATGTATAAATATCATCGCGTTTCAGTTTTAGCCAAATTAGTTCCTAAACATTTTTGCTAGTTTTGAAAATCTATTTCGCCTAAGTATTATTCTCATTGCTCTAAGTTGGAGAATTTGCAACTTATTTTGTTCTCTGTCGTTACAAAAAAAAAATAATCATTAAGTGACAGACCACCATGTTTAGTAATCAGACCTGAATAGCCAGATACTTAACCAAACCTAACCCACCCAACCTTCTTTTTCTCCCACTAGTCCTTTGAGCCTCACGACATTCCGCAAATATTGGGGATGCCATAGTTCCACTCGCTCCGGGCAGTTGGAACACTTGTGGAGCATTTACACAAAAGAATGAGGAAGGGCATAAAGCTGAAAGATTTTATTAAATATTTATAAATTATTTTCATTATTTCAAATTTACTAGCCATTGGGTGTGCATAAATTTAGTAGACAGTAGAAGTATAGAGAAAAAATGCGAGGAGAATCATCTCAAGTAACTTTGCCAAGAGAGGCTAGAGCAATTAAGATACCAGACACCAGACAGACACACCCGAGGAGGGTGTATCTAAGTTAAAATCTAACCAAATGATAGATGGATAATTTCAGAAATAGTAAATTAAATAAATTACTGTAACCATGTAAAATTAGGTATATAAACAAATTCATTATTTGCAACTTCTTTTTCCCGGGAAAAGCGGCACGATCAAGTCGAGTCAGTGACCGCGAAGTCAGCAATACTTGCAACGGAAAAACGCATTACGTCAGAAATTGACAATGACACATCAATTAATAAAGGAATAAAAAATTGTACAGATTTTTAAAGGTGGCTGCAGCTCGAATTTGGAAAATGGCATCACTAAAAAGCAACGCAACGAACTTTTGTAATTTGTCTTTCTTCGCAAAAATAGACACTTTGAGAAGCGTTTTCATAATATATCAGTTTTGTCTCATTAGAATAGCAACAAGGTTTTTTATTATTCACTTCACATCATTATAATATATATATTATAATTGCAAGATTTGTGAAGCTGAACGTATTTGTAAAATATACGACTCGTGATCGTTGTTTATTCATTTTTCACCAGATTCAATCAGAAATTTACTTTATAATGAACACTGTAAAAAATTTAAGCAAAAGAAATACGTATTTCAAATACAGAATTATTAATAATTATAGATAGGTACCTACCTACTCCATCTCTTATCCAAATTCCCATAATTAGTAGCAATTTTGAAAATTAAAGTAAATTTAGATTCATTGAACGTGAATAATTTTACGCAGGAATATTTAACTCATCGAAAACCGAAATTAGTATTATTTATAATATCACTAACAGGAATGGTAGTCCCAATAGATTATCGTACCGGAGTAGGGTTCCGGATTGCTTCGGTTAAATTCGAGCAACGTAACAAATAATTTTGAATTTTTTCATTTTTTTTGGTTTGTCGTATAAGATCTATATAATATGCCTTCTGCTTTGTAGAATTGTTACAACGGCATAGATTATCACATTTCACTTGGTTATTTATAAAGTAATGTTCAAACAGCTTCCTACGTATTTTAACGCCATGTGTAAGAACGACTTCCAACTTTCACCGCAAGTCTGCGAACTACAAACTTACTTGGTTTCTGATTTGACACCTGGACAAGATAAAACATGCTCAAGTTTTTTAAAAATATATAAAAAAAGATATAAATTAAGTTGCACATAATAAGTAAAAATCAAAAAATATATATATAATGGAGTATTAATAAATTTATAATAATAATGGAAAATTAACCTTCACACCTGTCACCTGTCTATTTTTTATTATTTATTTAAACAGCACAAAAAAAACGTAAATCATTTTTAAATATATTCATTTGAATTTCACTTTAGTTTTGGGGAATGAATGCAAATCTTGGAAATAATAACTTACTTCCCGACATCCGATCGAGCTGAAACTCTGCAGATTGAATCATTATCGATGACAATGCATTCTATCAGCTTTTGGGGGCAACAATATACACCCACGCCAACATATAAGAAATTCCTGACAGATTAAAAACAGTGACACAGAAAATATTTATTTGCAATTTATTGAAATTCTGATATTATTTTGTGGTTTTATCCCATAAAAGTGGAAAAGATAAGTATATTAGTAGATACAAATACTAATAAGTAGATATTTTGAAAGAAAAAAGAAACAAAGATTCTTTGAAACAAAGTTTTAAGAAACTAATTTGTTTTCAGCTGATCAGACTGTCAGATACTTGAAATCGATATAATGCACAAACATAAAAATATAAAATATTCCACCAGTAAAGATTAACAATACAAACACAATTATTAAATAAAGATCTAAGAAAGAAGCCTACCTCTTTTCTGCTGATGTTAAAATCTCCACGACCGCAGCACTGATGCGAATAATGTTGCACTTTGTAAAATCACTAAAAACACTGCGATTCCAAAACCAGTTACAAAAAGTGTCTATTAAAGGTGAAGTTAGCTAGAGAATTTGCAAGTATTGCAATGACTTGTGGAAGTCACGAGTTCACTCCCCGGGGCCGGCGACTCGACTGAGCGTGGAGAGAGTTGCATCCCCACTCTCCGCTTTCCTCGCTCTCTCTCGCTCTCTCTTTCTCCATCTGCAGGGCGACCGCCACTTCTTCTGCCTTCCACTTCCACCTCCACACAATCCCATCCCCCCACGGACTGTACAATACGGATCTGCCCCGTCGCCCTTTTTAGGTTTTTGTACAAAAAAGCATCATTCATGTACAGAAGTTAACTATAATATAGTTAAAATGTGCACATTTATGAAACAAATGATTCCGATAGCAATTTAAAAAAAAATGATACTTTAACGATTTTTTTATTAATTATTTTAATATGAAATGACAAAAAACTGAGGTGATAAAAACGTTTGTAATACATTAGTCTAATACAATAAGGATGTTTAAATATATTTTTTCGATATCACTAATTTATTTTACAAAAAACGTAAAGTGTGTCATTTTTTTATGTTTACATACATAATTTAAATAATTCAAAAACATTTTTCAGTTTTCGTATACGTTCAGAAATATTCCATTTATTTGGATTTCATTGCAAAGCGGATTAATACTGAGGAGTTAAGGTGTCCGATATAACTGAAACTGTCTAGGTACCTATTAAAATATGTTTGGGTAGGATTTAAGAATTTTCGATTCCGCTTCGGATATTATCTATTTCATCGCAACCTAAAAAAATAAAAAAATATAGGATAATCTCTCTGTTTTAATAACCCCTTATTAAAAAAGGCGCTATACAAATCATTCAAATATAATAATTATTATTTTCACTAACCCGATGAAAAAACTAGAAACATCTCTAAAGTATTTAAATAATAAAAAAAAACGAATTCGCGAAGTTAGTTAATATAAAGCGAAAACGTTCCGTTTTATATCTAATTTACTATATCTAGTACCTACTATGCACTATTACCAATGAATATGTTTTAAATTTTACACAACTGATAAACAACCATTAATGTAAGGTAAATGATGGTTATTATCAGCAGTGTAAAATTTGAAACACGTTTATTAGCAAGGGTGTAACTAAATAATATTTTTGGTATTGTGTATATTACTAGAATGGCTGATAATGGTGATCAATAATTACTTATTAAAGTAGAATACATATCAAGGTAAGCAATAGGTTCTGTATTGAGTTTTTTTTTAATGAGAATACCTCACAAGAGTCTGGAGCCAGTGAAACTATGGCCTCCCCATTTGGAGTGTGTAGTGAGGCTGAAGGTAGTGGATGAAGAAGGAGATGGAGAAGAGGAAGGTGGGAAAGTAAGTGGCTATTTATCAAGTCAACAAACACGGCTAAAGCCATTTCAAGTAACGTTTCAATTCTGAATGGTGGTTTTACACTAGGGCGATACTAAGAGTTTTTTTTTTTTTTTTTTTTGTTTATAGTGTCTCCTCACAAGAGTCCCAACTGCTCCCGTCTGGAGCCAGTGAGACTATGGCATCCCCAATTGGGGGATGTTGTGAGGCTGAAGGTAAGTGGGGAAGGGAAAGAGGAAGGTGGGGAAGTATCTTCCACACTGGAACATGCCATAAATGATTGTGAAATAAATTAAATTAAGCAAATAGAATTTACAGGAATATAGTGACCTCCGGACTGCTAGTCGAAAGCCTTACCCCTCGTCACGGAGGCCGTCTTTTTGTTCTTTGATTAATTTTAAAAAAACGAGATACCAAGATTTTTTCCAAGAGCATTTCCTAACAAAATATTAATCATTCAGAATATTTCTGAACACGTATTCACGCAAGTGGCCTTGTCCGAGTAAATATAATGGACGAGATGCGACAATATTATTATTTGTAAGAACACGTGTTCCGACTTCCTCATAACATATTCGTACTTTACTGATAGTTTGTAATGAAATTTGTCAAATTATTCGTTATAGGCCTCCAGTCCAGTCCCGTTTTTGAAATGAAAGTCTAAGGACGGGTTGTTTCGGAGAATTTGAACAATTCATCAAATTTCAACGTTCATTTTCGGGTTCTGTGAAAGTCCTATTCAAGTTCTGTTATTATATTATTGTAGGCTAGTTGCTTGACAAAACTGAAATAAAAACAGAACTTGAAAAAATCTTTCACAGAACTTTAAAATAGTAAAAATGTTGTTTAAAACATTTTTTTTTTAAATTTTGAAATTGTTTCTTGCTTCATTTTTTTTTTTTTTTTTAATTAATAAAAAAAAGATACACGAATTACATTACACAATTGTAATAAAGTTTTTAATTACATAATATAATATAAGTATTTGATGTACCCACATAAATAAGCAGGGCTTGTGTGTATCCACTTATCATTATAATTAAACTCAAGGAATTATTAAATTTATTAACTATTTAATATAATTGAGGCGTGATTTATTTAATCACATAAGATTGATAAAAATGCCGTTAGATATTTAAAAAAAAACAGCGTGTACAGATTATCCTATTATTATTATCAATTGATTTGTTCATAATAATCGAATCTTATCTGAATCCATTTAGATTCCTTCTGTAGTTACAACTTGTCCCTGCGTCGTTTTCTTCGTGGGAATAATGAAAGGGAACAATGATAAGACGCAACGTACATCTAAATTTCATTGCCAACATGTATACCAGACAAGAATCCCAACTGCACGGAGACCATGTTTTCCATGGAGTACGTGGAAAGGAAACGAGATAGGGAAGAGGAAGTTTGGGAGGTACCTGGCTAAACAGATTTGATCACCAAACATTGCTAAAGCCATTTCAAGCAATACTTTGAATGAACTTCGGAAGGTGATTCTCTACATGATGGTAGAAGTAAAAAAAAAATCCGTAATTTCAACGTCCAACGTATTTTTGGTACAAAAGTTGAATTGTTTGAATGTGAAAAAATAATATTCTGCTATGGAAAAATATTTTTGTATGGGGAAAAACAACGGAATTTCGAAAAAAAATTAATTATCTTTTTTACTTCTACCATCATGTAGAATAACGTCCAGAAGTTTATGCACTTTATTCCTGGACACCCTGTAAAAATAAATGTGTTTGTGGCGGGCGGTGTGAATTCGATTTTTATAAAAAAATCTACAGCTTTTGAGAATGATGAAATTTTGCACACTTGACCTTCAAAACAACAGTAAGGCTACTGTCTACGTGAGATTTCGGAAAACAACCCCCCATCCTTTTTCCATTCCTCAGTAGAATTTTGATACTTCTTGATGTAATTTTGCACACTTGACGTTTAAATTAAGAGTAAAATTACTGTCTACATCTGATTTTGAACGGGGAACTTCAGCTAGTAATACTGGGTTCATTATGCATTAGGCCACTCATTCTACAATAAGATTGGTTGGGGAGGAACATATAAAACTGAAAATAATCCAAAAAAGACTCATTAAAATAATTCTAAAAAAAACCATCAGATTATTCAACTCGTAAATTATTCAACGAATTTAGAGTTGTACAATTTAATAGAATCTATCAAAAATGCATTACTTCATATACACAAAGATAAAATAATAATATAGTCACTGAGCATCAGACCGAGAAAACCACGGGACAAATAAAAATCCCAAATCTCAATACAACAACGGCACAACACTATTACACATTACACATACTCAGCAAAGAAATATTCAAGCTGAAAAATAAACCAGCATATAAAATGGATTTGTGCATTATGCTATTTTAAAATTATTATTTATATCTGTTATTCAGCACTTGTATGGTAGTATTCCCCAAATTATTTAAGGTAATACAACTCATGATAATACTCCTTCCCTAAACACGAGTTATTTTCAATTGTAGAGGTATTAATTATCATCAATAAAAATATATTATATATTTACCCTGAGTTAAAAAAAAAAAACAAATAGGTACTATAAGTACAAGTAAATTTGTTTTTCGAAAAACCTTCCCAGTCTTCCCACCCATCTGCTAAGGACATTATTTAAACTAAATTGGTCCTGTAAAACAACTACATATTGAGAATAAAATTTTTTCCAATCGAATAATTACAAGGACAGTTATTCATTGCGACAGGAATTATTGCTTCTAACACTCAATTTTATGCATATGACAACTCCCATGAGCAGGTGGCGGATGAAAATAACTCAGTATATTTATGGCAAATAATATTTATAGATTCAAGTCACACGTTTGGTGACCTAGCAGGGGGGGGCGGGTTTATAGGGTTAGGTTTTGACCAGATCTTTGCGACCCCGAGATTCATACACACCTCTCAACTTCCCTTCCTTAAAAACTATACAATGTGTGGAGTTAAGGCGATGCCATACGTAGTAATTCAAAATCAAATCATGTCTTTTTGGTTTGAAAATTTGGTCGCCTAGAAATGTTTCAGATGCTTTAATTAAATACTGCGAGTGGAATACATCATGGCCTTTGAAATAATCGAGTATTTTTTAGATAAGTCTTTTTATAAGCCCAGAAAAAAATAATGTAAAGGCCTATGAAAACTGCTTTAAAGTTCCAAATCTCCTACTTACGAACCCATTTTCGGTTATGATTTTATTGTATAATGTGGCAAATTAAGTTATTTATAAAATTATCGAAAAAAAATTAAATATTTATGCCTGAACATCCACAAAATAAAATAATAGGCACTTTTGGCCATGTTTTTTTCTTGCATAAATCAAAACAGGCGGATGGTGTTAAGCGGGAATTTAAACCTTATCGCCATCTACGTAAGGGTTGTTATTGATAGCGGCTCAATTTAAAATACTACACGACGTAGTGCATCGCCTTAATGTAAAAAAGACAAAAAAGCGGATACTGAATATTGTAAGATGAGTTAGATAAGTAAAGGTTAAACACCTAAATATATTTTTTAATAATATTTGAGATTTTTTTTTTGCACAGAAAGAATATAGATATAAGAATAAACTAAACAAAATTACAACCATTTAACGCAAGACACCTAAATATTATTAAGTAAAAATAGTAGGGTATCACGGTTCATACCTACCCACGTAAACACAAGTTAGCACAGCAGGCCAAACTTTTGTTTCTCACGAAGTGAAAAAAAAAATCAACCACCAGTCCTAACCCCAACGCGATTGTTACGTCACTGAACCGATGAACTATAATAAGACATTTATTCAAATCAAAAATCCGCATTGCAAAACAGTAGACGGCGAGGATTGAACGCTGCACAAAACTTTTGGCAAAAAATTTCTTCCCCGTGAAACACTTCCGTCGGTAAAATCGACATAACCTCACAATTAAACACGAAAAAGTCTGCTTTCATTAAAGGTGCAATAAATTATTGGTGCTTTAAAAGACACAGTAGATAAACACAGAACACAACACTTCTAGGCGACTAAAAATATTATAAATTTTTTCGTATGCACTCGTTCCAACTTCAAATTCCAAATTGCCACTCAAAAAGAAGAAGAATTGTGATAGTGCGTCTCTTTCCCCCGCAGGAGGGGCGATGCCTCTCTGTCTCAGGAATTCCGCCTGGGCCTGTATGCACATCCCACATGGCGGCGCGGCCGATGCGAGACTGACTTTATTAACACACTTCGCAAAAAAAAAAAACAAAACTCAAAAAATTAGAAGCGACTACGGAAATAAATAACTTAATAAAAAAAATTGCTTCTTATTACCAATCAGTTATCAAAACGTTTCTAAATTCGTAGCAAAAAATCTGGTTGGAAACAAGTTTGGTTCGAGTCAGATCAAATAAGAACTGTTTTCATTCTATTTTGCGCAATGAAGTACCCAAACCTGTAATAATATAATTCTAATAAGAAGTTTTACAAAAACTTAGTTCAATTAGCCCCCAACGCTCTAAGGGTAGACTGAAAAAAAAAAATAATCAGCTATTTCATAGATGGCGCTAATTTAATAAATTCAGGAAATAACACCTTTTGCAAGTTATGCTTTAAAATATAAAGGTGCATGATTTGTTTGCGAGTGTAAATACGCAATATGAACAAATAGTTTTGTCCGTTTGCAAACTCAATTCTTCCAAGAAAGGTATACAAAAACAATATTGTACAGCAAAAATTGTAATCCGGATTATCGTGTTCTAATAGTGGAACTAGTTTCAACGAGTCATAAGAACACAATAGCGCCTCATAGAAGAATATGGCACATTAATATAAACATGTAGGTAGGTACCCAAGTTTTATTTATTGATACATTAGATTTTTTTAAATAAAATATTATTTGGTAATGTGAGCCTCACTTTGTGCTTTGATAAGTAAAAATATGGTTATTTTTATAAAGCCTCATTACCTACTTAATAGAATATAATATCAAAATGATTCGGTAAAACACGGAGTATCGTTTAAAGTTATTTCTGGTTTGGTAAAGTACCTTTGTAGTGATATTTAATAAGCTTTATGTAAATCTCAATCTCTATGTAAAATACAACACCAATATACATCACAATCGTGCACGTATAATTTTATATAACATCCTATTTTATGGTATTGAGATGAGTGGAGAATTTTACTATCTCTAACAGCAATTCCCAATTGGTTATTAAGATTAAAAAGTATGTACTAACACATATTTTTTAATAATAAAAAAACCCAATGGCTTTGAGATGACTTGTATAGATATTATTCATAGGATTGAGAGAGGTCGTACGTACGACATCGACGATCAACCTAAATTGCTGACATTTAAATCTATTTACACATATCTTGTATAAAACGAAAAAGACCTAAAATACTAGAATTATGACATCACGTACGACCTCTATCTGCGACTATTATATAGATTATCTAATTTACAATACTGTTACAACACCTTTAAAAAACATGTTGGAAACAATAAAATTATAATGCTAGAAAGATAGGGTATAGATTAAGATACCCCAGATTAAATTATTACGAAGGCTGAAGAAATGCAATAGATTACTAGTTCCTGTACAAGTTTATTTTACCATCCAGAAATAAGAGTCCCTGATATAGCCTCATCAAAACTTCATGACCCTGAGAGAAAAAAAAATTAAATTAATTAAGAGAAAATAATTTAAAACCATTTAAGGGGCATGGGCAGTAAGCATGTTTAGAGTTTAGGAATTACTTTTAAGGCGATGCCATACGTAGTAATGCAAAATCATGTGTTTTTGGTTTGAAAATTTGGTCGCCTAGAAATGTTTCAGATGCTTTAATTAAATACTGCGAGTAGAATACATCTTGGCCTTTGAAATAATCGAGTATTTTTTAGATAATTTTTTTTATAAGCCCAGAAAAAAATAATGTAAAGGCCTATGAAAATTGCTTTAAAATTCAAAATCCCCCACTTACGAACCCATTTTCGGTTATGATTTTATTGTATAATGTGGCAAATTAAGTTATTTATAAAATTATCGAAAAAAAATTAAATATTTATGCCTGAACATCCACAAAATAAAATAAAAGGCACTTTTTGGCCATGTTTTTTTCTTGCATAAATCAAAACAGGCGGATGGTGTTAAGCGGGAATTTAAACCTTATCGCCATCTACGTAAGGGTTGTTATTGATAGCGGCTCAATTTAAAATACTACACGACGTAGTGCATCGCCTTAATGTAAAAAAGACAAAAAAGCGGATACTGAATATTGTAAGATGAGTTAGATAAGTAAAGGTTAAACACCTAAATATATTTTTTAATAATATTTGAGATTTTTTTTTTGCACAGAAAGAATATAGATATAAGAATAAACTAAACAAAATTACAACCATTTAACGCAAGACACCTAAATATTATTAAGTAAAAATAGTAGGGTATCACGGTTCATACCTACCCACTTAAACACAAGTTAGCACAGCAGGCCAAACTTTTGTTTCTCACGAAGTGAAAAAAAAAATCAACCACCAGTCCTAACCCCAACGCGATTGTTACGTCACTGAACCGATGAACTATAATAAGACATTTATTCAAATCAAAAATCCGCATTGCAAAACAGTAGACGGCGAGGATTGAACGCTGCACAAAACTTTTGGCAAAAATTTTTTTTATAAGCCCAGAAAAAAATAATGTAAAGGCCTATGAAAATTGCTTTAAAATTCAAAATCCCCCACTTACGAACCCATTTTCGGTTATGATTTTATTGTATAATGTGGCAAATTAAGTTATTTATAAAATGATCGAAAAAAAATTAAATATTTATGCCTGAACATCCACAAAATAAAATAAAAGGCACTTTTTGGCCATGTTTTTTTCTTGCATAAATCAAAACAGGCGGATGGTGTTAAGCGGGAATTTAAACCTTATCGCCATCTTCTTAACGGTTGTTATTGATAGCGGCTCAATTTAAAATATTACACGACGTAGTGCATCGCCTTAAGTTTACTCTTCTTATTTCAGGAAATATAATATAAAGATTTGCGTGTATTATTAGGTAAAAGGGCCGATTAGAACGTTAGCATGACCGACACACAGTCATTAATAGGAAGAGGCTGGAAGAAACCGTTTCATATCTGAGGATGCTCTATAGAGGGTCTTTTTACAGTAAGGGAGTAAATCTAGAGCAGCAGGAAGAAAAAACATTCCACAATCGAGGTATCGAACAAAAGAGATTTAAAAAAAACGACCTGCTCTAATGTGGAAAATTAGACTAGATATGTAGCTGAATTAAAATACGCAGAAAACGTATTAAATTATCAACATCATTTATGGAAAGTGATCAAACATATCAATTTAAATTGATAAGTGCCGCTATCGTGGCTATAATAAATATCACAAATTATGTCACCGGTGTCATGTTGTGAACACCTACTATGAGGAAATAAAACAAGAAACAGAGTTTGATGAACTATAACAGTGTACATAGTTACTGGCAGATATTGACAGTTTGTACCTTTTGTTCGCAATATCTATTATCTCGCCGCTGATAGCCAGCAAGGCCGCCGGTATCTTGTAATTATTATGATAGCATTAGCATTGATAGCCCGAGCCATTAAGAGCGTTTTGCCCTACTTATTTTCTGACGTCATGCAGAATATAAATTTCGCCAAAAATCTTTGTTCGATTTGATGTTGAAATGTGAAATTGTTTTAGACGCCTTTGAATATTTGAAAACTTTCAAAGTGATTTTTAAAAACTTATGTAGAAACCTTTGCGCAAATGAGCACATAAAAAACGTAGGAAATCATGATCCTTTCGGATTTTTATCGTCGGCAATGGAAACTAAGCTATTTGGCTTAGTAAAAAAAAACGTCATTTATCGGATTGGAGGAAAAAATTAAATCACTCATTAATTTGGTTCTACCAACAACTTCTCTAGGTTGCAGACTGCAACCCGTATAAATCGGAACTTGACAACTCGTTAAAAAAGAAGGAAAAGAAAATGAATAAGGCGGAATAAAACCAAATAAGACTAACTAAAAGAAGATCTTCACGTTCACGTCGGAAGACTATAGTAAACCTTCCCAGGACAGCTCAGATGAAAGCCCCGACAGACGTTGTAAAAACGATGCCGAATGTTTGTTCTGTGAATTTCTGAAGTCTGAGGACACCAGAGGTGAAACATGGATACAATGTTTGTCTTGTAAGCTCTAGGCTCATGAAGAATGTACCGGAGCAGAGACATATTATTGCGAGGAAAGTAAAAGATTTAATTTCAGTAACGGCAGGGTAATATGGGTCGTATAGTGCCCGACCATTGTTTTTTTCAATGATTTTTAGGGGTTTAGAAAAAACTTTTTTTACTTTCCGTTTATTATAATTTACGTTAATTATTACAAATTGATGCCTGATTAGTTCGTTTAGTGAAAAAAAAATTAAAAAGTTATTATGATTTCGTAAACAACGTGTTTTATTGTCAATAAAGCTTATGGTGTGCCATATTACACGAAAATACTTGAACTTTGATTTATTTTAATTTAATGAAAATAAATAATTTTGCATACACCAAGATTTAATCAAGATAATCGACATGTGTCGATTTTGTAATTTTATTTAAAAGAAACAAACAGTTTATACAAAGATAAATACACACTTAGGTACTTTATGTTTTGTCAAATTGCACTTGAACACCTGCCTCCATATACATATAACATTAGATATCAAAGCAAACACATTTATTTTAAATGCAAAAATTAACAGGGCCTTATTAATAAAACATCAATTTGCGAATGTTATTTGCATTTTAACATGTAGATGCAAAGAATTTCCAACAAATATATTAGTAATTTAATAAAAGTTATTAATCAGGAAATCGGTTAATTCGTTCGTAAGGCCTGCAATCCCATTTTTAACCGGAATTACCAATAATTTGGAGATAATTACATATAAATTTACAAAACATTTTTCTCCGTGCACGACAGGCGCACAGAGAAAATATAGAATATAATAGCTGCGCTTCAATATTAGTAGGGATAAAAATAACAAAAACATAGGACCTTATCCGAAAAAAGAAAGAATAATTTTTGTTCATGTGCCATCAGAACAACTATGGGCAGATAAAATATTGAAGTAATATTAGGTAATATTAAATATGATTTGAGATGTTCACCGTCAAAAGTATTACAGTGGTCTATTTTGGGGTATTATGCCGTGTTGCGCTACCTCCTTCTTTAGTCAACGTTTTGGAAATCATTACAGTTCCCATCATGAGGGCAGATGTGTAATATTATAGTTTAACCAAGCCAAATCAGTACATTTGAATCACATAC
This sequence comes from Hesperophylax magnus, assembly GCA_026573805.1. Lineage (NCBI taxonomy): Eukaryota > Metazoa > Arthropoda > Insecta > Trichoptera > Limnephilidae > Hesperophylax > Hesperophylax magnus. Next base: position 1,543,014 of record JAIUSX010000184.1, on the reverse strand, counting down.
GGGAAAAAGGTTTTTCCTCCTGGGAGTTTTCTATCAAAACATTTTGAGGTATATAAATAATATTACACACACAAGTAGTATCCGTTTGAATTAATAATAGCGATTACTGATAATCAAATCAAAAATTATTTATTGTAAAATAAAAATTACAAAAGGTGTAGCTTATGGGCAGACCCCATTTCTTCCAGCTAACCAATGATAATGACGGATAATGATAATTTAATGACGGTGATAGCTAAAGTTCAAAGCCTAATTAACCTGCCACAAAGCTCAAGCCAACCAAAATATTATTTTCAAATTTTGCAATCAATAAAACTATTGCCCAATTCAGTCTCAAAACTTTCATGCCGCACCGCAGACAAAAAAGCCCGGCCGAAAAAATTTAATACCTTTTGAGAACGTCCGCTCTGTGCAGCCACCACGCCTTCCGATAAAACTGCATCCGTCTCTTTTATTCCCTATGCATTATGCAGCCAACTGCATTCTGTCGCATCTTTCCCCAAAATAAGTTAATCCTGAAAAATATTATCACATTCCAAATTAGAATGAAATTTAAAATATTTTTATTAAAGCGAATGTTTATGAATTTTCATGCCAGGAACGAAAAGCGGTGCATATGCAACGGATGTATAGCGGTCTCATGCTATAGCATCGGATACAGCAGTGAGTGAAAAAGACAGATACATTATGCAGTCAGTCCCACTATTAACATTAACGCCTAGACATCTTGGGTCTCCCTCACAAACGAGGTTTCCTCATAGCGCTGTCTTTTTCGCACATTTTCCGACGCAGACGCTGTTGTTTCTTTCACACATGTCGTTCTTCAGTTTCCGACCATTTTCCCATGCATACTATTGATATCTAACTCACACTCGATGTTTTACATATCTCGCTGTCTTCTCGCACATTTTCCGATGCAGACGCATTGCCTCTCTTTCTCTTCTAAAGCATTTTGCAGAGCGCTGTCTCTTTTTGGCCCAGACGTGTTTCTGTGTCGCTTTTTCGCATTGCTAGACGTATAAGCTGGTTTCTTCCGTACAAGAAGCGAACCACTGGGATCGACGAGTAAATTAAAGGCACTTTATAACAAAAAGCAACAAATTTCAGTAGAAAGTTGATGGGAGCAAGGTCAATAATTTTACTTTTTGCTAAATTGACTTTATTCATAGCCAAAGTAAAGAAAAACTGCCACCAAAACCTCAAACGCTCCAATTTTATATGTAGCAAAAGCAAATTACAACAAAAATTATATAATTTCAGGATAATACTTAATACAACTGACCAAACATTACTTTTTTACCTAACGATTGAAATTACCACAAATATTTTAATGGAACTCTGCTTGCAGTGAGCGTTAACGCACGCGCTCATGTTAGAATTTATTTTAATTTTAAATTTATTCCCGATTGGTCAATGACGTTCTTTGCTCTTTGTAGCGGCGCACTATTCAAATAAAATAAAAACATTACGAGAGTAATTTGAAGAATTTTCAGGAAACATTCAAATGTGTGGATGGGACTTGCAGGAGACATTTAAATAATTTGCAGGAAATAATTAAACGTAGGGACGGGAGTTGCAAGAGATAATTGAATAATTTTCCGGAAATAATTAAACGTTTGGATGGGACTTGCAGGAGACATTTTAAAACCTTTAAATATTAGGAAACCAAATTTGATACCAAACATATGAATTAACGGGTTAAGAATTTTTAAGAAAATAAATAAATGTTGGTATGGAAGGAGGAATCTTGGAGACATCTGAACCTCCCTAAAATTTAAGGATTTTCAGGAAAAAATCAAATGTTTGGTTGGGATTTTCAGGGAAATAAATATTACCTATGAATGATTTTCAGGAAATAATCCAACACGTGGATAAGAATCGCAAGATACATAAAAAAACACAGGAAATAATAACATATATGGGTGGGAATCTCAAAAGGAATGAAGGATTTTCAGGAAACATAAATTACATGAATGAGAATCAAATTAATATCTTCCGCTCTGGGACTAGGCATAAGTATTATTTTTAGTTGTAAAACACAAACTGATTAGGTAAATAAAATGTACTTGCTTCTTTGTGTATATACCTACCTATCTACCTATTCCATAACCTATTAATTGAAAAGGGTTAAATTGTATTTATTACAAAATCTCATCGAGCTTGCCACACTGGTCAAATCTTCACTACTGCATTTCAAATTCAAATATTGTTGGGAAGAATTTATCTGCTTAGCAACACGAGTGAAAGTTGCCGACACCGAGTAAAAGAAGGCAGAATCAATATACAAATCAAACCAAATGCTCTTGTTAATGGTTTCACCCTTTAAAAAAAGGATCCCACCGTGCGATCAATGAATCTACATCAGACTAGCTTCGCGATCTTTTGTCTCATCTTACACCGTATAAAAATTATACGTACATCTCTGTCGCACTTGAAATGATAATACTATGACGTCCTCAATGCGTACATAGGTTTCAGTTTAACAGTCAATTAGATATATGACGCATTTCGACGATTTATATAGATATTCTAGTATATTACCGTTATTATAAGAATAAAATTTCTTCTGCTTTCATTTTAATTATAGTTTTGTCTTATTTTACCGCCAATTTTCCGAACATTTTCCAAAGAGCGGGAGGAACGGAGACGCCCGAAGCGCCGTTCGTGTTCGCTTTGTCTATAGCGTGCACGTGTACTCAGCGTCCCGCTCGAATTGCCGACCGCATCCGACCATTGCCGAACGCTTCCGAAGTTTTGGAGCGAAACTGAAAGGCGTTTGACAGCGTTTCGCGCTAATCTTCTTCGGTTTGAAAACGAATTCGATATACCTAAATACATTGGCAAAATTATCTTTGGGCGTTTTACGGTAAATAATTTGAAGAAATTCTTTAATTTGGATGACAGATGGGCACAATTTGTAGAAAAATGGCCAAATCATTTTATTAAAATTACTATAAACTTTATATCTTTAGATCTGTCAAAGAATTTATATGTAAAAATGCAAAAATCAGTCATTTTAAATACATGTAGGATTACGAAATATGTTTTAAATATTTATATTGTGGGATCGGTAGGATTTATAGGTCCAGTTAGGAGTTCTACCGAGCTGAACCCTCTGATATGAAAATATCTGGAGTCGATAAATTATTTTCTCATTTGATCTCTGGTGAGTTGACGTGTTGTTCTTGGATTGTTTTGTATTTATTATGCTTATATAATGCACTTGCATAATGTGGATTGACTAGATACTAGATCATCATTTGTGGAAAGTGTGTGTAAGGGTTAGTTTTTCCTGTGGGAAGATTTAACTCGGACATAAAGTCGGAAAAATTGTTTAAAAAAAAATTGTTTTGCCCCACAGATAATCAACAGATAATCCCAAAACATGTGTTCAAAACCGATTTGCATAAAAATGGATGTCGCCAATAATCATAAAACCTTTGAGTCCTAGGCCCCACACAGGTCAGAGAAATTGTTACTAACTATTCTGTTACTCCATAAGGTGGAGAGCTCCAGGAGCTCGTCTTTATGGCAGGAGTAAGTATATACAAAATGAAAATAATGCTTAAAAGGCGATGTGTAAACAATATTCAAAGACGTATTAAATAACTACAAACGTAATTCAATGTACAAATTTACAACATTCAATATTCAAATTAACTACAAACATAATTCAATGTAGACAATTTTATAGAATTGGTATCATAACAATAGCCAAAGTTTTTTTTAAATTTAATAAAATGCTAGATAGTATAAATAAAGTAAACTGTTTACCTATCTTACGTCTACGGTATTCGCCCGAACGTTAATAGTATGTAAATGTTCCTAAACAATAAATAAATAAATCTTGACATAGATGTAGGTATGAGCGAAAACTTACATCTATTTAACAATATTCTAATAAAAATACGGCTTACCCAAAATTCTGGAACAATGATGTGATTTTGTAAGGTTAATCCAAATTCTGAAAACAAAGAGAAAAAACTTTACAAAAATTCACATTGCACTTTCAATATCATTTATTGTAGTTATCCTACCATTAATATGATCTTCAAAGGAATCGAGTTATTTCAAAAGCCGAAAAATGTTGTAGCTGTCCGTAGCGGGAGTTATAATGTAGATATAATATGATCCCAGTAAGTTAACTGGCGAAGAAAACTGAAATTACAGATGTAGATAGATATCAATTATATTCTTCGTATGACAATTTTCCTGAAAACCTTAAAAAAATATTTGTTTTACTACTTGCTGAAGTATTTTCGCAGTTTTTCGAAATCAGGTCGTTTTTCGTCTAAAGTTAAACGCAAGTAAGCAAAATTTTATCAAGAATTATAAAAATTCTTCTTTAAGCGGTGGGATAAGTGGCTGGTCGACGGTTTTTTCGAAATCTCAAATGGACAGACAGAATGGTTCAAGTTTGCAAAATTTCTTTAATCTCGGAATATATCTATAGATTTGTATGAAAAAACCCAGGGCTGTAAATATAAGATAGTTTTTCGTCTACGTCTAAAATATGTAGAATGCAAAGGTTCCCAACCTTTTTGAAAGACTTCCAATAAAAATCAAAGTAAAGTCAAAAAATACCATAGTAAAAGGACCCTATATTTTAAACGTTCAAAGCAGTTAAGATCCAATTGACGGGGGAAGGTTTAATCCTCAGTCAACCAAAAAAATATATATAGATATTTTTAAATAAATCTAATCTATTAAAAATAGATAATATAGTTAAAAAATCTTACCTAAAATGATTATTTTAAAATTTCAGAATCAATGAGACCTCAGACAGATAAACCAAAATTTGCTAAGCGATCGAAAACATATTCACTTAACAAATTAGTATCTATTATATAATGTAGATGTAAGTAATAGAAGGTATCTATCTAATCACGAAATTTTATTGCAGGGTGTACATAAAAAAGAAACCAAAAGAGGAACCCCATTGGGATTTGGCGCAGTTGTAAGCGCGGTTAACTCCAGTTCCTGGGGTTAGTAGCCTACTTCAAAAAACTTTGAAGTAGGCTACTAGCCGGCCCAAGAGGCCCGAGAGATGGCGCAACTAGGTCGAATATTGAAAATAGATCTATTATTACAGGTTGATTTTTTATAAATAAATTCAGCTTGATAATCTTATCTTCACAGTCGGTAAGGAGAAGAACTGACTAACCTTAGAATAAAGAAGAACACAAGAAATCCAATATGGGCGTTTTTCGTGATATCTGACCAACGGGTCTCAAATTTCCAATACAAAACTGTGTTTCATCAACACTAGCCGTATCCCGCAACGCTTTGGCGTGGCTCCTTCCAAAACATTCAAGAGCATTCTAGAACATTCCGGAACCTTCCAGACCGACACTCCGCCACTCGGTTTGGAACCTTATAGAACCATTTTTAACTTTCTCATTCCAGAACCTTCTAGAGCATTCAAGAACCTTCATGAACTTCCCGTAACAAAGCACATTTTCGTCACCCACTACCTTCCACCCACGCTCAGCCACCGCCACCAAATACTCTTACTTTCGATGTGACACCAAGGGCTATCTACCACCATAACCACAGGGAGGCGGCAGTGGATGGTTGTGAAGAAAATTAGGCGGGTAGGGAAGCATGTGTTTCATTTTATAATATACTAGTGGGCAAGGACAGACGTTGTCCTGCCGCAGACCGTGTTCTATGAAGACCGCATTTTATATAGACCTCATTTTTTGAAGACCGACTTGTCGGATATTTGATGCATTTAGATATTGTTTTGACGTTTCATTTGATTTCGACCATTTCAGCAGATTGTGTTCAGTTCGATAGAAAATATAAAAATGCGACCGGTACCGTTCTATACTCCTAAAACTGCCTTGAAGTCTATGTCTTTCACAGTGTATCAGATTGCTGCACGAATATGATGCATAGAAAACACTTTCGATATAGATTTTTTATTAATCTCATATTCAAGTGAAATAAATAAAATTAAAATTCTTGATTGGTAAAAGTTAAATGTTATAAATGAGGTAAATAAAGATTCTTAAGTTTAAACAAATATTGTTGTTTTAAATAAAAAATAAAATAAAATTTAGATCTCAACAACAGCGCCACCTATCGGATCCAAAACTATACTATATTTCAAGTTGGAACCAACCATACACATTCACAAAATTTAATTGAAATCGGTTGGGCGGTTTCGGATATTAGCGTGTACGAACACAGTGACATATGATTTTTATATATTAGATTATGGAATTCAAATGGGGCGATAAACGATCTCAGGCAAGTAAGAGAGTGCTAAAGAGGCTAAAACCAAAATAAATTAAGCGGCAACATTGGTTTCCATTCAAATATAGGTACATGGAAGGCATTTATAATGTGTTCTGTTCGGTGTGATGAACGAACAAACTTTTTAACGTTGCATTTTATCCCAAATGTCTTCGAAGGGAGGAGTTAGTGAGGATCGTCAGTGCGATGCTGAGGTAATTCCAACCCCACTATGTACACCAACCGATAATGCATCTAATCTTGCCACAAGTGCGGGAAACTTGGATTTTGAAACCTTTGTAAATCCTAAATTAACTAGAATAATTGTTTTGTGTTAGTCGCGTCCCAATGAGATTTAAATAGCATGGTAAACAGCCGGATGGCACCGGGTCCAAAAAAATTTCAAATGCAAAAAAAACACGACTTTTAAAAATGACTAGAGACGATCCTGTTATAGAAAAGTGTACGAAGAGGACTGGACTTGAGAACTAGACTGGACAGGAATGGGACTTGAGGACTGGAGAAACAGATTTTAGATGTCAAACAACATATCGTCAACAGAACCGAGATCCGTAAGCCACCAATAAATGGACAGCTGCCCAGAGATGTAGAATAATAATAATTTTTGTTTTTTTTTAAATATTATTTTATTAGTTTTACTGCATACACCCAGAAAAATTGAGACTTGCTGATTTATTTATTAACATCCTGTTAAAAAGGTGATGATAGCAGGCAATTTTCTAATACACTATTCATAATATATCGTAACACGTGTTCATGTAGCTGCGTTTACCCCGTTATTATATAATAACGAAATGCGAAAATATTAGAATTTTTAAGAACACGTGTTCCGACATCGCCATAACACATTTGTATTTTACTGAAAGTTTATCAGGAAATCTTTCAATTCATTCGTTAAAGGCCTGCAGTCCCGTTTTTATATCATTAATAAATTAGCAATATTTAATATCGGTAAGCTTTCTCCGTATATGTTATCATTGTATTATTGTAATAACATTAGTGTTATTTTTATTATGTTCCCACCATAATGTTGCCGAGTATTTGCCTAGTTTGGGGTATTAAAAAAAGAACTTAATCAAAAAAAGAAATGGTTCCTCGAAAAATATATCACTCATAAAAAGAATAACGCATAACATAATAAGAATAACACATAACATAATAAAACATAAAATTTGTGACATTCGCTTTGAATAGCCAGGTAGGTAGGAATCTGGCCTAAAAAATCTCCATAGACAAAAAAACACGCCTAGGAATATGTAAACATCTTTGGTAAACAGGCCCCCCTCGAAAAAAACGTCCCTTTTTCTATTTTGAGCGGGCCCTTTCGCCGCATTTCGGGCGTGGCCTTCTATGATTGGCCGGCCTTAATCATCTAGCGCCGCCTGTGTGTTTTTTTTTCCAACTATTATTATTTTCCCTAGGCGGGCAGGCGCTATGATTTGTGTGAAGGGACATTGCACAACGCCATTAGTGTTTATGTAGTATTTGTTATTTATCTGAAGATGGGAGATAGGCAGTCGCCGCTATCGCATCGTGTGGAAACAATATGGCGGGCTGGAAACCTACTGCCAGTGCCTACTTATCTATTTAAAATACATATTATTTAAAGTTTACGATAGCATTCATTATCTTTGAGTGCTCAAGTAACCTACCTAATTGCCAGCAGGTAAATGTGGATTAGATACCTTCCTACCCGCTAAATTGAAGTAGCTAATGAATAATCATACTTTTTTTGTAGATAGTAGCAGTGGTGTGGTGTGTGCTTATGAATAGGCAGTCGGGTGCAGCCCATAATGGCAGGAAAGCTTTGTCCCTAAGGAAAACTAAAAAGGAGACATATTTTTTCATCAATTTTACGCTGATTCACGGAGTTGGCCACAACAATCAGACTTCCAACTGCTCCCAACCGTCTGGATGGCTCCAGTGAGACCGTGGAGGCTGTTGTGAGGCTGAAGGTAGCGGGGAAGAGGAAGGTGGAGGAGTACCTGACTATTCAGATCTGGACACCAAACACGGCTAAAGTCATTTCAAGCAACGTTTCATCTCTTAATGGTGATCTTATACGAGGGCGATACCGATACTATTCCACTCTGGAACGTGTCGCAAGTAGGTACCTATACTACATATTATTTTAAATGAATAAATTGTAAAATAACACAAATTAATCAAATAAAATTCACTTGTGCACGCGGGGATTTGAACCCGCGATCGGCTTGATAGTCGAGAACATTACCCCTCGACCACGAAAGACGTCGATACCTATATGTCTATCTTGCTTGCATATTTTGCTGATATTTTAAATCTGTTAAAAGATTTCCTAATAAACGTCGTAAGAGGAAGCTACAAGCCAAAAATGTGTATATTCTTGGTATACCTTATATTTTAGGTAATAGGCATTAAAATCGCTTGATAAACGGACTCTAGAAACGTTCGATTTCAAGAACAAAACTGGTTTTTATTTATTTTGAAAATATTTTTTTAAGAAAGCAAATAATTTAATCTAGTGATACTGTCACAGATAATCTTAGCTATAATACTGTATTTTTATTACGCGTTCATACATTTCTATTGAAAAAATATTTTTTTAGTATTTTACATTTATATTTTTTATTGAGTAATTTATTTTTTTATTTGTATTCTACTCAAGCGAAAACGATAGGAAAACCTTCAATCTATCTAAAGCATATTTTTTGGTGTTCATAATGTACCTACACCAATTAGTTATAAAGATTAATCAAAATAGTGATTTAGCATTAAGCTTCGCCTTAAGATTATTCAGAAGTTGTAGGTGGTAGAGACGGCAAAATATTAAAGAAAATTATATAATTTGTGTCCGGGGGTAAAGTGCACTAACTTCGGGAGGTGATTCTATATGATGGGAGAAGTAAAAAGATGAATAAAAAAAGATAAATTCGAAACTTTTTTTTCCCTTACTAAAATAATTTTCCATAGAAGATTATTTATTTTCACATACAAACAAATCAACGTTTTTTACCTAAAAAATATCTTAAAACGTTGGAATTCCGAAAAAGTTATGTATCTTTATTTCTAAAATCATGTAGAATCACCCCCCTAAGTTAGTGCACTTTACCCCCGGAAACCCTGTATATATATATTTTTTTTTGTTCCTGAACTGTTCACTTATGGTGCAATTCCATTATAATGAATTAATAATAATAAATCGTAACCCTTAGGGCAGGTGCGCAGGAGGAAAGGCAGCTCGCTAATGTGATGCTTTAAGTGCAAACTCTATTTAAAAGTAATATATTAATGGGAGTTCGTTTTGTCACAACGTCACTATTATATAAAACAAATTTGCTTACATCCTATTTCTCACAGATTAAAAAAGCTTTAGGGTTAAAAATTATCTCATATTTTATTGTTGACACTAACTTCTACACTCAAGACTTTTCCATATTTTTTGGATTGTAATTTCAATTAGGTGCAATTTTTATCTACAACAACATCAATGGCGCCATATTTTTTAATCTAAGCGCTCTAGCACACTCAAAAGACAGTGGTCTCTCAAGTTAGAAGTCTGAACTTATCGCTATTCGTAATTAAAGTTTCTTTCAAATTGACCCCGCTTAAATAATGTAATAAATTTGATACGCTGAGTAGGTAAGTAGTTACTGAGATTCCACGAAAGAATTGAAAGAAAGGAGATTACCGTCATTGTTTTTTAACCTTCCCGTTGCCAACAGAGGTACTCAAAATCACTAAAATTACTATCCTCCATGTATAATTTTAAACAGAGAAATATAATTTTGGGTTTTTGTATCTCCAGAAAACCTATAAACACCTAATCTACCATAAAAAGTAGAGTTCTAGATTAAAACAGATTTTTTTAAAAATATGAAATGGAACTATACCACAGTTGTTTCCGCCATTATTTGCGTACAGTGGCTGCTTCGTGGGCGATGCGCACCATCTCACTCCTTCGCTCTATTACCAAAATTGCGTGAGGGGCAAGGTAATCTACGTACGTTGCCCGCCGTTTTTCACCGCCCGTCCCCTCACACGCGTAAGGGAGTTAAAGTTAAACCTTCGGCCGGATGCCACCTCCGTTGACAAATAAGGACAGTTTTTATAAAATTAACCATACACGTATTAGTTATAAATTTTACGAAAAAAACATTAAATAAGTTGGCCACAAGAATAATTTGCGATCTTATTAATATTAGGCACTGAAATGATTAAGTGCATGGGGTAACAGTCACCCCTCGTAACAACCAAGTTTTGTTTTGCATCTTGGCATGTCAAAGTTAAGCACTCACTTTAGGTAAATGTGCAACAACGACATGTGCACCATTGTACAATTGCACACCCGCTATCTATAGGCTATATATGTACTAGGTACCAACACTGTACCAAAAGTTAGCGTTCAATTACCTGGTACAAGCAAGGGCACGAAGAGCGCTGGAAAGAGGCGGACAACGGGCTGTCCGTTGCTAGTCGCATAATGCAGAGCTCGGAGGCGATGGTTGACCTCAATTTTGACACATGCAAATGGCAAATGGATCCTTTGAAAGAAAGCTGGCTAATTGCCAGGTGGTGAAATAAAAACGCAAGGGTTATACGACCAAATATATATAAAAAATGCACTTTGATGAACGGTATTCCAAAATTACTTTGCAGTTCAGGTATATAGTAGTGCAACATAGTGACAAGCGCGAAAATGAAGGCGATAACAGGCAAATTGGTAGGTACCTACATCTAATGCAATGTTACTGTAAAAATTTGAATATTGGATCAATATTTTGTGCCAAAATATAGAAAGATCTGGGAAAAAAAACTTAGATAGTCTAGATCAGTGATTTCAAACCTCTGCAATATCAGTGCGCGATTTAAGATGCTTGTGGGGCGATCAAGAACGGTAAGAATTATCAGCATTTATTGGATATGGTGAACCCTACGTCGCTTTCTTTGTACGCGCTTATATTTATGAGGGGGGGACAGTGAAGAAAAGTATACTTGAAAAGTGAGAAATGGGCCCAACGAGGTTGAGTACCTCTGGTCTAGATTCTAGATGATGTTAACGATCATAATGGATGTTAGGCTGCAGAAGTTGGACGGAAAAGTATGTCGCGAAAGAGCAAACACAACTGAACAACCAAACCAAGATAAAAACATACTATCTTACTCATAATAGATAATACGGAGGGATAAGAACAGGTTAGTAAAAAACCTTACTCATAATCACGCGTATGCGTACTGCGTATACCGGCCGTAATACCGCTAGTATCTATTAGTGGCTGGCAGATTTTTAAACCTCTCGACCCCAAGGATTAGGGACGTATTACTATCGTATTAAGATGGAGATCGCTGACTTTGTTAACAATATGGTTGATTTGACAAATATCGGTCGGTCGCTCAGTAAAAATGTAAAAAAGCAGTAATACCCATTGGCAGTAACACCCATCAGAGGAATATTTTAAATCGATTTACCCAAGCAAATGACTCTAATGAACCTGTATAAACTTGGAAGTAAAATCGCGAAATTGTTTTTTTAAATTTAATCGAGTTCGAAATTATGACAGTTTTGGTAGAGAGTACGTGGTGGACAGAGACACATATATGTAAAACAGCGAGATGGGTATAGGTTTGGCCAGGCCATTTTGTAGTAATATCAGTAGCCGAGCGAGTTCACCGGCAAGACAAGGCACAAGAATTGGTAATACACGACAACCTTGCCTATAAATACGGAAATCTTGTCGGCAAGAATTTGCCGTAAAAACTTACGCGTTAACCAGAGCTTTTAGGGTAATGGAGCTGCATTTAAGATTTATAGAGAAAATCTGTTGAAAATTTGAATTTTCCCGCTACTACGGAGGGTCGTTAAAAGACAGTGAGGTCTATATTCAGTAAGAACACGCTAAAAAACCAACCGCCTTCGATTTCACAAGGTCTGGTAAAGGTAACCTCGCGTGTTCTGGATAGTGCTAGTCTCTCAGTTCCGCGGTTAGCAACAGTGAACGCCGATGGCGGAGAAACTACATTACTGCACATCTGGCCTGCACACAGCAACAGTGCATATTGCATGCAGCGCATACCGCATAGGTACAGTCATACAGTCAAGTCACGGCGGTACGCGGTGCCTATATAGTTACCAGCCACTGAACAGACATAATGATAGAAGTGTGTAGCTACCACGTACCACAACAGTAGGTACGTCGACCGATCGATCCCTATGATTGTGAATTGTGAAAATATTAATGATAATTGAATTTTGAATTAATAACCATGGATGAAAATTCTGGTCGTACACGAAGAAAAATGAGTATTGCTGATTTGTTAAAATCCTGTTAAAAACGGGACTGCAGGCCGTTTCCTAATAAAATTTTAGTATAATCATAAATATATCGGAACACGTGTTCATGCACGTGTGTTTGTCTTGACATTATATAATGATGAAATGCGAAAATATTAGAATGTATACCTAAGAACACGTGTTCCGACGTCGCGATAAAACATTCGTGTTTTACTGAAAGTTTATTAGGAAATCTGTAAATTCATTCGTTAAAGGCCTGCAATCCTGTTTTTAACCGTATACGGAGAAAACTTACTGATATGAAATAATAATGTTAATTTATTAAAAATCTGGTCAAATTATTCGATTCCCTGTTAAAAACGGGACTGGAGGCCTATAACGAATTATTTGACAAATTTTATAACAAACTATCAGTAAAGCACGAAAATTTATTGAGGAAGTCGGAACACGTGTTCTTGCAAATAATAATATATTCTTTTTTTCTTTTTTTTTTGGACAAAGAAACATGAGTGAACACGTGTTCAGATATATTATGAATGACTAATATTTTACTAGTAAATGGTCATGCAGTCACATTTTTAACAGTATCTTGATAAAAAAAAGCTGTACTGATTTTTCTCCATGTATTACGAATAATTTGAAGATGCAATATTTTGTATCAGTTTTCTCCGTACACAGGAGTTACCCAAAGGATACATCAATGTTGCTAGATGGGCATTTTCGCCAAATTTGTAAACCTACATGTGTTTTCATGCGATCCATTCCGTTACTTTTCCTTTCCCGCAATATTATTTCGGAATGGATGTAACGGATTCTACCAGAAATGTTTAACGTGATTGTTTTCAATCAATGTTGTTACAAATTTATAAAAAAATTGTATATTTTCCAACAATAATGTAAGCTAGTTAAGACAACACAAATTTAACCTTACACACCGAAAATTAATTACGAAATACGACTTTGTTCAAATTAATGTAGAGGTGGGACATAATAAAAAAAAAAACTCCTGTTGATCTAAATATAAATAATTGATTAAAATGTATACGGGTTCGAGAGTTGAATGCAACCCTTAACCTTTAACCATTAATCCCTCCGACGTTTGAGGGTAATATATGACCGGGCGTCAATATTTTATAAAAGTATTTTATCTTTTTTTTATCTATATTCTAGCTATTAGCTATAGCTATTCTAAGTAGTCTAAAATCTTAGATGGGACCTACTTATCAAAGGAATTACAGCAAAAGTCACGAGCCTTATATATATATATTTTTTTTTGTAATTATTTTTTATTTTTAATAATATGTTTACATGGTACATAATTCATTTTACATCTTGGGTCTTTTTACTACTCTTCCATTGAAAGCATTTGCTTGTGTATGGAAGGGGAGTGTACATAAATGTTGTTGTTAGTTAGTACTTAAATAATTCATTGTACATAATCTGTATATTTCTTTAAAAATCTAAGAAATGTGTTAAATAAAAAGGACATGAAAAATTGAATAACTAACTAACTAACCATCACGCCGTTTCTCCGCAGGGGTAGGCAGAGAGGACGAACCATTCACATTCATACATACTCTTCTATTGTTCTGACTCTTGACATGGCCCGACTCAAGTATCTGATTCACTTGGTCATGCCATGTCTTCCTCGGGCGTCCCCGACTTCTGCTACCATTCACATTTGCATCGTATATTCTCCTTACACTCCTTTCTTCGCTCATTCGCTCTACATGCCCAAACCATCTAAGCGTCCCTTTCTTGATCTTACTCATTACGCTTACATCAGCCTTGCACTCTTTGCGGATCTCCACATTCCTCACACGATCATACATGGTTTTACAACACATACGCCTCAGAGATCTCATTTCAACAGAATTCAATCTACTTTCATCCTTTCTTTGCCAGTTCCATATGGAATTATAATATGGGGATCTGCTATATCCAAGCACCTACGTACATAACAGAATACAATTCAAAAAGGAATCATAAGGACCATACTGAAAGTACCTATAAGAACGCCTTCGATTGAAATTTTCAATAGTTTTGATGTACCAAATGTACAACAAATATATTCAAAAAATATGTTATTGAAACTATTCAAAAGTACGGAACCCTCTAGCACTCCGCGTATTCATCACACCACATCGAATCACAATAATATAAGTTGTAAAACCATATTCGGACAAGAAACTACATTTATTTTGCAAAAAAACTCTGGGAAGACGAACGAGAATAAAAATCTGGGTGAAATAGGACAGTGAAAAAACTCTGAAAAAAACATTAAAAACGACATAGAAACAAATAAAAATAGATCTGATTAACTTTAGTGAGGAGAACTAAGAAATACAATTACTAATCCGGTTACTAATTACTAATTGTAATCCGCTTAAGAACGGAATTGCAGGCCCTTAACGAATGAATAGGTTTCCTGATAAACTTTTAGTAAAATACGAATATATTATCTCGATATCGGATCACTTGCAATTGGTGATTTTACGGCGGCAATATTTATAGATCTAATGAAGGCTTTTGACACAGTGGAGCTTTTGACACGCATTGATCGAAAAACTGTAACATTTGTGCATTGTTGGCACCCCCCTGGAACTTTTCCGATCTTACCTATCGAATCGCTTTTCGGCAGTAGAACTGGGTGGAGTCACGAGTGACTGGGGTAAAATAACATGATTGCCCCAGGGATCAATTCTTGGACCGTTTCTATTCCTAATCTATGTTAATGACATAACAAAGTGGGGGATTAAAGGAACTCTACAGCTTTATGCGGACGACACAGTATTTTTTATAACAAACCGAATCTAGAAGAGTTTGAAACGGAAATGAATGTTGATGTAACAAACTCTTAACGTAAAAAAACGCATTACATACTTTTCGGCAACAAGAAAAATTGGAGACTCATTTTCAAAGTTGGTGACAACTGTCTCGAAAAGAAAACGAACACAAAATATTTGAAGGAGAAAATTACCCCATAACTGGTGTACTATATAGGCTTCAAGGATTTCTACCCATTCATTTTCTAACTTCGGTGTATTATGCCATGGTACATTCACACCTATCCTATCTCTGCTGTATCTGGGGCTTTGCCTCAAAGAAACATATAGCTGACCTACAGGAGGTTCAAAACCGAGTTCTCAGAAATGTTCTTGGTCTTCCATTCACACATGTCAAGGACATCTATTCAATGTCCGGTATACCTACTTCCAATCACAGTCCTTCCCAAACTTGACATCACGACCACAATATCCTACAAATTACCCAACAATCAACCCACACTAACATCAAGCTACTTTACAACCAAGACATCCACAACCACAATTCTCGGAATAACAATAAAATCCGCATTCCTCTAACACACACTAAAAAATATGGGATAAAATCTCTCATCTTTATTGCCTACACACTCTATAACTCTCTTCCAGAAATGTAAAAAAAAAAACCAGCAAATACAAAAAATTCAATGTAACGCTTTAATTAAGAGAATTTTTTTTAAAACATAAAAACGAAAATACGTAATCCTTGTCGTGTCGTTGTTTGTCTTGTTTATTTCTCTCTCCTTTCCTATTCCCTGTATTTGTAATCGAGCATAATCTATTTTACCAATGTATTAGCGGGTAGTAAATTCCTACGTTGGCTTTGTACTTATAGTGTACCCTGTCTGTTTTCTTTTTTTGTTTTTCTTGTTTGTTCTACTTAACCTCCCCTTTTCTATTTTTGTACTGTTTTGTATGTGAAACTTATAATTTTGATATCAAAATACCAATGTAAAATTGTACATATTAACTCCCACCTACGTATTGTAAGTTCTTCCCGTCCTATTATTAAGATCTATTATTATTTTATTTCGATGTACCTGAATATAAAATAATTTCTCATTCCTGTCAATTTTTTGCCAAGGTTACTTATGCATTTTTTATATGGACATATCGACGGTAGTTGTTAAAGATTTTTTATGATATCTGTTTTGGTGGAATTAGGTACTGTGAAAGATAAGGCAAAAATGGCCAGGACCCACCCTTAATGGATGAAAGCCAAAAAAAAAAAATAAAATAAATTGTTTATGAAAATAAATTCTTTGTATATTGGAATTAGTGAAGAAATAAATTTTATTATTGTAAATTAATTGTCGAACTAAAATGTACGGACATTTCGCTTCGTGAAAACTTTTTTTTTAAACACTTAGATCTTTCTTTTTAGCACATACGAGTATTCGTAATTTTTTCACAAATGAATTGAGATTTCTTATTATTCATCATGTTAGGTGAATTTCCAATTGAAGTTTATCATAAAATATTAATCCGAGTGATTTATTTATAAAAAAAGTTTTTGTAGATGTTCCTCTGTGAAAATGCTCCTAAATACACTGCAGTTTCATTGGACTTCGTACTTTCAATCTTTTACCGAAAAATATTCAAGTGATTACTAAACTTCCTCAATATTTAAAAGAGTTAAAATTATAGCTTTTCGATACAGCAGTTGAAACTTTTTTTAATCAATTTGTATCAATTTATATTTCTCATAAAATATTCACCATATATAACACTAAATACTTATAACTTCACTATACACTATTGTAAACACTTTTTATACAAACCGCTTAGACAAAAAGTAATCTTGTTTTTGTTTTATATGCCCGTAGTTAATTTATTTCTAGGTTATTTCACGCGCAGGCTGCGCCTTAGTGGGTTCCCATTATTCGTATTGATTTATATAATTAATAAAATAGATTGTATGTAATTAATGTAAAAATTGGGAAAAAATTAAAAGATAAAAAAAATCATAAAATTTGTTTCATTTTTTATATAATGATTCAGTTCATATTATTTTTCTTGAAATGTAATTGTGCATCATTTGTTGCGTGAAATATGACAGTCTGAGATTGCACCGTCTTTTTATCTGATAACGATATTGAATTATGACGTAGAAAAAGTTCTGAACGTCGGAGTAATATATGGCACGATTAAGTGAATCAAATAATTATGTGTGGTGAAATGAGGCGTATGTGAAACGTGTGTAAGCAGAATGTATGTCGTGGAAGTGAATGATAGAAGCAGTCGAGGTCACACGAGGAAGACATGAAACAAATAGGTATCTGTTATAGGTAGATAAGTATGAGGCTGATGTAAGTGAAATTAATAAGTTTAAGAAAGCGATGCTTAGATTGTTTGGGTATAAAGAGCGGATGAACGAGAAAGAAGTGTTGTGAGATTATAATGACGTGGAAGTGTATGGTAGAAGAAATCCGGGTCGCCCGATGAAGACATGGCACGATAAAGAAGACCAAATACTTACAAAATGAAATTATTGAAAATATTATTATTTCCACCTTGAAACTACACCCAGTTTACTAAAATTCACAACCCCAAAATGTTACTCCAATCCATTAAATAGTTCACTTCAAGTATTTATATAAAGGAGGTTGTCTGTCGCGGCCGGCGTTTATGCAAATCAATTAAGGCGATGCACTACGTCGTGTAATATTTTAAATTGAGCCGCTATCAATAATAACCCTTACGTAGATGGCGATAAGGTTTAAATTCATGCAAGAAAAAAACATGGCCAAAAAGTGCCTTTTATTTTATTTTGTGGATGTTCAGGCATAAATATTTAATTTTTTTCCGATCATTTTATAAATAACTTAATTTGCCACATTATACAATAAAATCAAAACCAAAAATGGGTTCGTAAGTAGGAGATTTTGAACTTTAAAGGAGTTTTCATAGGCCTATACATTATTTTTTTCTGGGCTTATAAAAAGACTTACATAAAAAACACTATTATTTCAAAGGTCGTCAAGATGTATTCTACTCGCAGTATTTAATGAAAGCATCTGAAACATTTCTAGGCGACCAAATTTTCAAACCAAAAACACATGATTTTGCATTACTACGTATGGCATCGCCTTAATTCCGAGATTAATGAAATTTTGGACACTTGACCTTCAAAATAAGTGGAACATCACTGTCTAAGCGTGATTTTTAAAAACTCCGTGTAAAGCCCAAGCAACGCTGGGGGGAGTGCAGCTATTAATTAATAAAAATAAAACATGTATTATAATATATCGTAGGGGGTACCGCTAAAGGGATTCAATATATTGAGCATAGTCGGTGGATTTATAGCTTCCCCGTTTGGGGAGTGTTTTCAAGTGGATTGAAGTGAGGGAGAAAAGGATAAGATAATGTTGTGAGACTGAAGGAGACGGAGAGGGAATGCAATGGATATGATAAAGTATCTGACTATTCAGATCTAGTCACTAGAGAAAGCAATAGTCATTCAACGCAACGTTTCTGTTTTAACTCCAGATGTCTTCAAATAAAAACTCCGGGATCAACAATAGGCAGTGTGGAGTTTTATTATATTTATTCATTTATTAACGCTCTTTGTATGGGACATTTTTACATATGAATAGTAAAAATTAAAAGTGATAGATTAAGTGAGATAGTAGGTATTACGTAGTGGAATCCTAAAGCTTATCAATGCAAGCAATTCTGGACTATCAAATGCATCATTTAGAATTTTATATAGAAATAGAGTCGGTGAAAATTCGTCTGTCCTACAATTTAATTATATTCATTTAATTTAAAACGGTGTTGTAGTTCAACAAAAATGCTGGAATACCCATTGTAAAACTTTGAAAACGTAAGAATTTATCTTGTATTCTTTCAATACATGAACATTGTAATATGGTTCCAGACGGGAGAATTATACTGAAGTTAACTTTTTAACAAAGGCAAAATAATTGTCATTATGGTGAGCTTGGACAGCCATTACGCCAGTGTCCTTAATTAGCAAGCGGTACTAATAATTCGGGGCCCCTTGACTTTGGTAGCAAAAGTATTTATCCAACCCTGATCTCTGTATTATCGACAGTTCCGACTTACTGCTACAAGTGCCACCTGTAAATAACACTTCATACTAACATGTAGGATGCCACAGTTCCTGCTATTTCAGAATAATATGTAGTATTCACTCTGGAACGAAGAGCAAAATATACCTCGGTAGATCATTTTTTTTTTTTTTTTGTTTATATTAACTTGAAGAAAATAATTTCTCTCAGGGCCTATGTCATCTTTGGGGATGCTGTGTGGAGGGTCTTTTTGTGGAGAGGAAGGAGTGAACATGGGTCATGAAGTGTCCCATGTTGTAGGAGGGAGGAAACACAGAGGCCGGCAGTTCGTTCCACAGCCGAGCTGTTGAACTTAAGAACGAATCGTGGAAGGGACCCGTTCTCATGTGACAAATGTCAACCGTGTACAAATGTTGGGAGCGCGTGAAGTGTTATTTACCCGACTACGCACCGGTGCCGAAGGGATCAATGACGCTAGTTCCTCAGAGCATCTTTCATTGTAATACCGATAGAACAAGGACAGCATACCTACCTGACGCCTGTGCTCTAAAGATTGCAGTCCGTCTGTTAAGATTGGGGAATCTATCAAACGGACCGCCCGTTTCTGCACAGAGTCAAGGGTTTTTTTCAGGTATTTTGGGGCTCCGGACCAGAGATGGCTGCCGAATTCGACAGTAGGGCGCACTTTGATGAAATGATGAATGAATGTTCTATGACGATTTAAAATGTGCCATTGTCGATTAGTTTTTATAAATTCGTTTCCGTAAATTCGGCGGCGTTGACGTCACACCGGGTTGGTAACAGCCGTCTTGCCAGCTGGAACCATTTCGGAATGTGCGGTTTTAGATTATTTTTTAAACCAATAATTATGAATAACAATATTAAAATGACACATTTTTGGTACGATAATCATAATCAGAAAATTAAACTCTAAGGACGGGTTGTTTCGGAGAATTTGAACAATTCATCAAATTTCAACGTTCATTTTCGGGTTCTGTGAAAGACTTATTCAAGTTCTGTTTTTATATCATTGTAGGCTAGTTGCTTGACAAAACTGAAATAAAAACAGAACTTGAAAAAATCTTTCACAGAACTTGAAAATGAACGTTGAAATTTGATGAAATGTTCAGATTCTCCGAAACAACCCGTCCTAAATATTGCACATATTTTTATCGGTATTTCATAGTTTGTGAAAATATCCCATAAGCATAGACGAAAAGTGGGAAACTGAAAACGCCATCGATGGATGGATGACAAATGAAAACATCCACGTTTTATTTAAGTTGCTAAAGTTTTAAGAATTATTTCACTGTGAGATGATTAGTGGATGTCATGAACTGGTTAGCTATCTAACTGGATATTCTTACGGGTGTTGTTTTTTTTTTTACTTATAATTTGTATTTCTGTGGATTTTTTATGGCGCGGTATATCAGCTGCTCCTTATCTTCGCTAAGTACCATGATTCCACGCTCAAATTTAAGCGGGGTAAATCGGCAAAAATAAATACTTGTTTCTAAAAACTTACTCTCAATAATCTAAATATCATGTCACTTAAACAACTCTGTGTCAAAACCATACTTATTTATACTCACAAAAACATTTGATCTATTAACCAACAAACCAAACTAAATCACCAGATCCTTCAATCAAAGGTATATATCCAACAAGCAAACACGAACACTACATTTGGACGGAGAAATTTCATTTACTACGGCATAAACAGATTACCACTCTCCTACAAATATAATATAATATCAATATATTCATAAAACAAAGGATCTGGAACGTTCTGATATTATTACCAATTTTCTAAAAGTTTATCAGGAAGCGGCATGCAGTCGCATTTCTAACCGGATTAACAATAATTTGAAGAGATTTTTACTAAATAAGCAATACTCATTTTTCTCTGTGCAGTAGGTACCAGAACATTTGATTTTATGTTGTGCTTTCCACGAGCAGAATGTTTGATGTGTTGAGGTATGTTAAAAATATACATACGAGTATTTATTTATTTCTACCTAAAAGCAGTGCAATAACGACTTTCCGACGCGATCCGGCACCAGTGCCCCGACGAAAGTTTTTCCAGCACCAGTATTGAACTTTTCTCCCTAACAAAAGTTATAACATTTCCCGGTTCCTTGGAGAGCCGACTCAAATAAGACGTTCATTTACATAAGTTAGGTATTAAGATAGGAAATATAAATTATGCAAAAAAATAAAACATTGAAATCTATAGAAAAATATATGCATGTCGTGGTATCGAAGCTACATTTTCGTACATTCAACAAGGGTTACCCTAAGGACGGGTTGTTTCGGAGAATTTGAACAATTCATCAACTTTCAACGTTCATTTTCGGGTTCTGTTGGTTCAAGTTCTGTTATTATATCATTATAGGCGTTGCTTGACAGAACTGAAATAATAACCGAATTTGAAAAAATCTTTCACATAACTTGAAAATTAACTTTGAAATTTGAGGAATTGTTCAAATTCTCCGAAACAACCCGTCCCAAGAAAAATGAATGATAAGAAGAAAGTATGGAAAAACATAATTTTTTTCATGAATTTGGTAAGGAACCATAGACATATGAATATTAGTAGACCTGCCCTAAGTGATTAAAAGCGTATTATCCCCACTCCCCATACCGGTTCCATTGGAGCCGGCTGTGCTCGCGTATGGCCTCAAGTGAAATTTGAAAACGTGACGTCATCATTCTTGTGCGAACTATGGTCGAGGCATCATCGGTTCATTTTACGAAATAACACGGCAAAATGTTAACTTATACTATGAAAACTTGTAAAAATAGATGTGAAAAAGAGAATAAACCCAATTGTCGTACCTATTACATTCCATATATAAGCATTATTTTACTTTATTTTAAGCATATTCACATCGTATAATATAGATCAGTTTTAGAAACATATACTATCACATCGAGAAACGTCTGGACGCGAAACACAAAGCTGGTTGGTTGCTGGGAAGTAAATTATGAACATTTATAAAAGTGTCTTCACTAAATACTTAAACGAAATATTCGACTCTGAAAATGGAACCGAATTTTTTTGCCGAATTTGGACTTCGCAAATTTGTTCATAACGTGGCGAGTAATTTGCGCTCCCATGTAAAAATGTCTATTCATTCAAAAGCAGATTTTACTTTTAAGAAGTAAATGGTGATATTATAATGCGAGATGCCTATTTACTGTCAGATTGATTTATTGACGAATCACAGTCAGCCTTACTCCCTTCGTTCTTCAACAGTTGATTTTACCCCTCGCCATTATCTTCTCGTCTATTAATTCCTATGTCTGTGTAAGGAACTCATTTATTCAGGTGGCCACAAAAATCGACGAAAGATAATAATAGAATGAATAGTAATTTTCAAATTTTCAATGCACAATTATTCAAACCCTAACTTGTAAAAATACCCACAGCCTACCTTTAGTCAAAGAGCAATGCACGTCACTGATCGATATAGGCATGCTCCTTCGACTAATTAAACTTCCACAAAATAAAAGAAGACGCCATATCGCTTGTTCTCAAAGAACAGAAAATCCCTGAAATTAAGAGCGATTTTAATCGATTTAAAAAAAAACCCGCGAGGCTCCCAGGCCTTCCACTGACAGATTATCGCTCCAAAAAAGAATTTCGGTATTTGAACAATCTCAGAATAAAAATGCAACAACCCTATTTTCCAAAGATACATTTCCCCCGGGGAAAAATACGCTAAACAGAAAATTATTGTCATTCTTTCTTTATATTTATGAATAATTAAAAGAAGCGTCTGTGAAACCGAGAACAAGGCAACAGGGTAGGTAGGTGCCTACCGGCTATCTACATACTAGGTTGGTTGGTAAGTAAATAGGTAGGTAGGTATCTACCGGTTACATACAATGCTCAAGGTAGGTTGGTATGTGCCTACAGTGGGATTATCGACTTGCTCCTCCGTTGCACCAGACGCAGGAAGCGAGCAAGTGCTAGGAGAGGCGTTGTCTATGCCCCTGCTTCGTGCATTTCCTCGGACGCCATCTTGCTTTCCGCAAACATCGTTAGAATCGGCACCCACAATATCCAAATGTTCCCTTTTCAAACTTAGTATTTAACAATAAAGTTATAATTGATGCCACGACCCATGGAACAAAGTTTTCTTAAAACAGTTGTAATAAAATAGGTCAAAAAGATATTTATCCAAATGATTTTAAACGATTTCGAACGTGAGTAATTTTACTCTACATAACGCAGGTATAGATAATTTAAGTTCAATTCAGGGTTTATTTTAGTTTGGATACTGAACATATTTCTAGAAAAGCATAGTTTTTTTAAAGCGAGACTTCTTGCGGAGTTTCTCTGCTGCTCTGAACTTAATTACTAGAGATAAGAGAAATTAAGATAACAATGACGAAGCGAGTGAACTATATAGGTATATCAGACCACAAGGAACAGATTACATCACGATTCTCAATTATTATTATGTACACCTATCAAAGATGAAAACCTGGCATTAAAAATTGCCAATTCACAACAGTT
This sequence comes from Hesperophylax magnus, assembly GCA_026573805.1. Classification (NCBI taxonomy): domain Eukaryota; kingdom Metazoa; phylum Arthropoda; class Insecta; order Trichoptera; family Limnephilidae; genus Hesperophylax; species Hesperophylax magnus. Next base: position 1,519,098 of record JAIUSX010000184.1, on the reverse strand, counting down.
TCGAATAAATTAAAAATAAATATACCTATGCCTGAAAAAAATTAAAATAGGTATGTACCTCACCTATATAAATACAATACTTGATTGACCTAATAAAAATGGGTGACATTTTTAACTGCATTGTAGATAAAAAAAAAACTCTAGATATCTTGCTATATTATGTACGTAATATGTTAAAATATAAGATTGTAGTGTAATTTAATTTACCTTCAACGAAGATCGGCCATGTTGGATTCCGCGTTGAGAAATGTCATCCATTTTGATGCTAAAACCACGCCACTTCTGACATCTTCTGATGCAACTAATTTCATATTCAGCACCACTTTATACAGCTTACATGAGTCAGAATTCAGATATTACATAGCAGAGAGATATGCGAATCTTTCCACAATTCAATAAAAAGAAAATTAAAATGAAGAGTTATCCGACAGAATTAAGATTTTAAAATATTTGATTCTAAAAGGAAATGCATCCCACGAAAATGGCGTTGACTTTTTCTTGAAGTTTATTTTCAACAATTTTCCTCGTGACAACACTACGTTCGAATTATACTTTATTGTTTAAATTTAGTTTTTCATTGGCTGTTACCTAATTATATTATATCGCTATTATTAAAAATATAACTTGGTATTCTAGAGAAAAGTATTATTTTTATGTCTGTTTGGTTTGGAACGTTTTAATTCGATTTGAAATAATTCACAGCTTCAGTACGTGGCTCGGCCGCGGGGCGGCGTCCTCAAACAAAGGCCGATGCCTTTAGTCGATGCACTTTCTTCGTGCAATTTTTCATTGCGAGCACAAAGAAACGAAATAACGCACAGCATTTACAATAATTCACCGGCAGCCATTTTTAGTCACCGCGATGCTCTTGGGGCGATCGATTGATGCAGTGATACCAAAATCAATGGTCGCCTGTCATTAAAAATAATTAAAATCTTCCCTGGCGACGGACGCGCGAAGCAAAAAATTAAAACGAAATTCGTAACTTTCCACAGAGAGTGGGCGTTTTAATTTGGGCTGCGTTCACAGTGATGTTAAGGTTTTAATTAGGTAGTCACCTAATTTGGCTGCGGTGTTAATTAGAAATCGGCGGTATTTAGAGCGATTTTTAAAAAATTGATTTTAATGGTTGTCGCGGGTCTGCGAGGGCTCGCTTGCTGCCGGCTTGGCTCGCAGGGCAAAACTGAACTGACCTATCCCAAAAGGCGAGTGGCGCGCGCAATGATATTGTCGGTAGGTAGGTACCTTTGCCCCCCACCATGAGATTTAGCGTCACTGCGATTCATGATGTGTAAGTGCATGAAGCAGTGGCGGGCCGTGATGTAATAAATAGGACAAAGGTCGCACAGAACTGGCAAGAAATATCGAGAATCTACGGAAGAAAACTTGCCATAGGTAAGTAGGTAGGTACTAGCAAAAAATAATAAACTAGCTAATAACTAGAGTCAGTGAGACTATGCCACCCAATATTGGCAAAATATGCACAAAATGGGGAGGAAAAGGAAGAGGAAAAGGGTGAATGATAAAACTGGATAATTTTATTTCACCACGAGGCTTAATTAAATACATGGTCAATACAAATTATCATAACCGTGATCAAACCCTCTTTGCATCTGCTTCATTGTAGATTTCCGTAGAATCAAAGTGGAGTCTGACAAGAAAAATAAACTGGAACTTGTTGTAAACTGCGAAAAATTGATTAGTGATTTTAGAAGAATAAAATATCTCTTATATACGTAATTTCAATAAGCTTTGTATCTTCTTTCGTTTGATATAACTACATTATTATAACTCTAATTTATACACAAAAATGGTCCACGAAAACAAACAAACCAGAGACATATTAATTAACGATTTGTGGGAACAATTGGTAATAGAAGCGTGAATTAAAAACAGTAACTCATTCCGATACCAAAATACTAGTCAGCTATTGCTAGGAATAAAAAAAAAAAAAAAAAAGTCACGGTACCTACCCCTTCAAGAGAATATGTACCCACAATAGAACATTTGTTCCGGATAATGGGACTCTTGTGTTGCATAAAAAAACTTTCCACCGTCTGACACGGGCACATGGACGTAATCAGATACAAAAGTCTTCGAAGTAATAATAATCGCCGAGGATACTAAATCACCATAGAAATAAATAAACTAATGCCCATAGGTAGCCACTACAGTTAACTACATGACCTTGAGTGCCACCGATGTACATTAACATAAAACACAATCATTATGTAACTACCGTACAGAGTGGCCAGACACATGTGGAAATGTTTTTTTTTTTTAATAATTACCGCACAAAGATTACACAAACTAACAACTTTGTTCATAAAAAAATACCTCTATCCAGCGAAATATAGGTAGGTACAATCTAGGTGATTTAGTATGGTATCCTACTATCCCCATAGACGTTCAAATCTGGATATCTATGACTATCACTAACAGAACCAATAAAAAAATAATAAATTCGAGGTTTTGTATAACAAATATTATTCAAAACAAAAAGCATCAATTTGATATCTAGGTGTCTAATTTTAGGCTGGAAATAGTGCCACGTGTACGTTGTTCGCGTACGACGCACAGTGGGCTGAAAATCGCCTTTCATAGACATAGAGACTTAAATTTTCAAGGGTATTTTTTTTGGCTAGAAATGGATTCTGCTGATCATTACTATGCTATAAAATTTCGTACGAAGCAATTGCGTGTACAAATAAAGGAGTTATAATTTTTTTAAGAAAAATTTGTACCCGGCGTGCGCAAATAAATTTTATTTGATTAATTTGTGTTATTTCACAATTAATTAATTTAAAATAATATATAGTATATTTGCGGCACGTTCCAGAGTGGAAGATACTCTCAGTATCGCCCTGGTGTAAGACCACCATTCAGAATTGAAACGTTGCTTGAAATGGCTTTAGCCGTGTTTGGTGACCAGATCTGAATAGCCAGGTACTTCCCCACCTTCCTCTTCCCCATCTCCCTCCCCTCCCCAATACCCTCAGCCTCACAACATACCCCAATTGGGGATGCCATAGTCTCACTGGCTCCAGACGGGAGCAGTTGGGACTCTTGTGCGGTATTAATGTAAAAAAAAAAAAAAAAAAAAAAATGAATGAAGAGCTGTAGTGCCACGCGATTAAGAAGAAAAATGAGTTTGCTGATTTATTAGAATACTGTTAAGAAATGGGACAGAAGGCCGTTTTATAATAAAATGTTAGTACTTTCCGAATATACCGGAACACATGTTCACGCTCCTGCATTTGCCATGTTAATATATAATGACGTAATGTGAAAATATAATGATTTTGATTACGAATAATATTTATTAAAAGAGATTTTTAATAAATTAGCATTATTTTATATCAGTAAGTTTTCTCCGTGTACGTTGTCGGTCGACCGACAGTAAATAAATGAATAAATTGGGAAGTAACACAGATTAATCAAATAAAATTTGAATGCACACGACGGAATTTGAACCCGCGACCTTCGGCTAGTCGAGCGCCTTACCCCTCGACCACGGAGGCCGTATAACTAACAATTAAATGCATAAAAACAAAGGTTAATAATAATAATAGGTATGTAATTATTTTCATTCTAAAACATAACCTTTAACCATGGACAGGCGTACAATATTACGAAATAAATGTTTTAAAAAAAAGCAAAATTTCGAACACCCGATACTTACCGAAATTTCGGCATTAGATGTTATAACAGTAAACGTCATAGCTAATTAAGTGCCACTCTTTGATAGTAGGTACCTACCTACGTAATCTGACACGTACACCTATACACATGCACAATGGCGTGACGTAACCTCGAATGTGTGCGTAAGCTGGGCGAGTGTGCGTGAGGCGTCGCGAGCTAATCTCGCCGCGCGGAACATCTGTCCGAATCCTGAATCGAGCTATCTCGAATTCAATGTTAATGTTTGTAGTTGATGATTGTTTGGGTTGAAACTTGCGATGATTTTGTTGATTTTTTTCTATGTTGAAATTGGGTGTAGGTTGTATGTATTGTATTCTACACCGAGATCTCTTCCTAAGTATGCATTTAAAGCCTGGTTTTCTTGAGGCGAGAGAGTCAGAGTATATTCACCTTCGTATCGCGCAGTTATTGGTTGGATTATTATTGGTTGTGCAGTAGCAGCGTTCGTCCCCAGTCTCCAGAGATACATTTGACGCAGTTAGTAGGCGCACGCACTGCGATTAAACGCAGAAGTTTTGGAATAGCTGAAAACGCCCGCCCGTGCGCCCACTAATAACTTGGATTTTTACTGGTTGCACGTTTAACGTCTTTTGAACCAGGCACTAAAACCGAAACGAGACGGAGTGGAGACTAGGTGTAAATATTATATTTATTTTCAGACAATCGGCCATGGTTCAATTCTCAACAGTGTGTCTCAAGCGTAAGTCTTTTAACGCGATGGAATATTGACACAACCTTGCACACCTTGAAATGAAGCCCAGCGATTGTGATGCTTACAGTTACCATAGGTATTATTATATAATTATGCGAGTGGCCTAAAGTTAGCTATAGACCAGGGGTTCCCAATCTTTTTGTACTCTAGAGCACATTCTAAAATATCGGTAGGGTGGCGGGCAACACCTATTTTTAATCGACAAACTCGGGGCAGCAATCGCAATCAAAATGACAACAACGCGGTTCCAAGCGGGGAATTCTATTTGCACATCACTCCTTGTACACGCCGAAAACCCGAAGTGAGCCGATGATCGCCGAAGCGATCGGGACGGTACGAGCACGTGACTACTGTCAGTTTGGCTGTCGGGGCCATGCTTATTGCTTTCACTGACAGACAGAGCTGGCAGAGTCATGTGCCATGTATTTTGGCGCCTTCGGCGTTCATCGGCTCAGTTCGTGGCGTTCGTTCACTTCGGGTTTTCTGCATGTACAAGGAGTGATGTGCAAATAGAACTCTCCGTTCCAGGCTAGCGTAAAGAGTGCAGTCTGGCTCACCGCTAGACAGGTTGCGACTCCTGTCAGCAAAGAAACCACTCATACATACAATATCGCAAACATACGAACGTATTTAATGAACCTAGGCACTCAAAAAAATGAAAACTCTAACAAATAAATAAAAATAATTCATATCTTTAATTAATGTTTATGAAAAAATTATTTCACTGTCGAATAGTGGCGGGCACATACAAATCGTTCCGCGGGCGCCATGGGGCCCGCGGGCACGGGGTTGGGAACCCCTGCTGTAGACAGTATACAGGATATGATAACAATTTCGTATTTGTTTTCGGAATTTAATGAATCTTGGAAGTGGAAATTAACTCACTTTCCGACATCCGGTCGAGCTGACACTCCGCAGATAGAATCGTTGTCGATGACAATGCGTTACATAAACTGTTGGTGGCAATGACACGGACAAAACTTACCGTTATAAAATACTATTCGTATATTAAAAATCTGGTAAAATTATTATTTTTTTCAATAAAAAACCTGGCATTTAACGAATGAATTAACAGAGTTCCTAACAAATTATCATTTAAAAGCGAGTGTTTTATGGGGACGGCGGAACACGTGTTAATACATATACTGATATTGTCGCATTCCGTAACGACATTTATTAGGAAAAGAACACTTGTTCTCGATATATTCTGAATGACTGATATTTTATAAGGAATTGGCGTGCTATCACTTTTTTAGTAGGATCATTTTCTCTGTGCAAGTACTCACACGAGGACATATACGCATTTCTCTAAAATCGGTAGGCATTAGGTACAGCAGTTAATATAAGGAATAAATGTCGGTCCTACCCGATCGGCATTTTTGGCGAGTTTGGTAGAGTTATCGACTCCAGTTCCTGGGTCAGAAGGTTCAATTCTCAGTCAAATCATTTTTTTTCTTAATTTAAGAAGTGTTTTTAAAATAGATGCATCATAGTAAAAACAAACGGGTTGATTTTTATTTTCAAATTTTATTTTTAATCAATCGTTGAAGTTTGACAGGAAAAAAAGAAATTGTTTGTCTTGACTTTTCACAGATGTAATTTCCTCACGCATGAAACGAGATTTTCAAGAAAAATCGTTTTAATTTTTGGGTTCTTAGGCCATGTTGCGGCGCTTCCTCCATCTTTAGATGGACGGCGTTACTGTGTCCATGATGAGGGTAAATGTTGAATAAAGAAAGAGGAACCACAACACGGTACAGTAACTAAAAAATAACCACGATAACTCTTCTTAATCCGAGAGTAAATGTCAAACCGAGAGAATCTCTGTGGCATAATGGCAAGTGTAATTTGAATAGACAAACCTCAACACAGGCTTGTCTTAGTGAGGTTAAAAATTCTAACCTAAAAAAAATATACAATGTAAAGAAACGATAAATAAATTTCCAATTCTTATCGTCGAACATTTTTCCTTATTCAGTGAACAAATGCCGAAATTGCTTTTTGTTTTTTTTTGAAACATGAAAAAAAAAAAAAAAATTTATCATATCAATAAAAAAAATAATATATATTTTATCGTCTGTTAAAAAATCCCCGATAAAGTTGAAGAAGTCTTATAATCACAGGAAAAACGTCAAACCAAGAGAACACTTGTGGCACAATGGCACGTGTGATGTGAATGAATAAGGTGGGTCAGTAATTTGGAGTTCACACCAGGTAAAGTATTCTCAGATGTTGGAGAGAAAGAAATTTCAGAGAATTCTGAAAATGAGAGAGTATGGTTACTGCCCGTGGCTCGGAATGAACCAACTCCACGGGTGATTCGTTGATCCGACTGATTAGTGGATGGTTTGAAAACTCGGCAAAACTCATGGAGAGCATTCATTTCTATATTTCCAATGGTTATCTCCGTTACCGACAGCATATATCTCCCAGCCTTTAGGAATAACTTGCCAATGGACATGCCGGTCCAAGCAATATTTCTGTTGAACAGAATCAATTTCGATATCGACGTATTTAGCACCAATGAAGCTGCCTTTAAAAGTTACTTTTTTTATATTTATGTAATTCTCCTTTACAAATTTATTTAAAAACGCATTAAAGTGAACAATTTCGTAATGTTTTTGAAATAATAAATTGAATTGAAGGTTCTCTTATCGCCGAACATTTTATTCCTTTGTGAATGAGGATTAACTACTCCTTGTGTTGTCTCATTGCTGAGGTTCGTGACCTCCACTCCAATTTCCCTGGTGATCAAGGTTCTTCAACTTTTCACGGTGCTGTGCTACATGGAGAGCCAAGGACACCGACGTTCCGGAGGCATGTGATATCTGATCACTAAAATCGCTCCAATGCATCGGTGATCTTCATCTATTTCTCTCGCTTTCCACTTTGCCAGCGACCATGAGTTTCTCCAGGTTCGAGTTCTAGTTTAGCGAGCGACATGTCCAAAATAAGGCAGTTCACGATCTTATACAGAAACAGTACGTCAAAATTTTTTCTACGTTTGTAAAGAAAGATAGGGTTACATTGATGATTTTCAAAGCGATAAGAGAGGTGTTTGAAACGGTTTATTGAATGGTTTTGTGATGCCTAGAATGAACCCTATTTGTTTGTAGGCTTTTTCTAAGATGTGTTCATCATAATCATTAAATAGCAATTTAGAGTCAAGTAATGCTACAAGATCTCTGATTTTTTCAACTCGTTGAAGAGGAATGTTGTTCAGGTGGTAAGTATGGGTGGTTTTTACGTGCAAATGTTTTCGCATTACATTTATTTATGTTTAGAAATAATTGATTTTCTAAGCAATATTCATTAATTTTATTCAAATCTTCTTGTAATTTTTTACAATCATCTACTGAGCTTATGCATTTATATATTTTCATATCGGCAGCGTAAAGAATAAAATCAGAATGACTGATGGCATGTTTGATTTCATTGAAGTACAAAGTAAAGACCAGGGGCCCTAAATGGGAACCTTGTGGTACCCCCGAAGGAATGGATATTTTTTCTGTGACATGTAACCTTTTAGGGCAACAGCTTGATCTATTTTAATGTAAGACGAGAACCACCTGAGGAGATTTACACTAATACCAATTAGGTAAGAGCATATTATTTTATTTTTTTTCGCAGTAGTTAATTATTTTGTTTTATTTATTTAAACGCCCATTAAGAGTATATCACGATTCATTCACCTTGTCGAAAGCCTTAGAAAAATCAGTATAGATAGAGTCAACCTGTTTGTTTTTGTTCATATAATAAATAACAAAATCGGTTAACTGCCCAAAGTTCGATTCACCAGATCTGCCTTGATAAACACCGTGTTATTGGAGGGTTGATAATTGTGTTTTTACATTAATTAAAAAATTGGTCACAAACGATTTTTTCCATGACGCATACTTTTGATATAGGCCTATAATACTCAGTATCGTGTTTATCTCCCTTCTTAAAAACAGATGTAACAAAAGCGTTTTTCCAAATAGTAGTAAGTACCCCTTCTTTGATAGAAAGTGTAAACAGTAATGTGACAGGGATAACAAGTTGTTCAGCACAATTAAATATAAAAAAGTGGATGTAATTTATCACATCCAGTGCTTTTTTCCAAGTTTCCACACAGTAGAAATATGGTGAAAATCAGCGCCCGGACGGGTCTCGTCTTGGTGGACTTCGTAATGCCTTTGCACGGAGAAAAATGATACTGTTAAAAAGGTGAGTATACGTGTACTTTTCCTGATAAATATCATGTATTTGTATGAACACGTGTTCCGCCGTTCTCATAAAACATTCGCTTTGGACTGAAACTTTGTTAGGAACTCGTTCAATTCATTCGTTATAGGCCTGCAGTCTCATTTTTAACAGAAAAAAAATAATTTGACCAGATTTTTAATAAATTAACAGTATTTCATTTCAGTAATATCGGTAGCCGAGCGAACTCACTCGCCATTGTGTGTAAATGTAATTTGCAGTAGTATAGATGAACGATGTTGGCGACACGCGTTGTGCGCGCCGTTCCATACTAACAATGGCTCATGGCCCATCTTACTTGTTTCTACATTCTATTGTAAATTCTGATGCAAAATTAAATTAAATAAATTCTTTGTTTTCCTTGGAAATAACTATAGCTGTGAATTGACATTTTCAATTCCAACCTTCATGCTTTCATTTAAAAGACGTATTAATTATAAATTAGGAATTTCACTCGAAGATTTTAATTACACCTTTTTGATAGACTTACTTAACTTGCCCAACTTATCAAAGCGTACAATGACTGATTTAGTTTGTCTTTTCAAAATAGCGAATGGCAGATTGGACGCCATGGATTTAACGAACCTTATTACATTCCGTGTACCCACGCGTAAGACAAGACAGACTGCTCTCTATAATCTTCCAAAGTGTGCTAATTATTATTTCTAAAAGTCATCAGTTCAGAGGCTACACAGACTAGGTAATAATTATAGTTCAATCGATGTTTACCGCCACCACTCAGTGACCAAACTAAAAAAACGATGTATTAGAATATTTGTAACTGATACACAAAATTTATTTTTTCTTACATGCACACTTTATCTTTATATAAAGTTTTCTAGGTTACATAAAACACCCAACCGGGCGTAATAAATGTTTGTTGATTACAAATTTGCTTTACAACAAACCGTTTATGTTTATTCCTATACTAATGTTAAACTATGTTATGTATAAAACCCAATCTGGCATTATAAAGGTGAGCTAAATACTAAGATGTTCATCAATAAACATTTCATATTTATTTTACTATATTTTACTACATCATTATCAAATATTGTTCCGCTACTACTTTCATTGTACCTTAAGTACCTATCTTGTACTCATTATTTTTATATGTCCGGGTTAAATCTTCCCCACAGGAAAAACTAAACCCTTCCACACACTTTTCCACAAATGATCATCTAGTCAATCCAGATTATGCAAAACAATATCAATCAACGTCGAATCACCAGAGATCAAATGGGAAAAGAATTCACCGACTCCAGATACTCGTATTTTCATATCAGAGGATTCGGCTCGGTAGAACTTCTAATTGGACCTATGAATCCTACTGATAACTCAATATAAATATTTAAAAAATCTTTCATAATCCTACATGTATTTAAAATGACTGATTTTTGAATTTTTATGTATAAATTCTTTGACAGATCTAATACGTCTAAATTTTGAATGAGAGAGCTAGGTATAATGCCAGTAGCTTATTTTTTTCAGAAATAGAACAACTATTACTTAAACGACAACTAGTATTGTGCCTGCTAATATTTTTGTAGGCCTATTATGCTGTATATACACTCATTATTGTACTCCTAATCAGCTTACCTAAAACATTGTATACATGTTAAACCCTTCATGGCGTGAATAAATAATTAAATTAAATTAATTTACAATTTCAGCAGTAGATTTGAAATTAAAATACAAAAGCACAGTAAAGTTGACCTCGTCCGACACGAGACGTTACTGGGTTATCGCCCGACAAAGTTCTATATATAGGTGTTGTACCTAGCGCGTAGGTACAACATACAGTACAGCTTGCAAGGGGCAGAGGTTGCTGCGCGCGACTGTCGGTACCTACCCGACTTTATATCAATTCCTACTACCATCAGGGCTACAGCTAACTATAATATTGTTATACATCGTTATATAATTACATACTCGTTCATATAGGTAGTATGGAGCGGTCAGCGTTGAAACGTTATGGATTATGCGTGTATTGCAGTATTACTTAATATGTTAGCTGGGTCCCATATGATGGATATTATGAATCTTGATTATAATTATTATTTTTTGTTTCGACTCCAGTTCATGGGTAGGAAGGTTACAGCTTTCGTTTTTTACGGGTTGATTTATTCAAAATTTTGAATGAAGATTTTCCAGATTGCGGAATATCGTCACACAAAGAAAATGAAGAAAAATCGGGAATAACGTGACCCACAAAATATTTCAATGGAAATTGATCAAATATGGCCTATAGTCGTAAGGCCATTGGCGACATCCATTTTATTTCAGATTGGTAGTTACAGATCACACTTCTAGGTATGTACTGTTCAGTGGCGGTATAATAATGCAAAGAGAGCCCGGTAGGTAAGTAGGTACCTACGTCACTCAAGCGCCTCGCGGGAAATGCAAGTAAATTGCATAGTTAGGAAAGTGCTTACCTACCAGCAAGGGTACTTAGATAACGTATTTATAAATAGACTAGCGCAGACCCGCGAAAGACCGCGTGTTGGTCTGAATTCTTGACAAATCAGTCCCAATTTAGAAATTTATTAAAAATATTATACTGATTATCACCTAGGGCAGCGGTCGGCAGACCGCGGCTCTTTTGATGGGAATTTTGAGGTTCTTAGGTTATCAACTCCAATTTCACCTCTACCAACCAGCCTTAAGACGAAGCTTAATGCTAAATCACTATTTTGATTAATCTTTATAACGAATTGGTGTACATTATGAATACCAAAAAATACGTTTTAGATAAATGGAAGGTTTTCCTATCCTTTCGCTTGAGTAGAATACAAATATAAAAATAAATTACTCAATAAAAAATATAAATGTAAACTACCAAAAAAAATATTTTTCAGTAGAAATGTATGAACGCGTAAAGGAAATAACTTTTAAAAATACAGTATTATAGCTAATATTATCTGTGACAGTTTCACTTGATTAACGTTTTTGATTTCTTATAATATTATTTACAAAATAAATAAAAACCAATTTTGTGCTTGAAATCGAACGGTACTAGACTTCGAGGAACTTACAAGCCAAAATGTGTATATTCTTGGTATTGTCACGAATGTAGGTAATAGGCATTAAAATCGCTTGAAAAACGTAGTCTAGAAACGTTCGATTTCAAGCACAAAAGTGGTTTTTATTTATTTTGTAAATAATTTTATAAGAAAGCAAAAAAGTTAGTCAAGGGAAACTGTCACAGACAATCTTAGCAATAATACTGTATTTTTTTTAAAGTTATTTCCGTTACGCGTTCATACATTTCTAATGAAAAAAAAGTTTTTTTTAGTTATATTTTTTATTTGTATTCTACTCGAGGGAAACGATAAGAAAACCTTCAATTTATCTAAAGCATATTATTTGGTATTCATAATGTACACCAATTCGTTGTAAAGATGAATCAAAATAGTGATTTAGCATTAAGCTTCGCCTCAAGAGTGAATCTGCGTGAGAGTCCCCAGCCTTAATTAACTCAAAACATGAAAATGGTTTTCCTTCGATATTTGCAGCACATAATCTTAATACGATAATGGTTTCCTTCGAAATGCTTCAGCGGATGAATTCGCAGAAATAATTTTACGTTGCATTCGGATCACGAGACTGGTTTTAGCTTAATAAAATCTGCATACCAGTCCACCAATCTACCAACAATTTTTTTTATTGTACTAGTGAATAGTTTTATTGCTAATTTTGCAGCATGTAGTCGCATTTTGAATTTCATAATTACGCAGGGAATACGAAGATTTTTATAAAATTCATTTAACCATTTAAATTGGCAGACGTGTAAGACGATAAAAATGTAGTTGATACAAAGATCAAAAAAATGTATCTGACATACCATGAAAGAAAACGGGTATCGGATTATGAATTAATTTTTAAAAAATATGTATTTTATTTTTTACAATAAGTTCTCACGGGCCGCACCAAATTGCCTCACAGGTAGCAGTTTCCCTACCCCCTGGTCCATGGAATCGGTCATTTCTGTGTTGAAATCTTTGTTTTATCAGAGAATTTCTCTAAGAATTAGAGGGACGATCAGAATTATCTATCGAAGGAACACCGTTAGTAAACTTTAAAAATCGTTAGAGATAAAAATTTGGATCCGTTAAAATAAATTAAACAATCAAATACACATTTCGGATATAGTACTACATAAAAAGGTACAAAAATATTTTATTTTAATAATATTATTGTTAGTAAAATACTTTGAACCATTTATCACCATTAATCACTTATCTGATATGCTACCTCTTACAATATCTGTAGTACAAAAAACAAAAAAGAACAAACAGTTATTATATTTTTTTTTGGTAAACTAATGTTTAAGACAAGATTTTTTATGCATAGCACAAAGGGTAACAATTATTTTACAAGCAATAATTATTCGCCCGAAACACTCATCCACATTGAAAAATCTCCTGATAAAAAGATACATGACGCCAACGGGACTCGAACCTGTGTCCCTTCGATTTCCGGTCAACAGCTCTGACCACTGAGCTATGGCGGCTTATCTCTTATCCGCGAAATAATTCAATATATACTAGTGTTTCATTCAACAATTACTGTTAAACAGTTATCAATTCTTGTTACTAAGCCTTTATAATTAAGTACTTACTTATTTTTTTATTATACACTATACACTTTACAAATATAAGGTAAAAAGTCCCGATAAACTCCTTTTTAGCAGATTGTCTAGCGGGTTCTTTCATTATAAATCTTATTATAGTGAGTTTACAGTTACATGTTTTTATCTAGTTTAATTTTTTTATTCTTTCTCTTCTCTTTTTTATCTTACAAAATATGTATGTCAATTTATTTAAATTTTGCCTGTTCTAAAACGGGAGTTCCTAAACGGGAGTTCTCCTGGTTGGGCAGACAAAACATTTTTTCAAATATAAATAATAATTTGTACTGAATGAAATAATGGAATGGAGGGCGGTTGTCAATTAATTGTTGATCGCTTTCGAAAGAGAGCTAAGAGTAAAAAAATATTTATTTCAAGAAAATAAAACAATTACTTTGCTTATTAGTATAACCGACCAGATCCGCTTAGTACAAGCATCTTCAGGGTATAAAATTAAACTAACCAAAAAGTACAATGTGTGTTTATATGTACATAAAAAGTGAAACAAAACATAACGTAAGATAACATGAACTTAAAATCTAACATAGTAATAGAGAGAAAGAAAGCAAACAGATAATGTCATGTATATTGGGATAAATATTATATCTAAAGAGACAAACCGTCACAAAGTTACTACTTTCCACCAACAAAAAAAAATTAAATTATATTATTTAAAAATATATCATTTTTGGGGCGGTGGGAATGTTATTTTAGGGACGTATCTAAATAAAAATGTAATGTTTGGTGTTGAGCCGGTTGTAATAAAGCGTTCTGGGGTGTGAGCGTTTTCCGTTACGCCACTGAATATTAAGTGCGAGTAAATTGAACAGGTGCATAATATTGACAGAAGATTGATAGCGATGGACCCGAACTCTTGACCCGGGGTCAAAAAGTCATCGCTCTTCCGCTGCAAATCCTATCGCATTATATTAAGTATAAATATCATATACCCACGTATATCTGATATTAAAACTTATCGGTAGTTGGTAGATTATTTGTTGGTAACTTACCACATTGCTATCGCGTATAAGAGATAGTATTTTACGAGTATATTTCTCATTTATTATGCGAATTCATCATTTCATTACAGAACAAAGAGTTGGCCGTGGGAAATGGCACAGACATGTTACGCCAATCTGAAACGTTTTTTCCCGTTTGGAAACAAAACGTTTCTTATGAGATTCAATCGGAATTAGGTTGGTGCCTATTTTTAAAAATTAAATACACAAGATAACTATGATATGTGAAAAATATTGATATACATATAATTTCACTTGAAGTAAGGGAAAAATTATCTTACTTTAGGCCCACACTTATATTGGTGTATCTCTTCAGAAAAAAAATATTTCCCATACAAATTCTACTAAAAATATCAATAGTTCTGTGACCTCGCGTACAAAAAAACCGTATTTCTAATTTTCTCTTATTTAACAAATCAAAACCAAAGTTTCCCCTAAAATCATAAGAATTTGTATGTATGTACTTAAATATAAATTGATCAAACTGTCTATTTTATTTTTATTTTTATTTCTTTTTATTTAGGAAGCAAACAGTCGTACAGTAAAAAATTATAACAATAAACATTCATATGTTCTAGACCAATTAAGTTCCATTGAGTTAAATGTCAATATTGATATCGTTTATAAATACATAAGTATACATTGATTGTATGTATATAATTGAATAAATATGTCTATGAGTGTTTAAGTAGTAGAATAAACTTTCAGAGTTTTTCATTGGTGTATAAGTTAAGTTGGCTGCGAATGAGAATTTTACTCTCTATATATTGCCATATCTGTATTAGATCCAATTTGTTTCATACAAAAAGCCCGAAGATTTCGATCTAGTGGGTGATTTATTTGTGCTGCTTTGGCAGTTTAGCAATGTCAAAGACAATTCTTTTTTAAAAGTTCTTCAGGCAGGTAGGTTAGGTACCATAATATTAAAAAAAGCACAGTCAAAATTAGACACCTAGTCAAAGAAAGGCTTGTTTAAATAATAAAATGGATGCAGCAGATTTTCAAAATCGGTTACAGAACATGCAAACAAATTTATAGACCCATGAAATTCCAAACGGTCGAGTTGTAACAGGACTTCGCTCAGTCAATAAAAACTCACTATTCTGGAAATCGAAGACAATAACTGAATCATACCACGCAGAACCTACGTTTATTTCCATTTAGTTAACCTACAACACAGTTTATTGATTTCAGAAAAGGAACTGCCCGAGTAGTTCTGGCTGTAGTAACCAGCTATTGGGTAGCACTGCTACTGTAGTGGGTACTAGTGCTGCCAGAGTAGGTGATACGCACTGGCGCTAGCTACCAAGAGCAACAGCTCAGACGCGCCCTGTGAGATATTGATTGCATTCTGCACTTCAGGTACCACCAAGCAGATAGTGCACAATACACGACAATCCACACATCTATCTGTAAGCCAACACCTCGTTTCAAGCCGTCGCGTCGCGTGATATATTATTGACGCATCTAACAGAAGATAAAACTCACACATGCATAATAAGTTGCATAATAAGTTACATAATATATTACACAGGGATTATGTCACAGCATCTAATTACAAAACTTCAATTCAGATTTAAGCCCAACATACCCAACGAGAGTAAATAATAAGGAACTTGGGTGAAAAATATTATGGCTTAAAACATATATGCATAGACCAACAGACACTGATTCTAAATATACAACTTTTATTAAATATAATTATACGTAGAATTCATAAAAAGATTAAAACCTTCAGAGACTTAAACGCTCTGTGATTGGTCGACGGGTTTTGACAGAACTTACAACGCAACCTCAAGAGTCGGTCGACCGGCACGGAGAAAACTTGCTGATATGAAATACTGTCAATATATCCAAAATCTGGTTAAATTATTCGTTCAATATTATAAAAAGCTGGTTAAAAACGGGACTGAAGGCCTTTGACGATTAAATTGACACAGTTCATAACAAATCATCAGTTAAAAGCGAATGTTTTGAGGACGGCGGAACACGTGTTCATACAAATATTCATATTGACATACCGATATTGTCGCATTCCGTCATGAAATTTATTAGGAAAAGAACACGTGTTCTGCATATATTATGAATGACAATATTTTTTCAGAAAGTCGGTACGCACTCACTTTTTTTAACAGGATCATTTTACTTCGTACGCGTGTATTAGAATGCGGACAAATGTTGCACAGCGGTATAAAAATTATTTCAAAAGAATTGACATTTTTTGAGAATCTTATTAAAAATTTAAATTGGGATTTGTTGATTTCAATCTTTCCCGAGTAGAATTGACCTTACCGTTAACCGACAGAACCGAAGTAAGCAAAATACCTCGGTATCGTCGCGTACTTGTGACCTCGGTTACATGTAAGGTACGCGACGATGCCGAGGTACCGAATTTTTAAAACACAGATAAATAAAATAGTGCATATCTCTAGGTACTATATATTTGCGATAGCTTTCGATTAAAAAAATATTGTTCGATTTGGTTGGGTTAGGTTAGGTTCTCTGTATTACGCATTTAATTATTCAATTAGTTCAACTTTTAATTTTCAATATTAGAACTGATGAGTATCAATCATATTAGACAAGTGATAAAAGTAGGTATCAAAATTATTTTATTAATAAATAATTATTTATCTAAAATGTGTATTTCTTTTGATAAAATGTTTGACAGTGGTCGTTAATTTGATGTTTAGTGAGAAATCATAGCAAATCTCTTCTTTTGAAAGGCAATGATCCTGAGGTAAGTACTTTAAGCTTCACAAATCCTACAATTATAATATACCTGATCTAAACGTTTTAGTGGATTTTTTTTAGAACCAATAAATATGAAGACTGGTGATATTTTAAATCCAAACAGATTCGTAGACGATATAATGGTATATTGTAGTTCTATCACAAGATGCATTTGAGGGTTTGGTGGTTTTTCACCGGGGCGGTACTGAGAGTTCTACAAATCTGAAGGTTCAGCTAACCATTAAGAGGAAGCTATAAGCCAAAAATGTGTATATTTATTTATTTATTTCACGCCTATTAAGGCTTTTACATACATATATATAAAAAATATTTACGAAATTATACATGAAAATAGTGCAGGAAACGACTATTAAAACAATTGCAGAAAAATAAATATAAAGTCAAAATATCACTCAACTTGATCTACACAGAATGCAGGCACAACATATAAAAAATCCAAAATATTTTTTTCTATTTCTGTTGACAAAATTATTATATGTTAGTCAAATCAAATTAAATACCTTTTTTAAAATATTCCACTACTCAATGAAAAAAAAAACTTCAATAGGGTATGCTTATATATTGAAATTGATGTACTAAATATATCAACAACATCTGAGTATTTGTTTCCTAGCTGTTGAATCCGTCGCATAGGAGTATGATATTGGGACGTTGACATAGAATTGCTACAATAATATGGTAGGTACTGTCTTGAAACCGACCTGCTTGGAGTATGAAAAGAGATTACATATAATAAATCAGGGGTATCAAACATTGAATTAATGATTTTATACAAACAGGTTAAATCGGAAATAATTCTGCGATCAGATAATTTTATTAAATTTAATGAACAAAGTAAGTTATCGTAATTTAGGTTTTCTCTAGGAATGCCCATTTTGAAATTTACATATCTTAAAAATTTATTTTGGATTCTTTCAATCGCATGTGAATGAACCTCATAATTTGGGGACCAAACCGTTGAATTGTATTCTACCTGACTCCTTACCTTACTAGTGACATATATAATGTTTTTACAGTATTTACATTATTAAAATCACTAGATACCCTTAAAATAAATCCCAACATTTTCAAAGCTTTATTGGTTATTATTTCAATATGCTTGATAAAGTTAAGTTTCGTGTCAAACCAAATACCTAAGTCATTAATTTCCGAGACAGATACTAACGACATGTTGTTAATGGAATAATCAAAAAATATTGGATACTTTATTCGATGAAACCTCATAATTTGACATTTGCTTATGTTAAGTTGCAAGCGGTTATCACGACACCATATAATTAATCTTGACAAGTTATTTGACAATATATGGCAATCGTTAATGTTTCTGATTGCTTTGAATAATTTCAGGTCGTCTGCAAACATTAATACTTGAACATCATTGAAAATATACAATACATCATTGACAAATAATAAAAACAGGATTGGACCTAAGTGTGATCCCTGGGGAACACCACTCGTAGCAGTGAATTTGTATGAAAATGTGCCATCAATTTTAACAGCCAGTAATCTGTTGGTCAAGTAACTATTAAACCACTTATATAGTGAACCACCTATACCGAATTTATTCAGCAATAACTCATGATTGACTTTATCGAACGCCTTGCTAAAATCGGTATAAATAGAGTCAACTTGACATTTACTAGACATGGAATCAGATATATAGTTTTGATAGGTTAACAAGTTAGTAAGGGTAGATTTTCCAGTAGAGAAACCATGTTGCTTAGGAGAAATGACGTGGTTTAACCGGAAAATAACTTTTTTAAGAAGAATTTTTTCAAAAACTTTAGGAATTGTTGATAAAAGGCACACCGGTCTGTAATTAATCACCTCGTGTTTATCGCCTTTTTTAAAAATAGGCGTAAGAAAGCTAAATTTCCATTTAGTAGGAAAACATCCTGTTCGTAAAGACTGATTAAACAGCAAATATAAAGGATACGCCAGATTGGTAGCACAATTATTCAAAAATACAGGAGGTATTTTATCTGGTCCACCACTTTTGTTTTGATCTAGTAATTTTAGTTCAGTCAATATATCGATAAATATTCTTGGTAAACCTTATATTGTAGGTAATAGGCATTAAAATCGCTTGACAAACGGAGTCTAGAAACGTCCGATTTCAAGCACAAAACTGTTTTTTATTTAATTTGTAAATAATTTTATAAAAAAAAAAAAAATTAAACAAGTGAAACTGTCACAGATAATCATAGCTATAATCCAGGATTTTTTTCAAGTTGTTTCCTTTACGCGTTCATACATTTCTATTGAAAAATATTTTTTTTAGTAGTTTACATTTATATTTTTTAATGGGTAATTTATTATTTTATTTGTATTCTACTCAAGGGAAATGATAGGAAAACCTTCAATGTATCTAATGTAAAATACATGTTAAAAAATCTGGTTAAATTATTCGTTTTCGTGTTAAAAACGGGACTGCAGGCCTTTAACGAATGAATGGACAGAGTTCATAACAAAGTATCAGTTAAAGCGAATGTTTTATGAGGACGGCAGAACACGTGTTCATACAAATACTGATATAGTCGCGTTCCGTCATTATACGTATTAAGAAAAGAACACGTGTTCTCGATATAATCGGAATCACTAATATTTTATCAGGAAATTGGCATGCTATCACTTTTTTTTAACAGCATAATTTTTCTCCGTGCGGTAATCAGACCAAACATAACAGCGACAAAACGTGTTTTTAAAGTTATGACGTCATTAAAACTTTTGAAAAAAACTAGGTTAAGTTAGTTACAAGTTTTCAAAAGTGTTCCGTTTCTTCACTGTTCTGTTTGATCATGGAAACAGTAGGTTTGTGTTCTATTTAGTCATTGGTTTATACCTTGGTATTGGTACCTCCTCGCATGGAGGGTATCAACTCTTGGCAGGGCCGGCTCTATGTGGGCGCCATTGCAGCAGACGCTGATAATAAATAACCTAACCTAACCTACCCAATTTCTACCGATTATAACCAGTTTCTCGTTAACTCTTTATGTTTTTAGGTTCCAAAAAAAAAAGTTATTTTTAATTAAAGATAATTTATATATCTATACATTTCTTATGCAGAAACGTTAATTGTATGAAATTCCCTAGATACAAAAAAATCGCAAAGTAAGCTCCGAAAATTATTTAAAACACGTTTTGTTCTGTTATTTAATATGTTATAGGCATGAAATTAAGTGTATCTTTAAATGCAACTAAAGAATTTGTCGAGATATTTTTTCTGTATTTCAAACGAGTCGGGTTTTTTTTTTTTAAATTTTGTTGTAATGCCCAGAGGGCTTTTAAATTATATTAAATATTTTCAACATTTTCGTTTAATTAATATAGGTTTTTTTAATATTAGAGCGCTCCCTCTAACATTATTAACAACATATTTACATAGCATGACAAGAGGTATGACCTTGCTAAATGCCCTACCAGCGGATATAGATGTGTTTAATATCACTATACCATGTTTAAAAAAAAAATATATATATATATGTACATGTATTGTTAGTTTTAATAAAATTGTACCATAATTGGACTTAGGTACCTGTCTGTCGTACAATAATAAAAAATAAAAAACGAACGTTTACTACGGGGCCTTTAGATTATTTTTCATAAAACTCCAACTACTAATCGTCAAAACATCATTGAGTACAGTGATCACCTACGTAGGTGTCTGGTTTAAACAAAGGGCGCCAAAATTATACTCGCGCCAGACGCCGTTTGGCCCAGGGCCAGTCCTGACTCTTGAACCCTCGTGCAAGACTATTAAATCGGGCCTAATCTCCGCTTACTGGATGGGTTAGTAAGTCCAGTTAAAAATATCATTGCTAAAAAATAAATTCTGAATACATAAGTTTTATTATATATACGTAGAATTTATAAATCGTCATTTAAAAGTGAATACACCATAACATTAACACCCTGTTTGGTTGGTACCTACGACTGAATTTGTTGAGCTGACGTCACTGGTAAAGAATCACATTTGATTCCGGTTTTGCGTCTTGAATTTGTGTATTTGAAAGATTTCATCAGCGTTGTTTCACAGTTTCGACGGAATGAAATATCATTTAATAATGAGTACTAAAGGAAAAATTCTAGAAAATCTCATGAAAATTTAAAAGAAAATATGCTGTTGAAACATTAAGGTGTAATCAAGGTTACAAATAATACAATATACTCGTAGGTTAAAGTTACAAGTACAATATCCTCGTAGGTTAAAGTCACAAGTACAATACACTCGTAGGTTTAAGTTAAAAGTACAATATACTCGTAGGTCAAAGTTACAAGTACAACATCCTTGTAGGTTAAAGTTACAAGTACAATATACTCGTAGGTTTAACTTAAAAGTACAATATACTCGTAGGATAAAGTTGTAGCAAACATTTATTAGATCATCTAAATTAAACAATTGTACTTGCGCCCTTGTAAAATGATCCCCGCAACTAAATTACAAAACACTTTCTTTTTGTTCAGTTTGATTTTCTCCATTTTCTTTCTAGTAATACAGGGTTTGGAAGACTGAAATTGTTTATCAGGAGCGGTCACGGATTTAATTTTGCACTTCGGTAGAGTGCACCCAAGAAACCCAAGAATTAAAACTATGAAAATTACTTTAACTATTAAAAGTAACTATCACAATACAAATTTATATATAATTTAAGTAAGAAGGTCATTATTGATAATAATAAAAAAAAATGATCCGAAGTCCTTATTATGCATTAATTTGGTACGTGCATATAATGTTCTTTCGCGGCGCCCTTTCCTTAGTAGGCGGTACGCCACTGGTGCCTAGTGCCTACTTCAACTACCCGGCATATTATATTATGTTGGTATACTAACATACCTACTCACATGTCATGGCCAAATAGACCCAGTGGCTCTCAAACTGCTAGGGCCAAGGATTTTCAACTAAACAATTTTTTTTGTTTAATATCCCGATAATTAACACTGCACTAAACTTGTGCCGCAGAAAGATGAACTCGACAGGGACCACGCGAAACAACATTATAAAGGGTAAATAAAACGTTTTGACAGATATTTGGCGTTTTTTCCTGAACTCAACCTAAGTAAACCAAAATACGAAATGTAAAAGCTGTAGGTGATAGGTAATAGAAAAAACCAATATCTCGATCCAATCTCACGTGCTCCGACATCGTAATAATGTATTCCAAATGTACTTACTTACAAACTTACCTTTTTAAGCTGTCGTACCCTTAAATTAAATATACCATTCCTAAGAGAAAGTCCAGTTATATTCAATTTTTCAATTAAGTCCTAAATCCTGTATCTAAATTTCGCCAATAAACAATTTGAAAATGTTAATTAATTGTTAATCTCAAGTGACCTACCAGGTAAGTATTGTACTGTATATTTTCTCCATAAATAGTTAAGTAATAACATAGATCACTGTAGAAATGTATTATAAGTTTGTACAGCGCCCTTGAGGTGTTTTTGCACAAAAACGGCGCTATACAAGTCATCCAAGTATTATTATTATTATTACTAAAATTTTAAGCCTGTTAATTCATTCGTTAAAGGCCTGCAATCCCATTAACTGGATAACCAATAATGTGAAGATATTTTTAATAAATTAGCATTACTCATTTATCTCCGTGTACCTAAGTAACAAAATATTCTTATTTATTTATTACGTATTTTTACAGTATCCAATAACTAGTTGGCGTGTACCCGGCGTTGCTGGGGGGTTATCCTTATGAGATAGACATATACCATGGCGGACTTTTCTGTAGGTCTTTTTAAGATATACAATTCCGTAGAACATTATTTTGATGTATCTTATGAAGTTTAGCCAGCATTGGCAATGTAGTGCCCGAAAATATATTTTTACGACTAGATTATAAAACATCGACTTTTCTCTACTTCCTATAAATATAAAATGCGTGTTATCTTATATATAAACCTGCATTAAGAAATTCTTTAAATAATAGTAAACCCTATCAAAATCCGTTGCGTAGTTTAGAAGAACTAAGAGCACAAACATACAGACGCGGACAGCGAATTTATTTTATACTATTTAGAGATAACAGATAAGAGAATGGTAGTTGCCTAGCTACATTTTAATATAGCAATGATAGATTGCACAAAAACATTTATCAGTAATACTATGATTTAGGAGCAAAGTTTTTATAAAATACACGATCTACGCAATATGATAAGGTTTTCTAGTTACAGTGTAGTCCAGCCTTGATGAATGTTAGACCATATACAGAAATAGTTTTATATTCATTAATCGTTCTATTTTTTTCAATCCAAAGCAAAAAAAAAATCAATATCAAAATACTTTTGAAAGTAGCTATAACTTTGTGGTTATCCATTATATTTAAATGAAACAATATGACTTTGTTACAACCACTAATATATTTTATTAACGCCGACCGGTTTCGGAACAACCGTTCCTTCCTGTTTGCGCTGAGGAAGGAACGGTTGTTCCGAAACAAAATTATTTGTTTCATTTCAATATTAAAATTTTGATTTTGCTCACTAATCTTAAAGTTAAACAGTTTAAAAAATACATATTTTTTGTTTTATTTTCGTTTTGAACCTATCGGGAAAGAGATTGTGTGTAAGAAATATAATATAAGAAAAAGTAAAGTGGCCTATGTTTCTTTTACCACGTTCAGTCTACTGAAGTTGTGCGTAATTTATTGTGTTGCCTTGTATAGTGTTCATGAACTTGTGATATTTTTACTTGCATTGCATGAAATTATATTATTTTGAAGAACTAGTGATGCATGCTAAAGGTTCGCGATAAAGGAAAGGGGAACGAAAATATGAACATATAACCCTAAAATAGATTAGTAGGTTGTTTTTTTAAACTAGCATAAAAAACAATTTAAAATTATTTTGTTAAAACATGGCGTGAAGAAAGGGCATGAAATTGTCCGTTTTTTTACGAAATATATACTAAAATGCTGTATTTTTTTATAATTTCGGAAACTGAAATACTTACTTCTCATTGTTATCTAACTAAAACACAGTGGTTTGTCTATTAAAATGTATATATTTACCGAATGCAATAAAAATAATGAGAATCTTTGTAGGTTAGGCGCACAGCATAAATAAACCACAAATGTGCACAGTTTGAGAACGCCGCCATTACCGAACTAACCCAAGGTAACATCACTTGCAAGCTCGAGCAACGAGCGGTCGCACTCGAACTGCAGCGACGTTCCGGAAACTCCCGAGCGGCTACGGAGATTTCCTAGCGTAGCCGAACTGCAGCAATGTTAGGGAAACTCCGAGCACCTCCGGAGATTACCGAGCGCGGCCGAACTGCAACGCCAAACCGGAAACTGACGAACGGCTCCGGAAAATAGCGAGCGGTGCCGAGCTGCAGCGGGTTCGGACACAACCGAGCGGTTTCGTATATTGTCGAAACTGCTTCGCCGATCCGGAGATTGCCGAATGGCTACGGAAATTGTCTAGTATAGCCGAGGGGTCGCCGGTTTCCCGCCCTGGGTCGGTCGGTGGAAAGTTCGTCGTTCGAAAATCCGCGGGAAACTTATACTCTTTTAAACGTTATCGATTCCTTTATCCATAAAATTATCTCAGATTTGAATTGTGTTCCCAAAATGTTCGAGTGATTATTACAATATTAGTAAAAAAAACAATTATTACACCTATTGTATTTAAGATCTATGTAAACCAACAATGTGCAAAAATTTGTGGAAAAATATAAGAAAAAGTGATAAAGTTCCGTGACGGTCTATCCTCCCTGCCTACTGTGGGGATAGGGCGTGAAGGTTATAATTTGTTAGAGATCTTACAATGAGTTTGAGATGTGGAGGCAAAAATTGGCATATTCCAATACAGATAAAAGAACCTACCTACTATACAGTATACACCTACCTAGTGCATAGTCCAGTGGTAACGCATTGGACTGCCATTCCGAAGGTCGCGGGTTCGAACCCGGCGTGCGCAAATAAATTTTATCTGATTAATTTGTGTTATTTCACAATTAATTAATTAAAATAATATATAGTATATTTGCGGCACGTTCCAGAGTGGAAGATACTACCAGTATCGCCCTGGTGTAAGACCACCATTCAGAATTGAAACGTTGCTCCAAATGGCTTTAGCCGTGTTTAGTGACTAGATCTGAATAGCCAGGTACTTCCCCACCTTCCTCTTTCCCTTCCCCACATACCTTCAGCCTCACAACATCCCCCAATTGGGGATGCCATAGTCTCACTGGCTCCAGACGGGAGCAGTTGGGACTCTTGTGAGGTATTCACTATAAAAAAAAATATCAAAACACAGGTGAAAAGATCAATCAATCCTTTATTAAACCAAGACGAGAAGAGCCACCGTTCTAAAACGCATAACAAGTTATAAGTCAGTACAATGCTTGAGTCACTTACAATACACCTCATGCCATTGCCCAATGCAGCCAGTAGGTACAATATCAAACGCGCTCATATTTACTTAGCCTTTGTCCAGGGACAAACAAACAAACGGCCTTTGATTAACCCGGCCCGACCCGGTCCAACGCAACGGAATGATGAATGGATCCTGAAAAACCAGTCCCTAGATATTATTAATATATATAATTTTATTATTATTTCAGCGACCCCTTGAGACCCGAGATGAAATACATTTTGGCGCCCGATGCAGGCGACCCAGGCCAAGGGCTTAATCTGGAAAAATGAATATCAAGGGTTGAAGAAATTTCTGTTTACACCAAAAAGTGGGTAAAATCTGAAATTCGTACCAGAGTGAAAAATAATTATTGTCAAGGGCGTGACTATTTTCTGATTTTCGCAACATTTTAGAGCAAATCTTTTTGTGACATTGGGAAATTTTAATGAGTAAATTATTTTCAAAAAATGCCAGCCGATAAGGTACCCCTCCCAGAAGAGAAGTTTCTTTTGTAGTTAACCTGAAAATTGTTTCTTTAAGCTTGTTATCAATTCCACAGATATTGAAACATTATTGACTTCTATTAAAGTTTTGTAATAAAAAAATCTACAAATTAAACTTCAAATCTAAATTCATTAATAAATTATTTACATACTTATTATTCCAGAAAATCGAAACAATCGGAAAGTGCACACCCTTTGCCATAATAGAGATGGACTAAACATACTCGTAGTACATAAATATGTGGATTGAGGATTCCCACAAGGCCGATAGGTACTATAGTGCTATTGAACAGTTTACCGAGAGGGTGTAAAATAGCTCCTAAAATTATATATTATATTCTTTCCTGAAACAAGGTGCAAATGTATTAACAGATATAAAATGTGATGATTCTACGTTTTTCTCTCGTCGGATTTCAAGTATTGAACTCATGGCAATGAGCCATCGATCTAATCACTCTTCCTCGTAGGTCTTCGGTCTTGTAATTCTTGAGATCACAAGACGATTCAAATATTTGATTCGTTTCATTAAGCCATATCTTCCAGGGGAATCCCCGAAATCTTTACTTTCGAACGGTGAGCTCTGGCGTTATGAGATTTGACAGCTTTACTGACTGGAATGTGTGTAGGTACGAGTAGATATATCGAGAACTTGATGGTGTCAATGCAGAAGAATGGAGGAAGTACTTGTCTAAGTAAGAGTGTGTAGTGCGGGCGATGGTGTCCGGCTCCAGCTTGTTATTTTGGTTCGGGTCGGCCACGTTGCGAATATTTTGGCGGGAAGCCAGCCGAAGAGGCAAGATGGCGGACATTCACTCCGAGCACCAGGGCAGGCTCGGACCGAATTCTTTACAATATCCCATGGAAATATTAAATTAATCGTATGTAGGAATCTGATTCGTATATTAGGAACCTGATTCGTATATTAGGAATCCATTCATTTTTGTAAGGATCTACCTACCTATATAATACCAGTTCCTTTTTCGCGTCATTCGTAAAACGTAAATATTAACCCTATCACCGCCACGATGCGACGTTTGGAGGGGGTGAAATCGATTAATTGATCGATCGAGTATTTTTTCTAAACACTTACATACAGTTTACAGGTAAATAAACGATAAGTGCAAATAATATAAAACATGTTCCCAATATCAAACATGTAGTATAGTGTAAAATAATGTATGTAACTGGTAAAGTAGTACGTAATGACGTCTTGTGAACACCTCACTAGAAGCGTGTGCTGAGGTGTTCACATGTATTAGATAAAATGTTATTGAATATTAGGTTAGTGGCAGTTAAAGCACATCATACTAGTATTCATTTAGGCATAGTTACAACAGTAACAATGTAGTATCAATATAGTGAAAGGAAATAAAAGAAAATAACTACATTAATGGAAATTTGTGAAGCAATTAAGACGAAATAAGAATAAAGCAAAAACACGATAATTATTGTAAGTAGGAATTTTAAAATATTACTAATTTAATTTATTACCTCCGTTTTGACACAGGATTTTCCCAGTTAGACGGGCATCGAAAAATCATTTATAATCCAATTTTATCTAAATAAATAAAATTAAAATACAATAAATAAACTATTTTAAAAATAGATCTAATTTTGATTTATCGAGTAATTCTCAAGAGTGTTGGTTCGTAATGATATCATAATTCGGCCCTGCCTAGGTTCTTTATGAATAATTTGTTAAGAAATACATAGAAGCAAGAGTTACGTATAATCTTCTAACACTTTAGATTAAATTATTGGAGAATTGTACACTGAAGTTATTATATATTACAGTATAAACGCTTCTAAGCAATATGGTTCATCAAAGAGCCAACCCCACTAAGCGAACCGAATCATCATTATTATTGGCGAAAGGCGTCGTAAGCACCTTACTTATGGTTTGACAGGCAATCGGAGTTACTTTTTGTATGAACTAATTCATCACAAATATACGTGACTTATTCGGCGATAGACAGATTTAATAGCGGTCGTTGCCATTTACATATATTATTGGTGGCATATTATATTTCACCAATTGGGAACTTCACAACAATGGCACACTTTCTTTCGAGGTAAGTACTTAAAAAAAAAAAAAACAATAATTATATCGAATTAAGAAACTATCGTTAAAAATGTCTCACAAATTTATATCATTATTGATTAATTATGGTACCTACCCACATTCCTACATACGAGTAGCTGTGAGTGCGTGTGTGGTCGACATAGGAACTACAGAGGAAGCTACAAACCAAAAATGTGTATATTCTTGGTATACCTCATATCTTAGGTAATAGACATTAAAATCGCTTGACAAACGGAGTCTAGAAACGTTCGATTTCAAGCACAAAACTGGTTTTTATTTATTTTGTAAATAATTTTAGAAGAAAGCAAAAAAAGTTAATGAAGTGAAACTGTCACAGATAATCTTAGCTATAATCCTGTATTTTTTAAAGTTGTTTCCTTTAGGCTTTCATACATTTCTATTGAAAAAAATTTTTTTTTAGTTGTTTTCATTTATATTTTTTATTCAGTAATTTAATATTTTATTTGTATTCTACTCAAGCGAAACGATAGGAAAACCTTCATTTATCTAAATTATATTCATATTGTACACCAATTCGTTATAAAGATTAATCAAAATAGTGATTTAGCATTAAGCTTCGCCTTAAAGCCATATAGACCGGTGCCAGTGAATTATGAAGAACTAGACGCTTAAATGATTTGGACATTAACTCGCAAGCTTTCTTATGTTTTAACATAGAACAAACTCTTAGAAATATCCTTATTCTTACAACACTTAAAACAGTATCATCTCTGACAATCCATATTAGCATACGGCATCATCATTTGGCGTGACTGTGCACAAACTATTACAAAAATCTACAAAAAGACAAAAAATGGTATCAACAAGTGACCGATAAGACTTCTTTATTTCATTCGACTCTTCATCTAGTATAATGTCTCATTTCACAAATACAACTAAAAATAACTCTCTTACAAAACAATTACACCACCAGAACTAACCAACATACACTACAAAATACCTAAACTACGTCAGCACAAAGATAATTCATGTACTTAGCTCCCAAAATCTTCCCAAAAACCGAATCCAACTCCATATTTTCAAAAAACAAATAACGATCCTTACATTTATAATATACAGGGTTTTCCAATAAGAGGTGCTATTTTGATATTCAATCGAAAAAGATCAATGGTTTCGTTGCTTGTGTGGCACGTAGCGCCATCTTGTTGAAAGTAAACGTTGTCCAGATCAATACCATCCAATTCCGGCCATAAAAAATCATTAATCATCTCTCGATAGCGCAATCCATTCACCGTAACTGTTGCTCCAGACTCATTTTCGAAAAAGTAAGGTCCAATGACTCCGCCGGACCATAAACGCACACGTTGAGGATAGAGAGGCTTTTCAACAATAACTCTTGGGTTTTCCGAGACCCAGATGCGACAATTTTGCTTGTTGACGAAGCCACCGAGGTGGAAATGGGCCTCATCACTCAATATGATTTGCATTTGATTCACTCAAGTGAATTTTAATAATTTCAATGTGTTGTTGAAGCGTGTATCGTTTCATTTTTATTAATGGCGTAGTTTCTACTTGTCAAATGTAAAAAAATGACAGCTTCAAAAGTAACATCTACCGAAATAGCGGGCTATTCAAAATAACATATCTTATTGGAAAATGTATTTCAACCATAATACTCAAATATTCTACACTCTAACCACTTAAACACACTTCGGACCCTATCTAATGTACTAAATTTATTCATCATATAAAATATATATAAATCAAACTGAATTGTATAATTTAATAGTTGTTATTATCGGTCATATTATGAATAAATTCAATCTGTAAGCTTCACCCGCCATAACACACGAACATCCGTAACATGGCGGTTGAAATAAGACTAAAATCTTAAATCTCCGAAAGTTCTTCACCGATTGCTTTGAAATTTTGACATAACGTTGCATTCGAATAGGAGTGGGTTTTTATATACCTGCATTATATAGATGTCACTTAAAAAACAGCGCCATCTGTTGGTCGTAAAAAATTGTTTCTCTATCTGTATAGATAAACTGAACCACAGCAACGCGTTGTAAGGTATAGCTATATAAATTAGTCTATATAAACAAAAATGTAAATGTTCGTTTGTTCAAAATCTTATCTCCGAAAGTTCTCCACTTATTGCTTTGAAATTTTGACACAACGTTGCATTCGAATAGGAGTGGGTTTTTATAAACCTATGTTATATAGATGTCACCTGTGACAAGTAAAACCATTGGTTGGGTTAGATTAGGTTAGCAACACGCGCTATTATTTCTCTATTTGCACAGCGTGGCGGGGTACAGCAAGTTTTCTAATAAAATACTAGTCATTCAGAATATATCTTAACGAAATATTATTATAAAAACACGTATTCCGACTTCTTCCTAACATATTCGTGCTTTACTGATAGTAAAGGTACTGCTACGTAGGTAAGTTACTGGTATTACAATGGAAGATGCTCTGAGGAACTAGCGTCATTGATCCCTTCGGCACCGGTGCGGTGTCGGGATACACGCCAAACGCGCTCCCAACATGTGTACACGGTTGACATTTGTCACACGAGAACGGGTCGCTTCTACGATTCGTTCTTAGGTTCAACAGCTCGGCTGTGGAACGAACTGCCGGCCTCTGTGTTTCCTCCCTCCTACAACTTGGGACTCTTCAAGACCCATGTTCACTCCTTCTTCTCCACAAAAAGACCCTCCACACAGCATCCCCAAAGATGACATAGGCCCTGAGGGAAATCATTTTCTTCAGGGCCTCCTGTGTGGAGTTAATATAAAAAAAAGAAAAAAGTTTGTTATGAAATTTGTTAAATCATTGGTTATACGCCACCAGTCACGTTTTTAACAGGAAAATGAATAATTTCATCAGTAAGCTTTCTCCGTGTATACAGGGTATTAAGGGAAGTACCTACTTGACTTTTTGATGTTTTTTTTCTTAATTTTTTTACATAATATAGAAAATCAGTAGGAATTGGACAGCTAGGGGCGATGTGAAGGGTTTACTCGACTGAGTAACCAGTGTCGACAAGTAGAAGATTTAAAAAATGGTTTTTGAAAATTGTTGAAAAAAAAACAGGTCACTGGAGACCAAAATTACATTTACATTTTTTACTAGAAATAATGTCAGGAATCACTGGTTAAATTAAGTCAAGTACGTCCCTTAAACACCCTGTACAGGTATTATGCAGCAAGGAGTATTTGCAAAGACAGAATTGAATGGCGTTCCGCCCTCTGTATCTACCCCTGGGGGAAATGGCGTGAAAGTTATTTAAGAAAATGTTATTAAATATTATTAATAAATTATATATTATACTATATCGTTCGTTAAAAGAGAAAAAGGTTACAAGTTACATCGGATCTATCAGCGGTGTGAAGGTAGTTACCTACCTACATCTTTAGCAACGTCCCTAATAAAACTGATTCTATGAGGCTGAGCGTAGCGAAGTCCTGTTTAAACTCAATCATTTGGCATGTATCTGTCCATAAAATTGTTTGTTACGTTCCGGTTCCGGTTCAAGATGGCGGCTGTGTTGGATACTACCTTTTTATCCCGCCTGTGTTCGCATGACCGTGGTACGAGCTGTCAAATCGGAATAATCAATAATTATGTAAAATATTTGTGGTTTATTATTAAGTACGTTGGTATTTATATAGGTACCTACTTACAAATCTAATGATTTCAGAGGAAATTTAGATTATGATTTATAAAATAAGATAAACATTAGAAACATACATTGTATGGACGCGCGGTCTATTAGCAACTAGTATAATACTTTGTTGGACAGAAACCGACATGCCTATAACTACAAAACTACAACAAGCAAACAAAAAGCCATAGATTAAACAAGAAATCTATTCATAAAGCCGTTTTCTTTCATAGAAAAAATATTATCTCACACTATTCTGTGCACATTCTCTCCCAGACCCCTCGCTTCTTACTAATGTAGGCCTGAACAAACTATTATAAAATAAAACGCATTCACATAGAAAACTACTGCACATTATAACACAAGATGCATTGTAGAAAACGCAATGCATTTATAAAAACACGACAAAACGCATTCTAGATCCCCCCTTTATTCGAGGTATCTACCCATTTAGCCAATAGGGAATAGGTTGAATAATAGACACGCCAACAGCCGTAAACTGAATATAACTAAAATATCTCTGGCGTCCCATTGGTCCGCGGTGTTCTATTTCAAAAATGCATAGACAAATTAAATGAATTATAAGGGTGACGTTTGACAGTTGAAACGGGGGGGGCTAGAAGTTATAGTAGTACCTACCTAGAAGGTCCCTATTAATTTATTATTATGTTGATTTGCCTAGCCGGTTTAGGTTCCCATAGAATGTATAAAATATATTGTAAAGAGTTAAGTAGAGCGCATAATGAAGTTTCCTGAATACTATATATGTATTGGACTATTTTATTGTGAAGGGAGGTGCCTCATAGCTTATGGCTATTAATGAACAATAGGTAGGTACCTATCTACGATTGTGAGATTTTTTCAGCTCGGGGGTTGAACCATTTGGAACACCTACCTAGATATTAGAGATTTTTAAAGGAAAACCCGCTGAAAATATCTTGAGTCATTGAACCTTACAAATTCTAGTGGTTTGTGAGTTTTTTCTTAAATCTTACTGTAGTAGCTAACTACTATAACTTTTGTAAGTAATATTTTTTATGAAGATTTACAGAAATCTGACGAGTGCTGCTTCCAAAGGAGCAATCCGTGAATCTAACACACGCATTGCCAGTTTAAAAAAAAAACAGTCAAAAGTCTCCTTCGAGTATACTTATATGACTACCGAACATAACAGAAAGGCGCACTAGCTATTGTATATTACCTACGTGTATCTACAAACCGCGTAGGTATAGTTTTACCTACATTTTAAATACATAGACAACCCTCTCATATACCAAAGCTCTTTTTACTTCCTATAAGTTCATTAATGTATGTGTGCATTCTTATCTAGCCAACCTACACAAAGATTTACTATAGGCAAGAGACACGATAAATGATATCTGCCTAGCTACTTCAACCGGATAAAGAAATAAAAAGGTAAAACGAACAGATCTTAATCTATCAATAGATATCTAGTTGTTATGCGAGCATATTGTGACATTTTGCTATCCGGTGACTTTTTTTCACACTAAAAACATTAAAAAAATCAGTAGGTAATATTTAGTAGGTTTGGAACGTTTCTTGGCTGAGTGCCCAGTGACGACACGTGAAAGAAAAAATGTTTGTTTTTGAAAAAATGTCATTCGAGGACCAAAATTCATGCACTTCGTCCACTATATTTATTAGGACCCGGCCACCTGCGTGAACATGTGTTCAGATATATTCTGATTGAATATTTTACTAAGAAATGGGCATGCGGTCACATTTTTAACAGTGCACACGTATTCCTTATAATATTTTGGATTCGGCTAATAGCTTACCAATAGCATCCCAAACTCATACCAACACACAGAACATGTACTACGTGTACATGTTAGCCACCAAAAGTTGATTGAATGTATTGTCATTGACAACGAGTCTATCTGCCGAGTTTCAGCTTGATCGGATGTCGGGTTAATTTCCGCTTCCAAGGTTTGCATTCATTCATTACCGAAAATATAAGTGAAATTCAAATAAATGTATTTAAAAACTCACCACCTACAATCCCTTCGTTCAATTTATCGCTAAGAATGGCTAAGCTGCTGTCAAATATCCTAAAAACCCCTCCGATAGAGGCACCAACAGATGTTTGATTGCCACATTTTTATAATGGCTTAAATTTGTACACACAGTTATGTTAATCTGTGAGAAATAGTTAGGATGCAGGCGAGTTCTTAAATTTATGTATTTTACTCTCTTGTTTATTACCGTCTGTATATTCTTGTATATTCTGTATTCGTGTATTTTCAATAATTTTTTTTTTTTTTAAACGTCACGGCCTTCTTCGGCACTTACATAAACGAATCGTCCTGTAATGCGCATGCACATACATGTACATTTTGTTTTGTGTAGAATAGAGTCAGCACTTGAATATGACTTTTTTTTTAAAAAGAAAGACAAACATTCCCGGGTTACGAATAACCTGACAATATTTGAAAATCTCCTACTACCACCACAGTAAGCTGAAAATGTTGCTTGTGTTGTGATGGAGGACTTAGCCAGCCGAGGAATTGAACACACTACGCCTGGGTGGGACCCAAACGCGATGTCAACTCGGCCACCGACCGGACATATATACATAAATTTTCTCTTTCTTACATTATGTATATTTAAATGCAAAATTATATGAACCGTGTATTATGTTCATTTTTGTTGTTGTTATTCAAACATTATAAAAAAAACTCCTGTTGTCATTGTCACGTCGTTTTATTATGCAGTAAATCTTGTAAAAGCCCATCAGGGGGTTTATAATTTTTTTAATTAATTTATTTTTTATTTTTTTTATTTCTTGATAGAGCAATCCTGATGAGTTACAAAACTCATTGTAGGACGAGATGAACGTACAATACGTATGTGGGAGTTAATAGGTACTATTTTACATTGGTATTTTGAAATCAAAATTATAAATTTCACATACGAAACCGTACAAAAATATCATAATTATAAGCTTCACATGTACACATATAGAAAAAGGGATATTAAGTAGAACAAACAAGAAGAAGAAAAAGGGAAGCAGACAAGGATATACACATAAGCACAGAGCCAGGGTAGGAATTTAAAAGAAGGTACTTACCCACTAATACAGGGGATAAAAAAAGAGAGAGAAAGAAACAAAACAAAGTACAACACGACGAGAATTACGTATTTTCGTTTTTATATGTTTTTGAAAAACATTATTTTAAAGCCTTACTTTGAATTTTTGGATTATGCTGGCTGTTTTCATACATATCTGGAAGAGAGTTATAGAGTGTGTAGGCAATATAGTTAAGAGATTTTATTTCGTAGTGTGTGTTATATGAATGCGATTTTATTTTTATTCCGAGTATTGTGGTTGTGGATGCCTTGATTTTAAAGTAGCTTGATGTTAGAGTGGGTTGATTGTTGGGTAATTTGTAGGATGGTGGCCGTGATTTCATGTTTGGGAAGGACTGTGATTGGAAGGATACCGGAAATCGAATAAATTTCCTTGACATGTGTGTCCCATGGAAGACGAAGAACATTTCTGAGAGCTCGGCTTTGGACCTCCTACAGGTCAGCTATCAGTTTCTTTGAGCCATAGCCCCAGATACAGCAGAGATAGGAAAGGTGTAAATGGGTTCCATGATAACTCAACACACCTTTAAAAAGTGATATAAAGTCATTAGAACGATGAAAAAAAAATTTAAACCTAACCTAACCTACTTAACCCAGTTAATAAAGTTTTTGTTCCATCACTTTCCATGGCTTTATATAACTTTTTAAAAATATGATTAATTATCATTTTGATGATTTATCCGGTCACCGTGTGAATGTACCCTGGCATAGTACATCGGAGTTAGTATATGAATAGGTAGTTATCCTTGAAGCCTATATAGAACACCAGTTATGTGGGTAATTAATAACATAAAATCTTGCATACTTAGGACGGGTTGTTACGGAGAATTTGAACAATTCATCAAATTTCAACGTTCATTTTCAAGTTCTGTGAAAGATTTTTTCAAGTTCTGTTTTTATTTCAGTTTTGTCAAGCAACTAGCCTACAATGATATAATAACAGAACTTGAATAGGACTTTCACAGAACCCGAAAATGAACGTTGAAATTTGATGAATTGTTCAATTTCTCCGAAACAACCCGTCCTTAGTTTCTGCCTTTGACAAATTATAGTAGTAGGGTTGGAGCGTCGCGCACGGCTTAGATTCATATTGGTAGGTACCTACTTAGCGAATATTTTTGAAAGCGTAAATTTTATTGCAATCATTTTATACATTTTTACACTCTTGATTTTTTTATAAGAGTAAGTTAGGGGAAGGCAGTGTTTGGGTGCCTACATGTAATGCTCGCGTCTGCTTATATGCATCTATCTAATTAACACTTCCATCATCTCTACATGTCTTCATAAATACAAATAGTAGCTTTGTGTTTTATAACAAAGACACAGCATGGTCAAATGAAGCCAGTTAATTTCTAAAGGCCGATTTACACTTTGACGAGTAGCAAGTGATTAGTGAGAAGAATTCACTTAACTGTACAGTAAGATATCACACTGTAGTGTCAACTTAACTGTATAGTAATATGTTTACACTTTATGTACTAATCACTTGCATTACGCACTAGCATTTGCTACTAAACAATTTGCAAAACGGCTTTAAAACAAATTATTAGATTAGCAGATATATTATTGGCATATGAAGATAATAATGAAGCGGATTCAAGACGTACGCGATTTCCAGTTTTATCCCGAATAATAGAAACGCATGGTACATTATTAATTTAGGTATAGTATGAAGCACCTTTGCTATAGGACCTACTTGTATGCACGCTCTTTAGTGCGGTTCCATTTATATGCACGGTGATCCTAAAACTATTGAAGCATTTTAATTATGTACTTAGTTTTTAAATTATTAAATTTCCACCACAATATAAATTCGCATTTTCTACTTCTGCATTTTTAACATTTGGTATTATACTTAGATGAAACATGATGAGAATAATTAGATTCCACTTTTGTACAATTAGTCCCGGCAACCAACGCTCCCAAGGCTCTGACTCCGAACGATCGGAAACTACAAAATCCGGTCTACGCGCACCGATTATAGCGGTCCAATAGTGGAACACGTTTCGACGAAATATTAGTATGCAAAAGTGCCTCTAATTGTATGCTAACACCATTGAAACATGAAACCAAAAAAGGAACTTTCAAAAAATTTTAAATTACCTATATATTTTCCGCATTTGACGTCATTACACAAGATAGTACTAGCTCGTCCGAATATTGGATTTATCGTGACTTTGTTTAGGTTTAAAAAAGTTCATGAATGTCTAAAGCTTGTGGATAATGTTTCTACACGGAGAAAAATGAGTATTGCCGATTTATAAAAATCCTGTTAAAAACGTGATTTTTATTTATTTATATATACGCGTAAAAAGGCTTTTACATAGAAGTGATACAAGATGCAGTGTACATAGGAGAATATGTATTATACAGGAGATATTGACAGTAAATAGATATAATCCATTTTAAAGAAGGTACAAAATACACACTTGTAAAATTGTGATTACAAGTATAATGAGAAAATATTAAAAAAATATGAAGCAATATTAGTAAAACGTAAGAGTAACATAAAGTAAAAAAGAAATTACAACAACACTACATATAAGACAAATCATTAAAACTAATTTACAAACGCTACTCTAATTTGTAGGATTCAACAAAGTGTTGGTGTAGATTATGCTTAATTCTATATATGGAGTCAATAAATAAATCAATAGCGCCCCCATACTTGTTGCCCAGATCATGCATCCTATTGGTCAGTGAGTGTGTCTGATAGTTGGTCGAGTATGTATTACAGAAGAATGTTATATTTTGTCTTGTAGACTAGTCGGCACATGTAGTTTAATAGTGGCAAGGATGGCAGGACTATCAATTAAGTTGTTAATGACTCTGTGTAACACAACCAGGTCTGAAATAATTCTCCTGTCAGACAGTGTTATTAGATGCAATTGATTCATCAAACTGACATAATTAATGTAATCAATAGGAATTCCGAGCTTAAAATTTACGCACTTAAGAAATTTGTGTTGAACTCTTTCTATATTATTGGAGTGAACTTTATATAAAGGGGACCAAATAGGTGAATTATACTCCAATTGACTTCTGACTAATGAAATATAGAGGGTTCTCATCATAGACATATGAATATTAGTAGACCTGCCCTAATATTCATATGTCTATGATTAAAAGCGTATTATTCCCCACTCCCCATACCGGTTCCATTGGAGCCGGCTGTGCTCGCGTATGGCCTCAAGTGAATTTAGAAAACGTGACGTCATCATTCTTGTGCGAACTATGGTCGAGGCATCATCGGTTCATTTTACGAAATAACACGGCAAAATGGTGGCTTGTGCTATGAAAACTTGTAAAAATAGATGTGAAAAAGAAAATAAACCCAATTGTCGTATTACATTCCATATATAAGCATTATTTTAAGCATATTCACATCGTATAATATGGATCAGTTGTAAAAACATATACTATCACATCGAGATACGTCTGGACGCAAAACACAAATCCGTTTGAATAAGAATCAGGGATGTGCCTTCGCCTTTTGCGCTTTGATAACGTACATAATCAATAATCATCATTTGGAACTTCTATTTTTTCATCTGTTATATCTTGCTGGAACTCCGTCGGATTAATAAAGGATAATAAGCCAATCATTTTTAAATTTATTCCACTTTAATGGCGTTATTACTAAACGAGTTTTGAATTTTACACAACTCATAAACAACACTTAATATAGGATAAATGGCTGGTTATTAATTGTGAAAAATTGGTATGTTTGGAAGTAAAATTTGGATACAGTGAGCATGTTTGGAATGAAAAATGTATGTGTCATTAATGCTGTCCGATGATATTTTTTATCTATTCAAATTTAAAATATTATATTTTTCTATCGCACGTCGCCACCGATCATATATTATCTTTGGAACATTCTATCACACGTCGCAACGGACCACGTGTTGGGTACGCGCGTTATTTCGTATGTACGGTACTGCTGGAACGAGAAGGAGTGCATATCACGTAATGCGCTAGGTTATACCGAGTGGCGATGTGTGATAGAAAAACATGTTTTTGTTTTTAATTGAAAAAGTGTCATCGGACGGCAAAATGATGTCCAAATTTTTACTCCAAATACTCTTAGGAATCGCTGGTAAAAGCTGTGTGTATATAATTTCATTTGTTTTTTTAGTTGTTTTACATTTTTATTATCTCCTTAAAAGTGAAATGTTATATATTTTCTTAAAGATTTTATTATTAATAGGAACAGAGCGGTTGTGACAACCCTCTCCAACATTGGTCGAATGTAGCGATTCTCAAGTGTGCTCATGGTTGGTTGATGAGAAGTAAATTATGAACATTTATAAAAGTGTCTTAACTAAATACGTAAACGAAATATTAGACTCTGAAAATAGAAGAAATTTATTTTGCCGAATTTGGACTTCGCAAATTTGTTCATAACGTGGCGAGTAATTTGCGCTCCCATGTAAAAATGTCTATTCATTCAAAAGCAGATTTTACTTTTAAGAACTAAATGGTGATATTATAATGCGAGATGCCTATTTACTGTCAGATTGATTTATTGACGAATCACAGTCAGCTTTCCTCTCTGCGTCCCGCAACTCTTGTTTTAACCCCTCGTCCTTAGCTTCTCGTCTATTAATATTAATATGTCTGTGGTTCTCATACAATCTATAGACTTAAAATCGGTTAAAGTTCTGCAAAGGAAGCCAAGCATCTTTAAAGCCTTATTAGTTAAATAGTTGATGTGTTCAATGAATGACAAGTTTTCAACGAATATTACACCCAAGTCACGAATATGTGATACTGGTATTAATTTAATATTATTTAATGTATATTCTTGTAATATATTATAACGAGTTTTGGAAAATCGTATTACTTGACATTTCTGAATGTTCAAAAATAAAGCATTTTGTTCACACCATTGATGAAGTTGTTCTAAATTACTCTGTAAAATTTGACAATCGTATACATTTCGTATTCTTTTATATATTTTTAAGTCGTCAGCAAATAGCAGAACTTCTACATCATTAAATTGGTCAACAATGTCATTGATGAATAATAAGAAAAATATTGGGCCGAGGTGGGACCCTTGATGATATCACGCCGCTTCCTGATAATTTTTGAGTATCCAATTTCATAATATATCGGAACACCTGTTTATGCAGCTCCGTTTGTCATAATAATATACAGTGACGAATTGCGAAAATACTATAATTTTTATGAACACGTTTTCCGACATCGCGATAACACATTCGTGTTTTACTGAAAGTTTATTAGGAAATCGGTCAATTCATTCGTTAAAGGCCTGCAATCCCGTTTTTAACAGGAATAGGAAAAACAAGAGATTTTTTGATAAATTAGTAATATTTTATATCGGTAAGTTTTCTTGGTGTGGCATCAATGTTCACGGGTTTTCCCAAATGTGCTTTATTACATCAGACATAATAAAGTTTGAAGCAACCTAATGGAAAATTTATTGTAACAGCCGAATAACAAGAACACGGCGTCTTCAGTTCCTCTTTTTGCCACCTGCAAAGTTGAGTGTGTCGAGCTGTATAGCTCGTTATAAACCATTCGTTAGTTAGGTAATCTTTTCGCCGCTGAAAAGTGGAGTATTTCCAGCCAATAGTTTGATCTAATTTTCATTCCTTATTTACATACATGTGTTATTTACATTTATAGGGATTTATTCTTTCTTATTAAAACTGCTTATGTTTTACGCATGCCTAGTTTATCAATACCCAATACTGTTGTTTAAACTATTTTTGATATGTTATTATTATGAGACTTAGACGCTACCATTTTGTAAATTTAAAGTTCCTACGAAATTCCTGTTTTTATGTAACTATGTATGTATGTATGGAATGCTCCATGTATATATTGATATATATATTTGTATAAATGTATGTGTATGTGTATGTGTAAGCAAATATATGTACCCGCCTCAGAACAGAAATCTTCTAGTGAGGCGGGTTACTTTCATGTTTGTAATATTGATCATGTTATTACAATAAACGCCCGGGTTGCCGGCAATTAAAAAATAAATAAATAAATACGGAAACCATCAAACGCAAGTCTTATCAACATCTAATAAATCTAAAATCAAAGCTAATTTCATATCTAAAAATTTATCTAAAAAAAATTAAAACTAATTTCTTTTTATAATAGAAGGGTTGGCCGCTTTGCAATCGCCCTGCAGATCGGTGCCTTCACAATATGAATATATGAATGGACCAGAGCCTGTAGACGAATTGCATTGTTTTATACAAAAGGCTGTGAGGGTCATCGAACTCGCGCTAACCGATTCCAAGATGGCTGACTCTTTTCAAAATAAGAATTAAAATATAAATTAGGTTGGTAGATGCCTGATATACTATATGAATTAGTTAGGCTCCTATGGCATGCATTATTGTTACAAGTATTTTTTATTAATTTGTCGGTATTCGATCACTTTTATTTTTATGTCCAGACTACCCCCGGCCGGTGGACTAGGATAGCTTCCGCAATTGGGATATAATGGGGAAGGGGAAGGTTGGGTTATTCAGATCTGGTCACCAAACTCGGCTTATATCATTTCGATTCTGATGTATTCGACGGTGGCCTTTCACCACCTCGATACTGAGAATTGCCATTAGTCTGGAGTTTATGCGAAATATATCTTGGTATATAGTATATAAACATCCTTCAATGCAACACTAACTCAAAACAAAATACATTAAGGACGGGTTGTTTCACAGTATTATTTATCCAAGTTCTGTTACTATTTCAGTTTTGTGAAGCAACTGGTCAATAATGATATAATAATAAAACCCTCACAGCACTTGAAAATCAACTTTGAAATTTGATGAATTGTTCAAATTCTGTGAAACAACCCGTCCTTATTGACCGCGCTTCATACTTTTTAACAACTTCAAACAGTGAATTCGACCAAAGTAAAATAAAATAAAAATCATTTTATACTATTTTTAATGTGAAATTTATTTGCGCTCTCCGGGAATCAAACCTGCGACCTCTGAATTTAATTGCTCGATAATAGAGGTCGTCGATGGTCCTTCCTCTTTACTTCTCCTCCCAATTTTTTTCGGCCTCACAACATCTAGCATCCTAAATAGGGATGCGA
Source organism: Hesperophylax magnus (assembly GCA_026573805.1). Classification (NCBI taxonomy): domain Eukaryota; kingdom Metazoa; phylum Arthropoda; class Insecta; order Trichoptera; family Limnephilidae; genus Hesperophylax; species Hesperophylax magnus. The sequence goes on along the minus strand of JAIUSX010000184.1, from coordinate 1,477,248 downwards.
TAGGTCCACTGGTTCTGGGCGGAAGTTAGAACGCTTCACATGCAGTGTCACATAATAAACCGAAAAAAGAAGTCGAAATAATAAACACCGGGTGCGTGCTTGGAATGTAATACTATGTATGATTGTGAATGAAGCAGACATTATTACGTCAGTTCGCTGTTGCGCGTGTTGGTTTCACTTTATTCCGCCAGCATACCCGTAAGTAATGATTTGGGAATATCTACATCAGGATTATTCATTTTTATGTAGTTTCATCACGTAAATATCTCAAAAGACATTCGCGAATGCGATGCATTATTTTATTACCAGCAATAAGTTTTATAAATAGACAGTACATAACCCGAAAAATTAATTACATTTTGATTATTCAAATAATAGAAGATATTTTGTTATATCATCTGTATTTATTTATTTGGTACAATATTTTTTACATTTTAAGTTTTCCAGTAATGTAGGCCTCACTGGGTGGCTTGCCCGTGCTGAGGCCTTCATTTTATAATATGAAAATATAATCTACATAATATATTTAAAGAGAAAATAATACATTTAAAATTAAAAATATATAATAATATATTTAAAATTAAAAAATAATACATTGAAAATAATCTTGTGTGTTTGTGAGTGATGTGTGTTTATTATGTATATTTATTATTATTATATTATTTGTATATTTATATTACGTCATTTTTGGTACTTGTTTATAAGAAAAAAAAAATGTTATTTGTGTATGGCCAAGATCACCCCTTATGGGTGGAAGCCAAAATAAAGAATAATAATTTTTTATTTGGTTTTACGCCCAGCCAGGCCTTTACATAGATTTTAAGAATAAAATATTTTCTATATCCTAGTGAGCTATCGAAAATTATACAAAAAAAAGAAAGCATGATATAAAAGTAAACTGATAAACTGAATATGAAATAGTATTAGTAAAACATGTAACAGTAACATAAAATAATATATAAACTAGAACAGTACTACATAATAGATATACCTAGTGAACTAGTAACTAGGCGGCCATAAAGGTCCGTCTACAAGTCGACACGCTCTATCTTACTTGCACAAACTCTAATTTGTACTTTAAGATGGCAAAACGGTATATCGCGCAAACTGCTTACACGAAGGTTAATTAATTTGTGCAAATTAAATAATATATAAACTAGAACAGTACTACATAATAGATATACCTAGTGAACTAGTAACTAGGCGGCCATAAAGGTCCGTCTACAAGTCGACACGCTCTATCTTACTTGCACAAACTCTAATTTGTACTTTAAGATGGCAAAACGGTATATCGCGCAAACTGCTTACACGAAGGTTAATTAATTTGTGCAAATTAAATAATATATAAACTAGAACAGTACTACATAATAGATATACCTAGTGAACTAGTAACTAGGCGGCCATAAAGGTCCGTCTACAAGTCGACACGCTCTATCTTACTTGCACAAACTCTAATTTGTACTTTAAGATGGCAAAACGGTATATCGCGCAAACTGCTTACACGAAGGTTAATTAATTTGTGCAAATTAAATAATATATAAACTAGAACAGTACTACATAATAGATATACCTAGTGAACTAGTAACTAGGCGGCCATAAAGGTCCGTCTACAAGTCGACACGCTCTATCTTACTTGCACAAACTCTAATTTGTACTTTAAGATGGCAAAACGGTATATCGCGCAAACTGCTTACACGAAGGTTAATTAATTTGTGCAAATTAAATAATATATAAACTAGAACAGTACTACATAATAGATATACCTAGTGAACTAGTAACTAGGCGGCCATAAAGGTCCGTCTACAAGTCGACACGCTCTATCTTACTTGCACAAACTCTAATTTGTACTTTAAGATGGCAAAACGGTATATCGCGCAAACTGCTTACACGAAGGTTAATTAATTTGTGCAAATTAAATAATATATAAACTAGAACAGTACTACATAATAGATATACCTAGTGAACTAGTAACTAGGCGGCCATAAAGGTCCGTCTACAAGTCGACACGCTCTATCTTACTTGCACAAACTCTAATTTGTACTTTAAGATGGCAAAACGGTATATCGCGCAAACTGCTTACACGAAGGTTAATTAATTTGTGCAAATTAAATAATATATAAACTAGAACAGTACTACATAATAGATATACCTAGTGAACTAGCAACTAGGCGGCCATAAAGGTCCGTCTACAAGTCGACACGCTCTATCTTACTTGCACAAACTCTAATTTGTACTTTAAGATGGCAAAACGGTATATCGCGCAAACTGCTTACACGAAGGTTAATTAATTTGTGCAAATTAAATAATATATAAACTAGAACAGTACTACATAATAGATATACCTAGCGAACTAGTAACTAGGCGGCCATAAAGGTCCGTCTACAAGTCGACACGCTCCATCTTACTTGCACAAACTCTAATTTGTACTTTAAGATGGCAAAACGGTATATCGCGCAAACTGCTTACACGAAGGTTAATTAATTTGTGCAAATTAAATAATATATAAACTAGAACAGTACTACATAATAGATATACCTAGCGAACTAGTAACTAGGCGGCCATAAAGGTCCGTCTACAAGTCGACACGCTCCATCTTACTTGCACAAACTCTAATTTGTAATTTAAGATGGCAAAACGGTATATCGCGCAAACTGCTTGCACGAAGGCTAATTAATTTGTGCAAATTAAATTTACTCAAATTTGCACAGTAAGCAATTAGTGTTTCCCAAAACAACACACACATAGGATTTGGTGTATTGGTGCATATGTATAGACATCCGACAGTGATGTCCTTGACAAACGTCACTGAGAAACAGCCTTTTATTCCGATTGCGCCTGTGTACTTTTACGTACTTTATTAGCGAGAATGGGACAAGTTTAGTTTAGGTACGGTCTGACATTTTTTTATTTAATATTTGAAAAAATATATTTTTTTACATAGATAAGTACCTATACAGGATATAAACAAGAAATAAACAATAGAAATTAAAGTAGCCTTTCATAGTAGGGCTTAAAAAATATATATTCATATTGATCAACAAACGCTTATTCTCATTCGACGGCCTCCATGGTCGAGGGGCAAGGCTCTCGACTAGCAAGCCGGAGGTCGCGGGTTCAAATTCGTGTTATTTCACATTTTCCTCATTTAAAATAATATATAGTATACTCGCGGCACGTTCCAGAGTGGAAGATACTCTCAGTATCGCCCTAGTGTAAGACCACCATTCTTTTTTTTTTATTTTATTTTTTTTATTATCAATATAAAGTTTTTTTACAGGTTTTTTTTTCGATGTCTGTCTCACTAGGATAAACCTGTGTCGAGACAGACGTATTTAATACATAAATTAATGTTTATCTATTATTTGATACATATAATATTTCATTACATTAAATGACATTGTGAAAATGATAAAAAATAATAATAAATGATAAATTGGTTAATCAGCAACTAGTTGGAGTACATACTTATGAGGTGATTTTTATAAAATTTTTGATCTTGGATCTGTCTTGGCTGATGATTCAAGACTTGACGTCTGCTTTATATTTTAAAAAAAATCCGTTCAGTCTAATGGCTAGTGGGAGAGGATTATACACGGTGTCCGGAAACTCGTAGTACAAGCGGGAAACTGGAGAATCTACACCACATGGGGAACCCAAATAAACATAAAGTTTTTTAATTTGAGCATTTTCACAAAAAAAAAAAAACAAAAAAAAATATTTTTCGGCTATTTTAGGGTTAAAGTTTTTTCTGGTGTTTAGGGTTGAACAACAGATGTTTTAAACCTGCAGAGCAGAAATATTTTATGATTACACCGGATTAAATGAAGGGTGATTTCAAAATAATGCTTCAAATCCGAGTTTCTTCATTTGTTTTACTTTCAAATAGTTTTAATTAGTTGGGTACTTTGATCTTCAGTAATAATTTATAAGAATTTGATAAAAAAAAAAAAAATCAACTTCTAACTCGATTTACTCGATAACGAAAGCTCAAATAAAAAAAAAATTCTACAAAATCGACTCCAAATGCGATGTAGATTCACCAGTTTCCCGCTTGTACTACGAGTTTCCGGACACCCTGTATAGCCTTGTTGCAAAATATCTAAAATTTCTCTGGCCAAAAGAACTGAAACGTCAATAAATGGTAATTTCAGTAGATTTTTGTTTCATCTTGGTGGCAAAGGAGCTAGTGGGGAATTTGAAAATATATTCATCTCTTGTAGGTATTTTAGAACATATACATTGGCAGCTCTGGTCCACATTCACATTTGAACGAATGAAAATGTTTCAATGCAGGTTTTTAACCACGGGTAAATTGCTCAAAATCAGGTGAGGTCATGGATATATTTTTTCACTTTGATTCAGTACGATAACATTAGTGACGAGATGCTGACATTTTACCTAGTGTTCTTTAATGTTAAAAGTGGGTAATATTAAGAATAAAAAACGTATCGACTCGCATACAAAATACAGCACCGTTTGAAAAATAAACGGTGACGTTACAGGTCACATCTATAGATTCTATGCATTTAAGGGGCCCCCGAAAAATTAAAACACTGACAATTATTTTAAATACTGAAACTAACTATAGTTATATGTTATAACAATAAAAAATATATATACAGGGAGTATCGGCACGTACCCGACAAACTTTAACCAGCTTTTCCTTAGCACATTTGGAGTAAAAAATGTTATGGGCACTTTGCTGTCCGGTAACATTTTTTTTCAATTAAAAACCAAAAATTATAAAAAAATCCACACTTCGTCACTGTCATTGGCATTGTTTCTCGTGTTCAACTTCTGTTATTAGCAAGTGTGTCAAAAAGCATCTTCGCTCTTTCATACACACTAAATAATAATAGTTAAAAATGAGACGAATGGTGCCATACCATTTCGTTGTGATTGTAAAAGCGCGCCAATGTAGGTACGTACGTACATTATTCAACGAAAATCGAATAAAATATTGCCGGATGGGTTTTCAAACTTTGACAAAGGATAAAACAGTGGTGACATGTGGTAAAAATATGAATTAAAAAAATTTTATTAAAAAAAAAATGTTACCGGACAGCAAAGTGCCCATAACATTTTTTACTCCAAATGTGCTAAGGAATAGCTGGTTAAAGTTTGTCAAGTACGTGCCGATACACCCTGTATATAAAAATTAGAAGGTATACTGCAGTTTTTCATTGACGGCGCTGCGATCGCTTTAAAGGTTTTTTAACACCAGGCCCTGAATATGGCTCGTAGGAAAATGAATGTAAGTCTAAAAAAGCACAGTGGTCCAAATGTATATTATTTACCTTAACCAAACGGTGTTCAGAAGTTAGTGGTGCTTTCTGAAAGGAAACGATAATTCTACAACATACTCTAAGGACAGGTTGTTTCACAGAATTTGAATAATTCATCAAATTAAAAAGTTGATTTTCAATTTCTGTGAAACTTCTATTCACGTTCTGTTACTATTTCAGTTTTGTAAAGTAACAGGCCAATAATGATATAATAATAGAACTTGAATAGAACCTTCACAGAACTTGAAAATCAACTCTGAAATTTGATGAATTGTTCAAATTCTGTTAAACAAACCGTCTTAAGATAATAATATAATATATTTGAATTTTTTATTCAACTTTGCAAGGAAGATAATAATTCACGGAAAGGTGGTTTTGCTCTTTTTTCTATAATTTATGCAGGTACTTGTCAAAATGCCATTTATTAGATATTAAATTAAAAAGTTGGTTTTCAAGTTCTGTGAAGGTTCTATTCAAGTTATGTTATTATTTCAGTTTTGCAAAGTAACAGGCCAATAATGATATAATAATAGAACTTGAATAGAACCTTCACAGAACTTGAAAATCAACTGTCAAGTGTGATGAATTGTTCAAATTGTGACAACCCGTCTTAAGATAATAATTACACGGAAAGGTGGTTTTGCTCGTTTTTCTATAATTTATGCAGGTACTTATCAAAATGCCATTTATTAGATATTAAATTAATATCAAATAAAAAAAATATCGTTAAGAAAACTCGAGTTAGGTAGGTTAACTATAATAATTATAATTTCGTCTACTAACCTACGTAGTTAAAACATATACATAAATATGTTAAAAGAATTTCTTTAACAGAAACACTGTAGAGGTCTTAAATCCATATAAAGTTTAGAGAATTATTCAAAATTAAAATAACATAAATGAAGCGATTTAAAAAACATATTTGGATAAATTAAACCATTAGATTATTTGTATATATCTACTCGATATCTTGTTACTTTTATTTATATTTATTGGTACTCTTATTTTTTTATTAGACATTTCACCCTAAAAAGAGTGCTTTGTGAATTAGGTACTTCATCATGTAAATATCCAGCACGTTGGATATACAAAAAGGCCAAGCTTCTTAGGAATTGTTCCACTTTTATTAGAAACTAGCGCAATCCTGTGAAAAATCATGGGATAGTCTGAATTATTGAAACATCAGTTCCACTAATGAAAAGACAATCAAAATAATTTTCTGTTAAAACATTATATTGTAGGTAGTTGCTTTATCGCTTGTCTCGATTCTAATTTTGAAAATGGAACTTAAATTCAAAACAAATCCGAGTCATTTATTTTATTTTATTTAAACGCCCATAGGTCTTTTACCTATAATAATGTACATCTTTATTTTTTTAGTTATACAGATTACATTTAAAAAAATCAGTGTTAACAAAATACAGGTTAAATAAAAAAAATATCAGAAAATATGTTACATAAAATATAAAAGTTTAAAAAATATAGGTATGGATCATAGACATATGAATATTAGTAGACCTGCCCTAAGTGATTAAAAGCGTATTATTCCCCACTCCCCATACCGGTTCCATTGGAGCCGGCTGTGCTCGCGTATGGCCTCAAGTGAAATTTGAACACGTGACGTCATCATTCTTGTGCGAACTGTGGTCGAGGCATCATCGGTTCATTTTACGAAATAACACGGCAAAATGTTGACTTGTGCTATGAAAACTTGTAAAAATAGATGTGAAAAAGAGAATAAACCCAATTGTCGTATTACATTCCATATACAGGGTGTCCGGTGGTAAAGTGCAGTAACTTCGGGAGGTGATTCTACGTGATCGTAGGAGTAAAAAAGATAAATAACTTTTTCTGAAATTCCAACTTTTAGATGTACTTTTAAGCTAATAACGAAAAATTTCTCCGACGTGCCTAGACGGCATTATTTTTTTCGTCGTTGCCAAATCTACATCCCGCGCCCCCCCGGTAACTAATCCCCGCTACCCCCGGCACCCGAATTCAGTCGGTCAGCTGGTAAACTGTCCCCCGCACCCCCTCCTGCACCCCCCGCTATTAGTAAATCGTGCTTTGAATGTAATGTGTCACAAAATTTGACGGGCGGAGTAAACAACTTTGAAAATTTAATTTATCTAAGAATTTTTGAATTCGTTCACTAGATTTATTGTTAGTTCTCTGCGAACTTTTCATTTGGTTTGAATTTTTGACAGATGTGAAGAGAACCCCGTACAATTTAGATGTCGGTACGTGTTTTAGAGGTATAATGGTTATGGTGCTGATTTTATCAAAATCAAATTTTATAATATTCTTATTATTATTATAATTTACAAGTACAAGTATATTACATTGGATTTATTAATATAGACGTTGTACATTATAATGATTTATGATCAATAAGATGGATCAAGGAAAAAAATATTTATGAGATGTAATATTTTTGGTATGCCTCGTTATTCTGCTGTGTCATTCGTGTGGAAAACGTTCTTTTTTTTAAAATGATTTTCGGCTATGTAATCATTGTTTTTTCTCACCTATAAAATTATGTCCCGTCTTTCCGGTTTATAAAAAAAGGTCTGATTTTTCGGATTGAAATTTTCAAAAAATCCCCAGGGTTTCAAAAATACGATTAAAAAAATAATAATAATACAGAATGTCTTAGAATATTTTCCTTAACCGGAAAAAAAATTAAAAAATATGATGCAAGTGGCCTATTAGTAAAAAGCGATGAAATTAGTTAAGTGTTCAATGAGTTATTAATATTTTTTATAATAAAAAGTGTAACGTGATTTTAGTGCAGTTCTCTTTTTGAATTTGGTAAAACATCAAAACATACGGCGAACTCTGTGTTGTTATTGTTTACAATTCACATGCGGTTTCCATGGATACGCACCACTCACAAATATGCAACGTTGCCACGTTCACACTTGCGAATTTATCGGGTAAGTTTGCACCTACACTATGGCTTTTTAGCAGGTATGTCTTTTTGTATGAAAAATAAAAAATTGGAATTTCGGAAAAAGTTATTTATCTTTTTTACTCCTACGATCATGTAGAATCCCCCCACGAAGTTACTGCACTTTACCCCCGGACACCCTGTATAAGCATTATTTTACTTTATTTTAAGCATATTCACATCGTATAATATGGATCAGTTGTAGAAACATATACTATCACATCGAGACACGTCTGGACGCGAAACACAAAGCTGGTTGGTTGCTGGGAAGTAAATTATGAACATTTATAAAAGTGTCTTAACTAAATCTGTACCCGAGAAGCATACGGATGCAAGTCCAAAATTTGAAGAAATGAGTTTTTGATGAAGACATGAAGTAAATTATCATGTTCATTAGTGGCAGAAAGATGCAAGCCCTATCTTGAATATTTATGGTATTTTCAAAAATATATAAGGATGCAAGAACCATTACATCGTAGAAGCATAAAGATGTACATTGGACTTGCATCTTTCTGCCTCTAACATTATTACGCTTCCCGTGGAAGTAAACATTCGAATGTAGACTCAAGTCCATTTTGCGTCCTTCTGCCTCTAATTTCTATGTTTTCTGTGGAACTAAGCAGAACAATCCCAGTGCTCTCATCATTATTTATTGCAGGAATGCAAAAGAGTATTTCCGTGTATGAATGGATGACGAGGCTCAAGAAACAGAATTGTTCTGAAGAGACTGATGGAAACATAGGTGGTGATATTATTATTGAAGACCTGACCATGTCACTTATTTATTTATTTACTTACATTTACCTTACCTCATCATTAAACTTTACTACTGAATGGACTATATAGGATGGAAAACAGGGGGCAAATGAAGTAGCGTCTTGCCTCTTAAAGTGGATATACAGCGATATGGGGGATAATGTTGAAGAAATAACCGTATGGTCTGACAACTGTGCAGGTCAACATAGAAATATAATAATAGCCATATCCTACGTATGGCTGGTTTAAAAAAAAATTAACAACCTCAAGATCATTCATCATAAATTTTTATTACGTGGTCACACCTGGAAGTAGACTCTGTCCATTCAGCGATTAAAGGGGCAAAAAAAACTACCCAATTCCAAATATTTTACCGCACGACAAAAAAATTAGCGGGAACAATTCATCAGATATTGCAAAACTAATAATCAGTACATTGTACACTCAATGATCTAGGAAAATTTCAAATATTTAAATCCCCTTTAAAATGGTTCACAATCACCTTTTGTATATCGAAAGAAGAATATGAATGGTGAGGGTTTACTAATATCAACGGTATTATGGCTACGAGCTGACGTAAATGTGTCGGGGATGCTACTGTATAAAAATGGTTTTCAGGAAACTGAATTTAAATATTATTATATTAGAAGAAAAGGGAGAGGTGTTTTGAGCGGTGGCCGGATAAATCATCAAAATGATAATTCATGATAATTTTGCATTTTTAAAAAGTTATATAAAGTCAGGAAAAGTGATGAAACAAAATCTCTATTAACTGGGTTAAGTTTAATTTATTTTTTTCATCGTTTCTAATGACTTTTTAAAGGTGTGTTGAATTGTCTTTGTGTTGATTTATCATGGAACCGTTTTGAGCACCCCCACAGACATAGGAATTAATAGACGAGAAGATAAGGGCGAGGGGTAAAATCAACTGTTGAAGAACGAAGGGAGTAAGGCTGACTGTGATTCGTCAATAAATCAATCTGACAGTAAATAGGCATCTCGCATTATAATATCACCATTTAGTTCTTAAAAGTAAAATCTGCTTTTGAATGAATAGACATTTCTACATGGGAGCGCAAATTACTCGCCACGTTATGAACTAATTTGCGAAGTCCAAATTCGGCAAAGTAAGGCAGCTTCTATTTTCAGAGTCGTAGTTAGTTTCAGAGTATTTAGTTAAGACACTTTTACAAATGTCTCATAATTTACTTACCCCAGTAAACAACGATGAGCACACTTGAGAATCGCTACATTGTGATGTGATAGTATGTGTTTCTAAAACTGATCCATATAATACGGTGTGAATAAGCTTAAAATAAAGTAAAATAATGCTTACTTATGGAATGTAATACGACAATCGGGTTTATTCTCTTTTTCACATCTATTTTTACAAGTTTTCATATCAAAAGTCAACATTTTGCCGTGTTATTTCGTAAAATGAACCGATGATGCCTCGACCATAGTTCGCACAAGAATGATGACGTCACGTTTTCAAATTTCACTTGAGGCCAATATGCGAGCCCAGCCGGCTCAATGGAACCGGTATGGGGAGTGGGGAGAATACGCTTTTAATCACTTAGGGCAGGTCTACTAATATTCATATGTCTATGAGCACCCCGGAGGTATTAACCCCGGCTAAATACAAAACCAATCGCATTAAATACACCAAATTTTGGTGATCTACAAGAGATGTTACAATGGGTACCAGAGCCACTGCACTTTTTTTACACTTATTTTTTTTAAATCTTTTTTTTCTCTGTCAGATGACGAAGATATGGAAAATAGATATTTATATTTACCTGTTATATAGTTATTATTTTACTTCCAAATGAAGTTTTCAACATTGATCTATTTTATTTATATTTATATTTACCAATAAATAAAATATAAATATCTACTTTATTTATATTTATAGGTAAATATAAATATAAATAAAATATATATTTATATTTACCTGTTATATAGTTATTATTTTACTTCCAAATGAAGTTTTCAACATTGATCCTTTTATAATATACCATGTGTCGTACCAAAATATTCAATATCATTTTGAAGCAGAAGGACTCAAGTCCACAATGCTTTTTTTTTAAACATTTTTTTTAGGCTTCGCATATAAAATATTTAATTTTATTTTTCATTTTCAATACAAAATTAATTGATTCAATAGGATAAAAAATAAAAATCAATTATCATGAATATCCGCAGAAGTTATGAGACTCCTGAACATTTAGCTTTTTGGACTTGCATCCGTATGCTTCTCGGGTACAGAAATACATAAACGAAATATTCGACTCTGAAAATAGAAGAAATTTATTTTGCCGAATTTGGACTTCGCAAATTTGTTCATAACGTGGCGAGTAATTTGCGCTCCCATGTAAAAATGTCTATTCATTCAAAAGCAGATTTTACTTTTAAGAACTAAATGGTGATATTATAAGGCGAGATGCCTATATACCATCAGATTGATTTATTGACAAATCACAGTCAGCTTTACCCTCTTCGTTCTTCAACAGTTGATTTTACCCCTCATCCTTAATTTCTAGTCTATTAATATTCATATGTCTGTGGTATGGATAGAGTACAAATAAGTGAGACGAAAAATAGAAAATCTGCCAAAATCCTCCAAATCAACCATAATGATAATAAGAAAGTATAACAATAGTTTACAAATTAGGTAAAAATAATTCGCACATACTCCGTTTAAAGTTTGCCTAGTTCAAATTATTGTCAAATACATTTATATTGTTAAGTATTTGTTACCAAGACTGTGTAAACGTTGTATTGGAGAGTGAAAACTATAGTTGGAATGAGATGTATGTATGTGAAATGTTGATATTTGCCTAGTTGTTCGTGTAGATATATGTAGATTTATTAAATGCAGGAGTTCACAACAATCGAATTTAGAGTTCAATAATTTTAATAAAAAGGTTAGGTCGTTTATTTTTCTTCTTATTGAACCAGAGTAACAAATACAGACAGATAACCGAAATTAATGTGATTTGATTTAATTTTTTATGAAAAACCATCTGACGTGTACCCGGCGTTGCTAGAAGGTATGAATGTTTTGGAGTAAAATTTTGAAACCTAAATTTACATAACTAAAAACATTATTTGAGAATGTGGGCTTCACTGGGTACATTACCCGTACTGCGGCCTCAATTTTACAATTTAATAAAAAGGAAACATGAAATAATAAACTGAAATAAAATAAAATTAAACTGGGATGAAATAAAAAAATACAATAAAAGTACTGAAAATAAAAGGGAAATATTAAACTAAAATAAAAAAAAATATTGTGAGGTACGGTTGTACATTATTACTATTACTAGCTTTACCTTCCACGCGTTACTGTGGCTCAGTCTGTCTGTGCAGATAGGGAAAAATAAAGCGTGTTGCTTTTATGTCCAACAGATGGAGCTGTTTAAATTTAAAAAATCATGTTTTTACTTGTCACAGGTGACATCTATATAACATAGGTATATAAAACACACGCATATTTGAATGCAACGTTGTGTAAAAATTTCAAAGCAATCGGTGAAGAACTTTCGGAGATTTAAGATTTTGAAAAAACTTACATTTTTATTTACATAATGAAGTGTGTATTGTGTATCATGTATGTTTTATTTTTGTACGTTATAATTTATTTATTTATTTATTAACGGACATCGTCCAAATTACAAAATAATAACACGAATAAAGTAAAATGAAAAATACAGGAGTAGACAAATGTACAAGAAAGCAAAGACATATTGTAGATATAATATAAGAAAATAAAGTGACAAGTCGAATCAAGTCAAGAATACGCCGTGGGTCAAGACCACGGGACACTTATAATATTCATATTATTAATATTGCCTTACTGCTCTTGATTCTATCTTTCAATATTATATCTAAATCTGTATTTGGCTTGGTTGGTTTAGTCAGGCATTTTTTTTAATTTTAAAAGACATTTGAAAATAGATGTAGGTATGTAAAAAAAACATTACACACAATTTTAATCATATCTTATTCACAAACGGCATGAAAATATATAGAATCTATCCAAGGATCTGTGCTGTCTCCGACGCTGTTTTTATTGCACATCAACGATCTCGTTGAATGTGCACCAATTCACTGCTACGCTGATGACAGCACCGTTCACGAGGGTTATCTTTTTGACAGGCCCCCTTCCACCTATGATGTCCGAACAGCTCGGGAAGTTTTGAAGCGAAAAATCGACCACCACCTAGAGATGGTTCGTGCCTGGAGTAAGGCCAACTTGGTCAGTTTCAACGTCTCAAAAACCCAAGCGTGTCTTTTTTCGGCAAAGAGGGAGATCAATGATTGTCTGGTGCAATTTGATGGGAGCACTCTCCCCAATAAAGACTCCATTGAAATGCTTGGAGTTACTATATCAGACCAGCTCAAGTATCGGGGATCCATAGAAGCCCGAGTAAATCAGGCCTCCAAAAAGTTGGGCGTCTTGTACAGGGCTAGGAGATTCTTCAACAGTGACCAGCTGCTGACCCTGTACAAGTCTCAAGTCCGCCCAACTATTGAATTTGGGAGCCACCTTTGGGCTGGTGCCCCAAAATACTTAATAAACCTGCTTGAATCTGTGCAAAGGAGAGCGATCCGTCTCATTGACAATCCGTTGTTAACAGATCGATTGCCTTCTCTAATGCATAGACGCAATGTAGGCATGCTGTGTCTGTTCTACAGGTATTTCAATGGAGCCTGCTCCAAGGAGCTAGCAGCATTGATTCCTGATGCACCGGTGCACGTGCGCGAAACTCGACGGACACGAACTGAACACCCGTTCACGGTTGACGTTGGCTTCATGAGAACGGGCCGTTTTTACGATTCGTTTTTGTGTAAGTCGGCTCGTATGTGGAACGAGCTACCGGCATCTGTTTTTCCTCCCTCCTATAATCCGAGCCTCTTCAAGGTCCGCATTAACAAATCCCTTCCTACAGCCCCTACCTTACTCCGCCTCACAACGCCGCCCAACCGGGTGGTGACATAGTTCCCCTGTCTGTGCACTGCACAGACAGGGACACTCTTGTGAGGTGTCACATAAAAAAAAAAAAAAAAAAATACTAGATAAAGCTGGACTATTATGCTACGTTTAAAAACAATAAAATTTCCGAGAGCCGAGCTACGAATTATTGGAAAGGAACTAAGCAATCACAAACGCTGCGAGTGGACAAATGCGTCGGATTACACCGAGGCGTTCAAACCACTGAAGCTTAGCTTGAAGTCGTTGACCGGTCGGTGGCTGAGTTGATATCGCGTTTGGGTCCCACCCAGGCGTAGTCCAAGTCCTCCATCACAACACAAGAAACATTTTCAGCTTACTGTGGTGGTAGGAGATTTTAAAATATTGTCAGGTTATTCGTAAACCGGGAATGTTTGTCTTTCTTTAAAAAAAAACAAAAAATTTCACAAGCAAAATTTTCAGCTAACATAAAAATGTGAAATGTTTTTCCCCGAATCACGTGTCATCAATGTGTAACATTTTCGCAGCATCCCCAAAGATGACGTTATGCCTTAAAAGGAACTATAATAAACTTTAAAAATAAAATAGAAATCGGACACTGGCCGGGGCTCCCCACCCTAAGGTTGGAATCCTAGGCAGGGCCCTATGGGGCCTAGGCGGAAGTGCGGATCTCACCGAGACGACCCGTTACGTATGGTCATCAAAATGACAATTCAACACACCTACAAAAAGAGATATAAAGTCAAAAAAAGTGATGAAACAAAAACTAGGTTAAATAGGTAACTGTTAAACCTAGTTTTTATTTCATCACTTTTAATAATTCTATATCACTTTTTAAATGTGTGTTGAATTTTCATTTTGATGAAATATCCATGGAACCGTTACGTTTTTATCTAGTAACTTGTAACATTTGTTATAAAAAATAAAACATTTATGTTTTTGGCGCCAGTCAAACGTCTTTTTCTTCAGAAATGAAACACGAATGAAAATAATTAAGACTATGAAACATAAAAGAAGAAGATTCAAACAATTTACAAAAAAAAAAATATAGAAAGTATTTAAAAATGTGGTTCAAGGGAAATTAAAAAAGCCGTTGGTGTACATTTTTCACATCGTGTATAAAGAGAAAGCGGTGATCAAAAATTAGTAAAGCTTTTCGACATAATTTTCACAGTTTTCGAACTCGCTATTTTAACGAAAGTACCTAACATTAAAGGAAATACAATTGCATTAAAAAAGCTAAGTGCGTTAATCTAAACAAGAATTCATTATTTTTTATAACTTAATATCACATTATGTTAGTCAAAATGATATTAGTAAGAAATAAGATACAGAAATCACCTAATCATATAAGTATCTGGATAAATCAAATTCGGAAGATCTAAACAAGTGCATTTTTTATGTAACCAATCTTTCTATCTATTTAAATAAAAAATGGAAATTTTCGTTTGTTCAAAATCTTATTTGACATTTTGACACAACGTTGCATTTGAATACATAACCAAACCTAACCTAACCCTACCACCACAAGACGGGCTAGCTTGGTGGTCTAAACATTCCTAATAATTGTAATAACCATTTCACTGAATAAAGAAAAATAAAAAATAAAAAACGCGCGTGTTTTATATATTTATTTTATATAGATGTCACCTACGGATTTCAAAATATATTTTTTAAACAGCGCCATCTGTTGGACTTAAAAGTAACGCGCGCCATTAATTATCTATCTGCACAGACAGACTGAGCAACAGCAACGCGTGGCGGGGTACAGCTAGTATAATAATAGCAACCAAAAATGTAATGTAACCAAGTCCTATGGTATGGTATGTACATTACGATTATAGACAATTTTTTTTTTAATTTTAACTTGCAATTAATACAATTTCATTATTATTTTTATAAGTAACATATACTCGTTTTTTAACTTCTAGCAATCTAAGCTGGCTTCCTTCCATTTTAGCAATTATCTCTACGTGGTAGATATAATTAAAGGCAGCGCCTTACTTTTAATTTATTATATTTCAAATTTTACCAACACTAGGCGATTATACACGACGTTGCTAGTCTTTTCTCAAAAATGCACTTAACTTTTCTCTGTATATATATATGTATATATATACATAAACCTTACGGAATAAATTCTCTATGATAGTGAAAACCCTATAAGAATACATTGAGTATTTTAAAAGATCTAGGGGCACAGCAGACGTGGATATCGACTTATTAGTATTATACTATTTAAAATACGAATGCAAAAATGCAGATCAGATTACAACTTCGAGAGATGATTCTACATGATGATTGAAATAAAAAAGATAAATACATTTTTTTCCATACAAAAATAATATTCGTTAGAAGATTTTTTTTTTTCTACACAAACAATTGAACTTTTTAACCTCAAAACTACCTATGTTGGAATTTCGAAAAAAAGTCTCTAATCTTTTTTACTTGGGCACTTTAACTTCTCTTTTAAAAAAAATGTCGCAATGAAGGATGGTCTGTGCATCAAAATAATATTTTTCTATAAAAAATAATAAATTATGTTAGAATAAAAAACGCAACTATCGATTATTGATTAAAACTTATAATTTACCTGCATTATTTTAAATTTCATTTGGGAAAACTAACAATTGCTTACAAATTTTGATGGTTCTTGAATGTTTACGTGAACATATTGAAAGTTTGTAAAATATTTAAAAAAAAATCGTACATTGATTAGTGAAATTGAAAAAAAAATCTATTGGTTTTCCAAGATGCACTAATTAAAAAAATACATATGTACATAGATAACGTTAAATAAAACTATATAAATAATACATCATAAAGTGATGTAAAGCAATTGATAAATATAAACAAAATAAAATAGAGAAAAAAATTAACATATTGAGAATGAAAATAAGAAAAAAATTGTGCAAAATTTAAAGATCTATCCATCGTCGAGGGGTAAAGCTCTTGATTAGCAAGCCGAAGGTCGCGGGTTCAAATCCCGTCGTGCTCAAGTCAATTTTATTTGTTTAATTTTTGTTATTTCATAATTTCCTCAATTTAAATAATATGTAGTACCTTCCTACCTATACTTGCGACACGTTCCACTACGTATCGCCATGGTGTCAGAACACCAATCAGAATTGAAACGTTCATTAAAATGGCTTTAGCCGTGTTTGCCCCCACCTCCTTCCCCTCCCCGCACCCTTAGCCCCACAACATACCACAATTGGGGATGCCATAGTCTCACTAGCTCCAGACGGTTGGGAGCAGTAGGGACTCGTGTACGGTATTCATATAAAAAAAATATATAAAAAACCACAGCAGGGACAGGGAGCTCATAATTCCTTGTGATTTAATTCTTTCCTAGTATAAACCTAGTAAATTGACATGAAGATAAATGGAAAATATTAGCGTCTTGTGTATGTTCTTCTGAAAAATGAATGTTGTGTACGTACTGCCTTTTTTAGTGTGGGAAGTGGATTAGTTGATTTTGGCGTGTTTCGTACTGGGCAGTTTGGAGTGGAAATGAATATTTTCTAGAAAGTACCTACTCGTAATTTTTAACAGCGTTATCGACGATTTTGTATGGGAATTTTTGATACAATACATGACTTTTCTAGTAATGATTCTTCAAATTGAAAAGTTAAGGTTCAAGTTCTGCGGAAGTTCTATTCAAGTTCTGTTATTATTTCAGTTCTGTGAAACAACTAACCCACAATGAAATAATAGCAGAACTTGAATAGAACTCTCACACACCTTAAAAATTGATTTAAGATTGATGATTTGTTGACAGGAAACAATTGGCCACAAGTACTTTATTTTTTTTTCTAATCTTTCCATCCAAATAAGTGATTCAAATTATAATACAGAGTGAACAAATGAGACATTATTGGTTATTTGAATGGTTTAATCAATCTTTATCCATTTCAATAAAGTTTATAGGTAGGTCCTGTCTGTTACCGGTGGAATTTATTAGTGAGCGAAAAGACATTCCTAAATCCCTTACTTCAGTGCATCTTTCTACGCCACTGATTTTACTTTTGGTGGAGGATATTGTATTACACATTTATCCTCTTGCAATCTAGGCTGACATTAACATTATTATAAAACATGAAATTTATAGTCTTTTAAAACATCTTCCCATATCATTGCTAAACAAAATACTTGAAGGATGCCTCGTACCTAGTTCTTTTCCAAGCCAAAAGTGTTGCTTTGTACAACGCAACGTCAACATTGGCATCACAGCTTCTTGAATAAATTATTGTCATTGGCATTTGAAATATGAATTGTCCACATAATATAAAAAAGGCATGCACGCCAATATCTCACATTAATTCTGTGCGTTTGGCGAGGTAATAATTTATTTGCTCAATTTCATATAATCCGTCCTTTATTCAGCCATGTGAAAAACGTTCTGAAACCGGCTGCGCGGAAAAAAGAGTGCACCGAGACATGGCATCCACGTGCATCGTTATGCAGATACAACTGGTTTTCGAAAGTAAAAAGTGCAAAAGGTACCAGACGGGGCGATGCAAGGGACCATTTTATACATGCAGCCGACATTCGAGTCTTTTCTCTGCCAATATAATATCCCTCTTCCACACAAATCCCGCCATTATAAAACTTCACCGCACGAAACAAATGAATGCCGTCGGCTGCATTCTCTGTAGAGACGAGAGCGAAATTACAAATTTAGAGCACAATCATTATTATAATTGATTATAATGAAAACTTTACCAAATATGATATAGAATAAAAGTAGGTATCTACGTTGTCTGTTTTTAATTTTATCTGGTGTTAGAGATAGCTTGAACTTCAAATTTTTGAAAAGCCGCCGGCAGAATTTAAGATCGCAAACATTTTTTTTTAATATTTAGTTTCACCAACAAAAAAAAACATTTCTACATTTAGGTACATAAAGTTCGAGTGTTTACCTATATTTCTGGTTATTTGGAATATTTTTGCAGTTTGATTTGAAGCAGTGAAAATTATTAGAAGAAGCACATTTGCGCTGCCTGTAAATATTAGGCCTAAAATTCCGCGGGACGGCAAATGAGCTCGGAGCGCTGTATACATTTAATGATCATCTCTTTATCTTGACAGGAGACGTAGGCCGAGATAAAGCGACGGTGTTTAGCAAGAAGCGGGCTATAGTTTAGTAGAGGGTTCATTGTTAATAATGTTAGTGCATGAATACTCACCCCAGTTGCCAATTCAGCTCCCCAATCTCCGCGGGGTGTGTGCAGTAATAGTTTGTTTGACAGGGCTGGCTGTGCGATGCGGGGCGGATCACTATGTCACTCGAATAGCCAAATAGAAACGTCCTAGAGTTTCCCCTTGGCGGCTACCGGTTAGTGTTCGTCTTGTACGCACAGGAGGGCTGGTTGAGAGCGAGCCGAATTTACAGAGTATTTTACCACCCGCCTGTCTGGCAGTTAGCAACCGAGGAATTTACTCCGTCCAGTATGATAAACGACGCGAAAAAATTACGCGGACGCGCGTGTCTCTCATAAGAATCTAGAAAAGTTATAAATAATGACCCAATTTACGCGAAAGGCTCGCGCTGAAAGCCGGAATGAATATCGAAAAAAGGCAAAGAAAAAAACGTCTGATGTACACCTAGTCGTGGAGTGCGACATAATCTGGGGTAACATCGACTATCTGCGAGATGTGCGCAGCTCCCGGAAAAGACCTACGTGCCCCGGACTTGCCGTAACTGGATGCAATGGAAAAGAGAATCACCTATAACGGTATGCTGTCTTTGATTGACCCACTAAATTTCGCCTGTTGCGAGCAATTTCACTCGCAGTGCCGATTTGCCATCTTTTGATGAAAATTGTCACTAAAATTCGCACGCGAAATATTGTTTTATTCACGTTGCAAACTTACGCCCGCAATTTACACACAGACTGGTCTGCCAATAGCACGACAGGCAGCCGACAATTTGATAATATTTTCATGTAGGAACCTACTCACATCTCCTAAATACCATATAAACTACCAGTGTTTGCCTCTCCTACCCTACTTCGTTAACACTGGTCGTACTTTTCGCGGTTGAGCCCACTGATATCCTTGCCAGTGACATCTTCAGTATTTTATTAATATTAAAAATCTTGTGGCAGTTTCACAAGAAGCTAACAAGAATCTTACAGGAATCTGCTTTGTTGAAATAAAATCGACGGGTTTGAGTCTTGGATGAAACTTCAAAAATTTTGGTTACTTTTTTCGTTTTTTTATAAATAAAATAACGGTAAAAAATTTCCTTAACAACTTTAGTCTCATTGTATTATTGTATTGAACAAAAAATTTAAAATGTAAAAGAGAATTAATATTTAAGTGCAGTTGCGTACGAACATGCCATCTGCGAGACACATTTGGAAACAAGCGAAGAATATCATAGCGGTTATCTATTATCTCTCTCACATTGTTAGTTTTCGTTACGTATCAAGGAACTGTGTTACGATTATAAGATTTAATCAAATTCCAGATTGATGTCAAGGTCGCTAATTTGATATTCACATATTTGCTAGCTTTATAATGGCGCTCAGGGCCTTAACTTTACGGCAAAATTACGGCTCAGAGAGAGACAACCTATACCTCCCATCGCAGAAACATCGCGCCGTCAGAGTAATAATACTAGTACGTCTCTCGCGATGATTCATTCCAGCGTGGCTTGTGTCGGGTGTTAGAGGGAGATAAAGAGATAGACGCGTGTCTTAAGAGTCACGAGGATAGACAAAATAAAAATAGGTTAGCCAACTTGGGCGAGCCTAACATATTTCTGACGTCACTATAATGGAGTCTAAAATTACACGGTATGAAAGCGAGATAATTTTTGGGACGTATTTTCTTGTATTTTTCGTATAATTGTCAGTGAAATATCGATGCTCTTGAAGTGAGTGCCGCGCCGGAGTGTCCCCCTTCTGACCAAAAGAGATATAAACCTGTTCGTGTTATGACATTGGAATAAAAGTGACTTCCTGGAGAATATAGTGTACACTCTGCCGAATATTCCGTAAGCCGCTTTTCGCTTATTATCCGGCTTTATTTTTAGAAAAATCGAACCGAGACGGCTCGCAAATACTGCGTTTTCATCTTGCAGACCGCCGCGCTTCTCGCAGCTGGCCATTCGGGAAATTTTTCCTACTTCCTATTTCATACTTTGGGTTGTCAGTGCCAATGTTTATAAAGTGTGTCCTTCATCACAGTTCTCCGTGTGGTTCAGTTAGAAATGGTGGCCTGTTCTTGACATCCTAGCTTCCTGGAATTTAATTATTGCAATCTACAATGTCGTGTGAATACGTGAAACGTATTTTAATGTGAAGTCACCCTGGAAAACTGAGGAAAACGATGTGTGTAGTTTTGATCTCCTTCCGCTCTAAACTGACATTACAAGGAGCCTTTATTCTATTTTAAATCTTTTTCCATAAACCTATCCAAATCAAACCAGTGCTTAAAATAACTGAGGGTATTTACAACCATTTATTATTTAACAATATTCACGTTTGGAACGTTCCCCAACGTAAATAATAATTCAAAAACTTTCATACAAAAAAAATTAACCCTGCAGTACCTACCTGCTGATCTGCTTCCGGAAAATGCGGTCTCTACAAATTAATTTCTAGAGACGAAATTTCTGGAGATTTTCATGCGATTTTGATCTTGTAACAATTGATTAAATATATAATATCGGCATCCATTTGATTTATACTGCTATACCTAGTTTGTGTACTGACCCTGAGTTTGCCAAAGCGTAGTTGATATTATTTTGTGTGGTTTTCACGTAAAGTTGGGGTCAAAACAAAATAAAAATAAAGGACTATTAACAACTCTATACGTGACCCCTTTGTGAAAAATATAAATTTTGGGTAGCATGTTAACTTATTATAATAATAGATTATCGATTCATTCGATGCGAGACAGTGCATTATTTGTTTTGTCAACTGTCAGACGTATCAAATTTCAATTCAGTGACGTTAACTTTTCATAAGAAAATCAACACTGCAGTAAGTAGCTACTTTACATAGTTAATGTTTATAAGAACGCTGCACGTTATTGCATATTATTTTATGAATACGCATTGATTTGGTTAGATTAACCTACTGACCAAATCCATGGCGTAACGGTTACAACCGCTGACTTCAATGATAGTAATTGGTAATAAATTTATTGTTCGAATGCTGCCATAGTTTTTTTAAAGCAACTTTATTGTCAATCCGATTTTAAATATAGATAATATGTTTTATCAGCATGAATTCGGTTTTCTATTTTATTCTCATTTTTTGTGTTTATCTAGGAACCTAGGTATGCATAGATTGAATTATTACAATGCTAAATCCACAAATTCTTTTGGAAAACCATTTCCAAATATATATTTTTTAAAACTATTTTACATTCCTACTTAAATTCCCAGTTTTACAAAAAAATGCTTGTATTTTCAGTGCCATTTAACACGCTGTTGTAAAGTTATATGAAGTCATAAAAAGTGATTAAAAAACTATAGTTAGGATTGTTTGTTTATCACTTTTGTGACTTTATATTATGACACAGAAAAATTATCCTGTTAAAAAAGTAGTAGCATGATAATTTCCTATTAAAATATTATTGATTCAGAATACACGGAGAACACGTGTTCTTTTCCTAATAATGTCAATATCAGTATGTCAATATAAATATCAACTTTTTTACATTCCTACGTAAATTCCCAGTTTTACAAAAAAAGTTTGTATTTTCGCTGTAAAAGTACAAGGTTATTGTAATTTTCTATACTTATGTAAATCTTATTTCTACGAGCGAGTGAAGGTTTATTTTGCCAGTCTAAAATTACGTTTACGGGTTTCCTCGGATATAAGAATACTAATATTATCTGTAGATATATGTTTATTATCTGAATATCTTGTGTACCAAATAACTTTTGCGAACAAATCAATAGTAAAGTAGGTAGGTACCTACCTAAACATAAACAAACATGTCTTCCCTTCTAAATCGCAAGTATTTAAAACATAAATTAATAGACTTATTGCCGAAGTTTTTGGTGATTGTTATTATTAATCCGTACTAGACAAAATCATATGTTCTGGATAAGTTTTATACCCACGTTTGCTTGCAATAAGTTAATAATACAATATTTTCACAATTTTCCATTTTATTTTAGCGGGATGATTGGAAGCGGAAATCGTTAGATACACACCATTTCGAATCGTTCGTTGTATTGCCAATATTAAAATGTTATGATTTAATTGGGAAGTTATTTACCTACCTACCTTTTTTTTTTACAAAAACTGGAGCGGCTTACCCCACATTTTGTTTTGTAATCGGTGTTTATTTAATACACAATACTTATATGTTAATGCCTATCGGTAGGTAACTAATTTATGGTACATAATAGTATGTTTTTGTTTTATTATATTAGGTAGTCGTATATGGTTAGGTGCAGCATGACATGATTAACTTTGTAGGCTGCCAAATGTAGAACTAATATTTTTTAATCCATAGATTCTAGCGACGTCACCGATTTAAAAATATCGAACAGTATTTTTATAGACAATATTTTATTTGCGGTTGTTTTGATAATATCACAGATATGTATATGGTTTATTTATTAATAATACTATAGTTCCAGTTCTTACCTACTGAGCTCAGATTAGTCTTTTCATATGTCAGATTCACAGGTCACGGAGTTCAAAATACGGAGAAGTGCAAAATTATATTGTTTTAATTGTAAACAAAGGCATGAAAGGCTTCGTATTAAGAACAACTAAAAACTTTAACTCCATACAAGCCATTAAACTGTTATACATATCTTTAGTTAGAAGCATATTAGAATACAACTGAGTAGTTTGGTGTCCCTCTTACAAAATTCACATTAATAACATTGAGCGAATACAAAAAAAATTCTACGTTTTATAAATTTTAAATTAAATATCCCACTAGAAAACTTACAATATCATTTCTTATTAAATACACACATTGGAAGACAGGCGTAAAATAAACCACATAACTTTTTTATTCAAGATTCTAAACTCTAAATTCGACTTTTGCGAACTTCTGCAACTCATAAACTTACGAATACCTACAATAACAACACGACAAAATACACTATTCCACTGCAACACACATAAGCGCAATTACATTGCGAACTCCCCAATACAACGGTTTCACACTAGGGGAAACCAATACTTAGGTGATGTCGATATATTTAATATTAACTTTGCGGAATTTTGTGGATCACGTAAAAGATTTATTTCAACACTATTCTTAAATGGAATGTATTTTTGTAAACAAGTCAAATCGCTGTATTTTTAATTTATGTTCTTGTTCTTTTTTATTTTTTTTCTTGCGTAGATATATTATTTTTTAATGTAATTTTATTTTTATTATTTCTTTCTCATGTTTCAAAATTGTCTGTCATTAAAATTGTACCACCTACATGTAAAAGCCCTCTGGGCGTTAAATAAATAAATAAAAAAATCGGTTTAAAATTTATTCGACGTTCGTTATTCAGAATGAATCCATGCCACAAAAGTTCAAACAAAAAGAGATACATTATGACGTTCTTGTTAAAATCTATCCTGGCATTAATCGAAACCTAGCTTGAAATTGCTACAGATAAATTCAAATCATTCGAATATCATTGATTGCAGTGACCACCTACCTATGCGTCCATCGGTCTTGAGAAGGGGCGCTAGCGTGTTACTCGCGCCAGGCGCTTCTTGTATCAGGGCCGACCCTGCTTAAGCCTCGTATGGTACCCAGACTTTGTTACTTTCTAACCTACTTACCCTCCTCCCGTTTTCTTTCCCCTCACAACACCCCCTATTACGAGTTACATACTAAAACTAAAGAAATAACAGTAACAATAGCACCTATAAAAAATAACGGGTAACCGACAACTCAGTTATATGAAGTCATGAAAAGTGTTGAAAAAAAAACTAGGTTAAATGGGTTGCGTTAGGTTTTTTGTTCGTCACTTTTTATGACTTTATTTTATCATACGTAGAAAAATGATGCTGTTGAAACAGTAGTAGCATACCAATTTCCTTTTAAAATATTAGTCATTCAGAATATATGGAGAGAACGTGTTCTTTTCCTAATAAATGTCGCGACGGAATGCGACAAGATCAGTATGTCAATATCAATATTTGTATGAAAACGTGTTCCGCCTTTCTCATAAAACATTCGCTTTTAACTGATACTTTGTTAGGAACTAGGTCAATTCATTCGTCAAAGGCCTGCAGTCCCGTTTTTAACAAGTTAAAATGAAATAAGTTTTAATAAATTAACAGTATTTAATATCATGTATGTAATATTATATAATAGATTGTATAGAATGATAGTCTAAAACATTAATTTTTAGTTGCTTAATTAGCCGCACTAGACTGAAGATAAGCCCCTTTCAAATCGAATGCGAAAACGATACAAATTAATCCGTCAAAAGTTTCCCTTGTTATTGTGATGTTAATTAGTTTTCTATTTGTCTAGGGCCTAGGCCACACGGAGAAATTTAACTGATAGAAAATATTGCTAATTTATTGAGAATCTCTTCAATTATTCATAATCCTATTATAAATGGGACTGCAGGCCCCTAACGAATGAATTGATTGGTTTCATGTCAAACTCTGAATTAACGCGACGTCGGAAAACGTGTTCACAAAAATCATTATGTTTTCGCATTTCCGCATTATACACACGAGGCAGGTGCATGTAATACTAATAATAATCATAAGAGTTTATTCCAGAAATTATGCAGGGTAGTGCAATGCAATTTCATGTTTTAAAATAACAGACAAATAATAATAAGAATACACCGATAATGCGGAATAGAAGTGAAAAATATGTGCAAGCAGCCGTTTATGGAGGATATTTGAACATATCCTGTCTCCATAGGGCCCTCACTCCATCCAGGCAAACATGGCAGTGATGGTAGTGTGATTTGATTGGCGTAATCAGCGCCTTATTCCATGTGGTGGCGGAGAAGCGCTCTGAAAGAGTAGAGTCGTCCATCCTGGAACATTTCCGTAGCGCTGCAGTATCTCGGTAGGCGGAATAGTTGGCGATAAGCATGAACACATGTTCCGATATACTCGAAAGTACTAACATTTTATGTGCATACGGCCTGAAACAGGATTTTAATAATCAGCATTACTATATTTTCTATGTTCAGGAATTAATAACATTTGGTATTTTAATATCAAAGGTACGTAGGTACCTACAATTTTTTTCTGAATCGTATATAATGAACGCGATTTGATTGTTACATAAAGGACAGCTAAATGTTGTTCTTTAATTAACTGAGCCATGCGTGTGGTGAAGACCTGTTTTGACTCGACCATTTGAAATTTCATCTGTCTGTATTTTTCTTTGTTACGTTACGGTTCCGGTTCAATGGTGGCCGTTTAAATGGCTCATTAAAGATAATTCTTTCAAATGTGAAATGATTATTGATTGAGTAGGTAAGTATTTAAATACCTGCTTAGAAATATTACGAATTCAAAGGATATTTTAGTTTTGATTTATTAAATAGAGAAAAATTTATAAACGTGCTCTTTTGGACACGATGTCTTCTGTTCAGTATTTTATGAGAACTACTAGTTTTACATCTATGGAATTACCTTCAATTCTGACATTGTGAACACTCGTTTGTTTACCACATCGAAGTTTCATAAAATGGTTTAATGCAATGACGGCACAATACATCTAGAGTTGTTCTTGTCTCAAAAAATTGAGTTAAACTGTGGCAAGCAAGAAACACTCTTGTTCTTAATTCGAACGTTGTTCACGTATGACATTCTAGGAATATGAACGAAATGGACGGTAGGACCGGGAAGCATTTTCGTATACAAAAGTTATGTCGAATTCTACATCAAGGCTGACTAGGCTGCAGGCCTGGACTGATTAAGTCACTGGCGTGCCTTAATAGAGCAAAGACAGTTGCTCACAGCAAAATGCTGCGATTGTTGTTGATATTCGTTGTTGCCGGTGTTTTGTGTGTTGTTTTACCGCAAGCATATAAATAAATAAACCTATATTTAATATATTATGCCTTAGTCCAATCAACTCTACAATATGGTATCATTAGTTGGGGATCCACATACAAAACTAACCTTACTCCAATAGAAGTGGTACAAAGGTTAATAATTAAAATAATATTAAGAAAACCTTCCGATTACCCAACGGATCGATTATTCGAAGAATTTCAAGTGCCTTCATTTCAAGATCTTTATACTAAAAATGCATTAATTCAAATCATAAAAGAAAAAGACAAATATCAATTTCTAACTGAAAACCGTACTCGACTCAAATATATTTTTCCATGCCCAAAATTAAACACTTCCTTTGCACAAAATTATTACACTTACCGGGTAAGAATTTTTTTCAATCGACTACCTGAAGAAATTAGAAACATTAATGATAACATCCAAATAATAAACACTGTGAAAAAATATTTTAAAGACAAACTTACAAAAAATAAAAATGTTTCCAATTGAATTAATCTTAAGAATAACTCATCTCAATTAGTTTCCTTAAGTAACATTCCATTCTTCAAATAAGTTTAAAATCATTTTATTTTTAATTACCTACATACTGTAATAAAACCATGTACACTCCATTTCCAGCCACAAGCTAATGCTTCTATGGAAGAGGGGTCTTGAAATATTTGATCATATATTGTAACAAATAAACAAAAATGTACTTATATAATAAAAAAATAAAAACAAAAAAAAAATAATAAATTAAAAAAATAAATATAGTAATTTGACTTTTTTAAATGGCGAAGCTTACTTAGCGACAGCACTGACTTCGTAATTTGACTGTTGCGCACCCAGACCTGTACTCTAATCGGCCTTGCGTTTTCTATATGACCCATAAAAGCTTCTGACAGGAAACAACTGTATTATGTATAATAATCGAAAAAAAGTTATTTGTTTGTATATACAAATGTTATTTGCTTGTATATACAAATGAAATGTTATTCCTTGGCTTTTACTGGTGTTTGACGAGTAATTAAAACACTTTCTCACCCCACATGTAGCGCACAACCTTACGCGACTACCACTAGTTTAGTACTAAAACTACGAAATCGAAAGCCCTACAATTGACGTACTTTTTGCTTGCCACTTTGTGATTTGCAACGCATTGTAACGTCATTGTTTTAATACTTTTTTTAAATATCAAATTATTATTGCATTAGTATCAGTAGTTGCTTCTATGACAGCGGTTAAATCCTTGACTCTGTGCCCAGAGATTGTGCGTTCAAAGCCCGACATAACTATAATAGTACTTAAATAAATAAATTAATTAAATCTCTAAACATCCTGTACCTAGGATCTCGCGTGCATCAGAATGTGTCGGGAGTCGATCTCTTTGCTTGGTTGCCATGGTGACGTTGTTAGGTCGATTGTTGTCTCCCTCCCCCTTCCGCCCTATTCAATTTGTCACCGGATTCCAATGACGTTAAATTTTCTGACAAGTTTTGACAGCTATACTATATTGTTAAAGTTCAAGGTTAACATCCAATGACGTTACAATATACAGGGTGTATCGGCACGTACCCGACAAACTTTAACCAGCTATTCCTCAGCACATTTGGAGTAAAAAATGTTATGCGCACTTTGCTGTCCGGTAACATTTTTTTTTCAATTATAAACAAAAAAATAATAAAAAAATCCACACTCCGTCACTGTCATTGGAATTGTTTCTCGTGTTCAACAGCTGTTATTAGCAAGTGTGTCAAAAAGTGTCTCGCTCTTTCGTACACACTAAATAATAATAGTTAAAAATGAGACGAATGGTGCCATGCCATTTCGTTGTGATTGTAAAAGCGCGCCAACGTAGGTACGTACGTACATTATTCAATGAAACTCGAACAAAATATTGCCAGATGGGTTTTCAAACTTTGACAAAGGATAAAACATTGGTTACATGTGGTGAAAATATGAATAGTAAATTTTTTATTAAAAAAAAATGTTACCGGACAGCAAAGTGCCCATAACATTTTTTACTCCAAATGTGCTAAGGAATAGCTGGTTAAAGTTTCTCGGGTACGTGCCGATACACCCTGTATATATAAATCAATCTACAGTTCGTAAAAAATCGTAAATTTCAATTATAAAGTGTCAAAAGCTGGAACTAAAACATGGAAAATGACATCCAAAGTTGATTGTATTCTATACAATAAAAAAATGTTGATGATTTCACAATGTCGAAAAAGGCCGCGCCTTTCTGTACAAATCACAAACATATCAATCAGTGCCATCTCTTGGTACCTCTATTAATTAGTACAATTTTACTAACGTAATAAAAAAAGTTATATTGGCTTTCTTTCTTGCATTAGTGGGTTATTAAACTACTGTATTTTTATGCAACCAGTATTTGACTTGTAATGAGAATAAATGAAGTCTTTCTCAAAGTGGGCGTTAGCGCCCCCTTGTGGGCGCTCTAGGCTTTCAGGGCGGCTGTAGAAAGCTCAAAGAAAATTAGGGGGCGTTGAGGAAATCTAGCGGGGCGAGGACAGAAAAATTTTATGCATGAAAATCCGAAGGAATCTCGTTAAATTAAATGATAATTCTTTGTTTCACTTCCTTATGTCAAAACATTTTTTATAACAAAACTGGGTATTCGCCACTTTGTTGGTCAGTTTTTAAATTAAGTAAAACACGAACCTCCTTACTAATAACGTGTTTTAAATTTCACAAAATTGATAAACAACATTAATGGTTGTTTAACAGTTGTGTAAAATTTAAAACGCGTTTATTAGTAAGGCCCCTAATAATGGAATTAGATCTTTTCTATCACCGTCATTGGTTCCTTAAAGCTTAATGGAAAACTGTTAATTCCACAATCAAGTTTTTTTCCCAATAATTTTTTTATGCATAAAATTATACACATTTTTTAAATACAAACAAATTACGTGAGAATAAATTGTTGAAATAAGTTAAAGGAACCCACAAAGGAACTGCCCGTGTGTAAGTAATATAAAAAATACTTATAAAATAAGAGTAAAATTAAACCTTAACAAAATAAAATACAATACAATATCTAGCAAATTGTAATCTAAATTTTAATGTTACGGTAGAAATGAAACATAAAGTTTAATTATTAATTTTTTTTTTATTTAAACTTTTTTTTTTTAATTTTTGTAAATTTTTTATATTTATTTTTTTAGTACAATAACAAGCAAGTGTGCAAATAATGTAAATTTAAAAGATGTGTTAATTCTGTAGCGAAAAATGAAGGTTTGCAAAGAATTTATTTAAACAGTATTTCGACATCTAAATCATTCAGCCATAATTTTAATTCTTTTAGTAAGATATTTTAAAAGCCATTTGTATTTGTTTTGGTAGAAAATTAAATGTACGCGGACCAATAAAACTGCTGTGTTTGCTAATTTGGTATTGATTTGGGGAGTGTAAAATACATTATCAAAACTTTTACTTATTCTATTTGTCTATGGTTTTTAAAAATAAATCATTTATGTTTTGGATAAAATATATAATTATTTATCAAAATCATATGTAGGTATATCTGCGTACGTCGATAACTTTCCGAGCCATGCGGGGCATTAACACCGAATTCAGAGTGATTTTTTAGCACCGTAAGGAAAGGGTTAAATAAACATAAAATCTTGTAATATTTCCTACATAGGCCCAATAATATCTAAATGGTTGATTGGACTGGGTGGAGGAGAATCTGAAAAAATGTTAAAAAACGTCACATAATAAATAGACATAGACTAATCACACAGTATATGTATCTTCCACTATTCTAATTATTGCTCATACACAACAGCTCAAGTTCGATTCTATCATAAGATTGTAACGATTAAACATCACAAATCAAAACATTAATGAGATATATTATAGACATAGACAAATCACACACTTACTTTCACAAATTTTGGTTCCTTGGAACGGGCAATTTGCCTAGTTAGGAACCAATAATTTCGACCTGATAAGGTACAATAATCAATAATCACTAAAAATATTTAATTATATCTTGTATCATATTGTACTGTGTGTAAATCTAAAGGAATAAATAAATTAAAAAAACGTTACTTCATATATAAATTCCTTAATAAAACTTAAGTTCCTATGCGACAGCGAACCTACGCATATCTAAGTAAATTATAATCTAGAATTTAATGTAAATACTACATGTAGGTAGGTATTGAGAATGTTTGAATTATTATTCATATACATATACCATCTGTGCACAATGCACATATTATTGCATTTATTTACAGTTACTTAGTTACCTACTTGCATACTTGCGGACTCTTAAACGTACGTACCATGTTCAGAGTCTCTCAAACTTTTAAAAATATATCTGTTTGAATTTCACTTTTGTTTTCGTTAATGAATTAATGCACTTCCCGATATCCGATCGAGCTGAAACTCGGCAGATAGACTCGTTATCGATGACAATGCATTATATCTATTTGCTGGTGGTATCATTTTGATGGTAATCACGTACACACGCGCGGACACACACGCATTTCTCTGAAGTAGGATTACGTTACAGCATTTAATATGCGAAATAAATATCGATCCTACCCGATCGGTATTTGGATATGTAGGTAGAGTTGTCGACTCCGGTCATTGGGTGGGAAGGTTCAATACTCATTCAAACCGATTTCTAATATATATTTTTTTAGTTTTTTTACAAGCTGATTTTTATAACTCAAGGTGGTTCTAGATATTCCACTTTTACTAATAATTATTAAACTTTTTCGAAACTGAGGCCTATGATTTTGATTTCACACGCGAGGCACAAATGTTTCGAATTTATAATAACTTATCTAAATAATTTATAATGAATTTATATTAAATTATAATAACTATCCATCACTGCGTTTCCCAGGAGAGGAAGGCAGAGAGATCTAGACAGCCACACAGCTCTGTCTTGGTTTGCTCACTATTTGCTTCATTCACAATCGTGGATAGTCTCATAAATACCCTTCTGTTGTTTAGACTCTTGACATGATTTGATTTCCTTGGTCGTGCAATGTCTCCTTCAGGCGTCCCCAACTTCTGACATTAGCTTTTGCGTCATGATATTCTCTTGCCGCTTCTTCTTCATAAGATCTACATTTCCAAACCGTTCAAAAGGCGACACAAGTCTGATAACACGGGTTTGCTCGAGGCTCACATTTTAATTGATTCTGACGAATACATAAATATAATACATTTTTTCAGACCAATACCCACGAATGTAATTATATTTAAGTTTAATAAAAACAGTACGTTTTGATACATTTATAAAACATTTTTCAACTATAAAATGAATTAGTAACTTCCTAAGGAATTGATTAAAATAAACCCTGCAGAAATAAGGCAAATTCGGCCGTAGGTCTGTCCATTACGCCGGGCCGCGCGCCGAATATTTTTATAGACGCTTTCTTCACTTACGTCTTTAAGATTCCGACTTTATTTTAGGATATTGTGTCTTCACGCTTGCACTCTTTCCGAATCTCCACATATAACTACTTGTATTTACAATACATACACCTCAGAGATCTCACTTCTACTTATATCTAGTCTGCTTTTTATCCTTGAGGGTAAATCAAGCATAGTAATTTTATGTTATTAAAAAACACGTGATATTTTAATTCCAATTTTGAAAAAGATAATTATTAAATATTTTTTCTTTAAAATGTTGTATTATTCGTAGTTATCTACTTTATCACTTGTCTGCATGCTTCACAATCAGTTCCAATTTTAAACATGACACTTAAATTAAACTTTAAATTTTTAAACTTACTCCGATGTTGTTGATATATTTAGTACATCAATTTCATTATATAAGCATACCTTATTGAAGTTTTTTGCATCAAGTAGGGGAATATTTTGATAAAGCTATTTAAATTGACAGTAGCACAGTATTTTGTCGGCTGAAAGAAAAAAATTATTTTGGATTTTTTATATTTATTTTTGTACCTACATACTGTGTGGATCAAATTCAACAATATTTTTTTTTATATGTGTGTTTTAAACAGTCATTTCCTGCACTATTTACGAGTATAATTTCTTAAATATTGTTATATATGTATGTAAAAGCCTTAATAGGCGTAAATAAATAAATAAATAAATCCAAAGCAAATTTGAGTTCATTGCATCCGATTTCACGGGACGCAAAGATAACCGAAATTACATAGTATGTTAGATATAATTTCGGATGTTTGTACGTATCATTCCAAATTACACAATTATTCTTTTTTTTTTAAATGAATATTTTCGTTTTTTGAAATATAATTCTTACATTTTCACATAAGAGAGATTAACATTATTAGAAGTTACCATAAATAATTATCACGATTCGGTTATGTAAAAAGAAATAAAATCGTAAAAAACGAAAATGCAAGACAAATGAAACAATGAAAATAATAACAAGTTCTATGTTCTTTATTTAATTAACACCTCCCTAATTGAGAATGGCTCGTGTTTAGGAGGGAAATATTGTCAGTACATATAATTAATTTATGCCACCGTTCTTACAATAGTTGGTGGTGTAATTATAAATGGTTAGCGTAGTTCCAAAACTTCCAAGCAGTCCGAGTCTCGTCCGTAAATATTTTTTGTATTTTTCATTTTAATTTTTATTACACTTTTTTATCTAAATTTTATATTCCGTGATTTTTAGTAGAAGATAACAGAGGATCGTTCTTGTAAATGTTGGTTGAGAAGCCGTGTGTGAATATTTCCAAGGTTTCATTGCATTTCCCGCGAGCGTGATAATTCAGCTGTCTTTCAGCCGAGCCTAGCCGATAGCTAATACCCGAGGTGATCCGTGACCTTCGTTCGTTTCCCCGCTGTCCTGTCCTATCCTGTCCTTGTTGGGCTTGTGTCTCGTGTATAGGGTTGACAATAACAGAGGATATTTGTTGTAAATGTTGGTCAAGAAGCCGTGTGTGAATATTTCCAAAGTTTCATTGCTTTACCCTCGAGCGTGATAATTCAGCTGTCTTTTCAGCCGAGCCTAGCCGATAGCTAATACTCGAGGCGATCCGTGACCTTCGTTCGTTTCCCCGCTGTCCTGTCCTATCCTGTCCTTGTTGGGCTTGTGTCTCGTGTATAGGGTTGACAATAAGAGTCTAGGATCGGGGGAGGGGGTAATGTTTGATCAATTCCACCTAAAGTAAGATCCTGGGGGGAAGGGAAAAAATGAGGGTTGGAAAATTTATTAGTGTTTTCTAATAAATTATATTATTAACACATTCATTAAAGAGATAATGCAAATAATATTGTACAATTTCTCTTTTTTCTACGCAATACTGAGGCCCTTGGGGGTTGAAAACCCCCTCCCCTTATATAAGCCCTTGGATAGCGTGCAGCCTTATATAAAAATCTTCACTGGATGCCATCAACCAAAAAGGCCCTGTATAGAACTTTTTGAGAACAATTTGAAGCCGCAAGATGAGGAGAAAGATATATGAAAAATGCGTTTACCTACCTACCCCCAAGGGACTCATCAAATGTCAACAAGAAAAAAATAATAAACCGGTATATGTATTAATAATATTTAAAAATATATTAAAATAGTGTTTTTACCACTTTGCATATAAATCATTTCAAAATTATGTCATACAAGATGGCTGCCAGTCAATTTCCCCTCACCCTAGATTTGGCTTCAATGTCATTCTAGAAAATGGCACTAATTGTCCAGGGTTCATGCTAATAAATCTGCCGACATGTTTTGCGTAGTAGGTTCCCACGCAAATCTTTTGCCAAGCGGTATTGGGCGGAGGGTCCTTTTTAATTGAGGCTTTAGGGTTGCCAACAGTTCAACATTTTAAAAGACGATAAAAAATAACATTTAAAACTCTTTTCAGCGAATAAGAAACCAAGATATATAATAAGTAAGACTTAAATAAAAATACTTTTAGCCGAATTAAATGAAATTAAAGTAACATACATTAGGTGCATGTTCTTAATGCATAAACTGTTCTTGTTTACAGCTCTTGATTCCCCATTCAAGAACTGACACCCGATACATAAATGTGTTAATTTACAAAAGATTTTGATAAATGCATAAATGCAATAATTACCTATTTTATATATCTACTTGTTTTTTTGTTACATTAATTACTAACTA
The DNA here is from genome assembly GCA_026573805.1 of Hesperophylax magnus. Classification (NCBI taxonomy): domain Eukaryota; kingdom Metazoa; phylum Arthropoda; class Insecta; order Trichoptera; family Limnephilidae; genus Hesperophylax; species Hesperophylax magnus. The sequence goes on along the minus strand of JAIUSX010000184.1, from coordinate 1,442,201 downwards.
ATTAATCACCTCTCATTGTAATATTTTTGTCTATTCTTATATTTGTTCATTTTCACTGTACGTTTATCATGACGGAGAAACCATTGGTTTTATACAAAGTTATTTCTTTAATTGTATTTGTAAAAAATATTGCTAATTTATTAAAAAAACTCTTAAAATTATTTGTATTCCTGTAAAAAACGTGGATTATAGGCCATTAACGAATGAGTTGATAGATAAAGTAAAATACCATATACCAATGTGTTTGGTAACGATGTCCGAACACGTGTTCGTAAAAGTCCTCACATTTTTGCATTTCGTCCTGATATATTATTAAGACCAATGCAGGTGGATGAACACGTTTTCCGATATTATTATTACCAATTTACCAATACTTTCCGAGGAAGCGGCTTACAGTCCTGTTTTTAACAGGATGACTAATAATTTAAAGAGATCAATAAATCAGCGTTATTCATTTTTCTCCGTGTATTATCGTATCGTGTCATTATTTGGAAATGAAAATTTTGAATCCGGTGACATTTTTAACTTTTTTTTGTTTTGTTCAACTTTAAACATGAAAAATCAGTAGTTATTGGACAGTTATGAGCGGGGTGAGGGGTTTATCGGTTACTAGCCTGATAATATCTATACATTTGTTATGCCGGAACGTTAGTTATATGAAATTCAATCGATAGAAAAATTGCAAAGTAAGCTCCGAAAATTATTTAAAACAAGTTTTGTTCTGTTATTTATTTTATATGTTATAGGCATGAAAAATTCACAATATCTTTAAATGCAACTAAAGCATTTGTCGAGAGATTTTTGCTCTATTTTCACCATTATTGTAGAAAGCAATCACTTTGTGGTTTGACATATTTAATAAAATAAAATAAAATACTTTTCGTTTTAAAACCACGAGTTTTTAATAATTTTACAGTAATAATTTGTATCCTGAAGATGCTTGAGTAAAGCGAAACCGGTCGGTTATAAAAATTATTAAAAACTCGTTGTTTTAAAACGAAAAGTATTTTATTTTATTTCATATTTTCACCATTTCCGTTTAATTATTATCGTTTTTTAACATTAGCGCGCTCCCTCTAACATTCGTATTTACATATCTCCCTTTCGAACCATCTTTGAAAGCTTACTACGGGGCCTTAATTTGAATGATAACAATTTTGATTGCATTTTTATGAACCCAACCGCAAAGGCAGGCCGCGGTGCCCTGTGGGTCGCGGTGGTTTTTTTTAGTTTTTTTTGTCTATATTGAATTGTTTGGCTGTCAGGCTTTATACCCTAAACTATTCGAAAGCTTGCCCCAGGGACCAGGGAAGCATGATGTTTTTAAAAATAGTATGTTTTCACACCTGTTAATGATTTAATGTAATTGACCTTGTATTGTGTTGCTCATTCCTGTTTACCGTATGTTGTGATTTAGAAGAACCCAATATCTATTGTGTGTGATATGTGTTTGTTTGTTGCAGATGACATGCAGTGTGTACAGGTCCACTCCGGGCGGCAATTCAAGCACATGAGAATGTACCGAGTAAAGCGGGTCCGTTTCTTAAACAAATAGAAAATATACTAAATATATTTTTGTATGATAATCGAATAGGTTATACAAATAGTTCATATTCAGCGACTCCACGACAGCCGCCTTTATCGCCTTCTCTTTCCTTCTTCAGGTTGTCGTGATCCAACTCAGTTAAAATGCCAGTCGTTTCGCAAAGTCGCTTTTCCACTACTTCCAGTACCTCCCTTTCTAATTCCCTTTCAACCGGGTCTTACAGATCCACTCACAATAATTCAGACAGACCGTACTATAGTTCTGCGAGCGGGTCCTACGTGTCTCCGCGCAGGACCGGCTATTCCACCAATTCTGTGTCCGAGTATAGGACACAATTATCTTACGATGGAGACAGCATCAGGGAGAGGAAGAGCTCGTATTCTAGCGATTACAACCGCTACTCCCGAGCTCCTAGTGTGGCGGAGTCAGATTCCGCAGTTTCTTGCGACTCAAGGCTCAACTCCCGGCCTGATCGGTCGGGGTCTAGGTCTCGAGACGTGTCCATCGCGCGCAGTGACTCGGCTCGGTCCTCTCGCAGCGACCCCCCTCCTCGGGCGCTGTCATCGGGCCTGTCTACCACCGACTTGTACAAGAAGTACTCGCCCAACTTCTACGTGCCGCAAGCGCAGAGGCTGTCCTCCGCGGTGACCGGCCTGAATGGAGAGGCCAGCAGTCGCGCCAAGCTGTCGGGGGACGCGGCTCGCCTGCCGCTGCCCCGGAGGAGCATCGCCCGCCAGGCAGATGACGAGGTAAAGCCTAAACCTAACACCGCCTCCCGCCCCGCTATCAAACGCCACACTAACAGCACCCTTGTAGCCAAACCGTGTGCCCCCCCGCCTGAGTGTGCCACTAACACAGACCGAGTGACTAACGAGGGAGTAAAGCGCGATATTGAATGTGCGCAGAGGCAGCGGAGTCTCCGGGGCGGCGAGGCGCTGTCCGGCTCCCGCTCGAGCTCCGTGCTGTCCGCGCGCCCCCTGTCCGGCCTGCCCGCCCTGCTCACGCTGCCCGCCTACAGGGCGCGCTGGGGGGAGCGCAAGCCGGCGCACCTGCTTCTCAACGGCTATCACGACACCACCGACGACAACGGCAACGATCTCCAGCTCTCCGTGGCTGAAATACGCCGCAAGTTCGACTCCAAGATGGCCAGCATGGCCAGGGCGGTCAAGAACCCCTCGGGGCTTCACAAGACCGCTCTGTCCAGTGACAATATCTACAGTCAGTTGAGGAACCACAGCAGTGTTTCTTCACTGATTGACGACAAACCAGTACCCGTCCATAAGCCCATGTCCTCTGACAAATATATCAACGGGGCCACAGGTAGCTTACGGTGGGAGTTCCTTTCCCCCAGCTCCGGTTACAGTTCCGATTCCAAGGGCTCCGAGTCCAGCTACTCGATCAAACAAACTACGGAACCCGGGAGCGACATCTCCACTATTTACATTTCTGGCGGGAAGGTAAACGCGGACAGACTACCGATCAACGCGGTAAAGAACCAGCTTAACGCCAACAACGCCATGGGGAGGATCTTAGAAAAGTCCACCACTGTTTATGTTGGTAACGGCGATGCCAAAAACCAAAGCTCCAGTGTGTCGGCAAAACAGGAAAAATCAAATGAGCCAAAGAATATTTTGAACATTGAAATCGGTAGTTCGAGCGTTCCAAACGGTAAGACTAGCGAGAAACCAGACGATGAGAGCGTAGTGAAAAAGATTCCATCGAATCACACTTCGGACTTTGCTTCATACATCCAGGTTTCCACTCCAATATCCAGTTCCGTTCAAAGTAACGTTGAGCTTCCTTCCAAAGAAACCAACGGTATTACTACCCACAGCCCAAAGTACAACGGCGAGTACTCCACAAAGAATATCGGATGTTTGCTGTCGGCGGATGAATTCGACGGTACCAAATTGCGGTACATTGATTCCGATCCTAACTCCGAAAACGACACGAGACTATTCGTAGAATACAATGGTAAAGACGATACCGTAGACGGGGAACAAGGTTTCGAGAACAAAACCTTTGAACACGAAAACGGGCATCTGCTGAGGAAGGCGACAGATGAAAACGACGCGAGAGATACGGTCAAAGCCACGAATGGCACGGACGAGGTAGATTACAGCTATACCAAGATCAAACTCCGAAGTGGAGACAGCGAAGACAAGCATTACAAAGTTCCTACAAAACATCAAAACGGATACGCCAAGCTGACCAACGGAGGACTAGCTGAAGAGGAGAGCGAGAAAGAGCACCACAAAGTCGACAAGGCGAAGAAAGACGATGGCCTCTCAGCGGAACCTTCGCACCCCAAGCTGCTGCAGGAAGTCAACAGGGAGTCCTCGGCGCTCTACCAGCAATATACAAATGTGAGTACCCTCTTTAACATCCTTACTCTTTTGGTTTTAAGTTTTACATTTCATAATAATACTTAAACAAAACAGTTGTTTTTTTGTGCTAGTAGTTTCAGGCGTTTGATACAATGTTTAGTATTGTTTGCACCAGGCTTGATTTTACATGCATTGTACTATTTGTAAACATGCAAACATCCAGTTCGTCGATGGACGAGTGTTCACCAATTACTGTACCTACTTCACCTTCCATTATTCTTCAGGTATCTCCGTCGAATTTCTCGTGGACACAGAACGCATGACATGGTTCATCCGAACTAGAATACCACGCAATAATACGAGCGTTTTGTTTATTTTCTGTGTCATTGTTGCTGTGTCTCTTTTCGCTTGCAGAAATATCTCGCGGTGCTATTAAAAACTTTGTTCGTTCTGCAGAAGTTGACGAATTAAATTTAGGGTGATGATCACATCTCATAAACAATTATATCTACATCTTTTGAGATTACTTTAGATCTGGTGAGTCCTCCAGCAAAGTGAGTCAAGTTTCGAGTCGAATCTCAAAAACGTCTGCACCATCTTCTGGATTCGGGCCAGAATTATGGATGGAATACATATTATCTTGCAATATTGTATATGTCACTTGAGTCAGGGAAACTGGCGTGGGAGGCGTACCAGTATTTACGAGCAATATAACGTCTGAAATCCAAACATTTACACTAAACATAGGCGCTATGACACGATTTGGAAAAAAAGCGAAGTCATGAACGGAACTTTAACGAATCTCTACTTACGCTGACACGTTCCAAGCTCTTGGGTCTCATTTTTGCCAAGACGTCCAAATGGCATTTTGCGCATGTTGCTTTAAGTCGACAGATACAGGGTGCAGCAAAATAGACAGTGCAGTTTTGAAGGGCCGGTACATCCTGTGTGGTGGGGGTAGGAACCTGGGAGGGGTCGCATTGTGTCGGAAGGGTCGTTCCGTTTAGATACAGTTGTTACCATGGTTTGGTCCGGACAACACCGAGGCTTTGCCGTCCGCATGTTTTTTGAAAATGGCCATTCTTTAGTCGCCACCCAGCGAGCCTTCCGGTTGCGATTTGCGACTTATTCATGTGGGGCTACCTGAAGGTAAATGTTTTTAAACATCGACCTTGGAAGAGCTCAAGGATCGAATTTGGGAGAAAATCGCCGCTATACCGATTTGCCAAAATGTGAAAAATGTGAATTTTCGAAAACTTCAAAAATCGCATCATCCGCAGCGATACTGCTGGGGGCATCGTCTTTCTGATGTCATCTTCAGGACTTAACGCATAAAACGGCAAGATGTACCGAATAAAATAAAATAATCCCCATTTCTGTAAGTTGCGCCGTTTTTTTTAATAGCCCTTCAAAACTGCACTGTCTGTTTTGCCGCACCCTGTACAAGGAGAATACTTATTGAAGTTTTTGAATGCACGAAGCCAAATATTTATTTTAAAACAAGCTATTTCTGCTCAACAAAAACGTCATAATTAGCAAACGTGTTTATGCTAAAGAAATCGGTAATCTAAATCTAAAGTTGGTATAAAACCAGTGGTTTTCACATCACCCTTTGATGCTGTCTTCCACCGGGGATTGGCCATCATCAGGGCTATGTCGGCCTTGCGGGCTATGGAGTTTGCCGTTTTCATTTACTACGTCTTTTCAATCTTCCGCTGGGTTATAAGTTGGGTAAATACTATATTTGTGGATTCTGCAATGCGACCAAGATATAAGAGTTTTCTGCTTTTTATATCCGTCCCAATCTATCCGAGATATTTTGAGAATCAGCAATAATTATTATCCACATTTAAAAGACATTTCTTGTATTTCATGGTTGGATTCCATATCACACCAATATAGAAAGTAACTATAAATAAAGAACGGACAGTACTAGGAGACAGAAGTGTTGGTTGTAGAACGAGCAAAAGTATAATTTTAATTTCCGCGTTGCAATTCGTCTGGTGCCCCAGATCTACAGTTTCTATATATATCCATCGGTTTTTTATAAAACGTATTTTGACTAGGCTCGTTTTCTTCCACGAAATGGTAAATACTGTCAATATCTCCCTGGTAAAAGATTACCATCCAAAATCGAAAGGTTGATTGGAATGGCTTTAGCTATGTCTTTTGACCAGATCTGAATAGCTTTCCTCTTCCTCATCTCCTTGCCCCTATCTTCAGCATCACAACACACCCCAAGGATAAATAATAATCGTTAAAAAAATCCCTGCTTTAAATGAACAGAATCATGCTTCGAATCGGCTAAGATACATATAAGCATTTCCAAATCAGTTTTCATTGTAGGTACTCTTGAGTCCCTGTACAAATATTGTATAGAATTAAAATGGAGTAAGAGCACCTAACCTTATCTGAGTATCTTTCTGTCTACTTATCTTTCAAATGTCTACAGACAACACACGTTATATTACATAGAATTATCTTCTCGAGCGTTATCAATCTATCTATATGAATAAAAATGTAAATCTCCGAAAGTTCTTCACCAATTTCTTTGAAATTTTAAGCAACATTGCATTCCAATACGCGTGTGTTTTTATATACATATATTATATAAATGTCACCTGTGACAGGTAATACATGCTTTTTTAAAACAGTGCTATCTGTTAGACAAACATTTTTTTTTTTAAACAGCGCCACCTGTTAGAAGTTATTGCTTCACAGACATCTGCTATCTGCACAGACAGACTGTGCCGCAGCAACGCATGTCAGGGTACAACTAGTTGTGCAATAACTGAAGTCACTAGTTTCCAAAAAACGCGTTTAAAAAGAAACCGGATTTTTTTCTAAATGTGATTTCCCCACAAATTCCCTTCTTCCTGGAGACTGTGGTATACTATTTTTGGTAATTCTGTGAGACTTAAAGGAAGTTTGGGATGTTCTTAGCGGTACAAATCTGGTTACTAAACACGATTAAAGTCATTTTAAGTAACTTTTGGCTGTCGTACCTACAATTTGAAACTTGTACTGATTATTAAGTATTACCAGCAGAATTCTCCGAGGTTTTCGGGATTTACACAGAGACCTTCCTTCTATGTTGAAGGTCGAGTGTACAATTTTTCACCAATCTCGGAATAAAACTGTAGATTTATATAATCAAAACTACACAGCCCGCCTGCCACAGACAATCTTCTTTATATAAATAGATTGATGAGCTCTCGTCGGGTTTCGGACCAGAGACGCCTGGAGCCAAAGAGGTTAACATTTTACCAAAGAAGTCGTCGAAACCTCGTATGCAAAAATCACATAAAAAATTGTCAAAGTGTGATTTTTTTTTAATTTCTGCTCTACAGTAACCGACCACCAAATATAGAAATAAAATTCGTGTTGGAATTTTGAAATGTATTATTTGCCATTGAACTTTCTTTGTGGGTAAGTATTATTTTTTGCATTGCTAAAAAACGTGGTCGTTTGAAAAACAAATACTGACGCCAGAGCGCGAATTATTGGAAAACCGCCATGTCAAATTTACGTGTTTATAAACGAAAGGAAAGCATGCCCCCAATATTCTGTTCTGATATACCATCCGCACATAGAAAAAACATTATTCTGATTTCCTGTATCTATTTCGGTTTTATCTCTCCTTATATCTGGCAGCGGAAAACCTTTTACTAATATATTTTTATCGATTCATTTTAGCTGCTACTCCATGGCTATATTTACAAAAGTATTTTACTTTACATTTACCTATTTCCTTTCCTCTCACAGCCATCAAGATATGTTATAAAACTACATATTAGATAGTGCTAGATAGAGTGGTACTATCCGTATATTCCCCGTCTCCTTTCCCTCCCAACTCCGAACAGCCTTTCACAAAACCTCAATTGAATCATAATAAATTATGATGAAAATTGTAGATTTCAGTACAACACGTACAAAGTTTTTTATTATCTTGTAACAAGTAATATTTATACAGCAGATAAAGGATTGGATATACCAAAATGGCGTTGCTATTGCCACCAGCTCCTCAATTGGTGATGCCATAGTCCCACTGGCTTCGGACAGTAATTTACAGGAAGAAAATTGCATTACGTAGGCACGCCGAATAGCTCCGCTATTACTTTCTCCATCCAAACGTCCCATAAAATGATGAGACAGCATGCTTGGTTACGATGGTGCTCTTGGCGAAGATCATGTGCACGAATAATGTAACAGCGAAACTAAATGCATGTCTTTATAATGCTGTGGTCGACTTGTGACGCGTTTTTTGAGTTATGCTTCCGTTAAGGCACAGATAACTTGTGTGCGTTTGGTTTTAACGCAATACTGCAGCATTCGTTTGCCATTCTGGATATAAATTTCACAAAATCGTTTTTTTTTTTTTAATAAGGTGACTGCTTTAAAGTTTATGTGGAGTGGCAGATGCTCCCATTTTCGTCCAGGTAAATGAGCACCATTCAGAACCGTAACGTTTAATAACTTACCGATTTAAAATTTTGCTAATTTATCAAAAATTTGGTCAAATTATTCGTACTCGAAATTATATATAAAATAATTAGAATAAGAAAAATAATAATATATAAATAATAATTATCTTATGGGGATGTCGGAACACGTGTTCGTAAAAATTCTGACATCTTCGAATTTCGTCATTATAAATAATAAATATTAGCATAAATGCAGATCCATGAATACGTGTTCCGATATATTTTAAATGTACTAATAGTTTGCTAGGAAATAGCCTACCATCGCGTCTTTACAGGATTTTAATAAATCAGCAATACTAATTTTTCTCCGTGTAGTTCGACCAGATCTGTATAGCCAGTTACTTCCCAACCTTCTCTCGCTCATCTCATCCCCCCTCTTCCTTCGGTCAGAGATGGGGGGTGCCAACGTCCCGCTGTCATTCTAACTTTTGAATTCGGCTTTAAAAATTCCGACTAGTCACGATGCAGTTTTCCATTTTCAAATTTTCCCCGCCACGTGGCGGTAACTTGCTGCACTTACGTAAGTAAGTGAGGCACACTCTCCGTCCCTCTCACAATTAAATGGCGGCCGGCATTCTTCCTCCGGGAGCTTCTGCTTCCCGCCCTCCCTCTCTCCTCTCTGTTTCTCCGCTCCGCATCTAATTCCGGAGCGGCTCGTGCTCATGCCGCGCCGGAGTAAAAATAACCGGCGACCAGTCTGAGAAGCTCCCTATTCTCAGATCCAGAATTGCGCGACCACATTTTGTTTTTTTTTCCAGTCGATGTGTTTGCGTCCCTCTCGCTCGTGCTGCCTTTTCGCGAACCGACAATAAACAACCGAACTTCTGGAGGAGGCCCACCACTTCCCCGCCCTGTTTTAGGTACTGATGGTACCCCTTCAGAGCTCTCTCAAGGACGCTAATTTTTTGATATAACGAGTCTACATTTAAAATTTCAAAACAAGACCTCCAAAATGTCCATGCATACAATGTTATTCGCAGTATGCAAGTGCTGCGTATTAGTAACCTGTTAGTAAAATCTACTCTATTTGGTTAGTTTAACAGGTCATATGTACAAGGTATCAACAATAACGGGTAAAAATAATAATTTACAGCCACCTGCAAAAATGAAAAATTATGAGACAAAAGAAAATGGTGAAATGTACACCTCATTTTTTGTGAGGGGGTGTCGTCACCCGCTCCCAGGCAGTCCTAGGGAGAGAAATCAGGGCATTGGATGGGTTTCACGAGGATCAGGTTCCGCGCCCCTAAGCCAGGAAACCGGTTGTGCCTCGACGAAAGATGTAAGTTGGGGTTGGGAAGATCCCAAAGACCATGAGGAGAAAGCGTCGGAGAACCTGGAGGCAGGGCGGAAGGTCACCAATTAACGATCAGCCCATCTTCAGTCCCGTTCCTGGCCTCAGGGGAGGCACTGATGGCAGGCGACGGCACCAATCCCTCATCGCGAAATGGTCGTCCAAGATGGGTATGCACGGACGAGGTCTTATGCCACCCCAGAGTTGGGGTACACCGGACAGAACAAAAAAAAGAAATCAGTTCAGTTCTGCTACCAGCAAGCACTTAACTCTGTAAAAACAATAATACAAAACACAATAAAAGAAGAAAATTGCGAAATAGATTTATACTGTCGCGTTATTTACAGGTCATCATCGAAAAAAAAAAGGTAGATCCTTATAAACAATAATTATACATGAAAGAGATATACATAATGCCAATAAAATTAGCAAAAATAAACAGGAAAATCTAATAATAACTATATCAAAAGAATTTTACAAAATTTACATATAGCGGTATGTTTACAGTAATAAAGTCCCGTAGTCCGATGAGGCCAGGAGCAACACCTGGCATTAAAAGCTACTGATTTTAATCTCAATTCTCGACTCTAAGATCAGACCATCTCTCGACCCAGATTTTTGTGTACTTCCTCAAGCACTCGAAATTCACCATGTTCGACACGAGATCAGAATTCCAAACTGGTCTCGTTGTTACTTCCAAACCGGCCAATAATTCATCTCTTGCATCCGTCATAATCTCACAGTGCCACAGAATGTGCTCAGCGGTTTGATCGGAACTACCACACGCGCAGTTCGGGTGTGGGGACAGGGAGAGTCTGTGTAGTCTCCCCCTGAACTCACCATGTCCTGATAATATTTGGGTCATGTGGTGATCCAATTTGATGAAAGCTCCTTCCATTCTGATTTTAACTGATGGGAAGAAGGAGAAGGTCCATCTTCCCATTTTCGACCTATCCCATCGAGACTGCCACTCGTTGAGTGATAAGTCACTCATTTGTTTCAGTAGACCAGGGAGAGTCCCTACCCCGCCCGGCGTAAGAATTACGCCGAGATGTGTAGCAGGTAGTCCTCTGGAGAGCTTCTTTTTTGTTAACACTTCCCTAATTTCCAGATCGATTGGTAAAATACCGGCCAACACGGGCAAAGCGTCCGAAGCAACGGTTCTGTATGCACCGGAGAGCGCCAGCAAGGGGGTTCGCTGACCCCTCTTGAGAGCCGAGAGTATAAGCGAATTCCCCAAACGGTGCTCCCACACAGAGGCGGCATACGAGACTTGCGCCACGTATATACCCCTATAAAGTAGTCGCAGGGCAGGGGAACGCAACCCCCACTCAGTTGTAGAGATTCTTCTCAGCTTAAAGAAAAGGGCCTGGGCCTTGCTGGAGACCTCTTTAACGTGAGTTAAGAAGGAGGACGATCGATCTAGAGTGACACCTAGATATTTGACTGAGTCTGCAAAGTGAATAGTGGAGGCTCCCATTTTGATGGAAGGGTTTCTTCTTCTACTGAGGAAACCTTTCATCAAGAGTCCCACGGTCTTTTGGGGGGCAAAATTCAACTTGTTTCTCACACCCCAGCTTAGGATTGCACGCAAACCTTCTTCAGCCTTTCCTTCCACTTCCCTTCTACTGTCCCCCGAGACCAAATACAATTTATCATCAGCGTAGTCGACCGATGTGCATCCTTCAGGTAAGGGTAACCTGGAGGAGTCGTCAAAATCAATATTCCAGTATTTAGGTCCCAAAATGGAGCCTTGCGGGCATCCCTTATCAACCTTCCGGACTATTTTTTGATCCCCATAAACGATCTCTATTGTACGGTCGTTTAAATAGTCACAGTTGATTTTGAAAAGGTCTTGTGGGCAACCTCTATTTTTAATTTTAGTAATCAACATCGGCCACCACGCATGATCGAAGGCACCAGTGATATCTAAGAAGATTCCAATTACGTACCTCTTTGGACAGACCTTCACCCATTCAAGCGCATACATGATGGCATGCTCGGTAGATTTCCCAGGGACAAAACCAAATTGCCGCTCACATGCTGGGGAAAGAGTTTGCTGCAACCGATTACTGATGAGTGTTTCCAAGATTTTGCTAAAAACAGGCAGGATGGTAATCGGACGGTAGGCCTTAACGTCCGTTCTTAGTTTATCGTTACCCTTTGGGATAATCTTGAGCACACCTCTCTTCCATTCCGTAGGGAAAACTCCTCTACGCAGACATGTCTCCATAACCTGGAACAACTCTTCCTTGGCATGGATCCAGACATTCTTCGCTATTATACCGTTAAGTCGATCATGCCCTGGTGCCTTCTTCGGACCCAAACCCTTGATTATAACGTCAATTTCGGCCTTAGAAATTTTTAACATTCTGTCCTCATGGTCGAGGATCCTAGGTGGAAGCCGTGACAGAGCTCTTATCTGTTTGTGGTGGTCGTTTTCCCCGGTTACTGAGTCTAGTGGAACTAATTTGTCCAGCAAGGTATTAAGAGTGCTGGTCACATCGGTACTCTCAGAGTTCCCATCGGGATTATCCGATATGATACTAGTCAAATACCGGTCAGATCCTTTTCCCGTTTTTTCGATTGCGCTGTGGATTTCCCACGGGTTGGCGTTACCCACTTGTTTAACCCAATTATGCCAAGCAGTTCGTTTTGCTGAGAGGATAGCCAATTTGAAGGCTTTCCTAGCCCTACTGACACGTGTCTTAAGAGATGTAATCATCTCTTGCGTGCCCCCAGTCCTCTTAAGGGATCCGAGTGCCCTGAAAGCCCTCTTGAATTCGCCCTTCAGCAAAGTCAACTCACTCGACCACCACGGCGTTCTAATAGCGGTTTTCGGGTTTGATCTTCCCAAGGACCGTTCAGCAGCTGACACTACGGCCGCGTTAAAATAGTTCCCCAAATTATCCGGATCATTTGCTGCTACGTTATGAAAACCCCTTAAAGTGTCACGTAGAGCCTCCCCAAAGTTATCCCAATTCGCCCCTGTGGTTTTAAAGTTCCAGGAGGTTCTCGGAGCTTGGGTCTTCTGGACCCCCACAGTAAAAGTAATTAGTCTGTGATCAGAAATTATAGCGCTTTCATGGACCATCCAGTTAGACATCCTGGCCACAACTGATCCAGAGCAGAGAGTTAGATCTATGTTGCTCTCCCCATTTGTGTTTGCGAAAGTGGTTAAGTAACAATTTTCATTTAAAAGTGATAGACCTTGCGCAGCAATTAGGTCTTCAACGGCGTCTGATCGTTCCGTTCTGTGATTATTATCGTCAAACCACATAGGGGAGCGAGCGTTAAAGTCACCTCCAATAACTATGTTACGGCCTTTAAGCGCGTTGAGGGCGCGCGTCAAGCTCAGGATGTGTGGTCCGACAGGATTACTGTATTTAAAGTAGACAGAGATTAAAATAATCTCAGTCTTGCCAAAATTAATAGATACACAGGTTTGGTATTCGTTCGACAGACCAACCAGGAGGAGGGGACTGATCAATGAAGTGTTGACCAGGACACCCGCCCCTGGTGATCTACCTACTTCAAGCACCGCCCCTGGATGACTTACTGGTGTTCTCCCTTGCCAGGTGTATTGCTCCTGGATGAGCAGAACGTCGATTTTCAGGTCAGACATGACCTTGAGCGCCTCGAGCGTAGCTGCCCGAGATCTCTGGAGGTTAATCTGACCTATAGTAAGAGAAGAGGGGTTAACGTCCATAGTCAGTCATTCTGACCTGCGCGTTAATGGCAGCCAACTGGGCCGGGCATTGTCTATCGCCTGTTGAATGGTTGGACGGCTTCTTGAAACGGCTGCAAGTGGCGCAGACAGCCGCTTTATCTTTGTTGGGGCAGGCCTCATATTCGTGCCCAGTAGCTGCACAGTGTCTGCAAACGATGACTTCCTGGGTACATACCTTTGAAATGTGACCATATAGATGACATTTGAAACACCTGGTGGCTCCTACGAAGTCTCTAACCCTACATGAGTTCCAACCTAGGAAGCAATGGCCGCTATCGATTAAAATTTTTCTAGCCTCAGGATGGCAAGTTACGATCATGTTCATGGAAGGCCCATCCCTTTTTCCGAAAAGCGAGACTCGTCTCATGGTCCTTACGTGGTCTTCTTTGGTGAGGCTACCTTTGTCCGCGATATTGTTTGTATAAATTTCCTCAAATAGGGCAGCGTCTGAAGTTACTTCTCCTCTGGGGACATCATATAAGACGATTTTGGGTAATCTGCCTTGGGGGGAAATCATTTTTATTCCTTTGGCGCTGAGTTTCTCTTCCGCCTTTTTGATGTTGTCCAGACCTCCGGATGTAGTGGTCTGTAAAGCTAAGCCTGCGCCCTTAATCTTGCGTGTGCGGACCACTTGAAATCCGTCCTTTTTTGGATCAAGAATTTCTGTCAATGTTTTTTGGAGCTGTTCTGAAGTTTTACCCTCCGCAATCGAAGGGTAGAATAGCATTGTAGGAAGTTTTTGAGGCGTGGGTCGTTCAAATCCATTGAGTACGATAGTTTGTGAAGCTGGAGCTCCCGCTGCCACACTGACGTAGCTCCTTCTTTGTGGTAATACGGTAGGCGGCTGTACAATGATTTTATCCATTTTTTCCGAAATTTTTTGTTGGGCTTCCAATAATTCCTCGATGGTTGCGCCCCTTGTTTTAATTTTTGTCAATTCGATAGTCATGGAGGTCAAGTCTGTCATAAGTGCGTCAACTATTGTCATAATTTCGTTTTTGTCCGCCTTGTTTAATTTATTATTACCGTGATTTATAATTTTTATAATTCTCATCAGTTTTTCCATTGAAGGGATTATACGTTCTTGTTCACTGTGTGGAGAGTCGCTTATTCTGGGTCTTTTCCTATTTTCTTGGTTAGGCGAGTTTTCAATAGAAACAATGGTAGGGTTAGGTTGAACATCCTGTTGCACGACGTGCTTGTCACCCTTGTCACCCTTGTCTCCTTTGTCTCTCTTATCCTTTTTTGGGTTTTTCTTATGTTTTTTTTTAACAAATTCCATAAATTCTTCAATATTCTGAGTGGAGATGCCTCCAGCAGACGTGCCAGGTATATCAGAATCTGCGACATGCTTGTCGCCTTTGTCTTTAGGATCACTAGATTTATTTTTCCCTGATATGAACTCCATGAACTGGCTAACACTTAGATCAGTTTCTTCGTCACTAGAGATTTCACTTGTTGAAGACATAGTTTAGGTGGAACCGTCACGAATCATAAAGTAGAGAAAAAAATAAAATTCGCAAGGGGGACCGGGTAGATTTTTTTCGTAGAGCGGAGTGCACGGCAGTTAGGCCGGGCAAGCCGCAAAATTGTCGGGCCCGCCGAGAAATGCCTCACCGTAGTATTGAGTACACTTGTTACTTGTTCTTGAACTGAGTTGTCCAATGGAAGCCTCTAGAAGGTTCCAGAACAATCTAGAAACTTCGATAGATTTTAAAGGAAACCACGTGGTGGCAAACCAAGATGGCGGGCTTCTGCCCTCCACACTAGCGATCACAAAAAAACTTAATTTAGGTTTTAAACACTTAAAAATGAACTGATTTGAGTGGGGAGTTTTGTAAAATGAGAGGATAGAACACAATACTAAGTTTAAGAAGTTTTATATAGTAGGAGATTAATAAACACAGAAAGAAAGTTAATATTTTAGCGTCACCACGCGGTGGCCACACGCGTTAGCACAAAAAAAACGGGCTGTAGCCCGCTTATTAACAACCGAACTTATTCGTCTTCCTCTTCTTCGAATCCGGCATTTTGGTTTGATCATTTCATATTTTCGCGAATGTGCAAGCAATGGACTCCGCTCCCGCCAATTTACAAACATGCAATATTTTTGTCAACGGACCACGAGTCATAGATTCAAATATAAAAGCTAACACAGCAATCTGAAAAATGTTTTTGGTGGCATTGTAAACTTTCAAATGATAGTTTTAAAGAAATTGAGATCTACCGAATTAGGAACTAGAAATATTCCGAAAACTTTAATGTTTTCAGTAAAGGGAAGTGAATAAAACTTTTTTTGTGCTTACAAATACATAATTAATGAGGTTTTTTGATTGATTAGATTGCTGTTTTTGTTTCAATACCCACTTGTATTCGAATAATGATGTGCACTATTATTTCAAGAACTATGCTCTTTTACCTACCTACTTACCCTATTTTTTTAAAGTTGACATATTTATTTATTTTATGGCAACACAAGTTTTCTCTGGAATTTTCATTTGGCGGTTTTTCTAAATCGAATGTCAAATGAAAAATGTAGCGATAACGAACGAAGTTTTCTTCAAATGTGTCGAGAATTTCGCCCTTCCCCAGTTATATTTTATCTAATCGTTGCGTTATCAGAGTAGGTAAGATCTTTGGACATTGAATTTAAAATAATTTATCTTGGAATATTGTCATATTTGACATTGCTGTTCTTTTGTTTTGCTAGTCGTTATTTTGAAAGATGGTTCAGTTTTGTATTTTTATCTTTTTACTTATTATTCCTAATGAAAGAAATAAATTACAATAATAATTTGGATTTATTTAACTCGTTTTAATGTGGCGGCGGCAGGAATATGTGGTTTGTGATGAAAGTAATTTATTGTTATTTAATATTTTAGTGGGTAAATGTAATAATGGCGGTCGACAAATCGTTTGACAGGTGTCTGTTTTCATCTTCTGTCGTGGAATGAACTCCGCAGCTGTTTTCTATAATAAATTCGTATTTTTACCTTTTAGTACCTCTTTGGGAATGGTAATATTATGTCAAATAAACATTTCATCGAATGCAGGTACTTTAGCCTTACGAATATTTTTTTCCGATATCGGTATTTTTAGATGGTTATAGTTATAACCAATTATAACTATATTTATCTGTAGGAATTTTTCAATTGTTTTCATTATTTTCGTAAATAATTACTACTTCGACTGAATTCCATAAAAAAATTGCTTGCTCATTCAATATTTTGATAATTCCTAATGAACTAGTTATTTACTGTAGTGATATATTTTTGGGGTATTATGTCGTGTTGTCCTATCATCAAGGCAGATGTGTAAAGATCGTGGTGAAGTGTAGTAATTATGCATGTAGATGTGATACTCTGTCGTCAACTCCAATCATCCAATGGTACGTATACATTTGCGAAACGAAACGCGAGCCGAGCCACGAATTACAGGAAAGGAACGAAGCAACTGCAAGCGGCGTTTCGCGCCATTTGCGGTTGCTTTGTTCCTTTTCTGTAAATTGAGGTTCAGCTTGGCAGTTTGGCTCGCATATTTTTACGTAGCATAAGAGCTGGTAATAATAAATATTATTTAAGATTACTTTTTTTTAAATAATGTATTACCAGCTCTTAGAGGATTGGAGTTGACGCCAATTAGGCGCCGGTATCACATCTAAATACATAATATATGCACACACTTCACCACAATATTTACACATCTGCTCTAATGATGGAATATGTAATGCTGTCCGAAACGTTGGCTAAAGAAGGAGATAGCAAAAATAAATCACTATAATACTTTTGGGTGTTTTGATAAATCTCTAATCATACTAGTTGCATACATTTCTTTTTAGATTCAGGACGGTAAAAATATTTTTCACAATTACTGACATTTAAAAAATACATCATATCCATTTTCTGTTCAAGCTTATGCAAGGTTATTTTTTTATTTTTTTTATTATTATTGGTACAATATTTTTTTACATTTCAAAGTTTTCTAGTAATGTTGGCCTCACTGGGTGGCTTGCCCGTGCTGAGGGTAATAATAATAATACTATTTATTATTAATGTAGGACTGAATGAGTAGTTAAAAATTATTATGAAAAAGTGAGTCAGACCAGCAGTCCATATTGGAGTGCTGATACTAACCCTGATATATGGTAATGAGACAACAAACTGAAAGAGTAAATACGAAAGTATACTGAACGCCATAGAAATTAGATAAGAATCATCACTTTTGGCTCTACAACCCCTGGTGGGTCTTGGCCTCCTCAAGAGTCTTCCTCCACTCATCTCGGTCCCGCGCCAGCTCTCTCCAGTTTCGAAGCTCCAAGGCAGACAAATCTTTGAGGACGTTGTCGCTCCATCTTAACCTTGGCCTTCCCAGGCTCCTTCTCCCTATCGGTCTTGAGCTCAGCAGGGACTTTGGTTCTTGATGCTCGGTCATTCTCTCCACATGACCTAGCCACCGAAGTCTTCCCAGTTTTATGAACTTTGTGACGTTTAGCTCCTTAAACAGAGTATAGAGCTCATTGTTATAA
This sequence comes from Hesperophylax magnus, assembly GCA_026573805.1. NCBI lineage: Eukaryota > Metazoa > Arthropoda > Insecta > Trichoptera > Limnephilidae > Hesperophylax > Hesperophylax magnus. The sequence continues at coordinate 1,424,295 of JAIUSX010000184.1, read as the reverse complement.
CGTCTGCGCCAAAATCCATTTTCTAGAACCGGTCCGAAGATGCGCCTCAAAATTTTCCTTTCAAAAACATCCAGTGCTCGCAGATGAGAATATAAAGAAATAATATCTATATGCTAGAGTAATGAATGAGATCAAGAAAGGGACGTTTAGATGGTTTGGACAAGTAGAATGAATGGACGCTGAAAATTCTTTAACAAGTACGATGGATGGAAAGAGAAAAAAAATAAAATTATTTGGAGAAGAAATTGGGGACTCCTGAGGAAGACTTTCAGTGAATTAAATACCCATGTCACATTAAGTCAAAAGTCACTAGAAGAATGCATGAAACGATGTATGAAACGATGTATGAAACGATGTATGAAACGATGTATGAATTTTAATAAAGCAAGGTGTGTACGCCATGATAGAGTTGTGCGGCTATGTTAAACCTATGGAAAATTGCACTATAGTTAGTTAATTATTCAAGGTAACCTGTGGATAAAATATAGTACCCACTTACTTACCTTACAAAATGTATTCTAAATTATTATTCTTTCTTACTCTAACCAGGTTTCCTACATTGAAAATATTGGAAAAATTAGTCAAAATCTATGGAATCATTACACGATCATGATCATACCACAACATTTCATGTCATTCCAATATTCAAATTCCAACTTATACCACATCTGATTAGTCTTAGCCAGCCACAGATCTGATTAATTCTGCTTTTGTCTATGGATGTTTTTATGGGTGGCATGGTGGTTGTTTATGGTAATCCTCGCAATGGTGGCGTGCTGCGGACTTGTTGCTGGGTTAATTACGCCGGAAAATCAACAGTACAAAGGTTATTATCGTTGTTTTCTTAATTGACTTCCGTTTTATGTTATGTGAATATTTCTAGATCACTGGAAATTAAAATTTATCAGCATATCAATATAAGATATTTCAAAAGTTTTTTTCTCTCTTTTAAACTAGTGAATAGCAGGTTTTAAGCTTCTGGGAAAGGAATCCTAGTTCCAATACTCTCGGTATTGCCCAGGTGAGAGATCAACATTCAAAGTCAAAGTGTCGCTTTAAATGAATTGAGCAATACATACAAATTACATGCATTAAAATAATTGAGATATACCTTTCTAGAGTGGTGTAGATACTCTCAATATCGCCCTGGTGAAAGACCACCATTTAGAATCGAATTGTTACTGGAAATGGCTTTAGCTGTGTTTGGTGACCAGATTTCAATAGCCAGGAGCTATCCAAGCACATCTCCTTCCCTCCCCACTCCCTTCAGTAATTATTCTCACATAGTTGTGTAGACTACTGCCTGGACTAACAACAATACAAACCTCAGTTCAAAAACAAACATCTCCACCTTTCCTTCTCTAATCCTTTCAGCCTCAAACGTACTCCAATTGGGGATGCCGTAATGCTACAGGCTTTGCACATTTGGAACCCTTCATAAAATTCCATTTGTTTGTGTGGCATTATAGAGTCATACAAGCGACGGCCATTCTCCGGTAATGGCCCCGGTAGCTGTGAGGGACGCGGGAGAGACTCAAGGAGCCCCGGTTCCCTCGTGTGCAACGGAGCTCACACCCTCGGCCCTGGCCTCCGCCAACGTTGCACAATGAATGACAGTACTGACACGGTTTGTTTGTAGGTCCCTCGTAGCAGACTTGGCCTTTGTGGCATGCTGTGCCCTTTTATATATATATATATATATATATATATACATAGCATGTATGTATATAATAAATATGTAAATGTTCGTTTCTTCAAAATCTTAAATTTGTGAAAGTTCTTCACCGATTGCTTTGAAATTTTGACAATATTGCATTCGAATACGCGTGTGTTTTTATATACCTATATTATATAGATGTCATCTGTGATAGGTAAAAACATACTTTTTTTGAAAAACAGCCCTGTCTGTTGGACAAATATGCTTTTTTGAAAAACAGTGCCATCTGTTGGACAAACTTGCTTTTTTTTAAAAAACAGTGCCATCTGTTGGACGTAAATGCAACGTGCGCTATTTTTTCTCTATTTGCAGACAGACTGAGCCACAGCAACACGTAGTGGGGGTAAAGCTAGTTTATAATATAATCTAATGTCATGAATATATTAGCGAGCAGAGCCTCGAATTATGGAAAAGGAACGAAGCAACCGCAAGCAGCGTTTCGCGTCATTTGCTGTTCCTTCGTTCCTTTCCCATAATTCCAGGCTGGCTTACGATTCGGCTCGCAAATGTATACGTAGCATTATATGATTGAAGTACTGCCGATCTGAGCTCAAACATGCTCTCAGTATTTAGGTATCAAAGTAACTTGCTTATCTTCAATTATAAAACCATAGATTATAGAAACAAAGGGAGATAGTTTGGCGCGGATGCCTGCCGACTGTCGCCGAGCTACGACCAAACTTCATGAAATGAATTGTCAAAGCGGCGAAGTCAGAAACAAAGGCGGGGAGCCGCTGTGCGTAGATGCGATTTGAAGTAGTATGGGTGAATGATATTGGCGACACTTGCGCTTGTGGTTTCATATTAATAATGGTTCACGGCCCATCTCCCTTGTCTCTATTATCTATGAAAGGTTAGCACTCGGGAAAAAGTCTCGCCAAATGTCTTGCTGAGAGTGTATATCGTTAAAAATAATATCCGTTTTCTGTTGGTTAATTCATTCAAATTCATCAATAGAGTTGATTGATCGTTCTGCGCTTAGTAGGCATGGTAGCACACTGATTATCCTGGCCAATAAAACAAGAATAAAGACAGGTTGTTTCACAGAATTTGAACAACTCATCAAATTTAAAATTCATGTTCTGTGAAAGTTCTGTTAATATTTCATCATGGACTAGTTTTTTCAAAATTATGTACCTGGATAATAACACAACTTGTTGAATAGGACGTTCACAGAACTTGAATATTAACTTTGAAATTTGATGATTTGTTCGAACCTTCAAGTTCTGTGATCATTTTATTTATAACATTTCAGTTATATGAAACAACTGGCCAATAATGATATAATAATACAACATGAAATTAACTTTGAAATTTGATGAATTGTTCAAATTCTGTTGAACAAACTGCCTCAAGTGATTGCAAGTCCGTGATGACCAGAATTTGTGAGATCTATTCAGTTTTATGTAAACGTTGAAGAAACTTCTTTTCAGAAACAGATGTATGTATTTACGGGAAAAAATTGTCCAAAGAAGCGAAACTAGCAGTATACAATGGAGTGCTGTACCTACCCTCATGTATGGCAGTGAGTGTGATATGAAACTGGCAGAGGAAGGATGAAAGTAGACTAAATGCTGTAGAAAGGAGATCCTTGTGGCATATGTGTGGTAAAACCATGTATGTAGGAAGCGTAATGAATAAGATAAAGAGATATGGATATTTGATCATTTGTACATATAGATCAGGTAGACGAAAAAGAAGTATCTGAAAAATATATCTTTTTCATGTTGTTTTACATAATTTATAAGTTAACACTCGTGTGACGAACACATAAATTTCAATAATGTTTCATAAAATGGGATGGGAAAGGCAGTCAGGGATGTCCCGAGAAGACAGCAAAATCACATAATCTAGAATAATAATACAATATCTATGAATGTGAATTGAGCAAGGAATGTGTGGCAGGACAGAGATATGTGTCATCCCGCCTTTTGCCTGGTAGAATGGTGTGATGGTTAGTCAGTAAATATCATAGTTCAACTCCCCAGGCTAATTTTTTGGCTGGTTTTATGACAAACCGCTATTAACCATAGAGTCAATTTGTTTACTTTTTGGATGTGGTCTCATAAAAATCGTTTGTCTCCCTTACTTTCATAGTGAGAAATATGATCTAAATGGTGTTAGAAAGAGAAAACACTACACTATATTCAAATGTAGAAGTCTACAGAAGAATTAAAATGTACACCACTATGAAACCGAAGGTTCCGACTGCAATTTGAGAATAATTTATGAAACTGAATTTTTCGTTAATTATTTTTATATGAAACGACAATAAAGTGAGGAGACAGTAATATTTATAATTCATTTGTCTCATAAAATGTGTTTTTTTCGTTATCCGTAATTTCAGTTCAGTGTTTAGACAAAAAAACGTTAGGTGAGCCTTTTTAAAAACTTTTTTATGTTTACATTCAAAGTTTAATAATTAAAAATTATTAGTTTTTGTAGGTAAGTTTTTAGATTTTCAGTTTTTTTCTAATAATAAAATTTGAAAACTTCTTTCATCTTTTAAAAACAGTTTTTAGTTTTCGGAAATATTAAGAAATATTCCATTAATTTGGATTTTATTGCAAAGCGGAAATACACTTGAATTCTCCGACCTTCTGACTTTAAGAAATGTAATGGTCAACATGGCCTGAGTGGTTAAGCTTACTGAAAACTTGGTTAAAATAATATTTGGTACATACAACTGAACAATAAGTGTACCTATGTACTCCTCTCACTAAGCTGGTTTCGTCTCTACGTGGAAACAGTCTCCTCGGTTTTGATACAATCCGTGACCAAGGATTTTCACGTTGAAGATCATCAATTATATATATTTAAGTGTTTTTATGGGATTTAAGTACATATTTTTTAAGAACAGCATTTGGATAATCAGTGTTCTACTGTACGCTTTTTCGAGTCTACAAGTTCTCCAAGCTTCAATATGTGATTTTCAAAACCCTCTGTTGTGTTGGTACATTTTTGGTGAACACTCGTCTGTCTCATTTAGATGTTTTTATTTTGAGTTTTGTTTAGCACTATAATAACAATATTTAATGGCATTTATATTACCAATCTGTAGTTGTTTAGTGAACAAGTAATGTATTGTGCAACTGTTACGGTTTTGTTCTGCATTCAAGAAAACACTAAAACAACATAGTTTTACGTTAGATTGACAAGGATTGAAATATGTATTTTTATAATATCATATTATTTATTTTAGATGCTTAAAAACTTCTGCAGCTTTTTAGCTAGCCTGTTTATAATCTTACTAAGGTTTTTATTGAGATAATTATTTTTAAAAGCTTTCTGTTTCAAAAAAAGTATTATTATGTTATAAAAAATTATGTGTAAACAATTAAAAAAATTGACTTTGCATGGTTTTGTTTTGTGTGAAGTTATTTTTCTCATTTAATATGTAAAAAATATCATACTAGTTGTATCACATTTCATTTCACATTAACTTTACACACTTACCTTATCAATACGATTTTTGTAACATTTTAGGGTATAAAAAACCCTTTTTTTTAAGGATATGACTTGCATAGGTTCATTACACTAGCTGTAAATGGATATCTATCAGTTTATTCATTTTATCTATCCATATTTAGCATTGTTTTACTATTGAATAAACTTTAGGAATTGAAGGTCGTCTCAAATAATCTCTGATTAATTTTATTTGTAAAGCGTCCTTGAGGTATTCCTCATATAAATGTCCTGTATAAATTACAATGCACAAATTACAGCAAATAATTAAGCAATTTACATCAAATTGTGTTAAAGGCAGAAGTTTGCAGAGCATAAAAGCTGTGTTTTCCCCAAGAAAAGCAGTGTAAATTTTGATAGTTAATAAGGAAAATGTTGTTATTCCACGCAGCATTATCACCTTTTTTTTAAAAATAAAGTGTCAGAATTTATTTTCCTTCTTCTTTTGTCTATATGATCTGCACACCCAAGGAAAGATTTTTTTCCACTTACAAACACAATCATGTTTAACACGTAAACACATTAATTAAAACAAAAATGATCCAAGTATACCTTGAATTTGAGCTAGGTATACTATATACTTTTTCACAGACCTATTGTCATATTTATATTGTATTGCCCGTCATATGCAAGTGTATATCACATACGCGTGGATCATTGTCACTCCAGGACAGCGGAGTGTCGCGAGGGGCGTCCCCACTATCTGGCGCTGGTCCGCAGTCGGCTTGCGGTACTCTGACCACCTTGTCGCAGAGGAAGGCCTCCTCCTCCGCGCCCGAGCAGCTCAGCAAGACCAGCGGTAAGGGTGCAGCCATCTTCATTCCAAGTTTTTCTTCCACTTCTTCATTTTCCTCTTCTTCTTCTTCTCTGTATCGGATAGCAGGAACTTATTCAACCTAAAATGTTATAATTTAATTATTTATGGATTTTTATATTTTGAGTTTCATAGTAGTTTTTAGTTTTTAGATAAGGTCCTTTGTTCTCTTTTTTTTTTTTACATAAAATTACCGTACACATGTCCTAGAGCTTTTCAAGGCTAATTTATGCCCACGATCGTGGGACTGATATAATTAATATTTGGTCCTATCAACCCTTCTTCAAGGATGATCTTTGTTCCCCTAGTATTCCATGCATTCCTGTGTATACATAATAATAATTGCCCCTGCTGTATAGACACTTTTATCCCAATAAACAATAGGGATGCAACTTATCCTACGAATCAGTTGTTTTTCAAACAGTCGTTGTTTCATTTGCAAATCCTTACCCAAGGTCCGTCCCTGAAGAAAAAGCTGTTATTTATAGTCAATGTTGTCACTGGCGTGAGTGTCCAGTACATTCTTCTTCATAAATTTCCTAATACCTTGAACACAGGCCTCCCTCAAATGTCCCCAGTTTTGCCGATCTTGGTGGCTCTCACTCATCATCTTCTCTGGCCAAACCTTTTTCTTTTCCTTCACATGTTTTTTTTATTGAAGCATTTTTTATGGAATTTAAGTCTTCAGTGCCGGTTGCTTAATATCATCTGGAAAGTAAGTCATTCCAAGATTGTTTTCCCAAAGGCGGAAAATGTTCTATTACACTCATGTGAGAAGGCTCATCCAGTCTGTAATATGCATCAATCATAATGGTTTTTTGTTGCCTTTGAGTAGGACTGTCCCTCACACAGACGGTATGATGGTGAAAAATCAGTACCTTTATATACCAAGACTAATCAACTCTTTCTACGACTTGTATCAAATTATCAAATTTAGGCAATCAAATGATTTCGCCATACCTGGTGGCACTATATTTTAGTAAGGTTCCTCTTTTGAACATCCCTTGTAGTGTGCAAAAGGACACTGGGCAGACCAGCACATAAATTAATGCAATGTTGGTCAGTCTGAAAATGCATATTTTTTAAGTAAATAAGGCCAAAACACACCCATATGGTTTGTATGGTTTCAGAAGTATTAAGTACATAAGAAGTATAATGTACAGTTTTAGAAGTATAAAGAAATAAATTCTTTATAAAGTATACACAATTTGTGCATACTAACCTCACATATACATTTCTTACCCTCGATTAGTGCATGCATACTTTGAACCCATATGGTTTGTATGGTTTCAGAAGTATTAATAAAGTAATAACACAGTGTACTTTCCAACGCTGCAACGTGCCATTTATATTTGAAACTAATCCATATACTTTCCAATACCGTTATGTACATCATATTTAAGAAATGATGGATGTTTTTTTAATGTTCCAGGTTTGAATGGGCTGCGCAACATAGGAAACACTTGCTTCATGAACAGCGTGGTGCAGTGTCTGTCCAACACGCGGCCCCTCATGGAATACACGGGCAACCCGGACCAGTTCAACCCCGACATCAACACCACGCTCAGCTGCATGAAGGGCGCTCTCATTAAAGGTACATCCGCTATCGAGTTACAGGCAACTCGTAATGGACACCCATGGGTGAAAAAATACTAACAAAGTTAGCTAATTGGGAGATTTGCAAAGCGAAATGTATCCTAGAAAGATGATCGATATTTAATATTGTTGCAGTGGCTGCAGTCACCAATCTATGGGATAGAATTGGGGTTCTGCCGATATCCAATCAACCATTGGGCGCTTTTATAATTCCTGTGGCAATGGCGTTTCACTTCTTTAATACGTTTGAGGGATATGTATGATAAAGTTGCTTTTTTCTTTTGGGGGAATATGGATATTGCATCATTTGTTTTATTTTCAAAAGCTCTTTCTTACGAACCAAATAATAAAAGAGCAGCATATAGTGTTAAAGAATGTACATTTTATGTTTTGTTTGTGCCGTTGCCGTGCCGTAGGAATTATAAAAAGCTCCCATTTAGGGTTTCGTAGCCCAAAAAGTTGTGTACTCGCTAATCAAAAATACTAAATTTGGTTACGTGTCTGTCTGTAACTTTGGTTCAATGAACTTTAGAACTCTTGAGTTACTTTAAATGTAAGTATCATTTTCAAAATTGGAACTTATTCTGTGCAGACTAGCTATAAAGATAATATTTTAACAGAAAATGATTCAATTGTTTTATCAAAATTAGAATATCAAGTGATTTTTCACAGGTTTGCGCTAGTCTAATATATTGTTGTGGGTTACAGCGTTCTCAACAGTGATATCGGAGCTGTGGCGGGAAGGGGAGTGTGATGGGGTGGTCAACACCACGGCCCTGAAGGCGCAGATACAGAGGTTCGCCCCCCGCTTCATGGGTTACAGCCAGCAGGACGCTCAGGTACACTTTACATTACCTTACCTTCACCTTACATCACGCCGTATTGTTACCAAACAGTTCTTGCATACTAACTTCATTTTACTGCCCCTAAAATGTACAACACACTAATTACAACTTTTGACGAGACATTGCTACGTCAAACAAAACATTATAAAACAAACTACAAACTATAAAAAACACAAAATCTTGGCTAAAATACACCGAAGTAGATACATTTTTCTAAAGTTTTTTTTTTTCTTTAAAGTCAACAGTCATCTGTAGTAATATTTACTTGCATCAGTTTTGTTTTTGATTGTACAAATATTCTTTTTGAAAAACATTAGTAGGTATGTACCTGATTATTTTGTCTGGTTTAAAACTTCCACTGATAATATCAAATTTTATGTTATTTTTTTTGTTTTCATTTACCTATTGTTCTGCTTTTTATAACATAATTTTATATTATTTATCATAAAAGAAAATGTACACCTAAATTTTATGTTTTATTCTTACAATAGAATTGTGATAATAATTACTAAAATACCCACGCACAGGCTTTGCCTTTGTGGAATTTTTTGCTACACATTACACTGTATCAAAACTTTTAATAAAAACAAATAAAAAAAATCTTTGATAAGCAATGACTCACGTGAACCACTGTAATAAGGAACTCCAAAAAAAAATATGGCCTAACTTAAAATTTCACTGGAGTTCCTTATTACACACGGCGAACCGTCTGTTGAGGTATGGAACGTTGCTAACAATATATTGTTGATACTAAGAGCAAGGACCCAGGCGAACCACTGCATCGGCGATATTTAATCATTTGTAACATAAACTGCCCGTGTCAGCAGCTTTCAATGCTCATGGTAAATAGCCCGGTTCAGCAATTTTCCATTTCGTGTTCCAAACTGGCCGGTCAGCAATATTAATTTGTTTGGTGGCTAGCCGCCCGTATCAACAAACTCCATTATTAAATTAATTTTAAATGCGACTAACTAGAATAATTTATTTTTATTTTTGCATCTTACAAAGTAACTTAAATGCTTTTAATAACTCCGTTCCCCTTCCTCTTTCTCTAAAACTGCATGTTACAGAAAGAGTGTGACAATGTGGCTAGAGATAATATCAACCGCAGAAAGGCTAATTGGTATAACCAACATTTTTTCGATTTTTACTCCCTAATGCAACTTTACTATGTAAACTCGAGGTGTATATATATGATGAAGATTAGGTATTAAATGTTCAAGTGAAAGTGAAAATGAAAAAAAATTTGGTTACATCAATTAGCCTTTCTGCCATCGATATATGTACAATATATAATTAAAAGCCCTGATATGTTTGTTGTGTTATTTGCAGGAATTCCTGAGATACCTGTTGGAAGGTCTGCACGAGGACGTCAACCGGGTAACCATTAAGCCTAAGCCAATCCTCACTGAGATTGATGATAATCTAAGGTAATTCTCTAAAATAATATTAGATATACTTTTTTTCTGCTTACTTCTTTTTTTTCTCTCCTCCTTTTTTCTATTAATTTTTCTCAACAATTGTTTGTAAATTTTATTTTATTTTTCTTTGCTTAAAATAATAATTTTTTATAATGGTAATTAATTACGTTTCTCCACTTTTTTAACACGAGCGTTTGCTCATCAAAAAGGTGTTTCACGATACTGTTTCCGATATTTAAAAAAAACAAAAAAATTGTAATATATATAAATTGTAATTGTGCATCTTTAAACCAATAAAGAAATTTAAAAAAATATATATACATATATATAAAATTCATCCCCCCAAACTCTACCAAATAAAATATTTCATTCATCTCATATTGAAAACAACAATTATATTAGAGAGGGATAAAATTGGTTTCTGATTTATTTTCAATAATTATATATGTGTTCAATGTCGCATAATGATTTTAACTGAATGAATTTGATTTGACTGTTCAATCTTAATTAGTTTCTTTTGCCCTTTTCATAGATTTTACAATATTTTGTATTTTTTTAAGATTTATGTAGTATTTAGTATATTAACCTATTTTAGTTTTATGAATATGTTAACTCGTAGGGCTAATTTTGTATTACTATTACTCGTAGAGTCAATTTATTCGATTTTCAGTATGGCTCATATGTCTCATAGAAATCGTTGTGTTTCCCTTACCCTCATAGCTACAAATATGAACTAAACGGTGTTGGAAAGATAAAACACCAAGCTTTATATTGAAATATAGAAGTTAACCACAAAATAATTATAATTTATGTACACCTCTGTGAAACCGAAGGTTTTCGACCGCAATTTGAGAAAAAATTATGAAATTCAATGATTTTTTTATTAATTACTAGCTGTACCCCGCCACGCGTTGCTGCGGCTCAGTCTGTCTGGGCACATAGAGAAACAATAGTGTTACTTTTACATTCAAAATTTTAAGAGTGGCGCTGTTTTTCAAAAAAAGCATGTTTGTCTAACATATGGCGCTAATTTTAAATAAAAGCATGTTATGTCACCTGTCACCTGTCACAGGTGACATCTATATAATATAGATCTATCTATACATCAATATTTTTTTTTTTTTTCTTTAAAGTACGCATATTCGAATGCAACGTTGTGCTAAAGTTTCAAAGCAATCAGTGAAGAACTTTTGCAGATTGAAGATTTCAAACAAATGAACATTTTTATTTATAAAGATAGATATATTACAGCTTTTTATATTAAATGACAAAGGTAGGCAGTAAGGTTTATATAACTTTGTCTAATAAAATATGTGTTTTTTTCATTACCACTAATTTTAGTTCAGTTTTTAGATGAAAAAACGTATGGTGAGCCATATTTTAAATTTTGAAATCAAATATAAAACGGTTTTAAAAATGGCTCACCAAAAACTTTTTTACGTTTGATTTCAAAATTTTAATATTCCAAAAATTATATGTTTAGTTATAATAATAAAAATTGATAGAGTATTTCATCACCTTTGAAAAACAGTTTTTAGTTTTAGGATTCATTCAGAAATACCCCATTATTTGGATTTTATTGAGAAGCGGAAATACCCACAAATTCCCTGACTTTCTGACAGAATCCTTAAGAAATATAATGGTCAATATGCTAAGAGTCCTGAAGGGTTAGCTTTGCTTGAATGTTTTAATACAAATGCTGCGAGCTCTTCTACTGATTGAGTGCTAACCATGTGAGTAACATAATTGCAGTGACGCCCAGAAGGCTCAGGAATCTTGGAATCGGTACCTGCGCATGGAGGACAGCCGCGTGGGGGACATCTTTGTTGGGCAGCTCAAGTCCTCACTGCGCTGCACGCACTGCAACCACACCAGCGTCACCTTCGACCCCTTTTGGGATTTAAGGTGAGCAAGCAAGTAATTCAGCCACTCTCCGCGGCATCACGACCATTAGACATTAGATTCACCACGGTGGTGCCACTGGGAAGCTGGTGGAGTGGACATTATTGTATGATGTGTTCTGTAGTTTCTTCGTGTCCTCATTCACACAATTCAGAATCCTTAAGGACCTGTTTGTGCATCATATACATATAGCGACTGCACCGGGTGTCGTTTAGTGAGGCTTACCTCATTTCTTTGGAGATGGTCTGTCAAGATACTAAGGAAAGAAAGCATCAAGACTGTCTTATGAATAATAACTAAAATCCAAGACCTTCTGAGGGGCCTGCAAAACCCAAGATTCCTCTTGAGACAGATGGAGTTTATAAAGTCAGCTGCTCCGGATGTGACAAAGTGTATTAGACAGAACGGACCATCTGCAAAAGGATCTCAGATCACTTATGAGCGTGCCAACTCTTTTGCCCTTGAAAGTCACGAATCATATCCAAAATACCTACTTCTTTTGTTGTTCTAATATATTATTTTTGTGTTTCCAGTTTGCCAATACCGAGCAGAACAGGCCCCCTGAAGCTGACGCAGTGCCTCTCCCACTTCACAAAGGAGGAAGAACTGGATGGGGATGAGAAACCTGTGAGTGCAATTCATTTACTTTGTGATTGTTTTGTTTAACCTGTTGAACGTCGGACTAGTCTTAACAATTGAAAAAAATTATGTTTTAATTTTTTTCAATTGTTTGTCCTTACCAGATAATGTATCTTATTGTTTATATTTATTTCATGTTTATATCATAATACGTTTCCCCAGAACACTTAACTTTATCGAAAAACAACAAAAAAACCTCTCGTTCAGGAGACAACTATCGAAAAATGTATTTAAACAAATATATAAACTGGTTTTATTATTTCTACATATAAGGTGTTCGTGGGTAAAGTGCACTAGCTTCGGGAGGTGATTCTACATGATGGTAAAAGTAACAATCCAACATTTTTTTTTCCCATACTAAAATAATTTTCCGTAGAAAAAATAGTTGGAATTTTGAAAAAGTTTTTTTCTCTTTTTGCTAACTATTCGCTGGCCAGGCTTAATACGATTTTTTAAAAATAAAATCTTTTGATTCAACGAAAACGAATTTTCATTTTACGTAATAAAAAATAAGAATGTTAAAATTAAAAATTTGTCAAATGCAGATAGTTGCCTTTTATAGTAATTAAGGTGAATCAAAAAGTTATATTTATAAACAAACCGTATTAAGCGTGGCCAGCGATCCTGAATATTTACCGTCTTTTTTATTTGTACACTTTACCCCCGGACACCCTGTATACCTGAATGTATGTGTAGTAATAATACACGCTATATACGAAAAACATCAATCAAAAGGTGTTTTCAAAGAAATAATGACCTTTATACTACTTTGAATACTCAAATATTTTAATTTTTGCGACGCCATTTTACGTAAATGAATTCTGACATTTATAGAAAAATTATTTTGTAAGCTGTCATAGTGGCTACATTCATGAAATAAAAGTTAGAATATTCAGTGACATTGGCGCAATTGATTCTGATTTTTTCTTTATACATTTTTCGAAGCTTAAACTCCAATAGTTCGAAGGGCTTTAAATCAAAAAATTGATGGTTACCTTGAGAGAGAGTTTCCTTTATGGGCTATGTACAACCTTGTTCCATTTAAGACACAATCTTGTCTGATTACAACTGAATGGTTCAATAATTGCAAGTAACCAGCTCAGGCACTGAGTTTGAGTTTGGTTAGCCTCGTCACAGACTTGACATATTGTTAAAAAGTTTGCAAATAATTTAATTGTACACAACTGCTGTCCTTGTACAGCAGTAGTCGTAAAAGTTAAATGTGTGTAGTTGAATGATCAGTTTGTGCTGCTTTCCAGACTTGCTCAAAATGCCAGGTGCGCCGCAAGTGCCTGAAGTGGTTCACCATCCAGAAGTTCCCACGTGTGCTGGTGCTCCACCTCAAGCGCTTCTCTCCCCAGGAGCGCTTCCGTGGCAAGCTCAACGTGCTGGTGGAGTTTCCGCTGCAGGGCCTGGACCTGGGCTCCTGCGCAGCCTCCAGCAGCCGCCCGCACCAGTACAACCTGTACGCCGTCAGCAATCACTCTGGTAAGTCAGACTGGACCATCGCATTCAACTCTCCACTAGTCTTGCCTTGTTCTCGGTGCATATACGTGTTATGGCTGATTGGGTGTCTCATGTGTTTGTTGATATGTTTGTTGCAGGAACCACCTACTCCGGCCACTACACGGCCTACTGCAAGCATCCCTACAATAGTGAATGGCACGAGTACAATGACTCCAGGTAAATTCACTATACATTGACCCAATAAATGTAATAATGCACTGATGCGCACAGTCGCAATCGCCAGAATGAGCTATTTTCCAACTGATTATTCTTTTAACGGCCTTACGTTGACTAGTTTCCATTACAAATTCACTCGAGGTGGGCCTCGTAAAGACTGTTGTTAACATTTTAAACACGTAGAAATTCTTGTATTCAATCTGTGCTAATAATTACTGTGAATTTATTTTCAGGGTATCTCCAATCACACCCAAGAACGTGGTCTCATCAGAAGCCTACGTACTCTTCTACGAGATGTCGGAGGGATCCTCCTCATCCTAGCGCACCAAAACACCGTGCGCGCTATACTGAGTGACACGCTACAACTGGACACGCTGCAACTCTACATGCTCCAACTGGCCGAGTGTCAAGCTACAACTGAACATGGACAAGCTTCAACCAACTGGACACCCTACAATCAACCGGACACACTACAACTGGATATGCAAATCGTGAGGGGAGCGGCAAATGGTTGAGTACACTGGAATATTAACTTATGATGTTTTTTTCTTCCTTTAAGAGTGTAGTTGGATAAAATGAGATTAAAACCAAACGCACACTGTGGATTTGAGTAACTATTTGTATAGATTGCTAGTTTTGATCAAACCAGTTGATTTGAGCATTTGTACGACTTCTTAACCAACTTTAGCACTGTCCGCAACTTGATTTACTGGTTCCAACAGTGTGCGCAAACAATTTATAGTCACTATGATCAATCAAGTTACCGTCTAAGTATCTAATATTCGGTCAACCCAAATGATTGTTTAATATTCACCTTACCGAGAATTCCATGAACGAAGATTCTCATTTCAATAATGGTGTGTAAAGTTTGGTGTGCCGAATTAGACATTTCACCAGGAACTGAGGAAATCTGTTTTCAACCAAATGTAGTACGCTTTTCTCAAGGACAATATATTATAGTTTAGCGTGAGCAGTCCGAGGAGACATGTTGTGTTTGTTTATCACTTTTTTTGTCTCGTTTTATGCACTTTAAATTATTCAAGATTTTAGACGATGACGAACATATTGTAGAGATAATTCCAATACTTACTTGACTAGAACTTTTTTTCTTCATAGATTACGATAGAACTTATTGCGATATCTTTACAAAAGACAACAAAGATGTATGTATGTATGCATTCATTTTACATCATAAAGAATGTAACGTACGTCTGTTTTATATTTACATAGGTGATGCTGCTCGTATTTTGTGAAATTCTGCATGTGCTTTATAAATTCAAATAATTTTTTCTATTCTTAAATTTTTTTATGCCCAACATTTTGTACGAATCGGGTTTAGAAGTTGGAATTATCGAGCAAATAATTTATTATCGTTTTCAATCAAATTCTTTTGCAATTTTCTAATATTTAATAGTGAGTATGGACAAATTATTTATTTTACTATTTTCTCAAGTACCTAAATAGCTAGGTTTTAATGAAATATAAATATTTATTTAAAAAATTGTTTACCATGTTTACGTTCTAGTTAGCAAAACACATGTATTATAAAATAAAAGATGTATAAAGTATATAGAGGTTACCCACCGTGGTTTGATGTTAGATAAATTGGTTTATTTGTTTCATAAATAAATGGCAATGAATTTGAAACGTAATATTTATACGAATTCGGCGATAGACTTTATGGAACATTTCAAATCTAAATAACGATTTTAATCCTTTGGATGCGAAATTTGACCAAATTCATCTGACTTTATTTCCCTTTTCGACGCTTTATTCGACTATAGTCTTGGACTGTAAATAAACAAGACATTCGTACTATGTATTCGTAAATGTGCGTTTTGTAGTGTGTATTGGTCTTGCGAAAGGGATGAGAAAGGTAATGATGTTTTTTTTTTTAAATGCTTCCAAAGAGTTAAAATGTGATCAATTGTTAAAAAATTAAAAGTTACCATGTTTTACCTAAAGAGAATATTTATTGGAAAATAAAACCTTAATTCTTATGAATTGGATGATATTCTTGACAACAAGATATTTGTGCAGTTAACATATTGTCACCTCTGCTTTCGGGGGAGCTAAATGCTATTCAAATGTTCCTTATTGAGGGGTTAATAATTGATTTATTTCACTTGTATTTATTTATTTTCTTATCCAAAGGGTACAGTAATTTAGTAGTATTACAATAATGAAAAGAGTTCAATCAAGTCATAATATTTAAAGAGTATGATATTATATTTACATTTAGAAAGTCACCAAATATTTACACTTATGTAAAGTTACGAGTGCAATACACCACCATCTTGTTTTTTCTTATGATCCAGTGTTGCTATCAAAGGCGATTTAATTTATGTACACTATTTTGATAAATGGCAATGATCTATTTTTTTTTAATAAGCCCTTAAACTGTAAATCTGTTCGCCTTTATTAAGGGACTTGTTTTTAATACGGAATAAGTCTGTGCCGACTGTGGGATTCAAACTTTTTCAGTACTTAATAGCTATTTGCCATTTACGTCTGCATTATATTAAATTTCCTTGTGATAGATCCTAGTAAATTACAAATCAGATAGATATTTATATTTAAATATTACAGAATTATATATGTATAAAAAATAATAATAGTCAATTTCACCTGCGTAATAAATTGTGATGGCAAACACAAAATGTGTTCATTATTAAACATTCATACGAATGTAAAAGTCCATAATTGTCGTAAAAGGCTTAATAGAATATGTAAAATGTCTACTTAATTGTCACCATTTTATTCAAATTTGATAATATTTATAATAGAAATCCTTTATTTGTAATAACTTTACCACAATAACACAATACTGTATGTATTGTTTGTTACTCAAATATTTTATGTTAAATTGAGATCTTTTTTAATGGCTCACTCATTAATTATTAATGTCTTATAAAGTATCAAAATCTACCATGAAAATACGATATGTATTATATTGTGCTCTGTTATAACTATATCTCAATTTTGAAAAAAAAACTTTTTTTTATTGCATTCACTAATTTCCATGTTTTTATGATTATATTTTTTTAAATACATAATTGTATTATGTAGCGTACAGAAATCTATTTTACAGTGTGTTTTTGGAAACCTACTTAAGTTTGTTAAATAACAAGAGGTATGCCACAAACATTATATATTATTTTGTTTGGAGAAGGGAAATGTTATTAATTTGTTGAATTGAGCTCAAGCGTGATAATTTTCATAGGAATTTATTTCCTCACTCTTTATTTTCTGCTATGTATGTAATAACTACGTATTATTTATTTTTGTGACAATGATTATGATGAAATAACTTGTATTTATTTATTTAAAAGTTGACAAACACGGCCATCTTGGACGCTAAGAGTTGTAGCGTGCAATTGTTTTAATATAATGCTATACTTACTTATTTATTTATTTTTAATTATTTATATGGACTGCCATTGAAGAAAAAAATCTCCAAGTCTCAAAATGTATAATTTCATCTCTTTGTATTAGGCAAATTCAGCCCTCGAAGAGATGGAAATTTTTATTTAAAGGAGACATTTATGAAAATATTAATTTTCATAATTTGCAATATTATGTTTTAAAAAATATATATATTTAACTTAAATACTCGCCCCCACTCACTTGTATTTGAATTGCCACCGTAGATGTAATAATTTTTCAATGGGGCAACATTGATTTTGCATTTTGAACACGGCAGCACTCACACTACCAAGAATACATAACACATCTTGTGTCTATGCTTTTTAACTTAAAATACATATTAAATAAGTTAAATATTCAACATTTTGTATATAAATATTATAACAGAGTAAACAGAAATCTGGAACTATCTAATAAATAAATCACCATTCTAATAATCCTTCAAAATAGAATTTTTATTATTTTACAATACCTTTTCGTAAAAAAATTCTGAAAAAAAAGTAACATTTTTGTTTGTGTTGCCTGCCCATAATAAAAGTATAGAATGAAAAATGTTTACCATCTTGAAAAAAATACAATTATTTTCTGTTGTATTCAAACCAAAAAAGGGTGTGATGGTTTTTTTTTACTCGAATTTTCAATCAATGTTATTGTCGTTCAAGAATCTAAGATAATTTTTTATTTAACTTTTTTTTAAAGTTGTGTTTAAATAATATTTAGGTAGTCATTTGTTTGTTTTTTTACAATTTTTTGTAGACTTTAAACTTTGTGAATGAGTCGATTCAACAGTTATTATTAATTTTTCACTGCACTAAAAAAAATGAATCTCAAATACTCGATTTTTGTACTATAATTTTTTTTTATCTTTTCATCACATGCTAAGAAAATAATGAACTGACCAGATCAAATCTGCCCCATTAGAGTATTTTTATTAAATTAATTTGTTGGAGTACTTCAATTTGCTTTCATAATAGTTATTTATATTTAAACTCATTATTTGTGATAGAAAATGAGAATCAGTAATTATTTGGGCTGCCATATTTTGAAATCAAAATTACCTATTAAAATAACTTAAACTAATGAAATGAAATTTGAGCTTCGGGTAAAAAAATTATATGGCTAGGAGAATAAATGGCTTTATTTATAAAATTAGTTACCATTAATTTAAAAATCACATGTTTTTTAACACCATTTTCGTTTTCTAATTATTTTTGCAAATAAATGTGTCCCAAATACGTTAAATAAGTATGAACAGTCGTCGGCTGTTGAAATAAAATAGTAACATTGAAAAGGCTTCAAAAAATATGAAAGTTTTTGATCTTGACAGCGTTCATTATGATAGTGTTGTAGACTGTTTAATGTCTTTGTTTGGGATGTTATTAAATATATTTGTTTGAAAGATCTGTCAGTTAAATAGTTGATATTTTAATGTATATTTCTATTGTTGTGTTTTTTTTTTATTTATTTCGATAGATTTATTTATGAATTAATAAATTATTGTAAATCTGTAATATAATGTGACATTGCATAATATATTTAAAAATATAAAATGTGTTTGAAAATCCTGCTTTTTTATTTTTATTTTGCCCTATAAGGCGATGCACCAAGTGTGTGTAGCATTCGGAATGGGTTACTAACAATAACACTTTTTATGTAGATGGCGATAAAGTTGAAATTCCCACTTAAGGCGATGCACTACGTAGTAATGCAAAATCATGTGTTTTTGGTTTGAAAATTTGGTCTCCTAGAAATGTTTCAGATGCTTTAATTAAATACTGCGAGTATAATACATCTTGGCCTTTGAAATAATCGAGTATTTTTTAGATAAGTCTTTTTATAAACCCAGAAAAAAATAATGTATAAGGCCTATGAAAACTGCTTTAAAGTTCAATATCTCCTACTTACGAACCCATTTTCGGTTATGATTTTATTGTATAATGTGGCAAATTAAGTTATTTATAAAATGATGGGAAAAAAATTAAATATTTATACCTGAACATCCACAAAATAAAATAAAAGGCACTTTTTGGCCATGTTTTTTTCTTGCATAAATCAAAACAGGCGGATGGTGTTAAAAGGGAATTTAAACCTTATCGCCATCTACGTAGGGGCTGTTATTGATAGCAGCTCCATTTAAAATAATACACGACGTTGTGCATCGCCTTAACATTAGCCGCCTGTTTTGTTTTGAGCAAAAATCGCCAAAACTAATGTAATATCCCATATTATAAAATAAATTCGTTACCGAAAAGGGGTTCGGAAGTAGGAGTTTTTGCACTTAATAAGCTTAATTCAATTTTTTTCTGGTCATATAAAAAGACTTGAATTATTCAAAAAATGCTCAATTATTTTGCAGTGCATCGCCTTAATGCTTGTCACACACGAGGGCTATACTCTCATAACATAAGTTGTCTTGGCCTGTTTCACTGTATCTGTTTCCCATTGGGAACGTAGTGCGAGTGATATGGTGAAACAGGCCAAGCCCATGTGTATATATTTTTTTAATGTGAATACCGCACAAGAGTCCCAACTGCTCCCAACCTTCTGGAGTCAGTGAGACTGGAATCCCCAATTGGGGTATGTTGTGAGGCTGAAGCTAGTGGGGAGAGAAGAGGAAGGTGGGGAGTACCTGGTTATTCAGATTTGGTCACCAAACACGGCAGAAGCTGTTTCAAGCCATGTTTCAATTCTTAATGGTGGTCTTACATCAGGGTGATACTGAGAGTATTTTTCATCTGGGGCGCGCGCAAATATACTATATATTATTTTAAATTAATAAGTTATGAAATAACGCAAGTTAAACAAATAAAATTTACTTGCGCTTGCTGGGATTTAAACCTCGACCACGGAGGGAGTTATGAGAATATAGCACTCGTGTGCTACTAACATTATTCCTCGAAGGGATTTATTCTTCAGTGATGAATTGTTATAGAGTGAAGGAATGCTTCTCAATTTAGGTGGCGGGTACGGGTACCGCTGCCCCGGGAATCTTTTATTGGATAACCAATACTTCTGCCATACCTCTCCCAAGTGATTCGCTACGTTTGGCGACTGAGCAGGGGTGCCCTGGTTTATGAGCAGGACTCTCTCAACCCATCGTCTTGCATCGCAGTGGGAGGGATGAATTCATACATCCATCACTCATGGACACACTGACCCCCAGATTT
Organism: Hesperophylax magnus; assembly: GCA_026573805.1. Taxonomy (NCBI): domain Eukaryota; kingdom Metazoa; phylum Arthropoda; class Insecta; order Trichoptera; family Limnephilidae; genus Hesperophylax; species Hesperophylax magnus. The sequence continues at coordinate 1,403,620 of JAIUSX010000184.1, read as the reverse complement.
CTACTCACCCCTTATACTTTTTTCTTCCCAGAAATTCCCCTCTTCATCTCCTCAAAAAAACTCTCCACACACCACCCTAAAGATGACAGCCCCGAATACCAATTTGACAGTTCAATACCAGGAGCAGTTGTTTCCAACATTTTGTCTTATTAATACCTGATTCTGGATTTAAGTTACGTCGCTCAATTTGTTTGGTGAAATCATCATATTATTATGTATTATTTTTTTTTACTGTAAGACAGATTATTCATCCAATTACAGTACAATCTTTTCATTCTGACACTCTTAACATCTGGAAAGATAATTATACAATAAGGCTATTTAAAGAGGATTTGAATACATCCACTGCTTCAGAAATTTAATTGAAAAGCACCATTCCTCGTGTCACTCTGTGCTGTCTAGAACATCTGTTCTGCCATGTGGTATCTTGAACAAGTAATGGTGACGACTACGACTGAAGTTTTTGAGCCATAGCATCCCAAGAGGAATGGGCTATCAATAGAGTTATGAATTATATTAAAACTAGGTATTGCAACATTTGTTTCTACGCCAAATCTATTTTTGCCCCAAGTAAATCTACATGGTGCATAAAACTTAGATATGTTCCATGCGTCCTCATGTAGACGTACCTGAGGATTTTTTTCTGGATTTGTTTCAGCATATTTATATATTTAGTTTGGTGCAAAGTCCGCACACCATTAGCAAACTCCAACATTCTTCTTATTACGCCATCGAACATGGCTATCATTGCATTGGGGTCATTAAACTGTTTACATGTTCTGATGACAAACTTCAGGAATTTGTAGCTTGCTTGAGTGAGCCGTGATATGTGGTCCGAGAACGTCAGTTTGGGATCAAAGACGATACCAAGATTTTTAATTATTGCCTTGACATAATGTTTGCCATTTAATGCTGTTCTCAAAAACTATGGACTTCTGGGAGCGGGTATAGGTCAATGTTACACAATTTTTTTTATGTTGAATTCTAACTTGTTTTTTTCTGACCATTCTGCTACAGCATCAAGGTCCTATTGCATTTGTAAGCAGTCTTGGTAAGAGATTATTTCCATTAGAATTATGAGGTCATCCGGAACATGGTCATGAGGTCATGAGGAACAACAGAGGACCAAAGATTGACCCCTGGAGAATGCCTGACAATGCTGGGAATTGTTTAGTTTCATATCCGTTTATTAACACATGCTGTCTTCTGGATTTCAAATAGGAGGCGAAGAAAATAAGTGTTTGTTGATTGAAGTCAAGTTTGAAATTTTAAGTTGTAAAATATCATGATCAACTCGATCAAATTCCTTGGCAAAATCCGTGTACACTACATCCGTTTGGTGTCTCGAGTCCCGTCCGTCGGAAATTAGATACTGTGGATTGTTTTGGCAGGTTTTCTCCTAGAAAAAGCATAATTTGGTGACATAATTTCTTATAAATAATCATTTCAAATATTTTTTGTATGGTTGACAGTATAACTACAGGTCTGTAATTATTTGTATCAGCCTTCACTCCAGATTTGAATATTGGGCTTACACGTGTGAGTTTCGGAGAATGGAGGAAAAAACCAGTTATTATTATTTAGTCCAGTTCAAAGGTAGGTCTTGTGTATAGTTAATGTGAAAAAAAAGCTTTCTACTTTCAATGAATATAAAAAGCATGTAATATATAGATAAACCTTTCGGAAGAAATTCTCTAAATGATAGCGAAAACCCTATCAAACGCCGTTGCATAGTTTGGAAGAACTAAGCGCACAAACGACAGACAGAGATAGTGACTTTGTTTTATACTATTTAGAGATAGAGATACCAATGTATTGTCACAATTACGAATTTACCAAAAGTTTATCAGGAAACATTCTGTAATCCCGTTTTTAGTTCATTATGATCTGGGATGTTCCGGGATGTTTCCGAACGATCCAGACTATTCCCGAATATTCCACAACATTCTGGAATGTTCCAGTATGTCCTGGAATGCTCTTGAATATTCTGGACGGTTCTAGAAATTTCTATAGGGCGTAACTTCCAGCTGTATCTTTAAAAGCAAGCTCTTCAGGTAAAAACGAGAACCTTCTTCATGGATGGAAGATAAAGGGCTACCACACCATATAACTCCCTAGAACCCCAACATCATACAAATTTTCAAACAATGCCATTGAATGAGCTGCATGGATGATGTGTTTTTTCAGTACAGGAAGGATTTGTTTCTGAGTCATTCAATATTATTCTGAAGACAGCATATTTTTTTAAGTATTTAATTTTTATTTTCTTTGAATTAAAACATTTTTTGTAAACTTCTAAATTTAACCAACAAGATTCATGATCTAAGATACATGTACACATACAAAAATTTAAGATTAGTTAACGATTTCGCTAAAACAACATTCATTACCGAAACTCAAACGCATTATCCTTTTTGCCTTGTGTAATAAAAAAGATTGATTCGATAGCGAAGTCGCAAACTAAAATCATTTCCGTATTATATGTGAATAATCGATTCATATTTTATTACTATCTGTACCCCAGGAAGTAATAAAATAGTGTGGCTCAGTGTGTCTGTCCAGATAGAGAAGCAATAGTGTCGTTAAAAAAAAACATGTTTGTCCAACAGATGGGGGTGTTTCTTAAAAAACATGTTTTAAAAAAACGTTTTTAACGTTGTGTCAAAATTTCAAAGCAATCCGTGAAGAACTTTCGAAGATTTAAGATTTTTAACAAATCAACACTAACATTTTTATTTATATAGATTTTAAATTTAAATATAAAGAATATGAGTTACATTCTACATTGTACATATATTTATAATTTAAATAATAGTAAAAAATATAATTATTAATACTTAACTAAATTTTAAAAGACAAGGTTTTTTATGCACGGCACAAACCATAACATATTATTTTTAACCAATAATTATTAGCCTGAAACACCTATATAAATTGAAAAAATACATGCCGCCGACGGGAATTGAGCCCGCCGCCTTCTGATTGCCGGTCCGGTGCTCTTAAGGTTAACATTCAATTTCCGTCGGCGGCATGTATTTTTTCTCGGAAGATTTTTTCAATTCATGTATGTTTCGGGTCAAATTATTGCTTAAAAATAATATGTTATCCTTAGTGCTAGGCATAAAAAATCTTATCTCTCAAACGTTAGTTTATCAAATAATATTATTATATTTAAGTTCATTATTGGTCCTTATCAGAAAAGAGAAATTCTGCCTTTGAATACATATTTTTAAAATCGTTTTAAAAATATATGCAAGAGGCTCTTTGAAATATTTTTACATTTCCCTACCTGAAATAAATGTAATTTTTTACATCCATAAAGTTTTTTTTACTTGCAACACAGGCGACGCTTTATCACGCAAACTTAAATTACTCTAACATTAAATGAACATAGGGGTTATGTTCCCATGCACGCAGCTGGGCGTCCTAAAGTTCGGCGTCTCGTTCGTAAAAAGTGTCAAATTGATCAACATTGCGCAAGCGCAAAATGGCGCCGCCGCTTGCCGATGCATGTCGCTCGGTTATGCTTTAACATTTATTTTATCCATTACGAGTGCCGTCATTGAGTTATGAAGGAAAACCGTTTCAAATGTGAAAACTACATCAAAAGCGGTAAGTCAAACGAAACAGAGTTTGTAATTTGTGTTAATACAGTGTGGGGTTGCCTGGAATAGTTGATTCATCCCCCACTGCGATTTATTTATTAATGTCTTGTTTCTGACATTATTTACAATGCACATACGGAGGTCTCGCTCGCACCAGTGGCTCCTTGCGAGGCTTTCTTGCGACGTTATTTACAATGCACTACATACAGTGGTCTCGCTCGCACCAGTGGCGGGCTATGGGGTATTTTTCTGATTAAAGTCTGCGATGAGATAGCGCAGAGAAAAATTATAACAAATCGTCGACCCCGGTCTTAAATTTATTGATTTTCCATCGTAAAAAATGTTGGTTCCAACAAACGCGCTGTTTAATTACGTGAGTTTTCTCTCCCCGCGGCCGCTAGCCAAGTCCCCGAGCCAAACAGAATGTTAATAATACAGTTTGTTGCTAACTATATTATTTTTAGAAGCTTTACATCATCGTGAGTGAATTTTTCATTTATATTATAAATATAAGTAAAACGAAGACGCCGCTCTTCGCAGCTTTGAATCCTACGTCTAATTCCGGCGTGTTGGTTGTTTCGGGCTGCAGCCTGCAGGGGGAAGGTTACCCCGATGCTAGCCAACCTACGATAGGACGGCACGTGAATTTTCCATCTTCATTATAAATACAAGCAAAAGAAAAACGCCACACTTCTCAACATCAAATCCTACACGAGTGCAATAATAATTCCTGTCTTGTTCACGTGCTTGGTGAATATTTCCCGATGATAGCCGACCTCCGATAGAAGGCCAGCCCCAAGCAGAATAATTAAAATAAAATTATTAAACATTTAAGGGTAGTAGCGCAGCAAAATGGCGTCAGATTGTGCAATTATAATGTGTAGTATTTCACCCTCGTTCGCATATTGTCGCAATGTTTACATTACATTTGATATTTTCACTTTGGGCTTTATAATATTTTTTTCCAGCTTTATGTCGTCTATTTCGGGTGTTGAAAAGTGTACGTGTATAAATGTGTGTGCTGGTTTTTTTGTATGTTTTAAACATCGTCTTGTAACAAACTATTTCCAGATGCTCCGCACAAAGGGGCATTTGTTTTTATTAAGTCTGGTTCTCTCTCCTCGCGGCATTTTATTGTTTATTATTAGTTTATTAGAGGGTTATGTAAGTCGATGGCCGCGTTACTAACTTTACTCGTGGATAATATCAAATCGGTTTTATTTATTTAAGTACGTCGCATTTTATTATTTACCATATCTACTGGTTAGTTTTGCCAGTGAATTAAGTTTTTGATATTCACAGTTCTAACGATTTAATGTTATAATAAATACGCCTCATAATATCATTATATTTTTTGAACAAGTACGTACAAAAAAAAAAGTACGTAGTTGATTTTTAGTTTTTGATAGCCTAATAAAAATAAAAAAATTCACTTCGATAGGTAGGAACCAGTTTCGTCTATTGAATAACTGATGAGAACAAAATGTTTGTGGTTTTGTGAAAAAAAAAATCTATATATTATTTTTTTAGGTATTGTACCAATTTAATTTCTAATATAGTATTTTCAATTGCGAAACAGCTATCAGTAAATTTTACGTAATACTAATAAGAATCGATATAAAATCTTGTACAGGTTGCGATTTTAATCGAAAATCGATTATTGAATGTTATTTTTTTTTAGTCTTAGGTAGGTAAGGTACTTACTTAGTATAAAACCATTAAAAGATGTATATAGTATATTGTCTCCAGTTTGAGGACACATTTACGAAAAATTCAAATCGGCTTCATACCGTTCTAATAATTTATGAATCAAATTTTTTGAAAACTCATCATCATCAAACATATTAATTTCGGTTTTCGGTGCGTTGGACTCGCAAGAAATGTGGTTCAATGAACTAAAATTTGCTTTGCGTCAATTTCAAAATTGGAACTGATTGAATTCAGGCAAGCGATAAAGTACATACTTATCTATAGTATAATATTTCAGAAAATTCTTTTAATTACCATTTTCAAGGTTGGAACTTTTTGGGTAAATATACTAAAAATAGGGACACGCTTAATATGCACTTAAAAAAAAAACATTTTTCGGAAAATAATGCTTTTTAATAGTTATTCCGTTAAAATTATAATCGATTGTTCACTTGGCGGCCATTGTTATTGATGTGAAAGTTTTAAGGTTAGTTTTTTCTAATTTTATTTCCCAAAATATGAACCTATGATCCGAAAATAGATTCTTAATTTGGATTTAATTAAACAATAAATAAAAATTAACCTAAAAAAATGTTTTAATATTATGATGTCAAAACATTTAAAAAAAAATTTAATGAACGCTATTGAACTGCATTATGTTACTAAAATATTTGTTTCTCATGTAACCTAACCAATACAAAGTGTTTTGCTGTCCCTAACAATTCCTCAGGCATCAGACATATTCTGTCAGTAGGTCGGAGTATTTCTGCTTTGCAATAAAATCCAAAAAAAAGGAATATTTCTAAACGTATCCGAAAACTGTTTTTATAAGATTTTTTAAATTAAAAATTGAAATTTGAAATTTTAATTTATAATTCGAACATTAAAAAAATAACAATGGCTGACTTTACGTTTTTGAAAAACATATTTTTGAAAAAATATACAAAAACAAACTTATTTTATTAGTTGTATTACAAATGTTAACATCACCTCACTTTTATGTCGTTTCATGTAAGTAATTAATAAAAAATTTACAAAGTTTTTTTTTACATTGTGGTTGAAACCTTTGGTTTCATAAAGGTGCATGTTTTAATTCTTGTGGTTAACTTCTAGATTTGAATATAAAGCGTAGTGTTTCCTCTTTCTAAAACCGTTTAGATCATACTTCTCACCACAACAGTAAGGGGAGACACATCGGTTTCTGTGAGATTGCGTGAGTTGTTCCCAAAAGTAAACATTTGTCAGATTTGTTGATAATTCAAACTATCCCGTGATTTTTCACTGGTTTTCATTATAAAATGCGTCGAAATAATGTGTTTAATCATACAATTTTTTTCCTCTTTTCAGATCACTTGGAATAAATATTCTAAACCGACAAACAAATCCAATAGGAATTCATTAAACTATAAAAACGCATTTTCAAAATGTGTTAAAAATAATCTAGTCATGCATCATCGTTAAAAATAAATTGTAAAATAAAAAATGTTAAGAAAAATGGCGCCGGTTCCCTGTTTAAAAAGTTAAACAAATGAAGGAGGAAAGTGTGGTGAACAGATGATGTTGTTTCAATACTGGAGAACATTTATTTATAACTTTACCATGCGAGGGGTTATACACTTCTACCAGACTTCGTAAATATAACTTACACATTCTAAAATGTGACTAAATTATACAGAGCATAAAGCAAACTTAACCGTACTTATCTTAAAAATGGTATTTGTGCAATCAATTTAATTATTTAACTATAAATAGCACTATAGACTGATATATTTAAGTATTTACAAATACTCTACGAGTGTTTTAACATAATTAATTATAAGTCCAACTGAATATATTACTACAAACCTAGTCATTTGCCGTGTAAAACAGTATTTAGTTTTAATAATGAAATTTAATAACTAGCGCCTATCTTCTAGTCCTGAAAGACGTCTTTTATAAAACGATAATCTTTAATAAATTGTTACTCACTCACTTGGAAGAGAGCCAAAGAAATTATTGTCGCGGAATAAATAAAGAATTCAATTCATCTAAGTCAAGCATTCAATGGTGCGGAAAAAATTAAAAATATTTCAAAAATCCGTAAAATTTTTTCATGTAAAAATTTAAAAATCCAACAATTTGCATTGTATATATATACGACGGAGCTTCTGTAGTTTTTCGCAAGATGTCTCAGGCGCCGCAGCAATTCTGCGTGCGGTGGAACTCGTACCACACGAACCTGCAGACAGTGTTCCCGAAGCTGCTGACGACGGAGAACTTTGTGGACGTGACGCTGGCGTGTGAAAACCGCCAGATCAAGTGTCACAAGGTGGTGCTCAGTGCCTGCTCTACTTACTTTGAGCGGCTGCTCATACAGAACCCCTGCAAGCACCCCATTATCTTCATGAAGGATATGCGGTAAGAATGATTACCCTTTATATTACAAATACTAGTTCTGTGAACATTAGCTTCGCGTAATGTAGATTGCTCCCACTTGACAACTCGCAACAGTCGCAACCCTCATTACTCACTGGCAGAATAAAAGGTATGGTAAAATTTTAGAGTAACTAGACATGCTGCGAATGCGTCAAACAAAAAATAAAGAAGATCGAACTGTCAAAACACATGAAAACAATGAAATTTTGAAACTTTGATGAAAAATGGAACTTTAATGCATCTTTTACCATCTCCCCGATGTAAATAGTTGTATTTTTAGTAATTAATTTCCCTCCTGTGTTATCAGTTCTGGGAAGGTATGAGGGTTGTGTAAGAATCTAGGGATCAGTCCAGGAGTGATGGACATACGAATATATCCCTCCCACTGCGGCGCAAGGCGATAGGTCGAGAGACCAGTTGGAGAGGTCAAAGGATCTCCCCAAACCAGCCTCTCCTGATCTGGCTCGCCACGCAGCTGGTTGGCAGGCGCATCCTAAACACACCTCACCTGATGAACCCTGGCGCCCCTGCTAAATCACCAATCGTAGCGAACCACTTGGGGCGACCTATAGCAGAGGTTAATCAATAAATGGTTCCCGGGCAGCGGTACCCAAACCAGCCTCCCAAATTAATAATATCACAAAAAATTCTCTTGATGACTGACTCGACTCACAGTCGTTCGTTATTGTTTACGCGCCATTCGGCCATCTTTTCAGTCTTCTGTCAAATTTCAATTTATATTATTATATTAAATTGCATGTGAAAAACAACGGCACTCCCGTTAAGTTTAACCGATCGTAAGGCTCTAAACTATGCGTTTAAGAGCTATGCAACCCGAGTAACTCGGTGAAAAATTGAGCAGTTGATTCCTGGGCCTCTTTATGCGAGACTCCCTGGACCCTTTTGTGTAAGCATACACTCCTTGCTCCATCCACATTCAAAAACCAAATAATACATTTAAAAGTAGGCACACACCCCTTGCTTCATCCAAATTCAAGCATTACATTACACCATTTAAAAAAAAATTGTTGCTTAAAAGTTGCACACTTTACAACGTTGCAACGGGCAAAAACTAGTGATATTATTATAATTTAATGAGCAGGGAGCATTCTGCTGATACGCTCATATACGATTTCACAATAAGTTTAACAGTAATAGTACCCTTATAAATTATAATAGTACCCGAGAGTCAATTTGACAGATAAAAAGATGATGACATTTAGCATAAAGGCGGTAAATGCGAAAACCGAAATCTGTAATAATGACAGTTTATTGTGTTACAAGCTACAAAGTTATTACTTGATATTAGCCGTTTGCAGAGACCATGCATCACGCAACATTTCCTGCATCCTTACAGCAATCGGTTTATGTCGATTCCTTACCGACCCGTGGGAAGACGGCCTTAGAGAGAGAGCATGTGCTAAATGGGCTAGAACCAAAAGGAACTAAGCCAGTGGTCGGTTTCGACTCAAATCGACATGTAATTTCTAGTGTGTATAGCTATTCAGTGTGTAGACATAAACAATAATGTGTTAATAAACAAAAAATTTACATACTGGAGAGATTTTCACAGTATTTTTTACCATATATTTTTTATGAGGTTTCCTGTGGAACATACCTCTTTTTTAAAACAGAATTAAATATGTAAATACGGCTAAAGTCGAGGCTTAGCTAAATTTATCTCTAGACATAGTTTTAACTCTGTTCTACCATAACTTTTCTAAACTTTCTAATTCAATGATTGCCGTTGCTGAAATATTTGTATGTGTGCTCAGGTTCTCAGAGATGCAGTCGCTGGTGGACTTCATGTACAAGGGAGAAGTCAACGTGTCTCAGGACGACCTTCCTAGTCTACTCAAGTCTGCGGAAGCACTACAGATTAGAGGTAAGTCAACGCAAAACCACCACTGCCTAGTCAAAATTACGAAAAACATTTTTCTTTCTGTGAGTTTTACTTTTTACACTCATTCTTAATACGCATAGATTGATGAAATAACACGTTTAACAAGCTGTTTCAACTTAATTACTGTAAGAAACGGCTATTGACGTTGAGGTCCGGTCCTGTGCAGGTGCAATTGGTGCAGTCTGCTCCGGGCGCCGACTTGTCAGGGCGCCAAAGAGCAGAGGCGCTGATTATACCTAAAGCAGCACCCTTGAGGTTTTAGTGGCACCAGGTGCCGTTTGACTCAGATCTGGCCCTGTTTACACCAGTAGGACTATAGCATCCTCAAATGTTGTGAGCCTGAAAGAAGTGTGAAAGGGGAGGAGATCCCCAACTCCTTCACTTCAAAAGAAAATGAAGATTTGGATTTTGGAAGTATGTTACTCACACTATTCGATTGCAACCCTGCATAGAATTCTTCCTGACTTGTGTTATCTTTTTGACTCATAGATCATTTACCATACCGCAGGAGGTACCTACTGATTGTAAATAATTTATTTGATATCAGGTTTGTGTGGTTCGGAGACTGCGGGTGGTGCGCCCCCGGAGCTCCCCGTGGCTCCCGCCCCGCAGATCGCCATCCCACTGGTGCCCTCCGTACACATGGCGGAAGCCACCTCTCCCAGAGACCTTGCCGACAACACTAATCACTGTGAGTAACACAAATCACCCTTTTACATACACTTGAAAACCCCCCGAGCTAATTTTTTTGCTTTTGGGGCCAGGCTGCAGGGTGAGGGGGTAGATGCATGAAAAATTTCGAAACCTATTTAAATTTTTTAATAACATCCCGTTTCTGTCCCATCAAACCGTTATAATTGCACTAACAATGCAAAAATAAAATAATATTAGTTCATTATATACCACTTTGCATAAAAATCATTTGAAAAGTTTGTCATATAAGATGGCTGCCAGGTAATTTCCCCTCACCCTAAATTTGGCTTCAATGCCATTCATACAAAATCTCTCTAATGCTCTGTCCTTTTTAGGTTCATGAAACCAAAGGTTCTGCAATTTGAGAAAAAAATATGAAAGTTTGTGAATTTTTTATCAATTATTTTTATATGAAATTACTTAAAAATGAGGCACAGTATTCTTTATAATACATTTGTCTAATAAAATGTGTGTGTATTTTTTTTTTCATTATCATTAATTTTAGTTAAAATAAAAACGTACGGTGAGCAATTTTTAAAACTTTTATGTTTGCATTTAAAAAATTATATTTTTATTTCTTATAATAAAATTTGAATGCGTATTGCCATCACCTTTCAAAAATAGTTTTTAGTTTTTGGATACATTCAAAAATATTCTATTTGATTGGAATTTATTGCAAAGTGGAAATACTCGGACCTTCTGACAGAATATGCCAGAGGCCTGGCGGGTTAAAAGTGCTAAAAATGCTGTATATAAAAAAAGCCTTGAGCGATAGATACTTCCGGTTTTAGTTTCTTCAAATATTAATATGGAAACACAAACTGCTTACTGTGATTTAAAGGAAACCAGTCAACCAAAAATTAACCGTTTATCCAATATTTTTTGGTTTTATGTAAAAATAATAAATTTATTTTAGTTCATAAAAATCACCTACGTACAGCCACTGCTCTAGCACTGTTAGTACCCAAATTTAGGTAGCTATCACTCAAGCGGTTAAGGAAAAGAAGTAGTGAAACTCAGTCCGAAGTGCAGAATTCACACATGGTTTCTGCCGAGCCAATCCGTATATGAATTCAACGGTGTAAAGTGTCCATGGTGTAGAAGGGTGGAAACAAAAGCCGGAAAATCACTCCTGAGCGGAGTTTTTGAATGCTAGAATGGCCCATTATCACGTGAAATTTGTCAAGGATACGCACAAGGATACATCAAGTCTCCCAGCTATGTGTTAGTGTCGGAGGTATCATTGTTAGTTCTTTGGAGCACTTTCCATTGACACTGTATTGTCACCTGATGTCATCTTAATATATAAAAATTCGGCCTGCGTATGTTTGTGCTATTACTTAAAATTTCACAGTTTGTTGGAGAGTAGATTGAATGGTAGAAGAAGTTGGGGACGTCCGAGGAATACTTTACGCAATATCTATGCACCGGAATGAGACACGGAGTCCAATTAAAGTTGATGCAATGTAGTTTTTAACAATAACATTGTGGTACATATACAGTTTTGAATGGTGGAAGAAGTCGGAGACGCCTGAGAAAGACATTAGCATTAGCAGGGTCCAGTATGAACTGCAAACCCAACCTTTACGATAGGTACATATTAGGTTATTTAAAAAATATATCAAGTTCAATTTGTTAAACTCCGTTTCATTTTTATGTTTTTAAATAATATTATTATTCAATATTTATTTTTATAAGCTAGTACAAGAATTATGCAGGGAAAAAGAAACTCCCGAGTTATCCAAAGTATTAATTCGGAAACAACTTACTTTTACGACCTTTCGTCAAATTTGAACAATACAAAAAATGGGGAAACTTTAAAGGGTAATTAATAACCGTTTATAATTTCCAACATTTTACTCGGAAATCTGTAAATAATAATAAAAGCAATTTGTTTTTCATTATAAGCACCTATTTGAAAATAATTTCAATATATTTGAACGGTCGGTGGCTGAGTCGACATCGTGTTTGAGTCCTCCATCACAACACAAGCAACATTTTCTGCTTACTGTGGTGGCAGTAGGAGATTTTCAAAGATTGTCAGGTCATTCGTAACCCGGGATTGTGAGTCTTTCTTTAAAAAATATATATATATCTGTAAGTGGCTTGACCACAGTTCGATAACGCCTTCAGAAGGCGAATCAGCTGTCATGTCACAATAATTGCACAGCAGAACTTGTTTATAAATACACTGTTTTTATAAATTAAATAATAATATTCTTGAAATATAAGAGAAAAAAATGGCAATCCTGCCTTTGAGTTTTTCTTCAGTATGAAAGTGGTCCATATGCAAAGAGGTGGCAACTAGATAGATAATTGACCGGGCATAGCAAAGTCCTTTCTTCACTCGACTGTTTTGCATTTCGTGACTGTAAATTTATTTGTACTTTCCGTTTCAAGATGGTGGCAGTTTTAATGGTAGTGTAAAGATTCTTTTTTCAAATGTAAATTTGTTGTGTTTATTTGGACTTTTATTTGCATTTTTTTAATATTATGGAACCTACCTGCCTCAAGAAATTTCGGAAAATGAATTGTCATTGAGATAGTGATGTTTCTTTGGACAAATTGTACAATTCCTAATGTGAAATGAAAGTGTTACTTGAAATATATGGTTTATAATTAAATAGGTAGGTATTTAAGTACCGTTATTCGAGGTTACTTTGCACCATTCTTCTCAAGTTAGTTGAAGAAATTAATGAAAAAATGTATACTGAGAACATATTATTTTTTGCTTGTTTTGCTTTTGAAGTATTACTTTATTATAGAGTGTAATTTTGCATAGAAAGTTTTGGCCAGCCGAAAGAAATAGTTTACTTTTTATTTGCATAAAATAGTAAACAAAAAATATAGTAAGATACAGGAAACTGTTATTTGTACCTATTTAAATTCAGAATGTTTCCAGCGATGAAATAAAAATTAATGCAAAAATGTTGGAATGATTTCAGATATTTTTTCTTAAATTTAATTAATCACTATTTGGAGCATTACGGTACCTCCTTGCTAATGCTACGATTTCTGAAGAAATTTTTGATTTATTAAATAAGAGAAAAGTAGAATACTGTTCAAAGAACTTCTAGTTCAAATTATTAACAGCTAGTTTTTTGCCCATAAATTTAAAACTCTTTGTGAGTTGTGATTTGTGAGGTTAATTTGTTTGATATTTGTTCCAGCATCTAAAACCTCCTCACTCCCTCCGCCGTCACCTGCCCCCCCCTCCACCCCCTCCCCGGTCAGCAACGGGCCGAGCCGACGCCGCCGCGCACCCCAGGACCCCGTCGGTGCTCCGCACGCCACCAACGGGGAGCGTTCCCCAACCGACCCCAACACTAACAGCACGAACAACGCAACTTCAGGCTCCATGAAGCTGAGGCGGGCCGACTCGCTGAAGCAAGAGACCGTGGAGGAGGACGGCTTGTATTATGGGGATATTGATCTGGGGGAGATGGACTGCAGTGATCAGGTTACTATGCTTACATATATACACAGAACTGAGTATGAGAACAAATTGGTGAATCTATATCACGCAGAGAACCCAAAAACATTTTATTTTTTTCATTTTCTTCAGCAACTAAAGGGCAAAAAACCGTTTTGGGGCCAGGTCTACGCCAGGCGCAATCCCTTCATACATGCTTTGGATACTCCGCATCCCTTGTATTCTTAAGTAAAAAATACTAATTGTTAAAAAACGCCTTTAATTCTTATGGGTATAATGCACATAAAAGCATACCTACATATTACGAATCGATTGGTTTGTTTATTATTGAAACATTCAATATTCTACAATTACTTATTTAATTAATTTAATTTTGAATCTGACGTTGTGGAACATAAAAGATTTACAGAGCTAATTTTACATACCATTATTGTCAGTAGTTGCATCCTGTTCATGAGTTAGCCTACAGATTTATACATTAATATTGATATTGGGTATATAGGTACTTATTATCTAGCATCCCTTCTATAAAAAGTCACCGACCACCACTGGTCTACGCTTCAACTAATATTAACACCTTAGCGAATGATTTTTTTCATTATAACCAAAAAATTCCAACTTCGGAAAACTAAAGCCCAAATCAAAAAAAGTCATACCCCAAAATCGACTCCCAATGTGATGTAGATTCTCCAGTTTCCTGCTCGTAGTACGAGTTTCCGGACACCGTGTGTATATCCTTTGAAATGCTAATTTGTGATAGAATACAATCTATTTTGACTAAAAAACTTTGTTACACCTTATTATGTATTTGCAATCCAACATTTACATTATGCAGTTTCTGAATGCTTGCTCTTTGGTTTAGTGTCAAACTCAATCACATTTCATGACCATCAAATTGACAATCAGCGCCTTTTTGCATTTTTCTCTTGTCTTTGATCTATTTTCTAACAGAAAATGTCGTAGTTAGAATGAATTTAAGGCAGAGAAACGCACTAGGCAACCGAGTTTTGGAGCAGTGGATTTGCAGCTAGTGTAGCAACCACACACATTATCTAGCTAGTCACGGCTGCACGTTTAATCGCCATGTATCGACTGGGTCCTGTAGCCGGCTATCTGTGGCTAAGACCTTTGTCCTTAGATGCATAACATAGTTATTTCACAAGCAGCCGTTATGATCAGCTGATGTATGTGGCTGCTACACTGGCTGCAAGCACTGACTCCTCCAATTCTGGGCTGATGTTTTAGTTCGTTCCTAGCGTAAAAGGAAAACAAAGTTCTTGTAATGTTGAGAAGAATACTTGCAGTAACGCATTTACAAAAAAAAACTAACACTTAATTTTTTTTATCTCAGGCCGAGGAGGACCTGCTTCAAACTGGCAACATTTCCGGACAGCCCACTGCTGGTGAGTTTTTTCTCTCAATTGTTGAGTTGTGTGTTTATGTAACCATTGTTTCAAATAGATTTTGGGTATTTTCCATTGAATCTTGGCTTCATTTTATTTCATGGTTTGGTAGACACACTTTTGTGTGGCCATTTTCTACTAAATTCTACTTATTGGTATTTGATATGAATGGGTTTATTCTTACTTTACAATTCCTTATTTTAACATTCAGGGAGAAGAAAATAAATATTTTTAGCTTATTTAATGACAAATATTTGTCCCCTATGTGTTTTTTTTAATATATTTTTTTATTCATTTCATATTTTTATATAATTTATTTTCTTTTTTTGCTTTTTATTCATTCGGACATTGTATTTAATAATTGATTGCACTTGTAAAGCCAGTAATTAATTAGATTCTCATTGGATTCGGCTTTTGTAGAGAGATATCACTTTCTAGCTAAAAATAAATATGATTGGTGTGTAGTTAATTATGAAATACAATGTCTGGAACGAAATGTTTATTTGCAGTATTTCTTCCTCTGCTTTTACTGGCTGTTTATCCAATCTTATTAACCAGCCTTAATAAAATTCTAAAATATAACTAAACAATCGGTTTTGATTTTTTTTTACTTATCATTTACGTAGATTTTTTTTCTTTTCAATGATGGCATTTTTGCTTTCAAGTGAACGGGCCCGCGAATACTACTGCATTTTTCTTATATTTTTAATGAAATCTGTGATTTTTATTTTTTTAAATGTGAGTGATTTTTTATCCGGAGCGAAGAACATATTGTGAATGGATGTTTCAATGAAATATATATATCAAGGTAGGTAGTACTGTACTTATATGGCCTTATATCCGCTAGTCAACTTAATATTGAACATCTCGTTGAAATACATTACAAGTTACTCCTTGTAGCATATTTCCGGTTTATTTTCATTTGTATTTTGTATCATTTTCAGGTGTGAAAAAGGCTTTCATCCGAGTAAAGAAACAATCGGAATTGTGCGATAAGTCAAATGAACGCAAGATAGAAGAATCGTTGTTGAACAGACTGCAGCTGTGCCCGCAAATTACTTTCAAAACATACCAAAAAAATGGTCAAAATGACTGCCTAAAAAATGCCAAAGAAATTATTAATATTGAGCCAAAGATTGAATCTAATCCGTCCTATAAGAAAGGCCTAGATACTAGTCAAAATACTGCAAATAACGCTTTGAATGCTACAAAAGTAGAAGAAGAAAAGATTGATGAACAAATTTATGAAGACGAAGAATATTTACAAATGTGGCTGTTACAGAATCAACAATTGGAGGTTTCGTTATCAAATGGAAACAACAAAATGCAAACGCTTCCAATACATAAAAAAACACCGAAAGCAGTTAAAACTGAAGTTGTAAAATCTGCAAGCGTCAGTAAGAAACTTGGGAAAAAATCAACGCTGAGCGATCAAGAAAAATGGCTGCAATATTACACAAACAATTTCACGACGCCAAAAGACAAAGATTCGTCCTATTTGGATTACGTTTTCACGGGGAAGAAGAGCGATAAGTGCCCAAAGAAGAAGGCCAAGGTGGGTGATGAGTGCCTCAACCTCCTGGACTTGTTGGAGCCGGCGGATCTGGACCAGTTCCTGGCGGGAAAGGATGTCAGCTCCTCGGGCATCTCAAGAAATGCCATTGAGCAGGCCATGCTGGGGAAGTATAACCCCAACAGAAGGTACTCCAATGAAGCCATGTGGGCTGCTCTGATGGACGTCAAGAAGGGCGGCAGTATATACAGGTAACTGTTGCCTGTTGCTTGATGTGAAAATCAAAAAGCCATTCATTAAAATTATGAAGTTACTTAGGCCCGGTTGGTTAAGAATTGCAGTTAGAGCAATGAAATTGATAGTTTTGAATAGTAAAACAGATTTAAGCTTTATTTGATTAGGATGTGCATAATGAGGTCTTCCTGTATATTTTAAGATTTATCAACGACAGTAAAATTAGTTTTTCAATATCTCAAAGTGATGAAGTTATGAGCTTTCAAAGTGAACATTGATAAAATTTATGCAATAGTTTCTGTGAAGTGGCACGCAGTACAATGCATTATTCAAATGGCGATGCTGCAGTAACCTAGATGTCCCATGATATTCCAATCTTTTTGGCAGGCTGCAAATTTCTACATTTTGACAGCTTATATCTTCTGTCGTTAGCGTGATCTGATCAATGTGATACATTTCTTCACTTTGGTTTGACAAGGTTCTAACTGAACATTACCTTATTCTGAGTTATAGGGTTCCAAACATTACAATGTCAATTTCTGACATCTATGACAATTGCTAAATTGATGGTTTGATATATAGTATTTTAGTTATTTAGTTAGAACCTTGTTTGACCAGCAAGGACTCAATATTTAACAAATGTTCAAAGGAACCTTGTCAAAATATATTAAAATTAAAAGTGTCCGATGTTAGAACTCTGGCACATTTCTTACTTCTTTAATACTCAACAGAATGACTTCAAAATTATTTTGGATGTACATATGAGCTAAAGAAACGGTTTCTCATTCAAAGGTCATTTTGGTCAAAAAAGTCAGTTAGAAAATCTTGTCAATCCATAGTGACGATTTGTAAAAAAAAATAATTTTACCATTACAATAAAAATATGACCAAATGAATTAACGGTTTTTTTTTATTGATTAAATATTTGGTTGTTTTTACAGAGCTGCTCAAACCCACAAGGTGCCCAGAAAGTCTTTACGCAACTGGATGAAGCGCTGGCACATCAAGTCCTCCTTTCCAATGCCACAGCAGCTCAAGCAGTTTGTAGAAAATAACAAAAAAAACAAGAGCCAGTTGAGGATGGATCTCACCGCCACCCTCTTGTCTCTGGGGACCAGAAACAAGATTACCACCAACCCTATCAACCCCCCAACTAACAACACCACCCACCAAACGGAAGAACTAATAGATCCCCATACGTTCAACCACTTTCTGGATAGTGATTATTACCACGCTGGCGAAATCCGCACCCAAACTTTTAGCGGAGACGATATCCATGACAAAGACGTAAAAGAAAACAGTATTGCCGCAGTTAAAGACGAGTTCGACAGCGGCTACACACAGATCATGGACATGTCGGGTAACATTCTATTTGACGATGGTGTTGCCAGCAATCACGAGGAAGACCATATTGAAGAAGGCGGCTTGAAGGAGATTGAAGCTGATAAGGTTTATAATATTGATTCCAGGGTTGGCAATGTGAAAAAGATATCTTTTTCTAACGTGGAACAGTTGGCAGGATTGGATGAAAATAAGAAGATTGATGAAGCCTAAATAATTATTATGTACTGATTTCCAAAAGTTTTTGTACTTAAAATTATTAGTCAATTGAAATTTTGTATTTAGAAATGAATGTATGTAAGCAAGAATGTTTAATAATCATTGAATATAAAATGCAGAATGTAAGTTTTTTAAGACTTAATTACAAATTTACAAGGGTGAGACTTCTTTCCAAGAGGCCAGTTATTTTTGAAAAAAAAAGTAATAGGTATTTGCAAAAGTATTAGAATTAGTATATATTATATTGTGTTTTGAAAAACATCTTTAACCCCTCAGGCCTCAGGCATGTTCTGTCAGGAGGTCGGATTTTTTCCGCTTTGAATAAAATCCAAATAAATTAAATATTTTTGAATGTATCCTAAAATAAAAAAAAGGTTCATGAGAGGTAATGAAATATGCTTTCTAATTTTATTATTAGAAATAAACATAGTTTTTGAAATATTAAAATTTTGAATGCATACATAAAAAAAGTTTTAAAATTGGCCCACCTCACATTTTTTGTAACTAAAATTACTGACAACGAAAAATAAATATAAACACACACATTTCATTAGATAGATGAATTACAAACGTTATTGTCACCTCACTTTTTCTCGTTTCGCATAAAAATAATCAATAAAAAATTAGCAAACTATCATAATTTTTTTCAAATTGCTGTCGGAGCCGTTGGTGTCATACAGGTGTACATTTTAATTCTTCTGTGGTTAACTTCTAGATTTGAATATAAAGCGTGGGATTTTCTCTTTCTAATGCCGGGATCACATAAGAACAATACATAAGACAATACAATATTTATTTATTTATTGGACAATTTGTATAGCGCCGCTTTTGTGAGATATCACCTCATATTGTCCTGTTCTTGCTTCGTAAAAAGCCACAATTCGACTGCGCGGGGCAGGACTATGGGACAATACAACAATTCTACCGTACTTTAAACGCGGAACGCTGCAAAAATGGATACGCGTGTTAAGAATGAGTTCGTGAAAAATATTAGGTCTTTTATACCAATTTGTATTGTAGGGTTTCATTTATGCAACATTTTTAAGCCGACATATGAGATCTGAGCGTCGAGAGCCGAGATACGTAAAATACCTTGTCCGTCTATCTCTGGGACAATGTTGGTTCATTGTCCTGTCCTCCAAACTACTTAGAACACTAAGACAATGGGTCCGGAGTTGGGACAAGACAGTACCGTCCTGACATCGTTTGAACCTGGCATAACACCCGTTAGATACACGACAGTAAGGGAGATACAATGATTTCTACGAGACCGTATGAGCTGTTAAAAGCGAACAAATTAGCGTGAGGCGGTTAAATCTTGAAATATTTGAATAATAAACAAAAACAACAAATAATAACACTAAACTTACTAAAAAGCTATATGACGGAGCGTACACAGAGCGTCCAAATTAATAAGAGAAAAAGCAAACCTCTCCTAATCAACCATGGAGTACCACAAGGAAGCGTACTAGGTCCGATATTATTTTTAATATACATTAATGATATCTGTAACCTAGAAACAAGAGGAAAAATCATTAGTTTTGCTGATGACACAGTAATTTTATTTAAAGAAAAAGATTGGATAAATACCTACAAAGAAGCTGAACACGGACTTGGTCTCCTGCAAAACTGGCTTAAAAGAAACTCCCTGACGCTTAATGTCAATAAAACAAAATATCTGACATTTTCTAAAACAGCCAGAGGGCAGCCGTCAGAGGACCTTAATCTCAAATTACATTCATGCCAAGGAATTTATCAAAAAAATCAATCCTTATCATGCCCATGTCCCACTATAGCACACTCCAAAAGCATCAAATATCTTGGAATTGAAATTGATGATAATCTCCGTTGGAACTCACATATAGATGTAATTACAAAAAAACTAACCAGGTACATATACTTCTTTAGAAACATTCGCAATATCCTCAATATAAACGATATTAAAAAAGTATACTATGCTTTGTGTCAATCACAAATAGAGTACGGAATAACTGGATGGGGGTCTGCCTTGAGCACTCACACAGAGCGGCTCAATATAGCACAAAAAGGAGTATTAAAGACTATACTGAAAGTTCCGCTTAGAACTCCGACAGAAGAAATATTCAAAAACTTCAATGTTTACAATGTACAGAAACTATATTCAAAAAATATTTTATTTAAACTGAAAAAAAACATATCCGAATACTCCACTGCCCAACATAAATACACAACCAGGGCAAAAAGCGAAAATATCCTGATTACTCCCAGTTTGAACACATCCTTTGGACAGAGAAATAATAAATTCCATGCTATAAAATTGTTCAATGCTCTACCAAATGAAACCAAAAAAATAAACGAAATGAATATATTTAAAACAAAAGTCAAAACATGGCTTAGAGATCAAAGTAATAATCAACTTACAAACATTATGAAGACAATGTAAAGACAATTCAAAACTAAATACAAAAATTTAAGAAAAACTACAGGCCGCCTCAGAACAGGAAACCCTAGTGAGGAGGACTGTGAAAAAAATACAAAAAATATACTTATATTATACTTTAAACCTACATATTGTACAAATTTTGCTATTGATATTAATAAAAAAAAAAAAAAAAAAAAAAAAATGGTATTGGTTTACTAGGTATTGTGTATGTATATTATAACATTTCAAAATATTATTATTTTGGAAATGAAATTATTTAATATTAATTCAACTAAAATCTTTAAAAAATATTATAATTACTATTAACAATATTATTAGTAAGACTGAATATAAAATTATATTAAAACCTATATAATTTAACATTAACTCGTAAACATTGTTTTGTAAAAGATTTTCCAAAGTATGTTACAATGAATCAAGAGTGAGTCTTTTGAGAATGTTTGTCTGCTTTTAAGATAAATAATACATGTATATATTATGTAATAATATTTGATTAGTTTTTCTATTGTATCGCTGAATATGATTCGGTTTAGGCAGGGCTGGCCCTGAGCCAAATGGCGTGAGTAAAATTTTGGCACCCTTTGTCAAAACCAGTAGACTCCTAGGGCCTAGGTAGGTGATCACTGTAATCAATAATGTTCGGATGATTTGTATTTTTGTGTAGCACCGCTACTATGGAAAATATAATTTTTTTGTGTCAGGACATTTGGGTGTCGGGTATTATCAGCGCCTTGGTAATTCGGCACCCGAAGCCGGCTGCTCAAAATGCGCCCGCATAGGGTCGGGCCTTGGGTTTAAGTGGTACCAAAAAATGACAGTCAAATGGAAATTTCAATGCATACCTGGAAGTAGTTCTGTTGACCTAAGCATTTCATATTAAAATAGAAGCTGTACAATTTTCTTGACTCCCCAGCTCCCTTCTCAACAGTACATATTTGATGGGACATTCAAATAATTTCCTGCTTTATAATAGTTGGGATACTTTTCAATTATTATAAACCTCGAAAATCATTATGTATTTGAAAATTCAATAGCATTTTTTATTAAGGGTAAGCGTACTGTAAGTTATAATCTACACATTCATAGATGGCGTTAATTTAATTATTTTATAAAAATACACTTTTTGTTAGTTATGCATCAAAATATTAAGACAAATTAATTACATACGCAATATGAATATGATAAATAGTTTTTTTCATATAAAAACTTAATTCTTTCATGAAAGGTATACAAGTATTTTATTTGATTGAATCACCAATACAATATTGAAACTGAATTCTTTGAAGAAAGAATAGGGTTTTTAAACAAATAACACTATTTATTCACATTGCATATGTACGGGCGCAAATAAATAATTCGTCTTAGCATTTTAAAACATAACTTAACAAAAGAGTATTTTCATAAAATAATTAAATTAACGCGTATGAATGCATTGTAGATTGTAACATACGTTACATTTACCCTTGATAGGCTGACAATAATTGTGTTTATATAAGAAAATGTAATATTATAAAATATTTTTTTTAAATGATATTGCCAGGGCGGTGGTCTGAAGGTAGAGCTTTATTTAGCCGTGGACAGAGAATGGCTGATGATGAGCAATTATTAGTGAATGGTGTTTATAAACGAAGGTGCTTGGTGTGATTTAAAATAAAACATATATGCTATTTTGAGAGATGGAGAGTCAGTATAATAGGGGAAAGTGGAACAATTTCGTAATTACAAAAATATAGTCATTATTTACAATATATTATATTCTATCTAAATACTTAGATTATAAGAACTCACAATACATAAGAAATGCAATATTTTGCATTAAAAATTTTATATTTATATTTCCTCCACCGAAGATAAAAACCGACAGAAGTGTGCGCCAAATTTTTCTTTCAAATCCACACTTCGAGGGATTGTGTGTTGAGTGATTTCCTCGGAATGAGCCTACTTAGTGCTATAAAAATATTTAAACAGATGTTTATATGTACATTACTTTTAGTATAAAGTTACTAGTTTTTATATTATGAAGATGAAATAAATATTATTCCTACAATAGATGCTAAGTCCCAAATATGGATACCAAAGTTTCAAAAACCACTTAGGACCTTACTAAAAACGTTTTTTAAATTTTACACAACAGATAAACAACCTTTTACCATACATGAATGGTTATTTTTATCAATTGTGTAAAATTTCCAACACGTTTATTAGTAATTATTTTTTAGCCTTACTAATAAAAGTGTTTTAAATTTTACACAACTGTTGAACAACCGTTTACCATACATGAATAGTTGTTTACAAAGATATTAGAAGAACGAGATGTGCTATGAGCAGTTCATACTGTGTGGAATTGTTTTGCTGAGTGTCGCCGGTTTTGTTCACCAATACTACTGCACACCTTCGCTTACGCTAAGGTATCCGCACTAATACATAGAACAGATTTCTGTGCGTACACGTCCCGATACCGTTCAAAGTACCCTAATTAGGTAGTACTCCGCCTACGGTCCGGCGGCCAACATAGCATATCTCGTTCTTCTAATATCTTTGGTTGTTTATCAGTTAGTAAGGGAGTTAGTGTTTAGTGATTTTTATAAATATTTTGTCAATGATATTTTCCATTTTTATTACCTAATTGATGATTGAGAGGTTCACTGCCAACGTAGTGCCACTGCCACTGTTTCGATAAACTCCCCACCCGTCAATAAGGAACTCCAGTCCAAAATATTATGAAAAAAAAAAATATATCATATAGATAAATGCTAATTCTGAATAAATAAGTTTTATATGTAGAATTTATAAATCATCATTTAAAAACGAATAAAACACAATCACATTAAAACACACCGTTTGGTTTGTACGACTGAATCTACTGATTCATTCAGTCTATGTGAGTTATATATCTATGGTCTAACATCAGGGTTGCCATTTCGTGGAGAATTCCTCAATTTGCCTGGAATTTTTGTGGGGATTCTGGGCATTTCTTGATTATCCAACCATATTGAAAACTCTTGGACCTCGCAATGCTTCGCTATTGCTAATGTCTTTCTCGGGCGTCTCCGACTTCCTCCATTATTCACCACTGTATACCACAATGTTACTGTAAAAAAATAACATTACTTCGATTTTAATTCAACTCTGTATCTCATTCATATTGCGTTAAGTATTCCTCGGGCGTCCTCGACTTCTTATACCATTCAAACCACTCTCTAAACGTTCCTGGCACTAATAGAACAAACTTTGATTTTTCAGACTCTTTTGAGACTGGTGATGGTCACTGGTCACATCTATAGATTTCGGGAGACTCGAAAAATTAAAACTAACTGTGTATCATTTTTTGTGGTATTTAAGTTATTGATTAAAAAAAACTGGACTGGAGTTCCTTATTGGTGTAGTGCATTATTGAACTTTTTTTGCTGAGTGTTCATCCAGCAACTGTCGTAACATGTTGTTTTCATGCTGGCCTTGTGCTTGAGTGAAACAAACAAAAGAAAATTTAAATAATATAGGGTTTTCCAATAATGTTATTTTGATATTTTTCCCATAAAAGATCAATGGTTTCGTTGCTTGTATGGCACGTAGCGCCGTCTTGTTGAAAGTAAACGTTGTCCAGATCAATACCATCCAATTCCGGCCATAAAAAATCATTAATCATCTCTCGATAGCGCAATCCATTCACCGTAACTGTTGCCCCAGCCCCATTTTCGAAAAAGTAAGGTCCAATGACTCCGCCGGACCATAAACCGCACCAAACAGTCACACGTTAAGGATAGAGAGGCTTTTCAACAAAACTCTTGGGTTTTCCGAGCCCCAGATGCGACAATTTTGCTTGTTGACGAAGCCACCGAGGTGGAAATGGGCCTCATCACTTAAGATGATTTGCATTTGATTCACTTAAGTGAATTTTAATAATTTCAATGCGTTGTTGAAGCGTGTATTAAGTGTTCCATTTTTATTAATGGCGTAGTTTCTACTTGTCAAATGTCAAAAAATGACAGCTTCAAAAGTAACATCTACCGAAATAGCGGGCTATTCAAAATACCACCTCTTATTGGAAAACCCTATACTTTGAACTTATTATGATAATAAAAAAATATTGTGAGTTTTTCAAACCTACACTGTGCAAGGTTGGCATTGAACATGTTAACTTATTTTCCTGAAGTAATTATGTGTTGTATTTGCTTTGTTGTAGAGTGTTTAGTATGAAGGTAAAATGATTGGTATCCACAAAATTTTAATTCCCTAATGTACCTATTGTGTATAATTTGATTTACTTGTCAGTGTGCTATTTGCGTAATAAAGATTTTATTCAAAACAAATACCCTGGTCTTTGATTATGACTTACAATTAAACTATATAAATGCATATAAAGCATTCTTCAAATCACTTTAATATTATCCTGCTCTAATGTTTTCAACAAGATTCGAAATTTATTAAAATGTTGCAAAAACCAGCTTGACTTTGGCTTGTCAAGTAAATTTAAATGAAATAAATACTTTGTTTAAAACTACAATATTTACCACAATATGCTAATAAAGTTCATTCCTGACGAAGGAAGGGTACTTTTTAAAGCATTGGAAATAAGTTCAGTAATAACAAAGTATTTGTTTCGTTTAGTGATACTAAAATTTGATGTGTTATGCAATAAATCTTTTCGGAATTGTCAATGGTTGGTTGATGGCATTTTATTTGCATGTAGTTATGTTTTATGTTCAAAATACCTAACCAGTTTTATAAATGTATATTTCTAGTGTAGATATTAGTTTGAGTGGTTTGCTATGTGATTATTATGTTTATTCGATGGCACTGTTAACTTGCTGGAAATAAAATCAGTTCGTAAAAATAAAAAAAATTTCAAATGTTTTGCAATTTAAAACCGCGACACAAAAAAGTTAAATAAAAATTAAATTGTTGATCTGAAAATTTTGTTCTAATCGTTATCAAAATATACAAAGATTGTTTTTGACAGTAATCCGAGTTACTCACAAGTCTTGATTTGTTTTCAAAATATAATTTGACTCAAGCGAAATTTAAACTAACGGACTGTTTTGTTTCCGGCTTGTTGCAGTTGCCCCCTCGACATTCCCTCCGCTCCGACCTCCGCTGGGACGCAATTCTCAGGAGACAGACGCGGAGTCCTACATTAGGCAGGCGCTCATCCGCCACCTCGGGCTGTACGAGGCCGACCAAGTCAATCAACACGACCAACACAAGCTCACAGACAGACCACACGACTACATGACCTCCCAGGAAGCCTTCAAAAACTTCTTCCTCAGCCCCACGGCCCAGCCCCACATGGGAGACCTAAACGAAACTTTGCTCTCCCACGAAATATCCGTCGACCTCCAAAACTCCAAATCCTACAAGCGCTACACTTCCCTAAATCTTAAAGAAGCTCTGATAGCCGTCAAGAATGGCGCTAGCGTATATGGTGCTGCTAAAAAATACGGCATTCCCAAGAAAACATTGCGGAATTGGATGCAAAAATACAATATTAAGAGTCAGTTTTCTAGAGAAAAGAAGGATGCCAGGATGCACGATCTGATGAATGATACGGATCTGATCAATTTGGCCAATTGACTTGACAGTGGTTCGAATTATTTCAAAACACTCGTTATTCGTAACAAATGGAGTGAATCACGTTGCATGCTTAATGTGAATTTTTGACATTCTTCCTTGTTGATTGAAAACTTCCCTCCAAAAATAGCTTTTAAATAATTTCTCCAGTAAAAACTGCACCAAAAAATAAGCTTGTTCAAAAATGCAATTAAATTTGTCGGAGATATAAACTGTTCAATGCTAGCCTGTCCACCAGCAGTTAAAATACATTTAACATTCCACGAGAGATGTAAATTCTGTTTTTTATGGCTTTCATTACAAAGGTTTGAGATACGTTCATAAAGAGATATGCAGCAGACAATAAACAATTATCAATATTTTATAGATACCAAACAAAAACTGATCGCCAAAAAAAAAAAAACAAAAAAAAATACTTATATCCTCAAAATTTCTCAATCACAATTAAAGCCAAAGTTTGCTTTAGGTATTAAAAGAGTCAATTTATAATAAGTACTTACCAAATATTAAACAAAATATATAAAATTCAACAACTTGGATTTTAACAAGTTACAATTTTTTGAACAAGTTCAATACAAAAAAGACTTTAAAATTTATATTTAATTTATGTTAAAATATACAGATATCTAATTATGGCAGATTTTCTAAATGCTATAATATTATAAATAATATACAATATTATACATTATAATATTTACAGTAAGATTTGATTTATATGTATTATACAAATAAGAATTTTTACATTTTATACACATACAGCCAAAGAACAAAAAAGACATGATTTTTATTTATAATATGCAAACAAAAATTTGTAAAAATTTATTGCACTTTGGCAAAAGATTTGTAGAATATTTTATACTAGTAAGTAGAATAAAAGTGAAGATTAATGAATACTCAGGTACACGGGTCACAGGTGTTTAGTAACAATTTATTGGGTGGATATCATCTCATGTCAAGACTACTCTTTGTTTTTTAACGAAGCTACCATTTAAAGATTCTAAACGCCCCCGACAATCCCTACACAGCACTAAATATGTAAATTAAAATATATATTTATGTAATTCGACGGTGACCGGATAACTCAACACTATGACAATTCAACAGACCTTTAAAAAGTGATATAAAATCGTGAAAAGTTATGAAACAAAACTTGGTTAAATAGGTTACGTAGGTTAGGTTTACAGGTTAGTTTTTTTTTCATTGCTCTTAATGACTATATACGGCTTTTTTTAGGTGTGTTGAATTGTCACTGTTTTGAGTTATCATGGAACCAAAATAAATTTGCATTGTGTCAAATGGCTTATAAATTTTCAGAGAACATTACCCAACACTCAATAGGTTCAGTAAGGAACTCCAGTGAAAAATATTAAGGCTTAAAAAATACATATTCATATAGATCAACAAACGCTGATTCGGAATATTTAAGTTTTATTATACATAGAATTTATAAATCGTCATTTAAAAACGAATAAAACACTATAGCATTAAAACACACCGTTTGATTGGTGAGTAATATATCTATGGTCTATAATATTCACATCTGGGTTGCCAATTCGTGGAAAATTCCCCAAGTTGCAAGGAATTTATAAGATTTTCAAGAATTGGGCTTTTTGTGGAGAAAATGCAAGGATTCTGGGCATTTTTTGATTATCCAACTGTATTGAAAAATAATATTTGAGAACGTATATTTTATTTTCTTTCGCAGAAAATTTTCAAAAGAAGAGTATTTTTAAAGCCTGAATGAAAATAAATCCGAAAATGACTAGATCATAAAAAATAAATGCTAATTTCAATAGAATTTGTTTCATTTTGGACATCTCTTTACCTCTTGTGAGTATTTTAGACGTATGGTCCGCATTCACATTAGAACCGATGAAAATGCTGATATGCAGGCTTTTAAATACCGGTAAATTATTTATCAGGTGCGGTCATGGATGTATTTTTGCACTTTGGTTCAATACAATAACATTAGTGACGAGATGCTAACATTCTACCTAGTGTTCTTCAATCTTAAAAGCGGGTAATCTTTAGAATAAGAAACGTCTCGACTCCCATACAAAATACAGCACCGGTTGAAAAAAAAAAGGCTTTTTAGACTGGTGACTAGACGTCTATAGATATGGTGCGTTTTCGGTAGACCTGAAAAATTAAAACTTTAGAAATGATTTTAACTATTAAAACTATTTATAAATTTTTATTGGTATGTTTAAATTTAAATTATTGATTTTTAAAAATGTTCTGGAGTTCCTTATTGGTGTTGTGCATTATTTGAAATTTTATTTCTCAGAATTTATTAATTATTTTTATATGAAATGATAAAAACGTGAGGTGTCTATAAGGTTTAGAATTCATTTGTATATTAAATTTTTTTTTTTTTTTTTGTTATCGGTTATTTTAGTTCAGTGTTTAGGCGAAAAAACGTAAGGCCAGCCATTTTTAAAACTGTTTCAAGTTTGCATTTAAAATTTTAATGTTTTAAAAATTATATAAATTTGGAAGTGTATTTCATCACTTTTCAAAAACAGTTTTTAGTTTTCGGATACATTTAACAATATCGCATTTATTTGGATTTTATTGAGAAGTGGAAATACACACAAATTCTCCGACTTTCTGACAGCTTCTTTATGAAATGTAACGGTAAATATGTGAAGGGTTAATGATTTTAAAACAAAAAAAATCATTAATCGTGATCTGGTAACGCTCTCCACTGAACGTAGCTTAACAAACCCATTAAACGAAAATATGGACAACCTAATTTCAAAGTAAATTTGGACGATTTGGTAGCGTTGTTCAAACGTGAGTCTATATACTGATCATAAATGTTAACTCAGTTTAACAGTTAACTCTTTCATAAGTTCTTTCTACCTAAGCTAAAAAAACACCCATTACAAGAAGAAAATCTCATTGAAAGTAACAATTTTCCCAGGTTTGATAACTTGCTTTTGTTAAAGAATTGGCCACTCGAGCGATGGCTACCCAAATTTAAGTAAGTGATTTTTATGAATTATAAATTTCTCGATTGGTTAGTAGTCCCAAGAATAATTGCTCCATTGACCTAACACTGTGTTCTGTTCTTTCAAAATTTATGTATGAAAGAAAGAGAAAATAATAATGACTAGAAACCTACGTGTACGGTTCATTAAGAAGAATTTATTTTCATAAGCCAAGCAAAAAAAAGTTTTCTTGGTGAATACAGTACATCTGTAGAAGACAAAGTATCGGCTGAGGCATGAATGCCTTTTTTATAATTTGCCTGAGCTTAGCAATATGATTTGATTGATCTATATTTGTTATGGAATGTGACAAATAACTTTCGACAACGTCAAGACATTTTTTTTGAAATTCTGATGACAAAAATGATACCCAGATGAACAGGGTATGAAGTTTTAACCTGAGTATTTAAATAAAAAAATACTACAAGAATTTAACGGCCATTATTTGGTTATAAGAATATTGTTTCCTTTTGTTTATCGATGGGAATATTTTTTTACATATGGATCCATCCAAAGAGTTTCATCTACTTTCAATATGAATGCCATTGATGCTACATATATGTGTGAGTAACCTACATTAATATTTGTCTTGAAAATAAATGTAATTTATGGAAATATAAACAACGCTTTCATTTGTTCCTTTATCCTTTTCCATTTCAGCAAACCATTAATCATTTACTTTGTATTGGCAAACTGTTATAATTATATAGTAATTGTTTGTAAACTTTCAAATCATTCAACGAAGTACATGCTCGAACAACAGATCTACATCTTATGCTACGTATAAACAGGGCAAAATTTCCGCAAGCTGTACCGCGAATTATGGAAAAGGGACGAAGCGAAGCAAATTACCTCAACATGCTGAGGTGGGAAATTCACTGGGTTGACCATCGGCGGCCAAGATTGGCGACCAAGGTCGGCCAAGATGCTTGCATGTGCGATTGACCGGTAACCAGAATTCATATAAAAATTTTGCAGAATGTATTGGTCAAGTCATAAGCAATAAAATATAATAAAAAAATGTCAAAATCGAGCCACGTAGGGTGGATTTCTGTCCAATCTCAATGGTTCGAAGTGCTGATGATGAATGAAACTATTTAAAAGAGTTAATGTTTGTCTGCAGAGTACGCAATAGCCAACGTGATGTGCGAGTACGACACGTCCAGATCACCGTCGCCCCCTCCCGGTGCCCCTCTCACCACCAGCGTCACCAACGAGGACCACAACTACAACGCACAGAACATGCATATGATCGACAGCTGTGAACCCCCCGCCTTCATCATCAAGCAGGTACTAACCTTCACCTTCCCTCCTCGACGTCCTCTATCCAAATGAGACAATAACCCAATCCCTAATAAAGTACACCGCCATTTGGCTGTCAGGTATCTGGGTCTTCTTCCCATCAAGTTTCTTCGTCTTCTTCACATTTTCCACAGCTATTGGTGTTTTCCACTCCCAACAGCATATGTCTATACATAGCTTAGTAAGAAGTAGCATTTTGTAAAGCGGTTCAATAATATGTAGACCAAATTTAAAAAAAATCCAAAATTCTGACAGTGACGGACATATATATATAATGGAGTTATGCCTGTTAGTTCGACCATCTCCAGAAAAGTTCCCACAAAAAAACTCAACACATAAACACGCTACAAGGTTCACAGAAAACTTATTAATCCCAATAGCAAACAAAACTATATTTCAAAAAGGACCACACTACATGGCCATTAAAGTATATAACAACCTTCCACGTAGCATCAAACAAATAACCGACATACTTAAATTTAAATCATCACTAAAAACATTTGCACTTAAATTAAATACCTCTGTTTGTTATTTTTTATTTAAATACATTTGTTAACATGTAATTGTTGGGTTATGTAATATAATGTGTATTTGTTGGGTTAGCTGGAAAAAATAGGATGCAACCTATTAAGCTGTAAGCTATACCCTTTGTACTCTTTTTGTGCAATAAATTTTTTTTTTTAAATTGAATATGGGGACCAGTGGATTTTACTTACTTAAGTACAAAAGAAGTTTCTGAAATATTTTATCTTTCCAGACTTTGGGTATTATCCCTGGTTATATTCATCAGCCTTTCTGTCTGGTATTCTGGGTATTAATAGCCTCACCAATAGAAGTAAAACTGCTTTGCTGATAACAGCACATCACATAACCTTCTGAACGGCCATATCTGTATTCCAGATAATATGACATAGTTCCGATTTACAGAACTAATCTACCTGCCATTGGGAAAAATGTTTCTTAAGTACATATTAAGTAACTTGTCCCGTGATAGAAATCGAAAATTTCTATAATGTATAATTATTATTGGTTGTAAATAAAATAAATAAATTTGATGATAACTTCTGAACAACATGTGTACATAGAGGAAATAAGTTAGATTTGACTGTGCTTTAAATTAACATAAAAAAAAACTGAAATTATAGGACGATCCGCATGCAATCCTCAGCCCGAACAATGCGCACCTCAACCAGCAGCTCTTGGCCATGAGTCAGAAGCTACTGGCCGCAACCGGAAACTCTCAGCAACACAGCAAGTCAGCAAACCAGCAGCAACAGACCCAGCAACAGGGCCAGCAACAGGGCCAGCAACAGAGCCAGCAACAGAGCCAGCATCAGGGCCAGCAACAGGCCCAGTTGGCGCCCCTGCACCACCAGCGATCGGTGCTGACTCAGCAGCTCGGTTCACTGCACACGCAGCATGCGTCGCTATCCGCCCACTATGGATACGGAAACACCGACGGCAACACCAAGAGGATACGTCGGTCCGAGGTGCTGCTCAAGCAGGCGGCTGATTGCGTCAGCAGGGGGCAGACCTTCCAGACCGTGTCAGATCAGTTTAATATACCCATATCAACTATCAGGTATGTTTATTTTTTATAATGGACAGTTAGTTCTCTGATTTTCTAATCATTTTAAAGAAGTAATAGTCAGGACCGGCCCTGAGCCAAATGGCGCCAGACGCAAGTAAAATTTTGGCGCCCCTTATCAAAACCAGTGGACTCTTAGGTAGGTGATCACTATAATCAATAATATTCGGATGATTTGTATTTTTGTTTAGCGCCGTTTTTACGAAGAATAATCTCAAGAGCGATGTGTTAGGTTAGGTATTATCAGTACCTTGGCGCCTTGGAAATTCGGCGCTCGGAGCTTACTTCTCCAATTGCGCCCGCATAGGGCTGGCCCTGGTAATATTAGTAGTAGTATGAGTAAACTTGTGTATGATATCTATCTATCAGGAATATAAGCTTTTTACCACACTTCTTTCTATAATGTTTGCCAATATTTCATAAACTTCTCTAATCGAAACACTTTTTCTGTTATTCCAGAATAACAAATCGTTTTTCACCCACAAATAGTACTTTATAATATCAAAATAAGTCGCTAACATGCATGGGCGCCCGCAGGGGGGGGCAAGGGAGGGCACTTGCCCCCCCTGGATTAATTGAAAATAGTCAAATAATGTTACTTTTATTTTAAATCACAGTGTTAGCATAAAGAAAGTGTGGAGAGACAGAAGGTTGGCCAGCCTGAAGCAACATTATAGCCAGGTTGGTGACGCACCGGTATGTCGTGAGCGTCAAGCGTTACTAAAAATATTTTGCCCCCCCCCTAGAAAATTTTCTGCGGGCGCTCATGCTAACATGTTGTATTTAAACTGTTTTGGTTCATCAAACTCAGGACATTACAAATCTTTTCTTGTGTTGGACATTTTTCAGTAAATAAGTGTGGCATCAAGATTTTGATGCGCGGAAGTGATTTTGAATTTCATGCGCTTTTCGTCTAAAACATTTTGTGACTGTTTGTTTTAACAGAAGTCACTAGAAAGAGTTGCAAGAGCGAGACACAATAGTCAAACACGTGCCACCATAAATAATATTAACACACTTCCGGTGGGAAGGGTAGTTCTACCTGTTACGCCGGTCCTTGTGAATGAACTAATGTTGTAAAATGCATGTTTCCAGATTTTTCATGGCCAGGAAGGGAATCCTGCCGCGCCGCAAGCGTGGGCGCAGTTCCGCTGCGCCCCCCGCCTCTCCCTCTGACCATGGCCCCGGCCCGCACTCCGCTACCCCCCCCTCCCCCACGCAGCCCCCCTACCACATGGCCACCTACAAGCTGCCCGACTTCGACCTGGGACGCGTCTCCTAATACACCCGGGCCCGGAGGAACTATGAATAATAGGGTACCCACTTTCAAATAAGTGGGTTTTTTCTATCTGTTCCTCAAGATTTATCTATGGAAAGTACCTACTCCATAGTGAGGCAAGAAGGGGTTAGTAATTTTGGGTAACTATTTGAAAATAAGCAGAATATCAGATCTGTTCCATTGGTTTTATCTATGGAAAGTTCCCTCCATAGTGAGGACAAGAAGGATTAGGAACATTTTGATTTTTTTTATCTACCTAAGTGGAAAATCTGTTCCATTAGATTTATATATGGAAAGTACCTACTTTAAACCCTGAACCTTGTGAATATATATATATATATATATATTGTTTTGCTAATAGGTGGTACCTACTCCGAGATATCTGTTGAAAGTACCTACCTACTAGTCAATTCATTTGTTTTTCTACACAACAATAATATCATTTAATTATGAGGGGTACCTATCAATCAGTGATTGCACTCCTAATAATGAGGGTAAATACTCTAAAATATTTATGGAAAATAGTAACACCCTATGTGAGCATCAAACCCGCAACCTACGGACTCAAAGTCAAATGCGTAGATTTATATGCTATGGAAATTGTATGTATACAATTATACCAGCAAGATATTAATGTCAAATTTTTTCGGGCAAGATGTTATGTTTTGCCTATTCTTGTCAGCGTATTGCCCTGTCTCTCCGGTGAGCTCGCTCGGCTACTGATATTACGAAAATATTGCCGGGCCAAATCTATTTCGTTCTCACTCTGTTACATAATATTTGCATCTCTTTTCGCCACATGTATTAATAAATAGATTCTACATGTTTGGTGGAGTCATTGCCGGAGATGATTATTTTGTGTTGTGAATTTGTCTTATACATTAAGGCAATATTGACGGCCAATACCTTGACTATTGATGGGCCTAGACAAAATTGTTTAGCAACTATTGACGAGCAAGACCATGTTGTTCGGCAATAGGCAATTCATCTTGCTCGTTTACCAGCACCTTAAGGTTCCTAACCATGTCATCATTTTTATAGTCAAAATAAATACTATACAAAGTAAGTACCTACCTACCATTGTACGTATTTACTTTTTAAATATATGCTTAGGAATGAAAAATCTATTTGAATATTTTATGATGGCTGGAGTACTTAATAAACATGTAAAAGATGACAGCTATACTTTTTAAAATGAAACGATGATCAAAAAATGGACACTCTGCAATATAAAAAGAAATTTTTGAAAAAAAAAAGTATTTGCTTTTTCGCTCTTGATTTTGAAGGTAGAGCATTAAAGAAAGAATTAAATATAAAAGCAATTGAAAAACATTGTGCGCAGGGAAAATATAAGTAATTAAGTACCATTTAAATTTAATCTAGTTATGAAAATAAGAATTCCCAAATAAAAAGAGGAAAATTATGCAATCATATATAGTACGTGCTTTATTAATGTCTAATTATAGAAACATAGCGACGCATGTATTATTACGCTTTTGTGATGCATGCTAAAGTTGTATAGTGTCAAAATTACATTAAATATACGCATCGGTAAGGAATCCCCGGAGAGAAAGATGTTCTCAGTAAAGAACAAACCACTGGGAGCTCTGTTATAACCCCTCTTTCTGTTACATACAATGTTTACGAGTATGAGGGAGAGGTTACGTTGGAGCTAACAGTGGTATATTTCCAACATTAAAATGCTGTGCCGTGACTATAAGTGAATGGCCAGGTTCTTCCTTCTTATTTAGTAGAAGATTAGATCCCTGGTTCTGACCAGTTGTTCTGAAACGCGCTGTAACGTGGCGGTATCTCCGTTGTTTCCTTTATCAATGATAGCATTTTTTGAAAAGTATTTGTAAATAGTATTTTTTAGAATATTTTGTTTTCTATCTGAATTTAAATTAATTTAATTTAATTCATTATTTATTTATTTTTTGTTGTGCCAGTAATAAATAATGTTTAGTGCTTGTTGATTTACAATTATGTTTTTAATTTTATACCGTGATGAAAAACCGACATACTTTTCATTGTAAAATGTTACTTTGCGTGTTTTAAAATGACCTTGTATTTTTTTTCTACCAATGATTTTATGCTACGAATCTCTGAAACCAATAATAGACTCATAAGCTATGTACGCACATTCATGCTCGATAGTTTAGCTCATCGTTGCATCCATTGCATATACCACTAAGGTGCTCAGTCAAATCGTAAATTTCTGTTGAACATCAAGTCGGAATTACGGACCTTGAATCTTTTTCAGATCGAGCCGATTCCGATGGATGGCTCAATATCGAACAAAAAAGCATCAGGCGAGAAGGTACACACCTTGAGACATGTTTAAATGTGCGTAAAACTATTGAGCGTGAACGAGCATGGGTACATAGCTAAACATTACTCTATAAAGTGTTCAGTTAATAAATTCAAAGATTTCTTTTGTAGTGTATCTGCCATAACTATACAACAAAAAAATTATATTGTACTTTTAATTGCGTGAAATAATGAATTTTTTTACCAGTGTCACAGTATCACATATATTTTATAGACTTCTTGAACACTTGTAAAATCTCAAACCTGTAAACCCTTGCTCTTGTTTTGTTATTTGGAGACATCATACGAAAAATCCCTAGAAGTTGCAAAAAACTAATATCGCCAAGTTAAATGAGACACTCGACTCCTAGGCCCCACACAGGCCAATGAATTTGATTATCAGATCTATTCAAGAAAGAATTTTGTTACTTGAAATTTTTATTATTTTATTTTTAAGGAAAAAATTAACTTTGGCCACGCCCCGAGGTGATATCTCACAAAAGCGGCGCTATACAAATCATCCAATAAATAAATAAATAGGTACGCCCATAATGCACTTCTATCGGTTTATCTCTTCAGTGTTTATAGGAGTGTTATTAATATATTTATTTGTATAATTGTTGTGTGAAAGTTATACAATATTCTAAATATCAGTGATCTTAGATGGCGCTTAGTGGCGATAGTGTAGAAGTGGGGTGGAGGTTTGGGGGTGCACGGGTAGACGCCAGAGTTATCAAAATAGTCATTAAATAAACTACATAACTTATTATTTTAGGATTCTGTGTATTCAAATGTTATTATTGCATTTATCATAACCAAACTATTTAAAGAAGGTAACAAAGTACATTGTCCAGAGGCGGCTCACCTTTATTTGATATTGCGATATACGCTGATATTATTTGTTTTCATTAGTAGGTACATCATGAATTCGAGAGTCATATTACATTTAATATAGTAAATTATTTCATATGACAAGCGTGTAATATGCAAAACCAACCTACATTATTAAACCATCGCTTTCCAAAACTCATTGTGCTGTCTCCCTCACGGCTGCGGCGATGACCCAAGCTGTCTTCAGCATGCGAGAGTATTTTTACTACACGACATAGTGCCATTTCATTTATTGTATGGCGAGTACAGAAACAGAATATATTTGATAAATTGACCCAGCTAAATCATAGGTGCGTGGGAAAGGGAGCTTCCATTTTAGAGGCAAGATGTCATTAGTCGCCACTGCTGTTGCCGCTGCCCGCTATCTTACGGTAATTAGAATAAAACCATTTGTTTTGATTTTGTATAATATTATGATTTATTGTCATCTTACAATTTTGGGGGGTCATTGACTTATTGAGCCGGGGGACGGGCCGCCACTGACATTGTTCCTTGAAATTTGTAATGCAACGTTTGCAAATTGAATGCATTGTCTTTACAGGTTAATGGTTATTGTAATTGCAGATGTTCTGTGTACGGTAAATGGCTCCCTTACCCTTTTCATGTATTTCTAAAATTTAATTATGCCTATTTGGTTTTATGAACACGATAAAAAATTGACAATTTTGTATATATCTGTTTTTTTTTTCTTTTTTTATTAACAAATGAACATTTTGGTTTTGTTTTTTTTTAATTTTTTTTATATTGGAGTTTTATGTACTTAACTAATCATGATTGTCCCTTGCCATATTATTGTTAGTGAAATGAATAATCTCAACCTATTCTACGGTTATGTTCCCAGTGGCGGCTCATGACTTAAGTGAGCTAGATTGAAAAATACATTTATTGATGCTGTGCCTAAAAAATCAACCTGTATAAAACAAAGTTTTTTTTTACTATAATATATCTGTTTTCAATTTTCGACTTAGTTGTGTCGTATCTTGGGCCGGCTGGTAGCCAATTTCAAAGTAATTTTTTTTTCTTTTGACCTGGCACTGAACCTTCCTCTCCAAGGACTGGAGTCAACCGTGCTAATAATGCGCCAATACCCGTTTGGGTAGGATGGTCATTTATTTTGTATATTAACTGCTGTAATGATTGCCACTGAAATTTTCATCGACAATGAGTCTGTCGAGTTTCAGCTCAATCGGATTCGGGAAATGGTTTAATTTCCACTTCCAAGATTTGCATTCATTCATTCACAAAAACAAATTCAAATAGATATTTAATAAAAATAAAACATCTGTTTTGTGTAAAACCACGAGCTTTAAATTAATTTATTTACCGACTGGTTTTGTTTTGCTAAAGCATCATCAGGGTAAAAACTAATACTAGTACTAATTACTTAGTATTTATTTGTACCCTGGTGATGCTTGAGCAAAGCGAAACGGTCGGTAGATAAATTAACTTAAAACTTGTGATTTTACACAAAATAGGCGTTTTATTTACAATAAAGATGACAAACCACAAAGTGATGGCTTTCTACAAAAATATCAAATAGATGTATTTAAAAATGATTTTTTCTTCAATTTTTTTGTATAGAGATTTTCAGCAGTCTTTCAGTAAGATGGGGATATTTTTAAATGTTAGCACTCCAGCTCGCTTAAAAGTCACGAGGCACCACTGTATTTATGTTCCCTAGGCTTTTGGTATTTTACAATAAAAACCAATTGAAGTCATATCAGTATTTTACAAATTATTTCAAAATACATTTGACTAGTGCCAAACCGATTATCAATATGTTAAATTATTTTACATATTTTGCAAGTGCAATATTGAATCTGTCATAATTATTTATCATATTTTGATTAAATTTGAACCCATGAATAGATTTGTTTTTACTGCCATTTGCAATATTTTGTTGGGCAGATATTTTTTCTTCATTGAACGCTACTTATTGCTTGTATGATAGATAATTTATGTTTGATGTTTATATTGTTTTCTTCTCTTTAATTCATTTTGTGTTAAATGTTGTGTTTTTTTTTTGTCAGTATTATAAAATGTTCATCACATTTGATTGAAACTGTGTTGAAATGATCAAATTCTGTGATTCAATGTTTGTAATAATTTCTCTACCGGCCGCAGGTTATCTAGCCTAGATACATCCTTTTTTTTGAGTTAAATAAAATAAAAAATGTATTGCGGATAGACAAATCACTACCGTTAACTTACAAGTCATGTAATCTCATAATACTCTTTTCTTCGTTCATCCGCTCTCTATGTACAAACAGTCTAAGCATTCCTTTCTTAATCTTATCTATTTCGCTTACTAAAGAAAACATCTGTAAGGTGGTGCGCCGTTCTCTATTTAAACACGCGCCCAACATTTGTACACGGTTGACATTTGTCACATGAGAACGGGTCGCTTCTACGATTCGTTCTTAAGTTCAACAGCTCGGCTGTGGAACGAACTGCCGGCCTCTGTGTTTCCTCCCTCCTACAACATGGGACTCTTCAAGACCCATGTTCACTCCTCCCTCTCCACAAAAAGACCCTCCACACAGCATCCCCAAAGATGACATAGGCCCTGAGGGAAATTATTTTCTTCAGGGCCTCCTGTGTGGAGTTAATAAAAAAAAAAAAAAAATATGCAAATGGTTTCTGAAGCTCCTCTCTATACATTTCCATTTGTCCACCGTAATTCGTCCTATTTTTAAGGGGATATCTCAAGGCAGTGATTTATAAACGCGCCCTACAACCCTGCTTCAAGTTTAGAATCTTATTGGATAGGAAATAGCCAGAATTCTGGTGGTCATGTCAGAATGTGTAGAGGAGTTTCAGCAATCGGATGCATCAGTGCACAGAGAATGGTGGGCACCATGTTACAGATGTTTTCTTTAAAACTTGAAATTATGTTCTTTCATTATCCTAACATAAATTGTGTCTTTCAATGTTTCAGCAATGCTTTTTTTTATTGGCCTTCTAAAAAAGGAAGTTTCTAGGCCCCATCCTGTACCATGACAAGTGTTTAGCAATCATATTCAAATCAACCACTCGCAAGTCAACTGACTTGCTCTTTAAATGATCTGACTCTCATTTCTCAAAACAGATCAGTTATAAATTAGGATTACAACTCACAGGTCAACCGACTTAATTAGAAATGATCTGATTCTCATTCAGTACGTAATCTCTCAAGATAGATCAGCTGTGTACAGAATTAAAGTTGTTTGGTGCGTGGCTGCTTGTATTATATGTAGTTGTCTGGCCTCTACGGCGACGCCTTTTAGTGAGCAAATTGAACGTTGTGAGACATATTAAAGGACTTGCTACAACTTTGCACCAATGTGTGGCCCTTATACAAATAGGCTTAGTTTAGCTTTGCGTGTGAAATAACTATGTAATTAGAAACTTAGGCGCAATCGCAATGGTATAGCGGGAATGTACGCAACAGATTGATTCTCATAAACATTGCTAAAACCACAATAAATAGTACATAATAAGCCTGAATATTTAACATTTTATGTTCTAATATGTAGTATTTTTAGACAATATTTACAATAAATCTATGTTTATAAACAATGTACTTCATTTTTGAGAATTCACTAAGCAACACATATCTTTTTACAGAAATCCTTGCATTTATTAGGTTAGATTTTGTTTTATGTTAGTAATTGCAAAAAAATCCCGTTTTTCGATAAAACAATAAAAATATCGTTACAGACAATTTCACAAAACAAAGACGAGATATAATGTTGATATTTCACCAAAAAACTTAAATACCATCAATATAATGCTGGTATTTCACAAAAAAACGCGGATGCCATCAATATAATGCTGGTATTTCACAAAAAAACGCGAATGCCATCAATATAATGCTGATATTTCACCAACAAAGTGCATGTCATGAATATAATGTGGACATTACTCCAACATACATGAATGTCCTCAATATAATGTTGATCTGATACCAACAAATGTGCATTTCATCAATATAATGTGGACATTACACCAACATACATGAATGTCCTCAATATAATGTTGAATGATACCAACAAATGTGCATTTCATCAATATAATGTGGACATTACACCAACATACATGAATGTCCTCAATATAATGTTGATCTGATACCAACAAATGTGCATTTCATCAATATAATGTGGACATTACACCAACATACATGAATGTCCTCAATATAATGTTGATCTGATACCAACAAATGTGCATTTCATCAATATAATGTGGACATTACTCCAACATACATGAATGTCCTCAATATAATGTTGATCTGATACCAACAAATGTGCATTTCATAAATATAATGTGGGCATTACTCCAACATACATGAATGTCCTCAATATAATGTTGATCTGATACCAACAAATGTGCATTTCATAAATATAATGTGGACATTACTCCAACATACATGAATGTCCTCAATATAATGTTGATCTGATACCAACAAATGTGCATTTCATCAATATAATGTGGACATTACTACAACATACATGAATGTACTCAATATAATGTTGATCTGATACCAACAAATGTGCATTTCATCAATATAATGTGGACATTACACCAACATACATGAATGTCCTCAATATAATGTTGATCTGATACCAACAAATGTGCATTTCATCAATATAATGTGGACATTACACCAACATACATGAATGTCCTCAATATAATGTTGATCTGATACCAACAAATGTGCATTTCATCAATATAATGTGGACATTACACCAACATACATGAATGTCCTCAATATAATGTTGATCTGATACCAACAAATGTGCATTTCATCAATATAATGTGGACATTACTCCAACATACATGAATGTCCTCAATATAATGTTGATCTGATACCAACAAATGTGCATTTCATAAATATAATGTGGACATTACTCCAACATACTTGAATGTCCTCAATATAATGTTGATCTGATACCAACAAATGTGCATTTCATCAATATAATGTGGACATTACTACAACATACATGAATGTACTCAATATAATGTTGATCTGATACCAACAAATGTGCATTTCATCAATATAATGTGGACATTACACCAACATACATGAATGTCCTCAATATAATGTTGATCTGATACCAACAAATGTGCATTTCATCAATATAATGTGGACATTACTCCAACATACATGAATGTCATCAATGTAATGTGGACATTACACCAACATACATGAATATCATCAATGTAATGTTGATATGATACCAACAAATAATGTGAAAATGCCATCAATAGAATGTTAATATATGTATTTCACCACATGAATGCCATCAATATATGTAATATTGGTATTTCACCAACATATGTGAATGCCATCATGTAAAAGCCCCAAAACGGCATTAATAAATAATAAATAAATAAATATAATGTTGATTCCACCAACAAACACAAATGCCATCAATATAGTCGTCTGTTGCTTGCAATTCTCCCGGAACCTCCGTAATATAATATTAACTATGTCTGTCAAGAGTAGCAATGTTAATATATATATATTTATGTATCTAATTATAAACATTCAGCGTAATCACTAACAATATAGACTTTAGGAAATATAGACGATTGTATTTTGCCATATTTTTATATAGACAAACCAAAGACAAAGATGTCAGATATTTTGTAGGGACATTTAGTAGGTATTGTTAATGGGGGACGAATATGTATTGTGTACGTTCATTTGTGTAATAATGCCAGTATATTATAAACAATATAATTTATTTTGTGTCACAGACTTTGTTTTATTTACTTCATTAGTCAAAAATCTCAAGGATACTTTATTTATCCTTAATCCCATCCTGTGATTAATCCCCTCCTAGGCATGAAATCATTACAGTCTGCCACCCGACCAATGTTAATAAAAACAAACAAACCTCGGTTCAAATCAATCATTCTCACAACATACACCCAATTTGGGATTCTACAGTCTCACTGGCTCCAGGTAGTTGGGAGTCTTCTACTGTATTCTGGATCCAAACACATGTTCTGCTGCCATGACCAATGCCAATACATTGACGGCCTAATTAAGCTCTCGACATTAATTTGTGTTTTTTCAGAATTTACCAATCTAAAATAATATATAGCATATTTGCGGCACGTTCCAGAGTACAAGATACTCTCAGTATCGCCCTGGTGTGTAAGACCACCATTCAGAATTGAAACATTGCTAGAAACGGTTTTGGCCGTATTGGTGACCAGATCTGAATAGCCAGGTGCTTCCCCACCTTCCTCTTCCTCATCTCCTTACTCATCCCAATACCTTCAGCCTCGCAACATACCTCAATTGGGGATGCCATAGTCTCACGGGCTGCAGACGGTTGGAGCAGTTGGGACTCTTGTGCGCTTTCATATTCAAAAAATAAGAAAACATTATTTATTTTAAATGCCAACACATTATGATCAGACCAATCTCATAATGACACAATCCATGCATATAAATATATGTATATATATATAATGACAATGTTTCTAACTTCCATCCATCAAGGTTGTTCTAAGCAATTGTTTAAAATTATGGAGAGCGGGAATGCAAATAATATACATTAATTTTGTTTAAATGGGAAAATTTCATAATTATAAGGAAGATTGGAGTCAAGTACAAACGTGTTAATGAACA
The DNA here is from genome assembly GCA_026573805.1 of Hesperophylax magnus. Taxonomy (NCBI): domain Eukaryota; kingdom Metazoa; phylum Arthropoda; class Insecta; order Trichoptera; family Limnephilidae; genus Hesperophylax; species Hesperophylax magnus. The sequence goes on along the minus strand of JAIUSX010000184.1, from coordinate 1,360,197 downwards.
TAAGAAATAAAAGTGTAAAAATATAAATATTGAGAATAATTACTCTGCTATTAAATATGTACATCCATATGATTGAAGTAATACTCCGTTAAAACTTAATTAGTAGAAGAAACACCTATTTACATTGGTGGAGATGTAGAAACATGCACAAAATAGGTGAGGTTGGGTTATTTAAATAATTTGTGAATATTTAGATTGAAACGGAACCTTTCAGCAAACGTCATTTCATACTAACACGGGATCAAACATGGACACAAAAAATATTGCTTTTATTTAAATATCGGGATAATTCCCGAACTGGAATTAGTGACGAGAGTGAAGGGGGTGGAAAATTAGTTGAAACTCTCACAAGACATGGAATAACGCCGCAGGAGAAATTTTTTCCATGGTAAGTATGTGGTGTAGGTGAAGAGAGTGGAATATGAATTGTTATATTTAGAAACACATGGAAAACGTTTAGTACTATAGAGCCCAAGCCTTGCATTTTTTATTTATTGGAGAAAACACAGATACAAACATGGCAGTAAAAAGACATTAATTGCTTTTATGCATCCTAACTATTTCTCACAGATCAACATGGCGGCCTTTAAAAAGGATGATAATAATAATCCTTTACAAATATAATATTACAAAGTAAGTTAACAATTGTTAATTAAAAAATAGGAGAAAGTGCACAATATCCATTAACAAATGTTTACAAATAATTTTTAGAGAAGTTAAAGTTAAAGTTAATTAATTCTACTGTGTTCTTTTATAGGAAAACGGCTATCAATTTTCTACAAAAGGTACTGAATGTATCAAAAAATATATCAGAATCCTTCAGGTTTTGATTTTGATTAAACGGTTCACTCTTTCTTCTGATTGGATCCCTGACACCAAGATTTGTGCGCGACCGGCTAATTTATTTATTTATTTATTTTATTTATTTATTTGTTAAGACATACACAGTACAATAAGATACAGTTAGATATTTTTAGTTATTACATAGTTGTAGTACCTATTACGTATGTCCATAAAATATCATTACGTAATTTCGCCTGAGATTGTTATAAAAGAAAGGAAGTGTATGGATAGATAATAATAAATGAACTGAAAACAAGAATTATAATAAGCTCACGAATTGTAATTGACTGTTAATACATAGGAGTTTTGAAAAATGATGTGAAATTATTTTTGAAATATGTCATGCTAAGAAATTTAATAAGTTAGTTTTGTATGTTAGAAAGGAATCATGAAAGATGTCTAAATGTAGTAATTTTTCGTAATGGGTGTATGTTGTGATTGCTCGAGTAATTACTGAGTTGTTTGCTGCATTGGTATTGTTGGCTTCAATGTGAAATAGTGTAGTGTGCTTGGTACGCCTCGTTGGAACATTTAAACCAATGACGGATGGCAATTCGGGACTATCTATTTTATTATTTAGCAGATTATGTAGAAACAACAGGTCTGACAATGTGCGTCTTTTTTGTAAAGTTAACATATTATTTGTAGTGTTGTTGTATTTCTTGAGTAAATGTTTCGAAAATTTATTCTGTATACTTTCTACTAAATCTATGTATACCTTATATTGAGGATTCCATATTGTGGAAGCATACTCCAGTGGACTTCTGACCAATGAACAAAACAAAATTTTCAGAACTTTTGAAAACTTTGCATATTCTTAATAAGAAACCTAGCATTCTGTAGGATTTTGAAATAATGTGTTCAATGTGCTTGTCAAAAATTAATTTGCTATCTAAGTAAACACCTAGATCTTTACACGTAGACATAGGTTGTAAAGGTTTGTTATTCAAGTTGTATGGATAGATGATTTTGTTTTTATTTCTAGTAAATGTAATCGAGTGACACTTAGATATGTTTAAGGACAATAAATTTGATTCACAATATACGCACAAATTATCAAGATCGCTTTGCAATTCCATACAATCGGGTAAACACTGTATAGCTTTATAAATTTTCATGTCATCCGCGTATAAAACAAAGTAACTATTTTTAAAGCATACGTAAATGTCATTTATATAAATATTAAATAAGAGTGGTCCAAGATGCGACCCCTGGGGCACACCTGAGACGATTTCCGTTAAGCAAGATGCAAAACCATTGACAACCGTGATTTGGTGCCGATTATTGACGTATGATGCGATCCATCTATAGAGGTCACCGTGAATTCCTAGACCTAATAACTTTTGTAAAAGAATATAATGAATAACACGGTCAAATGCTTTAGAATAATCCGTATAAATGGCATCTACCTGGCATCGCATATTTTATTTTATTGAATATACAAACACATTACAATAATTTACAAATGTAGATATTTCGAGGCTGATTGCGAAAAATTTAGAAATTTTTAACGAAAACTGCCCAACTCAATTGAGAAATTATTTCTCGTGTTTGAGTTGGGGAGTGTTGGGAGTCATTGTGGTTTATAGTTTGTAAAATTTCACTAGTCGATGTAGCTAAAAATTAACAAATAGTTATAAAACTAGATGATAAATTTGATAAACATAATATAATTAAGAAAATAAGAAATTTAATTACATTGAGCATGAAGAAAATTGGTAAAAAATGCCAGATTTGAAGTTGTAGAGCGATTTTTCATGAAGCCGTGTTGATTATTTAAGAGAGAGGGTGAGATAGTAGAATATAATTGATCATAAACAATTTTTTCCAATACTTTACTTAGTATCGGTAATTTGGATATAGGTCGATAGTTCGAGACATCATTTTTGCTGCCATTTTTATATATTGGGGTAATCAAGGCTGTTTTCCACTTGTTGGGAAATGTTCCTTCAGATAACGATAGTTTGAAAATAGCAAAAATGGGGGGTGTCAATTGTTTACTACAATAATTTATGAAGATCCCTGGAAGTTGATCATCCCCTGGTCCCTTTTTTATATCAATGGACTTAAGGTATTTGAATGTGATGTCTTCATTGATCTCGATTGAGTTGATTATGATATTTGAATTAGAGCAAAGACTGGCATTGCTTGTATGTGCAGGTTGAGCATTCGAAAATACGGATCCAAATGTGGAATAAGTCGTTAAACCTAGTTGTTCTGAGTGGTATTTTAAAATTTGTTAGGTTGAGTAAGTCAGGACAGTCGGTAACGTTATTGCAAACTTTATACAGGATCATCAGATCAAGGTATGTTCGCCCGTTAGAGAGAGTGGAGAAGTTACATTTCGGTAAATGAGTTAATTTCCACTTCAAAGATTCATTCCAGAAAACAGAGTGAAATTCAAATATTTAAAAGCAGTATTTAAAAATCGCTCTTGACCAAGGTTCGTAGGAAATGTATTTAACAAGGTTGCCTCATTTTCACAGGCACTTTTCGAAAAAAAAGCATTGGGCCACTCGCAAGCTAGTGACGTAGCTCGAAGTCCGAAAGGAACGATCTCTTTCACTTTTCACTAGGTATATAATATTATTATATGGTAAATCTATGTTAATTTCCTCGCACTTATGTTTGTACATACGCGTTTGCGTTTTGCGAGTCGAATTAAAGACGATATAATGTTGTTTTTTTAACAGTAGATAACAATGTGGTAGTGAATGTGGTAGTGAATGGTGGTAGTGAATGTCCCAATGTGGTAGTGAATGGTAGAAAAAGTCGGGAACGCCCGAGGAGGACTTAATGCATTATCTCTGCACTTGTTCAGTTCGAAAATTTGAAGAGAAAAATAAAATAAAAAAATCAAAAGAACAATGGTTACTACGGTAAAAGAGGAATCTACTAATGTCGCTCTGGTGACAAATAGAAGAAGCTAGTTACAAAAATTAAAGAGACATCTATTGAAAATATTAGTCTTAGAGCATAAATTGATATTATAATTATTTTTTTCTTCAGACCTTTAAGATGAAATAAAAATATATAATTTAAAAATTAAGAAAATATTGTGAGGTATGGTTGTATATAATGAAGCGTGTATTGTAATAACGATCTCCGTGGTCGAGCGGTAAGGCTCTCGACTAGCAAGCCGAAGGTCGCGGGTTCAAACCCCGGCGTGCGTAAGTTTAATCAATTTGAAATGGCTTTTGGAGCGGTTGGGACTCTTGTGGGGTATTCAGATAAAAAAAATGGTATTGTGTATACATGTATGTGTTTTATTGTTTTACGTTATAATCATTACTGTATAAAATGACATAAATCTCACGGCATGTTTCAATCTTTTTATTCAATCAGGAAAGAAAATTCCAGTAAAAATGAAAAAATGTTTATTTTTGAACATAAAAAGAATAATAATAGTGTTTGGATGATTTCTACAGCGCCATTTTCGTGAGAAAATCGACCCGTTCTCATGTGACAAATGTCAACCATGTACAAATGTTGGGCATACATTTGGCGTGTTTCCCCTCAGCTTCGGTGCTGAAGGGATCGTCCATTGAAATACCGGTAGAACAAGAACAGCATTCCTGTGCTCTGAAGATTGTCAGATGTATTACAGTAAAAAAAGTTTTTTTTTTACTGTAATACATCTGACTGAGGATTGAACCTTCCTCCCGAGGGACTGGCGCTTAACTGCTGTGAACTTTTAAAAATTAAAAACAAAAAAATTGGTTTGACTGAGGATTGAAACTTTGGAATGGAGTCAACTGCGCTAACAATTCTGCCAAATCCCGATTGGGTAGGACTGACACTTATTTCGTATATTAAATGCTGTAATGTCATCAAATTTCAGAGCAATGCGTATATGTCCGCATGTGTATGCATGATTGCCACCAAAAGTGGATAATACACATTTTTATCGCCAACGAGTCTATCTGCCGAGTTTCAGCTCGATCGGATGTGAGGAAGTGGGTTAATTTCCAGTTCCAAGATTTGCATTCAGTCATTACTGAAAGCACACGTGAAATTCAATTACATGCATTTAAAAAGAAAATTCCAGTGAATTGTAAAGTAATGTAATTGTAATTCCAATGTGCATTTGACGGAACTTCAATCGACCCGTCAATACTTTCGCCCCAGTTTCTTTGTGGACATCTGCGGAAACAGTACTTACATAAAGTGTGCGAATATAATGATAACCTTTGAATTTTTCTTTCCAGAGTTATCTGGACAGTCGCGATATAATGCAATTATAATAAAACACAGCAAAACGATCATTCCGCTGTGTCAGTGTCGCTTGTCTATGAGCTTAACCAAATTACACATCATTCCCCCGTCAATGAGGATGTCTCGATTGTCAATCGCTTCAACTGCCTTGGTAAACGAACAATAAATTCATTTTTTTTATTGGAACAACTTTTCTTTAATAACTTTTAATTAACTTCTTTAATAAACTTTGCATCATTAACTTTAAGCTGAAACATTGAAATAAATAATTTCATATATACAAGCATTCATGTCTCTCCAAAATCAATAATAAAGAGATGATATAATGCTGGGTATACATTTGCGAAACGAGGAGCGTGCCGAACCACACCAAATTATGGAAAAGAAACGAAGCAACCGTAAGAAGCGTATCGGTTTGCGGTTGCTTCGTTCATTTCACATAACTCATGGTTCAGCTTGCGTATTTACACGCAGCATTTGGCCGGGATTTGAAACCACTAACTATGTATTCGTAGCCGAGGATCTTAAATGCTCGGTCACGAAATGACATTTATTTATTTTATTTTATTTCTTTTTTATGTGAGACATTGCCAGTAATTTCTACCAGTGATAGACGTGCTGGAGCACTAAATCTGTATAGCTAATTAGAATTTTTCTCTTGAACTCACTTTATATTCTTTATCGCTAGTTTCACAGGAAGGAGGGAGCGCATAGGCTTTCATGCAAAGTCTATCAGTAGCCAGTACAGGGGGCCATTTTCTCAATGTCTCTGAAAGCAGGAAAATTACAAACATTATCATAATAGAATCAAAGAGAAATATGGCACGAAAGCGGGCTAACTGTAGCCGAGTCGTAACTCGTTTGGTCGTTACCAATAACTGCATGGACTATCCAAGTGGCTATGCAATGAACGTTATACATAGGCAGGGGCGCTGCTGTACTTTTTTTTAGACATGTTGTTGTTTAGGCGCTGCTGTTTCATATCTGCTAAGAATGGTTTATGTCCCATTCTCCTTGTTTCCATTATCTATGGTTACAAACAATGAATCTTGCATTCATTTTCAACTGCGAAGAAAAATTGGTATGAATATATTTTTTGAAGAAAATAGGAATATAATCATGGGCAAAAAAAAATTCTAAAACCTATTCACCCCAAACCAATCATAACACAATTTAATTATGTACTATTTAAATTATATAATTAGTCCTACTTAAAAATAGATTATTATTGTATTCGGTAATGTATTCAAATACTGGTGTGTTTAAATTATTTAGGTTGGCCACACATTACGCTATACGCATCAAAGCGTTTTATATCACACCATACCGTTCGCCATACAATCCCATACAGACCTGTCACACCTGACAGATGATGTGTTATGAGTATGAGGAGTATGAGCGTGGCGACGGTGATACGCCGTGATCTGCTAGCCAAGCGATATTTGAAATAATGGAGAGGGGGTCAGATCATTTTACGGAGCGCTGTAATCACGCGGCTGTCATCTGTCAAGGTGACAGATCCCATACAAAGAAATGATATTCCGCGGCAGTTCCCCAATTAAAGTAATACGATTTTCCAAAACTCGTTATAATTTCTTACATGAATATTTTACAAAATCGGAACTTACTTTTGATTCGGGAAAGTGTTGTAAACCCGGTGAATAAGATCCTTCAAATGTTCCTTTCCCATCACAACACTGAGCATGCTCCCTATGAAAGGTACTCTAGTAAAAATAATCTTAACTCCTTTGGATATCAAATAATCATCTTCCCATTTAGTATACAAATAATAAAAGAAACTCAGAAATCCAATGAATAAAATAACCAAATACCAACTTAATTCCAACATCACTGATCAAAATATGAAAAAAAGTATAACCTCAATGCTATTCCAGTCAGACTTACAAACAGAATGATGCCTTGTAGTTTTTCAACAATTTGTTTACTTGTTATGTTTTCAAACAGAAATCAAATAATGTATCATTGTATGATAACCTCCCCGGCCTGCCTTAAATGTTAAGTTTTTCAGAAAGCAAAAATAATTTTGTACAGAATTTAACAAATGGTTATTTTATTAAAGAAATAAGTTATAAAATAGTATTTACATTAGGTTTCGACATATTTAGCGATTATAATACTACTATTCCATGGAAGTGTTAGCCTGTGGTTAGAAGAGAAGTGTACAGCATTATTTTAGTAATTTATCAGTACATAAATAATAATATTTTAGATAATTAAGTAAGTAAGTAAGTACGTTGCAGTGAGAAAGTAAAAAATATTACATGTTTTGAAAGTGTGATATAAATCTAAGTAGTATACTACTAGTAGTTATAACGCATCTAAATTAGTGTAATTACATAGTAATAAAACATACATATTATATATTTGGAAAAGAAATTGCCCCTTATGGAAAATGAATGAGATATAGGTTATTTTTAAGATAAATTCATATTTATTTTACTAACAATAATAATAAATGAATACATCTGTCACTCCTGGACACACTGATCTCCAGATTCGTACCTTTTTCCTCCGTAGAATCCCCTCTCCTTCGTTTCCTTAAAATACCCTCCAAAGAGGAAATGAATTTCCCCGAGGGAAATTATATTCCTCAACAGGCCAGGTCCTGTGCGGAGCTAATGGAAAAAAAATTATCCCTGAAGCGTCTGTAGTAACACCGGGCAGCGCAAATCAATATTATTATCAACATATATCATTATTTGATCCCCAAAGAAGACATGGGCCCTGAGAGAAATTATTTTCCACGGCCTAGTATATGAGAGCTAACGTAAAACAAAAAAAACTAGGAGCATCATAGAATGGAATGGGGAATGTTTGTGGGGGATGGGGTGGTTAGAAGTAGGCATATTATGAATATGTGGGTTCAGAGTAAATTCTTTATATTTTATAATAAATTGCTGTCTTGTGTTTTATAATAGTAAACGCAGCATCGAGTCACTCTTTTGATTGGTGCATTCTGATAGGCAGAAGTTCTTGCTTTCAAAGCACAGAAAAATGCATGAGATCTCCAATGAATATACTTACTTGTAAGGTTAACCTCTTTCAAGATAGATGGATTATCCAATTTGAAGAAACATGTAGAAAGAGATAGAGAAATGCATGTGGCTTAAGGAAAGGACCTTCGTATGACCGACCCTTCTGATGTATTTTCTTCAGCTAGTGGGAAGAAACACGAAAACGAGTCAGCATCGTTGTTGATTGCACATAATCTTTAATTTAAAATTTAACATTATCCCAAATTATGATCCTTTATCTATTTATTAAAAGAAACATTTCATGGATAATATTGTATACTTCATAACACAACTTCCAAAGTTTAAATATGTTTTTGATATCTTCCACCAACATATAGAATAGAAAAAAGTTTTTAATATCATTTTCCAATCCTTCTACAGTATAATATCAGCAAAGAAGACCTTTTTAAATAAATCTATTTGAATTTCGCTTTTGTTTTCTTTAATGAATGCAAATTTTGGAAGTGAAAATGAACCCACTTCCCGACATTCGATCAAGCTGAAAGTCGTCAGATTGACTCTTTGTCGATGACAATGCATTCAACTTTTAGCGGCATTTACAAACACACATGCATTTTTCTAAAATTGAATGAAATGTAAAAGTGGGAAGTCAAAACTGTTTCACTACATAATAAAAATAGATGTATTATAGTAAAAAAAACTCAGTTTTATACTGGTTGCTTTTTTATTGGCATGTTTTAGAAGCTATATAATGAAAATTTATTTTTTTTAATGATTTTGAACCATAGTTGTGTGAAATTACAGAAGTCAGTAGGCAGTTGATGATTTTTTCCGGTTGACCCGCCTCCTAACAAAATATGTTTGTGCTCATCAGCCATCAGCTGTATTCCGTCGTTGTCAGACTCTAATTCATAATCATTTGAAAACTTCCGGTCTATGAAAAAAAATATTTAGAAATAGTATACATATTTATATATTGTATTAGAAAGAAAAAAATTACATAATGATTTGTATAATACTGTAAGGAGAATTACACAATAATATTACGCTAAACTAAAAGGATCAAGGATCAGTATTCTAATAATACATTGTGTATTCAGATATAATATTAGTTAATATTGTTACGCACAACATAATTTTCACTAAGTTACAGACATGGCAAGTAATGTAGACCTAAAATTAATATTATTAACACATAGATGACTTAAGGTTTCTAATGTTACATACCGTATTTATAATAGCTTAACAAACTTATCTTGCAGGCAGCCAAAGGCGAAACTAACAAACAATTTTAAAAATCTATAAATTTTATGTTTCCACAAACTCTAATTGAACAACGTTACTGCACATTTATAGGTATCGCAACCAGAGTCGAGAATCAACATATATACATATTGCTTTCATTCAGCAATTTAATTTGCAATGTTTTAATTTGTTTTAAATCGATATATCGACGAAAATAATTAAAATATTTTAATAAAAATTTCTACATAGTAACTCAGCATACCCAAGCTATAAAATTACTAAATGAAAAAGGGATATTATTTCAAATGCAACTCAATTAACCTTGTAATATGTTTATTACGGTCCACCTATCGGTATTTAATCATAACTGCTTTCTTTAAATACGCCCGACATCTCTCGCTCGCTTGCACATAGGAGTTGAGTGGGGCGGAACAGAGATAGATTCAAATCGGGTTTCACGGTCATAAAAACCCTCATTCCAGGAATTGAATTATTACAATAACAAATAATATACTATCCTTTTGTTGAAATACTGAAAACTTTTAGAATACAACTATTGTTGTCTCTTTCTCGATAATAACATTAAGTAGGCGTCAGCAGGACTAAAGGCTGTATCTCAGTGTCGTTTGGCAAGGACATCACTGTCGGAAGCGAATACATACGCACCAATATACTCAATCCGAAGTGTGTCGATCGGGTCAACTCTAATCGCGCAACCGATATTTATGTCAATCTAAACAAAGCTTAAAATAAAATGGCTGCTTATGACTTATGGCTCAGTTTGTGCCTTCTCAAACTATCAGGATGTTTAGTTTGAAAATCACAATCAGAACAATTCATTAATTTATTATTCAAATGTCTCATCTTGTGTTTATCAAAATTTTGTCTGTACGCTGTTGTATAACTACAATGTTCGCATTGAAACAAATTTTCTGAATGTATTATTTTATGCCGCTTCAAGTTTGAAGCAACCCTGCAAACATAGTCGCACTGATCGCAAGACACGGTTTTCTTCTTGTGGATCAATTTGTGTTTGTTTAGATTGCTCATGTCTCGGGTGGTATATTCACACAAATTGCAAGCGTACGCTTTCACGTCTGAATGTATTCGTAAATGCAACTTTAACTTCGATAGATCTTTACATCTGTATTCGCAAATGTTACATTGAAACGGTTTAAAATCTGTGTGGATGTTTTTATGCTTGGCTAGATTACTCATGGTTGTAGAAGTGTACGAACATAAATTACACGCAAAAGGTTTGAGTTCTTTATGTACGCGTTTGTGTATTTTTAACAAATGGATGCTTTTGCTTGAGTAAATGCAGTCTTCACATGTGTAAAGGTTCGCTAGATGTGTCAGTCTATGAGCTTTTAATTCAAAGAAATCGTTGCATTTGAATTCGCATTGAGCACAGTGGTAAGTAGTGTCTTTTTTTAAATGCAGATTTGTGTGCTTTTTCATTGTTGATTGGAGTCTTGTGGAGAAATTGCAATTAACGACTTTGCATGTAAATGGTTTTAAATCTGAGTGCAGCAGCCTGTGTCGTTTTACCGTGGATTTAAATTTACTTTTGTAATCACAAATACCGCATTGAAAGAAGCCATTTTTGTCCCTCGTATCTACATATTTTGAATCATTTGCACTGTCCTCTGCTTTATTTGTATTATCCTTTGAATCACTTTTATTGTCTTTTGTTTCATTCGATTCCAAAATCATCTTTTTATCGCTTGGATCACTTTCTATTGTTTCTGATTTCACTGATTTAGAATAATCAAGTGGCTCATTTATTTCTGAATTCAATTTAACTTCACTAAATTCTTTCTTTATTGTTTCTGCTTTCATTATACTGATTTCATTTTCACTTGATTCGCATTTTATTGTATCTAATGAAACACAATTGCTTTCGAATTCATCGTATATATCAATCGACTCTTCCTTTATCTTAACATTGCATTCATTCAAAATTATTGCATCTTCTTTAGGTATAATGTCTGTTGCAGGATTGTTGGCAGCCATCCTGATGTTTATTTAGATATTAAATATAATTCCATGAAATTTAAACACAATACATTATTTTCTATATATGGTTAGGATGACTGAAATTCTTGATGTTTTCCTCAGAATCTACTTTCAACGTGAGGAAAGTAAGAAATTGTTATTCCTGGATTCCAAATTCACACTTTTTGTGGAAAAAACTGTTATAAACCAAGTAATAATATTGATAAGTATAAATTTTTCGCCAAGCCGACAGCAAAAATTTTCTGACAGGCCAATGAAAAAAATATAAACACTTGGACGGTTACTTGAAAAAATGTTTTTCCCTAAAGCTAGGTACCGGCTCGTAGGGAAAAATATCAGCGGACATTCAGAAATAAACCTAACTAACTAATGATCAATTACAATATATCAAAATAACGTTGTTCAGTAAACTCGTCCTTCACCTATTTTGAATTAAAAAAAAACTAGTAATAAACCATCAAACAATGTGAATGAAATAAAGTTAGTTATAAATCATGTAAATAATAATATACGATTTTCCATCGAATCGCTGGTTAAATGTCGGGAAAGATTTCTTTATGAACCGGCAGCACTGCACATAACTGTCAATAGCTGTGGTATATCGCATTATATATATATATATATATATATATATATATATATATATATATATATATGATAGCTGTCAAATATTTTACAGGAAAGTGAACTTTGTTGACCTAGAAGAAGAAATACATTTTAGAATAACAAAACAACCGAAATGGAAACGTATTTTATTGCTAGAAGGTGATGTTCAACCTAAAATGTACGAAAAGTTTTCTTTAATCTCCTTTTTTCATTTTAAAGACATGAATTGTGAAAAATAATGTAACATTGCAAATGTTTTCAACGTATCTCGTAGAATATTTACTTTCAGCTTTGACAGAAACTTACTAAACAATCCATTTCATGATATTGAGCTATTATGTAATATTATTTTCGCCCTTTCTTTTTCTTACTATTTGGTATTTCTTTCAGATAAACCTTATAACTATAAAAAATGGAATTCAGTTCAACAGAATCGAAGTTTGCAGATTTCAGTGCAGAACGTTCAAATAGTGTACAGAATGATATTTTAGAAGATAATATCATAGATATAGAAACGGCACTGGTTAAAATAGAAAAAGATGCGGATTTCGAAGACTTCTTTTCCGTAATATCTGGAGGGACGGGCCAGAATGAAGATTTAAACTTCTATGCGGATAGTGTGACATATCCATACGAAACGAGTAATCTTAGTTTGAATCTAGATCCTGATTCGTTTCTGAATAGAGACGCCCCCATAAAACCGAGGCGAATTAGAAAACGAATACCAAAAATCAAATGCAGTAAAATCTATAAGTGTGATTCATGCAACTTTGTAACTCCCAATAGAAATCAACTGAGAAGACACAAAGTAAAGCACAATCCATATTCTTGTTACGCTTGTGGATATACAACCACCAACTTTGCCGATTTAAAAGTTCATAAATTAGCGCACGCCGAGAATGATTGCTACAAATGTGACCAGTGTTCCTTATCATTCAAAACCCTCTGGGGACAGGTAAAACACAAAAGAATTCATAAAGGTGAACGGCCCTACGGTTGTACGGATTGCGAATCCACCTTTACACAACTATCGAGTTTAAAAAGACATAAATTAATACATTCCGGACAAAAATTGTATGCATGTGATTCCTGCAGATATACTTGTAGAGAAACAGCACGGTTACGATTACATAGACTAACGCACAGCGATACGAAACCGTTCTCATGCGATAAATGCAACTATCAATGTCTGAAGCAAGTGACAATGCGGCAACATCTGATGTCTCATGATGGAACCAAACCATTCAAATGTCCCGACTGTAAATACACATGCGTTCGTTCCGACGGTTTGCGATCGCATCAGCTCAAACACAGCAACGTCAAGCCATATTCGTGTTCGGAATGTCAGTACACCTGCTCTCGTAAAGACAGCCTGAAAAACCACCTTCTTTTGCATACCGGATTGAAACCGTTTACATGTAATCTTTGTGTGTACACTTCTACGTCACTCGGTAGTTTGACGAAGCACATGGCTTGTCACTCGACGACTCGTGCGTTTAAGTGTCACGAGTGTGACTTCTCAACAACCAGAAATGAGTACCTAAACAAACATGCTTTAGTACACTCGGAAGAGAAACCGTTCTCATGCAATAGATGCGCTTTTGTCTGCAAGGAGAAGGGTTCATTAAAAAGACACATGCTAAAACATTATAAGTGATTTATTATAAACATTTGTTAATTTATAGATATATATTATTTGTTTTAAAAACATGGTACTTGGATCTTTAACCTCTAGATGTAATGCACGTGTTTTGTGTATGTTCATAATAAAACGTTAAATAATATTTTTTTGTTTTCTTTTTATGTTATCCTTGGTTTAAAAGATTGATTACTTTGTTTTTATAAGTTTGTTGAGAAGTAGACAGCATTAAATGAATTAGGACTCACCCTGAAAAGAATTCTAGTATATTGCATCTAGTGCATAAAAATGCAATAATCTCTGGATTTAATTAATACCTACAATCTTCATGAATGGAGAAGAACTTAAATACGTGATGGCTTTGCAAGAAGCTAGCTATTAGTGCCGAAATTATAGTTGCTTTTTAAGAGCCTAGTAAATATCTCTCTTAGCGAGCTTAAAGAGCAAATTGTCCCACCGGTCGGTAAGCAATTGACATAAACTGAATGTTGCATGACCCTGCGCAGAAAAGTTCCACATTAAACTGCGCTTCAGACCGTTACCTTATTATAGAGAACTTTATCAGTTCAGTTAATTTCAGCTAATTTTCGGTTTATGTTGATTGCTTACTGAACCGTGGGACGACAGGCTAAGTTTCAAGATCTTAAAAAACATTTGACCGGTCAGTGGTTGAGTTGTCATCAAGTCTGGGTCCCACAAAAGAATGACAAACATTCACAAATAACCTGACAATATTTGAAAATCTCCTACTACCACCACAGTAAACGGAAAATTTTGCTTGTGTTTTGTTGGAGGACTTAGCTAGCCGAGGAATTGAACATAATACGCCTGGGTGGGACCCAAACACGATGTCAACTCAGTCACCGACCGGTATTTGTTTATATTTCAGTCGGACATACTATAGGACCGCTCTTTCAGAACGCTTGTTCTTTATTCATTTTTTGGTTTGTTTTATTTCCCAGTCGGTTTTTATTTAATACATTTTACAGGAGTGTTCTTTGCTTGCACACGGAATATGTGAATAGTTGAAATATTTTTATTTCTTGGTTAGTTTTTGTTTTATCTTATTTAGGTATTTCAGAGATACTCTAAGAGCCAAGAAGATGCAATAAGACACTACAAGAGACTAGAAGAGACAAGACGAGCCTAGAAGGGTCGAGAAGATGCAATAAGAGCCAAGAAGAAACTAGAAGAGACAGGATGAGCCTTGAAGTTTCGAGAAAATGCAATAAGAGGCATGAAAAGACAAGAAGAGACGAAAGCGGTAGTGAGAAGTAAAAAAATTCAAGCAGAGCCAAGAAGAGGTGAGAGGTTGCAAGAAGAAGCAAGAAGAGACTAGAAGAGACAAAAAGAGACAAGAAGAAACACGACAAGCCTGGAAGGGTCGAGAAGAGGCAATAAGAGGCACGAAGAGCCAAGAAGAAAATAGAACAGACAAGAAGGGGCGGTAAGACTTAAGAATATGCAAGAAGAGATAAGACGAGACAAGCAGGGGAGAGAAGATGCACAAATATGCAAGAAGATCCAAGGCGAGCCAAGAAGAGGCGAGAAGAACAAAAAGAAACTAGAAGAAACAAGAAGAGACAATAAGAGCCAAGAATATACAGGATGAACCAGGAAGAGCCAAAAATAGTCAAATAAATGTAAGAAGAGGCAAGAAGAAGGAAAAAAATAATGCTCAGTCAATTCTTTTATTCCTGCCCATCCTAAATTCCAATATAGGCTTATTAGGTTGCCTGTATACCGGTCGATTAAACTCCAACCTCCTTCCCATCCTCAGAGCATGTGTTCCAAGTCCTAACAAATCAGTGCCCCCTGGTGTACTGGTCGCACCGAGAGAGGAGTGCTCCTGGCTGGGGTGATACAATCGTATTGTATGATTATTTTAAAAATAATTTCTATTCGTTTTCGATTTGAAAAGTGATTATACGAAAAAAATCGCAAAATATGAAAAATTGTAAAAAAAATCCGAAAAAATTGTAAAAAGAGCCGAAACGTGAGCCTAGCCTCGAATTATGGGAAAGAAATTAAACAAACGCAAGCGGCGTTTTGCGCCATTTGCTGTTGCTTCGAGGCTCGGCTTGCAAATGTATTCTCGCCATTTTAAGTATGAAAAAATTCACAGTGCTAGACATTTTTTGAGATATTTGATTATTTTAAATAAGTTCTGCTAATATTTTCGCTTACTCCTAAAGTATAATCGTTTTTTTTCCTTCCTCTAACATTCGTAAATATATAAATTATTATATCTTTCTTTTAAACCATCTTCTTGTTTTGGAGCCAAGTACCCACGGAATCGAGCATCCAGCGATCTTATCAGAAATAAACTTTTTTTATTTTTGTGGGCCTTACTGGGTGCTTCCCTTACTTTACAACACACAAAATTCTTATAACAAATACCTTATACAAGGTTCAGAATAGATATTTCGTTATGTTTTTATATTCGTATTTCAGCAGGCATTAGAGATTGTGATTTAGTTGAAGTTGTTATTACTATACTCAAGGGGAGTTTAATATTAATACTATTCAAGTTAAAGAAAAGGAGGAACGAGTAAAAAAAGAAATTACTTAGTTCGAACACTATTAAAATTTATTTAAAAAAATGTATAAAGAAGGGTTAGTCTTAATCTAGGCTTAATAATAGTCTTAAATTATAATTCTTATAACGGCGAGAGCGTCTTGGTAGGAAGATCCTCGGCGCCGCTCCAAGGGGGAGAGCAGGAAGTTTCTAGGCGGAGGCGAGACTGTAACTCCTGCTAGGGCAGCTCCCTGGTCGGAAGCGCCTCAGCGCCGCTCCAAGGGGGAGAGCAGGAAGTTTCTCGGCGGAGGCGAGACGGTAACTTCTGCTAGGGCAGTTTCCTGGTCGGCAGAGCCTCGGCGCCGCTCCAAGGGGGAGAGCAGGATGATGACTCCCAAGATGATGACTGTCGAGTGCTGACTGGGAACTGTTAACTGTTGAGGCGAGATGAGAACTGCCGAGAGGGCAGCTTCCTCGGCGACCGCCCCAAGGGGGGGGGGGGGGGGGGCGAGATGATGACTGTCGGGTGCCAAAAAATCAACTGTTGAGGTGAGATGAGAACTGCTGAGAGGACAGCTTCCTAGGTGGAAGCGCCTCGGCGACCGCCGCACGGGGCGGCGAGATGATCACTCTCCAGTGCCAAAAAATCCACTCTTGGTTGCGGAATCTGTCTTCAGTTGCGCAATCCGGCGACCGTAGCGCGCCTGTCGTGGGGTGCTGGAACTAAAGTGGTTCCGCTTTACACCACTTTGGTGCGTTGTCTGAGTCCGTGGCGCTGGCATCGCCATCCTCACCGCTAGAGTTATTATTATTTTGAAATATGTTAAAATGACATTTGTACAAAAGACCTTCAAACAATTACAATAAAGTCTAGCCTTGGGCGAAGGTTTTTATTGCCGGGTCGCTAGCTTAATGTGTATTTCTAAGTTGGCTTTCTAATTTTTTATTGCGGGACCGGCGAAACTATTCAGTAAATATTTAAGGTCTAATAATATCCGAACTGCTGCCTCCATCTGCGTGTGAAACTACGGAGACAAATGCTGGCGCACGTGTTTACTTTGGTCTTTCTGTGAATTCAAGTCATGTATATACCTAGGGACATATCAAAGTATTTTAGTTTTATTTCCCACAAGATAAATTTTACCCATGATGAAGTTACCCCCCAAGCAGAAGTAAGTAGGAACTATATTTTTATGTTTAGAATCTTTCCGTTGGTAGTTCCATGTTAAAATACAAAATGGCCACTTTATTATGTCAATAGAACTGTCAAATTGCGATTGCCAATCGTTATTTGCGAATATTCATCACACATAAACATTCAGTGCGATAAAAAAACTATATAAAACAGAAAATCGATATAATAAACATTATTGAAATGGGTACCGCCGCGGAGCCGTTGACTCTTGCAAGAGACATCAAACGATCGATCGAGCTTCTTGAAAAACTTCAGCAAAGCGGAGAGGTTCCAGCTACGAAATTAGCGGCCTTGCAGAAGGTTTTGCAGAGCGATTTCCTGAACGCAGTCAGAGAAGTGTACGAGCATGTCTACGAGACGGTCGATATTCAAGGATCGGCCGATATCCGAGCGTCAGCGACCGCCAAAGCCACGGTTGCTGCTTTTGCAGCCTCGGAAGGACACGCTCATCCCAGAGTCGTAGAACTCCCCAAAACCGAAGAAGGTCTCGGCTTCAACGTCATGGGGGGCAAGGAACAGAATAGCCCTATCTATATATCCCGCATAATACCCGGAGGAGTGGCAGATAGACACGGAGGACTTAAACGAGGCGATCAGTTGCTGTCTGTCAATGGAGTATCTGTAGAAGGAGAAAATCACGAAAGAGCGGTGGAACTGTTGAAGCAGGCGGCAGGATCTGTTAAGCTGGTGGTGCGCTACACTCCAAAGGTCTTGGAAGAGATGGAAATGAGGTTCGACAAACAGCGTGCGGCGCGCAGGCGACATAATTATCAGTAAATCATTCTGTCATGGAAATATCACCACTTTTTTTACTATAAAAATGATTTATGCCTTTTATTAGTATCATTGGGCGTATCACACCTGTGCAGGAGATTTTTTTATGAGAACTTTCCGTTGCTTATTGATCTGATCACCAAAGAATTGATGTCGTCTGCAGAATGAAATGTCTAAAATTATATGTGGTTATTATATTAATACTAGCAGAAGACCCCGGCTTTGCCCGGGCTCTTTGCAGAGTTTTTATAAATTTCATATAGACAGTGACCTTCCTCTTGTTTGCAAAGTGTGCAAAATTTCATCAGTCTCGGAATAAACCTGTAGATTTGTATAAAAAAAAAACAAAGCCACACCTCCCGCCCACCACAGGACACAGACACTCTTCTTTATATAAAAAAGAAGATTGGTAAATGGTTTAGTGGCAATTGTTTTTAAATTACCTTCTTTAGCACACTTTGGTTATGCTTGAATGGGTTTGCTGATCGACGCTGCTGTGATCTATCGGTGGCTATCCTCCGATGGGCGTATGCAGATGTCTATATGATGCATGAAGTACACAGTGTCAAATTGCGCTACTTGATGCTTGATGCGCTGCTTGAAAATTGATGGGTTAGATTGTGTTGTAAAGATTAATTGATGGACGGAATGCAATACGCCCATAGCACACTCTTGATGGAGTGGAGATAAAATTGTTTAAATAAAAAGTTTATTATTATTGTCCATCATAAATTTATTTATAAAACATAATATATTTAAGACGGGTTGTTTCAGAGAATTTGAAATTTAATCTTCAAGTTCTGTGAAAGGTTTTTTCAAGTTCTGTTATTATTTCAGTTCATACAGTTCAGCCTATCATGATATTGATGAATTGTTCAAATTGGTTCCATGATATCTCATCAAAATCACAATTCAACACACCTTCAAGTGAGATAGAGTCATCAAAGTGATGAAACAAAAACTAGGTTAAATAGTTACCTATCATCACTTTTTGTAGGTGTGTTGAATTGTCATTTTGATGATATCCGGTCACCGTTCAAATTCTCTGAAACGGTTGTTTCATCCTTAATGTATTTATGTGACTTGTGGAAAGAAAGTATTTTAAGTTTATTTTTTATTCCATTACCAATAATTATTTAAAATTCAATAGCATTATATTTTTAAGTTGTTTACTTAGCCTAAACGGGTCAAAGAATTATTCAAAAATGTTAAGCAAATAATTATTTAAACATGTTAAGCAAAAAGTTACTTGAATTCTAAGCGCATGGAAATACTTTTTAAACTTCATGCTTTTGATAATTAATGATACTTACTAGATTAATTAATTTAATACATATAATATATTATTCCGGGGTTTAGTGCTAGAAGTGCCTATGTCAAATGTTGGTAATTTGATGTAGGTATCAGGAAGTACTCTAAAATCCCTTGTTTCAATGCTAGGAATATGAACACCTATATCTAGTACTTGAGTTTAACTTCTTGATCGCTAATGCTAAATTTTCATATTGCACCAGCTGATTCTATTTCCGTAATAACTTACTCGGTTTTTGCAAAATTATGTTTTTGATGAGATGATTTTTTGATAGTATTTTTAAGGATACGCTGGTGAACAAGACGTTAATGGAATTGTGGCTTATCTAATGTAATGCCGGGTTCACACAAGGTCTGGACAATACTGTCATGACCCAGCTCTGGACCCATCGTCCTATTGTGAACAGTAGCTTGGAGGACAGAACAATGAGCCAAGACATTGTTCCAGAGATAGACGGGCAAGTTACCTCCGCAGGATAGTGTCTTATCCCCACCAGTGCCCATCCGCAGCCACAACAAGACAGTAGGACAATAGCCAGTCGCTCCGCGCGTACCTTACCCGCTCAGGTCTCGTATTTCAGCTTAAAAATGTCACGTAAATGGACCAATACATTACTTCATGGTATAAAAGATATAAGAGACTCGGTATATTAGAGAAAATATAATATTTTTCGCGAACTCGCTCATAACTTGCGTCTTCATGTATCTATTTTCGCAGCATTCCGCATTTGTACTACCGTTTAATTATTGTATTATCCCACTGTCCTGTTTTGCAAGGTCGAGGCTGTTTACGGAGCTGAGACAAGACAGAATTGTATTGTCTACTGTATTGTCCTCGTGTGAACTCGGCATTAGTCAAAAAAAATTTATGCCAAGAAATCGATAAACAATCTCCATTCCTGAGCGATTCACAAATTTGACTTTTGCACTTCTAGCATTTAGGCCCATTTAAATAATTCTTATATAATATTATTTATTACTTATAACTTTTTAGATATTTTATTTATTATCGTAATATGAGATTTACTATTGTTGAATTATTATGTTAACCTTATTTACGCGGCTGTCACATATGTGTGATCCATCAGCAGCTATCTCCATACGCGAATTGCATAATAATTATGTAATCCATGGAGTCTCATTAAAACACATTACATTGTGTCAAAAAGTGGCGCGTGAAGGGATAGACTGCGTTGCCAGCATTGTGAAGGTTAAAAATAAAAGAAGGTTTAATCCTTGCTAGACATTAAATATCTTGCGTTAAAAAAAGTGTCGGTTCTGTATTAATAGCTATAAAATATGATTCTATTAGTGTTATTTGGATTTAAATATTTATAGACTTACCAATAAGGAATATATGGTTATTATTATTTATTCACCAAAAACTTTCTCACTATTGACTTCTTAATTGCGCCAATGGTGTTTCCATCGGAATCAATAAAATTGTATCCGTTGACCGCTGGTATATCCAATTGGTAATCTGATAAATATACTTTCTGGTTGGAGGATTTTTACCCTCAGCCCACTACAGAGGTATTAGGTCGCGGGAGTTCGGTGTCCCAAAGGTTAAACGTTATGAAAAGAGCAATATTGTCTTCAAAAAGAAAATATTTTATGAATTTTTTTAACGAGTGGACTGCTGATGGGTCTCCGGAAAACATGTGAGCATTCTAATATTATCCTTGTCAGAATAATTTGCGATGCGATTTTGACATTAATGCTTCGAAAAATGTATGAAAAACAAAGTCGGCATCGTTTGGGCTAATAAAACTTTAGCTTCCACTTTTGATTTTTATGAATGGCGCCTCTCTGAAGGCTAAAAAAGTATTTTTCTGTTTTATGCTCTGGCCTTCAACAGGCTAATGCATTGTTGAACCATGAAATATATTTATAGGCAGCACCAATATAATATCTCATTTTGTTTTATTAGCTAAATAAAGTATTTAATGTTTTATGATTGTTTTATTCTAAACTTTATTGATGTTGCTGCCTCATATTGATTGCCCCTAAGGATGCTTATAAACAGGACAAAATTTTTCGCAAGCCGAGCCACGAATTACGGGAAAGGAACATAGCAATCACAAGTGCCGTTTGCGGTTGCTTCGTTCCTTTCCCATTATAGGTGGCTTGACTTGCAGAAATTTTGTCCTGTTCATACGTAGCATAAGATTGAGCGATTTTAACAAATCCCGTCCTACAGCTCCTTCCTTAACCTGCCTCACAACTCCGCCCAAATCGGGTAGCGAGTAGCAATAAAGTTCCCTGATTTACACAAAGAGGAGAGCTCTTGCGAGGTAAAACTCAAAAGTAAATAGACATGACTTATTTTTTAATCAACTGAACTTTCAGTCACATCACCTTTAGGTTTCATAAGAAAACGTCTGTATATATTTATTCTGATGTCCATCCTGTGCTGTACTGCCATAAACTAAACTAAACTCTGAAATACAATTTTACACCTCTCTCAAAAGCCTACGTGTGAAATTGAAGATTCAATATGCAGTGGTAATGCTATTTCCAAAAACAATGTTTTTAGTATTTTTTCTATTATCAAATATATTATTATGTCGAAGTGGGCTAAAATATTTTCTTGGTCAGTTCCATCAAGAAATGTTGATGTAATTTAAAAAATTTCAGTACACACTGTAAATTCTTACCGTAGAGGGATTTGAGGGGACTTAAGCTGTTTATGTAAACATTCTTGAATTGTGTCACTGTTTATAACTTTAGATCTGACCAGTAAATAACTAGGACCAAATACCCTATGATATTAAGGCGATGCACTACGTAGCAAAATAATGTGTTTTTGGTTTGAAGATTTGGTCGCCTAGAAATGTTTCAGATGCTTTAATTAAATACTGCGAGTAGAATACATCTTGGCCTTTAAAATAATCGAGTATTTTTTAGATAAGTCTTTTTATAAGCCCAGAAAAAAATAATGTATAAGGCCTATGAAAACTGCTTTAAATTTCAAAATCTCCTACTTACGAACCCATTTTCGGTTATGATTTTATTGTATAGTGTGGCAAATTAAGTTATTTATAAAATGATCGGAAAAAAATTAAATATTTATTCCTGAACATCCACAAAATAAAATAAAAGGCACTTTTTGGCCATGTTTTTTTCTTGCATAAATCAAAACAAGAGGATGGTGTTAAGCGGGAATTTAAACCTTATCGCCATCTACGTAAGGGGTGTTATTGATAGCGGCTCGATTTAAAATATTAGACGACGTAGTGCATCGCAATTAATAATACCTCCACCCTCTGACATTTCCTGTACATTCTGATAGCATCATGCTACATTATCGCCTCCCATGTGCCTCCTAGCGGTGTGAGTTATGCGACTTGATTTTTTCTCATGCATTGGATTTTATGTGAAATATATTCTTTGTTTTACGTTAATAAATTATAGAAATCAAAAAAAAAAATTAGATAACCGACATACAATCTTATTGTTTTTTTTGCTTATACATAAAACATATAAAAGCGGTTAATAATGCGAATGGTAGCAGAAGTCGGGGACCAAGTCAATCAAATATTTGAGTCGGGCCATGTCAAGATTCAGAATAACAGAAGAGTATGTATGAGATGATGAATGAATGTGAATGAGGAAAGAAGTGTGTGCCAAGACCGAGTTGTTGAGCAGTCCGTCCTCTCTGCCTACCCCTGCAACTGGCGTGATAGTTAGTTAATTAGTTTTTAGTAATAAATCTGTCTTTGATGGTTCAGAAAGATAATAATTGTGAGAAATTTTACAAAAAAAAAACTTTACATCTAAAATGTATTATGCATTTAATAATAAATTCAGAACATCAACGATGATTTATTATTTAAACATGCTACATGGAACTATCAATACTCCGGGCAGATCCACTCTATCAAATCTCTTTGTATGAACAATTTATAGCTAGTTCGCTTGAAAATAAAACCCAAGTCGACTCAACATAATATACAGACTTCGTAAAAGCTTTTCACAAAGTTAACCACAAAAATTCTCCTTAATAAACTTAGAAAAATTGGAATAGAGGATGAACTATTGGAATAGATAAAGAGCTACTTAACTAATAGAATTCTTCAAGTAAAAACAACTCTAAATTATCACACAAATTCATGGCTACTGTGTTCCAATTAAGGGTCGCATTTAGGCCCAATACTTTTTTTACTTTTTATAAACGATATTCACTGTTATATACGATACGTCACTGTTTTCGATAATAGTGTTGAAGCAATAATTATTAAATAATAATAATTGAATGGTAATAATTCTTCTATCTGATCCCCTCACTTCAAAATTTACTCTGACTCCATTGAAAAAAATCAGCTTAAATTCCTAAGAATCATTTAACTATAAACTCGGTCTACCAATTGAAACAAACTACAATCACTTGATGAAAGAACTAAACTTATTTAAACTCTCAGATAGAAGACTCGTTTCCGACTTGGTTTTTATTTATAATATTGTAAATGATATTATAGACAGACCTGATTTATTAAGTCTAATTACCTTCCATATACCTATAAGAACTAATCGATCAAAAAAACTTTTTAATTGCATCAAAAATATCAGGACATCTTTCGATTCTAGACCTTTGTCATTTAGATACACGCTTATACCTAGATTGCATGCAGAGATAGTTGATTTATGGCATGCAGTTGGCAATGTTTTCTCAGAAGTAGTAGATGTGTTGAACTACACGGAATATAGTTATAAGAAGGCTATAATAACATACCTCAAACACAATAATCAATGTCAGGAATGATAATATTCTTGTGCATGGCTCCTTGATATCTTATAGTGTTAACCAACTTAAAAATAATTATTTCTTATTTATAAATATCATTGAATCGCTGACAGCCCTGAATTGTTAATGCCAAGTTGCGATGCCTACTCAGCTATTCCAAGTACAATTACTTTTGTGGGTAACAATAACTCACCCCACCTCACCTCATACTTCGACTTATGACAGGTCTTATACAAACCTAGAATAAAGTAGTTCAACTATTGTTACACTGGTATATATTTCTTTTGAATTATGCATTGTCTTACTGCACTTATAATAATAACTGCATCACTTGCAATAGTGTTTTTGTTTACACATAATTGTTCTTTAATTTATTGCTATTATTATCATGTTTACCACTGTACGCTTGTAATATTAGAAATTATTGTCTGACTGAAGAAAGACCATTAAGTGAATTCATTCCGACTTTATCCATATTATCGTATATATATTTATTATTTTTGTTTTACCATTTGTATAAGGATATATGTACAACATTGTACAATTGTTTTTATATTTTATTTTATATGTTTTTTTCTTATTTATGTTACCACCATAATATGGGCATTTGCCTAATTTGGGGTGGTTTGGGGTATTAATAAAAAAATCGATTATCACTGTATTGTAAAAGCGTTATGAATAAATAAATAAATACTCAATTTTTTATAATTATATTTTTTGGCATCCTGAAAAACAAATTGGAGTGTTTTTGATGTTTTTAATTATTACATTCATAAACTGCACTTACAGAACCTTCTTTTTGGAACATTTTAACATATTTTTTTAATCAAGATTGAAATAAATTTAATTTACCGCCTTTGAAAGGAATATCGTAGCATAAATAAACCACTCACGTCTTATTCAATATGTTACATTAGCGCCTCTAGCGGCAAGAGTTGCTGATATCGCCACAATTTCACAGCATTTGGACGTATTATTAATATAATGAGCCAACGTGTGAACGCCGTCGCTAACTTTAGGGCCAACATTGCCGCCAATCCTCTTGGCCAATTCACGAATCATACATTGGGCCAGCGCGTTGGCACAATGCATTTGGCGAACGTGTACTATGCCCATTTTAGTTATAGGATAATAATTTGATAGGATACTCGCCTGTGAAATAAATTTTAAATAAACAAAATAAATAAATATTTGTATCTGTTCAACAACGCCCCGCATCAAAGTGACGTCTGGGGGTACTTAATTACCTTTGCCAAACTTAACAACTTCGAAGTGCTTTCGTTTTCTGTTTTCGTCGAATAATTACATTTCCTGAAGTTGGCACCCCTGAAATGTTCGGCCGCTCGGCTGACGTGTTAACTTGTACAATATTTTCTATACTTGTATCTGTCAATTCATAGTTCCAAATAATATCCACGTTCCCTCGAGGATGAATTCCTTCAGGCGCGACAAAAAGGAGGAGGAAGAAGGCGGTGGCAATCCCTTCCAAAACATCGAGAAGACCAGCGTTCTGCAGGAAGCTAGATACTTCAACGAGACGCCTGTCAATCACAGAAAATGTACCCTGATCCTGACGAAAATACTGTACCTCATCAACCAGGGCGAAGTCCTCAGCACTCAGGAGGCTACCGAGGTCTTCTTCGCAATGACCAAGCTGTTCCAGAGCAAGGACGTGATACTGAGAAGGATGGTTTACCTCGGAATCAAGGAGTTGAGTTCGATTGCGGATGATGTCATCATAGTCACCTCTTCGCTGACGAAAGACATGACCGGGCACGAAGATCTGTACAGGGCCGCGGCCATAAGGGCCCTGTGCAGCATCACAGACAGTACCATGATGCAGAGTATCGAGAGATACATGAAGCAAGCCATTGTTGACCGGAATCCGGCGGTGAGCAGCGCGGCGCTTGTTTCGGCTTTGCACCTTACTTCCACGTCAAATGATCTCGTCAGACGATGGGCAAATGAAGCTCAGGTAGGATTAACTATATTATGAACATAATGACTACATTTAATAACCCATATAACTTCAACAGTATCACTAATTAGGTAAATATCACAATGTGAAATGTTACCCACACAATGACATGGTAGGTATCAATTTTGATTGGTATAATTTAATTTTGTGTACATTTCGCGTATTATTTTACTAGTTTGTTGTATAATTTACTTTTAGAAGTAACTTTTATGTGTAAAACAGAACATGCAATTACATTCTCACAAGAATTATTGACATTATCACTGTAGATTAGATATTTGCTTTATGCAATAGCAATTACATCTATCAGCTAAAGTGTCTTCCAGGCCTAACAGCCAAATATGTTGGTTTCTATAATTTCAAACTACTGGAAATATGTCTGAGCAAAGAGTTTTTGTTGACATTGATGTAAGTAATTGTTTAAAATTACAGTAGCTCCATTACCTGTCAAAATGGGTGTTGGTTGATCAATACATCATTCAATGATATCTTCAAGTCAGGTATTGCAACTAGAGTTGACCCCAATACAGTAGGTACTCGTGCAGATGCATAGATAGCATACACCATGTTTCAATCTTGTTATTCAACCTGGGAAAGAAAGTTCCAGTGAAATTAAATAAAAGAAGAGTCAGACCTTCGGACTGCTAGTCGAGAGCCCTTACCCCTCGACGATTTAGGCCGTCATATATATGCAAAAATATGCACGTTTGCATCAGGTCTAACTATGAAAACTATAATGTTGCTGTATTGTAGTGTCCTCGTTTCAAAGTAATAACAGAAAGTTAAATACTGCAATGTACTTCTAAAACAATAGGTAGGTCTGCTGTCTTTATGTGAAACATGTCATCCAACATGGCCAAAAAGCAACACTTGATAATGACAGCTCTTATCTGTATATCTTTATTCTTTATGGCTGTCGAAGTAAGCTCTTTAGGCAATTAAAGTTAATTGAAAGATAGTTTAAAAAATCAGCCTGTACCAAGTTTTTTTTACTATAATACATCTATTTTCAATTTTTGCCAGCTATCAGCCAATTTCAAAGGATTTTTTTCTTTGTTTGACTGAGGATTGAATCTTCCTCCCCAGGGACTGGCTCTTAAACTGGTGTGAACTTTGAAAGTGTCTTTAAAACATAAATAAAAACAACTTAAATTGTTTGACTGAGGATTGAGTTTTCCTCCCCTGGGAACAGACTACCGTGCTAACAACTGCGCCAAATCCCGATTGGGTAGTACTGATATTTATTTCGTATACTAACTGCTTTAATGTCATCCAATTTTAGGGAAATGCATATATGTCCGCGTGTATGTGCGTGATTGCCACCAAAAGCTGAATGCAATATTATCGACAGCAAGTCTATGTGTCGAGTTTCAGCTCAATTGGATTTCGGCAAGTGGGCTAATTTCCACTTCCAACATTTGCATTGATTCATTCATTCACAATAGCAAAGTCGAAATTCAAATAAATGTATTTATTTTATTGTGATCTATTAGGACAGGTTGTTGCACAAAATTTGAACAATTCATCAAATTTCAAAGCTAAAATTCAAGTTCTATGAAGGTTCTATTCAAGTTCTGTTTTCATTTCAGTTATGTGAAAACAACTGTGCAATAATGAAATAATAACAAAACTTGAATAGAACCTTTACAGAGCTTGAAAATTCACGTTGAAAATTTGATGAATTGTACAAATTATATGAAATAACCCGTCCTTAGTGTTCAAGTATACTAACTATGAGTAATTAACTAATTCAAGTATAGTAACTATGATTGCGGTTAAGTTTTACTTTATTTTTAACTTTGGTTTTACACTGAAAATATCAATTTTTTTAAAAGAAAGACAATCATTCCTGGGTTACGTATAACCCTATTATATTTGAATTCCGACTACTTCCATCATTATAAGTGGAATATGTGACTTGTGCAATTATGGAGGACTTGAAGGCAGGGGATTAAACCCTAGAATTAAATACCTGGGTGGGAGAAAACTCGATGCATTTGTCCACTCGGATACTTAAATCAAATTGATAGATTAATAATAAAAACAGAAATTTATTAACAATGTGCTGCCATTTATCTTCTGGTTTCAACTGTCACAGCACATGTTCTAGGATTTTATTAGGTTAGGTTACGAGAGTTTGGCAAGTATCCGATACTCATGTTGTATACTCAACGCTCACTGTCCGTACACATCGCTACTGAAATCACAAGATGCATGTCGCCACCAATCATTGTTCTCGAAATTTCAAAACTAGAATGCCTTCATGACGTCATTCACAACAACCAGTGGCTGTAGCTGTCATTTTAATATCTTGTCATTCTTTGTTGACTGTTTTGTTTCTAGCATCGATCTAAGCACAAGCATTGTTACAAAATGTCTTAAACAAGTAACGCCATGTTTAAAATCCCAATGACTGGTCGCGGGAAATGCAATTACAAAATGTCGGCAACATGTGTCTGTAGGCGAACCTACATACATACATAATGAGTTGACTTATTTCTATAGAATGTCTTAATGATTAAGTAAATCTAGCAGCAGACTCCAAGACTTTGTTACTCATAAAGATGAAACTGTTTTCAACCTTCTTAGGATAGTTAATGTTAACACTTTATACTTAAAAACAATATGCTAAATTGTAAAGCCCTAGTTGGGATTAAATATGCCTGACCTCAAACTCCACTATTATTTATAGAAAGATAGTAAATGAGGTGGCTTGTACTCTGAATGATAATAAGAGCGACATTCGCACAAATTACTTACGCCAATTCCAGAGGGAAGACGTCCCTGGCAAAGCTAAGGAAAGCATCTGATAGGCTGGGCCTGCTATGAATGGAGGCCGCTGAAGTAGCACACGAAAGGGATGCCAAGAGGCGTCAAAGCGATGGGCCCTGATCCGAATAGGAAATGGGGCAGAAAATTTTGATATCGCCCTGTTCCCATAGATCAAAGAAACGCTAGATATGGCATTAAAGGTGAGGGGAAGAAATAAAACAGTTGGGTGATCGTGGTTGTCTACCTTTCAATGATTTGTGAAAAAATGTACCGACAACTGGCATTGCAGTTAAAGTGTTTTAGACTTCGATAATGAAATCTGCATACAAACAGCCGAACCTTTTTACAATGGTGCGCGAATTCCTCGCCGTCCTTAGCCGTAACTAAAAATCCCAGGTCTCGTGAAAAATGTTTTACTTTTTTATATAAACTGAATATTTTGTAGGAGTAAATAGTTTTTCCTTTTGCAGTTGTCGCATAATTTACTCACCGCAGTAAATTATCATTTTGTATTTTGCGTCTTGCTGCTTCCTTTTTTATACAATTTAATATAACAGATTTAACATTGCTGTTATAAAATCTATTCATATTAAACTAATTAAAAAGCTTACTTGTGGGATGTAATGCGATATTAGTGATTACTGTCTTTACATAGTTTTAATGCATAGGACACCCCATAATTGTCGAGTTATTTTGCAAAATTTTCTGATGTGGAGAAAACAGTGTCACATGGTTGCCTTCAGTTCGCCGAATTGGTACTCAAATTTGGCTTTGGGGCAGGTGTACATATTTATATTTCAGTGCCTTTGCACAAGTCACTAATATTTAAAGTACCATACTATGACCATTAACTGAGTATTTTGATAGGTCCAATATGTGAGAACTGTCAATAACAGACGTTGTGGGTTCAATTCCCTTCTCAGCTAAGTTCTCCATCGTTACTTATAATGAGAGTTTATCGAATATTGTCAGGTTATTTGTTACCAGGGAATATTGGTCTATAAAAAAAAAATAGCCATGATAATGGGCATTTGATTTGTACAGTGAAAAATGTGTGCTGAATATTTTTACGTTGTTATAATTACAGGAGGCCCTGAACTCGGACAACATCATGGTGCAATACCACGCACTGGGTGTGCTCTATCACGTGCGTCGTTCTGACCGTCTGGCCGTCACCAAGTTGGTGGGGAAACTGACACACGCCAGCCTGCGCTCTCCCTATGCCCTTTGCATGTTGATTCGGATGGCGTGCGAACTGATCGAGGAGGAAGATAATTATGGTATGCATTACAATTGTTTTTTTTTTTGTGAATACCGCATAAGTTATAATTAACTGGAACTAGCGGGACTATGGCATCCTCCAATGGAGATATTGCAAGGCTGATTGGAGTGAAAAGGGGAAGTAGACAGAATAGGGGTTGGGAAGTTGTTGGTTGTTCAGATTTGGCCACTAAACACGGCTATTGGATTTCGATTCTGATTGATGGTCATTCACCAAGACGAGACTGAGAATATCTTACTACTGTGGAATGTTAATTCAAAATATTGGATAATTTATACAGCACCGTTTTCACCAAAAGCTTACTATTATATTAGTAACTAGCTAAAGTCCCCGGGCTTTACTCGGAGATTTTTTGAAATCTAATAGTACGACAGTGACCGTACTCTTATTTTGAATGTCAAGTGTGCGAAATATTATCAGTCTCTAAATAAAATATTTGATTTCTTTACAAATAAAATACACACCCTCCGCCTGGTTTTCATCACAGACACTCTTCTTTAAATAAATAGATTATTAAAAAGCAATATAAGACGCAAGCGGCCTCCGTGGTCGAGGGGTAAGACTCTCGATTCGCATGCTGGAGGTCACAGGTTCAAATCCCAGAATGCGCAAGTAAATTTTATTTGATTGATTTTTCACAAATTACTCATTTAAAATAATATATAGTATATTTGCAACACGTTCCAGAGTCGAAGATACTCTTAGTATTGCCCTGGTGTAAGACCACCATTCAGAATTGAAGCGTTGCTTAAAATGGCTTTGGCCGTGTTTGGTGACCAGATCTGAATAGCCAGGTACTTCCCCACCTTTCTCTTCCCCATATACTTCCCCTCACAACATCCCCAAGGGATGCCGTAGTCTCAATGGCTCCAGACGGTTGCGAGCAGTTTAAAAAGCTGCCTGCAGTGATTGCAGAACTAAACCTTGCCTCTATAGCTCAGTGATTAGAATAGATGATAGGATAGGAGGAAGGTTTTGGACATGGAAATATTTTATCTTGTGTGATTTTATAATAAGTTCAATTTAATAATAAATATTCTTCTAACATTTATATTATAATATTAAGCCATTTTGTTTTTCACATTATTATAAATGATTTACAATTTGAACCCTTTGCAATACAAATTGTTTTTCTGGCATTGAATAGTGTTCATTGAAATAAGACAGATATAAACAAATTATTTAGTTTATGTACATTAGATTCTTACAGTAACGGACGGTATCAAATAAACAAAACCTTCTGACACCGTAGTCCTCTCCCTGTTTGTCTATTGATATCTCTTCCTCACGAAATTATCTTTTCTTTGGTGTATTCGACCAATATGTAAACAAATATTATTTCGGTATTCATACACATGTACTAATTTTACCAAAACTAAACTTTGTACATAGGTGAGACAATCTTCCACTTATGGGAGGATTTGATACGATTATTTACTTTTCAGGAGGACCCGTCAACACGCAGCTGTTTGAGTTCATCGAATCGTGTCTCCGCCACAAGTCCGACATGGTCATATACGAGGCAGCACACGCCCTCGTCAACCTCAAGAGGAACACATCCCGCGAGCTGGCACCTGCTGTTAGCGTCCTCCAGCTGTTCTGCGGCTCCCCCAAACCCACTCTGCGCTTCGCAGCCGTCCGCACCCTCAACAAGGTAGCCATGACTCACCCCGCCGTAGTCACCGCCTGCAACCTCGACCTGGAAAACCTTATCACCGACTCCAACAGATCCATCGCCACTCTCGCCATCACCACGCTCCTCAAAACAGGCGCCGAAAGTTCCGTAGATCGACTCATGAAACAAATCGCGACGTTCGTCTCGGAGATCTCCGACGAATTCAAAATCGTCGTCGTCCAAGCAATCACTCTATTGTGCCTTAAATTCCCGCGGAAACATTCCGTTCTGATGAGTTTCCTGTCGGGAATGCTGCGGGATGAAGGCGGTCTCGAGTACAAAGCGTCCATCGTCGACACCATCATAACAATCATTGAAGAAAACAGCGAGGCTAAAGAAACAGGTCTAGCACATCTGTGCGAGTTTATTGAGGATTGCGAACACACTTCCCTGGCCGTGAGGATCCTGCATCTGCTGGGAAAGGAAGGACCGCGTACAAAGCAGCCTTCTAGGTATATAAGGTTCATCTATAACCGAGTTATCTTGGAGAATGCCACGGTTCGCGCTGCAGCCGTTGCCGCCATGTCTCAGTTTGGAGCGGCTTGCCCAGATTTGCTACCGAACATAAGAGTGCTGCTAGCGCGTTGTCAAATGGACACTGATGACGAGGTTAGAGATCGTGCCACCTATTACAGCAGTATCCTGGAGCATGAAGACAAGTCTCTGATTAATAATTATATTGTGGAGATTCCACAGTTATCTATACCCGCCTTGGAGCGAGCGCTGAAGGAACACATAACAAATGATATTAACATCCCATTCGATTTGAAGACCGTTCCCATTGCAACTCCCAAATCCCTGGCGGAAGAAGCCCAGCATAAGAACTCCATCGAGGGAATGGTGATCACCTCTAATAACCTGCCCAAGCCCCAACAGGTATCCAAAGAAGAAGCTTATGCGGAGAAACTTAACTCCATACCCGGCATCGCAACCTGCGGAGTCTTATTCAAGACTTCCGAACCGGTACATTTGACCGAATCAGAAACAGAGTACACCGTCAAATGCATAAAACACATCTACGCCCAGCACCTGATCCTGCAATTCGACTGCATGAACACAATGAGCGACCAGCTATTGGAGAATGTTCAAGTTCGTCTCGATATTCCTGAAGGATACAGGCTATTGAGAGAAGTATCCTGCGAGAAGCTGCCATACAATCAAAAGGGAACTGTCTTCTCTATTTTGCAATTCCCCGAAGATCTAGGATCAAGTGTCGGCTCGTTTGGCGTCACCCTGAAGTTTGTAGTTAAGGATTGTGACCCGACCACAGGGGTGCCAGATTCCGAAGAAGGTTACTCGGACGAATACATGGTGGAGGATTTGGAAGTCGTGTTGAGCGATCAGATTCAAAGAGTCAAGAAAGTGAACTTCAACGCCGTCTGGGAAAACTCCAACGCAGAAGGTTACGTAGAGGTGGAAGATACTTACGCTCTGACGACCGTGCCCACGTTGCAAGAAGCCGTTAAGAATATCTTGACATTCCTGGGTTTGATGCCTGCCGAGGGTTCGGAGCGAGTGTCGGACGGGGCCTCAGTCCACACGTTGCTGTGCGCCGGCTTCTTCCGTGGCAATTTGGACATCCTGGTGCGAGCCCGGCTGGCGCTCAGTGACGGGGTGACCATGCAACTGACCACACGCTCCCCGAACCCCGATGTCGCCGAGTTAATAACATCTGCCATAGGTTAAAACTATCAATTCACCTAGTCTATTAAGATGGGATACTATATTACGTCAACGATTTTTTTAATACCGTTGTTGAATTGTTGAAAATGCAATCATTAAAGGAATTGAAACCTTAATGGATTTCAAATATATCTATTTATTATCTATTGAAACAAACATTGTGAACTCGGTAATGCATAGTAAACTTCAGGTTGACACGCTTAAATTACTATGCAGTTTTGGTACGGTAAATTTACATCATAAGTGAAGCAACTTTTCGGCTGTCCAATTTCAAAACCTATTAAGTGCTATCAGGAAAAAAGAATGTTCAAGAGTGGCGTACATTCACTTTTTTTTTAAATTATTATTTAACCTTATCCTTACGCATTTATCCTTATATGAATTGATTTCGAACAAAATTTCAACAGCAGTTAATGAACCTAATGACTATAGAAAAGCAAACACATGGGATTTGAAAAAATTGTCCCTAGGTTTAGCTAGGGTTTGAATTTGGGCAGCCAGCCGTTTCTTTGCAAACGCAAAATGCCACTTGATGTGTCGTGCATAGTGTCGCTTGGGCGATATTAAGGAATCGTTGACTGTATTAAACAATATGAATATTATATCTGTATTAAGTATGCGTGTGTGTGCGGAAGGGAAGCGGTCTTTAAGATATTTTTTATATATTATCACCGGGTGCGAATGCTAAATTTTGATTTCCATATGTTTATTTTACGTTGAGAGACTACTACTGTTATGTTCTTAAGATGAAGCAGGCATTTATGTGTGTACAGTAAACAGTCAAATTGTTTAATCTGAAACATCTTTTCTTTTTAACTGTTATTATTACATATTGATAGCCCATCATCTTTTCTCTGCTAACTGGAGCCAGTGAGACTATGGCATCACCAATTGGGGTATATCGTGAGGCTGAAGGGTACGGGGAGGGGAAGGAGATGGGAAAGTACCGGGCTATTCAGATCCGGTCACCAAACATGGCTAAAGCTATTTTCAAGCAATGTTTTGATTCTGAATGGTGGTCTTTCACCATGGCGATACTGAAAGCTCTTCCTTTCCCAGTAAATTCCTTTGATGATAGCCCTTTAACCCTACTAAGAATAGAAGAACCTAAGAATTACTTTACAAAATAGGTTCTTAGTTTGGGTTTTATTAAGAAAGAAAAAAAATAATACCTGAAGGTAAAAACCGCATATCACCTGAAGGTGGATCATTAGGGTCCCCCAAATATCGCGGAGTGATAATATTCCTTTTGCCCTTTCCAGTAAGACTCGAATATTAGTTACTATTTTTTTTATACTGTTTTACCGGACATCACCCGTCCTTCATCCAGCCAGCAGTCAAGTCAATCATTAAGTAATGCATAACGGTAAAAGAGAGAGTACAAAATCCAGCGTGACTCAAACTAGAGATGAGTAGGTTCTGAGTTAAGCTGGAATGCTTCCTTTTAAAAGAACTCGAGTGCGTCCGGGTTCTGAGTTCTTGGGTATGAACTGTATGATGCATGGTTCCAAGCCCCAAACTTTGTCCCAGTACCGGACCAGGACCTGGCACCAGTGCAGGTTACCTGTCACCACTCACCGAAAATTGGCGCGAGTGAGACGAATGCGGGGGGACCTGGGTGCCAGGAAGCACCGCTACCGAGCGCTGGGTACATACGAAGAGGCATTCAGGTCCGAGTTCTCTGAGAGTAGTTGATTTGAAAAAAGGAGTAGGAGTGGAATCCGCTTCCCACAAAGGACTCGGGTTCAAGAACTCATTCCAGCTGAACCTGCACACTGCTAACTCAAACACCTATTATATTTCAGCTCTTTCCAATAAAATTAACTTTTTATTTGAGGAAGAGTAATTTTGTCAGAATTGAATAGAGATATACGGAATAATTTTCTTTTTATTGCAGATTATTACTGAATAGTGTCTAAGGATTAACTAATTTATAGAGCATGTGATTTTGATATCGCCCAAAACTCTTATTTGGGGAATGTTTATTATCCCCTTCAGTGCGAGAGGGTTAAATAAGTTCCCCAATATGATTTTCAACCCCCCAGGTAGCTGAGCCTTCTTCTCATAGGCAGGACCATTGAAAACAACTGGAGAGAAGTCATATTTATTTTTTATAAAAACTTTTTCACGAGAGGCGCTGAGGAAAATAATATTCCTCAGCATCTATATCATCCTTGGTGCGGGGGAGTTTTTAGGTAACCAGAGAGGACCTGGCTTACCCATATTGTAGAAAGAAGGAAACACATAGCTCGGCAAATCAACAACACAAGAATGAGTCGTGGGAAGTGAACTTTTCTAGTGACGAATGTCAACTATGTGTAAATGTTAGGTGTGCGTTTGGCGTATTTCTTAGAAGTGCACCTTTGTCGAAGAGATCAATGATGAAAGTTCCTCAAACACACCACAGATAAATGGTAAAAACAAAGGTTATTTTAAAAATAATATTTATTAAAATACCAAATGAATGACTTAATGACATAAAATAAAGACAATACAAAATACTTAAATGTAATCACACAGTGTGTCTGCATAACTATTTTTAACCTAAATTTAAAATTCATAACTTGTAACAAAATGTTCTTAAAGATGATTTGGAAATAACTTAACAGTTTAGTCATAAAAGATAACTAAGGACGGGTTGTTCGGAGAATTTAAACAATTCATCAAATTCCAGCATTCGTTTTCGGGTTTTGTGAAAGTTCTGTTGTAATATATTATTATAGGCTAGTTGCTTAACAGAACTTAAATAATAACAGAACTTGAAAAATAACTTTTAAATTTGAAGAATTGTTGAAATTCTCCGAAAAAACCCGTCCTTAGACTAGCCTAATAAAAAAATTCAACCCTTAATAATAATTACTAACCCTATGTACAAAAAAATACTTTTTGAAAACTTTCATTTCCTACACCGCTTTGATAGTCTGTGCATTTTTATCTGAGACGATTTACAAAAATACCAAGATCTTTGAAAGACCAGCAATACGAAGATAGACTCAAGAAACAAATATAATAAACATTAAAATAAAGAAGAAGAGAGAGGGGTGACTTGATTGAGATTTAAAAAATTTAATCTGGACATTGTAGTCCCGGCATCCAAGAAATCTTCTAAAAAAGAAAAAGTTTTTTGGACGAATGTAATGAATCTGGAAGGTACGGAATGCAGCATATTTGTAACATAAAATAATACATCGATGAATATAATTCATAATTTAAACAGTTTTACAAACATTCACGTTTCAATCTACATATAAAACATACGCCATGATTTCCTGAAAACGAGACTTATAACATTACCACGAAGCATAGTTAATATAAACAAAGGAGATATGCCAACTGTCGCCAAGCTACAACCAAAATTATTATTCAAGCAGGCAGCATTCCCCTGATTCGCTCATATCTGATTTCACAACACAAGTAATTGACAAAATGAAAAAGTTTTTGTTTTAAGGCGATGCACTACGTCGTGATATATTTTAAATTGAGCCGCTATCAATAACAACCCTTACGAAGATGGCGATAAGGTTTAAATTCCCGCTTAACACTATCCGCCTGTTTTGATTTATGCAAGAAAAAAACATGGCCAAAAAGTGCCTTTTATTTTATTCTGTGGATGTTCAGGCATAGATATTTAATTTTTTTTCAATCATTTTATAAATAACTTAATTTGCCACATTATACAATAAAATAATAACCGAAAATGGGTTCGTAAGTAGGAGATTTTGAACTTAAAGCAGTTTTCATAGGCCTTATACATTATTTTTTTCTGGGCTTATAAAAAGACTTATCTAAAAAAATACTTGATTATTTCAAAGGCCAAGATGTATTCTACTCGCAGTATTTAATTAAAGCATCTGAAACATTTCTAGGAGACCAAATTTTCAAACCAAAAACACATGATTTTGCATTACTACGTATGGCATCGCCTTAAACCACTTTATTTTATTATACACGTCGACCGGTTTCGGTTTATCTCAACCTTCTTCAGGAGATATATAAACTAAATTATAGTACAGAGGAATCTTATGAGGTAAACAAAAAACAGAAAGAGAAAACTTTCCTCTGTACTATAATTTAGTTTACATATTTATTGTCCTGAAGAAGGTTGAGATCAACCGAAACCGGTCGACGTATATAATAAAATAAAGTGGTTTAAAACAAAAAACTTTTTCATTTTGTATAATGTCAAGCCACAAAGTGTTTGCTTTCTTCGATAACAAGTAATTGAGTTGTTTTAAAATTTAAAATAAGGTACTTTCTTTCTTTCTATAAGAATTCTCTATATCCAATCGAGCTTCAAATTGTATTATATTAGTAGCATCGATGACATGTTGTGGAAGTTTGTTCCATGCTTCCACTACGCTATTTTTGTAAGGAAGTGTTTTCTAGAATTGGATGCAAAAGTTGTTTTATTAATTTAATTACGTAGATTTATATTTTTGTTGGTGGTGAAGAAGATTTCTTGGATGCCGGGACTATAATGTCCAGATTAAATTTTTTTAAATCTCAATCAAGTCACCCCTCTCTCTTCTTAAAAATGCACGGACTATCAAAGCGTTGTAGAAAATGAAAGTTGTGCATTGGTAGAAACAAAGGCGGAGCTGCGATTTTCAGTAGTATTGGTGATCGATGTTGGCGACACTTTTGCGTGCGATTTCGTGCTAATGGTTCGTGGCCCGTCTCTCTTGTATCTAGTACCATATGCTTCACTCCCTTGTAATTTTCAATGTGATCCTGCACAAGAATTCTGCCCAGAGCCAGAGAAACTATGGCATGTTGTGAAGCTGAAGAAGCAGGGAAGTACCTGGCTGTTCAGAGGTAGTCAACAAACATAACATGAAAGGCGGACGTACTGAGAGTATCTTCCACAGGCCCGCCCTGTATCAAAAAAACATCCCACGTTGAATTATCGACGTAAAAATATATTTTTTTCATTTAAGAACTGTCACTCCACAAAACAAAGTACATAATATATTACTATCTTCAAAAGGAATAATTAATCTGTTTTGGTCTGTAGACAAATTTTTTTAAGCTACATAAAAGATTAATTTTGACGAGAAATAATGGCGTCACGTTTGTACACAAAAATCCACAAAAATTCCAAATATAATTACTCAGCGTATACAATGTTATAGGTTGCACAAATAGAGTTGACCCAAACAACACACACTCAGGATTATGTGTATTGGTGCATATATAACGTCAACGAGAAACAGCACTTTGTCTTGCTTACTATTTTTCAACTTTACTGGAATTTTCTTTTCTGATGTTGAATACATACATAACAAGTTTGAAACATGCTGTATGCTACAAATGCATCTGTTTCAACTCTGTTTACAGTTCCTATACTGATGAAGTTGAGATTTCCTTTAAGTTTCCCTATTCTAAACAGTTGTACACGACATTGAAATCTTAGGCCAGGCGCACAGGGATGACTTTTGTCACAGCAACAGTTTCGCCACTGTTTTAAAATCCATTGCAGTGTTAGGAGGTGCGCGCCATGTAACGATGTGACATTAGTGTGGACAATTTAGAAATATGCGTTAGTACTCTGCAAACCGCCTGAAGACTCGAATACCCTTAGCAGGATTAATGCTTCCACAGCCGTAGTGCCCACATGATGCACAGGTGGAGTCTTAAAGTGTCTGCAATGTGTGAATGCAGATCAGCGAACATGTGTTCAAGGAATGCCCGATCCATTTACTCCTCGGCAGGATTGATGAGGTCCACAGGGTGACTTCTTGAGCTCCTGAGACCTCGCAGATCTAGTCTCCCTCTGACTCTCCCCCCCCACCACACAAAAGAAGCAGAAGAATCAGGAACTTTTAGTTAAGTATTGCAATAGATTTTGAAACAGAAACAAAAGTCATCCATGCGTTTGGCATTAGTTTGTTTAAGGTTGGCATAAGGAGTACAGCCTTCCTGAAAAGTGAGTAGTTTGTTTAGAAGTAGCCGAAGAGAACGTAGGCCACAGGCAGGACCCAGGCGCACTTCCTGAATGGGGTGTCGAAGTACATGGCCACAAATGTCCAGACGGACAAGTAGATAGCAGCCTGCAGCAGGGTGTGGAGGATCCTCAACCTGGAAAAGGCAAAGTTAAAATCACCAAAATTTGCAGTGAAACTTTCCTGTTCCAAAAATCGAAGAGACGTCATTTAATCTTCAGGTGGTAAAAAGCTTTCCAAAAATGAGCACCCTTCTTTTTTGATTAGCGATTAAATCCTTTCTAACATCAATGTTTATAATATGGCGTAATAAAAGTCGGTTGCTGTCATCTGGCTGCCATTCGGATAAAATTAAAGAATTGCTATTTGCTAATCTTAAATCTGCTGTTAAAGGGACGAAGGCGCCTGAAGAATTTTTTCTCTCAAGCCAACTTCTGTTCCAATACTTTCTTTGGGTCAGAAACTCATTGTTGATAGGAAGCCATCTTATCGCAAATAGTAATACTAATAATTGTTCGCTAAGAGCACTCAAGTAAGTTAATCTTACGTGAGCATTAATTACCATAAAAGCACTCGTGAGTAACTTAGTCATGGATTTACATACATACAAGAGTAAAGCTAGTTAATCTCAAGGATTAAATAAATTGATGAAAGCCGTCGTTATCATTGAGATTCAGCAGAAATAATATCAAATGTTTGTAAATACTCACACTCCGTCCCTCTTGAGGCCAGCCTTCAGGGTGGTGATCGGCTCATTGCTCAAGTACCTCCTCACCCCTTGCGTCAGGTCACTGAAGTAGTCCTCCCACTGTAAGTTGCAAACATTAAGAATCACAAATAAAAACTGGCAATCAGCATTACTAAATCCCATATTTTTTCATTTCCCTTCCTCTTGTCCTATTCGGATCAGGGCACCATGGCTTCGACAAGGTGCTACTTCAGTGGTCTACGTCCAAAGCAGGCCAGGCTTCTGGAGTTACTGGGCTCACTACAGTTAATGTCTTCCCTTTGGAAGTGCCGCCAATGATGTCGGTCCTCTGACATCCACACCACCTCATCTGCAACTTTTCCATGAAGAGTTCGATGCCAAGCTCATCTCAGATTGTTGATCTCCCTCAATCCCATCCATACCTTTACAATTCAGAACATTTGGTAGAATTTTAACAAAACTTATCCGACGAAGGTAAAAACTGTTGTAAAAAAAGAGTAGTAGAGATTTGATGCTAAGCACATTGTGGATAGTCAGATTAGAGCGTTAATAAATGTAATGTTCGTTAATGACTTTGGAGGCGCCTTGTCGAAGCGATGTTTCCCCTACCCGAATAGGACAAGGGCAAAATGTGATGAGATGATGAAAGCGGGCCCTACCTGCAGGGTGGAGATGTCAATCTGGTACTTGGTCTTGTCCGTATCGTTCAGGGTCTTGTTCAACTCCATGGTCTTGGGGTTGTGGAACTTCCACTCCGTGAAGATGAACCTGTCCAAGCGGGCTAGTGAGTTGTTTACGTTGGTGTGGAGACGAACCAGTCTATAAATTTTAAATAAAAATCATAAGTGATTTACTACATAATATGTAGTTCATAGAAACAACAGTATAGAATTTTGATCATGATGAATAATAATATGCATAACTTACATAGGCCTTCCTCCAGACAGTTTGGTGACAAAGTCCAGGATGTAGGCGGGGATAAAATGAACGAAGATGGCCGACAACTTGAACAGCCAGATGGAGCCAACAAACTTCAGATGGGGATACCTGCCAACAAAACACATACTCACGGCTCTATATTACAAAAGTCAAACAATGTAAAGAAGATAGCTCAAGGTTTATAGAAAGCAGGCTAGCCTGGCTAGCAGTCCACGATGGAGTGCCGATACCAACGCTGGCAGAGGAAGGATAAAAGTAGACTGAACGCTGTAGAAATTAGATCCATGTGGTAAAACTATGTAGGACCAAATGTGGTGATCCGGAAAGAATGCGAGGCTGTTATAAACGTGATGAACAAGGGTAAGAAAAGGATGTTTAGATGGTTTGGACATGGGGAGCGGATGAACGAAGAAAGGAGTGTTCACGATAGAGAATGGTAGAAAAAGTCGCAGATGTCCTGGGAGACTTGGCATGATCAATTGAATATACTTAAGTCAGGTCATGTCAAGAGTCAGAATAACAGAAGAGTTTGTATGAGACAATGTATGAATCCAATCAACTGTTCAGAGATTCAATCACGTCTTGCGGAAGCCCTGCTTTATACAAGATATTGTGTGATACAGAGTTATAGTTTTTTTGGATAAATAGTAAGTAGGTTGATTGCTCACCACACTGCGCTCCTGAGGGGGTACTTGTGTAGGTATTCGTTGACCTTGTTTTCCACGCTGGCCCACATGAAGGGGCGCACGGTGGACGAGGTGCAGTGGTAGATGCTCAGGGGGCCCCTGCAAAAACAATAATACATTATTAATAGATATTAACCTTTATGTACTTGAAGGTAAAAAATATGTATCACCTGAAGGGGGGTCACTAGGGTCCCCCACACATCGCGGAGTGATCGTGTCTCTTAATATTCCTTATAGTAACAGGATTAATTTTTTTAAATGCAGATCAATTAGGACATAGTTTTTCTAGGATTACCTATATAGATTATGAGATAATATAAAAATATAAAAAAAATTAAGATATCACACAAAACTCCTGTTTGGGGGACTGTATTACCCCCCTCCATTGCGGGAATGGTATATACCTTTTACACCGGCGTGCTTCATATGAGCCTGAGTTTGTCTTTGAAAAAACCAAGACAGAAAATAAATGTTTTTGGGAACGGAACCGGTGTCGACGAAACGTGCAGGAGCTGCTTATTGTAGGGTACCTCCACGCTCACGTTTTTCAACCAGTAAGTTGCCCAGCCCTATGAGATCATAACTAAGAGCTTAAATAGTGTTGTCCATCACAATTCAGAATTATTTTTCCGGTTGTAAAGGGTTAATGGACCTATGGCTTGAGTACTGATAGGAATTATG
This sequence comes from Hesperophylax magnus, assembly GCA_026573805.1. NCBI lineage: Eukaryota > Metazoa > Arthropoda > Insecta > Trichoptera > Limnephilidae > Hesperophylax > Hesperophylax magnus. Next base: position 1,317,745 of record JAIUSX010000184.1, on the reverse strand, counting down.
CAGACCATCTCAAAAATCAATTGATGATCAAGATGGGAATTGTCATGGCTGACCATCTTCAGAAACTGGATCTAGATAATGGAAGCAACGTTGTACTAACTTATCAGTAGCAGCTCGGTACCCGGCTACCAGGAGCTCATTGACCACCACGTCTACGGGGATGTAGTCGCTGATCAGCCCCTTGGCCACGGGCAGGCGCCGCACCACGCCCTTGCTGGCGCCCATTAGGAAGCCCTGGGGGCCGTTCTTGGAGATGGTCCAGCCGGGCACGGGTTCCTTCCAGGCTGCCGTTACTGGAAAATGAGAAGATTGTAAACACACTTTAGATACAACCCACATGTTTGATGAGCAATGTTCACCTCATGAGGGTTCACTTGAAACTAATTAATTACAAATATAAACTTTGCCAATTCTCCAATTTAAAATGCCAATCGCCCGCCGTACACCTTACAACTTACAACTTACTTATGTTTTGCGAAATGATTATTTTGTGAATTGTAACGTCTTACCTCTAATCCTATGTAGTTTCTTCAGGATATTCAGAGAAATAGTAATGTGAAGACTTACGAAAATAATCCTGAGCTTAATGATTATATTTTCCAGCTAAACAAGCGTGCTTCACAATACAAATAAGTGATGAATAAGTGAGACTTTTTCTGTAAATATATTCAGTACTGTGACTTTGAAAATTAAAAATTATGATATTTAACATGGAATTTTGCAAAGCGCTTTTTCACAGATAAAATAAATATTTTTTAAGGTTCAAAATACAACAAAATCAAGGCAAGCGCAGTAAGTTACTAGTTAATCCAAGGTGGATTTCATGGCACAGGGTTAAAGTTGCAGTGGAAGAAAGAATGGGGGGGTGAGGGCGGGGGTGGTTAACTTAATTCTGGTTTACATGTGGAAAACATTCAACAGGTGTCCAGGGGTAAAGCGCGCTAACGTTGGGGGGTGATTCTACATGATAGTACATATAAGCAAAATAGATAAATAACTTTTATAGAAATTCATTTTAGGGTAGTTTTTAGGTAAAAAAAGTTGAATTGTACGGGAAAATAAATATTTTTCTATGGAAAAATATCTTTGTATGGGAAAATAAACATTGGAATTTCGAAAAAAGTTGTTTATTTTTTTTACTTCTACCATAACGTAAGATAGTGCACTTTACCCCCAGACAGGGAAACTGGATAAATCAGAACATTTAAAAGTTATTGACTAGATTAACTACGCTAGGTTGGGTTAAGTTTTTAGGCTAGTTATCTTTTTTTTCATCACTTTATAACTTTTAGAAAGTGTTTTGATTTCATTTCTGAACTGTTGTACAGAATAGAGCGTAAATAATGCAGCACTTAATGCATAGGAAAATGGGATAGGTTCTATTGTATGAAAATCAATCAAAAACGCTATTGTTTATTCCTATACTATTTGGGTAGTGTATGACGCAGGGGTTGGAAAAATCTAGGATTTTAATAAGAATGGATATTACGTTACACTTTGTTGCCGTGTTATATCAAAAATTGTGTAAAAGTATCCATGTAAAACGAAATTACTATACATATCATACATAAAAATATTAAATGTTCAACTGTTAACCCCTCAGACTAATTTGTTCGGTTTTGCGAACAAATCGCTATTACCCGTAGAGTCCATTTGTTCGCTTTTCAGAACAGCTCATATAATCTCATAGAAATCGTTGTGTCTCCCTTACTGTCATGGTTAGAAATATGATATATCTAAACAGTGTTAGAAAGAGAAAATACCATGCTTTGTATTCAAATCTATAAGTTAACCACAGAAGAATTAAAATGTACACCTAAATGAAAACAAATGTTCCGAATGCAAATTGAGAAAAATTGGTAACAAAAAAGTGAGGAGGCAAAAAAGTTAATACATTTGTTTAATAAATTTTGGTTTTTCATTATCGGTTAATATAATAACCCAACCTAACCAAAAATCAAAATGTTTTATTTAGTTGTCTATTATGCCGATTATGTCTTTCATGTTTTCTACACTGCCTACAAACAAACGCGAATTATGAGCGATGTTCATATCGGTGTTCTGTCAAAATGGTGTGTCGTATGGCAAATTTTCTCGTAAATTATTATTTACGTAAAACATAATAAATATCAATATTTTTCAAAATGTAAAAAGTTGTTAGTTTCAATCAAATGATTTTTTAAATTTTTTTAAATGCATATTAAAAACGGTAATCGTAGGTAAAAATTTACCAAAATAAATTATTATATTGATTTATAAATTTTAATATAAGAGTATTAGTTTAGTTTAACATAATATTAAAAAATTATAAGTTTATTTCTAATAGCAAAATGTGAAAGTGTATTTTCATCACTTTTCAAAAATACATTCACAAATATCCCATTCATTTGGATTTTATTGCGAAACGGAAATACACACAAATTCTCCGACTTTCTGACAGAATCTTTAAGAAATATAATGGTCAATATGCCAGAAGTCTGAGGGGTCAAGTTACTAATTTAGAAGGTTTGAGAGTAATGAACTTACTCATGCTGGGTCGTACAATGGTGCAGGGGAAGAGGTCAGCGCACTTGGCCACCTCGTGCTCCGCCAGGTGCTTGGTGAAGGTGTACGTATTTGGGTGATCCTTCAGCAGGCTGCAATACCACAACACGTTTATTAGTCTGGTATTAGTTATAGATAATATTATAAACAAAGCAAGATAAGGGATGACTGTCGCCGAGCTACGACCAAACTGCACGGACGGTAAAAGCAGCTGTGACAGTGAAATTTATGCGTTTGGTGAAATTACAACAGGATCATATTACAGTAATTGAGCCCTTAATCAAAGTAACAGCGTTATGTGAAAAAGTGTGTTCCGAGACATGAACATTTAGTTTGTCTGTAGTGAGCATATACATATAAACATTTAGTTTGGCTGTAGTGAGCATATACACATAAACATTTAGTTTGGCTGAAGTAAGCATATATACATAAACATTTCATTTGGCTGTAGTAAGCATATACACATGAAGTCAAGTCAAATAAATCTATATGTAAAAAGGTGTTTCAATTATTAGACAACACATTTTAAGTATATGAATCAATTAAATCTACGTGGTCGAGGGGTAAGGCTCTCGACTAAGACTCAGCGGTCAGTGACAGAGGTCACGGGTTCGAATCTCGGCATGTGCAATTAAATTTTATTAAAGTATATTAGCTGTACCCCGCCACGGGTTGCTGTGGCTCCTTCCAGAACTTTCAAGAGCATTCTTGAACTTTCCGGAACCTTCTAGACTCACCGACACACTACGCCACTCAGTTTGGAACCTAATAGAACCTTCTAGAGCATTCGAGATCCTTCATGAACTTTCTGGAACCTTCTAAACTCACCGACACAGTCGGTGGGCCTATTATGAAATACTCTGAAGCATTCGCGGCCTTCCCATAACAAAGCACACTTTCTACCCCACTCCCACCCACGCTCAGCCACCCCTAACAAACTCTCTTACTTTCGATGTGACACCAATGGCTATCTACCACCACAACCACGGGTGGGTGACAGTAGCTGGTTGTGAAGAAAATTAGGCGGGGAGGGAAACACGGTTTTCTTTTTATAATACGAGGGTGGTCTGAAAAGTTTCCGACCTCAACGCAAAGATGGCGGTACTCGTCAATAAAAGCTAGTGTATATAGTTGTGCATCTTTTGACAGTTACTCACCAAAGTTTCGGCCATTTTGGACGCGTAGTTTTTAGATGACAGTCGTTTGAGTGAGTCGATGTGTGTGTTTTTGTGAAAATGGAAAAATTGAGTATCGAGATGTTATTAAATTTTTGTTTTTGGAAGGCAATACGCCTGCGCAAATCAAATATGAGTTGGACACAGTGTATGGGGACTCGGCACCATCATTTACCACAGTGAAATTTTGGGCAGCTAAATTTAAACGTGGCCGTAGGAGCTTGGGAGACCATGAACGTTCGGGACGTCCAAAAACTGCAACTACTGACGATAACATTGCTAAACTTCAACAAATAGTGTTAGACGAGCGCTGAATTAGAATGAGAGAGATAGCAGAGGTTATGAAAATGTCCAAAGAACGTGTCTGTCACATATTAAATCAAGATTTAGACATGAGAAAGCTGTCCGAGCGTTGGCTGCCGCGTTTGCTCACGTTAGACCAAAAACGTGTTCGAATGAACATTTCCAACGCTCTGTTGGCGCAGTTTAGGCGCAATAAATCCGAATTTTGGCGCAGATTAATTACTGTAGATGAAACTTGGATACACCATTATACGCCCGAAACAAAAATACAGTCAAAACAGTGGACTGCAAAGGTGGAACCGGCTCCAAAAAGAGCAAAAACTGTTTTCTCGGCTGGGAAAGTGATGGAGACTGTTTTTTGGGATAGTCATGGAGTTATCTTAATTGATTATCTTCAAAATGGAAAAACTATAACAGAAGCATACTACGCATCATTACTTGACAAGCTGAAGGCAGAAATTGTGGAAAACGGCCACATTTGCAGAAAAAGAAAATCTTGTTTCACTAAGACAACGCGCCGTCTCACACCTCAGCGGTTGCCATGGCAAAAATCCACGAATTACGGCTTCAACTGCTTGACCATCCGCCTTACTCACCAGATCTAGCCCCAAGCGACTTCTTTTTGTTTCCTAATCTAAAAACTGCGTTCGGAGGACAGAGATTTTCGTCAAATGAGGAGGCAATCACCTTTGTGAACAATTATTTTGCAGAGATAAACGCCGAGTACTATTTGGATGGGTTAGAGAGATGGGAGCATCGCTGGGAGAAGAGTGTAGAGAAACAAGGAGACGATGTAGAAAAATAAATAAAAAACTTAGGAAAAAAAAACCTTGTTTCATTGTTAGATCGGAAACTTTTCAGACCACCCTCGTATGTATATAAGATTTGTGGCACATTCCAGAGTCTCAGTATCCCGTGATTTTTGCTGTAAACGTAGTTGGATATATGGCGCGTAATTTTGAATGGAAATGCACAAAAACAGAATTATTTCGATAATGCTGTTATTCCGTGTAACTGCTCAATTAGTGGTTGGCAATGATTACTCACGAAGGTTCCAAGGCCTCGAGAGCATCGTCCGTCAAAGTGCTGGCCAAGCCGATGATTTTCTCCGCCTCTTCGGGAGCAGGGTAAAGGATCTCCTCACAAGACAGGCGGAACGAGCTGACGAAGGCGCTGGACACGTGGATCATCACCTAGAACACAACACTCATAATATAAAAATAAAAATCATTAAAAAAGGGCACCTAGCACAACTAACAGATGACCATACATTTTGAGCTGATACCATTTAAATAGCACAAAATAAGAAAATCAAGCGCCTTGTCAAAGAAATGGCTCGACTAGGAAAATGGTGACTAAAAATTACAATTAACCCATAGGAGCCGGCAAGAATATTCAATAAATAAAATTACATTTTTGTTAGTGCTGACATGTAGACAATACGATACTTGATAAAGTGACATTTTTATTTTTGTGTTTAACAAACCCTTTAGAAGTAAAATCCAAAGGCAAAATGAATGCAGAAGGTCGACACTGCAATTGCAGTGCTTCGTGACGTGTGTGGACACAATTCTTCAACACTGCAATTGCAGGGCTTTGGCTCCTAAGGGTTAGCGATGGAAGGCGCTCAGTAAAACTGGTATCATTGATTCATTTGGCACCAGTTATAAGATACCAAACCAAACACATGCCCAACATTTGTACATATCAAACATTTCCCAGATAAGAATGGGTCGTTTTTATAAATCTTATGGTGATCGCTCATTTTAGAATCGATTACCCAGTAAATTTCTTATTGGAAGATAGTAATAATTTACCTAGTAGGTAGATTATAAACTGTTATTATTCATACTAAGATACAAGTTATAATTATTGTACTATGACTGTCAATAACTATTCTGTATGTAAATGGCACTTGTGCATGTAATCCTTAATAAATAAATAAGCTCGGAAGGTTAATTTGGTAAAGATAGGGGAACACAACAGTCATACGCTTTTATTGCATATTCACTATCATGCTGTCTCCATCCATACTCGGTTCCATTCCACTCATATCACTCCATCCATACCTGTTCTTGGAATGATTTACTTGCTACTGTTTTTTTCTCTCCTACTCTGGATCTCTCCAAGACCCAGGTTCACTCATCCTTTCCTTAAAACGATTCTCCCCAGTGTCCTCAAAAAGGACAGAGGGCCCCCAGTACGGAGTATTTAAAGAAATCCAAACCTTCAGCTTGTCCATCTCCTTACACAGCTCCATGACCCGCCGGGTGCCCAGAAGATTGATCTGCACGGTGGGGCGAAGGTTCTGCTGGAAGTCCAGCGTGGCTGCCGAGTGGAACACCACATCGACGTTCTTCGTCAGCATGACCCGATCCTCGGGGCTCAGGCCGAGGTTCTCCTCCCCGATCTCCCCAGCCACGGCCACTAGCTTGTTGAACACGTCCGGCGTGTTGGTCTCCAGGTACTTCTCGAAGATCTGTAAATAGAAGGATGAATGTAAAATTGTTCATGTTTAGTGTAATGAAGTGCTTTTATGAAAGATTTTAATAACATTACGTCGATATTGGATCACTCCAACGCATCTGTGAATGTTTGGTCTTAAAATGAGAACACGCTTGGTTCCTAATGGAATGTCATTTATCCAGTTCCTACCTCTCCATAACCATCATCTTGCTGGAAAACTATTTGAAATTTCGAACAATTGCAAGAAAATGGTGCAAATTCGAGTGTTGTTGTTTTGAAAACAGAAAAAGGATTCGGACTACCTTGGTATTACGTTTTAAGTAGGTACTCTTTCTTTTTGTTTTGGCGATAATTACCTCGTGGTATCACCGTCGCACTCACTATATTGTGATTGTGTTGTCAGCTCCTTCGCAAAGATAGAGTGGTAAGGGATTGGTAATTTTATTTTTTGTCATCATTAGTCAATCCCATTTTCCTTCCATACCTTGTTCTATCCTGCACATACTAATCACCCAATTCCAGCAAACACCATTTCATTTCGTCTAAAGTATTTACAGTCCACTTTCAAGTTCATCTGAAGCTATATTTCGTAAGCAGTTTCGGATGCAACAGTGGTATCTTTCTACTTCTCCTGCCAAACACTATGCCAGTGCCGTGAGTTACTCCAGGTTCAAGTTCTCAGTTTGGTGAGCAACGTGTCCAAACAATGTGTCCACTATCTACGATACATCGAAGGCAGCATTTGATATCTTAGTCAGAATGGATATAATAGTGCGCCTGGCAGCGTGCTTTTTTCTCCAGCACCATAATAAGAGCGTCCATCGCTTCCATTCACTGGCTCTAAGGCCCTTCTTACACAGATTCAATATCTAGGGGACTACCGCTATACATCTGCGCAGAGGTTCGTACGTACGTACATGTTGCCGACATTTTGTAAACTCGTCGGTGACGCCAGTCTACTGCAACCGGCATGTCTAAGTCATTACCACTGACGTCGTTGTGACTTTAAATATGGTAGAGCAATTAATAAATATGAGCCTAGTAAAAATGATCTCATCGTAGGTTGCATCAAACATTTTGTAACAAGGCGTGTGCTTTAGATCAATGCTAGGAACAAAAGAGTCAACAAAAATAAGGGCTACAGTAGTTGTGGGTGAAGTTATGAAAGTTAGTTTAGAGAGGTGGTGGCGATGCAGTTTTGTGATTTCAGTAGCGACGTGTACGGACTAAGCAAGACAAGTTAAGTTGTTTGCGATGTGAGAATACACAACAACAGTTTCGGACTCTTCTTTATTCTTGCGGAAGAAGAACCAAAGTTTCCATATTTCTTCACCATTTAGAAATATGAGGAAAAGCAGTGATAGTTATAGTTGGGAAAATAATTACTCTGATGCAGACGCTTTTCCATCTGTGTGACTATCAAATTTCATAGAAAAATACCTTGTCATAGTTTTTCAATAACCTTTGACACAGTTAAATACAATAACTTACAACATTCTTGGAGATCTCGTGCAGGCGCTCCTCGATCTGCTTCCCCTTCTTGGGCCGCATGAGCAGGTAGACGGTGCCCAGGTCGGGCACGCTCCGCAGCAGCTTCTCAATGAGGCAGAGGCCCAGGAAGCCGGTGCCGCCCGTGATGAACAGATTCTTCCCCGAGTAGAAGTCGGCCACTTGGGACTTTTCCGCCATCTGGTGGGGGAAACATAAACTTAATAAATTCTTATGAAGAAAAAATATTTCTCATAATTATTTTTTCATTAATTAAATTTAAATCAGCTGTTCGTGTCTATGTATATGTATGTGCAGTACTATGGCCAGACTGCAAGCAAAATAAGCATGTCTCTTGCCACATGCCGAAAGGGCGTGATTTATTAGTAGTTTGTTGGTGGCTTGGAACACCGCACTCGCCTCATATAATATATAATTAATCCACTCAAAAGGAAATCCCTAGATGTGCGATCTATACCGATTTGAAAGAAAAGTGATTTGATTCAAAATAAATGCCAATTTAATTTGTTTTGTGTTCATCCTGTCTTCTCATGGTTACCAATAAATGACAACTGTGACTATGACTATAGTATGTACACAGCAAAATCATGACATATATTGTAAATAAAGAATATTATGTAAATAACAAAATATAATACTACCTAATAGAGAAAAACACATATCTTAATATGTAAAAATCACGTGTAACTGTCTTCGTACACGCTAATCTTTGGACCTGATAGGTGGCTCTGTTGTCGAGATCTAAAAATACATACAACCACAAATTTTAACTTTCCTACATAGAAGGCGGTCTGTCGCAGGACAATGTCATATATTATAAAATGCATTGACCGGTCAGTGGCTTAGTTGGCATCACGTTTGGGTCCCACCCAGGCGTAGTGTGTTCAATTTTTCGGCTGGCTACGTCTTCCATCACAACACAAGCAACATTTTCCGCTTACTGCGGTGGTTGTAGGAGATTTTCAAATATTGTCAGGTTATTCGTAACCCGGGAATGTTTGTCTTTCTTTAAAAATATATATACATATGTGGTTAAGTTAAATTCTAACTGGTTTCTAATGTTAATATATAAAAATTCAGCCTGCCTATGTTTGCACTTGCAAAACTCGTAGTCGATAGTCGACCGATATGGCTGAAAATTTCAAAGTTTGTTGTTCTTAGTGCCACGAGATGTTTAAATGCTAGAAGAAGTCAGGGAGGCCTGAGGAATACATGCAACATCTCTGCACCGTACGGAGATGCGGAGTGGAATTAAAGTCGACGTAGTTGTAGTTTTTCAACTATCTTCAATTACCATCAGATTAAGCTCCATAAAATAAGTGCTTTTATTACTCGTTTTTTTTTTTCTTCTAATATTGAGCATGTCGAATTATTCGACGTTTATTACATACCACTCGTAAAAATTAAATATAATATTATTTATTATATTTAATTTTTTACGAGTGGTACGTAATAAACGTCGAATAATTCGACATGCTCAATATTAGAAGAAAAAAAAAACGTCGAATTATTCGACATGGTCGCTCCAGTGGTTATTAGAGGAATTGGTTTTATTTTCGCTATATACTACGCAATCTACACATGTACACTGATGAAATGTAAACTACTGATTTCCCAAAAATTTATTTCATTTGTTTTTTATTCAAAAGGAACAGTTCAAGAAAGCATTTCGACACCTAATTGAAAATATTTCATCAATTTCACCAAACTACTGGCACACAGACACGCCCACAACAAAGTTCTATCGGTTATCTCTTTAGATAGACATATAACATCGTGGACACTTCTGTAGGCCTGTTCGGGCCTGCCCAAGATATACAATTCGGTAGTATATTATTTTGATGTATCTCGTAAGGTTTAGTCCAGCATTAGAAGTGTAAGCGCCTGAAAATATAGTTTTTACAATTTGATTACGTAACATTGACTTTTCTCTACTTTCTATAAATATAATTTACATATATATATATATATATAGATTATAAACCTTCCGGAAGAAATTCTCTAAAGGATGGTGAAAATCCGTTGCGTAGTTTAGAAGAACTAACCGCACAAACAGACAGACACAGATAGCGATTTTATTTTATACTATTTAGAGAACTATATCTGTAACTATACAGACATGAAAATCTGCCAAGTTTTCAAAAATGCATCTTCAAAAATGGCCAAAAATCTAACGTCGAAAATTATAGGCCAATTTCAAAGCTCTGCATCTTTAGTAAGGTTTTCGAAAAAATTGTGTATGACCAGATGTTTTCGGCCTTGAGATCGTCACTCAATAATAACCAACATGGATTTATGAGGGGGAAATCTACAACCACTAACTTAACGGCATTCACCGAATTCTTACAAGATAACATGGATCAGCGTATACAGGTAGATGCAATATATACAGATTATAGTAAAGCTTTTGATTTAGTTATTCATGATATCTTGCTGAGAAAACTTTTACAAATCGGTGTACACGGAGACCTCCTCAGATGGCTCTCGTCCTATATTGCAAACCGTAGCCAAGCAGTAGTCGTCGGTGGCTATAAATCGAACTGGGAAACCGTGCCGTCGGGAGTACCCCAGGGGTCATTATTGGGACCATTACTCTTTAATATATATATTAATGACATTGGGAAATGTTTTCACCACTCCAGAACTTTATTATACGCAGATGACATGAAAATATTCTCCCCTGTCACGTGTATCAATGAGTGTACCCGCGTGCAAGAAGATCTAAATCGCCTAAATATTTATTGTGCAGAACACAACCTGCAAATAAATGTAAAAAATGTGGCACCATCAGCTTCACCCGAAATAAAAATCCCATTTCTTTTAATTACTCCCTTAACGGCACAATACTGAGCAAAATGACAGAGGCTAAGGATCTGGGAGTAGTGTTAGATCCGAAATTACTTTTTGAGCGCCATATCGAATCCTTGGTTGCGAAAGCTTCCAAGGTACTTGGCTTTGTACTCAGAACCTGCAAAAATTTTAAAAAAGTAAATACCATGAAAATGCTGTACTTTGCGTATGTACGCAGTTCTCTGGAGTACGCCTCTCAAGTCTGGAATCCCATGTATAAGTCACACATAGAAAGGATTGAGAAAGTGCAATATCGTTTTGTACGATACCTTGATTTTCGGGCCTATCGTCCTCATCTGAGTCACGAGGAGTCAGCAGCGTTTTTCAGGATTTCGTCACTGGAAAGTCGTAGAAACTCCGCAGACGTACTATTTTTACAAAAAATTGCCACCTCTGTGATAGATTGCCCGGAATTACTAGAAAGAATTCAATTAAGAGTACCCATCAGACAAACCAGACAAAATCACACATTAAACATCCCTCAATGTAACACGAACTCAAAACAAAATGCTTTTATTCACCGTGCTTCATACAATTTTAATACTTCATACTGTGAATTAGACTTATTTAACTCAGCACCCCACAATTTCAAACCTAAAATCAATAAATAATTATATTATCATTTTTATTTTTTATTACGTACATGCTACACATTACACAGACTAGATCCATCCCATACCCCTCCCTTCCCCATCCCATCCCTATAGGCTAATGTAACTTTTTTTCTTACATAAATATTATATATTCACTAAATAATTAAAATACTTAAGTGAAAACCTATTATTGGTTAAATAATTAACACTTAATACACCATACTTTGTAATTATTATAACTGTTGGTTTTCCAAATAAAATAAAATAAAAATAAAATAAAATAAAATATTTTTTATTGATTTAATTCATTTATGGAAAAGTTGTCATAAGAATAAATAAATGCTAGTACAAAAATTCTAAAATACATAATTCTTATTATTTTCAGTATGTATAATGGATTTATACTGCCGTTCTTGCAATTGTTGGTGGTATTCATAGACATATGAATATTAGTAGACCTGCCCTAAGTGATTAAAAGCGTATTATCCCCACTCCCCATACCGGTTCCATTGAGCCGGCTGGGCTCGCATATGGCCTCAAGTGAAATTTGAAAACGTGACGTCATCATTCTTGTGCGAACTATGGTCGAGGCATCATCGGTTCATTTTACGAAATAACACGACAAAATGTTGACTTTTGATATGAAAACTTGTAAAAATAGATGTGAAAAAGAGAATAAACCCAATTGTCGTATTACATTCCATAAGTAAGCATTATTTTACTTTATTTTAAGCTTATTCACACCGTATTATATGGATCAGTTTTAGAAACATATACTATCACATCACAATGTAGCGATTCTCAAGTGTGCTCATCGTTGTTTACTGGGGTAAGTAAATTATGAGACATTTGTAAAAGTGTCTTAACTAAATACTCTGAAACTAACTACGACTCTGAAAATAGAAGCTGCCTTACTTTGCCGAATTTGGAGTTCGCAAATTAGTTCATAACGTGGCGAGTAATTTGCGCTCCCATGTAAAAATGTCTATTCATTCAAACGCAGATTTTACTTTTAAGAAGTAAATGGTGATATTATAATGCGAGATGCCTATTTACTGTCAGATTGATTTATTGACGAATCACAGTCAGCCTTACTCCCCTCGTTCTTTAACAGTTGATTTTACCCCTCGCCCTTATCTTCTCGTCTATTAATTCCTATGTCTGTGGTGGTATTATAGTTGCCTTCCGAGCATTTTATCGCTGTTCGATTCTCGGTCATGGCAATTATTATTATTTTGTACATTTTAAGGTTTATTTTTAAAATACATTATTTGTTTTAAATTTTATATCCTGTGATTTTTCCAGAGTCTGATTAATAATAAATAACGTAAATACTGACAAACAATAAAAAAATGGTACTATCCACAGAAGTACACAATAAAAGATAGGCAATTTTAAGATTATAAATAATATTTGTCTAAACTCTAACATTGACATTTTTTCGGATTCACTGTTCAAATTCAAACGTGGCATCATGTCAATAATATAAACTGTTCACACACACGCACGCACGCACGCACGCACGCACGCACTCACGCACACACTCACACACACACACACACACACACACAAACACACCCTCACACACACACACACACACACACACACACACACACACACACCCTCACACACACACACACACACACACACACACCCTCACACACACACACACACACACACACACACACACACACACACACAACACACACACACACCCACACACCCACACACCCACACACCCACACACCCACACACCCACACACCCACACACCCACACACCCACACACCCACACACCCACACACCCACACACCCACACACCCACACACCCACACACCCACACACCCACACACCCACACACCCACCCACCCACCCACCCACCCACCCTCACACGCACACGCACACGCACACGCACACGCACACGCACACGCACACGCACACGCACACGCACACGCACACGCACACGCACACGCACACGCACACGCACACGCACACGCACACGCACACGCACACACACACACACACACACACACACACACACACACACACACCTGGTAATTAAGGAATAAACATACCACTTAGCAGACATTACAAATAAACATATCATAGGTACACAACATGAAGTTTCTAATTCCTGTATATTGTTTCATCTCTGTTAATCATGTACTGTTTGTTTCTATAAGAGTCAAAACTCGGGCAAAGCTGGGGGTAGTCCACTATTACCATCGGTTATAAAAAAAATTTATGATTATTGTTATTTCAAAAAATCAACCCGTAAATAACATTTGTTTTTACCATAATACATATATATATATATTCAAAAAAATTAAACTGGTTTGACTGAGGATTGAACCTTCCTCCTCAGGAACTGGCTCACTTTTAAAACATAAAAGTTTTTTTTTGTTTGATTGAGGATTGGACTTTCCTCCCCAGGGACAGGAGTCAACCGCGCTAACAACTGCACCAAATCCCGATTGGGTAGGACCGACATTTATTTCGTATATTAACTGCTGTAATGTCATCCAATTTCAGAGAATTGCGTATAAGTTCGCGTGTGTATGCGCAATTGCCATAGAATGCATTGTCATCGATAACGAGTTAAACTGCCGAGTGTCAGCTCGATCGGACGTCGGGAAGTGGGTTAATTTCCACTTCCAAGGTTTACGAATAACTTGAGTATAATACGTATTTGAATTTGTCCTACTACGATCATAAGTGGAAAATGACATGTGTAGCAGAGGATTGAACCCGCGACGCCTGGTTGGAAAACACGACGCATTTGTCCACTCGGGTACTAACCGGACTATGTGTGTATGTATGTCGAATGATTAGTTCCAGTTTAAAAAACTGGTTAAATAAATTGTTAGAACACGTTAGCACCATTGTAATTATTGCATTAGCCAGAATGTAAAAATAATGCATTCTCGTTCGAAATGAATGCACCCAGTTTCATTGCATTATTCCATTTGTAAGTTATAACCCAGAATATTTCAACATTATTGTCATGGGAAATGCAACGCATATTTCTTTGTGCGTGTGTCCATTGTTCCAAAAAAAAGAATATAATACCAGATTCGGTGAAGCAATGAATGGTCTGTGATGAAAATGTGGTCGGAAATATGCTAATAATTAACAGAAATCTAAGTAAAACCGACAAGGAAGACATAGAACAAACTTATTAGCTTATTACAAATACCACAGGTATCGCACCTAGAATCGGCGTTTAAGAGGAAGCTACAAGCCAAAAATGTGTATATTCTTCGTATACCTTATATTGTAGGTAATGGCATTAAAATCACTTGACAAACGGATTCTAGAAACGTTCGATTTCAAGCACAAAACTGGTTCTTATTTATTTTGTAAATAATTTTATAAGAAAGCAAAAAAGTTAATGAAGTGAAACTGTCACAGATAATCTTAGCTATAATACTGTATTTTTTAAAAGTTGTTTCCTTTACGCGTTCATACATTTATATTCAAAATATATATTTTTTTAGTAGTTTACATTTACATTTTTTATTGAGTAATTTATTTTTTTATTTGTATTCTACTCAAGCGAAACGATAGGAAAACCTTCAATTTATCTAAAGCATATTTTTTGGTATTCATAATGTACACCAATTCGTTATAAAGATTAATCAAAATAGTGATTTAGCATTAAGCTTCGCCTTAACGGGGACCTTTAACCCTTTCAGATTTTAAAATAATTTTACCAAAAAGCCCCAATGACATGGTGAAATTTCACGGAATTTCGGAATGTTCCCGAGGTATCTAAAATGTGCTATTTATTGCTTATTTTTGAAGTTGTCGTTAAAAGAAATACCATTTTAGAAACTGAATAAAATAATCTTTGCAATGTTTATATTTGAAATAAACATTGGTAGTCATAAAACATATTTTTTTTAATATAAAAAAAAACTCTTTTGACTCGGCACGTTCACAATTTTATAAGAATTCAATATTTATAGAACACATTCCTTTTGTGTGGGTAATTAGTAAGAAAACTGTCACTTAACTTTTTATGCCGTTTATACAATAAAAAAATAAAAAAAATATTTTAACGTTTAGCTGTCAATGAAAAAATCCTGCCGATTCGTAATCATGCACTTTGACATTTTTAATTTATTTTATTCACCTAATTCGGAGTAAATATTTGATACAAACTGAAAAGAATAATTATTAATCTTTCCAATGACGAACAAATCACCTATCTACGCATTATGGAAAAATTATTAAAATACTTTTATAATGTACGGACGCACCAGTCAGATCTGTCCTTCAGAGGCTTTAATGGAATATCATGTTTGTAATGTCCTTTCCAAGCCTGAAGGGTTAAATGTTTAAAAAAATGCCGCTGAATCCAGAAACTGACAAGGAAGACACATAAAACAAACTAATTACGAATACCACAGGTATCGCACCTAGAATCGGTGTTTAACGGGGACCTTTCAAATGTTAAAAAGACAAAATGAAGCTGAATGGCCATTTCATGACAGTGTTACATTTGAATTTCTGCGAAACAACTGGGCCTAAGTTGATTGTCGAAAAATGGTATTTACAGGAATTGAGTTCGTATAAACAAGATGGACACATTACTTTAATAATAATTGCTTGGTTAACTTTTCCATGAACAAGTCAGCAATTCGTAGGCAATGCTTCGTAATTATTCAATATAATTACAGCAATCACAGAATGGTTGTACGCGGCAAATTACCTGCAACTTGTTATGATAATCATTTTGTAAATGTCATAATATCAATAACACCAAGGAATAAAACAAATTACTTTGTTCCACAGAAGTCTGACAGATTTTTTAATGTGAATACCGCACAAGAGACCCAACTGCTCCCAGCCGCTGGGATCGGGGTATGCTGTGAGGCTGAAGGAAGTGAGTAGGAGAAGGAGATGAAGATGGGCTATTCAGATCTGGTCCCCAAATGCAGCTAAACCCGTTTCAATTCTGAATGGTGGTCTTTCGGTCACCAGTGCGATACTGAGAGTATTTTCCACTCCGGAAGATATAAAACATCTTTCCTTACTATCTCCACGGATTATTGCAATCTTTAGAATTGAGACGTCAATCTTTGTCTGTTCCACTAGTATTTTTATTGAAGGTTCCCCGAAGAAGATATCCCCGGGAGACAGGTCAAACGCGTGCCCAAACTTTGTACACAGTTGATATTCGCCGGGTCATTTTCAACAGCAACTCGCCGATTTTATAACTGAACCATTTTTTTTTACAAACAAACATCTGTTAAGTAATTAACCATTTTTCATTAACGAACCGTTATACGTTCGTAACCTTATTTTGTATAGTTGAATTTTTTTAAAATACAAATTATTAAGTATTTGCATTACTATCGGTCCTCGGTTACGCTAGAAATTTACTTGAATCATAATAATGGGTTGTTATTTACTGGGAGAAATACAGGTTCCAATAAGAGGTGTTATTTTGAATAGCCCGCTATTTCGGTAGATGTTACTTTTGAAGCTGTCATTTTTTGACATTTGACAAGTAGAAACTACGCCATTAATAAAAATGGAACGATACACGCATCAACAACGCATTGAAATTACTAAAATTCACTTGAGTGAATCAAATGCAAATCATCTTGAGTAATGATGAATCAACCAGGTCATTGGACCTTATTTTTTCGAAAATGAGGCTGGAGCAACAGTTACGGTGAATAGATTGCGCTATCGAGAGATGATTAATGATTTTTTATGGCCGGAATTGGATGGTATTGATCTGGACAACGTTTACTTTCAACAAGACGGCGCTAAGTGCCACACAAGCAACGAAACCATTGATCTTTTACGATTGAATATCAAAATAACACCTCTTATTGGAAAACCCTGTACATGACTGTAATGGTCATATTACAGAGGGTATAATAATAATAATGTAAACGTGCCAAGAAACGGAGTATGAAAATTCAGTCCTTGTTTTGACCTATTACGAAGAATTCGAAAGGAAAAAAATAAGATTCAATATTTTTAAACCATTAGAATTTTCGTCGTATAAACGTCACTTTGGTTTAATAAGGTTGTAACTGACATTTAGGACCAAAATGACCTTTGAATGGTAAACCGTTTGTTTAACTCATATCTGCAAGTTCTTCTGTTGTGCTTTAACGAAGTTAATAACGTGCCAAAGTTCTAATGCTACTTGTACATTCGCGAGTCGAACTGCCGAACTGAACCTCTACGTATGGGAAAGAAACGAAGCAACCGCAAATGGGGCGAAACGCCGCTTGCAGTTGATTCGTTCCTTTCCCGTAATTCGTGGTACGGTTCGCGTTTCGGTTCGCAAATGTATACGTACTCTTAGACAGTCAAATGGGAAAAATCTAATTACATCTAATCTAATCGATCTACATGGATTCGTTTTCCAATGATTTTCTGAGAGAACCTGACTTAACTCAAGGCAAACGAGGGGATATTTGCAAAAAAAATATGGCCATATAACCAAGAGCGCGTAAAATAATTCAAATCTCGTTAAAAATGGGTACAAAGTACACCAAAAACAGGTCGACAAATCTCTTAATACGTCAGAGGATGATACAACATTACGACTGCAAAAACAGTTTTAGATATATTTAGAAAAAATTACGAATAGTCAATCTATTTACGTAAATATGGGAAAACTGTGAGAGAGAATAATAAAAACGAAACTCGGAAAAAAGATTTCACGGTTTGCAAGGGAAATACCGCACAAGAGTACCAACAGCACCCAAGCGTCTGGAGCCAGTGAGACTATTGCACCCCCATTTGGGATATTTTGTGAGGCTGAAGGTAGATCTGGTCATCAAACTCGGCTAAAGCAAACATACAAATGTGCTATTTCAAAGAACGTTTCAATTCTGAATGGTGGTCTTACACCGGGGCGATACTGAGCGAATCTTCCACTCTTGCACGTGCCGTAAATATACTATATATTATTTTAAATAAATAATTTGTGAAATAAATAACACATAATAAACAAATAAAATTTACATTGGCTCCTCGGGATTTGAACTCGGTATGTTCCATGGGGTTTTATTCATTAATAAATTACATAACTTTGCAATGATAAATAATTAAAAACGAGTCATATTACCTTCTTACATAGCTAGGTAAATTAAAAACGAGTCATATTACCTTCTTACATAGCTAGGTAAATTAAAAACGAGTCATATTACCTTCTTACATAGCTAGGTAAATTAAAAACGAGTCATATTACCTTCTTACATAGCTAGGAAAATTAAAAACGAGTCATATTACCTTCTTACATAGCTATGTAAATTAAAAACGAGTCATATTACCTGCAATGCAACACGCGCTATTGTTTCTCTATCTGCAGAGACAGACTGAGCCACAGCAACGCGTGGCTGGGTACAAATAGTAAATAATATATATAAAGGGTCAAAATCATTGATGGTCATAACCTGCTAGTAGCCGAGTGGGAAAATGCGTCGGTTTTCCACATTACCGTCGAAGGTTTAATACTCTGCTAGCTAGGCGTTCCATTATTGCAAAAGCAATATTTTCCTTTTATATTTTATAAAGGTACAATGAAAAACTGTGGAAAGGGGTGACAGTAATAATAATAAATAATCTCAGACTTTAAAAATATTACCATTTGTTATTTCGGCTACTGGCATTACCTAGCTCTCTCATTCAAAATTTAGGCGTATTAGATCTGTCAAAGAATTTATATATAAAAATTCAAAAATCAGTTATTATAAATACATGTATGATTACGAAAGATTTTTTAAATATTTATATTGATGGATCAGTAGGATTTATAGGTCCAATTAGAAGTTCTACCGAGCCGAACTCTCTGATATGAAAATATCTGGAGTTGGTGAATTATTTTCCCATTTGATCTCTGGTGATTTGACGTGTTGTTGATCTTGTATTGTTTTGTATTTATTATGCTTATATAATGCACTTGCATAATGTGGATTGACTAGATAATAATTTGTGGAAGGGTTTAGTTTTCCTGTGGGGTAGATTTAACCCGGACATAAAGTCGGAAAAAATAATCCCCACAACACAGCTGGCAATTCGGACAGTTCTGGTACCTACCTCATCATTGCGCAATTTAAACAAGCGGTAATAGGTAAGCACCTGACCGAGTAGTCGCGGCTAGTTGGTATTGGTACACCGGACACATTAAGTGGGATCAAAGAGCCAAACAATTATTATTATTATTGAAACCTGCTCGAGGATAAGTGACAATTTTTTTTCCAGACAGATTACGTGTGAAAACTTTTTGCAGAAATTTTGAAGAATATCGGCCTAAAAAATTGTCGGTTTTCTAAAACTAAATATGAACACCAATGCACAACAAGCGCGAAACTTTTTTATTGACCGATGCCAGAAACATACATAAGTCATCTTTTATTACGAAAATTCCCTTCTTTTACGATTATTTTATTAGTATCTTTTTTAAGATAATTCATATTTCATTATAAAGATTCTTTTTTAAAAAAATGTTAAGGCCCCGTAGTAAGCGTTCAATAATGAAGTTTTTAAGTTCCAAAAAAAAATTATTTTTGAAGATAATATCTATACATTTGTTATGCCGACAAGGTACACGAAATTTCCTCAATAGAAAAAAAATCGCAATGTAAGCTCCGAAAATTATTAAAAACACGTTTTGTTCTGTTATTTAATATGTTGAAAAATGAAAAATTCACAGTGTATCTTTAAATGCAACTTTTTGAGATTTTTGGTCTATTTAAAGGGAGTTATAATAGTTTTTCTTAATATAAGCGCGCTCCCTCTAACATTTTTATTTACATTTCTCCGTTTCAAACCATCTTTGAACTCTTACCACGGGGCCTTAAGTGGCTAAACAGCGTTACATATACATCAGAATTTTAAGCAATATATTATTGTGTTACCGTGTTGTATTTTCACGCGTTCTGCGCACGTGTGCACGCACCTTGGCGACAGTACATTGTAACAACACTAACGCAACGCAACTTCAGGTATACATAATAATATAGCCTGCAGCTCGTCTAACCGGTCAAACAGCATTATTCTCTAGTATTATAATTTACAATGCTGGAACTAAATCGCTAAACAAATACTATAAGTATATCACTGTGTAATTTTGCCTCGTTTTTATAAAATTAAATTATGGATATTTCGAATCTCCTTATCTCATAATGGAAATAGCATCGAGATCTGAAAATATTTTCGTTGAACCAGACTAAGCCAAAGTTACCATCACGCCGTTTTCTTCGCAGGGGTATGCAGAGGGAACCGCCACAAAGCTCTGTCTCGGCACATACTCTACTCTCATTCATAATGTGCTAATACATCCACCGTGTATTTAATAAGCTGGCTCTACACTCGCGCGCGAAGTCGCGCCGTGAATTCACGCCGTGAATATACGCCGCGATTCGCGCGTGAACTGTGTCCATCCACACTCGCAAAGCTTCAGTCTTGTTCGCGACTTTAAACCGCAAACCCTTTGTCGCGGGCCAAAAAACCGACAAAAATCAGGGAATGGCGCGAAGCGCGAATGCGAAGATTGCGAAGGCGTGAACAAGATCCACACTCGCGTTTCGCGGCCTTCGCGGCCGTTCGCGCCGCGAGTGTAGAGCGCGCTCTAGAAGCACTTGCCTCGATTTTATGGTATTTTGAACCTTAAATAAGGCTACTAGCATACTAAAATATATTTAATTCGTTTGGCAAGGAAATAATGAATCTTATCATTATTCTAGCTTGTTGTTTCGTCACTTGCAAATATTTTTATTTTATGTGCGAAAAAGCGCGTCGCAAAATTTCATGTCAAATGATTTCATACGACGTATTTTTTATTGTGAAGATTGAAGAATGCGTATTTAGCTGGAAAATATAATAAAACTCAAGAATATGTTCATATTTATTTATTTAACGCCCAGAGGGCTTTTACATGGTTGGTAGTATAATTTTAATTTGACAGATACTTTGAAACATAAAAAATAAGAATAAAATTACATTTGATAAAAGCTATGCAACAAGTCATACAAACACAAGAAACAAAAACAGAAAATTACAGCTATTTGTAGGTTTACATGATGTGTTTAGGAGTATTGTTGAAATAAATGTTTTAAATGATCCACAAAACTTGCCAAGTTGGTATTGAATATGTCAACATCACCCAAGTAATGATTTCCCATGGTGTGAAGTCGTTGTATCGGAGAGTGGGCAATGTAGTTACGCTTATGTGTGCTGCTGTAGAATATTGTATTTTGTCGTGTTGTTACTGTGGGTGTATGTATGTTTATAAGTTGCAGGAGTTCACAACAGTCGAATTTAGAGTTAAGTATTTTGAATAAGAACGTTAAATCGTTTATTTTACGTCTATCTTCTAATGTATGTATTTTTAGAGTATTTAATAAGAAATTGTATTTTAAGTCTTCGACAGTTATTTTAATTTAAAATTTATAAAACGTATAAATTTTTTTTGTATTCGCTCAATGTTGTTGATGTGAATTTTGTAAGATGGAGACCAAACTACTGAGTTATATTCAATTAGACTTCTTACTAGAGATATGTAAAATAGTTTAATGGCTTGTAAAGAATTAAAGTTTTTAGTTGTTCTTAATACGAAACCTAGTGTTTTCATACCTTTGTTCACAATTTGATGTATATGATTGGTGAAACTTAGTTTTTCGTATATTAATAATTTTTAATGTCTTGCGACGATTAACCATGTTTTTAATAATTTTTCGTGTTTAATAAGGATTTACCATGTTTTAAAAAACTTCTAATGTTTTACGACTATTTACCATGTTTAAGCTTGTTTTTCAATAATTTTCAGTGTTTTACGACGATTGACCACGTTTTTAATAATTATTCAGGTTTATCAAGGATTAATCATGTTTTTGAAGGTTTTCTAATAATTTTTAATGTTCTACGACTATTTTCCATGTTTAAGCATATTTATCAATAATTTTTAATGTACAACGACTATTTTCCATGTTTAAGCATATTTATCAGTAATTTATCATGTTTTCCGACGATCAACCATGGAATTATTTTGTGAAATCATTTAATAGCCTACACAATAATATCTTATTTTTAACCTGATATTTTTATAAACCAAGATAAAAATAATAATTTTTCATTAAATAATTTAGTAAGGCCCAGTTGTTTCACAGAAATTCACGTGTGACAAAGTCATCAAATGCCCATTCAGGCCATTTTGTTTTATTGACATTTGTCAGGTGTGAAACAACCCTTCCTAATTATATTTCAGTGTTTTAACGTAAAATGCCATAGTCTCACAGGTTCCAGATGGTTAGGAGCAACCCTGCGGTATTCATATATATCTGCGATCAGTTTTTAACATACACAAAAAAGGTTCCCTTCGCTGCCCAAATTGCTAATTATTTGATTATTTTGTTCAAATTCTTTAAAAATCAATGCATGATTGCAGAAGAAGTCAATGCGATCATTGTGACGTGACACACATTTTCAAACGACCCAGGTAAACCTGCCGGTCCATATATATAATCACAGTCCGGTGGTCACGTAATAAGTATGTAGTTACTTACTGTTAAATTCCTACACACAGTACAAGCAAGCCGGTTATCTGCAATCATTATTATTGAAAGATATTATTTCCTGCAGAACCATAAATCACTCTTTATCCATTACTTCACTGGAGGAACGCATCGTAAAGGTTATTCAATTAACCTTTATGTGAATGTGGATTTATTTAGTTTTATATGTTTCATATGACAGCTTTTTTACATAAACTCCACACATGAGGAACTAAGGAAAATAATTTCCCCCTGTTAACTGTTATCTTTGGAGATTCTGCGTGGAGGGTCTTTCTAGGGAAAGGAAGGAGAGGAAGTTCTGGGAAGGAAAAATGACCAACTTTATTTTATATGAGAAAGGCATTGTAAGTGCTAACTCTCTCACTAGATGGCGTCGAGACAAATTGTCTACATTTTTGGTGAAGATACTAGAACTTGTCAAATATTAATTTTTTTTGGTAAACTAATGTTTAAGACAAATTTTTTTATAAAAAGTTGTTTGTTTTCAGGTGAAAAAATGTAACAAGCAGTAATTGTTGAATGAAACACTAGTATATATTGAATTATTTCGCGGATAAGAGATAAGCCGCCATAGCTCAGTGGTCAGAGCTGTCGACCGGAAATCGAAAGGACACGGATTCAAGTCCCGTTGGCGTCATGTATCTTTTATCAGGAGATTTTTCAATGTGGATGAGTGTTTCAGGCTAATAATTATTGCTTGTAAAATAATTGTTACCCTTTGTGCTATGCATAAAAAATCTTGTCTTAAACATTAGTTTACCAATTAAAAAATAATTAATATTATAATTGTTATTTACTCACAGTAGTATAATAAACGCTGCTCTATAACATGATCCGCCAACACTGGAGGAACGAAGCGAGCGGGTTTCGTTTCCGGAAGGGTTAACTCTGGGATTTTCGATGTCACGGGCAAGGCAACGGATTTAGCAAACTAATTAAACGAATGTCTTAATTCGGGCGGGATCGCGGCGTTAAAGTTCTCTTATACAAGATATGTGGTTATTCAGTGGTTATAGTGGTTATGTCAGTATTTTTGTAATGGCGTGATGAAACGCACATGATCGAGAATGAAAAGTGACCGTTATCGATTTAATCGGTTGTTTAACCGCAGCAATCGGATAACGCCGTTCATTATTAACATTGGTGAAAAATAAATAACGATTTCTTTGTCACCACTGCGAAGCAACTCGCATTCGCTCAGCCAGAAAACAGCAAGTATTACCCGTGTCTTCAGAACCCCTCATCCCACTGATGGAAGCATGGCCTGGACCATGCCACGCTGTCCAGCGAAGATAAAAACCGTTCCCTGATGGTTTTCTGC
The DNA here is from genome assembly GCA_026573805.1 of Hesperophylax magnus. Lineage (NCBI taxonomy): Eukaryota > Metazoa > Arthropoda > Insecta > Trichoptera > Limnephilidae > Hesperophylax > Hesperophylax magnus. The sequence goes on along the minus strand of JAIUSX010000184.1, from coordinate 1,293,440 downwards.
GTTACAATCAACGACGGCGTACATAATCAGTGATTTATAGAATAGGCTAGCTACGACGGTCCATCGGTGAGTCATCTAATAACCCATTGTATTCTGCGATCTACTGTAACTTTACTACGTTTGATAACAATATATGTTCCAACTTATTCAATATGAATCCATTGTTTTCTTTAATTTCGCGAAAAAAGGGGATTAATAGTAAAAAAGTCGACTTGGGCTAGAAATGATACATAATAACATAATGACTATCCTTTAGTGTCATCTTTTTTCTCAAGTGCCTACACATTTACGTATTTATTATTTGTAAAATGAAACGTGCTCTCACTTCGAACTCATCTCGGACACTAAAGATAAATAACTTGGGTCGTGATTTATATAATGCGGTGATACAAGGAACAATATCTTAGTATTGAAAAACTGTTTATATTTATTTAAGCATTGTTTTAATACTTTTTAAAATAATTTTATTCTCTAATCGTTTAGACGACATTGACGTGGTGATAATGTATATATTTACAATTCTCCTGTATTTAGAATTGAAGGATATAAATCGAACTTTAAGCTATTTTTTGAGGTTCTGTAAATATTTTTTTCGCAATTGTTTAAAACATTTTAATGCGTTTTGTTTTCTCATTGTGTAGAAGAATAAATTGTTGGTTCAAAACATAATATTATTTTCTAATAAACAATATAGAAATTTCTAAAAACTGAAAATATTTTGAAATATAAAATTATAGAAATACGTTAAAAAATGATAATGCCTTATTAAATGGCTAATGTAATAGTGAAGTTATTACGTCAAAAATACCGAGACGAGTGGTTACAAAAAAAGAAAATCATACTGACAAACAATGATATATACGAAAATGGAAATAATGGCCGAATTTACATCAACGAAAATCTCACTAAAGAAAAAAAAGACCTCCTGTACATCACAAAACAAAAAATGAAAACAAGATTTAAATATATATGGGTTCAAAATGCAAAAATATTAGTAAGAAGTAAAGTTGAAGGCAAAATCATTCACATCAAAAATGAGAGTGATATAAACAGATATATTTAACAATAAAATAAAAACACCTTTTGACTCGGAACACTTATTTTATCAGTTATAAATTCACGTCATGGAAGATTCAACACTATTTCAAACACACAAATTTATCAAATGCTACAATTTGGATAACTGGATAAATGATACAAAGATCAAAATGAGGTTTGTGGCTATTCACCTAAATATAAGATCACTAAAAAATAATTTTAATTTATTTATTGCACAAATTAATGACGTTCTGCAGTTTATTGACGTAATCTTTCTAACGGAAATAAATACTAAAAACGAAACAATATCTATGTTCAATATTCCAAACTTCATCGCGATTGCAAATACTCGAGAAAAAAGAAGAGGAGGAGGACTTATCATGTACTTAAAAAACCATCATACTTAAGGAAACAAACATTTCTTTTAAAAATTTTTTTTTTTCATTTCTCCACATACCTCACTCGCAAAACACAAGAGCAAAAATTAATAAGCACTTTCAAGTTCCCCATATCAAATCAACTTTTGCAAAAAAACACGAATCTTACCTAGCACCACACATTTTCAATACCTTCCTAACACAAACAAAAACTTACGTCACCCCAAATAATTTGAATTGGCTGTTCAAAAGATTCGTATTATGGCTGAATGAAAAGGAAAGAACAGATATTCAAAATATTCTAAATAAATAACATTTCATACAATTTCTCACGAAATTATATAATATTCAAATAAAACAAATGCGAGAAACTGCAATTTTGCAATACTAATTATCATGTAACCGCTATATCTATATTCAATTGTCACAAAATTTAATTTAAAAAGTATGTATGTAAATATTTAATATACCACCACATAACTGTATCTTTTTGTCTTTTTACATACATATATATATATTTTTTTAAAATACATACATTTCTTTTGGAACAAATATAATATGTGATTTACCCGCCTCGGAACAGACTTTGTCTAGTGAGGCAGGTAAAAGAAAAGAAAACAATGTAAACAACCATGAAATTAAATAAACGCCCGGGTTGCCGGCACTGAAAATGAAAAAAAAAAAAAAACTGAAAAAAGCTGCGAGACAATCTGCGGGGAAATAACCACTGTTTGTCAAGATATCATAAACATACTTGCAGTATATCGTCCGCCGAGCAGCAACAAGAATATATATCTAAAGGAACTAAAGCAAATATTACAAATGACCTCATCTGATTCAAATTACTTGTACTGTGGTGACATTAACTTGAACTTATTGGATACCAAAAATAGTGTAATTACAGAATATCAAAATCTACTCAGTGAAAATGGTTTAGAAAGTGTAATATTAGATGTGACCCGGGATGAAATATTAAACGGTAAAAATGTTTATTCATGTATCGACCATATTGCAATACGTAACCGTTATAACACTGTATTTTCATGTATTGTAACTAACAAAATATCCGACCATTATATAACAGGAGTAGCAATCGGGAAAGAGGTACTTACAAAGGATTTAAATAAAAAAAGGGAAATCATTGATAGTAAATTGGTATATTCTAAATTAAAATTAGTAAATTGGGGAAAACTATTACAAACTGAATGTCCCTCAGAACTGTACTATACTTTGAAAAATATATTTGATAATATTTATTCGTCCTCGAAGAAAGAAATATCAATTGAAAATAATCCTAGGCACAGCAATCCATGGGTTACTGAAGAAATTAAGAACATGATTAAAAAAAGAGATTATCTTTACCGAAAATGTAAGAATAGCCCAAATAACCCGGTATTTCGTTTAGAATATTGTACTCGATATAGAAACAAAACAAACAAACATATTAATATTACTAAAAACGCATTCCACAAAAATGTAATAAATAGCTTAAACGGAAACCCGAGGAAACTCTGGGACGAAATAAACAACCTAATAGGAAAACCTAAACAAAATCTAGATAAAATAATCCTTCAACATATGGGAAATCAAGGAGACACAAAGTTTTTATGCGATAAATTTGCTACAACAGTCGTAAATGAAATAAAATACATAAGACACAATTGTACTACAAAATTCTTAGATCGTAACATGTATACAACTCCTGCTATTATGTCAATGAGATTTAGACCTGTAACAAAAAAGATATAAAAAAAAAAATTAATGATATGGATGTTAAAAAGTCAGAAGGCAACGACCAAATAAGAATTAAAGACCTGAAGTTAATTGCTGATAATATAATTCCAGTCCTTACTAAATTAATTAACCTTTGTGTAAATAAAAGCATCATGCCCGACGAACTTAAAACATCCATCATCAGACCTATTTATAAATCAGGAAATCACAAAGATTTCACAAACTATCGACCAATTGCGATTCTCTCGTGTATTGATAAAATTATTGAAAGAGCTATCTTTAACCAAATACAATTTTTTTATAGAAAAAAACTGAATCATAAATTCCATACAGTACGGATTTCAAAAAGAAAAAAGTACTACACAATAACTTTCTAATTTCACTGACCATATAAATTGTCATTTAAATGAAAAATATTACGTTGGTATAATTTTTATAGACTTTAAAAAGGCCTTTGACACATTGGACCATCAAACATTACTAAAGGCAATGGAAGAATGTGGTATTAGAGGTCCTTTAAATAAAATGTTTAAAAATTATCTGTTAAATAGAAAAATTAAAGTTAAAATTGACGGAATTTTCAGTGATGAAATGTTAACAGACACTGGAGTAGCAACAGGGTCGATATCGGGACCTACGTGTTATATAATGCAAGTAAACAGTTTACCTAACGTAATAAAACGTTGTAAATGTTACATGTTTGCAGATGATACTTGCATCATATGTGCTGACAGAAATCTACAGAAAATTGAGGAATTTTTACAAACAGACCTAAATAACATAATTAAATGGTCCCACGACAATGGAATTATTATTAACGCAAAAAAAAAACAAAATATATGCTTATACACTCTCTATATGCAAGTTGTCAGGATAAAGAACTGCATATAAAAAGTCATTCATACGATTGTTTTCACACAAAAAACCAAGCTCTGCCATGTAAATGCCCAAACATAGAAAAAGTTTACCAATATACATACCTTGGTCTTACAATAGATGTCAATTTTAACTGGTCAAATCACATTGAAATTGTATGTAATAGATTAAGATCCATATTAGGGAAATTTTATCACCTAAAAAACTTTGTTAATAAAAATATACTATACTGTATATATAATGCATTAGCGGAATCAATTATAGGATACGGAGTAAATAGTTACGGATTAACGTATAAAACGTACTTAAATAAAATAGAACAATTACAAATCCGTTTCCTAAAATTGATATCAGGCAAAAAAAATACAATTATGTGAAGGCGATTATAAAAAAATGTTTTCTTTGTGTAATGTGCTCTCTATACATAGTAGGATAGATTACCAACTAACGCTAGATGAATTCTGGAACACAGAATTCAAAAAACCTGTAAACCATAACTACCCTACTAGGCATAGAGAAGCACAAATGTTCATTATCAAAATATCGCAAAATGTATACGGAGATAGAACAAAAAGACATAAAATTCCGGAATTATTTAACTCATTACCAGAAGATATTAAAAATGAGACATGTTATTCAAAAATAAAAAGGAAAATTAGATTGTTCTACCTCCGTCAAACATAAAAACTATTAATATTGTGGATCAAGATAAGTATCAAGTTCAAATTAATTTTTTTTTTTTTTTTAAAGAAAGACAAACATTCCCGGGTTACGAATAACCTGACAATATTTGAAAATCTCCTACTACCACCACAGTAAGCTGAAAATGTTGCTTGTGTTGTGATGGAGGACTTAGCCAGCCGAGGAGTTGAACACACTACGCCTGAGTGGGACCCAAGCGCGATGTCAACTCGGCCACCGACCGGTCGATAAATAAATTATTATAAGCTAATACATAGAAAAAGTGAGAGATTTCTTACAATTAAACTGATTGATCAGTTTTGTAGGATCTAAGTAAGAAAAAATAATGTACAAATAAAAAAAACTGAATAAACATATATAAAAAAAAAAAAAAATTATTTATAAAATAATTTAACTTAGTTTTTTTTATATTTCCTTGAAATCTTCATTTTATATTACCGTGTATTTTTGTATGATTTCATTTTATATTACCTGGTATTTTATATCAGTTCCAATGGAAAAAAAATTCAATAAAAAATATATGTGATGAAAAAAGGTAGGAACACACTGGTTCCACGTACGCAATGTATGCGATGCTACGTTCCCACGCCGACGTGAAGGAACTTCTGAAACGGGATTGAATGTGTTTATATTGTAAGCAACAGAGTAAATGCTTTTTATGAATACGTAAGGTTTTATAAGCCTGGAAAAATATTATTTTTGACCAATAATTCTAGGTTATATAAATATGAGTTTGAAGCGAATTAACATAAATTATTTCACAAAAGAAACACACTTTTTTATTTATTGTATTTCATAAGTATCAGACGAATATCTGGTCATAAATAAATAAATCTTTACTGCATAGAATCACTAATCGCCTATTTTACGACAAATTAGCAACAATTTTCTTTACATAATATTTTTATAGCGATAAATGGATTTTTTTTTAAATTTATAATTGGGGATTACGTAGTCTCACTGATTCCGATTAGCAGAAAGCAGTTAGGCCTCTTACGCGAAATTCACAAGAAAATTCCCTTCAACACAAGGATTATGCCGCAAGAGTAGCTTTTTATCGATGAATAATATTTTTAAAACAAAGACAGAAAATTCCTTCAATTGTGACCGTGGTACTAATTCCGTCATTCCAGAGACATTAAACATTACAACATTAAAATGTTTTAAGTACAAACTCTTCCTTAGTTCGAAGTTAAGTTGAATACGATAATAATTTAATCATTGAACACAATATTTGCGATTCTCAAATGTCTTTAGGAATTGAGCCCTTGCCTTTACTAGCCTTGCCGGGGCTCAACGTGAGTTCAAATCTGTTGGGAAGTGAGTTAGCTAAGAGCTTCACAGATGCACTCATAGAGGGCAGTGCAAAGAGCTTGCTTGGAAGTCCGCAAGATGGCAGCTAGTAGTCAGTAATCACTAGGGCCAGTTAGGCTGCTTCCAGACAAACTTGGTGTTTGCAGATCTCATTTAGCCAGCTACTAGTTAGGTCGACCATCGAAGTCACTCTTGTAATACGCGAAGTATTGAATAAATCCCTGATTTAATATAAAGAACTTATTCTCTAAAATCTCCTTCCACGACGAGTTGGAGAACTGTTTGTGGGAGCACAACAAAATCCGAGATGCTACCGTATCTTTTTCTGGTTTCAAATTGTCGTTTGAGAATCGCTACTATTGTCTTCAATGATTAAATATTATAATTTTAAGTTTTACTCATTAAGTTACCTTAAGATAATTATTCTTCTATCTGTACCCTCGCTTTAAAATCCACTCCGATTCTGCATACCTTTCTAAGATTATATTAACTACTAGAACAAACTGGGCGTTGCCCTGGGCTTTACACATAGTTTTTGGAAATCTGAAGTCGACAGTGACCTTCCACTCGTTTTGAAAATCAAATGTGTAATATTGCATCAGTTTAGGAATCAAATTGTAGATTTGTATAAAATTCAATACATTCCGGTGGTCCCAATTTTTTTAATGTTTTATAGACAGGTCCCATGATGTAAAATCGAAGATTGGCGCACCTGAGCTAATGCCGCCATTTTGTCATAAAACTGTGTATATTTATGAAAAATAAAGAAAATTGCACTAGTAGGTTTGATTTTCATGAATATCTCGTTTCCAGTGGAATTTCGATAAAAAATACTAATACTAAATTTGTAAAACATAAAGAATCCAAAAATATGTGTGAATTTTATGTGTTTTGTGTATTTTTATATAAATCCAAGGATTATCCATCTACTCACAGAATAAAAAAATTATTCCGAATCATTATCGCGTTATTGGAGTTTTGTTTACATTGTTGCGTTTTTATACACAAATACAAATAATTAGGGCACTCCGGAGTGGCAGGGGTCACCCCCCCCACGGTCACTGCTATTGGTTTTCACAATCAGGTTTTAAAGGTCAAGCGTGCAATTTATCAATCTCGGAATAAAACTGTGGATTTGTATAAAAAATAATAAAGTCAGGCCGCCCGTCCGCCACAGATACTCTTTATGTAAATATAAAAATAATTAAACTTGGTCTAGTTATCGAAACCATTAATTATTACAATTTATTATGTTAGGGAGTTATGTCAGACCTGGTTGTATTACACAGTCATTAACAACTTAATTGACAGACATGCCATCGTCGCCACTATTGGAATCCATGTACCGACTAGGAATACAAGACAAATTCTAACATTCTTCTGCGATACATACACAACCAACTATCAGAAAATTTCTAAAATCGAAACCCTTGCTCGCTCTTTCCGTTGCCATAGACACAAATGGAGGAATTTTCTCAGTGTTTTTTTTTTTAAATATTATTCTTAGTTGAAGTGTTATCAGAAATACACAACTATTATTTTTTAGAACAGTCGTAAACTTTAAATTTGTGTTTTGATCAATCAAGATGTGTTTTATAATATCATGTAGGTAATATCATCAATTATTGGGAAGCCACAAAATACCCCATAATGTTAATAATATGACATTAATTAAGTTCCGAATGAAACAATGTGCTTGGCTAGGCTGACAAAACGGAAGAGAGTTTATTACGTATCATAGACAAGTTTTTTATAAGTACCTAAAGACATGGTATTTTGAGCATATTATAAGAATTATGTACATAAAAAGAGAATATTCAGAGAGAAAATACATTATCCACCCATCTTCTTCCTTTCACTTAAAACAGGTTATTTATTTATGAAATCGAGTGTGCGAATAGGAAATGAAATCTAAAGTGCGACTTCAGAATAATCAGTTTTATGACAGAAACGTAGCTATTCGCGTTGTGTACTCGCCCGACCACTTTTATAGGTAGTCTAAAAATTATATTATATATTATTTATTATCAGTTTTATTTTTATTCACTACTTTAAACACACATATTTACATCTGCCCTGATGATGGACACTGTAACGTTGTCCTAAACGTTGGCTAAAGAAGGAGTTAGCGCAACACGGCATAACACCCCAAAAACAAATAACAAAAAAAACACAACATTACTGATGAAAAACTGCATTACATCAACTTTGTATCTCATTCCAGTGCACAGATATTTAAAGAGAAACAAGAAATTATCCCCAAGAAATAAACTTTTAATATACAAATCCACGATCCAAGACCAAAATTAACCTACGCAAGCCCAATCTGGGCACACGCTTCAAAAACCCAATTAAACAGACTGCAAACATTCCAAAATAAAGCCATTCGCACTGTCCTGGGAGCCCCAAGTGGATGAGGGTTGCCCAGCTTCACCGGGACTCTGAAGTCCCTCTCCTTAGAGACCACATCTTAAGTCTCGCGGAATCTTTTTACTCGGGCATTCCAACCCATAAAAACGCGTCGATCAATTGTCTCGACCAGTACGACGTAAATGCCAAAACTAAATTTAAAAAACCGAAACAAATCCTACGTAAATTACCCCCCTAACTGCAGCCATGTACCAAATTACAAATAAATTGTCACAAAAAACTAAATCTTATTTTCCAACAACCATAATCTCATGATAAAAGAGAAAGGGGCCTTTTTGGCCCGGAGCTCTGTATGCCACTATATCAAAAAGTGCATAGATATTGCGTTAAGTATTCGTAGGGCAACTCCGACTTTTTCTACCTTAAGGTTTGGGGTAAAGTTTTGAGGTTGTGAGGCCTTTTTAAAATATAAAATTCCTTTAGTACATTATTTCGATGTATGTATATCATAAGGTTTAGCCATCATTAGCAATGCAAGCGCCCGAAAATATTTTTTTTACAACTTTATTACAAAACATCAACTTTTCTCTACGTTCTATAAATATAATATGCATCTATTACATATATATGAAACTTTGATTAGAAGAACTACCAGACGCGGATAACGAACGACTTTGTTTTATACTATTTAGACATACGCTATAAATAATTTTGTTTAAAATTATAAAGTGTTTTCCATAACAAGAATAACATGAAAATAAATTAAATGAATTCAATTTTATATTATACGCGCTTATATCAAGGTATGTTCACAGTAAATAACAGCAAATTTTCCAATATCAACAATATCAGGACAGACTCATTTATGTAGATACTCCCTTATACCTAGATTGCATGCTTGCAATGCTTTCTCATAAGTAGTAGATGTATTCAACTGCACGGAATATAGTTATAAGAAGGCTATAATAACATACCTTTTTTTTTTTTTTTTTAAATAAGCTTTATTGACTGAAAATTTTACTTTTTTTTTTTTTAGACAATGTATAGATAGTCCCACGAAGCTGCCACATGGCTGCTTGTCTGCAGGTTCTATCTCAATTTACAATTATAATATAATATAAGTCTCCCGTTATATAAAATAAATAACAGACTCTTACATACAACTACACTAACACTTTGAATGACAATACGATAACGTACATTCATAAGTACAAGACAATATAGCACACAGATAACACATATTCAAAAATAATAAAAATACGATAACACACATTGAAAGTGAATAACATCGTACTGTAACACAATGTAATAGAATTAAAATTCTAGTTAACTAATTGAAAAATGTTATTTTAATTTATTTTTTTCTGGAAATAAAAAGCTTGTTAGTGAAAAAAATAAAATAAATACATTAATTTATATTAGAATTAAAACTTTCAAATAATGCTTTCCTTTTCTTCTTTGTTTGCTCTATTTTTTATAGATATACAGATTTTTCATTTATAAGCCACATCTTTACAGTTTTCATGCTTAAACTCTTATTTTCTGAAAAAACAAATTTATTTTTGAGCTTATTAAAAATCACTGGTACACAGTACTCCAGCGTTCGGCTTCCATACTTATTTGTTATTTTAGGTATTTTCAACCCTTTTTTTCTGTAAGACGTGTGCTGTGACTATGTACCAGTGGTTTTTTATAAGTACTATCGCCCCAGTTATCTTTAATGGTAAGGAACCAAAATAAACCTTTTATAGGGAGCAGGCCCTCAGCACAATATAACAGTTGCACATTGTGTCTTTGTCTATACATATTAGGTGATACAATTTTTTTTATGATAGAGGTTTGCAAATTTTGTACATACTTAATATATGTCATGCTTGTATTTCCCCAGCTTCTAATTCCATATCTAAGAATAGATTCTACTAATGAGAAATATACTAGTTTGAGTGTGCTATGAGGCAAGACAAATTTTAATTTATAGAAACTGTTTGCTAGAGCTCTTAGCTGGTTACATATTTTAGTAACTTGCTTATCCCATTTAAATGTGTTATCTACTTTTAATCCCAGATAAGTATACTCGTTGACAAAATCAATTTTCTCACATTGGCAGTTAGATATTATTTTTCTATGGATGCATTCAAAGTTATGTGCGGTTAGTTTGGGAATATTCCACATTTTCAAACTTGGTGATCTGATATACATGCATTTTGTTTTCTTTACATTTATAACCAATCCTACATCGTGTGCCCATTTTAGCAGTTCATCGAAGTCGGTTTGCAATTCTTGAATCGCTATTTGAGGATTTTCATTAGATACTACAAGTGCGGTGTCATCTGCGAAAATGAATCTGCGCGCTTTTCTAAATAGTTTCGACATAGCTATGACATATATAATATACAATTTTGGACCCAAAATTGACCCCTGTGGGACACCAGACCTTATAAATTTAGATTTACTCATCTCATTCAATATTCTTACCCTCATTTTTCTATTTGATAAGTAGTTATTAAAAAAAGTTAGCAGTTTACCACGGATTCCAATAATTTGTAGAAATTTTATTATTTGTTTATGGCATAGTGTATCAAAGGCTTTAGAGAAATCAATAAAGAGTACAAGTACATGTTTTTGAGAGTTGAGCTGGGTGTTTATGAAATTAGAAAAATTATTTAGTAGTGCGTCACAGCTTTTTTTTTTTGGAACCCGTACTGACATTCGTCAATGATACCAAATTTATTTAAATATCCGTCTAGGTATATTGCTATATATTTTTCGAGAATTTTTTCCAAGGCAGGTAATAGGGAAATAGGTCTGTAATTATTTATAATTGAATGATCACCGCCTTTAAAAATAGGTCTAACAACACTAGTTTTTAATTCTTCAGGTATTTGGCAAGTATCAATTATTGTGTTTATAAAATGAGTAATTACTGGGCTCAGTATTTTTACATGTTTTTTTATATCATACATACGTATTTGGTCCAATCCTGGTGTTTTTGAGTTTTTCAATATTCCGATTATGGATTCTATTTGTTTTACGCTAGCTCTGGGTAGGTACATAGAATGCGGTAAATCGTCAAGCTGGTATGGAGACGCACGGACATCACATTTGTGTAGTAACTCATTTACTCCCTCATCAAAGAAGTTAGCAAAATTTTCTGCAACTTCATCCGTCGGTTTGGTCTTCAAGAAGTACTTAGATATAACTGCGTCACAACTGGATTTGTTTTTTCTTCCTAATATTTTGTTTATTTCGTTCCACGTTTTTTTTATATCCTTAAAACAATTATTGAATTTGTTATTGAAGTATGTTTTTTTTGCATCTAATATTTGCTTATTTAGATTATTTCTGTATTTTTTGTAGTCTTTTTCATATTTCTTGTTTGTTGGCATGTTTTTCCATTTTCTCCATAATTTATCCCTCGTTTGTATATTTTCTATGAGAATATCGTTCATCCAACTTTTTTGATTATGGCTATCCGTATTTTTTACTAATTTTGTGATACTACTTTTTTCGTAGATTTTTTTAAAGTGTGATTTAATGTCTTGATATATGATATCCGGATCAGTGTGAATTTGAATTGAGTTCCAATCAGTTTTTGTAATCATTTCATCAACTTTTTTTTCAGATAGTACAGTGTTGTATTCATGGTGCGATATTTTGCTTTTGTCCTTATTATGAAGGTATACAGACACGGCAGTTATATAATGATCTGCTATCCTTGTTTCACATACGCATGAGTTAATTTCACACTTTTCTTTTTCTCTAATATATATGTGATCCAGACACGTCGCAGTTGTGTAGGTATTTACCACCGCTTCTCTCGTAATGTCATATATACATTTCACTAGACCGTAATTAGCCATTAAATTTTCGTATTGCAGAATTATTGAGTCGTGTTTATTTAATAGGTTTAAGTTAATGTCTCCAAGTATCAAGATGGTTTCCTTAATATCAATGTTTCGTATTATATTTTCGAGCTGTTGTAGGAAGGTTTTTTTGTTCGTGTTCGGGGGTCTATATAATGCAAATAGATGTATGCGTTTGTGTTTGTTTACGGAGAAGGTTCCATAGACGCACTCGAATGTAGTAGCTATTATATCTTTTTTTTCGAATATATGGTTTTCTTTAATATAAACCATAATCCCGCCTCCCGATCTTTTTGTTCGGCAATAATAGAATGAGTTAAATCCTGATATTTTGTATAGATTTACACTGTTTTCGTCTATCGAGGTTTCACAGAGTATTATAATATCAATGTTATTTAGTTGACTATAAATACTTAGTAAGAATGTATTCCAGTACTTGGAGATAGACCTAATATTCAAATTAACGACAGTTATTGCTTTATCGCCTGTTTCATGTTTGAATTGGGTCCAGTTTTCGAACTTTTGAATCCGTTCATATTCTATATCTGAGGTCTCAAAATCAATATTAGACGCCATAGTCAATTTTAGCTAAGTCCTTTTGAAGGGCTGCCTTGTAAGCCGGACAGTCCCTGTCTCCGGACGGGTGGTTTGCGGGTACCTCAATCACAATAATCAACGTTAGGCGTGATAATATTCTTCTGCGTGGGTCCTATATCATATTTGACTAAATCTAAATTATTTACTAAAGATATCTTATAGTGTTAGCTATCATATGTATTATTTTATTAAACATTATTATTTTCTATCCAAAAGTATCATTAAATCGCTCACAGCCCTGAATTATTAAAGCCAAATTGCGATAGCTGCCCAGCTATTCATTTATGCTGGGTTCTTACAAATGTTCTCAATTGAGAACAATCCAGTTATAAAAACTCACTTAACATACAAATTTGTACAAAAACCAATCAATCGACTAAAATTTAATTAACATAACGTGTTGAGGAGGAAATTGAGTAGCGTGAAAGCGAAATCTAAAACAATAATTGCTTATAAATCGCATAAAAATATTATGGTAAATATACTTTTGCAATCCGAAAAGCGAACCGAGCCACGAATTACGGGAAAGGAACGAAGCAACTGCAAGAGGCGTTTCGCGCCATTTGCGGTTTCTTTCTCATAAGTTGAAGTTCAGTTCGGCAGTTCGGCTCGCGTATGAATACGTAGCATTATAACACGTTTGTAGTCCGAACTTAATAATGTATTGCGTTTAGTTCAAGTACTATTTTATTTCGTAATCGGACCCTTTGGCATGAAAAGAAAAATGTTTCATAATGAACAAGCGTGTGTACGCAAATTATCAAATAGATTTAAAAGCTAAGCGCGCTGGCAGACTGCAGGCAGTTACCGACCGGTTTTCTTCGATATAGATAATACGCAGGGTGGCCCCGAAAAGCAAACCGGGAGTATTTGTATTTTGCCAGCGCCGGACATTGAAAAATACCGGTGTGAACATAGACTAAATTCAATGGGTGTGAACCATAAAATTAACAACGAAACAAAAAATATTGATTAGCCTGAAACACTCATCCACTCATTCACGAGATTTTTCAATGTGGATGAGTGTTTCAGGCTAATAATTATTGCTTATAAAAATAATTGTTGCCCTTTGTGCTATGCATAAAAAATCTTGTCTTAAACATTAGTTTACCAAAAAAATAATAATCAAAAAAAATTGGTTTAAGAGGAACGGTCACGCGGCGATTTGAGACCAACATGCTTAACAAAAATGAAATATTATTTATTTTATTCAAAAGGTATAATACGGATATTTTCCACATAATTTATTTGTGTTTTAAATTATAAAAAAAACGCCATTAGAGAATCCAATTTTCATGATTTTAAAGGCAAATTTGGCAATTATTTCCGAGTTAATGAAAAAAAAATTTTACTCTATTTACTATACGAATATGATGAAATACATAAAAAAATATTATATAAAAAATATCATTTTGATGGTCGAAAACTTAAAATCCAAAAGACCGAATTTCGTTGGAACATAAATTTGTCGTTTATAAATTAAAATTTCCAACCAAAAAAATGCCTTTTTTGCAATGTGCTATTTTTAATTTTTTTTTTTACTATATTTCAACGGTAGGTAGGGGGATATTAATTTTTAATGATTATAATCAACTCACAAAAAACTGTGAAAATTGCTTCGAAAACCACGCGAAATTGAATTATTTAATGCCGTATACATCACAATTTAAAACACAAAGAAATAAAGTAGCACATATAGCATTAGAGATTTGCTATACCTTTTGATTAAACATATATATTTTTTAGTTTAGTTTATATTTTGGGTGAAAAAGGCCGCGCAGCTGTTCCCTTTAAGAAAATATTTATAAAAAGAAAGTGCATCATCTCGTAGTCGAAAAGTCGGAAGAAGCCTTTTTTACCTTTTGTTGGTCTGCATCGACCTGCAATTTGAGACAGTTAGCAATATCTTAAAGGCTCCCGCTTAAGTTCACATATATACTCATAGATAACCTCAAGGCTGCCGCGGCACGACGTACAAAAAGAATTGAAAAAAAAAACTTACTCTACGTATACACATGAGAACAAAACGCAAGCGATGCTTCGCGCTGTTTGCGGTTGCTTTGTTCGTTTCCCATAATTCGTGGCTCAGCTCGCCCCTTTTTCTCATGTATATGAGCAGCATTACATTTCTTCCTAGCAAAACAACTACGTTCGCAACAAATTACGACAACACTTTTGCCACAAAATGAAATATCCTCGTTTAGAAGCTTGAAGAAAAGTTTAAATAAAGTTGGGTTGTTAAGTTTATATCTATATCTTGGCCGCGATGCCTTTCAGTCTTGCTATTGGCCGATCAAATTAACAAATTATAACGTGGGATTGAGCGATAAATTTGTGCTCTGTTTTACATTGTAGGGAACGTGTATTTATATCTAGGCTTTCGAAGCGAGGCATTGGTATTCGATGGGGAGATGAATAGTAAAAAAGCTCTTATGTGGTGTTATTTTTAGATTGTAATTAGGATTATATTGGAATTAGAGGGCTAATCTATTGTTATTATATCGATGGCTTTCACCCATACTAACTGAAGTCGCCGCGTCGCAAGGCTCCAACCGGTGAAAATTGACACTGTCCATTTATCATCGATTTTCTACATTCTCTGCAAGCCGGTTTAACCGTTATGTATTATTTGTCTCGTAGAAAACGATAGTGTTTCTTAATTACCCACATTTCCAGTTTGAGGCGAGCCTAGAAAAATCGTGCAACAAGTTTTGTAGTAATGGCTTACACTGCTGACAACTCCGTTATAACTTGTAACCTCTAAGGACGGGTTGCTTCCGCACAGAACTTGAATAGAACTTTCACAGAACCTGCAAATTAACGTTGAAATTTGATGAATTGTTCAAATTTTCCGAAATCACCCGTCCTTAATCTTTCTCAAAAACGACGCATGTACGAGAAAGAGAGGTTACCACAGGCTCTAGATGGGAAAGCAATCGTCTATATCAAGGCTGCCCAACCTTTTTAACAGTTGGGCAAAATTGACGATTTAAAAGTCACTGGCGGGCCACTGACTACTGACGGTTCCAATTTTTGTTACCTAAGCTTTTAAATGTCTTGTTTTATGCAACAAACAAATAAACATATTGAAAATTTATTGTCGTTTATTGAAATAATAAAATAAATAGCATCTACTGCCAAATAACGAAACAACATTTTATGTAAAAAAAAATCTAAATCCAAGTAATTGGTACAATCAATGTGATTTCTGACATTGTTTTTGTTATTAATTCTCCTATGTTAGGAGTCAGTTCAGATGTTGACAGTAGCAACAAATCAGAAATATGTTGCTCAGTTAGAGATGTGCGGTTTATCCAAAACTACTTAAAAATTGAAACGTCAGTCTTCCTTTGGCACCAATTTCCAGAAATCTCCAAATTCTTCTGAAGAAGTTTGTGACTTTGAAAATATTTTTTCTGCAAAAGGGTTTTTTTAGTGCAGAATGATTTTGCAGTTCAGTGAGTTCCAACTGGCAAGATAACTAATTATTTCAGTCAAACTTATTGTGAAAGGATTAAAAAAAATTGTAAATTTTGTTTTGTACTTTCAAAGTCCTGGAATCTGCTTTCAAACGACTGTAATAAGCATCTAATTTTAGCTTCGTACTTAGTACAGGTTATGGTGGCAATATTGAGCTTCTCTTTCAAATCTTTGAGTATGGGAAAAGGGTCAATATTTTCGTTGGCTAAAGATAGTCGGAAGCGAACAATCTGCCTTGTAATTTGAGATAATTGGTGATGTCAACAAGAAATGCAAGATTACTCAACCAGTACTTATTCTTGAGTAAATCGCTTTCCAAAGGTAACGCCCCTTTTCTTCTAAAAATTACAACACCTGCTCTCTCAATATGAAGAAATGTTTTAACATGTTGCCCCTTGAAAGCCATCGCACAGCGCAATACAGTTGTAACCAAAGATATTAGAAGAACGAGATGTGCTATGAGCAGTTCATACTGTGTGGAATTGTTTTGCCGAGTGTCGCCGGTTTTGTTCACCAATACTACTGCACACCTTCGCTTCCGCTAAGGTATCCGCACTAATACATAGAATAGATTTCTGTGCGTACACGTCCCGATACCGTTCAAAGTACCCTAATTAGGTAGTAGTCCGCCTACGGTCCGGCGGCCAACATAGCATATCTCGTTCTTCTAATATCTTTGGTTGTAACTCTCCAAATTCGCTGATTTCTTCTTCAAATAAAACTCTGAAGAAGGTCTGTGAAGAGCTTTTGAATGTATGTAATTTATGCAGAGTACCACCGGCTCCATTATATCATTCAATAATAATAATAATATTTGGATGATTTGTATAGCGCCGTTTTTGTGCAAAATCACCTCAAGGGCGCTGCTTTATGTCCTTTGCACACAACGCCTCCTGGTGGATGATGCAATGATACGAAAATATTTTTCGATCCAAGAAGTTTTCAAATTGGCGGGTATTTTGAAAATGGTTCACGCGGGCCGCTTATAATTCGTTCACGGGCCACAATGTGGCCCGCGGGCCAAGGGTTGGGCAGCCTTGGTCTATATTATTTGGTCAGAGAATTCACGAAATATACCAATGTACCGCTAACAGGAAAATAGCACATCGATACAACACTTCAAGAAATTAACAAGTACAAATAAGTGATTTTGTGATAAACAAACACATATTTATTTATTATTTTTTTTTATTTATGCTAGGAGTTCACCTGTGTTGTGGAGGACTTTTTCAATTGTAAAGTTATATAATACTAAAACAATACAGTGGAGTTGGTTACACAGAGAAACAATAAAAATTAAAATACAAAATCGATTTTTCCATAGTTATAACAAAAAAAAAATATATATATATATATAAATATTAAAAGGATTGTAGCCAATATATAGATAAAGTTTTTTAATGAAAGTGGAACACAGTTACTAAATGACAGTTTTATGTTTTTTCAAACAAAATTAAGTTTAAAAAAAAAAAATTTAAGAGAGACTCCATTTGATCGCTTAGAAGTGTTTTCGATGCCTTAATTAAATACTGCGAGTAGAACACATTTTGGCCTTTGAAATAATCGAGTTTTTTTATATGCCAAGAAAAAATATAAGTTTCAACAGCTTCCTTCAAAACCGATAGATATAAGTTTCATCGTATTATATTATTTAAAATTTAGCTCCTCAGGCTAATATGTTCGGTGGTTTGAACAAACAGCTTTTATCCGCAAAGTTAATTTGTTCGCTTTTCGGAACAGCTCAAATGGTCTCGTTGATAAAAACCGTTGTCTCCCTTACCGTCATAGTTAGAAATACGAACATAACGGTGTTAGAAAGAAAAAATATCAAGTTAACCACAGAATAATTGAAATTTACACCTCTATAAAACCAATGATTCCAACCGCAATTTGAGAACAATTTAAGAAACTTTGTAAATTTTTTACTTATTATTGTTGTATGAAACGACAAAAAGTGAGGTGACAGAAAAGTTTAAAAGACATTTATCTAAGAAAGATGTTTTTTTTTGTAATCAGTAATTTTAGTTTAGTGTTTAGACTAAAAAAGTAAGGTTAGCCATTTTTAAAACTTTTTATGTTTGATATCAAAAATTTAACATTTAATAAATTATATGTTTATTTCCAATAACAAAATTTGAAGGCGTATTTTATCACCTTTTAAAAAAAGTTATTAGTTTTCGGACACGTTCGGAAACTTCTCATGTGTTAGGTTTTTATTGAGAAGCGGAAGTATACACAAATTCTCTGACTTTCTGACAGCCTCTTCAAGAAATGTAACGGTCAATAAGCCAGAGGCCTGAAGGGTTAATGTACTTTATATGGAACCGGAAACGTTGTAGTATAAAATACACATAGTAAATAACTTATAATATCTACATGAACCTCGAATATTCCAACACAGAAGAGAAGTATGAAAAAGTCGTGGCTCCAAAGATCAATAATGGTAATTACATTAATAACTTAATTGCAATCAAACACAGAGGCATTGGTTAATCCACTCAAAGATGGGTACAAAGTTCTGAATCCTAAATAACTGTAGGTAATAAGGAGACATCGGCCTACGTGGGCGAGGGGGTAAGGCTCTTGACTAGCAAGCCCAAGGTCGCGGGTTCAAATCCCGGCGTGCGCAAACACATTTTATTTGATTAATTTGTTTTATTTCACATTTTATTCATTTAAAATAATATTTAGTATACTTGCAGCACATTCCAGAGTGGAAGATACTCTCAGTAAGATCAACATTCAGAATTGAAACGTTGCTTGAAATTCTAAACACTGAAAAATTGAAAATGATCTACTTCTCCCTGGTGCAATCTGCAATCACTTATGGCATAATAGGATGGGGTGGTGCACCTGATACATTTATTAAGCCTTTACAAATAATTCAAAAACACATAATTAAAGTCATATATAACAAAAATAAAACATTCTCGACCGACTTATTATACAAAAGAAGAAAAATTATTTAATATTCTTAAATTATTTATATTATTTATATTACAAACTATGAAATATTTATTATTTTTTGGTAAACTAATGTTTTTAAGACAAGATTTTTTTTTATGCATATCACAAAGGGTAACAATTATTTTATAAGCAATAATTATTAGCCTGAAACACTCATCCACATTGAAAAATCAGTGAATCAATTCAGGTGAAAAAATGTAACAAGCAGTAATTGTTGAATGAAACACTAGTATATATTGAATTATTTCGCGGATAAGAGATAAGCCGCCATAGCTCAGTGGTCAGAGCTGTCGACCGGAAATCGAAAGGACACGGATTCAAGTCCCGTTGGCGTCATGTATCTTTTATCAGGAGATTTTTCAATGTGGATGAGTGTTTCAGGCTAATAATTATTGCTTATAAAATAATTATGAAATATTTTATTTTATTTAAAAACAAAAATAAATGAAAACAGAATGAGCAAAAGAACAAATAATATATTTTACACCCCCCAAACCAATACTAAATTAATGCAGACACATAGCAGTTTCGTTGTTCCTCGAACATTTAACCTTCTACCACTACAAACTCAAATGATAAATAATATGATAAGATATGTAAAAGAGGTAAAATTATGGCAGAATGACGCAGATATTGAAACGCTTTTTCTATAAATTTATCTATCCTTTCTACAACTCACTTGCTGTAACTTTCTAAACTGCAATACATTATGTTTTTTCTTTAATTTTTCAATAAAAAACAAAAAACTTTTTCTACTTATGTATTTTATGCTTTATAGGTACTTGGAAATATAGTAAGGTCAGTAGGGGCAATTGCGTCATATTTTTGATTTTTTTTTGACAGTGATCTTTACAGATCACCTGACTGCAACTCATTGGATTTTAATTTGTTTTTTTTTTGTGAATAACTCATCAACAATAATTTGTTTATCAGAAAATGTTTGCTTTAATTAACAAAATCCTCTTGATTTCGTTAAAATGAAGTGAAAGTAAAAAATTGAAATTATACGCATTTGCCCCTCTTTTGGCCCCTCTATGAGGTAAATGCGTCAAAGATGTATTTTTCATACCTAAATTTCAAATTCCTATAACAAATATTATTATCTTAATTGTTCATACATTTTTACTTCTGATCAAAATATAACAATATATTTCCAGATAATGACAGCTGAAATATATTGTTTTTAGAAATTTCGGGGCAAATGCGTCAATTTAGTGAATGCCGCATTTACCCCTTCTACTAAACATGCACTGCCAACCTTTAGTTATGTGCCTACATAATTAGATATATGGAACCCACCCCCCCCATACACACAAGCCCTGCTTATTTATGGGGGTAAATCAAATATTTAGATATATACATATATACATATTATGTTATTAATTATTTTATAAAATTTTGTAATTTATGTACCTATCTTATATGAATAATATATATATATATATATATATATATATATATATATATATATATATATATATATATATATATATATAGGGAATATGTATAGGGAACTTATCTTCTTTAAATATATTGCGACTGACTTTTTTTCTAATTTGAGTTGTTTCAAACACACGCGGTATATTAAAAACAGCGGTTAAAACCTTTGGTATTTAAAAAAATAAGTAAATAAGGCAAGCAGAAGGCCGTGGGTTCGAGTCCCATTGGCGGCATGTATCTTTTAGTTGTATGTAGTTTCATATTTTCTTTCGGATTTCATAATGCCAGAGCTCACTATCCTATAACCATCCCGAGTATGCGCACATCATATTTCCAAAGTTTCATCGCAATCGGATGAACGGTATGGCCGCGCATAGGGTACGAACAAACAAACAAACAAACGAATATTAATTTTTATATTACAGATGTATTATACTTTACGTATTTATGTAAGTAAATAAATAAATAATGAAAGAATATGATTCAATGCACAATTGAAAAAATATACCATTTATGGTTGTCGATATCTGGAAACGGGGTAATTGCGCCTACTAGACGCATTTGCCTCAAAAAAATAGTCGCATTTACCCCGGGTCACTACTAATAAATCGTATTTTTTCAGTTGTCGTATCTCCAAAATACGCAATGGTTTCTTTAAAATAATTATTTTAATTGAAAACAGTATTACTTTTTCTTAACTCGCCGTAAATTCAAACTCCACACTCTAGTGATCACAGAGATATTCAAGAATATAGAAGACCACAAAATGCGACGCGTCACTCGTTTTTCAGTCACTTTTTTTAAATGGCGAATTACTTCCAACCTGTCGCCAAAAGCGTTGCCTGCAGACTTCTGAGTTATGACATAATACACAAGAAAAACGCTAGATGGCAATAATTACACTTATTGTAAACATTAAACGAAGCAGGATGGATATACGCAATAGCCCCGTAGACGGATTTACCCCGGCTGACCTTAATCGTTTTTGTACTACCCACACTCGGGCAGTGCGTTAGTGGGTTTTCATTTCTTGTTTATACTATTTGTTATTATATATTATGTTATTATATACTATTTATTATTCATAGTTTGCTAACTGAGACATTCAATTTGAAAATTTGAACGTCTGCAAAAGCAATATAAAAGGCGCTAATAACCTCGATTCTACATCATTAATGTGTAAGTAACACTGCAAATATTCCTGGGATTTATCCCCTTTGTTTCGAACACCAGTTTTAATAATAAATAATTAGTATTACTACCAACATATAATAAATAAATCATTTGCAAATATATTCGAAGTCGCTTGACGTCACCCGTATTGCAGTAAATTGAAATCTCGCAGTGGAAAATGGGCTCCTATCTACGTCACTATTTTAAACTAACACCTACAAATAACACCATGCTCTTCAGAATGTCATAGAAACGCTTATTGCTAGGTACAAAAGACAAGGCAAACCGGCTATTTCCCAAGATGGCATGTTTGCACTTTAGAACTTCGGACTCGACACTTCAATCAATATTTACAATAAGTATTTCTTCAGCGGTCCACTGAAGTGCACAAGAAATCTATACACGAATTAATGGTCAGCTACGAAGTAGGTATATAAGTACCCAGCCGTTTGTTTGTGCGTTGGATTCTTTCGGAACTAATGACCAAATAAAACAAAAATAAACCTCCACACGTCTACCTAGCTGTGTTATTCTATGACGTTTGTTCTTATAGTAGTCTACCTCCGATAGGAGAGAGCACAATAAGATAAAGAAGAACCGACTATTTCGTAATTTATCGTCTTCTTCTTCTTTCCTGAGGTAGGGGAGGGGTCGTAAGTAAAATGTGGTTATTTGACGATTCTATTTGAAATCTTTGAAATTTTAAATTAAAAAATGATTTTGCGCATAATTCATTGACGGCTTCCGTGGTCGAGGGGTAAGGCTCTCGACTGTCGCGGGTTCAAAACTCGGCGTGCGCAAATAAAATTAATAAAATTTTTGGAATATTTGCGGTACGTTGCAGAGCAAAATCGCCCTGGCGTAAGACCATCATTCAGAACTCAAACGTTGTTTGAAACGTTTGGTAACCACGCGGTCAAAATGAGTATTGCTGATTTATTAAAATCCTGTTAAAAACTAGATTGCAGGCCGTTTCTGAATAAACTTTTAGTACATTCATAATATATCGGAACACGTGTTCATCCACATGCGTTTGGACGGATAATGTGACGAAATATTAGAATTTTTATGAACATGTGTTCCGGCGCGGGCGTCGCAATAACACATTCATGTTTTACTGAAAGTTTATTAGGAAACCTGTCATACGTTAAAGACCTGCAATCCCGCCTTTAACCGTATTACGAATAATTTGAAGAGATTCATAATAAATTATCAATATTTCATATCGGTAACTTTTCTCCGTGCAGATCTGAATAAGCAGGTACTTCCCCAACTTTCTCTTCCCCTTTGCTTTCCCCCCCCCACTACCTTTCATCTCACACATACAACATACCAGTAGCGGTCGGTGACTTTTTGTAGAAGGGATGCTGGAAATCAAATGTTTATACTCGTACTTACTACGTACTTGATATCAAATATGCACATTTAGACGCTAGCCCACGAACAAGATACAATTAGGTACCGTCTAAAATTATCTCCATAAATCCATTAAGCTCCATAACTCAATATTTCCAGTATCCGGAATAAGTTTTATTTCTCCGCAAATGGCCGAGACACAAAACATTAACACGTTGGCGAAGTATCCGTCTTATTTTGGGTATTCATTTTTATTTATTTAAATTATGATTAAAAGGTAAATCGCAGGATAAGGCGATGCACTACGTCGTGTAATATTTTAAATGGAGCCGCTATAAATATCAACCCTTAAGTAGATGGCGATAAGGTTTAAATTCCCGCTTAACACAATCCGCCTGTTTTGATTTATGCAAGAAAAAAACATGGCCAAAAAGTGCCTTTTATTTTATTTTGTGGATGTTCAGGCATAAATATATATATTTTTTTCGATCTCTTTATAAATAACCATAGACATATGAATATTAGTAGACCTGCCCTAAGTGATTAAAAGCGTATTATTCCCCACTCCCCATACCGGTTCCATTGGAGCCGGCTGTGCTCGCGTATGGCCTCAAGTGAATTTAGAAAACGTGACGTCATCATTCTTGTGCGAACTATGGTCGAGGCATCATCGGTTCATTTTACGAAATAACACGGCAAAATGGTGACTTGTCCTATGAAAACTTGTAAAAATAGATGTGAAAAAGAGAATCAACCCAATTGTCGTATTACATTCCATATATAAGCATTATTTTACTTTATTTTGATATACCGAGCAAATAATTTAGGTCGGGAGAAGGAAAACCTACATACCGTTGGTAACACGGCATGGTAACGAAGCAGGGTAGTCAAATAAGGGTCATTATAAAAGAATAATTAATAATAAACACAATAATAATTAATAGTATGAGGTTAGTTCAAATCCATTCTGGAAAAATCATGCCCCTCACCTTTTCTATGATTGCTACAAGTCTTTCCTGGATTTATCTACAAACACTTTTCTCAATAAATCTCTTCCCCTATACTCAAGTCCCTTACTTTTTATCCGAAGGTCCATCAGTTTATAGGAATAAATATTTTAAAAAAAACATAAAAAATTCAGCTCAATCAAATAATGCAGAATTTAACAAAATTATTGAAAACAATTGGCCAAATTATATTAAAATTTTCGCAGATGGTTCCAAACTCAGTCAGGACTCCCATTGCGGGGCCAGTGTCTATGTGCCTCACAGAAAATGTTCGCAGATGGTTCCAAACTCAGTCAGGAATCCCATTGCGGGGCCAGTGTCTATGTGCCTCTCAGAAAATGTTCGCAGATGGTTCCAAACTCAGTCAGGAATCCCATTGCGGGGCCAGTGTCTATGTGCCTCACAGAAAATGTTCGCAGATGGTTCCAAACTCAGTCAGGAATCCCATTGCGGGGCCAGTGTCTATGTGCCTCACAGAAAATGTTCGCAGATGGTTCCAAACTCAGTCAGGAATCCCATTGCGGGGCCAGTGTCTATGTGCCTCACAGAAAATTTTCGCAGATGGTTCCAAACTCAGTCAGGACTCCCATTGCGGGGCGAGTGTCTATGTGCCTCACAGAAAATTATGTTTCCCACACAAACTTCCCAAAGAATGCTCCATTTTCTCTGCTGAATGCATAGAAAGTCTTCAACTCGTCATATCATTAAATATTAAAAACGCACTCATCCTTTCAGACTCGCTTAACTCACTACAAAAAATAAGCACATCCCCACTCAATTCCAGTAGCGACTCTCTAATCTGCTCGATCAGGGGACCTACTGCATTCCATGTCGCTGGCTCATGCGTCAGTGGTCCTGGCCTGGATTCCGGGACACCTCAGTATTACTGGAAACGACATGGCTGATTATATTGCTAAGGAAGCCATTGCCCATGGTCCGTTAAGTGATATCCCTATTCCGGTTAGAGAACATTATCCTATTCTAAAAACTAAGTACCAATGGTCGTCTGAATAAAAAACATCCTCTCTGATAACAGGGTCACCAGTACTCAATCTTCTATTCCTGCTAAGCCCTGCTTTCACAAATACATTGCCATGCCTAAAAATATATATTTCTTCCATAACTCGAATGCGGCTGAGTCACACTTGTTGTCTTAGCCATCTTGCCAGCTTCCACATAGTCAGTTCGCCGTACTGTGATTGTGGTTCAGAGGTTACTCTGGACCATATTTTTTTTGAGCGTCCTATCAATGACTATACCCTGCCTTCTTAGTCTAAAAACTCCTGAAATTTACCATTTATTGGCAAAATTTATTTATAAAAATGGACTTAATATTCGACCATTAATCAGATTTCTTTCACTTTCATTTGTATACATTTGTTCAGTTGTTCAAGTTCCTATTTTCATTTGATAACTAATCCCACAACTCTGACTGTTTGAGTTAAAACACTATTCTATAATCATCTGTATATTTTTATTCACTCATTGTGTTTGTTTATAAGTTTATATATTTCATAGTTCTGTTTTTTTTTTTAAATTCTACTAATTTTGGAAAATCTGTTCTTTTAAATAACGAAAAACGCCCATTATTATTGTGAAAAGATTCCTATTTTTATAATTTTGTTATTACATATATTACCAGCTCTGTATTGTTTTTGTTAAGTATGTTATATTTATTTATCTTCCGATTCCGATTTTTATAATTTTGTAATTACCTACCAGGTTACCAGGTCTGTACCGTTTATGTTAAGTATGCTATGTTAGGTTTGTGTTGTATAATCATCTGTATATTTATATTCTGTTATTTGCTACATTTGTTTATAAGAAAAATGTTAATTGTGTATGTCCAAGATCACCCTAATGGGTGAAAGCCAAACTAAATAATTTCAAAAAAAATAATGATGTACATTTCACGATCGCATCAATGAGTGGTAGATAAACAAGTCGTAAATTCTAAAACCCGATTCCAAAGGTTCTTCATATTTCAATTGGCAAAACCTTGAGACTTTAGACGTTTAGATAAAAAAATAATAATAACAAAAATACGAAACACAAAAAAATACACATAATTTTCCTTCTAACCCATTTTCCATCGCATATGTTAGTCAAACCAACGATTCTTTTTCTAGTTTCAACCTATTTAAAGTACATTCTGAACGTTGCGACACCTTCATTAGAAATCGTATCAGCAATACCTGAGCAGGAACTAGTTTACTAATTTCGTAATTAACGCTCTTTCGCGGTTGCGACCAAGTTCTTTACAACATTTCGAGAAGGAAATTCATTATAACTTAACTATTTATAAAGCATTTAGCGAAAAATTATAATTACAATATGGAAATCAATAGAAAATGTATTTACATTTTTCTGATAATCTTACCTGGCAAACTCCAATTTGCACAATTAAGCAACGGAAAACTCTTCATGCTCGAAAACGCAGATGCAGCAGATTGCACATGCAATCGCTGTGTTTAGACGGACGGGCGGCAAAGCTGCATCTTTGATTATTTTTACGACTAGCTAAAATTGAGATTTTGTGGAGGGCCGTTAAAATTCCACAGAGTGGCATTGAGTTATATAGAGTTTACATTCCCTGAAATATCAGTGTGAAATATTGTTCCCGTGCGGGAAGTAGGAAGGAGGGTGTGGCGACTGTGGATGTCGCCCGAATCCTTCAAATCGAAGGTGACGGCGCGTCACCACGCATTTTTAACATGAATAAGTCAATTTACACGACTACTGAATATGTAAAACCCTACTTACCGATGAAAGGTTATACCATTGCTTTCCCTATATTTTCCAGTGCGACTTGTATAATATTTCAGCATGCATGTCGGCATTTTGAAGTTATCGCCGGAGACCTGTGCCCGGCGAGCGATTTTAAGCGATACGAGTGATGCCCGAGATTTCTCTCATTGGACAATGATTCGATATAGGTACATGGCTCATACTTCGAACGCCAAAGCTGACTCTATCTATATACCTCATTGCAGAGTGGTAATCTAATACTTTCAGTATCTTCCTGGTGAAAGACCACCAGTCAGAACCGACACATTACGTTACTTGAAATGGCTTTAACCGTCTTTGGTGACCATGTTTGAATAGCCAGGTTCCGTACCTCTTCCACTTTCCCCTTTCAACATCACAACATACTAAACATACCCCAATCGCCATATTCCCACTGGCTGCGGGAAGTTGGGACACTCGTGCAGTGAAACTAGAAAAATAATCGTTGATTTGACCAACATATGCGATGGAAAATGGGTTAGAATAAGAATTATGTATATTTTGGCGTGAATTTGGCTACTATCGTCTTATCTTTATTGTGCGACAACACACGATCATTGACGGCCCTTTTTTATGTGCATGTGATCACCAAACACGGTGTATCATTGTACCATTCATATATAAATTAATAAACACGGCTTACCTTTGGTTTTCATTGATAACACCTCCGACTGCGCATGTAAATTTGTAACATACGGATGCACAAATATAAATTATTAACAATAATCACTTAGATACGTGGAAAACTTTTTTAAATACCTTAATAATCTTACAATATTAAAAAAATACAGTGGGGACAAGATTGTTCATTATTTTATGATCATCGCTTATTATCATAATTATTATGCAGTTTATGTATAATGCTTTTAAAATTAATTTAATAAAATGGACAGATATAACAATAAATAATTTATAATGCATAGTTTAGTCATAAAAAGCGGCCAGCTGAATGCGTTTAGTTGAATTTTCACTTTAAAAATAAAATAATATAAAATATTAGTTGACGTATTATGGCGTATCAAAAAAATTGCACAAATGCAATATTGTTTACAGATGATAACATTCCGAAAGCTGTCAGGTAAACAATGACGAATGTACGAATAAAAACATGTGTATAACTAATAATAATGTTTTATTGTTGATGTTATTTAATTCGTATTAGAGTTACCGTGTGTGAAATATTAAATGTCAAAATGCCGGTTCATTTTGTGCAGTTACAGGTGAAAAACGACAACCAAGCAATTCGGTTTGGAAAACTTACCTTAGACAGTGGTTGATTATACGCCAACGAAAAGGTAGAAATGAATGCAATTTCCACTGAAATAAACAGCGAACGTCACACGGCAAATAACACGCCCGCACAAAACAATCACTTGACAGAAACTCGAGTTTAAAATGCAAACACAGAGATATTATCTCAATCCCCGCTGAAAACGCGCAGCCGCAAGCCGCGTCACGAATTGAAGTGATTGAAATTGACAGAGATAATAATATGAGTAATGTTGCCAGTCGCCAGTGCTGCCAGTCTGTAAGAACTTAGATTCTCAATTAAATCATTGATTTTTCCCAACATCAGGTTTTCTGATATTTTAGAAAAATATGTATGTATATCTACACAATAAATAAATGCTGCTAAGTGTAAAAATTGTATGCATTATATTTTTTTACATTTAAAAAATATTAAAACCTTTTTTGCAATAACTTGTCATGTAAAAAGGTTATTGTTAGTTTAGGAAAGCTATATGTATTTAGATTGTTTGCAACATCCACTTTTCCTGATGTCTGCGGGAAAGTTGAATGAAATTGTGGAATAAAAATTAATTGATGTTATTTATGGAAAAACAAACATCCTTCATTCATGATTTAGCCTGTGTCACACGGATTTTGTCTCCTTGCTACCTGAAAAGTAGCCACAAAATCGCTTCGTGTGATATAGGTACCCGCTCCGTGTGATATAGAAGTTAGCAGCTATTAAAAGTAGTGGCGTCTAGAACGGTCTAGATGTGTTCAATAAAAATTCTATTTGCCAGACTTGATTTGGCGGTCACGTGACATAGTCTCCGCGACTTAGAGGTGGGTCCTGTGAGTACTTTTCGTTACTGGGTACAATGAGTTCATTAATATTATTATTAAGTTCTGCAAGTGTTTTAGTTTTTTATTATTGTGACAGCTGTTTCGGCTTACAAAGCCATTTTCAAACTGTGGTTAGTCCACATTGAGACGACGTATTTATACTATTTCAAATGTAAATTTTGAAGGTGTATTCATTGATTTATTACTGTTTAAACCGATGACATGATCTATTGTTGGTTAAACCAATCTATGTTTTTCCCTCAGTAAATGGTAATGAGTTCTTAATTATTTACTAATGACTTTATTGCTATGAATTATTTGGGTGCATTATACTGCTTGGGTTTTGTGAAAATACTGAGAAGTGGTGAGTAAATTATTTTCCGTACTTTATTAATTAGTGTTAAATTTGGGTCATTCGTTCGTTTATTGATTTCTAATTGTTCAAGTAAATTTAATCTAATGCCCTTTTTTTCTATATGCAATGGTTTAGGACCCTTGTTGTTAAGTGGGGTATGATTATTCACCAAGAGATGTTCTGCGAATTTTGAGGATGTGTTTTTATTATTGTCCTAAACCATTGCATATAGAAAAGGGCATTAGATTAAATTTACTTGAACAATTAGAAATCAATAAACGAACGAATGACCCAAATTTAACACTAATTAATAAAGTACGGAAAATAATTTACTCACCACTTCTCAGTATTTTCACAAAACCCAAGCAGTATAATGCACCCAAATAATTCATAGCAATAAAGTCATTAGTAAATAATTAAGAACTCATTACCATTTACTGAGGGAAAAACATAGATTGGTTTAACCAACAATAGATCATGTCATCGGTTTAAACAGTAATAAATCAATGTATGCACCTTCAAAATTTACATTTGAAATAGTATAAATACGTCGTCTCAATGTGGACTAACCACAGTTTGAAAATGGCCTTGTAAGCCGAAACAGCTGTCACAATAATAAAAAACTAAAACACTTGCAGAACTTAATAATAATATTATCAAATTTAATCTAAATTAAATTTATAAAAAAATTAAATGGAGTTCTACGAATTAAACACAAAAACAATAAATACAACGAGTTCAGGTACAAAAAAATACCGGTTACAAAATACTCGAAAGTACTTTATACCGGCCTGAGGATTAAGAATAAGTAATTTGTAAACACATAATTTCTACCCACAAATTCCCCACAAAGTTTCTACGAAAAATTGATTCCCCCAATTATTATTCGGGGGTTGTTAGAGTATTTCTGTGAAAGATTTGCCACACAAATTTCAGATGCATAAATCCTGTTAAAAGTACCTATTAAAAGTACCCATCAAAAGTACCTATTAAAAATACCTGGTATAAGTACATATTAAAAATATTTAAAGTTAGTACACACGCACAGCTCACATCAAAAGTTAATGTACAGCGCATCATCTTGTCTACCGACACACGACGCTATCAAATATTTCTTCCTATGGTAGGAGAGGGGGTCAGTTGAATTCGAGAGCGGCCGAGGAACATAATTTCATCTGTCAACGTGACAACTTTACTTACTGACAGCTTGAGCACGTTTTCGAAATGGATGATACTTGTCGCCTATTGCTGGATCTGTTGGACAGCTCATCCTCAGATGATGATGCCGCCAGCAGTGCTCAGTTGCGGGTTAGCGGGTTCGATGCTTGATCGACGGAAGTGGGTGGAGCGACACATCCCTTTCAAAAAAGAACATGGGGAGTTCCACCTTTTTTACGAGCTCTCTGATGGGAAATTTTCAACAAACAATCAACAAACGAACAAACTAGAAGCTTCTCTATGTAGGTATCAGGCCATCCAACTTTATCAAAAAACCGAATGATATTACCATATAAACATACTGAGATTAAAAATATGATTAATTTTGAAAGGGCGAAAATTTGTTTACTTCAAATTCAAATATTGATTATATTTATATTTTAAATATATGTTGTATGTTTGCCAAATAAAGTTTTTTTTTATGTGACGTGCACACATGACGATATGAGCTAACATAATAAATAAGAAATGCATTATTAGGCTGCTTATGTCATGGCTGTCAAAGGGAACACGGAACTTAGTTGGTAGCTCCGTAATTAAAATGACCCCCTCTCCTTTTTACGGCGGAGAGGGGAACGCATAACTTTTCAAATATCGCGTCGGGAGCGGTTACGTAAAATAAATTCGGTTAGCGAAGTTCAGAACCACACTTATAGCGCGTTATCTTTTTACGTGTGTCGGGTTTGTATGGGATTGTATGGCGAGCGCTATTGTGCTTTATATTATCTGTTGATGTGAGCTTTGCGCGTGTACCACGCATTAGTCCCAGTATAAAATACTTGTGAGTATTATGGAACCAGGAGGGCGATTCACGTTCCTTTTAAGGACACCAAAAGTAACCTCGCCTTCAAATTTATCCTTACCTTCGAATATTTCGTGAAATGCGATTCTCGTTCTCCCAGTGACAGTCGATAACCGGCATATTTCTTACATTTTGAAACATAACGCTAGCGTTGGCCAACGCACCGTAAGGAGAGCTAGGGACCTGTCTTTGAGATGTCAATGGCTGACCGCGGCTGTCATTTGACAAAGGATTTGTTTTACTGTGATACGTTTTTTTATTTAGTTTTCCATATTTAAGTGGTTTTAACACGAGAAAACTTAATATTATCGTAAGTATTGACTGTAAACATGATTTTTGAGTTAATTGTCGCTTATAAACGCTATTAAATGATTCGAATTAACGTAATTGTGATGTTTCAAAGTAGGTATGCAACCTGCCAAAATACCGATATGTCAGAAATATGATAAATACAATAAACTTCACTTTAAATTCACTTTTTATGTGCGATATACCTATAATAATTTACCATTGAGGATTTTCAGATAAATAATAATCATAATAATTTGCACATAAATGTATTTTGGAGATTTGTCACAAGTACAAAGTATCGCATGAAAATACCCGGTACTTTTACTGGGTACGATAAATACGCCTCACCTCTACCGCGACTGACAGCTGGAACAGCGCTACTGTCGCCTCGTCTGACATCTCATATCATAATATCGCTACTTGCTAATCGCATGCTATTCGCTATCTCAAGGGTTATCGATATGATTTTGGTTTGTTTCAAGTATTTTTCGACATGGAAATTTCACTCGTTACTACCTACTCGCAATTCCGGTAGATCCATGTGACTATCTATAAGCGGCTTCGAGAAGTGGCGATGACCCGCCGCGGTAACGTAGCAGCGACAAAATCGCCCAATGACAGGCTACTTGTCATCTCAAATCGTTGGTCGCTAGTCGCTTTTCTCGTGATTGGTTTATTTATGCTTTTCTCATTCCAAGTTGTTATCAGTTGAATGTTTGTGGTTGATTATTTTTATATTACTTTTCTTGTTGTCGTCATGGCAGACCGGGAAGGAAGCGCACCGAGGTGGTCAGGCTTGGAAATCTTCAAGTTTTTGGGTGTTTATCAGAAATATCAAGAACTGTGGGATACTTCCAACGAGAATTACCCGAAGAAAAATGCGCGGCAAATTTGTTTTAAAAAGTTGCTCGAAGAATTGATTGGAATTGGTTATGACATTCCCTCTGAGGAATACCTGAGAAAAAAAATTAAGAATGTTAAAGATGTATACAGAAATGAATTAAACAAAGTGAAGAAGTCCCTGAAGAGCGGCACGGGAGAAGTCTATGAACCCAAGTTACGTTGGTTCAATAAAGCTGATTCTTTCTTGAAGAATGTCAAGTGTGCTCGTGAATCCAGCTTAAATCTGGTAAGTTATGGTCAATAATATTTTCGTATACATCTATTGTTATTGACAATTCATAGGGTTCACATTCGTAATTTGTGTATATTTGCGTTAAAATAGCTAAAATGAACCTCGATAGTTTGCCATTCACGTTTGATGGTAAACCCGCGTTGCCAGGTCACAAAATTAAATTCCCTAAAAAAAATCATCAGAGATCCCTAGAAAACCCCAGAAAACCCCTAGAAAAATTCTAAAAATCCCTAGATTTTAGACGGTCGTGTTATATTGTTGATGATATTTTCATAAAAACCTATTACACGTACAAGCTATTTTTTTGAATAATGGTATTCTCAGGCATTTTAACTTATTAGACCGAAGTAACATTTTCGTCTTGCTATAATATTGGATTCAGACGTTTCAATTTTAGTAAGTCAACTTTTACTGAACGACAGGATTTCTGACTAAAAATTAGAATTTTTTTGAATGATTTTTCACCCTACTTTTCAATATCTTTTATTCCTCATATAAATGAAATAACTAACAAGGCCATGAAATAATAAGGGGTTTATTTTGAGAACGATGAAAGATGAAAATCTGCTAAAAATTATTTCGTAAACTCTCCTATTCAAAGATTACACGATTACACAGACTTGGTAATAAGTATAATTCAATCGATGTTTACCGCCGCTAATCAGTGTCAAAATTTAAACTCAGTTTATTAGAATATTTGCATTAGATATAAATGTTTTTCTATTAAACCTTTTGTCGATTCTTATCCTAATCTTGCGTAATAGAGATTGTTAATGAAAGTTACATAGTTTATAGGCTAATGTGAACAACAATTTCGTACTTTTTTATTCAATTGATTAAGAGGATATTGGCAGATCATCTATTTTTATTTCACTTACTTAAATTCCATATTACCTACGTTTCGTAAACTCTTATGTTTCATGTTATCTATATTTTATTAACCTATGCATTGTTAAATCTTATAATTCATGTACTCTGTATATTCTTATATATTATGTTAACTCTTTATTTTTATTGTTTGTTTTTGTTTTTGAAGCTTTATTTAGATGTAAGCAAATTTTTTCATACATTTAGTAATAAAAAAATATATAATATATAGTCGAGTTGAACAATTTTTACAATTTTTTCTTAAAAAAATTATGACTCCTTCAATTGTACACGCAATTGCTTCATACGAAATTTTATAGCATAGTAATGATCAGCAGAATCCATTTCTAGCCAAAAAAAATACCCTTAAAATTTCAAGTCTCTATGTCTATGAAAGGCGATTTTCAGCCCACTGTGCGACGTCATGCTCGGACTGCTCGCCGCAAACATGCTCGCCCGTCATAGGAGATGTTAGGAATCTGGGGTTTAATATGTCCAGGAGTAACTGACGTATGAATCCATCCCTCCCACTGCGCTGCAAAGCGATGTTCCGAGAGAGTTCTGCTGGAGAGGTCAAAAGGTATCCTTCAGCCAGTGTCTCGCGATCTGACCGGCCACGCAGTTGATAGGCAGACGCATCCGCCACCAAGACTGCCTCCCAAATTAAAATAAAAAGCTACATAAAATATATCTATGTTTTATAATTAAGTAATATACCTACCTAATTACAAACCTTTTGATTTCAGACAAAATTTTTGGTGTTGATTTATTAAATAAAAGAAAATTAGAAACATACTTTTTTGGATGCAAGTTCTCAGGACACAGGTTCAAAGAACTACTAGTGATAACCGTTGCTCAGAATTTTGTAAAAAGGGCTGAAAAAATCTTCACTAAACCGATTTCTCTCCAGATTTGTCAAAAACTTCCTTCCTGCACTTGGAGTCATATGGCAACGCTCAACACTTGGAGTCATATGAACAGACAACTTTTTCCTTTTGGTTATTAGATAGGTGCGGTTTATTTATGGTACTAACTTGTTTCACACTAAGGAGGGAATAGATGCAGAATTTATAATTTTTTTGTATTTAATATTTTTTTCACATTCGTTGAAAAGAATGTGACCTTATCGGGGTAACCCGTTCTAAAGTCACATTGTACAAGGTCATTTGTGTGAATTATAAATTATGAATTTGGTCTTTTTGTGAAGTTTTTTTAGTATGCTAATTTTATTTTAAAGTAATTTTTGTTAACGTTCAAAATATACAAGAGGTAAATTATAAAGCGAAAAAATAGAAGAAAAACATAACATCATACAAGAAAAATGTATTGTGGAAAAACACACAGAAGAAAAACATAACATAACGTTAAACTTTGGTAGGTTGCAACATTTTATCTATATTCTTCCTTCCCGTGTCCATAATCCATATCGTAATACTTCTTTTGAAGTCGGTTTTTTTGAATGGTTTTTATTGCAAGAGGGAGAATATTAAATAGTTTTATAGAGAAATATTGCAAATTTCTTTGCCCAAAAGTCGTTTAAGTTGTAGGTTGGTGAAATGTATGTTGTAATGAGGATCTTGTGAATCGACTCGAATTTGCGTGTGCAAAGTTATCCTGGTTTTTTAATGCATAAATTAAAATATCTTTTGAATACAATTGTTTCAGACACATTATATTTAGGGAATTAAAAACATAGTCTGTAGGGGTTCTGATGGGGACTGATTCTTTTTCATTGAAATATCAGATGTACAAATATCCCACAAAGGTTCGACTGATTGATGGAAGAGGATTTCTTATACTCTTCCTCCACCGCCCAGAGTTAGTTTCATCCGTATTAAATCTTCGGCATCAGCAAACCATACTAGCAAATAGTGTCTCACAGCAGTCATATCTAACCAATTGTGTAAGGCACGTGCATACTTTACAATCACTTCTGTATTCAAATCGATTAGCCTCAGATACGAAAGATGCAGAAGATGCAATTGGAGCAGTCCGCTCTGGGCGCCGAGGTACCAATGCACCGAGACGGTGATAATACCTAACATCTAACAGTCCTAACACATCGTACTTGAGATTATTTTTCGTGTAAACGGCGCTACAAAAATACAAATCACCTGAATATAATTGATTACAGTGATCACCTACCTAGACGTCTACTGGTTTTGATAAGGGCATTTCAGAGGAAATTTCAGTTTGGCAGTGCACTGCACCGATTTCCTGAAAATCATACTAAAAATCGAAAATGAAAAAAAAAACGTTTTCGGCTACAAGAACATCAACAAAGCCATTTTATTTTAATATTAGCACTCTATTTCTCCCAAAATTCCCGAGCCGCCATTGGTCTTGACAAGCGATAGTAAAAAAATTGTTCTTTCAGTGAGAGTTGTAATTTAATACTGTCCGCTGTTACGTCTTTACCCTAAGGGCACGCGGGGCACAAGCCAAGGTCCCCCCGATCAGAGGTGAACTGTGTTTTAGTTGTTTTCTCTTCCAGCACTGTCATCAAGCAGCAATCAGCATCAATCATTGCAAACCATAAATCAACTATCTATAGATTGATAACTCCGCCCTCTTTCCATACGTTTCGTTTGGTCAAGTTTTAACCATAGATCTGGCAAATTTGTATACACCACGCATCGGCGACGTCACACCACACCATCGACAAAGGATAGAGGAAATTAAAAAAAAGGCGCAACCATAGACAATTTAATTCTGCTTCGGAACCTACCTAAAACCCAATTCATTAGCCTAAAACATAAGTAAAATGTCACCCAAGACCACAAGGTCCCATCTGACAAAGCCCTGTCCTAAGAAATAAATGACCTTTAAAGTATCTTCCTTTACAGCTCATTTTCTCAGGGCAGCGTTTTATCAGAAGGAAGCTGAAAAACAAACTCATAATTACATTACAATAATTTTATTTTTTAAATATAAACATGAAATACAATAATATAAGCACAAAACACATTTAGAAGGTGAATTTAGAAGAAATTACTGTATCAATATAAAACTAGCTGTTGGAAATTATATTTATTTTCTTTCAACATCCGACGGCTATTGAAAAAAATATTGTCAATAAGGCAGTCAACGATTCAACCTACTGTTTTAGCTGTATTAGCGTCTAATTACATTATAATTATTTTTGTTTCCCTCCTACTTATCTTATTACTTAAATATTTATACCTTTCATATATAAATAGTAAGTATATAATACTTTTTTGTTTTAAAAACTTTATATGCCTTTTAGATATTTTTAACTTAGGAATAGTACACAACATAAAGAATGTAACAGTGTAAACAGAAAAGTAAATTTAATAATAGGTTATTGTTTTAACAATACATATTGGCACCTGATAAATAAATAGGGTATAATAATAACAAATAAAAACACCAAATACAAGAGTAAAATTTAAAGAAGGTGTTGAGAGAATATTCATTATGATGTCAAGTATGTAATAAAAAAGTAGAACTATATATCAACTAGACATATAAAATAAACTAATTCGACTATTTTTTTATTAACACTAGTCGGTGACTGAAAATGGGCTGCAGACTAATACAGCCAAACTGAATAATGTAAACTCCGCATCATAGAATATTTGGCTTAACATTACAAACGATAACAATATTTGACTTGTATATTTATGTTTTCGTTATTATTCTGCTACTCATGTAGAGATATCAATAGAAAATGAATTGGCAAGGATACACCACAACCATATAATGGACCTGATTTAATGAGGAGCATGGCACTACTACGATATTTAAAAGACGCTTATAGGAACAAATTGTGGTCCTAATTGGTTTTAACTTATTAAAATAAATTAGTTATGACAACCATTTCTTCCTATATTTAGCATATTTTAAATGTCGCAGTACTGCCATTTTCTTCATGGAGTCAGGTCCATTGTATGGTAGTGTATCCTTGCCAATTAATTTTCTATTGACATCGGTACACCATGCATTGATTATAAATGGTACAGTAATTTTGATAATGAATTGAATAATTTTTTTTTATGTTCGTTACAATTAAGCCAATCAAAACATATATATTTGGCAATGGTTTCTTCAATAACGGGCACAAGATATAAATTTTCGCAATTATAATTCAGTACATACTCGACGACATAATGAATTTCAAGAGCGTTGATAGCAAATTTCTTAGTGGGATAATTTAAGCAAAACCTCTCTGTGGGACGGTACTCGCTTGCTAGGATTGATGAATTTATGGGATCATATGGGTCACCTATGCAAGATATTTTACATCTATGTGCAGCAAGAGCAACGCTGCTGGTTGCAGAGAAGACATGACTGGGTCCTGCACTTATTTCTGGAAAAAAATATATCATAGTTCTTGAAGAAATTGAAGTAAAGATTGACATATTAGAGGAACAAAACTAACAATACTATTACCTTTTAAGTAATATAAAACAGATATGTACCTCCATGTTCTACTGCCATCCCCTGTGCAGCAAGAGCAACACTGCTGGTTGCAAACGACAAAATGCAATAAAACCATAGACATATGAATATTAGTAGACCTGCCCTAAGTGATTAAAAGCGTATTATTCCCCACTCCCCATACCAGTTTTCCTCTTCCAGCGTCCCGCAACTCTTGTTTTAACCCCTCGTCCTTAACTTCTCGTCTATTAATATTCATGTCTGTGCATAAAACCCTTAGTTGTTGAAGTGCTATTATGCATTATGGCAATATATTGTTTTGAACATTGAGGTATTATATTTAAATGAAACAGGAATCGAAAAATAGGTCCCAACTTTTGTATGTCAAATTAGTCCTATTTGGCCTCCAATGCTCAATCGCTAAATGACCGTAAACTACCTCCGGTCCACGCGCACCAATGATTGCATTCTAAGTGTACGAACACAAAGAACGCGTGTTTCGGCTTTCAGATTACCAGCACTCAGTGCCTGAGTCCGCCGGAGAAAATAGGCGCTGAGTTGTGGACACATAGAACGCCGGTTAAATCCGCGCCATTTGCGCGGTAGCCTGATAGCAGCTGTCAGTTTTAACAAAATGTCAAGCTCGTCGGAAGAAGATTTTTTACTTTTGTAGAATTCTTTCTTGAAATTAAGAAATAAAACAATTGGTATTCATCCAATTAATAGTAGTAGAAAAAGTCATGGTGAATTTATGAATTTTATTTATTAATGAAAGATTTTTTAAATATACCTTATTTCACTCGTGACAGGTTATTATAAAATTTTCTTAGTTCGTACTTTTGTTCGTACCGTTTTCATTTATATCCTTACTGATTTCTTTCCAGCACTTGTCGACAACATTTCTGTTGCTATGTAAACTTCTTTTATCCCAGATCGGCGATTTGTTAAAAACAGCAGCAATTAGTAAGTCGCTCATTTTGACAGGACTTGTTTATTTATGTTTTGACACTAGCTTCCAAAACAAGCTTCACTAACCGGCCGCACCGGCGAGTAGGAATTAAGAAATCATTCCGGTAAAGCTTCTCGGCGCGCCAGCGCGCGGACACAAATCTGAACCTGCCTTCACTATGTGCGTTCTCACACGTTTAGATACAAACATTCTTGTCGGCGCGCCTGCGCCAGTCGGCCGCTTACTCGCTGGCTAATCTGAAAGCCGAAACACGCGTTCTTTGTGTTCGTACACTAATAGTGGAAAACGTCTAATTGTATAGAAATCTTTAAGAAATAGAAAAAAAACTATTTGTTTATCACACGTACACATAATGTTAAATTGACTTCTATATTACCGTGTTCTAATTTGTTCGCAGGACGATGCAGTAATGGAAAATTCTATAATGATAGAATATGAAGATGCGAATAGTAATGATGTAAAATGCGAGTATGTGGAAGATCCTCTTTATGAGGCTGCTGCTGGTACCACTCGAAGAAATAAGCGTCAATTGACTCACTCAGCTTCTTTTTCAACAGTCAAGCAGATAATATCTCCAAAAAACCACCCCTGAAAAAAAAGTCTAAAAGAAACTACCTGGAAAATAAATCTGTTGAAAAAGTTAATGAAATCGATGTGATTACATCATATTATGATAACAATGTTGTAGTTGATGAATATGACCGTTTTGCAATGCACATTGCTTGTCAACTCAGACAACTACCAACAAGAAGTTTTATTATAATGCAGGAAAAAATCCAAAGTTTTATAACTCAAGAAAGATTGGACAAGCTGGTGTCTCCAAACGAAAGTGCGCACGCGTCTCCATCTTACAGTCATCTTGCTACTCTGTAATTGGTTGCTGATCAGCTTTTGCTGCTTTAGAACTTTCCACTGCCCTACAATCTACCCCATCTGCTCCTGGTGAAGTTTATCAAGGAAAGTGTGATAGGATTTAGATCATGGGTGGCCAACCTTTTCAGGAGCCGGGCCAGATTTTAGAAATGAAATTTCCTACCAAGCCGTACAACAAAATTTCTATTATTATTCAAACAAGAAATATATACTTTTTTTTCAGAAGATATAACAAAAATGAGAATTAAACATATTTATTAGCACTTAGTTCTGAGCTAAGAGTTAGGCAATACAAAAAATAATAATAATAAATAAACAAAATATAATAAATTTTAGTGAGGCGTCTGATTTTGTCTGTCAGAACTAAGTGCATCGATGTTGATAATGATTGACGTTGTTGCTACACGCAAACAGTTTTCCAAATGGTCATCAGTGATTCGTGTTCTCATTTGAGATTTAATATGCTTCATAAGTGTTTCCAAATAGCGAAATCACCGATAGAGCATGTTTGTAAAATGCAGGATTGCAAGGATGCTCCTTGTACAAATATGTGTTGTAAAACTTTCTTGAACTTTTCCTTTAACTGTGCATCACAACACATTTCAAAATGTTCCATTTGTAAAATTCCTGGCAATAAATTCACGTCTACGGAGAATGAAGTTGCAAATGCAGCAAAGAGCACACAATGCTTTTTAAAATCTTGAATTTGGTTTTCAAATTCCAGATTCAAGTCGGATATCAACGAAATGTATTTATCCGCCGCCATTTGTGTGACCTCTGGCTGCAATAACAATGTAGAAAAGAGAGTGAAGAATTTTGTCCTTAACTGTTGTTCCCAAAGCCCAAGTTTCATTGGGAATGCGGAAATTAGATCGAACATGTTATAAATTAGTTGATCTTTCCCTTGTAGATTGTGGATTGTATCACCCTTCGTGGCAGCCGGACGCGTCATGCGGTCCTCCAACCGCTTTGTGTTTATTTTAGTATTTTCAAGGGAAATGAGGCAACATCCATTTAAAATTATTTTTAAAATCAGTCAATCAACATTTTAAATTAATTTACCAATTAATAATCAGAGCTTTATAGTAATGTGATTAGAGTGCAGTGTGTTAAAAATGAATAATCGAAAATTGTGCTAAAAAATATTCGAAACTCGCTGAAGTTGAACTTGGGACGAGAATCGGCAACTGTAGGTACGCCAGATGTTTTCAACGGAATTCTTGGAAACTCTGAAGGCCCTAACAGGTGCCCAGGGTAATTTATTATCCCGACCGTCGCCTTTTATTGCGGGCACATTGCACCACTAACACAATCACCAGGAAGAAGATTACATGGAGATGAATGATGGACTTACCAAACGTCACAGCGGTGCTGCCAAGGTCTATTATATATGTGAGGATACACCTGTGTCAGCGCTTTATTAGCAGCAGACACATACCTGGACGGATGACGAACCTCGTACTGGCACTGTTGGCGGACGCGGTGCACTCTCTCGCTGCAGCAGCTGGTCCAGTTTCCTCACCACCTAGGATTCTTGCTGCAGAGTCTCCATCTTCGTGTCACCTGTTTCTGTACTTCATCACCTGTTCCTGTACTTCATTTTATTTAACTTAATTTCAATTTATTTTTGTAATATTTATATTTTTCAACTGTAAAGCGCCCCTGAGGTGATATCTCACAAAAGCGGCGCTATACAAATTGTCCAATAAATAAATAAATATACGAGTATTAATAACTATATCGACCAGAGATGCAAAGTCACTAACCCACTCCTTGTCTTCAAATTCTGGGATACTTTTTGACTTTCTTGCAAAGAATGATTGTATTTCTTTCTTTAAATCAAACACTCTTTTCAAAATTTTGGCACGGGTCTGCCATCTTTCTTCTGCATAAAATGTAACATGTCATTATACTGGGAATCCAAAGACTTGAGAAACTCTTGGAACTGACGGTGAAGGGGTTGACCCTTCGACCTAATAAAATTCACTGTTTTAATGACCACCTTCACGACATGATCCATTTTAAGGGACTTGAAACATAAATTCTCCTGATGAATAATCCAATGAAAATTTAGCATCGAAGTATTACCAACTTTGCAGGCCTCATTTTCAATCAATTTGACTAAACCTTTGTGTTTATCAACCATTCCTGGAACTCCATCTATTGTTAAACCCGATAGGTTGTTGAGTTGTAACGAAAATCGATTTAATGTCGATGTAACAGCTCCTAAAAAATCTCGTGAGCAAGTAGAGTCCTTAAGTGGATACAGTGCCGCCAATTCTTCTATTTTGTTAAAATGGACATCAACACCCCTGATACAAATCTGTAAGGTCTGTGCTTTCAACCAATGCTAGAGGATAAAATATGAACTTGGATGCTCGATTTTTCAAATTATCTTCAATATGTTTTCCAATGTCGTCGACACGCCTAGTAATAGCTTTTAACACTAATATACCATAGAAGAAATTGGCACGATAGTTGAATCAATGTACTGAGGTACTTCCATATATGAGATATGATACTAACTACGCACGTTGGAATGTTCTTTTGGTGGTTTTATGTACACTAAAAGAAAAAATGTGTGCATATGCTCCGTGGGCGACAAGTAGGCACCCAGCGGGCCGCGGGTTGGCCACCCTTGATTTAGATCAGCCCTGGCCAACCCGCGGCCCGCGGCGCCCATTGTTAAAATTGTTAAAATCTCGATTGTTAAAATTGTTAAACATGTTGATTACTATAAAAATACATTTTTTGTTTGTTCAATGTGTGTTTTCTTTTCACATCTGGCTGTAGTATTGTTTTCTTCACATTTACCTTATTGTACTTTCAGATTACCTCTGCAATCAAATTATTTATAATACTTACAAAAAAAGAATTAAGTATGAAAATTGTTGTGATAAAAAAATGAAATTATTTTTGCATAATGTCTGTATGTGCGGCCCTCAGTAAATTTTAAGTCGTCAATGCGGCCCGAGTGTGAATTTGGGTTGGCCAGGGCTGATTTAGATGAACAGACATAATACAACCCTTATCCA
Organism: Hesperophylax magnus; assembly: GCA_026573805.1. Lineage (NCBI taxonomy): Eukaryota > Metazoa > Arthropoda > Insecta > Trichoptera > Limnephilidae > Hesperophylax > Hesperophylax magnus. Next base: position 1,250,339 of record JAIUSX010000184.1, on the reverse strand, counting down.
AATGACAATTCTGAAGATTTTGCAGTGTTTTCATAGAGATCAGAGAGGCGATTCGGTTTTACTTAAGGATAAGGAATTATCCTTAACCTTGACGACTTTTCGCTGTTATCTGAAAGAACTGGAATCGCAGTTAAAAAAAATGTTCATTTTAGGGTTGTGAATTCCTTATTCGGAACCAGAATCTCTCCTCTGAGCCCGCCCCTAAATACTATTGAGTGAATAATAGTATCAAATAATTATAAGCAATAATTAGTCGCCTGAAATATTAATACAAATTGAAAATATCTCCCGAGTAAAAATAAATGCCGCCAACGGGATTTGAACCTGTGCCTTCTGATGTCCGGTCAGGTGCTCTGTAACCACTGAGCTATGTCGGCTTATTTCCAAATTATTCAATATGTACTAGTACCTCAATCAACAATTACTGCTTATTATATTAAAAATAAAGTTGGTTGTTTACAGTTGGAAAAAAAAATGATGCATGAGTTATCTTCTATTACAAGGCAGTAAATCCAAAGCAACAGACATTTGCGATAGGTAAGCCATAAAAGTAACTTAAGTTCTGCTTAAAAATACATTTGTTTATATTTATACAGCAAATAATATATTTTATATTAATAATATTATCAAATAAAACCTGCCTTGATACATGAGAAACAAGATATTGTAAAGGTACGATTCCGAGGTCGGTGGCACAAAAAAACAGAGATAAAAACACAGTGTCAATCTACGCGGAACAACTAGAAAAATGATGTGTAGGGAAAGAGTTCAGTCTAGATCTCTGCTTTAATGTAGAAGTAATGAATACCTAAGGCTAGCATTACACTTGTAAGTTTTTACGTAAATTTACGACTTCTAGCCAATGGGCGCATTGGATTTTCAAAATGCAAGATGCCCATTGGCTAGAAGTCGTAAATTTACGTAAAAACTTACAAGTGTAATGCTAGCCTTAGAGGAAAATTCTTACAAAATATAAGCGTTGAAATCTGGAGCTACAAAGTTAGCAAATTATTTTCGTTCTACTAACTGTAAAATAGATTTAGCGTGATATCTTTATACTTATAAAAGCCACTAAAAGCAAAAAGGTCCCCAGCTGACTGAAGACAGCGGAATTAAGGCTGAAAATACACGCGAACAACTACCAGCAGTCGATTTAGAAAATATGAGAAATGCATATCTTCATTGCTTATAGCTGTCGATATTGACTGCTTTAGCAGTCCTTGTGTTCTTAGTCTGTCTGCAACTCCGGTTCAATTAGCTCTAGAACTTTTGCTTTGAATTTTAGTGTCATTTTCAAAATTATGTTTAAGGACGGGATGTTTCCATAGAATTTGAACAATTCATCAAATTTCAAAGTTAATTTTCAACTGCAGCTGCAGACCGCTGATAAATGTTATAATAATCATCATCACGTCTTGTATTAAATTTGCGGTCTGCCGCTGCAGTTAGCAGTCTACCACCGCCCTCCGAATCGTACCTAAATGGTATGAATTACGTTTGGTTAAACTGTTGATATCGTCTGTGTAAGTTCAATACGTATATGAACCAATAATTCCAAAATTCGTTTTTTTGGCGCTTTTACAAGCCGCATTGATTGGTGTTTTCAACTTTAAAATTTTGACATTGACCAATAGATTACTAGTTTAAGGCAATGCACTACATAGTAATGCAAATTCATGTATTTTTGGTTTGAAAATTTGGTCATCTAGAAATGTTTCAGATGCTTTAATTAAATACTGCGAGTAGAATACATCTTGACCTTTGAAATAATCGAGTATTTTTTTTAGATAAGTCTTTTTATAAGCCCAGAAAAAAATAGTGTATAAGGCCTATGAAAACTGCTTTAAAGTTCAAAATCTCCTACTTACGAACCCATTTTCGGTTATGATTTTATTGTATAATGTGGCAAATTAAGTTATTTATAAAATGATCGGAAAAAAATTAAATATTTATGCCTGAACATCCACAAAAAAATAAAAGGCAATTTTTGGCCATGTTTTTTTCTTGAATAAATCAAAACAGGCGGATGGTGTTAAGCGGGAATAAACCTTATCGCCATTTACGTAAGGGCTGTTATTGATAGCGGCTCCATTTAAAATATTACACGACGTAGTGCATCAATCAATACCGCGAATGAAAAATGAAATGCAAGCAAAAGCGCGTAGATAGATTTTTGTCCCTCATGAACATTTTTACAGATAGTGTTTCCGCAGTATTAGACTTACACCGAAGATATTATGTTATGAGGAACTCTGAATAAATATTGCTAAGTGCAATGACTAGGCTTTTCTCCACAACTTGTCAAGTAACGCAAGTTGACTTCCAGTTTGGTATTATGTACATTCCTATGTATCGTGTTTCTTATTTCAAATATTAAAGAATAACTTATTTAATATAGTTTATTCCAGAATGTATGCAAGATTACTGCAATCTAATACATTTCATATTTCCTAATAATAAAAAATAGACCAAATAAAAATACATACCAACAGCCTTACAAACGTAGTTATTGGTGGCGCCTAAGGTCAGAAAAGTGAAAAACTTGACTTTTTACCATGCATTTGTTTGGTTAAAACGGTCTCAAACCGGACCCAAGGCCTGCTTGAACGGGTGTGTAAGAATCTAATTAATAAGATGGGTAGAATGAAAATAGAAAACAAGTGAAATATGTTGAATACAAACATTTATGCAAATAGCGAGCCGTCAAGGGGAATCCATCTAGGGAACCATTGCAGTGATGATGGTATTCTTTGATTGGAGTAGTCTTTGCCGTAAGCTTCCCATCATGAGTGGTTTATTTATGCTTCCCATGCGGTGCGGAGAAGTGGTCTGAAAGAGTACTCATCCCTCCAGGAACGTTTAGGTGTTGTTGCAGTATCTCAGTGCGCGGAATAGTTGACGATAAGCATTATTGTAAGTGACTTTTAGCTTATACCATTGGGATGCAGTGTAATTTACCGACAATTGTGACGTATATAGCAATGCGCAGAATGGGTTGAATAGTATTCTTTTGACGTTTGTACTGCAAAAGTGAATTTAAGTCATCAAACCTTTCTTGAGTTAGCCGAAGAATATTTGTGTAGGCCAGTCAGTGAATCCTCCTAAACTATTTAAGCTTAAGCTAAGCAAAGACCCCGCTTTTCTTTTGGACTATTCCAGTATCGAGCCCATTTACTTTTCTTACAATGCCTTTGTATTTCAAGCTAATCATCACTCATTTCAAAAATATCGGCACGACATATTTTTTATCAGTAAGACTGATAACTGTAAAACATTTCCTTCTCACAGTTCCAGTAGCTTTGTGCGTGCGACTATCTTTTAGCGGCTACATGAAGTGGAGATCAAGTGATGACTTAAGTACAAAATGTGAATCCCTCTAAAAGTGAGGCTCATGATAGCTGCCCCTTTTACCCCCTCCCTTCCTCTTCGCTGTATGAACTGAACAGAGTTATCAACAGCCTTGGGAAGAAGAGAAATCTACATGTTTTCTTTCTTTTTTAATATTTATTCTTCTTGAACCATTGCATTGCTGAAGATGGCGACCACCATTGCAAGGGACTGCAGTAAGTAGAAATCATTAGTGTAGGAGGCCGAATTCAACCCTGGGACATGTCCACCGTCACGATGATGATTTGTGGTAATTCTCGAGTACTTATGTATAAAGGGGACTACAGGGTAGAATGCTAATATTAGAAATAAAACGCTTGTTTATTAGAAAGCTGCTTTATGGTAGAATATTAAAATAAATTAAGAACGAACCCAAAATGTTAATACAATTAAGTTGTCTATTAGGTAACAATTTTAAAATGATAAATATTCAGCGCCATTCTTACACTGCGGGTTTTCCTTCCCTGCTTCCCTAACCAAAGACAATAATTATTAATGCTTTCCGGAAGGAAACAGTCTTAAAAGTTCAACATATAAAAATAAACAGCCAGCTAAAAGAAATTCAAAGTCAAAATATTGATGAGTTACAAAATGGTGAACATTTGTGAATTTCAAATCAAAAAATTTTCCCACTCTTTCTAAAATAATTTTTTTAATCGGACAGTGAAATTTAAAAAGAATTATTTTTTAAATTTGTAAAAATGTTGCTTTAGAAACTTTCAGAGAAGCTCATGTTGTTTATTTCTGTAGGTACTTACTTTGGTTAAACAAAATTGCATTTTATTATTCTTCGAACAACCCGCGGCGTAAGAATGATCAATTTTTCAACAATGTTTTTACCTTAAACATTAGTAATTAAATATAAATAGTTTGAAGCAATCTTCCGTTTATTATGTCCGTTGTTTCCATGAAATGTTGTGGAGAATAATTCAATGCAGTAACTATAATCCAATTTAATAATAATGGAAATTCAACTGTGGGATTATAGATGTGACATGTGACCAAATCAACTATAGTTACCAGGGAACTAAAAGGTGAGAAAACAGGAAACTCTTTTTGTTACAATTTAATGATGCCTTCTGGTGGATTGGAGAAAAAACTGAAACTTATTCTCCAAAAATCAAATGCTCAAATTTGGGATTATTATTATAGTTCTCTTTCTTGTCACTGCGATGCTAACTCTAATAATCTGTAAGAAGATCTCTGTTTTATCATCTTACCATAATGTTCATCATTAAATAGAAAACATGAAAGAGTTATTAAAAACTTCAAGATGTAACAAAAATGATGCATGATTTTCATATAAATCCCACTTTAAATGAAAACGTTCCGTACACATTTTAATTCTGCAAATCTGAACATGTTATTACAGTTAGACATAACGTAGGTATATTTTGTGTGTCGTATTTTCAATTCATGTATAGGTTCTTAATATATTTGGAAGAGGTGATAATAAGAATTATCGTAATGGAGCTTGTACATGATTATAATTAAATTTTACAAATTAAATAAAATATTATTAAAATAACAACGAAATATTTTGTCAACAGCATCCAACAAAGCCTAACATATATAATATGTAAAGCGCAACGTTTCTTTCTAAATCCGACCATTACCAACAATACAGTTCTTTATTTTTAAACAAATTACCGTTCGAATTCTCAATGCAATTTTCATATTGAACATTGGAATAATTGCTTTCTGTTATTTTAAACTGAACTACATATGTGGCTGTCGCATATATGATATGTGAAATTTCACTAACATTTTTTCAAAATGTGTCACGACCACAGACATAGGAATTAATAGACGAGAAGATATGGGCGAGGGGTAAAATCAACTGTTGAAGAACGAGGGAACGAGGGAACGAGTGAAGCTGACTGTGATTCGTCAATAAATCAATCTGACAGTAAATAGGCATCTCGCATTATAATATCACCATTTACTTCTTTAAAGTAAAATCTGCTTTGAATGAATAGACATTTTTACATGGGAGCGCAAATTACTCGCCACGTTATGAACAAATTTGCGAAGTCCAAATTCGGCAAAGTAAGGCAGCTTTTATTTTCAGAGTCGTAGTTAGTTTCAGAGTATTTAGTTAAGACACTTTTATAAATGTTCATAATTTACTTCCCAGCAACCAACCAGCTTTGTGTTTCGCGTCCAGACGTTTCTCTATGTGATAGTAACAACTGATTCATATTATACGATGTGAATATGCTTAAAATAAAGTAAAATAATGCTTATATATGGAATGTAATACGACAATTGGGTTTATTCTCTTTTTTCACATCTATTTTTACCAGTTTTCATAGTACAAGTCAAAATTTTGCCGTGTTATTTAGTAAAATGAACCGATGATGCCTCGACCATAGTTCGCACAAGAATGATGACGTCACGTTTTCAAATTTCATTTGAGGCCAAACGCGAGCCCAGCCGGCTCAATGGAACCGGTATGGGGAGTGGGGATAATACGCTTTTAATCACTTAGGGCAGGTCTACTAATATTCATATGTCTATGGTCACGACTGAAAAGGTCAGCGTTGAAAAGGTTAATATTGTTGCCTGTCGTGTTGAAAATGTTTTTACTGTGTAAGAAATTAAAATTTCGAAAGTTCGATCTGTGTAAAACTTGTTTATCCACATATTACTGAATCTATTTGAGAAATCATACATGAAAAAGTAGTATCTTAACATTTGCAAATAAAAATAAAACTGCTTTGCTGTTTACGAGACATATAAGTTATATTTATATGTATAAATATTAGTACAACATCAATGTACCCCGATTTGAATGAATCAGAAAGTGTCCAAGTTGGGTCTGTTGTTCTGGATTCCAGTTGCATAGTATTTATGGTCTGTGACATTCTGTCTTGTCGCGCCACGCCATCATTGTTTTATTTGACAGGTTTAGGATATTGGGATTATTGAATGCGTCAGATTCACAAAGAAACGCCGCTAAGACAAGAAGCGTTGGAAGATGAATTATTGTAACAATACTAATAATATTCCTCCCATCAATCCTGCAAAAGTTTCCTAAAATAATAGCCTAACCAACAATTTATACAAAATTGTCACATGATAATACATAAGAATGAAATATTATTAAATAAATATTAATTCCACTATACACATAGAGACAAATCTTCCAAAATAGCCTAACCCCGCCATATTTATAAATAAATCTTATTTCACAATAAAATTCCATGCCTACACAATTTGAACTTGTTTAAATTCATTGTATAGTATTAAATTTAATACGCCCCGTCGTCTTTACACTAAAAACTCAACGGCAAGAAAAAAACCCATTATTTCATTGCAAGGGGTCAGCATTGATAAAAAAAAATATACATAAAAGAGCTTTGAAAATAAGGCAAGTCCATTGCATCCATTTAAATCTTCCCATTGTCTAATCATCTTCCCAATAATAAAAACTAGAGCAATAGTTTAAAAAAAAAAAAAATATTTTCGAAGCCCTTTTGAGTATATTTTTATGTATGGTGAAAACTCAATTTATCATAGACAGATTATTGCTTTTCTAAATAAGAACTCCACTCACAAGAGCGAGGGATCTATTTCACACTAAGAGCGGGCAGGTACAACTTAAAGCAGAATCATTAGGCTGACAGTGAAGAATTCATTTTGTTTTATCACCTCTTCAGTAAAATGAGAGCTTGAGATTTCACCATAATTATCAAATATTAAATTAGTTGTGCGTTTAATATCTGTTTCAATAATCCTTAGTATATATTATACTTACACAATTTGATATTCTTTTTAATTCGCTTTTATAAGTTTAAGTAGACGAATCATTAGCTCTTTCTAAATAATGTATGAAATTACTCTCTAAAGTTTTAATTGCTACATTTTGATAACCTTGAGCCTGGTGTATATACAATTTAAATATTTGGTTTATCATTATCTGACAACTACACAAAACCCACAGAACTGTCTGAATTGAACATCACAGGCAACTGTCACTATAATAATCTAGGTTAGGTTAGGTTCGTAATTTCTTTCTGCTCACACTACTCTGATCAGCTGTTGTACAAAGTTGTATTTGACACACGGTCTCGGTCTCATGTCGGCAGAAATGAAATGAATAAGTACCAATTTTTCAATAACTTATTTTAAATGTGCTAATGACTTTTTTGACTTGGACTAGTTATGACCATTTCTGATATTCAAGAGAAAAGTAAAAAGATGTTGGAAGATGTTTTAAGAGATGTGAGGTAGTTGAAAAATCCAGTGATTAAGATACTTTTGTTTAACTTCTAGGGACCAGTGCCCCGCATTTGTAGTGTTGAAGAATCGTGTCCACGGTACGAAGCACTGCAATTGCAGTGTCGACCTTATTTATTCATTTTGCCTTAGGATATTACCTCTACTGGGTTAGTTAAAGACAAGATAAAAAAGTCACTCTATCAAGTATGGTATTGGCCTCTAAGGGATAAAGCTTTTCCACATGTTTATTTTACTTCCACAGCAGAAACAGACTTCTCTTCTGTGATGTTAATGAATGGAGTAATTTATTAAATTCAATATTTGGTTTTTTAGGTTACTTCTTGAAGTGAGAATGTGATACAGATATTAGACGCACTACAACTTGTGTCAATTGCAAAACGAAATGAAAACATAAGAATTGATAGCAGTGGTTTATTACAACATTCCACTCAGGTTACTTTAGGAAAGTCTATAATACAAAGATGGACAGTAAAATAAAACACAATATCTAGAGTAAAATGAATATCAGGATCGATATAATTAATAATAATATACAATCATAATAATACATACAACAAATGCCATTACCAAGCGATCCATCAACCATCTTCCCTTCGTATTCACAGTTTTTCTAATCTTTGATATATCTTCTGCGCAGGCTAAACTTCCCACTTTAAAACTTTGCGTTTTATCCGTGACAGCGCAAGCAAATGTTGCCATTTAAAAATTATATAATAAAACAATAATAAATACCTAATTAATCATTATATATTTTGTTACAATTTGCAATTTATGTATATTCAATATTATGTATAGTTTCCCCATTGTTTTACAGACGTACTCTCCACCAAGTAAGATTTAATCCACGATCGCATCGCAACTTATCGTAAATTGGGCAAAAAGCGCAGCAAATAATAATTATTCTGTGTGAGTCGAGTTATTCAGCAATACTGGGCAAATGCCAAGTGAACAAATCCCAGGAAGACTATAGGCGATCAATCATCATCTATTTAATATTTGCATGGAAGTCTCACCCGCAGAGGATCGATACAGACCGATGATGATTTCAAATCTAAGCTTGGTGCTTTTTGGTGGACAAGTGGACATTATAATAATAGCACTTGTATATACTTGTTTTAGGATCCTTGCAGCAGGCAATACATATTTGGAGGACAGTACGTGCGTTAACCCACAGTTTTATAAATTATATATGTTTAATGTTTATAGCAAGTCCTTAAAAATAAGTAATGATTAGAATTAGATGACCAAAAGTCTGAATCTTTATTCCTCAAATAATCATGTGTAAATAATAATGGTGTTTTTATTTTTCATTTTTCCGTTCAGTATGTCAATTTGAACAGGCTCAAATGAAGGGTTAAATAATTATTGAACAGTGCCTACTACTTACTCGGAATTTTATAACAAAAATGTGTTTTTCTTTTCCAAATATTGGTAGCAGTTTAAGTAATATTTAAAAAATTGCCAATTTATGAAAAACATGCTTCAATATAGAAGCATTAATAAAACTGAAACTCTGATCATCTTTCAATGAAATATTAAATAAATTATCATTGGAAAGGTTGAACATTAAAAAGAAAATTTTCTGTACAAATTTCTTTTCAATTCTTCACATGGTTAAAAATGTCCATTTCTTTTGAAAGAAGTGCCAAATTTTACAAGATAAAATTTTAATACAAACAATCGTTAACTTTAAGCGAACATTTTGTAAACTTATAATAATCAAAGGAGAAGAATTGATTCATATAACATACCTATCGTCTTGCAACTTATCCGCAGAGGTAGGTAGAGAGGATAGAATGCCACACAATATAATAATAATATGTTATTCGAAAGGACAATACATATTTTTTTGTATTAAAATTGGCCTACCTTCATTATAGTCATTACCTATCAAGTTAACAAATTTGCAAAGTATTTTAGCATGAATCCTTCTTTATTCAATAAATAATAAAAGTGAATTGAAAAGTCACTTGCGACGTTTGATTATAAAGTTTAATGTAGAGTATGACTCTAAAAGCTATTAATTCTCGGCAAGTACAACTCAACTCCGACAATCCCCAACTACTTTGTTTCCAGAAAAGAACCTCACCCGTCAGCCAAGTACCGGAACATTACTGTAATGCGTAATAATTTATAGACGTAGTTTAATGAAAATTTACAAATTCATTATTATTATTTCAATATAAGAAATAATTGTACATTTTACTCAAATATTCACCTAGGATATCGCAGAAAATTACATACTGCAATTTCAATATTAATTAGAAATGATTTACATACACACTTTTCCTTCGTACGCGCAGGCATGACTCTATCTAAAGACATTGGATGCCATCTCTTGTCAATCCGATTTAATAATCAAATCTGAAGCTGGCAACACCACATTTACTTTAGAGATAGTTTTATCTGCAGTACTTACCTGATTGAGTAGTATCGGCGGAAAACCTAACCTTCATTTATTACCTTCGTTCCCATCACTAGTTACATCATATTATAATAATCCATATTCAAAATTGTTGCTCCTTTGAATACAACAACAAAACTTCACACATTACAATATATTGTATTGGCAACCAGAACATACTACATACAGTCTACGCATTGAACTATATAGAGATAATAATAATAATACATACATACCACAAAAAATAATATGAATGAATGCAGTAACTTAAAAAGAAAACAATAAAACATAAAAAATAATCATTAGGTCACAACTTTAGTAAAGCGTTGTCTTACTTTGTAATATAAATATTATTACTAGGTATACCGGCCTCGGGGGCGCAGTTGGTTGGTGTGATGTCTTGCTTCCGGAGTGGGTCTCGGGGAGCTCAGACGATGGGCAGCAGCCGCAGGAGTTGCACTAGCCGGGACCAGATCATGCTCCACACGGCTCTGAGGGAGGCTGACTGCGAAAACAGGAACCTCCAGGAGAGGAACACCATGGTGAGCTGGGCCAGGCGATGGCACCAGTGGTACCTGGAATAGATGAAGTGTTAGTATGACTCCTATCCTTACCCTAAAGGACACTAACTTCCTAAATATTTAGTCCGGAGCGTCGGTGTCCGCAAGGTATGGAGGTGTAGAAGCATAACTACAGTGGCGGTTTGTAGGGAGGCACTAATTTGTGTATATACAATATATAACTTTAATTTTATTTAGTAGACAATATTTTACCCCTATAGTTTTAGTATTGGACAAAGGCGTTTTATGAAGAAATTATCATGATAAATCAAAACTACATCTATTCCTAATGTTTATATTTTAACCCCCTTACTGATGGACGAGTTTTAGATTTTGTGCAGCCGAGAAACAACCATTTACTCTACGTTAAGGGTTGGTTATCAGTTGTGTAGGATTTGAAACACTGTTATTAGTAAGGCCCAAAACCATACTTTATATTGTTTACCCTTTATTCAAAACTAGCTGTACCCTGCCACGCTTTGCGGTGGCTTAGTCTGTCTATGCAGATAGAGAAACAATAGCGCGTGTTGCTTTTACGTTCAACAGATGGCGCTGTTTAAAAGAAAGAAAAAAAAAATTTACCTGTCACAGGTGACATCTATATAATATAGGTATATAAAAAACACACGCGTATTCGAATGCAACTTGTGTCAAAAATTCAAAGCAAGGTGAAGAACTTTAGGAGATTTAAGATTTTAAACAAATGAACATTTACATTTTTATTTATATAGATAGAAACTATAAATTATTCATCACCATGAAACAGGCAGTTGCCTAGTATGGTGATTCAATGTATATATATTTTATTAAAAAAATATATTTATATATATACTACATTAGCGGAACATCAAATCGACGCTACGATCTTTCATGGCAGCAAAATAATTGGTGATGTATGATGAGTTACAAGAGAACCAGTCCTTATGAAATATGAAAATATAAATGGGTAATGTTTAAATTAATGTAATTTTAGACTTGTACAATTTATAATTTGGTAATATTTATCTTTACAGCTTATACTATATTTAGGAAGTATGGATATATGCATCTTTTTAGGCACAGCCTCTCCTGCCTCGTTGCATAAACTGTCACTGGTTGAATACGATGAAAGCATGCATCAGTTTTTACCTGGAAAGCTGTGCCCTAGCCTTGGGGAGTGAAGCAGGGCTTTCCTTGAAGATGAACTGCCGGATGCCGAGGATGTATGACTGGATGTACGACTCCCAGTGGATGTTGCGCACGTCGAAGTCAAACTTCTGGCGGTCCTCCGGGGAGAGGGAGCCGCACAGGCGGCGTACATTGTCGTCCCGGAACTGCCACTCCTTGGTGGTGAAGTACTCCAGGCAGGTGGCCGCCTTCTCTAGCTTGTCTTGTATTCTCATCATTCTGGAGAAGTACCATATTATAAGTGTTATATTACTATTCCTACAAATTTTTTTTGCAGTCAAAAGGGCAAAATAAAGTGCATGAAATCAATTATGGCTACAATAATACATGTAGCATAGGGTAGAGGTCTAGTAGGATTCCATTAAAATGCTAAGAGTAATTATTTTAGAGCAGCTGAAGCTGTCCAGCTCGGATTTCCATATAAGCAGGGCTAGCTGATTCTAATAGCTGAGCAACTGCCAATCCTATACAAATCTTAAGTTTTCTTTAAATTTTAGTTAGTGTTTCTGTTCATATAAATTAATAATAGGTAATAAATGAAAGTGTGCATTGTAACAGTTTTTAGAGTGGTTTGACTATTTAATTTTAGGGGTTTTTATGATTAACAATCCATTATCAACTACATCCGTAATGCAATGACACAACGTCGACATGCCAAGTTTGTTATTTCACGCATTTCAATGGAGCTAGCAGCATATTAGCTTTTAAGTGGTGCTGAGACCAAAATCATAAACTTACATGGCTTTCTTTCCCGTGGTCCTGGCCACAAAGTCGAGTATGAGCGCGGGCATTCGGTGGTAAAGAGCGTTCTCAATTTTGTACACCATTCTGCACGAGCGTACATTTCCTGCGGGCCACCACATCAGATCACCTGAAATATTACAATATTTGTGTGATATTCGTATCGATATCTAGATTAAGCCCATTCTGTTTGGTACCAATGCACAGTCCAGCACACCGTGATAAGTAATTACATATAATATTATGTCATCAATATTTTTTGTATCCTCTATCGTTTCATATAAATAAAATAATAATTTTACTTTTAGCCTGTTGTTTAACTGGCTCGGTAACGGTGCCGAATCCACAAAAACCAGAGACCCTGCACAGAAAAATAAAGTCTCACAATGACTCCGCTGCAAACCGTAGGGAACATTACTTTTCTGAGCTTTATTTCCGGTTATTGTCGATTCGGTACCGTTACCGAGCGTTTTCTAAATGCTAATTATTTTGACCTAAAACTACAAACATAATAAATTATTTTAAAGATAATGTTTGCCGATTACAATATTAATTTACGGATGATGCTGCCGTAAATTCAACTATAAAATTTAAATATTGAAGACAATATTAGTGATTTCTAAACGAAAATCTGAAACAGAAAAATCAGAAAAGGAAACGGTCACATCTGGGACTCGAACCCAGGACCCTTGTCTTTCCGGGACAGTGCTCTAGAGAGCGGTGCCCCGGCAAGGCAAGGCTAATAAAGTTATAAAATTTAGGTTAGAACAGTGATAAATACATAGTAATTTAATAAAATGACAGTCAAATAGGTGGAAAGTTTAGTATATAGACTTACTGAATGGGTGTTTCCTAATGTAATGGAAGCAAAGTCCTACAAAGTCTTTCCAAATTATAGGTTTTTGTTGGCCGGTACAACAGTTGTATACCGTGATTCCTTCAGATCTAGAAATAATAAAAGTATTGCTACATAAAGGATCTTGGGATTATGTTTGAGAATAAGTTGACATTTCGTCCTCATATCGAAGGGGTGTGCCAGTCGGCCTTAAAAATGTTAGGGTTTGTTCTCCGAACCGTCAGAGTATTTCGGGATACCCGTGCTCTGAAGATTTTATACTTCTCCCTGGTCCGCAGTAGGCTGGAGAGTGGTTCGCTTATCTGGAATCCTCATGAGGCGGGGTGCTCCCTCATGTTGGAGAGGGTTCAAAAAAAGTTTCTAAGATTTCTTTACATGAGGGAGTACGGCCACTATCCATGGCTCTACCCGACGAACTTTCTTCTGGGCATGCTGGGACTTCACTCCCTGCAGCTCAGAAGGGAGGGGTATGCCGCTACCCACTTATTCAGACTGCTGCGAGGCTATATTGAGAACTCAGCCATTTTGGAGCGCGTGAGTCTCTATGTTCCAGATGACTATCTTAGACAACGTCATCATAGATTATTCTATCTTCCTGCCTGCAGAACTAACCTGCCAATGGTTCTCCCGGTAGGGAGGAGTATATTGCTCCTGAACCAAATCTCCTCCGAGATTGATATATTTGGCGTCAGTGAGGAGAGATTCAGAAGGGAAATTCTTCTGATTCTTGAAAGAGTCTCTCCACATTGACGAGATCTTTCACCACTGCCTGAATTTTTTTTGAAATTCCACATTTCTTGAAATTTCTTTTTCTATGTATAAATACTAAAACAATCTTTTGTAAAATTTATATAACCTAATTTCTTATATGTATTAAATCCTAATTTGTAATTGTGTAAGAAATTAATAAAAAAATATTATTATTATTATTATTATTATTACATAGTTGTATATTTCAAAATAAAGAGTCTCTCAACTTCACCTTTTCACCGCATTCCTGACGTGTATAAAAAATATGTATGCAGAAATAAAAATCCTGTTTTATTTGAATATTCCATTAACAATACAGCTTTAGGAAGAGTCACGGAAATGAGGGATCTTGGAATTATATAAGCCCATGAAAAATATTTTTACCAAAAAGCGAAATAATTTTCAAAACTCATAGAGTAACGCTGTGTTACAAGACGACGTGGTGAGGGTATTGTTTAGCGCGGTAAGGTATGGGTTATTATTGAGTAAAAACTGTAAATGAAATATAGTTTTTTTTTTTCCCCAACTTAAAACATAAAAAAATGATAGGTATTGGGTCGGGGTGAGAAGACCAAAATTGCATTTATATATTTTACTCCAAAAAATTTAAGGAATCACTGGTAAGTTTAGTACTTCCCTTAACACCCTGTGTAACAATAGCAATATTATCGAGCCAAATAAGGATAAAAGTTTAACCAAGAAACAGGTTATTTAAAAGATATGTCATACCTGCAAGTGGCCGTCTTCCAGGCCGCCACCACCATGAGGTTGATGACGGTGTCCACGGGCACCAGGTCTGCGGTCCTCTCCCCGTGGCACAGCATGGTGCGGAAGAAGCCCTTGCCGGCCGCCGCGATGATTCCCGTGGGGCCGTTCAGGTTGTCCAGCCACCCGTCCACCGGTTCTCGCCGAGATGACAGGACTGGAATATTATACACAAGCGTTTATAATATGCAAAACACACAAAATGAACTAATTCTTCTTCTTGGGATGGTGGAGGAGAGTGTATTCATTATGTCAAAGTGGGAGTTCTGATACAACCAGTAAACCGGCACCGGCAGTCACTTGGTTTTGCATAGATGTGCCTCCAGGAAACTGATGAATTGCTTCTGCAATGTGTTTAGATGTTTGAATATGCCCACAAAATTGTATAAAAGTTAGAATCATTTTTTTTTTTTTTTTTTAAAAAGAAAGACAAACATTCCCGGGTTACGAATAACCTGACAATATTTGAAAATCTCCTGCTACCACCACAGTAAGCTGAAAATGTTGCTTGTGTTGTGATGGAGGACTTAGCCAGCCGAGGAACTGAACACACTACGCCTGGGTGGGACCCAAACACGATGTCAACTCGGCCACCGACCGGTCAATATATCAATTTAGGCCCCATTTGTCCATCGCATAAGCACGGCAACCGTTACTGCACCGGATGCAGTTTAGTGGGAGAAAACAGCAGCAGACTTGGCAGCTTAACACACTTCCGGCTGGAAGAGTAGTTCTACATTTTACGCCAGTCTCACTTGATTGGCGGTAAAGGTCCAATAAATCTTAACATATAAAAATTCAACCTTGCGTATTTTTGAGCTCGCAAAACTCGAAAAGTAGTCTACCGATATTGCAGCAAATTTAAAAGTTTGTTTTTATTAGTGCCAGGAGTATTTAGAGAGTGGTTTAAATGGTGAAAGAAGTTGGGGATGACCGAGGAATACTTAACGCAATATCGCTGCACCGAAATGAGATACGGAGTCGAATTAATGCTGATCTAATGTAGTTCTTTAACAGTAACATTATGATATACAGTAGTGAATGGTGGAAGAAGTCCAAGACGCCCGAGAAAGACATTAGCAATAGTGAAGCATTGCGCGGTTCACTAATTTTATAAGGGTCCCCCCCACATGTATATGTACTTAAAAATGTGTAGTCTTCCTCGACTTCAAATTGTTATCTTTTGTGTGGAAGAATATTTTATCAAAAGGAAACTAAATTTAAAGCCGTAGAACGGGTAATACATCCTTACACTTATCCCACCGAAGACGCAGTAGTTTTTTTGCTTTTTTTTTGTGATGATTTGTGCGAAATAAAAAAACAAAATTGTAATGTAATAAAATACTTAGATTTTTTACAAATAAAACATCACTAAATGGCCCAACACTGATTTTAACTCCAGTTTATGGAGTGGTATTACAAAAGTAAGCTTTAATTTTAGACAATAATTTTATAGTTGGGGTGTGGTGAGTACTTTGGAAAAAATTTCATTCAAATCATGTATTATTATAAAAGATAAAGCTGTTTAAAACGAAATCAATTTTCTCAAATGGGACCCTCGTCTTTGCCAGCATGAAGTGTGTTAATAGTTTCGTCCGCAAAAAGGTGCTTGTTTTTACGTCTGAGGTCTGCCTTTGACTTTTCAGGGGCAAATTTTCGACTTATCGAAAATTAACTATAACTGTGATGTTTTTATAAGGGATCTGGTTGATTGTGAACAAGTGAGATATGTACTTAATCCGCCGATTGCTAATAAATGGTCTTTGAATAAACTCACCTATGGAGGGTCTGACGATGGCTATTGGAATGTCCGATGCCTCCTTGGCTTTGAGCAACATGTCTTCAGCTAGCGCCTTTGTGAATGTGTAAGTGTTTGGTCTGTTACCTGCAACAATCATAAAAAAACCAAGATTAATAATGTAATTAATAAGAATCGGGCAGGGCACGTATCAATGATGCAAGATGGTAGAATGATACAAAGCAATTAAAGTTAATCATTAAGTGGAGCAGAGCGTTTAAAGAAGTGCTCAAGGATCATCTGCTTATATTAGGCAAAGAATCTGGAATAACATGCGAAGATTTTCAGGAGCAGTGACAGGATTGATATTAAAATCAAAAGTATGACGAGTTTTACAAAGCATGAAAAATCTATATTATAATATTTTAGACTAAACCCAGATATTATTATTCTGGAATAAAAATTATTATTATTATTAAGATTTGAGTGGAGTCGAGTTGGGTTTTTCCAATGGTTCATCAGAAAACACGTATAACCGATCAGTGATTGTCAGTTTAAATTCTGCAGCCGTATGCAGCATTTTTACAGTAACATGCAATGCAGTATTTTTACAGTAAATGTTTTGGTAAGCAAAAATACATATGTCTGTGTAACTCTGGTTCAATGAACTCAGATTTGCTTTAAATTTAAGGGTCATTTTTAAAATTGTCTCTCAGTGGGGTCGTGCACGAGATATGCATTTCCCACGTCGGCCGATTGCCACTCAAGTTTCCACCTATCTTCTGGAGTAAGAGGTAAGAAGAGGAGCCTCTCTTCTTCCATCCAGAAGGGTTTTCGGGACTTCAAGAAAAATCATCATGCAAAGGTATTGCGTTTTTTTGCAGTGTCTTCTTGTATTCCCTCAGTGTTGCAATCTCTAGCCTATTATGGTATAATGATATTTGGCGAGGTTATGTTTGCAAGTATAGGGAGCCAAGGAAGCGGTGTAGATTTTAAGGTCCCGCTGATGGTTCGTATTGTGGCATTAATTTGGACATCGACCATGGAAATGTGGGCGCTTCTAGCACATACTGGAGCGCAGTATTTAGCTGTTGAGAAAACCAGGGCATTGGATGCCATTCTTAGGGTGTTGGCGTCGCATCCCCAGCTAGTTCCAGCTAGCTTATTGACTAAGTTGAGCCTTGTCCTGAGTTTGCATGTTTTGCCGGTAGTTCAGGCTCCTGTCCAGAGCCTAAATCACAAATGGCGGGAGTGGGGGTCATGATAAATATTTTTTCCATCAAACTGAACACAGAGTTTGGTATTCACCTGTGAATTGCTACGATGGAAAGCTGTTGCAACTATTTTTGACCCATTTTGCTTTAGTTGCCAATTGAGGAAATATTCTTCGATAGCCTTTATGTCAGAATTAAGGGTCTCTTCTGCTACTTGAAGGGTTTTGGCTTCGAATATGACAGCAATGTCATCTGCATAGGCCTGCCTTCGGTGTGAGAAAGGTCTTGGGTGAAGATGTTAAAAAGCGTTTGGGCCAGCCTGAGCTACGGGCAAGGCCATTATCGAAAGGTATTTTTTTGCCTTTTCCCCTCTAGAAAATCCATGAAAGTTGCTCAATAATTCGTACTGTGTTGCCATTCACTATAGTATCGTAGATTTAATATGGAGGCCTTTATGCCACACCGTATCGTAGGGCGCAGAGAAATCAATGAACGCTGCCGCAGTCTTAAGCCGTTTCTGGAAACCAGATTCAATGTGTGTTGTCAGTGCGAACACCTGGTTGCAGCAGTTATGGCCTGGCCTGAAGCCAGCTTGTTCTTGCGGAACCACATTCTCCAGAATTGGAGCAAGCCTGCGGAGCACAACCCCTCTAGGAGTTTGTACATGGTAAACGAGATGGACCTGAAGCTTTTCGGAACCTCTGGTGGCTTGTTTGGGTTTAAGAATCGCAATAACTTTAGTATTTTTCCAGACATTTAGTATTACTCACGGTTTTAAAAATTTCAGTAAATAATTTTGGGATCCAAAGTTTTGTCCGTATTCCAGTATGTTTCAGAAAGTTTGTGAGTACTCCGTCACATCCAGCTGCTTTCCCAGCTTTTGTTGAAGTGAGGGCGATGTCTACATCATCAGATGTAATGGCGACCATAGTGTTAGGGTTCACAGGCCATTTTAACCGCGTCGCCTTCAGAGATTTTTCTGACCTGGTGGCTTATATTAGATCTTGTTGTCGTTTTTGAACTATGAATTAGTTGGTGAGTAACACCATTTGGTGATACTTTCGATATTGTTTGAGATGGCTGGTCTACAGCTCCGAGTCGTCTGTGTTTGCCACGCTTTTCTGCTCAAATGTTCGAAACTCATTTCTTCCATTACTTCATTCCACTGTTTCATGTACCCATGGTCCAAATACTGGAGAAGATCAGAAGCAGTGTCTGAGTCGTTCATCCTCTCCAAGAGTTCCATGTTGGGATATCAAAAAAAAAAAATAAAAAAAAATATGTGAAATCGCACAAGAGTCCCAACTGCTCCCAACCATCAGGAGCCAGTACGACTATGGCATCCCAAATTGGGTATGTTGTGAGGCTGAAGGTAGTGGGGAGGGGAAGGAGATGGGGAGAGGAAGGTGAGGAAGTACCTGGCTATTCAGATCTGATCACCAAACACGGCCAAAGCCATTTCAAGCAACGTTTCAATTCTGAATGGTGGTCTTACACCAGGGCGATACTGGGAGTATCTTCCACTCTGGAACGTGCTGCAAATATAATACATATTATTTTAAATGAATAAATTGTGAAATAACACAAATTAATCATATTAAATTTACTTGCGCATTCCGGGATTTGAACACGCGACCTCCAGCTTGCTAGAGCCTTACCCCTCGGCCATGGAGACCGTCAATACACTTTTCTGTAGCCTTTAGGAATGTATGTCTTTTCGGCAATAAACAAGAGGTTCAAAAATTAATCGTAATAATTCGGCTTTATCGGCGTTATGCACAACCCTGTCAACACATTTCAATTTACCCGTCTTGGATTCTTTCATGGAATCGGATTACAGGAGGTAAACGAAATTTGTATTTGTATATAGTTTTGGCTATGTGGGAAACTGCTCAATGTATTTGTAAAAGACCTCATAGGTTTTCTGTCTGATGCTTTAGAGACAAAACACAAGTCAGACAGACGTGTATTCACGTTGCCACTGCGCAGAGAAAAATTCCCATTTTGGTTAGCATCCTAAATAAGTTGACAATTCTGTGATGATGCCCAATTGGTAATTTGCTCTCCAGCTTTATCAGTCATCAATAGCCCCTAAAAAGTGGTGGCTGTTGAAATCTCCCACGTAAACCACCAGGAGATGATGCGCCAGAAAAAAAAAAAAATAAAAACAGCAAGTTTTCCAACCTGAATTCCGATTGCGTGATATTCATCAGTGATATTCTGCAACTCCGGCTTAATTTAGGTTGCAAGGTCATGTTTTAGGTGTCTCCAAACTGCAACTAGGAGATAGCCGGGGATATCCAAGCGTGGTGAATTGTTTTCAGCGATATGCGTCTCATGGAGAATCAGAATATCGTTGTTTTTGTCGTTGAATATTTTCAATAAGAAATCCATTTTTGAGTTAGATGTTCCCTCAACATTCAGGGACAATAATTTTAATTGTTCTTCGATATTTAGTGATTCTCCTTATGTGGTGGCAAAATTTGTAGTCAGAGGCCCACTTATTTTTGTTGCCGCATCACTCACTCACCGTCACACGCAGTAACATTAAAGATGCTGGCAACATCACGAACAGTGCAGCGGACACAATCTTTGCGCATAGTAGTTGGTGCACTACTATATTGAATTGATTAAAAATAAATATTTGAACCAGTTGCCACTGGTAAGAAAGAATGCATTCTGACATGACTAGAGAATCTGAAATTTGGCGAGATGTTCGATAAGCAGGTCGCAGTTGCAATGCACTAGACCCATTCGTGTATGTATGTAAGTGTGTTTGTTACAGTGACTTACCAATGAGCATGGGTGTGAGATGGTCCACGAGCTCCTCGTTCATGCAGCCAACCATGTTGACGATGTAGTTCGGGTCCACGGGAGGAGGGTAAACCATCTCATCCACCACCTCGCGGTCGCAGTTGCAGTATGCGGTCGATACGTGTACAAGAGCCTGAAATTATAAACGCAAATGGAGGTTAGAACAAATTCAAAGATTTGGAAACAAATTCAAAGAGTACAGAAAAGATTAATTTTCATAGAGATTAGAAATAAATTTAAAAAGATTAAATATAATTTCAAAAGATTAGAAACAATTAAAAATATATCAGAAATAAATTCAAAGAGATTGGAAACAAATTTAAAGAGATTAGGCAATATTTCAAAGAGAGCAGAAACAATTTCAAAGAGATTAGAAATAACACTTAAAGATATTACATAATGAATACAATGAGATTTTGTTATTCAGAAAGTCTAAGCGGTATATAGAATCGCATCTATGGTAAGGCTTGTTTGAGACTCTCATTAGGGAAGTCTATAATTTGTTCAAATTTCACTTTCAATTGGAATGTTTTATTTCCTTAGATAACTACTTTCTTATTATTAAGACATCCATTTTTGCTACAAGTTTTGTGACACTGACGGTTTTATTTAAAATACATCATATTTTATTTTTCTCCTACCATACGTAATACGTATTTATTATGTATACGGTGATAATTCTAAAATATTAAATCAAATTTTTAAAATAACACATCCGTGTTTCTTTTTGTGTCTATAATTAAAAAAAAAACATGTCCAGCTAGCGAAAAAATCAGTTGGTGATGCACACGTCATCTTATCAACGGGTGGTTTAAGTTTTACAGTCCAATAAAAACAGAATTGTAAGTGTTTTATTTAATCCAATTCGACTTAAACAACCCTGAATCATGGTTGTAGGACTGAGAAAAGATGATACTAACCTCGAGACGTATCATCCGCTGGCAGAGGTTGGCCAGGGTGGCGGTGCCTAGCATGTTGATGGCTACAGAAAGCTTCAGCTTCTCGTCGAACTTCACTGTGGCTGCCGAGTGGAACACCACGGATACCTGGAAACATTAAACAACATACGTATTTATTATTCATCAAGGTGTACATGGCCTCGGTGGGTGGAGCAATGGGCGTTGCTGGTCATTTTCACTTACCATCTTCCGTAGGTAAATAAACATCTTTAAAATAAATAATATTTTACCTTCTGAATAAGGGTTGCCTGGTCCTCGGGGCCAATGCCCAAGAAGGCTTCCGTCACGTCTCCCTGGATTGGAATTATCTTGTTCATCTCCCATGGTCGCTCCTTTCTTATTGTTTCGAATAGCTGCAAATAAAAACAATCTCACATTATGTAATTATTGAATTTTGACTTTATTCCCAAAGCACACCAAAAAAATAAAACCTTTGAACATAATTAATACTACATGCAATAATCATCTACCATCAACACTACACGCTGGAGTCATCTCAAATTTATTGGCAGCGTGGTGTTATGCAAGGCACTGTTTTAGGGCACTCTTAGATAATTTTAGGGCATTCTTATTATCATGGAAAGAGAGATACACATTTCTTAACCATAGTGAAGAGATTCACAATAATAATTCTGAATCACAGTAGAGACATCCACAATTCTTAAAGCTACAGACAATCATGCCCATTGAAAGCATGCTATTGTTGAGAAAGTGCTACCTAGTGGCAGGTGTGTGTAAAACATTGCTAGTAAGCATGTCACCTGAGTCATGAAGGGTTTGTGCTATTAACACGTCTGAATAGGTTTGTTTATGAGCATACCAGTTTCGATTATTGTAGGCAACTGACACTCTTTTTCCTCACTTGTATTTTCTTGTAAAGCTTCCATTTTGGCCAAGCCGCTTTTAAAAAGCATGCGTGTTTAATTGTTTGCTTTGAGCATGTTTAATCAGGAGTATGCTTAATGGAACGGACAGACATGTTCATTAGCATTATGCTCTTAGCATGTCTGAACAGGTTTGCTTAAGAGCATGCAAGTATCGATTATTGTAGGGAACTGACACTGTTTTGATTACTTGTATTTTCTCACAAAGCTTCCATTTTAGCAGAGAGCCTGCTTTTAAATAGCATGTGTGTTCAATTGTTTACTTTGAGGACGATTATGCAGGAATATGCTTAAAACAAGCATACCATACACAAGAACATGTGTAGAGTTGAAGAGCATGCTAGTTTATGACCATGTGTGTCCGTATCTTAAAAGAGGTATGCAATAAACAAGCAAATGAGTAAAGTTGAAGAGTAGTGGAGTGGTGAAACAGATGCTACTCCGGTATTATAAGTAAAGTACTATAAATATAAATATGAATGAATGTAGTATTTTGACTTACTGGGGAGCTGGTAAGTTCTGCAAGGCGCGATGTGATGTCCTGGCCTCGCTTTGGTCTCATGAGCAGGTAGATGTTCTCTATCTTTGGGCAGCATCGGAGCAGTTTCTCAACCAGCACCTTCAAACACACAGTTATAACATACATATTAGTCACACGACTTGTGCCAAGATTTACATCATTATCCTAAAATAATACGACATTTCTATGGTTGTACAAAATCTTATAGGAAGATTATATGCCATTAGATTGAAGGAGGACTGTGATAACTCAACAGACACAAGCAGAAGAACCTTTCAGAGTTGATGTTGAGAATGGGTCGTTTCTTCGACTCGCTTTTGTGTAAGTCGGCTCTGCATCCGAAATGAGCTACCATCATCTTTTTTTCCTCCTTCAAATAATCCGGTCCTCTTCAAGACCTGCATTAATAAATTCCTTCCTACAGCCACTACCTTAACCCGCCTCACAGCACTGCCCAACCGGGTGGCGATATAGTTCCCCTGTCTTTACACTGTACAAGAGCGCTCTTGTGAGGCGTAATATAAAAAATAAATGAAATTAAAAATGCCTCTTTACAAAGACAAGGGGTGGTGCTTGGAATGTGGAAACCCTAAGGCTATTAGCCCTCTAAGTTCAGTTAGTACACTGTACGGAAGAATATTGATTGAAGGGGTATAAATGAAAACAAAGGATAAAATATGGGATGTACAAGGTGCTTCCTTGAGTGGAAGGAGGTGTTTACAGATGTGCAGTGTGCATGGCTAACTAGTTTCTGGTAAGCAACCAGCTACCTTTATCGTGATAGTTAAAATAATAATATATCATTTTTGGGTGTCGTGTCTTCCTCCTTCTTTAGCCAATGTTTCGGACAGCGTTGCATCTGCCATCTGCTCTGACTATGGATAATGTAATGCTAACGGAAAAGTTGGCTACGCTAAAGCGGTTGGAGGAAGCTCAAATTCTTTTGGCCGTGAAAATCTCAAATCATATCCAACCGGGAACGTTTCTGTTATTTTTGGTTCCATGATAACTCAACACAATGACAATTCAACACACCTTTAAAAAGTGATATAAATTTATTAAAAGTGATGAAAAAACTAAGCTATAAACCTAACCTACGCCATCTATTTAATCTAGTTTTTGATGACTCTGTATCACTTTTTAAAGGTGTGTTGAAATGTCAGTTTGATGAATTATCCGATCACCATATAATTGTCATACTCGCTCATGTTGACTAATAACCATCACAGTTGCTTAAAGACTTTTATCGTGTTGATATTGGCATTCATGCTAGGGGCCTCTGGAGAAGAAAAACTATAAACCGTACCTACGTAACCAATTTCATCCAATAAAATCATTTTTGTTTCATCACCTTTCATGACTTTTTTAAAGGTGTGTTGAATTGTCATTGTATTGAGTTATCGGGTTAACCTTCCACACACCATTACGCTGGGGAGGCCGTCAATAGACAATATCAGATGACACTAATATTGAAAATATTCTGCTGAATTTGGCAGAAGATTAAAACAGTCAGATATTCCATAAACATGCTCGCCTAACACTCTTCCCTTTCCTTGTACATTTCCCCTAGCCCTGGGGGGATATTACACATTATATCCACATGGCTACCGCCTAGTTCAGTACACTATTTGTTTGTAGGTTTAATATAAAAATAAACCCTTTATAAATATTTTTGTTTACCCAACCTTAGCAGATCCCATTTCTATCCCTTAGGCCATACAATAATGTACCCCGATTGGGAGCGAAATTGATCCCTGGCTCTAACCAAAGGAAATTTATTGAAGAGACTCAAATACTAATCGAAAATATGCAACACAAAACATGTTGGAAAGTTTTTTTTCTAAGAAAGGTTAAAATTCCCGGGTTATGAATAACTAAACCAGGCATAACCGAACCTGCGGCCCAATTGAAGATTTTGGCGGCCCGAAATGAAGTTTTCAGCTTTCTATGTTTTGGATTTATGAGTTTTTATGAAAAAAATCGTTCTTGTAAATTTATCACATTCGTATTATATTTTGTGAAATTAGAACTTTCTTGTTATTAGACCTAGAACTCTCGTTGGGGAACCTAACCTAACCTAACCAACCGGTAAATTTTTTTCCACACATTTCTCGGAATCGAATGCAACTGACTCGATTTTAATACGTGGGGGGTGAATGCAAATGACACGCATAAGCGCTTGTATTGTGGAGAGCGAGAGAGAGAGCACGCCGGTTAAACATGTGTCATTTATATATATATATATAAAACGCATCGCCAATTCGTATCTGGAGATGTCAAGCAATAAATCAAAACCACCATCGAGAGTCCGAGCTCTAATTGTTATTCTTGTGCCGGCTCCCTCACTCAGCAAGCGTGTTGAGCCGGCTATACAATAGTGAGAGTAAGACGGCTATAGTCTGAGTTTTGCTGTACACTTTTTAAACAACTCTTTGTATGGTTTACTCGTTTTAGCAATGATGCCATTCTACCGATATTCATAGAAAATGTACCGAACTTTGAGAATTTGTGAAAATCAATCGATTTTTTTTTTAAACTTGTTGAATTCAGTTGAAATCCACCACAAAAATGCAAATTATTCACAAGCTGGCCTTACTCAATGTGTGGCCCACCAAGCTCAGCAAAATTTTTTAGCCCACCAAACGATTTGGGTTGTCTACCCCTGAACCAGACAATATATGAATTCCTCCTGCTAACTCCATTATAAACGAAAAGTTTTGCTTGTGCAATGATGGAGAACTTAGCTAGCAGAGGATTGTACCCTCGAAGCTTGGGTGGAAACCCAAAGCATTGAAACATTTTAAGCTTTCGCTCAAAGAAAATTTTTACTGGTAATAAATTTTTTTATCTCACTTTGCACATTATAATTTGATGAGCCCATCACTAGCGAAGAGTGAAGAATTCCACTTATTGATATATTAATTTCTCTTGATTGAGTCACAGCTGGGCTTTTTACGTCCATATAGATGCATAGAGAAACATTTCATTCCCAACCGAAACATTTGATTAGGCCCATCACTATCAAAAGTAAAGAGTCCCCATTCCACCATCACGCCATTTCTCCGCAGTGGTAGGCAGATGGGATGGACTGCCGCACAACTCTGTCTGGACACACACATCTTGTTATACCGACTCATGACATAGTCCGACTCAAGTAAATATCCATTCATTCTGTCTTTCTGGGACACCCCCAAAATTCTATTCCAATGAAAGGAGTTCTATGACAATATAATATATTAATAACTTATAAAACTGCTTTCTCTATCCATCTGCTATAAACGTTTAAATAATTTAATTAAGCGTTCCTTCGTGAGAATATATTTTTTAACATTATTTCCAAATGGCCTATGTTATCTTTGGGAATGCTGTGTGAGGAGTATTTTTTAAGTACCTAAGGAGGGAGAGGCAGTTCTGGGAAGTGTGTCCAGGAGTGATGTATGAATTCATCCCTGCACCTACACTGCAGTGCAAGGCCGAGATCGAGGACCGAGATAGTCCGGCTGGATAGTCCCGATCCGGCCTGCCACGCATCTGGTGGGCAGATGAGTCCGCCACCAAGACCTGGACAAACCTCATGGCAGAGGCGATACTTTAGTTACAATATGATGAAATGCTTACCTTTCCCATGAAACCGGTGCCCCCTGTGATGAAAATAGATCTCCCAGAGTAGAAATCTACCACAGATAAATACTCAGATTTCTTGTATCCCTGTTGCATGTTTGTCGAAGGAGTAGGCTCCATTCCAGATGTGGATGACGCCATTTTGAATTAATTCACAAATAAAATATCTATGTTTTGATATTTTATATCTTATTTACTTGACACGCACTATTCTTTGATTATAATCAAATTGTAAAAGCACTATCTCACAATCTTATTTATGTTGTTCAGTTGGTTTTTTTAATTCACACAATTTTTTTAAAATGTCCTTGTTGATGATAAATTAATCAACATTTTGTTAAGCTTTGAATTACTTTTATTGCATAATATTATTTCTTTTGTAAAATAAACCAAGCAATTAATTTTTCATATAATTTTTTTAAATATCCTTTTACAAAATGCTGTGACGTTTTATTCGGTTATTACGATGATAAAATTACGATTTTTTTATTAAATTTAAAATTTATACACGCTCCTAGCGAAGAAACATTGTACTAATTACATATATCATTTTTATTAATTAAATATTTTATGTTTTTAAATGCGGAATATTTTCGAAGTATTATTTATAAGTCATTTATTATAAAATCACTAAACAGTTCAATTTTTTACTTGACTAATAACCAGATTAATAATATTATTAGATTATATTTTGAAGATTTTAATACGGTGTGCGTTTGAAAAGAAGACTTTCTTTAATTAATAATAATTGGAGATAAACATAAGCACTTTTTTATTTACTTGAATTCTAAAAGGAAGTCTGAAGGAAGAAATGGAGTAATTAATTTAAGTAAGACGATTCAATAACATTACGCACTACTGGACGAATTGTGATGAAAATAGTGGTTTTTGGAACAAGCTATGATCAATGTCTTTCCAACCGTCAATAATAAATATTTTATTATTATTATTAAACTTCGTTGTGATTTTTTTTTATTATTCAAAAATGCCCCGTCTCAATTTTTAGTATTTTTGAATATCCGTCGGATTGTGTGACGTGTAGCCTGTCGTTCCTTTCTGTCAGATGTCAGATTTTGGCGCCAGATTTGAAGGTTCGCGCCATATTGCCGACCAGCCGATGTGCCTCTCCACGCGCAGGCCCACCGCTCATACTACTGCTCGCGCCCAGATCTGAAACAAGACGGGAAGTGGACATTTTACAATTTTGGTCTATTTAATTAATGCGACGTGAAGTCATCGCACCACACAACACAGGGCGGGACATAAACACAAATATACTAAGGATTTGCACAAATAGACAACACATTATTGTAATACACCGGTTACACGCTCACCCTGTGAATCATAATCTAAGAAAAAAATCCTAATACAGTTTTATAAACAAAACAATTTTTTTTAAATGTTATAAAAATCGCCAATGTAATCGTAGCTTTGCTTTTTCGCTGCTTCTATGTTCGGATAACAAAATGGCAACCCTCACATTTCAAATCTTATTGAACTGCTGACCAGATGGGAAGAAATTATAACTATAAAGATGCGTTTATACGAACACTTCTTTAAACTACAAAAAAAAATTATCATAATTTTTTGTTTACCAATGTACCAATGAACAAAAAAAATTCAAATTTTTTTATGAATAATCATCACCCCCCCCCAATGTTTCGCGGTGTGAGCGTGGAATACGGGAAATATTATAATACGGGTACACGGCTGATGTTAATAGCTTCGTTATAATTTATAATCTTTCCTTGACGTATTTTGAATTACGGCCTTGTGGAAATATTACAATTAAGGCACACGGCTGATTTTCTTAGTTTCGTTATAACCCTAACCTTTCATTGACGTATTTTGAATTACGGCTATGTGGAAATAGTACAATTAAGGCACACGGCTGATTTTCACAGCTTCGTTATAACTTATAACCTTTCCTTGACGTATTTTGAATTACGGCTATGTGGAAATATTACAATTAAGGCACACGGCTGATTTTCTTAGTTTCGTTATAACCCTAAGGCCGGGTTCCCACTATGCCGGACCGGCAGATCTGCCGGAAACCGGACACCGGACAAGAGTGTTCACATTACACCGGAGCCGACAAGAAAATCGGACAGTCAAGTACTCACCTCAGTTGAATTTGGACCTGTGCGCACAATGGACGACGAAATTGTTGTGTTGTGGTGGTATCTTAATAGAAGGCAAAATAAAAGAAAACATTGGATGCATCCTATTTTACGGGAAAGATTTTCACTTGGAACATTCGAAACATTAATATGTGAACTTAGAAGTGACGAATCAAAGTTCTTCAATTATTTTTGAATGACAGCAACCACTTTTGACAATTTACTGGGACGACTTTCAATAGGAGTACGAGATACAAGTTTCTGAGAATGTATTTGGCCAGAACAAAGATTAGCCATATGTCTAAGGTTATGATAATTAAAAATGCAAATAACTTATTTAAGTATTTATTTGTACGCAAACTTAAAGCTTTTTAAAAATTCTTCAAACTTAAAACCCTTCAAAATCTAAGTATTCTTGGGAGTCTTGGTAATTTCCGGAATGATTACTAGATGCTGTTGGCGATGCTGGAAACGGATTGGAGGACGAAGATGAAGTTGATGGTATAGGTGTTGTTGCCTGTTGATACGTAGAGTATCCAGAGTGGTGTTGATATTGCGTAGGTGTTGCCTGTTGATTGACGCTTGTGTAGTATTGTCCGGTCATCTGATAAGAATCTACTTTTAATTTTTTGCAACAGTGTCAGGACGCTAGCTTGAAATTCTAGTCTCTTCGATATTTAAAGTGTTCAAAATTGGTATAATGCCTTTGAATAAAGACAGATGATGGTTTTCCTTTTCTTGCTTTATTCTGGAGCACGAGCGGGGAGAGCGGGGACAGCCGGATACCGGCACAAACTCGTTCACATTACTCCGGTCCGGTGGTTCTACCGGCACTTTCGCAGTGACAAAACGCTCGGTAAAAATGCCGGGCTCGGCAAAAATGCCGGACCCGGGATAATGTGAATAGCTACATATAAATTGTACAGCCACTAGCCCTTCCGGCAGTTTTACCGGCCCGGCAGATCTGCCGGTCCGGCGTAGTGGGAACCCGGCCTTACCTTTCCTTGACCTATTTTGAATTACGGCTACGCGGAAATATTACAATTAAGGCACACGGCTGATTTTCATAGCTTCGTTATAACTTATAACATTTCCTTGACCTATTTTGAATTACGGCTACGCGGAAATATTACAATTAAGGCACACGGCTGATTTTCATAGCTTCGTTATAACTTATAACCTTTCCTAGACATATTTTAAGTTACGTCTATGTACTTGCGGATGTGCGAAATACATATAGTTTTCACGTGTAAGGTAGGTTACCCTGTTAATCCGACCCCCAATGATAATGTTAAATGGTAGGTATATTCAAGTAAATAATAAAGCTCTCTTCATTTATCTATAGACTGTTCCAAGCCAATTTTACGATACGATTTACGATAACTTGTGACTTACACCGAAGACTTATTATAACCAGTGACTTACATACATATTTACAACTATGGCTTAAAGTTCGAGACTCACAAATAACGTACGATAATTTAAAAATACACGTTATGATAATGGTTACGAGTACCAATACGATTTTTAAAAATTGTTTTCGCTCTTCTTAAAAGTAGCGTCGTGTAACTTTCACCTTTGTGTAATGGAACAGTCTTGCCTTGCCTTGCCTTAAAAATACCCTCCACACAGCCTCCCCAAATATGACATAGGCTCAGAGGGAAATTATTTTCTTCAGGGCCTCCTGTGTGGGGATAATGTAAAAAATATTAATAATAAAAAAATGTCATGTAAAACAATGCATTCATTTTACTAGTCCGTCCATAGTCGATTAAAATGATTATAGAAAACACGTGGGACTAGAGTAGGGATAGGATAGACTACCCAGCAGTGACGTGTAGTGACTAGTGACTTGTTTACGGTTCACGATTTTCCGGGACTGAAAGAGGTACCTATTCTTGATATAAATATGAAGCAAACACTAGCTTATCTTACAAAATAGTGTCACAAAAATTGTTACGCTTCCATTTTGATAATGCCTTCAGAAGGCGAAACAGCTGTCACACGTAGTAATAATAATTACACAGCAGAACTTGTTTATAAACAAACAGATTTTTTTATAAAATAAATATTATATTATTAAATATATGTAAGAAGAAATTAAAATTTTTACGTTTATTGAAGAAAGTACTTTTATAATCGAAAATACTTTGCATGGAGAAGACGCATCGGTAAGCATTTTCTGAAAATCCAGATCCATCGAAAATTACAGCTTTAAGAATACAAATAAATGATAAATTATTTAAAAAAATACTGAAAGATTTGTCCATGAATTTACAAATTTTTTGTTTATTCGTTAAGGCGATGCACTACGTCGTGTAATATTTTAAATTGAGCCGCTATCAATAACAACCCTTACGTAGATGGCGATAAGGTTTAAATTCCAGCTTAACACCATCCGCCTGTTTTGATTTATGCAAGAAAAAAACATGGCCAAAAAGTGCCTTTTATTTTATTTTGTGGATATTCAGGCATAAATATATATATTTTTTTTGATAATTTTATAAATAACTTAATTTTCCACATTATACAATAAAATCATAACCGAAAATGGGTTCGTAAGTAGGAGATTTTGAACTTTAAAGCAGTTTTCATAGGCCTTATACATTATTTTTTTCTGGGCTTATAAAAAGACTTATATAAAAAAATACTCGATTATTTCAAAGGTCAAGATGTATTCTACTCGCAGTATTTAATTAAAGCATCTGAAACATTTCTAGACGACCAAATTTTCAAACCAAAAACACATGATTTTGCATTACTATGCATGGCATCGCCTTAAAATAATATCTACATTTCGGCTTAGTATTTTTGATGTTATGTAGGTATCACTCGCCCTACGGCCCACCGCTGGCATAGTATACGTCTATTTGACCCAACGACAGATTTGTACATTCATTCATATATACATTATCTAATAAAAAGTGCGTAAGTAGGTTCCAACTACAAGCTTTCCTAATAGTATTATAATGCAAATGATACTATTTATTAGCTATTATGTTCTGTGGAACGAATGCGTGCACATGAAATAGCTAGGTAGGTAGGTAACTACGCCTATTCTGTAAAGCAGTGTTCCTCAAAACGTTGGTTAAAAAAAATGTTGGTTATAACTAGAGATGGCAAAATTTAGCATTAATTTTCAGATTTTTTAGCATTAACAATTGGAAATTTAGCGTTTAGCATTTTGAGGCATAATTTAGCGTTTTGTAGCAAAATAGAAAAAAATGTATTTCCTGAATTTTTCAGCGCATATTTTAAGTATTTTTGGTAAAATATATGTTTAACCTTCATTTGCAAGTATTTCCATGTGAAAGATTATAAATAATTAATTTTAATATTAAATTAATAAGGAAGGAAACTCTAAGTACGGGTCGAACAAAAACACAACAAATGCAGATTGCGATTAACATCAATAGGCGTAATTTATTTCGCACAATTTGTGTAATGTCAAAAAGCAATTTTAGCCTACAGTACAAAAATATTAAATATTTACACATAAAATAGTAACAAAATTATAAAAAATCGTAATGTAAATATCGATTTTTTGAAATTCTCACATATTATTTTAATACCCGGTATTTTCGGGAAATTCGCGCCTATTTCGCTAAATAGGATAATTTAGCTGAAATACGGCCAAAATCACGTTTTTCGCTTTAATTCGCGAAATAGAAATCACTGGAAACACTTTCAAATACCTTGAAACGCAAAGAAAACTTATAAATGCCCTATTTTCGAAACATAAATATTTTTTCGCGTTTTTAGTTAAAACGAAATTTTGCCATCTCTAGTTATAACGCTAAATTTCATAATAATTTCTAATATATAGATTAAGTGGCATATTAAAATTTAAGAAGGAATATAATCTCTTCATGAACTGACCCGCTAACTGCCAAAGCAGTTTGTCAGCATAAGGAGTTTGTCGGCAGATTGATTATTGAATATTTCGTATAACAGTGTCACGATAGTAACTCTATTCTGTAATAATAACGTTCTGTCTTCCTGTCCTGCTTGCTTATTATCCTCAAATGACGTAAATCGTAATTATGTAAATTGATAAATAAACAAATATATTGTAAAACGAATAAGTAGCGCACTAGCCAATGCTTATTTTTCATACATTCAAAGTATATTTTTGCATTAACTCTACTCTGTAGGTCCTAAGGATAATGATTCCCCCCGGGGCGTAGGTATGTCCAGCTCGATGTATTAATGTATAACGAGGGTCTTTTTGATTAGAGGAAAGAGTGAACATGGGTCTTGAAGAAAACACACACATCGTTCCACAGCCGAGCTGTCGTATAAACACACAGACCGGCAAATCGTTCCACAACCGAACTGTCGTATAAACCCACAGACCGGCAAATCGTTCCACAACAGAGCTGTCGTATAAACAAACACAGAGACCGGGAAATCGTTCCACAGCCAAGCTGTCGTATAAAACGTACACGGAGAAAACATACTGATATAAAATAGGTATTGCTAGCTAATTTATTAAAACTCTCTTCAAATCATTCATAATCCTTTAAAAACTGGACTGCAGGCCCTTAACGAATGAATTGATAGGTTTCATGTTAAACTTTTAATAAAAAAGGAATGTATTAATGCGACGACGGAACACGTGTTCATAAAAATCATTACATTTTTGAATTTCGTCATTATATATTAACTGAGCAAATGCAGGTGCATGAACACGTGTTCTGATATATTCAGAAAGAACAAACATTTTATTAGGAAACGGCCTGCTGTTCCGTTTTTAACAGGATTTTAATAAATCAGCAATACTCATTTTTCTCCGTGCATATACGTTCTACTTTCGTATAAATGACCCGTTCTCAAGTGACAAATGGCAACCGTTTAAAAATGTTGGGTGCGTTTGGCGCGCTTCCCTCATGCACCTGTGTTCCTCGGAGCATCTTCCATTGAAATACAGGTAGAATTGAAAAGATTGCAATCAGTTTAAGGTTGTAAAGATTTAATAGTAGATATCAGATTATATACTAATTCCAGCGAGAGATCGTTACGTTTTTTAGTATCTTCTGTCTTTTTCGTTTTCAAACAAGACGCATGTGAAAGAAGAGGATAAACGTCCATGACGTCTATACGAACTATACTAACAAAATACATATTATCTATGTAAATAAAAATGGTAATTTTCGTTTGTTCAAAATCTTAAATCTCAAAGTTGCATTCGAATAGGTGTATGTTTTTTTTTATATCCCTATATTATATATATGTCATCTGTGACAGGTAAAAACATGTTTTTTTTTAAACAGCGCCATCTGTTGACCTGAGCCACAGCAATGCGGGCGGGGTACAGCTAGTTACGCAATAAAAACAGGAAAATATCGAAACTCGTAGTAGGTATAGGTTTACAAGTGAAATCGGGGAGTTTGGGAAACACTGCTGTATTACATCATTACAAGGTAGAGATTCCTATGTGAGCCTTCTCTTCCGGTATAAACCAGGGCTTCATATTAATTCTATATGCATATTTTTATTACAAGTAAGATCATGCTCCACGGAATCGAAATAATGTGAAAAAATACTATATACGAGTAAGTAATCAAAAATACTAATGTTGGTTGTGTGTCTGTCTGTAGATCCGGTTCAATGAGCTCTAGAACTTTTGCTTAGAATTTAAGATTTAATTTAAAAAAATGGAAATGCTTGTTCAGAGAAAACGAAAAGCAGGTATCTATTTATAATTAGAAAGTTTTATTTTTATTAATTACCAGTTTTTATTTATAAAAAATAATATTAAATGATCGGTCGCTCCGTCGCTTGAAGAAAGGAAAGAAGGATAAACAAACAAACGCATGTATAATAAAAGTTATATTTTAAAATTGTATTTCTTTTGTTTACATTTTTGACGCATATTGTGTTTTTTACTTGACGTAGTTCATCTACCATCCTCCAGTAGAGAAGTGAAGGCTTCTGTACAATATCGGTAGCCACTCTCTTCAGAGATGTCTTATTTTCTGTGAGGAATTTTCCAAAGAACCTTTCATGATGGATAGGAGAAATTCCTGGTGCTCTGAACCCAGCTGCTAATTTTTCCGGATGTTTTTTTTAATATGTGAATACCGCACAAGAGACTATTGACCCCAATTGGGAATGCCATCGTCGCTCCAGGGGGTTGCGAGCAGTTGGGACTCTCGTGCAATATTCACACAAGTAAAAGAGTGGCAACTGGCTAGAGCCAGTGAGACTATTGCATTTCAAATTGAAGTATGTTGCGAGGTAGTGGGAAGTGGAAGGAGATGGGAAAGAGGAAGGTGGGGTAGTACCTAGCTATTCAGATCTGTTCACTAAACACGGCTAAAGCCATTCAAGCAACGTTTTAATTCTAAATGGTGGTCTTACACCATCTTATACATCTTACACCATCTTATACGTCTTACACCATCTTATACGTCTTACACCATCTTATACGTCTTACACCATCTTATACGTCTTGCATCATTACGTCATCGGGATTTGAACCCGCGACCTTCAGCTTGCTAGTCGAGGGCCTTACCACTCGACCGCCGTCAAAAGTTGAAGATAATATTGTTAATTCTGAATTTGAAATATCAGATCGACAAAAATAATTAATTTTATGTTATGTTCATGGTATGTTTGTGTTATGTTTATCTTTATGTTTTATAATCACATTTGTTTACTCCCATATGCTGTGTTTGTTTATAAGATTGCCAATTTCATAGTTCTGTTTAAAAAACGCTACTAATATTAGAAAAATCTTTGGTTAAATAACGAAACGCGCCCACTTATATTGTACACAGGTCCCTGTTTTTATAATTTTGTGATAACCTACTGTTACCAGCTCTGTACCGTTTATGTTAAGTATGTTATGTTATGTTATGTTTATGTTTTGTTTGGTTTATTTATGTTACCTTATGTTATGTTTATGATGTGTAATCAATTTTATTCTGTAATTTGTTGTATTTATTAATAAGAAAAATGTTAATTGTGTATGGCCAAAATCACCCCTAATGGGTGAAAGCCAAAATAAAGAATAATAAAAAAATAATTAATTAGGCCCCAGTGGCCGAGTTGATTGAGGCGTTGACCCAGTAAGAAGAATCCCGAGTTCAATTCCCAGTTAGGACCGTTGCCTTTTTTCATATTTCTCGGTCTTGTTTCGTTTAGATTTATTATCATTATCTATTATATTAGTATTATCATAATGTTTGGTGTGCAGGTACAAAGGCGGACCGCCGACGTGCGTAGGTGTGATGTGAACAATATCCAAGATACCGTGTGGCCCATCTCCCTTATTTCTGTTATATTATATGGTCAGCCCTAACCAATGCTGGATGAAGATGGTACCTAGGTGCGACAAAGGACCTCTGAGGCATTGGGACATTGGGAACAAGGATAAGGGTGATGTTTGTTTGATATATTTTAGATACAGAAGATGTGGCGTCCAAACCGTGTTCTGTGTCAAGTCAATTAGCCGAGACGTAGCCTGTAGCCTGTAGTCACCGCGCGCCGGAGTGACACCAATTCTCCAATAGAACGGCAATCGTGTCAAGGTGACTCAGGTTTACAGTTCGCAGTGCGATGACCCCCCACTACACGCTTACTGATAACACTTTGCGGTTTGATATTATAATTACATTGATAGTTACTTTGTTTCAATTTAATATTATTTATTATAATTTAATGCATTTATTTTTATTTTTAACAACTGCACCCAACCTTCTGGAGCTAACCTTCCCCAATTGGGGTATGTTGTGAGGCTGAAGGTAGTGGGGAGGGAAAGATGATTAGAAGAAGAAGGTGAGGAAGTACCGGGCTATTAAGATTTAGTCACCAAACACGGCCAAAGCCATTTCAAGCAACCTTTCAATTATGGATGGTGGTCTTACAGCAGAGCGATACTGAGCGTATCTTCCAATATTAAATGAACAAAAAATAATTAGTTAAAAGTCCAATTTTGAAGTTGTCCTTTCTTCCTATCTAACTCCACCACTCTACCGCCAACTCTTTAGATATTCGGTCCTAATTTAATATTCTTCCTCTCTTTATTTTAACCTCATATAATATTATGTAAATGTCCGTAGGTACTTAGTTTAATTTATAATAATACTGTCCCGAAGAAGATTAGAACTTAATTAAACAAAAATAAATAATATTAACAAAAATTTTCGTATCAAACTGTACACAACTGTAAAACGAGTAAAGGAAAACGGGCACAGAACGAGATATCTGCAGAAAGTAAATGAATTTATTATTATTTATTGGCTGCATTTTATCGGTGCGATGAATAAAAATCTTATGAAGTTAAATGTCCTTTCTCCGTCGTCCATTTCGACCAGTTTAATTAAGCGACTTTTGCCGCGGAAGCGAGCTTCTCCACTAACTCTGGTTGACCGCATTCCCAGACTTTACGAGCCGAGAGTGAACAGCTTTATAGTTTCCTGTTAGCGATTTCGATTTTTTTTAGAATCGTAGATTAATTATTATCATGTTGTATCGATTGCCTATACACAGGCGCCGAGCTCCGAAATGGTTACGGAATTGGGGGTTGCTGCCGCAAAGTAAACATCTACGCACAGCATGTAATTATTCAATCACTGAAAGAATATATCATACTAATAAATCTAAATGAAACAAGACGCAGAAAAAAGGAATTAAACCCGAGATCTCTGTTTCAGCGGGACAATGCCACAACCAACTCGGCCATTGGGCCTAATTATTTTGGTGACCGGATAACTCATCAAAATGATAATTCATCACATCTTTAAAAAGTTATATAAAGTCATGGAAAGTGATGAAACAAAAACTTTATTAACTGGGTTAAGTAGGTTAGGTTAGGTTAGGTTTAAATTATTATTTTTTTCAGTGTTTCTAATGATTTTATATCACTTTTTAAAAGTGTGTTGAATTGTCATTGTGTTGATTTATCATGGAACCATTATTTTATGTCGTTTTTGCCAATCTTGTATTTCATATTCAAAATTAGATTATATTCAACTTTTGACAGTCTCCGTGGTAGAGTGGTAAGGCTATCAACTAGCAAGCTGGAGGTCGCGAGTTCTAACCCCGACGTGCGCTAGTAACGCACTCACAAGCATGCCAGTGGCGGTCTTCAGCTTGTCTGTGGCATGCTAGTAGTTCGTGCACCGTTCAATCTATCTATTCCAACTAGAACCCCCGCAACATCAGTTCGGTTTCTTTTGGGTACCCCCTCTAATGCCAATTGGGGATTCAATAGTCCCATTAGCCCAGGACAGTCGGGAGCAGTTATAGGACTATTATGCGGTATTCACGAAAAAAATACTGATTCATCACACTTACAGAGATTTTCTGGTCAGAGTTCCACAATAACTTGATTATAGCTTTAGAAGCTTTCGCATGGCGTCACGCGACTTACTGCCAGCATACCAGGAATGTATGAAGTACAATTACCTACCCCGCTACCCATGTTGTTGCATAATATAAAGCGGTGTTCGCACGTGAGGGGTGTAATTATTATTTTTACCACAGGTAAGTACATATCCACACCAGCGAACTATGGTATTTGTGGCTCGAATGTATTGTAATATTTATGCTCTTTGCTTATTATTTATTATAAGCCGAGGTGGTAAGCCACGAGTGCCTAACTGTTGATCAGAGCCAGGGTTGGGTAGTGGGGTAGGAACTTACCCCTAGGCTTACCAAGATACTTAAATAATAATAATAGGGGTGGTAGCCACAAACGTCCCAAATCCCACCAACCTACAGTCCCTGCCGATTTGTGAAAACATGATTATGTACATTGATTTGACAGGTAGGTGTACAGGTAAATCAGAATAAAGATATTATTTTTTGTATAGTGGTGTACTCCTACTGTAAGACTACTGCGGGGTAAGAGGGGACCACGGGCGGGTGTTCCAAACTGGTTTGACGTATTTCACGGAGAAAAATGAGTTTTGCTAATTTATTAAGATTATCTACAAATTATTGGTAATCCAGTTAAAAACAGGATTACAGACAGTTTGGTGATAAAATTTCAGTAAATTCGTAATAATATCGGAACACGTGTTCATGCACCTGCGTTTGTCTCGATGATATATAATGATGAAATGCGAAAATGTTAAGATTTTTATGAACAGGTGTTCCGACATCGTGACAATACATTGATATTTTACTAAAAGTTTATCAGGAAACCTATCAATTAATTCAGCTTTAGTCGTGTTTGGTCAGCATATCTGAATAGCCAGGTGCTCCCGCGACTTCCTGTACCCTATCACAACACACCAGAATTAGATATTACTTATTATCACTTTTTCGATGCGTTTGGTAGCGGTTGTGTTAGATTAGGTTGGTGTGCGTTACTCACATACAAATTAAGGCGATGCACTACGTCGTGTTGTATTTTAAATTGAGCCGCCATCAATACGTAGATGGCGATAAGGTTTAAATTC
Source organism: Hesperophylax magnus (assembly GCA_026573805.1). Taxonomy (NCBI): domain Eukaryota; kingdom Metazoa; phylum Arthropoda; class Insecta; order Trichoptera; family Limnephilidae; genus Hesperophylax; species Hesperophylax magnus. The sequence continues at coordinate 1,211,182 of JAIUSX010000184.1, read as the reverse complement.
CCGCTTAACACCATCCGCCTGTTTTGATTTATGCAAGAAAAAAACATGGCCAAAAAGTGCCTTTTATTGAAGTGAAACTTCTTTACGCGCGTCATGCAATTTCGAGGACCGGAGTAAAACCGACTCATGACCGAAACGAAAATGCGGGACCACCGATTAAAGTTCATTTGATCTAGTCAAAGTTTTGAAGTAACATATAAATGCTTCTTAGCTCATCCCGACAACTGGCGTTGGTGGTGTAATGGTCAGCATAGTTGCCTTCCAAGCAGTTGATCCGAGTTCGATTCTCGGCCATCGCACATTATTTTTTTGTTTTTAACGCCTTTTTCATTCAATATCTTATTTTTTAGTAGGTCAGAACATTTTTTAAAAGAAAATAATATTGCAAAATAATAAAAACACTTATCTCACTGTGATAAAACATTACTCCGCTAGAGCGCGCTTTGCGTTATTGTGTTGGATTAAAATTATTATCTAATCCGTATATTATGATAATTGTATTACATTTATTTAATTAATTTATTTATTTTGATAATATGTAATAATTTACAGAAAAAAAAATTAAAACTATCTCCCTCTGATAAAATATCCGTTCGCTAGAGCGCACTACGCGATCTTGTGTGGGATTCTATTTCTGTACATTGTACATTATTTTTAAAAATATATTATATTTTGGGTGTGATGTAGGTAACATTATAAAACATAACAAGCTCTCATATTTTCAGAACCTACATAATATAATCAATTTATGCGGCTTTGCTTACAGTTGGTGCTCAGCGTGGTTGGCTTTCAATCAGTTAAGCGAGGTTCGATTCTCGGCTGTGGCATTTTTGAAGTGAAACCTTGTTGAGGTGGGGGAGCCGCTCACGAACGTTCTCTCTCTTCTCTTCTTTCCTCTCTCTCAGACACCAGCGAACTGCGCCACGCCAAGCATCAGCTGAAACTAGAAGTTTCACTTCTGTCTTGCGTAGGCTTGACACACCCACTTTTTTATTTTGTGGATGTTCAGGCATAAATATTTCATTTTTTTCGATAATTTTATAAATAACTTAATTTTCCACATTATACAATAAAATCATAACCGAAAATGGGTTCGTAAGTAGGAAATTTTGAACTTTAAAGCAGTTTTCATAGGCCTTGTACATTATTTTTTTCTGGGCTTATAAAAAGACTTATCTAAAAAATACTCGATGATTTCAAAGGTCAAAATGTATTCTATTATTATTATATTAAATAAAATACCAAATTCGTAAAGTTTCCGCCTCTTGGCCGAAATACATACCTCGGTCCGACCCTTGATGAAGGAATAATTGTGTATGGAGGTGTACGGCGTGATGTAAGCCAGCTTGGTGTGTAGGTGTCACTAAGTGGTAAGTGTCCATCTACGAGGCAAGGTGCATGCAACGAACGACCACTGCCGCGCCGCGCTGAGCGCATCGTCTGCTAAGGCCGCCATGCCCGGTGAATGCCAAACATTAAATAAAATCAACCGGTAAAAAACAAAGTATTTTTTACTATTTTGGTTAGACTGAGGATTGAACCTGCTTTCCCATGGACTGGCTGTGAACATGCTGTGAACTTATTATTATAATATTGGTTGGTATCTTAGATCTTGAAAGATCAGTTCCAAATTTAAAAATGAGACATTTTCTTGTTAAAATATTATATCACAGGTAAGTACTTTATCTCTTGTCGGAATTTTCGAGACACTCATTCCAAATTTGAAAATGAAATGTATACATTCAAAACAAATTTAAGTTCATTGAACCACAGTTAAAATCATAGACATACTCACATCTGAAATTAGTATTTTTAATTAGTGTGCATTTTATTGTCATGTGATTTGCAAATTATCCTGGCTCGCTGGCTAGGTTTTTCTCCTCTAACTCCTCCACCATACGAAAGAAGAATGTAATAATAATGGCGTAAAAGTAAATAGGTGTCAGATATTCTTGTTGTAAAAAAGGCGTTTTGAAACTAATGCATCTAAAATTTGAAAATTCAAATTTTAGAAGCTTTAGGACGGGTTGTTTCGGAGAATTTGAACAATTCATTAAATTTCAACGTTCATTTTCAAGTTCTGTTTTTTATTTCATTTTTGTCAAGCAATCAGCCTATAATGATATAATAACAGAACATGAATAGGACTTTCACAGAACCCGAAAATGAACGTTGAAATTTGATGAATTGTTCAAATTCTCCGAAACAACCCGTCCTTAGTTTCAAAATGAAAACGGTGATCATCCAACCCCACAGTATGGACTTTAAAATTTTCAAGCGAAATGCATATTTTGTCTATTCCTAATCGATATCGCCTTGAAACTTTGCTATACAGCTAGAAAATAAGCTGTTTTCCGCGAAAAATTCTTTTTTGCTTCACAATGACTTTTCATTGTGAAGCAAAAAAAGTGAATGGTCGCGTTTTTAATTTTTTTTAAATATTTCTAATTTTATTTCAGGCTAATTTTTTTCGTCCAGGCATACCGCATACGGATCTTCCGATTACGTATTGAAAAATACCAAACTCTTTTAAATAGGTACATCGTTAAACTGTCAGGAATCCCGTTAGCCTCGTTTACGGCACAGTTTGACCAGTGCAGGTCCTAGGCGTCGGATTAGCGCAATGAACGATTAAGGCACCACCGCGTGTGACTACCCAGTCAGCTCACCATTGCCTACCCAGTCAGCTAGTACCTACCCGGCTTGTAGTTTAGTTACCCACCCGTAACAGGATTAGGTAAGCCAGCGACAAAATCCAAGCCAAGGTGTCATGTCGTAGCGCAGTGCTCCTTGCCTTGATTTCATGACAGCAGCGGAGCCTTTAAAAAATACCTACCCTATAAGTAAATCTAAGAAAAAACGCTTACTACACGGAGAAAAATAAGTATTGCTAATTTATTGAGAATTTCTCCGGTAATCCCGTTAAAAACGTAATTGCAGGCTTATCAAATAAGCTTTTAGTATTTCTGAGAACGTGTTCATGTACCAGCATTTATTTGCCTTGATAATATGTAATGACAAAATTCTAAAATATTAGGATTTTTATGAACACGTGTTCCGACATTGTGATAGTATATTCGTAGTTAATTAAAAGCTTATCACGAAACCTATCAATTCATTCGTTAAGTGCCTGTAATCCCGTTTTTAACCGGATGACTGATAGATTCATAATAAATAAGCAATACTCGTTTTTTCCGGGTAGGAACATTTCTGCTCTAGTAATTCGAGTAACTAGTAGTTACTACCCGACTTCACCAGAGTTTTTAATTTTAACTGAAAAAATGTGAAAAATCACAATATTATAACGATTGAAAATATTAAAATGATGATAATATTGCATGTTAGCTAAAAAGCGCGAGAAATCACAAAATCCGACATTACTAGACAAGATTAACCCTGAGAAATATAATTAAAAGAAACACATTTCATTATAATAATATTTTGCTGAAAGAATATTACATTAATGTAGGTGGTTAGTTCTCAAATATGTACCAAACAAATTTACACAAAATAAATCTTGTAAAAAATATTATATTATAGGTATCGATTTAGCGCTTTATTAAAACCAGTTCCAATTTTAAAAATGATTCAAGAAATTTGCGTTAAAAACAAATCCGAGTTCTAGAGGAAATAAATTTCAAAATTTAATATTCAAACGGGATGACAGATAATAAATGGTAATTATAACTCTGCCAACATCCATCTACCGGCTAGACTAGACTAGATGGACTAGAGACTAGAAGGAATAAATCTATATTCCTAAAGTGTGGCCCCCAATGCGGAACTCCAGTACACTTTTTTACAATATTCAAATGCCCGTATTTTCTTAAGCGTTTCATGTCAGAATACATTTTTAAAGTTTAATTTATTTTGCCTAATTAAAACGGGCCCGATTTGAAGTGATAACAACTCAAACTGGAATAAGGGGTAACAATTTTATATATTAAGTTCATCAATCCCATCTTGGCCAATACTTGTTTCTATGCCTACCCACCAGGTACTAGTCACTACCACCCCTATACGGGAGCACTTTACGCGGACAATCCCTAGTCCCTCGTGTATCCGCGTACATATTTATGCAGTACCTAGCTACTGACATTGCAAACCTTCCACAGTTACGTAGATACTAATACTAGGTACCTAACCTCGTGTAATTTAGCGCCTACCATAGAATGTGCAACGCTGTATCGACTACGGAGCTTACGGTTAAATGGCTCAACGGCTGGCACAATACTTATAATGTATGTACCGTGAATTATTATTATTATTATTTCACTCTGACTCAACGTGCATTTTACAGAAATATTTGATTAATTGAACTCATAAGCAAAGTTCCTTACCCGAATCAAAGTTATTTTAAAATTTACAGATTAACCTCAGAACGAGACGGGCAACGCCCATTTATAAAAATGATTATATTTTAAAATTTACAAAAACTAAAATAATATCCTCAAGATTTATAAGTAACCATCATGATACGGACACAAGTCTGTGCAGGGCCGGCCTTGTGCAGGCGCAATTGGGACAGTCCGTTCTAGGCGCCGACTTGCCAAGGCGCCAAGGAGCCGAGGAACCAAAGAGGAACCAAAGATCTGAAAATGCCTCACATCTAATACAGCGCCCTTAAGGTTTTTACTAGCGTCAGGTGCCGTTTGTCCCCAGGGCCGGCCCTAAGCTCATGATATATTATTACAGTTTGATAGTCACTAGAACTCAAAAAACCACATAACTGGATACGTTTAAATTGTCAGACAGAAGGATTTTCACTGACTTGGTATTTCTATATATAATTCTATATGATTCACTTGGTGAACTTTCGGTTTCCATTATGGCCCGGTATATCAGCCGGTATACCGTACCCTATATGCCACATTCCTCACTCAAATTTAAGCGGGCTAAATCTTAAAGCGGGCTAGGCTTGGTAAGCCGATGAATAGTTCATATTTTAGATTTCGAGGCGCTAGCAGTAACAAATGACAAATATGACGTTTACGTGATTAATTACACACGTACTTCTATCTCACCGATATACGCGTAATTACCTGATTTTATCAGTATAGACTATTGTATTCATCGAACGATGAAGGATTTTATTGTTATTAATAATTGATAATCAATCTAAAATAGACAAATAGTCTGGTATGGTATTAAATAGGTAAGGATTTTTCAACGTTCTGACAGTGTTTTCAGCGGTTTGTTCGTGATATTTTCATGAATAGTTCTTTGACTCCCGCAAACAAATACTATAATATTTAAAATTCAATCAACACCACGCTGATTGAATTGGGGAACTTTATCAAAATATCAAATCGCAAATTAATACCGCCTAAAACATTTGACATTTTGAAAGCTCTAGTACAGTATGTAAATGACAGCAGAGAGTAATTTGGTAATACGTAGAAAAATTAAGCACATTCCTCTATTAAATTCAAAGACAACACGTGTAATATGAGTGATATCTAGGATTCCGACCTACATACGGATTACGTTCCAAGCCGCGCTAAGCTAGACATTCCAACCAAGCCTAGCTTTAAATTAACCGATATACCGGGCCTTATGTAATGCTAGATGTCGGGATTTATGTCAATGCAGAAATACTAGGAATAACTATCAAAATATTATGTAGGTAGTTTCTAGTAATTGATCAGAATAATTATTCCGAGTCAGTTGACATCTTTAATTTATCACTAAATAAATACAAAAGCTTGTTGGTGGGCAGTTCGGTTTACTACATGGGACTTTTCTGTAGTCCTTTTTAAGATATACAATTCCGTAGTATATTCTTTTGATGTATCTCTTAAGGTTTAGCTAGCGTTAGCTATGTAAGCGTTTAAATAAAAAATAAAATTACAACATGATTACAAAACATCGATTTTTCTCTACTGTACTGTTCCGGAAGAAATTCTTTAAATGATAGTGAAAACCTTATCAAAATCCGTTGCGTAGTTTTGAAGAACTGAGCGCACAAACAGATAGACGCGAATAGCGACTTTATTTTATAATATTTAACTATAATAAAGAAGAAGAAAAAATAAAAAAATAATTTTACTGTTCCTTTGTAAAAAGCCCCTAAAAAGGGCGTTATTAATTAAATACATATTATACTAAAACACCATATTTACATGAGATATGAAGTGAAAAAATAGGTTCTGCTTTTTTACCACACAAAAACAATAACGATGAAGATTTTATTTTCACGCTTTTTTTTAAATATTCATAATGTATACAGTAGCGACGCCCCCGACAGCACAAATAGTTTGCAGATCTACAACCGTAAAGGTGTGCACATTAACTGTAGTAGGAATAGCGCCTACCGCGATACGTAATTACGTGCATGCGGTCATGGTTGTACCTACTACGGTATGTGGTTACGTTAGTAACGGGTGGCTGGTTGGTGGTTCAGGTATATCTGTACCATTCACGAAACTGGGATTAACGTCTGTCCGCACTAGCGAACAAATTATTGGAATAGTGCTATGATTTCTGAAATATAATCGAAGACTACTGGTAAGCTACAAATCTATATCAAAATGAAAAGTTAACAAAAAGATATAAAAAAAGTGTACCTACTTATATTAGAGTAAGGCCACTGTGGTCAAGGAGTAAGACTCTCGACTAGCAACCTGGAAGCCGCGGTCAAAATCCGGCGTGCCCAAATAAATTTTTACAATAATATTATATGATAGTACATTTGCGGCACGTTAAAGAGCGGAAGATTCCTACTCTCGTTATCGGCAGTATCGCTCTGGTGAGACTACTATTCAGAATTGAAGCTTTGCTCGAAATGACTTTAGCCGCGTTTGGTGACAAGTTCTGAATATCCAGGTACTTCCCCACCACTTGCCCATCTCCTTAACTTCCCTACTAGTTTCAGCCTCACAACATACCGAAATTGGGATGCCATAGTCTCTCTGGCTCCAGGTGGTTGGGAGCAGTTGGGATTCTTGGGCGGTATTCACATTAAAACTGCATTTCCAACTTATAATTTTTAGCTCAGAAAAACGTAAAATAAAAAATATAAAACTAGAAGTTCCTTCCATACAAATTTCAACGAAACTAAAGTGCAACTGATTTAATACCTTTTGGTTCTAGACCATTTAGAACGCGGTCTGTCTTTCTTACGCTTGCCTGAAATTGTATATCGCCATCCCATTTGAATTCCTTAATACTAGTGAAATACAGTTTTGTGCGGAAATGTAGGCCCTAATTGGGCATATATTTGGATCACGAAACACGCCCACAAGGCACTTCTTGTTAATTCTTTATTCTATGTAGAAAATCGAAAGAATCATAGATTTTGCAATTCTTTTACATGAATTCCGTCGGTAGTGTAGAGGGCTGTTTCAGAATGTTAAAAGCATAGAAATGAAGCACCTACCTATTTGATATTTGGAGTAGAAAGGTTGAAATTAGATTGTTGTTCTGGTCACAATTTTAAAAATTGTATAATTATTAACATGTTGGGTTTCGATTTGAGTGATGGTCCCTCCACGGGACAGTGCTGAAATTATCAGGAACACGCCCGAGTATACTCGGGCGGCTATTATGTGCCAGAATTCGGAATTCATACTAAAGAAATTTTTTAATTATTTTTTCACACTATGCACCACAACATCAATATTCAGGGCCCGAAATGGCTATTATATGAGGATATATATTTTGAGTAAATAAAATTCATTGATAAAAAAAGGTGTATTTTTTTCCATTTTTAATTTTTATATTTAAATATTACTGAAGGGGTTAAGGCGATGCACTACGTCGTATAATATTTTAAATTGAGCCGCTATCAATAACAACCCTTACGTAGATGGCGATAAGGTTTAAATTCCCGCTTAACACCATCCACCTGTTTTGATTTATGCAAGAAAAAAACATGGCCAAAAAGTGCCTTTTATTTTATTTTGTTGATGTTTAGGCATAAATATTTAATTATTTCCAAATCATTTTATAAATAACTTAATTTACCACATTGTACAATAAAATTATAACCGAAAATGGGTTTGTAAGTAGGAGATTTTGAACTTTAAAGCAGTTTTCATAGGCCTTATGCATTATTTTTTTCTGGGCTTATAAAAAGACTTATCTAAAAAATACTCAATTATTTCAAAGACCAAGATGTATTCTACTCGCAGTATTTAATTAAAGCATCTGAAACATTTATAGGCGATCAAATTTTCAAACCAAAAACACATGATTTTTCATAACTACGTATGGCATCGCCTTAACGTTAATAACAGCAAATAGCACTAGGGTTGATTTAGTTGTTCGTGACATTACTGTGACAGGGTTCTAAAGGCAGTTAAAATAAAATCGTTTGTATTGCGTGCAGCAAAACTATACAATGCCTAGGTACCTTTATTTAACGTAATTTCAAAGCATTTTGAGCTCTAACTACTCAGTAATCATTACGGCAACTTCTAAACTTACAAATTATAGAGATGATGTCGGGGTAAAAAAGTTATTATATCAATATTTAACTCATTCCCCAAAACTCAAATTGCATAACAACAGAAGATTTTAAAATGAAAAGTTATTTTAAGCAGACAACCACTAATTAACTCAGAATATTTTACTCGACCGATTCAAATTTATTATATGTAGTTAGATAACAACATAGACATATGAATTAATTCCTATGTCTGTGGATAACAATGTATAATATATTCAATGCATCGTGTTCTACGCTCATACCGCGAAATTTTGTGGTGATTATTCATGAAAAACTGTAGACTTCTCCGACGTCTTCCGACTTCCGACGTCGACGTTTGACGGCCTCTGTGGTTGAGGCTCTCCTAATCCGAAGGTTGCGGGTTCAAATCCCGGCGTGCGTTAGTAAGTTTTTTTTTAGTTTACTTTGTGTTATTGCACAATTTATGCTTTAAAAATAATATTTACTATATTTACGGCACGTGCAAGAGTGGAAGATTCGCTCAGTATCGCCCTGGTGTAAGACCACCATTCAGAATTGAAACGTTGCTTGAAATGGCTTTGCCGTATTTGGTGACCAGATCTGAATAGCCAGGTACTTCCCCACCTTCCTTCTCCCCATCTCCTTCCCTTCACCACTACCTTCAACCTCACAACATACCCCGATTGGGGATGCCATAGTCTCACTGGCTCCAGACGGTTGGGAGCAGTTGGGATTCATATTGCGGTATCCACATAAAAAAACTCTTTTCATTGATGCCCAGTTAAAAAAATGTATTATAATTTGTCGATGGGTAGGTATGATGATTTTCTTATTTTGTGTGGTTTACAAAGCGTTTGTACAGTGTGTCCGGGGGTAAAGTGCACTAACTTCGGTTTTTTTCCCGTACTAAAATGTTTTTTTCCCGTACTAAAATGTTTTTATATAGAAAAATATTTATTTTCCTATACAAACAATTCAATTTTTTTACCTAAAAACAACTACCTTAAAACGTTGGAATTTCGAAAAAAGTTAATCATTTTTCTACTTCTAAAATGATATACAGGGTTTTCCAATAAGAGTTGTTATTTTAATATTCAATCGTAAAAGATCAATGGTTTCGTTGCTTGTGTGGCACGTAGCGCCGTCTTGTTGAAAATAAACGTTGTCCAGATCAATACCATCCAATTTTGGCCATAAAAAATCATTAATCATCTCTCGATAGCGCAATCCATTCACCGTAAAAGTTGCTCCAGCCTCATTTTCAAAAAAGTAAGGTCCAATGACTCCGCCGGACCATAAACCGCACCAAACAGTCACACGTTGAGGATAGAGAGGCTTTTCAACAATAACTCTTGGGTTTTCCGAGCCCCAGATGCGACAATTTTGCTTGTTGACGAAGCCACCGAGGTGGAAATGGGCCTCATCACTCAAGATGATTTGCATTTGATTCACTCAAGTGAATTTTAATAATTTCAATGCGTTGTTGAAGCGTGTATCGTTCCATTTTTATTAATGGCGTAGGTTCTACTTGTCAAATGTCAAAAAATGACAGCTTCAAAAGTGACATCTACTGAAATAGCGGGCTATTCAAAATAACACCTGTTATTGTAAAACACTGTAGAATCACCCCCGAAGTTAGTGCACTTTACCCCCGGACATCCTGTATAAACACACCTTTATAATTCACTCTGTTAGCTGTTCTATTTAAGATTTAAAGTGTGAGGGTGGCCATTTTGTTATCCGAATACCCGCATTGCTCGAAAAAGTCAACTTGGACTGGACAATTTTCAAATTTATATTAGGCAATTAGAATTGCTTTTTTTAAAAAAAACTTTGGACACTTTGTAAAAATTGCGATTTCGTCTAAAAAAATAAAATATTATATGTGATTATTTTAATTTATTATTCTTAAGTAAACTGTTTTTCTTTGTGTTGATTCATTTACAGTGTTCCTCTGTAGGCAAACAATTGAGTAAGAGATTTTTTTTGTGTTATTACAATAAAGGAAAAACACAAATTCATTTTGTTCTGGTCGGAGATTTAGTCTCAGGTCTCGAGAAGTCGTGAAAGACGACCTGCGAGAAACGATAACATACGTAAAAAAAATTAAAAGCTCAAGATAAAGTAGATATTTTAGTATTATAATAGTCCCAGGGAGAGATCGCTTCCACGTTTTCGACTATCGTCCTAAAAACCATTCATAAAAGTCTACCTTCTAAGATTTTTATCAACGAAAAAAGACCGGAATAAAAAGATTAATGTCGAATATCTTTAATCGGTGACCGGATAAATCATCACATCTTTAAAAAGTTATATAAAGTCATGGAGAGTGATGAAACAAAAACTTTATTAACTGGGTTAAGTAGATTAGGTTATTTTTTTTTCATCGTTTCCAATGATTTTATATCACTTTTTAAAAGAGTGTTGAATTGTCACTGTGTTGAGTCATCATGGAACCCTTTAATCATATTCTTATAGAAATTTCGCGAACGAATGTTTTTTTCGAATTGCATATCTATTATGGCCAGGTATTAAAAAAGCAAAAACAATTCAATGCTTTATTTCATAAAACGCACACATTGCAAATAAAATTCGCACACGATGAGGTAGATTTCATTTAACATCAATTATATACTTATTCGTTCAAAGAAGATATTGTCGTTACAAAGTTACAAGGTTTATATAAGTTCCTATTCGGGACAACCTATTTCTAGATTTCTTGACATTTTTGAAAATCAAATTCAAATTTCATCATAACGAAATGGTTAGGTGACCACCCAATTTTGAATATTGGAATTGTTAGAACAGTAAATGTTACAAGGTACATGTTACAATCTGTTTATAACACTAAAGAGAAAATCATTATGAGCTTATTAAATTAATTTGACAGATAAATAATATTTAAATGGGGATTTGAAAGCTAAGAAAAAATAATGAACAAACCGGGACAATTATTGGGGACATCAACAATTACGTCGGTGTATATCTGTCGCCCTGATGAAGGAGGGGTGTTTCTTACCGGTCGACCTAAATTTAGTGAAACAAAGAAGTTTCCAATTAAACAAATAATAACGTGATTCCTGTGTCGCCAGGCATAAACATATTCGGTTAATCGATGTTTTAAAGCCCAGGTTCATCTACGAACTCATCCAGTTCATTCGAAATCAATGTGGGTGGATACCGGGAACTACTAACTGCTGGGAGCTGGGTGGGGCGGCTGTGGGAGTGGGGGCAGCAAAGGCGCCGGCGCGGCTGCACGCCAAAGGGGGTACCTAGCCAGCAGCCAGAAGGGGTGGATGAACGGGTGGGTGTAGGGCTAGGGGGTGGTAGCTGTGGGGGCCACGGACTGCGGGATTCCCTCGTTGCTGGTAGGCGAGTAGGCGGTGTTCCTTTCGCCTATGCGGGGCGTGTGACACACATTACCGTCACGGGGAGTTTTTGCATGTAATCAAATGGTCGATAGCCTCGTGGCCACCGTAACGCTCGGATAGCAGACATTTTTTTATGTGGTGCCGCACTAGTTTCAACTGCAAGACGAAGACGGTGGGCTATTGCATTCCCAATGTTGATGAATCTTTTTTTAGGAGGCTGAAGGATGCTGATGGAAGTCGAAAAGTACCACTTTACATAATACGAATACCGCTCGAGTCCCAGCTGTACCCAACTGCCCGGAGCCAGTGGGACTATAGCATGCCCAATTAGGGTTTATGTGAGGCTGAAGGGAGAATGGAAGGGAAGGAGATGGGAACGGGAAGGTTGAAAAAGTCTGGTTAAGATTTGGTTACCAAACACTGTAAGTCATTTCAAGCAACGCGACACTAATTTTTGAAGAATTTATAAAACCTAGTTACATTTCTATCAGCCTGAAAACACATAAAAAACAGCGTTACAATTCAATCGACATTATGTTTAAATACTTTACCACACGGTGTCTGAGGGTAAAGTGCACTAACTTCAGGAGGTGATTCTACATGATGGTAGGAGTAAAAAAGATAAATGACTTTATTTTTTCCCATACAAAAAGACATCCCTAAGAAAAATCCTCAGTGTGAGGACAAACTTACCCGATGAATACGCTGTGAGCTTGCCGAGAACGAGGTGGCAAAGTTGTGATCAGTCCGTATCCATTGAAACCGCAAGTAAACAATAACATTAGGCCGAGTGTTTGGAGTTTACAATTACAGTGGGTTGCCATATTAATAGGGACACCTATGGAAAATGTGTTTTTTATACTTTGTGTTCATAAAACACAGATGTGTATGATGTTAGGTGCGGTTATTATTATTTATTTACAAGGACATTGAATTTAGAAAAATTAAACACCGTATTTGTCCTTAATCTACGATTATTTTATTTTTTTTATTATTTTTAAATATTATCGAACAAAAAGTCAATATTTCGTAATTTCGCCTTTAGCCGTAATAACAGCTTTTACACGCCGTGGTATACTCTTAATGCACAAATTTGCATTAATCTTTAGGTCAGGAGAATGATGCCACACCCGGATGAGGGTTTCGATGAGCTGCTGCTTCGTTGTGATCACCTCCTCGGCAATCTCCCTCTTGGTGAGCTCCTACAGGTTTTTAATAGGGTTCATGTTAGGGGAATTCCTCGGCCAAGGTAAAACCTGCACATTTTTTTCAGCCAGGAATGCAGTGACAGTCCTGGCTTTATGACAAGGTGCGGAGTTGTGCATAAAGACGTATTCCTGGCCACCAGGGAACCATTCTCCGACTTGAGGCAGTAATCGATTTTCCAGTATTTGTCTGTACTGATCCTGCCCCATAGTCCCTTGCTCGATGAGGAGGCGCCCCATCCCTTTGGAAGAGATGACTGACCACATCATGATACTGGTAGGGTGTTTGATAGTCTCTACAAGGCAGTCCGGATGAAATTTCTCTCCTGAGCGTAGTCGGACGAACGATGATTAATCCAACAAAAGTTGGAATATGGACTCGTCAGAGAAACACATCTTAAAAAAGTGCCATAATCAAACTAATGGAATTTTTTGAAAGCTTGAAAACCACAAAAATGTTAATTAGGGGAGACCCAGGCAAAGCGGATGTGTTAAGGGAGATATTAAATAAAACACACAATGTTTGCATAACATAAAAACTTTATAAAGTGTAATGCTAAAAAAATGTTTGTCTACAAAAGTAAAATAAATGAAAAGGTAATATTAATTAGAATTATAACAATAATGTAAATTTAAAAAAACTCTTCGTATTGTTCACTTTGCCCGGGTACCCGGGCAAAGTGAACTTGGGCTCCGGGCAAAGAGAATTAGGAATCACAATCGTAGTAGAAGTAAGAACCATATCCACTATATGAGGTGCATGATTCGTGAGCCCAACTTTTACACTGGCTGCATTGAATCCAATCCTCTGTTAGTGGTTCAACATAATTTTAGTCACAATTAAGGCAAATCAATTTTTTCAAACTTTTAGTCCGCTGGTAGATGGGCCAAGTTATTTTTTCTTTATTATTTCTTTTTTTTTTCGAATGTTGGCTTCATTTTTGTCTTTTTGTATGTTTTTTATGGGATATTTAATACGCAATTGAACATAATCAACCAAAAAGTTCATTCGCTCGGGCAAAACGAATGGTCCATCCGCTTTGCCCTATTCGCTTTGCCCAAGGCAGTATCAAATAAAGTTTTGTTAAAAAATACAATGTGGTTTCTGTATTTCTTAATTAAATTTAGTTTTTTAGATAGGAAACAAATAAACATTGGATGAAATAAACTAATCTTCACATTAAATATAAACAAATAATAATAATCGCAAATACCTTACCTTCGTTTATCGTATGAAAATTCTAAAAAAACTATTTTTTACCAAAAGGAGCGTGCGTTCTTGCCAAACGACAAATATTCACTGTCATGGCGTCGGTAGTGATGCGGTACACCGATTGTGAGAGTATTAGCGCATTGTATTGGTAATTTTCGGAAATATTCAATTCATCCGCTTTACCCGGTCCATTCGCTTTGCCTGGGTCTCCCCTACCATATTCCAGTTCTTTATAGTCATGTTTTGGTGCGCGTTGGCCCATTCCAGTAGTTTTTTCCTCATATCTACTGTGAGGCGAGGTTTTTTAGCTGGCCGATGACCAATGAGGTTCTCCTCAGCCAATATCCTCTGGACTCTCCTTAGGGAGACTTCGATATCATCTTCGTTGATCATCAAGGTCAGACGAACCACACTCTTTTTGCGGTTTTGGAGACAGAAGTCTTTGATTTTGCGGCCAGTAAGAGGTGTAGTGATTCGTTTTCTGCCACATTTCCCAATGTGATCCAATTCAAGGGGCAGGTTTTTATTGATTTTCTAATTTATCCTGTTAACCACAGACTTTAAAATACCTGTAATGGCTGCTATATCTCTTTGGAAATGTTTTGTGTTTAACAATAGTGTCTTCACTTCCGGAAATTTTCTTGGGGACGTGTCTGAAGACCTAGCCATACTGAAAAACCAGAACATTGGACTCAATATGGAAAAACTATTCACTGAAATAAAATATGAATGAAAAAATTACAGAAATTAATAGATAATTAATAATTACTTACATTTTTGTATAGCTAAACTGTTAAAACTCGTAAATATAATTATAATGTATATTTATTTACCAGAACTTCAATCACGCATTTTCACAAAAATGCTGGACACGTGCAAAAAACCTTGAATTTTCGAGGGATGTGGCACTTTGCGAGTGTTGCCACTTCTTAAAAGTATCAGTGGTGATACCAGTAACAAAAATAACGAAGGAATGGCCATCATATCCCACTTATTTAGAAGTAGAGACAACGTAAACATAAAAATCAGGAAATATTGGAACTGTCCCTATTAATATGGCAACCCACTGTATGCTACAATTCGCATGTTTTAAACCAAATTCAAAAGAGAACTGTACGAAAATTAACAACATGTAGTAACAGTTTGAACGATAAAATTATTTGACTATTAATCACTTACTAATGCCACTGCTTTTCACTAATTGAAATAAATAGAGATTAATTTGCGACTGTTTATTTTATTATCTTTATCTTCAAAGATATAATAAAATTAGCATGAATTGCGCTTCGTACAAAACTCTAGCAAGTAATATGTAAAAAAATATTTTTTTGTAAATCTAAGGTCACACCTGAAGATGTAATCCCAGGTCAATAATTTTTTGTGATTTTTCTCGTGTAGTTTATGGGGTTAATCATCAAGCATATAGGGATTTTGAAAATGTAAAAATAAAAGAGTACGTTGACTGTGTTATGTATTTTATGCCTTGTATTGCAGTCACTTGAAATGTTTTTTTTTTCTTTATCTATTTTCTATATTGTGGCTTCTCGTTGTATATATGCTTTAGTGTCATAATGAATATAATAACATGCTATAACAACAATAATGTTACTAAATATTATTCCGCTACTACTTTCATAATACCTTAAGTACCTATCTTGCACTCTTATTATTTATTATGTTTATTTATTGAACAACTATTACTTGAATGTACAATAACTTTCAACGATAACTTGTATTGTACTTGCTTACAGTGTCTGTACTCGGCCTATTATGCTATGCAATATACCTACACTTATTATTGTACTCCTGATCAGCAAACCTTAAAGATTGTTTACATGTAAAAGCTTTCATGGCGTGAATAAATAAATAAAAATATATTGTGAAATTTACCTTCTGACAAACTGCTTACAATGAAGAATAAAAAACTATGCCTACGCGAAATTACATCATCAAGTTACGTAAAACTTTTATCATAATTCGGGTATTTTTACGTGTTCCGTTTCCTCTTGAGCGCCGTAAAAAGACAATGTCGCTTGAAGTAAAAACGCCCATACTATATGTAGGTGGGTCACTTCTGAAAATAGGGAAACAGTTACACAAAATACGGAAACACAAGTAACGCAGGGAAATGCGCCGGTCGACATCGTTCATAGTTCAAACAACAGCGCCGCTCTCCGCAAGGGTAGGCAGAGATGATGGACTGCCACACAACTTTGTCTTGGCACACACTCCTTGCTTCATTATCAATATCATTCATAATAAATCGTCTCATTTTGTATGTTATTCGCACAAGAGCCCCAACCGCTCTCAACAATTGTCCAGCGCCTGTAGTACTATATCATCCCCATTATTGGAGTGTGCTGTGAGGCTGAAGTGAGTGGGGAAGCATTTGCGTAAATACCCGACGCGTTATCAATTCGAGATACGCTTGGACGTAAATACCCAACGTCTTTTGTCGATACGTCCTTCTCAATCAGTATTGCTTTAATTGGTTCATCGCTTTTAAAATATACAATGCTTTAAACACCGATATAAAGTCAATTAATTTTATATCCTTTTTTACTATCCGTGTTCAACAATGTCTATCTGAAAGGGGACGAGCCTTCTTTGAGGAATACTGTTTAAAAAAAATGTTTTAACTCTATCATTTATTTAGTTTTATCTCTATTTGTATTTCTAATATGGTTTCTATAATGATGTCCATTTTTTAAGTTTTTGTTTTACCATAACAATTTCCTTTTCCGTTTTGTTTTATTATTGTTATTCCTACTATGTACTTAAACGAATCATGCGCGACTGCCATAATACTGGCATGAGCTTAGTGTGGTAGTTAACAAAGTCACCAACTAAGATTTTTTTTAAATATTTATGAAATAATAAAAAAAATATATAAAAAAATAAAGTTCAAAGATCGTGCATTGTTTTTAACGGAAAAAATACGCTATTTGAGTGACCTATCAGAAAACTACGCATATAAACCAATAGTTTATTCGATGTACATTGTATTTTGACAATATTTAAGGTAGGCGACACATAACGCTATACGCATCATGGCTTAGCCTATTTCAGCATATCGCTCGCCATACACAAAAGCAGAAGTAAAAATGTTTTGAAAGTTTTTAACGGTGTGCGCGCCCAAGGACATTATAGTCACATTTTATCAACCTAACCTAACCTAACAATTCAATATTCTTCTAAAGTTTTTTAAATTTGCTATGACGCACATACATTGTGGTATTTAACGAAGCTACTTCGGGCGGATAAAGCGTCGGGTATTTATGAATATTCGACACGGTAAGATTAGACGATTTAGGTTCGAGTCCCATTTGCGACAGTTACCTATTTATTTTCTTCGTAATTTTTCATTATTTTCGTTGAGAGTTGTTGATATTATCTTCTTCAGTTATTAAATATTACAACCAGGTTTATAAGCTTCAGTAAGTTAATCCTACTAAATTGAATATATACAATTTTAAATATGTTATATGTTTATCCGAGACGCTATCTAGGTAATAAACCAATTTTAATGAACTTTGTAATCATTCATTAAGACAGTTGCAAAAAATATGGGAAAAATTAGTTGCAAGATGATATTGTTAATTCTGAATTTGAGATATGAGATCGGCAAAAATGGCGTATAATAATTAGGTCCCAATGGCCGAGTGGTTAGAGGCGTTGTCGCGGTAAGACAAAGATCCTGGGTTCGATTCCCAGTTGAGACCGTTACCTTTTAATTTTTCTGTGTCTTGTTCTATTTCATGTTTTATTTAGATTTATTAGTATTATCTTCTTCAACAATGAATGAACACAATTTATTTGCGCACGCCGGGATTTAAACAACTCGACCACTGAGACCACGTCTCATGAAACCATACGTTATTCTGAATATGACACGAGCCATGACCTACGTATTTGATTCACCCCATCGTGCCATTAAAGTTATATGTATTATTGGTATTTGGGCGGTATTGTAATGTTTGCTACCTCACCGATGTTAAGAGTGCACTTTCCCTATCAGAATTTGAGAATTGCCTCTACGGCAACTTTTAAACCTTTGTAAGATTGCCTATAGGGTCTCTGTCGTCACTTCAAGAAAAATAATTATATTATTATTATGTCCTGAATTTGAGACATCTATTAACACGACTCCAAACTAAATCTACTTTTACAAATGTGAAATAATATCAACACGTGGCTGCCGCTCTGCTGGCACAATACAAAGGAAGTCAAACTGTGGGGTATTTCAGAATCCATAAATTATTTATTTTTTTAATTTTATAATAATATGTAATTTGTAAAAAAATATGACTTTATAAAATCAATATATATAAGTTTATCTAAACAGGGTGTCCGGGGGTAAAGTTCAAAAACTTCAGGAGGTTTCAAGGAGGAGAAATTTCATTTTTTTTTTCCTTAAAAAAACATTTTTTC
This sequence comes from Hesperophylax magnus, assembly GCA_026573805.1. NCBI lineage: Eukaryota > Metazoa > Arthropoda > Insecta > Trichoptera > Limnephilidae > Hesperophylax > Hesperophylax magnus. The sequence continues at coordinate 1,192,552 of JAIUSX010000184.1, read as the reverse complement.
ATAGACCAATATACTTTTTTCTGTACAATCAATTAATTTTTTTTATCCGAAAACTAGCTTAAAACGTTAAAATTTCAAAAAATCGTCTTTTTTAATTGTACTATCATGTAGAATCACCTTCCTTGCACATTTAACCCCCGGACATATTGTATAAAAAATATATATGTATTATCTACTTTTGTACATTTATATAAATTATATAGATGTATACGTTTTTTATACTTATCATATTTTGTATTATGAAGATAATTTATACATTTTTAAGCTTTTTTATCAGGGTGTGGGCCATTAGTGTCTCAAGGATTTAAATATAAATCAGAAGACAGTTTTGTAATGATTTATTTATTCATTTAAACAATTCAATAATTATGAGAGTAATATAACATGTATGAATCATAAAATTACATTCCAACATATATTTTTAATGATGTACCTACTCTCACAAAAAAGCTTCTGTATTTTTGTTTGGAGGGTGCTTTATTTATTCACAAAGGTAAGAAATTTTTGTAACTACTATTTTTAATAGTTTAAGTTCATGTGAACTTACAATTTAATTTTGAACTTTATTGGTTATAACATACGATATACTTTTAAATACTCTAAATCTTGTTTGTTTAAATTGTCAAATGTAATTTAATCACAAACATAATACAATGAAGAATTGGTGGTTCTGAGATATACCAATAAATACGGTGAAAGAACCTTAAACTATGTTGTACCCAAAAAATACAATAAACTAAAAACAATCAAAAATAATACCATTTGTATTGCAAGTCAAATATAATAAAAGGAAATTACTATAAGATACAGATATTTATATTGATGCCCTATTGAAGCACTTGTATTTGTAATTAGAATTGACATTGTTAGGAAAAGGAATATCATTATATGTTTGTAATACTTCATATACCTACCTATATAATATATGAAACTATTGATGTGACCATTCATTTGTACTTGTTTAGTGTATAAGTTTTTTACTGCTGTTTACATATTTATATTTATACTATTCTGTTAATTTAACCAATTGATCTAGTTGGTAATTTATCATCATCTTTATTTATACATATACCTTCTTTGAAAATTTACCAATTGCATAAAATGTTGTCACTACGTACCTGCTGACAATCTTCATAAGTAGTGTAGCATGTTTAAATATTAATAAATAAAAATAAAACTCGTCAGGTATAATAAATAATAGACGTCAGCGACAACAGGTACATAATCGGGTTCATTCAACGTGAAATTGGGTGTGATGAATGAAAGTGGGTTATATGAAAAGAGACAACCTGGTAACAACGTTTGACGCTGGTGCCATATGATGAAGACCGTAATACAATACAAACATTAAAAAACTATAACAGTTATACTGGCACTCAAATCAATGTTATTGTTTTCATAGATCGATATCCATTTTAAGGCAGCTTTTTATTTTCTAGGTTGGATACAAATGACACGGTCGGAATAAGGAGAATAGAGATGCACCATCGACACCTTCTTTTTTTATCAACCAACTGCAATCCATATCGGACCATTCTCCATTTAGACGCGGATTTGGAAAAGTTATTGTCAAATCTGAGCTCAGATCTGACCTAAAGTCCAAAATAAAATTTGAATGTAAAATGTGGCGACAAATTTATAGTCAACACATGCGACCAAAAGCCTAAAAATACCATGGACATCAATGTAGCAGCAGCATCGGGGATGACTGAAGGAATTGGGCTTGCTCAACTGTCTGAGTTTTTTACGGCTGTCGACTTATCCCTGGTGTACCAAAAACATTATAATAAAGCAAATATATGTCAAGAGAGTGAAAGAAATGTGCATTACTCGCAGTGGAAGTCACAGTGGAGCGAGAGCGTCAATCTGCTATTGAAGAAGGTTTTCTGCAGGTTTTCTGGTCTCGTTTTGATAAGTTTATGATAAGTACTACTGTCTCCGTCTGCTATTAGCCGCCCATATATCAAATTATGAGATTCAACTGAAGTTTTGAACCCTTCTACAAGAATTTCTGCTTCCATTCCAGTTGAAGGTCCAGTGTAATTTTTGTAGCAAACATGTTCTTTAGGCAATACTCCTCGGTTTTCAGCTCTTGCACAAATGCAACAATATTTATTTTTAACTCCGAGGTATAAAACTTCTCCAAATCTTCTGCCAACAATTGCTGCCGCACCGGAGAGGGCTGTATAATTTGTTCTATATGATCGTTTCGACCAACACCCATCCGCGATCACGTCAATCACCGCCACTCCGTCCTGTAGACAACCTTCTTCGATAGCTGCTTGACGCTCTCGTTTCGCTGCGACTTCCATGGCGACTAACGCGCATTTCTCCCATTCTCTTGACACTAATACATTTGTCTTGTGGAAAAATTTTACGGACATCGGGGGTATGTTGACAGCCGTCAAAAACTCGGACAGTTGAGCAAGCCCAATTCCTGCAGGAGTCATCCCCGATACTGCTGCTACATTGACGTCCATGGTATGTTTAGGTTTTGGGTCGCATGTGTTGACTGTAAATTTGGCGCAACACATGTTACATTCAAATAGTATTTTGGACATTAGACCAACTCTTTGCTCAGATTTAAGAATAAGATTTTGAAATCCGCATCCAAAAGGAGAATGGTCCGATATGGATTGCAGCTGGTTAATAAAAAAGAAAATGTCGACGATGCGTCTTTCTTCTCCTCCTTCGACTGCATCATTTTTATCCAACCTAGAAAAGCAAAATTGATTTATGAAAAACTACAAATAAAAGTGGATATTGATAATGATTTGGATACCAATAAAAGTATTATAAATTTTTGAATGTTTGTATTACTGAAGATTAATTTTTTCGAATGAAGCGGATGTTCTTTCACATAAAGCAGATAGTTTGTATATTAATAATTCATCTCTTTAGAACTTATGTTTTACCGTTAGTAAAATAAAATACATAAATGTTAGTAAAGTAAATCACTATAACATACCAATTGTCAATGCTTTGAGAAAGACCTCTCCGGCCGATGGGTTTCTTGTTTACAATTTTACGTTTTTTGTTATAGTACACACGTACATCAGATTTACTGTAATAAAAAAAAAAGTTAACGGTATATATTTTTTTCACAACACGATAGTTTAATCGAAATTCTGAAATCCATTTTACCTTCCTCCATTATCTATATTCTCCTTAGGTATGTCGTTATATGTATTCTCAACAGGTATGCTTTCCCGTTGTTCGTGGAAGCTGGAACAAAATAAAAACATTGATTATAACTACATTTCAAGAACTTTCTAAATAAATGTGAAGGGCGTAAATGATTTTATTGTTACCTCAGTGCTTCAACATCTTTACAAGATGTGGACAAAACGTTCTTCAGTTGAGTATAGTCACATCTGAAATATAATTAAAGAACAAAATGAAATAAATATTTTGTTTTAACTACTTTATTTTAATTTATATTCGTCGACCGGTTTCGGTTGAACTCAACCTTCTTCAGGACAATAAACATTTATATATATCGACGAATATAAATTAAAGTTAAGTGGTTTTTGTATGAGACGATGTATGAATGTGAGTAAGGCAAAGAGTGCGTGCCAAGACCGAGTTGTTTGGCGGTCCGTCCTCTCTGACTACCTCTGCGGGGAAACGGCCTGATGGTTAGTTAGTTAGTTATTTAAAACAGATCGCCTAAAAAATTAGACTATTTTCAAATGGACGAATTCTGGAATAAATAAGTACGTAACTATAAAATAATAGAAAACCTAATTTTTATTGGAAGAAAAACAAAATAATTATTTATTATATATCCAATCAATAATTAACTTCCTCAAATTAAATTCCCTAAAGTTTGAGAACTAGTATGAAGATCTTTATGTTCTTGGATACATTATCGAAAATGCCGGTAGTTTGCCCCACCGTAAAAGTGTCTTATTATTGTACGAAATCATTGGCAGAGATGCAAATCTGACCGGGTCGCTTTCTACATATTCCAGGTACCTACAGTGTTATTATACATATTACTTGCCTCGATCCAGAAAGCTTAGAATTTGTATCAAGCCTTAGTTGGAACGCGTTCTAACATCAGATATACAGTTCTATGATATGAGATGTCAAAGTTTGCAAAGACGATTTATATATTTACCAATTTCTGATTTGAGTTTTTTGTAAAGTTTTTAAGTTTAATATTTTTAAAATGAAAAATATTTAAATAGGACATATAATTACCATTTTAGAACATACCTAAATATGCATATGGAATATTATGCAATTAGCTAGGGCATAATTATTCATTGTACAAGATTCTAACGAATGCAATTCTGTGCTCTGGCAACGTACTTTATAAATATTTTCCATTAAAATATGACGAACTAAAATAATTTGCTCAAGATTGAACCTCAAATTCAAAAATTGTTAAATGGATTACGAAAACTTGTCTTTGCAAACTTTCTCTCCTCAGAACATGGAAAAGCGAAGTTAAAACTATATCCAATCAAAATGAACAACTACAAAACGCCTCAGAAACAGACAAATACAATAGGACAAAAAAAAAACAAACGTAATGCTGTTAGAACGTTGTAAATTAAGTGCGGCTTGATTTTAGAATTTCTTCGCGCAATATATACAGTAGCCATACTACGTGACCCGTTCAGAGAGGGGGAGGGGATCTTCAACATACCACGCCATACCAATATTATTATTTACGATAAATATTATTTAGGAGAAATCACGAAATGTAGAACAACACGACCATCCGCGAAGCTCTCTAAGCAGTGACTGAAAGGCAGATAGCGAACGCGCGTGAGGAAGTGAGAGGGGATGCAATAATCATGCTTAGAATCATAAGACGTAAGCGACTGTTGTGAAAATGTTTAATAAATCACGGCGTATTTCAAAAATAGCAAAAATCACTTTCGGGGTCTATTGAGTAGCATTAAAAAAAGCATTGTGATTTTTTTCATACATATAACTTGTAAAATAACAGAAATAAACGTGTTAATAATATTTTTCGGAGCATACTTTGCGATTTATTTCTATCGAGGGAATTTCAAATAATTACCGTTTCGGCTTTTGGAACAAATAGATACTATCTTAAAGAATAACATATATTTTTTTAAGAGCTTAAAAACTTCAAAATTTTAAGGAAAGTATGTCGGAAATTGGATGAAATTCGAATAGTGGGCCCTTAAAGATGCAGAAATAGAAACGTCTGAATGCCTCGGTAATTACTTCCTTTAAAGTTACATTTATTATTGGTATTTGGGCTATAATGTTTGCTAACTCATCGCGATGAGTGAGATGTAGAAATAGAAACGGCCGAATGCCTCGGTAATTACTTCCTTTAAAGTTACATTTATTATTGGTTATTGTAATGTTTGTCGACTCTCCAATATTAAAGACGTAGAAATAGACACGGCCGAATGCCTCGGTAATTACTTCCTTTAAAGTTACATTTATTATTGGTATTTGGGCGGTATTGTTATGTCTGCTGACTCGCCAATACTAAAGATGTAGAAATAGAAACGGCTGCCTCAGTAAGTAAGCCTCAGTAATTACTTCATTTAAAGTTATATGTATTGTTGATATTTGGGCGGTATTGTAATGTTTGTTGACTCACCGGTGTTAAAGATGTGGAAATAGAAACGGCTGGGAGCCTCAGTAATTTGTATGTGTAGGTACTCACCTGAAAAGACAAAAATAATATGATTAGGAAAATAAAAACATTAAAAAAACATTCGTTTCGTTCACATTTATACACACAATACTTTTAGAATTTTCGAATGAGCTTAGCGAAGTTTTTTTTTTTTTTAACTAGATTGTTTTGCATTTCGTCTGTCTGTATTTTTTTGTACGTTCCGTTTCCGGTTCAATATGGTGGCCTTTTTGGTGGTCTATTTAATTCGACTTTCTTAATCGCATTTTTCAATGTTATAGTAGGTTACACCTACCTGTTTAAAGAAAAATGATGTATCATTATTTAATTGAAAATTTAAAAAAATAAAGATATGTGGTTTATAATTAGGTAGATATGTATTTAAGTACCTATTTACAAATCAAACGATTTCAAGAGGAAATTTTTTAGATGCCGCCCAACAAATTTTAACAGACTCCGGATTTTACAGCACATAAGATGCTTGCCAATGTCATAACGATCTTCACCACTCGGCTTTGTATGAGAAGAGGGGGGGGGGGCGGGGGGTGGTACACTCGCCTGCATTTTAACCACATAATCCTAATCTAAGTGGGGTATCGATCATCTCATGATATTCGAAATAAGTAGCCGATTATGATGTCATACTTTATGCAGCGAATAATGAAAAAAAAGGTTTTAAAAGCAGATTTCCACGGTAGTCGTTCTCCTTGTTTGTATTGGAATATTGGTATGTATATCTATCTCTGCGTTCGGTGTATGAAGTAGCCAAAACTATCTGCGATCTCTGCTTAGTGATATTTGCATTTTTTTTTCATATAAAATTAAAATTAAAATATGGTAATAAGTCATTCAGTGGCACTTCCGAAGCCGATTCGAGGGATGATGATTTGAATGGCTTTGATAGTGTTTGGCAGTGTTTGACAGTGTTTGACAGTGTTTGACAGTGTTTGACAGTCTTTGACAGTGTTTGACAGTATTTGACAGTATTTGACAGTGTTTGACAGTGTTTGACAGCATTTGACAGTGTTTGACTGTGTTCGACAGTATTTGATAATGTCAATAATAGTGACAGTGTTTGACGGCGTCTGACACCTCGAGCACGTAACACTGTCAACGTGTCTAGGTATTGTCGAATGCACCTAGAAAGCTGTAAGCAGCATTATATATACAGGGTTTTCCAATAAGAGGTGTTATTTTGAATAGCCCGCTATTTCGGTAGATGTTACTTTTGAAGCTGTCATTTTTTGACATTTGACAAGTAAAAACTACGCCATTAATAAAAATGGAACAATACACGCTTCAACAATGCATTGAAATTATTAAAATTCACTCGAGTGAATCAAATGCAAATCATCTGAGTGATGAGGCCCATTTCCACCTCGGTGGCTTCGTCAACAAGCAAAATTGTCGCATCTGGAGCTCGGAAAACCCAAGAGTTATTGTTGAAAAGCCTCTCTATCCTCAACGTGTGACTGTTTGGTGCGGTTTATGGTCCGGCGGAGTCATTGGACCTTACTTTTTCGAAAATGAGGCTGGAGCAACAGTTACGGTGAATGGATTGCGCTATCGAGAGATGATTAATGGTTTCTTTATGGCCGGAATTGGATGGTATTGATGTGGACAACGTTTACTTTCGACAAGACGGCACTACGTGCCACACAAGCAACAAAACCATTGATCTTTTACGGGAAAAATATCAAAATAACACCTCTTATTGGAAAACCCTAGATAATTATAATGCATTATTATGTAAGTCTCGCTTGATACCTACAGCTACTAACAGATCGCATTGCCAAGTCCCATTTGGCACCGAAATCCAATAATGTGAACTCTGCTGCTGTTTTCATTACATAAATATATAGTATGGTACTCGGGATTGCGGAATAACTGTGGAGGATGCATAGCAGCTATCATCGATGACGGCATTTGTGCAGATTGGGAGTAAAGCAACACCTGGCGCCGTTTCTAGCCAACTACAGCAGCTAAAAACCACTCCAATATCAAACGGAATCAAATGCTGTCATTGGCTAGAAAAAGACTCCCACTCGCTTTACAATTTCTGAATACGGTGTTGATAAAATGAATATTCCTAAAGTTCCCATTTTTCCAATTAGATTAATTTCCGATCTTTTAGAATCTACAGAAACTGTCACCCATTCAAATCATAATTCTTCCTATTCCAGTCTCCCCAGAATTTCTATGAAACTTTGTTCCAAAATTTGCTTATTGCTTTTGGTTAAACACCACCTTTCTATGAAACTTTGTTCCAAAATTTGCTTATTGCTTTTGGTTAAACACCACCATTCCAACCACAACAATGACGTATTTCATGCATGTATCCAAAATACACGACACAAGCATTGTATCCAAATATGATGTATAAATATGTCCCAACATCAATATTTCAACATTAAGATTGGCTTAGTACTACTCATTAAGGTTGGGTGAACAATTCTTCAAATTACAACGTTCATTTGCGGGTTCGGTGAATGTCCTATTTCTGTTATTATATCATTATAGGCTAGTTACTTTACAGAACTGAAATAATAACAGAACTTGAAAATAACTTTCACAGACCTTGAAAATTAACTAACGGCTAAGATTGGTTCAAATTCTTAGCCGTTCTTAAATTATTATTTTTTTTATTAGTTTCTATGGCGAAGTTTATATATGTAAAAAGTATAAAGTTTTCACAGTCCGCCTCACCAGGGTTTTCTGTAATTTTTTTTAATATTTAGTTTTTAGTTGTCTTTATATTGTCAGTAATAATCAACAATGTTTGCAAGTCGGTCATCACTCTGTTCTGTCAGTGATGTTTTAAATATATACATTTCTATTACCTTTTCGATTGATTTGGTAGAAACATTATATGTATAGTTTCGTAGCATGAAATTTAATCCAACTCTTAATTCAAAAGACTGTTAGTATTATTGCCCTTATCTCTCTGAGTTCTTACCGGAACTTTCAGAATTGTCTTTAGTACCTACTCCGGTTTGAACCGTTTTATCCCCAGATTCTCGGTGTGTTTAAAACGTTCGTCACGTGTAATGGATCTTCAAAGTGGTCTATTAGAGCTATGTTTTTACATTTGAACGGCCAAGCTTTTGAACAAATTCTTACCAGTTGTCAAGTATTACTACATACATGGCCGTTATGCTCGACATTACGGTGTTCATATTATACGTGTATATAAATATGAAATTATCATAGAAAAACATATTATTTATTTATAATAATAAATAACTTGCTAAAAGTTTTCCACCGCAAATTTTTAGTTTAAAAATATAAATAATATGAATTGCTCATGGTATATGAATTAGAACAGTTGTTCTAACTATGTTTCGCATCCAAAAAAATATGTTCCTAAATTTCTCTTATTTAATATCTACACCAAAACCAAAATAATCTAAAGATTTGTAAGTAGATACTTAAATATCTACCTATTTATTATTTTTTTTATTCCCAATTAAGAATGATACAATTTTTCTAAAGAAATGTCACCATCTCAATGACAATTCTTCATTAAATTTTTTTCAGGCAGGTAGGTACCATACATAATATTGATTATTACGATTCGACAGCTCGTGGTAGGAAGTTCCTACTACTACTGCTAGTTCTTACTAGGAACTACGACCATCCGAACTCTGGCGGGATATAGAGGTAGTATCCAACAAACAGAACCGGAAACAAATTTGCAGACAGATGAAATATTTTATAAAAAACGGTGGAATAGCCATCCAAAAAGTGACACATCATCTATCATTCTTCCATCTTGAGCGGACATTATGGTATGAATGCGCCGGTATTGCCAGTTGCAAGTTGCAGCTCGGCAGGGGGACTGGGTGATAACGGAACAGGGCCTACGTCCAAGGTTGCCATGCGGAATCAATATTGACACAGTGACGTAACGAATTTTTATTTTTTACGTTACACCTCAAAAGAGCGCCCCTTTTTGCACGGTATAAAGACGGAAACTACTTCGCTGAGTTGGGTAGCGTTGCGAGGAGGGGATTTATTAATGCGGGTCATGGAGAAACCCAGATTATACTATGAAGGAGGAAAACAGATCCCGGTAGCTCGTTCCACAAACGAATTGGAGAAACGACCCGTTCTATATTCTAACGAATCCGACATCAACTTATTATCGATGGCTTAAAGTTAAAATATTCCTTCTCCAATTTTGGGTTCAGACATTGCATCTTTAAAGTTATCGTCCCAAAGATACCTATAAACCTTTATAAAATATCGTAAATCCTAAATGTGTTTTATGAGCACAGCTATTGTATCTCCATAACAATACAGAGTGTTAAGGGCCGCACTTGACTTACTTTAACTAGTGATTCCTGATTGGAGTAAAAATGTGAGAGAAACTTTGGTCTCTTTTCATTTCAAAGAACAATTTAAAAAAATACTCTACATGGTCACACATTCTGGTAACCGCCCAACCCTAACCTAGCTGTCTAATTACTACTTATTATCTATGTTTTTTGTTAAAAAAAACTCAAAAATGTCACATTTTTACTCCAAATAATGTCAGGAATCACTGGTTAAAGAGGGTCAAGTACGTCCCTTAACACCCTGCATAAATTATCTTTAGTGATCAGATCTTAATCGTCAGGTGCTTCTCAGGCAGCATCTTCCTCAATTCCCTCCCATATCAGCCTACCCTAATTGGGTATGCCATAGTCCCACTGGCGTAGTATAGCTGAGGGCAGTTGGAACTCTAATGCAATATTCATATAAAAAACTTCACACAAACTAAAAACGACTTAATTATTTCGGTACCAACGCAAATACGATTTTTTTCACATCTACACGACACACATTATGTCCTTTTGACATACTGACTTATTGGGGTTAAAATATCGCCTTATTTCGGTAAAGTCTCGATCACACCAGATTTCACTGGATGACTATTCCACTTTTACTATACCTAACTACTTACATACCTTAATTAGCTTTAATCAGAGGTTCCTAACCTTTTGGGCCCATTGCCCACTTTTAAAGTAGATATTTTTAAGCCCAAGGACAAACCAATAAATGCTGTTATATAATAGCAATTTCGTTCAAATTTGTTCGGAAAATCTTCCAGTTTAGGACTTAAATCTTATCTATTATCAGTAACATTTAACAGTAAGTACTGCCAAATATAAGAGAATTAGAACGAAAAGCTCAAAATAATTTATAAAAATCGATTGTTTACTATTTAAATGCATTATTTTACAATTCCTGTAATTATACATATTTTTCTTGTAAAAATTATGTTGAAACGAAGTGTTGTTTTTAATAATCATGCGTGTCTAATCTTTAAATAGGAAAAAAAATAGCCAGCGTATATTTGCGCTTGCCAAATACTGACCGATATTATTATTATTTTTTTAATTTTTCGTGGTATGAAAGTCGGGGACACCCGAGGAATACTTAACGCAAATCTCTGCACCAGAATGAGATAGATACGCAGTCGAATTAAAGTCGATTTAATGTAGTGTTTTTTAACAGTAATATTGTGGTATTTATTTATTTATTAATTTTCGGGAAATCGACAGTTTACATTTAATCAGTTTGTACATAAGTATTATATATTAAAATAAAACCATTTATGGATATCCTTCTTGTGACTTTACCTCTACTGAGACAGCATAATATGGAATAAGTAAATTAAATTTGTAAGAAAGGAATATGAATTAAAAAATTTATACAAAACAAAAAATTATATAAAACGAAACATTTACAAAACAATACATTTATAGCCATGGAGAGAGGTTGTAGATATAAATCAAATCATAATAGAGATATAAACAATAAAGACATAAAAATTATTCACAAACCATCAGAGAAATATTCTTTTATGGACCTCTTGTATTTGGAAAGTTCGCAACTGGAAATATCAACCTTGGATAATACGCTATTGTAATTATTGCAAAGTATGTTTAAGCAAGAATTCTGCTTAGAGTTCGTTTTGCTTTGATCAACCCTGAACAGTATACAGTAGTTAATGATAGAAGAGTCGGAGACGCCCGAGAAAGACAATAGCAATAGCGAAGCATTGCGGGGTCTACTAGGAGTAAATATTTAAAAGCGCACTTGAGGTGATTTTTAAGGTGAAAGAGATATGTGCAAATAATATTATTGTGTTTTCCAAGAATGTAATTTATGAGTGGACACTATTTTTTCCAGCGCAGTTCTGAGGCCGATGGAGGGAGAAGAGGAGAGAGGGTTGAACCCCATAAACCAACCAACCTTATCCAACGACCAGAGTTACTTTGTATGCAGAGAACTCATTTTCACAACCAAGAGAGATTTTGCACACTGTAAGCCACATTCTCAGAAATTAGAAACACCATATCTGTCAAGCCATATAAGAAATGGAATGAAAGATTTGTGGATAGGAATTGAAACGTAGTAATTATTGTTATGAATAAGGAACACAAATAATTGGACCGGAATAAATTTCCTTCTCTCCTTCGTGGCGCAGAAGAGCGTGACAATTTTAAAATAACTGTCGCAGATCTTCTCTACAAGATGACATCACAAGAAAAAGTATATGTCCACAAAATTAAGCCATTGTTTTTATACATCTATTGTCCTCTTATAATTTGTTGGTCTGGTAGAGAATTGATTGAGCGGTAGGGGATTGATTGCATGCAGTTAAAACTAACAATATGCCAAGAAGATGAATACTGCAAGGTTTTGCGAAATGTTGGTTCGAGAAGGCTCAAAGGTGACTTACGGAAAATCATTAAGATGATGAACAGTGAGATATTACCCCAAAAGTGATGTACAGTAATTCATTAAGATGATGAACAATAAAATATTACCCCAAAAATGATGTACAGCAAAACATTATGATGATGAAAATTGATATATTACCTCAAAAGTGATTTACAGCAATTCACTAAGATGAACAATGAGATATTACCCCAAAAGCGATGTACAGCAAATCATTAATTGAAAAGAAAGATTTATTGAGTAAGAGTTTTATGTAACTGCCTTGGAAAGGTGAACACTTGTATGATGGAAAGTGACAACGCCAATCTCAATACAGGGGGTGACAGATTACGCTATAAGCTCAAAGTGTTTTATATATCTCCATATTACTCGCCATACAATCCCATGCAGACCTATCACACCTAGAAAGATGATGTGTTATAAGTGTGGGCGTGGCGACGATATTCGCTGTGATCTGCTAGCCAGGCTATAATTGAAAATTATACGACCCCCTTTCCTACTTACGGTAGGAGAAGGGGTCAGAACAATTTACAGAGCGCCGTAATTATGCGGCTGTCATCTGTCAAAGTGACAGATACCATACGAAGAAATAATATTCCGCGGCATTCCCCCAATTGATCTGACCCCCTCTCCTGAGGAAGATTATAGCGTGGTGTGTCAGCTCAACGTATAATACGTTCATGCCACGCCCAATTTATGCGCGCATAATATAGCGTAATGTGTCTAAGACTTAAATCGGAGAGAAAGATCAAAATCAGGCTAAAATAATATGCTTTCACCTTTACTACACACATTTACATTAGGCGCTGAACATCAACACTCGTGCGTGTAACACTTCCTAAAGCAGAGATCGATCATTAATAGAAGTAGCGGACCATAGTAGTGGATATAGTAGATGGATGGATAGACAGTTAGATAGGAAGATAGACCTATTAAGCATAGACACAGCAGAAAGAGTGAATGTATAGCGGCAGTCTCGCCCCGCGTTCGCAAATACTATTTCCGTACGTCTGGCCCACAAATACCAAACGCAAACAGCATCAGCACCAGCTATTCTAGTCATAAAAAGGTTTGAGGCCTATCTAGCAACGGAGACCCGTGTCACCAGTCGGGTCACACGCGATCTAGCTGCGTCGGTAGTCTGCTGACTATGCTATCACATAATTATTAGAATATATATTATGTGTGTGGTCTCCGGAATACGTCATTCATAGGCGTGAATAAGATACTGGCATCGGCAGTTATAGAATATAATATCTAATGTCTGAACAACATTGGCCTCTGAAGTTCCCGCTTTAAATAACATAACATCGATTCTCTCGGCCAAAAGTTACATGTTGTTCAGCTTTTGAGGCATTGGGACTAGGGTTTGCAAATCCGGCAACTATTTAAAATATGATAGGATATTCGCGGGATTTCTATCAAGGGGTATTAAATTTAAAAAATGAAAACATTAATTTTGTCATTATTTGGTATCTATGATTTTTGATACTAGTAGGTACATTAAAAAAGGCATCGAAAATGTAACGAAGTAAGTCATTTAAAAGTACTTTTCGTATCACTCTCTTTTGTACTAGTAATAATTGAAAAGGTAACATAATAGGTATTTTAAGAAGACTTTGATATAAAAAAAAAATAATAACATAACAGTCACTGACGGGACTCTCCACAGTCATTTGAGATTAATCATCTTTGGTACTGATGATATTATGAAGAGTAATTGAAAACGTAACGTATTAAGTATTTTAAGAAGACTTTGAAAAAAAATATGGACTATTGCTAGTCCCCTATATGTGAATGGCAAATCAAAACCGCATGTTTTTGATGTAAAAATGTTTTTAATCCCGAAATCCCGCCGGATTGAGGCATTGCAAATCCTAATCGGTTTGACGACATGTCAAATGTTGGCTCAAGAGGAGAAGGAAGCGTGAAATAGTAACACTTCGTCTAAATAGATCACGATCGTTGTGCTTTGACGAATTGTCAAATAGTTTTAAGCTTAAATTTTCAAACATCAATCTATATCGCGATAAACACCTCATCCAACTGGTTACATTCTAACACGCGCACGTAGAAAAATGAGTATTGCCATTTTATGAAGAATCTCTTCTGATTTTTGGTAATCTGGTTAAAAACTGGTTTGCAGGCCATTTCCTGATAAAATTTTATTAAATTCGTACTACTGTCGGAACCCGTGTTATGACGAAATGCGAAAATGTTAGGATTTTTATTAACACCTTCCGACATCGTGATAATACATTAGTATTTAACTAAAAGTTTATCAGGAAACCTATCAATTGTTTCTTTAATGGCCTGTAATCCCGTTTTTAACCGAATTAAGAATAAATTGAAGTACCAATATTTATCATCAGTAATTTTTCTGCGTGTGCCGTTTGCCCCTCAACTAATATACAAATTTACAATTTAGAGTAAAAAAACTAAAGTTTTTATGAAGGTGCATTTCCAATGTGTGAATTACTAGGCTACAGGGTCGCTGTGCTTTTGTAAAGGAGAAGGGCTGATTACGTGATTGTGATTACTAACAAAAAAATTCTACCAAAAATTTCACATTCAAGCAAACACTGATCAGATAATTCAAATGCGTTTGATGTATCAATTATTTTACAAGCAATAATTAGTCGCCTGAAACACTCATCCACATTGAAAAATCTCCTGATAAAAGATACATGACGCCAACGGGACTCGAACCCGTGTCCCTTCGATTTCCGGTCGACAGCTCTGACCACTGAGCTATGGCGGCTTATCTCTTACCCGCGAAATGATTCAATATATACTAGTGTTTCATTCAACAATTACTGCTTGTTACATTTGCGTTTGCTGTAAGCTAAATTTACGTTACGTTTGATGTAAGCTAAATTAAAACAAAATATAGTTGTTGCCAATTTTTTCGTCTTTATTTCGACTCCTAGGTTACAGACATGAAATTCATTATTGTCTCTTCAAGATAGAGTATCGATTTTTTTCTAACTTTCAAACCTAACTGTATTATTTTGATCGCAGTATATTGAATCAATTATATACCATTAGTGCCACCTGTGAAGTTTAGGTTATATTAATTATGAAAGGTTCTCGCCTCTGCTAGTTGTTTATTGTTAAGTCGCGTCGGTAAGAACAGTTCCTGTATTGCTGCCCGTTGTATTTGAATTATCGTCAATGTATTTTTCAACAGTTTTTCATATAAAAGACTAGGTTTCCTTAAAAACCGTCTCTTGCTCTAAAGAAATCATTGGTTTCACCTTTCCTAAAGAACCACAGGAACCGACCTGTATCTAGCGTATTTTACATGTAAAAAAGTGTCGATTCATGTTGTGTGAAAAAGTGTCAATTCATTGTAAATAAAGTGATTCAGATTGTTCTAAAAAATAACGGTGTTTAATTTCAAAGGACCCTACAAATTTATAACACTAACTTTGATATAAGAAAAAATTTAACTTTATTGCATCTTTTACCATTTCCCACCACATAAATAGTATTTCTTGTAGTAATTAAGGTAAAACCAAGTGTTTCTATTTTTTTTGCATATTCGTGCAGCGGAATTCTACAAGATTAATACATACATAATGTTAAGAATACGAAGATAATACGTCGAAGTTCAAAAATGATGCATTTATTCGACACACTATCTAGATTGCAGTTAATTTAATGACGGCAGAATCATGCAATCATACATACTGTTAAGAAAATAAGATAATGATGGTAGATAAGATAATTATAAGAATAAGATAAGTATTATTTTTTTTTTTTTTTGATAAATTAATGTTTTTAAGACAAGATTTTATTTATGCATAGCACAAAGGATAACAATTATTTTTATAAGCAATAATTGTTCGCCTGAAACACTCATCCACATTGAAAAAATATCCTGATAAAAAAATACATGACGCCAACGGGACTCGAACCCGTGTCCATTCGATTTCCGGTCGAAAGCTCTGACCACTGAGCTATGGGGGCTTATTTCTTACCCGCGAAATTATTCAATATATGCTAGTGTTTCATTTAACAATTACTGCTTGTTACATTTTTTTCCACCTGAGAACAATAGTTATTTTTTAAATCGAATGGACACGGGTTCGAGTCCCGTTGGCGTCATGTATTTTTTATCAGGATATTTTTTCAATGTGGATGAGTGTTTCAGGCGAACAATTATTGCTTATAAAAATAATAAGATAAGTATAAGATAATTTAAAAAAAAAAAAATTAATTTAGCTCTCGGTCGAAGTGTGACACAGTTCAAAATTCTGAAGTTGGTATGGATAAATTAGCTCAGTGGTAGAGCACTACCCCGGCAATGCGGAGGTGCTGGGTTCAATTCTCAGATGCGACCGAATCTTTTTCTGTCTTTTCTGTTTCACATTTTTCATTTGAGAGTGGTTAATATTGTCTTCAATGATTCAGAGATGATTTAAGCCAGATATAAAAATATTCATACTGATTAAGTCCTGGTGTAAGATCACCATTGAGAATTAAAACTTTTCTAGAAATTACTTAAGCCCTGATTGATGACTAGATCTGAATAGCCAGGAATTACCCAACCTTTCTCTTCACTTTTCTCATCTCCGTCTCCTTCCCCCCCTCACTCTCCCTTCGTAAAAATACCTAATCGGGGATTCCATAATCCCAATTGCTCCTGACACTGGACCGCAGTTGGGATTCCTGTGCGGTATTCACATAAAATTCTAATTTCGAATAGATTAATCGTTCACTCGCACTATTGCTACATCAATACTCACTGGGCCACTGCGCCATCTACAACCTCGTTACTGATTTTGCAGTCTTGTCCAGTCAGCCTGTGTCGTAGAACACCATTTAGACCAACTAAATAGTATAAAGCTAATTTTTTCCCCATCGACTACTACCATTTAGACAAGTGTTTAGAAAAAAGTCCCCGCTCCTACCCCCCTTGCTTCCCCCCCTGTGCCCCCACAAACATGAAAAGTGTAAGGGTTTCGTAAATCGCGTCTATCTCAATTATTAAACAACATATCGGATTGAATTTTTTTTTTATTCTCTTTGCTGTAACATTTTCTACAAAAAAAGTTCAGTTAACTTTCGTCGTAACTTTTACCGTTTGTTTGTAATTCGTATGATAAGGTAAAAATTTGTATATTTTTTGGCACATAATTTTATATTTTGTCACAGAACTTTTCAGGTCGACATTTTATGAAAAAATATTTCCTACAAAAGTTGTAGCCCCTGTTATTACCTTTAAAATGATATATTTTAATGTTTACTTTATGGCTAGGAAACGCCAAATATCAACCGTGAAAGTCGGGATGTGACATCAGAGTGTACTGGCCTTGAGGAGGGGGTTTCGGGTTGTTGCATGCAGAGTGACTGATGTCAAGGCCATAAATAGGTCAGTTACGGAAACCCACCAGACAGAAAGGGTCGCGTCGCGAGAGTCCGTGTTTCGCAGTGATTGTGTTTTATGGTTTGTGTTTTACGGTTTGTGTTTGTTTTTGTGAACCAAAATGGAGGGCGAGTCATGTGTTATTTGCAATGAACCTTTATCTGTAAGTCAAAATGTTACAGTTACTTCTAAGGGGATTAAAACTTTAATCGAATCTAGCCTTCAAAGGAAGGACGGCCTACAGTGTAAAATCGAAACTCTTCCGACAGTCAGTATACACAAAGAATGCCGTAAAGTGTATACCCGTAGTAGTTCAATAAAAGCTTACATAGCGAGCTCCAAAAACGTTGAAGATTTTGAATCAAACAGTGCGCCTATAAAACGTAGGTCTAATTCTCAGAAGTTTAATTTAAAAGTGAATTGCTTATTTTGTGGAATGGATGCGGTGGTAAATATAAAGACTCCAACAGAATATAGGAAACCGGTCCATTTAGTTCATACTTTAACTATAAAACAAACTATATCTAAATATATTGAAAATAGGAATGAAGATTGGGGTGATTTGGTTAGGTCCAGGCTAGAAGGAGTTGTAGACCTCGTAGCTGCTGAGGGGCGTTATCATTCCGACTGTTATGCTAGGTTTTCGAAACAACCCACTCAATCATCCAGTACGTACGCAGGTCGTGGTAGACCAGTTGACGATTTATTAAAAGAATCATTCATAAAAGTTTGTGATTTCATTGAGGAAAACGATGATTGCCAGCATAGTATTTCTGACCTTTTGCAATTGATGAAAAGTGTGTCAGGCAGAGACCAGGTTTATGAAATTAACTACTTCAAAACTCTATTACTTAGGCACTTTGGTGAAAGACCTCTTATTACAAACATAAAACATAAATCCTGCATCGTTTGTTTAAGAGATGGGGCGGGCAAGGTTTTGTCTGAAACTTGGTACTCTCAAAAGAAAAGCAATAAAGATGATGAGATTAGGAGAATCGTTTCTACAGCAGCAGCTTTGATAAGACAAGAAATTCAAAATCAAGTGTATGATGACTCGACTTACCCCAGTGTTGAAGATATAAGGTCAGGCGGGAAAGATGTTGTTCCACAACTTCTAGATTTGTTTTTAAACGATCTAACGAAGAGAAGAAGGCAAACTTCAGACGAAAGTATGGATGTAAAACGAAAGAGGACTACCATAAATCACATGATATTAAAACTGTGTAGGCCTAGGTCTTTTCAATCACCTGTCCAGTCTGCTTTTGGATTATACTTATCTAGACTGTATGGCTCTAATCATTTAATAGACATTTGTTCATCTCTGGGATGTTCAACGTCATACTATGAGACAGAAATGTTACAGTGTTATTTGGCCTGACAAAGTAACATATAGCAGCATCATAGAGAAGTATGTTGATACTGTAATGAAACGGTATGGGAAAGATTGTCATGTTGTGTTCGATGGGTATCCTGACTATCCCACCACAAAAGGGGTCAAACATATGCGGAGAAGTAAAAAAACATCTCTAGAAATGAAATTCAACGTTAATATGGAATGCTCTGTGAAGCAAAATGAATTTTTGGCAAATCCAAAAAACAAAAGCCAGCTTATTGAACAGCTCTCTCAGAAGCTTAATGAAGCAAACATTCCAACCATTGTGGCGGAGGAAGATGCAGATACTAAAGTGGTCGGAAGAGCAATAGATGTCTCCCAGATTCAAAGTGGGAGGCCTGTAGTTGTTGTCGGACATGATACTGATCTTTTCGTTCTATTGTTAGGGCTACCACAGTGTCAAAATGTGCAACTATTCTTTTACAAACCCTCTGGCACACCATCAACGTATGACATCAGCAAGATTCGTGAAGAGATTGGTGATATGAAGGATGTGGTATTATTTTTGCATGCTATCACAGGATGTGATACCACATCTTATTTATTCGGCAAAGGCAAAATTAACGCGTACAAATTGCTAAGTTCATCAAATGATCTCCGCACAAAAGTTTTACAGTTTTATGAAAAACAGGCAGACAAAAATATTCTCAAAGAGGTAGGAGAGGCTTTTGTCTTGAAACTATATGGATGCACAAGGTCTGCAAGTCTGAATGACAGTAGATATTCAATGTACCTTAAAGCTGTTGCAAAAATGTCATTAAAATCCAAATTTAAAATGGCGTCCCTCCCTCCAACATCTGATGCTGCTGAACAACACGCCTATCGAACATACTATCAGATTCAAAAATGGATTGGAGATAAGGAAATCAGCGCTACGGACTGGGGATGGATTTTAACAGACAACATGCTGTACCCAGTGCACTCAAAAAAACCACCGGCACCTGAAGAAGTTATAAACTTAGTTTCCTGCAACTGCAAAAAGGCTTGCAAAAATAATTGTAGCTGCTTTAAAGCATCACTTGATTGCACAGAAATGTGCGGGAGCTGTGGTGGATCATGCAGCAATGTAACTTTGGTTGAAGTCGAGGAAAATGAAGAACCTCTCATGGAAGTTTAGGATATGATCAAATTAAGATACCGCAATTATTTTGTTCTAAAATAACATCTTTAAAAAATATTACATGCATTTTCAAACCAAAAACTATTTAAAATACCTATTTTCGCTGTATACAAGGACTTATTATTATTTGAAACAAATTTAAAAAGTGGGGAATTTAGGTTTCACCAAGACTCGATTAGTTTTATTTATGGAAAATGCAATAGTGTACCTTGAAGATAAAAAACACTATCACTATACAACAATATCTGCATTGCAACGCCGCGCCGGCCGGCCCCACCTCGACCGAACCCGCCATGATAATCTCGCTGGATCTCCAACAAAGTAAGTACTATTTTATATCATTTTAAAGGTAATAATAGGGGCTATAACTTTTGTAGGAAATATTTTTTCATAAAATGTCGGCCTGAAAAGTTCTGTGACAAAATGTAAAATTATGTGCCAAAAAATATGCAAATTTTTACCTTATCATACGAATTACAAACAAACGGTAAAAGTTACGACGAAAGTTAACTGAACTTTTTTTGTAGAAAACGTTACAACAAAGAGAATAAAAAAAATTGCAATCCGATATGTTGTTTAGTAATTGAGATAGACGCGATTTACGAAACCCTTACACTTTTCATGTTTGGGGGGGCACAGGGGGGGAGGCAAGAGGGGTAGGGGCGGGGACTTTTTGCTAAACACTTGTCTAGATGATAGTAGTCGATGGGGAAAAAATTAGCTTTATACTATTTAGTTACATATAAAAACACAGGCTGACTGGACTATCTAGCAGAATAGGCCCTACAGAATGCTACGGTTGTTGACCGAAAAACTGGCCTTGACATAAAAAACTCATGCAATAAATATTTGTATAGACCGGCCGCACAAAAAGTCAAATTTTCCGAAAGCACAACAATAGCACCGAGTAACAATAAACTGACCAGTTGATTAAAACTACTCAATACTCCTTGAAAATGATAAACTTCTTTTACCACATTCCGAACACTAGTGAAAATATTTTTCAGCTGGCGTATGTTCGACTTTACGGTAAAATCTCAGGTTTGGACTGAAATTTTGAAATATGCAACACAGGTTCAAAATAAGAACCCTGCATAAAAAAGTAGCACATATACAACGAATGAAAAAATATTTTATGTAAATAATGCTGTCTTTTTGATGAGGTGGAAATGTTTGCTGTAAGTTTTTAAAACGGTGAAATTAAATTGGTTCACGGGATCACCAAGTGACTTAAAATTTGATAAATTAGTTTATTGTAAGGAACTCTGATTCGATTGAAAGCATAAGATATATTTTTTTTTTTTTCTAGGTTTCATTTATTTATTGTTTACTTTTACATTACAAAATATATTTATGTTCGCAATCTCACCAATGAAGAAACTGGTTCTTGTGTTTGGTGAGAGAGTTACACTAATTATAAGAAAAATAGAATCATTATGCTATAAGTAAGTATATATATATGATAGGAACAATATATAAAGAGACAAAATCTAAATACAGTGGAGATGAGTATAGACTGATAATAAATATCAATGAAGGGAAAAACAGGTAATTATTTAGTTGATTATTTCTGAAAGAGTAACTTTAGTTTTAGTTTAAGTATGTTAATATCCTTTAATTTCTTTATTTCAATCGGAAGGTTGTTGAAATACTTTATTCCTAAATATTTATAGTTATTTTGCATTTGTTTGGTATTACATTTTGGAATTTTGATATTGTATTGATATCTTTTAGATAAGTGGGTTTCAAATTTTTTGTTTATATTATCTTTATAAATTTGGATAATTGCATTTTTCTTGAATATATCTTCTACTCGGGGCACCCCGAAATCTGTAAATAGCGTTTCTGTTGGATACGTGGAGGGTTTCTTGAGGATTACTTTGAGGATTAGCTTCTGGACCACTTTGATCGGGGTCAGAATCTTATTGTATGACCCTCCCCATCCAATAATTCCGTATTGAATTAACGACTGGATTAGTGCGTAGTATACTCTTTTTAGGTTATTTCTTTTTAAAATATTTCTTAATCTTATGAATATGTATACACACTTTCTGATACGCTTGACCAATTCACATATATGTCTTTTCCACTTCATATGTTGTTCTATTATCACTCCGAGATATTTAATTTCTGATACTGAGTTCAATATTGAACAGCCTTGGATACATATGTTTTTATTACATTTGTTATTGTGAATAATTATTTGAGTGTTAGGGAGTGTTTGTAGTTTGTTAATTGAGAAATGTATATAGTATGTCTTGTTAGCATTTAATGAGAGAAGATTTGTATCAAACCATTGTTTCAATGTGTTCATGCAATTATTTGCTTGTTCGTTAACTATATTCCAGTCGATCCCATTCACTATGATAGCTGTGTCGTCGGCATAGGATATTATGTTTGCGTTAAGTGGTAGTTTGAAAATATCGTTGACATAAATTATAAATAGTAGGGGGCCTAGGACTGTGCCTTGCGGTATCCCGAAATTACTTGTTAGCGGTAGACTAAGTGAGTTGTTTATCTTGACTACTTGGCATCGTTCAAATAAATAGCTTTTTATCCATTTTAGAGCTTTATCGTTTATCCCAACACAATTCAATTTTTCAATAAGTTTATCATGAGAAATACTATCGAAAGCTTTTTTAAGATCTATGAAAATTCCGAGACATTTCAAAGATTTGTCTAATGTGTCCTGGATTATGTTCGATAATTTGGCAATTGCATCTTGGGTACTTCTATTTTTCATAAATCCATATTGGTTGCCGTGAATTACGTCATTTTTGTCAATAAATTCAGTCAATCTTTTTTTGATAATTTTTTCAAAGATTTTCGCAATGTTTGAGATCAGCGATATTGGACGATAATTTGACACTTCTTCTGGGTTGCCAGATTTATGGATTGGAGTGATGATGGTTTGTTTATATACAGTTGGGAATATTCCGCTTTGGAGACTTATGTTGATTAAATGTGTTAAGGGTTTTGAGATATGTTTTTTGATAATTTTTAGTGTTTCGACAGTAATTCCATCGAAACCTGGTGCTGATCTTCCCTTCATTCTTGAAATGATTTGCTCAATTTCCTGTGCTGAAGTAAGGTGAAACATGTCAATTTTATTTGAGATTTTAATTTTAACGTTCTGTACGTCATTGGACGGTACTTTTTGAATTTGATTTGCAAGGTTTTTGCCTACATTTGCAAAGAAGTTGTTGAATATGTTAGCGGTATCTAAAGGATTTTCTTTGCATCGTATTTTGATATTGTTATTTGTGATGCTATGTATTTCATTTTTTTATGTTTTTTCTTGTCTATGATTTCATTTACAACATGCCAGACTTTTTTTGGATCGTTCTCCGTTGCTTCCAATTTTTGCCGAAAATAGTTTTCTTTTGTGTTTTTTATTAAATAAGTGAGTTTGTTTTTGTATGCTTTTAGGTGATTCTTTAGTGTTTCATTTGTAGGTTGTCGGATAAATTTTTTATATAGTGCTTCTTTGTGTCTGATTGATACAATTAATCCAAAAGTTATCCATGGCTTAACCGGTTTAAATTTTGAAGATTGTTTTCTGGAATCAATGAATTGTGCAGTACTTACGTGCGTTGATAGTTTTTTTTCAAATAGTTCGAAGCATTTATTCGTGTCATTACAATTGAAGATGTCGTGCCATTTCTCTTTATCTAGATTATGTATTAGGGCATTTATGTTGAGCGTTTTGTGTCGGCCGTTGTCCTTCTCCGGAGTTTGAGTTTGTATTGGTAAACATTTTTTATCGTAATTGTACGTAAAAATGCACCCGAAATGATCTGTGATTGTCGTTTGTATGACTGCAGATACTATGTTTTTTATATCTTGAATATTTGTGAATACATGATCTATGCACGAAGGTCGTTGACCTGGGATAATTCTCGTAAATGAATTAATACATGAAATATAATTTAATTCTGCCATCATATTCAGATAATTATCTTTGTCATAGGATGAGTAATCATTTGCGATATTGAGGTTAATGTCTCCGACAATGATGGTTTTCTTATTTCTGTTCGCAAGAAGAATGTGTTTTAGTTCATCTACATAGGTTGGTAATATTGAGGCATGGGTTCTATATATGGCGAATATGCTAAAGGTGTACTTTTGGAAACTGATTTCCATATTTAAAATGTTTACATTGTGCATGTGGATTTCTCTGTAATAAGTCACAACATATTTATTTGAAATAAATATTGCGATTCCGCTGTTTTTATTAATTTTGGTATTTGTTGCATAGTATGTATAACCCGGAATATTATAATTTATATCACTTGATGAATGCGTCTCTGTTAATATTATGCAGTCTAGTCTGTTAAGTGATTTTATTGTTACCAGGAGTTCGTCTAAATGCAATTCTATGCTCCTGACATTCATATGAAATATGGTTAAGCTAACTTCGGAATTTATCGCTAATATGTTGTTTGTTTCGTTCACCGATGTATATATTCTTTCGTCTATTGATATGGTTTTATCTATAGCATTTACCACAAAGTCATCCATATCGAAGAAATAATAATATTGAAATTCATTAGTAGCCGTAAATCACCTTTGTTCGTTTCACTGTTGGAGTTAGATTTTATGGAGAACGGACTTCTTGAGAGCCTTTGTGTTTTTTTATCGCTAATAAGTAGGTGTGCAATTTTATTCATATTCTATTCTCTCTTTGGCGATTTGAAGCATTTTTTGTCTGTATGTGCAGTTTATATAGCAAATACTTTGGATAATAAAAACCTTTGGTACAATATAATTTGATGGAAAAATAAGTTGAATGATTTTGATAATAAACACTTTTAGAACAATAAAGTAATATGGTAATAATGATGGTAAAATAATTCAAACACTTAGGATAATTAAAACATTTTAAGCAATAGCATTTGATGGTATAATAATAAAAAAACATTGGATAATGAAAACCTTTAAAAACATAAAAGTTCATGGTAAAATAATTAGAATACTGTGGATAGTAAAATAGAATCCCCTTTAAACTTTAAAGTTTGATGGTAGAATAATTCAAAAAATTTGGATAGTAAAAAATATTTATAACAGTAAAATTTGATGGTAAAATAATAACAGTACTTTGGATAATAGAAACCTTTAAAAACATAAAATTTGATGGTAAAATAATGAAAATACTTTGGATAATAAAAACCTTGAAAAGCATAAAATTTTAAAGGAAAATAATTTAAGTACTTTGAATAATAAAAACCTTTAAAACAATAAAGTTTGACAGTAAAATTATTCAAATACTTTGGATAATAAAAACCTTTGGTACAATATAATTTGATGGAAAAATAAGTTGAATAATTTGGGTAATAAAAATTTTTAGAGCAATAAAAATTGATGTTAAAATAATTCAAATACTTTGGATAATTAGAACATTTAAAACAATAGCATTTGATGGTATAATAATAAAAATACATTGGATAATAAGAACCTTTAGAAACATAAAATTTCATGCTTAAATAATTAGAATACTTTGGATAATAAATTCCTTTTAAACCAAAAAATTTGATGGTAAAATAATTTAAAATACTTTGGATAATAAAAACCTTTAAAGGTATAAATTTGTTAGTAGAATAATTAAAATACTTTGGATAATAAAAACCTTTAAAGGTAAAAAATTTTATGGTAAAATACTTAAAAAACTTTAGATAATAAAAACCTTTAGAGCAATAATATGTTATGGTAAAGTGATTAACATAATTAGAGTAATAAAAACATTTAGAATAATAGAATTTGATGATAAAATAATCAGAATAGTTTGGGTAGTAAAGACATTTAAAATAATAAAATTTTATGGTAAAATAGTTAAAATACTTTGGGTAATAAAAACCATTGGAAAAATAGAAATTGAAGTAAAAATAATTAAAATACTTTGAAAGACCTTTAAAACAATAAAATTTGAAGGTAAAAATGTAAAGATAATTTGGGTTATAATTTGGGTTATAATAGAAAATGATGGTAAAATAATTGAAATAATTTGGGTTATAATAGAAAATGATGGAAAAATAATTAAAATAATTAGGGTTATAATAGAAAATGATGGTAAAATAATTGAAATAATTTGGGTTATAATAGAAAATGATGGGAAAATAATTAGGGTTATAATAGAAAATGATGGAAAAATAATTAAAATAATTAGGGTTATAATAGAAAATGATGGAGAAATAATTAAAATAATTTGGGTTATAATAGAAAATGATGGAAAAATAATTAAAATAATTTGGGTAATAAAAACATTCAAAACAATCAAATTTTCTGATAAGATAACTTAATATATATGTTAACTATAAACTTGGTCTACCTATCGAAACCACATACAGGATGTCCGGGGGTAAATTGCGCTAACTTCGGGAGATGATTCTACATGATGGTAGAAGTAAAAAAAGATAAATAACTTTTTTCGAAATATCAATTATTTTCCAATGCAAACAATTCATCTTTTTTTAAATAAAAACATTAGAATTTCGAAAAAAGTCATTTATTTTTTTACTTCTAAAATCACGTGGAATCATTGCCGGATGTTAGCGCACTTTACCCCCGGA
The DNA here is from genome assembly GCA_026573805.1 of Hesperophylax magnus. Lineage (NCBI taxonomy): Eukaryota > Metazoa > Arthropoda > Insecta > Trichoptera > Limnephilidae > Hesperophylax > Hesperophylax magnus. The sequence continues at coordinate 1,165,741 of JAIUSX010000184.1, read as the reverse complement.
CACCATGTATTACACACTTGATGAAAGAAATAAAATTATGAAACCCTCAGATAGAAGACTTGTTACCGACATGACTTTCATTTTTAAAATGTTAATGGATTACAGACAGTCCTGATTTAGTCAGCCTAATTACCTCCCATAAACCAACTAGAACTAGTCGGTCAAAAATTATTTTTAATTGCGACAAAAATATCACGACTGAGTCATTTAGATATTCGCTTGTACCCAATTTGCATGTAGATGGTGTGTAGAATATATTTTCGCAGAAACAGTACAAGTTTTCAACTGCACGTAATATAAGAATAATACAAGAAGGCTATAATAACATACCTCAATTATAATAATAATAATAATAATGAATGTTAGTATAATATCATCATCTGCATGCGTTCTATATAATTTTATTAACAAATCATTAAATTATTATTATACTTCATTAAATTATTATGGTATTGCATATTTGTAAAAGCCCGTACGAGCCCATAATATAATATAAATAAAGTATAACAAATAATTATAAGCAATAATTAGTCGCCTGAAATATCAATACAAATTGAAAATATCTCCCGAGTAAAAATAAATGCCGCCAACGGGAATTGCACCCGTACCTTCTGATGTCCGGTCAGGTGCCCTGAACCACTGAGCTATGTCGACTTATTTCCAACCCTCTAAATAAATCAATATTTACCTCAATCAATAAGTAATAAATTAGTTAATGAGTAAGGAATTTTGTTATGAAGTAAGTGGAGAGAGGAAGAAAAAAAAATAATGTGGCTTTTCAAAAACATCAATGACAATACTAATTTCGGTTTTCTGGGTGTGAAATATTTCTGGATGAAATCTGGTTCAATGAACTCAATTTGCTTTAAATTTAATTTAGTATTATTTTCAGTATCGAAATCAGTTGTGTGAAGAATTTAGACAAGCGATATAGTAGGCACCTTCCTACAATAAAATATTTTAATAGAATTCATTGGAGTTTTCAAAATTTGAACTGATTTGTAAAAAAATTCACACCATCCCGTGATTTATCACGGGTTTTTTCACAAGGTCAAAATTTCCATTGTTAAAACTCTTCATCTCTCAAAATCTAAGGAAGTTTACGTAAATTATTCGTAAAAATACGAATAATTTCACAATATTTAAATTCCTTCTCCTCTACTATTTTAAACGGAAAATTTTGCTGGTGCATTTATGGAGGACTTAGCTAGCGGAGGTTTGATGTAGTGGGACCCGACGCTTTGAACCACTCGGCCACTAGCCGGTATTAGAAGTTACAACTATTCACAGCGATAAATAAAGTGTTACGAAACGTTGTACCAGTTATACTTTATCAGTGCAATAAAAGTTACATATTTACTTTATAATGCACTAGCGCAGACACGTGAAAAATCACGGGATATTATAACTGTATGATTTTTTTATTTATGAAGCTGAGAAGTATTCATAAAAAATATATTTGCCTTAGGATGTTTTCCTCGAAAAGAAGTAATTTTCCTTTCGATTGTTCGTTAAAATTGGAAAATTACGATATCTATCAAATATTTATACAAAAGAAAACACATTTAAAATAAAGAATTATCAATTAAAAAATAATGTTGGTATCATTTACTTCTGATATTATGATTTATTCATAATATCAGAAGTATACAGTTCCAATTTAGAAATTAGAAGTTCAATGAACTTGAATAATTTTACGCAATATGCAGGAATACGCAATCACTTCACGCATGCACCCATACACCGATAATCGAAATTATTAGGTTTAGTTTAGTAGGATAAGTATTTAATATTTTCATGGGCGCTAATGAAAAATGTAGATATTTTTTATCAATCAATTGATTGATTAGTTAAAAAAAATCAGGATCAAAATATCTGATTATTTACACGCGATGTACAAATCAATCTTCTTACAATTTCAGTATTTGATTCAAAGTCCGAATAAGTCGATTTGCAATAGGTACAAAAACCGAGAAACAGATACCAAATAAATACAATAATACTTATACAGTCATTGGTTATATAAATAGAGTCTATATTCCTTACAAAATCAGTGTAAAATATTGCTCCCGGAAGTAAGAAGGGTGTGCGGCGACTGTAGATGTCGCCCGAATCCCTCCTATCGCAAACAAACTCAATGAACGCACGTTCATTCGAACTGGAGAATTTGTGTTACCGGCGTGCCAACTTCAACTGCTCCTTGAGTTTTTTAAAAATTAAAATGGCAATTTACACGACCTGACCTACCAATGAAAGGTCTTACCACTGCTTCCCCTATATTTTCCAGTACGAATATTGTACAATATCTCAGCGTGCGTGTCGGCATTTTGAAGTTATCTGATAAGTTTGACTGATGCCCGTGATATCTCACATCGGACAATGATCCAATATGCCGGGCCCATACTTCGAACGCCAAAGCTGGCTCTATCTTTATACCTCAATGAACATAGTTCGGTTATCTGGGACACCTTTCCGATTAATTAAGACAAAGTTCAATGCAAAACGGGTCTCAATAATTCCATATTTTGTTAAAAATATTCGGCCGAATTAAATCATAACCTCATTGGCAATAAGTTATTCTCCAGCGATCAAAAAATTAACAACATTTTGGATAATGAAAGATTAACGACTGCTTTAAGTACCGATTAGTTTCAACGTAAACCAATTATATGTATATGATACTGTAATAGGGCTATTAAAATACAATATAGTCTAAGTAGTGACTTAGTAGAAGATCATTAGCTTATTTATTAACCCTAATGAAGGTTGATTACATAACATCTAATCATAGTATTAGGTAGTGGGGCATACTAATTTCCGGGTGCAAAGCCGGCACTAGTCTGAGGTTTCTTCGTTTCTTACAGAGATCGCAAAACTGCTGAAGGCTGTCATATGAATGTTATTTATGGCCAGAATTACTACATTCCTGATGAAACTTAAACAAAAATTGGATCGAGGCACAATAGGTACTAATGCTTCATTTTTTACGCAGGCCATATTGTGTTTAGACGCCATTTAAAATGTTGGTGGAGGTCATGGTACCATGATTGTACTCTTAGGAGTGGGCCATAGTGGGAGGCTGAGGGTATTCAGCCAGTAGGCGGCATCCGGAGTCACTTGCTTCACCAAAGAAGTGCCATAGGGAGACTTATGAAGATGACACTCTTACGCGATGCGTTCTGATGATTGTATTTGTCATTTAGACGCCATTTGTGCAAAAAATACGCACAACGTCTGTGACTGCATCGGACACTGTTTAGTCCATATCTTCCGTTTGGAATGGAAAAACCTGGTGGAACAGTGGTCCATATCAAGGTACTTGTTTTTCACGTCCGAGATTTGCCACTGAGTTCACTCTTCAGTAGAGAATTGTGACTGAAACAGGCTTTCTTTGGATTGGATTTGAGGCAGTTAATAATCTCATGCCATCAAAATACGTTATTGAAATGCAATATGACTTATGGTATCTGAGGCTTTTGCTGATTGAAGTCGTAGTTCAAAAAATAGTCATTGAAAATCACCAGACCATAGCGTTCTTGCGAGACGAAAGACTTTGATGTAATATATTTTGAAATAGTTTCATAATATGGTGCACGATACATCGTACCCCATCGTACCTACAATTCTTAGAGAGTTCACCTACACTTCTGCCGGTTTTCTGCTGTTTCCTTCAAGTTCCTCATGCATGAGTCTGCAGTGTTAAACTCAACTTTAGGCCTTTAAATGTTCTTTCGTCGTCCAGGTTTATTTATGAAGACTATTCGATGGTCGGTTTTCATCCATTCTTCCCACGTTTCCTGACTAGCCGAACCACGTTAGTTTTATAAACTTTGCTATCGATGGCTTTTCAAATAATCGGTAAACCTCATGTCCGCTAGGCATATAAATTAAATATAAAGATAGGTTACATTCATACTAATCGCATAAAAAAATATAACAAGTTAGCTCCTTGTATCGGGACGGTAGCAAGTCTTGAACAATTATATGTATTTAAACTATGAGTGTTCTTTGTGAATGAATGATTATTGCTTCTCTCAGATACACAAGAAGGAGATGCCCAGAGCGACATGTTAACTTATCTGCGATACTAAACGTATTAAATTTCAACTACGTCCCTTGGACCTAGCTCGGTGCAACCACGCGCGTTGTCCCAGTAGCATACATCTTCTCTTTTAATTCATCTAAGGCTTGTACGCTATTATCTTAAATTGATCCAAAGATTCGCCATTAATTCGATTAAGTGCCCTTGAGGTGGTTTTGAGGGTCAGCATTCAGTTTTATTTATAGAGAGATAGGATTTGGTTATAATATGTCCAATAATTCTCAGTATTCAACAAGTACAACCACAAAATGATGAATGAGGTTTTAATCACGAAATCCGAACACCAATAAATAAAACGGTTGACTTATCTGGCTGTATCAGTTATTTGAACGATTAGGTAATATTATAATAATAAATATATTACGTAAATTTCATGTTTAATGTTAACTTCCTTATCTTATCTGGGACAAAACGTGTCTGGTTAACTGGAATTGTTGGGTCCAACCTACAAGATAGTGTAATTTGTGGGAGAAAACCTATTTGGTGAAACTAGTAAAATTTACAATTCAATTCAAGTGTGGGTCGGACGGGTTGTTTCACAGAATTTTAATAATTCATCAAATTTCAAATTGAAATTGAAGTTCTTCTATTATTTCAGTTCTGTAAAACAGCTAGCCCATAATGGAATGATAACATAACTTGAATAGAACTTTCACAGAACTTGGAATTTGAACAGAAATTAACTTTGTTAATTAAATTTGTTGAACTGTTCAACTTCTGCGAAACAGCTGGCCCTAGGAAATCTTATAAAGAAGATGAAGATATCTAAAAACGATCCATATTAAATACAACATTTTTGATTGAAAGACGTGATCTTAACCAAAATCATTTATTTTTATGGAAAAGATGGAAGAAAGGAAATCTAGCTTTTACAAAAAAGATGTACCTACATAATATGAATAATAATTATGTAAAGGTTGCGGTTCCAATTGCCGCACAACGCAAAAACATGTCTAAAATGTTTTTTTTTCAGAACAACAAGCATTCCCAGGTTATAAATGACCTGCAATAATTTAAATCCTTCCTACTCCCATCATCATACATTGCTTGTGCAAAGATTGGGGGACTTAGTTAGCAGGGGATTTGACCAGAGACTTCTGGATGGGTACCCGACGCTTTGGACTAGCCGGCAGATTAAAAGCTTATCAGGGTAGTCACCCGACAAAGGAGCTACTAGCACTAGTAGCCAAAATACCCATCTACACAAATGAACAACAAAAGGTCCATGTTATATGACAAAAATATATTTTTCTGTGTTTTTTTTGTTTGATTTAATTGGCTAAACGTCAAGAAACAGGTGCAAATGTTTTACCATAACGAGTAACAATTATTTATCATTTGTGGTTTTCACATCGTTTAACATATTAAGACACCGGAGTTTTTTGCTGCTGACCATTTCATAATTTTTGACAAGAATGTCGATGTTTTTATTTGCCGTCAGTCAAATGTCAAAAGTCATATCTGATGCTTCCGGGGTGCTGCATTCCGGACTGTTAATACTGCTGGTGTGTACAGGGATTAAAAAGTACCTACTTAATTAAATCATAAAACGGATTTAACTTTGTAATTTATCAGCTGAATCCCCGACGTTGGCATTACGCAGATTTTTTAGAAATCAAATGCAAAAAGTGTACAAAATTCTGCTCTAAGGGGTGGGAAAAGTGTAATAGGGGTGGTTTTTCGAAATCACACGCGACTTTAAAGATCAAGTGTTCAAAATTTCATCAATCAAGAAGCTGGAATGGAAGTGGAAGAAGAGATCGCAAGATCGAATGAAACACATAAGTGTGTAACATCGAATAGTATCAGAAGCACGAATGTTTGGCGGTCCATCATCTTGTTGAGAATCATGCAATGGTTAGTTAGTTGAAGCATCCCAAGGTACACGATCACATAATGTAAAAGAACATGTCTAAAATCGCAGATAAAGTCGACAACATAACTGCCGTTTGATTGATTGGTAATAATTTGCCTGAAGAAAGCGGTCAGTGTAGTCAGCAATCGAATGGGCAATTCAATCAATTTGAAAGGTTACAGAAACATACCAATATAGACTTTATGGCCGATGATTACTCGGTTGAAAAATGTTCAATACCTGCGTCATTTATGAAGGGCAGGGCCGGATTCTAATTGTTACGATTGGAAACTGTTTTTGAATGTTAACATTGTAAATTATAATTAGGCTTATGAAAGACTCCCAAACTTGCCCAGATACAGCAAAAGCCAAGAAGTCAAAGATCAAAGGACATATTATATTGTTTAGGTCTAGGCTCTAGGCGATAGACTTTGGATAATTTTAGAACGTTAGTACCTAAGCTATATATTCAGATCCATTAAAACAATTTAAACTTTTAAGCATTTTTATTTTTGACCGGTAACGGTTTCAGAAAAAAGTAAATTATTGGACGGAGAAAAATGAGTAGTGCTGTTTATTAAATTCCCGTTAAAAAAGGCGATAGCGGGCTGCTTCCCAATGAACTATTAGTATGTTCATAATATATCTGAACACCTGTTCATACAGCTGCGTTTATCTTGTTGTTATATAATGACGAAATGCGAAAATATTAGAAATTTTGTGTTCAGACATCGTTTTTAACAGGAATACGAATAATTTGAAGATATTTTTAAAATTAACTAGCAATATTTTATATCAGTAAGTTTTCTATGTATACAATGAAATTCCACCACGAATAAATAATTTTCAGTAACAAAAACAGAAATAATTATAGCTTATTCGTGTAGTCAATTCGTCCCTGCACGTAGGGTGGTGGCACACGCCTACAACAAACGTAAACCTATAAACATTCTAATTGTAGGTACACCTCTCCTAATAATAGGCCCGATGATTATTTTTGCGCTGGAGTCATGAACAAATACTATTTTCATCGTAGATATTGTACCAACTTTAACATTGGTAAAGTCAATAATGTGATTGAAAGCTAAATGTGGGGTGATAATTTAAAGTCATTAAGCACCCTAAACGAAGGGGTTTGGGCGTCTCAAGTACCTAGTCAACATGCAATCAAATACAGCCGTTAATTACTACCCCGGGGAATGATTCAACAACCTGACAATAAATATATTAGCCAGTTTGACATTTCATGTCAAGACGAAAACGTTATTTATTAACTTTTTTAGATCAAATCCCGATTGCGTGATCCAATACACAATATATTACAAAGTTATCAGTTTTTGATTGCTAACGAATATTTTTTTTAACTTATAATTAACCGGTCAGTATCTGTGTTGGCATCTCGTCTGGCTCCCATCCAAGCGTCGTGAGTTCAATTCCTCGGATGGCTAAGTTCTTCGTCATAAGACAAACAAAATTTTCCGCTTACTGTGGTGGTTGAAGGAGATTTTCAAATATGTTATTCGTAACCCGGGAAGCGTAATTCCTTTTCCGTGTCCAATAGGAGGTAGTACTGGAGTTAAGAAAGAGAATTGAAGACTGGCTCCTATTGAACACGGAGAAGGAAATACGCACCCGGGAATGTTCTTTCTCTAATTTTATTTAGCCAATAATTACTAATGGAATATCATCATAAATTGTAAAGTTAAATGACCCCGAAAACAACAATGATTTTGTTGTGAATCTCGTTCTATTTTCGTGTACCTATATCATAGTTTAGTTTATTTGTCTATACTCAACTTAATATTGACAATTTAGAGGGTACATTTTCAAAATTCTCAATATTTTCTTTGTGTGAATATCGCACAAGTGTCCCAACTCCCCGGAGCAAGTGGGTCTATGGCATCCCCTATGTTGAGAGGCCGAATGGAGTGGAGAGAAGAAGGAGTTGGGTAAGAGGAGTTTGGGGGAGTACCTTACTCAGATCTGGTCACCAAAACGGCTAAAACCGTTTGAAGCAACGCTTCGATTTCGACCCGGCGATTCGAGGGCGGTACTGAAAACTGAAGACTAATCTAAACTTCCATTATCTGTTACATTAGAACGTGGCAATTTAATAAATGTTCGGGGTTTGGTGGCCGTGAAATCAATAAGAATAAAATAAAATTGAAAGAAATTTCAACCCAGGAATATGCATTCCACTCTTTATCACAGCTATAATTTTGCGTGGGGCTTACGAAATCGCGTAATAAATTGATCAGACTTTATTCAAAACATCCGCGTTCTGCATAAGGTACCTATTTATTTCATAACATTTTGCAGTGCCCGCAAATGCTCGCTTATTATCGCGAAAGTTGCGAATGAGCGCCGCAGGTGTTTAAATAGTGTGCACAGGGATTAGCAGTAACCAACCAAACCTATATTTAGCAACCACGGATAAAATTATCAATATTTGATAGTGATTATCTGAAATCGTTATCAAATTTGTTGGATAGTAATGTAACGTGTAAATAACTGTCAGCTTTGAAAATTACTTTAAAATAAACTGATAACATTCAAATTTTCTAATTATATGATATGTTTCCATAGAATTCAACATTCTTTAGAAGTACTTTCATACTCACTTCTACGTTTTTTTTATGAACTGCAGGTACCTGCGTAGTTTTTTCCCAATTCCCGAAAAGTAAGCGTTGCGAGCAATACTTGCAAAATAATTATTTATCTCCATTAATCGAAAATACATATCTATATTTAATATATTTGAAACTTTTTAAATAAATATTTTTATACTAAACGAAAAAAAGTAAAATGAAGAAAACTTTTATAATTTCTTCGTTTTATTAAATACGTTTTTTTGGTTTCGTGTAAAGTAGAAATTACAGTTTACAGGATAAAATCATCGAAATTTTTTTGTTTTCTATCCACTTGTCGATTTGGTAAACTCAAACAGAGTCTGTCATCTGCTTTCATGAACAGTATTTTATTTCGAAATACATGTGAAAATATTTTCTGCGGAATCTGTATTCTAAAAGTGTTCATAAGAGCAGTAGGTACATTGCAAAATTTCAGGCTTTAGGGGCTAAAGAAACTCTTACGAACATTTGGCCATTGGTGCGGAGAGCTGTTATAGAACACATTTTTTATTATGCACGTTTACCGGTTACAGTAGGAGGAACAAGATTTTTATGCAGGTGAACCTATACACCTATGGAATCTGAAGGTACGGTAGGTTGGATAGACCCCAAACACCAGGCGCCACCTACCGGTATTGTTGTGACTGAAATGCAGAGGCCAATGCCCCCGTCCATTGATACTAGCTATGTCGCATTCCGGCGGAGCCGAGGCAGGGCCGCGGGAAAGGGACAAGGTCATACAGTGCAATGCCATTAGATACCTTTCCTTCACCTACACCTACATTCATTCTGTAATAATGTACCTACGGCTCTGCACTCATGTAACCTCAAAAGGAATTGTGGATATTTTTAATACATAGAAGCAGCTTGATATGGTTAATTGTTTAGACGGCCAAAAGAGGAACTAAAATCTTGCAGTCCATAACAAAGTCGCCATAATTTTTATAGAGGCTTTTTATGTCTGACGTAAAGCTATACAAATTACTTTGCATCTATCACTTTTCCATCTGCGAACAGCAGACTTCGCGTAATGTTGATTACTCCAAATTGACAACAGCTCGCAACAGTCGCAACGTTCGTGCGCTCTGGTGGAATAAAAAGGTACTATCAAACACGGCTACCATCTCGACAGGATTGACTGGACACAGAACACACAACCTGATAGACGACATGTAAAGTATTGAAACGCGAAATGGTCGAGTCTCAGTCAATTTAAAAAAACACCATGTACAATGTGGTCTTAGAAGGAAGTTCCCCAGTTAGGCCAGATTTCTTTTATTTCCATGTTGTGGTCTGCAAACAAATAATTAAAATAAATAATAAAAAAAACTGAAATGAGAAAATCTCCGAAAATGATACACGAAAAATTATTAATAATTTTTAAATTATTTTGTTTTATTATTAATTTTATTTAATTATTCTACTTAATTATTTTCAATTCATGGACTACTTTTAGGATGAATTTTACACTGATATCCCCAAACTCTATAATAGCAACGCCACCGACTATTAAAATAAATACATCCAACAGTACAGCTACCAGTCATGTGAAATAATAACCTTCCTGCCTTGGTTAGAATTTAAGATTAATTATTATTCACAAATCTTTGGACTTTTGGTAGTTTGTTAGATAAGGTTCAAGTAGAATTTAAATAATTTTGCATGCCAAGCAAACTGATGTCAATTTAGGGCAAGGTCGGTGAGGCACTGAAACACTGCCTTAACCTTGAAAATGGTGAACTTTCCCAATTCCTTCCGTCACCCAAAACTTCACCCGGTCACAGAATACACACATTGACTCCGATCAAAAAGACTAGATCAACAAAATGGTAAGGGGTATAATTTAAAATAAAAATACAGAAATATATCATTGTACGACAGATTAAGGCGAAGCTTAATGCCAAATAACTATTTGATTAATCTTTATAACGAATTGGTGTACATTATGAATACCAAAAAATATGCTTTAGATAAATTGAAGGTTTTCCTATCGTTTCGCTTGAGTAGAATACAAAAAACATAAATTACTCAATAAAAAATATAAATATAAACTACTAAAAATTTTTTTTTCCATAGGAATGTATGAACGCATAAAGGAAAGAACTTTAAAAAATACAGTATTATAGCTAAGATTATCTGTGACAGTTTCACTTGATTAACTTTTTTGCTTTCTCATAAAATTATTTACAAAATAAATAAAAACTAGTTTTGTGCTTGAAATCGAACAATTCTAGACTCCGGTGGTCAAGCGGTTTTAATGCCTATTACCAACAATATAAGGTATACCAAGAATATACACATTTTTGGCTTGTAGCTTCCTGTTAATCATCCAATTATAGTAGAAGATTTCTAAATTTAACATTTTGAAGACAGGTATACTTTAGAGTAATTAAATATATATATTATTTTTTAAATTTCGTTCAATATCACCATTCCTCTTGTCATGCTATGCTGTGTTAGAACATCTGTTCTGCAGTTTGGAATCTTGGACAAGTCGTGGTTTTGTTATAATATGAGCTAAGACTAACTAACTAACTACTAACTAACCAGCACGCCGTTTCCGCAGGGGTAGGCAGAGAGGACGCATCGCCAAACAACTCTGTCTTGGTACACTCCTTTCCTCGTTCAAATTCACATATATTATTCTGATTCTTGACATGGCTCGACTCAAGTATCTGGTTCACTTGATCGTGATATATCTTCTACCTTTCAAATTTCCGTCATATATTCTCTTTAGAATCCTTTATTCGTTTATTTTTATTATTTATTGGATAATTTGTATGTGAGATATCACCTCAGGGGCGCTTTACAGTTGATGCAGGTATTACAGAAAATATAAATATTACAAAATAGAGTGAAGTTAAGTTAAGTAAAATGAAGTATAGGAACAGGTGACACGAAAATAGAAGATAGAGACTCTGCAGCAAGAATCCTAGATGGTGAAGAAACTGGGCCTGCTGCTGCAGCGAAAGAGTCCACCGCGTCCACCAACAGTGCCAGCACGAGGTTCCTCATCCGTCCAGGTATGTGTCTGCTGCTAATAAAGCGCTGACACACTATCCTCTCACAGATACCAGACCTTGGCAGCACCGCTGTGACGTTCTACGAAGATAGAAGATGGAGACTCTGCAGCAAGAATCCTAGGTGGTGAAGGAACTGCACCAGCTGCTGCAGCAAGAGAGTCCACCGCGTCCAACAACAGCGTCCAGGTATGTATCTGCTGCTAATAAAGCGCTGACACCTCACATAGATAAGAGACCCTGGCAGCACCGCTGTGACGTTCGGCAAGTCCATCATTTATCTCAATGTAATCCTGTTCCTGGTAATTGTTGAAGTGGTGCATTCTGCCGGCAATAAAAAGCGACGATCGGGATACATGTTATCTGAGAGTCTCCTTCTTAATCTTACTTATTACGCTTACACCAGCCTTGCATTCTTTGCGGATCTCCACATTTCTCACACGATAAAACAAGGTTTTACAACACATCCGCCTCAGGGATCTCATTCAGTCTACTTTCATCCTTCTTCTGCAAGTTCAATGCCTCACCGCCATACACCAGGGCAGGTATCTTAGCACTCCATGGTGGACTGTTAGCTTCGACTTCCTCATAACTGTTAGATACTGATAGTTAGAAAAATAAGTGTTGATACTTTGGTAAGTAAATCGTAAAACGATATTTATAAATATGGACATTTTCACATGGTTCTGAAAAGGGAGTACTTTGTACGTCAATAACCTCTGCGGGATTGGAACTCCATCCATACTATTGCCAGCAGCTGTCCTCAATTGAAGTGAAGAAAGTAAAAATGCACACAAAACATAACTTTCGCTCCACTAGAACAAAACAACTAATTTATTTATAAGAAAAATGAACAGTGAATAAAATAATGAATTGTGTGAAAGTGTTAATAGATGGTGGCAATATTATAACGGAGAAAGATGTGAGTAATTTGTTGTGCGGTCTCGCGTATACTAGGTATTTGTTGTTTGCTACAGACTACAGACCCAGACAGTCGCCAACGGCATTCTCTAAAGACGAAGTAAGTAGGCCCACGGAAAGATGAGTTGTCGGAATTTCTCGCGAAAGTTTATACATTCTCCGAATAGTTCAGGATCAGAAGGCATTCAATGGATCCGCAACCCGTGTTGTTTGTTGCTTCATCTTAATTTGAACTGTAGAGTGGAGTAACTTGTACGGTGGGCTCTGGATGAATGAAATTTGACCTGTACAGCTTCACAATTTACAGGTCAACGTTACCATTTTGACCTTGGAAATAACGATGGAATTCTGAAATATTTTATTATATCTATGTATGCGACCAGTTGAAGTCCTCGGCGCTGCTTGGGCTTTACGCAATTAATTTTTCGAAATCAGACTCCACACGCACAGTAATGCTCCTGTGACGTCATGCTCTGCCGGACATGTCCGTATGTGAATACCAGGCTTTAAATGAAACGAAACTAATCCTGACTCATCTTTAGTGACTTGTGAAATGACTGTATGTAGGTCATAGTTCTTGTGATGCGTCACATCGCATAGCGACTACCGAGAAAGAAACGAGGATATCGTTTTATGGGAAAACGTAGCGCCACCTTCACACATCCTTACAGAGTGGATAACATATGGTAGTGATTTTCGTCCTGTCTCTGCCAGTTTTAATGTCTCACTGCAATATATCGGAGATGGTATCATACCTCCATTGTGAACTGCTGTCCACGTTTCCATTAATGATTTTTGCTAGCGACTACTAACTGCATTCATTCCTCTATTTGTAGAATTTTCTTCATTCGCACTTCTTACCGTGACCTTTCCCCACTGAATAGGCACATAATAAACACATTAGAAATGCCTTCCATGTAGATTTGTACCAGAATACATTCCGATTCTCTCCTACTTAACATGCGATCTGTCTCTTTTACGATTGCCTGACATCGCTTAGCGCCATCCCACTTGAAATTCCTATTGGTGATGAAACGCAGTTCTGCATATGAAATTTAAGTGTGGTGAAGAATGGTCAGACTTGGATCACGAATCTCGCCCACATGGCATCTCCTGTGTTCTTCTAAATATACCTACTTCCCTAATAGCAGATACCAAGATACCAACCACCGAACAGATAACCATAAGAAGTCAGACCAATTTAAAAGAAAACTGATGCTACCAAACGCTAACATTAGTTACTACTGTCCTCTGAATGTGTAGTAATAATAATAATAATAATGGGATAACTTGTATAGCGCCGTTTTTGTGAAAGATCACCTCAGGAGCGCTGTGTAAGTTTTAAGCTTGTTGAAGTTGACAAAACGAGGGCATTTTCTGGTTAATTTTTTATTTTTTTTTATTTATTAATTTAAATTAGTAATTTGTACATTTAAGTTTACAAATTACTAATTAATTTGTTACATATACATATATTATATTTTTTCTTGCTTGATGTGGCTCCTACACAACATCTTGAACTTTCCAATTGGGGCAGACTTTAGGTTTTCCGGCAGCGCATTATAGTATTTCATCCCTTTATATAGTATACTATTCTGAGTATTTGCCTTGTCCGTTTTTGGTAGCCTGATTTCATTGCACGTCCTTGTTTTATGTTTGTGTATGTCCTTGTTGTATACAATTTTATTTGAAAAATATTTGGGTAGCAGGTTGTTTACTATTTTGTGTACAAATATCATCGTGTTCAAGGTCAACATCTGTTTCACCGTTAGCCAATTTAGTTCCTTTAAAATTTTATTTACTTTTGAAATCTATTTCGTCTGAGTATTGTTCTCATTGCCCTATTTTGGAGAATTTGAAATTTATTTTGCTCTCGGTCGTTACACAGGAAAAGGATAGTTGAGCAGTAGTTAAATATAAAATAAATTAATTAAATATAAAATAATGATAAGGTAGAGTAACAGGGTCAAATTATTTTCTGTTATTATTTGAAAATAACTGGTCATCTTTCAATAAATACAATGTGCTTCGTAGAATCTTTCTTCTTCCATTTAAAACCCGCTGAGCAAGCAGGGTCCTTCCGACTACCAAAGAGGCATCGGTCCTTTTTGTGGTATTGATATTTAACATCATTATTAATCACATATTGAAAACTTATGACTAAATGATTTAAAACCTATCGACTTCTAGGGCCCCAGACAGGCCAACAAAATTGATCTTCTGTTCAAGAAAGATTTTTGACATTTGAAAATGTTTGATCAATTTCACAAGGACAAATTGAATTTACTTAGAACACACGGACACGCCCACAAAACACCTGTATACATCATAATATAATATCTCTTCATTGATTCCAGGACAAATTGAAGTTACTTAGAACACAAGGACACTCCCACAACATACCTGTATGGATCATAATATAATATCTTTTCATTGATTCCAGGACAAATTGAAGTTACTTAGAATACAAGAACACGCCCAGAACACACCTGTATGGATCATAATATAATTCCTCTTCATTGATTCCAGGGTACACGGAGAAAACATTCTAATAAAAAATATTGCTCTTTTATTAAAAATCTGAAAAATCAAATTATTCTTATTCCTGTTAAAAACGAGACTGCAGGTCTTTAACGAATGAATTGACAGACTTCCCAACAAACTATCGGTAAAACAAGAATGTGTTATAAGGATGTCGGAAAACGTGTTCATAAAAATTATAATATTGTCGCATTTCGTCATTATATTTATCAGGAAAGCGCAGCTGCACGAACACGTGTTCCGATATATTCTGAATGTATTAAAATTTTATTAGGAAATAGTTTGCCATCACGTTTTTAACAGTTTTTTTTTTGAAAACTCTTAATTGCAACACCGATCTTTTTATACTCCACATAGGAGGTTCTCGGGGGAAAAAAACCCTCATGCCCTGTTATCTTTGAGGATGCTGTTTGGAGCAATCTACTCAGAAAAGGGGATAGCTAATACATCACGGCTAATTTTCGCCAATCATGAAAACAGCAACTCTTTTCGTATGCCCCTCCATGCAAGCTGCATACCTTCATTTACAAACGTACCTACGTAATTTGACCTCACTCAAAAATTAAACTGAATAACACAGAGCATCCAACACAGGTGGTATTTCGCAGTGCCAATATTAATAGCTCAATTAAAACGATAAATCATAAAAAATATTAATTAAAGCACAACAATTATAATCGATAATTATTGTGTTTAGCCAACGGCCATACAGTTTGACAGTTTGTTGGTGAGAGTGAAAACAGAATCTACAGTGCAACCTTGAGGGTCCATGGCTACCTGAGAATTAGGCCTAGTACAATGCCGTTTATAGTCCATTAATTACATCTCATTCATCAAAATTACAGGTGCGTAAGTACTGGATACAAAATGAATAAGAAATGCTAAATTTAACCCCTACTGCCCAATGAATTGTCCAAATACCGCATACAACACATTAAACAATATAATACTTTTTTAAATATATATATTTTTTTAAATGTTCAATACTAGTTTTGATTGTCTGTGATGTTATGCGTGTTTTTTTTTTATGTGCGAAACCACACAAGAGTTCCAACATATTTAGTTTTAGAATAGATGTAGGTACATCAGATATAAAATGTTAAATTTTATAGCTAAATAAAATATACTTAAAAAAAAACTTTTACCAACCGCCTGGACCCAGTGACACTACTGAATGTAGTTGGAGAAGAAGGATGTAGGAGGAGAAGGAAATTGGGAAGACGATGGTGGGGAAGTACCTGGCTATTCAGAATTGGTCACCAAAAAATATAATTATGTTATAAATAAAATTGACAATATTGGTTTTTGAAAAATATTCACACATATCCCGTGATTTTTCACGGCTATAAATGTATTTTTGCTGGTTATATAATAATAATAATAACAATAAATGGTCAACTTTACATAGCGCCGTTTAGTGATACAATCCCCTCAAAGGTGCATTACATACGTACGTTATTGTACGTAGGTAGGCCTAAAACGTATTTTTAGACAAAATAGCTAGATATTTCAAGAATTTGTACTTGGCGCGTTGATTGCTATGTCCCCAAACTTCGCTTTTCTTTAATCTGTCTGAAATTTCTAAACAACGCCACTATTATCAGCTCTCATCGAGACAGAGTGAGAGAGAACATTGTAATATTAACTATGTCGTAAAAAAGTAGCCAAAATTTCCAATAGGAAAAATATTTCGAAAAAAGAGTGTTGAAACTCGGGCAAAGCCGGGTAGTGGAGCTAGTATTTATTTATAAAGTTGGTAACACACAATGAGGTACCATTTTAGCCAGAAAACAGATACATTTCAGTTATTTAATGGTATATGAAATGGTATCTGTTTGAAGAATTTCAAGTACCTATATTTAAAGACCTATATATTAAAAACTCATTAATCCAAATTATAAAAGAAAAAGATAAATATCAATTTTTAAATGAAAACAGAACGCGACTTAGACATGTTTTTCTATGCCCAAAACTAAATACGTCTTTTGCACAACATCATTATACTTACCAGGGAAGAACTTTTTTCAATCGTCTACCAGAAGAAATCAGAAGCATTAATGATAAAACCCGAATACTGCTCTCTGTCAAGAGACACTTAAAAAATATTCTGAAAAAAAAACTACTGTCACTTAATTAATCTCACAAATATCCATAGTTTTCCATAACTTCCTTTCTTTTTAAAAATTTATTATATTAATATATTATCCTTCACTACTATCAAAAAAAATACTACAGCAAACATACATTTATGTACAATGAATTATTTAAGTACTAACTAACAACAACATTTATGTACACTCCCCTTCCATACACAAGCAAATGCTTTCAATGGAAGAGTAGTAAAAAGACCCAAGATGTAAAATGAATTATGTACCATGTAAACATATTATTAAAAATAAAAAATAATTACAAAAAAAAAAAATATATATCTGAAGAACTCGCTATAAATTCGCTGACAAGCGATTAATCACATATCTACTGTTTACATTATAGATAAAATGTGGTATTTTTACAACAATCTAGATGTAACAAGAAAATCTACCTACTTATCTATACAAAATAATAAGAGGTTTTTGTACAAATCTACAGTTTATTTCCGAGATTGATGAAATTTTGTACACTTTTAACCTTCAAAACAAGAGAAAGGCGACTGTCCACATGAGATTTTTAAAAACCACCTCCATCCCATTTCCCATCCCTTACAGCAGAAAGTTGATACTTTTTTACTAAACTTTGCATGCTTGATGTTCAAAAAAGAGGAAAATTACTGTCGGGAACTATGCGTCCCGGAAAACAGTGGTCTGAGGCAGTCAACTCTTAGATCAGCAACATCAGCAGCTGCAGTAGGCAGAATGATGGAACCTAAGCGCAAGCCAAATACTACGTTTGGTGATCGCGCTTTCGGTGTATCTGGGCCGAAGTCTTGTAATAAACTCCCTCCAGAACTAAGATCCATAACAAGTCCAGCAGAATTCAGGTCTAAACTTACCATTTTAAGCTGTCATACCCTTAAATTAAATATACCATTCCTGAGAGAAAGTCCAGTTATATCCAATTTTCCAATTATGTCCTAAATCCTGTACCTAAATTTCGCTTAAAAACAATTAGTTAATGTTAATTAAATGTTAATCTCAAGTGACCTACCAGATAAAATATTAATTAATAAATTAGCCACACTTGGAGTTTATGGTAGTTTATTAAGTTGGTTTAATAGTTATTTGTCCAAAAGAAGTCTTAGTGTGAAAATAAATGGCACAAATTCTTACACATTTATAGCCACAAGTGGAGTGCCACAAGGCTCTCATTTAGGGCCCATTTTGTTTATTATATTCATAAATGACATTGTTGATATATTTACTAACATAAAAGTATTACTTTTTGCTGATGATTTGAAACTTTATAAAGAGATTAATAACATAAATGATTGCATTATATTACAAACTAATTTGAGAAATCTTTTTGAATGGTGCTCTATCAACAAACTTGCATTGAACATAAAGAAATGTCAGTTCATTAATTTTTACAGAATAAATAATCCAATATTTTTTCAATATACATTAAATGATAAAAACTTAAATTGCGTCAGTGAAATTATTGACCTAGGTATATTTTTCGATAGCAAACTAACTTTCGTGTATCATATTAATAACATTATCAATAAGGCTCTTAAGACTCTTGGATTTGTTTTGAGAATTTCAAAAGACTTCAATAATTTAGGCACATTTATCATGTTGTACAAAACCCTTGTTAGATGCCAACTAGAGTATAACTCTACATTATGGTCTCCCTTTTACAATATTCATTCCGATAATATTGAAAAGATTCAACATAAGTTCTTGAAGTATATAAACTATAAATTGCATATTCCTGTAGAAAACATTGATTATAACTACTTACTAGATAAATTGTCCCTATTAAAACTTTCTGAGAGAAGAATAAACACAGATTTAATAGTACTACATAAAATACTTCATTACAAAATTGACTGTCCTGAGTTACTCCAATTAATCAGCATCCACATACCCAAAAGATCTTGCCGAATTTTACTACCCTTTTATTTTTACAACACCAGGACACTGTCTTATCAAAATTCCCCAATTCCAAGACTTCACAGTCTCGGAAATAAATAATCTGATCTGGGAGATATATTTCATCTTAAAAATAATCAATATAAATATTGTTTATTTCAATTCTTTTATAGATCGAGACACAAATAGACATCTATAATTTCCGCAATATATATATTTTTATTTTTATTTTGAATATCTATTTATGTGAGACTTCTTATCATTTTTACTAATGTATCTTATTTTATTATATGCTTTTGTTGTAACATTTAATATTTTTTCTTTTTTCGTTGTATTATGTTTCCTTTATTGTTTTAATTTTGTAGAATCTATAATAACTGTGATACTCTACTATCAAACATTGTAGTGTGTAAAAGCCCATTAGGGCGTATAATAATAATAATAATAAATAATAATAATAATAAGAAAAAAAATTCAAAAAAATTCCAAATTCCTGTAACATTCAAAAATCTGTTAATGAAAAAATAAGAAAATACACAGATTTAGGAAACGAAATAAAAAGAATTTGGCATTCTCAGACTATAAAAATATTACCATTCGTTATTTCGGCTACTGGCATTATACCTAGCTCTCTCATTAAAAATTTAGGCGTATTAGATCTATCAAAAAATTTATATATAAAGATGCAAAAGTCGGTTATTTTGAATACATGTAGGATAACGAAAGATTTTTTAAATATTTATGTTGAGGGATCAGTAGGATTTATAGGCCCTGTTAGAAGTTCTACCGAGCCGAACCCTCTGATATGAAAATATCTGGAGTCGGTGAATTTTTTTTCCCATTTGATCTCTGGTGAGTTGACATGTTGTTGTTCTTGTATTGTTTTGTATTTATTTTACTTATATAATGCACTTGCATAATGTTGATTGACTAGCTGATCATTTGTGGAAAAGTGAGTGGAAGGGTTTAGTTTTTCCTATGGGGAAGATTTAACCCGGACAACAAAATCGGAAGCATAAAAAAAAAAAAAAAAAAAAAAAAGTACTATATATCATCTCCATAAATAGTTAGTAATAACATAGATCACTGTAGAAATGTATTATAAATTTGTACAGCGCCCTTGAGGTGATTTTGCACAAAAACGGCGCTATACAAGTCATCCAAAGATTATTATTATTATTACCTATATCTCATTTTAAAAAACTCAAAACTGTGCCAAGTCTGATCGTGGAGTCATCAATTAGCGATATCTCATTATGTATATATATACAGTAATATAGCATTACCGAAACAATTTAATTATGTGCTTTTGCTATAATCCCAAAGGAAGCGGTAAATACGATGCCTCGTTAAATTCTGGCTAATCAGGCAGTTCAGGGATAATCACAATTATTGAAGTTTTCTTCAAATACTTTTAAAACTGTTGATTTTGAGGTTACCTAGATACCTAGATAACGTTGTTATTCTATGATGACACTTTTGTAATTAAATTTTAATCTTTCAGGTCAGTCAACAATAATATATATATATACTCATCAATCTACGGATGATACGACTAGGGATTACAAATCCCGTGGGATTGCGGGATAGAATGTATAAATCACGCGGGATTTTATTAAAGGGTGCACGGATACAAAGAAGTAGGGCTATTTTATCACTGTATACTGTTAAAAATGTGACTGCATGATCATTCCTGATAAAATATCAGTCATTCGATATATATCTGGACAAGTGTTCAACGCAGGTGGCCTTGTCCGAATACATATACGGATGAGATGCGAAATTATAATTATTTTTAAGAACACGTTTTCGAAGAAGAAGACTTCTTATCATGTACAGTGTAAAGGCAGGGGATTTATAGCGCAACCCGGCTGGACAGCGTTATGAGGCGGGTTAAGGTAGGGGCTGTAGGAAGGGCTTTATTAATGTGGGTGTTGAAGACGCCCGTATTATAAAAAGGAGGAAAAGCAGATGCCGGTAGCTCGTTCCACATAAGAGCCGTCTCATACGAGTCGAAGAAGCGGCCCGTTCTCATGAAGCCAACTTCAACTGTGAACGGGTGCTCCGCTCGTGTACGTCGATTTTCACGCACGTGCACCGGTGTACCGGGGATCAATGCTGCTAGCTCCTTAGAGCAGGCTCAATTAAAATACCTTTAGAACAAACTCAGCATGCCCACATTGTGTATTAGAGATGACAATCGGTCTGTTAACAATGGATTGTCAATCAGACGGACCGCCCCCCTTGGCACAGAATTAAGTGGGTTTATCAAGTATTGTTGGGCTCCAGCCTAGAGGTGGCTCCCGAATTCTAAGGCTCCCATAGTACTTCGAGATTTTGTACAGGGTTGGAAGCTGGTTACGGGAGATACCCATCTTCAAAATGTATTCTAGATCCTGAGTTTCCGAGCTTGAGGTGCGGCTCTATCCTCTTTTCCAAGCATCAAGATGAGTTCCTCTTTCATTGTTAAATACTGACACTGCCAATATTGCTGAAAGCGTGTGCAAATCCAAATCTTGTTTGCGTGTATTTTTTTTTCAATCCCGGAAATCAGTGGAATCAAATATTGCTGAAAGTCCGAGGAATTGCAGGATGCAGGATTGCGAAATACAGGATTGAAAACCGTAGGTACGATTACCTAGGTGCGTTTTTTATAAGTTGGCTGAGCAGAAGAGTTGCGGTAGGTACCTTAACTACTCAATTAACTAATAATTTAATTAATTTATATTATTGAAAGTATATTGGTTACAGTAACGAAACAATTCACAGTTATTCAAAATAATTATTCACATGATACCTATGATAATCTTTGCAATATCTTATATGTGTTAGGTACATGGTAGGTAGTAGTAATAATTAAAGGGTGTGTAGTGTATAAGGGTGAGGGTGTGTTTGAGTGTGTTAGTGTTTAAGTGTATGTAGGTGCGAGAAGTCGTTATCTGTGAAGCATATGCATTGAAAATCAGTGAATCCGTAAATGTCGATGTTAGAGTTTAGACAAATATTATTGAAGGTGTGAAGAGAGCGGTTAGTTGGGGAATTTTCTGTTGCATTTGTTTTGTAATTAAGCGTATGGAATAGTCCTTTTTCGATGATCGTGATTCCTAAATGATCATGCTGGATGCCTGCTTATTGATATGAAAACTTAACGGCTTCGTGTTTGTCCAAGATTATGAAAATACGTACATCGCGTATATTAAAAAAATATCTGAAGGAGAAAAAGCTCAGTCTTTCTGCCACGAATTTCTAGGAAAACGCAAATATTTTCAGCTTCAATTTAAAGAAGGAGCTTTGAAACATTCATAACAAAAAATAAATCAAAACGCCACGATAAACGTAATTAACAGCCGTGAGAATAATTCTAACATGAAACAAATATTCCATAATTAAAAAATTTGTTGAGGGATCTAAACATATTGTGTACTTATGTAATAGTTTTTCTATAAAAATGTTCAATAGCCAACAATTTTCAGAACTTAATACAAAATAATAAACATCAACACAAACAGAATCATTCTACAAGAAGAAAAAAATAAATAAGACTTCCTTTTCGAAAGAATTCAAAATCACAGAACGCATTTGCACTTATAATGGCAATAAGCTGTATCTACAAAAAGCTGGTTTTGAGATAAATGACAATAAACTTTTATGGACATTTTGTTACTTTCCTCGCAAACTAAGCAATTTTAATTTGGTGAAAGGGATTTTTAAAAATTTAAATGTTGTTCTCAATCAAACCTTTCACCAAATTTTCAATTGTTATTAGTTTGCGAGGAAAATAACAAAATGTCCAAAAACAATTGAAGACATTTATCTCAAAACTAGCTTTGTGGAGATACAGCATATTGACATATCACGCGACGCGTACGTGGCACGGATAACTGCCGATACGAGAAGCCAATACGCTGTAATTCAAACATCTTGTATCCCGCACAGCAACGGCGCGGCGCGGCGTAGTTGCGGTGGGTTGTCCTGGCGAAATGCTGTATTTTCAGCTGCAATGTTCTGTCATTACGAATGTGTTATTTTTGTATTACAGCATTGTGACATCGTCAATTCCTTCAAATAAAACTATGTTCGAATGATGTAACTCGACGAACGGAATTGATTAAGCGTTGTAAAGCGAAAATGCTGTATCTGTAGATACGGAATATTATCATAACACTGAAGATTACTATAATAAAACGGCGAGAAAGATCTTCCAAGAAGATTTGACCAATATAATAGAGAAAATTTTGTTAAAATTTCAAAAAAACAAGTGACGATATATGTGAAATGTTATTTTTAATTTTTGTAATTTGTATGTATTATATGCTTTTTTTACTAGTGCAAGTTTATGTGAGGACTGATATGTACTATTTTTAGTTAAAGAAATAACACAAAGCTGAGGCGATTTATAAGGCTAAGTAATTATATTTATAAGTAATTTCTAAAGCCAGAACTATTATATATTTCGAAGTTGCTTAAGGTGTCTAGGCTAATAGAGCACATCTGAGAGGAGATTTGTTATTAAAATCAGAATAAATAATTTAATAAATTTTTAAATAAATATTTTTTAAGTATATGTTACGATGTGCCAACCTATATTTCCATTATGTACAAAACAAATGACATCTTATATTTTTCATTATGTATAAAAAAAAATTCATTATGTACATAAAAAAAATTGCAACTTTTTTTTTATTTTTTTATTGTACGACAGACAGGTAAGTCCAATTATGGTACAATTTTATTAAAACTAAAAATACATGTACATATTTTTTTTAAAACATGGTCACATCTATAGCCGCTGGTAGGGCATTTAGCAAGGTCATACCTCTTGTCATGCTATGTTGGGCAATGACATCTGTCCGACCCTGCGGTATACAGAATAGGTCGTGGCTACGATTTCGACAGTATTTATCAGGAACGAATAAGCCACAGCATGACAGGAGATATGGGCAATCGATAAGGTTTTTTAGTAACTTTAATTCAAATAACATGAGTCCGGCATTACGCCTAGTCTCCAGGCTTTGGTAATTTGTCTCCTTTAGCAGTTCCACGTGATGCATGAATTTCGGATATATTCCGTATGATCGCATGTAAACATACCTTAGGATTTTTTTTTGAATTTGTTCAATCATATTTATGTATTTAAGTTGATAAGGTATCCAGACAGTACTGGCGTACTCCAGCTTGCTTCTGACCACTCTTATATTTTCATTATGTATAAAAAAAGTAGTCCTTCATGCATCCAAATTGTAACAACTGATAAGTATGTATAGTACTGTCAATTTGATAGTCTCCCTCCCTAAACACGAGAATTTCTCAATTAGGGAGGTATTAAAATTTAAAAATTAAAAAAAAAAAAAAAAAACTCAGGCAAAATAAAGGACCTATGTTAAATCAATCTTATATTCGTCCTAATTTGTTTCTGATAGTGGATGTTCTTTCGCTGATGCAAGAAAAAGCACACACTTTTGTATGAAGCCTTTCATTGAAATATCCCAATTTATTCTAATCTACTAAAAACGACACTCGCGTTATGATTAAACCCCCAGAATCTCAAAATATTTACCAAACCGGTTTCCAAACAGCTGGTGATGAAATGCTCCCAATACATAGTTGAAGACACATATCTTCGATTAGGTAACTGTAGAGAATTCTCATTTATTAGCTGATAAAGCATCTAAATACATTTTATAACAAGAAATTCGAGGTTAAACAAGCAGGCCTTTTTATGACTGGTATGATAAAATCTAACGATAAGATCATATTTCTTACGAAATTTTCGATATTTTCTAACTAAAATTTGGCACGGAAGTCACCTTGAAAATTCACAGAAATAAATGGATTCCTAACAATTGTTACAAAACACAGAATGGGATTCTTAAAACACATTTTTACAACATTATTACCAGTTATTAAGGAAACGTATTTATGTAAGGGTAGCAGAACAGACTTTTCAATTTTGCTATTTATGGCTGAGATCTTGCATTTATAGCTTAGATCGTCGATTTATAGCTTAGATCTTCGATTTATAGCGTAGAGCACCGATTTTTAGGTTAGATCTTAGATTTATAGATTAGATATTCGATTTATAAGTTATATCGAAAATTTATAGCTTAGATCTTCGAATAACAGGTTATACCGTAGATTTATAGCTTAGACCTTCGATTTATAGCTTAGAACTTCGATCGTATTAGAATTCGAAATACATTTACCAAAACATGGTCGCAAGTGTGGAAGGTCGAAAACTGGGTTACAATTCGAACCAGAAATCCCGGAATCGCCTAATGCCTAAGCCGCCTTCGAAACGTATATTAATCTGTGATTATTTTGGTTTCCACAAATACGTTGGAGTGATCAAGTTGGCGTCCGATACATCGGTCTCCTTGGCTCTCCACACAGCGCAGAACCAGGAGTGGAGGAGTCTTGTCCAACAGGGAAATTGGAAGAAACTGCCAAGGTTCTCCCTCTCTCTCTCTCTCTCGGTAGAAATAAACCTCATTATACCGCATCCGATGCAGTCACATTTGCCAAGGTTCTCCCTCTCTCTCTCTCTCTCGGTAGAAATAAACCTCATTATACCGCATCCGATGCAGTCACATTTGTTGTGTGTAAACGGGGTCTAAAGAATTCTGAACTGTGTGAATGTAGACATATTCAAATAACAGAACATATCGTAAAATAATGTCCCCTTTATCAGTTTCCCAGAGGCACATCTGTCCCAAACCAAGTGACTCCCGATGCCGTCAAGTGACTGAATAACCTCAGCATTCCACTTTGACCTCCATCAACTATCCGCCACTATCCGAAGAAGAAGAATTTGACCCACCGGTAAACGTTCCTGAGGCAGAAGATAACCCAGAAGTCTTCCAAAAAAAATAATTTGAAAGGACTTAGGTTAGGTTGTTCTTTCTTCACCGTCTCGCGTCTGACCCACCGGTAAACAATATGTTTTATCAGGCGCGGGCCTAACTGTAATCGAGTGAGATGGTTGGCTGGTGGCTGTGAGCGATTCCAGAACGGGTTTGGTCGGGAACTCCGCCGTGTGTGGGTCAGTGCTACATGTTACCGGACTTTTATGTCACGGGGTCGGCAATGGTAGCGGATGGCGGTTTCTCCTTTTGATTGCTTTCAACGATTGCTTTTATCGAAAGACTCGTTATTTTGACAGGTTGTTGTCGGTTTGGAGGACGTTAACCTAAAGCAGATATTGGTGGCACAGTCTAGATTCTTTGTATTCAGGATGCGAAGTGGAACACAGATTTGTTATCTCAAGACGCGGTCGGAAGATTTCTGTCTTCGTTATCTTCCGAATTTTATCCTTATTAATGTCAAACATCTTTTGATGGGCCTAGGTTGGTAAAACCGACTCTTGCGTAGCAAGCGTGGCAAGACGGGACGACGCTCTTGCATGGAACGTTGCTTCATTCGGCCAGCCTCGTCACTTGTCGGCTTTTACTGCCCGGTGGCCAATATATGTCTTAATGCGCTGTATAGTTGCTTCTATTCTCACTAAAACTGGTAATGGATCTGTTTTAAATGATTTAACATTACCATCATTTGACTGATTGATCACCAAAAACATTTTGTGTAAATGTGTATGGCCACGCCCCAATGTTCCATGTGTGTTAAAACATTCTGTGACACAAGACCCAGCTTAAGATGTTAATCGTATGATACTTTATGTGATCATAAATTAGAAATCAATATTTGAAAAATTGTAGACGAATGTATTCATTTATTATGATTAATTTTTTGGCGATTTATAACTTATTTAGAGTTTTAGATTTCGTAAAACTTTTGGTCACTATGCTAGTGGTAACAGAGAAAGAAGAATAAAATCATCAAAACCACCAGCAATTCCAGCCAATTTGTCCATTGAAATAGTATCAACCAAATAGTACAAGTCACGCTTTGCTTCAGGGTAAAAAGAGCAATCAGAGATTGAATATGATTGCACATTTCAACATACCGCTGATTTGCCGAATTGCGGGTACACTTGCTATGTATTTGCTAAAGTAATATTATGATATCGTGCTGTGATACAGATTTGATCGATGATAGGAGGTTGAAGAATGTTATTTAAATAATTGGATCACCTTCGTTCAAGTTTAAGTAGATCATTATTTATACTTCATCACTTCACATTGTGTACAGTTGAAAAAAAATAATATTAAAAACTCGTTTAGTGACATACTCTCACTTGTGTAAAATAGTAATAAATAATATTTGGCTTTAGACGCTTTTCCCAAGCGTCACGTATATATTTTTCCACTATGGTACAATACAATAAAATTAGGGACGCTATGCTGATATTAACCTGGTGTTCTACAATATTAAAAGCTGTTAAACTTAAGAAAGAAAAACATATCGACTCTCAACGCCGCATAGAAAATACAGTGCCCGTTAAAATAAAACGATTTTTTGTGATTGGTGACGTCATACAGATAAATTACAGAATTGATGCGTTTTTGGGAGACCCGAAAAATTAAAACTTTTAAAATTATTTTAACTATTAAAATTAACTGTAACAATAAAAAACTTATATTTAACTCAGAAAGTTGATAAAATATAAAATAGAAAGGACTGGAGTTCCTTATAATTATAATCCCAATTGGATAACGTTCCTCAATGCCAGCAACCAAGTTAATAATGTATTACGAAAATTGATATTTAATCGAAGATCTAAGTAATAAATCGAATAAAAAAGCATCTCTTTTGTGAATTTTATATGATTTCCGAATAACAATTTCAATAAGTTTGATCATTTCAGAATAACAGTGTATTTAAGATAAATGATTTCCGATTACCAGTGCGTTTGATTTCAAAATAACATTGTTCGTATAATTAATAATATGTTCAACGTTTTTCAAGTGTTGAAATGTCCAATGATTTCAGAACAAGTGTTCAAATGTCCAATGTTCTCTGAATAAATGTTCAAATGTCCAATGTTTTTTCGAATAAGTGGTCAAATGTCCAATGTTTTCCGAATGTTCAGCTTTTTCTGGATATGTATGTGTAATTTTTTAAATCTTTTTTTATATTTGACAGTAGTTGATAGCTATTGAGCCCAAGTGTCAACTTGTCGAAACGGAGAGCGCTAATAGATATTTTAAACGTTCGCGAATGTAACGTTTTTTTTTGTGAAGTGAAAAATCATTAAAGTTGGCAACGTGTCAAAACCCAAAGACTATACGCCAGAGTACAATTTTGTCGAAGCGTTCGATTCATGTGTTATCGCCCGTCTGCCTTGCCAAACTAACTCAAAGCATAATGTACAGGATTTTCCAATAAGAGGTGTTATTTTGAATAGCCCGCTATTTCGGTAGATGTTACTTTTGAAGCTGTCATTTTTTGACATTTCACAAGTAGAAACAACGCCATTAATAAAAATGGAACGATACACGCTTCAACAACGCATTTAAATTATTAAAATTCACTTGAGTGAATCAAATGCAAAGCATCTTGAGTGGTGAGGCCCATTTCCACCTCGGTGGCTTCGTCAACAAGCAAAATTGTCGCATCTGGGGCTCGGAAAACCCAAGAGTTATTGTTGAAAAGCCTCTCTATAATCAACGTGTGACTGTTTGGTGCAGTTTATGGTCCGGCGGAGTCAATGGACCTTACTTTTTTGAAAATGAGGCTGGAGCAACAGTTACGGTGAATCGATTGCGCAATCGAGAGATGATTAATAATTTTTTATGGCCGGAATTGAATGGTATTGATTTATACAACGTTTACTTTCGACAAGACGGCGCTACGTGCCACACAAACAACGAAACCATTGATCTTTTACGATTGAATATCAAAATAACACCTCTTATTGGAAAACCCTGTATAATAATTGTCACGTACCTAATTCATATTGGGTAATACCTACAAAATTGGCAGCTTTTCATCTTGTATGTAAAATCATTTAATTCTAAAGTGCAAAGGTGAAACTTTTGTAAAACATTTTGATGGTGTATTGTTTTATTGATTTCGACGTACTTTGAAGTTACGATCCCAGTCAACGTCAGTTTCGCCCAGGTGAAAAACCACATTTCAAAATCGAAACGTTGCGTTACTTGAAATGACTTTAGTCGTGTTAAGTGACCAGATCTGAATATCTAGATGCTTTCCAATCTTAATCTTCCCCGTCTCCTTCACTTTCCCAGCCCTTTAATCTCACAACTTACAACATACCCCAATGGAGTATGTAACCATTGTCTAATTGGTTACGGACAGTTGGGGCTATATTCACACAACAAAACCTCTTATTGAAGGAAACAAGTACACGAAGAGGACTGGACTTGAGATCTGGACTGGACAGGACTGGACTTGAGGACTAGAGAAGCAGATTTCTTACAGTCTGCTGTTATCCAACATGACGTCTCCGGATTTGCCTACCGACACCGAGGTACTCAAATCCGTCAGCCACCAATAAATGGACAGCTGCCCAAATAATGCAACGGAGGGTTCCATGCTAACTTAACACACTAACTTAACACAGTGAGTAACATTATTCAACACACCTTTAAAAAGTGATATAAAGTCATTAAAAACGATGAAATTATTTTTTTAACCTAACCTTACCTAACCTAACCACTTAACCCAGTTAATAAAGTTTTTGTTTCATCACTTTCCATGACTTTATATAACTTTTTAAAGATATGATGAATTATCATTTTGATGATTTATCCGGTCACCATTTATTTTACATCATTGTATTATTGCCTTTATATTATTCTTATGTGTATTATGTTACCACCATAATATTGACATTTTCCTAGTTTGGGGTATTTTAATAATAAATACAACAACAAAAACAAATCAGAGTAAGGTGGAGGAAAAGCATGATAGATATAGATCGAACAGAATACTGCTATGTATATTTTTTTATGTCACCTAGTGCAACATTCGAGTAGTACAACAACAATTAAAAAATATATAAACTGAAACACAGGGAAAAATAATACCCACACGGCCAAAACCTGTCAACTGTGGATGGGTCACCGGTGTCCTACATACAAAAATCGATGACATTTTTTTAAAGCGATTTTATCCTTATGTACAAAAGAACTGTATGAGAAATAACTTCAGAATTGCTTGAGAATACTTTTATTTTATGAATGCAGCTTCTTTAACAGCTTTGGAATAAATAATCTACGATTTTTCGACGTGTCCTTTTTCTCATGGTCGCGAACGTCACAATTATAGAGTCTTTCTAATGTGAAAATTATGCGAAATAAATCAAATAATTCTAATTAGAGATTTCAAATGAGAGTAAGAAATCGCAAAGTCATTGAATCGTTTAGGCACCTTGACCAAATAACCACGTAAATAATTTACAGTACATAATACGATTTATTTATTTCGTCGATGGCAGAACTTTCAACCTGACCCTGACAGGTAAAATACGCATAATGTTTGCTTAAAAAAAAGACAACCATTCATGATTGTCAATAACTAATAAAGTAATTACATGATATCATAATAATATATGCAATAGTTTCATTGAAACAAATAGGTGAGGCTGGCCTTTTTTCGCCATACAACAAATTGCGCGTAACTTACCTACCACAATAACCTAATATTAATATTATTTGTTTGTCGTTAGGTCGAAGCGAGTAATGCTGAAAGTAAACTTTCACCAATCGGTGGCTGAGTTGAAATCGCGTTTGGGTCCCACCCAGGCGTAGTGTGTTCAATTCCTCGGCTGGCTACGTCCTCCATCACAACACAAGCAACATTTTACGCTTACTGTGATGGTAGTAGGAGATTTTCAAATATTGTCAGGTTATTCGTAACACAGGAATGTACGTCTTTCTTTAAAAAAAATGATAATTATCTAAATTGATAACCATACTATCTAATAAATAAACAGTGCCTAATATTTTTTTCGTTTAAAATATCTTTATAAGACAAGATTTTATATACATATTCACAATATTTATAATCACAACAATCAAAGACTTCGATTCGTTTTTATTAGAATTCAATTTAATAATGTGGTCCCATACTATCAAATTCATATATGGCTAAATATATTTTTTAAAGATTTATTAACTTCAAACTACACTAAACTAATACATTATTACTAAATTCGCTTAAAATAGATTCCCTACAAAATAGAAAAACATTAACTACTTAACTTTTTTGTTTAAAATTATTAAGCCCGAACTAGACTGTTGTGAACTTCTGCATCTCAGTACCAAATCAGGCAACCAAAGTTTACCTGTATTTAATAGATACCTGAATGATATTTTAATGATATTATTTAGGAAAGTCGCGTAGCACAGAGAGATTGCTTATATTTTATACTCTTATAAATGTTCACTTGTAACTTATGTATTATGAACCCATATTATATTTTTTTGCCATCTGCAATTTAATACCTGGTTTCAAATTTTTACATTAGCTATAATACATTATTATAGCTAAGATTTTCTGTGACAGTTTCCCTTGATTAACTTTTTCTGCTTTCTTATAAAATTATTTACAAAATAAATAAAAACCACTTTTGTCATTGAAAGCGAACGTTTCCAGACTCCGTTTGTCAAGCGATTTTAATGCCTATTACCTACATTCGTGTAGGGCATGTATGGGTGTAAGGCATACCAATAAAATACACTTTTTTGGCTTGTAGCATACTCTTAAAGACCGGCAAAGCCGGGGACGGAGAAAAGAATTTTTAATCAGAATCTGATGTAATCAGAGACGTTTCTCTTGTTTCGAAGTTCAAGTGCGCAAATTTTCATCAGTCTCGGACCACAAGAAAATGTAGATTTGCAAACAAATCAAATCCACGCCGCTCGCCCGTCACAGACTTTTTTTCTCTATACTAGCAGAAGAGAGATAGATAATAGATGGGAGATGTATCAACGGACAGTTGGTCGATGGGAATCTTCTGATCATAGCAATAGCTGAAAATTCCGATCATAGCAATAACCATTGTCTCGTGCATACAATAAAGAAGAATACTACAAATTCCTTCCATACAAATTTGAATAGATTCAAATGTGCCTCTGGCTTAGTTCCTTTTGGTACTAGACCATTTAGCGTGCGGTCTGTCTCTCACTTGCCTGAAATTTTTTTTTTTATTTAGCCAGGATACATTTGGAAAATGTTTTGACTGTCCAACTGGGAAGAAATACCGTTTTTGGACAGGCAAAATTGTACTTCGCTTTTGAATTTCGTAATCATAGAGAAACACAGTTTTGTGTGGAAATATAGGCACAAATTGGGCTATATTTGGATAGTGAAACACGCCCACGAGGCACTTCTTGTGTTGTCCATTATTCTATGTAGCAGTAGAATGGACGGAGTTCTATTTCGATGGTCTCGTGTGACTTTCCGATATACATAAAATTTTATAATAATATAATAAATTCTAAATAAATGAAAACAGAATCAACATTAGAAATAATAATGTATTTTATACTCCCCAAACAAACACAAAACAAATGCAAACACACTGCAGTTTCATTGGACCTCGTACTTTCAATCTTTTACCGAAAAATATTCAAGTGATTACTAAACTTCCTCAATATATAAAAGAGTTAAAATTATGGCTTTTCGATACAGCAGTTGAAACTTTTGAATTTAATTTGTATCAATTTATGTTTCTCATAAAATAATCACCATATATTACACTAAACACTTATAACTTCACTATACAGTATTGTAAACACTTTTTATACAAACTGCTTGGACAAAATGTAATCTTGTTTTTGTTTTATATGCCTGTAGTTTGTTTATTTCTAGGTACAATAATAAAATAACTATATATTACCCACGCACAGGCTGCGCCTTAGTGGGTTCATATTGATTTATATAATATTGTATGTAATTATTGTAAAAATTGGGAAAAAATAAAGGGAAAATAAAATTTAAAAAAAATATATATATATAACAAATTAATAAGTCATTTTCGTGAAGTCAGAGAAACTATTAACATAAATTCGGCATTAGTTATTTAAAACTACCTATATTTTCTAATGATATTATTAGCAGTGATTTTTATGATTATTGTAATGTTTATCGAACAGATTAAAATAATAACTGTTTTCACGCCGTTCTTTGGCGAAGCCGTTGGCTGACCTTTATCGTATATTATTTAGCTTCGACCTACTAAATATTAAATTAACACATGATAGTTTTTTTTGTTTTGTTTTTTTTTTATTCGCACGTTACGCCATTTTCAAGGCGAACGAAATTGGGTCAGATTCTCTATTACTACGGCCGGTAGCAGGTATCCGTAAATATGACCAAAATCGTGGATTATTAGTTGGAACTGTAAAATATGAAACGCGATGGCAAAAACCAAATGGTTAATATCTAATCAATTTTATAATGACCACGCAAAAGTAAACTGTGACACACCCAATATTGGGGAATGTCGTAGTGTGGGGAACGAGGAATGACCGGAATTGGACAACAAGGACAAGTTTGACGGCCTCCATCGTCGAGGGGTAAGGTTCTCGACTAGCAAGCGGAAAGTCAAGGGTTCTCGGCGTGCGCAAGTAAATTTTATTTTATTAATTTGTTTTTTTTCAAAATTAATCATTCAAAATAATGTATAGAATATTTGCGGCACGTTCCAGAGTGGAAGATACTCTCAGTATCGCCCTGGTGTAAGACCACCATTCAGAATTGAAAAGTTGCTTGAAATGGCTTTGGCCGTGTTTGGTGACCAGATCTGATTAGCCAGGTACTTCCTCTCCCCCATTTCCTTCCCCTCCCCACTACCTTCAGCCTCACAACATATTTTATTTTATTCTATGTGGGATTTTTTGGTTAATCTGCTAAATGTATTATTCTTTACTTTTTAACTATTTATACAAAAAAAAAAATATTAATAAAAAAAAAATATATATATATATATATTTCCCAATTGGGGATGCCATAGTATCACTGGCTCCAGACGGTTGGGAGCAGTTGTGACTCGAATAACGCCGAAAATCGTATAATAATAAAAACGAATAAAGCCAAAAATCTGTGATATCAAGTAGCAGAAAATAAAGACGATTCGAATACAGATTGTTGAAACACGAGCGAAGCTGGGTAAGTAGGTACTAACGAAACGTCATGCCATGTCATGTCTATTTGAAATGCTGGTGCCAAAATATCGGAATCATTAGTCAAATAATGATAGATTGGTGAACTCAACTAACTAAAAAAGAATGTACAAGAAAACATGGAAGATGGTGGTGTGTTGTTTACTGCGGTTTTCAATATAATATAACTAACTTTAAAATAACAGTACTTAGTTTTATTGAAATTTTTTTATGACTGCCTCAACATGGGCTAGCCGCTAGCCTAGTGAGGCAGGTTATGAGAAACTGCCTCAACACAGGCATGAGACACCTCTACTTTTTCTATTTTTTTCATACTACCTCTTGTTTTTATATTATTATTTTCTGTTGTTAATTCTATTTCCTACCGAATTTATAAACAAATGTACACTATGTATTCTTAGTTATTGTTGCAAAATTTCTCAAATAAATGTATATTAATTATTATTTTTTTGGAAAACTAATGTTTAAGGGGTAACAATTATTTTACAAGCAATAATTATTCGCCAGAAACACTTACAATGAGAGTTAGCACTTACAATGCCTTTCTCATATAAAATAAAGTTGGTTGTTTTCAGGTGAAAAAATGTAATAAGCAATAATTGTTGAATGAAACACTAGTATATATTGAATTATTTCGCGGATAAGAGATAAGCCGCCATAGCTCAGTGGTCAGAGCTGTCGAACGGAAATCGAAGGGACACGGGTTCGCGTCCCGTTGGCGTCGTGTATCTTTTATCAGGAGATTTTTCAATGTGGATGAGTGTTTCAGGCTAATAATTATTGCTTGTAAAATAATAATTATTATAATACATTATTCCCAATGAGTTTAAGCCTGTGACAGACCACGCTATATTACGTGGCCTGGCCTATTTCAGCTTATCTCTCGCCATGCATTTCCATTGGTAGTATATGGCGAGCGATATGCTGAAATAGACTAAGCCATGATGCGTATGGCGTAATGTGTCCACCTTACGGTGAAAACTGTATAAGCATAGAGGGTGGATCATACAAAAAGACATCTATTTTGATTATTATCATAATATGCAATTATTTTTTAAATCCATTTGCGTAAAGGTGTATTAAATATTCGCAATCAAAATTACAACACCCATACTGGCAACCTGAAAGAAATAAAAAATAATAATTTCAGTATAACGGCTTGTAATCGAACCCGCAACATTAACTCAAAATAGACGCTTTACCATTATTCTAAAAAAAATATTCGATTATTTGATATACCGGTGTCCGGAAACTCGTAGTACAAGCGGGAAACTGGAGAATCTACACCACATGGGGAACCCAAAAAAACATAAAGTTTTTTGATTTGAGCATTTTCACAAAAAAAAAAAAAAAAACCAAAAAAAAATATTTTTCGGCTATTTTTGGGTTAAAGTTTTTTCTGGTGTTTAGGGTTGAACAACAGATGTTTTAACCCTGCAGAGCAGAAATATTTTATGATTACACCGGATTAAATGAAGGGTGATTTCAAAATAATGCTTAAAATCCGAGTTTCTTCATTTGTTTTACGTTCAAATAGTTTTAATTAGTTGGGTACTTTGATCTTCAGTAATAATTTATAAGAATTTGATTAAAAAAAAAAAAAAAAAAATTAAAAAAAAATGAACTTCTAACTCGATTTACTCGATAACGAAAGCTCAAATCAAAAAAAAATATACTACAAAATCGACTCCAAATGTGATGTAGATTCACCAGTTTCCCGCTTGTACTACGAGTTTCCGGACACCCTGTATTTCCACAACCATGATATGATCGTTAATTTCGTATTTAAAAAACATCTCTGAACTTCGTTTCCACAATTTGATAGCTTACTGACAGCTTTAACTACATCGACTCTTATTTACATATTTATATAATCGTGTCTGTTCAAACGGTAATTAAACATACTAATTTCGGTTGCCGGTGCATCGGTACATGCGTGAAGTGATGTGAAATATTCCTGCGTATTCGTAATTATTGCGCGTGATATTATTCTTGGAACTTCAATTCTGACAAGCGAGAAGTACGTACAAAATTATTTTATTTTAATTAATTAT
Source organism: Hesperophylax magnus (assembly GCA_026573805.1). Taxonomy (NCBI): domain Eukaryota; kingdom Metazoa; phylum Arthropoda; class Insecta; order Trichoptera; family Limnephilidae; genus Hesperophylax; species Hesperophylax magnus. The sequence goes on along the minus strand of JAIUSX010000184.1, from coordinate 1,129,543 downwards.
TGTGGGAAATGTGGAGATCCGTAAAGAGTGCAAGGCTGATGTAAGCGTAATGAGTAAGACCAAGAAACGGACGCTTAGATGGTTTAGGGATGTAGAGCGAATGAGAGAAAAAAGGAGTGTAAGGGGAATATACGATGCAAATGTGAATGGTAGCATAAGTCGGGGACGCCCAAGGAAGACACGGCACGACCAAGTGAATCAGATACTTGAGTCGGGCCATGTCAAGAGTCAGAATAATAGAAGAGTTTGTTTGAGACGATGTATGAATGTGAATGAGGCAAGGAGTGTGTGCCAAGACTGAGTTCTTTGGCGGTCCGTCCTCTCTGCCTACCCCTGCTGGGAAGCGGTGTGATGGTTCGCTAGTTAATTATTCATTAAATCAATATTTGAAATGTGCATTTCTTTTGTTTAAATTTTTGTTTTATATTTTATACAAATCTACAGTTTTTTTCTGAGATTGATAAAATTTTGCTAATCTGAATTTCAAAACAAAAATAGGGTCACTGTCTATATCTGATTTCGAAACTGCACAAAGCCCGGGCAACGCCGGGGACTTGACAATATTTGTTTTCGAAAGGCAATGGTCTTGAGGCACATATTTTCAGTTAACAAAACCTACAATTATAATATCCGTAATTTTCACGGCTCTACTCTAGTTTTAGGGTAGAAAAATTGACATGATTATTGAAAGTGCTTCATTTTCAAAAGAATTAAAAAATATTATCATTTCGAAGAAATGCCTAGGCTTTGAAAAATCGATAGCAAAAACATTCAAAACAAAACCTTCCTTAGAAATCCTTCCTGAACAGAAAAGAATTAATTTAAAAAATTACAATTCATCAGAACTTCACACATAATTTATTGTAATTTTTTTTATATTTTTATTTTATTTTATTTTTATTTTTTTATTATTATTATTTCATATATATCCCGTTAAACTACAGTTAAGTAGTTTGTCAAACAGGATTTTTATTACAACCTTTTACAGATTACAACTTAGACCTTAATTTATACAATAACAATAAACTTACACATTAAATCGCCTAATACAAATTATTTCTACCTAGTAGCCATGTTTTCAGCAAATATTTGACTCTATTTGTAAATTCGCATTTCTTAATATTACCAGGTAACATATATATTTTAGGCACATTATACTCAAGGGTTCGCTGTCCGTATTTATTATTATGTTTAGGTAACAAGCATGCCTTCATTCTTTGTGAACCTAGTATTGTGCCCATGTTCAACTTTCCTCTTATACTCAGAGTCAGATATGTGCTGAATCAATATTTTATACCACAATAAGGCCTGCACCGGCAAAACTGTTAAATTTTGATACAAAAGTGAAATGTTTCGTCTCTGCGAAAAAATATTTTTTTTAACTAGTAATTTAACGATAGAATTTTGTATTGATTGTGCGTAATTTAAATTTGTTTTGCAAGAATGTCTCCAAGTGGTTATTCCATATCTTAAAGTTGATTCCGCGAGTGACATGTAAATAATTAATGTAAATAATAATGTAATTTTAGTGTAACTTTTGAGTTAAAAAATAGAAAAGCACATTTGCATGGAAATCGCCAAGACGCCATCACTTTAAAAAGACCGACATAACTTCACCTATAATTTATTTAACTCACCTAGTTGACTAGATTTTCCTTGCCTGACAATATCAATATGAAATCGGAATATTTACAAACTTTGTCTGAATACCAAAATACCAAAGATTGAAAAGGAGCAAAGCACGCGATGAATTTTATCTTACATAAAGAATCATAATATTTACAAGAGTTATATAAAGTATTACAGAAACAGAGGGGTAGCATTATATAGAAGATAAGAAATAAATACTCATTTAAAAAAAATGATACTTTGAATTATTTGAGAAACCAATTTTGAAAATGACAATTAAAATAATTTTGTGTTACGAATATTATATTATAGTCGGTAGGTAATTTTCTTTGCATTAGCTCCACACAGGAGGCCCAGAGGAAAATAATTCCCCTCGATGCTGTGTCCAGGGGAATTTTAGGAAAGGAAGAGGAAGGAGTTCTGGTGGAAGGCGATGTTATGAGAAACTGATGCTGGAGAGGTCATAATGTCTCCCTCAACTAGTCTCTTTCGAGCCGGCCTTCTTCGCAGTTGGTGGGCAGACGCATCTGTTGCCAAGACCCGGACAAACCTCACCCCTTGAACCCGGGCACCCCTGCTAAGTCACCAAACGTAGCGAACCACTTGCAGTGACCTACAGCGGCGGTACCCGTACCTGCCTTCCAAATTGATTGTACTTAATCACTTGTCTGAATACCTCTCAAGTGCCAATTTTGAAAAACGCACTAAAATTCAGAGCACATCCAAGTTTATCGAACTGTAATTACACGGGACAGGAAGGCAAACACCAGAAATTAGTGTTTAGATGAAATACCATACAAGCAAGGGAACACATGAGATTTTTAATAAGCCATTTCGATTGCGAATGATGACCTTTCTCCGGGGCGAAACTCAGTACCTATCTACCATTCTGAGAAAACATTGAGGGCAATCTTATTTTTTCCTTGCACATTATATATAATGTGCGTGTAAAAAAAAAGAATATTTGTGCTGTTCTGATTTTAAATAATAAATAAACACCTAAACCAATCTATATATTTTTAAATTAAAAATTTTCAATTAATAATTGTTTTATGTGTCAGATTTTGAAGTAAAGTATAAGAAATTTGATGATTTACATAAAGGCGAAGTTAATATAATAAGAGTATAGTTTATTTTATTCAGAATTCGATTCTGCACACCTGGGTTTGTGACATCAAATATTTTACCAAAACGCGCGACTTTTTACACGTCTCTCCCCATATCGACATACGACCGTGCTGAAACAAAGGTCTAGACTTTGAGACAACATGAATCCATTCGTGTGTACGCACCATAACCGTGGTTTATACTGATAAAACCCTACCTACCCGCGCTTGACTGGAAATTACTTTTTCAATAATAATTTTACGATTCCAGCCATGGAAATCACGCGACAAAATAACCGAGGCTATGAGTCACGAAATAGAACCCACACGCAATGGAAAACCAGTGGAAATGTGAAGAAAATAACATATTATGTGTGGAATTGATAAATTGATGTATAAATTATTAGAATACAATGTTTATCTGATGAAAGTCAATTTGCAAAGGAGGGCGTAAGGAAAAGCTGTTAACTTTGACAGGGTCTAACTAAAACAAGGAATAACGTATTGATTTAACTCAGCATTAGGTCGTCATGAATCATCGACAATTATGTTAATCATGTTTATTATCAATATTACTTCTCGCACATCTCGCATGAAAACGAAAGAGACATAACATACCATTATATCGAATTTTTTCAATCAAATATCCACGGAAATTGCATTGGGCGGTACTGTTTGATGTTGACTCACCGATATTAAAGATGTTAAAATAGAAAACGGCCGATAAAACCTCAGTAGTTTGTAGAAAGATCTGGTACTCACCTGTAAAGACAAAAATAGAACGATTAGGAAAATAAAATATTATTTTTTAAGAGTTTATAAAAATCAAAAAAAAATAGCAAATAATGTACAAGTAAAAAGGTTTCACGTCCACTTTTTTTCAAGCTTTTGATTTCAGCAAAGCTTCTCTGGCATTTAAGCCCAATTAACTAATTTAATATTACTACACAGCCCTGATAAAGCGGCCAGATTGCAAATCTCTTTCTCACAAACGACATATGTAACGGAACACGTTACACGGGAGATCTCAGTGGTAGATAATTGATGTCAAAATATTAGTACAGATAGAGATTGACAACTTATCTAACCAGTCAGGGGTGTCTCTACTCTCTACCATAGATAATAATGAATTAATATGTAGGATCCAAAAATATCTATTGTTTTATAAATCGTTCTTAAATTCGTTAGTTTTTCTTCAGACCAACTGCAGAGATAATGTCAATGTGTGAATATTGCATACATGTTTTCAGATAAAATATCTATGGTTTAATAAAAGGTTCTTAAATTTGTTAGTTCTTCTTCAGACCAACTGCAGAGATAATGTCAATGTGTGAATATTGCATACATGTTTTCAGATAAAATATCTATGGTTTAATAAAAGGTTCTTAAATTTGTTAGTTCTTCTTCAGACCAACTGCAGAGATAATGTCAATGTGTGAATATTGCATACATGTTTTCAGATAAAATATCTATGGTTTAATAAAAGGTTCTTAAATTTGTTAGTTCTTCTTCACACCAACTGCAGAGATAATATCAATCTGTGAATATTGCATACATGTTTTCAGATAAAATTAGCTCGTGTCATAATATTAGTTAGCTCTAAAATTAAGATTATTGTAAAGTACATTCAATGACAATGTAAACAGAAAACAGAAATTAGCACCTCGATAACAGCTTTGATAAATGACGAACTCACTGAACATAAAAAGCCTAGAATGACCTGTAACTATTTTAAATAACTAGAACCCACTGCGGTCGCCAATTTACACAAACCATTTCGACATCTCGATAACAGACAGGACAATGAAATTGATTATGTCTTCAAGGAAGAATTTCGGCACTTTAAAAACTTTGATCAAAATCATCCGAATTAAGGGAAAATTGATCATACTTCGGAACCACCAGACACACCCTCATCACACTTCTAGTTGTTCATCTCTTCAGCGGTAGCACCTTATAAGATTTGTGATCGTCATATTAAATTGGGAGAAAATATTTGATCCACTGATTTGCAATTTGAATACCCGCGTCATGAATTGAGTTAGGTTAATCATTATTTGATATACAGGAGACACGAGCACGTCTTTATTTAAATGATCAATTGCAGACTTTCTAATTGCAAAAGGTAACAATATATATTTCAGGATTCAATATGTTTTCAATCGACAAATATAGTCTAAGAAGTAAAATTCTCATAGAATTAATTGACTGATAAGTTCCATGGCAAATCGAAAGGTTTTATTCTAGACAGCAAAAAATACCTTGCCTTACATATTGATAAACATCTGACATTTAAACAACACGTAGAAAAATTAAAAGCAAAAATCATCCCACTATAATTGGTGAATTTGGTAGAATTGCCCATCTTCTACCAACAGAGGTAAAGAGGGGTTTATACTTTAGTTTAATCCAGTCCCATCAAAATCATTTAATAGAAATATGTGGAAACACATACATTACATACCTAAATGATTTACAAACAATACAGAACAAAGTTATTACAAAAACTCTTCAATTATAACCCGGACACTCCCACAAAAAAACTATATCAGGAAATGAAACTCTTGAAAATAAGAAAATTGTACCAATACAACATATGCCTCCTAATCTTCAAAATCGAAAATGGACTTATACACACAAACACAACATTTAAACAAACGTCACAAGTACACAAACATTATACTATATGTTTATTATGTATTTAAAAAACTTTTTAATCTTAAGTTATCAGAACAAAGTTAGAAAACTACTTGTATGTACTTATTTTAGTTAAGAAAGTGAAATGTAAAATTTCTTTTAACTTAATAAATAAATAAAAAAAAATGGTTTTTCTAATTCGCGCGTTCAAAACCCAGTCAAGTAAAAACAGATTTGATTCAATTTACAGCGAATCTGTACATTACGTCAATCACTTGCATTTCATCTGTCTGTAAATCTGTTTGGTACGTGTTCGGGAACCGTTTTAGATGGTAGCCGTTATATTTTTATCCCGCCGGAGTTCGCATGATCGTGGTTCCTACTAAGAGCTGTCAAATATGAATTATCAATATTATTGTAATTGAGATATGACGTTTATTTGTACATATTTGAAAGATTTTTTAGGCATTTAAGTAGTTACTTTCAAATCTTGTGATTCCAGTGGAAATTTTGGTTATGACTTATTAAATAGGAGAAAATTAGTAACACACCTTTTCGGACGCGAGGCTATTGTTCAAAGAACTACTAGTTATTGTTTCCACACTTTAATTCGCTCAATTATGAATAAGATTGAGTTTCCCTGACGATAGTCACCTTTCGGAAGGACACGACAACAGAATAAAAAGATTTACAAAAAAATACAGTACCTATATAACATTTGACGGCCGGCATAGTCCAGTGGTAACGCATTGGACTGCCATTCCGAAGGTCGCGGGTTCGAACCCGGCGTGCGCAAATAAATTTTATTTGATTAATTTGTGTTATTTCACAATTAATTAATTAAAAATAATGTATATTATATTTGCGGCACGTTCCAGAGTGGTAGATACTACCAGTATCGCCCTGGTGTAAGACCACCATTCAGAATTGAAACGTTGCTCCAAATGGCTTTAGCCGTGTTTAGTGACTAGATCTGAATAGCCAGGTACTTCCCCACCTTCCTCTTTCCCTTCCCCACTTACCTTCAGCCTCACAACATCCCCCAATTGGGGATGCCATAGTCTCACTGGCTCCAGACGGGAGCAGTTGGGACTCTTGTGAGGTATTCACTGTAAAAAAAAAAAAAAAAAAAAAAAAAAAAAAAAAAAAAAAAAAAAAAAAAAAAATTCTAATCAAAATTTGGGTAAATCTTTCGCTTAAAACTCAAATCCTAATATGATTCGAATCCAGTTAGAAACATTACCCATGAATATAAATCCCAGGAATTATCCTTACAAACCAGACCCCGCGAACACCGTGCCATTAATGTTATCTGCCACACCCAAGGCCGGCCCTATGCGGGCGCAATTGGAGCAGTCCGCTCCGGGCGCCGAAGTGTCGAAGCGCCAAGGCGCTGATAATAACCTAACACATCGCCCTTGAGATTATTTTTCACAAAAACAGGGCAAAACAAAAATACAAATCATCCTAACATGATTCATTACAGCGATGGCGCCTACTGGTTTTGACAACAGGCGTCAAAATTTTACAGCAGTTTATATCTATGACCGTAGATAATAGAAATAATCTGGAAGATAATAATAACAATTGGATAACCAACACCCCTGCCACAGGTCACCCTAAGTGGTTCACTACGTTTGGCGATCTAGCAGGCGTTCCAGGGTTGGTGGGGAGAGCTTTATCCAGGTCTTGGCAGCGGACGTGTCTGTCCACCAACTGCACCGCTGTGGGAGGGATGGATTCATACGTCCTGGATACACTGACCCCGGTTTCCTACCCTGAACTTAATTAGCCACACGGCCTCATGGTAGGCCTGCCAGATGTGAAACATCGAAATTGATTTTTATTGAAGGAGATGAAAATGAAAGAAAATAAATCATTATGTTTTTGATAATAAAACAAATATTTTTTTATTATTAAAGTATACCTACACAAATAAATATATTACAAATTAAAAATATATATTTATATAACGCGGGTTGTATCGTAAACGAATCAGTTTTCAATAAAGAAATACAAAAGATTACTCAAAAAATATTGCTGATTTTAGTGAAAAAACGATAACGAAGAAAGTCCTTACTGCGCAACCAATTTGTTTTACTTTGAAATTAAGAAAAAATTTTGAGATTAGCTCCAGGAAAACCAAACATCCCACAAAGTTTAGTCTTCGATGAGCCTTCCCCGCATAGAGTTTTGGCGGCCGGGTGGAAAGAGTCACGAGGCTGGTCGAATGAAGCGTCGTCCCGTCTTGCCGCATTTGCTACGCAAGAGTCGCGCCAAAAGACGTTTCACATCAAAAACCCTCCACACATCATCTCCAAAGATGACAAAGGCCCTGAGGGAAATTATTTTCCTTTATGGAGATAATGTGAAAAGGGGGAGGTGTAGTAGAAAATGCTCTCACTATAGTGTTTGGTGACCGGATCGGAATTCCCAGGTACTTCCCCATCTCCTTCCCTCCCACTACTCAGCCTCACAACATACCCTCTGGTCCCTCTGGTTCCAGTCGGCTGGGAGGAGTCGGCCTCTTGTGTGGTATTCACATAAAAATACTGGCAATGCAATGAAACTGAAAGTGGCTATGCAATGAAAGTTATGCGTTTGGTTTGTATGTGGAAACAAAGGTAAGGCGCCGTTGTGCGTGATTCCAATTTGCAGAGGAGAAGAACAATGTTATGTTATGTTCATGGCCCACCTCCCTTGTTTCTATTATCATTGTCTGCAACGAATATTATCTGAATGAATAATCAGTGTTGTTTGGTAATATTTGAAGCCATGACCTTTTCAATCAGCTCTCTAACCGCTTGAGTATTGCGAATATTAAATGTATACGTTTTATAACAATTAATGCAATGTTTTTTCTGAAATAACGCAACGTATTTGATTTTGCGCGTCACACAGCTATCCATTCATAAACAATTACTTGGTTTTAGATACAGGGTGATAAAAATTGCTGAGGAGTATTATCACTTTTCTCAAAAGAAACTAAATAATGAGATCGTCTTTTTCAACAACCCAAAACTAGTTTATTATGCATACTAGTTCGTTTATTGGTCACAAACACGATCATTCATTTATATAACAAAGAAACAAATCTTTCGTTTACAATCATTTTAATTTTCCTCATAAAGAACTCAAGACTACTTACTAATTTCATGTTTCAAGAGTTGTTTATGATTCAATTATCCCCAAAAAAGCTCAATCAATATCAAACATCGACTTACCTCGATTGACCATAACTCATCATAGTTAAAAAAATATATTAATATGCTAATATAACGCAACGCAAAAATTGGGATAAAAAAATAACAAAAAAGAGAAACACCACTTTTCCATAAATAGCCCGATTTTTAACATGTTCTAGTTTCCTACATCCACTTTTTACCTTTCTTAACCACCTCCCGCCGGCCACCCCACCACAGTTGATGTTCTCTCCAACTCTAAGTTACCCATTTCAATTTACTTATTATACATAATTAAAAATATTTCACTTTCTAACTACATAAATACAAGCTATATAATGCAGAGTGTCTGGAGGTAAAGTGCGCTAATTTCGAGGGGTGACTCTACGAGATTTTAGAAGTAAAAAAGATAAATAACTTTGTTTCGAAATTCCAATTTTTTAAGGTAATTAATTTAATTTAGTTTAGGTTGAATTGCTTATATTCTGTTAAAAATATTTTTTTAATGGAAACAAAACATTGTCATAATAATAACCACCCGAAGTTAGCGCACATTGCCCCCGGATGCCCTGTATAATTGCATATAACAATAATAATTTTACCCAATAGAACAATAATATTTTAACAGTTATGCTACAATAGTGGATATAATTTTACTAAACAAGTTCGAACAGTTATTTTTAAAATATTATTAAATTTTTACCATTAACTCTGTAATTTATTTTGTATATTTTATAAAACCCCGATAAAGATACAGGTGGAATTGAAACCGGTTGGTTTATATATTATTTTCAAATAAATTGGTTTTCAAAATAAGTTTTTTATTCTAATTAAAATTAATTATTTATTGGAACTTCCTGTACTATGTTAATTTTAACATCGGTTTTGCCTTCAAACGTCAAATAGATAACATCAAAACCTGCGTTCTAAAGAGCAATGAGTTACATAACTAACAATTGTCAAATAATAACTTAAATATCGTTTAAGAGGAAGCTACAAGCCAAAAATGGGTATATTCTTGGCTTACCTTATATTGTAGGTAATAGGCATTAAAATCGCTTGACAAACGGAGTCTAGAAATTTTATTTATTTTGTAAGTAATTTTACAAGAAAGCGAAAAAGTTAATCAAGTGAAACTGTCACAGATAATCTTAGCTATAATACTGTATTTTTTAAAGTTGTTTCCTTTACGCGTTCATACAATTCTATTGAAAAAATATTTTTTTTAGTAGTTTACATTTGTATTTTTTATTGGGTAATTTATTTTTTTATTTGTATTCTACTCAAGCGAAACGATAGGAAAACCTTCAATTTATCTAAAGGATATTTTTGTACACCAATTCGTTATAAGGATTAATTTTTACGCCTTGATATAGTCATCCCAAGATGTTTTCTGAAATATTAAGAATCTACTAAAAGTTTATCAGGAAACGGCCTGCATTCCCATTTTAAACTGTATTACCAATAATTTAAAGAGATTTTAAATAAATTAGCAATTTTTTTTCCAGAGTGGAAGATACTGTTAGTATCACCCTGGTGTAATACCACCATTCAACATTGAAATGGCTTTGGTCTTGTTTGGTAACCAGATCTAAATTGCCAGGTACTTTCCCACCTTCCTCTTCCCCCAAATCCTTCCCCTCCCAATTCCCTTCAGCCTCACAACATTCCCTGATTAGGGATGCCATAGTCTCACTGGCTCCAGACGGTTGGGAGCAGTTGGGACTCGTGTGCGGTTTCACATTAAAAAAATAATTCTTTGTATATTTAAACTTTTTTTTGTATTACTTACACCTATCATCTACTTACCTGTAAATTATATGTACAAGTAAAGAAATAAATAAATAGGTTAGGTTAGGTTAGATTATGTTAGTCTAGGTTAATCGTACCACGGTTCTCTCCTCGGTCGTGTGGATTACATGCTTGGTATTGAACGCGAAGGTCAAAAATGGTGTTCAAACCTAAAATAAATCAGAACGGGTATCGAGTACCGACAAGGTTAAAACCACTTATTTCATAATTCCTATTAAATTCATACTAATGTATCAACGGGATTAATAGCATTGTAGTTAATAAATTATTAACAGGTGATTATCGAAAGTTTAGTTTACGTAATCCATTTATTTATCATTTAGCAATTAATTAAAAATATATAAATATGAAAATGCATTATGTAAAACGTTAACTTTTTAAAAAAAGGTTATCGTTTTAAAACAAGACTTTTTCTATGGCAGTAAAGCTCTGATAACGACAAGCATTCGGAAATGAAACGTTGCTTGAGATGACTTTATTTTTTTACCGGAAAACCACACAAGACTCCCAACCATCTATGGGGACATCAGTGAGACTATGGCATCATTAGAAAAAGGCAAATACTCATATGATGGAATTGAACTAACTCTAAACCTCTTTCCTTTGGAAGTCCATCGGGAAAGAAATGACCTCATTTGCTTCTTCAAAATTATAAATGGTATTATTGATTCACCTACTCTACTGCAACTCATTCCCTTCAATATCCCCTCGCAAAGACTCAGAAATAATGAACTGCTCTTCCTCAACCGTCATTCGACAAATTATGGATATTATTCACCATCGACCAGAATGTGTAGACTGGTCAACTCAAGTCAAAACCTTAACTTTTTTGGGATAAGTCTGAATGATTTTTGCCAGTCGCTAAACAAGTGACGGAATATTATAAGTGTCCTGTGGTCCTGACCCACGGCGTAGTCTTGACTTGATTCGACTTGTCACTTTATTTTCTTATATTATATCTGCCTTATGTTTTTGCTTTCATGTACCTTTGTCTATTCCTGTATTTTACATTTTACTGTATTCGTGTTATTATTTTGTAATTTGGACGATGTCCGTTAATAAATAAATAAATCCCCAATTGGGGTACGTTGTGAGTCTTAATATAGTAGGGTAGGGAAAGAGGTGGGGGAAATGATGGTGGGGCTATCCAGATCTGGTCACCAAACACAGCTAATGCCATTTCAAACAACGTTTCAATTCTGAATGGTGGTATCATATCTGGGCTATACTGACAGAACCTTCCACTCTGAAACGTGCCGCAAATATACCTTATATAATTTAAATTATGGAATAACACAAATCAATCAAATAAAATTTACTTGCGCACGCCGGGATTTGAACCCGAAACTTTAGGATTATTTGTCGAAAGCTTTACCCCTAGACCACGGAGACCGTCAAAGCTGAGGAAATAAAACAAAAATGTTTAGTGACCTGATCTGGACAGCCAGGTAGGTACTTCCTAAACCTTTCAGCTTCACGACATACATTGGGAATGCCGCATTGAATGGCTTCGGGTTGAATATATCGATTACCAATGGTTATTCCAGTGCATTATACAGATAACGTATAATTCAAGACAGTAACAGATTTTCAAAATATTATTCCGCAACCACAGATTGTACTACAGACTTGGGGCCCGCTACAAATATAATTAAATCTACCGATACAACCAAAAGATGAAGACGGTCTGCCATGATCCTACCCACAGATTATAGAAACAATTGATTAGAGATATGCCATCGAAACGTGCAGATTGTAGCCTAGCTACGACCAAACTGTATGGACTATCAAAATGTCGGAATCAGTGAAAGTTGTGTGTTTGATGTGTAGGTGGAAATTTTTTAATTTTTTTTTTTAAATATATAAATGATGTTGGCGACACGCGTCGTGCGCGGTTTCATACATAAAATTGTTCATGGCGCATCTCTCTTATTTCTTAACGTTGTTACATGGGTCGATTATGAAAAAGATGGAGAGATTTCAATGGTGCTATCAGCAGTACGCCTGGTTTCGTAATCTTTCAATTCACTTTTCACAATACATCTTGTACATCATAATAATATAATAGCTGTCGCACAATACTTGTACTGTCCATTCGGATGTCCGACTTCCCATACTTACACAGCCAATATTCACTATGGTAGTATTAGCAATACGAATCTAGTAGCTACATATTCCAACCAGTGGCGGTTCGTGCAATAAGGCAGATGAGGCTGTGCCTACTGCCGAAAACAGCGACAAAAGAAAAGGGGGAAAAGATATATCTACTACCCAACGCAGTACAATAACACGTTAATGAGGCAGAGATGGGGCTCGCCTCCGAAAGCCGCTGATTTCGTGAAGGCGCAGGGGTGTGCGGAAGTCGTTTAGAATCGAAATGAACGGTAGCCGACATGGTCGCGCGTTGCTTAGTTTGAGGCGCGCCTCAAACAACGAGCACTTCCGAAGTAGAACCGATCATTTACAATTAGCTCTAGCGCTCTAGTAAGTTTTGGTTGTGATTATTTGTGATAGTACGCGGCAGTAGGTACCTACGGAGTAAGGCTATTCGTATTAATTTAATACGGCGAGCTTGTGTTAATCTAGTAATTAACTTGATCATGTTTAAACATTATTATTATTATAGTTTGACATAGGTAATGGACCTTTGGTTTTTCTGGGAATAGGTAGGTGTATTTATACATAATACTTTGTGCTTCTCCACTTTTCAACCCCGCAAACCGCCACTGATTCCAACATAAGCTCACATCTCTTACGTGTAGACTGTTCACACCGATATCCCACCATAGAGGTACATCAATGTATCCCGCAGCATTTTTACTATTTAACTTTGGTGAAAGTTAGTATCCGACGATTACTACAACAGCGGCAAAATCTATGCAGTATTTTAGTAGTAAAAACAAGTTGGATGGCTTGTCAAAAACAGGTAAGATTCTAGGTACCTACCTACTTCTACATTCTTGGCCAATATTACGTATTATAACATACAACCAAAGAATATCGCAAGTTCGTTAGTTCCGTTTAAGTATGCATACATAATGAAATTGTGTATTGTGTAACTCTTTCTTCGTTTTCGGTGAATGTAACGTGTTGTAACAGGATGTTGGAGCACAAGAGAATTTATTCAAGTATGATTAAGGAAGTTGAGAAGTTTTGAGATGAAACCCTTGCCGAGTCAATTTAACCTTATTCACAAAGGGAGTCTTTTAGCGCCATACAAACTGGGCAATGATGATATTGTGTAAAATTTTAATTATTTCGATTTTATTAAGTGAGTTTTTCCAAGGTGGCTACTGAACAAAATGTTGATGTTTATAGGCATCACAGACATAGTTGACGCGAATACAGTACTCATACAGGTGTATTTTTATTATTATTTTATGGGAATACCCCGCAAGAGACCCAACTGCTCCCAACCGTCTGGAGCCAGTGAGATTATGGCATCCCCAATTTTAATATTTTGTGAGGCTGAAGGTAGTGGGGAGGGGAAGGAGATAGGAAGAGGAAGTTAAGTGGGTACCTGGCTATTCACACATCGTCACCAAACACAGCTAAAGCCATTTCAAGCAACTTCTCAATTCTGAATGGTGCTCTTACACCAGGGCAATTCTGAGAGTACCTTCCACTCTGAAACGTGCGGCAAATATACTATATATTATTTTTAATGAGTAAATTGTGATATAACACAAATTGATTAATTAACAATTTACTTGATCGTGCCGGGATTTGAACCCGCCACCTTCAGCTTGCTAGTCGAGCATTACCCCTCGACCACGGAGGCCGTCATCACTTGCATACAGCATACTTCAAGCTTGCTACTTCACTTTGGAAACGAAAATTCTAGTGAAATATTACTATTTTTTTACATTAAGTATTTTTTTATAAAATATGATTTGGTAATGTGAGCCTCACTGGACGCTTTACTTGTGCTGAGCCCCCCAGTTTTCAGTTTGGTATTTGTTGTGTCTTTTTTTTAATCTTTTATTGATCGACGGAGTTTTTATGTTATGTATGTTCGCTCGTCTAACTGGTCTATTAATGCTAGTGGAATTTTAATTTTTTGGTCAAAATTAACTTTAGTAGTGTTTTATGCATATTTGGCGTATATCTAGTACGCCAAAACATGTTGAATAACATGTGTCAGTCAATCTATGTTTTTTTGAGTATTTTCTTTACGATGGTTTTCTGTGTAATTTTTATATGACCAATTATACCGTATTCTATAATGTATTGTCAAAACGCATAATAATATATTGTTTTCTATAACCTCTGGTGGACACGTCAACTTAAACATATCACAAATAAACTTCTCAAATAATACACATTTTCCTCAACTTGAGAAACATATTTAAACTAAAACAAATGAAAACAGTGTGTATTTGCAAAACCACGATAAAAATATTGGCAAGAGTCGATTTTACTGCAATGTGTAAATGTCAAACTGGAAGCTGCAACAAAAACACACATAGCGTTCAGTGTGAATGGTCAACCGTCAACTCCCAGGCAAAAAGTCTTAGCGCCGAACTTTTCACTCCCTTGTGAATGTGGCTTTATCAGAAATGTTGAAAGACAGACAAAAATGCCGCCTTTCACACGGGATTTAAAAAAACAACACCGTGGAGTATTTTTCTACGACGGTTGTGCTAATAGAGTTGTGCTAACTGACCAGGAAATAACGCCCGGTCGTTTTACTCCCAATCTGAACAAGACATAAAACATCCCGTGCAAGGGCCGAGATCTTGTACATTTGGTTATTACCACACAAGAATTCTGATACTGCGGCACACACTGATCGGGGAATGTCGTGAGGCGTGAAGAGACGTGAGAAGAGATACTCAGAAAAAAATGATTATGGCTGATTTATTAAAATAGTGTCAAAAACGTGATTGCTATCCATTTCCTAATAAGATATTAGTCTTCAGGAACAACTTTTTTCTTTAACTTTTTTGAAGGTAATACTGATCAATACATATATCATTGGGAAAGAAGATAATACTAAATAAATATATAAATCTAAGAAAACATAAAACAGAACAAGACAAAAAAAAATTAAAAAAGTTGTGACCGTTATCTTTTTATTTTCTGTGTCTTGTTCTGTTTCATGTTTATTTTAGTTTTATTAGTATTATCTTATTCTTCAACGATAAACATTATTCTATTCAGAATATATCGGAACACGTGTTCACGCAGCTGTGCTTTTCTTCATAAATATATTGACGAAATTCCACAATATTTTAATATTTATGAACACGTGTTTGACATCCTAATAACATATTCGTATTTTACCGACCGACGATTTGGAAACCTGTGAATTAATTCGTTAAAGGCCTGCAGTCCCGTTTTAACCAGGAATGCGAATAATTTAATAATAATATAATGTATTTTTTTAAATTGATCAAATTTTTAATAAATTAGTCATATTTTAAATCAGCAAGTTTTTTCCGTGTAGAAGGGGAAAGCGGATGATTAAAAAGTACCTGGGTATTAAGAATCTATTATATAGTTACCAGAATATATTATATATGTACCTCGAAAGAATTTTCCGGAAAAAGGCAAACATACCTACAATTCCATTATTAATTATTTGCAGAAAACAATGTTCAAGTTATCATAGAAGAATGCCGAGGAATTCTCAGCACCTGAGGATATGGCATTGGCATATGGGTATGATATAGTTCTAAATGAAGAGACCCAGTTTTTAGACATCGACGATCAAACGCTCGAATCCTAATAATGAACCCCAAACAATTTCAAAGTTGGCACACGGAATAGTGCTGGCTACAATGGCACGTAATTTCATATTCAGATACCCGGGAGTATCATATTTTTATTTCTAGCGATCAAAATGATTTGTTTATAACTGTTATAAGTTATAACTTATAACCCTGCCATAGTAAGGTTGTATGCGGTCAAAGCGCTATACACAAAAACTGAACACAAACAACACCTTTCACAAATCAGAAAGTAAACAACGGAGAAAAAGTTTTACTAAAATAGTGAGTCATCAATATTACAATATTGTGATAGTGCAAAATCTTCAAGTCTGAACCACAAATACAACGTTACAGGTCGAAATAATTAAAGAATCAATCAAAATTTATAATACCATCATTGTTATTTCTTGACAACCACTCAAACTATATAGTTAATTTCTTGTGCCTAATACATCCACAATCTACTTAATACATTTTGCATAGAGCGACTGAAGCTTAAAGGCGTTTGAGGGGATTGAACCCGGAAGCACGTGACGCCGTCAAATTG
Organism: Hesperophylax magnus; assembly: GCA_026573805.1. Lineage (NCBI taxonomy): Eukaryota > Metazoa > Arthropoda > Insecta > Trichoptera > Limnephilidae > Hesperophylax > Hesperophylax magnus. The sequence goes on along the minus strand of JAIUSX010000184.1, from coordinate 1,112,916 downwards.
GTAGAGCAACGCCACAATGATTGCATGTGTTATAATCTACCAATGTCTGTAATTGATAGGCAAGGCAGAAACTGGTGGCTGTTTTTAACTACGAGGGTAGTGGGTGAACTTCTAAAAAAAACTATTATTCTGTTTTAAACGCGTGATCAAACGATCTTATTTAATTGTTTAGTTATAACGGGGGATATTCCTGGATGTGTTTTATATTTAGATGAGCCATGAACTGAAAAAATAGGTTCCAATTTTGTCCATTTAATTTGTCCAAATTTGGCCTCCAACGCTCTAACACACACTGACCGGAAACTACAAAATTCGGTCTACGCGCAGCGTGCACTGATTATCGCACTAGTGGAACACGTTTCGACCAGAATGTAGTACACAATATCGCATGTAATTGTATAGCTCTATGGGGATATTAGATTATCGTGAACATTGCCATCACCTAACATTAACACTTTTGTGTTGTATGAATGTGTTCACGTACTCTTAGTTACTGGTCAGTTCAGTCAAATACCCTAGAATATTAATGATACGTCAAACTCCAGTAAATTATTCAGGGCCGGCCCATGTGGACGCAGATGGAGCAGTACGCCCCGGGCACCGAATTTCCAGAGCGCTGATAATGCCTAACACTTGACTGACATAAGGGCGATGTGCCTTTGAGATTATTTTGGTGTAAACCGTGCTGTGCTAAAATACCAATCATCCAAATATTATGAATTATCTTAGTGCTGTAACAGAAGCCTCTCGTCAGGCGCCCGTTTGGATTAGGGTCGGCCCTGCTTGTATTGGCTGGCAACTCTGGCATATAGAGGCATTACATAATCATACATAAAATCCATTCAAATGTATGAAAGAAAATCAAGCTTCACAACTCGCGCCGCTAGGAGGCGCTAGAGTAGCTTACTGGCGGATTTTAATGCACAAATCCACTAATCACCAGTAACTTGTCAAGGTTAAGTCACTCCTTTAGATAAAAGTTATCTATCCACACCAGGAGAGGTTAATACACCAGGTTACTTAACGTCCATCTGCCGTGATAAAGGCACACATCCACGAATCACCGGTTACTTGTCAAGGTAAGGTCGCAGTTTTCGGTAAAAGTGTTCTCCACCTGGGAGAGTCTCATTCGTCGGGTTCATAGATCTTTGCCATTAACTCTTCCGTCATCATTCGTCTATCAATAGCTGTGTCCAGCCTCCACCACCTATTGATTCCATCACTCAAACTTTCTACCTGGCATCCGTTGGTGTTATTATTATCGGAATACCTACACGATAATCGTGCTCTAGCACTTTCGCTATTTGCTTTAATGTTCTCATGTCTCTACTCTACGGTAATGTTCAATGATTACTCGACTTACTTCAATTAACGAATCTTTCCAAACGCAATGATATTTTAAAACTTTTACTGGCCAAACGAAACAGGCCTAATATTACACGTACTAACTATTAAAGTTCTTTCGGAACAAATCAGGTTTTTTTATCAGAGCATGTGAGAAACATACAAGCAATGAAAAAAAATTATGTAACCAAAAACCATGCTTGTATTTCTGTCAATGCTCTCCTAGGATTGTAACAGTGTAGCAACGAATACGGTTTTGCGCGAATCGTAACTACAGGTCATGAAGCGCGCTCTACACTCGCGGCGCGAACGGCCGCGAAGGCCGCGAAACGCGAGTGTGGATCTTGTTCACGCCTTCGCAATCTTCGCGTTCGCGCTTCGCGCCATTCCCCGATTTTTGTCGGTTTTTTGGCCCGTGACAAAGGGTTTGCGGTTTAAAGCCGCGAACAAGACTGAAGCTTTGCGAGTGTGGATGGACACAGTTCACGCGCGAATCGCGGCGTATATTCACGGCGTGAATTCACGGCGCGACTTCGCGCGCGAGTGTAGAGCCAGCTTGAGAATCCTCAAGGTTATCGAAATCGCATCTTCATTTCATTCCCGTTATGCCTCGGAACAAGAATTCAAACTATATACCAGATGACTGCAGTGTATCTATATGTGCGCCCTTGAGGTGATTTCTCACGAAAACGGCGCTATATAAATTAGCCAAATATTATGTATGTATAAAATAAATTATAAATTATCACAAACAGTAAAACAACTGAAACCCGCTTGCAAAGTAGCACGGAGAAAAATTAGGTTTGCTAATTTATTAAAAATCTCTTCAAATTATTCGTAATCCAGTTAAAAACGAGATTGCAGGCCCCTAACGAATGAATTGATAGGTTTTCTGATAAACTTTTAGTAGAATAGGAATGAATTATCACGATGTAGGAACAAGTGTTCATAAAAATTCTAATATTTTTGTATTTCGTCATTATATATTACCAAGGCAAATGCAGGTGTACGAACACGTGTTCCATGTGTACGTGAATATATTAGGAACTTACTAAAAGTTTATCAGGAAACTGCCTGCAATCCTGTTTTTAACCGGATTACCATTAATTTGAAGACATTTTTAATAAATTATCAATTATCTTTTTTCTCCATGTGGGGGGAGAAGCAACTCCAGAGGTGCCCAAAAATTGTTCAATTCTGAAAGGTGGTTTTATATTCTAATCATGTCAGCGCTATATTGGCGGCAGACACATGCCTGAACGGATGACGAACCTCGTGCTGGCACAGTTGGTCTAAATAACAAATGTAGATCCTAGGAAATAAATTGTACAGCGCCCTTGAGGTGATTTTTCACAAAAACGGCGCTCTACAAATTATCCAATTATTATTATTATTATTAATTTCAGGGAAAAAAATACCAGAATATTTCGAAAAATCCCCTAATATTTTCATATTATTCTGTAACACTTACAATATAAGAACACTTCTTGTGTTAGAGAATTTCCAGAATTGTGTTTTTTTTTCTCCCCTAGATCTAGGGAAATTTCCCTGCTATGGAAGCTGGCCGCCGAAGATTACATGAGACGAGATAATCAAAGACATCAATGACATTTTGATTTAGATATAAAATTCTTGACCGATTCAACCGACATTACGAAGGTACTAACGATGCAATTTCGGCGCCTTGACTCGTCAACTTTCAATGATTTCGCAATACCGACTCCAATCACTTTTAATAATTAATGATTTGCTATAATTTCACCCTTGAGATTTTGAGTTAACTATAATTGCACATAACACAACAAACCGTAATTGCAGTGACGCAATCAAATCTCACAAAATAAAAACTTAAAGATACTTGCCTTTAGAAATTCAAAACCACCGTTTGTATGAAGATTTACATCATGACTCAATTAAAAATCACAATCACAAAGAAGAAGATGTTCCGGAACTCATGTCAATCAAATTCCTTCTCCTTGCAGTAACGATAGGCAGTTAAGGTGAGTAATTGATTTGCAGTCATCCTCGATTTTTTTTCTAATACGTCTGCTGACCGGTGAAAAGAATCCATAAAAAATGTGCAATTGAAAATTAAAAATACTAATTTCAGTTGTGTGTCTTGTGATTCCAGTTCAATGAACTCTAGAACACGTCACTTAAAAAAAATGTATAGAAAATCATTATTACTGTCGTTTTCAAAATTCTTTAAAAGGAAGCTACAAGCCAAAAATGAGTATATTCTTGGTATTCCTTATATTGTAGGTAATAGGCATTAAAATCGCTTTACAAACGGAGTCTAAAAACGTTCGATTTCAAGCTCAAAACCGGTTTTTATTTATTTTGTAAATAATTTTATAAGAAAGCAAAAAAGTTAATCAAGTGAAACTGTCACAGATAATTTTAGCTATAAAACTATATTTTTTAAAAGTTGTGTAGCGTCGATATTAATCCATTGAATAATTAATAATAAATCGCTCGATCTACTTAGGTACGTACTTGCTACTTGCTACTTAGGTACGTATTTGCAGCCGAAATCAAAACAAAGCAACCTACCTGTTTCAAGACCTACTTGCATACTCGCGACAATACTAACGCGCACTCAGTCCGGGATACTACGAGAACTCGCCAGAAGGTTCGAGTCTACGGCCTATGCTTAATCGCCGCAATGTCGAAGGTTCCCGAAACACACAGTCCGAGCGAGTGGCCTCGATTTAATTGCAATTTACTACCTACTGTCGCCATCGGCCGGGTAGTATAAATAAGCCCGACGCAGCGAGCCAGCCAGTCAGTCAGTCATAATTTCGCCGTCAGTCTACAAGGCTCAACGAGGGATCATCCGCGTTCTTCTTACTAGCGCGAGGGACACGTACCCGGTTTCGCCCCTATCATCATGGACTCTATCGGGACATCATCTTAGCGCCTCGGCCGTGTCCATGGCCAGCGCTACATCGGATTACAAGCGCCCTGGTTCCAGTGTCTCTGACCAGCGCTTCTTCCACGCAACCATGACCACCACGAGGACACGCAGCATCCTCACTGGTCACGCCGTTCCCGTTCAACTGCCCACAAGGTCCGCCGTACCTTCGGCCTTCTCGTCAGCACTGGAGTGCCTGAAGACCTGCGTTCTTCGCCAGTGCCTGACCTACATCGAGTCCCGGTCACCAGCGCCCGGCGTCGACTCACTGACCCGCGCTTGACCAGCACATCACAGCCAGCATCCGGTGTATTCTTCTGTCCTACGTCATCTCCTCGTCACGGCAACTGACTCACCAATAAACACATGTGACCTTCACAACCTTCTTTCATTTCGTGCCTCACCATTGATCCCCAAAGTTGTTTCCTTTATGCGTGCATACATTTCTATTGAAAAAAAAATTTTTTAAGTAGCTTATATTTATTTTTTTTATTAATTAATTGATTTATTTTATTTGTATTCTACTCAAGTGAAACGATTGGAAAACCTTCAATTTATCTAAAGCATATTTTTTTGTATTCATAATGTACACCAATTCGTTATAAAGATTGATCAAAATAGCCTTAAGGCGAAGCTTAATGTCAAATCACTATTTTGATTAATCTTTATAACGAATTGGTGCATATTATTTTATTTTTTTTATTTAATATTTGAAAACAATATTTTTTTACGTAGATAAGTATACAGGATATAAACAAGATATAAAACAATAGAAATTAAAGTAGCCTTTCCTCACCATAAAGAGACAATGCTCTTGTGTTTGGTGAGGGAATTCTAGTTCAATTATATATATTATGAATACAAAAAAAATATTCTTTAGATAAATTGAAGGTTTTCCTATCATTTCGCTTGAGTTATATACAAATAAAATAATAAATTACTCAATAAATAATATAAATGTAAACTACTAAAAAATATACTTTTTCAATAGAACTGCATGAACGCATAAAGTAAACAACTTTTCAAAAATACAGTATTATAGCTAAGATTATCTGTGACAGTTTCACTTGATTAACTTTTCTGCTTTCTTATAAAATTATTTACAAAATAAATAAAAACCATTTTTGTGCTTAAAATCGAACATTTTTCGACTCCGTTTGTCAAGCGATTTTAATGCCTATTACCTACAATATAAGGAATACCAAGAATATACACATGTTTGGCTTGTAGCTTCCTCTTAAGGCGTTCCTACTTCTCGTCGTTAGTTAAAATTTAAAGCATAGAATAAAGCAGAACAAAAGATGTGCCATAAAGGCGTGTTTCGTGATCCAAAAGTGTGAAAATTATTCCCCTAAATTGTAAATACGGAAATTCGTTTCAGCATCATTATGAAAATTAAATTTCGATCAAATGGAATGGGGGTATAAGATGTCAGGCAATGTAAGAGACACAGAGATGCAGGAGCGCGTATACATAGTGTATTTTCATTGGCTCTCTCGGGGTCAGAACCAAAAGTTAAGTCTGTGACTACAGTAGGTTTCTTTCAAAACCATCAAAGGCGGTTCTAACCTTTGTTTTCTATTCAGTGATTGTCATTTTAGTAATGACCGGAAAGAAGGATAATGAAACAAGCGTCTTATGCACTTGGCAAAAAATATTTATAGACATCATTAGAAGATGATGATGACTGCATAAATTTGTTTAAAGTTTTTTTAAGAATTGAATTAACCTAGCAAAAACGCCAGTAATTTGGCATAATAATAGAATAATCGTTCGTAATGAATATTTTTTACCTTGAGTGATTGAGGTTTTGACCATGCGCTCGTAGGGTAAATGTAAAATGTTTAAGAGGTCATAAAATAAAATACCACTAACAATAAAATTGTCGTCATTAGATGGTAACAACACAAAACAAAAATCTGTCGAAAATGGCAATAATTACTCGAATGATCTTGGTTCTTTGGACCTTTGCCCAAGCTATACGTAAATTAATATAATGGTCGGCTCAACGTCCATGGGTCAGCCAAGGGTGCACTTGAACCCAGAATAATTATCATAACGTGAGGATGTTCTTGACCCATGATTTTGTGCGCATTGGACCTACAAGAATACAGACCAAGATGTCGGCTATTTTTGGACATTATCAAAGGGCGTCAAACCTATTAGACCCAAGCGCAGACTAATATAAGCACATTGATTCACTCAAAGTAAGTTGTAGGTAAGGTGCTATAGCCTATTCGACAAGCTATCTACTTTTTTAATCTAGATATTTTTTCGAGAAATTCAAAATCTTCTTTTATAAAATATTGCGAGCAGAACATATCTTGGTACTTTCAACCTTATCACAAGGAGCGCAATATTACCCACATTATCAATCCCGAACTGCAAGGTCATTTCCGAGTGTGCGTCGCATTGCCATTGTAACAAATACGTTTTAAATTTCATCACCGACTTTTCCGTACCTTTTCTTTTTTTCTTCTTACACCAGACCGAAAACCATAGCATGTCCCAAAAATAAATAAAAATAAATTTATTATATTAATTATTACGCGCTGTAGAAATCTCAAAATGGCAAGCAAAAAGTACGTCAATTGTAGTGCTTTCGATTTCGCAGTTTTAGTACTAAACTGTTACCCGCCGCGCAAGGTCGTGTAAATTACCTTAAAAAGGCGCCAAAATGCCCTCGTGTATAGTGTGAAGTATTTTAATGACTCGGAAAACACTAGTAAAAGTCAAGGAATAACAATTCATTTGTAAATACACGCAATTACTTATTATTATATTACAAATTTTTCCCGCCCAAAGTTTTTATGCCTAGAGTATATGTCTGTCAAATTATAGTCACCGGTATCGCTAAGTAAACTTCACTATTTAAAAGAGTCTAATCACTAAGTTCCATTTAGTATCAACAACAATCGCCGCTATTTTCAAACTGCCGTTGCTCTATTATGGCACGGCACTGAGTTGATCACTTGACACCTCAACTAATAAATTAATTTATAACATTTTTATATGTAAGTAGGTAGGATTTTCGACAAAAAAGATAAAATAAAGTGTTTGTGCAAAAAGCCCTTCGATATATAGTTGGCTTAATAGATTTAATCTTTTTTTATGTGGTCATGTTTTGCGCTAATTTATATCCGAGTTGTATGTCATATGTACTTTTGTAATTAAGGTAAGGGAATTTATCTATTTATTACTTCATTATTTCCCTTACGTATGAATAGTTAAAAATATATATATATAAATACAGTACATATTTATTATATATAACTGAATTGCCACAGTAACATTCTTTTGTATTTGTTAAGGCGATGCACTACGTCGTGTAATATTTTAAATTGAGTCGCTATCAATAACAACCCTTAAGTAGATGGCGATAAGGTTTAAATTCCCGCTTAACACCATCTGCCTGTTTTGATTTATGCAAGAAAAAAACATGGCCAAAAAGTGCCTTTTATTTTATTTTGTGGATGTTCAGGCATAAATATTAAATTTTTTTTCGATCATTTTATAAATAACTTAATTTGCCACATTATACAATAAAATCATAACCGAAAATGGGTTCATAAGTAGGAGATTTTGAACTTTAAAGCAGTTTTCATAGACCTTTACATTATTTTTTTCTGGGCTTATAAAAATATTTATCTAAAAAATACTCGATCATTTCAAAGACCAAGATGTATTCAACTCGCAATATTTAATTAAAGCATCTGAAACATTTCTAGGCGACCAAATTTTCAAACCAAAAACACTTGATTTTGCATTACTACGTATGGCATCACCTTAAGTGATAAATTATAAATGTCCACTGACTCGGTATAATTATTTCCCTAGACAAGTATTCTGGGCAATGAGGAATACATATGGTAGTTAGTACCAGAATTTCCGGAGTGAAAAAAATCCTGACTTCAAGTATTACGTAGTGGAATCCGAAAGCTTTTCAATGTGAGCAATTCTGGAGATCAAATGCATCATTTAGAATTTTATATACAAATACCAAGAATGGGTTGTTTCTCAGAATTTGAACAATTCATCAAATTTCAAAGTTGATTTTCTAGTTCCGTGAAGGTTTTATTCAAGTTCTGTTATTATAACCGTATTGGCCAGTTATTTCAAAAAACAGAAATAATAACAGAAATTGAATAGAACCTTTACGTAACTTGAAAATCAGCTTTGAAATTTGATGAATTGTTCAAATTCTGTGAAACAACTCGTCTTAAGTCAATGGAAATCCTTTTATCAGACAATTTAAACATTTTCATTTCATTTAAGAATGTAGTAGTTCAGAAAAATCGCTGGAATACATCGGATATAACGCAATTGCGAATTCGTCATAAAGTTTGTGATTTTAGCTAGATACGGTTAATGCACAAAACGCGACAATTTCTTTACGATACATATGTATTATCATTCCTTAACTTATTTTAGGTCAGCGAGAACAGCGAAGGCGAAGCAAGAGAGGTGCGTGAGAAAGTCTCACACTTAGTCAGTAGCTAAATCACATCGTTTCTTTGCACTTTAGAACGACCGGTTTCACCGATGAAAATTGAGCGTACGCTAAGCTGAGTGAGAATTTAACCTCCGTGGAAAATATTATTGTTATTACTGGAAAAAAAATCGTGAAAATCAATAAAATCAATATTTAATTTATCTTCTCGGCTTTATAAACGGGGCTAATATGCGGTAAAAACTCATTAAGGGGGTATTTCACTATCTCTGATTATGTTCTGACTGAGCACTAATCCGCGGATTAGTCATTTTTTCGTTTTCACTATATCTGAATAACGCTAACGCTCGGATATAAGTTCGATTTGACTAATCAGTGCTCGAACTTCACGTTAGGCGCTATTCCTCGAATCAAAGATGGCGTCAAAACATTCCGAGTTTGACAGCTGAGAAATGAGTCGAATTTTGTTGAATGAATTTGAATGCTTGTATGATTCATCCTGAATTATTTGATTGTGTTCAAAATAAGAAACAATGTATTAATTCGACACGAATCTATCTAAAATGACCTGATAATCAACATAACATAACCAAAAAAATGCACACTTCGCGGTGTGCGGACTGTGACGCATGACAGCCGTGGCAGTAGATGGAGTAACTGAAAACATTTTGCGATGTTGCCAGACTATTTCGAGTGTTATCTATCCGGAAGCTCGAAACAATGGTGAAACGGTCGCCGTTGAATAACGAAGTTATTATGATCTTTAAAGCCAGCCAACGGATAGCTAGTCAGATATTTAGCCCGACATAGTGAAATACCCCCTAAAGCCAATAATAATAATAATATGGGCGTTGATTATTTATCGTCGTAGGTAATGGACGTTGCGGAAAATGATTTTATGTTTCTAAGAAGCAAAAGCACCAATGACATATGCAGGACGCATCGCATCCAGAGATGACGCAACACAAAACAGATGCATTGCTTGCATGCAGCTGGTTTCAAGCTTTTATTCGACACACGAAAAATCCAAAATTCAAAAAAAAGGCAGGTAGATATACAGAAAATAGGGACGCGCCTAATATACACATTTATTTTATTTTATTTTATAAACATTTCACAGATGTTATATAGTAATGAGAAGTAAGTATTTGTTTATCGAAATTGATTTAATACATTTTAATTGTAATTTCGTTAAAATTAAAACAGATTGCTCAATTGGCTTAAGGTTAGTGTTTTCATCTCGTATTTAAACCAAAATATCAACTTATAATTTGTTAGATTGGGTTTAATTAAAAAAAAAAACATTTTAATATTATTATTATGTCTAAACATGGCGTGAAGAAAAGAAGTCAAATTATCCGGGTTTTTACGAAATAAAATGCATTATTTTCCGTTTCTCGAATCTGAAATACTTACTATTCCTTATTATCTAACTGATACAATTTTTTTATAAAATAAAATATTCGTAAAGAGTATCCCGGTTTTCTATGTATTTACCAAAAGGAATAAATTGTAAACACTAACATTCTATTCAATTATTAACGGCCGTTGTTCCCAATCCTTCTGATCAACTGCTGAGCCGAAATTTTGGCTCAACACTGCTCAAACGCACGGAAACCAACAGAAAGGTGACAACTGAGCGATCAACCAATTTAAGGAAGCCAATCTACAGGATTTAACTTTCCTCAGTTAATGACTAGTTATAAAAAGTGTCGACAGAGTTGAAAATATTCGCGATAACCAAGGCACGGTGGCATTAAAGCCAAGCTAACACTTTAATTTAAGATATTTCATACGCTTGTTTAAAAAAATATTAATTATCGGTTAATGTATTACAGTATTTAAAAAAATATATGCATTGCTACTAAATAACATTATTAATACTTCAATGTTAATTTAGCATTGAAAGATTTTACTTAGATGTAATTTTATTGTCTATGAAAGTGGATGTGGCCACTTAAGATAATCACCAGTAAAGATGTTTGGAAACAGACGAATCGAACGTTACTGAACAAATCACTTGGCTGATAACGGCCGTAAGTATTTACAAAATGTGGATTTACTTTGCACTGATGTCCTCAATAGGGATTTATTATTATGATGTAGACGCCAGTGATTGCAAAGTTATCCGTGTCGAGCTTCAAACCGTTCGGCGTTTGACATTGACACGTTATTGGAATCTGTGCACAGAAGAACATTATTGGGTGTGTCTTTGGCAGTTTGTTCAACTAACGCCCCCATCGCTTCGTCGCTAGCGGGAAAGCGATATGAGCCATGAGTCAATGCTTCCACTATACAGGGACAACGTGCCACTTCTGAAGTTGCGTGACTTTTGCAGTGCCACCGGGAGTGTCGAACATCTAGAACAGGGGTCGGCAGCCTTTCAAGTAAGAAAAGCCAAATTGTGAAAGAAATAAGAAGGGAAGAAACCGAATAATAGAATAACTCCAAATATGGTTTTTAAACCACCATTTTTGTTATTAATGTCGATCGGTTTCGGAACCAAATATAGATGTTGAAACAAAGTTATATCGGTTCCAATGGATTGCTACAAAGTAGCTACGTTCGATAGTAAATAACTTTTATATTATCATTCTATTGAATGAGTGTCGTTATGAGTTCTGTATAAAATAAAGAGCTAGAATATCTTTAAAAGTCTAGCTCTGAAAGAGCTGAGTTGGCAACACTGAGCTGTTCGAGTCGGTTCACTCAAGTTCGTTCGGTGGCTCCATCTCGTAAAGCTTGTTGAGAGGAGGTATTTTATTGGGTTTGATGTCTGAATAACCGCAAATGCTTATGTAAAGAGCCACAGCCTACCGACCCCTGGTCTAAAAGGGTCAAGAAAGAGCGACGTGTCAATTCTGTGACTGTAACTTAGTGCTGGGCACAATGGAGATATCCATATGGAGATAAATGAACCATCGATTTTTTTAATATTTTATTGCAACAACATTTTTTTTTAAATTAAGGAAACTTAATTCCAAAGATATGAGAATAACATAATTTCAAAAAGGTTGGTAACATAATTTCAAAAAGAAGAATGAATTGGTAACATAATTTCAATAAGAATAATGAATAGTAACATAATTTCAATAAGAAGAATGAATTGGTAACATTATATCAATAAGAAGAAACAATTGGTAACATAATTTCAATAAGAAGAAACAATTGGTAACATAATTTCAATAAGAAGAAACAATTGGTAACATAATTTCAATAAGAAGAAACAATTGGTAACATAATTTCATATTTAAAATCGTAATGTCCAATGTGGTCAATAGTAAGATAGCGTTCTTCACAGCCATTCTCTTCTTCACCTATCCACAATAATTATTAATATCCTTCCACCTCACAACATTCAATGCGGGTCTATGAAGTTACCATAAAGCTTCTGACAATTTGCAATATACATATCTGAAGTAAACTGTCATAAAATATTTTTGCAATTTGATTCCAGATAAATTCTCTGTTTTTGAACGTATTTCAAAATAAAATACTGTTCTTAAAATACACGAAAGACTATTTCAGATTTTTGTTTTACAAATCGACATATTAAAAATATTAACATTTTGAACGCAAACAAAGATAAAGTTTTTAAAGACGCTTACCGATGGTTTTTATCGCGTAAACTGTAATTGCTACTTTACACGAAACTAAAAAAAGCATTTTATAATGCATTTGTGTTATAAAAATTTGCAAGCCTTGAAAAATATTTTTCAAGTGCTAAGGACGGGATGTTTCACAGAATTTGGACAATTCATCAAATTTCAAAGTTGATTTTCAAGATATGTGAAGGAAAAACAAACCGTCCGTAGGACGGGTTGTTTTGGAGAATTTGAACAATTCATCAAATTTCAACGTTCATTTCCAAGTTGTGCGAACGATTTTATTAAGTTCTATTTTTATTTCAGTTCTTTCAAGCAACTATTCTATAACGATTTATTAACAAAACTTGAAAAGGACTTTCACAGAACCCGAAAATAATCGTTGAAATTTGATGAATTGTTCAAATTCTCCAAAACAACGCGTCCTAAATTTTGTTTCAAAATTATTTAAAGTTTTAGAAGCGTTAATGTTTTTTTAATGCAAACTTAAAGCTAGGTATTCTCTCTTTCTAGCACTGTTTAAATCATATTTCTCACCGTAATTTAAAAAGGGATTTCAGGCTGAAAGTTTCTACGGCTGTTTGATGTCTGTGAAGAATATCTCCCAAAATAACCAGGGGTTAAGAACAAAGGGTTACGTTGGTATCATGTTAACAATGTTACTATTTTAAACCATAACGATTTTTCACTGTTGGTTGTAAAATGGTGCAACTTTGAAAAATTGAAATTGCCAAAAGAAAGAAAAACTTCAACTTCCGGCCGTAACCTACAGATCCACATTCACTGCACGCCACTGGTAGTTGGTGGTAATATAAATTATACAAAATTTGTGTTTCAAATTCACCACCGCACCGGTAACATTAAATTTATGGGGTCGTGTTTGTTTGACGCTAATAATGCCCGTTACAAATCCAGGCAATTGGGTCAATAAGCCGTATGAATTATGATTATTGAAGGCAGGTTAAATGTAACCTGCACTTAAAGTGAAACATCAAACTCAACAATTGTGAAGTGATTTACAATTAGTTTTAGAATTATTGTTGAACAAACTGCACAAATATGTCAGAACCGTGCGAATACTGTAGATAAAAAATCTATGCATGGTGTCCCAAAAGTCAACGTAAGCCTTTGGAGGTTTGATAAACTCATGACGGGATCAAAATAATATATGTACATTAAATTTACTTCAGTAAAAAGTCGCTAGTCTTTGAGATATTGCCACTGTTATAAACTTATTTTAGGTCAGCGGGGTAAGTCGACATTAGCTAATGAATATCATTAAAATTAATATACTTGCCCTAAAATGAAATCTGGGTATCATTTTGACGAGCTGGAAGCAAACCACGTGACCATATTTTTGGCACCAAGAGGGTTCGAAAATGCTTTGAATAATCTATGTCATCATTCGTACATTGACCACCGAAGATTGTACATTGAAATAACCAGACCATGGGCAGAAAAACAAGTATGCTAAAGTAAGGCAAATGTTTGCAGCGATCGCGAGGTCCGTTGTGGAACTTTTCTCCGCAGGATCTGATTATTCGTTGTTAAATGAATTGCCTGAAGCAGCGACTTTAAAATTGAGTGAGGTAGGTAAATTATAACACTTTTATAAAAGAGTCTATCCAAATAGTCTAACAAAATATTACATTCTGGAAACATGCCCGAACTTTTCTTTACCCGATTTGGGACATGTAGTTAAGTTTTACGCTGCCAGCAATTTGCGCGCCATTTTAAAAAATGAATTGCCTGGCGCAGCGACTTTAAAATTGAGTGAGGTGGGTAAATTATAACACTTTTTTAAAAGAGTCTATCCAAATAGTCTAACAAAATATTACATTCTGGAAACAAACCCGAACTTTTCTTTTCCCGATTTGGGATATCTGGTTAAGTTTTTACGCTGCCAGCAATTTGCGCGCCATTTTAAAAAATGACTAGTAATTCGTAAGCAGATTTTATTTTAAAAGATCAAATGGTGATATTACAATGCGAGTTGCCTGTACCTATACGACCTTCAAAACAAGAAAAAGATAACTGTCTACACGAGATTACGAAAACCCACCACAATCAACTTTTCCAAAGAATTTTGATACTTCTTGATGAAATTTTGCATATTGATAAAACTACTCGTACTAAAGGATGTACGGACGATGTAGTTTATATTCTTACTGAAAGCGCTGCAGTGGCGCGGTAGCCCAGATAGCATTCTACATGAATTATTAGTGCTCTTGCAGTTGGTTTGATTGTATTTGGATGTGAATAATATTAAATTTAGAACTTCGCGCTTTCTTTTAATGCCACGTGTTTCCAGGCACAGTGTAGCATCAGTCGATAGTAAGAGTAAATAATGTGACTTTCTCAACACCACGCATATATATGTGCCTCCATAGTGGGGCGCCCAACGCTACGAATTCTAGCGGTCAAGTACGACACATACGGGTGCGTCCTAGTCGCAGGGCACGTAAATTTCACGAGTTAGTAAAAAAAAATATATATAATTATTATTAAGTACAAACAGTTATTGGGTGTGTAACCGTTTCATAAATATGTTCCAAGTGACTTCAAACTTAAAATATTTTTATGAAAAATCGGAAGATAAGCTAGCCCACATAACGTAATCGGCGATTAGATAAACCTTAATGGTTTTATGAGCCGAGAATACGATGCGTCGGAATCGTTACCATTTCATTACTTGGGAGGGAACCATTTATTGGATAACTACGTTTGGTGACTTATACTCATTTTCCTTCTCTTACTGTTACGTGCAATTACTGTTTTGTAAAATATATATATGTATAGTTGATATTAAAGAAGTAATAAAATCCGAAAGATTGCAAAAGATATACAAATATTATAATGGTAAGCTATGGCAGTAAGGTTATAAACAAATCCCCATTATGGACAGTTTTAAAAAAGATTACCAACTTTCCGTGTTAACTAACCTAACGATATTTAAATTCTCTTACCCCGTCACAAAAACATGAAATTGTTGCTTGTGCAAAGATGGAGGACTCAGCTTGCATGGAACTGAATCCATGTTGCGCGGCGACTGGGTGCGAAAATCAGAAACTTTAGACAACTCGTCTACTATATCCATACATAAATATATTAAGAACAGTGTCTGTTGCGGCATAGATTTGTTTTTTTGTTATATAAATCTACAGTATTATTTTGAGATTAATGAAATATCGCGCTTTTGACCTTGTAAACAAGAGGAAGGTCAATGTCTACAAGAGATGTCGAAAAACCACTCCATTCCACTTCACTTCAGCTAGTTACTTAGGTAAATGTGTTAAACGTTAAAGTTTAGTGGCAGCCCTGTCGTACATGCGTGCGATTACCTGACCGCGTTTGTTCCAGTATACTTATATATAAGTCACGTTCTGTTAAGCATCGTTTGCTTGTGAAGATTATTTTTTTAGTGAAGACTTTTACGAGTGAAGATGTGACAAATGGCGTTACCTTATCGGGAGAAGACGGCAGGACACTTCATTAAACATATTTATATAGTAAAAACACGTGGGCATTGCATTCTGGGACGCACAACACTACTCCTACTTGTCAAATATTAGCTTTACTTTCCAAAATCGCTAAACGAGGATTCCTTATAAGGATTTCCTCCTTAACTAACTGTATTTTTGACTTTCGACACTTATCCAGTTTGGGAGCAAAGCCCTCATCTACGATCTATGTGACGGCGTAATTTATTTTAGAGATGAATTTTTTTCTATACCAGAAGATCAAATTAGTTGAAAACATAAAAAAAAACTCATCTTGTCCACCTACG
Source organism: Hesperophylax magnus (assembly GCA_026573805.1). NCBI lineage: Eukaryota > Metazoa > Arthropoda > Insecta > Trichoptera > Limnephilidae > Hesperophylax > Hesperophylax magnus. The sequence goes on along the minus strand of JAIUSX010000184.1, from coordinate 1,096,816 downwards.
CCCTGGATTCCCTGATGACGATGAGGTAGGTGCCTACCTACTTAGTTACAAGTTACAAGTCCACTATTCGAGATGCACTTATGAACAGAGATGACCATTTGGTTGCCAAGAAAATCGAATCCACGTCGTGTTTTGAGGCTAGACCGAACCTGTAAGGCATTGAAGTAACCTAACCTAACCAGTGGCGAATTACTAATTAATAATGGCGTTATCAGTCACGAAAGCCGCAATATGGCCTATAAAACCTTGTTAAGACAAAAGCACTAAGAAGTAATGCAAAATCATGTGTTAATTAAATACCGCGAGCAGAACACATCTATTATTGGTAAGTCTTTTATATTGCCCAGAAAAAGTATCAGGCCTATAAAAACTGATTTAAAGTTCAAAATCTCCTACTTACGAACCCCTTTTCAGTATATTTGTACCAGAAATAAAATAAAATAAAACACAATTTTTGGCGAAGATTTTTTTTCGCTTAAATCAAAACATGTGGCTCGTGTTAAGCCGGAATTCAAAGCTTGTCGCCATCTACATACGGATTTATTATTTATTATACTTGTACATAGGGTTGTCAGATGTCCGGTGTTGGACCGGACGGTACGGTTTTTTGAACGGCTGTCCGGTCTAGAAAATTTTGGAAAACCGGACAATACAATGTACGGTTTTTTGTAAATACGCGACATATATACCTCACTCACGAGATAATTTACAGAGCAAAAGCCGTGAGCGATTATGGCGGGTGGTAGCAAGACTTGCTCAAATCTGTTGAAAATGGTACAATATGTGTGCAGTGTTCCCGTCTCCAATGCCTTCGTAGAAAGAGTTTTTATTGTAAAGGGCAATTAAATGGACTGACGAAAGAAATCGACTAGGTGTGAGTACCGTAAAAAGCGAATTATTTGTTTTCTTTAATTTAAATTTCAATTGCACTGAATTTAAAGATACAATTTCCGGCAATAAACGATTATTTAAAGCAGTAGAATCTAGTGCCAAAAATGTTAAAAAGTGATTTTTTGCTTACCAATAGTAATAATAAATATAAGTTTTAATTATTATTTTTTTAATGATAAACTAACGTTTATAAGACAAGGTTATATGAATAGCATAAAGGATAACAAATAATTATAAGCAATAATTAGTCAGAAGGCACGGGTTCAATTCCCGTTGGCGGCATTTATTTTTACTCGGGAGATATTTTCAATTTGTATTAGTATTTCGGATGACTAATTATTGCTTATAATTATTTGTTATAAGTTTTAATGTTTACTAAGGACGGGTTGTTTCGGAGAATTTGAACAATTCATCAAATTTCAACGTTCATTTTCAAGATCTGTGAAAGATTTTTTCAAGTTCTGTTTTTATTTCAGTTTTGTCAAGCAACTAGCCTACAATGATATAATAACAGAACTTGAATAGGACTTTCACAGAACCCGAAAATTAACGTTGAAATTTGATGAATTGTTCAAATTCTCCGAAACAACCCGTCCTAAGTGTTTCATTGTGTTCATCATCAGAAATTTTCGATTATTTTCTCTGTTTGTTTTGGTAAAAATCAAAGGGGTTTATGATTTTAAAGGACCCTTTGATTTTCGATTAACTGTACCAAAAAAAATCAAAGGGGGGACCCTTTGATAAAAATGTTCGTTTTTTTATCTTGACAATCTGGCATCCCTACTTGTACATAGCTGCCCGATTATAAATGTCACGCGACGTGGTGCATCGCCTTAACTTCAGAGGTTCACAACACGTTGGTTCAGGTGAACAGAGGGTATGGTCTATAATACCCTTGTATTTATATATAGAAGTTAAAAAAATAAAATGTTACCCCATGACTATCCTACAAGAAGCTACAATGATTTTAGGCTTCCCATGACAAATTTATCGGCAACACAAAACAATATTTATTATACAGGTTTCAAAATGTTCAATGAACTCCCTTTAAGTTTTTCGTGGGTTGTCTCAATGTTGTGAAGACTAAATACTAGTTTTACGTAGGTAATAGAATATTTTTATGGAAGTTATGGAATAGATTTACACTAGATATAAAATGTTAAATTTTATGACTAAATAAATATACTTATGAAATAAAATACTTACTTATAAAATGTATTCCTGTGATTTGAGACAGGCCCCGACACGAACACATAGTAGTCCAAGAATGTAGTCGTACGTGACGTCATCTTTCTAGTATCTTTTTCATTTTCATACAAGACGTGTGAGAAAGAAAGAGACGATCGTCAATGACGTACGTACGATCTCTCTGTGGGGATAGTAGACTATAGAAACACAAAGCTAGAAGATGTATCTTAGATTTTGAAAATATTTTATCACATATTGAAAATTGGGTCAAATCCCAGCGCTGAGAGGAATGGGAGAACGCATTCAGAATGAGGCAATTCAAAGTTCTCATAAACGGTCAGAACCTCAAAAGAATCAGGCAACTACTAAATATCTATAGGAATTCACTGAGGGAGCTATGACGATGACTACTAAGAGCACACTGCCAACTCCGAAGACACAGGAAGCTGTTGGAAGTGGTAAGCATCAATAAATGATGCAGAAAATGTCAACAGAATAAAGAATCTCAAATTCACCTAAGTGCCAATGTCCCACCTTGATAGGATGATTCCGGTAAAGAAACATCGTGTAACCAGGAGACAGCCGAATACCATCCTGGATAACTTTATTAAAAGGACTACTGTCTAAAACTATAAACCATGGGAGACAGCATACTTGTCTTGTGCCTTGGGTACAATTGATCACGAAAGTTTCAGAGCCTTGGTCTGTCGGTAGATCAGTAGGCACTCGCCACCTAAGCAATACGAACATCTACAATATATGGTATTGACGAGTGGGATAAAATTAGATTAGTAATTAGTAAAGCGGGAAATGTTCCTGCGCAGTAGGTGACTGACTGCTAGTCAGTAGTAGTATAGGTAACCGGGTAAAATTGACCCAGTAAGGCGATCTCTTTCACGAAGAGAAACTTGCCAGAGCGAGGAGTTTTCTATTCGGACGGATGAATACGAATACACAAAAGAACTGTTATAAATCATCGATTTCATTTGTTATGCAAACAAACATTGTTGCTCTTAGATTGCAAATATATTGTTCAATTATTATTGTAAACCTATACAATCACAGTTATATGGCGTAAATTTTAATTTTATATTTTTGACATACAATGCAAAATATAACACGTATGTATACATAAAATAGTAGTTATATAAAATGTTTAATTTTATAACTAAACAAAATATACAAAAAATACATACATAGGTTACTAATACCAAAGATAATAAGGTATACATACATAGGTTACTAATACAACGCAGAATAAATAATATTATGGAGTCCAGTTTTTCCTTTGATAGTAAAATGAATATTTCAAAGCTACATAACTCATGATGTTGCGAGCTGAAAATGGTTGTACTGACAAATACATTATACAGGCAGAAAATCAATTCAAAATTTTATAATGGCACAGCTCACCGATCGCGAATTATTTTGTGGAAAACGCAAAGGTCTGCAGAGTAGTTATTTCAGGTAATAACAAAATTATATGTTATATATTTACAGGTTATATTGAAAATAAGATTTTGAAAAAAATGTCCAAATAATTAAAAGAATCGAAAATACTACACAGAGCTAGTGCAAAAAACCACACTAGAACCTAGAACTATTTATTTTAATTGCACAAAACATGGCTCTTTATTCGATAAGTGTTTTGGGTTCAAAAATTAAATATCGGTAACCGAAAATCAACGCACAAAATTACCTTCCTAAATCGAGATGTAAAAAACCATGTTTTATTTTTTTAAGCAAAAAATAATCATTTATGCATTAACCTCATCGTTATATAATCATCCATGATTCTTAATGTTTGCATTGCATGTTCAAATAATTAGGGATATCACTATTTCAAGTTAGTAGGTAGCTAAAAGTTATTCATAATTAACCACAGTAAACGATAAAAAAAAAAAACATTTAAAATAGTTAGCGCTAAGTATGAGAACTACACACAGTATGTAGAAGTGGGTAAATTAGAACCAACAACCAACCACTATACCTACAGGGTGTATCGGCACGTACCCGACAAAATTTAACCAGCTATTCCTTAGCACATTTGGAGTAAAAAATGTTATGGTCACTTTGCGGTCCGGTAACATTTTTTTTTAATAAAAAATTTACTATTAATATTTTCACCACGTGTCACCAATGTTTTATCCTTTGTCAAAGTTTGAAAACCCATCTGGCAATATTTTGTTCGAGTTTCGTTGAATAATGTACGTACGTACCTACGTTGACGCGCTTTTACAATCACAACGAAATGGCACAGCACCATTCGTCTCATTTTTAACTATTATTATTTAGTGTGTACGAAAGAGCGAGGACACTTTTTGACGCACTTGCTAATAACAGCTGTTGAACGCGAGAAACAAGGCAAATGACAGTGACGGAGTGTGGACTTTTTATTTATTTTTTGTTTTTAATGGAAAAAAATGTTACCGGACAGCAGTGTCCATAACATTTTTTATTCCAAATGTGCTGAGGAATAGCTGGTTAAAGTTTGTCGGGTACTTGCCGATACACCCTGTATATATGTTTCCACAAAGTAAATCCATCTGTACCCACACTAAAACGATTACTTCTATATGTAGAAACAGTTCTACCTACATTCTCGGAATGTGTGCATTATACAAATATCCGAAGTTAAGCCAGGTTGATGATAAGATGGTATAGATCAGTGGTCCCCAACCCGTGATCCGAGGCCCTGTTTCGGGCCATAGATCAAATGGTAAGGACGCAAGAACCTGTTTAAAAATCAAAATTATGTTTATAAAAGTCGGTAACACTACGTTCGAAACAACAACTCTGCCGGTGTTCTGGATCAAAGTCATGACGGAATACCCTGAGATTGGCGACACAGCACTTAATATTGCCATTTCCTACGTCCACCTGTGTGAAGCGGGCTTTTCTGTAGTGACAAGCAACCAAAAGAAAACAACGGAATAAACTGAACATAAGCAACACACTTCAGGTGTCATTATCTCCCATTACCCTCAGATGGAACCATCTCGTTGCAGAGAAACAAGCTCATGGTTTTCATTGATTTAGCGTTCTCTAAATCTATGTATATTCATTGTTTGGTGTAACTGTATTTTATTTTGAAGGCTTATCAAACGTCGACCGGCCCGCGGCGAAAAAAAGGTTGGGGACCACTGGACTATAGATAAGGAAAAACTTTACTAGGTATTTTGGCGCCTCCAAGCATTTTTCTGATAATTTACGAGTAAGTAGGAAATTTAACAGAAAATTATCAGATTGTTACAAAATTTGCGATATATTTGCAAAAAAACGTCTACATATATTATGAAGCGTTATCTATGCGTACTTTTTACAAAAATCACCTGCGAAAAATGGTATTTTATTTATTTAGCAATAACATCTTAACGAAAATTCGCTAACAGATCAAAACAGTAACATGTAAAAAAAACGGCGAATTGTGAATTCGGCGGGGTTGACGTCACGCCGGTCGACTTTGGTGGCAGCCGTCTTACCAGACGTTGGCGTTTCCTATCATAATGACGTTGTACCCAGTTGGAACCTTTATTAGATCGTTTAAGAAATCAACAGTACGATAATCACAATGAGAAAAATAAACTTAAAATTTTCCACACATATTTAGTTTGCGCCCATTTTAAGTTTTACACCCATTCATAGCTTAAATTTTTAAGAAATGTAGCATTAATTATTAAAAAAATAGCTTTAATTTTGCGTTTTCATAGCGTTTATAGCTAAATAAGATAAAGTCAAGGAATGGGAGTCGGTAAGAGGGGAAAAACAATTAAATAAGCAAAATCACTTGAAACATGTTTATTGTATTATTGATTGAAACTCAACATGGCACATGTGTCTACAGTAGAGTGTGTCATTTTCGTTCCACGATTAGTCAATACAACATTATAGCGACTAAAAAATCTTTTTTACTATCGCTAAAAACACCATTTATCGCTTAAATTCGCGAAAATATGATTAATGCTGTGAATGGGTGTCTCTACCCAAAGGTTACTAGAAAACAATCGTGTATTCGGAAGAAATTTTTAATGTTTTTTTGTATGATGTGTCAGCCCATTTTGACGTTCATCATAATGGCAAAAACATATCGTATTATATGGAACCTCATCCCGGTCCTGATGAAGAGTAAATTTTTCTTTAAACTTTATTAATATGTTTTCAGACTAACAATTGATTACTGAGAGAGCCGAGCGCGGCATTAACCGGTGGGTTTTACCGTCGTTAGAACCGTTACAAATAAATATGACTTCCTACTTCTTTGCATGAGCACGCGCAAATTCTTAGAGGAGGTGGCCAAAAAGAAAGCTAAAATTAAGAACATTCATGTTTCAATGGACTGGGAAAGCGGCAAGAGTGGAACACGTTCCGTTAATATGAATATGCAATATGTAGATATATGATTAAAAGTCTAGCTGTAGGAAAATTCGTAAAAGGCACATAATACCTCTGTGTACTTCTCAATTTATTTTAAATTTTAATACCGCACAGGAGTCCCAACAGCTCCTAACCGTCTGACGCCAGTGAGATGACAAAGGAGTATGTATTTTTTACATTTGTTGAAATGTAAAAATAAAGAAATTTGTTGTATGTTGTGAGGCTCTGAAGATAGTGGAGAGGGGAAAGAGGTGAGGAACAGGAAGGTGGGGGGAGTATCTGGCTATTCAGATCTGGTCAAAGAACACGGCTAAAGCCATTTCAAGCAACGTTTAAATTCTAAATAGGGGGTCGTACGCCAGGGCGATACCGAAAGTATCGTCTATTCTGGATTATTTTAAATGTTTGAATTGTGAAATAAGATAAATTTAGTGTGAATAAAAAAAATGTATTTGTGGACTTTGGGATTTGAGCCCGCGACCTCCGTATTGCTTGTCGAGGGCCTTGCCCCTCGATCGCGGAAAACAAACAAGAAAAATATAAATTTCCGCTACCTAAACTCGAACCTTGCTAAGCACCGCACCGTGATACTTTCGCAAACCACTCAAATGAACAGAATTTGCAGAAAATAACGCACCAAAATACCGCTCAAAATTTACAGTAAATTTGGATTAAGTCGCTTATCGAGTTTTTCGCGTGGCGGTTGTGACAAGTACTCCATAATATCGGTAGGATATGACACATAATATTGACACTATCTATTTATCTATGGCGTTGGGAGAACCTTTTACGTCCGAAATGAACACCGCCCACAAGCGTTTTTTTTCAAATACACCGTTCAAATCGTTCACTTTCCCTCATACACAGAGCTGGCCCCTTTCTGGAGTAGGCAATTCATATGCAAAAATACGAGTGCCACTTATATTATACAAAGCAACTGAAATGTATATGTTTTTAGATACGGTATTTAATCAGGATAACCTTGTTTACGAATGCAGTATGTACCAGGGGCGTGCCGAAATATTTCATATAAAATCGTGAAAAATTTTGAAAACGCAAGCCAAAAATGTGTATATTCTGGGTATACCTTATATTTTAGGTAATAGGCATTAATATCGCTTGACAAACGGAGTCTAGAAACGTTCGATTTGAAACAAAAAACCGGTTTTTATTTAATTTTTAAATAATTTTATAAGAAAGCAAAAAAGTTAATCAAGTGAAACTGTCACAGATAATCTTAGCTATAATACTGTATTTTTTAAAAGTTGATTCCTATATGCGTTCATACATTTCTGTTGGAAAAAAAATTATTAGTAGCTTATATTTATATTTTTTTATTGATTAATTTATTTATTTTATTTGTATTCTACTCAAACGAAACGATAGGAAAACATTCAATTTATCTAAAGCATTTTTTTTTATATATTTATAATGTACACCAATTCGTTATAAAAATTAATCAAAATAGAGATTTGACATTAAACTTCGCCTTAAGATAATAATTACACATAACAAGAAAGGTTGAATTGTGCAAAAATACTGAGGACGGGTTGTTTCACAGAATATGAACAAATCATCAAATTTCAAAGTTCTGTGGAGGTTCTTTTCAAGTTCTAAGTTTCAAGTTCAAGTTCAAAATCACAATAGAACTTGAATGGAAGCTTCACAGAAAGCAAATCACCTTTGAAATTTGATGAATTGATAAAATTTCGTGAAACAACCCGTCCTTAGTCTATAATGCTGTATTTCCCGGAACGAAATTTGTAACTCAATGGACAAAATATAATATGATAATCAATGTTTTTTGTAACATATTATAATTTCAATTAAATAAATTCATCTAACTAGGAAAAAAATATTTTTTTCGCGCGCAACTTTCCTTAGTATCCTTAGCGACAACAAGAAGATTGGCGCGCGTATTAGTTAGTATCTTTTAAAATATAATAATTTCCTTCAGGGCCTATATCATCTTTGGGATGCTGGGTGGAGGGTCTTGGAGAGACACGTGTTGTTGGAGGGAGGAAACACAGAGGCCGGTAAATCTTTTCACAGTCGAGAACGAGTAGTAGAATAACCCAAAATGTTGGGCGTGCGTTCGGTGCGTTTTTCGGTGCATCGGTGCCGAAGAGGTCGATGACTCTAGTTCCTCGGAGAAGCTTCCATTAAAATACCGGTAGAACAAGAGCAGCCCGAAGCCTGAGTTGGAAATATTGCAAGAATTTATCAAACGGACCTCTCGTTTCTGCACAGAATCAAGTTTTTTTTCCCTCAATATCAAGCAATAGAAAACTTCTAATTAAATAACCTTATCAGTACGAATGGCTGAAATTCAAGACACATCAATTATACAAAAGGAATTATGTTGAAATCTTGTAATTCAATTATTAGTAATCTTAAAATAATCGATACTAACAGCACGCCCCTGTTTGTTTCATACACAATTAGTTAGAACAATAATAACGCCTAAGATGAAAGTTTGCTACCTATAAACATTCTGGTAAATTTCAATGCAAATAATGTGTGCGGATCTGGTGGGAGACGACACTCATCATTGTACCACTTTCCTCTGCTTCATTAGAACATGTCTACAGCTGGCGTCTTATTAAATGCCTAATAATGCGACACTCAGTTATTTTTATTCCCGCCAGCCAAACTTAATAAAAATATATTTATAATAAGGAAATTAAGTGAAAAGTGATTAAAATACACGTATTCGTTCATATAGATCAACAAAAGCTGATTCTGAATATGTAAGATTTATTACACGTAGAACTAATTAATCTTCATTTAAGAACGATTTAAACAGTAAGACACTCAAACGCCCTGTGATAGGTCGGCGGGTTCTACGTTCTGACGGCACTTAAACCACTACCTCACGGGTTAGTGTGCATTGAATGCAGACCATTTTGTGCCAAGTTGCGCAGCGTATACTCGCACACGGGTAACTACTGGGGTTTACAAAACATTTCAAAACAATTAAAGTTTTTTCGGAAACATGCAAGATATTTATTTTTGATACTTTCAGATTTCGATCGTTTTGGTAGGCTTTGAAAAATGCATATTTTGAAAATTATTTAGCTAAAAAATCTTCTCTTCCTGTAATCGATAAATCTTATTAATTTATTTTCCTTATTTGTTTCTTGTTATTTATAATATTTTATTACTCCCGTGCGACTTTTCCCTCAACAAACACAAGAGCCTTGTCTCTTTATGGCGACGAAAAGCTATAATTTTTTTTTTACTTCCATACGAATTTTCCCTCAACAAACACAAGAGCCTTATCTCTTTATGGTGAGGAAAAGTTATTATTATTTTTGTCTTTATAATACAATGTGTAACACACAAGTTTACAAGTTTATTAAAAGTTCTATTAAATTTGTTACATTTTATAATATTACTCTATTTGCTACGCAGTAGTATTTTTTTTAAGTAGTCTACGACTTCAGGTTTAGTATAGTAATAAAAAAACAATACAGGAATAGTGTAGAATAAATCAAAAGAATATAGGGAAATAAAATAATTTAAAAAAACAATAAGTAAGTAGTTAATTTACGCGTTAAGTTATATCTAGAGATTTAAAATAATTTATTGAATAGCTAACCACATAAGTAGAAAAAAATAGTTTTAAAAAAGAAAAGTTCAACATTTTTTTGTTTAAAAGTATCTGTAAATTCATTTAAATTTACGTTATGGGATGCATTATATTTTCAGTCGCCGAGCGATAACTCATTATAAGGTTTTTCTTAAATCTAATACTAGTATTTAATACCTTTCGTTAACAAAATGTTTTTCGAGAAGAACGAGATGTCCCTTCACTTACAATGGGATCCTATTGTATATTAAGGTACCAAGGAAAATATAATATAAAGGTGTATTTATTGTATTAGTTTAAAAATTTATGTATTTAATACCCTGTAGGTTATATTATAATATTGTTAAATAAAATGGTTTATTCTACGCTAAACAACTATTCATTAGTACCTAACCTTATTACATCAAAGTAATACATTATCGTAGATATTTCTTAGTTACACCTTTGTTCGCACGTAAAAATAAAAACATAATTGTTATTGGTATTAGTATTAGGTAGATGTATAATTGCGTGTGTTTTAAAAGATTCTATGCTGTAGGTGGTTCCATGATAACTCAACACAATGACAATTCAACACACTTTTAAAAAGTGATATAAAGTTATTAGAAACGATGAAAAATTTATTTTTTTAAACCTAACCTAACTTAAGCTAACCTGACCTACATAACCCAGTTAATAAAGTTTGTTTTTCATCACTCTTCATGACTTTATATAACTTTTTAAAGATGTGAGGAATTATCATTGTGATGATTTATCCGGTTACCGCTGTAGGTACATCTGATTTGTACATTTTTCCGTCCTACTCAAAAACGAATGGAACATTTTTAAGCCTTGTAATTTTTTTAATAACTTTCTGGTATGGATTTCTAGGTCAGCAAAAATATTTTCACTACAACAACTACTTACTGCAAACTTTTTTAAAGATTTTAATTTTTCTAAATTAGCACCAAACATCGGCACCAAAACACCGAGAGATGATGCTCATAGTTGCTAAATAGAAAAGGATAATTTTATAATACATAAATTCGTTCTTAAAGTACTATGGTCTGGGAAATGTGAATTTTATTAAACATTTAAAAAATTGCTTCACAGATTTTGCAACGGATTTGGAAATACGATAAATCACACAGGTGTATAGATTTTAGGCATGGTCGATTTACCAATATTAATAACAAGTGTTTGGTCTTTATTCTTTTAATTAAATGAAGAGAAGAATTAATAGTTCAGTAATTGGGGTAGGTTGTGAGACTGAGTGAGAGGGGGGGGGGATTGGAGACGAATTTTGGGAAGTATCTGACCAGGCAGACCTGGTCTGTAGCTATTGGCGCCATTACAATTTCAAGCAACGCAACGTGTTGATTCTGAATGGTTGTCTTTCATTAGGGCGATACTTAGACAGGGAAGACACAGAAAACCGATTTCAAAATTCCCAGTTAATTCGGGGTTTTCTAGGTCTGTGGCCACCCTGTAAGAATATCTGACACTCCTTAAATCCTTGGGGGCGATACCGGTTCTACTTAAGTACAGGTCATTGTCCTTAACCTTAAAATTAACGACTTTTTCGCTGTCATTCGAGAGAACTGGAATCGCAGTTAACGAGAATGTCATTAATTTAAGGTTAGTGACAATTCGTTACGCTTGAATAGAACCAAAATGGCCAACCAGGTGAAGTTTACAGAGGTAGGAATGGCGTTTTTTAAAGGAAAATAATTTGGAGTATGAGGTCTGCTACTAGGAAAAGGTAATAATAATATTGTGGTTTTCGCAAGTAAACCATACAAGATATATATGTATATCAAGGTGGGGTCCTATTCTAGGAAAAAATAGCGGTTAAATTCGTACAAGCTTATCGGGATAAGACGAACATGTTTTAGTCACCGGATTCAAAAACTTATTAAAACTTCGAATTAATCGAAATGAAAATTCGCAGACAGCCTGATACATTTATAGCCGTTCATTGATGACCATATTCTTATAAAGTTGTTAGATATGACAACCAAGATTCAATCGATTGAATTATAATCTAACGCTATAAACCGTAATCAATCAAAAATACAGCTCTGCCATACATTTCCACGTATACACTTCTAACATATTAACTAAAAACCTTACAAAGAACATATTTACATTTTCCTACCGAATAAAGATATACATTACCGGGTATTAAGCGAATAAAAATTATATTGATATTTATGGAAATCGATAAAAAATAAAAAATTTTAGGACAGTCGAACTGTAAATTCGATGTTTTACGATTTATAAATATGACTGAACTGAAATCTCGGATGTGGTTTTAATTTTACGAGAGTTTGGTGGCTAATATGGAGGGCTAATATTGATTTGATCACAACGGCCAGATTACCAATGAATCTTAACAGAATAATACAGAAAATTGTTCAGTTCGTGCTGAACGTAAATGTCAAATTTTGGTCCTGGAAAATATGTTAAAGTCACGGGACGCTCCTGCCGTCAGAGACCAAACACCACGAATACCTACCTTCATTTGTCATCAAAAGTAATAACATATATTATTATATTTTAAATTGATTAGTTACTTACTTGAATAACGATTAAATGGAGCGAATGCAGCGGGGGTACATCCATACACCCTGTGTGTGTTTGATACGACGAACTATTATTAAGATAGTACTAAGTATTAAGAATTATTTTTATTTGCCAAACACTACGAAAACGAAGTCATTTTATGTATGTTTTATAACATTTCAGATCATTGCAATTTCTCATCCCGACACAGTTTTTTAATTATAAATAATTTTTATGTTCAGCCAAAAATAAATAACTCAAATACAACAAATAACTCTTGTAGAGTTCATTTTGTTCGCATTTTTACATAGCCTCAAGTATTTATTTAAATTAGCCTCAGGTATATAATTTAAATTAACGAAAAAAAAATTGTGTTCATCGAGAGGAAAGCAATATTTTTTTAAAATTAATTCATGCAATACCTTAATGGAAAATGCACCAAAGCATGTTAATTGCAAATTTTCTTTTTTCTTTGAGTATGTATAAAATTAGACGTGCTAATAAGGTACGGAGATTAAATGAACATAAATCACAAATAATACATTATTCACATCGCATTCCTCATACCAATTAGGTATACATAATGTTTCGTTTTTAAAACGATTTCTTCTCGGTAAACAGAGCAAGAGTGCGCAAACAAGAGCGGTGCAATGATCTCAAAATATAATAAAAAATAACTTTTTTATAATTTTATAAATCGCAGCATTTTGTAAAAGGTTTCAATATATTGGTAATCCTAACTGACGATTGATGGAATAAATTTGTTTTACACATTAAAATTCTCAAAAAAGAACAATTTAATGATCGATTTATTTTAAGAAAATCGTTTTAAAATATGTATTTATGTCGAGACATATATTTTTTTAATTTTGTAAAAGATGAAAAAAATAATAAATAGACTAACGATTAACAGCACAGATTTTCATCAACACTTAAATTTACGGAAATACTCGAACTTGAAAAAGAACTGAAGGTTTCCTTTCAAATCGACACTTCGCACATCACTAATGACTCTCCGTGCGAAAACTCCTTTTTATACTACGCGAGTTTTCTCGAGCTGTGACGTAATTTTTTTTTAATAATCAATTATCAAAATTCGAATCATTATTTTATTGTTTTATGTGGTGACCACACAGCATCATTACATAAAAAATGCGTAATTAGGTACTTGGTATATCTACGTTAGAACTGTGTAACACTTGCAGACTGGCTTTTATAATTTTATTTAGGCTCTCGCGGGTTTTGAACGGCGACCCGTTCTGTCGCCAAGACGAATATATACTAACAGAGCGACTAACTTAGCATCGAGTGCCGGGTCTTTTCGGCCGAGGCAACGTAGTGGAGATAATCGTAGAGAGAGATAAGAGAAAGACAGAGAGAGCCTTGAGGATGTAACGGACACTGGAGGGAAACGCCGCGCATTTTATCATACCGGTATCAAGATCACAGACAGGGTTACGCAAAGTTGCGGTTAACAGAAAATAAATATTGAAAAAAAACACTTCAAAAACGGCACTGTTTATTACAATATATTGATTCAAAAAAACAGCACAAAATATTATTTACGATTCCATTTTTGTATGTCATAATAATGCACTAATAGCAATAGCGTAGGTAACGCAAAGAAAATGCCAAATCATTTTAAATATAACTTCGCGTGGCACACGAAACATAGTGAAATCATTATAAAATGATTATGTTTTTACACAATTAAGATAATTCCAAAATATACAAAAGAAGTAGATACGAATCATTTTTTGTAATTCACAAAATAGAAAAAACTTGAAAACGTCTTGTTATTGAAGTCAAAGAGCAGTATTTTATCATTAAATTTAACGTACTGTGTGCCTATTAAATACACATTTTTCTATTCTCTTCTGTTCTTTGACTCTTGACGTTACCCGACGTCAAGTTGACATTTGATTCACTTGGTGGCACCATCACTTCCTCGGGCGTTTTCTTCAGCCATTCACTTTCGCATCACATACCTTTTCTCCTGGTGCTGCTTTCCCCATTCATCCATATGTTCAAACCCTCTATAAGCGCCCCTTTCTTAATTATGCTCATTGCGCTTACTTCAGCTTTGGATTCTTTCCAGATCTCCACAATTCGTAACACGGTGATAACATAGTTTTACGTACTCCAGGCATCTCATTTATGCAGACTTACATCTTTCCTCCGTCAATTCTATGTCAAGGTTGGTAACAGCACTCCATTGTGGACTGAAAGCCTCGCTTCTTTGGACAACTTTTTTTACCAGCGACTACCGCGTTTAATCCTCTATTAATGGGATTTCCAGGATTCGCCCATTTTTTCAATGTCCAGTACCATTTCTCATGCCAATACCAATATTTTTTGAAATTCTCCAAATACTCATTCATTTTCTCGAGGTATTTATTGTTTACAACATGCACAGCATATTCGTAGTTTCTTTTTCAAATGACATGAGTTGGAACTTGCTTACAACTATCATAACCTATTTTCTGCATACGTACTTCGTTCATTCTTGACACGAGAGTGTGCGGTAGTAGATGTTCAATGTTAGAAATAAGCACCAGTATATATATTTCTAGCTGATGTGTGCCCCGTTGCTGGCTTTTATCCCGAGGAGATAGACATATACCACCGCGGACTTTTCTGTAGGCCTTTTCAAGGTCTACAATTCCGTACTACATTATTTTGATGTGACTCATAAGGTGTAGCCAGCATTAGCAAAGCTCCCGAAAAAAATGGTTACGACTTTATTAGAAAACATCGACTCTTCTCTACTTTCCATAAATATAATATGCATGTATTATATACATAAACCTTACGGAAGAAATTCTCTAGATGATTATATTAATTAGATTATTTTTTATTACATTGAGTATTAATTTGATTTTACGCCCAGCTGGACTTATTTACATTACATTATTTACATTTACATTTTAATCCAATCTTGACTGCATTTCGTTTGGTTAATTTTGTACCCACGTTTTGTATAGTTTGGTTCGAAAATGTTGAACACTAAAGCTGGAGATAGTGCCACGAGTACCGTCGGTCGACCGACGACGTAGCGCTGACGAGCTGGACCGATGGTCCTCGTACGCAAGACGTGGCGAATCGCGTGGCACTTCAGCTCTTCATTCATTCTCCTACATATTACTGCAAGCGACCTACGAACTTGTCATACTATTTCCAACCTTAAGCGTAAATAGTACACTTATTTTTTCACCGCACATTTTTTTGATTGAAATGAAGACAATGTTAGTAGTTCTTATTCGAAGTATGATACAGTTAAAAGTGACCGAGGGGAATAGGGTCCCATTAGCTCAGTCGGTAGAGCACTGTCCCGGAAAGACAAGGGTCCAGGGTTCGAGTCCTAAATGTGACCGTTTCCTTTTCTGATTTTTCTGTTTCAGATTTTCGTTTAGAAATCACTAATATTGTCTTCAATATTTAAATATTACAATTTGAGGTTTTACTCAATAAAGTTATTCCGAAAAATAAATATAAAATATATATTTTTCAAGTAAAAGTATTCAATAACCTGGCTTAGGGCAACCCTGCGCACTTGCCCTAGTCAGCGGGCCGTTTGTCAAGACCTATATTCGAACCAAAGAAACCTGTCCGATACTTGTTAGAAAGCAAAATGAAGGCGCCGAGTAAAAATTGATAATTCATTCATAGGCCGTCAGAAAGATGAATATTTGAAATACTACAAAAATAATCACGGGATTTAACTAGACTTGCACAGTTACACTTTTAAAAATGGTAAAAGTAAGACATGTACACACATTTCAAATATAGAATAAAAACATTTTTTTGTTAAAATATATCTTTTTTTAAATTTTTTTTAAGACAGCATTTATTTTTGGCTTTTAAAAATATTTCATAAATACTTTCAGCTTCATAAATCGTACAATCATAACATCCCGTGATTTTTCACTAGTGGTGTAATAAAAGCAACGGAAACATTAGAATCGAAACTGAATCTCATGAGGCAGAGACGTATTTGTATAGAATAAAAAAACATAAAACGTAATCCAATAATTATAGCGGGATTCGAACCCGCCAACTTCTTGACCATTTCGCTGGCCAAGCTACGATTTATTTTTTAAATGTAAGGGAGAAGATAAATTATTTTACATAAAATGAAATAAAAAAAATATCGTAACCGATCAGTTTTTAAATACATGTATTTAATTTTCGATTTTGTTCTATTAATTGAATGAATAAAAGAATGAATGAAATTGAATCTTTTAAGTGGAAATCAACCCCTTCTCGACATCCGATCGAGCCGAAACTCAGGAGATACACTTATTGTCGCTTACAATGCATTTTATTGCACGGAAAAAAAATAGCATGGCTGATTTATTAAAATCCTGTTAAAAACCTGATGGCAAGCAATTTCCTAATAAAATATTGGTCCATTCAGAATATATCCGAACACGCGTTTTCCTGATAAATATATTGACGAAATGCGACAATATTAGTTTTACTGGTAGTTTGTTAGGAAATCTGTCAATTAATTCGTTAAAGGCCTACAGTCCCGTTTATAACAAAAATACAAATAATTTGACCAGATTCTTAATAAAGTTGCAATATTTTTTTTAAGTAATTTTTTTCCGAGTGGCACTCATGCATACCGACGCATTTTTCTGAAATTGGATGATATTATATTTAAAAATGTACAGCATTTAATGTACGAAACAAGTGTCGGTACTATCTAATTAGGATTTGGCTTGGGTGTTGGCTCTTCGAAGGTTCAATACTCAGCCAAAATATACATGTATTATTCAAGTTTTCAAGATATTTTAAAAGTTCACAACAGTATGAGAGCCAGTCCCTGGGGAGGAAGGTTTAATTCTAAATCAAACAAAAAAAACTCTTTTAAATTGTCTACTAGACGGCCCAAGAGATGGCGCAACTAGGTCCAAAATTGAAAACATTTAGATATATTATAGTAAATAAACTTTGTTTTAACTGGTTGATTGTTTTCCTACTATATGACTATATCGTGAAGACGAAAGGTTATCGCGGAAGTTGGTTATCGTTATTATCATTGTGATCTTTTTACAATGAATAATGCAATATATCCTTCCAGTTTCCAGCAGACCGGTTTGTAAACGAGCAAACAAGTGCATTGGGTTCACCATCAAATGTCACCGATTCAAAGTTCAGCCAGATGCCATCCTTCATTGCACAAGCAATTTTCACAAGTTCCTCAAGGATCTGTTTTGGGACAGCTCCTATTTATTTTATATATTAATGATGTAGTGAATTGCCTAAAGTACTGTTCCATCAAACTTTTTGCAGATGACACACTTTTATATACTATAGAAAATATTTTTTTTTTTTTTAAAAAAGACAAACATTCCCGGGTTACGAATAACCTGACAATATTTGAATATCTCCTACTACCACCATTGGAGATACATATATACAAAATGAACTTAATGAATTATCTAAGTGGTAAAACATAAATAAATTGAAATTAAATGTAACTAAAAGTTAAAAAAAAACTAAACGAACATACTGTCCTAAATATAGACAGTCAAAATATTAAGGAAGTAAAAGAAGTTAAATACTTGGGAATCACAATCGACAACAAGTTAAAATTTAACTCTAACATTGAAATTTTAAATAAAAAAATTGCCATAAAGGATAGAGGGAAAATTGGACATTAAAACAAGGATATTGGTCTACGATACCGCTGTAGCATCCCATCTGAATTACTGCACAAGTGTAATATTTCTGAGTGACAAAACCCAAATTAAGAGAATGGAAATAATTCAGAACAGAGGCATGAGGTCAATACTGTGTTTTAGCAAGTACGCCAGGATAAAAACCATGCAAAGCCAACTCAATATCTTAAATGTGTGGCAACGATTAGTTTAAATACTTAAAAAATACGTACCTTAGTGTTAAGTTAAAAAATAAAATGTTACCAGATTATATGTTAAAGAATGTTAGAATTAATAGTACAGTTCATTTATATCCTACGAGAAACTGCAACGATTTTAGGCTTCCTAAAACAAAATTTATCGGGAACACAAAACAATATTTATTATAAAGGTTTTAAAATGTTCAATGAACTCCCTAAAGTAAGCTAAAAGTTTTTCGTGGACTATGTCTCAATGTTGTGAAGTCAAAATTTTAGTATGTAAGTAGTAAATAATATTATAGTAGTCCTAGAAAAGAATATATTAGATATAAGATGTAAAATTTTATAACTAAATAAAGTATACTTAAAAAAAGCACCATTTTCAACCTTATAGTAATCACGTTAGTCGTAACCAGGAAATGTTTGTCAATCATCAGAGGAACGGCTGCGCGGCCCTTTTCATACAAATCTAAAATTTGGAGTATTATTATTATTGATAGACTTAAGATTTTCGTAGGAATACATTATGATAATTGAAAATCTGAAATTAAACATTTTAAATCTCACAAAACTTATAGAATTTGGGGAAACTGGAAAAGCGTGACTCGGTACGTTCAGCTTGAAATTCGGCGAGTCCAAAATTCACTGAGAAAAACCGTGGGTCGGCTTGGGCATATTTAGCAAATACCCGAGCCAATGGTTCGCCGGCTCTGGGTGTGTGTGCAATCCCCGATCCAATATCCTAAGTTGAAATGACACTAAACTGCGCTATATAAATAAATGCCATGTTATTATTATTATTTATTTATGCAAAATCAGTTCATTATTTCAGCGGTAATTATTATTGTTAAGGTCGTAAGTACGACCTCTTCAAGAGGACGTAATTTTGTTCTGGACGGTAGAAAAATATATACATATTTCATGTACTTATCTATATTATTTCATATTACTACTAATTTTAAATAAACCCTTCGCAAATATTTAATACTTGTGAAAAAATAACCCATTTTTTTACCCATAATGATTTTAATCGATGGTGACATGATGATGGCGATCAAAATGGCCAGGCTCGGCGAGGCTCGGCTCGGTTGTCTGCGTTCCCCTATTTTGGACTATGTTCAAAAAGATTCAGCCAAACGGCTCTGTCGTGTGTCGTCATCTTAAAGTTGTTCAACATAATCTTGCCAGCAATATATATTAATAAAGCTACAAGTGTTTGTAGTTTTATTAATACTAAATCTCTATTTAGACTCGATATCCAAATTAAAGAAATGAGTGGAGACTGTAATGAAAATATTTCTAAGGATTTCAGATCATAAAGATAAATTACCTACAAAGAGTGTAAAGATAATCCCAAAATATGGCATTTATGAAAATTTGTTAATGATTGGAATTTAAAGTGCACCTACTACGTTTAATCAAATTGTATATTACGATAAACACAAATATTTTTAATATTTTAAAAATATATCGGTTCTAGAACAAAAAAATATCATGTCATCAAATAACCCAGCCTGACATTAAATTTAATATAGCAATTTTTAAACGAATCCCAAAAAATATTGTTTTTGAAAGCGGAAGGACTCTTTCAGGTTTTAATATTAAAAACAAACATTTGCAATTTAAAAAAAAAATTGAACGAAAACATAGCATAAGTTTAAAAAATTGCTTTTCGATAGTTTTTATTAAGACTATATTATATTGTCCTCCACTAGCGCCTTACCAATAAACATATTTTCATTTTACACATCTCATAAACATGGAAATAGTTGTTTATCAGTTGTGTAAAATTTAAAACGCGCTCATTGGTAAGGAGGTATGAGTTCACAGTAAAATGATTCATTACAAATTGATTCAGCACAATAATAGTTGATTTTTTCTTTTAATTTTTCTTTTTTTTTCAGGTTTTATGGTTTCCTTCAATACGAAAAACGACAAGAAGCTATAATCAATATCCTAAATTTCTTTAAAATATTTTATTTTTATTTTAACTAATTCTTTATTTTTTCGCCTAGTTCACCATTCTGAATAAACGCGTTAATTGACATAGCTTTTATCTATGTATATATGTCAGATCTGATCAACCAGGTGCCACCACAAAATGGATTGAAACGGGTGTAAAACTTCAAGAGCGTTAAAAGCATGTGTTTATTGTAAAGTTCACACAAAAGCCCCAACTGCCGAATACAGTGGTATTATATCACTAACTACTATAAATAGCACTGGAGAAATAAACCGATAGAAGTATATTGTGGGCGTGTATGTGTGCCAGAAGTAAGCTAAATTTTAAAACTTTGGATGAAATTAATCAAACATTTTCTAATATCGTCCATCTTGTATCGTCCGATGCCTGGTAGTCGAAAGTTCCTGTATAAATATTTATGACATGCGAGCATTCTTTCTATTCGTCTTAGATCACACTTCTAGAGATTTTCTTCTCGAATGGGGAAGGAGTGTAAGAAACTGGCTATCCATATCTAGTAACCATGACTAAATACAATATATAGTACATCAATGCTAGTAACTGATTCCACCAACACCATTATACTTATCAAGGTATAAAATTGTTTAATGCCCTCCCGGATAAAATTAAATATGAAAAAAATTACAAAACTTTCAAATCACAAATCAAACAACTTTTAGATAAACCCAACGGTAATCACAAGTTTTAATTTAATTGGATACATTTTTCAAATAATTGGTTATATGAACTCATTTGTAATTTTTATTGATCAAATTTTCCTAAATTCACGTTATGAATTTAGGAAAATTGATTAATGATTAATAAAAAAATATATATAAAAAAAAAAAAAAAACTACTTACATAATTTTTTTTACATATCCTCTAAAGTTATATTATGCGCTTCCTAATATGCGTTTATTGTTGTTGCATTTTATTAAGTAAGTACCCATTTCATACAAGATTGCCAGCTCGGTCTTTGAACAATTTACAACTAGTACTGTACCTACCTTCTATTATTTCGTACCTAATAAGTACATTTTTATTTTTATATCTTATTTTTTCTAAGTTTAATAACTATTATATTATTTAAGTTATATTTTTTAGTTTGTAATTAAATTTCTTATTTTCTTAATTATATTGCGTTATCAAATTAATCATCTAGTTTTATAACTATTTGTTTACAAAGCACTCTTTTCAGTGTGAAATGCCTAAAACAAAAAAAAAAAACTATTTGTTAATTTTTAGCTTCATCAACTAGTGAATTTTTACAACCTATAAACCATAATGACTCCCAACACTCCCCAACTCAAACACGAGAAATAATTTCTCAATTGAGTTGGGCAGTTTTCGTTAAAAAAATTCTAATTTTTTCGCAATCAGCCTCGAAATATCTACATTTATAAATTATTGTAATGTGTTTGTATATTCAATAAAAAAAAATAAAAAAAAAAACCGCTTGATACCCCGACACTTGATCCCCGGTAGAGTTGACCCCCGGATTATTGATCCCTTTGCCAGTTGATCCTTCGGACACTTGATCCCCCAAACGGTTATTTCTGAGGACACTTGTTATGTATATGTAGGTAGTTATGGCGTATTTACACTAATCCGACTGCACATACAAGTATGTCGTATTTTGTTATCGCCGGTACATCCTCACTGCAGACTCCTTCAGCGACACGGCATTATTTTGATTTTCGCTCAAGACGCAAGTAGATATAAGTTCATAATACTGTTATAGTTATACGGCAGTGTATCCTCTCTGCATTCTTACGTTATGAGGGAGAAAGTACAACACAAATAATCCTTTGTGGGGTCAACTATCCGGGGTAATAAATTATTATAAGCAATAATTAATCGCCTGTAATATCAATAGTAATTGAAAATATCTCCCGAGTAAAAATAACTTCCCGTCGGCTGCATCGGTATTGATATTACAGGCGACTAATTATTGCTTATAATAATTTATTTCCCTTTGTGCTATGCATAAAAACCTTGTCTTATAAACGTTAGTTTATCATTAAAAAAATAACCATCCGGGGGATCAACTGTCTGGGTGATAAACAACTGTCGGGGAGTCGAGTGTCGATTCACACTTTTTATCAACGATTATCTTCCCCCGTTCCGTTTGTCTTCACCATTCCCTAGCCTACCTTATACTTACAAGTACTTACAACTTACTTACTCCCCGACATTAGAACAGTGCAGTGGATCCACTAGATCTATTTTTGGAGACTAGTTTGTAGTCACATTAAATAAAAAAAGCACGCCCATGTAAATTTATTTGGAACGCCTTGAAACCAATAAAAAATAGTCAATGTCCATAAAATATCCATAAATTAGTAATAGTATTAAGAAGTTTTAAAATATTAAGGTAAGTACTTGCAACAAGGAGTAATTACCTTAGCACAGGTGGAATGTGTCGTTTGCGGCCATGATCTCGTAAAATGGCATACAATTTAATCTGACTACTAATTATTGACTGTGCGTGTTGAAAGTGTTACTAAAATTGCGGGAAAGAAACATAAAGAGGACAAAGGGTCAAGGTAACAGCGTCATCAAAGGTATCATCGACTGTCTGCAGACCATAGATAATAGAAACTATGAAGATGTGCAATGAACCATTACAAATATGAAACCACGCGCGCAATAGCCGCACTGGGAACAATTTATCGGATAATCAACGTCTCTTTCATAGGTCGCCCCAAGTGGTACGCTACGTTTGGTGCAGAGGTGCCCGGGTTCATGTGGTGAGGTTTGTCCAGGTCTTGACGGCGGATGCATCTGCCCACCAACTGCGTGACAAGAGATGCAATAGATCCTTCCAGTTTCCAGCAGACCGGTTTGTAAACGAGCAAACAAGTGCATTGGGTTCACCATCAAATGTCACCGATTCAAAGTTCCGCCAGATGCCATCCTTCATTGCACAAGCAATTTTCACAAGTTCCTCAAGGATCTGTTTTGGGACAGCTCCAATTTATTTTATATATTAATGATGTAGTGTAGAACAATTTATCGGATAATCAACGTCTCTTTCATAGGTCGCCCCAAATGGTACGCTACGTCTGGTGCAGATGTGCCTTTAGGCACTTCACTACATCATTAATATATAAAATAAATAGGAGTTGTCCCAAAACAGATCCTTGAGGAACTTGTGAAAATTGCTTGTGCAATGAAGGATGGCATCTGGCGGAACTTTGAATCGGTGTTCCCAGTGCGGCTATTACGCGCGCGGTTTCATATTTGTAATGGTTCATTGCACATCTTCATAGTTTCTATTATCATCCATCTTAATTCGACCCATTGCTCTGCACTGCATATTTTGGTGCAAGCATTCCTTCATTTTTTGTGAACCTAGTATCGTGTTCATGTTCCACTTTCCTCTTATATTCGGAGTCAGATATACGCTGAATCAATATTTTGTGCCATAATAAGGCCTTTACCGGCAAGACAGTCAAGTTCCGATACAACAATGATATGTTTCGCCTCTGTGAAAATATTTGTTTTGGAACTAGTAATTTAATCATAGAATTTTTTACTAATTGTAGGTAAAATTGGGTTGTTGGTTGTACCCGATTATATTCTTCCAATTTTATAATAACCTACCTGTTTTTAAATAACGTTCAGCACCTGATAATTATATTACCATGTTAAATTTCTTTCAACGACACTATTTTGGATAGCGTCAGTTGGATTTCGTTTCGAAGTTTTGTTAAATTTATCTCCCTATTTTGATTCCGATATTGATTCGAAATCATTTTCGTATAACATGATCAATAACGGACATGACCTCACGCCAGTGCACGAATCTTTTGTATTAAAACCTCGACTTTAATTCACAGATTACATTATTTGTAATTGGTGAAATAATATCTGCACATCAATTAAAGAAATGTTATTTTAAAATATTACGGTCAAGGACTGATACAGCCAATAAATAAAATATTGTTAATTTAATCCTTTCAATGCATCATCCCTTTGTGAGCCCCAAAGAATTGAAAAACAATGTAGGTATGTGTAAGATTAATCAATAGTTTTGTGTGAGCGTTAAATATTAAAATAAATAAGTTTTGCGAAAGGTCATTGTAATTTTTCTGTCAAGGAATTAAAAATGTTAACACGAGTGAATATTTCTTATATGTTTTAAGCCTCCGCATTGCCAATTTCTACAGATTTATAACAAGTTTCTAGTTAACTCTTTATGTTGTTAAGTTCCAAATATTTATTTTTTATTTTTTTAAATAATATCCATACATTTGTTATGCCGAAACGCTAATTATATGAAATTCCCTCGATAGAAAAAAATTGCAAAGTAAGCTCCGAAAATTATTTAAAACACGTTTTGTTCTGTTATTTAATATGTTACAGGCTTTCACAGTGTATCTTTAAATGCAACTAAAACATTTTTCGAGAGATTTTTTCTCTATTTCAAACGAGTCGTGTTTCATTAAATATTTTCACCACTATTGCTTAATTATTATCGTTTTTTAATATTAGCGCGTTCCCTCTAAAATTTGTATTTACATATGTCAGGAGAGGCAGACATGAAATCCGGGTTACATTTCGACGAGCTGGGGACAAACCACGTGACCATATTTTTGGCGCCGTGATGGTTCGAGAATTCTTTGAATAATCCGCGACGTCAGTCGTACATGGAACGCTGAAGAGCACACATTAAAATAACTGAATAATAATAATAACAGAAAAGTAAAGTTCGCTAATGTAAGGTAACAGTTTGCAGCGCAGTCCACTGTGGAATATATAGGTAACCATAGCCATATCGCCAGGCGTAGTGACGCTAAAATGGAGTGTGGCGGGTAAAATATAACACATTTTTAAAAGTGTCAACTAAAGAGTGTAACAAAATATTGAATTTTTGAAACAAGCCCGAACTTTTGTTTATCCGATTTGGGGTATGTAAATTTTGCGCGCCATTTTAAAAAGAACTAGTAATTTTGAAGCAGATTTTAATTTTCTTGCACTAAATGGTGATATTACAATGCGAGGTGTCTTCATTGACAAATCACAGACACTCCCACGCCACTCCCCCCGCACCGCGACACTTGGTTTGTTCCCCTCGCCCTTATGGGCAGTTCTGTCGTTCTGTCTAATCCTTACTCTGTGGTATGTGAATTTATTTGACAATGTTAAAGTTGGCAATTTAGTCATTTAATTACAGTTCAAATCAACGAAACTTATTAGTTTTACGTTTTCCAAACCGAGACTTTCAGTGTCAATAAGTAGGTAGGTAATCTTTCTAGGGTTCAGTATCGAAATGATTAAGCCCGTTTCAGACTACGCTATACGCATCAAGCATTTTTGGGCGTGGCCTGTACAGATTACATGATGTAATTTCACAGCCATTTCTTTGTATTTTGGATCTGTCACCTTGACAGCTGACAGCCGCGTGATCATGGCAGCTTGTGCGACAGGTCTGTATGGTATTGTATGGCGACCGATATAGTGATACAGGCCACGCCCTAAAAAATAAATGATTGATGCGTATGGCGTAGTGTGACAGTACCATTAGCCTTGTTGAGTGACCAGATCTGTCAATTACGTCATAGTCAATTACTTCTCAACCTTTCTCTTCCACCGCATACTTCATATACCAGATCGGCGGTTTCATCTGCAACCTCCATTGTATTCTCAACTATCATGATACCGGTAGTACGGTGATCGAAGGAGCTCAAAAGTACAATATCAACAAAATGTTTAAAAACTCTGTGGTGGAAATGAAGACTACCCCAACGTATCGGAATCCCTTAATCCGAACAGTCTAAACTCCAGACGGTCAAAACCCCGGACGGTCAAAGCCCCGGACGGTCAAAACCCCGGACGGTGAAACCTCGGACAGTCGAAACCACGTACAGTCGAAACCACGTACAGTCTAAACCCCGGACAGTCGAACCCCGGACGGTACAACAAGTCAACAACTCCAGATGAACGGTCAAAACCTAGGAAGTTAGAAACCCCGGGCATTCGGAAATCCGTACGGTCTGAACTCGGAACGGCAAAAAAACTCCAGTTGGTCAAAACCACGGATGGTCAAAACCCCGGACGGTCAAAACACTGGACGGTCAAAACCCCGAACGTAGCTGATTTAAACAAAAAATATTAATTTGTTAACATGATGGTATAATGTAATTGTTTTATTCTATTTAATGTGGATGACTTTATATTAAAACACTGATTGTATTTTATGAGATAGACTTTTATTCTTGTGACGGTTATACCGAGAGCTTGTTAGCGTGACCACAGACGACAATACAATGTGTTACAATCACCTCTAGCACTAGTGATGTGCGACACCAATAGTGATGTTACATCCCCTTTCTTTATTTATAAAAACAATAAAAATTCAAATACATTGATATTAGACATTATGCTTACATACAATACAATAAAATCTTAAATACACTGACATTAGACATTATACCTATCGGGTTGTTTGACCACTCTACCATATCTGGTAATGTAAGGGTTGTTCAAATTATTATATTCTCCCACCTGTCCCTCATCTCCAGCTTCTGCCTCTTCAAGTGCCGGATCAGATCGCATGGACAGATGGTCATTATTAACATTTGTATTATATCTCATTTTTAAGTGAATTCTATTTCGTCTGTACGTGTTACCATAATAATCTTCAACAATATAAGACCTGTTACATTTTAATTTTTCCTTGACCACAGCTGGTAACCAATTACTTTTAGGGTTTTTCTTAAAATACACATAATCTCCTGTTTTAAATATAGACATAGGTTTTGCATTGACATTATAATATTTAGAATTTTTTGAATTATTTTTTTCAACGCAGTTTTTGTAATCTGAGAATCTTACAACCTTTGGTTTTAATTTAATTTGAGTTGAAGGAATATTCATTCTTAAAGTTCTAGACATTAATAATTGAGCAGGTGACGGTAAATTGGCTTTAGGTGTGTTTCTATAATGTAATAGAGCTATATAAGGATCTGTATTTGTTTCTTTTGACTTTTTTAGAATATTTTTTATAATTTTAACAGAACTTTCTGCCTGACCATTAGATTGAGAATGATATGGACTAGTAACTACATGTTCTATATCCCAATCGTATAAAAATGATTTGAATTCAATAGCTTGAAAAGGCGGACCTCCATCAGAGACTAAAGACATTGGTATACCATGACGTGCAAAAATAGATTTTAAGTGAATTATGACATTTTTTGCAGTAGAATTATTATTTAGGAAAGCAGTTTCAATAAACTTTGAATAGTAATCTGTTACAATGAGGTACGTTTGATTATCAAAATACATTAAATCAATACCTACTTGTTGCCATGGAAACTTATTAATTTCATAATTTATCAGTGGTTCCTTCTGATTAGAAACTTTAAATTTATTACATATTTGACATTGCTCAATTAAATTTTTTATATCTACAGTGATACTAGGCCAATATAAAGTATCTCTAGCTAATCTTAGACATTTGTTTATTCCTTGATGTCCTTCATGTATTTTGTTTAACATTTCTTTTCTCATAGTTTGAGGTACTAGCAATTTATTACCCTTAAATATTAACTCATTAATGACATGAATTTCGTCTTGAATATTATAATAACATTTTAAAGTGTAATGAACTTTATCTTTGCTATTCGGCCAACCTTCATAATAATATTTTTTTAATATTTGCATAGTTTCATCCAAAGCAGTAGCATTACTCAATTTTTTACGATATTCTTCACTAATAGCTAAGTTCATATATATTGAATTTACATGACAATGTAGATCAGACTCATAATCGGGTATATAATGATCTTTTAAAGCTGCTCTAGATAAAGTATCTGATATATACATTTCTTTACCTGGGACATGTATAACATTTAAATCATAAGATTGAAGAGCTAACATCATACGTTGCAATCTAGCTGGTACATCATGTAAAGGTTTTTTAAATAAATAGACTAAAGGTTTGTGATCAGTTTGTACTGTCACTTTGTTACCATAAATATACTGATGAAACTTATTACAACCAAATTGTATGGCAAATAATTCTTTTTCAATTTGAGCATAATTTTCCTGCGACTGTGTCATTGTTTTTGAACTAAATGCAATTGGACGGTTATTTTGCATAATAACTGCTCCTATAGCTGATTTTGATGCATCGACTGATAAAGTTAGTGGTATTTTTGGATCATAATGACTTAAAACTGTTGCATTTGAAATAGCCTCTTTCAAAGTTTTAAAACATTTTTCACAATTTTCATCCCATGACCATATAACATTATTTTTTAATAAATTTCTCAAAATTTGTGACTTATTTGATAAGTTTTCAATGAATGGGCCCAAATAATTTACCATTCCTAAAAATCTTTGTAAATCTTTGACATTTTTAGGAGACGGCAACTCTAAAATAGCTTTGACTTTCTCTTTGTCAACTTTTACTCCTTCCTTACTAAAAATATAACCTAGGAAACATACTTCCTTGACTAAAAATTTACATTTCGACTTATTTAATTTTAAGTTGACTTCTCTAGCCCTTTCCAAGACTTTTCTTAACCTAAAATTATGAATTTCTTCAGTTTCTCCATAAATTAAAAAATCGTCGACAAAAATTAATATACCTTCCAGATCTCCAAACAAATCTACCATAATCCTATAAAAAATTTCCGTTGCTGCGTTTATTCCAAACGGTAGTCTTAAATACCTGTACCTTCCAAATGGAGTTTGAAAAGTACATAAATCACTACTTTCTTCATCTAACTTCAATGACCAAAATCCAGAATAAGCATCTAGATGTGAAAAATATGCAGCACCTATAAGTTTTGATCTAATTTCATCGATGTTTTTTAATGGAAAATATTCTCTCATTATGCAGTTATTTAATTTTCTAGGATCAAGACAAATTCTTAATTTACCTGACTCCTTGACAGTTATGACAACAGAATTTACCCAAGAAGTAGGTTTAGTAACCTTTTCAATGACCTTCATCTTGTCCATGCGATCTAATTCCTCACGAAGTCTGTTTTGTAAGGCAAATGGGACTTTCCTCGGAGGATCAACGCACGGAACGGCATCTTGACGAAGTTTGAGATGAACGACAGGTGGTAAACATCCGAGACCCTGAAATATGTCATTATATTCAGTAAATAAGGTGTTATGATCATATTGAACATTAAATATTCTTTTTATAATTCCAAATTTCTGAATAGTTGGAAGACCTAAGACTGATTGACATTCTATATTTGTGACAAAAAATATTATTTTACTTATGACATTTCCATTGATTTGACATACAATATCACAATGACCAATAATAGGTATTTTATTACCTCCAAATCCTGACACTTTTGTAAAAACTTTTTGTAAAATTGTATTACATAAATTTAACTTTTTAAAGTTTGTCAATGACATTACATTTATATCAGCTCCTGTATCCAAGATACAGTCTAATGTTTTATTATTAATTATTATATCTATGTGCCATGCTTGACTTGAATAATTGTTATTATTAATATTTCTGATTGTTGCAATAAAATGACCCTCAGTGAAATTAGCACTGTCATCATTGGGTTTTGATGACTCTAAGTTTAAATTTCTGACTTTATTGTGACAATTATTTTTAAAACAATATTTAGCAAAATGACCAAAAGAATTACATGACCTGCATTTGACATTGACTGCTGGGCACTTGTAGCGATGATGCTGACCACATCTTCCACATGGATTGATATGACCACTTGACCTTGGCTGTGATGATGATGATGGTGACCCATGACGACTTGAAGATCCAAACTGACTTGATCTTCTTGAAGTTGACCCTCTTAGACTTGACTGACATGATGCTCTCGACTGTCTTGAAGTATTTTTATTATGACTGATTTGAAGAATTTCTGTGTGTGTTTGTTGGTTAATTTTCTCTGCATTGCTTTGTGACAATAAGATGGTTTTTGCAATTTCAATCGTTTTTTGTAATGACAATGTAGAATCTTGTAATAAGCGTTGACGGATATGATTTAAATTTGCACACATATTTGCAATAAATATGTCTCTTACCAGAGATTCTCTTAAATTTCCAAATTCACAATCCAAACTTAAATTTTCCAAGTCCAATAGAAAATTATTGATGTCTTCTGAATTATTTTGTTTTCGTGTAAAAAATGAATTTCTTATCATTGTTAAGTTTTTGTGAGGTGCAAAATATTCATCAAACTTTTTCTTGACTTGTCGTAGCGTGCTTGATTCCATGTTCATGTTAAATGATTTGAAAATTTCCATACCTTTGGAGCCAATTGAATGAAGCAGAATTGCGATTTTTCTTTGTTCTGTAGCTTCTTCCAAACCTGACGCTACCAGGTATATTTCGTAGTCTTGCCACCAATTTTTCCATTTTGAATCATTATTCATATTATTTGACAACACTTGCAGATTTGACAGGGCATGAAAATCATGTTGTATGTGTGACTTTTGCGCGTCCTTCGCCATTTTAAATTATACTTAATATTTTTCAATTTATGTTATTAACATCCAACTTCCAGTATTATTATTATTTATTATCGAGATCGCACTTCTGACACCATGTTTTATTCTATTTAATGTGGATGACTTTATATTAAAACACTGATTGTATTTTATGAGATAGACTTTTATTCTTGTGACGGTTATACCGAGAGCTTGTTAGCGTGACCACAGACGACAATACAATGTGTTACAATCACCTCTAGCACTAGTGATGTGCGACACCAATAGTGATGTTACAGTAATAATTGCTTTTTTTATGTCCATACGGAGTTCTTGTAAAAAGTTCTTATATTAAAATAAATAAAAAAGTATTTAGTCTAAGGTTTTTAATAATTTTTAAAGGTCCGTCTAAACTACCGCAACCGTCTAAATATAGTGTGGAAACATAGTCTATCATCACAGCCTATCACTTTAGTGACAGAATAGCGTGAGAGTGTAAAAAAATAATAATTGTTGAAAAGAAACTATTATTTCATTATTTATGGGTGATATTTCACAAAACGGCGCTCTATAAATTAGGCGTGTATGTTTTCAAAACGAGGCTCGGTCCACGCTAACTTAACACCCTCGGGACGGGACCGGCCCGAAATGCTGAATTATTTTATTTATTCACACATCATAACACTTTCCACACCACGCCTTCAAAATAAGTAAGTACCTAATTTTTTAGTATTCTGTTGCTTTAATTAGGAACAATAATATTTTTACTAAGTTAAATTATTTAAGTCGGGATATAGTGATAGTAATTATTGCTTTTTTAAAGTGAGATTATGTTTTTCAGTCTATACATAAGACTTCAGATTAACCAAAATATAACACATTGGAAATGTAGAATAAAATAATTAATCTTTTAAAATATATTATAGGTAGGTACTATTTTATGAAAAACACGAGATATTCCAAATGTAGAACAAAATTAATACATTATAGGTAGATACTATTTAAAAAATAACACATATCAAATATAGAATAAAATAATCGTCAGCTAAAATACATTATATTATGTGGGCATGATTAGGAAATATTTCAAATGGGGAACAAATATAATGGTGTGCTTCCTTACATTATAGGAAGGTACTATTATGAAAAACATACAACACATTTCAAATGGGGAATAAATATAATCGTCTACTAATATACATTATAGGTAGATACTATTTTGAAAAATATATAACACATTTCAAATGGGGAATACGTGTAATCGTTTGCTAATATCATTGTCTGGATTTGAAGATTCTTTTTTTATGATTTGACAATTTTCTTGACAGTCAGCGAGCGAACAACGATTATATTGTTTTTTTGTTTTTTTTTTTCAATAAACGCCAACATTCAAGCTGCTCTAGGCGCCATTTGGCTCACGGCCAGGACTGTGTACATAACTCAATAAATACAAGGTAGACACAACGTTTTTTCCTACCTTCCTGAAAAACTTCCCACCTGATTTCCCAAAACACTTTTAATCAGTCGCGAACAAGCGGTGACGTCACAAACACGCATTTCAGCGGACAAATGCCAAATTTTCAAAAAAATTGTGCCAATCTTCGGTTACCATTTCGTGTGTGTAGACAACATCAATCACATAAAACAGGTCCCATAAGCTGTGGTTCGATAATGTGTATAAAACATACCTATATTTATTTATCTAAGTAAGCTTATTTTGTAAAAGAGAAACAAACATTCCCCTGGGTTACGAATAACCTGAAAATACATATTTGAATTTCTCCTGCTTTCATCATTATAAGCGTGAAATGCTGCTTTTGCAAAGATACAGAACATAGCTAGCAAAGGACCCACGACCTATGCCTGGTTGGGAACAAGGGACGTATTTATGCGCAGGCTGCCAAGACTGCAGACCATGGCCTGCACCACAAATTGCTTAAAGTTATGTTGTGAACATTATTAGAAGTATAATAACTACAATGCATTTTATTTCAACTCTGCCGCCTGGCAGAAGGAAGTGAAAAAGAAAGTAAACAAGTATTTATATTTTTGATACTAAAACAATTCTTAACTAACTAACTAACCATCAAAACAACACACTTCTTGCCTCATTCACATTCATACATCGTCTCATACATACTCTTATATTATTCTGACTCTTGACATGGCCCGACTCGAGTATCTGATTCACTTGATCGTGCACACGATTCCATATAATAGATTGTAGTAGTGTAGAATGTGCAAGTGCAAAATAAATATCTTTATGTATTTTTAATGATACAGTATTTGTAAGTCGAAAAAATATAAAGATGAGTTTTCTCATTCTGTCTACTGTGGAGTTTATTTGACTTTTCCATTTGATGTTATTATCGATAATTATTCCAAGATGTTCACACCCTAAGCACCCTAATCAAGTTTCTGAAGGAATCGCTTAGGTACCTGCTCACGCATATAGTTCGAGTTGAATCCTGTAATCATACATAAAGATAGCAGTCAATAAAAATATGCGTTAAGAAAATTAAGATTACGTTTTATTTTTATTTTTATAGTGAATTCCTTACAAGAGTCCCAACTGCTCCAGTCTGGAGCCAGTGAGACTATAGCATCCCCAATTGGGGTATATTGTGAGGCTGTAGGTAAGTGGGGAAGGGGAAGCGATGGGCAAGAGAAAGGTGGGGAAGACAAAGGTGGGAAAGTACCTGACTATTCAGATATAGTCACTAAACACGGCTAAAGCCACTTGGAGCAAAGTTTCAATTCTGAATGGTGGTCTTACACCAGGCCGATACTGGGAGTAACTTCCACTATGTTGATAATTCTCAGTCGAAGTATATTACAGTAAATATGACCGAATCGGATAGGGACACATTATCTCAGTTGGTAGAGTTTCGGCCTGGAAAACCAAAGGTCCTGGGTTCGAGTCCCAAATGTGACAGTGCCTTTTTCAGATTTTTCCGTTTCAGATGTTCGATTGAGTTTCGCTAATATTGTCTTCATTAATTAAAAATAATACCTAATCTAGATCGGCCACGGGTTCGCAATACTATCCATGTAATACGTGGATACAGCACTACCGTCGATATGTATTAAAAATAATATCTATTCGTGAACGTACGCAATACTACCAACGTAATGGTATGCGTACACGCAGCATGATCGTCGTTATGCATTAAAAACCACGCAGGATGCTTCTTAGTTCTGAGTGTCAAGCGGCATCGTTGTAAATTAACCCAACGTTGCCAAAGCTGATGATTTACTCAATCAAACCCTCAAATAATATACAACAATGTGCTCGCGAATGGCCACGGGGACGCAGTACTATCGAAGTAATGCGTGGACGCAGCACGGTCGTCGTTATGCATTAAAAACCACGCAGAACGCTTCTTAGTTCTGAGTGTCAAGCGGCACCGTTGTAAATTAACCCAATGTTGCCAAATCTGATGATTTACTCAACCAAACGCTCAAATAATACATAACAATGCACTCGTGAATGGCCACGGGGACGCAGTACTATCGAAGTAATGCGTGGACGCAGCAAAACCGTCGTTATGTATTCATAATAATATTTCAGCGTGATCGGCCATGGGGACGCAATACTATCGACGTAATGTGTGGATGCAGTACGACCGTCGATATGTATATAAAATAATATCTACTCGTAATCGGTCTCGAGGACGCAATACTATCGACGTAATGCGTAGACGCAGTACGATCGTCGTTATGTATCGAAAATTATATTACTTCGTGGACGCGGCAAGATCGTAGAAATGAATAAAAACATACACTGCCCGATATATACATCGTGTAGCGAACCTGTCGGCAAAATGTCAAACGTTCAATATTCGTTTCCAGACATTCTGAGAGATTTTTTGCTTCCACAAAAATTTTCGCCATACGATTCTACATGGGGTAAGCATCGTTCTGGCAAATTTTGACGTCAAAATATTGTAGCGTCCGTATATCGGACGCTGTAAGTCGGTGGACGCTGCAATGCTATGGAGTTTTTAGGGGTCGGACGCAACAAATGTAGCGGGATATATATATATATATATATATATATATATATATATATATATATATATATATATATATATGATATATATATATGATATATATATATATGATATATATATATATATTTTTTTACATGGCTCGATACAGAAGGCCCTGAGGAAAAAAATCCCTCGGGGTGGAGGGTCTTTTGGGGAAAGGATTTCCCATTCAGTAATAAGCTCACGTATATAATTTTAATCGCCACATTATGTATATTAAAAATACTCATTTCGGCTGTGCGTATGTCCTGCGTAACTCTGAAATTCGAATTTGCCCTGAAATAAAATGTCAGATTCTTAATTGGAACTTATTGTGTGAATAATATATCTAATCAATATAATATTTTAACAGAAAAATATTGTAATTGTCATGATTAAAATTTCAAAAGTGATTAGTCGAGAATTCAGACTATCCCCTGACTCTTCACGGGTCTCTGCGCTCGTTTATAAATGTAAATCTTGTAACAAATAAGTCTCACTAAAACTAGCTGACATGTACCCGGCGTTCTTTACTTTTTATAAATATAATACGCATGTAATCTATATATAAATCTTCCGGAAGAAATTCTCTTGATGATAATGGAAACCCTATCAAAATCCGCTGCGTAGTTTAGATGAGCTAAGCGCACAAACAGACTAACGCGAATTGTGACTTTATTATAGAGATGGAAAATGCAAAGATTGTCATTAAAATAAATAAATATTATTACAATTACTTGTCTTCACAATTTGTTCTACAATAAATAAATTAAATACCCAATCAATTATAACCTTGTACCACTCATTGGCCAGAAGCAAATTGGAATATGGTAGTGTTATCTGGAACCCACACTACTTGAAATATTCAAAAACTATTGAATCTGTACAAAAAAAAATTTCTAAGATTGTTATCATTTAAACTTGGACTAAGTTCCGTACTGCAGTCTTATGAGGAACGACTCCAATACTTTAACTTTACGACGCTGGATAAAAGAAGACAATTTGCTGACTTAATAATATGTCCACACAAAATTATTCGTGACAGGCTTGAAGCAACTCATTGTGTGAGCAATATTCTTATTAAAGTTCCTAATAGACGTAATCTAAGGAATCAGAATATATTCCATCTAGAATTATTTAAGAACAATATTGCATTCTTCAATCCATTGTCTAGAATGTGTCGTCTGTACAATTCTATTGAGTGTAACTACATATATATATATGCAAATAGTCTCGCTTATTTTAAAAAGCAAATTAGCAAAAGATTGTGAATATTTGTTTGTTTTTTTTTTTATTTACTCTATTTGTTTTCTGTTTTATTTTTGTTTTTTTTTGTTTTTTGGATCATATATTTATTTATCTGTATGTTTTGTTTTTGATATCTCTTTTTTTTGCCTTTGCTCACGTTTTGCTGTTTATATTTTTTTTGTACATAGTGTATAATGACACTTAAACTGTGCATGATGTGAACATTTTTAAGTGGACTGTTGACATATACGTTTTTTTGCAGTGCTTATCTAATGATTTTTTTTTTCATGTTAATAGTCTGTAAATGGTCCTAAACAATAAATAAATAAATAAATAATTGAAACATGCAATCTACAAACTGTACTGTATTACCTACATGTATACATCATGCTGCAAGGTGTATTCATTGCTGTCAGTCAGTGGGTATCAAGGGTGTTTTCTTTTGTTCTTGGTGAACAAATTAAAATGAATTAAACTGTTGTTAATTTGACGTAATCATCTACGCGTTCAAATATGGCGTTAATTTAACTATTTTTATTAAAATACACTTTTTGCAAGTTGTGATATACCTAAAATATTAAGATGAATTATTTGTTCGCGCCCGTACATACTCAATATGAATATGAATAAATAGTTTTTTCCGTATAAAAACTCAATTCTTTCAAGAAAGGCATATAAATACAATGATTCTTTGATAACTATATTCAATACCATGCAATAAAAGCTTTCAACAGTCTAAAAATTGAAATTAAAATTGAGGAAAATAAAAATAAATTCACACACAAAATTACAAAATGGATTAAACAACAAAAAAGACAATATTACCAAAATGTCATAGCATAAAATAAAAATAAAACCTACACGTAACACACAAAACCAACATAAACACACATCACTCACAAACACACAAGATTATTTTCATTGTATTATTTTTTAATTTTAAATGTATTATTATGTATTTTTATTTTTAATTTTAAATTTATTATTTTCTTTTCAAATTTACTATCTTAGATTTTCATATTATAAAATGAAGGCCTCAGCACGGGCAAGCCACCCAGTGAGGCCTACATTACTGGAAAACATAAATTGTAACAAAATAATGTACCAAATAAAAATAAAAAAAATAAAAAAAAACTCAACACAGTGACAATTCAACACACTTTTAAAAAGTGATATAAAGTCATTAGAAACGATGACAAAAAAAAATTCTTTAACCTAACCTAACCTAACCTACATAACCCAGTTAATAAAGTTTTTGTTTCCATGACTTTATATAACTTTTTGAAGATGTGATGAATTATCATTATGATGATTTATCCGGTTACCAAATACAATATTGTAAGTATGTAAGCATGTTTTTACCAGTCTAAGGTGACACATCTATATAATTTATTTATTTATTTTGAAAGAAACAAACAGCTTTTACATAATATACAATGATAGATATAAATGTACAAGTTAACTGAAGTTAAGCCACATACGTTTCCTATGCTAAAGTTCATTGGAAATTAAGTTTTAATATCTTAAAATTAATTTGGTGTTAAAGGAAGGGGAGAGGAAGAGGAAAATAGCAAGAGGATAGGAGATGCTCCCGATACATTCCATACTCTCATATTAACAATCGATCGTGCGCATTACTTCATGTCGATATTTCTTTAGGTTATTACCAAAAATGTCAATGCTGTAAAATTTTGTATTATATTGTGCACATATACGAGAAATTGGGGAATGTTTTCGAATGTTTGTTCTACACGAGGGTAGATAAAATAGATCAGTATTATACTGCCCTGATGAAGCTACGGTTGTAGCGAAAGCCGGTCGGCATTAAGTATTTACCTATAAGTGATGTTTACAAAGTTATTGTTTAATTTTAAAATATAATGTCACATCACAAAGTAACCGCTTCATATGAAGAAATAAAATAAATCAGATCGTCGGGTTGATCTAGACGGAATATGAAGATTTATTAAATTGGTAAGTTCTGGTGAGTCCAGACCATTATTTAGGATTTTAAACAATAAGATTTGATCAAAAATTAGACGTCGTGTTTGGAGGGAGTAAAAATTATGAAATTTAATGGATTCGATATAATTTGAGAAGTGTAAGTTTAGTTTATAATTTATGTGTTTAAAAATTTTTTTTTGAATTCTTTCTATTCTTTCGATATGGGCTTGGTATATAGGAGTCCAGATCGGTGTACAGTATAATATAGGTATATAAAAACACGCGTATTCGAATGCAAAGTTGTGTCAAAATTTCAAATCAATCGGTGAAAAACTTTCGGAGATTTAAGATTTTGAACAAACGAACATTTACATTTTTTATTTATATAGATAGATATAAATAGAACAGTACGTGGCTTAGAATGGTAGTGTTACAATATTACACACGTATTAAATATTTCACAATGGGTACCAATAATATGTTTCCTTGTAATTTCTTATTTGTGGTAGATAAATTTTGAGTAATTTCTGGGTGACTCGAGTAGTGTGAGTGTGTTTATAGGTGAGATAAGTAGTGGTATATAGAAGTGAAACGATATGTATGTACATCGAACAGTTTATATCACTAACCCTTGATGATGATGTCCTTTTTAAATGTGGTCGGTGAGTCCGACAAAATATCCAAGTGAAGGCAAATATAATAATAATTATAATAAATGTTTAACTTTCTTATTTTTTTGTAACAAATAAATATAATGATATCCTCAATGGGATCTCACGTACTGAGGATTTCTTGAGGATTTTTATTGTATTGAAGTAATAAAGAGTTGGTTGGCGAATTCCTTAGCAATATGTTTTTATAGGTGACAGGATAACTCATCAAAATGACTTTTCAACACTGTGAAAAGTGATATAAAGTGACCAAACAAAAACTAGGTTAAATAGGTAACGTAGGTTAGGTTTATAGGTGAATTTGCTTTCATCCCTTTTAATGACTTTATATCACTTTAAGGTGTGTCTAATTGTCACTGTGTTGAGTTATCGTGGAACCAATTACAGTTTATAATGTGACATATTAATATTATTAAGGCATGGGCAAATAAATTTAATTTAATTTACGTGTTTTTTCACATTTTATTCGTATGAATTAATATAATTCTTTGTGTATTTGTGACTCGTTCCGGAGTAGCCGATTCTCTCAATATCGCTTTGGTGAATGACCACCATTCGAAGCGAAAAGTTAGTTGGAATGGCAGTAACCGTGTTTAGTGGCCACATCTGAATAGCCAGGTACTCTCGCGGCCTCATAACACAACCCATTTGGGGATGCATAGTCTCACTGCCTCCAGACAGTTGGGAGCAGTTTGACTCACGCGGTATTAACATAAAAAGCACCGCAATGGAAATCGAACACGCAACCTACGGATACAAAGTCGTTTTAACCGCTACTCTAGAGGTCGTAGTTAATATTCATTTAATAGTATAGGTAACCTTAGCGACATTTACTAACGAATCATCACGCCGTTTGCAAGTAGGATGGACAGCCACATAACTTTGTTTCTCTAGCTTATTTTACATTCACAAATTGTCTCATACATATTCATCTGTTATTCTGATTCTTTACTTGACCTGTCTCAATAATTTAATTTACTTAATCATGCTATGTCTTCCTCGGGCGTCCCCGACTTCTGCTACCATTCACTTTCGCGTCATGTTATATTCTCATTACACTCCATTCTTCGTTCATTTGATCTATATGAATAAACAATCAAAGCGTTCCTTTCATAATCTTATTCATTAAGCTTACATCAGCCTTGCATTCATTATTTCCGTATCTTCATATTTGTAATACTGTCATGCATGATTTTACTATGTCTACGCCTCTGAGATCTCATTTCTACGGCATACACAGCGACTTAGCGACACTTTTAAAGAAAAGCCTTCAAGAAAATTCAACGCTTAGAATAGCTAAATTATTTCGTTTTGTTAGAGATGTTTTATATGAATTCATACGTTACGCCCTGAGGGGAACAGTTTGTTAAAAAACACTTAGACATAAAACACAAATTCTACCCACATGATAAGGGTTAAATTGGCTATCTTAAAATAGTAATAAAGCTTCGTTAATGATCTATCTTCAACGAGAAAATAGTTTATTACATTTCAGTAGCCTTTGCGGCTACTAGAGGTTTATGGAAAATGCTGTAATGATTGTACAAAAAGATGAAAATGAAGAAAATTGAATAAAACTGCCTAGCACAGATATTATTAATATATGTTTTGTGTAAAAGAACTCACCATACTGCCTTATAAGTTCAGTCAAGTAGGATTTTTCTCAATATCATGGCAAATATGCCGGTCTCTTGAATGCCAGGATAACTATTCCCACTAAATATGGAAGCACACAAAACCATCTATTTTAAAATGAACAGTTTCTTAATACACTTGGAAGAATAATTAAACTGGTATTAATTAAATTATGTCCACAATTCGAGGAGAATGCCACCAGCAATATATAAAACAAGGCGAGGACAGGAAATTCAGGATATCGGTTATGACATCTTGGCTTCACCCATTCGGACCACTTTTATGTAACAGTTATTAAACATGACATCTATGTAGTGTTAATTAATAAAACAATTGTATTCCGGAAGATGAAGCACTGAAGAACACTCCCTAGCGAGGATTTAGAGCGAGTAAGTCAGAAAATTGAAAGCGAACGGGTGACTTTTCCGCGTGCGATATCGACGATTTTCAATTCCGGATTTCAAAGACAAAATCCGTCGCGTTCACGCCAATAGAATATTTCGAAAAAAGAAAAGCAAAGAAAAAATCTTATCGTCCGCCTACAGCCCTAATTGTCACACATTCCCACTGCATGCCCGATGAAAAATCGATGCGCTACAGGCCCGAACTTTGGCGTCGCCATCTTTGTTCGAATGTCGGAAGACGCAAATACTATAGAACTCATTAGGGGAAGCTCCTGGCAAACCCCATACGCACAGGGACTGGACATTAATTAGCAGTGCCATCTATTGGGGTGGATTATTTGTTCAAGTAGGCTTTCGAAGCTCGTACGGGTTATCACTGTAGTACTACCCCAGACCGCGACGATCGCTCTTGTTTCATATAATCTATTACCCAGCACAGCTTCCGTCATCCATAGTATTGGAAGACAGGATGAAGATAGGTGGAAAAGCCTATGAACAAGCGAATTTCAACCCTATAGGCGTCCGCTTTCCCGTATCATTTTTGGGCTGCGGCCGATTTGCAGGCGATGAAAATAGGGTGCCGGCTACGGAGCGTCGCGTCGGCGCCGCGGTGCTAATTCGGTGTTGCTATTGCGCGAACCCGAAAGCTCCTCATTCGTTTAGAGCTTTTTATGTAAAAATAGGGAACTGCAATATTATAGAACGCATGAAAATGCGTAAGTGATAATAATGCAATTGTGAAATACGATTTTTAATGCAGAAAGGAATTGCTGTTCTGTAATGTTTTCAATGAATAAGTTTATTGAAATTTCAAGATGTTTTATGGTAATAAAATTCAATTATTTATGTAGAAGAAAAATTAACAAATTCAGATTTTTATAATTTATCCTAAAACATATTGTTGACGTACTACGCAAAAAACGTTAAAATATAAGGCCCTTAACTTTTATTGTAATAAAATAAAACCATTTACTATTATTATATATCAAATTAAATGTAACCTTCAGAATATTATGACGTTTTATAATATATGGAAAATATTTTAAAAGTAGTTAATTTTTATTTTTTTCTTTATTCAGTGACATAGTTATTACATTTATTTGGTATGTTTAGACCAGAAAGCTAGGCACATGCCCGTGTTGTGGTAGTTAATAGGTTATATCTACTTAAGCATAGCTGATATTGTGATGAAGCCCTTTATTTAAAGAGAAGCAACCTACCTAATCAGTGTCTCACCAGTACAGGTGTGACAATAACAAATCGTTTATGAATATATTTGTATTTACCTTTTACCCATTCTTATTTGTTATTTACTTGCATATTTAGCTTACATATTATTATATTAGATTAATATTAATATTACTTACATTTTCCTTTTGTTACTATTTTTGTTATTATCATTTTGTTATTATTATGTATTTAAACATCCATGTATATAAATTTTTGGGCACCATGCCTGTTTTATGTACTTAAATAAAAAAAAATAAATTAAGCAGTTAAGAAGAGTTAACTGCTTACCACGCCAATTCTTTCCTGATCCCGAGAAACCAGAATTTTTATTTGAAATTTTAAATCTTCCTATTATTTAAGTTATTTTTAAAACGTCTTAATTTAAAATAAAATTTCGTATCACAAAATAAAAGTCATCAACAATGATATTATCCAATATTTGTTTCATACTAATTCATAGTAATTCATTCTATATACACCGATTTCAGTAAAGCATTTGATAAGGTTCGACATCATATTCTTATATCCAAACTCCGACTGTTAGGCATCAAAGGTAGTTTATTGACATGGATTATTAGTTACCTCAGTAATAGAGTTCTTTGTGTCAGGATTAATTTTATAGAATCCTATGTATTCGAGGCCACAAGTGGTGTCCCGCAAGGGTCCCACCTTGGCCCAATATTATTCTTAATATTCATTAATGACATTGTAAACATATTTAAAGATGTACAAGTCCTACTTTTTGCAGATGATCTAAAATTGTTTAAAAGAATACGAAATATATATGATTGCCTAATTTTACAAGCTAATTTAGATAAATTTTTTAAATGGTGCGAACAAAATATGTTATTTTTGAACATTGAGAAATGTCAAGTAATACGATTTTCCAGAACTCATTCTCATATCTTACATGAATATAATTTAAATAATGTTAAATTAACACCAGTATCACAAATTCGTGACTTGGGAGTTATATTCGAATCAAACTTAACATTCACAGCGCATATAGATGATATAACTAATAAGGCTTTAAAGATTCTTGGCTTCCTTTGTAGAACCCTAACTGATTTTAAGTCCTTGGATTGCATGAAAACACTCTACATTTCACTAGTTAGAAGCCAAGTGGAATATAATTCACCTATTTGGTCTCCTTTCTATAAAG
This sequence comes from Hesperophylax magnus, assembly GCA_026573805.1. Taxonomy (NCBI): domain Eukaryota; kingdom Metazoa; phylum Arthropoda; class Insecta; order Trichoptera; family Limnephilidae; genus Hesperophylax; species Hesperophylax magnus. The sequence goes on along the minus strand of JAIUSX010000184.1, from coordinate 1,053,636 downwards.
TACACTCTAACAAATTAGAACGGGTTCAACACAAATTTCTTAGGTACTTAAATTTCAAGCTTAAAATTCCAATAGAAAACATTAATTATGTAAATTTGATGAATGGACTTAATTTAATTACGCTGTCTGACAGAAGAACCATTTCAGACCTAATTTTATTATACAGAGTCATGAACAACCTTATTGACAGCCCTGCCATCGTTGCTGCTATTAAACTCTATGTACCGACAAGAAATACTAGACAAAATACAACATTCTTTTGCGACACATATAAAACCAACTATCAGTCAAACTCACTTACCAATAGGATGCATGATTTGGGCAACAAGTTTGGTGGTATTATAGATATATTCCATGATTCCCTTTATAATCTTAAATTCAAATTAAACCAACACTTTGTGGAATCATACAAATTATTGTAATAGATTTAACGATTAGATATGTTATTGTAATGTTTTATATTATATTTTGTTCTTTGTTATTGTTAAATATTATGTTGTTTAAAATGTTTCTTTACGCCATATTCTTCAAAAACTACTTGTATATTTTTTTAAAATTCTTCACTTTTATAACTCTTAGTATAAATTCTAACTCGATAACTTATGTAAAACTTATTTATAATCTATGTAAAAGCCCCTATGGGCGTATAACAACAATAAATAAATAAATAAATAGAAAAGTTAATAATATCAACAAAATATTAAAATGAATACTACTCCGACAATTCATTGCTACCGAATTAATTCCGTATTTTGAATTGCGCGTCGTCCCGTCTGCCGTGTTGTAAATAAATCGGGTTGAATACCAATTATTTTCAATTATTTTCATTTTTATCTCATCAATTCCCAAATACCTTAATCATAGTAAAATTTTCTACAGTTTAATGATAAACTTAAAATGTTTATTTTGGGTTTTAGTTAGAAAATTGGTGTGAAATGAAATTTTTTAGGTAATTTGCGTGGCGGACCCTCGTTTTACTTTGGCTTTATGTATGATCCCTCTGTTGGGCCTGGATCACAGGTTCAGTCTTGGGGTCTGTAGATCCTTAATAGTAATATATTTTTTAAATAATTCTTCAATAATTATTTTTAATGTTCTTATAACCCTGTCTACAAATTCATATTACTACATTCAGCGTAAAAATGTAATGAAATTAAAATGTGATATTTTAATTATTATTATTTATTTATTCATTTTCGGGTAATCGACAGTTTAAAGTTAAACAGCTTGTAGATAAGTATTACATAGTAAAATAAAACCAACTATGGATTTCCCCTTGTGACTTTACCTCTACTGAGACAGCATAATATGGAATAAGTAAATTAAATTTAAATTTGTGAGAAAGGAATATGAACTAAAAAATTTATATTAATTTTTAAAAAAGAAAGACAAACATTCCCGGGTTACGAATAACCTGACAATATTTGAAAATTTCCTACTACCACCACAGTAAGCTGAAAATGTTGCTTGTGTCGTGATGGAGGACTTAGCCAGCCGAGGAATTGAACACACTACGCCCGAGTGGGACCCAAGCGCGATGTCAACTCGGCCACCGACCGGTCGAAATATAAAAATATAAAATGAAAAATTTACAAAACAATACATTTATAGCCATGGAGCGAGGTTGTAGATATAAATCAAATCATAATAGAAATATAAACAATAGAGACATAAACATTTTTCACAAACCATCAGAGAAATATTCTTTTATGGACCTCTTGTATTTGGTAAGTTCGCAAATGAAAATATCAACCTCAACTATTGTAATTATTGCATAATCTGTTCAGGCAAGAATTCTACTAAGAGTTCGTTTTGCTTTGATCAACCCTGAACAGGACACAAGAGCGTATTGAACGTGCAGGTACATTGAATGGAATCTTGTTTAGCAACTATGGGCATTAAATATTATTTTTAACTACTTTATACAGGAATAGTGCATCCTTATGATGCCTCCGTACACTCAGTGAATCAATTTTAAAGTATGAAAGCTACCTCTGCAAAATTATTAAATCTTACAAATGACTTGTAACAAAGATATTTTATGAATTTGTTTTGAATTGCAAACTCCAAATGACTTCATACATAGGCAAATTAGAGTTGCTTAATGATATCGAGGCTATTAAAAAGTTTTGTGTTTCTTATGATGAAGCCTAACATTTTAGCAGTTTTATTTGTGATTTGATGTATTTGAAGGTTATATTGTAGCTTATTATCAAGGGTTATTCCGAGATCACGAATATCTGAGACTGTTGCAATGTTGTTGTTGTTTAAAGAATAATTAAATAATATTTTATTTTTATTTCTCGAAAAGACAATGTGATGACATTTTGAAACATTTAGATATAGTTGATTTTGTTGGCAATAGGTGGATATATTGTTTAAATCATGTGGTAAATTGACACAATCATTTAGACTTTTTATTGGCTTGTATAGCTTAGCAAATAATTCTATTTCAGAGTATAAATACTATTCAACATTATTTATTTTTAGTGTCCTTTGTTTCAGTAGGTTAGTTAATTTCCCGGGTCTTCATGGAAAAAAAATTGGGTAATAATTTTTTTTTTACTGGCAGCACTAAATCTTGAAAAAAAGTTTGTAGGGCAACATTTTTTATCATTGTCAAACATTAAAAATGGCGGTCCGTCAAGCCAAGCCGCCACGTGCGGAAAAGAAATTAAATAAAATCACTAAACCCAAGATAAAAAGTGAAAATAAGGTCCTTTTGGTTGCACAGGAAATTAAATTTGCCAAAACATTGGCTGGCAACGATAAAAAAGCACGAGACAAGGTCCTCAAGAATTTAAAAAAATGGTTGACATATCGGTCTGCGAGTTCTTTCGGTAAATACGACAAAACACATGTGATTTATAAAATTATTAAATAACTTATTTTTTCTACGACTTGACGAATGTATTCATATCCCTCTAAAACTTGTCACTGTATCAACTTGATTACAGACCGCTCTTGTAGACAGAATAAATCTAACCTCAAAATTATTAAAAACATAAGCACATCTCGAAAGAATTGTGTTAAATAAATTATATTTTTTATAGAATTCTCGGAGCACGATTTTATGCGACTGTGGAAGGGCCTTTTCTACTGTGTTTGGATGTCGGATAAGCCATTGGTTCAGGTAATAATTTATTTGATTCTAGTTAGAATGTAATCTTACCAAAGATGCTCAAATGTGTCTATAGTTATAATTATAGAGTATTCTGCTATAGAGATGGGCGAAGCGGCTCAGTTGAGGGAGCCGCTTCACCAGGTCCCGTTCACTTGAAAGATCCGCTTCAGTGAACCGGCTCAATCGAGCCGGTTCCCCCCCCCCCATTTTCCATTTTTCTTTTATAGAAGTTGTATTCAAAATATTTTTAGGTTTTTACGATTTTTCATCTCAGTTTAAAAGGTTGCATCTGACAAAGATCCCTCCGGAAAAATGAGCTGTAAAGATAAATGCTTTAAAGCTCATTTCTCAGGATAGCGCTTTATCAGATCGGACCTTGTTATCGTGAGAAAACATTCCGACATTTTTGCTTCTTTAGGCGATTGAACGAATTAAGTAGGCTGAGTGCAATTATATTGTTTATGGTCGCATGTATTTTCACAACCTTGAGAAATCGCAAAAATTGGTATTTGGTGACTGGTATATTTCGAAGACAATATTTTTGCCTAGGAACATCGATCTAAATATCGTACATTTATGATCACATTCAAAGGGGATTCCCAATATTATTGGAATACCCTTTTGTAAGAATGAAAAAAATGAAATCGAGAAATATTTTGTATTGTTAGGTTTTTGGTATGAAACGTCAAACTTCAATCGTATGGTAATCGTTGAATCACGATTCTTATCGCTTGTTATTTTTTTTACCCGGAAAACATAATTACGTACTTTAAAATAGCCTTAATTTAAAATTACCATAATTTCCACAAGAAAAGCCATTTACCCCCGGCTTTATGCAATCGTTAAAAAAGACTATGTATAACAGCAACCTCGGTGCCCTGTGAAAGGATATTTTCTTAAAACTCTTACTCAAAAAAGGTCCAGAATGACATCGTCAAATTGTCAAATGTGTTATTTTTAAATTACAATCTATAATCTATATCAATACTATGAAAAAATTTCCTTAAATTAAGTTAAAAAAATCGATTAACGAATCTTATTAAAATATAGAACAATAAAAATAAACTTAAATCTATTTAAAATTAATTGTGTTCTAAATAAGTGTAATAATAATATAAAAAATGTGTTGTGAAACAAAACACTTCGGTGTGAGAATAATAGTTAAACGTCGTTCTAAGTGCTCATTACCAACATTATTTAGATATCAATGATTAACTGAATATAAACCACGAACATAATATAACTCGTCCTTATTCCTGTTATAATAAACTAAATAAGTGCCGACACAACAACTAAAATGTTATGCAAGCGGGAATACCAATATTATTATGTCGTATCGATGATTAATCCGCTCAGTACGTCAGTAGTGACCCGCGAGCCGTGAGATCCGTTGAACGATGTATGCGGATCTTCGTTCGCGAACGGGTGAGTCGGCTCTTCGGGTCTGGCGGGTCACCTGCTCACCGGCTCACCGTTCGCGAACGAGTGAAGCGGATCACCGGCTCACCGTTCGCGAACGAGTGAAGCGGGTCACCGGCTCACCGTTCCCGAACGGGTGAGTCACTACTGATCCGCGAACGAGTGAGCGGCTGATTTGGGAACCGGATCTTACGGATCCGCGTAAAGATCCGGTTCACTGAGCCGACTCGTTCGCGAACGACTCACTTCTATTCTGCTAAGGTAGTGGCCTAGTGGTGGTTACAATCTACAACACTAAAATTTACAATAAAAGTCACTAATATCAATGATTGCTTAGAATTGTAAGAGGATATTAATAGGCTTGGAATATATTGTGCGAACAACCAACTGTTCCGTAATCTGGAAAAATTGTAAAACAATATCCGTCACCAAAAGCATTAACCCTCCTAATATTCTCGTACAGAATCAATGACGTAGAACTAAAAGTTGTAGGACTAACGGACTCAGGAATGTCTTTCCGATCACATATAAATTTGATTTGTGACAGGGCCTACAAAATTCTAGGATTTATCACAAGAGTGATTACACCATTCAGATCACCTCATGTAATAAAAATATTATATGCCTCTTTCGTTCGCTCAATATTAGAATTTGGATCAGTAAAATGGAATCCCGAATATAAAGTTAATTTTGAAAGGTTAGAAGGTATTCAAAAAAAGTTCTGAAACACTTAGGACGGGTTGTTTCACATAATTTGAACAATTCATCAAATTTCGAAGCTGATATTCAAGTTCTGTGAGGGCTATATCCCCCCATCGAATTCCGATGCCTCCTTTCGAAGGTCTCGATATAAACACAAGTTCCCTACAGTTTGAAATAGAACACAAAGATGTCGCTCAAACCCTACGATTATTTGATAATTTATCAGCCAATAGCCAGTCTGAAAAGCCCATAACATACAAAGGTGAACTTACAACCCAACTTGTCAACTTGTTGTACAAGCTTCTAAAAACGTACACGAAACAATCGAAAATCATTCATTTTGTGGTATATTGTTGCGTGACATAGTTGTTTTGCTAGAAAAAACACTAGATTTTAATCAAAACACCGCCTTGTGTCATTTAGCTAATTAAATATAATTGTAATGATAAGAGTCCGGGAAAGGCCTTACCTGAAAAATTTATAACTGCCATGTATTTAATATTTATATTTCGTGTTTGAAAAATAATGATCTTCACAAAGCTCACTAGCGTCGTGACGAACTTGTTGGGAGACAAATTTGATCCTTGCAGATCAACAAAAGGTAAAAGGATTCTTCCAATCTTTCGACTGCGAGATAATGCACTAAGATTTTTATTTCTAAAATTCACACGCCCTCTGATCGATGATCTGATCTACTTGATCGATGTTCTAAGAATATAAAATTTTTGATAATTTTTGGAGAGAAAATTTAACAAATGAATTTATTTGCTCATTACAGGAAGATTTATGTGAAAGCATTTCGGCCCTCCTGGAATGTTTCAGCAATGAGAAGATTGATACCTCTGCTCTGTTCTACAAATGCTTCCTGAAGACCATGGCCGCCGACTGGTTCGGAATAGACCAACACAGAATCGACAAGTTTCTCATGGTAAACCAACTATCCATTTTAGTTTCATCAAAGTGTTAGATATTCAAAGTATCTTCCTGGTGAAAGACCACTTTGGGGTTCTGCTAAGGAGACGAATGAAAGATATGTGTGGTATCCTACCAGCGGCTTTATTGAGGTAGTCCAATTACACAGCCCAAATAGAGTAGTCACAGTTGTTGCTGACAATGGGATGCATATATGTCACATCACGGTGGGATGTGAACCCATTGTCCACGATCATGGCGATGAAGTCGGTGCCTTGACTGTTGCTGACGATGAACGGCCAACGTCGTCAGTAATTGATGTGCATCACGATGGGATGCATGCATGTCACATCACGGTGAGATGTGAATCCATGGTCCATGATCACAGCGATGAAGTCGGTGTCTCGACACCGCGTCGGTGGAGACCGGACTTGCTGATGACAAACGACGACTTAGTCAGTTGGTGTGCATCACGATGGGATTCATGTAGATGGTGTTCATCACCCGTGAAAACGTTGAGTCTTCCTGATGCTCCAGTGTGATGAGGCTCGAACCACGAGCGATACCGAGGGGCGCCGTGCACGATGCAGGCCACGGAAAGGAACGACTGCTCAGTAGGCGGCAAGCACTTGCCCGGAATCACTTACTGAATACTCTGTAATCATTGATTGCCCTAGGTACCTCGATGTTGTCGGGTTTATATAGATCAACTCGTTCGAGAACAAATCGCGAGTAGGTAGGTTGGCGGCTTCGCTATTATTCTAGATAGGTAGATGCAGCGTACATTTGTAGGTTCCAATGTGATACGCGTTGCATGTATTGAGTTTCTAGAACCTACTAGTAGCTGCTGCTACACCACCATTCAGAATCGAAACGTTGCTTTTTGTTGCGTTAACATAAATTATATTATGTAAAAACATTTTAAGGGACATCTATTTCAGTTTGTTTGTCCCACTCGGTGCTTTTCACACACATGAGTCATGAGGTGGTAACGTAACCTAACACTACAAAAAAGCTATCAACGGTTTAATTGCCTCAATTTCCATCATGTACTGATAAAGTTATGTCATATTTCAGTTGGTCCGCCGCATGACCCGTGGGATCCTCCGCTGCGGCCAGCGGGTAGACTGGAGCCCCCAGTCGCTGTCCGCCATCGGCTCCAGTGTCGGAGCACTCCTCAAGGAGGTCAATGGCCTGGGCCTGCAGATGCACCTTGCCGACCTGTGGATGGAGGAAGTGGCCAAGGTAATCCATATGAATCCTCTATTCCTAGATAAATTACCTTAACCTGATCTGCGCTGTTTCTAATCCCATGCCACGGGCACACATGTCCTATGCACACAATGCAAATTTGGTAACTCGCGCCTTCTGACCGGACATCAGAAGGCGCGGGTTCAATTCCCGTCGGCGGCATTTATTTTTACTTGGAAGATATCTTTAATGTGTATTGATATTGCAGGCGACTAATTATTGCTTATAATAATTTATTATCCTTTGTGCTATGCATAAAAACCTTGTCTTATTAACATTAGTTTATCATTAAAAAAAAAAATACGAACTATATTGTATTGTTGCTTGTTACAAGTGTGTTCCTGAAGCATTTATTTTTATATAAAATGTATGGATTTCAAATTGTCCAGATATCAATCAGATAGCAATCAATGTGTCCTTACCTTGGTTATTTATTTTGTGCAAAGACATTATTCTACTATCTCATTAAAAATATTAAAAGATATTTACTTTGCACTTGCGCACTCTGTACATACTACATATTGGAATCATAGCTTGGGGGGGGGGGTGCATATAAATCATCCCTTCTCCCATTCGAATCAATTCAAAAAATTATCCTAAAAAAACCGTATTACTACCCAACAATAAATGTATTCCAAGAATTCGCTGTTCCCCCACTTACAAAAATTTACGACAAAATTGCACTACTTCAGCTACACAAAGATATTTTTAATGAAAATAATACCCCACTGCTAAATATTAGCATAAGGAATACTTCTGTTGGTGGACTACTGTACCACCCATACGAACCACAACAGCACAGAATTACCATGTATATAAAAGAATAAAACTATTTAACCAATTACCCACTGATATGCGAATAGAAAAAAAAAAAAAAATTTAGTACCATCATGTAATTTTAACTTCCTCTTAGATATATTCTTGACTGTTTTGTTATAGACGAGTATAATAATGGTTTTTCTTAGCCCTCCTCACTAGTTATTTAATCAGGTGCTTCTTCTGTCATTTTTAGAGTCTTTTCATTGACCTATTTCAGTCAGAATTGTTACATCTTTGTTTCATGTACATAATTCTTAAATGTTTTATGCAAATATTAAAATGTTTCAATAAATTCTCAGGTGGGTGGCGGGTCCATGAGTCCGGAAGTAGTTGGTGAGCTGACCCGCCCCTTTGCAGAGTACCTGTGCTACGGGCAGGAGACGCGGCTAGCCGGCTCCATCATGAGGCACATCTTCACTCACCTCATCCGCCAGACGGACCTTGGCATCGACTACACCGAGAAGCTGAACGCTTGGAAACATGTTGGTTTTATTATATTATCTCCTTTTTGGATCAGGGACCCATTTCCTCAACGCATTCCTGTCATTCAGCAGGCTTCGTCTCGCAGGCCATACCTCTCCTCACACTATTTTACTAACAATCATTGTCTTTAGCTAATTTTTTCAAATATTTTACGCAATCTCTTTGTTCAAACCGATTGCTTGCAACAGCAGTTTATATCTACTCCATATGGGAAAAAATAGGATAACCAACACCTTTGTAGTAGGTCACCCCAAGTGGTTTGCTACTTTGCAAAACGAAAACGGGCAAGGGATTGTAAGAGAGTTCTAAATAGAGCTAAGAGCGATCACGACCAGAGAATTGCGAAAAAGCTGGCTGACTGCCCCACTGGTAGCCGTGCTTTCTGGTGCTTTCTTTGCTCGATGGGAAGAAATTTCTGCAGAACCACTTTCCCACCTCTGACCAAGCCTGATGGTCGGCTGGCTAACTCGGCCCGCGAGAAAGCTGAATTATTAGGCAAAATTTTCGCGGAAAACTCAACTCTTCAGGATAACGGAGAGACTCCCCCTTCCATTCCGCACTGCTGTTTTCAAATGGAGGAACCGAAGATCCGGAACAGAGAGGTTCTCCGAGTCTTGAACGAGCTGAAAGTCGACAAAGCCAGTTGGCCGGACGGAATACCTGCCTTGGTCCTCAAGAGGTGTTCTGCAGAAATGAGTCCAGTGCTCGCGAAATTATTTAGGCTCTCTCTCAAAGGTGGAAAGGTGCCAGATCTTTGGAAAAAGGCAATCATCCACCCAATCCCAAAACAGGGGGACCGCTCCGACCCTTCTAACTACCGCCCCATAGCCATCACTTCCATACTCTCGAAAGTATTAGAGAGGGTGGTTAGCAACAAATTGCTCACATATCTCGAGAATAACAATATCCTAAGCGATCGGCAATATGGATTTCGTCGAAACCGATCGTGTGGCGATCTACTCAGATATGTGACGCATATTTGGGGGCGGTACATGGAGCGTTTTGGTGAAACTCAAACCGTTGGGTTGGATATCTCCAAAGCCTTTGACATAGTCTGGCACCAGGCGCTTATCGGGACGTTACCATCGTATGGGATCCACCCAACCCTGCATAGTTGGATTGCGGACTTTCTGAGAGGAAGAACAATTCAAACCGTGGTTGACGGCTCTTCTTCCTCACCGCACCAAATCAATGCGGGGGTGCCACAAGGATCTGTGCTGTCTCCGACGCTGTTTTTATTGCACATCAACGATCTCGTTGAATGTGCACCAATTCACTGCTACGCTGATGACAGCACCGTTCACGAGGGTTATCTCCTTGACAGGCCCCCTTCCACCTATGATGTCCGAACAGCTCGGGAAGTTTTGAAGCAAAAAATTGACCACCACCTCGAGATGGTTCGTGCCTGGGGTAAGGCCAACTTGGTCAGTTTCAACATCTCAAAAACCCAAGCGTGTCTGATTTCGGCAAAGAGGGAGATCAATGACTGTCTGGTGCAATTTGATGGGAGCACTCTCCCCAATAAAGACTCCATTGAAATGCTTGGAGTTACCATATCAGACCGGCTCAAGTATCGGGGATCCATAGAAGCCCGAGTAAATCAGGCCTCCAAAAAGTTGGGCGTCTTGTACAGGGCTAGGAGATTCTTCAACAGTGACCAGCTGCTGACCCTGTACAAGTCTCAAGTCCGCCCAACTATTGAATTTGGGAGCCACCTTTGGGCTGGTGCCCCAAAATACTTAATAAACCTGCTTGAATCTGTGCAAAGGAGAGCGATCCATCTGATTGACAATCCGTTGTTAACAGACCGATTGCCTTCTCTAATGCATAGACGCAATGTAGGCATGCTGTGTCTGTTCTACAGGTATTTCAATGGAGGCTGCTCCAAGGAGCTAGCAGCATTGATTCCTGATGCACCGGTGCACGTGCGCGAAACTCGACGGACACGAACTGAACACCCGTTCACGGTTGACGTTGGCTTCATGAGAACGGGCCGTTTTTACGACTCGTTTTTGTGTAAGTCGGCTCGTATGTGGAACGAGCTACCGGCATCTGTTTTTCCTCCCTCCTATAATACGAGCCTTTTCAAGGCCCGCATTAACAAATCCCTTCCTACAGCCCCTACCTTATTCCGCCTCACAACGCCGCCCAACCGGGTGGTGACATAGTTCCCCTGTCTGTACACTGCATACGCAGGGACGCTCTTGTGAGGTGTCACATAAAAAAAAAAAAAAAAAAAAAATGGTGAGTTAGCAGGGGTGCCCGGGTTCTTGAGGTGAGGTTTGTCCAGGTCTTGATGGCAGATGCGTCTGCCCACCAGCAGTCTGGCGGGCCGGATCAAGAGAGGCCGGTTTAGGGAGACCCATTGACCTCTCCAATCAGACTCTCTTGACCCAACGCCTTAACGCCTTGCATCGCAGTGGAAGGGATGGATTCATATTTCATTCCTGGACACACTGACCCCCAGATTCCCACCCCTCATGCTCTTTTCCTTACCAGAACTTCGTCTCCTTCCTTTACTTAAAAATACCCCTCCACAAAGCACCTCCAATAGTTAAAAAAAGAGGTAAAATAACTAAAAAGTGGAATATGTAGACACCATACCATATTGTTTATTTAATTCTGATTATACGTTTGTGTTACTTCGTCCAGGCTGGCTATCCCGGAGGATCCATTGACGCCATGACCAAAGTGGAGTACAGTGACGAGGAAGAGGAAGAAGAGGCTGAGGAACCGGAGCAAGAAGCCGACGGAGATGGAGATAGTGATGAAGATAACGGACAACCTAAAAGGTATTACATTAAACCTCTTCACAAATTTACACAATTTATAAATAGTTTCTACATGCCCATTGTCTGCATAGATTAGACCTTAGACCACAGGGACACGCAAGTATCCGATACTCGTAGATTCAAGTATCTTGGCGACCATCGCCATGCATTAGTGCCGAGGTTCGTACCCAAACACACATATTTTGTAAACTTTTCGGCGACTCCAGTCTCCGCGCCCAGCTGCTCGGAAGTAGTTATAATAATAACATGGCATTTATATAGAGCAGTTTAGTGTCATTTACCTTCTAGTGCGCTTAACTATTCGTATAACAAACTTAAAAAATGGTAATTCAGTATTAGTGGTTCTTAAAATTATTTCTAGTGTGCCTTACCCAATACAGATCTAATATTATAACATTAAAAACACTGTTTATACAAAGTGATGACAAAACTTAGAATAACAATAACAGCAGGACAGGACAAAACAAGAATATTAAAATATGGTAAGATTTTTTAAATAATTTTGGTTTTAAAGCCCGTTTAAATTCAGCCAAATTCTGTAGATTAATAAGAGCTGAGGGAAGTCTATTCCAGATGAGCGGGCCTGTTACACTAAAAGAACGATCATAGTAAACGGCTCGATTTGACCTAGAAAGTTCGATTAGACGATTACTAACATCTAGATCTGCTGACCTTAGAGTAAGCTGTCTATTGCTTAAGTTTTGTCGGATACTTAGTTCCGATATGTTTAGTTTACGCATGTCGTCGATACGTTAAACGTGGCGGAGCAATTAATAAATATGATAGTCTATCAAAAATAATAGTCTTATCGTCACTTGTGTGGAGACATTTCATAATAATGCGTGTGCTTCAGATAATGCTAGGAACAAAACAGTCAATTTCCACAACCAGTCATCGATGCTACTAATAATATTATTATTATTTAATAATTAGGCAGCATTCTGTTTCACAATATGTTTAACGGTAATAGTTTTGTTTTAAATTTGAAAATAAGTTGATCCTTTCTTCTCTCCAAATAAGAATCCAATCGAGCTTTAAATTTGTTTATTATAGTAGCACCGGTGACACGTTGTGGAAGTTCGTTCCATGCATATAAACCTTTATATACTTTCTTCTCTCCAAATAAAAATCCAATCGAGCTTTAAATCGGTTTATATTAGTATCACCGGTGACATGTTGTGGAAGTCCATGTCTATAAAAAAATTTAAAGCTCGATTTGATTCTTATTTGATAGGAGTGCGTCATCAGAAAACTGCCTACTGATAAAATAATAATAAATAGAAAAAAGTCAATCCATTTTGAAATTTAAAAATGTCTTTTAAAACTGAGAATTGAACCTTCCTAACCAGGAACTAGAGTCGAGAACTCTACTCACCTCACTAAATGCTGATCGGGTAGGACCAAAGATATTAGAAGAACGAGATGTGCTATGAGCAGTTCATACTGTGCGGAATTGTTTTGCCCAGTGTCGCCGGTTTTTTCACCAATACTACTGAACACCTACGCTTACGCTAAGGACGTATCGTTTCAGTTGGCACTAATACATATAACAGATTTCTGTGCGTACACGTCCCGACAGTATTCAAAGTACCCTAATTAGGTAGTACTCCGCCTACGGTCCGGCGGCCAACATAGCATATCTTTGGGTAGGACCGACATTTATTTAGTATATTTACTGCTGTAATGTTATCTGATTTTAGAGAAATGCGTATATGTCCGCGTGTATGAACTTGATTGCTACCAAAAGTTGATAGAATGCATTGTTATCGACGATGAGTCTATTTGCCGAGTTTCAGCTCGATCGGGTGTCAGGAAGTGGGTTAATTTCCGCTCTTACGTAGTAGCGTCTACGTACTGAATGCAAATACACAATGTCGGTATTGCATTCTTGTATATTCCTGTGGAAGAAAGTCCTTTATTCACCATCACTACACAAGCAACAGTTTCCACTTATTATGATGATATCAAAAGGAATTCGAATATTGTCAGGTTATTTGTTATTTGCAGTGAGGCATGGAAATGACAGGGGAAGGATGAAACTTACTGTCATGTAGAAATTTGATCCCTAAGACTTGTGTTTAGTATGACTTAAAATGTGGAGGTCTAGAAAGAATGCAACACGTAAGTAACCGTAATGGTTAAGACTAAGAAAGGATCGCTCAGATGGTTTGTGCATGTAGAGCAGAACGAAGAAAGGAATGTATGATGTGGAAGTTCATAATGGAATAAATGGAATGCCCGATGAAGAGGTCATGCCGAAGGGTCTGAATAACGGAAATGAGACAATGCATGAATGTGAATGAAAGGAGGACTGTGTGGCGGTCTATCCTCTCTGCGTACCACTCCGGAGAAACAGTGTGATGGTTAGTTAATTCATTGTTGGTTATGCGCACTCTAGGATTGTTTCTTTCTTCCTTTTTTTTTATTATTATTATTTATTTTTTCTAAATGTAACCCAATTTGATTGTATTTGTTCAGGAAAGTTGGCCTGGACGCGCGTGCGGGCCACGTGGACGCGGTGCTGCCCCAGCTGACGGTGGATGCAGAGTTGATGGCCACAATGCTGAAGAAAATGATCACCGACTCGCGGTCCACCCTGAGCAACAGGAGCAAGCTGAAGGGGCTCGTGCAGGCGTAAGTACTTCCTCCAACCACATTTAATTACTCTTGGTTTATCAACACATTGACTTCTGATTTGTTCCATGAATATGTACCTAAATTGCCCCACTAGGACCAAATTATTGTGCCCTTAATTTTGATTTTTACACAGGGGATATGTTGCACAGAATCCCATGTGAAATAAAACTTGAAAAAAGTGTAGTACTGTATAGGAAAATGGGAGAGTGGTTCCATTGTAGGAAAATCGATGTTTAATAGTACACCACTGCTTCGCCTGTACAAATGGCAAGTGCACCCTGCTGTTGAGTTTGGCAGCCACCTCTAGTCAGGAGCAGTGGCGGCTAGCTCTAAGGAGCGTTGGAGCACGCACCCCCAACATTTCAATCAATCTAAAAATAATAATTTTCTACCGATAATAAAATCATCAAAAATCAAAGCAAAAAAGAGTAATAAAATTAGAATATAAAAGTATTAAGTTAAATTAAACCGGATTGAATTTTCGTTCTTTGTATCAAGTGACATAAGTCACGTGGTGCGAGCGAATTCCATATCGCTCATTAGGAAACGTCACCCGGGAACATCAATTATCTATATGCGCAGAGCGTGGATGTCGACCATAGTATTGACATTTCTCCGAAACATGAACAGCGCTCGCCAATGTCTCGTAAACTCTTCGGTGAGATGGCGCCTCTTTAGTTTACACTTCGCATACCGATCATTCCAGTAGGTCGGTACAAGTTAAAGAAGAATTACTAATTGCAGTATCTTTCACTGCTGGAGATTTACCTGACCTGACTTAGGGATAGATTTGCAGTATTTTTCCTCGGTCCGTTTGATAGATCCCCTATCTTAACAAGCGGATTGCAATCCTTAGATCACAGGTGTCAGGTAGATATGCTGTCCTTGTTCTACCGGTATTACAATGGAAAATACTCTAAAGAACTAGCGTCATTGATCCCTTCGGCACCGGAGCATAATCGGTATGACATAAGCCAGTTGACATTTGTCACATGAGAACGGGTCACTTATACGACTTATTCTTGAGTTCAACAGCTCGGCCATGGAACGATTTGCCGGACTCTGTGTTTCCTCCCTCCTACACCCATGTTCACTCCTTCCTCTCCATGGGTCTCTTCAAGACTTATCTTCACTCCTTCCTCTTCTCAAAAAAGGACCCTTCACACAGCATCCTCAGAGATGATATAGTGTGGAGTTAATGTAATAAAAAAACATTGTTTATTCCTACACCAGTGTATGCACAGGGGTGCATACACTGGTGTGCACAAAATCGTGTTAAAATAGAATGTGGTATTTTCGCAAACTATGAATACAGTGAAACTTTCTTAAGAAGTTTTCCAAAAAAACTTCGATCCAAATTTGAGTTTAAACATTAAGTTTAAGTTTACAGGACTTGAATTCACATGCGGCTCTTTGCCGAAATTTGCGTGCTTTATTATGCGACTTAAAATTTTTCCAATTAATCTTTATAGTAAGGAATGACCTCTTAAATTTGATGCAGACAATAATTACCAAGTCATAAATTCTATGACTTTGGGCAAAAACGGTTATTTTCAGGTATATTTTACTACTTTCAGTTTTTTTGGTGGAGTTTCTGTTGAATTTTAAAAACTTCTTAAGTGGGAAGCAGTTTTTGCTGCAAAACTTCTTATCTGGGGAAAAAAATTGTGTTTTTTTGCAGTTTTTTGTATGCAACAAAACTTCTTAAGCTGGAAAACTTCTTAAGTGGAAACTTCTTAAGCGAGTTTGACTGTATTGTTAAAAATGTGTGAAAGATTTAAAGTTTTTTTCTGGTTATGATTATTGTACTAAAAATATGCAATTTTCATTCATAAATTATTGATTTAAAAAACGATGTATAATCGCACATTTCGAAAGAGTTCCATCTGGCTACAACGTCATAATGACATAGAAAATGCCAATGTCTGGTAAGACGGCTGTCACCAAAGTTCCCGGCGTGACGTTAACGCTGACAAATTCACTAATAAAATGAACACGTCGTTTTGGTGGCAAATCAAAATTAGCACATTTTAAATTTTTTTAGAAAATTTATTCATCTACTTAAAAATACTTTAATTATCGTAATTTTTTGAAGAATAAAAAAAATACAGTACAAACAAGTACCCTATTGAAAATTGATGTTAACCTCTGCTAACCTAGTCTCTGACTTGAATTTCCTCTTAAAAGTACAGTTAACAGAACTCGTAAAATAACTTTTGTCCTAAAATATCAGCAGTAATCGGTGTATGCCGCTGGCGCTCTTGAAAGGACCATGAAAAACTCTAGTCTGGGCAGATGGCAGACTACTGAATTAGACATATGAATACCGGCGAATTATATAGCTTAATTTCGTGTTTTGAACTAGTAAAAATACCGGCAGATTACTGAGAAAGTATTTTACATATATGTTATAGAGGGTAAGGGAGTTGTCAACACCGCATTTAGTATACTCCAACACATATTGTTGTATTTGCAGATTTGAGACTCTGGCCTCGGGAGAGTATCCGTACAAGATGAAGGAAACCACAATGCCCGACGACCCCAAGTTCCGTCTGCCCAAAGCCATGAAATCCGCCGTGGATCTGATGGTCTTTGAGGAGATGCATGAAGACGAGGAGATGAAAGGTGGGTTAACTAATTATTACACGACCTTTGTTGATGGTCCAATGTTTAGTTTTCTTGTTTTGTCGCATTAAATCTCAAAGGGATTGGAGTCGCAAATCGTGTGGACTGTTACCAATATTTGACACAATTATTGGAAACTGTGGTTAACAGTTAGAACTGGAAAGGGATTCTGACTTGCCCCTGACCTTTGGTAAATGTCAAATCGATATTATGGCCTGAGGTACACTGCGGTGATCACTGCACAAGCTTCCGTAACATGTACACTGCACAGGTTTTCTTAACAGACTGCTAATGTATGATAAATTGTTACAATGTCACTGATGTGGGTATATAGGTACTCCACACTGTTAGACAGGGACAGGTAATTAATAGGGTGAAGGAATGCAGGAACATATGTTAAAGGGAGATGCATATAGTTGCATCAACAGGGTTGTTAACATAAATCGTAAGTAAAATTGTTATTTAAACCAATAGTTAAAATATATTTGTGTTTCCGTTGCAGGCATGAACAAGCGGCAGAGACGTAAGTACCTGATGAAGCAGAGGAAGTTAGAGGAGGCACGGGGGGGCGATGAGGAGAACGGGGAAGAGGAGGCCCCGCAGCTGCTCAGCCCCTCTGCCCCCAAGAAGGCCAAGAAAGATAACATACAAAGCATAAAGGTATGTTAAATACCCATTCGAAGCAACCTCTCTGGGTGTAGCCGTAATTGTCATTGTCAGAACTAATTAAATATTCATATCAGTAGACTTCATACTTAAGAGTAAATTTCCATAAGCTTCTATTTGTTTTGACCCATATTTATTCCTAATCAATATTAAATACATATGATGTATATAAGACATTTTCACTCATGTTCCTCAGTGGTATTCCAGACTTCTGTAAAGATTGTATTTATACGCATTTTTATGGTACGTATACATTTGCGAAACGAAACGCGAACCGAGCCACGAATTACGGAAAATGACTGAAGCAACTGCAAGCGGCGTTTCGCGCCATTTGCGGTTGCTTCGTTCCTTTCCCATAAGTTGAGGTTCAGCTCGGCAGTTCAGCTTGCGTATGTATACATAGCATTAGAACACTAAAACCTATTATAATAATTGTTCAACAGATTGTAAAGTGAATAAATAAATAAATAATAAAACTTTTTAATGCTTTTCCTTTCGGGACCTTAACAGTATCAAATCCAGGTGGTTTTTTTTACAAAATATAGTTTTGCATAATGCCCTGTTGGAATGACTACCATTCAGAAATGAACATTGTTTTTTATGTGAGAAAACCCACAAGACTGGTCCCTGAAGGTAGTGGGAAGGGGAGAAAATTGGGGAAAAGGAAGGTGGGGAAGTACCTGGCTATTCAGATCTAGTCACCAAACACGGCTATTACCATTTCAATTCTGAATGGTGATCTTACACCAGGGCAATACTGATAATATCTTCCACTCTTGAATTTGTATTAGCTTTGTTAAATATTCTGATATTTCTTTTCCTTCAGCTTCACAACAATTCCCATAGAGGATGCCATAGTATTGTTGGCTCCGAGCAATTGCGACTCCTGTGCGGTATTCACTTAAAAAATTTAATTTAGCTTTTGAATTTGATAAATAATAATTAAACTTGTTTGGTTCCAGGCTGACGCGGGAGTTTGGCAAGTAGAGGATGTCAAGGAAACTGAAGATGTCCGGCCTGATTCAAGCAAAAATAACATTTCCATAGAAGATGATAGCACAGTGAAGAAGGGAAAGAAATCAAAGAACGAACGGAAAAGGCTAAAGAAGGAATCCAACAAGAACAGCAACTCTACAGAAGAACCTAAAAAGACAACCCCCAAGAAAAAGAAAGAAAAGAAAGCGGACACAAGTACCAGTGGAAAGGAAAGTGCAGATGTTTCAATTAAGGAAACTCCAGTGAAAAATAGTGCTACCCAAAAAAAAGCAGACAAAACTAAAGTGACCCCCGAAAAACCCAAAAAGGACATCAATGGTGCATTACGTGAAGACATTGGCAAAAATTCACCCAAAGGAACTCCCAAAACACCAAAAGTTTCAGCTGCGTCTACACCCAAAAAGACAGAAAAACTTATATTAATTGCAGAACCAGCTAAAGGAAATAAAGTAATAAGTGAGGAAGCGAAGAAGAACACACCAATTAAGAAAGATAACCCCGTTGTTAAGTTGACCAAATTAGATAAAAGCATCATTCTAACTCCCAACAAAGGAGATAAAAGTCCAGAAAACATTAAAACTAAGAAATCGATTAACAATTTGAATGATACTCCCAAAGCTGCTTCTGCTGCTAAAAGTCCAAAATCAGTCAAAAAAGATTCCCTCATCTCCGCCAAGAAAGGAGAGAAAATCACAACCACTGAAAATGGTGAAACAGAGATTCTCATCAAAAAAACTCAAACTAAAAAGCTGATTGCAAAGGACCGCCTGAATACAAGCGATTCGGGAGTCTTAAAATCTCAGAAAAATAGGTTAAACATTCTCAAAGCAAATCTTTCATTGACATCTTCACCCACCCGCAAGAAGGTCATGATTGCTCTGAAGAATAACACTTCCCAGCATGTGATAGACTATTTCAAAAGTGTAAAACAGAGTCCAGAAATCCCATTCGATGGACTAAAGAGACCTTCCAAGACCGCTTTGAAACCCAATACTTTACCTTCACCCATCAACCCATTCTACAAAAAGAAACTAAAATTGAACTTTTAAAAACTGATAAAACGACTTCATTGAATTTACACAGAAAATAGAAAGGTTTATGAGCGCACAAAACTGAATTAGACAAAATTCATTCTGACACGAGTTCAAATCTCAAAGATGCGGCTTTAGCACTTATTTAACTAAATGTGTTGTCATGTTTTAAAGCACAATGAAGAAATTAATGCACGCCCTATAAACCTCTCCATGTTCTGTGACACAATTTCATTTTTAGACATTTTACAATGTGATAAATATGTATTTTATATTGAAACATTATCATTTTTCACGGTTACATTAGACTAGAATAATATGTGAAGCAAATAGATTCTTAGGCATGGTATATTGTACATAAAGAGGAATGTATTTAATTTTAATCAATTCTTGTAGAGTTAAACAAGCCCAAATCCTTTCTCACATAGTACATGTGTGCATTTTTTCAGCCTGGTGTGAGAGATCTGTTCAGATATTGCCGAGGTTACGAATTATTTTGCTAAATAAAAATGAGTGCATCGTATTGACAATACATACCTGTTTTAGTTTTGACATGTTTACTTGTTTAATTTGATTGACAATCTGTTTTGTTTCATTGTTATTGTGAGATATTGGTGTGGACCTATGAAATTCCCTGAATTTTCTATAATTTGAATAAACACTTTGTTACAAATTATAATTATTTTTGTTTATTTCATCCTGTCTATCCCGCATAATATGTATGTAAATAATGGAATAGAATCCACTGGAACCTATCCATGTGGTTCTTACATTACCTGGGCTTTTTTGTCAGCAGACTTTTGGGAACAGCTCTTATGGTCTCAAGAAATCGTTGTGTCATCATTAGAAATATGATCTAAAGCAGAGGTTCCCAAACTTTTTTGCCCCTTTAAGGTGAGCAGGTTACTATATAAATATACATCTTCTTTATACAGCGCTCAGGGACATCTATTTTTATTTACTAGGCACTCCAGTGACTAATACTACTTTTTACCTAGGATTTTGTCTTTGAAGGGGCTGAGTTAAAAGAATGAATAAATGCTATGCTATCCATAATTATTATTTTAAAATCAATAAAAGTCATAATCATATAATATAGGTTTTGCAGATGTCTTACTGTCTGATTATCTTTCACGTTTTTTTAATACCGCACAAGCAGTGGCGGACTAAGCCCGTCAGAGACCCGGGCGGCAAAGATGAGGCCCCCCCCTAGTTTAATAAGTTGATGTAATTTTACAAGCTTTTTATTCAGTTCACATTTGTATGTATATACTATATGGTGTTTGTTTGTTTAGTTTAATCAGAGGTTCCCAAAGTGGTCTATATGGACCCCCAGGGGTCGATATCGGCATGATGGGGGTCTATGTCAGCGAGAAAAAAATTTGGGGGTCCACGAGATTCAAATGGGGGTACATACGAGCGGACCCCCATTTACCTCAAGTCAACATTTAGGAGTTCCGTAAATGACACAATAGACCTAACACAAATATAATAGACTGAGAAATTACTTATTTGGTACAGTAAAACTCGCTTAAGAAGTTCCCACTTAAGAAGTTTTCACGCTTAAGAAGTTTTGATTTTTGGTCCCTTGAAAATTCCATACAAAAAACACGATTTTTTCCCACATAAGAAGTTTTAGAGCTAAAACTGCTTCCCGCTTAAGAGGTTTTAGAAATCCGGCGGTAAAATCAACACAAACGAAATATTGTGTCGCTAAATATCTAAAATGAACCTTTTTCCAAGTCATAAATTGAAAGACGTTGACTGAAACCCATACCTAGTACGTGAGACCATAAAACCCTTTGTCGGCCGCCGGGCCGTAAGCCGTAACTTGCCGTAACCAATAAATAAACCAAATACCCCGTCTCCTAATCCCCTAACTAGGTAAAATAGCAATGGAACGAATAAACAATGCGGAATTATGTAACAAATATGCAAGCGTCTTTAAGGCCGAAATAACATGAAAGATTATATTAAACTCAACCTTAATGACAACGTGGGCTAGATCTACATTTGCATACATTTGACGCCTCCTTCAATAATCTTCCCTTTGATAATGAACATAGAGATGTTTCGTAATATTATTGTATAAAATTTTTATTCCATCGAATTTGTAAAACACGAAAAACTTTTGATAATCTATCGGATCACGGTTAATACGGAATATTTCACCTTTAAATACATAACAACATGATTATATGGCGGGGGAGATGGTAAAATATGCATTATAATTACGTTTTTTTCATTCAAACATCAAAAATTGCCGTGCATCATGTTTCATCTGACATTTGTCGTAAATTAAGTTTGAAGGTTAGGAAATACATATGCATAAATTTAAAATGTAGATTGAAACGAAACTTCGCAAATGATTTTTGTAGTTTTTGGATGCGTTCACAGATTATAATTCCAGCGTCAAACAGCTCGTATGATATAACTTTCTGATTCAAGCATCAAGCCATTTATTTATGTGCGAAATCGTAGCTATTTGATGTCTGCTAGTTAGGTAGGACCATAAATGAACCTACAGGTAGGACATAATATTGAGCTGCGCATATTATTTTCATAAGGAATTTCTAGAAAAGGATTAAAATATCTTTAAAAATATACGATAGTCGACTGTGCCTGGCGAAAATACATCATAACAATAGTCTCTCAAATCTCAAATGCCATTGGAGCAAGCAGCAAGCGTGCAAAAAAGTTAAAGTCCGCCAACTAATAAGCAGTTTGCCGCGTAGACTTTGTGAGATTTTTCTGTGCAGTGCCATGGCAGGGTTGCAGTACGCAAACGGTTCTGAGGCAAAGAACCCGCTATCATTAGTTTGCGGTTAACAAAATTACTTGCGGTGTCCTTTTATCAAACCGCTTGGTAAAATTAACCACAACAAGTCTTTCTTTCTCCCTCAATTCACATAGTAAACGAAAGCGTAAAAAAGAGACGGCGTATATCCACAGCTCTGTCTTCAACTGTCAAGTTAAGAGTGAGTAATCACTAACAAGTAAATATGTATAATCCATTGCCTTTACACCAATTTAAAATAAGATCAACAGTATGAACCTTTTGGAATGCTGCAACTTTTACTATCCGAATTCGAGTGGCTTTTTCGAGGGATGTACTTTAACAGTTTTAAAATTGTGTTTACTTTGTCCATGGGATGGTTTTGTTTTGATTTGTAATGTTTAGTCTCGATTTTAACGTTTCACCATCTACACCTTACCACCAACGCTCCATTTCTTCACCCGCTGACCTACGCTTTTTCGATTTTTTACCTACTGAACTCTCTGACCAACGCTATTTTCCACTGACTGTCCTATCTCAACCGCCGACCGACCGCTTTTCCACTGTTTTTCGAGTTATTATGACCGCTTGGATCATATGAGCTTGTTTTCAATACAATTTAACGTAGGTAGACATAGGAATGACGTATGCCCCGGACTCGAGTTATTAAATGGCTAAAATTGAATCCCACTTAAGAAGTTTTCCCACTTAAGAAGTTTTTTTTCCCCGGTCCCTTGGAAAACTTCTTAAGAGAGTTTCACTGTATTTGTATTTTTATATAAATCAAAAAATTGCACATTGGAAGCCGCGAATTTTCCTAGTTCCCCAAATTGTTTTTGAAAAACAGGGTAATAATGACGTTCAACAATTAAATGCACTTCACACAGACTTCAAAACTAAGTTTGAGGACATTTTGACTATGTAAATGCAACATTGAAGAATCGGATACAATGTGAAAAGAAGAACTGACTGGAATAAGCACTGACAAAGAACTTAACGGGCAGTTCTGTAGGGCCAGCTACAGAAAGAAATTCCCTTTGCTTATCCTGCTTCATTTTCATTTGGTGTAATACCTCACAAGGGTGCCCCTGTCTGCACAATGTAAAGACAGGCAAGGGAAGGGAATATTTTTACTAAAAAAATAAATGATTATCTCATGGGACGTTAGTAGTTTTAGGAAAATTCAATATTCGGCAGGCAGAGGGTCTACGGAAAAAAAATAATTTGGCAAGTGGTCTACGGGCAAAAAAGTTTGGGAACCTCTGGTTTAAATCTTGCAAGCGAAATTTAAATATTGATATGGACGAGGAAAATAAAATACGAATCGATACGCAAAAAAAAAACATCCGATTTGCATGCACCAAGTCTTAAAATCTAGTCACTATGGCCAGGGCCGTATTATGCGTAAGGCAGTGTAGGTAACTGCCTAGGGGCCCCGCATCGGGTAAGGTGCCCCTAGGGTAAAGGGGCCCCGAGACGAGCATTGCCTAGGGGCCCCGACATGTTTAATCCGGCCTTGGCAGGGCCGTATTGTCCAATAGGGCCTAATGATTAGGCAGTGTAAGCCACTACCTTTGGGCCACGCATCGGCTAGGGGCTCCTAGGGTAAAGAAGCCCCTAGACGGCATTGCCTAGGGGCACCGACTATGACACCACGTAAGGATTGTTTTATAAAGGGCCTTCTATTTTTATATTTTTTCCGACTTTATGTCCGGGTTACATCTTCCCCATAGGAAAAACTAAACCCTTCCACAAATGATCATCTAGTCAATCAACATTATGCAAGTGCATTATATAAGCAAAATAAATACAAAACAATACAAGAACAACACGTCAACTCACCAGAGATCAAATAGGAAAATAATTCACCGACTCCGGATATTTTCATATCAGAGGGTTCGGCTCGGTAGAACTCCTAACAGGGCATATAAATCCTACTGATCCCTCAACATAAATATTTGAAAAATCTTTCGTTTTCCTACATGTATTTAAAATTACTGATTTTTGCATTTTTATATATAAATTTTGTTGATAGATCTAATACGCCTAAATTTTTAATGAGAGAGCTAGGTATAATGCCAGTAGCCGAAATAACAAATGGTAATATTTTTATAGTCTGAGAATGCCAAATTCTTTTTATCTCATTTCCTAAATCTGTGTATTTTCTTATTTTTTCATTAACAGATTTTTGAATATTACAGGAATTTGGAATAGCGACATCAATGATATAAGTTATTTTTTTTAATTTTGTCATGTTAAACTATATCGGGTCTATTATAACTAATCGTTCGGTCTGTTAGTATAGTTTTATCATAATATATTTTATAAAATTCGTTTTCTAAAAATGAATTTGGTTCGTATTCATAATATGGTATTATATTACGGCAGTCAATCAAGTTATGTTTCATTACCAAACTTTGGTGAATTATTTTTAAAACTTGATTGTGCCTAAATGTATACTCGGACGGTGCTAATATAGAACATCCCGATATAATATGTTCTATAGTTTCCGGAAAAGCCAAACATTTTCTACATAAATCATCAATTTGATTTGTATCTTTTATTATATGCTTCCTATAATTTTTAGTATTAATGACTCTATCGTGAATGGCAAGTATAAATCCTTCTATTTCTGCGCTCAACTCTCCAATACTCAACCATTTGTTTGACGAAAATTTGTCAACATACGTTTTTCCATAAAAAAACGAAAATAAAATTCGCCGGTCCGCCATTTTTTCTTTTTTTTAGATATCAAAATTCCCCCTACATGGTGTCATAGACACTGGATTTTCAAATGGTTTAAGAACTGTTTGAAAATTCAGTCACTATGGCCAGGGCTGTATTATGCGTAAGGAAGTATAGGCAACTACCTGGGGCCCAATATCGGGTAGGGGCCCCTAGGGTAAAGGAACCCTGAGACGTGCATTGCCTAGGGGTCCATTAGGCAGTGTAAGCCACTGCCTTGGGGCCACGCATCGTCTAGGGGCCACTATGGTAAAGGGGCACCTAGCCGATGGTAGCTAAAGGTAAATGGTGCATGCAAATCGGATGTATAGTTTGTTTAACATGTTGTCAACCAGGTTGAAAAACGTGTTAAATAAGTTTCGAGAAAAACGCATTCAAAGTTTTGCTGGAGGATAATTCAACATACAAACTGTTTCAAACGGTTTCACATGAAATGATCTATCTCCGTCAATTTTTCGAATTTCTTTAAAACATTTTGTGAGAGCATTCTTAACTAATGCATCTTTCAAAAAATTAAATAAAAAAGTCAACATTTTTTTAGTGTCCTGGTGCCTTAAAGACTTGTTTAGGATTTGATCAAGGGAACATGGAGGCATTTGGGGCCCCCCAGGCCGCCCCCCCCTTAGTCCGCCACTGCGCACAAGACTCCCAACTGCCAAAATGCCACTAACATTATTTTTTAATTACCTTTTTTCGGCTTTTCCACGAAAATCTCAATGCATCTCATTGCTTTCCAATCCGTAAATCCGTGCTCAGTAGATATGGGGAGATGTTGATTAAAAACTGGAGTAGTTACATGATGATTTCTATTTTATTTGTGAGAATTATTTTTACAAAAGACCATACGCGTTTTACGCAGGAAACAGTGGCAAAGAGAAAGTGTGACTGGATGGGACGAACGTTAAAACCGGAATAGATTTGCTTCGCCACGATCGAGGATGCTAGACCTAAAAACGAAGAAAAGAAAATGACGTGAGAGTGGCACTTGCCAAAGTAAAGCAGCTCATTTCTGAACAGGTCTCTGAAAGGCAACAGCAGAAGTCACACTGATTTGCAGTAAATATTCAGTATTATGTTTTTGTTTTTGTGTGAAAATCATGTTTTAATGGTTTCTTTCTTTGTTCTTTAATGGTTTTGTTCATTTTGTGCACTTATGTATAAATATATACCTAAATCATATTTTATTTTTTCAATTAAGGCGATGCACTACGTTGTGTAATATTTTAAATTGAGCCGCTGTCAATAATAACCCTTACGTAGATGGCGATAAGGTTTAAATTCCCGCATTCATTCACCATCCGCCTGTTTTGATTTATGCAAGAAAAAAACATGGCCAAAAAGTGCCTTTTATTTTATTTTGTGGATGTTCAGGCATAAATATTTAATTTTTTTTCGATCATTTTATAAATAACTTAATTTTCCACGTTATACTATAAAATCATAATTGAAAATGGGTTCGTAAGTAGGAAATTTTGAACTATAAAGCAGTTTTCATAGGCCTTATACATTTTTTTTTCTGGGCTTATAAAAAGACTTATCTAAAAAATAATCGAATATTTCAAAGGCTTATGTATTCTACTCTCAGTATTCAATTAAAGCATCTGAAACATTTCTAGGCGACCAAATTTTCAAACCAAAAACACATGATTTTGCATTACTACGTTAAGAAGAGTTCGGTGAATGCGCATATGAAACTGGTGGGGGTCAGTACCTCCAACAAGGTTAAGAACCACTGTTCTAGTCGTTCTAGTGAACCCTGTATGTTAGCTTACAAAAAATTATAAGTTTCGTAAATGATAGTTTGTAAATACAAACCATCTGCAACAATGTCTTATTAAATGTTATTTAGAGTTTTAAGTAAGCACTCCAAAACTTAATAAACCATAACGAAAAATATTACTTTTCCAAAATGGCATAAACTTTTGAGAAAGGGTTTGCGAAAAATAAATTGAATTACTTTTCAAAACATTAATTATTTGCGATGCGTTGAATTGTTGGCGAAATCATCAATCACATCATCGTAGCTCAATATTTCGTCAAATATTAAGAATATATAGCTATAAAGTTATTTTATTTATCAAGCTTATGCCAGAGCATATATAATTTTTGATTCGTAGTGACGTGAAGAATGAATGCTTTGCACTGCCGTGCAGGCACCCCACTTCTTCCAACTTGTTTAACTCTGATCAAAACCCCCAACTGAACCTTTTTTGGATTTTATTTGACATTTGTAAAGCACACATTCATCTTGCAGCCCTTTGCGAGGCCTTCCGGTCTTGTAAATCTTTGGCTCTGTTCCATATTTCTTCTCACCTCTTTCCTCAAGCCTTAAGAGGAATGAAAACATATCATTAATACTGTCATGAGCCGCTTTTAAGTGAATTAAATAGCTCACGTAAAAGCTGCTCGCAAATTGGACGAAATGCGTGCATCCGAAAATGTTCACTTGATTTTTCCCGCGAGATTCATCACAAGGAAGTTTTCTTTTGGTGGAACATTTTTAGGAGCTTTCATATCAATTAACGTGAAATCTCTTTTTGCCAGCCTCTTCATGTATATCTCCAAAAAAAAAAATGTAAATGTACGCTGTTCAAAATCTTAAATCTCCGAAATTTCTTCACTGATTGCTTTGAAATTTTGACACAACGTTGCATTAGAATACGCGAGTGTTCCTATATTATATAGAGGTCACCTGAGACAGGTCAAAACAGTGCAATATGTTGGACAAACATGCTTTTTTGGAAGAAACAGCGCCATCTTTTGAACGTAAAAGCAACACGCGTTATTGTTTTTCTATCTTTACAGACAGACTGAGCCACAGCAACGCGTGGCGGGGTACAGCTAGTCAATTATTAAAATTAATGATTCGTGGAGACCTGCAACATCTTCAAAGTCAATATCCTACACCTTGCAGAGTTTTCGAGACTAAATTAAATTGTATCAAAATTCACCCCCACAATTTAGACATTACGGTACTCTCTAAAGTAGATATTTTGATACCAGACCTGTTGCCTCACTTGCAGGCCGTTTTTGTAAGGAATTATCTTTTCATGACCTGCTATAATTTGATTCCATTTTATTTCCTTGTTATGTACTGATAAAGATGTGGTCAGTTACAAAAAAATGTTGCCAAATTGGAATCACTTCCTCCGACATCAGCCAATGCTGCTCAATATTCATATCGCACTTTCTAACAAATGTAAATTTGGCGAACCGCCACTTGCGGTTGATTCATTTCTTTCCCATGGTTCGTGGTTCGGCCTGCAAATGTATATATGCAGCGTTATTAGTAGGAGATATTATAACCAAAGTTTTGTGAATGTACCATTTATATTATTCCCGGGGTGACGTGATATGCTTCTAATGATTTCTTGGTTCAAAAAGAAAATGGAATTTTCTGCAGATAACAGATTTGAGATAATTATTGTGATTTGGTGAGTGTTTACATCCATCATTATAACTTTACATCATTCTCTTAATTTAAATACTGTGTAAACAAGTATTTAATCATTTTGGTCAGTGAAATAAAACACTTTTCTTGAGTAACAAATAATTTATGGAAATTGATACAATGTATTTAAATTAATTTTATACAAAATAATAAAAACAGCTGCCCGTTATAAAATAAGAAACAATAATATTAATCGTTTCAAATGAATAGTGTCTGCTCAAAATTACGTAGTAAAATAGCTAAGAATTATAAAAATAGTAACAAGTCTTAAAAATATCTTCAATTCATTGGATTAACATTCATGCAATTGTCTGTTTACAGAATAGATATGTAATAGAATTACATTCGGTTTTAACAACTTCCACGGATTTAAACGTTACTTTAAATACTTACATTTTTTTGTGACCAAATGTCATAAGAAATTAAATTTCATCAATAATAATAATTATATTTATATATGGTATATTTCAATGTATTTTCAAATTAGACTTAAAGTTATTTTATACGTTGTTCAGAAGTTAACAGCTTTCGTGTTATTTTTTTTTTGTTTTTTTAATATTCTTATTCTAATTAAAAGGGAACATCAAAAATAGATTCATTACAGATACGAAATGAATGCAGATAAAATTTTCTCTATATGCATTAAAGATTCCAAATGCCACGGTCGAAGCAAACAATTTATTTAATTTAATTGAAGCATTTAGAGAATATTAAATCTGAACATACATAAACATGAAGATCTCTCACAGAAACTTAGCCACCAATATCTTGTATTATCCATACAACCTTTAAACTATTGTATTGTATTATACAAAGACATAAAAATCTCTCAACTAGAAAGGAAGGCGTATATACAAGACTGCACCATAAAAATAAGACCACCTCTTTTCATTGTTTTCCAGCGTAATATCACATCTATTTATTTTCTTCTTCAACACATTCCAAATTAACTACACATATTATTTTAACTGTCATTGGCGAGCTACACATTATTTGTTTTGTTCCATATTTATATACAAGGGGTACACAAACAAACACAGCCGGATCCTGGTCAAGTTTATTAACCTTTACAATGCTGGCGTGTTAACAGAATCTAGTCATGACGTGACATGATGACACACAGTGTGCGTTTTAGTGAAACTTCATCTATCACATATACGACATCCACTGGTGGATCACATCTGAGTACAGAGAGTCTAGACAGCTGAGATGACCTGGACTTGACTACTGTCTCAGTGGTCAGGTGAGACTTGGGACATATTATCACAATGGTCCTTTGATCTTAGTGTTTACGTGGAGCTACGATAAAATATGTTTTTTAGGTTATACATACAATTCAAATAATAAAATAAATAACAAAAATGATTATAAAATTATATTATTAGAGCTATTTAAAACAATAAGCTTCAATAATTCATAAATAAGAGAATAATATTTGTTCAGATGAAATAATAATATGTAATTATTAGAGTTGGTGGACACTGCCATATTTGTCTATTTACCCGCTCTTGCTGAAGTTATTTAAGACCAGAAATCAGCGTGTAAAGTCACCTGCATTATCTCTAACTAATTTAATGAATTCTTTAAAAAATAGAGAAAAAAAATTATTGCAAATTTTATACACATTAAAAATATTGTTTAATTAAAGCCTCTAATATTTTGTAGTAAATTCTGAATATAACTTTCTTATAATCTTTTATAAAATAAACTATTTTGGATACAATAATGTTCATAGTAATAAAGATTTAAAAGTGAGTAAGACTTAAATAACGTCACAAGTGGCAATACATAAATAATTTAATGAAACTCATTTTAATGCTTTTATTTTAGAAAATATGTATAAAAGATTCCTTTAGAAAATGCATATGGTGCATTCACTAGAGATATCTAATGTTCTATAATATGTAATTCTATTCTCCTACATCTGTCTTAAAATAATAATATGATGTAATAATTTATACAGTTTCTTACAAATTGAAAACACTTATTATTGCAATCAAATTAAGTAAATTCCAAAATACAAAACCATAATTTTGTCAAAAATTCTATTAAAATACATACTAAGAGGATAAATTGGTCGCATGATTTTCTTTCAGAGATTTACACTAAATTAAATAATAGGTACCTTTTATACAAAATTCAACTATGGGAATGTGAAAATATTGCCATTTTCATGCATCATCTTTATCATGGTTATATCATTTACTAGTGTAGCAGAGAACGTTAGATATAGGCCGTGCCTCGAGGCGTGCAGATTGAAGTTGTTATCTGTTTAACTGGAGTTACGGGCTTGCTAAATATCTGATTTCATGTTATTCTTTGAGTATTTTTATCACAAGTTACTTTGTGAATATGATGATCCAAACTTTATTATTATTATTATTACATTTACACCAATTGAACAGCCATTGTCTTTACAAAGAGACAAATCTCTACAAACTCACCTTGTGGGTGACCTTCATAGAGGAAGCTTCTTTAAAATCAAGATCTGTTCCTTGAATCAGATTTCCAAGGTTCGGGGACCAGATGATTATGGCAAGCCTACCTTTATATTGCATTAAAGTAACTCTATTATTGATTTCTAAACTGCCAATAAATGATAGATGTAACGATAAGTTAAGTTGTAGGCCCAGGTTTAAAGTAGGCTACGTCTTACAGACGGCTTTAGCACATAAGTGTAGCCCGCAGGCCAAAGTGGAGGCAAACCCCGGTACTGCTGTCAATACTTTTTTATTGTACTGTCGTTTGGGCCTTGTTTGTCCGCTATCTGTAACCGCCTTCACGGTAATGGTTCTTTGACAAGGACACAATAAAGCATGGGCGAGAAGACGCAAATTAGGCGAATTTAGGTGAATGTTAAACTCTCTAATGTCCGAGTAGTTTAACCGAGAGAGTGGAGCAGGCAAAACGAAAAGATCGAATATAGAATGGTATAAATTAGGTTGGGTTAAAGGATATTAGACGGGCAATATGGATAGATTACCTACTACAGGCAGACGATGCATTGTGCAATAGCGCGTTGGACAGCGTGGGCACAGTATTAAGTTAGGTTAAAGGATATTATTTAGGTACTATGGAGAGATTAGCTACTAAAGGCAGAAGAAGACGCATGGTGTGTTGCGGTGTTAACTGCTTGTATCCTATTGCGGAAGCTGCTTGTCGTCCTCCAGGTCTACGTGGGTCAGCGTGCGGATGATTTCGGCACGCTGTGAGGGAGAGAGGCGGCGGCACAGCTCCGAGGCACAGTCCATCGTCACCTCGGGACAAATCTGCAAATATTTTATTAATTAATTATTCACATTCTTAATTGTATATGCATAAATATCTTCATCTGCTATAACTTTAGATTTTCACGGCCAAAAGTATAATCATGATTAATTTTTCAGTTATTATGCCGTGTTGCACTTCTTCCTTTTATAGACAATGTTTCGGATAGAGTTACAGCATCACATCTGCCCTGATAATGGGCACTCTAATGCGGTCCAAAACATTGGCTATAGAAGGAGGAGGCGCAACACGGCATAATAATCCAAGAATTAATCACGATAATATCGTAATCTTACCAGTAAATATCTGCTCAAAATGTCTTAAAAAATATATATATATTTGAATTAAAAACAAAAATAAATATGTAACTCACATCCAGGCTATCCTTGATTCGGTTCATCTGAGCGTCCTTGGTGACGGAGCGGATGTTATCATTGATGACAGACTTGGGGTCTTCCAGCTGGCGTTCAAGCCACTCGCACACAAACTGGTTGGACGTCTCCCATTGGTAACCCTGAATAACACATCAAATTATCACACATTACTCTATATAATTATTGTTACAACACTTCCGTATAATTCGGCTTTGGCTTAAAATGATTTTAATATTTCAAAATTAAAATTTTTTACATATATGTAGATTTTCAGGATTCTTTCAGTTGGGTGGGGTTTGAAATGCCGAGCTCCCGCAACCTAATACCTCTGTAGTGTGCAGGGGGTAAAAATCCCACACAATACAGGGAGTCCATAAAAGAATGTCCCAGTTTCAATGGTATATTATAAGTCTTTGAAAGTCAAGTGTTAGAGCGGGAAGATTACTTTCTTGATCGTGTGGTGTTCAGTGTTAAGTCAACTTTTCATCTAGTGAGAAGGTAAATACCCATAATGTTCGTATCTGGGGGTCAGAACATCCTCATGAACTTGTAGAACACCAAAGAGATTCCCCAAAATTAGACGTTGTCTGCGCTGTGTCCCGACGTCAAGTGTACGGACCATTTTTTTTTGCTGAAGCTACCATAACAGGGGTGGTTTATCTGGATATGTCGAAAGAATGACTCTTTCCCCAAGTAATAGATGGTGAACCTGTAAACTTTATTTGGCAACACATTGGAGCCCCTCCCCATTGGAATCTCTTTGTACAAGAGTGGTCGAACGTCAAAGTCACTGACAGTTGGATTAGTTGTAATGGTTGAGACGACAGATCTCTTTTTCGCTGACTTCCACGTTCATCTGACATAACGCCACGCAACTGTTTTCCTTTGGGGCTTTATAAAAGATTGTGTCTATGTTCCACCGCTACCTAATGATTTGCCAGACTTGAGACACAGAATTGAAGAGGCTATTGCTTCCATTACTCCAGACTTGTTAACCAAAGTGTGGGAGAATTGGACGTTGGATATGTGCCGTATATCTGAAGGTGCATATATAAAACATTTGCAAGAAAAACTAGGTTAGGTTAATTTCAATTTGATGTATGATTTGTTGTTAATTAAACTGTTATAATATACCATTCAAACTGGGACATTCTTTTACTGACACTCTGTATATTGTTTTCAGAATACCAATTGGATATACCGGCGCTCAATAGATACAAATTTTTCATATTCATTAATTGTAATCATAGAAGTGAAATCATCCATTATAGTGATTTGTTTTTGGGGTATTATGCCATGTTGCGCTACCTCCTTCTTTAGCCAACATTTCGGATAGCATTACAAACACGGCCTAATACCCCAAAAACAAATCACTATAATACTTTTGGCCGTGAAAATCTCAAATCATCCAGTTTAAATATAGGTAAGATTTTATTTTTCAGTTACTTTGTGTCTTTCACACGATATAAAACTTCTTGTACAATTGAAATTCGTCGAGTCTGGCAAGCGGCGAAATGCTATTTTATGAAAACACAAGACATGGGTTAAAGGGTTTGTGTTAGTTTGAGTTGAGAGGAAATGGCTTCAAGGCTCATACCTCAGCGGCCCCTCGGTCCTCCACGAACCAGCGGCGCATCATGGCGCGCGGCTGTCCCTCGCCGAGGTCGGGGCACGCGGCCAGCAGCTTGTTGGAGGCGCGGTGCTCCATCAGCAATCGCTTCAGGCGCCAGAACAGCATGTGGCGAGACCGCCTCCATGGGATTATTTCCTAAACAATACACAACACAATCATTCAATTAATTCATCAAACAAGATAAAATTGTAAATACAGCTTCAAAACTACTGTCAGACATAGAGATGGTGTAGATATTGACTTTAGAGCTTTATTATTGCTAGACATACAGATGATTTAGATATTGTGTCATTAGAACTCCAGTAATGCCGTCAGACAAAGAGATGGTGTAGAAATTGCTATTAGTGCTCCAGTATTGTTGGCAAACATAGTGCAGAAATTGATATTAGAACTCCAGTATTGCTGTCAGACAAGATGGTGTAGATATATTGTCATTAGAGCTCCAGTAATGCTGTCAAACATAGTGTAGAAATTGACATTACAACTACAGTATTGCTGTTGAAGTCATAGACGATCAAACGTAGAAATAAATGTTAAAGTTTTAAAAATGGACATTACATGTTTTAGATAAATTTGTTGGGATAGATTGAAATATAATATGTATATTGTACTTACAGAAATAGCACCCATCTCCAACATTCTTTCGGGCGTGTCATGTAATTCTGCAAACTGTACGGCTGCCTGGAATCACAAAACATAAATTGGCTATAAGAAGGCAAATAAAGAATAAAACCATAACCACAATTCTTGGCATATTATCATAAGGCAAAAACGGCAGTACTCGATATTTGATTTGACTGATTTGCTTTGACAAATTTTAATAACACGGTATTTACTAAAACAAAAATGTAG
This sequence comes from Hesperophylax magnus, assembly GCA_026573805.1. Lineage (NCBI taxonomy): Eukaryota > Metazoa > Arthropoda > Insecta > Trichoptera > Limnephilidae > Hesperophylax > Hesperophylax magnus. The sequence continues at coordinate 1,019,081 of JAIUSX010000184.1, read as the reverse complement.
CAAAATTACCTGGTGGTAAATAGGCATGACATGCTTTTCTCTCTCTTTGATTTCCTTTTCCTTGGAGGCCACTTCTGCTTTCGTCGCTATCTTCTTGGGATCTGTAATAACAATAATAGTAAATATTTTATTGACTACTGTCTGTTAGAAGAGGTATGTGCTGTCACAACTTGAACAGTAAAGGTTCGGTTCTTAGGTTCAAAATTAATGTAATTTACTATAAAGTACAGTAGAACCCCGTTAATTTGAAAAAAACGCGTAATTCGAAATTTTGGCAAAAAAAATATCCCGGGAAAATCTTTTCATATAAATTTCTTTTATTCCTCTTTTATTATTTGTTAATTCGTAATTCGAAATTTATTTTTGTCCGCGCACGAAAATTTGTTCGTGTAATTCGAAAAAAATTACTTATGCGAAAATAAATCATAAAATTTTGTAAATCTGAATCTGAAAGACAGCTGTGGCGGTAAAATGCCGAAAAATGTATTTTTATATGGTTATATATCGTCCTAATTAGTATTATTATTTTGTAAATCTGAATCGATTTACACTGGAAAGTCATATTTTTTCGCATTTAGTTTGAATATTCGAGTTTGAAGGACCGAGAAAAGTCGTTTTACGCAGAAATATGTTGTATTTTTAGTAATTTACACCAACTATCTGAATTTAAAGGGTGGGTCGCGATGGAAATCGGCGGCGAACTATCGATTTACGCTTATATAATATTTACTTCCAATAACTGAACTTGAAGGGCCGGCCGCGACGTAAGTCGGCCGTGAAATTTCAATTTATGTGGAAATAAATTGCATTTTTACTAATTTACTTCGAATATATGAGTATAAAAGGCCGACTGCGACGGAATTTACTTCGAATATCTGAATTTGAAAGGCCGGCCGCTATGAAAATCTGTGTTTAAAGAATCAGCCACAAAGGAAATCGGTTGCGAATTTTCGATTACGCAGAAATATATGGTATTTTTATGAATTTACTTCCAATAACTGAGCTTGAAGGGCCGGCCACGATGAAAATCGGCTTCAAAATTTAAATTTACGGAGAAATAAATAGTATTTTTAAGAATTTACTTTGAATATATAAGATTAAAAGGCCGACTGCGATGGAAATCGGACGTTATATCTTGATTTACGCGGAAATATATATATATATATATTGTATTTTCACAAATCTACGTTGAATATTCGTATTTAAAGCGTCGGCCGCGATGGCAATCGGCTGCGAAAATTTGATTTACGCGGAAATGTAAAAATTTTTACAAATTAACTTTGTATAACTGAACTTGAAGGGCCGATCGCGGCGGTAATCAGCTGCGAAAATTCGATTTACACGGGAATAATTCGTATTATTACAAATTTACTCCAAAGATACTACCCGAATTTGAATGGGCGGCTGAGGATTTTTTTATAGTATTGAACACATAGTTATTAGTATTGTTTTTAAATATCGTAGGTAAATGAATAAAAAATATTTTATTGTTTTCGGCTACAGCAACATCAATAGTTTCGAATTTTTTCTATTATGTAGAGCAAACACGAAATCTCGAGTTGCATCTGCGTAACGCTTGTAATCTGCTACAACAAAGTTGTACATTTTATGACTGTTGAAAAAAGGTTCATTTCAGGTACCTAATTTGTAACACTCGTTTCGGTTTATGATGGTTTTACTGCCAAACTTAAATAGGATGCAGACAATAATAACAAAGTGATAAATTGTACGACTTTCGGAGAAGTTAGTTGCGACTAAATACTAGCATTGTGTGGATAAGACATTAAGGACACATGGCGAATATAATATACAGGTGTCTCATAATCTATGGATCAAACAAAGCGGGAAGACAGGGAAAGTTATTTGCAATCCAAATGACCCGACGACATATTGTGGTCCAATTCTTAACCATTTCAAAGTTATATCGATTTCTATATTTAAAAAAAATACCCAGCATGCCATCTAAATATATTGTAATTTTTTTTTTTAATTTTAATCATGTTGGTATATAATGTATCTTAAAAGCAAGAAATCATCTTGAATTTTTCAAGTTTAAAGTTTCATACATGTTAAAAAGGGGTCAACATTTTTACAATAAAAATGGAAGGACATTTGCAATCAAAATGACCAAATATGTGGTGGTCCAATTCCTAACCCGATTTTCTCACAGTTTAAGATGGTGGACATCTGTCATTTACCATTGTTTTACGTAACCATATTGTGGAAATGTTGCTTTCTTATTTTGTTTTATATTACTGATTGGGAATGAGTATTACTGTTTGTTGTTGTGAATTTATGATGGCAACGGCATGGGAAAATGACAGATGCTTTCATATAATCTGTGGTCAGATTAAAGGCGTTGCCATTTTTCGACGATTTAGTACCGTCCCAAAATATTATTTCTTCTCTAATGGCAACGATCTATACGAAAATTGTAAAAAACTATGAGTTGCCATAAGGGGATTGGTATGAAAATAGCATGAGATAGGCTAGAATCTTACCAGGATCATTATTGCATGCTTCGTTCAGGGCCGCTAGTTCTAGGTCGAGTTTCTCCAGTACCGGATCTAACCGGTGCATCGTCTTCACTAGGTCTTTCTCCTTATATTTCACTTCTACAATGCCCTCAGCCTCCAGGACACCTCCCCTATTAAACAGAAAAGTATCAATCAATCAATAAATTGTATTTAAGAAGACAGTTTACAATTTGGGAGGCGGCTATGGGTACTGCCGCCTCTGGAACCATTCTAAGGATAACCAACACCTCTGCCATAGGTCACCCCAAGTGGTTCACTATGTTTGGTGACTTAGCAGGGGTGCCCGGGTTCATAGGGTGAGGTTTATCTATGTACTGGTGGTGGATGCATCTGCCCACCAGCTGCATGGCAGGCCGTATCAGGAGAGGCCGGTTGAGGGAGACGATTTAACCTCTCCAGCCGGACCCCCTCTTGACCTTGACGCCTTTATAGAGATGGATTTATATGTCAATCCTGGACACACTGACCCTCAGATTCCTATCGCGCCTCCCTACCTTTTCTCTTCCCTTAAAAATAACCTCCACACAGCATCCCCGAAGATAACATAGGCCCTGAGGGAAATTATTTTCCTCACGGCCTCCTGTGTAGAGTTAATGTATAAAAAAAAGTGAAACTAAAGTTGAAAAAAAAAATAGTGGAATATCACAGCAGATCATTGAAACAATGGCCATGAACCATCAATAGTAATCATCATCTTCTTATGATGATGGTAGTAGAAGATTTTCAAATGTTGTCATTTGTAACCCGGGAATGTTTGTCTTTCTTTTTAACACATTAATGAACCATTTGCCAAAAGACAGAGGTTTGCAATAAGACACGCTGATACATGTATAACATGAGACGTGTTTTGTGAAGTTGATGAAAATCAGTAATAAAAAATGTTAACCCCGTGGTGACACTATCAGGTACAGAAGTGTTGGCATTATGACACAATAGTCAGGCTACTGTTACGACACAAACTTGACTTCCCAGTCTGTTGTGTAACAAGTAACAACGAATACAACACCTTATACATACTGTGGTACTAAACTATACAACAAAATTATCAGATTTAAATCTCAAATAAAAATCTATAATTATAGTTTTTTTCAGAAAAAAGACTAACATTAAATTTTAATATGTAAATAAAATCCTCAACACGGGAGATTCCAGTGAGGATATCATTATCTCTATTTGTTATAAAAAATGGAAGACAATAAAACATCTATTATTATATTATATTATTGTGGCATTTCGCGTCCGATAAAAATGTACGATGTGTCATATCACATCACATCTAAAGCGACGCCCATAGACATAATGTCCGTGAATGTGTTCAAATTAAAAAATATTTATAATATACCTGGATTCGGAGTCAGCATACATCTCCATGTACTGGGGGTTGATGGTGGGGTCCACCACAGCCCAGGCGCCTCCTCTGAGCTCGCCCCCGGGGGGGATGTACACCAGCACGGGGCTGGTCACTCTCCTCAGTGCAAACACAATCTCCGCACCAAACTTCATCACCTGCTCGTACATGTCTGAAATTTGGCATTAAACATTAGTGACATCAAATATGTACATCGAAACAATCCCAATTCAACAATAAAATTACTAAATATTAAAATAGATTTGCCTTGTCAGATCATGAACAGCAAGGTGGAGAACCTCTGGCCATTTGGGAGTACACTTGATCCAAACCACCATACCAATCGCAGAAAAAAAAAACTTGGGAAACAAAATTATTTTGCGCATTAGACTATACCATTTTCATCGGAGATTTTTAAGTGTTGATGGGTTCAGCAATTTCAGTACTTTAATTATAATGGGGAACTAAATCTGCAAGGACACGAGTGGCGATTCCAGTTCTATATTTGAGGTGAAACATCTTTCGGCGCATCTAGAGGGGTAAAACTGACCCTTGCGTTGCAAACGCGGCAAGACGGGACGACGCTCTTCCAAACGATGCTTTGTTCGGCCAGCCTCGTGAGTCGCCGGTTCTTTCTGCCCTAATACATTGCAAGTGTTTTTTCATTTTAAAAACGAGTGACAGTGAAAATGAAAAATCATCACAAGCAAACGCACTGCTCACTGCTAAAATAAAATAACTGTTTTATTATGAAAAATATAACGACTTGTTTACTTTCATTTTCACTTCCTTCAATAGAAATCAATTTCAATGCAAGTTTCACATCTGTCAGGGATCCCGTGATGGTTTTTAAAAAAAATAACTCCACACAGCAGGCCTTGAGGAATACTCTTCGGGACTATGTCTTCTTTAGGGATGCTGTGTGGAGAGTCTTTTTGAGGAGAGGAATGAATTACATGGGTCTTGAAGAAACGCTTGTTGTAGGAGGGAGGAAACACAGAGGCCGGCAAATAGTTCCACAGCCGAGCTCATGTGACAAATGTCAAACGTGTACATACAAATGTTGTTAAGATAGGGGAATCTGTCAAGGATGCTTAAGGATAAGGTTCAGTATAATTCCTTATCTTTAAGTAGAACCGGAATCTCCCCTCTGGACTGAATGGGTTGGCAATCCCCCTATCCCTGCACAAAATGATTTTTTTAAATGCGATAAAGATAGACTATCAGAAGGAAGGGCACAATAACAATTCTGAGATAAGTACCTTTCATGCCGCCACTGAATCCTCTCCAGTTGGCAAAAATGATGATGGGTAGATCTTCCCTCGAGAAGTCATTGATGACCTGTGACGTCTTGTAGGCAGAGTCGGGGAACCATACCTGGACATAACAAATAATTGTTTTATCATTTAGGTTCATGAATATTCCAGGTCTTTGCCAAGATATTTTATAGAATCACCCCGGGGGTACAGCACAGCCATATCGATAAGGAAGCAACATTGGTAGGATACATTAGCTGTCGACGTTTATTTATCGATGTACCGATTATTAACTGCAGACGATAAATTAATCAATGACAGGAAAAAAATATGCCCTTCGATGGTAACACTGATGCATTCCATTTATTTCTAAAAATGCCGGTAACCGAGCAAGATAAATTGCCTATCGTTGACTATTGCCGGAGAATTTACTTAGCCGTCATCAATAGTCTTACAAGGCAAGGTGGCAATTGCTGTAGTGTATAAGACAAATTCACGATACAAAAAAACCTGCAATAATTTCACCAAATTTGAATAAACTTGGAAATTTTTTAAATTTAATAATATTGATCACACAGAGACGCACATATCGTCGCATTAATTCGTAGACTGCGTAACTCCAAATTTTTCGAAAATACGTTTTTAATGCCATCTGGTGTTAAAATTAGACCCGCATCGACTAGTAAAACTCGAAAATTCAAAAAAAAATTAACCTTTTATATAAACACAAATTAGGAAACTGCGTAAAATTATGGTGCCATTTTTACTCGCGAATACTTCGTAACTCCTTAATTCAGTATTGGCCGGTGAGCCGTGCACGCTTGTTGTGTTTTTGACTGAGGAAATTTATTTACGGTGTAATAGTTTTACCGTGAAATTAACAGAGATAAGTTGATTAATCAATTTTGAACATTTTATAACCTTAATTTTAATTGTGAAGTCACGAATAGTGTTATGTATCTGTAGTCTAAACTGACGTCTTCTGCACCGTGTGACGCTCTGCCGTAGCTCTCTTGTTTTATGTGCCTCTGCGGTTTCGTAAATACCTAATAGGTCCTTGTTCTGTGATTATCTCTTCTTCAAGGTCACCATCTCTTTGCAAGTGGATCTCCTCCTGATGCATATCCGGATCCGGTTCTTCACTGTCCTCTTCAAACAAACCCAAAATATTTACGGTGGAACGTGCGGCAATTCCATCTCGTCTCTCCTCAGACACAGTCCGTTCTCTGTCAGGCATCTTCCGCGGGTCAAGCACATGTCTTGGTATGCCATATACTTCGATGTTGTTGACTGAAGTAAGTCCTGTCACCCTTCCATGCACGATGTGCATCTCCCATCTACTGGTTTAACCGCAAGAAGATCGCCCACTTAGAGTTCAGTCAATACTTCCTCTTCTATATTCACTTGAGCAGAAGGGTGTCTCCACGAGTGTGAAGTGTGAACTATACTAGACAGCGCAATACCTCGATCATCCTGACTTTTTGCAGCCAAAGATTGTACCGAAACACTGCCTGCAGGGGATCGCTTCCACTTCTGGCTGCAGTTCTCTTTATTGTTTGATGATGTCGTTCAACTATACCGTTTCCAGCTGGTCGGTATGCCGCGCAAAATCTTTGACGAACATTCCATCTCTTACACTTATCTGTAACACTGTAGGAACAAAATGCAGTACCATTGTCCATGAGAACTACTTTGGGCGGGCCTCTTTCCCGAAACACTTCTTCCAAATGTCTGATAATCGAAGCTGCATTATCTGACTCGATTTCCCGCCACACGGCAAATCTACTTGGACCGCAATCGATAAATGTGAGTAAACATTTCCTACCGAAATGAGTAACATCAACTGCCAAGCGACTCCAGGTTGTCACAACATTAAGATTACCCGCTTCATGGGATGATGGTGGAGGGTCAATCGTCCTGCATTGTATGCAGGAACGCACGCATCTATCGACGTCCTTTCTTCTCGCCTCGGGATCGACCAGCCGGGCAAGATGAAGCGTTCACTTTACTCCAAAGTGATGCTGAGCATGAATAGTTTCTACGCTTGTTTGCACATGTTTGCTCACCAGTTCCACTTTCAAGTCTCTCCCACCTATCTTCACACTCTGAGGAGTCTCTTTCACGTTTCCTGTCATGGCTACTCTTTGCCCGGGTCTTGCAAACCCTAGTAAGTACATCAGTTTTATTTCTACAGGACAACAAGGGTGATCGACAATGTCAGATCAAATTCTTCTACAATCTCCTTCATCAACTCCAAGCGTCACTTAACGATCATCTCTGACACGACTACTCCCGGTCAGTGTAGATCTCACCCAGCACAAAACCGTCGCCGAATCTGTAATGATCTCCAGAGTTTGAAGATTTCACTTGAGAGTCAGATTTAATCCCTTAAGGAAGGAAAAGTACCAGCATTTACAAGACTTAAAACAGACATTAGAAAAGGATTACCACTCCTTTAACGATAACCTTCCGCATCATTAAAATCATTAAAATGCATCTAAATAGACTGCCTCGACATACACATACATTGTTGTGTTTTATTTTGTAAATGTAAAATTCCTATCTCCCAAATTTTCCGCTAGGTTGTTCATAAAACTGTTCGCAGAAAAGTATGTATCTTTTGTAAAATGCGTATCTCCATTCTCGGTTTTTACGTAAACTTCCTAACTCCGATTTGAAATAGAAAGCCTTAACTTACAAAAGTTTAATGATTGAAAATAAATTTCCAAATATATTATATGTTCGAAACATAAATAAAAAGAATAAGCCGTCTTTCATTTTTTTTCACTACGAGGTTTTTTGTGCCTCCTGTAAAATTTTACATTTGGGAGTTACGCATTCTACGAATTAATGCGACGATATGTAACAGATTGAGAAGAAAATGAATTTGGGCCGGCAATAATGTGGTAATATAAAAAAAAAAAAAAAAAGCCAAGCGAACTCACTGTCAAGACGGGGCAATACATCGACACGAATGTGCAATACACAATAATTTTGTGCAACTTGACCTACAATACGGAAATCTCAAAGATTCTCGCAAAAAGTTGCTAGTTTACCTAGAGCCTTTAGAGGTTAAAATAATATAATTTCAAAAGTGATTTTATTAATTATTTTAGGCATTTATTTGATTTTTTTATCATCAATGGTCATAAGCCATGACCTGTGATATTCGGAATAACTATCGAAATATCATTTACCAAATCTGTCGGCATTCAGCAAAAAGCAGTCACTGCAAGTTGATATTCGCCCAAAATTATTGCAGCAATGTATTTTTAAGTGGACATGGAACTATATAATATCTATTCATGTGGAGAAGCTTATCTATGGAGCGAATAGGCGCGGTATATTAACAATATGAATTCAAATAGAATTGTCATGCTCGCTCATGTCAACTAATCACCATCATGGTTGATTGAAGACTTTAATCATGTCGATATTTGCATTATTGCTACAGGGTATCTGGAGAAGAAACACAATAATTCACAGAGTTGAAATCCCTCCACTCACTTGTCCAGCTTGAGAGATTGTCTTGGCTTCAGAGTCCGGATTGGCGGGATCGGCGGGCAGTGTCACTTCAACCGTTCTGGTTTCAACGGCAATGACGCCCACAGGAATGCCTCCTAGCCTCGCTCGACCTGTGTGAGAAAGATACTCATAAAGAACAGGTACAATTTTGAAGACAATCGTAAAAGAAAAAGATAAGTCTTTAAACATTTTCTTTAAAGACACCTCAAGTGGTTCGTTTGGTGACTTAGCAGGGGTGCCTGGGTTCATGGCATGAGGTTTGTCTAGGTCTTGGCAGCAGATGCGTTTTCCCACCTACTGCGTGGTGGGACGAATCGGGAGAGACTGGTTGAGGGAGACCTTTTGACCTCTCCAGCCGGACTTACTCTTGACCCACCGCCTTGTACCGCAGTGGGAGGGAGGGATTCACACATCCGTCACTCCTGGATGCATAGAACCGCAGGTTCCTACCCACCCCTCATACCTTTTTCCTTCCCAGAACTTCCTCTCCTACCTTTCCCTAAAAAGACCCTAACACAGCATCCCCAAAGATGACACAGACCCTGAGGGATTTTTTTTCCTCAGGGCCTCCAGCATGAAGCTAAAATAGAACTAAGCCATCAGAGGCGTAAACCACAATGCACACTTGAGTGGGAACCCAACGCATTGGTCCACTCAGCTATTAACCGGATAATTTCAAGGAATGATTTTGTTTTTGTTTATTTATTGTTTCTTTACATTGTATCTTTTTTTACGTTAGAATTTTTAACCTGACTAGGACAAGCCTGTGTTGAGATTGTTGTGATAGAATGTACAGGGAGGTTAATTGCTTGCGAAACAACCCAGGGATCCAGGCATTGGTAATATTCAATTGCACATTGTTCTAATTGCATTTACTACATACAATTGAATATTAGGGGCAAATTTGTACTTCGAAAGCACTTATCATTAAAGATTTATTCTTTGATCTGTGAACTTGTCAAGGCAACATTCTATAGATATGTAGTATATATAACTTTTGAATTCCTATGCAATTCAGAAATCAAAAGATAAGATCACTAAAGGGAAGGAAACAGAAATAATGTAGGAATACTGCTAATGGCTCTGTTGTACCCTTCTCCTTTCTTACAAATAGCATGTATCAGAAAGAAAGAACAGAGTTCCAAAAGGGAGTTCCTGACTTCCTCTACCATCCACTTCCGCCCATGATGTATATTATTACCTGTGACCACAGTCTGGGCCCAGGGCTGCATGATCTCGGAGAAGGAGTTGCGGTCAAAGAAGCCAGCCTGCCAGGGGCCCCCGTTGGGAGCGTCGCGACCCTCCACCATCCAGCGGGGGTCGTACGGGGCTCTCGTGGGGGTGAACTCCACATCGCGATCGATGGAGTCACATGATATCACCATGGGGACGGGAGACATCTTGTCCTGAAAGGTTATCAATATGTAATAGGTTAGCTACAGTTTATGAAATTTAAGGAAATAAGAATTACAAATACAATATTGTATCAGTGATTTAATCCAATATTGTATTTGTATGGCTTTCTTAAAAGAATTGAGTTTTTATGCTGAAATAACTATTTATCCATATTCACGGGTGCAAACAAACAAATCATCTTAATACTCGTAAAAAGATCTGTGAATGAGCAGTTTATGAATAATTTGAATAAGTTGGCCCATAATTACACTTGTGGTGGCTAGCTACTAGAATAATACGAGCCATTTGCAGCACATCCCAGAACATCCGATACTTCTAGTATGCGCAGCGGGCAATACACTCGGTCTACCTGCGATTTCTAGAATTCTCCCCGTTGGACCTACCAAGTGCGCCACAATTCAGTCCACTACTATCCACTACAATCGCTGCGCCACAGTTTAGTTCATGACTCACCGCGCACGCCCTGCGCCGAGGACTGAACCACATCGCACTGGGGGACCAGGAAGACCCATGGACTTCACCACCAGAAATTAATATCACCTCCAGCTAGTCTCCGCCCGCATGACGTCGAGGACCGACCACACTCCACCACCGTTTATCTCTACTATCCACTGTGTTGAGCATTGGCCTGGAGGATTCGCCACCTTTTATCTCCACCACCATGGTGTCGACGTGTTACCCCACATTTTTCTCAAAACTTCACGTTTGGACTATGGATATTATATAATTAAGAACATACACAAGAAATTTCTGGAATCTATTTGGCACAGATCGAAGAGAACTGGTGTGTGTGTGTTGACGAGACATGATGGATTACCTTTGGCATGTAGCTGAGCCACTTGAGCATGGTGTAGACGCCGTCCAAGTCTGCCGATTCCGTCTTATGCGTGATGCCGTTGTTGTACATGATCTGCACGCCGCCCAACTGGTTGTTAGAGGCATACACCTCCCGACCCAGCAGTTTGTTCAGCGCCATGTAGCCAGTCAGGATGATGTGCGAGTTCTCAATCTGGATTACGCGCTGGCCCAATCTGGAAATGTTTAATAATTAGGTTGGGTTAGTTTATGTTCACATTCATTCCAGATGTCGAAATGAGATTTTTAAGGGTGGCAGAAGTTACGAAATGGGATCGAATAAGAAGCTCGACAATCCGTGACGAGTTTAATAACGAACCCCAGCTACTCTTTGTAAAAAAGGTGCAATTGAAGTGGCTTGGACATGTATTAATTATGCCAGAAGATCGAATTCCCTGAAAATTCCAAGCGCTATTCCAGATGAAAGCTGAGTTGGCAACACTGTTTCTGTTCATGTCAGTTCATTTGGCGGCTCCAACTCAAGAGGGCTGGTTAGTGGAGGTGAAATCGGAATTGATGTCTGAAGAGCAGCAAACGCCTACATTCAACATGTTATAACTTTAAAACTAAAGGTGTACTGACACACACATTAATTGGTTGGTGCGGAGTTTCTCAAACCATTCAAACTCTGCCATTTAGCGGAGTTGGCATTGAACCAGTTAAGTCAATTTAGGACAGATTATTGTTTGATATGATTTGAAATTTTCACAACCAAAAAAGTATTATGGTGATTTATTTTTGGGATATTATGTCGTGTTGCTCTTCCTCCTTCTTTAGCCAATGTTTCATAATGCTATCCGAAATATTGGCTAAAGAAGGAGGTAGCGCAACACAGAATAATAACCCAAAAATAAGTCACTATTGATTATTATTGTTTGTTTATAATGCATTTCAAGATGAATCCAAGAAAATCTTATTGTGGTTGAAAAGAGGTTTTTGATAGCCTGATGGGTAGGATGCTTGGAGAGCAGTCGGATTGATCGAGATTGATAATCACAGTGGTTATGTTTTGACCTTCTTTACTGAACAAACTAAAAGAAGACAAAACCTCATTAAGTGGAGGAAGCTACGGGAAGAACCTTAGCTTAGGACCGATTCTCTTAAAGATCTTAATTCTGGCTTATATTGTAATTGTAGAAAGAACCTGATATGGGTTCTGGGCACGGAGGACCTTGTTCCCCCTAATGTATTCTGTTTCAAAGGGTTTTTATCTCGGTAATTATTCAAAATGATGAATATAGAATCAAGTGGTTAACCGAAGCAGAATCAATTACCTGACTAGATAGGATCCAATGCCGATGGCGCGGCAAGACACCATGGAGATGGTTACAATCTCCTCGTACGCCTGTGCCGTTTCTCCGGCGATAGCACCGGCATAGCGCAGGTTCTCCACACCGAGACCGGGCTCCTTTCCTGCAATCATTTATGTTTTTGTTTTAGAAAGAAAGTTTTTAATCCTACTTCTTGGATGGTGGTAAGGTCTTGTCACCTAAAACTGCCCTTTGCCTTCTGAAGGCGAAACAACTGTTATGCATCAAAATAAATACAGTGAAACCCACATATAAAGTTGCCACGTAAAAAAATGTCGTTTGTCACCCCCTTTATGGATGTTAATTTTGAAAATGGACTAATTTATTCTAAATATGTATGAGGTTTTTTTTCCTTGAAGAGAGTTTCACTGTAGAGAAGCAGCAAAAGAGCAAAAGAATCATTACTTACTATAAAAAAAACCACATCAACTAATAATAATAATTCCCATCCAAAAAAATCCACATTTACTTTGCGCAATGGCGCAAGAGTTGAACAATAATGAAAACATTATCGAAATATTATAATCACAATTTATTCCATACACTTGATTTTGCCCTCGACTACAAAAAAAAATTGTTGATTGGGAACAGCCTGGAACGCCAGCCGAGAAAAAAGTAAATGGTTACAAAATGCACACCCTCCAAGCAATAAAACCATATATATTAAAAAAAAAACAAATTACCAATGATGTCGGTGATCTTGTAGCGCGCTTCCCCCTCGTCGTCTATGAGCACAGCCCGCACCGAGTTGGTCTGCGCCAGCTGGCTGTAGTCCTCAGGCGTCAGGTAGAGGTAGCGGAAGCCGCGGTCAGGTGCTGCGCTATCCTCCCACGCCACCCGGTACAGCGCCTTCACCTCCTCGGCCAGACCCAGGCGAGCGCCGCTATTCACCGACAAGTAGAGCTGGAAGACAAACACATTGATTTTACTATATGTATTGATTTACCCGTTAATTACATTTGATACGCACCTAAAATTTAATGTCCAAGTAGAAACGATATGCGGCAAAGCTTTTAGAGTGCTGGAATTTGTGCTAAGCAACTCCAGGCATTTTTACAGGTCGACTACGATTCATGCACTTTGAAAACCAGCTCAACAATATGGGGAATCGGTGGATTTACTCTCTAACGATAGAGAAAGTACATAAGAAGTTTCTGAGATATTTATATGTATCTTAAGAGACTTTGGTTATATCCATCAGCCTTTATGTCGGCACATAACCTTCTAAACAGCCATATTTGTATTCCATATATATAAGAAAAAATGGAGTTTTATTATTTCCTGTCAATTTGACTCTAGCGCGCAGGCACAGGACTATTTGTTCCGAGCTTTAGAACTAACCTACAATTGGTGATGCTGCTCGGGAAAATGATACTACCATTAAATAACTTACCCCTTGATATAGATATTTTTCGATTGAACGTTGAAAAATTAAAAAATCATATTATTATTTAACTATGCATAATGTACGTTTATTATTTGTTGTAATTACTGTAAACGTACATTTAAAATAATATATATCAAAAATTTTGTTACACTTCCACCCCCACTTCAACACCCAATAATATAATATAATGTTCGCCGTTTGTTTTGTGATGTGAAGTTGAAAAATTAAAAAATCATATTATTATTTAACTACGTATAATGTACGTTTATTATTGGTTACAATTACTGTAAACGTACATTTAAAATAATTTATATGAAAAATTTTGCTACACCTCCACCCCCACTTCAACACTTAATAATATAATGTTTGCCTATTGTTTTGTGATGTTAAGTTAGTACATATTTTGCCCTGAGGAAGGAACTACTGTATACCACAATGTTACTGTTAAAAAACTACATTACATCGACTATAATTCGATTCCGAATCTCATTTCGGTGCAGAGATATTGCGTTAAGTATTTCTCGGGCTTCCCCTACGTCTTCTACCATTCAAACCACTCTCTAAACACTCCTGCCACTAATAAGAACAAACTTTCAGCAATATCGGTTGACTACAATTCGAGTTTTGCGAGCGCAAACTTAATACGCATGCTGAATTTTTATAAAGTAATGACTAAGACAATGACCGCCATAAAGGATGGAAGGAAATGTTAAATAAAAACATTTAGCAGTCGCAATAAGTTGCTTGTAAAGCCGTTGTTCATATCTGTATGTATAAATAAGCAACGTTAGTGTAATTGAGGACTGATATTTGTAAAATTTTCAACACCGTAATAAATGTAACTCCTGCACTTACCCTGGGTATTTTCTTCTCCCTAGCCAGTTCAGAGGCCCTCTGGAAGAGGATGTCCTCGCGGGGGCTGAAGGTTCCCATGAAGTGCGTCAAGTCGTTGGCGATCAGGATCACCTCCCTGCCCTCGGGGTACTCGGGCGTGTAGAGGGTCAGCAGCCAGGATACCATGCCAATCTAGATAAAAACGAAAGCGATAAATTAAGTCGAAGACATACAAGATGTTGTTACATAAGATGTTACATGCTGTTGCACATACCCGAATTCTCGGACAAGCGATTCCTGAGCATATTTGAAGTGAAAAATGTAGATGTCATTGTGCTGTCCGATAATATTTTTTAGGAATATATGAATAGGAATAGGAATCGCTTGTTAAAATCTTTCGGGTCAGATAATTTTGCAGGAGGACTTGATGTATCATGAGGAATATAACTGTGTAATGGATGAATCATGAGGAATAGAACTGTGTACTTGACGTAACATGGTAAATAGAATTGGATACTTTTGTATCACGAAGAATAGAATTGCATACTGGAGGAATACAATTACCTCGATACTAATAAACTAGTATTAAATTTTACACAAATGATAAACAACCATTTACCATACATTAATGGTTGTTTAACAGTTGTGTAAAATTTAAAACACTTTCATTAATGAGACTCTTAGTATATTCCTTGCTTGTTTGCTGTAATGACTGTACCTGGTTCTGTCCAGGCAGACGCTTCTGCTCTTGTAGCCGGCCGTCGGGCTCCAGCACCATCTCCACCACGTCAGCCAGCTGCTCCGGGGGGCTAGGCAGCTCCAGGCCAGGTCGCTCCGCCCTGTACTGGCGCCACAGTCGCTCCACCATCTGCCGGAACATGGCCGGGACGTCATACACGTATGTTGTTCCAGCCTGCTGGGCCTACACACAAAAACAAACAATCTTATAATAAAAAAGTAACTTATATATTTTCCATACGATATTGCAAAACCACCAACAGTCTTTTAAACAGATTTTGAAGCAAGTATATAATATATCTATCTTATAAATAAAAATGTAAATGTTTAAAATCTTAAACCTCAAAAAGTTCTTCACCGATTGCTTTGAAATTTTGACACAACGTTGCAATCGAATACATGTATATTTATATACCTATATTATATAGATGTCACTTGCTTGCTTTTTTGAAAAAATGCAAGCAGGCATCTGTTGGACGTAAAAGCAACACTAGTTTCTTTATCTGCACAGACAGACTGAGCCACAGCAACGCGTGGCGGGGTACTGCTAGTTAAAAATATTTGTCATATATAGTGTTCTCTCTCCCTCGGAAGACATGAACCTCACTAAAGGTTATCGCACACATCATCTCGGCATCAGATCGGCACAGCCTCGCGTCATCGTCTCGCAGTCAACCAGCCATCAATGCAACATACGCATATTACCAGAGTAGCTCAGCACTTCCCAAGTGTCGGAATGGCTAAAGCTGGGCTACAGCGTGGTTACGGCTGGGCGACCCGAGATCTCCCGAGGTGATGTCGTTACGATGCTGATTAGTGTGCGTTGCAGTATGGAGTTTCATACATAGAATTCTGAACGGCCCGAGGTGGGGCGATGCTGGTGGCGGGGTGATATGTGTGCGACAATCTTAAACAGCAGTCAGAGCCAATGTGCATATATGACGCATAAATGGGGCCTTTGGATTTCCTTAAGAATTCTGAATTGTGTGATTGTGGAAAAATTCAAACAACCGAAAACGTTGTAGAAGATTTTTCCCGTTCATCCTATTCATTAACCAGTATTTTTAATAATGTTCACCATGGTTGTCATTGGGTGTTCGACTATGTCTCCTAGTTCCACAAAGTGTCTTCCCAGGTATCTGAACCCATCAAGGCGAGTCATTGGCACCACAGGTGAATTGGAGATTCTTCATCCTCTTCACATTTGCTGCAACTATCGATGCTTTCCATTCCCAAAAGCTGTGTGTATGTCCTGGTGGCAGTTGTCCTACTAGCAGCTCCTTCAGTGCATTTTACCCATACTTGCCCGTTAAATAATATCGAAGAACATAAATAATACAGATAAATGACAGTTTGTGTTGATCTGATTACTAAGATGGTTTGTTATAACAGTACTAGTTAACTTACAGTAAATCTCTTCTGCTGCAGATAATCTTTGGTGACGTACGGTGTAGAGATGGGCAGACCATGCATGGGTCCTTGGCGAGGTCCATAGGCATTGAATAGAATCTGAAATCAAATAATATGTATACCTATTAGTCACTAAATAAAATATTAACATACAGAATAAAAGGCTACTTTTGTGCTTCCGGATAGCCAGGCAAACTTTACAAAGCTAATGATGCTGGCTTATGTGTATTGTGTATCTCACCTCTCCCGAGGCCGGGTCC
This sequence comes from Hesperophylax magnus, assembly GCA_026573805.1. Lineage (NCBI taxonomy): Eukaryota > Metazoa > Arthropoda > Insecta > Trichoptera > Limnephilidae > Hesperophylax > Hesperophylax magnus. The sequence continues at coordinate 1,002,205 of JAIUSX010000184.1, read as the reverse complement.
GTGATCTCAGTGTACATGCAGATGTCGAGGAAGTAGCCCGAGTCATTGGCCAGGCAGAGGCGCACATTTTGAGTGGGGCTGGAGGGGGACACGCGGATGGTCATGCGCAGCTCGGCCTGCAGCACTCGCAGCTTCCACAGTCGGGGACCGTAGCGCATCACCATGCTGGTCACCGACTCCTCGATCTGAAACATTACCACAACACAAACATATTATAAGATGCAAGTGCACCCAACCAAAATCATCTAGCAGCCAATCTCAAAAGAAAGACAATGGAAGGCGAAAGATGGAGGTGACAGTTCCCAGAGCATTAATCATCAGGCTTAAATTTTCAATGATGTCTTTTGATTTTTATGTTGTAAAGTATTTTTTGTTTATAACAAAAAAGAAGTCAAGTACCTTTGTGGGATCCATGATGACGGTTGGCCCAAAGTTGAGGAATATGTGATTGCAATCTGTCCTCTTGGACTGTGGGTGAGAAAAGGCCACTTCAAGCTCGTCCATGGCTTCTAGAAGGACTCTGAAATTATGGGTAAATTATTAGATCAATGGGCAACAAGAAGTCTACCATTTTATGATATTTTAATGACTTATAAAAGTATTGGACTTACCTTTCTCCTTCATTCTGCAGATATTCGAACGAAGCTTCTTTGGTGATCAGGTCAGAGTGCCGGATGATGGAACGAATGAAGAATCGATAGTCTGTTACCTCCTGACCCTTGGCCACCTGGGAAAAGATTTATAACATAAGTATACAAGTGGAAATATTGATCATGCAATAATCATCAATGATCATCATCACAATGTCAATCGCCTCATCCCAATCCCAGGTTGGCATGGATAAGGCCTCTTATAAGATTCTACATTAGCTCTGATCCCTCATGATCAATCATAAGCCTCCAATCTTCTTCCAAGCAGTCAGTTCAACTCTTTCCCGATCTGCCTATGGATCCCTTCGACAGGAGGACACGTTCATGGTTTTCCGTGTCCTGTCATGTGACATTATTTCCACACAGCCAGCACATTCTCCTTTTTGGGATAAACATAATCTCTAGTTTAACAATGATAAGAAAAAATATATGAAAAAATAAATATATTACCTTGGCCCTTCCCAGGTAAAGGTGCATCTTCTGATTGGAGGTGGGCAAAGCTTCAAGATCATACGTGCGCATTCTCCCCAGCTCGAGCTGGAAGGCGCACGCGGGTTCAAGGTGGCGGTAGATCCGGTCCTCATTGTACAAGTCCCGTGAGCGGTAAGTGAAGAATTTGGGGAACTGTCGCCTGGAAGGATATGGATTATATATTAATACCTAACATATTTATATTATTATCGCACCGCCTGCTGTAAGATGGGAGATAACCCTCAGAGAATACGAAAAGACTGTGAACAGTAACATACCGCTCCAAGATGTCCTTGGCAAGCCTCATGGTCTTCCGCCTTACATCCAGAAAACTCTCTGTGGGTCTCACTAAACTGCATTCAGGTCAGTCACTGTACAAATGATATCCATGCTGAATTGAAGCCAGCAACTGGCTGACTAACCTCTCTTCTCTTTCTCCACCATGCGAAGAGGAGATGAATTCTTTTTTCGATAGGGGACGCTCCGGAGAGTAACATCTAAATGTGCAAGCCAGCCTAACAAGCCTAGGGGAACGAATGGAGCGGGCATTCATTGAGCACGTGTTCGGTGGTTTGCATTCACACATTGTCGACTCTTTAAGGCCTATGCATCACGTGGGTACAACAACTGTGAGAGCACTCTGGGAGGATCAGAATTAGGAGATGAATAAGAAGAAATGATGCATTCTTGATATCGTTGGTAAATATTGAGTGGTTTAAATGTTAATTGGCAGATAAACAAGATGTTGCTTACTTCTTAAGTGCGGCGAAGGTGATCCTGCGTATGCCCCTTTGGAAGAGTTCCTCCCGGTGAATGAGGCAGAACTCCCCAAACAAGTTACTCATCTCCTCGTCATCCATGTCTCCCTGATCGCGCACGGCTACACACAGGATGTGTATGGGCTCTTTTGGCTGTGAATAGTCATTCTTTTAGAGAGGGGAAAATAAGATCACTATGATTCAAATTCTACATGATTCACAATGGAAATAATTCAGACAGTAACAGTAAGGCATATTATTCCAATTTTCCAAGGAGAGAGTGATCACAGAAAACAAATTTCTGAATGCCCTATTAATTTCAGGTTTTTCCAAGCAGTTTTTACCTTGTAATAAATCATGGGGTCTAAGTTAGAAACAGAATATCAAGAATCTTACAAACTCGTGAGAAATGGAAATCAATTTATTACGCCAATCTTTAAAACAACTCAAATGCAAAACCATTATATTTACCAAGCCATAAAAAACTACAATAATCTCCCTTCCGAATTGCGCTGTATTACGAACCAACAAGAACAAATAAATAAAATCAAACTTTTTTTCCAAAAAAACTTATATTAAAAAAAAATATATATATATATTATTATATATTTTACACATAACATAATATTATAACATTGAATCTAAGTAAGAATCGTGGCTCCATTATCAGGCACAAGAGCTCCTCTTTTCTGATAAGGTATAATTGACCAATTATGAACCTTAATATTATATTTTGCAAAATATGTATGTATTAATGTAACCCATATGATCTATATTAAAATAATAAAAAAAAATAAAAATAATATGTATTATGAAAATTTTTCAAAGTTTTTTCTTTTTTGTGCCATTTCCCACAAAGGTAGGCAGAGAGAATGGAATGCTACAGAACTCTGTTTTGGAACATACTTCTTCCTTCATTGCATTCATACATGGTTAGGTAAATTCCCAGATATTACAAAACGTATTTCTGCCTTTGCGTGCTGGCAGACAGCAACCGATTCAATTTCTCCTGGAACCATTTATTGAATAGCCAACATCCCTGCAATAGGTCACGCCAAGTGGTTCGCTAAGTCTGGTGATTTTGCAGGGGTGTCTCTGAGTTCATCAGGTGAGGTGTGCTCAGGATGCGCCTGCCCACCAGCTGCGTGGGGTGCCGGATCGGGAGAGGCTGGTTTGGGGAGACCTCTCCAACTGCTCTCTCTCATAGCGTTGCGCGGCAGCGGGAGGGATAGATAATTCATCCGTCATTTCTGGACACACTGATCCCAAGATTTTATTTTATCGCAAGGCAGAATTACACACAAATTCTCCAACCTTCCGAGTACCTTTAACCTTTCCCTTACTGTGCTAAAAAATCCAAGCGTTCCGGTGTTGTGTAGTCAATACACATCTCAAAATAAGTGATTTAATATCGGAAAAATATGAATATTCATAGCTAATGGCTTATGTTTATTATATTTTATATCAAAAGTGATAATAATTGTAATTTAATAGCTGAAAACATGAAAAAAAACCATCGGCAGATGCTAAAAAAACGTGCGGGGGTCCACATCTAACGACGATCCGTGACCAACTGGCTGGTGGCTAGCACACACACACAGCTATGCGTTCGTAAGTATCGATGGTCTAAATAAAAATCCAACTGCGGACGTGTGGATTTCTCATTTTCCCGCATAGCGAACTAAAGCGGGACATCAATAGCGTGTCATTTCCTCGCACACTCTTCGCGAAGCATTGTCACACGATTGATTGTATTGGTGTATTTGTTTCCGATTTTTAACAAAAATCTCTGATTTTTAATTGAATTTGAAAACTATGTAAAATTTTATTTTTTAATTCAGTGCATAAATGTATAACGTATAAAAGGAATACCTAAAAGCTGAACCCAGAATTTATTATATTTATAGAGTTATTAAAGTTATTAGAAGCAATGTGTAGTAAATACACACCACAGACAAGGAAAGATTAAGAAATATAACGGTCAACATGACAGAGACCTGAGGGGTTAATAAATGAATGGTAGGAATAGTTACCGAAGAATCATTTTCGATTGCGGTCTGCCTTCCATATTCAGACATGCTGACGTTGATGCTAGTGCTGTCACGGCTCTCCGACACTCCATCCTGAAGAGCTTGCATATCCTGGGTACATAAATAATTATTACATTTTATAATGAAAGCTGTAACATGATACGGAACTATAGTAGATGGCATGTTGAAATTAATAATTCAAAAGCCAATTGACAATCCTTTCTTAACAGACTCAAAGTAAACATGCTGAGTCTATTCTACATTTATTTTAAAGGAGCCTGCTCTAAGGAGCTAGCCGCATTCATCCCTTATGCAGCGGTGGACGTATGCGAAACTCAACAAACACCAGCTCAACACCCGTTCACAGTTGGCTTAATGATAAAGTGTCGTTTCTTCGACTCGTTTTTCTGTAAATCATCTTCTATGTGTAACAAGCTACCGGCATCCGTTTTTCAGTAAGACCCACATTAATATGTAAATCTCTTCCTACGGCCCCTACCTTAACCAGCCTTAAAACGCTGCCCAACGGGGTAATGATAGAGTTCCTCTGTATTATTGTACAGGCGGGGCGCTCTCGCGAGGTATCATATAAAAAAAATATTTTAAAATCCCTTGTCTAGTGTAGGTACAAAGATATTTTGTATGAAGATTTTCAAACTGAAATTTCCTGAAACAACATCAATAATGCGATTTTTGAAATATGAGCACTCTAGTACACCCAAAAATCATGAGCCGCCACTGCTCAAGACTGCTAACTTGGTTTCATCACTTTGCATTAGGCACCATGTCTCACAACCTAGTTAAATAATGCACTTTCAATGCGGAACCTCTACATTAATCCCCATTATATGCTCAAGGTACTTTGAGGATGTAACTATATATTTGCATTTCATTACACAGGCACTCTTTCTAACCTAATCTAACCTAACCACATAACCGACCTTGTTATTGATGAAGGCCGGGCTGGAGAAGTCCTCGAGCAGGTCGAGGATCTCATCGGAGTATTGCTGGAACTCACGGAAGGAGGTGAAGGCGGCCATGCAGCCCGTACGTAGATGGCTCTTGGTCTCCACCTGGTGCGGTGCCACCTCCACGCTGGCCACCGTCAGGCAGATTTCCAACTGGTTGGGCGGTATCCTGGAATATATGCAACCATTAATCAGTGTGCACAAAACAATACATGTTACAAACGGTTTTCAAATATAATACTTCAGTTGCAAAGCGAATATATCAACTACATGAACAACGGCGTTACAATCCTTCCCGGAGAGTCCCAGCGGCCTCTAAGAAATACCTCCACTTCTGCCAAACTCCCGCCGTCTCTTTACCTAAGACATGGTGTGTTTCCATACCATTCAGCAACCCAAGTCTAGACCTCACGATGCTCCTTTATCTTGCTCGTTTATTAACCAGTCGACTGTTTTTCCAGCATATATGTGTTGTTTTTCACACTTGTTCTTTTCACTTATTTTATGCAAAATTATGTTTTTTTTTAAAGGTACCGTCATACCAGATATTGCATTTCTAAAAATTGTATGTATATATTATAAGTAGTTACCCCAGAACAGCTTGCGAAACACAGAACTACTAGAGAGATAGGGTAGCTAGAGAGGGTTAGATAGAGAGATCGGAAATCATTGAGATTGGAAATTATTTCCTAATTTTGTTTACGAAGATCAATCGTCAATTTACAATAATAATAAAATGAATCACATATAAAAAAATTATTGTATACCTTTGTTTTTTAAGATTTGGATCAAAAAAACTTGATTCAAGACATGAGACTTGTGTTAGCAGTAAACTCTGACATCGGTGACATGATATTATTTATTTTTTCCGGTTGGTGCGCTTGTGACAAACGAGAATTTGTTAAATGTAGTATTATTCATTCGCCAATCAAATATCATTTATTTGAGTATTCATTAAACTAACATACTTAAAGGCTTAAAATCCCTTGAGAACGGGACTCTTCCAAATCGGCACGTTGGCGTTCAATGGATATTCAAAAATGTTCACATGTGAACAATCGGCCCATGGCAGGATAACGACTCTCCAAATAATCGAGATAGTTTGTGGTTGTATACCATCCACCGTTTTCTTGTAAGGCTTCAAATATTTGTCTTAATGTACTAAAGGCTCTGCGAAATGAGCAAGTTTTCACGGCAATTTCTTGCCGGCAAGGTATTGCAGACATGATTTACATATTTTCAGGCAAGACTATGGTGTATTGCCTATTCTTGTCAACCCTGTCTTACACAAGTTTAATGGAGTTATTGCAGGAGATCGTTTTATGTGTTGTGAATTTGTCTTATACATTATGGCAATATTGATAGGACACAACAAATTGCCCTGATTATTCACCTTGCCCTGCAAGACTATTGACAGCCAAGACAGTTGTTGGGCAATTAGCAATAATAGGCAATTTATCTGACTCGTTTACTTGCTGAAACATTCTGCCTTACGTCAAATTTCATAGCCAAAGTAGTGATGTCAAGTGGTGATGGTTACAAGTGTGTGTATAGCAGTCGGATAAATAAAAAGAAAAAAATGAATTGTTTGGGTTATTATATCTGAAGAAAATTGAAGATCAACGACCTGCGGTTCAAATCCCGGCGTGCACAAGTAATTTTTATTTGATTAATTTATTATTAATTGGTGTTATTTAAAATTTTATGTTGTATATTTGCAGCACGTTCCAGAGTGGAAGATACTCTCAGTATTGCCCTGGTGCAAGAGCACCATTGTGCTGTGTTTGATGACCAGCTGTGAATAGCCAGGTACTTTACTACCCAAACCTTCCTCATCCCTCCCCGCAAACTTCAGCCTCACAACATGCCCCAATTGGGGATGCCATAGTCTCACTGGTTCCAGACAGTTGGGAGCAGTTGAGACACTTGTGCGGTATTAACATAAAAAAGTAGAAACAGTACTGTCAAAGGTTTACCTGTTAGGATGAGAAGTGGGCAGTAGGAACTGGAAATGGACTACGCTCTTCTCTCCGCTGAGTTCCAGATGTTGCAGGCAGGTCAGGTCGTAGGAGATATAGGCTCTCCTCACGTACACCTCCAAGGCTGCGTTGCACACCTGCATTCAAATTATTTACATGTTAGAATGACTGTAAAAAGAGTGCTGTTTTCCTAACAGCTATCAAATTATTAAAGCCATCCAAACAAACTAACCGATATGGAAATCCTTGAGCTAGTGGCGACAATGTTGAATTTATCACTTGACACCGCCCGTCTGCCAAAAAGCATGTTTTATGTTATTTTGTGATGCTCGGGGACAAACAATAAAAAAAATTTTCCCACAATATACGGTTCTATGACAACTCAACACAATGACAATTCAACGGTGACCGGATAAATCATCACAATGATAATTCATCACATCTTTAAAAAGTTATATAAAGTCATGGAAAGTGATGAAACAAAAACTTTATTAACTGGGTTAATAAAGGATATCATAGAAAGAGACTCACGGCTTTATTGCTGTGGTAGAAGAAGTCGTGCAGGATATCGAAGATAGAGGTTTCCGAGAGGATCAGTTTCTGCAGGTTCTCAGGGTGGAAGTCGTGGCCATACATATCCACAGCTGACAGGAAGATGGACTCCATCTGGTTGTGGCGGAGCTCGTATGCCGGTTGGTGGGCTGCTATTAGGACCTGAAAACATATATCCACTGGCAAAATTACTATCAGAACTTAATATCAATCACCGTTTACTGAGAAACCCTGAAACTTTTCATATTCCTTTACAAAACCAATTTAACCTTCTCCGTCTTCTTTAACCAAATTACTTTCGTTTTGTGACACTTGGAGCTACATGGCTCTAGTGCTACTAGCTTATATACTTCTCCAAGAGATGTCTCTAGTATATAGGATTGCTCCTCCACTTCAGGAGTGTTTTTGTGATACTTGCAGCTACATACTGTACATGGCTCTAGTGGCTTATAGAGCTTGTATACTTCTCCAGGAGATATCTCTAGTATATAGGATTGCCCCTCCACTTCAGGAGTGTTTTATTATGGAGAATTGAAGTAATTATTGTTACCTGTCTCGCCCGCAGCGCAACCCGCGAGTGCTCAGCCCTGTTGAGCGAGGTTAGTTCACTGAGTGTTGTCGCCAGTTCGTCAGTTAATCCCGGCTCATTGGACCATAGGTGATCAATCAGGAGAGTCACCTGAAACACATTGAAAGATTACTTTGATCAAAAACTGAATTTTATAAACCATATTGAAATTACATCAAATAAAGCTTTGAAAATGTTGGGTTTTGTAATAAGAATTTGCAGCCAATTTAAAAATATTCAAACCCATAAAAATTTGTATATGTCATTGGTTAGGAGTCAAATTGAGTACAACTCGATAGTGTGGGCACCTAGTTACGCTACTCATTCACTCACGATAGAAAGAATTCAAAATAAATTCTTAAGATTTATTAATTTCAGAATGGGTATTACAAGGGAATGTGTGAACTATGATTATCTACTGTATTAACTCAATTTATTAAAAATTATCTGAACGTAGAATAGTTAATGACCTAACATGTTTACATAAAATCATAAATTCAATATTTTACAGCCCTGAACTATCATACTTGATTTCTTTACATATACCTCGCAAACCAACATCGAGGCATTATCCAACGTTTTATTATGGTAACTCCAACACAGAATCACAATTCTATACCCCTGTTCGCCGTATACAAAATTTGGGTAATGACTATAAAGATGTTGTTGATATAATCAACACATCATTCATCAAATATAAACAAGTCATTACCCAATTTATTTCAGAAAGAAGAACATCAAATTTAATATAATTTAACTATACAAACTATGTAGTTCTGTTTTTCTTACCAATGTATTGTAATTTTCCTAGTGTTATATTTTTCCATTTTGCATGGTGGAGTACCTAGTTTCGATTTTATTTAGTTTTTGACTTTGTTTTTGTTTTAGAGGTTGTTTTTTATTTTGTCTTCTATTTTCTTTTTGATTTTGTTTTTTGATTTTGTTGTGTTTATTTAGATGTTCTTTGTAATAAATAAATAATATGTATATTATTAAAGGAATTTCTAATAAATATTAGGCAATTATTAAATTTAACAATGTAATTCAGACAGTAGTAGTTGATGTGGTCTTCTTCTTTAGTCATTGCCTCATTGCTGAGGATCAACACCAATGTTCCGGAAGCCTATGACATCTGATCACCCACCGCATCGGTGATCTTCCTCTGCTTTTTCTTAGTTTTTTCACTTAGTTGAAAGCTCTTCCAGAATAGATAGATTAGTAATAAATAAATAAGCGATATAGGATTAGGAGATGTAAGACTTACCAATAGGTTCTTCTTGGAAACTTGGCTGTGTGAAAAGATTGTGTTGGTGACGGTTATCATATCATCTTTGTGCTTCTCTCTCAATCCTGTCACACACTTGTCATAGTGACCTGGGAAAACAAACAATCACTGTCATACTTAGTTTAGTGACTGTTCCGAATAGCCAGATACTCCCAACCGCCTTCCTATCTTTTTCACATTAACCCCAAACATTTAGTTTAGTGACACGTTCCGAATAGCCAGATACTCCCAACCGCCTTCCTTTTTTTACATTAAATCCATACAGGAGGCTCTGAGAAAAATAATTTCCCTCGCGGACTATGTAATCTTTGGCGATGCTGGGTGGAGTCTTTTTAAGTAAATTAAGGAGAGGAATTTCTGAGAAGAAAAAAGTATAAAGGGTGGATAGGAATCTGGAGGTCGGTGGGTAGAGAAGTGACGTATGAATTCACCCCTCCCATTGCGGTGCAAAGAGTTGGGTCAAGAGAGTCCGACTGGAGAAGTAAAAGGGTCGACCTCAATCAATGGTCTCTCCCAATCCAACGAACCCAATTAGACGCATCCGCCGCCAAGACTTAGACAAACCTCACCCCATGAACCCGGGCACCCCTGCTAAGTCACCAAACGTAGTGAACCACTTGGGGTGACCTATGACAGAGGTGTTGGTTATCCAATAAATGGTTCCCGGGGAGGTTGTACCCATACCCACCTCCCAAAAAATTCCACTCCATCAATTGCTTCTGTCTCACAATACTGGAGATGCCATAGATCTCCTAGCTCTAGTAATGGAACTCAGCTATGTGGCAATCACATTTTGAAAAAAGTCTCAAATATAATGATTTGCATATGTATTAAAAGGCAGTTGAAACTCTGTACGGTAATCGTGTCGTTTAAAAATAGGAAAGTAAAGATGATAACTATCTCCAAGTGAAGTACTAATCTGCAAAAGCAGTCACAAACTAACCGAGTTGGAACTGGCTCTCCACGGCGAAGTACTGCTTGAGCAACTCGTGCACGGCAGCCTTCATCCGGCCGCGAATACCGTTGCGGTATCGCTGCACCAGAATCACGATGCCCTGCGTCGTCATGAAGAATACATCGCGGTCGGAGCGCTTCTGGAGGGTGGCCGCATGGCTGGAAAACAATATTAAAGCATAGATATCATCCATATAATTCACAAAAAATTATGGATGTAGAAACTAAAATAGTTCAAAGTATCAACACTTTTATTTAATGCTAACAGTAATCAAGAAGTAAAATCTGCTATTTAAATTATATAGAACCCATACAGAGGAATAGTATTATGCTAACCTTTAATTTTTATGCTTCCGATTTTGTTGTCCGGGTTAAATCTTCCCCATAAGAAAAACTAAACCCTTCCACTCACTTTTCCACAAATGATCAGCTAGTCAATCAACACTATGCAAGTGTATTTATTGTTTTTGTGTTTAATTCGTAGAACTCCATTTAATTTTTTATAAATTTAATTTAGATTAAATTTCATAATATTATTATTAAGTTCTGCAAGTGTTTTAGTTTTTTATTAGTGGCATATATGAATTAAAATGTGACCACGCCGATTGTAACGCCACTTACATCGGACAAACGGGGAGGGCATTCTCAACTAGATTCAAGGAACATATACGATGTTATAATAATAAAAACACATCCTCAAAATTCGCAGAACATCTCTTGGTGAATAATCATACCCCACTTAACAACAAGGGTCCTAAACCATTGCATATAGAAAAAAAGGGCATTAGATTAAATTTACTTGAACAATTAGAAATCAATAAACGAACGAATGACCCAAACTTAACACTAATTAATAAAGTACGGAAAATAATTTACTCACCACTTCTCAGTATTTTCACAAAACCCAAGCAGTATAATGCACCCAAATAATTCATAGCAATAAAGTCATTAGTAAATAATTAAGAACTCATTACCATTTACTGAGGGGAAAACATAGATTGGTTTAACCAACAATAGATCATATTGTCATCGGTGTAACCAGTAATAAATCACCTTCAAAATTTACATTTGAAATAGCATAAATACGTCGTCTCAATGTGGACTAACCACAGTTTGAAAATGGCCTTGTAAGCCGAAACAGCTGTCACAATAATAAAAAACTAAAACACTTGCAGAACTTAATAATAATATTATCAAATTTAATCTAAATTAAATTTATAAAAAAACTATGCAAGTGCATTATATAAGTAAAATAAATACAAAACAATACAAGAACAACAACACGTCAACTCACCAGAGATCAAATGGGAAAAAAAATTCACCGACTCCAGATATTTTCATATCAGAGGGTTCGGCTCGGTAGAACTTCTAACAGGGCCTATAAATCCTACTGATCCCTCAACATAAATATTTAAAAAATCTTTCGTTATCCTACATGTATTCAAAATGACCGACTTTTGCATCTTTATATATAAATTTTTTGATAGATCTAATACGCCTAAATTTTTAATGAGAGAGCTAGGTATAATGCCAGTAGCCGAAATAACGAATGGTAATATTTTTATAGTCTGAGAATGCCAAATTCTTTTTATTTCGTTTCCTAAATCTGTGTATTTTCTTATTTTTTCATTAACAGATTTTTGAATGTTACAGGAATTTGGAATAGCGACATCAATGATATAAGTTATTTTTTTAATTTTGTCATGTAAAACTATATCGGGTCTATTATGACTAATCGTTCGGTCTGTTAGTATAGTTTTATCATAATATATTTTATAAAATTCGTTTTCTAAAAATGAATTTGGTTCGTATTCATAATATGGTACTATATTACGGCAGTCAATCAAGTTATGTTTAATTACCAAATTTTGGTGAATTATTTTTAAAACTTGATTGTGCCTAAATGTATACTCGGACGGTGCTAATATAGAACATCCCGATATAATATATATATTATTATTATTATTGAGGTATGTTATTATAGCCTTCTTGTAACTATACTCAGTCCAGTTGAACACATCTACTATCTGCGAAAGTATTGCCAGCTGCATGCGATCTAGGTACAAGCGAGTATCTAAATAACTCAGTCCTGATATTGTTGATGAAATTAAAAAGAATTTTTGATCAAGTAGTTCTAGTTGGTATGATGAAGGTGAATAAGCTCAATAAATCAGGTATCCAACTCTGCATTAATTAATAATGATGTACCTGTCAATGACGCTGGCAATCTGTTGGCTGGGGAACATGGCCAGCACGCTGGTGATGTTCCTCTCGTACTGCGTCATCAGCTTGCGGATCTTCTTCTCCACGGAGAGCGGGATACGGCCCGAAATGGAGGCGATCACCTCCTGCAGCTCCAGCAGCGGCAGCGAGGGGTCTCGCAGACTCTGCATGAAGCGCTCCATAACCTCGCGCAGGCGGGGCGCATTGTAGGGGTCGGGCAAGCAGTAACCTCAAATGATAAAAAAAAATTAACCATATAAAAATGGGATTCCTGCGTGTTAGGAATTGGAAAAAGAGATAAGTTGGGAACTGGAATATAGGTAAAGGTAGGTACCATAATATTGTTTATTCTGATTTGTCAGCTCGTAGTAGGAACCACAATCATAAGGTAGCATCCAACAATGCCACCATCTTGAACCAGAACGCATAGACAATTTTACAGAGAGATGAAATGCCAAATGGGCGAGTTACAACAGGACTTTGCTACGCTCAGTCAACAAAGGCAGACCAGAGCAGAAGATTGATTTGGGCTTTGGAAGTACATTTTCAAATTGAATATAGATGGCTTTAAATTGGGAGTTGTGCAATGCACAGCAATAAAAATTACCCATTTACTTTGTTTCTTGGAGAACTCTAGACAAACCACAGACTAAAGTGGTAATAAAACAGAGTAATATATTTTGCGGTGTCGGCGAACTGATGGATTGGTGAAGGCATTTTTTTTAAAACTATTCAAACCACCTTTATGCAGCTAATAGATACAGACATGGTATTTGCTCAAGTCTTATATAATGCAGTGATTGAGGCATTCAACGATCAGCGGGAGCAAAAATAACAAATAACGCGAATAAAGAGAACAATGATGTCTTGTCGGTTAACAGTAAGGTTCAATCCCACTCGGTTCGGTACGAAATCAACAAATACCAACTTAAATATTTAGCAAGATTTCCAAAAAACATAAATTCTTTGAATGAAGGATTTTAACCAGCGATTCCAGAGTAAAAAATGTAGATGTTATTTTGCTGTCACACCGTTTAGCGTCGCGACGGGATCACATGATACGCGTTCTCTCTACTCTGTTACCGTGCTGCTGGAACGAGACAGAGTGTGTATCATGAGACTCATGCTGGCTGCACCCAACTACTCAGTTGCGACGTGTTTTTTTTTCATATGTGACATATGAAAAAAAAATGTCACCGCACAGTAAAATTAAATCTACATATTTTACTCCAAATATGCTCAGGAATCGCTGGTTAAAATCGATTCGGGTACGTGCTTTTACACCCTGTATAGTAAAACTTATATATTCAGAATCAGCGTTTGTTGATCTACATGAATATATTTTTTTAAGGCCATAATATTTTTCACTCAAGTTTTTTTATTTTTTACTATTACATATCGCCTAATTCTTTTGAATAAGCTCGTCCTACTTGGTATGCATGGTGATTTGATGGATTAAATCCTACATTAGTAACCTTAATCAGGTAACCTTAATCAACGGTGTTTCTCAAAATCTATCGAGGTAATATCTGGTGTCCCCCAAGAATCCCATATAGGTCCGCTAATGTTCAACATTTATTTAAATGACATTGGATCATGTTTACAAAATTCCGAATAAGAACTTTATGCCGACGACATGAAAATATTAAAAGTTATTCGTTTTCTTTTGACTGTGAAGCGTTACAAAGTGACCTAGATAGGCTTTAACATGCAATTAAGTACTCTTATTCACTTAACAACGAACCTGTCATGTCTAAAATGGAAAGTAAAGACCTTGGCGTTTACCTTGAGAATAATGTAAGAATCTCTCAACACAGCAATAAAACTTGAATCATAGAAATTAAAGTTACCAGCCAGTGTGTTGTCCAGTATGGTCCTGTACTTGTTATGCATATGGTTCAGCTTCTCGGGGGCCAGCGGACCGGAGAGGTCCAACTGGGTAAACTGACCCTTGTAGACTTGGGCCTTGGTAACAAGGCTAGGGTCGTCCAATTCTGAAATAGCAAAACAAATATTAACTAACTTACCATAATGCCATTTTGCCGAAAGGGTGGGCAGAGATAGGGCAGGATAGACCGCCACACAACTCACTCCTTGCTTCATTCACATTCATACATACTCCTCAGTTATTCTGAAGCTTGACATGACCCCACCAATATTTCATTCATTTGATTGTGCCTTATCTTTCTTTAGACGTCCACAACATCTTCTACCATTCACTTAGATGTCATATATTCATTACTACATTCATCCGCTCCACATGTCAGAATCATCTACGCGCCCCTTTATTTATCTTGTTAATTTTTTCCTGATCTCCGACTTTGTAACATCTCTCGGGCCACTTTACCATATATACACCTTATGGAGCGCATTTCTACAGCATTCAGACTACTTTACTAAACTAACACGTTTCAACTGAATTGATCTATAATTTATTTAGGTTCTCCATGTCTTTGAAGAGAGAAGGATAAATGAATTGATTGATTTTTAAATAATATTGATTAGGCTTACCCAAATGTGCAATAATAGAGCCAGCGTCCAAAATGGCGCCTGGTCTCTTTGCAAACAAGACTTGGCCAGATTCCTGGGCGGATAAAGTCATCACCATTTTCATGACCTGTAACCAACATTAAGCATGAAAAAATAATACATCCAGGTTAAAATATCTTAGTTACCGAAATTTATAAACGCAAGAATTCCGTATGTTAGTTACCGAAATTTAAAAACGCAAGAATTCTGTATGTTAGTTACCGAAATTTATAAACGCAAGAATTCTGTATGTTAGTTACCGAAATTTATAAACGCAAGAATTCTGTATGTTAGTTTCCAAATTTTTTTTTTTTTTTTTATGTTTTTATTTAGTTATAAAAAATTACATTTTTATAACTAGTATAAACCTTTTAACAACTTATTTCTATTACATTAAGGACACTTTACAATACATTTAAAACTTGTTCTTTACAGTATTTAGGCATAACCAGTGGCGGCTCGTGACTTTTGGGTGTTCTAGAGTGATAATATTACAAAAATGGCGCTACTGATGTTGTTGTAGCTAAAAACGATTTATTATTTTTTTTCGAAAATTCGATTTTTTGTATGAAGATTTTCAGGAAATCCGTGAGGCACATGAAACAAACTGAAATTTGTTATCTATGTGCTAATACAATCCTTGTACACATGAATTATTTAAAAAAAAAAACAAAATAAATCAATCACATATTTTCCCGTATTTAAGTTTAAATTTGGATATGATTTGAGATTTTTGCAGCCAAAAGTATTGTAGTGATTTATTTTTGGGGTATTTTGCCGTGTTGCACTACCTCCTTCTTTAAACAATGTTTCGGACAGCATTAGAGTGTCCATCATCACTGGGCAGACGTGTAATGTAACCCAAAAATAGATCACTATAAATTTGTTTACATTTTTTTCTAATTTTATTACTTCTGGTAATTAGCCAAATATCTTCATTGTTTCGTAAATCAACGACTTTTGACACTATTGTCTAGTTCAAATATCTGTAGTCATAGATATTTAAAAAAATGCAATTTTCAACATGTAAACAGATGTTCAATTTTAGAAAACAATTTAAAATGGCGTCTACACGCAGTCTTCACGGTACACGGTAACAGTATACAGAATATTCAAGAAGATGAACATTAGTGTCATCATTTGGTAAAAGCTTAAACAAGTTAGCGACTAAACATATTGTTTGATCGCGGGAAGATCTAAACAATCAAATTTAGGTAGCCATAGGTATGTGATTATGACAACTATGGAGCTACTTTAGTAAGGACCATGATAGTAAAAAGTTTGCACTTTTTGATAGTGTTTTATCAATATTAATAATAATGACCTCAATCTCCGCATAAGGCTGCCCCTTGACGACATGGCCCCCGTCCTCCACGAGGATGTTGATCAGCTTGCCGGCAGAAGGTGCCCGCATGAGCGATGGGTCGTTCTCCTTGTCGAAGATGCAGGTCTGGTTTCCGATGACGATGCGGTAGCGGTCCACCTCCTCCTTCATGTAGGTGGTGAAGGAGGAGCCGTCCACAGAGAGCAGCATTCCTGAGGATTGAACAAATTACATTAGTAAAGAAGAGCAGTTTGTTAAATTGTTACAAATTCAAAATTAACAAATATATGCTTTATGCACTGAGAATGAATATTTTTCAAATATGAACAAACTTTCATCAAACTTAATCTACTGTTTTCTTCTTCTTCTCGTGTAGAAAGTTTAAGTGACAAATGCATGATTCTGGATCCGGAACACTACATCTCCACAAGCCTATCCGTGACTGAGAGATTGTAAAAATTTTCAGGTTGTGGCATTTTTTCTTAATTTCAGAATCATTGGAATTGGTTATGTGTTATCTGTCAAGTCTGCCGTGTCTTCCATTTTTTGGTTTTTTGTTGTGCATTAATTATTAATAGTCAAGGTGATAAGATTTCTTCCTCATGTCACAGTACATGTTTACTGTAATGGTATGTCGTTTGCATCCTTAATTCGTATTATAGGGGAGTCGTCGCTCTTTCTTAATAAAATTTGCCCGTCCTTCGTCCATACATATTTGTATCCCAAAGCTTTTGTCGACTTTGCCAACCACAGGAGCCGCTTATTTTGTGGGGTTAGCTTGTCATTGATGAAGATTTTCTGCGTTGACTCCGAGTATTTAATTTCTTTAGGGGTGAGAATTCCTTTTATTTATTTTTGTTTAATGACATTCTCCTTTGCTTTTTTTGAATTGTATTGGATAGAAATAATTTGCTTGGCCGGATTGTTATAGTAGCTTATCAAAGAATTATTTTTTAATAGGTCGCTGCAGTCTAGGGCCGACATCAGTAGTTCAATGGGTTTTTGTACGTTATCATTTTTCTTCACTTCGATACCTTGTATTTCGATAGAATTTCCAACGCGCTCTGTTGGATATGATTTACAGATAGTTTGAGGTTAATAGACTTATCTTAAGCATGTGCTTCTTATGCATGTATCAAAATAAAGTATAATAGAAACAAAGGTAGGTAGATATGGAACAGATGGAAGCGTGCCAACTGTCGCCAAATAATGACTAACAAAGCGGCAGAATTAATGAAAATTAGCTTCACGTCCACATGAATCTGGCCCCTATTAACTACTTGTATTATTTGTTACCTCCGTCAGTGAGAGGATGCACCTCAATTTCCTTGAAGGAGCCGTTGAGGGTGAGGAAGAAGCAGTTGGGCCCGCTCTTGGTGGCCTGCACTTTGTACTTGTTGCCCCCGTTGATCAGTTCTACATCCACCACGTTGTTGAGGGTGTTGGAGGCGTGGACTTGACCCCTAAAAATAAATTATATAAATTTGATAACCTTCACAAAAATGGATCTATGGCTTTCATAAATATAAAGTAGAAAAAACTATGTTTGTTTTCTAAAATATTTTCAGTTCAATGTCATTTTCGAGCTTAAGGTTTGAAAAATAAGAGAAGCAACTATATCACTGTTTGCTCCATATTTTTCAATTTATTGTTCAATAAGAAAAATGGTGGTGGAACCCCAGCGATATAGGATAGAACTTTTTTTTTTTTTAGAGAAAGTAAGTCCAATACAAAACATAACAAGTTGCTTACTTTTCAAGGGCCGTTTGGAAGTTTTGGAAAACTCTGCTGACTTCCCGATCGGCTATGAGGAGAGAGCCGCAGATGACCCCCAGCATGATGTCGGGTTTCTCTGACTGGATCTGGAATAAGGGTAGTCTATTTAGCTCAAAAGATTTTGTGAAATCAATAAAATGTTTATGGTTCGGCCAAATTTTGCAGTAGCAGTAGTGTGGAAACAAGAGAGGGTAAAAATAAAACTCAACATTTAAAAAGAACTTTTACCAGTATTGTGTTCACAACTGTATCCTCCTAAAGGATTGAATGTAAAAAGGCTAAATCTAATACAGACGGCAAACACGAGAGAACTGAAAACAGCTTAAAATAATATAGAAGGTGTTTCTGAAAAGCATATTTTCAAACAAAAATCACCATTAGTATTTTTTCAATTTACACGCCTATAGGGGAAAAAAAAAAAAAAAACAAGTGGAATCAAGAATAACGAATTTCATATAACTGATGCTTTTTGGCATAAATTAGTGATAATTTGAACATTTACATCAGAAATATTTTAATCGAAACATCAAAATAATCGCTCGGAGTTCAGAGAGAGCAGTAGCTGCAGAGAGAGGCAGCTTTTTCTGACTCGGGGTGGGGAGAGGTTGGTTCGACATAGACAAAATACGGTACTTTGGTATGGCAACATTTTGGTAATACTGGCAATGATTCACAACAAACATATTATACATAACCTTAAAATACGTGTCAACCTTAGATTATGGTTTCGAAATGAGATAATTTCAACGAGGTGATTTTTCGCAAAAACAGAGCAACAAAAATGATCAATTTATTATCATTAATAACCTTCTCAACTTATTTTAAGTCAGAATGCCATTTTTCACACACTCTAAATGTACTGGCATCGTAAATCGTAACCTAAAATATGAATGAGTTGTTCACATACTCGTAGCATCTTCGGTTGGTAGATAATGTCGTTATTAAACAGCTAATATTTAATACCTCACATTCCAACATTACCAAAGAATAATTGCGTAATCCCAAATGCATATCAAATCATATTAGGTAGTACATAACACAATGTACCCACGGGAATAGCTTGTTTGTCAAGCAATCTGGATTTGGGAATCGATGAATTCTGACAAATGACGTGACTGTTTTTATATCGATTAATTCTGACCAATGACGTGATGGCTGTGGTTTCGAATGATTTTTGACAGCATTGATTGCTTGTTCGATGACGTTTCGAAACGATTGTCTAGGACGGTGTGATCATTTTTGACAATCTATCAAAATATTTCAATGGTCAAAAAGATTGCATAAATCATCGATGATTAATCGATTGTACCAATTGCTAGCACAAATCGAGATCAAGTCTAGATAGTCCTAAAAATGATTGGTACATTTCAAATTGGATTCTTATAAAAGAAAAATATGGAATTTTGAATAATGACACAGTGACCGATGATTATAATGAAATCCGATTGGCTGAAACCAAAATATAAAATCACATAAAAACAAAAATCTTATTTTTAAAAAGAGGTCCTGTAGTTTTAGCCAAAAATAGAAAATTTCAATGACAATGAAGCGGCCCAGCCAACTATCAGAACTAAATCTAAGAAGTAATAATAGAGGGGATGATTATTGTAAGGGAACAGTTTGAATTGGAAATGAGCTCTATGTAAATGAATGTATTTAAAGATTAGTATTGGGAGTGACTTGGGGGTCACATACGTAAATGCATAGCAAGTAGGCACATGGAGATGAGTAAGAAATACTATTTGTTTACTCATCAGTATATTATTGCAACAAGTCCATTCTCCTAAACTAATGCTTTTGGTTAAATTAAAATCTATGTTAATCACCGAGATCAGAATAAATAGAGTTGCCCTAAGGTACCATTTCGACAGCCTGGAGGCAGTCATGTGACTACCTATTGTGACACCAGCTAGGTGGTCGCATTTCTTGAACGAAATAAGTCATTATTAGTATTTTGACTGCCGTCCAGCGCGCGCGCACTTCCCAACATTTTGCAGAATAACTTCTACAATTATGGCTTCCTGTGCATTCAAACTGTATAAATACATAAATGGTAGAGCGAATAATCACTAATATCGCATTGCATTCCACAGGCAAGTGTTATTTTACTTAATTTTAAGCATATTCAGTTTAATATTAACAGCTTTTAAGAGGTCAGTCAGTGATACTCATAATATCAATGTGTAAGTATAGCGACAAAAAATACATAGTATGAAAAATTATGTATCCACATTTAGAAAATTGATTATTATTATTATGATATTTATCTTCACAGAGTTCCAGGCTTGCCAGAAAAAATATTATACTCAAATACAGTATTGTACAAACAAAAATGCATTTTATTTAAATAGAATGGGTTATGAAGTAAGAAATAATTGTCGGTTCCCCCAAATGTCAAGCCACTGAATAATAACCATAGAAACGGTCTGGCATTGCCGCCATTTAGGCAGCCATTTTTGTGCTACCGTTTGGACAGAATTTTTTATTGGTAATTCAAGTCCTCTCTTAGTCATTGGTTGAAGGAGACTACATTGTACATATAGGAATGAAATTAATATTTTTTAAATCTCCTTACCCTCTCCGAGATGAGGGCATCCAGCCAGGAAGTGTCGATGGTGTTTTCCTGGAAGCTCTTGGTTTCCAGCAAAGTGATCAGGTACTCCACCGTTGTTCTGAAGTCTCCGCGGATGGACAGCTCCTTCAGGGCGATGACCAGATTCCTGGGGATGGGAGAGAATTCTCCAAGTTTATAAATGTTAATACAATCAAATTTCTAACCTACAAATTACTAAATACTGTTTAACTTTTTAAACCAATGTTCTATTTTGTTGTGGAACCAAAGAGGGTATAGAACTCACTCCCTGGCCTGCTCCCTGGTCTCTCCCCAGGAGAAGCAGTGGCCGAACTGGGAGTCTGCAAACTCATGCAGCCCCCCGCTGGCCGCCACGCTGAAGTAGCCCCACACGTTCTTCGAGGAGCGGAAGTTCAGCTCCTGAACAGTTCCGGAAGACGGCTTGAATCCTAGAAGAAAAATATTTATTAAATTTTTGGAAGAAACAACAAAATTTTTTTCCAGGAATTTAGCGAAAAATAAAAAACCTTCATCAGGGTTCTCGGAGGTGATCCTGGCTGCGATGACGTGTCCGTACGGCTGCGGCTTCTGTCTCGGGTCGTCAAAGTCAATCTCCGTCATGCCCCACGGAGACTCTCCGTACAGTAGGCGGATATCCTTGATGTAATACAGCGGGAGGCCCATTGCAATCTGAAATGAGGATTTTTATTGTACATATTACTATGAAATGCAATTTTAGTTTTATACCTCTTTCTTTCTATTTTGATGCAGGATATGGATTTTCAGTTAAGTTTTAATTTTTGGTTTTTGCAAACACTGTCCTAGGCACATAACACGGCTAAAAGATGATAACATTTTAACTTCTTTTCGCCGGTGTATCCTTCAGAATACTGTTAAAAAATTCGGTCTCCTAATACAACTAGCATTATCTGGTAAGACTGTACAATTTACAAGAACATCATTTTGCAAAAAAGAACAAGTTATTACGAAAATATATTCAACTGGCGCACGGCGAGAATTTAGGGTCGGCCATCAAGAACTTAATAGAATTTGGGGTCAGCGATCAAGAACTTAATAGAATTTGGGGTAGGTCATCAAGAACTTAATAGAATTTGGGGTCGGCGATCAAGAACTTAATAGAATTTGGGGTCGGCGATCAAGAACTTAATAGAATTTGGGGTCGGCGATCAAGAACTTAATAGAATTTGGGGTCGGCGATCAAGAACTTAATAGAATTTGGGGTCGGTCATCAAGAACTTAATAGAATTTGGGGTCGGCGATCAAGAACTTAATAGCAAACGGAGGATTGCAGATTTTTTTTCTCGAACAGTGAAAAAAACAACATGATATTTGGGGATGAACGATGTTCGTTTCACTTGTGTGCAGTCGGTTTCATACTAATAATGTTTCACGGCCCATCTCGTTAGTTTTTATTATCTACATGCCATGCCGTCGGTAAATTCATAATAAAATCTCCCTCTTTCTTATAAATCACGGATGTAGAAAGAGAGGTTAAAACGCAACCCTCAGAGGCAGGTCATATGGACCAGTCATGAAATAGCAATTGGATTATAATAGAGTGTTTTGTATTCACCTGTAACTGGGCGGCGGGCAGGTTGACATCGGCCACCATCTCTGTGCAGGGGTGCTCCACCTGCAGACGGGGGTTCAGCTCCAGGAAGAAGTAAGAGCCCGAGGGGTCGTACAGGTACTCCACGGTGCCAGCCGATACATAACCCACCATCTTGGCGAGGCGAACGGCAGACTAGAATATCACAATGTTTATTAGAATCATTTCATTGACCACAATCAGGTTACATTCTATGAGTTTGTACATTATTGTAAAATAAATACGAACGAAAACTGAAATACATAGAAAACTTAACTAACTATCACACTGTTTCTCCGCTGGGGTAGGCAGAGAGGACGGACCGCCAAGCATGGTCTTGGTTGTTTTGGCACACACTCCTTTCCCCATTGACATTCATACTTCGTCTCATACATACTCCTGTTATTCTGATTCTTGACATAGCCCAACTCAAGTATATGGTTCACTTGATCTTGCCATGTCTTCCTCGGGTGTCCCTGTTTCTTCTACCATTCACATTCGTGTCATATATTCTCCTTACCTTATTTTTTTAGTTCATTCGCTCTACATGCCCAAACCATCTAAGCAACCTTTCTTTATCTTACTCATTACGTTTACATCGGCATTGTACTCTTTACGAGTCTCCACATTTCTCACACAATCATACATGGTTTTACCACACATACCTCTCACGGATCTCGTTTCTACAGCATTCAGTACATGGAGAATATTTTTATATTTAAGTTTATGTAAGGAATCTTAAAGGTATCTGATTTTAGTGAAATTGGAAGTAATGGTCATTTGTGAAAGAAGAAAAATTCATTTAAGAATTTGAATCCTGTTGCTACAGGTCTTTGGAGTTAGGCCCTTGTAGACAAAATTCTATCTGTCTTCACCCAAACAATTTTATAGTTTGGGCGAAGCCAAATGGTTTATTTTGTTTAACTTCACCCGAACAACAGTCACTAAATGGCTTCATCCAAACAACAGTCACAAAAGGCACATATTGATAAGGTGAATCCAAAACAGTTGTTGTGGTTTCTTCCAATTGACTTCACCCAAACCAACAGCCAACGCATGGCTTATTTTAATATATTTTCTTCAGTAATTCCTTTGTTTGTGAATAATAAATTATTAACAGTTTCATTCATTAACAGGTATAAATGACTAAAATTCAACTTACTCTTTCCATCTCTGAAAAGATTTCCTGGTTGGCGATGGTGGCGGGGGCTTCCTCGATGATCTTCTGATGTCGGCGCTGGATGGAACAGTCCCTACCAAACAGGGAGATGGCATTACCTGAAATATCAAATAAAGAACATTAACCCCCTGGGTCTTTTGTGTCCTTTTGAACACAGAACACAGACAGCAGTAGAAGAGTATTTTTGTGTATTTACAGCACAAGCTGATATGGACTCATAAAAGTCATTCATTTCCTTTTGTATTACTGTGAGATATATATATAATTTAACCCTTCAGTTCTTTCATCACTTTTGTTCATTTTGCAATGTTTTCTGTGTAAGCGTTACACACATATTATTTTTAAACTAGATAAAATTATCTTTCCGGTGTACGCATTTAAAATAAACATTACTTTTTCTAAATAATCGAATTTTAATATCAAAAGTGAAAAATATTGTCAAAAATGCTAACCACTTTTTTTACACCAATCATAGAAAAATTAAGAGAACTCGACATTTAGAAAACAAATTCGTTTCGTTTGGGGAATTTGTAAGAAAACTTTAACTTCACTTTTATCTCGTTCATATAATAAAAAATAATTTTTAAAGTTAAACCGATTTTTACGATTGCATTGCGAAATATGAATTATTCATTTTGGATATTTCCAGGATTTTATTAATGACATCCAGTATAAATATTTGAGGTTAACTGGAAACAATGAGTATTTCTCTTTCTAAGGTCAAAAAAATTACATATTTCCACTTGATAGAAAAAAAGATAAAAATACTTTTATAAAATAAAGACACCCGGTCATATAATACCCTAAAACACTGGAAGGGCAGTTTGCTACGCTTCGTATTAGCATTTAAAAGTTAACAATGGACACTTCCAAATAATTATAATATATTCCAAAAATTCATCGACCGCCATTGCTTTCATGTTGCGAAAGTTTGTGAATTTCTTTTTTATAATTTTTATATGAAATGGAAAAAAAGTGAAGTGAAAATAACTTTATAATACGTTTATGTATTTAAATGTGTGTGTTTTTTTTATTTTTTATTTTGTTTAAAGTAGTATTTTTACAGTTCACAACTGGTAAGCGACAAAACAATCGCAAAAAAATTTCTAAACTTTCAAAATCATAATTAGATCGATATTGTATTTACCGTATTGGTCAGCCAGAAGTTGCACTTCCAAATGCCGGGCACATTTTGCTAACTTCATCACAAATATAGGAGATCCAGGAACTTCCGCTTGCACCTGTGTTTGTACAAAAAAAAATTATATTATTATAAACAAATTAATTCATTGAGATTAACACAGATAATTAACACTTCCAGTACCCTGAAAATAATTTAGATATGTGGTTATGTATTTCAATATGATGGTTAAAATAAATGATTTGGCTACAAACCTGTCTGAAAAGGTTGGGGAAGTCATCTGGATTGTCTACTTTGCGGATTCCCTTACCACCACCTCCTTCTGAAGCCTTGATCATCACAGGGAAACCTGCAATTATGGAGAACATCAGATCAAATACAAAAAACTCATTATTCAACCACCTCACAAGAGCGCCCCTGTCCATACGATATAAAGATAGAGGGTCTACATCGCCACCCGGTTGGGCAGCGTTGTGAGGCGATTTGAGGTAAGAGCTGCATGAAGGGATTTTTTAATGCGGGTCTTGAAGAGGCCCGGTTTATGTTGGCACACAAGAGGTTAGGGGCTTAAAAAAACTTTTAAGAGTCATCTATGCTTCGATTCATATTGAAAGACAATAAACAGCTAATAGTAACCCCATAGTGACTATTTTTTCCAATTTAACCTAAAAAATTCCTCTCTTAGACTCGATTTACTCGAAAATGAAAACACAAAAAAAGTCATACAACAAAATCGCCTCCAAATGTGATATAAATTCACCAGTTTCTCGCTTGTACCACTAGTTTCTGGACACCATGTACAGTATATCGTATATGTAAGTTCAATACACGTTATGAGTCAATAATTACAAAATACGTTTTTTTGGCGATTTCAGTTGAAGTTGAACAAAGCCACATTGATTCAAACTTTGAAATTGGCCAATACAGTAGAACTTCGTTAATTTGAAATCCACAGGACGTAAAAAATCAAATTTCGATTCAACGAATTCCCATGTAATTCGAAATTTTATGAAAAAAAGACGCCAAAAATCGAGTTCCTCGGCCACCCCTTCAAATTCGGGTAGTATCTTTGGAGTAAATTCGTATTAATATGAATTATTCCCGACTAAATCGAATTTCCGCAGCCGATTACCGCTGCGGTCGGCCCTTTAAGTTCAGTTATTCTAAGTAAATCCGTAAAAATACCACACATTTCCGCGTAAACGAAATTTTCGCGGCTGATTACCGTCACGGCCGTCCCTTTGAATTCGGATATTAGAAATAAATTTGTAAAAATGCGATATATTTATGCGTAAATCGAAATTTTGCGGCCGGGTTTTGTCGCAGCCGACCTTTTAAATTCATATATTTGGTATAGATTCGTAAAACTACAACATATTTCCGCATAAAACCAATTTTCTCAGCCCTTCAAACTCGGATATTGAAAAAATACGACATTCCAGTGTAAATTGATTCAGATTTACAAAATAATAATACTAATTAGGACAATGTGAAATATGAATCACGTAAAAGCACATTTTTCGGCTAAAAGCGTAAAAATCGGATTTTTTTGAATTACTCAAACAAATTTTCGTGCGCAGACAAAAATAAATTTAGAATGACGAATTTCGAAAAAAAATTTGGTTAAAAAACCATTTCGTATGAAAAAAAATTCTGTGGATATGTTTTTGGCGAAAATTTCGAATTACGCCTTTTTTCGAATTTTCGGGGTTCGAATTAACAGGGTTCTCAATACTAAAAGTAAAGGGTAAAGTCCATACTGCGAATTAACCATTACCAGTACCTTCCAGCCCTTGAGGTGATTTTGCACAAAAACAGCGCTATACAAGTCATCCAATTATTATTATTATTATTTTTTATTATTATAAGCAAGCAAGAGCGCGTATATCCCTAGATAGTTTTTGGTTCCTACTGAACATTTTTAAAAATGGTTCCTCCGCAGTATTGGACTTACACCGACAATATTTTTTGAAAACATACCGATTTTCTGGGCAGCTATCAAGCCCTGTTCTGGCGAATGTATGCAGCCCCTTGAGAACAGTTCTGAAGAAATCTTGATCTTCTTATTGCTGTACTGTGCCTTTAGTTCTGAAAATAATAAAAAAAACAATTTTTTAAGTGAAGATGTACATATTCCAAAAGAAGTTAATTGTCTCCCCCACACTAGATATCAAATTCATGAATATGTACTTCATAATTCTACAATGTATTTATTACTAATACTGGTTAGAATTTATCTATTCATTTTCATTTAGTTATTGTTATTTTTCATTGATAATTATTCATACTATCCCTCTTATAATAATAATAACATGGCATTTATATAGCGCAGTTTAGTGTCATTTCAATTCAAGTGCGCTTGTCATTGTCAGTAAGGTCACCCTATGATTGTAGCTGATAAGCCACCACAGGTACTTTGTAATACTTATTTAGTTTACAGTAGAATTTTATTGTTGCCAACTAAAAATGTACTACAGTAAAACTCGCTTAAGAAGTTCCCACTTAAGAAGTTTTCACGCTTAAGAAGTTTTGATTTTTGGTCCCTTGAAAATTCCATACAAAAAACACGATTTTTTCCCACATAAGAAGTTTTAGAGCTAAAACTGCTTCCCGCTTAAGAGGTTTTAGAAATCCGGCGGTAAAATCAACACAAACGAAATATTGTGTCGCAAAATATCTAAAATGAACCTTTTTCCAAGTCATAAATTGAAAGACGTTGACTGAAACCCATACCTAGTACCTGAGACCATAAAACCCTTTGTCGGCCGCCGGGCCGTAAGCCGTAACCAATAAATAAACCAAATACCCCGTCTCCTAATCCCCTAACTAGGTAAAATAGCAATGGAACGAATAAACAATGCGGAATTATGTAACAAATATGCAAGCGTCTTTAAGGCCGAAATAACATGAAAGATTATATTAAACTCAACCTTAATGACAACGTGGGCTAGATCTACATTTGCATACATTTGACGCCTCCTTCAATAATCTTCCCTTTGATAATGAAC
Source organism: Hesperophylax magnus (assembly GCA_026573805.1). Classification (NCBI taxonomy): domain Eukaryota; kingdom Metazoa; phylum Arthropoda; class Insecta; order Trichoptera; family Limnephilidae; genus Hesperophylax; species Hesperophylax magnus. The sequence continues at coordinate 974,628 of JAIUSX010000184.1, read as the reverse complement.
ATAGAGATGTTTCGTAATATTATTGTATAAAATTTTTATTCCATCGAATTTGTAAAACACAAAAAACTTTTGATGATCTATCGGATCACGGTTAATACGGAATATTTCACCTTTAAATACATAACAACATGATTATATGGCGGGGGAGATGGTAAAATATGCATTATAATTACGTTTTTTTCATTCAAACATCAAAAATTGCCGTGCATCATGTTTCATCTGACATTTGTCGTAAATTAAGTTTGAAGGTTAGGAAATACATATGCATAAATTTAAAATGTAGATTTAAACGAAACTTCGCAAATGATTTTTGTAGTTTTTGGATGCGTTCACAGATTATAATTCCAGCTCAAACAGCTCGTATGATATAACTTTCTGATTCAAGCATCAAGCCATTTATTTATGTGCGAAATCGTAGCTATTCGATGTCTGCTAGTTAGGTAGGACCATAAATGAACCTACAGGTAGGACATAATATTGAGCTGCGTATATTATTTTCATAAGGAATTTCTAGAAAAGGATTAAAATATCTTTAAAAATATACGATAGTCGACTGTGCCTGGCGAAAATACATCATAACAATAGTCTCTCAAATCTCAAATGCCATTGGAGCAAGCAGCAAGCGTGCAAAAAAGTTAAAGTCCGCCAACTAATAAGCAGTTTGCCGCGTAGACTTTGTGAGATTTTTCTGTGCAGTGCCATGACAGGGTTGCAGTACGCAAACGGTTCTGAGGCAAAGAACCCGCTATCATTAGTTTGCGGTTAACAAAATTACTTGCGGTGTCCTTTTATCAAACCGCTTGGTAAAATTAACCACAACAAGTCTTTCTTTCTCCCTCAGTTCATATAGTAAACGAAAGCGTAAAAAAGAGACGGCGTATATCCACAGCTCTGTCTTCAACTGTCAAGTTAAGAGTGAGTAATCACTAACAAGTAAATATGTATAATCCATTGCCTTTACACCAATTTAAAATAAGATCAACAGTATGAACCTTTTGGAATGCTGCAACTTTTACTATCCGAATTCGAGTGGCTTTTTCGAGGGATGTACTTTAACAGTTTTAAAATTGTGTTTACTTTGTCCATGGGATGGTTTTGTTTTGATTTGATAATCAACTATGTTCTACCATTTTTCATTTATTTCACATTCCCACCTTTTTCTAAATACATATGTAATACTAATTACCATGATAACTAGAAGATGTATATATATATATTTTTTTTTTGACCGCTTGGATCATATGAGCTTGTTTTCACGACAATTTAACATAGGAATGACGTATGCACCGGACTCGAGTTATTAAATGGCTAAAATTGAATCCCACTTAAGAAGTTTTCCCACTTAAGAAGTTTTTTTTCCCCGGTCCCTTGGAAAACTTCTTAAGAGAGTTTCACTGTAATTAAATAAAACGAAAATACTTGGTTTTAAAAGTCACTTTATTATCAATAAGGTGACTTAAAACCAAGTATTTTCTTTCATTTATTTAAAATGTCAAGTTACAATGTGTTTGCTTCTTTTGAAAAATTATAAATGTGTTGCCTAGCTGTAATTTTAGTTTGAATAACTGTATTTAGTAATTATTTTGTAATCATTTTGTAGGTTCATATTTTTAATATTAAATTTAGTTTGTATTCTTTTTATTTCTATAATAAATTGTAAAGCTGCACATCTCGATACAGGAATACCCTAGTGAGATGAGCAGCTTGTGATTTTTTTGTATTACATTATTTTTTTATTATATATAATATAATATAATACAATTCAATAATCTGCGGTACAATTTCTATAAATAAAATGTTCGCTTGTTCAAAATCTTAAATCTCCGAAAGTTCTTACCCGATTGCTTTGAAATTTTGATACAACTTTGCATTCGAATACGCGTGTGTTTTTATATTCCTATATTATATAGATGTCACCTGTGACAGGTAAAAACACGCTTTTTTTAATAAACAGTTCCATCTGTTGGACGTAAAAGTAACACGCGCTATTATTTCTCTATCTGCACAGACAGACAGAGCCACAGTAATGCATGGCGGGGTACAGCTAGTATCTTAAATAAAAATATATTACTTCTTCAATAGTTGCAAAATTGCTTCGTGGTATCATTTTAATTATATGAAAATGAAACACTTTCTATATACGTATTTTAATTAATAATAATCTACATTACTACTACTCATTTCATATAGTAAAAATATATTAATTTTTTGAACCAATGAAAAATTATCTACGTTGATCTTCGGTGGAATCTCTGATAATGTAATGCTCATGTATTTTGTCTGGTCATTTGGTCCATAAAATTCATTTTAAACAGGGTTGTCACAATGCGCTCACCGCTTCCGCTCCACGGCAATGTGGGAATGTCAGCCGTCTGCGCCACAATGGAGGAGGCGATCTTGTCTCCGAGCGCCCACATGGCCTTCTCGGGGGGCCCGATGAACACAATGCCGTTGCGATGCAGCAGCTCCGGCAACTTAGGGTTCTCCGAGGCATGGCCCCAGCCAGCCCACACCGCCTGGAAGGAAAGATAATAGTTATAATATTTTTATTATAGTTACTGCACAAAAGAGACCAAAGAAGACATAGACATGCCTTAAGCAAAATCTGAATATCATTTCAACGAACCAGAAGCAAACCACATGACAATCTTGTTGGCACCAAGAAGGTTCAGGCACGTCTTAAATAAATTGATAATAAATACATCATTGGTACTTTGACCTTCGACGAATTCACATTGAAAAAACAAACGCTCAGAAAAGTAAAGTTCGCTAAATAGAGGTAACAGTTTGCAGCGCAGTCCATTGTGGGACTTTTCTGCGCAAGGCATTCACTCTGTATCTAATATTTCACGTTTTTGTTTTTAATGTGACGAGTAATTTACAAAACATTTGGAAAAGTGTCTAACTAAATACTGTAACAAAATATTCGATGATGGAAACAAGCCGAACCTTACGGGCAGGTCTATCTTTTCTTTGGTCTGTGATCTCCTTAAAAGTCCTGTATAAAATTATAAAATTTTTACAGAAGGATGAACTGGGAGGCCCCGAGCCTGGTCCTGGTTAACACCTCGTAATTTGGTAGTCTCATGTTTCAAGCACAGTACGGACGCTTCAAAAGTGGGCACCCTTGGTACCAATCTCAGCCCAGTCGTCCCAATGTTCCTTTAGTCTCAACAACATCCCTGGAGCCCGATGAGGGTACCGTGAGTCCCAACCACAGCACTGGCGCTCCCAATGTGAGGCCCTTTTGTCCCAACCACATCAAGTCTGTTATATACTCTTCTGTTATTCCGACTCTTGAAATGACCTGACTCAGCATTTGTTGCCACGTCTTCCTCAGGCGTCCCCGACTTCTTATAAATAAATAAGTTATAAAGGTATAGTAATCATATATTATTATCATTAGAGCCAATAAATCCACCTGTATTTGATTGTTTATCTCATATTTTTAGGTTTTATGAAAAAATTTTTAAAAATCGCAAAATTTATAATTCATAAAAGTAACCTAACCAAATTTGGGTAGCTATAGCTCGAGTGGTTAACCCTCACCTGCACTTGTGTTCTGATGGCAATGTCCAAGATGAGCTCCACGTTGGCGTAGTTGTTGTTGTTAGAGCCTCCGGGAACGGGCACGTAATGGTCCGCCATCTTTATGTACTCGGCATTGGCCTTTAGGTCTTCTGGGGTTACCTACAATATGTAAGGAAAATATTTTGCAGTCATTATTACATTTTTGAAGGCAAAGTGTTTTAGGACCATAAAACTTAAAACAGCTGAATCTTTCTGTATTTTAAAAAACATCCGACATAAGAATTCAGAACTTATTCGGAGCGTTGATATATTTACGTTATAATATAATATGGGTGTTTCTAATTCTCATCACCATTATTGGCAATCATTGAAAAACGCCATTTTGAATCTTCGACATTTAAACGGTCTCTGTTAAATGCTGATAGGGAGCTTTTATAATTCCTACAGTTACGACACGGCAACGGCACAAATTAAACAAAAAACGATTTTTATTAATATTTATTAAAGGTAAACATATGTATACAAGACAAGGTTTTATGCAAAGCACAAAGGATAACAAATTATTATAAGCAATAATTAAATGTCGATACGTTTTTGGCATAATATGCCAAAAATGGCTTGAGTGATTAATAGTATTGTTTTAGTTTTCGTTACATATTTAGTTTTATCATTTTTACATTACTACATGCTTTGAACAACTTTTGGTATGTTTGTTCTTTGTTTTGTTGTTATATCTACGTAAAAACCCAGCTGCATTTTATTCGCGTAAAGCAAATAAAATGAAATCTTGAAAATACAACTCGTTGGCCGCACAAATAATAATTACACGCAAATAGAGCTAGAAAGTAATTAACTTACCATGACCACAAATCTCACGGAGCGCTCGTTCTTGAACATCTCGTAGGACCATCTTCTGATAGAGCGCATGCATTTTACTGCTCCTATGCCGTTGTTGGCAATCAGAACCTGCAAACAGTCATAATAAAGATCAAGTCAAGTCATGATCTATAAAGAAATGAAGGTTTTGGATATGTGAGAGTCACCAAGAACATGTGAAATTGGAGACATTCGAGGTCTACGTCTGAAGTTGAATGCCAGAAGGCTTAATGAAGATAAATTTATTTTTATATCATTCATCTTAAACATAATCTTTAACATTCACGTGTGTGAATGTTAAAGAGGATAAATTAAAAAATATATTATTTACAATAAATATATAAAAATATATACCACCTTAAAGTGGTCTAAAACAAATTTACATATTTTTATTGTAAATTATGACGAGCCACAAAGTAAGTGCTTATTACAAACATGAAATATTATTTAGTTTATATCTAGTGTACATCTATTCTAAAACTACAATAAAAATATTCTATTACCTACGTACCAAGGTACTAAGGTAGTAGGCAATAGACTGATGGAACCTAAGCGCAAGCCAAATACTAAGCATAATCATACCAATAAATTAAATATACCATTCCTGAGAGAAAGTCCAATTATGTATATCCAATTTTCCAATTATGTCCTAAATCCTGTATCTAAATTTCGCTAATTAACAATTAGTTAATGTTAATTCAGTGTTAATCTTAAGTGACCTTCCAGGTAAGTATGGTACTGTATATTATCTCCATATATAGTTAGTGATACCATAGATCATTGTAGAAATGTATTATATATTTGTACAGCACCCTTGAAGTGATTTTGCACAAAAACGGCGCTATGCAAATCATCCAAATATTATTATTATTAATATTTGGACTTCACAACATTGAGACATAACCCATAAAAAACTGCAAGACTTTTGGCTTCCTTAAGGCGAAATAGGTAGACTTGGCCTGAAATTTGGAATTTTTGAGGCCAGTTTTAGACGTATGGACACTTTTCTAAAAAAAAAACACAAATTGATTTTGAAAGATCGTTATTTTATCTAGTAAAGTAAGATGTTAAATTTGGAAAAATTATATATTTTTTTCATATCATAATAAAGTGTAACCGTTGGACGTTGCGCAGATTTGTTGCATTTTCAACAGGTGAATTTGTATTATACAACAAATATTTCAAATCATATAATAATACAGTATAAACAATCAATAAATTATCTACCAAAAGTATGTACAAGAATTTTGTTTTTATTTCAAATAAAATTACTAATAAATAAATCCGAACACGCGTTATGTGACGCAAATCCCTCAATTTGACTATTTATTTATGGTCTTACAAATTGGTATAATTCAGATTTTTTTACAAAAATAATTTACCAAGACATTATTGAAACATTAGAAATAATTTATGACCAAAAAATATATTCTTAAAGTGTATATCTGCTACGGCACAAAATAGATCTCATACTTCTGTTCTGAATTATTTCCATTCTTTCAACTTGAAGTGATGTACAACCATTAAATAAAGAAGAATAAGAAATGCCATAGCGTGTTTCGTGACCCAAAAGTCTGATGATTGTCCGCTTAGATTTTATATGCATATCACTGCAGCAGTTTGTCATGATGCTGACAAACTGCTTTGGCAGTTTAGCGGGTGTTTATATTGAAGAATAAAAAAATCATGCAATTCAAAAGGGATGGCGATATACAATGTCAGGCGAGTGTAAGAGAGACAGAGCGTGTGCTAAATGGGCTAGAACCAAAAGGTACTGGAGTACAAGTCAGTGGAGGCATTGCTTTCCATTCAAATCTGCATTATGGAAGGCATTTCTAGTATTCTTCTTTATTCTATGTGCACAATCTGTTTAGCAGATGGGCTGCATTGGTCATTTACAACAAAGTTTTCAGTGGTAGGACCATTATTATCACAAAATGAGAAGTATTTGGGAATATGTAACATAATGGGAAGTATTTGGGAATATGTAACATGATGGGAAGGATTTGGGACTATGTAACATGATGGGAAGGATTTGGGAATTATGTATTAATTATGTTACCATAATGGGAAGGATTTGTACTAAAATGGTAGAAGGTCTGAAAATTACGCTTACTTTATTGATGACTCGGGTACCCTTGAACCTGCGCACAAACTCCTCGGGTGTGGCGACGGTGAAATCCTTCTCTTGCAGACGATTGTTATGCATCAACACTGTGCCCTGGGACATGGAAGGTCTGGAATAAATAAAATTTAACTGTTAATAAAGTTGAAAAAAAGAGTTCATTGTAATAGCATGAATCGAGACCAATAATCATTACTGGCAGAGATAATAAAACATAGTAATGAAACATTATTTTAGAGGAAGCTGGGACTTAAAGAGACCCATGTTGCAGGAGAAGCAGTGAACCTGGGACTTAAAGAGACCCATGTTGCAGGAGGAGCAGTGAACCTGGGACTTAAAGAGACCCATGTTGCAGGAGGAGCAGTGAACCTGGGACTTAAAGAGACCCATGTAGTAGGAGGAAGCAGTGAACCTGGGACTTAAAGAGACCCATTTGTAGGAAGAACAGTGAACTTGGGACCCATTCTGTAGTTGAAGTTGGGCACAAGTTTGGCGTGTTTCCCGACTGCACCGGTGCCGAAGGGATCAATGACGCTAGTTTCTCATTGGAAAGACTGGAAGAACAAGGACAGCATTCCTAACTGAAGCCTGTGCTCCAAAGATTTCAATCCATAGTTAAGATGGACAACTCGAAACAGGAAAAACAGGAAAACAGGAAACTATGAAACGGACTACCCGTTTCTGCACAGTCAAGGATTTTTAAACTCACTATAACTAGGATGGTACATAGAAAGCCTTAAAATGCGTTTGTCGTACAAAATATTAATTCATTGCAATTATGTATGTAAATGGATTTATTACAAGTGTCTTGTAGTGAGTGCTGCGCAAACCCATGAAAATCACAAGATAGTCTGAATTCTTGTAAAATCAATTCCAATTTTGAAAATGGTAAAATGTTATATTATAGGTAGGTGTACCTACTTACTTTATCGCTTGTCTGAATTCTTCACACAATCAATTCAAATTTTGCAAATGACACTTAAATTCAAAGCAAATTTGAGTTCATTAAATGAGATTTCACTCAGGACGCATAGATAAATAAAATTAGTACAAAAACTAAATACAACAACGAAAAAAACTAAAAATCTCACAAATCGATTGGTTCTGAAAAATTATGAAAATAAAAAGAACAAAACAAACAATACTGAATTATCTCTGGTGTGCAGAGTTCCTTCAATTTAATTTTTATCTACTGTCATTCATTGCCAAGTAACGATCAAAACCAATATTTTTTTATGAAAGTTTGCACGTTTAGCGTTTTGTTTAAGTTAGTGGAAGACATTGTGTTTGTTGTGGGGTGCGTTGGAATGCAAAATTACAGTGACATTTCTAAAGTCAGTAATAGCAGATACTCTTACCGTAAACTGCAACACCAAACACCAACATGGTTACAGCGAAATGAAGGCGGCCCAAAACAAAATATCAATAAAAATTAGATGGAGCCAACTGTTTGTTAAAAATATATTTTGTGTGCACATGAGAGATATCAATTATTGAGCTTCGAAAATCAGACAAGCTATACTATTTTCTTGGAAAACAATTTGAATTTACTGCTGAGTACGTCAAAATTATTGAAGTAACGTAAGTCATGTCAACTTAATTAGTACAAGAAACAACTATTTACGTCGGTGAACAAGCACAAAATAGGTTATTAATTATGTTCTTAGTTTGAGTTATTATAATTTGTGCAAATTTAGAGTGAAACGCAACTGAAAAAAAACTTGAAATTTGAATATAAAAATGGAACTTTAATGCATCTTTTACCATCTCCCCCGAAGTAAATAGTTGTTTCCTGTAATAATTAAGTTGAAACAACGTGATATGGAACCTTTAGAAGGGTGAGTTGGTGAAGCTCCAACAACCTAATACGTCAGTAGTGTGCCGAGGGTAAAAATCCCTATTTTTTTGACATTACTATCTGACATTAATACATTTCCAAATGCATTAATGTCAGATTACCATATGGATACGCCGGCGCTAGACGGATTCAAATCTTTAGTATCCAATGGGTACTTTTGGCGCTTGAGAAGTCAAATTATTTGTGGTTATTAAGAAGTAAGGAAACTTTACCCAGTATTCCATAATAGGTAATATTATTATATGCATTATTTTGCCACACTCCTCACAGTCTACGCACTAATTTACTAACGCATTTTAGAAGAGCACACAATCAAGAAACAAAAATTAAAATAAACCAACTATGAAAATTATATGTTCACAATCAGACGGTCTGTAGACTTCTTCAGCGGGATCTTTTGTATCTAGTAGCAATTGGTAGAATCTCGGTGTTCGGATATATGGGCAGAAGGAAAATCTTGTTCTATTGTAAATTAGGATAAAAATATAATATTGTTGTAATTCTGCAGTTCTTTAAAATTAATCAATATCTTCTCTTTCTTTACTATTTTAACACTTCATATAATTTACACAATATTCTTTCCTTCAAACCAATCTTGATCCATTCCTTAATTCTTAACCCTTTGTTTCCCGCCTAAACTTTATTTCTCCTTCGTAATACATCTGTCAACACCAACACTTTTGTCTAATGCACTTCAAATAATATACAAGGCATTCAAATACTGAAGAAAATCTATTAGGAAAGTACCTACTTTAATTTTGTAACAATTGTTTGAGCAAGTGACTGTGGTAATCTTCTTTTTTATTTTTCTAATAAGAAAGACAAATATTCTTGGATTACATAAATAACCTGACAATATTTGAATTCTTTTTACTTCCGTCATTGCTTAGGGAAAATGTTACTTGCTCAATGACAGAAGGGCTTAGCTATCAGAAGATTGTACCCTCGGTGCCGGAGTGGGAACCTGACTCGACTAACTTATTGAAGATCCTAGTGGATGAAGGTGCTTTTTATTGACACCTCACAAGAGCGAGATTAGTACTTGCTTTGGTTTAATGTTCTATTAATAATGAAATTCCAATATCTTATCTTTAAATCAATAATTTCTTGCACAAAATTGATCGTAGTAATAAATTGATCATAGTAATAACTTGATCATAGTTATAAATTGATCATAGTAATAAATTGTTCAGATTAATAAATTGATCATAGTAATAAATTGATCATAGTAATAAATTGTTCAGAGTAATAAATTGATCATCGTAATAAATTGATCATAGTAATAAATAGATTATAGTATAATAAATTGATCATAGTAATACATTGAGGCGATGCACCACGTCGTGTAACATTTGGAATTGGGCCACTAACAATAACACTCCTTATGTAGATGGCGATAAGGTAGGTAATTCTCGCTTAACACCAGCCACCTGTTTTGATTTCGAAAAAAAAAAAAAAAACTCCAAAAGACATGTTTTATTTTATTTCGCAAAGTTCAGGCACAAATGATATTTAAAGGTTTTACATTATTTTTTAAAGAACTTAATTTGCCAACATAATACAACTAAACCATAAACGAAAAGGGGTTCGTAAGCAAAAGATTTTGAACATAAAAGCCCTTTTTATAGCTCGATACTTTATTTTTTCTGAGCTTATTAAAATTCCCAGTTATTAGAATATGTACAATGCACAAAAAAATATCTATTATTTATTAGGCGATCATTTAATAATAATAATAACATAGTATTTATATAGCGCAGTTTTGTGTTGTTTCACTTCAAGTGCGCTTAACTATAATAAACTTTAAAATAAAATTTCCTATTGTGTTCCTTTAAAAAAAAATTAATAACATAATATGAAATAAAGAATAAACGGTTTACACAAAAGCAGAGAATAAAATTTAACAATAACAGTGCTATTTTAGTAGAGGACAACAATAAAAGACAATAACAGTGCATGAAAAATAAGAACTTTAAAATTAAAATATTATATAAAACAGGAAAGCATTAAAATATTATATAATAGGTGGACATTAAACATAAAAGTACAATAAGGAGGAAACCGAAACCAAACAATTTCCGGAAACTTCAAAACCTGGCTTATTATAGTATATTGAAAAGAAGCTTAGATTCATGAGAATATAAATGATTTTTATATTATTAAATATGATTTTTTGAATAATTTTGTTTTTAAAACCCGTTTAAATTCAGCCAAATTTTGTATATTGGTAAGGGCTGGGGGAAGTTTATTCCAAATGAGTGGGCCAGCTACACGAAAAGAGTGATCATAGTAAACAGCTCGATTTGACCGAGAAAGTTCGATTAAACGATTGGTACGAGTAACATCTAGATCTGTTGACCTCAGAGTAAGCTGTCTATCGCTTAGGTTTTGTCGGACACATAATTCCGATATATAGGCTGGCGCCATTCCCTGCAATGCTTTGAAGGTCATTAAGCAGATCTTGAACTCTATTCATTCAGGGCATCGAAGCCAATGAAGACGATCCCTTAGAAGCGGGGTTATATGCCTATTGGCACATTTTCACGGGGAAGTATTACAATTTACAATCATAGGATTATGCAGAAATAATGGAGTTCCATGAGACATGATTCCGAAACACTATTTTAATTAACCTATAATAATAATAATAATAATAATAATAATAATAATAATAATACTTGGATGACTTGTATAGCGCCGTTTTTGTGCAAAAACACCTCAAGGGTGCTGTACAAACTTATAATACATTTCTACAGTGATCTATGTTATTGCTTAACTATTTATGGAGAAAATATACAGTACAATACTTACCTGGTAGGTCACTTGAGATTAACACTTAATACATTTTCTAATTGTTTATTGGCGAAATTTAGATACAGGATTTAGGACATTGAAAATTTGAATATAACTGGACTTTCTCTTACGAATGGTATATTTAATTTAAGGGTACGGCAGCTTAAAAAGGTAAGTTTTTAGTTTAGACCTGAATTCTGTTTGACTTGTTATGGATCTTAGTTCCGGAGGGAGTTTATTCCAAGCCTTCGGCCCAGATACTCCGAAAGAGCGATCACCAAACTTAGTATTTGGCTTGCGCTTAGGTTCTATCAGTCTGCCTACAGCTGATGATGTTGCTGATCTAAGAGTTGACTGCCTCAGACCAGTGTTTTCCGGGACGCATAGTTCAGAGATGTAGGGTGGGGCCATTTCATTGATGGATTTAAACACCATCCAGCACAGTTTGTACTGGATTCTTTCAGGGCACTTGAGCCAGTGAAGGTTACGAAGGTGTTCTGAAATGTGCGAATACTTTGAAACCCCGGTTATGAGCCGTGCTGCTGCATTAAACACTGATTGAAGTTTGTCAATTTGATATTTTGGAAGGCTAGCATAAATGCTGTTGCAGTAATCGAGACGTGAGACTACGTAAGAGTTAGTATAACCAAGAAGAAACTCATTGTTGATGTAAAATATGCTGTTGAAAACAAGTTTGACCCTGGGATATTCCACAAAGTCAGTGGTACGAAGTGACTATATTAAGTTCACACTTTTGTTGACACTTCAAAACGTAAACATTGAAGTTTCTGACATCAGAATCTTATACGAAACTGCTCAGATATAAGGTAAAATCTATTAAAACCACAATGTAAAGTGCGATATTTCGCGTATTTCGTGTCATGTTTATTCTTGGGCGCGTAAGAAAGATATTTCTTCGCAAGTGAAAACAAACCGAAATATATGAAAAACTCTAACCTCTCCGTTAGGCCGCCGGGCGAAATTCCATTTCCCGCAAACATCGCTCTACGATTTTGCGAAAATTACCGAATAAAGGTGGGCCGTCAACCGTTCGAGATTTCGGCCAGAAATTGACTGATTCGTTTTATATTTCGCACCGAGGCAGTAAATATAAAAAACACCGGCATTTTGACATTCCGAACGGAGCCGAAAACCTGAGAGCGAGATCAGTGATGGTATGCCCAAAATTTTTATTTCCCTAAATTTCAATCCGAAATTTCCCTAGATTTCAGAATGAATTTGTGTGGGATATTCTCCATTTGCTCAGTTCTGGATTCCCACTATATTTTTTCAAATCCATTATTTTGCAAGAAAAAATTTCTGAAAAGAATAATTCCCCACAAAATTTTAAAAGAAAATTTCGCAGGTCGATTCCCCGCAATAATTTTTCGAATCCATGAGGGGTGGGAGTGTCTAAAGAATTACAAGGAAAAGTTGTTCCCCGCAATATTTTTAAATCCATGGGGGGTGATAGCTACGGAATTTTGAGAAATAATTCCCCAAAATATATTTTCGTGTCCTGTAGTATGTAAGATAAATATTTTAGCAAATTTTTTTAGATATTTACAAATTTTGTCGGAATATATCAAAATTTCCCTAGAATATGTGAAATTTCCCCTAATTTGCCCGAATTTCCCAAGATTTTTAGCTTTTTCCCTTTTCCCTAAAAAATAATTTTCTCCCCTATATCTAGGGAAATTACCCGAGACATCACATCACTGTGCGTGATGGAGCTAAAGCGTATATACATACTAGAACACTTGGACCAGATATATCAAAGATACTTTCATACTAGTATTTGTTCTACCAAATACTAAGTATTTTGGGTGCACTCTTGTAGGTGAGTAAGCGAGAAGGGATCTGATACTGTCTGAAGTCTTAATACCATTTCTCGCTTACTCGCCCCCGTAAGAAGAGTGTTTCCCTGGTATCTAAATGAGTATCCAATTGAGACACCACATGGACATCAGCTAGTATTCAAATACTTGACCTTGGACCTCCATTTTGGGGATTATTGTAAAATTGGGTTTTTGAGTGCTTAATAATGTAAAATATGTTTTGAATTTATTTAATTATTATAGTTTTTAAAAATGGCTCCAATCCATAGTGTTTCATGGTATGGGACATTTTGTGTACAGGGGTACATTGTGAGACTGAAAGAAGTGGAGATGTGAAGGAAATGGGAAGAGGAAGGGGGAACGTACCTGGAAATTCAGATCTGGTCACCAAAGGCTAAAGCCGTTTCGATTCAGAACGGTTGTCTTTCACTAGAGCGGTACTGAAAGTATCTACATCAAGTTACGTTTTCAAACAAAAAAGTGGTTATTTAACTAATGGTACTGTTTTATAAAGTAATTATACAATTTAATTTCAATTTCAATGGTGACCTCCGTGGTCCAAAAATAAGGCTCTCGTTTAGTAATCCAGAGGTGACGGGTTCAAATCCTGGCCTGTGCGACTAAATTTTAACTGACTAATTTGTGTTATTTCACAATTTATTAACTGAAAAAATTATATAGTACATTTGTGGCACGTTCCAGAGTGGAAGATACTCTCAGTATCGCCTTGGTGTAAAACCACAATTCAGAATTGAAATGGCTTTAGCCGTGTTTGGTAATCACACCTGAATAGCCAAGTAATTCCCACCTCCTTCCCCTCCCCACCACCTTCAGCCTAACAAGATACCCCAATCGGGGATGCCATAGTCTCCCAGTTTACAGACGGTTGGGAGCAGTTGGGACTCTTGGTCGGTATTCACATAAAACATAAAAATCTTCCTAGTTCATATTTTTCCTATCACCTATAGTTATTCCCAAATATTTGTCCCACCAGGCATCAGCACACATCTCGTCGCAGCATCTGGACTGGACTAGGGGCGGTATGCATGCTAGATATTTAAGTAGGTACAAGTTCGAAATACAAGGGATAATGTATTTGGAACAAGTATTTTTTATACTCGTACTAGTTGTTCCAAGTATCAAGAGAATGACTCAGACTCACCTCTACCGCGTGAAAACAGTTTATTTTAACAACGCCATCGCTATCTCGCTCTACAACACGTGATCCACGGTTGCCAATCGCAAAAATATTAATAGCGCTGATTGAAAAGATAAAGAGTACCTACCTGAAATAATAAAATACAACTTCAAGTACTACGATTTATTTATGTTTCCAATGTGCAACAAGATAATTATTTTTTTATAGAAGATGACTAAAATAATTAAAGATCGAAGAAAAATAGAGCCTCGGGGTAACACTCCTTTTCTGATCCTTTTCACGAATAGAATACATCATCAGCACATTCAAAACGTTCGCTGGGGGGAAGTTAAACGACTTTTATAAAAAAAGTTTATAATATTATTGACCCTGAAATCTTAATTAATAATTTTCAAGTGGTTTTCGATTCAATACAGTTTTACTAATGAAGTAGCTGAAAAGTTGGCAAAATAGTTAATAATATTATTTGGCTAATTTATATAGCGCCGTTTTCGTGAAAAATCACCTCAAGCGCTGGAGGGCGATTCTCGTTCTTTTAGCCTTAAGCTAAATGATAGCATTCGTCAACGACTGCTATCGTTTGCGAAAGATAGCTGTCCGTCGCTTGTAACATCTTTTCTTAACTATAGCGATTCTCGTTCTTCTGATAGCCTTACAAGATCGATTTTTGAGAGACCTAGTAAAAAATCCTAAAGAAGCGTGGTTAAGAGCATTTACGATATTGTTAAGAGATTATTGAAAACACAAATTGGTGAAATATAATTAAGTGACGCAAGGTTTCTAACTAAAACTTAAAAAAACAAATACTTTGTATTATAATGCATTTTAATAACTGCTTATTTTATTTATGAATGACATAAATAAGCCATTTATCGAAGATTTACGTTTTGTGAAAAGGTACTTACCTCGCTGGATAGTAATGACTTTTTTACAGATTCACCACTTCTAAAGTGACGTTTGCTGTCAAACTAACGCTGCCGAATGGCGCTAACTGTCACCCAAGTTGATTTAAGAATGAAAGGGATTCTTATTTCGTTGTGGTTAACTTCAAAACCCACAATTTCGAGCGCCAGCTATTCTGCAGCCATTTTATCTGAAACTTATTATTATTTATGTAGAAATCCTCAATGGTATGTGTAGTTTATTGTAAATTAAATCACTTATCTGGCTTTCGACATGTTACGTACTTTACAAACATCGCAATTACCTGATTCAATTCATTTAATAGCATTATTGTGCCACACACAAGTCACTAATCATGTTTACAGTCAATACTTACGATAATATTAAGTTTTCTCTTATTAAAACTACGCAAATATTGCTAATTGTCAAAACGTCACAATTAAATGAAGCAAATTCTCCGCGAACGCTAGCGTTCGGCCGCCGAAAGACAGGTCTAGGGGTACCCTTCGCGTAAGGCTAAAAATTTTGGCGCGCAATCGAAAATCTAAGGATTCCATCTGTCAACGAGAGAACCGGAATCGCTTCATACGAATAAACCGAGAAAAATCGTTAATTTGAATGTAAGGACGATTTTAGTGTCGTTAAGTAGAACGAGAATCGCCCTCCTGGTTAAATAAAGGACAAAGTAAAATGGAGGACACACTACTCTTCGTTGAGGGTTATTTTGAAATGCTAAAAAGGAAAATATGACAATTTAGCGAGAACTAATGTAACACGACCTCTATAGATAATATAATTTATTTATAAAAAAAAAATAATAAATACTATAAATATTAATTAAAATAAAGGAGGGTGACGATTAATCTGTTCAGTGCAGAGTCGGCAAGATTTGAATGAATTAAAACATTGATATTAAAGTATTATAAATAATGACTTTCAATAAAACATAATGTATTGCAAATTGTGACATAATAATATATCATATATACAGCAAGGCAAAATAAAGGTGTTTTTTTCTCACAAATATACCTAATATGGATGCTGTGAGGTTGATATTGCAAGTTTAATTATCATAAAGCTTCTTGGTAAATTGCTTGGAGGTTAGGTAGGATTGACTTCGTTCTCATCTGCATTTTCAAAATTATGAACAGTATGATTGACTCACCTACTTTGTTGCAACTCATCCCTTTCAATATCCCGGGCCCGTTCCCACTTCCGTTTTCAAATCGGAGGCGGGTCCCGTTTTAAAAACGGATGGCCATTGGCCCTGTTCACACTACCGTTTTAAAAACGGATCCGTTTTAAAAACGGACCATACTCTACGAAAAAAAATAATTGTCGATTCAACAAAAACATGTTATTTGCTCATTCTTCAGTAATGGTGCGCAATGGACGACGATGAAGCTCTTGTTGTCATGTTGTACTTATTAAAAAGAAGGAAAAAGTAAAAAGAAAATTTTGGGTACACCCAATCATAGCCGAATGATTTTCTGTAGGAATTTTCCAAGTGTTAATTGGTGAGTTGAGAAGTGATGAACTAAAGTTCTTTAATTATTTTAGAATAATAATCATTGGATTATTTATATAGCGCCGTTTTCACCATGAAAAATCACCTCAAGGGCGCTTAATGGCTTAAGAGAATGTCTATCACTTCCTTTAACCATCTACTGGAATGAGTTTCAGAGAGCTTAACATATCAAAATACAAAATTGAAAAAGTGCATTTGTCCTGAAGAAAGGCTATGGATATTTTAAAGTAAGAAAGCAATAACAACTCAAATATTTTTTATTATGTGTTTATTTAACTAATACGCTCTTCCGTGCATCTCATTAAAGCTTTAAAATTTTAAAAAAGTAAACTTAAATAAAAATAAAAATTTTGATGTACAAAAGTTGTGTACACCAAGTGTTTTGTTTTTATTTAGTTAAAGATAAAATATTACCATACTCTTTCTTCGACCAGTGGTATTAAATTTTCGGGACTTATTTCCTTATCCATTATTATAGTTTTGATTTATTTACTTAAAAAAATAACCAAATACAAGCACGCAGCGTGCCTGCTTCCTTGCGACTGGGAGCGGGCGGGGAGGGGTCGGGGTTTGGCGGGGACTCTGCCGGAACGACTGGACGACAAGTGTGAACAGCTCCATACAACACTATGAGCGAGCGTGTTCCGACACGATTTGAAAACGGACGCGCTACGTAGGCGAGCCATCCGACAAAAAATGTCGGATCCGTTTTCAAATCGTGTCGGACAAGTGTGAACAGCTCCATACATCCACTACAGCCACTAGGGCATCCGTTTTTAAAACGGGACCCGCCTCCGATTTGAAAACGGAAGTGGGAACGGGCCCTAAAGCGCGCTCTACACTCGCGGCGCGAACGGCCGCGAAGGCCGCGAAACGCGAGTGTGGATCTTGTTCACGCCTTCGCAATCTTCGCATTCGCGCTTCGCGCTATTCCCCGATTTTTGTCGGTTTTTTGGCCCGCGACAAAGGGTTTGCGCATAAGGTTTGCGGTTTAAAGTCGCGAACAAGACTGAAGCTTTGCGAGTGTGGATGGACACAGTTCACGCGCGGATCGCGGCGTATATTCACGGCGTGAATTCACGGCGCGACTTCGCGCGCGAGTGTAGAGCCAGCTTTAGACTCAGAAATAATGATTTGCTTTACCTCAATCAACACTACACAAATTATGGATACCATTCACAATGTCCAGAATGGCCAGACTTGTCAACTCATGTCAGGACCTTGAATTTTTTGGTGTAAGCCTTATTGATTTTTGTCAGTCATTACGCAAGTAATATTTTATATTGATGTGGCAGAAGTAGTGAACTGCATCAAAACCTCGTTCCTGTCTTCACTTGACATTATCTTTATTGTTTATGTTCCCTATTTTTGTCATAGCAGTATTTTTTGTTAATTATCCGTTAGTGTCCGTTAGTAAATAAATAAATAAAGGATTTGCAGCTATTGTAAAATTGATTATGTCCTCCCCTCCTAAAATTGATTATGTCCCATACGATCAAAGGATTTTCGCAGCACTGTCTACGTTTCTTTATATAATAATAATAGTTTATTCCAGAATATAAACGCGCAAATAACTATACGTAAACATAGTATATATCTAAAACCACATTGTCTACATTTTTAGCAAAATGTACTTAGCCCCAACACCATTATATAGCCGAGTGATAAAAAATGGGTATCATAGAAAAAAGTACAAAGCTTTTCCGATAGATGCCGCGTGGTGCTAGTTTTAAATTTGTACACCAGCTTTTTTACTGCGTTTTTTTGTGTGAATAACGCTACCGACTGCCTGGAGCCAGTGAGACTATGGTATCCCCAATTGGGGTATGTTGTGAGGCTGAGAGAGAAATGAGAAGAATTGGGAAGCTTAAACATTTAGATCTAGTCACCAAACACGGGTAAAGCCATTTCAAGCAACGTTTCGATTCTGAAAGTAGGTCTTTCACCAGGCGACATTCAAAATGTGTACTATTAATTATTTTACTTAAATAAAATGTGAAATAACCCAAACAAATAAACACAAATATTGCGCAAGTCCGGATTTGAGACAGCGACATATCTGGATTATAGTCGAAGATCTTAACCCCGCGACTACGGAGGTGAAAATGTGACTGCTTTTCCGTACATTTTTGGTTATAATATTGTTTATTTATTTCACGCCTATTAAGGCTTTTACATACAAATATATAAAAAAAATATTTACGAAATTATACATGAAAATAGTGCAGGCGACTATTTAAAACAATTATAAAGTCAAAATATCACTGAACTTGATCTACACAGCATGCAGGCACAAAACATTAAAAATCCAAAATATTTTTTTCTGTTTCAGTTGACAAAATTATTATGTGTTAGTCAAATCAAATTAAATACCATTATTAAAATATTCCACTACTTGATGAAAAAAACTTCAATAGGGTATGCTTATATATTGGAATTGATGTACCTACTAAATATACAAACAACATCGTAGTATTTGTTTCCTAGCTGTTGAATCCGTCGCATAAGAGTGTGATATTGGGACGTTGATATAGAATTAATATATTCAATGTTAAGGACTTGACTTACTTTAACCAGTGATCCTGACATTATTTGGAGTTTAAAAAAGTAAATTAAATGTTGGTCTCCGGTGACTTTTTTGATATTATTTATTATATTTTTTTCAAATTTTTAAAGAACTTCTTCCAAGTGTCAAAAAATTTTTGTCTCCGATGACTTTTTGACAAAAACAATATATTTTTTAATTCTTTCACATGTCATTTCACTGGTCATTCAGCCGAGTAACCGCCCTACCCCTAATATCGACCGTAGCCGTCCAATTCCCACTGATTTTCTATGTTTTTTATTGAAAAAAAAAGAAAACCATTAAATTTTTTTAACTAAAAATGATTAAAATGTATGAACCAACCAGACAAAATGTTAATCCACGGTTAAGTAAATATACATTTTCGAGTTTTCTATTTATTACCAACGGCAATGATTCGAACATGCTTTCTTCCAGGACTGCGTACAACTTTATGATTAAAACATGCTTTTAATAAAAATAATAATATTTGAATGTACTGCGCCATTATTTTTGTGCAAAATCACCTCAAGGGCGTTGTACAAATAAATAATACATTTCTATTACAGATTGCATCCACCGGTTCGTCGATGAATAATACAAAGCTATATGTAGTAAAATGCATTTGATTGATGAACGTGATGCTAGAATGTACATATGTTATTATTCTTATTTATTTATATTTTGTACTGACAGATAATATACAGTTCCATACTTACCTGATACGTCACTTGAGATTAACACTGTTTAGTAGAGAAATTTAGATACGGTTCGCACGCACAGGACATCATTGGACTTTCTGGTATTTATTTTAATAATATATATTTATGTTCTTTTCTCTTAACTTATATTTGTGTTTGGGAACATTATCAGCTATATCAGTCTGCATATAGCTGATAACGTTGCTAATCTAAGAGTTGACTGCCTCGGACCTGCGTTTTCCGGGAGGCATAGTTCAGGATGTAGGGTGCTTTCTACCAAAACTGCGTACAACTGTATGATTAATACATGCTTTCTTCCAAAACTGCATACAACTGCATGATTAATACATGCTTTCTTCCAAAACTGCGTACAACTGCATGATTAATACACGCTTTCTTCCAAAACTGCGTACAACTTTATGAATAAAACATGATTTCTTTAAAAACTGCGTCAAACTTTATGATTAAAATATGCTTTCTTCCAAAACTTCGTACAACTTTAGATTAAAAGATGCTTTTTTCCAAAACTGCGTACAACTTTATCAATAAAACATGATTTCTTTAAAAACTGCGTAAAACTTTATGATCAAAACATGCTCTCTTCCAAAACTACGTGCAACTTTATGATTAAAACTTGCTTTCTTCCAAAACTGCTTACAACTGCATGATTAATACATGCTTTCTTCCAAAACTGCGTAAAACTTTACGATCAAAACATGCTCTCTTCCAAAACTAAGTGCAACTTTATGATTAAAACATGCTTTCTTCCAAAACTGCTTACTACTGCATGATTAATACATGCTTTCTTCCAAAACTGCGTATAACTTTATGATTAAAACATGCTTTCTTCCAAAACTGCGTATAACTTTATGATTAAAACATGCTTTCTTCCAAAACTGCGTACAACTGCATGATTAAAACATGCTTTCTTCCAAAACTGCGTACAACTTTATGATTAAAACATGCTTTCTTCCAAAACTGCGTAAAACTTTATGAATAAAACATGCTTTCTTTAAAAACTGCTTAAAACTTATGATCAAAACATGCTTTCTTTAAAAACTGCTTAAAACTTATGATCAAAACATGCTTTCTTCCAAAACTGCGTACAACTTTATAATTTTCACGAAAAAAAGAAGCACAATTTTCAGCAAAGGGGAAATATTTTATCTCCCAAGCAGAATGCCATCGTTTTACTCTTTGTTATATCCCAATCGATCAATTTGATTTATGATGATTAGTCAATGTTGGTTTCACGTAATAAAAATAACTTGTAGGTGCGAATGAATGGTTGACGTGACACAAAAGCAAAATATGTACACCGTTGGTATATTCTTTTGATAAATTAATTTAATTCGTTGTCATTATTATTGCCGATTATTAAAATCGTTGTCATTAGTATTGCCTATTTATTAAAATCCGGTTAAAAACGAGATTTCAGGCCGTTTCTTGTTAAACTTTTAGAACATTCCTAATATATCGGAACACGTGTTCATGATATAGTAGGAATGATATGTTAGCCTTGATAATACATAATGACGAAATGCGAAAATATTAGGATTTTTATGAACACGTGTTCCTACATCGTGATAATACCTTCGTATTTTACTAAAATTTTATCAGGAAACTTATCAATTCACTCCTTAAAGACTTGCAGTCCCGTTTTTAACAGGATTGCGAATAATTTAAAGAGATTCTTAGTAAATTAAAAAATATTTTATATCAGTAAGTTTTCTCCGTGTGGAATTAATTATATTATTATAATTGGGATTTGTGAAGCTGCAAGTAGTATAAAATATTTGCCTCGGGATCATTGCCTTTCAAAACCAAATATTGTCAATTTTTTTACAATATAATGTGATATGTTTTTTCATGACAAATTAAAGAGACGTCAGAAATTTATCGTTCGAATAAACCACCGTTAACTTGAAAAATCATGCGTCAAAAATTTAAACAAAATAAACACACATTTAAAATAAAGAATTATGAAAAGTACCAAAATAAAATAATTATTTTTGTAGCTACATTATTGCTTGCCTGAATTACAATCAGTTCCAGTTTAGAAAATTTTGAAACGACTGAACGTGAATAATCTCACGGGGGAACTTACACAGGAATATTTCACATCACACGCATGCACCGACAACTGAAATTCGAATGTTTGATAAAGTTGACTTGACGGTAAAATAAACAATATAATACTTTAGGTTATGATATAAGAACGCAGGAACACATGCAAAAATTAAAAAAAAATAATTGTTATTATTTTCATACAGAGTGAATTTATGCCGCCGTTCTTAAAATATTTAGATTTGTGCATGCTGTTGTCTTCAAAGCAGTTAATCGGGTTTCGATTCTCGACTATAGCATTTTATTTTTTTTTACTTTTATTTTTCATGTGATTTTTGACGGGTCTGCGCCAGTATCAATATTACCTACGTAAGACGAAGTTTTCAAAGAGGTTTGAGATCATCTAACAAAGTCAATAAATAGTCAAAGTATAAAGAAACAGCATCTCGAGAAGTAAGAGCTCATACCAGCGGGTCCACCGGTTCAAGGCGAACAGATACCTTACCGTTCAATGCTTATTGGAGGCTGTACTAATTGAGATAAATAACGTACAATAATCATACACGGTAATAATATAATAATAAGTAAAAAGTACTTGTATTCCAAAGTCCCGTGGAAGTATTTTATCTAAGCAAGATACATGTTTCGGTGAAGTAGGTACTCGTCGTAGGAGATTTTGTTAGTTTTATTAACAGGGCCCCAATTCTCCGATCCAGGCCGTCGAAAGTACATACATTGGTCGACCTTCTTATTCTCGAGTCTCGTCGAAGGTGCTCTAAATGACGTTTAGTAACGTGATGTAAATAGACGGGTAATGTTTGATTTTCCTTATTTTCTTCAACATCACAACATTCCCCACACTTTCAAGAGAACAGCTCTTCTGTCCATAATTTCAAGTTTCGAAGTTCATACAACTATTACCATTATGAGTTATTGAGCATCTTCCTGAAGAAAATTTTAGGTAAAACTGCTTTTCATCATGCCTGCCGCCTACTACCTACATTTTTTTACATTTTAATTTATGAGGTTTAAATAATATTATATCTTAGTAACGAAAATGAAGGTACTACTCAGTAAGCTTCCAAATAAAGGGCATTGCGAAATGAAGTGGTCAAAGGGCTTTTCGTCGTTGTCAACTAAGCCACAAAGATCTCCAACTTGCGGAGACCTTCACCGGTTTCAATTTTAAAAATATAATCTGCAACCTGTGTACATAAAAAATCATTATACTCGGCTTCGCCAACTCTCCTTGAATCTACAGGGTGTCCGGAAACACGTAGTACAAGCGGTCCGCGTAGTGCGTCGCAATCGTTTACGCTTTATACAGTTTTGACGTCTTAAGGCAAAGCACTACAAACTAACGCAAAATCATGTGCTTTTGGTTTGAAATTTCGATATCGTAGAACTATTTTAGATACATTAATTAAATATGTGTTTTTATAAACCCAGAAAAGGTATCAGGCCTATAAAATTGGTTTGAAGTTCAAAATCTCCTACTTACAAACCCCTTTTCGGTTATGGTTTTATTATATAATATGGAAAATCAAGTTCTAGAAAATGATGTCAAAACATTTAAATATTTGTGCTTGAACTTGATGTTAAAACATTTTGATATTTGTGCTTAAAAATTATGTTAAAACATTTAAATATTTGTGCTTGAACTTCCCAAAATAAAACAAAACACTCTTTTTGGCGATGTTTTTTCTTGCATAAATGAAAATAGGCGGCTGGTGTTAAGCGGAAATTTAAACCTTATCGCCTTATGCATAAGGAATGTTATCGTTGGCGATCTGATTCCAAATGTTATGACACGTGGTGCATCACCTTAATTACTTGTATTAGAGCAAATCTAGTTTACGCAACCTAACGTTTGTGCAAGCCGTTTGCGCGGTATACCGTTTTGCCGTCTTAACATACTCATACATGCTTACTTGTGCAAATTAGAGTTTGATCAAATAAGATTGAGCGTGTCGACGGAGCTTAGCCATATTTTTATTACGGTAGATTATTATTATTACAGTAATTATTAATTATGTTAATTTAAAAAACAATTATGATTTTAGTGCCACCGGCCAAAAATATACCTATAAGAAGTACATATCATGAAATATTATCATCATTCGTACTTTGGTCACATTTAGGGGGTTTTTCACTATCTCTGATTATGTTCTGACCAAGCACTAATCCGCGGATTAGTCATTTTTTCGTTTTCACTATATCTGAATAACGCTAACTCTCGGGTTAAAGTTAGATTTGACTAATCAGTGCTCGAACTTCACGTTAGGCGCTATTCCTCGAATCAAAGATGGCGTCAAAACATTCCGAGTTTAACAGCTGAGAAGTGAGTCGAATTTTGTAGAATGAATTTGAATGCTTGTATGATCCATCCTGAATTATTTGATTGTGTTCAAAATAAGAAACAATGTATTAATTCGACACGAATCTATCTAAAATGACCTGATAATCAACATAACATAACCAAAAAAATGCACACTTCGCGGTGTGCGGACTGTGACGCATGACAGCCGTGGCAGTAGATGGAGAAACAGCAAACATTTTGCGATGTTGCCAGACTATTTCGAGTGTTATCTATCCGGCAGCTCGAAACAATGGTGAAACGGTCGCCGTTGAATAACGAAGTTATTCTGAACTTTAAAGCCAGCCAACGGATAGCTATTCAGATATTTAGCCCGACATAGTGAAATACCCCCTTAAGCACACATAAACGAAAAAACAAGTAATAATCTTTAACTTTATCTTTATACCTCGGGTATGAATGACAGTAAAATTGAACAAGAGCTGTTACCGCCTATGAATACAAATAATTAAGATTTGCAATACAGGCATGGTTTGGGAAGTGATGATAATGATGATAATGATGATGATGATGATGACATGCAAATAAAGTAGACCGTTTGAGTCTGGATACTATGGATGTGGAGTGAGGTGTTGACTGGATGTGCTGCTGATAATTTCCCGTTACAAGACAAAACATGGTCACGATCCCAAAAGTTCGCAAAGATTCCCAAAGGCTCGACAGCAGATCAATTAATTTTCATTTTTCATCACGAGTCCCTTTGCTAATTTAAGAGATGGTCATAATTAGCCAAATCGCACATCCTCGACCAGCCTGCGTCAACTCTTAAAACAAAAATATTTATTTATTAAATACGTGTGGTGGGGAGCTGATTTTCTAGACAGTGTCTCATATCCACAATGTTGGCTATGCGAAAACATGCCAACAAATGGACAGTGAAGGTAATCACTTTTTTTGATTTTGCTATTACAGCATCATGGTTTATGGATGTGCTTCGAAAGCCAATAATGTTTTACCTCGCAGAGAGGTATTTGATTACTATAGCTTGAAGTGAAAAATTGGGGTGATCGGATAACTCATCGAAATGACAATTCAACAAACTTATAAAAAGTGTTATAAAGTTATGAAAAGTGATGAATCAAAAAATAGGTTAAATAAGTTACATATGTAACTATATAACCTTGTTTTTTTATCACTTTTAATGACTTTATATCACCTTTTAAAGGTCTGTTGAATTTTCATTTTGTGGAGTTATCCGGTCACCCAAAAAGTACATGTTGGTTTCTAATAATAAATTATAGGTGTGTTGTATAAAAAGTGCTATAAAGTTATGAAAAGTGATGAAACAAAAACTATGTTAAATAGGTTTCACTTTTCATAACTATATAGCACTTTTTATAGGTGTGTTGAATTGTCATTTTGAGAAGTTATCATGGAACCACTTATTGATGTATTAAAATTTGAATGCCAGCATAAAAAAGTTTAAAAACGATTCACGTATTTTCGTTTGAACAGTGAACGAAAATCATTGTTAAAAAAATACACACACACATTTTGTAACACTAACGCATTATAAACATTACTGTTACCTTGCTTTTTCGTCGTTTCATATAATATTTCTCACGAAGGGAGACACAGCGATTTATATAAAATCATTTGAGCTGTTTCCAATAGCGAACAAACTAATTCAACGGATAAAAGCTGTTTGTTCTCAAAACTGGACAAATTAGCCTGAGAGGTACAGAACCAACCTTAAATAAACGCCCGGGTTGCCGGCACTGAAACTGAGGTTAAATGCTTAGTTCCTTTTGGTTCTGGTCGTCATACTAAACACGAGATATTGTGGAAATATATTAATTATACAAATCACGTAATTTCAAGAGAACAAATAGAAATCAGGTAATACTCCGATAACAAAGATGTACAATATTATGTATCAACGCCGGAAAGCAAAGGGGCGTAAGCGACAATTTAGTCAAAAAATGAGTGAACACAATTTTTGTCTAATCAAAGCTGTATCTTTAACGCATGTTTGACTAAATTGTCGCTTACGCCCTTTTGTCTTTCCGGCGTCAATATTATGATTTCATATATTATACAGGGTGTATCGGCACGTACCCGACAAACTTTAACCAGCTATTCCTTAGCACATTTGGAGTAAAAAATGTTATGGGCACTTTGCTGTCCGGTAAAATTTTTTTATAAAAAATTATTATTCATATTTTCACCACATGTCACCAATGTTTTATCCTTTGTCAAAGTTTGAAAACCCATCTGGCAATATTTTGTTCGAGTTTCGTTGAATAATGTACGTACGTACCTACGTTGGCGCGCTTTTACAATCACAACGAAATGGCACGGCACCATTCGTCTCATTTTTAACTATTATTATTTAGTGTGTACGAAAGAGCGAGGACACTTTTTGACACACTTGCTAATAACAGCTGTTAAACACGAGATTCAATGCAAATGACAGTGACGGAGTGTGTATTTTTTAATTATTTTTTTTGTTTTTAATGGAAAAAAATGTTACCGGACAGCAAAGCGCCCATAACATTTTTTACTCCAAATTTGCTGAGGAATAGCTGGTTAAAGTTTGTCGGGTACTTGCCGATACACCCTGTATATTATGAAAATGCAACAGACGTAATTTAACCCCACATGGATTAATGTTGCGAGGACCAAATCAATCATTAAAATGATAACGAAATCCAATATGACCAAAATCAACATCAGATTTTTTTAAATGCACTTTTATTATTAAAGAGAAATTATTGATAAATAAAGTCTTGATAATTATCAATATAGGTAGGTACAGTAAACAAATATTTAATACAAAAAGCTTAAAGAAGTTTATTCAAATGGAAAACAGACTAAACTTCTTATTAACAAAACGATATTTCGTGTGTGTGACATCGACAACGAGTTCTTCTGACGAGTTTCAGCTCGATCGGATGTCGGGAAAGTGGGCTAATTTCCACTCCCACGATTTGATTAACTTCATTAATTCATTTATTTATTCAAGAAAATAAAATCCAAATTCAAACAGATCTGTTTAAAAACATTGAAACATTGTCCACAATCAAGTCAGAACCGAAAAAATACAAAATATGCAAATTTGATCAAAAAATGCACGAAACGAGATGCAAATTTACTTTATTTTAATTACAATAATAAATTGTGAAAACAAATAACAAAAATTAAAAAATATATATTTGTTCGCAAAGGGTTATAACATACGACCTTTGGGTCCAAATTCAAGGACTCTGTCGCGGAAATCGTAAGTGTTAACGAACATACATTCTTATACACATATTTTATGAAAAAAAATCAAGGCGATCACGTATATTTAGAATAGGCCCTTACCGGAAGAAAATACACTACTTGTCCCTAAGAACAACATTTTAAATTTAGAAACGATTGGGAAGGTTGTTTACATACTAACAAGAAGTCCAACAAAAATTTGAAAAAGTACTTCGATATAAAGTAAGACAAAGAAAATTAAATATGGTATCCGTAGCTAATATGCGAAGGTACCTTTGATAATGGGGTGACCGGATAACTCATCAAAATGACAATTCCTATAAAAAATGTTATAAAGTTATGAAAAGTGATGAAACAAAAACATCCATTTGAATTTTGTTTGTGCTTAATTGCTATTCTGATATATATTGAATAGGTTATATTTGTAACTATTTAACCTAGTTTTTGTTTCATTACTTTTCATAACTTTATAAAACTTTTTATAGGTGTGTTGAATTGTCATTTTGATGAGTTATCATGAAACCTGAAAAGGGAAATATATTTTTTATTAAATTATCATTTTCATCATCAGTTTACGAATAAATTTTCTATAATGATTTGAAATGTGCCATTTTCGATTTGCCGCCAAAACGTGTTCGTTTTTATTTGTGAATTCGGCGGCGTTGACGTTATGCCGGCGATGTTGGTGACAGCCGTCTTACCAGACAATGCAGACATCAACCTTTTCTATGTCACAATAACCAGTTGGAACCGCTTCAATAAATTTTAAAATTTATGAAAATACCCCATTCTATTCAAAAGATCGACGAAAAAATAAATGAAAACGCGGAACAATCCAAAACCAACAACCCAAATCAAAATATGTACACTTACGTCAGCGTGGCCTGCGGTGGCCTGAGAAGGTTGGAGTGCCTCAAGGCTTCGCTTCCGCTATTTTTTCTCCTCACCGGCGTTTTCATCTCGATACCTCCGCAGTAGAACTCCAAGCTGGCCCTTCGCATGGGATCGTCGTACCGGTCCACACTGTCCCTTCTGGTGTCACTGTTGTACAGGCTTGTCCGATCATCAAAACGTTCAGCCAAGCTGGGCCGGCGTTCTGCCAAACTGGCGCGGCGCTCCTCGATCCGCTCCACGATACTGGGACGTCTTTCATCGATACGTTCGACCATTGGTCTCCCTTCATCAAACCGCTCAACGAGTCCGTCGAATCTTTCAGCCAAGCTTCCTCTCCTATCTTCATATCTATCTGCAAGGCTTAATCGTCTTTCTGCGAGGTTGCCTCTCCTCTCGTCGCTTCCATAACGGTCCAAACTTGCTCTTCTTTCTAAATTGATTGTTGGTATGACATTCTCGCCTGCTTCCCACGTAGGGTTTGGTTCGGACGATTCCCCTAGCACGAACCGCTTGGACGGGCGTCTCTTCAACATTTCGCGAGGCCGGATCCAAGAAAAGAGGCGGCGGAAGAAGGAAGGAGTTACTTCGGACTCGTAGTCGGTTGTCATGCACTTGGAAACATCGGAGCTTTGTGCGGAAGTGCCCTCTTCAGGCGTGTTCCAAAATATGACACAATAACTTGACAAATCGGGACTTTCTGACCGAATTTTGAAAGACAACTTTATTTAACTAAATCACTACTTCTTCTTCTCTTGATTACTCGATTCCTTAGTTAGACCATTTTTTCAATGCTATAATATGAATTTTTAAAAGCAGGCTGTTTAAAAAATATGATTTTTTTGTCAGGGGTCCTATTTGGGTACCCTGCGGAACACTTTTTAACTAAACTCTTTGCTCAACCGTACACCGAACTTATGAAATTAAATATTAACAAAAAAGTCAGGACATTATTATTACAAATATAACACTATCAGGAACTTACATATCGACCCTAAAAACCCAAATTAATAATCTTTGTGGAAAATTTATTAGTTTGTATAAATACAAATTACACTGGTCAACACATTTTTTGTCCCTTTAACGAAAGTAGCCAAATCTGACAGGAAATTTCACGCTGATTTCAGATATGTGATTAGTTTTTTTCTATCACGTCAGGTTTTTATGGGTTTTAAGTTTTACCAAAGTGTGTATTAATTCATATTTATTCTTGAGTTATCATTGATTTTTTGATTTTTTGACCATACATTCCACTTGGTCATGCTACAAACATGAAAGAGAACTATGACAACAAGCTGCTGTTAACAAAAAATAAATATGTAAAATACGAATGGAAAATATGTGGTGATCTAAAAATAATAGGGCTCCTACTAGGACTACAAGCGGGATACACAAAGTATTGTTGTTTTCTGTGCTAGTGGGACAGCAGAGACAGGAAAAACCATTATGCCAAGAAGGACTGGCCTACTAGAAAGCACCTTAAACCTGGCACGAAGAATGTTCAACATGCTCCCTTAGTAAAATCTAAAGATATCTTACTTACACCCTTACACGTTAAATTGGGTTTGATGAAATTTTTTGTAAAAGGCTTGTCTAAGGATGGAAATGGCATGATTTACTTAAAGAAAAAGTTTCCTAAGTTCAGCCAGGCAAAAATTAAAGAAGGAATATTCGTGGGACCACAAATAAGGGAGGTATTGACTGATCCGAATTTTATAACAGATATCAGACCAGTCGAGCTAGCCGCTTGGTCAGCCTTCAAGAAAGTTGTCGAGAACTTTCTTGGAACTCATAAAAGTGAAGACCATATCAGCATTGTATCTGAAATATTCATGGCCTATAAAAATATGGGATGTAACACGTCACTAAAAATACACTTCCTTCACTCTCATTTGAATTTTTTCCCCGAAAATATGGGAGATGTCAGTGGGGAGCACGGCGAACGATTTCACCAGGACATTGTGGCTATGGAAAAGTGATACCAAGGAAAGTGGAGTCCATCTATGGTAGCAGACTATTGCTGGACCCTGCAGAGAGACTCTCAAGATACTCACAAGCGCAAATTAGGAGCAAAAAAAATTAAATTGAATTAGTTTTGAAATTTTGTTAAGTAAGTACCCGTCATACTATGGAAGAATTATGTAAAAAAACTTTGTTAAATAATAAAAAAACCTGACCTATCAAAAATTTTTTTTGATTCATTTCGTGTTTATGGATACTAAATATATATAAAAAAAATAGCTTTGCTTAAGGGACTGCACTTAAAAAAATAAATGTCGACCAGTGTTATTGTACAATGTAATAAAATATGTACCGAGTTAATGTTATTAGTTATAACGTTGTCAAAAAATATAGTCCGCAAACGGAAAATCGCAAAAAAACTACAACTGCCTTCCCAATTTAAAGAAAAAAATGGTAGACAAATGACAAAATAATTGGTAGGGATATTTAAACGAGAATAAGTTGGTAAAAAGCATTTTTAAATTGTCCCTTTGCAGGATTCAAAGTCATTATTAAAAATATGTTGCAAGTTCATTATAAATTATAATAAAGCCGTTATTTATGAGGCGGATATATGTAATTAAAATCTGCACACTTGCAAGTACATTAGGCTCGCTTCAACGACCTACGTTGCAACTGAAAGATTTATTGCCAAATTAGTGCGTTACGCGAGTCACGGAACCATTATTTCGCACTTTGGAAATCCTCGTTTCACCTGAATCGCGTAACCAATTCAGCATACATTATAAACAAACGGAAATAACTAAAAACAATTTTTTTTAAAAGAAGCAAACACATTGTGACTTGACATTTTAAATAATAAAAAAGGAAACACTTTGTTTAAAGTCACTTTATTGATATTTTAAAGTCAACCGGTTTCGGTACCTCCGTACCATCACCAGGACTGTTACAAAAATACTCTATTTTTACTATTATACTATATATAAATATATAAAATACTATATAAATACTATATAAAATACTCTATTTTTACTATTATACTATATATAAATATATAAAATACTATATAAAATACTCTATTTTTACTCTATTTTACTAGTATTTTTATAACAGTCCTGATGATGGTACGGAGGTACCGAAACCGGTAGACTTTAAAATATCAATAAAGTGACTTTAAACAAAATGTTTCCTTTTTTATTATTTAAAAAAAATTATAAACGACTACATCTTAACATAAACATTTAAAAAATGTGTGCTCGAATCGGGAAATGACCAAATTGCACAGGAATTGGAAATGACCAAATGTCAGTACATCAATTTTCAGCCAACAATGTAATCTCCACCAAAGAGCCGTAATGGGCCTTTGAAATATCGATATAACGTGAGACGAAACGTAATATTGTAAGGTTAGGTTTTCTTTCCTTCCACTCTCCCATCTCGTTCCCCTCGCCACACCCTTCAGTCTCAAAACATACCCCAATTGGAGATGCCATAGTCTCATTGGTTTCGATTAGCAAGGAATAGTTGCGACTCTTGAGCGGTATTCACATCTATCAATCCGAAGGCGCGGGTTCAAATCCCGGCGTGTGCAAGTAAATTTTATTTGATGAATTTGTGTTACTTCACAATTTGGTAATTAAAAATAACATATAGTGGCACGTTCTCAGTATCGCCATGGTGCAAGACTACCATTCAGAATTGAAACGTTGCTTAAAATGGCTTAAGCCGTGTTTGGTGACAAGATCTGAATAGCCAGGTACCCACCACTATCCTCTTTGCCATCTCATTCCTCTCCCCACTGCCATCAGCCTCACAACATACCCTAATTGGGTCTCATTGGCTCCAGACGGTTGGGAGCAGTTGGGACTCTTGTGCGGTATTCACATTAAATTAAAATAAAAGGTTAATGGTAATGTTAAAAAATATAAAAAAATCAAAAAAAAATTACAAAAATCCTAAGAGAAAGCCATTGCACCACGAGGGCCGCCCCTTGCTAGGCCGTGTATGAATCGGGTACCCTTTATTGAAAGTACACCGTCGAGTAGTTGAGCTAGCACTAAAATAACCTGGCGATATAAATATCTCAGACCAACGATAAAGACAAAGTTTTATCGATTTATTTGTACCTGGAAACTCAGAACACATTGTTCAATGTGCATGGCACGCTCTGACGCGCAATCTGCATTAGAGAAATATTATAATAAGTAAGTACTAATAGGATGTCAAGGCCCGAGAAGTATCTACCATCATTATTTCAGTTGGGGGTCTTTCTGTGATTATTACTACCTCTAACATAATATTTTAACAGAAAATTATTTCAATTGTTGTCATTTTCAAAATTGGAACAAATGTGTCAAGAATTCAGAAAAGCGATTAGGTACCTACTTATAATACAATATTTTTTATAACAAAATTATTTTAATTCTATATTTGAAATATTTATTTATTTATGTTAATCTTGACAAGTAAAGTCAGATTTCGTGATTTTATAAGGCTCTCTATTTTCTAACTGACTAGATTTATTAATGTGATTTTCGGTGCTAAAATAAACTCAACGAACGTGTGGAAGGTGACTGGCAGCCGCGCGCCGCCACGCAAATGCTCCACAAGTTTTTGACATTAATAAGACAATTTCAAATTAAATTAAATTAAAAAAAAACTTAATTATCGATGCAATCGAAAAGTTAATATGCGTTTTAGGCACATTTTTATAAGTAGTTCTTTGAATAGTAGACCTCGCGGGGTTGATGTAAAAAAAAACTTTAAGGACATTCTCAAAAAAAATTGAAACAAACAAAATGCACAGTTTTGAAACGTAAACGACGATTTACCGTCTTGGAATGAGTCGGCAATATTTTGAACAAAATTATATTCATTTATGAATGTAGCTATGTTCCTAACCACAGCTGACCGCAGATGTTAAGCCATTTTGTGTAAGGTTTGTTGTTCCAAACATAGCAAGAAAGAAGGTACGAGAAGGTTTAGGTATTCGTAAAAAAATGTTTTTTTTTTTTTATATGAATACCGCGCAAGAGTTCAAACTACCCGAAGCCAACCGGATAGTTATTGGCATCCCAAATATCATGGTACGTTGTGAGGCTGGGAGGAGTGGGGAAGGCTGGGAGGTACCTGGATTTTCAAATCTGGTCCTTAAACACGGCTAAATACAGATTTGATGTCAATAGTAGGGATGACGCCAAACGACCTCAACTTAATAGTTAGCGGTATCCGGTATTAGATGACTACAACAACATTAAACGCTGAAAACAACATTCAGAGGATGAATGCTTGCGACACGGTATCGCTACGTACCACAATCTACACATCTGTCATGATGATGGACACTATAGCCAGTGGCGGCTAGCGCTAAGGAGCGTTGGAGCAACGCATTCCCTAAATTTCGGTCAATCTCATAATAATAATTATCAACAATAATAATAATAACTAGCAGTTAAAAACCCTGCGGGCGGCACTTGGTTGGGCTTCGCCCAGTTTAAGTGATCCTAACAACAGTTACATTTAATTCATAGAATGGAATATTTTTATTTATAATTTTGCAAGTATCGTTATCCACAAATATAATTCTACGCCATTGTTTATTTCTATCTTTAGAAATAGGGTAAATATACCATTTGAAGAGATTGTGTTTAATTCACTGGTCAACACATTTTTTGCCCCTTTAACGAAAGTAGCCAAATCTGACAGGAAATTTCACGCTGATTTCAGATATGTGATTAGTTTTTTTCTATCACGTCAGGTTTTTATGGGTTTTAAGTTTTACTAAAATGTGTATTAATTCATTTTTATTCGTGAGTTTTCATTGATTTTTTGATTTTTGACCATCCATTCCATTTGGTCATGCTGCAAACATGAAAGAGAACTATGACAACATGAAGCTGCTGTTAACAAAAAATAAATTTGTAAAATACGAATGGAAAATATGTGGTGATCTAAAAATAATAGGGCTCCTACTAGGACTGAAAGCGGGATACACAAAGTATTGTTGTTTTCTGTGCAAGTGGGACAGCAGAGATAGGAAAAACCATTATTCCAAGAAGGACTGGTCTACTAGAAAGCACCTTAAACCTGGCACGAAGAATGTTCAACATGCTCCCTTAGTAAAATCTAAAGATATCTTACCTACACCCTTACACGTTAAATTGGGTTTGATGAAATTTTTTCAAAAGGCTTCTCTAAGGATGGAAATGGCATGATTTACTTAAAGCAAAAGTTTCCTAAGGTCAGCGACGCAAAAATTAAAGAAGGAATATTTGTAGGACCACAAATAAGGGAGGTCTTGACTGATCCGAATTTTATAACAGTGTTGAGACCAGTCGAGCTAGCCGCTTGGTCAGCCTTCAAGAATGTTGTCGAGAACTTTATTGGAAGTCATAAAAGTGAAGACTATATCAGCATTGTGTCTGAAATGCTCATAGTCTATAAAAAAGATGGTATGTAACATGTCACTAAAAATACACTTCCTTCACTCTCATTTGAATTTTTTCCCCGAAAATATGGGAGATGTCAGTGACGAGCACGGCGAACAATTTCACCAGGACATTGCGGATATGGAAAAGTGATACCAAGGAAAGTGGAGTCCATCTATGATAGCAGACTATTGCTGGACCCTGCAGAGAGACTCTCAAGATACTCACAAGCGCAAATCAGGAGCAAAAAAAATTAAATTGAATTAGTTTTGAAATTTTTTTAAGTAAGTACCCGTCATACTATGGAAGAATTATGTAAAAAAACTTTGTTAAATAATAAAAAAACCTGACCTATTAAAATTTTTTTTTGTTTCATTTCGTGTTTATGGATACTAAATACATATAAAAAAATTAGTTATGCTTAAGGGACAGCACTTAAAAAAATAAATGTCGACCAGTGTTATTTATTTAGTATTTCAACTATCAATTTATTAGAATAACCGTTATTAAATGCTATTTGTTTTAGGAATATATTGTTTTATGGTTATATGTTATTTGTTTGTTTATGTTATGTTTATGTTATGTTAATGTTATGTTTATGTTATGTTATGTTTATGTCATGTTATGTTATGTTATGTTTGGTTTATTTGTGTTACGTTATGTTATGTCATGTTGTGTAATCAATTTTATCCTGTAATTTGTTGTATTTATTAATAAGAAAAATGTTGTATTGTATGGCCAAGATCACTCTTAATGGGTGAAGGCCAATATAAAGAATAAAAAAAAAAAAAAAAAATGTTATTTGTTTTTTCAAGTCTTAAAATACTTCACACAGGATATAAAGCATCGCAAGTAAATAATATATATTTTTAGAAATTAGAAAACATGTTAATATAAAAGCAGATATAATTAACAAGAATTTTTATCTGTAATTCCTAATTCTGATAAACTCCGCCAACTCTTACCCCTCCCCCCTCCTTCCACTTTTTCTTTATAATTGTAATCTATATTTAATTTTTGACTTCAATGTATACTTACTCCTGATGAGGTGAACTTCTTCATGAAACATGTAGAGGTTGTATGTAATTAAGTGATGTAAACAGAGTTATTTATGTTTTGATAAAAAAAAATAATGCCATCACAAAGTGATAAGCTTCCAAAGAAAATCTTCTTATTAAATGCTTGTTAATGGTCAAGTAATTTTTCGTAACTATGCGTATAGTTAGCTGCATATTTAAATATTCGCGTCTGTCATTTGGTTCGTTCTTATTTATACCGCCAGAGGGGCAGAGTGGTCGAATTTTGCCTGCAGACCCCCTATTCGTGATTTACCCGAAACATACGATTTGAATTCGACCAATCAGAGGGCCTAGATCGTCCAGACGATAGCGTAATAATACTATCAGATACCGCCAGAAACCAAACCAAATAACTGTAATACTATAATAGTATTAAGTTCAACCGGTTCGATTTTCGTTCTTTGTAACGAATGCCATAAGTCACGCGTTGCGAGCGGATTCCATATCGTTCATCGATGCTGCTTATTCGACTAATTTCCGGTCTGTTGTTTTAACACAGCATGAATTTCGTCATCGTTTCCCTCGTCGTCTTGTACCATGTGTGCGAACAATTAAACATTTG
This sequence comes from Hesperophylax magnus, assembly GCA_026573805.1. Taxonomy (NCBI): domain Eukaryota; kingdom Metazoa; phylum Arthropoda; class Insecta; order Trichoptera; family Limnephilidae; genus Hesperophylax; species Hesperophylax magnus. The sequence goes on along the minus strand of JAIUSX010000184.1, from coordinate 938,184 downwards.
GCTTGAGGTTCTCGTGCAAACCTTCAAATAAGCTTTCAGTGAAAAAGAGCCCATTTTCTTAATTTCTATCAAAATGGCAACCAATTCACATAATGACATAATTTTTGTCCCACCTGCGTTAAAACAACAGATCTGAAATTGGTCAAATAAGCAGTAACAATAATTCCGCGTTCTTCAGGTGTGTATCGCTCCATTGCTTGTTGTCAACTAATTCACTATCTGTCTACAACGGTTCCATGACCGGATAAATCATCACATCTTTAAAAAGTCATGGAAAGTGATGAAATAAAAACTTTACTAACTTGGTTAAGTAGGTTAGGTTAGGTTTAAATTTTTTTTCATCGTTTCTAATGACTTTATATCACTTTTTAAAGGTGTGTTGAATTGTCACTGTGTTGAGTTATCATGGAACCATTTTTTGTATATACACACTTAAGAGGTCATCATGGAAGAATAAATAAAATAATAGTACACGATTAGTTGAGACCGAGGCCGTTGGGCATACCTTTTCTCAAAACAATCAATTCCCAATCAAACGTTTCAGTTAATATTTTGTCAACAGTGATAATTGCTAGTTCAGTGGCGTGGCAACCTCCCGGGCGACCTGGTTAACCGATTGGGGGCCGGGCCGTGAGGGGGCTCGTACCAGAATATAATAACAAAACTATTAATATCTACTACGAAAAAACGTTCTCATTGCATTCCGTTTACATATTTGACGGTTAGCCCTCTACAACTCCGTATGGGGACAAAATTTCCTGTGACCAAAATATTGCAAAATCTAGGATTATATCGAATATTAAAGCCTTAAATCGAATTTTTTACTGTATACTTTAGGATTGAAAATATTATAGGACTATTTTTAAGCGTACGTTTACGTTTCACATGTCATTTGAAATATTCCCATTTCGGAAGGTTGCGTAGATGAATTCAAAATGATCAGGCAAGCAATCCATTAGCTACGAAGGGAAGTTTTATGTAACTGCCTTCTAGAAGACATAAAAAAAGAAAGAAAGATAAGAAAAATCTCATATAAGAAAAGGTCCAGTTTTAACTCGGCTGTGTTGCATTTCCTCTCTCTGTAAAGTTGTTTGTTCGTTCCGTTACCATTTCAAGATGGTGGCCGCTATAATGACTCAGTAAAGATTATTTTTTCAAATGTGAAATTGTGGTGTGTATTTGGACTTTCTTATTAACATTTTTTTCATATATAATACATTGTTTTCCATTTAGAGGTGTTATTTTGAATAGCCCGCTATTTCGGTAGATGTTACTTTTGAAGCCGTCATTTTTTGACATTTGACAAGTAGAAACTACGCCATTGATAAAAATGGAACGATACACGCTTCAACAACGCATTGATATTCACTTGTGTGAATCAAATGCAAATCATCTTGAGTGATGAGGCCCATTTCCACCTCGGTGGCTTCGTCAACAAGCAAAATTGTCGCATGAAATTGTAGGAAAACCCAAGAATTATTGTTGAAAAGCCTCTCTATCCTCAATGTGTGACTGTTTGGTGCGGTTTATGGTCCGGCGGAGTCATTGGACCTTACTTTTTCGAAAATGAGGCTGGAGCAACAGTTACGGTGAATGGATTGCGCTATCGAGAGATGATTGATGATTTTTTATGGCCGGAATTGGATGGTATTGATTTGGACAACGTTTACTTTCAACAAGACGGCGCTAAGTGCCACACAAGCAACGAAACCATTGATGTTTTACGATTGAATATCAAAATAACACCTCTTATTGGAAAACCCTGTATTATGGAACCTACCTGTCTGAAGGAAGCTTGAAAAAAATTGTCAGTGAGGTAGTGACGTTTCTTTTTACAGATTTATAATTCCTTTCATGAAATTTTGATTTGTAATTAAATGCCTAGGTAAGTTCTGTGGTATCTACTTACAAATCATATGATTTCTGATGAAATTTTGGGTTTAATTTATTAAATAACAGAAAATTTGAAACATATTTTTTGATCGTAAGAATTTTTCTTTTGTCGCTGTTGTCATATATGTTATGCACTTGACTTACATAAAATACACGCGCAAGTCACATGTATCGTAGATATTGTATTGACGTTTCATTTGATATCAATAATTTCAGCAGATTGTGATTATTGTTCAGTACCATAGAAAATAAGTAAAAATGGTAACTTCTATACTCGTAAAACTGTCTTGGAGTATATGTCTTTCTCAGTATGACAGATTGGCGTACGATCCATATAAAACACTTGATATACATTTTTCAATTAATTTTTTTTCATCTCATATTCGACAATGATAATGGATAAAAATTAAATTTATAAATAAGGTAAATAAAGATTGATTCTTAGGTCAAAACAATATTGTTGTTTTAAATTATACTAATGAATTTTAATTTAATGCAGTGTGATCTGGTGAACAATAATAGATAAATCTTACACAACTTAAATATGAATTACAACCCTTTTTCCAATAAAAAATATCTTCAAATCGCATTAAAAAATAAAGAGAGGGGGGTAGAGAATTTAAAATTTGTGGTTGTATGTATTTTTGGATGATAAAGCTGAAAAAAAAAATCGTTGAAATATTTTTAGATTTCGTCAACAGCACCAACTATCGGGTCCACCTATTTGTTGCCACGCCACTGATTATAATTATTAAATTATATATTATAAGTAAAACCAGATTTTCTAGAATTTTGCAAAACAACGAAATTACGGCGCCAGTCCATAAATTACCAGCTAACCCAGTATAAACGGTAATTCCTTGAAAAAGATAATTTGTTGTCAATGTTTAAATGAAGTCCCCGGCGTTGCCCGGACTCTACGCGGTGTTTTCCAAAATTAGAAATAAACGTTAATTTTACTTTTATTTTGAACGTCATGTGTGCAAAATTTCATCAATAAATAACAAAATTCTACTGTAAGGGGTGGTAAATGGGAAGGGGGTTTGGTGGTTTTTTCGAAATATCATTTAGTCAGTTACCTTCCTCTTGTTTTGAAAGTCAAAAGAGCAAAAATTGATTGATCTCGAAATAAAACTATGGATTTGTATAAAAATCAAATCCACACACTCTCAGCATTGGCCTGGTCTAAGACCACCATTCAAAAGAATTGAAACGTCGCTTGAGATACTTTTGGTCATGTTTGGTGACCAGATCTGAATAGCCAGGTACTTCCCCACCTTCCTCTAATCCATATTCTTCCCCTCCCCATTACCTTCAGCCTCACAACATACATCCACAGACAACCTTCTCTATATAAACAGATAAACAACTTTGTAACGAGCAAATGTCTAATTGGCAGTGAATGATCCGGAAAATCGCGAAAATTGCAAAAAAGGTCACCGCACAATTTAAACATGGAAACCATTTCGTCATGGTAAGTCGGTAAACTTATCGCAATTAGAGTTGACTCAATCTACACACACTTGGGATTGCGTGTATTGGTGCGTTTGTATATCCGACAGTGATGTCCTTACGAAACGTAACTGAGAAATAGAAATTTGTCTTGGGCAAGACTACATATAAATAGTTATTGGTGTAAAAGAGATTTTGTCGAATATGAATAAAAAATAAAAAGATTTTACAGTTATTGTCATTTATTTTTGGGGTATTATGCTATATTATTTTTATGTTGCGCTACCTCCCTCTTTAGCCAAAGTTTCAGAGAACGCTACATTGTCGATGTGTAAATACATCAGGGTGTAATTACACATCCGCCCTGATGATTGACACTGTAACGCTGTCCAAAACGTTGGCTAAAGTAGGAGGTAGCACAATACGGCATAATACCCCAAAAATAAATGACAATAACTGTAAAATCTTTTTATTTTGTATTCATATTCGACAAAATTTCTTTTACACCAATAATTTTATAGGTAAAAAAAGTATATCAAGTTTCGAAATTCTAATGTTTTAAGGTAGTTTTTAGGTTAAAAAGTAGAATTTTTTGTATAGAAAAATAAACGTTAAAATTTCGAAAAAGTTATTCATCTTTTTTACATCTACCATCTTGGAAAATCACCTCTCGAAGTTAGCACACTTTACCCCCTTTAAACCACTTTACCCTTTTAAATTAAGATAGTTTTCCTTTTTTTCTTTCACTGACTCGGCGGATCGCACTGATCGAGTGGAGAGCGAGGTTCTTACTCGACCGAGTCATTGGGCCGCTCACTCGCCCGCTTCTAGGCCAAGTACTGACTGTACTGATCACATCAGCCGAGCACTAGGCCGAATGCAGTCTCGGCTGAGCACGGCCGAATGCACAGTCTCGGCTGAGCACACGGCAGGTGTAATTCAGGCATTACTATGCAATATGCATTCTAGTGGATAATACGCCTACGTAATGAGGTCATCCTTGACCTAGACACCAGTAACAGACCGACGCACCTGGTGTTTCCCACCAAACTATACTCACTACATTAGGTTATCTTCAAATTTGACAATCATTTCTCATTATTCTTCATCGTTTAATAATATTTATTAATATTCCGCGGCAGATTGGAATTTCATCGTATTAAAAGCCTCGGGTTCAATTATTTTCCATAATCGAATAGTCGAGGAAATTGCTCCCCTCGAGGATTCTGGACGAAGCGCTTGGAATCCCAGCATTCCTAATAATCGAACGACCTTCCCGGTTCAACGTTCAATGCCGGAATGTAAGTAGGTATTGTGCTATAGCTATACCGTATTTATCTGCCTCCACAAAACCAATGTCTTGACCAGTGCTGGACCAAACGCATTAGATATAATAATAAACAAAAAGGGCAACTTTATCAATGGTAAAGTTGCCGCCTTTGATGTCAACTAAGGCGAAGCTTAATGCCAAATCACTATTTTGATTAATCTTTATAACGAATTGGTGTACATTATGAATACCAAATAATATGCTTTAGATAAATTGAAGGTTTTCCTATCGATTCACTTGAGTAGAATACAAATAAAAAAATAAATTACTCAATAAAAAATATAAATGTACAGTATTATAGCTAAGATTATCTGTGACAGTTTCACTTGATTAACTTTTTTGCATTCTTATAAAATTATTTACATAATAAATAAAAACCAGTTTTGTGCTTGAAATCGAACGTTTCTAGACTCTGTCAAGCGATTTTAATGCCTATTACCTACAATATAAGGTATACCAAGAATATACACATTTTTAGCTTGTAGCTTCCTCTTAAGTCGGGGGAGATGTAGAACATGCACAAAATAGTTTTTTTTATTATTTTGGGTTATTTCAATAAATAATGCATATTTCCTAACCTTCAAAGTCAACTTTGAGAAAAAATTATCTTAAATGCATATTTTGATATGAATATTTGTTTCTTGTGGTAATTGAGGCGGAATTCAGCAATTTTATCCAAACAATTAAAGGCGGTGGAGACACAAAATGATGTATTTTTATCCATATTTTGTTAAAATCAATAAGAGCGTAATTATCCGTATTGAAAGTTGTTAGAAAAAGCACCCACGATGTGACATTTGACAGCGGTTCCAACCAGTGGCGGCTCGTAAATTTTGTGTGTACTAGAGTGCTAATATTACAAAAATGGCATTATTGATGTTGTTGTAGTTGAATACGATTTTTTTTCGAATATCCGATTTTATGTATGAAGATTTTCAGGAAATTTCAGTTTGGCCGTGAGTTGCACGGATTTCCTGAAAATCTTCATCAAATCAAATCTCTACAAAAAATCGAATTTTCATAAATTATAAAAAAATACCACTGGTTCCAACACTGCCAACCTATAAAATGATGCCATAACACAACGGGATTGCAGGCCCTTAACTAATGAATTAATAGGTTTCCTGTTAAACTTTTAGTGAAATACGAATATGTTATCAAGATGTCGGAACACGTGTTCATAAAAATCATAATACTTTCGCATTTCGTCATTATATATATTATCAAGGCAAATGCATGAACAAGTGTTCCGATATGTTAGGAATTTACTAAAAGTTTACCAATAATTTGAAGAGATTCTTAATAAGTTAGCAATATCATTTTTCTCCGTGCGTTAACCGATTCACAGAGCGTTTCAACTTTTGTATAGAATATATTAGAACTTTTCAACTGTCAGGCATAATGTGCATGTGTTTTGCTTGGCTATTTTCAGTTAAATGGTATGCGATAAAAAGGGAAAATATAAATTGGTACCTATTCCTGCAGGATTTAAACTTAAAATTCAATGTATTCATTGGATTCAATTTAAAATTGAAACGTTAAAATTTTCTTACGATCGCTTAACGTTTTTCATGAATTGGGTAAAAGAGAGACCGCACTACTGATTTGTATTATGAGTTAACTTTAGATATCATATTTATGACTCACTCATTTACTGTCACGTGTGGGAAAAAAAATGTATGCAACGGCCGAGACTTGCCCAATGCTACTCTGTCATTAGGCATTGAATGATGGTAAAGTGCGGTCGGGCATGCTAGTGGAATACCTTCGGATGCCCACTTGTGATATTACCTTTAATGCCACTATTGTTGGTCGCATAAAACCAATATGCAAACAACCATATTAGAATACTACGTATCTGCAATATGTTTTTGAATACCTCTACGTCTGAATTCTCATCTGACAGCAAGTCCTCCATCATTTCACACTTGCTAATTTGAATTCCTACTCTTACCACCATTAACTCCGCTTCGTATGACATTTGTAATGAAAGTGATGAGTTATTCGTATTCGACATGCGAATTATTTGTAACTTTTAAGACATGACAGCAACGTCTCAGCGGCGGGTTATATTCTAAACAGTTACAGAGTATTCATTAAAATGTTTTTTTTTAAAGACCAAAATTACTTGACAACTAACTAAGTACCCATCACGCCATTTCCCCGCAGGGGTGGGTAGACTGAGGGGACGGACCGCAAAAAAAATCGGTTTTGACACACACTTCTTACCTCATACATACTCTTCTATTATACTGACTCTTGACATGGCCCGACAATATTTAAAAATTTCCTACTACCACCAGAGTAAGCGTAAAATTTTGCTTGTGTCGCGATGGACGAATTGAACTCATCCCAGGTGGGACCACAGACGCAATGCCAAGTCAGCCACTGACCGGTTAATTAGTGTTATAATATTAGGACGGGTTGTTTCGGAGAATTTGAACAATTCATCAAATTCCAACGTTCATTTTCAAGTTCTGTAAAAGATTTTTTCAAGTTCTGTTTTTATTTCAGTTTTGTCAAGCAACTAGCCTACAATGATATAGTAACAGAACTTGAATAGGACTTTCACAGAACCCGAAAATGAACGTTACAATTTGATGAATTGTTCAAATTCTCCGAAACAACCCGTCCTTAGAAACGTAAATTAGAATGTGAATATTGCTCAAACAATTAGCGGTTTAAAGCTTATCATGGATAATTAGTAATTATGTGAATATTGCTCAGACAATAAGCGGTTTCAAGTTTATCATGAATAATTAGAAACTATGTGAATATTGCTCAGATAATTAGCGGTTTCAAGTTTATCATGAATAACAAGAAACTATGTGAATATTGCTCAGACAATTAGCGGTTTCAAACTTATCATGAATAATTAGAAACTATGTGAATATTGCTCAGATAATTAGCGGTTTCAAGCTTATCATGAATAACAAGAAACTATGTGAATATTGCTCAGACAATTAGCGGTTTCAAACTTATCATGAATAATTAGAAACTATGTGAATATTGCTCAGACAATTAGCGGTTTCAAACTTATCATGAATAATTAGAAACTATGTGAATATTGCTCACACAATTAGCGGTTTCAAGCTTATCATGAATAATTAGAAAATATGTGAATATTGCTCAGACAGTTAACCCTCTTCTTGGCACCGATAGAATTAAGCATCACAAAAAATATTTTTTTACATATTTGAAGTCTGTTAGGCTTCAGATTCACAAAAACAAATGAAAAATATTTTTATTGTTTTTTATATAGTTTATTTGGAGTTGTATCCTATAGGATACATTGCCAGGTTGTTACAAATCGAAATTTAAAAAATAATACTACGGAAAATGAAAAATTATGTCTTAAAAGCTAATTAAAACTATTATTTTGTGTGATATGATAGGAAGCAATTTCTCTTATCAGTAAAACAAAGCCTTAGGCCACATTTTATGCAAAATACAGACGTTTGTCCAGAATTGCATAGTCGGCATCTTCCTTTTTCTTTATGTTCCGGAAAATGTCCTAAGTTATCAAACCGGACTTCATCATCCGGCCTGGCTTTTACCGGATTCTTTATTTTGTTTGGTGGCGTTGTGATGTTTCCGATAGGACGGCCACGTATTTTGTTTTTGTTAAGCAGACCATTTGCAATTTTTAGTCGAAAATCCTTCAAACATATTGTTTTTTGCTTCCTTCTTTTTGTAGGGCCACTTCACGCCGGTAAAGTAGCCATGCGTTGTTGATAGATATATCGAGTAATTGAGAAAATATCGCCATATACCAACGATGTGTGCGAAAAGTGCATCGGTACAAAGCTATCAGCATATCGGCTAAGTCGACACCACCCATATGGGCATTGTACTGCTTTATTATTTCGGGGCAGGTGACGTCAATTTTTTTTGTCCTGTTTGCTATATCTTTTTATTGTAGATAATGGGTGTGAGTCTACAAATGAACTTCCAATAATGACAGCACGATTGTCAAACCAAGTGACTGCAGCCAATTTTTTCTTCTCATCCGTCATTTGATGAAAAGCTCCTCTTCCAAGTCTCTTGAGTTGTTTATCAGGTTTAAGTTTACATCCTCTTAATCGATTTCTATATTTAATACGATTTGGTAGTTTTATTAGGCCCATTAAAATTTCAATGGCCAGAAAGTCACATATCTCACTGTAGGAAGTATCAATGCATTTGCTTGATGATTGTGTGGAATACAAATTGGTGTTACAAACTATCATATTGAATGCTTCTTCTGAAAAAAACATTTTGAAGTACTCTAAGGGCGATTTTATCTTCTCTGGAGTTGTAAAATGATTGTCACATTTGTCTACTTTTGACATAAAATCTTTCTCTTTCCAATCAAAGTTCATTTTTTTCTTACGATTAACATATCGACGTGTCCGTAGTTCAGCGCTTGAGGTGTTTGCGGAAAGATCAGCAACATGAGCCATTGGTTCATTATCTTCCTCCAATGCATCATGAACAATTCCAAAGTTTGATGAGCGCACTGCAGATGAATCATCTTGTAGTTCATCATCTTCGTCACTTTCAATATCAGAATCTGCTTCCGATATTGGTATTATAGTCAGCATTTCTTTAATTTTGCGAGGCTATGGAAAAATGAAAAAATCATAATATATAGATTTCAAAGGGGTTTACTACATAATACAATAAACAATAAATACTTGACATTGTACATAAGATAATATAAACTCTTAATAACTTGGCATTGTATCTCAGGGGATACACATTCAATCAAATGTAATTCACTGCAGACTTGGCGGTGTATATCATAGGATACACACCATTTTGGAATGCAATATAAACAAGATTTGTCACATATGTTACTCAGTATATATTTTTTATTATTCACTGAACCCTTATAAACACGAATTCATTCCTAAAATAACTAAATATATAATAATGCAAGTAATAAACAAAGATAACCTACAGACAAATTAGTTGTGCGTCTTCTGTTGGCAGCCATCTTGCAGCGGTATGAGTTTGAACTGTCACTGTTCTTCTTAATTAAACAATAGATGGCTCTAGTGGCACTAATTATCAAGTTGAGAACACGTTAAAGCAGATTTCATTAAAATCTGTTTTACCCATGTACCAGTTTAAGTGGGAAAAAATTATGAAAACTATGTATACTATAGGATACATTGCCAAGAAGAGGGTTAACGGTTTTAAGCTTATCACGAATAATTTTAAACTATGTGAATATTACTCAGACAATTAGCGGTTTCAAGCTTATCATTAATAACAAGAAACTGTGCAAATATTGCTCAGACAATTAGCGGTTATGAATAGTATGTAAACAAATTAGGTCAGCAAATCGTCTTCCTTTTTTCAGAGTAGCTAGTAAAAATAAAGTATAATATATTCGAGTAAGATTGTAGTAAGAAATTTAGCCCAAGATTGAATAATATGATTTGTTTCGACAGATTCAATTCAGCGCTATTCATCGAATGGGGATGCATTACCCCCGAGATAAGAACCACATTCGCTCAACGTCAATTCTGGTCCGTCGTCTCCAAAAGCACTGAACACCGACGTCAGGTCATTCAGTAGTTTGTCCCAATTTGCTGTTGGTGTTCAGAGTTTGATATTTGAAAGAGGAAGAACCTTTTTAAAGAGTACATGGCTTCTCTTAACTGAACTTTTCTCACTCCTTTATGCTGATATACCTGCTATGTGATATCTTATGGAGTGAAAACGAATCTCACACAGGTAATTGGGTATCTGTATGAGGGAAGTGTTGCATGTATTAGGATGAACGGTGGTTTTACGGGTTGGTTTGATATCACAAACGGTGTTAAACAAGGCTGCGTAATATCACCACGGTTATTCAATCTACACATGGATAATTGTATGCAGGAATTGAAAGAGGTGGGATTGGGCGCGAATTTGAGTAATCGGAAAGTATGTTGCCTGTTGTACGTTGATGATGCGGTGCTGATTGCTAACAGGCTGGAAGATCTACAGTCTCTCATATCTAGGATGAACGAAGAATGTATGAAGAGTGAGTTAACGATGAATGTAAGAAAGTCTAAATGGTGTTTGAAAGAAAGAGAGAGTACGAAAACAATGTCCAATATAGTTATAAATGAGGAATACTTGGAGCAGGTGGATGAGTTTGTGTATTTACTAAGTATTTTTACGATAGATGGGAAGGCTGAAAGAGATATTGAAAGGAAAGTAAATGCAGGTAACTCCATTAATGGAAGACTGAATGCTAACGCTAGTTGGCGCTAACGACAAAAATTGTCCAAAGAAGCGAAGCTAGCAGTCCACAATGGAGTGCTGGTACCTACCCTGATGCATGGAAGTAAGGTACGGAACTGGCAGAGAAAGGCTGAAAGTAGACTGAATGCTGTATAAATGAGATCCCTGAGGCGTATTTATGATAAAACCATGTATGATCGTGTGAGAAATGTGGAGATCTGCAAAGAGTGCAAGGCTGATGTAAGCGCAATGAGTAAGAACAAGAAAGGGAAGCTTAGAGGGTTTGGGCATGTAGAGCAAATGAGCGAAGAAAGGAGAGTAAGGAGAAAATATGATGCAAATGTGAATGATAGCAGAAGTCGGGGACGGCCGAGGAAGACATGGCACGACCCACGTGTATCAGATACTTGAGTCGGGCCATGTCAAGAGTCAATTATAGAAGAGTACGTATGAATGTGAATGAGGCAAGGAGTGTGTACCAAGTCCGAGTTGTTTGGCGGTCTGTCCTCTCTTCCTACCCCTGCGGGAAACGGCGTGAAGGTTAGTTAGTTAGTTAGTTTTTAGTTTTGTCTAACATTGAGATTTGTTGAATATCTTGTTATAATAATAATAATAATAATAATTGCATAATTTACATAGCGCCGTTTTGATGTTAAATCACCTCAAGAGTTCAATTATATTTATTTTATTTATTTATTTATTTAACGCCCAGAGGGCTTTTACATGGTTGGTAGTATAATTTTAATTTGACAGATACTTTGAAACATAAAAAATAAGAATAAAATTACATTTGATAAAAGCTATGCAACAAGTCATACAAACACAAGAAACAAAAACAGAAAATTACAGCTATTTGTAGGTTTACATGATGTGTTTAGGAGTATTGTTGAAATAAATGTTTTAAATGATCCACAAAACTTGCCAAGTTGGTATTGAATATGTCAACATCACCCAAGTAATCACCCATATTAATTGAATATGCATAATCCTTTCATCTTCTGTTACGAGTGATGGTTATAATGTAACATTATGAAACGAAATAATTATCTACCTTAATATGAGATCATTGACATGGTTTGATAACGAGTCTTATTGGCAATGTTATCTCACCTGTTATCGGAATTTTAACATCATAAAGCTGGCCCTACTACAACAAGGAAACTCAATTGTTGGGGAGACTTTCTTGCAGGCAACAATGGGGGAAGAAGGCGAAATAAAATTGGTTGTATGGCCATTCAGACCTAGTAAATTTTTTATGTGAATACCGCATTTATATACTCATACTCCCAACCATCTGGAGCTAGTTAGGCTATGCAATCCCAAATTGTGGAACCTTAATGGGGAGAGGAAAGACATTGGGAAGAAGAAGGTGGGGAAGTACCTGGATATTCAGATCTGGTCACAAAACATGGCTAAAACCATTTCAATTCTGAATGGTGGTTTTACACTAGGGCGAGACTGAGATTTAAGATTTATTGAGATTACACTCTGGAACGTGCCGCAAAAACACTATATATTATTTTTATTAATCAATTATGAAACAACACAAATTAATTAAATTTATTTATTAATTGCATCTCACTATACATAAAACACTTTTTTTTCACATAAAAATCAACCTCACTAGAACTAAGCCTGTATTATATAAAATATTTTAAGTAAGGTTAAAATGTAGTTTTAATTTACTGTAGCGTATTTGTATGGTGAACGAACGGGCAGGACACTGTAGTAATGAAGGGCATACTGTAGCAACATTTTTTTTTATTATACACAATATATGTATATAACAAAAAATATTACAACCATAGACATATGAATATTAGTAGACCTGCCCTAAGTGATTAAAAGCGTATTATCCCCACTCCCCATACCGGTTCCATTGAGCCGGCTGGGCTCGCGTTTGGCCTCAAATGAAATTTGAAAACGTGACGTCATCATTCTTGTGCGAACTATGGTCGAGGCATCATCGGTTCATTTTACTAAATAACACGGCAAAATTTTGACTTGTACTATGAAAACTGGTAAAAATAGATGTGAAAAAAGAGAATAAACCCAATTGTCGTATTACATTCCATATATAAGCATTATTTTACTTTATTTTAAGCATATTCACATCGTATAATATGAATCAGTTGTTACTATCACATAGAGAAACGTCTGGACGCGAAACACAAAGCTGGTTGGTTGCTGGGAAGTAAATTATGAACATTTATAAAAGTGTCTTAACTAAATACTCTGAAACTAACTACGACTCTGAAAATAAAAGCTGCCTTACTTTGCCGAATTTGGACTTCGCAAATTTGTTCATAACGTGGCGAGTAATTTGCGCTCCCATGTAAAAATGTCTATTCATTCAAAGCAGATTTTACTTTTAAGAAGTAAATGGTGATATTATAATGCGAGATGCCTATTTACTGTCAGATTGATTTATTGACGAATCACAGTCAGCTTCACTCGTTCCCTCGTTCCCTCGTTCTTCAACAGTTGATTTTACCCCTCGCCCATATCTTCTCGTCTATTAATTCCTATGTCTGTGATTACAACATAAAACAAAAGAACTGGAGTCGTCTGTTATCGCTACCAAACATATCTACAATTTTGTCCATAAAGTTTTTGTTGCAGTTCACTTTGTCTCTGTGTACGCTTAACATGCACAATCCAGACAGACGTTCATCTGGTTTATTTATGCGTTCATCTGACATTGTGGATCTAAGCCATGTTTTAATAAGAACAGGAGTCGTCTGTTATCGCTACCAAACATATCTAAAACTTTGTAAAAGGTAACAAGTCGATGAAATCTTGGCTCTAAGTTTTCTACGTTACTCTCGCGTTTTCCGAAAATCAAACTAACTCAAGGCTTCAGTTTCAAAATTATCAATGCAGTATACCTGATTAATAGTAGACATTATATCCTTAAACTGTTGACGATTCAGTTTGCCCAATTTCGAAGGATGTAGCAACGCTAAGTTAAATTGTGCACTGTTGGCTTCACAAAATCGACTCAACATTATTTGACTAGTTTCAATCAATCCAGGGGGGGGGGCAATTGCGAAAAGTCGTGAGAAAACCCAATTCAACGAAAGCAAACATTTTTTGGGAATTTCATTTTTACAATGTTACAATTTATCTATTTTACTTACTTTAATTGAGAAAAACGGTGAATCCAATTGAATTACACCAAATTTACAATTGATAGATACATTTATTAATGACATCAATCAAAACGCAGCTTTGTGTAAAAAAATTATTGCAATCTTGAAGTCACTGGAAAATGTCTACTTCAGAAGAAATGTAGTTTAAGAGCGTAGTCATTCTCCCCAAAGCCACGAGATCATTGTCAGGTGGTTCCTGCCTCTTGGAAAAAAAAAATTGTGCAGCTGTGCTGTGGTGCCCAGCTCTAGTGAAGTAATAGGGGACTATGTAAAGCGTAATACGGTCCAGAACATCAGGATTGCAAATGTCAGCATTGAGCAGCTTATCACAATGTTGAGTTATGATTGAAAACAAATGGAACTATAATGGATCCGTAATGCATCTTTTATCATTTCCCCGTAGTAAATAGTTGTTTCTTGTAGTAATAAAGTGATAACGATGTGTTTAATTTTGATGAACATCTACGGATATTTTAATAATGCGTGCGTATAGAGTGGTTTCAAACTAAAAAAAATTGTATTCAAATAATTTTAATTATTGAAGATAATACTATCGATTCTGGAACGAAACTTTGAAACAAAAAAATTTGAAAAAAAATCGGGCGCATCTGGGACTTTCCAACTGCGCTAATCTGTCCTCATTTCCTTGTCATATTTAACTGTATCATACTTCGAATAAGAACTACCAAAATTAACAACTTAATTCTCTTAAAACGTATTTTATATTGGTTGCTAACTTTATGTATGATCGCAAGATTCAACTCGAACAATTCTGTGCCTCAGAAGTTAAAGAGGTCAGTTGTCCAGTTTTCTATGAAAACGAGTTATGTACGACACCTTTTTAGTTTTTTTTAGTATCTACACAGAGGTATAAAGACGGTTGTCCTACGGAAATGTGAAACTAAGTTAGGTCAACATAAAAGGTCTGGTATCCCCACAATGTTCAAAGGAAAAAAATAATATTTCCTTTCTCCTGAACGATTTCAAAAATGTGACAACTGACCTTTAACTTATGAGGTACAGAATGCAATCTAGATAGTGTCTTGGATACCATATGGGTTCAAGTCCCAGATGCGCTCGTATTTTTATTAGATTTTTCTATTTCAAAGTTTCAATTGAGAATCGCTAATATTATCTGTAATAATTAAATATTACAATTTGAGGTTTTTTTTTAATATTTATTTAAATATATTTGTATTTCAAAGGTATAGTATATTGTCCTCCACTCTAGGAGTTCACCTGTGTTGTGGAGGAATTTTTAAATTGTAAAGTTATATAATACTAAAACAATACAGTGGAGTTAGTTACACAAAGAAACAATAAAAAATTAAAATATAAAATCGATTTTTCCATAGTTATAACAAAACAAAAAAAATGTGAAATATAAAAAACTTAAATATTAAAAGGATTGTAGCCAGTTCCATATGTGTTTTTTTTTTATTCTGTAAGATTAGATGTTTTATATTGTGTTGGAAGTGAATTGTATAGTTTTATAGCCTGGAATCTGTAGTGTTTTTGTCCAAAGGATGTGTTGGTTTTTGGTATTAGTAGTTGGTGTGCATGTCTTGTTCTAGTATTGCGAGAAGTTTGTGAAGTTTTAAATGTGTTTAGGTTCTTGTAAAGGAAAGTAAGTATTTGTTTTGAATATAATTTTTGAATCTTCAACACTGGGAATTTTTTGAATATGGTTGAAGTGGGTGTTAGTATTGGTACTTTAAGTATTACTTTTATTAAGGTTTTCTGAGCTTTATACAGTGTGTCTATGTATTTTTACTGGCATAGCCCCAGGCAATAATGCCGTATTCCATTATGGATTGTGCTATTGCGAGGTATATATTCATTATATCAAATATGTTTAGTATATTTCTCACGTTTTTGAAAAAGTAAATCAACTTGTTTAGCTTTCCTTTAACCGACTCTATATGTCTGTCCCATTTAAAATTTTTATTAAAAAAAACTTTATTAATATTGTAATCCTTTATTTTTATTCGACTTGGAACACTTTAAATCTCTGCAACCGACTAGCCAAGTTGTAGGTTTTACAACGAACGATTAATGTATTCAACTATAAATATGTTAATATGACTTGAATGACACGAATCGGGGTTTTAATTATGCAAGACATTTAAATTCATTTAACTAACACTTGACAATAGGAGGGTCATTGTTGCGGGTGGAAAGGTGTAACCCAGCGACTTGTTGACGAATCAAAATTGTCATATATAAATAATCAAAATTTTACCCACGCCTAGAGCCAAAAAAATGTGCTTACCACGGAGGAAACAAACCACCGTAATAATATTATTTTTAGAACGTATCAATTTAATTCCTTTGAGTAATTCTCCGGAAAGGGAAAATAATGAATTTAAATAGCTATTTAGTTCAAATTAATCTATGGATGATTAGACGACTTTTCTTTACCCCGTATTTTGAAATTTATGAAGATACTCAAATTTAGGTTCTTGGTTTGGATTTTATTTTAACAAAATGGCTATTAAAATGTATTATTTTCGCTTCTCCGGCAAAATAGATGCTCCTTATTGTAATTGAATTATTAAGAAGTGTTTTTTTTTAATAGGTACATCTATTTGAATTTCATTTATGTTTTCGGTATTGAATGAATGCAAATCTTGGAAGTGGAAATTAACCCACTTTCCGACATTTAATAGACTCGTTGACAATGACAATACATTCTACCAATTGGTGGCAATCACGCACATACACAAGGACATAAACGCATTTTTCTGAAATTCGATGACATTACAGCAGTCAATATACGCAAACGGTCTTTACCAATCGGGATTTGGCTCGAATGGTAGAGTTGTCGACTCCAGTTCCTGGGTAGAAAGGTTCAATCCTCAGTTAAAACAAAACAAGTTTTAAAAGACAATTGAAAACAGATGTATTTATTATAGTAAAAAAAACTTCGCTGTTACAGGTAGATTTAAACAAAAAAAAATCTGGATATTTACCAAAATTGTGGATAGTGACCAGATCTAAATGGCCAGGTACATCCCCACCTTCCTCTTCCCCACTACATTCAGGGTTCCGTGATAACTCAACACACCTTTTAAAAGTGTGTTGAATTATCATTAATGAATGGAGTTATTCAGTCACCGTAAAATTCTATGAAACACTCTTCCACATTGAAAAATCTCCTGATAAAAGATACATGACGCCAACGGGACTTGAACTCGTGTCCTTTCGATTTCCGGTCGACAGCTCTGACCACTGAGCTATGGCGGTTTATCTCTTATCCGCGAATTCAATATATACCAGTGTTTCATACAACAATTACTGCTTATTACATTTTTTTCACCTGAAACAACCATGCTGAACTAATTGCTTATGAAATAATTGTTACCCTTTGTGCTATGCATAAAAAATCTTGTCATAAACATTAGTTTACCAAAAAAAATAATAATTAATATTTGACAAGTTCTAGTATTTTTCACCAAAAAATGTAGACAATTTGTCTCGACGCCATCTAGTGAGAGAGTTAGCACTTACAATGCCTTTCTCATATAAAATAAAGTTGGTTGTTTCAGGTGAAAAAAATGTAATAAGCAGTAATTGTTGAATGAAACACTAGTATATATTGAATTATTTCGCTCCTTATTATTTTCCTCTTGCTCCTCTTCCCTCTTTGAGGGATTTACAGCTTGGAATTTTGAGACCTTCTTCTTTTTTCCGCAACAATGGACATGCCATAGTTTCAACGGATTCGAGCAGTCAAAATTCTTGTAAATATTAAAAATATATCGTTTCATCTTTATATGTATGTACAATTAAAACAAAGATGTCTAAAGTTCAGCGGAAGAAGCACACGGTCCTTTCATTGAGAACTTCGCTGTAACCTCTCTTTCTTTATGTTACGTGCGCTGTACATGTTATGAGAAAGAGAGAGAGGGAGGTTACAACGGAGTTATCAGCGGCATGCCTTTAAAAATAATGTTTGGCAATAATAATTCAGACAGGAAAGTAAGTCCATAAGAATATTTTTATCATATCGTTATTATGTAGACCAGCACACGTGATTCGATGGTATCGTGAAGAACTTTCATTTTATTTTTTTAACATGAATACATCGATGTATATATATATTCTGTATAGTTGTAGGTATCGCAGCCAGAGTTGACATACTCACACAGCAGATATATAGCTTGCATACATTATTCGCTTTAAGAAAGAAAATTTCTGTGAAAATCAAAGTTACATAATATTATCATGTTTGCTACGGCCCCCCGCAAAGGTGACCGTAACTAGAACAGTGAACTTTGCGTTATCCTTCTCCACAGCGATAAAAAAACGTAATTATGACTAGTCATAAAAACAACGTAAGGTGGCAAAAAGGTGTCAATGAAGCGCATGCGCGAATTTAGCCGAATTTCAAATCGGCTAAATTCATAAAAATGCAAGACTTAAAACGGGTTGTTTCGGAGAATATGAACAATTCTTCAAATTTCAAAGTTAATTTTCAAGTTCTGTTATTATTTCAGTTATGTCAAGCAACTGGCCCATAATGATATAATAACAGAACTTGAATAGGACTTTCACAGAACCCGTAAATGAACGTTGAAATTTGATGAATTGTTCAAATTCGAACAATAAATCAAATTTCGAGGTTAAAATTCAAATTCCGTGAAATTTCTGTTAATATTTCAACACGGGCCGGTTATTTCACAGAACTCGGATAAAAGCAGAACTTGAATAGGACTCTCAGAGACCTTGATTATTAACTTTGATATTTGATGAATTGTTCAAATGGCGTGAAACAACCCGCCCTTACAGTGACAGACGTGAAGCTAATAAGATCCAAAGGGATAAAAAATGTTGCAGCATTTCAAACAAAACAGTTCTACAAACATACTACAACAAACGAAACAATGCACTTTTTAAGTACCTACCATAATTACCCATACATATGACGGATAGTGTACTATATAATTATTTGATAAACTTATCGGATTAAGCTTTGCACAAAAAATACATAAAATGCACTGAGTTTCAACTTAATTACTACAAGAAATAATTACATATTTATGTAGTGGGAGATGATGCATTTAAGTTCCATTTTTTCGAAATCAAAGTTTGAAGGTTAGGAAATTCCACTGACATAAATACAAATACACATAAATTATTAAAAAAAACCAAAACAAATAGTAATCAAGTATTGTTTTTAAGAGGAAGCTACAAGCCAAAAATGTGTGTATTCTTGGTATACCTTATATCGTAGGTAATAGGCATTAAAATCGCTTGACAAACCGAGTCTAGAAACGTTCGATTTCAAGCACAAAACTGATTTTTATTTATATTGTAAATAATTTTATAAGAAAGCAAAAAGTTAATCAAGTGAAACTGTCACAGATAATCTTAGCTATAATACTGTATTTTTTAAAAGTTGTTTCCTTTATGCGTTCATACATTTCTATTGAAAAAATATTTTTTTTAGTAGTTCGCATTTATATTTTTTATTGAGGAATTTATTTTTTTATTTGTATTCTACTAAAGCGAAGCGATAGGAAAACCTTCCAATTTATCTAAAGTATATTTTTTGGTATTCATAATGTACGCCAATTCATTATAAAGATTAATCAAAATAGTGATTTGGCATTAAGATTCGCCTTAAAAGAGCCTTTGCATGCAGCGGAATTCGACAAGTTTTTTTTTTATTTTTCAGTACTATTATAAATTAACTACGTAAATAAAATTGTTCACTTTGTTTAAAAAACTAATCTGTGTAAAAATAACGTTTGATTCAATGCGACGAACTATATTTTTTGACAACTGTAAAAGCGCAATTCATTTCGAAAGTGCAGCCAAATAAAGAAAAAAATGGTACCTACTTAAATAACAACAATATAATATAAATGAACTGAAATTAAAAACACGTAAATAAACGCACTTTGGTTTGAAAACACATAAAACAATTAATAATTCTATAAGGTTCACTACCTAAATCCAAGTTGAAAATGACTTGGAATAATAAAATAGCACTTAGTTTTGAACAATTTTTTTAACGCAGCGAAACAACTTTTGTTTTAGGAATATGAGTAAGTACTACACGCAGGTACCGATTTATTTATTATTTTTTTGGGCAAGCTAACAATCCACAAACGATTAAAAAAATCAAAATGCGAAAAGTTTTAAAAGAACGCACTTTACTGAGAAAGTTTTCAAATAAAAACTCAGCAAAAACAACTTTTATTTAACGAATCTGAGTAGGTACTGCGTAAGTACCTATATATTTATTATTATTTTCGGTAGTAGCTACCTGTAGAAGAAAAGCGAACAATCAATCCACAACCGACGAAACAAAAATACAAATTTTAAAAAGAACGAATCTTTTCCTTAGGTCAAAACAAGAAACAAAGCTTAACTGCCAAGCGTGGCAACTACGCGACAACCGCGAACTGAGTGAGGGCTCGGATGAAGAAAAGAGCGACCTCCTCGGCGGATCGGTGCTTCATACTCCTCACACCCGAGGAGTTGGACAGAGACGGGTAGATAGAGGGGGGCGTGGATAGAATGGAACGGAATAAATAGCGGTTTTGTTTTAAGGCAGGTTAATCATCGTTCCATAAGTGCGGCCAGGTAGGTGGCGTACCTACCCGTTTACAAGTGATGAAATAGTTACGGAGAATGGCTTTTATTATTTACTATCGCGGACCTTGATTATAATTACAATTTTGAAAATGACAATTAAAATAATTTTCTGTTAAAATATTAGGTAGGTATCTACTTATCGATTGTCTGTATTCTCCACACAAGCAATTCCAATGCTCAAAATTATATTTAAATTCAAAGCAAATACTAACTAAACTAACGCTCAGCACAGACAACCGAAATTATTTTGTCATTGAAGAAGAAGATAATAATACTAATAAATATAAACGAAACATGTAATATAACAAGAAACAGAAAAATAAAAATATAACGGTTACAACTAGGAATCGAACTCAGGATCTCTTGTCTTACCGGAACAGGCGTCTTAACCACTCCACCATTGATGGGTAAAACTTCCAAAATAAGTTAAAAGAAAAAAAAGTTGTTCCTGAAATTATTAAGTTTTATAATATATACGAGCACCTAAAGAGTGGATTCAATGGCTCTATCGAACCTTTAATGTTGGAATAGGTGGTCAAAAATGAATAAAAAATGTACACCGTGAATTTAATCGGATATTCGTGACATAGTCTAGTATTCACATTAAAAGAAAAAAAACTGCGGTAGAGTGTAATTAAAATTAAAGTGGCCTAGTCGTTGTTCTGTGATTATCTCTTCTTCAAGGTCACCATCTATTTGCAAGTGGATCTCGATAGTAATATCAGTTCAACAGATTTTATTTATCTGAAAAAAAAGCAAAAATCCAAAAAAAAAATACTACAATTTTATTCTCTTTCACCCTGGCAGATTAGACTTCCAGAAGAAACCCTTCAAAAGTAAATAGTGCCTTTGCAAAAGATGGGTTGGCTTTTTACCTACGCAACCGTACCAACAGGTAAGTCGGTCATGCTATTTTTATTTTATTTCATTGCTCTATGCAAGGTATCTGATAGTATTAATACTCCAGCGTCTGGACGATGTGTTTGGTCAAATCAAAGTCAAGTCAAATCAATATTGATCTAGGCCCTGTGATTGGTCAAATTCAAATTGTGTTTAAATAAGACTTTAAAGATTAAGACACGATTTCATATTGAAATAGAATCGCCACATGTAATACGATATTTCTTCAAAAATGTCGTTTCTGCTCATACAATTTTTGGATAATATCGAAGAAAATGTGTTTTAGAAAGTTCACGATCCATTGGATTAATTACATTACAGTGAAAATTATCCACAATTACGTGATTACGTTTGACGTTTGACGAAAAAAGCACGCGTTCATTCAACATGGCCGATACGCACCGCGTCAATAAATAGCCGACAGAGCGCTCCTCTGGCGGTGAAAGAACGAACCAAGGGGCTGGCGCGAATATTTAAATATGCAAAATAAAAAGATTTCTTCTGGAAGTTTATTTAAACTTTGCAATGGCATCTATAATATTATTATGAGATCGTCTGGACGGTCTGGGCCCTCTGATTGGTCGAATTCAAATAATTTGTTTTGGTTAAATTCCGCTAACTTGAAAATTAAGACCCAATTTCATACTAAAATAGGATCACCAGATTTCTTCAAAAACATCGTTTCTGCTCATATAATTTTTGGATAATATCGAAGAAAATATGTTTTAGAAAGTTCACAATCCATTGGATTAATTACGTCACAGTAAAAATTATCCACATTTACATTTTATATATTTGAAGAATCAAACATTCCAAGGTTCCTTAAAAGTGTCAATCCCTCCTTTACCGGCCGCTGGGGTAGTTTCTCTATTGGCCGACAGAGCGCATAAGAGCGATATACAAATACGTACAACTTCATTTATTCAAACAACGGTAATTATTTACGTGAAACTACCGTTTTAATACGCATTTACAAATAAAACAAACATTTGATTCAACTTAATGACAATAAACAACAACTCTTTGCATGTACGATTTTGAAAAATATTGATATTTAATATTATTTACGTAAATAATAATTTCGCATTATTTTGACAGAACACCGATATGATATACGCGAAAGTATAGGCACTGCCAACCCAATAAAATAACATGAAAGACAATCGGAAGATAGAAACGCTTCGTTGATTGTAAAATTAGCCAACAAATCTCTAATCTGACATATACTTATATGTATAATAAAACAATCATTTTGCCAGGTATAAATATTTATATAATATATATTAAGGTATTATTCGGAAACGCTGGACAAGGATAATACGAAATATTTTTAAGTAAAACCTTCAGATTTACCTTAATTAATATAGAAGGAATCTGAATGCATTCGGGAATTTTTGAATTTTAGCATTTTAATTTACGTAAAATTAAAATTTGCTTTCGTTGTATTGGATGACAGCCGGAATAATTTCTATTGATGACATTTTCTTTTTTTGGTATTCCTGATATGAGTGTCTAGAATTTTTACCATAATTTACTCTATGCAAATATTATTTTGGTATTTTGGTTTCTTTTACAAGTAAGGAAATATTTAAAAAAAGGTTATTATAGGTTAGGATAGGTTAGGTTGGGTTATGCTAGGTTAGGTTAGATTAGGTTGGATTAGTATAGTTCAAGTTAGTTTATAGGTAAGGTTAGATTAAGGGCCCGCTTTCCGCGTAAAGAATTTAGATTTGGGCAACACCCACAAAATAAACAATATTTAGTGTTAAAAGAATCCGACAGAGGTGTCTGAATTCGTATTAGGAATAATTTTGGGGATTATTTAATAATTTAAATAACGAAATTAAATTACCGACATCTATTGCAATTTTAGAAAAACAGACCCATTTTTAGTTAGCACCAAGCAAATCACACTGGCGTGAACTTCGCCCGCTCCAAAAAGTCGCTTCATACCGTTTACACAGTATGTTTTTAACAGAAATTGTTTGTCTCTGTTTTTTGTACGTTAATGGAACCGAGCTGAAAGGGAGAGCTTTATTTTGCGAGTATGTCAACGATTTGTACAAATATTAGTGCGGTATCTAGTATATTATTACTCTAAGGAACGAAGTCGAAATGAAGATGGTTCTCAAAATATGGGTTTTATTACGGATTTAATTAATTAATTTTTTTTTTTATTTTTACAAAAAACATTTACGAAAGTTATTTGTATAGGTATACAAATTACTTTACTTTACTAAAATACTATTATCACTTTTATAAAAGTAATTTATAACTTTTATAAAATCAATAAATATATTTTTACATCAATAAGGTTTTTCTTATATGGTTATCTTTATAGGGTGTCCGGGGGTAAAGTGCTCAAACTTCAGGAGGTTATTCTAAATGCTAGAAGAAGTAAAAAAGAAATGGAAATTATTCTAATTTCCAAATTTTTTCCACAAAAATTTATTTTCCGTAGAAGAAATTGTTTTTTTTCTGTACAAAAAATTAAACTTTTTTACTCGAAAACTATCTTAAAACGTTGGAATTCCAAAAAAAGTTTTTTTTCTTTTTTACTTGTACTATCAATTAGAATCACCTCCCGAAGTTTGTGCACTTTACCCCCGACATCTTGTATAATATGCGCAATATAATATTTATACACGTGTAATATCTACTTTTGTACATTTATATAAATTATATACACGTTTACATTTTTATGCTCATCAAATTTATTATATTATAAAGATAGATAGAAAGATCCTTAGTGCTTCCTGAGGACTTACAAATCAGAAGACTTTTTTGTAATTATTTATTTATTCATTCAAACAATTCAATAATTATAAAGAGTAATAAAACATGTAAGCAACATAAAATTACATTCTAAAATGTGAAAGGGGCTCTATTTATTTACATTTTTATGAAATTACTACTTTTAATAGTTTAAGCTTTCAGTGAACTTTCAATTTTATTTTTAACTTCTCTAAATATTATTTGTTTAAATTGTCAAATATAATTTAATCACAAACACAAGATTCACTCAAAATGAAAGATTGGTGGTTCTGAAATGTTCCCATAAATACGGTGAAAGAACCCTAAACTATAAACTTATTACCCTAAACATGCTTCGAGCGAAATGCAGATCTGGAAACCTTATCGTCAATCTGAGCAAAACATACCATGAACGTCAATATAGCAACAGCCTTTGTTCTGCTGCAGTTTCATTAAATGCCGAGAGATCCGTTTACAGTCTCCAAAAAGCAATACTGGGGCACAACCCTAGAAGCAAAGCTAAATGATTGGAATACAGAAAGATAAAAACACACCATTGTCAAAAATATCTTGGCCGTAAATGATTAAATAAAATTAGATTTATTCAGGAAGGCAAGCTATCGATCAAATGATTTGCGAATTCGGAAAAACCGTTATTATTGAGGTTTTATTGATGTTTTGTTTCTCCCGATTTATTCGTATAACCCATTAGTCTACATAATTATCTAGCGGTTTTCCATTACTTGTGCACTTATGTTAATGTATTTTATGACCGTCTTTGTGTTGCTTATATTTGTATCATGTTGTCTCCCTCTATATTTTGTTATATATATGCACACATTATGTACTTCTTGTTTAGTATTAATTTGTACCCTAATGATACTTAAGTAAAGCGAAACCGGTCGGTTCTTAAATTAATAAATATCGTGGTTTTAAAACAAAAAAGTATTTTATTTTATTAAATTATATTCCCCACAGTTTCAGAACTTTCAATAGCTTCTTTCGCTCGCATGTTCATTATTATTCTGGATTCCACGTTCGAGTATTGTTATTTGAAACAGATGGCCCGTATATTATTATTACATATTATATTATATTTCGGACATCGTTGCATTGTGAATCATTAGAGCAGATCTTAGAGTAATATTACTCTAAGGAGCAGAATTAATAAGAACTTGCCCTGTAATTTCTAATGTTTTGGAATTAGTTTTATTTCCCAAAGTACGTATTCTGAAAAATATAAAATAATAATTTTTATAACTTTTTACTACACAATACATAAATAAAAATAATTATTATTTTTTATAATAAATTATCGTTTATCGTATTCTGAAAAAAATAAAATAATAATTTTTATAACTTTTTACTACACAATACATAAATAAAAATATGAATTACAAATGTTTATAATAAATATAAGCTTGTAAATCAAATATTGTACTTTTTTCTTCTCACCTATCAAGCGTTGAACCCTTTGGAGATATATTGTTTTCTTTGGAATACGAGATGTCTTTCGCTTATTTCCCATCTTTGAAAAAACAATATTTATGAACTGATATACGCTTAAAATTATCTATAAATAGGCAATAGATTTATCTCCCACTTTTGGGGTCTATTGAGTAGCATTAAAAGAAGCATTGTGATTTTTTTCATACATATACATAACTTGTAAAATAACAGAAATAAACGTGTTAATAATATTTTTAGGAGCATACTTTGCGATTTATTTGGAAAGCCAAAACTCTGTGCGCGGTATATTTATTTCTATTCTCACTAAAATTGTCAATGGATCTATTCTAAATGATAATGACCTTTTTGTTTGTAATATATTTCTTTGTGCATATTCCAATAATAATAAAACAAATCTTCAATAAAAATCAAACTCGATATTTTTATTTTAAATATTAATTTTAAAAGAAAGTAAACATTATCGGGTAATGAAAATAACATATTTTTTACAAAAAGGATTGTTTCTGATTCATCCATCATACATCATGGGGGACATTTTTGTTGAAATTATTTCATAGTTGAGCTGCATGCTTCACACACAATTACTCGTTATTCATAATATTATCATACGACAACACGCGTTACAATATAATATTATTTAATATTCTGGTGGATTTACGAAGTGAATAATGAAATTCTAGATACCATGCCATCGTTATAATATGCCTACCTACGCGGGTACAAAGTTATACGGAACCGATCGTAATGGGTGCACACACTGCACATCACACCACGCTATGGCCACTAATAATACAATACGGTAGTTTGGTTTCCCTATTAGAAAATTCACATAAATAATAACATTTTAGTGAATGACTTTTGCATGGAGCTAATAAAAAAATTCTACATTAGATAAATTTTAAATTAAATATCCCGCTAGAATTAAAGCTACTAAATTCGGTAGTGCC
This sequence comes from Hesperophylax magnus, assembly GCA_026573805.1. Classification (NCBI taxonomy): domain Eukaryota; kingdom Metazoa; phylum Arthropoda; class Insecta; order Trichoptera; family Limnephilidae; genus Hesperophylax; species Hesperophylax magnus. Next base: position 911,461 of record JAIUSX010000184.1, on the reverse strand, counting down.
TCTCTCTGTAACCTCGGTTGAATGAACTCTAGAATTTTTGCTTTGAATTTATATAAAATGAATTTTCAAAATTGCGTTTGTTTGGAGATAAAGTACCTACCTATAATATTATACTTTAAGGCGATGCACTACGTCGTGTAATATTTTAAATCGAGCCGCTATCAATAACACCCCTTACGTAGATGGCGATAAGGTTTAAATTCCCACGTAACACCATCCGCCTGTTTTGATTAATGCTAACTAACTTAATTTGCCACATTATACAATAAAATTATAACCGAAAATGGGTTCGTAAGTAGGAGATTTTAAATCAGTTTTCATAGGCCTTATGGCCTATGAAAACTGATTAATTTATTAAACGGATTAATTAATGTATAAACACTAATTTTTTCTGGGCTTATAAAAAGACTTATCTAAAAAATACTCGATTATTTTAAAGGCCAAGATATATTCTACTTGCAGAATTTAATTAAAGCATCTGAAACATTTCTAGGCGAACAAATTTTCAAACCAAAAACACATGATTTTGCATTACTACGTAGTGCATCGCCTTAAGCATAAAATTTGAATTGCCGTTTTCAAAATTAGAACTGATATTTGGGAATCAATTGATGAATTTATTATATTTAGATGAAACACGAAACGAAACATTTGGATCCATTTTTTTACCTCTGATTAGTCCTATTTGACCTCCAATGATCACAATGCCTTTGAATCCAGTCCCCCCCAAGCACTGCTGCTCGCGTGATACTAGTGGAACACGTTTAGACGAGATGTTAGAACGCATGATTATGATTATCACGTGATTTTCAAGGGTCTGCGCAAGCTCATGAATAATTATTATCTAAATTATCTAAAAATATATACAAAGGTAGACGTAGAGTAAACGATTTAATTTAAAATATTAAACTCCAAATTCGACTCTCTCGAACTCCAGAGAATCGTAAATTTAAGCACACACACAAGAACAGCCCGACTAAATTCGCATTTCTACTACAAGCAGGTTGTAAATAAAATTGTTGTCTGATAAACCTTGATGTATAACTAAATGCTAATAAGCTACATTGCTCGTTACCCGATAGAGCGGTTTTATATTTAGGAAACCTAGTACTTGGGTCATCGTTTCTCAACCTTTTTAGAGTCGCGATCATCTAAAATAAAAAATAAAATTTACGACCGCTTCACTACATATTTTATCAAAGTTTTTACACTTTCAACGTAAAAATGTGGTGAATGTGAAAGACTCGCATCCAAATCGCTGAAAAATGTTTGCCTCAAGATTATATATTTGTCTATTCTTGAATACACATTTTACAAATGATTACAGTGGTTTATATTGTAGTACAGAGAAAAAAGGTATAAAAAATATAGAACATAGGTTGATATAGGTAAAACTGTGTGTTGGTGATATTGTATGTTACGTGAACACCTCACTAGGAGAACCTGTGCTGAGGTGTTAACGTGTTTGTGATTAAGTGTGACAGGTATTTATGTGTTGTAGTAGAAAGTTATTTTTTTTTAATATTTTATATTATATTTATATATTTTTTTACATTAGCGCCACGAACTGGGGAAAAAAATCCTCAGGGCCTGTCATCTTTGGGGATGCTGTGTGGAAGGGTATTTTCGGTGAAAGGAAGGAGGGGAAGTTCTGGTAAATAAAAATATATGAGGGGTGGTTAGGAGTCTGGCGTCACAGTGTCCAGGAGTGAAAAAACTTCGAATCTATCCCTCCCACTGCGATGGTTTGAGAGTCCGGCTGGAGAGGTCTGGAGAGGTCAAATGGTCTCCCTCAACCAGTCTCTCCCGATCCCGCCCCCCACGCAGTAGGTGAGAAAACGCATTCGCCGCCAAGACCAAGACAAACCTCATCCCCATGAATCCGAGCACCCTGCTATGTGGTATCAAACCACGCGGGGTGACTTGTGGCAGGGATGTTGGATATGTTTTGAGCTGCACGGCGTATGTGAATACCGAAGATTAGTGACGAATACTTTGAAAACGTTGATCCCATTTGCCACTTCTTACTAAGCACTTACTTTCGTGGTGCTTCTCGTCCATTTCTGACCGGTCGGTGGCCGATTTGGCATCGCGTTTGGGTCCCACCCAGGCGTAGTGTATTCGATTCCTCGACTGGCTAAGTCCTCCATCACAACACAATCAACATTTTCCACTTACTGTGGTGGTAGTAGGAGATTTTCAAATATAGTACATTTACAAATATTTACGAATAACCTGACCATATTTGAAAATCTCCTACTGCCACCACAGTAAGCGTAAAATGTTGCTTGTGTTGTGATGGAGGATTTAGCCAGCCGACGAATTGAACACACTACGCCTGAGTGGGACCCAAGCGCGATGTCAACTCGGCCACCAATTTGGTTTTAAATCTCCTGCACCTTCGCCATACATTGATTGGCATCCTTTTTCTTATTAATACTTCTATTTTATTTTTATCTAGCTGACGTGTACCCGGCGTTGCACGACTTTTATCTACCTTCTATAAATATAATATGCATGTATTATATACATAAACCTTCCGGAAGAAATTCACTAACTGATAATGAAAACCCTATCAAAATACGTTGCGTAGTTTAGAAGAACTAAGCGCACAGACTTTGTTTTACACTATTTAATTAAATATTAAAGATTTTCAAAATCATTTCCCAAGTTGTACTACCTATATGTAAAAGTATAAACAAATAAATAAAGAATCCCTTTCTTAGTCTTTTCAATTATAGGTATCTACTGCTGATTATCATTTCTAATATCTCAATTCCACGCACTGTCGTAGAAATAAAAACTTCAGTCATTTCTATTCCGGGAACATAAAATAAATAAGTCTGTACAGGATAAAGTAAATATTTGCTACCGAGCAAATCTAATGAGCTGTGCACACATTTTATTATAAAATCATTTATTTACATGAAAATAAGCAAAATTCGCACTTTCCCGCTGACAGCCGAAGCCATTCCAGCGTAGTCATAAGATCGGCGATTTTGGATCTGGAGGTTAAGTGGAAGCTATAAGCCAAAAATGTGTATATTCTTGGTATAAGTTATATTGTAGGTAATAGGCATTAAAATCGCTTGACAAACAGAGTCTAGAAACGTTAGATTTCAAGCACAAAATTGGTTTTTATTTATTTTGTAAATAATTTTATAAGAGAGCAAAAAAGTTAATCAAGTGAAACTGTCACAGATAATCTTAGCTATAATACTGTATTTTTAAAAAGTTGTTTCATTTATGCGTTCATATTGAAAAAATATTTTTTTTAGTAGTTTACATTTATATTTTTTATTGAGTAATTTATTTTTTTATTTGTATTCTACTAAAGCGAAGCGATAGAAAAACCTTTAATTTATCTAAAGCATATTTTTGGTATTCATAATGTACGCCGATTCGTTATAAAGATAAATCAAAATAATGATTTAGAATTAAGCTTCGCCTTAAAAGTTCAATTAGTGATGTTGCCTCTTCGATTGCCTCCATGGTCAAGGGGAAAGACTCTCAACCACGAATCCATAGGTCGCGGGTTCAATTTTAGACATTACATCTGTGTTGTTTCACAATTAATTAATTAAAAATAATGCACTCTATATTTGCGTCACGTTCCAGAGTGGAAGATACTCTCAGTATCGCCCTGTGTAAAAGACAACCATTCAGAATTAAAACGTAGCTTGAAATGACTTTAACTGTGTTTTGTGACACATTTTCACTTCTTATTCTCCCCTCCACTACGTTCAGCCTTACAACATACCCCAATCAGTGATTCCATAGTCTCAATGGCTCCAGATGGTTGGCAGCAGTTAGGATTCTTATGGGGTATTTACATAAAAAATTGGTACCTAATTAATGGATATACTTATATAGAAAGTGGCGTAACTACAACAGGATTGCATTCTTAGAATTGTGTGTATTGATGCATATTAGGTATACAATTCCGACAGTGATATCCTTGAGAAAAGTCACTTAAGCTGCAAAAAGGGGACAACAAGCGTTGTGAATTTTAGAAAGGTTTTTACAATGTGTTATTTTTTCATTAGTTAGGAAAAATTCGCTACAATACAAATAAATACTGCATATCACTGTCGAAATTAAATTATAGGTCAAGGTTACAGAATACAGAGGATAAAAAGATTAAAAATAATAAGTAATAAGTAATTAAAATTTTAAAAAAATATTTCGTTTTGTATGAACAGCATAAAAAACGTATAATTTATTTTTTGCAAGTATTCGTCGAAACTTTAATATCCTCGTTAAACAGAATTGAATAAAAAGGTCACAAGTAGAAGGTAAGTACTATCGACCATTAGAACTTTGCCCTCACTCACATCGGAAGGCACATTATCATCATTCATAAAAACCTGTCAGCCGACTTGACAGCAGAACTGTCAATAATCGGCTAGAATGGTAACCGCAATGGTAGGTAGGGGTCGCGCAGTTATTAGAGTTGACCCAAATAAGATCGAATGCTGAAGAAATGAGATGCCTGAGGCTTATGTGTGGTAAAACCATGTACGATCGTGTCAGATATGTGGAGATTCAAGGATGCAAATAATAGAAGCGTAATGAGTAAAATTAAGAAAGGGGAAAGCAGTGTAAGGAGAATACATGAAAACGTTAGGAAAGGAGAGGTGGGAGAAAGACATGATGGCACGATCAAGTGTATTAGATACTTGAGTCGGACCATGTCAAGAATCAGAATAAGACAAGGAATGTGTGCCAAGACCACAGACATAGGAATTAATAGACGAGAAGATAATGGCGAGGGGTAAAATCAACTGTTGAAGAACGAAGGGAGTGAAGCTGACTGTGATTGGTCAATAAATCAATCTGACAGTAAATAGGCATCTCGCATTATAATATCACCATTTACTTCTTAAAAGTAAAATCTGCTTTTGAATGAATAGACATTTTTACATGGGAGCGCAAATTACTCGCCACGTTATGAACAAATTTGCGAAGTCTAAATTCGGTTCTATTTTCAGAGTCGAATATTTCGTTTAAGTATTTAGTTAAGACACTTTAATAAATGTTCATAATTTATTTCCCAGCAACCAACCAGCTTTGTGTTTCGCGTCCAGACATGTTTCTACAACTGATCCATATTATACGATGTGAATATGCTTAAAATAAAGTAAAATAATGCTTATATATGGAATGTAATACGACAATTGGGTTTATTCTCTTTTTCACATCTATTTTTACAAGTTTTCATAGCACAAGTCAACATTCTGCCGTGTTATTTCGTAAAATGAACCGATGATGCCTCGACCATAGTTCGCACAAGAATGATGACGTCACGTTTTCAAATTTCACTTGAGGCCATACGCGAGCATAGCCGGCTCCAATGGAACCGGTATGGGGAGTGGGGATAATACGCTTTTAATCACTTAGGGCAGGTCTACTAATATTCATATGTCTATGGCCAAGACCGATTGGCGTTCCGTCCTCTCTGCATACCCCTGCGGAGAAACGGCCTGATGGTTAGTTAGTTAGTTTAGAACAAAGCAACACATTTAGGATGTGTATTGATGACTTTTGCGAAACGTCACCGAGAAGCAGTATTTTGTCTTGCTTACGCCTACTCATTGTTACTAGTAGTTCTGTATTCTAAAAAATACATTAAAGTTCGTTGTAGGATACGACCCCATTCACCACAAATCAGATCAAATTTTGAAAATGAATTAAAATAATTTTCGGTCGAATATTAAATTGTATTTAGGTACTTTATTTATCGCTTGTTTGAATTTTCAAAACAAACGCATCCAATTTGTAAAATGATGGCGCTTTAATTAAAAGCAAAAGTTGTATTAAAAGAGTATATTGAACCGGAGTTACAAACAGAATCACAACCGATGTAAGAATTCAATTTTTTTAAAGGACATGAGAAGCATCAGAAAAAACCACTCTAAAAGCTTTGGGATCAAAATTCAAGAATATTATTTTTCACAATGTATTTGGAATAATAAATAATATTGAATTTGTATGACAAGTGTATTTATGCGAAGTGTTTTTTTTTTATTTAAAATTGCGTCAATCGCATCGTACGATCAACTCCGCAAGTACGCACGTAATTCTAAGCACAGTGACGCCAACATCGATTGGCGGGATATGATACTTGTCTGGTGGGATTCAATTTCAAATTAAAGGATTCGTAGTAGGATTTTGTGGATTTAGAAACAAGAGGCTTATAAGAAACGAGTAAATAAGAAGTTTTTTGGATGACGGCAGCCACAAAAAAAGGGAATTAATTGAGTATAATATTGGTAATTCTGAACCCCAGGACAGGATTTTTTGTCAGAAGAAATAATATTTGCGCTTTGCAATAAAATCCAAATGAATGGAATATTTCTGAACGTATCCAAAAACTAAAAACTGTATTTGAAAGGTTATGAAATGCGCTTTCAAATTTTATTATTAGAAACTTACCGCTCGACTACAGAGGCTCTGTAAAGCTCTCGACTAGCAATTTATTAATTACAAATATTTTATTTGCGGCACGTTCCAAGTGGAAGGTACTCTCATTATTTCCTGGTAAACTACCACCATTCAGAATTGAAACATTGCTTGAAATGGCTTTAGCCGTGTTTGGTGACAAGATCTGAATAGCCAGGTACTTCCTATACCACCTTCCTATTCCCCTCCCCATTACCTTCAGCCTCACAACATACCCCAATTGTGGAAGCCATAGTCTCACTGGCTCCAGATGGTTGGGAGCAGTTGGGACTATAATAAAATCGTAATTTTACTATGATACATAATAAATGCTCTTAATAATATTTTGCTAAATAATATAGCGTCGTTTTCGTGAAAATTCACCTCTTCTCTATCTTCTTCCCCTTTCCACTACCTTTAACTTCACAACATACCCCAATTGGGGATGCCATAGTCTCACTGGCTCCAGATGGTTTGGAGCAGTTGGGACTCGTGCGGTATTCAAATAATTTATTTAAAAAAATGATCTACGGATAAAAACGTAGAAAAAGACTTGTGCAATGCACATAAAATAATAATGAATAGGGTATGGGTAAAAAAAACCTTCGAGGAATAATAATATTACCTTCAAAGGTAAAGCAGACGCAAGTATAAAAGTATGTTTTTGTCCACCTTTGTAAAATCACCCAAAACCTTCGACATTCCCTTGTACTTTAAAAAATATAGTTTTCAAATAATACAACTGGATAACAAGTCTCTTTAATTTTCCATTTATTTCCATTGAAGAGTAAGGCACGAGAATAACATTATTTTCATATAAACTTCCACAATATGTTTTGTCATCGATACTACTAATATAAATAAATTTAAAGCTCGGGTATATTCTTATTTGGAGAGAAGAAAGGATTAAATTATTTTTAATTTACTACAACTCAATTACTGACTTATTGTGAAATATAATATGAACACATCTGCAGAATGCTGCTTTTTCATTAAATAATAATGTCCACAGATGTGAAGACATATTGTGTTCTCGTAATGAAGTCTATTACATATGTACACTGAAGGTTGAAGTTGCCAAACCATTGAAAAAGGATTATTACTTGCTTAACGGAGGTCATATTGTTTTATGTTATAGGTGACATGATCGTACACAAAATTATCGTATACAAAATGATCGTAACTCTCAAATGACCGTAAGCAAAATAATTGTAGGCAAATAATAGTGGCCGTGTGTCAAGTTAAAGTAAAAATAATTGATATAATAACGTGTAATTAATGAGATAATTCACTGCTTACTGAACAATACATTTTTATACTTGACGTTATCATATAAAATGCTGGTTTGACAGAAGTTATATTACGAAAATCTATATAACAGTTCACAATAAATAAATAAATCGGGTTGAGTCGTACTAGCTCGTCTAGATACTTGGAACAACTGGCACAAGTATGAATAAATATCTAGTCCAAATACCTGTTCCCTAGTATTTCGCACTTGTACCTACTTTACAAGTAATGGTATGATGGAATTATATAAAGGAATTATTGTATGGGGTATTGCTCACTCAATGCTGGATTCTCCACAATATTTTTTCGAATCAATGGGAGGAGGGGGGATTTGTGTGAATGGTAATTCCCCACGAAAATTTCCGATGCATGATTCGATTCCCCACAATAATATTTCGAATCCATGGGGGGTGGGGGTTTTTAGAGAATTCCCTGTCGAAAAATTCCCCACATTTTTTCCAATTCCCCACCAACCCGCGGGTTGGCCACCCTCGATACTAACAATCTAATTTTGATTAATTTATTCAATAAAAGAAAGATTGGAGTTGTTTTCTTCAGCATTGCGATTATTTTTTTTTAATTTACGATCAAATGATAATTACGATCTTTTTACATGCAATCTTATGCATCAGATCCTTTTGCTTATAATTGTTTTACATGTAATCTTATGCATCAAATCTTTTTGCTTACGATCTTTTTACATGCAATCTTATGCATCAGATCCTTTTGCTTATAATTGTTTTACATGTAATCTTATGCATCACATCCTTTTGCTTACGATCTTTTTACATGCAATCTTATGCATCAGATCCTTTTGCTTATAATTTTATTGTTTTACATGTAATCTTATGCATCACATCCTTTTGCTTACGATCTTTTTACATGCAATCTTATGCATCAGATCCTTTTGCTTACGATATTTTTACATGCAATCTTACGTATCAGATCCTTTTGCTTACGATCTTTTTACATGCAATCTTATGCATCAGATCCTTTTGCTTATAATTGTTTCACATGTAATCTTATGCATCACATCCTTTTGCTTACGATCTTTTTACATGCAATCTTATGCATCAGATCCTTTTGCTTACGATCTTTTTACATGCAATCTTATGCATAAGAACCTTTTGCTTACGATCTTTTTACATGCAATCTTATGCATAAGAACCTTTTGCTTGCGATCTTTTTACATGCAATCTTATGCATAAGAACCTTTTGCTTACAATCTTTTTACATGCAATCTTATGCATAAGAACCTTTTGCTTACGATCTTTTTACATGCAATCTTATGCATAAGAACCTTTTGCTTACGATCTTTTTACATGCAATCTTATGCATAAGAACCTTTTGCTTACGATCATTTGATTAGAATCAAAACGTTTGTTACCTCTTTATGTATTTACGGACTCTATTTATTCTAGAATCAATGGAAGAAATAATATCATATTTTATAATATGCACTATGCCATTATGTACAGGTTATAAGTATAAAGTGTATGTCAATGTTTTCTTTATTCCGTTGTCAGATTGTCGCACACAATTTCGAACCTTTGATCGTTGACCTACTTGGGTAATCGCCACAAGCAAAAAAATAGACGAGCGGTGTGGAAAGTCGTTCAAAATCGTCGGAAGATAAAGGTTAGGTGGACGATCGCTATAAATCTAGCCCAGAAAGAAACATGGAAATAAAAATTGACATCTTGGGCCCAGAGGACACCAGAGACCTCTAATACAGAATCTAAATAATAAAATTACAGAGCAGCCGGAACGAGGAAAGTCGGCGTCAAGGGCAGCAATAATTAGAAAAATCACAATAATTAGAAACAACTACAGAAGGAGGTAGCGCAACATGGCATAATATCAAAAAAATAAATCACGATAATGCTTTAGGAAGTGAAAATCTCAAAACATATCCAAATAATGCAAAGCGTATATATCTTCTTCGTATGGTGGGAGAGAGTTGTTGGAGGTCACAGTAGGATTCAGCCAATCGACGGCATAGTGAGTTACTTCAGCACTGATGTGCCTCTTCGTGATGAGGCCATAACTTTAAGAATTTTTGGAAAATACCGAACAGGACCGAAGATATACTCGTAAGCTGTCAAAATGGTGATATTATATTGTACGATGTACGATAAGCTTGTGGCGTCAGCACCGCAGCACTGCCATTCGAATTGTGAATCGTGTGACGTAATGAAACACGATAGTTTTACCCAAGTTCACTTTGAAAGCTCGTAACGAAGACATTTTTGGAGATATCGAAAAACTTATTTTACTGTCGTTGTTAAATCTTTAAATACAGGTTGTCCGGGGGTAAATATCACAAACTTTGGGAGGTGATTCTACATGATGGTAGAAGTAAAAGAGATTAATAACATTCTTTCGAAATTCCATTTTTTTTCATGCAAAAATATTCTTCCGTAGAAGAAAACATCTTTCACACCAATAATTCGAATGTTGTACGTAAAAAATACCTTCAATGGTTGATAAAAAAAAATTGTCTTTCTTTTTAACTTGTCACTTTCCGAAGTTTGTGGATCTTATTCCCGGACAACTGTATAATGCGTATTCATCTAAAAACGACATCACTACATATGCACAGCGACTGTAACCACACGAGATGCGGTTTGGCTAGGACCAGGTCTTCCGAGTGCGAGAGAACCTTGCCAGTTTTACAGTTTTGTGCGGGATACATAAAAAAAACTTGTTTTTTACTTTCAAGATCAGCCACAGCATTCGCCAATGACTCTTCGGTAGTTTTGGGACTAAACAAAACATCTAGTTCAGTCCAAACGGGTTTCCTGGATGTGAGACAATTGGTCATTAACCATCTTTGCAACTAATTTTCAATTTTCCATCAGAATCTTTCTACGCCCTTCAGAAGTAGCGCCCGGTGCAAGCTCCCGGTTGTCTCCACCTTGTTCCGGCCCCGTCCAAACTTTTTTTGTTCATACGATTTATTTTCAATGACGTTCATAGTTCAAAGACTCGCGGCGTGTCTCAAGAAGGAACTATTTTGTCAAAGTAAACATACATAATTTATTATGTGCGCATTTCAAAGAAGGTAGCAGCATTCCTCATCGGTGTCATTATATAATACATAATCATTTTAGAAATACGATTTGTAAGGATGTTTTACGCAGCACACAATTTTCATTTCATGTGTCATTTATCTCTAAATAGTATAAAATAAAGTCGCTATCCGTTTGAGCGCTTAGTTCTTCTAAGCTACGCAACGGATTTTGATAGGGTTTTCACTGTCATTTAGAGAAAATCTTCCGGAAGGTTTATATATATAATACATGCATGTGATATTTATAAAAGGTAGAGAAAAGTCGAGCATCGCCGAGTATACATTAGCTAGTTTATTTATAAAATGGAAAATAATAATAATTGCAAGAAACACGCAAGTCTGACTTAAAAATTTCACGGAATTAAGAAATGATTTTTTGTAAACATCATCAACATTAACTGACAACAAGATAACAAATAAATCGTAGTCCACCTGAGTTATGACCCCTGGCAGTGCAGATGTACCGAACGAAAAATTTATATTACCTGAATGAACCACATTTCCATCAAACCCTACCGGTTTCGGAACAATTGTTCCTTCCTCTGGGAAAAATATACTAACATAACATTGCAAAATACAAGGAGAAAAATGAGTAATGCTGATTTATTAAAAATCTCTTAAAATTATTGGTAATCCTGTTAATAACGGGACTGCAAGCCGCTTCCTGATAAAGTGTTCAAAATAATATCGGAACGCGTGTTCATCCACCTGCTTTTGTCTTAATAAAATATCATGACAAAATGTAAAAATGTTATGCTACGTATGAACACGTGTTCGGACATCGTGACAAAACATTGGTATTTAACTTAAAGTTTATCAGGATACCCATCAATTCATTGGTTATTGGCATACAATCCCGTTTTTAACAGGAATACAAAAAAATTGGATGAAATTGTTAATATTTTATAAATAAGCAATATTTTTTTTATCAGACAGTTTTCTCCGTGTAAGTGAACATATTTTATTAAGATTAGAGAAAGTTACAAGCAAAAAATGTGTATATTCTTGGTATGCCTTATATTGCCACGAATGTAGGTAATAGGCATTAAAATCGCTTTCAAACGGAGTCTACAAACGTACTACGATTCCAAGCACAAAAGTGGTTTTTATTTGTTGTGTAAAAAAATTTATAAGTAGCAAAAAAGTTAATCAAGTGAAACTGCCACAGCCAATCTGAGCTATAATACTGTATTTTTTAAAAGTTGTTTCCTTTAGGCCAGAGGTTCCCAAAGTCTATACCCCCAGGGGTCGATATCGGCTTGCTGGGGGTCTATATCAGCGAGAAAAAAATTTGGGGGTCCACCAGATTCAAATGGGGGTACATACAAGCAGACCCCCATTTACCTCAAGTCAACATTTAGGAGTTCCGTAAATGACACAATAGTCCTAACACAAATATAATAGATTGAGAAATTACTTATTTGATATTTTTATATTTCGTAAAGTTGTTAATTGAGGTATATAAATAGAATCTACGTTCCTTTTCAGAATTAATATATTCAAGCAAAACATTGCACATTGGAAGCCGCGAATTTTCCTAGTTCCCCCAACTTGTTTATGAAAAACGTCCAGGGTAATAATGACGTTCAACATTTAAATGCACTTCACACAGACTTCAAAACTAAGTTTGAGGACATTTTGACTATGGAAATGGAACGTTGAAGAATCGGATATCATGTGACAAGAAGAACTGACCGGAATAAGCACTGACAAAGAACTTAAGGGGCAGTTCTGTAGGGCCAGCTACAGAAAGAAATTCCCGTTGCTTATCCTGCTTCATTTTCATTTGGTGTAATACCTCAAAAGGGCGCCCCTGTCTGCACATTGTAAAGACAGAGGAACTATACCGCCACCCGGTTGTTGGACAGGCAAGGGAAGGGAATCCTTTTACGAAAAAAATAAACGATTATCACATGGGACGTTAATAGTTTTAGGAAAATTCAATATTCGACAGGCAGGGGGTCTACGGAAAAATTTTTTTTTGGCAAGTGGTCTACGGGGAAAAAAAGTTTGGGAACCTCTGCTTTAGGCGTTCATACATTTCTATTGAAAACAAATTTTTTTAGTAGTTTACATTAATACTTTTTTAAAGTTATTTGTATTCTACTCAAGTTAAACGATAGGAAAACCTTTAATTTATCTGAAGCATATTTTTGGTATTCATAAGGTACACCAATTCGTTATAAAGATTAATCAAAATAGTGATTTAGCATTAAGCTTCGCTAAGTGTTGAAGTTGGGGTGGAGGTGTGACTAGGGATTAGTGAAGAGTGGAGGGAGGAAATAGAACGGACGGTGAATGGGAACATATTATCTAAGATGGGACTGTAATTTTTTTATTAGTAGTAAATTTATTATTATTATATAATAATAAAGGATTTTTAAGGCTTCTGAGTTATTTACGCGGTTTCCTTTATTATTAGAGATGGCAAAATTTAGCATTAATTTTCAGATTTTTTAGCATTAACAATTGGAAATTTAGCGTTTTATAGCATTTTGAGGCATAATTTAGCGTTTTGTAGCAAAATAGAAAAAAATGTATTTCCTAAATGTTTTTACCGCAAATTTTAAGTATTTTTGGTAAAATATATGTTTAACCTTCTTTTGCAAGTATTTCCATGTGAAAGATTATAAATAATTAATTTTAATATTAAATTAATAAGGAAGGAAACTCTAAGTACGGGTCAAACACAAACACAACAAATGCAGATTGCGATTAACATCAACAGGCGTAATTTATTTCGCACAATTTGTGTAATGTCAAAAAGCAATTTTAGCCTACAGTACAAAAATATTAAATATTTACAAATAAAATAGTAACAAAATTATAAAAAATCGTAGGAAAGGCTTCCAAAAATTAAATAAAGTAGGCATAATACTTTTCCCTGCACATTCACATGAAACTACTCGTACCTTCCTTATGCATTTTTCTGAATTCTTCTTTAGTTGTACTGGACTAAATATTACTGTATCAGCTTCTCCAATTTGTATGGTTCTTTGACTTCTGAAATACGCTATATTCTCGGAAAGCGTTTACGCACACAGTCGGTGGAGCGCGAGCTGAAGTTAGAGATGATTTTTAATCACTTATTTCCGCTGATAAATATCGATTTTTTGAAATTCTCACATATTATTTTAATACCCGGTATTTTCGGGAAATTCTCGCCTATTTCGCTAAATAGAATAATTTAGCTGAAGTACGGCCAAAATCACGTTTTTCGCGTTAATTCGCGAAATAGAAATCACTGGAAACTTTCAAATGCCTCGAAACGCAAAGAAAACTTATAAATGCCCTATTTTCAAACCATAAATATTTTTTCGCGTTTTTAGAACGAAATTTTGCCATCTCTATTTATTATTAATATGGAGAATATTTATCCACGTATTTTTTCGTAACAACGATTATTTGCAATTTTAAATTAATATTATCGAAGGAAGCAAACACTTTGTGGCTTGACATTATTACACAAATGAAAGAATATCTTTGTTTTAAACCACTTTATTACATTTATATACGTCGACCGGTTTCGGTTGAACTCAACCTTCATCAGGACAGTACAAATATAAACTCAGGACAGTACAAATATATAGTTTATATTTGTACTGTCCTGATGAAGGTTGAGTTCAACCGAAACCGGTCGACGTATATAAATGTAATAAAGTGGTTTAAAACAAAGATATTCTTTCATTTGTGTTTAAATTAATAGTTCTCCCGAGGCCACTGCATCGCTACGCCACTGCCTAAATCAAAGTAAATGTTTTGATGATTACCATATTATTCCATCAGGATAAAACTGAGGTTATATTCAATTGTATAATAAATTTCTGAAATTTTCCTGGTAAAACGAGTAGGTACATTGACGATAGTCATGACTCCGAAAATACAAACAATAACACGAAGCGGTCCATTCATTATTCAAATTCATAATAGAATTAGATATCAACGCGCATTATGAAAAATTTAATCTAACATTAATTGTAGTTGAATGGCGAAAATAATTTAAAATCAATTAAGAACAATCTTGACAAACCGAGAGGCCTTCAAGTTATAATAGTACAGTCCAGGGCTACCAGGTATCGACAAAGTAGCTAACAAATTAATTGATGGGATGGGTGGTTATTTCCTAGATGAATCTTTATGTTAATACATATATAAAAAAAAATTGGCTTACGACAATGAGGTGGGTGGTTATTTCCTAGATGAATCTTTATGTTAGTACTTATATCAAAAAATTCTGGCTTATGACAAAGGGGTGGGTGGTTATTTCCTAGATGAATCTTTATGTTGTACTTATAACGAAAATTGTTTCATTTGATTGACAAATTATAAAACCGATTCGAGTTTATAAATTAAAACCAAATTTTGCTAACTTTATGTGAATCCAGCATATAAGCTACCGGAGTTAGTGCGACTTTAT
The DNA here is from genome assembly GCA_026573805.1 of Hesperophylax magnus. NCBI lineage: Eukaryota > Metazoa > Arthropoda > Insecta > Trichoptera > Limnephilidae > Hesperophylax > Hesperophylax magnus. The sequence continues at coordinate 896,240 of JAIUSX010000184.1, read as the reverse complement.
CGAGATGGTGAAGGGGGGGGTTGGAAAGTGTCTGGCTATTCTTCAATTTACTTAGGTAACTTAAGACGGCTAAAGCCATTTCAAGCTAAATTTCGATTCTGGAAGGTGTTCTTTCAGAATACATAGTATTTTTTATTAGCTCCACACTGGAGCCCCTGAGGAAAAAAAACTCTCAGGGCCTGTGTTATCTTTGTATGGAGAATCTTTTTAGGGAAAAGTTGGAGAAGAAGTTCTGGGAAGGAAAAAGTTATGAGGGGTCAGTAGAAATCCGGAATAGATCAATATGATCAATCAATCCCTCAAACTACTTGGTTTCATCACTAGAATCACTTCGGACTTCAAAAACGTAAATACCCTTAGAACTCTTTACAGCTCCTTGGTTCGCCCCCATCTTGAATATGCTCGTGTTATCTGGTCTCCTTTTTATGCTGTCCACATTCGACGCATTGAATCTGTTCAACATCGGTTCTTAACCCATTGGTCTCCGAATTGTTTAGCTAAAAAATTGTCCTTCACATCCGAATTAATTTTGTACCAAAGTTTTAAATCTGCAGTGGTGTACTAAATCTTACATAACTTTTAAACTAAACATGCAAACGAAACAATTTATTTAAATTTACTTGTGAATTGAATTAAGGTATGTAAAAAATATATGCAGTTTTTAAAAAAATAATAATAATATGATTAAACGAGGATATAAAAATATTTTTTTTTATAAAAACCATTTTTTTTTCTTTTTTTTTATAATTGGATTAAGAAAAGTTTTACATTAATCATACTTATTACCATAATATATGTTTTTTCAATTTGGGCTGATGTTAGCCGCCGAACAAGCTTGTCAATTCCCGAACCACACGCCATTTTGAAAAAATTCAATGACGCTGAAATATAACAAAATTTCAATCGTAAATATCAGGAAAAAACTGTACCAACGAAGTCCTGCCAATTACTACGAAATGAATGCTTAACTATCTACAGAGCGATTGGCATTTAAAATTTTAAACACAGATGTCAATAATGGATCCTATTTTCGTTTTTAAGCCGACAGACATCAGACCCTCAGTCGTTTGATTTTAAGACACATCGCCGTACACACGCCGGGACGGCGTCGTTTGAGGCTAATGGGTTAAGAGGGATTGCTAGGAGGCTAGGATTAGAAAAAGGCAAATACTCATATGATGAAATTGAACTAACTCTAAACCTCTTTCCTTTGGTAGTCCGTCGGGAAAGAAATGACCTCATTTGCTTCTTCAAAATCATAAATGGTATTATTGATTCACCTACTCTACTGCAACTCATTCCCTTCAATATCCCCTCGCAAAGACTCAGAAATAATGAACTGCTCTTCCTCAACCATCATTCGACAAATTATGGATATTATTCACCATTGTCCAGAATGTGTATACTGGTCAACTCAAGTCAAAACCTTAACTTTTTTGGGATAAGTCTGAATGATTTTTGCCAGTCGCTAAACAAGTGACGGAATATTATAAGTGTCCCGTGGTCCTGACCCACGGCGTAGTCTTGACTTGATTCGACTTGTCACTTTATTTTCTTACATTATATCTGCCTTATGTCTTTGCTTTCATGTACCTTTGTCTACTCCTGTATTTTTCATTTTACTGTATTCGTGTTATTATTTTGTAATTTGGACGATGTCCGTTAATAAATAAATGTGGCCAGGAGTGCGATGGGTCGAGAGAGTCCGGCTGGAGAGTTCAAATGGTCTCCTTTAACCAGTCTCTCCCGATCCGGCCCACCACGCAGCAGATGGGCAAACGCGTTCGCCGCCAAGACCTAGACAAACCTCACCCCACGAACCCGGGCACCCCTGCCAAGTCACCAAACGTAGCAAACCACTTGGGGTGACCTAAGGCAGGGGTGTTGGTAATCCAATGTATATTTACCACTCTGAATTATCCTAAACTAGTTTATTTATTTATGTAGCTACCTACATTTATTTTGTATATTTCGGTGATTGCAGATTACTTACGATAAACAGTGAAACATTTGAGAATTTGTTTATTACTAGTGGTTCAGAACATCGATAAGCATATTAATAATCAAAAATAATAACGACTGTCAGCGAACATTACCGACATCTCTGGAAGTAATGTGAATCCAAAACAAACGTTGTCAAGTTATTGGTTCGATTCAAAGGAAAATATCGCATTTTGCTGTTAATATTAATTTATTCTTTGCGGTACATCCAGCAAAACATAAAAAAAAATATTTCATTAAATTTTGGCAGACTGTTGATCACAAAAATAAATGCGCAACAAAAAATAGCAAAATAAGATTTGTGACGACTCCAGTAAAATTTATAAATAAAAATTGGATTTCAACACCGAATAGAAAATCCCAACGTTTTCCCTTAGAGGGCTGATAGACAAACTGATGTCGGACCAGAAAATATGGTACTAGTATGAATTTCGTATAAATCGACACCTCTTCATCAAATTTTCGAGTGAAACACCGTTAAAAAATATTGCTAATTTATTAAGAATCTCTTCAAATTATTAGTAATCAGGTTGAAAACGATATTGACCAAATATATGATATAATATATATGACCAAAAATATTGTACCAAATGTAGAACAAATATATTTTTTAAACTATTCAAAAATACTTAATCCTCTACAACACCGCGTATTCATCAAACAAAGTCAAATCACAATTATATAAAAAATATTCCAGGTAATAAAACCACATTTGGGCAAAGAAATTATATTTATTTTGCGACGAAACTCCACAATATCCTTCCCCCTGATGTGAAGCAAATAGAAAATTTGAATGACTACAAATCAAGAATAAAAATCTGGCTGAAAGAGATTAATGAAAAAACTCTGAACAAAACATTAAAAACGACATAGAAAACTAATAAAACAGAAATGAATCAGCACAGGTCACCCTAGTGAGGAGGACTAAGAAATACAACTGACTATACATATATTTATCATCATGTTTTGTATGCACAGTGTTATAAATAGTCGCTATAATAAAAAAATGTAACCCTTAACGAATGAATTGCCAAGTTTCTTGTTAAAATTTTAGTAATATACCAAATGTATTGTCACAATGTCGGAACACATCTGTTCATAAAAATCATAACATTTTCTCACCTCGTCATAAAATATTATGAAGACAAACACATGTACATGAACATGTGTTCCGATATTATTACGAATTTACTAAAAGTTTATCAGGAAACGGCCTGCAATCCCGTTTATAACCAGATTATCAATAATTTGAAGATATTCTTAATAAATTAGCAATACAATTTTTTTTATAAAATTCCATATTCTAAGATTGTAATTTTTATTAGGCAAACATAAAGAGCTCTGGTTTTGATCACAGTGCAAAATAAAACTAACGGTGCCGACGCTTTTTGCAAAAAAACTTTTTTGCCCCATTCACTGGTTAATTTTTTGAAATTAGTGAACTTCGGCACCTCATACTGTTAAAAAATGTACCACGCTAAACTTGAGACACATTTAAAAAGTTTTTTTATTTAGTGCAGTTTTCGAAAAGGAATAATGTATACTTTAGAAAAAAAAATATGTTGCCACGGAACAGTGGTACTCGAAAAACTGATCCAACATGTCGTCTTTTACGAAAAATTCTCTCAAGAAAGGCATACTAAATACAATATTTAATCGGTTATTCGATCCAATATTGTATTTGTATGTCTTTCTGAGGGTTTTTATTCGGACATAACTATTTATTCATATTGCATATGTAACTCGTCTAATAAGAATAAATTGCAAAAAGTGTTTTTTTTTTGTGATCCCAACTGCTCCCAACCGTCTGGAGCCAGTGAGACTATGGCATCCCTAATTGGGGTATGTTGTGAGGCTGAAGGTAGAGGGAGGGGAAGCAGATGGGGAAGAGAAAAATGGGGGAGAATTTTCATAAAATAATTCAATTAACGCCATCTATGAACGCGTAGATTTAAACGTACGATAACTTTACCCTTAACGGTTAAAAAAGACGATAAAATAATCAAGCTCCCTGTCAGAACAATTGCATAAAATTAAAATAAATTACATGAGGAAACCTTTGGTTTTCAGACATGTTGATAATTTTTATTAAAAATAGTGGTGTAAAAAATTTTGGTTATTTTTTTAAATTATATAAAAGAAATAGTTATTTTAAAATAAGCAGGTACTTACCTAAATCCAGATAAAAATAATGAAATTAAACAAAAGAATAATACAAAAAAATGAAATTATTATTGTTACATAGGTATGGAAACCATCGCCACCTCAACCAAGGCCAGAACACTAAATCAAGTTAACCGTCTATTTATTGAAGATTCTTTCGAGGTGGTTTTGGTTAAACCCTTTGAATAGCAAACATAACAGCAAAAATAAGTCTATTTACATAATAGTGTTGTTTGATTTGAAAGATCCTACCTGAGTTGTCTGCGTTTCTCGGCCAAGGCGAGCGTCTGTGCGTGAGTCAGGTTAGTGGAGCTGGGAGCACGCGCAATCTCCGCCTCCGTGACGGGGAACGAGTCCTGTTCTTCGCCACCGTCCTCGGCGCCCAGAGTGAAGTTGGGCTTGACGGGGACAACGGCAGGAGGGTAGAGGACGGCCTGGAGAACGGTCAAGACTTATGGTTAACATATGACATTCCACCGAAATCAAGAACCAATTAGCGATGTGTAGGTTCAGCCGGATTGAGTCCTTGAGCCCGAGTCCTTTGCGGGAAGCGGGTCCTACTCCCACTCCTTTTCGTAATCAACCACTCCCAGAGAACTCGGTCTGGGACTCGGACCCGAATGCCTCCAATCAACGACTCCCAGAGAACCCGGACCCGAGAATGCCTCTAAGGACTTGGACTCGGACCCGAATGCCTCTAATCAACAACTCCCAGAAAACTCGGACTCGGGGTCTCGATTCGAGATCTTACTGATTTTATTTTTCAATGCTTTTTATGTCTTATGAATAATACGGGGGGATTTTGCGATATTGCTGATTCTTTTAACTGTTTGTAACAATTTGTATAATTTAATTTTTCAATTCGCAATTTAAAAAAAAAATATTACATTTTTTTATGTTCATTTTTTTTATGTTTTATCTTGATTTAAAAAATTCAATACGAAGATATTTTGAGTTTATTTATGATTCTTTTGACTGTTATGCCTATTTGTACTTTTTTTTTTCGGATTCAGAATTTAAAAAAAAACTTACTGATTTATTATTTTTATGTTCAATTCTTATGTTTCTTTTGTTTCATGATCTTGTTTTAAAAATCAACACGTTGGCATTTTGAGATATTGCCGATTAGTTTAACGGTTTTTATGTAAAATCTCAATGATTTATCGCAATTCTTTGATGTTTTATATTTTATATTTACTGTAAGTAAAAATTATTGTTTTATTTTAAAGTTTTATTTTAATTATCGTTCACTATTTTTATTTTTTGTGTTATTAAAAATACAAATTTCAGTGGTGTCTGTCTGTGTATCCGTAACTCTGGTTCAGTGAACTCTAGAATATGGATTTGCTTTGATTTTAAAAATTGGAACTGATTGTCAACTGGTATTGGAAAGATTCAGACAAGCGATAAATTAGGTACCAAGATTATTTTATTCAATAATTGTTTATTTAAAATGGCTATCTTTTGTTAAAATTTTTTAGCTATGTCGTAATAGTGTTCATTCGAAAGGCAAATTTCTGGCAAATGTTTATTTTTAATGATCCTGAGACATATATATGTATATATTTGTGAAACCAAAAGGAAAAATATACAAATCAAGTATATAATATACACAAATCCTACAATAATATATTGAACAAAGTGTGTATGTATTGTAAAAGTAAAAAAAAAATGGACTGGAATAAATAGATATTAAAACATGTTGTTAATTGTTAAAATTTTAATAGTTCAATGCTGTACCTAACTACTTCCTGACTTTGTTTTTAAAACATCTCGCCTTTACTGAGTTTCATTTGATAGAGGCTTCGACCAAGTACCTTTATCTATATCGATGGACAGAGATTATGAAAACGACAAATTCTCAACGACAACCGAAATTTATGTTACTACATTTGATTTATTACTGCTTACGCGTGTGCTAAAATTATCATCTGGAACTTGGAACCTAATACTACATCCGTTACGGCCTCGCATTAGCCGTAGCCCAATCAGCTGGAACACGACAAGACACGAATGGATTTCGTTGAACTTCGCCAAAATGTAAACTGCACAACTCGCGACTCGGGTGCGATGGGTGACGGGATTGACTCCGTGTTCTCGTGTGGGTCCGAGTTCTTGTGCGGGTCCTTGTCCTGCTACGGGTCCGAGTTCTTTCGCGGGTTCTATCCGAGTCCGAGTGCCGAGTCCTTGGCCGGACCCGTGCGTCCCGGTAGTCGCCCAGTACCCAGTCCGCACCCAAGAACTCGGACCCGGGACCCACTCCAAGAACTCGAGTTCTTTTAAAAGGAAGCAGTCCTCGGATGCCTCCGGAAAAATGCAGAACTCACCCACCTCTAGAACCAATCAAAGCCCTTGTTCGCTGCTGCAAACAAGTGCTGTTGTAGAGTGGCGTGAATAAAGTTTTTGATTAGGGTAAAAAACAGCGAATTAATTTTCAAAAAAACACCGACAACAACTCCCTTCGTCCTAGATATCGATGAAAATGGCAAAACTGCTGGTCAAATATTCGAATAATCGTTTACTGGACATTATACAAATTTCCATGTTTTTTCCCCTAAATAAACAGACAACATTAAAAAAAAGGTAATTTAGTCAACAACAAATATCACGATAATTATTTCGTTACTTGTATTAATTACAGAGGCACCAACAGATGGCACTGATGGCTACATTTGGCGGTGGCGGTATAATAGTACCCAAAGCCTGTTTTGACATTACACGGAGAAAATTTACTGATAAAATTGATAATTTATTAAGAATCTCTTCAAATTATTCGAAATCCGGGTAAAAGCGAGATTGCGGGCCTTTAATGAATGAATTGATCGATGCCGGAACATGCGTTCATAAAAATCATTATGTTTTCGCATTTCTTCATTATATATTATCAGGGCAAATGCAGGTGTTATATTAGGAATGTACTAAAAGTTTAACAGGAAACAGCGTGCAATCCCATTTTTAACAGGATTTTAATAAATCATCAATACTCATTTTACTCCGTGTTTCACAAACGAATCGTCCCTTTAACGCGCATACATTTACCTGTATATTTTTTTGTGTAGAATACAGCCAACACTTGAAAATGTCGTACGTATACTTAGTTTTTGCCTTTGACACATAGTGTGGTCGGCGCGCGAGGCAATGTGATTCGCGTTGGTACCTTCTTCGCGCATATTTTTGAAAATGTAAATTGATTTCTTTCAATGAATTTTAATATTACGTATACATATTTTTATGTGAGTGAAGCAGGGTAGGCAGTGCTTTTGAAATGCACGCCTCTGCTGATGTATGGTATTCGTTTTGGCGCCAGCAGACTGGCCATCGCCATCGCCTAATTGTCAGCGCAGTTCAACAGAGGGTGACTTTACCAGCTGAGGTAGAGGGGATGGTTGAGGGCAGCCATTACTTTTCCGAACCATTTTAATGAATCAGACAAGTACACTAAGTATACTATCGGTACATCACATCAAGACTCTGTTTTTTATAAACGAAGCTACTATTAAAACTCCTCTGACTGTCCGTACGCGGCAAAACATAAACGTATACATACCAAAAATGTTTACGTGTTCTCATCGAAGGATCGAAGGCAGTTTGTTCTTGTTTTTGAAGCTAGTGTTGAGAGCATTTATGAAGAGCAAAATAAAACAAAAAATACTTTCCCATGGCAGTGTACAATCCAAGAACATTATTTACAGCTTCTGACGCACCACAGGCAGTTGTTTCAGGGAAGGTGGTTTTTTAAACCATCACAGGCAGCACAGTGGCCAGATGTGACGCGACCCTATGAAGACGGTGGGAAAGTGGAGAAGATTTGGTAGAGGGGACAACGATTTAACACTAAAGAAGACATCTCCACACATGCAACAAATGGAGTACATATATATCTTCTTCCGTGACAGGAACGAGTCCTGAGGAGCGGTTCTACTGGATAAGGAATAAATTGTCTTTAACCTTAAAACTATCGTTTTTTTCGCAGGATAAGGAATTGCCTAAACCTTAAAATTAACGACTATGTTGTTTTTCAACTGAGAGAATCGCAGTTAGCGAAAAAGTCATTAATTTTAAGGAAAATTATGATGTCATCCGAGAGAACTGGACTATTCCACTTCTTAGCTTATGTTACCGTAAAAGTCGCTAATAATTTAAAGGTTAAAGACAATTCTTTATCCTTAAGTAGAATGGAGAATAATTATTTTTTTGGTTAAGGACAATTCTGCTGTCAGGCGAGAGAGCTGGAATCGCAGTTGACGTGAACGTCGTTAATGATTTTAAGGTTAAAGACAAACCTTTATCTTAAGTAGAAATGGAATCTCCACCATCCTTGGCGCTCACAGTGAAGATGGGATTGAAAGCAGGCTATTGCAAGTATGTAAGGACTTACATGTTCAGCTTCCTCCGCAGCGTCTATCTTCTCGAAGGGATCACTGTCGCTGGAGGAGCACCTGGCCTGGGCCTCGGACTCCATGCCTTTTGGGACTTGCAGTCCCGCAGGGTTTTCGTCAGCCAGCTCCGCTTCTGCAAAATTAAAATTCTGTTAAATCACTAAATATACAGATTGCATACATTTCGTAAATCAGTTTTCTCAAATGCGTACGTTTATTAGTTATTACATTATTGTTTTCATACTTATTCTTGACTGAAATGATTGACTTTAACCAAAACCACCTATATCACAAGACCGGGAGACTGAATCAATCTCATAGACTAATTGGCTCCAGACGGTTGAGACTCTTGTGAGGATTTACATAAAAAGAACACTTTAAGTTTTGAAGTTATGAGCACATGTTGTTTTTGAAGATAATATCTATACATCTGTAAAACCATTAACTTTCATTAGCCAGTAATAAAAAGGGACAATACTGAGATTATTATACATAAATAATATATAATATATTATATTTAATAGTATGATATAACCATGTACTATTTAGAATTAAGTTTCAGTAAATGATAACTACCGACTTGGTGAGTTGATGTTGGTTAAGGTTCGTCTGATAGCTATTCATTTCCAATTGTGGGTAATTCGTCGGAAAGATTGCTTACCACAATACAATAAGTAATCTACGTACCAAAGATGGTAGCAGTCAGCAGGGCTGTGTGCCATGAACGGCGCGACGACCGTAACTCTGTTGCCGAAGATATCGACCCAAGTTCAACAAGTATTTGGCTAGTGTGAAGGGTTGACATGACAACAGTACCGTAGAATGATAGTGATATGATAGATAGATAGATGATAATGATAATGCAGCGCCCTTGAGGTGATTCTGCACAAAAACGGCGCTATATAAATTATCCAAATATTATTATTATCATAGAATAACTTCGGATAGGGCAAGTGACTCCGGACATGTGCATTGTTCTTGACTCTCGTGTATAACGTACCCTCAAGAAGAAAGGGTTCGCGGTAATCATTATCATTTGGATGCCGGCGTCCGTGACCGATGTCCGTGTGTTGTTAATTTGTGGCTAGTCTTCTTGAGTTTGCTAAAAAATTCATTTTTATCGAGGTTTTAAAAGTGTGGTGTATAAAGTACTGTGAAAGTCACCATTGGCATAAAGCGCCGACATTGGTTAAAAATAATCTTCATCATTGAAATCAGGGATCACAATAATTATTCCAAAGTACACCTTGAATAACATAACAATAGAAAATGTTGTAATCAATTCATTGTATTTTGTATTATAAAAATATCTAGTTTCCCATGCTTGTTTTTAGTCCCAACGGAGTGAGGAGATAAATGCTATTTTACCATAAACAGTGCTCGAATTTAACCGGAGCAAACCGGAACGTGGTTCCTAATGGTAAAATTCACGAAAATCTTCTGTCCATTTGTGTAAATAGGTCATTTTAAAATATACCACTCTGGTACGTGAAGTTTTTTCTTAATAAAAGAGAAAAAAAAACTGGGATTGAATAAATCGACCTGCGGCGCACAGCTTATGATCACAAACCACGGAAAGGATTATACTTAAACCATATATCATATAGATTACTTTTTCATATGATTACCGCACTCGAGTCCCAACAAATTGCACCCAACCGTCTGGAACCGGTGAGACTATGGCATCCCGAAATGAGATATGTTGTCAGGCTGAAGGCAGTGGGGAGGGGAAGCAGATGGGAAAGAGGAAGGTTGGGAAGTACCTGGCTATTCAGATATGGCCACCAAACACGGCTAAAGCCATTTCAAGCAACGTTTCAATTCTGAATGGTGGTCTTACACGAGGGCGATACTGAGAGTATCATCCACTCTGCAACGTGCCGCAAATATACTATAATTTTAATTAATAATTTTTTTTTAAATAAAAATTAATTAAATAATCTAAATAACACAAATTAATCGTTTTTATGAGGTTTGAGAGATTTGAACCCGCGACCTTCGGCTTGCTAGTCGATAGCTTTACCCCTCGACCACGGAGGAGGAACTGATGTATTTATGTGTGTACAGTATGCATACATCCTACTAATATGTAAACCATTTAATATACAATTGTGACTTCCATCAATATAACAACGTATTAAACATAAACAGACGTATTCTTAAGATCTAGTAATAAGTAATTTGAACTGTGCATTACTGCCCTGCTTTCCTCCTTTCACAAATCGAAATAAAACTTCAGAAGGACCCAAGTTTAAAACCTTTATCACGGCAAGTTTTATTGTTTAACTCGGCTGATTATACTAAGATTAATAAATTTCTAGAAGAATTTAACTGGTCACATATTCTCAGTAATATGTGCATGGAAGAAGCTACTAACAAATTATCTACGAAGCTATCGACCGTTACGTTCCGTCGCGAAACCTTAAACTGTCTCCAAAATATCCCGAAAGAAAAATTAAAGTTTCACCGTAAATTTAAAAAATACTCACAACCATCTGATTACCACACATTCTCTTTACTTAGAACTCGCCAAAAGAAACTTGAAAAAGAATGTTATACAAACTGTATAAATAATGCTGAGTTCAATATAAAGAATAATGTGAAATATTTCTGGACTTTCGTGAAATCCAAACAAACCTCTGATATACCTAATAACGTGTTCCACGGAAAACTTTCTTCAAGTGACGGGCAACAAATTTGCAATCTTTTTAAAAATTATTTTCAATCTGTTTTTGTCCCCTCTCAATCAAAAAACATTTCCACGAATAAGGTAGATAGAACCAATAATAACCGCCGGTCGGTGGCCGAGTTGACATCGCGTTTGGGTCCCACCCAGGCGTAGTGTGTTCAATTCCTCGGCTGGCTAAGTCCTCCATCACAACACAAGCAACATTTTCAGCTTACTGTGGTGGTAGTAGGAGATTTTCAAATATTGTCAGGTTATTCGTAACCCGGGAATGTTTGTCTTTCTTTAAAAAAAAAAATTATAATAATAATGCAAATTCAATACATTTGAATTCGATTAATATTAATACAACTTTAGTATTAAGATATCTAAAAAATATCAACACAAAAAAGCGCTGGATGCGATAAATGACACCCAATTTTCATTTTTAATTGTGCTGAACAATTTGTTACTCCTGTGACATTACTGTTCACACTTTCTATCAAAGAAGGCGTATTTCCCACAATTTGGAAAAAAGCTTTTGTGACACCTGTTTTTAAAAAGGGGGATAAACACAATATTGAAAATTATAGACCTATATCAAAGTTATGCATTTTAAGTAAAATCATGGAAAAAATCGTTTATGACCAACTATTTAATTTATGTAAAAACACTATTATCAACCCCCAACAACACAGTTTTTTTCAGGGCAGATCTGTTGAGTCAAACTTGGGACAGTTCACCGATTTTGTTCTTAATTCAATGGACAAAAAAAAGCAGGTTGATTCTATCTATACTGATTTTTCCAAGGCTTTCGACAAGGTTAAATAAACTAGAAAAATTGGTATAAGCGGGAATCTTCTCAGATGGTTCTCATCGTACATTAAAAATAGAAGTCAAGCTGTTGCCCTAAAAGGTTACATGACACAAATAATATTTATTCCCTCGGGAGTGCCTCACGGTTCTCATTTATGGACCCTACTCTTTACTTTGTATATTAATGACATAAAACATGTCATCAGATATTCTGATTTCATTCTTTACGCTGACGATATGAAAATATACAAATGCATAAGCTCAACAGATGATTGCAATAAATTGCAAGAAGATATTAGTGGAATTAATGAATATTGCAAAGAAAACCAATTATTCCTAAACATAGATAAATGTATTCTCACGTAAATGTCACCAATCATCCATACTTACCATCTAAACCATGTCCCTCTCCAACGAGTAGAAAAAATCAGAGTCCTTACTTGAGAGTATTACTTGACTCTGAATTACTTTTTAAAGATCAAATTGAAAACATTTTAGAAAAAGCCTACAAACAAATGGGCTTCATTCTACGAATCACAAAACCATTCAATAAACCTTTTACAATTGAACTACTATATATGGCATACGTAAGATCTCATCTCGAATTTGAATCTGTCATTTGGAATCCACAATACCAAACTTATATTAACCGAATTAAAAATATTCAAACAAAATTCCTGAAACACCTGTCGTATCGTTTTGAAAATCATCAATGTAATCCTATTATTCTTTACAAACGAAGAAAATTTTTTGACGTACTGTTTCTGTACAAAACTGCCTTATTGACTCCCCAGCCCTGTTAGAAAGGATTGCATTTCATTGTCCTGCACGCAATACCAGATCAAATACCTTATTTTATATACAACATTTCGAATCGAAATACGCACAAAACTCCTTGCTCGGGCGTATCTGCAAATCTTATAATGCCTTAAGCGATATTGACATTTTCAACTGTACCCTTAAATCGTTTAAAATCAAATTAACCTTACTATGTACCTAAGTTAAAAATATTACTTCTGTATTGTTTAGTATTCTCTCTTTAATCATTTTTCACACACACAATGTACTTTATTACTTTTAATTAATTTCTAGCTTTTATAAATATTATAAATGGAACTTAACTGGTTTAAATCATGTTCTATATTTTTTTGTAAAACTGTATGTTTCCTAAATAAACTAAAATAAAAAATAAAAAAATACCACATTATAAATCTAACTATGCGAAAAAATTCATTAATAGGACGTAATTGCAAAATATTCAACACTACGAGATGCTAACATTTTTAATAGTACCTTGAATACATATAAAAAAAACAAACTGACTGCTCAAAAAACTGACAAAATTGTTAAATACTTTTTAGAATTTTATCCTTAGGACGGGTTGTTTCGCAGAATTTGAACAATTTAGATAAGTATATATATTTAGATAAGTCATGGAACTGAATGTATCATATAATGTAATATGTAATATAAAATGTATCATTATATTGATCATCGGTTATCAATCCGGTTAGAAGTACACCACTTCGAAAAATTAAATTTTTGTTAATTATATGTTTAACCTGATAAAGAAATCATTGCTTTCGAAACATGTCCATTATTTTTATCAAATAGTGTGTAAACAAAGTTGTGTATTTTCTTTAAAAATATTAAAGAAAAAAAAAATTTAGTGTATTTGGGGAAACGAACAGTTTTACAATTTTATATAAATAATTACATTTTACATTAACTAGTGAAGTTTCCACATAAAATTCGTGTTACATACAGAAAAAACATAAATAAAGAGAAAAACGCCTTAATGAAAATAAATGAAAAATTTATTAAATTGAAAATGGGGCGCTCAGCACAAGCAAAACACAAAACGAGGCCCACATTATCATATTACGTTTGAAAATACATAATATTATTGTATCAATAAAAAAAATAAAAACATTATTTACTTTGTCGATGCGATCGTCCCGGTTGGAAACATTACAAAATCATGCACTGCAATACAGACGCTCTGTGGAGCGTGCACAGTAAACACAGCTTTATTTTAATAATTATCATTGAAACATCGTTTCGTGTTATTATACAGTAAATTTAATTAGTTTACCGACAATTACATTAATAATTTGTTAGTATTTTACATACGTGTAATTTAGTGCATAACGTATAAATAAAATAAAAAGGTTTACTTACGAATTCCAACGAAAAACGAAAACCAACTTATTGCTTTTGAGATGAATTGACCCATACAATCTGAATAGAAAAAAAATTATGAAGAAAAATTTATTCATGTTAGGCTAGCACAACATGGATAGCGGGACGGCATTAGAGATTTTTATAATGTAGTGGCTATTTAATAATTGAATTTTTGATATGGTAATACTTTACAAGAATAAAACCGTCAAAGAAAGTTACCAGAGTGGTAGATACAGGGGTATAATGATAATAATAATATTTGGATGATGTATATAGCGTCGTTTTTGTGCAAAATCACTTAAGGGCGCTATGTTGAAAGATCACAATTCAGAATCGAGAATCGGGACCAGATCTAAATAGCCAGGTACTTCCCAACCTTCGTCTCCCCCATCTCCTTCCCTCCAGCTTCACGTCATACTCCAAATAAGGATGTCATAGTCCCATCGGCTCCGAACAGTTGCGAGTGGTAAAGACTGTTGTTCAGGACTCACGAAAAATACGTAGTAATATAGAAGACAAATACGTTATTCCTAGTGTGTCTTAAAACACTACGAATGTAGATAATAGGTATAAAAATCGCTTATCAAGCGGAGTCTACAAGTGATCGATTTAAGCGCAAAAGTATCTTAGCCATATTTTATTTATCACTTTTATTTTTTATACGCGTTGGTAATCTTTTTAATTTAATATATTTTATAGCGTAATTAACAATTTTATTTTAATTCCACTCAAGCCAAACTGTAGGAGAAACTTCAATTTATCCAAAGCATATTTTTGGTATTCAAAATTTAAGCCGCTTCGTAATAAAGATTAATCGAAAATAATGATTTAATTGATTGCTTCGTCTTAAAATGTTGTCACTTCATGGAGATTATCCATTAAAATAATATAATAAATTGTTTTATGGAGATAAAATTTAAAAACATAAATATTCTTGACTACGTTAAGCTCTTATATAAGTAATGATGCATTGTGAAATGACTTTTACAAAGCATTTTTCTGATATCTTATCTTTTTGAATGCTGATTGAAATATTTGCATCGGAAAGTTTTACATCTGATTAATGATAAAATAATAAAGCCACGGTTGTAATAAATCTCGTTTTTATCTCCTACCCCCCACTCTTCAATAATCCCCCGTCCGCCTCCACCCCCACTTCAACACCTCCCATTACATCCTTACCCTGTAAACTGGTAAGCGTCAATAAAAAAGATATAGTGGTTTAAACAAAGAAATATTATTTAATTTAATTATATTATTTTTATTAATTACAGGGTATTATTTTTGACAGCAATTTGGAAATGAAAACAACATAATATAACCACTACAGCAAACAAACTTAGAAAATTCATTTACTTTTTTAGACAAACTCGCAACTTTCTCTACCTAAACCAGTTCAAAACAATTTACTATGCACTTTGTCAATCTTTAATAGAGTATGGCAGGGGTCACTAAATGGCGGACCGCGGTCCGGATCCGGACCGCCGACCTATTTTGTGCGGACCTTGTGTTAACAATACAAAATATTTTGTAATGTTAACACATGGAGCAATGAAGCTGCAAATATTTTCGGGAGTAATAAAGCTGCTCTCCAGATGGAAATGATCGATTTCCAAGAAAATGCAGTTTTAAAACAGGAAGTTTCTTGTCAAGAGTTTTAGATAAAATTTATTTGTGGTAATAAATACCCAGAATTAAAAGAAATAGCCATGAAACTTTTCACTTTTTTTGGGTTAACGTATGTTTGTGAAGCTGCATTTTCCATGATAAACTTCATTCAAAATAAATTCCGGAGTAGACTTACCGATGAACATCTCCAAGATTTAATGACAATAGCCTGCACAAACTTTAGTCCAAATTTCAGACGGATAGTCCAAATCAAAAAACGTCATTTTTCTAACTTCTTTTTATTCAAAACATTCGTTTATTATTCAATAAAATAATATTCCGGAACACATTAGTTTTATTCGTTCATTGATATTGTATCTACACATATTTAAATAGTAGACTTCATTATTTCAATTGTAAAGCCGGGGAGGGGGTTGTTAGGCTTTTTTACTTCCGGACCGCGACGGTCATTAATTAAAAAAAAAACGGACCCCTAATGAAAGTAATTGGTGACCCCTGGGCCCTGGAGTATGGTATCATAGCATGGGGAGGAGGAAACGCTGCCGCCATCGATTCAATCCCCAAAGCTCAGAAACTTATTATAAAGATCATCCTCAAACTACCTATCACAAGCAGTTCGGATGAAATCTTTAGGAAAATCTGTGTTATGGACATTAGGCAACTTTATGCCAAAACCATACTAGCATACCTCTTCAAACACAAAACTGCTTTTGACAACGTCCAAACTGCTCGTGATACTATAAACAAAGGACATAATCTCTGACTTATCCCTTTCGCTAAAACATCTTTTAGCCGGAGAAATTTGGGATATTTTGCAACAAGGCTATACAATGCTCTTCCACTAGCCATTAGACTGAACACAATTTTTTTGAAATATAAAACAGACACCAAGTTTTGGATCATCAGCCAAGACAGGTCTAAGATCAAAAATTTTATAAAAAACCCCTTTATAAGTATGTACTCCAACTAGATGCTGATTGACCTCTGTCATTTAATGTAATGAAATATTGTTATATAGGGTTTTCCAATAAGAGGTGTTATTTTGATATTCAATCGAAAAAGATCAATGGTTTCGTTGCTTGTGTGGCACGTAGCGCCGTCTTGTTGAAAGTTAACGTTGTCCAGATCAATACCATCCAATTCCGGCCATAAAAAGTAATTAATCATCTCTCGATAGCGCAATCCATTCACCGTAACTGTTGCTCCAGCCTCATTTTCGAAAAAGTAAGGTCCAATGACTCCGCCGGACCATAAACTGCACCAAACAGTCACATGTTGAGGATAGAGAGGCTTTTCAACAATAACTCTTGGGTTTTCCGAGCCCCAGATGCGACAATTTTGCTTGTTGACGAAACCACCGAGGTGGAAATGGGCCTCATCACTCAAGATGATTTGCATTTGATTCACTCAAGTGAATTTTAATAATTTCAATGCGTTGTTTAAGCGTGTATCGTTCCATTTTTATTAATGGCGTAGTTTCTACTTATCAAATGTCAAAAAATGACAGCTTCAAAAGTAACATCTACCGAAATAGCGGGCTATTCAAAATAACACCTCTTATTTGAAAACCCTGTACATGAGACAGATATCGAAAAATACCTGTAAAACAAATTTATATTGATAATTAAAAATAAATAAAATAATAATACTGTATATATTATATAGCCTCGAAGGGATAGATATATTTAATTCTTAACTCTCCTCTTCCCACTTCCAGTACTCCTCCATCTTCTTCATAAACAAAAGACTATTTAAAAAAATATATATATATCGGTCAGTGGCCGAGTTGGCTTCGCGCCTGATTCCCACCCAGACGTCGTGAGTTCGATTCCTCGGCTGGTAAGTCACACAAGCAACACAAGCAGAACACAAGCAACATTTTCCGCTCACTGTGATGGTAGTAGGAGATTTTGAAATATTGTAAGGTTATTCGTTACCTAAGAATATTTGTCTTTCTTTTAAAAAATAAAATTTCATTCAAGCTGTCTTCGGTTGTGAATGAAGGTATTGTGAAAATTATTTTGAACATATAAATGTAGTTATTTTTTGGTACCATTTATTTACTATAATAAAACCTCTACAATAAATTATTTTACATTGACTCTGATTACTTATAAATGAATACGTCCGTTTTCCTCCCAATCCAGACATTACAGGTTCAATCCTGTGCTAGGTAAGTCCTCCATCATTGCACAAGCAACATTTCCACTGTCAATTATTGTTAGAAATTAAAATATTACCATTCTTTTTGTAACATGATAATGTTTACTATTATCTTTCTTAAAAATAAATAATTAATTGAAGTAATCTATAAAGTTACAAGTTTGGTAGCTACTATTTTTATTATATTATTATTAGCTGTATTACATAATATGTATATATGAAAGATCACTTAAAGTCGTGTGAGTGATACTAATTAAATTAAAAATAACTGAGCCATCCAACCGGTGTAGTCGTCCAGCGGGTATCCAATGATTTACGGAAATTCTTTAATCAAAATTAAATATTCGCCAAAACCTGTAGTTAAATGACATAGAAAAATGTCACTTACAAGAAAAATATGTGAAATAAATAGGCACATACATTCACAAATATTATGAAACTTGCTGACGTGTACCCGGCGTTGCAGGGGGTATGTAGGCCTTTTTTTAATATATATTTTTTTATATAAGATAATGTGTCCTTACTGGGGTACCCCGTTCTAAGGTCACATTGTACATGGTTATGTGTTTGAAATAGTATAAGTACATATGTTAAAATACTACATAGAAAATTGAAAAACAATATTTAGAGAAGAATAAAACATAATACAAGCTTTGGTCTTTGTTGGGTTGCAAAATTATATCTATATTCTTCCTTCCCTTATCCATAATCCATTTCTTAATGTTTATTTTGAAGTCAGTTATTTTTTTAGTGTTTTTTTTATTTCGAAAGGGAGGACATTAAATAATTTTATAGAATAATACTGCATATTTCTTTGTCCAAAAGTTGTTTTAGTTGTAGGTTGGTGTAACATATGTTGTAATGTGGATCTTGTGAGTCTGTCTGAGTTTGTCTGTGTAAAGTTGTCCTGGTTTTTGAATGCGTAAATTAGTACAATATCTTTTGCGTATAATTGTTTTGGTGTCATTACATTCAGGGTGTTAAAAACATAGTCGGTAGGAGTTCTGATGGGGATCCTAAGTATAATTTTTAGAATTGCCTTTTGTGTTATGAGGACTGGTTTTATAGTGGAATCGCATGAGCTTCCCCATCCGATAAGACCATATTGTAGTTGAGATTGGGCTAGTGCGTAGTAAATTTGAATTAGTTGTTCTTTATCTAAAATGTTTCTTATTGTTTTGAAGAAATAGGTTAGATTAGGTTAGGTTAGGTTATTTTCAAGATATACAATTCCATAGTACATTATTTTGATGCATCTCATGAGGTTTAGCCAACGTTAGCAATATAGTGCCCGAAAATATACTTTTACGACATCGATTTTTCTCTACTTTTTATAAAGATAATATGTATCATATATGTAAACCTTCCGGAAGAAATTTTCTAAATGATAATGAAAACATCAAATCATCAAATTGCGTTGCGTAGTTTAGAAGAATTAAGCGCACACACAGACAGACGCGAATAGCGACTTTATTTTATACTAAATGGGGATAAAGCATTATTTAGCTAGATGGTAGGAAAATATTTTTGTGATATTTACAGTATGCACACATTTAGATGAGGATTTAATAAAAAAAAATAAAAAAACGGTAAAACCAGAAATGGAAGACATTATGGCATGCAATTCATAATATAAGATAAATTTTGGAAACATAAAAGATGTAATAGCGCCTGCAGTCTGCACACGTTGGACCAATACATTAGTTGGAGACAATTCGCCAACGTGTGAACGCCGCACAGTGGGCTGAACATCGCCTTTCATAGACATAGAGACTTGAATTTTAAAGGGTCTTTAAACTGTTTTGGCTTGCAATGTAAATAAAATATTTTAAACATGACAAAGCATACTCATATGTAAAGCATTTAAACATTTAAATGAATCATCAACATAAAAAAGTTTTTTTTCAACTTTGAGGATTTAAAAAAAAAGCGCAAGTTGCACCACAATCCGAAAAATATCAAAATAATACAAATAAATAGTAGTATATCTGTGTGTAAGGATATAATGGCCAACCTTATGATTCCAGAGATAGCCTCATTTTTATGTCAGTGCCATACAATTTTTTCTTAAAAAAATGATAACTCCTTCATTTGTACACGCAATTGCTTCATACGAAATTTTATAGCATAGTAATGATCAGCAGAATCCATTTCTAGCCAAAAAAGACCCTTGAAAATTCAAGTCTCTATGTCTATGAAAGGCGAGTTTCAGCCCACTGTGCGGCGTGCTGGTTCAAATCCCGGCTTGCGCAATTAAATTTTATTTGATGAATTTGTGTTATTTCACAATTTAAAAATAATATGTAGTACACTTGCGGCACGTTCCAGAGTGGAAGATACTCTCAGTATCGCCCTGGTGTAGAGACTATAATAAAATGTATTTTTACTATAATACAAATATTTTTAATTTTCGACCTAGTTGCATCTCTTGGGCCGGCTTTTTTTGGTTTGTCTCAGGATTGAACCTTTTACCCCAGAGACTGGAGTCAACGCGCTAACATCTGAGTCAAATCCCGATTGTGTAAGACCCACATTATTTCGTATATTAACTGCCGTAATGTCACCCAATTTCAGAGAAATGCGTATTTTTCCGCGAGTGCGTGCGTGATTGCCATCAAAAGTTGGTAAAATACAATGTCATCGACAACGAGTCTATCTACCGAGTTTGAGCTCGATCGGATGTCAGGATGCGGGTTAATTTCCGCTTCCAAGATTTGCATTCATCTATTACCGAAAACAATAGTGAAATCAAATAAATGTATTTCAAAATAAAATAACAAAACCAACAAAATATCACGAATATTTAAAAATAGACGAATTATTTACGCGAACTTATGTTTCTGTAAAATATTAAATATTTACATAAATACAAATATCACAAAAGACTTACTTGCATTTAAGTACATTGTAGTATTTTAAATGTAATTTTAGCCACAGTTTCTGTTATTTTCCAACTTTGTTAAGCGCCCTTGAGGTGACATTTCACAAAGAAGCGACAAATTAAATAATAAAGTGTTTTTGCTATAATGTAACACTAAACTGTTTTTAAATAATAAAATTAGTGGGTATTTAAGATTTCGAACATCGAAGCATCTGTCGAGTAAACGCAAACTATGAAAACTCGATTAAAATTGATTCGATTATTAAAACATATAATTAGATAATAATAAAAATAGAGTGTGTATATATACCTACTTTAAAACGTGTGTGAAAACAATAAAATCCTGCAATGTTCAGGTATTGATTTTATCACTGATTGGGTAACCGATGAACTTCACTTATCTAAATAAATTATTATCTATGATAAAGAAATAATAATAACAAAATATAATTTAGCACAACGGAGTCAGGGAAGATGGATCTATTTGCCACAACGCGGCCAAGACGACACTGATTGGAGTGTGCGTAACCTCAAGAGCAAAGGAGATACAAAGATTAAGGCGGGGGTTTTCAAATGGTGGTCCATGTTGATTTTAAACTAATATTAAGTTCACACATATCGTCAGATTATATAATGTTATTCAGATCTGATTATATTCAGAGATGTACTTTATTTCAAATAAATCCATTTCAAATGGAAATGCAAAATGCAAAATGGGTATTTTCCATTTTGCATTTTAAATGCTTTTCTAAAAACCATTTTGCATTTTAAATGCTTTTCTCAGTGCATTTTCCATTTTAAATGCTTTTTTGCAACATTCTTCCTACTATCTCCACTCATCTTTTTTTCATAAGCCCCAACTATCAGTCGGTCCTCAACCTCGCTACGAGAGATAATTTCCATTTGTCAAGTTGCTCCCTGGTAGGAGCCCTGGCAATTGAGTGTTACCATTACAAAAAATACTGAACATGGGGCCATGACGCTGTAATATTAAATGTTAGATAGCAGTTTCTATGTTTTTACGTTGGCAATATTTGTCCCGCGCAAATTTTTTGTGGTTCATAATCCGTAGTCGTGGCATTTTTTGATTTACCATCATGTAATATGTTTGTTCTACATTGATGTCCATTATTAAATGACAAAACTGTTTAAAAATTCTATAATTATTTTAATTGTTTGACCTGAGAAACCATTTTGCATTTTCAAATGGAAAAGTTTTAACCCATTTCCATTTTGCATTTCAAATGGTTTTGGGTACCCATTTTGCACATCTCTGATTATATTATTCTGGAGATGCTGTGCAGGGTTTTTTAGGTAGAGGGAAGAGTGATACAAGGATCAGAAGAGATATATCGTTGGGTAGTTATTAGGCGACATCGGTTTATATGCATTAAAAATGCCAAAATATTCACTGCAAATATTAAAATATGCACATATACAACAAATTATTGCAAAGTTGCCGGCATTACGTGTTTAGTTCATTTTGGAAGAGTTTTCATAGGCTAGTAAACCGCGGGACTTCTGAAAAATATGCATAGGTAATGGAATGGAATGGCTGACCAAAAAGGCTCACTTATGCAGTATTGACCAAAAAGGCTCAAATATACATTATTTGCCAAAAAGGCTCAACTATGTATTATTGGAAAAAAGGGTTAAAATATGCATTATTGAATAAAATGCCTCAATAACTATGTATTATTGGAAAAAAGGGTTAAAATATGCATTATTGAATAAAATGCCTCAATAATTAATATTATTGAATAAAAGGTCGCAACAATTATGCATTATTGACCAAAAAGGTTCAATTATTATGTTTGTATATTCTATAGTTAGTAATAAGATGGAGCATTATATAAATATATTATATATTTGGACAGAGCCCTTGAGGTGATTTTTCACAAAACGGGGTTATTCAAATCAACTTAATATTACCTATTACTATTATCATTATTACAGAGCAAAAATACTCAAATATGCTCAAAAAAACATTATTGACCAAAACCAGAAAAAGCTCAAGTGTGTATTATTGGTCAAAAAGGCTAAAGTAAACACTATTTACTAAAAAGGCTCAATAATACATTATCGGAGAAAAGGGCTAAAATATAGATTATTGGACAAAAAGGCTCAAATATGCATACCAACCAAAAATGACTCAAATATGGAAAACTGGATAAAAGGGGTCAAATGTGCAGAATTGGCTAAAAAGGCTTAAATACCCATTACTGACCAAAAAAGCTCAAATATATACATTATTGGCCAAAAAGGCAAAAATGTACAGTATTGACCAAAAGGCACAAATGTACAGTATTGGCCAAAAAGGCACAAATGTACAGAATTGGCCAAAAAGGCACAAATGTACAGTATTGACCAAAAGGCACAAATGTACAGTATTGGCTAAAAAGGCACAAATGTACAGTATTGGCCAAAAAGACTCAAATATGCATTATTGACGAAAAATGGCTCAATTATGCATTATTGGCCAAAAAGGCACAAATATACAAATGCATATAATCCGATGTCTAGTTTTAGTTACATGTCTACCGAGCCAAGATAAATTAATAATAGTACAACGATGTACCTATGAATCAGCTCATCGGAGTGTAGAAACTCTTTGAACTCGGCGATATTCGAACACGCAATCTCACAATTCAAAGTATGGTATTTATAACATTACTATTGTATTTGAAAATTCATTAAAACAAGTTCATTAATGAATTACCATTGCGGCTTGATTAACCATGAAGCGATTGAACACCGTAGTGACCCAATGGCACCCGTAGATTGCATTATGCAACCCGCCTGGTAATATTCTCCGCACACGGGAAAAGGGTGATATTCAGACCTCTATTAAAGCTATCAGCTGTTTATAATAAATAATTAGAAATAATGTTATTACTGCTAATATTAACAACCTTGTGAGGCAACGCAGATTCATTAAATTGAGATGTATTATTATTGGACATTTTATTTATTATATCATTTTACATACATTTTACAGATGTATTATTATTTTCATGACGACCTCAAGGGAGGAAGCTACAAGACAAAAATGTGTATTTTCTTGATATACCTTATATTGTAGGTGATAGGCATTAAAATCGCTTGACAAACGGAGTCTAGAAACGTTCGATTTCAAGCACAGAACTGTTTATCTATTTTGTAAATAATTTTATAAGAAAGCAAAAGAAGTTAATCAAGTGAAACTGTCACAGATAATCTTAGCTATAATACTGTATTTTTTAAAGTTGTTTCCTTTATGCGTACATACATTTGTATTGAAAAAAAAATGTAGTTTTTGTTTATATTTTTTACTGGGAATTTTTTATTTTATTTGTATTCTACTCAAGCGAAACGATAGGAAAGCCTTCAATTTATCTAAAGCATATTTTTCGGTATACATAATGTACACCAATTCGTTATAAAGATTAATCAAAATAGTGATTTGGCATTAAGCTTCGCCTTAACAATTATGTTGCACGTTTAAAAAAATGGTCAATGTCAGCTATTCGATATACAGGGTTTTCCAATAAGAGGTGTTATTTTGATATTCAAAGCAAAATGCTATTTTTTAATATAAATGATCGAATGTTTATTTCATTATAAAGAGGAAGGTATGCCGTTAATAGTGAAAAATAACATCAGTCAAATGACCACCACGACCACGCCTACAGGACCATATCCTTTTCGTGAAATTTTCCATAACCAAATCGCAAAGTGGCTGCCTTATGTCCTCGATAACCTCACAAATTCCATCTTTGAGGTCTTGAATCGACGCTGGGCTGTTGGCGTAGACCTTCTCTTTCACGTGGCCCCAAAGGAAGAAGTCGCAAGGTGTTAAATCACAAGATCTCGGTGGCCAATTGTGATCACCTCTTCGAGAGATAACACGGTCCGGAAACTTTTCCCGTAAAAGATCAATGGTTTCGTTGCTTGTGTGGCACGTAGCGCCGTCTCGTTGAAAGTAAACGTTGTCCAGATCAATACCATCCAATTCCAGCCATAAAAAATCATTAATTCCATAAACCCTATATATGTTTGCGACTTCGCCTCAAAATTTGGGTTATCTTCCGAATTGTGAAAAACCTTATGATTTCAAGAAAAGTTTTTTGAATTTCTGGTCTACATTAGAAATTATTCTATTTTAACAATTTGATAATTTTATCGGTTCGTTAAATTCTAGGTCGCGCAATTAATAGTGGACTCTAACAACACATTGTGGACATTGGTGCATGTGAACGGTCGGTGGTTTTTCTAGATATCATATTTCATTATAAGATTTATCAATATTTTTCTAAATAATTCATTCCCATGTTTTGTTTTGGTTGCTATCTTTTAAATATTCAGGTGATTAGTGTTGTTCCGGCAAAACAGAGTCCTTTGTTCGATCCCTAGTTGCGATCGTTATCTTCTTTTTAAATTTTGTTTTATTAGTAATATCTTCTTTTTCAATAATATTTAAAATACTAACTCCGGTTCATTGAACTCTAGAACTCGGATTTGCTTTGAATTTAAGTATCGTTTTCAAAACTGTTTGTGTGACCAAATTCAGACAAGCGATAAAGTACCTATCGTATAACATAACGTTTTAATAGAAAATTATTTTAATTATCTTCTTCAAAACTGTAATAATAATGTTCCGTGATTTTATAATTACAGTTTTAAATTTTTATTTTTCGTAAATGGAGAAAAATTAAAATATGTTCGAAAGTCTGTTGGACACACGACTTGGGAATTGACCTCTCCGTGTCAATGGACAGCGTAATAATTAATAGATAAATGTGACAAATTTTAAACTTATTACATATTCAGATGGGTAAATTTTAAACTTACGACATCTTTAGACAGGTAAATTTTAAACTTACGACATCTTTAGACAGGTAAATTTTAAACTTACGACATCTTTAGACAGGTAAATTTTAAACTTACGATATCTTTAGACAGGTAAATTTTAAACTTACGACATCTTTAGACATTTAAATTTTAAACTTACGACATCTTCAGACAGGTAAATTTTAAACTTACGACGTCTTTAGGCAGGTAAACTCGTGCTAGGATATTGACTTTTTTAGTTGAAATTGCCTATACATTTTAATGTATGTGGTTTACCGATAAAAATAAACCACATAGTATAAGTCACTTTCAAGCGGCTGGCAATAAAATCGACGAAGGATAGACGTAGCACAGTGAAACCGGTTCGGCATAAAAAAGCGGAACAAAATTATAAAATTTCTTAATCATATTAATAATAATAATGTCACGTTTTGTTTTCATTATGTCATTACATGTAGTCGTGTTTAGAGGGGCAAACAACGTGCCGATAAAGAAATCAATTTAAAAAAAATTAATAATAATTCTGATAGTAACCTCGTAGCGACCAAATATATACAAATATTATTATTCAGGAACAATATTTTCTTTTTAACTTAATTTGAAGGTTATACTCATCAATGTAATATATCATTGAAGAAGAAGATAATACTAATAAATGTAAACGGAACATGAAACAGAACAGGACACAGAAAAATGAAAAGATAACGGTCACAACTCACAACTAGGAATCGAACCCAGAATCTCTTGTCTTACCGGCACAGGCGTCTTAAGAGGAAGCTACAAGCCAAACATGTGTATATTCTTGGTATACCTTATATATTGTAGGTAATAGGCATTAAAATCGCTTGACAAACGGAGTCTAGAAACGTTCGAAAACTGGTTTTTAGTTATTTTTAAAATAATTTTATAAGAAAGCAAAAAAGTTAATCAAGTGAAACTGTCACAGATAATCTTAGCTATGATACTGTATTTTTAAAAGTTGTTTCCTTTACGCGTTCATACATTTCTATTGAAATTTATTTTTAGTGGTTTACATTTATATTTTTTATTAAGTAATTTATTTTTTTATTTGTATTCTACTCAAGCGAAACGATAGGATAGGACTTTCAATTTATCTAAAGCATATTTTTTGGTTTACATAATGTACGCCAATTCGTTATAAAGATTAATCAACATAGTGATTTGGCATTAAGTTTCGCCTTAACCAACTTAACCATTGGGACCTATTTATTAAACTTTCAGGAAACTCTGTTTCCATTTAAAAAGATAAAATTAGTTGCAAGATGACATTGTTGATTGTGAATTTGAAATATGAGACCGACAAATATTTCGAATGGCAGTATAATTACAATACTCGCGTGTACCGTGATGTCACACGCTTTTTGGCCGGCAGCAAATATCAACGTTTGACGGATATGTATCTTCGGTACTATTCCGTATTTAGGCATTTCCGCCAAAGTGTGTACATAGCGTTCCCACGATTTTAATTAGATTTTCAATAGTTACATAATATTGGAAAGTTATATTTTTTTAACGTGCAAATTAACTTTATTTATTTTCAATTTGGGAGGCGGGCATGGGTACTGCCGCCCTGGGAACCAATTATCGGTTAAGCTACAATTCTGCCATAGGCCACCACAAGTGGTTCGCTACGTTTGCTGACTTAGCAGGGGTGCCCGGGTGCATGGGGGTGGGGTTTGTCCGGCTCTTGTTCATACGTCCGTCACTCCTGGACACACAGACCCACAGATTCCTTGCCACCCCTCATATACCCCTTTTCATTCCCAGAACTTCCACTCCTTGCTTTCCTAAAAAGACCCACCACACAGCATTCCCGAAGATGGCATAGGCCATAAGGGGAATTATTTTCCTTAGGCTTAGAATTATATATTAGCTGCACACAGGAGGCCCTAAGGCTTAGGGCCTCCTGTGTGCAGCTAATATATATATATATAACCGTATATATAATAATACTCGTATATATAACCGCAAGCATTAAAAAATAAATATATTTTTTTTTTTAAATATATTTTTAATTAATTATTTACATCAAAAGGTAGTGTGTTTTTACCATGTCCCATATCTATAATCAATAAAACAATAATAATATTTGGATGATTTACATAGCGCTGTTTTTGTGCAAAATCACCTGTAAGTAAGATAGTGTCTGATTTCGAAATAAATGTTAGGCGTATGATTAATTTTGTGTTGTCTAATGTTGCGTATACATTTGAGAGTTGAAACGCGAGCCGGGCCTTGAATTATGGGAAAGAAACGAAACAACCGCAAGTCGGTTTCGGGCCATTTGCTGTTGCTTCTTTCCTTTTACATAATGAATTTTTAATACGAATAGTATATAAAATAATAAACGATTAGGTATTTCATTAGACATTATTTATTATTTTACATTATTTCTTCAGACATTTCGGACATTACAGTGTCCATCATCAGTGTGTTGGCTAAAGGAGGTAGCGCAACACGGCACAATACCCCAAAAATAAATCACTACAGTACTTCGGCGTAAAGTAAAGAAAAGGAAAGCGTAAAACTTATAAAAACGCATACAAAACTTTGGCGAAAATGCCCATTTTCCAAAAATTCAAAAAATTGTGTGCTCAAATTAATATGATGCATTTGTAAAGTAATAGTTCTGTGAACAGTCAGTTACAACTCGCGTCCAAAAAAAACATATTTCTAATTTTATCTTATTATAAATCATTTTAAACAAAAATTTCCTCCGAAATCATAAAATTTGTAAGTAGGTACTTAAGGCGATACCAAAAGTAGGAATGCAAAATCATGTGTTTTTGGTTTGAAAATTTGGTCGCCTAGAAATGTTTCAGATGCTTTAATTAAATACTGCGAGTAGAATACATCCTCAGCCTTTGAAATAATCGAGTATTTTTTAGATAAGTCTTTTTGTAAGCCCAGAAAAAAATAATGTAAAGGCCTATGAAAACTGCTTTAAAGTTCAAAATCTCCTACTTACGAACCCATTTTCGGTTATGATTTTATTGTATAATGTGGCAAATTAAGTTATTTATAAAATGATAAAAAAAAAATATTTATGAATATCCACAAAATAAAATAAAAGGCACTTTTTGGCCATGTTTTTTTCTTGCATAAATCAAAACAGGCGGATGGTGTTGAGCGGGAATTTAAACCTTATCGCCATCTACGTAAGGGTTGTTATTGATAGCGGCTCAATTTAAAATATTACACGACGTATTGCATCGCCTTAAATACCTAATAAACACGACGATTTTACATTTGAAAAAAAAATCTTTACTGAACCGAAAACGGCCACCATATTGAAATCGGAACCGGAACGTAACAAACTAATTTACAGACAGATGAAATGCCACGCTCAGTCAATAACATGAAATTTCGATGTAGGAGACAATCTCATTGGTTAGTCTGGGGGTTTCACCATTTAGAAGAAAACTCCAGCAAATTTTCCCTGGAATTTATCCACCACTAGGTGCTACGCATCACTATTTACGTCCAAGGTTCCAGAGTGGAATTTGCCTCCTGCACAAATGCTCTCCACTGGCTGGGAGGCCTCGCCGTTCGCCTCCAGTCCGCAGTCCTTTCTGTCCTATCCTGATCCTCTTCTACCCAATATATCTATCACCTCTTCCTCGGTCTGCATCTGAGTCACTTCTACTCTAGCATTCTTTCTGCATGACCGGCCCAAGTGTACTACGCATTTTTGGCCTTGAAATGAGAATATGCTTGGTTCCTACCGGAATGTCATTTTATCCAGTTCCTACCTTTCCCCAACCATAATCTTGCTGGAAAACTTTTTGAAATATGGAACAATTGCAAGAAATTAGTGCAAGTTCGTGTGTCGCTGTTTTGAAAATAGAAGGATTCGGAGTGGATGGTTTATTTATGGATCGGACTACCATGGAAGCAAGTTGTTCGTGTTGTCAGTGTATTTAATGATATAATCTTGAATTTTGTAACGTTCGTTCGTTTGGCGATAATTACATCGTGGCATCGCGGTCGAACTGACTATATTATATTGTGATTGACATTGTGTGTACATTCGCAGAGACGTTACAGTGGTAAATGATCGGTCATCCATTTTCCGTCCTTTCTATCCTACACAAACCTATACCCAATTCCATCAAACACCATTATTTCGTTTAGTTATAGTTTACAGTCCATTTCAAGTTCATCTGAACTTGTGAAATTCGTATGCAGTTTCGGGTGCAACAACCGAAACTCATATAATTTCATTAAGCAGTGACTTTACATTGCGAAAGGTTGATTATTTTTAATAATCTGATATAATTTGTTTACAGTAAACAACGTGAAACATACAATAGGTCAAATGCTGAATTAAATAAACTAGTTACCCACGTCATACGGAGTTTGTAAACAACTCTATAGTGTACCTACTCAGTTAAATTATTATCATAACATTCACATTTCCAATGTCGGCAATAACAAACAAACAACAAACGACCCTCGACACAAGTGACCAAATGCTTGCATAAGATTCAATCGAAGATCTACACTGTAAATGTAATCGCAAAAAAACGAAATTTCAGCTCTGCTACCATATCAAAAATATACAGATTTTCATAATTTTCCTCTAATTTTGAATGTCAAGTGTTCAAAATTTTTTTTCAAAACCTCATGTGAACAGTGATATTCCGTTTGTTTTGAAGTTCAAGTGTGCAAAATTTAATCAGTCTCGGAATAAAACTGTAGATTTGTATAAAAAACAAAGGCAGGCCGTCAGCTGCAATATATTATATAGATCGATAGACAGATAGGATAACGCATGAGAATAAACAAACAAATAAATACTCGCAATATGTAGAAACTTGGCAAACTTATCCGATACAGATATAGCTAATATTCATAGGTTGGAATATCGAATAAACTCGGACTTTATAAATAAATAAATCGAAAATATACGTTACCCTACGGATAAGCTATCAAGAAGGTAGTGAAATACCCACTTGCTATACGATAATTACTTGCTACATGATTGAAAATGATTTTACTAAGCACAAACCTACAAACCAAAATAGGAACTAACGAACAAACAACAGTTTTTTTTTGCAATGATGGCTATCGGTATGTACCCATGTTCAGTTCTCGCTAGAAACCAGCTTTTTGGTCTTTGAGGAAACCATTGACGTCTTCTTTAATTGTGGAGGAAATCATATTCATATCCTGTAGTACTCAAACATAGGGAAGAGAATCTCTCTGCTATCAATTTTAATCTCAAGTGGGATTTGAACTTGACCTTGATCTGTTTATCTGCTACGGAAAACTGAGATAAAATAAATAATCTTATTATGGCGCATATCACACAAACGCGTAATGTAGTAAAGTCAAACAGAAACGTGTCTCTCTTGAATCGAATAATCTTACTTTACAAGAAAAGGTTCAGGTAAAAAAACATGTGTCGTAAAAAACGGTAGAAAAATCAAGACTACACCAAATAAAAAAACTCATACAAATACAAGGCTAGAAAAATGCGTTCAAAATAACACACAAAACCTTTTTAAAATTCGCATCCTTTATTTCGCTCAATATGTTTTTCTTTAATCGCCAAATTTTAGTATCGCGCTTGAATCAATGAGGTGTTTGAAAACTGAAAGAGAAGAGGAATACGGAAACTCTCGCGTGCGAAAGGGACAGAATGTAAATAATAAATGGAGCGCGCTCATTGGCTCAGCCCATGTCATACGATTTTTGATTACAGGCGCGCGATTGGACGGAACCACGTGCCCAGTTATTAAGGTTGATTCCGACGAGTTCTAGTTTATCTTTTCCTCGAAAGAAAATTTGACGTACCTACCGACAAAATAATAAACGTAGTAAAAATTATTTAATGAATTTAATTTAATGATTTATGTTTTTTTAGACAAAATGGCATAGTAACAGGCATTTTATTCTCGCGGGTTTTCAATCTACGGTAAGACACCAAGGTTTAATTAATAATGGGCGCCATAAATATAAAATAAATTACATATTTGCAACTTTTTTTTACACCAGTTGACTTCTGGGGTAAAGGGCTATGAAATTAATCTAAAAAAATGACATTTTCAACTTTTTAAACCACTTTCTTATATACATTATATCAAACTAGAAAATATTGAAAATAATAAAAACTAAGGTTGGTGGAGATTTATGTATGCATTTGCTACTGTCTGCCTTCATTTTATCTAAACAGGTAGGTGTATTCGAGACACTTTTTTTTAGAGAAAATTATCAACATAATTGCATTTCTTATTAGAATCCAGCAATATTCCAAAAGCTTGCTTTGAAATCTTACCTACAATATAACATTTGTTTTTCATTTCTAAAATTATCGATTCGTGACGTTCGGAAATCCCGTGTACGTGTAGACTGTGCATAGCATTTGTCGGATGATAACGGAAGGTAGATAACGCATACCTACCGACGTAGAGATCGGTATTTATTTCCTTTCATCATTCAAACAAACTAGGCAAGTAAGGTGACCCATGCGCATTCCAACAAAGTGGCTCACTTAGGCCGCCTAATAATGAATAAGAAAAAAGTACATATTATTTTTAAATTGAGTAGGTACTGTCTTAGAACATTTTGAAAAAAATCCTGATGGAAATAATGTGTTCTTATTTTTACATTAATTTTAAAAATAAAAGATATAACGGGGTAGGTCTTAAATAGGTTAAAATAAACTTTCACGCAGTTTCGCCTTTTTACGCAGGTTTATGCAGAGGATGGCAGGGGTAGCCTAACAACTTGTCTTGGCACACACTCCTTGCCTCATTCACATTCATACATACTCGTCTGTTATTCTGACTCTTGACATATTAACAGAATCGAGTATTAACTCGATCGGAATTGATCTTCTTCTCCAAAGGAAAACAGATAAAATAAAGGCTTAGATGTGCATGGTAACAACTACTTAACTGATGACTTCTGCACAATGCGTTTTCCACGTTGTGTGTGCAAGCTATCAAAATGAATACAATAAACAGGAATACAAGATGACACCCTTTTTCTAAGAAAATAAATACATTTGAAAGTTACTCACCTACCTGATACCTGATATAAAATTGTATTTAAATAATATAATTAATGTAAATAATTAACATACCAGCACCGACAATACAGTTTTAGTTGGTCGATTCGCTCAACAGCCGTTAGAAGCAATTTGTTCTGATTAAATAATATTATGTACTACACTCCAACAATTTGGCAGGCACTCAGATACGCAGGCAATCAGTTGTTGTTCACTAAATTTGCACTGAAATGATTTTAAAAGATAACAGAATTGAAACGTCTATTTAGCACATACCGGGAAAATTAAAATACCGTAATATCACAAAATTGACGTAGGTACGATACATACCGATGGAAGAATCGGTCTCTACTAGATATTCTAAACTGGAGTTTGATGGAAGTTAATGTTAAGGACAAATAAAAATAAACTATTCCAACTCACGCGAAACCACGCGAATAAGCGGCTCAAATCGATAAGAAAAAGCAATTACTACATTCATAATATTTGTACGTAGGCTTTTGACATATCAACATAACCTCAAAATGTTATAATCTCAAAATAAAGAAGAAATCAAAGCATTTCACTCACGAGTGTTGGTTTATAATTGCGCTGATAAAAATGCTTTTGCACCGTTTGATTTGTTTACACAATTCGTAAACACTTCACTGACACAAATAACCACAACGCACTAGCACTAACAACATCACTTTCGATTTATGAATTACAAATTACCGCGCCAGTCAATCAAAATGACTATCATTCAAATAAAACATGTTGGCCTCCTTGCACATTTGGAAATAGTTAGAGTTTCATTTATAATTCACAAAATCGCTTCGAGTTAAAAACATAACAATCGGGTCACAGGTCGAGAAAAACGCCACGGAAAAAAATGATATTTTGACAGCATACGAGACAACTTAAGCTGCTGCCACACGCAAAGCTCACATCAAAAGTTAATGTACAGCGCATCATCTTTTCTACCGACACACGACGCTATCAAATATTTCTTCCTATGGTAGGAGAGGGGGTCAGTTGAATTCGAGAGCGGCCGAGGAACATAATTTCATCTGTCAAAGTGACAACTTTACTAAGGGAACACGGAACTTAGTTGGTAGCTCCGTAATTAAAATGACCCCCTCTCCTTTTTACGGCGGAGAGGGGGACGCATAACTTTTCAAATATCGCTTCGGGAGCGGATACGTAAAATAAATTCGGTTAGCGAAGTTCAGAACCACACTTATAGCGCGTTATCTTTTTACGTGTGTCGGGTCTGTATGGGATTGTATGGCGAGCGCTATTGTGCTTTATATTATCTGTTGATGTGAGCTTTGCGTGTGGCAGCACCATAATAGACAAGAACAAAACTTTTCTTTATAAAATATAGATTTGTCCTTGTACACCTGTCATCATAAATAAACCAATCAACTAACTTGTCATTGAATTCAACCATGCGGGCTGTACGTCAAAAAATGAAGATAGACTATTAGAAATATAAATATTGCATAATTATATTTGATCTTTTCTACTCCGTGTCTAAATAAAACAATTTAAAAAAAATTATCTGTGCATGCATGAAAATTGAAAAAATCTATGGATTTTGACTTTGACGTTTGACAGATATACGAATACGAATAAAATACTTTGTTTTCATTCTGATGACATGTCATGTACAATAAAAGATATTATTAGTCATCATCCATTTTGCTCAACTAATGAAGTAAAGAATACACTTCCACTTGATCTCTTCACCAGAATCTCGTTACTTATTCAAACAATTCAGTAACCAAATAAGATCGCGTGTTGAGTGACTTTTGACTTATAACCTTCTAAACGGACGCGGTTTCTTCGACTTCAAAGTATTTAGTTACTTGCTGTTGTGAATACTTTCGAAGAATTTGACTAAAATGGCAGAACCGGTGAACGTGGAAATAGCTGGCGACATGGACGCGCCAAACCCGCCGCCAAAAAGTGGATTTTTAAAGTAGGTCACTTTAATAATATATTATTTACATCTATAACCATACACAGCATCCCAAGCCTACTTATGGATTACGAATCTAAAGTTCAGAGTTAGATTCCCGATATATGAACATGATGTCCACAACCGAGCTGTTGAGCATTTGAAAAATCCTGTTGAAGGCCGGAGCATAAAGCGGAAAAATATTACTGGATCCTAAAGTTTTCTAGGCCAAATGATGCTGATTTGGTTTTTTATACATTTTTCTAAGCAATAAGCTCAAAATCGCATCACAAATTATTCTAAAATAGTGTTCTAATAATATTAGAATGCTCGCATGTTCTTCAGAGACCCATCAGCGTTTCACTGGTTAAAACGACCGATTCTCTGGCGAGAAATATCAACCTTCTACTATTGATTGTTCAGCATAATTTTGCGTTTTGGACGATGACGGGATGGACAGGTCTATTGGGGACGCGCTATCAGGCAGCTACTTCGAATCATAACCCAAATTGATGGAGGAGGAAAAAAAATATTAGCAGTTTTCCAAAAACCCGGTCTCACAGACATAAGCGTCACCAGTCGCGTATTAATGACATTAGTTCTTCCAAGCCACTTTTCAAATACTGGTTGAACCAACATTTATTATTAAGATTGGAGAATCTGTCAAGTAGATTAACGTATTTTGCACTTATTGAAGAGTTTTTTCAGGCCTATAGGTAGTGTAGTAATAATTGTTTTTATTCTTGTTTCCAGTTTCAACGTTGGTCAGTTTGGGCAGACGTTTTCTCCTGCCTCAGTGACTTCTCTAATAGCGGCACAGCGGCAGGCCATCAGACCTTGGTTACTGTTCCTGCAGACTTCTAATTTCAAGGTTCATTCATATTACATATATTATTTGTTTAAATTTACGATCTTACCATACACTTTTTGTTTCACAAATAATATTAATTCATTTTCCCTTCTAAGTTCAAACCATAAATAGACCACTCACTAGATCGATATCTTCGGACCTTTTGTGTGAAACAAATTGGTCCTAAAAAACCATAGATATGTCAATATATAGACAGTACAATTCTCATTTGGAGCCTACTTATTATACCATACACCAATGAATAACTCTGAAAGTTTATTCCATAGACTTTTAGGACGGGTTGTTTTGGAGAATTTGAACAATTTATCAAATTTCAACGTTCGTTTTCGGCTTCTGTGAAAGTCCTATTCAAGTTCTGTTATTATATAATTATAGGCTTGACAGAACTGAAATAAAAACAGAACTTGAAAAAATCTTTCATGGAACCTGAAAATGATCGTTTGATGAATTGTTCAAATTCTCCGAAACAAACCGTCCTTGGAGTTTTTATTCACCAAATGAAAGTTTATTCCATAGACTTTCAGAGTTTTTAATTGGTGGATATAGGCAATCATATGGCGTCATAATATTTCGGTTCCAATTTTCGATCGGAGTTATACCTCGCCTGGTCCAAACACTCAAGCTAATTTCCCCCGAAAATCCTTTTTTTTTAAATTACACTTCAAAATCGTGAAATCTCTACCTCATATGTATTGCTAAGACAGTTCTCACCCCGATTTTGTTGTAATATTATTTAATATTTCAGGTTCCTTCCACAGTACCAAGATTGAGCAAGCGTCTCGTGAGAAATGTAGAATATTTCCAAGCAAATTACCTGTTTGTGTTCCTGGCCCTTTTTGCTTATTGCCTGTGAGTTATATATTTTTCGTTATATTTTAGCACATTTATTCCACATTTATGTGGCTTCCATTGGCCAGAAGTAGATTATGGAGTTTTGTGTTGTACAATGGAGTTTATAGTTAGTATGCCGAAAATGACCTCTCCATGTCAATTAAATTAAGACTGTGTTTGAATATATTGACGTTCTCAAAAAACTATGTCGGATAAGCAAAGTGTTAACTTTGCGTACTGACAAGAAAATATTCAATTCAGTTAAATTTATTATTTGAATAACTTTACAAATTTGTTCATCTTAGGGGGTATTTCACTATCTCTGATTATGTTCTGACTAAGCACTAATCCGCGGATTAGTCATTTTTTCGTTTTCACTATATCTGAATAACGCTAACGCTCGGGTTAAAGTTCGATTTGACTAATCAGTGCTCGAACTTCACGTTAGGCGCTATTCCTCGAATCAAAGATGGCGTCAAAACATTCCGAGTTTGACAGCTGAGAAGTGAGTCGAATTTTGTTGAATGAATTTGAATGCTTGTATGATTCATCCTGAATTATTTGTTTGTGTTCAAAATAAGAAACAATGTATTAATTCGACACGAATCTATCTAAAATGACCTGATAATCAACATAACATAACCAAAAAAATGCACACTTCGCGGTGTGCGGACTGTGACGCATGACAGCCGTGGCAGTAGATGGAGTAACTGCAAACATTTTGCGATGTTGCCAGACTATTTCGAGTGTTATCTATCCGGAAGCTCGAAACAATGGTGAAACGGTCGCCGTTGAATAACGAAGTTATTCTGATCTTTAAAGCCAGCCAACGGATAGCTAGTCAGATATTTAGCCCGACATAGTGAAATACCCCCTTAGTGTGTTTTTAAATACACATAATATAGATGAGAATTACATAAATATAAACAGTGCGTTTATCTACTATACTAGGAGTAACAAAGATTGCCTTTTAAAGGCAGCTTCATTGATGATAAACATATCCATATCCAAATTGATACTAATCAACAGCAAAATTGCTCTTCCCAAAAGAATGACCACTGGCAAGTTAGTCCTGCAGCAGTCTATGCTGTTGTTGACAAAGATAATCACCAGGAACATAAAAATGAATGCTTTCCAGGAACATAAAAATGAAACCATCCACGAATTAGACTGAAGAAATGCGTAGCAATGTGCACATCCCTTCTAACCCGTAGATGGTTCATTCCAAAGATACCCGAAAGAAAGTCGCTAGGATAGAGGCACGTGTAGTAGCCATACTCCCTTATGTAGAGAAATCTCATAAATTTCTTCTGAACTCTCTCCACTGTGGTGTGGACTCCAAAGTACCGACCCACTTTCATGTCTACTCCTTACTAAGGAAATAGATCTCAATGAAGTGCTACATTTATGCAATCTTATGCCGCCTCCAGACAAAGCCCTACTACAAACTCCAAACATTCGGGCGATTGTGTAGAGTTCGAGTCGGCACGGGATCGCTTCTGAGGCGTTAAACCACACCCGAATCGAAGGAGTTGACCCTACTCGCACAAACCAGCCCTCTATACATATCAGACGCTCGGCAAGTAAACGAGATAGATGTGCCGCATACCATTAATAGGACAATATTATTATGGGAGAGTGGTACAACAATTATTTGAAATTACATATTGTTTTTTTAGCATTATGAAGCGGAACCAATATTATGGAACCCGAAGCATCGTCTGCAAAAACAAATTACACATTTATTAATTTTTATAATATCCTCGTACAGACTTTGCCTCTGTGGGATTTTTGTTGACTTATTGTTGATATAAACTTCTACATAATAATTGTAGGCACTGAAAGGTACAGCGCGGCCGCAGTTATCACTTAAACGTCTGCCATGATAATGAACATTTGGAGTTCGGAATTGGAAGTTGAAGGGGGGGGCCGCAGTGTGGTGGTAGCCATTACACGTTCGGCCAACCTTCCAGAGTTAACAAGTTAGATGTAATTTTGTTTCTAAGCTTTTTATGATCATTGTTCACTAGAGAATGTATGTATTAATATATTTACAGGATAACATCACCACTGCTTTTGCTGGCAATTGCTGGAAGCCTTTTCGCCTGCTACAAATTCAAGACCAACCCCATGAAATGGAAGGTACGCTGGCATTTCTAAGTTCTTTACTTTATATAAATTTTCCTTATTCTTTTACAACCAAAAAGAAATTCTGAACTGAACCAGTTTCGATAGAACGTGCGGGAGCTGCAGCAGCGTACCTTCACATGCACATATTTTAAGCAGTAAGTTGCCCCAGCCCTAAGGGATCATAACTAAAAACTTCAATAGTGTAACCCAAAACAGTTGGGAAGTTTTATGTCAGTTTGAAGGAGATAAGACAGTTTTTTCTAAGCAGAAAAATGATAGCTCACTATTTTAGTTTTTTTTTGCACATTTGGTTATATGTTTTTTTATGTACATATTTAAATAACTAGTAAATAGATAATTAAGCCGTCAATAATATATTTAGAAATTTCCATTAACCATTAGTGTGCCAGCTAAAGTGCCGAGCAGCCCGCCATGCTATTCCTTTTTGTTTTGCAAAATAATGTTTTAGTAATTTGTACCATCTTACCAGATAAAACACATAATCGTACATATACTTATGTAATTTTATTTTTATTATTTCTTTCTTTTCTTTCTTATGTTTCAAAACTGTCATTAAATTTGTACCACCCACATGTAAAAGCCCTCTGGGCGTTAAATAAATAAATAAATAAATAAATATCTATTCTATGTAGTTTCCTCAGGAGAGCTACCTATGTTCAGAAAAATGTGTTTTCTTCTATCAAATGTTATAAAAATATACAAAATAATGAAGAAATACGAAAATATTCTTGACATTTATTATATTTTCCTGCTAAATAAACATTTTTTATAAAAAAAAGGTGATAGAACTGTAAATAAATACAGTACTACGACTTTTGAAAATTATGTTTTTTTACATAGAATTTTTTCGCAGATAAAAAATCAATGTTTGCAAGCGACGAAACAACAAGCTAGAATAATATTAAGGTTCATCATTTCTTTGCCATGAAAATTTAATTTATTTTAGTACTCTAGGAGTATTTTTAAAGATTCAAAATATCCTAAAATCGAGGCAAGTGCAGAGATTTACTCACAAATCCACGGTCGATTTCTTGGCACACCAGAGGTTAATGTTTATAGTTTGATACTTGTTTGCACTAGAGGAGCTCTCAGCTAGGAGTCTGGGCTAGGCTAATGAATGTGTTGATGTAATGTTGCAGATAGGGTCGTATGAGCTGACGCTGGCCCATCAGTATGCCATCGTGGCCCTCTGCTGTATGCCCATCTTCCTCTGGGCCGGAGCGGGATCTGCTCTCTTCTGGGTCCTGGGTAATTTCTTTCTTACTTTTACTTAACTTTTGAAACGATATCCTTGCAATGTATGCCATGTAATAGTCTCTATAAATTGTATTTAGATTATTTCACCTTATTTTATTATTCCACAAAAATATATATTATAAAATGTCAACCTCTAACTTCTGTGGCGGTAATGTCCTTGGCTCTGGACCCCGAGGTCGCAATTTCAATACCGGAGAATATAAAATAGCACTGGTAAGAACCACTAACTTCTTGATCTCCAATGCAAAATTTTCGCCGTCCGCCGGCTGATTCTATTTTCGTAATATCTTACTTGTTTTTTGTAAAATTATGTTTTTGTAAATTGTACCATTTTATACAATAATAATAATAAATAGTGTTAATGGGTTTGTATATTTATAAAAATAGTAAGTAATAAACAATAACTTGAAAAATTTTGGAAGAAAAAACATCAAAAAAGTCATTGGAGACCAAAATTTAATTTATGTTTTTTACTCCAAATAATGTCAGGAATCACTGGTTAAGTTAGTACGTCCCTTAAGGCGATGCCATACGTAGTAATGCAAAATCATGTGTTTTTGGTTTGAAAATTTGGTCGCCTAGAAATGTTTCAGATGCTTTAATTAAATACTGCGAGTAGAATACATCTTGACCTTTGAAATAATCGAGTATTTTTTATATAAGTCTTTTTATAAGCCCAGAAAAAAATAATGTATAGGCCTATGAAAACTGCTTTAAAGTTCAAAATCTCCTACTTACGAACCCATTTTCGGTTATGATTTTATTGTATAATGTGGCAAATTAAGTTATTTATACAATGATCGGAAAAAAATTAAATATTTATGCCTGAACATCCACAAAATAAAATAAAAGGCACTTTTTGGCCATGTTTTTTTCTTGCATAAATCAAAACAGGCGGATGGTGTTAAGCGGGAATTTAAACCTTATCGCCATCTACGTAAGGGTTGTTATTGATAGCGGCTCAATTTAAAATATTACACGACCTAGTGCATCGCCTTAACACCCTGTATACATAGGTATTATAAAATATTTTGTAAAATTATTGCCTTAACACAGGCTAGCCCTAGTAAGGCGGGTTATGATAAATCTCAACTTATAACTATGCGTTTCTATTCTTTAATTCTGTTCATTTTATTTATTTAATTTATAAACCATTGTATACTATGTTTAACATGTATTTTTAGTGTTTATTACTAATTTATTACAGTAAAGATATTATTATTTGGTACTATATTCCAATATTTTTGCTTCCAGGTGCTTCGATAACTGTCATAACACTCCACGCCGGTTTCTACAACATTGACGCCATTGTGACGGAAGAATCGGATGACCAGTTCTGTCTCCTCGAGGAAGTATGATGCTCGGAGACCAGTCTGAATCCTCACTAACTCAATTGACTATTCACAACAATATTACTACCAAACTGACCAACTTACTTTACAAAAGTGTTTAACGTTACAGGCAGTTTTGCCTCGCATATGTATGTATATATTTGACCGGTTAGTAAGGTTTAAATGCATCTGGTTCCCGGGCATTGTGCAATCTTATTGAAATTTTTTTCAAATTCGGAAATTTACTCTTGAAAAATGTTTTACGAAATGTGACATCCAATTTAAGATGTAACAATTTTCATATTTTAATTTCTAATTTATATTCACTAAATGTGCGTGGAGACAATCCACTCCAGAATTTATCAAATAGGATCACCTCTGAAATCTGGACTAAATATACCAAAATTTGACAATGCTTCTTTTTAGTAAATAAAAATAACTCTTAGAAGCATATCTTAGTACAGGTAAATCATTTTTAAGAGAACCTTGCTTGCGTAGTGGTGTAACATATGGATTAAAAAAATAAAGATTATGTATTTACCTTTCAGCAATTTTAATTTAAAAATACTTTACTGTATTAATAAAATATAAAGTACAAAGGATATAGCTATAAGATTATATTTTATAGTTAACCTAATAAAAAATAACAGCCTTACTAAAAAGAAAATCACTTCACAACCGTTAAATGGTATTTTTGTTACACATTGTATAAAGACTGTAAAATTTTAGGTTCGAGTTGGTACTTATAAAAAAATGTCTTTAATTGGGCTCCGAAAGAACTGGCAACGTTGCTTTCCAGCAGACTGACACGTGAAATTTCCGTCTTGAAAAAGTGAAGTTATTTCAGACATTATTTTTTAATTGACTGTTACCGCGTGAAATCAAAAAGCATTCTATGAAAGTGGTGTTTTTTGAAAACATCAATGTTTTATGTATGTGTATAAATCACAGAAATCAACATTTACATTGCGCTAACGATGAATTCAAAATCTTATTTTTTGTTGTTATTCGCTGGAAATTATTATATTTTTAAAATTATTTTTCATTGTATAAACGAGATAAAAAGTGAGGTGACAGTTTTGCAAATTCCTAAAATAAAAAAATGTGTTTTTAAAATTTTACATTCTCTCCAATTTTTTGACGTTCGGAGTTAAAAGGCGTTTTTTTTCAAATATTTTCAAGTTTGAAATTAAAATATTCCAATTTATGAATATCAAATTATATTTCAAATACAACAATCTAAAAGGTAATTTTATCTAGTTTCTTAAAATATTCCGAAATTCAATGAGAAATTTCAAGTTTATATAATATGTAACAGACAAACAACCCTTTATCATAACTAGATAAAATTTTCACCACATTTTGTAGTAAGGTTGTGAGTTAAAAATGTGGTCATTATAAATACCTAAGCAGTGAGTCTAAAATTAAACAGTTTATTTCCCTAAGTAATTGTGAGTCTAGGTTAAAATAATTCAATTATTATATTTTTAATAATTATAAATTTTTTCGTAGGAAGCAATTACTTTGTGATTAGACATTCTATAATTAAACAAAGTATTTTATTTAATTAATAATTATAAACGTCGCTACGCATCCATTAGGCTCTGTCACACAAACACTTGG
Organism: Hesperophylax magnus; assembly: GCA_026573805.1. NCBI lineage: Eukaryota > Metazoa > Arthropoda > Insecta > Trichoptera > Limnephilidae > Hesperophylax > Hesperophylax magnus. Next base: position 853,487 of record JAIUSX010000184.1, on the reverse strand, counting down.
GAGCGGCAGTACTACGCGCCGCTCCAGGCCGCCACGCAGAAAAGTCTCAAAATGGACTGCGCTGTAAATCGTTGCCTTGCTTTCGGACTTTATTATTTATTTATAGAGCGGAGACGGTTTACATATAGTTCCCATGAGCACTTAGGTCACAGGCCCATTGTGCCATATCCCATTTTACCTCATTCCTTTAACAGTCACCCGGTCCCTTTAATGAAGTACACCAGGGTTGTCATTGGATATGAGGCTATGTCTTCTGGTTTCACAATCTGTGTTCCCAGGTCTCATCTCTCCTCTCCAATCCCCCTTAGTTCCCTGAAGGCCCCACAACAGAAGAGAGCCTCATCTCTCCTCTCCATTCCCCTTTGGTTCCGTGAAGGCGCCACAAGGGAAGAGTTCACCGAGGTGGCCTCATCTCTCCTCTCCATTCCTCCTTGGTTCCCTAAAGGTCCCACGAGGGAAGAGGATCTCATCTCTCCTCTCCACTCCCCCTTGGTTCCGCGAAGGCCCTTTCGGACTTTACTGTTCTGCGCGGCGGCCTGGAGTGGCGCGTGGTACCGCCGCTCCGAAGTGTGCGTGTGGCAGAGCCTATTGTCTTTGGGCATTTTCGGTGTAAGAGGGGACTGCGGATGGATGTTTCTAACTAGTTTGCAACACATTTTTGAAACTTTCAATGCTATAGGTGTGCACAAATACATTCAATCGTGTCCCCCAAATAAGGCCTAGCAAATGATATAAACTATAAATGTTGCTTTACATAGGCTCTTTTAATATAAGCCTGTAAGCCTGTTTGTATAAAGTAATATTTTGTCAGATTTTTTCTACGTATAGAGTGTAAATAGGTTGTAATTTATGTATGCAAAAAAAAAAAAAAAAAACAGAAAAGCCGTTGTACAATTATAAGTAAATACTTTTTGTGAAGTAAGTAGAATTGCCTATAAAAGTTAACCTCTCCGTACAATCATTGTTTTATGTCTTTTTTATTTATAGAAAATAATATTTCTTATTATGTATTACCCAGATGCTAACCTGAAAATAACTCAACGTTTAACAATGTTCTGTTGACTTGTATACATTTGTAAAAAAAAACCGTGCAATAAAATTAGTAATAATGTACAATGTATTTTTACATTTTCCCCATGAAAAATTCAAAATATTTTGTATAGATTCTGAAGCCAGTGGTGTCAACTGCCTGGTTCAAAGGGGCCCTAAGGAACACGGGGGCCTGGGCGCTTCGTATACGGAGATACTTGCAAACTACGTGACTGACACAATCACAAGTAGCCTACTGATATGCAACTCTTTAAAGCTGGTTTCCATACACGGCGCCATCTTAATTATACTGAACTTGATCATTTTTTCATGGAATTAATACAATAGTGACTCTAACGACGAAGGCTTTATTGTTGTTCTTTATATTTACTAGCATAAAAAACAATGTAAAAGAGATTTAGACCTTGGGTTAACGCATAAAACGAACTAAATGTTAATTGTAGGACATTCGTCATCGCCAAGGAACTGCATGAGAAAGATGTCAAATTGACTTTTCTTTCCAACCTCAATCCACGCCTTCTCCGCTAAATCTTTTCTGACATTTCTGGTAAATCATAGTTGTAGAGTATGGTGTTTGCGTTCAGGCAGCTTCGGGTTCTACCGAAGATAACCGAACGCTACCAACCGCCTCGTATTACATCGCCGGATAGCGAGGATTCATTCTGTCGCTAGACGGCCTTTAGATAACTTGTTATTTGTATTGTCAATTTATTATATTCCGAATTAAACAACCTCCGTATATTTGAATCTACGACTATTAATAGAGATATTACCAGATCCCTATCCTCGCTAGAATACTGGAGATTAAGGGCCCAGTATTCTATCCTGTACAACATCAATACATCACAGTGGCGCAGCTTAAAAGGAGTATACGGAAACAGTTTTTTCGGATTGCCGGCAAGTGGATCTGTTTCACACCAGTGACTTGCAGAAAAAAAAAAATCTCCGGGATTTTATTGTCAAGGTGACAATAAATGGAGATTAACTGGGCATAATAAGGACAATTGGAAGTAAATAATTACGTGGCTCTGGGTAACAAAGACCAGACCAAGAATCCAGCGAAGAATCAATAATTTCGTGGTTCTGGGTAACAAAGACCAGACGAAGAATCCAGCGAAGAATAAATAGTCACGTGGTTCTGGGTAACAAAGACCAGATCGGTGGCTCTGGGTAACAAAGACCAGACGAATTTCACAGAAGAAGAAGACTTGGAATTCCGGGAAGCGGCTGGGCGCTGGACTGCATCGGCGCCGGTTCCTGGAGTCAGGTTGTCTTGTTTCTTGTTTGTTTCTGGAAGGTGTTATTGTTGCCGGGTGGGTTTTTTTTTTTGCTGTTGTCGTTGCAATCATGGAATCGGGCGGAATTTCCAGGTTCTCCCACGTTAATGGAGATTGGAGTTTGTTCCGCTTGAGGTTAGAACAGTTCCTTCTAATTCGTGATGACATAAAAACGACTAAGTTAGATGCTTCACAGAAACGCGCTTATTTGCTGAATCTTCTGGAAGCGGAGACATTAACTCTTTTGATCAACTTATGTTTCCCTGCTAAAGTTACAGACGTGGCATTCGATCAGTTAATAGAATTAATTGAGAAACATTGTTCCAGACCGCGATCGGTGTTCAAGGAACGAGAAAAATTTTATCAAGCCAAGCAATCGCATGGGGAATCGGTCAGAGATTTCGCAGTTCGTATAAGGGGATTATCTTCCTTTTGTGAATTTGGAACGCGCTTGCCAGAAAGCTTAGCGGATGCCTTTGCAATCGGTATTTTACCAGGCCGGGCTAAGGAGAAAATTTTTCTAGAGGGAACTAAATTAACATTTAACAAGATGGAAGAGTTAGCAATAACGGTTTCAGTTTTAGACAATCTGGTTCCGGAAATTAAATCTGAATTTTCCGCAGAGAATTCGGATGTGAACGCCATTTCGAATCGTTCAAATTCGCCCGGGAGACATTCGTCGCGTTTGGGAGAAACTCAAAGTTTTTCAAGGTTATCTTGTTCAAAGAGCCCCGAACCGAGTAATAAAAAATGTACGATTTGCGGTGAATATCATGTAGAAAAATATTGTAAATTCAAGAACGCATAATGTTTTAATTGTCACAAGGTAGGGCATTTGAAGAAATTTTGTAGGAATCACAAGGTTAATCCGATTTTTGAACAATCCCAGAATAATAGTATTTCATACATTAATCCGTTTAGGGCTAATGTGGTAATTAACGAAGTAAAATGTGCTGCTATGATTGATTCAGGGGCAAGCATGTCGGTCATGCCGGATTTTATTTTCAATCGTTATTTTAGAAATGTAACATTGTCACCAGATAAGCGTACTTTATCAGGATACGATGGCAAACCACTTAATCTTGTAGGTAGTGCCTGTTTTACCGTAGAATACAATAATCTTAAAAATAATTTATTATTTACTGTTGTGGTTAATGGCACGGAATTGATAGTGGGTAGGGATTTTATGGAGATTTTTAATCTGAAGATAGTTCCAGTGATGATAAATTCGGTTTCATCAATCAAGGACAAAATCTGTTTTATTGAAAATTGTGAACATGTAAATTTTCAAGCAGTTGTGGTAGCCACCGCAGCGGATCGCGAATTACAGCTAGTATTTAGGTATTTGCGGCAGGGCTGGCCCAAACGAGTAAATCGTGACAGCAGTATTTGGAAATATTGGCTAAAAAGGAACGAACTTTCTATCGTAGAAGATTGTTTGTTTTGGCAACACAGAATAGTTATACCTTTTTCTCTCCAAAAGCAAGTGTTAGGTTCATTACACAGGTCACATCTTGGTATTGTTAAAATGAAGGGAATAGCTAGAGCATATTTTTGGTGGACAGCTCTGAACAAAGACTTGGAGAAAGTCGTTCAATCATGTTCAGGTTGTGCGTTGTCAAAACAGTCACCACCAAAAAGTCAAGCAAACGTTAACATTTCTAAAGCTCAATCTGATCAGGTGAAGTTTTACAAAGGGGTTAAAACCAGGGTTTTTAAAGTTGGACAAAAGTGTTTAACAAAAGATTATCGTCAGGATAATAAAGTAGTTTGGACTAAGGGAGTAGTCTCTAGAAAGCTAGGTAAAAAAGTTTATATTATTAAGATAGAGAACACAGATGTGACATGGAAGAGACATGTCGACCAAATGAGGGAAATGTCAGTGAGCTGGAAGGAAGATGGCAATAGTGCACAGCATCCCGCGTCTGAAATTTCGAGGAATGAGCCTCAGGAGTTAGAGACTTCAACCTTATTGCGTGGATTCACTGGTTTTCCTCCTGATTTCAGATTGGCGGCAGAGGAGGTGGTGTCGGAGCAGACACAGGCCCGGCAACAGAGACCATGGTCGGGGAGATTGCGGCCAAGATGCGAGTCACCCACATCTTCCAGAGGAAACGGGGCAACTTGACCCAGGCACCGCGGTTGTTAGTCTTAGGATTATTTGTTAGCAAAATGTAATAACTTCACTTGTTGTAATAACTGCATAGCGCAGCTCTGTTAGAAACTTTTGTGGATCTCTGCACAATTGATTTAATCATGTTTTGTACTTAATATTTAAAATTTCTAAGTTGTCTATCTTTTTAAAATCATTGTTAAAACCAAATGTAATATAAAATGTTCATGTTATGATTTATATAGGTATGTAAAATATTTTGTTGGTTTGTAAGTAGCTTCAGAGTTGAAGGAGGGAAAGTGTAGAGTATGGTGTTTGCGTTCGGGCAGCTTCGGGTTCTACCGAAGATAACCGAACGCTACCAACCGCCTCGTATTACATTGCCGGATAGCGAGGATTCATTCTGTCGCTAGACGGCCTTTAGATAACTTGTTATTTGTATTGTCAATTTATTATATTCCGAATTAAACAACCTCCGTATATTTGAATCTACGACTATTAATAGAGATATTACCAGATCCCTATCCTCGCTAGAATACTGGAGATTAAGGGCCCAGTATTCTATCCTGTACAACATCAATACATCACAATAGTTATATATAAACATGGATATTTTCCCACCTCCAGAACAAATTGAACATTCAAATCATATTCGGACGCCATTTCTGTCAAACGAGTAGTAGATGTAGCGTGCTACCAGCACTGTCTGTAGTGTGCAACCGACGTCAAACCGGCGTGTGGTGCACCAATATTGCATGCACGGATACTCAGTGGCGCGTATGCTACGCACACAAAAGATGAGTTGCTTGTAAACATATCTACGTACGAATGGCCGTAGATTTGCCAAATCTTGTATATCAGTTGCTTCTCTTTTAAAATAGTTCCCACAAAAACCTAATAAATGTAATATTATAACTTTGTCTTCATCAGGACATGGTTATGTCCGTTGTTATACTGTCCCGATGAAGGCACAGTTGTATGTGACACTAGTTGGCGTGTTATTAGTTAATTTGGTGTACGCACAATATGCAAAAACTTGGCATATTTAATACTCAAACTCGCAATGGAGGTAATACATCCCCCAAACGAGAATTTTGTGTGATATACTCTAACCCTTCGGGCCTCTGGCACATTGACCGTTATGTTTCTTAAAGATGCTGTCAGAATGTCGGAGAATATGTTTGTATTATTTCCATTTCTCAATAAAATCCAAATAATCCAAAAACTATTATCAGTTTTTGAAAGGTGACGAAATACACCTTCAAATATTATTATTAGAAATAAACATATAATTTTTATATTAAAATTTTGAAATCTAACATACAAAGTTATAAAAATGGCTCACCTTACGTTTTTTCATCTATGAACTAAAATGAGAAGAAACACATATTTTATTAGACAAACGTATTATGAACATTACTGACACCTCATTTTTTTATTGATTCATATAAAACTAATTAATAAAAAAATTCACAAAGTTTCATAAATTTTTCTCGAATTGCGGTGGTGTACATTTTGAATTATTCTGTGTTCTTCTATATTTGAATGTAAAGTTTGGTATTTTTTCTTTCCAACACCATTCAGTTTATATTTCTAACTATGACGGTAAGGACCCCAACAATTTCTATGAGGAGCATAAGAGCTGTTCCGAATAGCAAACAAATTGACTCTAGGGATAATAGCTGTTTGTTCAAAAACCCAAACAAATCAGCCCGAGTTAATAGTTTAGGTAATCCTAAAAAAACTATTTGGTGATCAATCTGCATTTAAAAGAAAATTATCCCTAATGGGATAATTTTCTTTTAAATGCAAATTGATTTAATTTTCTATTAAGTTATCAAATGATATCTGTCAAATTCTGATCAAAATAATCTACCCTCCCCTGCCCTGGTTACCACTACTTTTTTTTAAAAATCCTTGCCGCAGAAAGGCCGCAAGTGTGCTCATAAAAAGTGCATTGTACTGGAAAGGGCTACAATAACATATATTTGATTTACGCTCGATTTCATCTCTTTTACCATTTTTGAATCACTTAATGATTGTCTGCTGGTCGAAGATTGGCGGTGAGGACATAAGGAATTTTCTGGAAAGTAGCTACGGTTTGTTCTAGGTAAGTGCCCTGTCATTCCTTTACGGTCCTTGGCATATGAGCTACACAAATTGCTTGAAGAGTCGTCAGTTACAAGATGTATATAAAACTGGGATGGCTTTGCTGCGCGACACACTCAGCAAGAATAAAGAAAGCCAACCTACCGAAGAGGCTTCTCCATATAATAAACATGCAAGACGAATTATTTATTGTTTTTGTGTTTAATTCTAGAACTCCATTTATTTAATTTTTTAAATTTAATGTAAACCAAATTTAATAATTAAGTTCTGCAAGTTTTTTTTGGTTTTCGTTATTTTCAAACTGACAGTTGAGACGAAAGACTGGTCGGTGGCTGAGTTGGCATCGTGTTTGGGTCCCACCCAGGCCTCATACATTCAATTCCTCGGCTGGTCTAAGTCCTCTATCACGACACAAGCAAAATTTTCCGCTTACTGTGGATGTAGTAAAAGATTCTCAAATATTGTCAGGTTATTCGTAACCCGGGAATTTGTCTTTCTTAAAAAAAAAATAAAAATTGAGGCATAAACTTTGGTGGATGGACGGCGTGGGGGGCAAACGAGACAGCAGGAGACCTGCAGGAGTGTAAGAATGTATGTTCACTGGCAGATTTGTTGGAGATCCTACTATATTCCTTATAGTTGTGGGGGATTTTGAAGTATTGTTACTTCATATTATAACAGGGTATCCGGAGGTAAAGTGCACAAACTTCGGGAGATGATTTTACATGATAGTACAAGTAAAAAAGATAAATAACTTTTTTCGAAATTTCAATGTTTTAAGGTAGTTTTCAGGTGCAACAGTTGAAATGTTGGTATGGAGAAAATAATATTCCTCTATGGAAAAATAGTTTTGTAAAGGTTATATTTTGAAAAATTACCTTTGTTGATGTTATTTTTACTTCTACCATCATGTAGAATCACCTCCCGAATTTAGTGCACTTTACCCCGGACACCCTGTAAATGTAAGTACTGAGAAATAAACTTAAAAAATGATTCAGTTTGGTTAAATTTTATTGGTTAAATTGGGCTTTTACAAAAAACATTAACCACAGCTGAAAGCGGATTGATAAAAATAACAATCAAAGAGTGAAATTCAACAGTTTAGAATATTATTTAGCATTAGCATCTACATACTTTGATCAGATAAATGCCATTATTATTTTTATTAGGAGATTTTAACAAAACGATATTGTGCATTGGTAAACTTAAATCAAAAAGCCATTTCCTCACCAAAGGCCCAAAAATAAATAATCCATGTAGTTAAATTTCATCACAAAACCTTAACAATATTAACAAATTACAAAGTGTTAACTACAGTGAAATACTCCTACATAAGAAGTTTTATGCTTAACAAGTTTTTCAAATCCTTTGGAAAACCTTGTAAGAAAGTTCCACTGTATTGTCTTTTTAGAATTATAACTGTGTTACGAAAGCATTATTATCACAAAGCATAAATGCTAAAAAGATATATTGAGGGTTAAAATGTGCTGTTTACAAATTATAAGAGTTAACAACTAATAAGTTAGTTTATTGTTAACGAGTTGTAAGGACATTTAATAATACTACTAAAGTGAACTAGATACAATGGATATAACGATAACTAACTCTTAAAACTGCTAAATAATCATTTTAAATATTATTGTTCACAACAGTTTTAGATATTACTATAATCATACTTTGGGATATTAAGAGATACGTGTTACAGTACAGAAGATAATATATTGTTACAATGAAAAGGTAGAAGGAATCCACCATTCTGAGAAAACACAATAAAATAAATAAATTATTGCTGAAGATATTTCGGTCTCCCACCAAAAATTACATTAATTTATTTATTTTTCTTACACTTTTTTAACTGTGGATTTCTCACTTAAACTTACAAAAAAATAGTAAATGGCAGCTTCAGACTTCTAGGATGTTCAATTAAGAAGTTGTGACTGATTTAATTTCCATATAAATACATACTCATTTAAAAAAAGACTTTCAGATTAAAATTATTTCTACGATTTCAGTGTAAATTGAGTGATTTTACAAGCTTATACAATAGAGATTTCTATTAACAAAAAAATAGGACCTACGGAACACAGAAAGGTGTACATTATATTAACTGAGCCACATTTGTCACACTTTTCTAATGTATTTTGATATCTTACATCAAATAATTGATGCGCCAAAGACAAATCAAGAGAAAGGGCCTTCATCCACAGATATACGCAAACATTCGATAATCGTGTCTCAATTCCCAAATAACTTGTTGCGCGCAGTCCATACAAGTCACTACTGAAATCAGGAGACCAGAGTCGCCACCAATCATCGTTGAATTCTCCAAACAGCAAAACTAGAATGCTTTCATAACCTCCCTAACAACCAAATAGTTGCAGTAATGTCATTATTTGTCGACAGTTTTGTTCTGTTTCTGACGCATTCACTTGTGATGCCATGTTTAAAGTTTCGATTGCGTGACGAGAGACTGCGCCTGTGTACGAATTTCTGCGCAGACATATGGCAGTAGTCACCAAGATACTTGAATCGCCGAGTATCGGATATTTACACATATTTACTCATTGAAGATTGCCAACATTTTTTCAAAAGAATTAGAAATATATATAGGTAGGGATGTGGCATTCATAGACTGTACAGCTGAGCATGCCAAGGAAAAATAAAATCCAATAAACATAATAAATGTATTTTTTCCAACACATTTTTTCTCTTTTTTCTGTGGCAGCTTTACAGCGTCCGTAAACTGCATACTAATTTTCTTGGCAATGTTTTTATATTTAACAATATGTACGCATAAAATTTAGGACATTTTGTAGCAAAATCAAAATAGACCTTTCTACATTCCGTAAAATATCCAAACAAACAAAAAGTTTTTTCTAAGTTACCTCACAGCAAAATTATACAACATTTAAAAAAATCTACTTATAAACTAGAGTATACATGGAATGCTCAATAATCTAAGGTTTAAGAGCCAAGAGGCATTAAGTTATTTTTTGTAAATTATTAAGAGACAAATTATTCAAAAGTGAGAAAAGATGAGAATCACCATAATGCAGAAATGCAAACAGCAGATATTAGTTCTGTTTAAATGTCTCTTGTGTCGGTACATCAATTTGGTAAAAATATTGAAATTAAAAAATACTACCAGAAAAGAGACTATTTTTGTTTTTCAAGAATGGTACATTTATTTTTCTCATTTATTCACAAATTTACTTATGCCTTTCGACTCTGGGCCATTGATATAATATTTATTTTAAAAAATTGTTAATAATATGTTTGACTAAACTAAAAATTATCTCCAATACACAACTAAGACTTATTAAAATAAACAACAAGGTTTTATTGGAACTTTGAAAATGGTTAGTGTTTTTGATAAACATGATTTAATTCACAAACAGCGAAATTAATAATAAAAACAATAATTGTAATTATTATTAGTGTAAAAGATAATATAAATCAAGTAACAAATTTATACAAATTACATTTTACGATTCTACAAAACAAAATTTTTGTTTAAAAATGAGAAATTTTTCTTTTTTATTGGTCTAAATTCCCACAATTGGTGATAATTAGGGCCGGTATGATGTACAGATTAATGTAAGCAATACCTATCAGACTGATTTATCTGCAATACAGGCTAATATGTAGATGTAATTAAAATTAATATTTGACTGTGTATCAGATATCGCTATTGGCCGCTTACTTGGCAGTAGTTCTCAGGTGAACCTCCAGACAATAAGTCTTCTGGAAAGCAATGTGTTATCGGGCGGTTAAAGCAAATACCCTATAATATTAATAATACCTCCAACTTATGACATTTCCCATACATTCTGTTGGCAACACGCTACACTAGTGCCTCCTCGCGGTGTGAGTTGTGCGCCTTGCTTTTCTTCCATAAATTTTAATAGATTTTTATCCGAAATATATTCATTATTTTATGCTAATAAATTGTAGAAATCGAAATAAAAATAGGTAACCTACATTGAAAGGAATGTCAAAGTCAATATGCTACGCTAGCGCCTCTAGCGGCCAGAGTTGTTGTTATTGCAACTATTTCACTGGAGTTGGACGTATTATTAATTTTATACAGTATTTGATTAAAGTTATCAGGGTGTTGTAATACAGATTGCTTTATTGAGGATTTTTCTATGGGAAACCTTACCTAAGAACAGTATTACAGTAGATTAGTATTAAGCTATGAATTTATCAAATATCCGTTAACCTTTGGAACATCCTCCTTCGACATAATACCTCTGCAGTGCGCCGAGGGTAAAAGTCCCACAAACAAAATGTATTAATGTCAGATTATCTTATGGATGGACCGGCGCCTAATGGATACAAATGTTTCATACCCAAAGAGTTCTTTTGGCGTTTGAGAAGTTAAGATAGTTGGAAGGAGTGTAACGTAATAATTAACGCCCAGAATAAAAGCCTATACGTATTATGTTTTTGTATTGGACGGAAAATATCAAATAAAATATTTTTGAACTGCTGCAGAATGGTATTAGCAAGATCCTGACTTAACCTTTACAATGCCGGTCATTTCAACGCAATCTGTCCTGTTACGCAGCATGTTTTGACACATGTATGTGGTTCACTGAATAATGCGTATTTATGTCTAGTGGAAATGGTTTAAAACAAGAATAAGATAAGAGAAAGGGAATTCCAAAAAATACGATACATAACCAAGTTTTTTTAATTTAAAAACTAACAACACTTAGGAGCGAAAGTTTCACTATTTTCAACATTGGCATTTTAGACTAAGTTCATTAAAAGAAAGCTGCACTTTTTATGAAATTCAGAAATAATAACACACATATTTAGTTGTCACTTTTATCAAATCCCCCGTGTCCATTTCGACTGTGAATTACCCGGCATCATACACGCAGGTAAGAATGTTTTTCGTGATATTTATAAAAAAAAAATTTTTACAATTAAAATATGCATATGGGATCTACAGAATAAATAAAAACTCATTACAGAAATAATATATTTCATGAAAAAGTGGTTGGAGTGAGAAGAGAGTGAGCCGTTTCCAATCTTGGGATAAAGCTGGGATGACCAAGTCGATCCGGAAAGAAAATCCTTTAAATGTGCCTGAACTAATTATCATTTACAGTGCCAACTTTCTTTTTTGTTTTAAAATCATTAAAACATAAAGACTAAATAAAATTTTTGAGTGGGTTCGGTGAGACCATTCACATAAGTCTTTCTGAAGAATCAACAGACGCATAATCATTTCATGATTCGTCCTAGCCGAAACACAAACCCTGGTATTGGTAGTAATAAATCAAAAATGGCAAGAAGAAAATTGCCAATTTTTTTAAAAAGATGTATAATAATTCACTAGTGTAATTCGCAAACAATAGTTTCAGATAGATGCCAAAGTAGAGCGAGATGGAAATGATTTATCAAAAAAACGAAGACGAAATAATAATTACTATGTACACTAGAAATATATCAAAATAAAACTATAGGCACCAACATCAAAATACTTTTAAAATGTTTCATAGGAAAGACAGACTTATTACTACCCATTACATGCACATCTCTCCGCCATTTCTTAATCAATGTACAGCTGAATGTACATAGCTTTGTGTAAGCAATACGATTTATTATTAAAAATTAAACAGAAGCCCATAGTTAATATACTTTTATACAAATTGGCCAAAAAGAATCATTATTTGAATAAGCGGGAAATAGTAGAGGGAATAATAATGTAGAGGGAAAGCATTCTACACAATATTGAAAACCTCCCAAAATGAGATCATCATATCGAATCATAAAACCAAATTACAAAATAATAATCCACAAATCATACTTCCATAAAAAAATATATTTACAAAAATGACGAATTACTAAAGAAAGTATTTATTATTATAGAACTATTTTACCGAAATAAATATAATATATTCGCTAATTTAAAAAATATTATTTTTCGTAAACGTAGGATAAAAGATTTATTTTACTATCAAATGGAAGCAGTATTGACATTCATCGGATTATTCTCAAAATGCAACTTTATTTTGCAAATAATATTCGAGGTTACAACAAACTAACTTTAAAGGCGCGTCTCCTGCACACAAAATGTTTTGTTTTATAAAACATGTTTATTCTGCGGCTGATGGAAAGCATTTGTTTTGCGTAAATGTTTAAAAAAAACAAAACATTTTGTGTGCAGGAGACCCGTCTTAAGCTGCACACAACTTTAAAAATTCTATTTATTAAAAATTCACAGTTCATTTTTGAAAAATTAAAGTAGTATTTTGCTTGCAAAGTCAAATGATAAATATTTCACATTTGTTTGTGGCGTTTAAGCATCGGTAATAAGAAACTCATTTAAAGTATAAAAAAACTTTCATGAAATGAGATTCTTTGGAAAAAAAAATACAACTGTCTTGTTGATAAAAATAAAAATTAAAGATATTCTTAATACATAAAACTTACGGTCAATTAGTTATATTGTTACTAACTATTTAAGGCATAACAGTTAAACACTAAATTAAAGATGCCAAAAAATGTGCAAGGTCAAAATAAGGCACTGATGTTACAGCAGTTCTAATACAAAATATGTAACAGTTTCAATATTGCAAAATTCAAAATGTAAATGGCGGATGCCCATTGGTTATGTTTTAATTTAGCAGTAAACGGAAGTGCAGAGTTATTTTCATAATTTATAATCATTTCCATAAATAATAAATACATTTGTGAAGTTTTTTTTTTAGACACCACCTTTTTGTTTATTTTTGTTGGTTACATTGTTTGTCAAATATCTATTTAATTGCAGTCGTAAAATCTATTCAAAAATCATTTATCTTCAAAAATTGCATATTCAAAATGTCTCACAAATCATGAGAAGAATAATTTGGAAAAACAAACTAGATGCAATAATAAAAAAAAAACAATTATTTTTCAAGATGTTTATCGTAAAATTTAAAATCTCTTTTTTTTTCATATATAATAAAACATATGTAACAAATATCACACGTTGCTTCTTCTACTTTCACTCACAAACAAAAAGACCACTGTCATAGTAGTCAAATGCAAACTTATGACAAAAACTAAACAGCGGTCATTTTAAAATCATAATTTTGTAACAAGAATTCAAAATTGGACGCTCCTCAATCAACTTACTTTACAAAACAAGTCATCCAAACCAACGTCACTTCAAAATAATTATTATTAAAAACAGGAGTCAACCTTTACAACGCTGTCTTTTTTAATCTATTCCGTTACGCGGCACATTTTGACACAATTTATGTTTTATTGAAACTTCATGGATCACAAATGCGACATCCGCATATGGGGATAGTCGCCGACGGCTCACATATGCGCCAGCCGCATGGATCAGGTTGAAAAAGATTTAATTGAACATTGTTTGAAAAATGAACGTTGTTACATCGAAATTCGGATGTTTTAAAGTTTGTTCAAAATTGTACGTTACTCGTGGAGCGTCCAAACTTGTAGGAGCGTGTCTGTCTCCGGAAAGCGAAAGCGGGGCGGTTCTGGCTGTCAAGGGCGACGACTCCCTTGGATTTGGGCGAGGACTTCTGGCAGCCGCTGCGGGTCTTGACCTTGAAGCCGCGCCCAGAGCTGGTCAGGCCGAGGAGGGTTTCCTTACCGGTGATGTTGGTGGCACCGAGAGCGACGGCAACGGTGGGGGCTATTGACTTGATACACCTGGAAGAATGCGCTTTCATTAGTATTTGATCATTGTTCATTTCTAAAGAAATGGTATAATGATCTCATGATTAAATAGCAGTATAGCAGAAAATCTGTTTTCTGCAGCAAACTGTCACAAAATTGGCACAGCGAGAGTTTTAAGAAAAAATCCATGTTTAAGATTCCCAAATATATTTTTTTATGATAATGAAGTTTCGAACAGGCAAATATGCATGACAACAATTATACCATTTCGGGCTTTCAAGCAAATGCGTGCAATATCCTCTAAGGATTAAATCAATGACATAATATAACTGCTGCAAGAGTTACTCACGAAAATGAAATTTATTTTTTTAAAAGGTGATAAAATACGCTTTCAAATTTTATTATCTATGTATATGAATAAAAATATAAATGTTCGTTTGTTCAAAATCTAAAAAGTTTCAAACCAAAACAATGTTGTATTCATATACGCATATGTTTTTATGGTGACCGGATAAATCATCACAATGATAATTTATCACATCTTTAAAAAGTTACATAAAGTCATGGAAAGTGATAAAACAAAAACTTTATTAACTGGGTTAAATAGGTTAGGTTAAAAAAAAAAAATTTCATCGTTTCTAATGACTTTATACCACTATTAAAAAGTGTGTTGAGTTATCATGGAACCGTTTTTATATACCTATATTATATAGATGTCACTTGTGACAGGTACAAATATGCTTTTTTATAAAAACAGCGCCATCTGTTGGATGTAAAAGCAACACGCGCTATTGTTTCTCTATCTGCACAGACAGACTGAGCCACAGCAAAGCGTGTCAAGGTACAGCTAGTTAGAAATAAACACATATTTCTTGAAATATTCAAATTTAGAATGCAAACAATGAACAACGAAAAATCCTCAATGCATGTAACATACAATTCAATGAATAAAAAAACTTTAAAAAAAAAACATAAAAAAAAATAAATGGCTCATTTTACATTTTTGTAACCAAAATTACTGATAACATAAAAACACACTTATTTTATTATCAAAATATATTACAAACGTTAATGTCACCTCATTTTTTGTCGTTTCATATGAAAATATATTGATAAAAAATTCACATTTCTCAAATTACAGTCAGAACCTTTGCTTTCATAGAGGTGTACATTTTAATTATTCTATGGTTTACGAAGGACAGGTTGTTTCGGAGAATTTGAAAAATTCATCAAATTTCAACATTCATTTTCAAGTTCTGTTTTTATTTCAGTTCTGTCAAGCAACTAGCCTATAATGATATAATAACAGAACTTGAATAGGACTTTCACAGAACCCGAAATTGAATGTTGAAATTTGATGAATTGTTCAAATTCTCCAAAACAACCTGTCCTTATAGATTGAAATATAATGCTTGGTGATTTACACCGTTTGGAATATATATCTTACCACAACAGTAGGAGAGACAATTATTTATATGAGACTAGATGAGCTATTCCCAAAAGTGAACAAATTAACTATACGGATAGTAACTGTTTGTTCGCAAAAGCAAACAAATTAGCCTGAGGAGTTAAATCGTAAAAACAACCGGAAGCGAAAATCTTTTATAAGGTCTTGGTGGCTGGAAGAAACTTAGGCACAGCATACAATGTATCACAAACTGAATTTGGATGAACTGCGGGTAAATTTAAGAAGAATGTAAATACCTGGAAGCCTCCTGCAGCTTGGCCTCCAGCAGTTCGTTCTTGAACTTGGTGGCCTCGAGTTCTCTGCGCAGCTGAGCATGGGTCTTCTGCGCCTCGGGGCATAGCAACGGGTAGCGCAGGATCTGCGATGCACTCGGACGGTACATGGCAACCGGGTCTGTCATTTTCTGCAAGGCAAGCGTTATGAACAGGGTTAATAAAGGGAAGCTGATGGTTTAAATGTGGGCGAATGGACGGAGACAGGTTCAATGTAAGAATTCCCGCAGATACTTTATTAGTACACAACTAAAAAAAAAACCTTGACCTTAATTTACCCAATTGTAAGCTTTGGAGCACAGAAGTCAGGAGGGAATGCCGTTCTTGTTTAGTTGGTATTTCACTGTACGATGCTGCAAGGAACTACCATCATTGATGCCATTGTTTATCAGCCGAGCTGTGGAATGATTACCGGCTTCAGGGTTCCTTTTCTCCTTACTCCTCAAAAAAAACCCTCTACAGCATTCTTGAAGTGTTGTGAAAAAAATGGGGTATGCCCAGAGAAGCATTAAACTCAAATACCACCGATCTGCTTCCAGTCCGTCAGTCATGTCATAACTGGACTAGTCATACTAATAAACACAAGGATTCTGAATGTAATATTGTAAACAAAATGTTTACAATATTTATGGCAGGTAATCCAGAAAGCCTGAAGCAGATGGTGCTAGTGTGGTTGTACGGGACGGCACTGTAGTCGCCAGCCGCACAGACGAATGGCGGGAATGGCCGGCTGGCCGCTTCGACGCCAGGGAAGAGAAATGGGGAAAAATATGAGGAAAAGGGAAAAATTGGGAAAAATGTGGGGAAAATGGGGAAAAATGTGGGAAAAATAGGGAACAAATATAGGGAAAGGGAGAAATTGGGAAAATGTGGGAGATTATGGGAGAAAGGTATAAGGCAGGGGGGAGGAAGGTAGGGGGGAACCTGCGCCCTGACAAAGGACGTTTCGACTATTGCAAAATGTTTCTTCTTGGTGAGCACCAGGGAGCCGGGAGAAAGAAGAAGGCCAGGTTGAAGTGAAGGTCCCAGGGCAGAAGAGGCTTGAAGAGGCAGTCAGGGGCAGTCCAGGAGAGATGTTGTCGAGGCGATGGTTGCTGGATCTTTGCCGAATTGCGCAAGTTTTCCGCCTTTTAAAGGACCAAAGGGCCCTGCTCTCCCTTTGTTAGCGAGAAATTCCGAGAATTATTTTGGGTTCCCGGAATCTTCACAGGGCAGAGCGCCGTTGTTGCGCAACTCGATAGCGGACGACATTGCCTGGGTCCCTGACTGTTTCTTTAATCCGCTTGCCCGGGACATATTTTTTTTTTAGATATTTTGTGAGTTTGCACAAATTTACATATACATAGATATTTAAAGGGAAGCTTTGCATAATATTCGATTTTGTGCAAACGGCAAGTTTTGTAAAGGAAACTGCGCTTGCACAATTTCAAATTTCATGCAAGTCTTCCATGTTTTGTACAAATTTAGGTATTTTAATTTATAAGAGGGTATTGGGGGGTCAAGCCTTTGTTTTTTGTCTATAATGATGACTGCTTGACCCCGTGGTTTTATTTATTAATCAATTTTGCAGATAAGATTTACAGATTTTTATACAAGTTTCTAGAGAGAGAATTTGTTGCATAAATTCGAAGATGCGCAGAGGTAAGTTTGTAAAGGAACTGCCTCTGCGTAAATTCAAATTTATGCAAATTAATTTAAGTCGGTGTATAACGTCCGGTACAGTGGTCATGTATATAACATACAGTAGTAAAAGTAATGTGATTTACCTCTAGAACACCAGACCGTTATTGAGGGAAATAAAAAATGAAATCTAAAATAAACTTAGTGTTTCAAGCGTAAGCGATTTTGTTAAAAAATATTTAGCACCTTCTCATAGCATACAGGTTTAAATCGCATATCAAAAAATTCCAGTTAAGGCAAAATTCCAATGCCAGCAGCGCACAAACGGTTTGTCGGCAGGAAAAAATTCTTGTCACTGGTGCACAAACGGTTTTCCAGAGGTAAAAATTAATTTATTAGTTAAACAATGATATTACAAATTTCTAAACATGTCGTAGAGCTCTCAAAATGACAAGCAAATGATATTGTAACTGTTCTCCTTTCCATTTAGTAGTAATCGCATTCCGTGAGGTCATGTCATAATTCAAACAAAATTATATAAATAAAAGCGCTGTTAAAAATGTACGAACCATTAGCAAAGTTCACCACCAGTTACTTTACAGGCTCCTGCCTAGCACCTAGCGGTCAGAGGTAAAACTAGGGTTAACAGATAAAACAGATGTTTTGCTTTATCAATTGTTTACAATTAGCTTGTCAATGTGTGTTACTTGGTTAGATTATAAAAAGCCTCGCCGACTGGATTTTTCACTTCTTCTCTCCTATAAAATAGTAACAAGCAGTCATGATGGTCTACAGACCATAGTAAAAGTGTTTTGTCCGGGTCGGGAATAATTTAACTCTTTGTAACATTAAATAAAGTAGAAATGCAGTTTTGTGCAGTAAAAACAAAAAAACCATGCGTCTGTTATTGAAGACTTCATCAAGCCCAAACAAATCTTAACAAGCGCCAAAATGCCCTCGTGACGTGTGCGATGAGAAAGTGTTTCCAATAGTAAGAACATATCATTCTAAAGTAAGCGCAAATTACTTATTTTTCTAAGACTGGATTAATGGCGTAACATGTGCGTCGGTCTCGTACGGTATGGATGAATGAATGAAGAGCTGTAGTGCAACGCTGACGGCCCGCGAGTCTACGCGCGCTGTGTACTGGGACTATCGGTCCAGCTTGTCAGCGCTAAGCCGCCTGTCGACCGACGCATTTACTATGTGTCAGAGTGTTCAGTGTTGGGAGTGCATGTTTACAGTCTTATGTTGACTTGAAGTGTGTGAGGCACAGTTTCCAGTCTTTGTTGAAAACGATATCAGTAAAAACGACTTAATTAATTGAAGACGACTGTACTCGGCGGCTATCGGTGCAGCACTATGGCATCATCCCGTAACTGAAAGTCAGCAACCGAGGGTACGCGATTCCCTAAGATTTTCATTGCCATTAGAGAAGTGGGAAAGAGAAGGTGGCATGACGTAAGTACAAAAAGCAGTGACGGCTCTTTGGTATGTGCATTCCAATGCTTGTCTTGAGTCTTCACATAACTTCAATTTATGTTATGGATATAATAACACTCCAGTTATAATTCTTGCTATCTTCTAGTACATGACTCCCATGCAAGCGCTTTACAAACTTTACAGCATCCGAGACAGCTCGGCCCGCCAAAATGGTTAGATGAGCGAGACCAATTACGCTCATAATGGCAAATCATGTGTTGGAGCAATGCAGATATATAACTAATCCCGTGCACTATCAACGCATGCAAAATGAGCAGCCTCTCATAAAGACAACCTACGCGCAGTAGGTGGACTCATACAGCCTTCCATAATGTAAGCGAGTAAGAACATTATCATTATAATATACAAGCACACCCTTGATATAGATAAAAGGATGTAGAATTTAATGCAACATTTGGCTGATTCCAGCATTCCAGATTATCTGCAATTGGAATGTTTCAGCTTACCTTTATAAGTTGGTTTAGTTCTCTGCTGATTTTGGGAAGGTCTTTAATATTTCCATTTCTAATCTCGTGCCACTGGGGCCCGTTCTTGGGCAGGGGTCCTCCACCACCGGCTTCGTAGATTGTTAAACCTGAAATCATTATTATATTAGTATGTGAGAAGTAGTCACAGTCCTTGATATTAGTGTATGAGCTCACCCGTAGAGGGCACTAAAGTAGTCTATTAGGTTAACCATAGATGGCGTTAGCTGTCGAGTATTATGTAGAGTACGAGTGGATAATAAATAAGGTAGGAACCTCAAGGTAGGGTCCACATTATTCCAACCGCCTGCTAATTAAGTGTCCATTGTCAATCTATCACATTAAAAGTCCAAGTGTTTTGTTGAAGCTGGAGTTTTATTTAATAAGGGAGTCTGTGAGAAAATCCAAAAACACAAAAATAGTGGAATATAATTTTTATAACATACCTAAAGCAAAGATGTCCGCTTTACTTAGATTGGTCAAGTCCTCTTGAAGAACCTCTGTGGACAGATAGCGACAGTCACCTTCCTCATGCTGTGGGGAGGACATGCAGGTGACGTGGCCCAGGTCGCCTACAAAACAAAATAATCATTAATTTTATTATTTATTAACTCTTTCAATATCAGTGTTCTTTCTTAGGAACATGAAGAAAAAAATTAATATCTCTTGATTTTGTGAAACAAGTAGCCTCGTATTTTGCATATCGCTTGAGAAGGATATTCCTTATGGCGTCAATTTGTTTTGCTAGGTTGCAATACTTATAACTGTAACAAATAATGCAAATATAGTGGCGGATCCCGTTGCGGCGGACATGCTTGGTCTCGAATCCATTATTATTCTAAGTTCTGTTAGTTCATATTACACCCTAAAAGATATTTAAAAAAAAAAAAAAAAATTGTTTCTGTGTTGGGTTTTCTTCATTTACTAATTAAAAATAACCCTATACGGCCTAAAAAAAATAATAATCAAATTAGAAAAAAAACTAAATTAAACACCTTTTAGAACAGCCAAATTGACAAGGGCTTTGGGGACATTGGGCTTTTCTAATAAGATTATAAATTAAATTATTAACACATTACATATTATAAGAGACAAAAGACAGATAAAGTGATACAGAGAAGAAAAAAAGAGTATGCATAGATATATTGTACGGCAGTTAAAAGACAAAAGGACAAAAGACAGGGAACTCACCGATCTTATAGACGATCCCGGGGCTGGGCGGCGGGTCATCATTATCCTCGAAGCCATCATCGGCAGAGTCGTAGTTACCCCGCTGGCCGGGCGGGGAGCGCTCCTCCGCCGGGTCTTCCCTCGCTCCCCCCGGCTCGTGGGACAGGAAGATGTTGCCCGGCTTGATGTCCATGTGCACCAGCGACATGGAGTGGATGTATCTGGAAAAACAAACATAACTCTTTATTTATTGATGTTTTTAACCTGATCTAAGCGGCTCTCACGTATTATGTGATCCTCCGGCAGCTATCCCCGTTGACGAATGTAACTTATGTGATCCATGAAGTTTCATGAACACTTATAGTACTCCTCACTATTCCGCCGCTTGATTATCCGACAACTACCGTAATCCGCCGTTATTTTTACTAGTTGAAAGCACGAAATCAAGCTCTATAATTCGCTCGTACTTGTATTTCTAATTCAGTAGTCCGCCGCATGCCTATACGCGAGCGCCAAGCTTTGTACACCGGTAGATTGGGTTATCATACTTTTATACACTCAGTTACTATACCGCCCGCGGCGTCTAACTTGTTAGAGCTGACCATTTTACAATAATATTGTTGTTATAAGACATTTCACAGTCCTCTCTGAATTTTATGGTGGGACAATAAGGTCAGCGTACGGCGAGACAGAGATATAATAGTAGTATAAAAGCCCATGTATTAGTTTGATATCTCTCTCACATCCCAGCTCGCAATTAGCAAACACGCATCCATAAGGTCTGTACCAATAAACTAAGTATTCAATCTTAAAGTATCGTTCTAGGAATAATCTCAGAACTTTAATATAATAGTGGTATAGCATATAAAACATATATATATATATATATATATATATATATATATATATATATATATATATATATATATATATATATATATTTTTTTTTTTTTTTTTTTTTATTGTATGACAGACAGGTAAGTCCAATTATGGTACAATTTTATTAAAACTAACAATACATGTACATATTTTTTTTTAAACATGGTATAGTGATATTAAAGACATCTATATCCGCCGGTAGGGCATTTAGCAAGGTCATACCTCTTGTCATGCTATGTTGGGCAATGACATCTGTCCGACCCTGCGGTATACAGAATAGGTCGTGGCTACGATTTCGACAGTATTTATCAGGAACGAATAAGCCACAGCATGACAGGAGATATGGGCAATCGATAAGGTTTTTTAGTAACTTTAATTCAAATACCATGAGTCCGGCATTACACCTAGTCTCCAGGCTTTGGTAATTTGTCTCCTTTAGCAGTTCCACGTGATGCATGAATTTCGGATATATTCCGTATGATCGCATGTAAACATACCTTAGGAATTTTTTTTGAATTTGTTCAATCATATTTATGTATATAAGTTGGTATGCAGACAGTACTGGCGTACTCCAGCTTGCTTCTGACCACTCCGTTGAACATGGCGGTCATTGCTTCTATGTTATTGAATTGTTTGTTCTAATTACAAAACCAAGAGTTTTGGAGCAAGCCGAGGTAAGCTGGACTATGTGGTTTGAAAATGTCAGGTTGGGATCAAAGATCACCCCAAGGTCCTTGATGATGTTTACGCGTGTAAGTACTTCACCATTCATTCTATACTGGCAGAATAGCGGATTTTATGAACGACTATAAGTCATAACAACGCATTTTTTAATATTTAAGTTAAGTTTATTTTCTACCGACCATATCATGATTGAATCGAGGTCGGCCTGCAGTTTCGAATAATCATAATCTGATTCGATTTCCTCCATTAGTTTCATGTCATCTGCGAATAGTAGACATGAGCTGTGACGTATGCAATCCTGAATGTAATCTATCAGAATAAGGAATAACATGGGACCGAGATTCGATCCTTGAAGAATTCCTGACAGAGCTGCGAACTTATGGGAGTCGTATCCATTTATATTTACATACTGACTTCTATCTTTTAAATATGACGCAAAAAATGTCAGTAAGGGTTGATTAAAACCTATTTTATGCATCTTTTTTATTAGAATATCGTGATCTACTCGGTCAAATGCCTTTGCGAAGTCCGTGTAGATTACGTCCGTCTGATGCCTACAGTCTAGGCCTTGTGCTACCCGTCGAGAGAAAGAGAGTAAGTTGGTTACCGTTGATTTCTTCGGTAAGAAGCCATGTTGATTACCTCTTAAGAAAGGCGTGATTTGTGGACTGATTTTATCACAGATAATCATTTAAAAAAATTTTGGAATTGTTGACAGTACTGCAACTGGTCTATAATTTCTGACGTCAGTATAACTAATAACTATTGAGTCCGCACCAAACTCACCAAACTGAATATACTGGAAAAAATCCAGTAAAAATTCTTCTTCTATATGAGGAACTTAGCCTATAAACCAGATGTTATGCAAATCTTGCAATTCTTAGTTTTAATATAATTCATAACTCTATTGATAACCCATTCCTCTTCGAATGCTACGGCTTATATGTGTCCGAAAACTTCAGCCGTAGTCGTCGCCATGACTTGTTCAAGATACCACACGGCAGAACAGATGTTCTGGCACAACACAGCATGACACGAGGATTGGTGCTGTTGAATAAAATTTCTGAAACAGTGGATGTATTTAATTCCCCTTAAATAGCCTTAAATCTTTTTTTCTATAATTATCTAGATGTTAAGAATGTCAGAATGAGAAGTTTGTACTGTGAATGGATTACTAATCTGTCGCACAATAATTTAAATATATAACATTTATCAACAAACTGTCTGTCTGTTCGTTTCACTCTGCCACATTTTTTGTTTGAATAACTTTACAAAACGGAGTCTTCTCGCAAGCATATTAAAGTCACCACAACTTTAAGACAAAAAATTAAAATTTTACAAAAGATAGTTGTAGTTTTAAGTATATAAATCTTTAATGTGAGCACTGTTGTCCGACCCTTTCAAATATTAGACAAATATTTCAAAACGTGCTGCATGGTGGGATAGATTGCTTTGAAAAATTTGTAGAGGTTAATATCATCTGCTGACCTATTATTATAAGTCATTAATAAGAGTCAAAAATAAAGCAGCACTCACTTGAGCCCGTCTGCCACGTGCGCCAACAGGACCAGCAGCTGCGGCTCGCTCAGTGGGCCCCGACTCTCCAGCACGTCCTGCAGGGAGCCCCCATCGCAGTACTCGTTCTGGATTATCATGTGATCGTCCTCCGCCCACGCTGAGTAGTATCTGCAATACAAGTAGGCAATTAGTCATCAGAATAGATAGGTAAATACAGTCAGAAGTCAGGTGAAAAGTTGAAATGCAGAGGTTCTCAACCTTATTGGTCTCACCGCCCATTTTTGAACTATATTTAAATATCTTCCGTGCATTGCTTGAAAGTGATCTTCATATAAGAATTTAAGATTAACCCTGGTATATTGACTGTTATATTTCTTAAAGGCTTAGTCCGAAGGTCAGAGAATTTGTGTATATTTCTGCTTTGCAATAAAATCCAAATAAATGGAATATTTCTGAATATATCTGAAAAATAAATACTGTTTTTGAAAGGTGATGAAATACGCTTTATAATTTCATTATTAGAAATCAACATTTCATTTAAAAGAAAAATAAATAAAAAGTTTTAAAAATGACTCATCTCACGTTTTTCGTCAAAATTGAACTAAAATTACTGATAAACAAAAAAGAAATACACATTTTACTAGATAGATGTACAGTAGAACCCCGTTAATTCGAACCCCGATAATTCGAAATTATCGCCAAAAAAATTTCCCCAGAAAAATTTTTTCATACAAAAATTTTTTTATTCGTAATTCGAAATTTATTTTTGTCCGCGCACGAAAATTTGTTCAAGTAATTCGAAAAAATTAAATTTTTGCGAAAATAAATCATAATATTTCGTAAATCTGAATCTAAAAGTCAGCTGTGGCGATAAAACGCCGAAAAATGTATTTTTACGTGGTTATACATCGTCCTAATTAGTATTATTATTTTGTAAATCTGAATCGATTTACACTGGAATGTCGTACTTTTTCAAATTTATTTCGAATATCCGAGTTTGAAGGGCGGAGAAAATACGTTTTACGCGGATATATGTCGTAGTTTTACGAGTTTACACCAAATATCTGTATTTAAAGGGTCGGCCGCGACGAAACTCGGCCGCGAAATTTCGATTTACGCGTAAATGCATTGTATATTTACGAATTTATTTCGAATATTTAAATTTAAATGGCCCGCTGCGACGGAAATCGGCCGCGAAATCTCGATTTACGCGTAAATATATCGTATTTTTACTAATTTATTTTGAATATCTGAATTTTAAAGGGCCCGCCGCGACGGAAATCGGACGCGAAATTTCAATTTACGCAGAAATATATTGTATTTTTATTAACTTTACTTCGAATATCCGAGTTAAAAAATACGGCGCGAAGGAAATCGGCCGAAAAATTTCGATTCACGCCGAAATATATCGTATTTTTACGAATTTAAATTCAGATATTTGAAATAAAGGGCCGGCCGCGATGGAAAATTACCGCGAAATCTCGATTTACGCGGAAATATATCGTATTTTTAAGAGGATCTCAATTAAAAGGGTAGGCCGCGACCGAAATCGACAGCGAAATCTCGATTTACGCGTAAATATATAGCATTTTTACGAATTTATTGCGAATATCTGAATTTAAAGGGCCCACCGCTATGGTAAACGGCCGCGCATTCTCGATTTACACGGAAATATATCGTACTTTTGCGAATTTATTTCGAATATTTGAATTTCAAGAGCCGGCCGCGACGGAATACGGCCGCGAATTCTCGTTTTACGCGGAAATATATCGTATTTTTACGAATTTAAATTCAGATATCTGAAATAAAGGGCCGGCCGCGACGTAAAATTACCGCGAAATCTCGATTTACGCGGAAATATATCGTATTTTTACGAATATCTCAATTTAAAGGGTAGGCCGCGACCGAAATCGGCAGCGAAATCTCGATTTACGAGTAAATATATAGCATTTTTACGAATTTATTGCGAATATCTGAATTTAAAGGGCCCGCCGCTACGGTAATCGGCCGCGAAAATAAAGAAATAATTGGTATTAATACGAATTTACAACTAAAATACCACCCGGATTTGAAGAGGCGACCGAGAAAATCGATTTTCGGCGTATTTTTTAAAAAAAATTTTTTCATAAAATTTCGAATTACGTGGGAATTCGTTAATTCGAAATTTGATTTTTGATGTCCCGTGGATTTCTAATTAACGAGGTTCTACTGTATTATAGACATTATTGTCAACTCAATTTTTATCATTTTGCGTAAAAATAATTAATAAAAAACCTGGTTTCATAGAGGTGAAAACTTTAGTTCTTCTGTGGTTAACATCTGGATTTGAATATAAAGCGTGGTGTGTTCTCTTTCTAACATAGTTTAGATCATATTTCTCACCATATAATTTCACATTGTGAAATTAGATATGAGCGCATCAGTAGAATGCTGCCTGCTCATTAAATAATAATAATAAATTTTTTAATTACAGCTACGTAATTGTGAGTGAGGCTATGAAAACTAATTTTGAGGTTTCGAGAGGTGGTGGCGACGGACTGTGTGCGATACTCAATATCAGTATCGGATACTTGAAGAAGTGTTTTAGTTCACTTTCAAGGCAGTATAGTTACTCTGAACCGTGTGACATTTGACCTTAGCCATTATAATAAGTACATTTTCACCCATTTTTCTTTAGACTTTGAGTTGATTTGATTGTATGAATACCATGATCTCTCCCTACCTAACGACGTGGTGGTGCTTGCCCAGCACGGCATGCGCATACACCTCGTTGAGCGCTGTCTTTTCACCCACGCTGCCCGCCACCGGCCGCAGGGACCGCTTCACGGCATACACGCAGCCGTCCAGCCGGTTGACACAGCGGTGCACCGAGCCAAACGTGCCGCAGCCCAGAAGGCCCAGCTCCACAAATTCCTCGTGGTAGCGGGATATGTTGGATTCCTGGAATTCAAATGTCAATTTAGATTTGTTATTCAATGTTAACACCTATGGGTAGGGGGTAGAGGGGGGGATTATTGAATTTTATTTATTACGACAAAACTGAGCAAGCATTTGATAAACGAGCAGTGGAATCATTTATTTATATGCCTACAAAAAACTAAATACGAAACAATATTAGTAAAACGTAACAGTAACAAAAAATAGAAACAATACTACATTTAAGACAAATCACTAAAACTACATTACCAACGCTACTAGGATTCAACAAAGTGCTGGTTTACGCTTAATTCTATAAATGGTGTAATTAAATAAATCATTAAATACATCATTACATACATACAGTTTGATAAATGTGTACTGAATGCATAGTGGCAGTTGGTTTATATACAGTAAAACTCGCTTAAGAAGTTCCCACTTAAGAAGTTTTCACGCTTAAGAAGTTTTGATTTTTGGTCCCTTGAAAATTCCATACAAAAAACACGATTTTTTCTCACATAAGAAGTTTTAGAGCTAAAACTGCTTCCCGCTTAAGAGGTTTTAGAAATCCGGCGGTAAAATCAACACAAACGAAATATTGTGTCGCAAAATATCTAAAATGAACCTTTTTCCAAGTCATAAATTGAAAGACGTCGACTGAAACCCATACCTAGTACCTGAGACCATAAAACCCTTTGTCGGCCGCCGGGCCGTAAGCCGTAACCAATAAATAAACCAAATACCCCGTCTCCTAATCCCCTAACTAGGTGAAATAGCAATGGAACGAATAAACAATGCGGAATTATGTAACAAATATGCAAGCGTCTTTAAGGCCGAAATAACATGAAAAATTATATTAAACTCAACCTTAATGACAACGTGGGCTAGATCTACATTTGCATACATTTGACGCCTCCTTCAATAATCTTCCCTTTGATAATGAACATAGAGATGTTTCGTAATATTATTGTATAAAATTTTTATTCCATCGAATTTGTAAAACACGAAAAACTTTTGATGATCTATCGGATCACGGTTAATACGGAATATTTCACCTTTAAATACATAACAACATGATTATATGGCGGGGGAGATGGTAAAATATGCATTATAATTACGTTTTTTTCATTCAAACATCAAAAATTGCCGTGCATCATGTTTCATCTGACATTTGTCGTAAATTAAGTTTGAAGGTTAGGAAATACATATGCATAAATTTAAAATGTAGATTGAAACGAAACTTCGCAAATGATTTTTGTAGTTTTTGGATGCGTTCACAGATTATAATTCCAGCGTCAAACAGCTCGTATGATATAACTTTCTGATTCAAGCATCAAGCCATTTATTTATGTGCGAAATCGTAGCTATTCGATGTCTGCTAGTTAGGTAGGACCATAAATGAACCTACAGGTAGGACATAATATTGAGCTGCGTATATTATTTTCCTAAGGAATTTCTAGAAAAGGATTAAAATATCTTTAAAAATATACGATAGTCGACTGTGCCTGGCGAAAATACATCATAACAATAGTCTCTCAAATCTCAAATGCCATTGGAGCAAGCAGCAAGCGTGCAAAAAAGTTTAAGTCCGCCAACTAATAAGCAGTTTGCCGCGTAGACTTTGTGAGATTTTTCTGTGCAGTGCCATGACAGGGTTGCAGTACGCAAACGGTTCTGAGGCAAAGAACCCGCTATCATTAGTTTGCGGTTAACAAAATTACTTGCGGTGTCCTTTTATCAAACCGCTTGGTAAAATTAACCACAACAAGTCTTTCTTTCTCCCTCAGTTCATATAGTAAACGAAAGCGTAAAAAAGAGACGGCGTATATCCACAGCTCTGTCTTCAACTGTCAAGTTAAGAGTGAGTAATCACTAACAAGTAAATATGTATAATCCATTGCCTTTACACCAATTTAAAATAAGATCAACAGTATGAACCTTTTGGAATGCTGCAACTTTTACTATCCGAATTCGAGTGGCTTTTTCGAGGGATGTACTTTAACAGTTTTAAAATTGTGTTTACTTTGTCCATGAGGATCATATGAGCTTGTTTTCACGACAATTTAACGTAGGTAGACATAGGAGTGACGTATGCCCCGGACTCGAGTTATTAAATGGCTAAAATTGAATCCCACTTAAGAAGTTTTCCCACTTAAGAAGTTTTTTTTCCCCGGTCCCTTGGAAAACTTCTTAAGAGAGTTTCACTGTAACTATCGGACCAAATGTGGTTTTCTCGTGATGGGCCGAAGATAATTTTTTTTCTTAATCATGGATGTCTTTCCATCATACAATAGAAGAAGACGAAGGTTGGTTACATACCCTCAACTTCTTGCACGGCTGTTCCAAGATATCAGAGTCCGCAGACACGTCCAGGCCGGTGGATGACATGTTGAGGGAGTGGTTAGGTGATGTCATGGAGGTCTTCGAGAGGGTTCGTTTCTTCTTGTTTAGCAGCATTCCTGAAACAAAAGCAATGTTTTAATTGGTTTCAGTATCATCGGGATTGGTTGCCGTATCAGAGAATTACACTTCCTGTGCGGTTATTGGCATCTTTGGATTACACATTCAATATTAACTGTGCATTATTTGTGTATCACCTGTTTCGACTTCGCCAATTTCTTTTTATTCATTTAAATCTTTAACCTGTGGAATACTGGCCAACCACGCATGAATGTGAATAGCGCACAAGAGTGTCAACTGCTCCCAACCTTTCCAGAGACAATGGCATCCCTAATTGCGGTAAACATCATATCAGTGATGTTGAAGGGAATGGGGAAGGAAAAGAGAAGGGGAAGAGTTAGTTGCAAAGTACCTGGCTAATCAGATCTGGTCTTTCACCAGGGCGATATCTATCTGGGAATATCTACCAACTCCTCAATGAATGTAGAAATCTTTCACTACAGCATTATCCTCACATTATATTGATAACCTTGTGATCAATATAATGTGTGGATAATGTACTAAAATACAATGTGTGGATAATGTACTAAAATATAATGTGTGGATAATGTACTAAAATCGTAATTACTCCTGACCCAGCGATTCGTTCCACAATTAATCAGATTCAGAAACATAGAAAACTTTTAACATTCAAACTAATTTATGCAATCAATGTACATAATCACAGTAAAAGGGGAGAACCATGTCATTTTATGTATGTATTAACTTCTCATATGCCGGGACCGCACGGGCGCGGCCCATACAACATTCAAAAACAAAAAAAAAAAAAAAAAAATTTGTGCGATTTTGACCCTTATGTACAAAGAATTTGTATGGAGAACAAGGTCTCAATCGCTTGGGCTATTCTCGTTCTTTAAGCATCATATTCTGGAAAGACTTCTAGCTCCTTCGAGATCTTAATTTTAAATTTTCTGTGAGACGCGACACAAAAAATTTTAACAGTCAAAGTGTCACATCGCGGTTGTATTTTAAAGTGCCAAAACGAAGTAATTCATCAATAAAACGTAAGTAATGTTTTTTTTATACATAGTTTATCGTTCACGGCATGTGTTTCGGCAAATTTAAAATACGAAAACTCAAAATAACCGACAAAATATTACGTCAAAGTATACGCCATGTTTTCGTGATAAAAATTTTCGTTTTATTTCTAGCTATGTCTCGTCATATATTGTGTGATTTGCTTTGTTTCGTATCTCATTTTGCAGATAAATCAATTGAGAACACATACCACAGCCTTCGGTTTGTCCATATTTAGTTAATATTTTACAAAAAATAAGATTTCAATGTCCCCCGCGCTAAAAAACTGTCAGAGAAATAATTTGACGTTTCTCCATCGATATTCACGTAAATATTGTCCAATCTCGTAAGGATTGTACATCATTATCTAAAGAAAACTATTGAGATTGTGTATAAAAGCCCTAGTTTCGTCAATATTTAGTTAATATTTTTTAATTAAATAAATACGAGACATCGGAAACCTGCACAAATACACGTGAACTGTTTATATGTATGTGTGAGAGGCCATCTTGAAATAATATCCGCGCCTGCGTAAAACGCACGTCGATCTGCGCGCGCAGATATCAACGTTTTTTACAAATTCAAATTTTGTATGGGAGATACAGGGTTCTTACAAAATACATTATTTATTAGAAATATTTATTTCTAATAATATTTATTAGAAATATTATTTTTTATTTATAAAAATGGTAATAAATATCACAAAATTAGATCAGTTATATAGGGTGTGCAAAAAAGTACTAACAAACTTTTTTTTTGTTTAGCTATAAAATATTTATACGCGTATTGATGATTATATTATAATACATGATTGTTTCTATTGTTATAGAATGGAGATTCCAAGACCGTCGACGGAGGAAGACACAACAGAAGAAAGATTTTCAGTAATTGCGACGGTATGTTGTGTATTAGTAGTAGTTCTATAGTGGTTGTACGCTTCATCCTTTCCAAAATTGAAAGACATTCGTGTAACAATTAATGTTTACAGTTTCAGATTCCGGGATGGCAGGCTGACCCGAGACCATCAACATCCTCTACGCATCGGGCTCCAAATACTCAGGTAATTATAATAACACTTGGCTAACTTTTACAGCGCCATTTTTGTCTTGTATTACCTCAAGGACGCTTTACATAGCTGTATATATATTTTTTTTCTTTTCTTTCTGTCTATAGGAAACCGACCACGTCGTTGCGGAGTTCTACGGATTCACTGATAGCGAGGATGAATCCCTCGCCGGTGATGGTGAACTTCCGTCAATGGTGGATATGGATGTTCCTGAGGATGAGTTGGAGCCTTTGGAGGAGGGGGAGGAGGAGAATCCAGAGGAGCAGACCTTCACCTGGTCCGAGGATTTCTCCACCTTCACATTTATAATTTTTTTTTCAAATCGTTTTTTTCCATTTAGATTCTTTTTTTTATACAAAATTTTAAAAATTGCCATGAAGAGGAAATTCATCATACCTAATAGTGGCAGTCCCATAATTACAGTTCAGGAATTGTGTCGCTATTTCTTGCATTAGTGTTGTTGTTTGTTATAATGTTATTGTTCGTTATAATGTTATTGTTTGTTATAATGTTATTGTTCTTTGAATGTTGGTTGCGGTTGTTATTTGTTACTTATGTTTGGTTATTTGTTGAATGTGTGTTATCATTTGTTACTTGGATTTTGTTATCTGTGATTGTAATTTGGTACTGGTTGTTGTTATTTATGGTTTTAATTATTTATTGAATGGGTGTATTTGTGCATTATTTGAATAAAAATGTTTACTGAAACAAGTGCATTGTGCATCTTTGCATTGTTTGAATTTTCGTTTCCATTCATTGTATCTTCCACTTTTGAGGAGGACAGAAACAGTGTCTAAAAATTTGAATATTATAATAATAAATTTATGTATGTGAAAAAAGATTTTTTTCGCAGTCTCTCGACCAAAGATTAAAAAAACCTGTTCTAAAACTGAAAAAAATATGATGAAATTTTTTTCTTATTTATTTTTGAACCACACAGTATCTGAATTTAAAAAAACGTATTTAATAAATAAATAAATATTAATAAAAAAATATTAGCAAATTTTATTTTTATTCCCCGAATCATGATTTTTTTGTCACCCTGTTCTTTCAAACACATCTGTACACGCGGTCGGCGGCCGTGCCAAGGACAACAGTGCAAAAACATCGCGAATTCTTGTAAGGTAATCCTCTTACTTCTTTCATTATTTTTGATATAAATTGATTGTGGAAATAATAGATTTGAGGTATCATCAGAAAGATAGTTTTATCTACATTATTTTGATGTAATTTTTATAATATTTCACCCAAGAAAAGTGATGAAAATTAACTTCGTGAGAAATGTCAAAATTTTTACGTCATAATGAATAATTATATTTTTAGCATTATTTATTTACAGGTTTCTTGTACAAAATAATATTATTAGTAACAACAGTTGTATAAACTACCGAAATCTGGAAGAATTGTTATCATATACTTATAAAATACGCCACAAAAAAAATTTTAAGTGGACACTTGACGTTTGATTTTTTTTTTGAATAAATGAAAATATTTTACATTTTCAAAGAAGTGTCAATGGCATTACTTCTTCGAAAAAACCTTTGGATTATTTTTTTTCACGAGGAGTGTCTATTCAGGTTTGTGTAGAAATAAAAAAATCAGTTAATTTTCATATGAATATATTTTTTTTACATTTGTTTGCCGAATGGGAAAATTTTTACACATTTTTTTTGTTAAAGTTAGCTATTCTGGGAAAACTTGTAACAATATTATCATGTAATATATATGAATAATAAGATACATTATCTGATAAACAGAAAACAATCGCAAAATAAACAATTTCTTTGTTTTTAAACGGATGTTTGACCAAAAGGCAGGAGAGTAATTTGCGCGCGGTTTTTTTTCAAAAAAGCTTGGAATTTCCAGGCATACAACAGGTTAAGGTTTAATTTAAATGTGAACACAAAGCGAATGAACTTTGAGCATTGTTACGTATACAAATCCATATATTGGTATCATTATATTCCTACTTTGAACTTGTTAACCGGAGTTACTTTAAACAGGGTACCCGCTGCCCCAGGAATCATTTATTAGATAACCAACACATCTGCACTTATCCCAAGCAGTTAACTACGTTTGGTGACTCAGCAAGGGTGCGCGTATTTATGGGATTGATGGGGAGATTTGTCTGGCTTTTTCCTTACCAGAACTGCCTCTGCTTCCTTTCCCCAAAAAGACCCTCCACATATCACCCCAAACATGTGACT
Source organism: Hesperophylax magnus (assembly GCA_026573805.1). NCBI lineage: Eukaryota > Metazoa > Arthropoda > Insecta > Trichoptera > Limnephilidae > Hesperophylax > Hesperophylax magnus. The sequence goes on along the minus strand of JAIUSX010000184.1, from coordinate 820,047 downwards.
CCTGTGTGAATTAATGTAAATAATAGAATGAGCAGCATTATAATTACCATCTGGCGTGAAGGGGTTGATGTTGGCCTCCTGACACAGGCGCAGGCTGCTGTTAACGGCGCTGTCCTCCATGGACGCGTCGTACTCTCGCTCCATGAGCCGCCGCACGCCCTCGTTGCAAGGCGGAGCACAGTCCACACGTATCTGGAATTGATGAGTAGGTGCAATGTTAATGAATTGAGAATACAAGGATTATCAGTTTGCAGGGCAGGCATCACTGACATCAGAAGAGACAGACATGATTTAACGTAAAGACTGGATATTTCGATGATCTCGAGGCAAACCACGTGACAATCTTTTTGGCACCATGAGGATTCCAGCATGTCTTTAATAAACTACGACACCATTTGTATATTGACCGAAAAATCGAAAAAAAAAAACCAGTCTACGCAGAAAAGTAAAGTTTGCTGAAGTATGGTAACAGTTACAACGCAGTTCTTTGTGGGACTTTTCTGGGGAAGGCGTTCTGAATGGCCAATTGTCGACCTTATCTACGCGGCTATCGCATATGTGATCCATCAGCGGCTAATGTTGCATATAATTCATATGCAACCAGTTTCACTAACGCACATACCTTGTGTCAAAACATACCACATGATCGGACAGATTGCGTTGAAAAGGCCAGTTTGTGTTGCCAAGGTTACATAGCGTTATGAACTGAGCGGAGGTATTGTTTGCAAGACAGTACATGTGCAATTGAATATTGCTGATGGTGGCAGTTTACCTGGGTCATTGCACCGAGCTTTTAAACGCTTCATTTATTTGAACACGACTTAAGTCATTACAATCTAGGTTTTGATCATGAATGGTTGTCTTTCACTTGGCCAATACTGAGAATATCTTCCCCTCTGGAACGTGAGGTAAATTACCTACATTCACACTCTGCGCAGCCATAAGCATAACCATATAAGCGTCCGTTTCTTAATCTTGTTCACTACCTTACATTCCATTCGTTCTGATTCTTCACATTTTTAACATAGTTATACATATATACAGTTATTTAGCTGTGTGTTGAACATGGGAAGGAAGTACGCGTCTATAGCGGATGGACACTCAAATCGGGATGAAGTTCCAAAATCCACCGCAATAGTTTGTGGTGTCGTTTCAGTGTTGCCAAATAGTAGAAATTGCCAGAAACTAAAATTTATTTACACGAGCATTTCCTACAGTGTGATCTGTTTTATCAACTCGGTTGCAGTATAACTATATACCTGAACATTGTGCGTCTGCATGGTGGGCGGGTGGTGCGACTCCTTCCTGTGCCCCAGGAGAGGAGCACTCATGTGCTGGCGAGGCGGCAGCAAGCGCTGCTGGCAGGCCAGGGGCGCCGCAGTGGGGGCAGAGTGCCGCGTGGGATGCGTAGGCGTCGAGCATTTCTGCAGAATGGTCTTGGGGGTGGCGGGACTGTCGAATAACCTGGAATCACCAAAAGAAACTTTGTTTATTCATTCTGTGCCTTTCAATATAATGGCTAAACAGACACTAAAAAGTGCCAAAGCATGTATGCTACTTAATAAAAATGCCAAAAATAAGCACTTAAAGCAGCAAAAAAATAAGGAATGTACAAAGAATCAATAATTCATTGGTAATTTTTCACAATCACTGGACGCCCTTAATTTAATTTTTTTTTAAAACACTTCAATTTAATGTAATTACTATAAAAGACAATTATTTACGTCAGAGGATATGGAAAATAATGCATATTTCGTTAAACGTAATTGTTTGTTCACTCGGGGGCCCATTATTATTGAAGTGACAATTTTAAGATTAGATTTTTTCTTCTTATATCTTATTTTATTAAAAAAAACAAAAACAAAAAAATAGCATAAAAAACCAATTTTCATATTATTATTATCAAGTTTAATTTGTAGAACTCCATTTTAAAGTTTTCTTTACAAAATAACAAGTCAAGTCGTTTGTATGTAGAACAAGCTACCGGTTTCTGTTTTTTCTCCTTCATGTAATCAGGGTCTTTTTAACACTCGCATTAATAAATCCTATCCTACAGTCCCTAGCTTAACCCGCCTCACAACACTGCCCGGTAACACTGGTGGCGACATAGTTCCCATATGTTTACACTGTACAAACAGGGGCGCTCTAATGAGATGTCGCATGAAAAATATAATAAAAAGGCTACGTCCATTTCGAAATTATGGAATTCGAGATGTTGCAATCTAATCCTTGCGCTTCATAACTTTCCCAATATTGATACAATGGATGAATGAAGAATTAATTTCATTGCGGTTCGAATATCCAAACTTTGAAGTCAAAGTTAACAAGTCTTATGTATAAACAAGTTCTGCTGTGTCATTATTACTGCGCGTGACAGCGGTTTCACCTTCACAGTTTGATCTGCCATCTGAAGGCGTAACAGCTGTCACACATAATAATAATTACACAGCAGAACTTGTTTATAAATAAGCTGTTTTTAAAATGTAGTATTTTCCATCTGGATACTACATTTGTTGTTGTGGGGGTGTTATGAAGTAGAATCGCAATATTATTTCACAAAAATATTCATATTTAACTCTTTGTACTCCGTTGTCGCCGCCACGGCGACACAGGAAACATTCTTACAACTCCGATGGCGCCGCAGCGGCGACATAAACAATGGGTGGTGCTTTTTGCTCTGTTTTTCATACAATAACTACGCATTCATTTTATTTGAATATTTTTTCCGTGGAAAACTCCGTATTTTAAGAAAAGGTCCCAAGCGGGACTGCGATGTCTGCTCGAAAAGGGCAGTAAAAGTAACAATCGGTTTATCTGTAAAAATTATTTCCAATTTTTTATTATATGAACGAGATAAAATTGAAGGTGCAGTTTTCTTACAAATTCCCCAAACAAAACAAATGTGTTTTCGAAATATCGAGTACTCTCAATTTTACTATGATTTAAGTAAAAATGTGGTTAGCATTTTTGACAACATTTTTCTTGTTTGATATTAAAATTTTATTATTTAGAAATGGTAATGTTTATTTTAAATGCTTACACCTGAAAGATAATTTTATCTTGTTTGTAAACCAGTGTGTTTTTATGGAAAATTAAAAAATAAGATGTAGGTATATAGCACATTTGAAATACACAGAAAACATTGCAAAATGAACAAAAGTGTTGAAAGTACTGAAAGGTTAAATACTAAAATACTTTATACAAGATTCAACCACAAAATCAGAAATCGGTAAAAAGATTATGATAAATGGTTTTTGCAAACTTTGACACTTCAGAACAGGGTAAAGAGAATTTAGGACCCTGTCCAACCAAAGTGATCAATTGTCAACACTACAGATGAAAAATTAGAAATTATCTAAATAGTATAAAATAAAGTCGCTATCCGCCTCAGTCTGTCTGTGCGCTTAGTTCTTCTTAACTACGCCACGGATTTTGATAGGGTTTTCATTTAGAAAATTTCTTTCGGAAGGTTTATACATATACATGTATATTATATTTATAGAAAGTAGAGAAAAGTCGATTATTAAGTTATCTATTTAAATAAAAATTTAAATGTTTGTTTGTTCAAAATCTTCAATTTCGCTTTGAAATTTTGACACAACGTTGCATTCGAACACGCATTTGCTTTTATATACCTTTATTATATAGGAAACACATTTAAAAACAGCACAATCTGTTGGACAAACAAGCTTTTCTTGAAAAACAGCACTGTCTGTTGGACGTAAAAACAACAGCAACGCGTGACCGGGTGCAGCGAGTTATTCAATGAGTTTTAAAATATTCATAGAAGACAAAAAAAATTCATATGAACAGAGAAACAAATAAAATATGAAAAAATAATCCATCAAAGTTAATAAATTAAATAGTTCATCATCCATATGTTTTTGTGCAATCAAAAATGGATAAAAAAATTGCCAATAATTCTAAATATAGGCATGCGAGCAGTAATGAATTGTAGTAGATATTCTAAGATAATATAGGCATGCGAGCAGTAATGAATTGTAGTAGATATTCTAAGATAATATAGGCATGCGAGCAGTAATGAATTGTAGTAGATATTCTAAGATAATATAGGCATGCGAGCATTAATGAATTGTAGTAGATATTCTAAGATAATACAGGCATGCGAGCAGTAATGAATTGTAGTAGATATTCTAAGATAATTAATATGCAGAAATAACTAGTTATGTTAAATGTGAGACAGAGTATAATTTACTATACCTTAATATTTATATTTAGACCTAAAAATAAGATGCTCCCGAAATACATGTTTAAGAATGAAAATTTTAATTTCGAAAACAAATTTGTCGGGAACTCAAAATAATCTCTATTTTAAAGGATTCAAGGTATTCAATGAACAACCGAGGTATGTTAAAGAAGCTAAAAGCCTTGCAGCTTTTCGTGGGTTATGCCTAAATGCCATAAAAAATAAGTTTTAGATGTAGTGTAAAGTGTGCCTAAATGTCAAACAAATAAGATGTTAGCTGTCTTAATTCTAAATACTAGATATAAAATATAATTCATTATTTTATAACTTAATAAAAAGATATCAACAAACTATTTTTTCACATTGAGTCATGATTAAAGGACATTATTAGAATAAAGTTACACATTCAACGCTAATTCCTGGTTTACACAAAGCCTGTGTTTAGTAGAGTAATTAGACAGGGAACTAAATCACTGTCCTGCGATTGCAGTCTACATGTGCAAATTGGTTAAGTTTGTGCTCCCACCTATTGCAAGGATGTGCGCACTGTGGTGAGGGGGTCGCACATATATTCACACAGCGAATAAAGCTTGCGCATGTTATGATCCGCGACATATATATTATTGTTTTTATATTATTAGTTTTACTACATATAAACACATCATTGTATTATTTTATATGTTATATGTTCTTATTTGTTCTATGTTACCACCATGAGTAGCGCCCTTTGTGGCAGCTGGACGCGTCATGCCGTCTCCAACCGCTTTGTGTTTTTTTAGTATTTTCAAGGGAAACGAGGCAACATCCCTTTGAAGTTATTTTAAAAATCAGTGAATCAACATTTTAAATTAACTTACCAATTAGTAATCAGAACTTAATAGTAATGTGACTAGAGTGCAGTGTTTCAAAAATGAATAATCGAAAATTGTGCAAAAAATATTCTAAATTCAATGAAGTTGAACTTGGGACGAGAATCGGTAACTGTAGGTACGCCAGATGTTTTCAATGTTATTCTTGGAAACTCTGAAAGCCCTAACAAGTGCCCAAGCTGATTTATTATCCCATCCGCCTCCTTTTATTTCGGAACAATGCACCACTAACATAATCACCAGAAACAAGTGTACAAGGAGATGGACTTTCCGAATGTCACAGCGGTGCTGCCAAGGTCTGGAATCCATGAGAGGACATTGTGTCAGCGCTCTATTAGCAGCAGACACATACCTGGAAGGATGACGAACCTCGTGCTGGCACTGTTGGTGGACGCGGTGGACTCTCTCGCTGCAGCAGCTGGTCCAGTTTCCTCACCACCTAGGATTCTTGCAGCAGATTCTCCATCTCCGTGTCACCTGTTTCTGTACTTCATTTTATTTAACTTAATTTCAATTTGTAATATTTATATATATATTTTTTTTTGTAATATCTGCATTAACTGTACAGCGCCCCTGAGGTGATATTTCGCAAAAGCGGCGCTATAAAAATCATCCAATAAATAAATAAATAAATAAATAATGATATGGGCATTAGCCTAGTTTGGGGCATTTCAAAATAATATATTTAAATTAAATTAAAATATATATTTTTTAGGTATTCATGCAGCAATTCAATTGTCTATAATAAAGTCCTTATTTAAAATATCTCTTACTATAATTTATCTAGATTCTATTACAATCAAATAAATGGCTACTAAAAGGTGACTACCACTAAAGAGCACTGTCCACACACAGTGACATCAAAATAACTAAGGACGGGTTGTTTCGGAGAATTTGAACAATTCATCAAATTTCAACATTCATTTTCAGTCCTATTCAAGTTCTGTTATTATATCATTATAGGCTAGTTGCTTGACAAAACTGAAATAATAACAGATCTTGAGAAAAATTTTCACAGAACTTGAAAATTAACTTTGAAATGGGAAGAATTGTTCACATTCTCCGAAACAATGCGTCTTTAATGTTTTAGTTACCACTAAAGCACTCCACTCAATACTGATGAGAATCCAATTTATATACTTGAGGACACATTATTTATTAAAGTTAACGCTGATAGCTCCACTGTAACCTTTCCCTTATGACATTACTGACGAAGAAAGATTACGATGGAGATATACACATAATATAATCGCATAATGAAATTGGATAGTTAGATAATATTTAAGAATACGGTAAATACATCGGGATAGATGGTAAAAGATTAACTATAATTATTATTTTTTTTAAAGTTCAAAATTCACCTTATAAAACAATCCCTTTGCTGCCATTTTGGAATTTCTTTTGTATGGAATGACACTTGTGATAGTTTCGTTTAATCCAAATACGCATTAATTACTTAATTAACCTAAACTCATTTTGTGCATGTAAATAGTTGTTTCTTTTAATTTTTGAAACAAAGTGTGGTAAAATTTCGATCGCGCTGGCCTCGCTTATTATGAATATTTTTTAGATAAAACCTTTAGATTCACCTTAATTACTGTACGACACAACGTTTAACCTTCGGGGCGGTGGAAAATATTGCAATAAAAATTTCAATTACGTAAAATTAAAATTAGCTTTCGATTTGTGAAACGAGGCCGTCCATTTTCAAACTTTATTGTCAAATGTCATTTTGTTTTGTTGGTATTTTTGTTACTATAGGACGAAACGAACGGCTAGAAGTGGCTAGAAACATAATCGCGCGGGCGTTTTTTTTAATGTTCAAAAATTCCGTCAAATTAGTATTTACCTAATATGTGTGCGTTGTGATTGAATTTTATTATCTGGATTTTATTTTTTTACGTTCAAATTTTATTTAAATCAACTATTTCTGCGATGTTGAGCGGCTACGCTAAGTTTTTGTAACATGGTTTATGATGAAAAAGAAAATGCCCCCTTTATACCGCCTGCTCGCGTCAAGGCAAGAAAAACATCCCAGTTTTCAATTAGTTTAGCGGCTACGCTAGGTTTGTGTAACATGGTTTGTGATTCAAAAGAATGTGTCCCTTTTATACCGCCTGCTCGCGTCAAGGCAAGAAAAACATCCCAGTTTTCAAATAGTTTAGCGGCTACGCTAGGTTTGTGTAACATGGTTTTTGAGATATATATATACCATGTTACACAAACCTAGCGTAGCCGCTAAACTAATTGAAAACTGGGATGTTTTTCTTGCCCTGACGCGAGCAGGCGGTATTAAGGGGGCACTTTCTTTTGTATCACAAACCATGTTACACAAACCTAGCGTAGCCGCTAAACTATTTGAAAACTGGGATGTTTTTCTTGCCTTGACGCGAGCAGGCGCTATAAAGGGGGCACTTTCTTTTGTATCACAAACCATGTTACACAAACCTAGCGTAGCCGCTAAACTACTTGAAAACTGGGATGTTTTTCTTGCCTGAACGCGAGCAGGCGCCATAAAGGGGGCACTTTCTTTTGTATTACAAACTTAGCGTAGCCGCTCAACATCGCAGAAATAGTTAACTTAAATAAAATTTGAATGTAAAAAAATAAAATCCAGCTAATAAATTTCAATCACAACGCACACAATGCATGCATATTAGGTAAATACTAATTTGACGGAATTTTTTAACATTAAAAAAACGCCCGCGCGATTGTCTCTAGCTACTTCTAGCCGTTCGTTTCGTCCTATAGTAACAGAAATACCAACAAAACAAAATGACATTTGACAATAAACAAATAAAGTTTGAAAATGGACGGTCTCGTTTCACAAAACGAAAGCTAATTTTAATTTTACGTAATTGAAATTTTTATTGCAATATTTTTCACCGCCCCGAAGGTTAAAAGTTGTGTCGTACAGTAATTAAGGTGAATCTAAAGGTTTTATCTAAAACATATTCATAATAAGCGAGGCCAGCGCGATCGAAATTTTACCCAAAGTGTAATTTCCATAATCTGGGCCTAAAATTGCGGCGGTTAGGGATATAATTACCAAAAATACTTTATATTATAATTAATTTAATTTTAAAAAGTTAATTTAACCAGGTGATTTAATTTATATTTTCATCAAGAACGATATAAAAATTTAACAGCGATTTTTTTTGTATTATAAAAAGATGTTAGCAAATTTCAAAAAGCATTATCAACGTATTGAAATTGATTCAGAATACATCATAAAAACATAACGAAATTAGGGCGAGGTTTTTTTCGAATGAAACTTTCACAAAAATTATTATTATATTGGGAACAGATGTTTTACTCGGTATAAACATGTTTGCCAAAACATAGTTACGTAATCGGAAATATGTCAATTGTGAAAATATTGGTCGAACGATATTTCCGAGGTTGTAAAAAGGTTAAAAAATAAGCATTTGAGTGAATAATTTAGCAAATTTAATATCGATTTGAGAATACAAAAGGATTTATAGCGTCCATATTGGATCAACAGGTGATCAAAGTTTGATTTCGATGTCAAGTAGATAATTAATATTTTTGTAATATTCATACTTTTATTGGCAATTAAACCTACATTACGGTTGTGGTTTTATTGCAGGGAACACTCGCAAAATAAAATAAGAGAAGAAACTCTACATAAAAATTTAAAGCAATAACCTTGTTTTTTCATTTGTCAATGTTATGACACTTGTTCAATGTCAATAATAAACGTTTCTAGAAGGTTTAAAATCGACTTAAGGGTATCTTTTATTAGTTTTAAGAATAGGATAATGTTACAGTCATAAATAGTAAACGAAGCGTCCTTACCTTAGAGCTCTCACCCTTTTGTATGGAGGGCTCAAACTTGAGTTTTTAACCGGCGAAGCATTAGGAGGAGTATCAGCATCATCATCCTGAGAGAAATCAAGCTTTCTGGGATGCGGTGGCCCCTTCACAGGGCTCAAACAATCGTTGGAACTATTGAGCGAATCTGACATGTCATAACCTGAACTTTCTGTCGAGATGTCCGTGTTATGATTCCACGTATATTCGCGGTCACAAGCGTCAAAATTCAACTTCTGTGCACAACTCATCGTCGAAACACATTTATAACACCGTTAAACTACACTTATACGCACTGTTAACACTGAAATTTATTAAAATAACACCAAATAACACTTTCACAAAGCACACTTTCGCAAAAGATACGATGGCGATGACGCACCATACATTTTTCATTATTCTCGTGACGCAGCACCTGGTTCAATTTTTGGCCAATCACAGCCCTCTTTTCTTTTGTACTGCGAATCAAGCGACTTCATTGGCCGGTATGTAACCACCGGCATTAAACTAGCATCTATTTATTGCTGAATAAAATTAAATAAAAACTTATTCCCTAATTATAACAATAATACATTAATAGATTTGAGTGTTATTTTGAAATCTCACATTTATTGTGTACATTTCTGATCATTTGAGTGCTAATTTAAAACATCTAAAAATAAATAAGGCCGGTGGTTGGCTTTGACATATTTGGGACCTTCACTTAACGGTCAGATTCTCATAAGTTGAAAAGAGATAAACAATTCAGTGTCTATAATATTCTGAGCGGTAAATATTTTTTTGAAAAGGAAAGTTATTTTTGTGGCTAAAAAACTGTTATTTGAAGTATTTACGCATAACATGCTTCTCTTATTTTGTTGCGTAAAATTGCAGTCCGCAATTATTAGGTTGGTGCCTTCCATGCTTTTTCACTTCACTTCAAAAAATTTGGTACAATTTTATTATTTGTATATTGGATATAAGCAGTTGTTGTTCAGTTTTAACTTGTCGAGTTGTATATCTGTGTTTGTTACCGCTTGATGCGGCAGCTCCATAAATGAACCACTCACGGCAGCTCGTTGATGAATGATCATTGAATGATCTACCGCCCGGTTATTTCGATTATCTCTAGTCTACAGGGTCTACAGCATAAATAAACGACACGTCTACAGGCTTCAAAGCAGGTAGCAGACGCCAGAGAGGCATATAAATATTATTAATATCTCCAAAACCGTGTGTTTACATTTATTTTGTGAGAATGTAAAAAAATATATAGTAATATTTATCTCGCAACCAGCGTGTTCTCCAAAAAAACATTATCCTACAATGATTGTTGCCATAAGATAAGGGAGAAAAATATTCGATGACAATTTTTTTTTCTAATTTGTCAGCTGAGAGGTTAAAAAAACCAATAATATATTCCAACAAAGCACCATGGCGGAAAGATTGAAAGACAATGTTTTTTCAAGAAACCAAAGTGGAAAACTATATTCCAGCTCTTAAAATATTTTGCATTGCCTCCAATTTTCATCTAATGGTTGAGATTACATATATAAAATATTGAGAAAAAAATAGTTCCGTGCTACAACAGAACAGAAAATCCCTAAATTTTATTTGCTTGCATAAATAAATATTTTCAAGGTATCTTACAAAGTTCGGTAGGTACTTAGAAAATAAATTAAATAAAGTTTTAAAACATTCTTTATCTAAGCAATACGTCGGTTCGGCTAAAGCTGGCTCTACACTCGCGCGCGAAGTCGCGCCGTGAATTCACGCCGTGAATATACGCCGCGATCCGCGCGTGAACTGTGTCCATCCACACTCGCACTCACACTCGCACACTCGTCTTGTTCGCGACTTTAAACCGCAAACCCTTTGTCGCGGGCCAAAAAACCGACAAAAATCGGGGAATGGCGCGAAGCGCGAATGCGAAGTTTGCGAAGGTGTAAACAAGATCCACACTCGCGTTTCGCGGCCTTCGCGGCCGTTCGCGCCGCGAGTGTAGAGCGCGCTTTAAGCGTTAAAGGTTTAAGGTTTAAAGTCGCGAACAAGACTGAAGCTTTGCGAGTGTGGATGGACACAGTTCACGCGCGGATCGCGGCGTATATTCACGGCGTGAATTCACGGCGCGACTTCGCGCGCGAGTGTAGAGCCGGCTTATGGTTTGGCCATGAGCCATGAGTTGTTTATTTATGGGAGAGTAGTATATTTATGACTTTTGACTTTTGAATAAATGGCATACAGAGCTCCGGGCCAAAAAGGCCCCTTTCTCTTTCAACATGAGTTTTTGAATTGGTTGTAGGATGAGATTTTTTAGTAGGTTTTGTGAAAAGATTTGTGTGCAATAAAATGGCTGCAATTAGGGGGGAAATTTACTTAAGATTTGTTTGGGTTTTTTATGCCGTGTTTTGGTATTTGCGTCGTATTGGGCGAGACAATTAATGGAAGGGTTCGTATGGGTTGGAATGCCCAAGTAAAAAGATTCCGCGAGACTTATGATGTGGTTCTTAAGGAGGGGGCTTCGGAGTCTCGGTGAAGTTGGGAGACCCTCATCCACTTGGGGGCTCCCAGGGCTGAGCGAATGACTTTATTTTGGAATGTTTGCAATCTGTTTAGTTGGGCTTTTGAAGCGTGGGCCCAGATTGGGCTCGCGTAGGTTAGTTTTGGTCTAATCGTGGATTTGTAAATCAGGAGTTTATTTCTTGTAGATAGATTTTTGTTTCTTTTATTTAACATGGGGTAGAGCAAGGCTGCCCAACCCCAGGCCCGCGGGCCACAATGTGGCCCGCGAACGAATTATAAGTGGCCCGCGTGAAATATTTTCAAAAAACCCGCCAATCCGCCAATTTGAAAAAGTGTCGCGGGCCCGCGGTAAAACAAACAATGCAGCTTGCGCGCGGTCACCAGTGTTGCCAACGACGGCGATTTATCGCTATTTAGGCTACTCAGAATGAGAATCAGCGACGAAAAAATCTAAAAATACACGGGTTTTCGACATAATATTTTTTGCGTCGAAATGGAATCCTGTAGCCACCCCCCCCCCATGGAATTCGAAAAATTGCTGTGGGGTATCACATATGATGTTCGGAATTTTTTCTCAGCGAAGTTCCGTAACAACCCCCCCCCCCATGGATTTCAAATATTTTGTGGGGAGCACTCATTTAGATTTTTTTTTGTGGGGAATTATGTTTTATAGAAATTCTCTAACAACCCCCCCCCCCCATGGAAATAGGAACCGTCAGGTATTCAGTGGCCCGCCAGTGATTCAAAATCGTCAATTTGGCCCAACTGCTAAAAAGGTTGGGCAGCCTTGGGGTAGAGGGATGAAAAAGTTCTGTTGGCTGAGATTAACGTTTCTGAGATGTGCTTTGACCAGGTTAGTTTACTGTCGAGGGTGATACCAAGGTATTTAATGTGTTTTTGCCAGGGGACGTTTTCACCGAATAAATCGATGTTGGGGGGTCTTGTGGGGCGTTTGCGGGAGAAGACACAGGCGGCACTTTTGGAGGGATTTATACTAATTCGCCACTTTTTGAAAAATGCTTCTAATTCTGAGGCGTGGGCTTGGACGCGTCGTGCTGCTGTTTTTACGCTTAATGAAGTCGACATGACTTCAGTATCGTCTGCAAATTTACCTATTTTGGTGCGAGTGTCGTAGATACTGGGGGTGGGGATGTCGCTTAGGTAGATGTTGAAGAGGGCTGGCGAGAGAATAGAGCCTTGAGGGACACCAGCTCTTAGCAATCTCACAGTGGAAAAGATTCCATCTAGTTTGATTCTAAATTTACGGTTTTTCATGAAATTGGCTATGAGTTGAAGCATTGAGAGGGGGAAGCCGAGGAGGTACATTTTGTAGATGAGACCTCTGTGCCAGACTTTGTCAAATGCTTTGCAGACGTCTAGGGAGTATATTTATGGTTTGGCGAGTTGTTTATTTGGGTTTATTTATAGTATGTTTATAGTGAGTGGTATATTTATGTTTATAGTATTACCGCAGGGGCATTTCTCTCAGCTTTGGCCTTGAAACCCATTTGAAACCGCCACGCCCACCTCATTATTCTTATAGAAAACGAATAGTGTGGCTAAAAGCTCAGATCTCATTGGTTAGAGTAGAAGGATTAGTTTGATCTCTCGCTCTCTACCATAGTGACTTGTGTAACAGAAAGAGAGGGCAAAATGGTTTCGTTTGACCGTTTTCAGATCATTCAAACAAAATGAGAGTGGTTTATTTATGCACGCGGGTTGTCATTTGCTGTCATAATACTATCATTTCGCGTCGAAAATGTTGCTTGTTAAAGTTCTTCGTGATAAAATTATAAAACTAGTGTTAGCGAGTTACAAGCATATTTTCAACCTACCTACGTAAGTTCAAGTTTAAAGTGAATTGACAGTTTTTAGGTTATTACGTAACATACTTGGCATATGCCTTAGTTCTTGTTATAGACCATTTAGCAAATTTTACAGGAAACGTTTTTTTTTGTTTTTACAGGCAAATTCTAAAAAATTCTCGATTTTGGTAATTTCGTTTAATACATATGTGTAACAGGGAATTATTAAAGATCATTTTTCGAAGATTGAAGCTATAATATGCCCATATTATGACTTTTTAGGTGGTCGTTGAACATGGCTTGAAAATGATGAATGATTATTTTGGATATTGAACATATCGTCTGGAGATTGAACAATTCGGCTCCCATAAGTTTGAGGTATTTTTTGTTCAATTAGCCAATTAGTGGTAAATTGCATATACAGGGTGATTTTCTGATTTCAAATACTTTACTTTTATCTAAGTTAGTAGTTGACTTAAAGTATTACTTTAAAATATACAAACACAGTCCTTGAGTTGATTTTTCACAAAAACTGCTCTACATAAATCATCCAATATTTTGGAAGTTTGAAAACAATGCACAAGTACAAAGGTACCTACCGCTAATATACTACTATCGGCTGTCGGTGCCTGCGTGATGTGAAATATTCTTACATCGTACGTATTACGGCCTCCGTGGTCTAGGGGTACTCTTGACTAGAAATCCGGAGGTCGCGGATTCAAATCCCGGCGTGCGCAAGTAAATTTTATTTGACTCATTTATGTTATTTTCACAAATTATTCATTTAAAATAACATATAGTCTATTTGCGGCATGTTCCAGAGAGGAAGATATGGTGTAAAGACCACCATAAGAATTGAAATGGCTTTAGCCGTGTTTGGTGATCAGATCTGAATAGATACTCACATACCATCTCTCTTCTCCTTCATCCTCCTTCCTCTCTTTCTCCTCTCCATCTCCTTCCCCTCCACACTACCTTCAGCCTCACAATATACTAATATACCCCAATTGGGGATTCCATAGTCTCACTGGCTCCAGATGGTTGGGAGCAGTTGAGACTGTGTGCGGTATTCCATAAAAAAAATCCCGAGTGATGCGTAAAACTATTGAAGTTCAATTTTCAGTTGAAAATTTGTTTTATTTTTTTTGTTTCGTTACCTACATTTGATAAATGTAATTTTTAAAGTTTACTTACTTTAGAAAGATTTTTTTTTCTTTCGGAAGGTCTTATTTGCCGTGAGTTTATTATTTATGTTGATTATCGTGAGTAAAATATATTTTTTTGAAATACTTTCAGCTCTTAAAATCCTAAAATTATAATATCCCGCGATTTGGGTTATGGGTGTGCGCTATTTAACATTACATTTATTGTTGTTAGTCGTTTGCCTAGTTGGTTTTATTGTAGTTCCTACATAAGAATTTTTTTTATTGTTTTTTATGTTACTAAAAAAAACAAATCCAGAAACTTTTAATTGAATGAATTCAAAATTGTAATATTTGGACTTCGTTTTCATCAGCGATCTCAGCAGTGATAACGGACTAAATATGTGTCGTAGATGTCTTTCAATTAGACTATGAGGACAGTCGACTTTTTGCACATTTCCATTTCCTGGCTCTTTTGTTGTATTTCTCGAATAAAAATAAGTTTTAATGCACTAATATAATTTATTAATACTCATTTTAGGTAAAAGTCCTAAGTTTGTAAATAAATAAATAATAAATGAAGCATCCTGTATATTTGACTATCAAATTCAAGAAGTACGTGTAAAATATGGTGAAAAAGTCTATAAATGACATAATTTTAAGACTTACCTTTCTATTTGAGCTACTGTTCTAAGGTTTATTGATTCTGGAGTCGGTGAAGTCATTTTTTAGTTCAATAACAGTATATATTCACAATTAAACGTATTTTTAGTGAACAATTTCTTTTTTTTTTTTTTTGTATTTCTTTGGCATTCACTATGTAACAATTTCTAGACATTTTTTGTTTTTAATGAGTTTTTATTATTCACAATGTACATTTGTTACGTATAATTTTTTATAAAATTAGCGACCGGTTTTGACACGTCCGTGTCATTAACTAGCTATTTTAAAACTAAATTTTTAAGTGCAGAAATATGGGGTTTTATTTAGTTTGGTGCTTTGGAGGAAGGGGATTTTAGGGAGGGGGAGGGGGTTGAGAGGGAAACGGAGGGAGGAGTCAAAATAACGGGGAACATTGTCAATAGAGGTGATTTGCAAGGTGCTATTATTTTATTTACTATATTAATGCTTGAATTAATTTTTTTGTTGATTTCTAATGTTTCTAATGCGCACAAATTAAAATATTTATTAATGTTAGAATGTTTAAACTTAGTTTTATCCCGGTTGAAGCTATGGCCTGTCTCTATCAAATGATTAGCGAACTCGGAGAAATTATTATTTTTTAAGCATAGTTCGTGTTCCCTAATTCTGGTTTTGAAATTTCTTGTTGTCATACCTACATACTGCGAGTTACAATCATTACACTCTAAAGTGTATATCCCATTTTTATCTAATTTATTTGAAACATCCTTGTTATTAATTAAGTTTTTTATTTTAGAATTAGTGTAAAAAGCTGTCGAAATATTAACTGGTAACATGCGGGATATTTTTGAGGACAAGTCGCCTGTATAAAGAAGTTTTTTATAACCAACTTATTCATGTTATTGATTAGTGTTATCCTGTATTATCTTATTGTTTTGGTGAAATTAAAGTTTTGAAACATATATAACCATGAGTTCAAAATAGGCAGAAAAATGTCGGAATTCATCGTCGTACTGTCGGACAATTATGTTTTGGAATTTTTCTTGTAATTTTGGGTTTCTTCTTCTCAGATTAACAAGTTTCATCTTAAGGAAATAAACTGTAAAAGTTCATTTTCTTAATCAGATGAACCTTGCCCTCGGAAAACATTTCGACATTTTTCTGCTTCAAGCACATTTTTATTTTTATAATAGTTTTTTGGGCTAGTGAATGAATAGAGTAGGCTGAGAGCAATTATGTTGTCTATGGCCGCATCTTTTTTAAATGGGAGTTGCTATATGCACAGCGACTAATCGACAGGGGGCGTGGCCAACATTTCCGAGCATACCCGAAGTGAAGTGTTTCGGCGCTTTATTTGAAATTGGTTCTCCGTTCAGATTTTTTTTTGTGACGTCACGGCCGAGCATTTACGAATATTGCCGAGCAGCCGATAGCTGATTTTCATCTTTCATTTCATACGATTCTTGCACCTTGATTTCATTTGGTTAGATTACATTACTATAGGGCCAATATCATAAAGTCGATTCCAAAGCCTTAGTAAAGACTGTTTGGTATGGCAACCACATTCTAATTCCTGCAAATATAATTAACGTTTGGACAATAAAAGACTTGTGGTAGGTCCTATGTTCAACTTTTGTACAGATCCGTATTAGGCCTATGTATACTCAAAGTATCTAATCTTTTTACATTACAAAACAGTACACCATGGGAAAGTAAAACTAGCATTATTTGGAGTCAATATGAAAATTTGGATGCCATATAGCATGTTGAAGGATAAGTGAGCAATGAAGGAAGTTGGGCAATTCATTGATACATTTATTTATTGGACAATTTGTATAGCGCCGCTTTTGTGAGATATCACCTCAGGGGCGCTTTACAGTTGATGCAGGTATTACAAAAATATAAATATTACAAAAAAACTGAATTTAAGTTGATACATATAAGCATCATATTTGATATTATTTTATTAATGGAAAATAATAAATTACACTACACAAAGGAAATATAAACATTGAGGGAACAAACCCCTTTAAAAACATGACAGATAAACCCTTAATTGAGCCGATCAGGTTCTGCCTCATCCTGAAATTTATGTTTAATAAATTGCTCCAACAATAGACACATCTCGTACTGAGGAAACTCCAGCTTCAACAAGCCTGAATTTCTTTTGAATCACAAACCATGTTACACAAACCTAGCGTAGCCGCTAAACTATTTGAAAACTGGGATGTTTTTCTTGCCTTGACGTGAGCAGGCGGTATAAAAGGGACACTTTCTTTTGAATCACAAACCATGTTACACAAACCTAGCGTAGCCGCTAAACTAATTGAAAACTGGGATGTTTTTCTTGCCTTGACGCGAGCAGGCGGTATAAAAGGGACACTTTCTTTTGAATCACAAACCATGTTACACAAACCTAGCGTAGCCGCTAAACTAATTGAAAACTGGGATGTTTTTCTTGCCTTGACGCGAGCAGGCGGTATAAAAGGGACACTTTCTTTTGAATCACAAACTATGTTACACAAATCTGAACGGAGAACCAATTTCAAATAAAGCGCCGTAACACTTCACTTCGGGAATGCTCGGAAATGTTGGCCACGCCCCCTGTCGATTAGTCGCTGTGCATATAGCGACTCCCTTTTTAAATGGCCTTGAGTTTCCTCTACCTTGTCTACTGCTCTGCTCCGCACGGTAGGTACTGCTTGTATATCCGTGGTTGTACTGTATAATTCCGTTACATACAAAAAGCCCGAAGATATCGATCTAGAGAGTGGTATATTTATGTATTACCGTGATTGGGTTATTTATGGTATTACCGATTTTGGCGGTTTGATTGTTTGGCCGTTTGTCCTTTGACTTTGAAAGTCTCGTCAAATATATAATAAAAATCATTTCAAGGGTCTCTGGTGCGATGTATTGCTTTGAGGATTCATGATGTCAAACGAACAAAGTTTAACTGTTGAATATTTCCTGCAAGAAGATAGCGATAACTTGGAAGACTTGCTCAAAAACGTCGACAAAGTCTGTTCAGTTAGTCGCACAAGTTCTGCAAAATGTTCCGATAAATTACCCGAACTCGTTGCGATGATAAATCACCTAGAAAATTTAAGGGATACGTACGAGAATTGTGGTGTTTTTGTTGACGAAAAATTTGAGACTGTTAGAGTCGAAGTGAATGATATTTTGGGCAAAAAGCAATTCTTTATTTTGATATCAGAAAAAGATGGCAAATTCAAAATCAAAGAGCACAGTCTGCCAGACCTTGATTCACTTTCCTACAAATTTAATGGTTTGTGCAATGATCTACACTGAAAATATAAACTGAATAATATAACATATAAATACACAAATAATAATAAAATAACACACACAAGCCCAGTTTGATTAAGTGGGTACATCTTATTAATTTATTATAACGTTACTCTGTACTATTAAATTGAACATTTAATTTATAATATTTTTATAAAACATGTACATAAATGATAAATCTTTTTGTGATGGTTTCTTGTATGTATTTTGGCAGGGTTCCGGTTTTCTGATATATTTTTATATTCCAGATATAGTGACGGCAGTAGAAGTATTCACAGACACTTTGCACCAACTGTCAGACTATTTTGAAGTGATGCAGGATTTGGATGAGTGCTGTTGGATTATAGACCCAGTCAATCCGTCGAGCAAAGAAAACTTCAGGAGAATTATTATAGGTAAAACCAATTACATTACAAAACTTATAGACATGTTGTAGAGATCTCAAAGGGGCAAGCAAAAGATTCTGTGGTAATTGCTGTCCTTTAAATTCAATACAAAATGCATATTTAATTTATTTTAACCTTTCCCTTACTGTGCTAAAAAAATCCACGCGTTCCGGTGCTGTGTAGTCAATACACATCTCAAAATAAGCGATTTAATATCAGAAAAATATGAATATTCATAGCCAATCGCTTATGTTTATTATATTTTATATCAAACGTGATAATAATTGTAATTTAATTGCTGAAAACATGAAAAAACCATCCGCAGATGCTAAAGAAACGGGGGAGTGGTCCACATCTAACGACGGTTCGCGGACGACTGGCTAGCGGCTGGCACAAACACAGCTGTGCGGTCGTAGGTATCGATGGTCTAAACCAAAATACAACTGCAGATGTGTGGATGTCTCATGTTCCCGCATAGCGAATTAAAGCGGGACATCAATAGCGTGTCATTTCCTCGCACACTCTTCGCGTATTAGTATCACACGGTTGATTGTATCGGTGTATTTGTTCCCGATTTTTAACGAAAATCTCTGATTTTTAATTGAATTTGAAAACTATGTAAAATATTATTTTTTAATTCAGTGCATAAATGTATAACGGAGGAATACCTAAAATCTGAACACAGAATTTATTATATTTATAGAGTTATTAAAGTTATTAGAAGCAATGTGTAGTAAATACACACCACAGATAAGGAAAGGTTAATTCTTTCAAGCGTCGCATTAGGTTGTTGCTCCAACCAAATTACACAAATTAGTTCCAAAATGCCCTCGTGTTTGATAGGGTTGGCATTTTATTTGTAAATACACCCAAATTACTCTTAAGTAAATAAAAGTTATTTCAATTGTTTCTTGAAGATTTTAAGCGCCAGTAGAGAAAGTGAGATAATGTACATAGCAACACATAAGTATAAGAGAGACAACCTACTGGCAGTCATCTTTTGATAAGGAAAGGAAGGAGAGGAAGTATGGTCCTGTATACAGGATGTCCGGAGGTAAAGTGCGCTAACATCAGGGGGTGATTCTACACGATGGTACAAGTAAAAAAGATAAATTACTTTTTCGGAATTCCAACATGTTAAGGTAGTTTTTTAGGTAAAATAGTTGAATTGTTTGTATTGTAAAATAAATATTCTTCTATGGAAAAATATTTTTGTGAGGGGAAAAAAATTTAAATTTCGAAAAAAGATTTTTTTTTTTTAACTTCTACCGCCATGTTGAATCACCTCCCGAAGTCAGCGCACTTTACCCATGGATACTCTGTATTATCAGCAGTTGTAAATGTTTTAAATGCATTGTACTTTTAGTTTTGTATTATTGATTTATAAACCGGTGGATGTAATCTGCTAGCCATAAGTTATAGTTTAGATTGTCTATAGTTCATTGGAGAAAATATTTGTGCGCCCTTGGGGTGATTTTTCACAAAAACAACCAAATCATCAAAATATTATTAAGATAGGAAATTCTATCTATGTATATATACAAAAGATATCTATTTAATCAGGTAGCGTCAGGTAGAACAATTCTAGATCCGCTTGTGAAGGCCCAGAAATCCGTTATTAGAGTCATTTTGCGTAAACCTCTAGGTACTCTAGCGATCAGCTCTACATAAAATTTAATGTACTCATAGACATATGAATATTAGTAGACCTGCCCTAAGTCATTAAAAGCGTATTATCCCCACTCCCCATACCGGTTCCATTGGAGCCGGCTGTGCTCGCGTATGGCCTCAAGTGAAATTTGAAAACGTGACGTCATCATTCTTGTGCGAACTATGATCGAGGCATCATCGGTTCATTTTACGAAATAACACGGCAAAATGTTGACTTGTGCTATGAAAACTTGTAAAAATAGATGTGAAAAAGAGAATAAACCCAATTGTCGTATTACATTCCATATATAAGCATTATTTTACTTTATTTTAAGCATATTCACATCGTATAATATGGATCAGTTGTAGAAACATGTCTGGACGCGAAACACAAAGCTGGTTGGTTGCTGGGAAATAAATTATGAACATCTATAAAAGTGTCTTAACTAAATACTTAAACGAAATATTCGACTCTGAAAATAGAACCGAATTTTTTTGCCGAATTTGGACTTCGCAAATTTGTTCATAACGTGGCGAGTAATTTGCGCTCCCATGTAAAAATGTCTATTCATTCAAAAGCAGATTTTACTTTTACGAAGTAAATGGGGATATTATAATGCGAGATGCCTATTTACTGTCAGATTGATTTATTGACGAATCACAGTCAGCTTCACCCCCTTCGTTCTTTAACAGTTGATTTTACCCCTCGCCATTATCTTCTCGTCTATTAATTCCTATGTCTGTGAATGTACTTGATGTTCGTCAAAATTACATAAAAAAGGTTATTATTCAGTTTATTATTCCAGGTGACGATGTGTCCATAGTAGTGACGGTGGACTCTGGCTGCGGCCGGGAGCTGCCCCGAGTTAGTGTGTTAGGGCCCTCAGCCCTTGCGGGGGCCCTCCTGACCCGTGTGCACGAATACAGGGAGCTATGGGACCCCCAGCTTGGGATCAACAACCTTCTCAATATGCTGGGTGGGTCTTCAAGTCTTATTACATTGTACTGTTGTGAAAGCAATCTATTCCATCTCACGGCACGTTTTGACAAAACGTGTGTTTTTTAGTGAAACATGTATCACATAGTATATGCGATGTCTGCGCATGGAGATAGCCTCCAATGGATCACATATCTGATGAGGTTAAAAAAAATAGAATCGAAATGTAGCTAATGAATTTTGATAGAATATTTTTCAAATGGAATTCAATTCGCCCAATGAACAATGTCGACTGAGCAAATTGGTGACTTTGCATAAAATCTGTTTAAAGTTACCATAATACACATTTTTAAAATTAACAAAATAAAAGCCTCACTAATAAAAAATCACTTCACAACCGTTAAACGGTGTTTTTATAACACATTGTGTAAAGACTACAATTTCTACTTTAAATTATTACTAATAATAAATGGGTCAATAATGAATATGACAGTTTTGATTTGCGATTCAAGTCATGCTATTCCAATAACCAAGTTACTTTATATTAGTAGAATTCAAAATATATTTTTTATGTTAAACCACACAACTGTTCCCAACCGTATGGGGTATGTTGTGAGGCTGAATGTAGCGGGGAGGGGAAGGAGATGGGGAAAAGGAAGGTGGGAAAGTACCTGGCTATTCAGATCTGGTCACCAAACATGGCCAAAACCATTTCAAGCAATGTTTTAATTCTGAATGGTGCTCTTACACCAGGTCAATACTACCAGTATCTTCCACTCTGGAATATACGGGGTGTCCGGGGAGTAAAGTGGGCAAACTTCAGGAGGTGATTCTACATGATAGTACAAGTAAAAAAATAAATAGCTTCTTTTAGAAATTTCAATATTTTAAGATAGTTTTCAGGTGCAAAAGTTGAATTGTTTTTATGGAAAAAATAATATTCTTCCATATAAAAATATTTTATTTAAGGGTAAAAACAAAAATCTGTATTTCGAAAAAAGTTATTTTTCTTTTTTATTTCTACGGTCATGTAGAATCACCTCCCGAAGATTGTGCACTTTACCCCCCGGACACCCTGTTTTTAGTATTATTTTTGCTATTTTTCGTCAGTCCATTAATAATGTCATGTTGTTAATATAGTTATAATTTTATAATAATTTTGTTTATTTTAGCTACCGGTCTCGACACAACCATGCCATTAACTTTTCTTTTGTGTTTAAATTAAATTATTATATTAAGTTTACTTATATGTATTTTTTTAAATGATGGAATTATAAAGTTGCACATCTTGATGTGCAAATTATGTTTAAACTATGTTTTGAATAAATAAATAAAAGGTTTCATGTTATTGGAAAAAGTGAGGTTATTTCGGACATTTTATTTTTTAATTGACTTTTACCGTGTGAATTTAATAAAAGTTCCATTAAAGTGATGTTTTTTAATAACATAAATGCCTTACTCATGCGTAGGTAAATACAATTTAAAAACATGAAAGTTTATATTGTACCAAAAAGGATCCAAAATATATTTTTTGGTTCTTCTCTGGGAATTATTATAATTTTTAATTTTAAGAACGACATAAAAAGTGAAGTGACAGATTTCTTGCAAACTCCAAAAGGTGTATGTTTAGAATTTTGAATTCTCTAAAAAGTTTCAACGTTTTGATTCAAAATGTTTGTGGTAAGCTTTTTTTCATGTTTGAAATTAAAATATTGCTTTTTTTAATATTAGAGTATATTTCCAACACCAAAATCTAAAACGTAATTTTATCTAGTTTCTAAAATAATATTTGTTTTTACGAAATTTTCAAAATGAAGAAATTCATAGAATAAAATACATTGAAAAAACTATTATTTAAAGTTTATACAACAGATAAACAACCCTCTTTGCAAGCAATAAGCAATGTATGTATCTTTCCATGAAACATTTTATGTCAGTTTCTATATTAGTAAGGTTTACACATACACAGTCGTTAATTTTTCGCTATAAATAGAGTTCGTTATAAATTTTTCGCCATGTTTTTTAGCAAGGCTGTGTTTATACAATATATGTATATATATGTTTCTTGCTCAAAAACAATAAAGATGTTGACACAAAACATTGAGAAGCTAAAGGAGATGGGGAAGAGGAAGGTTAGAAAGCCAGCTATTTAGATCTGGTCAATAAATAGGGTTAAAGTCATTTCAAGCAACTTTGCGATTCTCAATAGCGCTCTTTCATGAGGGTGATACTTAAAAGTATCTAACGCTCTAGAACGTGCCGCAAATACGATACGCATTATTTCTATAATGATAAATAATATTTTATCGGTTAGTAGCTAAGGTGTCGTGGGTTCGATTCCTCTGTTAGCTAAGCCCTTCATCATTGAACAAGCAACCTTTTCAGTTTATAATGATGAATACACTAACCTACGATAAACTTTAAATTAAAAAAAAGTTTTCAAGTATATGATAAAATATATATTTTTTTTGAACCTACGAATTCGATTTTAATTTATTACTTATGTATGTAATATTAAACGATTAATATTCCCAGGTCTATCGGAATTCCCCCAGAAGCCAGCTGCAGTAGAAGTGGAAACGGAATCCACCGAGTTGGAGTGCGGCATCTGCCTATCCAGTCGAGACCTGCAGGCCGCATTGCCCACCGTGGTGTGCGAGAAAGCAAGCTGCAGACTCAACTACCACGAGGCTTGCCTTTATCAGGTAACTAGAACCCGTTTCATTTCATTCTTAACCAGCTTGGTCAGATGGTCAGATGGTTAGAGTATTTCCGCTACCACTAACATACATATGTTTTCTTAGACAAATGTATTATAAACATTAGTGTCACCTCACTTTCATATGTGTATTTTTTAATTCTTCTTTAAGAACTTTTAGATTTAAATATAACGTGTGGTGTTTTCTCTTTCTAACACTGTTTAGATCATATATCTCACCATGGTGGTAAGGGAGACAACAATCTCTATGAGACCATATGAGCTGTTCCCGAAAGCGAACAAATTAGCCTGAGGGATTGAATGCTTATCTTCAATAAATAAGCTTGTCAGAAAACGTTGCACCGGGGAGAGGTATTAACACATTTTTGGCAGGTATTTTTTGCGCTGGCGCTACGCTGTCTACGGCCGAAAATAAATGTCCCGCGTGAATTTCTTTAATTGGTTTAAAATCGCTATATCTTCGAAAATATCTTAATAAAAATTTCTACTTAGTAACTCAGCATACCCAAGCTATAAAAGTACTAAACCAAAATCAAATATTATTTGAAATGCAACTCAATTAACCTTGTAATATTTTTATTACGGTACACCTATCGGTATTTGCCCATACCTGCTAAGTAAGTGCGCCCGACATCTCTCGCTCGCTTGCACATAGTAGTAGAGTGGGGCAGAACACAGATAGAGATTCGAATCGGGTTTCACGGTCATAAAAACCCTCATTCCAGGAATTGAATTATTACAATAACAAAATATTATATCTAAATAATATACTATCCTTTTGTTGAAATACCAATGTAAACGAAGGCCACGAACATAAATATAAAAAGAAGACTTGCATTACGATTCGATAATTATGTACATATAGTTGGGACCTTTAGAAAGAGATTGGTATATAATATTCATATAAAAACATTGAATAATTCCGTCTTTTCGGCCATTGAAATAAGGACGGCGCAAAAGGTAGAAGTACCCTTCCCGGCGTTAAGCGTCAATCGACCGAACGGTTAGAACTACCTTTCCCGGCGGTGGTGTGGGGGGTACGGGAAGGTGAAATGATGGAAGGGAGTAGGTCAGGATTTTATTTTTTATTTTGTGAATACTGCACAAGAGTCCCAACTGCTCCCAACCGCCTGGAGCCAGTTGAGGGACTCGGCACTACTCATACAATAGTAATACTTGCATTCGTATTATATGTTTGACTCTTAACCTTTCTGGGAGTATTTTTTTTTTTTTTTTTTTTATAGTGAATACCTCACAAGAGTCCCAACTGCTCCCGTCTGGAGCCAGTGAGACTATGGCATCCCCAATTGGGGGATGTTGTGAGGCTGAAGGTAAGTGGGGAAGGGAAAGAGGAAGGTGGGGAAGTACCTGGCTATTCAGATCTTTTTTTTTTTTTTTTTTACAGTAATACCGCACAAGAGTCCCAACTGCTCCCGTCTGGAGCCAGTGAGACTATGGCATCCCCAATTGGGGTATGTTGTGAGGCTGAGGGTATTGGGGAGGGGAGGGAGATGGGGAAGAGGAAGGTGGGGAAGTACCTGGCTATTCAGATCTGGTCACTAAACACGGCTAAAGCCATTTCAAGCAACGTTTCAATTCTGAATGGTGGTCTTACACCAGGGCGATACTGAGAGTATCTTCCACTCTGGAACGTGCCGCAAATATACTATATATTATTTTAAATTAATTAATTGTGAAATAACACAAATTAATCAAATAAAATTTATTTGCGCACGCCGGGTTCGAACCCGCGACCTTCGGATCTGTAGTCAAAAGCGTATACCACTAGACCACGCCGGCCGTCAGATCTAGTCACTAAACACGGCTAAAGCCATTTGGAGCAATATGGACGCTAATGAACGACGGTACACACTTTCGCCAGAGGAGTATGGACGGTTATGGACGACAGGCGTCGCATAGTTAAATTTCGCTCGTCGATTCTGTAAATATGCATCGTATTACCATCTATGGGCATATTCCTGTAACTTTACACCATTTTTAAACATTTTACATCATTATCGACAGAGATATCGGCTGTTATTTATTTTGTATACTATCATAAAGCATACATTCAAAAAATATAATTTTTTATTTATGTAAAAAAAACTCACTCCCAGAGCACAGCCAGCATTACGTAACTTACTCCTGGAAAGGTTAATATTTTTTATGAATTATTTTTACATGAAATGATAAAAAAGTGTGGCGGCAATTACGTTTATAATACATTTGTCTAATAAAATAAATGTGTGTTTTTATTTTTTTCACTATCAGTAATTTTAGTTAGAAAAATCATGAATCAAAAGGTGAGCCATTTAAAAAAAATTATTATATTTGCATTCAACAATTTTATATTTGAAAAATTATACATTTATATAATAAAATTTGAAAGCATATTTAATCACCTTTCAAAAACAGTTTTTAGTTTTTGGATACATTCAGAAATATTCTATTTATTTGGATATTATTGCGGAAATAATCTGACCATCTGACAGAATATGCCAGAGGCCTGAGAGGTTAATATGACTTAAATAATGGACTCTAAGCTTATTTCATGCTTTCACTGCTTTATGTTTTTTCCTTTCTATTGATTCAAACTTCATATAATAACCTACAAATTCTCTGGTTGTGATTTTATTTGTCCTTTTGCATTTCAGTGGCTGTCCGCCGTATCAGGAAATGTGCAAACCTTCAACATTATCCACGGAGAATGTCCTACGTGCTCTACACCTATTTGTTGTCCAGTTGTGCAGTTGTCATTCTGAAGAAACGTAATGAATAAATGGATTCATCACTAGAAAATATGGCATGGAGGGCATTTCTTCAGTCTGTACTGCGTACATCTAGCTGTACTGTAATATTGGCGACCATTCGTACTGGTTTTTGGTTCTCTGTCCTGGTTATTCGTTATCCTAAAACAATCCAAAGATAGAATAATAAATTATTATTAATCGGTTTAAATATCTATTCCCAAAAATAATAGCACCACACATTTTCAGCAAGCGGGCCACCCACCACCTCCAATCAGTTATTGTGGAGTCAGAATTGAAGAACACCTCCGGAAATAAAAACCCAAATATCCGGAAAGGCCATGATAATGAAATAATTGGGCAGGTTATAAAATGAAATAGAGAGAATAAAAAATTTGGAAAGGTTATAAATTTTTTTTACAAACTTGCTGGTTTAAAAACAATGGACCCCTTAATTCACTTGGTTGGCGGCAATCTTGTGAGGTGGGATAGGGTCTTCGGGAAAGAATTTATTAATGCAGATCATGAAGCGGTCCGGATTAAATGAGACAGGAAAGACGTCGATGGATGCTGCTAAAAGGATGCCGCTAGCATGTTCGTATGTGTGTAGTTCTACATACCCAAAATTTCACGGATATGTACTTTTCTAACAAACATTGTACACAGTGCCCTTGAGGTGATTTTTCACAAAAACATAATGAATTATTTAAAATTCTCATTAAATAATGAAACTATTAGTAATAATGGAGGCAATAGGAATCAAAGGAAAGCTGCTAGTTATATTAAAGCATGAGTTGGTGTTGTTTATTGATAACTCTAAGCATTTGGAGATTACCACACTTTCGAATCTCTGGGATGTTGCATTTCTTCAACGGGGGCGTCTTTCACACTGATCACCATCTACCGACCGGGGTCGAGGATCATCACTGCGGATTTTTATAATGAATTTGCGCAACTTTTAGGGCGGGTAAATGCCCTAATTAATATAAGAACTACCCTTAATATAAGAATAGATAGAAAAACTGACAGTAACACGAAAAAAAAAAATTCTTGATGTTTTAGAGTGCTACGGATGTAGGCAATGGATAGATATTCCGACTCATGACGGAGGCGGAATACTATATATTTTTGTATCTAGGAATACTGACCCACCGCTAAAATTTGAAGTCATAGACGTGGGTCTCTCAGATCACAGGCTTGTGCGTACGGAAGTAGATTTTAACCCTTCCAAACCTGTCTACAAAACGAAGACGACCAGAGCGTGGCGAAAGTTTGACTTTGCCCTCTTTGAGGAAGAACTGAAAACTTCCATCCTTGCGAAATACAACATAAATAGTAATGTCATTTCGACATCCGGCCTAGTAGAAGTTTATAATGGTACTTTAACTGCGCTAATAAACAAACATGCCCCCTTTTCGACCAAAACCTGTGCTGTTCGCAAGTCTGATGCCTGGTTTGATGCAGAATGCCGCGGGAAAAAAAGAGGGCTATGCGCTGACTTGAGAGGATATACAGGAGCAGAAAACTAGCCAGCCAAAGGGAAATGTGGGTTAGTGTGCAAACCGAATATAGGGAGACAATTCGTAGAAAAAGATCCGATTACTGGATAACGAAGATTGAGAGTGAAGATACTGACCCGCAGCGACTTTGGAACTCGCTTAAAACTGTCATAGGTGAGTCTGAAAACTCAACCACAGCAGCGCTCAGTCCGAAAGATTTCTCCGACTTTTTCCAAGAAAAAATCGATAATATTCGGGCCACGACAGCATCTGCTCCTCCACTTACGTTCACCACCTACAATGGCAAATTCTTTATTAAGTTCACACACACTACATCGGAAGAAGTCACCAAAATTGTGTCCAGTTCTCTAAACAAACAATGTGCTTTAGACCCAATCTCAACGTGGCTTCTCAAAAAGTGTCTGAAACATGTAGTACCCTTCCTAGTTTACTGTATAACAAAACTTTCGACTTAGGCAAGGTACCCCAACTGCTTAAAAAGGCCCTTGTCTCACCAATTCTAAAGAAACCCCAACTAGATTCTGAGGATTTAAGTAATTATCGTCCTGTGTCAAATTTACCATTTATCTCAAACATCCTAGAAAAAATTGTGATTAGGCAGATAACCGCCCATCTGGCGAAAAATGAATTGCTGTCAAAGTACCAATCAGCTTACAGGAGGTACGATTCTACAGAGACTGGATTACTGCGCGTGTTGTAAGATTTGATGCTTGCAAATGAGTCAGGTAAGCTAGCTTTGCTATCATTATTAGATTTGAGTGCAGCATTTGATACCATCGACCACAATTTCCTAATCGACAGATTGGAAAAAACTTTTGGACTGGGTGGTGAAATTATTAAGTGGATAAAATCATACCTCTGTGGCCGAACCCAATCTGTACAAGCGGGCAGTAAAAACTCTCCCTACGTGACCCTGACTTCTGGAGTCCCCCAGGGTTCAGTCTTGGGGCCCCTAATTTTTATTCTGGTCATCAATGGTGTTGCCAAAAAATAGAATCATTCGGACTTCTTTCCCATTGCTATGCTGACGATCAGCAAATCTATTTCTACTGTGCACCAAATGAGAAAGACAAATTAAAAGATATCACTGTTAAATGCATTGGTGCCATAACAGGATGGATGTCTTCGAACAAACTTAGACTAAATCCATCCAAAACAGAATTTCTCTGGACAGTAACAAAAAAGTGCCAGTCAATGTTAGACAAATCTCCTCTCATTACTTCTGGCTGCAACATCATCCCTAAAAATGGCATTAAACTCATAGGTGTTCATCTAGATGAAGATCTCTCTCTCAAATCCCAAATTAATAAAACAGTAAGCGCAGGTTTCTTTCGCCTGCGTCAAATCAAATCTATAAGAAGAAATATTCTGGTTAACACCACAAAGATGTAAACTCTTACGTTGTAATTACGACTCGACTATTGCAATGGCATACACGCAAGTCTCCCTAAAATATTATAAAGCGATAAATCAAAGACTGGGCTCTTTTAAACACTTTGGTGTATTTTCTTTAAACAAACAGCTCTCAAAATATAGCACATATATGTCAGCGATGTGTCTTGCTTGAATTCCCTACAGAGAAGAGGTGGGGGCCGCAACAGGTGGGAAGTAGCCACCCTTTCCGGCCGGTCTAATATGGCCACCCGCAGGATATTACCCATCTTCCAATTCTGCCAACCGATGTAGCGTGTCCGGGGTTGATTGTTACGTTTACACTCGGCCATCCTGATTCTCCATTGTGACCTCACAAAATAAAAAAGAAAAACATATTAGTTATAAGCATTAAATCACATAATTGACCATGCCTGTCTGCATGGTATCATCAAAATTACATTTTAATTTGTCACAAAGACAAATTGAAAATGCACGGATAGTCTCTAACGGACATCTCTCATACACCTCAAGGATGTACCAACATACGAATAGCTTCTGCCGAGCATATTCAATCACATGGATAGTTTGTACCGAACTATCCCAGATAGCTTCTACTGAGCGTACCCAATTATTCGGATCGTTTCTACTGAACGAATCCCGGATAGCTTCTACTGGGCGTACCCAATTATTCCGATTGTTTCTACTGAACAAATCCCGGATAGCTTCTACTGAGCGTACCCAATTATTCGGATTGTTTCTATTGAACAAATCCCGGATAGCTTCTACTGAGCGTACCCAATCATTCGGATTGTTTCTACTGAACAAATCTGCCACACCACTAGGATGCAAATACACATAGTTATTTTTAAAGGCTGAGACCAGCAGTCCAACGACTACCCAGTGACACACAGTCACTCATGCACCATTAGCAAGTTTAATCCACAATTAACCTTGCAACGTGCCGATCTTGGTGAGACTCAGGTCTCCAGTAAATCCAGTAGATCATCTCGACCTACCTCACTATCCTGGCTGTCAGACTCATCAGAGTTTCCAGGTGCTCCCTTGTAGGGCCTCAGCGCATCAGCGGAAACCATGGCGGTGAACTTTTTATAGCCACGCATACCCTTGTCAATATGTGGAAATACTTGAGTTACCTTGTAAGGTCCACTGTAGAGGGGGTCAGTTTTGTGGTTGATCCCTGCTCCTCCTCGAACCACACCTTCTTTCCACAAGACAAGGTCTCCATTTCCGTATTTGCGTGCTACCTTCCGCCTTTTGTCGTATTGCGCTTTCATCCTCTCAGCAGCTACTGCCATATTACGCTGAGCCGCCTCACGACACTCAGCTACCTGCGCCTCCCCGGAGAGATGTTCTACACTGACACCCTCCTGCGTGTCAGCAAGAACACTGTTCTTGTGACCAAACATCAACTGAAATGGGGTAAACCTAGTACTGGCATTGACGGTATTATTAATACCCCAGATGATCTCAGGTAATGCTACATCCCATAGATTTGGATCTGCATCCATAGCACGCATCGCCTCCAGCAATGTCCTGTTAGTCCTCTCAACCTGCCTATTTGCTCGGGGGGTAGCAACTGCAGTTAAGATGTGTTTGAACTGTTTTTCTACAGAAAATTGCTTAAATCTTCTGCTATTAAAAGCCAAACCTCTATCAGAGATAACTCTAGTAGGTACTCCAAATATACTGAACATTTCATTCAACTTTCTAACCGTCTCCATTGAATTTAGTGTTCTCGATGGAAACGCAAACACAAACTTAGAGAAAGCATCTGTAGCCACCAGTAAATAGCTATTACCTGACTTGCTTTTAGAAAATGGTCCAAGTTGATCTATATGCAGAGTGTGCATCGATCTGTCGGGCTTCGGTATAGCGTTAAGCTTACCTTCCTTCTTCCCATATTGGCCCTTAGCAAATGCACAATTTATGCATGCGGCCACATACTTCCTGATGAAATGGGTCATCTTGGGGAACCAAACTTCACTCTTGATCAGTTTCTCACACCGTTCGAAACCTGGATGACCAATGTCATCATGATATTTCCTTACCAACATCCATTTAGCGTTATTTGGGACCATCACTCGTTCACCCGCCAACGTTTTCCGGTACAATCTATCATTTCTGATGCAGAAATCGTTTGTCAAGTCCTTATTAGCCTTGCCACTCTTAAGCTGCTCTACGATAGATATAATCTTTTGGTCCTGAAGTTGCAATGAAAGTAACCAATCATCCGTTTCCACCATTGAAACATTCACCTCAAGAGGTGATGGGTTGCGACTCAAAGCATCTACATGCTTCATACGGTCACCAGGACGATATACTACATTCATGTCGTACTCCTGTATGGTGAGCCACCATCTAGCTATCCTAGGAATCATATCCTTTTTAACCAGCGTTGCCCTTACGGCAGTGCAATCCGTCACAACAGTAAAATGTATGCCAAACAAATAGATGCGGAACCTTTTTACAGATTCAACCACGGCTAAAGTCTCCAACTCATAGCTGTGATAGAATTCTTCCTCCTTCGAAGTCACCCGACTGAAATAAGCTACTGGTTTTATTTCACCGTCGCTTTGCTTCTGCATCAGAATTCCACCTAATCCAAGTTTACTGGCATCTGTGTGTAGTTCTGTCTCCAGTTCTCTATCATATATGGCTAGAACAGGGCGACTAACTAACTTCTCCTTCAGGGTTTCAAATGCGTGTATCTGGGACTCTTCCCATTTCCACTCGACACCCTTCTTTGTCAACTCAGTCAACGGGCAACCTATAGTAGCAAAACCTTTAATGAATTTTCTGAAATAGCTGGCCAATCCCATAAATTGCCTAATTTCATGAATATGTATTACTAGGCTGTCTAAAGTTCTGGACTGCATCAATTTTGATATTGCCCGGTGCAATGCCTTTATCGGACACCTCGTGTCCCAGATAAGTAATTTTAGTTTGCAGGAAAGAACATTTACTCAGGTTGACTCGAAGATCAGCTTCTGCTAATAGACTCAAAACCGTTTTAAGTCTGGCTATCCCTTCGGGAACTGATCTAGATTGTATCAGTATATCATCCATGAACACTGGAATGTCATCTCCTGGTATTCTCGCTAAAGCCTTCTTAATAATGCGCATAAATGCGGAGGGCGCATTTGCTAATCCATAGCTCATTCGCAAATACTCAAACTGTCCGTCTGGTGTCACAAACGCAGTTTTCCTGATAGAATCCTCAGCCATCGGTACCTGATGGATAGCCTTGAGCTAAATCTAAGCTGGTAAAATAGATTTTCCCTGCCAGTTTACATACTTGGTCATCAATATGCGGCGATGGAAATCTATCCTTAATAGTAATTGCATTAAGTGCTCGATAATCAACGCACATCCTAAAGTCCCCGTCCTTTTTCCTAATGAGAATCACAGGACTAGCATAATCTGAATCCGACTCTCGAATTATACCACTAGCCAAGAGATCATCAATCTTATCCTGTACTACCTTCCGCTCTGCAAAGGCCAGCCTATATGGCTTGTAATGGATCGGTTGGTTGAAACGACATTATAAAGGTGAAGGGCATGAATACCTCAGGAAAGGTTGTAACATATGTGTAGTAAATAAAAGAAGGAGAAAATGAATTCCAAAATACAACATTTATTTCTACATCATTTAAACAACATGAGAACTCTTTTAATTAATGACAAATAACTCAGGCGTGTGCATCAACCGAAGGCTGAATGCACGATTGGAAATTTAAAAATTGCATTGAGAGCGACAAATGGATGGTGACATTTAATGTAAAAACTAACCTGATGATAAGTAATAATGGGCGCCAAGCGATGCGGTAGGCAAAGCTATATTTATATGCAGAACGAAGGATGACCAAAGGAAAAATCACCAAACAGCGGCGTCATCCTCGTTCGTAAATGGAGTTGGCTCATGGCGAGGTTCGTGTCTCCTCTCTGTTCACAACGTCCCGGAAGCGCAGCCAGATGAATACTGAATTGTCGAGCTGCTCGTCTTGACCGCGAGCCCGTCCCTCGTTGTCGCCGAGTTGCCATAGTTGCAGAGTTGCCATAGCTAGTAGCTGTAAATTAGAGATGGGCACTGAATGTTGCTAAAACTCTGTAGCGGGCAGGAAATGACTGCTACAATGCCCCCTCAGCCAAAGGACTTATGGCTATAAGTCTGAGGTTCGCCTGACACCTCCTGACAAGTTCGATACACCCTGCAGCAGCAGAAATATGTGGTGCAGATTAGGCGGGTAGTAGCGGCTTCGGCATTGGAAAAGTTCCATATTCAAATATTTCCTTGAAATTCAGTAAGGTCTGGAGCGGTTGAAACCCCGAAGAATGCAGCATAGATATGAAGACGGAGGCGTAAGGTCCGAAAGTCTTCAGTTGACCCAGCATGGAGATGACGAGAGAAGAGTGTGGTCCAGATGTCTTCAGTTGACGTAGTATAGAGATGACGAGAGAAGAGAGTGGTCCAGATGTCTTCAGTTGACATAGTATAGAGATGACGAGAGAAGAGTGTGGTCCAGATGTCTTCAGTTGACGTAGTATGGAGAAGTTTCCTTGATGGTTGAAGAAGTCTAATCCTACCCAACCCTTGGTCATCGTTGAAATAAATAAAAGAAATATTGAGCAAATTGGCAGGCCCTTATCGAAGAAAGAGTGTATATAAAAGAATCATTGTTCTAAACACAAAAGATTTAATAGTAAAAGCTTATAAAACAAGCTTAAGAAAGTTGAGCAAAACTTGCAACAGAGTTGTGATTAAGTAAAATGAACAATGCATAAATCTATGACAAGTCAAAACCACCCAAAGTGTCTACGCGACAGCTAGAAATTATTTTAAAATTTCCTATGAAATAATTTTACCTGAATTTAAATCTTCACGAAAAATTACGGAACAACATTCCAGTGAAAAAAAATTGATAAAAAAAAAATCCAGACATTAAACCAAACTGAAGATCAGTAGGTAATAGTTAGCTCATCTCGACACAGATGGCAGTAATGTATTTAATCAATAATAATAAATCTTCTTGAAATAATTATTGAACAGTCTACCGATGGTTTGTAGAAATTATCTAGAAAATTAATTTAATAAATAATTTCATTTTCATCCACATATTCTTCCGTCACCAAGTGAACCAGTGGGTGGCTGAAGAATACCGATGAACAATTGACAGAACATCTGATTCATTCCATACTTTTCCGAGCTCAAGAAAAGCAGGGAAGGAATCAAATTACGAAGAAAAATGTTAGGACATGCACTATGATTAAATATGTAAAACATAAAACCCATTACAGAACCAACCACCATAAACCTGTGAATGTGATAATGGCTTACCGACTATTGATATTGAAATTTTCATAAAAAAATCAACAAAAATATCTTAATTGTAAGCCTGATGAGGGCTATCATGTGCTAAAGAGCCTAAGCCATTATAACACCACAACAACTCTCCAAAATAAGTGCTGAAATGACAGCATCTAGATAGAAAGTATATTTCCTTCAACATACTGAATCACAACAGAAGAGCTGGTATGCTAATGTGTGAAAACAAAAGCTGGAAGCTCATAAGCTTATGATAGGGTCAATCAACAAGACATGACAACTTAATAAGTAAGGTAGAGCGCAAAATAAGCACACCTTAATCAATTATACTGAGAAAAACAGCGGTAAACAATAATCATAACGATGAGAGCGGATCCTCTTAAGAGAAATAGATGTGTATGACAATTTTCAGACAAAACACAAATAACAATAGATTAATCATTAGAAATGACGACCTAGTAACATACAAAGCAGGTTGAAAAAGAGGAATGGAATTCTCCAGGGAAAAGAAAACCATTTCTCCCAATCAACAAAGTATCAAAAAGGAAATAAGTTTCCTATACCCACGTGATCAGTGTAGGTACCAGAAACCCGTTCACTTTTCCCTTGTAAATAATAATAAAAACAATTAATTTTCTGCCCTAATTAAATCTTTAATATGGAATGTTCCAATAGGCTTTCCCTTCATATCTGCCAGTTTGTAAACGACGGCCGAGACCTTATCAATAATTTTGCTTCTTAAAAATTTGGGAGCAAGTTTAGCGGAGAAATGCTTAGAAGCATCGGACAACACGAAAGAGCGTCTCCAAACAATATCACCAACTTTGAATTCCACATTCCTTCTACGAAGGTCATAATGAACTTTATTCCGTTCGTAAGATTGACGTAAACACGTCCTAACTTGGCAGAAAATGTCATTAAGCTCAGAAACATCTTGAGCCCATGCGTCACGTTTCGAGAATGTTAAATCTTCCGAAGAAAAATCAGGTGATTTGTAATCTTTGCCTGATATAATGGCTTCCCTGCCGAAATTTAAAAAGAAAGGGGTGTAACCCGTTACCTCATGTACAGCAGTGTTAATAGCAAGCTCTATTTCAGGTAAATGATTTGCCCAAGTTCGATGATCCGTTCCCACGTACGAACTTAAGGCTGTAACTAAAACTCTGTTAATTCTCTCTACAGGATTATTCTGTGGATGATATCTACAGTTAAAAAACATGTGACGTACATGATATCTGTCAACTAAATGTTTCAATTCTTTCGAAATGTATTGGGGACCATTGTCTGCGATGATGCAATCAGGAACGCCAAATTTTAGGAAAATTTCATCCTCTATAATAGCAGAGACATTTTTCCAATTCGCACTTCTCAGCGGAAAAATTTTTGTAAATTTAGTGAAGAAATCAGCGACAACTAATAGATATTTATAACCTTTCTTGTAGGAGCTGGGAAGAGGTCCCAATAAATCTGACGAGATAACCTGCCAAGGACGCTGGACCAACTTAGGATCTCCCATAAGACCGGGTGCAGCCTGATTTGAACTTTTCTGTCCTAAACAAATGTGACATCTAGATACAAATTTCCTTACGTCTGAGGACATTCTAGGCCAGTAAAATTTCAAACAAATCCTATTCAGAGTTTTCATAATCCCAAAATGGGCGGATGTAGGAGGTACGTGATGTAACGCAATCAACTCTTGTCTTTGATCCTTAGGAACAACTTCCTTCCAATCATTAGGCTTATGCAGGGCTTCCATACTCTGCACATGCTTATATAAAACTCCCTCTACAAGTTTCCACTTAGAAAATAACTCAGGTTTAGCTAAAACGTCACGACACATTTTATTGTACCACCGATCAGTACTAATAATGGGAGATTGAACAATAGATGATATAACTAAAGGATCGCGAGATAAAGCATCTGGCACAACATTTTCCTTCCCTTTCCTGTGTTCAATAATAAAGTTAAATTGCTGCAGTCTGACAGCCCACCGAGCTAATCTTCCAGAAGGTGATTTTAAGTTTACTAGCCACTTCAGACTATAATGATCCGTAATTACCTTTACAGGAATGGGTGACCCTTCAATGTAACCCCTGAATTTCTCCAAAGCAAAAATTAACGCATTAAGTTCTTTCTCAGTAGTAGAGTGGTTCCTTCCCTGAGCCGATAACGATCTACTAATGAAGGAAATAGGGTGTTCCCTGTTTTGTTCATCTAATTGAGAGAGTACTGCGCCTAAACCTTCGTTTGATGCATCACAAGAAATTGTAAACGGTTTATTAAAATCTGGGCATGCTAAAACCGGAGCTGCGACTAGAGTTTCCTTTAATTTAGAGAACGCCGCCTGCGCTTGATTATTCCAAGAAAATTTTTTACCAATGAACTCTTTTTTGGTTAAGTTGTGTAACGGAGCAGCAATAATAGAAAAGTTCAAAATAAAACGCTTGTAC
This sequence comes from Hesperophylax magnus, assembly GCA_026573805.1. Lineage (NCBI taxonomy): Eukaryota > Metazoa > Arthropoda > Insecta > Trichoptera > Limnephilidae > Hesperophylax > Hesperophylax magnus. The sequence continues at coordinate 782,610 of JAIUSX010000184.1, read as the reverse complement.
CATGATATAATACCAATGAAACGTCTCAGACTCTTTTGTGAGGTAGGTACAGGAAAATCAACCACAGCTTTTACTTTGTCTGGATCAGTTCTCAGACCATTACTATCTATTACATAACCAAGATATTTAAGCGATTCTCTACAGAATACTGACTTTTCAAAGTTAATCGTGAGACCCGCCTCGAACAGTTTACGTTTTACTAGTTTAAGTAATGCTAAATGCTCTTCAAAAGTACTGGAAATTACAATAATATCGTCTAAATAAAAGAAGACTTTACCATCAAATTCTGGGCCAAAGATTTTACTCATGAGCCGCATCATTCTCGAACTGGCTCCATGAAGACCGAAAGGCATAGAAGTAAATTGAAAAAGACCCCTTTTAGGAATAGTAAAAGCCGTTTTTTCCCTTGAACTACGTTCTAGAGGAATTTGATAAAAAGCATCTTTTAGATCAATAGTGGATAGAAAACGAGCTCCCCCCAAGCTGTCTAAAATATTTGAAATATATGGTAAAGGAAATGCGTCTCTCTTAGAGATAGAATTAATTCTTCTGGAATCTAAGCAAAGGCGGTAAGTGCCATTTTTCTTTGGTACTAGTAAGATGGGACTGTTCCAAGCACTACTGCTCGGTTCAACGACCCCCATCTCTAACATTCTATCAAGCTCCTTGTGCACAACCGGGAGCAGGTGAGGTGAAATCGGATAGTAACGCTGTTTTACAGGTGTACTATTACCAGTGTCTATAACGTGTTCCTCTAAATGCGTACGACCAAGTTTGTCACCAGAAATTGAAATATACTCTTTAACTACATTATCAAGTAAATTTTGTTGATATATGGATAAGTGTTGTTTGTCCACAATACCTCTGACTTCAGAAGTAACCCGAGGAGCAGATTTAACTACCTTCGTATTAATAAAATTAAAAATATCCGGACAAATGTTAAAAGATTTCCAAAAATCAATACCGAGAATAACATCCGTCTTTATATCTGGCATGACAACAAAAATAAACTCTTTTACCACATTATTACATGTTATAGGAAGTGAGATTTTCAAATTACAACAAACGGAATGACCCGTCGCAGAAGTTAAAGAAAATGAATTATTGAGCTTAGCCAACCTGGCACCAAGTTTTAAAAGTTTTAAATGAAAATTATTACCGAGAATGGAAACATGAGAGCCTGAGTCCAACAGGCCAGAAAAAACAGTTCCGAGTGTAGAAAAGGATACGAAAGGACGGCCGTCCCTGTCAGCCTTCCCTCCGTAACCTGATGCTCCTAAATTTTTGTAGAAATTCCTGACTACCGAAAGCCATTCTTGCCACGCCGGATCGAGAGCGGTGATGCTGGAAGACGTCTCCGCCAGCGGCACAGCTAACGTCCGGCTCTCGCGTTTTTTGACCTAACACAAGTGCAGTCAGGAGTCTTGACGCCTGGACATCCACAGCGGAAGCAATGAATCTCCTCCCTGGAATTTACGTTGTAACGTTTAAAGGACATGTTTTTATGAGAAGAATTCGCATGCCTGAAAGAATTAGGTTTAGAAGGAGCATTTGTATTTAGTGGCGCCTTTTCGCTAGCAGTTGAAGGGGATTGAGGGGACTTTGAACCTTTCCTCTGATCAGAGCGACTGTCTGCCAATTCAATTAATTTGCCCAATCTTTTGAGGGTAGCGATGTCCGGAATAGAGTTTAATGCAAGTTTTTGAATATATCTGGGAAGCATATTGCACTGGAGAATTTCCAAAATTTCTACATCAGGCAATTTCTTGTTTAATCTTTTATTTAAGATGAGAACATTAGTGATAAAGGTACCAAGTGAATCATTAGGTGCTTGCATAGTTGACCTCAACTGTGCAAGGAGTCTACGATCATAATCGAGAATTTCATATTCCTCCTTGAGGCCTACCACAAGGTCATCCCAGGATTTAAAAAGAGAGCGATTGACCCTCAGCCAATCAAGGGCAATACCATCAAAAAGTTCAAACACGCCTAAAAAAAGATTGTGCTTACTTACAGAGCGAGACAGGGCGAGTTCTTCAACACGTTCAAGAAACTTCCTAATGCAAGTAGTGCCATCGTACTTGATATTCCATAAATGCAGTGGAACCAACGGAGATGTGGGAGCAATAATGTCTGAGTCCTTGACGGAAGACATGGCGGATTCTTTTACTTGACTCCTTGTATCAGGCATTGTAACTAGATGTACCTAAAGATTATTTGGAAAAAAAAAGAAAACAACAAGGCAACATTAATCACGTCTGAAGACGGCAATAATAAAAGGTAAAAATCCCAAAAGAGGAAAAATGGGTGTAAAATTATTTGTACCTAAACATCTAATGGACAAAAGTTCAGAAATGGACATACACCAATACTATAAATCAGATGTGGGAATCTGGAACAACATTACAACAATACTAAAAATAAAATATACGGGACACCAGTCCCGCATAGTATTCACGGCCAAAATTATCTTAAAATAATTATAGTATAATTATGGTTATATCAAAATATTAAGAAAGCAAATATTAAGATAGAAATGCGGCCGGAACGCCGCGAAACAGAGAGAGACCCCCATGAGCCGACATAAGAATAACCTTCATCAAGTTAGTTAAAAAAATGCCACCTGCAAAAATTATTGTCAACTCTCAATGCCAAGAGAGACCGAAATAAATAAGTTAAATGCCAATCGGGTTAAACCACGTGGGTGCGCCATTGAAACGACATTATAAAGGTGAAGGGCATGAATACCTCAGGAAAGGTTGTAACATATGTGTAGTAAATAAAAGAAGGAGAAAATGAATTCCAAAATACAACATTTATTTCTACATCATTTAAACAACATGAGAACTCTTTTAATTAATGACAAATAACTCAGGCGTGTGCATCAGCCGAAGGCTGAATGCACGATTGGAAATTTAAAAATTGCATTGAGAGCGACAAATGGATGGTGACATTTAATGTAAAAACTAACCTTTTTTTTTTTTTTTTTTTTTTTTACAGTAATACCGCACAAGAGTCCCAACTGCTCCCGTCTGGAGCCAGTGAGACTATAGCATCCCCAATTGGGGTATGTTGTGAGGCTGAGGGTATTGGGGAGGGGAGGGAGATGGGAGAGAGGAAGGTGGGGAAGTACCTGGCTATTCAGATCTGGTCACCAAACACGGTGATGATAACCTGATGATAAGTAATAATGGGCGCCAAGCGATGCGGTAGGCAAAGCTATATTTATATGCAGAACGAAGGATGACCAAAGGAAAAATCACCAAACAGCGGTGTCATCCTCGTTCGTAAATGGAGTTGGCTCATGGCGAGGTTCGTGTCTCCTCTCTGTTCACAACGTCCCGGAAGCGCAGCCAGATGAATACTGAATTGTCGAGCTGCTCGTCTTGACCGCGAGCCCGTCCCTCGTTGTCGCCAAGTTGCCATAGTTGCAGAGTTGCCATAGCTAGCAGCTGTAAATTAGAGATGGGCACTGAATGTTGCTAAAACTCTGTAGCGGGCAGGAAATGACTGCTACATGGTCAGTAGTAGTTTTAATCGTCATCTCTCCCAAAGTGGTGCAACCTAGATCATTGGTGGAATTAGCAAAACAAAATTCAAACTCACGAAGCACCTGCAGTAGGTCCCCCTTCTCCGCTTCGCTAATGTCCCCCACCTGCAGATCTGATGTCTCCATTAAACAAACAAGGTTGTCACTTACTTCTCCTCGGCTGTGAGCCAGACCTGCCGGGGCTTCAGTGCTCCGTACAGCCCGAGTAATGAGCTCGCCCTTCTTCCACCTTAAGGCTTCTCGCCCAAGGTTGTGAACCGTCATTACTCCTCCGGCACCTATCAACGAAGCTGGCAACATGAATGTTGCAGCACCCAGTTCGAAACAGCGCGGAGCCGTGGAGTAACTCTCTCCAGGCACTGCTCCTGAAACGTTCACTTTCACCACCTCCGTGGTTACTGGTGGAATCGTGATGTCCCCAGCACATACAACCTGAAATGACTTATTTTCAATTATTGCAAGATCAATGGTTTGTACAGGGTTAACTTCTACATCCTTTCTAAAAATAGCCTGCCCATCATGTACAATGAGGGTAATTTCAATCTGTGAAATAAAGGGCTGTCCAATTAAAATATCTATGCTGCCCATAATACAGTCGGTAACAAGTGCTGAGGTGACCAGACTCAAACCGTCCACCTCGAGAATAAATTCTACCACACGTTGTGGCCATTACTGACCCACCTGTAAAACCTTTCAACATTGTTCCAGAATGCTCCAATGTTAAATTCAATTGCCTGCAGGCTTTTTCAGATACAATATTGGATTGGCTTCCCGTGTCTATATAGGCACGGAAAGTCAACCCGTTTACCTCCTTGAACATACATTCATTTAGTGACAGGCTGCATATTTTTCTGCTCCCAATTTAAGTGCTCCGCAAAGTGTTTATTTTTGGCAAAAACAAACAGTGAAGCTGATGATTAAATTAAACAAAGTGCGCACTATCGATTGGAATTAAAAAAATAATCAATTAGTAACATATCTTCTACAAACTACATTTGAAAATAAATAAATATTTTAAACATTCTGAAACTGTCAAACTGGTGACAACAATATTTGTGCAGTACTACTGGTTGTAAAAGTGTAAAGTGGAGTAAGTTTGTGAAAAAATAAATATGGCCAATCTACACAAATTCATGGAAGAAGCAAAGGAGGTAGTTAGTGAACTACTTCTCGCAGTGCAAGATTCCAGTAAAAAGTTCAGTAAAGACCAACAAATTATTGTGACAAATAAAGCCACAAAAATTTTATCATTATTAGGGCACCTGGCAATTGAAATGTCGGAAGATAAAAATAAAACAGAAATCGCGAACAGAGAAAAAACATATGATTACCCTCAAAATAAACAAAAAAATACAAAAAATAAATATTGTCTAATGATTAGTCCTAAAACAAACAGTGACTCTTCTGACTCGATTCTAAAAAAAATACAAAAACATATTAAAACTAGTAAACTAGGAATATGTATTGAAGGCATCAAAAAAATATCCCGAAACAGAATCATCATCGAGTGTTTAAAAAAAGAAGATGCGAAGAAATTACAAATGGAGATCTCAAAAGTAATAAATGATGTCGATACTAAGGAATTAACAAAAAAAAAAACCTACTTTAATTTTCAAGGGAATATTAAATGATTATGATAAAGAAGATTTCACTTGTGACATGATCGAACAAAATGAAGAAATTAAAATTATGTCGGAAAATAAGGAACATAAACCTGTGTTCAACGTCAAGAAAATAATTAAAAATAAATTTAATGATACATCTAACTATGTGGTTGAAGTAGAGAGTGAAACCCGGAAAATACTCTTAAACAAAGATAAAATTAAAATCGGATACCAAAGAATCTTTGTTGAAGACGCAAATCCAGTGATGCAATGTTACCACTGTTTACGCTTCGGACACGGTGCTGCAAGATGTCTGCAGAGAGAGAAGGACAAAAAGCCTATTTGCAGTTACTGTGGTCTCGATCACACATACAGCGAATGCGGGAACAAGGACAAACAACCAAACTGCAGAAACTGTTGCACTCAAAATGAAAAATATAAAATGACATTTCCAGTTAATCATAGGGCAAATGACAAAAACAACTGTAAGGTATATAAAAAAATGCTCGCAATTGCTGAACAAAATATTGAATATTAATTTTTACTTATCAAAAAAAATGCAACAATATATTTTAAATAAGAATCTTTTGTTATATTGTAGTATTTTGATAATTAATGAAGATAATCAATTTTATTTACATGCGTATGTGATATGTAAGTTTTCTTTTTTTAAGATGCTTGTTAATATTAAATTAACACATCAAAAGTTACACACTTTTCTTTACCAAATCCAGAATATTAAAATACATTTTATAATCATGGTTTATAGGCCTACACTATGTAAATACGTTCTATACACCTACTCTACATATACTATTATGTCCATTGACTTGCATCTAAATTATCTATTAATAAATACTGTATTTCAACTTTTTACTTTTATACGGAATGTTATAAGTGTAATATTTTATTATATTTTATATAAAGAGTATAATAGTTTATATACACCGCAATACCAATATTCCCATTTAAATCTGCACTACTGTTTCAATACTTGTTTTAGCGGCGTAAACTCACGCACACTATCTTACTTACAAATCGTTACCAAATGGAGAATGAAACAAATAAATTATTGTTATCCATTAATTATCATGTTATCAATTAATTATCAATTATCAATTAGTTATCAATTAAAATTCAATGAACGAAACAAATATATTTCATGTAGAAAATGTACAGTATGCATTTACTGGTGCAAATTATTAAACCTACCTTATACTGAACAATACTATAATCTAACCATGAATGTTTTGGAAATATTTTATTTAAATCATTATGTCTTTTAGTTTCATAGATGATGACAATGATATTAATTTTTGTAAAGTAAATAACCTGCGTGAATGGTTTCAAAAGCAAGATTCAAGGAAATGTGATACAAGTAAACTTAATTTTGTTCAACTAAATATTAGGTCAATATGTAAATATTTCGACCTATTTCATGTTTATTTTAAAGACTGTTTAAATCACGTTGACGTACTCATGCTTTGCGAAACGGCAATTCGTTCGGAACTTGTTAATCTTTATGATATTCCCGGATACAATTCGTATCACTATTGTAGAAAACAAAAATCCGGTGGAGGCATCTTGTTATATATAAAGAATAACCTTTCCTTTTCGCAAATATTTCTGGACACCAAATTTTTTGAGAACGTTTTTGGAATATTGACACTTCCAAATAAGAGCACTTTAAATGTCTTAGCAATATACCGACCTCCGAATCTAAATAAGCTATCATTTTTGTCAGAAATATCCTCTGTGTTTGAAAACAATATTAAATCAAATGAAAGTGTAATATTTTTCGGCGATATAAATTTAAATTTATTAAACAAAAATGATCCTATCATAATAAATTATGAAAATATTCTTACAAATAACTATTTGAAAAAATGTATAGATGGCGTCACTAGGGAAGTAATTGTTAAACAGAAAATAAATAGTTCATGTATCGATCATTTCTACGTGCGAATAAGCGGTAAACTGCCCGCTGGATTAACCAGTACAATCTTCGCATGTGTATGTGACTATAACATTGCCGATCACAACACAACAGCTATAAGTATACGCTATAACTCGGTAGATAATTTAAACTCAAATGATTATAATAAAGTTAAAATTCTTTCGCAAAAACTGGTTGATAAACATATTTGTAATTATGATTGGAAATCGCTTCTAAATGAAACCGAATGTTCTGTTATTTATTTGAAAATTAAAAATTATTTTGATGACTTGTATAAAAAAAGCACAATTGAAATAAGCAAAAGATCAAAAAACCGACCGCATGCCATAAATGAATGGATATCTACTGATGCACTTTATAAAATTAAAAAAAGAGATTTTTTATACAAACGTTGGAGAAATGCTCCAACGAACAAATACTATGAAAAAGAATATAAGTGTTTTCGAAATATTTTAAATAAATTGTTAATAAAATTAAAAACCTCATACTATAATGATAAATTCAAAAATATATTTCAAGACTCAAAAAAAACATGGGACGAATGTAATCAAATTTTAGGAAAGAAATGTAAAAATGATTGTGACCAAGTTGCATCCAAATATTTGATGAAAGATCGGACCGAAGAAAGCGTAACAAATGACTTTGTTGATTATTTCTCTGACAATGTTTGCAATATGTTACATAAATGTAATCACAGGACAACTGGGTTTGAACCAGAGGAGATGCCTCAAAGCATGTACCTACCTAGGGCTAAAATTGCTGATATAGAAAACATTGTGAAACAACTTAAAAGCTCTTCTCCTGGAATCGATAATATCAGAATGAGCGATATTAAAAAACATATATTAACATTAGGTCCAATTATAACCCATTTTGTAAACAGAATCTTATTTGAAGCAAAAATTCCAGATGATTTAAAATGTAGTATTATCAGACCCATTTATAAAGGAGGTGATCACACCATTTTGGGTAATTATAGACCAATCAGTATTTTGCCATCACTCGAAAAAATTCTTGAAAAATACATTCAAATTAAATTAATAAAATATTTGGAAGAATTTTCTATTATTGATACTAACCAATATGGATTCCAAAAAAAAGGGTACTGAAGTGCTACTTCAAAAGTTTGCCAGCTTGATAAATAATAATTTAAATAATAAACATCATGTATTAGTCTTATTTATAGATTATTCCAAGGCATTTGACACTATTAACCATAAAAAATTGTTGAAAATACTAGAAATCATAGGAATAAGAGGGAAACTTCTAAAACTATTTGAAAATTATTTGAACAACAGGTGCATGCAAATAAAGCTTTTGAACACATTAAGTAAAAAAAGAAAAATCTTAGCAGGTGTACCTCAAGGTTCCATATTAGGTCCTATTTTATATATAATTTATGTATCTTTTATTAAATTTATTTTTAAACATGTAAAACACTTTGTGTACGCGGATGATACTGCATTGGTGTTTTCTTGCAGTAATTTGCAATTATGTATTGAACTTTTACAAAATATTACATTGAACTTTTAAAATGGTCTCACGACTCTGGCCTAATCATAAATGCAAAAAAAACTAAATTGATACACATTAGATCACCAAATGCCAAGGTAAATACTATTATACCCGAAATTAAAACACACAATTCAGATTGCCTACATGTTGGTATCCCTGCGCTGTGTACATGTGAAAATATTGAACTGGTTAAAAAATATGTTTATTTAGGTGTTATTATTGATTGTTTTTTCAAATGGGATTTACAGATTAATAAAGTCTGTGAACGACTGAGATCTATTATTAGTAGATTATATAAATTAAAATTTTATGTTCCAATATGCACACTTCGAATAATTTATCTATCACTAGCTGAATCTATCATAAGGTATGGAATTACAGCTTGGGGATTTTCCTCTAAAACAAATATAAATCATGTTCAATCAGTTCAAAATTCTCTTGTTAAATTATTAGCTCATAAAAGTTTATATGAACAAAGGCATAATGTTCCATACCTTTATCAAAATCTGAAAATCCTCTCGGTAAGAGCAATTATGTGGTATAAAATAATTTTTCAGCACATAAATAGCCCTATGTACATAAATAGACTGGAACACACTTACAATACTCGTTTTACATTAAATGAAGGACTAATCGTACCAAAGCATGTAAACAAATATGGACAAAGAACGCTAGACTACATGATACCAAATTGTTTAAATATGTTACCTGCAGAAATCAAAAAATGTACAAATATAAAAAGAAATTTTTTGTTGAAAAATTGGCTAGCTGAAAGAAATAGTTTGTACTAGACTCTAATACAAACTATTTCTAACTGCATACGCTTTAATTGTTTTTTGTTTTTATTTTTATTGTATTACACCTCTCATGATATGAATGTATACATTTGATATAATCTGTTTAAGTTAAAAGCACCCAATGACAAACTACTTTAAAGTAGTTTATTGGGACTTTTTGATTTTTGTCTATTATTTTGATATTTAATAAAAAAAAAAAAAAAAAAAAAAAAACACATCAGTTCTGCCTGCCAGCTTAAGGAGGCTAACGGACTTCTCCTGAGGTTTGGGCCTCTTGTAACACCTGGCAGGTAGGTGTCCACTCTTGCCACAGTGCGGGCAATCCTCCGTCTTCTTCATGCAGTTGGCTGCATAATGGCCCTGCAGGCCGCACCGAAAACAGGCCTTATCTGCTTTGGCGCCGTCCTTCTGGTCACGCCTACTCGGTACTCAGTACTCGGTCCCTCTTGACGGCTGGAGCTGGAACTCCCATCCCTAGCCCTGAAGTACTTGGCTAGCATGCCCTCGAGTCTGGTCTCGAGTAGTCTTTCAAACACCACGCGCGAAGGCTCCATGGAGTCTTCCGAATTGCTCGGGCTACGGCTTTCGCTTCGGGACATTTTTTTCGCACCAAACGCTAACCAAACAAAAACAAAAATGGCGGCGGTAGTGTCACTTAAGTTGAGTCCCGCGCACGAATATAATTTTCCAAATTAAAATAAACGTCTCTCTCGTATACACACAATCACTAGACAATAAAGCGTCAATTTCGCACTTGGATGTTAGCACTGAATAAAACGTCTCTATCGTAACTTTTATTCGAGTAACCAAAACACACACAATAACAAAGCGTCTATTTCGCGCATAAATCTTTCACCAAAATAAACAAATGTCACTGTCGCAATTTATTTGGATATATCCCACTTCTGAATTTATAAAGCGATAAATCAAAGACTGGGCACTTTTAAACACTTTGGTGTATTTTCTTTAAACAAACAGCTCTCAAAATAAAGCACATATATGTCAGCGATGTGTCTTGCTTGAATTCCCTACAGAGAAGAGATGGGGGCCGCAACAGGTGGGAAGTAGCCACCCTTTCCGGCCGGTCCAATATGGTCACCCGCAGGATATTACCCATCTTCCAATTCTGCCAACCGATGTAGCGTGTCCGGGGTTGATTGTTACGTTTACAATATATACTGACAGACTTCAGTCAATGTCAGACAAACAATGACAGACTTCAGTCAATGTTTTCAATGCTGCAGCAAGGCTAATAACCGGTGTTTCCAAATATTCCCACATCTCACAACATTTGCGGAACCTTCATTGGCTTAAGTGCCCTGAGAAAATCCAATTCAAACTCTGCTGGATGGTTTTTAAAGCCGTACATGATATGGCGCCACCCTACTTGTCGGAACTGTGCATTCCAAACGATGTTAATGTTAGGCAAGCAACCCTTCGATCAGCATCTTTAACAGCCATAGGTAGACTTTCAGTACCTATGCGCAATCCCAATACCAATTTTGCAGACCGAGCTTTTGCAGTAGCAGGCCCAACAGCTTGGACCAAACTCCCTTCACATTTGCGAAAGATCGACAGCTCATCTGAGTTCAGAGCAAAACTAAAGACTCACCTTTTCAACTTGTCGTATCCAGAATGATGACCTTTTTTTTATTTTTTATTCCTCAGTAGTATTTCATTGCTCAGTCCAGGGGATTTTTCTACATCACTTTTCTTTTTTTTTTTTCCACTTTAATGTAATAACTGTTTATTACGCATAAACTATTTTTGTAATTTTTTATACCTTACACCACGGGCAGAAATCATAACAATCTGTATTTGTAAATGTAAATATGTATGTTAGTCGTAAATCTCTAGTTTAAGCCGTAGGTGTAAGTCGTATTATAGCGGTTGTATCGAACGTCATCAGCATCATCAATATAACATGTACATCAAATATAGCGGACACAACAAGTAATGCCGTCATATTTACCACTGTCGAAAACTATGTAAAACCTTCCATAAAACTAATGTTGATAAACCTGCCCTACATATAGGTAACTCATGTTTAAAAACCTGCCCTGCCGTTTAACGGTAAATTTTATCGCTCGGACCCAAAAGGCAGTTGTCTCGCTTCAACTCAAGCAACCATCTTACTCTGGCTAAGCAGCCGCTGATTGGCTAAGCACAAAACCCGTTTGAGTGGCCCACGTGTATCCAAGAGATTTGTAAAAAATACAAATTTGCAAGTCTTTTTCTGTAATAATAGGAGATAATTTTAGCTAATTAGTTTTACACACATATGCTCACATGTTTTCCCAATAAATATTCATATAATTACAACCTGTTAGTATGTAAGATATTTACTTATTATCAAAACTCTGAAAATGTTAAAGAGATTTGGCGACTTATCTTGTAGAAAATGTCTTATTATAACCAAATAAAAAATATTGCAACAGCGTGGTTTTGGCAGGGCGACAGAGGCAGATAAGGCATAATACATTGTAAAATATTCATTTATTTGTTTCTGAGATAAACTTGGTCCATGTAATAACACGGCAAAACTTACGCCGAAAAAAAAAAAGTTCCTAAAACACAAAACGAGCCAGAGACGAACCGGGCCGGCCACGCGGTCTTGTAGCGCGTTATAAATAGAGCGCTCACATTTGTACCGGCCTCTTTCGCTTCAGACCCTGGAACTGTCAACACCTGCTGTCCGCTCTGCCAGACCCGCTTCGCTACCTGGGACCAACACGCTGTGTTTGATTTCAAATTGCCCCCCCCCTACCTCTTCTGCTGACGTCACCCCAGAACGCGACCAGCGAGCATCACTTCTTCTCCCGAGGCTGACTACACGTACCGACTGAGAAAAAACCAACCGTCTTTTTCAAGACGCTTTCAAAGATTAGCAAATTACAAATGTCGAATATATCGTCTTTCTCAAGACGCATTCGTTGATGCAAACATAATACAAGAGTCGATATTAACTGCATTTTTATGAAACTCTGTAACGGTTCAAATGAAATACCTCAAGTGCTTTATTTGAATCATTACAAAGGACACAAGGTAAATGTGTGCCGGTGCTTATATTTTACAGTTTTTTCTTGTGCAGGTGAACACTAGGGTGGATCGCCATTGTATGGAATTTTTTTTTTTTTATAAATTAGTTTTCGCGGGGTGCGGAATAGATGCTCTAAGTACATACAATTAAGCATACAAAATATCAATTTAAAATTTTGATAGCAAGTACTGCCCCAAAGCAGTTGAATTATTTAAAATCTGGTAAAAAATTGTCCCTTTATAAAACAGTTTTGTGTCAATATTAATACTTTAATTTTTTACTTTTACATTTCATAATGAATAAAAATTGCCGCGCCTTATTTAATAATATTAAAAAAATGTGATAATATTTATTTTCCCGCGAAAATTTGACAAATTGCCGAGTCCACTTTCTCGCGCCTCGCTCGCGCACCGCGCATCTTTAGATCAACCGTCCATATCTCGCAGTACAGTTTCAAGTTTTACTAACGTTGATCTTCCAACTGACCAACATTACTTTGCTCCAGCTACTCCTTCTTCTTATGTTATAAATCCAATAGACAGTGGACTATCTGTTGTATCCAGAACATTGGATCGATGCAGTATTTCTGATCAGGCAGGTGCTGCCATCGTCTGCGCTACATTGCAAGATATTGGATTAGTGACAACAGATAATCTAACAAACGTGATCGATCGTAATAAGATTCGACGTGCTCGTGCCAAAACTAAGACCACACTGACTGCTATCAACCAGCCCCATTTTGATTTGTGCATTTGCATATCGTTTGACGGTCAAAGGATAAAACATTAATCATGGAGGATGGACGCAGAAAAATTATGATAGAAGAACATATCAGTCTTTTGAAAGAACCTAGCTCACAATACATTGGCCACATGGGCGTTAAGTTCGGCGATGCTAAAACAATAGCTCACAAATTGTTTGCATATTTTGTGGCAAAATCCATTGATTTAGCGTGCATCGTGGCTATCGGATGTGACGGAACAGCAGTTAATACTGGAACTAAGTCTGGCATTATTCGAATTGTTGAAGGAAAGCTCCATTGTCCACTTCAGTGGTTGGTCTGTCAGTTACATGCTAATGAGTTAAGTTTGAGACAACTTTTCGAATACCTTGATGGAACGACAACTGGTCCTAGAAGCTTTAGCTGCCAACTAGGAAAGTTACTCAAGAACTGTGAACATCTTCCTGTGATAGAATTTCAAGCAATAGAATGCAACTTACCTATGAACCTTACTTATGAAATTACAAAATCCCGTGACGACCTTAGCACAGACCAGCTTTATTTATTGGAAATGTGCCGAGCAATCGCCGAAGGACAATGTAATGAAAACTTAACGAAAAGAAACCCGGGTAAAATCTGTCATTCGCGTTGGTCAACAACAGCCAATACTATTCTCCGACTTTACACATCAACCAAGAATCCGACAGAAATCAGGTGATATTGACTGAATTTGTGCTAAGAGTGTATGCTCCGATGTGGTTTAAAATAAAAACACAGCCTTCGAGACAACCAAGAGCAGACTTCAACCGGCGAGACACCTCCACGAAACCATAAAATTGTCTCGTTACCTTCCAGAGCATTTGAAAAAGGTGGTAGATCCCGTAATTCAACGCAACGGGTATTTTGGCCAAGCGAAAATATACTTATTAGTATGTTAAACGACGAACGAAGACAGATTAGAGAGTTGGCTCTCAGACGGATTCTAAGTATCCGAGAACTTACGTTGGGGTTCTCTCCAATAAGCTACCTACTTTTAATTTCAACGCAGAAGACTATATTGACTTGATCTACTGGGAAAAAACATCAGAAGCACCTCTTACATAACTGATATCTAGCGAGACAATAATTGATGCCATTGCAGACCACTAAATTATCGAATCCAACATTTTGTGTAAGTTCCGATCGATGCCCTGTCACACGCAAGCCACTGAAAGATGCATCAAAGTGGTAACGGCATCATGTTCTGCTGTTTGCGGCCCTGAAAGACGTGAAGGGTGGATACAAAACAAGCTAGAATCTTGTCGTATAATGCCAGTATTGAATTCGAAGAAGGACTATAAAATACAATAACTTTTATGATTTTTGACTATATCTTTTAACAGTGTTTGTGATTTTTTGTGTAGCAATGAAATAATAATTAATAATTATAATAATTTTTTTTTTATTGTTTCTTGATTAGTAGATAATATTATTAGTAAATGAAAAGTTAATTTTTTTTATATTTTAACTACTTTTATTGAGCAAAGATTAAACCCTTCTTTTTCTAGTTTCACTCTATTTAAAAAAAAATTGAATTGACTTGGGGCAGTACTTGCACTCGAAATATCTTAATGCTGTCATAATGACTTTTAAAGGTATCCCCATAGAGCATCCATTCCACACCCCGCTGCTAAGAAAAACAAAAAATCGATCCACCCTAGTGAACACGTCCCGTACAGCGGTATTGTGTAAATACCCACTTCATCATATAAACATGTATAGTTTAAGTCATTAGTTAAAAGTCTTAGTTATAAAATCACGCTGCATTAATCTTAGTTATAAGTCTATATCTATGAAACTTAGTTATAAGCCAAAAGTAATAAGTTATAAGTCTAAGTGATTACATAATGCATAAATTAAGTTGCTAAGCGCCCTTGAGGTGATTTTCTCTCGAAAACGGCGCTATACAAATAATCCAATTATTATTATTTTACCATGGAAAGCTGCTAGTTTTATTAAAATGTTGTTGGTGTTGTTAATTGATAAGTAAGCATTTTACCATTGATACAATGAAACTATTAGAAATAATGGAGGCAATAGGAATCGGAGGAAAGCTGCTAGTTTTATTAAAACATGAGTTGGTGTTGTTTATTGATCACACCTGAAAATAATTAGTAAAATATTAAAAATACATGCTAAATCAAATGTTATACTGTTATTTTTTCATAATCATAATATGTATTGACTTGAATATAGGATGAGAGGCGATTCTTACGATTATTATCATATTCAATGAATTAATGGACAAGTTTGCAAACCAGCCTTACAATCCATTACCAAATAGAGGTAAATTGGATATTTAGAGAATAAAGGATATTATAGAGGTCGCCACTACACGAGGCCTAAAAATACACCAGGATAACAAGCTTAGAGAAGTAAGAGAACACATCAATATGTTCTCCAGGTCGCCACTACACGAGACCTAAAAAAACACCAGGATAACAAGCTTAGAGAAGTAAGAGAAACACATCAATATGTTCTCTGCAGAAACTTCGCATTATTCCAGGAACTAAAATCCCCACAAATTGCACCTTGCGTCAGATTTGTCAATCCCAAAAATGTATCAACTCTATAATATGTTTTGTAGAGGAAAAGAGTATGTCCCTGTTTCGTTAAATTCTTAAACTAGGGTCATTAAAGAATATTTCAACTTATAACACCAAAATGTGCCTAAGACAGACCCTTGTGGAAACTGCGATAGCAAAAATTCATAATAAATATGTATAGAGCTGCATTTGAAATGCCAAAACACGAAACCCCATCAAAATAGCGTAGTTTAGAAGAGCTAAGCGTACAAACAAACTTATCTCTGCTTTCTATAAATATAATAAGCAAGTATTGAATATAAACCTTCCAGACGAAATGCTCTAAACGATAATGAAAACCCTATCAAACTCCGTTGCATATTTTAAAAGAATTAAGCGCACAAACAGACAGACATCGTTTTATACTATTTAAAGATGTAAAGGTTGAAATTTAATCGGAAATAACATATTAAACTATTCATTTGGTAAAATTTTAATTGTAACTACTGTTTAAAAAAAAACAAAACCTATTAATTATTATTATTATGAAACGTATTAAGCATGGCCAGCAATCCCTAATTTTTACCAAAAATAAATAAATACTTTCTGGCAACTACTCTATTAAAGTTTGACTGTAATCCGAAACAATCGCGCGGATGACGTATTTATAATATTTATTTATTTATTTATTTATTTAAACGCCCATTGGGCTTTTACATACATTGTTATTAGTTTTATTACATTAACTATGTGACATTTAAAAGTTTACGTACATATATAAATAAAATAGTTATTATATCTGTAGTACATAAATGTTTTACAAATAATACAGAATACCATTATGGAGAACAGTTTTTTTTTTTTTTTTTTTTTTTTTTTTTACTTAGAAAAATAAATGGATTGAAATTAATCAGCATTACTTAGGGACTTAAAATCATATTCGAATTGTTATTTAAATTACAATATTAATTTGTAAAGTTAAAACATATATATTAAAGTTAAAAGTCATAAATGAAAAGAGTGAAAAAACAGAAGCTAAAAAATGTATGTATATATTTTTTTATATTAACCCCATACGGGAGGCCCAGCAGAAAATAATTTTCTTCAGGGCCTATGTCAAATCATAGACAGTAATTCCCTCGATGTATAAACCTGGGCTTCTGTAACATAAGACAAGCCCCACTTTCCAATTTGGTAGGCGGGAATGGGTACCGCCGCCCTGGGAACCATTTATTGGATGGTTGGTCATCCAACAGCCACAGGTCACCCCAAGTGGTTCGCTACGTTTGGTGACTTAGCAGGGGTGCCCGGGTTCATGGGTTAAGGTTTGCCCAGGTCTTGGTGGCGGGTGCGTCGGCCCACCTTCTGCGTGGCGGGCCGGTTGGGAGATGCTGGTTGAGGGAGACCCTTTACAACCGGTTACCGCTGTCCGGGCCGCTCGATAGTACAGGGGCCCGACCCTCAGGCTCACGACTAAGGGTGGGCTGCCCCATCAGCGAGTGAAAAAACCCTGCCACTGCTGTTGTGCCGGTTCGTGACCGGAGGGGACCCAGCAGCAGCGTTTGGGGCGCATTGGATGCCCTCTCCAGCCGGACTCTCCCAGCCTATCGCCTAGCACCGCAGTGGGTGGGCTGGAACCAAACGCTCATCACTCCTGGACAGCCTGAACCCCAGATTCCTACCCACCCCTCATACCTTTCCTTTCCAGACCTTTCCTTTCACCTCCTACCATTACAAAAAAAAAAAAAAACTTAAAATTCATGAACATATAGCACAACAATTTTAACATCGTTACAGCGGCGAGTAGCAGGCGTCCCCGGTGCGGGCCAAAACTGTTGGTAAATTTTGCCAACATTCGCGGCCTGCACACAAATTTAAATTCCGTCCATCACCATCTTTTGTCCCAACGTCCCAACCTTCTTTTCCTATCCGAAACTCAGATAACCGAGCCGCCAGACTCCTCCTATCTGGACTGCCCGGGCTTTACCCTCGCAAGCAAATTCCGACTCAAAGGAGGAGTCTGCCTCTATAGTCGAGCTGACGTCAACTGTGTACGACTATTGAGTCTGGAAAACTCCAGATTCGACGTAATGTGGGTGCGCGTCAATCTTGCCAGTACGGCAAGATTCTACGCATGTCTATACCACTCACCGAACCATAGCGAATCAGACACTTCCGAACTCTTCAAACATTTGAGCGATACTATTGATGATCTCTTGCCCCGCTACCCTTCGGCCGAGTTTGTTGTTCTGGGGGACTTCAATGTTCATAACGAACCATGGTTGAAGTTTTCAGGCCCAACGGACTCGGCTGGCCGACAGGCGGAATCCTTTGCCATTTGCTACGGATTAGAGCAATTGGTTCAGGAGACTACAAGGGTTCCTGATGTCCAGACTCACCGCTCCAATCTGTTAGACCTATTCTAACTACTGTGCCACACGGTTATAAGATTGACGTCACAGCGCCTCTGGGATCATCTGACCACTGCCTAGTGACGACATCAATCCCCGTTAGCCTCAGACCAACCAATGAGAGGCTGAGGAGAAAAGTTTGGCACTATAAGTCAACAGATTGGTTCGGTATGCGGGCCCATTTCAACGCTTTTCCGTGGTCAGCTGTTTGTTTTCGGACTTCGGACCCTTCAAGATGTGCCCAGGAGATTGGTGAAGTCATCAAATCGGCGATGGATGGCTTCATACAATCGACTACTAAAGAAACTGGTGTGGGCTCAAAGCCGTGGTTCAGTCGACAATGCTCCGAAGCAGTTCGACGAAAAAACGCGGCTTACCGAGCCTACAACACATCTCGAACGCCCGAAAGCAGATCAGCATACAACAAATCGGCAAAGGAATGCAAGAGAATCATTAATAGGTCAAAATTCGAACACGACCTGCAGATCAGCAAAAAGCTGGCTGCCTGCCTGCATGGCAGCAGAGCATTCTGGTCGCTTGCGGGCTCAATAGGTCGGAATTTTTGCAAACCCAGTTTGCCACCTCTTACCAGACCTGACGGCTCACTAGCAAACACCGCCACTGAAAAGGCTAACCTATTAGGGAAAATGTTTGCGGAAAACTCGACCCTCGATGACGGAGGTGCTGTTCCGCCGTCGGTTCCTCACTGCGGCTTCTATATGAAAAAGCTGAGGATCAGGCATCGGGATGTACTCCACGTCATACGGGGGCTCGATGTTAACAAAGCTAGTGGACCTGATGGAATACCTGCCCTGGTATTGCAGAGGTGTGCCGCGGAAATAGTTCCAGTTTTGACAAAGCTCTTCAAAATGTCCATGAAGTGTGGCACTGTGCCCTCTGGTTGGAAAAAAGCGGTCATTCACCCTATTCCCAAGAAAGGTGACCGCTCCAACCCGGCCAACTACCGCCCCATAGCGATCACATCAGTTCTGTCCAAAGTGATGGAACGTGTGATCAATGACAAACTGCTCACATACCTCGAGAAGAACAAAATTATCAACGACCGTCAATACGGATTCCGGCGGAACCGCTCGTGCGGTGATCTTCTCGCGTATGTGACGCATGTTTGGGGGCGGTGCCTGGAACGTCACGGTGAGACCAAAACGGTCGCACTAGACATCCAAGGCCCTTGACCGGGTCTGGCACCGAGGATTTGTCAACAAATTGCATTCTTACGGACTTCCCGCATCCCTGTGTACGTGGATTGCTGACTTTTTAAGGGATAGGTCGATTCAGGCGGTTGCTGACGGTTTCACCTCTTCCTCGCACTCCATAAATGCTGGCGTCCCACAGGGATCGGTTCTGTCTCCGACTTTGTTTTTGTTGCACATCAATGACCTTTTGACATGTGCACCGATTCATTGTTACGCGGATGACAGTACAGTTCAAGATTGCTTTTTGTTTGACAAGCCCCCAAAGGGCACACAAACTCCAACGGCTCGGAGGGCTTTGAAGCAGAGAATGGACGGTTATCTCGAGAGTATTTCCTCCTGGGGTAAAAATAATCTCGTCGAATTTAATGTTTCAAAGACCCAATCCTGTCTGATTACGTCTAAAAGGGATCCAAATGACAATCTAGTCTCCTTCAACGGAAGCAATCTTCAGAACAGGCCTTCCATTGATATGCTTGGTATAACTATAAGTGACCAGCTCAGGTACGGGGGCTCCATCGAAGCCAGAGTAAAGTTGGCCTCTCAGAAGCTGGGCGTACTGTACAGGGCCCGCAGATACTTTAATAATACACAACTGCTGACCCTGTACAAATCGCAAGTGCGCCCTACTGTCGAATTTGGCAGCCATCTCTGGTCCGGAGCCCCTAAATACCTGAAAAAAACCCTAGACTCTGTGCAAAAACAGGCGGTCCGTTTGATAATTTCCCCAATCTTAACAAACGGACTGCAATCTTTAGAGCACAGGCGTCAGGTAGGTATGCTGTCCTTGTTCTATCGGTATTACAATGGAAGATGCTCTGAGGAACTAGCGTCATTGATCCCTTCGGCACCGGTGCGTAGTCGGGATACACGCCAAACGCGTGCCCAACATTTGTACACAGTTGACACTTGTCACATAAGAACGGGTCACTTCTACGATTCGTTCTTAAGTTCAACAGCTCGGCTGTGGAACGAACTGCCGGCCTCTCTGTTTCCTCCCTCCTACAACATGGGACTCTTCAAGACCCATGTTCACTCCTTCCTCTCCACAAAAAGACCCTCCACACAGCATCCCCAAAGATGACATAGGCCCTGAGGGAAATTATTTTCTTCAGGGCCTCCTGTGTGGAGTTAATATAAAAAAAAAAAATAAAAAAAGTTTGTACCGTCGCAGTTGGGGCCACAGTCTGCCAGATTCTGGACACTTGAAATATAAATATTAAATTATATTCGCAATAATTTATTCCACGGCTGTGGTTATGTTATAAATTCCAAAACAGTGTGGTAAAGTCATAGCAGAAAAAAAACTTTCTTTGAAATTGCTTACTTTAAATATCTGAAGTATAAACCGATAATTACTGCAGAGGGTTCAAGTTAGTTTAGATGTGATTATTCTAACCGGGTGCTGGCTAAAAGAAACATACCAACCAAAAGAAATTCCTAACTTTAAAGTACATATATCACACTGAAAGTAATTATCAAAATGATGGAGTTATCGTTTACGTTTTGGAAAAACTAAAAATCCTAACTTCACCGAAGAAAATTGCTTATAAATAAAAATAGGAAATGATATAAATATTGTAGCCTTATACTGTTCACCATCTTTCAGAAAAGTGTCGACTAAAAATTCTTTAAATTCAGTACTCTCAGAAGTAAATGACTGTAGCGGCTACCTCACTGCTGCTAGGGTCATCATATCATAATCAGACCGCACAAGTTATAAAAACTGAATGAACAATCAGACTTATGAAACTTCAATTGAAATATGGTATTAAGAAACAGGATAAGATGCACATGGAATGTAAAACACATCCACAAGACGAGACCATGAAACTTAATTATATTAGATATATAACTACATATGTGCAAAAAACTATTGATTGGGTAAAAGAGGAATATTACAAAAGGAAAATTGAAAATATCTCACACAACGTAACATACTAATCCTTTGGAACATAATTAAAGAAATTGCTAACATAGCCCCGAATAACATCAGAGACATCTCGCAAATCTTGATATGAATGAGATTTCAAACCTCCATTATCGCATTTTCAGTAGATTTTTTCAGTTGGAACCCAAACTGTTGTGGTGAGATTAATTTGTCCTTATTAAATAAATTCATTCATCTTACTTTGACAAGCATTGAATGAGAATGCTTAATAATCCCACGCCATAATCCCAGCTGTATCTCCTGGCATCGGAGTTTTAAATTAAAAATCATTGACCTGCGCTATTCAGACAGCAGATATATTTATTTGTGGTAGTGATTAAATATTATGAATTGTTTGAACAATGAGGCCATTATATTATATTCATTGAATGAGATGATTTATAAAATAAACAAAATATAAACAGATACTCTCTTGTAAAGTTTTCCATATTTTTTTATATTTTTTAAAAATTTTTTTTTTCATTAACTTCACACAGAAGGCGTTGAGGAAGATAATTTCCCTCAGGGCCTATGTCATCTTTGGGAATGCTGTATGGAGGGGTTTTTTTTTAAGGAAAGGAAAGCGAGGAAGTTCTGAGAATGAAAAAATCTGGTGGCAGTGTGTCCAGGAGTGATAGGGGTATGAATCCATCCCTCCCATTGTGGCGCAAGGCGATGGAGATGAGAGAGTCCGGCTGGAGAGGACAAAGGGTCTCCCTCAACCGGCCTATCTCGATCCAACCTGGTGTTGGTGGACAGACGCATCCGCCGCTAAGACCTGGACAAACCTCACCTCATGAACCCTGCTAGGTCACCAAACGTAGCGAACCACCCGGGGTAACCTATAGCAGAGGTCCATTGATTATCCAATGAATGGTTCCTGGGGCGGCGGCACCCATAACCACCTCCCAAATTTTAATTTAATATTTCAATTAAACAGCCTTTTTAGTTGTAACGGAACATATATTATGTATATATATTTATTTATTAAATTCATTGCTAGAACTAAGTATAATTCAGTTTTAAATTATATCATACAATTTGAATACAAGTCTTTTGATAGTATTTCAGAAAATTAACATCAAGTTACTTTTTTCTAAATAAACGTTTTCATAGTAAGCATCTTACAAAACAATGTAGTACCAACCGATACTAATCAAAAATAATCTGAATATAATTTACAAACATATTACAGGTTTAAAAATGTGTCTAATAACTATTTATTATTTTCGAGGTATCCACAATGTTAACAGTATCTAGTGGCATCCCAACTGCAAAAGTATGTTTGTAAATATAATATAATATACTAGATAGAACATATTTGAAGAAAACAAGTACAACTTGACATGGTTAACTTCTTATGCGGCCAAAAAGGGAACTAAAAACTAATACATAGATTTTTGTATCCAGCAAAGCTGACTGCAAATTTAACTGTAAAACCACAAAAAACTGTGAATAAGTGTTGCCAGTGAAGAAATTACAACTATTTTACATATATGGCAGGGCTGTTTTCAGTTAAAAAAATGTAAATACCTACTTCAAGTATTTATAAATAAAATAATAACCGGTTGAAGAAATAAAATCATCAGTCAGTCAAAAAATAAGAGTTTTTCTGAATTAATTGTAGAAGAAAAGATAAATTTGTTAATGATGCTACCATCGATAGCTCCAGTGTGATTTTTCGCAGTTATGTGCTCCAATATTATTTTAAGTTATGAATCGAATCTACTAAAACATGTTTGATAGTGCAATCGGATGATAGTGATGGATTATAACTGATCTCTAGTTGGCAATCGTCGTTATAGTCAATCCATTCAATTCACGGGGGTGTCATTGCTAAAATGGACAGATGTGCATCTTCTGTCATGCATTTAATTATTATGAGTTGTAGCCATTTTTAGACATGGTTACAGATTTACGTACTTTTCTAAGGAGATAAAGCCCCTAGTCAAAGAATAACTTTAAATAAATTTGGTGCTGATGCGATTGATTTGGTTTCTTTATTAATTTTATTTTTTAAATGTTAAATAAGTTTGATTGATTAAATTTTCTGTATTACTAAACTGAGGGAAGTCGCTGCCACAAACTAGTTGCTGATGATGTCACAACCCCAATTGTAATGATATTTTTTCAACTGAATTAGTTAAGGAATGACAAAAACATGGTTTGCATCTTAAATTTATACATATTCTATGGACCTACATCAAATAATAATAATTATAAACAGCCTGTATAAGTACATTTATATTATTATTTTAATGTTACAATAAAAACTGATAAGTTGCAGTTGCGAGCAGCCGTGCTCCGTTTACGGATGTCACGACAGTTGTCTTGCGAACACATATCAATGAAAAAGTGCCGAGTACCGGAGCACCCTAATATAACTCTTTAAATGCATAATACTAAAATACAAAACTTTTTTATTCAGGGATCATTGTTTCAATTTATAATATGTTAAATTTAATTTATATCACAAAATGTAAATGAAAACATTTATTTGACAGGTCAAAATCCCGGTCGATTAACAGTGGAAGTGGCTCAGATGGTAGAGCAACTGTAAATATTTTTTTGTATTCATAAAAATATTCCGTGGTTAGTACAATAGGAGCTGAGGACATAAACAACTTATGATTAAAATTGTAGTTTTGTGTAAAATACGTAGTATTCACTTGTAATTAGTGTTTAAAATTTTGCTTGTAGCTCCATCTGTTTAAAACCTACAGAAGTAATATTCAAACAGCAGATAAAGAAGGGATTGGAGATACATAGAAGGCAACCAAAGTTGTTATTACATCCAGCTCCTAATTATAAAGGTCTGCTATCTGCTAAATTGCTAAATATGAACTCAAAAAGTGCCTTTACAGATTGAATATTAAATATATTAATACTAAAAGGAATTAGGTATGAATATACCTATCGTCTAATGTACAATTTTTTTTTGGTTTCGAAAAATCAATGTTTTGCACTGGAGTGTCCATTGTCCCTGCAACCTCCAGACTCTAAGGCCTTTACCTCGAGATACTTAACAAGCTATGTGACTGTGATGCAACCACAAGTAATCTAACTCTTTAATGATGGTTTCCGTACAAGGCGCTGCCAAAAAAAAATACTGAACTTGATCATTTTTACATGTGCAGCCGTCGAGTTAATAGTGTCAAGTGACTCTAGCGAAAAAGATAACATCATCGTTGTTCTTTATATTTAAAAGCATTAAAAACAATCTAAAAGAAGATTTAGGGTTCACACATACAATGGAATAAATGTTAATTGTAGTGCATTCGTCGCCGCCAAGGAAGTACATGAGAATGATGTCAAATCACTTTTCTTTCCAAATCAATCCACACCTTTCCGCTAAATCCTTTCTAACGTATTTCGGTAAATTACAGTTATATAAACATGGATATTTTCCTACCCACAGAACATTAAATAACATTCAAATCGTGTTTGGACGTCATTTCTGTCAAACGAGTAGTAGATTTGAATGCAACTAGCGTAGCGCGCTACCAGCAATGTCAGTAATGCGCAACTGACATCAAACCCGTAGTCAACGAGTAGCGTTGTGTACAAACAATAGCAAAACAGTATGGCTACATATGCTGGGCGCACGAAAGTTGAGTTGCTTGCGAGTATCTCCACGTACGAATGGCCTAAGTTTAGTGTGTTAACCTTTCCCTTACTGTGCTAAAAAAATCCACGCGTTCCGGTGCTGTGTAGTCAATACACATTTCAAAATAAGCGATAATATAGGAAAAATATGAATATCCATAGCTAATCGATTATGTTTATTATATTTTATATCAAACGTGATAATAATTGTAATTTAATTGCTGAAAACATGAAAAAACCATCGGCAGATGCTAAAAAAACGTGCGAGGGGTCCACATCTAACAATGGTTTGCGGGCGACTGGCTAGCGGCTGGCGGCTGGCACAAACACAGCTGTGCGGTCGTAGGTATCGATGATCTAAACCAAAATACAACTGCAGACGTGTGGATGTCTCATGTTCCCGCATAGCGAATTAAAGCGGGACATCAATGGCGTGTCATTTCTTCGCACACTCTTCGTGTATTAGTATCACACGGTTGATTGTATTGGTGTATTTGTTCTCGATTTTTAACAAAAATCTCTGATTTTTAATTGAATTTGAAAACGACGTAAAATATTATTTTTTAATTCAGTGCATAAATGTATAACGGAGGAATACCTAAAATCTGAACCCAGAATTTATTATATTTATAGAGTTATTTAAGTTATTAGAAGCAATTTGTAGTAAATACACACCACAGATAAGGAAAGGTTAACCATTACTTACGGAGGTTCACGCACATTCAGTCCAGATATTGTAATTTGTGAGTTTTGTAAAACTTTTTAAATGTTACGCACAAAAATCATGCAGTCGGATTACAAGGAACTGGATTCTATACAATATTATCACAAAAAATTCTTCCCTACCCCTACAATATAGCTGGTCATTCACAGATATGCTCTTATTTAATAAACAAAATTACAATACAACCTTCAAAATGCAATCATATTAACTCTCATACAAGACGTTCAGTTAACGTGCATGTTCATTACAGTAATATATAATAATAAATATTAATAGTACTGTGAACAGTAGACTTTGCGTAATGTTAATAACTCTGACTTAACAGCTCGCACCCGTCGCAACGGAATCTCTGCCGGAATCAAAAGGTACCATCAAACATGGCTACCATCTTGACAAGATTGATCGGACACGAAACTCACAAACAAATTTACAGACACATAAAATGCAAAGTGGTCACGTCAAAACAGGACATTATGCTCATTCAATTAAAATAAAAATTTTCATAACAAATGTCATGAAACAATACCTTCTACATGACATTTTTAAATGTAATATTAAAAAACAAAATTGGATTATTTGGGTTGTATTGCAATTTCAAAACAATGTAGAATGTAGCATGCTTACTGTTATAAACTAGTTTTTACTGGTTTTATACACCAAAGTGGGTACTTACCTAATAAGTAAGTACTGTTACAAAATAGTAACTAAGACTGTTTACTTTCTATTTTGAAAATTAGAGAAACCTTGTGGTGAAAATTTTATAAAATATAGGTATCACAGTCAGTTGACTCGAACGCAGATGGACTGCTTGCATACTGCATGTTTCTTATAATGTAAATTCGATCAATGTAAACACTTGTTGACTCTTCTTCGCTAAAAAATGAGGAGTAAGCAAGACAAAAGGCTGTTTCTCAATGATGTTTCGCAAGGAAATCATTGTTGGAAGTATTTACATATGCATCGATACATACAAACCTGAGTATGTAATGTCGGATCAACTCTAATTGCGCCTATTATATTATGCCACTTTATTTGAATTTAACGCCTATGAGACGGGTGAAATTTAGTAAATATCTCAAATTCAAATATAATTTTGAAAATTTTAATCGAAATAATAGACACACTTCTACAATATCAAATACATTCAAAACATTTAAAACTTAGCTTTACACACTGCACCTCAAGGTAGTAATTATTACACTGGACTGCAAATGTAGTTAGCAGTACTATAGGGGTTAAGGTCAACTAGTTTAACCCCTAAGAGTCACAAAGCACTGAAATTGTAGTGTCGACCTTATACATTCATTTTGCATTTGGATATTACTTCTACGGTGACTGGGTATGTCATCAAAATGAAAATTCAACACACCTCCAAGAAGTGATATAAAGTCATGAAAAGTGATGAAACAAAAACTAGGTTAAATGGGTTACATAGGTAACTATTAAACCTAGTTTTTGTTTCATTACTTTTAATGATTCTATATCACTTTTTAAAGGTGTGTTGAATTTTCATTTTGATGAAATATCATGGAACCTACTTCTACAGGGTTTGTTAAACACAAAATTCAAAATGTCACTTTATCAAGTATGGTATTGTCTAATGTATTGTATTTTTATTTATTGAATATTCTTGCCGGCTCCTACGGTCAAAGTAAAGTTGGTGGACCCAGTTGAATATATATATACATATATGTAACACTTTAAATAGACTCTAA
This sequence comes from Hesperophylax magnus, assembly GCA_026573805.1. Classification (NCBI taxonomy): domain Eukaryota; kingdom Metazoa; phylum Arthropoda; class Insecta; order Trichoptera; family Limnephilidae; genus Hesperophylax; species Hesperophylax magnus. Next base: position 755,265 of record JAIUSX010000184.1, on the reverse strand, counting down.
TAATATAATATAATATATACATATAAATGACACTAGTATAATATTTTGATAGATATATTTTCCAGCTAATAACATGTTATAGAATTCCGTTTTGTTTATGCAGTCATACGCCAATAATCGACATTTATTTTGACTGATTGAGATAAATACTATTAAAATAAATACTGTCAAAATGAATTAAATGTCAATCGATTAATTAATGATTTTTAATCTTATTGAACATTTACAACAACATGGAACAAACAAAATGGCATATTGTTTTATTTTTCACAGGTCAAGGACATTTCAAAGCACCGTGATGGAATGATAACAACTTATTAAATTCTAATCCTAAAAAGGTGTGCAAATCATGATACCTCACCGGTTCACCATTCCCAAGCTTTTAATGAGATAAACAAATACATTTTTTTCACTTTATGCTTTCCGCAGTTAAGATTTTTAGAACCAGACTAAGGTTAGGTTAGGTTATGCAAGATAATAATTATAATATTTGAATACTTAGTATAGAGCCATTTTTGTGAAAAATCACTTCAAGTTAAAGTTGTCTTTGTTTATTTTATAGACTGGATAATATAGTAAATTATTTGTCTGTTTTACTGGTATTTCAATGGAAGGTGCTCAGAGGTAGCCACAACTCCCTGTTATTGAGTTTTTAAATGAGACAAAAAAATGATTTTATAACTTTAGGCAGCTGGTGGATGAGTTTGTATATTTGGGAAGCATATTTACGAGAGATGGGAAGGATGACAGATGTTGAAAGAATGGTAAATGCAAATAGCTCCATTAGTGGAGGGCTGAACGCGGTTGATGCTAGCAAAAAATTGTCCAAAGAAGCGAAACTAGCAGTTCACAATGGAGTGCTGGTACCTACCCTGATGTATGGCAGTGAGGCATGGAACTGGCAGGGGAAGGATGAAAGTAGACTGAATTCTGTAGAAATGAGATTCCTGAGGCGCATGTGTGGTAAAACCATGTATGATCGTGTGAGAAATGTGGAGATCCGCAAATAATGCAAGGCTGATGTAAGAGTAATGAGTTAGATTAAAAAAGGGAGCCTTAGATGGTTTGGGCATGTAGAGTGAATGAATAAAGAAAGGAAAATATATGACGCAAATGTAGAAATCGGGGACGCCCAAGGAAGACATGGTATGACCAAGAGAATCAGATGCTTGAGTTGGGCCATGACAAGAGTCAGAATAATAGAAGAGTATGTATGAATGCGAATGAGGCAAGAAGTGTGAGCCAAGACCAAGTTGTTTGGCGATCAGTCCTCTGCCTACCCCCGCAGGGAAACGGCGTGATGGTTAGTTAGCTAGGTCAGGTTGGAATAGATCATTTTGTTGAATTTTTAGACCGGTCGGTGGCCGAGTTGACATCGCGCTTGGGTCCCACCCAGGCGTAGTGTGTTCAATTCCTCGGCTGGCTAAGTCCTCCATCACAACACAAGCAACATTTTCAGCTTACTGTGGTGGTAGTAGGAGATTTTCAAATATTGTCAGGTTATTCGTAGCCCGGGAATATTTGTCTTTCTTTTTAAAAAAAAAAAAAAATAATACTGTAACTTTTATTTTGTCTGTTTTACTGGTATTTCATGAAATTTACTCTGAGGAGCAGGCTATATATAGGCTATATAAATCTAGAAGAAGATATCCATTGTCAATTGAGAAATTAGACGGTTTGCAATGAATTTGTGAATGTCGATACAGGGTACAATTTGTATTCAAAATTAATAAATATGCACTAAAGGTAGGTACTTTATTAGTACTTTCCCAATATTCCCACTTTCCCAATATTGGTAGAATCGCAGTCGGAACACAAAAAATTTCATGCGCATAATATTATATAAGTACTTGATAATTATGTAAATGGGATTTAATTAATAAAGGAATTACGTAGGTAAATAATTATAGCGTGGAATTTACGAGTTCTTAATACCTATTTACAAATAATGTGATAGGTGATGCAATAAAAATGCATAATATTTTTGAGAATTAACCTTAGAGTTTAAAATTTATTATATTTAGCGCCATTTACTAAAATTAATGACTCATAGTCACCATTTTTAATGTAATTTTTTTCAAATAAATCTCAATCTAGTTTATTTCAAAGCATTCTGATTCAAACTAGTTCACTTCGAAGCATTCTAATTTTAAACTAGTTGTCATTTTAATTCATTCTAAACACAATTCAATTAATTTCAAACTCCATACAAATAATTTAAATTCAATTCATTCCAATCTTCATTAAACTCATTCAATTTAAATATACATAAATGGAATGCAATTTAAAAATCTTCAAATTGGAAATATCCTGGTAAAATTGGGATACCAATGTAAAAATAGCTTACAAATATTTGTAACAAATAATACATCTTTATAGATACATATGATATACACACAATATACTAATGGTGGAAATAATTATCTATTTAATACTAAACAAGCATTTCATATATGTGGATCAAATTCTAATACAAGTTTTTGTTGTTGTTGTAACAATTATTATTAAAATAATCAGGTTCTTATAGGATATATACCTTCCAAGTTCTGACAAGTTGTTAAAATGCAAAGATTTACAAGCAGGTAGCCAACATTAATAACATAAATTATATAAACTAGAAATATTGGGTGGCCGCGGCTTCCCTGCTCATATAAAAAACATTCCACTTTGAATTATTCACAGTCATAACTACAAAAAATGTGTGAAATTAGCAGCAGTTCTTGAACATTTCAGAGCATTCACGCCAAATTCCAAATTTTGTTTAGTTGCAAGATTTAAAGTGGTAAGAACCAACAAAAGAACATTTATAAATCTTAAATACACAAGTCAGTTTAGAGCCCTAGGTGCTCGGTGGTTAGATATGTTGCCGGTTATTGTCTTCACAAAAACATGAATAATTTAAAAACAAGTAATATAATTTAAATAACTCTAAGGATATATTATTATTCTACCTATTATATTATAATATATTTTATTTATACATCTTTTTAGTTACTATGCAAAATAATTTTGCAAAAAAATTTATACTTTTAAAAAATACTTTGTGTGTAATGCTAATAATGTGTGCTGGCCACACTATATTTTATTTATAAGCTGATACTGTGAAATTAAAATACTATAATATGGCCAAGACAAAAAAATAATTAGCATTATTTTACACGGTGAATACTAAAAAAATTACAATAATTGTATATTTTGGAAAAATTTTTGATGGCAGTAAAAATTGATTAGCTAATGGAAAAGAAAAATTATTTAAAATGCACATAGTTATATTATGTCAGGAAAGGTTATAGTAAAACTGAAACATCACTCAGTTTATGAAAACAGGTAACTCAAACAATGAAAATGATTTAATCGTTGATAAAAAAAATTATGGTCAGTCTTGCTCGGACGCATGTTGTAGGTAACCAACTGGAGAACATTGTCACAATAAATTAATAAAGTGGAAATAATTAACATACTTGTAATAGACATACCACTGAGAGTTCTGATGTGACCACATCCTCTTTCTCACATAAAACGAATGTAACACAGAGACAGGTGACAACGGAGCTCTCAGTGGCGACCCTAGGGGATAACTTCAGGAAAGGGAAAATATTTTATGTGGAATCAAAAATGGCTGTAATCCTATTTTATTTTAATAAATTAAAGGCACTACTTTAAAAAAAATCACAAAATCGTTTTTGTAAACGAAAAATATAATTACACAAAGTCTTAAAAAATAAATATTACTCAATAAATATTAAATAATTACTAGGATAGGTTAGTTTGAATTTTTGCTAAGTTAGTTTGTGGAAAACTTGTAGCTAAAGCATCTATTGCTACCAACGATAATAGTTGGAAGAAGTTGATACATGGTATGTTACTCCAGATTTCATTAAGTTAGTTTGGGGAAACCTTGTAGTAAAAGCATCGATTGCTTTCACTGATACTTTTTGGAAGAAGTTAGGTTAGGTTATTCCAATAAGTTAGTTTGGATAAGCCTTGTAGCTAAAGCATCTACAGCTTGGCTAGCAGTAGAACTTGCTGGCAAAAGTTGATATATGGTATGTTACTCCAGATCCCATTAAGTTAGTTTGAGGAAACCTTGCAGCTGAAGCAATACTTGTTGGAAGAAGCTGATGTATATATGATAGCTACTCTCTATTGCTTTCAGTGATACTTATCGGAAAACGTTTATACATGGTAATGTTGGGTTACTCCAGTTTCCATTAAATTAGTTTGAAGAGACCTTGTAGCTAAAGCGTATTTGCTATCAGATTCTTGTTGGAAGATGTTGACACATGGAATGTCAGGTTATGGTGCTCCAGATTCTATTAAGTTAGTTTGGGAAAATCTCACAGTTAAAGAATCTATAGCAGGCTAGCAGCGATACTCATTGGAAATATTTGATAAATGGCAATGTTACGTTAGGTTATTCCAGATTCTATTAAGTTAATTTGTAGAAACCTCGCAGCTGATGCAATACTTGTTGGAAGAATTTTATGTATGGTATGTTAAATTAAGTTAATCCAGATTCCATTAAGTTAGTCTGGGGAAACCTCACAGCCAAAGCATCTAGAGCTTGGCTAGCAGCGATACTTGTTGTAAGAAGTTGTACATATGTTAGGTAAAGTTACTCTTGATTCTATTAAGTTAGATTGGAGAAACCTGTCGGCGGTGGCGATGTGTCTATAGTTTGGTGAGCAAGTTGGCAAGGTTGAGAGCTTCCGCCAGTTCTACATGCTCCAGACGAATGGTGGAAGGACTGAAAGGGAACTTCACTGGGAAGTTGAACTTGGAGTCCATCATCACCTGGAAAAAAAACATTTGGATTAATAATAGTATAGGAGATTAGATAAGAATCTTGCAAGGAAATTTTTATCAGATACCAAATTATAGCATTGTTTAACTCCCTTCTATAGAATTATAGAACCAAACCACAATGACGCACAAACAGGACCTAAAGGATTCCAAATTATTTAAATGTGGACTTATTCGAACAATAGAATGCATCTGAAGAAAAATCATCTTACTCAGTTCCCCGAAGGCATATCTGTGCTGAACCAAGTGACTTCCGATGGCGTCAATTTGCTGGATAACCCCAGCATCCCACTCTAATCTCCACAACTCTTCTCCATCATACGAAGAAGAATATTAGTAGCATTACTGCCAGACTTCGTCCATTAATTTTGTTTGATTTTCACAGTTAAAAGGTTTTTTCAAATTTCAACGACAATGGGATGAACTCACCTGATCAGAATGTTCCTTCTTCTTATCCCTGGTCTGAAGGCAGGCTTGAATCTGCCGTATGAAGTCCTGCGTGATCTTGGGCTCAAACTCCTCGGCAGGAGTGTACAGGTTGAGTATCTTGCAGATCTGCATGGACGTCAGGTCAGGGCACATGTCGCAGGTGGACTGCACATCAGCGGCCGACTGTGGAAGAAGCAATCCATTAGTGACCGACTGACATTAACTTTTAAACATCGACAAAGTGATATGTACATAGAAGTCATGGAATCAATTAGTAGGGCGAGTTCCACAATACCTAGCTCCTGGTGCACTAAATACCGAATGCGAAACAACTGACATTTTTAATGTTGTAATAAACTGTAAGATTCGCAATCAATTAACGTGAAACCTCTATCTATCGTTTTCGAAGGAACCTATTATGTCAGAAAGCAATGGATGCGAAATACAGTAGAACCTCCTTAATTCGAAATCCAGCGGACATCAAAAATAAAATTTCGAATTAACAAAATCCAACGTAATTCGAAATTTAATGAAAAAAAAAAAAAGTCGAAAATCAAGTTCCTCGGCCCCCCTTCAAATCCGGGTAGTATCTTATGAGTAAATTCGTATTAATACGAATCATTCCCGTGTAAATCGAATTTTCGCAGTCGATTTTAACACAGTTATTCAAAGTAAATTCGTGAGTATACCACACATTTTTGTGTAAATCAAATTTTCTGAATCTTTGAAAAGCTAAATTCAAAATGTCATATCACTTAGGTGAGATACACAGTTGTGGATAAAGAATCACAAATATTGTTGTTTTAAGCCCATTACTGCGTCAAGGTCCCTTAAAAAAAATGTTCGTAGTCATCCATGCCTTTTTTTGGGGTAATTTTTTGTTTTATTTTTTATGTGACACCTCACAAAAGCGCTCCTGACAGTACAGTGCAAAAGCAGGGGACCTATGTCGCCACCCAAACTCGTAATATTTTAAGTATAAAGTTTTCGTATTCTTTAAACACCTAGGCTTCAGCGATTTGCCAATGACGAGGGGTTCGCTTACGACAGTTTCAGCACTATTGATGCGTTACCACCGTGGCAGGACTCAGCCTTTAATGTCAATAGTCTGTCTTTCCAGTTTTCTAAGATTTTCCACACAGTAAAAAGATCGTAAGCGCCTGTTTGAATGTCTAACGAAAACTAATGACTAATATCAAAATTTAAGAATTTTCTGCTCGTTATTTACGAGTATCATTAATCGAAATCAAGCATTTAGCTATGAAATATGGTTTTTAATGTTCATATTTTAAAAAAATGGTTGGTCGAATAAAATATGTAGTCTAAAACTACGTGCTTTAAATGAGTAATGCGGTAAAACCATTGGTATTTTCTTTGGTCATTCGTGAAAACGATGTAAGAGGAACTATCGATACAATCTATTTTAGGGAGATTTTAGAAATATAATAATATTTAGAAATAATAATAATAATAATAATTAATATTTTAGGTACAACTTCTGCAGTTCAGTATCTCCGAACACTCCAATTTCGGAAGTTTGGTCTATGATCCGAAGATTTCGATCCTCCTTCAGTTCTCCATCTCCTCGAGCGTCTCATTCTAAATGGATAGATGAATTCTTGGACAAAATTGCCCCCCCTTCTGTTCCTAACTTAGATGAAATAACGCCCATCTATAATACTCCCATGTCTAATCATTGGCTAGACTCTCCATTCACCTTAATTGAGCTAAAAAATTGTTTATCGACAGTCAAGGACTCATCTCCAGGCAGAGATGGTATACCTTACAGCATAATCAAAAATAGTAATGATAATGTTCTAAACCACTTCTTAAGCATCTTAAATAAAATCTTCCAGACTGGTATAATGCCTGATGACTGGAGTTCTCAAATAATCATCCCTATTTTAAAATCAAACAAATCTCCAAATTTTGGATCCAACTACAGGCCAATCGCTCTTTCATCCACCCTCAGTAAACTTTATGAAAAATTAATTAAAAACCGATTAGAATTTTTTGTCGAGAGTAAACAGCTTCTCTCTCCATCTCAATTTGGATTTAGGAAAAAAAAATCCACTCAGGATAACCTTGCCATCATCAGCACTGATATTAATTTATCAATTTCTAAACAGGAAGTTTGTCTTGCCGTCTTTATAGATATAGAAGGCGCCTTTGACAATGTTTCCATCCCAATCCTGAAAAAAAAACTTCTAGGCCTTGGCCTTCCCCCTATGTTTGTCCAATCTATTATTAATCTATTTCTAGATAGAAAAAATTTCATTGAACTTCCAGATATTTCTCCTCAAAGTAGGTCTATTTGGAAGGGTTTACCACAAGGCGATGTATTGTCCCCCTTACTGTATAATATATACACATATGATATGCATGTCACTATTCCCCCACAAATAAAAATTATCGAGTTCGCAGATGACATAGCTTTCTTCTTATCATCCAAAATCATCCCTCTTGCCGTCAAATATCTTAACGAAGCCATGAATGCCCTTTGCACATGGCTCACGTTAAATGGTCTTGAACTTTCAATCCAAAAGACTCAGTGTGTCACCTTCTCAAACCGCCATAAAAACCCCCCCGTTCAAATTTTATTTAAAAATTCTCCAATCTCCAACGCTTCTGAAGTAAAATTTTTGGGAGTAACATTTGATAGGAAACTTAAATGGTCTTCCCATATTAATAATTTAGTTACTAAATGCGAAAAAAATTTAAATATCATCAGATCATTATCTGGCGTTTGGTGGGGAGCTCACCCTACTTGCATTAAGTTGCTTTACAATGCACTTATTCGAAGCCATCTCGACTATGCCTGCCCACTTTTTAGTACTGCCTCAAAAAATGTACTTAATAAATTAGACAAAATTCAATCTAAATCTTTGCGAATAATAACTGGAGCGATGCAATCGTCACCCATCAATTCCCTTCAAGTAGAATGTTCTGATCCTCCTCTTTATTTAAGGCGTCAACTATTTGCTGACAAATTTGTTCTTAAATGTTTAAATTCTAAATGTCATCAGGTTATCCCCAGCGTCTCGTTGTTCATTGACTCAACCCATTCATCTACAATCAGAGCTTCAACTAAACCTATTCCTGACATCTGTAAAAATTTTAAGTCTCTCTCAGAGCTCCACATCATCCAAAATGATCTACTTCCCTTATACAAACTAAAATATAGTCACGTCACCTTATCCCCGACAATATTAGAAGGGATCGGAATCTTTAAAAGTCATTCCAATCTCCCGGCCCGAACTGTCAATAATATGTTCAATGACATTATTTTATCTAAATGGCCCAACTTTTCTCTTTTATTTACTGATGGATCCAAATCTCCCGACTCTCCTAACTGTGGTATAGGTATTAACGTTTACCACAATAATTCTAATGATAGAATATTTCATTCAATTTCAAATCAATTTTCAATATTTTCAGCTGAGTGCATTGCAATAATAGAATCTCTCAAATATATAATCAAAAATAATTTTGAACATTCCCTCGTTCTCTCTGACTCTCTCAGTTCCCTCCAGAAACTTAAATCCAGTCCTCTTCTTCATCCTGATGATCACTTTGTATGCCTTATTCGAGTGATGATAGCCTCCATTCAAAGCTCTGGTAAAACTGTAACTCTGATTTGGATTCCTGGACATGTTGGTATCATGGGTAATGATATTGCGGATGCCTTGGCAAATCAAGGAGCGTCCAACCCTGTTGTTACCCTCGTAAACCACATTCCCTTATCTGACATTTTTTCCATCATCAAAGAAAGATCCCGCAATGTTTGGGCAGAGTATTGGCACATTGCTAGTCAATCCAAGGGAGCCTGCTATGCCTCAATACAAAGGACTATTCCATCAAAACCGTGGTTTCAGCAATTCCCTCATTTTTCCAAAAAAGAAATTTCTTCACTCATTCGAATGAGGATCGGACATTGTTCCGTTCCTTCCCACCTTTTTAAAATTCACGTCCTTGACTCCCCAGATTGTACATTCTGTGGTCTAGAAGTGGGAACTTTAGATCACATATTTTTTGGTTGTCCCTCTCTAAACAAATATCCTCTCTTCTATCAAGCCTTAACTAAAATTGCCTCCCCTCCATTCAACATTTCATCTCTTTTAAGTCTGAACTCGACTCCAATTTTCATTATAATTTTGAAATTTGTCTATTTAAATAAAATTAATATTTAAATTCACCTTTCATTTCTCAATAATTTTAAATGATGGCCAAGAACACCCTTGAAGGGTGAAAGCCAGAAATAATGGAAAAAAAAAAAAAAAAATATTTAGAAATTAATTCGGGACTGGAAGAAATGATCGATCGAGATTTCACTGTAGGTGACTCTCGAAACAACTTTAGCAGCCGAGTAGTGTTGAGTATAGATTTGCTATAACGATCTTCCAGATCAGCACAAAGGTCCAGTCTGATGCTTTCCCCAGAATGCAATGAAGCGCCTTGATTGCAGTAAGCGTTACCTTGCGCGCCTGCATGAGGTAGACGGCCTGAATGATGGGTTGCAGCGTGGTCAGCACGGAGGCCGCATCGGCTGGCAGTTGCTCCTTGGCCCACACCTCCAGCGAGGACAGATTGTAGCGGATCTGCATGCCCTTGGACCAGCGGCACAGATCCTTGCGCAGTAGTAGCTGGTTCAGGCAGCAGGCACACACAAAGTAGTAGAGCTGTAACAACAACAGAAAAAAATTAGATTCATCTACATACACAAAGATCAGATGGCATTGTTTCAGGAATCATCCAGGAATTCTACTGAATTGTCGTGGCAAACTCAGTAGCAGATCTCGACATGAAATGAATTATTAATATAACTGCTCCGAATGCGGTTTAGTGAACTTTGGCAGTTTGAGTTCGGAACAAGGTGCTTGTTTTTCACGTCCGGGGTCGAAGAATATGTGAATGATGTAGATGTGGTTTAGTGAACTATGGCAGTATGAGTTCAGAACAAGGTGCTTGTTTTTCACGCCCATTTTGCTGAAATCTGGAACGTAACTGATTTTGCAAGCGCAATGATGATAAGAAGCTGTTTTTTCCAAAATTATAGTAAAGAGCTTCATCAAAAAATTATCACTCACCTGTCTGAATATCTGCACAATCAAGTCTGGATCCACCCCGTGATAGTAGAGACTGCTCCGTATGTGCGCCAGCTCCTTAGTGAGATGGTGCGGGGAGCGAGGGGGCAGTGGGGAGGGGGGCGGCGGCCCGTCTTGGGAGGGGGCCCTGCCTCGGGGTGCCCTCCCCGACACGCCTGATATCTCCTCAAACTCGAGTAGCGCGGGGACGATGAGCGGAAGCAGCTGTTGCTCCAGGGAGGTGATTAGACCTGGAATACAAGAATGGATGATTTATAATATCTTTGTTATGTCTTAACCTCTCAGACATAGAATTTTATTTAATTTGTGTGCCTTTGAGAACTGTCAGAACGTAATAATTTTTGTGTTATTTACGAGTTTTACTAAAAGCTTAATAACTCACGTTTTGGGAAACGTAGCCTCATTCTAAAAAATGTTTTGCAAAGATTATGAAATTCACTATCGCATTGTGTTGTTATACGTAAATATTTGCGTTTCTAAATATACATTTTATGAAAACGTCAAAAATATGTAAAAATCGCTTACCATTATTTCAAAGCATTGAAAAATGTACTTTTTTCTGAGTAGCATAAAGAAATAACACTTTATATATTGAAGAAATATAATTAAAAACTATTAGTCACCTCAAAATATTAACCGTCCAAACTAAAATATTTTTAATAAATTATTTAGAAACGCAATAAATTAATAACGAACATCTTGACAGTTTCAATCGGCTTAGATAATGCACCTCTACGTTCCATAGATATTCTTGAATACAGACGCGTAGCGTTATTCATTATCGATACTTTGTTTTTTAAATCATGGGAATCCGTATACTAGTGATGGAAATAAATCAATTTTTGTAAAATTTTGCGCGTTTACGTGAAAAGACGTTCTAATGTCTTGACCGCTATTATCATATTTACGTCTTTTGACGTTCTAATGTTCTGAGTGGTTAAGGAAGTTCGCAGCTTTTATACAGGGTGCGGAAAAACAGACAGTGAAGTTTTGAAGAGCTATTAAAAAAAAAACGGCCTAACTTACAGAATTGGGTTTCATTTCATTTTATTCGGTACATCAAGCCGTTTTATGCATCAAGTCCTGAATATGACATCAAAAAGATGGTGGCCCCAAGCAGTGATACATTGATGAAGAGGATTTCTGAAGTTTTCGGCCGCGTTTTGGCACATCTTGACGGGTATAGCGGCGATTTCCTCCCGGATTCGATCCTTGAGTTATTCCGAGGTGTGAGGCTGATGTTTAAAAACACTTTCTTTCAGGTAGCTACAGGAAGAAGCAGCAAATTGCAGCCGGAAGCAAATTTCAGGAAACGTGTGGATGGCAAAGTCCCGATGTTGTCCAGATCAAACCATGGTAACAACTGAAAATGGCACAACCTTCCTGACCAGATTTCTACCCCCACCACAGGGGCTGTACCGGCCCTTCAAAACTGCACTGTCTTGTTTTGCTGCAGTGGACCCAAACAACACAAACTTAGGATTGTGTGTATTGATTTTTTTTAACCCCTACGGGCTGGAGCCCTGCATTTGAGGAATCGTGCCCAAGAACGATACGAAGCATTGCAATTGCAGTGTCAACTTTATACGGGTTTTATATTTATAGTTAAACGGAGGGTTACTTTCGGAACAAACAACATTTGAATTCCTCCTACTTCCATTGTTATAAGTGGAAAACAATTTCTTATACAATGCTGTAGGACTTAGCTGGGTGGGAAACGGATGCATTTGTCCTCTTCTCCTGGCTACTAACCTGTCAGTTAATTTCATTTATATGAGTCTTGCTTACCTTGGTAGATCCATACAGCAATATCAGACAGAACCTGCCGGTACTCTGACAGATCAAAGTTTCTTAGACACTGTTCGTTCTGCGATGGCGTGTTCTCAGACTGGTAGTTGCGGTCGCCGCTGTACTGCTTCAGACAATGCAGCAGCCTGCAAATAATGAATAGTGTTAGACATTGTACTATCAATTTAAAAGAATCAACTTTTAGGAAGACTTAAAATGAAAGACAACCTCTAATAATTGGACGGGAATATCATGATTACGAAATTGTACCACTTCCCCAAAGAATGACTTGTTTATTTATTTGTCAGAAACCATCAGCTTTTATATAATACAAAGATGTTTATGCACATGAAACTTGCTTAGGACGTTTTCATGCTTAACCTGTTAACCGGGGAATTCCGTTTTGAATTACGCAGCATATAATGGGTGCGAACTCCTTCACTAGGACGTATTTGTACGTCACGCCCGGAGGACGTAATTTCAAATTATTATTTTTTTTCATTTATGCATTATAAAAATGAAAACATCGAATTAAAATAATATAAACTTTACAAACAATTAAAAAGATATAATTACAGAACAATAAACAAAAGCACACTGATAAAAGAGAAACATTGAGTTAAAAAAATTAAAATATGTAAAAATTAAAAACTCAATTTCCGTGTGATATGCTCGGCAATATACGTCCCGCTCGTTCCAGGGCTCAACATATATTTCAAGGACGTATTCATATGTCCTACCCTTACCCGATACTGTTTACGTTTGACGTATTTATACGTCCCGCCCGGTTAACAGGTTAAGAAGTATGGTTTTTTCGGTCCCCTGAATTTGAAAAATGGCCCAATTTATCCCACACATAAGGTTTTCTTGTTTAAGAAGTGTTTTTTGTCTATATGGATATATTTTGGATATCAGAAAAATTTTGAGCATGCAAACTCAGTCATCCTGATAAATCGACAATTGCCGAGTATTTAATTGAAACCGGATATACCTTTGAATTTCCTGAGTAGATCCAAAATGCATCAAGCATACCTAATTACGAAGGCAATTGAAATGCAAAAAAAATTACATTAATATTATTTAAGACGAGACTAAGCTTAATAGTTCTTGGTATCCGGTAATAGACAGCAATACCAAAACCAAACGCCGTAAACCACTTTAAATTAGGTAATTATACTGAAATACCAGATGTTAGAGGATTGGAGCGCGCAACACCGTATCGCATTTACATATATAAGCACACACTTCACCACTTCGATTACACAATTACCCGGATGATGGACACCGTAATGGTGTACGTAACGTTGGCTAAAGAAGGATGTAGCGCAACACGGCATAATTAAACAAAAATAAATCACGATAGTATGAACCTTTTGCATTGTGAAAAAATAAATTTAGGTTAGGTTGGGTTAGATTTGTTTATTTTTCCTTCAATTACCTTCAATATCCGTTTTGTCATTATTCTGTACCGTACATAACCAATGCAAACATTCATACCACAGAAAAACAACAAAAACATGTACCGCAGAGTGTTGGCCAGCCACATGATGGATACGTCCATCTTGTCGCCCCGCCTCTTGACCACCTTCTTGACGCCGTTGATGAAGACGCGCAGCAGCACGCGTACCTTGTCATCGTCGTTCACGTAGTCCGTGTATCGGATGCACATAAAGAGCACATACGCCGGCAGTCCCGGTAGAAGAGTGACAGCGGTGCGGGGAGAGAGTTCTAGAACAAAACGTAAATGGTGTATTAGTACATACCAGAAAGATTTTAACTTATCAGGCCTCTGACATCTTTTGACGGAAGGTCGGAGTATTTTTGCTCTGCAATAAAATCCTAATAAATGGAATATTTCTAAACATATCCGAAAACTAAAAACTGCCTTAAAGGTGACAAAATATGCTATAAAATTTAGTTATTGTAAATAAAAATATCTTTTTGATACATTAAAATTTATAATGCTAACATTAAAAATGGATCACCTTTTTTCAAGAAAAAAAAAAATAAAAACACACGCATTTTATTAGACATTATTATTAGTATTTTACAAACGTTACGGTCACCTCCCTTTTTTGCCGCTTCATAAAAATATAATTAATAAAAAATTCTCAAGGTTTCATAATTTATTTTCAAATTGCGTTCGGAACCTTTGGTTTAATTAAGGAGCAAATTTTAGTTCTTCTGTGGTTAACTTCTATATTTCAATCTAAAGAATGTTGTTTTTTCTTTCTAACACCTTCCAGATCATATTTCTCACCATGAAAGTAAGGGAGATACAACCATTTATATGAGACCATATGAGTTGTTCCCAAAAGCTAACAGATTAGCATGAAAGGTTAACTCATTTTGTTTGAGACCGCCATCTTTGTTTTTCAGTCATTTAAAGTAATTGTTTGTGGTACTACAGTAAAGTCCAAATACTGCGAAACAGTACTTACTCTCAAATAACATGGTAAAAAAAAAACACCAGTTTTCGGTTAAGAAACTGATTGACTTCAATAAGTAAAGTGTTCTTACCGGACACAAGTCTTTGCACGATGGTGTTCTCAGTTCCCGCCTTGTACTCAAACATGCCCATGAAGTCACGGTCTTTCTTCTTCACCACAGGCAGTAGACTCGTATCACGGTCTTTCGCAACTATCATTGAAGATGTATCCTTGGCCGTGGCTGAAACAACAAAACATAATAATTATTAATAATGTCTGATACAACAGTTATTATGTCGCTTTAGTTCGTTTTTGTCCAACAGACCATTTTTGGAGAAATTGAGTTAAGTATGCAGTTGTTCTCAGAAAGCATTTATTTATACAACACAAGTGAAATTTAAAAAAAAAAATATTTTTAATGTTTTCAAGACGCAGTTTGTCTTAAGTCCACCAAAATTAAACAACATTCCGAGCGTGTTTATCCAACACTTTGTCCTAATTTTACTTAACCCTAGATAAATAATCACTCGTCGAGGCGACGACGCGCTACTCGGCGAAATTTGAAATCATCTACTTCCTCCCGCTCCCCGACCTTGACTATTTCATTACCTTCCTAATTTGAGTAAACAGTGCAGCACGTGACGCGATTGCGGCCACACGCATATTAGGACGTGGCCTAGGACCATCTCGTCGTCCGCTGGACGAAAGTTTAGTTATAACAACCTTTTTCCAACTCCAACCTTTCCAACCAATTCCAACCTTTCCTACTACAAAGAGCATAACAACAAGAAATGTCTGCCGACAAAAACCTTCGAAGCAAAGGACAAATGCCCGCGACAACGAGCTTGGCTACAGATGTATCTTCACAAATTGACATACTTATGGAGAAAATGGAAAAAAAAATGGTAACAAAACTGGAAGCTTTTAAATCGGCAATTATAAAAAAAATTGACGATGAAAACTTAGAGAGTAAACACTCGAGAGATTTCATCAGCCGTCAATATGACGATCTAATTGCTAAAATGGAAACCATCACTAAATTGGTTTCCGAAGTAGAGTCTCTAAGGAACACACTCGTCGAAAAGGACAAACAAATAAAATGTCTGGAAGTCAGATTGGCGGAAGTTGATCAAAGATCACTAGAAGATTCACTGGAGTTTGCCGGCCTCATTCCAAAAAATGACGAGCAGCCCTCTGATGCTATAAAACGGGTGGCTTCAATTGCAGGAGTGGATATAAAAGGAGAAGATATAGTGGAAGTGAGGAGGATACCTGATAAACGACCAGGAGTCCCCCCAAAAATACATATTAAACTAAACAATAGACAAAAGAGATACCAACTTCTTACAAACAGGAAACTTTTAAGCTCAGCCACCGCGCAGAATCCAGAGTGTCAACGAATCTACATCAGCGAAATTCTCAGTCCTCATTACAAAGACCTTCTATGGAGAACAAAATCAAAGGCGAAAGAAAGGGGATATAATTATGTGTGGTACAAAGATTCAAAAATTATGATTAGAAAAAAAGAAGGAGAAAAAATCATCTACATTAAACACGCTGATGATCTGTTAAAAATGGTTTAGATGCTTCTGGAGAGCTCCAACGTCGGTTAGTTATTGGCCCGATCACCCTTCATAATCAAACGGTAAGGAGAAACTTTACATTTATTGTTTCGAACTACAACAATAATTATCCACTTCGGTAATTCTCTATCTGCAACTAGGGTGAAACTCCCGGTAACTGCCACGGACAGTGGAGCTCCCATAAACATATAAACTATTTTTTTTAATTTTCGTATAATTATTATATCAACATGCCTTTCTCAATGGAATTTTTTGATGAGGAATTACACAACCAAAACCTTTCTTACGCAACTTCAGATACTAATATGTGTAAACGCCTGATTGGAAACTCTGCCAATACAAAAATTATGCACCAAAACATAAGATCCATAAATAAAAACTTTGACGAACTCTTAATTCAACTTCACCACATAGATATTGTTTTCGACATAATCATTCTGACCGAGTGCTGGTTGTCAAACACATATACACCTAAAGTCATAAAAAATTACACATCACACAATTCAACTACGTTTGATAATCAGAACGATGGGATTGTTGTTTACACAAAAAATAATCAAAACTTCACAGTAACCGAACTAAAAATTAAGGATGCAAGTTGCACACAAATAGAATACAACAATGATACAGTTATCCTCGCTATATACCGCTCGCCATCGACTCGTAACATCACGCCATTTCTAAACAGTCTAAGTTGCACACTTTCAAATCTTTCCAATACCAAAAATATCATAATAATGGGCGATCTAAATATTAACATACTACCGAGCAACCAACACCACCAAAGCCAAGACTATATCAACATGCTAGAATTTCATGGATTAGTGAGTACCGTTAACTCACCAACAAGAACGACAAATGGATCTATATCATGCATTGACCACATTATGGTAAAGTCAAAAAAACCATCTAAAAGTATCGTCTACAAATCAACTATCACGGACCATTATTCAACTATCTTTGCACTACAAACACCTATCCAAATAAATAAATGTAGCCTGCCTTTAGCATACAATAAAATCAACTTTCAAAATATAATAACCAATTTAAAGAACAAATCATGGCAAGAACTCTTCCAAATTAAACAATCGGAGGACGCATGGATATACTTTATTAACTATTTGAAAAACGAATTACACCACCATACCCTGACGATGACCAAAAATATAAGTAACAAATTGAAACCCTTGAAACCATGGATTAACCACTCCATTATAAATTGCATTCACAAAAGAAACACGCTACACAAAAAAACCAAAGAAAATCCGTATGACCAACTAACATTCAACTATTATAAAAAATATAGAAACATGTGCTGTAACGTCATCAGAAAAGCAAAAGAAATTTACTACTCAGAAAGAATTAAAGAAAGTAACAATAATCCCAAAAAATTATGGGAAATACTTAGAGAAGCCACAAACTCGCAAACTACAAAAGAGAAACAGAGCATAAATAAACTTTCCATTGATGGACATATTGTTGAAACCACAAAAAATCCTAAGCTCGTTGCTGATCATGTAAACAATTTTTTTATTAATATCGGTCCAAATCTTGCTTCTCAAATTGCCCAGAGCGGAATCACCCAATCTACCGATACAGTGGTTCAAACAAATAACATAAATACAAAATTTCTATTCCAAACTGTGTCACAGGAAGAAATTCTCAAAACAATTAATTCTCTAAAAAACACTTCTTCTGCTGGACCAGACGAAATTTCAACCAAAATCCTTAAAACGCTGTTTTCGGAGATTACATTGCCACTAGAATACCTTATAAACCTAAGTATTACACAGGGCTACTTCCCCTCTAACCTAAAACAAAGTATCGTAATTCCCATCTACAAATCTGGAAGCAAGTCAGATATCAATAACTATAGACCAATTACTTTACTGAATAGCTTGTCTAAAGTTTTTGAAAACCTTATTAATACACAACTTTTAAAATTCATCGAGAGCCATAAAATACTTTCAAAAAATCAATATGGTTTTCAAAAAAACAAAAGTACCTCAGATGCCATTGCCAGGGTGACGGACTTCATTGTAAAAAGCCTTGATAAAGGAAATAAATGTATTTCAATCTTTTTAGACCTCTCTAAGGCTTTTGATACAATATCACACTTTAAACTAATTAAAAAACTTGAAAAAATCGGCATCACGGACAAAGAGCTAAACTTCTTTAAAAGTTACCTAAATGGACGCAAACAACAGGTTAAAATACACAATACCCTCAGTAACCAGCGCTCAACTGACTATGGAATTCCACAAGGAAGCGTATTGGGACCAACTCTGTTCTTACTGTATATAAACAACTTTTGCAACCTTGAAATTGAGGGAAGCATTGTTAGCTTTGCCGACGATACTGTCTTACTGTTTGAAGGCAACAATTGGTCAGCTGTATTTAAAAAAGCTGAAAAAAATATTAACTTAGTTAAAAAATGGTTAGATATAAACACGCTTACCCTTAACACGAAAAAAACAAAATATATCACTTCAAGCATCAATACTGCAGGCCAACCTAATGATGATTACTCCATAAAAATACATAACTGTACGAATTCCAATGTATGCAATGAGTGCCCCTGTATAGAGCGAACTCCACAGATGAAGTACCTCGGCCTCACCATTGACCCATACCTCAAATGGAATATACATACTCAGATCATTGCGAATAAAATTAGGAAAACAATACATTTCTTCAGATCCGTAAGGAACTTCCTTAACTTACAAATTCTAAAAACGATTTATTTTGCATTAACCCAATCTATCATTGAGTATGGTATCATTGCATGGGGAGGGGGTACTTCATCAGCTCTAGATCCTGTTGAAAAGGCGCAGAAAACAATTATGAAAATTATTCTCAAACTTCCTCAAACTGCAAACAGTAACTTAATTTTCAACATAATGAGAGTATTTGATGTTCGACAGATCTATGTAAAAACTATCCTCATGCATCTCTTTAAAAACAAACACGTGCTTTACGAAAAAAAAACTAACTTTAGATTTACGCGTAATTCGAACAAAGACATGTTGCAAGTTCCAGCACTTTCTTCCACCTTTGGTCAACGTAGCTTTGGCTACTTTGCCACAAAGATCTTCAACATGCTCCCGGAAAATATTAAAGAGAGTCAAACACGGAAAGAGTTTAAAAAAAATGTTAAAATTTGGATTTATTCAAATGATCGAGCCTACACTGGTGCCCTCACCCAAACGCCTTGTCATTGACAGTTATTGCAGTATGTACGGTGCTAAAACTTACTATATACGTATTGTGTAAATGCAAACAATAATGAAAAGTAACCAAATGCCTTGTCACAGTGAGTTATTATAGTATGTATTGTGTTTAAACTTATTCTATCTGTATCTTCAATATGTAAACAATAATGTAACCTAAAATAATGGATTGCTGTATGGGAACCCATATTAAACATTTACATATTAGCAAACCATAGACAAAATGGAGAAATAATTAACTAAAAATTCTGCCTCAATACAGGTTCGCCTAGTGAGGCAGGTTATGCACAACCTAAAATATAGTATATTATGCCATTTCTATATAACACTCTTACATTCATATATATTTTTTCTTATATTAGAAACTGCAGTATTATTGTAACATTATTCTTTCAACAATTTCATTGTTTCTAACTGACATATAATTATACAACTTACTAATGATATATTATATATATTCTGTAATTTTTTGATGAAATAAATAAATTAAAAAAAAAAAAAAAAAAAACAACAACAATTTTTATTTTTAAGGTACGTACATTCATATATTCTTATATTTATTGTTAATGTTGGCGAATCTTCTACAATAGAAGCTCCGGTTCCATCTACGTCAAACGTGCATAAAATTTGCTACCTGTATCCATCCAAGGCCCGGAGGATGACCAAACACCGTTGCACCAGATGTAGAAAGGCTATTTGTGGTCCACATAATGTTGACATGTGTGGTCACTGTGTAGACTGATATTTTGATATTAATTTGTACTTAATTTGTTCATTATAAACCTTACTTTTGTGCCATGTAATAAGTTCCTATCTTAATTAAATATTTTTGATTTATTTCTAGTGTTTTATTGCGTAGTCCACATAGTCCACACGACGAAAGTCGTGTGGACTATGTGGACTACGACGAAGTTACAATGAAACGATGAAAACAGTTTAGTTATCTAGGGTTAAAAATAATAATTTCTATCACTTTAAATCATTTTAGTAAGCTTAGAATGAGCTAATTTCATTGTATATGCGTTTTTCGTAAAAAAAACTTTGAATAGCTATTTCTCCCGACTTATGTTTTGGTCTGTCTGATAAAAACGAACTAGAGCGACAATTAAGTCATTTTTTTCATCAGACATATCAAAACATCCAAATTGGAAAAGATTTTGTTTTAATACTTGAATTCCTCCTATTTTCATTGTTAGAAGTGGAAAATTTATTGTTGTGATGTTTGGGTAATTAAAACACCTTTTCTGATTTATGATTTCATAAATTTTTTATGTAGCAACAATGCCTTAAATTTTATTGGGTTGCAATGATATAACAACCACCTACGATGGCAAACAATTTGAAATGTCGAGTAAATAATAACTTGCAAAGGTTTTTATATAGGCTTTAACACTGTTACGAAACACGGTCCATCCTATTACGCAATACAAAATTCAAGCGATCCTAATATTAAAAAGCTTCACAAATCCCCCGCAGACCTACCTATACACTGGGAAGCAAGCGGCCGCTTATAGTAGGATGTACACCCCGTTGTTAACTATTGAAATAAACCCTTTTTACCACACTCTGGCTTGTGAAATATGAAACCGTATTTGTGCTGACCTTGGAGAGCTTGAGGAGAACCAAGAAGTCCCCCACTCCTTGCAGACAAAGGATCTCATCGTCTCCGTTACTGAGTTACCCAAGTGCCCCTGGTTCGATACCGGCAGGGCACGTGCCTTCCCTTGAGGGCCCCCGTATTATAACATAGCAACTGGCGCCCTATTATGAGGCCCCTATCCCTCAACTTTATAACATAGCAACACTTCAAAGTCAATAAGTAAAAATGTAGAAAATAAGAATCATAGACAATGAAAGATAAAACGCAATAATTGAATGAAGTTTAAGTAAATGAATTACAAAAGGAAAATATATTAATTAATGCATAAAAATGCGACTGATTCGCTTTTCTGCAATTTCGTGCTCCTGGTAGATGCAATGTTTTTAATGGAAGAAGATTCGAGCGAGACCAAATCTAAAAAAGAATTAAATTTACAAAAGCATATTTACCATCATTGCCTTCTTCGAGGGTCAGGTTCAGCCCCTGCAGTCGTCGCCTATAGCCTTCGCATCGCTCCTCTAGAGCGTCGCATCGCTCCTGTAATGCTTCCAAGCGTTCCTGCAGTAACAGATTGTGCGCTGCAAGTCTCGCCACTTCTTGCTGCATGAACTGGTCGCCACCCGCTCCACCCGATGTCAACATCCTGAAAAACAATACAAGTTTTACTATATAACCTAACTTTAACTCCAATCCAGGGGAATTAAAATACAACATCGACAACTATATCTGACAGTTGACATCGACTAGACAATCTGGTCCATGTGCACAGATGTATTATACAGGTTGTCTGTGGTAAAGTGCACTAACTTAGGGAGGTGATTCTATATGATGGTAGAAGTAAAAAAGATGAATAACTTTTAGAAGAATTTTTGTCCATAATTCATCTTGAAACCTGAAATGCTTGCATTTCGAAAAACTAATTTATCTTTTTAACTTATACAGGGTTTTCCAATAAGAGGTGTTATTTTGATATTCAATCGTAAATGATCAATGGTTTCGTTGCTTGTGTGGCACGTAGCGCCGTCTTGTTGAAATAAAATCCAATTCCGGCCATAAAAAATCATTAATAATCTCTCGATAGCGCAATCCATTTACCGTAACTGTTGCTCCAGCCTCATTTTCGAAAAAGTAAGGTCCAATGACTCCGCCGGACCATACACCGCACCAAACAGTCACACGTTGAGGATAGAGAGGCTTTTCAACAATAACTCTTGGGTTTTTCAAGCCCCAGATGCGACAATTTAGCTTGTTGACGAAGCCACCGAGGTGGAAATGGGCCTCATCACTCAAGATGATTTGCATTTGATTCACTCAAGTGAATTTTAATAATTTCAATGCGCTGTTGAAGCGTGTATCGTTCCATTTTTATTAATGGCGTAGTTTCTACTTGTCAAATGTCAAAAAATGACGGCTTCAAAAGTAACATCTACCGAAATAGCGGGCTATTCAAAATAACACCTCTTATTGGAAAACCCTGTATTATCATGTAGAATCACCTGCCTAAGTTAGTGCACTTTACCCCCACTGTATAGAGTGCTACATCGTTTCGAGTTATATTCTTATTATCTTTCGAAAACAGAGTTTCGATAAGTATTCAGAATATCACGGGTAACGACTATTGGTCAAAAAACATTAAAAAATGCCCAAAATCAGTTTCGTAAAAAGAATAGGTGAGAATGACAAATTTTGAAGTCTACGAAATAGATGAAATGTGTAAGTGTTCCCCATCGTAGGGCGCTTTTTCCTGACATTGTTTTTCGATCGCAATTCGTGCTCGGGACATTGCTAAACTAATGTCGACAGCTAAGTTTATTTTACAGATATTGTTTCATTAAGGGAACACTTGCGCGTTATATCATAAATACTGCAAAAGGCATCAGCAGTGAAAAATAAAATGGCTATAACCATATATCTCCATAGTCCAGGACTAGAATCACCTTCCGAAGTTTCTGCACTTTACCCCTGGACACCTGGTATATTGATAGGTTAAGAAAAAAAATGAATAAGGATGTGATGGCACTGACTTGTGTTGGCGCTCGTTGTCTTCACATAGGCGCTCACACTCGGCCGCCAGCTCTGTGACGGTGTCTCCGTGGCGTTGTCGCTCCACAAGCAATTCCTCTTCAAGTTGCCTGGAACACGAGTAACGAAAATTACAATATTGCACAAAAAAATAAACAAAATGAGGAGGATCAATTATTAACAAACTACCTAAACTAGAAAACGAAAAATACAGTGAAACATATTGGATGATTTTGAATTTTTTGAGATTGGCGTATCGTTGTAATATGCTTATGAAAAATGGTATAACAAAGTCGCCCCACTCCCAAAGGTAATTTTGGTATAACAATGTCGCCCACTCCCAAAGGTAATTTAGGTATAACAAAGTCGCCCCACTCCCATAGGTATTTTTGGTATAACAAAGTTGCCCCACTCCCAAGGGTAATTTAGGTATAACAAAGTCGCCCCACTCCCATAGGTATTTTTGGTATAACAAAGTTGCCCCACTCCCAAGGGTAATTTAGGTATAACAAAGTCGCCCCACTCCCATAGGTATTTTTGGTATAACAAAGTTGCCCCACTCCCAAGGGTAATTTAGGTATAACAAAGTCGCCCCACTCCCATAGGTATTTTTGGCATAACAAAGTCGCCCTACTCCCAAAGGTAATTTTGACTTCTCAAACACATACTTTTTTTTTAACATATATTTTGATAGTTTGTGCAATAAATATGATATAAAATTTTCCCACACAAATTATTTTATAAAAAAGTTGTTTAGTTTCTAACTAGAAGATTGATAAAATCACCCCATTTTACAGTACAGTTCAAGTGCGCGAATAGATCGGCAATCTAAGGGTTCGAGGGTAAAATTTATTCTTTGGTTATATTATACAGAGTGGAAGATACTACCAGTATCGCCCTGGTGTAAGACCACCATTCAGAATTGAAACGTTGCTCCAAATGGCTTTAGCCGTGTTTAGTGACTAGATCTGAATAGCCAGGTACTTCCCCACCTTCCTCTTTCCCTTCCCCACTTACCTTCAGCCTCACAACATTCCCCAATTGGGGATGCCATAGTCTCACTGGCTCCAGACGGGAGCAGTTGGGACTCTTGTGAGGTATTCACTATAAAAAAAATAAAAAAAATTCAGCGAATAGGGCTGAAGAGAAAGGAAAACGTTTCCCTTCAACTTCTTCAGAATACTGATTCTCATAAACAGACATGCGTTGACGCAACTATATGCATCTCCCTTTAGCATACGTTCCCTCATTCCCCCACCCAATATGCTGTCCATTACCTGTCTATCTCGATACCCCACACTGTCGATTCACTCTCCACACTATTGATCTCCCGATCTGACAGTGTGAAGTTCATACCTGAGTGACCTAGCAACAATTGTACCGGTCAGTCTATTAAGGTAACTTGTACAGTGATCAACCCAGTGATCCATCAGTGCCATAATATCGATTCTCAACAAAAAAGTGCAGTGTAAAAATAAGAAAATAAGGTAAGTCAGATTCCTTCTCAAATTCACCGTTCACCGTGCTATTTTTTTTTTTTTTTTAAAGAAAGACAAACATTCCCGGGTTACGAATAACCTGACAATATTTGAAAATCTCCTATTACCATCACAGTAAGCGGATAATGTTGCTTGTGTTGTGGTGGAGGACTTAGCCAGACCAGGAATTGAACACACTGCGCCTAGGTGGGACCCAAACGCGATGCCAACTCGGCCACTGACTGGTCATTATGTCACTTATTCACGAAGTTATATCACTTTTTGATTACAGTCCACCTTATGAATAAAAAATACAAAAAAAGTCCGCAGACAAATATTGCGACTACAACATGGATATGCCAAAACTGAGTTTTTTTTGCAAAGAGAGAAATAAAACAGAAACAATTGGGTACCTCAACACGCTAACCATTCAACATTTCAACAAGTCTATTTTTGAATTAGATTTTTATTATTTTTATGGTAATAAAATATAGAATGATCAGATTATAAATTAAACAACATAATAACAAAAAGGTATCTTTATTATTTAAGTTAAGTAAGTACTTAATCAAATATCCAAAATGCTTTTTTTGAGATAAATTTCACCTTTTAACTTAATTTCATAGTTAAACATTAAATACAGAACTAAAATTGTAAAAATTGCCTTTTTTTGACATTGTGAAGAGAAACGATATATATCAACGATGACAGTCGAATTTATTTACTTATTTTTTTTTTTATATAAGTGAAACAAGTCATTGAACTAACAAAATGACGAGTGGTCAGCAACAGTGGTGGTTCGTGACTTTTCAGTGAGAGTGGAAAGATTGAAGAATACAACTTTTTTTTTTGTTTAGTCAAAATTACGATTTTTTGTACGAAGATTTGTCAGTTTGAGGATGCTGCGCTTCCCTAAACTGAAAGAATCCTAAAAGTCTTTAACCCGTATTGTGCAGCTGACTACATTTACAGTCCATTGAAATTATGATTACTTTGAGGTGCACTGCAGTGTGCAGTGTGTAGAGCTAAGTTTTAGACATTTTGAATGCATTTCAATACTGTCCATGAAAATTCCATTTAAGTAAAAACGGTCATTTTGTAGAAGTATGTCTATTATTTCAAATTTAAATTTAAACATTAAATTTGTGTTTGAGATATTTACAAAATTTTACCCGTCTCATGGTTAATAAAAAAAAATTATTTTGAAAAAAAAAAATATATATATATATATATACAGGGTTTTCCAATAAGAGGTGTTATTTTGAATAGCCCGCTATTTCGGTATATGTTACTTTTGAAGCTGTCATTTTTTGACATTTGACAAGTAGAAACTACGTCATTAATAAAAATGGAACGATACACGCTTCAATAACGCATTGAAATTATTAAAATTCACTTGAGTGAATCAAATGCAAATCATCTTGAGTGATGAGGCCCATTTCCACCTCGGTGGCTTCGTCAACAAGCAAAATTGTCGCATCTGGGGCTCGAAAAACCCAAGAGTTATTGTTGAAAAGCCTCTCTATCCTCAACGTGTGACTGTTTGGTGCGGTTTATGATCCGGCGGAGTCATTGGACCTTACTTTTTCGAAAATGAGGCTGGAGCAACAGTTACGGTGAATGGATTGCGCTATCAAGAGATGATTGATTTTTTATGGCCGGAATTGGATGGTATTAATCTGGACAACGTTTACTTTCAACAAGACGGCGCTACGTGCCACACAAGCAACGAACCATTGATCTTTTACGTTTGAATATCAAAATAACACCTCTTATTGGAAAACCCTGTATATCCAGCTCCATGAAACTTCATCAAATTGAAAATTCAACACACCTTTAAAAAGTGATATAGAGCCATTAAAAGTGATGAAACCAAAACTAGGTTTAATAGTTACCTATGTAACCTATTTTTGTAACAACGATTCGTCATGAACAGAATAAAGGCAGTTATTAAGAAGACTATCAGAGAATCTGGACCAAAATAAAGGTCAATTGTAAATGACAGAAATAGGGTTCGATAAGACAAAATAATGCTTTAAAGGAACTGTGCGCTATTTCTAGAGTAAACATTTAATCAGAATAATGTAACGAGTTCCAATAAGCACAATCATGAGAATCATTGGAATCATTGGAAATTAGAAACCGAACTTTTTGGAACTTGATAAAAAACCATTTTGTACACTAGCTGAAATAAAGATAGGTTTACAAGAAGCAGATTTAAAAAAAAGATAACTATATTCCAGACCGAAATCAGGTTAGCGCCATTAAACATTTTTGAAGAGCAAAAATCGAAGTCCAGGTCAAAAGGCGACTGGTGAAGACTAAAAATACGATTCTACTGAACAACTGGTTTAATCCCTAGTGTGCCAAGAAATCCACTGTGGATTTGCTAGTAGCTCACCGCAATGGGCTCGAGTTTATAGTATTTAAAACCTTAAAAAACTGGTTTAACCAACTGGTTTGCTAAGAAATCCACGGTGGATTTGCTAGTAGCTCAACGGAGTTGGCTCGAGTTTATGGTATTTAGAACCTCTGAAAACTGGTTTGCCAAGAAATCCACCGTGGATTTGCTAGTAGCTCACCGCAATGGGCTCGAGTTTATAGTATTTAAAACCTTAAAAAACTGGTTTAACCAACTGGTTTGCTAAGGGCCGGTTTTATAAACGAAGTACCAAATTTCTGTTACGTAACGAACCGTTTTTCGTTAGCGGACCGCTATCCGTTCGTTATCTTCTTTTGGGTACTATAAACAAATTTGCATTATCAGCGGTCAACGGTTAGATTTGGTCCGAAAGTTTTTTTACTGGCAATGTTTTTGGTAAATAATTGTCTCTGATATTGTTTTCATCTATGGTTATTACTTTAGCTGTCAAAAGCGGTCGTTATTTCGAAAGTTTGGAGCGGTTTGCAGTATTTGTTCACACAATATTAACCCACTTCTACAATATACTTCAAAACTATGTAAATTTATATTCAATAATTATATAATGTAGTGGATTGGTTATGATTATTATGTAGTTTTATGCATCGTACGCATTATCTAACCAAATTATTTTTACATTGTCAATTGATGAGGAATCCATTTCACAAATTCAAATTACGTTATACCTACTATCTTTTAATTAAAATAGTGCACGGTTTCAAATGAGCGAACGCCGGGCAAAAGACAACCAACAATACAACAACTACCTACTGACAGCTGTCAAAAAGCATTTGAGCGCCAACAAAACGGGTCGTTACCCATTTAACTCACCAAAATCAGTGGGTTATGCATAAATCGAAATTTAACCAATCGTTGACCTGGCGAACGTTTATAAAACGGCAAAATCAGGTGGTAGACCAAATATTAGTTAAAAATGGTATTAAGCGTAACGAACGGATGGTTATAAAACCGGCCCTAAGAAATCCACGGTGGATTTGCTAGTAGCTCACCGCAATTGGCTCGAGTTTATGATATTTAGAACTTTAGAAAACTGGTTTCCCAAGAAATCCACCGTGGATTTGCTAGTAGCTCACCGCAATTGGCTCGAGTTTATAGTATTTTTCATTGTCTTTTTGATGAGATACCCGGTTACCATTTCCAGCTACAACAACATCATTAATGTTGTATTTGTCACTTACCACTCTAGCTCACTGAAAATTCGCAGACCGCCACTGGCCAGTAAGTATCTCAAAAAAAAAAAACCCTACTTCCATGTGCACGAGTCTAGCAGGCACTAAGTTGAAACATGACAGTTATTCTCTCGATAGAAGCATTCTAAAGAGACAGGTAGATTTATATTTGGTGCACGTCGTTTTGACGAACGTTACCTATCTAGGGTTAATCAAATTTGGGAGAGGAAAGGAACAAAGTGGGTACTTACTTGGTGATCCGTTTCTGTGCCTCGAACGCTTGCACCAACTCTCCATCTTCATTGATAACATCCACGTCAGACCCATAGTTGGAGGTGGCGAGTGATTTCAAGTTCACAGTCTGCAAAATACACACGGGGTTAGAAACAGACCAAATTAGAAATTTCATTTTATTTGGACCGATAGAGTCAGATAAAATTGGAAACCTAGTTAGGTGGAAAATAAGTTTCCTTTATTGCCTATTGTCTTAATAGAACATTTAGCGAAGCAATTATTTTTAATCTTTAATTCTCCTCACGGTAATCTTTATGGATTACTTGTCAAACTTGTCGCACTTGTCACCGGAAGGAACTTTTTAAGATCAAGATCTGATCCAATTTAAACTTTCTTGTAATACTTTATTGTATTGATCAAACGATAACAAAAATAAAGCAGACTCTACATTCTCAAAATCGTAATTATAAAGCAGAAATCTTTTAGTTTTTCCGAGTCACTAAAAACTCTCAACGGAGAGCTCTACCATCACGAAACTTGCACAAATTTTTCTGTCTAGATTTTGCAGTTCAACGCAAGTATTTTTAGCTCGCCATATCATTTCCAACGTGAGCTATGAAGCTTTGAAAATTTCAAATAACTGTCAAAAAAATCAACACGTAAAAAACACAGATTTTCTTCAATAATATATTTATTTTTATTAATAGATGTATCAAAACTATTTTTTTTAACCTTCCTCTCCGGGGAATGGAGTCACCAACGCTAACACCTAATCCAAATTCTAATTATATAGTACCGACATTTATTTTGTACATTGACTGGTGTAAATTTTTATTTACCAAATACAATGTCATGGAATTTCAGAAAACTGCATGTATGCACGCGTGTGTGCGCATGAGTGCCACCAAAAGTAGATAGAATGCATTTTCATCGACAATGAGTCTATCGGCTGAGTTTCAGCTCGATCGGATGTCGGGAAGTGGGTTCATTTTCACTTCCAAGATTCCGCTTC
The DNA here is from genome assembly GCA_026573805.1 of Hesperophylax magnus. NCBI lineage: Eukaryota > Metazoa > Arthropoda > Insecta > Trichoptera > Limnephilidae > Hesperophylax > Hesperophylax magnus. Next base: position 725,940 of record JAIUSX010000184.1, on the reverse strand, counting down.
ATTCATTCCTTCAATCAATCCAGAAAAATCGAATTTCAAATAGATATAATTAAAAAAAATAAGACAAGATAAATAAAATATTTTGGGAAAAAAAAAAAAAAAAAAACTATTCGTTTGTTTCATATTTTTCAATCCAAATCTCAGGCGAAACCGGGTAGTAAAGCGTAAGTATTTTTAATAAATCTTTCTTCCATTCATCCTACTGGTTACAGTGTTGACATAAGACCAATTTAAAAACTACTTACATCTTCATTTTTGGTATTATTACCACTGGTGTAGTAAGTCCTCCACCTACCTAACATTTTAACATTTCACACACGCTAGTACACTACCGTATTATTATTGTTATTACACACCAATATATGTACAGCCACTATAAAACGCACACTACATATTGCAAAAACTAACTATACAATATTTAAAATAAATAAAGTGATGAAAAATTACAATAAATGTGAATATTTTCTAATTTTAACACTTTCCCGACCCAAGACCCAAATTTAAAGTAACGAGGTCGTCTCCTACAACGAATTTGCATGATATTATTACAAATGTATAATATTAATTAGAGCATGGTGAGGATAGCACTTTTAGAATTTTTGGAAAATACCAAATAGTACCGAAGAATTATAATTATGTATTACTTCCAAAACATTGATTTTTGCGGCTGGCCAAAAAGCGTGTGACGTCGTGGGACATGCGCGGCAGTGATTTCACGGCACATTACTGCATATATTACGGCAATCACTTTTTAATCATTCAACATTTTTGGGGATATCGAAAAAATAATTTTACTCTCATTAATAAATCTTTAAATAAATTGTCGACTTGCAAAACGCGCTCATTACATTCACAAGAAGTGCTCAAAGTAAATTTGATAAATAAATAAAATAATTTTATTTTTGGAATAACTTAATGAGTAAAACGTCAAATTGTATTATTAAACATAATATTTTCAAAATTCCAACTTCTTTTTCCCATATTAAAATATTTTTCCATAGAAGAATATTTATTTTTCCATACAAACAATTCAACATTTTTACCTAAAAACTACATTAAAACGTAGGATTTCAAATTTATTTTTTTCTTTTCTACTTCTAAAATCTTGTAGAATAACCCCCCGAAGTTAGTGCACTTTACCCCCGGATACCCTGTACTATTTTTATACTCAAAGTGTTTGTTCCAAACTGACATCATCAGATTGCCGAAAAATTCCAAAGCGGATTTTGCAAGTCGACGACCCAAATATGGTGTTTTTATGGTAAAATGTTAAGATTATAACACCTAAAAAGTTGAAATTAGCAATTGATTGAAATGTTAATGTTATTTTGAACATAACAGATTGCAAGTTATTGGGTATGAAAGAGTTAAGCTTTATCTGCAGGGAATTTAAAAGATAAGATATTTAAAAATAATAATAGTCAGATTAAATCGATTATAGATAAACAGATTAAAAATAACAAAAGAGAATAAGATTAAAAAAATTAATATGAAAAATAACAATTGAATGAGAAGAAAACATGAATTAATATGGCGAAATAATTTCATTAAACCAATATTTATTGTAATTTAAAATTAAACAATAACTTTGTAAACATCACTTATGGTGATTCCTATAAGTGATGTTTACAAAGTTATTGTTTCATTTTAAATTATAATGTCACATCACAAAGTAACCGCTTCATATGAAGAAATAATATTTATTGTCATGGATTAAGGTGAACGGTTGCGCGGCCTTTTTCATATAAAACTAAAATTTGGCTTTGCATTTATTTGGGTTTCAAACTATAAAAGATGCGCAATTAAAGAAATCAATTTTAGAAGCAAGTTTAGCAATTATTTGTGATTTAATGCCAATTACAATAAAAATAATCAAAGATTTTGGAGAAAAATAGCATTTTATCCGTTACTTACAGCAAATGAAGATGTTGAATGAAAATCACATTAAATAAGTCGGATGAACATAGCCAAGAAGAGATAGTATAAACATAGTGTGGGAGATGTTGGATGAACATAGCACTATATCTGGTGACTATGGGGAATGAAGATATTGAATGAAAACAACATTGATTTGTTGGATAAACATAGAAGATGTCATATGTACATATTATTAGCAAAGCATTGTTTCTACTGGATACTGGTAATGGAAACGTTGGACGAATAGAGCACTTTATCTGATGACTATGAGGAATGAAGATATTGAATGAAAACAACATTGATTTGTTGGATAAACATAGCATAGAAGATGTCATATGTTCATGTTATTATCAAAGCATTGTTTCTATTGGATACTGGGAATGGAAATGTTGGATGAATATAGCACTATATCTGATGACTATGGGGAATGAAGATATTGAATGAAAAAAACATTGATTTGTTGGATAAACATAGCATAGAAGATATCACGTATACATATTATTATCAAAACATCGTTTCTATTGGATACTGGGAATGGAAATGTTGGATGAATATAGCGCTTTATCTGATGACTATGGGGAATGAAGATGTTAAATGAAAACAACATCGATTTGTTGGATAAACATAGCATAGAACATGTCATATGTACATATTTTTAGCAAAGCATTGTTTCTATTGGATACTGGGAATGGAAATGTTTGATGAATATTGCACTATATCTGATGAATGGGGAATGAAGACATTGAATGAAAACAACATTGATTTGCTGGATAAACATAGCATAGAAGCTGTTATATTATTATTATCAAAGCATTGTTTCTATTGGATACTGGGAATGGAAATGTAGGATGAACATAGCTTGGAAGATGAAGAATAAACAATGAATTTGTTGGATGAACATAGCACAGGAGTTTTGTATGAACATAACGTTGATAGAGGGAGTGAAGATGTTGAATTAAAACAACATTAAATTTGTTGGACGAACATAGCATAGGAGATATTGTATGAACATATTATTTCTATTGAATGCGGGGAATGAAAACTAAATTGAATTTGTTGTATGAACATAGAAAAGGTACCAGACGTGAGTTATTACACACAACAACAAACTACAGAAGAATTTGTAGGATAGAAGTTGGATGGAAGTATGAATATTTAATGTTGTACATTTGACTAGAGCAAGCAGTCAATATAGAGTACTTACAACATCTTTGAGTGCTTGGAACCAAGGTTTCTGTCAGCATAGGACATAATAATTTATTATCATCGGTTAGGTATTCATAAAATAATGCAAATGATTGATAGATTTGAAGAGACCAAAGATATCAGAAAACAGAAGCAAGCTATCCAGGGCGTTACTTGAATATAATTTAGTAACAAATAATGCAGTTACAAAATTAAATAAGCGCAAGAAGCTCAGATGTAACATTAATGGCCGCTTTTGCCAGTCAAACTGTGAGTTAAAATACAGCAATACATAATTTCAGAGTTAAATAATTGTATTTTAATAAAGTTAGGAAATCTTTTTTACATAAATAATTATTAACCTCTGTATTTAATGTTGACCTGTCAGTGACATTTTTTTCTGCAGAAAAAAATCATAACTTTATAACAATTTTTTTTATTTATTTACGAAAGTGTAATTAAAAAGTTGGGTTGACTTATGTCTCTAGTAAACAGTAATTAAGTATACGTTCATGAACAATTTGATGTCTTATTAGATAGGCATGAATGGTGAAATGATTAATCCTGAGTAGGTTTACGCTAAGGCCAAATTCTTACAAACTTAGCCTTTGCTCACATGTGATTAGTGCAAGCAACCATAAGTGTAAGTGGGCCTAAGCAGCTTGTGCTATGAATATAAGATAGGGTTAGGTTCGCGCTTAAAAAAAAAAAAATCATAAGTTAGGAATAACCTAAAAATGTTCAAATGATTTCTACTTTAACTTTTAAAAGATATCAAATGTAGCTTGTGCTTTAGTGGCGCAATTAGCTTGCAGGGAATTGAATTTAACCTTTGAAATGCTGGCCTTTTCAAAGCAATGTTTCCTATTGATCATAAACATCATTTTGATCATAGCAAGGGCTGAAGTCAAAGAATGTTATCTACAAAAACATACAAATAATTTTAGGTCTTAAAGTCAAAAAACGTTAACTACAAAAAAACATGCCAATTTCAATTATGGGTATATTTTTTCGCAGATAACGTTGTTTGATTTTAAACCCTCAAATCATTGGTACGTTTTTTTGTATGTGATGTCGCAGTAACATTGCAAGATTAGTAAAATTACAGCACTATATCTGATGAAAGGGGAATGAAGATATTGAATGAAAACAACATTGATTTGTTGGATAAACATAGCATAGAAGATGTCATATGTACATGTTATTATCAAAGCATTGTTTCTATTGGATACTGGGAATGGAAATGTTGGATGAACATAGCTTATATTGGAATGTTTTTTTGTATATGATGCCGCAGTATTATTGCAAGATTAGTAAAATTATAATTTTACTAGAAATATTATAACCGTTCGTATTATTATTCAAACTTGAAATTCACAATTTTGTTGGTTCATTTTGACACAATTATAATTTTACTAGGCTGCGTTACAAAAGATCGTAAGATGCAATGATTTGTTGCAATTTCACTGGTATTTCGTTTTGATACTTAGTTAAATTGTAATTTTACTGATTGTGGTTAGGTTAGTTAGATGTATCATGGCATCTTACAATCTCTCTGATGCATTCTAGTAAAATTGTTATCGTGCCAAAATTTACCAGGAAGATTGTGAATTTCAATTTTTTTTTTTTTTTTTACAGTAATACCGCACAAGGGTCCCAACTGCTCCCGCCTGGAGCCAGTGAGACTATGGCATCCCCAATTGGGGTATGTTGTGAGGCTGAGGGTATTGGGGAGGGGAGGGAGATGGGGAAGAGGAAGGTGGGGAAGTACCTGGCTATTCAGATCTGGTCACCAAACACGGCTAAAGCCATTTCAAGCAACGTTTCAATTCTGAATGGTGGTCTTACACCAGGGCGATACTGAGAGTATCTTCCACTCTGGAACGTGCCGCAAATATACTATATATTATTTTAAATTAATTAATTGTGAAATAACACAAATTAATCAAAATAAAATTTATTTGCGCACGCCGGGTTCGAACCCGCGACCTTCGGATCTGTAGTCAAAAGCGTATACCACTAGACCACGCCGGCCTTGTTGAATTACAATAATACAAAAAAATGTAATACTTCTAGTAAAATTATAATCTTGCAATATTATTCGACACACAAAATTTATTTTATTTTAGGGCCTAGAATTATTTATATATATTTAGTCGATAACGTTGTTTGTCTTTAAGCCCACTTTATGTGATATTCGCGTGCGGAGATAGTCGCCGATGTATGCGAAAGTCGAGTAGATAAGGTTCATTCTGCAAGTATGGACAGATTCCTTTTCCCAACTGATGTTGATTGTACAAGTATTGTCACTGACCTGATTGGCGAGGACGCTCCTGAGCTGAATGCATTCCTCCCTCCTTCTTTCCAACTCTTCCTGGAGTGCGGAGAATTGTTCTGAAAAACAAAATGGCACTTAGTACCCAGAATTATATAATAAATGTACATAACGTGCATAATATTATATTATTTCAATTTTTGCTGAGCACCTCCTTAGATTCATGGTCTGGAGCCCAAAATGCCTGAAAAAACTCTTGACAAACAATCTTTGGAGAAAAGACGTCAGGTAGGAATGGTGTCCTTATTCTAACGGTATTTCAATGGAAGATGTTGTAAGAAACGTTGATCCCTTCCGCACTAGCGCTCAGTCGGCAAACACGCCAAACCCGTGCCATCATTTGCACATGGTTGACATAGTCATATGATAATGGAATGTTTCTACGACTCTTGTGTTTAACATCTCGGCTGTGGGATGATTTGACAGCTTCTGTGTTTCCTGCCTCCTACATAATGGGTCTCTTCAAGACCCAGGTTCACTCCTACCTTTCCTCAAAAAGACCCTCCACATAGCATCCCCAAAGATGACTTAAACCCTGGGAGAAATTATTTCCTCCTATGTGGAATCTCTCTTTCCTCAAGTGACAAAAGAACCCTTTAAATTACCATCTAGGAATCTTTAATTGAACTTACCTGCAAGTTCCCTTGAGCTGACATCTCCGTCTCGCGCCACGCTATTCCGCAGTCGCGTGAGGTCTGCCAAAAGCCGCGTGTTCTCGATCTCCAGCTCGGTGATGCGGTGCTGGTCCTCTGCAGTGCCTGGGACGGTGCTAGCCTTGAGCGCCCCTGCACCTTCTAGGCCAGCGATGCGCGCGCGTAGCTTATCGCGCTCCTCAGTCACGCGTTGGGTGCGCGCCTGCAGGCGAAGGACTAGGCCTGCGTCCTCCTGGGAAATGTTCAGCGTAAAATTTTTTTGAAATTAACTTTTAATTATATCGATATCACAGATACAATTAATCCGAGCTAGTGAAGAAATAAATATATGATATTATATATTTATATAAATAATTTATAATGTACAGAATCAACCAACACACTTAGAGTTAATTTATTATCTTTGTCTAATGAACTAGCTGACGCGTACCCGGCGTTGCTCTACTTTTCTCTACTTTCTATAAATATAATATGCATGTATTATATACATAAACTCTATCAAAATCCATTACGTAGTTTAGAAGAACTAAGCGCACAAATAGATAGACGAGGATAGCAATTTTATTTTAGTATAATAGAGAAGACAAACAATCCCAGGTTACGAATAACCTGACAATATTTGAATTCCTTCTACTACCAACATCTTAATATAATTAAGTGGGTGCATGTTGCTTGTGCAATGATGGAGGGCTTAGCTAGCAGAGGAACTGAATTCAGGACGCCTGCATTTCTGCCAGAAACTCACAGCATTTGTCAACTCAGCTACCAAGCGGTTAGGTATACTATTATCCAGAACATTTTATAAACCTAACCTAATATTTAGCAAAATGAATTAATAATATAATAACTGTACTGGACATCTACGCCAGTGACATCGACTGTAAATGCCGGTTTCCTCTCGGGGGTACCTTGGGTAAGGATTTGCAAAGAAACACAACTTGCGAATGTCGTTGGACAACTGACTGGTTGTGCCAGTTGTTTGCATGTTTATTGAGTTCAAATACAACTGTTTCAATTCAAGTGTTAATGTAATTCTTATCTCTAAACAGGATGCATGAGAGCATTAAGGAACCAAGAAAAATAACCAAATTTTAATTACTACGGTTAAATCCCGCGTCGTTAAATGTGTGATAACAGTAAATATTCCTTTCCTTAATTATTTTAATAGTTATTTATGTACATCCACCTGCTGTCTGGTACAATAACAATGTATCATAGTTACAGAGTTTTTAACCTTCTGTCCGCAATTGTAACAATAATTGATACAGCAAGAAATCAGCATTGATACCGGTTGTATTAACTCTTGATACGACAACTTTGGTTGTAGTCGCCTTACTGTGATTGTGGGGCAGAGAATATTCTAAACCATAATTTATCTAAGTGCCCTATCAATAATCAATTTCAAAACTTTATGGAAGAATTAGTAAAACTTAAAATTGAACTTCCTTCCAGTATTCCCTGCCATCTAAGTCTCAACATTCCTCAAAGTAACCTTTTTATATGCAAAATTTATTTATAAAAATAGCATTAAAATTTTACAATCATTGGGGAGTTAAAATGACATTATATACCCTTTTATTTATATCAATTTTTTCGAGCAGTTTTATTGCTACGGGTTTCTATTTTTAAGTACACTCTACAATTTCGAGATTAATATAACCTACCAGCTCCGTATGGTTTATGTTGACGCAACTATTAATCTTCCTTTAACATTGTCCTCGCATTTTCCCATCCCATTTTTACCTACAAATTACCCGACTTCATTATCTGACTTTACCCAAGTGTTTGTGTGACATTTTACAACAATAAAAGTGACTGTCAAATCAGTGTTTTGATGGAGCCTGTTTGAAAAACATCTATTTGTTATCAGTGCTGTTATTAATATCAACTCAGGGTAGAAGGCCTGTGCAGTGAACATAAACGGTTCCCTCAGTGTGTTTCGTATCTAACCTGGATGTTATGGAAGCTTGTGCGTGAAATAAATTATATCTCCTGTGAGTGAAACCAACCATCAACATCTTTGAAGAACATCAAAGGGGTAAGTTGGATTCCTTCCTTACTCCATGTTCACCATCTCCAACCACAGTTGTGTCAATTTCCAAGTTCACAGTTAATATTTTACAGTCCACTCTTGAGTCGCCTATTGCGATCACAGTTTACGTTAGTCATTCTTCTAGAATCTTCTCATTCCAGCTTACTCTTGTTTACAGTATTTGTTAAAAAGAATTTTGTATCTTCCACCGTAGTTGTTTCCACTACTATTTTTCCTCCCTCATGTAATCCGGTCATCTTCAAGACCCACATTAATAAATTCCTTCCTATAGCCCCTACCTTAGCCCGTCTCACAACACTGCGAAACCGAGTGCCAAAATAGTTACCCTGTCTTTAGATTGTAAAAAAAAAACATAAAAAATGTTATAAATTTTAAGAAACATCTTTAAAAACTCTGAATGTGTAAAAAAATAAAATATATATTAACATTTAAAAAACTTTGGTATTCTGACTTAAAAAATTTAACTGCTCGTTGAAGTAATCCTAAAAGTATCATGATGTTGACCTGATAAAATAATAATTTTGCTCTAAAAGTGAGGCCATGTTTTGTGATAATAATTTGGGTCCGAGTTAATACACTTTTGCGTTTAACAGCAATCGAACCTGCAACCTTCACATTCAAAGAAACTATGCTACAGAGAAATGCCGCATTTAATTGTAAAGTGAGTGCAATAAACTTTTTATTAGTTTGATGTGTAATGAAACCATCAAGACATTTTCACGTTAATATCCGCATCCAATGTTGATAAAAATCATTAATTATAATAAATGTTGATTCTAGTTCTCCAACCTTGGATGGTACATGGATCTCCTGTGCTTTGGACCACTCGATGTTGTCCAGCGTCGATCGGGTCGCTCCAGACTGTACAGAGCGCACTGAACCATAGCCGTTATCCTGTGGGCAAACATAAAACATATTATGCATTACTACTTCAAAATTATACATTTTAAAACCAAGACTCGCATAAATATCATTAGAAAACCAATTGGAACTAGCCAGCTTTGAGTACCTTATACAAGATGCACTACAAATGTTACATACAAAAATGTAAAATGTCTCGCCAACTCATAAAATATATTTGTCCCAACTCTTTTTGTTTGTATTACTATAAAGGGTTTCATATTAATACAAATATTTTGTATTACTATAAATGTTTCGAGATTTATTTATTTAGAATTACATTGTGAGGTGATGTGACATTTTTGTATTTATATTTCAAAATGTATTCATTTAGTATTTTAATAATAATAATAATTTTAATTTAGTATTTTGGCTGTACAGGATTTTAGCGCTTTATGGCTCACTCTTCAGACCTCATTTCAGTATTTGAGTACCTTGTACAAACTCAGTCTGAAGTTGTGTCCTACCCAACACTAGTCAACTAGCTGGGGTTACGATGCCAACACCCTTCGAATGGCTACGATTGCTTTGGTTTACTCAGTAGCTGAATAATGTGCTCCAGATTTGGTTAGACATGCACACACACACAGGAGTTCGACGTGTAACTATAGAGAAACACTTCCCTCCAGTCCACTACAGTATTGCACTGCTCCCTGTCATCTCGAATATTGCACCATGGGACGAGAAATAGCAACCTTCAGGGAATACAAAAAGCATTGAATACTAAAATTCCACTTCCAAGATAACCTTGCAAAGCCTTCCTTCCAGCCATCTTACTTCCAGGAGACCCTTTTGGACTGGCGAAACTCTGTTTCTATCACGACACTCTGTTGAAGAGTCGTGGCGAACTCAGTGGCAGAATTCGGACGTGATAAACTGCTAAACCGCCAGGGTTATATCTAGATCGAAAGACTCGGACCTCACTAAACCGTATCCAGTGCAGTCACAGCTGCTGTGCATATTTGATGCATATATGTACTATGTTTAAAGGACTGAATTGTATGAATGTGGACATGTTCAAATAACAGAACACATTGTAGAAGAATGTCCCCTTCATCAGTTCTCCTATGGCACATCTTAGCTGCTGAACCAAGTGACTCCCGATGCCGTCGACTGGCTCAATCATTTCAGCAAATTACTTTGATCTCCACCAGGTAGAGATAGGTAACCATACGAAGAAGAATATTTATAAATTCGAAAGGATGGAAAAGACCTTTTGGTGTCCCGTCTATCTAACCACCACGGTGTTTCCCCTCAACGGCAGAGAGAATGAACTGTTGCACTACTCTGTCTTGACACGCATTTCTTGCTTCATTCGCATTTATACCCGACTCAAATATTTGATTCACTTGGTCGTGCCAAGTCTTCCTCATTCACTTTCGTGTCGTATGTTCTTGCGGAACTGCGGTTTTCGTTTATCCATTTTACATTTCGAAACCATCCAAGTATCGCTTCCTTAACCCCTATGAGACGTGCCAAATTTTGTAAATATATCAAACCCAAATTTAATATTGAAAATTTAATTAGAAATAATAGACACACTTCCACAAATTAACTTTTTTACTTTGGAATTTTCATGGATAATAACGAAATGCCTTAAAAACGTCTAAAACCTACACACTGCAGTACACCTCGAGGTAGTCATAATTACACTGGACTGCAAATGTAGCCAGCCGCACAATAGGGGTTAACATATACTTTCACTGCGCTGTCTTTCCGATCTCCGAATTTGTAACACGGTAAAAAATGGTTTTACCTCAAATACGCTTCATTCCATAACATTTTTCTAACATTCAGCCTACTTTCATCCTTCAAGGATGATATCGAAATTCCAATGTGAACTGCTAACCTCCCTTCTTCTTTGAAGTGTCCTTTATTTCATGTGTATTTCTAGGATAACTGTAAACACCGATTGATTCCATATTTAGACTGAGATGCCTCAATAAACTAAGAATTAATATAATAAACGGAATAGACCTGCAAATCAATTGCTTACCTCCTCTTGTTGAGATGCTGAGCTTGCGTTGGAGAGAGAGCGCTGATGTGACTTCTGTCCAGATTGCTTGCTGTAAAAAATAACATAGATAATAACATTGTTTGCGAAACAAGCGCAAAAAGTACCATTGCAAACGAATATCTGTTAAGAGCCTGCATATCCATGTGGTAATCTGATATGGATACATTTTTTTCGTGGGTTTTTTTACCTTCGGCACACTATGAAGGTTATTAGGTTGAGAGAGCTCGGTATTTCAAAGGTTAAAAATACACATAATATCGTTGCAGTTCTGATTCAACCTCATATCTATAGAAACGTTTCAAAGAAGTAGTTTAGTATTGTGCTTACGCCTGTATCTCCTCGAGTCGTGCGGTGAGTCTGTATTGGTCTGTCAGCAGCTTCTGGTAGGCGGTCTTCTCCTGGTCAAGCTCCGAGAGCAGCTCCCTCTTTTCCAGCTCGAACTGCGATCGCAACTTCTGCTCCGAATCTGGAAACAATATTTACTCAGAATAAGTTAAATTGAAAGTAAATTGGAATGAAAATACAACAGGCCACTTGCATAACTTCAAAAAAAAATTCGATTTGGGCAAAAATTCAATGACATTCTGTATCATTTTTTTAATCTTATTTTTGAATCCATGGCGATTTTTGAAAATTTAAATCTCCGAAATCCAACCACTTCTTATAAACCAGAAAGACCAGACATCATTTTTGATGGATGTGAAAAAAAAATTCCAAAAAATCAGATCCAAATAACTAAGCTGCTAAGTCATAATTACAGTTCCTTTGTGCAAAAATACTTCTGCCATAATAAAAAGATTTTCGTAGTGCCGAGAAATGAAGCTGTCAAAAATGCAAAACATCAAAGTGAAAAGTGAACGGAAATCTTAGTGTTGTTATATTTTTAAAAAATCAGTTAAATTTTATAAAAATAAATACAAGAAAATCAGAGACCGGACATTTTCCTGTAAAGACGTCACAATCCCAAAAAACAGATTTATTTATTTAATTATTAAAAAAAACTGAAAATTTCTAATTTTTTTAGTAAAATTTCCGAAATCTTAGTAGAAATATCTATCCACAACTATTCATTCTAAAAGTCAATATAAAATGCATGCAAGTGGCCTATTATATTGAAGATGAAATTAAAAAGAAAATAAATTTTAATTTAAATTATATTGAAATTAAATAGATGTCACAGTATGAAAAATTTTCTACCATAAACAGTTTACCTTTATGAGTGGTGACCGTATCCTGAGTTAGTCTAGCCATCTCCCTCTCCGCCTCCGCCTTCTCCAACTCCCACTTGCTCCTGTGCTCCGCATACTCCCTGGACATCTTCTGCTTCTCCTCCACCAGTTCAATGTTGTTGCCTCTCTCTAGCGTCAGTTGCTCATCCATGGCCAGTATGCGGTTGTCCCTCTCTCGCACAGTGGCTTTAAGCTCTTTGACGAGAGCTTCTAGGGATTTTAACGGCTCCAGTTTTGTCCTAAAGAAGAAAACAGAACAATGTCATCATTTGTACTCAGGTGAGTAATTTTTGAAATCTTTAAACTTTCATTGAACACGCTTCCAAACCTACAAAAAAATACAATTCCAAAGAATTGCGATAAACTCCTTGAGAAATCTAAATCAAGAGACTGTAAATTTTTGACTCTCGTGATTTTTCAGTGTTAACCTATAGGAGAGTACGGATGTACAGTGTACGTTCATAAAAAATATATGTAAAGGCATACGGACGTACACCGTATGGCGGTGTTTGTAGAAATCCTTCTATTAATAATAAATAATATGTAATATAAAATATTCTTTATTATTATCAGATTAATTCGTTTATTTCAATATTATCTACGTATTTTTTTAAGAAAGTTTAAATTTCGTAATATATACTATGAATGAAATAAAAAAATGTGATATTTTGAGGCCAAAAAAACGTCCTCATTTTCTTCCCTTAAAAACTCACTCTGTCAGAGGTTAACCATCGAATAAGAATATATTTAAACCTTCATGCGGCCCGCCATGTTGGTCAGTTTCAAGCTAACATAATGCTTTCACCTTTATTCACAAGATGGCGTCCGTTTCCAATGAACATAATCATACATTTTATAATAGTTGTCAATGTCAACAGTTAGAATTATTTTTTTCATGGCGGGACGATTCCGTGTATGTTTATTTTACACAAATACTATTCAGAGATGTGCATTATTTCAAATAAATCCATTTTAAATGCTTTTCTAAAAACCATTTTAAATGCTTTTCTCAATGCATTTTCCATTTTAAATGCTTTTTTGCAACATTCTTCCTACTATCTCCACTCATCTTTTTTTCATAAGCCCCAAATATCAGTCGGTCCTCAACCTCGCTATGAGAGATAATTTACATTTGTCAAGTTGCTCCCTGGTAGGAGCCCTGGCAATTGAGTGATACCATTACAAAAAATACTGATTCAAATACTGAAAATGGCCATGATGCTGTAATATTAAATGTTAGATAGCAGTTTCTATGTTTTTACGTTGGCAACATTAGTCCCGCGCAAAATTTTTGTGGTTTCATAATCTGTAGTCGTGGTGTTTTTGGATTTACTATCATGTAATATGTTTGTTCTACATTGATGTCCATTATTAAATGACAAAATTGTTTAAAAATTCTATAATTATTTTGATTGTTTGACCTGAGAAACCATTTTGCATTTTCAATGCATTTTGAAAATAAGTATTTTGCATTTTGCATTTGAAATGCTTTTCTAAAAACCATTTTGCATTTTGCATTTTCAAATGGAAAAGTTTTGACCCATTTCCATTTTGCATTTCAAATGGTTTTGGGTACCCATTTTGCACATCTCTGATACTATTACATACTGAATATCAATGTGTTCGTTATTGAATTCTTTGTTTAATTAAAGTTATTTTAGAATTATATTTTAGAAGTTCTAGAATTAAAAATAAAGTGCTAAAGCGTAGTTTGCAGCTATCAAAGAATTTCTGTTTTCGGACGGGTGTGTGTTTTATTTTTATAATCATAGTTGTAATGTCGTAATGTGTGTGGTTTTTAATATTGATTCAGTTAGAGTGATTCATAACAAAGAAACAAATATAATTTTTATTATTCTAGGATTGTATTAAGTCTGATTAAAAACGATTGAAAATATGATATGTCAAACAATTTTCTTTTCTTTTAACAAATGACAAAGTTAAAAGCAAAGAAAACAGAGGATCATATGTTATAAATTGAGACTGAATAATATCTCAAATCAATCAATAACTGAATGTTATCAATTTTCGATTTTTCATCACAATTTTACTTATTCTTTATATTTCCTTTCTTTTTTTATGTATTCATACTTTACTTTACTTTTATAAAAGAAAGACAAACAATCCCGGGGTTACGATTAACCTGACAATATTTGAATTCAACCACTACCAATATTATAAGCGGAAAATGTTGCTTGCGCAATGATGGAGGACTGTTCCAGCAGAGTTATTGAACCCGCAATGTCTGGGTGGGAAGCCGACGCATTTGCAACTCAGCTACTAATCGGTATGCAGTGTAATATGTTGCATAAATTATACCATTTTTACCGTTAGTCTAAGGACGGGTTGTTTTGGAGAATTTGAACAATTCATCAAATTTCGGGTTCTTTGAAAGTCCTATTCGAGTTCTGTTATCATATCATTATAGGCTAGTTACCTGATAGAACTGAAATAATAACAAAACTTGAAAAAATCTTTCACAGAACTTGAAAATTAACTTTGAAATTTGAAGAATTGCTCAAATTCTCCGAAACAACCCGTCCTTAGTGAATAAAAAGAGTAGTCGTCCGGAATGTCACTGGCCACAGCTGTCAATGCAGTGCAGGACCTAAGGGTGTGGAGGAGCCAGGTTTATTCAAATATAGAGAGATAGAATTCTGTTACCTGAGGTCTTCCACATCTTTCTGCAAGTGTACGATTTGCTTGTTGTCCTGTTGAAGGTCGCCCAGTCGCTGCTGCAGAGAGATGATCTTGTTCTCCAACCCCTTGTTGAGCTGTTTCACATGCTCCACGCTGCGGGCTTCCGCCTTCAGCTTTCTGAATTTGCGGCGTGCCAGGAATCGCCTCACCTGACAAAAAAATGTGGGATTAAATTGAGAAAACAAAATAGAAAATCTGTATTTATGATGTAGCAAACTCTCAAAACGTAAGCTCTAGTGTCATTAAAAATAAATTAAGATGCCATATTGTTTATTAAGTATTGCTAGGTAGTAACTACTAGTTGTTTATAAAAATAAAATAAAAGCAGTCCCATGGCAGACCCTTGGAGGACACCAAAAATCGTTGTGAAAAGCATACAGTGCAATTATTTACTGTTATCAAGATTAATTTGTTGAATTCCATTTAATAATCCATCTGAAGGCATTATCAAACTGTTTGACAATGTCTTTAGAAAGCAGCTAGAAGCTGTCACGCATAATAATAATTTCACAGCAGAACTTGTTTATAAATAAACTGATTTTTATAAATTGAATAATAACATTATTGAATATATAAAAGAAAATTTTTGACATGTGTTATCATCAGTGCATTTATTGCTGCTTGTCAATCAAGTAAGAGAGAGAAAAAGACTCACGGCGGCTTGGCAAATGATGACCTGCTTCCTCATCTTAGCGTAGCGGCGGCGAGCTAGCCAGCCACGAACCGTCTTCTGAATGATGATGGCCTAAAAGAAAGATATTGTTGGATTAGTAATGCAGTTCTTTTTAGAAACAATTTTGTAAAATATTACATGGCATCAATATAGGGTTTTGGTAGTTGAAACAATACAAGAAGAGTAACTAAAGACGGGTCTCTGTTTGTTTAAGGCGCCAAGGAGCCAAGGTGATGATAATCCTTAACACAGCACCCTTGAGATTTTTTTTTAGCACCCGTCGCCCTTTTGTTTGTTTCAAAACATCAGACACAAACAAGAACATTGGGTCAGGGTCAAAACATATTTGTTTTCCATGGAAAATAAAAACATTGCAGCCCTACCCCTCTCTCTTTCCATCGCCTTGCACCACAGTGGGAGGGATGGATACCCACCTACATATCTTTTACCTTCCTCTCCATCCTTATGTTAAAAAGAAATTACACTAAGCATCCCCAAATATGACATAGGCCCTGAGGGAAATTATTTTTCTTAGAAGTTGTGTGAAGCTAATGTAAAAAAAAGGTATTAGTTTGTATTTTCAATATTTACGATCAGTTATACTCACAGCCTTGTTTCTGCGCATGCGCTGGTAAGCTCTCCTGGCCAGCACACCCCGGCAGCGTGCCTGCAGCCCGAGAGCCGTGCGTCGGAGGCGCTGATAGCGGACGCGCTCCAGCCAGCCACGCACTGTCGCCTGTATCACGATGGCAGCACGCTTTCGACGCAGTTCTTGTGCCAGTCTGGAAAGAGAAGAGATGGATTAGTGATACCCGATGAGCTCCCTTCTGAGCATGCTAGGACTTTACTTCCTGCAGCTCAGAAGGGATGGGTATGCCGCAACCCCTTTATTCAGCGTGTGAGACGTTATGTTCCTGATGACTATTTAAGACAGCGGCAGCATAGATTATTCTATCTTCCTGCCTGTAGGACCAACCTGCCAATGGTTCTCCCGGTGGGGAGGAGTATATTTCTCCTGGACCAAATTTCTTCAGATATAGATTATATTGCATCAGTGAGGAGATATTAAAAAGGAAAACCCTGTTGATTCTTGAAAGAGTCTCTCCTCACTGACACAATCTTCACCACTTGCCTGATGACATATGCTTGAATAAATTTTTCTTATTTGTAATTGCAATTTCTTATCAATTAAATTATGATTCGTAATGTAAAATAATATATTATTATTAATAACCTTCTAGCCAGGTATCCGCGAGCGTATCGCTGCAGTCCGCACACGGCCGCCCGCAGCCGCAGATAGCTCTTGCGGGCCACAAAGGCTCGGAGCTGCGACTGCATGATGATGCAGCACCGCCTCAGGTGCTCCGCTCTGAGCTTCTCCAGATAGGCTACCTGGAATGTCAATCACCTGGTTTCAACATGAGATATTGAGGCACGATATACTTGAAACTTATAACTCCCAGTCCTATAGATGCATTCAGGATGTGAACTCAAAAACGTCTTTTCAAAGCAAATTTGTTAAAATAACACATTCCCGTGTAAATTGAAATTTTGCGGCCGTCAGCCAGCAATTTAAGATACTCTAAGTAAATTTGTAATATTGCAATGTATTCCTGTGGTATCCAATTTTCTCTGTCTTTTGTTTACATGGTTATACTGTGGAACGTAGCCACTGTCTAAAAAAAGAATTAAGTGTATTGTCTTGTACCTGTCCCGCCCTGAAGAAGATCTTAGTCTTGCCGAAGCGGTACTTATCCTCGTCTTTGATGCAATTGTGAATGATGTTGGAGCAGGTGGCCTTGTAGTCGTGCCGGTTAATAGCCTTGGAGTGGCAGAGCACTCGGTATCTAGACAACAAAAACGAGTCATTGACATATTTGAGGCATTTAATAACCAACTCGACTGGATCCGATACGCACGCAGTACTGCTTCAACTATAACCATTCACCAAATACAAGAAGCATTAAATATGTTTATATGTGGAATTCGCTGTGTCTGTTGCCTCGATGTCAGCGGAGTTGAGGATACATTGGAATTCTTACATCTGTTTATATAAAGAAGAGTTGTCTGTGGCTTTTGATTTACGTACAAATCATTTATTACGAGACTGATGAAATTTTGAAAACAAGAGGAAGGTCACTATCTACATAAGATTTCGAAAAACCACAATCATCCTCTTTTCCCACTACTTATTAGATACTTCTTGAAGAAATTTTACATACTGGACATTCAAAATAAGAAGAAAATTAGTGTCTACATCTGATTTCGAAAAACTCTGGGTAAAGCCTTCAGGGGACTTCAGTTAGTACTCAAGAATTCTGTGTTTGTTCTGCCGGTATTTCAATGGAAGGTGCTCCGAAGAACTAGCCGCATTATTCCCTTGCAAAGTCTTTGGGCCTTGAAGTTTTCCCTGGGGAATATCCGTATCCGTACTGAGTAATTAACATAATTCAGGTGTTTCTATATTGCCTGTGTTAATTTTGTTACCTGAGGAAGAACTCAGAGTAGAGCCAGCGTGAAGGGAAGCCAGCAGCGGAAATCCTGATTGTCTCCAGAACTCCGCAAGCCCTGAAAAACAAAAACGTAAGCAATAAAATTTGTTGTAATTTTCAAAAATTATGAAAAAAAAATTGAAAACTAAAAGTACCAATTGGATTAAAAAAAACAGGACCACGGGCTAACATGACCTGATGGTAATTCTTTAAATAATTTTGTAACTACTCTCAAAAAAAATAGAGTAGGACATCGAAAATAAATTGATAATGGTCAAAGTTTTTATAGAAGTTTACGTAAAATAAAATGCGGTAAATAATGTATAGGAAAATGGGAGATTATTGAACATACTAATTTCAGTGGAAAAAATTTGAACTGATGATTGTGCGAGGACAAGTGATTAAGTAGTTATCTATAACCTACTTATAAAATTACTTTTTATGTAATTAATAATTCTATATTTGAAATGTGAATTTGTTTAGTTTAAATTTTTCTAGTTCTATTATAAATTGGGAGGT
The DNA here is from genome assembly GCA_026573805.1 of Hesperophylax magnus. Classification (NCBI taxonomy): domain Eukaryota; kingdom Metazoa; phylum Arthropoda; class Insecta; order Trichoptera; family Limnephilidae; genus Hesperophylax; species Hesperophylax magnus. The sequence continues at coordinate 707,267 of JAIUSX010000184.1, read as the reverse complement.
TCGATTGTATGAAAATAACTCCAAATATGTCGGAATAATAATACAAATTATTTTTCTTTATAAATCTAAGATTCTAATAAGAGCGGATTTTTACCGATTGTTGACCGTGTTATATCAAACAGATTGTTGACCATGTTATATCTAATTTACCTGAGTTGTTGTACGGCCCGGGCGGGGTCATAGCCAAACGGACGCTTGTCGTCGTTGGGCTTGATGCAGCGCACGTAATGGGGGGTGGTGGAGTTCAGCGAGGTCATAAGCGCCTGCAGAGAGGAGCGGAACTGCGCTCCCACCGTCTGCTTGTGCTGCTTGCTCAAGGAACTGGGAGCTGACTGAAATATACATTTTGGTCTAATTTGTAATCCATTTGCGGTTATTTCTGTCCACAGATGTCGCATATATTATAATCGTGAATTTCTACTAAAACACATGCGTTGTGAAAAAGTGCCAGGGGGTGGGCAGTGGCGGCTAGCAATAAAGAGCAAAGGAGCAACACACTCCCCGGTCAATCTAAAAATAATAGTTATCGACCAAAAATCAAAGCAAATAACAGTAATAAAAGTAATACTATTAAAAAATTAAGTTAAATTCAACCGGCTGAAATTTTCGTTCTTTGTATCACGTGTCATAAGTCACGTGGTGCAAGTGGATTCCATATCGCTCACTGAGAAACTTCAACTGGGAACATCAATTGCCCTTACACGCAGAGCATCAAAGTATACCATTGCATTAAAATCAAGCAATTCTTTGGCAACGCGGAAGCACCCGAAGCCACAAGACATTTATTCATTGCACCAAATAGAGATGGTGCCAATTTTCGTTCACAGTTCATGGATAATTCCAGCAGGTATTAGTTTCAAAATTGCTCGTTACCGCGCCTGGCTTTGGGGACAGACTGACAGGACCAGCAGCCACTGATAGTGGGATAGATTGCATTAAAAAGGCCAGCATTGAAAACGTTAATGTTGAAGGTAAGGTCGAAATGAGGAATTAAAGATATTTTAAGAGCTTTTCATGTACATTGTATGACGTCTTTCGTATACACAAGAAGCATAGTTGTAAAAGGAATAAGAGTAATGAGATGTAGGGCTATCTAGTTGTATACTATAGTAACTCACGCTGGCCATGATGGGAGATATCTTCACCCTGACGGAGGGCACGGGTCCCGGCACCTTGAGCTTGCTCTCGCGCGCGGGCTCGCACAGGATCACCAGCAGGCCGCAGGAGCTGGCCCTCGCCAGCTGCACCTGTTCCTCCAGTACAGTGTCGCGGTTCTTGTCCAGGAAGCCGGCGGCCATGTACGTCACGTCATCCGCAAAGTGCTTTATCACGAACGCTGGAATTTATACAAGAATTTATATCACGAACAAAATTTATACAAATGACTTGGACTAGAAAATTGGTGTGATAAGAGGGGTCTGACAAAATGCTGGATGGTGAAGAGACTCACATTGCAAGATACATACACATGACAAGCTGGAAAATATTCAACAGAAAGATTGTTTTGTAAAAATTGCCCTTCCTCGTATGGCAAAATACAATTTTGTACAAATGTTAGGGGTGTGTTTGACGCCCCTCAACTGTGCATTGTTGCTAAAATGATGAGTAAAGGTAGCTCTTTGGAGCACCTACGATTACAATGTAAGCAGAGTATTCCCGACTGCAGTCCATGGGTCTTTCCTGTGGGTGACAAGTTGTGACAAAGTGAAACCATTTTATAAAGTGAAACCTTGTGAGAAAGCGAGCGTGGCTTAACACATTGTAAAGGCAGTGAAACCCAGTTTCAGCTGCTTTTACATACATTATTTGTAAGCAAATAATAAAAATTTTACATACCCTGCGCGTGAAATCTCGGCGTGACAAAATGTTTGGAAGCAGCACAACCTCGGTGCAGCTTGGCAGCCCAGCTGGCGTCGCTACCCTGCGGCACCCGGCATTCCTCGTCCAGCAGGTCTAGCACTCCGAGCCTTGCCTCGATCAGCTCTATGCACGGCTGGTTGTCGTAGAAATGGATCATGGTCCAGGTTATGTCTTCCTGCAAACAATACGATAAGTTAAAAATATTAAAGAATCTGGAAACGTTGGAATTGAGGAGGATGCCCAAGCTTTGTATTAATGCTTTAATGCCAGAAAATTGCACTGAAAACTATGAGTGCGATTCCAGAGGGAAGACACTCAGGCAAAGTTGGGATAAACAAATCAAGAGACGGTGCGTGAAAAGGCTGGGCATGGTACGGAAAGGGGTCTCTGAAGTAAAGCAGGACCTGTCCTGCACCTGGAGGTGCCTTATCTAGACGAAAAATTTCCGACTCGAATAGAACAAGGGAAAAAAGATGAGATAAGATTCTTGAAATGTGATGGGGTTTAAACCAACGGTCTTTTAAGGTTGAGGTATTTTAACATCCATCACATTTAACTGACAATCAAATCGACGACTAGCACTATTACTTGCATTAGGTTGAACCCCGTCACATTTGACATTGTTATAAAATCGGCTTTGCTCTTGCACCATCAAATTATCTTTTTTTATAAGCTTCAGTTTCAGTTCAGTTTCAGTGCCGGCAACCCGGGCGTTTATTTAATTTCATGGTTGTTTACATTGTTTTCTTTTCTTTTACCTGCCTCACTAGACAAAGTCTGTTCCGAGGCGGGTAAATCACATAATATATTTGTTCCAAAAGAAATGTATGTATTTAAAAAAAAAATATATATATATATATGTATGTAAAAAGACAAAAAGATACAGTTATGTGGTGGTATATTAAATATTTACATACATACTTTTTAAATTAAATTTTGTGACAATTGAATATAGATATAGCGGTTACATGATAATTAGTATTGCAAAATTGCAGTTTCTCGCATTTGTTTTATTTGAATATTATATAATTTCGTGTATGAAATGTTATTTATTTAGAATATTTAGAATATCTGTTCTTTCGTTTCCATTCAGCCATAATACAAATCTTTTGAACAGCCAATTCAAATTATTTGGGGTGACGTAAGTTTTTGTTTGTGTTAGGAAGGTATTGAAAATGTGTGGTGCTAGGTAAGATTCGTGTTTTTTTGCAAAAGTTGATTTGATATGGGGAACTTGAAAGTGCTTATTAATTTTTGCTCTTGTGTTTTGCGAGTGAGGTATGTGGAGATGTGAAGTTTTGATACAGTTTTTGTAAATGATCTTCCTTATGAATAGTTTATTTACGTCTAGTAATTTGTTTTTGATCATTAGCTGTTCCGTTGGATGTTGGTAAGGTTTTTTAAACATAATTCTAATTATTGTTTTGTGATTTATTTTAAGAGAATTGAGGTAAGTATCTGCTGCTCCTCCCCAAACTGATATTCCAATTAATTATTCTTCAATACTAATTAATAAATAAATAATATAAATGTGGCTCAAGTGACATACCCTGAGGTACTCCTCTTGTTCCAGTTTGAAGACGTGGGAGTTGAACTGCTGTTGGAGTTTCTCATTGGCATAGTTGATGCAGAACTGCTCGAAAGAGTTCACTTCGAAGGTCTCAAAGCCGTATATGTCCAGGACACCTGAAAGGAGAACATGGGTTAATGCAAGAGCAAGGATTGGTTGAATAAAACGAATACAATTTTAAATAATCGGAAATAATATGTATAAGATTTGAAACAAAATATTTGTAATATACAAACTTATACGTAAGGCACATGAAGTTGGCCTATCTCCCCCCCCCCAAACGAGAAGCCACCACAGTATTGACAGATCGAACGCTCAAAGCTTACTATTGCTTGATCGAATTGCTCATTGCTCAGAATAAAGAAAAGAGATAGAGTGATGTATGAGTTTGAACCAACAAACAAAATTATTATGTGACAACACACAGGAACTACATGAGTCAGTGGGACTAAGAAAGTGGGAGGGGAAATAGTCAAACCTTGTATTATCTGTGTGTACCGAAGCTCAGCTGTTCATTTTGGCCAGTTTGTGATGGAGTCCATTGACCAACAAAACTAAATACATACTATAGCTGGTATGTATAAGTAGAATGAGTTACGAGTCAAAAATATAAAAATAAAAACAAAAGTGGTCCCAAAATAGGTCCTCGTGGGATTCCGGAAAGACTTGAGAAGCCTAGTAGTACACATACTGTTTACGAGTTTTGTAACCGTGATCTCTAAATCCAGAACGAAGGAGCTAAACGCTCTACCATGTAGGTTATAGAATATAAGTTAACATTAGTTAGGTTAGGTTTAGTTGAGTGTAAGTTAAGTTAGTTCATGTGTAGGTTACGTTAGTTTAAGTGTAGGTTAGGTAGGGATAAGTGTAGGTTAGGTTAGGTTAAGTGTAGGTTAGGTTAGATTAAGTGTAGATTAAGTTAGATTAATTGTAGGTTAGGTAAGATTAGGTGTAGGTTAAGTTAGATTAAGCGAAGGTTAAGTTAGGTTAAGTGTAGGTTAATGCAGGATTAAGTAAAATTACTCGCCTATCCTATGCTGCGTGGCCTGCTCGCACCTGAGTGCCCTGTTTGCCCCCTCCACTAACCAGGAGAACAGGCTAGCATAGAGGTGCTTGGCCAGTGCGTCCCTAGCTCCCCGCGCCGCCCCCGCACTCAGCGGTGACTCGATGGTCTCCGAGCGAGACACCAAAGCGCGGTGCGTGAGGCGCTGCGACAACAGCGCCGGCGAGATGCCCGTCAGTTGGCAAAAGGCAAACAGATGGCGGTCGTCGGCCTGGAATAAAATGGGTGATAAGTGATTGATGAAGACTGTAAGCATTAAGTGGATAGTGATGAGTGATGAGTGACAACTGGCGAGTGACAAGTGACAAATGACTAATGCTGAATGAATGAATTGCACTATATATATCAATGCAAAAACGAAAATACGCATGATTGGTATGCTAATGGGCAGGATAGAGGGGTAGTGGTCAGCAAATCTTTGGGTAAGGAACTGGTTCCTTCGAAATATTGTATCAACCAATGCAATATATCGACCAAATTTGAAGAATTAAATGGCTGAAATATGCATTAATAACAAAAAAGGCTCAAATATGCATTAACGAACAAAAAAAGCTACAATATGCACTAACAACCAAAAAAACTCTTATATGCACCAATAACAAAAAAGGCTCAAATATGCATTAACGACCAAAAAAAGCTAAAATATGCACTAACAACCAAAAAAACTCTTATATGCACCAATAACAAAAAAGGCTCAAATATGCATTAACGACCAAAAAAAGCTAAAATATGCACTAACAACCAAAAAAACTCTTATATGCACCAATAACAAAAGAGGCTCAAATATGCATTAACGACCAAAAAAAACTAAAATATGCACTAACAACCAAAAAAACTCTTATATGCACCTATAACCAAAAAGGCTAAAATATGCAACATATAAAAAAAAGGCTCAAAAATACACCAGTGACCAAAAAAGCTAAAATAAGCAACAATGACCAAAACGGCTCAAATATGCAGAAACGACAAAAGAAAGCTCAAATATGCACCAATGACCAAAAAGACTTGTTGACATCGTATATGCATTATGCATATACGATGTCAACAACTCCATCTGTTTCCAGAGGAAACTTAGTCTTTGCAGACCTCAGTAAGTGCTGAGCACAGCTTCGGCTGTCCCCAAAGTATGGTGGCGCTACGTCGACGATGTCTTCGCCATTTGGCCTCATGGAACGGAGAAACTAAACGAATTCCTAGACCATCTTAATTCTCTCCACAGCAAAATAAAATTCACAATGGAACTGGAAAACGAAGATAAAATCCTGCCTTTTCTAGATGTGGAGGTGATGCGAAAACACGATGGTAGCCTAGGACATACTGTATATAGGAAACCAACCCATACGAATCGGTACTTACACGCTGATTCGCACCACCACCCAGCGCAGAAGAGAGGACTTATCCATACATTGGTCACCCGAGCGACCAGAATATGTGAAGAACATAAAATCGGAGCGGAACTTACGAAGCTGACCGATGCACTGGAGCGTAACGGTTACCCAGCAAGTCAGACAAGGCAAATCATAAGAGCCAAATCTGCACCAAACGAAGACAGAATTGAACAAGAGTCGAAAGGCTGTGCCTTCCTGCCTTATGTGCACAATGTGACAGACAGAATTGCCAGGCTATTGAGAAAGGAAAGTATCAAGACTGTCTTCGGAACAACAACAAAGATACAGGACTTACTGAGGTCTGCAAAGACTAAGTTTCCTCTGGAAACAGATGGAGTGTATAAACTCAGCTGTTCCGGATGTGACAAGGTCTATGTAGGCCAGACAGAACGGACTATCTCCAAAAGGATATCAGAACACTTCAGAGCTTGTAAACTCGGCCACCCTGACAAATCGGCAATTGCCGAGCATTTGATTGACACCGGGCATTACTTTGGATTTGTTCCTGAAATCCTGGGGAGACCCAAAACTTATAGAGCACGGCTGATTACGGAAGCCATTGAAATTCATAAAAATCCCGTAAACATTAATAGAGACGATGGAGCTAAGCTCAATAGTTCTTGGTATCCGGTAATTGACGGCTACACCAGAGCTAAACGAAGAAAACCACTTTAAATTAAAAAATGATACGTTAATGTTAGCTCAGAGGGTTGGAGCTGGCAACACGGTATCACAACCTCATACATAAGCTCACATTTTTACACAACCTCAAATAACACATCTGCCCTGATGATGGACACTGCAATGTTGTCTGAAACGTTGGCTAAAGAAGGAGTTAGCGCAACACGGCATAACACCCCAAAAACAAATAACAAAAATACTTTTGGCCGTGAAAATCTTAAATCATATTTAATGTGCAAATGCATACAATTCAATATCTGGTGATGGGTGTTGAGTGATGAGTGACGAGTCGTAAGTGACATGTGACGAGTGATTAGTGATGAGTGGTGGAGTGCTAAATCACCTGTATTTGGCTGGTGTCTCCGCTAGTGTCGTTGCCCCCCTCCTCCACGGGCCCGGGGGAGATGGTGATATTGCCGAGGTGCAATATGGCCGCCAGCACGATAAACATCTCCTTTTGCTCTTTGTCGCTGAAGCCCAGTGTCACCAAGGCCTGGAATTATTAACAATCAAATATTAAAAGAAACTAAAGCAGACTTGTGAAAACTCACAGGATTTTATAATTGTAGGTGAAACTGAAAGTACTTTGAACTTATTGTAAGTAAGTACAGTAAGTTCAAAGTACACTATAATTGTTAGTTAGTCTTAAGTACATGTTATATTCATACTAATCAAGAATATGCACACGAATAGGCCGGAAAAGTATGTCCACTGGACTTAGTTCAGTGAAACCACGCGAATTATCTTAGAAACGTATCTTCACTCTATTAATTCATCTAAGCATCAGTCTGGGCCGGCCCTGAGCCAAACGACGCGCGGCACAAGTAAAATTTTGGCGCTTCTTGTCAAAACCAGTAGACGCCTCGGTTGGAGATAACTGGAATCGATAATATTTGGATGATTTGGGTAACGCCATTTTTTGAAAAATAATCTTTAAAAGCGATAGGTTAGATGAGTTATCGTCAATTCGTCGTCCGGAGCGACTGCTCCAATTGAACCTGCATAGGGCCGGCCCTGGCGTCAGTCACGCATTTAAACAAAACAAATATGCATTTCAAAGAATTATTAATTCATAAAATAATTTTAGTACCTAGTTTCGCTTGTCTGATATGAAAACTAGTTCCAATTATGAAAATTAAAAGAATTTTTGTTTAGGAAACAAACAGTCATTTATACATTTCGCATAAACAGTAATTATTCATATGTTCTAGACCGATAAAGTTCCATTAAGTTTAGTTGTTGATTTAGTATTTGTACAGTAAAACTCGCTTAAGAAGTTCCCACTTAAGAAGTTTTCACGCTTAAGAAGTTTTGATTTTTGGTCCCTTGAAAATTCCATACAAAAAACACGATTTTTTCCCACATAAGAAGTTTTAGAGCTAAAACTGCTTCCCGCTTAAGAGGTTTTAGAAATCCGGCGGTAAAATCAACACAAACGAAATATTGTGTCGCAAAATATCTAAAATGAACCTTTTTCCAAGTCATAAATTGAAAGACGTTGACTGAAACCCATACCTAGTACCTGAGACCATAAAACCCTTTGTCGGCCGCCGGGCCATAAGCCGTAACTTGCCGTAACCAATAAACATCCAATAAATAAACCAAATACCCCGTCTCCTAATCCCCTAACTAGGTAAAATAGCAATGGAACGAATAAACAATGCGGAATTATGTAACAAATATGCAAGCGTCTTTAAGGCCGAAATAACATGAAAGATTATATTAAACTCAACCTTAATGACAACGTGGGCTAGATCTACATTTGCATACATTTGACGCCTCCTTCAATAATCTTCTCTTTGATAATGAACATAGAGATGTTTCGTAATATTATTGTATAAAATTTTTATTCCAGCGAATTTGTAAAACACGAAAAACTTTTGATAATCTATCGGATCACGGTTAATACGGAATATTTCACCTTTAAATACATAACAACATGATTATATGGCGGGGGAGATGGAAATATGCATTATAATTACGTTTTTTTCATTCAAACATCAAAAATTGCCGTGCATCATGTTTCATCTGACATTTGTCGTAAATTAAGTTTGAAGGTTAGGAAATACATATGCATAAATTTAAAATGTAGATTGAAACGAAACTTCGCAAATGATTTTTGTAGTTTTTGGATGCGTTCACAGATTATACATAATTCCAGCGTCAAACAGCTTGTATGATATAACTTTCTGATTCAAGCATCAAGCCATTTATTTATGTGCGAAATCGTAGCTATTCGATGTCTGCTAGTTAGGTAGGACCATAAATGAACCTACAGGTACATAATATTGAGCTGCGCATATTATTTTCATAAGGAATTTCTAGAAAAGGATTAAAATATCTTTAAAAATATACGATAGTCGACTGTGCCTGGCGAAAATACATCATAACAATAGTCTCTCAAATCTCAAATGCCATTGGAGCAAGCAGCAAGCGTGCAAAAAAGTTAAAGTCCGCCAACTAATAAGCAGTTTGCCGCGTAGACTTTGTGAGATTTTTCTGTGCAGTGCCATGGCAGGGTTGCAGTACGCAAACGGTTCTGAGGCAAAGAACCCGCTATCATTAGTTTGCGGTTAACAAAATTACTTGCGGTGTCCTTTTATCAAACCGCTTGGTAAAATTAACCACAACAAGTCTTTCTTTCTCCCTCAGTTCATATAGTAAACGAAAGCGTAAAAAAGAGACGGCGTATATCCACAGCTCTGTCTTCAACTGTCAAGTTAAGAGTGAGTAATCACTAACAAGTAAATATGTATAATCCATTGCCTTTACACCAATTTAAAATAAGATCAACAGTATGAACCTTTTGGAATGCTGCAACTTTTACTATCCGAATTCGAGTGGCTTTTTCGAGGGATGTACTTTAACAGTTTTAAAATTGTGTTTACTTTGTCCATGGGATGGTTTTGTTTTGATTTGATAATCAACTATGTTCTACCATTTTTCATTTATTTCACATTCCCACCTTTTTCTAAATACATATGTAATACTAATTACCACGATAACTAGAAGATGTATATATATATATTTTTTTTGACCGCTTGGATCATATGAGCTTGTTTTCACGACAATTTAACATAGGAATGACGTATGCACCGGACTCGAGTTATTAAATGGCTAAAATTGAATCCCACTTAAGAAGTTTTCCCACTTAAGAAGTTTTTTTTCCCCGGTCCCTTGGAAAACTTCTTAAGAGAGTTTCACTGTACCTACAAAATATATTTATAAACGACAAAGAAATATAAAAATAAATAAACATTATAAGGAATTACAAAATGTTATAAAACAATTAAAGAAAGTTAGTAGTAATACAGTTTTCGCATGATTATACAAAAAACACTAAAATAAACTAAGATGATAGAATTATTTCACAAAATAAAATATTAAGTTATCAGCTTAGTAAGCTGCATTTTATATGTTCTCGTTTACAGTTGAAAATGTCTACATCTCTTAATATTTCACATTACTTAGCCAGTGAGATTATGGCATTCATGGGGTATGTTGTGAGGCTGAATGTAGTGGGGGGGGAAAGGATATGAGGAAGAGGAAGGTGGGAAAGTACCTGGCTAATCAGATCTGGTCACCAAACACATTTCAATACTGAATGGTGGTCTTACACCAGGGCATTACTGAGATGTCTTCCGCTCTGAAACGTGCCGCAAATAAACTATATATCATTTTAAAATAATAAATTGTGAAATAACACAAATTATTCAATAAAATTTACTTGCAGACGCTGGAATTTGAACCAGAGACCTCCGGATTGCTAGTCGAGAGCCTTACCCCTCGACCGCGGAGGCCATCGATGAGGAAGACATGTACATAGAAGTAAGTTATTTTAGGTTAGATTAATTTACCTCTTTGGTGTCCTTGAAAGATTTGAGGTCATCCACTCCATCAATGAAGGGGTCCTCTCCTTGATTCAGAAAGCGGAATGTGTCCGAGTGATCTGCAAAACACATCATTTTATGGAGGCTAATTGACGGTGAAAGGATGAACAACTGGCAAGGCACAAGTATGGCCAACTGTTGATTCAGGTATTGACGGTGAAAGGATGAACAACTGGCAAGGCACAAGTATGGCCAACTGTTGATTCTGGTACTAATTGACGGTGAAAGGATGAACAACTGGCAAGGCACAAGTGTAGCCAACAGTTGATTAATACCTGAATCAACAGTTGGCCATACTTGTGAAAGGATGAACAACTGGCAAGGCATGGCCAAGTATGATAAGTATGGCCAACTGTTGATTCAGGTATTAATTTGATCCTTTATTTATTTATTATTTAATGTGTACAGTCAATTAGGTAGTAATTATTTACATTACATAATTCACATGTTGGAAAATCACGATTCTGTGTTATCTATATCAGTGCTCCGCAACCAGTGTGCCGTGGCACACTGGTGTGCCGTGAGCCGGACACAGGTGTGCCGCGGTCAAATTCAATGTATTTGACATTTAACAATATTTCATTATGTATTTAATACACAATGACAAAATATTTTTCATAATATTGTCTATTTTTCAGCAACGGAAGCACTGCCATTTGAGTGGAATTTACAGGTTTAAATAATGACATGACATTAAAACTTCACTTCTCCGAAGATCAATTAGATGTTTTCTGGATGTACGTTTAAAAAGAATATCCTCACATTTCCGTCAAAGCATTCTTAACACTACTTCCATTTTCAACGACATATTTATGTGAGCAAAGTTTTTCAACGCTTGTATTAATTAAAAATGATAAGCCATGCTTAAAAGGTCTTGACCAAGAACTTCGGGTTGCGCTGTCAAAAATCGAGCCGAATATAAAACTTTTGTGTTCATTGAAACAAACACAGGTTAATTTAACAATTAATCGCTCATTAATTTATTATTATTTTATAATAATTATTAAGATTGCGTAAAAATAAATATGTTATAGTTATATTTATGAATGTATACTTTTCAAATAAAAAACAAGAAATTATTGTAAAATTTGTGCCTTAATTTAATATCTATATATTTTAGCTTTTGATGTGCCGCGGAATTCTAGGAAGAAATTTGGTGTGTCGTTGGTGAGAAAAGGTTGCGGAGCACTGATCTATATGAATAAAAATGTAAATGTTCGTTTGTTCAAAATTTTAAATCTCCAAAAGTTCTTCACCGATTGCTTTGAAACTTTGACATGTTGTTACATTCGAATACGTGTGTGTTTTCATATAGCTATATCATATAGAAGTCACCTGTGACAGATAAAAAACATGTTTTTATTTTAAAACAGCGCCATCTGTTGGACGTAACAGCAACACGCGCTATTATTTCTTTATCTGCACAGACAGACTGAGACACAGCAACTCATGGCGGAATAGAGCTAGTATTACATATGTATACAATCAAAAAAATCAATCCGCATATTGCAGTTTGATTTTTGACTAATATTTGAAAATTCGTCAATTAATCTTCACACAGTTTTCTCAGAAATGCAGATATTTTATTATGAACTAGCTGTACCCCGCCACGCGTCGCTGTGGCTCAGTCTGTCTGTGCAGCTAGAGAAACAATATCGCGTGTTGCTTATACGTCCAACAGACTTAAAAAAAAAAAAACTCATGTTTTTACGTGTCGTAGGGACCTCTATAAAACACAGATAAATAAAAACGCACGCGTATTCGAATGCAACGTTGTGTCAAAATCTCAAATCTCGGTGAAGAACTTTTGGAGATTTAAGATTTTGAACGAATTTAAGGATTGTAACAGATGATGAGAGACTGCAGCCAGTGGAGAACTTTTATAGAGGAAGCCAAATCTCACCCTGGTATGTAGCGCTGTGATGATCGTAAAGATAAAGCAGTAATTATAGATCAACATACCCAACAGTAGATGCGGCAACTGCTCTCTGGCGGCACAGATCTGATAGAAGACGTGATAGTTCCTCTCTCCCCTAGCCTGGAAGACTACCCTGGACTTCTCCAGGAGATAGGTCCTCATGGAAGCTCCGACAATGTGGAAATTACGACTGAGGTGGATCTCAATGAACTTTCCGAAGCGGGAGCTGTTGTCGTTCCTTGTAGTCTTTGCGTTTCCGATGGCCTGAACATTGATATGTTTCATTACTACACGGTCGAAATATTTTATATCATAACCTAAAAATATTCTACACTCCATTTTAATGCATTTCTTTGCACAAAGAGTAAAGTTAATGGTAACCGTGTAGAACATGGTAATCTGACGGTGTTTAAGATGGTTTAAAAAAATATATAATTGTAAAAATTCAATAACTTAATAACTTAGCAATATTTTCGATTGCAAAAAGGCTTGGATCTACAAGTGTTACTGGCTTGTTTAATTTTTGTATAATTTGTGTTTAATTATTACATATTCACTGTTTGAATGCAAGACCAACGCAAGTGAAAATATGAAGTTTAGAGAAAAAAAACATTGAATAGTAACTTGAACAAATTAAAGCAACATTACAAATACTAATTTTGGTTGTGAGTATGTCTGTAACTCCGGTTCAATTCTAGAACGTGAATTAAGGTGTCATTCTCAAAATTGGAACTGATTGTATGTACAATTCAGACAAGAGATAAAGTAGGTGCGAAAATTATTTTATTTTAATTAATTAATAATTCTAGACTTGAAATGTGTATTTCTTTTTTATAAAATTTTTGATAGATGTCGAAATTTTCAAGTTTATGCAATGTTTGGTTTCAGAATGGTGCGATACTGAGAGTGATGATAAATAATAATTTTTCACATTAAGTGAAAGAAAGATTAAAACTGATGATACATATTTCATTATTCTTTCATTGTTCTATATCGAAAAATGTCAAATTTTGACTTGTGTCCTTATTGCATTCATACAGCTATGTTATTTCTTGGAATGCAATACACTCAATGTCAGATTCAATACATGTATCATGAAAATGAATAATACATTGAAATAATGACCATGATGAAAGTAAATGAAGTTTTCAGAGTTATCACCAAATTGAAGCATAACTCAATAGTGGAACAAACAATATAAGTATAAATTTTATAACGTCAGAGAACACCATAGAATAAAGAAGAAAACTAAAAGAGCTTTCGAAACGAGTTTCATTTAGCCCAATAGCTCTGGAAAACCTTTTCAGTTCAATCTATCCCACTGTTGCGGACGGAATCAAGGCGCCGTCACACGGCGGATAGAAGAAGATTGGAATTCCGGGATGCCGACTTACCGTTTCTGTTCTTCTTCAAATACAATGCGCTTTTATTACCACCAGAAACTCACGATGGCTTTACAGTTTCGGCACGGTCGAACAAGAGGGGGCTCCGTAATCAGACACAGTTTAGGTGTTGACAGGATTACTTTTGATTTTAAACTGAATTACACGCACTTTGTAGGTGCGTCACACGTGCCTACACGTGCTTTGTAGTCAGAATAAGGAGGTAGAAATTAGGTAGGTGGACAAAATTCATTAAGGAAATCAAAAGGAAAGGTATAAGGCATAACGATGCTAGGTACCAACACCCACCATACAGCATTTTTTAACGCAATGCTAATGTTTTAGTGAAACTTCATGGATCACAACATTGACTGTAAATTGGTAAACAAAAAAAGGAAAATAAAAAACACTTCAAGACATACTTTCTGCAGTTTCATAATCTAAAATAGTCATTAAAGTACAACATGGTAATTATTGCAGATTAACCTTTCGCGTGCCACTGTATCCAATAGGTACAATAAAAAAATTATTTCACTGAGCCATTCTGAGGAAACTAATCATGGTATATTATATACTATTTTTATAAATATGTTTTGAGATTTTCACGGCCAAAAGTATTATAGTGATGATTTTTGGGATATTATGCCGTATTGTGCTACCTTCTTCATTAGCAAACGTTTCGAACAGCTTTACAGCATTACTAGTCTGCCCTGATAATGGACAGCGTATCCAACATAAGGGCAGATTTGTAAACGAAGATTGTGATGCTTGTGTGTGCCAGCTCAAATCCCCTAACAGCTGGCATTATATTATTATTTTAAAATGGTTTTCTGCGTTTAGTTTTGGTGTAGCTATCAATTACAAAATGTCATTTAAAAAAAATCCCAGACGACGGGGCTAAGCAACTAAACTTTTATCTATGCTTACGTTAAAAATTTTTATTTCCATAATGTTGTCTAAAATCTGAAAGTCTTCAATCTGCTTTATATTATAATCTGCTTAATATTTCCCGCTCAATCAGCATTTTGACAGTTCGCTTAAGAAAAATACATTGCAAAATATCAGAGGCTTCGGGATTTAGGAGAAGATCCTATTTGGTAAAAACCAGTGACTCACCTCCATGATGGGACTGGAGGCTAGTACTTTGCGCTCCACTTGTGTCTCAGAAGAGCTGCCCCCCACCGTGGCGAAGTAGCGCATTGCGTACTTCGCGGACACGGTCTTACCTGCTCCTGATTCACCGCTCACTGCAAATAAATTAAAGAATACAGTGTTTAATATATTGATTCTTGGTCATCGAATAAAGACTACCTGTGAACAGTGGCGGCTCGTGACATTTGAGTGTGATAGAGTGCTAAGTTTGAAGAAGTCGACATTATGATGTTGATTAGTCCAAAATCCGGATTTTAGAATGAAATTTTCAGGAAATCTGTGCAGCGCACCGCCAAACATTTTTGGCAACCACAATAATGCCATTTTTTGTAATATTAGCCCTCTCTTACACCCAAAAATCACGAGCTGCCACTGCTTGCGAGCAGCCAACAAAATGGACACATTTATTTTTGTCATTATGAAATTTGAATATTCAAAATGGAGTATTTTTTACTATAATAAAAATTAACCTTTTTTTAAATATTTTTTTTCCCTCCTCTGCACATCTCACTAGGGAATTCCTGTATCGAAATGAGTAGCAATTTCACAGGAATTTTTTTTTCAAAAGAAAAAAAAAGAGTTTGAAACATACTATACGTAAGCAATGCATCTGTGTGAGGGAATCTCTGTTGGCGGAAATAACTACAACTATGATTTCTTTGTGACAAACAGTGCGATTAATTAGTTAACATATTTAAATTGGTGACAAAGGGTTGACTAATGAATTAGTTTATCAATTTAATTCATTAATCGAATTGTTAAGATTTATTGTACTAATTACTTAAGCACCTAATCGATATCCTCGGTAAATTAAATTTTACTATGTAAATAATTATGAATTATGATGACTAATGAAAGATGATAAATAATGAAGGACAATGAATAATATAGGATAGTGAATAATAAAGGTAATGATTTATAAAGGATGATATATTATGAAGGACGATGAATAACAAAAGATAATTAATAAGGAAGAACGATAACGAAGGAATAATGAAAGATGATGAATAATAAAGGAAAATTAATAATGCATAGCGATAAATAATTAATAAGGAAGGATGATGAATAATAAAGAAACAATGACAAATAAGAAACGATGGTGAATTATAAAGGATTATGGATTATGAGAATGATGAATTAGAAAGGATGGTAAATGGTGAATCATGAAGGGTGATGAATATTGAAGGATGATAAATTATGAAAGTTGTTCAAATAAAGAAGGTTGATGAAATAATGAAGGAAGATGAATAAGGAAGGATAATGAATAATGAAGGGTAATGAATAATGAATAAGAAGGATGATCCTAATAAGGATGAAAAATAATTAAATATGATGTAAAATGAAGAATGATGATTTATAAAGGTGATGAAAAATGAAATAAGAAGAAGGGTGATTAGATTACCTATGATGCTCTGGTCTTTGTGCTCTCGCTCCAGCTTGGTGTAGGCCTCCTCCGCCACGGCGAAGATGTGAGGATCCAAGTCGCCCATGGCCTGCCCCCGGTACGCCAGGATGGTCTCCTCGCCTGGAACATCCAACAGACATGTTGAAAGGGTGATGAGCAAGTCAAGCACATTATATATCATATTACAGGGTATATAATATGTATTAATTTAAGCAAACATTAGAATGTTAATGATGTTCTAGATCATCCATGTTGTCATGATCAATCATTATTGTTCACTTATAATTCTTGCACTTTTTTTGCAAATCTCGTCTATTTTTTTATTAGATATAATAACCTTAAAAATTTTAGAACAGTATTTGATAATGTGGGCCTCACTGGGTGCTTTACCCTTGCTGAGGCCCGGATCTTTAATATTATAATTTAGTCATAGTAACAGTAGTTAATATTCATCATTTTGCACATTTTAGTCTTCCTTGTTCATTTTTTACTTTTTTGTCAATCATGCAGTTTTCATACATTATAGTTTACATTAAAATTTGTCATACAGTATTTTGTAAGCATTTATAAATCTTGCAATATTTAGACCCAGTTGTTTCAACGGCCGTTCAGAGGCATTTTGTTTTGACATTTGAAAGGTCCTCATTAATCGCCGATTCTAGGTACGTTTCAGCTTTCTATCAAATTGTAATAAGCTGATTGTTCAAAATCTGAAACGGACTTAGAATCGGCATTTAAAGGGAACCTTCCAACTGTGAAAAAAAAACAAAATGGGGCTGAATAGCCATTTGATGACTTTGTCATTTGTGAATTTCTGCCAAATAATTGGGCCTTAGTCATTCTTGTCGACTTTTGTAATTCTTGCAATTTTTAGCCAATCATGTCAACTTATAACATCTAATTTTTAATTAATAATTTGTCATTATGTTATTGAATGCACACTTTACAGAAATAAAACAATAATGGTTTACCGTAAATGGGAAGTTCATCATAAGGATTTATGGCCACCAGAACTATACCGCAGTATGTGTAAATGGCATTCAGGTCACAGAACCTAGAAAACAATAAAACAAAAATTCAACATCATTTAAAATTAGAACACACGATCTTGACATGAATGATTTGTGGAGTGGCAATTTGTGTCCACAGCACATCTGAGCTGTGGACACAATACCCAGCAGCGCAATGGGACAAGCTGAGGGTGTGCTACAATAATGCATACAGGCAGCTCATGCAACTACCGAGGTTCTGCAGTGCCTCCACAATGTTTACTGAAGGGAGGGTGCACTCATTCCCCGCCTTACTTCGCCACCGACTAGCCAGCTTCTGGGGTAGGACTCGGAAGTCAACCAACATCATCGTTGTGGCTGCATCCGAGTGGCTCAGTTCCCCACTCAATGAGCGATGGATGCAGATGATGCGGCGACCTCCCTGATGGACGGTTTCATTTAATTTAATCTAATTGTTTTTATTGTATTACCTATTTATATGACTATTTTATTTTTGATTTATATTTTAATTTTATGTTTAGGTACCTGCCTAATATTTTTTTTTCTCTTTGTTTTATCTTATTTCCATTTTTATAATTTTTTACTTTATTTTATTGTTTCCCTGTTTTACTGCATTTCATGTAATATCAAAACTTAAATAAAAAAATAAAATAAAAAAAAACCCTCTCTGGAATTTTTCGGAAATCTGGAGATATCGGGAAAAACAGTTTGGAACCCTTTGCTAAATATCAACTTTGAAATCTGATGAATAGTTCAAATTGTGTGAAATAACCCGTCCTTAGTTTTGCATTGAGCGAGGTTTAATCTGTGATTTTCTCTGCTTTGTCTGATGGGCACTATTAATTGATTCGTTCAAGGTGCGTTTCGAAAATAATAAATTTGTTTTATGCGGAATTCACATGAAAAAGTTTTCATCAAGAATGATAATGAATACACTTCATACAAACCTGCTGCGTAATATTACTATTAAAATATTCAGTGCTAATAAATATTTATACTTATACAATGTTTGTTTATATTTACATTTTACCATATAAATATTCATAATGCAAAACAGGTAATGAGTGATATTTAATGCAACCGAACTGCTTTTTAGAATTAAATTAAAATTATTTGTGATAAATTTAAGATGATGTGTCCAGTGATCGTGTTTATTACAACGTTTGTTTAATAAATATGATTTTTTAGTGGTGTGTAACTTGTTGTAATTATGTGTAAATCGAACCATTTTAATTTATTTATTTTATTTCAAAGAAAATTTACATTGGATGATACATTTTGAATGTTATTTCAACCGTCGTGCTAGGGATGTAGGGATGCCCCTGTGTTCTGGCAGGTGAAGTTTACACATTGAAAAATTTAATAATATTCATAATAGTTAGTAAATTATACAATTCCGATTCAGTTAATATTTTATGTGATAAATAATTAATTAATAATTTTTTATATTAATTAAATCAATTGAGGAATGTGAGAGATGTGTGGATATTAGATACAATAACTTTAAAAATTTTAAAACATTATTATCGACGTAGTATTGTCGCACACAAAAAATTGTCTAAATATTGGCATATCTATGGTTAAATAGTGGACCAATTTATTACATACAAAGAGCCCGAAGGTATCGATCTAGTGACTGGTTTATTTATGGCACTTGGCAAGAAGTCAACCTCACAATCGTCGAGGTGCTTTAGTAAATCTGGCAATAAAATAATACGCAAGTAATTACCGGTAAGCAGCGTAAGCGCACAGACAGATGGTGGTGGAGTAATCGGATACGGCTGGAGAAGCCCTTTGTAGGGATTAACGGCAGAGTATATATGTACATATATATTGTTATTGTGGTGAGGGGGAGAAGAAGGAGAAAGAGGAAACCAATTATCTAAAGCGGGTGTTTCTGAACTTAATAAGACTGCAGCAAACCCTTTTGGAAGAGCAGACCTCACCTCCAAATAAGTGTATTTCAAATTTTCTCTTATTTAACTGTTTTAGTGCTATGCTTATTTCGGAAGAACGAGTATATATGTAAATTGCTGCAGATATTTTATGTTTTTTTAAAAGTTTTACCAATAAATAACGACCGACCAAGTATTTGCACCGAATTTAAAAAAAAATATATTATTGTCATGAGTGAATTGTTTTATATAATTCTTTATTGAACTTAATTAATGTTATATCCAGTGGCGGCTCGTGACTTTTGTGTTACTAGAGTGCTAATATTACAAAAAATGGCATTATTGATGTTGTTGTAGCTGAAAACGATTTTTTATTTTTTTTTCGAAAAATTGATTTTTTGTATGAAGATTTTCAGGAATTCCGTGCGGCACACGGCTATACTGAAATTTCCTGAAAATCTTCATACAAAAGATAGATTTTCGAAAAAAAATTAAAAATCGTTTTCAGCTATAACAACATCAGAAATGCCATTTTTTTTAATATTACCACTCTAGTACACCCAAAAGTCACGAGCCGCCACTGGTTATATCCTGTCTTATTTGTATAATACGATATCTTCTTATCTTCACATTTCGGCCGGGTATTTTTTGCACTGGCGCTACGCTGTCTTCGGGCGAAAATAAAGATCTCGCGCAAATTTCTTTAATTTGTTTTAAATCGCTATATCTTGGAAAATAATAAAAAATTCTACATAGTAACTCAGCATACCCAAGCTATAAAAGTACTAAATGAAAATCGAATATTATTTGAAATGCAACTTATTTAACCTTTAATATGTTTATTACGGTCCGCCTATCGGTATTTGCCCATACCTGCTTTCTTTAAATACGCCCGACATCTCTCGCTCGCTTGCACACAGGAGTTGAGTGGGGCGGGACAGAGATAGAGATTCAAATCGGGTTTCCCGATCATAAAAACCCTCATTCCAGGAATTGAATTATTACAATAACAAGTAATATACTATACTTTTGTTGAAATACCGATGTAAACGAAAGGCACGAACAAAAATATAAAAAGAAGACTTGCATTACGATTTGATTATGTACATATAGTTGGGACCTTTAGAAAGAGATTGGTCTATAATATTCATATAAAAACATTGAATAATTCCGTTTTTTCTGCCATTAAAATGAGGCTGGCACAAAAGGTAGAACTAACCTTCCCGCCGTTAAGCATCAATCGACCGAACGGGTAGAACTACCTTTCCCGTCCGAAGTGTGTCAATATGACATCTTCAATTATCACCAGAAAAAGCTTCATAAAATAAATGTTTTTCTTACTTGTCATGAGCGATTTTTTGTTTTTTCATTATTTTTATGTATTGTCTTATTAGAGGTTAGGTCAAAAATAGGAAAATTCAAAAATGGTTTTATTTTGCCTATATACTACGCATGTATAAACTGTTATACTTAATGTAAACTGTCGATTTTCCAAAAATGAATAAATAAATAATATAGTAAAACAAAAAGGAAATTATTGCATATTTCTGTACATTTAGAATTTGTATTACTTCAGTTTGAGATAAATTCTCCATATATGATGTAGGGGCGCTGTGTCACCGGTCGACAGCCTGGACGAGAGTATCTTATCATTAAACTCTATTAAAACTATTTCAAGCAACGTTTCGATTCTGAATAACCAAATCAAATCAAATACATCAAAATAATGTAATTGAAATCCAATTGAATCAAATAATACATCCAATTGAATGAAGTATGCATTTTGTTGGGACCATGATGTTAGTACAATTGCCACAAAGTTGTTTTTTTTACTTTGTTGTTAGAGGCTTGGCTAACCAGTGTTAGTGAACATCTGTTCCTTTGTGAAATCCACCGCATACCAAAAATTCATTGGCCTGTGCAAACAAACACTTGTAGTTTTTCATTCCTGTTAGCATGACAATAAGCAAAATGGAAAACTGTTTTATAATACCATCCGTTATGATAATATGTATTTTAATAAAAAAATTATATATTAATAAAACAAATATTGATTTCATCATTTTTGATAACAAAATTATAACATTGGTGCCTGGTGCATGCCTCATTTTAAAATACAAACAAGTACTGGTAATAAACAAGAAATGAAAGTAGTAGGTACCTGCTTAGATCACCTTTGCGATAATAATTTATGGCCTAAAGGTCAAGAACATATTAAACTGAATAGGTAAATACTTATTCGAAATGTCAGCAAATTCTCTCTTTGCAAACTTTCTTTTGTGTTATGTTTTATAATAGGGCAGACCCGTGAAAAATCACGTGATATTATAATTGAAGGATTTGTGAAGTTGAATGAATTCATTCAAAAAATATTTGCCTCAAAAGAACTTTTAAAAGAAGAATTTTAACTATCGAATTTAAATAGTAAACTTTAAAAAATTATGAAATCTATCCAATGATATTGATTATAAAAATACAGGACAAGTTATATTCATACTAATCAAAGGATAGTCATTCAAAGAATTTTAACCCTTGACTCTGTGCAGAAACGGGCGGTCCGTTTGATAGATTCCCCAATCTTAACAAACGGACTGCAATCTTTAGAGCACAGGCGTCAGGTAGGTATGCTGTCCTTGTTCTATCGGTATTACAATGGAAGATGCTCTGAGGAACTAGCGTCATTGATCCCTTCGGCACCGGTGCGTAGTCGGGATTCACGCCAAACGCGCGCCCAACATTTGTACACGGTTGACATTTGTCACATGAGAACGGGTCGCTTCTACGATTCGTTCTTAAGTTCAACAGCTCGGCTGTGGAACGAACTGCCGGCCTCTGTGTTTCCTCCCTCCTACAACATGGGACTCTTCAAGACCCATGTTCACTCCTTCCTCTCCACAAAAAGACCCTCCACAGAGCATCCCCAAAGATGACATAGGCCCTTAGGGAAATTATTTTCTTCAGGGCCTCCTGTGTGGAGTTGATATAAAAAAAAAAATAAAAAAAAATGTGAAACTACGAGTGTTGTCTCAGTAAAGTATCTTCACTGTATTAATTCATCTAAGCATTTGTCAAAAATTTTAACAAAAGAAATACAAATTTCAAATAAAGAATTATTAAATAATGAAATAATTTTGGAATGTACCTACTTTATCGCTTGTCTGATATGATTTTTAGTTATTATAGTTCTAATTTTTTATTTTTTCTAAGTTTTCTAAGTTTACAGAACTTAAATAATTTTAGGCTACTTTAATACTGAAATACAATTTCAAGTGACCGCACATGCACCGAAATTGGAATGTTTAATATCTGAAGCTATTCTACAAACGTAATTTGGTTCAGTAGACTTAATACTATAAAAATGAGATCCTTGAGGCGCATGTGTGGTTAAACCATGTATGAACATGTTACTTAATCATGTTCATATGTAACATATGAACATGATTAAGAAAAGGGTGCTTAGATATTTTGGCTGTGAAATCATTTTTAGGCTCAAGCCCATATATATATATATAGATTTCGCCATTTATCGCATATTTTTAGGTTCTATAAATTTGGCACATTGTGACAAGCGATTGTTCAAATTGGTTTTGCAAAATTGTCATATTGTGCCAAAATTCGCTCTAGTGGTCCAAAAACCAAAATCCCTCCAGCATATGAGGGTCATATATGGCCGGCAGGGTCATATATTTTTATCCTTTTTCTATCATGCAGAAAAGCGTAATTTTTTTGACATTACAAAAAGAAATAACAATTCTTTCCAGTTTTCCTAAAATATTTATAAAATATCCAAAATTAATAATTCGGTTCCTTGATATTTCATCAAAATGAAAATTCAACACACCTTTAAAAAGTATTTTAGAGTCATTAAAAACTAGGTTTAATAGTTACATATGTAACCTAGTTTTTGTTTCATCACTTTTCATGACTTTACACCACTTTTTGTAGGTGTGTTGAATTGTCATTTTGATGATATACCCGGTCACCATTCTAACCATAGAATAATGAATAACACAAGAAGTGCCATGTGGGCGAGTTTCGTGATCCAAATATTTGCCGAATCAAGGCTTGAATTTCCAATACAAAACTGTGTTTACGTAATTCAAATGGGATGGAGATCAACGATGGCAGGCGAGTGTAAGTAAGATGGAGCGCTGGGCTGTTGGGCTAAATGGAACATTTGTTTCCAATCAAATTTGTATGGAAGGACCTTCTAATGTTATACTTTATTTTATAGTTTGAACTAATCGTAACAGTAGCATGGAGCGCAAAATGCAAACACGTTCGAGTGAAGCTGAATAAAAATAATTCCTTCTCACCTGACTTTTAGGTTATGCAGCACGGCCGGTTCATGCAGATAACTCAGCGATGTGAGGTCGTTCTCGCCAATGAGGATGCTGGGATTGCGCAGCGGCGGCAGATCGTCCGCGCTCGCCACCTTCAGCTGTCTCGTCTCGCCACTGGCGTCCAGACGCACGGTGAGCAGCGCCGCGCCATCCCAGTCTGACAGCACCTCGGCGCCCTCCCACACGGTGGCAGCGGACGGGACCCATACCCGGGCACCCTGGAATACACACAGATTAAATTAGGCAACACAACACATCATTATTCACTGTTGATTTATTTATTTGTCATGTTTTCAATAAGACTCAGCAAAATTATAAAAATATAACAAGTACATGGCAGAAAAAGAACAGAAAAATTGAAATAATACCAAATAAACTATTTACATATAGAAGAGTGTCTGTGGCGGGAAGGGAGACAACGAGCGTGCGGTGTGAATTTGATTTTTATACAAATCTAAAGTTTTACTCCGGGATTGATGAAATTTTGCACACATAAGATTTTTGAAAAATCACCCCAATATTTATTTGTTGATTAGCACAGGTTATTTGCGTATCGATTAAGGTGCTTTAAGGGTGGATTATTGCACAAAATTTGAACAATTATTCAAATGAACAGAACTTGAATTGAAAATTCACAGAATTTGAAAATGAACTTTGAAATTTGATGAATTGTTCAAATTCTGCGAAACAACGCGCCCTAAATGTGTGCCAATTAACTGTGAACAAATCAATATTGATTAATAAGGTGTTCGTGTTCGTGCATCGACGAAAAGACACCAATTGTGCATATTAACTGGGCAACATGAACAAGGCACCTTGTTCATCGACACATGACTAATCCTGATTATCACCCTATTATTGTGTATTTTTGTACCCTGTTGATCTCCTTTTTAATTGGTACCCAACTTTTCAATAGTTTGTGCCTTGTTCGTCGACACAACATTATCCACTACTTAACGACACTGTTATAACAGATACTGAGTTTATTGAAAAAAAACTTCGTTTATCGGCATTTCAAACAAACTACAAATGCATTCTAATTTATAAAATTCCCAAGCAATCGTTATTCGTCAATCAATAAACATTCAATATTCTATTCACTATTCGAATCATTCTTCAATTATTTGATTTTTTATTCTGGAATGAAAAACAAATTTAATAAACTAACTATTTAAAAAATATACCTGTATTATTAATAATAATAATAATAATAATAATTGGATAATTTGTATAGCGCCGTTTTTGTGAAAAATCACCTCAAGGGCGCTGTACAATTTATTTCCTAGGATCTACATTTGTTATTTAGACCAACTGTGCCAGCACGAGGTTCGTCATCCGTTCAGGCATGTGTCTGCCGCCAATATAGCGCTGACATGTGTCTGCTGCCAATAAAGAGCGCTAACACAACATCCTCACATAGACAACAAACCTTGGCAGCACCGCTGTGACGCTCGACGAAGACAGAAGATGGAGACTCTGCTGCAAGAGTCCTAGGTAGCGAAGGAACTGTACCAGCTGCTGCAGGGAGAGAGACTACCCCGTCCACCAACTATGCCAGCACGAGGCTCGTCATCCGTTCAGGCATGTGTCCGCCGCTAATATAGCGCTGACATGTGTCTGCTGCCAATAAAGAGCGCCGACACAACATGCTCACATAGATAACAGACCTTGGCAGCACCGCTGTGCAAAATCACCTCATCCTAGTTTACCTTAGTCTCTCCAGTCACCTCCCAGCCTTTCATGCCACCTAGTGCATCCTCTCGACCCTTTCAGACTCCTTCCTGGCTCCAATACATTCTTTCTATTGTCGTGATCCGACGATTTCACACCTCTGTCTCAGACCCTAAGGGCTCGCTTATCGCAGGCTATCATAAGCAAAATCTTGAACCAAAGTCAAAGTGAAGTTTATGTGTGTCATTTGTAACAAAATACATAAACAAAAACAGAAAATAAAAACAAAAACAAAAACTTTAAACAAAATATGGCTTATCTGTCCTCCAGGCAGACATCCTCGGTTGAAAAGGTCCCGTAAATCCCGACACCACTTGACACTTGAATCAGGTATAAAATCTTCGACTGCATTGAGAAATCTTTGTTCTAACTTCACTATCAAAATTTAATCGGTTTAAAATGCTATAATAATTGCAAATTCCGGCTAAACGGTAGAAGTTACGCGCATTTCGTGAAATAAGAAGGTAAGCACTATATAAAACACGGATGCTGAACAATTTTCAGCGATCTCTTAACAAGGGAAACCTTCTGAAAGGATTAAACAAACCGGAGCGGTTAAAACACGTCCGCAACTAATACAGAATGTTGTGGATTTAGATTTACGTAGTGATGGCCAACTTTCGATAGGA
The DNA here is from genome assembly GCA_026573805.1 of Hesperophylax magnus. Classification (NCBI taxonomy): domain Eukaryota; kingdom Metazoa; phylum Arthropoda; class Insecta; order Trichoptera; family Limnephilidae; genus Hesperophylax; species Hesperophylax magnus. The sequence goes on along the minus strand of JAIUSX010000184.1, from coordinate 681,350 downwards.
GAGTGTACCAGAGAAGGAGGACTTTGAAGCAGACCTAGTATTATTTTTATTTTTTATTTAAATACAGCACAACAGTCCTAACTCTCCGGGCCAGTGGGACTATGGCATCACCAACTGGGGTATGTTGTGAGGTTGAAGGAAAGTGGAGAGGAAAAAAGAAAGGTTGAGAAGTGTCTGGCTATTTACTAAACATGTCTAAAGTTATTTCAAGCAAAGTTTCTATTCTGAATGGTGAATCTTTTACCAGGGCGATAAAATTTATTCGCACATGCCATGAATTGAGGATTTTAAGCACTCTGAATGTGAATGAAGCCAAGAGTAATTATGATTGCCAACTCGCTTGACCCTTCAAGCCTCAGAAGCTAGTAAAAACATCATATACCATTTATAGCCCTTAAGGGACAGATCTGACCGGGGCAACCATACATTATAATTAGAGCCTCTAAGGGACAGATCTGACCGGAGTGTCCCTACATTATAAGTAAAGCCTCTAAGGGACATATCTGACCGGGGCTACCATACATTATAATTAGAGCCTCTAAGGGACAGATCTGACCGGAGTGTCCATACATTATAATTAGAGCCTCTAAGGGACAGATCTGACCGGGGCAACCATACGTTATAATTAGAGCCTCTAAGGGACAGATCTGACCGGGGCTACCATACATTATAATTAGAGCCTCTAAGGGACAGATCTGACCGGGGCAACCATACATTATAATTAGAGCCTCTAAGGGACAGATCTGACCGGAGTGTCCCTACATTATAATTAAAGCCTCTAAGGGACAGATCTGACCGGGGCAACCATACATTATAATTAGAGCCTCTAAGGGACAGATCTGACCGGAGTGTCCCTACATTATAATTAAAGCCTCTAAGGGACAGATCTGACCGGGGCAACCATACATTATAATTAGAGCCTTAGAGATTTTCTTACTAATTCCCTACACAAAAGGAGTGAGTTTTAAATATTGAATTGTTTCTAAATTATGGATGTTTCGAGTCGAAATGTTTCGGTAAGTTTTTTCCGTTAACTATCAATTAGAAATATTAATGATTATTTTAAATACAAATACGTACATTTAAAAAAGTAGCTCGGAAGCATTCCAAAATTCTACGAGAGATTTGTTGTAACACACTTCCGGCGGGAAGGGTAGTTCTACCTTTTCCGCCGGTCCTACTTGAATGACTGTAGAGGCATTGCTGTGCAATAATTTTATATAAATAGTATCTGGAATTGCTGGGAGTTATCCTCAGGAGATAGACAAATACCATCACAGACTTGTCTGTGGGCCTTTTTAAAATATACAATTCTGTAGTACATTCTTTGGATGTATCTATTTAACCAGCGTTTGCAATGTAAGCGCCCGAAAATAATCTTTTTACGACTTGATTATAAACCATTGACTTTTCTCTACTTTCTATATATATAATATGCATCTATTTTATATATAAACCTTCCGGAAGAAATTTTCTAAATGATAATGAAAACCGTATCAAAATCTGTTTCATAGTTTCGAAGAACTAAGCACACAAACAGACAGACGCGTATGGCCACTTTATTTTATACTATTTAAAGATTTTATATCAATCTCTTTGTAAGGGTTCCAACCAGAGATGTGCTTTATTTCAAATGGAAATGCAAAATGCAAAATGCAAAATGGGTATTTTCCATTTTAAATGCTTTTCTAAAAACCATTTTGCATTTTAAATGCTTTTCTCAATGCATTTTCCATTTTAAACGCTTTTTTGCAACATTCTTCCTACTATCTCCACTCATCTTTTTTTCATAAGCCCCAAATATCAGTCGGTACTCAACCTCGTTATGAGAGATAAATTTACATTTGTCAAGTTGCTCCAAGTTGCTCCCTGGTATGAGCCCTGGCAATTGAGTTATACCATTACAAAAAATACTGATTCAAATGCTGAACATGGGGCCATGACGCTGTAATATTAAATGTTAGATAGCAGTTTCTATGTTTTTACGTTGGCAACATTAGTCCCGCGCAAATTTTTTGTGGTTTCATAATCTGTAGTCGTGGTGTTTTTGGATTTACCATCATGTAATACGTTTGCTCTACATTGATGTCCATTATTAAATGTCAAAATTGTTTAAAAATTCTATAATTATTTTAATTGTTTGACCTGAGAAACCATTTTGCATTTTCAATGCATTTTGAAAATAGATATTTTGCATTTTGCATTTGAAATGTTTTTCTAAAAACCATTTTGCATTTTCAAATGGAAAAGTTTTGACCCATTTCCATTTTGCATTTCAAATGGTTTTGGGTACCCATTTTGCACATCTCTGGTTCCAACAATATGTATTTAAAATATATGAACTTAGTCTTCAATCGATCTTCAACTTCTTGTCTTTTCTGTGGAAGAATATTTTATAAAAAGGAAACTATATTTAGAAATTATATTTAATAACTATAATTTTTTTTTTTTTAAATTTTGGGTAATACATCCTCACACTTAGCACCGGAGATGTGGAAGTTTTTGTTTGTTTTTGTAATGATTTTTGTGAAAATGAAAATAAATTTTACATTTTTTACACATAAAACATCACTAAATGGCCCAACACTAACATTAACTTCTGTTTATATATGTATTGTAATATTCTTTTCTGAAGTTCAATAACAAGTTTGACACACGCTGTATGCAAGCAATGTGTCTGTGTGAGTACCAACTGTGTTAGAATCAACGCTGATTGCAATACTTATATGACAATATAGCGCAATAATTCATTTCAGATTTTTAACTCAGTATTTATGCTGCTGCTGGAAATGATAAGCTTATCAAATGGAATTCATACAGCCGGGGCTCTCGTAAAACTACAAGGGCTTAAACATTTGCAAATACATTGCCAAAGAAGTTGTTATCATTTGCGTCAATTGGAAATAATAACGAACGGTATCAAGATTGACCGGTTGACCAAATTTTATGGCTTGGGATTTGTATAAAGAAAGATTAGCTGCACTCGGCCAGTATCTACGTTTAGTATTGGCTGAATGATATTATGTTCAATGTACAGAAACTCGTATAACTGGTGAATCTACAACGTATTTGGAGTCAATTTTATGGTATAACTTTATTTGATTTCAGTTTTTGTTTTCGAGTCAAAAGTTGAAATTTTTTTCAGTTCTCTTTGAGATTTCATTCATCAGTTTCCCGCTTGTACTACGAGTTTCCGGACACCGTGTATAGACCGGTTACTAGACAGGTATATATATATATACAAATTGTCGCATACTTCCCTTGAACACTTTCGAGATTTTAAGCTCTTAAAAAAATATGATAACGAGTTGAAAAGTAATTATATGAAATTCCCCCGATAGAAAAAACTTGCAGAGTATCCTCTGAAAATTATAAAAAACACACCTGGTTCTTATTTTTAATGATAAACTAATGTTTATAAGAGAAGATTTTTATGCATAGTATAAAGGATAATAAATTATTATAAGCAATAATTAGTCGCCTGTAATATCATTACAAATTGAAAATATCTCCCGAGTAAAAATAAATGCCGCCGATGGGAATTGAACCCGCGCCTTCTGATGTCTGGTCAGATGCTCTGGACCACTGAGCCACGTCGGCTTATTTCCAACATGCCAAATAATTCAATATGTATTAGTACCTCAATCAACAATTACTGCTTATTACATATATAATTTTTTTTTTTTTTTTTCACCTGTAAACAATTAACTTTTCCCGTTGGCGGCATTTATTTTTTCTCGGAGATATTTTCAATTTGTATTGATATTTCAGGCGACTAATTATTGCTTATAATTATTTGACATCTGGTTCTGTTATTTAACAAGCTACTACAACAATAAATACTTCCACACACACCATATCCAGAGTTGAAGATACTCTCAGTATGGCCCTGGTTGCGGCACGTTCCAGAGTGCTAGATTCTCTCAGTATCACCCTGGTGTAAGACCACCATTCAGAATTGAAACATTGCTCGAAATGGCTTTGGCCGTGTTTGGTGACCAGATCCGAAGAGCCAGGTACTTCCCCATCTTCCTCTTGCCCGTCTCCTTCCCCTCCCCACAACCATCAGCCTCACAACATACCCCAATTGGGGATGCCACAGTCTCACTGGCCCCAGACGGTTAGGGAAAAGTTGACTCTTGTGCGATATTCAAATTAAAACATTTATATACTTACATTTAAGATTTTTTATAAATACATAAAGAATTATCTGGTTAAGGCGATGCACTACGTGGTGTAATATTTTAAATTGAGCTGCTATCAATAACAACCCTTAAGTAGATGGCGATTAGGTTTAAATTCCCGCTTAACACCATCCGCCTGTTTTGATTTATGCAAGAAAAAAACATGGCCAAAAAGTGCCCTTTATTTTATTTTGTGGATGTTCAGGCATAAATATTTAAATTTTTTTTCGATCATTTTATAAATAACTTAATTTGCCACATTATACAATAAAATCATAACCGAAAATGGGTTCGTAAGTAGGAGATTTTGAACTTTAAAGCAGTTTTCATAGGACTTATACATTATTTTTTTCAGGGCTCATAAAAAGACTTAAATAATCAAGTCGTAAAAATATATTTTCGGGTGCTTACATTTCTAAAGCTGGCTAAACCTCATGAGATAAGTCAAAATAATGTACCACGGAATTGCATATCTTAAAAAGGCCTACAGAAAACTTCTCGATGGTATATAATAATAATAATAATAAGGAGTTTATTCCGGTATGTGGGGAGGTTAGTGCAGTCCCACACATTCCATATAGGGATACAACAAAATATATAATCAAAAACAAAAAGATAAAACAGAAAAACAAAGAAAAGAAAACAGAATAAATTGAAAATAAAATAGAATAAATTGAAAATAAAATAGAATAAAATGATAAAATAATAGAATAATAGAAAGTTGAAGCCTTTAGGGAGCCGTGACTATATTAGGCGCTAGTATTTTTCTCCAGTGTGCGTCAATGCTGGAGGATGGAGTGAGGCGGGCTTCCATTGTGAGGATATATGTCTATGTCCTAAGGATAATCAGGATAGTCAGCTAGTAATAGATATTAGAAAAAATCAATTCGAAAATTAGTGAGTAAAAATGTGTACTTTGTATTAGACCGCATGAAGTGGAACTATTTAAATAAGTATAATCAAATTAAGTATTTAAGTCTGCTATCGTGCAGAATAGATTAGTTCCGCTCGGTTATGCCAAAACATTTGTCATTCCTGTGTTCACTATCTAATATGTTTGCAAAATGATGAGTCAATCGCATCCTTATCAATGCTTCATGTTTATTATGATAAGGCAAATAAAAATTCTTGCTAAAATTACTTTTACTAATTGTATTACAAAACATTACTTATGCCATAGGACTAACAAACACACCATTTCCTCAAAGAGGATACACTGCGTCACTTTGTCTTGATACACGTTTGTTGCTTTATTCACATTCATTCATCGTCTCGTTGTCTCAACTCTTCAGTTATTCTGACTCGACTCAAGATTTTTTTTTTTATGTGAATACCGTACAACTGCTATAAACCGTCTAGAGCCATTACGAATATGGCATCCCCAAACGTAAAAGAAGTCAGGGATGCTTGCAGAAGACATGGCACGATCAAGTCGATCAAATACTTGAGTTGGGTCATGTCAAGAATCAGAATAACAGAAGCGCATGTATGATAAGATATCTGAATGTGAATGAAGCAAGGATTGTGTCAAGACAGAATCGTGTGGCGGTTCGTTTCTCTGCCTACCCTTGAGGAAAACACCGGGATGGTTAGCTAAAAAGATAGGTAGAACCCCTCAAACGGTCTTTTCTATCCTTTCTGATTTTTTTATGTAATAGGTACATGATATATGTGTGAGTTAATAATAACATGTATGTATAATAATATTTAAAGAACAGCTCTGTATTGTTATTGAAATTGATTATTTGTGCTGTCATTCGACTGACGTTAGTATTGCAAAGTCCCTCATAAAACGTTTTTAATATGCATTTATTTATTAAACTCGCATTTTAAAATGTCGACATGCATTTTAAAAGGTCAAATAAAGAATTGACACGTCAATGGCAACTGTTCTGATAAGCGTATTCACCAATTCACGATGCAACCGTGAGAAAAATAAATACCTACCTACTGCATAATATCAAAAGAAAGGTACCTACCTATTACAAATCGCATCGTCTCTCGGCCTTTTCAAAATATTTATTTAAACCTTTCCTACACTAAATCGGGTACCTATTAGATTCTGTTATCAAACATTATTTTATTAGAAATTTATTTAATAAAATCCGGCAATGGGTCAACAATTTCTTCCGTCATAAAGCATGAAAGCGAATTTTATTATTTTCATTGTGGGATTTACAAACCTCCGTGTACAACTCTTTCGTCGTCATTTCGCACTGTTGGAGTTCACCGTGTTATGGAAAAATAGAATAATCCATGTTTCACTTCACAAATATGCACAATATTTAACAAAACAGGCAACAACACTTGCTCATATTATTTTCAGTTGACAGCTGTCAAATTCGAACGCACTGACATAAGAAAATCAGAACTAAAAATCGATTATTCCTACAATCTTGCTATAACTTTTAACAAGTGAATTTTTTTTATGGTTAAGTATTATTATTTAATAATTGTAAATAAATGCGTTGGAGATCAATTAGAACGGAATGTGTTGGTATAGTAAACACATGGGCGACACGGGTCACTTGGTGTCGCGGCGTTTTGAATTAACTACGTGAAACAATCTACCTATTTAGTTCACTTATGGCGTAACAATCTAGGGTTGACACTTCAATACTGAAGGAATCGTAATATAGAAAAAATTGTTTGCACATATTTATTTTAGCCGCAATTCATCAATAATGCATATTTGAGCCATTTGCTGTCATCCGAGGATCAGCGGTTTTAGCGTTTAGCTCTTCTAAATGAGGGTTCACGTGGTGATGACATAAATCCATATCTGTCCATTAGTATCTTTTGTTGTTTTTGATAATATATTCGTCACCTAAGAAATGGGTTGTCATAGGACATTGGGTCAAAAATTGAAACAAGTACATTGTATGTATACAGAGTGTATCGGCACGTACCCGACAAACTTTAACCAGCTATTCCTTAGCACATTTGGAGTAAAAAATGTTTTGGGCACTTTGCTGTCCGGTAACATTTTTTTTTTAATAAAAAATTTATTATTCATATTTTCACCACATATCACCAATGTTTTATCCTTTGTCAAAGTTTGAAAACCCATCTGGCAATATTTTGTTCGAGTTTCGTTGAATAATGTACGTACGTACCTACGTTGGCGCGCTTTTACAATCACAACGAAATGGCACGGCACCATTCGTCTCATTTTTAATTATTATTATTTAGTGTGTACGAAAGAGCGAGGACACTTTTTGACACACTTGCTAATAACAGCTGCTGAACAAGAGATACAATGCAAATGACAGTGACGGAGTGTGGATTTTTTTAATTTATTTTTTGTTTTTAATGGAAAAAAATGTTACCGGACAGCAAAGCGCCCATAACATTTTTTACTCAACTCATTTTTTAACAACTACTTACAAATGTGCTGAGGAATAGCTGGTTAAAGTTTGTTGGGTACTTGCCGATACACCCTGTATATATATATATAGTGATGTAAACTAAGTTATTTGTATTTTTAATAAAACTTGCTGACGTGACGTACCTGGCATTCCTGCGGGTTATCCTTAGAAGTTAGATATATATCATCACTGACTTTTCTGTAGGCCTTTTTATTTCATAAGGTTTAGCCAGCGTTAGCAATGTAAGAACCCGATTTTTTTTATCAATAGATTACAAAATATTGACTTTTCTCTACTTTCTATAAATATAATATGCATGTATTACATGTAAAAAAATATCAGAAGAAATTCTCCAAATAATAGTTAAAACCTAAATGATAAAGACGTACCCGACAAACTTTAACCAGTGATTATTGTGAACCTAATTGGAGTAAAAATGTAAATGAGGTTTGGTCTCTGGTGTTTTTTATTTTTTTTTTTATTTCAAGTTCAAATCGATGAGAATCGGATTCAAAGTCACCGGAAACAAAAATGACAGTTACATTTTTTCTCCAAATAAACCCAGGTAAACTGGTTTAAGTTTGTTGAGTGAATTTTTATAAATTCTGTATTTAAGTTGTAGACTTACTACCATCAACTGAAATATTGGCAGAAAAAACAGAACACTTCTCGCCCGTTGAAATAATGGTATTTTAAAGTATGTGTGTATATTTTACTTACGATAAAAAATTCCACACAATTAACTTTTCTTTGACAACCCTGCACTTCGTGGAAGCGTCAAACGAAAGAGCTGGTAAATTAAATGTCATAAGTAAAAATGTACTGCCGAAGCCATTGAACCCAAAATAATCTTCTAAGAATATACTAAAACCCTTTTAAAAAGTGGTCCGTGACGCAATTGATTGCCGTGATAATAATTGGTAAAGTAAGTTAATTTTATTGATAATATTATGATGTATGTACGGAAGTATGTAACTGGTTTAAACTATTATTCTTATTTTTATTGGCATTGAAATGTTATGTAAATAATGTTGTAACACATCATTTAATGGTTCAGTGGCATGAATCTTTTTATTAGTACTTACCCAAATTAGAATGATTAATGCAATTGGGGGTTCTCAATATTTTTTATGATATTACAAAGGTTATGTGAATTCCACACAAGAGTCCCCGCCCGAAGTCAGTGGGTCCATGGTATCCCCATTTTTTGGTATGGTGTGAGGCTGAAGGTGGTGGGAAGAATCTGGATACGCTCTGTTTCTGCTATCGTGGTACGAGAACACGCCGTCAGATGGAATGCAGGAAAACACTTCTTCTTCTTGACATATAAATTTATTAATTCACAATATAATTGCAGAGGATCTTATTTTCCTCTGCTAAAACTTAAACTGAAAGAAATAAAGGTCTAGTTTCCTCTATTCTTCAGTTTTCCCTAGGTTTACATAAACCTAGTAATTATCTCACGACTGACTGCCTAGGTACGTCTGTACCTACCCGTTATAGCAACACTGCAATACTGACCTTTTTCTGGGAGGTATCTGTATTTAAACTAAATTATGAAGGACATTTTACCAAAATAAAGATGTTCCACCCGCTCGTTGGCAAACAACATTCTTAACATAAAATAAAATGCGCTTAACTATTCTTAATGGTACAGACGTGACTTAAACAATACAAATATTTTAAAGGAATTATTTTAAGGGAGATGAAACTTTATTTGGGGCTTTTATTACTATGGGACAGGGGTGGGAAAGGTATTGGAAAATATTTTTAGGCATAATGGTTTAACTAGGGTCATCATAAAATAGAAAGCGAACAGCTCTATTTGAAAGCTGCCGCCGCTTGGAGTAAAATGTCACTAATTCCTAAATCATAAATGATACACAAACAAGACAATATCTTTATAAAAATACCAGGCCAATGAATTGTTTTATTGTAGGGTCGAATGTGCAAATGTGGGAAACTGCACTAACTTTGAAAATACGAACTGTGGGAATGCGCCTGAAGGCTAAATTTTATTGAGCAATATGTAAACGTCGCATTCTGGAAGATACATACCTCCTCCCGTGAAGATACTTCACAAAATAGGCAAAGAATGCGACTGTTATCTTTATTAGGTACCTACTGCTTGTCTACGAAAATTACCAGTTAAATTTATTAAAATTACTAAAATAAAAATATTTATGCTACTCTTAAAACTAAAAATTCCGTGGAATATGTAAATCTTATGACTAAAAATTGTGTAGTAGGTAATGTCTTAAAACTAGAAATTCCGTAAAAAATGTAAATCTTATGACTAAAAATTGTGTAGTAGGTAATGTATTAAAACTAGAAATTTCGTAAAAAATGTAAATCTTATGACTAAAAATTGTGTAGTAGGTAATGTCTTAAAACTAGAAATTCCGTAAAAAATGTATATCTTACTGACTGACTAAATGGTTGTAGTAGGTAATTTCGCATTCACCTCCCCCTTTAAACCCGCCTTGAGCATGTATGTATGTAATATCTTGTATTAATTTCGTCGCACTTTCTACTGAATTTACACTATCTAAATAGTCGTCCATGTAATGTTTTGTTTTTATTGCTTCGACGGCCTGGGGATACTGAGATAAAAATTGATCCGCGTTTTTATTTTTTACGAATTGCGCCGAACAAGGTGATGATTTTGCGCCAAAAATTATAATAAAGGAAGAAACCGCGTCACGCGCCTCTCCTTTTAACGCTTTTTGTAATCTATATAAATTTTCGCTGTCAGATACTTTTAAGAAGTCTGTGGTATGATGGAATATTGATTTGAACGCAATCCATTCAATTGGATTGCCGTTAAATGTGGGAAGATCATTAACTTTGGGCCTGGTATTATATAAAGACATTGCCTTACCAATTGATTCCGCGAGACGGTCTTCAGTTATAGCAGGTGTTGGTCCCTGGAATCGGCCCTGCGACTCTGGCCACTGTTGCCCGTCGCGTTGCTCTGCTAAGTTGAATGGCTGCTCTGATGTAGGCAGCTCCCAGTAGCTACTGCTTGGCTGCTGAGGCTGCGTCGACTGCAGCTGAAGAGATTGCCCTACCGAGGGCTGCTGATGCGATGTTCCTCTGGGTGGGAGTAGCTCGTACCGCCCGCCCTGCTGCTGCTGCTCCAACCGCTGTCCCAAGTGCAGCGGAAGAGTCTGCTCTGCCCGAGGCTCCAATTGCGATGGGAGAGTCTGCCCTGCCAAGGGCTGCTGCTCTGAGGATCCTTTTGGTGGGAGTAATGTGTACCGCCCACCCTTGTTCTGCTCCAACCGCTGTTCCAATTGCAGCGGATGAGCCTGTTCTACCCGAGGCTCCATTTGCGACGGGAGAGTCTGCCTTGCCAAGGGCTGCTGCTCTGAGGATCCTTTTGGTGGGAGTAACGCGTACCGCCCACCCTTGTGCTGCTCCAACCGCTGTTCCAATTGCAGCGGATGAGCCTGCTCTACCCGAGGCTCCATTTGCGACGGGAGAGTCGGCCCTGCCAAGGGCTGTTGCTGTGCAGTTCTTGTGGGCGGTTGCAGTGATAACCGCCCATCATGGAGCAGTTCCTGTTGCTGCTCCATTTGAACTCGAAGAGGCTGTTCATCGTGATCTCCAAGTTCTGACGATGAACTATGATGTGACTGGTCCACCCAGTCATTGACTCTATCCTCGAGAGTCCGTTGCGAAGTCTTTGATGCAGCTTCTAAAACGAGCGCCGCATGTTGCTCCTCTGCTTCCAAGACTGACATTGCTGCAGCCATCTTTGCTTCAGCCATCTCCGTAAGTAGGCGGGCCTTTTGTCTCGTGATGTGCACCTTGGTTGTTGAAGCTTTTATTTGAGCCTCCATCAAGCTGCTGCTGGTTCCCGCCTTGCTGCCGCAGACAGATGACGTCTTTGAGTGTTGTCCCGCTTCCATGATGCTGCTGTTCCCGATCCGGCTCGAAGGACCATATGTTTCTGCTATCGTGGTACGAGAACACGCCGTCAGATGGAATGCAGGAAAACACTTCTTCTTCTTGACATATAAATTTATTAATTCACAATATAATTGCAGAGGATCTTATTTTCCTCTGCTAAAACTTAAACTGAAAGAAATAAAGGTCTAGTTTCCTCTATTCTTCAGTTTTCCCTAGGTTTACATAAACCTAGTAATTATCTCACGACTGACTGCCTAGGTACGTCTGTACCTACCCGTTATAGCAACACTGCAATACTGACCTTTTTCTGGGAGGTATCTGTATTTAAGGCCGAGTGTAGTTGTTTATTAATTTAAAATAATGATAATATTATTAAGCAAATCGATAATGATAGTGTTTTCAACAAGTAAACATTTTTTTATACATTTTTTAAATTAACATAGGCTTAGTAATTATCAAAATCAAATCGAAAATATGACCTTTTTCAGACCGTAATACGTGCGTTTTAAAAAATACTATTAAAGGCTTAATATCGTCAAAAAATACCTGAAGGGGTTTTCTTTAAACGTACGAAAAAAAAAACTAAAAAATAAATAAAATAGGTTCGTAGTTTAATTTTTTCATAAACACTAATTGTTCTTGTTTTTAAAATGCAGATTATTAAACTTTGGATACGTTTATTTAACAAAACTAAACGATAAATTATTGTTATTATATTTTTCCATTTTTTAAAGTTAATTTAATATTTTTTATACTATAATTTAAGAAAGAAAACTTAGATTTTTAAATTACTTTTAAAGTAGGCCGTCTAGTGGCGCCTATTTGAAAATTTTAATACGGTAGAACATCGAACTAAAAGCTTCTTTTAAATATCCCAACAGATGGCGCTATCATGGTCGGAGTCTTGGTTATTGTTTATTTTTCAAACCGATTATATTATTAAGTTATTAAATAATTGTTAAAATATATATTTTAACAATTATCTATTAAATTATATGATAATTGTTAAAATATATATTTTAACAATTATATAAATATATATTATAATTAAAATATATTAAAATATTATTATTATTAAATTATATGATATTATACCATATTTTTAAAAATTAAATATTAATAATATGATAATATTTTGTAATCCTACATGTATTTAAAATGACTGACTTTTACATTTATATATATAAATTTTTTGATAGATCTAATACGCCTAAATTTTTTATAAGAGAGCTAGGTATAATGCCAGTAGCCGAAATTACAAATGGTAATATTTTTATAGTCTGAGAATGTCAAATTCTTTTGAACTCATTTCCTAAATCTGTGTATTTTATTATTTTTTCAAAAACAGATTTTTCGATATTACAGGAATTTGTTTTTTTTATATCAAAGTACTAAATAAGTACAAAAAGAAAAAGAGAAAAAAAATCTAACCTATTAGGTGTGTGAGTTTGTGTTACTACTAACTAACTAACCATCACGCCGTTTCCCCGCAGGGGTAGGCAGAGAGGACGGACCGCCAAACAACTCGGTCTTGGCACACACTCCTTGCCTCATTCACATTCATACATCGTCTCATACATACTCTTCTATTATTCTGACTCTTGACATGGCCCGACTTGAGTATCGAGTTTGTGTTAGCATGAGTTATGCTATTCTGTACATTATACTGTAAAACTCTCGACTCGAAGTTTGCGGGATCGAATCCCGAAGTGGGCAAGTAAATTTTATTTGGTTAATTTGTGTTATTCACAATTAATGAATTAATATACGTATGGTATATTCGCGGTACGTTCCATAGTGAAAGATACTCTCAGTATCGCCTGGTGTAAGACCACCATTCAGAATTGAAACGTTGCTTGAAATGGCTTTAGCCGTGTTTGGTGACCAAATCTGAATAGCCAGGTAGATTCACTTATTCAATAAATAATACCCGTTCTGCGGTCTAAATTTAAATAATGATTTTTGGTCTTTCATCAGGGCGATACTGACAGTATCTAATGCTCTGAAAAATGCCGCAAATATAATACTTATGTGCATGTTCGTTTCAAGAGACAGAAGGTCAGCGGTCCTATATCGATTTATTATTGTTTTTGTAAATTATTCTCAAAAAACATGAATGAAAAGACCAAACACAAATAACCTGACTGCCATATGTTGTGGTTAGAGTATTTTGAAGCGAGCAAGCGTAATTACTAGTGCCACGTAATTATGGTGCACGTGTGAGTCAACGCTCATAAAGGCAACTCAAACAAACCTCATCTGGGTATATGGGTATTGGTTTTCAAGTTACAACATAAATATGTTTTGTAAAAAAAATAATGCTCAGTGACGGATTACATTGAGGTGAGACAACAGGGGTTGTTGCTTTTCATCTTCATAATATTACGTTGTGACTAGACTTGTGCTTTGCTTATTTGGTACACATTAGTTTTTTTAAATATTTTATTATAAAAGTGATTCAGTGCAGTGCAGTGCAGCGCCTTTACTTTCTTTATATATAATGACGAAACGGAAAATTACGGGAAAAAAATCAAAGAGGAGTAAATCTTTGCAAGCAGCAAGGTATGTTTTTATGTCTTAGTCCAGTCCTGTTAATTTGAGAGGCGGATATGTGGACCGCTGCCCCGGGAACCATTCATTGGATAACCGACACCTCTGTCATAGGTAAGCCTAAGAGGTTACCTATGACAGCTACTTTTGATGACTTAGCAGAGGTGCCCGGGTTCAATTGTCTGGAACTTGGCGGCGGATGCGTCTTTTCACCCACTGTATGTCGGGGTCGGATTTGGAGACACTGGTTGAGGGAGATCTTTTTACCTCTCCTGCGGGACTCTCTCGACCCATCGCCTTGCACCGTAGTGGGAAGGGTGAATAAACATCTGTCACACCAGAACACATGACAGTTGATCACCCGACAGTTGGCCCCCCGAAACTTTTGTACTTATGCGTTGGTAATAGAATTTTCGTACATATTCACAATAAATATTTTTTTCAGGAATAATGCGTATTCGAAGAAACGACGAATTGAAGAACTGAATATTACTGAAGATGTGAATTTGGATATCCCTGTGTTCGATGTGAATTTTGACGTAGATTCACCTAAGTCGTACGAAATCGAACCTCAGTGGAAAGTTGGTTTGTCAAAAACGTATGCGAAAACTTCAAAACTGGCAGGCCATCAATCATCAATAAGCGTGGCAAGCACCCCTGTGGTAAATAATTACTCATTTTCATGACGCTTCATAAACATGCATTATTTCAGAATGTTTTCACACTGACAAATTATTTAGCTGGTTACTCCACAAAAGAATATTATTAATATTTAACATGTTTTACAGCAGATTGGTGACAACATTACTCCTGATGGCAACTTTGCTCCTGAAAACCTACCACCACTACTCATTGAGAAGAGCACTGAAGAAGTTTGCGGTCACATTCCTTGCGGTAGACGGGTTGTGGACATCAATTTCTTTTGTCGTCAAATGGAGGAAATATGTTTGCACCCGATGACATGTACAGGAGGAAAGTTCGTTCTGGTGAGAGAAACGCGGGATGGACTTTTATCGAAATTGAGATACGAATGTATGTTTTGTGAAAAGGTATCCATTGTGTATTCAGAACCTCCGAAAACGACAATCAACACCTCTCTTGTTTGGGGGGCTTTAAACATTGGTGTCGGACATGAGCAAGCAGAGGAGCTTTTGTGTACAATGGATATTCCGTTCATGTGCCCTGCAACATTTAGAAGACACGAGAGGTTGGTTGCTATGTCATGGAAGACCCATTTAGCTGAACAAATGTCAAGCAACATACGACAAGAGGCGCAGCTAGCTCGTGACAATGGAGACTTCGATGAAGGACATCCATTTATAACAGCAATTGTTGACGGAGGTTGGTCCAAGAGAAGTTACGGACATAGTTTCTCTGCAAAGTCAGGAGTGGCCTGTATTATCGGGAGACGGACGGGGAAGCTTCTATATCTCGGTATTAAAAATAAGTACTGCCACAAATGTGCGATAGCACGTGAAAATACGCGCCCACATGAGTGCAGTATTAACTATTCCGGTCCATCAACAGGAATGGAACAAACTATAATAGTTGAGGGCCTTAAATTTATTTTTCAGAAATTCAATGTTTGGACCAAATTTTTAATTGGGGATGGTGACTCCAGTGTTTATGCAAGGGTGCGAGAAATGGCCCCATTTGGATACAAGATACAAAAACTCGAATGTGCAAATCACGTTGTCAAGTGCTATACGAGCAAATTGTATAAAATGACAATGGACACGAAGTATGATGCCAGCAGTCGTACGATATTAAGAAGGGAAATTAAAAGACTGAAAAGTGCTGCACGTGGTGCTATAATGCAGGCTAATGGCAATTTGGATCAGTTGCGAAATGACCTCAAAAATGGTCCTGACCATGTTTTTGGAAGTCACACAAAATGTCGTGCTCAATACTGCAAACACATTGGTGGTGATGCAATCAATTATGTACCCTTTTTAGAGAAATCGCATTTGCTGTCAGATTTACGCATCCAACTGGATGCTGTTGTCCGTAAAGCGGATAGACTTACGAAAAATGTCACTACGAACTTAGCTGAGAATTTTATGTCACTTGTCAGTAAGTTTGTAGGTGGCAAAAGAATAGATTTTTCTAAAGGTACAAGTTACGAGGGTCGATGTTACGGTGCAGGCTTGAGTCACACCTTGGGATCAGCTCACATCACTGACTTGCACAAGACGATCACGGGGAAGTCACCTGGTCAAACGACCAAGCGTGTGGTAGCGAGGCGACTCAAACGTCGTTGTTTGGCTAGACGCTTGGTATTCACTAACCCGTATAAAACTAGAAAATCACTCGTCAGTAGAGGACCGGACAGTGAATATGGACCCGAAGCGGCAGAACCTGACCTTTCCTCTGAGGAGTTAAATGAAAAGATGACTTGCATCATGGATATGCTGAGTCATCAAATTTCCTCTGAAGCAGATACCACCAAACTGCAAATATTGACAATCGGTCAAGCAGACAATCCTCTCTGGATGGAGGCGAGGCATAAACGGCTCACAGCTTCGAAGTTTGGCGTTATATATAAATTAAGAAATTCTACACCCCGACACAATACTGTCAAGAATTTGCTTCTGAGGAGAGACCTCATGACCAAAGCCATAATCTATGGCAGAATCAAAGAAAAGACTGCGATTGACTTGTACGAGGAAAGATACAAGGTAAAAGTGTCGCCATGTGGTATTTTTGTGAGAAAGGAATGGCCATACTTGGGGGCAAGTCCAGATGGATTGGTTGGAGAAAATGGTATAGTGGAAGTAAAATGTCTGCCCTCAATCGGAAACAAAACTATTTTTGACGCAGCTCTGGAAGATAATATCTTCGTTGCCGTGCAGAATGGAATACTTGTGTTGAAGAAGTCACATAATTATTCATTTCAAGTTCAAGGACAATTATTCATTACAAGAAAGGACTTCTGTGACATTATAATTTATTCTGAAAGTGGAGTAGAAGTAATAAGAATATATCCTGACAATGAATTTGAGCTAAAAGTGTTACCACGCCTGACAAAGTTTTTCAACGAATCACTTTTGCCAGAGTTAGCGGATAGCCGAATTCAACGCGGTATGAAAATTAGAGAACCGGACCATGTTGTCAATGCTCTACAAGCCAAAGTTTTAAAAGCTAAAAATGTAGTTTAGTAGTGTTTTACAGTATAATTGGCGTATAAATCTGTGTTGCGTCGGTTGTGTATTGATGTTTGATCTATTTGTTTGTGTTAGTGTGTTTGTATTTTGTATTTTTACGGTTCGCTAAAACTTCTCCTATACTTGCGAACAAGTTATTCACATGATTTGCTACAGTTTCTGTACTTGTATTGGTATCTAATTTATTAATTTAATATTTAGATGTTCAATAGTATTTTTCTGTTTGTATTTTTGTGTGTATGTAACTTCTTTTAATATTTTCCATATTTACTTTGGGTTATTTTTTTTCAAGTTTTTCTTTATAGTACAATTCTTTAGCTATTCTAATAGTGAAGATGTTTCTATATCTTTTATAGTAATTAAGTTGTTCCATGCAGGGCCGGATTAAGCATGTCGGAGCCTCTAGGCAATGCACGTCTCGGGGCCCCTTCATCCTTTTTTAACTTCCAAAAAAAATTTTTTCTTCCACAACGTAATTATATTCATATTTAATTTGTTTTTTATACAACATTACGAAGGTATGCCTATAATTGTAAGATAAAGTACTTGAACTATACATCTATGGATATTATTATGGATACGGCACTGGTTCCATGTCGTACGGTGTATTTTTAATTTGTTTATGAATTTTGTCTCGTTTCCCTATGTTATCCATAACATTGTATTAAATTTATCCCAGGATTTTTCGACATTCTTATTTGTGCTATAATAGCACCGTTACTTTCTACTAATATTGTTCTATGCTATAACAGCACTATTATTGTTAATTTTTGTTATCTTTTCATTACCTTGTATACTCGTATACTGCATATTCTTTATTAAACATTATTTTATCAATATTTTGTAAGGAGCACTGTAGGATTATTTTTAATTTTGTCATAGTTTTAAGCGCACTTGAAATGAAATAACACAAAACTGCGATATACAAATATTACCTTATTATTAAATTGTTAAAGCAAACCATTTCTCATTAGTCATTACACACGACGGCATTTTAGCACTTTTTATGCATTTTACTTAGTTGTAGCAGTATAGTTGAATACATAAAATATTGTTGAACTAATCTCTCGCTGACATCGGATTAGCGGGTACAAATTCTCATTTTATGAAAATATTATAAAATAAAAATAAATAATAGTGGTTCAAGATTTGAAGACAAGATAAAGTATTATATATTATAATATGTAATGTAACATTATATATTTTAACATATAATTTAATGTTTAAATGTTCTAAAAAAACAAAAATAAAATATAAATATATATATATATATATATACATCATCATACACCCGTCATCTCCTTCGAGGTCCACAATACCTTCAGTCTCACAACAACCCCAATTGGGGATGCCATAGTCTCACTGGCTCCAGACGGGAGCAGTTGGGACTCTGGTGTGGTATTCAAATTTTTTTTTTAAAATGAAAACAATATTGTAAATATTATAATCAGATGCCAATTATATTTCCTACAAATATACATCTAATTTCGAGAAGTTGAATAAAGTGTTTTTAGCACGGCAAAATGGCAAAATTGCAATATTATTGTAACAATAGCAATATTATTATAGTAGACTAATAAAGCGGCCGCTACACTACTCGCTTCGACGAAGTCCTCGACGAAGTTAGCCGAAGTTCGAAGTGCGTGCCCACACACTCGTGCAACTTCGCGAGTAACTCAGTCCAACCAGTCAGTGATTGGTTTATTTATGCCGTGACGCTTCGAGTCCTTTGACTCGGGCGCATTTACCGACAACAATCGGAAGTCGGGCGAAGCGAAGCGAAGTTGCCCGAAGCGAAGCGAAGTTCGTGCCCACACTATCGTATTCGGTCAACTTCGATCAACTTCGCGAGTAGTGTAGCTGTAGTAGTGTAATTTATAAACACATTGAAACGAAAGGAACGAAGCAACCGCAAGCAGCGTTATGCGTTGTTTGCGGTTCCTTCATTCCTTTCTCAAAGACAAATACATAGCACTATCTTTTTTTATGTCAATACAAATATGGGATGCTAGGAAGAGGAATATGGGAAAATACCTGGCTATACAGATTCGGTCACCTAATACGGCTAAAGCCGTTTCAGGCCACATTCCGATTCTTTTTTTTAAATATATTACTTTGAAAAAGTATATTTGTATTTTTTTTGTTCCATTTCCATAGTCCTCAATAAGTTTTATACCTGTTCTGAGGTCTACATACTACAAACTGAAACATTCGGTCGGAGCCGCAATGTTTTTTTTATTTCTGTGGGCCTTAGAAAACAATAATGTTATTTATAACGGTTTTGTTGACCGAGGTAGAACGAACACAGGTTCTCTGTTTTTTGACCAGATGTAGGTATATTTTTTACAATGCCGGCCGGCGTAGTCCGGGTGGTAAGGCTTTGGACTCCCATTCCGAAGGTCGCGGGTTCGAACCCTGTGTACGCAAATAAATTTTATTTGATTGATTTGTGTTATTTCACAATTGATTAATTAAAATAATAAATACTATATATGCGGCACGTTCCAGAGTAGAAGATACTCCCAGTATCGCCTTGGTGTAAGACCACCATTCAGAATTGAAACGTTTCTCCAAATGGCTTTAGCCGTGTTTAGTGACTAGATCTAAATGGCCAGGTACTTCCCCACCTTCCTCTTCCCCATCTCCTTCCCTTACCCACTTACCTTCAGCCAAACAACATACCCCAATTGGGGATGCCATAGTCTCACTGGCTCCAGACCGGAGCAGTTGGGACTCTTGTGAGGTATTCACTATAAAAATACTATGTAAAACCAAATGCCAAAATGTTTTTAATAGAGATATACATAATTAAGAAATTGGCACATACATCATCATACATGTCATAATATGGAAAATCAGGACTAAAGATATATGAAGAAATAATAATAATATAAAATGAAATGTCAGGCTTTCTGTAAAAATATTAAAATACATACAATTAAATTAAATGTTACCTTGTACCTATATATTCGTTTATATTCTAACGTAGTATAAACTAATTAAATAAATAATACAAAAAAAATAGTGCCATCTGGTAACTGAAATTCATAACTTTTATAACGAAGATTTACATTACCGCCATCTTACTGTTTTCAGGCAAACGTTTTTAAAATAAATTCTAGTTAGAAAAAATATTGTTTTGGAAATGAACAACAGAGTTCGTGTGTGTCGAAAATAGTTGATTTTGTCATGTCTACAATCGGTCTTAAACTAAATTATGAAGGACATTTTACCAAAATAAAGATGTTCCACCCGCTCGTTGGCAAACAACATTCTTAACATAAAATAAAATGCGCTTAACTATTCTTAATGGTACAGACGTGACTTAAACAATACAAATATTTTAAAGGAATTATTTTAAGGGAGATGAAACTTTATTTGGGGCTTTTATTACTATGGGACAGGGGTGGGAAAGGTATTGGAAAATATTTTTAGGCATAATGGTTTAACTAGGGTCATCATAAAATAGAAAGCGAACAGCTCTATTTGAAAGCTGCCGCCGCTTGGAGTAAAATGTCACTAATTCCTAAATCATAAATGATACACAAACAAGACAATATCTTTATAAAAATACCAGGCCAATGAATTGTTTTATTGTAGGGTCGAATGTGCAAATGTGGGAAACTGCATTAACTTTGAAAATACGAACTGTGGGAATGCGCCTGAAGGCTAAATTTTATTGAGCAATATGTAAACGTCGCATTCTGGAAGATACACGCTCTAAAGCTCTCGACTAGCAAGCCAGAGGTCGCGAAATTTTAAAAACGAGAAATTTTATTTCATTATTTTGTGTTACGTCACAAAATACTCTATAGTATATTATAATAGTATTTAAAATAATATATAGTATATTTGCGGCACGTCCCAGAGTGAAAGATTCTTTCAGTGTCCCTGGTGTAAGACCATTCAGAATTGAAACGTTGCTTGAAATGGCTTTGGCCGTGTTTGGTGACAAGACCTGAATAGCCAGGTACTTTCCCACCTTCTTCCTGCCTATCTCCTTCCCCTCCCCAAAACCTTTAGCCTCACAACACACCCCAATTGGGGATGCCATGGTCTCACTGGCTCCAGACGGTTGGGAGCAGTTGAGACTCTTGTGTGGTTTCACATAAAAAATTTAAAAATCTCTAATTTATTATGTGTCAGTTTTCATTTACTTTTTCTTTTCATTAATATTGTTAGAAATGATAATGAAAAAAATACGCAATTTTGTGAAAAATAAATTTTTCACTATTCATTTAGAATGACATTTTCCTGAAATATAAAAATTAGTAATAATGAAGTTTTTAAATATGAAAAAAATAGTTCAAGGAGAAGGGATTACAAGAAAGAAAAATACATCAAAATGGTCTTCAGAAATTTGCAGTACAAAAACTGAAACTAATGAATCTACGGCATTTGGAGTCCATTTTGTTGTATGACTTTTTTCGATTTGAGCTTTCGTTTTCAAATAAATCGAGTGTGAGAATTTTTTAGGACAAATTAAATAAAAATCGGTGGCTAGAAAGTTAAAATCAGCTGTTAAATGTCTTTTAACACATTCACTGCGACGTATTTTCTAAAACATTCACTGGATGCTGCAAATTACACCAAATTTAAATAAAGAATAAAACTGATACAAATTCATCTTTTCCTAACTAACTAACGATGTTCATGAAGTTTTCTTATCATTTACCGTATTATATAATCCGTACGCGCTAGACGCGTTCTCAGCACCACGCGAAATTACGTAATACGCGCTAGGCGCGTTTTCAGCACCCAACGTGTTAAAGTATGTCGAGGCGTAGACCTTAATTCAAAAGATGTTTTAACCATTTAGTTGCTGAAATAAATTAAATAAGCTAAGAAATAAATCGAAATGCAATCGAAAAAAAAAAGTATTTTCTTTTCTCTATGTGATACATTGATTCACCAGTTTCCCGGTTGTACAACTTTTCGAACACCATTTATATTGAATAATTGTTTCATGTGGGTTGCAGTCTAATTAATGTTGGTATTCTTCTACTTGATCTTTTGGCGTTGTCTCATGTTCTACCATCTGGACAATCCTCCTGCTGCAGTCTGCAACCCGGAACAACTCAGCGTAACTGCACTCGTACCAGTCGTGCAACTCTCAAAGTTGGGTGGCACGTCTTTCAACAATTTTCTACTGCATTATCAATTGGAAAATCTTGTACTTATTGCATCTTATTATGTATTCATCTTATTATGTATACATCTATTGGAGTTATCTTCTTTTTTTATATTATTACTAGCTGACGTGTACCCGGCGTTGCTGGAGATTATCCTTAGGAGATCTATACACCATCGCGGACTTTGCTGTATGCCTTTTTAAGATGTACAATTTCGTAGTACATTATTTTGATGTATCTCATGAGACTTAGCCAGCATTGGCAATGTAGTGCCCGAAAATATATTTTTACGACTTGATTATAAAACATCGACTTTTCTCTACTTTCTATAAATATAATATGCATGTATCATATTTACTTTTCGGAAGAAATTTTCTAAATGATAGTGAAATCCTATCAAAATCCGTTGCCTAGTTTAGAAGAAATAAGCGCACAAACAGACAGGCGCAAATAGAAACTTTATTTTATAATATTTAGAGATGTACTAGTAAACATCGCACAGTTAAAGATGACCCAAACAACATACACTTAGGTTTGTGTGTAAGTGTGTATACTATTTCTATTACTATTTGTATGTATTTCTTGCAAAATGTTACTGAGAAATTAATATTTTTTGTCTTGCTATCAACCACTCATTGTAAAAAGAGATGGATAATATTTGAAAACTTTTTACAGTTTTACCAAAAGCGTTACAGCATGTTCTTTTATTATAATTAACTAATGTAGACCCGTTAAAAATCACGGATTCTCTGAATTTTTTGACAAATCAGTTACTATTTCGAAAATGGCAGTTAAAATAACTTTTAAAAATATTATCTTAAAGGTAGGTACTTTATCACTTGTCTGAATTCTCCAAACAAACACTTCCAATTTCGAAAATTAATGATACTTAAATTTAAAGCAAATCCGAGTTCTAAAGTTAATTGAACTGGAGTTACAGAATTTTCTTTGCTGAAGTCGAATAACAAATTTGAAACATGTGTGCAGGACTGACATGCCTATCAGAGGCGGTTCCTTGTAGGTCCAACGGTTCATTTGTGTATTGCACTGCTTGTCTTTAGGCTTCACATAACTTACAACGATATTTGTATCCCGGTCATCGATATATGCTCCAGTCATAATTCCCGTCAGGTCATTATTTAGTACAAGACTGCCACAAGTGCATATTTCATTGTGTACAAAACTTTGTTTCACCAAACTACGGGAACAGCATCGGGCGGTAACGAGACAGCTCGGCCCGCCGAAACTGTGACATGAGCGAGACAGATTACACTTATAATGGCAAATCACATGTTAGAGCAGTGCAGATACACAACTCATCGCATGCACTATCGACGCATGCACAAATCGCCTTGAAGGCAATTGTATTTTGAACCACTTTGAACATGCGTAATCCAATGCGTCTGAAATGAATTAGTTTAGAAATACTAATTCACAATGTTGGCGCTACATTGGCAATCGTGCGCGGTGAATTTAAATGATTTTGCGACATTTTTAGCGATGAATTGCATGTCGTTTACTCTCCAGATAATTTTGCAAACTGTAATATTTATTAAATTATTTTACAAATGTAACTTAGTGGGGTGAATGAATTGCGTTAGCTCAATTGATTATTTTTCTACACGTATTTTACATACTAGGTACACTTTAAAAGAGAAATGCATTACTAGCAGTTTCAGTCACCTCTGATGCCTGCCTGTATGATTTTGCAATTTTCAGTCATGTACATATTATTACATACAGCATCAGCGCTACAATCCTTGGAGAGTCCTGGAAACTTCTTTACTCCTGCCGGTCTCCTGTTCCTCCAGTTCCATATGGCTAAGGTGGGGTATTTGCATTAACTCAATCCAACCACCTATGGGATTACACACTTACAAATCAATTCTATTTTCGCAGACTTGTTTTATTTTTTCTATTTAGCAGCAGAATCTTAACAATACTTTTGCAAGAAGTTTGAGCGGCTAAATGAAAAGGAGTTAATCCGTCATTATTAGCGACATCAACGTCTATTACTTTCTTAATTAAGAACTCGACAACTTCTATGCGTTTGTTTTTAACGGCCCAATGTAAAGGGGTATTTCCTTTTTCATCCCGAGAATTAAGATCGGCTCCAGCATTCATAAGTAACTTAAGAGCTTCTAAATGTCCGTTTCCTGCTGCCAAACAAACAGAAATGTTCATATGACTAATTATAGCATTGGTAGGTGCTCTTATTGTGGTACTTGATGCCAATTTAGCATTAATGGAGTCTTTAACAGGTAGTTCTTTGGTCTTAACAGATATATCTTCAGCATCGAGGATTTCTTCTTTAATTACGATGCATAAACCTTTAGCGTTAACGACTTCTTCTTTATCCTTAACAGATGTTTCTTTGACATTAGGAATTGTTTCCTCAGTCTTAAAGGATCTTTCTTTGGTCTTAACAGATGTGTCTTTAGCATTCAGGATTCTTTCTTTAATTTCAGTAGATACACTTTTAGCATTTACGGCTTCCTCTTCAGTCTTAACAACATTAGGGATTGATTCCTTAGTCTTAACGGATGTAACTTCAGCTTTAGCGGATCTGTTTTTGGTCTTAACAGATGTTTCTTTAGCATTGAAGATACCTTCTTTTATCAGAACAGGTGCACATTTAGCGTTAATGGCTCTTTCTTTGATCTTAACAATTGTATCTTCAACATTGAAAATTCCTTCTTTAGCCGCAGTGGGTGAATCTTTAACATTAACAGAGTCAGCAACGGAGAGATCTTTTGGTAATATGATATGATCTGCCTTATTCTTGACAGATACTCCTTTAGCGTTAATAGCACCTTTTTTGGTCTTAACAGATTTTTCTTTATTCTTAATGGGTACTCCTTTAGCGTTTTCTTTGCTATTAACAGATATGTCTTCAGTGTTGAGGATTTCTCCCTTCGTCACAACGGATTCATCGTCAACATTAGCGGAATCTTCTTTAGTCTTAATAGTTACTTCTTTAGTCAAAAATTCTGTTAGGATGTCGACATGACCAGTTACTGCAGCGAAAACCAAAGCAGAGTAACCTTTGCAATCGAGAATTCCCGTGTCAGCTTCGTTTTCCAAAAGAATTGTAGTGATTTTCTTAAGCCCATTTTTGACTGCGAAATGCAAAACTGTTTGCTCATTCTCGCCCTGTCTTGTATTGATAAATGATTTCTTATCTTCTTTTTTGACACTTTTGAGAATTAGTTGCACAATGTTTCTAAAGTCTTTAGCTACCGCGCAGTGTAAAATTGTTTCATTATTACTGCTTAAGATGTCAAGTTTGCACTCTTTTTCAATCAGTAATTTTACCACATCAAAATGACCATTGTCTGCTGCAAAATGGAGAGCGCTCCAGTTGTCTTTGCTGACTGCATTTAAATCACAGCCTATGTCTATTAAGATGTTTAAAATGTTTGCGTGACCATATCTTGCAGCAATATGAAGAGCTGAACATCCCGTTTTATCTTTGGTGTCAATATTTGCTCCACCATTGATTAAGTGTCGTACACACCTCTCATGGTCCATAGCTACAGCGATATGCAAAGCAGAAGAACAATCTTCATTTGTGGCGTTCACCAAATCACTCATATTATTCTGATTCATTATTTTACTGTTTTTAATCTGAGCAGCGCGTGTAATCAATAATTTGACTGTATCAGAGTGATTGTACCTGACAGCTAAATGTAATGCAGTGCAACCGTTATGAGCTTTAGCGCAGATTGGAGCTTTATATTTTAATAATAGTCTTAAGACTTCTAAATGGCCCATAGCTGCAGCTCTGTGCAAAGCAGTATACCCGTTTTCAGGATCAGCTACCCCCGCTGAATAACCGTCTCTCAACAACTGTTCTAAGACATCTGAATGTCCGTGCATTGCAGCTAAATGAACATTCTTCCAGGAATCATTCTCATCAGTTTCAATTAATGTCGCTCCTGCGTTAACCAACAGATCAATGATTGTCGCATGTCCGCCACTATAGGCGTAGTGCAATGCTGTCATGTTGACATAATCTTTAAAAGAGACAGAGCATTTGAAATTTAACAATACTTCCACAACGTCTTTATGTCCAGATTCGACAGCCAGGTGCAGAGCTCGCATTTGTTTGTCTGTTGGAGCATCTATAAAATCACGTATCGAAGATCTATTGTTTTTTAAGTGTTCGAGAATAGTTTTAACGACAGTTGGATGTCCGTGATCTGCGGCACAGTGAAGGGAAGTCCGTCCATCATAAGATGCTGCCATTGGATCGGCTCCTTTGTCCAATATAATCTGCACAACTCGCTCATGTCCATTTTGTGCCGCATAATGCAAAGGTTTTTCTCCTAGTGTGGTCTCAGCGAACACCGATGCTCCCAATCCTAGCAACAGGCAAACTACGTCTTCATGACCACCTTGACATGATAAATGCAAAGCTGTTTGTTTGCACACATTGTCTTTATCTACCTCATCAATATCATCCTGCATTCCTCTTATAATATCTGTACGACCCAATCTTGCCGCTAAATGCAAAAAATTTCCTCCTTCAACATTAATATCCTTAGATATTAAAATTTCCCTATCGATTAAGTATTGTAAGAGATCAATTCTATCATTGACATAAGCAATATGAAGAGGAGTTCTACGATAGATATCTTTTGTTTCCAAACTTAGGCCAATGTGTAAGAAATATTCAAGCAAGGTAATACTTCCAGATGCTGCGGCAAAATGTAGTCCAGTCCAACCATTTACATTGGCTCGTTTTGGGTCAGCTCCATTCAAAACGCAATCTTTAACACCTTCTAAATCATTCTGCTTTATTGCTGTGAACATTTCATCTTGCTGGAAAACTATTTCAAAGCCTTTCTCATAAATTTTATTTAGTTTCTTGAAGTCTGTTGCAATGCTACGACCTATAATTAAGTCCTTGTTGGTCAGTAAATCTCCTCCCATTTTGACTAGGAGTTTGGTGCAATAATCTATTGCTACGCTGGGTCGAAAGGGTAGGCTGTCTATGAGAGCATCTCCGTGTGCAAGATAATTACGTAAGTTCTTACCGATCAACAAAGGACATCTTTGGTCGAGAAATAGTTTACCATCACCGAAATACTTCATGTTTTCTAAAATTTCAGTGAGTTCTAGTGTAAGCATTTCTATCGCGATGTTATGACTATCTGTTCTGTTTTCTGGAGTGTCACCACTAAGTAACAAAGTCTCCAGGACTTTGAGCCTGCCGTTAAAGTACTTGGTGATTTCTTCTTCCCTTTTTTCTATGTGTTTGTTGACAATTTCCATCAAATTCTTTTTAGTGTTTTCTTTTAGTTTGAATGATTGGAAAAAAGCTAAAACATTCTTTTTGTACGTCTCCTGTGAAAATAAACTTAAGTCTTCTATTGTTTTAGCAAATTGTCCATGATGGTCTTCTATTTTATTTACAAGTTCTTTGCACTGAACAAAATCATCATCTTCATAAAACTTCTGCAGTCTGTTTGCATTTCTAGCATTTAATTTTAAGTTTTTAACAGCCTCGGAATAGTCGCATTCTTTCCCTTTTACTTTTGAATCAAAGATTTTTACAAGAACCCTCTTTGCTTTGTAAATTATTTTACCATTTTCAAAAGCTTTTTGCAACATTATTTTATCTTTCTCTACCTCCAAAACATTCAGAATACCTTTAAATGTTTGATCAACTACCTCAATTGCTTCGTTATCACCATCTTCCCTTCTTCCTATGTTATTTTTGAATTGATCGATCCCTGAAATCCTTCCTGCAATAAACTCAACAACTGCATACATTTCATAAACAATCCTCTCCAATTTTAAGTGCTTCAATTTCAATGAGTTATTTGTTTCTGAAAAATTAGCATCACTCCTTTCCATAACTGTCCAACCAATAGCTGAGATGATATTTATAAACCTTTTCAATTTAGACTGAGTAATTTTATCTGATGACATGGTATCAAGGCACGACTCTGCCACCTCTTTAATATCATGAAAACGTGAATTGTTTGATCTACTTAAATTAACAAGATTTTTAATTTGGTTTATTTCCTCCAAATAATTAGTCTTCATTTCAGTCAAACTATTTTCATGCCAGTCAAGAATTGCCTCCGCCTCTTCGAACAAAATTGTAACACCGGTTGTATCAGTAACAATTTTTTTGAATTCCTCAAATAATCGCTTAAGAAGAAATGATTCTTCCGTGACATCCATAGTTTTAGCATTTAGACTTTCTTCAAATTGGTGTTCCACAAGGCTCCGTACTAGGTCATGTATTTCTTCGATTCTTTTTGATTTTAAAATCTTTTTCATAAAAATCTTGGAAGCTTCGATTTTCAATGTGTAAAGAATATGTTGTATTTGTTTGTTGATCTTTTTTAGGTCTGCTTGCAGATTGAGACAAAATATTGCATCCTGCAACGGTCTTCGCGTGAAGCTATGGGAGTGAGAGAGACAGTCTCTGAGCGCCGTGCTCAGTTCTCTAGCATGTCTCGGAGCGTCTTGGGAGAGTATATTGTGGACTTGCTCAGAGACGTTGGGTGAATCCGGAGTATTCTTCAGGGATTCTCCAATGACCTATAAATGAGGAAAAATAAGCAATTCAACATCAAAAGAATTAGGTTTTAACTACCCCTTGTTGTGTTATTGAGCATGCAAACCAATACTACATTCATTACCTATGTGAACTTAGCAACACACAACATTATTTGAAATGATTTATAGTGAAGAAAGTATGATTTGAAATTTTTATGGCTAAAAGTATTATCATGGTTTATTTTTAGGTAAATATACCATGTTGCACTTCTTTGGACAGGGTTACTGTGTTTGTCAATAATAATAGAGAAACCTGCGATAGGTGTTTAACGAAAAAATAAAATAAAATTTATATAATCAACAATACTAAATATATAATATACCATACCTGAAGAGTTCTTTCCAGCACTAGAGTTTGTACATCTCCCACTGCGTTGTTTGCATTAAAATACAGAGAGATAGAAATATATAAGTTGATTTTCTTTAAAGAATAAACGCTCTTTAAAATATCATGATGCCCGTACAAATCCTCGAAATCTGGAGTCTCCCGTAATATTCCAGATATCATTTTACCCCTGCCTCCCAGTTTCTCTTTAAAATGTACATCTTTCTCTTTTAATCCCTGCTTAACCTCGTTTAACTTCATCCGAAAATGATTTAGATGCTTTAAAATTGTTTCTCTGTCAAGCACAAGTTTGTAAATGACATCAGAATCTTCGGGACTTTTTAGAGAGCTCATAAAACATACTAATAAGAATTCTATTTCTTCCCACGGGAGTTGTGTGTAGGTTCCTTTTAGTTGTCGCTTTAATATGTGTATGTTTTGGGCTACAAAACGCCCCAACAAATGGAATTCTCCATCAATGGACGGAACATTTATTCCTTTTTCTGGCACTACAGCCCACAATGATTCTGGTAAGATTTTATAATCGTTTACCGAGTATTTGAATAGCATCTTTTCAATAAGTTTGCAAGTCAATTCTATCCTTGTTTTAGCATCATCTAAAGATATTTTGATTTCATCTTTATTTTTTGGGTCTGCATTGTAAAAAAATTGCAACTCAATCAACTTCTTTTCAACATGTTGTTCCAAAGGAATGTTGAGAGACGCATTCCTTAATTTTAGTTCTGAGTAAACTTCGCTTAAAAGATTTTCCAACTCAATCGCTTTTCCATCAAGTCTTGCATATTTGATAAGTGATTCAAAGAATTGAATTTTTCCAGAGCATATGATATTATTAAAGGATTTCAATAGATTATTTTCATCGATCAGTTCAAGAAAATTTTCTTTCTCTTCATCGGAGAGATTGACTTCAAGTTCGTTCGGATCAAACGAAGCCATCTTTTGTAATGTTCTGAAAAATGAAGAATAATTACCATAAATTTTATATCTTATAATATAATTTACTGTTGTATATTCTGTTGTACCTAAATATTACTTTTTAAAAATTTACATGAATTAAATTCATCAATTAAATTACATAAACAATTAAAACTGGTATAATAAATCATGAAAGCACTTTATGTTCTGATAAGATAAACATCGATAAAAAAATAAAAATTAAGCAAATAATATTTACTAATGTATTAATTAATTATTTAGAAGATGGGAGTGGTAAAGAAACAATATTTTAAGTAATTAATTTTGAAGGAAACATACTAAAGATATGCCAAGTTTAATGGAAAATATATGTCAATGGCGAATTGCGCAAATATTATATAAATACCTTTTCGTCTTTTGATAAGACTGGTTCCTAACAATATTGCCCTTTGTGTAAAACCATTTTTACTAAACGACTTCAACTTATGACATTTCGAATGATTCATACGATTCATACTTCGTGCGAAAAACTTCAGATAAAAAATTCCCATTGTATCGAAACAGTTTAACTGCGTGCGTCGACATTTAAATTCAACCATTATTTTTGCGAAGATGTACAGAACGTGTTCACTGCAATTGCATGGCACTGTTTGGCGGTTAAGCTTTTTTGACAATATTTTGACAGGTAAACATTAGTGTTGGCAGTGCAATAAACGTTTATAGAAAATAAAACTTTTCATTTCGGTGGCGAGTACTTACGTAGGTACTGCTCTACACACATAAATTTGCAGTCAGTGGCGCCAATGCATTGTAGATACAAAAACATTCTTTGGGGGTCTGCAAAGATAACCGATTAAAGCTGTGACATTTTTTTGCAAAATTATAGAATTATTTTAAGAGTGAGTATGTTATAACTATACTTAAGGGAGTTTAATATTAACACTATGCATGTAAAAGAAAAAGAGGAACGAGTAAAAAAAAAAGAAGTTAGGTAGTTAATTTTATTTAAACAATTATTAAAAATAAGTGTATAAGGTTGTGTGTTAGTTTAAATCTAGTCTTAATGCTATTCTTAATTCTAATTCTTAAAATGAATTGTCCTTTTACTTAATCCTAAATTATTGTTCATTCAATGTCTTTAAAAGTTGGGTCGCGTTACGAAATAAATATACAAAAATTGTTCAGGCACTTCCCTTTTCGATGATTATGGATTCTTCACGTTCGCACTTATCACTGATACCGAGAGCGGCAACTTGGGTTGGTTCCGAAGGGCGGAATCAGTTCAGCCTGGGCCAAGGCTCCGAAGGAGGAGTCGGTAGGCAGCGACCAGAGATGTGCTTTATTTCAAATAAATCCATTTCAAATGGAAATGCAAAATGCAAAATGGGTATTTTCCATTTTGCATTTTAAATGCTTTTCTAAAAACCATTTTGCATTTTGCATTTTAAATGCTTTTTTCAATGCATTTTCCATTTTAAATGCTTTTTTGCAACATTCTTCCTACTATCTCCACTCATCTTTTTTTCACCTCGCTATGAGAGATAATTTACATTTGTCAAGTTGCTCCCTGGTAGGAGCCCTGGCAATTGAGTGATACCAGTACAAAAAATACTGATTCAAATACTGAACATGGGGCCCCGGCCATGACGCTGTAATATTAAATGTTAGATAGCAGTTTCTATGTTTTTACGTTGGCAACATTAGTCCCGCGCAATTTTTTTGTGGTTTCATAATCTGTAGTCGTGGTGTTTAAGGATTTACCATCATGTAATATGTTTGTTCTACATTGATATCCATTAAATGACAAAATTGTTTAAAAATTCTATAATTATTTTAATTGTTTGACCTGAGAAACCATTTTGCGTTTCCAATGCATTTTGAAAATAGGTATTTTGCATTTTGCATTTGAAATGCTTTTCTAAAAACCATTTTGCATTTTGCATTTTCAAATGGAAAAGTTCTGACCCATTTCCATTTTGCATTTCAAATGGTTTTGGGTACCCATTTTGCTCATCTCTGGCAGCGACTCCTGAGACGGCAGCTTCCTGGGCGGAAGTTCGCGGGGTTACGGGAAGAGCCTCGGCGACCGCCCCAAGTGGGAGGGCAGGAAGTTCCTCCTCGGAGGCGAGATGGTAACTGTTGAGAGGGCAGCTTCCTGGGCGGAAGAGCCTCGGCAACCGCTCCAAGGGGGAGAGCAGGAGGTTCCTCGGCGGAGGCGAAATGGTAACTGTTGGTTGTTGAAAAATCTGTCTCCAGCCGCGCGATCCGGCGACCGTCGCACGCCTGTGGTGGGGTGCTAAAATATAGTGGTTCCGCTTTACACCACTTTGGTACGTTGTTCGGGTCCATGGCGCTGGCGTCGCCACTCTCACCGCTAGATTTATAATTATTTTAAAATTACATTTTTACAATACGACTTTCAAATAATTGCAATATAGCCTAGCCTTGGGCGAAGGTTTTTATTGCCCTTGGGTCGCTGGCTTAACATTTTCCCATTTCAGATTTATGACTATATGAGGGTCTAGAGCTAAATTTGCGGACTAATAGGTGTATCCCTAGGTTGGCTTTCTAATTTTTTATGGCGGTTGCCGGCCAATCTATATACTAAATTTTTAAGTCTAATAATATGAACTGCCGCCTCCATCTGCGTGTAAAATTATGGAGAACATATGCGGGCGCACGTCTTCAATTTGGTCGTTCTGTGAATTCAAGTCACGTAGATACCTAGGGAAATATCAAGTAAATTTTCATCGTCATCATTATTTATTTATTTTTTTAAATTTTAAATCAATAAAAAAAATTATTCTCGACAAAAGGATATTACATTTTTGACTTGCTACTAAAATGGTTACCTAATTACTTACATGAGCTTCATTACGGTGCAGTAATAAATTGCCAAAGCATATATTTACATGTGACTAGTGTAAACAAACTAACTAACTAACCATCACGCCGTATCTCCGCAGGGGTAGGCAGAGAGGACGGACCGCCAAACATCTCGGTCTTGGCACACACTCCTTGCCTCATTCACATTCATACATCGTCTCATACATACTCTTCTATTGTTCTGACTCTTGACATGGCCCGACTCAAGTATCTGATTCACTTGGTCGTGCCAAGTCTTCCTCGAACGTCCCCGACTTCTGCTACCATTCACATTTCCATCGTATACTCTCCTTACACTCATTTCTTCGATCATTCGCTCTACATACCCAAACCATCTAAGCGTCCCTTTCTTGATCTTACGTCAGCCTTGCTCTCTTTGCGGATCTCCACATTCCTCACGATCATACTTGGTTTTACCACACTTACGCCTCAGGGATCTCATTTCAACAGTATTCAATCTACTTTCATCCTTTTTTTGCCAGTTTCATGCCTCACTTCCATACATAAGGGTAGGTACCAGCACTCCATTGTGGACCGCTAACTTCGCTTCTTTGGACAATTTATAGTGTATATACCTACAAAAGTATAGTATAGTGTATATACCTACAAAACAAATTACGGATAATAATTTACTGTTTTTTATTTTTTATTAGTGAGTGAAAATCTGAGTGTGGTAGAAATTTTTAGAAAAAAAAACATCAAAAAAGTAACTGGTATTTTACTCCAAATAATGTCAGGAATTACTGGTTAAAGTTAGTCCCTTTACCATAAGTAATTTCCCAAGAATACTGCCGGTAAGTAAAAAAAAACACTCTCTTCTTTGAAACACTGAAGGAAACCACTGTGTTTTTAGTTACCACGCCAGAATATCAAAGAGAAATATTTTTTATTGTGCCTATTGGATACAGCGGCACACGAAAGGTTATTAATAATTTGTCAAATCCTTTGTCTTAACTTTTTGTTGACAAATTCTGCTGCGACAGTTGACTTCATCTGTTTATCTTCATCTGTTGAGTTAGATTTCTTTTTCATCCTTTAATAAAGCCTCGGTCACACGGAACAATTTCTTATTTGAAATCAATTTTTGTGATAAGGTATTCGCTGCGAGTAACTAAATACTCAATTAGCAGCTTTTAGACATATCAGTGATTCCGTTATATGGTTGCCAATGTTTATTTTCCCGTACAAACAATTCATTTTTTTTAACCTAAAAACTACCTTAAAACATATCGTGTAGAATGACCCCCCGGAGTAAACGCACTTTATCTCCTAACGCCCTGTATAATAAATTTTTTAAATAAATTAATTTATTAAAAGGGTAATACCTCAAAGGTTGAGAATCATTGGCATTTTGCATAGACCGTGCTTCAATATCATGAACAAAATAATATTGCTAGCAATTTTCACTGAGTGATATCGACCCTTTTTACATATGGCAGTCAAATGCATGGCGGTTTTAGTTAATTACACGACACTATCCATCTCTTATTTGTAATTTTAGTTTGGAATGATCTCAAAAGATGGCGGTAATCCAAAATACAGTACATAATATTTTTTTATCTCTTATCTTTGAACGATTTTGGAACCCCTCTGTGCAGCTGTTGAAGGTATAGGAGGTGGGCGTTTACAAAATTATAAATCTGTTTCTGTTTGAAGGATCTTAATATTACGTGAATGTGATGGTGAAAAAATTCGGGGACACGACAGAGTTGTGTGCTGCTTTGAAACGGCCTGATGGTTAATTGTTTAGTTTATTTATTCCCCACATAAGTCACAAGCCAGCGTCACTAAAATCACAAATATCTTCAGCGAATGGAAGGAAAAACGCGAATTTGTATTGCACGCAAAGAAACTTAAAAACAAATTCCTAAATTGTTAACATTATCAGTAAATTAGCTTGTGTGACATTCGTAACTTTGTGAAATACTTGCGAAAAACCGTAAATGATGATTTTGTAAACAATGATACGTATTTATGACCTGGTATTTCCCAACCTTCCCTGATGATAACCTCATTATTTGATTGTATATCTTAGGTCAAGAAGAGAAGTATTTTTAGAATAGTTTTGCTGTTTTCATTCCAATTATTCTAAAGAAAATATCTTTGCCTGATTAGGATCATTGTGCTTTAAACTAAAATATGAAAAAGCATTTTCTAAAGAACGACTATGTTACCGTGTTGTAGTTATTAGGAAATATTTCAGCTTTAATAATACAATAAAACTCTTCCCAACCAACAAACTGTATTTTAGTTACACAAAGTAAAGTCTTTACAAGCTGTTTTGAATTATTTGTGGTAAAAAAATCTATTTTATTATTACATCTATTTTACTTTTCCGATTTTATGTCCGGGTTTAATCTTCCCCATAGGAAAAACTTAACCCTTCAACCACTTTTCCACAAATAATCATCTAGTCAATCCACATTAAGCAAGTGCATTATATAAGCAAAATAAATACAAAACAATACAAGAACACCACGTCAACTCACCAGAGATCAAATGGGAAAATAATTCACCGACTCCAGATATTTTCATATCAGAGGGTTCGGTTCGGTAGAACTCCTAACAGGGCCTATAAATCCTACTGATCCCTCAACATAAATATTTTAAAAATCTTTCGTTATCCAACATGTATTTAAAATGACTGATTTTTGCATTTTAATATATAAATTTTTTGATAGATCTAATACGCCTAAATTTTTAATGAGAGAGCTAGGTATAATGCCAGTAGCCGAAATAACGAATGGTAATATTTTTATAGTTTGAGAATGCCAAATTATTTTTATCTCATTTCCTAAATCTGTATATTTTCAAAATTTTTCAGGAATTTGGAATAGCGACATCAATGATATAAGTTATTTTTTAAATTTTGTCATGTAAAACTATATCGTGTCTATTATGACTAATCGTTCGGTCTGTTAGTATAGTTTTATCATAATATATTTTCATAAAAATGGTTCGTATTCATAATATGGTATTATATTACGGCAGTCAATCAAGTTATGTTTAATTAACAAACTTTGGTGAATTATTTTTGTATATTTATTTACATCTATTTTACTATTACGTCTATTTTACTATTACATCTATTTTACTATTACATATTTTTACTATTACATCCATTTTACTATAACATATATTTTTAAAGTCTTTAAAACTATAATATAATAAGCAGTAATTGTTGATTGAGGTACTAGTACATATTGAATTATTTGGCGTGTTGGAAATAAGCCTACATAGCTCAGTGGTTCAGAGCACCTGACCGGACATCAGAAGGTACGGGTCCAATTCCCGTCGGCGGCATTTATTTTTACTCGGGAGATATTTTCAATTTGTATTGATATTTCAGGCGACTAATTATTGCTTATGTTAAAAAAAAATAGTTTCACTGAGGATTGAAGCTTCCTAACATGAAGTTGACAACTCTACCAGCCTCGCCAAATGCCGATCAGATTGGACCAACATTTATTATTTTTTTTATTAAAACCCCAAACTAGACAAAAGCCCGTATTATGATGGTAACATAAATGAGAAAATATAAAAAGAAAACATAATAAAATATAAAAAACATAAAATATAAAAACAATTATACAATGTTGTACATATATCATCATATAAATGGTAAAACAAAACAAAAATAATAAATATATTCGATAGTATGGATAAAGTCGGAATGAATTAACTTAATGGTCTTTCTTCAGTCAGACAATAATTTCTTTCAGGAAGCTTTCCGATTTCATTCTGCCACATTCTATGAGCCATACGGTAATTTGGTTTTGAAGAGGGCCTGTTTTAACCTTACTGCATTGCTGCTTGAACCCATTATACACCTTAGGAGCCAGGAATAAATACCGTTAAACGTTGTCCAAACGATGTGTTCATTTTTGGTACTATCATCCTTTGTTCTTTGTTTGTCTTGTTGTTTAACTATGAACTACAAGACTATGAAGCTTGGGATTGTTCGTACAGTACATTATGAGTGCATGTATATATATATATATATCTGTCTTACGTCTCATACTTTTGTTTCCTTAAATAAGGGTGTCGATGGATACATATAAGGTTTTATATCCATCACTCTTATTACAGCTTTTTGTGCCTTGGCTAACGGATCTAGTATAGTCTTGCTTAGCCCAGCTTAGTATGCCATACCTGATAATTGAATGGCACAAAGCATCGTACACAATTTGAATGGTTTTCTTAACAACAATGTTGCTTATATCTTTCAAGAAGAAAATTAGTTTGCGCATTCGTTTGGCCGTATTTTCAATGTGCGCTCTCCAGGTAAAAAAGTAATTTATTAAAATACCCAGATATTTGACTAATTCCACCTTTTCAAGGTCTTGGCATGCGCATGGGTGAGGTATTTGTGTTCCTGGGGTACACTTGTCATTTTAATGTACTTTTATATTTATGTCGCTGTTAGGTTTGCCTCTTTTGTTCATAGAAAAAAAACACAGAATTTGTTTTTTTGGCATTTAAGGCCAAGTGTAGACCTGTCAAAATCAACTATTTTCGACACACAAGAACTCTGTTGTTCATTTCCAAAACAATATTTTTTCTAACTAGAATTTATTTTAAAAACGTTTGCCTGAAAACAGTAAGATGGCGGTAATGTAAATCTTCGTTATCATCGTTATAAAAGTTATGAATTTCAGTTACCAGATGGCACTATTTTTTTGTATTATTACGCATTGTAAAAAATATACCTACATTCCTTTTCCTAGCATCCCATGTTTGGATTGACATAAAAAAGATAGTGCTATGTATTTGACTTTGAGAAAGGAATGAAGCAACCGCAAACAACGCATAACGCTGCTTGCGGTTGCTTCTTTCCTTTCGTTTCAATGTGTTTATAAATTAATACTGTCACTTTTTCATAAAACATTTTACATTTTATCTTTGGTGACACCTATAGCGGAGCGGGTGGGACTTCAACACTTCTCATTTTAAGCAGCCATATAATGTTGGAGATTTATTGCTTTCCCTACTTGAAATAGACAATAGATAAGCCGCCACCATTCTCGCCTTCACCGCCGCCGTTATCCGCCACATCTGTGGGCCATATAGCCTGTCCGTGTTTCCGTCACTGAATCGCCAAAGACCATCGCCCTTACAAGAGAATCATCTGGCGATTCCTGCAACCCCGCTGCACAACCCCCGCGTCCCTACGCCCTTGGAAGTAAGAAATCCAACTGAAGCCGCGCCCTTTGTCTTCTGTCGATACGCAGTAATATTAATAACAGTGAAATGACGATGAAATTAAAAACCGATTTACTTAGAAAATCATCGAGTGAAGAGTGCCTCACCATGAGTACCGTTAATTTACCCCCCCCCCCCTTCCTTTAATCATAGCTGGTTGATTTTAATTTCTTTGTAATATACAATTACATTTTTACAGCATAACATCCCTTTACTACTTTGTTTTCTTGCAAATCATCGATCTTTTACCATGTTCACCAATTCATTACTACGCGGATGACAAAACAGTTCATGATAGATTTTTGTTTGACAAGCCCCTGAAGGGCACGAGGGAAGAGTTTTTTTTATTAAATCTATTTTTTTAATTGTTTTATCTACCTATTCTTAATCAAGGTGTCAGATGTTTGTTTAAATAAGCAGAGCTTGGTATGTTTATTTAATTTTTAAATTTGTTTTAAACACTCGAGAATTTTTTGGCATACAAATATGGCGTGTTTGCAAAACATCTTAGTAGTACTACTAGGTACTACCTAGAGTACTTATAGAACCTGAAAATATAGACGAGCCAATTTTGTAGAAAAAACTCCAAGTTAGGACAAATAACGGTAAAAGGTCTGTGAATGTTTTTTTTTCATGACCAGATTTTTTCATTATTACTTCGACGGTCTCCGTGGTCGAGGGGTAAGGCTCTCGACAAGCAATCCGAAGGACGCGGGTTCAAATTCCGGCATGTGCAAATAAATTTTATTTGATTATTTGGTGTTATTTCACAATTTAATTAAATATAATATATAGAATATTTGCGGCACGTTCCATAGTGCAAGATACTCTCAGTATCGCCCTGGTGTAACACCACCATTCAGAATATTAAGCTAGCTTGGAATGGCTTTAGCCGTGTTTGGTGACCAGAACTGAATATCCTGGTACTTCCCCACCTTCCTCTTCCTCGTCTCATTCCCCTCACCTACCTTCAGTCTCACAACATTCTCCAATTGGGGATAGGCCATAGTCTCACTGACTCCAGACGGGAGCGATTGAGACTCTTGTGTGGTATTCAATTCAAAAATGTACTGCTAGACGTAAAAAGTAGAAGAAAAAAATAATATAACTGGAAGTGGGTGTACAAGCGTGTCTCCTGGGCCACGGAAAAAATATCATTGTGGTCCTGCCCCATGGTTGACCTTGGTTAATCTCGGTAAACCATGGTTATCGTAATAAATATTTAGAAAAAAAAAATCTACTTATTTAGCCCTGAGGGGTTTTACATGTAGGTAGTACAATTTTAACATCATTATTTAAATTTAGACCGCAGAACGGGTATTATTTATTGACTAAGTGAATCTACCTGGCTATTCAGATTTGGTCACCAAACACGGCTAAAGCCATTTCAAGCAACGTTTCAATTCTGAATGGTGGTCTTACACCAGGCGATACTGAGAGTATCTTTCACTATGGAACGTACCGCGAATATACCATCCGTATTCGATCCCGCAAACTTCGAGTCGAGAGTTTTACAGTATAGTGTACAGAATAGCATAACCTAAGCCAGTGGCAGTGGCCGTTTGGCTTGAATAACTGAAACCGATTTATACGTTGAATATTGGCTTATGGACATGGGAAGAGTCGAGAGCGAACTCATGCTAACACAAACTCCCATACCTAATAGGTTAGATTTTTTTTTCTCTTTTTCTTTTTGTACTTATTTAAGTACTTTGATATAAAAAAAACAAATTCCTGTAATATCGAAAGATCTGTTTTTGAAAAAATAATAAAATACACAGATTTGGGAAATGAGTTCAAAAGAATTTGGCATTCTCACTATAAAAATATTACCATTTGTAATTTCGGCTACTGGCATTATACCTAGCTCTCTTATAAAAAATTTAGGCGTATTAGATCTATCAAAAAATTTATATATAAAAATGCAAAAGTCAGTCATTTTAAATACATGTAGGATTACAAAATATTATCATATTATTAATATTTAATTTTTAAAAATATGGTATAATATCATATAATTTAATAATAATAATATTTTAATATATTTTAATTATAATATATATTTTAATAATTATCATATAATTTAATAAATAATAACTTAATAATATAATCGGTTTGAAAAATAAACAATAACCAAGACTCCGACCATGATAGCGCCATCTGTTGGGATATTTAAAAGAAGCTTTTAGTTAGATGTTCTACCGTATTAAAATTTTCAAATAGGCGCCACCAGACGGCCTATTTTCAAAGTAATTTAAAAATCTAAGTGTTCTTTCTTAAATTATAGTATAAAAATTTTTAAATTAACTTTAAAAAATGGAAAAATATAATACCAATAATTTATCGTTTAGTTTTGTTAAATAAACGTATCCAAAGTTTTATAATCTGCATTTTAAAAACAAGAACAATTAGTGTTTATGAAAAAATTAAACTACGAACCTATTTTATTTATTTTTTAGTTTTTTTTTCGTACGTTTAAAGAAAACCCCTTCAGGTATTTTTTGACGATATTCAGCCTTTAATAGTATTTTTTAAAACGCACGTATTACGGTCTGAAAAAGGTCATATTTTCGATTTGATTTTGATAATTACTAAGCCTATGTTAATTTTAAAAATGTATAAAAAATTTTTTACTTGTTGAAAACACTATCATTATCGATTTGCTTAATAATATTATCATTATTTTAAATTAATAAAAAACTACACTCGGCCTTAATGTCAAGAGGTTGCATTCTAGCCATTTTGATACTTTTACTAGACCTGTTTCAGATTTTGATTTTATCTCCTCCCATGTCTCTCCTTTGAAAAGTAAAACTGTATCATCGGCAAATGATATAATTTTCCGATTTTCAAGGTCTATTTTGCATAGTTCATTTATATACGCAAGAAAAAGTATTGGTCCAAGGGGACTGCGCTGGGGTACTCGGAATAATTTTTTTCCGTGTTACTTAATTTTCCATCGTTCTTTACCAATTGAGTTCTTTCCGAGAGGTAGTCATCAAACCGTGCGAGTGGGATGCCTCTCATACCCATCATTTCTAATTTCCTTAATAGATTTTTTTGTGAAATTGAGTCAAACGCTTTCTGTAAATCTAGAAAGATTCCCACGCATTTTTTACCTGCATCTAAATTCTTCGCCAGATATTCTGTCATATGTGTTATCACATTTTCTGTAGATTTGTTTCTGTTAGAACCCAAATTGTTGTGGTGAGATTAGTTTGTGCTTAATAATGAAATTCATTAATCTTACTGTTATATCTCTGCCTTTACTTGCAGATTTAGTGTGTTGGGAACTCTTGATAAAGTAAAAGGTTCTTTACAATAATTGCGTGTATTTACGTTACAATAAATATAAGTCTGCATTTAGCTACACTCTTCATTACCCGAGGGTTAGTAATTCTCTGTTACTAGAAGCTTGAAGTCTGACAAGGATACCCCACAGGCAATTGCTACACTTTAGCGACATCTGTCGGACTCTGGAGTAAGCTTTATGACTGGTACCATCTATCGCTTGAAAACCCAACTTATTACCAAACATCACACTTACTTTGACAAGCTTTTCCAGAATTTTAGATAGAATGATTAATAGAGAGTAAGAGCTTGTAATTACTAGGAGAAGACGGATCTCCTCCTTTAAATAAAGGACAAACAATTGCTTTTTTTGGGCAATTTGGGAATACTCCAGTTTGCATGCTCAGATTACAAATGTGTGTCGGCGGTGTATTATACTAACTGCAGTAATGTCATCTAACTTTTGGAGAAATGCGAGTACGTCCGTGTGTGTATGCATGATTGCCACTAAAAGTGCATTGTTATCGATCACGAGTCTATCTGCGGAGTTTCAGCTCGATCGGATGTCGGGAAGTGGGTTAATTTCCGCTTTCCAGATTTGCATTAATTATTTCACGAAGATAATAGCGAAATTCCAACAGATATATATACGTGAACTACGACAACCCTTCTAAAGAGTTTAACGCTATTACCATGACAATAAAAAGAAACACACACTTCGAAAATAAAAAAAGGTCTTTCTATCTCCGTAGAACATGACGACAAAGACATTATATGTTTCTATTAGCGATATGTCATGACTCATTGTATTAAGTCGTAGTACCAACTCAATATTTTAGTACGGCTCAACGAGTCGACCCGATTGAACGACGGCTCAATCGCACGGAAGCAGTGTGCTCAAAGACTACATTGAGCATACTGTGCTCGCCTGGCACAGCTCGTTCAATACGGCTCTCCCGTACGGCTCTCAGCTTCCCAGCGTAAGCCTATGATCGTTCGATTCCTGGTACCATCAACAATTCGACTTTTTGTTGTACAGCTGCATATCTTCTTTGCATACTTACTTTACCAATGAGGACTTCAGAATAAATAATCCTCAGAGTGGTCAGCTGTCCGAGGGATCAACTGTCGGGTCACCCCAAAAACGTATAACACAAACACTCAAAAAAATCCACACGATTTGTGGTTATACCATTTGATTTTTTATATTATACCCAGTGGTTTTGTTTGTATGGTTGATGCTATCGTATTATCAGAATTAATATTATTATTTTAAATTGACTCTAAAGACATCCACCGAGGTAGACAACAACTTACATCTAGAAAAAGAATCACCTTCGACTGTAAATGTCATAAATAAAGTATAAAAATAAATGTCTAAAACAGTCTATTAAAACAAAACAAGGATTATTAAATAGTATTTATTTTGAAATGTCATGGGTAATGCAAACATTTAAAGGTGTTCCGTATACGCATCCTCCAGGAATCGACTGACAAATACATGTAT
Source organism: Hesperophylax magnus (assembly GCA_026573805.1). NCBI lineage: Eukaryota > Metazoa > Arthropoda > Insecta > Trichoptera > Limnephilidae > Hesperophylax > Hesperophylax magnus. Next base: position 638,314 of record JAIUSX010000184.1, on the reverse strand, counting down.
TTTTTATGGTTCAATGGGGGTATTCTCACAAACTATGGCTGTGGTAATCTGACCATTGTTTAAACTGTTTAAATTAATATCTTCATCCCTGTTTAAACAAACACAATTTAAATCGTTGTGGAAAATTTATTTGTTCATAAAAAACATTTGACGAAACATGGGGTTGTTATGATACCCTGTTTAAACAGTCCAAAATTATGTATTAGTATTATTTGATCAATTTGAAACAACTAAAAAATCGGGAAACATTTATTTCTATTTGTTAATATCGTCAGTAATGGTGGGGCGTATCACACTTTTAATAGTCTTCTTCAGCCAGTGCCTCATCTTGAAGATGTTGGTGAAAGCAGTGTAAGTGTTGGATTGGCAGGAAGTTTTTTCATCATTTAGAGGCCCGTTGCTCACCACCCCACGGAGATACCAGCTGGTGGAGCCCTCCCTGTCCAGTGAAGGAAATACCAATCCTCCACCTCTATCGCCCTGGCACATGGAGCTGCCTGAAAAACGCAAGAAATTATTTAATCTCTATATATACAAATACATGTATGCTTCTTTGTTGTCCCCTGTAGACACAAAAAACAGCTGGACTGATTTCGCCGAAAATTTCAAAGATTGTTCTTATTAGCGTCAGGAAAGTTAAGAGAGTAGTTTGAATGGTTTCAAAAAAGAAAAGTTTCAAAGTTTCCGTGAAAGACGCATTATCTCTGCACTGGAATGAGATACGAAGTCGAATTAAAATCGATATAAATTTATTTTTTACTGTAGCAATATGGTATATAGTAGTGTAAGGTAAAAAAAATTAGGAACGCCAGAGGAACACTTAACCCATTCTCTCAGCACTGGAATGAGATATGTGGCCGAATTAAAGACTATATAATGAGTTTTTTTTAACAGTTACACTATGGTGTACAGTGGTCAATGGTGGAAAATGTCGGGAACGCCAGAGGAAGACTCAACACGTTATCTCTGTTCTGGAATGAGGTACGGAGCCGAATTATAGTCGCTAAAAATAGTAACAATGTGGATTTCATGATTGTATAATAAACGAATGGTAGGAAACGTCGAGGAGAAACGAAGAAGACATGAATCAAATATTAATTTGTCGTAATATGAGGTGTATGTCTATGTTAAGTCGCAAGTCCCAACGACACCTCGTTACACCCTACATAGTATTTACCATTGAGATGTCCAGCGCACAGTTTATCCGCGGTGAGGTACCTGCTGAACCTGAACTTGGAAAACTCTATGCGGCACTCCCCGTAACCAACGACTGGCATATCCAGGGTCTTCAGTTCCTCTGATGGTTCTCCGTTCTCTGTCCTTCCCCAGCCAGTTACCTGCCAGGAATATAATTTGTGTGTTACAAAAACTCAATCATTGATATTATGTATATTACTGGTGCTTTTATCACAGTTTAAAACTACTTTGAAAACTAAAATAAAGCCTATTCTGAATTTACTAGCGATTTTCTTAGACAACTTTCATTTTTGCTGCAACAACAAATAAATGTTATTTTAGTGAATATCCTCTTACCGAGATAGAGGCATTCTTATTGAATTTTCCCCTCCCTAAAAAAAAACTCCCACGAAAAACACGGTTGTTACGAATGCATTCATCATTATTAAGAAAATTGAGAACTTCCAGAATTTTGTCGAAACTATCAGTGCACTTGATATGATTATTTATAAAATATTCTCTACTCAAAGCAAAGTTCTGGAGTTAAGTCACAATTTCCCGTTTCATCATTTTTGTACATAAGATTTATTTAATTTAATAATGCTCCCAAAATGGTGCCATGGGGCACTCCTGAAGAAGTTTAATAAAAATTTCGACGGTTCCACTGCGGGATTTGAATTTCGGAAGAAAGCATAAACATATTGAAATATGAAATTATGAAGACTAACGTTACTAGCGTAGAGATGTGTAAGATCTAGTCTAATTTTATTCCTGAGATACACCAAGCAAATATTCATTATAAAACGAGGGAATAAAAAGTATCCACAAAAAATTACGAATTGTACTTATTACCTATATAAAAAATCCAGTGTTCAAAAAATGAATCGTCCGAAAAAAAGACACCTGAACACGATGATGCCTCGGATTATTGGAAAAAATAGCCTCTCGATTGAGGAAGAAAACGAAAACTCCTCGGTTGGATCATGCAAAGGCTAGGACGACACAGAAGCAGAATATCCTTGCGCCTCAGGGGTAGATGTTACTTAATGAAGCTCAAACACATCTGACAGCTCTACAAGATGTCTTAGCAGAGAAACAGTCAAAGGTCTCAAACGACCAGCAGCTGAGGATCGCCAGAAACGTATCGGAAGTTTTTAGATCCGTATCTCAGCTGTGTTGGAGCGCGAGACAATACGTGCTGATCTGGCTACAGTGACCGCCCAACTGAAAATAACAGAAATACGCCACGAAAAGAGCGAAAAAAGACAGCTTCAGCAAAAAATCATTCAACTAGAGTCTGATCTCGGACCTGTAACGCGGAGAGTGGCGGTAACAACGGAGGCTAGCCTCTCATATGCTGACATCGCTCGTAAACAGCCTAATGATGCTCACCAACCCCCACCACTTACCCAATATGGACATCGTGTCGGAGCACCAAGACCTGCAGTATGCATATTTCCAACAGATGCAGACGCCACCAAGGATAGTGACGGTACTAAAAAAAATATCCAAGACGTAATTCGGCCATCTGAACTAGGCGTTCGGGTCACGGGAAAAAAAAGATAAGAAATAAAGGTATCTTGATAAACACGGCAACCGCAGGTGAGTAGCAAAAACTATTAAATGCACCCTGCTTCGACAAATCTAACACAATTAAGGCCCGACTACCGACCAAGCGATCTCAGAGACTAATATTTTTTGGTGTACCGCGGGACCTGAATGACGAAGAATTTTTAAGAATCGCCTTAACTGGTGTTCCCAACATTCAAGACATGGAGGGAACTATTGCGTGCTGTAAATTAAGTTACTTGGCTGGTGCTCGCTCAGGAAACACTTGTCATTGTATTTATGAAATGCCCGCTATCGTGCATAAATTACTTATTGAACAGGAAAAAGTATTTGTGAACTGGACTGTTTGCCGCGTCAGAGATTTTATTGGACTTACTATCTGCAATAAATGTGACTGGACACTTATACAAATATTGCAGATACTAAACCTACATGTGGACACTGTGCTCAAGAAAAACACACCCGTGAGTCTTGGCCAAATGCAACCATCAAACCAGTTTGCGCGACATGCACCAGATTTGATAAGCCTGTTGATCATTCAACCGGAGATAACTGCCCATCCTACATAGCTGCCCTCAAGAAGAACCTAGCTACAATAGACTATGGAGTGTAATATACAAGAACATAAGTGCTTGACCATTGATGACTATACTCCCATGAAGAACTGTCTGCGAATAATGTATATAAACGCAAGAAGTATACTAAACAAGTTTGACGTAATTTGGTCAGAAGATTATGCGATATTGTTCATGTCCTTGTCATAACTGAAACGTGGCTTGATGTTGGAGAAGAATAGTTATTTTGCTTAAATGGTTTTTACAGTGCTTTTTCTTCTCTCCCAAGCGAAGGAGGAGGAGGTGTCGCCATATATGTTCTGGATTCTATCATTGAAAATTGTTCCAAAAAAAAAATTTTTTTGGGTGTGGGTGTTTGCAGCAGTGATGGGAAACCAGTCAACATTTATGCCATTTATAGAAAACCTAACCCAAACATGCACGATTTCCTAACACATTTTGAAAAAAATACTGTATAAAAGTAGACAAGATACATTAACACTCAGCAACACTGAGGTTTCAACATTGACGCTTTCATAAACACACCTTCTTTAAAATTTATCAACACCTTATTAACATACAATTTCTCAATACAAAACAAATCATATCCCACTGAGAGTCACTGATACAAGCAGCACTATTATAGATCACGTTATATCAAACAGACAAAACATTTTGACCACCATATCGAATATAGATGACCCTCTTAGTGGCCATAATATGCTCATTGTTGACTTTAAGAATATTTAAAAAAAATTATTTAATAATAGGACCAAACCACGCTTTACTAAACCTATCATCAACAGTATGGCGGTAAAATCTTATCTTGCGACTAACACATTTGCTATCAACTCAACCAAACTCGAAGACGGTTACAAAGATTTTAATGATTATGTCAAAAATGCAATAGAAGCAGGTAAAACTACTCCAAAAGTAAAAATAGGAAAGCGGCAACATTTAAATACACCGTGGTTTGATTCTAAGCTGAATTCTCTAATCTTGGAATGAAACCAGCTTCACAAGCACTGGAAACAAGACCCAGGTAATATTACTGTTGCAATGCCTAAAAATAAACTAAGAAACATAAATGAAAAACAAATATTTTTTTTTTTTTCTTTTTTAATTTTAAAAGAAGGACAAACGTTCCCGGGTTACGAATAACCTGACAATATTTGAAAATCTCCTACTACCACCACAGTAAGCTGAAAATGTTGCTTGTGTTGTGATGGAGGACTTAGCCAGCCGAGGAATTGAACACACTACGCCTGGGTGGGACCCAAACGCGATGTCAACTCGGCCACCGACCGGCATTATACATATTACATTAATAGCTTTTAACAAAGCTTATTTAACCCAAGAAAAACTTGGAAAACCATTAACACAATTCTGTCTAACCGTGTAGATAAACCCACCAAGGTAATTGAATCTCTCATTGGAAATAATTGTGAAATTAGGGAACCCCGTCAAATAGCGTTTGAATTCAATGAGTTTTTCCTATCAGTTGGAGAAAAACTGACAGCTGCCATCCCATCTACATATATGTAGATGGGATGGCATTATATATATCTACATATATAATACAATATATGTAGAACCAAAGGCACGACAATCCTTATATACGACTAAGACGAATAAGGATGAGGTATGAAAGGTCATCTCGAAACTTCGGTCGAATTCAGTGGGCTTTACTTAAAAATGATTACAGGCTATTTGTATCAAAGTAAACACTTAAAAATTAATACAATAAAGAAAAATGTAAAGATAATTACAAAAAAGGTTGCAAGCAAAAAAGGCAGAACAAAATACATATGAACAATGAAAAACACTAGAGAATAATGACAAAAAAGGTTGCAAAATACACAGAATAGAATTCATAGTTAGAAATGTGAACAGGAACTAAGAATCCTCACGCATATAATTGAATTTAAAAGATTCAACAAAACATAATAGTAGAAGCGAAGAAGTTATATGGGTACATAAGACTATTTGTGGCTAGAAGAATAAAAGTGATAGAATATACAACATTTATACCGATTAGTTTTAAGACGAAATGTATCACCCAGATCAGAATATTTGTTTCCGTGATTGTGAAGTCTCGGAATCGGAGAATTTTGGTAAGCTAGTGTCCTGGTGTTATTGAAGTAAAAAGGTAAGAAATGTCGGAATGTTTTTTGGGAACATGGATATTGATAAATAAAGTAATTCGGGACAGTTAATTTTAAAATGTAGTATTCTTTGTAACAGTATTAAATCGGTGCTTATTCTTCTTTCTGAAAGTTTCAATAGAGACATTTTATCCAGGAAGTAATTGCAATCAATGTTTTGTATAGTAATATTCAATTTATAGTTTATAAACCTTAGAAACTTCAGTTGAATCTTTTCAATGTTATCTGAGTGAATATTGAAAAATGGAGACCATAACGTAGAGTTATACTCAAGTTGGCATCTGACAAGGGTTTTATGGTGACCGGATAAATAATCACAATGATAATTCATCACATCTTTAAAAAGTTATATAAAGTCATGAAAAGTGATGAAACAAAAACTTTATTAACTGGGTTAAGTAGGTAAGGTAATTTTTTTTTTTAAATTTGTTTCTAATGACTTTATATCACTTTTTAAAGGTGTGTTGAATTTTCACTGTTTTGAGTTATCATGGAACCGGGTTTTATATAACATAATAAATGTTCTTAAATTATTGAAATCTTTTGCAGCTCTCAAAACAAAGCCAAGAGTCTTTAGGGCCTTGTTGATAATATTATTAATATGACACACAAAGGTGAGTTACTGTCAAACATAATGCCTAGATCAATAATTTTACTAACACAATTTTCATCATTTAATGAATACTGAAAAAAAATAGGATTATTTATTTTGGAAAAATGAATGAACTGACATTTATTTATGTTTAATTCTAATTTGTTGATTGAGCACCATTCAAAAAGATATATCAAGTTAGTTTGAAGTGTAATACATTCATTAATGTGGTTAATCTCTTTATATAGTTGATCTATTTATATAGTTAATCTCTTTATATAGTTAATCTCTTTATAATATCAATTTTATTGGTATTTTCAAAGGTGTTCGAGACAATTATCAATGGTAGACTGATAAAAAACATCTCTAGTAACGATATCCTAATATGTACCTCAGCAATATGGCTTTCGGAAAAACTCCAGTACCCAATGTGCCACCTTCGATTTAATTTCTAACATTCAGCAGTACATAGACCAGGGCGAATATGTGGCAGCTATATTTATAGATCTGAAAAAAGCCTTTGTTACGGTAGATCATGAAATACTTCTACAGAAAATAGAACATTTGGGCATTGTCGGGAAATCTTTAAATCTACTCCGAAGTTACCTAGCTGATAGATTTTGCCTTGTCAATAACGGAGGGAACCTAAGCGGCTTTAGAAACATCACATGTGGAGTGCCACAGGGCTTGATTCTTGGACCTTACTTTTCTTACTGTACATCAATGATAGAACTAAATGTGGCATCTCGGAAAAACTTCAACTTTACGCTGATGATACTGTGATTTACTATCATTGTTAAAATCTGAAGGAACTTGAAGCTCTAATGAATGAAGATCTCGCAAAGCTGGCTAAATGTCTGCGATTAAACAAATTAAGTCTCAATGTTAAAAAAACGCATTACCTTACTTTCGGGAAAAAAGATAATATGGGTATGAATATCATTCTTGAAAATGAAAAGCTACAAGATGTTCAAGTAACGAAATATTTGGGGTTACTCATAGATTCTAACCTCTCGTGGAACTCCCATGGTGAGAATGTAAAATCCAAAATTTCCTAAATAAGGTGTGCTCCCCAGATCTCCACTGTGTGCCACATATTATACTATGATCCACTCACACCTGAGTTATCTAGTTAGTATCTGGGGCACCATTACCAAAAAAAGTTCCGAAATACAATTCATGTTAGCCGTACGGAATATATATATAGATTATATATATATATATATATATATATAATCTGCCATGGGATACACATGTCAAAGATATATACTCACAGACACAAACACACCAACACTAAACCAGTCTTTAATTCCAACATACATTGCCCAGAAGCAATACAACGCATTACCTAGTAATCTAAAACTTCCGGCAACGAACAAAAAACATTGGAAAAAGCTCTTAAAAGCTATTTCCTCTGCAGTTTTATTAATGACTGACACATGCGTTCTTTGGAACTCCCAAATAACATCTGCGTTTATTTATTTTAATGTATTTATGTTGTCTTGTCTTTAATCTAATGTTGTCTTTCCCGATGTGAGTTTTGTAAACTCACTGGGAATAATAAATTTTAAATTTGTTATTATTTTGTAATCTTGTAATAAATAATAATAAAAAAAACATGTTCTTACCTTGCCGGTTTTTCCAGGTAATGTTTGAAAGTGGTCAAACATCTCATTGAGAATGTCGTAGCAAACGGGCCGGACAGAGTTTCCGAACTTAAAGGGAGTCGCCAGCTGCAGCACGGCCAGGTCTTGTTGCTGGTTTTGCTCATCCCCGCCATAGCGCGGGGGAAGGTGAATTGCGATCACCTACAAATTATAGATGGTTATTGTGGTGTTAGAAAGTAATATGACAAGTGCAATGTACGTCGAGGATAAGCTGCAATACAAGCGTTAGAGGGGAGTTTTGTTTTTAGTTTTTAGAATTTCGAAATTCCAATATGTTTACTCTTTAAAAACCTCAACAACTTATTGACCTGGGAAGACATTTTCAGGTAGCGCGGTTAACCTTAAATTTACAAAAAAAACTCATTTTTTAGGTGTAAATAGAGCTCTTCACCTTGCGTATTTTAAGTAACTTTTATTATGCAGTAAAATATGTATCATGTAAAAGCCCATTAGGGCGTTAATTAATTAATACATAAATATATAATTATTATTTATGGTGCCACGTGTTGGACTATTCTTTCTCGCTCTTGCAACTCTTTCTTCTGACTTACGTTAAAACAAACATGAAACTCAAAATCACTTCCGCGCATCCAATTATTGATGCAACATTAAGTTACACAAAGTTATAAAGTACCATTGTGATTGTGGGTGAAAAACGATTTCTTATCCGTGAAAACCGAAAATGTGTTTCTGATGATTGAAGTTTGAGAAATATTAATAAGAAAACACGTGGTAAAAAGCTTCTATTCCTGTCATAAGCCATCAGAAAATAATACAACACTTTTTTGATAAATATAAAAGCGTAAAAAATTTAAACAAATGGAATGAAAATAGGTTAGTGCTAGTGCTAGTTTTTGCTAGTGCTATTTATTGATCCGGTTAACTGCTGAAGAATGAAGAGCTAAATTAAACAAATGGAATGAAAATAGGTTAGTGCTAGTGCTAGTTTTTGCTAGTGCTATTTATTGATCCGGTTAACTGCTGAAGAATGAAGAGCTAAATTAAACAAATGGAATGAAAATAGGTTAGTGCTAGTGCTAGTTTTTGCCAGTACTATTTATTGATCCGGTTAACTGCTGAAGAATGAAGAGCTAAATTAAACAAATGGAATGAAAATAGGTTAGTGCTAGTGCTAGTTTTTGTTAGTGCTATTTATTGATCCGGTTAACTGCTGAAGAATGAAGAGCTAAATTAAACAAATGGAATGAAAATAGGTTAGTGCTAGTGCTAGTTTTTGCTACTGCTATTTATTGATCCGGTTAACTGCTGAAGAATGAAGAGCTAAATTAAGTGTCGGAAAAGTTTTCGCGCCAAAATTTTAAATTATTTAAAAATGGGTACTTATTGTTGGAATTGTGTAAAATAATTCAGTACAACAATGTAATGTAAATAGGTTAGCACCTATAATTTAAGTAAGTAAGTAAGGGAGGATGTGGTATTAGAAAGTATTTAATTTGACTCCGTCAGTATAGAGCGAGATAGATAAACTGTATTGCGCTGTATAATGTATAAGCAAGTGTATTAGCTTCATCTCCCTCTCTCAAAACCCAGCCCTCAGTTAGACCACACGAATCCATAATCACTCTACGCGTCCGGATTATTATTACGATAATCATTCATCATCGCATTAATATAACAGTTACAAAGGAACTGTCGCTTCCCCTCGAGTTCCCCTTTTTACTTATTTTAAAATTAGTTAATTTAGTATTTTTTTCTGTTATTTTCGTAAAGCAGTACTTTTATTGCTTTACTAGCCCCAGTTGCGAAACAGAATATCTCAACAATAAAGTTTACAGAATTACTCTCTGTTCTCATTGTACTTAAATATTTCAATGCGGAATCTATATTTTAATCCTTTGCCATATTCCATACGAACTGAAAAGATAAAAGTTATTATAACTTCAAAGGAAATTTTACCAACATCTGATTGCTGGACGAGTTTCACGTTTTCAGCCGAATTGTTGTCCCAGGACTTGAGGAACTTCCCAGCAGCAACCTTGTAATACTTTGCATCTAACTTTTCTAGTTTAACCGGGTCAAAGAAGCACTGCGCGGCTGAAAAGATAAACATGTATTATTTTTTAGCAAAACTGAGAATTCATTATAAATCGTTATCGTAATCAGCAAGAAGAGACTACTGCTTTTAATGAGGTAAATTTTAAGCTATGTACACATGTATTTTCATGTTCAACGGTTTGGCTCGATCGAACATATTGACATGGATCTATGCTCATCGTTGTGTCCGCATGCTGGAGCAGCTAAATACAAGACGCCATAGATATACGAGTAGCTCTAGCCAAGACGCTCAATCAAATTGTAAATTTTTGTCGAACATCGGTGAAGAATTACCGTCCCTGAATCTTTTGTGCATCGAGGGTGAAACAAAAAACATGAGATGGTACAAACGTTGAGACGTATGAGCTTAAAACCATCGGGCATGAACGATTGTTAGGACTTAGTTCTAGAGTACAGTAAAAGAAAGGAAGTAATTTAAAGATCAAAATTGATACGAAATATATTATTGAGTAACACTTACAACTGATTACAAGATTAGCATGTATAATGGAACCTCCGCAAATCTGTTCGGTGGTATTTTTATTTTCGTCCCACTGGAAGATCCCCACGTGCCAAGGGAACGTGTTTCTTTTAACAGTGAACCCATGTATAATTGGTATTCCACCGATGGCATTTTCTAAACCGCAATCTGCAAAAAACCTGTTTTGTTAACTTCCAAAAAGAAAGCAAATTTTTTTGCACTAGAATTTCATGAATAATATATAATTTACATAATGAGTGTCGTATGTTTTGTAAAATATTTTGAAGAGAACAGCGTTAAGTGTTATGTCCTTCATACAAAGAGCACTTTTTAATTTTTTCCTAAAAGGAACCATTCCATAGCACAGATTATGACTTAGACCTTGAAATTTCTCTCTAATATTCCATTTAAGCCTCGGGGTAAAAGGGTTTATTCGGCTTTTCAACGAGCAAGAAAAATTAGTACAAAATACTCCACCTGGTCTACAATCTGGAATAGGGTTATCCCAAATCCCGCCTTGCATACACGTCAGGTCCTCAAGGTCATCGCTGGGATTGTAGTACCCGGACTTGCAAGTTGAAGTCATCACGGATCCATAAGGCAGAAGCTTGGGACAGTCCATTTCGATTCCCGATTTATAGCACCTGAAGTCCACGGTGAGGGATTTAACCATATGACATCTTTCTGAAAAATTGTATGGGGATTATAATGAGCTACCAGACTGCTTATGCATAGAAACAACTTTTTCGGATTGATTGGTTGGTAGTTTTCATTTACAAAATAGCGGTCACAAAGAAAATCCTTACCTCTGCAAGTTGGCGGTGGACTGTCCCATTTGCCGGCATCACAAGAGGCGAATACCTTTTCTGTGGAAGGATCATAATTCGTGTTGCAAGAGTAACTGATGAGGGTGAACTCTTCAACGATAGTCCCAGGCGGCAAGTTCTTGTTAGGACCCGAAACCGTGAACTTGCCGTTAGATGGATATCCTGGCAAGACGCATTTAGATCTGCAAAAGAATGAAATAAACACGTTAAAAATATATCTAAATTTTACATTTTGTCAACTTAGTTGTCATCGATAGCCTTTTGTTCTTGATAGAACTATTGTTTGCCGGAATTTCAAACAATTTAAGACCCTGGAAATAAAATTCAGGAGAGCAATGTTCTTCTGATGTTAAAATATATATTTTCTAAATAATAAATCATTGATTCACCTTTTATGCATTTAATAGGTTTAGCATATTTGCTAAACTTAATTTATAATATTTTATAAATTAAGTTTGTAGGTGCACTTTAGGTGATTTTGCACAAAAACTAATAAATAATAATGAATACTAAATGTTGTTTTTACAAAAGATTTGTACCTTTTCTGGTTTTTCTTAATAAAAGCGACAATATTTCAAACACTTCAATCAGTGAGTGGTGATCGACGGACAGTATTTGCAGTTTTCACAAACAAACCCTAATTGTTTTTACAAAAGTACCATATTTTTTACAAAGAATTAGAAGAATATGATTCTTTTCTAAAAATTTTAACAAGAACCGTTGCATGGAACATTTTGATAAATGTGGACCGTCGAGGTTTTCCTCCCAAGGTCTCCAATTATTGAGCAAACCTGTCGAAACTCTTGAAGTTGTCGAAACTATTTAAATTGTAGATTCAAGAGATTGCAAACAAAGTGACCAGCACGTGACTTACATTTAACTAATAATGAAATGACTAGATATCAATTTGCTGAATAAATCGAATTTGAGAACAGTAGCAATGTAAATAAATAGTCTTACTCATCCAATGTTGGTTGTGGAGTGGTTGTCGAAGGAGCTGAAAATTATGAAAATGTTTTATTAAAAAAAATAGTTAAAAACGGAAAAATATCAGAAAAACATTATATTATTGCTAAATTAAATCAAACAAAAACATGCATATAGTTCGGGTTAGTGCAAGAGGGTTCCGTGAAAAATCAACACAGTGGCATTCGAAAGCACATTTGAAAACATATTTAACTTAGTTTTTTCATTACTTTTCATGGCTTTATATTACTTTTGGTACTGTGATACTGTGTGGAGAGCCTTTTTATGGAAAGATAGGAGAGGAAGTTATGGGAAGGAAACCTCTAACCTTACTTTCCTTCCTCACTCGATAAGGCCTCCCAACATTCCCGAATCGGGGATGCCATAATCCCACTAGCTCCGAAGAGTTGGTATTCACATAAAACCATAAGGTAACCAGATAAAACAAGAGTGAAAAACTAGAAATTTTATTTAATAGTAGGTAAGGTTAGGTTATATTAGTTTACTTTAAGTTATGTGTGATTTTGTTTTTGTCTTTGTCACCTGTCTTTAATGCTCTGTTTTGTCATGGAAACAAAAACAAAAAAAAAAAACAAATCTAAAACTTACCAAGCACAAAAAGTGTGAGAAAACACGACGTTGCAAATAACAACTTCATGATTATGCTTCTTGAGAATGACTGAGGAAAACAACACGATATTCAGGTATATATTGCAGGTCAACCATAGGATCAACACAATCACAGGTCACCAGATAACCTTACAAAGTCGTAAAACATAATGTCCGATTAGTAGCCGAGTAGAAATATGCGTCGAGTTTCTTCCCCAGGTAGGTAGATACTTCCAGTACCACCCTGGTGAAAGACCGCCCCGTCAAATTGAAACGCTGCTTGAAATGGGTTTACCCGTACTTGATGACCATATCTGAATATCCAGGTAACTCTTACTCAACTCCTTCCCCACCTCATTACCCCAGCCTCACAATATATAGGGTATTTTCACGGTTTTTTTTTTAATTCTCGAAAAAAATAATGACAGTGAAAATATTTTTATTCTATTTTTATGTTGACGAATACATTTTTTATATAGATTTGAAATTGCTTATTTCGATTTGCCGATGTGTTCGTTATTATTCGTGAATTCGGCGGCGTGACCTCGCGGCTTGAGATCGTTCTTCAAACCAATAATTATCAATGAAATTATTAAAATTACACTTTCTTGGTGCAATAATTGGAATCAGAGAAATGGTTCCATGATAACTCAACCCAGCGACAATTCAAAACACCTTTAAAAAGTGATATAAAGTCACTACAAACGATGAAAAAAAAAATTAACCTAACCTAACCTACCTCAGTTAATAAAGTTTTTGTTTCATCACTTTCCATGACTTTATATAACTTTTTAAAGATGTGATGAATTATCATTTTGATGATTTATCCGGTCACCATTAGCCCTCACTTTGAACACGGCACACCGATTTGAACACCTTTCTACCAAACTCGTGTTGAAAGAATTCAATGAAAAAATGTTGAGAACATTAAATATAAATTATATTTACGCTTTAAAAAATACTAAAACCGAATCCATAAAATTCTACATCTTAAACTCCCTTCAAATCCGACTTTTAATGTTTGATCTAATCCATTATTCTACCTCTTAAACTCCCTTCAAACCCGACTTTTAATGTTTGATCAAATCCATTATTCTACATCTTACTCGTAACCCCCTTCAAACCCGACTTTTAATGTTTGATCAAATCCATTATTCTACCTCTTAAACTCCCTTCAAACCCGACTTTTAATGTTTGATCAAATCCATTATTCTACATCTTACTCGTAACCCCCTTCAAACCCGACTTTTAATGTTTGATCAAATCCATTATTCTACCTCTTAAACTCCCTTCAAACCCGACTTTTAATGTTAGATCAAATCCATTATTCTACATCTTACTCGTAACCCCCTTCAAACCCGACTTTTAATGTTTGATCAAATCCATTATTCTACCTCTTAAACTCCCTTCAAACCCGACTTTTAATGTTAGATCAAATCCATTATTCTACATCTTACTCGTAACCCCCTTCAAACCCGACTTTTAATGTTTGATCAAATCCATTATTCTACATCTTAAACTCCCTTCAAACCCGACTTTTAATGTTAGATCAAATCCATTATTTTACATCTTACTCGTAACCCCCTTCAAACCCGACTTTTAATGTTTGATCAAATCCATTATTCTACATCTTAAACTCCCTTCAAACCCGACTTTTAATGTTAGATCAAATCCATTATTTTACATCTTACTCATAACCCCCTTCAAACCCGACTTTTAATGTTTGATCAAATCCATTATTCTACATCTTAAACTCCCTTCAAACCCGTCTTTTAATGTTTGATCAAATCCATTGTTTAAAATTCTTAATGGGGGCCTGGATTCGCTTGAGTTTACAAATTTTATACAAATCCACATAACATCAGGACCAACCCGACAAACTTATTTTTTTTTATTTGCGTACGCAAAAGCAGGGCTAACTTTCAGGAAAAAATTCCCAAATTCACCATATAATTGCGTTTAACTCATTTTTTGACATTCTTAATATTATCAATAACCTTCTGAAATATCTAACCGAAGTAATGCGTATGCTCACTAATATTGTATCGTATTGTATTGAGAGCATCACCCACCCTAATCCTATTTTCCTCTTCTTGTTAGTTTTGAATAAAAATGAATATGAAATGTTAATAAATAGTATTGCTAATGAGTAGTGAATATTATAAAAACGCCGATGTATGTAGTTAATTTGCCGGTATCCGCCTATTCGAATGCCGGTATCCGGTAGTCCAATAATGTTTAATTTAAGATTATATATCTAATTGTAAACCACAGACATATGAATATTAATAGACTAGAAATTAAGGATGAGGGGTAAAATCAACCGTTGAAGAACGAAGAGGGTAAAGCTGACTGTGATTCGTCAATAAATCAATCTGATAGTATATAGGCATCTCGCCTTATAATATCACCATTTAGTTCTTAAAAGTAAAATCTGCTTTTGAATGAATAGACATTTTTACATGGGAGCGCAAATTACTCGCCACGTTATGAACAAATTTGCGAAGTCCAAATTCGGCAAAATAAATTTCTTCTATTTTCAGAGTCGAATATTTCGTTTATGTATTTAGTTAAGACACTTTTATAAATGTTCATAATTTACTTCCCAGCAACCAACCAGCTTTGTGTTTCACGTCCAGACGTATCTCGATGTGATAGTATATGTTTCTACAACTGATCCATATTATACGATGTGAATATGCTTAAAATAAAGTAAAATAATGCTTATATATGGAATGTAATACGACAATTGGGTTTATTCTCTTTTTCACATCTATTTTTACAAGTTTTCATAGCACAAGTCACCATTTTGCCGTGTTATTTCGTAAAATGAACCGATGATGCCTCGACCATAGTTCGAACAAGAATGATGACGTCACGTTTTCTAAATTCACTTGAGGCCATACGCGAGCACAGCCGGCTCCAATGGAACCGGTATGGGGAGTGGGGAATAATACGCTTTTAATCACTTAGGGCAGGTCTACTAATATTCGTATGTCTATGATGTAAACACAAATATCTATTTTTTTTCTTTTGAAGATATTTTCCTGTTAAAAGTATTTCGAAGTTAGAATTGTTTGCGATTTATTTCGATATGATATCCTCAGAATTGGACATTTTAAATTATTCCATGCAAATTACGTCAACAATGACAAACTTAATTTGGCGAACTAATATTCAAATTCAAGGTGGCTATAATTATAACATAAAAATACTTTCGACTGGCAAATTTTTCACATCTCCCTCTAATACTTAATAATCTTAGGTCGTAGATATCTCTATCTCACCGCGGTCATGTCCGAAACTCCCTTTAAAATAAATTTTGTATCATACTAAGCATACGTCAGACATGATAGTGTTCACCTTCTTTGTCTGTATAGTAAAGAGAAAGAAAGGAGATAGCTTGGGGACAAAACTTGAAGTGACCCACAGTAGGTACATATATATAAAAATAACTTACTAACTAACTAACCAACCATAAAGCAGTTTCCCCTCAGGAGTAGTAACTCTATCTCGGCACACATTTCTTGCTTCATTAAAATTCATAAATCGTATCATACATAATTTTGACATTACTCGACTCCAATATTTAATCCACTTGGCCGTGAAGAGTCTTCCTCGAGCGTTCTCGACTTCTTCTACCATCAACTTCCGCGTCGTATATTAATAAAATAACTTAATTACTTTTGAACTTAGTTTTAAATTTGTGGAACAACTTACTTTAAAGGTTATGCCTTTTCAATGATAAATAATGAAACAATGTTCGAACCTCTATATCTTTTATATTTTAAAGCCGACCGGTTTCGGAACTGTTCTTTCCTTAGGGAAAAATATATCCCAACATACCATTACAATCAAATGGGTGAACAATGAACATATATTATTGTGTGTTGAAGTGGAGGTGGAGGGTAGCTAGCGATTGGTGAAGATTGAGATTTTGTGTGTTATATTTCACGTTCTAGGGAGATTGATACAATATTCAGTATCGTTCTGCAGCTATCGGCTACAATTATGTGTTGGAGTGGGGGTGGAGGGTGGCTAGCGATTGGTGAAGATTGGGATTTTGAGTGTTTTTATTTCACGTTCTAGGGAGATTGATACAATATTCAGTATCGTTCTGCAGCTATCGGCTACAATTATGTGTTGGAGTGGGGGTGGAGGGTGGCTAGCGATTGGTGAAGATTGGGATTTTGAGTGTTTTTATTTCACGTTCTAGGGAGATTGATACAATATTCAGTATCGTTCTGCAGCTATCGGCTACAATTATGTGTTGGAGTGGGGGTGGAGGGTGGCTAGCGATTGGTGAAGATTGGGATTTTGAGTGTTTTTATTTCACGTTCTAGGGAGATTGATACAATATTCAGTATCGTTCTGCAGCTATCGGCTACAATTATGTGTTGGAGTGGGGGTGGAGGGTGGCTAGCGATTGGTGAAGATTGGGATTTTGAGTGTTTTTATTTCACGTTCTAGGGAGATTGATACAATATTCAGTATCGTTCTGCAGCTATCGGCTACAATTATGTGTTGGAGTGGGGGTGGAGGGTGGCTAGCGATTGGTGAAGATTGGGATTTTGAGTGTTTTTATTTCACGTTCTAGGGAGATTGATACAATATTCAGTATCGTTCTGCAGCTATCGGCTACAATTATGTGTTGGAGTGGGGGTGGAGGGTGGCTAGCGATTGGTGAAGATTGGGATTTTGAGTGTTTTTATTTCACGTTCTAGGGAGATTGATACAATATTCAGTATCGTTCTGCAGCTATCGGCTACAATTATGTGTTGGAGTGGGGGTGGAGGGTGGCTAGCGATTGGTGAAGATTGGGATTTTGAGTGTTTTTATTTCACGTTCTAGGGAGATTGATACAATATTCAGTATCGTTCTGCAGCTATCGGCTACAATTATGTGTTGGAGTGGGGGTGGAGGGTGGCTAGCGATTGGTGAAGATTGGGATTTTGAGTGTTTTTATTTCACGTTCTAGGGAGATTGATACAATATTCAGTATCGTTCTGCAGCTATCGGCTACAATTATGTGTTGGAGTGGGGGTGGAGGGTGGCTAGCGATTGGTGAAGATTGGGATTTTGAGTGTTTTTATTTCACGTTCTAGGGAGATTGATACAATATTCAGTATCGTTCTGCAGCTATCGGCTACAATTATGTGTTGGAGTGGGGGTGGAGGGTGGCTAGCGATTGGTGAAGATTGGGATTTTGAGTGTTTTTATTTCACGTTCTAGGGAGATTGATACAATATTCAGTATCGTTCTGCAGCTATCGGCTACAATTATGTGTTGGAGTGGGGGTGGAGGGTGGCTAGCGATTGGTGAAGATTGGGATTTTGAGTGTTTTTATTTCACGTTCTAGGGAGATTGATACAATATTCAGTATCGTTCTGCAGCTATCGGCTACAATTATGTGTTGGAGTGGGGGTGGAGGGTGGCTAGCGATTGGTGAAGATTGGGATTTTGAGTGTTTTTATTTCACGTTCTAGGGAGATTGATACAATATTCAGTATCGTTCTGCAGCTATCGGCTACAATTACGTGTTGGAGTGGGGGTGGAGGGTGGCTAGCGATTGGTGAAGATTGGGATTTTGAGTGTTTTTATTTCACGTTCTAGGGAGATTGATACAATATTCAGTATCGTTCTGCAGCTATCGGCTACAATTATGTGTTGGAGTGGGGGTGGAGGGTGGCTAGCGATTGGTGAAGATTGGGATTTTGAGTGTTTTTATTTCACGTTCTAGGGAGATTGATACAATATTCAGTATCGTTCTGCAGCTATCGGCTACAATTATGTGTTGGAGTGGGGGTGGAGGGTGGCTAGCGATTGGTGAAGATTGGGATTTTGAGTGTTTTTATTTCACGTTCTAGGGAGATTGATACAATATTCAGTATCGTTCTGCAGCTATCGGCTACAATTATGTGTTGGAGTGGGGGTGGAGGGTGGCTAGCGATTGGTGAAGATTGGGATTTTGAGTGTTTTTATTTCACGTTCTAGGGAGATTGATACAATATTCAGTATCGTTCTGCAGCTATCGGCTACAATTATGTGTTGGAGTGGGGGTGGAGGGTGGCTAGCGATTGGTGAAGATTGGGATTTTGAGTGTTTTTATTTCACGTTCTAGGGAGATTGATACAATATTCAGTATCGTTCTGCAGCTATCGGCTACAATTATGTGTTGGAGTGGGGGTGGAGGGTGGCTAGCGATTGGTGAAGATTGGGATTTTGAGTGTTTTTATTTCACGTTCTAGGGAGATTGATACAATATTCAGTATCGTTCTGCAGCTATCGGCTACAATTATGTGTTGGAGTGGGGGTGGAGGGTGGCTAGCGATTGGTGAAGATTGGGATTTTGAGTGTTTTTATTTCACGTTCTAGGGAGATTGATACAATATTCAGTATCGTTCTGCAGCTATCGGCTACAATTATGTGTTGGAGTGGGGGTGGAGGGTGGCTAGCGATTGGTGAAGATTGGGATTTTGAGTGTTTTTATTTCACGTTCTAGGGAGATTGATACAATATTCAGTATCGTTCTGCAGCTATCGGCTACAATTATGTGTTGGAGTGGGGGTGGAGGGTGGCTAGCGATTGGTGAAGATTGGGATTTTGAGTGTTTTTATTTCACGTTCTAGGGAGATTGATACAATATTCAGTATCGTTCTGCAGCTATCGGCTACAATTATGTGTTGGAGTGGGGGTGGAGGGTGGCTAGCGATTGGTGAAGATTGGGATTTTGAGTGTTTTTATTTCACGTTCTAGGGAGATTGATACAATATTCAGTATCGTTCTGCAGCTATCGGCTACAATTATGTGTTGGAGTGGGGGTGGAGGGTGGCTAGCGATTGGTGAAGATTGGGATTTTGAGTGTTTTTATTTCACGTTCTAGGGAGATTGATACAATATTCAGTATCGTTCTGCAGCTATCGGCTACAATTATGTGTTGGAGTGGGGGTGGAGGGTGGCTAGCGATTGGTGAAGATTGGGATTTTGAGTGTTTTTATTTCACGTTCTAGGGAGATTGATACAATATTCAGTATCGTTCTGCAGCTATCGGCTACAATTACGTGTTGGAGTGGGGGTGGAGGGTGGCTAGCGATTGGTGAAGATTGGGATTTTGAGTGTTTTTATTTCACGTTCTAGGGAGATTGATACAATATTCAGTATCGTTCTGCAGCTATCGGCTACAATTATGTGTTGGAGTGGGGGTGGAGGGTGGCTAGCGATTGGTGAAGATTGGGATTTTGAGTGTTTTTATTTCACGTTCTAGGGAGATTGATACAATATTCAGTATCGTTCTGCAGCTATCGGCTACAATTATGTGTTGGAGTGGGGGTGGAGGGTGGCTAGCGATTGGTGAAGATTGGGATTTTGAGTGTTTTTATTTCACGTTCTAGGGAGATTGATACAATATTCAGTATCGTTCTGCAGCTATCGGCTACAATTATGTGTTGGAGTGGGGGTGGAGGGTGGCTAGCGATTGGTGAAGATTGGGATTTTGAGTGTTTTTATTTCACGTTCTAGGGAGATTGATACAATATTCAGTATCGTTCTGCAGCTATCGGCTACAATTATGTGTTGGAGTGGGGGTGGAGGGTGGCTAGCGATTGGTGAAGATTGGGATTTTGAGTGTTTTTATTTCACGTTCTAGGGAGATTGATACAATATTCAGTATCGTTCTGCAGCTATCGGCTACAATTATGTGTTGGAGTGGGGGTGGAGGGTGGCTAGCGATTGGTGAAGATTGGGATTTTGAGTGTTTTTATTTCACGTTCTAGGGAGATTGATACAATATTCAGTATCGTTCTGCAGCTATCGGCTACAATTACGTGTTGGAGTGGGGGTGGAGGGTGGCTAGCGATTGGTGAAGATTGGGATTTTGAGTGTTTTTATTTCACGTTCTAGG
Source organism: Hesperophylax magnus (assembly GCA_026573805.1). Lineage (NCBI taxonomy): Eukaryota > Metazoa > Arthropoda > Insecta > Trichoptera > Limnephilidae > Hesperophylax > Hesperophylax magnus. Next base: position 617,753 of record JAIUSX010000184.1, on the reverse strand, counting down.
GAGATTGATACAATATTCAGTATCGTTCTGCAGCTATCGGCTACAATTATGTGTTGGAGTGGGGGTGGAGGGTGGCTAGCGATTGGTGAAGATTGGGATTTTGAGTGTTTTTATTTCACGTTCTAGGGAGATTGATACAATATTCAGTATCGTTCTGCAGCTATCGGCTACAATTACGTGTTGGAGTGGGGGTGGAGGGTGGCTAGCGATTGGTGAAGATTGGGATTTTGAGTGTTTTTATTTCACGTTCTAGGGAGATTGATACAATATTCAGTATCGTTCTGCAGCTATCGGCTACAATTATGTGTTGGAGTGGGGGTGGAGGGTGGCTAGCGATTGGTGAAGATTGGGATTTTGAGTGTTTTTATTTCACGTTCTAGGGAGATTGATACAATATTCAGTATCGTTCTGCAGCTATCGGCTACAATTATGTGTTGGAGTGGGGGTGGAGGGTGGCTAGCGATTGGTGAAGATTGGGATTTTGAGTGTTTTTATTTCACGTTCTAGGGAGATTGATACAATATTCAGTATCGTTCTGCAGCTATCGGCTACAATTATGTGTTGGAGTGGGGGTGGAGGGTGGCTAGCGATTGGTGAAGATTGGGATTTTGAGTGTTTTTATTTCACGTTCTAGGGAGATTGATACAATATTCAGTATCGTTCTGCAGCTATCGGCTACAATTATGTGTTGGAGTGGGGGTGGAGGGTGGCTAGCGATTGGTGAAGATTGGGATTTTGAGTGTTTTTATTTCACGTTCTAGGGAGATTGATACAATATTCAGTATCGTTCTGCAGCTATCGGCTACAATTATGTGTTGGAGTGGGGGTGGAGGGTGGCTAGCGATTGGTGAAGATTGGGATTTTGAGTGTTTTTATTTCACGTTCTAGGGAGATTGATACAATATTCAGTATCGTTCTGCAGCTATCGGCTACAATTATGTGTTGGAGTGGGGGTGGAGGGTGGCTAGCGATTGGTGAAGATTGGGATTTTGAGTGTTTTTATTTCACGTTCTAGGGAGATTGATACAATATTCAGTATCGTTCTGCAGCTATCGGCTACAATTATGTGTTGGAGTGGGGGTGGAGGGTGGCTAGCGATTGGTGAAGATTGGGATTTTGAGTGTTTTTATTTCACGTTCTAGGGAGATTGATACAATATTCAGTATCGTTCTGCAGCTATCGGCTACAATTATGTGTTGGAGTGGGGGTGGAGGGTGGCTAGCGATTGGTGAAGATTGGGATTTTGAGTGTTTTTATTTCACGTTCTAGGGAGATTGATACAATATTCAGTATCGTTCTGCAGCTATCGGCTACAATTATGTGTTGGAGTGGGGGTGGAGGGTGGCTAGCGATTGGTGAAGATTGGGATTTTGAGTGTTTTTATTTCACGTTCTAGGGAGATTGATACAATATTCAGTATCGTTCTGCAGCTATCGGCTACAATTATGTGTTGGAGTGGGGGTGGAGGGTGGCTAGCGATTGGTGAAGATTGGGATTTTGAGTGTTTTTATTTCACGTTCTAGGGAGATTGATACAATATTCAGTATCGTTCTGCAGCTATCGGCTACAATTATGTGTTGGAGTGGGGGTGGAGGGTGGCTAGCGATTGGTGAAGATTGGGATTTTGAGTGTTTTTATTTCACGTTCTAGGGAGATTGATACAATATTCAGTATCGTTCTGCAGCTATCGGCTACAATTACGTGTTGGAGTGGGGGTGGAGGGTGGCTAGCGATTGGTGAAGATTGGGATTTTGAGTGTTTTTATTTCACGTTCTAGGGAGATTGATACAATATTCAGTATCGTTCTGCAGCTATCGGCTACAATTATGTGTTGGAGTGGGGGTGGAGGGTGGCTAGCGATTGGTGAAGATTGGGATTTTGAGTGTTTTTATTTCACGTTCTAGGGAGATTGATACAATATTCAGTATCGTTCTGCAGCTATCGGCTACAATTATGTGTTGGAGTGGGGGTGGAGGGTGGCTAGCGATTGGTGAAGATTGGGATTTTGAGTGTTTTTATTTCACGTTCTAGGGAGATTGATACAATATTCAGTATCGTTCTGCAGCTATCGGCTACAATTATGTGTTGGAGTGGGGGTGGAGGGTGGCTAGCGATTGGTGAAGATTGGGATTTTGAGTGTTTTTATTTCACGTTCTAGGGAGATTGATACAATATTCAGTATCGTTCTGCAGCTATCGGCTACAATTATGTGTTGGAGTGGGGGTGGAGGGTGGCTAGCGATTGGTGAAGATTGGGATTTTGAGTGTTTTTATTTCACGTTCTAGGGAGATTGATACAATATTCAGTATCGTTCTGCAGCTATCGGCTACAATTATGTGTTGGAGTGGGGGTGGAGGGTGGCTAGCGATTGGTGAAGATTGGGATTTTGAGTGTTTTTATTTCACGTTCTAGGGAGATTGATACAATATTCAGTATCGTTCTGCAGCTATCGGCTACAATTATGTGTTGGAGTGGGGGTGGAGGGTGGCTAGCGATTGGTGAAGATTGGGATTTTGAGTGTTTTTATTTCACGTTCTAGGGAGATTGATACAATATTCAGTATCGTTCTGCAGCTATCGGCTACAATTATGTGTTGGAGTGGGGGTGGAGGGTGGCTAGCGATTGGTGAAGATTGGGATTTTGAGTGTTTTTATTTCACGTTCTAGGGAGATTGATACAATATTCAGTATCGTTCTGCAGCTATCGGCTACAATTATGTGTTGGAGTGGGGGTGGAGGGTGGCTAGCGATTGGTGAAGATTGGGATTTTGAGTGTTTTTATTTCACGTTCTAGGGAGATTGATACAATATTCAGTATCGTTCTGCAGCTATCGGCTACAATTACGTGTTGGAGTGGGGGTGGAGGGTGGCTAGCGATTGGTGAAGATTGGGATTTTGAGTGTTTTTATTTCACGTTCTAGGGAGATTGATACAATATTCAGTATCGTTCTGCAGCTATCGGCTACAATTATGTGTTGGAGTGGGGGTGGAGGGTGGCTAGCGATTGGTGAAGATTGGGATTTTGAGTGTTTTTATTTCACGTTCTAGGGAGATTGATACAATATTCAGTATCGTTCTGCAGCTATCGGCTACAATTATGTGTTGGAGTGGGGGTGGAGGGTGGCTAGCGATTGGTGAAGATTGGGATTTTGAGTGTTTTTATTTCACGTTCTAGGGAGATTGATACAATATTCAGTATCGTTCTGCAGCTATCGGCTACAATTATGTGTTGGAGTGGGGGTGGAGGGTGGCTAGCGATTGGTGAAGATTGGGATTTTGAGTGTTTTTATTTCACGTTCTAGGGAGATTGATACAATATTCAGTATCGTTCTGCAGCTATCGGCTACAATTACGGCCACAATGACGGCCGGCATAGTCCAGTGGTAACGCATTGGACTGCCATTCCGAAGGTCGCGGGTTCGAACCCGGCGTGCGCAAATAAATTTTATTTGATTAATTTGTGTTATTTCACAATTAATTAATTAAAGTAAAAATAATATATAGTATATTTGCGGCACGTTCCAGAGTGGAAGATACTACCAGTATCGCCCTGGTGTAAGACCACCATTCAGAATTGAAACGTTGCTCCAAATGGCTTTAGCCGTGTTTAGTGACTAGATCTGAATAGCCAGGTACTTCCCCACCTTCCTCTTTCCCTTCCCACTTACCTTCAGCCTCACAACATCCCCCAATTGGGGATGCCATAGTCTCACTGGCTCCAGACGGGAGCAGTTGGGACTCTTGTGAGGTATTCACTATAAAAAAAAAAAAAAATTATGTGTTGGAGTGGGGGTGGAGGGTGGCTAGCGATTGGTGAAGATTGAGATGTCAAGAGTCCCAACTTTCCGGATCCAGTTGGAGCGGGTTGTGTAGCTGATTGGTGTAAGGAAGGGTAGAAGAAACGGAAGAGGGACGTGAGGAAGTATTTGAATTAACCTATGTTATTACTATATCCCATATTTGCGGTAAGTTCTAGAACTAGAGGTATAAGATAATACTCTTCTGCTTGCTTATCTTATGTCCTATACATTAATAGCTCAGTGTCTTATAACATTTATTATAAATTGCTTATACATTTTTTAAAAGCGCATTTAAAATTCTAATAATTTCGTAATTTTATAAAAATTATTTATCTTATTAATTATCTTTTTATGCTTAGATACTTTTAATAATGAATTTTTAACATTTTTATTACGTCTATCTTTTTATGCTTACTTTTATATATTTGAGTATGCATATCATATACAGGATTTTCCAATAAGAGGTGTTATTTTGATATTCAATAAAATTGTAAAAGATCAATGGTTTCGTTGCTTGTGTGGCACGTAGCGCCGTCTTGTTGAAAGTAAACGTTGTCCAGATCAATACCATCCAATTCCGGCCATAAAAAATCATTAATCCATTCACGGTAACTGTTGCTCCAGCCTCATTTTCAAAAAAGTAAGGTCCAATGACTCTGCCGGACCATAAACCGCACCAAACAGTCACACGTTGAAGATAGAGAGGCTTTTCAATAATAACTCTTGGGTTTTCCGAGCCCCAGATGCGACAATTTTGCTTGTTGACGAAGCCACCGAGGTGGAAATGAGCCTCATCACTCAAGATGATTTGCATTTGATTCACTCAAGTGAATTTTAATAATTCAAATGCGTTGTTGAAGCGTGTAGCGTTCCATTTTTATTAATGGCGTAGTTTCTACTTGTCAAATGTCAAAAAATGACAGCTTTAACAGTAACATCTACCGAAAAAGCGGGCTATTCAAAATAACACCTCTTATTGGAAAACCCTGTATTATTGTCCAAAAATTTAACAATTTTTGAAAAAAACTTTTTGTTTTAACTTTTATACGGGGTGTTAAGGGTAAGTACTTGACTTAATTCAACCGGTGATTTTCGACATTATTTGAAGTAAAAAATATAAATGAAATTTTCGTCTCCGGTGATATTTTTTTATATTTTTTTTTTCTTTATTAACATAGAAAATTAGTAGGAATTGGACAGCTAGGGTCAATGTGAGGAGTTGGGCGGTTACTCGGCCGAGTAACCAGGGGAAGTGGAAGTGGAAGAAAAAATTTTAAAATATATAACATAAAAAAAGTCTCCGCAGGAATAAAGTAAATCAAGTACGTCCCTTAACACCCTGTATAAATGTAATAATATAATATAAAATTATTGGCAATCCGGTTAAAAACGGGATTGCAGGCCGTTTCCTGATAAACTTTTAGTAATTTCCTAATATATCGGAACACGTGTTGACGCACTTGCCTTGATAACATATAATAACGTCCCCCTCTATCCCCATTTATCCCCCTCTATCCCCCCCAATCCCCCTCTATTCCCATTTATCCCCCTCTATCCCCATTTATCCCCCCCCAATCCCCCTCTTCACTTTTAACCACCCCCCAAGGCTTCTCGACCCCCCCCCAACACCCCCCGGGTGGTCGTATCGTCCGAAAAGATCCCCCCAGTGGTGCTCCATTCCAAATCGGGATGGGCCTCACTCGAGAGAACCCTCACCGACAAAGGGATAGACTTCTTCGCCAAAAACCAAACGAAGTTTATCTCTATCCACCCCAAATCCGCCCGCGACCTAAATCGCATTATCCCAATCCTCCTCGATCTCAATATCGACCACCACTCCTACAGATTGCCTGAAGATAAACCCCTAAGGGTTGTCCTCAGAGGTATCCCTGAAGAAATATCCACCCAAGCAATTCACGACATCCTATGCCTCACATACCCCGTCCTCTCAGTCCACCGCATGCGGACCGGCCCCTCCCGACGTGAAATACCCCTCATGCTGGTCAACCTGACCAAAAATGAGGTGGCAAAAAAAATCTTCACCGACCTCACATCCATCCTCCACCTTCAAATTACCGTTGAACCTCAACGCAGACCCCCCTCAGTCAGCCAATGCCACCGTTGCCAAGCCTTTGGCCACTCCTCCTCCGGCTGCAACGCCACCTTTCGTTGCGTCAAATGCGGCGACCTTCACCCATCCACATCATGCACCAAATCCCCCGATATCCCAGCCAAATGTGCACTTTGCACCGGCCCCCACCCAGCCAACTACCGAGGCTGCCCCGAACGCCCCACCCCCCGTCCATCTTACAGATTTCCCCTCTCACACCCCTCCAACCTACGCCCCCTCATGGAGACTCCCATCTCTATGCCCAACAACTGGCCCCTCCCTTCCTACTCCACCACTGCACCCCCCCCTTCTCTCTCTCAACACCTTCACCTCGTTCGGTCTCCGACCTTTCCAACCGTCATACAAACTTCCGATACCCCAGTGCCCCCTGCACTAACCTCTACCTCCAACACCCCCCCCATCTCTTTACCCTCTGTACCAAATCTTCATGTTCCCCCTACCCTCCCCCCCACCACCTCACTCTCTCAACAAGTCCGTAGAGCCCCCCCTACCTCCCCCCCTGTCACCACACTCTCCCCCCAAAACCTACAAGTCCCCCCTACCCCCCCCTCTACCACCTCACTCTCCCAACAGTTCCAACGAGCCCCCCCCACCCCCCCCTCTGTCACCACACTCTCTCCCCCGATCCTACAAGTCCCCCCTAACCCGCCCCCTACCACTTCATTCTCTCAACGGTCCCGTCGAGCCCCCCCTCCAGTCACCACACCCTCTCTTCCGAACCTACAAGTCGCCCCTACCCTCCCCCCTGTCACTTCAACCCCTCCCCGGGACCGACGCGTCCACCCCACCCCCCCCATTCACCCACGTCTCTGCCACCCCTCCCCCTTCACCCCACCCCACAACCCCCCAAACCTTCTTGGACCTGACCGACACCTTCGCCCAAATACTATCAGCGGTGGAATCTACCAACCGTCTCAACGCCTCCGTCACTTCACTCCTAAGCTCCTTCCCTTCCCATAACCCCACAAACATCACTCATCCTTCCCCCAACAACCAATAAAATCTTTCGTCAAATCTCCCCCCCCACCTGCAGCCATTATTGCAAAAAAATTTTTCACAAAAAAACTAACAAATCTCCTCCCACACCCATTTATAACTCATGTTGAAAGAGAAAGGGGCCTTATTGGCCCGGAGCTCTGTATGCCATTTATTCAAAAAGTCAAAAAGTCATATAATAACGAAATTATTATTAGTTGTTCCAACATCGTGATATGACACATTCGTATTTTACTAAAAGTTTATCGGGAAACCTATAAATTCATTCATTAAGAGCCTGCAATCCAGTTTTTAACCGTATAACGAATATTTTGAAAAGATTCTTAATAAAATAGCAATAGTTTTAAACCTTTGTCAAAAAGTGAAGTTAATATGTGAGAAACGAGCATGTCAAAGAAACATTATATAGGTAGGTAATCAATAGTGTTGTAATGAGCATAATCGAGTTATCAATCTTCATAATTTAATCGAATGACTTATATCGATATTACAAAAAAATAATAATAAAAATAAATACAATCTTAACATTTTTATCAGTCTTTATAAATTATACATTAATGTTAAAATAGGTAGGTTGGAAGGTTTCACTGTTGTCGATGTCATTTGACATTTGAACGTTAGCCGATTCTCGGCCCGTTTTTGTTTTTAATCGAAATGTAAGCAGCTTTTTTACTGTAGCTCCACGCAGGAACCCCTCAGGAAAATTATATCTCTCAGTGCCTATGTCATCTTTGAGGATGCTGTGTGAAGGGTTCCTCCAAGAAAAGGAAGAAGAGAAACTTCAGGGAAGGAAAAAAGGTATAAGGGATGTTTAGGAATCTGGCGGGGTCAGTGGGTCCAGCAAAGACGGACGTATGAATCCATCCCTCCCAATGCGGTAGGCTGAGAGAGTCCGGCTGGAGAGGCCAAAAGGTCTCGCTCAACCAGTATCTCCCGATCCGGCCCACCGCTCAGTAAGTGGGCAAACCCATCTGCCGCCAACACCAATAAAAACCTCGCCTCATGAACCCGGGCACCCCTGCTAAGTAAACCAAACGTTGCGAACCACTTGGGGCGACCCATGGCAGAGGTAGTTATCCAATTAATGGTTGCCGGGGCGGTGGTACGCACATCAAATACACAAATTAAAATGAAAAGCTTACAAGCTTATCAATACGACCGTTATACTTGTCAGCCATTGACTATTTATACATCAATATTGTCAGCTGATGAAATCTGCAAACGGGCAGAGCCGCGGCGTTCGGTAATCTTTCAAATTTAATGTCAAATATTCAAAATGGCGCTGTCCTTCGAATGATATCGCCATCATATAAGATGGTGTTTAGACGCCTCTACCACATTAAACTAATGACGTTGATTTATCTTAATAAGTATACCTAATTATCTTGCAAATCATTAATGAATTTTAAATCAGTGATTTCATTAACTTTAGAAAGTTCTCTGTTGACTTGGTCTTCGGAAATGTCAGATTTTCCGTAGAGTTTTGAGTCAGAAACCCCTAAAACTAACGCACTATTAATATCTTTATCGTTTTTGTACTTGATTACGAAAACTTCAGGTTTAGAAGGTTCGGTGAGTCTAGGTATTGGGAGAACAATATCCTCGGGATCATCAGGTCTCTTCACCAGGACGTAGACAACAGTCTTTTCGTGAACTTGAGGTGGCAGTAACAAAGTTTCTTGGATCTTGGGAACTGAGGGCGGCACTTTAACGAAGATGATCTTGTAGCGATGCTCAGGGTCGGCTTGCAGGAAGAGCGTGGGCGGTTGAGGGGGTTCGTCCTCTTCTTGGGCGCCGTGAAAGTAGTAATCGACCAGCACCTTCGACGGGGGCGGGCTCTCGATGAGGCTGTAGCCGCCCAGGCGTGGTGGGGCGGCGGTCGTGGATGCCATTACGCCAAAGAACAGCTAAAGCGACAAATTGTATAATCAATAAAGAAACAGAAAAAACAACACAAGTTAGTGGCCGTTTACTTCTTCCTCTTCTTCTAAACCATCTTCTCTCTCTTTCTCCACTCCCGGGCACCACAATTAGGGCCAATCGAAGATACCATAGACCCTTTTTTACTATTTTTTTATGTGAATACCGCACAAGAGACCCAACTGCTTCCAACCGTCTGGAATAAGTGAGAGCATGGCATCAGTAATTGGGGCATCTTGTAAGGCTGAAGGTAGAGTGGAAGGAGATGGGAAAGAGGAAGACACGGCTAAAGCCATTTCAAGAAACGTTTCATTTCTGAATGGTGGCCTTATACCAGGCTGATACTGAGAGTATCTTTCACTCTGGAACGTACAGCAAGTGTTCTATATATTATTTTAAATTACTACATTTTAAATGAAATAACACAAATTTATCAAATGAAATTTACTTGCACACGGTGGAGATTTGAACCCGCGATCATCGGATTGCTAGTAGAGAGCCTTACCCCTCGTTCATGGAAGCCGTCATGTCTCGATTGGGAATCTTGAGTGGTATTTACATAAAGAAATGAATTGGGGAAGGAGAGAAGATAGAACAAAGAAAGGTTTTAGAATACCCGTCCATTCAGGAAAGATTACTTGTTATTCCGAATGGTTCACTCTCACGGATAGTTAGTGGAGGTGCAAAAATATTTACTAGTTTTTACCCGTCGCTTCGTTTGGTTTTAGGGAGAAATTAATGTACAAAGAATTTTTCCACGGGAATGAAAAGTAGCTTATTAAGTAGTAATTTTTCACCACGTTCCAGTGTCAAAAACAATAATTTTGATAAATTAATAATTTTGATCTTCCTCATAACTGCCAATTCATTTCTCTGGACGTAAAATCCTTATTCTTAATCTAAAGTCAACCGGATAAGAAAAGAATTATTTCAGCTCATAAAAATGTGCATACAAACAAATTATTTTCTTTTTAATGGCGTAGTTTCTATTTGTCAAATGTCAAAAAATGACAGCTTCAAAAGTAACATCTACCGAAATACGAAATAGCGGGCTATTCAAAATAACACCTCTTATTGGAAAACACTGTATTAGCCTGGAGAGTGGGATGTTCCCTTCTCATTGTAAAAAAGCTAAAGTAATTCCCCTTTTTAAAGGTGGAGATTGTCTAGATGTTAATAATTACAGACCTATATCCTTACAAGTGATGCAGTGTTGGGGTTATTGTCCAAAGTCAAAGTCAAACATGAATACAATGTCCTGAAGGAGCTTGCAGAACTAGAAAGCATTACCATAGAAAAGTGTGGTCTTTTCATACATGAAGAGTATCCGTATATGGGTGCGACACCAGATGGAATTTTTTCTGAATACACCGTGATTGAAATTAAATGTCCTTTTGCAGCACGCATCATGCTCATATATAAAGCAGTAAAATCCAAAAAAAATACGTTAGCAAAAATGGAGAAATTCTGGTAAATACAAATTATAATTATTCCCTCAGGGGTACCGCAAGGCTCCTATCTAGGGCCTCTCTTGTTTATTTTATACATAAACGACATGAACCGTGTTATTAGTAATTGTTGTTTCCTATTTTACGCTGATGACATGAAATTATATAAATCTATTAGCTCCATAGATGATTGCGACCAATTACAAGAAGACCTTGGTAAAATTGAGGAATATTGCAAAAACAATCAACTATATCTAAACATAGATAAATGTAATGTTATTACTTTTTCACGAAAAAAACATTCAATTTATTATACTTACAAACTAAACCATGTACCCCTACAACGAGTAGAAACAATAAAAGATCTTGGAGTAATACTAGATTCTAAAATGTTATTTAGGGATCATATTGAAAATATTCTAAAAAAGCTTATAAGCAATTGGGTTTCATTATTCGCATTACAAAGCCTTTTACGGTAGCACATACCCTAATTCTGTTGTATATGTCATATGTACGGTCACAACTAGAATTCGCCTCAGTAATTTGGAATCCTCAATATCACACATATATTGATCGCATTGAAAATATTCAGAACAAATTTATGAAACACCTATCGTATCGTTTTAGTGACCATCGATTTGTCCCTGTCACTTTATATAAACGCAGAAAAATCTCTGATGCATTATTCTTACACAAAATCGTGAACTGTCTTGTTGATTCATCATATTTGTTAGAAAGGATTGCATTTCGTTGCCCCAAACAAAACACCAGATCGAACGATTTATTTAGAATACCACATTGTAAATCCAAATACGCGCAAAACTCTGTAATAGTACGTATCTGTGAAACTCACAATGCCTTACGAGATGTAGACATTTTCAACCATAACTTGATATCATATAAAATTCAGCTTAATAAATTAATAAATTAAAATACTTTTATTTTATTCGATTTTTTGTTGTGAAAATTACATTATTATCACCCGTAGTGAATAGTATAGCTATGCGAAAAGTTGTATTTTTTCTATTTGTTTTTAATTTTATGTAGGTAAGAAATACTAAATCAACATTTAAATCAATGGAACTTAATTGGTCTAGAATATATGAATGTGTATTGTTATATTTTTTTACTGTACGACTGTTTGCTTCCTAAATAAAAATAAAATTAAAAAAATACATCTCACGATTGGTTTTACCAGGTTCAGGGCCAATTATGTAACAAAAAAAGCTATTTGTATGTTTGTTGTATGGACTGAACTAGGAATAAAATACGAAAAAAATTTACGGGATGACGAATTTCGGCAGACTAATATGGTTAAACAGCTGAATCGCTTTTACAATTTTTGCATGCTACCCGAATTAATTGATCCTGGACATAATCGCTGCATGCCTATTAGAAATCCTGAGTAATTCAAAGTGCATAATACCGAAAAGAAGTAAAGTAAAATTGGTTTCAGCTAAAACCAAAACATTTGAGAAGGAATTGTTAAGAAGAGATCAATAACATTTTCATTGAAGTGTCTTCAAAAGAAATTTCATTTATATTCCTTATGTATGTGGTCTACATTTTTAGAGATAGGGAAAAGGAGGGTTGGAAAGTTCCTGGCTATTCAGATCTAATCACTAAACATATCTACGCCGTTCTCAAGCAACTTTCAATCCTGAATTATGGTCTCTCACCAGGGTGATACTGAACGTATCTTCCACTTTTGAACGAGGTACAGATTCATTATATGTAACTATATAAAATTTATTTTAATTCTATAATATGACATACTTATATGTATAAATTAAATTAAATTTGTTTTGTCCTCGCCGGCTTTTGAACCCGTGACCTCAAATTAAACTATAAAATTAAGTATTAACAGTGCCCCGCCGCACTGCGAAACCAGGCTGGAACAAAGGGAAGCCTTTTGTAACTCTTTATAATTGTATTTATCAAAAAAAATAAATCCAAATAAAACGTTATATTAAATGTTGTTACTAAGAACCTCCTCCACGAATCAAGCTATTGTAATATTGCATTACATTCTAAAATATATTTTAACATAATTTTCATAATCACAATATCTTTAATTGATAATAATTTGTTTTGCTCTGTGCGTGTCTTGTATTGAATGGAACGCACCGGCCAGCTGCAGGCGCAGCGAGTTGGATATTCGAATTCGCGCTGGAAACATTTAATAGCGAGGGCCGTTATAGCCCGGCTACACTACTCGCGAAGTTGATCGAAGTTGACCGAATACGATAGTGTGGGCACGAACTTCGCTTCGCTCCGGGCAACTTCGCTTCGCTTCGCCCGACTTCCGATTGTTGTCGGTAAATGCACCCGAGTCAAAGGACTCGAAGCGTCACGGCATAAATAAACCAATCACTGACTGAGTTACTCGCGAAGTTGCACGAGTGTGTGGGCACGCACTTAGAACTTCAGCTAACTTCGTCGAAGCGTCGCAGCGAGTAGTGTAGCGGCCGCTTTAAGCCCACTTCTAGCGGAGATATTTATGGATCATATTGAAAATATAATTCTTAAGTCTACCTTAGCTAAATATATAATATACTATGTCAGATATGTAGATGATATCTTAATATGTTGGAAAGGCACCAACCGTCAGTTAGATATCTTCATTAATTGGGCCAACACTGTTAATAATAAAATCTGCTTCACAGTCGAACATGAGATCAAAGATAAAGTATTTTTTTTAGATCTGACAATTGGAAAGAGTAATAATAGACATATCTTTGAAATATTTAGAAAGCCAATTTTTACAGACACTACAATAAATGCAAATTCAACTCATCCTTGGTCTCATAAATTATCAGCTTATCATTCAATGGTACATAGACTCATGGACAATAATGCGTATGAGAAAGAAAAGGTAACGATACAAACCATCGTGGTTAATAATGGCTGTGACATAAATAACTCGAACTCATCGGTCCAATATCCATAAAAATAGCAAAAGAAATTAAAAATGCGGTCTAAATATAGCTTTCAAAACCAATAATAACTAGGCACAAACCTTAAAAACTCTAAAAGTAGAAATCCTAAACTTAATAATAGTGGCATATTTGAATTAAAATGTGACCACGCCGACTGCAACGTTACTTATATCGGACAGACGGGAAGGGCTAAATCAACTATATTCAAAGAACATATAAGATGTTATAATAATAAAAGCATTTTTTCAAAATTCGCAGAACATCTCTTAGTGAATAATCACGTCCAGCTTGACAACAATGAACTTAAACCCTTACACACAGAAAGAAAGGGCCTTTGATTAAATTTACTTGAACAATTAATTTGAAATCAATAAAATAACCGATGACCTTAATATAAAGAAAATTAATAAAATAAGGAAAATTATTTATTCCCCGCTTCTTAGAATGTTCAAAAAACCCAAACAAAATAACACATTTAAATAAATTAATATAGCAGTTACATCATTATTAAGCAATTAAGATAAAATTAATTTGGGGAAAACAGATATGAGATATGAGGTGTCAAAGTTTGCAAAGACTATTTCTCATAATCTATTTCCCGATTTACGATTTTGAAGTTGAATCTTGTGGTATTTAAGTTTAACATACTTTAGCGGAAAATATTTAAATAGGACGTATACTTTCCATTTTAGAACATACCTAAACATGAAGATAGAACCATGTGCAACCAGCTAGGGCATAATATGCGTTGGATAAGGATATAACCACATTTCACTGATGGGGCCACGTTCCAATTTAATATTATATTACAAGATTGAACCACAAAATCAGAAAATGTTAAATGGATTATGAGAAATCGTCTTTGCAAACATTGACACCTCAGAACATGGTAATGCGAAGTTTGAACCCTATCCAACTAAAGTAATGAACTACAATACTACGCCTCGTAAAAACGATCAACTGTCAGAACTGGAACAAAATGGCAATTGCAAAAGGTTCAAAGTGACGTTAGAACCTTGTAAAATAAATGAAAGCTTTAAAAACTTGATGTTGGAACCTTGCAAAATAAATTGAAGCTTTAAAAACTTGATGTTAGAACTTCGGCGTACAAGTATCACGTCGTGAAAGTAATTGTGTGTATAGTGATATTAATCTACGATCAGACTTGTACAGTTTGTTCCAGATAGCTGCCCTACAGTGCAAACTGCAATGGTGTTTCGATTGAGTGATATTAATCTACGATCAGACTTGTACAGTTTGTTCCAGATAGCTGCCCTACAGTGCAAACTGCAATGGTGTTTCGATGGAGTGATATTAATCTACGATCAGACTTGTACAGTTTGTTCCTGATAGCTGCCCTACAGTGCAAACTGCAATGGTGTTTCGATGGAGTGATATTAATCTACGATCAGACTTGTACAGTTTGTTCCTGATAGCTGTCCAACAGTGCAAACTGCAATGGTGTTTCGATGGAGTGATATTAATCTACGATCAGACTTGTACAGTTTGTTCCTGATAGTTGCCCTACAGTGCAAACTGCAATGGTGTTTTGATGGAGTGATATTAATCTATGATCAGACTTGTACAGTTTTTTCCTGATAGATACCCTATAGATAAATAAATACTCACCAACAGATACTTCATTTTGCTGTGGAGTTTACAATATTTGGCAGTATAGCTAAGAAAGATGAACACGCACTGACGAATATTCAAATCGCGTTTTATATTTCTCTAAAAATACTGCGGCCATCATTGCACAACATCTATTTCATCGCGGAAGTAGAAAATATTCACCAATGGTGTTTCCAAAGATGTTAAAAATGTGTTTCATAAACTGAATCATCGGTATTACAGAGATGAATCAAGGAAATCATGAAATATTTATTAAAATATCAACCCATGAAAAAAGAAAGTTTTTTTTTTTAACTAAAATAAATCAATTTTTATTAAAATACTAGTGAACCCCGCAATAGTTCGCTATTGCTAATGCCTTTCTCAGGCGTGTCCGACTTCCGTGACTATGCACTACTGTACCTGTACACCACAAAGTTACTGTTAAAAAACTACATTACATTCGACTCCGTATCCCATTTCGGTGCAAAAACATTGCGTTAAGTATTCCTCGACTCGTCCCTGACTACTTCTACCATTCAAATTATTTTCATTCAATCACTCCTGGCACTAATAAGAACAAACTGAATTTTTTTTATTTATATAAGTGTATTTATTTATTTTTTGTTTTGACTGAGGATTGAAGTTTCTTTCCCAGGGACTGCAGGCTACCGCGCTAACAACTGAGACAAATCCCGATTGGGCAGGACCGACATTTATTTCGCATATTAAAAGCTGTAATGTCATCCAATTTCAGAGACATGCATATATGTCCGCTTGTGAATGCGTGATACGTGAGTTGTTAGAATGCATTGTCATCAGCAACGAGTCTATCTACCGAGTTTCAGCTCAACTGGATTAATTTATTAATTAAGGATTATGGACACGAGAAGGAATAATATAGATACAAAGATTAACGCCACGTTACGTTCTTATTCTACATAATGCTTTATAATTTTCTTATTGTAAAATTTAAGCACACTTACAAAAACATGACCGAATTTAAAATTCACACACAAAACCATGTCCAAGAAGGTGATATTCTTTTCAACATTTGTAAAAAAATTAAAAATAATGTAATTCAGCGATGGATCTTTTTTTAAATCGGTATAGATTTAAAATTTAATTTTAAATTTTTATAAATTTTTAAATCATTTTAAAATTTGTATGAAATGTATACATTTCCTAGGAATTGTATATAATTCCAATATCGTATTAGGAAATGTATATATATACATTTCTGGTGATCGTCTGCTCAGTTCAGATGACGAATATTCAATTTTGATGGTTTCGCCTACACTACAAAGATAAAAATTTTATATTGTACATGTGTTACCGGAAATGTATGATATCTAGGAATTGTATACAACTCCTAGGAAATGTATTCAATTCCGAAGCTATTTGGTAAATGTATAAAATAATGTTTTTACGGTGAGGAAAAGCTATTATTATTTACCTATATAACACTGTATAATATATATAAATTGTATATTTATTGTAAAAAACATACAAATATTAAATAAATAAAAAAAAAATGTTTTCATAATTTGAATGAAATGTATACATTTCCTAGGAATTGTGTATAATTCTAATATCGTATTAGGAAATGTATATACATAATATAATGCTTTCTGTAATAAAACACGTTGTTACATTTGTTATATTCTTATAAAGTTAAACTTTCATTTGGTAAGTAGTCAGTCTGTTATTTAAGTAATTATAAATGTCACAATATTAAAGTAAAAGTCTTTATATTCTTATACTACATTTACATTTAACTAAATGTAAACAAGGCAGTCCATATGGCTACTTATTTTTGCAATGGATGCTGGAATGGCACTTGGAAATACACAATAGTTTATTTGTTATAGCACAGACATCTTATCTGTAATACAGTTCTTCTTGCAAAGACACTTTTTAAATCCTTGGCCGGTTCCAGTAGATTGTAGGTTAGCAACTGACCGTAGTGCAATCTCGGTACTCATTTTACATTTTCGATTGCTTTTTAGGAAATGTATAGGTTTCCTAGGAAATGTGTCTAATATAATTTATTTCCCGGCGATTTTAGGAACTACATACATTTCCTAGGACTTGAATACAATGACGGATTACATACATTTACGTTAACACATGTACAAATGTCAACAGGATATGAACCTAAATACAGCTTGATTACCATTCGAGCGATTCGTGTCGTATATATGCATTTACCACATTCTTTAATTAATACCATTCCTGCCAATGAATCTACCTAGATTTCAACGTTTATCATATATTTTTAGGTTGCATAAATTTGGCACATTTTGGCAATCGATCGCTCAAGACGTTTTTCAAACTTGGCATAATATGCCAAAAATCGCTCGACTGGATAGTTTACAAATTCTTGTGAATACCGCACAAAAATCCCAACTTTTCCCAACCGTCTTGAGCCAGTGATCCAGCATCCCCACTTGGTGGGTGTTGTTAGGCTGAAGATGAAGAGGGAGATAACAAGATGGGGGAGATGTAGGTGAGAAGTACCTGGCTATTCCGATCTGGTCACCAAACACGGCTAAAACCATTTCAAGCAAATTTTCGATTCTGAATGATAGTTTTTCACCACGGCGATACTGAGAGTAGGTCTTCCACTCTGGAAAGTACCGCAAATGTATTATAATATATAATTTTTAATGAATAAATTTAGAAACAACACAATTTATTTAATAAAATATTACTTGCGCATGCATGGATTTGAATTCGCGGCCTCCGGATTCGTAGTCGAGAACCTTACCCTTCGACCGCGGAGGCAATATAAATGTACCTACCTACATATTTTTGTAGGTATATCTATATTTTTAAAATTTTCCGTTTTTTTGGTTAAATTCAATTCGAAGTTAAACTTTACGTACAATAATGTTTGTGTTTTATTACTATTATTATATTATAGTACGAATTCTTTTAAAAATCAGTTCCAATTTTGAAAATGACGGTCAAAATAATTTCTTGGTCAGGTACCTAGGTAGGTAGGTACTTTATTCCTAGTCTGAATTCTTCACACAATTTATTTATTTTTTAGTTTTATTAAAAAACTTTGATATTACAAGAATTTTATAAATGACAAAATATTGTAGTCAAGCAAGGTTCATCATTTCATTCCATTCCATCAGTTCCAATTTTGAAAATGACAATTAAAATGATTTTCTTTTAATAAATTATATCATAGTTACATAAATTACGTTCCTCTGAATTCTTCTCACAATAAATTAAAATTTCCAAAATGACTCTAAAATTCTGAACCAAAGTTATGCAGGACATACAGACAACTGAAAATAGTATTTTTGATTTCTTTTATTACTCACCTATAGGTGTATAAAAACTAACAAAAAACAAATGTTGATAATGTTTATTAAAATCCTCATTACGACTCTGTATTTTTAGGCAATAGTTTAAATTTGGGAAACGTTTAGTTTTCTTAAATATAACAGTCCTGCCATAATGTCATTGAATCTTGGAAGTAATAGTGTAGGGTAATAAATAGTGCGTCAGTGTGAGTCTACTACAGAGGCGGAGTGGAAATTTTAACCGAATGTTTAGTTTAAAAGTCATTTTCGTGGTTGTTTTTATTATACTGCCGATGGTCGAGAAAATTCAAAATAAATTTTTACTCTACAATGAGAGAGTTCGGTTTTTACCTATGGCTGTTTCCAAGTTTGTATACGGACATAAAATAATAATTAGAATAAAATTTGATCCTGTATCACAAACCTGTTTTATCAACTGTTGATAAAACAGGTAGTTACTACTCAATGCTGTATTGATAAATCAAACTGACTACAGAAACATATATTGACAATTAGCTGCGTTATTAGTGAGCACATCTTGATATCATAGCTTCACCTAACTTTTATATCATAATCATCTATTTGGACAGTGTTACAATCTATGCTTCGTAGATGGCGCTAATTTCATTATTTTACGAAAAAACACTTTTGCAAGTTACGCTTTAAAACACCGTGTACAAACTCAATTCTCCCAAGAAAGGCAAAATATAATATTGGATTGCATCACCTATACAATAGGTACTGTATTAATATGCCTTTCCTGAAAGAATTGAGTTTGTACACGGGCAAAACTATTTTATTCATATTTCATATGTACGGTCGCAAACAAATAAATAATTTTAAAACATAAATTGCAAAATGTGTTTTTTTCCTATAATAATAAAATTAGCGCCATCTATGAATACATAGATTATAACGTACTTTACGTTTACCTTTAAGGCGATGCACTACGTCGTGTAATATTTTGAATCGAGCCGCCATCAATAACACTCCTTACGTAGATGGCGATAAGGCTTAAATTCCCGCTTAACACCATACAGCTGTTTTGATTTAGGCAAGAAAAAAACATGGCCAAAAAGTGCCTTTTATTTTATTTTGTGGATGTTCAGTGATAAATATTCAAATGTTTTCCGATCATTTTATAAATAACTTAATTTGCCACATTATACAATAAAACCATAACCGAAAATGGGTTCGTAAGTAGGAAATTTTGAACTTTAAAGCAGTTTTCATAGGCCTTATAAATTATTTTTTTCTGGGCTTATAAAAAGACTTATGTAAAAAATTCTCGATTAATTCAAATGCCAAGATGTATGATACTTGCGGTATTTATTTAAAGCATCTGAAACATTTCTAGGCGACCAAATTTTCAAACCAAAAACACATGATTTTACATTACTACGTAGTGCATCGCCTTAAGGTAACGATACGTTGCATTTCATTCTAAATAATAATAAAAAAGGTATTTTTTTATGGCTTGTGCAATGTATTTGTTTTTATACTGCTTATTCAAAATAAATAAATTAAGAATTGCCTATTGAGTTAATCCCAATGCAAACTTGAAAACAATGATAGCCGACCTCCGATGGCCCGAAAATATGGTCCCTAGTGCGGCCTTGGTTCCAGATGAAACATATACAAAATTACGCACTTTCTAGAAAATTCATTAATAAAATCCAAAGCCCATAATATTATGCATATAGTCATTTGTATTGCCTACATTAGTTTGTAAGTTCATTTGACCACGTGTTCATTTTCGTTATGTCCTACTTTCAAGTGGTTTTACTCATATAGATGAGGAAATTTTTTATTATAAATGTGACACAAGAGTTCTACCATGGCAGAACAAGAAGCAACTAGTTGGTGATCACTCTCTCTAACGTAGTTCTCCCCGGGCAGAGGCCCACAACTTTTTCACGCCCATAATAAACCTTATGTTTTTTCTAGGAATTCCACAACGCAAGTAATTCTTTAGTTTTTTTTAAATTAATATTATATTACATACTCTCTCCTGATAAAGCAGATGTTTGTTATGAGGAGAGATAGATGTTCACATTTCAAGGTTGTCATAGACCTTAATTTCAAATTATGGAGAGACGGAAGGTGAATTTATGTATTAATTTTGTTTAAATTGGCAAATTTCAAAATTATGTTTAAGATTGAAGTCGAATTCAGACTCAGACTGAATGAAGGGGAGGCAATTTTTGATAAGGATTGATAGAAGATAGAATGTTTGTTTAGAGAGGGACAACCAAAAAAATATGTCATGTAAAGTTCCCACTTCCAGACAAAAGAATATACAATCTGATGAGTCAGGGACGTGAATTTAAAAAAAAATATGACAAGGAAGGGAACAATGTCCAATCCTCATTCCAATAGTTGAGATTTTTTTTTGAAACCCTTAAATGCATGATTTTTTAATTTTTCTGGAAAAAAATATATTTTGTAGATATTTACATGCAATATGCAAGGAAATATAAAGAATTTTATTTTTTTGTAATTTTTTAATTATATTTGATTAAAAAAAATTGTTGCAGGTTTACAACACCATGTATTTAATAAAAATTAATATGAACAATTTACGTATGAAAAAAAAAAAAAAACCTAAAAAAATTTCTCAAAACTAATAAGTGTACCGGAAAAATACGAGTTATTACATATAAGTATTGTATTATTGTATCTACTTACCTAAGAAAATCAAAATAATAACAGCAAAACAAAACTGTAATTCTAACCTCCAACCAATTTTCGAGAATCTTCACTTTGTTAAAGAAAAAGTGACATTTGACAAAAAAATTTGAAAAAAAAGGTGATGCCACTCGATAAAATATATTACCGTGAACTTGATAATTCTAAAACGGCATGCATTAAGTATACACCAAAGAGTTAAAGGTGGTTTGAACGGTATGTTGCAGTTTTGCAACAGTATGCATTTAAGGGTTAAATTGTTGATACCACAGTTTTGATGGGATAGTCATTTATATTGAGGCATAGCAAGCTCCCTCAGATTGACTTGCAATATGCTAATAATTTGACCAAACATTGCGGAAGGAATCTATCTTTATAAAATGAAAAATTAAATTTTAAGAAATGATAATTTTTAAAGCGAAGTTCAATGTTTAAAGTGAAGTTACAAAGAGTAGTTTTGAAGTGAAAGGTTACACAGTGAAGTTAAGTGCAAAGTTAGTTAGTTTAAAAAGACATGCGGGTTCATCAATTTAAATAAATATATAGATATATAATAATAAGAAATTTTTTAAATATTTATGCTGATGGATCAGTAGGATTTATAGGCCCTGTTAAGCAGGGTACTCACCTAACCGTGTAACATGTAACGTATCTGATACTGTATCAAGTGAGTACGTAGGCGCGAGCCTACTGCGAGCCGCTCGCGGGTGGAGCGCAGTGTGCTCGCAGCGACCCGCCGACGGCGCACACTGGGGCAAGAGTGATGAAAAACGCCCTTTATTCACAGGGACGTTTTTAAGAGAAAATTTGAATGTGGAAAGGAAGGTTATAAAAAAACAAAAATTTGAAATACATAATATATGTAAATTTTATTATGTACTTATTTTATATTCACGATTTAAATAAATAAATAACAAAACAAAAAAATCAATTCTCTTTATCCGACTTGATTGAGTCAAAATCATTATCATCATCACCATCATCAACACTACCATCATCACGATCATCATAATAATCGTAATCGTCACTATCATCATCATCATCCTGAGTAGGTACTTGAATAATTTTCACCTGTCGGATGTAGCCTGTCGAAGCCTTTTTTTCCGATTTTCACCTGTCGGAGCCATTAACAGTTCTACCGCTTCTATGGGGAGTGTGGTCAACTTTTTTTTTTGGCTGCTTCCTTTTGCTCGCAGAGGATCTGATAACAAAAACAACAAATTGAAAACATATTTTATAATTCCTTAGAATTGAGTGTACGTATTACATTGCCCTGAGCGAAGACCAAACGATTGAGTATTGTCTGCAAATCATCATGAACTGAAATATCACTAACATTGATTTTTGCTGGGTACTGGGTAACATTCCTTTTTGCGGCCTGTACAATTTTATAAGACGGGTATAGTTTTGGAGCATTTGATTTTATTACATTGTATTGATGTTGAGATAATCCCGCTTCCACTACGAGTGCTACAGCATCCTCTCCTGACATAGTAACTGTTTCAAGAGACTTCTAATAAGCTACTTTTACTGGGACTTGATGAATCCAATAAAATATCAGTGATAGCTATAGACGCCTCTGTCTGTCCTGTAGTTCTAAGTCCCATATGTGTGGCATAAACTAATTCAGTTAGAGGAGTAGACTTTCTCAAATCCAGAGTCTTTTGTCGTTTCATTCGTTTTGTACTCTGATCAAAGGTACTTTTGGGCGATTTAGATTGCGGGCATTAAATGTAAGTCATCTATTTTTTTATAAAGGAAAGTGTACGTGTCCTATCCAGCCTAATTGTGAGTTTAAAAAAAAACTTAGAACTTCGAAAGGAAAATATTTTCTCTTCGCTTCAAAATGAGTTCAAGATTTCTCGTACCTGAATAATGACGTTATTATTTTATACATGTCACGTGAAATAAAATTAACGTAATGTATCTCAAGAATAATACCATTGTCACAGCTGACATTAAACACACTGATATGTTTCTAGAAGAACGAGGGACAGATTTCTCAAATGTTAGTAGTCTTCTTTGTGATGCGAGGCTTAAACATTGTTGAGTAAAACATGGCTATAGTTCGTTTTTTCAATTTTTGTCACCACGTGACATTGAATTACCTTAGCGAAAAAACATCCCACTTTCACAGATCTGAAGATATTAAATGCCGGAAAGATTTTTTAAAAGTTGAGCTGTTTTAACATTTTTTTTGTCATATTTCAACATTTTGGAGTGAAGCATGATTGTAGTTCTCTTTCTATTTTTGTCACCACGTAGGCCCCAAGGCAGATAACGCCACCATTCAATCTGACAATCTCGCTTAGTAACAGGGCGCGGGCGGTGGGAGGGGTTGGCGAGGAACACAGGAGGATGTAAAGAGAGAGAAGGTCGCTAGGGACCGTAACGCCTTAGGCTATACGTTTATTAGTATTTTAACAAAAGGACATTAAATGGATTATACACAAGACATGTAAACTTATCAAAAGAATTGTTGCCTTCAAAGAAAAGTGTAACATGGCTGCGGCTCTTTGCGTTACTAAACGTTTACTTGTGGAGCCGGGAACGCATATTGTTGGAGAAAATAATTTCAACAGACGCTATTAATGAAAATGGAATGTTGGATAAACCATCATAATCCGGATATGTTTCGCAGTGGTTCATCATCAACATAAACAAACCATGACATTAAGTAGTTAACCATGTCAAAATGTGTGTTGCCACGAGGAGTGACTCAGTTACCCCACGCATTTCATAATTCTAATGCCGTTTATCCATAAATTTTAATGAAAAATTAAATTGGCTTACACATTTAATGTGTTTTCGATTGTAATAAAGTTAATTTTATAATTAAAAAAAAAGGTCGTCATTCATCAACGCACTGCCAGGGTAGAACTGACTCACTGCGTGTATAAATCAGGGTTGCCAACCGTAAAAAAAATTCCCTCGTACGGATGCAGCTAAAAATCTCGTACTTTGACTTTCAAACCTCGTACCAGGGATGGTATGCCCAAAACAATTATTTCCCCAGATTTCGAAGCGAAATTTCCCTAGAATTTCCCTACATTTCGCAAACCTTGAACAAAACAAGATCTTGGCAAACAAAACCCGCTTCGGGGGGGGGGGGGGGGGGGGTCAAAGTCAAGAGTCAAAGTCGAACGGTCAGTGTTTTCGTTGTTATCACTCATAGCGATTCTTCCATTACACCGCTAAACAATTGGACGAAACAACGAAAAGACTAGGTATTTAACAATAAACATCTAAAAACTACTACATCTAAAAACAACTAAACACGGCCGGCATGCAACAAATGGAACTCGTAAAAAACAGAGATAGTAGAAATTTGCGCTCTGTGTCACAGCGACGACTAATGCGAAGAACGAACGAACTGTTTTATTATTCAGGGATTTCAATAATTTTATTATTCGGGGATTTCTCGGTTGATGGGATAACTACCACAGACAATCATCGCGCAAATACGGCAATGTAATTTTTGGTGTAAGAAGTTCCTACAAGTTCTGATAGATGGCACTAGTTTTTACTTGATATGTCCCTAGGTATATACATGACTTGAATTCACAGAAAGGCCAAAGCAAACACGTGCGCCCGCATCTGTCTCTGTAATTTCACACGCAGATGGAGGCGGCAGTCGGATATTATTAGACCGAAATATTTAGTCAATAGCGTTGCCGGAAATCGCAATAAAAAATTAGAAAGCTAACTTGGAAATACACCCATTAGTCGGCAGATTTATCTCTAGACCCTCAATAAGTAGTAATTCTGAAATGGCGACGCTAAGCCAGCGACCCGGCAGTAAAAACCTTCGCCCAAGGCTAGGCCATTGTAATTGTTTGAAGGTCTTTTGTACAAATTTTAACATCTTTTAAAATAATAGTAACTCTAGCGGTGAGAATGTCGATGCCAGCGCCACGGACTCAAACAACGTACCGAAGTGGTGTAAAGCGGAACCACTTTAGTTCCAGCACCCCACGACAGGCGCTACGGTCGCCAGATCGCGCGGGTGAATTCAACAGATTCAGCTCTCGACAGTCACGCTCTCGCTCAGGTCGCCCAGGCGCTTCCTACCAGGAAGCTGCCCTCTCGACAGTCACGCTCTCGCCTCTCAGGAGTCATCATCTCGGCCGCCGAGGCGCCTCCGCCCAGGAGGCTGCCCTCTCGGCGGTCACGATCTCGCCTAGTTCTCAACAGTCACGCTCTCATCATCTTGGGAGTCATCATCCTGCTCTCCCCTTGGAGCGGCGACGAGGCAGCTGCCGACCAGGGAACTGCCCTAGCAGAAGTTACCGTCTCGCCTCCGCCGAGAAACTTCCTGCTCTCCCCCTTTGGAGCGGCACCGAGGCTCTTCCGACCAGGGAGCTGCCCTAGCAGAAGTTACCGTCTCGCCTCCGCCGAGAAACTTCCTGCTCTCCCCCTTGGAGCAGTGCTGAGGATATCCCTACGAGGAAGCTGCCCTCTCAGGAGTCGCTGCCTGCCGACTCCGCCCTTCGAAGCCTTGGCCCAGGCTGAACTAATTCCGCCCTTCGGAACCAGCCCAAGTTGCCGCTATTGTGTATCAGTGATAAGTGCGAACATGGAGATCCGCGGTTCCAGATAAGAACTATAATTTACGACTAGTATTAACCTAGATTAAGACTCACCCTTCCTTATACATGTTTTTTTAAATAAATTTTTAATAGTGTTTACAACTAAGTAAATTCCTTTTTTTACTCGTTCCTCCTTTTCTTTTATATGAATAGTATTAATTATTAACTTCCCTTAAAGTAGAGTTATAACATACTGTTATTTAATAGTGATGTAAAATGTTCGTATAGCCATAGGTATTATCAAAATCTCGTACATAATTGTACGAGGTTGATAGTCTCCTCGTACCTCGTACGGAAGGCCACAAATCTCGTATTTGTACGAGGAACCTCGTACGTTTGGCAACACTGGTATAAATATATTGGTACCTTACCCCCCGCGCAGCTTTGGTAATAGCGTGGGCGAGTGAAATAGCGCGCACTGCTGGGTGTATCTATGGTTTCATCTGTAAGAATGTTTCCAACACGCAAAAACATTTTTTCTAATTTTTTTTCATTCAGTGAACAATTTTAAAACAAATAAATTCAGTGACTACCTTACGGGAAAGACAAGAGTGACAACACACCGAACAAAAGTGGGCTCATCAGATTTACAAGTGCTAGTGACTCAGTGAAAATGCCACAAACAAGTAGCACATCAGGCGACAACGCTGATATGACGGAGGATAACGATAGCAGACCTCTAGCCCAATTATCAGCAAATATGTGGAAACAACACAGAGGACAAACACCCTCCAGACGACCCAAATCTCGTAAAGCTTCAGCACTGAATTACTAATACGGTTAGCAAAACAATTTGCAAAATGCAATGGCCAGGTCACTGGAACTCAAGATACCCGATTTTTGTAGGAAATTCATGCTACAAACGGACGCAAGAAAAGTAGGAGCAGCAGCAGTACTCTTTCATAAAAACGAAAATGGTTCACAAGACGTGATATCATACTGAAGCACACGATTCTCACCAGCCGAAGAGAGGTTCCACAGAAACAAACAAGAAGCACTGGCAGCAATATGGACTATTAAAAAATACCGTCCTTACCTAGAAGGGAGGCACTTTAAGCTCATCACAGACAAACGAGCTCTAACATCGGGCGTTTTAGAGTAAGATTCGGAAAATAAATTGATGAATCCAGCAATGTTTTATTTTTCTCCAGAAATCTTACTTCAATCCGGTGCGCTGCACCCATCGTGAATAGTGTTCCGATTTGAAGCGATTTATCATTCTCGAAATATGTTTTCTGGGATCACCGATGCATCCTGTCCTCAACTCCATTTCCTTTTGCAGCGAATTTAGCTGATCTGGAATGTGTAGGTATCCAGAGTTCTTCATTATTGTGAATAATTGTCGTCTTGTCATGAATAAGGTATCAGAATTCACACCTGTGTGAAAAAAAGAAAATTAATAATTTCTCCGCTCGGTTCACGTAGTGCTGTATTTGTCACGAAGCATAAAAAACCGCTGAATTGCGTTGTGCTATATCTGTCACCAACTGACACGACTCTTTCTCTCAGAAAACGCGTTCTATCTTTGTTCTATTATGACCAGATATGTGGTATAAACAGTTTTAGGAAGGGAGACCATGAAGTTTTATCTTTGAGTTACACTTTACCACCTTACGTCACTCAAACCCGGGCATAGCATGTCTCGGGCGTTCAAGCCCCGATGATAATCCCACCTATCCATTCCCAGTCTCTATTACATTATCCCCTTGATGAGTGGACTCAAATAAAAAACTACATAGCAACCAAATATACAAAAAATATAGTATAAAGTCATAAAAAAACCTTTATTTGTTTTTAAATTAAATTTTAAAAAGAAAAAATAAATACTTACAGACAAAAAAAATTAAAAATACAAAAAAATATAGTATTTCAGCCATATAAGTTGCGATAGGCAGCACGGGGTCTACGGAAAAAAAATATTTGGCAAGTGGTCCACGGGGTAAAAAGGGTTGGGAACCTCTCAAGTTGCATTGTGTTTTTTTTGTTGGAATCCTGTTTTATTGCGGAAATTGAATAATGCCAGTAAATAAATAAATCAATTCCAACTTTGGCAAACGGTGTATTGGTGCATATATAGTAACGTATTCCTACGTGCTTTACTTTTTGCAGAAAACCCACTTCTTCCTTCATACATTTTCATACTTCACCTCATACATAATACTCCCTACCCACTACTTCCTACATACTGTTTCCTACATACTACTCCCCACATAATACTCCCTACATACTACTTACATACTACTCCCTACATACTTTGCCAATGACTGTAATTTTGTTATATGTTTCTAAAACTATTAGCACACACGACGATGTGAGCTAACTTAAGATTAATAAATAAATAAATACTATTCCCTACATACTACTCCCTACGTATTACTCCACACTACTACCTACTCCCTACATTCTAACGTTTGAATCTCCATAAAGCCGAAAAAATAACCTCACAAGAAATGGGTTATTCCCCCTGTCTTTAAATCCACTGTCCGTTTGTAATGAACCCGGCTGCGTAGGTCAGGCTATTGTGCTAATATTAGTTGGAAAACCAACCACTAATTTATAACTTTAAAACAGGTAATACGTTTGACTTCAAATATTCCTCAACGGTGGCGGTGTTGTGTACCTAATATAAAGCTGAATTTAATGATTTTCATTTTATTTACTTACGTCATTGCAATAATTTGTCTGAGGTAATAAAATCGAAGAAGTGTGATCAATACAGTCCATACTGATTTGAAAGAGACTTTTGTCGCCATTTTTCAATTCTCATCTCCTAGGCCCCAAATAGGACGGTCAAATTAATGTTTTACTTCTAAAACTAAATTGTTCACTTTCGGGAACAGATCATATGGAATCATAGAAATTGTTGTATCTCCCTTACTCTCATGGTGGGAAATATCTATATATAGTGAGGTTGATCTGAATGGAAAGAGAAAACACCAGGCTTCAAGTCAAATCCAAAAGTTAACCATAGAAGAATTAAAGTGTACACCTTTATGAAACCAAAGCTTCCAACCGCGATTTGAAAATAATTATGAAACTTTTTGAATTTTTTATAAATTATATTTTAAAAAGAGAAGACAAAAAATAGGTGACTGTAACGTTTATAGTACATTTATTTGTCTAATTAAATCTCCGTGGGTTTTTTTTCACTATCAGTAATTTTAGTTAAGAAAAACGTGAGGTGAGACATCTAAAACTTTTTTTTATGCTTGGACTCAAAATGTGTACATTTCAAAAATTATATGTTTATTTCTAACAATAAAACTTGAAAGCCGTTCACCGTTCAAAAACAGTTTTTAGTTTGTGGATACGTTCAGAAATATTCTGTTTATTTTGTTGCAAAGCGGAAATACTCTGACCTTAAGGCCTACCTGTTTACCTGTTTGAGATAATAATTTTGTTCTTAAAAAAAACAACTTTTTATTATTTTTTAATGTGAATAACGCACAAGAGTCTCAACTCCTCCCAACCGTTTGGAATTGGAACCAATGGGGCTATGGCATATCCAATATTGGGGTATGCTGTTAGGCTGAAGATAATATGGAGGGGGATGAGATGAAGAAGAGTAAGGTGGGGAAGCGTAAGTACCGATTCAGATCTGGTCAACAAACTAAAATTTGGGAGACGGATATGAGTACCGCCGCCCCGGGAACCATTTATTGACCAACATTAACCAACACCCCTGCCATAGAGTCACACAAACACAATATTGTATTTGTATGCCTTTCTTGAGAGAACTGAGTTTTTATACAGACAAAACTATTTAATTATCTCTCGTCATTATTTTGAGATCAATTATATTTTGCAACCTGCAGGGTTAGGTTAGGTTAGGTATATTTTATTTTATATTATCTATTTATTTATATTTTTTACTAAAGATAATCTCCTTGGCGAAAATATGGATTCTGGATTATTTTTTTAAACTAAAAAATATAATTATAAAAAAAAACTTAAATAAAAAATATAAATATTTGGATGATTTGTATAGCACCGTTTTTATACAAAATCACCTCAAGGTCGCTGTATAAATATATAATACAATTTCTACAATGATCTATGTTATTACTAACTATATCCTACTTACTTAACAGTACAATACTTACCTGGTAGGTCACTTGAGATTAACACTTAATTAACATTAATTAATTCTTTATTAGCGAAATTTAGATACAGGATTTAGGACATAATTGGATATAATAAAAATAAATAAATATTGGACAATTTTTATAGCGCCGCTTTTGTGAGTTATCACCTCAGGGGCGCTTTACAGTTGATGCAGGTATTAAAAAATATATAAATATTAGCAAAATAAAGTGGAGTTAAGTAAAGTAAAATGAAGAACAGGAACAGGTGACATGAAGATAGAAGATGGAGGACTCTCCAGCAAGAATCCTAGGTAGTGAAGAAACTAGACCAGCTGCTGCAGCGAGAGAGTGCTGCACCAACAGTGCCAACACGAGGTTCGTCATCCATCCAGGTATGTGTCTGCTGCTAATAAAGCGCTGACACAATATCCTCACATAAATAACAGACCTTGGCAGCACCGCTGTGACGTTCGACGAAGATAGAATATGGAGACTCTGCTGCAAGAATCCTAGGTGGTGAAGGAACTGTACCAGCTGCTGCAGCGAGAGAGACTACCGCGTCCACCAACAGTGCCAGTACGAGGTTCGTCATCCGTTCAGGTATGCGTCTGCTGCTAATATAGCGCTGACATGTGTCTGCTGCTAATAAAGCGCTGACACAATATCCTCACATAGATAACAGACCTTGGCAGCACCGCTGTGACGTTCGACGAAGATAGAAGATGGAGGCTCTGCTGCAAGAATCCTAGGTGGTGAAGGAACTGTATCAGATGCTGCAGCGAGAGAGACTACCGCGTCCACCAACAGTGCCAGCACGAGATTCGTCATCCGTTCTGGTATGTGTCTGCTGCTAATATAGCGCTGACATGTGTCTGCTGCTAATAAAGCGCTGACACAATATCCTCACATAGATAACAGACCTTGGCAGCACCGCTGTGACGTTCGAAGAAGATAAAAAAATATAACTTGTGATGATCCTAATTCTTCTACCTACGTTAAAATAAAAGATGATTTCTTCTGTCTGATTTGTAAAATGTAGCACCCTGGTCTTTGTCCTTCGATTTTCCTATGCTAGTGGTGGCACCCTTTAGGAGGCATACCTTAAAAAGGAAACCCTAGCTAAGCCTTTCGATCCCTGTATGGAGTATACAGTAACAAGATCTTAAGAATTATGTTCGCAATAATGCTCTTTTTCAGCGTTGTGTTATCTTTTTTGGTTTTTAAAATTCATATGAAGGGGACTTCCCCTATATGAACGAGCTATTAATGCATATTTTTGTGGTAATCTAGTTTCGTTTAAATTAGAGTGAGTGATCTCTTTACCATTGAATTTTTTAAAACTTTTCTTATAAAACCCTGCGCTTAACCTACTCTCGTCCCCTACAGTACGCCTAACTCTAATACAGTAGTCGTCACTTGTATTTTTTTAATCTTTTCGACCTTAAATAAACCCGAGAACATGAAATAGTTTCGTTAATGCACAAATTAGTATAGTATAGTACCGACATGCATAGGGTGTCGGGTTTCGGGGAATTCCCTGCCATCTCAGATCCGGGGTCGCCTCCATCTGTTCTAATATATATTAGTTTTGTTACTCGACACTTTAAAAACATTTTAAAAACATAGCTTGCAAACTATACAATACACTACCAACTACGATCAGACAATTAGAAACAATGACAAAATTTAAACACGAAATAAAGAAATGGATTGCAATCACAGGGCGTCCCACTATTGCAAGCATATGTAAACCAAATTGCACATAGACAACAAGTACTATTTACACACGACCAAATTCAAACTTAATTAAAATGATCTATTTATATTTTCCCACATTTGTAATGAACACAATCTTAACAGGATTAACCCAACCGTTCTTTTGATTGTATTAAAATTATTTTGTATTACTTTTATACTTTGTATTTACCCTTATTGATATTCACTTACTATATGTATATACATCGATGTACTCTATGTCTGTTTCGACACAGGTTTACCCTAGTGAGACAGGCATCGAAAAACCACTTGTAAAAAACTTTATATAGATAAATAAATAAAAAAAATCTTATAAAAGGGAAGGTATGAGAGGGGGGGAAGAGGAGGAAGGAGAAGGGGTAAACTATATGAATGAAATATTTTTCAAACTACGTTTGCTCCTCCACTAACCAATACGATAACGGTGAATGGTGATCAGAAATCAAACATTGACTCCGACGTGTCTGGACTGTACCCCCATAGCTGGCAACCCATTTCATAAAGGCATCCTGCTCTATGCGGATCCGCTCACGTCCAAGAGAAAACGAATTAAGTCATCACGCCATTTCCGAAATCGCTCCAACGCCCATACCTCCGGAAGATCTACTGTACTGGCTCTAGATGGGGAAGGTAATTGCATCCCATATCATGATGCTAACGCGGAAAGTGTGTCATGTAGGTTTCGTCTGATGAAGCTCATCTCCCACGCGCTGTCAGACCTACACTCCACCTCA
This sequence comes from Hesperophylax magnus, assembly GCA_026573805.1. Lineage (NCBI taxonomy): Eukaryota > Metazoa > Arthropoda > Insecta > Trichoptera > Limnephilidae > Hesperophylax > Hesperophylax magnus. The sequence continues at coordinate 585,738 of JAIUSX010000184.1, read as the reverse complement.
AAAAAGCTGTTGTAATTCCGCCAAGGGAGCGTTCCAGTTGGCTTACATCAGCTTCCAGGTCAACACCATTGGATAGTGTAATAGCGCTGCGGACTTATTCTCACGTGATATCACGTCATCGCCCCCTCCACGTGGATTTCACAGACACCCCGAGGTATCTTCGTCCTAAACGCTCCAACAGCGGACCATGTCCCCGTTCATTACAAGGCGGCATCACAATTTTTCATTCCTCTCTCACGCCCCTCACTCAACATGGTCCTGTCAGAGGGAATAGTTTTCAACATCCCGTTAGTCCGCTCCGTCCACGTTGGCAACCCCTATCACATGGTAGCGTGAGAAAAAAAATCCTTCTGATTGGCCCGTATTTGTAGGATACGGTGTTACAGCGTATGCAACTATCTGTCATCAACCAACTATGAAGTTTAATCGAGGTTCAAATTCGGGGATGAGGTAAAGGTTTGCGAATGATATTACCGAGGTGATATCGGACTTGTTGAGGAATCCTGAAAAATTGACATATTGGTTTTATATACATATTAAAATGAATTAGTGGTAATTGTTAGTCGACAGATATCAGCATCGCTCGTTCTAAGTTAAACTGGAACACCTCAATTGGAAATGAAAACACTTACCTAGCTCCTAATAGCAAAATCCTGTCGGGAAACACACGACCATTGCTCTTGGTTGGAGCGTCCCGTAATTACTACTAGATTTATCCTGAGAGGGTAACCTAAAATTTTATATCTTAATCCGAGATATCTATAATCTTATTTTACTAATTTGGTTGTGTTACCCACACTATCCTCCATAATGAATGTACTTCGAAGTTTCCATTTTCTACTAATCTATATTTGAATTGCCTATAGAGTTAACCCCATAATTGTAAAATCAACACCCCTCCCTAACCTAGCAATTATTGAAATCTAACAGCTATGTCTTTTATAATGTTTTAAGAAGACTTCAGGGATATTATTTTGTTTATCATAAATTTATTTATAATGCGCAGCTTTGGTCGAGCCTAACACTCGTGTTCCTATGCAGTTCAAGAAGACATTTAGGTAAATAAATTTTCAATTATAAATTTATTTATAATCCGAGACTTTGTAAAAAACATAACAATTGCGTTTTTATTCTGCCCGAGAAAGAATTTTTAGGTTTTATTATTTTTAATTATAATTTTATTCTTAACCCGTTACTTTATCTAAATCAAAAAACCCTGCGGGACTGCCTTTTATTAAACAACAATTCATGATCGGAAACACGCGTCGTAATTACACGTTCTGATCAAAACTCCGTGAAACTGTTAAAACTCTTTAAATTTAAATTGAACACTTTGCTACTTTGTTTTGAAATTTTTATCTTGAGGTATCTAACACTGGGTTGCAACTCTCCCAATTCTGAATTTAATTGTTTAAAATACCGCCAAGTATTTACTCTGCCAATTTGCTTCTCAAAACTGCCGAAAACTTTCCAAAACTGTTTAAATTAATTTGAGCACTTTTTGTTTAAAATATCGCGACGAAATTACTCTGCAACTTACTCCCCAAAATTGTCAAAAACTGTCCCCATTTTTTCTAAATCCGAACTATTTATAACTGTATTTTCCCATTAATCACGTTAAAAATATGCTATTCTAACCTTTATCGACTCGTATGTTCTTTTCTATTTAGGTCATAGTCGCATCATACTAATTAAACCACTCTGGTTATTTCAAAAGGTTCATACCCCGAAATCTGTTTCATCCGATCAAATGATCAGGCGCGGACTGGAAAAGCGAGTTCCGATCCCCATAGGGCGCTTTCAATATAATGCTTTAGTGAACGCTGTTTTTTGAAGTGTGAATTCCGGACTTTTTTATTTTAAAATGTTATTGTGTCCGCAAAATTACTTTAATGACTTTCGTTAGCTACCCTGATAGACGAATGTCTCCTTTTACTAACCAGTCCAACCCGAGAAATGCCCACTGCAACCATCCTTGACTGAAGTCACAATCTAACGTAGACCTGGGGGTCTGCAAGCTTACCGCTTATGTCGATTATTATTTCAATTTCGTCGCTACCTACGTCTTATCACCCGTTTTCGTCAAAACACTCCCTTTTATATATTGTCCTGCAATCACAAGAGGCGTAGATTGGTTTAGGCCTAAACAGCAGTATCCCCTACCGTCTACAGTTGTTTATGATGTGGTACGCTTTGTTTTTAACGCTTTCGCGAGCCTAGCTTTGATCATCTTCAATTTGCCTCTGATGACTCACTTTCCCCTCCCTTTTTCATCACTCTTCCGCAATTTTTTTGTCTCCAACTTCCGATTTTTTTCCTGATTGTACGTAATTTTATTGCCAAATATTCTAGTACGCTCCTTCTTTTGGGCGTGTTTTTTCCATTTATTCGGGGCTGTACCTTTGTCTTGTCTCTTTCATTCACGAAAAAGACATAAATAAGTTATAATGTGCCAAACATCACTTGAAAATGTTAAAAAAGCTATAAATTTATTTTATCTCTGGCCATTAATTTTAATGGATTTTCTTATTCCTATACCCACCATCACTAGTCTTGTGGGTACTTGAGACTAAAATTCTGTTAAACCTTTCCACTTGAATTTTAAAGAAATCGAAACCTTTTTCTCGAGTAACAGATATGTTGCAACCCTGTCTCGCGTCGTCCCGTCGTTTAAAAGGGTTGTGAATCCCTTAAAAATGTCAAGTTAATCAACCTTGATTCTGAGTGGCTCTAGCTAGTGCGTTCACCTAAACATTTGGTGGGAATATTTTCAAGGTCGATGTCATGTAAATCAAAGCTTAAAACCCACCCCTCTCTTAAGATATCCTTTGTCCTGTCAAAAGTCGTACCTCCTTCTTTCTCCCTGTAATCCGATTGGGCAATTCAATTCCTCTGATATAACCCCTGACAGAAAATTCTTAACCAAGTATGCAGTTCCCTTTAATTCATACGCGCTTGTTCCGATAGAGGTCTCTGCCATGACGGTTTATGCCATTTTCCTTGGGAAAGACCTTGGTCCATCACAAACTGAACTTTCTCTCAGGAATGGTATATTAAATTTAAGGGTATGACAGCTAAAAAAGGTAAGATTTTAGTTTAGACATGAATTCTGTTGGACTTGTTATGGATGAAGTTTATTGCAAGCCTTTGGCCCAGATTCTACGAAAGCGCGATCACCAAACTTAGTATTTGGCTTTATAACTAATAACCTGTCAAAAGCCGTAAAGTAAGTCACAAGTCTTAGTAGTTTTTACCTTTTTTTACTAGATGTATGAAAAAATTTGCATATGTCTAAATAAATATTCGAAAACAAACAAAATCAACTATTTTAAATTTACCACTTGTAACCGTTGAACGCCGGACGTTTAGCCAACTTCTTAGCTTTAAGGCTGTGTAAATAGTGGAAACCTTGAATGAGAGGCGTCACAATACAATGTAACACAACTGCTTATAATAATACTTGGATGACTTGTATAGCGCCGTTTTTGTGCAAAAACACCTCAAGGGCGCTGTACAAACTTATAATACATTTCTACAATGATCTATGTTATAAGGGGCCGTTCAAGTATTATGTAAGCACTATAGGGGGGCAGGGGGTCTTTGCTTTGCTTATTTTTGATGACATGGGGGGTGGGGGGGTCGAGATAGTGATTACGTCAGCACTGCTCAGCAATAGTTTTTTTACACATTGGCAACCCACACATTGTCTATGTTTATACATATTCGGGGATTCCCACAAATAATTAATACGTTTAGATACTCGCTTAAAAAACAGAATACATCAACAGAAAAGTACGTACTTTGTAAGTACGTTTCTTCCAGTTAGGTTGTTACGAATAATTTTCAGAGGTTATTAGTTACAAAGTAACAAAATAAATTTTTATTTATTTACAATGGATATAATATATGTCTAGTCTCTAAATAGTATAAAACAAAGTCACTATCCGCGTCTGTCTGTTTGTGCGCTTAGTTCTTCTAAACTATGCAACGGAGTTTGATAGGATTTTCAGTATCATTTAGAGAATTTCTTTCGAACGGGTTCACATATATAATACATGCATATTATATATTTGAAAAGTACAGAAAAGTAGATGTTTCGATCAAGTCAAAAAAAATATTTTCTGGCGCTTACATTGCTACACTGGCTAAACCTCATGAGATACATCAAAATAATGTACTACGGAATTGTATATCTTAAAAAGGCCCACAGACAAGTCTGTGATGGCGTAAGTCTATCTCCTAAGGATAACCCACAGCAACACCGGGTAATCGTCAGCTAGTATATTTTTTATGCTTCCGATTTTGTTGTCCGGGTTAAATCTTCCCCATAGGAAAAACTAAACCCTTCCACTCACTTTTCCACAAATGATCAGCTAGTCAATCAACACTATGCAAGTGCATTATATAAGTAAAATAAATACAAAACAATACAAGAACAACAACACGTCAACTCACCAGAGATCAAATGGGAAAAAAAATTCACCGACTCCAGATATTTTCATATCAGAGGGTTCGGCTCGGTAGAACTTCTAACAGGGCCTATAAATCCTACTGATCCCTCAACATAAATATTTAAAAAATCTTTCGTTATCCTACATGTATTCAAAATGACCGACTTTTGCATCTTTATATATAAATTTTTTGATAGATCTAATACGCCTAAATTTTCAATGAGAGAGCTAGGTATAATGCCAGTAGCCGAAATAACGAATGGTAATATTTTTATAGTCTGAGAATGCCAAATTCTTTTTATTTCGTTTCCTAAATCTGTGTATTTTCTTATTTTTTCATTAACAGATTTTTGAATGTTACAGGAATTTGGAATAGCGACATCAATGATATAAGTTATTTTTTAAATTTTGTCATGTAAAACTATATCGGGTCTATTATGACTAATCGTTCGGTCTGTTAGTATAGTTTTATCATAATATATTTTATAAAATTCGTTTTCTAAAAATGAATTTGGTTCGTATTCATAATATGGTACTATATTACGGCAGTCAATCAAGTTATGTTTAATTACCAAATTTTAGTGAATTATTTTTAAAACTTGATTGTGCCTAAATGTATACTCGGACGGTGCTAATATAGAACATCCCGATGTAATATGTTCTATAGTTTCCGGAAAAGCCAAACATTTTCTACACAAATCATCAATTTGATTTGTATCTTTGATTATATGCTTTCTATAATTTTTAGTATTAATGACTCTATCCTGAATGGCAAGCATAAATCCTTCTATTTCTGCGCTCAACTCTCCAATACTCAACCATTTGTTTGACAAAAATTTGTCAACATACGTTTGGTTGAGATAATTGAAGTGTTTTGCGTGTAAAATTTTATTTGACCAGGAATCTAATAGTTCCTGGTTGGGATTTATAAAAATGTTGGCATTCTCATCGTATAAATTTAAAGGTGTAATATTTCTATCTGCCTTGCAAATTATTTTGTGCATTTCTGAGCTATGAGCTTTCCTATGGAAAAAAGTTCTTAGCATTTCTACCTGATTATGTTTCAAAGAAGTTATTTTGACTATGCCTCTACCTCCTAAATTTCTAGGTAAATTAACTCGTTCTATAGCTGAATTTGGATGATGGCAATTAAATTTTGTTAGCGTAGTTCTAACTAATCTTTCTAAGTTATCTAAATCTGTATTAGACCATTTAATTATGCCAAATGAGTACGTTAATAGAGGTATTGCCCAAGTATTTATTGCTTTTACTAAATTTTTAGCAGATAGATTGCATTTTAAAATTTTCCTGATCCTAGTTTGAAATTTAATCCTAATATCATTTTTAATACTAGTATGATCTAATCTATTTGATTGTGGGTATCCTAAATACTTATAAACCTCATCCCTTTTCATACTAGTTATTTGGAAATTTCTAAATATACTCTCGTCCCCATCTACAATTTTGCCTTTCTCTATATGGATCGTTCTACATTTATCTAAACCAAAAGTCATTTTGATATCATCTGAAAAGTTTTTAACTACCTCGATCATTTTTTCTAAATTTTGTTCAGAATTCGAAAATAATTTTATATCATCCATAAATAATAAATGCGAAATTGTACTACTCTCCCTTGTATTACCCTTAACTTTTATTCCAAACTTGCTTTTAATTAAGATTTTAGATAGAGGATTCAATGCTAAGCAAAACCAAAGAGGACTCAATGAGTCTCCTTGAAAAATCCCTCTTTTAATTGAAATTCCCGGTATTACTATTTTCTTACCTTTTAAATTGATAAGTAAATTGGTATTCCAAAAGGACATAATATTTTCCAAAAAGCTAATAATAATGGGGTTAATTTTATATATATTTAATACTTTGATCAGCCACGAGTGCGGGACACTATCGAAAGCCTTTTGCAAGTATGTAAATTACGTTTTCGAGTTTGAATCTGTTTTAGAATTACAGAATCGATAACTAATTGTTCTTTACATCCCATATGTTTTCTGCGACAACCTTTTTGTTGTTCAGATAAAATATTTTTTTCATCTAAATGAGTATATATTAAATCTGTTAAACAAGAGGTTAAAATTTTGTATATTGTCGGTAAACATGTAATGGGTCTGTACTGAGAAGGATTATTAATATTTTCGCTTTTGGGTAACATATAAGTAATGCCCTTAGTTAGAAAATTTGGAAAATTTTGAGGTTGACTGACAAATTTTGAAAGATTTTTTGCCAAAAGAGGATGTAAAGTAGTCAGACGTTTGTACCAAAAATTATGTATCCAATCGCAACCCGTGGCTTTCCAATTATGAGTATTTTTAATAATTTTGGATAACAATTCAACCGATATATTAGAAAAACTCATTTGTTCAATACCTGAAAAATTGAGTTCTTCATTTTCTATCCATGGAGTTGACTCGTTATGTTTTATATCTTTACTCCAAATTTTAGTCCAAAAATCGCGCATATCTGATTCAGATGGCAACGGAATATTATTATTCGAAATAATATTTTGTTTATCGTCAAGTTTGGAATAAAATATTTTTTCATTTTTCTGGAATAATCTATTATTATTTTTTTATTATACGTATAATTATATCTTTTTAATCTACTAGCTTTTACGCCTAATTTTTGTTTTAATAAATCCAATAAATCATTGATTATATTTTCATTATTATGACTATCAATGTTATAACCAAATTTTCTACCAATTTCATCTACATGTCTCAAAATTTTCCTACTTCTATTTCCATTTTTATATTCTATTACTCTAGCTATGTTACTTCTTAAAAAGACTACATCATTTTCTAATCTGATCTGCCATTCTGGTTTACTATAACTATATGATCTATCGTCAGAGGATGATAATTTAATTCCTAACTTATTACAAACAGTAATCGCACTAGCGTATACTATTGTATGAAGATCTAAAAAACTAATTTCGTCAAATATGATTTTTGGTAAAATTATGTTATTTAATTCAAAAATTAATTTAGATAATTTCTTTGACGTATGCAATTTCGGTAATTTTGGTCTAACTGTTGGCTCTACATATCTGTTTATATTATTATGAAGTAAGTTAGCTAATTCTACTACATTTTCATCAACAAAGTTTAAATTTCCAATGTTGATTTCTCTAAGATTATAAATAACGGCTAAGTTATTTGAATCTACTGTAATATCATTGGACATTTCGACTAGAATATTATCCAAACTATCTACATTCAATGCATCTGATATGACATTATTACTTGTGTTAATTTGTTCTAAATTATTTCCCCTTTGCAATCTATCTGCTACTTCTCTTTTAATCTGTTCTAATGTGACTACAGAAATTAAATTATTTTTGAAAATAGCTCGCTTTTGGTCTGCTAATCTTTGTTCGCTTACTTGGGCAATCGGATAATTTTGTGAGAAACGTAAATGTAATTTTTTCCTGTATAACAACATATCTGTTTCTACTTTGGTTACATAAAAATATGAACGAACAATGAACATATTGACATCATTCGTCCATTTCGGTAATTATTCGGAATCGCTGGACAAGGATTATATGAAATATTTTTAAATAAAACCTTCTGATTTACCTTAATTACTATAAAACGAATCTGACTGCATTTGGGATATTTTTAATTTTAGCATTTTAATTTTTAATTACGTAAATCGAAAATTCACTCTCGTTGTATGGGATGACAGCTGGAATGGTTTCTGTTGATAAAATTTTCTTTTGTTTGTATTCCTGATACGAGTGGCTATATTTTTTACCATGTGCAAATACTAGGTAGGTACTATTTTAGCCAAACTCGAAAAATAAAATAAAGATATTTAGGTATGTTTTATAAAATAGAAAAATTAAAAAAGGTGATGTTATTATAGGTTAGGTTGGATAATTTTAGGTTAGGTTGGTTTATTATTAGGATTTAGGTTAGGATAGATTGGATATTATAGGTAAGGTTGGATTATTATAGGTTAGGTATGATTATTATTAGGATATAGGTTAGGTTGGATTATTATAGGTTAGGTTAGAATATTGTAGGTTAGGTTCGATTATTATAGGTTAGGTTGGATTATTATTAGGATATAGGTTAGGTTAGGTTAGGTTGGATTAGGTAGAATGAAATCACAAACCAGTCTATACAAACCTAGCGTAGCCCACAAACTACTTGAAAACTGGGATATAACTCTAAAGGGGACGCGAGCAGGCGTTATTAAAGGTTCCCCAACATTTATAGGTTAAGTTAGGTTGGATTATTATAGGTTAGGTTAGGTTGGATTATTATAGGTTAGGTAGGGTTGGATTATTATAGGTTAGGTTAGGTTAGGTTGGATTATTATAGGTTAGGTTAGGTTAGGTTGGATTAATTTAGGTTAGGTTAGGTTGGATTATTATTAGGACATAGGTTAGGTTAGTTTAGGTTGGATTATTATAGGTTAGGTTAGGTTGGATTATTATAGGTTAGGTATGATTATTATTAGGATATAGGTTAGGTTGGATTATTATAGGTTAGGTTAGAATATTGTAGGTTAGGTTCGATTATTATAGGTTAGGTTGGATTATTATTAGGATATAGGTTAGGTTAGGTTAGGTTGGATTAGGTAGAATGAAATCACAAACCAGTCTATACAAACCTAGCGTAGCCCACAAACTACTTGAAAACTGGGATATAACTCTAAAGGGGACGCGAGCAGGCGTTATTAAAGGTTCCCAAACATTTATAGGTTAAGTTAGGTTGGATTATTATAGGTTAGGTTAGGTTGGATTATTATAGGTTAGGTTAGGTTGGATTATTATAGGTTAGGTAGGGTTGGATTATTATAGGTTAGGTTAGGTTAGGTTGGATTATTATAGGTTAGGTTAGGTTGGATTATTTTGGGTTAGGTTAGGATATAGGTTAGTTTAGTTTAGGTTTGATTATTATAGGTCAGGTTACTATAGTTTAGGTTAAATAAAACAATTATTATAATAATACCTAAATATAAATAATTTAAGTTTTTTAAGTAACATAAAAATATTTTATTTTTCGAGTTTGGCCAAAACAGTACCTAACTAGAATTTGCATTCTGAAATGATTCAAATTCTAGCTACTCGTATCAGGAATACCAATCAGAGAAAAATGTCATCAACAGAAATCATTCCAGCTGTCATCCCATACAACGAAAGTGAATTTTCGATTTACGTAATTAAAAATTAAAATGCTAAAATTAAAAATATCCCAAATGCAGTCAGATTCCTTTTATAGTAATTAAGGTAAATCAGAAGGTTTTATTTAAAAATATTTCATATAACCCTTGTCCAGCGATTCCGAATATTTACCTCCATTTCATACACTGTCTAGGAATACCTGCTTTTGTTTTTTGGGGTCCTAGACTATCCATGTTCATCTGTACAGATGACATAATAATCCCCTGTTCATCTACGTTGGTTGCAAATGACATTGTTGTCATTTTGCAAAACAACTTGGAGATGATTGTATCTTTACTACTACATTCCAGTAACCAAATCAATAAATAATTTTCAATGTGACCAAATTAAATATTCTAATCAAACTACCTTTCGACATAACAAATCTAATTAATTTTCTCCTATTCCGCCTCACTCTTAATACGCAATATTTCACTTTCAAATAAATGGATTTAGCTTTATTAATTCAAAACATGATTTATCATGTCGGGGGAGACGGAAAAATACGCACTTTTAATTTTAATTTCGTTTATTAGGTCACTTACGCGATATGTCAATTAGTATGCGGCGCCGCCGAAAGCGACTATTTTCATATCAAGAGTTGGATTATATTCATAATATCGTAATTCATACCTACAAAATATTTCATAGACACTGCTGCTAACCAAAAAAAAAAATTAGTATTGCCATATAAAATAAATAATATTGTGTATAATTAATCCATATTATATGTAAGTCAATGTATTATTTCTAACAAATAATCAACATATAATTAAATAAAATAACCCGAATGACAAACAAATAGAATAAAATGTGATTAAACGTATTCCGTTTAGGTAGTTTAGGTTAGGTTAGGTTAGAACATGGAAAATAGGTATTAGAATTAAATCACAAACAAGTCTATACAAACCTAGCGTAGCCCACATACTATTTGAAAACTGGGATGTAACTCTAAAGGGGACGCGAGCAGGCGTTATTAAAGGGGCATTTTTTTGCTATAGAAAATCACAGTTAGATTAGGTTAGGTTATATATATATATATTAATTTAATATTTTCAAGATTTTATTTTCTTTAACTGAATTAGTTCGTAGGTAGGTACTGTACCTAACCCGCGCACTGGCTAGGTAAATAACTAGTTGTATCAAGAATACAATGTCACATTATTTTGTTTCTTTGAAATCTCGTGTGACATATCGCGTAAGTGACTTAATAAACGAAATTAAAATTAAAAGTGCGTATTTTTCCGTCTCCCCCGACACAATAAATCATTTTTTGAATTAATAAAGCTAAATCCATTTATTTGAAAGTGAAATATTGCGTATTTACCGTGAGGCGGAATTCGTAACCTTTACCCAAATCTATAATTTCCAATTCAACTACCTTTCAACATTACGAATCTATGATATAGGGGAACTTTGACAGTTGAAGAACTCTCTTGTCTTTTTCCGTTCGAATACAAAAAAATCTAATTTTATTGCCTTTTGTAGGTTAAAACTATATTTTTTGTCCTCTTTGAGTGCCTTTATTGCTGACCAAGTCCAGTAAGTGTTATTTTATATTAATATACATTCCTTTTTGCCCCAATGGCCTTTGCCATGGGGAAGAAACCACCAGATCCCGTCCCCCCTGATCCTGACCCTGTTAATTTTGAACATGACATTGCTAGCGAGGTTGAAATAATGACTGATTCCTCTACTCCCAAAAAAAGAAAAGTCAGCGTCCTTCCGAAAAAGGAATCTGCTCAGGTTACAGTTCCTGTAGAGACTGTCGCTCCTCCACTCGCTTCACTGTACCCGACTTCAGCAAAAGCCCCCTTCATCGTGTATGTGCAAAACAACACACAAGGCCACTCACTGCATCCCCTTGATTTTGGTAAATTTATAGGAAAAAAACCACTTGGCATTTCCCCAGGTGGTATCAGATCGGAGGGAAGATTCCGCATTTGTGTAGAGTTCACAACTGCACTCAATGCCAATAAATTTATAAATTCCATTGACTTCCTCTCTGCCAAAAAATACAAGGCTTACATCCCTTCATTTAATGTCTCCCGCATGGGTCTAGTGAGAGGTATCCCTACAGACCTATCCGAGGAAGAACTTATCACGGAACTTATTATCCCAGCATCTTCGGGGAAAGTTTTAAAGACTAGGCGGCTGAATTATAAAGATAAGACTTCCGATTCTATAGTTTGGAAACCCTCCCAAACTGTAGTTCTTACATTTGAAGGCCAATCTCTTCCCTCTCATGTATACCTTTTCCACAACTCTCTCCCAGTGGAAATTTATTCATACCCGACAATTCAATGTTTTAACTGTTGTCGGTTCGGCCATTCCAAGCAATCATGCCGTTCTTCTCCTCGCTGCTTTAAATGTGCAGAAAGTCATTTAGCAGAGCAATGCCCCTCCCCTTCCAATCCCCCTACCTGCATCAACTGCTCAGGCTCTCATACAGCCATAAATCCATCCTGCCCCGAACTTTCACGCCAAAAAAACATTAAAAGTTATATGGCTTCCAATAGCGTATCATACTTCCACGCTTCTAAAATAATAGCTCCCTCTAAAAAATCTTTTGCTGAAGTCGCCTCTCAACCCCAGTTAACTCAAAACATTACTTCTCCAAACTCGTCATACAGGAAGACTGTAATGACAAAATCTGCTTCTCGTCCTCTTAAATCCCCCGGATATGATCATCTTGGCCATAACTCCCAGCTCTTGTTCCCAAATGGTAACATCAGCTCCCCATTTCCACAAAATACCGTCTTTCCTAACACCAATTCTTTGAACTGCAATTCCTTTATCCCTGATTCACATCCCAATTCCTCAAACAACATCATTTCTAATGACAATTCTAATATTATTCAAACTCTCATCATGTTACTTATCTCTATAATTAATAACAATAATTCCCTACCGTCCAACGCTGCCTCTTTACTCTCCTCCTTAAATTCTCTTGTTTCCAATGGCTGCCCTGACAGCAGGAATTCTCCAGTGGAATAGTAGAAGCGCCTTCTCCAATAAGGCTGACCTCATCCGCCTTCTACAATTACACACAATTTCTATTGCTGCCATCTCTGAGACTTGGTTTAAACCATCTCAGCTCTTCAAGGTGAGTGGCTACCAATGTCTGCGGGACGACCGCATTGATGGGAAGGGTGGTGCAGCCCTTCTAATCAAAAACTCCCTGTCCTTCACCCCTATTTCCATTAAACCCCCAGATTCATCCTTCCAGTTAGTGGCAGCTACTGTCTCTAATATTACGTTTGTATCCCTCTACATTCCTCCTTCTAACCCATTTGACATTTCATTATGGATCCACATGTTTAGAAAAATATCTTCTCCCCTGGTCATTCTGGGTGACTTCAATGCCCACTCCCCTCTCTGGGGTTCTTCATCAACGGATCCCTCAGGAATCAAAATAATTGACCTTATGGACTCTTTGAACATGTGCCTTCTAAATGACGGATCTCCAACAAGGTTAAGTCTGCCTGGGCAGAGCCCTAGTGCGGTGGATATAACTCTTTGTTCCCCAAGTATATATCCAATAATTTCCTGGAGAACTTCATCAGACCCCTGCGGCAGTGACCACTATCCAATCATTATAAATCTGGCTCAAGGGTTAAATACTAACCTCTTTAAAAAAAAGCCAAAATTTATCACAAAAAAAGCCGACTGGTGCCATTTTAGAGAATCTGTCCAGGGTCATACCCTTTCCCTGCCTACCCCTTCTTCAGATAACTGCACCTCCTCTTACAAATCTTGGTCTGATTCCATTCTAAAATCTGCAGTCAATTCTATTCCCAAATCATCCCCTGTAGGCACGAAGGCTCACCCTCCCCCCTGGTGGGATGAAGAATGCCTTCGAGTGCTGAAGGAGAGGAAAGCGGCCAATAAGACATACTGCCAACAGATGACAATGGAAAATTTCTTGAAAGCCAAGAATGCCCAAGCTGTTGCTAAACGTACATTTCGTTTTAAAAAAAAAAACAGCTGGCGTAATTTCTGCACTAATATATCCCCTGCTACTCCGGCGGGGGAGGTTTGGTCCATGATTCGCAGGTTTAGGTCTTCCTTTTCCCTGCCGAAGTCATCTCACAATTCTGATATTTGGATTTCTGACTTTCTTAACAAAATTGCTCCCCCTTATGTACCTAATCTTGACGAAGTGCCTGTTTTATCTTACTCCCCAAATTCTTCATCTTGGTTAGATGCTCCATTTTCCATAGACGAGTTAAAAAGAGCCACGGAACACCTAAAAGACTCAGCTCCGGGCAATGACGAAATCTTGAACATATTCATCCGCCACACTGATGATGATTCCCTTTCCTACTTTCTCTCTCTCATCAATATCTTCCTGGACTCTGGTATTATTCCCCCGGACTGGAAAATTCAAAAAATCATTCCCATTTGCAAAAGTACCAAAGATCCAAGTCTAGGCTCAAGTTACAGACCGATTGCTCTCTCTTCAACGCTTTGCAAAGTAGCTGAAAGAATGATTAAGAATAGATTAGACTGGTTTGTAGAGAAAAATCATATTCTTCCCCCTTCCCAGTTTGGATTTAGAAAGGGTAAAAGTACCCTTGACAACCTTTCCTCTCTTGTTACAGATGTCAAATTAGCGTTATCTAAAAACGAATATTGTATTGCAGTATTTTTAGACATCTGTGGAGCATACGACAATGTAAATATACCCATTCTTAAAGAAAAGTTACTGGCGATTGGTATTCCTCCTAAATTGGTTCAATTCATTATCAATTTGCTCTCCGAGAGAACTGTTTTTGTAGATGGATCCGAATCCTCTCCCCACATAAGACAAATATTCAAAGGACTCCCGCAAGGGTCTGTCTTAAGCCCGATACTGTATAATATTTACACATACGATCTGGAAAAATCTATTAATTTCATGTGCAACGTACTCCAATATGCTGACGACTTAACGTTTTACAAAATATCCGCTAATCTTTTCATCGCAGCATCAGCAATTAACAACGCTCTTAGAAAACTCTTGGCGTGGTTAAATATTAATGGTCTTGAACTTTCCCCTGCCAAAAGCAAAGTTGTCATCTTCACTCGTCGACGAAAGCTTCCGGATATTCAGGTAATATTTGGCGATGAAGTGATCCCTATCTCGAAGGAAGTTAAGTTCCTTGGAATGTTTTTGGACTCCAAGCTTACTTGGAACTCTCATATAAATCACGTTGTTACAAAATGTGAAAGCAACATCAATCCTCTTAGATTTCTAGCCGGAGTGTGGTGGGGATCCCACCCAGCGTCTTTAAAACTTCTATACAATGCCCTCATCCGAAGCCATCTCGATTACGGATCTTGTCTGTTTGATCCAATGTCCACGTCAAATTCTCATAAATTAGATAAAATCCAGTCAAAATCACTTCGCCTTGTCTTAGGAGCCATGAAATCTTCTCCAATCAACGCAATGCAAGTGGAATGTTGCGAACCTCCCTTACATATAAGAAGGCGATGCCTGGCAGAAAAATATGTTTACAAAATATGTTCAATAACATCCCATCCCTTGATTCCTATACTTCAATCGTTAAAGTATGAGGTTAATACAAATCACTTTTGGAAAAATCATACCCCTCCACTTTTTTATGATTGCTACAACTCTTTCCTGGATTTATCTAGAAACACCTATCTCAATGAATCTCTTCCCTTATACTCATACCCCTATGAAAGCCTTACTTTCTATCCGAAGGTCCATCAATTTATCGGAATAAGTAAAAAAAACATTAAAAACTCAACTCAATTAAATAATGCAGAATTTAACACAATTATTGAAAACAACTGGCCAAATTACATAAAATTTTTCACAGATGGCTCCAAACTCAGTCAGGACTCCCATTGCGGGGCCAGTGTCTATGTTCCTCACAGAAAATTGTGTTTCCCACACAAACTTCCCAAAGAATGCTCCATTTTCTCTGCTGAATGCATAGCTATCATAGAAGCTCTTCAACTCGTCAAATCATTAAATATTAAAAACGCACTCATCCTTTCAGACTCGCTTAGCTCACTACAAAAAATAAGCGCATCCCCACTCAATTCCAGTAGCGACTCTCTAATCTGCTCGATCAGGAACCTACTGCATTCCATGTCACTGGTTCATGCATCAGTGGTCCTAGCCTGGATACCGGGACACCTCGGTATTACTGGGAATGACATGGCTGATTATATTGCTAAGGAAGCCACTGCCCATGGTCCGTTAAGTGATATCCCTATTCCGGTTAGAGACCATTTCCATATTCTAAAAACTAAGTACCAACTCCAATGGTCTTCTGAATGGAAAAAATCTTCTCTGATAAAAGGTCACCAGTACTCATTAATCCAACCTTCTATTCCTGTTAAGCCCTGGTTTCACAAATACACTACCATGCCTAAAAAATATATTTCTTCCTTAACCCGAATGCGGCTGGGTCACACTTGTTGTCTTAGCCATCTTGCCAGGTTCCACATAGTCAGTTCGCCGTACTGTGATTGTGGGTCAGAGGATACTCTGGACCATAATTTTTTTGAGTGTCCTATCAATGACCAATTTCCAAACTTCATGCATGAATTGTTAAAACTTGATATTAAATTGCCTACCAGTATACCCTGCCTTCTTAGTCTAAACACTCCTGAAATTTACCATTTGTTGGCAAAATTTATTTATAAAAATGGCCTTAATATCTGACCATAATAATAAATATAAACCAAATTTCTTTCACTTTGATTTGTATTCATTTGTTCAGGTTCCTATTTTCATCTTTATTTTCATCTATTTTTACTAATCCCAACTCTGCATATTTTGACTGAGTTAAAACACTATTCTTTATGCATTTGTATATTTTTCTTGATTCTTTTATTGTATTTGTATATTTTTCTTGATTCTTTTATTGTATTTGTTTATATTCATTTCATAGTACTGTTTTAAAAAAAAATAATGCTTCTAATTTTGGAAAAATCTGTTCTTTTAAATAACAAAAATGCCCACTACTATTGTGCACAGGTTCCTATTTTTGTAATTACCTATTATTACCAGCTCTGTATTGTTTTTGTTAAGTTATGTTTATGTTACATCCATGTTATGTTTATTAAATGTTATGTTCATATTATGTTTTGATATGTTTATGTTACGTTCATGTTATGTTCATGTTATGTTCATGTTATGTTCATGTTATGTAATGTTATGTTATGTTATGTTATGTTATGTTATGTTATGTTATGTTATGTTATGTTATGTTATGTTATGTTATGTTATGTTTATGTTATGTTTATGTTATGTTTATGTTATGTTATGTTAATGTTATGTTAATGTTATGTTTATGTTATGTTATGTTTATGTTACGTTTATGTTATGTTTGGTTTATTTATGTTGTGTAATCAATTTTATCCTGTAATTTGTTGTATTTATTAATAAGAAAAATGTTGTATTGTATGGCCAAGATCACTCTTAATGGGTGAAAGCCAATATAAAGAATAAAAAAAAAAAAAAAAAAATCTATGATATATTATATTCCAGAAAAACGTTATCAACATAAAAATATACCATTAAAATATATTTTTATTTTTTTCAAATGAATGTCAAATACTGTTGTTTACCTTGGTTACTGGGGTCCTCAAATAATTTTTTTTTAAATCCTATTTATTTACCTAAATATCCTATGGCTTACTGGCAGTTTATTTAATGCGTTATCTGATATACTCTTCTTTAAATATTTATATTTTTTGGGATCAAAGCTAATTCTTTTTTATCTGATATTACAAAAAATAATCAGAGAGCAAATGCAAAGTATATGCCTAAACTAGCGTTGCTAAGCAATTATATTAAAGCAATTATATCAATTATATTTAGTTATTTTTTAATTAAAACACGTTTTTTTATTGCATAATTCAAATAAAATCAATAAAGATTGTTGAAATATTGGTTTTCCTTATTACACTCTCCTTAAATTGATAATTTGTTGATGAAATTTATTAAATTTATAAGGGGTATTTCACTATGTCAACCTTTCAAACAAGAGTAAGGTGACTGTCTGCATAGGATTTCTAAAAACCATCCCCACCCCATTTTCCCACCCTTTAAAGCAGATTTGTGATACTTCTTGATGAAGTTTATCACTGTTTGTTTAAAAAAAGAGGAAAATAATTACTGTCTACATCTGATTTCTAAAAAGTCTGCATAAAGCCCGGGTAAAGCCGGAGACTTCGGCTATATATGTTTTTTTCTCTTTTTTTTAAACAAACAGTGATAAACTTCATCATACTTCTTGATGAAGTTTATCACTGTTTGTTTAAAAAAAGAGGAAAATAATTACTGTCTACATCTGATTTCTAAAAAGTCTGCATAATGCCCGGGTAAAGCCGGAGACTTCGGCTATATATGTTTTTTTCTCTTTTTTTTAAACAAACAGTGATAAACTACATCATACTTCTTGATGAAGTTTATCACTGTTTGCTTAAAAAAAAGAGGAAAATAATTACTGTCTACATCTGATTTCTAAAAAGTCTGCATAAAGCCCGGGTAAAGCCGGAGACTTCGGCTATATATGTTTTTTTCTCTTTTTTTTAAACAAACAGTGATAAACTTCATCATACTTCTTGATGAAGTTTATCACTGTTTGTTTAAAAAAAGAGGAAAATAATTACTGTCTACATCTGATTTCTAAAAAGTCTGCATAATGCCCGGGTAAAGCCGGAGACTTCGGCTATATATGTTTTTTTCTCTTTTTTTTAAACAAACAGTGATAAACTACATCATACTTCTTGATGAAGTTTATCACTGTTTGCTTAAAAAAAAGAGAAAAATAATTACTGTCTACATCTGATTTCTAAAAAGTCTGCATAAAGCCCGGGTAAAGCCGGAGACTTCGGCTATATATGTTTTTTTCTCTTTTTTTTTAAACAAACAGTGATAAACTTCATCATACTTCTTGATGAAGTTTATCACTGTTTGTTTAAAAAAAGAGGAAAATAATTACTGTCTACATCTGATTTCTAAAAAGTCTGCATAAAGCCCGGGTAAAGCCGGAGACTTCGGCTATATATGTTTTTTTTTCTTTCCTTTATTCGTAAAATATATTTGTATAAAGTTTTTTACATGCTTTTAGACTACCACACTAGACACATGTCCGTATATTATATTATTATTATATTTATATTATATGTATATATAACAAAGAATCTCTGTATCAATGACTGGTGTCAAAGATGCGCCTTCCAAGCTAAAATCAACAAACTTAGGTCAAAGCATAAAGGCCGAAGTTCGAAGGTCGAAGGTAAAATGCAGCGAAGTGAAAGCGAAATAGATAAGATTAAGAAACAAAGAAAGGAGTGTGATGAGATTATATGACGTGGAATTGAATGGTAGAAGAAGTCGGGGCCGCCCGATGAAGGGATGACACGATCAAGTTATTCAAGAACTTATCAAAAATAAAACTTTTAACAATAATATTATTTGTACCGTAAAACTACACCCAGTTTTATACAATTCTCAACCTCAAAAGTGTACTCCAAATCATTCATAACCCCGAGTAACGCTAGGTTACTAGTAAGTATAATAAAGTTTCATTATAAGATAGCTAAGCAGTCTAACTAGTCCAATTATAATGAAATTAAAATACTATTCTAGATTCATATTTTTTCTGTGAATACCGCCCAAGAGGCCAGACTGCCCAGAGCCAGTGAGACTATGGTGTATGTTGTGAGGCTGAATGGTGAAGGGAGTGGGATAGGGGAAGGTTATAAGTATCTGGTTATTCAGATCTGGTCTTCAATCATGGATAGAGCCATTTCAGCAACGTTTCGATTTTGAATTATTTTGGTCTTTCCAGAGTGATACTGAGAGCATGGGGGTCAATAGCAACGGCCATATCAGTCAGTTACTAATAGTTAAACTTCGTGCTGTTCGGAACTTGGGCTTGCTAATCATGAACCTAAAAAGCCCTGGAAGGAGCAATTCGAGAAATATTTGAAGCCGCGGGGTGAGGAGGAAGATGAATGAAAAATGCCAAAACCTACTTAAATTTTTTAATCACGTATCTCATTCTTTGTCTCATAAATTACCCCCAAAAAATTATAATCCGTTATAACTGAATTAACAACACAGAAATAAACGAATAATAGTTCATTTTGCACCACTTTGCATACAGTTCAGTTCAAATTTAGTAATACTAGATGGCTGCCCGGCAATTTCCCCTCACACATGCAATTTAATACACACATAGGAACACATAAGGAGGTCAGCCTACTGGCAGTAGATTTTCTCATTTAGTGTTCAATATTCGTCTTAGTAAGTGTAAATGAGTAAGAGCAGGATCATCTCATTCACACCCGTGAGGTAAGATGTACTATTCAACGCAACTTTTAAATATGAAAACGCAGCCTGGTCACAACTGGTTCGTTCATACACACATATATTTGAATGCCTATCTTTGTTAAACACGAACAATGTTTGAAGTAAGAATTTACTGGAAACGTAAGTGTGTTTGTTACTTACCATATTTTGTGTTAATTTTTGGAGACTATAACATGTCTAGATGTACTTGCATTTTTTTAAAATTTACTTTTCCCATTGAAAACAATGCTCAACCTCTGACGTGAAGTAAATCTACGAAGAGGCCAAACTAGCTGGTCCTTTGTCATTCATTTCCAGGCAATCCTCAGTCCTTCCTATCCTGCTCCAATCCTCTTCCACGCAGTTTACTCACCTCCACCTCGGTCTGCCACTGGATCGCTTCCGCTGGGAAACCCACTTGGCCCTCATTTTTTGTGTCGTTTTATAATAATACTAAAAACATTAAAGTTTTTAAAAAATCTTTCAATGGAGTTCTTATGGATATTTTTAGGATTATTTTAATTGTATTGCTTTCTAGGTGTGATTGAAGTTGGTCACAGCTTGGAGCAGAGAATAAGATGCCTGGACATATTTTTGGAAAACAAGAACGAAATTAGTGGGTTTATTTTGGATGGGATTGAAATCAATGGTCCCTCGATTGAAGACAGGGACGTTGACAGCATCAGAACCATTGTGGAAGGAGTTACGGTGAGTGGATTAAGCTATGTTTAGTAACTACATTCTTTCTCGGCCCGTTTCAGTGTTTGAGAAAATTATGAATAGCTGTCAACCTAACAGCATGAACCAAAGATATTAGAAGAACGAGATATGCTATGTTGGCCGCCGGACCGTAGGCGGAGTACTACCTAATTAGGGTACTTTGAATACTGTCGGGACGTGTACGCACAGAAATCTGTTCTATGTATTAGTGCGGATACCTTAGCGCAAGCGAAGGTGTGCAGTAGTATTGGTGAACAAAACCGGCGACACTGGGCAAAACAATTCCACACAGTATGAACTGCTCATAGCACATCTCATTCCTTCTAATATCTTTGGCATGAACATTATTCTTAATGGCTAGTCAAAATTTGATCAAATGCCAAAACAGGCCAAAAATTGGTAGTCAATAGACACCAAATGTGATTTCAAACAACTGGAGCTTAGTTGGGTTGTTAAATCGATAGTCAAATCAATAGACTGGTCAATGTAATCAATATTTGACCATATGCTGACGGGCCGAGAATCGGTGGTTAACAAGGATCATTATTCGAAGTAGACACTGATCAGACGATGGCCAATTTTATGAAAATGAATTTACTATTATTATCAGGAGTATTTATTCAACTATTTAATTATTTCAGGCCCTCCTCCCGCAAGACAAACTGCGTCTAATCCAAGGCTGTTGGAACGCTGTGGTAGTATTAGACTTAGTCGCTTTGGGGTGGGACTTTTTTGATTCCTCTTTGCCATATCGGGCCACTGAGAAGGGATGCCGCCTCTCATTCTCATTCCACATAGACAGTAAACATTCCAATGATGGCAATACTGAAAAAAAATTGGAGGAAGAAAACAAAATGGCGGATCCGGGTGATCAGAGATGATATGAAATCGATTTGAGCGAATGACGGTAAGAGTATGAATTATTACCATGTTGGAACTACAGCACCCCTATTTTTTGCGTGTGATGTTGTGATGCTCAAGGGAGTTAGAAGGGGAAGAGGAAGATTGATAAATATCTGGTCACCAAACATGGCTAATGCCAACTCAAACGTTTCCATTCAGAATGTTGGTCTTTCACCAGGACGATACTTAGAGAATCTAATTATAATGCCATTAACGCAGGGGTAGGCAGAGAGAATGGAATACCACACAACTGGGTGTAAGCACACACTCCTAGCTTCAGTCGCATATAATCTTCTATTATTTTAACTTTTGATAAATGCAATGTCATCCTGGGACATCCCTGATTTCTTCTTCCTCCATATTATAATTCCTTCTGATACATATTTAAAACCTTATTGAGGCAGTTTCACCGTATCCAAATACAATTATTAATAAGTACGGTTAAATCTCTATCCATCGTTTTTGAAGGGTCCTTTGTAATTAAACTATGATCGCGGGAATATAGAAAAAGCTACATTCATAATAATTAAATAATTATAGGGTATGTTGTGGGGCTATGTATATTGTGGAACTGTTGGGTAACTGGGGTATGTTGTGGGGCTATGTATGTTATGGAACTGTTGGATAACTGGGGTATGTTGTGGGGCTATGTATGTTGTGGAATTGTTGGGTAACTGGGGTATGTTGTGGGGCTATGTATGTTGGATAACTGAGGTATGTTGTGGGGCTATGTATGTTGTGGAGCTGTTGGATAACTTGGGGTATGTTGTGGAACTGTTGGATAACTGGGGTGTGTTGTGGGGGCTATGTATGTTGTGGAACTGTCGGGTAACTGGGGTATGTTGTGGAACTGTTGGATAACTGGGGTATGTTGTGGGGCTGAGGGAAGGAGTAGGGGAAAAGAAGGATTTGTAAATAATTGACTAATCACAGCAGAATTTTATTTATAACAATTTTATTATAAACAATATAACATTAGTAATATTATGTTAATAATACTTGCACATATTTTATCACACCAGTGTAAGCAGGTAATAGATACGACTAGAATAAGAATATCAAAAGAAACAGAGGTTACCCTCATTCAAAATAAATTATAATAAAACATATAATTTAGAAATATACTCGTACATGTATATACAGTGTACTTATCAGTTCCAAAGAGTGAACTAAAAAAAATTGCAGTTTTGAGTTAACAATTAAATTCAAAAATGTAACAAGTGGTAAGTGTAGTTATTTTAGAATGACAGTGGTTACCATCATTTAGAATTATAAGTTTAAAACATGTATTATTTACCAGTTCTATACTATAATAATTCTAAATCACCACCATACACCAAACTAAAACCTCCGAAAACTCATTAATATAAAAAAATATACACAGGGTGTTAAGGAACGTACTTGACTTACTTTAACCAGTGATTCCTGACATTATTTGGAGAGTAAAAAATGTTAAAGGAATTTTGGAATCCGGTCACTATTTTGATTATTTTTTATCGAAACCAAATTTTTAAAAAATAACTCGTCATCATTGGTAACCGTCCAATCCTCACCCTACCTCTTAACTATCCAACACCTACTGTTTTTTATGATTCAATATTTATGTTACCTGAGACCAACATTTTTTTATTCCAAATTAGGTCAGGAATCACTGGTTAAAGTACGTCCCTTAACACCCTGTATATTTATAATATTATATATTTTTTTAGAAAACCTAAAATATCATAGAAAAAATAGATGTACAGCAGAAGATTAAACATGCCCAAAATCGTGTTTCCTAATTATTTCAGAACTATGATTTTTGAGTTGTTACACATTGGAACTGAGGTATCGCTATGTATGTATATACAAATTCATGTTCACATTTGGGCATGTTGCAAATATGTATTGAGTATAAAATGTAAATAGTTAATAAATGAGCAATTGGAGAGACTGGCTGAGGGAGATCTTTTTACTTCTCGAGCAGGACTCTCGACCCATCGCTTTGCACCGCAGTGGGAGAGATGAATTCATACATCCGTGACTCCTGAACACACTGACCCCCAGATTCCTACCCACCCCTCATACCTTCTTCCTTCTCAGATCTTCTGTCTGAAATGAAAAAATCTGCACGACAAGACTTCCATTGACGTCCTCGGGAGCAAAATATATCTTTACACCCTCAGGCCTATGGTGTACATTTCAAAAAGACGCCGTCAGAAATTCAGAAAATTTGTGTGTATTTCCGCTTAGCAATAAAATCCAAATAAATGGAATATTTCAGAAACACATTTCATTAGACAAATGTTTTATAAACATTATTGTCACCTCACTTTTTTGTCATATCATATAAAAATAATTAATAAACAATTTACTTTCATAAATTTTCACAAATTGTGGTTGAAATCTTTGGTTTCATAAATGTTCACATTTTAATTCTTTTTAACTTAACTTCTTAACATAAAGCGTGGTGTTGTCTCTTTCTAACACTTTTTAGATAGTATTTCTCACCATGACAGTAAGGGAGACACAACGCTTTCCATGAGACTATATGAGATGTTCCCAAAAGCGAACAAATTGATAACGGTTAATAGCTGTTTGTACGAAAAAATTATCCCGAGGGGTTGAATATGGAGTAAACATGTAGTATATATTATTAGTTATGGTTAGATAATGCAAATATGTATCAATATAATATCCAAGGGAGTAATGCACGTTGAATTATGTTTCCTACAAATTACATAAACTGGATTATTTATAAATCCGTCGAACTGAAGAAAACTTCTCGAGAACATAAATAAAAACAATAATTCCGATGGAACTCATTAAAAAAAAAGTATTTGATTGTGAAAAATTAAATCTCTCGGAAAGTGATTCCGAGTCCCAACTGCATGAAACCAGTGGGACTGTGGCATCCCCAATCTGGACTATGTTGTAAGGCTGAAGCAAGTGGGGAGGAAAATTATGGGGGAAAAAGGAAGTACCTATGGCTATTCGATTTAACCCATTGGCCTCAAACGACACCGTCCCGGCGTGTGTACGGCGATGTGTCTTAAAATCAAACGACGCCGTCCCGGCGGGTCTGATGTCTGTCGGCTTAAAAACGAAAAAGGGATACATTATTGACATCTGTGTTTAAAATTTTAAATGCCAATCGCTCTGTAGATAATTAAACATTTATTTCGTAGTAATTGGCAGGACTCCGTTGATACAATTTTTTACTGGTATTTACGATTGAAATTTTGTTATATTTCAGCTTAATTGATTTTTTTCAAAATGGCGTGTGGTTCGGGAATTGACAAGCTTGTTTGTAAAACGCATGGTGGGCGGCTAACAAGAGCCCAAATGGCAAAAAATATATATTATGGTAATAAGTATGATTAATGTACAACTTTTCTTAATCCAATTATAAAAAATGAAGAAAAAAAATTGGTTTTTGAAAAAAATAATTTTTCATATCCTCTTTTAATCATTTTATAATTTTTTTTAAACAATGCATATATTTTTTACATACCTTGATTCAATGCACAAGTAAATTAAAAAAGATTGTTTCGTTTGAATGTTTAGTCTAAAAGTTATGTAAGATTTAGTACACCACTGCACTTAAAACTTTAGGTACAAAATTAATTCGGATGTGAAGGACAATTTTTTAGCCAAACAATTCGGATGCCAATGGGTTAATCACTAAATGCGACTAATGTCGTTTCAAATCTTAATGGTGGTCTGGAACCAGGGAACGTGCCACAAATTAAATATGATTTAAGATTTTCACGGCCAAAAGTATTTTTGTTATTTGTTTTTGGGGTGTTATGCCGTGTTGCGCTAACTCCTTCTTTAGCCAACGTTTCGGACAGCATTGCAGTGTCCATCATCAGGGCAGATGTGATAAATAAAAATAACACATCTGCCCTGATGATGGACACTGCAATGCTGTCCGAAACGTTGGCTAAAGAAGGAGTTAGCGCAACACGGCATAACACCCCAAAAACAAATAACAAAAAAGTGCTACAAATTCTATACTAAGTATTATTTCATTTGAAATAACATATATTTTATTACATAAATTGAATTTATTTGCAACGGAGGTCGTCTAACCCAAGTTAACTTATTGAGATTACAACGATATTGGATTCCTCGTGTGCAGCATGTTACTGATGACTTCTGAAGAGATCGTTGAATCTCCTTGTGTCATCTGGCGACTTGGATGCATCCGCAGTTCTCCAATCTCCACCAAACTCCCCCCCTTTCATCATTATATCGTCAAACCGCTCACACTCCATCTCCTTACCGACTTCCATCACAATATCTCCATTACCGTTCGACTCTTCACTTACAATGTCCCCGACCTTTCCATCGATAATTCCATCAATTCTCTGTACCACCAACATGGTGCCTTGATCATTCAATTCTCCAATAATTTCCTCGCCATCGTTTAAGATAAACTCGCCAGAAACCACAACGTCTTCGTCCTGTAAAAATTCAGTGTCGTTTATTTCAATCGTATTTGATTTATTTTCATATTGGTTTCTTCCATTATCGAATATCGCCGTGTATATTTCGACATCATTTTGCAACATCAAATCATTGCTTTTGTGTGCTTTCAACGTCATTTCTTCATTTGATATAGAAGAGCTGATTTCTATGGAGTTATTTATTTCGCTAGTTTCAATTCCATTTTCGTTGAACATGACAATTTCATCGCCTCCCTCGGTGTATAAAATTGTCTCTGAATTCTGCTCGGGTGTACACTGAACAAAGTTATCTTTTTGTTTGTTTTCAACAACTGGTTCTGTGAAGAAAAAGAAAAAAATGTTAATTTAATGGTGGAAAATGGTTATACATGAAATTGTGCCCCACGTACGGTGCTGTATTGTTGTGTGCAAAAATTTATAAAATATAAAAGATTTATACTAGGTGAACTGCGGGGTAATGAAATTTGCACAGGTTTTTTTGTCTTGAATTACTAGATAAACACACGTAAATAGTTTCAGTTTGTTGGCTATTTCCACCATGAGCTATGGAGCCTTAAATGAAAATTTCGCTAACAAAAAATAAGACAAAAGCCATTTAGTTTGTTATATATTAACCCTAGCGTAGGGAGTGTGGCGAACGCATCTCTCAGGGAGTGGAAACACGACCTGCAATAGCCATCCCAAGCTAAGGTGTGGGATACCGTGCTCAGGGCTGAATGACACTGGGGAACAGTGTCACGAACGGTTCCTCCGAGACACAAGGTCGAATCTCGTAGTATACAGACCTTACCCCGGCATTCGGGGCTCTGCTGGGGTGGACCTTTTATTTCCCTAGATACTCGTGGGACCATATATGGACTATAAAAACAAAAACAAAAACAACACTGACGAGGGACCTTTAAGGAACCTAGGGGGAGTGGAAGGAGGAGTTGAGGCCGCCTCGGTGGACTCATCCCTCTTGGGGCCTTTGAGGAACCAAGAGGAAGTGGAGAGGAGAGATGGGACCACCCTGGTGGACTCTTCCCTTGAGGGGCCCTCTGGGAACCGTAAAGAAGGACCTCCGACGGACGCAACGCGGCGGGATCCCCCAGGAGATCCAGACATGGAAATGCAGGGACCATCAGGGGACCTGGAAAATAACTTCTTTAAGAACCCCCGACTCCAACTGGGGACCTCGGGGAACCAGCGGAGAGGGGGGGACTTAAAGAAGAGCCTTACTCCAGCAACCACCGCTGAGGAAGACAAGGTAAAGTCCCTGTCAGATGATGGGATGGGGATGACGGCGCATGTCGGGATAAGGAAGGCCACTTTCACGGTGCGCCCTCCTAACACCGAGGAGCGTAAATAGGAGGAATGACCTAAGGATTAGGCAGTAATGGCTAAAAACTTACAGTTCATTCAAATTAACTTGCACCGCAGTCCGGCAGCGACTGCAGTGCTTAGCAGTAGAGTCACCCGGGACAGTGTGGACGTCGCGCTGATCCAAGAACCCTGGACTTATAGGGGGAAGGTCAGAGGACTAAACATGAACCAAGGTCTAATCTATTATAACGAGTCGGGGGACAGACCCAGGGCCTGTATTCTCATCAGAGGGATACCTGGCACACTGCTACCCGAACACTGCAGTAGGGACTTAGTGGCTGTGAAGCTACAGGTCACGCTGGACCAAAGAAGCAGGGAAGTAGTTGTGGCATCAGCATACATGCCCTATGACTCTGTGGAACCACCACCCTCAAGGGAAATAACGAGACTCGTCCAGGACTGCAGGGAGAAGGGTAGGGAACTGATACTCGGAGCAGATGCTAACTCGCACCACACTGTGTGGGGGAGTACGGACATCAACAAACGAGGACAGGACCTCCTGGAATACCTGATGACAGTGAACCTTGAGATTCTTAATAGAGGTAGGGAACCCACCTTCGTTATAAGTAACAGACAGGAGGTGATAGACCTGACCCTAGGAACATTGAGAGTCTCAGGATAGAGACCACCGACACATAGAATTTAAACTAGAGGGAGAAACAAGCAAAACGGGGATCGATACATATAGGAACCCAAAAGCAACTGACTGGACTAGATACTCGGAGGAACTAAATATAGGAATGAAAAGATTCCCAGCTAAATACGGCTGCACCGAAGAAATTGAGGACGCAGTAGAAGTACTGAGGGACTCAATGATAAGGGCATACGAAAATAGCTGCCCTCTGAAGACAAGTACCAGGGACAAAACACCGTGGTGGAGCAGAAGACTGCAGGAGCTACGGAAAATAGTAAGGCAAGCTTTCAACAAGGCCAAAAAGTCAGGAAACTGGGATGCCCACAAGCAATACCAGAAAGAGTAAAAGGTGGCAATCCAGAAAGCCAAAACATGCTCCTGGGAGAAATACTGTGGGGAGGTGGAAACCATCCCACAGACTGCAAGAATCCAAAAAATTCTTGCAAAAGACCCAGGGGCAGCAAAAGGTCCATTCAAAAAAGCTTATGGAGGATTTACCAACAGTTGGGAGGAGGAGTTGGAGGTACTGCTGGGGAAACATTTTCCCGGCTACAAAAAGTTAGAAGCAGATGACACCGGTCCACCACCAGCCCGAGTTACACAGGAAGGTAAGGACTGGGACACTGCGGCTAAAATAGTTACTCCCTCCAGAGTTAAATGGGCAATCAGAGGGTTTGACCCTTTTAAAAGCGCAGGAGAGGATGGAATCTTTCCGGCACTTCTACAGAGGGGCCTAGATACAATCCTACTTCCGGTGACGAAGATCCTGAGGGCATGCTGTGCCCTCGGATACATCCATACCATGGCGGAAGACAAGGGTAGTGTTCATACCCAAACCGGGGAGAGCTGACTACGACCAACCAGGTGCATTCCGCCCAATTAGCCTCACCTCATTTCTTTTGAAGACAATGGAGAGGCTAATGGACAGGCACATAAGGGACGGGGCACTGAAAGAGAAGCCCCTTGACGAGTTACAGTTTGCTTACCAAGCAGGTAAGTCAGTCGACGCGGCACTGCACAGGTTAGTGTACAAACTGGAGCAGGCACAAGCGACTGGCGAACTGGCGGTAGGGTTATTCCTAGATATAGAGGGAGCATTTAACTGCACCACTATTAAATCCATTGATGAAGCGGCAGAAAGACATGGACTCGACAAAACCACCCGAAGGTGGCTGAGGAACATGCTCTCAGGCCGGATACTTTCGGTGACAAGGGGTGAGTTAGATCAAAGTGCTGGTGACACGAGGGTATCCACAGGGAGGGGTCTTATCACCCTTGCTGTGGAGCCTGGTGGTGGACAACCTCATCTGGAAACTCAACAACAGGGGCCTATATACGCAAGGGTATGTGGATGACATTGCAACCATAATAAGGTGTTGGGATGCAGACACAACCCGAGGCCTTATACAGTCAACACTGGCAACAGTGGAAGAATGGTGTGAAGAAACAGGACTGTCAGTCAACCCAGACAAGACAGAACTAGTAATCTTTACACGTAAAAGGAAACTAGAAGGATGGAGCAATCCAACCTTCTATGGAAAGGAATTAGAACCCTCTGACACGGTTAAGTACCTCGGAGTCATCATAGATGCCAAACTGAGCTGGAAAAATCAGGTGGAAACTGTAGGCAGAAAGGCCTGTGCTCTAATGTGGGCAACTAGGCGAATCTGCGGCAGAACGTGGGGTCTCAAACCTAAAATGATGCAATGGCTTTACACAGCCGTTGTAAAACCAAGGATCATGCACGCAGCCCTGGTCTGGTGGAGGAGAACAACACTGAAAACAGTGATGGTCACACTCAATCACATACAGGGACTTGCATGCAGAAGCATCACAGGAGCCATGAGAACCACTCCAATACTAGCCATGGGAGTGCTGCTGAACCTACCCCCACTAAACATAGAAATAGAGGGGGCGGTGATGGCGGCAGCCTACAGGTTACATTGCAATGGCCAATGGAGAGGAGAGTTGCCCAGCAACAGTCACACGGAGATAGGAATAAGACTGAGGGCAATTAGTCCGACGGCTGGGATGAAGCAGGACGGCAAACAAGCCGAATACTTCTTCGGACAGCTGTTTAAAGTGACATACACCACAAGGGAGGAATGGGACACGGTCCCAGGTCCAAACTCCAAACAGGAACTAATCTGGTTCACAGACGGGTCCAAGATGGAGGAAGGAACAGGGGCCGGGGTCTGTCTACAGGGATCTAAGAGGGAACTCAGTATACCTCTAGGAATGCACTGCACTGTGTTTCAAGCTGAGATGAAAGCCATCTTAGCCTGCGCACAGGAGAATATGAGTATCGGGTACAGAAATAAGAACATAAATATATGTTCGGATAGCCAGGCGGCCTTAATGGCACTGGAAAGTAACCGATGCAACTCCAGACTGGTGATGGAATGCAGGACTATCTTTATAGAACTGGCGACCATCAATAAAGTAACCCTGCTCTGGGTACCAGGACATAAAGGTATTGATGGCAACGAGCGGGCTGACGAACTAGCAAGGAAAGGGGCGAAAGCACCACTTGTGGGACCGAGCCGGCCGTAGGAGTAGCAGCTTGCCACACCAAACTACATATCAAGAGGTGGGTCAAATCCCAACACTGGAAGGAATGGAAGAAGGCACCCGGAATGAGGCAATCTAAAGTACTCAAAAACGGACCGGACCCTAACCGAACCAGGCAACTACTCGATATGGACAGAAACTCACTGAGGGAACTGGTAGGACTATTAATGGGACACTGCCATCTCAGGAGACACATGCAACTGTTCGGAGTGGAAAATACCAACATCTGTAGGAAATGTGAAGAGGAGGAAGAGACTATGAGACTCCACCTATGGTGCCAATGTCCCGCTCTGCTGGGAATAAGGCTCAGATACCTGGGAAGACACAGTGTGGAACCAGAAGACATCGCCACATATCCAATGACAGCCCTGGTGAACTTCATAAAAGGGACCGGGTTACTGGCAAGGGAATGAGGTAAAATGGGAGATAGTACAATAGGCCTATGGCCTAAGTGCTCGCGGGGAACGTAAGTAAACCGCCTCCGACTTTTAAAAAAAAAAATATATATATATATATATTAACCAGTCGAACGATGGCTGCCTAAATTTAGGTAGACAATTTTTTCGATTAAATTCTCGCAAACAACTTGATCACAAAACCTATAAATATGGGATAAACAAAGACATAATGGTAGATTCATTGGCCTTAAACCACAGTAAGCAGTTTATATGATTCCATATTAATATTAGGAGATATGAGTTTTTAAATAAGATTTTATTTGAATAAGCGAGGAAATACCCCATCGCTCGAGTGACTTTGATAAATCTAGGCAGTTACTACAAGTACTGAATTAAAATAAAATTTTATAATTTTTAAACTGCTGGAACTATTAGTCCATCCACTCAGGGGGCGACTGAAAAAAAAACCAGTTGGCTACTCATGTTACAATCAAAGTATTTCAATGGCGTTCCGCACAAGGCGCAACTTACAAAAAAACAGTTTTCAACGGCGATGCAACCAGTGCCTTGCAACTCCGTCTGCGTGTTTTCAGTTGCCTATAGATATGTGAGTTTTCAAGAAATTTGCGATTTGTCCATGCCCTAAGAGCTGTCAGATTACGATATCTCCGAGCGAAAAAATCCCCATGTATTTACGACTATATGCTTCCCGATTATGCAAAAAAAAAAAAATAATGGAGGCTTCATGGTTAAACAAGCTTAGATAATTAGTGAAATCATAAACTTGAGTTGCGCCGTGAGAGAAGCTCGATTGCCAACAAGTTTGCAACCGGCAGTTGCCGACCAGTTTCAGTAGCCTTGTGAGCGGATTGACTTAACGTTTGCCTGCGATACGTCAAAGCATGCTGTGATGATAGATTTATTTGTAACTAAGGATATATATATATATATATATATATATTTTTTTTTTAAAGCGGATACGGTTAACACATAGTTCCCGTGAGCACTTAGGCCATAGGCCCATTGTGCTATCTCCCATTTTACCTCAATCCTTTAACAACAACCCAGTCCCTTTAATAAAGTTAACCAGGGTTGTTATTGGGTATGTGGCTATGTCTTCTGGTTCTACTGTATGTCTCCCCAGGTATCTGAGCCTAGTTCCCACCAGGGCAGGACGTTGGCACCATAGGTGAATTAGAGTCTCATCATCCTCTTTACATTTCCTGCATCTATTGGTGTTTTCCACTCCCAATATCTGCATGTGTCTACTGAGATGGCAGTGTCCCGTTAGTAGTCCTACCAGTTCCCTCAGTTTCTGTCCATATAGAGTAGTTTCTTGGTTCGTTTAGGGTCTGGTCCTTTTATGAGTACTTTGGATTGTCTCATTCCAGGTGCCCTTTCCCATTCTTTGCGGAAGGATATATAAAATAACGACTTTTATTCATTATTATTATTATTATTAAGATTTCACAGTATACATTCGTTTTTCTATGGATTCTAACGGTTTTCATGTTACAATGGATAAAAATAAATCACAGTGCGTTTTTGACATATTAAGATGTTTATGAATGAAAAAGTAACCGCAGTTTTTTTTATTTTTTAACATAACTAATTTTTAAATTTTTAAATGGCGAAGAATGCCACACGTTTTTACTGTACGCAGTTTCCTATTTTTATAATTTTCTGCTTCTTTACCTACTATTATTATTCCAGTGCTGCACTTTTTATGTTAGTCACTCTTCTAGTGTATTTTTTATAAACAAGTTTGTTTCTTCAATGTAACTGTAGTTTAAAAAAAATGAAACTAATTTTAAGAGTAAAACTTTATATGGCTAAGATTACCTCTAAACAACTCACTCCTTGCTATACTGCATTAAAATATAATTTTTTGAAAAATTAACTAACATGCGGGATTGAATGCCGTACGACAATGTGAAATCTATAATGTACTTACCAAGACCGTGAGTGTGGCGCAGATGGGTGTTCAGCTCGGCTCTCAGCCGGAATGGTCTTGCGCACGCGGGGCACATGTGCTTCCTGCCCCCCTGGTGGATCAGCAGGTGGCTCTTAAGGGCGTAGGGGCGGCGGAATGCCAGACCGCACACGGTGCAGGGGAAGGGGCGCTCCCCTGTGTGGATTCTGGAAAACAGAATGGGATGGCGCATTAGTTATGATATTCTGGATCTAATGGACTATAAATTTCTGTTTTAACTTGACCATTTTGCATTTCGTTCATCTGTAAATTTGTTCACACACCGTTTCCGTTTCAATATTAACTAATATCTAATAAGTATGGAGGTTGAATGCTGGAATATTGTGTTCCAGTGATTTTTAATAATCTAAAAAATAACTTGGCACTTGAGGAAAATGAGAAACCTACAACACTAAAAAAGTAAAAATGTGGATATTAAATGTATCTGCAATATTATTTTTTTAATAATATCACATTCTAAAACATAAATCGATAATTTTTAATATGTAGACTGTTAGTTTTCTGATGTTACCACAGTACAAACAAAATTTTTCACATTTCTATGAATGTAATACGTAAAATTCTGCTTTAATAATTAACAAAAAATGTCAAGGGAGAACCGGCAGCATAAATAAACCACTCACTAGATCGATAACTTCGGGCTTTTTGTATGAAACAAATTGGTCCTAAAAAACCATAGATATGCGAATATATAGACAGTCAAATTCTCATTCGGAGCCTACTTATTATACTATACACCAATGAAAAACTCTGAAAGTTTATTCCATAGAGTTTTTCATTGGTGGTTATAGTTGTCACAATATTTCAGTTCAAATTTTCGATCGAAGTTATGCCCCCCTGCAGACAAGTAGCCATGTGGCAGCTTTGCTGGACTACCTCTATTTTGTATTACACATGTATGTATTATTATTAAATAAATAAATAAAAATAAAGACTAGCAGTTTTAATGGTTCAGTAAAGATTCTTTTTTCAATTATTGTGAAATAATTATATATTTGTACTTTCTTATTTCCATTTTTTCAATATTATGGTACCTACACACCCAAAGAAAATTTGAAAAAAGAATTGTCATTGAGATAGTGCGGATAGCGACATTTCTTTAAAATATATGATTTAAAATTAAGTACATAAGTATTAAAGAAACTACTTACAAATCTTATGATTTCAGGTAAAATTTTGAATTTGATTAATTAAAATTGGAACATTTGGACGTGGGGCCTACTGTTCATAGAACTACTAGTAATATGTTCCGGGTCATTTAATGGAAGGTCGCCAACACAGCCTTTTGATACGTCAGGGACCTTGGACAAATCATCGATAATACCTGTAACTTTTCATCAATCTCGAGCACGACTGCAGATAATATTTTTGAGGAAAAGAAGGTGTGAACTTGGGTCTTGAGGAGACCCATGTTGTAAGAAGGAGGAAACACAGATGTCGGCACAAGAACTATTCGTAAGCGACCTGTTCTCATATGACAAATGTCAACTATATACAAATTTTGGGAGCGGGTTTGGTGTCAATAATGCTAGTTCCTCGGAGGATCTTACACTGAAATTCTGAAATTAAATCATATAAATTGTGAATCTATCAAACGGACCACCTGTCGCCTGATCGGCCCGGAAGGCTTGATCGATAAAACCTCCATCGATGTTTTGTGCTAGGGGGCAGGTAGGAAAAAGTTACATAAAATAAACGATACCTTAGGTGTTCATTACGCATGCCCTTAGTCCTGAAGCACCGTCCGCACGCTTCACAGGGGAAGGGCCTCTCCCCCGTGTGCCGCCGTGCGTGACTCTGCAGGTCGCTGGCCGAGTAGAAGGCCTTGTCGCACTGCACGCACGAGAAGTTTGTCTCACGCATGTGGACACGTCTGTTGAAATTAATAAAATCATTATTTGTCAGTTTGTATTTATGTACTCACAAATGGCGAGAGTGACACATAA
This sequence comes from Hesperophylax magnus, assembly GCA_026573805.1. Lineage (NCBI taxonomy): Eukaryota > Metazoa > Arthropoda > Insecta > Trichoptera > Limnephilidae > Hesperophylax > Hesperophylax magnus. The sequence continues at coordinate 550,797 of JAIUSX010000184.1, read as the reverse complement.
AGATGCTTATTTTATGTTTAAGGTACATACTATAATTAATAGCTTCAGAACGGTTTCCTTTCTTCATTATTTTCTTTCTTGTGTTATTTGGTCTCCTTTTTATGCTGTCCACATTCGACGCATTGAATCTGTTCAACATCGGTTCTTAAGAGGGATTTCTAGGAGGCTAGGTTTAGAAAATGGCAAATACTCATATGATGAAATTGAACTAACTCTAAACCTCTCTCCTTTGGTAGTCCGTCGGGAAAGAAATGACCTCATTTGCTTCTTCAAAATTATAAATGGTATTATTGATTCACCTACTCTACTGCAACTCATTCCCTTCAATATCCCCTCGCAAAGACTCAGAAATAATGAACTGCTCTTCCTCAACCATCATTCGACAAATTATGGATATTATTCACCACTGTCCAGAATGTGTAGACTGGTCAACTCAAGTCAAAACCTTAACTTTTTGGGATAAGTCTGAATGATTTTCGCCAGTCGCTAAACAAGTGACGGAATATTTAAATGTCCTGTGGTCCTGACCCACGGCGTATTCTTGACTTGATTCGACTTATCACTTTATTTTCTTATATTATATCTACCATATGTCTTTGCTTTCATGTACCTTTATCTACTCCTGTATTTTTCTTTTTACTTTATTCGTGTTATTATTTTGTAATTTGGACAATGTCCGTCAATAAATAAATAAATAAATTTGTCTAGAATAATAGAACATGTTGTGTGTTTGAATTCACCCCGAGTTGGGCAGCTATTTCTTTCATGACCTATATCATCTTTGGGGATGCTGTGTAGATGGTCTTTTTGAGTAGAGGAAGGAGTGAACCTGGGTTTTGACCCGTGTTGTAGGAGGAAGGAAACAGCACAACTGTTTAACATTATACAAGTTCAGTTGTAGAAGAGACCCTTTTGTATGTGACAACCGTATGCAAAAGTTGGGTGCGTGTTTGGCGCCTTTTCCGATTGTGACCCTTTCCTTCACTTGCTTAGAATAACAAATGATGAAGATTTCTGATTTAACCCAAGTTGGGTGCAAATAATTGCTCTACAGTAGAGGACCACAACAAGTGTTAGACATTGTTGGAAATACTGGGAAGTTTGTAATATCAATTTGTTGGGAACAAGGCTCAGATACCTGGGAAGACATACTGTAGAACCAGAAGACATAGCCACATATCCAATGACAACCCTGTTGAACTTTATCAAAGGGACCCGGCTATTGTTAGAGGAATGAGGTGAAATTTTTTGAAAACCTCATTAATAATGCATAACTTTTAAAATTCATCGAGAGCCATAAAATACTTTCGAAAAATCAATATGGTTTTCAAAAAAACAAAAGTACCTCAGATGCCATTGCCAGTGTGACAGACTTCATTGTAAAAAGCCTTGATAAAGGAAATAAATGTATCTCAATCTTTTTAGACTTCTCTAAGGCTTTTGATACAATATCACACATTAAACTAATTAAAAAACTTGAAAAAATCGGCATTACGGACAAAGAGCTAAACTTCTTTAAAAGCTACCTAAATGGACGCAAAAAACAGGTTGAAAAAAAGAATACCCTCAGCAACCAGCGCTCAACTGACTATGGAATTCCACAAGGAAGCGTATTGGGACCAACTCTGTTTTTACAGTATATAAACAACTTTTGCAACCTTGAAATTGAGGGAAGCATTGTTAGCTTTGCTGACGATACTGTCTTACTGTTTGAAGGCAACAATTGGTCAGCTTTATTTAAAAAAGCTGAAAAAAATAGTTAGATATAAACACGCTTACCCTTAAAACGAAAAAAAAAATTAAATGGATTGACGGGAACTATACGTAAACCGTCTCCGCTTTATAATTAAAAAAAATATCAATTCATATAGACACCAGGCAGGCGGCGTGGATATGACTTATATTTACAGTTTTATTCCGAGACTGAAAACAAGAGAAAGGTCGTTGTCTAGATTAGAATTCAAAAAACTCTGAAAAAAGTTTACCTTGTGTGAGTATTAAGCCCAGTAGCATGGGCGAAGGTCTTCCCGCATTCCTGACAATGGTGATGTTTGTCTTTCAATGGTTTTTCATGGATCCTGCGATAAACAACACATGGGTTAGTGTCGAGAAGCATTTTTATAACATAGAATGATAGTAGAACCCGTAGATAACCCGTGGCTCTATCCCACTGACTTTCTTTTGGGTATGCTCGGAATGAACTATCTACGGGTCAGGAGGGATGTGCGCATTGCTACACATTTCTTTAGACTGATTCGTTGATGGTTTGAAAACTCGGTCATCATGGAGAGCATTCATTTCTATATTCCCGATGGTTATCTACGTCACCGACAACATAGACTATTCTATCTCCCGGCCTGCAGAACTAACTTGCCAATGGTCATGCCGGTGGGGAGGGCAATCTTGCTACTGAACAGAATCAATTCGGATATCGACATTTTTAGCATCAATGAAGCTTCCTTTAAAAGGCAAGCTCTATTATTACTGGTATAGTTGATATACACACTGTTAATATTAATCTAAGAATTCTTATTACAAAAATATTTTAAAAACGCATTGAAATTAACAATTTTGTAATGTTTTTGAAATGAATAAACAGAATTGAATTGAATTGAATTAAGTATAGAAATATTATAAAATAAACGAAACTCACTTCATATGTCCTTTCAGACCAATTTTGGTTATATATCGTTTATCACACTGGGCACAGGAATACAAGCCTAGAACAAACAGGTTTATATGGTTAAAGGTATCACAGCCAGAGCTGACACCAACACAGTACTCTGCGTACATATAGCATGTGTCAAACTTGTTATTCGACATCAGAAAAGAAAATTTCAGTGAAAAATTGAAAAAAAAATCATTTTTAATATGCACGGTGTCTAAGAACTCTAGAACAAGAGGAAAACTGGTGAATCTACATCACATTTGGAGTCGATTTTGTAGAATAACTTTTTTTTATTTGAGCTTTTGTTTTCGAGTAAATCTAATTGACAAAAATCGATCGCCAGGGTTAATATGTATCAGTGGTTTAATGTCTTTTAAAATGCGTAGAATACGACCCGGCTCCAAGGGTTTAGTTAACAACTTGGGAAGTTTTTTTTTTTTTTTTTAATTATGTACATATATCGAAATATACAAAGAATGTTTATTAGCAATGCCCAAACGGTGTTATCTATACATACCTTGTTTTGGAGGAGACGTAGGAGGTGGATGCTCCGCTCTTCTATGAAGAAATAATTGCGCTTTTGTTTTTAAAACTACACCGCATTCAGGACATGAATAGTGAAATCTATAAATTAAATAACAAATAAATATAAGTGAAATTCATACATACTAATTTCAGTTGTCTATGATGGTGGGTTTAATGTGAAATATTCCTGTGCAATGCGATGTAATGCATAAAATTATTCACATTCAAGATTGAAAGTGATTGTGGGAACCAAGCGACAAAGCAGGTACCAAAATTATTTTATTTTAACCCTCCGAAGAGCGCCAAGGTCTGGCCAGACCGATTTTAAAAGTTGCATAACTTTTTTTTGGCTTGTTAGAATGGAACAAAGGCGTTGCGTGGTGAACGTAACGGCCGCAGAAACAGTTCGATTTTGTTTATTTCTTCGTGGATTTTTTTTATCAAAACCGGTTTCATGTAGAAACTCAACAAGGTCTGTGCAGACTCAACAAATATTTTGCAGGTACTTGGTGTTGGATTCACCTGATAGGATGCTTGATAGAATGTGTTTTAGAGATAGTTGTTTTGGTTGTGTATAAAATTGAATTGAGTTTAGTTTTGCAGTTCATTTTAACAACAGCGTTCAAGCTATTCTCAGGTAGCCGCAAACCATCCGTTGTGCACATTGTGCAAAAATGAAGGTAAAAAGCAACGCAAAGCATTTTTACTACACATACACTCAGGCGCACACATACATACACTCAGACGCACACATCCATAGACTCACACACATACCCACACATCATAGTAAACATATGCGCACCTAAATTCACACCTTTGGAATACCTGGTCCTACCTAATGCGAAATTATAAGGTCTGCACAGACCTTGTTGCACCACTTTCAGCTTCCTGGATGTCACTTGTATGTAAAAATTTTCAGTTATCATTATTTTTCACAAATTCACTAATGGTGTTTATACGAAAGGTTGATTTCTGACGTCTCTCTAATTTGTCAACATAAAATAAAAAAATAGTTGATTTTCAAAGACAAATATTTTAAACATACTTTTAGCCTCACAATTCCCACAATTATATAATATCCTGTTATTTTTCACGGGTCCGCAATAGTGTGATGTACACTTAATTGTTCGAGCCAAAATGGATCTAATTGACTCACTTTTCTACTGCAGGAAGAACAAGTTCGCCCGTGGGTGCTGAGCCGCTCCTCTGGCCATGGACCTTTTTTCTGTGGTAGGCAATACCCCAACTAGAAGAAGAAAAAAATGTACAAAACTTCAATGTCAAGCACGAAAGAAATATTTTTACATTAAATATAAAATAAAACAAATACCTGTTAGGAAATTCGTCACCACAAGAGTTACACTTGTACATGTGGACATTGTCCGAGTGTTTTTGTCTCCGGTGCACTTGAAGATAAGTCCAATGCAGGTAAGATTTTCCACACACCTGCAATACATATTTATTTACATATTTTTTTATTTTTTTTTTTGTATGACATAAAGTCGCTATCCGTGTCTGTCTGTTTGTGCGCTTAGTTCTTCTAAACTACGCAACGGATTTTGATAGGGTCTTCACTATCATTTAGATATTTTTCTCCCGAAGGTTTATATATACAATACATACATATTATATTAATAGAAAGTAGAGAAAAGCTGATGTTTTGTAATCAAGTCGTAAAAGTAATATTTTTGGGTGCTTACATTGCTAACGCTGGTTAAACCTTATGATATACATCAAAATAATGTACTGCAGAATTATATACCTTAAAAAGGCCTACAGAAAAGTCCGCGATGGTATATGTCATAAGCATAGATGGTATATCTCCTAAGGATAATCTCCAGCTACTCCATAGGAACTCCAGAAAAAAATATGAATTCAAGAGAACTGAGATAGCTACTTACGGTTCCATGATAACTCAACACAGTGACAACTCAACACACTTTTAAAAAGTGATATAAAGTCATTAGAAACGATGAAAAAAATTTTTTTTTTAACCTAACCTAACCTAACCTACTTAACCCAGTTAATAAAGTTTTTGTATCATCACTTTCCATGACTTTATATAACTTTTTAAAGATGTGATGAATTATCATTGTGATGATTTATCCGGTCACCCTACTTACATAGCGCGCCCAAAATTTGTACACGGTTGACATTTGTCACATGAGAACGGGTCGTTTCTACGATTCGTTCTTAAGTTCAACAGCTCGGCTGTGGAACGAACTGCCGGCCTCTGTGTTTCCTCCCTCCTACAACATGGGACTCTTCAAGACCCATGTTCACTCCTTCCTCTCCACAAAAAGACCCTCCACACAGCATCCCCAAAGATGACATAGGCCCTGAGGGAAATTATTTTCTTCAGGGCCTCCTGTGTGGAGTTAATATAAAAAAAAAAAAAATATTCATATTGATAGAATTTTTTAAAATTATTTTTAATGATAAACTAATGTTTATAAGACAAGGTTTTTTTATGCATAACACAAAGAATAACAAATTATTATAATAATTTGCTATGTTTTTTGCTCTCAAATGTTATAAAAAAATATAATATAATGAAGAAATACGAAAATATTCTTGAGTTTTATTATATTTTCCACCTAAATAAGTATAATGAGAAATTGCGACATCCTTTTTCACGGATAAAAAATCAACGATTGCAAGTGACAAAACGGCAAGCACGAATAATATGTAGATGCATTATTTCCTTGCCAAGTGAATAAAATTTATTTTAGTGTCCTAGAAGCATTTTTATGGTTCAAAATACCATAAAATCGAGATAATTGCGGGTGAGTTCCTAGCAAATCCAAAGTTGATTTCTTGGCACACTAGAAGTTAGACCACATACATTTTTCAATCACTTTACACACATTTCTTTCATGCTGAACTTCGATTCTATTTCATTCTATTCCGAATAGCTTCTTCTTTCTCACGTTCTTTAATTTGTTGCGCTCTAACAATGTCCTTTTATTTACCTCACAAAGAAAATGCTTCACCACTGGGAAACTGTCGTATTTGGGAGGGGAATGCTTGGAGCGATAGAAGCCATGGGTTGTTTTATGTGTTGTGCAGCTGAGGAAAAAAGGAAAATGTACATAAAATTAGTATTATTTTTACAATACAAAATTAGCATACAAGATGTGCAAGACGTAGGTACCAGATAAATTTAAATAAAAAGCGATTTCGGAATTTATTTGGAGTAAATAATGGCATTTTGGTCTACAGCAAGGGTAGCCAACCCGCGGCCCGCGGGCATATGCACACATTTTTTTCTTTTAGTGTACATAAAACCACCAAAAAATTATTCCAACGTTCGTAGTTCGTATCATATTGCGCGTATTGCGAGTATTGTATGTTTTGCGAGTATTGCGCTTCTTGCGAGTACTGCGAGTCTTTAAAGTGTTTGACGTCTTTGAATCCTGTATACGCAATACTTGCCAGCTGCAAGATGCTGAGAAGAGTGTTCCTCTGTTGTGGGGAATCATACATCAGAAATGTTTGTGGGGAATTACCCTTCACAGAAATTCTTTAACAACCCCCCTCCCCCATGGATTCGAAAAAATATTGTGGGAAATCCAGCACCGAGTGAGCAATACCCCCAGACAATAATTCCTTTCGGCACACCATTACTTGTAAAAGTAAGTACAAGTGCGAAATAATAAGGAACAGATATTTATTCATACTTGTACCAGTTGTTCCAAGTTTCAAGACGAGCTAGTACGACTCACGTCTAGTACGGCCTGGTAGGAAATCTCATTTCTAAAATCTGGCCCGGCTGCTGAAAAGGTTGGCCACCCATGGTCTACAGTGATATTTTTTTACAACAAAAACTTGATTTCTTTTATATGTCATCATTGAGAAAACATAGCCAGCATGATTGTACCATGTGATATGAACTGTAGCGTTTCCACAGCATCTGATAAAAAGGGAACATTGATTAAAATATAGCAAACGAGTTAAATTGCTCCAAATGTGACCACTTACCGGGAGTACGTAGTGAAGGTAGCTCCACACACGTGGCAAATAAACGGTTCAGTCTGTCCCTGGTGACTTCCTCGGTGCAGGTTCAAGGATTGCTGGCTCGAGTACACCCTGAACAGAAAATTATTGTATTATCTCATCACTATAGAAAAATAAAGATAATGATTTGCTTGACGTCTAGTGAATTTGGAGGGACGGCACTCCTTTAACCTTGACATCCCTGAAGATAAAAATCACATATCAAACGAAGGGGGGTCATTAGTGTCCCCCGTATATTGCGGAGCAATCGTATCTGTTAACATTCCTAGTAAGGCGTAGACATATGAACATAGTCATGCACATATTTTACGACCGGAATGTCAAGTGTTTGTTAAAATTATTAAATGTTTTTTAAGTGGACTATTTGGCATTTCTATCAATTTGTTTGTTATGTTCCGTTACGGGTTCGTTTTTGGTTGCCGTGTTGGATACTACCTTTTTATTTTATCAGCTGTCAAATCGGAGTAATTGATATTATGGTACCTACCGGTCTGAAGAAAGTTTGAAAAAATAATTATTTTGAGATGGTGAAATGTCTTTGGACAAATTGTATAATTCCTTATTTGAAGTGAAAAATGTAATGTAAAATAATTATAGTTTATAATTATAATATGTAAGTGTCTAAATACCTACTTACAAATCTTAATTATGATTTCACAGGAAATTTTGGTTTAGATATATATAAATAAATAAAAATTGGAAACACATTTGGACGCGATGTCTACTGTTCACATTGAACCTGGAACCTTATTATTAAAAAAACAGCAGTTACAATATAATTATTTCTTACCTTTCGCAATATTCGCACCGATAGGCTTTATCAAGTTCCACGATAGTCATACAACTCTTCACATTGTCGGAAAGATTGTCCAGCAAATCTTCATCAGTTGGATTCCGAACCAGGACTTGAACTGACAGATCCTGCCTGTCAGTCCAGCCATTTTCATCAAAATTCAAACTCTCCAAAATGATTTCTGATTCATTCTGACCGGAACGCATGATGTTTTGTTGAACCAAATGGTCTCCATTTTTTGATTCCACATCTTCCAAAGTTTTTAATTGTAAAATGTGATTATTTGAAGAATTTTCAATTGGTGATATATTTTCATCAGCGTCAGTGTTCATTTTCATTTTTATGCAAGGATCATCTGCATTAATTTCAGTGTTTTCGGGACACACTCCTGCATCGTTTATGTGTTGCTGAAATAAAAATACTATATTTTTAACAATTATTTTTATAAGCAATAATTATTAGCCTGAAACACTTGTTCAAGTCCCGTTGGCGTCATGAATCTTTTATCAGGAGATTTTTCAATGTGGATGAGTGTTTCAGGCTAATAATTATTGCTTATAAAAATAATTGTTACCTTTTGTGCTATGCATAAAAAATCTTGTCTTAAACATTAGTTTACCGAAAAAATAATAATTAATATTTGACAAGTTCAAGTATCTTCACCAAAAAATGTAGACAATTTGTCTCGACGCCATCTAGTGAGAGAGTTAGCACTTACAATGCCTTTCTCATATAAAATAAAGTTGGTTGTTTTCAGGTGAAAAAAAATGTAATAAACAGTAATTGTTGAATGAATCACTAGTATATATTGAATTATTTCGCGGATAAGAGATAAGCCGCCATAGCTCAGTGGTCAGAGCTGTTGACCGGAAATTGAAAGGACACGGGTTCACGTCCCGTTGGCGTCATGTATCTTTTATCAGGAGATTTTTCAATGTGGATGAGAGTTTCAGGCTAATAATTATTGCTTATAAAAATAATTGTTACCCTTTGTGCTATGCATAAAAAATCTTGTCTTAAACATTAGTTTACCAAAAAAAATAATAACTATATTTTTAAATCATTAAGAAAAAAATCATAATTATTACCTACACTTGTCACTTTTATAATCACCTTTGCAGTAGAAAAGAAGAAATTGTATTTTCCTTCAGAAGTAAAAGAGCCTGCAATTCAATTTATACTATGATACTGCACTACGAATGCACTCTGTCTTTTTTGAGTATGTTTCAAAGTTAAACCGTTTTCCAGAGTAATGGTTTGCAGCGTGCACACGTCACTATTTTTTACTCATACGCAAAAAAAGCCAGAACTCTGGGTGATGATGCAACACTGAACTCACTATGTCCTTAGGAATGTGTTTATCAAAATTATATTGTTTTCACCGAGCGCCGTGGCTGCATCAGTCATGAATCGAGAGTTGCACCGAGTGGCAGCCAAATTTTGATATAAGACTATTCATAATTAATAACATACTTATTATTCATTTCATGTATAACTACCACAACACAGGCATTAGCCTAGTATGGTAGTTAAAATTTTTTTTTTAAAAATGTAACATGTAAACATTTATTAAATATAATAAAAAAAAAATAAAAAAAAATAAAAAAAATTCATTATTTGGTTTTTAAACTGGCATTCGCAAATATCAAATTACATCTTTTTGCAATAATGTTGCACAAAAAACAAAAATTGGTTGCTTTATACAGGGTTTTCACATAAGAGGTGTTATTTTGAATAGCCCGCTATTTCGGTAGATGTTACTTTTAAAGCTGTCATTTTTTGACATTTGACAAGTAGAAACTACGCCATTAATAAAAATGGAATGATACACGCTTCAACAACGCATTGAAATTATTAAAATTCACTTGAGTGAATCAAATGCAAATCATCTTGAGTGATGAGGCCCATTTCCACCTCGGTGGCTTCGTCAACAAGCAAAATTGTCGCATCTGGGGCTCGGAAAACCCAAGAGTTATTGTTTAAAAGCCTCTCTATCCTCAACGTGTGACTGTTTGGTGCGGTTTATGGTCCGGCGGAGTCATTGGACCTTACTTTTTCAAAAAATGAGGCTGGAGCAACAGTTACGGTAAATGGATCGCTATCGAGAGATGATTAATGATTTTTTTATGGCCGGAATTGGATGGTATTGATCTGGACAGGGTTTATTTTCAACAAGACGGCGCTACGTGCCACACAAGCAACGAAACCATTGATCTTTTACGATTGAATATCAAAATAACACCTCTTATTGGAAAACCCTGTATTAAGCGCTCCTGAGGTGATGTCTCACAAAAGCGGCGCTATACAAATTATCCAAGAAATAAATAAATATACAAGAAGTTTTTAGTTTTGAATTTGTAATCTTTTTAACATGAACATGACTCCTACAAACCACCGCAAAATATACGCAGCAGCGGCGACCACGAAATTTCGCATTTGTGTTGGCAATGAAATTCAACTCACTTCAGCTTGTGATTGGTCCTTGAAGGCCATGTGGCAGTGGGTGCAGGCCAGCAAGCGCGCCGCGATGGGCTCAGATTGGTGCGTCAGAAGGTGCATCCTCAGGCGGGACCGCCTGTTCAGATATTTCAGGCAAATGTGGCACTGGAAGGGTTTGACCTGGAAAGAAAAATATTGATTATTTTACGCTCTTTCATGGACTACTGCAGTGTTTCCCAAACTTATTTGGGTCACCGCCCACTTTAAAGCACACTTTTCTTCAACTCCCCCTCTCCCCAATTAAATGAATGGGGTGAATAACGGGTTTGAAACATGCTGTATGCAAGCAATTCATGTGTGAGTAGGTATTGTGTTCGTATCAACTCTGGCTGTGATACCTATACAAAAGTTTGCAGTACCTACCAACTTTTCCTTTAACCTTTATGTTTCTGAAGGTAAAAATCACGTATCACCCGAAGGGGGGTCAAAAGGGTCCCCCATAAACAGGGTATCCAAAAAAATGTATACACACTTTAATACCTCATTCTTTCTAATTCATTTTTTCTTTCAAAGTACAGCCCATTAAAAATAATGTCTGATATTAGGATAGGCTTTGTGATCGTGAACAGATGGATTAGGCGAGGAGGTGCCATCGAATGGCCCCTGCGCTCACCACTTCTCACCTCACGCCACTGGAAGGCGGAAATTGATAGAGAATGCAACAAAACATCCAAGTAAATCATTTGCCTCGTTTGCAATTCCATTGCTTCGCATTATCAGCAATGTTTGGATAAAAATAGGCATCAATTTGAACGTTTGTCCTGACTAAAAGAATTCTACATCTGTCTTCTTTAATTTGTATTTTATTTTTTCTGTAATACATCTAAATTAATACTGTCCTTACAATTGCGCAGTGTATACACTTTTTTGGGACAGCCTGTATTGAGGAGCGTTCGTGTTTCTTAACCCATTGGCCTCAAACGACGCCGTCCCGGCGTGTGTACAGCGATGTGTCTTAAAACCAAATGACGCCGTCCAAATGACGGCGGGTCTGATGTATGTAGGATTAAAAACAAAAAAGGGATACATGAGTGACAACTGTGTTTAAAATTTCAAATGCCAATCGCTCTGTAGATAATTAAGCATTCGTTTCATAGTATTGGCAGGATTCTGTTGGTAAAGTTTTTTCCTGATATTTACGATTGGAATTTTGTTAGATTTCGGCAAAATGGCGGGTATTTCGGAAATAGACAAGCTTGTCCGTAAAACGCGTGGTGGGCGGCTAGCATCACCCCAAATTGAGAGTTTATTATATGAATCTGACGATGATAACTTAGTGACCATATAGATTCCTCAGATCCGCAGTTTGAGGACAAAGAATCCACTTAGGAGGCAGTGGAAGTTTTGGACGTTTCAACGAGTAAAGTAGGCCCGTCGGCTTCCATACCTCCAGCAAAACGTCGCAAAACTACTAATCCTGATGAATGGACGCGGAAATCGTCTCCAAACATCAGCCGGATTCCATTTACCGGCAATCCAGGAGTACAAAAAAGTACGTTGCAGGATTTGGAAGAGGACAAGACGGAGTTGGCATTTTGGGCATCCATTGTTGTTGAAACAAATTTAGCATCATGTTTAGAGTTGCATACTTTTAAGTATATATTTATGTAAAAAATATATATTATGGTAATAAGTACGATTAATGTACAACTTTTCTTAATCCAATTATAAAAAAATGAAAAAAAAAAATTGGTTTTTATTATAAAGTTATTTTTATATCCTCGTTTAATCATATTGTTTTTTTTAAACACTTAATTTATTTTTTACATACCTTAATTCAATGAACAAGTATATTTAAAAAAAATGTTACGTTTACATGTTTAATTTAAAAGTTATATTAGATTTAGTACACCACTGCAGATTTAAAACTTTTGGTACAAAATTAATTCAGATGTGAAGGACAATTTTTTAGCTAAACAATTCGGAGGCCAATGGGTTAATACTATTTAAACAGTCACCTTCGCCCAGCAATCAATCATTAAGTAATGCAAAATGGTAAGAGATAGTATAAAACGGAGCATAACTCAAAACACATATTTTTGTAGCCCTTTCCAGTAAAATGTACTTGTTACATCCGCACCCGCAGCTTGTTTGCGGCGAGGATTTTCTAAAATAAGTAATTTTGTCCCAATTGGATATAGATATTATTAATATCTTAAAAATAGTAACAGAGAAATTTATTTTTTAACCTCTTGTGTATAAAGATATTATCAATAAATCATTTTTCTGAATATAACTAGCTATTCTGGGGAGACCACTTATGGCAGATTAGATACTATTTTTATAAATATAAAGCTGAAAGCTGGCATGTCTTGTTGTGGATCCGTCTGTCTGTGCACATAGAGAAACAATAGCGTGTGTTGCTTTTAAGTTCAACAGATGGTGCTGTTTAAAAAAAAAGTATGTTTGTCCAACAGGGGGCACTGTTTTTCAAAAATAGTATGTTTTTACTTATCACTAATAATATAGGTATATAACACACATATTCAAATGCAAAGTTGTGTCAACATTTCAAAGCAACCGGTGAAGATCTTTCGGTCGATTTAAGATTTTGAATAAACGAACATTTAGATTTTTATTTATATAGATAAACACATTATCTATTGTTATTGTTACCCAGAATCCGATCACATTTATAGGCGCGAACATGTACTTTTCAGACTCTCAGCAACAAAATTATTACTATATTTGGTTGTGAAATTAAAGGATGACATTGTCATTTGCGCAAATATCACGCAAGGACCGAATGATGATGATCACATGGCGTACACCCTCCCCAGTGACAGCGGAAAGAGGCAAGAGAAAAACAAGGCACAGCCCAACAGTCTGGAACACGCACTCTTGAGCAACAGCCGATAGCGCCATAACATATTGTTAATGCCCGTGGGGCATTATTCCCGCCGAGTATGTTCACATGCGAGTAGTATGAAGTCAACATTACTGGGTTCAACTCCCGCAGGCCGACAGCCCTCTTGACGATCAGCAATTTTCCGAGGAAGCTACTCCCTCGTCTCCTGAGGATCAGCAATTCACAAAGGATGCTACTCCCTTATTTCCAGGAGGCTGGCACCAGCCGCCTCCTCTATTCTAAAACCTATTCTTGATGAGCCTAAATTCATTATTATCTAATGTTGTTCTGGAGTATAAACCCTTACAAATCTTGTACATTATGTTTCAATAAACCAATTATTGTAATAACTAAATTGTAATGATTGAAGTACCTTACATCCTGACTATCTGTACAAGAATGGTTCTTACCCACGACCCTGGTCCAGTTATGCTATCCTGCGAGACTGATCGACGAAAGGTAAGTGAGGGGACGTACCAGGGAAGGAACCCTACCTGGCAAATGCCCATTTCCTGCATTAGTAGGGATTAGTGGTGTTGAGAAATATAATACTGGTGAGACGGTACAATTTACAAAATCGTCATTGTGCAAAAAACAAGTAAGTTTCAATGAAATTACTATCAGCTGCACACGACGAAAATTTTGTGTCAGCGATCAAGAAGTTAATGCAGATTGATTACCGAATAGTTATTCTAGAATTGCCTAAATTATGGAGTATGTGATGTAAAAAACAATATAGATATTGCACAAAACTCTACTCTGGAGGACGACATGAGGACAAGGAGAAGTTTGGCAGAACAGGATAGTCACCATTATTCTTTGAAGGTAAAAAAAAAATTGGGATTACCTTGAGATGAGTGACTCTATGTTCCATCAGCGTTTGTCTGTCGAGGAACATCTTCCCGCACTCCTCACACTTGTGGCTCCTCTCTCCAGCGTGGCAGCGCAAGTGGGTAGTAAGAGAGGCTCTGCAATGACAATATGTACATAATAATTACATACTATGATTCAATATATCACATCTAATTTATCCATATAGTGCTCCATCAAAGTTGAGTCAGAGCCTCTCAGAAGCTGGGCGTACAGTACAGGGCACGCAGATACTTTAATAGTACACAACTGCTGACCCTGTACAAATCCCAAGTGCGCCCCACTGTTGAATTTGGCAGCCACCTCTGGTCTGGAGCCCCAAAACACATGAAAAAACCCTCGACTCTGTGCAGAAACGGGCGGTCTGTTTGATAGATTCCCCTCTCTTAACAAACGGGTTGCAACCTTTAGAGCACAGGCATCAGGTGGATAGAAGATGCTTCGAGGAATTAGAGTCAATGATCCCTTCGACACCGGTGCATAGTCGGGAAACACGCCCAAAATACATGGTTTACATTTGTCATACGAGAATGGGTAGCTTCTACGACTTGTTCTTGAGTTTAACAGCTCGGCTGTGGTACGATTTTTCGGCCTCTGAATTTCATCCCTCCTACAACACTCTTTCCTCTCCTTAAAAAGCCCCACACAGCATCCCCAAAGATGACATGGGCCCCGAGGGAAGTTATTTTCCTCAGGGCCTATTGTGTGGATTTGATGAGAAAGCATCTCATCATCATCATTAGAGTGCTACATCCAAGGGTGGAATATGACCAGTGGCGGCTGGTGGTCAAAATATGTAGGTGTTCGCCATGTCAGACAATAAACTAAATATTATGTACCTACATACCTATTTATAAAGAAGTTCTCTTAAGATTGCCTGAAAAAGAGTAGATGTTAAATTGGAGTCACAATATCGACAACCGTACCGTTTAACATGCCATTAAATCCGTTCCTTCCGATGTGGTGGTAAAAGTCCTAATGCTGAGCGTGTTAAGGTAAATTTTGCAAAGCAATGTATGTACCTATGCTTTTGAATGTTCACATAATATGCAAACATTCTCGTAAAACGTAAGCGAAATATAAAATGAAATGCTGCTCTGAATATAGCTACAAGTCGCTCTGCATTTGTTACACACGCATATACAGATACCTATTGCAATGCGTTATATAATAACAGGATCGAGTTTCGTATTTTGATGAGGCATGTCGGATTTCGTAGGTTCTTCGGCGCTTGGGAATTTTAAGATTGGCCGAAATTCAGCGAGTGCGTAGCTCCACCGCTCCTTAGAGCTAGACGCCACTGGATATGATCTGCTACATAAATGTTTTCCACTGGCCATGGCCTTTAGTCATTCGTCCCAGTACTCAGGCTTTCCCGTACTAATCCAATCTTCTTCCACAAATCAGTTCATCTCTTCCTCTGTCTGCTTCCGGGTCGTTTTTACTGGAACACTCACTTCGTTGTGATGTTAGGTGTCATAATATTGGCTGGCATTTTCCTCAATGAGCAAATTAGGAATACCTTTAAGTATACCCGTAAGGCTAACATGATGCGTCTAATACGACATGATAATCTAATACATATATAAATTTGGTGTACATAATAATATTATTTATTTATTTATTTATTTATTTTTTCATGTTCTCCATGAAACGGTTATACACCAATATATCATGGAGAAGATTACAAATTAAAAGGTTTACACAGGCAGTTTTACTATTTTGTCACATGCGTTATAAGATAGTTACTGAATTGTCTGTAGGTGACATTGAAAATGTCGATGGCTAATGCAGAATCGTTAAGCAGTTGAGTCGCTCTGTGTATTGGCGCGTTCTGATAGGCAGAAGTCCTCGCTTTCGGAGCATATAAGAGTGCATGGGATCTCCCTCGAGTATAATTGTTAGGGACATAAAAGTTAACCTCTTTCAACATAGGCGGATTATGTATTGTACCAGAGATTAACTTAAAAAAGTGTTTGCCTAAAAATATTTTTCTGCGGGCTTCTAATGTATTGAAATCGAGCATTCCTGTTAAGAACAAGGATGGATACAGGAATGGATAGTATGTATATTCCCTCATATACAGGTAACGCATAAACCTTTTTTGTACTTTTTCTATTTCTAAGATATGGTTTTGTTCAGAAGGGGCCCAAATAATGGAGCTGTATTCCAGGATGCTGCGGACAAGTGCTTTATATGTTCTTCGTATTGCAATTCCATTAGTAAATGATCTCGCATTATGAAGAACAAATCCAAGCATTTTGTTGGCGCGGGAGACAATGTCATATATGTGGGATTTGAAAGAGAGATTTGCTTCGAAGATCACCCATTATGCACGTTTCACCCAAATGTGGGTAAAAAGGAGAATTTCAATGACGTTTGCGTAAATATTCTACAGTTAGAGTGCAGTAGCGCTGCTTTCACCATTGTCAGAAAATGGACAACCCTTCACTCTGTTAGTATAATGGACGACCACATTAACTTTAATCCAATCCAAACCATCCATAACCCCGAGCAATGCCTGGTCTACAACAGCTGGTCTATTATTTATCAGGAGAACATAACATATTCTATATATATCAGAGCACACTGACTTGAGTAAAAACTCCCTGGTGCAGCCCTCGACGGTGCACGGATGTCGCCGGACTCGAGGGTGCGCAAAATGGATGTGATCGTACAGCTCCGCCTCAGTAGGGAAGGACAGTGCCGGGCAGGCGGAGCACCGCAGGATCTTAGCAGAGGAGTCACAGTGGAGGTGACGCCTGGAGGACAACATAAAACACGCTTTATATGGGTGGAAAAATCAGATAAAAAAATTGATTTCTGTGATATTTGGCAAGGTTACTGTTTAGAGTTTTGGAGGGATTGTTTTACTAAAAGCATGTCAAACTTAGAAACTTTTATAGGCCAAAATAACAACGTCTAAGTTTATTGACTTCTAATGTGGACATCATAGTAACCTGAAAATCTATTATGATAATATTTTGGCCGTAAAAATCTCAAATCATATCTCACTTAGGTATTAGGTTAATTATTTTACAATTTTTGCATGTTGAAGATCTTTACAGCCATCCAAGTGCTGTGCCCTATGCCTTCATGTGAGTGGAATCAGATGGAGCCAAGTCCGGGGTGTACGGGGGACGGGGGGAAGATTTCCATATGTTCATTCACATGAAGAAGTAGCTTGGGGCCCAGCATTTCGATGACGATGAATATCTTCAAGATGATGCTATGACAGGTTGGCTACATTCATTGGTGGCCGAAATGTATGCAAGGATTTGCAAATTAGTGAAACGATATGACAAGCACTTGAATTTAAATGGCAACTATGTTGAAAAACAGTTGAAAGCTGTAGTTTTAAGAAAACCCACTTACTTGCAAATGAATCTACAGATATATTATCTTGATGAGGAGTATTTGCTGGTACATGAATCACAAAACACATCGTTTTTAAAACTGGCACCAAGAGTAAGCATGTAGAACTTCAGCTCCCGGAACAAAAATAAATAATTTGCTTACATATGAAACTGCAGGCGTATCTTAGTATGGAAAGTCTGCTGGCACGTGGGGCAGGCGTATTGGCCTCCTTGTAAAGAATCAGCAGAGTCCTCGGGCTTCTTTCTAATCCTCTGCTGTCGATTGTTGCAGGCATGACGGGCTAAACGGGAAGGGGAACCGTAGCGTTTTCTGTAGAACAGATGAATAAGAAATGTTATAAAAGTTACAGAACCTAAACTAATATTCTTATATGTATAGCTAACTAACCAACTATTCATGCATTATTTCCAGAACAAAAGTTAAAGAGGAAAAAGGAGAACCAAAGCTAATTTTCTTACCTAGTTAACTACCTGTACCATTCATGCATTCTTTCTGGATTTCTACATTTATAACATGGTCAAACATATTAAACATTAAACATATGCTCCCAAATTACATACAATTTGGGAGCAATTTTAGGATGTAAATTTGTATTTTTGAAGAAGTTTTGGATAGTGAATTATCAAAATCCTCTCGATCTGTCGGCAATACATGGTATATAAAACAAAGTGTACATCCATTAGTATAAACTACAAGACATAATTCACCAATAGTTCACAAATCAAAGAAACCAAATTAGCAGACTGAGACTGCGATGGGATGAATGATATGGAAAGAATGTCAGATGATAGGACACATAAAATTATGACCAAATAGGTGTAGGAGTAAAAGCGACTGTAATGGAAGAATACTGGAGCAGGATGGGAAGGCTTGAGGACTGGAGGTGAATGACGAGGGACTACTTACTTGCACACATCGCACTGAAACATTCGAGGAGAGACAAATGTTCCATCCAGTTCTTCAACCGTTCCGATAATGGGCTGCGTATCCTCATCAACATCTCCATACTCAGCCTGGACTATCCACAATCCACCTTCAGAGTCAGAATCATCATCCTAGAATTAGAGTTTAAGATTTTTAGTGATGTTTTGAACCTTTCAAGAAGGGGGAAAATAAAATGCTCAATAAACGTACCTTCTGATAGTTGAATTCAGGGCGTGATTGTGTTTCGTTAGGCTGATCTGGAATAATAAAAATTTGAGGACTTTTAATAAAAACAGAACGCTATAGACTTAAAAGGGAAGATAGGTGACAAAAGCGTGGTTTCACTGAACTAGGTCCAGTGGACAAACTTGTGATTTACTGCGTATCGCACATTAGTTCGTCGGTCAGTAAAGCTGTTACCAGCTGCCACAAAAAAGTCGCTCTAGTTATAGTGATTTGTTTTTGGGGTATTATGCTGTGTTAGGGTCGCTCTTAAGTCGCTCTATGGTCTTTTTTGTATAAAAATGCCTTCCTATGCTTTTGAGATATGCTAAAATCATTCTTGAGTAAAAACAAAATGTGACTTTCTTTCCATTTGCATGTACACAAAAATTGCTTCTTATTTCAATAAATACAATAATTATTCACAATGCTTTTTGCTACTCGAAATCATTAAATGTCAAATGAAATAAAGTGAGACAGCGAATGCAGAAACACATAAGTGAATGAAGGAAAACCTAGTGACAGTACATAGGTCGTATTTTACTACTTTGCTCGCTCGTTTGTTTATCGAAAAGTAGGGTAAAAGTGGCCCACTGACGGGCGAGCATGTCCGTAGCGAGCAGTCTGAGCATGACGTCAAGCGATTTATCCGGCGGACATACATACAAAAATGCCAGTCGTTCGTCTGTGACATGCTTGCCCATCAATGGGCCGTTTAAGCTCTCAACTGTTTTTATGTGAAGAACACATAAAAACGAGGGACGTTCATAATAATATAGCTGCTTCACCCGTACACATATTCTTTGAATGGCTCTCTCTAATGCGTTCCGTTCCATTTAGCTATGAATGACGTTATTTGTAGCCATTTGATTAATTCACGCATATTCGTTGTGGGTATTCTTTTCTTATGTGTTTCGTTATTCGATTTCAATCTATATACAGGAACGTGCAATAATTTTTTTTCGATTAGTATGAACATAACACGTCTTTGTATTTATGTCAATGGTTATGGATAATAAATTGTACAGTGAGTCAGTGATACAGCTGGGAACAAATCATTCTAGTTTCTTTTTTATATTAAAAAAAACCAATGTGAAACAGAATGTTTCACTTAACAAAAATAAAAATAAATTGTCAGAATAACCCAATGAGTCCCAACTGCTCCCAGTGAGACTATGGCATCCCAATTAGGGTATGTTTTGAGGCTGAAGGTAGTGGGGAAGGGAAGTAAGGGAAAGAGGAAGGTTGGGAAGGACATGGCTATTCAGATCTGATCACCAAACATGGTCAAAGCCATTTAAAGTAACGTTTCGATTCCGAATTGTGGTCTTGGTCATTTGAGAGAATCTATCCTTAGAATAAATAATATTAAAAAAATCTTAAAACAGAATTCCACCGCATCACAGCATAACTATCTAACCCCACCTTCTTTCCTGGAAACGGTGAGGAAGACCCCGGTGCCTTCGTCCAGCCACACCTGCTCCCCGGTCTGCTGGTCCCCTGCCCCCGCCCCCGCCTGGGCACTCAGCACCCTCTGCAGCAGCTCCAGATCCTCGCGGTTGTCTCCGTGGTTGGAGTGCATGTGCTCCTCCAACTCTCTGTAAGAGGTGTATCCTATGGAAAGGAAATGTGTGAAATTTTGAAGGAAAGTGAAATAATAACACACCAAAAATGAATTAAGAAAATGGACGTACAAGAATGAATTCAATCCAAGAAATAGTTAAGTAATGCCAATTTCCTGTCCATTATCAAACTGGCATGTTCAGGAGTAAATCATAACCTCACATTCGAATAAACTATATTTGTTCTAAAATCGTTTTTGCCATAGAAATGAAAAAAAAATTGTTTCATTTTGGACATTCTATACTTTCTTAATGTATTTGTTAAATATGCACCATTACACCTAACGCGTTGTTTCATAAAGACAAGGTTTAAAAAATTACAGAATTATAAATATTTGAAAACTTTATTAAAAAAGTACTTTCTTTAAACTAAAAAAAACATATCTGAATACTCCACTGCGAAGCATAAATACTCAAGCAGAGTAATAAGCCATAAAATACTGGTTATTCCCAGTTCGAATACATCTTTTGGACAGAGAAATATTAAATTCCATGCTATGAAATTATACAATGCTCTATCAAATCAAACAAAAAATAATGGAAATGAATATATTTGAAACTAAAGTAAAAACATGGCTGAGAGAGAAATTGATATTCAACTTACAAAACATTATGAAGATGATGTAAAGACAAGTTGAAACTAAATACAAAAGTTAAAAAAAACTACAGGCCGCCTCAGAACAGGAAACGTATAGTTATATTATACTTTATACCTACCTACATCATGTAAAAACTTTGCAATTGAAACTAATTAAAAAAATATATATTTTGCTAAATATAAATTTGCCAAAAACCTTGGCATTAAGCTCTACCCCTGATAAAACAAGTGGACCCAAATGTAGAGAAATGGAAAAGAATGTTACAGATAGTGGTTAAAAATAGTTATTTGTACAACATTCCACAGGAATTCTTCAAGGGAAAGAAAATAACTTACCGAATTCACACAATACACAAGGGAATATCTTTTGATCTGCTGTAGTAAGGATATGTTCCAAACTATGGAGTAACGGAAGCTGGTTTGATTCCAGGCCGCATAACCTACAAAACAATTATGACACATTAAAGATGGTGCAGTCGTTTTATTAAATGCCTGTGTTGAACTCGAATGAAACGATCGGCAAATAAAATTATCACAGGGCTAAAAGTTTGGGGAACTACAAAGAAACATTTTTCTCACCTGCAAGAATAGAGAGATCCTTCTTCTTTGACTATGACTTCAACGTTTTCTCTTTTAACAAGTTCAGGGATCCCTTTAAAAGATTGCTTGATGTTCTGATCAATGACAATATCAAAGTTTCCATCTTCCTTCTGCACAATAAAAGGCTCCTTTTCTTCCATCAGGTCTTCGTCTCTTTTCCGGACCAATTCATTTAAATACTTTGGAATCGTCATTGCTTCCTTTGCATTTCTGTTTGCAAGAACTCTTTTATAAATCATTTGTATATTGTTTTTGATAACCAGGTAGTCGTTTTCTCCTAAGGCTTTTGGCATTTGGTCATATTTGGTATAGTCTCTATTCAAGCAAGCGGAACAGATGATTTTTGGAGGTTCTGTTGATTTTTTGGACTTTTGAATTTTACGCATGTCTTTCTGGTCACTAGCGTCGAAAATATATGTCAGAAACGCACTGGACGGGAAGAACACACAGCAAAAATGACATTTGTTTGAGTTCTTATTGTTTTTCTTAGCCAGATGTTTATCTTTTGATGGCATTCCTTGCAAACCGATATCTCCATTTACAGCTGGATGATTTGAATGACCAAGTTTTACAACTACGCATTCTTTGGATTCGGTGACATTGTAATGCGATATCTCATCGTTAACAATCTCAAACATGTTATGTGTTTGCATTGCAGATACGATGGCGGTCTCTGTGTTTTGCCTTATACCATTATCAACTATATCATCATAACATTCGCTTTTAGAAATTTGCTGAATATTTGATTCTTGGAATTCTGTAGAATCTGGACAATATGCAAAAATTTCATTGCAGTCATCATTGACATACAATGCTTGTCCATCACTCACTACGTAGACGATTTCTTCTACATTTTGGTTTGGGACATGTTCTTCATCTGGTAGTAACAGCTGTTGCGACTGCATTGTGAAATTGTGCATGCCGGCAGGGTTCTGTATTTCTGAATTTACAATAAGTTGAGAGTGCAGAATGAATTGGTGGATATTGTCACTTAAGGAGACATCCTCGCCCCCTGTGATGGTGGATATGTCAACATCTTTACCGAGAACAGATCTGTAGATAAAAATATTGTTAGAAATACGAAGTACAACTCATTAACCTTTAATGACCAGTCATGTTTGTTGGTCTAATGACAATGAAAACAATGTTGGTCATTATAGGTCATACCAAATACCATATAATATTGATAAAACGCCCACCACCAGTAAAATACTGGCAGGATCACAAACGCTGGCCGCTAGAGGCGCTAGCTTAGCATGTGGACGTTGACATTCCTTTCAATGGCGGCAAATTGAATGTATGTAGTTCTTTTTTTTTTTTTTTATATATTAACTCCACAC
The DNA here is from genome assembly GCA_026573805.1 of Hesperophylax magnus. Taxonomy (NCBI): domain Eukaryota; kingdom Metazoa; phylum Arthropoda; class Insecta; order Trichoptera; family Limnephilidae; genus Hesperophylax; species Hesperophylax magnus. Next base: position 527,893 of record JAIUSX010000184.1, on the reverse strand, counting down.
AGGAGGCCCTGAAGAAAATAATTTCCCTCAGGGCCTATGTCATCTTTGGGGATGCTGCGTGGAGGGTCTTTTTGTGGAGAGGAAGGAGTGAACATGGGTCTTGAAGAGTCCCATGTTGTAGGAGGGAGGAAACACAGAGGCCGGCAGTTCGTTCCACAGCCGAGCTGTTGAACTTAAGAACGAATCGTAGAAGCGACCCGTTCTCATGTGACAAATGTCAACTGTGTACAAATGTTGGGCGCGCGTTCTTGGTGGCAATGTCACGTAAATGTCCTACAAAGTAGGTTCTGTGTGTTGCAGTTTACAGATGTAATAATTATAAACAACAATAAGACTATTACGTCATTTCTCAGGATGCCACAAACTTTTGATAAGTTAATTGGTGGTTATAATTAATTTAATTAATTATAGTTAAATTAATAATATACGTTCTTTAAATTCATTACATATTTTCACCGATACAATATTGTATTTTTGTGTAAAACTATATATTCATATTCTGTACTTGCATGCGCAAACAAACAATTCATCTTAATTATTTTAAAGCATAACATGAAAGAAAACCAAGCCGCACAACTCGCCCCATTAGGAGGCGCTAGTGTAGCACACTAGCATCAGAATGTTTGAGGATTTTTCGAAGTTGGAGGTATTATTATTATATTAGGGAGTAGGTATTTGGTTTTACCATTTTAACTTTGTTGCCTTTTCTATTCATAGGATTTATTTGACAGGTTGGTCTCACTTTGGTTGGTTATGAAAATAAAATTCTTTGCTGTAGCAGATCTCTTTATATAACTGCTAAACTAACTCTTTTACCTGCTAAGTAAATATGGTCGTGTCACTGAGAGCTCAGTTCTTTCTGATACATGCTTTGTTCATGAGAAAGAGGGAGGTAACAACAGATCCATCAGCTGTATCAATATATGTAGTAACATTTACAATGATCATGAAACTGAGAGTTGGGGAAAGCAAAGCCAGAGGCTGTGCGGGGAGAAACGGGGCCCGCAAAATGGATGGAGGCTGCTGAAGTAGCCCAGGTCAGGTACGTCTGGAGGTGCCGTATCGAAACAATAGGTATCCGAATAGGACAAGGGGAAGGAGAATACAAAATGGTAAAGTTACCTTAACCTTCTTACTTCTTAAGATTCTGCGGAGAAATGTTCCACAATGAAGTGCGCTGTAACCGTTACCTTACTACGGCGAACTTAATTTTCTTCACAGCGTCTTACAGCACTCGGTTTATGTCGATTGCTTACCGACACGTAGAACGGGCTGAGTTAACAAATTACTGCAGTAAAATTGCATTATTCCGATGCATGCTTAGTAAGAAACCTTTTTTTTTATAACATTTGATTTCAGATCAAACTAACATTACTATGGAAATGAAAAAATATGCACACAAAATAGGTGATTAGGTTCTTACTTTGGGTTATTTTAATTAAAAATTATTGCATATTTCCTAACCTTAAAACTTAACCTACAAATCTACTAAACCTACTACTTAACCGACAAATGTCGGATCAAAAATATGGTGATTGAATCTCTCAATAATACATATGAAATTTTGAACTTTGAAAAAAAACGAACTTTAATGCATCTTTTACCATCTCCCCCTAAATAAATAGTCATATCTTGTAGTAATGAAGCTGAAACAAAGTGTTATTTTTTTTAATTGCTTACTAAGAGTGCAGCTGAATTCTGCAATTATACCTAAGAAACAACTATTTATTGCGGAGGACATGGTAAAATGTGCATTAAATTATAATCAAATGATAATCCAGGGGAGGAATAGTGGAAAATGATAAAGGAAGCTACAATCAGAAGGGACCAGTGCATTACAGATAGGCACTGTCGTGAAATTAAATTGAAAATAAATTTACTAACAAAATGTGTTATGTTTATAAAATTAGAAAAATGGTAGAACCTGCAGACAAACTGCCTTGTGGCAGCACAGCATGACTACTTTTTTATTATTATTAACATTCTAGTAATATCAATGTTTTATAACAAAAATAATAAATAAATAAAATAAAAAGTTTTACGATTGTTGTTGTAAACTTTTCTTAATTTTTCTTTTCCCTCCATCTCGAAACCATGTTTACAGCATTATTTTTTTTAACCTTCCAGCGGGCGCGTTGAGAAAATTTCCTTGAGCGGGCGTCATAAATTTTACGTCATAGAATTTTCTCCATGTAAGTGGTGTTTTCTTTATATAAATGTTAGGTAATTTCTTTAAGGTTATGAAAAATGATAATAAACAGTACCTAAAAAAAATTTTGACTTTCTTAAAAAAAAACGAAGCAACACTGTAAACATGTTAATATTTCAAAACAAAATATTTTATCGACCTATTTAGTCAGAATCAATATTCTCAACCATACAATTGTTACAAACCACCTCAACTGAAAAATGGTTCTTGCATGTAAAGGACTGGCAACGGCAACATTTCATAGATGCTGAGGATCTTTTCTTATCCAGTGTACATAACCGACAAACACCGCGTTTTGGAAGGCTTTTGTTTTCTTCTTCTGTTATCGGTTCAACTTCCCGACCGTAATTCACTTTGAGAAAAGCAGTTTTATCTTGCGGTAAATGTTTGACATTTGATTTGATTAGACCATAGCATAGCTCAAAGCTCGATGCTTACGACTAAGTGGTAAGAGTGGGGGAAGCGATAAGGCATGTCTGTCGTAAATTTTACGACAGTGCACCCGCTGGAAGGTTAATGATAAACTAATGTTTATAAGACAAGGTTTTTTTATGCATAGCACAAAGGATAATAAATTAGTATAAGCAATAATAATAATACCTATGTACCCATATAACTTCTCCGCTTCTACTATTTTGTTTTGTTGAATCTTTTAAATTCAATTATATGCGTGAGGATTTATTTTTGCCATTATGTTTACATTCTTCTTTATTGTACTAATTTTTAAGTGTTTACTCTGATACAAAATGCTTGTATTTTTTTTTTTAAGAAAAGCCCACTAGGGCGTGTAATAAATAAATAAATAAAAATAATTAGTCGCCTGTAATATCAATACAAATTGAAAATATCTCCCTAGTAAAAATAAATACCGCCGACGGGAATTGAACCCGCGCCTTCTGATGTCCGGCCCGACGCTCTGGACCAATGAGTCAAAATATTTCACCAACAAATGTAGATATAATATGTCTCGACGCCATCTAGCGGGAAATTTAGCACTAACAAAGCCTTTCCTACAAAAATAAAGTTGGTTGTTTACAGGTGGAAAAACAAATATAATAAGCAGTAATTGTTGATTGAAGTACTAGTACATATTGAATTATTAGGCGGGTTGGAAATAAGCCGACGTGGCTTATTGCTAAGACTGTTTACAGCACTATAAACTAATTTCAATGATCTGATTCGCCCACTTTCTCTGCTACATGTGATCACCTCTACTATCAGTAAATTGCTCGGTCGAGTAACAAAGCGAGTGACACGGCCGAGCACTCGGCAGGTGTAATTTGGCCTTAAAGAAACTTTACCGAGAAGGGACAAAACTGGTCTTACCTGGCATTTTCCAAGAATGTATGGAAATCATCGTTCGGTTCCACAGGAATGAGGGTATCCTCACCCAGGTTATTTTGGAGGCACAGGATTATTGAAGATGAAGAAGTCATGATGAACCACCATGAAACACCTGTCGTACAACGTTTATTGTACAAAACTGATGGTGATTATTTGTCTGTAACAAAAGTACACCATTAGGCATAGATGAATTAATAGAGCAAGATATGTTACCGAGTCCAGTGAACATACTTTAGCGGGCCGTTCATATAGCTGTTTCATTTGTACACATTCTTCGAATGGCCTTCCTTATCACAAGCGGTGTAACATTTTTTGTTCAGTTAGTATGAATATAATGTCTTGTATTTTTATAAATGCCGTTAGGTATTATTTAAATTTTTTTAAATGTGAATACCGCACAAGGGTCCTAGCTGCCCGGAGCCAATGGGACTATGTCAACATATGGTATGTTGTGAGACTGAAGATACTGGGGAGGGGAAGAAGGCGGGACAGCCCCAGTCTATTGAGATCTGGTCTCCAAACACGGGCAAAGTTAGTGAGCGGTATTAAAAAAAAAAAAAAATATAGAAATAGGCCTTTCAATAGGGCGATACTGAGAGTATATTTCTCTCTACTTTTATAGTATTAGTATTTATACCACTCCGGACACTAAACTCGGCGTAGAATTAACGAAAAACGAAATATGTAGATATTATTTGAGATTATCACAGCCAAAAGTATTATAAAAAACCTCACAATACTACTAAATAATATTGAAATCATCGTTTTTATTGTCCACCCGTCAATTTGTGTATTCTGCAACTTTACCAATTTTTTTACTACATAGATAATTTTGTTGATTTCTTTCATTTTGTGCAAACTTCAAGTACAGAGAAAATATTTTTCATTGCCAGAAAAATACATAGGTAGGTAGATGGGAAAATATTGACAGATCATTTTATTCCAAACAGAAATTATATTTTACAAAATATTAGTATTTCATAAAAGTATCATGGCAAAAACAAACATATAATATACTATAGAATATATAATATACTACAACATCATAAACATGTACCTATACACATGTTTTCAAATTTCGGAAACGAAATGAAAATTTTGTTAGCGGCCTGTTATAGACCATCGCCTGTCATGGCTGACATTAGACGGCCTGTGCATTCAACATTATTATGGCGGCAGACATTGAGCGCGAAAACATCGCACTCACAATTCAACTAACTCAATTATTGGACATGATACTTACCCCGTTAGTAGGCTACATTGTTTTATTTAGACACTGCCAATAATTACATGACCAGGAAGCCGTAAGTCGTAAAACAATAATATAGCGAAAAATTGTGATCATTTTGAAAATGAATCAAGTACAGTGCTTAGATTTCCTCAGGAGTAATCAACCAATTTGACAAAAATGTGAAATAGAAAAAGTACTAAACGACGAATAGAAAAATAATTGATAACATCTTTAGTATTTTTTATGGATTTAAAATAAAGATTTTATTCTAAACGATGTAAATAATTCATATTTTTTGTTTGTACGAATACTTAAAATGACTCTGTGCCTATTACTTAACTGGTAAATAGACGTGATTAATTTGACGTTGATACTGTGTTTCACTTTTTTGCGTACAAAGAGGGAGATGCATTCATAAAACGTACGCGTGCTCTTGTTTTGTACATGAGAAACGTCATATTATTTTGACGCTTGCGCATTGTAAACAATGTAAACACAAACACTGTCTTTTGGCCGTCGCAGCCGGTGAAATGTTTGGGTGTATTTATAAACAAACAAGCAAAAATGATTCCCGTGACATATTATTATTGGTAATTATTTAAATGTCTTCGAATTCTAACTGCTAATCGAATCAATCGAGATGGTTGACCTGGGTAGTGCAAGGGACGACGGTCTTTTCGAGCACGCATTTTCCAACTCCGTCTTCATCGTTCCGGGGATCATCGTATTGGGACTTTCAGGTGATTATTTCAATTAGCACCAATTAAATTATTCTTTGAATCCCCCTTTCCACTTGAACGTTTACGGGTTCAGACGTATTATGTTCTACAATGGGTTTTTTTCGATGTTATTTGCTGCAATATGTTTCGTTGTTTTCTAACATAAGGATGACCTATCTGTTAATTGCACTAACTAACCATCACGCCGTTTCGGAGAGGTATGCAGAGAGGATGAACCGCGACTCGACTCTGTCTTGGCACACACTCCTTGCTTCGGTAATTATTCACCTAACCACCGCACTTTTAAGCATAGATTATGGAAAGTACACTTCATTCAACAATTTCTACAAGAAACTACTATTTATATGCTCAAAATAGATTCTAAGAACCGGTTGTTTCGGAGAATTTGAACAATTCTTCAAATTTCAAAGTTAATTATCAGGTTCTGTGAAAGATTTTTTCAAGTTCTGTTTTTATTTCAGTTCTCTCAAGCAACTACCCTATGCTGATATAATAACAGAACTTGAATAGGACTTTCACAGAACCCGGAAATCAACTTTGAAATTTGATGAATTGTTCAAATCCTCCGAAACAACCTGTCCTTAGAGTGGGTTAATTGAGTAATTTGTGCGTATTTAGGTACCACTTTTCTGTTATTCTGACACAACTATATCATCAATTGTGGTACGTTTTGAGGCTGAAGAGAGTGGAAGGGAAATTATATGGGGGAGAGGAAGGTTGGGAAATAGCGCCGTTTTCGTGAGAAATCACCTCAAGGGCGTCCAACATGGCTAAAGCCATTCCATGCAAAGTTTCGAATCTGAATGGTGATCTTTAGCGAGGGTGATACTGAGACTGTCTACCACTCTGTTGCAAATATACTATAATATGTAAATTTATACTAATTAACCCCTTGGGCAATTTTGCGAGATATTCTTCATAGACAGCAAACAACTGTAGAGTCTTTAACCTTTTGAACGCGTTAATTTGCTCCGTTTTATCTATACCCGTACGCGGTACATATTTTCAAATACCTCTGCACGCCATTAAATGTCAAATTATAGCATTCTAGCATGATTTATTGGACTATATAGACAGAACAGATTATTCTCCACAATATGAAAACAAATCCTCGTGTGTCAACACTCTTAAGGCAAGACCAAACCACCGCGATCATTTTGCGTCCGCGATGGCGTGCACGGTGAGCGTCCTGTGTGCGTGCAGAACCGTTCAAACCAAACTAGCGATCAACTAGCGATCAGCTGGCCTCCGTGGCACTCGTACGTTCGTGTCGGTTGTGTGGTAGGTATAGCTCGGAGCGGGAACCATTTAAATAATCATAATCATGTTTGGAGACGAATCTGAAGAAGAATTATTACTTCTAGCGGCTATTGTTCACTGATATAATATTGATATTTACTCAAGTATAAACAAATATCGCTAGGTGAAAGCAGAAGATGTTAATTCGTGAAAATATTAATTCATAAAAATGTATGTCCTATAAAAATAAATATATTTTTTCTAAAACTTACCACTTAATCCCAATAATTCTCCTATTTCTTTCCAAACTTGATACTTCTTTCTATTATTTTTATATTCTGGATGTGAAGTGTCATAAAGTAAACGATGCTTGCTAATTTCGTTGATCATTCTCTCTGTATTTGTATCCGACATCATGAGAAATACCACAAACTCAGAGATAATTACGTTGCGTGCGTCGCGGCGGTTTGTTCGAGCCTTTAAGGCCGCGATCAAAGCGCGTCCGCGATCCCGTGCACAGTGGAGATCAGATGTTGTGTATGAACTTGTAGCAACGTGTTCACATCGAAGCGTTCTCTGATTGGCCGCGGCGTCCTGTGCAGCGTCTGGACGCGGCGATCGCTCGCGTCCGTGTTCAGTTGCTGCTTGCAAGATCTGCACGCTGCACGCAACGTAATTATCTCTGAGTTTGTGGTATTTCTCATGATGTCGGATACAAATACAGAGAGAATGATCAACGAAATTAGCAAGCATCGTTTACTTTATGACACTTCACATCCAGAATATAAAAATAATAGAAAGAAGTATCAAGTTTGGAAAGAAATAGGAGAATTATTTGGATAAAGTGGTAAGTTTTAGAAAATATATATTTATTTTTATAGGACATACATTTTTATGAATTAATATTTTCAATTAACATCTTCTGTTTTCACCTAGCGATATTTGTTTATACTTGAGTAAATATCAATATTATATCAGTGAACAAAACTACAAAAAACATTAAAAACACGCCTCTTTTAGAAATTTTTTTCTCTTAAAAAATTGTATCAGTAATTTTTTCACAAAAACAGAAGTAATAATTCTTCTTCAGATTCGTCTCCAAACATGATTATGATTATTTAAATGGTTCCCGCTCCGAGCTATACCTACCACACAACCGACACGAACGTACGAGTGCCACGGACGCCAGCTGATAGCTAGTTGATCGCTAGTTTGGTGTGAACGGTTCTGCACGCACACAGGACGCTCACCGTGCACGCCATCGCGGACGCAAAATGATCGCGGCGGTTTGGTCTTGCCTTTAGATGTTTATAAAAACAAAAACATAAAATTTCATACAAAGACGTACCGTATCTTTTGAATGTGGTCCCGCCATTCACTCGGCGTGTGTGTACTTAGGCCACTGCGTTGATAGACACAAGTGGGACACCATGATCACTTATCATTTTTAGTTATGAAAAGTTATGAATGACATACTAGTACTAACGCTATCCGTTGACAAAAATGTAAACTAAAGGACTAAAAGGCGCGAAGAGGCGCACTTGATTATCGATCTTTTTTTATGAAATACAATTTTATTTTTGAGAAATTCTTACAGATGTCAGCATCGTGATAGTTCTACGAATGTCCAAGTGAGCAAGAAATACATTTATGACGAAAGAGCGCTGGAATATCGGCCGTGAAAGTTTCCGTATCAACTGTTGATACAGCCGCGTGTGAGTATAGACTTTTTGCCGTAACAACAGTTGATACGGCCGCGTGCAAAGAGTTAAGGAAGATATATATCCCAGCCTTACATGGTCTCGTAAAAGTTATGCTATCTCATTTTGTATTACGGTGATAAATATGATTTAAACAGTATTAGAAAGAGAGAATACCGCGCTTTCAGTTTGCATTATAAAAATTACAATAAAAGCTCCCGAAAAAATAAAAATCATTCTTTGACCCAATATTATGCATTTGAATAATATTTGTCAAGGCTTGAAAATTTATTAATAAGTATTTTTATATTAACCGTTAGAGTGCTATTCTCGCCAGCTTGTGCTGCAAGAGTTACTCACGAAAATTGCTATACGGCGCTTTAAATCGCGTTTGTCGGTCCTCGGGAGAGCGCATGTTTTATTTGAGTGCGGTGTATTGCGTTTGGCGCGTGTCTTGATAACTGTATTTTCACCACCTATATATTGTCCGCACAATGTATCAAATGACAGCGACACTACGGACGACGAAACCTTTGTTCGACAAAAAACAGCCTATTTCAATTTATTTTTTACCGCGTTACTTCTTGAAAATATTGTCAAAGAAATCAATCGTTATGCTGAACAATTTTTGAATGCCGGAAATTTGAAACCGAATTCACAGGCAAAAAAGTGGACACCAATAACTGTGAATGAAATAAAAGCATTCATTGCCATTTTACTGGAAATGGGGATAACAAGATGAGCCAACATTTCTATTATTAGAAAGGGATTCCAATGAGATAAGGCTATCCAACCTCATATGCCCCCGCTTTAAAAGGGGACAACATGGATTTTGTACGGGAAATCACGATTGTGAAGAGACAGTTTTTTATATTTAAATATTTTTTGTAGTTATAAATGTGTAATTTTTTATTAGAGGCAAAATATATCATTCTTTACTAGTTTATTTGCAAAAAAAATCATCAAAATTTATTGGTATTTGTCCAAGTTATTGCATTTTTATTTAATACCATACTTTTTTTATCTAAAAACTGTAAGAAATTACATAAATACTTGCAAAGTATGCATAGCACTAAAGAGTTTAAATGAAAAAAAGTGGGGATAACTTTTATTTATTATTATTGATTATACTGGGTTTTTACAGACGATCTCACTTACGTGAGAACAATCCAGTTATAAAAACTCAGTTAATATACAAATAGGTACAACAATTACCAAAATCTACTCAGCCATAGGACACATTAATTTTCATATACCTAAATAAAGATTAAAATATAAAACAAATAAATAAAAATTCAAAATTAAAAATATATATGAAACACAAATATTACAGAAAAGTAAGAGACGCAAGTAATACATAATATAATCAGTGGAACATATTTTTTAACAATACCAGAATTTTTTTTCTGAATCCATATAAATACCTTTGTTTAATTAAAATTTACAACACCTTTGTCTAATTAACACGTTGAACGCCATTGTGGAAATGAAGAAAAATTACCATTTTAAAATTGAAAAAAAAAAATACTCAGATGGCATCGGCGACCATCAAAACGTATTCCTTTTTTTTTTACCAAAATTTTCCATGAAAATAAGAAAATTAACTGCGTTCACCGGTGACCGTCATGGCGCTATGGGAGAAAAATTCCAATTTTCGTTATGAGGTCACCGGTGACCTACATGGCGTTCAACGTGTTAAATATGTTTTTTAGTTTCACGTAAAGTACTAGTATTAAAGTTTACACAATAAAAAAATCAGTAAGTGACCTTTAAAAACTATATCTTTTTTCGCGTTCAAAATTTTTGCAATCTGCAATTGTAAACGTCGATTTGTAATACTAAAATTTGAAAGAGTATTTCATCTGCTTTGTAGAACAGTATTTTATTTTGAAATATGTTCAAAAGCAGTGAATTTATCTGCAATCAAATGTTATGCGAAATATTTTCCGCTGAATCTGTATTTTGACAGTTTTCCTAAGAGACTCTAACTCTTCTGCATCTCCAATGTATTTTCCGCTGAATCTGTATTCTGACAGTTTTCCTAAGAGACTCTAACTCTTCTGCATCTCCAATGTATTTACATTGCAAAATGTCATAGGATTTAGGGGTGAAATGTGACTAACGCATGTTATATAAAATGAATTTGCGCATGCCGTGTCTCGAATCCGCGGCCTTTTGATTCATAGTCGAAGATTTGAACAGCTTTTATGAACTGGTTTTGAAAAATCTTTTATGCATTAAAAAAAAAACACACACTTTTAGAAAAGGCTGCCCACAATAACTAATGTAAAACACCATTCAACTTTTACTAGGCAAAATATATTATGCGATTGTGAACAGTAAAATAAGTCGGTGACGCCCGAGAAAGACTACGGTCGAGTGAACTAAATACTTGAGCCGTGGCGGTCGTGCCGAGTCAGGCCATGTCAAGAGTCAGAATAACAGATGGATATTTATGAATGTGAATGAAGCAAGAAGTATGTGCCAAGACCGAGTTGGTTGGCTGTTCGTCCTCTCTACCTACCCGTGTAGATAAATGACGTGATGATCTGTTAGTTTAGTTGTGTTAGAATTATGCATTTGCATTTTGAAAACATAAAGCAAAATATTGTATGCCTCATTTGTTTTGGATTAGTTCCGCAAAAGGCTTTGTCCTTCAAGTCTTTGTTATCAGATTATTTGTCGCCAGCCTCTGTAGCGAAATAATCTGCACATTTGATAATTTCTCAAGAGTGAAATATACTCCCAGTATCGCCCTGGTGAAAACCACCTTCAGAATCGAAAAGTTCTTTAAAATAGTTTTAGCTGTGTTTGGTGAACAGATTTGAATAGCCAGGTAATTCCCCACCTTACTCTTCTCCATCTCTTTCCTCTCCCCTCCAACGTTCCATCTAATTTTTCATCGTTGTGTGCGGCACATCAACCGATATCTACGCAAGATATTATAGAAAGAAAGAAGCAAGTGCGCAAATATGAACATTTGTGTAAGTGTACACCAAATAATTAATTACATTTTTAAAATATGTAGGTTATAAAGAACTATTTTAACCCAATATTGTTCCTTCATTAGAGTTCATTAGGTTAATAAATGGTGATATACATAGACAGGTCAATGAATTTGATAATCTGTTTGATAAAGAATTCTGGTATTTGAATATATTTAACTAACTAACTTACTAACTAACCATCACGCCGTTTCCCCGCAGGGGTAGGCAGAGAGGACGGACCGCCAAACAACTCGGTCTTGGCACACACTTCTTGCATCATTCACATTCATACATCGTCTCATACATACTCTTCTATTGTTCTGACTCTTGACATGGCCTGACTCAAGTATCTGATTCACTTGGTCGTGCCATGTCTTCCTCGGGCGTCCCCGACTTCTGCTACCATTCACATTTGCATCGTATATTCTCCTTACACTCCTTTCTTCGCTCATTCGCTCTACATGCCCAAACCATCTAAGCATCCCTTTCTTGATCTTACTCATTACGCTTACATCAGCCTTGCACTCTTTGCGGATATCCACATTCCTCACACGATCATACATGGTTTTACCACACATACGCCTCAGGGATCTCATTTCAACAGCATTCAATCTACTTTCATCCTTTCTTTGCCATCTAATAAGATTAAATTAACCTTATTTCGGTTGGCCAGAAACTTCCACAATATACTTCAAACTGTTCATCTCTTCACTGGTTTTTAATTTGATTTTTTTTTGCTCTTAACACTACGCTTTAAAATATCCATTCAACTCTAAAAAATAAGATATGTTTTCAATATTGTTGTTTGTTCCATATTTTTTAATCCAAATCTCCGTTCGAAGATAATGAAGATGCTAGATAATAAAGTTAGTGTATTGTATTTCCTGCCTCTTACCTCAGTCTCTTCAAGACCCAGGTTCACTACTTCCTTTGCCCTCTACACAGCATCCCTAAAAAGGCCCCACAAATACTCACACCATTCAGAATCGAAAAAATTGAAATAGCTGCGTTTAGTTGACCAGATCTGAATAGCCGGATACTTCCCAACCTTCCTCTCCCCCATCTCCTTCTCCTCTTTCCTCTCCCCCATCTCTTTCCCTCCCGCCTCCCTTCAGCCTGACAACATTATATCGCACAATCGGGCGATGTAATAGTCCCACTGACTATTGTGCGGTATTCACCTCAGGATCCCAAGTCAATTGTTTTAACCACTACTCCACTTAGATACATCCCATATGGTGGCAGGTGGCACTGTCAACATTGTACGCGTGGAACAACATGTTTGTATTATGTATCGTCACCTTTATACGAAGTGTGTTACGTAGGTACATATTGCTATCTACAATTTGAGATAAACTCCCTATCAGTAAAGTATAGACACATTCACACAATATTTTTCCATACCGGGGCGATACTGGATTTACTTACATTTTTTTTATTTAATGTTTGAATATGTATGCCTAAAATGTATATGTATATTGTTAGTGTTAATTCTTAGTGTGCCTTGTATCACCATGAATCTATATTCATATACACTTATGTAATATATATGAAAATTGATTGGTTCTAGAAATAATCGATTTTAACACAAATGTGGTTTTTATTTATTTTGTTAATGTTCGTTTGTTCAAAATCCGAAAGTTCTTCACCGATTGTTTTTATATACCTATACTATATAGATGTCACCTGTGACAGGTAAAAACATGCATTTTTATGCAACACTAAAACAACCGGGTACTGCTCCATACCTATAAAGACTGCGACCGTCGTATTGACGGCTGATCACACGTGAGTGTAATTTTTGGTATAATATAAAATAAATAAATAATGAAATTGCTTACTTTATTCAATTAGATGCACATTTGGTAGAATATAATCTACAAAAACACAAACAAAACGAATATTCGGCGACTTGAAATACGTTAGCAGAGATAATATTAACAACTGACACCAAACGACCAATCAACATAAAGATCTAGTTCGAATGATATGCGATACTAAAAGAGACAGATAGATCAGTACTATCATTTTGTGGAATGGATACTTGAGGAAGTAGGTTGTAAACAAACTCAATGTCGCTGACTATCACATTGACGGTGGTGCGGTCTTTGTAGGTATAAATCATTATATTTCCTTACATGCATGTTTTTTTTTCACCATAGTCGTTAAATAAAGAATCGCGAAAAGTAAAAAAAAATTATTCAATAAACTTTAAGCAAAATATTGTCACATTACATCGGGCAGCCGTCAAAATGACAGCTACGGTCTTTCTAGTGTTAAGATAGGAGAATCCATAAAACGGACTGCCCATTTCTGTTTCATTTGCTAAATTTAAATTTGATTATTTATTAACGCCCTTTTTCGGGGCTTTTACATGAGAATATTACGAAATATACATTATTTATTGTACATAACTGAATTGCTTCATTAACAACATTTTATATTTGTTTAAACATAAATTGAAGATGTCCACTGATTTGGTATAATTGTTTCCCTCCATTAGTATTCTGGGCAAAGAGGAATACATATGGTAGTTAGTCCCAGAATTTCTGCACTGAAATAAATCCTGACTTCTAGTATTATGTTGTGGAATCCGGAAGCTTATCAAATCTAGCATTACCGGAATATCAACTAAATCATTTAGAATTTTATATAGAAATACCAAGTCAGTGAAAATTCTTCTGTCTGACAATTTGAGCATATTCATATAATTTAACAGAATATTGTTAGTATAAAACGTAAGAATTTGTTTTGTATTCTTTCAAAAGCTTGTACATGTATATTATAATGTGGGTTCCAGACAGGAGAATTGTACTCAAATTGACTTCTTACATAGGCAAAATTTAACAACACTTTATATTGTTAAAATTTCTGGTTAGCCTAGTTATAAATCCCAACATTTTTAAGCCCTTATTAGAGATTTCTGTTATGTGGTTAACAAATGAAAGATTTGATTGAACAGTGATGCCTAAGTCTTTGATTTGTGTTAATGTATCATTGCATTTTTATCAATGTTGTAAATCAAAAATCATTGGATTTTTTATTCGATAAAATCTAACTATTTGACATTTTAAGATATTTAATTTGTTAAAAATACTTTTTCTTGTATACTATTTATTAATATAATAATGTAAAAGTTATATGTAAATAGTAATTGGGTTTTCAAAATAATTAATTTACAAAGTTAATTCATTTATTTTTCTTTGTTCAGGTTCTGAAAGTGTTATTGCCTACATTGATAAACTTTGTATTAAGTACTTCATACCTTTTTAGTTGAAGTCTTGGCTTCACTAGACACACTGTAATTTATTTAGTGAAATAGTGACTGCATAAATATTTAATTAATCGGTAAATTCTTGATTCATGAATGAAATAAAAATAATATTCACCTACCCGTTTAAAAAAAATATAATCTATAATAATTAAAGATCGTAAATGTTATTTTTGCATTAAAATTTGTGATGAAATAAATACATAATAATATTCAAATCCTTGGCTGTGTTTTCAAAGGGATTCAGCCATAGTGAAAAAAAAAACATTCTTATTATTTATATACTTACAATAGTGTTATAGTGATAAGTAGCGCCCTGGTGAAAGACCACTATTCAGTATCGAAAGGTTGCTTGAAATGGCTTAAGCTATGTTTTAAAAAAAATAAAAATTGTAGAGCGGAGACGGTTTACACGTAGTTCCCGTGAGCACTTAGGCCATAGGCCCATTGTGCTATCTCCCATTTTACCTCATTCCTTTAACAGAAATCCGGTCCCTTTAATGAAGTTCGTCAGGGTTGTCATTGGATATGTGGCTATGTCTTCTGGTTCTACAATGTGTCTTCCCAGGTATCCGAGCCTTGTTCCCAACAGAGCGGGACATTGGCACCAAAGGTGAATTGGAGTCTCTTCATCCTCTTCACATTTCCTGCATCTTTTGGTGTTTTCCACTAAGCTATGTTTAATGACTAAATCTGACTAGTTAGATAATTCTAAACCCCCCTCTTATCCAGTTCATTCCATTATTGCTCCACCTCGGAGCATTTGATTGCGTTTTTTAATGATAGTCAGTAGAATAATTACTGAATGGGTACTTCATGATAGACGAGGAAAACGCAGTTGACATAATAATGGCAGAACTGTGATTTTTGGCGCTCTATTCCTACTGCTTATCGTTTTGGAGTAAGTCCTCTGCAAGGCATAGATAAAAGAAATAAAGGGAGAAATGGCATGGAAGCGTGACGACTGTCACCGAACTGCGACCAAACTGCATGGGCTATCAAAGCGACTATGCAATCAAAGCTGCGTATTTTGTGTGTGAAAACTTATCTCGCACATGACCCCACTGAGAGACAGCCTGGATTCTCACTGCTTTGTTAATTCTGGTCCGCCATCAATAGGATAAGGTGCCCCCATAGCTGCTGTACCCACATGATGCATAGGTGTGTCCTCAAAGAGTCGGTGATGTGTGAATGTATGCGGTGTAGATCACCGACATGTTGTCAACGAATGCCCGCTCCATTCATTCTCCGGCGGGATTGATGAGGTCACTAGGTTTAGATTGGCTCTTAGACCTAGACGTCCCCCTTGACCCTCTCAACATACAAAAGAAGAAGAAAAAACTGTGCAAAGATGCGATTGGCAATAGGGTTGAACAATGTTAGCGACTTTTTTGTCAACAATGGCTCATGGTTCGCGTCCCATCTCCTTTATTTCTGTTATTTATGCCTGGCATAGCTTCCACGTTTTTTGTTTTCTTATCTGTAATGTACATTCGTATTTTGACATCACGTCTCTCCGTTGAAGATAAAGTAATATTATCTTCATTGGATTATCTCTGTCGAGGATGTGAATCTAAAGCCTTTCTGATCCCATATTAAATGTTTGGTTAAACTATGGCACTCTTGTACCCTGGTAGCCGGAAAGTTGTAACAAATTATCTAGATTTTACAACAAGGTATCAAGTTATACAGTGCCTTTGTGTAAAAGGAGTAACAATATAATAAAAAATAGTCTTCATGCTATAGCTACAATTAGATCATATTTTGATAATTTATAATGTAACATCAGAAGATAAAAAAATTATGAAGGCAACAATAATGCAAAGATAAATTGATATTCCAAAGCTCCGCAGCGCATTATTGAAAATGTTGAGTTTTTACTGCTTAAGTTTAAAATAATTTTTTTTGGATTTCTTATTGTATCAAAAAAATTTGCTCGTTGGGGAACACTTTTATGACACCTTCCAAGAGCGCCCTTGTCTATACTGTGTACAGACAGGTGAACTATATCGTCACCCGGCAGGGCAACGGTCTGAGTCAGGTTAAAGAAGGGGCTGTAGGAATACACTGCTCAAAATCTTGATAGCCTGTGACAATTTTCCGACAGCCGGATAGAAAACACATGAAAATTTATAATCTTAACTTTTTTTTAAATCTAAAATAGCGTGTTTAGCGAAAAAAAAAACATTTTAATATAAAACAAAGTGAAACAAACGAAAAAGTTCCAAAATGTCTGAAGAAGCCGATACTATCGCAAAGGTGATCGAGGATTCATCGGAGATGCCAATGGACATGCCGGATTTCGATCCCTCGAAGATGCCCACTCGAGACCAACTCCTCGAGATGCTGGACTCGATGGGGCTCGGGGACCAGGAGAAGGAAGAGCTGAGGGCTGCCTTGATGGAAGATGACCCCTTCTTGGCCCCCGCCGTTTCCATCTTCAGCTCGCAGTTTCTGATCCTGGCCTCATTCCTGCTGCTGATCGCTTTGATCTTTGGTTATTACTATTTTTGCGTTCTTTCATTCACACATTTCAAATCTTAACTTTTTAAAATTTTTCTTTATTCAGTGCACACAACACGGGCATGTACCATGCTAGGCACATGCCAGTGTTGTGGTGGTTGAACTAACTAAACATCACGCCTTTTTGGGCAGAGAGGACGGACCGCCAAACAACACGGTCTCGGCACGCGCTCCTCGCTTCATTCACATTCATTCGTCGTCCCATATGTACCTTTCTGTTATTCTGACTCTTGACATGGCCCGCCCCAAGTATTTGGTTCACTTGATCATGCCATGTCTTTCAAGGAAATCCCTACATCTTCTACCACTCCCATTCGCGTTGTATACTCTCCTTACACTCCTTTCTTCGTTCATTCGCTCTAGATACCTAAACCATCTAAGTGTCCCTTTTTTAATCTTAATTATTATGCTTATTAGCCATGCATTCTTTCTCTACATTTCTCACTCAGGTTTTACCACACTTACGCCTCAGGGATCTTATTTATTCTAAGTCATCCAAAAGGGTTCCATAACAAAACAGAAAACAAAAAAATGCATACCTAACCTAACCTAAATTAACCCAATCAATCTATCTTTAACTAACTTAATCTAACCTAACCCAATCAATATTAACCTATTATTTTATCATTTTCTCTTGAGACCAAAAGTGCCAACATAATTTTTTTAATATATTAACTCCAAATGTTGGGTGCGTATTAAGCCGCATACTCATCTGCGAACTGTAACCATTGCCGTTGCAGACACAGTAACGTGTAAGTAGTTTATAGAACTGCGACACTAACGAATCATGATTTTTGGTTACGGTTAAGGTTACAGCTACAGCTCGCAGATAAGTATGTGGCGTGTTTCCCGACTATGCAACGATGCCAAAGGGATCAGTGACGCTAGTTCCTTGCAGCATCTTCCATTGAAATACCGGTAGAACAAGGATAGTAGTCTGACCTTGAAGACATCAATCTGTCTTTTTTCAACCGGTATTTCAATGGAAGATGCTCTGAATAACTGGCGTCATTCAGCACCAGTGCACATCTGGGGAACACGACAAACGCATACCCGAAATCTGCAACATGTGTATTTGTGTTTTATTTTTTACACTTTATAGCTTAGATTTTCTTTTCACAAGAATCTGCTATTATATAGTGTGGCACGTGAATAATGTGCAAGGTTACATAATGTTAAGTTGACCGTTTCAAATATAAGTGTGGTTTTAAAGATTATGCAGTTTCTATATAATTTCTTTTGATAAGACTCTCTGATAACTTAAGTCCTCTGGTGTTAGTAGCCGTTATCACAACTCTTAAAATTTTTTTTTAGTTATTCGTAATACAAACCAAATTGTGAACTCGTCTTTTATCAAATTATTTCTTTATCTTATAATAATAAAATATATTATGAAGGAAGATAATCTCGAAGCAGCGTTTCTCAATATATTTTTTATATATTATCTTCTATATAAATAAAAATGTTCGTTTGTTCGAAATCTTAAATCTCTGAAAGTTCTTCACCGATTGCTTCACAACGTCGCATTTGAATACGCATGTGTTTTTATATACCTATATTATATAGATGTCACCTGTGACAGGTAAAAACATTTTTTTTTTTTTAAAGCAATGCCATCTGTTGGACATAAAAGCAACAAGTCCTACTGTTTTTCAGACAGACACAGACAGACTAAGCCACAGCAACGCGTGGCGGGGAACAGCTAGTTCAAAGTAAATTCACTCTATTCAGCTGTTGTACAAAGTTCATTTAAAAAAAGAGAAATTCGTGATCACACCTAGGAAACGGCTTTTATTTTTTTTTGGTGGAACATCACAAACTGTGCTACAAAAATAAAATTTTATTTCACTATTCCTCTCTTGAGTTATTCTCTGTAGTTATTACACTTTCCCAACAATTCAGAATAGAAATTTTGCTTGAAAAGGCTTTAGCTTTGTTTGATGACCAGATTTGAACAGTCAGGTACTTTCCCCACCTTCCTTCTCCCACCAGGCGCGTTCGCTGCTTGAAATTTTTGGTGGTTCACTGAGCACCAAATCAAAAACATAATATTGTGTCGAAGCTACTTACAATAAATTGTTTTTACAAAGGTCAAGGATATTCAACTACATAATATCAAAAGCGTAAAACAAACGATAAATGTTGTACTTCGCGATGCGCAAGTGTTTGAAGTTTGCAAATGATAAACGCACCCAAAAGATCACCACTGTTAAAAAAAATAGCTACAATGAAAAAATAGGTTCCCTAAATATAATACGTGCATGATAATAACGCAAGAGATATTAGCTGACCTGTTGATGGTTGCATTTTGCAAGCAAAATATTATTATCTCGTTCAAACCCTATGTTAATACTTCTCTCTAGTTCTTTCTCCGGAATGGTTCAAATAATTCCGACGCTGTTCGTACTATCCCACGGCGTTGTAAGGTTGCCGCGTTTGTCTATCGTTTGTCTATGTTTGCTATGTTATCAAACCAAATGACACAATCCAGCCGTACGTTTCACTCCATCGCCCGGATTGGAACCTACCTCGGTTCTGCCGGTATAGCTCTTGCTTAGGAAGCCACTCTTCAAATCCAGCCGTGCGTGTTACTCCATCGCCTGGATTGGAACCTACCTCGGTTCTGCCAGTATAGCTCTTGCCCAGGAGGCCACTCTTCAAATCCAGCCGTGCGTTTCACTCCATCGCCCGGATTGGAACCTACTTTGGTTCTGCCGTTATAGTTCTTGCTCTCTCTTTAAGGCCACTCTTCAAAATTAATATATATCTATTTTAATAAATTAAAAATACTGTCTAAGATTGTGATAAGGTTTAAAATAATTTTGTTGACGATTCGGTGCCCGAGTGAACGTTAAGACTAGCCACACCTGATTCCCACTCCCATCAACCTCACAACATCCCACAAATTGGGTAAGTCCCATTAATTCCAAGCAGTTGGGAGCAGTTGGATTCAGTTTGAGTAGAAGTAGTTTGTTGAGCTGCAGGTACCTATCAATAAATCCGTTAACTGACATGTATCCATTAACCAATTGTATGTGCACAGATAGGGGCAATACAATTAAACTGTTTGGGAAAGTACACACTCCGTTATCTTGTTCACCTGTCTTTATAAAATAATCTATCATTACTAAATTTATATCTCTTTTTAAATCAATATTTAATTTATAATAATAATTATTGCCGTTTGTATCTTTACAACGTGGCAATAGACGACAACGAGTCGGTGTTGGCATTTGTCTTGTTAGATAACAAAAAAATCAATATATATTGAGGAATCGGCTTAAAAATTCTTTGTAGAAATTTTAGTGATAATAGTGTAGGGTTTAGTACGATTAGTGAGTAGATTTTACTGCATAAACAACCATTAAGTTAAACCTGTTTTCTGTGACATTGCCATTATGGAGGACGACGCCAAACTAACCGTCGAAACATTGGTCAACGTGGTCAGCAAGATGGGAGAAGAGGCGCAAAGATTGAAGGTGATATCCAATCAGATGCAGATCGAAAAGGAGAACGGAGATCCTGCAGCGAGCATGAAGACCCTCGAAGGCTTGGTCCAGCAGCTCGGCGGCGAAAACAAACTATTCGACCTGTCGGACAAGCTTAAGTCCATATCGGCAAAGTACGATCTGCTGACGCCCGAGGAGAAAAAAGAGTTTGAGCAGAAGGCCCGGAGTCAGCTCGGAAGCAGGATGGAACAGATCAAGAAGTTGGCTGGAGGACTCATGGAGCAGGTGCAAGAAAAGCTACAGGAGGAAAAGGCGGGAGTTCTGCAGCCGTATAGTTATCTTACCATCGGGATTTGTACTCTGGTTGTGCTGGCGATATTTGGTAATTTATATACATTCCAAAATTTGAAGTGTTTTCATTTCTGTTTTTACACTGCCTGCACACGATTTTGAAGCAAGAATAAGAATAAGCTATTAGAATCCTATATTATTCCCACCTCATACAGACTCCAATAATATTGAAGAAATAAATCACAATGTGTTTTATTGTTTGACATACGGGACTGATTTTCATACAATAGAACCTATCTTTCATTTTCCTGTGTTCTCCATTCTACACAGTAGTACTGTATTTTTTTACATGGTATTGTGGAGCATATCCCTGTGTAAAAACAATTAAGTGTATTGTTGTCTATTTTTGTGCACTAAACTAGTTTTGCGTAGTGATGATTTTTTATAATAAAGTGTGGAGTTGTGCAAAAAAAGCTGTAGTTGTAACTGCAGTAGTTCTGGTGGACGATGTTGGCAACACTGTTATATTTTATGTTTCTGTTACTGTCACACTGTTATATTTTACCTTTGTTAGGAGACAGCTCGAGTACATTTCTCCCGTCTAACGTTTCTAACTCTAATTCTAACGTTTTCTATGTTTTAAAACAGGTATTCCAGCGATTTTGTTGGACTGAAACAGTCTTTTAAATGATTTGAATATGCTTAAATTGAGCAGAAGAATTTTTACTGAATTGTTATTTCTATATAAAATTCTAAATGATGCATTTGATAGTCCAGAATTTCTTGCATTGATAAGCTTTCAGATTCCACTACGTAATACTAGAGGCCGGGATTTATTTCGGTGAAGAAATTCTGAAACTAACTACCATAAATGTATTCCTCATTGCCTAGAATGCTTCAATTTATCACTAAAAAGGGCTTACTAAATCAACACTTTTGTGTGCGGTTTCGTAATGATAATGGTTCATGGTCTATCTCCGTTGTTTCTAATATTTATGGTGCGATCCAAGCCATAATGTGATTTTCTCGTTACTATTCTTTATGAGTCTTTTTTTATTGACAAAGGACATTTTTATGTTGTCTGTGTGTATTTTTTTATTTGGCATTTTCTAAAACATTTTTGTTTTTCTCTATTTTCAGTATTCTTTGGCTACAAGCTGTACAAATCCCTGAGGGATAAGGAGGTGAAGAGAGAAGAAAAGAGGAGATTGAAACAGCTGAAGAAGAAGAAGTAGAGGGACAACATTGTTGGAAAGAGAAGAAGAGTGAGGATGGAGCTGTTACAAAAGGGGGGAGAGAAGAAAGGACCAACGTGAAGGATGAAGAATGACAAGATAAAGCATGGTGGAAAGTGAAAGAGAAATTAAGAAGGAAAAACATTTTCAAATAAAGCAAATTCTGTGCAACAGATTTAAAAATCTGTAATGATATTATATAGTATATGAAGTATATAGTTAATTTAGGGAGAAAAAAATATATTTAAAATATTGAAACAATATTAATACAAATCAAATATTTGTAAAACGCACAGAAAATAAAAATGTCCGGACACATTGATAGGTAACTAATAAATTAGTGGCAGAAAACTAAAGTAGTATCACCCTGGTGAAAGGCCGCCAATTAGAATCGAAACGTTGCTTTAAAAGGCATTTACCTAAATTTTTTCTTTCCCATCTCCTTCCCACTTTCTTCATCCTTGCAGCGTAACCCCAATTGAGGATGCCGTAATCGCACTATAATCGTATTATCGTGTTAATCATAAAGATTTGATTATGATTAATATTATTTCAATATTTTATATCATCATGGAGCTCTCTGTGCTTTAAAAATCTTGTCGGTGAAAAGATAACTTTACTATAAGGGAGTATCTTTAGTGAATTGCCGATAAGCACTACTCATTGAGTAGCGTATGTTGTCTGTTTCGTCACCGCTGAGTAATGCTATCTATCTAGTAAATTTCTGTTTTTACCGCCATGTTAATCTTATGATTAAAGTTATTTAAAGAATAGTTACTCGAAAGTTTAACCAGGGGTGGTGAAATAGGTACATACTAAGTAAAATATAATTTTCTTCTAAGACCCGATTCTTCTGACTGATTCTAACCAAACGTTATCTTATTGTAAATGTTTTAGGATGATGACATCTGCATTATGTTGTGAAAAGTGTTGTGTAATTTTAATTTGTCTATCTCGTGACAAATAATACCTGTGTATATATCGATGTTGTTTGTTAAAATGCATAATATTTGATAACATCTCTCTTTGAAAAGGTCATGATCCCAAATGATGACCTTCTGACCTCAAAAGAGATCAGTTTTTAATTATTTTAAACATTATCATTCGAGAAAGTGTCTTTTTATAATCATCATTATGTAACCTCAGAAAAATATTACTATAACAACATAATGTACATTCAAAATCTTATCGTTTTTTTTATGAATCATTTCGGTTTAGGGTTATTACTTACCACCTCTGATTAAACTGTCGATTAGCACTACTCGTCCAGTAGCATATATTTCTATTTCACCACCGCTGAGTAATGCTACCCAAGTAGCTTGCTACTACAAGTAGTTGAATGTACATTGTAATCCTATGATTAAAGTTACTTGATGAGCAGTTACTCCACAGTTTACAGATTTTTGAAATTTTCTACATATTTTAATTAACACTAGACTCTACTTATTCAGGGTGATGCGCAAATAAATTGATATTAATGTACAATGAAATCTGGAAAATAAAAACACCAAATCATTCTCCATCTTTTTACTTTTAATAAAGTCTCTAATAAATCAAACTTTACGCACAAATACGCATAAATAAATTAATTATATTATTTTGAGATATAATTTTTTTTGCTGTCAAGTAAAATAATCTCCCGTTTGATTGATTCCCATATAATTGGTTTTTGTAAATTAACAGATTTTGGCATTGTGTTTTATCGTAATCGTTACATTTTCATACATTAATTAAGACCTTTTGTAAAATGAAGCAAAAGCAAGCATTTTTTTAAATTATTAATATATGTATAATTAGGATGCTCCAGAAAGTTGGGTGGGCGGGTGGTTAATGGAACAAATATTTAATTGCTTTAAATTACACAACTGGGAAATATATCTTTTAAAAATGACGTCATCCAGAAGTGAACCATCACGACGTAAACACTTCAATCCTGGACTAGCAGTGATTTAGCAGCTGTTTCTTCCTGAATGCCAACTGGGAAATTGTGGTTGGATTATTTCAGTAAACTCAACTTTTAATGTATTGCCAGAAAAAAAAATTGTCAGGGGGAGTCAGGTCTGGCCTTCTGGGGGGCCATGGTCAAACATCTCGTAAATGACTGCCAATGACACATTCGACAGATGACAAGTCGCGCCGTCTTGTTGAAATCAAGTCCTGCTTCAAATTCTTGCACCTTGGGAAGAAAAAATTTCGTAACATTGTTGTGTAGAATTTACGGTTACAGATTGACCTCACCAATAGCAGTAATAATACCAATCCTCAGCGCTGGTGCACCCCTCCCACCATACTGTCCGGGTGCAGTGGTGATTTTAAAATTGCACACCCTATATAAGTCCAACCGACAAAACATTGTTATGTGGGTACAGTCTGTTAAAAAATTGTAGTATTAAATATAGGGTTATCATTTAAATGGCAACACCAAGATGGTTCAAAGGAAATAATAATTTTTAAAAACTGGTGTGGCCATATTAAAAAAGTTCAATTTTATTAAATTTCTACTCTTTCACAACAGATTGTACCTTATGTCAATATGGTGACTGTAGAATATATAGAAATACATTTTCTAACCTTACCCGACCTAACCTATCCTAACATCCATCTCTTCGCTCCAGCACAAGCAAATCCTAATTTTTAAATAATGTTATTTATGTTTGACCTAAATTATTTTTATACATTATTTTACCAAACAAAACTATTGTGCGAGACTTTCGCCAGCCAAAATAGTATTAATGTCTATATGTTATAACATATTGTTAATAATTTAAATAAATATGTATTCTATTGATTAATAAAATATCTTTGTTTGAATACCACTTTATTATATATATATTTCTAACCAACCGGTTTCAGTACAACCCGAACCTTCATCAGGGTTTATAAAAATATATTGAATTAATTATAGAGGTGTACGGGGGTGTTAGGTAAGAGAGAGAGAGTAAACATAGGTGCGGGAAGGGAAAAGTCTTGTAAATTGTTGAGACGTAGACCTATCCCGTTTGTACGTAATACATCTATACCTGAAGAGTGATTAAATTAGTGATCTGAGAGATGAAAGACTTGGGTTCGAAATTTAAAAGCAATTTTTTCAGGCTCTATATTGAAATCGTGGTAAGAATTATGGTCTTAAGCGAAATCAGTAATAAAATCTGCATGAAGCTGAATTTCTGGAAAAATTGTCTTATGGGCACTAATTGGACTATGATAGCCATTTTTTAAGGCTCTATGGCGCCAGACGGGCTGAAATTATGGAATCGTGACTAAGAATTATGATCTTAAGCGAAATCAGTAACAAAATCTACATAAGGTTGCATTTCTGGAAAAAACATCATTCTTATGGGCACTAATGCAGGACAAGTTCGGACTTTGGAAGCCATTTGTTCAGGCTCTATGGTACCAAACAGGAGGAAATTTATGAATCGTGTTCAGAAGCGAAATCAGTGACGAAATCTGCAAAAATTTTCATTTCTGGAAAAAATCATCATTGTTATGCACATGCAAGACGATGTTCGAAGTCTACAAGCCATTTTTTCAGGCTCTATGGTACCAAACGGGCTGAAATCTTGGAATCATTATAAAAATCATGGTCCAAAACAAAATCAGTTACCAAATCTGCATAAAGTTGTATTTTTAGAAAAATCGTTATTCCTATGGACGCTAATTTCAGACTTGGGTTCGAACAAAGATATTAGAAGAACGAGATGTCCTATGAGCAGTTCCATACTGTATGGAATTGTTTTGCCCAGTGTCGCCGGTTTTGTTCACCAATACTACTGCACACCTTCGCTTACGCTAAGGTATCCGCACTAATACATAGAACAGATTTCTGTGCGTACACGTCTCGACAGTATTCAAAGTACCCTAATTAGGTAGTACTCCGCCTACGGTCCGGCGGCCAACATAGCATATCTCGTTCTTCTAATATCTTTGGGTTCGAATTTTTAAAGCCATTTTTTCAGTCTCTATGTTACCAAACAGGCTGAAATCTTAGAATCGTGATAAAAATAAGGGTACAAAACGAAATCAGTCATTAAATCTGCATTAAGTTCTAATTTTAGAAAAATCATCATTCCTATGGACACTTATTTCAGACTTGGGTTCGAACTTTAAAAGTCATTTTATCATTCTCTCGGTACCTAACGGGCAGATATCTTGGAAACGTTATAAAAATAATGGTCCAAAACGAAATCACTCGTAAAATCTGCTTTTAATTCTATTTTTAGAAAAATCATCATTCCTAAAAATACTCATTTCAGACTTGGTTTCAAATTTCAAGCTATTTTTTCAGGCTCTATGGTACCAAACCGACTGAAATTTTGGAATCGGTATAATAATTATGGTTCAAACCGAAATCAGTCACAAAATCTGCGTAGAGTTGCATTTGTGGAAAAATCATCATTCCTCTGGACATATTAATTTAAGACTTGGGTTCGAACTTTAAAAGCCATTTTTTCAGGGTCTATGGTATCAAAAGGACTGAGATTTTTGAATCGTGATGAGAAACATAGTCCAAAACCAAATCAGTCAATAAATCTTCGTAATGTTGCCTATCTGGAAAAATCATTATTCTTATGGGCACTAATTTCAGACTTGGTTTCGAACTTTTAAAGCCATTTTTTAGCACAGTGAGACCGAAAAAATTCAGATGTGATTCTTAAAATAATTTTTTGTGGCATTTTTTAAATTATTATTTTTTTGATTGGGAATCAAATGGTAAGAGTAGGTAAGTTTTTTCCAATATTTACGTCCTAAAATCATAATAGAAAACTTACCTTTTCAGACGTCCAAAAAATAATATATCAGGCGGCGTTGCATTTATCGGGCAATTCATTGCATTTGTTATTGTTGATTGACGAGCAGCAACCGAGTGCCGATGAATGCAATCAGTGTATCAAGTTGGTCATCAATCGTTAACTAGATCTTACTTAAGCCTGTGTTTTCATTATTATTGTAAAACGCCTTAAAGGTAATTTTACACTTAAACGGCGCCACACAAATTTTCAAAATTTTATTATTTTGATCATATTATGGCATATAAATATACTTTGGATCTTTAAAAATAGTAAGATAATTCAAAGGATCTCGAAACACAATAGATGAAAATAATAAACAATAATAAACACAATAATTAAACACAATACAAGGTCTTTAGAAATGTGTAAAACAATATACGACGAGTTCTTTTTAAAAATGATTTGACATTAGAAAACTTACACAATAAAGGCTACCTTGTAAAAAGAGGTCATAAAACCTTCTAACCACATTTAGCTCCGTTACAAGTGTTCCAGAGTTTGGGATATCGGCGAACCATTGTGTATTACCATTACCATTCAGTTGGGCATGGGTTACAAAAGTGTCTGAATGAAGGGATTGGAAATAGATGTAGGTAAATAAACAAAATACGAAAAAAAACGTTTTTCTGACATTATATTAGCTCTGCGATAAATACTTTTTATAAATCACAATTCCTGAACAACAAAAAAGGAACAGGTAAGAAACAAACGAACCCATGAGAAATGTTAGGTACTAAATGAGAAAAACCTTTCATTGTCATTCCATTACGTTTTTGATAATAACTGTCTTGTTTTAAACATCACAAGTACAATCTCTCATTAAGAATTATTTATTGCATGGTTTAAACAAACAGCAGCTTCGTCTGCTGCTATGTCAAAGATCCAAATCCTTTTTACTTTTTCAACTCTATAACAAACAACAACACAACTTTTCAGTTCTTCAATAATTGCAAAATTATTCTATTGCTTTAAAATTTCAATTAAATTATATTAAAATCATTTTTATAGTAAAATAAATCATTGCTTACAATATACCTTTACCGTTCTTTGATGTACATGATTATGGATCATTAAATTACTTATAATACGATGACTAAGATTCTCTAACTATAATGATGATAAATGAACCATCACGCCGTTGCTCCTCAGGAGTAAGCAGAGTGGATGGATGGCCAAGCAATTGTGTTTTGGCCCCCAATCCTTGCTCCATCCATATTCGAACATCATCTCAGAAACTCTTTCATTATTACAACTTTTAACATGATCCACAATAAGTGTTCATTTTTGCGTCATACATTCTCCCTGACACAGCATGTGGCCAAGTATTTTCACCCCTTTCCTTATATTTTTCACTATCGGCAATGCATTCCTTTTATAAGTCTTGCTGAACTGCCAGTGGATGGGTGTAATACTCTCCGGTAAAATTAATATATCTTCAAATGTAGATTCCTACAGTGTCTTGAATGTATGTAATGTGTTTTCTTTTTCATTTTAATTATTTTTTGTTATCTCTAGAGATGGCCTAGTATTTAAGAAGCTGTTTCGTTCTTAATTATTTTTAGGCTTTTTTTATTTGAACCTTACCTGTTGTGTTTTTGTGTATATTGTAGGCATCCTGCAGCCTAACCACTAGGCAGGGATATTGGAGATCAAGATTATATGTTTGGGGATCTTGGTGAGGAGGCACGAAATGAAAGAGGTCGTGAAGGTCACAGAGTTTTATTGAGTCAGGTTGCCGTGTGAGATGACTTAGGACCGATGTTGAACACTCCGGATGCAGGCGGTGATGAGTTGGTCAAGCGCGGGTCAGTGAGTCGACGCCGCTGCTGGTGACCGGACTCGTTGACGGTCAGGAACTGGTGAAGAACGTGGGTTTTCAGATACTCCAGTGCTGACAGGAAAGCCTAAGGTGTGGTGGACCTTGTAGGCGGTTGTACGGGAGGTGCATAGACCAGGGAGGATGCTGCGTGGTCTAGGTGCGCGGATGTAGCGCTGGTCAGATGCACTGAAACCAGGGCGCTGTGATCCGGTGTAGCGCTGGCCAGGGACGGTGGCCGGGGCTAAGGCGCTATGATGACATCCCGATGGAGTAGATGGTTGAATCCGTGCGGAGCCGGGAATGTTGTCCTGGTTATCACTCGTTGAGCCTTGTTATTTGACGGCTGACTGATGACTGACTGACTGCTCGCTGCGTCGGACCTATTTATACAGACCGGCCGATGGTATCAGTAGGTAAGCGAGACCGCAGGTAAAATTGAGACAACTCGGTCAGTCTGGGTCCTGATGTAAGCGTAATGAGTGAGATTAAGAAAGGGAATGCTTAGATGGCTTGGGGACGTAGAGCGAATGAGCGAAGAAAGGAGTATAAGGAGGATATATAATGCAAATACGAATGGTAGCAGAAGTCGGGGACGCCCAATGAAGACACGATCAAGTGAATCAGATACTCGAGTCAGGCCATGTTAATAGTCAGAATAATAGAAGAGTAATTCTAATTATTGGTGACTTTAATATTAATATCATAAATACGATGCATCCCCAAGCAAATGAATACATGAACTTACTAACTCTACAAGGTTTTATTCCAGCTATTACGTCCCCCACTCGGGTATCAGAATTATGCGTCAGTTGCATTAACCATGTTTTTGCTAAATGTAAATTGAATACTGAATCTCTCGTATACCAATGCACGGTTACAGACCACTACGCGAATCACCTCCCTTTCACATGTTATTAAAAAATTACCTGCATCGAAAATACCCACGAAGAAAATTTGCTATGACACTCTATTCAGACTGGTTTCCAAGGAAAACTGGTCAAATTTTTATAAACTCACTGACCCAAACATAGCGTGCGAATTTTTTATCGACACCATACATAACCATTTGAAAAGTTCCACATCCAACACTAACGACAGACAAAGTAGTCTCAAAATTAAACTTAAGCCTTGGATAACAAATGGCATCCTACAATGTATTCACAAGCGTAATAAACTTCACAAATTTTGTAAAAACAACCCCAATAATCACGAATCTCTCCTGTTTTACAAACGATACAGAAATGCTTATAAAAAAAATAATGCTGAGCTAGAGACGAATATTATAGGAAATAGATCAAGGAAGCTGCCAATGACAATAAACAAATCTGGAATATTGTCAAAGAGATTTGCTATACCAACAAAACTACCGCACCTATAAATAAAATAACCATTGCAGACCAAACACTAGATACAACAAATCATTAAAAAAAATCGCAAATCATTTCAATAAATTCTTCTCCACAGTCTGATCAGACTTAGCAAATAGTATTTTAGACAAAAATAGAAAGATAATTTATAATTTTTTAACCTTGCAAATAATTTATCGATTGATAATCTTTGTTATGATCCATTTAATCTCACTCCTACCACAGAACAAGAAATCACTGAAATTATTTCATCACTCAAAAACACACATTCAACTGAAATCGACAATATATCCACTTAATTGATCAAACACCTCAAACCGATCATCACTAAGCCCCTTGAAGATATAATAAATCTAAGCTTTCAAACTGGCCTCTTCCCAAATTCTTTAAAACACTCAACAATTATTCCTATCTATAAATCAGGGGACAGATCATCAGCGAATAACTATAGACCAATATCCTTGCTGAGTCCGATATAATAAATAATTGAAAAAACGGTAAAACGAAGGCTATACAAATTTCTTGAAGACAATGACATTCTGTCAGGAAATCAATATGGCTTCCGCAAAGGTCGTAGTGCCACAGATGCAATTGCAAATTTTACAATAGTACAATAGTAGTCTCTGATAACCTTGATAAAGGCCGCAAGCCCCTTGCTGTTTTCTTGGATCTATCCAAAGCCTTTGATTCTGTCTCCCACCGCATACTTTTGAAGAAACTCCTTCAGGTAGGAATAAAAAGTACTGCCCTTAAATGGTTTGAGATTTATTTAACAAATAGGTCGCAATCGTCTCTTATAAATTCTGCTAAAGAATATAGAAGTACAAGTTTACCAATCACGTACGGTATGCCTCAAGGCAGTGTATTAAGCCCACTTCTCTTTCTAATATATATAAACACTTTATGTAACTTGGCAATTGATGGAACTATAATTTATTTTGCTGATGATACGGTAATCATCTTTGAAGCTGAAAATTGGAACTCAACTAAGGAAAAAGCAAATAAGGGCCTAAATAAAGTAAAACATTGGATAGACGACAACCTTCTGACTCTTAATATTAACAAAACAAAATACTTACTTTTCTCCATACGCAAAGTCACTCTTCCTCAAAACTGTCCTAATCTTATCATTCACTCATGCCCACAGAACCATATTACCCCTACGCCTCCCTTCAATAATTGCTCATGTACCAACCTAAAAAATCCGACCAAATTAAATATATAGGGGTTGTTATAGATGATCAACTGCGTTGTGAGGATCATGTCAATTTCAAAACAAAAAGATTCCGCAAATTGTGCTATATATTTCTCTCTCTCAGATCAATCCTGAACCTTCAAACAATGAGATGCATAAATTTTGCACTTTTCCAATCAATAGCTACATACGGTATCGTGGGATGGGGAGGCTGTGCAGCTTCAATTATTTATCCCATGATCTTAATTAAAAAACTGCTACTAAGGATTATATTAAATGTCACCCATCTCACCCTTTAGACCCACTTTTAAAAAAATTCGCAATCCTAGACATTAGACAATTATACGTTAAGACAATTCTCATACACATAAGGAAAAATGATTTAACAATCAAAACTCAACAAAATATTTGCACCCGCTATTCTTCACACCAAAAATGTAAAATTCTTCCAACAAAAACAGCCCAACGACAGTTCTCTTATATAGCGCCTAAAATGTTCAACTTACTGAGTATTGATATTAAGACATAGAAAACTGATGATCTTTATGCCATTAGTGTACAGAACTGGTTATTTGTCAGGGAAGGAAATATTATAAAGAATGCCTTACATCTTAAAACTGTTCTTATTTTTTCATATTTCAGGAGTAAAATTTTTATCTCTAAATTAACTTTCAACAAAAACTTTATATTACGCTGATGCGATTTTTCTTATTTTTATTTCTATTATCCCTAACATTATCTTTTATTTTTATTTGTATCCTACCTTATTTTTATCTTTATTTTTACAAGATTCACCTACTTCAACTCCTTTCCTGTATGTGATCATCTACCTAATATTATATATTCAGAATTGGTTATTTATGAAGTGAAGGAAATATTTTAAAGAATGCCTGACATCATTAAATTAAGTTCATTTGCTTTATTATTCTTGTTTTCATTTAAATTCAAATATATTTTATGAATAAAGAAAAAAAAATGTATGAGACTATGTATGAATGTGAATGGGGCAAGGAGTATGTGCCAAGACCTAGTGTTTTTTGGCGGTCCGTCGTCTCTGCCTACCCTTGCGGGGAATGGTTAGTCAGTTAGAACTTGGCATGCATTATTAAATTTAA
This sequence comes from Hesperophylax magnus, assembly GCA_026573805.1. Lineage (NCBI taxonomy): Eukaryota > Metazoa > Arthropoda > Insecta > Trichoptera > Limnephilidae > Hesperophylax > Hesperophylax magnus. The sequence goes on along the minus strand of JAIUSX010000184.1, from coordinate 495,385 downwards.
TGTTATATACAAAACATTAGAAATATACTATAGTATTATGACCACCCTGTATGGAGCTGTAACGGGCGATAAGTTGAAACAATTTGCTGATAAAATAATGAAATACTATTAACCTGTTGCATTTAACATGTAATTTTTATTGTTTTCTACAGCGTACAAATTTGGGAACTGTGTTTGTTGAAATCTTCCAGAAAACCACTAAAATAACTTTGTAAATAGCAAAATCACAAGTGAAGACATTTACTTTTTTGGCGCTAACGAACGAATGTTTGGAATAACAGCAATCACGTGATCTTACCGCTGTACTGCCATTAGCTGTTTGGTCTATTAGAGTAATACGCCCGTAACGGAGAGATATATGGAATGGATACATTTATATGAAATGTAACATAACGGCCGGTTTAAAAATGAGGGGTCCTTTTGTGATGAAAGGCTTAAATCACAGTGAAAACAGACAGACCATTGCTTCCCACTTCGCGGATTAAAAATATACAAATTATTTACGAAAACGGACATGCTAACGACATCTGGTGAAGAAAAATTGAACCAGCTTGTTTGCAGTAGGCACCTGTAATAGTTGGAATTATATCGAGGTTCTAGGACGAAAGCAGAGAGGTCGTAAAATCGTCTAGGACGACTAGGATTCCCCTTGTCTAGGCCTGAAAATAAACATTGAATTTTGTCAACCAATAGATCTGAACAAAAAGCTATAAAATTTTGAGTAACCAATCAGTGAACGGAAAGGCGTGTGTCTACGGAAGACAAAGAAATGAACTTTGGACCCGGCGATAAAAAAGATAAGTAATGGCTTCTTCGTTCCCACAAAAATTAGAGGTGAACGCACTATGGTATAAACACCGACGTTCAAGGCGACAAACTCTAGGAAATGTTTACAATAACTGAGACATTTAGGAGATAGCGAACCATAGAAATCGAGTGCTTTGAAGATTTTACAAGTTGAAAAACACACACGCGAAAATGCAATGGAAAAATTATAAACGTGATAGTATAAGAGAGGGCGGAAAAACTTAGGGAAATTACTGGCAGAATTTTCAACTGTAGTGCAATTATTTATGATAGAAGGAGGGTGTCGAGTTCGATGTAAGTCGTAATAAAGGAAAACGAAAGTGTTAGGGACATTAGAAACAAATCGTTATCAATTCTAGTTGGAGCGGGGGTATTAGGAAAACGATTGGGAATGAAAATCTCGCATTAAAATAGACATTTTAGAAACAGTGCAGAGACTGGACGAAGGAAAAATTCAGAGATTTTGAGCTGCTACAAAGGTCCTAGGAATATGATAATTGAGTACCATAGGAAGGTAATAAAACTAAACATATAGCGATAGATTAAATTCAGGAAACGTAGGCATTTTACATAATTATCAGGGTAGATAGATATTAGAGTTACACAAGACTGCAGAAGAAGTGACATGAGATAAAAGGTTGACAGTCTCATGTGTATTTTAAAGGATAAACAATCGAAATTCGAACATGATTTTTATTTACGTTAAGGTAATAAACGATTAGAAAACCAATAAAATTTAACGTAGGGCTTATGGAATATTTAGATAAAGCAAAAGAGATTAAAACTAATGGCTCTAAAATTAAATGAAATTTACGATCGAAGTTCAAAAATTTGAGACGTAAACAGGTGTCCAGACGTATGATTTATGTGAAATCTTGTATGTAAGAGATAGAAGATGGGGCGGAGATTGAGTCAGATAATAAAAGTGACGGATATCCCAGAGTCAAATTAGGTATATCTCCCATAGAAGTGTAGAAAATTATATATTAATTAATAATAAATGAAGGATGAAATTTTCCTGGAGGCGACACACATCAGGAAAAGTGTGGAAAAAATAAGGAAAGGGTAGGGAACGGGGATAAGGAATGATCCAAGTGGAGAAAAGCGATACAATTCTAAGTTATCCGTGAAATTAATAAATACGACTTGGAAAATAAGTAATTATAGAGTTATGAGAAATAACATAAGAATAAAGAAGAAAATTGTGCAGGAAAACGTCGCGAATAAAAGAAAATAAAAAAATAAGGAAAAACTCAAATCTGCGACATAAAGAGAGAAAGTACTGGTGAAAATGGAAAAGCTCACATAGGTGACAATAAAATTAAGTAGAATTTAGACAAATCGAAATTCAAAAATGCATAGTAAAGATTTCGACATCTATTTAATCATTTTTCGCACGAGATGCATAAAATTGAGATCTATATATATGTTACTGAGGACGGACCTATCGCGAATTGAGAAAAAAAGGGAACGCAAAATCATGATATTTTAACTACATTTTGTATGAACCATGGAACAAAGGAAGCTTGGGCAATGAACGCAGGCTTACCCGATTCGGACCCTATCGAGTTAGCGACGTGAGAGAAAAAACTTACAGCCGCCCAGAGCCGGAAAACAGAAGATCGTATGTAGGCACAATCGAAATTAGGGGAAGGTGTGTTCGGATTTACGAGTTGATAAAAGATAGAATTGATTATCAAAGGAAATTCAGATACGTCTTTTGGAACCTGAGAGGGGTATAAAATACGGTGCACACCAGTTTTGGGACAGTCAGTCGAGGTTTTTGAAAAGGAGGATACGCCGCAGTACTACGTTTCTTGGTAAAAAAAATTAATAGTGAAAAAATCTTTAAGTGTTAAATTTTAAATAAGTCCCTGGACTTAGAGAATTTGTGAATAGTACAAGTACTAAAATCAGTGAAATTTTAATAAGTCAGTTTAATTTAATCAAACAGTGTTAATAAAAAATAAATAGGGTTAAACTCAGTGCTTAAAAGTGTTACGTGAATAGTGCAAAAAGTGTTTAGTGAATTATTAAAATTTAAAAATAATTATTTCATTCAAAGTGACAACATTCAAATTTAATTGAGAGTTTTATCGTTAATCTAGAATGAACGCGTTCGCGATTTGATATTTAAAAATAGATTATAATTTAGCATCAATCAAACACAAAAACAAAAAAAAGGATTCAATAATAATAAACGCTCAAACCTTTGTTCTAAAAGTAACAGTTCGAAAAAAAAAAATTTAATTGTGGATAGGTTAAAATATTGGTGAAAACAGTGGAATTTAGAAGAAAGTTTTAACAGATATTTAATTTATTAAGAATCGAGTTAATTAAAAGTTTGCGCAATTCGGAATAAATTTTCTTATAAATTTATATAAAAGGAAATTTAGAATCAATAAATTGATCAATTAAAATCCATCGTGCGTATAGCGACCGTGTTAAGGGTGTTTGTCGTTTTAACCGGAATTTTAACATCAACCTACCATTTCGAAAAAGAGAATTTGAAACAGCTATCATTCAAAAGCCTAAACTAGAGAAGTGTTATTAAATCAACGGGTTTTCTGGATTAGGATTTCGTTCGGAAGAAAAATTAAATATCAGCTAATTTATATGAATCAAGCAAGAAATAGAATATTAAATAGGAATAAATAGTCGAAAAGATTTATTTTGAAATTTGTTGAAAAATACAATTAATTAGGTAGGATTTTCTTCGACAAGATTTTGTTGTGTGGCACCCAACTGGAAAAATCTTGATGGGGGTAAGTTTTCCTTTTATAAATAATTTTCAGGTCCCAGGAGGCACAGAAGGACTGTGAGGTGGAGGTATATCAATTGAATATTAAAATAAAACACCAAAAAGGAATTACACATTAATATATGTATATTATGTATTTATCTATATAAAAGTAAAATAATATATTGTATATAAAGAATATATATATGAGTAATGTATGTACCTACGTGTATATGTATATATATATTTATCATTTAATCGAAACATTGGAATGGTAGCGATCTTAAATACCTGCCTATAGACATATCTATTTTATTGAGAAAGAAAATATGTATTTATTAATATTCAAGACTATGTAGAATCATATATTTTATATTTATTTATTAATATATGTAGTCTTATTTAACATATTTTGACAATCGAGATAAGTGTACTTAAATATATATTTATATTTATTCTTCATTTAACCTCTAGTAAATTTACTAAATTCGGAAAATGAAATAAATAGGTTAACTTCAAAAAGGGAATTAAAAATATCTTAATTAACTATGCACAATAAAAGGTAACATAACTGGATTATAGGGAGAGGTAGAAATATTTCTAAAATAAACAAATCTCACATTTAGGTTAGTGTGTCAGGAGATGTTTACATTATTTGTTTACAAATAAAGTCACTGGAGAACTGTGTCAACCGCAAGTTTGAAAACGACCGTGGCCGTAACTAGATAATTTATCAGGGTTATAAGGATAATCATCAGGATGTCATAGAATAATGTGTAGCGACTTGCGTATTCACAAATACCTATCATTCACAAACAACAATTGAAAAATCATCGGGTTAGCAAGATTTATATCGAATAATTGCACGAAACATTTAAATATCATTGTCTAGATAGTCGCATAGGATTTTATCAGTTACCTGAAACAGCTGGAAGCTGCGTGCTTACAAATACCTACCATTCACAATCGACAATTGAAAAATCACGGGTTAGTAAGACTTATATCGAAATATTATATGAAACATTTGAGTATTATTGATGGAGTGTTCGCATAGATTCCATCAGTTGCCTGAGACAGTTGAGAGGAGTGTACCCTCTTATGTGGCAATCAATTACATGAAACAGTTGAAAAATCACGGGATAGGATGAACTAAATCTAATGTTGAATCCTGGGGAAAGAAAAATACAGTTCACCAAATAGGAGGCAGTGGTCGCTCCTATAACAAGACCATTAACCAAACAATAGAGATGGCGATTCTCTTAAATAAAAACGTCAAAACCAAACAAAAAGCCTGGAGTTCGATAGCTCTCCAAAACAAACTATCAATAAGATCTTATTTTACTAGTATTTATTAGTATCACCTTATTATTACGTATTTATTCGGTTACCAAACCTAGAGCTTTGCAGAGTTCTTGGCGCGAGATCCGAGCTTGGAATGCGAGGTAGATAGCCTTGTATTGCAAGTTATAAACCTTTCCCAAAATGTATGTATACATATATTTATTCGTATGTACTGTTTACTGGAGAATGCGGACCTGCATACAGCTTGCATTTAGGTCTGTGGACCACTCTCGCATTTTCTCTTAAACGTGGAATGAGGATTCACGACCCGTAAGTCCACACCAACCGTGAGTATATGATTGTATATAGGACGAAACCGGTTCGCCCTAAGTAAATTGTAGTCCAAGGAGGAGTAGGAATTTGGGAGTTTCGGGACCCGAGGGAAGACTTGAAGGCAGTGTGTTACAGTAATGGCCTCGTTAAATTAATGATACCAAGAAATATAATTGATAAGTTTTATTCTTTAAAACACACATCACTGGTAACAAAAAACAACGACCCTCGAATTCCTTAATTATTTCATGGTTGTTATTGATCCGTTATTTAGAGAGAGAAGAGGAAGAAAATGGGCTTGCAAGCCTATTTATAACCTAATTCATTTGAATGTATTGGAATATATAATCAGAATTATTGCCCTTAGGGGAGACATCTGTCGGATATTTCAATTACTCAATACAGATACAGGTGGCATTTTTCGTTGGTTTGATTCTTGGCTAAAGTCTGAACATGCTGCCAGGGCACGGAAGAATTTATTTTTTTACACATAAACAAAAAATAATTTTTTTAAAATAACCATAATATAAACAAAAATAATTTGAAAAATAAACATAATATAAATATGGACAAATTAATTTGAAAAACAATCATGAGATGAATATGAACAAAAAAGTTCTAAAATAAGAGAATCATAATATGAACAAGTTAATTCGATGTTCCTAGGTCATCCTTCAGGTAGGTTGCTAATTCTTCTCCTTCTTATGACTGCTAGCAAAAATTTGATGGTCCAAGGTCATCCTTCAGGTAGGTTGTTGATTTTTCTCTTGTTTATGACTGCAGGAACTTATTTATTCAGTCCGGGGGGTACATCGGGCGTCCCTGTAGCAAGGCTTGAATCCCTTTCCATGGGTAATAAACATATTTTGCTGATAGGTCTCTTCAATGTTCCTTGTGCGGTTTTGAGGGTAACCACCCGCACTTTCCCGTCAGCTCCAGGGTGAGTAGCTAGGATCCTGGCTAGTTTCCACATATTAGGCGGCAGGTTGTCCTCCTTTAGTATGACCATGTCGTCCCTTTCAACAGTCCTGAGGCCCTTGTCTTCCTTCCATTTGGTACGTCTTTGTAATTCTGCAAGATATTCCAGTTTCCACCTGCACCAAAATGTTTGAATCAGTGCATTTAATTTTTGATATTGATTCAATCGATTATATTGTATCTCCCGAACATCCTTCTCAGAGATAGAAGCTATCCCTCCGCCAATCAGGAAATGATTTGGAGTCAAAGGATTCAGGTCAGTCGGATCGTTGGACAGAGGAGTGAGCGGACGTGAATTTAAACAGCATTCTACCTGACACAATAAAGTATATAATTGTTCAAAGGTTAAACTTGAATTATCGGTTATTCTTTTTAAATGATATTTGGCGGATTTCACTGCTGCTTCCCAGAGTCCAGCGAAATTCGGTGACCGTGGTGGAATAAATCCCCACAGTATTGACAAATCAGCTAAATATTTTTGAATCTTGTCATCAGATTCCTTTAATTTATCATACAATTCTCTCAGTTGATTATATGCTCCCTTAAAATTGGTCGCATTATCTGAATATATTTTAAAGGGTTTGCCCCTCCGCGCAATGAAACGTTTTAAACAATTTAAAAAGTTGTCAGTGGTGAGGTCCGTTACCAGTTCCAAATGCACAGCTTTCGTTGAGAAACAAACAAAAATGCATAAATAAGATTTCACCAATGGAGCCTTCCTGGTGATACCGCTTTTCATCATGATAGGACCTGCGTAATCAATCCCGGTAACCTCGAACGGCCTGCTAGGTGTTATTCTGTTTTCCGGCAAGTCACCCATGATAACTTGACTGGTTACTGGATTTTTTCTGAAACATACTATACATTTATGTAATATTTGCTTAACAGTGGTTTTTCCGGCAATCGGCCAGAACTGTAATCTCACTAGAGATAACAAAGTTTGTGTCCCTGCATGTAAATGTACATAATGAAGATGTCGAATAATTAATTCTGTTAACTTATTATTTTTTGGTAAAATTATTGGGTGTCGTTGCTGGTATGATAAATGTTTCGCCTTTGTTAGCCTGCCCCCGACACAAATTAATCCATTATTTATAAATGGATTAAGCGACAAAATAACGCTACGTTTATCCAGTGAACATTTATTACTCAAAGCCCTGAACTCATCCTTAAAATGGTAGCGTTGAATTATTGCTATTAGACGATGCAATGTATTGTCCAGCTCCGGCACGCTTAACCTCCCGGTTAATTTACAGTTTTTTGTGTTACAATTATTAAAGAAACGCAATATATATGCAGTTACTCTCTTTAGCTTGTTGAGAGAGGAAAATTTTGAAAAGATGTCCCACTCCGTGACATTAGTAGACACGCATACCGCCTTGGTTTTTATCTCTGGAGGATTTATACAGGAATTTTCTGGCTTCGGCCAGTGATCGGCCTCTCTTATTAGCCAATCTGGACCCTTCCACCAAATATCTGCTTGTAATAGTTTGTTTGCTGTAACTCCTCTTGATAAAATATCAGCGGCGTTTTCCTGCGATGAAACATGTCGCCAATGGGCGGGATCGCCGGCCTCTTGTATCTCGGCAACCCTGTTGGCCACAAAGGTATTCCATCTAGCTGGTTGTCCTCTTATCCAGCATAGTGCGATGGTAGAGTCACACCAGTAGTATGTATCCACCTCAACCATGTTGAGTGCTTCTTTGATGTTTTTTAATAATTTCGATAACAGCACCGCACCACAAAGTTCCAATTTTGGCAGGGATATGTTTTTTAATGGCGCTATCCTGGACCTGGAAGATATTAACTGAGAGTGCATCTTACCCTTGGCGTCCCTGGATACTAGATACGCACAGGCTCCGTAGGCCTTTTCTGATGCGTCGCAAAAACCATGGATTTGTAGGCTGTTTTGACCCCACAAGATTCTTCTCTTTATTTTCAACAGGTTTATTTGAGATAAATTTTTCATGTAATTTTCCCAATCTTTTAATATTCCCTCGGGTATTTCTTCGTCCCAGGAAGTCTTAGATATCCATAATCTCTGCATAATTAGTTTTGCTACAACCGTTACTGGTCCTAGCAGTCCTAAAGGATCGAACGTTGAGGCGATACTTGACAATATCCGCCTTTTGCTTTGTACGGTACATACTGGTTTTTTCACTACATATGAAAAATAATCAAACTCACTGTTCCAGATTAATCCTAGTATTTTTTCTTCTTGGGGTTCTTTAGATATCAATCCTTGCATATCTTGACCTGGTTCGGAAGATAATTCTGCCACGTTCGATCTCCATTTTCTTAGATTCATCCCTGCAGATTTTAGTAAACTGATTACCTGTTGTTTTAGAAGGTGGCACGATTCAACGTCATTTCCTCCCGTTAATAGGTCGTCCATGTAAAAGTCGTTTTCAATGACATTGCTTGCTATAGGAAATGAAAGTCTATTTTCAATACCTATTTGCTTCAGGCATCTTGTCGCCAGGAAAGATGACGGTCCTAATCCATAAGTCACTGTCCTTAGCTTGTAATGCTTCAAATCCTCATCCTGTGAAAAGCGCCAAACAATTTTCTGTAGATTGCGGTCGCTTTCCTGCACGTTTATCTGACGGTACATTTTCTCTATGTCCGCAGTTATGACTACAGGATGTTTTCTGAAATGTAAAATTTGCATATTTAAATCCTTTTGTATGTTAGGTCCGACCATCAGAGCATCATTAAGGGAAATACCAGAAGATGTTTTTGCCGATCCATCGAACACCACGCGAACTTTAGTAGTGGTGCTTGACTCCTTCATCACCGCATGATGTGGTAAAAAATATGATCTCGCATCGCATTCGGATTTTCGGCACTCTTCCATATGACCCAATTGTAAATATTCTCTCATAAACATGCTATATTGACATTTCAATTCTTTATTGGTGGAAAATTTTCTTTCCAATGTATGAAACCTTTTTTCAGCCATTGACAAAGAACTCCCTAGTTGGTCTATACAAGGGCGGGTTGGTAAGGCTACCGTAAATCTGCCCTCCGTGTCTCTACTATGACACTCTGTAAAGTTGACTTCGCAAGCCTTTTCTTCAAAATTCTGAGGTTTCATGGCATCCACCTCTTCTAGTTTCCAGAATCTTTCCATCTGGTTACCTATTTTATTAATGGCTAGATTACAATTAATTGATACTGGCCTTGTTTTAGTGATGATGTCGATCGCTCCGGAAACAATCCAACCGAGTTCAGTCCTTTGAATAGTTGGCCCGCCCTCCGTTAAGCGTATTCGATCATTATTCATTATTTCCCAAAAAACTTCCGCACCCAACAGGATGTCAATTGGAGACGTGACATTGAAATCCTTATCCGCTAGTTGCAAGCCAGATGGGATCTTCAACTCTTGTTTCCTGAAGGTCATTTGGGGTAGGTCGGTTGTTATAGCCTGCAATACTAAACAAGAAATTTTCTTATTATAATCACTATTCACTGCTAACATGTCAATTGTAACTCTTCGATTGATATGTGTGATGCGATTTTGTATTCCAGACACCGGCGTATTTATTTTTTCTGTTTTTAATTTTAATTTTTTTGCAAAACTCTCTCTTATGAAATTCGATTGGGCGCCTGAATCCAATAATACCCTCGCTTTGTGTAAACAGTTGTCGCTACCTACGATATTCACGATCGCTGTAGATAATAAAATTATCTTTTCATTTTTATTTAACACCGTATGATTTGCCACTGATGTCGAGCTGTGTGCCTCTTCATTTGTGTTTTCACTATTTAATTCATTAACATGTATCAAAGTATTATGTTGATCACTTGCATAGATTTTACATTTGAATTTATTTTTGCAATCTTGTGTAAAATGTCCTACCCTCAAACATTTGAAACAGGCTCGGGCCTTTCTTAAAAATTCTAATCTTCCCTGGATATTTAATTTGAGAAATTTTTTACAATAATACACTGGATGATTTTCTTTACATAGGATGCATCCGTGTTTGGTTGCTATCAATGAGACAGACAAATCTTTCTTGCGATCATCACGTGTTGTAACATTCTTGTAGGTAGGCCTTTTTTCTTGCAAATTTGTGAACTCCAGTACCTCAACACGTTTGGTTAGACATGTAATAAATTCTTTCAACGTTGGGAGTGCACCATCTATTGGCTGCTCTTCCCAAAATCTACGAGTTGATCCATCCAATTTATTAGATATTAAATATATCATAATCGCGTCCCAGGAATCAACATGTAATCCTAGATTTTTTAACGCTTCTAAATTTATATTAGCCTGATCAATAATATGCCTTAACGCGACTGGACATTCTTGTTTCATATCTTTTAACTGAAATAAAGATGCAACATGCCTATGAACTATTATTTTTTTATTCGCGTAACGTTCCTGCAGTATCTGCCACGCAGATTCGTAATTGTCGTGCGATATGGTCAAGGAGGCAATCAATTTAGCTGCGTCTTTTTTAAGGCACGATTGTAAATAAAAGAATTTTTGAGAATTGTTTAACGTATTATTTTCATGGACCAATGCTTTAAAGGTCTCAGCGAATTTAGCATACTCAGTAATTTCACCATGAAATTCAATAAGTTTCAAAGTTGGTAATTTAATTTCACATTTTTCATGATTTACTGAATTCAATAAACCTTTTGCTAATGCAAGTACAGAGAAATATTGATTTTCAAAGGATTCACGTTGACTTACGTGTTCTGCCTCGTCATCCGAAAGTTCTTCGATTTGAGATTGAATTTTTTCAAAGTCATCTAACAATTTTTCGACCTTTTGATAACGTAATTCTAGTTCCGTTTTATCGAGTGTCTTTAAAATATCATTAAACCTTGTCAATTTCGCTTTCAAAATTCCACGCTTGTTGATTAACGGCTTTAACTTTTCCATCTTTTGGTAAATAATAAACAATTTAACTTTTAACCTCAAACAACTGACAGTTTACGAATGAAAACACGGCGGTGTTAGTAAAAATGCTTGCCAGGGCTGACAACTTTTTAAATCAGAACAACCACTCACCACTGACAACTTTTTAAATCAGAAATTCGCTGAAATTATTTTGCCCGGTAAATTTGAACATTCGCGTGAATTATTTTTAATTAAATAAATCCAATGACAAAACTCTTACAATTGAGATGCTCATTTAACAATAATCGTATCAATTTGCAATGTAGGTAGCTATTAAAATTTTATGCAACTGAAAAATCAGAAACAACAATAATTTTTTTTAATCTTTGTTGCATATTTAAATATTTCATTTGGGATAATTTGAAATAGGAAGGATTCGGGATTCGGTCACAGTTTTGATAGGATGGCGTTGGGATACTTATCTGATGATGATCTGCATCTTCTTGGTTTTTTGCTGGTTCATAATTCGGCTCTTTCTGGTGCACGATGCGGCTCGATTGGACCATATGTTACAGTAATGGCCTCGTTAAATTAATGATACCAAGAAATATAATTGATAAGTTTTATTCTTTAAAACACACATCACTGGTAACAAAAAACAACGACCCTCGAATTCCTTAATTATTTCATGGTTGTTATTGATCCGTTATTTAGAGAGAGAAGAGGAAGAAAATGGGCTTGCAAGCCTATTTATAACCTAATTCATTTGAATGTATTGGAATATATAATCAGAATTATTGCCCTTAGGGGAGACATCTGTCGGATATTTCAATTACTCAATACAGATACAGGTGGCATTTTTCGTTGGTTTGATTCTTGGCTAAAGTCTGAACACAGTGCATGATGACGTGGAAGGTTCATTGGGACGCGGTGACTTAGGCACCAATCAATGAACCGTGTCAAAAGATTGTGCGGATTTCTCGTTGACTCTCGATCATCTCGTTTACTTGCAGGAGGATAGGAGCCAAATTTTGCAAGCAAAGGGCTATTCCGAGTTCGTCAAATATACAATTATCTAATTACATTAACCTACTAAATCAATCTTTACATGTACCTTATAGCAGCAGAATCATAAAGGAGTGGCGCCAAACAGACACAAGAGTTTACCAAAATCAAATTTACTAACAATTAACCATTTGAGTTATATTAAATTGCCTGTCCAAATAAACATGTATAATATCTTTTACCAGTGATTTAAACTACGACTTTGTTAGGGTGCAGGGAATCAGAATAGTTACAATAGGAAAGCTAGCTCATTCAGAGAAATCATTTAAGTCTAGGTTTGCAATGGAAAGACCAATTCAATTTTGAAACTCAACGCCTTGATCAGAACCAAGAGGGTTACCACAAAAATGAAAGTAATTAAAATCCTATATCATAAACCAAAAAATTACACAACGTTTGATGGAATTTAATTACAATATAAATACGAAAATATTTGCGTTCAATATCGTAAATAACGTATTAATTAGTTAAGTACATATGTCTATAAAGATATACAGTACAAGAGAGCTTTAAGTAGCTTTCTGTAGTTATCAAAGAAATTAAGGGTCCAATTTTCATGGAGGCTTATGTGTTGTAGGGGAGGAATTTTCCATCCCTGCGAACACATATGCAAAGCCTTAGAGAAAAAAAAAGAAATATCGGTCATAGCCAAGAGAGAGTAAAATATTATATTGTAATAATATAATAAAAAGGATGGCGAAAAGGTGAAAATATTACACTTTTGGCCAACGTGTGGATAATGGATGGACAATATGGACATGCTCGGATTATTGTTTAATTTTGGTGTACCCCAGAAAAACTGCGTTTTGAAAACAGATTAAATTTTTTTTTTCAATTGGATCTTATAAATAAATGCTTTCTGAGAACAACTGCATACTTAACTAAAATTCGCCAAAAGTGGTCTGTTGGACAAAAACGAACAAGAGCAACGAAAAAGGCTGAAATTTTGGAATCGTGATGAGAAACATGGTCTAAAGCGAAATCAGTAAAAAAATCTGAAAAAATTTCTAGAAAAATCATCATGCTTATGGGCACATTGCAAGACTTCGACCTTTAAAAGCCAAGTCCAAAACCAAATCAGTCAATAAATCCCCGTAATGTTGCAAATCTGGAAAAATCATAATTCTTATGGGCAATAATTTTAGACTTGGATTCGAATTTTAAAATCCATTTTTTCATGATCTATGGTACCAAATGGGTTTAAATTTTGGAATCGTCAAGAGAATCATGGTTCAAAAAGAAATCCGTCACAAAATCTGCGTTGAGTTGCATTTCTGGAAAATAATGATTCCTGTGGACACTGATTTCAGACTTGGGTTCGAACTATAAAAGTCATTTTATCCAGGCTCTATGGTACCAAAAGGGTTTAAATTTTAGATTCGTGATAAGAAACATAGTCTCAAGCGAAATCAGTAAAAAAATTCTAGAAAAATTATCATGCTTATGGGAACAATGCAAGACTTTGGTTCGACCCTTTAAAGCCATTTTTTCAGGCTCTAGATAACCAAGCGGCTGAAATTTTTTAATGGTAATAAGAACATGATCCAAAACGAAATAAATCACAAGATCTGCATATAGCTTCATTTTTGGGAGAATCATCATTTTTATGGACGCTATTGAAAGACATAGGTTCGAACTTTTAAAGCAGTTTTTCAGGCTTAATGGTACCAAACGGCCTGAAATTTTGGAAAAGCGATAAGAATCATGATCCAAAACGAATTCCGTCACAAAATTTGCATAAAGTTGAACTTTAAGAAAATCATCAATTTTATTGGCGCTATTTTAAGACTTGGGTTCGAACTTTGGAAGCAGTTTTTTCAGGCTCCATGGTACCAAACGGGCTGAAATTAAAGAATAGTGATAAGAATCATGATCCAAAACGAATTCAGTAGCAAAATCAGCATAAAGTTGAATTTTGAGAAAATCATCATTTTTTTGGCGCTATTTGAAGACCTGGGTTCGATCGTTTAAAGGCATTTTTTCAGGCTCTATGGTAGAAAACTGGCGGACGGTAATTTCAGACTTGGGTTCGAATTTTAGAAGCAGTTTTTTCAATCTCTATGCGACCAAATGGGCTGAAATTTTGGAATAGTGATAAAAATCATGAACCAAAACGAATTCAGTCACAATATCTGCATAAAGTTGTATTTTTAGAAAAATCATGATTTTTATGGACGCTAATTTCAGACTTGGGTTCGAAGTTTAAAAACAGTTTTTTCAGGCTCTATGGACTGGGAAAACTGGGAAACCGGCTGAAATTTTAGAGTAGTGATAAAAATCGGTGACCAAATCGAATTAAGTCACAAAATCTGCAAAAAGTTGGATTTTCAGAAAAATCATGATTTTTATGGACGCTAAATTCAGACTTGGGTTCGAACTTTATAATCAGTTTTTGCAGGCTCTATGGGACCAAACGGGCTGAAATTTTGGAAAAATTATAATAATCATGATCCAAAACGAATTCCGTCACAAAATCTAAATAAAGTTGAATTTTAAAAAAATCATCATTTTTATTGGCGCTATTTTATGACTTAGGTTCGAACGTTTAAAGGCATTTTTTCAGGCTCTATGGTATCAAACTGGCTGAAATATTCAAAAAGTGATAAGAATCGGTGACCAAATCGAATTCACTCACAAAATTTGCAAAAAGTTCGATTTTTAGAAAAATCATGATATATATAGACGCTAATTTAAGACTTGGGAACGAAGTTTAGAAGCAGGTTTTTCAGGCTCTATGGTACCAAATTGGCTAAAATTTTCAAAAAGTGATAAGAATTGTGGTATAAATCGAATTCAATCACAAAATCTGCAAAAAATTGGATTTTCAGAAAAATCATGATTTTTATGGACGCTAAATTCAGACTTGGGTTCGGACTTTAGAAGCAGTTTTTTCAGGCTCTATGGGACCAAATTGGCTGAAATTTTCAAAAAGTGATTAGAATTGTGGTTTAAATCGAATTCAATCTTAAAAGTTCCATAAAGATGGATTTTTAGAAAAATCATTATTTTTAAGGACGCTAATTTCAGACTTGGGTTCGAATTTTGGAAGCAGTTTTTTCAGGCTCTATGGGACCAAACGGGCTGAAATTTTGGAATAGTTATAAGAATCGGTGACCAAATCGAATTCATTAAAAAAATCTCCAAAAAAAGGATTTTCAGAAAAATTATGATTTTTATGGACGCTAAATTCAGACTTGGGTTCGAACTTGAGAAGCAGTTTTTTCAGGCTCTATGGTACCAAACTGGCTAAAATTTTCAAAAAGTGATAAGAATTGTGGTATAAATCGAATTCAATCACAAAATCTGCAAAAAGTTCGATTTTTAGAAAAATCATAATATATATAGACGCTAATTTCAGACATGGGTTCGAAGTTTAGAAGCAGTTTTTTCAGGCTCTATGGTACCAAATTGGCTGAAATTTTCAAAAAGTGATAAGAATTGTGGTACAAATCGAATACAATCTTAAAAGTTCCATAAAGATGGATTTTTAGAAAAATCATGATCTTTATGGACGCTAATTTCAGACTTGGGTTCGAAATTTAGAATCACTTTTTTCAGGCTCTATGGTACCAAACGTGCTGAAATTTATGAATAGTGATAAGAATCATGATCCAAAACGAATTCAGTCACAAAATCAGCATAAAGTTGAATTTTGATAAAATAATCATTTTTTTGGCGCTATTTTAAAACCTGGGTTCGATCGTTTAAAGGCATTTTTTCAGGCTCTATGGTAGAAAACTGGCTGACGGTAATTTCAGACTTGGGTTCGAATTTTAGAAGCAGTTTTTTCAATCTCTATGCGACCAAATGGGCTGAAATTTTGGAATAGTGATAAAAATCATGAACCAAAACGAATTCAGTCACAATATCTGCATAAAGTTGTATTTTTAGAAAAATCATGATTTTTATGGACGCTAATTTCAGACTTGGGTTCGAAGTTTAAAAACAGTTTTTTCAGGCTCTATGGACTGGGAAAACTGGGAAACCGGCTGAAATTTTAGAGTAGTGATAAAAATCGGTGACCAAATCGAATTAAGTCACAAAATCTGCAAAAAGTTGGATTTTCAGAAAAATCATGATTTTTATAAACGCTAAATTCAGACTTGGGTTCGAACTTTATAATCAGTTTTTGCAGGCTCTATGGGACCAAACGGGCTGAAATTTTGGAAAAATTATAATAATCATGATCCAAAACGAATTCCGTCACAAAATCTAAATAAAGTTGAATTTTAAAAAAATCATCATTTTTATTGGCGCTATTTTATGACTTAGGTTCGAACGTTTAAAGGCATTTTTTCAGGCTCTATGGTATCAAACTGGCTGAAATATTCAAAAAGTGATAAGAATCGGTGACCAAATCGAATTCACTCACAAAATTTGCAAAAAATTGGATTTTCAGAAAAATCATGATTTTTATGGACGCTAAATTCAGACTTGGGTTCGGACTTTAGAAGCAGTTTTTTCAGGCTCTATGGGACCAAATTGGCTGAAATTTTCAAAAAGTGATTAGAATTGTGGTTTAAATCGAATTCAATCTTAAAAGTTCCATAAAGATGGATTTTTAGAAAAATCATTATTTTTACGGACGCTAATTTCAGACTTGGGTTCGAATTTTGGAAGCACTTTTTTCAGGCTCTATGGTACCAAACGTGCTGAAATTTATGAATAGTGATAAGAATCATGATCCAAAACGAATTCAGTCACAAAATCAGCATAAAGTTGAATTTTGATAAAATAATCATTTTTTTGGCGCTATTTTAAAACCTGGGTTCGATCGTTTTAAGGCATTTTTTCAGGCTCTATGGTACAAAACTGGCTGACGGTAATTTCAGACTTGGGTTCGAATTTTAAAAGCAGTTTTTAAGTTCTATGCCACCAAATGGGCTGAAATTTTGGAATAGTGATGAGAATCATGAACCAAAACGAATTCAGTCACAAAATCTGCATACAGTTCGATATTTTGAAAAATCATGATGTATATAGACGCTAATTTCAGACATGGGTTCGAACTTTAGAAGCAGTTTTTTCAGGCTCTGTGGAACCAAACGATCTGAAATTTTAAAATAGTGATAAGAATCGGTGACCAAATAGAATTCAGTCACAAAATCTGCAAAAAGTTGGATTTTCAGAAAAGTCATGATTTTTATGGACGCTAAATTCAGACTTGGGTTCGAACTTTAGAAGCAGTTTTTTCAGGCTCTATGGGACCAAACGGGCTGAAATTTTGGAATAGTTATAAGAATCGGTGACCAAATCGAATTCATTAAAAAAATCTCCAAAAAAAGGATTTTCAGAAAAATTATGATTTTTATGGACGCTAAATTCAGACTTGGGTTCGAACTTGAGAAGCAGTTTTTTCAGGCTCTATGGGACCAAACGTGCTGAAATTTTTGAATAGTCATATGAATCATGATATTAATCGAATTAAGTCACAAAATGTGCAAAAAGGTTGATTTTTAGAAAAATCATGATTTAACTAGACGCAAATTTCAGACTTGGGTTCGAAGTTTAGAAACAGTTTTTTCAGGCTCTATGGGACCACACGGGCTGAAATTTTGGAAAAATTATGATAATCATGATCGAAAACGAATTCCGTCACAAAATCTAAATAAGGTTGAATTTTAAGAAAATCATCATTTTTATTGGCGCTATTTTATGACTTAAGTTCGAACGTTTAAAGGCATTTTTTCAGGCTCTATGGTACAAAACTGGCTAAAATTTTCAAAAAGTGATAAGAATTGTGGTATAAATCGAATTCAATCACAAAATCTGCATGAAGTTGGATTTTCAGAAAAATCATGATTTTTATGGACGCTAATTTCAGACTTGGGTTCGAACTTTAGAAGCAGTTTTTTCAGGCTCTATGGGACCAAATGGGCTGATATTTTGGAATAGTGATATGAATCATGATATTAATCGAATTCAGTCACAAAATTTGCAAAAAATTCGATTTTTAGAAAAATCATGATTTTTATGGACCCTAATTTCAGACTTGGGTTCGAACTTAAGAAGCAGTTTTTTCAGGCTCTATAGGACCTAACGGGCTGAAATTTTGGAATATTGATAAAAATCATTATCCAAAACGAATATCTTATTGGCGCTATTTTAAGACTTGGGTTCGAACGTTTAAAGGCATTTTTTAAGGCTCTATGGTACCAAACTGGATGAAATTTTCAAAAACTGATAAGAATTGTGGTATACATCTAATTCAATCACAAAATTTCAATAAAGTTGTATTTTTAGAAAAATCATGATTTTTATGGACGCTAATTCCAGACTTGGGTTCGAAGTTTAGAAGCAGTTTTTCAGGCTCTATGGGACCAAACGGGCTGAAATTTTGGAATAGTTATAAGAATCGGTGACCAAATCGAATTCATTAAAAAAATCTCCAAAAAAGGATTTTTAGAAAAATTATGATTTTTATGGACGCTAAATTCAGACTTGGGTTCCAACTTTGGAAGCAGTTTTTTCAGGCTGTATGGGACCAAACGTGCTGAAATTTTGGAATTGTGATATGAATCATGATATTAATCGAATTAAGTCACAAAATGGGCAAAAAAGTTGATTTTTAGAAAAATCATGATTTAACTAGACGCTAATTTCAGACTTGGGTTCGAATTTTGGAAGCAGTTTTTTCAGGCTCTATGGGACCAAACGGGCTGAAATTTTGGAATAGTTATAAGAATCGGTGACCAAATCGAATTCATTAAAAAAATCTCCAAAAAAAGGATTTTCAGAAAAATTATGATTTTTATGGACGCTAAATTCAGACTTGGGTTCGAACTTGAGAAGCAGTTTTTTCAGGCTCTATGGTACCAAACTGGCTAAAATTTTCAAAAAGTGATAAGAATTGTGGTATAAATCGAATTCAATCACAAAATCTGCAAAAAGTTCGATTTTTAGAAAAATCATAATATAGATAGACGCTAAATTAATACTTGGGTTCGAATTTTAGAAGCAGTTTTTTCAGGCTCTATGGTACCAAGCGGGCAGAAATTTTGGAATAGTGATATGAATCATGATATTAATCGAATTAAGTCACAAAATGTGCAAAAAAGTTGATTTTTAGAAAAATCATGATTTAACAAGACGCTTATTTCAGACTTGGGTTCGAAGTTTAGAAACAGTTTTATCAGGCTCTATGGGACCAAACGGGCTGAAATTTTAGAATAGTGATAAAAATCGGGACCAAATCGAATTCAGTCACAAAATCTGCAAAAAGTTGGATTTTCAGAAAAATCATGATTTGTATGGACGCTAAATTCAGACTTGGGTTCGAACTTTAGAATCAGTTTTTTCAGGCTCTATGGGACCAAACGGGCTGAAATTTTGGAAAAATTATAATAATCATGATCCAAAACGAATTCCGTCACAAAATCTAAAAAAAGTTGAATTTTAAGAAAATCATCATTTTTATTGGCGCTATTTTATGACTTAGTTTCGAACGTTTAAAGGCATTTTTTCAGTCTCTATGGTACCAAACTGGCTAAAATTTTCAAAAAGTGATAAGAATTGTGGTATAAATCGAATTCAATCACAAAATCTGCAAAAAGTTGGATTTTCAGAAAAATCATGATTTTTAAGGACGCTAAATTCAGACTTGGGTTCGAACTTTAGAATCAGTTTTTTCAGGCTCTATGGAACCAAACGGGCTGAAATTTTGGAAAAATTATAATAATCATGATCCAAAACGAATTCCGTCACAAAATCTAAATAAAGTTGAATTTTAAGAAAATCATCATTTTTATTGGCGCTATTTTATGACTTAGGTTCGAACGTTTAAAGGCATTTTTTCAGGCTCTATGGTACCAAAGTGGCTAAAATTATCAAAAAGTGATAAGAATTGTGGTATAAATCGAATTCAATCACAAAATCTGCAAAAAGTTGGATTTTCAGAAAAATCATGATTTTTATGGACGCTAAATTCAGACTTGGGTTCGAATTTTGGAAGCAGTTTTTTCAGGCTCTATGGGACCAAACGGGCTGAAATTTTGGAATAGTTATATGAATCGGTGACCAAATCGAATTCATTAAAAAAATCTCCAAAAAAAGGATTTTCAGAAAAATTATGATTTTTATGGACGATAAATTCAGACTTGGGTTCGAACTTGAGAAACAGTTTTTTCAGGCTCTATGGGACCAAACGTGCTGAAATTTTGGAAAAATTATAATAATCATGATCCAAAACGAATTCCGTCACAAAATCTAAATAAAGTTGAATTTTAAGAAAATCATCATTTTTATTGGCGCTATTTTATGACTTAGGTTCGAACGTTTAAAGGCATTTTTTCAGGCTCTATGGTACCAAACTGGCTAAAATTTTCAAAAAGTGATAAGAATTGTGGTATAAATCGAATTCAATCACAAAATCTGCAAAAAGTTGGATTTTCAGAAAAATCATGATTTTTATGGACGCTAAATTCAGACTTGGGTTCGAACTTTAGAATCAGTTTTTTCAGGCTCTATGGGACCAAACGGGCTGAAATTTTGGAAAAATTATAATAATCATGATCCAAAACGAATTCCGTCACAAAATCTAAATAAAGTTGAATTTTAAGAAAATCATCAATTTTATTGGCGCTATTTTATGACTTAGGTTCGAACGTTTAAAGGCATTTTTTCAGGCTCTATGGTACCAAACTGGCTAAAATTTTCAAAAAATGATAAGAATTGTGGTATAAATCGAATTCAATCACAAAATCTGCAAAAAGTTGGATTTTCAGAAAAATCATGATTTTTATGGACGCTAAATTCAGACTTGTGTTCGAACTTTAGAATCAGTTTTTTCAGGCTCTATGGGACCAAACGGGCTGAAATTTTGGAAAAATTATAATAATCATGATCCAAAACGAATTCCGTCACAAAATCTAAATAAAGTTGAATTTTAAGAAAATCATCATTTTTATTGGCGCTATTTTATGACTTAGGTTCGAACGTTTAAAGGCATTTTTTCAGGCTCTATGGTACCAAAGTGGCTAAAATTATCAAAAAGTGATAAGAATTGTGGTATAAATCGAATTCAATCACAAAATCTGCAAAAAGTTGGATTTTCAGAAAAATCATGATTTTTATGAACGCTAAATTCAGACTTGGGTTCGAATTTTGGAAGCAGTTTTTTCAGGCTCTATGGGACCAAACGGGCTGAAATTTTGGAATAGTTATATGAATCGGTGACCAAATCGAATTCATTAAAAAAATCTCCAAAAAAAGGATTTTCAGAAAAATTATGATTTTTATGGACGATAAATTCAGACTTGGGTTCGAACTTGAGAAACAGTTTTTTCAGGCTCTATGGGACCAAACGTGCTGAAATTTTGGAAAAATTATAATAATCATGATCCAAAACGAATTCCGTCACAAAATCTAAATAAAGTTGAATTTTAAGAAAATCATCATTTTTATTGGCGCTATTTTATGACTTAGGTTCGAACGTTTAAAGGCATTTTTTCAGGCTCTATGGTACCAAACTGGCTAAAATTTTCAAAAAGTGATAAGAATTGTGGTATAAATCGAATTCAATCACAAAATCTGCAAAAAGTTGGATTTTCAGAAAAATCATGATTTTTATGGACGCTAAATTCAGACTTGGGTTCGAACTTTAGAATCAGTTTTTTCAGGCTCTATGGGACCAAACGGGCTGAAATTTTGGAAAAATTATAATAATCATGATCCAAAACGAATTCCGTCACAAAATCTAAATAAAGTTGAATTTTAAGAAAATCATCATTTTTATTGGCGCTATTTTATGACTTAGGTTCGAACGTTTAAAGGCATTTTTTCAGGCTCTATGGTACCAAACTGGCTAAAATTTTCAAAAAATGATGAGAATTGTGGTATAAATCGAATTCAATCACAAAATCTGCAAAAAGTTGGATTTTCAGAAAAATCATGATTTTTATGGAGGATAAATTCAGACTTGGGTTCGAACTTTAGAATCAGTTTTTTCAGGCTCTATGGGACCAAACGGGCTGAAATTTTGGAAAAATTATAATAATCATGATCCAAAACGAATTCCGTCACAAAATCTAAATAAAGTTGAATTTTAAGAAAATCATCATTTTTATTGGCGCTATTTTATGACTTAGGTTCGAACGTTTAAAGGCATTTTTTCAGGCTCTATGGTACCAAACTGGCTAAAATTTTCAAAAAATGATGAGAATTGTGGTATAAATCGAATTCAATCACAAAATCTGCAAAAAGTTGGATTTTCAGAAAAATCATGATTTTTATGGAGGATAAATTCAGACTTGGGTTCGAACTTGAGAAGCAGTTTTTTCAGGCTCTATGGGACCAAACGTGCTGAAATTTTGGAATAGTGATATGAATCATGATAAAAATCGAATTAATTCACAAAATGTGCAAAAAGTTTGATTTTTAGAAAAATAATGATTTATCTAGACGCTAATTTCAGACTTGGGTTCGAAGTTTAGAAACAGTTTTTTCAGGCTCTATGGGACCACACGGGCTGAAATTTTAGAATAGTGATAAAAATCGGGGACCAAATCGAATTCAGTCACAAAATCTAAATAAAGTTGAATTTTAAGAAAATCATCATTTTTATTTGCGCTATTTTAAGACTTGGGTTCGAAGGTTTTAAGGCATTTTTGAAGGCTCTATGGTATCAAACTGGCTGACATATTCAAAAAGTGATAAGAATCGGTGACCAATTCGAATTCACTCACAAAATTTGCAAAAAGTTCGATTTTTAGAAAAATCATAATATAGATAGACGCTAATTTCAGACTTGGGTTCGAAGTTTAGAAGCAGTTTTTTCAGGCTCTATGGTACCAAATTGGCTGAAATTTTCAAAAAGTGATAAGAATTGTGGTATAAATCGAATACAATCTTAAAAGTTCCATAAAGATGGATTTTTAGAAAAATCATGATTTTTATGGACGCTAAATTCATACTTGGGTTCGAATTTTAGAAGCAGTTTTTTCAGGCTCTATGGTACCAAGCGGGCAGAAATTTTGGAATAGTGATATGAATCATGATATTAATCGAATTAAGTCACAAAATGTGCAAAAAAGTTGATTTTTAGAAAAATCATGATTTAACAAGACGCTAATTTCAGACTTGGGTTCGAAGTTTAGAAACAGTTTTTTCAGGCTCTATGGGACCAAACGGGCTGAAATTTTAGAATAGTGATAAAAATCGGGACCAAATCGAATTCAGTCACAAAATCTGCAAAAAGTTGGATTTTCAGAAAAATCATGATTTTTATGGACGCTAAATTCAGACTTGGGTTCGAACTTTAGAAGCATTTTTTTCAGGCTCTATGGGACCAAACGGGCTGAAATTTTGGAAAAATTATAATAATAATGATCCAAAACGAATTTCGTCACAAAATCTAATTAAAGTTGAATTTTAAGAAAATCATCATTTTTATTGGCGCTATTTTATGACTTAGTTTCGAACGTTTAATTTATCGTCCATAAAAATCATAATTTTTCTGAAAATCCTTTTTTTGGAGATTTTTTTAATGAATTTGATTTGGTCACCGATTCTTATAACTATTCCAAAATTTCAGCCCGTTTGGTCCCATAGAGCCGAACTTGAGAAGCAGTAATAGAGGTTCGAACTTGAGAAGCAGTTTTTTCAGGCTCTATGGGACCAAACGTGCTGAAATTTTGGAATAGTTATATGAATCATGATAAAAATCGAATTGATTCACAAAATGTGCAAAAAGTTTGATTTTTAGAAAAATAATGATTTAACTAGACGCTAATTTCAGACTTGGGTTCGAATTTTGGAAGCAGTTTTTTCAGGCTCTATGGTACCAAATTGGCTAAAATTTTCAAAAAGTGATAAGAATTGTGGTATAAATCGAATTTAATCTTAAAAGTTCCATAAAGATGGATTTTAGAAAAATCATTATTTTTAAGGACGCTAATTTCAGACTTGGGTTCGAATTTTGGAAGCAGTTTTTTCAGGCTCTATGGGACCAAACGGGCTGAAATTTTGGAATAGTTATAAGAATCGGTGACCAAATCGAATTCATTAAAAAAATCTCCAAAAAAAGGATTTTCAGAAAAATTATGATTTTTATGGACGCTAAATTCAGACTTGGGTTCGAACTTGAGAAGCAGTTTTTTCAGGCTCTATGGGACCAAACGTGCTGAAATTTTGGAATAATTATATGAATCATGATAAAAATCGAATTAATTCACAAAATGTGCAAAAAGTTTGATTTTTAGAAAAATAATGATTTAACTAGACGCTAATTTCAGACTTGGGTTCGAATTTTGGAAGCAGTTTTTTCAGGCTCTATGGGACCACACGGGCTGAAATTTTGGAAAAATTATAATAATCATGATCCAAAACGAATTCGGTCACAAAATCTAAATAAAGTTGAATTTTAAGAAAATCATCATTTTTATTTGCGCTATTTTAAGACTTGGGTTCGAAGGTTTTAAGGCATTTTTGAAGGCTCTATGGTATCAAACTGGCTGAAATATTCAAAAAGTAAAAGAATTGTGGTATAAATCGAATTCAATCACAAAATCTGCAAAAAGTTGGATTTTCAGAAAAATCATGATTTTTATGGACGCTAAATTCAGACTTGGGTTCGAACTTTAGAAGCATTTTTTTCAGGCTCTATGGGACCAAACGGGCTGAAATTTTGGAAAAATTATAATAATCATGATCCAAAACGAATTTCGTCACAAAATCTGCATAAACTTGAATTTTATTAAAATCATCATTTTTATTGGCGCTATTTTAAGACTTGGGTTCGAAGGTTTAAAGGCATTTTTTCAGGCTCCAGGTACCAAACTGGCTGAAATATTCAAAAAGTGATAAGAATCGGTGACCAAATCGAATTCACTCATAAAATTCGCAAAAAGTTCGATTTTTAGAAAAATCATGATATATATAGACGCAAATTTAAGTTTTGGGTTCGAACTTTAGAAGCAGGTTTTTCAGGCTCTATGGTTCCAAATTGGCTGTAATTTTCAAAAAGTGATAAGAATTGTGGTATAAATCGAATTCAATCTTAAAAGTTCCATAAAGATGGATTTTTAGAAAAATCTTTATTTTTAAGGACGCTAATTTCAGACTTGGGTTCGAATTTTGGAAGCAGTTTTTTCAGGCTCTATGGGACCAAACGGGCTGAAATTTTGGAATAGGTTATAAGAATCGGTGACCAAATCGAATTCATTAAAAAAATCTCCAAAAAAAGGATTTTCAGAAAAATTATGATTTTTATGGACGCTAAATTCAGACTTGGGTTCGAACTTGAGAAGCAGTTTTTTCAGGCTCTATGGGACCAAACGTGCTGAAATTTTGGAATAGTTATATGAATCATGATAAAAATCGAATTAATTCACAAAATGTGCAAAAAGTTTGATTTTTAGAAAAATAATGATTTAACTAGACGCTAATTTCAGACTTGGGTTCGAAGTTTAGAAACAGTTTTTTCAGGCTCTATGGGACCACACGGGCTGAAATTTTGGAAAAATTATAATAATCATGATTCAAAACGAATTCGGTCACAAAATCTAAATAAAGTTGAATTTTAAGAAAATCATCATTTTTATTTGCGCTATTTTAAGACTTGGGTTCGAAGGTTTTAAGGCATTTTGGAAGGCTCTATGGTATCAAACTGGCTGAAATATTCAAAAAATGATAAGAATCGGTGACCAAATCGAATTCACTCACAAAATTTGCAAAAAGTTCGATTTTTAGAAAAATCATAATATAGATAGACGCTAATTTCAGACTTGGGTTCGAAGTTTAGAAACAGTTTTTTCAGGCTCTATGGGACCACACGGGCTGAAATTTTGGAAAAATTATAATAATCATGATCCAAAACGAATTCAGTCACAAAATCTAAATAAAGTTGAATTTTAAGAAAATCATCATTTTTATTTGCGCTATTTTAAGACTTGGGTTCGAAGGTTTTAAGGCATTTTTGAAGGCTCTATGGTATCAAACTGGCTGAAATATTCAAAAAGTGATAAGAATCGGTGACCAAATCGAATTCACTCACAAAATTTGCAAAAAGTTCGATTTTTAGAAAAATCATAATATAGATAGACGCTAATTTCAGACTTGGGTTCGAAGTTTAGAAGCAGTTTTTTCAGGCTCTATGGTACCAAATTGGCTGAAATTTTCAAAAAGTGATAAGAATTGTGGTATAAATCGAATACAATCTTAAAAGTTCCATAACGATGGATTTTTAGAAAAATCATGATTTTTATGGACGCTAAATTCATACTTGGGTTCGAATTTTAGAAGCAGTTTTTTCAGGCTCTATGGTACCAAGCGGGCAGAAATTTTGGAATAGTGATATGAATCATGATATTAATCGAATTAAGTCACAAAATGTGCAAAAAAGTTGATTTTTAGAAAAATCATGATTTAACAAGACGCTAATTTCAGACTTGGGTTCGAAGTTTAGAAACAGTTTTTTCAGGCTCTATGGGACCAAACGGGCTGAAATTTTAGAATAGTGATAAAAATCGGGACCAAATCGAATTCAGTCACAAAATCTGCAAAAAGTTGGATTTTCAGAAAAATCATGATTTTTATGGACGCTAAATTCAGACTTGGGTTCGAACTTTAGAAGCATTTTTTTCAGGCTCTATGGGACCAAACGGGCTGAAATTTTGGAAAAATTATAATAATAATGATCCAAAACGAATTTCGTCACAAAATCTAAATAAAGTTGAATTTTAAGAAAATCATCATTTTTATTGGCGCTATTTTATGACTTAGTTTCGAACGTTTAAAGGCATTTTTTCAGGCTCTATAGTACCAAACTGGCTAAAATTTTCAAAATGTGATAAGAATTGTGGTATAAATCGAATTCAATCACAAAATCTGCAAAAAGTTGGATTTTCAGAAAAATCATGATTTTTATGGACGCTAATTCCATACTTGGGTTCGATTTTTAGAAGCACTTTTTCAGGCTCTATGGGACCAAACTGGCTGAAATTTTGGAAAAATGATAATAATCATGATCTAAAACGAATTTCATCACAAAATCTGCATAAAGTTGAATTTTATTAAAATCATCATTTTATTGGCGCTATTTTAAGACTTGGGTTCGAAGGTTTAAAGGCATTTTTTCAGGCTCTATGGTACCAAACTGGCTGAAATATTCAAAAAGTGATAAGAATCGGTGACCAAATCGAATTCACTCACAAAATTTTGCAAAAAGTTCGATTTTTAGATAAATCATGATATATATAGACGCAAATTTAAGACTTGGGTTCGAAGTTTAGAAGCAGGTTTTTCAGGCTCTATGGTACCAAATTGGCTGAAATTTTCAAAAAGTGATAAGAATTGTGGTATAAATCGAATTCAATCTTAAAAGTTCCATAAAGATGGATTTTAGAAAAATCATTATTTTTAAGGACGCTAATTTCAGACTTGGGTTCGAATTTTGGAAGCAGTTTTTTCAGGCTCTATGGGACCAAACGGGCTGAAATTTTGGAATAGTTATAAGAATCGGTGACCAAATCAAATTCATTAAAAAAATCTCCAAAAAAAGGATTTTCAGAAAAATTATGATTTTTATGGACGCTAAATTCAGACTTGGGTTCGAACTTAAGAAGCAGTTTTTTCAGGCTATATGGGACCAAACGTGCTGAAATTTTGGAATAGTTATATGAATCATGATAAAAATCGAATTAATTCACAAAATGTGCAAAAAGTTTGATTTTTAGAAAAATAATGATTTAACTAGACGCTAATTTCAGACTTGAGTTCGAATTTCGGAAGCAGTTTTTTCAGGCTCTATAGGACCATACGGGCTGAAATTTTGGAAAAATTATAATAATCATGATCCAAAACGAATTCGGTCACAAAATCTAAATAAAGTTGAATTTTAAGAAAATCATCATTTTTATTTGCGCTATTTTATGACTTGGGTTCGAAGGTTTTAAGGCATTTTGGAAGGCTCTATGGTATCAAACTGGCTGAAATATTCAAAAAATGATAAGAATCGGTGACCAAATCGAATTCACTCACAAAATTTGCAAAAAGTTCGATTTTTAGAAAAATCATAATATAGATAGACGCTAATTTCAGACTTGGGTTCGAAGTTTAGAAGCAGTTTTTTCAGGCTCTATGGTACCAAATTGGCTGAAATTTTCAAAAAGTGATAAGAATTGTGGTATAAATCGAATTAAGTCACAAAATGTGCAAAAAAGTTGATTTTTAGAAAAATCATGATTTAACTAGACGCTTATTTCAGACTTGGGTTCGAAGTTTAGAAACAGTTTTTTCAGGCTCTATGGGACCAAACGGGCTTAAATTTTAGAATAGTGATAAAAATCGGGGACCAAATCGAATTCAGTCACAAAATCTGCAAAAAGTTGGATTTTCAGAAAAATCATGATTTGTATGGACGCTAAATTCAGACTTGGGTTCGAACTTTAGAATCAGTTTTTTCAGGCTCTATGGGACCAAACGGGCTGAAATTTTGGAAAAATTATAATAATCATGATCCAAAACGAATTCCGTCACAAAATCTAAAAAAAGTTGAATTTTAAGAAAATCATCATTTTTATTGGCGCTATTTTATGACTTAGTTTCGAACGTTTAAAGGCATTTTTTCAGTCTCTATGGTACCAAACTGGCTAAAATTTTCAAAAAGTGATAAGAATTGTGGTATAAATCGAATTCAATCACAAAATCTGCAAAAAGTTGGATTTTCAGAAAAATCATGATTTTTATGGACGCTAAATTCAGACTTGGGTTCGAACTTTAGAATCAGTTTTTTCAGGCTCTATGGGACCAAACGGGCTGAAATTTTGGAATAGTTATATGAATCGGTGACCAAATCGAATTCATTAAAAAAATCTCCAAAAAAAGGATTTTCAGAAAAATTATGATTTTTATGGACGATAAATTCAGACTTGGGTTCGAACTTGAGAAGCAGTTTTTTCAGGCTCTATGGGACCAAACGTGCTGAAATTTTGGAAAAATTATAATAATCATGATCCAAAACGAATTCCGTCACAAAATCTAAATAAAGTTGAATTTTAAGAAAATCATCATTTTTATTGGCGCTATTTTATGACTTAGGTTCGAACGTTTAAAGGCATTTTTTCAGGCTCTATGGTACCAAACTGGCTAAAATTTTCAAAAAGTGATAAGAATTGTGGTATAAATCGAATTCAATCACAAAATCTGCAAAAAGTTGGATTTTCAGAAAAATCATGATTTTTATGGACGCTAAATTCAGACTTGGGTTCGAACTTTAGAATCAGTTTTTTCAGGCTCTATGGGACCAAACGGGCTGAAATTTTGGAAAAATTATAATAATCATGATCCAAAACGAATTCCGTCACAAAATCTAAATAAAGTTGAATTTTAAGAAAATCATCATTTTTATTGGCGCTATTTTATGACTTAGGTTCGAACGTTTAAAGGCATTTTTTCAGGCTCTATGGTACCAAACTGGCTAAAATTTTCAAAAAGTGATAAGAATTGTGGTATAAATCGAATTCAATCACAAAATCTGCAAAAAGTTGGATTTTCAGAAAAATCATGATTTTTATGGACGCTAAATTCAGACTTGGGTTCGTTCATGATATTAATCGAATTAAGTCACAAAATGTGCACAAAGGTTGATTTTTAGAAAAATCATGATTTAACTAGACGCTAATTTCAGACTTGGGTTCGAAGTTTAGAAACAGTTTTTTCAGGCTCTATGGGACCACACGGGCTGAAATTTTGGAAAAATTATAATAATCATGATCCAAAACGAATTCCGTCACAAAATCTAAATAAAGTTGAATTTTATTAAAATCATCATTTTTATTGGCGCTATTTTGTGACTTAGGTTCTAACGTTTAAAGGCATTTTTTCAGGCTCTATGGTACCAAACTGGCTAAAATTTTCAAAAAGTGATAAGAATTGTGGTATAAATTGTATTCAATCACAAAATCTGCAAAAAGTTGGATTTTCAGAAAAATCATGATTTTTATGGACGCTAAATTCAGACTTGGGTTCGAACTTTAGAAGCAGTTTTTTCAGGATCTATGAAACCAAGCGGGCAGAAATTTCGGAATAGTGATAAAAATCATGATCCAAAAGGAATTTCGTCACAAAATCTGCATAAAGTTGAATTTTATGAAAATCATCATTTTTATTGGCGCTATTTTAAGACTTGGGTTCGAACGTTTAAAGGCATTTTTTAAGGCTCTATGGTACCAAACTGGCTGAAATTTTCTAAAAGTGATAAGTATTGTGGTATACATCGAATTCAATTACAAAATCTCAAAAAAAAGGATTATAGGGAAAAATCATGATTTTTATGGACGCAAATTCCATACTTGGGTTCGATTTTTAGAAGCACTTTTTCAGGCTCTATGGGACCAAACTGGCTGAAATTTTGGAAAAATGATAATAATCATGATCTAAAACGAATTTCATCACAAAATCTGCATAAAGTTGAATTTTATTAAAATCATCATCAAACTGGCTGAAATATTCAAAAAGTGATAAAAATTATGGTATACATGGAATTCAATCACAAAATTTCAATAAAGTTGGATTTTAAGAAAAATCATGATATATATAGACGCTAATTTCAGACTTTGGTTCGAAGTTTAAAAGCAGTTTTTTCAGGCTCTATGGTACCAAATTGGCTGAAATTTTCAAAAAGAGATAAAAATTGTGGTATAAATCGAATTCAATCTTAACAGTTCCATAAAGATGGATTTTTAGAAAAATCATTATTTTTAAGGACGCTAAATTCAGACTTGGGTTCCAACTTTGGAAGCAGTTTTTTCAGGCTCTATGGGACCAAACGTGCTGAAATTTTGGAATAGTGATATGAATCATGATATTAATCGAATTAAGTCACAAAATCTGCAAAAAGTTGGATTTTCAGAAAAATCATGATTTTTATGGACGCTAATTTCAGACTTGGGTTCGAACTTTGGAAGCAGTTTTTTCAGGCTCTATGGTACCAAACGTGCTGAAATTTAAGAATAGTGATAAGAATCATGATCCAAAACGAATTCAGTCACAAAATCAGCATAAAGTTGAATTTTGATAAAATAATCATTTTTTTGGCGCTATTTTAAAACCTGGGTTCGATCGTTTTAAGGCATTTTTTCAGGCTCTACGGTACAAAACTGGCTAAAATTTTCAAAAAGTGATAAGAATTGTGGTATTAATCGAATTCAATCACAAAATCTGCATACAGTTCGATTTTTTGAAAAATCATGATTTATATAGACGCTTATTTCAGACATGGGTTCGAACTTTAGAAGCAGTTTTTTCAGGCTCTGTGGAACCAAACGATCTGAAATTTTAAAATAGTGATAAGAATCGGTGACCAAATCGAATTCAGTCACAAAATCTGCAAAAAGTTGGATTTTCAGAAAAGTCATGATTTTTATGGACGCTAAATTCAGACTTGGGTTCGAACTTTAGAAGCAGTTTTTTCAGGCTCTATGGGACCAAACGTGCTGAAATTTTGGAATAGTGATATGAATCATGATATTAATCGAATTAAGTCACAAAATGTGCAAAAAGGTTGATTTTTAGAAAAATCATGATTTAACTAGACGCAAATTTCAGACTTGGGTTCGAAGTTTGAACAGTTTTTTCAGGCTCTATGGGACCAAACGGGCTGAAATTTTAGAATAGTGATAAAAATCGGTGACCAAATCGAATTAAGTCACAAAATCTGCAAAAAGTTGGATTTTCAGAAAAATCATGATTTTTATGGACGCTAAATTCAGACTTGGGTTCGAACTTTAGAATCACTTTTTTCAGGCTCTATGGTACCAAACGTGCTGAAATTTATGAATAGTGATAAGAATCATGATCCAAAACGAATTCAGTCACAAAATCAGCATAAAGTTGAATTTTGATAAAATAATCATTTTTTTGGCGCTATTTTAAAACCTGGGTTCGATCGTTTTAAGGCATTTTTTCAGGCTCTATGGTACAAAACTGGCTGACGGTAATTTCAGACTTGGGTTCGAATTTTAGAAGCAGTTTTTTAGTTCTATGCCACCAAATGGGCTGAAATTTTGGAATAGTGATGAGAATCATGAACCAAAACGAATTCAGTCACAAAATCTGCATACAGTTCGATTTTTTGAAAAATCATGATTTATATAGACGCTAATTTCAGACATGGGTTCGAACTTTAGAAGCAGTTTTTTCAGGCTCTGTGGAACCAAACGATCTGAAATTTTAAAATAGTGATAAGAATCGGTGACCAAATAGAATTCAGTCACAAAATCTGCAAAAAGTTGGATTTTCAGAAAAGTCATGATTTTTATGGACGCTAAATTCAGACTTGGGTTCGAAATTTAGAAGCAGTTTTTTCAGGCTCTATGGGACCAAACGGGCTGAAATTTTGGAATAGTTATAAGAATCGGTGACCAAATCGAATTCATTAAAAAAATCTCCAAAAAAAGGATTTTCAGAAAAATTATGATTTTTATGGACGCTAAATTCAGACTTGGGTTCGAACTTGAGAAGCAGTTTTTTCAGGCTCTATGGGACCAAACGTGCTGAAACTTTTGAATAGTCATATGAATCATGATATTAATCGAATTAAGTCACAAAATGTGCAAAAAGGTTGATTTTTAGAAAAATCATGATTTAACTAGACGCAAATTTCAGACTTGGGTTCGAAGTTTAGAAACAGTTTTTTCAGGCTCTATGGGACCACACGGGCTGAAATTTTGGAAAAATTATGATAATCATGATCGAAAACGAATTCCGTCACAAAATCTAAATAAGGTTGAATTTTAAGAAAATCATCATTTTTATTGGCGCTATTATATGACTTAAGTTCGAACGTTTAAAGGCATTTTTTCAGGCTCTATGGTACAAAACTGGCTAAAATTTTCAAAAAGTGATAAGAATTGTGGTATAAATCGAATTCAATCACAAAATCTGCAAAAAGTTGGATTTTCAGAAAAATCATGATTTTTATGGACGCTAATTTCAGACTTGGGTTCGAACTTTAGAAGCAGTTTTTTCAGGCTCTATGGGACCAAATGGGCTGATATTTTGGAATAGTGATATGAATCATGATATTAATCGAATTCAGTCACAAAATTTGCAAAAAATTCGATTTTTAGAAAAATCATGATTTTTATGGACCCTAATTTCAGACTTGGGTTCGAACTTAAGAAGCAGTTTTTTCAGGCTCTATAGGACCTAACGGGCTGAAATTTTGGAATATTGATAAAAATCATTATCCAAAACGAATATCTTATTGGCGCTATTTTAAGACTTGGGTTCGAACGTTTAAAGGCATTTTTTAAGGCTCTATGGTACCAAACTGGATGAAATTTTCAAAAACTGATAAGAATTGTGGTATACATCGAATTCAATCACAAAATTTCAATAAAGTTGTATTTTTAGAAAAATCATGATTTTTATGGACGCTAATTCCAGACTTGGGTTCGAAGTTTAGAAGCAGTTTTTTCAGGCTCTATGGGACCAAACGGGCTGAAATTTTGGAAAAATGATAATAATCATGATCCAAAACGAATTTCGTAACAAAATCTGCATAAAGTTGAATTTTATGAAAATCATCATTTTTATTGGAGCTATTTTAAGACTTGGGTTTGAAGGTTTAAATGCATTTTTAAGGCTCTATGGTATCAAACTGGCTGAAATATTCAAAAAGTGATAAGAATTGTAGTATAAATCGAATTCGATCACAAAAGTTCCATAAAGTTGGATTTTTAGAAAAATCATTATTTTTAAGGACGCTAAATTCAGACTTGGGTTCGAACTTTGGAAGCAGTTTTTTCAGGCTCTATGGGACCAAACGGGCTGAAATTTTGGAATAGTGATAAAAATCGGTGACCAAATCGAATTCAGTTACAAAATTTGAAAAAGTTTGATTTTTAGAAAAATCATGATTTATATAGACGCTAATTTCAGACATGGGTTCGAACTTTAGAAGCAGTTTTTTCAGGCTCTATAGGACCAAACGGGCTGAAATTTTGGAATAGTGATATGAATCATGATATTAATCGAATTCAGTCACAAAATTTGCAAAAAATTCGATTTTTAGAAAAATCATGATTTATATAGACGCTCATTTCAGACTTGGGTTCGAAGTTTAGAAGCAGTTTTTTCAGGCTCTATGGTACCAAAATGGCTGAAATTTTCTAAAAGTGATAAGTATTGTTGTATACATCGAATTCAATCACAAAATCTCCAAAAAAAGGATTATCAGAAAAATCAAGATTTTTATGGACGCTACTTCCAGACTTGGGTTCGAACTTTAGAAGCAGTTTTTCAGGCTCTGTGGGACCTACGGGGCTGAAATTTCTGAAAAATGATAATTATCATGATCCAAAACAAATTCCGTCACAAAATCCTTATAAAGTTGAATTTTACGAAAATCATCATTTTTATTGGCGCTATTTTATGTCTTGGGTTCGAACGTTTAAAGGCATTTTTTTAGGCTCTATGGTACCAAATTGGCTGAAATTTTCAAAAAGTGATAAGAATTGTGGTATAAAGCGAATTCAATCACAAAAGTTTCATAAAGTTGGATTTTTAGAAAAATCATTATTTTTAAGGACGTTAAATTCAGACTTGGGTTCGAACTTTGGAAGCAGTTTTTTCAGGCTCTATTGGACCAAACGGGCTGAAATTTTGGAATTGTGATAAAAATCGGTGACCAAATCGAATTCAGTCACAAAATCTGAAAAAGTTCGATTTTCAGAAAAATCATGATTTATATAGACGCTAATTTCAGACTTGGGTTCGAACTTTGGAAGCAGTTTTTTCAGGCTCTATGGTACCAAAATGGCTGAAATTTTCTTAAAGTGATAAGTATTGTTGTATACATCGAATTCAATCACAAAATCTCCAAAAAAAGGATTATCAGAAAAATCATGATTTTTATGGACGCTACTTCCAGACTTGGGTTCGAACTTTAGAAGCAGTTTTTCAGGCTCTGTGGGACCTACGGGGCTGAAATTTCTGAAAAATGATAATAATCATGATCCAAAACGAATTCAGTCACAAAATGATTTTTATGGACGCTAATTTCAGACTTGGGTTCGAACTTTAGAAGCAGTTTTTTCAGGCTCTATGCGACCAAACGGGCTGAAATTTTGGAAAAATGATAATAATCATGATCCAAAACGAATTTCGTCACAAAATCTGCATAAAGTTGAATTTTATGAAAATCATCATTTTTATTGGCGCTATTTTAAGACTTGGGTTCGAAGGTTTAAAGGCATTTTTAAATGCTCTATGGTATCAAACTGGCTGAAATTTTCAAAAAGTGATAAGAATTGTGGTATAAATCAAATTCAATCACAAAAGTTCCATAAAGTTGGATTTTTATAAAAATCATGATTTTTATGGACGCTTAATTCAGACTTGGGTTCGAACTTTAGAAGCAGTTATTTCATGCTCAATGGGACCAAAAGGGCTGAAATTTTGGAATAGTGATAAGAATCGGTGACTAAATCGAATTCAGTCACAAAATCTTATTTTAAGCAAAATCATGATTTTTATGGACGCTAATTTCAGACTTGGGTTCGAACTTTAGAAGCAGTTTTTTCAGGTTCTATGCGACCAAACGGTCTGAAATTTTGGAATAATGATAAAAATCATGATCCAAAACGAATTTCATCACAAAATCTGCATAAAGTTTTATTTTAAGAAAATCATCATTTTTATTGGCGCTATTTTAAGACTTGGGTTCGAATGTTTAAAGGCACTTTTTAAGGCTCTATGGTATCAAACTGGCTGAAATATTCAAAAAGTGATAAGAATTGTGGTATCCATTGAATTCAATCACAAAATTTCAATAAAGTTGGTTTTTAGAAAAATCATGATTTTTATGGACGCTAATTCCAGACTTAGGTTCGAACTTTAGAAATAGTTTTTTCAGGCGCTGTGGGACTAACGGGCTGAAATTTTGGAATAGTGATATGAATCATGATCTCAATCGAATTAAGTCACCAAATCTGCAAAAAGTTCGATTTTTAGAAAAATCATGATTTTTACATGGTGTCCGGAAACTCGTAGTATAAGCCGGAAACTGGAGAATGTATACCACACGGGGAACCCAAATAAACATAAAGTTTTTTGATTTGAGCATTTTTATAAAAAAAAAAAACCAAAAAAATATATTTTTCGGCTATTTCAGGGTTCAAATTTTTTCGTCATTATTTGTTTTACTTTTAAATTTTTAAATAGTTTTAATTAGTTGGGTACTTTGATTTTCAGTAATAATTTATAAAAATTTGATAAAAAAAAATCAACTTCTGACTCGATTTACTCGAAAACGAAAGCTCAAATCAAAAAAAATTATACTACAAAATCGACTCCAAATGTGATGTAGATTCACCAGTTTCCCGCCTGTACTACGAGTTTCCGGACACCATGTATAGACGCTAATTTCAGACTTGGGTTCGAACTTTAGAAGCAGTTTTTTCAGGCTCTATGGGACCAAACGGGCTGAAATTTTGGAATAGTGATATGAATCATGATATTAATCGAATTCAGTCACAAAATCTGAAAAAGTTCGATTTTTAGAAAAATTATGATTTATATAGACGCTCATTTCAGACTTGGGTTCGAACTTTAGAAGCAGTTTTTTCAGGCTCTATGGGACCAAACGGGCTGAAATTTTGGAATAGTTATAAGAATCGGTGACCAAAACGAATTCATTAAAAAAATCTCCAAATAAAGGATTTTCAGAAAAATCATGATTTTTATGGACGCTAAATTCAGACTTGGGTTCGAACTTGAGAAGCAGTTTTTTCTGGCTCTATGGGGCCAAACGTGCTGAAATTTTGGAAAAATGATAATAATCATGATCCAAAACGAATTCAGTCACAAAATCTGCATAAAGTTGAATTTTATGAAAATCATCATTTTTATCGGCGCTATTTTAAGACTTGGGTTCGAACGTTTAAAGGCATTTTTTAAGGCTCTATGGTATCAAACTGGCTGAAACTTTCAAAAAGTGATAAGTATTGTGGTATACATCGAATTCAATCACAAAATTTCAATAAAGTTGGATTTTTAGAAAAATCATGATTTTTATGGACGCTAATTTCAGACTTGGGTTCGAAGTTTAGAAGCAGTTTTTTCAGGCTCTATAGGACCTAACGGGCTGAAATTACGGAATATTGATAAAAATCATGATCCAAAACGAATTTCGTCACAAAATCTGCATAAAGTTGAATTTTATTAAAATCATCATTTTTATTGGCGCTATTTTAAGACTTGCTCTATGGGACCAAACGGGCTGAAATTTTGGAATAGTTATAAGAATCGGTGACCATATCGAATTCAGTCACAAAATCTCCAAAAAAATGATTTTCAGAAAAATCATGATTTTTATGGACGCTAAATTCAGACTTGGGTTCGAACTTTAGAAGCAGTTTTTTCAGGTTCTATGCGACCAAACGGGCTGAAATTTTGGAATAATGATAAAAATCATGATCCAAAACGAATTTCGTCACAAAATCTGCATAAAGTTTTATTTTAAGAAAATCATCATTTTTACTGGCGCTATTTTAAGACTTGGGTTCGAATGTTTAAAGGCATTTTTTAAGGCTCTATGGTATCAAACTGGCTGAAATATTCAAAAAGTGATAAGTATTGTCGTATACATCGAATTCAATCAGAAAATCTGCAAAAAGTTGGATTTTTAGAAAAAACATGATTTTTATGGACGCTATTTTCATACTTGGGTTCGAACTTTAGAAGAAGTTATTTCAGGCTCTTGGGACCAAACGGCCTGAAAACTCGGAATAGTGATAAGAATCATGTTCCAAAATGAAATCAATCACAAAGTCTGCATAAAGTTGTAATTTTACAAAAATCTTCATTCCTATGGGCACTAATTTCAGACTTGGGTTCGAACTTTTAAAGCTATTTTTTAGGCTCTACGGTACCTGACGGGCTGAAATTTTGGAATTGTTAAAAGAATCATGTTTTTAAGGTGACACAATACCCTGATAACGGGAATTTGCCCCGACGCTCACATTTTAATTATTTCTGATGAGCTTGTTACTAAAATCTCAAATGTTTCTAGATTAATAAAAACAGAACTTTAGTATTAAATTTATTATGTAAAACGATATGTACATTTTATTTAATGTTAAATGTTGTAAATTAAGCTGCAAGTACCAGATTTTATTTTTTTAGACGATGAATTAGTAACTTCCCGACGAATCCCTCTAAAAACATTAGAGATTTTATTAATGTATTCATAAGAATTAATTAAAATATAACACTCGCAAAAATTTAATTTCTGGCAAGATAAAAAAAACTCGGACGCGAGTTACTTCAAAACTCTGGATCGTGCGTTATTTATTTGTGTGCACGTCGGCAAGGAGTTACTCCGTATTGCTTCAGTCGCCGCCAAAGTTCCGGCCTATAAGGTTGTCTGTCACCCGGCCCGTCGCTCCGGTTATTTCTTTTACGTATTTTTTTTATTTCATCAAACGATTACTTTTAAATCTATTAGTGAAATTTTCTGTTTTTTATAATTTAACTTCTTCCTCAAGTGAGAAAGGTTTTTTGTATGTTTCACCAATAAAAAAGATTTTTTTTTTTTTTAAATAATTTATTGTTGTAATGTGCACAGTGGTCATGTTTCAGATAAATTTGAATATTGTTAAAAAAATATGAAAACAGTTTATTTAGTAGAAGTTTTTTGAATTCTTAAGTTTCTCTATTTTAATTGTTAAATATTACCTTAATTATTTTTTTGAATAAAAAGTTCGGCTGTTATGTGTGATTTTTATTTGTAATTGTCACGCCTAAAAATGATTATCAAGTAAAATTTATTTCATATAAAAACTATTTCAAATATAATAACGATAAATAATGTAGTTTCTTTTTACATATAAATTATATTATTTGGCTTTCAGTCATACCAATTTTTGGGCACTGAAAAATTGGAACTGATTGTGAAGAACTCAAAAATGTCATAAATACCTATCTATACCTAATTTAATATTTTAACAAAAAATTGCTTTACTTAAAACTGCAAACTGATTTTTCAAGAATTAACTGGGTCTGCCCTAGTATAAGATATTATACAAAGTGACCGGTATAAAATTTTAGAAATTTGGAAGTTTTTTTGCAATAAAATAAAAACTCTTCATCGAAAGTTTTTCTCCATACAGACAATTAGACATATGTTACCTATAAAGTACCCAAAGTCATTCGAATATTATAAAGAGTTATTCATCTTTTAAGTGTAGATTGTTAGATCATTTGTTGTACGAGTAGATATAATTGTACAATTATCTCCCCAAGTTACTGCACTTACTTACGTTGAAATGATTTTCAAATTTAAGGTAAAATTGAACCAATTTATAATAAATCTCTTGGCTAATATATACGTACGTTTCAGTTAAATATGGGAAAACAGAAGACAAAAGGAGTTTTATCCCGAACAAAATTACGGCACCAAGGAAAATGTTTAACGGAATGGAGAAGGTATCACTTAAATACACACATAAAAGTAGCTCTTTGGGATACATTTTTTACAGAACATAATTGTACAATGTCAGCTTAAATAATTTTATCTATCAACATATATATGTAGGTATATACCTACATATATACGCAGTCGATAAACTTCCAGCGATTCCTGAGCATATTGAATTTGGAGTATAAGAAGTAAATTAATTTTGATTTCCGGTGACATATTTTTATTTTTATCGAAATGTATTTTTTACCCCAAATAAGCTCAGGAATTGCTGGTGAAAGTTTGTCGGGCATGTCTTAATACATCTCTAAGTAATTAGCGAATAGAGACAGTATAAATAATTATCAAGTATTTCTCATTACAGGAAAAATTCCGCAATACTTCATCCAGATAATATTGCAAATAATAAAAAAAATACGATTGGATTTCCTCATTCTGTAAATAGAAAAAATGACATTAAATATTAAATTGTATGTGGGCTCGCACGCTCGACCGACTCGTACAGTGATCGTAGAGACATGCTATCTATGGCGACAATCTGACATTAATATAACTATAATGTAAAAACTATTTTTTGTGTAAAAGTTTTATTTGTAAAAATATTATATTTTTCTATTTTTGTACTGTTTCGTATGTGCAACTTGTAATTTTGACATCAAAATACCAATGTAAAATTGTAACTATTAACTCCCACCTATGTATTGTCAGTTCCTCCCGTCTTTCAGTGAGTTTTGTAACTCATCGGGATTGCTTTAGCAAGAAATAATTAAAAAATCATTAATAATTAAAAACATGCGAAATTTTTTTTTTAGCTTTCATTGGCTCCTATCAAAAGTGTCTACCAAATAAATATACATTAATTTTCCAAAAAAAGGATTTGTGATTTATAATTTTTTGGGATCCTTTACAAATTTTTTCACTGGATGTAGATACCATGAATTTCCAACCACCATGCAAATTATGCAATTCATTAACTAATGCTAACAATAATTATTATTATTATTATCGTACAGAAATTTATATTTATAAAACTTGTCCGTGTGAAATTAAACCATGTCACACTGTGCTTTATTTGGTCCGGTGCGGCGCGCAAGTGAAACTTGATATTAAATGGATCGGTTTCTGGCTTCGCCCACTTAAAGCGCGTTCACGCCCATAACTGATATTTTTTGGAGTCTTATTTCGCCTTAAACGAAATCATTCACAAAATTTGCATAAAATCTTCATTCTTATGGGCACTAATTTCACACTTGGGTTCGAATTTTCAAAGCCATTTTTTCAGGCTCTACGTTACCAGACGGGCTGAAATTATGGAATTGTGATAGTTATCATTTTTTTAACGAAATCAGTCACAAAATCTGAATAAAGTTGCATTTCTGAAAAAATCATCATTCTTATGGTTCGTAATTTCAAACTTGGGTTCGATCTTTTAAAGGCATTTTTTCTGGCTCTATGGTACCAAACGGGCTGAAATTTTGGAATTGTTATAAGAATCATGATCCAAAACGAAATCAATCACAAAGTCTGCCTCAAGTTGTATTTTTACAAAAATCTTCATTCCTATGGGCACTAATTTCAGACTTGTGTTCGAACATTTAAAGCCATTTTTTCAGGCTCTACGGTACCAAACGGGCTGAAATTTCGGAATCGTGGTAAGAATCATTTAGGCATTTTTTTAGGCTCTATGGATAAGAATTTAAGATAAAGAATTATTTAGGATAAGAATCATGGTCCAAAACGAAATCAGTCACAAAATCTGCATTAGGTTGTAATTTAAAAAAAAATCATCATTTCTGTGGGCACTAATTTCAAACTTGGGTTCGAACTTTAGAAGCCATTTTTTCAGGCTCTGTGGTAATAAAGGCGATGAAATCTTGGAATCGTTATCAGATTCATGGTCCAAAACGAAATCAGTCACAAAATCTGCATTAGGTTGTATTTAAAAATAAATCATCAATCCTGTGGGCACTAATTTCAGATTTGGGTTCGAACTATAGAACCCTTTTTTTCAAGCTATCATGGTACCAAAGGTTCGCAAATCTTGGAATCGTGATAAGAATTATGATCCAAAACGAAATTAGTCACAAAATCTGCATTAGGTTGTAATTTTTAAAAAAATCATCATTTTTGTGGGCACTAATTTCAGACTTGGGTTCGAACTATGGAAGCCATTTTTTCAGGCTCTTTGGTACCAAAATGGCTGAAATTTTGGAATCGTGATAAGTATCATGGTCCAAAACGAAATCTGTCACAACATCTGCATTAAATTGCATTTCTAGAAAAATCATCATTCCTATGTGCACTAATTTCAGACTTGGGTTCGAACTATGGAAGCCATTTTTTCAGGCTCTTTGGTACCAAAATGGCTGAAATTTTGGAATCGTGATAAGTATCATGGTCCAAAACGAAATCTGTCACAACATCTGCATTAAATTGCATTTCTAGAAAAATCATCATTCCTATGTGCACTAATTCCAGACTTGTGTTCGAACATTTAAAGCCATTTTTTCAGGCTCTACTGTACCAAACGGGCTGAAATTTTGGAGTCGTTATTAGAATCTTGGTCCAAAACGAAATCAATCACAAAGTCTGCCTAAAGTTGTATATTTATATCTTCATTCCTATTGGTACTCATTTCAGACGTGGGTTAGATCTTTTAAAACCATGTTTTCAGGCTCTATGGTACCAAACGGGCTGTAATTTTGGAATCGTTATAAGAATCTTGGTTCAAAACGAAATCAATCAAATTTAAAGCAATTTTTTCATTCTCAATGGTACCAAATGGGCTGAATTCTTGGAATCGTGATAAGAATCATGATCCAAATCTTTATCAGACACATAATCTGTTAAAAGTTGTATTTTAAAAAAAAAATCATCCTACTTGGGTTCGAACTTTTCAAGCCATTTTTACAGGCTCTATGGTACCAAACGGGCTGATATTTCGGAATCGTGATAAGTTCATGTTGAAGTTATAAATCATTGTCAATGTTGATGTTTAAAACACAATTTGTAAAATGTGTTCTTAATTATTGAATACATTAAATCTAATATTAATATATAGTGAATTGTTATGCATTCATATTAAAATAACTATATTGATTTTTTTTTGTAAATTCTCACAATTATAAAAGTATTTTATTATGATAGAGTTGATAGCCGCTTTATTTTTTTTATGTATGAGCAAAAGAAAGCAGTAAGGTCGGATGTAGCTTACCAAATTTTTCTTTTTTTTGATTTCTATAATTTATTAAAGTAAAATCTAAATAGTACCTACAAAATAAAGTCGCTAGCGGCGTCTGATTGTTTGTGCGCTGAGTTCTTTTTAACCACGCACTGGATTTTGATAACGTTTTCATTACCATTTATAGATTTTTTTCCGGCAGGTTGACATATATAAAACGTGCATATTATATTTATAGAAAGTAGAGAAAATTCGATGTTTTATAATAGAGTCGTATAAATATCTTTTCAGGTACTACATCGCTAACGCTGTCTAAGCCTAGTGATATACATCAAAATAATTCCGTACGGAATTAAATATCTTAAAAAGGCCTACAGAAAAGTCCAGGATGGTATATGTCTATCTCCTAACGACAACCCCTAGAAACGCCGGGTTCACGCAATGTAGTAAATAATATTATATTTCATATAAAATATATGAATGAAAACCAAGGCGCCCAACTCATGCCGCTAGAAGACGCTTGTGTAGCATATCGCCATCAGAATGTATGGAAAATGTCAGAAGTTGGTGGTATTATTAATATTATAGGGAATTTGGTATAGCCGTTGTCCAACCTTCGAATTATTTTTTAATGTTTCAGATTACTTGAGACAAATGAAAGATAGGTGGTTGATGTGTCACAGCTTTTATTTGAGTGAGTCAGTAGCGCAGTTGTGAGATGACTCCGGACCGATGACGATGATACCAGGAGTAAGCGGTGATGACGGCGGTGAGTGGTCGAGGCGGTAGTCAGTGAGTAGACACCGCGTTGGTGGAGACCGGACTCGTGGATGTGTTTAGCACTGGGGATGACTGGCGTCTTCCGTGTACTCCAGTGTGAAAAAGGATAGCCAAAGGGAGGGTTGACCTAGTCGGCAGATGTGCGGGAGATGCAGGCCAGCGACGATGCCGCGGGGCCTAGGCGCAGACCGGCGAAGATGTCGCGGGGTCTAGACGAGGAGGAGCGTAGGCCAGGGATGATATCCGGCGCAAGGGCGCTGATGTGATCCCGAGGAGTCCATGGTTATCCGTAGCCTCTTTTGTAAAGTCTGTGCAGAGCCTGGCGTAGGTAGATTCGTGTGGCCTGTAGTGGGGCAGCGAATGAACGGCGGGGCGCGACGCGGGGGGCGTCGGCCAAGTGGCCGCTCAGTAGGCAGCGGGCACATAAATCAACTATAGCGGGCGCTTGCAGGGACCGCAGGTTGGTCACTGTTGTAACTGCTAATTGATGACTGACTGAGTACATCTCGATGCGCCCGTTTTATAGCGCACAGTGCGTCGAGAATATTCAGAATTGTAGGTAGGTGTGCGCCGAATGCTAGCATCGTATTTAAAGAGTTACGATGCGTTTTACATTGGCGAACGTTCCCGAATATTCCAGTAGCATCGCTACAAAATATTACAAATGTGGCAAAAAAGGTAAATAAAACAGGTCCGATGTGGGAACCTTGTGGTACACCACTGGATGCAAAAAAAATCATTATAATGATTGAGTTTAACGCAAAGTTTGTAACATAATTTATAAACCAGCGCAACATATTTCCACTAACTCCAGCTTTAAACAGTTTTTCTACAGGAATAGCGTGACAAATGCAAACCTTGCCGAATGCTTTGCTGAAGTCAGTGTAAATGTGAAGATTCTTCGCTATCGCATTGGAAATTAAATTGTGTTAGAGAATATGATTAGCAAGTAGTGTTAATTTGTTGGTTATAAAACCACAGGACATATGCTGCCTTTAATATTATGCCAATTATTTTATCCAGAATCAGCATACAA
Organism: Hesperophylax magnus; assembly: GCA_026573805.1. Classification (NCBI taxonomy): domain Eukaryota; kingdom Metazoa; phylum Arthropoda; class Insecta; order Trichoptera; family Limnephilidae; genus Hesperophylax; species Hesperophylax magnus. The sequence continues at coordinate 450,914 of JAIUSX010000184.1, read as the reverse complement.
TTTTTTTGGAATTGTTGATAGTATGCATAACGGTCTATAATTTAATTCGTTACTTTGTTTCTATAATTTAATTAGTTACTTTCTTTATCTCCCTTTTTGAAGATTGGTGTTACATAACTATGTAATCTCAATTTTGAAAGTCAAATGTGCAAAATTTAATCAAAAATTATCAAAATTCTCCTGGGGTGAGGAAGGGGCCTTTTAAAAACATCATATAGACAGTGATCTTCAGCTTATTTTGAAGGTGTACGAAATTTCATCAATCTCGGATTAAAACTAAGATTTGTATAAAAAACAAAACACACCTACAGACAATTCTTTATTCTTTAAAAATACTAAATTGGTTGTGACTCTGTTAGTAACTCCGGTTCAGTGAACTTCACTCTAAAACTTGGATTTTTTTTTAAATTTAACTGTCATTTTCAAAATTGGAACCGATTATTTTATAGGAAGGTACTTGCTGAATTCTTTACACGAGCAGTTGCATTCATAAAATGACACTTAAATTTAAAGCAAATTTGAGTTCAATGTGCATTACCATTGCATCTTTTGAGTATCGTGCTCTTCTAATGAGGCAGCGGATTGGAGTCTAAGAGCCGCAAATGCCTATGGAAAGAATCGCATGCGGCTCGCGAGCTGCGGTCTGCCTACCCCAGATCTAGTGGTCCGTTAATGCCGCGTTCTGACGTTTCAGTTGATCTACTTTTATTGAATGACAAAAATTGAACAAGATTTCTAACTAAAAATTTGATCGACTTTGTTAAAAGAAGGTTCACCTTTGCCAATGTGCTTTTAAGTGTCGAGTTGACCAGCTAAAATTTAAACGTCTTAAAATTAGGTACGAGAAGGTTGATTAAGTCCAGGGATTCACAACTATGAAATTTTTAAAAGGTTAGGTTTTTATTTTTCGTCTCTTTTCTAATGTAGAAATATTTAAAATGTCGCTAATTTATTTACGGAGCGTTTAATTTTTTTTTGAATTCTTTCTAAATTATGAATACGAATTAAGTTTTATGATTTGAGACGTCACACGAGACACTATTCAATACGGTTCCATGCTAACTCAACACAGTGACTATTCAACACACTTTTAAAAAGTGATATCAGTAATTAAAAACGATGAAAAAAAAATTTTTTTAACCTAACCTAACCTACTTAACCCAGTCAATAAAGTTTTTGTTTCATCACTTTCCATGACTTTATATAACTTTTTAAAGATGTGATGAATTATCATTTTGATGATTTATCCGGTCACCATTCAATACAATTCGTAATTCGAATAGTAGTGCTGCAATACCGCCGTGAGTAGTTTATTTATGCCGCCGTGCAAATCTCATCATACCATGAATTTTACTTTATGACGCCAATGCTGTCTACAATAATTCCGCAGTAAAGGTGGAAACACATTATTAACACCCGACGCGACCCGATGAAACGCGATGCGTGTTGAGTCGAATCAAATGTATTGTTTTCTTATGACCAGAATCACACTATGAACATCCGACGCGACGCCATGCGCGCACACGCCACCCGATCCAGACGTGCCAGGTCGGTGTGTTGCCCATGGTGGGGTAAACACGCCACCCGACGCGGCCTGCGCAGTATGTTTCTAGACAACACCCGACGCCACGCGTCAGTCGTTCGAAAACTGTCACAGAGCATATACGGAATTTATGCCAATTTAATATTATTTTTGCATTTATTTAGCGAAATTGACCGACGAACAATTAATTGAGTTGGTAAAACGATATCCTGTTCTATATGACATGAGTTTAGCTATATACAGGGATCATACTGTGAGAAATAATGCATGGGAAGAAAGTAACCCATATAAAAAAAACCCATATTCAAAATACATATGAAATCTTTCATTATCTTGAAGTAAGTCTGGATACAGAGTATGATATTCACCTGACATACTTCTCTTCTGATTTATTTCATGAACCCAGTAACGCCTGGTTATTCTCCTTTTCTTGAGTCGTTTAAGTATCATATATGTACCCATAATTTGCATCAAATCTTCTTCAAAGTCTTCATCTGACTCGCTATTTATTAAATCCATAGTACAAAACCATTCACTTCCACTGCTGTTAGCTAACTGTATTCATAAATTGCTAGTATGTCGTGGCGTCGCGTGTTGGTAATGTGCACGGTGCACATCGGGTGTCGAGACGTGGCGTCGCGTCGCGTTTTAATAATGTGTTTCCTCCATAATCCACACTGTCCACAGTCCACACGGGTGGTGATTCACTCGATATCGAGTAAAACCGTCTCCATCGCCCGTGTGGCCGATGCCCTTCGTGTGTGGTTCGTTTACTTTTCCGAAACGACGCCCTGCGACTGGCTGCCAACACGAGAAGTTGTTCAAAATGTCGCCGTCTGAAGAAAAAGCATCGATGAAATCTCAAGGAAAATAAAATAATTCACCACGCGCTGCACTCAATAGCCACACAAATTTCACTGAATTATTTTGGCCGGAAATTTGAAATACCTGGTAGGTCTGACAGCCGTGCTAAATAATGTTTATAATACGTCTAAAGTTAAACAAAAAGATAATACAATATGCTTTGGTGTCTTTAGTATAAATGCTTCGTGTTTATTCTGTTTATCGGATGGATGGTATTTTAAAACAACGAATGATAATACTGTGTATGCGTATGCCGGTGTATTTATAATACAGGTAATCTTTTACACATCGAGTTTCTCAAAATTGTGTAATAATACATTACTGCAGTGATTTTTTAATGTAAATATGTGTACAATATATTTGCGACCGTTGTGTGCCCTCGGCATTTTGACTTGTGTTACTTTTGAACAAGATGTAAATAATTTTCTTTGGGAGTGAAGTTTTCATCTTTGTGATCTACAAGTCACTTCGCTGTGGTGAATTTAAGTATTCCTAAGTAATTGGAAATGATCTGAAATACGTGAAATAAATTATCGTTCACTAAAAGTAAGTAAAAATATTTCCCTCTTTTTTTTCGTACGGATTGTGACTGTTTTTCACTCAATTAACAGTTTTTTATATCTCATTATGGCATCAATGTGTAGTTCCAGCAATTATTAATGATGATCTTACAAAAGTAGTCTAGAAACTCAAGTAAAAAGTGCATCTCGTTACATTTTTACACGCACAGTTTTTTTTGTAGGTTATGTCTGGTTATGTCGGACAGTAACAACTGTCAAAATGTTCTTATCGATACGTGAATTTATTGACAATTATAGCCCCGCGTCTTTGTTTGGACGATTATAATAAGAATGCTGCTAATATTTTATACCTATATTACATATTTAAATCTAGATAAACTCATTTCTTATCCATATAATCCCAAACTTTCGAAGATTGAAAATATATTTGTTTGTTTGCTGTCAAAATTTTATGCTTAGCAATTTTAAAAAATCTGTACCAATTATTTCTAATATATTTTTACAGTACTGAGTTTAGATTTCATACAAATAAATTATTCGTTAATTTTGAATAATTTTGTTCTCAATATTATATATTAGTTAAAATTGTGGGATAACCAGGGCCGGCCCTATGCGGGCGCAAATGGAGCATTCCGCTCCGGGTGCCAAATTGCCAAGGTGCTGATAATTTCTACAACATCTGCCTTGAGTTATTTATTTCATAAAAAAGTCGTGCTACACAAAAATACAAAGAATCCTAATATTATTGAATACAGTAATCACCGACCTAGGCGTTTACTATTGAATACAGTAATAACCAACCTAGGGGTTTACTATTGAATACAGTAATCACCAACCTAGGCGTTTACTATTGAGTACAGTAATCACCAACCTAGGCGTTAACTATTGAATACAGTAATCGCCAACCTAGGCGTTTACTGGTTTGACAAGGGGCACCAAAATTTTTCTCGCGCCAGGCGCCATTTGGCTCAGAACTGACCCTGTATATAACTATGTATGTGTGAATAATTTGATAAACTTGTCGAATTCCGCTGCACGCTTAATACGCAAAAAAATACATAAATAGCACTTGGTTTCAACTTAATTACTGTAAGAAATAACTATTTATGTCGTGGGAGATGGTAAAAGATGCATTAAAGTTCCATTTTTTCTCAACCAAAGTTAAGTTTGAAGGTTAAGCATAAATTGTTAAAATAACCCAAACTAACACCCTAAATACCTATTTTCTGCATGTTTACTTAAACCCCCGACTTAAATTGTTGTCTCCATTAGACATTTAAATTAAATTTGTGAAAACACAAGAGTCTCAACTGCTCCCAACCGTCTGAAGCCAGTGAGACTATAGCATCCTCAATTGGGGTATTTTGTGATGCTGAAGTTAGTGGGGAGGGGAAAGAAATGGGAAAGAGGAAGGTGGGGAAGTACCTGGCTATTCAACTCTGGTCACCAAACATGGCCAAAAGATTTCAAGCAACGTTTCAATTCTGAATGGTGTTCTCACAACGGTTGAAATCAAGTGTTGTTTAAAGAGCCTTTGCATGCGAAGGAATTCGACAAGTTTACCAATAATTTCAATTGTTGCTAATATCATTACACAACAAAACAAACAATGTCTGTTGTTGGCGGACAAAACTGCATCCTGGATTAAATAGTTCATTTTGTATCCGAGTCGAGGATATCTTCAAGAAAAATGCAATTATCCAAATTTATAAAGAAAATAAAAAGATATCAATACATATACCAAAATGTAATACCAAACAAATGCAAAATAACTATACCTGTTTGGGAATAAAGTATTTCAACAACCTTCCGATTGAAATAAAGAAATTAAAGGATATCAACAAACTTAAACTAAAACTGACGTTACACTTTCAGAAATAATGAATAATATCTTTATTTAGGAAAGTTTACACATTACAACTATAAATACATATTATGTTGTACATTGATTTGTAACTTTTATTTTAAGGTTATAAAATTAACAGAAAAATACAAACATAATATTGTGAAGGTAAAAAGAAAATAAAAGTACAGTTGAGGTTTCTCAAATACTGCCTCGCTAGGCTAGCCTGTGTTGAGGCAGAATTTTTCATGTTAGTTCCTAATACCTTTGAACATAATTGCCTGTTTTTCCTTAATTTATATTTATTATCTATATTCATCTCCACTGTATTTAGAAGTTCCTAATTACTCTCTTAATTGCTCAATAATTAGTATGTAACAGAGTCCTATATATGTACAACTACACATATAGATAATCCAGAAGTTTCAATTGTTTCTATTATATACATATATAGGGTTTTCCAATAAGAGGTGTTATGTGTATTTAATTCCGGCCATAAAATGATTTTTTATGGCCGGAATTGGATGCTATTGATCTGGACAACGTTTAATTTCAACAAGACGGCGCTACGTGCCACACAAGTAACGAAACCATTGATCTTTTACGGGAAAAGTTTCCGGACCGTGTTATCTCTCGAAGAGGTGATCACAATTGGCCACCGAGATCTTGTGATTTAACTTCTTCCTTTGTGGCCACGTGAAAGAGAAAGTCTACGCCAACAGCCCAGCGTCGATTCAAGACCTCAAAGATGGAATTCGTGAGGCTATCGAGGACATAAGGCAGCCACTTTGCGATTTGGTTATGGAAAATTTCATGAAAAGGATATGGTCCTGTAGGCGTGGTCGTGGTGGTCATTTGACTGATGTTATTTTTCACTATTAACGGCATACCTTCCTCTTTATAATGAAATAAACATTCGATCATTTATATAAAAAAATGGCACTTTTGTTTGAATATCAAAATAACACCTCTTATTGGAAAACCCTATACTTACCTATTTCATAATGTTATTCTATTTTCCTTATAATTAGTGTAACTCGCTCACCAAGCACAAGAACCAGTTTCTTATTTGGTCAGATTGCGATTATAAATATATTTTGTAACCACATGTAATTTTTTATATCCCTGTATTGACTTATTATAAACCTACCTCGATTTGGCTATGCATTAAAAAATATTGATAAATAAATACAATGGACTAGCGATTGCATAAAAATTATGTTTTATATTAATTTTGTATATTAAGGTACCCACATAAAAAAATAATGGTGAATATTTACCTAACCGCCGTACTTTTATCCTCTGGAAAACCGTTTGTGTACCAGTGACAAGAATTTTTTCCCGCCGTCAAACCGTTCATGCGCTGCTGGCATTGGAATTTCTCCCTAGGTGGAATTTTTTGACATTTTCACGGGACACTCGACTGAACGCCTTGGATAGGGTTTTCCAATAAGAGGTGTTATTTTGAATAGCCCGCTATTTCGGTAGATGTTACTTTTGAAGCTGTTATTTTTTGACATTTGACAAGTAGAAACTACGCCATTAATAAAAATGGAACGATACACGCTTCAACAACGTATTGAAATTATTAAAATTCACTTGAGTGAATCAAATGCAAATCATCTTGAGTGATGAGGCCCATTTCCACCTCGGTGGCTTCGTCAACAAGCAAAATTGTCGCATTGGGGCTCGGAAAACCCAAGAGTTATTGTTGAAAAGCCTCTCTATCCTCAACGTGTGACTGTTTGGTGCGGTTTATGGTCCGGCGGAGTCATTGGACCTTACTTTTTCGAAAATGAGACTGGAGCAACAGTTACGGTGAATGGATCGCTATTGAGAGATGATTAATGATTTTTTATGGCCAGAATTGGATGGTATTGATCTGGACAACATTTACTTACATCAAGACGGCGCTACGTGCCACACAAGCAACGAAACCATTGATCTTTTACGATTGAATATCAAAATAACGCCTCTTATTGGAAAACATGTATAATGTTACAAAATCTGCTAACAATTATTTCGTAAACTCGCCTATTCAAAGATTACACAGACTTGGTAATAAGTATAGTTCAATCGATGTTTACCGCTGCCAATCAGTGTCAATATTTAAACTCGGTTTTGAATAATGTTTTTCTATTAGACCTTTTGTCGATTCTTATCCTAATCTAGCTTAATAGAGATTGTTAACTAAATAACTTAAGTTACATAATTTATAGGCTAATGTGAACAACAATTTCACACTTTTTTTATTCTATTGATTTCGAGGATTCTGGCAGATCATCTATTTTTATTTCACTTACTTAAATTCTACCTACGTTTCTTAAACTCTCATGTTTCATGCTACCTATATTTTGTTAACCTATGCATTGTTAAATCTTATTTTTTATCTAATCTGTATATTCTTATATATTATGTAAAATGTATAAGAATATACAGATTACATATTTAAGAAAAAAAAATGCATTGTATGTAAAAGCCCTATGGGCATTTAAATGAAATAAATAAATAATATTTATAAGTTATCTGATAAAATTATACCTCATCAAGTGAAATTAATAATTACTGATACTAAATATAAAAAAGTCACTATAAAAACTCAATAGTCAACATAAAGTATGGTCTGTGTACTGGGGTTCACAATCCCAAATAGGTAAGACTGAAGAAATCCCACTTGCAATCCCAGCGAGCAGTTGGAATTCACGAAAAAAAAAAAAAATTAAGTCCATTAGTTTGTTAATTAAGGATGTGTATTAAACTGACTGGTGGGTAGTGGAATCTATTCGAATAAATAAACTAGTTTTATTATTTCTACATAAACCTGAATAAATACCCTACACGAAAAACAATAATCAAATTATTGTAGTGATAAGCTACTTCTAGTAGTTATTCTAGTACATCCCGTGCGCCGGTCCTCACATTGTGCCCGCCTCTGCACACCGCACCTGCATACTGCAAGAGGTTCGCACCCCACTCTTACCTCACTGCGCTGCTATTGGCGACGGACCTACTTCGCCTAACGTTGCACGCCTTTAAAGGAGAGGCAACGATTAATCATCGACTCTGCGAGAAATTACAGCAGCGCCTAAGGCCTTGTGACATTTTACTGCCCCCCATGCGCCCTGGCCCTGCAACATCTTTGCCGGCCCAAGTGGTTCTACAACGCGGTGTAGAGCCACCGGCTTCATCACCACGACCACTTCACCACCGTTCATCTCCGCTTCATATGGTGTTGACCAGGATTTGCCGTCTAGTACAGCCTGAGATCTTCGGCCTGAGGAATTCGCCGCCGATCACGTCCAATTCAGCATTAAACATCGGTTCGGAGTCATCGCAACATCAACTTTACTGACTCAATAATTACCTTACCATCCCCAAAAGTTAAAGTTAAAAGTTGATAGTCAGAGAAGCTACATTAATTAAATAAGAAATAGAATCTAGTTAGTATAAGCGATTCTGATTTTGTCCTTTACACAGTTTTCAAAGCAAAATGGTTAAAATTGCATTGCGAAAAATCCAGGATGGTATTAGAGCGGTCTCTGGTCACCTCAATTTCAGTTGTAAAAAAAATGTCTTCGGAGTACGATTGGTGTTCAATTTGTTAAATGGATAATGTATTTTTGTGTTCCAGGTAAAGTAGGGACTCCACCATGTCGCTGGTGATCAGCATGGAAGACTCGGGTGGACAGGACGTCAACATAGAGGTCCACCCTCATGAGATCTTCGAAACCTTCGTGCTGAGGGCGAGGTATTGCATTCTTCACTTTGCTTTTGTTTGTTCCATATTTTTCTCTTGCTTGCCCAATGAAAAAAGATTTAGCATGTTTGTGTGAAATCTGAATTCTCTGTAACATTTAGAAACCATTTATTTATATTTGTTTGTAGCGAAATCCTAGGATATGAAGTGGCTCTCTCCAGCATCACAGGAGAGAAGGAAGTCTCTCCTTCAGATAACATTTATGACTTCTTGATGGGCATGGCTGTACCAGAAGACGAAGATGAACAAACCATGATGGATGAAGATGCTGGCAGCCAATGTGCTCTCACTAACTCGGCAGATATTGAGGACGGGGAACTAATCACCAATCCAGATGGATCCCTCGTTCAATTGGCCTTCGATGAAGATCACGAAATGATGGTGGAGGGAATTGAAGATGAGAGTATGCTGGACGCAGTGGAGCATCAGGAAAGCATGCTCGATGTTTTAGCTGAGCAACAAAGTATGCTGAATAATGAAGACAGTCAAGGAAGCATGCTTAGCTACGAAATCGAGAAGCAAAATAGCGTAGATAACGAAGTGCTCAAGATACTTAGCAAAGTCAAGGCAGAAGAAGAAAGCCGACTCAAGAAATCGGAAAACATACTTAACTACAAGTCTAAACAACAGGAAAGCATAGAAAGAGATGTTTTGAGCATCCTGGATAAAGTTGAAAAGGAATCTCGCGCAGTTGACAGAATCAAAGACAAAAGGGTCGTAGAAAAAACAGTCATCGAAGTTAAAAGGGAAGAACTTTCTGACGACGACTACAGATCTGCCGATGAAAAAGCTTATGAGTCCATGAGCTCTGATATGGATGACGATGAGATTGAGTTCTTGGAAGAGCATTTAGAAGAAGAAGAAGAAGAGGAAGAAGGCGAATTTGCAGACGAGGAGTTTGCCGATGATGATGTTGACGATTTCATCGAACAGCAGCTTTTGAAAAGCGGTCCTAAGCCAAAAATAATCGCAACCATTAGAGAGGAAAAACCAATTCCAACAAAACCTAAAATTTTAGGTGTCATCAGGGACGAAACTGAAAAGCGGTCGAAGTCTGAGTCAAAAATGAGTCAAAGTTTATTAAAAAAAGAAGAGAAGTCGGAAAAAGGTGCAAGTCACATGTTTCGTTCTGGGGTCCGTAGAGAAAAATCGATTAGAACTTATGGTAGAGTGCCGGCCGTTTTAGAAAGCAAAAAAATTGACACTTTGGAGGAAGATAAGGCAAATGATGAAATCATCATGACTGTCATTGAACAAATAGATGATGATGCTGCAGAAAGTGAAATAAATGATATCATTGTGGAGAAAGACCTTCCTTTAGTCGAGGAGGATGATGAGGAATTCACCGACATTGAGTTTTTGGATGAAGAAATTTTGGAAGACGATGCTCAGATTATTAGGTCCAAGATTTCCACTACCAAACCGGGCAGTTTAATGGATTTAGAAGATGATATCACTTCTTACACAATCGTTAAACACGAGCATTTGGATATTGATGAAATTGCAGAAAATAATAGAAATGCTGACAAGCTAAAGAAAATAGCTGATGAAAAAATTGCTGACCAGAAAAAAGTTGAAAAAGTATCCTCAAAGAAAGATGACAAAAAAAAACCGAAAAAGAAAGAAAAGGTGCAAGACAATGCAGTCAAAGTTGAACAAGTGTACACTAGAAAAGAATTGTTAGATTTGCTCGAGGGAGATTCTGATAAATCTGATTCAGAAGTAGAAACTAAAATTAAAAATATTAAAGACTCAGATCAATTCAAAATCACAAAAACTCTGAAGCGGAAAGCAAGCGAAATTTCTCCACCCATCCCCGTGAAGGATACTTTAAAGAAAAATATTAAAACCAGTAAGAAATCTTCAACGTTCGCTTCAAGCAACTTGTCCACTACCGAAACACAGAAGATTTTAAACATTATAAAAAGTGTCCGCCAGCCAGAGGTCAAAGTTATGAAACTATCTGATAAAGAGATTGATAGCCTGACAACCAAAGAAAAATCAGATTTGAAAAGTTCGGAGAAAGAAAATCATAGAAACTCTAACGGGATTGAAGAAGCTGATAAAAAATTTCACGTCCAAGAGGCGTCCGACGAATTATATGCCGATTTGAGTAAGATATTTGGACTGGAGAAAGAATCAAGTCGGCGGACCAAATCTAAACATAATCTGCTGAAGTACTCTCGGATCAAGACTGAAGAGGGGGAAGAGGAAGATGTGGATGGAGATCTGTCAGGAGAGGACACAATGGTAACGGAAGGCGTGGATGACTATGTGCCTGTGGAAGACTTGGAGTGGGGAAGGACAAAGAGTAGGGGCTCTCCGGCCTTTGTATGCAGGTAGGTTTTGTGATGTCAATTTGATAATAATCTTCTACCAATGATTCACGTTGAAATTTAAATTTGGTTCGTACTTGACACCTTGTTGTGGATTCAACTATTAAACTGACAGAGTTCTCTCTCCCTCGAAAGACAACCTAAGAGAGGACTTGGCATACACAATAACACATTCTGTCCAAACATTAGTTCAAAAATGGCTGCTAAGCTGGCCGCAATGCCAGACCGTTTTCATGGTTATTTGTTGGCAACAACAATTATTTCCTACTTAATAAAACACATTTTTGTTTGTACATTTAAGTATAATAATAATTGTAATAACGATTTCCTAATATATGTATTCCATTCTTAAAGAGTCAAATTTTTTTACAAGGGTCTTAAATATTAATTGCTTGTATATAAATCGTAACCCAACTTGGGGAGGAACTTTTAGCAACAGTTGGAATAGCGATCTTCTAATATTCCATTCTTAAAGAGTAATAAAGAAAGGAAAATAATTTCCTTTCTTTATTATTTTATGCAAGAGAAGAGTGCAACTATGCAATGCTATTAAGTAATTTATTTGTTTATTTTTTGGAATATCTTTATTGAGTAAAACCTCAAATTGTAATATTTAATTATTGAAGACAATATTAGCGATTTCTAAATGAAAATCTGAAACAGAAAAATCAGAAAAGGATACGGTCACATTTAGGACTCGAACCCAGGACCCTTGTCTTGCTGGGGCACCGCTCTACCACTGAGCTAATGGGACCCTATCCCCTTCGGTTACATTTAACTGTATCATACTTCGAATAAGAACTAGGTACCAACATTGTCTTCATTTTTTCACCGCACATTTTTTATTGGCAACTATCTAATGTATCATCGCAAGATTCAACCCGAACTAAATGCAATCTAGACAGCGTCTTTTTAGATAAACCTATCTTATTTTTTTTATTTTTCCCGGCAAGGCAAGGGTCCTGGGTTCAAGTCCTAGATGTGACCTTATCCTTTTCAGATTTTTGTTTAGAAATCGCTAATATTGTCTTCAATAATTAATTTATTTGTTTTCTCTCTCTGTTTATTAGGGAATTTCCTCTATTATTCTCTACTCGATGCTTCTTTGATTTTGATTTTTGCTTTAATGCTTTCAGATTGTGTGGACAGAATTTGTACAGAGCTATGGATGCTATCACACATGCACTCTTCCACAAGATACCCGACAAGGCCATCTTTCCTTGCATAGTCTGCCAATACGGTAAGTCCAACTCATTGGTTTTGGTCACTGAAGTGTTCTCAAGCTGGATACAACAGTAAACTAAATATATTTTTTGCTTTATTATAATTATTATTTATCATGCGTTCATGTTTTCAAAATACTTAACTGCATTGTCAGGTTAGAAACAATGGAAAAAATTATGTTTTCCCAGCTGACTAAATCTGTTTTTACCTTCATGGTAATGGTTTTTAACCAGATCATAACCGAGCGGTTATGTTTCGGATTCAAAGGTTGTGTATTCGAAACCCGTCGTGCGCAAATAAATTTTATTCAATGTGCGGTATTTCACAAATAATTTATGTAGTGTTTTGCGGAAAGTGCCATCACCCTGGTGATAGTCCATCATTGTATATTTTTCTGGTTTTTGGACTTTACTGGAAACACTTTTGTCGTATTTTAACTTTTTTATTTCGTATCACAAAACATGCTTTTTATAATATCTACGTTGACAATAACAATTTATTGATAACGGGCCCGACCCTTGAACAGATAAACACTGTTTACTGTAATAAATTTCTGAAGGAAAGAACACCTTTTCACTGGGAACAATCCCTTTATAGGTTAAAAATACTAATCCATTGACACTTGTTGATATACACAATGAAAAAAAAGGCAACTGCTTATCGACATATTAGAGCTCTAAAATTTTAGCACAGATTCACACCATTTCTAATAATCAACTATTCAAACAATCCATAGATGGCGACTGTATCCAGAATTATTAAAAACTTATCTTTTACAAAATTAAACTTATCATTTAGAATCGAAAGGTTGCTTTTAAAATTGTGCGAATGCCACACAAGAGACCCAACAGTCAGTCAGTTGGACTGTGGCATCCCCAATCGGGGTATGTTGTGAGGCTGTAGGAAGTGGGAAGAAAAGGCGATGGAAAAGAGTAACATTGGGAAGTATCTGGCTATTCAGTTCTGGTCACTAAATGTGGCTGAAAAACTACCATTCGATTCTGAATAGTAAGTCTTTCACCAGGGTGATTTTGATAATGTATCACATAGGGCAAGTTGTTACACATAATTTGAACAATTTAACAAATTTAAAAGTTAATTTTCAAGTTCAGTTATTACTTCAGTGGTGTGAAATAACTGACAATTATACATATTATAATAACAGAACTTAAATTTGAAATTTAAAGAATTAATTTTTCGAAGAAAACTTCTTCGGAAAGGTTTTCACTTTGTGATGGCATTATTTATTTTAATAAAAAGACAAATAACTTTGTTTACATCACTTTATTTGTTCACGAAACATGTTTATTGTGTACAAATAAAGTGATGTAAACAAAGTTTAAAGAATTGTTCAAATGCCCCCTTAGTGACCTGATCTGAATTGCCAGATATTCAACCTTTCTCTTTACAGTTTCTTAACCACTTCGATTTTCATAAGCCACAATAAAATCGCCTGTAAAAAGGAAACAGTATCTGTGCTTTGGGTGTCTTTTGTTTTGTTTTTTTTTTTTACATTAACTCCACATAGGAGCCTCTTAGGAAAATAATTTCCTTCAGGGCCTATGTCATCTTTGGCGATGCTGTGTGGAGGATCTTTTTGAGGAGAGGAAGGAATGAACATCGGTCTTGAAGAAACCTATGTTATAAACCAGGAAACACAGAGACAATCGTTCCATAGCCGAGCTGTTAAACTGAAGAAGGAGTTAAGATACGGGAACGGACCATCCGTTTCTGCAAAGTCAATGGTTTTTCAAGTATTTTGGGGCTCCAAACCAGAGGCGGCTGCCAAAAATAACAGTGGGACGCACTTGCGATTTGTGCAGGGTCAGCAGTTAATGTGGACTATTGTTAAATATATCTAACCTGATCCATGCGGCTATCGTAAATGTGTGATCCATCAGCGGCTATCTCCGTCCGCGGTATCGCTTATATGTTACGTGAAGTTTCCCTAAAACACATGTGTCGAAACATGCCGCTTGTTGGGATAGATTTTGTTGAAAAAGCCAGTATGTATTCTAATGGTTAAAATGCTATATATTTCCAGGTTTCACATCATTCCCTGAGGTACGTAAGCACATACGCAGTGCGCATGTCGACCGTCGTTCTCCTCGCAGAGGCCTGGAGGCATCTCAGTCTGCGAAATCAGCCCGCAGCCGCCCCGGCCCCATGATGATCAAAACAGAGCCGCAGGATGACTGGTTGGATGAGGGGGAGGTCATAGTCCTTGAGGAGTGGCTGGACGAGGAAGAGGAGGAGATGGTACGGCAGGCCATGGAGATCAGGAAACCAGATGCATCAGGTTAGTTTGTTACACCCTACGTGCCGCCACAACTTGTATACACCAGGCCCCCTATCACAAGCGGATCAATAATATTATCGATGTGATAACTTGGTCAGTGGGTCGTGTAAATTATGGATGGACCTAGGACTAGTCCAAATGTTTTTAAGGGTAGGTTGTTTCACAGAATTTGAAAAATTTCATCAAAAGTCCTATTGTTTTACTACCCTAGTACAATACTTAAATAGAACTTTCACAGAACTTGAATTTTAACTTTGATACTTTATGAATTGTTCAAATTCTATGAAACAACCCATCCTAAGGGACTGCTGCAACTGGTGAAAAGGTCTGTTGTATAAATAATGCGAATAACCCATCATATCACTTGTACCTACATTACATGCAGTAGGCAATACTTTATCAGAAATAGTGGATGTGTTCAACTACACGGAATTTAGTTACGAGAAGGCTATAATAAAAGTAAATATTAATGTTACCTTTTATTATTCATTTGTGTGTGTTCTATTTTATTTCTTTAATAATGTTCCACTAAATTATTAAACGTATCACGTGTTTGTAAAAGCCCCATATGGTCGTATAATATAAATAAATAAATACTCTTCTGTTTCAGTGCACCACATCAAGCAGGAGAAGCACACATTGAAGTCTGAAGAGGAAGAAGATGAAGAACTGAAACTGGAAGAGGAAGAGGAGCAGGAAATGGACGGTGCCGAGGCAGATGAAGAAGTAGAGATGGAGGGTCTTGAAGACCTTCAAGAGCTCCTGCAGCTGGGCGGGAGGACCAAACGGAAGCAATGGCTGCTGTGTAATTACTGCAAGTTAGTATATTATGATTATTATTTATTATGTATATTTTTGATCTGTATATTTTTTACTTCTAAATTCCCATAGAATAATTCCCCGACACTTTACCC
This sequence comes from Hesperophylax magnus, assembly GCA_026573805.1. Lineage (NCBI taxonomy): Eukaryota > Metazoa > Arthropoda > Insecta > Trichoptera > Limnephilidae > Hesperophylax > Hesperophylax magnus. The sequence continues at coordinate 435,613 of JAIUSX010000184.1, read as the reverse complement.
ACGGACACCCTGTATATTTTTTTTTATGCTTCCGATTTTGTTGTCCGGGTTAAATCTTCCCCATAGGAAAAACTAAACCCTTCCACACACTTTTCCACAAATGATTATCTAGTCAATCAACATTATGCAAGTGCATTATATAAGTAAAATAAATACAAAACAATACAAGAACAACAACACGTCAACTCACCAGAGATCAAATGGGAAAAAAAATTCACCGACTCCAGATATTTTCATATCAGAGGGTTCGGCTCGGTAGAACTCCTAATATGGCCTATAAATCCTACTGATCCCTCAACATAAATATTTAAAAAATCTTTCGTTATCCTACATGTATTCAAAATGACCGACTTTTGCATCTTTATATATAAATTTTTTGATAGATCTAATATGCCTAAATTTTTAATGAGAGAGCCAGGTATAATGCCAGTAGCCGAAATAATGAACGGTAATATTTTTATAGTCTGAGAATGCCAAATTCTTTTAATCTCATTTCCTAAATCTGTGTATTTTCTTATTTTTTCATTCAGATTTTTGAATATTACAGGAATTTGGAATAGTGACATCAATGATATAAGTTATTTTTTTAATTTTGTCATGTAAAACTATATCGGGTCTATTATGTCTAATCGTTCGGTCTGTTAGTATAGTTTTATCATAATATATTTTATAAAATTCGTTTTCTAAAAATGAATTTGGTTCGTATTCATAATATGATATTACGGCAGTCAATCAAGTTATGTTTAATTACCAAACTTTGGTGAATTATTTTTAAAACTTGATTGTGCCTAAATGTATACTCGAACGGTGCTAATATAGAACATCCCAAAATAATATGTTCTATAGTTTCCGGAAAAGCCAAACATTTTCTACATAAATCATCAATTTGATTTGTATCTTTGATTATATGCTTCCTATAATTTTTAGTATTAATTACTCTGTCCTGAATGGCAAGCATAAATCCTTCTATTTCTGCGCTCAACTCTCCAATACTCAACCATTTGTTTGACGAAAATTTGTCAACATACGTTTGGTTGAGATAATTGAAGTGTTTTGCGTGTGAAATTTTATTTGACCAGGAATCTAATAATTCCTGGTTGGGATTTATAAAAATGTTGGCATTCTCATCGTATAAATTTAAAGGTGTAATATTTCTATCTGCCTTGCAAATTATTTTGTGCATTTCTGACCTATGAGCTTTCCTATGGAAAAAGGTTCTTAGCATTTCTACCTGATTATGTTTCAAAGAAGTTATTTTGACTATACCTCTACCTCCTAAATTTCTAGGTAAATTAATTCGTTCTATAGCTGAATTTGGATGATGGCAATTAAACTTTGCTAGCGTAGTTCTAATTAATCTTTCTAAGTTATCTAAATCTGTATTGGACCATTTAATTATGCCAAATGAGTACGTTAATAGAGGTATTGCCCAAGTATTTATTGCTTTTACTAAATTTTTAGCAGATATATTGCATTTTAAAATTTTCCTGATCCAATTTTGAAATTTAATCCTAATATCATTTTTAATACTAGTATGGTCTAATCTATTTGATTGTGGGTATCCTAAATACTTATAAACCTCATCCCTTTTCATACTAGTAATTTGGAAATTTCTAAATATACTCTCGTCCCCATCTACAATTTTGCCTTTCTCTATATGGATCGTTCTACATTTATCTAAACCAAAAGTCATTTTGATATCATCTGAAAAGTTTTTAACTACCTCGATTATTTTCTCTAAATTTTGTTCAGAATTCGAAAATAATTTTATATCATCCATAAATAATAAATGCGAAATTGTACTACTCTCCCTTGTATTACCCTTAACTTTTATTCCAAACTTGCTTTTAATTAACATTTTAGATAGAGGATTCAATGCTAAGCAAAACCAAAGAGGACTCAATGAATCTCCTTGAAAAATCCCTCTTTTAATTGAAATGCCCGGTATTACTATTTTCTTACCTTTTAAATTGATAAGTAAATTGGTATTCCAAAAGGACATAATATTTTCCAAAAAGCTAATAATAATGGGGTTAATTTTATATATATTTAATACTTTGATCAGCCACGAGTGCGGGACACTATCGAAAGCCTTTTGGTAGTCTATATAGCAAGTATGTAAATTACGTTTTCGAGTTTGAATCTGTTTTAGAATTACAGAATCAATAACTAATTGTTCTTTACATCCCATATGTTTTCTGCGACAACCTTTTTGTTGTTCAGATAAAATATTTTTTTCATCTAAATGAGTATATATTAAATCTGTTAAACAAGAGGTTAAATATTTTATAATATTATCAATAATTAATACATTATTATTAATAATTAACACTTTATTATTAACAATAATTCATACATTATTATTAATAATTAATACATTATTATCAATAATAACTTTTTTCTTATCTTTGTACTGTTACGTAATACAGTCTCCCTATTGTTGAATAGGGCATGGTTGCCCCAACTTCCCCTCACCGCGTGTGTCGAACACGCCGCCAGATGGTCAAAATACGTGACCGGCACGGACCACACGCAGCGCCGCGGCCACAAGCTAATCGCCTCTCCAGTCTAGCTCCGACCTCGGCCTTGACCGCATGGTCGCTCGCGGAAGCGATCTACTCGCAATGACTTGCATAATTACGCGAACAGACGGAATCTCGTTCCAGTTTCTTAATTAATCACTATCGAATTTACAATCATGTTTATTATTACGGTTCGGGCTAACTCAATGGAGTCCCGTTCCCGTGTAAAATCCCGAGTGCACATCTCCGCCTCAACTGACCCGCCGCCTGTGAGCGCGGGTACCTCTAGCTCAACATGATGCCCCATACCACATCGAGACGATTCGTAAGCTTTCAACCTTCCCCCTTTTCTTGTGTTCAATTCTCGTAAATTTCATGTAGAATCCACGCTTTATCTGGTCGTCATAAATTAGTAGAGAGAGTTAGTAGGGAGATCTATGTTAACCTGTATTTCTCGAGACATTTAATATACCTTGTGCCCTTACTTATGTGTTATTATTGTGATGTCCTTTTCCAACCTCCTGACCGATGGACGAGCTGCTGATCAAAGAACTGCCCACCCCTGATTGTACACGAGTCGCCTGCTCTACCATTTTATCTGAGCTTAGCCAATTTAATAACCAGGTTCGATACCGGTTTATCCATAACTTAGCAGTACTTATACCTTTTTAGTTATTACAGCTTTTTAGTTATTAGTTATTACAGCGTCCTTGAGGTGATTTTTCATAAAAACGGCACAATACAAATTATCCAATTATTATTCTATATTTAACACTTTATTCCTTATACCTTTATACTTTCTACTTTTTAACTTTATACGTATGTCAATGGCACATTGTGAGCCGTTTGAATTTAAATTAATTAATATATCTATCGGCGGTTATTCTCGGGTCGTCAATAAACAAACTTCAACACATAAATTTATCCTTCCGATATTGCTTCACTATCACTTGATAAAACAGAGTCCATCTATCAAAATAATCATAATTTTTTCTGAGGAAAGTATTATTATTCTTGTATTATTTCAGACGAAAATACGACAGCGCTGAGCACCTGGCGCGCCACAAGTGTACGGGGGCTGCCAGTGGAGACTGCCAGCGCTGCGCCCTTTGTGGTCAAGCCTTCCATACCAACAGGAGGCTGATGTTCCACAGGTAAGAAAATCTTTATTAAATTTCCACTTCAGTGATTTTTATCATATTATGCCAAGTTTCGCCAAAAAAATATCCACATAAAAGTAATTCGAAATTTATTTTTGTCCATACACGAAAATTTGTTTGTGTATTTCGTAAAACTTCGATTTTTGCGAAAATAAAACTTAAATTTTCGAAAATCTTAATCTAAAAGACAGCCATGACGGTAAAATGCCGAAAAGTGTATTTTTACGTGGTTATACATCGCCCTAATTAGTATTATTATTTTGTAAATCGGAATCGATTTACACTGGAATGTCGTATTTTTTCCAATTTATTCCGAATATCCGAGTTTGAAGGGCCGAGAAAATTCGTTTTACGTGGAAATATTCCGTAGTTTTATGAATTTACACCAAATATCTGAATTTAAAGGGTCGGCTGCAACGGAATTCCAACGCTAAATTTCAATTTATGCGGAAATACGACATATTTTTACGAATATCTGAATTTAAAATGAAAATCTGCCGAGAAAATTCGATTTACGCGGAAACATATTTCATTTTTACGAATTTATTATAAATATCTGAATTTAAAGGGTCGGCCGCGACGGAAATCGGCCGCGAAATTTCGATTTACGCTAAAATATATCGCATTTATTTCAAAGATCCGGCGCGACAGAAATCGGCTCCGAAATTTCAATTTATGGAAATATTTACGGAAATATATTGTATTTTTACTAAATTTACTTCGAATATCTGAGTTAAAAGATCCGGCGCTACAGAAATAGGCCGCAAAAATTTCGATTCACGCGGAAATATGACGTATTTTTACGAAATTTACTTAAAATATCTGAATTTAAAGGGTCGGCCGCGAAATTTCGATTTACGCATAAATATATCGCATTTTTAGGAATTTATTTTGAATATCTGAATTTCAAAGATCCGGCGCGAAGGAAATCGGCTCCGAAATTTCAATTTACGCAGAAAATATCGTATTTTTTTACTAAATTTACTTCGAATATCTGAGTTAAAAGATCCGGCACTACGGAAATCGGCCGCAAAATTTCTATTCATGCGGAAATTTGACGTATTGTTACGAAATTTACTTCAAATATCTGAATTTAAAGGATCGGCCGCTACCGAAATCGGCCGCGAAATTTCGGTTTACGCATAAATGTATCGTATTTTTCGAATATCCGAGTTTAAAAGACCCGCCGTGACCTTAATCGGCCGCGAAAATTTGATTTACGCGGAAATGTGTGGTATTTTTATGACTTGGTTAGAATAACTGCACTTGAAGGGCCAATCGCGATGGAAATCGGCTGCAAAAATTCGATTTAACCAGTCAACTGTGGCTCGACCGCCGGCGGGCTTTTTTGAAATCCGGCGGTTTTTTTTTTTTAAAATGCGATTTTAACCCTTATGTATAAAGAATTTGTATAAAGTAAAAGGTCAGAATCGCTTGCGCCAAGTTCGGACTAGAATTAGCTTTTTGTTTGATGAGGCTACGAGCCCTGTACGTGTAAATATAAATTATCTATGGTAAAGTGGCGTCGCTTGGTTTGTGAGTTTTTTTCCAACGGTCGGTTTCTGAGTGAGCGTTAGCTAAAAACGAGATTAATCAGTTAATTCAACAAATAAACGTAAGTAATTGTGTTTTTATACATAGTTCATTGACCAAGTAATGTGTTTTGATAAATATAAATCATTTTTGATATTGTAAATTTATAAAAGATGACGTAAAAGTTCGCAAAAATTTTGCAGGAACAATTTTTACTTTTTGGATGGAGTTATGTACATGATATATTACATTATTTGGAGTTATTCGTGTATCATTGTATGGAAAAAACAATTGTTATTATATATCGAAGCCCTCTTTTTGTCAATACTTCGTGATTATTTTTAAAAAAAATGATATGTCATGTCATGTGTCAAAAAAATAGCTGCGCGTAAATATTTGATTTTTAGATGGGAATATTTACGTGATCATTATGTTATTTTGAGTTATTCGAATGTCATTATGCAGGGAAAACAATTGAGATTATGTAACAAAGCCATTATATAGTCGATATTTAGTGAAAATATTTAAAAAAAATAAGTTGTGCATCTCTACCGTTTCACACAAATACATCGAGATTACTTTACATGTGTTAGTGTTTCAACCGACAGCGCCACTTTTTTTACTGCTAGCGGCAGATTTTAAAAGTTGTGTTATCAAGCAATTCGCGTCAATTGTACAAGCAGGTCCAAGAAAATGTTAACTATTGTTTACGGAAATATTTTTATTGGTATTTATTATTTATTATGAAAAATAGTAATAAATATCACAAAAGTCACAGTATTAGTAAATATCACAGTTGTATAGGGTGTCCCAAAAAATAATAAGAAAAAATATTTTTTGTTTATTATTATATATACAAAATTTATAAATACTAGTATATGTCTGATTGTTCCTATTATTATAGAATGGAGACTAATACTGGAGAGGTACGCGGTAGAAGGACTGGTGAGGCAGCGCCGGACGAAGAGGCAGCGCCGGACGGAACGATGGTATGTTTTTTATTGTTATTATTTGTGTATTAGTAGTAGTTATATTAGGTTGGTTGTTTGCTTTTTTTTTTTTTATAGTGAATACCTCACAAGAGTCCCAACTGCTCCCGTCTGGAGCCAGTGAGACTATGGCATCCCCAATTGGGGGATGTTGTGAGGCTGAAGGTAAGTGGGGAAGGGAAAGAGGAAGGTGGGGAAGTACCTGGCTATTCAGATCTAGTCACTAAACACGGCTAAAGCCATTTGGAGCAAAGTTTCAATTCTGAATGGTGGTCTTACACCAGGGCAATACTGGTAGTATCTTCCACTCTGGAAACTGCTTAATTTTTTCCAGAATTGAAAGACATTAGTGTAACAATAAATGTTTATTGTTTCAGGTTCCTGGAGCCGGCAGAAGAGGCGCCAGAAGCACCGAAGAGGCAGCGCCTATCGCAATCACGGTATGTTGTGTATTAGTAGTAGTTATATTAGGTTGATTGTGTGCTTCATCTTTTCCAGAATTGAAAGACATTAGTGTAACAATAAATGTTTATTGTTTCAGGTTCCTGGTCAGCCAAAAAAAAGGAGGAGGCTAGACTTGGAGGAGCCCTCGGATTATCCAACCCCTTCAACCTCTACAGCTCCAACGACTCAGGTAATTATAATAAGACTAGGCTAACTTTTACAGTGCAATTTTTGTATTTTACTTCCTCAAGGGCGCTTTTCAATGAAAATAAAATAATTTCGTTAAACATAGCTGAATATATATTTTTTTCTTTCTATATATAGGTAGTCGACAATATCATCTTCGAATTTATCAGCTTCGATAGCGAAGATGATGACGAAGATGATGTCGACATAAATCCTGATTGCGGTGGTGATCCCGACTACATCCCGCCCCTGGGGATTGAAACGGATGTGCCTGAGGAAGAGTTGGAGATGTTGGGGGAGGAGGAGGAAAACCCCGAGGAGCAGTCCTTCACCTGGTCTGAAGTGCATTGGTCGCAAGTGCATTGGTTGATATTTCATGTCCATTCATTGAGAAACAATGTCTAAAAATTGACATATTATCATAATAAATATGTATATGTAAAATAATATTTTTCGTAGTCGAGAGCCTGGCCTCTGGACCAAAGTTTGAAAAACACGTGTTTCATATAATATAAAATGAAATAAATATGATGAAACATAAATCTCCGACTTTTATTTTTATTGAACCACACAGTACTTGAAATTGAAAAAATGCATTTTATGTTATATAAAATTGAAATAAATATTATGAAAAAAAATATCACTAAAATTTATTTTTATTCTCCTTGAATCATGATTCTTTGAACCACTCTGTATTTCGATTGTAATGTGTATACAATAATGGCGGCCATATTGGAATTCCAGATATTGAAATAGACTTCAAATTGGTGAACTGTCTGAGGTAAATATTCTACATATTAGCATTGTTTTGGATATAAATTCATTATCGAAATAATAGGTGTTAGGTACCATTAGAAAGGTAATTCTATCTAGTTTATTTTGATGTAATTTTTACAATATTTCGCTAAATTATTGTGTCAAAAATCAGGCTGGTAAAGTGACGGCAAAAATGTTAGAAAATTTACATCATAGTGCATAAATATATTTTTAGCATTATTTATTTACAGGTTTCTAGTATAAAAAAATATTATTAGTAACAACAATAGTATGAACTACCAAAAACTGAAAGAATTGCTTTCATAACTTTATACAATACGACACAAAAAAATTCTAAAGTGCACGCTTGGCGTGAGATTTTTTTTTGAAAAGCCTAAAATATTTTACATTTTCAAAACAACGTAAATGCCATTATTTCTTTGAAAACACCTTTGGTTTGTTTTTTTTCATATAGGCTATTTATTCAGGTTTGTGTGGAAATAATAAAATCCGTTTATATTCATAAACATAATTTTTTTGACAATTGTTTCCCGAACGGGGGAATTTTTTATTAATTTTTCAGATAAAGTTAGCTATTCTGGGAAAACGTCTTACGATATAATCATGAACTATATATGAATAATTAGCTACATTATCTGGTAAACAGAAAACAATAAAAAAAAAAGCAAATACTTAGTTTTTTTTCCGAAATTTGAGAAAAAACTCATCAAGGTAATTTTCGCGCTGTTTCCGAAATCTGCCTCACTTTCAAGAGGTTAAACGGCAATAATTGGTATTAATAAGAGTTTACTCCAAAGATACCCCCCGAATTTGAAGGGGTGTCCGAGGAACTCAATTTTCGCCGTTTTTTTTTTTTTTTTGTTCTTAAAATACGTGGGAATTCGTTAATTCGAAATATGATTTTTGATGTCCGCTGGATTTCGAATTAACGAGGTTCTACTGTATACAGTAGAACCTCGTTAATTCGAAATCCACGGGACATCAAAAATCAAATTTCGAATTAACGAATTCCCACGTAATTCGAAATTTTCTGAAAAAAAAAAAAAAAAAATATGCCGAAAATCAATTTTCTCGGCCGCCTCTTCAAATCCGGGTGGTATTTTAGTTGTAAATTCGTATTAATACCAATTATTTCTTTATTTTCGCGGCCGATTACCGTAGCGGCGGGCCCTTTAAATTCAGATATTCGCAATAAATTCGTAAAAATGCTATTTATTTATGCCTAAATCGAGATTTCGCTGCCGATTTCGGTCGCGGCCTACCCTTTAAATTGAGATATTTGTAAAAATATGATATATTTCCGCATAAATCGAGATTTCGCTGTAATTTTCCGTCGCGGCCGGCCTTTTATTTCAAATATCTGAATTTAAATTCGTAAAAATACGATATATTTCCGTGTAAATCGATTCAGATTTACAAAATAATAATACTTATTAGGACGATGTATAACCACGTAAAAATACATTTTTCGGCGTTTTACCGCCACGGCTGACTTTTAGATTCAGATTTACGAAATATTATGATTTATTTTCGCAAAAATCAAATTTTTTCGAATTACACAAACAAATTTTCGTGCTAGGACAAAAATAAATTTCGAATTACGAATTAACGAATTTCGAATTAAAAAATTTTTGTATGAAAAAATTTTTCGGCGGAAATTTTTTTGGCGAAAATTTCGAATTACGCGTTTTTTCGAATTATCGGGGTTCGAATTAACGGGGTTCTACTGTACAACCAATCGCTCGAGTGGATATGCTGATGATGCAGTGCTAACCGGATGATGACGTAGTTCTTCTGTCTTTACACTGTGCAGACAGGGGCGCTCTTGTGAGGTGTTGCATAAAAAAAATATTTAAAAAAACTATCAACCGCAGCTGAAGTTTACTGGTAGGTACCAGATTAAGAGTCTCATTTCACTTAATCAGTAATGGTATTTCACTATCTACCACTTCTGACAGACTACTGTCACAGATTACTCTCCGAGACTGACCGTCCCAGACTGACTGTTGATATTGGGGTATCTGCTTTTTTAAGTTAAAACTACAAGGAAACACATGTTGTATTGTTGTGCAAGTACATCCCGGACGCAATAAACAAGTCCACGTTGTAGATAATAAAACCAATCATGGTACGTTTCGTAGACCAGCCAATAAGGTAGCAGTATTAACCTTCCAGCGGGCGCGCTGTCGTAAAATTTACGACAAACTCAATCGCTTCCCCCACTCTTGCGACTTAGTTGTAAGCATCGAGCTTCGAGCTATGCTAGAGTCAAATCAAATGTCAAACATTTACCGCAAGATATAAATGCTTTTCTCAAAGTGAATTACGGTAGGGCAGTTGAACCGATAACAGAAGAAGAAAACAGAAGCTTTCCAAAATGCGGTGTTTGTCAGTTATGTGCACTGGATAAGAAAAGATCCTCAGCATCAATGAAGTGTTGCCGTTGCCAGTCCTTTACATGCAAGAACCATTCTTCAGTTGAGGTGGTTTGTAACAATTGTAAGGATGAGAATATTGATTCTGACTAAATAGGTCGATAAAATATTTTGTTTTGAAATATTAACATGTTTAGAGTGTTGCTTCGTTTTTTTTAAGAAAGTCAAATTTTTTTTAAGTACTGCCTATTATAATTTTTCATATCCTTAAAGAAATTCCCTAACGTTTGTATAAAGAAAACACCACTTACATGGAGAAAACTTGATGACGTAAAATTTACGACAAGCGCCCGCTCAAGGGAAATTTCTCAACGCGCCCGCTGGAAGGTTAAAGATACAACAGTCGCATTTTTTATCTATATATGGCAACTGGCAGATGGAAAATAAAAGATAACTGAATGCTGTAGAAATGAGATCCCTGAGGGGTGGTAACAAAATGCGGAGATTCGGAAAGAATGCAAGGCTGATGTAAGTGTAATGTTAAGATTAATTAAGGGAGCAAGGGGATAGTTTGGCCATGTACAGCGGATGAACGAAGAAAGCAGCGTTGGGAGGTTAATGGTAGAAGAAGTTGAGGACGCCCGAAGAATAGATGACACAATCAATTGAATTAAATACTAGTAATTCTGTGAACAGTCCTCACTTTCAAAAAGTATGTTTCTAATTTTCTCTTATTTAATGAATCAAAACCAAAATTACCTCTGAAATCGTAAGATTTGTAAGTAGGTAGGTACTTAAATACATACCTAATTAATTATAAACCATAAATATTTTATGTAACATTTTTTTAATTTCAAATAAGGAATTATACAATTTGTCCAAAGAACCGTTGTGTCTCAATGACAACTCTTTTTTTTCAAACTTTCTTTTCGCAGGTAGGTACCGTAATATTGATTATTCAAATTTGTGCAACCATGCTCAGTCAATTATATATTTTTGATTTATTTCCAGGACCTTTCACCAAGCCGAGCTGATCGCCATGGGTTTGAGTTGCGACCGTTGCGGAGAGAAGGACTTCCAGAACGAGGTGTCGCTTTATGACCACATCAACCAGAGTCACAACACCACCTTCTTCTGTCTCGAGCCGGGCTGCGGAAAAGACTTCCGTCTCAGGTGACCTAAACCTAACTTTTTTTTATTTATTCATTATTATAAATTTTTTTTTACGCCCTCAACATTCTTACATGGTTGACATTAGTGTCACAAGAGTATGGGTCATTTCTATGATTCAATCTTGTGTACAACAGCCGGCTGTGGAACGATTTGCCGGTCTCTATGTTTCCTCCCTCCTACAAAATGGGTCTTGAAGAGACCCAGCATTTCTAAAGATGACATAGGTCTTGATATAAATTATTTTCCTCAGGGCTTCCTGTTACTGTAAAAAATTGATAATAGTTCCAAGATTACGAGTGCATAACCGGACAGTTTTTGAAAAACCCTTACTACCATCATTATAAGCAGAAAATGTTGCTTGTCCAATGGTGGAAGATATGAACTAGATTGGTTAGCAGAGGAATTGAACCCACAATGCTATTATCAACTCTTAATATTACAGTAGCTACCTGCCTCAAGAAAGTTTGAAAAAAGAATTGTCAAGTGACATTAGTTTCTTCGGACAAATTGAATAATTCCTTATTTGAAATTTTAAAAAATGTTACAAAAAATATGTTGTTTACTAGCTGTACCCCGCCACGCGTTGCTGTGGCTCAGTCTGTCTGTAGATAAACAACAATAGGGCGTGTTGGTTTTACATCCAACAGATGGCACTGTTTTTTTTTTTAAAAGCATTTTATCCAACAGATTACGCTGTTTTTCAAAAAAGCATGTTGTTACCTGTCGCAGGTCAAATATATAACGTCTTTTACATAAAAACTTACGCATATTCAAATGAAACGTTGTGTCAAAATTTAAGAGCAATCGGTGAAGAACTTTCGGAGACTGAAGATTTTGAATAAATGAACATCAACATTTTTATAGATAATTAAGTAGGCAGGTGTTTAAGTACCTACTTACAAAACTTATTATTTCATAGGAAATTTTGTTTTTGAATTAAATTATTGAAATATACTTTTTTTTTATGCAATATCTATTATTTACAACTATTATTAGTATAGCTCAAGGCTGCCCAACCCCAGGCCCGCGGGCCACAATGTGGCCCGCGAACGAATTATAAGTGGCCCTCGTGAAACATTTTCAAAAAACCCGCCAATCCGCCAATTTGAAAAAGTGTCGCGGGCCCGCGGTAAAATAAACAATGCAGCTTGCGCGCGGTCACCAGTGTTGCCAACGACGGCGATTTATCGCTATTTAGGCTACTCAGAACGAGAATCAGCGACGAAAAAATCTAACCTGTTGAACTTACTTTTGAAACAAAAATACACCGGTTTTCGACATAATATTCTTTGCGTCGAAATGGAATCCTGTAGCCACCCCCCCCCCCCCCATGGATTTCAAATATTTTGTGGGGAGCACTTATGTAGATTTTTTTTGTGGGGAATTATGTTTTATAGAAATTCTCTAACAACCCCCCCCCCCCCATGGAAATAGGAACCGTCAGGTATTCAGTGGCCCGCCAGTGATTCAAAATCGTCAATTTCGCCCAACTGCTAAAAAGGTTGGGCAGCCTTGGTATAGCTCGTTAATTGCATCTTTTCTGCAAAACATCATTTTCTTATATTGCGAACTCATTGCATTTTATTAAATTATTTAATTCATTTTGTCCTCCTTTTCAATAAAAGACTGACTATTGGATTCCAGATCATCACTCAAAAGTCACGGAAGAATTCATGGCAAGAAGAGGCATCATCGCTGTGACGTTTGCGGCAAACAGTTCTTCGATACACAAAACCTTAAGGAGCATAAAATTTCACATCTTAAGGTAACCTTTTTTTTATGGTGTTGTAGAATTTAGGTGAAATCAACAAAGGCAAGTTTTAATTAAGTGTTTTCAGTGATGTGACGATCTGTAATAGAAATCAGGTAGATGAACTTTTTATTAGTATGAAATCGTTCATGCAATTTCACCTCACCGACGACATTCACATTTACTACTGCAATTTTACAAACAGCGGTACTATGCTTTTATTTCTAACACACATCAAAGACATATCTTTCATTGGCTTCGCCCCTTTCATAGTCCGTGCAGTTCAGTCCTAGCTTTGCAACAGTCGGCATGCTTCCATGCATTATATATATATATATCCCTTTGTTTCTGCAATTTGCAGATGTGATGCGGTGAGTGTTGTGATGTTTGTTTTGAAGGTTTGATGATATGAATTTAATCACTTTGAATTGAGTTTGACATTTTGGCTGGTAAACTTGAAAGATATTTTAAAACAGGTCCCGAAAGTGTGTCTTGGGGTGAAGTGAAATCAACCCATTACACTCCCATGTGAAAGGTTTTAAAAAATAATAATTATTACTATTATAGTTTGTCCAATTAGAATCGATGCGACGAACACAATGTGTAAGTATGACATGCTTTTAGTTGTGTTTGTGTGTATTGGTGTATCTCTATTCACTTTCTGGAGCGATAACCTTTGCGAAGTGTTATTGAGAAACAGGTTTTTGTCTTGCTTAATCCTACCTATTAATGAAAAACGAACAACAAGTGTGTACGATCGTCGAATTTTAATATTCGAAAAGTTTTGGTTGCGCCAATACGCAATAGACATTAATTTATACATACATCTCATGCACACATACACACATACCTGCGACCACTGTACTGAGATAGTATTGTTGTCCTTTGTTCCTACCTTCCTTTCCATTCCTGCTAATTTATGTGCCCTTTGGTAATCTGTCAGTATGTTGCAATAACCCGAACCGCTCACAATAACCGCATCCGCGTGAGATCTGATCTCCCTTACCTCTAAGACATTATAATTCGCGCCGATATCGTGCAAGCCGCTCCGTGTTAAGTGACATTGTTGTGAGGAGAAAAGACGGGAAGAAACGAGTGCCCTTTCCTAATGGTGAGTCCTTCCTTTATCCCTACGACAAATATTGTCTTATGTGCAGTGGTCATTACTCAATCATTCAAGGTCCTTCGACAATCATTTCTTACACTAACATGAAAAACAACTTCATAACTTCTTACACATCAAGTTTAAATATTAAAATTTGAAATAATAAAACATTAAACATGATAATATTAAAGGCATAGAATTAATAAGAACCTACAAAAATGATTGAGATCCGTAAAATTTTATTTTTATTCATACATTAATAAACATGTAGAATCAAAATAAAAACAAGCTAGTACAATTTTTTAATTTGCTTATATGTACATATTTACTTGTTCAATCGAAAATATTTGTCTGATGAAATCATTATAAATACATAAAATTGAATTACATAGTTACAGTTTACAAATATGTAGTAAACAAAGAATTCGTTATATAACATTTTCACAATTAAGGAAAACGAGTACAGTAGAACCCTTTATTTCGAACCCCGATAATTCGAAAAATGCGTAATTCGAATATTTATTCCAAAAAAATATCAACAAAAATTTTTTTTCATACAAAATGGTTTTTTAATTCCAAATTCGTTATTTTTATTTATTTATTGGAAAATTTGTATAGCGCCGCTTTTTTGAGATATCACCTCAGGGGCGCTTATTCATAATTCGAAATTTATTTTTGTCCGCGTACGAAAAGTTGTTCTACTTTTAAAAATGGCCTGCAAAAGTAAGCCCTATGTATGCACATTTTCAATGTAGAGTCAAATTAATTGTCTGCGAAAATATTATATTATAGGTAGGTACTTAAGCCTGGATTTGAAATGATTCTTTTTAAATTTTGCTCAACACATCCATCATTTTTGAAAAGATCATGCTCATACGTAATCACAAAGGCTATACTAGTCCCAGCGAGAGCTCGTACATACATCTTCGACGATCATTCCCTTCCTTCTTGCACGTTTTGTCTGAAAAAGACAGAAGATACTAGAACTGTGATGTCACGTATGACCTCTCACTGGGACTAGTATATTAACAATCCGTAACAAAGACAAATAAATAAATATTTTTTTCAGGTGAAGCCATTCCAGTGCCACATATGCCTGAAGTTTGTGAACCGCCGCAGTCGGCTGCGCATGCATCTCCTGGCGCATGAGGCCCGGCCGGAGCTGAATGCTGTTCTGGCCTGCCGTTGCTGCAAGATGGCCTTCCGGACCACGTCAGATGCGGAGGTAAATTACCCACTGCAGCAGGTCAAGGATGCAAATGCTGGGTTATGTCTTTCTGTTTTCCTGGTACAATTCCCTCTGTCAAACAATATTTAGTTTCGTAATCTGGAACTACATGTTCATACAACATTTAATTCCTTAAAATAGTACTTCGTAATCAAGATTCAATGCTCTGGAACCATGTGGCCAACATGATATTTACATAACCTGTCTTTAGCTTCATCCATTATTCAGTTAGATAACCTGAATTTGAATAAGTGTTGAAGGCCGCTTAGAATTATGTTTCACAAATGTATTAATTTGAAAGGTTTTTTCATTGACTTTTTTGGTTTCATGTTTCTCATTGTCTTTCGATATATCAAACGACAAATCGGTGATATGAGGCATTTAGCATGGTATACGTGTATATGCCAAGAGAGTTAAACTTACTTAACATGTAATGATAATAAAATATATTTATTTCTAGAATCACGTGAAAGAATCATCCATATGCCGGGAGAATATCGAACAGGATCAAGTCAGTGGGCTTGAGTTACTGGCAGAAGCAGAAAAACAGCAAATGGACGAAGAAAGGCGTGACCAAGTGGAGATTGACCTTGAGAAATTGCTCGGGGAAGCTGTGGACGGTGATGTCATGACCCTACAGGAGGATAATCAGGATTGCAGAACAATCGAAGAGGTGCTTAAAGATCATCAAGATTTGGCAGAAGAAAATAGTGGTCTGCATGAAGATCTCCATGAATTTCAACAGGAGATAGTTGAAGATTACCATAGTAAAGATAACATTAAAATGGTGGGTGAATTTAGTGAAAGCATTATTGAAGATGGAATCGATACCGATGTAGACTTGAGTCAAGATGTTGACAAGGTTCTTGATGAAATCATGGAAGGAGCTACAAACAAAATGGAAAGAGAAGAAGTTGAATGCACCAAAGCAGAAGGTTTTGCAGGAAGTGATGGTGTTAATGTAACAATGGAAATAAACATTGCAGAACCAGAATTAGATGTGGATCAATCTAAAATAGACATTGAAGCAGTGGAATTGGATTCAGAAGAAATTAAACTTGAAATGGGAGAAACGGATTTAGATATGGAAGAAACTGAATTAAGTTCGCAAGAGATCAAATTAGAAACGGAAGGAATGGAATTAGGTTCGCAAGAAACAAATTTAGATATGCAAGGAATGGAATTAGGTTCGCAAGAAACACAAATGGAAGAATCTGAAATAAATTTACAAGAAACACAAATACATATTGATGGATCAGAATTAGGTTTGGAAGAAATCAAAACTAACATGGGAGGATCAGACTTAAATTCACAAGAAATAAATTCACACGCAGAAGGATCTGAATTTGCTTTGCAAGAAACAAAATCAGCATTAGGTTCGCAAGAAACACAATCACATATTGAAGGATCAGAATTGGGTTTGCAAGAAACGCCATTACATATGGAAGGATCGGAATTAGGTTTGCAAGAAACACCATCACATATCGAAGGATCGGAATTAGGTTTGCAAGAAACACCAGCACAAATCGAAAGATCAGAATTAGGTTTGCAAGAAACACAATTAAATTTGGGAGATAGTGATCTTAGTGTAGAACAGCAGTTGCAAGAAGCGGGGATTTTATTAGACGCAGGAGAAGATGTTGGTGATGGTGATCAACAAGAATTAAATAACAAAGATGAACCACAAGCAACAATTGAAAATAATCACATAGAGCAATTGGACGGTGCTGATTATATTAATCAAGAAAGTGGTACTGATTCAGAAAAAATTGAAGGTACTGAAGAAGAATTGTTGGAACAGCTGGAAGCAAGTCAGCATGCTATGGATATTCAAAAAAGTAATTTGGTCCACCAAACTGGTTCATGTGAAATGGACATACGCGAAACTGGTGAACCTGAATTAGTAGGATCAGTTCAACAGAGTGAATCTATTTTAGAACTTCCCAGTGAAGAAATAGTTCAAACGGTTGAACATGAATTAGTTCATCAAAATGACACTCAAATAGTAGAATTACAAGTGTCTGCTGAATTACCAGATATGATTGAAATAAATGTGGCACATGATCAAGAAACAGCTGGACAAATTGAAGAAAATCAACAAACTGAAGAAATTTCTTCAAATTTTTTTGATATAGAAGACGCAGATGATCCGGGAGAAGTTGTAGAAGTAGTTGCTGTGAAGAAGACCAGCCAGGAATTGGAGGCAGAACTAACCCCACTGGGTAGGCTGTGCATAGAAGCAGTAAACATCAAAATGGTGTATCGTTGTGAGTTTTGTGAAAGGTAATGTATATATGAGTTTTATATACTATATAGATAATAGAAACGAAGGGAGAAGCTTGCCGACTGTCGCCGAGATACCATTAAACTGCACAGACCATCAATGCGGCTATGCAATGAAAGTTATGCGTTTGGTGTGTAGGTAGAAACAAAGGCGGGATGCCGCTGTGCATGGATGTGTGCGAAACTTTTGTGCATGCTATTTCATGCTAATAATGAATCATGACCCATCTCCTTTCTATTGTCTCTGCTGAAGACACTTTTGTAAGATTTATCAAATTAAACTATCTTTTGATGTAGCACATAATCAGAACACAGAATTTGTATGAAAATCAATATGTTTTTTTTTTTAAATACAAGACTTTTCCCAAGATTTCAACTTTCCCTTTTCCAAATATTTTTTCTCATTGATGAATACATCATTGTCAAAAAATATGGATCAAACAATAAATGATATCTTGTCTTTATAGTGATTTATTTTTGGGGTATTATGCCATGTTGTGCTACCCCCTGCTTTAGGTAACGTTTCGAACAGCATTACAGTGTTATTACATTACCTGCCACACATCTGCCGTGATGATGGACACAGTTATGCTGTCTGAAATGTTGGCTAAAGAAGGAGGCAGTGCAACAAGGCTAAAATCTACTTTTGAATAAGTGGTCCTTTTTATAATGATGCGTTTATTGCTTGCTGCTTAATTACAGGAACTCCGAAATCGAGTTACGGTGTTTAGTTTGATATTTTTACAAATGTTTGATAATTTACTCACCGCTGTATACAGGCATGTGAATGATAATCCTTCGAATGATAAAACTTAATCCTTCATCTTCCCCATTCCCTTCAGCCTCATAGCATACTCCAATTGGAGTTACCATATAGTCAGTCCCACTGGCTTCTCTTGTGCGATATAATTTTAGCTTCATTCCCTCCATTTTTATTTATTTAATTGAATATACAAACACATTACAATAATTTACAATTGTAGATATTTCGAGGCTGATTGCGAAAAATTTAGAAATTTTTTAACAAAAACTGCCCAACTCAATTGAGAAATTATTTCTCGTGTTTGAGTTGGGGAGTGTTGGGAGTCATTGTGGTTTATAGTTTGTAAAATTTCACTAGTTGATGTAGCTAAAAATTAACAAATAGTTATAAAACTAGATGATAAATTTGATAAACATAATATAATTAAGAAAATAAGAAATTTAATTACAAACTAAAAAATATAACTTAAATAATATAATAGTTATTAAACTTAGAAAAAATAAGATATAAAAATAAAAATGTACTTATTAAGTACGAAATAATAGAATGTAGGTACAGTACTAGTTGTAAATTGTTCAAAGACCGAGCTGGCAATCTTGTATGAAATGGGTACTTAATAAAATGCAACAACAATAAACGCATATTAGGAAGCGCATAATATAACTTTAGAGGATATGTAAAAAAAAATATATGTAGCTTTTTTTTTTATAAATTAAATCTTGTTTATATATTTGTTTTATTAATCATTAATCAATTTTCCTAAATTCATAAGTGAATTTAGGAAAATTTAATCAATAAAAATTACAAATAAGTTCATATAAAAAATTATTTGAAATCATTTGAATGTATCCATTGAATGTATTATGTATTTAGATCCGTGTTTTACTTTGTGTATTTATTTTAGGGTGTTCTCCCAGAAGGAAGCATTAAACGAGCACCGTCTCATTCACCAGAATGTGAAGCTGCCGTACATCTGCAATGTCTGCAATGAAGCCTATTCCACCTACGCACGGTAACTTATCACATCTTTTGTAATGACTGTGCGACTGACGTCCAGTATGAAAGAGACGGCATGAGAGAATGTAAAGAGTGGACTATAAAAAAATGTGAATGCTTGTCTCAACCCTCTTCTTCATCACCTGTTACTCAAGATTGTACATTGCGCTAATTATAGTCTATTGACTAAGATTCCGCCATCGCAATTCATAGTATAAATCGAGGTCAAACAACGTTATCCATTATTATTAAAACATAAAATAATTTTAGGTCTTAAAGTCAAATAATGTTATCTACTAAAAAAAATATACCAATAATTCGAAGGTTTAAATTTAGTCAAACAACATTACCTAAAAAGAAACATTCCAATACTATCAATTGGTATGTATTGCACCATATTAATTTATTGTGACTTTTATTGTAGTGTAACTTCCCATAAGACTACCCACGGCTTTTACCGGGCTAATGTTGAAGATGGTCCCCACGAAAGGAGCGCCAGCAAGATGAGCGGTTATGAAGAATTTCCCGTTGTTAAGCACTTCTTGTGTCAGGTGAGAATGTCCTTAATTAACTTAACCAACCATCGCCATTTTTCCCCACGGCAGAAAGGAACGAACGCCAACAACTTTGCCTTCGCACACGTATATTCTTTTAAAAATTTAATAAAATAATCACTCAGTTTTAACCACTTTTAGTGTTTAGATATAACTGACATATTTCGTGAACAATGCTCACCTCATCAGGGTTTACTTCAAACTAAATTACAAATATAGACTTAGGACAGGTTGTTTTACAGAGTTCTGTGAAAGGTCTATTGAAATTTTTTTAATATTTCATCATGGGCCGGTTGTTTCACAGTACTTGGTTAATAACAGAACTTGAATTGGACTTTAATATTAATTATGTTTGATGTATTGTTCAAATTCGGTGAAACAACTCGTGGCTAAAGATGTAGTGGGAGTGGGATGCAGTCGTAATTTGGTTTTACGTAAATCCTGATGAGGTGAACATTGCTCATGAAGCATGTCAGTTATATCTAAATAATAAAAGTGGTTAAGACTAAGTGAACTATTATTTTTGATTCAAATGATGCCACAAAATAAGTTTGCTGTGTTTGAATAAATATATTCCTTTCTTCATTCACAATCATACCTACTGTTCTGTCATTCTGACTCTTGTCATGACCCGGGTCAAGTATTTAATTCACTTGGTTGTTTTTCTGTGGCATTTCTGACTTCTTCTTCCATTCACTTGAATATCATAATTAATTTACAAATTTCATTTCTAAAAGGATGGACCTTTGTTTGTTTGTTCCAGGTATGCAATAAGACCTTTCTTCACTGGACCTACTTGCAGGTGCACAGAAAAAACAAACATGCAGAAAGGGACCAAATATTCAGCTGCAAACTGTGCGGAGAACAGTTCCTAGAAAGGTAAACTGTTATGATTATAAATAATTATAAGCAATAATTAGTCGCCTGAAATATCAATACAAATTGAAAATTTCTCCCGGGTAAAAGTAAATGCCGTCAACGGGAATTGAACCCTGTTAATTATTTGTTATTCTTTATGCTATGCATAAAAGTTTGTCTTATAAACATTAGTTTATCATTAAAAAAATTATATTATGATTACGATTAAACTCTCGTTTTAAAAAGAAAGTCAAATATTTCCAGGTTACGAATAATCGGATAATATTTGAAATTCTCCCACTACCATCATTAAAAGCGGAAGATATTGCTTGCAATGTTGACTTAGCCAGCTGAAGAGTTGAACCCGACCCTTTTGCCAACTCAGCCACCGAACGGTCATCGACTCATCGGGTCATTGCACTTATCATAATATAATAATCGGTTACTGACTGCACATTCAGTTAGTATTGCATCAGAATGTAACTAACCCTTGGAAATAACAGACTACGAAATGCTCCGATACCGCGCCGCCCACATACCACGGCCGGTCGGACCATTTTGGGAATTTGTCTATGGAATTCTCTCACACAGTTGGGAAAAATAACTAAAGTGTTTTTAATTCTATTATATCTTATACATCTCCCCAGCGGTAGTAAAATAAACACTATTGGAATACACTACCAATGGGGAGGTATTAAATTGCCTTTATTGATAAAAATTCATGCTATAAAATTTTACTATTTACTATTTTTTACTATTTGTGTCATAAAATTAACATATTTGCGTTCACAAAAACCCAGGAAACCCTATTTCGGAGCGCTACCCTTTGGGGGACCTTGGAAAAATCTTTACTTTACACTATTTACAAATGTGATCGCCTGAGGATCAAATTTATTTTCAACTTTTACAAACATTTCTTGATTTCTCTTGTATCTTGACAAAGTAAAAATCTAGTTGTCAAGATACACCTTTTACTATATGTCATAATATTAAACACTGTATATGTTGTACGGGTGAGCCTGTATAATTATTTAAAAAAAGCGAATTCAAACGACTGCCTTCGGCAAGTAAACTGACAAAATGAATATGCAACATTTTTTGTCAGCTTATATACCCCATCTAGCGGGGACAGATTTCCCTACCCTTTTTCGGCCGGCAGGTTAGGTATAAGCAGCGAATTATAAGAAAATAAATCAGTACAACTTTACCACTCAACAAGTCTTTATACTTATCTCAAGAAGTTACTCCTGACCACAGCTGTGTCACTTCGCCTAGTCTCTGCTCCAAACCTTCTGGTGCTTACCTCATCAAGAACAGCCGGCCCTGTTAGGCGACCGCAAAGTTCCAGAAGCGAGCATCTAAATATATGTTAAACACAAACAATGAAGAAACCGTAGCAAATAACTTTGTAGAATATTTCAGGAATAGTGTTAGCTCTATGATACATAAATGTGATTATTTAGCATCGACCGTCAAACCGATAGAAGTGCAACATAGTATGTATATATACCTACCTAGAGCTACCTGCCAACAAATCGTTATTATTGTTAGCAAAATAAACAATTCAAAGTCACCAGGGATTGACAACATTCGAATGTGTGACATAAAAATACATATTAATATTTTAGGACCTGTTATAACCCATTTGGTCAATTTAATTTTAGAACAAGCAGTTATACCAGATGAACTTAAAAGAAGCATCATTAGACCAATTTACAAAGGTGGTGAACATTCAGATATACAAAATTATAGACCAATTAGCATTTTACCAGCCCTAGAAAAGATACTCAAAAAATACATTTCCATAAAACTTAATGAATACTTAGAATCATTTTACTTATTAGATACTAACCAGTATGGATATCAGAAGAAAAAAAGCACGGAAATGCTTTTTCAGGAATATTCAAATCACATTAATCACGAATTAAATCTTATGTTTTGGTTTTGTTCATTGATAACTCGAAGGCCATACCATTGATACCATTGATACAAAAAAACTACTAGGAACATTGGAGGCAATAGGAATCAGAGGAAAGTTGCTAGTTTTATTAAAAAATTTACTAACAAATCGACAAATATCAGTAAAAATTCTAAAAAAAATTAGCAAAAAAATAAATATCTCAACAGGTGTCGCACAGGGGTCAATTTTAGGGCCAACCCTTTACATTTATATGTTTAAATTATGAGTAGATTGTTTTCCTTCATTAAACATTTAGTGTATGCAGACGATACTTCACTCGTAATATCACATGAAGACCTGATTACTGCAATGAACCTTATGCAGCTTGATTTCAATGCCCTACTGAAATGGTCTCATGACACAGGCCTCATAATAAATGCTAAAAAAACTAAAATCATGCACATAAGATCTCCACACGCCAGATATAATGAAACGCAGTACACACCGATGTTTGATTTGATTTTATGTATTTGATTATATTAGTAACTGCAAACGTCAACGTTGTTTCCAACGGTTATATTTTTTGAATCATCGTCCGGTGATAATTTATCCAAACAACGCCCAGTGCTAATTTATTCAAACATATTTTTTTTCTTCTTATTCCAGTTGGATGCTAAACCACCACAGGAGAAAGGTCCACATTGAAGACGTGAATCTACAAAGAAAAACTGCTTCTAAGTAAGTTGTGTAATAGGGGTCGGTATTATGATGTCTACATAAGATTGCCAAAAGATGGAAACCTCTAAACAGCGCAATCTGCCATACTAAAATATACTTAAATCAGCCTGATGAAACATTATCAGGAACAATAATTATTAGTGTCTGAAAATGTAACATGTAATACTATAGTAGTCGCACAACGCGTGTGAATCAATGTTTTGGACTGCAATCAATATGTTTTGGTATACTTTCGAGTTGACACAACTATTTGGGAAGCGGGTTAACATTAATAATATTAATATACTCCGCGGATCACTTAAAGATGGATACTGCACTACTCGTCTTAATATAGTTCATATAAACCTTATTAGTTTTCTTAGTAGACTCGATATTTGCTATCTTGCACAGACTGTAAGTGAGAGTTACTTTGAAGACTCCTTTAGATGTAAACACCACTGTTACCAATATTGACTGTAATTCCAGCAGCTTCTATAAGTGCGCTGACTGCGGGGAGAACTTCAGCCTGAGGAAGGATCTGGCCAAGCACAGGGACACCGAGCACGATGACGGCTCCCTGTTGGTGATGAAGAGCAAACCAGGTTTGTGGATCCCTCTAAAGGCCAGTTGTTTCACAGAAATTAAACAATTCATTAAATTTCAAAGTCAACTTCTGTTATTATTAAAGTTTTTTATACTCATAAGTTAAATTTACGACTTATGTAAGTTTTTGATAAGTTATTCACAAGTGGGTTTACATATTCGCCAAAATTATGCTCATAAAATTTTAACTTATGCAAGTGCTCACAGTGACCGATACACTTGTAAGTTTAATTACGGTAAGATGGCTTCCTGTCAACAATGAGTTGCTGCTGTCATAATTTACGCAATTTTCTTAATAAAGACGAAATGGCCCAAAGAAAGTTTTGGAATAGAAGTTGGCGCTTTCTACTTATATTCAGAGAACTTTTTTGGAAGTTACTTAATGTATTTTTCATATGTGTCTTTAATCAAAATACAATCTATGTGGTTTTCATGTAAGTACAAACTGTAATGTAACTTGAAATAGAAATATTTTTTGTTACTACAGCATGAGAAGAAGATTTATGCTTCTGGAATATTTAGTATTATTTTTTTTGTCTGTCTATAACTTTAAAAAAAATACACTTGTACTATTGCCGTTGTCGTGACATAACAAATATTAATTTACAGAAATGATCTGATTTCAGGTCCCTTTTCGTGCACCGAATGCGACAAAGTCTACCAAACTAAAGTTGGCCTTGAAGGACACATGCGGTAAGTTAACAAGAATTATTAGAGTTCATTCGTTGTTACGGGGTATTTGCTAGTTGTTAACTTTTAGTTACACTGGCAACCAAAATTTCAAAGTTGGCTCCTGTAAAATTTTTCATTTGCAAAATTGCACTTTGTTGTTCTAGAATTCACAATGGCGGTGTCTACTTATGTGACTTGTGCGGGAATGGATTTGCACACCGAGCCGGTCTCGAAACCCATCATAAGTGAGTAATCCCTTCATTTTTTAAATTTATTATTATTATGCTACATCTCACAAGAGCGCCCCTGTCTATTCGGTGTAAAAGCAGGGGAAACATTACATCGCCACCCGGTTGGGCAACGTTGTGAGCTGGGTAAGGGCTGTAAGAAGGGATTTACTAATGTGGGTCAGATTTTATGAACGAGGAAAAGCAGATGCGAGTAGCTCTTTCCACATGCGAGCTGATTCACACAAAGTTAGATAAACAACCTGTCCTCGCCGACAATAACGGGTGTTCCGCTCGTGTCTGTTGAGTTTTGCGTTCGAGCAAATTTTTATTGAAATTCCTGTAGAACACACTCAGCATGCCTGCATTGCTCTTCATAAGAGTTGGCAATCGGTCTGTTAACAACGGATTGTCACAGGGGACATAATATGTACGTCGGGAGTGGAAATCACCAGTAACTGTTATTTAATAAATTAAAATAATTTTAAGAAACTCGCATTATGTATGATGCCAATGTTCCGCCTTGATGGGACGATGGCTCAGCTACCTGAGGAGGTATATTGTGGAACCAGGAGACACCGTCAAACAACCAATGACTTCTGTGGTGAATTTTATTAAGGGAATCTTATCTTAAAGGAATAAGGTTAATCTTTTGTTTTTGTTTATTTATTTAGGAAAACCAACAGATTTTTTACATCTTTAAATAATTAACTTACAAAAATACAAATAATATCTAATGATAGGTTTTCACTTAAAAAAAATAATTATAATAACAAACTAAGGGTCCAGTACCCGTGGGCAAAAAATATTTACAGAAAATACAAAATACTAAATAAAGTAAACATAACATCGGATATAAGAACACAAGTAAATTACAAAATATCAATTTTATCCTAACACAACACCAATAATCACCAATATATGTATATACCTACAACTAAACTGAACAGATGTTTATAAAATGAGTCACTTGTAACTGGACAGGGTTCATATCAACAACATGATAACTTGCAGTATATTAATTATTATTTAATAATAGCTAAGGTATCTTTTTTAAATGTTCCTAAACTACACGAAAATATGTCAATACAATTAAAATTCTTATTGTATAGGGTACAAGCTCTGAAAATAAAAGCGTTTTGTCTGAGATTAGTAGAGCATTTTTGAAGATGAAAAAGTGACTTATCTCTAGTTCTAAAGCTAGGGACTCTAAAATTAATCTCAGACAAAAGGGGCGAACAATCAATAAGGCCACTGATAATTTTATAGAGATATATTATATCTGCGGAGTCTCTTCTAGTTTTTAATGGTATTAGTCCATAATATTCCATCGAGCTGTTAATCCCGTGGTTACCAATATTCATCTTAAAATTTAAATGATTGACAAATTTTTTTTGGATGGCTTCAATGCGCTTTACATAAATGTTATATTGAGGATTCCATATCTGAGAAGCAAATTCAAGATGACTACGAACATAAGAAAAATACAATATTTTAAGTGTTTGAATATTATTGAATTCTTTTCCAATACGGAATAAGAATCCTAACATTCTAAGGGCTTTCTTCACAATCATGTCAACATGCGCCTCGAATGTAAGTTTACTGTCAAGCAGAACACCTAGGTCACGAATTTGTGTAACCTTTTTAAGTACTTGACTGGCTATGTAGTAGTTATGTTCAAATTTTATTTTGTTTTTAGTGAAGGTAATCACATAACATTTTGAGGTGTTCATGTTGAGATGATTGATAATGCAGTAGTCATCAAGTCTATATAGATCTTCTTGTAATTTATAACAGTCAATAATAGAATTAATAGGAAAGAATATTTTCATATCGTCGGCGAAGAGTAGAATATTTGCATAATTAAAGCATTTTATAATATCGTTGATGAAAATTGTGAACAGCAACGGTCCCAGGTGAGATCCTTGGGGCACACCTGAAGGTATATTTACAATCTCAGATATGAAGCCATTAATAGTTACTCCTTGAGTGCGCCCATTAAGATAGGAGACCAGCCATCGGTACAAATCCCCGTGGATTCCCAGAGCTAGTAGTTTAGATAAAAGAAGACTGTGATCAATTTTATCAAATGCTTTGGAGAAGTCTGTATAGATTACGTCAACTTGGATTTGATCATCCATATATTTTGATATATTTTCAGTGAAAGTTGCAAGATTAGAGACAACTGATCTTTTTTTCATGAATCCATGTTGGTTAGCAATTATTACAGACTGGACACAGTCATACAGTTGTTCATGAACAATTTTTTCAAATATCTTACTGAATATCGGTAATTTAGATATTGGACGATAGTTACGGACTTCATTTTTCGCCCCAGACTTAAATACTGGTGTAATATGAGCACACTTCCAGCGATCCGGAAAGACACCTTCTTTCAATGAGGATTGAAAGAGCAATAATAGTGGCTTCGAGATTACCTTGCTACACATTTTGATAAATAATGCCTGAATTTTATCGCTACCTGCACCCAATGAGCAAGAGATAGTATCAATTATTTTTTCTATTTTTTCTTTGGAAACTGATACCGAAGATATGTTAACTTGATTGTCTACGTGATAATTGGTAGAATGAACATCGGAAACAGTTTTGTGATTAAAAGTTGAGACGAAGTGTTGTGAGAACAGGTTGCATATTGCGAAGGGATTCACGGCAGTTATGTCACCCAGTTTCATAATATGCGGTAAACCAGAATTATTTCTCTTTCCTTTAATATAGGTCCAGAAATGTTTCGGGTCACGGGATAAATAAACCATAGACCTGCTATGTTATCTGGGAGATAACATAGCAGGTCTATGGTTTGAGTGCTTGCGGAAGCTATATTGACTCTCCGTATTTACAAATAATTCAAGAGTGACAAAACTGAGCAGTATTGCTTTCCATACCCCGCCTACTTCTGTGAAGAAACAATAGGCTGGTTAATTGTTTATGTTAGGTTGTTCCAAACTTTCAAAGATAACGGTCATGTTGTAAAGCTTGTCAGCTGCTTGCAATTTGATGAAACCCTGAACATACCAAGAATCTGCATTCAGCGGGAACTGTTCCCAAATGTCGAAAATTCAAAATGGCGATGATAGGTGGTTATTTGATAGACATCAAATGGGACGATAGTTTGAAATACCCCAACAGTCATTATCTTTCACAAGTTCAGCACTAATAACTTTCTTACATCATTATTATATATTACTTTATATTTAATGTTAGTTTTTATTATTTTCCGCAGACGCGTTCATCTGCGTGAGCAGCCCCATTCCTGCGAGTTGTGCGGCCAGAGCTTCTTCTCCTCTGCAGAACTGTTTGGCCACCGGCGCTGCCACACGGGCGAAAAACCTTTTCCTTGCAACTTCTGCCCGATGTACTTCAGAACCAAAGGCAGGAGGAACGAGCACCATAGGTATACTTCTATCTCTAGTTTCTCCTGTGTCCTTTTCCTACTCTCCTATCTTCCTTTCCTAATCTAAGGTTGAACAAATAATGCTCACACAGGCTTAGAAACAGTGCGCGACTTTATATACCTCGTCTATATGTGTCGATGAGGCTGTGAAACAGAAGTGAAAAGAATGATTGACGATTGATGCCGTAAACAAATGCAAAAGTTATGGGCTGACGAAGGCATTGCGAAGACCATCAAGCTGAGACTAGTCCAGTCGCTGATTTCCCTCTGATTTCATACGGTGTGGAAACACAGACGCTTCAGGGAAAGGCAGCGAATAGATGCCCTCGAGTGCGGTGCTGGACAAAATGTTCAGGATTCTATGGACAGCTCGGTGCACTAATATGTCCATTCTCGAAGAGCTGGCATCCACAATAAGCTGTCAACTGTCTGCCTACAGCGTATCCTAAGATATTTTTAACACATTGCTCGCCAAACTGAGAACTCAAAACCTGAAGAAACTCTTGTTCCCTGGCAAAGTGAAAGACAGGAGAAGCAGAGGCAGATGAGCTGTGCTTTAATTATATCTCCTCTTTCTATTCTTCCATCTCCCTCCTTGAAGAAATGCTTTTCTTATGCAATTTCTATCTTACATGTACAGTACTTCTGTTTGTCCCATATCTTATCAGGCGCTATTATATTTTGCAGAGTCCATACGGGAGAGCGACCCTATCCATGCGACCTGTGCGGCCTGGCCTTCCGACGCTCGCACGCCATGAAGAACCACCGCCTGATCCACACGGGCGAGCGCCACCACTCGTGCCCACACTGCTCCAAGATGTTTCACGTCAGGTCCAACCTTAACAGCCACATTAAACAGAAGGTGAGTCAAATGGCACAGGCAAACAATGACCACTTAAAAACACCCCGCTTTATGATAGTCCCCGGGGGCAAGTTGGAGGAAGTGGGGTGCTGAATTTCTCCAGATAGTCAACGGCATCAGGAGTCACTTGATTCGGCACAGATATGCCTTTGGGAAACTGGTGAGGGGGACATTCTTCAATTTGTCTTGCAGGTTTATTATTCAAAAGACAACTATGCATCAATCCATTATTTAACTAACTAACCATCAGTTAGGGGTAGGCAGAGAGGACGGACCGCCAAATAACTCAGTCTTAGCGCATACTCCTAGCCTTATTAACATTCATATATCGTCTCATACATACTCCTTTGTTATTCTGACTTGACATGGCCCGACTCAAGTATCTTGTTCACTTGATTGTGCCATGTCTTCCTCATTTCCTTCTTCTACTTCTTCCACCATTCACATTTGTGTATTATTTACCTGATTTATAATTGTCTTTTGTTTTGTCTCTTCCCCAGCATTCTGGTCAATTCCTAGTCCTCGAAGTCGAAGGCGGAACGGAAGTGCGGGCAGCCCTCGAGGAATCCCTCCAGATCCTCGCCTCCTCGGAAATCATCCAGCAGCACATCAAACCCGAAGTCGGCTACAGCGGGGAGGAAGACGATGAAGATGAAGACGACGAAGGTGCTGTGGCACACTGGACCGCCGAGGGAGTGGGGCGAGACTCGGACGGAGAGGGAGAGAGGGGAGATACCATCATGGAGGAAGATGTCGGGGAGATGGAGAGGGTAGACGAGGAGATGCAGGTTGTAGTGGAAGACGATGGGGTACACTATCAGGTAGAAAGAGTGGGGGATGAAGGAGGGCAAGTGCAGTACGCCGTGAAGTACGTGGAAGAAGAAGTTGCTTTTGCCTACCAATAGAAGACTATTACGACATCATCGTGTACGACTGATAATTAATCAAATATATATTTCAATGTAAATATTGGCCAAATCTAGGAGTGTATTTTTATGAAAGGTGTTAGATATGATGCTTGAATTATTGCAATTTGTTCAGATCAAGTTTTATTCACTGTAGGCGATGCAAACTAATATAACATTAAATTTTTCAATATAAGCCGATATCTAGTAAGAATTCTTCATGAATAAATAAGCCTTTGAATTCTTAATATGACTAAAATTACCTGATTTTATTTTCTGTTTCAACGTGTTAATTAACTATAATTGTCAAAAACATGGATGAACGCGTTAATCGACTGATGTATCTTAAAACTTCACAACATCTCCGCAGTTTGTGAATGAGCTTTTAATAGTGTGTAATTGGTCTTGCATAAGGGATGAGAAAAGGGAAGGGAAGAACTTTTAGTTTTGTTTAACGCGCCCATAGGGTTTACGCTTCACTTTTGTTGCAAAGACACATGTTTTGCCATTCTATGCATATATTATAACCGCATAAATAATAGAGTTTTAATTTCTCAAAATTTCTAAATTATTTCAAATAAATGTACATACTACAGACCAAGAAAGGGATAAACACGCCCTAATGCAAAATCAATCAGTTATCATTTCGACGAGCTGGAGGCGAATCACGTGATAAATCTTTGGGCATCAGAATTTTTTCAATAATCCATGATATCAATTATATTCTAACTGACGTCAAAAGCTCATTGAACTGCGCAGAAAAGTATAGTTGCTAAAGTAAGATAAAGATTTATGGCGTTTTTCTGCGTAGGGTCTGAATATTCGTTTTTAACCAAATCGTCTTATATACTATCAAATCAAATATACTATATGAACTGCAGTCCATTGTATATTTTTTTAAAAATCAATAATACCTTCTAACTTATACCTGTACATTTTTTTAATTGTTAAAATAATTTTCAAAGTTTTAATTTTTCTTCTCCTAAACGTGTCATCACCGAAAAGTCTACTTTAGTTTGTATCGAAGTCGAGATGTTTTTTCCTTCCCTTCCTTTCAGGCTAATTTGTTCGCTTTTGGGAACAACTCGCATGGTTACAGAAATCATTGTCTCCCTTACTGTTGTGGTGAGAAATTACAGTGTTTGAAAGAGAAAACACCACGCTTTTTAATAAAATCTTTATTTTTATTAAAACCATAGATGAATTCAAAATGTGCATCTTTATGAAACCAAATATACTGACCGTAATTTAAAAAAAAACCTACGAGACTTTGTGAATTTTTTATTAATATTTTTACATGAAATGACAAAAATGTGAGTTGACGATAACGTTTGTAATACATTTGTCTAATAAAATAAGTATGTTTTTAAATATTTTTTTATCAG
This sequence comes from Hesperophylax magnus, assembly GCA_026573805.1. Classification (NCBI taxonomy): domain Eukaryota; kingdom Metazoa; phylum Arthropoda; class Insecta; order Trichoptera; family Limnephilidae; genus Hesperophylax; species Hesperophylax magnus. The sequence continues at coordinate 404,234 of JAIUSX010000184.1, read as the reverse complement.
TAATTATAGTTACAAAAAAGTAAAGTTAGCCATTATTTTTTATTTTTATGTTTGCATTAAAAATTCAAAAAATAGTAAATTCGTTTGTTCAAAATCTTAAATCTACGAAAGTTCTTCACCGATTTCTTTGAAATTTTGACACAACGTTGCATTTAAATACACACTTGTTTTTATATACCTATATAGATAGATGTCACCTGTGGCAGGTAAAAACGGGCTTTTTTAAAAAAACAGCGCCATCTGTTGGACAATTTTTTTTTTTTTTTGTAAAACAGCACCATCTGTTAGACGTAAAAGCAACATGCGCTATTGTTTCTCTGTCTGCACAGACAGACACAGCAACTCGTGGTGGGGTACAGCTAGTTAGTAATAATAAAATTTGAAAGTGTATTTCATCACCTTTCAAAAACTGTTCGGTTTTCAGATACTTTCAGAAACATTCCAATTATTTGGATTTTATTAAAAAGCGGAAATACTCCTTCCGACGGAATATGCAAGGAGGCCTGAGGAGTTAAGATTACCCGCTTTAAACATTGAAGAACAAACACTAGGTTAAATTTTAGCATCTCGTCACTAATGTTATCGTATTGCATCAAAGTAAAAAATTCATCCATGACCGCAGACCGTTGTTTAAAAACCAGCATTCAAATATTTTCATCAGTTCAAATGTGAATGTGAACCAGAGTTGCCAATGCGTACGTTCTAAAATACCCACAGGGGATGAAGGTATTTTCAAATTCCCCACAAGTTCCTTTACCTCCAAAATGAAACAAAATTCTATTGAAATTATCACCGTTATTTTTATTATCTAAAAATAGACTTTTTGAAAATTTGCTGCGAACGACATAAAACAAAATATAGTACGTTCTCACAATTATTGTAAATATTATTTTTCAATATGGTTGGATAACCAAGAAATGCCCAGAATCCCCACGTTTTCCCAACAAAAAGGTTCTTCCCGCAAAAAACCGAAAATTCTTGGAATTTCCCTGCAATTTGGGGAATTCTGCAAACATGATGTGGATTTTATAGGCGATAGATGTATTACTCACATAGACTGGTTGTGATCAATCAGCAGTTTGGTTGTACCAACAAGACGGTGTGTTTTAATGCGATGGTGTTTTATGTATTCGTTTTTAGAAGATGACTTATAAATTCTACATATAATAAAATTTATATATTCAGAATCAGCGTTTGTTGATCTATATGAATATATATTTGTTAAGCCATAATATATTTCACTGCAGTCATAATAATAATAATAATAATAATAATTGGATAATTTGTAGAGCGCCGTTTTTGTGAAAAATCACCTCAAGGGTGCTGTACAATTTATTTCCTAGGATCTACATTTGTTATTTAGAAAAGATACCAAAACATACTTACCTGGCAAGTCACTTCCGACAAACACGCTTATATTAAAAAGTTTATGCTAAAAAGTCCTTATTATAATACATTTGTAAAAGTGTCCAACTAAATACTGCAAGAAAATATATGGTTTTGGAAACAAGCCGAACCTTTTTCAGCCGAAATGGGATTCTGAAGTATATTTATTACCTGCTCCGCTCTTCCTGGTTTGTTCCCATCACCCTCAAGGGCTCGTCTATGGTTTTCTTGATCTGTGGTAAATACCTTATTGATATAAGTAATATTCCCTGACCATTGTAATACAGAGTATCCAATTCATTATAGGTAAAAACATTCCCTTTCTATCAAACTAAACATGCCTATTGAACATGACATAGATAATGGAAACAATGGAGATGAGTCATGAACTATTAGTGCCAAACTGCGTGTTGTCAACATTGTTAACCCTAGTTCAAATTGTATCTAAACAGCGGCGCCCCTTTAAAACACTTAATGGTTCATGACCCATCTCCATTGTGCCCAGTGGAGATGACCAGTTTCATAAATCGTATTATGAATGACTCCTCAAGATTATCGAGAAATCTTATCATGGGAACAAAATGAGTCATTTGTATGGGATTTCATTGATGTTTGAAAACAAAAGTGTACTAGACAGGAAAATATTTGATGCGAGTTTGAATGTATCGAGTCAATATAACTTTCAATGGTTGACCGGTTGGTGGCTGAGTTGACATCGCGTTTGGGTCCCACCCAGGCGTAGTGTGTTCAATTCCCCGGCTAGCTAAGTCCTCCATCACAACACAAGCAACATTTTCCGCTTAATGTGGTGGTAGTAGGAGATTTTCAAACATTGTCAGGTTATTTGTAACCCGGGAATTATTGTCTTTCTTTTAAAATAAAATGCTCAGTGTAAATCCGGCCACTTTTGCTAAATGTTGTTTTTATGCTGGCCCTGTTGATTGAATCGAAAATTGTTGTTTGTCTACGATTTTTGACTACTTATCAAGATTTAAAGTTATGAAACATTGGTGACAGAGCTTTCCAAGTTTACAAGTTTCGGAGTTTTCTAAACCTTCACAAACCAAAGCTGACATTGAAGCTGTTGAAAGGGATTTTTTTTTTGCAGTTTTGCAATAATTTTTTGCTATGGTCCAAAGCATCGGGTACAATCCTCAAATTTTAGGATGGCAGGAGGTAGGGAGAATTCAAAAATTTTCAGGTTGTTCATTACCCGCACAAGTAAACAAAGAAACATCTATATACATACCATTATATTTTTCTTTAAAAGAAAGTACACTTTGTGTAATGAACATTTAAACATAAAGTTTTATTATCTTCCGCATTTTTTTAACTTTAGGGTTAGTCATATACCTTTTCACAGTCCCATATATATTATTTATACTCTGAAATAAATAAAATTACACTGAAATATGAATTTTTATGAAGTTTATTTATATTTAAAAAAAAAAATTCATGTATTTTTAGTTTAGTGAATTTACGGATTTTTATCATTTAGGTACTTAATATAGTAAACCATTATTAATGCAATAATTATATATATATACCTGTACAGGGGTAATATTATGAGAATCGAATTAAAAATGGAATTTGTAATTAATGTTTTTTTTTTTCTTTTACCAAAATATTACACCAGTGACCCAACTGACCGGATTCGGTGGGATTGTGGGCATCTCCAATTGAGGTATGTTATGAGGTTGAAGGGGGTGGGGAAAGGAAGGAGATGGGAAGATGACAGTCGGTAAGTACTTAGCTATTCAGATCTGGTTAACAAACACAACTAAAAACCATTTCAAGTAACTTTTCGACTTAGAACGGTGGATTTTTTACCAGGGAGATACAGAGATCATCTAACACTCCAGAATGTGCAGCAAATATACTATAATATAACTGTTATATAATTATTTTTTTAAATGTACTGGACAAGAAACTGCTGTGAGACTGGCATCGTCGATTGGGGTATGTTATGAGGCTGAATGTAGTGGGGTGGGGGAGAAGATGAGTAAGAGGAAGGTGGGGGGCTCCTGGCTATTCAGATTACCAAACATGGCCAAACGCCATTTCAAGCTATGTTTCAATTCTGAATGGTGATCTCGGTTCCATGATAACTCAACACAGTGACAATTCAACACACCTTTAAAAAGTGATATAAAGTCATTAAAAACGATGAATAATAAAAAAAAATTTAAACCTAACCTAACCTACTTAACACAGTTAATAAAGTTATTGTGACTGTAACTTTTAAGTTATTGTTGATGAATTATCATTTTGATGATTTATCCGGTCACCGGTGATCTCAGTATCGCCCACTCTGGAACGTGATGCAAGTAAACTGGGCTTTGTTCTACGCACTGCAAGGAATTTTAGAGATTAATTCCTTAGTAAGGAGTAGACTTGAAAGTGGGTCGGTGATTTGGAGTCCACACCAGGTAAAGTATTCTCTCATTTTGGAGAGAGTTCAGAAGAAATTCTTGAGATTTCTCTACATGATGGGAGTATGGCTACTACCCGTGGCTCTATCCCACTGACTTTCTTTTGGGTATGCTCGGAATGAACTATCTACGGGTCAGGAGAGATGTGCGCATTGCTACACATTTCTTTAGACTGATTCGTGGATGGTTTGAAAACTCAGTCATCATGGAGAGCATTCATTTCTATATTCCCGATGGTTATCTACGTCACCGACAACATAGACTATTCTATGTCCCGGCCTGCAGAACTAACTTGCCAATGGTCATCAATGAAGCTTCCTTTAAAAGGCAAGCTCTATTATTACTGGTATAGTTGATATACACACTGTTAATATTAATCTAAGAATTCTTATTACAAAAATATTTTAAAAACGCATTGAAATTAACAATTTTGTAATGTTTTTGAAATGAATAAACAAAATTGAATTGAATACAGTCGAACTTGGTTATAACGATCACGGCAATAGCGAGATCCCGTCTATAACGAGCAATTACAAAACGATATTTTAGTTCAGCCTTGTCTTGACTGTTACAACGAGGTCGATTCACTGATATAACCAGCAAATAATTTTGTCAACACAATTTCTGAATACATTCGTGGGTCGTTGGGTCTGAACAATTAGTTGGACATTATTCAAGAATTTCATATCCATTTAGGAACGGATTCATATTTTTATGGGACTACAAGCTGTGTAAGATTGTCGGCTATGTGAACCATTGCTATCCATCGGGCACAATGTAAAATTGTCATAAAATCTGCGAAATTTGTTCCCTATTTACGCCTTCTTTCGTATTACAACTCATCGTTAATTTTGTTTGAAAACCAATGTTTATGAAGATACCTAGTTACGAGTACCTACATCCCTGCACGGGTTATATTTGTGCTAGTGATGCACAACTTTTTCAGTAGAGAGGCCGCTTTCCCTATTTTTTAAACCGGCCGCGACCTACAAGCGGATTTTTTTGTGTTCGTTGAGGGGTAGGGGCATGAGCGAAATTCAAGATTTAATGTTTCTGTTGAATTTTTAAATTTCGTGTTATGCAAACCAGTTCTTCAAGTTTGGTTCCATTTAGGAAATGCAGCGTAAATTAACCAGAATTCTAAAAAAAACATTATCAAACAGGGTTTTCAAGAATTACGGTAAACATTTAGATTTTTCTCTATAGCCAAGTGGGCTGTATGATATTGACATGCGGGCCGCGGGTTGTGTATCACTGGTTTGTGACAAGTAAAATTTAACAGCCGAAAACCAAAACAATCCCGCAAGCTAGTTATTTATGACAAGTGAGATTTTAAAAGCGGTACCGATACGCACAAGCTGGTGATAATAAGATAGACAATTTAATGATATTTTTCTTGGAAGCCTTGAATCAGGTGATGATAGTTATATTATTTAGTATTATTATTTAGTAATCCGTTGATTGTTTTGAAGAGGAAATTGAGTAGCATGAAAGCGAAATCTTTAACAATCATTGAAAATAAATATGCGTGTTCTTCTTCTTCTTTAGTATGATGGGGGGGTCAGAAGAGGACATCTAGGTCTGCAAGCCAGTCTAGGGCCTCAGGCGTCGCCATGTGGACCTCAGCAATCCCGCCGGGGAATGAATAGAGCGAGCATTCGTTGACCACATGTTCGGTGGTCTGCACCGCACCACATTCACACATCTCCGACTCTTTAAGGCCCCATCTCTGCATCATGTGGGCACAGCGGCTATGGGAGCACCTTAACCTATTGAAGGCGGACCAGAGGCAATGATAACCCAATATATGCGTGGTGAAAGCGTATTTTTCTGATTATTTTTTTAATAACTAATACTACCTTATATTTTGATAATATGTATACTGTACTTTTGCGAATATATCGTTACTAAAGGTAGGTAGGTAAATATGACTTTTAAAAAACCTATGTTGTATATAATTATTAACATCTATTAGGAGCAAATTTAGTCCCCCTCCTGCTTGTTATATCCAAGTTTGACTGTATATTATTTTAAATTAATGAATAGCGAAATAATGAAATAAAATATTACTTTCACAAGCCGAGATTGCTAGTCGAAAGCCTTACCCCTCGACCATGGAGGCTGTCAGAAATTTTATATGAATATACCAGTTTTACATGAATAAAATATGAAATTATACACATTATTTTGGTCACTTCTTTGCCCTGATACTGAAAGATAATTAATGCAAAATATAAAACAATCGTTTTTAAAATAATATTAACACAATATAAATATTTATTGATAAATTAAAAATTTACAGAAAATAAAACATCTCCATCTAAAATATGTTAACAATATCTAAGCATAAAAATCTTATTGTATGTTATTAAAAAATACACAATAAAATTAGTGTTATTTAAATAAATACCTACATTAGTCACAATTTTTCTACCTTCATTTTAAATTAGGTGTTGTAAAATTATAGTGTTTATTATAATTTAATTTTATAAAATATTAGTAACATCTCGTTTATTTTCTAAACTGTTCTAATCTAGGCGGAGATCGATATGAGCATTATTTCTTTTTATACATAATGGTTTGAAAATACATAAATAAGTTGGATTTATTATCTATCAAATAATAATTGTGTAAATAACTAAACGTTGCAGCAAAATTTGATGCAAAGAGAATATTTGCAAAGGTGCATTGTTTGCATACAGCATGTTGAAATCTTGTTATTTAGAAAAGAAAATTTCAGTTACATTACAATAGTTCATTTGTCACTTCACTAAAAATAATTCACTTCACACTTATCACTTTTTTAGCACCCCAATAATGAAGCCACCTCATTGGTGTCATCTCAATTGTATCAATCTAATAATGGTGTCTCCTTCTTGTTGTCACCTCATTTGTGTCATCCCAATAATGGTGTCACCTCAATTGTGTCACCCCAATAGCGGTGTCACCCCAATAATAGTGTCACCTCTATGGTGTCACCTCAATGGTGTCACCCCAATAATGATGTCACCTATTTGGTGTCACCCCAATAATGGTGCCACCTCATTGGTGTCATCCAAATAATGGTGTCACCTCAATGGTGTCACTCCAATAATGGGGTCACCTCAATTGGGTCACCTCAATGGTGTCACTCCAATAGCGGTATCACCTCTACGGTGTCACCCCGATAATGGTGTCACCCCAATAAGGGTGCCACGTCAATGGTGTCACCTGTATGCTGTCGCTCCCAATAATGGTGTCACCCCTATAATGGCGCCACGTCAATGTTGTCCCCTCTATACTGTCCCTCCCAATAATGGTGTAACCCCAATGGTGTCACTAGTGGCATTACCTCCAAATGACTCAGTGAAGACCCATGCTGTTATTACATCTCTTTTAGCTTCTGGTCTTCACAGTAGTTTAACCATCTCAATGTTGTCACTCCAACGGTGTCTCCTCTATGGAGTCACCCTAATGGTGTCACCTCCAGATGACCCTCCGTATCCAGGGCGAGGTGACCAGCACGCTGTGATATATTCCAGGCTGGTGGTCCTGTCCGCAGCCAAAGCCGGCGCTGGTGATGCCCACCAAATAGTATCGTCCATCTTGCATCACCACCAGGGGACCACCAGAGTCACCTGAAAACAGTTATTTTATTTCCATAAAGCTAAGAAAAGTGCACATATTTTTTCAGTCAGTTAGTTTAGTTACTTTTCAAATTCAAAAGTCACAATTGCCTTGAGCTAGTGGACAATTTTTTTGCATTACCAATAATTAGGGTAAATTGTGAGGATGAAGGAAGTGTGGAAGAAAGAGGACGGTTGGGAAGTATCTGACTATTCAGATCTGGTCGTCAAACGGTGTTAAAGCCTTTTCAAGCAACTTATTGAAATATAATATTTCAACATTTTATGGGTATGAAGATTGTAGAAGGGACCGAAAATACCAAATTTCTTAAGCATGGAAACTTCTTTAGAGGGAACTTCTTAAGGGAGTTTCACTGTATTAAACTTTTAATAAGACTTAACCTTTGAAACACCAGACCCTTTTTGAGGGAAATCAAAAATGAAATAAGGTGTTTCAAGTGTAAGCGATTCTGTTAAAAAAAAATATGTACTTTCTTATGGCATACAGGTTTAAATCGCATATCATAAAATTCCAGCTAGGGCGAAATTCCAACGCGAGCAGCGCATGAACGATTTTCCAGCAAGAAAAAATTCTTATCACTGGTGATACGAATTTAAGGTCATAGAGGTTAAAAAAATTAAAAACCTTTTTAAACTGTTTCTAAATTAGAAATAACAAATACTTTGAAATAATACTCCCTAACCAATAAAAGTGTTTTAAATTTTACGCAACCGATAAACGACCATTTATCAATACATCAATGGTTGTTTATCAGTTGTGTAATATTTAAAAGCAGGTTTATTAGTAACGCCCTAAAAATATTGATAGCATTTTCACAATGAAATAGAAAAACAGCGAAAGGAAAAAAAAACTATTATTTTTTTGCTTAATGGCTGTGTCCTGGAATATTGAATATTGGCTCTGACGAATATTTCAGTACGAACTGTTTCGAACTGAAACAGCATTTATTTTGTATGAAATATCTCATAGATTTTTTTGCTTCATATGTGCGTTCCGGGATTCGCACCTTAAGACCGCCACTCTGTGTTCCTCTTGATGGATTTTTTTGTACGGGCACAAATTCTTTGGAGGGAAGGCGCGCAGTTCAAACTGCAGTAATGCATATTTTAATCTATATAAATAAAAATGTTAACTTTTGTTTGTTCAAAATCTTAAATCTCTGAAAGTTCTTCAACGATTGCTACGAAATTTTGACACAACGTTGCATTCGAATATGCATTTTTATATAGACACCTATATTTTTTTTTAAACAGCGCCATCTGTTGGAGGTAAAAGCAACACGCGCTATTGTTTCACAATTTGCACAGACAGACTGAGCCACAGCAATGCTTGACGGGGTATACCTATCTATATTTGTAATAATAATATTATTATAATACAAGTAAGCTTTGTTGGGCGTGGTTTTTCTTTGGAAGTTCACTGCACCACTGCTTATTGGAGAAAACTGTCACTAGTAATTTGACGAACCTAGGCAAGCGTCTTGGTGTCCATCAGAGTGTCCTGCACAGATCATCTCCATGTGAATCTCCACCGATATCTGTTTACTCTTGTGCCATCGGATACACTCCTCTGTACCTGGAAATGAGAAATTTTATAATTTACCCTTGATACTTTTACCCAAATCCTCCAAATTTTTGTCACAATAAAGACATAATTCAACTATTGAAGCCAGTACTTTGCACCTCTCAAACGAAAATTTGAAACTGAAATATATTCGGTAGCATCTAGGATTTGAACCCAGGACCTCAGCCATGCCGGTGCTTTGCTCTATCACTGAGCTAATTCGACTCTATCCCCTTCGGTCATACTTATCAAACTTCAAAACTGTATAACTTAAAAAATAACTTGACAAAGAATATAAATATATTATAATATATTATACACTTTATAACTTGACTAAGAACTCTTGCAATCTAGATAGTATCTTTCATAAATAATCCATTTTTATTTTAATGTGCGACATCTATTGAGTTTTCTACAAGTATAGAAATTTTTCATTCTATTTTTTGTATAACTTAATGAGTGAAACCTCAAATTGTAATATTCAATCACTGATTATTAAAGGTTTTAGTTTATTTACGTTATTGAAGGATATATTTTGTAACACAACTTGACCCGAGTAGTCCATTTATGTGGAATGAACAACTAAAGCTCTTTATGCATTTTTATGCTTTCAGATAGCGCATGCTCTTTGTGGATTTCCAGTCTTTAATTAGCTGCATTCACAGCATCCACAGAAAGTTTAGCTTTGTGGCACTACGTTTCTGAGTAACTCCAGTTCCAGAGTTTTCTCACTGGAAGAATATGATCGAAGGAATCCCTAAGCCTCCTAGAAATGTGATGTATGGAAGGGGGGCAAATGGGAGTTTGAAGATTGAAAACTAAGAGTTCCAAAGGAGATACTCAAGTCTTTTCCTGAACGAAGTTAAAAATAATGTGACTAATCATATATTGCAACTCATGATGTTAGCGTACTTACTGAGTATAGGCACGATGGCAGATCTGAGGTGATGGGTGCCCCTCGGCGCTCCCCCTCTTCCCGTGCTGCCCCATCCCGCCACCAGCGCCGTTTGTCCCGCTAGGCCATCTTTCCACTCCTACTCAAGAGGAAAAGAATTTTAAATTTTTTTGTTGCTTGTGTCATAATGGAGGACTTAGCCAGCTGAGAAATTGAACAAATTGGGTGGGACCTAGATGCGATGCCAACTCGGCCACTGACCAGTCGAATGTGTTAGTTAATCTTACGTCGAATGTCACATAATGCTCTATAAGAGAACAAAGATAAAAGAGACAAAGGAAGATATGGCATGGAGTAGCTACAACCAAACTTCATGGACTATAAATGGGGACATTCAATGAAAGCTGTGCATTTGGTTTGTAGGTAGAAAAAAAGGAAGGGAGCTGCTGTGCATAGATGCGATTTGCAGTGGTATGGGTGAGCGAAAGTGAGGCACTTTTGTGTGCGCGGTTTTTTACTAATAATCCCATCTCCCGTGTTCCAATAATGTATGGATAAATACATCTCGGTTTTTTTCTCTGGGAGGTATTAATAACTATTTTCAGATCTACGTCATTTTCATAATGAAGTGAAAGCTACGTAGCTTTGAAATAGAAGCAAATGGATAATAATTATCTAAAAGTGTGTCTGTACTGACCTGCCCGAGCACCTGTAGGCGGTCTCCGTCCAATGTGGGTGCCGCGGGCGGCAAACACACGGGCAGCACTTGACTGGTGAGTGCGGCAGGACGGGACAGGCGCAGCAGGGCAAGGTCGAAGCGGTCCGGCTGCGTAATGCGAAAGCGGAATAGCGGGTGCACCAGCTTCTGGGATACCCTACAGATTTTCAATGTCATTCAACATTATAGTGTGAATATGGATAAATATAACCAACAGAATATACATTGTAGAAGTATGTCCTCTTCACTTTCCGAATGCACGTAATATGATATTTTCAACTCTTCGTACTTTCTTTACTCCATTATTGGGATACAATGCGAGACATCAGCAATATATAGAGTTATCGATACAACCATAAACACGGTAATGATAATAATGAATGTTAAATTACTTGTGTTTATCCGCTGGCGGCGCCTGCGCTCTGGTGTCCAGGGCCCCGAGCCACACATTGATGTCCCTGGTGCGAGCTCGCTGTACGCAGTGAGCTGCCGTAGCAACAAACCACCGGGACACTGAAATAAAAAATAAAAATAATCAATATTAACTACATTTCACAAAATACCTTGGCATTCGAAAATGAAACGAAATGAAACTAACTCCGCAGTACCTACCCGATCGTTTGGAATATATTCTAGATACATATATGTTTACTAAACAAATGCCCAGGAACTTTTTAAAAATATCAAATTGATTGTTAAATATTTTTGCACATTTTACAATATTTAATTTCATTAATGGCATTCCACGAGGAATCATATTGGGCCCTCTACTGTTTTCATTTCTCAAATGTTCAACAGAACCAGTACCAACCTACCAACCCCTTTTTTTCCTCCATGATTATGGACTATACTATGATTTATTTTAAAATTTCCCCTCAACTATCGAACTATGATATGATTATATGGGCAATCTTCTGATATAATTATCGGGGCAATCGACTGAAAGCGAGAAACAAGTCATCAGCTAATCTTGTATTTGTCACCCCTCGTGATGTGACCAAGATATTGAAGTTATTTTATTTGCATGTGTAGTAAAATTTTGCTGTGTTCGGCCATTCGATAAGAATCTCTATTTTGGACATTGTCTTTCTGTCCAGAGGTTTTTGAGAATGTTCCTATACCTTCTTGTTTCCTTGCTTAGAGATTGGCATTTTCGAAGTTCATTTTTTCCTGAATATTCAGTGTACATTGAGTTTTTTTGATTGGCGAATACATACCCAGCACCCCGCCACACTGAAAGTCCCCTATCCGGATATGCGCCTGCCAGGGGAATTCTGCGATTTGAGCGGCCCTCCCTCCAATGATCCTCTTCTGCAACCTCTCTGTTCCTCCTGCCACACCACAGTCTGTCTCCTGGAACATTTTCGTTCACTACTATAAATACATTCATCACAGCGTAACACCCATGGTGGGATTCGGTCTCCAAAACAAATGTTTGGCTAGATATTATTTGAGATTTCACGGCCAAAATTTTTGTTGTGGTGTATTTTTGGGGTATTGTGCAGTGTTGTACCATTACACATCTGTCCTGAAGATGGACACTGTAACGCTGTCCGAGACTTTGGCGAAGGAGGTAGCGCAACACGGTATGTAACACCTCCAAAATAAATCACGATAAATGTTTGACCAGAATGATATGATGATATTTTTTTAACCAAATTTGGCAATACAATGTATTTACAATTTTACTGTAAAAATTATGATATTTGAGGTTATTTTGACATAGTTTTTCCACATTTCACACAGTCCACCTCTTCCTGGGTCGCTCTAACTGGGGCTCTCAATCATGATTTTTGTCCCTTTGTCATTCATCTCTAGTCCTCAGGCCTCACCATTCTGCTTCTTTTCTTTCAGTCATCTTCATTCTCTGTCTGATTTTAAAAGTCTAGTACCTACACATGTATATAAATTGGAATGGGCGTTTGTTTACCTCATCGTAGTCGTCATCAATCCTTCTCCTGAACAATGAGGTTTGAGGCGGCCTGTTCCAGGAGCCGCCCACCTCCAGGGGGCCGTTGTCAGCCTTGAACACCGCCACTTGGGGGGGCCTACAACACACAGTCATTTTAACAAAATACATCATTTTCAAATAACGTTTGTTTGTGTCTGGCTATTTCAGCAATAACAATAATAATTATTAAGTTTTGTAAATATCCATGCATCTTTTTTGTGAATTGAAAACTTAGTGTTTTTGCACTGATTTGTGCTTTTGCATTCGATCGAGAACTAAATGTGAACCAAGTTCTCCATCAGTGAACTGGATTGTATATTTGCAATGGATATATAATTCATTTGATGCATTTTCGCAGGATTGTGTATTTGCACTACGATGAAAAATTTAGTGTACCTATTTGTATTTCATTGAGAATTGGGTGAATTTGAACAGACAGGCAAATAGCCGTATTTGCACTAGTTGGAGAATTAGATTTGTTGTACGAGAAACTAGATTTGTACTCTGAATTGTGTATTTGTAGATACTGAATCGAGAAATGGAGGTTTTTACACTGGATGGAGATTTGAGGGTATTTGAAATGATGAAGAAATAGGCGTCTTTGCACTGGTTTTGGTGTAAGAATTTAGTGAATTTGCTCTGGATTGTGTTTTCTAGATATTGAATAGAGATATGAAGGTTTTTACACTGGATGGAGATTTGTGGGTATTTGAAATGATGAAGAAATAGGCGTCTTTGCACTGGTTTTGGTGTAAGAATTTAGTGAATTTGCTCTGGATTGTTTATTTCTAGATATTAAATAGAGAAATTAAGGTTTTTACACTGGATGGAGATTTGAGGGTATTTGAAATGATGAAGAAATAGGCATCTTTGCACTGGTTTTGGTGTAAGAATTTAGTGAATTTGCTCTGGATTGTGTATTTCTAGATATTAAATAGAGAAATTAAGGTTTTTACACTGGATGGCGATTTGAGGGTATTTGAAATGATGAAGAAATAGGCATCTTTGCACTGGTTTTGGTATAAGAATTTAGTGAATTTGCTCTGGATTGTGTATTTCTAGATATTGAATAGAGAAATGAAGGTTTTTACACTGGATGGAGATTTGAGGGTATTTGAAATGATGAAGAAATAGGCGTCTTTGCACTGGTTTTGGTGTAAGAATTTAGTGAATTTGCTCTGGATTGTGTATTTCTAGATATTGAATAGAGAAATGAAGGTTTTTACACTGGATGGAGATTTGAGGGTATTTGAAATGATGAAGAAATAGGCATCTTTGCACTGGTTTTGGTGTAAGAATTTAGTGAATTTGATCTGGATTGTGTATTTCTAGATATTGAATAGAGAAATGAAGGTTTTAACACTGGATGGAGATTTGGGGTATTTGAAATGATGAAGAAGTAGGCGTCTTTGCACTGGTTTTGGTGTAAGAATTTAGTGACTTTGCTCTGGATTGTGTATTTCTAGATATTGAATAGAGAAATGAAGGTTTTTGCACTGGATGGAGATTTGAGGGTATTTGAAATGATGAAGAAATAGGCATCTTTGCACTGGTTTTGGTGTAAGAATTTAGTGAATTTGATCTGGATTGTGTATTTCTAGATATTGAATAGAGAAATGAAGGTTTTTACACTGGATGGAGATTTGAGGGTATTTGAAATGATCAAGAAGTAGGCGTCTTTGCACTGGTTTTGGTGTAAGAATTTAGTGACTTTGCTCTGGATTGTGTATTTCTAGATATTGAATAGAGAAATGAAGGTTTTAACACTGGATGGAGATTTGGGGTATTTGAAATGATGAAGAATTAGGCGTCTCTGCACTGGTTTTGGTGTAAGAATTTAGTGAATTTGCTCTGAATTGTGTATTTGCACTGAATGGAGAATTTCAATGGCTTTGGAAAAAAAAAATAAAGCATTGTGCATAAATTAAAACATTGAAATTGAAAGATAGCAAACCTTTAAAAATTAGATTTTTTGATATAAAAAAACTTTTTAGTTCAATTTTATAGTAAGTACTCGTACATATTTGCATCTAATGTAAATAAAATATTTTGAAGTGGACATTCGTTGAGCATAAATAAAAATTATATTTTTAGGAGATACAATATCTGTGCTAATGAAAAACATTGCCTGGAGAATTTACAATTTGTTTTAATATATCTGTGCTCACAATAAAAATTACGTCGAGGATTTACAATATGTTTAATATAATATCTGTGCTCATAAAAAAACATTGCCTGAAGGATTACACTATGTTTTAATACATTTATATCTTTGGGATAGTAGGTTAAGGAGATGCAATATTTGAATCCAAAAACTAAAGGATATGTTTAGCACATTACAGTAGGTAGGTACTTAACTCATTTTCGACCAAAATTGGAGATACAATATTTTAACACTAAGCCATCGATTTGTTGTATTTGCACTGGTTGTGGAAAAATTTGTATTTGAAAAATTGAAAGAACAACTCACTTATGTATAAAGTTGTCCTCCTCTTCATCGCCGTAACAGCAGCTGAGCAGCCAGGCGGGCCCGCAAGACGGAGCACCACGCGGCGTGCCCCCGTGCGCCCAGCACGCCAGGGACAGCGAGCACGACGTGCCAGCGCACGCCGAGCGCTCCCACCACCCGGGCCCGAGGGTCGAACGCACGAGGCGTGCCAGGATTCCTGTAAGAGTGAAGAGCGATAATTAGGAACGTTGGTAGATATCGTAATGATGGCCATAGTCATACAAAACAATAGACCTGCCAATGAGAAAAAAGAGAACAAATCAAGTTTCGCGGATCGGGGACATGGTGTGATCGTCTCCATTTTGTAAGTGATTTTTCAATAAATT
Source organism: Hesperophylax magnus (assembly GCA_026573805.1). Classification (NCBI taxonomy): domain Eukaryota; kingdom Metazoa; phylum Arthropoda; class Insecta; order Trichoptera; family Limnephilidae; genus Hesperophylax; species Hesperophylax magnus. The sequence continues at coordinate 388,827 of JAIUSX010000184.1, read as the reverse complement.
AACCTGATAGTATACAGGTATTTTGCAATATCTAGTTTTCGAAAATAAAATCTGCTCACGAATAAGTTGTCCTTTTTGCTGGCTGCGTAAAAACTGTAAAACCCACATCGTGCCAACAAAAGATGGGGCTTATTTTCAAAATCGAATATTTTGTTACACTATTTAGTTGAACACTTTTACAATTGTGTTATAATTTACCCACCTCACTCATTTCTGCGTGGCTGCGCAACCCGATTTGTGGGCGGTCTGGTTAAAAACGAACATTTAGAACCTGCACAGAAAAGTCCCACGAGCAAAACTGATATCTTACTCAGGGCGTAAGGTTATAATCAGCGCATTGCCTCCTTGGTGCCTTGGTAATCCGGCGCCCGGAGAGGACTACTCCAATTGCGCCTGCAAAAGACCGGCCCTGATTTTACTTTAGCGAACTTTACTTTTCTGCGAAGGGTCTGCTTATTTCAATTTGCGCTCTTCGGCGGTCAACGTACGACTGATGTTGTAGTTTATTCAAAGCATTCTCGAACCTCCCTTGTACCAAAGAGATGATCACATGGCTCGTCAAAATGATTCCCAGATTTTACGTCAGGGCAAGTCTACTTTTTTGTAATGTCTATGGAAAGGGCTAATAAAAAATGAAAGTTTTTTTTTTTTTAAATAAGTTATGTGATATAGTATTTCTGAGCCTAAAACAAATGAAAATGAAAATATGAATTCCATATATGGTTGAATTTATTTGAGGTTTCTAATTATTATAATTCAAAGATATTTTATTTTATGTTAACTGTCGCGTTAATCCAAAAAAGTCAATGAAATCAGTAGTGCGGCAATTAAAACGCATTAACAGTTAAAGAGTGACAACAAAAAGAAACTGCGAGTTGGTCCAAGTGTTATTTGACGACCCGATTTGTAATGTTCGGGTTCCCGACAGAACAGAATTGAGCCAATATGGAAATGTATAAATACTTAATCACGCTATTCGTATTCGAGACAACATCTCATTTCATATTCTAATTTGGCTTCAGCTGAAATTTCACTTGCAATTACAATAATTAGCATACGGAGAGTTTTGAGTCTCAAGCCGGTGGTCAAGTGTTTATTGAGTCAATGCCAGGGCCGGTCCTGAGCTAACGCGGAACCTGGCGCGAGACAATGCCAGAACCGGCCTGGCGCACAGTGGGCTGAAAATCGCCTTTTCAAATTTCGTATGAAGCAATTGCGTGTACAAATGAAGGAATCATCATTTTTTTAAGAAAAAATTGTATGACACTGACATTAATAATGAGGCTATCTCTGGAATCATAAAGTTGACCATTATATCCTTACACACAGATATACTACTATTTATTTGTATTTTTTTGACATACTTCGTATTGTGGCGCAACTTGCGATTTTATTTTTAAATCCTCAAAGTTGATAAAAACACTTTTTAATGTTGATGATTCTTTTTAATCCTGAAATGATTTACGTATGAGTAGGCTTGCAGTGTAAATAAAATTTTGAAAACTAGACAAAGCATAAGATATAATGGTCAACCTTATGATTCCAGAGATATCCTCATTTTTAATGTCAGTGCCATACAATTTTTTCTTAAAAAAATGATGATTCCTTCATTTGTACACGCAATTGCTTCATACGAAATTTTATAGCATAGTAATAGCATTTCTAGCCCAAAAAAATATACCTTTGAAAATTCAAGTCTCTATGTCTATGAAAGGCGATTTTCAGCCCACTGTGCGGCGCGAGTTAAATTTTGACGCTCCTAGTCAAAACCAGTAGATGCTTAGGACCTAGGCCCTACGTAGGTTATCACTGTAATCAATTATATTAGGATGATTTCAATTTGTGAAGCACCGTTTTTGTGAAAAATAATCTCAAGGGCGATGTTAGGTGTTAGGTAATATTGATTTTTTTTTTTTTTTTTTTATGCTTCCGATTTTGTTGTCCGGGTTAAATCTTCCCCATAGGAAAAACTAAACCCTTCCACTCACTTTTCCACAAATGATCAGCTAGTCAATCAACACTATGCAAGTGCATTATATAAGTAAAATAAATACAAAACAATACAAGAACAACAACACGTCAACTCACCAGAGATCAAATGGGAAAAAAAATTCACCGACTCCAGATATTTTCATATCAGAGGGTAGAAAATACGGCTCGGTAGAACTTCTAACAGGGCCTATAAATCCTACTGATCCCTCAACATAAATATTTAAAAAAATCTTTCGTTATCCTACATGTATTCAAAATGACCGACTTTTGCATCTTTACATATAAATTTTTTGATAGATCTAATACGCCTAAATTTTTAATGAGAGAGCTAGGTATAATGCCAGTAGCCGAAATAACGAATGGTAATATTTTTATAGTCTGAGAATGCCAAATTCTTTTTATTTCGTTTCCTAAATCTGTGTATTTTCTTATTTTTTCATTAACAGATTTTTGAATGTTACAGGAATTTGGAATAGCGACATCAATGATATAAGTTATTTTTTTAATTTTGTCATGTAAAACTATATCGGGTCTATTATGACTAATCGTTCGGTCTGTTAGTATAGTTTTATCATAATATATTTTATAAAATTCGTTTTCTAAAAATGAATTTGGTTCGTATTCATAATATGGTACTATATTACGGCAGTCAATCAAGTTATGTTTAATTACCAAATTTTGGTGAATTATTTTTAAAACTTGATTGTGCCTAAATGTATACTCGGACGGTGCTAATATAGAACATGCCGATATAATATGTTCTATAGTTTCCGGAAAAGCCAAACATTTTCTACACAAATCATCAATTTGATTTGTATCTTTGATTATATGCTTTCTATAATTTTTATTTTTTTTTTATGCTTCCGATTTTGTTGTCCGGGTTAAATCTTCCCCATAGGAAAAACTAAACCCTTCCACTCACTTATCCACAAATGATCAGCTAGTCAATCAACACTATGCAAGTGCATTATATAAGTAAAATAAATACAAAACAATACAAGAACAACAACAAATTAAATTGATTATTATTATTATTATTATTACGATTGTTAGGTGTTAGGTATTATTGACAAATTCTATTTTAAGTGTATCATTGAAGAAGAAGATAATACTAATAAATCTAAAAGAAACATGAAACAAGACACAGAAAAATAAAAAGGCAACGGTTTCAACTGGGAATCGCACCCGGGTTCTCTGTCTAAACGGGACAACGCCTCTAACCACTCGGCCATTGGGACCTAATTCTTTTATGTCATTTTTATAAGTTTTTACGAAATCTCAGATTCAATCGATGATCGATCTAGAACATTGAATTGATTAATGGATTGCAGACCTTCGAGGACAGACATCAGGTGGGAAATCTGCACGTAGAAAAATGAGTACCTTTTATATCAAGATACTGTTAAAGTCCCTAAAAAGTGCATTATTAAAGTAATAAATAAATTAACGAAAAAATAATAAATGTGACGGCATGACCATTTGCTATTAAAATATTAGTCATTTAGAATATATCTGAACACGTGTTCAAGTATGTGGCCTTTCGATTCATTAGAATTCAGTTTATTATTTTAAAAACATTACAATATCCTCATAACATATTAGATAGTTTGTTATGAAATTTGTCAAATCATTCGTAATAGGCCGTTTTTAATAGGAAAAAGAATAATTTCACCAGATTTTTAATAAATTTACAATATTTAATATCAGTGAGTTTTCTCCGTATATCCTTCTACTGGTATTTAAATGGATGTCATTGTTTCCTTCGGCACAGGTGCGCAGTCGGAAACACGCCAAATTCCCCACCTACATTTTTTACACATTGACATTTTTCACGTGAGAACGGGTCGTTTTTGCCACATGTTCTTGTGTGGAATGATTTCATGGGGTCTGGGTTTTCTCATTCGTGCAAGACAGGACTCACTCCTGTCTTCCCTCAAAATACCGTTCACAGTTCATATCTAAAGATGACTAAATTGATTAAACTAAATTATTTACCTTATGGTGAAGTGTAAAAGTTACCTTGTGTAAAGTTAATATTTTATATAGGTATACAAAAAAGTTACAAATACCCTAAAATCACCACGGTTCAGAATCTACATGTTGCTTGAAATGAATTTAGCGGTGTTTAATGACCAGATTTGAATAGCCAGTTCCCCACCATTCTCTTCTCCTCTCCTTTACCTCCCCACTACCTTTATCCTCATACCATACCCTAATTGGAGATGCCATAATCCCACTGGTCCCAGATAGCTGTGAGCAGTTGGAACTCTTGTACGGTAATCACATAAATGAAATTTACTCAAACATATTTTATCGTGCACGACCCCACTGAGAACCTGGATAAGGTCCTCTCACAGCCGAAGTGCCCACATGATGCACACTGTACAGGTGGGGCCTTAAGGAGTCGGCGATGCCCGCTGCATTCATTCCCCGGCGGGATTGATGAGGTCCACAGGGCGACACCTGAGGCCCTATACTGGCTCACCGACCTAGATGTTCTCCTCTGACCCCTACCGTACGAAAGATGAAAAAGTCTAAAACATATGATAATATGATTTTAAAAAGAGCATTTTTGCAAGTAGGTACTAATCATGGAAAGTTAAACTTTTATTTAACAATGGCTTACATTATTAACATAACAGTTAACTATAAACCATCTGTTATTAAAACTGTTGGCTTGATTGAGCATTGAATTCCATTTGGAAACCTTTCTTTCCACAATTTAACCGGGGCATTATGTATCACATTAGTATTAAACTCACAATGATGCATTACTTGCATACAGCACGTTTCAAACTTCTCATTCGACCTCATAAAACAAAAATTCCAGTAAAATTGAAAAAAGCATATTATTAATATTATGAAAAAAATTGCGAAACGTTTTTAATATTCAAATTCGATCAGATGTTAGCAGTCCATTTTTCGGTAAAACAATAAGTAGCCGTAAGCAACACAAAATACTGTTTCTCAGTGACGTTTCACAAGGACAACGGAAGCGTACACGTATGCGCCAATAAACAGTGTGAAACTCTGGCTTTTTTTTTTTTTTTTTAACACATTTATTTATTTATTTATACGTCTAAAAAGGATTTTACAATTTATAATTAATCTTTTACAAGAAAGTGGAAAGGGTTACAATAGAGTTATAAGCGGTATCCCCAGAGTGGAAGACACTCTCAGCATCACCTTGGTGAAAGATCTCCATTCAGAATGTAGGGGGGGGGGGTTATGCGATCCCACACAATCCATAGAGAATATACAATAATAATATTTTAACAATAACATCTTACAAAGCATATACAATAATATTGCAACAATATATCAATAATAACATCCCCTAAAGCATATACAATAATATTATAAAATACAATAATATTAAAAAATATATATTAACATCCCATAATGCATATTATACAATAATATTGTAATAATACTTAGGAACAAATTTCATCAATAAATTGCCAGAAAATATAAGATCACTAAATGATAAATTCAAAGAATTCAAAACACAATTAAAAAAATATACTGAAAACCTAAACTAAATAAAAAAAACGTAAATAAATAAAAGAAAAACAAAAACAAAAATTTAAAAAATAAAATAAAAATCTAAGAAACTAAACAAATAATACCTCATCCCATACACACAAGCAATTGCTTATTATGGGAGAACATTGAAAAATAATAACGTAATATCTTTCATCTTATTACTAGTGAAATATATATATGTATATCACACATTGTAAATTTTTTAATTGAATAAATATAATTTAAAAAAAAAAAATTGTAACAATATATCAATAATAACATCCCATAAAGTATAGGTATACAATAATAATATAATAATATTACAATAATACATTAAAAATTACACCCAATAAAGCATATTAAATAATATTACAACAATATATCAATAATAACATTCCATAAAGCATATACCATAACAATACAATAATAACATACCATAAAAGATTAATACACATACACGTAAAAATGAAGAATGCAATACATCAATGATAAAATCAAGGAAATATATTTTTATATTATTATAAAATACGTTGTACAAAAAAAAAGACGCTAAAGCATTATATTGTCGAGGCTAATAACTTTCTCCAGTGAATGTGGACTCTGGTGGGTTTCCACGATACGTCCTAAGTCCTCTCCACTGGCTTCCGGAAATTGGGGCCAATCGGAAGTTGGGACTCTAATACGGTGTTCATATTTAAAAAAAATACCCACAGGAACAGTGTTTATAGTTAATATTTTATTTGTGAAAAAAAATCTAATACCCAAAGCAACCAGTTACTAACTTGTAGATGCACAGAAATTTTGGGTTATCCACTTGAGCGATTGGTAGCATATTATGTCAAGTTTGCAAAAATGTTTAGAGCGATCGCTTGTCATCATAATATGCAAAATTTATCGAATCTAAAAATATAGGATAGACGGGGAAATCTAGGTGGATTCATTTGCTTTAATCTGCAATAAGCAGTTTCATATGTATACATATTAATATTTTGAGTAATGGTATTGATTAAATAATATGGTAAATGCATATATATGACACCAATCACTCAAGTGGATGATTGTTTCTGAAGTTAAGCGATTGTTTATTTTCTGGTAGAAAAACGATCGTGGGATTTTTGAAGACTCTCACAGCAAAAAGACTTATAAATAATAACAGTTAGACTATAGAACAAAGGGGAGATTATCTCAGATTGAGAGTAGATAGTGAAAAACTAAGCTAGGAGAAATCACAAATTGATTTTGAATTCGGAGCCGTAGTGCTCTGAAAGTTAGGTTAGGTTCGGTTCTGCCTTCTTGGAAACTTTCTTTGTCAGTTCCATCTATTATAGATATCGCAACCAGAGTTTACCCGAACACAGTACGCACTCAAACAGACGCATTGCTTGCATACATCACGTTTCTAACTTGTTTTTCGACTTAAGAAAAGAAAATGGAAAAAAAATAAAAAAATTACAAAATTAAAAGAACAGACTGCACAACTTTTCTAATAACTGCTTACACGTTTCGAATGCTCAAATTCCATCAACGTTTAAGTAAGTACCAACAGCAAGTAAAAACAATACATTTGCGTAAGCAAGGCAAAACACAATTTCTCAGTGACTTATCGTAAGAGCATGAGATACACAACTAATACAAAGAGTGTTAATACATATTTCTGAACTAACACACTAACTTCAATGCACACCTAATACAAATCTAATAAATAATTATATATATGTATAAAAAGAGGTTATGAATGTCTAGTTGTAAGTATATAAAAAATAAATAAAATTTAAACAACAATAAGTGCATTCAGGATAATAATTTACGCGTGAATAGATGGCATTAATTGAATTATTTTACGAAAAAACACCTTTTGCAAGTCATCTTTTAAAATAACAAATAATTCATTTTGACATTATAAAGCATAACTGGCAAAAAGTATTTTATTCCTAAAATTTAAATTAGCACCACCTGTGAAAGAGCAGATTATGAATTATTATAAGTTTACACGTACGTCCATAAAATCTTGGCTTAACACGCCAAAAATTGAATATTCTTTGTGGGCCTTATATCACCACGAATATAGGTAATAGGTATAAAAATCGATTGGCAATCGGAGTTCAGAAACGCTCGATTTCAAGCGAATCAGTGGTTTTTAGTTATTTTCTGAATCGTTTTTTAAGAAAACAAGTTAATCAAGGGAAACTGTCACAGATAATCTTAGCAATTGCATTGTATTTTTTTAAGTTGTTTCATACACTTATATACTTACGTTCATACATTTTTTATGGAAAAAAATATTATTTTAGTTGGTTCCTTATCAAAAAGCTTAATTTATCCATGGCATATTTTTGGTATTCAAAGTGTAAATCAATTCGTAGTGCAGATTGATCTAAGATGACTAGCATTTTAAAAACATCACCACAGAATTCTGCATCTCTTTATATTTATATTTCATATTTATCTTCTTCAAAATTACAAAATTATAATACAGTACCCAAATAAATAAGATTAATAAAATAAATATAAAACTCACCATCAGCATCAGTGTGTTGCACAAGTATTGCTAACACGACCAGCACGTTGGTGAGCGTGGTTCCATGCGCCCTATTCTTGCTGATGTTCGTTCTGCTGCGCGTGGTAACATGGTTGCGGCCCGTCAGCTGTTCGGCCGCCATCTTGAAACTTCAGCACGACATGGTGCCACTGCATCGAGACTTGGATTGAACTGATTTCTGATTTTAGGTACGCCACTGCTCTTTTACACTGATTTTGCGGACTGAAGAAAAATAGGAATGAGTTGGTCTCATTTAAACATATTTCTAAAAAAATAACAGATATTTTAAAACTTAAAATATTTATTGATGTTTAATAAAATAGTTATCTTTATTGGTTGTTTAAATAGGGTGTGCAATGAATAATTTCTGTACTGGAAGCATTTAAGGTTTTTCGAAAATTTTTGCTAACTTTAAATGTTTTTCGTTTGTATAAAACTGTTTATCTACGCAGACTCGATGTTTGTATAAAACTATTACTCTACGCAGACTTTACGTTTGTATAAAACTGTTTATGTACGCAGACTCAACATTTGTATAAAACTGTTTATTGTACGCAGACTCAACATTTGTATAAAACTGTTTATGTACGCAGACTCAACATTTGTATAAAACTGTTTATGTACGCAGTTTCAACATTTGTATAAAACTGTTTATGTACGAGGACTCAACATTTGTATAAACCTGTTTATGTACGCAGACTCAACATTTTTACAAAACTGTTTATGTACGCAGACTCAACATTTGTACAAAACTGTTTATGTACGCAGACTCAATGTTGTGTTATTCCATTAGAAAAAAATCTATATATTTTACAAAAAATACCGTCATTTCGAATCATGGTTGGTTACCAAATCTGATGGTATTTTCTAACCATCCTCTTTTCAATCTCCTTCCCTTTCCCACTCCCTTCAGCCTCACAATATAGTAACCAAAGTTCGTAGCAGTTGGGACTCGGTATTTACAAAAATAGGATTGGGTACTAATCTATACAATTAAAAAATAGTGTCCGTTTGTGGATGCCCTATAGACTTAAAAACTGCTGGTCGGATTTTTTCGCAGATGAATAATTAACGCAATATATCTGCGATATGATTAAGTTTTTTTAACAGTAAAAATGTTGTTTTCATGATACTACAAGAAGTAAATGGTAGAAAAAGGTCCGAGGAAGATATGGCGCGGCAATAAAAAATAGATTTAAATCAATAGACAATGTGCAACACTGTGCAATAGAGATGTAAAATGTTTTCTCCCGACTTGGTTAGCAACTGAAATAATTGTAAAACCTTTCTCCTGAAGTTGAATCTGGTCTAACGCCTAACAGATATAATACTGCTTTAGATGGCGAATCAGTTCAGCTATAGGGTGCTTTATTATGAATCAGGTGAAAGCTCTTAGAAACCTTTATTTATATTCGCAATGCAAAGTTTTGGTATATTCAAATTTTTTTTCTGTAAAATGTATAAAATTTGTGATATTCATCGCAAGGGTGCTTTACACATAAATACTTTGTCTTAAGGCGATGCCATACGTAGTAATGCAAAATCATGTGTTTTCGGTTTGAAAATTTGGTCGCCTAGAAATATTTCAGATGCTTTAATTAAATACTGCGAGTAGAATACATCTTGGCCTTTGAAATAATCGACTATTTTTTAGATAAATCTTTTTATAAGCCCAGAAAAAAATAATGTACAAGGCCTATGAAAACTGATTTAAAGTTCAAAATCTTCTACTTACGAACCTATTTTCAGTTATGATTTTATTGTATAATGTGGCAAATTAAGTTATTTATAAAATGATCGAAAAAAATTAAATATTTATGCCTGAACACCCACAAAATAAAATAAAAGGCACTTTGTGGCCATGTTTTTTTCTTGCATAAATCAAAACAGGCGAATGGTGTTAATCGGGAATTTAAACCTTTTCGCCATCTACGTGAGGGTTGTTATTGATAGCGGCTCAATTTAAAATATTTCACGACGTAGTGCATCGCCTTAATTCAAATTATTAGACCCAGTGTGATGTTTATTTTACTATGTACATGTATAAGCAATAAATGTGAAAGTATAGCATTCCCAATCCTCATTTTCATCACTACCTTCATCCTCAAAACATACCCCAATTGGGGATTCCATAGTCTTACTGGCTCCATACGGTTAGCAGCAGTTGGGCATCTTGTACGGTTTTACATATAAAAGAGTCCAAATTGCCTAGAGCCTGCAGGCTTATTGCATTCCCAATGTTATGAGGAAGATAAGATAAGAGAAGATAAGTTAAAGACTTGATTTGATAAACATGTTTTAAGCGATCCTCGTTCTTATCAATCCTATTTCTTTGCAGATTACATATTACCAGTAGAGCTTTTTAACTGTATCGTTATAATAATATGGAATAATAATCCTCAAGTAATATTCAAGATGGAATTATCATGGTAATTAATTGATACGCAATCCCCCATGCTAATTTGTTTGCTTTTAGGAACAGCTCAAATGGTATCATAGAAATCATATGTTTTTAACAGTGTTAGAAAGAGAAAACACCACAATTTATATTCATATTAAAAGTTAACAACAGAAGAATTAAAATGTACGCCTCTAAAACCAAAGGGTCTTCTGGAGTTGTATATTAATTATTTTTATACGAAATTACAAAAAATTGAAGTGACAGTGAAGTTGTAATACATTTGTCTGGTAAAATATTTGTGTATTTATTTTAATATTTATAATTTTAGATTAAAAAAACGTAAAGTGAGACATTTTTAAAAGTAAATTGTAATTTCAAAAATTTTTTTTGTTTATTTCCTATAAAAAAATTTAAACGCTCTTCATCGTTCAAAAAACAGTGTTTAGTTTTCAGACACATTCAGAAATATTAAATTTATTTTAATTTTATTGAAAATCGGAAATACTCCGACCTTCTGACGGAATATGCCAGAGGCCTGAGAGGTTAAACAAAAAATCTACACAATGATAGCTTAAAGCCAATATTTCGTATTTTCACTTTTTTAGCATGAATTAATTATGTATTACATCTCTGCTAAAGGACTCCAAATTTGCATGTCTAAAAGTATGGAATCTATAACAAACATACAACATATTCCGACAATATTTGCATATTTTAATATATTCATCAATCAATGTATTCAAATCAACGTTTATCTCGAAATAATTATTTATGGATGTTCAGAATCTTGGGTTTGAGTCATTGACATCGTAATCAAAGATAGGCACATATTTTGTTTTAGCGATGACTCGTACATAAATTCTATTCTATTTTAAAATAGCTTTCTTTAGACATTTATAATAAATAGGTGTTGAAATAGTAAAATTTTAAATAATTTTATTATTTGATGAATCACGCTGTATTTCAACGAAAGTTGCGGGAACAGGCGCCATAAAAGTGGCAAAATGTGTTGCACATTTCACTAGTGCTAACTATCAAATCATGAGAAATGTATTGCACATTGCCTTCATGGTCAAGGGGCAAGGTTCTCGATTAGCAGAACCCTGTATTGGAAACCTCTTATTGGAAAACCCTGTATTTTCGGTTTTACAATATCTCCATTATAAATTTTCACCCCGATCTTTCTTCAGGGTCTACTAATCTTTCGGCATGCTGGTCATAATAGCCAGAGACTCCCCAAAACGTATCTACCCAATGTCCTTTCATTTCCCTTTGCTTTCATCCTCTCATCATTCCGTTGACCGGGGATGCCACATGGCTGCTGCAAGATTGTATGTGTGAAATATTAAATAATTACATTACAAGTTATCATGATACGTCAGTTTTTATTTTGAACATTGTGTTGTCTGCCTATTATAGATTTTAAAACAATTTAAATTTCACAAAAAATTCCGAAATAATTCTCAGAAATTACTAATGTAATACAAAACACCTCAACGTTGACTTTTACGTTAATTTAATTGAGTCAATAAAACAATATATTTTTTCAATGTTTTAATATTAATTTAAAAAAAACTATTATTATTAAACCTATTAAACCCATTTAAAAAACCTATTAATATTAGGTAATTATAATAAACATTATTGTAGAAAGCAATCACTTTGTGGTTTGACATATTTAATAAAATAAAATAAAATACTTTTGTTTTAAAACCACGAGTTTTAAAAAATTTTTAGAACCGACCGGTTTCGCTTTAATCAAGCATCTTCAGGGTACAAATTATTACTGTTAATTATTGTACTGTACATTATTACAGTAATAATTTGTACCCTGAAGATGCTTGAGTAAAGCGAAACCGGTCGGTTCTAAAAATTATTAAAAACTCGTGGTTTTAAAACAAAAAGTATTTTATTTTATTTTGTTACTTATTATTATTACTACCTATTATTTTAAAAAAACCTATTAAACCCTAAAACCTATTATTGTATATCGGTACATAACTAACTACGTTAATTTACACATAACGAAAACCTTAATGCAATTTTTATATTATTATTTTTATAATTGAGTTTGTGATGATCTTTTGCCCTCTGTGATACAAAACACATTCAAAAAGTATTCATGTCACAAAAAAATATTAGGTAGAAATATTATCATTCACTAGTGGACCTCGCATTTGCTAATGTATTTTTGCTATTGCTAATATCTTTCTCAGGCGTCTCGGACTTTTTTCACCATTCACTACTGTGTACCATAATGTTACTGTTAAAAAAACTACATTATATCGAGTTTAATTCGACTTCGTATGTCATTCCGGTGCAAAGATATTGCGTTAAGTATTCGTGCGTCGCCGACTTTTTCTACCATTAAAACCACTCTTTAAACACTCCTGGCACTAATAAAAATAAAATTTTAAACTTTCTGCGATATCGATCGACCACTTTTTGAGTTTTGCTAGCACAAACATAAGCAGATTGAATTTTTATTAATAAAGATTTTGTTGGCTATCTTGAAAATATTCCCTTAAAAAATATAACCGCGTTAGTTTTGAACCTAAACTCCCCACAAACACTTAAAAAACTCACACTATTCGCGTATAATTTCTCTCTTTAACGACATATTGAAGCACTTCAATCGAACTTGAAAACAAAGTGTATTTACTAGACTTCAACGCGTGAAGCAGCAAGCGCGAAACCCGTTCTACCCGATCGATCCAACTCCAAAAGTACACTGTCTTGTGAAGATCATGTGCACAACTTCACTTCTTTCATTCTATCCTCAACTACTAAACCAATTCACAATACATCTGGCAATACAAAGACAACTCAGTCAAAAGTCTGATCAAAGATATGGCAGAAATCAGATTTATTTGGTATGAATAAAGATCTTTTTACGAAGTGGAGTAATGGCGGTATATATTTTTTTGGTTTGTTGATCTTCTCGGCGTAAAATAGAGAAATTGTAATTTGAATGATAATACGAAGCATGTTGGCAAAGTGTTGGTATGTAAGGTTAATTTTTATGCGAAAAATTTTAATATGTTTTTTTATTATTGCTTACTTGAGTTTTAGAGTTTATTTCACAAATACAAACTTTCTCACAGTTAAGGATGGTAGTATGCGATATTTATGCCTCAACACCGGCAATGAAATGTTTAACTGTTATAACCAATAACTGATAACTTATTTTCATGATTTAAATCACAATTAAAAAAAAATCAATATCGATTCTTCGGTTTTAGGAAGCTTCTCTTATTGCAGGTTTGAATTTTTTTTAAATACATCTTTTTGAATTATCATTTTCTTGATCGAATTAATAAATGAAAGAATTAATGAAAAAGAATCTTGAAAGTTGAAATTAACCCACTTTCCGACATCCGATATAGTTGAAACTCAGCAGATAGACTTGCTGACTTAATGCATTTTGTTTGCACTCATGCACATACACGCATTTTTCTGAAATTGGATGAAATTATAGTAGTTAATATACGAAATAAATTTTGGGAATCAATAATTAATTAGGATTCGGCTTAGGTGTTAGCGATGTTGACTCCAATCCTTGGGGAGGAAGATTCAACCCTCATTCAACTTTTTTTTTTTAAGATTTGATATAAATTTAAAAGTTCACAGCAATTAAAGAGCCAGTACCTGGAGATGAAGGTTCAATCCTCAGTAAATTTTTTTTTCTTTAAATTGACTTCTAGCTGGTCCCAAAAGATGCGTCAACTAGGTAGAAAATTGAAAAGTGATCTACTTGAAAGAACTTTGTTTTTACGGGTAAATTTTTAAACTGTTTATGCTACTCAAAAACTCCATATCTTTTAAAAAAGAAACCTATGGAATATATATTGAGGAAATATAAAAAACGCTTCCTAGTACAGAATATTGTTATAGCTTTTAATATATTTTGCATGGTCCTACAACTCTTTTGTATTAAAAGCTCTGTATTTAATAAAACCCAAATATACATTTTTATGGCAATGTACCGATGATTTTTCAATAATCATTATTTGATCCCATTATATCCCATTTTTCTAACTGCACTCAACCATCTAGAGCCGCTGAAACTATGTTACCCCTAATTGGGATATGTTGTGAGGAGGGGAAATAGATGTATGTATGAAGTACCTGGCTATTTAAATTTGGTCATCTAACACGGCTAAAGCCATTTTAAGCAACGTTTCAATGCTGAATGGTGGTCCTACACCAGGGCAATACTGAGAGCATCTTCCGCTCAGAAACGTGCAGCAAAATACCCCACATAAGTTGAATGATTAAATTGTGGAAAAACGAAAAATCAATCAAATAAATTTTGGGCATGCTAGGATTTGAACCCGCAACCTTCGGCTTGCTAGTCGAGAGCCTTACCCCTCGACGACGGAGGCCGTGTCTCCAACGGTTTATAAATTATTATTTTTAACGTATATCTTTAAACTTTGAAAAGTAGTTTCAGGGTGTAAGATATATTCTCATTATTGCCCTGGTGTAAGAAATTGTTTTAGTCGTGTTTAGTGACCAGATCCCCTCTACCTTTAGCCTTACAGCAATTGAAGATGCTCGCTGGCTCCAGACGATTGGGAGAAATTGATTGATGTTGTTTGGTATTCACTTAAAAAAACGTATTAGCAGATTAAGACGTGTGGAATATTTATGTAGGTACTATTTTAAAACGGTAAATAAATCATTTTCGACAAAAATCCCCACTGACGTAATACTTATTTTTTATCTATTGGTATCTAATGACACGCGTGAGTTGTTTTATACACAAATCTACAGTTTTATTCAAAGACTGATGCAATTTTGCACACTTAACCAAGAAAATAATAGGAAACTCACTGTCTGCACGATATTGAAAAAAACCGCCCTCATCCTCCTTTTCCACCCTCGAAAGCAGAATTTTTATGATCATTGATGAAATTTTGCATACTTGATGTTTAGAATAAGAAGAAAACCGCCCAAATCCCATTTTCCACTCCCTTAAAGCAGAATTTTGATACTTATTGATGAAATTTTGAACACTTGATATTTAGAATAAGAAGAAAATTACCGCATCTGATTTAGAAAAACTCTTGTAGTTAGATAAAACAACTAAAAATTGAGTAAAAGTGATTGAGATAATCTAATGAGATCTATGTAATATCAATTGTTATTTTAATAGGAAAATATAACGTGTATGATCTCTTCTACTTGGGGCCTAGAGTTGCTGCAGAGTGAAGGTTGCATGAAGTTCAGTTTTTTCTTTGTTTTCATACTATCAGGGCTGTTCAATTCCGCTTAGTACCATAATCAAACTATTTTTTTATTTACGCTTTTTAAAATTTTATTTGTTTGATTTACTAGCTGTACCCCACCACACATTGCTGTGGCTCAGTCAGTCTATGTAGATAGTGAAACAATACAATGTCGCTTTTGCGTCCAACAGATAGCGCTGTTTTTCAAAGAAGTATGTTTGTCGAACAGACGTTTTTACCTGTCACAGGAGACATCTATATAATACAGGCAAATATAACGTTTTGCCAAAATTTCAAAGCAATCGGTGAAAAATTTTCGAAAATATCGGTAAAAGAGCATTATTAAAAGATCATAAGAGAATCCAGATACAATCAATAAACATTCCTTAGCATAAATAAATTACACATTTCACTGTACGTTATCTCAATAATTATAAATTTCTCATTTTATCTGTCTTCTTTGTCTCATGCTTGTGTTTTGTATGTGACCCGATGTTTAGAACATTGGCCAAACAAATGCATTTAATAATATAGTAACGCTGACTTATAGTAATTTTATTTATATTACGAATAACAAATTGTTGGGTACAGTTACCAACCTACCATAATATAATATAATTTTATTTTATGTATAAGTTTACATAAAATAATATAATATAATGTTATGTATAAGTTTACATAACATAATATAATATGTTATGTAAACATGAAATGACATGAATGTATAAGTTGACATAACATAATATAATATGTTATGTATATGTTGACATAATAAGATAATGTTATATATAAGTTTACATAACATAATATAATATGTTATGTATATGTTGACATAATGAGATAATGTTATATATAAGTTTACATAACATAATAAAATATAATATGTTATGTAAACATGACATATATGTATAAGTTGACTTAAAACAATATAATATTATGTTATGTATTAGTTGACGTAACATAATATAATATATTATGTATATGTTAACATTATGTTATATATAAGTTGACATAACATAATATAATATTATGTTATTTATAAGTTGACATAACATAATATAATGTAATGTATACTTTTATAAGTTTACATACAAGTTTTTATAAGTCATGTCAACTTATACAAAGCAAATTATTATATTATCTTATGTATAAGCTTACATAACATAATATAATATGTTATGTAAACATGACATATATGCATAAGTTGAATTAAAACAATATAATATTATGTTATGTATTAGTTGACGTAACATAATATAATATGTTATGTATATGTTAACATTATGTTATTATGTTATATTTAAGTTGACATAACATAATATAATATTATGTTATTTATAAGTTCACGCAACGTAATACAATATTATGTTATGTAAACTTTTATAAGTTTACATAAAAGTTTTTATAAGTTATGTCAACTTATACAAAACATAATATAATATTATGTTATGCATAAGTTGACTTCAGTTAATATAATATTATGTTTGTTATACGTTGAAATAACATAACATAAAATAATGTTATGTATAAGTTAATATAACATAATATAATATAATGTTATGCATAAGTTGAATATAATATTATGTTATGTATAAGTTGACAGAACTAATGAGAATTGAAGCGATGCACCACTTCGTTTAACATTTGGAATGGGGCCGCTGACAATAACGCTCCTTATGTAGATACTGATATGGTTTTATTTTATTTTGGGAAGTTCACAGTTCTTATGTACTTATCAAGATTATTTTAGTTACTTTTATATCTTTTTTCGTAATATTTTATTTTTACTAGACAGTGTTGTTAATTTATTGCCAAATGTATTGTTTCCTACAGACAAAAACAAACATTTGATTCAGATAACTACGACTTACCATTTTGCCACGAAGTTCGTCCTAGATAAAGTTTTATAGTTTTTCACCTTATATTTAAGGTATTACCACTAAAATAATTGGCAGGTTCGGACCGCAGCCACCCACTTGACACCACCCACGCCTGACGTCAGTTAGAAGAAAGTGCGCCGAGAAGTAGGTTACCCAAGCCGTCTCTTCACACATGTGTGTACCTACTAAACCTCTATCTACACCCCCCACCTCCTCACCCCCCACCATCCCACAGTTACTCAGCCAGCCAGCCAGCCAGCCAACTCCATGGGGTGAACTTATTTACTTACTTTTCAAAAGAAACACAAACGTTCTCGGGCTTCGAGTAAACTGACAATGTTTTTAAAAAACTCTTACTACCGTTACTATCCGTGATTAAAAAAATTACTCGAAAAGGCGCGCGCGAGCGAAATGCTCACGCAATTTAAAATCTAATTTATTACTGAATTTTACCGATATATATAAAGAACATATTTTTAGTATGGAAAAGGGTATGAGATCTTAACGAACGTGCCTCGCATAATCATAACACGCATGACACATGATCGTCACGTGCTCGTTGCAGAGTATTTACGGCACAAAGTACACGTGTTTTAGACCGCTTATTTAAATATTATTTCATAAATTTTAGCGTCAGCGAATCGCTCATAGCGCGCCTTCTCACGGGTTAACAACGGATGATTTGCTTGTGCAATGATGGAATAATTGAACGAGCATCGCCTGGACGCAGTCAATAACTAATCACACTACAAAAGGATTCTTCTACTTCTCCGTTTGTTGATTATACTGCTTATCGGAGGTTGGCTATCATCCATTCATGATAGGTGCTATAAGTATCGACAGACAAAAATTAAGCATCTGAATGTTCCTTGAAGTAACTTTAACCGTGTTTAGTGACCAAATCTGAGAGACAGGCACTTCCTAATATTTGTCTTCTCCATCTCTCATCCCTCCCCCAATCTCATTCTCAGTCCCAAATGCTCCAATTGGGGATGCTATGGTCCCACTGGCTTTTGAGAGCTGGGAGCAGCTGAGATGATTTTTCTTATTTCTATTTTAAGCTTTCTTGTCGGAGATTGGTCATCATTAGTGCGATCAGCAAGCAACATCTCAGAACAACTTAGAAATTCCGTTTGTACCAATCACGTAGAACGTAGATTATGAATCCATACCATAAACCAAAATCCAAGAGCGGCGTCTTCTTCTTTTATGTCATCCATCAAAGTTCCCGATAATCAATTGGGTAATATTGAATTTATCGTTCCCCATGATGTTGCGAACAATAAAATGGATATGATTTGAGATTTTCACTGCCAAAAGTATTATGGTAATTCATATATTTCGCATCTAGCATACACTTCAAATCTGCATCAACATAATACCCAAAAATAAATTGGTGTTATTTCACAATAATTCTGCATACGAAGAACTTCTGCATTGGTTCAGTGACTCATGAGTTGACATGTCAATCTGATGTGCTATTGTTTGCAATAAATTTATATTTTACAGTAGACCATCGATTGTAACTTTAAATTGCGCAATAATTTAACAGGAATTTGGTGTATTTGAATTGTGGAGAAGGCCGTCAACTTAACCTAACCTAACCTAACCTAAAGAAACACGGAAGCGATGCGACCTAGAAAACCTTACCTTACATAATACGTAATTATAGAAAAATTGTGTTGCTAAGTACTCTGAAGACTTTTTTTAATTTCACGAAAAATGTTTAGAAACAAATAGACAAGTTGGTCACGAGTGGCCAGTAAAGATGACCACGGTTGACCGCCATGGCCAGTGACCACCCCGTTAATTGGCATTCGGCCCAGACTAGCTTGTAGAGTTAGGACGGTCGAATTGAGTCAAGCCATTGCCGCAGTCTGATTTCATTGTAAGGAACAAAAGATAATGCGCCGGACTCATAAATACTGGCGGGTACAGTTAGATTACAAGGCTGGTTCTTCAAAGGCTTTATATAAAGAAAAGGCGGCTTTTTGCAATCAAATTGAACAATATTGCTATTACCATACAAACTCTAACAGTCTTACAAAGACACGCCGCTGCAGCGCTGGTATAGCTATAAGATGAAGAGGGCCGTATACTGCTCAGGTTAAAATCTTTATTCACTTTGTTCCAAACCTCAAACACACGGTTATTTTCGCATTTCGCGTTTTTTTAATAACTTCACGTTTCTTTAGTTAACATCGACCCGGTGTGTTTTGAATTGCATCGAAATTCGGCCAGTTCAACTATAGATATTTCGATTTAAAATATTCCTCCGATAGTGCTGCAAACGGGTATTACTGTTTTTTTTAACATTTTCATTGCGAGACCGATCGATATTTGACAAATCAAATCAGATTGTTAAAAAATTCTTTCAAATACGTCTTACTACGGTCGTAATACGTTCTTATTCCTAAGGGTCGGGCGGTTTAAAAATCTGTCAACTACTAACACTGCCGTATTATGGTCGGTATACGCTGTAACTTTTTAACCCGTTCCTATCCCCCGTATTATCTTTTGTAAGTAAGACGAAAGGGATTTAAAATCAGAACAGAATTTTATAATTCTCCTTGGTTCGTTATAATTCTGTTTGATAAACCGGCCCCGTTTGAATTCTGCCACTGAGAAATAAAATCCACTAAGCGAAGTACTTACAGTTTGAGCACTTGCCCCGTTATTTCGTGATGAATCTCGACTGACTGAGGCTCATCAGTGTCCAATCCACCGTCCGACCCACTGTCCAATGTCCACAATACTTACAAGTACCGATGTGTACCTCGTACAGTGTACATGTACAATGAACATCTTTTGTTATGTGGCAGTACAGCGGGACTATAACCACAAGAAGGCTCGGACGGCCTTCACAAAGCGGACTGAAGCGGATAAATTATGATCAGAATGTCCTATTTTAACTCCACCATTTGGCATTTCATATGCCTGTAAATTTATTCGTTAAGTTCCGGTTCCGGTTTAAGATGGTCAGCTTATTGGATACTACCTTTTTATCCCGCAAGAGTTGTCACATCAGATTAATCAATAATAATATTATGGTACCTACCTGAAGAAAGTTAAAAAAAATAAACCCCTAAGAAACAAATATGTATTTTTATGAAAAAATATGTTAAAAAAAGAAATATCTATATTATTTATTTTTATTTTATTTTTATGGTTTGACTGAGGATTGAACCCTCCTTTCCAGCCGTGCAAACATCTGAGCCAATTCCCGATTGGGTAGGACCGACATTTATTTCGTATATTACCTGCTGTAAATCCAATAATCGAATTTAATCGATCGGCATTTGGCGAGGTTGTTGGCGTGGTTGACTCCAGTACCTGGAAGGAAGTTACAACCCTCGATCAAACGAAATTAATTTTTTTTATAAATACATATCAATTATAGTAAAAAACGTTGTTTTTTAGAAGCTGATACGGAGCTTAACTTATTAATAATAGAATAATGAGGATTTTTTAAATATATTTTAACTATCTTTATTGATACCTATGATTTTAATTCTGTTATATTTTATGTAATAAATATCTTAAAAATAGATTGTTTTTATAGTTGTTTACGGACTATTGTCTAGTAATAACATTACAATATACCTTTCACACGAAATGAGAAATAATTTGTAAAAAAGAATAAAAAATACAGATGGATAAAGTTATCGTAAACAATTATATAAGATAAAAAAAATCTGTATGAAGACAATACTTAGGTGATGTCGATATATTTAATATGAACTTTGCGAATTTTGTGGATTACGTAAAATACTTATTTCAACAATATTCCTAAATGGAAGTTATATTTTTGTAAACCAGTCAAATAGCTGTATTTTTTAATTTATGTTCTTGCTATTTTTAATTTTGTTTCTAAAATATATTATTTTTTAATGTAATTTTATTTTTATTATTTCTTTCTTATGTTTCAAAACTGTCATTAAAATTGTACCACCTACATGTAAAAGCCCTCTGGGCGTTAAATAAATAACAGCATATTACATTACGAAGACAACATTAAATTAAATCTCAAAGAATGTTTTGATATAGTACAGGGTTTTCCAATAAGAGGTGTTATTTTGATATTCAATCGTAAAAGATCAATGATTTTGTTGCTTGTGTGGCACGTAGCGTTTTGTTGAAAGCAAACGTTGTCCAGATCAATACCATCCAATTTTGGCCATAAAAAATCATTAATCATCTCTCAGTAACGCAATTCATTCACCGTAACTTTTGCTCCAGCCTCATTTTCGAAAAAGTAAAGTCCAATGACTCCGCCGGACCATATACCGCACCAAACAGTCAGACGTTGAGAATAAAGAGGCTTTTCAATAATAACTTTTGGGTTTTCCGAGCCTCAGATGCGACAATTTTGCTTGTTGACGAAGCCACCGAGGTGGAAATGGGCCTCATCACTCAAGATGATTTGCATTTGATTTACTCAAGTGAATTTTAATAATTTCAATGCGTTGTAGAAGCGTGCATCGTTCCATTTTTATTAATGACATAGTTTTTACTTGTCAGATGTAAAAAAATAACAGCTTCAAAAGTAACATCTACCGAAATAACGGGCTATGCAAAATAACACCTCTTATTGGAAAAGCCTGTAGTAGCCGGTGGGACTATATTATCTTTGATTCTGTAATGTTGTGAAGTTGAAAGGATTGTGAAAAGGAAGGAGATAGGAAAGAAAGAGGTGGGTAAATACCGAGCTACCTAGATCTAGTCACCAAAAACGGCTAAACCCTTTCAAACAATTTTTACAATTTGGGAGGCGGGTTTGAATAATCGGTTTTGGATAACCAACACCTCTGTCATAGGTCATCCCAAGAGGGTCGCTATGTATGATGAATTAGCAAGGGTGCCCAGGTTCATCGGGCGAGGTGTGTTCAAGATGCGTCTGCCCATCAATTGCGTGGTGTGCCAGATCGGGAGAGGTTGGTTTACGGAAACCCTTTGACCTCTCCTCCGCTGACCCATCGTCTTGCGCTGCAGCGGGAGGGACATATTTATACGTCACTCTTGGACACACTGATCCTTAGATTCCTACCAACCCCTCATACCTTTTTCCTTAACAGACCTTCCTTTCATTTATTTCCTTAAAAGGACCCTCATCCTCAAAGATGACAGGCCTTGAGGGAATATTAAAACGGGTTAATGTAAAAAAATGATACAGTTAAATATGACCGAAGGGAATAGGGTCAGATTGGAGCTTAACCTCGGGAAGGCTGATGTTCTGGGTTCAATCGAAGATGCAACCGATTTTTTTCGTAATTTTTTTCTATTTCAAATTTCCACTATGTTATCATTATGTTGTCTTCAATGTTTAAGACGATGCACTAGGTCGTGTAATATTTTAAATTGAGCCGCTATCAATAACAACCCTTACGTAGATAGCGATAAGGTTTAAATTCCCGCTTAACACCATCCGCCTGTTTTGATTTATGCAAGAAAAAAACATGGCCAAAGTGTGCCTTTTATTTTATTTTGTGGATGTTCAGGCATAAATATTAAATTTTTTTCCGATCATTTGATAAATAACTCAATTTTCCACACTATACAATAAAATTATAACCGAAAATGGGTTTGTAAGTAGGAGATTTTGAACTTTGAAGTAGTTTTCATAGGTCTTATACATTATTTTTTTCTGGGCTTATAAAAAGACTTATCTAAAAAATACTCGATTTTTTCAAAGGCCAAGATGTATTCTACTCGCAGTATTTAATTAAAGCATCTAAAACATTTCTAGGCAACCAAATTTTCAAACCAAAAACACATGACTTTGCATTAATACGTATGGCGTTGCCTTAAATATTTATTTATTTTTCATAGGCACCAATATGTCTCTGTGAAACAGTAGCACACCAGAGGTACAGTAAAACATATTAAGTTTAAAAAGACCCTTCATACAGCATCCCCAAAGATGAAATAGTGTGGCCTCCTGTATGGAGTTAATGTAAAAAATAAAAATAAAACTATTTTTCGATAGTCAACACCTGCACCAGTCACCAGCAATCTTTGCATGCTCGACAAACTTAATATTAATGAAACACGTATAGGTAGGCTCTTGTTTTGAAGCAGACAGGTGCGGCGCCAGAGCCGCACTGCCTATCCCTTCCCATAATGAGTTACTAATGCGGTGATCTGCATATATCGAAAATATATCGACGGTTCACTGGATCCGCTAGGGCAACCATGACTTATATTCAACACGTGGAATTTTAAAGAAACCTACATAATGCATTTCAACTTTTTTGTTTACTTCCGATGCCCAGATAAAATACTGAAAATGATGACCATTTACATGCACCCAGTAGAAGCGTTATAGATAGATTGAGGAAGAGATGGATAGAATATTTGGAATACATAGTGTTAAGAAGTGAGTTAGTTAAGAGCTTCACAGATGCACTCATAGAGGGAAGTGCAAAGAGCTTGCTCGGAAGTCCGTAAGATGGCAGCTAGTGGCCAGTAGTCAGGGCCAGACAAATTTACTGTTCCCAGATCCCATTTAGCCAGCTTCTAGTTAGGTCAACTATCGAGTCACCATTGTAATACGCAAAGTATTATTAAATCCCTGATTTAAACACAAGAACCTATTATTTAAAATCTCCTTCCACGACGAGTTAGAGAACTGTTTGTGGGAACACAACACACAGCAAGCAATTCGCATTGTAATATAACCATTTAGTCTGCGAAAATAAAAGATGTTTACGGATTATTAGTCCTTTTTGCAATGGCGCAAAAATTGGTGACGGCCTAAAAAACTTAAATACAAATACCAAATTGGGTGAACAAAAGTTTGGGCTTGTTTCCAAAACTGTATATTTTGTTATTATCTCTCTGTCACTCGTTTTTGTCCTGCGCCGAAAAGTCACACAATTGAATGCGCTGCTAACCGTTGCCTTGCGGTTTTTTACTTTTTTTTTCTTGGTTTATAAAAAAACTTATCGTTAAAACGCTCGATTGCTTAAAAGACCAAAATGTGTTCTACTTACATTATTTAATTGTAATATCTGAAATATATCTAAACAGTAATATATTCAATCCAAAAGTACATGATTTTGCATTAATTCACGATGCTTCACCTTAAAAAGAAGCCATAAGCCAAATGTGTGTATATTCTTGGTATGCCTTATTTCGTCACGAATATAGGTAATAGGCATTAAAATCGCTGAGTCAAGAAATGAGTCAAGAAACGCTCGATTTCAAGTGCAAAAGTATTTTTGTATTTTTTTAAACAATTATAAGAACACAAAAAAATAATCAAAGGTCACGGATAATCTTGGCCATAATATTTTTTTTTTTAAAGTTGTTTCATTTATGCGTTCATACATTTTTATTGAATAAATACATTTTTTAATAGTTTACATTTATATTTGATATTGAGTAAATGATTTTTTTATTTGTATTCTCCTCAAGGGAAACGATAGGAAAAGCTTCAATTTATCTAAAGCATATTTGTGGTATTCATAATGTAAACCAATTCATTATAAAGATTAATCGAAAATCACTATTTAGCATTAAGCTTCGCCTTAATTACTTTTTGCTCCACAATAGACGATAAACGATAGACGATGTAAAAAAATTTATACAATGTGAGTTATCATACCACACAACTTCAATAAAATTATTCGTAGTATTTAATGCATTCGTTCCAGCATCAAGAGTACTTTAAGTATCGCTCTAGCGAGAGACACTGTTTATAATCGTAAACGCAACACGCGCCATTGTTTTTCTATCTGCACAGACAGACTGAGCCACAGCAATGCGTTGTGAAGTATATATAGAAACAAATAAAAAGAAGAACAAAATCTACTCAATAAGAGTGAGAGATATAAAAAAGGTATTATGGTAGGTGAAATGGGTTACTTTAGTAAGTCGACTTTCTTTCGAAAATATCAGAAATAGTATTTGAAATCAATCACAAGCCTTTCTTGAATCTGTCTTCAGGTGAAAGAGATAACGGGTTAGGCCCTTTACGAGTTCGTTCACCTTGCCGAGTGCTCTGAAGCATTGCAGGCTTCAATCAAAGATATGCAATACCTTTCATCAAGTAAATTTAGCCCCTAGAAACGAGACGATATCAAAACAGGCATACAATATGTAATAATGGCAAAAAAACTGACTAACCTAATAACATGAATTAACGCAACCGAAAATTTTTGTAATTTATTTATTTTTTATTTATTTGACAATTTGTATAGCGCCGAGATATCATCTCAGAGGCGCTTTACAGTTGATGCAGGTATTACAAAAAATATAAATATTACAAAAATAAAGTGAGGTTAAGTTAAGTAAAATGAAGTACAGGAACAGGTGACACGAAGATAAAAGATGGAGACTCTGCACCAATAATCCTAGGTGGTGAAGAAACTGGAACAGCTGCTGCAGCCAGAGAGTCCACCTCGTCCACCAACAGTGCCAGCACGAGGTTCGACATCCGTCCAGGAATGTGTCTGCTGCTAATAAAGCGATGACACAATATCCTCACATATATACCAGACCTTGGCAGCACCGCTGTGAAGATGGAGAATAACTAAATGATTTCCTTGTGAAACGTCACTGAGAAACAGCATTTTGCCTTACTTTTGACAAAAGTTATTTCTTTTATAACATATAAATTTTCATTGGAATTTTCGTTTCTGAAGTAGACTTACATGTTTGAAACGTGTTGTAATCAAGCAATGCATCTGTGTGAGAACCCTATTCGACTCAACTCTGGTTGTACTAACTAAAAGAAGCATTGCGTGGTCACACCAAATTTTGATTTATTTCGAAATTAAAAGGAAAAATATCGGTACAAAAACAAAACGCGTAAGTACGCCTCAACATAAAAAAATACTCTAACAAAACAACAGCTGCGCAGAAAAAAGTTTGACGAATTTAAGTAGATAAAAAATGCATTTTTAAATGGCTGTGTACCTTTTTAAGAAGTGTCACATTACTGGATAATTCCGTCTGGTGATTTTCTCTATTCGTTCGTATATTGATGTACCAAGGCGCCATATAATGGAGAAAGTAGAATTATTGGAAAGAAATGGGCTTAAGTGACGTCATGACTATACTAGGTCGGCTCGTGGAGATTTACTATGATGTGTATACTATTTTTATAATAAATTATCGTTGTGCCAAAAAGACAATTTGAGAAACCTCACGTAATTTATACACTTGTTTGTTGATTTTTTTCCGCTCATCGTGTTAAGTGATAAATAAATAAAGTTTGTAAATATTAATAGATATTATATTCTTTCAAAGAAATCTAAGACACTTTAGTTCCGGGTAGAGAATTGAAAAAAAAACGTAAAACACAATGTCTACATATAAAAAAAGAGTGTCAGTGGCTGTGTTTGTTTTTTATACATAAGAAATTTTACTCACTTGACAAACAAAAACAAAACACTATCACGTGTAAATTCCGTAAAGGATCTCGGTGTCGTCTTTGATCCCGAACTGAAATTCTCTGACTATATATCGCAGCTTACTCAATCTTGCTACAAACTTCTTGGGTTCGTCATTAGTTCATGCGAGCAGTTCAATAACCAAGATGCTATGTTACCATTGTTCGATGGCATACTGAGAAGCAAGCTGGAGTATGCGAGCGATGTTTGGGCACCATACCACTAGAAGTACATTGATATCATAGAGCAAATCCAGAAGAAATTCCTCAGGTATGTCTAAATGCGGACGTATGGAACCTATCCAAGGTTCATGCACCATATCGACTTACTTGAGGAAACTAATTCTGTGAGTCTGGAAACTAGGCAGAAAGCAAGTCTAGCTATTATGTCTTTCAAAATTTGGAACAATTTTATCGATAGCTCATTCCTCTTGGGATACTATTGGGATTTATATGTACCAGACCACTACAGCCGAAGTCGATACCATGACCTATTCAGAGTACCAAAAGGCAAAACCGACGTCCTGGCAAAGCATAGCATGACGAGGGGAGTTTGAACAAACTAGCAAAGAATTTAGATGAAAGCGACTGTTCTCTAAATGACCTAAAACAATTATTGAAGAGTCACTTAGCTAAATGCTGATATGATTTAAAATTGTACTGTAACTGGAATGAATGTTCTGTTGTACAATAAAATAAATAAAAAATAAAAATTACTATCTACATCTGATTTAGAAAATCTCTATGTAATGACCGGGCAAAGCCCGGGGACTTAGCTAGTTTTTAATATTTATGAATTCCACAGAAAAGTCCAAATAATGTCTTACCCACTGTTCGGAGCCAAAGGGACTGTAGCATTTTCGAATTGGAGTGAAGCCCCGGTGAAAGAATACCATTCATAATCAAAACGCCGTGTTGCTAGAACTGATAGGTATTTCTCAACCTTACTCTTCCCAACTCCCTCCCTTTCCCACTACCTTTAGTCTTACAACATACACATACACCTGGGGATACCTTAGTCGCACTGGCTCCGGACAGTTGTGAGCAGTTGAAACTCTTGCGCGGTTCACATAATAAAATATCTCTTTCAGTATCACGGGCCGCCTCAGTAAAATAGGTACAATGAGTTCCGTCTTCATTTATTAAATCCAAGGTCATTGAAGGCTGTTCTATCCTCACTAGGCTACTTCATCAACAGAGCCCCACGTTGGGCACCGACATTCAGATGCGAATTATAATATTAATTTTGATGTGCTTTTTATGGTGACCGGATCATCAAAATGATAATTCATCACATCTTTAAAAAGTTATATAAAGTCATGGAAAGTGATGAAAAAAAAACTTTATTAACTGGGTTAAGTAGGTTAGGTTAGGTAAAAAAAAAATTATTCATCGTTTTTAATGACTTTATATCACTTTTTAAAAGTGTGTTGAAATAGCATGGAACCGTTTTTTATGTAGGCTATTTCATTATCAATTGGGGTATGTTGTGAGGGTTCCATGCTAACTCAACACAGTGACTATTCAATACACTTTTAAAAAGTGATATAAAGTCATTAAAAACGATGAAAAAAAATTTAACCTTACCTAACTTACTTAACCCAGTTAATAAAGTTTTTGTTTCATCACTTTCCATGACTTTATATAACTTTTTAAAGATGTGATGAATTATCATTTTGATGATTTATCCGGTTACCCGTTGTGAGACAAGACACATTAGATAAAAACATTAAAATCGAAAGAAATACGTATTTAGCAATTTAAAGCTCAAAAACTTTCTATTTGATCTCAGATATATAGAACGTAAATAAACATATCTAACAATCAACTACAAATACAACATTTGTCCAAAAAAGCTTACCATACCATGGTACTAAACTTTACAACATACATACCCACATCATTCAAAACTCAGAACAATATTATACAATTATTTTATAAATTTTTTTTTATTCTTTTATTTTACGCCTATTAAGGTTTTTACATACATATATAACAATATTTACAAAATTATACTATTAAATAGTGCAGGAAATGACTGTTTAAAACACATATAAAAATAAAAAATATTGTTAAATTTGATCTACACAGTATGTAGGTACAAAATATAAAAATAAAAAATCCAAAATATTTTTTTTCTTTCAGCCGACAAAATACTGTTAACGTGGAAAATACTGTCAATTTAAATAGCTTTATCAAAATGTTCCCCTAATTGATGAAAAAAACTTAATAAGGTATGCTTATATAATGAAATTGATGTATCTACTAAATATATCAACAAGATCGGAGTATTTGTTTTTTTTTTTTTGTTGGTTTT
This sequence comes from Hesperophylax magnus, assembly GCA_026573805.1. NCBI lineage: Eukaryota > Metazoa > Arthropoda > Insecta > Trichoptera > Limnephilidae > Hesperophylax > Hesperophylax magnus. The sequence continues at coordinate 359,548 of JAIUSX010000184.1, read as the reverse complement.
AGGCATTTCACCCTGAAAAGAGTGCTTTGTGCCGGTAACAGTTAAAGTGGATAAAAAAATTCGGTTAATCTATTGGGAGAATAATAAAACAAATTAATCATTGGACTCATTTATATCGCTAAAACAAATTAAATGTTGAATTCATTCAGGTTAATAAACTTACATAAAGCTGTATGAACACGAGAATTGTTAAGAGATAAAAGGTATGAAATGTTAAGGGGGGACTGGTGTGTGATTTTAATAAGACGGCGGTATATGTTCTTGAAAGATGAATGATTTTTACAGTTAAAGAAAACGTGGTCGAGGGTTTCCTCTTCCACACCGCACTGGCAGACCGGATCATCCAAAACTCTAATTCTAGCCAAGTGGGATGCAATTGAACAGTGACCAATTCTCATTCTCGAAATACATGAAATGAATCGCTTTGACAGTTTTTTACCGTGAAACCATGGCTTAGCAGGGATATGGTTTTGAATTCCAGCATAGAAAGATCCAGTTCTCATTTTGGAGCCTGCCCAATTTTCTTCCCAGGCACGAGTCATGTTGGATTTAAGAATCGGGAAGACATCGGAGATAGGGATTCTAAAATTTAGTGGGATAGTTCCAGAATCTGAACCAGATTTGGCGAGAGAATCGGCCATCTCATTACCCTCTATACCCAAATGGGCAGGGACCCAGGCCAATATCGTCTCAAACCCAGATTCACTTAGAGAATTGAGAAGATTTTTTATTTTACATATAATATTGTCTTCCGGATAACATAGAATATTTGACATAATTTTAGTTAGAGCACTTAGCGAATCAGTACATAGTAAGGCTCGATGAATGTTGAGAACCTGGATTTGATTTAGCGCTTGTTCAATTGCAAAGCATTCAGCTGTAAATATGGAAACTTCTTTCGGTAATTTATAAGTGAGATTGATGTTGAATTCTGGACTATATATCGATGCTCCACATCTTTTATTTTCAAATTTGGAACCATCAGTGTAAAGGATGGAAAATCCAGGGAATTTTGAAGCCACAATGCTTTTAAAACCGTCATCCACATTATGAAATTTATTTGGGGAAGATAAAATATTCTTCCGAAAGTCTGATGTTATTGTGTTCGGCATAAAAGTGATTGCCTTAAATGGAATATTGTATATAGGAAGATTGGGAACTTCTTGAAGATATTGGAGGGAAGATGACAGAGAATTATAGAGATGCAAACTTTTAATTAGGAGAGGAAAACATTTTTTTTCACTCAATCTTTTGTTAGACTTCAAATTAACACTTAGCAGATTAAGACTTTGTTTAATAGGATGATGTGATAACGATAAAGCCTTGAAAATATATTTATTGGCAAGGAATTGCCTTCTGAAATATAATGGAGGCTCCCCACATTCCACCTGAAGCGCATTAATTGAAGAAGACTTCAAAGCTCCAATAATCATTCTGAGGGCTTTTGATTGAATTCTTTCCATTTTCTTATCTAAATATTTAGGGAGGGGGTCAAAAAGGAATGTGCCGTAATCCAAGTGGCTCCGAACTAGGGAATTATACATTAATTTAAGAGTGGTAGGATGAGATCCCCACCATACTCTGGAAACTGCTCGCATCATATTAAGTCCCTTTTCACACTTTGTAGAAATTATCTGAATGTGTGGAAGCCAGGAAAGTTTATGGTTCAAAAGAAGACCAAGGAATTTGATTTGAGTAGCGGTTTGTAGAGGCACATTATCAAAAGAGATTGAGAAGTGGGGAATTTTTCTTTTGCGCGTGAAAGCTACGACCCTTGTTTTAGATGCCGCCAGATTCATCCCATTTATTGACAACCAGCTTTTAATATATTGTAAAGCCAAATTCATTTCCTTAGCTGCAAGAATAATATTTTTATGTAACAAATATATAAGGATATCATCCGCAAAGTAAAGTCGCTTGATAGAAAAGGGAATTACTGAGTCTAGGTCGCTTATATAAATATTAAACAACAGAGGACTGATAACAGAACCCTGGGGTAAACCTCTCCATAGTTTGCGCCTTAAGCATTTAGAGGAAGACTCAATAATAATGGACCTATCTGTGAGCAAATTAATAATAAATTGGACTAGTTTCGGGGGGATTTGTTTTTTAATTAGCTTTTCCTTCAAAACATTCAGTAAAACATCATCGTAAGCTGATGAAAGGTCAAGGAATGTGGCCAATGTATAAGAATTTAGGGATTGAGAAACTCGGATATCAGTTGTGAACAAACTTAAATTATCCATTGTAGATTTCTTTTTCCGAAAACCATACTGATTTGGTGAGATAATATCTTGACTTTCAACAAACCACTCTAGTCTGTTTTTTATCAAACGCTCCGCTACTTTCATCAAACACGATGAAAGAGCAATAGGCCGATAAGACGAAATTTCAGATGGATTTTTTCCAGGTTTTAAAATGGGAATGATTTTTTGAGTTTTCCAAACATCCGGAATTAGTCCTGTTTCAAACATATTATTAATAAGAGATTAGAAATATTCAACCGCCATATCAGAAAATGATTTAATGAAACTATAAAATATTCCATCGGGACCCGGAGCAGAGTCAGAAAGGGCTCTTATCACTCGTTTCATCTCATCAATGGAGAAAGGAGCATCTAGCCAGTTAGAGTGAGATGGATACGGCTTAATAGAAGGCATTTCTTCACATCCGGCAACTGATGGTGGGGCTATTTTATCCGCAAATCCTATAAGAATTTCTTCTGATATATGTTTGATTCTTGGCGGAGAATACGATGATCCAAATTTTTTTAAGCTAGACCAAACAGAAGACTGGGGAGTTTCCGGAGACAGGTTCTCACAGAACTTCCGCCATCCAGCGCGCTTTTTATTTTTCAAAATTCGTTTGGTTTCTGCCTGGGCTTTTTTAACTGATAAAAAATTTTCTAGTGACATACACTTACGAAAAGAGGAAATTGCTATTTTTCGAGAGTTGACGGAGCGAGTGCATTCCTCGTCCCACCACGGAGTAGAGTGTTTTATTTTAATGTTCGCCTTGCGTTTCGGGATGGATTTTTCTGCTGCATTTATAACCATAGAAGGAAACGTCTCACATTGCATTCTGATGTCTCCCGGGGACGATTTTGTTAAATTAATAAGGTTATCTAGTTCAGAAGAGAAAGTGCTCCAATTCGCATCTTTGGTTCTAAATTTGAGATTATTTTTAACTGGGGGGGAATAAGTGTTAAATTGATGGTGAAAACGGATTATAATTGGGAAATGATCACTAGAGAAGGGATCGTTTAGGATGTCCCAAGAGCATTTAGATGCTAACGAATACGAACAAAGAGATATATCAACAGAACTTTTCCGTTGATGAGGGGGGGTGAATCTGGTTGGAGATCCGTCATTTAAAAAACATAGGTTATGGGTATCAATAAAATTTAAAAGATTGCGGCCAGAACGATTTGTTATTTCGCTACCCCAAGAAGGGGAATGTGCATTAAAATCTCCAAGGATCATATAAGGGGAACAAATCTGGCTTAAGATTGGTGTCCATTCAATTTCAATAAAAGTCGTAGAGGGAGGAATATATATTGACAATATTGTGATATCAGATAAGACAGCTGCTATTATCTGGATATCGTCGGAGGGAGTATGAATATTAATTTCTTTAAAAGGGATAGAATTTTGGATTATCAGAGCCGAGCCGCCTTTACCATCCGGTCTGTCGTGTCTGAGACAATAATAACCTGGAATTCTTAAGTGAAAGGAGGGTTTTAACCACGTTTCAGAAATGGCGGCTACTGAAACGTCGTGTTCGTCGAGTAATTGAATTAGGTCAGATTTGTTAGCGAAGAGGCTTCTACTGTTCCACTGAAGGATTTTGTTCAGTTTCGAAGCCATTGGGGAGGCAGGATAATAAAGATTTAATGTAATCGGCAGCGTTGGACGGTACAGTATTGTTGTTTGTAAGGATAGAAATTAAAAGGGTAATTAAAGTGTGTATAAAAGAATTATTATTCATTATTTCGGGGAGAGCAGGAGGGGAAGAATTACCATTAATGGCACACCCATTGGGCGTCTGGGATTTGGCATTCCCATTCGGGCTGGCCAAAATATTATTCAATTGTTTTTTATCAAGGTAAGGTGTATATTTTGGGTTGGGTTTGACTGGCTTGAGAATGGTTTCTCTGTGAGAAGATGATGTTGAATTTAAAAAGGTGGTTGTTTGGAAAGGAGCTGAGGACGATGTCATCTCTGCGAATGATTTTTTCGCAGGAGAGATTAACTTTGAGGCCTGGAAGTACGAAATGTTGTCGGTAGCCATTTTATGTTTTATGTTCTTCTGTCTTGTTAATTCCGGACAGGCTAGACTGACCGCGGTATGTGCACCCGAACAGTTAATGCAAATGGGATCATTGGAAGATTTCGGACATTGATCAAATGGGTGAGCTTCTCCGCAATAGTAACAACGTGGGGGGGAGCGGCATACAGATTTCGAATGTCCGAACCGGCAGCAGTTGAAACATTGAATTGTTGGAAATTTATAAACTTCGACGGGAAGCGAGGTATAGTAAATTAACACACGAGACGGTAAGGATTGTCCCTCAAATGTAACAACAACAGACTGGGAAGGTTTCCAGATCGTGTTTCCGTCAGTAGAATCCTTGTAGTTCAGTCGACGTACTTTTAATACTTTTGGGGTTCCGTGAGAATTATTCAAAGCATCAACAATTTCAGCCTCTGGGATCTCCGCGGGAATTCCTCGCACAAGACCCATTCTCGAAAGGTTAAATGTAGGGATGAACGATTTATATTTATGATTTGAGAGCGAGTCAATTTTTTTTACAAATCCATTTGCGGAAGCGGCAGTGTTAAACTCGATAGATAATTTATATCGCCCTTCCGGTTTAATTGAACCGTTAACAATACCAAGGTTATTATTTTTTGAGTCAAATACGAATTTTACAAAATCTAAAGGATGAATAAGTTTTCCCTGTTCAGTTCTCTGAACATTAACGGTAAATGGACCGGAAGCTGAAGCAGGATAAAGTAATTCAGTACTTTTTGCATTATCGCTAGTTAAAGTACTTGGCTGGATGTTACTATTGGTGTTAAGGTCGTTAGGGGTCGAGGTTTGTTGAACCGGCGGTATAGATTTAACTTTCGATGGAATGTGAAGGCTTTGCGATGGTCGTCGTTTACGAGATGGGAGCGTAATAGAAACCTGGCTCGTATTAGATTCCGAATCAGAAAAATCCAATATCGACCCTGGGTCGGGAGGTCTATCTTCGTCTTCCTCCATTATATAAAAAAAAACTTAACTTTTAAAAATTAAACTGAAAAAATAATACGCAGTCTATTTCATTGACTGTACAAACAAAAACGGATTAGCCGTAAGCAGGAATGCAAACAAATAGGTAAACGATAAACAATATTAAATAAAATGTAACAATAATCTCTTATCTGTACGCAGTGCAGGAACGGGCGAACGGCACTCAGCAATAGTAAGGTACACACAACCACTGTTGACCGCGGCTCGAATCGGACTCCGAGTATTTGTTTCCTAGCTGTTGAATCCATCGCATAGGAGTGTAGTATTGGGACGTTGATATAGAATTGCTACAATAATATGGTAGGTACTGTGTTTTAACTGAACTGCTTGGAGTATGAAAAGAGATTACATATAATAAATCAGGGATATCAAACATTGAATTAATGATTTTATACAAACAGGTTAAATCGGAAATGATTCTACGATCAGATAATTTTATTAAATTTAATGAACAAAGTACGTTATCGTAATTTAGGCATTCTCTAGGAATGCCCATTTTAAAATTTACATATCTTAAAAATTTATTTTGGATTTTTTCAATCGCATGTGAATGAACCTCATAATTATGTCACTCTGAAGTAAAAATCTGGATACAAAACACAGGTCAGAAATAGAAAATATACTTACACCAAATACAAACTGAAACCGAAACCACTCAACTGTACTAAAAACACACACTGCTAAAGTTGAATAATATGTAAATAAAATCCCTAGCACGGGAGATCCCAGTGAGATCCTTATTTGTTACAAAAACCTCAAGAGGCTTTACGAGGAGAGACTGAGCATACCTCATGTGGGCACTACGGCTCGTGTTAACATGTTGGCACTACGGCATACGAACATGTCGGCTATACGGCGTGTCAGCATGTAAGTTCTGCGGCTCATGTTAATTATGTAGACTCTACGGCTTATCTTAACATGTAGGCTGTACGGCATGGAAGCATGTAAGTTCTGTGGCTCATGTTGACATGTATGCTCTAAGGCTTATGTTATCATGCAGGCTATACGGCACATAAGGGTGAAAGTTCCGTGGCTCATGACAACATGTAGGTTCTACGGCGTATGTTAAGATATAGACACCACAGCATATAAGCATTGAAGTTCTGGTGCTCATTTTATTATGTAGGCTTTACCGCATGCAAACATAGGCTTAGGTTAATATGTAGGTTCTACAGCATGCGACCATGTAGGCTAAACGGCATGTAAGTATGCATGTCCTGTACGGCATGTAAGCATGTTAGTTTTGCGGCTCATGTTAACATGTAGGATCTACGGCATGCGAACATGTTTACTCTACGGTTTATGTTAACATGAACGCTATACGGCATGAAAGCAGGTAAGTTAATGTTTAGGTTCATGTTAATATTTAGGTTCTACCGCATGCAAACATGAATACGGCTTTTGTTAACATGTAAGTTCTACGTCATGCAAACACGTAAATTTTTGTCGACAGTAGGCTCTACGACATGTAAGCATGTGAGTTCTGTGGCTAATGTTAATATGTAGGCTTTACCGTATACGAACAATTTGGCTCTACGGCTTACGTTAACATGTAGACTCTATGGCATGTTAGCATGGTACTGTTCATGTTGATTAGTAACCTGTAATTTTTCGCACGTTAATATGGTGGCTTTGCCGCATGCGAACATTTAGGCTCTATGGCTGATATTAACATATAGGCTGTAATGCTCATGTCAACGTGTACATATGTGTAAGCATGTAGAGCCTACATAGAGACAGCTGAAATAGGGCTGGGCAGGGACGTCTGGAGGTGCTTTATCAAGACAGTGGGTCCCCGAAACAAATAAGATAAGGTTTTTATAATAATATCCCTTGAACAAAAGATTATTCCGAGATTTTTTCTACTGATTTGGAATAAAAATACATTTACAAATCATTTCTGTATCTATATTATGAGCAAATAAATAAAATAGTACGTTATATTTATATAAAATTATTTATTGATGTCAATGTGTATAATTCTCGTAATCACCGTTTAATATATTTAAAAAAATATGGCCTATCTATCTCTCTAGTATAAAATAATGTATATTAATATTTACAAGGTTAGAAAAATCTCTGCCAGTGGCGGGTCGTGGAAGAATATTATTTTAAAAATATCTAAAAGATAAGGAAAATGAAATAGGTAAAATATCCCACAAAAAGCCCAATAACCCTCCCACAAGTCACCACTGGAATATTAAATAAATAAATAAAAGATTTGACACATTTTTAATGTAAACCAATTTTAACTTATCACATAAATTATTGATCAAATACAAAATAATTCGTTGTATAATTTTTATTATGACAACATTAAAAAAAATAAACCTTTATATAAACCTAAAAGTAATTCTAACATTTTAATTAAATTAAAGTTTTTGATGTCTTCTTAAATTTTTAAGTAGTTTAAGATATTTTAAAATATTGGAATTAATTAATTACTAGGTAATATATTTATTAGTACCTACGCAATTTTTCAAATAACAATTGTAAAATAAATTTACAACTTTCGACAACTGCTTAGCACCAAATATTATAAGGATACAAAAAAACATATATACTATTTAATTAATTTTTAAAGTACAAAAAATATGTCTTTCGATATAAAAAAAAAATATATTAATGCAATCGAATATATGTATATATTTTATGTATGAATAATAAAGGTCACAAAGGGAAAATATTATTTTTAATCACATTCGATTTTATATAGATAAAAAGTATATATATGTGTATGTATATATTTTACATACATAAGCAAATATATTATTTTTATATAAATAATTAACAGAATTTCCAAAATAATTGACGTATATTGATGCTTAAAAAGGCAAAAGAACGTAAGCGACAATTTAGTAAAAAAAATATTTTAATATACTATTTTGATTAAGCAAAAATTCTAATCAAAAAAGTATGATTAACTCATTTTTGATAAAATTGTCGCTTACGCCCTTTTGCCTTTCCGGCGTTGATGTTTCGGAAATTTGAATATAGATTCGAAAGGTCGTAGCTAACCGCTTTCTCTTCCAACATAATCGTGGATACCATAAAAAATTATAAAAAAAACATAATTATTACAACATATTCACTGGTGTATTAATTGATTTAATAATATGTAGAAAAATGTAGCCTATATTAAAAAACGTATTTAAGTAACTACTGCAGTAAGCTCCAATTATTACTTGTTATCCGTTAAATTCTGATTTTTACAGCATTATTATCATTTTGCATTAAAAATATATATTTAGTTCCTTTTGTTTTCGTTCCGAAGATTTTCATTAAAAAATCGTTAGTCTGAGAACAAAATTTACATGGAAAAACTGAAAAAAAATTTAAAAAAAAGAAAGTAGGTACCTAGTAATAATACCTACATTGATATATATATATATTAAATTCTTAAAATATTTTCAATGTTATTTAATCTATATGCCACTGAAACGAATACATGAGACTTTTATGAATTGGTGTTGGCATTTTAAAAATTGTAGAATGGTTGCCATTTGATTAATTTTACCCCCCCTAAAACTGTGGATACTGATACTACTCGTACTATGCATGTTTGACGATTGTGACTCCCTAAAACTGTGGAATCTGATACTATTATGCACAGTTGATGAGTATGCATCCCCAAAACTGTAGAATCTGATACTATTATGCATGTTTGATTGTTGTGCCTCCCTAAAACTGTTGAATCTGATACTATTATGCATGTTTGACGATTGTGACTCCCTAAAACGGTATAATCTGATAATATTATGCATGTTTGATGAGTATGCCTCCCTAAAACTGTGGAATCTGATACTTTTGAGTCGGTTTGATGATCGTGCTGCCCCAAAATTATGAACATGATGCTATGATACCAGTTTGATTATTTCTCTCCTAAAGCTGTGAAAAATTATAATTTGATGGCAAATTGTTTTTTATAACTCCACAGAACTGAGGAATATGATCGTTTGCTTTTTGTTTGATGATTGCGACTCCCTAAAACTGTGGATTTTCATATTTTTTATACTGGTTTTCTGATATGCCTTCATAAAAGTATGAAATTGATACTTTTATGCCAGTTTGATGATAGTGTCAGCCTAAAAATATGAATTTGATATTTTGAATCGATTTTGCTGATACCACTGTTACTGAACAGTTCCTTTAACAAGGTTTTTCTCCTATTCCTTGCTAGTTTCTTTGTAAAACTGCAGGATATGAATGTTTTGTTAATTGGCCCAAATATTATTATTCCTTGTCTACTGGTTGTTTATTTTCCACTAGAGCTTATAAATTAATTCGTTTTGTTTCTTGTCAGTCCTAAACTGTTTAAATATATTTAAGTTGTTTCTGGTTTATCTATAAAACGATCTAATTCTTGCAAGTTATTTATTTTCCTATCTGTTGAACTCTTCCTTTACTGTTGAACTATTAAATCGTGGGTTTTGTTATTCACTTGGTAAAAGCTACCTAAAATATTGTACTTGTTATTATTTATCTTCTATTGGACTTGCTATTATCTTCTATTCTGTTGCTCTTTTGCTATGTCTTTTGTTCATTTCTCCTTAAAATTGAAGGATCTGGTTAATCCAGTCCCTGAACTCAGAGATCCTGGTATATACTCCTGGCTGGTTGGGCTCTGCGCATCCGATTCCCCAGGAAATAATTCCTCCCAGCATGAATCTCTTGTCATCCCTCTGGATTACCATCGGGCCACCGGAATCACCTGGAAGATAAAGAGGGCATGGATTGAATATGTTATGTAAATATCTTTACAAGAGTGGAAAACCTAAGGCCAAGTGACCCAACCGGTCAATTGCGGAGCAAATTTCGGTCGATCCCAACAATTAAGATTATGAATTTTGAAAATTGTTTTATATATTTATAAATAAATTTACAACCATGAATGAGAAAATTACATCCTGGTCGTTGGACAAAGTAGTTTTAATCAAAGTTTTGAGGAACTAAGAAAGAGTAACAACAAAAATTCTTTTAATATTCTTTTGAGAAGTAGCTCTTCATGAAACTAGGGTAAAAGGAGCTCCCACCCTTAAAACAATTGGGATTACACCCTTAATTTAGGCCACAAGCCCATTGCGTTTTCATACATGTATCATTAGAGACACCCATTCATAGCATTAACGATATTTTTCCGCGAATTAAAGCGATAAATGGTGTTTTTCCTGTGAATAGTGTTTACGCAGAAAAATTTTTTAGTCACTATAATCTTGTATTGACAGATCGTAGAACGAACATGACACACTCTACTGTAGAAACATGTGCCATGTTGAGTTTCAATCAATAATACAATGAGCATTTTTCAAGTGACTTTGCTAATTTAATTGTTTTTCCCCTCTTGCCGACTCCCATTCCTTGACGTTATTTTATTTAGCTATAAACGCTATGAAATAGCAAAATTAAATCTATAAAAGCTATTTTTTCGATAATGAATGCTACATTTCTTAAAAATTAAATCTATGAATTGAACTCTATGTATCATATACTTTCGGCACAGTCCAATATCTTTATTTGAGTTAACTAGAATTGTAATTGGGTGTTTTGCGGTGTCTTCTAGTTAAGGTACGAAACTCAGTTATTTAAGCTTTCTTCCCATAAAGGCGAAGTAAGAGAAAGAGTCAGTAAATCTATGTTCATCATCAAGTTAGTTTGATTTCAATAAAAGTACATTGATAGTCCGTATATTATCTCGTGTCAAGGCCTTTTAAATTATTATTTTTATTGGACCATTTTGTACAGCACCGTTTAGCAATTATATCACCTCAAGGTTATAGTAATTATATCACGCGAATGTTTTGTACCATTTTTTAATGAACATGTTTTAGGCGGTTCAGGGTCATTTACATATTTTAGATCGCATGGCAGATTCTCAAAAATAGCTGAATGTGCTTTTCCTCAAAATATTGAAACCTTGGTCTAAAAAAAGGATCACCCATCTCAATTGTCTAGAATGTCAGCTCTAAATTTGCAAACTTAAGTTGGGGTTTTGAAGTTTTGGTGCAAGTTTAAATGAATTTAGCCAGTACTTATGCAAACTATTTTTTTTAGTTTATGATATCAATTCAAACATGAAGTTCATTAATGTTGTCTTCAGGTTTTGATTTTACCTTCCTCATGTATGTTTGTGATCTATGTGTCATAGATTTATTGATGCGTAATGTATATATACTAATCTTTTTCTATAAATTCTTCTGTTTCTCGTTTTGTGTTTATTTTATAAACTACTTATGTCCGTAAACATAAGAAATATGCAGAAAGAATCACCCCCTTTGGCTCGAAATACATGAACAATCGAAATATATGGACTTGTATATGGTTTCGTAATGTTTTTTTCAATGATAACTGTAGATTGTTAATACAGGCACTGCTTGAAGCCGTCGATATCGACTGCTTTTAGCAGTCTATGTATTCCTTATCTAACACCACATTTTGTAGTCAAATAATCACGAAGAAGCCCAAGTTTTATAAATAAGATAAATATACAGACCTTCGCAGCTGTCGAAGCCTCCTTTTCTCCATCCGGCGCAGATGAAGATGTGAGGAATGTGTTCGATATAGCCTGCTGATCTGTACATCTGTTCGCAGTCCTGGTTCTTTAGTACTGGGACGCTGACTTCCTGCAGAACACTTGGGAGAGGTCCGTCTGTAAAACATGAAATAATATGATGTAGTAATTATAATTTATTGTGTGTAATGGTATGGCACCACGTTTTTGAAATAAGGGACTGCCTATGATTGAGAAATTGTTAAGCTATCAGCCTGTTTTTATCAAATCACTCAACTGGACTGCTTACCGTCTTCAACAAAAGCCTGCAACTTCCTCTTCCTGCCTCCTTGGTTGGTATTTTACTTGGCAGTATTTTAGAGGCATGTTATAAACCGTCGCAGAGAGAAGTGAAAAGCAGCTAGTCCGTCAGCCGGACTTAGCTGCATTTTTAAAGACTTGCTTTAGGAACATTATATTTAAAAAAATCTGAATCTTTGGAAGACAAAGAAGAATATTGTTGGTTCTAATCATTAGATGAAAATCGTGGGACAAAACGAACATAAATAGTTATAGTGATATATAAAAATTTCACTATTTATAACATTCTTTTAGCAAAAGTGAAATTGCATAAAATTGTTATGGACTGCGTCATCATTTCAATAATTATGAAAATTAGTGTTCTTTTGTGAAATCAATAATCTTACAAAAGTGTTAACGTATATTGTTGTAATTTAGTTTTCAGGTTAACTGATTAATCAATTAAAATAATTGATTTAACAAGCCGAAAAAAATTCAACATCCATATCAAAAATACAATAGTATTTTAAGCTCCCTTGAAGTGATACTGTTGATGTACTAAATTTCGCTGTAAAAATTGTTCAATTATAATAACCCAGAAAAATGAATGACACATTTCTACAAATCAGCAGAATACCTGTACAATTTTTTAAAATATATACAAGAATGCCTTAAGATGTGATTTCACAGTTAAGGAAGGTCTAATTATTGCTAATTGGGTTCGATAATAGCTGAGGACCTTGCAAAGAAGGTTCTCCTTGACCTATTGGTAAAGCGTTGAAAATTGATGAAAATGTTACAGTACCCATCGACGACAATAATGAAGTGTAGTTTCTTTTATTTAACACAATTAAAATACGTAATAAGGTGTTTTCAAATAGATTCTGGTACCCTCTTATTCTATCTTATTCAGATTGGACTATTGAAATCAAACGCGATGTCACCTCGGCCACCGACCGGTCTCGCTCTGTCTCGTTTATTCAGAGACAGAGTGCCTATCATGTGAACTTTATAACTCCTATTCAATAGTGACTTCACAGTGACTTTACAGAGACTTTACAGTGAATAAAGTGACTTTGAGGTGATTTGAATGATAATGAATTTTTATTTTGTAATATACAGGGTGTCCGATGGTAAATTGCGCTAACTTCGCGGTTTTGAAATTCCAACTTTTAAGGTAGTTTTAATGTAAAAAAAGTTGAATTTTTTGTATGGGAAAATAAATATTCTTCAATGGAAAAATATTTTTGTGTGGGAAAATAAACATTAGAATTTCGAAAAAAAGTTAATTATTTTTTTTTTTACTTCGACCATCATGTAGAATCATCTCCTAAAGTTAGCGCACTTTACCCCCGTACACCTTCTATTTAACTGTGTATATTTTAAAAAATAATAAAATTATTATTTTTCTGTCAAAAATAAAAATACTTGTTTACTTCCATTTTCACTTATATGAAACAAATCAATTTCGATGTTTCACAAATAACGGCTATTTAACAAAAATCATAATACTTTTTTGTTTTTGTTTTGGCTTAAAACTATTTTGACATATATCATAAAATTAGTACCTTCATAGAGCCTTCCCCATCCTGTGACGTAGGCTGTCTTCCCAACGAATCCTTCATCATTAGCTGGCACGCAGACTGGGAGAATGTTGGGCTGGAAAGTTACTGGCTCGTAGAATCTGGAACAAAAATCAGCATTTTATTTCAATATAACCGTCATTTCAAAATTTCAAGGAAAAAACTTACTGATCTAAAATATTGTAATTTTTTTTACAAAATCTCTTAAAATTATTCGTATTCCTGTCAAAATCAGGACTGAAGACCTTTAACGTATAAATTGACAGATTTCCTAGTATACTAAACTGACTCGTTACGAATTCATCCCATGATATTCCACATTGAACAAAAAGGTTAATAAAAAAATAAAACACTCAGTACTAGATAATACTAAACTGACTCGTGACGAATTCATTCCATGATATTCCACTCAGAACGAAAAGGTTCATAAAAAAATATAAAAAATAAAACACTCAATACTAGATAATACTAAACTGACTCGTGACGAATTCATTCCATGATATTCCACTCAGAACGAAAAGGTTTATAAAAAAAAACTTAAAAAATAAAACACCCTGAAGTAGATAAATACTTAACTGACTTGTGACGAATTCATTCCATGATATTCCACTCAGAACGAAAAGGTTCATAAAAAAATATAAAAAATAAAACACTCAGTACTAGATAATACTAAACTGACTCGTGACGAATTCATTCCATGATATTCCACTCAGAACGAAAAGGTTTATAAAAAAAAACTTAAAAAATAAAACACCCTGAACTAGATCAATACTAAACTGACTTGTGACGAATTCATCCCACGATTTTCCACATTGAACGAAAAGATTAATAAAAAAAACATAAAAATAAAACACTCAGAAATGGAAGAACTTATTTGACTTTATACAATTTATGCGGTAATTACGTAAAAAGAAATTGGTTACGATGTGCTAAAAAAACGAGTTAAAGTAAATATTTATTTATGTATATATTTACCTCAGTAGTGCGAGATCGTATTCGAAAGTTCTGGGGTCGAATTGGGGATGAGAGGCAACTATCTGCACCCTCCTCTCCTGGAAGCCATAAGGTTCTTCTTCAGATGCCAGATCATGCTCTCCTAACCTCAATAGTAAGTCTGATGGAGGGACGCTGCAAGAAAAAAAAACATTTATTTAAATACAAAGGTTATAAGTTCATCCCAATTGCCCAGATTTTGACCAGCGTTTTTTCGGGCGTTATAATTAGCCAAAATGTGGCCAAATTAGGTCCAGTGGTTAAAAACACTTTGTATCACATATGATTTAAGATTTTCATGGCCAAAAGAATTATATTAGGGTAGTATGCCGTATTGCGCTACCTCTTTCTTTAGCCAAGGTTTTGGAAAGCATTACATCATCAGGGCAACTTGTACGAAGTGTTTTCAAACAGTAATTTTGAATATTTACCAAATATTAAATCATACGGAATTCTTCCATAATTATCTTTATTCTCTAACGGCTTGCACTAAAAATGAAAGAGACTAAAATTTTCTTGATTTAAAATATTTACACTCAAATAAGTACGAGTAGAAATTGAAAAACGTAATTTATAAATTCATCTGCACAATTATAATATGTATCATAGATAACAGAACCGAAGGGATATAAGGAATGGAAAACCGGCGTATCTGCGATAAATAGATAAAAGGAAAAGAATTCTGAATTCCCCAAAAATAACGGAAATTGGTACCCAAATAAATTAATGTATTTTTGAGCGAGGTTAATATGAATCATCCTTTACTCAAGGATCTTATAATAGTAAAACTACTCTACACACTACGGTAATTGGTTGCAACCTTTGTTACATCTCAAATCATATGTTGGGTTGCTAATTATCTGTAATTATCACACATCTTGAATGGAATAAAAGAGAAAGAAATTTTTTAAAAAAATGCCAAATGTTTCCTATCTAATGTAGAAATTATAGATAAAGGTAGCAACGCTATCATGAAAACGTTACGTATTTATTGTTTACTTGTGGATATACATTTCAGTTAAAGTGTTTTTATTTTGCTTATTGATTCTCAGTAAAACACAACGCAACAATGTATCAAAAATAATTGAAAAGTATTTACAATAAATTAAAAGTAACAATTTATTCTACAAAGTGGAAAATGATTTCTGAACATTACTGTAATCGGCGTGAGAGAAGAATTAAGCATTTATAATATTATAATAAATCACAGACGCCTTAAGATAATATATAAGTGATGGCGGGTGCCATAAATTATCATATATTATTTTTATTTATTTACTGCTAGCCGAGGTACATTTTTAAGATATAAATAATAAATATTTTTAAACACTTTAAAAGCTTACAATAAAGTGCTTGTTTCACTTGCTCATACAATCTCCTTATATATTTTTCTTCGTTCATCACGTACGCCTTACATATAATTAATTGGTTTATGTCTTCCACTGGCCTACCCGACTTTTTCTACCATTCACTTCGTGTAGTATCGTAAAATAATAGTTACTCATAAACACTTCTTCTCGAGGGAAGGCATGGCACCGAGAAAGACATGGCACAGTGAAGTGAAACAATAAAACACTTATAAAAAAAAAGTTTATTAATTCTTAATAATAATATTATTTCCATCTTATGAATGGATCCAATTTTCAGGAACATTACAATTCATAACCTCAAAACTTTAATCCAAACCAATCACAATCCCGAGCAAATATTGACGGTACCATGAACCAGCTCCGCGCAAATTTGAACTCTTGTGTAGCTTGCACATAAAAAAATGAACTCTTGTGTAGTTATCATATAAAAATTTGAACTCTTGTGTAGCTATCACATAAAAATTGGACTCTTGTGTAGCAATCACATAAAAAAATTGAACTCTTGTGTAGTTATCACATAAAAAATTGAAATCTTGTGTAGCTATCACATAAAAAATTGAAATCTTGTGTAGCTATCACATAAAAATTAGACTCTTGTGTAGCTATCACATAAAAATTGGACTCTTGTGTAACAATCACATAAAAAAATTGAACTCTTGTGTAGCTATCACATAAAAAATTTGAACTCTTGTGTAGCAATCACATTAAAGAAATTGAACTCTTGTGTAGTTATCGCATAAAAAAATTGAACTCTTGTGTAGCTATCGCCTAAAAAAACTAGAAAGAAGCTCACACGAAAGCTACAATTAAAATTTCACGGCATATTTTTTAGTATCCATTGAATAGCATAATAATTTTTCCTTCGCATTGAAAATGAAGAAATTATCGTGAATTCACTTGAAACGTATAATAACCATAAATTATTATGCATATTATCTATTACCCGTATTTGCAATAAGAGGAAACTATTGATAAGTTCGTGATAATAGATTTAATTCTATTGTTGTAACACGATAGGAAGAAACGTTACTAGGAAAGGTTTTATTGCTTTGTATTGAAACGATTATAGGTTATATCGGAAATGTACACACTTATTTATATTGCCTAGTACTTACTAGTACGTATATACTCATATACAATGTATTGAATACCCAACCAAACCATTTAAGGCGATGCACTACGTCGTGTTATATTTTAAATTGAGCCGCTATCAATAACAACCCTTACGTAGATGGCGATAAGGTTTAAATTCAGATTTTGAGATTTTGAACATTAAAGCAGTTTTCATAGGCCATATACATTATTTTTTTCTGGGCTTATAAAAAGACTTATCTAAAAAATACGCGATTATTTCAAAGGCCAAGATGTATTCTACTCGGAGTATTTAATTAAAGCATCTGAAACATTTCTAGGCGACCAAATTTTCAAACCAAAAACACATGATTTTGCATTACTATGTATGGCATCGCCTTAATTATTTTTTTCATCAATAGGTTTAGCAAATACCCACTACGAATATGTGATACTATATTTATTTGTGTTCTAAAATGTTCTAAAATATACAGGCCATTAACGAATTGAATTTTTGCTCGATTTTAGTGGCATTTTCGGCAATTTTTATGATGTAATTGTTAGTATTAAAAAAAATTTTGCTTTGTGACGATGTAATGAAAAATAAAATAAAACAACGTAAATAAATTGTTTTTTTGGGCAGAAATTTTAATTGGTTTATTTTATGTTCCATAAAATTTTAAAATAAATGTTTAACAAAATATGTGAATAATTATCATAACCTCAAAAAAAAGTTGCATCTAAAATCATGAAAAATTGATTTAATTAATTGCCTATATTATACAGGGTTTTCCAATAAGAGGTGTTATTTTAAATTGCCTGCTATTTCGGTAGATGTTACTTTTAAAGCTGTCTTTTTTTGACATCTGACAAGTAGAAACTACGTTATTAATACAAATTGAACGATACACGCTTCAAAAACGCATTGAAATTATTAAAATTGACTTGAGTGAATCAAATGTAAATCATCTTGAGTGATGAGGCCCATTTCCACCTCGGTGGCTTCGTCAACAAGCAAAATTGTCGCATCTGGGGCTCGGAAAACCCAAGAGTTATTGTCGAAAAGCCTCTCTATCCTCAAACGTGTGACTGTTTGGTGCGGTTTATGGTCCGGCGGACCTTACTTTTTCTAAAATGAGGCTGGAGCAATATTAATGATTTTTATGGCCGGAATTGAATGGTATTGATCAGGACAACGTTTACTTTCAACAAGATGGCGCTACGTGCCAAACAAGCAACGAAACCATTGATCTGTTACGATTGAATATCAAAATAACACATCTTATTGGAAAACCCTGTAGAATTTGAAACGTAAATAAATAAAGTATTACACATCCATAATAGAATTTTGGTACAGCTTTTGATGAAAAAAATAATTTGTAGTTATGTCGGGTATTTTGGCCTCAAATCCAAATTTAAGTTTTTTTATGATGAAGACCGTGCAGCCGTTCCTCTTAAGAAAATAGCTAGTTTAGTGTTTGTTAGTTAGATATAAAATTTAAATCGTATTTTATTAAAGGTTTCAGTTTGGATCAAAACAAAAGCTTTCCACACAACTTTTTCAAACTTAAAAATAATATATTTGGTAGTAAAATAATTAAAAAGGTGTTTGTTACCTGTCGACGCAATGCGCCGCCGTGACCGCCCAGTTCTCGCTGAGCAGGGCCGCGCCGCACTTGTGCAGATAGGTGCTGGTCCGCCACTGGCGGAGGGACACCTGCCACGGCCAGCGCCCGAAGTTGGCGCGGGAACCGCCCACCACGCGCGCCTCTGGCCACAGCCGTCGCCCGCAAACTGCAGCGAGCAACGCGATCGTCGAATTTAGGGCGAGGAGCATTGTCACATAGGATTTTATAATATGGAGATGAAGGCGGATTTGTGGATGTTTTAGTGTTTTAGGAAGATGGGAGAGAATATGAGGAGGTTTTAGGTAGAATAGCGTATTTTAAAGTAATGTTGTAGGGAGATATGAGAGAAATTAATGTATTTCAGCGAAAAGCTTTGTCGTAGTACAGAGTTTCAACTGAGCAGGCGATATTATATTTGGGTTTTAGGGAGCTGGGAGATAATGAATGACCGTTTTAGGGAGATGGGAGAGACTGTATCACTGTTTTAGGGAGATGAGTGAAAAAGTGATGGAGGTTTTAGGGAGATAGAAGATATATAGTGAATTTTATAGCGTTATCTTTATTATAATATGTTTTAGTGAGAAATAGGAGAGTGTAATGTGGGGGTTTAGGAGAGAGATGACAAAATGTGAGATTTTAGTGAGGTAGATTATTGTTTCTGGGTGATGCTAATAAAGCTATAGCTGATAAGAGATACTAATGTATAAAGTTTTGGGAAGGAGAGGGAAAAATTGTGTAGGTTATGGAGGGGTAGAGGAAGGTGAGGATTTAGAGGGATGCTAGGGTGGCAGTGATATGATTATAGGAATGAAACAAGGTTTGGAGAATTTTAGGGTCGATAAGGACGTCGGTAAAACACATATGAATTTCACTAAAAACACTTTTAACATAAAATTCAAAATAAAGAAGATATGTATTTTAACAATACATTCTCACCAATATACACTGTACAGCAGTTGTTTTAATATCACAGAGCTAGAACAATAGTTAATCATTTAGGATAAAATATTATATAATTAATTTATATGTTCAGTGTCGAATGCACAAAGAGATAAATGAGTATTGCTAAATTATTAAGAATCCGGTTGAAAATGGAATTGCAGGCCCTTAAAGAAAGAATTGATTGTTTTCCTGGCAAACTTTTAATAACATGAAAAATCTAACATTATCGCATTTGTTCAATATATATTATCAAGAAAAATGCTAACGGAACACGTGTTCCGATATTATTATGAATTAACTAAAAAAATATCAGGAAACGTCCTGCAATCCCGTTTTTAACCGGATTATCAATATTTTGAAGAGATTATTAACAAATTAGCAATACTCATAATTTTCCGTGTAGTTGGCGTCATGGGTCTATTTTTCAAAATATACTAGGAAATAATTAAGGCGATGCACTACGTCGTGTAGTATTTTAAATTGAGCCGCTATCAATAACAACCCTTACGTAGATGGCGATAAGGTTTAAATTCCCGCTTAACACCATCCTGCTGTTTTGATTTATGCAAGAAAAAAACATGGCCAAAAAGTGCCTTTTAATTTATTTTGTGGATGTTCAGGCATAAATATTTATTTTTTTATGATAATTTTATAAATAACTTAATTTGCCACATTATTCAATAAAATCATAACCGAAAATGGGTTCGTAAGTAGGAGATTTTAAGCTTTAAAGCAGTTTTCATAGGCCTTTACATTATTTTTTCTGGGCTTATAAAAAGACTTATCTAAAAAATACTTATCTAAAGGCCAAGATGTATTCTACTCTCAGTATTTAATTAAAGCATCTGAAACATTTCTAGGCGACCAAATTTTCAAACCAAAAACACATGATTTTGCATTACTACGTATGGCATCGCCTTAAAATATCTTTCCCATGTGTCTTTTACTGTAGTCTATTAGTACATTAGTACAAACAGAAAAAGCATAAACTCGAGATGTTTTTAATAAAAAATATTTTTCTTTTCTCACTTGCAAAGCGTATGTGGCACACCGAAACATATAAATGAAGGGTATTTTTCTAAAACTGACTTATTTTATTTTTTATCAAATTTGACTGGTGAATACAATATTTACCCAAATATATTTCTAACTACTGATTTTACTGATCTGTGAAAATCTCTCTCAAAAAATCTTATAAATCATTTTCTTTAGTAAAACGGTGAGAATAACCATTTTGCGTGTATTTAGGTATTGACAAACAAAAAAATTGTTGAACTTTGAATTGAGATGACAACGATATGAAGAAAGCAATGATTTTGAATGGTGACTTCTGGCATCAGGAATTTTACACATCATCTCTGTTCGTAGTTTATACATCAAATCAACTATTTTAAATATCATATCAACGTGAATTTTTATCAGTGATAATATATTCCAAAATAATACCAATTCAACCCTTCACGCTAATTTGTTCGCTTTAGCGAACAAACAGGTAATACCCGTAGAGTCTGTTTGTTCGCTCATTTCATGTTCATTCCCTCATATGATGATTTCACCATCTCATATGGTGAAAAATATGATCTAAGCGGTTTTGGAAAGAAAAACACGATGCTACCTACATATTTAAATATAGAAGTTAACCAGAGAATAATTAAAAGTACACTTTTTATGAAACCAAAGGTTCTGACTATGAAAAAGTGAGATGACAAAAATATTGACAATTCACTATAAAAAAATGTTTTTTTGTTATTATTTTAGCTCAATTTTTATAGGAACAAAAACTTATAAAGAGCCATTTTCAAAACTTTTTTATGTTTACACTAAAAATTGAGTATTAAAAGTAACACAATTTGAAAGCGTATTTCTTCACCTTTCTAAAACAGTTTTCAGTTTTTGGATATGTTCTGAAATTATCAATTTATTTGGATTTTATTGCAATGAAAATAGACAGAAATTCCTCCACTGTTTGACGGCGTCGTTAAGAAACATAACAGATTATATGGCAGAGGCCTAATTGGTTAGTAAAACTTATTTCGGGAAAGACAATAGTATACAATTAAAATGTAATTATTTTTACATAAGAATACCAATTAAAAGTGGAGCTTAATGAAGAGTTTACGTAGATTTTAAAACAGACTAGACAGAATTACTGTTAATTGAAAAACATCAAGAAATATCTACATAAGTTAAAGAGTTCAAAGAAATATTGTGGCACTGGTTAATAAAGCTGCT
This sequence comes from Hesperophylax magnus, assembly GCA_026573805.1. Taxonomy (NCBI): domain Eukaryota; kingdom Metazoa; phylum Arthropoda; class Insecta; order Trichoptera; family Limnephilidae; genus Hesperophylax; species Hesperophylax magnus. The sequence goes on along the minus strand of JAIUSX010000184.1, from coordinate 337,644 downwards.
AAAGCAGTATTCTTTAAGAGCTTTTGCCATTGTTTTTTTTTTGTTTCTTACTGGAAAATTACATGGAGTAAAATTTGTATTACTGTTACTAGGAGAAAAATGAGTGATGCTGATATATTGAAAATCTCTTCAAATTATTAGTAATTTTGCTAAAAACGGAACTGTTAGCTGCTTCCTTATAAAGTTTTGGTAAATTCTTTATAATATTGGAACCCGTGTTAATCGATCTGCGTTGGTCTTAATAATAAATCAGGAAGAAATGCAAAAAATATTAGGAATACGTCTTCGGAAATAATGACAAAATATTGGTATTTTACAGTTTTTAGGATACCTATCAATTTATTCGTTAATGGCCCACAATTCCGTTTTAACAGGAACACGAATAATGTGAACATATTTTTAATAAATTAGCAATATTTTTTTAGCAGGATATTACCGGGTAATGCGTCGTATTGCGTTTATGGGATATATTGTAAAAAGTTTATTCCCAATTCAGTCGTTTGAGTAGATGACGATAAGTGCATTTTATTTTAATTTATATTCGAAAGAATAATATCAAACGAGGAAGCGTTTATAAAGTCATTTTCCTTGACGTGTGACAAGATTTGGAAGTTTTGGCTAGAGCGTTGGAGAGTTGGAGGTCAGTTGGAGGTAAAAAAGCGAAACAATTTTTTTGCTTATTGTTTAATCTAAATATAATACATTAATGTATTGAAAAAAGGAGCATAACAGCATAAACCATTTAAAAAAAAATTATTTTATCAACGATATCAAAATAATATTCTTTTTTAAAGCCTTCTAAGATAACAAAATAATAATGATTACATTAATTGTACCTTATTTTATCTTTAAACTGCTATTTTTTTTAAATTTCACTTGCGCTGCAACATTCCCTCATCCCTTTCCTCCCTCATCCCGCCACAACGCCAAAACCTGTCTCTAAAATTACATATTATTATATTCTTGTATAATGCATTATATGGGTATATTACACTTGTTCTACTTCCATTTTATACTTTTTAATACTTGTTACTTAGTTCGGCTTTTAAATTTGTTACTTAGTCTTACTTTTTATATTTTAGTCTACATTCACTAAATACTTAGTTGTATATTAACAAATCAACCATCTGTGGACATTTATAATTGGTCTGTTTCTTTTCCATCCTCCTTTGTTAATTAAATTAATATTAAGACTGTTTATGTTCCGTAAAACAAATTTCATTGGTTGCGTCCACTTGAACAACGCTAGGCAATTAAAAATACTTACGTAGTAATGCAAAATCATGTGTTTTTGGTTTGAAAATTTGGTCGCCTAGAAATGTTTCAGATGCTTTAATTAAATACTGGGAGTAGAATACATCATGGCCTTTGAAATAATCGAGTATTTTTTAGATAATTCTTTTTATAAGCGCAGAAAAAATAATGTAAAGGCCTATGAAAACTGCTTTAAAGTTCAAAATCTCCTACTTACAAACCCATTTTCGGTTATGATTTTATTGTATAATGTGGCAAATTAAGTTATTTATAAAATGATCGAAAAAAAAATTAAATATTTATGCCTGAACATCCACAAAATAAAATAAAAGGCACTTTTTGGCAATGTTTTTTTTCTTGCATAAATCAAAACAGGCGGATGGTGTTAAGCGGGAATTTAAACCTTATCGCCATCTACGTAAGGGTTGTTATTGATAACGGCTCAATTTAAAATATTACACGACGTAGTGCATCGCCTTAAACATTGATAGGAAGACACGTACAATTTATTTAGCTAATTTGGTAGTGCGAACAAGATTCAGCGCATTGTGTTTTGTTCGTGTGGACGGAACTGTTGACCCTTATTTTGGAGAAAAAAAATAAAAAAAAGTGTTAGATTTGTTCTAATTCGTGCTTCTTTAATACCTGTTTTTATTTATTGTGTGTCATTGTATCCAAAAACGAGTACACTAAATTACAAGCTTTATAAAAAGAACAACTGAAGAATTGAAGTAACGGAACAAGTCGGGTTTTTACACAAATCTACTTCAGTTAACTTCACAATGCAACGGAACAGAGGTCAATGCCACTTGTAATAATTATATATATTAATTATATTTATAATTATTGTGTACTCTGAACGTTGAAATAGCAACTAATCAAGTCATTATTATTATACCGCAAAACTTTAACAGATTCATAAAATATCTAATCGATTGCTTCTCGAATTAATGAATAATCGAAAATATTAAGATGTCTACAATTGACGGCTTCCAAGCCAGAAGTCGAGGGTTCGAATCCTGGCGAGCGCAAGTAAATTTTATTTGATTAATATTTTTTATTTTACAATTTACTAATTTTAAATAATATATTTTTGCGGCACGTTCCAGAGTACTTTCAGTGTCGCCCTGGTGTATTCAGAATTGAAACGTTACTTGAAATAGCTTTGGCCGTGTTTGGTGACCAGATCTGAATAGCCAGGTACCTTCCTTTTTCCCCTCCCCACCAACTTCAGCCTCGCAACATACCCCAATTGGGGTTGCCATAGTCTCATTGGCTCCTGTAGGTTGTTTCAGTTTTCTGTCTGGTATATCTAGGTCAATACAAATAAATGCTTCGTTTCCTATTACAAATATTTTAAACATTTAATAAAACTCTCTAGGAATATTATGACAACGTGTCGTAATATTCTTGGTTCCTGTTTTATAAATAATTACGGAGATGACATTAAAAAATCAGTACTAAAAATATATAAAAAAGTGTTAAGTAAATTAGTAACAAAAAAGTTTTTTCGATATTTGTTTTTTTATTTGGTTTTTTTGTTTTTTTTTTTTAATTTTTGTATATTTTGAAGGTTTTACTCATCAATGTAATATATTATTGAAGCAGAAGATAATACTAATAAATCTAAGCGAAACGTGAAACAGAACAAGACACAGAAAAAAAAATAATAAGGTAACGTATAATAAGATGACGTATGATAATTAGGTACCAATGGTCCAGTAGTTACAAATGTTTTCCCGGCAAGACAGAGATCCTGGGACCGTCTTCAATAAAATTTTAATTTACTTTGATGTGGAATATATATTATTGTCATTATTATTAACTAAGCATCACAAATTGTGTTGCTAAGAGGCGCTAGTCTAGCATCTGCCATCTTAATGTATGGAACAATGTAAAAAGTTACAGGTGTTATAACTCTTCTTTAGTATTTGGTACAACTCTAGTAATAGTTATTTAGCTTCAAATTATGAAGTTGATTAGAAAAAGCCAACTATAAGGACGGGTTGTTTCAGAGAATTTTAACAATTTTTCAAATTTCGAAGTAAATTTTCAAGTTCTGTTATTATTTGATTTATGTATAGTAACTGGCCTATAATGATACAAAAACAGAACTTGACTAGGACATTTACAGTACCCGGAAATGAACGTTGAAGTTTCATGAATTGTTCAAATTCTATGAAATATCCCATCCTTAAGAAACACTAAAAAGATCATAAGCCGATGTTTCCGTTTTCAATTTTATACGAAACAAAAAAAAATAACATTTACATGTTATAATGTAACATAATGCAATGATTTTTTTAAGTAACTAAGCTTCAGTGATTTTTTATTCTCCGTGTTATTCTAAATTAAGGCGATGCCATACGTAGTAATGCAAAATCATGTGTTTTTGATTTGAAAATTTGGTCGCATAGAAATGTTTCAGATGATTTAATTAAATACTGCGAGTAGAATACATCTTGGCCTTTGAAATAAAAAGTGATTTTTAGATAAATCTTTTTATAAGCCCAGAAAAAAATAATGTCTAAGGCCTATGAAAACTGCTTTAAAGTTCAAAATCTCCTACTTACGAACCAATTTTCGGTTATAATTTTATTGTATAATGTGGCAAATTAAGTCATTTATAAAATGATTGAAAAAAAATTAAATATTTATGCCTGAACATCCACAAAATAAAATAAAAGGCACTTTTTGGCCATGTTTTTTTCTTGCATAAATCACAACAGGCGGATGGTGTTAAGCGGGAATTTAAACCTTATCGCCATCTACGTAAGGGTTGTTATTGATAGCGGCTCAATTTAAAATATTACACGACGTAGTGCATCGCCTTAATGACTTTTTATACTCCAAGTTATTTTAAATTAAGTTAATTTGACCTATAGTTTTAATGAAAACAGTTTTATGCGATTTCCTAACAAATTACATTCACATTTCACTTGTTCCCTTTTGACAGCACTTCCTCAAATGTTATTTAGAAAAAATAGTGCTCTGAACAAGGTACCTACTGACTACCAGCGTAATATAATAAATTATTGTAATTATTAGTTTGAGTTATTCTTCTAAAGATATGCAAATTTTATGTGCATTCCTCATATTGCACGTGCAAAACAAATAATATAAATATATCAATAAATAAAATAATAATATAGCATTGTTATTGTTATTGCTTCATCAACCAACACGTGTTTTTAAATAAGACAAAGTATTTAATTATTTGACAGTTTTAAAAACAATTATTTACTTTATTGCAGTTAATAAATAAAATTTATTGTGTTTTATTGTCGATTGATGTCAATACTTCATGATTGAAAAGGTATCCATTTACATTGATGTTATTTTTCACGACAATGTAGTCTAAAGTAGAGGTGGTTAATATTTATATTGTTGTTATTTAAAATATGGGGAGTTTCCAATCTGACGTAAGTTGTTTTAAAACTTGATTTACATTTTTATAGGACACTCTCAATGAGGATGATGTTGTTTAATAAAATATTATATTTTTATACACGTGGAGTTATCAATAATCAATACAATTATTAACTTCATGACGTCTTCCTATTATCCTCAAGTCATAATAAGCAAGGCGATGCACTACGTCGTGTAATATTTTAAATTGAGCCGCTATCAATAATAACCCTTACGTAGATGGTGATAAGGTTTAAATTCCCGCTTAACACCATCCGCCTGTTTTGATTTATGCAAGAAAAAAACATGGCCAAAAAGTGCCTTATATTTTATTTTGTAAATTTTCAGGCATAAATATTTAATTTTTTTTATCATTTTATAAATAACTTAATTTGTCACATTGAACAATAAAATTATAACCAAAAATGGGTTCGTAAGTAGGAGATTTTGAACTTTATAGCAGTTTTCATAGGCCTTATACATTATTTTTTTCTGGGCTTATAAAAAGACTTATCTAAAAAATACTCGATTATTTCAAAGGCCAAGATGTATTCTACTCGCAGTATTTAATTAAAGCATCTGAAACATTTTTAGGCGACAAAATGTTCAAACCATAAACACATGATTTTGCATTACTACGTATGGCATCGCCTTGCGAAGATGGTGAAAATATTTAATAAAACACGACTCGTTTGAAATAGAGCAAAAATCTAATGACAAATACTTGAGTTGCATTTAAAGATACACTGTGATTTTTTCATACCTGAGAGTATAACACATTAAATTACAGAGCAAGACGTGTTTTAAATAATTTTCGGAGCTTACTTTGAGATTTTTTCTATCGAGGGAGTTTCTTACAATTATCGTTTCGGAATTACAAATGTATAGATATAACACATATTTTTTTGGAACTTAAAGAGAAATGTGTTATAATTCGGAAGAAATTCGGAATGTAGGAGCTTAAGACAGTTTTAAAAAAAAAAATTAACTTTTTAAAGAAACACAAAATTTCCCGGGTTACGACTAACCTGACAATTTTTGAAAATCTCTTACCACCACCACAGTAATTGGAAAATATTACTTGTGTTGTGATAGAGGTCTTAGCCAGCCGAGGAATCGAACACACTGCGCCTAGTTGGGATCCAAGCGCGATGTCAACTCGGCCACCGACTTATAATTTTAATACGCCCGAAGAAGACATGGCACGATCAAGTGAACCAAATACTTGAGTTGGGCCATTTAAACAGCCTCTAAAAGAGAAGTGTAGAAGTTCATGATACGATGTACGAATTTGAATGAATCAAGGATTACGTGCCACGACAGAATTGTGTAGCAGTCCAACCTCTCTGCCTACATTTTGAGTGGAACTGTTGCATTAAGCCTTTGACAGACCATGCTATATTCTCGTGGCTTGGCCTATGGCAGCATATCGCTTGCCATACATTCCCATTGGTAGTGCATGGCGAGAGATATGCTATAAATTGTAGTTTATACCTAATTAGCAAGCTTCAAGACGTGGAGCCAGGGGGGGGTAAATTGTGACAATATCATATGTAGCCTAACTATATCCATCAATGAAAAACTTTGAAATTCTATGGAAGCTTTCAGAGTTTTTTCAATAAGTAGGCTCCGATGGTAATTGTACTGTCTATATATTCAGATATGCCAATACATAGACAGTACGGTTTTTTAGGGTCAAATTTCTTTATTAAGTAGTATCCGAATGAGAATTGTAATGCCTACATATTGGTATATCCAGAGTTTTTTAGGACCAATTTGTATAGTAAGTAGGCTCCGAATGAGAATTGTACTGCCTATATATTGGCATATTTATCGTTTTTTAGGACCAAATTTCTATAATAAGTAGTCTCCGAATGAGAATTGTAATGGTAATATATATTGGGATATACAGGGTATTTTAGGACCAATTTGTATAATAAGTAGGTTCCGAATGAGAATTTTACTGTCTATATATTGGCATATCTATAGTTTTTAGTACCAATTTCTAAAACAAGTAGTCTCCGAATGAGAATTGTATATATATTGGCATATCAGAGCCCTTGAGGTGATTTATTACGAAAACGGCACTATATAAATTAGCCAAATATTATTATTATTATCTATGTTTTTTTAGAACCAATTTGTATAATAAGTAGGCTCCGAATGAGAATTGAATTGTCTATATATTGGTAAATCTATAGTTTTTAGGACCAATATGAATAATAAGTAGGCTCCGAACGAGAGTTGTACTATCTATATATGTCTGCCAATATATATTGGCAAATCTATGGTTTTTAGGACCAATATGAATAATAAGTAGGCTCCGAATGAGAATTGTACTGTCTCTATATTGGCAAATCTATGGTTTTTTAAGACCAATTTAAATAATAAGTAGGCTCCGAATGAGAATTGTACTGTCTCTATATTGGCAAATCTATGGTTTTTTAAGACCAATTTAAATAATAAGTAGGCTCCGAATGAGAATTGTACTGTCTCTATATTGGCAAATCTATGGTTTTTTAAGACCAATTTAAATAATAAGTAGGCTCCGAATGAGAATTGTACTGTCTCTATATTGGCAAATCTATGGTTTTTTAAGACCAATTTAAATAATCAGTAGGCTCCGAAGGAGAATTGCACTGTCTCTATATTGGCAAATCTATGGTTTTTCAGAACCAATTTGATTCATACAAAAAGAACCGAACATATCGATCTAGTGAGTGGTTTATTTATGAACGGAGCGGAAGCCTATGGCTTGAAAATGCTCCGGAAGAAATTTTTATATTATATTTCTGCAAACGTTAATTGCTTTTATGTTTATAGAATTCATTAATTTTGGTGTAAGACATCGATTTTTTTTCTCTTTTAGCAGGTTTCGCGAATATCTGGAGAGGTCTGTCCCCATCGTCTCCTTATATATTATACTGAAACTAAACCTCACAAACTGTCTTGAATGTACGGCAAATGTGAGATGTTGGAGGTGCTATAACTATTCTTAAAGAGCCTTAGTAAGCGTTCAAAGGTGATTTGAAAAGGAGATATATAAATACGAACATTAGAGGGAGCGCGCTAATATTAAAAAACGATAAAATTTAACGAAAATGGTGAAAATATTTAATAAAACACGACTCGTTTGAAATAGAGCAAAAATCTCACGACAAATGCTTTAGTTGCATTTAAAGATACACTGTGATTTTTCATGCCTATAACATATTAAATAACAGAACAAAACGCGTTTTTAATAATTTTCGGAGCCTACTTTGTGATTTTTTTCTATCGATGTAATTTCATATAATTAACGTTTGGGCTTAACAAATGTATAGATTTTATCTTAAAAATAACAGATATTTTTTTGGAACTTAAAAACTGAAAGAGTTAACGAGAAACTTGTTATAAATCGGTAGAAATTGGGTATATGGGGCTTAAGTATTTGGTATTTTCTAGTGATGGTTATTTACTAAAAAAATACCTATTTAATCCGGTGAGAAAATTTTGGTAAACACTGAACGAAAAACCTAATTCGATTATAGAGAAAAAATGGCACAGTTAATATGTTTGTTGTACTTAATACGGCTTTAAATCGATTAAGAATGCATAATAGATTATACAAATATATATTAGTTATATTATACTTAATCTTTTTCATCTACCGATGTATTACTCACAATAAAATAAAATCAATAAGATATCTATAAGATAGGGCAAAAGTAATGTCATAATGAGAAAATGACGTAATTTTTGTAAATCATGTCAAATTTCGTTGTGCTTTGACATTTATGTTGTAGACAGATAGAGAATTAGTTGACAGTAAGCAATGGAGCGATAGCAATTCTTGAAGAAAGCGGACTTATTGTTACTGCTTATTTGACCAATTTCCGGTATGTTGTTTTAACGCAGCGTGAAGTTCGTCGTCGTTTTCCTTGTCGTCCTGCACCAAGAACAATTAATTATGCGTTCAGCTAAGCATCTTTTGCAAACCTTCAAATAAACTTTCCGTAAATACAGAACCCATTTTTTCATTTCTAACAAAATGGAAGCCAATTCTCATTATGACATTACTTTTACCCAGCCTGCGTGAAAATAACAGACCGGAAATTGGTCAAATAAACAGTAACAATAAACTTTTGCCCCACTTCGTATTCACAAATTTCTGATAAAAATAGAAAACCTGCAGCACAAGTAGTATGCACACACATAAGACGAGGAAAATGAATCATATTAAATGGACATCCATTTAGAAGAAAAAAACAAGGTCAAAAGTCGTTGATGTACGGAGCGACGACGTTCTTTGGCGAAGTACCAAAAGAAAATCAATTAATAAAAGTCATAAAACATAACAATGAATTTAAGTTACGAAATAGTAATACAATTAATTTTTGATAAAACTATACTAACAGACCGAACGATTAGTCATAATAGACCCGATAAAGTTTTACATGACAAAATTTAAAAAAATAACTTATATCATTGATGTCGCTATTCCAAATTCCTGTAATATTCAAAAAATCTGTTAATGAAAAAATAAGAAAATACACAGATTTAGGAAATGAGATTAAAAGAATTTGGCATTCTAAGACTATAAAAATATTACCATTCGTTATTTCGGCTACTGGCATTATACCTAGCTCTCTAATTAAAAATTTAGGCGTATTAGATCTATCAAAAAAATATATATAAAGATGCAAAAGTCGGTCATTTTGAATACATGTAGGATAACGAAAGATTTTTTAAATGTATATATTGAGGGATCAGTAGGCTTTATAGGTCCAATTAGAAGTTCTACCGTTCCGAACACTGATATGAAAATATCTGGAGTCGGTGAATTATTTTCCCATTTAATCTTTGGTGAGTTGACGTGTTGTTCTTGTATTATTATGCTTATATAATGCACTTGCATAATGTGGATTGACTAAATGAACATTTGTGGAAAAGTGTGTGGAAGGGTTTAGTTTTTTTCCTGTGGGGAAGATTTAACCCGAACATAGAGTTGAAAAAAAAGAAACATGTGTTCTAACAAAATAAACATGTAAATGTGTTTAAAAGACAGGGTTTTATTATGCAAAGCACAGAGGATGTCCAATTATTAAATGTAATAATTATTAGCCTGAAATACAAATATAAATGGAAAAAATAAATGTTGGTTCAATTCCCGTCGCGGCATTTATTTTTTCAAGAAGATTTTTTCAATTTATATTTGTGTTTCAGGATGATAATTATTGCTTTTAATAAAAATATATACCTACCTATGTAGTATCTGTACATTTTAAAGGATTATTTTATATAACGGATTTATCTATTTACTATTTGAAAACAGAAAATAAACTAGTAGTTCTGTGTACGGTAGATCTCGCCAGTATTTTGTTTTGTGATAAGTATTATGGTGATTTATTTTTGGGGCACTATGCCGTGTTGCGCTACCTCCTTCTTTAGCCAACGCTACATATATTTGTATTTTACACATCTGCCCTGTTGATGGACACTGTAATGCTGTCCGAAACGTTGGCTAAAGAATGAGCTAACGAAACACGGCATAATACCCCAAAAATAAATCACCATTAGTAGATCTCGCGTCCAAAAAAGTATGTTTCTAATTTTCTCTTATGTAATAAATAAATACCAAAATTTCATCTGAAATCATAAGATTTGCAAGTAGGTACTTAAATAACGACCTACTTAATTATAAAAATATATTTTTTTTATATTTCAAATTTGTCCAAAGAAACTTCACTATCTCAATGACAATTCTTTTTTCAAATTTTCTTTAGGAAGGTAGGTACCTACCGTAATATTAAGAAAATTGGATAAAAAAATTCCAATAATATAACAATATAATAAAGGGGATGGAGCAGCTTTTAGTAAATGGAAATGGAACGTACAAACAAATTTAAATAAAATTCCAAACAGCCGACTTAAACAAAATTTCTCTACATTCAGTCCATAAATAGGTAAACCTACACTTGTAAACAATACAGGAAATGTATGTGCGATAGTTATTTCCCGGAATTTAAATCATCGCCCACTCATTTGGACTCCATAATATTATTAGCTGCACCCTTCCACGTGTTGCTGTGGCTCAGTCTGTGCAGATACAGAAAAAAATAGCGCGTGTTGCTTTTACATCCAACAGATGGCGCTGTTTTATAAAAAAACATGTTTTCAACTGTCACAGGTGACATATGTGTAATATAGGTATATAAAAACGTAACAATTATTTTACAAGCAATAATTATTCGCCTGAAACACTCATCCACATTGAAAAATCTCCTGATAAAAGATACATGACGCCAACGGGACTTGAACCCGTGTCCCTTCGATTTCCGGTCGACAGCTCTGACCACCGAGCTATGGCGGCTTATCTCTTATCCGCGAAATAATTCAATATATACTAGTGTTTCATCAACAATTACTGCTTGTTACATTTATAAAAACGTGTCGAAATTTCAAAGCAATCGGTGAAGAACTTTCGGATATTTAAGATTTTAAACAAACGAACATGTACATTTTTATTTATATAGATCAGTTTTCAATTTTGAGTATTATCAAACATATTTTTGTTTACGCACTTTTTGCAGTCACCGCTTTCACCGCTTCTTGGCTTGAAAGGTATGAAAAGTGTTTAAATGCCTCTTAAAAATGCAATTTAATTTGCATTTTCATACAACTTAATTGTTTTTAAAAAAATGATTTAAGGAGACGCACTATGTAGTTATGCAAAATCATGTGTTTTTGGTTTGAAAATTTGGTCGCCTAGAAATGTTTCAGATGCTTTAATTAAATACTGCGAGGAGAATAAATCTTGGATTTTGAAATAATCGAGTATTTTTTAGATAAGTCTTTTTATAAGCCTAGGAAAAAATAATGGATAAAGCCTATGAAAACTGCTTTAAAGTTCAAAACCTCATACTTACGAACTCATTTCCGTTTATGATTTTATTGTATAATGTGGCAAATTAAGTTATTTATAAAATGATCGAAAATAAATTAAATATTTATGCCTGAACATTTACAAAATAAAATAAAAGGCCCTTTTTGGCCATGTTTTTTTCTTGCATAAATCAAAATAGGCGGATGGTGTTAAGCGGGAACTTAAACCTTATCGCCATCTACGTAAGGGTTATTATTGATAGCGGCTCCATTTAAAATATTACACGACGTAGTGCATTGCCTTAAATGCATGCAGAATACAGTCAAACAATCTAATTTCTAAATACAAAGTATGTATGTACGTACTTACTCGGAGAAAACTTACTGATATGAAATACTGTTAATTTATAAAAAATATGCTCAATTTATTCATTTTCCTGTTAAAAACGGGACTAAGTAAAGCACGAATGTGTTATGAGGAAGTCGGAGCACGTGTTCTTAAAAATAATAATACTGTCGCATTTCATCCATTTTTTTCGTCTACTAACGTCCTTAACCATAAACAAAAATCTGTGTGTGGAAGAGTACAGTCTCTCAAACGATGAATTTTTGCAATATGAAAATAGTGTTACTTTTATGTTTGAAATTTTTAGACCAACCCTTTTAAAATCATGACCGCTCGTGATGGAAAACATGTAAAAAATTCACTGAAAAAATTAACTATGAACTTCGATTAACCTGTCTAAATAAAAATTACTGCCATTTTATGATGCAAAAATACATTTAAATAAATCACAAAACATTCATATTAAAAAAACTTTTGGTAAACAAAATATAATACCTATCTACCCTACAATAAATTATAGCTTAGATCATCGATTGTATCGCAGTTTTACAAGAATTTGAGCACTGGTTTGATTTTTTTACGTGATGCCCTTTCTTTGCAAAGCGTACACTTTGATCCCGATATAACTATCCATTTATATATTTTGATGTAAAAACCGATAATTATTGAGTGCATAGGTGCAATATAAAACATAAAAGATTTTTAGTTATCATAATAGTTTTTTGTTGCTTAATTTGCTTATAATTTATCCCATTAATTGCATGGAAAAACTGCTAGAAACACGATTAATAAAAGCTTCCCCAAAAAAAAGTTACACAATCTAGTTGTTATTGGTAAAACCTGTTAGTTAAACGAATCGGGGTTTTACAACTATATTTATATTTTAACGAATTGCAGAAAAGTTTAGTAACGTAAAGGAGTAATATAACTATATTTATATTTATAACGAACTGCAGAAATGTTTAGTTAAACGTAAAGTAGTAATACATCTCTATTTACATTAATAACGAACTGCAGAAAAGTTCAGTTAAGCGTAAAGGAGTAACACAAATATATTTATAACGAACTGCAGAAAAGTTAAGTTAAAATTAAAGGAATTATACAACTATATTTATAGTGTTAGTTAAACTTAAAGAGTAATAAAACTATATTTATGGTGTTATTTAAACCCATACAACAATATTTATATTTCTAACAAACTACAGAAAAGTTTATTAAATATTTTTAATTTATATTTTACGGTAAACATAATCGACGTTTTCATACTGACAAAGAGAAAGTAAATGTTTTCTTACAGTTATACAGTAATTGACAATTTGCGCAATAAATCTCAAAAATCAAAAATGCATTTCAGTTTCCATGTTTTAAGTTCTAATACACATTCCTTAATTACATCATGTGCAGTATGTGCACATTGAAACTCTGTCGTCTCTCCGCCTCCCCAGTGCAGCAGGTTTAGAAGTTCAATATGAGGCGGTTAGCGAAAATTAATAAGAACATAAAACAAATCAATTATTAAAAAAAACGTGCTGTGTTAGGTCTTCGAATGAATCTCAGGTTTAATGACACTTTACAAGAATTTGATTGCTAGTATGGAATACCACTAACTGGGTATTTTATCAACGTACATAAACTCTTACTCAAAAATCAAAATGTTACTAATTGATTTCAACTCCAAACGAGAAAATTAAAATTGAATTCAACTCTTAAACGAGATGATTTAATTTGCTTATAACTCTAAAACGACTTGGTTTAAAATGGTAAGCTCTAAAATCCTCATTAACCCTTTCATACCTGAGTTAAAACTGGCAGAGGTGGAACATTATATTTGATGCTTGATTGGTAGAGGTATTTGAAAATACGTTTTTTTTTCAATAGTTTAGAAGATATTGCAATTTTCTTCGAAATAACATTAGTTCTTGAAGGGTGTATTTAACATAAAATGACAAATATATAATATTTTATCAAATTAAAAAAAAAAAACACTGAAAAAGACATCACAAAAAAATTTCGGTCGACATTAAAAACAAAAATTAAAAAAATGGCTACCACCTGAACTCGTAGCTAAAATCCAATACAAAAAATAGGGCTCAGAGCCAGTTATACCAGCAATTGGAAACCGAAAACTGCCAAATTTTATTTGATCTAGATAGTGAGAAAAAAAATCTGAAACCTATGTATTTTCAAATATACGCACGGTTTGAAAGGGTTAATCATGTTTGATTCAAATTTAAAACGAGTTGTTCCAATCTGATTTCAATTCTAAAACGTCATGATTCGTTAGAATTCAAGTCAGCTGAATTAATTTTAACCTAGCATTTTACACACGAACATATAAAATACAATAACAATTATTAATACATGAATTTTCAACACAAGAACTTGTCGGTACTTTGAATAATAGTTAAGTCACTGAAGTTAATATATAGTTGGTAAATAAACTCCTGTAGCGGGTTGCCAGTTAATAATTAACTGATTGACTTGAACTGAGTTTGTTAACTGTGGCTGGTGGCACTTTAGCGATGGTCAAGGTATAAGTGAACTAGACTTCCAATGAGATAAAGAGCTTGCTGCGAACTGAAGAAAAATAACAATGGTTCGGACTGATATTGTCAGGAGAGGTAACGTTAACCATTGGTAGTTAGATATATTTATGTCATTTGATTGCTTATCTTTTTAATTATCAATTAGATAAATAATTCCAAGGTACGAATTACCGAACAATATTAGAAAATGTCCCACTAGCATCATTATAAGTGGAAGATGCACTGAGAATAATTAGTATTTCTAATTTATTAAGAATTTCTTAAAAATTTTGGTAATCCGGGTAAAAACGGGATTGAAGGCCGTTTCCTGGGAAATTTTTAGTAAATTCCTAATATATTGGAACACGTGTCAATACACTTGCATTTGATTTTGATTTTATGGATTATTTCGTAATCCTCTAACTAGCTAAAGATTATAACATTACCCTTTCATTTCATGAGTTATGAGTTTCATGAGTTTAACTAAGTAGGTAACTTTGGCTCGTTTGCCATATTAGACATCGTGATGATATATTCGTGTTTCACTAAAAGTTTATTAGGAAACCTATCAAGTCAATCGTCAAGGAACTCCAATCTAGTTTTTAACCGGATTCCCGATAATTTTAAGAAATTCTTAATCAATTAGCAATAATTATTTTTCTCCGTGTGTTGCTTGAGAAAAGATAGAAGACGTAGCTAGCAGATGTATTGAACTCACGACGATGCCTGAGAAAAACCCGACGCATTAGCCAACTCAGCTACAGACCACTAGATGTAGACCGGTTTGCGCAAATTTTATTGATTTATGTGTGTTTTTCACATATTTAAATAATACAGGTATTCCAATAAGAGGTGTTATTTTGAATAGCCCGCTATTTCGGTAGATGTTTCTTTTGAAGGTGTCAATTTTTGACATTTGACAAGTAGAAACTGTCATTAATAAAAATGGAACGATACACGCTTCAACAACGCATTGAAATTATTAAAATTCACTTGAGTGAATCAAATGCAAATCATCTTGAGTGATGAGGCCCATTTTCACCTCGGTGGCTTCTTCAACAAGCAAAATTATCGCATCTGGGGCTCGGAAAACCCAAGAATTATTGTTGAAAAGCCTCTCTATCCTCAACGTCTGACTGTTTGGTGTGGTTTATGGTCCGGCGGAGTCATTGGACCTTACTTTTTCGAAAATGAGGCTAGAGCAATAGATACGGTGAATGGATTGCGCTATTCAGAAATGATTAATGTTTTTTATGGCCGGAATTGGATGGTATTGATCTGGACAACGTTTACTTTCAACGAGACGGCGCTACGTGCCACACAAGCAACGAAACCATTGATCTTTTACGATTGAATATCAAAATAACACCTCTTATTGGAAAACCCTATACAATACGAGACGTGCACCTTTCAGAGAGAATCGTATCGTATCGTACACTCTCAGTATCGCTCTGGCAAAGTCCGCCATTCAGAATTTTAACATTGCAACGCTTTTCTTGAAATGATATTAGTCATATTGTGTGACCAGATCTTAATAGTCAGGTACTTCCCAACCTTCATCTTTCCAACTCCTTCCACTTTCCACTCGCTTTGGTTTTACAAAATACCCCAAATGGGTCTCACTGGATCTGGGCAGTTGGAACTCTTATTGTTTGTTCGGTATTCATTATTATTACTCGTACATTTAATGAATTAAGTAAAACGTTAACAATAATTTTGATTAATTAATATTTCTAAAAAAGTACTTCAGAGTAAGTAAGGATATAAACCCATATTTTTTCTCTCTTCAAGTAGGCCGGCATAGAATCAAAACAACGAAAATAATTAAAATACTAAAAATGGAACAATGAATAGGTTGTCGACTCCTGTTTCAAGTATCCAATGTCATATTTGCTTTTTTTATATCTTGATATTACCCGCGGACTCGTTGTTCGCGAGGAGCGTTCTGTTAGTTTATTGCACGAACTTGTTTATTGCCTATTCGTCGTTCTTTGTGTTTGAAACAATTATTAAATATTTGTTTCACTCTAAAAATTTATTAGAAAACCTTGCTTTAAATCGTGAAACAATAATTATATGCCCTACAATTGAACACTTTTAAGAATTCCAGGAGTAAGATGTTTGAACAGTAGAGGTAGGTACTTTTAGTATGGTGAAAGACCACCCATGAGAATCGAAACGTTGCTTTAAATGACATAAGCCGTATTTGGTGACCAGGTCTGAATAGTCAGGTACTTCCCAACTTCCCTAACCTAATCTCCTCACTACCCACTCCCTCACTTGGCCTCACAAAGTACTTCAATTGTGGGAGCCGTAGGTGACTTGCTTCGGGCAGTTATGACTTTTATGCGGCGTTTACGTTAAAAATTTTTAGATACATTTCTATTCATTCAATTTCTAGTAGATGGTGGTCTCAAATGAAAGCCTCGAAGGTTTATCTACATTATCGATGACTAGGCGACTTTTATTAGCTACCATTGATAAGAAAACAATTGGCAAGTGCCTAAAATAATTAATAAGACTCGGTTTTTAAAAAGAGCTGCCTAATTATTTGATTTTGACATTTAGAAACGACAAACAGCTGACACACCATTGGTAAAATCGTTGCCATTGATGGGCGTTTTTTTTATACTGATTTTAAAGCTATTGAAAAACTAACTATCGATTCTTCTTAGTTGTCAATATGGCTTACCAGGCCCTCTCATATTGCCCAAGTTACAAAACTCGTTTAATATTTTTCTTATTTCTGAACAATACAAAAAAAAACAGAACTGACTTTATCATTTAAAGAATATTTCATATTTCCATGAAAAAAATTGCCCAATATTCAGAAAGAAAAAAAACTCTACTAACTTGTTGAACGCTTCTTACCATTTCCATTATAAATCGAATCAGAGAAACACAATAAGTGATAAATATTATTTTCACCACAAAAATAAAATAAAAATACAAACGCGTGACACCTTTAGAGCGTCCCTCTTGACGACGATGGAAGGTCAACTTCACAATGAGTGGGAGGGAGATACAACACTTGATCGTCAGGGGATCGAACTAAAAGTAGGTACTTAAGTAAGTACCTACTTTTAGCAGCATAATTACTGTCTACAATATGGAAAAATAATCAAACGATTATGTGATATTAAAGATTCGCTCCTAAATGAATTGAATAACACGGGTTCGATTCCCGTTGGCGGCATTTATTTTTACTCGGGAGATATTTTCAATTTGTATTAGTATTTCAGATAACTAAATATTGCTTATCCTATTTAGAGATGTGAATACCTCCACAAGAGTCTCAACTGCTCCCAAATGTTCGAAGCCAGTGGGACTATGGCATCTCCAATTAAAGAACGTTGTGTAGGAGTAGGAAGGAGAAAAGATGGATAAGAGGAAGGTGGGGAAGTACCTGAATATTCAGATCAAGTCATCCAACACGGCAAAACAATTTCGAGGATGTTTAGTTTCTGATTGGTGGTCTTTAACCAGGGCGATACTGATTCACACATAAAATAAAGTCTGTATAGGATAATTTTGCAGACGAAAGTACTCGCAGATAAGTTAACAATATATTATTATGAAGTATGTTTCAGCGAGATGTTTACACGAGGGAAATCAATTTTGGGGCAAATGATTAATCAAAGATTGGGCCAGATTCTCAGAAGGTTTGAGTCTTGTCGAAATTTCATTTGAATTGTGTGAAGTTTATGGAGATTACGAGCATATATTCTATTATTGTGAATTTAGATAGAATGAGTCCACGTGTGCAGTAGGTTGGTCATTGGTGTTGATTGAAATGGGGTTGAGTTCAATCCACGCTTAAGTGAAGGTCACAAAACATGAGGTTTTACAACACAACTTAAGGGGCTGCAGATCGCAAGATCCCACACAGGGGTAATCTTTGGGGATGTTCTCTGAGTGGTAACCTTCTACTATTACAACTATGAATCTAGTATTTAATTTTCTGACCTTAAGTTCTTTAAATATGAGTTCTGTTAGATATAAAAATAATTTATTTATAATTATTTTAATAATTAGTTTATGCGCAATGTATAGCTTTGTTATAGATCTGATTAAATGGCGTCATGAAAATTTAAAATAAATTTAAGATCTTGATTTGAAGGTACTTATTTAATTAATATAAAATAGAAATTTAAGTAATGAAAATCATAGGTGATATTTTTAAAGGTTGGGTACAGAAGTTCATGTTATCGATATTTTGTCATTTTATATCTTAAATCTTCGATTAAGACGAGACAAAGATCATGTCGGAATCACAATGACGTAAGTGAAGAAGCTACGCACAGAAATATGCGACGAGCGGCCCTGGTATATAGGACAGACCTACTGTTAAATTTGCCCTGACAAATCTTTAAAATAATTGTGGAAATCTTAACGACATAAGTGATGAAGTGGTGTTAAAACAATATTCGGCGCGCGGCCTGGCATATTTGAAGGAACTATGGTCGAATTTGCCCTAGCAAATTATCTTTCCGTGGCGTTTGTTTTAATTATTTATGATGAATGTATTACTAAAAAATTCAGATATTTCTGGACGGATAACTCGGGAAGTTACTAATTCATCTAGAAAAATCTCGTGCTTACCGCTAATTTTGTAGTTGAAAAACGATTTACAAAATTTTTGAACCGTTTTACATCAAATATTTTATTACTAAGGTACTGTTTTTGTTAATCATAAATACAAATAACTCACATCCGTAAGGATCGATCTAAATATATATAATTAATTGAAACGTGACACTCGAGCAAACCCCCGTTGCCAGAATCTTGTATCGCCTTAACTAATATTGTATGCAAAACTTCAAAGTATAATAAGCATTTCTCCATTAATGCGGAACTGCAGGCATTTTCTTTTAAAATCCGGAATTTTTTCCACGAGTTCCTCACGACATCTTAATAATTCTGCTTGAATAAAACCAAAACACAAGTCCCCGACAGGTTGGGCAGATAAGAACTAGCCATTGTTCTGCCGTAAAACGTTTGTTTCCGGAAGTTTTGTCAAACTTTTGATTTCCACGTGAGAAATGGACGCGGTAACCTCGCCATTGTTGAAATCTAAACGAGTTTGAACTCTGCCAAAAACAAAGTCTCAGGGATATGAGGACATACGAATATGTATAAAGTTACCAAAGCGTGAAAACTGTGTAAATTACGACAGTCCCGGACCTACACTATTTTGCGCCTGCATGGATTTTCAATAATTGGCTAATTCAATATGTTAACAGTTTACGCCGAGAATACCGATATACTTAATATAAATAAATAAAACAAAATGAAATAGGGTGTGTAAATCTAAAAACAAGGTTATTTTATTTTTATGTTGACGAATAAATTATCTATCACGATTTAAAATGTGCCATTTTCGATTTGCCGCCAAAATGACATTATGCATTTTTATTCGTGAATTCGGCGGGGTTGACGTCACGCCGGACGACGTTGGTGACAGGAGTCTTACCAGACATTGGCGTTTTCTATGTCATACTGATGTTGTTGCCAGTTGGAACCATATCGAAAAGTACGATTTTAGATCGTTTTTGAAATCATAATTATGAAGAGAATGTTTAAATTTCGTATTTTTAGTACGATAATCATAAACAGAAAAATAAAATTTAAATCTTCCACACATTTTTAATGGTATTTATATTTAGTGAAAATACCCCACTATTCAAACATTGTAATTTATTTATTTTTTTTTGCTTTTTAACAAAATATATAAAACTTCCAATAATGGTTTCGTGATAAGCGCAACATCTTCGGGGTAAGATAAACAAGCTTGATAATTAAGATTAACGTGTTTTTACGTGTTCATTAATTCGTTAATTAATTAATTTTATTAAAATACGCCTTTTGCAAGGTATTGCTTTACAATACTAAGACAAATTATTTGTTTGCGCCCGTACATACGCAATATAAATATGAATAAACAGTTTTGTCCGTAAAAAACTAATTTATTTCAAGAAAGGCGTACAAATACAATAATAAATTGAATCGTCGGTACAATATTGTATTTGTATGCATTTCTCAAAAAAATTAAGATTTTAAACGAACAAAACTATCTATGTACGGGCGCAAATATTTTTTCTTAAGAATGTAAAGCTTTACCCTTTAAAAGGTATTTTTTTAATAAAATAAATTAATTAAAGCCATCTATGAATAGAATTTAATGAGCGTCGCGTTTAACTTTAAGTATGTATTTCTTTCAATTATATTACCTTGAAGATTTTTAATCCATATTTTAATGAAACATAAAAAAATAAGTTTAAAATTTTTAAATGATGAGCTGAAAATTCACAAAGAAAACTTCTAAAGGATATAATATGTACGTACTTACTTAATATTGCATCGAATGTCTGTTTATGTTTTGTATTGGTAGATGGCAATAAACATTATGAATATTTCCGCATTCCAGTGCTTATTATTGAAAATTGGTAAACATTTATAAATGCCATAAATATAGTTAGATTAATTACAGCAAATGTATTTACCAACTTACAATACGACAAAAATCAGTTATTTTCGTGAGGATTTGAGAATCAATGTAAATTCTGTGTGTAGGCATATATGTATTTTACGAAAGTAATGTAAGTTACGTCGTACTTTTGCTAGAAAGTGTAATTACCTTTGCAGAAATGAATGTGACCCTTCGTTTCGCGGTCGGTAATAATGTTCCGTGCAATAATATTGCGTGTAATGATGTTCCGTATAATAATGTTCCGTGTAATAATGTTCCCAGTTAATATGTTCCCTGCAAAATTACCCGGTCAAAACGTTCCCAGCCAAAATTTTCCTGTTTAATAATAGTCCCACAGTTGGTGAGTCGACTTCCTTTGCAGAAATCCAAGTAATGAATGTGACCCTTCGTTTCGCGGTCGGTAATAATGTTCCGTGTAATAATGTTCCCTGCAAAAATGTACCCGGTCAAAACGTTCCCAGCCAAAATTTTCCTGTTAAATAATAGTCTCACAGTCGATGAGGTTAAATTAGGTGAGAAATTACTGAGCCTGCTGATTGGCTGCGCCAGTGAAACATAGAATAAAGAAGAAAACGAGAAGTGCCCTGCGTACACATTCGAACCGAAATAAATGTGTCACTGACTTAGTATCTTTCGGTTCTAGACCATTTAGCACGCGGTCTCTCTTACACTTGCCTGAAATTGTATATCACTATACTATTTGAATGTCGTAATCATGGTGAAACACAATTTTGTATGGAAACATAGAAATTGGGCTTATTATATCACGAAACATGCCCGAAAGGCACTTCTTGTGTTATTCTTTATTCTATGCAAATAATGACATTTTATCAGTTTCTAGTTGATTTTTCATGGAATATTATTACTGGGAACATTGTTACCTACGTAGAACCCCTTCGTATACATATATATGTTTACCCTTCGTAAACATGTATTGCCGTTAAATTTAGCGTAATCAATAGGATCGCGTGTTGATTTGTAGATTTAATGAGCTATTTTTTTGTCTCTAATTATCTTAATGAGATCGTTACTGAAGCACTTTGGATAGTTATGTAGATACATTTTTGAGACGGGTATAAGCGAATCAATAGATTTATTTAAAAACCATAATAAATTAATATTGTTCCAGCTCTGTTTTTCGTATGGCCGATTGTGTTCATACTCCACCTAGGTAATTTTTTCCATATGGCTACACTTTTATTTCGCATGTAATTTATTAATTTTCTATATTCATCATCAGATTGTTGAATTAACTCACCGTCCTTATAATCGGACATGTTGAGAGAGTCTATGTTGGCAATTGGTGAACTTGAAGACGTGATGCCCTCTATCGGAGACACTGTAGACTTGTCGGTAGCCCCGCCCGCTTCGCCGCTAGATGTCGTGTTGTTGCCCGGCTCTGAAAGAAAGAAGAAGAAGACGTTAGTAATTATTGGTTACATAAGATTGAAATTATTAATAAAATACATTATTGGCGACAAGAAATAGTATATTAGAAATGATTTTAAAAAAATACACCTACATTATTATTTTAGTTAACCATGGTGACCTGAAGAATTTATAAATGAATGAAGAAAAACCTTTTTGAATTTATTAAACTAATTTACTTAGGTCATCTCAATCACATATTCGAACCAATCTATGCAAGAAAATTTCTCACAAGCTTTGAATTTCAACACATAGATGGCGGAATAATATGGAACTAAAATCTTATTTGTAATTTTACGCTCGTAAATGTAATCATCACTTGTGGATGCACAAGTACAAAGCATTTCCAACAAATTTGACTTCTTTGCATTATCTTTGGTAAAATGCACATCTTAGCAAACATAAAAGGGCAACAAAATAATTTATTAAAATTAGGTACGAGTATTTATAATGTTTCTTATCTCCATTTAGGCATAGTAAAAAGTATAGCAAATTTAGTCACTGAGAGCAATTTTTAAAATACCTATTTTTGTTTTCTTTAAAATTGACTATTAGCCGGCCAAAGAAAGAGCGCAACTAGGTCGAAAAATGAAAATAAATTAATTGTATGCATCTTGATTTTGTATGGTTCATTTTACGGTAAGGTTAAAGAACTGAATTGAATAATTATTAACCCTTTCGGACAATGTACTCACAATTGTGAGGGTAATTTCTATATTTAATTTCGGGTAGTGCAAATGCTTCTATAGATTTTGGACCGTACTCATACGATTGTGAGCATGGCTAGCTACTTGAAAAATATTATTTAGCTTAGTAAATTATATATTATATGACTAGAGAAATGTTCAAAGAGATCTCGAACCAATTGCATAAGATGTGATGTTCACTTTTGTCTATCAAAAGATGTCAACTGTTTATTAAAATTTAAAATAATCAATAATTTTTGTTCAAATTCACCTATGAATATTTTGTTCTACCAATACCTTATTTTGGCAATGTTGATACTCAGTATCCACAGTTGTGAGTATTTATTTTTCCAAAAAAAAATTGATTAATATTTTGCCTTATTCATATTATTTAAATAAAAAAATAACCGTTTATCAACGAATCTCGGGTCTGAAAGGGTTTTAAAAAGAATACGCAATTATAGTTCCTTTATCTCTAAAAATCAATTATTTACGAACGTAGCAAACTACTTGGGGTGACCTATGGCAGGGGTATTGGTTATCCAATAAATGGTTCACGAGGCGGCGGTACCCATACCCGCCTTCCAATGTTAGTTAATATCCATTTGCCTGTATAAAATCCATATGTTTTTCTTTACCTCCCATTACTGTTGTAGCATTTTCCTCTTCAACTGTGGTTGTATCTTCCAAAGTTGTACTTTCTTCTTCTTCATCACTACTAGTTGCATTACCCGCTCCTGTCTTAGTCGTTGTGGAAACTGGCTTCAGAGTTGTTGTCGGTACACCAGAAATGGACAAAATTGTGCTTGATTCGAGTGTTAGATTCCCCGTTGTTGCATTTTCTGTTGCGGCTGGCTTTATTGCTGGTTTTGTGGTGATGTGGACAGTGAAAACTGGCTTTGTGGGTGGTTTTTTGGTAGAAGTTGCCTCAGATTCCGGTTTCCTTGTTGCCGATTCAGTAACTACTGGCTTTTTGGTAGGGGGTTCAGCTGTCACTACTCTTTTTGTTGTCGATTCAGTTGTAGATTGTGTTGTTACTGGCTTTTTGGCTGATTCTGTTTGAGTTGTTTTAACTGTGGTTGATGAAGGTATCGGAGTAGGTGGTTTTGGTCTAGAGTTGTCAAATATTGGCTTCTTTGCTGGAGCAACGATAGCAGGAGGTGATGCTGTTGGTCCTGTGAGGTTTGTTGATGATATGGTCTGCAGAAGAACCCATTCGGCTGGTGGTGTTATAGGAGACCAATCTTCTTCTGAAAAGGACAAAATATTTTTTTAGAAAAAAAAAATATTGGAAGGAAGAGAACATTGAAAAAGTTTGGTTATTTGTACAGTACAGTACAGTATGACCAGTATAGAAAAACATTTATCAAAACTATGTAAAAAAACCTTTGGTTTTGAATAGAATCATAAAAACTCAAAAACAGTAAGCAAAATAATAACAATATTGTGATAACTTACGAAGAATTCGCCAAGAAATGTTTCTCCTCATATTTAAAATAGTAAAACATCATTAAGATTTTAAAATGTAATATATTTTTAATTTGACTTTGCCAACATCTCATATAATATATAATGGTAATCATAACAGAGTCATGAAGAATTCTCGCATGTTGTTAACAAACCTTTTTCAGTAGTGCTGGAAGAAGAGTTTTGAGATAGGGCTGTATCCACGTAGTTACTCCACGTGACCAGACCAATCTTCTGCGTTGTCGCTGATGGAGTCTTGCTTCCTTCGGTAGGCGTCTGCGCAAAGTTATCCTGTAAAACCTCATTAGTTATGGGAGCCTCATTAGTTATAGGGCGAACCGTAGTAGGGCCTGGGGTCGAAACTGATGGCTTTACCGAAACAATACTCGAACCTTGCGAAGGCTTAACCAAAGGCTTCGATGGAATAAGAGGAGCCTTTGAAGTTGAAACTGGCTTAATTGTTGTAGATGAAGCAGGTTTTGCTGTTGAAGAGGGAATTGGTTTTACTGTTGGGGACAAAGCTGGTTTTGCAGTTGTAGCTTTCTCGGAAGCAGAGGGAATAGCAGTTGAAGATGATGTCGGAATTGTAGCACCAGTTGAGGGTTTTTCCGTAACAGTTTCAGTAATATTGACTACAGGTTTTTTGATCAAAGAAGCAACAGTTGTCGTTTTATTTTCAGAAACCTTGACAGGTGCTTGAGTGGTAGCATTTCTTGTCGTATTTTGAATCTGCATTGTAATTACAGGTTTCTTTTTGAAATTTGTAGCTTGACTTGGAGATTGAGTGACTGTGCTTGCCGGCTTATGAACAGAAGTTGCTGGCGAAGCTGGTTTCATCGTGATATAAGTGGGTTTCAATGATGGCTTAGTCTCGATAGAAGGACGATATATTATCGTAGTTGGTCTTTTGGTTGGCTCCACACTTGAAGACGCATTTAGACTAGGCGGAGCTTGTACTATTGGTCTCTTTATTGAAGTTGTCGGTCTTATAGTGGTGGTTCGTCTATTGGACAAAGTGGAGTTTTGTGGTCTCTGTATGAGAGGCCGAATGGTTGTCGTTGTTGATGGATCACTTGGTTTTGGTGTTGGTCTTTCAGGCTTGAATGTTGGCTTTGGTCTTTGGATTGGACGCTGAGATGATGGTACTTGAGTAGTTGATGCAGGAGAGGCTGTTGGTGTCGATTGTGACGTTACTCTATTTATTTGTGGGATGGGTGTTTTAATATTAATGGGTACCGTTGGTTTCTCTGGTCTAGCTGTTGTGGATGGTAGTCTTGTACCGAATGGTAGTTGTGCACCAATGTCTTCTTTTTCTGGAGCGGAAGGCCTTTTGGTAGTAATTGGTCTGTTGCTGCTTGGTTGCTGAGTTGGTCTCCGGGTAGTTTTCTGAGTTTGGCCACCTTGCACTGACTGGAACGTCGAAATCTTATATGTTTGAGTTGTTGTTTCAGGTGTTCTAGGTGTTGTCGACGTAGTTGTGGTTGATGCAACCCTGTGTAAATCAACAGTGATTGCTTTTGCTGTCGTGGTCTCATTTACGATCACAGTCATTGAAGCATGTTTGGTAGTCGAAGATGGCGTCTCAGTAGTGCTGGTGGAAGATACGCGTCTTGTCGGTATATATGTAGACTTTTGTGTTGTAGTAGAAAATGGCGCTGCAGAAGTTTGAACAACAGTTGCGTTACTTGCAGGTTTAATACTCGACTCTTCTGGTTTAGTTACCTTTTCTTCTTCTGGTTTTGTAAATTTTTCTTCTTCTGGTGTCGTAACTTTAACTTCTTCCGGTTTTGTTACTTTTAAATCTACTGGTTTTGTTATTTTTTCTTCTTCCTTAGTAACATTTACCTCAGGTTTGGCCACATACGTTGACGGTAATTTACTTGTATATGTGTTATTGACTACAACGCCAGTTGTGATGGGCTTCTTGGTATGGACATGTGATACAGTTGAGGGATGTGGTCTCCTTGTTCCTTGGGCTGCAGTTGTTGGAAGTTTGCTATGAATTTGAGTAGTGTTTGGTTTCTGGGAAGGTCCTCCATACTTTTGATTAGCTACTGTAGGCTTATTAAATGCAATGCTTGGCTTGTGGCTAACATAACTGGGCTTTAGACTTTGAGGCTTAGGTTTCTGAGTAGTTGTTGTATATTTTACACTAGGTTTCACAGTTGTCGTGGATGGTTTTGGAGTTGATGTAGTAGGTTGAATTTTTACTACAGATTTGGGACTTGTTGGTTTAGGAGCAAAGGTTGACGATGGTAGAGGAGAAAGAGAGTTAAGAATGCTATCTAGTTTGTCATCAGGTTCGATCTCCTCAGGTTTGGGTTTGAGGAACGTCTGCCCAAAGATACTGTTATCTTCTATGTGGTTGGTGGAGATAGGGTCTAGCTGTTCAGGCATCTGACAGCACGACCCAAAGTAGAACCTGGAATGGACAAAATAGGTCATTTAAATGGTGCTAGTACAAATAATCAACTCTTTTTATTAATGTTTTTCAGTTGTGAGTCGAACTGGAATCATCTCATCAGTGTGAACTTACAAATTAAATATATAAGTATTTTCAAAACACGTTGATAATGAAAAATTATGGAAAAATACTTTTTGAATTTGAAAGAGATGTTCATAAAAAAAACTTTAGTGCTGCATTAAGACGAGACAATATCCTAAAATATAGTCGGAATGTTAACGACGTTAGTGAAGAAGCAATGCGTCAACATATGCGACGCGCGGCCCTGGTGTGTTGGACAGGCGGTTGAACTTGCTCTAGCAAATCTCTAAAATAAAGCTAGAATCTTAACCACATAAGTGATGAAGTCGTGTCAAAACAATATTAGGGGCGCTACCCGGCGTAATGGACGGACGTATGGTCGAATTTGCCCCAGCAGGACTAGAAAACTGATCTTTCCGTAGGTTTTATTTAAATTATTTTGGATGAACGTGTTACTAAAAATCACAGTTGTTTCTAGAGGAATCCTTCAGAAAATTACTAATTCATCGTCAAGAAAAATAAAATAGGATGCTTACGGTCTAAATATGAATTCGTCGGAATTAATTAAAATGTAAGCCTTGAGCAAACCCCCTTGTGTCACCTTAACGTAAAAAGGATTGCATTACCTGTCTATGCACGTGCCCAGATGAGTTCCATTGGCCTTGAGACAATCTATGGCGAACATGCAGATACCCTCTTCCTTGGTCCTCCGAGAGATGCAGGGCAGATGTCTGATGTTTCTCGCACTGGGTGATGCTGGAAAAGGGAGGTATATTATTGCATTAATTGAAATTATAAATTTATTCATTAGATACTAAAAAACATAGCTACAGAATAGTGAATCTTTGACTGTCCAACTAGTTAGTTCATATGAAGTAGGTAATGTAACACAAATACATTACAATAAATTCAATCATTGGAGAAATTAAGTTTTAGTAATATTGTGGAAATTGCTTTCATATTTCCAATATAAGAGATAAGTTAGGTAAGCATCGTAATTTTTCATTGTTTATTTGATGTGTAATAATATATGTGTAAGAATTATTATTTTAAATAGTACATATTATTTGAGTTTGTGAAGTGCGTTGAAAATTTTATGTCTAGAGGTCTAGAGAATAAATCTTGATTTATTTAGCGCGGCATTAAATCAGGGGCTCTTAATATGTTTTCATAATTTGTAAACTCGTGGAGGATGTTTTTGAAGAACATAAGGAGCAATAAAAAAACCCAGAAAACTATTCCGTAGCTGCGCTGTTGAAAGCAAGAACGAGTCTATAAATATTTTATTTAAAATTAAAAATAAATACTTTACAGAGTAATAATAATAATTCATGTTTAGATATTACATGATTTTATCCTTATAATATGTGCATAGGGGACAGTGTTATTTATTTTGTTTCTGTTCTGAATGTTAACACTTTTGCACAGATATCTTCATACTTTGATAAACATTATACCACTATAGTGGAACAATTGTGATTTTTCAATGATGGAAGACTTAGCTATTCATATGACATTTCGATGATGGAGGACTTAGCTAGCAGACTCACGAGGCCTGAGTGAGAATTCGACACATTTGTCCACCCAGTCACTAACCGGTTACTGTAATTAAATAAGTAGAATCTCTCGAACTAAAATTAAGAATTATCTTGCTGGATTTTCAGATGACAGTTCGAAGAATGACTCACAATCTCTCTCCAGGATTTGGAAAGATTTAATTTGCTCTTGTTTTGACACACAGTACCGGCAAGTTCCTTGTAATAACAATATAATGTTGGAAAGACTTTCTTGTTGCGTGAATCATTATTGGAAAGTGGTTGGGTTTTTGCATTGCTGAGATCAGATTGAACTCGCTTGTGACTCAGACTGACAAATTTACATAATGGTTAAGAATCGATTATTTAAAAAAAGTCATGTTTTGTTTTGCTTTTTTGATAATTCTTTTTTTCTAATCGTTATTTTCATTCATTCAACAAGTTAAGTTATTTATTTATTTTAATTTAGGGAAAACAACGGTTTATAATCATGTTAATTTATACAATATACATGTGCAGTTGGCTTGACTGAGAGACCAATTTTAGAACTCTTCATAATACCAATACGTTGTATTTAACAAAATGGTATATTTAACAATGAACAGATATTAAATTATATTTAATTATAAACAAAAATCAAGACTACCATACTACGGGCAAGTGTCTAGTATAGTAGGTGAAAAGCACGTGAAAAACAATGTACAGTAATTCATAAATTATATATTATGAATAAAGATTTTTTTTTCGAAAGCATTAAGTAAAAATGGTTAATTTTACCGTTTTTCTATACTCGTAGCAACTAGGTTGCCTTTAAAATCAGCTTTATTTATGCTAAATATGTCGATATCCGAATTGATTATGTTCATTATCAAGTTTACCCACGCCACCGGCATGATCATTGGCAAGTTAGTCCTGCAGGCTGGGAAATAGAACAGTATATGCTGTCGGTGACGGAGATAACCATCAAGAATATAGAAATGAATGCTTTCTATTAAAGCTGCCTTTTCAAACCATCCACGAATCAGTCTGAAGAAATGTGTAGCAATGTATATATATTTTTGGACCCCTAGAAAATTTATTCTTAGCATACAAATAAAGGTATTAGGATAGTAGCCACACTCCTCAGGTAGACGAATCGCAGACAATTGCTATCTTATGCTAGTTGGATTGAAGTAAAACTCTAGTATTAAAGTCAACGTTGATACGATAAAAGTCTATATTATCGACTATATCGATTATTAGTCGAAGTTAGAAACGACAATAGTACATTTGACAGCTGTCTCGGCTAAAATATCATTAGTTCGTTAAGCTCGTTCGCTCCCTCGATAAGCTTGTATACATGTCAAAAAACATCGCGGTAAAAAAAAATTACCATGTACATTGCACATGCTGCTTTTTGATTAACATAAATTAACTTTTACTTGGGTAAACGAAGGGTTAACAGTTAGTTATTCATGACATCGCATATATTCATGATAAATACCATTTATAAACATGAGTAATGGAATCTAAAATAGGCAATAAAATCAATTTTGTTGTATTGAAGTTTAGAATCGACAAACAGCCGATCACCCCACAGGTAAAATGTGACAGTATTGCCAACGTAGGACGATTATTTTACCGATATGGACAATATTATCTGTAAAGTACCTAAGCAGCTTTGAGGCGTGCTTTTTTATGTTAAACCGCACAAGAGTTGGGACTCCCAACCGTCAGGAGCCATTGAGACTATGGCAACCCCAATTGGGGTGTGTTGTGAGGCTGAAGGTGGTAGGGAGCAGAAGGAGATGGGAAAAGGAAGGTGGAAAGTACTTGGCTATTAAGATCTGGTCACCAAACAAGACCAAACCCAATTAAAGCAACGTTTCATTCTGAATGGCGGTCTTATCCCAAGACGATACTGAAAGTATCTTCCATTCTGGAACATACCGCAAATATACTATATGTTATTTTTAATGAGTAAATTCAGAAATAACACTAATAAAATAAAATTTACTTGCGCACGCCGGGATTTGAACCCGGAACCTCTTGCTTGTCGAAAGCCTTACCCACTCGACCACGGAGGCCGTCAAAGGGATATTGATAAACTAAACGTCAACCGCCAGTTTTTCGTATCGATTCTATTTAGTTGTCAATATGGTTACAAAAATGACTTCGGATACTAAATGCTAAGAAAAACCGAAACGTGCAAAGGTTTTAATAAAATGTAAGTGCTCTCTTCAATCCCAGAAAGCAATTAAATCTGTACCGATTGTAAAACATCTTAAAAAGCTTGAGGTGTTTTTAATCCGGTTTTCATCGTGCTTACAGCTGATTCATCTATTTGAAAAACCGATCACAAAAAACGCATAAGTTTGCTTTTCTGGATGGCTCATATGGTCTTATAGAAATCGTTATATCTTCCTTAACGTTATGGTTATAAATGTGAACTAAACGGTATTACAAAGAAAAAACACCAAGGTTTATATAATTATATTTTATAGAAGTTAACTACATAATAATTAAAATGTACACCTCTGTAAAACCAAAGGTTCCAACCGAAATTTGAGATTTGTGTTCTCAGTAATTTTAGTTTAGTAAGTGTTTATACGAAAAAAATCAGGTGAGACATTTTTAAAACCTTTTTATGTTTTATATATATTTAAAAATAATAAAATTGGGAAGCGTATTAGCTTTCGAAAATAGGTTTTAGTTTTCTGATACGTTCAGAAATATCCAATTAATTTCGGTTTTATTGAGAAGCGTAATACACACAATATTTTTAATGAGTAAATTCAGAAATAACACTAATAAAATAAAATTTTCTTGCGCACGCCGGGATTTGAACCCGCAACATCTTGCTTGTCGAAAGCCTTACCCACTCGACCTTAATACTTTTTGAGGGTTTCTTTAAAAATAACTGTCAATATGCCAGAGGCCTGAAGGGTTAAAAGAAATACAAAAATTCACAACTTAAGAATATCCTAACAATATTTGAATACCCCCTACTTTTAATTGAAACCCCCTACTTTTAATAGAAACCCCCTACTTTTAATAGAAACCCCCTACTTTTAATAGAAACCCCTACTTTTAATAGAAACCCCTACTTTTAATAGAAACCCCCTACTTTTAATAGAAACCCCCTACTTTTAATAAAAAATCCCTACTTTGAATACCCACTATTTTTAATAAACCCCCCTACTTTGAATACCCTCTAATTTAATAAAAACCCCCTACTTTGAATATCCTCTACTTTTAATAAAAACCCCCTACTTTTAGTAAAAAACCCCTACTTTTAATAAAACCCCCTAGTTTGAATGCCCCCTACTTTTGTACAAAGTAATTGTGGAAAAATGTTAGTTAAATGATAGCTAGCAATGCCAGAGTGTGATCATTTTATTTTATAATTAAACCGGTTAGCAACCGGAGTATTGAGATCAATCTTCTTCAAAGTTATGTCTTATATAATTGCACAAGCAACATTTATCGTTCATAAAAATAAGGTAACAGAAATAATCCAAATATGACCGGGTTATTCGTAACCCGGTAGTTTTTGTTTCTCTTTTTAAAAAAGGAAAAAGGAGATCAATGAAGATGGTTTGAAAGGAAGATGAGGAAAGAGAGCGCTGATATTAAAAAGCGATTGTAAATAAAAGATTTGTTGAAAGGATAACAAATTATTATAAGAAATAATTAGTCGCCTGAAATATCAATACAAATTTAAAATACCTCCCGAGTAAAAATAAATACCGTCGACGGGAAATTATTTTTACTCCGGAGATATCTTCAATTTGTATGGATATTTCAGGCGAGTAAATATTGCTTACAATTATTTGCTATCTTTTCTGCTGTGCATAAGATACATTAGCTTATTGTAAAAAGTAATAAAAGAATTCTTGTTAGCGACTATTGTGAAAATATTTAATTATATATTGGCGCAAAAATCTGTCGATAAATGTCTAATGTAGCATTTAAATAAACTCTGGTATTTCAAGGTAAGTATGGTACATGTCGATGAAAATTCAGAGCGCGGGGTATTAATCAAATACAAAACATAGTTATCGGTTTTCTTTACAGAGAAAATGTTAACAAAGAACTACTACTGAATTTAAGGCGATGCTATGGCAGTAGTAGTAATGCATAATCATGTGTTTTTGGTTTGAAAATTTGTTCGCCTAGAAATGTTTCAGATGCTTTAATTAAATACTGCAAGTAGAATACATTTTGGCCTTTGAAATAATCGAGTATTTTTTAGATAAGTCTTTTTATAAGCCCAGAAAAAATTAGGTATAAGGCCTATGAAAACTGCTTTAAAGTTCAAAATCTCCTACTTACGAACCCATTTTCGGTTATGATTTTATTTTATAATGTGGAAAATTAAGTTATTTAAAAAATGATAGAAAAAAAATTAAATTAAATTAAATATTTATGCCTGAACATCCACAAAATAAAATAAAAGGCACTTGTTGGCCATATTTTATTCTTGCATAAATCAAAACAGGCGGATGATGTTAAGCGGGAGTTTAAACCTTATTGCCATCTACGTAGGGGTTGTTATTGATAGCGGCTCAATTTAAAATATTACACGACGTAGTGCATCGCCTTAAATAAAATGTCTAAAATTGTGAAAAGAAGAAGACAATCATACGAAACTATTATTTCTTACCATAAAAACCTTATTGACTTCAATATTCATCTAAGCTCACTCTAAATTACATCCAGAGACCAAGCCAAATTTATTTTTGAATGCATCTATCGTTATAAACATGGGCATATTTGTCTTGTATTTCAGAAGCCTAAACGAGAACAATCTACTTTCAAAAGATAACAAGACACGTGCTTAACGCATAACATATTTATGCATTACTGATTAGACATAACTACATGATATTGTAGTTCACCAACACTTGTACAACATAGGAAGTAATAAGAAACAAGTCCAGTTAACACAGACACAATACATGTTATCCACAATCTGGGTCATCAGGGCAAGAAAGGAAACCTTGAGGGCAACCGCAGCCTAAAATGGAATAAGTGGCTCGGAAGGATCGTAAAATATGAATATAGATTTAGGTTTACAGATTGTAATGCAGTTCAATCAGTGGTGAAAGTGCATTCTTCAGATTGATCGACTTTATAAAGTCTTCGAATGATATCTGTGTAATTAATTACAGCACACGATATCTTTATTTATTTATTTATTTATTACACGCCCTAGTGGGCTTTTCTTTAAAAAAAAATACAAGCATTTTGTATCAGAGTAAACACTTAAAAATTAATACAATAAAGAAGAATGTAAACATAATGGCAAAAAATGAATCCTCACGCATATAATTGAATTTAAAAGATTCAACAAAACAAAATAGTAGAAGCAGAGAAGTTATATGCGTACATAGGTCTATTTGTGTCTAGAAGAATAAAAGTGATAGAATATACAACATTTATACTGATTAGTTTTCAAATTAAATATATCACCCAGATCATAATATTTGTTTCCGAGATTGTGAAGTCTTGGAATCGGAGAATTTTGGTAAGCTAGTGTCCTGGTGTTATTGAAGTAAAAAGGTAAGAAATGTCGGCATGATTTTTTGGGAACATGGATATTGATACATTGAAGTAATTCGTGACAGTCAATTTTAAAATGTAGTATTCTTTGTATCAGTATTAAATCTGTGCTTATTCTTCTTTCTGAAAGTTTCAATAGAGACATTTTATCCAAGAGGTAATTGTAATTTATATTTTGTATAGGAATATGCAATTTATAATTTATAAACCTTAGAAACTTCCGTTGAATCTTTTCAATGTTATCTGAATGAATATTGAAAAATGGAGACCATAACGTAGAGTTATACTCAAGTTGGCATCTGACAAGTGTTTTATATAACATAATAAATGTTCCTAAATTATTAAAAACTTTTGCAGCCCTCAAAACAAAGCCAAGGGTCTTTAGGGCCTATTTTCTATCTTCTATATCTTTGTCTTTATAGACTCAAAGCCAAACTTTAAAAAAAATGCCAACTATACAATTAAAAAAATTAAATAAATTAATCGTTCGTTGACAGAATCAGAAACACCGTAAATAAAGAAACAAAGTAAATAAAGAAACATGTCAAATAACATATCTTCTATCTTCTATCTTCTATCTTCTATCTTCTATCTTCCTATCTCCTATCTAAATAAATAAACATTTCAAATAATATTATTTTTATTATTATTTCATGTGTGATTCATACTTGCATACTTATGTTTCTATAAAATAGTATTTTTTAGTTCTTTTATGATATTTTTATTTTTATTTCATGTACGATTCATACTTGCACACTTACTTTTCTATAAAATAGTATTTTTTAGTTCTTTTATGTTATTTTTATTATTATTTCATGTATAACTACCACAACACGGGCATTAGCCTAGTATGGTAGTTAAAAAAATGTCAAAAAATGTAACATGTAAACATTTATTAAATAATAAAAAAAAATATATATATATATTCTTTCTCCTATTTTCTATCTTCTATCATCTATCTTCCATCTTTGATCTTCTATCTTCTATATTTTATCTTCTATTTTCTATCTTATCTTATATATAAATAAAAATGTTCGTTTGATCAGAATCTTAAATCTCCGAAAGTTCTTCACCGATATCACTGAAAATATCAAAGTTTGTTCTTATTAGTGTCAGGAGTGTTTAGAGAGTGGTTCGATTGGTAGAAGAAGTCGGGGACGCCTGAGTAATACTTAAGACAATATTTCTGCACCGGAATGAGACACGTAGTGGAATTAATGTCGATGTAATGCAGTTATTTGACAGTAACATTGTGGTATACAGTAGTGCATGGTGGAGGAAGTCGGATATGCTAGAGAAAGACATTAGCAATAGCTAAGCATTGGGTCAGATAGTCTATAATACAATCATTTAACCACACTTCAATTACTGTTCAAGTATTCTTAACAATTATTTTACAAGCAATAATTATTCGCCTGAAACACTCATCCACATTGAAAAATCTCCTGATAAAAGATACATGACGCCAACGGGACTCGAACCCGTGTCCTTTCGATTTCCGGTCGACAGCTCTGACCACTGAGCTATGGCGGCTTATCTCTTACCCGCGAAATGATTCAATATATACTAGTGTTTCATTCAACAATTACTGCTTGTTACATTTTTCACCTGAAAACGACCAACTTTATTTTATATGAGAAAGGCATTGTAAGTGCTAACTCTCTCACTAGATGGCGTCGAGACAAATTGTCTACATTTTTTTATCAGGAGATTTTTCAATGTGGATGAGTGTTTCAGGCGAATAATTATTGCTTGTAAAATAATTGTTACCCTTTGTGCTATGCATAAAAAATCTTGTCTTAAACGTTAGTTTACCAAAAAAAATAATAATTAAGTATTCTTCAATTGCCATTCAGGTGAAAGGTTTGAAATCAGCGTTTACTGGGCACCTTTTAAATGTTGATGACAAATTTGCATTTTAATTATTGAGAAACAACACTTGGGTCTGAGGAGTCATAATATTTTTTTAAGAGAATGTATCAGTAAACGGCGCTATAGAAAGTTTACCATTTTAATTTTTATTGGTCGCTGGTGTGTAGGGTAATATTAATTACTGCATTTCTCCGAATTTGACAGGTGGGCGCGATTTAGGAGTCGCGTTCTGATTTAGATTCCACGAACCGACCAACGAAGTAACGAACGGAACGGTTCCGTTTTACGAAAGTAACGGAACCAAATTCCTTACCTACTCCTTATTTGTGTTTCGTACGAGAATATACAATACCCACTGTATTGCTGACAGGTCTATTCTGCTACAAAATTATTTTCGATTACCTTGATTTATTATATTAAAATTTTGTTATCTTAGTAGAGTCCTGGTTAAAGATCAAAATTCAGAATCAAAACCATAGTTGAAATGGCTTTTTGTTTGGTCACCAGGTCTAAATAGCCAAGTACTTCCATACCCTTTAGCCTCGCAACATTTCCCAACTGGAGACGCCATAGTCACACTGGCTCCGGTTAGCAGGAAGCAGCTGGGATTCTTGTGAGGTATTCACATAAAATAACTGATTTGTTTTGACGAAGTAATAGAAAATGTCCAGAGAAAGAGAAAGCGGTATCACAGAACAGTCGCTAATATGCTGTTAATTCAGTTTTTAAAAAGAAGAAAATTTTTTCAAAATTAAAAAAAAGTTACCCGCATTAAGAGATATTTTCAAAATTTTTATAAATATTATTAATTATTACTTTAAACATAAATAATATCAAGACAAGAGATCCTGGGTTGGATTCCATGTTGTGACCGTTATATTTTTATTTTTCTGTGTCTTGTTCTATTTCATGTTACGTTTAGATTTTTTAGTATTATCTTCTTCTTCAACGATATAATATTTCAGTTGTCAGTGCTGTGAAATCTGGTTCGATGAACTCAAATTTTCTTTGAATTCAAATCGCGTTTACAAAATTAGAACTGATTATGTGAAGAATTCAGACAAGCGTTAAAGTACCTACCTTTCGATAATGTTTAACCACAAAATTATTTTAATTGTCATTTCCAAAATTGGAATTGATGTGTCAAGACTTCAGACTATCCCGTGATTTTTCATAAGTCAATTATCCATTTATAAAATATATGGTATTTAATTGACATTTACAAGATATTAAATCATCATACTAAATTGCCTGCTTCATTGTGACCAATACAATGTAGTTATTTTGTATAGGAGTAAACAAAATAATGTAATATTTTGGGCATTGAAATGTGTTTGAAACCCTACACAATATAATATATTACATTTATTGATAGATTAACAGAATAAAAGCAATAGGAAAGGTCGGTTTGTTTAACAGATATTCACAATTTGATAAAAGGTGGATTTAAACTGCTTTAGCCATGTTTGGTGACCAAATCAAAACAACCAGGTACTTCTTTCTTCCTCGATCCCTTCGCCTCACAACATTCTCCAATAATGGGGTATTTTCATGGGGTGTTAAAAATGTGTAAAAGTTTATTTTCTGATTATGATTGTCACACTGAAATAATGTAATTTAAACATTTATTAAAAATGATAGATTTCAGAAACGATCTAAAGCCGCAGGTTCCAACTGGCCACAACGTCATTATGAAATAGAATACGCCAATGTCTGGTAAGACGGCTGTCACTAACGTAACGGTGTAACATCAATTAAATTTAAAAAAAAATATGCTTCAACGTAATAACAAAACAAAACTATCATCTCAAACGTAATTTTTGAATTTAAAAAAAAGAAATAATAAAGAAAACAATGAAAATATAAAGCGTTCGGAGAATTGGTCTCCCAGAATTTTAGAACAATTAAATATTATGGTTTTTAGATTCAACGTTTAACACATATTATGGAATTCAGTCGTTACCGTTGAGAAAGTGACCTAAGCACTAAACACAATAAAGCCGAGACACGACACGAGCGCTTTTTACAGTTCTGGTGACTCATTTCTCCGATGGTCGGACGTTTATTTGTTTACTGTTGGAATATGTCGGTCAGACTCACAAGACAAGAAAATAAGTGAAATTTAAGTCAATAGTTTATGGCCTGATGTAATGACCTATGCGCATGACTTCACTAGAACTGATGCGACACAATAGCGATCAAATTCAATTTAATCAAAGATCTAAGCTATTAAGGCGGTGCTATACGTGGTAATTCAAAATCATGTGTTTTTGGTTTGAAAATTTGGTCGCCTAGAAATGATTCAGATGCTTTAATTAAATACTGCGAGTAGCATATATCTTTGCCTTTAAAATGATTGAGTATTTTTTAGATAAGTCTTTTTATAAGCCCAGAAAAAAATAATGTAAAGGCCTATGAAAACTGTTTTAAAGTTCAAAATCTTCTACTTACGAACCCATTTTCGGTTATGATTTTATTGTATAATGTGGAAAATTAAGTTATTTATAAAATTATCGAAAAAAAATTAAATATTTATGCCTGAACATTCACAAAATAAAATAAAAGGCACTTTTTGGCCATGTTTTTTTCTTGCATAGATCAAAACAGGCGGATGGTGTTAAGCGGGAATTTAAACCTTATCGCCATCTACGTAAGCGGCTCAATTTAAAATATTACACGACGTAGTGCATCGCCTTTATTGCACATTTAAAATGGAGCTCAGTTACCCTTACATAAGTACGTTTTTCAACAAACAAACAAATCTAAACGCATTTACGTCAATTCATCCTCAACAGAATCATATTTTTTTTTTGTTTTTATGTAAAACCGCACAGGAGTCCCATCTGCTCCCAACCGTCTAGAGCCAGTGAGACTATGGCATCCCCAATAGGGTATGTTGTAAGGCTGAAGGTAGTGGGAAGGGGACGGTGGGTGGATGAAAAGTAAATACCGCACAAGATCCCCAATTATTGGGGTATGTTTGGAGGCTCAGGGTGATGGGGAAGAGAAAGAAATAGTGATGAGGAAGGTGGGGAAGTACCTAGCAATTCAAATCTGGTAACTAAACATGGCTTAAGCCATCTCAAGCAATGTTTCAATTCTGAATGGTGACCTTAAACCATGGCGGCACAGAGCAATTCAATTTAAATTAAATAAAGAACTTTGTACACAATACTGTTTAATCAAAATAATCGAAAGTTCTTACTTACGATAATTTTAATAATCCTGACAAAAAAACATTGGTTTTGAAACATCGATTATTTTGACTAAATATTGGTGCTGTTTCAAAATTATTTATTTAATTTAAAATAAAATTTTAAAAAATATTAACAAGTAATCACTATAATTAAGAACTGCCAATTTTCTTTGTGTATTTTCGACACAATAAGACAACACCACTTGATGAGCATACCTGTCTGGATTCAGGTAACTAGCTCAACCTCCATGTTGATATATTTCGTCTACTCCTCAAAGGAGACAGTAATGTAAATGGACAATCATTAACCTACTAATGCTTTAATTACATACTGTACCTAATATACCTGCGGTATACCAAGACGTTTCTTTCTTGTAAATATAGGTTATTAGGTCGGGTATCACCTTAAATAGTTTTAGGTAATACCCGACTTTGTCCGGCTTTCAATACTGTTTATCCTTATTGATCACTCCGTGGCTGAGCGATTGAGATTCGGTTGGCTTCGGACCTAAAGATTGTGCGTTTGGAACCGGGCTGCGCAAATATATGTATTTTTTTTTATTTGACCTAATGAGTAAAACCTCGACTTGTAATATTTAACCATTGAAGACAAATTTACTACTATCAAGCAACTAAGAATCTTGCAATCATACATAAACATTGATGACATCATTAACAAAGCCAATAAAATTCTGGGATTTATAATTCGTATAGCAAAACCCTTCCACAACATAAACACTCTATATTCCCTTTACACCTCATATATTCGCCCGCACTTGGAACACTGTACACCGATCTGGACTCCTTTATACCAAGCCCATATCGAAAGAATAGAAAGAATTAAAAAAAAAATTTAAACACATTAACTATAAACTAAACTTACACTTCTCAAATTATACCGAATCCATTAAATTTCATAATTTTAACTCCCTCCAAACACGACGTATAATTTTTGATCAAATCTTATTATTTAAAATCCTAAATAATGGTCTGGACTCACCAGAACTTACCAATTTTATAAATCTTCATATTCCGTCTAGATCAACCCGACAATCTGATTTATTTTATCTACCCTCGTGTAGAACAAACATTCGAAAAAATTCCCCAATTCCTCGTATATGTGCACAATATAATACAAAATTTTACAGCATTGACATTTTTGGTAATAACCTAAAGAAATATCGATATGAAGTAATGCGTACGATCGATTATTAATATGAGAGTATGGAATGTATCGGGAGCATCTCCTATCCTCTTCCTATTTTCCTCTACCTCTCCCCTTCCTTTAACACCAAATTAATTTTAAGATATTAAAACTTCATTTCCAATGAACGTTAACATAAGAATCTTCTGTGGCTTGACTTTAGTTAACTTGTATATTTATATCTATCATTGTATATTATATAAAAGCTGTTTGTTTCTTACAAAATAAATTTCTTTAAAAATGCGAGAAAATGAAGATAATATTATAACTCACAGTCAAAGTAAAAACAGTTAAGAATGACGAAAGTTGATATGGTCAAATTAGCTCAGTAGTCAGAGCACTTCCCTGGCAAGAGATGGGTCCGGGTTCAATTCCTAGATGCGACTGAATCTTTTTCTGTCTTCTCCTATTTACATTTTTCGTTTGAGAGTCGTTACTTTTGTCTTCAATGATTAAATAATTAAATTAAATTTTATTGACCTGTGTTGTATTTCACTAAAAACTCATTTTATTTTATTGGCCTGTGTTGTATTTCACTATAAATTTATTTTATTTTATTGGAATGTGTTGTATTTCACTATAAAATTATTCTATTTTATTGGCATGTGTTGTATTTCACTATAAAATTATTTTATTTTATTGGCATGTGTTGTATTTCACTAAAAAACTATTTTATTCTATTGGAATGGGTTGTATTTCACTATAAAATTATTTATTTAAGTTTTTTTGTGGTAAGTTCTAACAGTAAATTTCGAACCATATTTTCTTCTTTTAAAAGCTTACTACAGAGCGAACAACATTAGAACAGTTAAATTCATTTAGGAAACAGCCTTAGAAGAATTTAATTTAGTTAAAACTTGACACAGCCTTAGAACAGTCAAATGAAGAAAACACAATATTCGAACAGTTAAATTCAGCCACGACGCAGCATTACAAGACTTTCATTTAGTTAATACCTCAGACGCAGCATTAGAAGATTTCCATTTAGTTAATACCTCAGACGCAGTATTAGAAGACTTCCATTTAGTTAATACCTCAGACGCAGCATTAGAAGACTTCCATTTAGTTAATACCTCAGACGCAGCATTAGAAAACTTCCATTTAGTTAATACCTCAGACGCAGTATTAGAAGACTTCCATTTAGTTAATACCTCAGATGCAGCATTAGAAGACTTCCATTTAGTTAATACCTCAGACGCAGCATTAAAAGACTTCCATTTAGTTAATACCTAAGACGCAGCATTAGAAGACTTCCATTTAGTTAATACCTCAGACGCAGCATTAGAAGACTTCCATTTAGTTAATATCTCAGACGCAGCATTAGAAGACTTCCATTTAGTTAATAACTCAGACGCAGCATTAGAAGACTTCCATTTAGTTAATACCTCAGACACAGCATTAGAAGACTTTCATTTAGTTAATGCATAAGAAACCGCATTAGAATACTTTCATTTAGTTAATACGTAAGACACAGGATTAGAAGATTTTCATTCAGTTAATCCTAAGACTCAACATTAAAAGACTTTTATTTAGTTAATACCTAAGATACAGCATTAGAAGATTTTCATTTAGTTAATCCTAAGACACAACATTAGAAGACTTTCATTTA
This sequence comes from Hesperophylax magnus, assembly GCA_026573805.1. Classification (NCBI taxonomy): domain Eukaryota; kingdom Metazoa; phylum Arthropoda; class Insecta; order Trichoptera; family Limnephilidae; genus Hesperophylax; species Hesperophylax magnus. The sequence continues at coordinate 295,731 of JAIUSX010000184.1, read as the reverse complement.
GTTAATATCTAAGACACATCATTAGAAAACTTTCATTTAGTAAATACCTTCACAGCATTAGAAGACTTTCATTTAGTTAATACCTAAGACACAGCATTAAAACAGTTCAATCAAGTTAGAACAGGTTAAATGCAGCTAAAACAAAGCCTTGGGGGAGTTTAATTTAGTTAAGAATTAAGACACAATATAAGAACAGTCTAATTAAATTAAGACACAACATAAGAACAATTTAATTAAGTTAAGAAACAACAAGAAATAACATAACCCACGTTATCAAACAATAAATAGCCCTACCCAACGAATTACAATATCAGTTATGGTCTGTGGTTATACCAAACAGAACTGAATAGAAATAATATAACTTGATTCACGTTAGATAGATATGTTAGACTTGTTATTAGCTCGACCGGTCCGGCCTTGCCCGTAAACTTGTGTGCGCCTTGCTTATACTTGCGCATTATGCAATCCAGAAATGAAGCAATGGGTCAGCAAACCTAGCGGTACATTACTAGTCACTTCCAGCTATCCAGGCCTTCCGTGTCGCCGGCAGAGTAATTACAATACGCTGGTATATAATAATCATAAAATCACAATTAAAATAATTTTAACTGTACATGCATAGTCTATATAAACGGCCTACGTAGACATTATCAAGTTAGGTTAAAACTTAAAACCATTCTGACCACGTAGTGCTATATCTGTCACCAAATGACAAATGAACCGAGTGAACAAAGCAACAGAAGAACAATACTCGTTCATATTCTTTTCTGATGATTGATGTTGATGTTCGTGATGTTTGTCACCAATCAAAATGTCTTCATAGAACTCATTTTCTATAACTTAAAACAACTCGGGCCATGTTTTTATACATGTTACCAAATAAAACGTCTTCATAAAACTCGTTTTATCTCCTTTTCTATAACTTAAAACAACTCGGGCCATGTTTTTATACATGTTACCAAATAAAACGTCTTCATAAAACTCGTTTTATCTCCTTTTCTATAACTTAAAACAACTCGGGCCATGTAGTGCTATTATGAGTTACCATATGACACGTACTCATAAAACTCATTATATCTCATTTTCTTTAACTTAAAACCACTCGGACTATGTAGTCCTATAAATGTTACCAAATAACACGTCTTCATAAAACTCATTATATATCATTTTCTATAACTTAAAACAACTCGGGCCATGTTCCTATATATGTTACCAAATAACACGTCTTCATAAAACTCGTTATCTCTTATTTTCTATAACTTAAAACTATTCGGACCATGTAGTCGTATACATGTTACCAAATAACACGTCTTCATAAAACTCGTTTTATCTCCTTTTCTATAACTTAAAACAACTCGGGCCATGTAGTGCTATTATGAGTTACCATATGACACGTACTCATAAAACTCATTATATCTCATTTTCTTTAACTTAAAACCACTCGGACTATGTAGTCCTATAAATGTTACCAAATAACACGTCTTCATAAAACTCATTATATATCATTTTCTATAACTTAAAACAACTCGGGCCATGTTCCTATATATGTTACCAAATAACACGTCTTCATAAAACTCGTTATCTCTTATTTTCTATAACTTAAAACTATTCGGACCATGTAGTCGTATACATGTTACCAAATAACACGTCTTCATAAAACTCGTTATCTCTTCTTTTCTATAACTTAAAACCACTCGGACCATGTAGTCGAATACATGTTACCAAATAACAAGTCTTCATAAAACTCGTTATATCTCCTATTCTATAACTTAAAACTATTCAGACCATATAGTCGTATACATGTTACCAAATAACACGTCTTCATAAAACTCGTTATATCTCATTTTCTATAACTTAAAACAACTCGGGCCATGTTCCTATATATGTTACCAAATAACACGTCTTCATAAAACTGATTATATCTTATTTTCTATAATTTAAAATCACTCGGACCATGTAGTCGTACCTATACATGTTACCAAATAACACGTCTTCATAAAACTCGATATATCTCCTTTTCTATAACTTAAAACCACTCGGATAATGTAGTCGTATACATGTTACCAAATAACATGTCTTCATAAAAGTATTTATATGTCATTTTCTATAACTTAAAACAACTCGGACCATGTAATGCTATTATCAGTTACCAAATGACACGTGCTCACAAATCTCCCTTTCTATAACTTTGTTTGTTTGTAAGCGTTATGAAACAATACATGATAATTACTTTAATGGCGTCAGCTTGAGATAGTATGCAGAGTGGAATATACTCTCAGTATCACAAAGTTGATTGAAATGGCTTCAGCTGTGTTTATTGTCCAGATCTGTATGAAAGATTAAGGGTAAACTTAAGGTACGTTAAAATCTACGCATTCATAGATTGCGTAATATTTTATTATTTTGGGAAAAACAGTATTTGCAAGTTATGCTTTAATATTAAGATGAATTGTTTAATTATTAATATAAGAGAGTTTTGTCCTTATATAAACTCAATTCTTTCAAGAAAGGCATACAAATACAATATTAGATTGAATCACCGGTACAATATTATGTTTTTGAAAGAATATGAACAAAACTATTTATTTATATTTCGTATGTACAGGCGCAAATAAACAATTATTCAGTTTAATATTTTAAAGGATAACTTGCAAAAGTCTTTTTTTCTTAAAATAATTAAATTAGTGCCATCTATAACCAACGAGTTTATGAATAATTAAATCTCAGGATTAAACACCGACCGAAACGGTTATTGCTTATCCGACAGTTAAATAACCAACGCCCAGCTATCAGAGAGTTAACTTTAACTCCAGTTAAGCCTTCAGGACTATAGATAATAACTACTTGTAAGTTAAGTCACGATTTATACTCACAATCACGACCTTGCGTGGCAACTGGTAACTTGCCGGCAATAATGGCTTTGATCCACGGTTCGGTCCCCATCCGAGTAACAGAATTTAGTGCTATTCAATAGCTACGATTGACAAACATTGACCCGTTACCGTTTCGTATCGAGGTCAAGTTGACTTATTTTGATAAGGACTAGAAAGTATCCAATGATGGGTGAACAGAAAATCCCTAGAAATGTATGAAAACCAACTACAACAATGTAAGAAAACCAACATCTTTCGCTACCTAGGCTTTAGACATACGGAGAGAAATGAGTATGGCTGATTTTATAAAATCCTGTTAAAAACATGATAGCGTTAAAAACGTTTATATATATAAATCTTCCGGATAAAATTATCAAAATGATAGTGACAACCCTATCAAAATACGCTATCTAGAAGAACTAAGCGCACAAACAGACAGACGGGGATAGCAACTTTATTTTATACTATTTAGAGCAGAAGAAAAATGAGTACGGCTTTTTTATCAAGATTCTGTTAAAAATGTGACTGCATGAATATTTCCTTATTGATTATTAGTCATGCAGAATATATCTGAACAAGTGTAGGTGGCCTTGTCAGAATAAATATAATGGACGAGATGCGAAAATATGAATATTATAACAAGTGTTTCTACTTCCTTATAACATATTCGTGCTTTACTGATTTATTAGGAAATCGATCAATACATTCGTTAAAGGTCTGCAGTTCCGTTTTTAACAGAAATACGATCAACAACACCTAGCTACGTCATAAATAAAACAGACATATTTTTTAAATTGAAGAGGACAGGAAAGGGAGGGAGTTCTGGGAAGAAAAAAGTTAAGAGAGATGGGTAAGAATCTGGGGTTCAAAGTGTGTCCAGGAGTGACGTATGTATGAATCCATCCCTCCCACTGCGGTGCAGGGCGATGGGTCGAGAGAGTCCTGCTGGGTAAAAAGGTCTCCCTCAATCAGTCTCTCCCAATCTCGGCTGCCACGCAGTAAGTGGGTAGAGTCATACGCCTCCAAGGCCTAAACAAACCTCACCCCATGAGCCCGGACACCCCTGCGAAGTCACCAAACGTAGTTGTTAATCATAAAATGGTCCCCGGGGCAGCGATATCCATTTTTCCGGACATTGATAAAATCATTAAAACTTTTGGAAACTTATACAAGATCTATTAGAAATACTAATAAAAAAATTAAATTAAGAATTGTGGCCAGTAAATTAGATTCTATAAGTTTTACAGACAAAAATTCAGCAAAAAATAATAAAAAATGTCAAGGCATATTTACTCGAGCGATTTGTTGTATATATGTTAATATCTTTCTCTGGCGCCTCCGACTTCTTCCACCATTCACTACTGTACACCACAATGTTACTGTTATAAAACTACATTACATCGACTTTAATTCGACTTCATATCTCATTAAAGTGCAGAGATATTGCGTATTAAGTATTCCTCAGGCCTCCCTGACTTCTGTTACCAATTAAACATCTCTATACATTCCTGGCACTAATAACAACAAACTTTGACTGCTTTTAGAGATTTGCGAGAACAAACATAAGGCTGACTGAATTTTAATACATTAAGATTAGAATCCAGTTAGTATTTAACTCAACCATTTGGAATATATTTTTTAATAGAATTATCCAATCCAATAGGTTTAGGTTTTATAAGTTTGGCATATTATGTGCATACAAGTGATCGCTTAAAACGTTTTTTCAAACTTGAGCCATAATGTGCCAAAAATCGCTTGAGTGTATATATAGAAAGCAATATTCCTGAAAAAACCCGTTTAGCTCCACTCGGTACAATAAGATCACGAAAACGACCCACAATCCCTACAATGCCATCACGAAACTCATTATTTTATGTGGCCTTTGTTCACATTATTTAAACTTTTTAGCGTGTAAGTAGAAACACTATAAGCTAAAGAATACAATTCGTCTATCGTGAATGTCAAATCAAACCAGTAGTACCGTTATAATGTTTTGGCGTTATGCAAATAAATTGTTCTGTCTCTATCACCTGTTAGAGCCCGTTTTCATCCACAAATCTGTGGTGATTCACGATACACGGAATGTAAACGTTGGCAATAGGTAGAAAATATAGATAGTGTTATTTATTAATGAATGTTCACCATCGGGGCTTTCAACGGCCCTCCATACCAGCGAGCGAATTATTTTAAAAGTATTACAAATCGTAAAAAAGCCGACGTAAAAATTTGTTTGCCTTTCATGAATATGTATTTTTTATTTTATTTAGGAAACATACAGTCATTTATATATATATACAATGTTCCATTGATTCTAGTCGTTGATTCAATATTTGCACCTTTAAAATATATTTATAAATGAAAATGAAATATAAACAAATAACATTATAAGGAATTACAAAATGTTATAAAAACAATTAAATACAGTTTGCGTATGATTATAATAAAAACAATTAAATAAACTAAGATGATAAGATTATTTCACAAAATAAAAAATTATGTTATCAGTGTTAGTAAGCTGTATTCAAGTTCCTGTTGAAAATGTGTACATCTCTAGAGGCATTGTGAGTTTTACAGATACGTCCTATTAAAGAGTTTTGAGCATGTTTGGCTTTACAGTGTGGTGTTCTAGACAAGTCGTTCGATCTGGTGTTGTGTTCAGGGCAACGAAATGCAATCATTTCTACCAGATTTGATATCTTTTATAGATTTCTATGTTTTAAATAGTGATTTATATTTGTAAAATACCTTACTTATTCATCAACTATAATATTCATATTCTACAACTACTTTTCTGTTAAAAATGAGAGGCAAGGCCATTAACAAATGAAGTGATAGGTATCCTAAAGTAAAATCCCAATGTCACGATGTCCAAACACGTGTTCATAAAAGTTCTCACATTTTTGCATTAGTTAACGTAGACGTGTTCCGATATTATTACGAATTTATCAACACTTTATGAGGAAGCGGTTTACAGTCCCGTTTTTATCAGGATAACTAATAATTTTAAGAGATTTTCAATAAATCAGCATTACTCATTTTTCTCCGTGTGTTGGTGGCACTCATGCAAATACGCATTTTTATGATATTGCATGACAGTAAAAAAAAATTACAGCGGTTAATATACTAAATGAATGTCGGCACTGTACAATTAGAATTTGGCTCAGGTTTTGGCGTCGTTGACTTCTGTCTCTCGGAAGGAAGATTCAAATAATAAAAAACACTGTTTACCGGGTTGTCTTTTTGAAAATCTTGCATTGTTTTTTTTTTAAATCTGACTATATTAAACTTTCACAATCATTTAGTAGCTAGTATGAAAGGTTAATTCACGTCAGGTTTTGACAGGATCCACAGTATAAGTCATATCAATAGATGGCTATTGTTGAAATATTATTAACTTCTTTTATATCAATATTAATATACCAAGCTCTCTCATTCAAAATTTCAAATGTCAAAGAATTTATATATACAAATGCAAAAATCACTCATTTTAAATACATGTAGGGTTACGAAAGATTTTTAAAATATTTATATTGAAGGATCGGTAGGATTTATAGGTCCAGTTAGGAGTTCTACCTAGCCGAACCATCTGATAAGAAAATATGTGAAGTCGGTGAATTATTTTCCCATTTGATCTCTGGTGATTTGACGTGTTGTTCTTGTATTGTTTTGTATTTATTATGCTTATAGAATGCAATTAAATAATGTGGATTGACTAGATGATCATTTGTGGAAAAGTGTGTGTAAGGGCTTAGTTTTTCCTGTGGGGAAGATTTAACCCGGACATTTCTGTAATTGTTTAATGACTTTCGTCCGAAAAAATTAATGATTTGACTTCAATTATTTAGACTTGCACCAAAAAAGCAGTTCTATAGTCCGCAATGTACTTAACATTACGAACAATAGAGCATGGTATTTGTGATATACTAGAGAGTAGTTTAAGAGGTTACTCATAAACGGCACATAACTGTTGATAATGCATGGATTGAGTCTATAATAAATCCCATTGGAACCTCTAGGTCGAGGTCCAGAACAATCCAGTCACATTGCTCTTGCCATATTATAACAAAGGCAAAAAGTATTAAGTATCTAGGAGTGGAAATAGACGAAAACCTTAGATGGGACATACACATAAATGGAATCACTAAAAAGCTTACGAGACTTGTATATTTCTTCAAAAACCTAAGAAACATACTACCTAGGAAAGATATCAAAAAAGTATTTAATGCTTTATGTCATTCCCGTCTTGAGTACGGAATTCTAGTATGGGGATCTGCTACAGCAAATAATATTAACCACTTAGATATTGCCCAGAAGAGCATTATAAAAACCATACTAAAATTACCCATCAGAACCCCCTCAAAAGATATTTTTAAGTGTTCTTACATTCTAAATTTAAAACAAATATATGCCAAGAATATTTTAATACATCATTTTAAAAACAGAAAATCTCCTAATGAAACTCGTATACATGATACAAGAGCCTCAAAAAGGGATATACGAGATGTTCCACAATTCAAGACAAGTTTTGGCCAAAGAAACCACATATATCTGGCAACCAAACTTTACAACATCCTTTCTCCAAGTTTGAAAAAGATAGAAAAAGCTTAAGGAAAAAATTAAAACATGGGTGAAAGAAATTAATGCAGACATACTAGAAAATGTATTAAAAACATCATAGAAACTAAATAACAGAAAATCAAAGAAATCTACCAGTCCGCCTCAGCACAGGACTACCTAGTGAGGAGGACTAAGAACAAACAGATGAAATATTATAAATTATCATATATTGTAACTCTCATCAAACCTGTAATTAAATAGACACTAATAAAAAAAAAATAAAAAATCCTACCGCCTTCTAAATAAGCCATTAGAGCTCATTGTATCTATCAAATTAACTTCCAAAGTTTTTACCGACCCGGAGTTTTATTTAAAGAGTTGTTAGACAAATCCGCAGTTACAACAGTATTTATAATTAATTAGTAAATTATTGTAAGAAGTAAGCAAAATTCATTAGGGTCTACGGAAAGGAATGTTGAAAGGGTTGCGTTACGACCAAGAAGGTGAATTTATACTGTCAATAATATTAAAAATGCAACTGAGATCCTTTCCCCCGTTTTTTTTAAAAAAAACGGTTTTAATTTTTTTTATTTTTTAATAAATTATTTCATCCTCTTTCTGGTAATTTTTTAGATAACCAACACCTCTGCCGTAAGTAACCCTAAGTTGTGCTATACGTCTGTTGACGTTTGGTTATCAGGGTTGCTCGTGTTCATAAGGTGAGGTGTGTTCAGGTCTTGGTAGCGGACTGCCCACCAACTGCTTGGAGCAGCTGGTCTCTCTCGACCCATCTCTCCAGAGAGATGAATTCATACGTCCGTCACTCCTGGACCCACCGATCCATATATTCCTACTCGCCCTTATACCCTTTCCCTTCTCAAAACCCTCTCCTTAATTTCACATAGATGAAATAATCCTTTAAAGAAATTATTTTTCTCGTTGTCTCCTGTTTCCACTCGATAGATTGTGGGCATATTATGGCAAGATTGCAAAACGTCTTGAGTGATCACTGGCCATAATTTTCCAAATTTAAATTTAAACCGCATTATTTGGTTTAAGTGTTTCCGTAATAATATTTTGAGAAATTATATTAATTAACACTCCCGCACCGGACGGGGGGAACACACTTACACTAACGAGAGTTTTATGCTATATCTAAGTTGTTTTTTACACCACATACTCTGTAATTTAGGTAATCCTAAAAAAACTATTTGGTCATCGATCTGCATTTAAAAAAATTATATTTTATTTCTAGTTTCTTAGATATTAAATAATTTGTACGAAATTCAGGCAAAATTCCTGTCCCCTGCCCCGCACCTCAGCTTAGTAGCATCGGCTAAAATTCCCCCGTCTCTATCCCCACTCCCCGCTCTTCACCGAGAACGATCCAGCGAGCTGCGAACTGGACCGTAAAAGTTGCATTTTATGGAAAGGGCTAACTCTCGGTCGCGTACACTGCACTACTGGTATTTCCTTTTGCGATGCTAAAATGTTCACTTGCCGGACTAAGATCAGCCTGTCTGGGGTGCATCCAGTAAATTTTTCATGTTTAGAGACAACATTAAAATTATGTCTGTCTCTGTTTCTCACATGGAAAAGAAATCGGTCAGAAAGAGACACATATTTTGTTTACATTTTTAAGTAATTTGAAGGAACTTGAATAAAAACAGAGTACTATATGGTTTAAAAGTCTATCGCAAACGTGTGTTAAATTTAATATTGGGTTTTAGTTGCTTATTTTCTAAATTTTCGTAGTAAATAATTCTCTGCAAAACCGGACTAGTTTCGCCCTGCTATGGGCATCTTCAGACTGGTAAGTAGTTCATTTATACTTATGAAATGGTGTTTATAAATTAATATCTATTTCAGGGTTGTAAAATATTTATTCTGTACTTAAAATATTAGAATTTATGTAATCAGTCGACATGTATTTATTTCAATTTATTACGGCATATTTACCAATGTTTTAAATTATATCAGAAAATTCTATGGTTTTAATTAATTTGTGTGAAAACCGCACAAGAGCCCCAACAGTCCTATCCAGTGGAACTATGGAATCCCAAATTGGGGTATTTTGTGAGGCTGAAGATAGTGGGGTTGGGGAGAGGGAGGATATGGGTAAGACAAAGGTAAACGAGAAATTACGATATACCCATACCTTAATTGATAAAATCCTTGCAAAAAAACAACGACTCATATTTTGTAATAAATTCCTGTATAATAGTATCCCCAACATCGCAGTAAATAAAAACCACGGTTGGCGTAGAATTCTATACATTAATAATTTCTCGTCCTCATGTGTTTTAAAATTTCCAACAGAAATTAAAGCCGCTTTTTATACCAATAATAACCTAGGTAAACTTTTAATTAACTCAAAAGATAAAGAAAATAATTTAAGCCATTCTGGCATCTATAAACTCAAATGTAATGATTGCGAAGCATTTTACATTGGTAAAACTGCAAGAAATGTTCAAACGCGGGTAGTTGAGCACTTGAGATGCTTAAATAACATAGGTTTTTCGGAATTTGCAACACATTTAATAGATAAAGATCACTCATTTGATAAGCCTTCAGGTATAGAAGTATTACATAGAAACGGGATAGGTCTACGCCTCAACAATTTAGAAGCACTCGAGATAAAAAAATCCCTTAAAGTCAATAAAATCAATTTATTAAATAAACAATTAGATTTAACAAACAGCCCCATTTTAAATATATTTCCATTCCCTGCACCTATGTTTACCCCCTCTCTCCTACCTAAGTCTTCCACCCCCACCAAAGTTGATGTTCTCTCTCCCTCTTCCAGCTTAACTATAAGTACCCATACACCTCTGTAATTAATTTAATATGTTTTTATTAGCCCTGATGAAGGTTCGGGTTGAACTGAAACCGGTTGGTTATAAATATATACAATAAAGTGGTATTCAAACAAAGTTATTTTATTTTAATTATTATAAATTTTAATAGATTACTTTGTGATATTTCACAATTTACTGACCAGAATTCATTTCGAATGTTGCTTGAAATGACTTTTACCTTGTTTGGTGACCAGATCTGAATAGCCAGGTATTTCCCCACCTTCTTCTTCCCCATCTCCTTACCCTCCCCACTACCTTTAGCCTAACAACATACCAGTAGCGGCTCGTGACTTTTGGTCTACTATTAATTGAAATATTATCACTCTAGTACACCTAAAAGTTACGAGCCGTCACCCCAACATCCCCCATTTGGGAATGCCATAGTCGCACTGGTTCCAGATGATTAGGAGCAGTTGGGACTGTTGTGGTGTATTTACATAGGAAAATCAAAAACAGGAATATCTGAGGTTACAATAAAAAATAATTTACTCCACGTTTAAGTTTTAAAAATACCTTGTTTTTTCACTATTTTCCAAAAATTCGTTTTATTTCGAACCCCTTGACATATAAACGAACCCATTATTTATGGTAAGGCAAACACTACGATTTAACCCTTAATGTAAATGTGCAATATAAAATCATAAATTAGGAATTATAACCTTCATATACATCTAAACATTCCATAATATTCGAAATAACATCCATACCTGGTTTAGTAGTGGTAGGTTTTTAAAACTTAAATATATATTTATAAATATATCCATCATTTACAGACCACCCTGTGCAACAAACTAGCTACGCTGTAATCGCCAATCGCCAGTCGAGATTCAGAATCGAGGAGTTATGCTCGTTATCGGCCCGCCTTCCCTGTTTTGTATGGAAAAAGGCGCATTATTATCTAAATTCATTAGAATATTAACCACGACTTTATTTATGAAATTATTTAGATAATGACTTCTGAAACACGTTGAATATACTCCCCCCTAATTATTACTAAAACAAATTACGCAAGATTATGCCATTAACATCATTTAATAAGCAAAATAAATTGGGGGACCCTAGTGACCCCCTTTCGGATCTTATGTGATTTTTTTTCTCTCCGGGACGAAAAGGTTAAATCGTATGGCCAAATCGAAAACCGAACACCCATCGATCTAGAGAACAGAATCAAAATGATAGCAATTTAACAGAGATATTTAGGAAGGTATTTTGCAAATCTAACTTTTAAAACACTTATTCAAGAGCGTAAAATTTAGGCATGAGTTTTAAAATATCAAAGGCATGTAACATGTCATGTTATTCGACACAGTTTCCGCAGACAATAGTGTAGCGAGGATGTGGTTAGGTTAGTGTGTCACCTGCGTGGGAGGACTCATGATTCAGCGTCGATATTAATTTAAGATTTTATGAAACGCAGCCGATTTATTATTGTAAGGTGTGTTGATTATGAAACGGGAAAAAATATCTATGTTTATTTCAAAGACCGAGAACCTGTTCTTAACCCATGGTATAAGATATGTAAAGTAACAATGACAACCTTAACTATTTATTAAAGTTATTTTCTTGCTTTATAAAAGAAAAAAAAATAGTACTAATAATAAAAATTATATTTAATGTTACAAAATTGGTAGTACAATAATATTAAAAAATATAGTTGTTCAAACACAGTAATATTTTTTCGTAAAAAAAACTAGCATTTGTCTTAAAACAATAGGGATTTTTGTAAGGCATTTTTAAAAATCAAAACAAGTAATTCGGAGTTTGCGGGTTCAAATCCTGGCAAATATATTTTTTATTGAAGATGATCAAATAATATCAAATCTAAACGAAACATGAAATAGAACAAGACAAAGAAAATAAAAAGATTACGATTGCAAAAAAAAATCGAACTCTCGATGTTTTTTCTTATCGGGACAGCGTCTTAACCACTCGACCATTGGGACAAAAAATATTGTATTTACTGCATTGAAATGCTGTTAGCAGTATTTTATGACCAGATCTGAATAGTAGTAGGTACTTCACCATCTTCATCTTCACCCCATCTCTTTCCCTTCCCCACACTCTTAAACCCGACAACATTCCCCTATTTGGGATGAAATAGTCGTACAGGGAGCAGTTCAGACAGTCGTTTAGAATTTTTATTTTTTTTAATGTGAAACCGCATAAGAGTCCCAACTGCTCCCAACCGTCTGGAGCCAGTGAGACTATGGCATCCCCAATTGGGGTATGTTGTGAGGTTGAAGGTAGTGAGAGGGGGGGTGGAGATGTGGGAGAGAAAGGTGGGAAAGTACCCGGATATTCAGATATGGTCACCAAACACGGTTAAAGCCGTTTCAATTCTGAATAGTGGTCTTAAACCAGGGCGATAATGAAAGTATCTTACACTTTGGAATGTGCCGCAAATATACTAAATGTTATTTTAAATCAATAACTTGTGAAATAACACAAATTAATCAAATAAAATTTGACCACGGAAGCCATCATATTGTTCTTAAAAAACAGTAATGTTGAAAAGTTGAGACATAAAATCCGTATCGTGAATTATATTATGCGAATTTCTTTAAGGCTTCTGATTATATGACTCGATTTAAAAATTAACGAAACTGGTTTAATGTATGAACTCAAAAAATATAAATAATTAAGATCAGGTTTTATTAACCGTTAAATTCACCATTAACGTTTTGATAATAAAATATGCTATAATTTATATTTAATGATGCAGTTCGGCTTCAGAAAACAAAAAAAAAACATTTTACCGTGTTTTTTTTAATTATTTCTAATGAACATGTTACTAAAATTTAAAATGTTTCTGGAGGGATCTCTCGAGAAGTCACTTTAATTCATCGTCTAGAAAAAATAAAACCGCTTATCTAAATATAAATATCCTAAATCCGTAGGGGGTCATTTGAGAATCGTAGGGAAACATTTGAGAATCTAGTAATACGTTCATCTGAAATAATTTAAAATTGAGCGTCTAGCAAATCACCGTTATTATTGTCTTATGTCGCATTAAAAAATATGTTTTGCATTTCTTGGTGATAAATATATATTTTTTAAAATTTTAAACTTTATATCACAACTACTGTTTTGCATTGTTGCTTTAAATGTGGCTAGATGGATAAATCAATGTTTTAGGTCAAAGTTTGTATAAATTATGATTTAAAACGAAGATCCAAAAAGAAACAAATATTCCGTTATCTAATTAACTTATTTATTTCAGAATTTGAAGAAAAACTACGGTGAGTCATGCTTATTGGTAACATGATAGCATGCTAGTTATGAGCAATTGCTACTTAGTATCAAATTGCTGGTATTAAGCATGCTATGTAAGGTGCGAGTGGAAGGAGGGGGGTTCTTAGGTTTGCGTATGAGCATGCCAGTTTCGATTATTGTAGGGAACTGACACTGTTTTGATGTCTTGTTTTTCTTACAAAGCCTCCGTTTTGACTGAGAGCCTGCGTTTAAACAGCACGTGTGTTGAATAATTTGCTTTTAGCATTACCTTAGATAATGTTGGTAGTTCTTATTCAAAGTATGATACAGTTAAATAAGACCGAAGGAAATAGGATCCCATTAGTTCAGGTTAGCCTTGTTAGAGCAGCATCCCCGCAATGCGAAGGTCCTGGGTTCATGAGAGCGAATATTATCCTAATTTTTATTTTTCAAATTTTTGTTGAAAACCCGCTAATATTCTCTTTAATAATTAATCATCACAATTTGAGGTTTCTCACTAAGTTATTAAACATTTACAAATACTAAGAGTGTTAGATATTCGCAGCATCGCTTTGCTGAAAGACCATCATTTATAATTATTGAAACGCTACTCGAAAACGGCTTCAGCCATGTTTATTGACAAGAACTGAATAGCCAGGCAAATTTAATCTAACCTAACCTTACTCTTCCGCAACTCCCTTAACCTTACAACATATTCCTAATGGTGATGCCATGGTTCCGGGCAATTGCTCTTCTGCGGTAATGACATATCCTTAAGTAACGTATTTAACGTCATCGTTTATCTCTACTGATAAATATTTCCATTCTAAATAGAAGCCAGAGCTTTTCATTAAAGATTAGTTATTAGCGGTACTGACATATTCTTAAGGAATGCATTCATTGTAATTATTTATCTCTAATGATGAACGTTTTCATTGTTAATACAAGAAAGAGCTTTAATGAATGGCTTATTTGCTTCCTACAAATTGTTGAAATATCGAAATCAGTGGAAGAAAATATGTCAGAATTCGACTGGAATGATAGCCGTACTACAGATTATGAGATGTAAAAATCTCCAGTAACGATATTCCTACGACATATTATGAGATTTAAAAAAGAAACAATTAGTATCACAAAAAAATACTTACAATGAAACATAGAAGGCTGCCGCCCAGAACTGACTGGAGTGGCACTCACCACTGAACTTTCACACCCATTAGACAGAAACACTGCACTAGTCACGTATAGGAAAGCCATCAAAACACTGACTACCAAACTACTGCAATTACTAGAACCGTTGGTTTTGCTAGCGGACGATTTCAGCCCGAAAAAGTCACTAAATGCACTCATAAAATTACTTGATTTATTCTGCTGCTTCTGATGTTCAGAAGTTAATGATTTTCCTTCTAAGAAAGAACTATGACTATTTTCATTTTGATTGTTTTTTCTATCGCATTGTCTATTCGTTTCCTTGGATTTTTCACTTCTCGTTCTCATGTTCATGTCGTTTCTAACTAAAAAGTGTTCCTCTTCTTCACTCATCAGTCGTTGCTTTTCCATGATGTCTTCTGGCACCCTTATTGAAGGGTAGATTATGTGATTGATTATATTACTGTGTCAATAATACATCTTTATGGTTATGTTTGACTAAGATGTTCTTAGTGCATTGAGACGGACATCACAGGATGAAGATATCTGAAAAAAAAGATGAATAAACATTAAGAAAACTTTTATTATTTCGTATGCAGAGAAGATGTTGTAAATTTGTTGTTGTAGAGGTTTTTATGGAAAGAGATTCGGTTGAAAAATATCTTATTACAGTTAATATGAAGGAACTGGTAAATAGCAATAAAAATATACTAAACGTTTCAATTCCATAAAAAAATGCACTAAAATACTTGTGTGTTAGGTCAAGCGCGAAACCTGCAAATATTCATCAATAAATTATATATTTTTTTACCAAGACTTAAAAAAAACTTACTGTAGAAATAAACATTCCCCTCGCCGCTTACGAGTATTTCAGCCTCAAAATATATCCCAGTAAGGGGTGTTATAGTCATACTATTTCGGGACAGTTGTTTGTACTGTGGTTTAACTCTTGTACGGTATTCAAGTTTAAAAAAAAAAGTTTAATCATTTTTTAATATTCCTTATAAACTGAATACCTACTTCACAAGTCATGTTACATCATGTTACCTGATGTTTTTACGTACTTATGTTTTGGTACCAGCATGATTTCTGTTTTACTAAACTAGATTATAAAACGTACTAATTATTTCCCCAGTACGCTTTCACAGTCTTTCAACGATTACTTTGGTTATTTTGTTGTTAATTTATTGCAGGGTCCAATATAATACACGTACATAAACAGGGAAAAAATGTTTTTGCCAGTTGTCAAGACAACGTAAAACATACACATTACAATCATTTCATGGGTATCTACAGCTTGACAACGATACACAACTAACTTTAAAGAACCCATTGAAAATTTTTTGACAGCCGAATAATGATCTCTCTGAAAATAATAATTTTGGTTGTGATTCAATCTATCTGTCTGTAACTTTAATAATATATCTAGAACTTTTGTTTTGAATTTAAGTATCATTTTCAATATTGGAAGTGTTTGTTTGGAGAATTTAACCATCCCATAAAATACTCACCTAAAATATAACATACGAAAAAAAATATTTGCCACTTTTAAAACTGAAACTATTTTTTCGAGAATTCAGATTATCCGTGATTGTAGTATTTAATTTATTCTGGGCATCACCACGGTGGGAGAATTCGTTTAGAATCAGTGGATGGAGAAAAAAGAGCACGGCTTTTTTTTTCAAGATCATCATTGTGAGAGTATAAATATTTCCCAATAAAAAAATAGTCATTCAGAATATATCTGAGCATGTGTCCACGAAAGTGCCCTTGTCCGAATAAATATAATGGACGAGATGCGAAACTAGTATTATTTATTTTTAGAAAACGAAAATTTGACTAGATTTTTATTAAACCAACAATATTTCATAGCAATAAATTTTCTCCGTATGCTTAAGATGGTAAAAGCCATGTTAAGGAACTAGATCTGAAGAATCAGGCACTTCCCAAACTTTCCCAGCCTTACAATAGCTCCAGTTGGGGTGCTATAATCCCATTCCTCCTGGACAATTATAAAGTATTCCATAATTTATTATAGTTTTGATATTTTAAGAAGAATTTGTTTTTCTTTACAATTTACTGTCAGTGTCTCCCGTATAATACAGATATTTCTATGTACACTGCATCATTTATCACTTTTATGTTAAAGCCTTTTTAGGCGTTTATATAAATAAATAAATAAATATGAAATTCACGTATAAAAAAGTTTATTATCCTCCTTATAAGGAAAACCTGTGCTGAGGGCCAGGTTTTGAATGAAGGGTTTTCAGTGACTGACTATGGTACGATTTCATAGTTTGGGTTAATTTTTTTCTGTAACTTCTATGTCGACGTTTTTTAAAATACTAATCAGTTATTTTTCCAATGAAATCGTACTATCTTGAGTCAAGATTTGATGTACTTAATGTAGTTTTTTTTTGTTTTAATTTGTTTGATCTGGTTGTATGATCATGTGATGTGTTCGATCCTTTGTCAGATTACTGGTGTTGATGTCTTTATGGGGACCTTTAACATGTGCGTTATTCATTTTTTTTAAGAAGTCATCGCGGTTTCAACCTTCTACTTAATAACAACATTTACGATTTGGGAGGCGGGTTTGGGTACCGCTGACCCGAGAACCATTTATTGGATAACCAACACCTCTGCGATACGTCACCCCAAGTGGTTCGCTACATTTGGTGACTAAGCAGAGGTGCCCGGCTTCATCGGGTGAGATGTATTCAGCAGCTGCGTGAAGCTGAGGCCCTTTAGGGAGACCTTTTGACCTCTCAAAACTCATACCATTTACCTTCCCAAAACTTCCTCTCCTTCTTTTCCTTAAAAAAGACCTAACACATAGCATCCCAAAAGATAACATAGGTCCTGAGAAAAATTATTTCCTTCTGAGCCTCTTAAGTGGGGTTAAAAAAATAAAATATAATGATTTGACAATTTATCATATATTATATTTACTAAATAATTACAAAACATTATTTCTGATGCAGATCAGTTATGTACTGTACACGTATAAAATTGCTATGTATAAAAAGTGTGTTATCGATAAAATCAAATAATGTAATTTTATTCGTAACCTGGGTTTATTTGTCAATTATCGAGATGTACGTCGAATATAATATTAAAATTTATTTTCAGCTTTTACTCGGCGACTTTTACAGTTGTTGATAATTTTGAATTGAATGGACACAAGCAAGAAATTTTCCTGTATTCCATCTTTTTTATTACATACCGCTGATATCAATAAGTTATATCACAAAATACAATCTGCGCGGTGGACTGCAGCCTCTCAGGCCGGAGATATGATGCTTCGGGGTCCCGTTAGTTCCCGAGAGCACTGACCTCTGCCGGAGATGCCTACCGCGGTACAGCCAGCCAACTACCTTCCACAGACATGCTACAATGATGCTATGATATATGGAAAACAGTGGAAATACCCAATTATTTGAATAAGTAATGACATTTTCATTTAGTTGAATTTAGTCAATCAAATATTTGAGTCAGGTCATGTCAAGAGTCAGAATAACTGAGACGATGTAGCATAGTGCGCCGCGTTAAGGTAGGGTCGGTAGGAAGTGATTTATTAATACGGATAAGTTCGTCCCACAGCTACTGTGCCAAAAATGATGCATAGGTGGGTTCTTAAAGAGTCGGCGATGTGTGAATGCGGTGAGGTGCAGATCACCGAAAGTAGTTAACTATTCATTCCCCGGCGGAATTAATAAGGTCCACAGGCCATGGACTGGCTCAATAATCTAGATGTTCCCTTTTGACCCCCACCATATGAAAGAAGAAGTCTTGAAGATGCCCGAATTATAAGAAGGAAGAAAAACAAGTATCAAAACGGCCCTACATTTTATTTAGTTTTGGATTCGAGTTTAAATATTCAGTAATTCTCTTGTGTAAACTAGCTAAATCCGTTTCCTATGAAACACTTCGTGGCATTATTATTTCAGAAGTAATTCGCCAGCGTACGAAGATATAACAGGCTCACCTCACTGCAAAGATTTTGATCATGATAAAATATTAAAATAAATACAGGGTTTTCCAATAAGAGGTTGATATCCAATGGTAAAAGATCAATAGTTTCGTTGCTTGTGTGGCACGTAGCGCCGTCTTGTTGAAAGTAAACGTTGTCCAGATCAATATCATCCAATTTCGGCCATAAAAAATCATCTCTCGATAGCGCAATCCATTCACCGTAACTGTTGCTCCAGCCTCATTTTCAAAAAAGTAAGGTCCAATGACTCCGCCGGACCATAAACCGCACCAAACAGTCACACGTTGAGGATAGAGAGACTTTTCAACAATAACCATTGGGTTTTCCGAGCCCCAGATGCGACAATTTTGCTTGTTTATGAAGCCACCGAGGTGGAAATGGGCCTCATCACTCAAGATGATTTGCATTTGATTCACTCAAGTGAATTTTAATAATTTCAATGCGTTGTTGAAGCGTGTATCGTTCCATTTTTATTAATGGCGTAGTTTCAACTAGTCAAATGTCAAAAAATGACAGCTTCAAAAGTAACATCTACTGAAATAGCGGGCTATTCAAAATAACACCTCTTATTGGAAAACCTGTATAATATAGGCAATTAATTAACTCAATTTTTCATGATTTTTGATGCAACTTTGGCAATTATTTTTGAGGTTATGATAATTATTCACATATTTTTTTAAACATATTTTAAAATTTTATGAAACATAAAATAAACCAATTAAAATTTCTGCGCAAAAAAACAATTTAATTACGTTGTTTTATTTTATTTTTCATTACATCGTCACATATTCAAAAGAACACCTTTCCGAACATTTTTCCGCTTTATATGTTTCGATAGTTTTCTAATAGTTATATTGTTTTAATAATAATGAAAACCGTTTCAACACCTAATTGATATTTACAACGTTAATACTGGCTGCTTCAGAATGGGAGATTGCTAACTCTTAAAACTAACCATATTTAAAAAATAGTCATAATGTAAGCTAGTCTCACTGAAAATGTTAGATCAGTTAGGCTTAGTTAGGTTAGACTTTAAACCGCTGGCTAAATGTAGCGAATTACGTTTTTAAAATAAGTCACTGAAAAAAAATCGCCAATGCATGCACTACATATGTTACTTTTTTAGCGTTTGAAAAACGCTTGCGTTTAATCGCGCTGCGTGCTAAGCTTAGCTAGCTGGTACATGGAGGCCTACTAAATTAAATATCAATACACGTAATTATTGAAAGTGATATTATTATTTTGATATTGTATAATAATATATCGAATATGTTTTTGCTGTTATCAAGTTTAATCTGTAGAACTCCATTTTAATTTGTGTTTTTTCTATTATACAGGGTTTTCCAATAAGAGGTGTTATTTTGAATAGCCCGCTATTTCGGTAGATGTTACTTTTGAAGCTATCATATTTCGACATTTGACATGTAGAAACTACGCCATTAATAAAAATGGAACAATACACGCTTCAACAACGCATTGAAATTATTCAAATTCACTTGAGTGAATCAAACGCAAATCATCTTGAGTGATGAGGCCCATTTCCACCTCGGTGGCTTCGTCAACAAGCAAAATTGTCGCATTTGAGGCTCGGAAAACCCAAGAGTTATTTTGAAAAGTGTGACTGTTTGGTGCGGTTTATGGTCCGGCGGAGTCACTGGACCTTTCTTTTTCAAAAATGAGGCAGGAGCAACAGTTACGGTGGATGATTAATGATTTTTCATGGCCGGAATTGGATGGTATTGATTTGAACAACGTTTACTTTCAACAAGATGTCGCTACGTGCCACACAAGCAACGAAACCATTGATCTTTTACGATTGAATATCAAAATAACACCTCTTATTGGAAACCCTATATATTCAATACTCTTATTATTTATTAATTTTACAAAAAAAAGTTGATTATTTAAAAAGTTCTGTCGTGTAATTACAGTTACAGACACAGTTTGAATGCCTTCAGAGGGCGAAACAGCTGTCACGTGTAATAATAATTACACATCAGAACTTGTTTGATATTAAAATGTTTTTTTTGGAAAATTTAATAATAATACTATTGAATATATAAAAGAATCAAAATTTAAAATTAATATATCACAGTTCAATCACACGAGGTTTCCAGAATAACGAACACCACTGTAGGTTCATAGCATCTACCATCGTATAATATAATTAGCGGCCATCGACGAATCGCAGTCGGTTCAAATATTAAGTACAGCGAGGTAGATCGCCCCCTCTCTACATCCCCACAGTCCCCCCATACCTCACCGCCCCTCCCGATGCTTTCCGTCCAGGAACGGGAATGGCAATCATAATTAATAATGCGGAGCGGGGATTTTTGAAGACGATGCAGGCATCCTATAATGATTTCGCAGTTATTTAATTGGTTTGAAGATGGTTAATGTTTTTGATGTTCTTGTGAGAACAGGGTGATCGGGAGGTAGTCGAGTGGATTGAGTTTGAATTTTAAAGTGGGTACCGAAAATTCACCCACCATAAAAAGGTATAAAGCATTTTTTATTCGAAAGAAAAGTAATTCTATTCTTTCACATGTAGCTTTTATCGCATGTAAAATTTTTTGGACATACATAATTACAATAAAATAACTTTTTTTAATACCATTTTATTCTATGTATATTTAAAATATAAAACAAACCGGTTTCGGTACAGCCTGAACCATCGTCAGGGTTATATAAAAAATAAATTAATAACAAAGTTACAGTGTAGGTATATATATGTAATATTGAAGAGGAAGAGAGAATATCAACTTTGGTGGGGTTTGCAAGAAGGAGGTTGCGAAGATAGAGGGGTAAAAGTAGGTGAGGGGGAGGGGAATATGTTTAAATAGAACTATTTGAAGTCTAATTGTTTATTTAGGATAATGATAAATAAATGAAGAGGAAATAAAAACAGAAAATGTGCTATGCAACGACCTTGTAAATATAGTCACTGATAAAATGTTCAATTAGTACAACTTTATACTTCAATAAAGGCATATTAAAAACATCAGCTAACATAGTATAAGAGTTACCAATGGTGTGTAATCTATTTATAACAGAATTGTAGATTGAAAATTATCCAAAGAAGTAAAGCTAACAGTCCACATTGTGGAGTGCTGGTACCTATCCTGATTTTTAATAATAATTTTACTAATTTATTTATACGCCTAAAGAGGCTTTTGCATAAAAGTGATATTTAAAGCAGTGTACTTAGAAGAATATCTGTATTAAATAGGAAATATTAACAGTTTGTAGATGTAATCCATCTTCTAAGTAGATACAAACTAGATCAATGAATACACAAATATAAAACTGTGATAACAAGTATAATGAGAATTAAAACACAACAGTAACATAAAATAAAATATGAACTATAACAATATTACATGTAAGACAAAATACGCTACTATAATTTGTAAGATTCAACAAAGTGCTGGTATATATTACGCTTAAATCTATAAATAGTGTCATTAAATACATCAATAGTTTCCGCTGACTTATTGCCTAGATCAGAGGTTCCCAAACTTATTTGCACCGAACACTACTTGCCAATTTTTTTTCCGTAGACCCCCTGCCTGCCGAATATTTAAATTTCCTAAAACTATTACCGTCCCATGTGATAATCATTTATTTTTTTCGTAAAATGATTCCCTTACCTTGCCTGTCCAACAACCGGGTGGCGGTATGGTTCCTCTGTCTTTACACTGTGCAGACAGGGGCGCTTTTGTGAGGTATTACACCAAATGAAAACGAAGCAGGATAAGCAACGGGAATTTCTTTCTCCCTAGAGAACTGCCCCTTAAGTTCTTTGTCAGTGCTTATTCCAGTCAGTTCTTCTTGTCATATGATATCAGATTCTTCAACGTTCCATTTCCATAGTCAAAACGTCCTCAAACTTAGTTTTGAAGTCTGTGTGAAGTGCATTTAAATGTTGAACGTCATTATTACCCTGGAAGTTTTTCAAAAACAAGTTGGGGAACTAGGAAAATTCGCGGCTTCCAATGTGTAATGTTTTGCTTGAATATATTAATTTTGACGAGAAAAGGAACGTAGACTCTATTTATATACCTCAATTAATAACTTAATAAAAACTATATAAAAATACAAATATCAAAAAAATTAATTTCGCAGTCTATTATATTTGTGTTAGATCTATTGTGTCATTTACGGAACTTCTAAAAGTTGACTTGAGGTAAACGGGGGTCCGCTCGTATGTACCCCCATTTGAATCTCGTGGACCCCCAAATTTTTTTCTCGCTGACATAGACCCCCAGCAAGCCGATATCGACCCCCGGGGGTCCATATAGACCACTTTGGGAACGTCTGGCCTAGATCATGCGTCCTATTGGTTAGCGAGTGTGTCTGATAGTTGGTTGTGTATGTATTAAAGAAGAATGTAACATTTTGTCTTGTGTTTCTAGTCGGTTAACATTAACTGGTTGATAATATTAGGTACATACGTTTAATAACTTAGCTTACAACCCAATAACCAATGTTCACTTAATGCAATATATTTTAAAAAATATGCAGGAATTATAAAAGAAAATAGAAACATACATCAACAATATAAATATTGTGTATGGCAGCGAGGCATGGAAGAGAATGGACGAAAGTAGACTGAAAGCTGTAGAAATGAGATCCCTGAGGCGTGTGTGTGGTAAAACCATGTATAATTATGTGAGAAATGTGGAGATCGTAGATTATAATGAGTGAGATTAAGAAATGAACGCTTTGGTGGATTGGACATGTAGAGCAAATTAACGAAGAAAGCAGCGTAAAAAGACTGCACGACGCGAATGTGAGTTATAGAAGAATTCGGGGACGCCATGGCACGATCAAGTGAACCAGATACTTGAGTCGGGCCGATGTATGGATGTTAATGAGGCAAGAAGTGTATGCCAAGACCGAGTTGTTTGGCGGTCCGTCTTCTCTGTCTACCCCTGCAGAAATTGGCGTGATGGTTCGTTAGTTAGTTGAAATTTTACATTTTATTTTTATTTTAAGTTTAAAGAAATATACATATTTCACTTTCTTAACTTAAAAGTACACGTTAACGAAAATCCTAAATATTATTGTTTACTGCCTAACTTATAATAAGTACGTTGTAATTTTACTCACTAATCTTACGAGCATACAGTTTTTTTCTTAAATATATTCAATCTATTTACTGTTGTCAAGCTATCGGGAAGGAGATTTTGTGTGTGCACACGCTAATGGCCTATGTTTCTTTGATCACTTTCAGTCTTTACTGAAATTCTGTACTGTTTATTATTGTCTTGTGTAGTGTTCATGTACTTGTGATGTTTTCATAAATGTTATATATTGTAGAAGAGTAAGAAGTATGAATTTTGACTTGAAGTAAGATTGCTATCCATTGAGCCACAAAGACACTAAAGATTATGGAATGTATGAAGGCATTGCATAAGTGCCCTTGCAATATTCTGAACTGGCTCATGTAGGTAATTTGTAGTTGTCATTATTAAACGATGAGGGTTGGTTGATTATTGACACTGCCTTTCTAATGATGTAATCACAAAAGAAAGCTGTACCTGCATCAATGGATAATTTAATGTCATGATGTTTGCAAGCATTATTCCAATTATATATTGATGAAAAAAATTAATTAACCTTCCTTACCATTTTTGGATTGAACTCGGCGACAGTATTTCAAAAGAATTTTTTACATGCGTTAAGCAATGATTTATTTTTATTTTTATTTAAATCATCAAAAGTTATTCAGATTAATAAAAATAAAATTTGTGCCACGTTACAAAGTGATAGATACTTTCAGAAACGACTTGGTGAAAGACCACCATTCAGAACTGAAACGTTGCTTGAAATAGCTTTAGTTATGTTTGGTGACCAGATTTGTAGGTAGGTACTTCACAACTATCTTATTTTCCTACCCACTCCCATTGATCTCACAAACAACCAAAATAATTGAGGATGTCTTCATCCTACTGAATACGGGCAGTTGGGACTCTTGTGTCGAATTCACGTAAAAAAACGAGATGTTCTGTGAGTGAATTGGAAATCAGACAATTTTGTTTGTTATTTACATTACCTACACATAATTTGGAAGGCAGGTTTGGTTACCGTCACCCCCGAAAACATTTATTGGATAAACAACACCTCTGCCAAAAGTCACCCGAAGTTGTTCGCTTGGTTTAGTGACTAAGCAAGGGTGCCCGGGTTCATTGGGCGAATTATATTCAGGATGCACTTGCCAACTAGCTACGTGGCGTGCTAGATCGGGAGAGGCTTTGACCTCTAGGGGAAACCTTTTGACCTCTAGGGGAAACCCTTTGACCTCTAGGGGAAACCCTTTAACCTCTAGGCGAAACCCTTTGACCTCTAGGGGAAACCCTTTGACCTCTAGGGGAAACCGTTTGACCTCTAGGGGAAACCCTTTGACCTCTAGGGGAAACACTTTGACCTCTAGGGGAAACCCTTTGACCTCTTTGAAACCCTTTGAGTCTCTCGACCCTTCGCCTTGTGCCGCAGTGAGAGGGATATATTCTTATGTCCGGCACTCCTGGATACACTGATCTCTAGATTCCTACCCAAACCTTCCCAGAACTTCCTCTCCTTCTTTTACTTAAAAAATATCCTCCACACAACATCCTAAATGATGACATAGGCCCTGAGTGAAATTATTTTCCTCAAGGCCTCCCGTGTGGGGTTAATGCAAAAAAAAACACACACAAGAAGCCCCGAGGGAAACAAATTTCCTCAAGGCCTATGTTTTATTTGGTGATACTGTGTGGAGGATCGTTTTAGGGAAAGGAATGAGAGAAAGTTCTGGGAAGGAAAAGGTATGATAGGTATTCTTGAATTTAGAGACAAACTACATTATAATTGAGCATAATTATAATTAAGCCTCTAAATTATAATGAAGCTTCCCACACACATCATACAAGCTAATTTATAATGAAGCCTCTAACACACACCATACAAACTACATTATAATTAAGCCTCCCACACATACCATACACGACAGAAAAAAAAACATTGGATAAAAAAAGGAATCGACGTATATAGTTTAATATTAAAGTTCTAGTATTTCACCTAAAAATGTGGACAATTTGTCTCGACGCCATCTAGTGAGAGAGTTAACACTTCCAATGCCTTTCTCATATAAAATAAAGTTGGTTGTTTTCAGGTGAAAAAATGTAACAAGCAGTAATTGTTGAATGAAACACTAGTATATATTGAATTATTTCGCGGATAAGAGATAAGCCGCCATAGCTCAGTGGTCAGAGCTGTCGACCGGAAATCGAAGGGACACGGGTTCGAGTCCCGTTGGCGTCATGTATCTTTTATCAGGAGATTTTTCAATGTGGATGAGTGTTTCAGGCGAATAATTATTGCTTGTAAAATAATTGTATATAGTTTAGTTCCTAGTAAATAAAAAATGTCATTATTTTAATAAAATTCAAAGAAAAGTGTGACAATTAAGAGTCAGTTAAAGTGAAATTTGTACCTAGGTTTTATTAGTCCACATGAAGAGGATTTAAATAAAGAGTAATAAAGAAAATATACCTGGATAGTGGACAATCGATAGAAAAATCTTGTCATTCAATTCCCAAGGGGAACCAAAAGGGTTGAAGGCACCCCCAATCCAATACACCACCGATAGGGGGTGATGGCAAAGCTTCTCTTTACTATATCTTTCCCTTCGCCGCTTCCTTCAGCTTACAACGTATCTCGGACAGTAAGAAGCAGAGAGAAATATTTAATATAATATTAAATTTTCGCTAAATATTTACTGATGATATTGAATGGCAAAACACACAATATTTTCGCACGAGATGAAAAGTGAAAATCCAACACGTGAGATGAGATGATGTGAGAATTCGTTTAAATTAATTAAATACTTTTACTTCGCAGAGAAAATCAATGAAAATCGAAATTCTGAACGGTAATTGAAAATCTATATTACCTAACAGGATTTTTTAAATTACATTAACTCCACACAGGAGGCTGTTATCAAAATAATTTCTTTCAGTGTCATCTTTGGGGATGCTGTATGAATCATTTGAAGAGAGGAAGGAGTGACAAATCGTTCCATAGCCGAATGAGAACGAGTCGTAGAAACGCTTTTTCTCATGTGACTAATGTCCACCGCGTACAAATGTTATAATAATAATAATGATTGGATTATTTGGATAGCGCTATTTTCGTGAGAACATCACCTCAAGGGCGCTTAACAACTTAATATATGCATTTAATTTATTACTATCACCTGGGCGCGCGTTTGACTTCTTGCCCGACTATTCACTGGTGCTGCAGAGATCAATGACGCCAGTTCTTCGCAGTATCTTCCATGAACTGACGCCTGTGCTCTAGAGTTTTCAATCTGTTTGTTAAGATAGGGGAATCTAACAAATTAGTTATTTACTACTGAATACAAATAATTTTGGCGTTAAGATTCATCATGAACTTCAATTTAGAAAACTGAGATGATTTTTACACCACAAGAAGACACGAAATCGATCATTAATATAATTTTTTAGGGAACCTGACGCATTTGTTCACTCGGTTGCTACACGAGTCTTATAAAACAACACATTTACACAGGCAAAACCCTAATGCACTTTGAAATTCAAGAGTTCATAAAAGTCATGTTTATATAATAAATAGGTAGGTTTTTTTCTTTCCTCTTACAATGTGGGTCACTTTAAAATCCAGTTCAATCCTTTCTTTAGAAAACTTTTACACACATTCCCCAATTGCACATGTGTAGAGTTAATTATAAAGTTGTTAAATTATATATATGTGTCGGTAGGAAGATCAAACATAATAATTTCGGTTGTCTGTGCGTAATTGTTTGCCCCGTGAAAGTTTTCCGAGTGAAATCCGGTTTAATGAACTCAAATTTGGTTTAAATTTTGATTTTAAAATTGTAACTATTTGTGTGAGGGAATAAGATTAACTTAGCTAAAATTATTATTATTGTATTTTTCAAAATTTGAATTATAATATTCCGTGATATTTCACAGGTCTGCGCTAGTATATTATTTATTTATCTATTTATTACTGTATTAACACCTTTATTAGGGTTTTAACATATGAATAGTAAAAATGATATATTAATAAAGTATGTATTTACTACAGGTACATCTAAACAACTTCATTAACAATATTTCGTATTTTTTAAGTGATAAAATAAAGATGACCACTGACTCGGTATAATTATTTCCCTTCACAAGTATTCTGGGCAATGAGGAATACATATTGTAGTTAGTACCAGAATTTCTGCAATGAAATAAATCCAGATTTCTTACTAGAAAGACTACGTAGTGAAATCCGAAAGCTTATCAATGCAGCAATTCTGGACTATTGATTGATTTTAATACAGTTTCTTCAGAAAAAATATCTTTCGATAGTATTTGTTTGAAATTACGTAAATAAACCCAATTAATGACAACCATTTGACGTACATAAAATAATTATTCTGAGATGAGATAGTTGTCAGCCATGTTCTTAATCGTAGGCAATGGTGATAAATATATAATTAGGATTTGAAGTCTATCGTTAATGGATTCTAAATGAGGTCTATCTACATTTGATGGGTTTTTTGGATTCTGGGAGACCTCGTTGACATCATGCAAGTTATATATATTATGTCATAATAATTTAAAGAGAGTGTTTTTTTAATCGTTGAAGACAATATTAACCATTCTTAAATAAAATTTGTAAATCAGAAAAGACTGAAAAAGATACGGTCGCGTTTGGATATTGAACTCAGGACTTCTGCCTTGCCGGGGAAATGCTCTGACTACTGGGCTAATTCGACCACATCAACTTCCGTCATTTTTAACTGCTTTTCAACTGAGAATACCTACCAACAATATGTTAATTTTCATAACGCATATCATTTGGCTGCTGTCTTTACGTTTAAGATAGTTTATAATTTGACAGTGTCATTCCTCTTAAATAAGCCTAATTTGGGCCTATATTTCCATACAAAACTGTGTTTCACCATGATTATTAAATTCAAATGGGATGGCGATAAACAATTTCAAGCAAGTGTAAGAGAGACAGACCGCGTACTAAATGGTTCAGAACCAAAAGAAACTAGTCAGTAGCACATTTTTTTCCATTCAAATTTGTATAGAAGACACATCTAGTTTTCTGCTTTATTCTATGGTCAGAATTTATAAGTAAAAAATAAACCGTTGTGCTACTTATCGCAGGGGTAGGCAGAGTTGATGTAATGCTTTATAGTTATATCTCAGCAATCCCTTCTTGATTTATTTAAATTTACCAGAGTTGTGGATACTCTCAGTATCTTTCAGGTAAGACCTCCTTTCAAAATCGAAATATTGAGTTGCCTGAACAGGATTTAGCCGTGTTTGGTGACCAGGTCTGAATAGCCAGGTACTTTTAAACCTTCCTCTTTCCCATCTCCTTTCATACTAATGACTTGTTCATTACAGTTGGGAAAATTAAAAAAAAAGTGTTTATTTCGTGTCGTACATACATAGTGGGCACTGTTATTATTCTCACTCTTGGTGTGACCCTACCCGAGTATTTTATGCACTTTATCATGCCATTTCTTTCTGGGGAGTCCCCGAATTCTTATTTCCTCCACTGCATGTCAGCTATTCATCTGTCTCCTTTCTCCGACTATCCGAACTACACCATTAAGTCATATTTCAACCATGTTTATCGCTCCTTCTCCGACCGCCATATTTCATGATAAAAAAATGCATAAAAAATAGCATGGTAACTTCTTCACGCCACACATAATGCACATGAGAACCCGAAAAATCGTTTTTTTTTTTGGTTAAAAACGCGCCACAAAAAAATATAATATATATTATATAAAATAATTGACGAGATTAATGGCAAATAACTTCGGAAATTTTAGACAAGCTTGAATAGCTACAGAATGGAATGCAGCTAACTTCACTTCGTATAAGCCGTGGACTGCTATTAATTTTTCGTTATATTTTAAAAATTCTTTTTTTTTAAATTTACATTACTTTTGTTAATCTCCATAATAATGTGATTTTCGCCAAAAATAACGCTAATTTCGGGAAAAAAAAAACAATTTACTTACCGGCTACTTGATTTGCCAATATTTCCATTTTCATATAAAAAAAATGCCTCTGCAAGGCGTTCATAGAAGTCAGTATAATTAAATAAAGTCTTCACACTAATATCTCTTTCAGAAATAGTGTGGGTGACCACAAGCGAGAGAGTGTTAGCGATGCTTAAGAAAGGGACAGGATATGGTAAGAGAAAGAGGTGACGAGGACGTGGTGATGACGTTTTGAGGTCACTGAGGTCATGTCCTTGTAGGCCGTGTTCCGATTCCACAGCAATATCCTTCCTAGAGACAGTGGTTCCAAAACTCACTAGTCACTTTTTTCTAGATTTGACGGATCAGGGAACTGACAGTAATTGTACAAAAACAATCTGTCAAATTTCTTGGAAATTTGACAGATTGTTGAAATGAGAAAAGTTTCGACATATTCTAGAACTGAACTAGGTAGTTCAATAATTAAAATAGACTCAGTATCGGATTGCTCACATTTCATATATTTCTGACAGATTGAAGACGGTAAGGATTTATTTTACAAAAAAAGTATCTTAAAGACAGTTATAAGCATTTTGGTCTACTGTAAGGATTAATTTTATGATGATGGACTTTAAATTCAATTATAATACGTAGTTCTTATTAACTGTGCAATTTTCTTATGGACAATACATTATAATCCTCTTAACTATGCGTTGTATGAAAGAGTGGTCAAATTTTGTCTCGACTTTTCGTGACCTGTTAGATCTTTATTTAGCAGAATGAACAAGTAGAATTTGAATCGAGTAAGATTCTGTGTTAATACAATATTTAATTTACATGAAAGTGCCGCGGAAAAAAACACATTTTGCTGTCTTCATAAGTTACTTTTATAAACCCTAGCCACTTCGAACCAGAGTAGAATGAAAAAATAACACTAAGAAATGGATCGTGCAATGTATAATTAAGTTCAAAGACTTCGTCATCGAGGTTCTAACTTTTTGGTCACCGGAAGTAAGTACATTATTTAAAAAAGCTCAACGCACCTTTCCAATGTTCCTAGCATTGCAGTTTATATTTAGTTTTCTTGATCTTTATGTTGTGCTGAGTTTGCTCGTGACTTCTATTACAAATAAAATAAGTCATTTTTCTTTGAGCTGATGTGAAAATGATTCTGATTTGACCATTACGCTTTGCTTATATAGTTTTGGGAGTAAATAAAATGAATTCATAGCATTAAGATGAACTTTTAAAATCTTAGGAAACGTAGAACTAACCGATTTTAATTGATGTTAATTATTGCGGAAAAACAAGCTAATATCAGATTTCTTAGACCCATTCTTATTGCAGTATGTTTTTGTAAAGAATACCGTTCGATTGCAAACCAGTTGATCCGGCTCCCGAAGATACCCGAATTTGTTGTAATAATTAATATACAAAAGGAAGCAATACATTCCTTATTGAACCGTTACCAATACAACCAAATAAGTACTTCCTCTGCGTGTATTTTTTCAGTAAAGGAGAATGAAAACGTGTCAGTTTATTACAAAGTGTTATTCATTTCTTATTATTTATTTATTTAATAAAGACAAACATTCCAGGGTTACTAATATCCTGGCAATATTATTACTCCTCCTACTATCAACATGTTAAGCGAAAAAAAATTGGTTGTGCAATTAAAGATGACTTAGCAAGCAAAGGATTGCACCCTTCACCGTTTGGCAAAGCCTTTGGGAAGCAATTTGATTAACGTTTTAAATTTCACGAATGAACGAAGAAAGGAATAAAGAGAGAATATATGAGGCAATTGTGAAAGATAGACGAAGTCGAGGACGACCTAGGAAGACATGAATCAGATACTTAGATACATGTCAGGAGTTATATAAGGAGAATAATAGAAGAGTATGTATGAGACGATGTATGAATGTGAATGAAGAAGTAGTGAGTGATTAGACCGAGTTGTTTGGCGGTTCGTCCTGTCTGCTCACCCCTGCGGGGAAACGGCGAGATGGTTATTTAGTTAGTTAAGAAGAAGGTACATAGACAAGAAGATGAAATTAAATGCTGTCAAAATATATCATCAATATTAAATACCTGCTTTTTCCAATTGCACAGTTTTTTAAACCAATGTCTTTTATCACTAAATGATTCACAAATAATATTAAATCAATAAATTACCATCTACAATTAATAAATAACTGATACACCTCCCGAAATTACTGTTAATTAAAACGATACCTTCAAAAAGGCGCCTAAATTAATTAACACTCACAACATAATAATTTATAATTTTTGTATCTCATTACGTCAATTTTAATTTATTTGTTATTATTTTAATAGCTTAAGATCTTTTCACAATTGGCCACGACCGTCTTCAGCGACTAACGACGGCGCACTGTTAAATTGTTAACGGTATCACCAGCCTGGCTACTGCGGGTAAAGAAGACAACGTACGGGCGTTGTATTCGGTATATGTACTATAAGTGTTGGTGTACGTATGTCTGTGTTATAGGTTGGTTTGACCCACTAATAAAGGTAATTTATGCACCACGCTTGCCGGGACCGCTGCTCAAACTGTGCTTTCTGTGACTTGACAGTTATAATTGGCTTACCGGCTCTGCTAGGGAGTTAATGGGTGTACCCAAAGGGTGCCATTTGGTACCCGCACTATTCATTTGGAACGCTGCTTTGATGGAGATGATTTAAAAGTTTCACCGAATAGTTTCCTATTCTTAACAGTAATTTTATGTTGTTAAGCTTTTGCCACTACTTCAACCAACGTTTCGGACTGCATAGCGGCGTATATCATAAAGGCAGATTGTTCAAGACGACTTACAATAAACCGAGCACAAAATTAGTGTAAATGATGATTTTATATGAATACCGCACAAGTGTCTTAACTGCCTGGATTCATAGGGACTATAACACCCCAAATTGGGGTATGCGGTGAGGCGGACGGAAGTTGGGAGGGGAAAGCGACGGAGAAGATAATTAGGAAGTCGGTTGGGAAGTATGTTTGCCTGTTGCCAACAAAAATAATGTTTGAGTACCAAAAGTGGAGGAGCTTTGTCCTGATTACAGAAAAAACGTTTTGATAATCTGTATTTTAGCTCTATTATAAAACATTTACACAGGAAATGTTGCTGTATTTCTTTTCCATTGTCAGTAATTCAGAAATAATAATATAGCCGTCTCCACTTGCACTGTGAGTATTTGCATATATTGCATGTGTTTATTTTACGTTTAATCATTTTATACGATACATTGATCAGATGGTGTGGTCCAGTGGTTCAATGCAATGGTTCCCACTCAGTTATCGCAGATTCAATTATCAGCGAGCTAAGTCCCCCATCGTAGCACAAGAAATATAGGAAGGTTTTTTCTGATTTCTTGAATTCTTTCGTAATCCCCTAACTAGCTAGGGCTTATAACAATACCCTTTCATGTTTCTAACTAACTAGTACTGCAGCTCATTTGGATTTATCACTATTATTATCTGATGGCTGTATGTAAATGACAATATAGGAAGAATTCACGTGTTGTTAGGTTTTGTCAGTCATAAAAAATACATCTATTTTATAAGGACTATTGATATCTCTATGCTAGAGTGAAGAGATGTTCGCCAGCACCGCCGTCTTTTGAGATTAGAGACGATTAGATATTTTTAACAGATACATAGAAAATTTGTATAAACTTTTTTTGTTAAAAACTCAAGTGATCTGTTAAAATATAATTATTAAAGAAAAATTGAGGACAGTTGAGACAAGCAATGCGTATTTGTGTGAGTAAATCTGTTCTTGTCAATTATTTTTTTATAGAGTCCCAATTGCTCCTAACCGTTTGGGACTGTGGCATCAACAGTTGGTAAATGTGGTTGTGAAGGGGAAAGAAGATGTGTTAGAGGAAGGTGGAGAAGAACCTGGCTATTCAGATCTGGTCACCAAACAGATTAAAGCCATTACAAGCAACGCGCATTGTTTCGATTCTAAATTATGTTGTTGCTCCAGGGCGATACTGAAAGCATTAACCTTTCTGGTTAGGATGCCTACACTATTTGCTAGTTTATAAAGTAATTAACTATGAATTACCTTAATCATTACGCGTAATAAAACACTTCATTCAATCCCATTTCTTATAAAATTTAGCATAAAGGACAGAGCCCACTGCGCATGCACAAACATTCCTCGACCATCTGAGTCAATAAATCTAATCGACTCCTCGCTTTACATTCCTTCTTCACATCCTGTTTTCGTTCTCGGTCATTCACGTCTTCTTCACATTCTTAACCAACAAACCATTAGGATAGATCGCTTCATTAACATTCATTCATCTTCTCACTCTTCTGTTATTGCTGATCTGCATGTAGGTACCTACTCATGTAATTTCGATCATTCAAACCACAAAATTCCTGGTCAATTTTGTCTAAAATGAATTAAATTTCTAATACTGCCATCTATGGACTGCCCACAAAGCTTTATTACAATCTAGCCATGATGCAAACCCACTCAGGGTTCATTATACTTGCAGTGACCTTCTCCCCACACTGCCAAGTTCGTATAATTTGATCCAACTGACCACGTCCGCTGTTGGACTTGGCTGGCCGCTGCAAGTCGACTGATAGCTGGTTGCTGATTGCTGCCGGGGTAACTGTTAATAGCTATAATAATGGTAACCAGAAGATTGCAGGTTAGAGATACGATGTTAGTCGATGTCGACAGCGTTGGGGTGGCAAGTTAGGATGATTTGATTAAAAAACTTATTTTTTTCTTAATCATGTATTTCTGGCAGAATAAACCTTTTTGTCACGTTAATTGGATAGGGTTCTAACTTGACATTACTTAAGATTGAAACTCAAAATCAGAAAATGTTAAATTGATTGTGAGAAATCGTCTTTGCAAACTTTGACACCAAAGAACATCCAACTAAAGTGACGAACTATACTGCTCCTCGTAAAACGACCTGTCAGGTACAAACAAAATTAAGAGCATTTTTTTTTTAAATAATTTAGTGAATAAAACCTTAAATTGTAATATTTAATTATTGAATACAATATTAGCGATTCCTAAATGAAAATCTGAAACAAAAAAAAATCAGACAACAACTCAAACGCTAATATTGTCTTCAATAATTAAATATTAAAATTTGAGGTTTTACTCACTAAGTTATTCCAAAAAAAAAAATTGTCTTCAATAATGAAAAATTAGGAGCGCTTAAAGTTATTCAATTTGACAATTACATTTCTGAGAGTTTGGTGGTAACGCGGAGCAAATTTGAAATATTTGTGAAATGTTATTAAGTCATTTAAAAAAAAATCGCTGAACTAATTCGTAATTCCTAAAGTCAACAAAATAAAGAAATTAAATTATTGTATTCCGTTCAAGTGGTACACAAAACAGTGCCCCTAAATAATCAGCATTTTTCTCACGTAGGACGTTTACTTTTCTTTACACACAAAAGCATAAATTAATGATTCAATGTTTATAACAATAGAACAAACTTAATTAAACAATACAACTATTTGCGTGAATTACAGTGGATCTATTATCTTTATTAGTAGGTCAGAACCCGGCTCCGCCAGAGAAAAAAAAACATGGAACGGACAACAAAAATAACGGGTTGAAAATAGTAAAAACAGCATAAGAACTGCAGACATAAAACAAGGCGAAATTTAAGATGACTGAGCACGAGGTTTGGGGGTGTTTGTTGCTTTAGGAAACACATAAAGCAACAGATTTTATCAGCGGCGTAGCCACATCATTAACATAGGGGGAGAGGAGTTCGACCCTAATGAGGGGGAAGGGGAGATTTGACACTGGTGGGGTGGCAAGGGCGAAGGAGGGAGGGGGAAGTCTTTTAAGACTTTTATTTTTATTTTTTTATCTTTTGACGGTCCAACTAGGAAGGTTTCCCGTTTTAGGACAGTCAAATTTACAGGTATCAAGTTATCCTAGAGGAATACAGGATTTAAAACTAAGGAAAATGTATGTTAAAACGAAGATAGATAAAAGATACATAAAAAGATACATAAAAAAGATACATAAAAGGCGTTCGTGATAAATAATTATCAAATTACATTTTTTAGTAACATTTCGGAATCAGTCCTGCCTAGATCCAACAACCATTTTGTTACTCTTGGACTGAAGGATGACAATTCACACAGTTTCAGCTGAGAGGGGATTTTATTATATATTTTAGGACCGAGATATGATATTCTTTGATAAGCCGCTCTGTTGCTTGTTGGAACGGAAAGGTCATTTCTTCCTTACTTCTGGTTTGATGTTTGTGTTCGATTGTTTTCATTTTGTTTTTATGTTTATGAACATGGATTAATATTTTTTTATATAACATTGTCGGACATCTAGTATATTAAATTCCTTGAAGAGAGCGTCGCTCGAATATCTGACAGGTTTCTTCATAATAACACGTAAAATAGATTTCTGTGCCTTTAATAACGTGTTTAATGTTGTTCTTCATCTACATCCCCACCCAATGCAACCATAGGTTGCTTACTTACGTAACAAAACTTATTTTTTAGATCACATTGATAAAGGAGATGGGAGCAAATAATAGATTTGTTATTTTCCAGGAACGTAATCTACGGGTAGGTACTATTTTCTTTTATTCCTACGCAATATTGGGGCCGACGCCAACGGGGGGACTAAGACATTTTCCTAACTTAGAACAAAATGATCTCATAGATTGATCTATCTTAATAAAAGAAAAATTGACAGCCTCCATGGACGAGGGTGCAAATCCCGGCATGCGCAAGTGATTGTTCAAAAAATAATTAAGGTTGCTTTACAATTAATTTGTTTAAAATATTGCGGCACGTTCCAGAGTGTAAAATACTCTCAATATCACCCTGTGAAAAAACAATATTCACAATTCATATATTGCTTGAAATGTCTTTAGCTAGGTTTGGTGATCAGATCTGAATAGACAGGCATGTCCTTAACTTCCTCTTCCTCGCATCTTTCCTCTCCAAACTACCTTCAGCCTCACAACTTGATCCAATGATATGGGATGCCGTAGTATCACTTGCTCCAGACGGTTGGGACTAAAATTTAAATTTAAAAGAAGCACGCTCAATTTATTTTATTTTTAACACCGCGATTAAATTATTTATGGTTCTTCCTGTGAGCAAACTTTTCTTATAACATTTTCCTCATCTCTAACATTCCACTTCTTTCAAAGCATTCTTCTTAGCCCAATCATCTTAAATACAACGTCTTATAAATCTTTTTCTCTTTAATATGACTCATGCTGTATATATTAAATAAAATCAT
Source organism: Hesperophylax magnus (assembly GCA_026573805.1). Lineage (NCBI taxonomy): Eukaryota > Metazoa > Arthropoda > Insecta > Trichoptera > Limnephilidae > Hesperophylax > Hesperophylax magnus. The sequence goes on along the minus strand of JAIUSX010000184.1, from coordinate 258,781 downwards.
ACAGAATATCTTCTTTATAATTACTAGCAAGAAAGTTGAAACAATATTAGGAAAAATAAATCAAACACACACTTAGGAGGATGCATAATATATGATGTTTAACTTTGTGCCTGTACATTTCAGATTTATAACCCTATGAAGTGCAAATAAATTACGCCATTTTCAATTATTATTTTAATTTTAATCCGAACAAAAGTCTCAACTGCTCCCAACCGTCTGGGCCTGTGAGACTATGGCATCTCTAATAGGGGTATGTTGTGAGACTAAAGGTGGTGGGAGGGAAGGAAATGGGAAATATGAAGGTGGGGAAGTATCTCGCTGTTCATATCTGGTCACCAAATATGGCCAAAGCCATTTCAAGCAACTTTTCAATTTTGATTGATGGTCTTACACCAGGGCGATACTGAGAGAATCTTAGACTCGGAACATGCCGCAAATATACTATAAATACACTATTTTTAATGAGTAATTTGTAAAATAAAACAAACTAATCAAATTTAATTTTCTTGCGCACGCCGGGACTCGAACCCGCGACCTCCAGCTTGAGCCATACCCCTCGACCAAGGAGGCCATCAAAATCGATCTTAAAAAACAGTATTGTTGAAAAGTTGAGTCATAAAAGACGTATCGTGAACTATTTTTTGCGAATTTTTTTTCGGCTTCAACTAATCAAATAAAATTTTCCCACGATTTGAACCCACTATCTTCCGACTGCTAGTCGAGAGCCTTATCCTCTTTATGATTACATATATAATTTCAATATCGACCCCGTAACAAATGTTTGACAGTTCATATTCATGGCATTGTGTGAAAATGCTTTAAGAATTTTTAATAATTTCGGCAACCATGTATACATTTTTAAAAATTATTAAATATACTCGTAAGTTATACGTTTTTCTAAGTCATCAAATATATGCATAAATGCTATACTCTTTAAAGGAACACATCCTTTAAAAAGTTAAAACAAATTTAAAGTTTATAGTAAAAGGAGCTTAAATATTGTCAGGTCTTTATTTTAAGACGATGCACTACGTCGTGAAATATTTTAAATTGAGCCGCTATCTATTAATATTTAATTTTTTTTCGATCATTTTATAAATTACTTAATTTGTCACATTATACAAAAAAATCATAACCGAAAATGGGTTCGTAAGTAAGAGATTTTGAACTTTAAAGCAGTTTTCAAAGGCCTTATACATTATTTTTTTCTGGGCTTATAAAAAGACTTATCTAAAAAATACTCGATTATTTCAAAGGCTGAGATGTATTCTACTCGCAGTATTTAATTAAAGCACCTGAAACATTTCCAGGCGACCAACTTTTCAAACCAAAAACACATGATTTTGCATTACTACGTATCGGCATCGCCCTCTTCGAATTTACTAGGGACTCACAGCCGCACTTGCCTTAACTTAATTTACAAATAATACTATATTTTGAACCTTATGAAATTCTCCTAGTATACTAAAATCAATATTATTTGCTTGGCAAGAAAATTATGCAGGTAACTTAATATTATTCTTGCTTGTCGTTTCGTCACTTGTAAATTTTATATTTTTCATTTTAAAAAGATGCAGTACTGTATTTATTAACAGGAAACCTCATATGACTTATTTTTTTAATGTAAGGAACGCATATTTAGCTGGGAAATATAATAAAACTCAATACAGTGACAATTCAACACACTTTTAAAAAGTGATATAAAGTCATTAGAAACGATGAAAATTTTTTTTTTAACCTAACCTAAACTAACCTAACCTACTTAACCCAGTTAATAAAGTTTTTGTTTCATCACTTTCCATGACTTTATATAACTTTATAAAGATGTGATGAATTATCATGTGATGATTTATCCGGTCACCATTAACACATTATCTGGTAAGACATTGCAATGTACAAAAATATCATTTTGCAAAAAAACAAGTAAGTTATTACGAAAATAGTATCAGCCGGGATAGCTACTAGGGTTAAGTAAAAAATAGTATCAGCCGGGATAGCTGCTAGGGTTAAGTAAAAAATTATGCTTTTCTGAAATACGTACACTTACATATGTACGTGTCTCTCGCTTCTGTTATCATTTTAGTGAGGTTTTATAATTTGTTTAAATTATGTTTCCTGGCGATGCACTACGTCGTGTAATATTTTAAATTGAGCCGCTATCAATAATAACCTTTACGTAGATGGCGATATGGTTTAGATTCCCGCTTAACATTTTGATTTATCCAAGAAAAAACATGGCCAAAAAGTGCCTTTTATTTTATTTTGTGGATGTTCAGGCATAAATATTTGTTTTTTTCCCGTCATCATTTTTTAAATAACTTAATTTGCCACATTATACAATAAAATTATAACCGAAAATGGGTTTGTAAGTAGGAGATTATAAACTTTAAAGCAGTTTTCATGGGCCTTATACATTATTTTTTTCTGGGCTTATAAAAAGACTTATCTAAAAAATACTAGATTATTTCAAAGGCCAAGATGTATTCTACTCGCAGTATTTAATTAAAGCATCTGAAACATTTATAGGCGATCAAATTTTCATCCAAAAACACATGATTTTGCATTACTACGTATTAAGGTGGAGTGAAATTTTTTTTTTGAGAATTTCGAAATCGGCATAGTTGGGAAAGATGCTCCATATATTAACAATTACAACAAAAATAATTAAAAAAATATATTCACAATACCTGGACATCGCCAAAGCTTTATATTTTATCATTTTCACGATTTTACCTAAGTATTTATAGCTCATATACGCGAAATAAAACACACATAAAATTTGTATTTTACCATTTATTTTACAGATAATACATTCGTAGATTGTTAGAATGGAACAAATAGTGGAAATAAAAAATGTACATATATTATTTACCGCGTTGAAAAGCTTGAAAATTACAAAAGTTACTATGAACTGTACTGCATTTTGGTGTTAAAAATAGGCATATGGTGTCGTGACTCTAACCTTGATTTTATTTATCCATCTCGCCTCAAGGGTCCACAAACAACGGCTAAGGCTTCTGTTACAATTTTCACACATCTCTCTGTAGCTTGAGGAAAATTCAAGGAAAATGCAAGGAAAATTCTTTATCATTGGTAGTATGACATCCTCAATTATCGTGTGATCGGTAATGGCTTGTAAAATTGTCTCGTCGCTTACAAATTTGGTTAGTGGTGGCTCGGTTATATTTTCCCACTTTATAACATCAATATAATCATCTGCTGAAAAATCAAAAACAGGCACTTTGAAGGTACGAATAAAGTCTGATTGCATTTTCATTTGCCGAGCTTTCAATATTCTTCTCAACGCCAACACTCTTACGTATTTTCGGTTGTCGTTTAACATGGCTAACAATATATTTTCGTGATGATTACTGGATCAATAATATCTTTTAAATCACTGGGCAAATACCGTGAAAGCACTATTGTTTCGTGTAAATGCCTTGCACCGGAAATACATAATGGTTTGGTCTTAATGTTGAACCACATAGGTGCGTAAACTGTTAATACAAATGTCGTTAAAGTTACCATATTGTTTTATGGTTTTAGGGTAGAAATGTAAAGCTGAAGAATCCGATTCGCTGTAGTGAGCCACCTGGATTGTACAATTTTACGGGGATTTGTTTTTGGTAAATTTTCAATGCAGAATCCGGAGTCAATAGTTTTACACATTTTCAGTAGATACAGCTGATCTGTACTTAAATCCTGTGTATTTGTCATACTTGGTAATGAACATTGAATGATTTTAAATTTCACGAAAGGAAGTTGTTCACACTTATTTAAAGATTTACCAATAATTCCAGTGAAATTTTGCGGTCCTGTCGTGGTTCCATCGATGTTCTCAAAGAGATGTCGCAAAATGAGTTCGTTTGCATGTAATTGACAGACAATCCACTGTAAAGGCCGTTTGAGATGTGATTCAATGCGCCGAATAACACCTCATTTGTACCCCGTATTAACTTCAGTTCCGTCGCATCCAATTGCAACAATTTTTTCCAAAGCAATATCTTTCGAAGACAGTAATGAAATAATTCCATTACTTATTGCTTCAGATTTTCCGTTTTTAAATTAAATGTGTCCCATGTACTCGCTACCTATTCTTTTACTAAACTAACGTGTTCTTCAGTTATTATTTTTCGCCGGTTGTCCTCCATGCTTAAAGTTTTGTCCTTCTGTTCGTCGAAGTATAAACCAAATTGATTGGAATCGATTACTAACGGCTTAATAGTAAGGGCAGTTCTTTTCTTCATTCGAGCTCGACGAATTTTACTCCTTACACAACGCGAGATGTATCGTTCTGTGAAATTAAGCCAACATCTTGTAATACAGCGGAAACAATTGCAGCTCCTGCTCGATCTGAAATACAATATCTGTCTAATGTTCTGGCCACAACAGGGAAGTCTTTCACCTCATGGTGAAAATTATTTGGTTGTGCTTCACTTTGCATTATTTCTTGAGGAATTGAAGACGAAGCACATTTTTTGAGAGTCTAAAGTTTAAACTACAAGAAGGAATAACGTCAGTTAATTTGTTTTTGCACTCAAACTCATCATGATGACGTTTTCTTGTCAATAAATTCATGTTTTTTTGTAGCATCTCGGTCCAGACCTCCTATCATCATTTTTCGATCCGTTCGCTGATCCAGTAGGAATTTTTGTTCTTTGATGGGAATTTTTCGCTTCTTTTCACACGAACATAAGTCAAAAGATGTGCATCTGCATGTCGCTATATCAAAAAGAAACGGGGTTTTTTCTTTGAAGTGTTAAAGTTTTTGAAGATTAGCCGTAAATTTTTTTAAGCTTTTGGACGACTTATTTACTAAACTATAGTACTTATTATAGATACGTACGAATTCGTCTCGTAATGCTCCTGTGGTCAATAATGGGAATTGACGCTCTATTCCAGATATCCTCTAACTTCACGGAAATTTCTTCATATGTATCTTATATTGTTCTTTTTTAGAATGGTGCACCCACAAAACACATCGTAATACATCTTCACAAGTAGGCAAAACGTTCAAAGGTAAATCACTTCCAGAATCGAATACAAGACAAGTTAGTTCACTTCTTAACATTGCCATAATGTTCAACTTTCAAAGAACAGTCGATATAAACACAAACTTCGAAAATTAGTTGATTTATCCTACTGCAGCGCACAATTACAAGTACCCATAGTTTAACTGTTTAACTGTTCCTATAGTCCTACTTTATAATTATATTGTAAAATAATAATGTAATTATATCATAGGTAATAAATAAACACTCAATTTTTTTTTACATAATTATAAGCATTTCTAAGAATCGGGAGAACATTATTGGTGTTTTCAGTGTTTTTATCAAAAATTCAAAGTGGTGGCGATGTCGTAATTATAAATAAATATTTTTAATATTTTTTTATTTAAGATAAGTACATAACGGAGCACCAATCCCGCGTATGCCGAATTCTATATTACGAAAAAAAAAATTCTCCACACTAGACCGCTCCACCTTACTACGTATGGCATTGCCTTAACTGAGTATTTTACGTAATTTAATGTCTACTTATAACTTTAATATTATGTATAGATAACTGCGTTTGTGTAACTCGACTATGAGTTACACATACGAGAACATCTGCAAACCCCTTATTGTTTGATGACCCTATGATTGGTCAATCTTCTTGCTTCTTTGACCATGGGTCTCTCAGAGCTCGTTTTTCCCATTGAACTTTGCAAGTTTAATGGTAATATCCAAGCACTTCCGGAGATGCTATCTGCCTATGGTGAAATAGCAACAATAGCTAGATAACATGTTATTTACTTTAACAATAGGCCATCACAAAAAGCCAAGTACACGAAACAGCCTAGGAAACTTTGACAATCTTAACTAAAACTTATTAGTTGTTTTCTTTGGTTGAGCGGTAATTAGTTTTAATGATATGGTATTATAATTGCTGTCACTGTGTGTAAATAGTATTTAAAAAATGTATATTTAAATAAAGCCGAAAGGGTAATTATATGAAATTCCCTCGATAGAAAAAGATCGCACGGTAAGCTTCGAAAATTATGAAAAACACAATTGATTCTGTTATTTAATATGTTATAGGTATGAAATCATTCACAGTGTATCTTTAAATGCAACTTAGGAATATGTCGAGAGATTTTGGCCGTGTTGTAAACGTATCGTGTTTTATGTTTGATATTAGCGCGCTCCCTCTAACATTCGTATTTACACATCTCCCTTTCAAACCATCTTCTTCTTCCTTTTTAACGCTTATTACGGAGCTTTCATTAATTGGAGTCGTTTTGAGGTACAGTGCACTCAACATTATCAAGTCCACAATCTCCCTGACCGAGCGGTTAAATTTATCGGGTTCGAATACAGACGTACAAAAATATTCTTTTCCGATTTTATGTCCGGGTTAAATCTTCCCCATGACAAAACTAAACCCTTCCACACACTTTTACACAAATGATCGTCTAGTCAATCCACATTGTGCAAGTGCATTATATAAGCAAAATAAATACAAAACAATACAAGAACAACACGTCAACTGACCAGAGATCAAATGGGAAAATAATTCACCGAATCCAGATATTTTCATATCAGAGGGTTCGGCTCGGTAGAACTTCTAACAGGGCCTATAAATCCTACTGATCCCTCAACATAAATATTTGAAAAATCTTTCGTTATTGAATTTATTTTTATTTGTGTTATTTTACATATAAATAAAAGCACTATTTGATACACTCGAAAGGTGAAAGACTAACATTTAAAATACATAAGACGCTTGAAATTGCAATAGTCCTGTTTGGTGGCCAGATCTGATTAGCAAGGTACTTCACAACCTTCCCTTTCCTATCTCCTTCGCTTCTTCACTACTTTTAGCCTCACAATATACTCCGATTGGGGATTCCATAATCTCACTCGCGTCGGAAGGTTGGCAGCAATTAAGCCCCCTCAATCCCAATTTTTGCCGATTTATAATAAGTTTCCCTTTAGTTGTTACATTTTTTTAAAGTTATCTACACATTTTTTATGCCGAAACGTTAATTATATTAAATTTCCTCAATAGAAAATAAAATCGAAATGTAAGTTCCGAAAATTATTATTTGTTATTTAAAGTACGTTATAGGCATGAAAAAATTCACAGTTTATCTTTAAATGAAACGAAAGCATTTGTTGAGAGATTTTCGCTCTATTACAAACGAGTCGTGTTTCATTAATTTCGCTTAATTATTATCGTTTTTTAATATCAGCTCGCTCCCTCTAAAATTCGTATTTAAATATCTCCATTTCAAATCATCTTTACCGACTACCGTCGTTCTAGCTTGCGAGAGAAGAACAATGAATCTTTCATAAGTAACTTTATAGTTGTCGTAAAGAAAAATTATAAATAAATGTACGCATGATCACATAAAACCAGAAAAAAATCATGTGCATCATTATGTATAGAATTAAATTATCATTAACACATAAGTAACAGTACAATTTGGCAAAATAACCGTAAAACTGGATGGTTTCCCGGTAGTCGTGTAACGTAATAATATGTCATTATTACCAATCAAAAATTACAAGAGTGGGTATTCTTAGTTTGTCCTGTCTTTTAAAGACTACAGTTGGAAAAACCTCAAGCTCCTCAGGCCTGTGAGGATGTCGAAGTATTTTCAAAATCGAAATAAATGAAATATTTCTGAACGCATCCTAAAACTGAAAACGGTTTTAGAAAGGTGATAAAATGCGCAATCATTAATTTTATTATTAAATTCATATATATTTTTTTAAATGGTAAAATTTTGAAGGCAAATATAAAAAATAAAAAAAATTTAAATTAATTCATATTCATATGAAGAAATAAAAAAATTGTTTAATTTTTTTTTATACTAAAATTACAGATAATGAAAAAATATATACACACCATTTTATAAGACGCCTATATCTTTTTATAATTTTAAACGTATTTTGTATTATAAACTTTAATTTAATCTCATTTTTTGTCGTTTCATATAAAAGATAATTAATAAAAAATTCATATATTCTCAAAAGTTTTTGTCAGTGGTGTGAACCTTTGGTGTCATACAGGTGCACATTTTAATTCTACTCGGTTAACTTCTAGATTAGAATATAAAGCATGGCGTTTTCTCTTTCCAACACTTTTTAAATGATATTTCTCAGCATAACAGTAAGGGAGATACAACAAATTCTGTGGGATCATGTGAGATGTTCCCAAAAGCGAACGAGTTAGCTTGAAGGGTTAATAGACTGAAATCGCAGACCGTAAACATAATAACTTAATTGTTTGCCGAGATTAAAAAAAACAATACAACATGATTAGCTCGCAAACCATGTGGAATCTTGTAGTTTTTTTTAGAGATTTACAGTTATAATCAATCATTGAAGTTAGGCTAGAGGTCTTAGAAAATGTCTGCTGTAAAAAGGCGTGAAGGGTAAACACTTTCCTTAAGAGGAAGCTACAAACCAAAAATGTGTATATTCTTGGTATACCTTATATCGTAGGTAATAGACATTAAAATTGCTTTACAAACGGAGTCTAGAAACGTTCAATTTCAAGCACAAAACTGGTTTTTTTATTTATTTTGTTAATAATTTTATAAGAAAGCAAAAAAGTTAATCAAGTGAAACTGTCACAGATAATCTTAGACATAATACTTTAATTTTTAAAAGTTGTTTCCTTTACGCGTTCATACATTTTTATTGAAAAAATATTTTTTTTAGTAGTTAGCTTTTATATTTTTATTGAGTAATTTATTTTTTTATTTGTATTCTACTCAAGCAAAACGATAAATATATCAATAATAAACAATAAATATATCAATAATAAACAATAAATATATCACTACACCTTAAATGAATTAAATACCTCTGTTTTTATTTTATTTTTTTTATTTAATGTTATTTATTTGTTAACATGTAATTGTTGGGTTATGTAATATAATGTGTATTTGTTGGGTTAGCTGGAAGAAATAGGATGTAACCTTTAAGCTATAGGGGAGACCGAGGGGAGTTGAAACAATTTTCACATTTTGTTTCATACACCAAATACTATAGACAGAAATCGTATGATATTAGTACCAATCGATAGGTCGTTCTTTACACTTGCGAATGACTAACATAAAGAAATTGTAAGCGTTAAATATTGTGGTTAAAAATCGACTTAACCGTAACAAGTCAACTTGTTTCAACTATAAATTTATTGATCCTTTCTTCAACTCACTTGCTGAAACTTTATAAACTATTGTACATAATGTTTTCTCTTTACTTTTTATAATAACTATAAACAAAAAAACTTTTCTACTAATGTATATTATACTTTAGGTATTTGAAATAAAGTAATCGTTTTATATTACCCACACTCAGGCAGTGCCTTAGTGGGTTTTCATTTCTTGTGTATACTATTTGGTATTATATATTGTGTTATTATATACTATCTATTAATATGTATAATATGTGTAAAGAAATGAAAATAAATAAAGTATTAAAAAAAAAAAAAAAAAAAAAAAAACTCCCCTCATACCGAGGTAAGATGAAACAGGGGTCGAGGAGAGTTGAAACATATGATTTTTTAGAAGTATTAAGGGCTGTAAAATAAAAATGATGATATAATTTAAAGGTATTTATTAAAATTAAACTTTTCAAGTAGGTACAAAACAAACGGCGAAAATAAAAATATTATTAAAAATAAAAAACAATCTGAAAAGCAGTTTTGGCAAACATAAGAAAGTTCCTTATTCCTACTAATAAAAATTAAACTTTTCAAGTACAAAACAAACTGACAAAAATAAAAATATTATGAAAATAAAAAACGTCAATCTGAAAAGCAGTTGTGGCAAACATAAGAAAGTTCCCCATTCCTGCTAATAAAAATTAAACTTTTCAAGTACAAAACAAACTAACAGAAATAAAAATATTATGAAAATAAAAAACGTCAGTCTGAAAAGCAGTTGTGGCAAACATAAGAAAGTTCCCCACTAGTGCAAGCTTCATGAGCCCAGTTGCTACATTCCAGACATTGCACCCACTTTTCTTTGGCTCTGCTATTTGAATATCGCTCTAAACAACAAAGGCAAAGGGATTCTTCTTCTTCTGCACTGTCTTCGTTTCTTGACAACCTTGACCTTTTTAATTTTAGTGCGTGGTTTTGATCTTTTTGATGTTTTTGTTTCTTTAAAGCTAGTTTTTTTTACCTTTTTCTTAGCCGTTCTAGCTGCTTCGATTGCAGCTAGTTCATCCTTTACGGGAGTGTCGGTTAATACAGCAGATTTCACTTTGCGTCTGTTTGTTTGATTCCCTTTCCTTGGTGGAGCTTTTGGCAAGGGTCTAAGAGTTTCAGGTGAGAATGGAATTGCTGTCACAGTAAGTGAAGTATCTCGTTGTGTAGATGCTACAGGTATTATATCTTCAGTGGTTGAAGGCATCGTAATAGTATTAAGCATTACTTCAGATATCGCCAGATCAGGTGAATTCTTATCAGAGTTTTCTGCAGACTTGGGTACATCTTCTGTTTCGTAGCTGATTTGAGGAGGAGTAGCCGGTAAATTGAAGATTGATGGACTTGGTGTACTAGAATCAATTAAAATACTATTTCCAAAGGGACGTTCATCACTTGTGCTAGAAGTAGGACATGGCTCGGGTTCTTCACTTCTTGAAATTCCCACCAAGTAAGAGTTGGATGGTTACTACAAACGGAGACTTTTCTGTCGCAAAGTTACTTCTTCTGCTGCGAGATCATATATTTCGAGACTCGTCATACCTCTGTCAGTCTTTCTTTTATAAAAAGTAGGCATTCTGAAACAAAATAAACAAATTAAATCAACAAAAAAAACATTTTATTTTGTGCCCGTAAAATAATAAACAAATAAAATTGAAAACGAGGAGAGTTGAAACAGTCTGTTTCAAATCTCCTCAGTACGAAAAAACCTCCCATTTTTTTATTTAATCCACAATCAAGAAGTAAATACACAAAAATCAATTGTACCCAACATATGTAATAAATCGTTAGTTAATGAGCTTTCGGAACACATATAACTTAAACCAAAATACAAAACCCTTATCAAAATATAGGCATCGTAAAAAAACGTAAAAAACTTACTTTTGACGATTTTTGAGACACGGCACGCACAACTCCACAACCGTTCGACTCGCGTCACCGAAGCGAACTGACGAGCCAGCAGGCGGAGGTAAACGGTTGAAAAGCGACGTTGCCAATTCGCCAACGGTTTTAAGTTCGGAGAAATCGGTACTGTTTCAACTCACCTTTAATTCAAAACCCCTCGGTCTCCCCTACCCTTTGTACTCTTTTTGTGCAATAAATATTTTTTTGATTTTGAATTTAATAGGAAAACCTTCAATTTATCTAAAGCATGTTTTTTGGTATTCATAATGCATACCAATTCGTTATAAAGATTAATCAAAATAGTGATTTGGCATTAAGCATCGCCTTAAGCAGTAAATTAGTACATATTGATATTATTATCAACGACTTTCACCAATCTCTCGATAAGCCATCAAAAGCGCTATCCATGGAATAACGTTTTTTGGAACACGATTTAACGAAATATTTATTTATAAAGTCCGTGATTCTTATTCTGTACTCGAACCTACGAATAGTGGCTGAATCAAAAATTGTCAAGCTAACATCAAAATTGTTAGCCGAGTTTTTTTACCTATTGCAAGTATTTATTTATTTACTATCTGAATTCCCCGGCGTTGCCCGGGCTTTGACCCGACTGTCACTTAGACAGTGACCTTTCTATTTTTTTAATTGTGTGCAAAATTTCATTTCTATATTTCAAAAATTACACAAATTACCCGCCCGCCACAGACAATCATCTTTAGGTAAATAGATTTTATAGAGAAGGTGAAATACCCCTTTAATATATATATATATTATTTTTTTTTACGTGAATACCTCACAAGGATCCCTACTGCTCTCATCTGTCTAGAACCAGTGGGACTTTGGCATTCTCAATAATAGGGGCAACGCGAAAAGATCTACGATGATGTTTTATTAAATTCGTTTTATACTTAAAATCTATACGGTTTGTTCATTTTTTGTCACTTGTTTATAATTAAAAATAAGGTCCAAAAAAGCATATCGAGTCTTGAGATAGCCTAGTAGAAAGAACTAAATCTTTATAAATTGGTCAGTTTCATTAGTTTTACTTTCTAAAATGTTCTTGCAGAATACCTACAGCGTAAATATACCCAGTCCGTTTTAAGGCAACATAAGGCTCTAATAACGGGGGTTTGCTCGACGCTCACATGTTAATTATTTCTGATGAAGGTATTACTAAAATCTCAAATGTTTCTAAAAGGATCGCAACTGATGTAAATGATTTATTTTTAAGATAAATAAAAACAGGAACTTACCATTAAAATGTTTTGTACATAACGGTTTTAAAATTATATAAAACGCTTTTCAACTATAAAATTAGCGGTAAACACCAGGTTTTATATTTTCAGACGATGAATTATTAACTTAGCGAGATATCCCTCTAAAAACAATTGAGGTTTAATAATACGTACATTAGAAATAATTCAAATAAACCTCACGGAAATATCGATTTTCTAGGCCTGCTAGGGCAAAGTCGACCGTAGGTCCGTTCATTACGCCGGGCCGCAAGCAGAATATTGTTTTTACACGACTTCATCAATTATGTCGTTAAGGCGACGCACTACGTCGTGTAATATTTTAAATTGAGCCGCTATCAATAACAACCCTTACGTAGTGGCGATAAGGTTTAAATTCCCGCTTAACACCATCCGCCTGTTTTGATTTATGCAAGAAAAAAACATGGCCAAAAAGTGCCTTTTATTTTATTTTGGGGATGTTCACGCATAAATATTTAATTTTTTTCGATCATTTTATAAATAACTTAATTTGCTACATTATACAATAAAATCATAACCGAAAATGGGTTCGTAAGTAGGTGATTTTGAACTTTAAAGCAGTTTTCATAGGCCTATACATTATTTTTCTCTGGGCTTATAAAAATACTCGATTATTTCAAAGGCCAAGATGTATTCTACTCGCAGTATTTAATTAAAGCATCTGAAACATTTCTAGGCGACCAAATTTTCAAAGCAAAAACACATGATTTGCAATATTACCTATGGCATCGCCTTAAGATTCCAACTTTATTTAAGAGATTTGACAAGGTAAATTCAACCTCAGGTCTGTCCAATACACAAGGGCCGCGCGTTGCATATTTTTGTGCATGCCTGCTTCACTTATGTCGCGCTTCGTTAAAATTCTGGCTTTATTTTAGGGTATTGTCTCGTCTTAATTTGTCTAAAATATTCAATTTAAAACCTGTGTAATAACGATTAACGAACAGAAGTGGACGCTGTCTATTATCTTTACGATCATTAATTAAAAACTACCAGTTATAATAGTCAGTCGTAGTCACAGAGGACGTAAAACCTTCAATTCGTATCTTGCACACAATACTTGTTTCATGGAAGTTAACACATTGCTCCAACAATCCTATTCTGTATTTTTTCTTAATTCTCACTCCTGACTCTTGAACCTAAGTATTGAAATCCCTGTGTAAAAACTGCAGCTTTCAGCAACCGGTATTTTCAAAATATATATGTTGTATGTACGGATCGTCTTTTTTTATTTTTACTTTAACTCTACATAGGAGGCCTTCTCTGGGGATGCTGTTTGGAGTATGTCTTTTTATAAGAGAGAGGAAACACAGAGGACGGCAAATCCACATCCGAGCTGTTGAACTCAGTCGTAGAAGCGACCCGTTCTCATGTGACAAATATCAACGGTATACATATATTAAAAGTGCGTTTGGTGTGTTTCCCGGTACAGAATTTTTTTTTTAATAATATCTAATAATCACGGATGGATTCACGCTCCATTGTCTTCATTTCAACAAATAATATACTTATTTGGTTTAAATTATTATAAGAATATTTTTAAATGCCTTACAAATATTGAAATATAATACGTATCTACCTATCTGTTCAATAAAGCGATTCCATGCAAACAAAATAATACTTGTTCTGCAGATCACGAGTAGATAAGGGCAACTTTTGGGATAGGAAAACAATAATTTGTAACTTGTTGGAAATGTGATGAAATAAACACAGATTCGCCATTGATTCCAATGTCCCAGCTTGATGGAAAGAAGACAGATATACTCACGAAGTCTTCAGACAGCCAGCGTCAGACTTCCGGTGATAACGCAGGTTAACTATTACATTCTTCTTCATATAGAAGCCAACAACACTAATGCAGCAAATGACTCACCAATTAAGAGGAAGCTACAAGCCAAAACTGTGTATATTCTTGGTATACCTTATATTGTAGGTAAAAGACATTAAAATTGCTTGACAAACGGAGTCTAGAAACGTTCGATTTAGAGCACAAAACTGGTTTTTGTTTATTTTGTAAATAATTTTATAAGAAAGCAAAAAAGTTAATCTAGTGAAACTGTCACAGATAATCTCAGCTATAATACTGTATTTTTTAAAGCTTTATGCGTTAATACATTGCTATAGAAAAAAATATTTTTTAGTAGTTTACATTAATATTTTTTATTATACTCAAGCAAAATGATAGGAAAACCTTCAATTTATCTAAAGCATATTTTTTGGTATTCATAATGTACACAAATTCGTTATAAAGATAAATCGAAATAGTGATTTTGCATTAAGCTTCGCCTTTACGAAAAATTACTACACTTGAAAATTATATTTGGACAAAATTCTTTGCTAACATACAAAATTAATTTATTATTTTTTTTAGCATGGAATAAATTATATAAAAAATATTTACACTTGATTTTTCGTTAAACTTTTATTAACAGTCTGTTACTAATAATTCTTGATTTCAATATTTTTCTTTATTATCCACATAATTCCTTCCTTTTTATTATTATTATACATTCATTAGTTAAGATTACTAGTGCTAAATATGTTTTATTTTATTTTATTTTCAACTTAATATCATTTAATTTATTTATTTATTTAGATGTTCGCTTTTATATGGCAGACAGAGAATTGCACTCACCGCTTTGTTCAGCTGCAATAAACAAAAAAAAATATCCAAAGAACCAAACCTAGCAGTCCACAATGGAGTGTTGGTACCTACCCTGATTTATGACAGTGATGCACGGATCTGGCAGAGGAAGGATGAAAGTAGACTGAATGCTGTAGAAATGAGATCCTTGAGGCGTATGTCTAGTAAAACCATGTATGATCGTGTAAGAAATGTGGAGATCCGTAAAGTATGCAAGGCTGATGAAAGCGTAATGAATAAGATTAATAAATGGACGCTTGGATGATTTGGGCATGAAGAGCGAATGAACGAAGAAAGAAGTGTAAGAAGAATATATGATACAAATGAGAGTGGTAGAAGAGGTCGGGGACGCCCTGAAAGACATGGGACGATCAGGTAAATCAGATTCTTGAGTCGGGCCATGTCAAGAGTCAGAATAATATAAGAGTATGTGTTAAGATTTGTTTGGGCTTGATGAAGTCTTCAATAACAGACGCATGGCTTTTTTTTGTTTTTACTGCACAAAACTGCATTTTTACTTTATTTAATGTTACAAAGAGTTAAATTATTCCCGACCCGGACAAAACACTTTTACTAATGGTCTGTAGACCATAATGACTGCTTGTTACTATTTTATAGGAGAGAAGAAAGAAGGAATCCAGTCGGCGAGGCTTTTTATAATCTAACCAAGTAAAACACATTGACAAGCTAATTGTAAACAAACACTGTCAAAGAAAGCCAATTGATAAGGCAAAACATCTGTTTTATCTGTTAGCCCTAGTTTTACCTCTGACCACTAGGTGCTAGGCAGGAGCCTGTAAAGTAACTGGTGGTGAACTTTGCTAATGGTTCGTACATTTTTAACAGTATGTATGAATGTGAATGTGGCAAGGAGTGTGTGCCGATACATAGTTGTATGGCGTTCCGTCCTCTCTGTCTACTCCTGCGGAAAAATGGCGTGATGGTTAGTTAGTTAGTTAAGAACCGTTTTCTTATTCCATACGAAATTACTGGTGATTTCAGAGAATTAGGAAAATTCTTCCAATTTCTGATTTAATTTTTATGTTCTGTGAAAGATTTTTTCAAGTTCTGTTATTATTTCAGTTTTATCAAGCAACTAGCCTATAATGATATAAAAACAGAACGAGAATAGGACTTTCACGGAACCCGAAAATGAATATTTAAATTTGATGAATTGTACAAATTCTGTGAAACTACCCATCCTAAGACATTGGAAGGACATATATAATGGGTTCTTTAACCATGTTTAATTTAATAAACTTTAATAATTGTATCATAGTGCACTGTGTATGTCTAAATAGACAAATAAATACAAAATGCATTATGTGTAAAGAAACAGAGCTACTGAGGTAACTATAAAAAAATGGAAAACCAAAAAAACTCTATATAATGCCTATCATGATATATCTACAAAACACTACATAACGTATTTATAAAATTACTTCAGTTATTTCATATTATTAATTTAATAAAATTTTAATATGTAAGTGAAATCCTCAGCATGGGAGATCCCAGCGAGAATATCATAATCTCTACTTGTAACAAAAAATGAAATTCGTTTCCGACTTAACTTTCATTTTGAAAATTGTTGATTGTTATAGACAGCCCTGCTGATTACCTTCCATTTATACCAACTGGAAATACTTGATCAAACATTATTTTTATTGCAACAATAATATCAGGACTGAGTCATTTAGATACTCGCTTGTACCTAGATTGCATGCATTTGGTAATAATTTCTCAGAAATAGTAGATGTGTTCAAATGCACGGAATATAGTTACAAGAAGGCTATAATAACATTAAAAAAATTTTGCTTCAATTTTTCTTTTACATGTGTTTAATTTATAATTTCTTAAAATTGTTTATTTCTTTATCTTGTTCTTCGACAAAATAATCATACAATTAACGTATTTGCAAAAGCACGTATGGGCGTATAACATAAATATCATTCTACATGGACTGTAATAAATATTACGTACCTCGTCTTATAGAGAAAGCCTCTTTAAATTATTCGAAATCTTCCTGATGAGGACCGCCTTGTAAAATTTCTAAATTGCGTGAAATGGCTTTAGCTGTGTTTAGTACGTGAACACTCTTTGCTATTTAGTAACTAAAAAGGTAATTTGCAGTACCTACGGTAAACAAAAACATAACATACCTTTTATCAAAAGATGGCAATAAAGTTCTCTGTTTTCCACGAAAAAAGAAAGTATTAAATCACAATTTAAAATATCACTTTAAAAGGCTCTTTCAAGATTAGAATAAACTCGAACACTTCCTTTGTAATCTAACATAATTGTTTATTTATTTTTTTAGTAGAAGTTATTGCGTAAGCTGGTAATCGCACTAGTCAGAGATAACCGATTGTGTTAGTTGTAACCGGCCGGTCGAGTTTAAACCTGAACCGAGGTTTAGCGCGGTTGTCGGTTACCTTGACCGCACCACGGTCGGGATTGCACTGAAGTAAATCGATGTTAGTTGGCGATGTACATTAAGTCAGGTGATAACCCTGCGGTGACTTTCAAGGGGTTAAATAAATACCGCTATTTATAAGATACTTTTTATACGTACACCGAGAAAACTGACGGATATAAAATATTACTAATTAAAAGAATCTCTTAAAATTTTTCGTATTCCGCCTATAAACTGAATTGACAGATTTCCTAATAAACTATCAGTAAAACACGATTGTGTTATGGCCATTTTTTCGCATTTTGTCATTGTGTATTATCAGAACAAACGCAGGTGCATGAACACGTGTTCCGATATATTAAGAATATACTAAAAGTTTATTAGGAAACGGCACGCTATCCCGTTTTTAACAGGAAGGATAAAGGTCCAGAGGAAAATCACCGATGCGTTTTTTCCAACCGTCTGGAGCCAGTTAAACTATGGCATCCCAAAATTTACAATTGGGGGATGTCGTGAGACTAAGAAGGAGATGTGAAGGAGGAAGGTGGGGAAGTACTTGACGAAGTACGCGACCTCCTAATTGAAGTGGCGTTGGAGTGATCAAATAATATCACCTATGTACGGGGTGTCTGAAGGGTATTAATTATATTACCGTTACTTTTTTGCGTGAAAACGTTTTTTGTTCAACAATGGGGGTAATTTATATTTTTCTGCTAATCTTTCTTTTTAGAGCACCGATCTACACGATGATGCACGAATAACTCATGTAACCCATTCCGTTGCGGAGTCATGACTGATAGTTTGGTCACACAGAGTGCATTTCGTGGCTCTCATCTGACACCCCTTCCCGCTTGATGACGTAAGCGCACCAACAAGCAACGAACAATGGTCTATCTTAAAAATATACACTGCGCTTGGCGCCACAACCCCTGGGCCACGATATATTTATCAAGTTTTTGCGACATCTTCGTTTTTGTTCATAAATGTAGCGTTGTTGAAGTCACGCTAGCCAATGTCAGTGACAACCGTCTTACCAGCCAGTGGGGTTTTCAGTGTCGCTATATTGACGTTATAGCCAGTTTGAACTGTCTAGGAATGAACGGTTTAAGGTCGTTTTTTTAAATCACTGGTTTGGAATGAAAAAATTTAAATTGGAAGAAGAAAAAGTTTAAAAATGAACTGTAAAACTTCAATACATTAATCGGTATCCTTAGTTTGTGAAAATAGCCCATTGGCGTGCGGGTCACCATCCCCAGCAAGATGAGGAAAATACGAAAGAAGGGTGCCAATGAAATTTCGTGTGCATATTTTGTTTTCTCCTTGAATTAAAACCCAAGTAATAGCTCTCAATGATACTTGAAGAATAAATCTTTGTAAAGTAATTTTTAGGTAATTTAATCGAAAGATTAAAACTTGATTTTGTCGTCAAGTCACTTATAGACCCTTTCAGATTCATGATATGTTTAGAAATATTTCATTTAGTTCTATTTAAAATAGAATCGCTGTTTTTTGACGTTTTTCAGAACAAAATACTTTTTTTTATTTTTTTTTATTTGGTACAATATTTTTTACATTTCAAAGTTTTCCAGTAATGTTGGCCTCCCTTTGTGGCTTGCTCGTGCTGAGGCCTTCATTTTATAATACGAAAATATAACCTACATAATACATTTAAAGAGAAAATAATACATTTAAAATATAATCTTGTGATGTGTGTTTATATTGGTTTTGTGTGTTACGTGTAGGTTTTATTTTTATTTTATGCTATGACATTTTGGCAATATTGTCTGTTTTGTTCTTTAATTCATTTTGTAATTTTGTGTGTGAATTTATTTTTATTTTCCTCAATTTTAATTTCAAGTTTTACACTGTTGAAAGCTTTTATAGCATGGTATTGGTAGTGTCTTTGTCCAAAGCTTGAATTTATTGTCGGAGTTTTTATGTTTTCTTTGAACGCTTGTCTAACTGGTCTGTTAGTATTATTTTGTGTACGTTGAAATTTATTTTTTTGTCAAAAATGTAGTTTAGTAGTGTTTTAACGTATAATTGGCGTACATACTGTTAATGTAAGATTCATTTAGAGATTCAGATTATAAATAGTGGCTTACCAACTGTTTTTTTCTTGGGAAATGTAAAAATACCACTTTATAAAATAAAAAACTGAAGTAAAAAAATTTAAATTACATACACAAAGGGTTTATTGAAAATATTGAAAAATAACAAACGCCCTCAGCACAAGTTTATGATGTCATCAACGTCTAGGCTTCCCAAACTCTCGTTTATGGAAGAGCTCGGCGTCAATAACAGAACAAATCCCAGAAAACATTGAATTAATTATTAATTTATTCACCCCTCGAGGGTTAGAAGAAATCTCGCTCGGATTTACCGTGTTACAAAGAGAAGAAGAGGAACGGCCATCAGAGAATAAAGGTATAAAAAGCATGAAATCCGCAGCAGAATATTGAGAATACGCAGCTAATTATAAACGTACGTCGATGGCAGGTGGAACAGCATCTTCGTTTACCAGCCAGAGTGGGGGAGATTAAGAAAGAGACGATTGAATTATTCAATTTGTCACTCTACAACTGAGTTACTCTACCAGAACCCAGTGTGATTATGACACCACCAACAATTTTTGAAGGTTTATTTTGGGAATAATTCCTTTAGAAGCAGGCAGTCAACTTTTTCAGTTATGTTTCAAAGTATGATCTTTTATATGTTTTTTTTCCAATTATTGAAACTGGTCACTTGTAAAATAGGCAATGGTTTTTAATTAACAAAATTCTAATTTTAATTAACAACGTTCTGGAAAATAACTTGAATTTTGCAATCATTTTCCACAGATAACAGGTAGGTAGAAAATTATTCATGTGACGGATATTATTACCAAATAAACATTTCGGCTACAAAAAGATTTCGCAATTTTTTTCAAGATCTGAAAAAGGCACTGCACGCCACTGTTAACATAAAATAACTAGGTTTTACAACTCGTAGGCATTAATATTTAAAATCACCGGTCTGAAACGATTTATAATATCATGTTTTCCTCCTTATAACAAAATGGGTCTCTTCAAGACCAGGTTTACTTCAAACGTTCCCCGTATAAACTCCCTTGCATTACAAACTCATAATTTAATGGAGACCCTAAGGACCTGTGCCGAGTTTTCCAGGTTTTTTAAGATTATTTTTAATCCTTTTGTAGTTCTTACTCATTAAAAATCAAATACATTGCTTGACTAGCCAAAATAAAATAAAAAATATTATTTTACATATTTGCCCGGTTACATATTTCAAATGGTAACCGGGCAATGCTAATTTTCTATTTAAACTCGTGTTTACTCAATTGAACACGTGTTTAGAAAAAAAAATAGCGTAACAAACCCATGCGTGTTTTAAGGCAGTACTACCTCATATTGAACACGGAAAAGGAAATATGCGCTGAGAACAGTTTCACTTTAACATTCTCTTGAAAAGTGATGAAAAACAATAGTTTAAACAAGTTACATCACATATCACTTTTAATGACTAAATCACTTTTCAAGAGTGAGAGCCACAGTCCTGAGTAGCCATGGAACTACTTCAAACATATAATAATAATAATCGTGCTTCCAAATAATTTAATAAAAATAGATTAGATAGATTACATAGATTCGTAATGTTGAAAGGTAGTTGAATTGGAAATTATAGATTTGTTATGTCGAAAGGTAGTTTGATTAGAATATTTAATTTGGTCACATTGAAAATTATTTATTGATTTGGTTACTGGAATGTAGTAGTAAAGATACAATCATCTCCAAGTTGTTTTGTAAAATGACAACAATGTCATTTGCAACCAACGTAGATGAACAGGGGATTATTATGTCATCTGTACAGATGAACATGGATAGTCTAAGACCCCAAAAAACAAAAGCAGGTATTCCTAGACAACGTATGAAATGGACGAACGATGTCAATATGTTCATTGTTCGTTCATATTTTTATGTAACCAAAGTAGAAACAGATATGTTGTTATACAGGAAAAAATTACATTTACTTTTCTCACAAAATTATCCGATTGCCCAAGTAACCGAACAAAGATTAGCAGACCAAAAGCGAGCTATTTTCAAAAATAATTTAATTTCTGTAGTCACATTAGAACAGATTAAAAGAGAAGTAGCAGATAGATTGCAAAGAGGAAATAATTTAGAACAAATTAACACAAGTAATAATGTCATATCAGATGCATTGAATGTAGATAGTTTGGATAATATTCTAGTCGAAATGTCCAATGATATTACAGTAGATTCAAATAACTTAGACGTTATTTATAATCTTAGGGAAATCAACATTGCAAATTTAAACTTTGTTGATGAAAATGTAGTAGAATTAGCTAACTTACTTCATAATAATATAAACAGATATATAGATGTAGAGCCAACAGTTAGACCAAAATTACCGAAATTGCATACGTCAAAGAAATTATCTAAATTAATTTTTGAAATAACATAATTTTACCAAAAATCATATTTGACGAAATTAGTTTTTTAGATCTTCATACAATAGTATACGCTAGTGCGATTACTGTTTGTAATAAGTTAGGAATTAAATTATCATCCTCTGACGATAGATCATATAGTTATAGTAAACCAGAATGGCAGATCAGATTAGAAAATGATGTAGTATTTTTAAGAAGTAACATAGCTAGAGTAATAGAATATAAAAATGGAAATAGAAGTAGGAAAATTTTGAGACATGTAGATGAAATTGGTAGAAAATTTGGTTATAACATTGAAAGTCATAATAATGAAAATATAATCAATGATTTATTGGATTTATTAAAACAAAAATTAGGCGTAAAAGCTAGTAGATTAAAAAGATATAATTATACGTATAATAAAAAAAATAATAATAGATTATTCCAGAAAAATGAAAAAATATTTTATTCCAAACTTGACGATAAACAAAATATTATTTCGAATAATAATATTCCGTTGCCATCTGAATCAGATATGCGCGATTTTTGGACTAAAATTTGGAGTAAAGATATAAAACATAACGAGTCAACTCCATGGATAGAAAATGAAGAACTCAATTTTTCAGGTATTGAACAAATGAGTTTTTCTAATATATCGGTTGAATTGTTAACCAAAATTATTAAAAATACTCATAATTGGAAAGCCACGGGTTGCGATTGGATACATAATTTTTGGTACAAACGTCTGACTACTTTACATCCTCTTTTGGCAAAAAATCTTTCAAAATTTGTCAGTCAACCTCAAAATTTTCCAAATTTTCTAACTAAGGGCATTACTTATATGTTACCCAAAAGCGAAAATATTAATAATCCTTCTCAGTACAGACCCATTACATGTTTACCGACAATATACAAAATTTTAACCTCTTGTTTAACAGATTTAATATATACTCATTTAGATGAAAAAAATATTTTATCTGAACAACAAAAAGGTTGTCGCAGAAAACATATGGGATGTAAAGAACAATTAGTTATCGATTCTGTAATTCTAAAACAGATTCAAACTCGAAAACGTAATTTACATACTTGCTATATAGACTACCAAAAGGCTTTCGATAGTGTCCCGCACTCGTGGCTGATCAAAGTATTAAATATATATAAAATTAACCCCATTATTATTAGCTTTTTGGAAAATATTATGTCCTTTTGGAATACCAATTTACTTATCAATTTAAAAGGTAAGAAAATAGTAATACCGGGCATTTCAATTAAAAGAGGAATTTTTCAAGGAGACTCATTGAGTCCTCTTTGGTTTTGCTTAGCATTGAATCCTCTATCTAAAATGTTAATTAAAAGCAAGTTTGGAATAAAAGTTAAGGGTAATACAAGGGAGAGTAGTACAATTTCGCATTTATTATATATGGATGACATAAAATTATTTTCGAATTCTGAACAAAATTTAGAGAAAATGATCGAGGTAGTTAAAAACTTTTCAGATGATATCAAAATGACTTTTGGTTTAGATAAATGTAGAACGATCCATATAGAGAAAGGCAAAATTGTAGATGGGGACGAGAGTATATTTAGAAATTTCCAAATTACTAGTATGAAAAGGGATGAGGTTTATAAGTATTTAGGATACCCACAATCAAATAGATTAGACCATACTAGTATTAAAAATGATATAAGGATTAAATTTCAAACTAGGATCAGGAAAATTTTAAAATGCAATCTATCTGCTAAAAATTTAGTAAAAGCAATAAATACTTGGGCAATACCTCTATTAACGTACTCATTTGGCATAATTAAATGGTCTAATACAGATTTAGATAACTTAGAAAGATTAATTAGAACTACACTAACAAAATTTAATTGCCATCATCCAAATTCAGCTATAGAACGAGTTAATTTACCTAGAAATTTAGGAGGTAGAGGCATAGTCAAAATAAATTCTTTGAAAAATAATCAGGTAGAAATGCTAAGAACTTTTTTCCATAGGAAAGCTCATAGCTCAGAAATGCACAAAATAATTTGCAAGGCAGATAGAAATATTACACCTTTAAATTTATACGATGAGAATGCCAACATTTTTATAAATCCCAACCAGGAACTATTAGATTCCTGGTCAAATAAAATTTTACACGCAAAACACTTCAATTATCTCAACCAAACGTATGTTGACAAATTTTCGTCAAACAAATGGTTGAGTATTGGAGAGTTGAGCGCAGAAATAGAAGGATTTATGCTTGCCATTCAGGATAGAGTCATTAATACTAAAAATTATAGAAAGCATATAATCAAAGATACAAATCAAATTGATGATTTGTGTAGAAAATGTTTGGCTTTTCCGGAAACTATAGAACATATTATATCGGGATGTTCTATATTAGCACCGTCCGAGTATACATTTAGGCACAATCAAGTTTTAAAAATAATTCACCAAAATTTGGTAATTAAACATAACTTGATTGACTGCCGTAATATAGTACCATATTATGAATACGAACCAAATTCATTTTTAGAAAACGAATTTTATAAAATATATTATGATAAAACTATACTGACAGATCGAACGATTAGTCATAATAGACCCGATATAGTTTTACATGACAAAATTAAAAAAATAACTTATATCATTGATGTAGCTATTCCAAATTCCTGTAACATTCAAAAATCTGTTAATGAAAAAATAAGAAAATACACAGATTTAGGAAACGAAATAAAAAGAATTTGGCATTCTCAGACTATAAAAATATTACCATTCGTTATTTCGGCTACTGGCATTATACCTAGCTCTCTCATTAAAAATTTAGGCGTATTAGATCTATCAAAAAATTTATATATAAAGATGCAAAAGTCGGTCATTTTGAATACATGTAGGATAACGAAAGATTTTTTAAATATTTATGTTGACGGATCAGTAGGATTTATAGGCCCTGTTAGAAGTTCTACCGAGCCGAACCCTCTGATATGAAAATATCTGGAGTCGGTGAATTTTTTTTTCCCCATTTGATCTCTGGTGAGTTGACATGTTGTTGTTCTTGTATTGTTTTGTATTTATTTTACTTATGTAATGCACTTGCATAGTGTTGATTTACTAGCTGATCATTTGTAGAAAAGTGAGTGGAAGGGTTTAGTTTTTCCTATGGGGAAGATTTAACCCGGACAACAAAATCGGAAGCATAAAAAATAATATACGTCGGTTCTTTATAGATTTTTTCGTGATTTAATTTTCATGAGTTCCAATTTTGAAAAAGTAACCATAATTTTACCCAAAAGAAAATTATACTATTCCAAAAAAGAACACAAAAATACGGTATTGGGGCGCTTCACCCAATTTCCAAAAAAATGTTTGATTCAAAAGTTTTACCACTATTTTCAATTTCACATTCGGAAATTTTGGTTTCTCAGTACACATAAAACGATAAATACGATGTCAGGAAGTGACATGAGAGAGACAGAGTACCGACTGTACTACGTTATAGGTGACATTTCTTTTCCATCCAAATCGCTGAATTGATAATACACACCAGAAATGTATTTGTTTCCGTGTAAATTTGAATTTAAACGAATGTTGCCCGTTGACGGACTCCGTGGTGGTGGGGTAAGGTTCTCGACTACCAGGCCAAAGGTCGCCGTTTGAAATCCGTGCGCAAGTAAATTTTATTTGAGTATTCTTTCACAATTAATTCATTAAAAATAATATATTGTGTACTTGCGGCATGTTCCAGAGTGGAAGATACTCTCAATATTGCCCTAGTGGAAGACCACCATTCAGAATTGAAACGTTGCTTGAAACGGCTTTAGGTGTGTTTGGTGACCAGATCTGAATAGCCAGGTACTCCTCCACCTCCCTCTCCCCCATCTCCATCTCCTCTCATATACCTTCAGCCTCACAACATACCCCGATTGGGGATGCCATATTCTCACTGGGTTGAGAGCAGTTGGGACTAAAAAAAATTATATCAATAATGTCGCCATTAACTTAGTACCGTTTGGTTCTAGCCCATTTAGCACGTGTTCTGTTTCTCTTCTTTCCTGACATTGTTGCCACCCCATTATGATGATGGAACACAGATTTGAATTGGAAATAATGTATCCGATTTGTCAGAATTTAGGATCAGCATGGTAAAACTTAAATATGACCGAAGTTGATAAAATGGTCCAACTACCTCACTGGTAGAGCAAGTCCCCGCCAATAGAGAGGTCCTGAATTCAACTCCTAGATGCGGCCGAGTATTTTTCAGATTTGTTGTCTCCCATTTTGCGTTTGATAGTTGTTAATATTATCTTCAATAACAAACTAACCATCACGCTTTACTGTAGGGGTAGGCAGAGAGATCGGACCGCCAAACAACTCGGTCTTGGCCCACACTTCTTGTCTCATTCACATTCATACATTCTCTTATACTCTTAAATTATTTTGACTCAGTATCTGATTTACTTGATCGTGCCATGTCGTTCCCGGGCCTCCAGGACTTATTTTTACACCTATTCTCCCTACACTATTTTCTTCGTTCATTCGCTCTACATGCCCAAAAACATCCGAGCGACCTTTCTTAATCTACTTTCATCCTTCCTCTACCATCTCCATGCCTCACTGCCATACATCAAGGTAGGTACCAGAATTCCACTGTGGACTGTTAGCTATCTTCAATGATTAAATATTACACTTTGAGGTTTTAATCAGTATGTTATTCCACCATAAAAATACTGTGTATTACACCATAAAAATATTGTTTTTTCCTCTATAAAAATATTCTTTATTCCACCATAAAAATATTCTTTATTCCACTTTAAAAATACTTTTTATTCCACCATAAAAATATTGTTTATGCCTCTATAAAAAAATTGTTTATTCCAGTACAAAAATATTGTTTATTCCACTATAAAAATACTTTTTATTCCACCATAAAAAATATTGTTTATGCCACTAAAAAAATATTGTTTATGCCACTATAAAAATATTGTTTATTCCACTGTAAAAATATTGTTTATTCCAATATGAAAATACTGTTCATTCCAACATTAAAAATATTGTTTATTCCACTGTAAAAAATTTTTTTCCAATATAAAAATATTGTTTATTCCAGAATAAAAATATTGTTTATTCCACTATAAAAATACTGTTTTTTTTCTACGCTCAAGGGGTAAAACAATCGTCAGTGTCAAACCTCATACACTGCACGAGTAACGTTTCACCCTTTATAATGATGGTAGTAGTGTGAATGCAATTATTGTTGTGTAAGCCGGAAATGTTTATTATAAAAAAACCTTTTGGTTCTAAAAGCTTCTTGGGATTGACTCTCTTTGTAAAAATGAATGTATGTAGTAACACTGCCTTGGCAAATAAAGGTTAAATGGCAATAAAATCATCGTATGATAAAAATGTTCCCAGGCCGGTCTGCTACATCATTACTCGCCCTAAAATTTATGTCTTCCGCACACACAAACACAGCATGAATATATCATTAATTTTATGGTGACTATACAGAATGACCAGTGCCTACTTTATGCGAAATATTTTTAAGGGTGTTATTAATTTAAAGTACCTAGATATTTTTAAGGCCCCTTTTAATAATAATAAATAATAATAATTGGATGACTTGTATAGCGCCGTTTTTGTGCAAAATCACCTCAAGCGCGCTGTACAAACTTATAATACATCTCTACAGTGATCTATGTTATTACTTAACTATTTATGGAGATAATATACAGTACAATACTCACCTGGTAGATCACTTGAGATTAGCACTTAATTAACATTATATAATTGTTTATTACCGAAATTTAGATACAGGATTTAGGACATAATTGAAAAATTGAATATAACTGGATTCTCTCTTAGGAATGGTATATTTAATTTAAGGGTACGACAGCTTAAAAGGGTTAGTTTTTAGTTTAGAACTGAATTCTGTTGGACTTATTATGGATCTTAGTTCCGGAGAGAGTTTATTCCAAACCTTCGGCCCAGATACTCCAAAAGCGCGATCACCAAACTTAGTATTTGGCTTGCGCAGAGGTTCTATCAGTCTGCCTACAGCTGACGATGTTGCTGATCTAAGAGTTGACTGCCTCAGACCAGTGTTTTCCGGGACGCATAGTTCAGAGATGTAGGGTGGGGCCATTTCATTGATGGATTTAAACACCATCCAGCACAGTTTGTACTGGATTCTTTCAGGGCACTTGAGCCAGTGATGGTTACGAAGGTGTTCTGAAATGTGCGATTATTTAGAAACCCCGGTTATGAGCCTTGCTGCTGCATTAAACACTGATTGAAGCTTGTCAATTTGATATTTTGGAAGGCTGGCATAAATGCCGTTGCAGTAATTCGATTTATAATTTTTTTTGTTGATTCTTTAAGTTTTAAGTTATTTTCGAATATAATATCTACACATTTCTTATGCCGAAATGTTAATTATATGAAACTCCCTCGATAAAAAAATCACAGAGTAAGTTTCGAAAATTATTAAAAACACATTTTGTTCTGTTATTTAATATGTTATAGGCATGAAAAAAAAATCGCAGTGTATCTTTAAATATAACTAAAGCATTTGCCAAGAGATTTTTGTTCTATTTCAAACAAGTCGTGTTTTATTAAATATTTTCATCATTTTTGCTTAATTATTATCGTTTTTTTTAATATTAGCGCGCTCCCTCTAACATTCGTATTTACATATCTTAAACCATCTATGAACGCTTACTACGGGGCCTTAATATATCGTGCGAACTGTTAATTAGATCGAGTACTGATAAGTAATCAGAAATACATGTTATTTATTTATTTATTTATTTGGTACAATGTTTTGTTACATTTCAAAGTTTTCCAGTAATGTTGGCCTCACTGGGTGGCTTGCCCGTGCTGAGACCTTCATTTTATAATATGAAAATAATCTAAATACAATCTACAATATAAGATAAAATAATACATTTAATATATAATCTTGTGTGTTTGTGAGTGATGTGTGTTTATATTGGTTTTGTGTGTTACGTGTAGGTTTTATTTTTATTTTATGCTATGACATTTTGGTAATGTTGTCTTTTTTGTTGTTTAATCCATTTTGTAATTTTGTGTGTGAATTTATTTTTATTTTCCTCAATTTTAATTTCAATTTTTAGACTGTTGAAAGCTTTTATAGCATGGTATTGGTAGTGTCTTTGTCCAAAGCTTGAATTTACTGTTGGAGTTTTTATGTTTTCTTTGTACGCTTGTCTAACTGGTCTGTTAGTGTTATTTTGTGTATGTTGAAATTTTTTTTTTTTGTCAAAGACGTAGTTTAGTAGTGTTTTAACGTATAATTGGCGTATATCTAGTACGTCACAGCTATTGAATATTTGGTCTGTATCAGTCAGTCTATGTTTTTTTAGTATTACCTTTAAGATCGTTTTCTGTGCGGTTTCTATGTAATTCATAGCCGAGTTTGTTGCTCCTCCCCAAGCAATAATTCCATATTCTATTATTGATTGGCAGAGTGCAAAATATATTGTTTTCAATTGTTTTATTTTATATATGTTTCTTATGTTTAGGAAAATGTGTATTGTTTTGAGAAGTTTATTTGTGATTTGTTTGATGTGAGGTATCCATCTAAGGTTATAGTCAATTACGATTCCTAGATACTTTATTTGTTCTGTTTTTTCTAGAGGAGGGCAATCGCAGATGTTGGTTGTATATTTATGGTGTTTGTGTTGTTTTTTGGCTGTCCCGTGCTATTTATACTGTATGTTGTGAATTTTGTCTTATATCCTATGGATAGGCTATCAAGAGGATGGTGATATATTACTGTTAATTTATAAGCAGGGGAAAACAAAATAAATTATTTTTTTTTACGTTTACAGGTAGATGGCGTTATTCTATTACAACTAGCGCCACCTAGCGAGACTGACGATAAGGCTTTTATAACAACAGTACATAAATCTAGTGATCTACTGCAGGCAAATTTAATAATGTACGTAATTTATATTTTCTCTATTGAATAGATAGATACGCTGAAATGCTTCGCAGAGTTTTTCAAACCGTATCATAATTAACTTTAATTAATCGTCACTTTGGTTGGACCAAAGATAATAGAATAATACTTTACCTTGTTCAGAGATACGAGGTGTCAAAGTTTGCAAATTTACAAGTATCAGATTTTGAGATTGATTATTGTTATAGTGCACTAGATTATCATATTTTTAAATAAGATATTCAAACCGAAACTTTAATAAATCATATTCTAAAACTTCCGCTAATTGTTTGGTTTCGATTGCCTCCTTATTGTACCTTTTCAAAATCTCTGCTCAGAAGATTCTCTTTTCTTAGCATAAACTGCCTCCTGTTTTATACAGGGTTTTCCAATAAGAGGTGTTTTGATATTCAATGGTAAAATATCACTAGTTTTGTTGCTTGTGTGGCACGTAGCGCCGTCTTGTTGAAAGTAAACGTTGTCCAGATCAATACCATCCAATCCCGGCCATCAAAAATCATTAATCATCTCTCCATAGCGCAATCCATTCACCGTAACTGTTGCTCCAGCCTCATTTTCGAAAAAGTAAGATCCAATGACTCCTTCGGACTATAAACCGCACCAAACATTCACACGTTGAGGATAGAGAGGCTTTTCAATGATAACTCTTGGGATTTCCGAGCCCCAGATACGACAATTTTGCTTGTTGACGAAGCCACTGAGGTGGAAATGGGCCTCATCACTCAAGATGATATGCATTTGATTCACTCAAGTGAATTTTAATAATTTCAATGCGTTGTTGAAGTGTGTATTGTTCTATTTTTATTAATGTTATTTAAAATAACACCTCTTATTGGAAAACCCTGTATTATGTTTTTAGTTTTAATATTCTTGTTTTGTCCTGTCCTGCTATTATTGTTATTCTAAGTTTTGTCATCACTTTGTATAAAGGTTGTAAAGGTATTTAGTGTTATAATATTAGATCTATATTGGGCAAGGCATACTGTAGGAATAATTTTAAGAACATGACTACTAATATTGAATTACCGTTTTTAAGTTTTTTTATAGTTAAGCGCATGTGAAATTAAACTAAACTGCGCCATAGAAATGCCATGTTATTGTTATTATTATTATTAAATATAACGTTTACGAACGAAATCATCCTTAGGAAACCATATGACTCCCCTACTTTAGAGATATTTCGGGAATTTAATGTACCATCTATCACAGAATTGTATAAGAGAATCGCCTTATATCAAATTTATAAAGAATATTTTATTTATAAAATTCACCCCTTAGATAGCATAAGCAATAGATTCAAAACTAATGGCTTAATAGCCATTCCTATGCTTAGAACGACCACGGCTCAGCACCACTATTCGTATTTAGGTGTAAGATGGTACAATATATTATTGTCCAAAAATAAAATTAGTGTAACCGAAACTGTGAATTATGAACAATTCAAAAAATTAATTAAGTCCCTAAAATTGGATACTGATATATTGTACCCCTAATTTTCTTACACTTACTCAATTTGTACAAAAATATATATATTAATTTAATTGTCTAAAAACTATTTTTCTAATTTGTTTACCTGATATATTGTACCCTTAATTTCCTCACGCTTTCTTAATCTGTAAGAAGATATATTATTTCAATTATCTTTAAAAAGACACTTTTCTAATTTGTATACCTATGTTAATATTATGTTTGTATTTATATCAAAAGTTTTTGATTATTGTTTAAAAAATCATTAGAACTAAATGTAAATACTCCTCCCATAAACACGAGCTCCTAGAGCTCAACTTATGGAGTAGTAGAATAAAAAACGAAAAATCTATATATCTGTCTGCATATTGTTATCATTTATAATGTTAAATAATTTACAAGTAATAAATAAAAAAAAAAATAAAAAAAAATATCTAAACGCGTGCAGAAAGAATCATTTGCAACCAGATAGAACAAAATAATTCATTGCATAAGGTTCTAACCACGAGTCCCATTTACTCTTAGCATTCCACATTGCATTTTCCAAGATAGCTATTTTTCTTTTTCAGCCATCTTATTGAAATATTTTCCAAAGAAGTCAAACTCAAATACTTGCCAAATATTGAATCTCAGAATAAGAATTTTTAAATAGAAGATTGAATCTTATCCAACCAAAGTGACGAATTGCACTGCGCCAGATATTGTCAGATAAAAACACAATTACGATTACAAAAGATTCTCAAAGTGAGAATAAGTGTAAGAATCTCACAGAATAAATGAAAGCTTGATGTTAGAACTTCGTCATACAAGTATTAACGGAAATTAAACACAGATTGCTGCTGCATGTTGGGCCGGATCAGGAGAGACTGGTTGAGGGAGACCCCTTGAACCCTTCAGCCAGACTCCATCGACCCATTGCATTGCACAGTGAGAGGGATGGATTCATACATCCGTCACTCCTGGTCACATTGACCGCCAGATTCTTCCCCACCTCTCATAACTTCATCTTCTTCCTTTCCCTAAAAATTACTTCCACACAACATTCCCAAAGATAACATGGGCTCTGAGGATTTTTTCTTTCTTCAAGGCCTTCTGTGTGGCTCCACATTAACTCTAATGTAAAAAAATAAAAATTTTAAAGTCGTAAATAAATAAATCACATATTTCAATAATTTTTATTTCCTACAAAAATATTTAGTAAAAAAATAACACAAATCCAGTTAGTTAAACAAATGTAATAAAAAATAGCAATTTATTAGAAGCAAGTAATATCAATAATCACATTGATGGGCAAATAAAAACATATCATTTCTTTGAACCCAGTTAGAACTAAACAATAATTGAGATAATTCCTTTAATTTGTATTAAAATAATGTTATTGATCTTATTTCCTTAAATAACAAGTTCACAGCGTAATGGTGCAAATTAAAAATTATTATTTGATGGCGTCACTTTATCAAATCTTACATTCATCGTACATAATTAACAATAATCAATAATTTATGCATGTAATATAAGTATTTACAAACAATCAATGCTTAGTAATTAGATAATTAGAAATTCATATTATTATAGTATTCGCTGCATAAGTTCATATTTTCTTTTAATAGAGTACACATTCTCAGTGATAAAATGAATCGAATGTCGTTGAGTTGAAATTTGTTGAAAATATTTCTAATTTTCAACTGACTACGTAATTTCCACTATGACCTACGAAGCGAAGTAAAAAAACTAGTTCTTACTTATAACTATAAAAATATTTCTGTGTTTTTAAAAAGGTAACTAGTGGGATATTACGTTATAAATAGTTATAATTCACGATCTTTTCACCAAATCAAAAAGTCGTTCTTAAGGTTAAACGCGATGTTCGTTATAATCTACGTGTTCATAGATGACGTTAGTTTAATTGTTTTAATAAAATACGATTTTTGCAAGATATACTTAATAATATTAAGCCGATTTATTTGTTTGCGCCCGTACATATGCAATATTTATTTAGTTATTTTATTTATTCATTTTCGGGAAATCGACAGTTTACATTTAATCTGTTTGTACATAAGTATTACATAGTAAAATAAAACCAATTATGAATTTCGTTCTTGTGACTTCAACTGAGGCAGGATAATATGGAATAAGTTATTTAAATTTGTGAGAAAGGAATATGAATTAAAAAAATTATATAAAACAATACATCTATAGCCATGGAGAGAGGTTGTAGATATAAATCAAATCATAATAGAGATATAAACAATAAAAATTATTGACAAACCATCAGAGAAATATTTTTTTATGGACCTCTTGTATTTGGTAAGTTTTGGTAAGAAAAGATCAACCTTGGATAATACGTTATTATAATTATTGCATAGTCTGTTCAGGCAAGAATTCTACTTAGAGTTCGTTTTGCTTTAATCAACCCTGAACAGGACACAAAAGCGTGTTGAACGCGCAGGTACATTGAATGGAATCTTGTTTAGCAACTCTGGGCATTGAATATTATTGTTAACTACTTTATACAGGAATAGTGCATCCTTATGATGCCTCCGTACACTCAGTGAATCAAAGTATGAAGCTGCCTCTGCATATGAATAAATAGTTTTGTCCGTATAAAAATCCAATTCTTTCATTATTTTAATAAAATAATTAAATTAACGCCATCTATGAACATGCATATTATAACAAACATCTCGATTGGCCTTAATGTATTTTTACAAAATTTTCTTATTAAATACAGTAAATATTCTTTTCTGGACCCGTTTTCTCCCAAACACCAACAAAAACAAAACTAACAAACAAAGTTTGACTAGTCTCCTTGTCAACAACTGATTTTAACAATGCCTTTAAAAGTAACATTATTTCTAACAAATAAATTATAACTGCCCTCTCAATTGTTAACACATATCCAAAATTCTTTGATTCGATTGTTCTTCCTTGTTACTGTACGTTCTTTAAAATTCTTTGCGTTCTTTTTAATAATTTTATAAAATGAAACGCGATAACTCCGTTTACTACACAATTCTGCATATTTATAACAACATGCATGACAATTTTGACACAATTACACTTTCAGCAGGATAGTTAGTTCGTAAACCAAAAGCAATTTCTTCTTCTGATGTCTTCTCACACGGGAAAATGACTATCATCAGAGAAATTTTCATCCTGCACACTTGCTTATGTCAACTGAGATAAATTCAATGAATTTAAATAGACAGGGATGATGTAAACTGTTTATGTTATCTGCGATAATGAAAGCACGGTTATTCCGAAACCGGCTGGCATATTATCTTAAAAATATGTGATTTTAACGTAGTTACAGTATTTTTAATTTAATAATGTTCTAACACACACTTAACAAAAATTTCTAAAATTCTCAAAATTTTTAAAACACTTAAAAAATCTCTTCCTATTCAAGTAAATCTTCTTCTAAGACCATTTTTTCTTCTTAAATCATCTTCAATTATGTTATTCTACGTTGGTTATTATTTTGAGTTTCGTAGCTTTCTCAATTCATGACTTTGTCTATCCAGGGAACGAATTTTTGTATATTAGTGTAAACCCCTGGTAGGTGTTCTCTGCCACATCCGATGCCCCAAGAGACCAGTCCAATGAGGGTATTTCTTCCTTCAACTTTCATAGTTAGTGGACCACCAGAATCTCCTTGACAGGAATCTCGTCCACCCTGGAAAATAGAAAAATTGAATCACTAATCACCAAAAGACTTACCATCTAGAAACTACATACTTGTAAACTTGTGACATCCATAATACAATTCAAAAAACTATTGAGCACTAAAGTCAAAATGTGCATAGTTTTTAAAGATAACACATCTCTATTATACTAAAACATTTGCTATCCGTGTCTGTCTATCTGTGCGCTTAGTTTTTCTAAACTACGCAACGGATTTTGATAGGGTTTTCATTTTCATTTAGAGAATTTCTTCCGGAAGGTTTATATATATATATATAAAACATGCATATTATATTTGAAGAAAGAAGAGAAAAGTCGAGCAACGCCGGGTACACGCGCTGACTTGGGGTGATTGACACTAGCTGTAGGCTCTAAATAGTATAAAACAAAGACGCTATCAGCGTCTGTCTGTTTGTGTGCTTATTTCTTCGTACACGTCAACTAGTAAGATATGATGTCAATTTTTAATAATGGGTATATTGCAGCTTTGAGGCGTTGCGCTCTCCCCGTAGTACACAGTATGCAGACTAAAAATTATCAAAAACAGTTATTAAATGTATTATTAAAAGATATCTTTTCTGATTTTTCTGTTTCAGATTTTCGTTTAGAAATCGCTATTATTGTCTTTAATAATTAAAATATTACAATTTGAGGTTTTACTCAATTAAGTTATTCCAAAAAATAAATAGTTATTGAATGGTCTCTTCGTCCAACAGATGTGTTGTCGTTTTATACTTTTCGTGATGCTTTTTGGAAGCCATACTACTGCCGGTGACTCACCCTAAACAAACCAATTATAGATACTAACCTCAAGTATTAATAATGGCAGATGCATACGTTATTAGTGTATTTAGTTTTGAAAGCAGGGCGGATTTATATTGAAATATATTTATTTGAAAAAATTTCATTTCATGGAATAGTTTCTTGAATAATACTCGTAATTATGCATTGCCCCATATTTAATATTTTTTTTCCTTTTAATTTTGATAGTAAATATCAAAGGTATATTGATTTCCGTTGTCTGTACTGTTTGTTAGTTAGTTCTGCGTGAAAGTGAAATCTGGTTCAAATCTCAAATTTGCTTTGAATTCAGGTGTTTGTTAAATAAGACAAGCAGAAAAATATTTTTAATTGAACACTATTGACATTTTCAAAATATGAATTTCAAGAATTCAGACTATCCCGTGATTTTTTTTCTGCGCTAGTAATATAATTAATACCTCTTTGTATCCAGCACAAAGGAAGACATCATGGATAGTCTCTCTTCTTCCAGCTGCTCTGAACCATCGCTGACATCTCTCGTTTGGTATTACCTCAACATCCACTTCCTAAAAAGAAAAACAATATTTCGTAAAATTTTAATCATCAACACAAATACAGTTGTACTTGAAACAGATATGAGGAAGCAATCAGATTTTTTTGCAACTGAATGCTGATGTCCAAGTATTACTGTTGGGAAATAAGAGCTTCACAGATGCACTCATAGAGGGCAGTGCATAGAGCGTACCAGTAGTCGCCAGGGCCAGTGGGAATGCTCCCAGACAAAATTACTGTTCTCAGATCTCAATTAGCCAGCTTCTAGTTAGGTCGACTATCGAGTCACTATTGTAATAAGCGAAGTAATAATAAATCCCCGATTTATCACAAGGAACCAGTTATTTATAATCTCCTTCCACGACGAGTTGGAGAACTGTTTGTGTGAACACAACAATTACCTGTAATACAGCCGGAACTGTGCTCTGCCCGTGTCTAGTTCTTCCCCATCCTGCTACAGTCGCCATCTTTCCCACCACCTTCATCTCCTTAGCCGGAAGGCATACCTGCAGATATAAGGAAAGAGGTTAATGCACTCAAATTAACATGGGGAGGAACTGTAAAATATGCTATCAAAAAACAGTAACGGAACGCCTGGTACGATGTGAAACATCAGAACCGATTTTTATTGAAGGAAGTGAACATGTCAGTACACAAATCTTTATATTTTATTATCATTAAAATCTATTACAAATTAAAAAAATATCATCCTTTAAAATAGATCACATAAAACTAGGAAGTAAGTCTATTTTTTACATAGAAGGTCCTGAAGAAACCTTAGGTTATCTTTGGGGAAAGAATGACGTGAACCTGGGTCAGGTTTTAGGGAGGATAAAACACAAAAGCCGTCTACCCATTTCGCAGTAAATTGATCATATATTAGAAAAGCACAAATATTGCTGAGTTAGAAATGTCTTAGTCGTTATTTGACCACAAAAAATAGATGGTCAACAAAATCCAACAATTAGTGTTAAATGATCTTTACCGGTAAAATGTGTTGCTTAAAGGCCACATTCCTGCTTAGCCTCACTAGAGCTACGTCGTTCTTGAAGTCAGTAGGGCTGTAGGACGGGTGCACCTCTTTCCTTTCCACAGCATACTCTTCGTGCGGCAGACGCTCTGCAGCCGCGCGCACATCCCACTCGCCCAGGCGGACTCGAAGGTTGGAGTTAGGGGTGCTGGAATTACAAATATATTGTTTGAACTTTGGTGTTTAATGGGTGATGAGTATTTACTATCTGAAGTCATTGATGTATTACATTTTGGTGATACGTGAAGCAAAAAATATGTTAAACTTTTTTACGTCCAATTGTAGTCTGATTTGGCCTCCAACGCTCCCAATGCTCTAAGCGGTAACTACAAAACAGAATTGAAACTTTGCTTGAAACGGCGTTAGCCATATTTGGTGACTAGATCTGACTAGCCAAGTACTCCCCCACCTACCTCTTCCCCTCAGTCTCACAGACATAATACCTAATTGGGGAAGCCATAGTCTCATTGGCTAGATGGTCGGAAGCAGCTAGGTACCACA
Source organism: Hesperophylax magnus (assembly GCA_026573805.1). Classification (NCBI taxonomy): domain Eukaryota; kingdom Metazoa; phylum Arthropoda; class Insecta; order Trichoptera; family Limnephilidae; genus Hesperophylax; species Hesperophylax magnus. The sequence goes on along the minus strand of JAIUSX010000184.1, from coordinate 220,925 downwards.
TTATTGATTATTCTGATTTGATGCCTCGTAGTAGGAACCACGATCATGCGAATTCCGACAGGATAAAAAAGGTAGTATCCAACAAAAAATGGTCGAGTTAAGACAGGACATCGCCACGCTCAGTCGCTCAGTAAAAAACCTTTTGTATTTCTCCCAATACGTTTTTTGGGGAAAATGAAGTTATAGAAAATATCAAAGGGTAGTCTGAATTCTTGAAAAATCAGTTGTAATTTTTAAAATGACACTTAAACTAGAAACAAATTTTAGTTCTTAAAAATTTTATTAGTTTAGAAAATCCTTAAATGGTAAAAAATAATAATTATCTTACGTAGCAACACAATGAGCTGCCGTCACCACCCATCTGTCTGACACCAATGCTCCTCCACAGGATAGCTTCTTGCTCAGGAAGCCAGACTTGATGAGAGCGGCCTGCCAGGGATGCGAACCAAAAGCGGTAGAGTGACCTCCAACTATGCGGTTGGAGCGGGTATAGAGCTCTCCACAGCCTGAAAATAAGAGGAAGAGATCAGAAAAGATGTAGCACTAGCTCATAAAGTAGATATCAAAGTCGCTCTTGGTATTTTGCAAAAACTCATCCAAGCGCATATGTTCTGGACTGCCAGAACCGCACTAACGATAGCAGTTGAAAAAGTTTTACGCAATTCTCATGTTTGTCTCTGTTCTGCCTGCAGCTGTTCGACTTGTGAGTTAATTTCCGATGATCAAATAAGGAAGGTAGACCAAAAACTGTCAGCCTATCTACTTATATAAAATCAAATTGATAATCCATATATCATTTCCATGAGAGTAGTACAAAGCCACATAAGTTATCTTTAAAAATTACTTATGCCTCTCTAGCATAAAAGCCACGAATGTAATAGTAATTTTTTTTGGATGATAGGAAATAAAGGAACAGAGAGTTTTATAATTGTTGTTATTTGAGTTTACGTGGACAATTTGTATTTCTAGACAAGTGCCTATAGTAGAAAATATCTTCCTTCTAACCTGGCTCCATTTAGGACCCGAATAAAACCTGTGAACATTATTCACAAACTTAAACAAAATTCTTTTTTTTCTGGGCTTACATATTTATCCACGTGTTTCTATTTAATTTTGTGCAATGTGTATTTTTTACATGTTATAATGATGTTTGTTAGTTATTTTACTCAAAGCGGTTAGTTTGTTTAGTAAGTAGAGCTGTAAGTGTTAGTGTATGTTTATAAACTTTGAAAATAAAAGTTGTAGACTGCAGACCAGATAAAAACTCAAGCAAAACATAGGCCAAAGAAAATATACATTGGACGATAGCCAAAAAAGACAGACAGATTTTTAAGCCAGTAATTTAGGCCAATGAATAAATAAGATTATAGAAAAGGGATCTGGGAATCAAGGCATTTTTGATGGTCCTAGAAGATGCAGTAAATCAAATTAATTAGTTTGTAGTACTAACGTTGTGCAGGAAAAGTGGTCTAGAAGAATTGCAGCGGGTGCAAGAAAATCTATCTTATTCTAGTGCAAGAAATCTTTGGTGCATTAATTGCACAAATTATTGGACATTTACCCCGAAAGCTTGGATCTTTAGAACCGCCTTCATCGTAATATCCGTTCCCGGCTCCGTCCTGACCTTGCAATGGAATCTGTTCGTAGTTATTGTCAGGAGTATAATAATCATCAGGCTGAGGAATCTGATTTGTTGTAGTCTCATGGTGATTGTGGTAAGATGGTTTGACATGAAAGAAAGGATTTTGGTCAAAATTGTCTACAACTGTAGGTTTTGATGGTCTGTAAAAGTTTATGTCCGGTTTGACCCAGTTGTATTCTGGCTTTGGTCTGTTATAGTCTGGTTTTGGTCTGTCGTAGTCTGGCTTTGGTCTGTCATAAGCTTGGGTAGGTCTATCATAGTCTGGCTTGGGTCTGTCGTAGTCTGGTTTGGGTCTGTCATAGTCTGGTTTGGGTCTGTCATAGTCTGGTTTGGGTCTGTCATAGTTAGGTTTGGGTCTGTCGTAGTCTTGTGGTTTGTGGTAGATGATGGGTTCGTCGTATATTGTTAGGGGTTTGTTGGATATGAGACTGTCGAAGTTGCTAAAACTGTCTGATGGGAAGTGGCCCACGAGTTGTATTAGGTCACCTGTGGACAAGATGATGTGTTAATATGAGTTATGATTGATAGTTATATTGATTAAATAAACATGATAATGGTAAATGGTACTTTTGAAAAAATAACTATTGAATTCTTAAGTTTCATTGATCGTAATAAATTTCTTCATGCAATTTAGCTTTTCTAGCGAAGACAATCACTCGTAGGAAAATAACTGGGTTCTTCGATTCACGCGATTGCAGGCTTTAGAGAGCTAGTATAGTACTTTTGCCGCAAGGTGGCAGTACAATGCATTTTGTACACTTTTGAATTACCTACTTCAAAACGAACATTATATATTACAGTTCTACATATTATTATGGCAGGCTTCACATAAAATAATTTAATAAGAATAATAACATTATTACTTTAAGGAAATTAATTATTATGGAAACCGGCAGTAAACGTTATTGAGGTAGGAAAATAAGGTTTAACCATTTGGGCTAATTTTATTGTTTTAGGGAACAACTAATATGATTTCACAGAAATTTATTGTGTCTTCCTTACTGTTGTGGTGAGAAATATGATATAAATGGTGTTAGTAGGTGCACGCACTGCGGTTATACGCAGCGGCTTTGGAATAGATTAAAACGCCAAACCGTGTACAAACACCCACTGCGGCTGGCGTTTTTACTTAATTCTAATGAAGGTTACTATTCAAATCTAGAAGTTAACAAGTTTAGAATTGAAATGTGCACCTTTATGAAACGGAAGGTTCCAATTGTAATTTGAAAAAAAAACTCATTAGACTTGTTGTTTTCATTAATAATTTTAACATTTCAAAAAATGTTTATTTTTAATAGTAAAATTTTCAAATTTCAAAATCAGTTTTGAATTTTTGAATATGTTCAGAAATATACTATTTATTTGGATTTTATTGCAAAGCGGAAATACTCTGACCTTCTCACAGAATAGGCCTGAGGCCTAAGGAGTGCAATCTTTACGCTATCATAAACACCGAAAAAATACGACATTAATGAAAGTGATCGGGTTGAAAAAGGATAAGACACAAACTTGCGAATGGTTTGATCAATAATAAATTGAATTTTATTGAACTCTTGGTAAGAAGTTCCATTTACAAGATTTTACTCGGACAAGAGAAGCCAGACACATCAAAGCCAGTAACGCGTCGCCTGCGATAAGTCAACTGTCAAGTGTTTTCAGAGTCACTGTCACTTTGTCCATCACTTAGCCGCCCGGCGAGCCATGACCCCTGTGAACCGCGTAATGCCGGTCACACACTTTGGTCACGCTCGGCTGAAGTTGGATAAATCCGCCTCGTCGATGGGCGCCACGAACCGAGAAGGAGAAAGTTTGGACCTCTGCGGAGGATCTTCTTGATCAATGACCATGGACCCCGTGGGGCAGTGCTTAAAATACTCTAATATTTAAACTAGCGACTTTGGTTATTTTTTTGAACAAACCAGCCAAGGACTGAATATAAAGTTTTTCCACAAATTTTGATCAAACAAGGTATTTTCTCGTCTTCGTTTAGTTGATGTTCGTGGTGGCTATCCAATTTTCAGTCAATATGTCAGACTTATGTCATAGTTACGTGCCTTTTTAATTTTGAACTGTCTGCCGCAATTTTTTTTTAAACATGTTGGTTTTAGACTAATGTTGGATTTGTTTCTTGAATTTTGGTAATGTAAGTGTTTTTTCTCTTCTTCTTTTATTTTGTGTTAGTGGTAACATCATATTGCTGAAATGGCATCCCTTCATTTAAATTAGATGTACTCCGGGGAACTGGTTTAGTAGATATCTTATATTTTACCTCCGTTCTTATTTGCACTTATCCACATTTTCATAATTCTGTGTTCTGAAGTCCACATTTGTAAAACGTGTATGCAATCCGGTTATGACAGTTCAATCCTGTCCAAGATTTCCAAGGGAAGAAAATCTCTGATATTGTAAATTTGAGATCCAAAATGTATGCATGTTTTGATGCCTCTGAATTCACCGCAAACCTTCAGAAAAGTTGGTAAAATGGGTGAACAGCTATCTGAGAGATATTGGCAAGAGAAATGGATAGTCGACCTTGACGATATAATGTCTAAGAAAAGAATACGTAACGCTTCTGACTAAGGATAGATATTTTACATAACAAAAAATACGTGATAACGATTATTATGACTGAAAAAGTTGCAAAAAATGTTTGGTCGCAGCACAACGACGCACGCACGTCTCCATTCCGATCTGCAGTGTTAAGGTTTTAGGTGAAAAATTCATCCGGTATCAAAACTATCTAAATATCCCTGTCTTTTAGATCAATTTACACGCTTAGATTGATCAAAGTACAAGGTGTCATTAACGACTAGAACAGTGGATCGAAAAAATAATAAACTAAATTAAGCAGAAAAAAACAAAACAAATTGCTTAAACTTCAACGAGAGAGAAAAAGAGAGCAAATGAAAAGAAATAAGCAAGAAAAGAAAAATAATAAGAATGGAAAGCAAAGACAAAACAAATGCTGAAAAAATGATAAGTGACAAAAATATGGACACGGAATTGGACAATAAACTTATTTGAGAAGATTGAATGAAATATGAGGATTTTTCGAATGGTTTTCACATAACATGTCATTATGTCTGAATGATTCTCAAAAATACTCGTATATATAATTCGACTCTCTCTCTATTGAAATAATTCGCATGCAATTATTACCAAACAGTGGTAATTTTCAAGTTATGATTTATCAACGTACAGAGATAATAATATTATTCCGCTCTTTCTCTTCATTTCACTTTCCTTCTGCGGTTCCGCTCTGCTGGCCGCGAGGCTCTATTGTCCATTGTTGGGTACCTACCCGTACTCATCCATGGACGGTGCCTACCTGGAGAACAGAACCGGATACTTAAGATAGGTTTACCGGGCCGGGAGATAATGTCAGAACTAGTCTGTCAAAAAGGAGGGCGCTGGTTTAAAAGAAAAAGATGGAACTTAAAAAAAAACATTATTGACCTATTGAATAGGTATTTTTTCAAATATGTTGATACCGTGTGTGGCATGAGTGTACACGGTGTTCAGACAATAGAACTCTTCGAAGTGAGATCATAATCTATGTACACGATGAAATAGGTAAAATAAAGCATTTTATTTTTTATGTGAAATATTTTTTGGCGTGCCCAGTTGGTAAAACCAACTCTTGGTTCGGTTGTTCGGTTCTTTCCACCCGGCCGCCAAAACTCTGCGCGATATATTTGCTTCCATTCTCACTAAAATTGACAATGGATTTATTCTAAATGATGACGAATTTTCAATTTGTAATATATTTCTCTGTGCATATTTTAATAATAATAATAAAGAACTAGCAGTTAAAAACCCGCTCCGCGGGTTTTTTTCTGCTAGGCCCTGCGGGCGGCACTTAGTTGGGCTTCGCCCAATTTAAGTGATACTAACAACAGTTACATTTAATAGGTAGATATTAGGTCATACACAGAGAGAGGGTGAGTATATATTGTTAAAAAACGGAACAGGAAGGCGTTTAGGCATAATAATAATGACAGTTGTTCAGGTAAAACTTTACCTTTCCCGAATAATTGCCTAAATGGCTAAAGGTAAATTAATATAGGTAAATATTCGGAATCGCTGGACACGGAAAATAGGAAATATTTTTAAATAATACCTTCTGATTTACCTTAATTACTATAAAAGGAATCGAACAGCATTTGGGAAAATTTTAATTTTAGCTTTTTAATTTTTAATTACGTAAAATGAAAATTCGCTTTCGCTGTATGGGATGACAGCCTGAAAAATTTCTGTTGATAACATTTTCTTTTGTCGGTATTCCTGAAATGAGCGGCTAGAGACAATTGAAAAACGTAAATTAAAAAAATATAATGTAATACAATATTCCGGCAAAATAGTGCCTACTTAGCACAAATGATTTATTTAGCTATTATTTTATTTAACCTCACCTATAATAACCTAACCTAACCTATAATAATCCAGCCTAACCTATAATAATCCAACCTAACCTATGTCCTAACCTAACCTAAAATAATCCAACCTAACCTATAATAATCTAACCTTACCTAAGCTTACCTCACCTATAATAATCCAACCTAACCTAACCTATATCCTAACCTAACCTATAATAATCCAATCTAGCCTAACCTAACCTAACCGAACCAATCCTAACCTAACCTATCCTAACCTAACCTAACCTATACAAATCCAACCTAACCTATAATAACCCAACCTAACCTAACCCATAAAAACCCAAGCTAACGTTACCTAACCTAACATAACCTGACTTATCCTAAGCCATAATAATCCAACTTAATCTAACCTTACCTATAAACTAACTTGAACTATACTAATCCAACCTAATCTAACCTAATCTAGCATAACCCAACCTAACCTATCCTAACCTATAATAACTTTTTTTTAAATATTTCCTTACTTGTAAAAGAAACCAAAATACCAAAATAATATTTGCATAGAGTAAATTATGGTAAAAATTCTAGACACTCATATCAGGAATACCAAAAAAAGAAAATGTCATCAATAGAAATTATTCCGGCTGTCATCCAATACAACGAAAGCAAATTTTAATTTTACGTGATTAATCACGTAAAAAAAATAAAAAATAATTAATTAATTAATTAATAATTAATAATTAATTAATTCACGTAATTAAAATGCTAAAATTAAAAAATTCCCGAATGCATTCAGATTCCTTCTATATTAATTAAGGTAAATCCGAAGGTTTTACTTAAAAAATTTTCGTATTATCCTTGTCCAGCGTTTCCGAATAATACCTTAATATATATTATATAAATATTTATACCTGGCAAAATGATTGTTTTATTATACATTTAAGTACATGTCAGATTAGAGATTTGTTGGCTAATTTTACAATCAATGAAGCGTTTCTATCTTCCGATTGTCTTTCATGTTATTTTATTGGGTTGGCAGTGCCTATACTTTCGCGTATATCATATCGGTGTTCTGTCAAAATAATGCGAAATTATTATTTACGTAAATAATATTAAATATCAATATTTTTCAAAATCGTACATGCAAAGAGTTGTTGTTTATTGTCATTAAGTTGAATCAAATGTTTGTTTTAGAAACGATGCCATTGCAAAGTTTAAATAAACTTCCAGAAGAAATCTTTTTATAAAACGCTTGTTAATTAATGGTCAAGTAATTTTGCATATTTAAATATTCGCGCCAGCCACTTTCGGTTCGTTCTTTCACCGCCAGAGGAGCGCTTTGTCGGCTATCTATTGACACGGTGCGTATCGGCCATGTTGAATGAACGCGTGCTTTTTTCGTCAAACGTCAAACGTAATCACGTAATTGTGGATATTTTTCACTCTAATGTAATTAATCCAATGGATCATGAACTTTCTAAAACATATTTTCTTCGATATTATCCAAAAATTGTATGAGCAGAAACGATATTTTTGAATAAATATCGTATTACATGTGGCGATTCTATTTCAGTATGAAATCGTGTCTTAATCTTTAAAGTCTTATTTATACACAATTTGAATTTGACCAATCACAGGGCCTACACCGTCCAGACGCTGGAGTATTAATAATATCAGATTATTTTATTAAATATAAAGATTTGTTAACATTATTTTTCACTTTCTTCAATAAAAATCAATTTTGATGTTTCATAATATCTGCTAGTCGTTACGTGACGGTTATAATCTTTTTAATGCCATGTAATCGAGAAATTGTAAGGAAAAGTGTTTTTTAAGTGTGTAGCATAAAATAAGTCATGGCTTTAGCAGTGTTTTGTGACTAGGTACTTTCTAAACTTTCATCTTTCATATCTTCTTCCCATTCCCATTTGCACCCCCTTCAGCATACAACAACCTCACAACATACGTTAGGTTAGGTTAGGTTCAGTAATCTCTTGCATGGTATTAACAATAATCTTTCAATACCCAAGTAATAATCTAATCTAAATTTGATATAATTCAAAACTCTATTGATAGCCCATTCCTCTTGGAATGGTATGGCTTATAGGTGCCTGAAAACTCTAACCGTAGTCGGCGACATAACTTGTTCAAGATACCACATGGCAGAACAGATGCACTAGCACAACATAGTATAACACGAGGAATGGCGCTGTTTAATGAATGAAATTTCAGAAACAGAGGATGTATTTAATTTCTCTGTAAATATCCTTTTTTGTAAAATTATCTTTTCAGATGTTTCTGCTTTCAATGCGAATCCGCCACTGTTAATATTTGGTATATTTGAACCAACGCCAACGAAAAGAAAGAGAGAAAGAGATGTACTGATGAAGTCAGTGGATGGTACCACGGAGGAAGCAGTCCAATGATGAAATTATCACCTGCGTGCGATGACAATGGGAGGTTCGGAAACATCATCGTCATTATAACTATTATTAAGACTTGAAATAGTAAGTCGCTTTTGTTCCTATGGAGCAGTTTCATTGTCACTGCGCTAATTATTATTGCCACAGTTACCTGCCACGACATTATTTTTAACACTTCGCGAAATATTCACGGTCGTTCAGATTGGTTTGAAGTATTTAGACTAGGTACTGTGTTATACTGATAATTTTTGAGTTACTATGCCGTGTTGCGTTTCATCCTTCTTTATTTAATCTTCCGTCAATGTTTTGGATAGCAATATAGTGTCCAACATTCATTTCTATTGGATGTGCTCGGAATGAACCATCTACGCGTCAGAAGGGATGTGCACCATTGCTTCACATATCTTCAGACTAATTTGTGGATGGTTCAAAAACTCGACTATCATGTAGAGCATTAATTTCTATGTTCCTGATGGTAATCTTTATCACCGACAGCATAGAATGTTTAATCTTCCAGCCTGCAGGACTAACATGTCAATGGTCATGCTGGAGGGGAGAACTATCTTGTTGTTAAATGGAATCACTTCGGATATTGATATGTGTATCATCAATTAGTGTTTAAACGTCAAAGCTTTTTTGCTTATTATATTCACACTATAATTTCTTACACTATCGTCCTTATGTTTCGTTCGTTTGATCATATTATTTGCATTGAAAATGTGATTGCTTCGGGCTACCATCTAAAGGAGAGAGAATAGTAGCAGTTTATGTACGGGTCTACAACAAGGTTTTTGCCAAAAGTATTCACAAAAAATCAAATGGACTATTATAACATGTAAGTTTTTAGATTCTCACGGCCAAAAGCATTTTTGTTGTTTGTTTTTGGGGTGTTATGCCGTGTTGCGCTAACTCCTTCTTTAGCCGACGTTTCGAACAGCGTTGCAGTGTCCATCATCAGGGCAGATCCGGTAGATCCGAAGATGTGAATATTATAACATGTTAATTTTGATTGAATACCCCCTATTTTTCGAATGCGAAGCAACCATTCAGCAAGCAATCTTAATATGATACAAATAGTAATAATATTATGGAATAGATTTAATTCAAAATGACCTTATCACACACTCTACCGTTCGCATGTTTCTAGGACTAGAATACCTTTTCAGATCAACACAGAGAAAGAGAAATCCTCCACATAGTATGTAAAACCTTTTTAGTTAAGTTATTTCCAAATTGTATTGTTTGAATGTTACAACCTCCTCAAAGTGAAAAAATACTTTTATTGCTTTGTATAGACTTCCTACTCCAACGAAATTACATCAAACTTAAGGCAGTACTGAGGCATGTTACAAAACACTAGAATCAGAGCATGTCTCGTTAATTGGTGAGTATTAAACCAATTACCTATCAAGTTGTACTCATGTATTCGGCGGATGGGTGCCTAACAAGTGGTTTTATAACACTTGGTGCATTTAATCTGCATGGTGTAATGATGCTTGAGATTGTTGCAAGCAAAGGAAAATGAAGGGAAACGAACGTGGCTAAGTAATTATGATTTCTAGGTCTCCTGATAGTGATGATGAAAAGTGGTGCTTTTTCACTTTTGTTTTCGTGAATAAATTAATGCAAATCTTGAAAGTGGAAATTAACCCATTTCTTGACATTCGATTAGGCTGAAACTCGGTAAATAGACTAGTCGTCGATTACAATGCATTCTATCAACTTTTGTTTGCAATCACGCATACACCAGCCGACATATACGCAGTTCTATGAAACTTGGTAATATCACAGCAGATAATTTACGAAATAAATGTCGGTCATACCCAATCAGGATTTGGCTCAGTTGTTAGCGCGGTTGACTTCAGTCCCTGGGTATGAAGGTTCAATACTCAGTCGGAATTTTTTTTTTTTTTTAAGTTTTGTAAAACATTTTAAGGGTCTCTGGGGAGGAAGGATCAATGCAAAGTCAATACACTACAATGAGGTCAAAATTTTAATTTTTATGGGTTGAATTTTAAAATCGTGAATTCCGCGCAAGACTCTTGCTTCCAGCTCTTTGCAGTTAGTAAAAACATATCATCTCCGAATATGCTACTTTGTAAGGCTCGAGGAAATGGGGAGAAGAAGGATATGGGAAGAGAACAGTTAGGAAGTACATGGTTATTCAGAGCTATCTTTCATAAAACACAGTTAAAGCAACTTCAAGAAAAATTTCAATTTTTAATAGTGGTCATTCATCATAGTGATGATGAGAGTATATCCCACTCGGAATAGGAAAGATGCCGTTATTTCCAAACAAACTCTTCGACCATCTGGTGATAGTTAAGTCTAAGCCAGATTTAACCGCACTAACCGCTGTTTCCAATGCGGCTTAGTGTAACTTACCTACACCAATTATTCATTGTTACCCCAACAATTTGCAAAACTTCGTTCAGTTCATATATATCTTCGTTCACAAACAAGTTAGACAAATTTTTTCTCGGGAGAGACGGGATGATATACTAACCAGTGATTAGTCGATTAGTACTGTCAAAAACCGTCGCTGCTAGCGAAGGCCGACTAATTTTACCGATATTGTTGACGGACTGAATGCACGCTCGAGATGATGAGCCCGCACTCAAACTTGGCACACTTGTAACGGCACGTATGGTTATCTGAGGGTTTACTTATCTCCACCATATTGGTACCAGTTTGGTACTTACTGACGTTATGTAGTAGGGCAGGCTCTGGCTTGTCGGCTGGCAGCTCGCGGTCCACGCAGCACGCCCAGATCATGCCCCCGGAGCAAAGGTCCACAGGCCGACCGCCGCCCAGCACGCACGAGATGCTGAGTCCACACTCGAACTTAGCGCCCTTGTAGCGGCACGATTGAGGGATCACTGGAACATAAAATAATAAATATTAGAAAGATACTAAAAAAACACAACCCTCGTATGATCAGAAAGTCACCTTAAATTATAACATGTAAGAGTTTCACAGTGTGTCGTGACGCACTACTAAGTGATTTAATACTGATGTCAGTGGCAATCGATTGGCTGCCGCCTGATCGTTTTGATGAGTACCAGAATGACAACACGGCTGTTTGGTGTAATTGCGTTTATTAACTGATTGAAGTAAGAACCGGGGTGATATCTTTCATATGGTCTATTCCATTGTTCTCACCCTGTTCCTTAATTCGGTGACTTAAGCATTCTAGGTCATTGCTCCTGAATTCGGTTGGAAAGTGTGGTGGATTTAGTTGGTTGATAAACAAAGCCAGAAATTGAAAAAATATAATATCTTGCCTAGATCAGACAAATACACCGGGTTCCCACCCAGGCGTGGCAAGTTCAATCCTGTGCTCCTTATTTAAAAAAAATATTTATTTATTTATTGCATCTCACTATACATGAAACACGTTATTTTTAACATAAAAATCAACCTCACTAGGACTAAGCCTGTATCGAGGTTAACAATTAAACATCTACGTAATGTTTGGTTTAGAATTTCCATGTTGCCGAATTTTTAACTGCGTATAGATCCTAAGTAAGTCCGATAAATAAACAAATATGTAATTAAACTATTGAATAGCGGTGTTTTTTGTTATTTTGTGCAAAGGATGACAATTCACCTGTTTCATCGTTCTGTCAACAAACCATATCTAATGCACGAATGTACCTATGGGCTTGCTGAGACTGTTAAAAGAACCAACGAGTAACTCGAAAAAAAATATTTTTTACACTGACCCCACACAGGAGGCCCTGACAAATATAATTTTTCTCACGGCCTGTGTCATTTTTGGGGATGACGTGGGGAGGGTTTTTTCAAGGAAAGAAAGAAAAGGATGTTTTGGGAAGGATCAGTGTGTCCAGGAGTGACAAACATATGAATTTATCCCTCCCACAAGGCGAGGGTTCGAAAGACCAGTTGGAGAGTTCAGCTCCCAAAATCAGCCTAAAAATCTTGGATCTTGCTCAACACGGGCACTCCTACTAAACCATAAATCGTAGCGAACCACTTGTGGTGACCTATTGCAGAGGTTGTAACGGAGAAAACTACAAACCCCGGACTGAGATCGATTCTTCAAGATATCGATCGATGAGAGACATCTTTATTGCTACCGGTGAGCTGCGCAGTAGATTGCGCAGAGAAGAGGAGAATCATTAATTTCTCCAGGAGTCAGATTTTGGGAGCGGAGCAGACTACTTGTGACTTGCGGAACCATCGGCGACCAGTACCACAACATGGCGGGTTGGAAGAAACTTTCACGTAAATCATCATTTAACTTTAGATAGTTATACGGGTTATCTTTATCCCTTTAAATCTTTTTATTTCTAGAAGAAATAAATGGCGCCCTTTATAAATTCACCTCTTAACTTTTATGATGACTTTCATTTATAAAATTCAACATGCAGATGCTCTTCGAGTCCTGCACACGGCCCTGAGAATCCTTTAGTTTAAAATAGAGTCTCTTGCTACTTCATTTATTTAATTAACCTTATATTGTGCTAGCCTCCATTCTGAATAAACGATTATTTGTTAAACTCATCCTTCTTTAATTTACAGTTGATTGAATATGTTTTTATTTCAGAATACACGCAATCCATATTTGATTTACATTAATCATGAATGTTTCATGAAAAATTGTTACAATGGCGCCTGCAACGTGTGTATATCGGTTGAATTTTTTTTTGTAAATTTTTCATTTTGAATGTCATCTTTTTCACCCCAGTAGGTAGAATTTTTTTTTTTGACACGTGTGGTCAATATCATTTTGGTCGTGTTTAAAGTTTTTTTCAACGTTGTGGTTTGGTTCACCGATGATTTCGTAAGTTCACACTTTTTTTCTTCTTCTTAGTTTAAAATTTATTTTATTTTGGTTCCCGCTTTCAAATCTGAACTCATCCTGTGTGCCGCTAGCTATATCTTGAGTATTTACTCATTATTTACCACGTTTTATACGTAGCTTTTTAAAATCCTAACGAGATAATGGTTATTGTGTGCTAATTTGTTTTATTTTGTCCTAACAGAGTATTTAGGTACATATTTCATCGTTCACGAATGGCGCTAGAAATGATCATGATGCGGACAGTAGTTCTTCGCATCTCATTTAAAAAAAAAAAATACGGAGTAAGTTATTTATTTAACCTCTACTATAACTTTAACATCATGCGATTGTTAATTTTTCTTTGAATTTCAGTGAATGAAACTATATTATAGGTTCCTTAATTTCCGTAATTGTATTATTTCGAAATATTATAGCAACCTTATTGATCCGTAATTTCCTTTCAATAATAACCTTTTTTTACCTTATAAAGTTAATATTACGTTTGTCATGTGGATGATTGTTACATAAAAGTGTTCAACTCTTATTAAAACCATTTACACATATTATTGTGTTCTTAAATTATAAAAATATAGTTACAAAGATTTATGATTTTTAAATTTGGAATTTTATTGTCACTTTCAATATACTTTAACAAAATATATTTTTTCTAATTACTGTATTTTAAAATTAAAATGTTGCATTTGTTTTTACTCAATAATGAAATACACAAAACATGCTTTTCAGAGTAAATGCTGTTTCAACATTGGATAAATGCTTCAGGACTAGGAGCGAGACGTCACACCTGCCTGATCTGCGTTTTCCTTTGCTGTCGGCAAATTGCTTTTTGAAGGTTTTCTTTTATAATTTATTTAGTTTTAACTTTTAATATACAAGATAGGACCATTAATATTCAATGCTCATATTTTGTTTATTATGGGAAAAGGGTTTTCAACAAACAGGGAATGTTTTAAATCTTTTTTTCAACGAGCTCAGTTGGAACTAAATTTTTTATAGGTTAATTTTTATTTGTCGGCAATTGTTTTCAAGTAATTCTGAATTTCCATTCTTTCAATTCATACAAGGTTCTGTTTTTAATTAATTATTAAACAAAACATAATTTTCACGTACGACCATATTTTTTTAGTTTTTGTATGCTTGTCCAGGAAAATTAGTTTTTACAGGTTAATAGTCATTGTGTTAAGGCGTATAATACAATTTTTATGACCTTAATTAATTTAAAATATCAAATCTATAAGTTCTACAGGAATTTCCATTCTAAACATTCGTTAAACAAGATATTTTACAGAAGGTTTTACCCTTTTGTTTACCTTTTTCTTTGTAATTTGGGTTTTGGATTTTTTTATATTCAATATTGTTTATACGATATACTTTGCAATCGTTTTAATCTTTACATTTAGCTTAAGTTTATTGCCGTGTAATTTGTTCTTATTCAATAGATACTATTTGAAAAGAATTTATTTCAATAACTTCCACATGACTATAATTATCATAAATTTAGTTTTAACGTTATCCGTAAATATCGTTTTAAATGTAGAAAATTACTACAAATTTGATCATTTTAAGAAACAATAATTTCTTTGATATTATTCTTATAATTGGCACAGAGTACCTTATTCTCAGGCACTATTAAGGACATTATCTTGTCACTTATTTTCAAACGTATCATGCTAATACGCATGAGGTCACTTGCAACACATGGTTGTTGGGTGCAAAATTTTCATGTCATTGTTGCATGAAAAGATTCTTTTTATCTTTAAATTCACTTTATGTTTTTGGTGGACGACATTTCTATTTGCCGCCATGAATGGGAACTGTCCATCCTCCATTTGTGTTTGTTTTGTGATGTCATGTTAATGTCATGTACTGTCATGTTTTGTCAATCTAGTGGGAACAGTTACATGTTGTTACAACCGCTGAGAACTGTTATTATCCCACATATACACGAGTCTTGTGATAGGCTTTGTTTAGTATGCATTGTTGATATGCGATAGTACGATATTGTACTTTCAGGTTTGATTCCTGTCTTTTTTATCATTAGTCCATGGGGACCCTGTCACTGAAGAGTTTTGAGGTTACGGGGAGGCCATGTACTATTTGATATTGTTTTTGATACTATTTGATAGTGTGAAATCTTGGTAGAAGTTTTATTTACGTTCATATGCGCGTACTAAATACGAACGTCACGTTGTATTTTTTTTATATTGATTAGGTTTACCTTCTCTTTATGAGGATCTGAGGTACAAAACCATCAATACTAAATTAATCAGACTTTCCGAGTAATTTTCTGATTACCAAAAAGTAATTTTGTTTTTCGTATTAACTGTTAACCTTCGGGGATGTTTCAACAAGTTGGCGAAATAAACGGTACTTAGTTTTTTGTATTAATTTTGCATCGCAAATTAATAATCTTGTACCTGAGTAAATTAATGTTTTTGTTGAATGTTATATGTTGTGCGTTCATTTAACTCCTTCTGCAAATATCCTTACAATTCTGATATTTGCATAATGAATTAGTTTGTTGTTTTATGGGGGTTTTTTTTTTTTTCGCATTGAATTTTGTTTTGGATATCTACACAAATATCTTAAATTCTTAAAATAGTTTATTCTATTTGAACTTTTGTTTGGTTTTAAAACACAAGTACTAGTAATATTTTATTAAATTCTTCCGAATTTTTACAGAGCTGACATCTATCGGATGTTTTTAAAAGTTGTTATTTAATATCGATTTATTTATTTTTCAATCGGTTTTGTCTTAGATCTATTGATTGGGTTTGGGTCCTTGATATCAATATGCTTGCAGGATAATTCACTAGATGGTGTTAATTCTAACAAAACATTTTAATAAATAAATTTTCTTTTGAATTTCATTTTAAAAAAAAAAAAAAAACTTAAAAATATTGTTTCTCCAGGTTTACATTCTGTTACTAGAATTTTTGTCATTTTGCTACATTATAGTAAAAGGGCTGCTGTGTTTTCCTTTTGAAAGGCTTTTCGGTTTTCAACATTTTATGAAATTTTTTTTCTGTATAATCTTGTTTTTTGTTGGTTAACCCGTTAGGTAGATAATTATGTAGGGAAAAGAAATTGACTCGCTCACCCTGAAGAAGCGGAACTGGCTGCTCAAAAATATCTGCTAACAAGACAAGATTTTTATATTTTCACCATCATCTTTGGAAGTCTTCATGGTTTGGGACTGCTGCTGCTGCTTACAGAAGAATTTCAAGCTAATATTCCCTGTTTTCATCGTAGATGGTCTACTAGTTTAACTGCTTCAATTTGGAGGATGGAAATCTCAACATTTGTAATTATACACATCTATTGAAGCAAAACTATGACGCCTGAGGGTTCCTCTACACCTCCAACACCAGGAAGAAATCTAATGCAGTCATGTGCTTCGGAGCCAGGTGGTCCGTTCTTTTCTTTGGTGGAGGGGTAATGTAACGGAGAAAACTACAAACCCCGGACTGAGATCGATTCTTCAAGATATCGATCGATGAGAGACATCTTTATTGCTACCGGTGAGCTGCGCAGTAGATTGCGCAGAGAAGAGGAGAATCATTAATTTCTCCAGGAGTCAGATTTTGGGAGCGGAGCAGACTACTTGTGACTTGCGGAACCATCGGCGACCAGTACCACAACATGGCGGGTTGGAAGAAACTTTCACGTAAATCATCATTTAACTTTAGATAGTTATACGGGTTATCTTTATCCCTTTAAATCTTTTTATTTCTAGAAGAAATAAATGGCGCCCTTTATAAATTCACCTCTTAACTTTTATGATGACTTTCATTTATAAAATTCAACATGCAGATGCTCTTCGAGTCCTGCACACGGCCCTGAGAATCCTTTAGTTTAAAATAGAGTCTCTTGCTACTTCATTTATTTAATTAACCTTATATTGTGCTAGCCTCCATTCTGAATAAACGATTATTTGTTAAACTCATCCTTCTTTAATTTACAGTTGATTGAATATGTTTTTATTTCAGAATACACGCAATCCATATTTGATTTACATTAATCATGAATGTTTCATTAAAAATTGTTACAAGGTATTGAGTTATCCAATAAATGATTCCCGGGGCGACGGTACCCAAACCCGCCTCTCAAATTGATTTATAGCTGTTTATTAATATCGGAAACAGCCTTTGCCGTTTTTATGTCTCGTTATTTTTTATTTAATAAGGACCACTACGAGATCTGCATCAACGAAAGCCTTCCACAATTCAGTTTTTATCCCGCCCCACAATGTTGACCAGTGATATAGCCATATAATAAATTAATTATGAAAGTTATTCTTAAAGTTCCCTTTGAAACAAGTACTGCAGATATATTCTACAAATTCCATGTATTAGATATTCGACAAATTGACACAAAAACTATCTTAACTGATCTGTAAAAAAATAAAACACATACATTTTATGAAAATACCCAAAATATTGTTAACACGAGGCACAAAATCAAAGAACTCATACAAACACCTAAAACAAACACAACATTTGGTCAAAGAAATTTCAAATACATTGCGTCTAAAATATCCAATAACCTACCTGAAAAAAACAAGAAAATATTAACAAATACAAAATCCTGATCTAACAATGGATCATCGAAAAAGGTTGTGCAATAATTAGTCACCTCACCCAAATATAATCCTCTATCTCATTATTGTTACCACTACCTACCAACCTGAAATTTTTTGTCAAATATTTTTGCTTTATTGAAAAATGTAGTTTATTTTAAAATTATAAAATATTTGTAAACTAGTCTGTCTCGGCTCAGGACTTCCGAATGAGACAGGCAAAGCAAATTCCCCCGATTGTACACTGTTTTCCACTCAGTTTGCAATAAAAATATGAAAATGTGCATATACTCGTATTAATGACTATATGATATTTCTGTTTAATCTAAAATCGAAAAGGAAACGTGCCAAGAAGAAACGCGGCAGTTTTTATTTATTTTTTCAATAATTGCAAAATCACTTTGTGTGGTCATTTGAATTTAAATTAAATAAATAAATTTGTAAATTCAACTATTTAATCAAAAAGGATCGACATGTTTCAAAAAAATAATAATTTTTTTTTTTGATTTAAAGTTTTTGTTATTAAAACGTCGTAGTTACATCTTAATTCTGTCATTTTAATTTACAATAGTTTTTGTTGTATGCATTTATGAAATAATTATCAATTTTAAAATGATTTAATTAAAATTTATTTTTGTATTTTATAATACAAACTAATTAATCTCCGCTAATTTTAATATTTTTTTATCTATGAACGGAGGAAACTTTTTGATAATTTTTTTTTTAAATTTATTAAGAATCTCTTCAAATGTTTTGTTTTTTTATGTTTAAAACGGGATTGTAGGCCATTAACGAATGAATTGATAGGTATCCTGATAAATTTAAAGTAAAATACCAATATTTTGTTACGATGTCCGAATACGTGTTCATAAAACGAATTTTTGCATTTCGTCATGAAATAATATGAAGACAAACCCAGGTACATGATCACTGGTTCTGATAATATTATGAATTTACTTAATCAGACAGCAACTTGCAGTCCCCTTTTTAACAGGATTACCTATAATTTTAAGAAATTTTTAGTAAATCGTCAATTTTACCGTCCATTTTTAAAATTTTAATTTTCGTTATATGTCAATGCTGACGAAGAATTCATTGGTTTACAAAGTTATTTATTTTACTTATATTTAATTATTGATTTCAATCGAACTTGATAAGTTATGGATATTTATTTCACACCCTGTAATATCGTAATCATTGCATAATTATAGTATCACACTCATGCAATATTTTATTAGCATTTCAAGATCACAAATGCAATAGCATCATCCGGTAATATTCAGAAAATGAATAAACATACGAGTACAATAAGTCGCTTGCATGGTGAATTTAAGTAGATTTCCGTTAGGGAAGAATTTCTAAAATTTATCAAGTAAATTTAATATCTTTTTTATATATCTATATAATAGTTTTAATACCTTTGTAATTGAAGCATTTTTGTGGGAAGTGCCGTCTTGAACATTTGAGTCGTAAAGATTTAAAAAACAATGCCTACGTGGTTATCTAGCAGTCAGTTAACAGCTGTCAAATTGACATAACCGAAACGGGGATATTAAAAAAAAAATTAAACAATACTTTTTTTTCGAATTAGATATTTTATCAGAGTGGACAAATGCTTCAAGTCATCTATCATCCATGCGTTGTTGGATCAAATCTTCTGTTAGCTAAGTTCTCCATCATTTCAGAAACAACATTTTGAGCTTATAAAGATGGGAGTAGGAGTTTAAAGAATCAAAATGTTGTAAAGTTGAAATGTTTGTCTTAAAAAAAAGGTTTTTAGCCGATAAGATAAATGAATTATTACATTTTTATAGCTTTTGGGTGGCAGTGCTAGATTGATCCATTATTTTTTCTTATTTGTAATTTAGATCATCGATTATATATCGTATAGCAATACTTTTGCAATCCCGCGCTGTAACACCACCACAGCCCAACAATTTTATAAATATTTTGGTGTCAAATGGTTTAACCAATTCCCTCTTAACTTAAGATTGGAAATGAATTATAAAAAATTCAAAAGCTCAATAAAAACACTATATCAATAGCATATTAAAATCGTTTATACTTAAAAATATAATATAATCTCTCAATTATTATTATATTGAAATCCTTTTCTCTTATTTCTTATTCTTATCTCTTTCCTTCTTTTACACCCTTTTCTCTTTTCTATTTGATATAATTTTGGTATATATAAAAATTTTATTTTGTTATAATAAATTTTTTTTTTCATGATCTTTACACTCTCTGAAAAAATATGTTAAATTATTATTTACACGCGTTTTTTAACACGAGCATTTGCTCTAAAAAAAGGTGTATCACGATGTACTGTAACGTATTAAAAAGAAAACAAACTTAATGTAATGTAATAACATGTAATTGTAAATTTAATATTAAATAAAGAAATTAAAAAAAAAAAAAAAAATTGGTTGCCAATGTGGAGTGTCTGACGAATAACGGTTTACTGCAATTTGTCGAGGAAGCAGGTGCTTAAAAGTTTATTAACAAACAAAATAAATGTGTGCCACCAGTTCTTATGATTATATTTTCACGTTTACTCTTATTCTCACCATTGATGGATTAGAGCTGAATCTAGTTTTCTCCAATTTTTCATTACCATAATGTACCCAATAAAAAATCCCATTTTCCCACGGAAGTGCATCGGTGAGAACAGATGCATTGTTTTTCTTATTGTTCAAGATCACAGCAGCTTTATATCATTTCTCTATTAAGCCTAGATTTCTTAGTTATGGCTTTCTAGTTTTCATATTGTTTTTCAACATTTTCACTTCCCCTTATTTAAATCGTCTTCAAATAAAACATCTACATACTATTTCAACTGTGTACTGTTTAGATAAATGTTTTATTTATATTTATTTTGTATGTGAATACCGCGCAAAAGTCCCAATTGACTGGGGCCAGTGAGACTATGGCATCCGCCTATTGGGTATGTTGTAAGGCTGAAGGTAGTGAGGAGGGGAAGGAGATGAGGTAGAGGGAAGGTGGGGGAGTACGTGGCTATCTGGTCACCAAACAGGCCAAAGCCATTTCAAGCAACGTTGCAATTCTCCACCAGGAGTCTTACACCAGGGCCATACTGAGAGTATCTTCCTCTTTGGAACGTGCCGCACTTGGCTGTTCAGAACTGTTCATCAAATATAGTTAAAGTCATTTCAAGGAAGGTTTCGATTCTGAGTGGTGGTGTTTTACACGGGCGATACTGAGAGTACACGGAGAAAAATGCTGATTTATTAAAAAAATCTCTTTAAATTATTGTTAAAAACGCGATTGCATGCCGCTTTCTGATAAAGTGTTAATCAAATCATCCATAATAATATCGGAACATGTGTTCATGCACCTGTGTTTGTCTTAATAATATATCAATACAAAATAGAATTTTTATGAATATTTGTTCCGATATTTTGACAAAACAATGATATTTTACTTAAATTTCATCAGGATACTATCAATCCATTCGATAATGGCCTACAATTCCGTTTACAACAGGAATATTAATAATTTTTAGAGATTCTTAATAAATTAGCAATATTTTTTATCTCGAAGTTTTTTCCGTGTATCTTCCACTCTGAAAAGTGTCGCAAATATGTGTTATATTTTATTAAAATATACATAATAATGAATTGAAAATTATTTGCGCATGTCCGGATTTCAAACCCATGACCTCTTGATTGGTAGTCGAGGACCACAGAGGTTGTTCTCAAACATTAACTGAAACAAGTTGCGACTAGTTAAGAAAATTATTGTTAGTGGATTTGGTTTTCCTCGTATTTCAACAAAATAATGTTCAAAATCATTTTTTGATCTGGGTCAGGATTTAACGTAACATTTCCGCCGAAAATAAAATAAACATCATAATTACCAGATATCATCGTAATAAAAAGGTTGACATTGCGACACAACTCGATGTTTCACATAATCATTTTGACAGAATGAACGTAAAAAGATTGCGAAATGTAAATCATACGAGGAATTTAAGTACATATTTATTTTGGAAGAAACCATTGTGTTTTTGCGTTTTCCTGGTTTACCAAATACTTAATGCGAATACCCACGCAACTCGAGCTTATTTTTTAAGTGTTTGAAAAGGTGGTCTTTGGAGCAAATCAAGGGGTTTTGAAATGAATAAATGATTTGATTTTGTTCGTTCAAGAACTAAAATTTTTATAATAATGTTAACGTGACCTGTTTTGAAAAAAAACCCAAATAAAACCAAAAACATTCTTATTAGATATTCAGAGTAATCGTTTACTGTTTTTATGCTTGCTTTCGGCAATACTCGAGACAACTGCAATATAAAGGTCATGTAAATTATTTTGTTTCCGTAATTTTTCTTTTCTTTGAATATTTAATTTAATTATAAAGTTTTTAAATTTTATTTTTGTTGTATATCTCTTATAAAACTACTATAATAATATTCTATTACCTACGTACTCAAATTTGGACACAACCCATGAAAAACTGCAAGACTTTTAGCTTACTTAATATTAAAAAGGAGTTCATTGAACATGTTAAAATCTTTACAATAAAAATTGTTTTGCGTTTTCGATTTGTCTCAGGAAGCCTAAAATCGTTACAGTTCCTTATAGGAGAGCCATGAGCTGTACTATTAATTCGAACACTTTTTAACAATCTGGTAGCAGTTCTGGAATCTTTAAGTTTTTCACAAAATTATTCCTTGCACATATTATAAAACCTCCGTGGTTGATACGACCACGACCACCGATCCAGAGGTCGCAAATATATATGTTTTGTATATGTAAGTATTTAACCTAGTTTTTGTTTCATCACTTTTCATAATTTTATAGTACTTTTTACTCATCAAAATGACAATTCAACACACCTGTAAAAAGTGCTATAAAGTTATTAAAAGTGTTGAAACAAAAACTAGGTTAAATAGGTTACACAGGTTACATATGTAACTATTTAACTGTAACTATTGTAACTATTATAACTATTGTAACTATTTAACAATTTAACTGTATGCAACTATTTAACCAAGTTTTTGTTTCATTACATTTCATAACTTTATATCCCTTTTTATAGGTGTGTGAATTGTCATTTTGAGGAGTTATCGTGGAACCATTATATCTACATCACCTGATGAAAGACCATTGAGAAAGGCCAGAATCGAAATTTTACTTGAAATGGTATTAACCTGTTTGGTGACCAGATTTGAATAGCCCTGTAATTCTCAACCATCCTCTGCCCCCTTTTCCATAGCCTTACCCTCACCAATATGTAATTTTATAACTAAAAAAAAATAAAATAATAATAAAAAACATACAAAGCCTTTCTAAAGCAAATGCCATAGTCCTGCTGAATCCTGACTTTTGAGGACTCTTAAGCCGTAATAAAATATGGCTTAAGAGTCATATTTTACTATGGCTTAAGAGTCCTCAAAAGTCAGGAGTCAGCAGGATTATGGCATTTGTCTCGGCAATACTCGAGGCAAATGCCATAGTCCTGCTGACTCCTGACTTTTGAGGACTCTTAAGCCATAGTAAAATAAACAAAAAAAACGTTTGAAAAATACGAAAAAAATCAGTTCCACGGCTTCTAGGGACAATGCCAATTCAAAACATTTTTTAAAAGTAAAGTAATTAAAAATTATGGAAAAAAAATTAACTACTTTTTTTTCGTTTTTCATAACTTTGTATCACTTTTCAAGAGTGTGTTGAATTGCCACTGTCCTGAATTGCCCGGTTAACGAAAAATCATATTTATAAATCGGTTTTTGAAGGATTTGTGGAAATCATTAGTTGCATATTAAAAATAAAGCGTTCGTTTAATGTCTCGTTAAGTTATTTAGGCAATTTTGTATGGTAGGTAGTTAAAACTTTTTTTATTCTTTGTAAAATTGGGAGCGTACATATAATATGGAATAATACAAATCATTGTCATTATAATTTTGGGCTACAGTATGCAATTCAAATTATTTTCATCATAAGTGTGCAATTCAAATCGTTGTCATTATAATTTTGGGCGACAGTGTGAATTCAAATCATCGTCATTATATTTTTGGGCTATAGTGTGCAATTTAAATCATCGTCATTGTAATTTTGGGCTACAGTGTGCAATTCAAATCATCGTCATTATAATTTTGGGCTACAGTGTGCAATTCAAATCATCGTCATTATAATTTTGCGTTATAGAGTGCAATTCATTATCACATTACAAATTAAAACATTCACACCCTTACTACACAACGTGGTGTAAATATAACGCGGCACTTAACACTGAAAAACTTGACTTATTACGCGGTGGCGTTTGTTTGGACTAACATGCTCAAGGCCAGCTGTACCACACACACGTTGAACGGGTGTGTAAGAATATAACTAGAAAGACGCTCAGTGTTCTTTTATACGTCATAAATAAAAATACATCACCATACATAAGACAACCATATGAAACAGCATTCAAAATAATATGTTTCAGATGTAGAAATTAATCAAACCACTTCTTACTTCTTCCAAGCAGATGCACTATAGATTCCTCCGTCTCCTGGTTTTGATACCCTCCTTTCCTTCTGGCCAAAGCATCGAGAATCATCAAATCCTTCTCCTGCTGACTTGAAGGTCGCTCCCTATCTGAGGGGAAAATCCTATCCCCATTCTGCAGAAGGTCCAGATCCAGATTGATGACATCAGAACCATCAGCCAATGAAAACGCAGCACAAAAATTCAAAAATAGAAGACATATCGAAATGGCGCCATACGTAATTTTTGAAATTTCGAAAACATATTTTCTTTTGTTTTTAAAATTGGAAGATCGATGCTCATTTGTTTTTGTTTCACATACCACTGCTTCTTTATTGTTTTTTAAGCCGTTAATTTTATGACACTTTTTTTCTTCTTCGTTTTTTAGGTTTGAATACTGTTTTTTTAACACCGTTTTTGAGGTTATGTTGCTTTTAGTCCACCGAACACAGTCGTGTATAAACAAGTTGATTTCGTTCATATTGAATTCTGATTTAGATGCGATTAAATCGTGTAGCTGCTGGCGGAGATTCACTTTCGTTTTTTGCACTAAATTTGTTATTCATTGCTTATTGTTCTTGTAAATCTTAGATTGGACGGGCGATAATGTTATGTAAAAATACATAATGTAAGCTTTACCGAAAAATGAATAGTATTATTGCAAAATAGGAATTGTTTAACTGCAAATCAAATATTATACGTCATACAAACAGCGCTTATAATTTGCACGGCTGCAAAGGTATCTTTATTTTTGGAAACGGCATTAATATAATTGTGTTAATTGAAAGCGCTGTGCTTCTTCCTACTGAGTGAGCCAACGTTTCTGCTCGGATGATTGACATTGAAAGGCTGTCCGAAACTTAGGCTCAAGAAGGAAGAGGAAGAGAATACCTCAAAGATTTTTGAGGTTAACACAACGCTTTTGCGGGCAAGATTAGCTATCATATGCAAATTTTTTTTTTTGCATATGATTTATGAATGAATTGTGCATTGTTTTGTAAAAAAAGATTCAATTAAAGAAATTTTAACAACCTCCATGCAAATTTGTATTTCTATTTTTCTATTCAAATACAGAAATAAAGTAAATATATCATATCTATATGCAAAGCTAAATCAAACAATGAGAAGCAGCTTAACCTCTCGATCGCTGAGCTCAGCAAATTTCTAAGTTTTTTTTTCTAGATTCTTATTTTTCATAAAGTGGTGAATCATTTAAATTTACTGAATTTAAAGTTAATGTTCTCTATACAAATAGAACGGAGTCATATGCGCCTCACAATTTTTACCTCATATGGGTGTTTATAATGTTTTTTTTTTATATGTTCTTTATTCAGTAAAGTTTATACATTATAGTAAACGGGTAAATTTTTGGCCACCACACTAGGCACATGCCCGTGTTGTAGTTGTCAATTTTATGTTAAGTA
The DNA here is from genome assembly GCA_026573805.1 of Hesperophylax magnus. Classification (NCBI taxonomy): domain Eukaryota; kingdom Metazoa; phylum Arthropoda; class Insecta; order Trichoptera; family Limnephilidae; genus Hesperophylax; species Hesperophylax magnus. The sequence continues at coordinate 195,162 of JAIUSX010000184.1, read as the reverse complement.
TAATAATACAAATTAAAAATAAGTTGAATGAAAACAAAATAATATAAAAATAAAATAAAATAATTTTACCTTTTAAATAATGTTACCTGGCTATTATAGATTTCGAGGTATTGTGTTTTCTCGTTAGGGAAAAAATTGTTACCTAAAAACCCTACTGTGAAAAGTTTTCAAAACCCTACTAAAATTGCATGTTTTTGCATCGTTCTACAGTTTACAAAAAATCATCCAACCCCTTTAGCTCAAGTAATTGAAATTGAATTTGGTGTTTGGAAGAGAGAGTACGAAAACAGTGTGCAATATAGTTGTGAATGAGGAATACTTGGAGCAGGTGGATGAGTTTGTGTATTTAGGAAGTATATTTACGAGAGATGGGAAGGCTGATAGAGGTATTGAAAGAAGGGTAAATGCATGTAACTCCGTTAATGGAGTACTGAACGCAGTTGGTGCTAACAAAAAATTGTCCAAAGAAGCGAAGTTAGCAGTTCACAATGGAGTGCTGGGTACCTACCCTGATGTATGGAAGTGAGGAATGGAACTGGCAAAGAAAGGATGAAAGTAGATTGAATGCTGTTGAAAAGAGATCCCTGAGGCATATGTGTGGTAAAACCACGTTTGATCGTGTGAAGAATGTGGAGATCCGCAAAGGGTGCAAGGCTGATGTAAGCGTAACGAGTAAAATTAAGAAAGGGACGCTTAGATGGTTTGGGCATGTAGAGCGAATGAGCGAAGATAGGAGTGTAAGGAGGATATATGATGCAAATGCGAATGGTAGCAGAAGTCGGGGATGCCCGAGGAAGACATGGCACGATCAAGTGAATCAGATACTCGATTCGGGCCATGTCAAGAGTCAGAATATTAGAAGGGTATGTATGAGACGATGTATGAATTTGAATGAGGCAACAAGTGTGTGCCAAGACCGAATTGTTTGGCGGTCCTTCCTCTCTGCATACCCCTGCGGAGAAACGGCGTGATGGTTAGTTAGTTAGTTAGTTAATTTGCTTTATATTGAATAATAAAGCGGTATATTATCTATTTGACGGTCAGCTAATAATGTAAGGCATTTTGATTCCTTGACATATTATATTTAAATTGTTGATCACCGACGGGTTTTAGATGAACCTCGGGCTAAGCTGGGTAAACTATTAATTTTTAAAACATTATTGGGTTGCGAATAACATGAAAATATTTGAAAATCTTCTACTACCACCACAGTAAACGGAAAATGTTGCTTGTGTTGATGGAGTACTTGAACACACTACGCCCGGGTAGGAGCCAAACGCGATGTTAAGGCGATGCCATACGGAGTAATGCAAAATCATGTGTTTTTGGTTTGAAAATTTGGTCGCCTAGAAATGTTTCAGATGCTTTAATTAAATACTGCGAGTAGAATACATCTTGACCTTTAAAATAATCGAGTATATTTTAGATAAGTCTTTTTATAAGCCCAGAAAAAAATAATGTAAAGGCGTATGAAAACTGCTTTAAAGTTCAAAATCTCCTACTTACGAACCCATTTTCGGTTATGATTTTATTGTATAATGTGGCAAATTAAGTTATTTATAAAATGATCGAAAAAAAATTAAATATTTTTGCCTGAACATCCACAAAATAAAATAAAAGGCACTTTTTGGCCATGTTTTTTTCTTGCATAAATCAAAACAGGCGGATGGTGTTATGCGGGAATTTAAACCTTATCGCCATGTACGTAAGGGTTGTTATTGATAGCGGCTCAATTTAAAATATTACACGACGTAGTGCATCGCCTTAACTCAGAATCGTTTGTTCAAAATCTTAAATCTCCGAAAGTTCTTCACCGATTGCTTTGAGATTTTGACACAAACTTGCAATGGAATACGCGTGAGTTTTTATATAACTTTATTATATAAATGTCATTTATGACAGCTAAAAACATGACGTTTTTAAAAAGCCATCTGTTGGACATAAAAGCAACACGCGCTATTGTTTATCTATCTGCACAGACAGACTGAGCCATAACAACGCGTGGCGTGGTACAATTAGTCTATCTAAATGAATAAAAATGTTTCGTTTGTTCAAAATCTTAAATCTTATCTTATCTTAAATTTTGACACAACGTTGCATTCGAATACGCGTGTGTTATTATACATAATTATTCTATATATGTCACCTGAGACAAGAACTTTATAGCTAAAAGTAAAATGCTCTATTATGTCTATATCTGCGCAGACAGATTGAGCCACAGAGACGCGTGGCGGGGTATAGCTAGTCAGAATAATATTATTATTATGCGGTCTAATGTTTTAAATCACTCGGAATACCGAAAGATGCTAGAAAAAACCTTAAATATATATAGTTGACTGAGCGCGAGTGTAGCGAACTCCTGTTTAAATTGTTTGTACGGTCCGTTTCCGTTTCAATATGGTGGCCGTTTTACTGATTCTATAAACAGTATTTCTTTAAATGTGAAAGCGTCGCGTTTGTCTATACTTTACTATCGCAAGTTTTTCAATATTATTGTACGTATAGTACCGGAAGAAATTTTATAATTCCTCATTAGAAATAAAAAAAAAGGTTTCATAGAATACACAATTAAGTAAAATGAATTTAATGACCTACTGTGAGATTTATTAAATAAGTGAATATTAGAAACATACTTTTTGGACTGTTCACATAACTACTAGATCTGAACAGCTAGGTAACTCTAAACTAACCAATTCTCTTTTCAAATGTCATATAACTATGAAACATAACCAAGCAACTTACACAATACAGTTGTTACAGTGTTTACACTGGTTACGTGCAGTTGGAGTCTTGTGGTAAGTTTTTCCAATTTTCCAATTAGAAATATCACTTTCATTTATGTACATTATTATTAGAATTTTTTATATCCAACTTACATTTTACATTCGACACAAATGTAAGTAGCTACCTGCTATTTTTAGTGCTATTAAAAATTTGTTTCTAAATTCTCAACAAACTTATATTAGAAAACCTGCTGAGACGAAACATTGTTTTATGAGATTTTTAGAGAAAACTTCTCTATTTACACTTTCATCGTAATTTGTATTCGTGCGGAATTTACGAAATTCTCGTTTCCTCGTAAAAATTATGGTTAATTTGAATGCCACGACGTGAAAAGATTTTAATTGTTTTGTTGGACCAAATTTTCACGATTTGCTACAGATTCAAGATTATCGACCAAACGAAGAAAAGTGACAAGAAATCGTAGAAGTATGATTATAAAGTATCCAGTATAATATTTAAATGCGAAATATTGAAAATTTTGCATCTATATATAGACACTATTAATTTAATATTAATTTTACCGTCCTGGTACCGACCAGATTTCGTTTATTTATCAACTTCGGGTTCACTGTAAAATTATAAATAATACATAATTTGAAATGTCCTTGTTAAGGTTCAGTAGAAACTACGTCATTAATAAAAATGGAACGATACACGCTTCAACAACGCATTGAAATTATTAAAATTCACTTGAGTGAATCATTGTCGCGGATTTAAATCGCGAGGTGCGCAAGTAAATTTTATTTGTGTAAATGTTTATTTGAAGCTTTAGAACCGCCAATAATTTTTTTTTCAGGTATTTTTTCTATTTTAATTAATAAGTGCTTATGTCTTTATTGATTTTGGTCAACTTTATTATTATTTTCTATGATAATGCTCTATTAGTAATATAGATTGTATTTAAAATAGTCGATGCAAATATTCCGGAAGTCGGGTCATTCAAATGACTTAAGAGGATTGATTATTTTCTTGCATTAAAACTCTTAGAATTTAAATAACCACTATCGAGTGGAACGCCAAAAAAATCAGCGGCAAGGCAAAATTATTTTGTTCTTCGCTTTCTTATTTAATAAAGAAACAAGCATTTATTTTTATTTGATGATTCATCGCTTATGGTCCTTCCACTAAGAGTTGCTTTGCGAGTTCACTTTCTGTTATGAGCGTTTGACAAACCGAGGCGAACTAGAGTACAGGCCGAAGCGCACGACGGATTTGAAGTGTCACGTGATCAAGTCAGTGCCATCGAACAACAACAATTTGCAAATGGCGGCGATTGTTGTTGACACTCGTTGTTATTGCTGATTTGTATTGTTTTTTCGCATGATGACTAATCGTCGTGACGAAACAGAGCGATTAGACTATTTTAAATAATGAAGTTTACTTAGCGACAGTACTGATTTCGTGAGTGATGACTTTACTCTAGTCGGCCTTGAAAATAAATGTATTTTCTATCGAGTGGAGATACTAACTCAATAACTAACTAATTAACCATCACACTGTTTCCCAGCCGGGCTATTCAGAGAGGATGAATCTCCAAAAAACTCGATCTGAACATGCACTTCATACTTCATTCACATTTATACGTTGTCTCATACAAATATCTTTGTGTTATTCTGACTCTTTATAAGGCCCGACTCAAGTGTTTTGTTGACTTGATCAAGCCGCGTGTTCGTTGGGCGTCCCTGATTTCATCTACCATTCACTCTAGCGCCTTACATTTTCCTTACACTAATTTCTTTGTTCTACATGCCCAAAACATCTAAGCGTTCCTTTCTTAATCTTACTCACTAGGCTTACATTAATCTTGTATTCTTTCCGAATCTCTATATTTCTGACACTGTCTTACACTGCTTTATCACACGTACGCCTCAGGGATTGTTATATTATATTATTATGTCGAAATCATCCTAATTGGAGAAAAATGACTATCGCTAATTTATTAAGAATCTCTTCAAATTATTGGAAACAGATTAAAAACGGAATGGCACGCCGTTTCCTGATAAAAATTTAGTAAACTCCTAATATTTAGGAACACGTGTTCACGCACCCGCATTTGTCGTGATAAGATATTATGACGAAATGCGAAAATCTTACGATTTTTATAAACAAGTCATAATACATTCCTATTTTTTAAGGAAACCTATAAATTCATTCGTTAAGTGCCCGCAATTCAGTTTTTAAACGGATTACGAATAAATTGAAGATATTCCTAATAAATGAGCAATACTCATTTATCTCGGAGTACGTTGTAAAAACAAAATTTTCCTCTTATAATGATGGAAGTGAGAGTAGGTAGTTGAAATATTTTTCAGGTTTATCGTAATCCTGAAATGTTAAAACACAATTCATTTATTCGTTAATTACTCTTTTGTTTGCCTCCATAGAGATCTTTAAAATACCTCAGTTAATATGTGTACAAAAATAACACGAAACTAATAAACAAAAATGTTCATTGCTTTCGAGTAAATGTTCTCTCAAAGAGAAATTTTCACTTACGATTTCAAAATTTATGCGGTTTGAATGGTAAACTTTATGTTATTCCAAGCCTAAGCTGTAGGCAGTAAAATGGACTCGTGGTGTAGGTAATAGCAGTAGATTACCGCCGGGAGGTGTGCAATAAACATGTGCATTAGAAAGTGTTAACCTTGTAAGTAGAGTTAAACAAATAAGTATTGGTAATACTTGTAGTTAGGTACTTTTATACAGATCTTCAATGAGATATTACATTCTTACTCGGTGAAAGAAACTTCTGTTTTTACTCCTTAGTCTAATTTGTTCGGTTTTGAAAACAAACAGCTATTAACCGTAGAGTAATATCTGTTTGTAATAGACAATATTGTTGTGTCTCCCTTACGGTAAATTAAACTGTATTAGAAATAGATAACACCAAGATTTATACAATTAAAGATAAACAAATATATTTCCAGCACGAAAATGTAACACCACTTTTGCAAAAAATTCTAACATTTATATAGAGAAAAAAATACTTCACCAGCCTACCCGAAAATATCAGAACAATCGAAAACGATAAACACCAACTAAAAGCGATTTAAGGCGATGCCATACGTAATAATGCAAATTCATGTGTTTTTGGTTTGAAAATTTGGTCGCCTAGAAATGTTTCAGATGGTTTAATTAAATACTGCGAGTAGAATACATCTTAGCCTTTGAAACAATCGAGTATTTTTTAGATAAGTCTTTTTATAAGCCCAGAAAAAAATAATGTAAAGGCCTATGAAAACTGCTTTAAAGTTCAAAATCTCCTACCTACGAACCCATTTTTAGTTATCATTTTATTGTATACTGTGGCAAATAAAGTTATTTATAAAATGATCGAAAAAAATTTAAATATTTATGCCTGAACATCCACAAAATAAAATAAAAGGCACTTTTTGGCCATGTTTTTTTCTTGCATAAATCAAAACAGGCGGATGGTGTTAAGTGGGAATTTAAATCTTATCGCCATCTACGTAAAGGTTGTTATTGATAGCGGCTCAATTAAAAATATTAAACGACGTAGTGCATCGCCTTAAGAGAAATTCAATGTAAAAATACTAAAATGATGAAGTTATCTTCTTAATTTATATAAATTTTAATTTATTTATTAAAACATATATTTTTAATAATCATATTACCTTAAATCATAATTAATTACAGACACAGAATATTTTTCATCATGATTATCACCTCTCTTTTAAACACAAGCGCCTGATTCTATAGAAGAGAAACATAAAAAAAATTCTAAAGCGGTTTTTTACGAATTATTTTGGTTTGCATAAATGATTATATTATGGAAACTGCTTAATCATAGAATAAAAAAATAAATATATTAAAGTTTACTACGGAATTATCAAAATGTACACCTCTATTTTCATTTATTATTTTTGTATGGAACTTTAAAAAAATCGCGTGACAGTAATGTTTATCATACATTTGTCTAATAAAATGTGTTTTTTTGCAATCAGTAATTTTAGTTCAGCGTTTAGACGAAAAAACGTAAGGTTTGCCATTTTTTAAATTTCTTTAGATTTGATTTCGAAATTGTAACATTTAAAAATTGTAAATTTACTTCTAATAAGAAAAAAGTGTATTTTATCACCTTTCTACAACAGTTTTTAATTTTCGGACACGTTCAGAAATATTCCATTTATTGATAAGCGGAAAGACATATAAATTTCACAAAACGACTTTCTGACATTATCTTTAAGAAGTTTAGAAATTGCTGTAACATCTCCGCTTACCTCATCGGAGATATTCAAGTTCTCTAAATAATCAGTCACGGAACTTAGCTTATAAATCATTACGCTGATTGTTTGGTAGAGTTATATTTTATTTAACACAAGAAGGTGAGATAATACAAGGATTCTATCCGCGACAATAATTTGCGTAATTAAAATAAATAGCTTACTGGCGAGAGGAACGTTCGAGACGGAATGGTCTCGAAGTTTTTTCCACTCGCGAGCTCAGTTCTGCCGTCTGCGCATTTCGCTGCGCAGGCAAGTGTTGCTAGAGTCAAGGTGACATTTTGCTCAAAAAATAATAATAATCGCGGTGCCTACAGAAGTATAATGGTTTAGGCTTTCTTTCTAGAATGCGGAAAAATACAATCTAAAAATTGCATCAGTGGATCAGCGGTAAGTTTTTTGGATGTAAACAATCATCTTGGCACATTTTAGTAACAAAATTTGCATTTCGAAATTATTTAATATAGTTAGGTGTTAGGGCCTTTTTTCCGATTGAAGAATACTGTCAGTTTTGCCCTAGCATTTAAAATATGTACGTTGTTTATAGTGGGTTTGAACATTATTTCACGTTTATTCAAACTACTTAGACGTTAATACACCATCGTAAGTCTACAGAATATGTCAAACTGGGATAATATATACTTTAAGTTATACATCTTCACAATGTATATGGATATTTAAACATAAATCAAGATTTAGAAATGTGTATTATAATTTGAATGTATGAATATTAATGCTATCAGACTGAAGGCTGTAGAAATGAGATGCACGTGAGGCGTACGTGTATCGTGCATGATCGTATGAGAAATTAAATCAAATTAATGAGTAAGATTAACACAGGATTAGATGGTTTTGGAATGCAGATTAAATGAACGAATAAATGATTGTAAGGAGAATATATGACCTAAATGTGAATGATATAAGGAGTCTAGGAGGCCCGAGGCATACATGGTACGATCAAGTGAACCATATACTTGAGTTGGGCTATGTAAAGAGTCATTAAAATAGAAAAGTATGTATGAGACGATGTATTAATATGAAAGAGGCGAGAAGTATGTGCAGAGACCGAATTGTTTGGCGGTCCGTCCTCTCTGCCCACCCCTGCGAGTAACTGCGTGACGGTTAGTTGGAGATAACTGGCAAGATGACATTTAAGCAAGGCTCAAACAGCAAAAACTACGTCCAAAAAGACTTTAAAATATCCAGTTTGCTTGCAGTATAGTTAGAAGCGGAAATTCAAGGTTTAGTCACCACATCTTTACTTTACAGACAATAGCAACCTTCTCCCCGCGCACTTCGCATATGATAATATTTTGTTCGGTGAGACCTTCATACAGTCATAGATGAATAGCTACTAAATGAAAATTTATTAAAGATAAGGAGTAATTAAGTAATCTAACTTTATCAATTATTTTCTCAGTGATATAAAAATTTACGTAACTTAACAGTGCTTCATACATTTGCCGATAAAAATTTAATTGCTGTATCTAAAATTATTACTTAACATCCGGTGATGTGCAGAGCTAAGAAGGTAATGGAAGTCTCCAATATAATACGCAAACTATTTTGTTTATGATACAGTAAAAAAAATACTATATGCCTAGAGCCAATGGGATAATAGCACCCTCAATATTAGGCACTTTTGTTAGAAGATTGACACAACCTGTCTATTAAAATCTTCTCACTTTTGATAAATCAGTACCTACCCAACAAGCGAATTATCTTTAAACGGAGGTGAAGGGTACTAAAAATAATATTTTCATTTTTAAAATATACTAAATGAAAAAAAAATTAAATATCGTTGATTTAAAAATTTCGTTGAAACAATGGAATTTTGTTGTTTGTTTTTTTCTTTAAAAGTACCTAAGTCTAAACCATCTGCAGCCAGTAAAACTATGAAATCCCCATTGGGGTATGTTGTGAGGCTGAAGGTGGTGGGGATGGTAAGGAGACGGGGAGAGGGTGGGGAATTGCCTGGCTATTCAGATCTGGTCCCAAAACTAAATCTATTTTAAGCATCGCATTCTGAATGGTGGCTTTTTACCAGGGCGATACTGAACTATCTACCACTCTGGAACAATCTTCAAATAAACTGTGCAATCATTTGTGAACTAACACAAATTAATTAATAAAATTTACTTGCGCACGCCACCTCCGGATTTGTAGCAGAGGTCTATTAGACAAACCGGGTATCAGTAATTGCTTCGCGTTGCTAAAAGTGACAACTATCTAAAAAAAGGCAGTTAGTTTCCGTACTTCTTTGTCGTTTTCCTGGCTTTCTCAGCTTAATTCAGTCTCACAATTTTCCTTAAAATAGTAATGACATAGTTTCACTGGCTCCAAGCGTAGGGAATATTGTGCCTCATCTAAATAATTCTAATTGTAATCAAAGGTTGCCAATTTTTTGCACACATCCTTGAGAAATACCACCCATAATTTAAATAATAATCGCGTGAAGACATATCACATTCTGTATCCATTAATTATTTTAAAGTGTATGTTATCAATTCATTCCGAAAGGTTATTTTAACGAACGCGGATTTGCATGGTCCTTCAATAAAACGGATGCGTTCGTCTTGTTATGAAATGTTAGTAATATTAACCACCATAATAGCAATATTTAATTAAAATTATCAGTTTTGATAAATGAAGAATTTTTATCAAAATAATGTTTTAAATTGATAAGAAAAGTATGATAACCATTAAATTAGTTTCTTATTTCTAAGCAAGAATCTTGACGGTTCATCCCTTTGACGAATTTTATGTTTAAAGGAAGACAAACATTCAAAAGTTATGAATAACCTTATCAAATTTGAATTTCTCTTTCTACTTTACTATATTTTTAGAAAGAGATTTTAAAGTAATCGTATATCTTAGCGATACAGCAGAAAATCTGTGTGCTGTGAGTGCATCACAAAATTGATCACCAAATGAAACGTTAAATATTGAGCTCTAGGGCGATGAAATTAACACATATTTTTAACATATCTAGGTTTTAAAAAATATTTACTACGGTGACTGTTAGAGTTTTGTAATAGGTACCTATTTATTTAATAATCAAAATTGATGTATAAATGCGACGAATTTTTGTTACACGTTTTTTTTAGTTCGTTTTTATTTTTATAATTTAATAAAAATGCCCCATAAGAAATTACAGTGTTATTAACAAACATTTCAGAATTATTCAATTATTTTAAAACAAAAAATTAATATAAAATAGAAATTTAATTTAATTACTGAAAAATGCGATAATATCAATACATCTAAACGTGACATAAAACAGAATGAGACAGAAAAAAAAAGTTTACGGAACCCAGGATCTCTTTCTTATCGGGACAACGCCTCAATCTACTCGGTCATTGAGATTTGATTATTTTACAAAAATGAATATATTTGTTAATAAAATCGCTCTTTCAGAGTAAAGTTTCTTGATGATCCAAAATGGTTTTCAATGCTATAGTTTTCATTGAAATTTAAAGTTTTAGTTTATTTTGGAATATGCCTTTCTGCTTTCAATTACTCGAAAGATAGTCGACAAAACAGAAGAAAACCAAATGAAAGTAATATGAATCACTCTATAAAGTCATCAATATGCAAGGACGGGTTTCGCGCTTTAGTGCGTTAAGGTCACTGCAAAGCAATCAACGGACTGATGTGATTAGTATACTTTCGATTTCACTAAATGATTTTAAATTTATCTGAAATCAGTGATATTTATTTTACCACTTTCAAGAAATCATTTCTAAATAACTGCAATGAAAGAAATGATTTTAAAAATTAATTCTGTAAATAAAAATCTTCATTCTGAAAATAATAATCCAAATATTATTGCTCCACATTTTTAAAAATTAAATTGTTATCCGAATATCATGGGTGTATTAAAAAATTATTTCATTTTTATATGTAATTAAATTTCTTATTAGAATAGGAATATTTGGAAAAGAAAATAATTGAATTCAACCCCACTTATAAAATATAAAGTAGATAAATTTTTTTAATGAAAAAATAAAAACCGAAAAATTTTAACCTCGTAATAATTTTTATAAACAAAAAGCTTTCACTAAATAAAAAAAAAACACGACACTTTTTTTAAAACCACTTAAAAAAAAGTTCACTATATAAATTTAATATTTTGCACTTCGTTTAATGTTCGTAAATTCGCTGATAATAATATGAATTAAATGTTAATTAATACGTTAATTTTTTTTAAGTTGTTGGTCTCACAGAACGATGCGTCTTTGTGACAAGACGGCTGTGAGAGCACTGCAGTACTAAATACTGCAACAAGCGACCGTGGGGAGGAGAGGTGAGGTGGTTGGTGGCACGGTGGGATGGGTATATTTGCGCTGTTCCGGTGTGCGGGTTCGAAAGCGTGGATTAACGCTTTGGAACCCGATCCAATAATTTATGACTTCGTTTGGTTCGATTTTTAAACAGTTTTTTTAAATTTATTATGTTGACTCCTCCTACCTTTATCCCCCCCCCTACCCAAAATCGCCTCTCCCACTTCTCTCACCTAATAAAATCTAATCATTCTTTACTTGCATAAAATTAAGATTGCTAGTAAATTACACGGATGTGTTCAAGCCGTGTTCGCGCAATATATAGGGGATTGTTAAGTATGCATCCACAGGCTTAATGGACAAGTGTAATGTCAATACAAAATCCTGCAAATGTCCTACCTACCCTTTTACCCATCCCAAAATGTCACCATGATAAAAATATTGTTGCGACATGTAAAATCTGACAAGTGGTGTCAGTTGCTTATCAGAGTTCGGAGTGATAATTAATATCAGACAGGGCGATTAAACGTATATTTTGTGAAGTTAAATCAACAAATACTCCTGGAGACGTGTGATAGTCATCAACGGGTGAGTCCATCTTTCCTGCTTTCCAATCTGGGCTTATCTTGTGCTCCAGAAGCCCAGATTTATACCTTTGATTATTGCACTGTCCATCGGGTTTGTCGGATGCATAAATCGTCCCATAACCTATCATTCGGAGTAGTTTGGGACTGGTCCTTTGGGCGTGTGGCATATCACACCACCTCTAAAATATATAGTGGAGTCGCAGCTTCGCGACACCATTTTTGGTTCTTTCGAGCCGGATTACCAACGGGGTATTTAAAATTAACATATTTAAAGTTATAAATAAATATTATTTCCTCTTTATACTTTGTTAATTTGTATATACTAGGTTGCATTTGTAATTATTGTTGTGTTTAAATTCCTACATACAATTAATCATGGCGACTAGCGATAGTACTCAGGATATTAAAATCAAGTTAGTAGAATCGAAGATTAATTTGATGCATAATCGTGTTAATGAATTATACGAGAAAGCGAAAAGTATTGCGGACAGGGAGACGAGAAGTTCGGAGGATTTTCTTAAACAAACGGTTAATATAGCTACATATTATGCACAATTTAACACATTTTGTGATGAATTTCATACACTTCAGTTGAAAAAGGATTCAAATTACAATATGAATTTCGATTTATGGAGTAAATTCGAAAATAAGTACTGTTTTGTAGTTTCTATACGCGAAAGCATTATAGCAAAGCAAGATTCATCACGTGATCGACAGAAGTTAAATAATTTACCATTAATTAAGCTCCCACCGATCGAGATGCCATCGTTCGATGGTAATCAAGAGAATTGGTCGATATTTTATGAAGCTTTTAAATTAAACATTCACTCAAATGAAAATTTGAATACGTCGCAGAAGATGCAATATCTGATAGGGAAACTCCAAGGAAAGGCGTTATCAGTTTTTGCGGGAATACTTCCGAACGAACAAAATTATTTTTTAATTTGGGAAGCTCTCGAAAAGAAATATCAGGACAAACGCGTGCTAGGTACCTTTTATCTGAACAATATTTTGAATTTAAAATTATTGGCACCTAGTAACCCAAATGAGTTAAATAATTTTATTGAACGGTTTGCGTCTTCCATAGCTGCACTCAAGGAATTAGGTATTGATGACCTAACCGATTTTATAATATTACATATTGCACTGAAAAAATTAGATATACAGTTGGTGCAAAATTTCGAAATGTCTATACGGGAGAAAGCTATACCTACATATAGCGATTTAATAGAATACATTCGGTCGCATGTCAAAATCCTAGAACGAACTGGGCAAAATGATAATAAAGTTGTTAATAATAAAAACAAAGTTACGCATTCATTCGCTGTGGTCGAACCGAAGTCAAGTAATAATAATCGTAACAGGTGCCGGAAATGTAATCATTCTGATCATGTTGAATTGTTTAAATGTGAACAATTTAACGAATTAAGACCAAATGCTCGCTTTCAGTTTGTGAAATTAAATAATTTATGTGTAAACTGCTTAAGCGATAAACATAAAACTGTGAAATGTCCATCTAAATCGGAATGTAGAATTTGTAAAAAACGACATTACACCGCTCTGCATTTTGAGAGCACGGTGAATACTGAAAGTCAATCGAAAAACGAAGCCATTACATTAATAGCGCGTAGTCATAAACATCATAATAATTTTTCTGCGGGTAATATAGCTACGAATGTACTACTGTCAACCGCGCAGTTATTTGCTTATGACAATAAAAATAATCAAGTAAGCGTAAGGTGTTTAATTGATTGCGCATCGCAACAAAATTTAATCAGTTTAAACACTTGTAATGAATTAAATCTTAAAATATTTCCTTTAAATAATTCAGTAGTTAAAAGTGTTGGTTCAGTAGAGACACCAATATTGGGACACGTTGCGTTAAAAATTAAATCCCGCGTTTCAGAAGATACTTATAAAATTAGTCTATTAGTTGTCGATAAAATAACTGATAAGCTTCCTACACAACATGTTGACACAAAGTCATGTGAGCATTTAGTGGGTTTAAACTTAGCGGATGAATCCTGGAACGTTCCATCCGATGTTGATATCTTATTAGGTGCACAGTTATTTCCATATATTCTGCTGGGGAATAAGGTTTTATCTAAACATAATACGAATGCACCACCGGCTATACAGACAGTATTCGGGTATATTGTAATGGGTGAAATACCTACGTGTACGCCGGAGGTTTCGTGGACGTTCGGCCCCATAACCAATGTAGATTTATATAATGCGTTATCCAAGTTTTGGACGATGGAAGACATGCCTATTAAGTCGTTGATGAGTGCTGAAGATGCAGAATGTGAGAAAATGTACCTCGAGTCAGTCCAACGGGATGAATCGGGAAGGTATATTGTATCTTTACCGTTTAAGATAGATCCTAATAATTTAGGTGATTCGCGCCGTGTCGCGCAGCGTCGATATGAATATTTAGAACGGAAATTTAATACTTCGCCAGAATTGCATTGCAGTTATAATGAAGTAGTTTCTGAATATCTGGAAAAGGGATTTATGAGGGTTGAAGTTCCGTCTTCATCTAATATTGATGAGGGATATTTCATTCCTCATCACGCAGTAATTCGTAAAGATAAATCAACAACTAAAACTCGTGTTGTATTAGATGCAAGTACAAAGACCAGTTCAGGGTTGTCACTTAATGATACTTTGTATACAGGTCCAAATTTGCAATCTAATTTATTTACACTTTTAATTAAATTTCGCTTATTCGCTGTAGCATTAACCGCAGATGTTAAGCAAATGTATCTACGTATAATGGTAACGGAAAGCCATCGTAAATATCAAAAAATTCTTTATAGATTTCACGAAGATGAACAAATTGGAGTTTATCAATTTAATTTACTCGCGTTTGGTTTGAACTGTTCACCATTCCTAGCAATGCGAACTATACGGCAGCTAGCGAGCGATGAAAGAAATCGTTATCCGAAAGCGGCGGAAGTTGCAATTAATGATTTATATATGGACGATTTTGTATATTCTGTAAATACTATAAGTGAAGGCATCACTTTGGCTACAGATTTAATGGCGATGTTCAAGTGTGGAGGATTTGAATTAGTCAAATGGTCGAGTAATTCTCCTCATTTACTGGCCCAGTTACCAGAGTCGCACCGCGCGACAATGGATTTTTCGGATAAATGTAGCATTTTAGGATTAAAATGGGATCCGATATCTGATTGTTTTCGATTTATGATATGTCCGACGGAGAAAAAAATGGAATAGTCCCGCGAATAACATTCTAGTAGGTACTATAGTATTGGTGCATCAAGAGGATGCGCCTCCACTTTATTGGCCGGTGGGCGTTGTTGAGGAGGTGTTCCCTGGTAAAGACGGAGTGGTTCGTGTCGCACGCGTAAGGACCCCTTCCGGGAACTTTAAACGACCAGTCGTAAAATTGTGTCCTTTGCCTACACAATAATTATTATTTCATTATTTTTTTAATTTTCGTTTTAACTTTGTAATATTAATAGCGTATTGATAAGAATATTTATATTTCATCTTACTTCGTTTTACATTTAATTCTTTACTTTATTTGAAAGTACTTAAAATTTCGGAAGGTACTTTCAACGCCGGGAGAATGTTCGCGCAATATATAGGGGATTGTTAGGTATGCATCCACAGGCTTAATGGACAAGTGTAATGTCAATACAAAATCCTGCAAATGTCCTACCTACCCTTTTACCCATCCCAAAATGTCACCATGATAAAAATATTGTTGCGACATGTAAAATCTGACAAGTGGTGTCAGTTGCTTATCAGAGTTCGGAGTGATAATTAATATCAGACAGGGCGATTATACGTATATTTTGTGAAGTGAAATCAACAAATACTCCTGGAGACGTGTGATAGTCATCAACGGGTGAGTCCATCTTTCCTGCTTTCCAATCTGGGCTTATCTTGTGCTCCAGAAGCCCAGATTTATACCTTTGATTATTGCACTGTCCATCGGGTTTGTCGGATGCATAAATCGTCCCATAACCTATCATTCGGAGTAGTTTGGGACTGGTCCTTTGGGCGTGTGGCATATCACACCACCTCTAAAATATATAGTGGAGTCGCAGCTTCGCGACACCAAGCCGGTTAAAAACAATCAAAATTAAGTAATAAATGTAGATTGAAATAAAACTCTTCATAAAAGAGGTTTTTAGCTAACACATTTTTCCGTACCGATAAAATACAAGACCTCCAAGTCTATAATAGCCAGGTAACATTATAAAAATCCATATGATGTTAAAATTGTAGGGTGTATATTACGCCGTTCTATTTGTGTAAAGAACAGTAACTTTAGTTAATGCCCAAGGAATGCAAAAAATGTTTTTTAAAAGACTCTTAGTTAGTTAAAGGTTCAAATATTGAAATTTTTTTCTGTAATCGATACTATAGTGTCCAATAATTTGTATACTATAGTGTCCAATAATATGTATACTATAGTGTTCAATAACTTCGATATTATAGTGTCCAAAAATTTGCGTAAAAATATATGTCAATATAATAATCTTGATTTAAACTTTACTAATATTGCCTTTCTCAGTGTCCAGAGCTGGCACAGTGTATAATACAATATTACAAAATATCACATCACAATTTATCCTGATTAAAATAAACAATGAAAATACAATCAACCTCGTACAGTTGGTAATACTAATAATGAGGTTAAGGGGTAAACAATCATTGATGTTTGATTTGTCTTAGTTGACGATCCAATATTTGGTGTCCAATTTAATGTCTGTCTGTCTGTCTAATGGCCAGTGGAAGTGCACTGTTTAGCTTTGTTACAAATTATCTAAAACTTCTTTGGCTAAATGCTGTTTTAGCAAAATGGATAAGTAAGTCTAGTCTAAGATCTAGTATCACTAGCAGTTTTGTTATTGTCAAATAGAGTTCTGTGTTAGAAAAGGTATGCTAGTTTGTTTTATGGTAAAGTTGCCTAATATCGAATACACAGATTCTCTTAAAAAAATTACATTCAATAATCGTGGGTTCGAAACGTACTTGACAATATCTTAAAATATGACTGAATAATGTACATCGTTCTAAAGTGAAGATTCCCTCTATATCACCCAGAAATTAAACAATACGTTTTGTGGACAGATCTAAATAACTAAACTATCTTGTTTTCATTGATCTCCTTCAGTCTAACTAGAATGGCCAATATTTGGAATTCTTGTGCGAAATCAAAATATGAACACAATATACACACACCTTATTTCAAAGTGAACAAACAACCCAGTTCTGCCCTGGTTTTTTGACATGGTAAAAAAATGTCGCACCTATCTTATAATAATGTACTTTCTCGTTTTCATTCTTTCCCTACCCCCTTTAGCCTAATAAAAATCCGCAAATTTGGGATGCCATAGTTCCACAGTTAGAAACCTTGTGCACTCTTGCTAATAAACAAACAACGTACTTCAAAGTGTTTTATAGCACGGGCTGATAATCTTTCTCTATGTTATTTGCATCTAATAGGTTCATCAAAATAAGGTATTGCAATTATTGTAAGTGGCAATTAGTGTACGTAAGTGCAGTGTTCTGTTTACCTGGATTGTTCATTTAGTAATTTACCTAAACGCGATATAGTAGTGAGTTGAATTGTTCGTTATTTATGTAAAGTCCTTTACACATTGTTTCTAAATTGTTATTTTGATAATGTTTACGAAACAGATTCGTTCAGAGATATATTTTTTAAATTAACACCACACAGGAGGCCCTGAGAAAAATAATTTCCCTCTGAACCTATGTCACCATTGAGGATGCTGTATAGAAGGTCTTTTTAAGGTGGGATAAGGAGTTCTGGGAAAGAAAAAAGTATGAGGGGTGGGTAGGAATCTAGGAATCACTGTGTCCAGAAGTGACGGACATATATGGTTTGAGAACCTTCTAACGTTTTTGTACTCAACTAAATTCTTAATAACATTATTCTATCCTAACAGTTATATAGAAACATACCGGACATATTTTAACCAGTGATTTCTGACTGATCACATGAGGTAAAAATGTACCTAAATGAAATTTTGATCTCCAGTGACATTTTCTCTTGTTTTTTTTCAAATTCAATTAAATAAAAATAGTTTTCACTGGACGTCACTGGGAAGTTGCCGTGTAATCTACTAGTAACTCTCTACTCCAACCTAACTCTCCAATACCTTTTTACTGCAAACCAAGAATATCGAGAATCACCAATCGTCAGGTACGTCTCTCAACACCCGGTATGTCAAAACTTGATATAAGTTTAATATGTAAATAATTATTTTTATTACTGGTGCCATATGCTATCGTAGGTTAGGTTAGGCTATGTTCAATTTTTACTCTGAATACTGCAGTCCAGAATAACTCTGCAGAACTGCACTCGTACCAGGAACGTCAGATTAACGTGCACAGATTAACGTGCAAATAGCTGCACCGAACCAGTAATTTTTAACCCATGTAGTGCGGGTTTTTTTTCGATTTTGTCTTCCACTGATGTTGCCCAGGATTAGCTTGTATTTTTCGTTGTAAGTTTCAAAGATTCTACATTTGGCGGGATTCGTGGGTGAGAGGTAACGCTCTCAACGAGCAAGCCTGAGGTCGTGGGTTTAAATCCCGGTGTGCGCATTTAAAAGTAAATTTTATTCGATGAATTTCCGTTATTTCACAATTTACTAATTTCAACTAATATACAGTATATTTGCGGTACGTTCCAGAGACTTGTGTAAATCCTCCATTAAAAATTGAAACAATGGCTTTAGCCGCGTTTGGTGACCAGATCTCAATATCCTGAGAATTCCCTATCTCCTTCTCCTCCTCACTACCTTCATCCTCACAACCTACCTAAATTGGGGATGCCATAGTCTCATTGGCTCGAAACGGTTGGGAGCAGTTGGGACTGTCGTGCGGTTTCACATAAAAAAATAACAACGATTGTAATAGAGTTTTTTCATCTTAAACTTTCTGATATATTGAAAATCTGGTCAACTTATTCGTTTTCTTGTTAAAAATGGGAAAATTTTCATAAATAACTGTCAGCAAAGCACGAATATGTTATGAGGAAGACGGAAAACGTGTTCTTCAAAATAATAATATTAAAATATATTTATATAAAAAGAAAGACGAAAATTCCCGAGTTGCGAATCGCCTGAGAATATTTGAAAATCTCCTACTACCACCACAGTAAGCGAAAAATATTGCTTGTGTTGTGATGGAGGACTTATCCAGCCGAGAAATTGAAAACACTACGCATGGGTGGGACCCAAACGCGATGCCAATTCAGCGTGAAAGTGTTCAGATATATTCTGAATGACTAATGTTTTATTGGGAAATTATCATGCAGTCACATTTTAACAGTATCTTGATAAAAAAACCGTACTCATTTGTCTCCGTGTAGTTGCATGTAAGATATGTTTATATTCTATAATTTAAAAAAAATATACTATCAATATAAAGTTTTTTTACAGGTGTTTTTTTCGATGTCTGTCTCACTAGGATATACCTGTGTCGAGACAGACGTATTGGATACATAAATTAGTATTTACATCTTATTTAGATAAAAGATAACAATGAACCAGTCCAGACTTATATTAAGGTTGTTTCATTTTTGCAACACCAATATAAAAATAATTTTTATTTCCTCCACCAATGAATTTTCTTCTTTCTGACATACTTTCACGTATTTTCCGACAGTTTTGTAGTGATGGTCGATCGATTTTCCATATATGATCGTTGCGTGTTATGCCATGCCATACAATATCGCAAGCCATGACAAATAACGGTCATAGTATATTAGTAACATGTCATCATCGTTACTTTCAGTTTTCCTTAGCAGCCCATATAAAGACTTATAGAGGGTACATATTAATTAACATTGTGTACATCGCACTCACTGTTCAATGTGATTGTTAAAAATTAACTAGTAAATATTAACCGTCATGTTGACGTAAAATACTAGCGAAACTGTTTATAATTCTTACTTACGAAAGTAATTAGGCACCTTACTATTAAAAATTATAAATGAGCTAGTTAATCGGTGTATAAACTCAGCAAAAGAAAAGAAAAGAAACACGCTAGTATTGACATTACACATTTGATTAATATTATTATAACAATTATTTTTATAAGCAATAATTATTAGCCTGAAACACCCATCCACATTGAAAAATCTCCTAATAAAAGATACATATAGAATATATTGAATTATTTCGCGGATAAGAGATAAACCGCCATAGCTCAGTGGTCAGAGGTGTCGAACGGAAATCGAAAGGACACGGGTTCATGTCCCGTTGGCGTCATGTATCTTTTATCAGGAGATTTTTCAATGTGGTTGAGTGTTTCAGGCTAATAATTATTGCTTATAAAAATAATTGTTACCCTTTGTGCTATGCATAAAAAATCTTGTCTTAAACATTAGTTTACCAAAAAAATAATATTATTTTAGCTAACTTCAACAACTCTAATGGCTTTGAAGCAGAGAATTTACGATTTCCTAGGGAGGGTTACCTCTTGGGTGTAAGAATAACCTAGTCGAAGTTAATGTAACCATATCATGTCTGATTACGTCTAAAAGGGATCGAAATGACAATTCAGTCTTCTTCAACGGAAGCAATCTTTGCAACATGCCTTCCATTGATATGTTTAGTGTAACTGTGACTTTTGTGAACAGCTCACACAAGGAGGCTCCGTCCAAGTCAGAGTCACGTTTTTATCCTGATTACCAATAATTTGAACAGATTCTTAGTAAATTAGCGATACTTAATTTTCTCCACGCAGCATTTTCAGGTATTGGAGAAAAAAAAAACCCGTAGCGTAGGTACTTAATCTATTACAAATTATCTATTCAATAATTCGACTTTACCCATGATTTTGTAATAATTTTATGTGAAAATAAAAAAACCCATAAATTTGTTTTTGACCTGTTAAATTTTGTTTAAATTCTACCGGTTTCGGAAGAACGCTTTCTACATCAGGAGAATATTAAAAACTAATCTACGATACAAAATATTGACATATATGTAAACAAGAAACTTTAGCTGTATGAGGGAGAGGTGGACAAAATGGAAAAGGTAATTACGGGATTTCCTTGGAGAACAGAGCTGTTAACTGGAAATATATCTAGAATCGGACTAAACGATAGATTAATTTAGTGTTTCATTTTAATAGATGTATTATTTAAGGATTTTCTGATTTCGAGTACTTCTAAATTATTCAATTTTTTGCCTTCATTATTACGGTGAAGAATTTTAACCTTTGTGTCCTTATTAAAAGTATGATCGGTGGAAATGAGATGATTTGAAACACTGAAAAAATATTGTTATTTAAACATAGATGTTTCGTGATTCTAATATTTATATTTATAGTTGTCTTACCTATGTAGAACGATGGACAATCATTACAACATAGTTGGTAAATGCCTGAGTGGCTCAATTTATGATCTCTATCTCTAAGTATTTTTTCCAAGTTGTTATCAGTATAGAACGCGAGTTTAATGTGCCCAGCACAAATTTTATGTGAGTTTTGATTACTAACCAATATGACCGTTAACACTTTGAGCCCAAACCAACAGATTACTTCTTTTTTTCTGCAAACTGCCATTTAAAAAAAAAGTATCATTTTAATTTAAAGATGCAAATCTCTTTTTAAGCAATTTGATAATCTCGCTTGAATAATATTTTGTAAAAAGTTTTGAGAAATAAGTTTATTTTTTAAATATTTTACTATCGGAATCGCTCCAATCCAAATATCTAAATGTCGCTTGTATAAATATATTTTAATAACGGTTAAAACGAGAAAAGACGTCTCCAGATCGCTAAGTCAAAACTTAATGTGGTATGGTGTTTGTTTACTGTAGTGCTATTAGGTGCCATTAATATAACATGATTTTTGATTTTATTTTTAGGAGTCTGTTTTTGGAAACCGATATTTTTTTCAAATATTTATCATTACGTAGCTGAAAAATAATTTGAAAAGAGTTATTATTAGTACTGATAACAGAGAGCTTACCATTCCTATCAATCGATCACATAATTGTAAAGGAAGTAACATTATACACATGTTAATAAATGGGAAATGCGGTGTGCAAATGACTTATGATTATTGATGTTATAATTTGTATTTTAAATAAAATTTTCCATTCGAATCGATGTTTTTTTCTGGGCTAGTTTATAAACTTTCCAGAGTGGAAGATACTCTCAGTATTGCCCTGGTGTAAGACCACCATTCAAAAATAAAACATTGCTTAAAATGGCTTTAACCGTGTTTGGGGACCCGATCTGAATGGCCAGGTAATCCTCCACTTCCTCTTTCGCATTCCTTCACCTCCCCGCAACCTTCAGCCTTATAATAGGGATGCCATAGTCTAATGGCTACAGACAGTTGGGAGCAGTTGGAACTCTTGTGCGTTATTCACATAAAATGGCTATTTCAGAATAGTTTCTCCTTTTATAAAGAAATTATAAAGTTCATAACTAATGTTTATAAAAATATTTAGAAAGCTAAAAAAAAAATTCATAAAATGTTCGAAGAATCTAAAAAAAAAAAACCCGTTATAGTTTTTTTAAAACTATAATATATCTATTTTAATATTTTTTTTTATTTTTACTGAAGATTAAACCTTCCTACCCAGAACTGGAGCCTAAAACTCTACAAATTTGTAGTTATTACAGTGCAAGAACTAATTTTGAAAATTATATATAAATGCCAACCTACCCACCCCTCAAATGAACTATTTGCTAAAATTAGGGCATTAGATATTCGCCAGTTATTTACTAAGCCAAGTTTGTGCTACATACAGAAAAATAACCTACTGGTGTCACCACAACATCAAGCACACACCCGCTTTTCATCAAACTGGGATGCGTGCTACCTAAAACTATAACCACATTCGCTCAACGGCAATTCTTTTCATCGTTCCTAAAATATACAATGCATTGAAAACCGATATAAAGTCAACTAATTCTATATCTCTTTTAACTATCCGTGTTCAACATTGGCTATTTGAAAGGGGATGAGCCTTCTTTATGGAATGCATGAGTACCTAACTATAGATTTAGGGCTAAACCGGCGGCTAGACCACTGGAGATAGAATTAATTATTTGCCGCGCGAGGTATCGCGCGCAGGTTCACAGTGACACGTGATACCAGCCTTACAAGAATGTGGGTAAAAGTAATGTTGTCATTATTTTCGGGAGATGTAAACTCCCTATAATTTATCCTACACTATCATTAATTTAGTTTTATCTTTCTATTTCTAATATGGTTTCTACAATGATGGGTATTCTTTTAGTTTTTGTTTTACCATAACAATTTCCTTTTCCGTTATTTTATTATTGTTATTCTTACAGGAAACATGTGCGACTGCCATTATACGGGCATGAGCCTAGTTTGGTAGCTGAAAAAGTCACCAAAATTCAATTTTTTAAACATTTATAAAAAAAAAAAAAATCCTGGCAAAAGGTAGGACGTACATTTATTTTGTCATAAACTGCTGTAATGTATGTAATGCGTGATTACCACCAAAAGTTGAGAGAATGCATTGCCATCAATAAAGAGTCTATTCTATCTGCGAGCCGAATTTCAGCTTGATCGGATGTCGGAAAGTGTGTTGAATTCCTCTTCTAAGAATTGCATTAATTAATTACTGAAAATAATAGTGAAGTTCACATGGATGCGTTTAAAAATACGTTGTAACCAAAAAATCAATAAGAGAAGGTTGCATTTTACCAGGGTGACCAAAAAATCAATAATAGAAGGTTTCATTTTACCAGGGTGACCAAAAAATTAATAATAATAGGTGGTTTCATTTTACCAGGGTGACCAAAAAATCAATAATAGAAGGTTGCATTTTACCAGGGTGACCAAAAAATCAATAATAGAAGGTTGCATTTTACCAGGGTGACCAAAAAATCAATAATAGAAGGTTTCATTTTACCAGGGTGACCAAAAAATCAATAATAGAAGGTTGCATTTTACCAGGGTGACACAAACAGAATAATGGAACTAAAAATCACTGTCCAATATTTATTTTAGTTGTAGGTACTTTATTTTGAGACAGTGTTAACATCCAACCTCGGAAGTCTAATTTATTCTTTAATTGTTATTTATTTCATAACGAGAGCCTTTCACTTTGTAAGACTCAATTGTTGCCATTACAATAGTATGCAAGAAGCTAACGCTCAAATACTTTTTGGCAACAAGAGATTGACTACGTTCCACATAGGAACAATGTCTTCCAATACAGCTCGAAGACATTATGTTAATTAAGTATCATTCGTTGGTGGCAAACAAGCCGATGCTTTTGTAGCCGACACCTGAATTCTATCATCTGTGTACATTATGCTGATGGTGATACGCAAAATGTTTGCGTCGTGCTTCCAATAGTGTAATAAGACGGAGGTTTTGCTAATCTACGCCCTGGATATCTAAAACACTCGATCGATAGGGGTTTTATCGATAATTTTGGTGTACTTTTCACTTTCTTTACCATACCGAGGCATGACTACAGATCGCCAACGAACAAACACCACTCCACAACGATTAATTGTTCTTAAATTATTCGATGTGGAATGTTGTTTTTACATTAGCGAGATCGCTTGCAGACAGAGGCGGATTTGCAGTCTTGGCCGCCCTAGGCCCCAGACCATGTAGCCGCCCCTTTCTCAGTACCCATCATATTGACCAGGAGTATCCAAACTTTTCAGTAAGTTCCTAGGGTCAAAACCGTTTTAATTTTCCTTCCATTATCATTCATGGTTCATGGGGTGAGATTTGTCCAGGTCTTGGCGGCGGATACGTCTGCCCACCTGTTGCGTGGCGGGCCGGATCGAGAGAGACTGGGTGAGGGAGGCCTTTTGACCTTTCCAGCCGGACTATCTTGACCCATCGCCTTGCACCGCAGTTGGAGGGATGTATTCATACGTATGTCACTCCTGGACACACTAATCCCCATACATTTTCCTTTTCAGAACTTCCTATCCATCCCTTCCTTAAAAAGACCCTCCACACAGCATCACCTAAGATGACATAGGTCGTGAGGGAAAATATTTTCCTCAAAGCCTCCTGTGTGGAATTAATGTAAAAAAATACGCTTGCTAAATTCGCTAGTTCAATTACTGTATAATTGTCGATTGTTGCAGGCCGGATTGATGAAATTGGCGGGCCGTTGTTTGGAGACCCCTGATATAGACTATATACTACATAATGAATTTACTTTATTGACAACTTTTATCGAAATCGATTCAGAAATTTAGTTAACTATAATAGCTGCTAGTTTGTAATACTTTCTAAGGTTTCGAGGATTTGAATAAAACATTTAAAACAGTTATAGGTTTAATTTATTTAACTAGTTTCAGGTTTATTCTCTTGTAGCCCAGCTACACTACTCGCGAAGTTGATCGAAGTTGACCGAATACGATAGTGTGGGCACAAACTTCGCTTCGCTTCGGGCAACTTCGCTTCGCTTCGCCCGACTTCCGATTGTTGTCGGTAAATGCGCCCGAGTCAAAGGACTCGAAGCGTCACGAAGTTCAAACACATAAATAAACCAATCACGACTGAGTTGGACTGAGTTACTCGCGAAGTTGCACGAGTGTGTGGGCACGCACTTCGAACTTCGGCTAACTTCGTCGAGGACTTCATCGAAGCGTCGAAGCGAGTAGTGTAGCGGCCGCTATACAATAATATATAAGTGTTTCACAGTTACAATTAGGGTTGCCAGATACGGGCTGGATAAAAAGTTATTATTAAGTCTCCAAACAAATAAAAGAAATAAGAAACCTCTTTTAAATAAAAATCAACTTAAGGTACATATTCGAATATAATAACTAAACTTAAAATACAAATCAAAACATTGGTAAAAAAATTTACGTAAAGCATTATCTAACATAAAAAAAACTGAACTCAAAACAAAAATCTGGCAGTTACAATTCTCGTCTGCACTTAAGTGCAGCAAAATCATTAATTAGATCTTCGCAATCCAATTTCCTTAAAACATCTGCTTCTATGTTAAGCAAAGCAAGATTGTTCAGCCTTTGCTCCGCCATTGTTGTGCGTAAATAATTTTTTACACGTCGTAAACAAGAAAATGATCGTTCTCCAGAACAGTTACTGGCGGGAGTACACACACATATTCGAAGAGCAATATCCACGTTTGGATAAAAAATTTTTTTATTTTTTTTTTATTTATTATTTAATAAATGTTTACAAGTTACATTTTTAGACATTTTTTTTAACTACCATACTAGGCTAATGCCCGTGTTGTGTTTGAAGATCTTCAGTTCGTAACCATTTTAACAATCTGACAGCATTGTTTCGATCCTTATTTTTCACACTGCAGTGAGCACGAAAATGGAGACATTCTTCTGAAAAATGGGCTTCTAAATCACTAGAATAAATCATTTGCAATGATTTTGCCTTTTCTTCGACGTCAGACGGGCTTAGTTTTGTCAATTGAGTAATAAAATTAAATTTATTATAAAGTGATTTGTAAGCACCCAGTCTTTTTTTAGTTCTGCTGATGAGGAATCGATTATTACTAAAAAAGTAGCGATTCTGAAATTTGTGATAGGTGTGGCGAGGGCGGCTGCGGGGCGTGGGGGTGCGCTGTGTGCTGTGTGTGAACACGCTCTTGCATATCGCTATTTCGTACGTAGAATATTTAGGTACTTAGGAAGTAATTTCTTGTTATCATCTGTGACTTTTTTGTCACGATTGGCCGCCCCTAATATCTGGCCGCCCTAGGCCCGGGCCTACATAGGCCTAAGGGCAAATCCGCCTCTGCTTGCAGATGCAATCGGACTCGGGAACGATGATAAGAAATCGTTTTTATCATTTTTTTCTGTTATTTTTTGTTGATAATACGTTATCTAAATTTGAGATTCGGGTTTGGGTACCACCGCCCCGGAATCATTTATTGGATTACCAACACCTCTGCCAAATGTCACCCCTAGCGGTTCGCTACGTTTGGTGACTTATCGGGGGTGCGCGGGTTCATAGGGTGAAGTTTTTCTAGGTCTTGGTGGCGGATGCGTCAACTGCCCATACCAGATCGGGAGACACGAGTTAAGGGAGACCCTTCGACCTATTCAACAGGACTCTATCGACCCATCGCTCTGTACCGCAATGGAAAAAATGGATTCATAAGTCCGTCACTCCATCCTTACCTGTTTCCTTTCCAAAACTTCCTCTCCTTTGATTCTTTGAACAAAACCCTCCACACACATCCCCAAAAATGGCATAGGCTATGAAGGAAATTACGTTGCTCAGGGCTTTCTGTGTGAAGCTACGTAATGTAACTTATTATCTTAATAAACTCTCATTTTTTTCCATGCATCACGATATGTATCTGTGCTGGTATGGGCACATTATTATGGACTGCTAGCCTCGCTATTATGACATTTTTTGCATTAACGACTATCCCAATCAGTTTTCCCCGTTCGATAAAGCAGACAAATCACGTATTTTGGAGTGTAAACTCACAGATGACCAAATCCCGACTGGAAACTGTTCGAATGTCAGTTCTGTACAACCCAGTTTCTTGGGTCATATATTATTTTTATCATCATTTTTAGATACTTGTAGTTGATCATTTAATTACTTTGATACTTGTAATTTCTCTTCCATATTTATCTGTTTAATATTCAAAAATACATCGGAATGTCCATTTTAATTTTGATGTAGGTTCTGTATCCGCCCACTATCGCTTGATCTGGCCCATAAAAAGGGAAATTGGTTTATAAAAAGCAAAACGTAAATAACCGTAATTTTTGCTTTCCAAGTAATTATCCATTGTTGTTGACCCTAAAGTAGAACGCGCTGGGAAATGAACCACAGACCTCAAGCCATAAAAACCTTCATTTCTTACAAGACTAGCGGAGTTACGCACACCTACCTTGTAGTTGGCATAGACCTTCAATTTTGTGCCCTTGACTCTCTGTTTTTTTTTTGCCATTAATCTATTGCTAAAAGGCAATAAAAATTTACAACCCCTTGTTTGCTACCCTTCTATTTTTTTTATCTTAGAGGCGTTAATTTCGTTATGTTGCTTTTTATTTTATGTTTTACAGGATGTTGTTTAATAATACAGGGTTTTCCAATAAGAGGTGTTATTTTGAATAGCCCGCTATTTCGGTAGTTGTTATATTTAAAGCTGTCATTTTTTAACATTTGACAAGTAGAAACCACATCATTGATAAAAATGGAACGATACACGCTTCAACAATGCATTTGAAATTATTAAAATTCACTTGAGTGAATCAAATGCAAATCATTTTGAGTGGTGAGGCCAATTTCCACCTCGGTGGCTTCGTCGACAAGCAAAATTGTCGCAGCTGGGGCTCGGAAAACCCAAGAGTTATTGTTGAAAAGCCTCTTTATTGTGTGACTGTTTGGTACGGTTTATGGTCCGGCGAAGTCATTGGACCTTAATTTTTCGAAAATGAGGCTGGAGCAACAGTTACGGCGAATGGATTGCGCTATCGAGAGATGATTAATGATTTTTTATAGCCGGAATTGGATGGTATTGATCTGGACAACGTTTAATTTCAACAAAACGGCGCTACGTGTCACATAAGCAATGAAACTATTGATCTTTTACGATTGAATATCAAAATAACACCTCTTACTGGAAAACCCTGTAGTAAGGGGATAGTGTCAAATTACGTTGGAAAAACAGAAGTGGAAGAAAATAGAAGCTATCATAATTTCTGCAAAGATATCGCGTATGCATGGTGTCCGGAAACTCATAGTACAAGCCGGAAACTGGAGAATGTATACCACACGGGGAACCCAAATAAACATAAAGTTTTTTGATTTGAGCATTTTTATAAAAAAAAAAAAACAAAAAAATATATTTTTCGGCTATTTCAGGGTTCAAATTTTTTCGTCATTATTTGTTTTACTTTTAAATTTTTAAATAGTTTTAATTAGTTGGGTACTTTGATTTTCAGTAATAATTTATAAGAATTTGATCAAAAAAAAAATCAACTTCTGACTCGATTTACTCGAAAACGAAAGCTCAAATCAAAAAAAAATTATACTACAAAATCGACTCCAAATGTGATGTAGATTCACCAGTTTCCCGCTTGTACTACGAGTTTCCGGACACCATGTATAATATTATGTAGCACAATAATAAGGCTTATGTGTTTTTGTGTATACGATGTCAGCAATGATATTTTTGGGAAGCGTTACTGAGAAACAACTTCTCGCTTAAGCCTTCGCATTGTTTTCTTGAAAAACAAGTTTATACTATCATCGACTTTGAATATTGGAAAAGCTTTGCAGTTCTTTTTATTGTATAATATATTTTTTTTCAATTTCAATGAAATTTTCTTTTTGAAGTCGAATACTAAGATTGAAATGTGTTGTATGCAAGCAATTCGACTGTATGATTATAAGGTTGGCATCGAAATACGGCCTATAACACAAACCACAAACATGCAAATATTTACTTTCCGTCTAATTGTACATTTTTTCGTGAAATTGAAAGTTAAACAAAACTCACAAAGATGAATATTGTTTTTCTCGGTTACTGAGAATCGTTTATGCGCAGTTAACAAGTCTGAGAGTGAAAGTGGCCAGTGACTAGTAGCTGGTGGGCATGGATAGCCAGGTACCTATGCGGTACCTACGTGGGCGTTGAATGTTCGCTGTGTTTATTGCTCGCGTCTGTAGTAGCTCTCACCGCGGCCCTAGTTTGTCCGTGACCGCGCCGTGGCGATACTGGGGTTACTTTTGACTGCGCGGTGACTTTTACTAACTTTATTGTTGGAATACCAACAAAAAAACTGGCAGACAAATTTGCACAAAAATTTTAAAATTTTGAGATTGAAACCATTTTATACTTTTATACGGAAACAGATTGCTTCTAAAGTAGTGTCTATTCCTTCCATACTTTTTGACTTCTCCGATGAAACAGTTACCTGCGAGACAGCCATGGCAAACACCATTGCAACAGAAAACCTCTATAAATAAACCATAAAACACTATACCAACCATAAGTCAAACATTGTATGTAGATAGCTCACTAAGCAAAATCGAATTCACTCCATCAGCAGTTGGGAATATTTTGAAAGGGTTGCGAGATGATAGTGCTGCTGGCCCCAATAATCATTGTTTATAATCGTTGTCAATCATCATTTTCAATAATCATTGTCAATAATCATTGTCAATAATCATTGTCAATATTCATTGTCAATAATCATTGTCAATAATCATTGCCTCTTCATTGTTTTCGAAAAGTAGTAATGCAGCTACTCTCAGTCATCCTTTTGCTTTGATTATGCAACAATCTTTTTTAACGGAAAACTCCCTACAATTGGAAAAGAGCTAGATATAATTTCACCCATTAAAAAGGTGATTTACTAAAACCAACCAAATTAGAGACATATAAGTTTGTTAATATCATTTGAAAAACTATGTAAGGAATAATAGTGAATAAGATACGCTCGTTCTTGATCAAACTTGACATAATCTCAAACAAACATCATGAAAAGTTCCAAAATTATTACTTATAAATTGATGCTATGTCACATAAATATTTTGTGACAAGTGTAGTTCTTGCTTAGTTGGGTTTATTTTGTCTATGGTGTTTTTTTTTTAGCTTTGGCAATATTTTTAAGGAAGGAAGCACAGTTTTGTTTTTGAGCACTTCCTCCCCAGAGCTGTTTGGCCAGCTGCTCGCGGATCTTGCCACTCACCATTTAAGGTGTTTTGAATCTGAGTTAATCATGTGAATAGAAGTCATGCTTTTCTTTTAAAAAGGGCACGGGGTGTTTTACCTTTCACGAATAGTTCGCGTTGATTATTATTTTAGTGGTGATTATGGAATCCCGCTTTTTATCCAGTGTTGGCCGGTGGTCATATTTGTAGTACTCGTGTTTCGGTTGTGAAACCGCAAATGGATTGTTCCTAGCTGTGGCTAGAAGTTGATGGCTGAGTGTCCCCGCGTCGCGAAGGAACGGATTGCTGTTCCCGAAGTCTGTAAGACGAGTCTGGTTGGTTGCCACGTGCTGCAGACTTGATGATCCTGCAGGCGCACGTTGAAGGAGTTGCGTCCTCCCGTTTCCACTAAGAGAAGGATGTCCTGGCTCCATAAGACGAGTCTGGTTGCTTGCCACGTGCTGCGGACTTGATGCTTCTACAGGCGCGCGTTGAAGGACTTGCGCCCTCCCGTCTCCATTAAGTGAAGGATGTCCTGGCTTCCGTCACGGGTCCGTTCCCCGCTACCGGAGACAAGTTTTCGTTCGCCACCCGTTGTTATTCCTTCGTTTCTCGACCACGTAAAGTTAGTTTAGTTTGGTTCAGGAGTCCTTCTGGTATGTGCCTACTTTTATTCCTATTGTTACATGGTTATTATTTGTACTCCTTTGTTGTAACTTTTGATGGTTTCAATATAATTTCTATTAAGTGCTTACTCTTATTATTTCTGAGTTTCCTCCTTACTTGACAGAGAATTAACCCCACAATCATGAGATTGAGATCTTTGCTCTACCGTATTTGTACCCAATTGATCCTGTAGATCTCAATATTACATGTAAACATTGGAATGTTCCTACTTTACATTTCACACCGTTACATTTGGCGCCCAACGTTTAAAATGATTCATTTTCGGAGCCGTATTTTATTTCTGTCTTGTCAGGTTGGATTTCATTAATACTAGTTGATAATATTAGAGTTAAATCGATGTGTGTGTACTTAACATTTGGATACTTACAGTTACATATCCTTATGTTTTCTATTGATTGTTTTGCTCGAGAATATTTAAATTGTAACATTATAACCTTCAATATTAATGTTATTCAATGTTATGTTCATTTATTCTCAAACATAATCTATGATAATTATGTTGTTTGCATTTTCAATTGTTATTGTTTTGCATAGATCTTTTCATTTTTTGAGCATAGACAATTTATTACTGTTGAAGTTAGAAGTTTTCGAAAGTTTGAGTAAATAAATTATTATTTTTCTTTAAATTATAATATCGATTGTCTATGTCTATATTTTTTGATCTATGAACAACTTTGGTTGTCAAAATTTGAAGGTTAAACGTCAAAACGAGTTTTGTATTTTTACACTTTCAAATGATTACAGTGACCAAAGGCGATCATATTTTTATGAATGGTGAATAATAATATCTGATCATATTAAAAAATTAACATGCATTTGTTAAAAACATTGTGTTTTTATATTCAATACGGAGGTATATTTTTCATATCAATACAAACAACTGTGATATTAAAATTCAGTTTATTTGTAATTGCAATGCATACAAGGTACAAACATACGTACAATACAAACTTTTTAAATATATTTGCACATTAATATTCAAGTTTTATATAAATCCAGTACACATTCAAATTACGACTTTGTCAAAAATAAATTACCTACCTTGTTATTATCACAAATACTATCAAAACAAATACCTTGTTTACATTCTAAAAATACTATCTGTCAAAATGTGTTCATTGACATTTGTCATCTATCATGATGAAAGATAAACATACAAATAATGTTCAATATTGTTATTTTATAATGAAATACCTTTATTAAAGAATCTTTTATATGATATTACCATTTCATATACAAAAATGGTAACGAGACTTTTCATGGTTATTTTTCAATGACAGCGCACTTCTGTCAGTTTTGATTATGTTGTTGTTGTTGATGTCATCTGACATTAGGTACTATTATATACTACAGTGTTTACAAACAATTAAATTTTGACAACTGTTATTGTCTTCACAAGACTTCGTTGATATTTTTGCTGTATATTTAAACGAAGTTATTTTTGCTGCATATTTTAATTAAGTTATTTTTAAGTATAATTCAAAAAACTAGCCAACGATCTTTTGCGTTCTGTGCACAAGGATGATAATAGGTCGTCAGCGGTTACTAGTAATAAATATAAGTTTACAAAACACACAACATGGACGCATGTGTGTCGCTATCTGGTTGTGGACAAGATGTTAGACCACTTGTTAATATTAAAATTAAGAATTTGGTTTTTTTTTAGGTAGATTAGTATTGTTTTTTTTCTTTAAGTAGGCCAATGTTTTAGTGTGTAGGCCTACCAAAGCCTTCACATTATTGCAATATATATTTATAATTCTTTTGTGGATGTTCTGTTCTCATGATTTGGAGTTTGGTACCTCCAAGTCTTGTGCTCAGTACGGACACTAAAATCTAGTTTATTGACGATAAACCGTTTATTTACCCTCGATAAACTGGCACGTGATCCTTGTGGTCACTGGCGCCCAAATTTTGTTAGTTAAGTCTTTCTTTCCTTCGTTACTATGCTTTTCTTGTTATTAATAACATACACTAGTTTCGAGATTTTGGTATTATCAAATGTTTGATTATATTGGTAATAATAAACTTAGTTACAAACGTGCACACACATTGATTTATTTTTTGGTTCCGTCTGTATAACGGATTATGTTGTAATGCTATTATTTTTAAGTTTATGCCCTTCTTTCTTTAGTCCACTGGAGGCCCTTTTTATTGGCCCATGGAACCTCCAGGGAACTTGAGAATGTATTTCGTGGAATTTTGTGTTTCAGAAACTTGAGCTACTTTCTGTTGCACAAAAGTTCTGTTAGTTCTATTATTGATAGTTTGTATTTCATAAGTTTAAGTATGGTATAGCTTTCCTAAAGTTCTTTATATAAGTCTTAGTTCATAAGAAAGTTGTTTTGTCTCTAACAAAGTAAGTACTGCTTTGGCGTGCTTAACTAGTAAATAATTCCTCTGGAATTATCACTTTGCCTCTAATACAGGAAAGTGTGTATCTGTATAGTTTTTAAGTCTAAATGTGATAAACATCAGTGTCTTACTGTTAATACCAGTATTAGACTATACATTAAGTATTACTAGTGTCATTCATTAAATTTTGGATTGATCACCCCTCGAATAGTGTCAACTCACTGAAAGCCATAGTTGATCACACAATTTTGTTTTGTTTGTACAAGAAATGCTGACTTTCTGTCTACACTTGGAGTGTTTTTTAAGGAATGCCAGCTTGGGTATTGCCTTGGTCTCATTTTTTTTACAAACAATGTCACTCTGTTGAGTGTTTGCTGCAGGTTGTTATATGGATTTTTGTTTATCCTAAGGTATGAGCTTAACTTACTAGTTTCTGTTTTGCTTTTGAGTACCAATTGACTATTGTCATGAACTGATTGATAAATAGATAGGTTTTGTGTTATGTAAATCCTATTCTGTCCACCTTGATTGGCAGGTATTTATTGTTTTTAAATCCTGACCTGATTTGATTTTCGAAAAATGGATAATTTAAATATTATTCTTGTTTGACGACTCTGTTACATATAGGTATTTCTTTGGAACTGTAAATCCTTGTTCAAAAATGACGGATAAATAATCCAATACAAATCCCTACTCTGGTCACGTCTGATAGACAGTTTGTAAACTGATTCTATATTACTTATAACAAAGAAAAGTATTTTCTTGTGTACTAATTTTGCCAATATTGAACTCCATTGTTCTGAATTGTAAAAAATATATATCTATAAAGATATTTTCACTATCTATGCTTGTTTAATTTTAAGTATTGTTTAATTTTAAGTTTTGTCATAAGAATGTTGTCATAAGATTTTTGTCATAAGACTGTTAAACCGGATGGACTTAGTTAGATAGGTTTCTCATTTTGCTATTTAATTATAGCGTAAATTCAGTGTAAGTGAGGGCTGTTTAACCACCCTAAAGTGAAGCCTAATGCTGTTTGGCCAGCTGCTCGCGGATCTTGCCACTCACCATTTAAGGTGTTTTGAATCTGAGTTAATCATGTGAATAGAAGTCATGCTTTTCTTTTAAAAAGGGCGCGGGGTGTTTTACCTTTCACGAATAGTTCGTGTTGATTATTATTTTTGTGGTGATTATGGAATCCCGCTTTTATCCAGTGTTGGCCGGTGGTCATATTTGTAGTACTCGTGTTTCGGTTGTGAAACCGCAAATGGATTGGTCCTAGCTGTGGCTAGAAGTTGATGGCTGAGTGTCCCCGCGTCGCGAAGGAACAGATTGCTGTTCCCGAAGTCTGTAAGACGAGTCTGGTTGGTTGCCACGTACTACAGACTTGATGATCCTGCAGGCGCACGTTGAAGGAGTTGCGTCCTCCCGTTTCCACTAAGAGAAGGATGTCCTGGCTCCTTAAGACGAGTCTGGTTGCTTGCCACGTGCTGCGGACTTGATGCTCCTACAGGCGCGCGTTGAAGGACTTGCGCCCTCCCGTCTCCATTAAGTGAAGGATGTCCTGGCTTCCGTCACGGGTCCGTTCCCCGTTACCGGAGACAAGTTTTCGTTCGCCACCCGTTGTTATTCCTTCGTTTCTCGACCACGTAAAGTTAGTTTAGTTTGGTTCAGGTGTCCATCTGGTATGTGCCTACTTTTATTCCTATTGTTACATGGTTATTATTTGTACTCCTTTGTTGTAACTTTTTTGATGGTTTCAATATAATTTCTTTTAAGTATTTACTCTTATTATTTCTGATTTTCCTCCTTACTTGACAGAGAATTAACCCCACAATCATGAGATTGAGATCTTTGCTCTACCGTATTTGTACCCTATAATTGATCCTGTAGATCTCAATATTACATGTAAACATTGGAATGTTCCTACTTTACATTTCACACCGTTACAGCTTTTCTCACAAATTCTAAAAATATCGTAAAATCAAAACATGTAGATACATAATATGTGCAGATATTTCTCTTTTGTAAAAATTCGTAAATTTTCGACATTCTTTTAAATAAAAACTCGAACGATTATTGGCATTTTATGCCAAGTTTACCGAAAATTTTGAGCGATCGCTTCCTATAGTGTGCAAAATGTATACAACTAAGTAAGGGATAAACGGTGAAATCTAAGTGGATTTACTGGCTATAAATCGCAGTAAGCAGTTGCATAAGTTTCCATATTAATATTAAATTGTAATAATTAAATGTATATACATGACGCCAACCGCTCGAGTAGAACTCATTGCGTCTCAAAGTTAATTAAATGTGCATTTGAAGATGATCACAAAAAATTGACCCAACTTAAAACTGTCTTTCAATTAAAAATGGTTGTGTAGATATTTCTCTTTGTGAAAACGATCCGTAATTGATTGGCCTAAAAAAAGAAAAGGTTATTGCCGTTAACAAGTCAATCAATTTTTTAAATAAATTTGTATTGACTTCGTTACACGATGGATATAATATTGGTTATGATCTGAAAATTATACCAAATTATATACGAAAATTTAGCAATTTTATTCTGTAATTGTAATTAATATAATAATAAAACTTGTCATTATTTAACAAGTGACAAACAGGCAGTGCCTTAGCGGGTTCACATTACTCACTTTTGTTTTATATTTTATGCTAATATATATTTTTGAACTTATGTAAAGAATTTTAATAAAAATGTGTAATCTGTGTCAATGAAAAATTAAGTTTAAAAAAAGTGCATTTAATAATAACGTTCACATTTCTGCCCATAGTAACTCCATTTTACACACCATCTCCGTCAAATTAATCTAAACTCCTACGGTGCGACCAGAATTTTAATGAAGCGAAACACCTGCTGATGAAAACGTTTTACATGAATAATCGGCCAAAAAAGTTATTACATATTAATGCTAATCATCACATTAAGTTACTGATCAATTGACTGATTACAAAATAATTAAAACCTTGGCCATGAGTGGCCGACGGAACTTGGCCAGTTATAAGAACTTTCTTAGTATCTATAATAATCGATCTTCATTGTTGTTATTATTTAAATTAAAATTTACAAATCTTTTGGACGGTTTTATATCGATTATTGTATAATAATGACTAACCATTTAATAAATAAAGATTCGAAATTTTAAAATTGGAAATTCATATGTCGTACGGCATATATTCTGGTCTAGTAATGTCTAATTTCTATCACCTAAGAAATTCTAAAAATATAGTACTATAGGATTCATATGTCTTATACTGATTTATAAATGTGGAAATTCTAACTATACATTATTATTTTTTTGGTAAACTAATGTTTAAGACAAGATTTTTTATGCATAGCACAAAGGGTAACAATTATTTTACAAGCTATCATTATTCGCCTGACACATTCATCCACATTGAAAAATCTCCTGATAAAAGATACATGACGCCAACGGGACTCGAACCCGTGTCCCTTCGATTTCCGGTCGACAGCTCTGACCACTGAGCTATGGCGGCTTATCTCTTATCCGCGAAATAATTCAATGCATACTAGTGTTTCATTCAACAATTACTGCTTGTTACATTTTTTTGCGGATAAGAGATAAGCCGCCATAGCTCAGTGGTCAGAGCTGTCGACCGGAAATCGAAGGGACACGGGTTCGAGTCCCGTTGGCGTCATGTATCTTTTATCAGGAGATTTTTCAATGTGGATGAGTGATTCAGGCGAATAATTATTGCTTGTAAAATAATTGTCTAACTATACAATTGTAAATGTTTTCCGAAATGCCCTGGAAAGAATCTCGGACTTGTGATGTCCCGAAAGAAACCATTCATCTGTTCTGAATGCAATTACTAATGTTATCCAAATTGACCCTGGTAATAAATTACATATTTGCGATTCTTTCAAGGATAAAGAAACCATCCTGTCACTTCAAATGCAATCAACAATGTTCTTAAAATTTGTTTTGACAGCATCGCCATTCCATTGTAAGAATATTATGTACTAAATACACAATTTGGCCGTCCTGAAACGGGAATCCTTCCCAGTTAGACAGACAAAGGTTCATTTTGTTTTGTATTGTTTGTAATTTATATATATACATAAAATAAATAAATCTCCTCCGTGGTCGAGAGTTCAAACCCCGGCGTGCTCAATTAAATTTTATTTGATGAATTTGTGTTATTTCACAATTTACTAATTAAAAAATAATATATAGTATACTTGCGGCACGTTCCAGAGTTGAAGATACTTTCTGTATCGTCCTAGTTGAAGACCAGCATTAATAATTTAAATTTTACTTGAAATGGCTTTAGCCATGTTTGGTGACCAGATCTGAATGGCCAGGTACTTCCCCACCTTTCTTTTCTATCTTCTTCTCTTTCCCACTACCTTCAGCCTCACAATATAAACTATTTGGGGATGCTATAGTCTCACTGACTCCAGACGGTTGGCAGTTGGGACTCAACTAAACAAAAATAAAAAAAATTGAAACCTTACACTAATATCCAATGAAAACATTTTCAACCCTTCAGAATTTAAAATATTTTTACCTAAAAGACAGAACAACGGTATTTCTTCCGAATATTTTAAATGAGCTATATATTTTTCATTTTTAAAGTGATATCAAAAACGAATACCATTTCAAAAACTAGATAAAATTATCTTTCAGATGATTTGAAATAAATAATGATATTTCTAATAATAAAATTTGAATATCAAAAATTTTAGCAAAAAAACTTACAGAAACTGACTCAAAAATACTTAAAATGTATGGTCAGATCAATCCTTCGGAGGTCTTAATGGACTATGATGTTTATGTCTATTAATGCCCTTCCGAGATTTTTTTTATTTTTATTTATTTATTTAACGCCCAGAGGACTTTTTACATGGTGAGTAGTATAATTTTAATTTCACAGATACTTTGAAAAATAAAAAATAAGAATAAAATTACATTTGATAAAAGCTATGCAAGAAGTCATACAAAGACAAGAAAAAAAAAACAGAAAATTACAGCTTTTTGTAGGTTTACATGATGTGTTTAGGAGTATTGTTGAAATAAATGTTTTAAATGATCCACAAAACTTGCCAAGTTGGTATTGAATATTTCAAAATCATATTATCATAATTATCATATTCGAGATTTGAAGGATTAACGCAAAATTATTAGTAATTAATACTTAATATGAATAATAGTATAAAGCCATACCTAAGGCTTCACATACATGTACAAAAAATATATTTTTTTTTATTAATAATTTTATATAAAAACCTGAACTTGATTTATTCTAATTTTTCTAATATTATTTTTATAATTTAGTCCATGATTTATATAATTTTCATTGAAAGTGCCTAAATAGATTAGTACCTACTTAAAAGATTATTTGCGTACAGACTGGCAACAATGATTTAAAATTCGAGTCTGGACAAGTTGACTAGTCTCGATACTCTGGATAAAGGAGAATGGATTCCATAAATTTCACTTAGGGGCTATTTCACCATCCTCTTAATAGCTTATCCATAGGATAACGCCACAGACATAGGAATTAATAGACGAGAAGATAATGGCGAGGGGTAAAATCAACTGTTGAAGAACGAAGGGGGTAAGGCTGACTGTGATTCGTCAATAAATCAATCTGACAGTAAATAGGCATCTCGCACTATAATATCACCATTTACTTCTTAAAAGTAAAATCTGCTTTTGAATGAATAGACATTTTTACATGGGAGCGCAAATTACTCGCCACGTTATGAACAAATTTGCGAAGTCCAAATTCGGCAAAAAAATTCGGTTCTATTTTCAGAGTCGAATATTTCGTTTAAGTATTTAGTTAAGACACTTTTATAAATGTTCATAATTTACTTCCCAGCAACCAACCAGCTTTGTGTTTTGCGTCCAGACGTTTCTCGATGTGATAGTATATGTTTCTAAAACTGATCCATATTAAACGATGTGAATATGCTTAAAATAAAGTAAAATAATGCTTATATATGGAATGTAATACGATAATTGGGTTTATTCTCTTTTTCACATCTATTTTTACAAGTTTTCATAGCACAAGTCAACATTTTGCCGTGTTATTTCGTTAAATGAACCGATGATGCCTCGACCATAGTTCGCACAAGAATGATGACGTCACGTTTTCAAATTTCACTTGAGGCCATACGCGAGCACAGCCGGCTCCAATGGAACCGGTATGGGGAGTGGGGATAATACGCTTTTAATCACTTAGGGCAGGTCTACTAATATTCATATGTCTATGGATAACGCATATTTTGGATGATTGATTCTTTATTAGGTTCGATTTTGCAATTCAGTGATCAAACCTAAGAATAGCGGATATATGACGACCGGATAAATCATCACAATGATAATTCATCACATCTTTAAAAAGTTATATTTATAAAAGTCATGGAAAGTGACGAAATAAAAACTTTATTAACTGGGTTAAGAAGCTAGGTTAGGTTAGGTTAGGTTAGGTCAAAAAAAAAATTCATCGTTTCTAATGACTTCATATCACTTTTTAAAAGTGTGTTGAATTGTCACTGTGTTGAGTTATCATGGATCCCGGTTATATATATATATCGGATAAGTCAGCTGAGTTTTCTACCCTTTACATTTGGTAATTAAAACGTTATCTTATGGATAAGCTATCAAGAGGTTGGTGAATACCTCATTAGAATAAAAATGGTGTAACCAGTTTTGTAAGTTTCGAGAAAAACAGCATTTTGTAAATGTTTTGAAACTTTTTTATTTTAAGTATTTTAGTAATTAAGTATTTTGTCACGTCTGTAGTCACGTCTGATGAGCATGGACCCAAAGCATTGAAGAACCTTGATCATGTTGTCACGTCTGAAGGTGTTTTGAGAGTCCGCCAGCGGTGAGCAGGTTGCGCCGGGTATTGATTCGTCGGATGGAGTGCGCGAGGCCATCCTCAATTAATCAGCATCCATTGAACGTTTAACTGAACAATGATGATTCATCTTTGTGTCACCTCGAAAGCATGCTTGGTAATCCAGTGTAGTCTCCAAGAAATTACGCTTCAAAACCACTCACAAATAAAACCATTTTTTAATCCAAATAACTGATTGTATATTTTAATCTCTTCGAACAATACCACTCAAAGAACTGGCTGATCTCGCGCAGGAGTCAAAACGTCTGTTTTATGTTTGGTTAATTAAACACGGAAAGTCTCCGAAGGATCGGTTCATGGTATCCGCGTGCTCTTTTCCATTTTTGAACAATATTAATTTGTCTCGCAAAACGCAACGCACAACGCGGAATCGTCCTCTCTCGTATTGTCAACGACTTCCTACCCGCGTTATTTCGCCGGACCGCAGGGCAGCCACCCGAAAAAACTCTCAACAAAACAATCATCGGGCACTACCCTGACAATCCAAACTTGCACAATTCTTTGACGTTAAAATTTTTATAGTAAAATAAAATAATAGTACATAAAAGTATGGTAAAACAGTGGAACCTTTATAATCCGAACAACTGAAACACAACACCCGTTCGGACTATCGAAGCATTTGGATGTTTAAAAGAAGAAAAAAACAAATACAATAACATTTTACCAAAATTATGAAAATTTGTGGAAACTCGCTAGATGACAGCACTGTTCAGCTGGCGTCAGTTTTGTTTTATCATAGATATGAACCATTACTACCTTTCTCTTTTTTTCAACAGATGTCGCTTATTCAAACTTTATCAAGTCGAAAGAATGTGTGTAAATATAATTTAAAAAGCTGTCGGAATTTGTAATAAATCGTAGCATTTTCATAGAGCTCCTTTCTTAACCCACCTCACAACATTGCTCAACCAAGTGGTGATATAATTTCCCTGATTTTACATACCAAGTGCCGACAAGATAAGTCTTGTAATGATAAAAATCTATTTATTTTTGGCAATAGTCATTATAAGAATATCAGAGAAAATAAAAAAGATTTAGGTGCCATCAACAACCTAATTAATAATGACGAGAGGGTTATTCAATTCCGCCACCGAACGTATTTTTTTCTTCGCGGGGGAGGATCCACACTAAATATTCCAGAAGTCGACTAAAAGAAAAAAAAGGACGTGACTTTTTTTTCTTCCATGATAAAACTATTTTTTTGTTCATTTTGTGATGTGCTGTATTAATTTAAAATAAAACAAGAACTCAATTACGTAAACACCACTTTTATTTTTAAGCTTGATGCCAATTGGGTTTCGCTACAACCGTAGCTTCTTCAGGGGTGTATAATTAAATATTACACTATGCAGCCTTGAAGAAGCTACGCTTAAAGCAAAACCCGGTCGACGGTAAGTATGAAAAATAATAACGGTGTTTTATTTACATCTATTTTATGTATATGTACATATTTGTTTTGGTTTGACTGAGCATTGAACCTTCCTCCCCAAGGATTGGAGGCAACCGCGCCAACAACTGAGCCAAATCCTTATTGTATAGGACCGACTTTTATTTCGTATATTTATTAGTATTAATTGCTGTAATGTCATCCAATTTCAGAGGAATGCTTGCGTAAAAGTAAAGTATATCAAAAGTTGACAGAATGCATTGTCATTGACAACAATCTCAATCGGATGTCGGGAAGTGGGATAATTTTCACTTTTAACATTTGTATTTATCCCGAAAACAAAATCTAAATTCAAAGAGATGCATTTAAAAAATTCCAAATCTTATTAATTAGTTCTACACAATCTATAAACAAATATAATAAAATAGATTATTTCGAATCATTTTCATGGGATGGAGATCTACGATGTCAGGCGAGTGTATTATTGAATTTTAGTTTTCGATTACGTTCAGAAATTAATTTGGAATTTATTGAGAACCGGAAACACAGGCTTTTCCAAT
This sequence comes from Hesperophylax magnus, assembly GCA_026573805.1. NCBI lineage: Eukaryota > Metazoa > Arthropoda > Insecta > Trichoptera > Limnephilidae > Hesperophylax > Hesperophylax magnus. The sequence continues at coordinate 152,721 of JAIUSX010000184.1, read as the reverse complement.
AAGAGGTGTTATTTTGATATAGAATCGTAAAAGATCAATGGTTTTGTTGCTTGTGTGGCTTGTGTTTTGCTGAAAGTAAACGTTGTCCAGATCAATACCATCCAATTCCGGCCATAAAAAAATCATTAATCATCTCTCGATAGCGCAATCCATTTACGGTAACTGTTGCTCCAGCCTCATTTTCGAAAAGTACGGTCCATTGACTCCGCCGGACCATATACCGCACCAAACAGTCACACGTTGAGGATAGAGAGGATTTTCAACAATAACTCTTTGGTTTTTCAAGCCCCAGATGCGACAATTTTGCTTGTTGACGAAGCCATCGAGGTGAAATTGGGCCTCATCACTCAAGATGATTTGCATTTAATTCACTCAAATGAATTTTAATAATTTCAAAGCGTTGTTGAAGCGTGTATCGTTCCATTTTTATTAATGGCATAGTTTTTACTTGTCAAATGCCAAAAAATGACAGCTTTAAAAGTAACATCTACCGAAATAGCGGGCTATTCAAAATAACACCTCTTATTGGAAAACCCTGTACTTTCAAATTGTACGACTTTCTGACAGCGTTTTTAAGAAATATAACGGTTAATATGCCAGAGGACTGAAGGTTTAATGAATTTAAGTGACTGGCAAACAAAAGCGATGAGTCAAACGAACAAACGGCAATACCAATACGAGTGTGCGTACTGATGATTGCGCAGCCGTGTGGTCGGGTCATAGAGCACCTCTGGTGGTTTAAACGGGAACTAAGCGGTTTCGGAGATAATATCAAATTCCTTTAGGACATAATATTATCTCTTCACGTAAAAAATGTCAATCTCCACCATCGAAGAAGTGCTCGAGCCGCCACTGGCGTAGGCAGCCATTAACACTTCATATGCATAATATGTGATTAATGAAAATATGGATAGATATATTTTTGACACGTTTATGAATGTCTTCTCGAGCACTAAAAAACCACACCCAACTCTGAGATAGAAATATAATCTACCTTGGCCCACCTTGGCCGCTAATAGAAGTTAAGCAAACTTTCACTCTCGCTCTCTGCAAAGGAGAAATAATGAAAGGTGTCCACATTATTCGCATCGGCTACTCGAAAAAAGTTTCTTCTTTTTGTGAGGTAATTTCATACTTTTTACGGCACTTTCAATGGCAAATTACCACCAGACGCTGATGCTGACAATGTAAGCACGTAGAAATCCTATTTAACTCTCGGTACCAACATTATTTAATCTACGGCTTTAGATTGAGCTATGCCTTCTCTGTCAAGATAAAGTTTGAGAAAATTGTTCACTCTTACTTTAATATGAAAAATATAATGACTTTGTTTTACATATTTTCGTAGAAAGCATTCAGTTTGCGGTTCGACATTAAATTATCACTTTTCGTGAAGCATTAATTTGTGTAGACGGTAGAAGTCAAGGACGCCTGAAGAAAACATGGTACGAGCGTGAGAATCAAATTCTAATACTATTAGTTAAAATTTGATTACAAAAAGCGAGGCAAGCAGTCCAAGCAGCAGTAATGGGGTGCTAATGTCAACACTTATACATGGTTTTCCAATAAGAGGTGTTATTTTGATATTCAATTGTAAAAGATGTAATATTTTGATGATTTCATGAAGATGGTCTTGCTTATTATTATATTAAACAATATAAAATTTTCTTCTCTCTTGGCTATGACCGATACTTCTTTTTTTTCTAAGGCTTTGCATATGTGTTCGCAGGGATGGAAAATTCCTCCCCTACAACACATAAGCTTCCATGAAAATTGGACCCTTAATTTCTTTGATAACTTCAGAAAGCTACTTAAAGCCCTCTTGTACTGTATATCTTTATAGACATATGTACTTAACTAATTAATACGTTATTTACGAAATTGAACGCAAATATTTTCGTATTTATATTGTAATTAAATTCCATCAAACGTTGTGTAATTTTTTGATTTATGATATAGGATTTTAATTACTTTCATTTTTGTGGTAACCCTCTTGGTTCTGATCGAGGCGTTGAGTTTCAAAATTTACTTGGTCTTTCCATTGCAAACCTAGACTTAAATGATTTCTCTGAATGAGCTAGCTTTCCTATTGTAACTATTCTGATTTCCTACACCCTAACAAAGTCGTAGTTAAACGCTGATAAAAGATATTATACATGTTTATTTGGACAGGTAATTAAATATAACTCAAATGGTTAATTGTTAGTAAATTTGATTTTGATCAACTATTGTGTCTGTTTGGCGCCACTCTTTTTTGATTCTGCTGCTATAAGGTACATGTAAAGAATGATTTAGTAGGTTAATGCAATTAGTCAATTGTACATTTGACGAACTCAGAATAACCCTTTGCTAGCAAAATTTGGCTCCTTCCTCCTGCAAGTAAACGAGATGATCGTGAGTCAACGAGAAATTCGCACAATCTTTTGACACGGTTCATTGATTGATACCTAAGTAATCGCGTCCCAATGAACCTTCCACGTCATCATGCACTGCCTTCAAGTTTCCCCTCGGGTCCCGATACCTCCAAATTCCAACCCCTCCTTGGACTACAATTTACTTAGGGCGAACCGGCCTCGTCCTACACACAATCATATACTCACGGTTGGTGTGGACTTACGGGTCGTGAATCCTCATTCCACGCTTTAAAAAGAATGCGAGAGTGGTCTACCGACCTAAATGCAAGCTGTATGCAGGTCCGCATTCTCCAGTAAACAGTACATAAGAAGATATATATGTATACATACGTTTTTGGGAAGGGTTTATAACTTGCAATACAAGGCTATTTACCTCGCATCCCAAGCTCGGATCTCGTGCCAAGAACTCTGCGAAGCTCTAAGTTTGGTTACCGAATAAATACGTACTAATAAGGTGATACTAATAGATACTAGTAAAATAAGATCCTATTTGATAGTTTGTTTTGGAGAGCTATTGAACTCCAGGCTTTTGTTTGTTTGGTTTTGACGTTTTTATTTAAGAGAATCGTCATCTCTATTTTGTTTGGTCAATGGTCTTGTTATAGGAGCGACCACTGCCTCCTATTTGACGAACTGTATTTGTTTTAAATTCTACCTCCAGGGTTCAACATTAATTTTTGTTCATCCCATCCCGTGATTTCTCAATTGTTTCAAGCTGTTGACCGCCGCATTAGAGAGCACTCGACTCTCAAATGTCTCAGGCAACTGATGGGGTTCTGTATGAGCACCCAATCAATAACATTCAAATGCTTTGCATAATCATTCGATATAAATCTTACTAACCCGTGATTTTTCAATTGTAGATTGTGAATGATAGGTACTTGTAAACACGCGGCTCCCAGCTGTTTCAAGTAACTAATAAAAATCTATGCGACTATCTAATCAATGGTATTCAAATGTTTCATGTAATATTTTGATATAAATCTGGTTAACCCGTGATTTTTCAATTGTCGTTTGTGATTGATAGGCATTTGAGAGCACGCAGCTTCCAGCTGGTTCAGGCAACCAATAAAATCTATGTGACTATCCAATCAATGGTATTCAAATGCTTCATGTAACACTTCGATACAAATTTGGCTAGCCCGTGATTTTTCAATCGTCGTTTGCGAACGATAGGCATTTGTGAATGACCCAAATCGCTGCACATTGCACAATGACATCCTGATGATTATCCTTATAACTCTAATAAATCATCTAGTTACGGCCAAGGTCGTTTTCAAACTATGCAGTTGACTGACCCAATTCTTCAGTGTATGCTTTGTTTATCAACAAATCGAATAGTATAAACATCTCATCTGACCCACTAACCCAGATGTGAGATTGTTTATTTTAAAATTATCTCGCGCTCTCCTTGTGATTCAGTTTCGTTACCCTCTATTGTGCATAGTCAATTTAAAATATTTTTTAATTCCTTATTGAAGTTAAACTATTTATTTCACTTTTTGAACACAAATTTACTAAGAGGTTAAGTGAAGAACAAATATAAATATAAGTACACATATATCGATTGTCAAAATATGTTAAATAAGAGTACATATATTAATAAATAAATATAAAATATATGAATCTACATAGTCTTGAATATTAATAAATACATATTTTCTCCTTCAATAATATAGATATGTCCATGAGTAGGCATTTCAAATCGTTACCATTCCGATGTTTTGATTAATAAATAAAACACATATATACAAATACACTACTCATACATATATTCCTTATATACAATATATTACTTAATTTTATATAAATAAATACATAATATACATATATTAAAGTGTAATGCATTGTTTTGTTGTTTTTCAATAATTCAATTGATATACCATAATCAGCTGTATCTCCTCACTCCTAGGTCCCGAAAATCATTTATAAAAGGAAAACTCACCCCACCAAGGTTTTTCCGATTGGGTTCTACACAACAACCTTGCCGAAGAAAATTCTACCTAATTAACTGTATTTTCCAACCAATTTCAAAATAAATCCTTTCGACTATTTATTCCTATTTAATTTTTATTCTTGCTTGATTCATATAAATTAGCTGATATTTAATATTTGTGATATAGATGTGCCGGAAAATTATAAATTATTTAGGTCGAACCATTTTTGTTGTTTTCACTCTTTTTAATTTTTTTTTATTTTTTATTTATATAAATTTATAAGAAAATTCATCCCGAATTGCGCAAACTTTTAAATATTTCGACTCTGAATAAATTAAACATCTGTTTAAAACTTTCTTCTAAACCTCACTGCTTTCACCAATACTTTAAAGTATCTACAATTATTTTTTTTTCGAATTGTTACTTTTAGAACAAAGGTTTGAGCGTTTATTATTATTGAATCCCTTTTTTTTTGTTTTTGTGTTTGATTGATGCAAAATTACAATCTATTTTCAAACATCAATCCGCGAACCCGTTCACTCTAGATTAACGATAAAAACTCTCCATTAAATTCTAATGTTTTCACTTTGAATGAAATAATTATTTTTAAATTTTAATAATTCACTTAACACTTTTAAGCACTTCACACTTTACTTTTAAAGCACTGAGTTTAAACTGTATTTACTTTCACTGTTTGATTCAATTTAACTGACTTATTAAATTTCACCGACTCTAGCACTTGTACTTTTTACAAAATTTTCCTAAGTCCCAGGGACTTATTCAAAATTTTACACTTAAAGACTTTTCACCGTTAATCCTACCAAAGACGCAGTACTGCCACGTAACAACCTTTCGAATCCTCGGCGCGACTGACTCCTGACTGATGTGTACCCTCTTTTATACCCCTCTCAGGTTCCAAAAGACGTATCTGAATTTCTCTTGATGCTTAATTCTATCTCCTATCAACTCGTAACCTTGAACATCCCTCTCACTAATATTGATTGTACATCCATACGATCTTTTGTCGTCCAGCTCTGGGCGGCGGCCAGTTTTTATCTCATGACTCCAACTCGATAGGGTCCGAATCGGGTAAGCCTGCGTTCATCGCCCAAGCTTCCTTTGTTCTATGGTTCATACAAAATGTAGTTAAAATATCATGATTTTGCGTTCCTTTTTTTTTCTCAATTCGCGATAGGTCCGTCCTCAGTAACATATATATAGATCTCAATTTTATGCATCTCATGCAAAAAATGATTAAATCCATGGCGAAATCTTTACTATGCATTTTTGAATTTCGATTTGTCTAAAATCTACTTAATTTTATTGTCACCTATATGAGCTTTTTCCATTTTCACCCGTACCTTCTCTCTTTATGTCGCAGATTTGAGTTTTTCCTTATTTTTGGATTTTCTTTTATTCGCGACGTTTTCCTGCACAATTTTCTTCTTTATCCTTATGTTATTGCTCATAACTCTATAACTCTATATTTGACGGCCGGCGTGGTCTAGTGGTATACGCTTTTGACTACAGATCCGAAGGTCGCGGGTTCGAACCCGGCGTGCGCAAATAAATTTTATTTGATTAATTTGTGTTATTTCACAATTAATTAATTTAAAATAATATATAGTATATTTGCGGCACGTTCCAGAGTGGAAGATACTCTCAGTATCGCCCTGGTGTAAGACCACCATTCAGAATTGAAACGTTGCTTGAAATGGCTTTAGCCGTGTTTGGTGACCAGATCTGAATAGCCAGGTACTTCCCCACCTAATTAATTATATTCCAAGCCGTATTTATTAATTTTACGGATAAATTAGAATTGTATCGCTTTTCTCCACTTGGATCATTCTTTATCACCGTTCTTTACCCTTTCTTTATTTTTTCCTCGCTTTTCCCGATGTGTGTGGTCTCCAGGAAAATTTCATACTTCATTTATTATTAATTAATATATATTTTTCCACACTTCCATGGGAGATATACCTTATTTAACTCTGGGATATCTGTCATTTTTATTGTTTTATTCAATCTCCGCCCAATTTTCTATCTTTGTCATACAAAATATCACATAAGTCATACGTCTGGACATCTGTTTACGTCTTGAATTTATGTACTACGGTCGTAAATTTAATTTAATTTTAGAGCCATTAGTTTTAATCTCTTTTGCCTTATGTAAATATCTCATAAGTCCCACGTTAAAATTAATCGTTTTTCTAATCGTTTATTACCTTAACGTAAATAAAAATCATGTTCGGATTTCGATTGTTTATCTCCTAAAATACACATGAGACTGTCAACCTTTTATCTCATGTCACTTCTTCTACAGTCTTGTGTAACTCTAATATCTATCTACCCTGATAATCATGTAAAATGCCTACGTTTCCTGAATTTAATCTATCGCTAAATGTTTAGTTTTATTGCCTTCCTATGGTACCCTATTTTCATGTCCCTAGGACCTTTGTAGCAGCTCAAAATCTCTGTATTTTCCTTCGCCCAGTCTCTGCACTGTTTCTAAAATGTCTATTTTAATGCGAGATTTTCATTCCCAAATTGATTTTCCAATATGTCCGCTTCATCTTAAATTGATAAAGATTAGTTTCTAATGTTCCTAACACTTTCGTTTTCCTTTATTACGATTTTCTATCGAACTTGACACCCTACTTCTATCGTAATTAATTGCACTACAGTTGAAAATTCTGCCAGTGATTTTCCTTCGCTTTTCCCGTCCTTTTTTATATTATCACGTTTATAGTTTTTCCATTGCATTTTCGTGTGTGTGTTTTTCAACTTGTAAAATCTTCAAAGCACTCGATTTCAATGGTTCGCCATCACCTAAATGTCTCAGTTATTGTAAACATTCCCAGGATTTGTTCCCTTGAACGTCGATTGTTTACTCTATAGTGCGTTCGCCTCTAATTTCTGTGGGAATGGAAATGTCGTTAATTATCTATTTTATCGCCCGGTCCAAAGTTCAATCCCTTTGTCTGTAGTTGATGCATGCCTCTCCGTTCACTGATTGGTTATTCAAAATTTTATAGCTTTTTGTTCAGATCTATTGGTTGACAAAATTCAATGTTTACTTTCAGGCCTAGACAGGGGGTTCCTAGTCGTTCCTAGACGATTTTAATGACCTCTGTGTTTATGCTATAGAATCTCGACATAATTTCAACTATTACAGGTGTCTACTGCCAACAAACTGAATCAATTTTAAATCAACAGATGTCGCTAGAATGACGGTTTTCATAAATAATTTGCATATTTTTAGCAGCTATAGTTTATCTGTTTTTCACTGTGATTTAAACCTTTCATCACAAAAATCAATGGTTTCGTTGCTTGTGTGGCACGTAGCGCCATCTTCTTGAAAATAAACGTTGTCCAAATCAATCCCATTCAATTCCGGCCATAAAAAATCATTAATCATCTCTCGATAGCGCAATCCATTCACCGTAACTGTTGCTCCAGCCTCATTTTCGAAAAAGTAAGGTTCAATGACTCCGCCGTATCATAAACCACACCAAACAGTCACACGTTGAGGATAGAGAGGCTTTTCAACAATAACTCTTGGGTTTTCCGAGCCCCAGATGCGACAAATTTGCTTGTTGCCGAAGCCACCGAGGTGGAAATGGGCCTCATCACTCAAGATGATTTGCATTTGATTCACTCAAGTGAATTTTAATAATTTCAAAGCTTTGTTGAAGCGTGTATCGTTCCATTTTTATTAATGGCGTAGTATCTACTTGTCAAATGTCAAAAACGACAGCTTCAAAAGTAACATCTACTGAAATAGCGGGCTATTCAAAATAACAACTCTTATTGGAAAACCCTATATATTGATTTGTAAGCATAACTGTAAATAATAGTTATTTTGACCCTAATATTAGTATGCTAATAATATTAATGTTAAATATTTTAAGGCAGTTTCCATCTCATAACATAATATTTTGTAACCTTTGTAGAGTAAAAAAAATATGTAGGTTGATCGTATAAACTTATTACTCTTAGGTAAACTTTTGCATACGAATTAGTGAATCAATAATTAAATTATGATAAAATAATTTTACTGGTGTTATGATGGTTCGTTAGTGTGTCATCGTTACAGTGGCGTATCTATCGTCTTACAGCTGGGCTTAGAATATTGTTCTCACTCTCTCGGCTACAAATCGGAATGGAGTATTTTCACAAACTATGAATGCAGTCAAAATGTCTGGAAGATTTAAAGTTTATTTTCCTGATTACGATTATTATAATTGTTGATTTCAAAAACTCTCTAAAAGAGAGCATTTCGAAATGGTTCCAAGTGGCTACAACGTCATTATGGCATATATAACGCCAATGTATGGTAATACGCTTATCACCAATGTTTGCGTGACGACAACATAAAAATGATCATGTCATCTATAAAGATGATTTTTATAAAAAAAGAATATTCGTCAACATAAATATACAATAAAAATTCCGTCACGGTCGTAATTTTTTCATCTATTTTTTCGAGAATAAAAAAAAACAGTGAAAGTATAATGTTGAAATTGAATGTAATCCATTATTAAAAACGTAATTGCGTTACCCTTGCTTTTTATATTGCATATTTTTTTATGCAGACAGAAAATTTCCTTTTATTTTTCACGTTAAGAGTGCAAATTTTCACCAAGAAGTATCATAATTTTGTAAATTTATTTTCATAAAACGTTCAAATTAATACAAATGTAAACCCTAGAACAGGAGCAAAATACAATGAACGCCAATTTCCACAAGGGAAAAAGGGCGCCGTAAACACTGGTTTTATAGGAGCTGTATTTCAAAAAAACATTATTAAACCTATATTTTCAAATCAATCAAAATACAACTCTAAATATAACCACAAAACAAACAAGGGCGACCACTAAATCAAACCCTAAACCTAACATGTAACAAAATATACAAAAAAAATCATTAATGTAAAAGTGTAGGACATTTAAAACACAAATGTACAATAAATGTAACCAAATCAAGTCCGCTTGGGTTCTTTATTTGCTAGGAGATCGATTTAATATATATACTCCGTTAACAGGTTCGCCCAGGGGCCCGACAGTTTGTGATTACGCCACTGCGTCCTGTCGAATATTTAGAATTAGTGTTGAATAATATTATGTTAATTCATAACGGATAAAAGTAATAAAAAATAAAATTTTGATGCAACAATGCGGGAAAATGCATCTTATGATATTGATGTGAGGATAAAATTTTATAATAGGAATGAATTATTATATTACAAAGAAAAAATATTAATGTGTGAATTAGTAAAAACTCTCGAATGGCGAGTTCTGGCCTCTTGATACGTATGAGGCTTTTTCCAGTCCGGAATTACTACGTTATTTCTCTAAAAAGTTATTGAGCTTAGAAGTGCCGATTAATTTGTCAAAAAAGAAAACAAACAAATTGTTTGAACCTTGCGCAGAGTCAGTAGAACTTTGGCATCACCATCAGCTTAGTTAGTGTGGCTAAAAGAGATGGGAAGGAAAATAATGTTTTCGGAGGATCCGGCAATTCAAACCTGGTCACTAAACACTTCTCAAGCTATTTCGAGCAACGTTTGACTTCCAAATGGTTGTCTCTTGCCGTGGTGATACTGAGAGTAAAGGAAAGTACCGGAAATATGAAAGTATATATATTTTTTAAATATAAATGATGATTTTTATTTCCAACTAAGTATCCCGCAGCCAAGTGGGGGAGTTGGTAGTACCCAAAATTACTATCCTCCTTATATTATTAGCTTAAATACTTGTCATACCATTTTAGTATTTTACGTATTCCTGCGCAAATACATAAGTTACTGTTAATAATTGAGATTTCTATAGTTTAAAAGCCCAAAAGACAGAAAAATGCATGGGGTCCTCGGAAGACCTACTTGGTTACAGACTTTTTGTTTGGGATCTTTGCCTGTCAGGAGTTAACCGCACGACCACATAGTATACATAAAAAAATAATCGTATTTAAACGATTGATTTTGTAGCATCAATTTTCTTGAATTTGGTGCATCCCAGTAATAAAAATTCAAGCTCTAAAATAGCCAGACACTAAATTTAATTAATTCACGTTAATACGGGTTTCGTGTCTCGGACCTGTCGTGCGTTGATGTTTTATGCATGCGGTCGGAACGCCTTCCTTCACAAGGAAAGTGGCCCACTTTGGCTAAAGATACACGTAGGTACTGTGGATTATCGATAATAATATGACTAGCGTATAGCTATGTTAATTCGAATAAATGAAACAATGTTACCTTGTTTGAAACACTATATTTTTGTCATATATGCCAACAGGTTTCGGGACAACCTTTCATTCTTCAGAGCAAAATATACGAACTTGACATTACAAAACATTGGGTGAATATAATATATTAGGAAGTGTTGAAGTGGGGGTGGAAGAGTGACTAGAAATTAGTGAAGAGTGGGGGGAGGAGATACGACGGACGGTGAAAGGAAACATATCTAAAATGAGATTGTAAGATAATCATTTTTGTTGATTTTTGTATTATTTCTAAGTTTTATCTATTTTTAACATTAGCTACACACCTATATACCCGCAACTTAAATTTAAAATATTGTTAATAAGGAGAATGTTTATCCCTGCATTTCATGACTGTCTCTTTGTGTGCTGAGCTTTTATAAAGTATGCAACAGATTTTGATAGAGTTTTCACTATCATTTAGAGAATTTATTTGTAAAACGTACGAAAAAGTCGATATTTTGCAATCAAGTTATAAAAACATATTGTTGGGCGTTTACATTGTTAACCTTATACATATCATAAGTATATCTTAAAAGGTCTCATAGCCACAAAACTTTACCCTAAAAATACAGTTTTGATATAAATGAGGAACAGTCATAACATTTCAGTTTCTGAACCCCCTAAACCTTCCCCTTACAAAAACTACATCTCCTCCTTGTTAATAAAACTATATCTTCCCCTCGTTAATAAAACTACATCTTTCCCTTTTAAGTAAAACTACATCTTACCATTGTTAATAAAACTACATCTTATCTTTGTTAATAAAACTACATATTTCCCTTGTTAATAAAACTACATCTTCCCCTTCTTAATAAAACTACATCTTCCCCTCGTTAATAAAACTACATCTTCCCTTTGTTAATAAAATTACTTCTTCTAGTTAATAAAACTAAATATTCTCCTTGTTGATAAACCTACATATTACCCTTGTTAGTAAAACAAACACACATCGATGCCTATGTTTACCAAACCCTGTATACACATATCCGTATGGATTAACATCTCCACGTATTGTCTACTATGATTCAAACATAATTTGACTTAACTGATAAAATGCGTCTCAGGTTACCAAATATATTCGAGACATCCGGGAAACTTCATTGCGAAACAAATTCTCATAACTCAACACCACAAATAATAACTATCAATATTACACTACCATTCATTCGTAGATACGTCCATCGTATGGCGTGATTAGTAACATCAAGTACATATTATTTTGTAAGTGTGTTGTCAATTTTCTTGCATAATTTTCAGACGGTAGATACTTAGTCAAAATGCGATGGTATTTCCCATTGCATCATGGTGAAATGGACAGTGAGCCGGATATATGAAACTTGGATGTGTAATTATTATTAAATTCGGGTATCGAAATGCTATTATTCTAACCATGTTTTAATTTTAAAGAGAACTAAATGTAGATTTTGTAATGTGTTGTTTTAACTGTTTGTTTGTGGTGTAAGATAGTAGAATTAAATTGTGTGAAAAACTAACACATGATATTGAATGGAAGATACTTTCAATGTTACTAATGGCTATGATACCAGATATGAATAACCAAGTACTTCCACACCTTTCTCCTCCCATATCCTTTCCCTCCACACTACCTTTAACTCAGCCTCACAACAGCCCCCAATTGGGGAGGCCATAGTCTCACTGGCTTCAGACGGTCAGGAGCAGTTGGGACTCTTGTGCAGTATTTACATAAAAAACAACTACTCGTAAATGTTGACCTTCTCAATCATCAGAGTTATTCGTTCAATGTTCTATTACTTGTTAAGATATTTACATCCCGTAAGGATAATACGAATGAAGAAAATATTTATATAAAAGTATATGAAAAAATATTTAGTGGACACAACACAACTAGAAATATATAAATATTTTGGGTATTGGCAAATCATTCCAACATCAGCCCCAAGATACTGGGTGCTTAGCGATGATAATCAATTAAAAATATTATAATTCAATTTAAAATAATTAGTTTTGTCTGGCTTCAGTGCAGTACAGTAATTCGACAGTGATTTAACTACTTGTGTATATTTCTTTTTTTTTGTTTTTTTTTCACAAAATTATCCGCATACTTAACTTTATTTCGACCAAAAAGATAGGTAGCTTCTTAAGTGCTGTCAGAACCCACCAACCAATCACAGGACGTTTGAAAGGACATTTGACGTCCTAAATGAAGAACTATTAATTCTACTCGTACTCAATTATAATAAAAGAAAATACAATTTATTATAGGCATTTAAGCCATTATATTGTTAACTCAGGTTTCTTATTATAAGTTTATTTTGATTATAATTGTACGGAAATCTATGATTTTATATCAACACAACTTATTGGGATGGCGTTAGGTACACATTTCTTACCTGATTTTTATTCATTGATGTGTTTTGACATACTTATATGTTTGCGTTATTACAAAGTTTGACTATTTACCTATTTTTACTATAGGTGAAATCTTTAAATGCATTGTACATAAATAGAAAATAGGCTAACAGTAAATTTCTGCCTAACAAAAATTAACCAATATTAAATAATTTGGCTTTGGTACTTACATCCAAGATCCTCAAAAAACTTCGACTTGAGTGGTACATCATCGTAGAAATGTCCTACATCAGGTTTGGGTTTTTTAATGCCTCCTCCAGCCACTGGCTTTCTTTCACCTCCATTTTCACTATTAACACTACTTCCGTTTCCTCTGTTATAGTCCTGCACAGCCTTTTTATCGTCGTCCACGTAGTATATCAACGGCTTCAGTTTGCTTCCTTCAACAGAACCCACTGTGGAGTTAGTGATGTATTTATTGATTGTTTCCAAGATGGGCTTAATTAGTGAGTCGCTCTGTGAAGATATTGCAAAATCTTGTTTTATGTTAAACGGTTTTTCTGTTGTAGTCAAAGTTGAGACAAATTTTTGGTCGTCAAATCCATTCAGCTGATCTTTTTCTGTGTTTATTCCTTCGTGATTATTTCCAAAGCTGATTTTATTTGCAATATATCTCACTGGGCTTTCTGGTTTTAGTTTGACGATATATGGCTTGTCGTCATATCTGTCGTCAAATGGTTTACGAATAGTCGTCAGATAGTACTTCTTTCTGTTTGGATTGAAACCATTTTGATTTGGGTAAGGGTTTTCATAATATTGAACCCTTTTCGGGTTATTTTGACCTCCATTTAAGGGTATAACAGGTGTTTTACTAATAAGAGTCCATCTGTTATGATCTGAGGGTCTATCGTTATAATACCTTGGTTGTGCTTCCCCGAAATCTACCTGATCTACAATGGTGTCAGTTTTTGCTAATGTCTCATCTTCAAACACTATCCGATCATCTGCCTTTGTAGAATGTAAACATAACAATACGAAAACAGCAAAGAATAACGTAGTCTTTAAATCTAAAATATTTGTTATACTTCTTCGAAGTAAATCACTCACTTTCAATGTCATTTTACGTCTGTCTTAAACGCCTTTTACAGTGCGATAAAATCAGCTGTCACTTATATATACGAAGTTAATGATATTTGGGTAGACACTCAAATTTTGTACGTAACTATAGTCATGTTATATTATACTTAATAGATTCAAAATTTGTCACTCTTTTACACTCTGGCAAGTAGCAAAATATTGAATGTTGCGTTACGCTTGGAAATCAAGTTTAAATATCATGATAACTCAGCATGAATGCTATAATTTAATCTCAAGAATGGTGAACTTTATTCAACATAAGATTTTGATCACTTGTTAACGTTAAAATTGTAATTAACGTATACCTTATTTTTAACAGAGTTTAAAATGTCAAGATCAATATTCTCGTTGGAATTTTAAAACAACTCGGAAGTAAAACATTAAAAATTCACATCTGCTCCGAAAATAATGACAAATTCAAAACACGTTAATATTGATGCAAAAGTTGTTTGGGTATGTATGATTTTTAGGGAAGTTTTAAATGTTATGTTCAAAAGATATAAAATAAAAACTCAAGTTCAACCAGAAAACACGAATTCAAAATAACAATTTCACGATAAGTCAAGAAACAAGCGTGTTCCCACCGAGCGACAATTTCTCCGGCGATCTGAGCGGATGACGCGAGTTTGGAGAAATGATTCAACGGCTTCTATAGGCTTCTATAGGCTATAGGCTAGGCTGCAGCTAGAAGATGCCTTTCTCTCGCGGAGCACCGATGGATACTAAATAAGTCTCTGATTGCGTTGACTCAAGTGACTCCCGGGTATTGAGCGGTGATTTGTAGCTGTGACTCGTGTCACATTTCTTGAGTCTGGTTGAACGAGGATTTTGATTGAGAATAGGGGGAATTGATATTTTTAAGACATGGACCTTACTAACCCGCATCTGGTGCAGTCATAGCCGTTGTGCATAGACGATGCATTAATGGGGCCTAAAGGGTTCAGAACTGTGATAATGTGGGTAGGTATATTCTAAACACAATATACCTAGAGACACATCCAAGTGACTCCCGATGCCATCGACTGGCTGAATTATCTCAGCGTCCCACTTCGACCTCCACAAACTATCCCCAACCGTATACGGAGAAAACTTACTGATATAAAAGTATTTTGAAATTATTCGTAATCCTGTTAAAAACGGGACTGCACACCCTTAACGAATGAATTGATAGATTTCATATAAAACTTTAATTAAAAAGGAATGTATTTATGCGACGTCGGAACACAAGTTCATAAAAATGATAATATTTTCTCATTTCGTCATTATATATTTACAGGCAATCGCAGGTGCATGAACATGTGTTCCAATATATTCTAAAACTACAAAAAAATATCAGGAAATGGACTGCTGTCCCGTTTTAACAGGATTTTAATAAATCAGAATAAGATTAACAAATTTTTTTACGAGATACTCTTTTGTGGCCCACAGAATTAAATTATTTTCCGAACCGTACTAGATATATGCCATTTATATTAATATTTTTTTATTTGATTACAAATTCTAACTGCTGGGGTATGCTGTATGGCCGCAGCGAGCCGCTGTCAATTATATCTGTTTCCGTTATTTGTGTTTAGTTTCAGTTTTAGCCGGATCGGAAGGAACGTAATATAATTGTTTCTTTAAAATAGCTGCATACGTTTGCGGCAAAGGGTCAAAGGAATGTATGAGGTATTCATGAACAGTGGTATTATTAATTTTCATTTTGTATAAATGCCCACGAAATTGCTTGGCGGAGGGAATATTTTTTAAACGCAGATCAAGTAACTAAACACAAATAATAGGAAAGGATACTTCCTTTGATTGGAAGGATCGAATACAGAATTATGTCACAATTGATTTCTTAATCTTTATTTAATAATGTATTAGTTGGAAGTGCCTCTGTGCTTTGCGTGGGTGCATTAATGACGTAGCCATTAATACCTTAAATCTAAAATGCATATTTTTCTAAATATAAAAAAATGTTATTTCTCAAATTTATAATGGTACTGGCTGACGTGTACCCGGCGTTACTCGGGGAAATGAATAGTTTGGAGTAAAGTTTTGAGGTTATGGATTCTAGTGTACCTACCTGAAAATCGGATCTATTTTTATTCGACCGATTTACTTCGACCACATTCACTACTATACTCCACATTGATACTACTAAAAAAAACTATATTATATCGACTTTTATTTGACTCCGTATCTCATTTAAGTGCAGAGACAATTCGAAGTCTTCCTCGGGCGTCTCTGTCTTCAAACCATTTTCTAAACACTCCTTGCAATAATAAGAACAAGTTTTGTAATTTTCAGCATAAAAGCTACGGTAGTGTTTGAGTCTATAGTGGACAAACAAACAAACATTTATATATATTTAGATAGATTAGGGCATTGATCTTGAAGTTAGTTCAATGTTATTCGTCAATTGGCTCCCTCACAAAGGAAACCTATTCAACCGTTGAATAGTTTTTGAACAGTGACTCGATCGAAAATCTCAAATAATTTATTGAAATATCACAGTGTAACGGAAAGCAAGAAGTAATAAAAATAAATTTGATTAAAAATGCAAATTCGTTTAATGATTTTGCTTTTGGATGGGTCTTTGTGGAATCCATTTTTTCAGAATATTATTTGTCTGTTTTACAGTTATTTTAATCAATTGTACTCTGAAGAACTAGTATTGCCGGTGGCTAGTTTGTGTGTGTCTTGCTAACCCCTTAGGCCACTAGCATAATTTTGCCGAATCTGTTTGTATTTCCGCATTGCAATAAAATCCAAATAAATGAAATATTTCTTTTCTATTTCCAATTTTATATCCGGGTTAAATCTTCCCCATAGGAAAAACTAAACCCTTCCACACACTTTTCCACAAATGATCATCTAGTCAATCAACATTATGCAAGTGCATTATATAAGCAAAATAAATACAAAACAATACAAGAACAACACGTCAACTCACCAGAGATCAAATGGGAAAATAATTCACCGACTCCAGATATTTTCATATCAGAGGGTTCCGCTCGGTAGAACTCCTAACAGGGCGTATAAATCCTACTGATCCCTCAACGTAAATATTAAAAAAATCTTTCGTTATCGTACATGTATTCAAAAAGACCGACTTTTGCATCTTAATATATAAATTTTTTCATAGATCTAATACGCCTAAATTTTTAATGAGAGAGCTAGGTATAATGCCAGTAGCCGAAATAACGAATGGTAATATTTTTAAAGTCTGAGAATGCCAAATTATTTAAACTCATTTTAATATTATATCAAATGAAATATTATTTTTTTGATTTATTAAAATTATGAATGCAAACATTAAAA
This sequence comes from Hesperophylax magnus, assembly GCA_026573805.1. Classification (NCBI taxonomy): domain Eukaryota; kingdom Metazoa; phylum Arthropoda; class Insecta; order Trichoptera; family Limnephilidae; genus Hesperophylax; species Hesperophylax magnus. The sequence goes on along the minus strand of JAIUSX010000184.1, from coordinate 135,335 downwards.
AATTATCAATGAAATTGCTAATAACAAAAAAAAATCTCAGACAAATGTGTTGTACTCATTTACTGTAACCTCACTTTTTTGCGAATGCGTTCGGAACCTTTGGTTTCATGGGGGTGTAATTTTAATTCTTCTGATGTTTTCTCTTTCTAAGACCGTTTAGATCACATTTCTTACCATGACAGTGAGGGAGACACAATGATGTGAGACCATATGAGATGTTCTCCAAAGCAAACAAATTAGCCTGAGGTGTAATGCTAATACCAACACAAGATTCCCAACTGCCCGATGCTAATGGGATTATGGCATCTCCAGTTTAGGGGGCGATGAGTCAGTTAGAAACTGACTGACTATCCAGATCTTGTCACTAAGTAATAATGCATTTTTTTTTATTTTTCAAGCAACGTTTCGATTCTTAATGATGTCATCTACTAGGGTGGTAGTTTATAAAATATTTATTTATTTTTGGATAATTTGTATAGCGCCGCTTTTGTGAAATATCACCTCAGGGGCGCTTTACAGTTGATGCAGGTATTACAAAAAATTTAAATATTACAAAAATAGAGTGAATTTAAGTTAAGTAAAATTAAGTATAGGAACAGGTGACACGAAGATAGAAGATGGAGACTCTGCAGCAAGAATCCTAGGTGGTGAAGAAACTGGGCCAGCTGCTGCATCGGATTTAATATATTCACTACATATTAACATTTTTATCTTAATTAAATATGGAAAGCACACACAGTATGACATAACTTTACTTGAAACTTTTTGAGCTCTTAAAAAATATATGCGTTTTTTCAAGATAATCTCTATTCAGATGCTGAGTTTGAAAATTAATTATATGAAATTCCTTTCATAGAAGATAACCGCAAAGTATGCTCCGAACATTATAAACATTATTACAAACCTTAATCCGTTTTTAACGTGCTTTATTTATGAAAAAAATCACAGTGTTTCTTTAAATGCCACTTGAATTAAGTGGCATTTAAATAAACTTCTGAAAAAGAGACTCTTGATTTAGAAGTCGAGAGATTTTTGCTGCTTTATTTATATTTTGTAAAAATTATAGTCATTAATTACTAATATTCCTCAAAATATTAATATGGAAACATGTAAAACTGCATACTGGGGTTTAAAGCCAATGAATCCACCTAGATATCACCGTTTATCCCATATTTTAGGTTATAAAAATTTGGCACATTATGGCAAGCGATCGCTCTAAAGTTTTATCAAACTTGGTACAGTATGCCAAACATCGCTCGAGTGGTTTTATGATTATGATTATTTATGTCTATGGTAAACCATACACAACGTATGAATTAATTTTGCATACAATTCTGCCTCGATACAGGTTCGCCTAGTGACTAGTTAGGCAGGTTATATCCATTATTATTTTTTTGGTAAACTAATGTTTAAGACAAGATTTTTTATGCACAGCACAAAGGGTAACAATTATTTTATAAGCAATAATTATTAGCCTGAAACACTCATCCACATTGAAAAATCTCCTGATAAAAGATACATGACGCCAACGGGACTTGAACCCGTGTCCTTTCGATTGCCGGTCGACAGCTCTGACCACTGAGCTATGGCGGCTTATCTCTTATCCGCGAAATAATTCAATATATACTAGTGTTAAGTGGCTAATAATTAAGTAGTTAAATTAATAATTATTGCTTATAAAATAATTGTTACCCTTTGTGTTTACCAAAAAAATAATAATTAATATTTGACAATTTCTAGTATTTTTCACCAAAAAATGTAGACAATTTGTCTCGACGCCATCTAGTGAGAGGGTTAGCACTTACAATGCCTTTCTCATATAGAATAAAGTTGGTTGATTCAGGTGAAAAAAATGTAATAAGCAGTAATTGTTGAATGAAACACTAGTATATATTGAATTATTTCGCGGATAAGAGATAAGCCGCCATAGCTCAGTGGTCAGAGCTGTCGACCGGAAATCGAAAGGACACGGGTTCAAGTCCCGTTGACGTCATGTATCTTTTATCAGGAGATTTTTCAATGTGGATGAGTGTTTCAGGCTAATAATTATTGCTTATAAAATAAGGTTATATCCAACTTATTGTCTATTACTTACTATTATTGTCTCTTTATAACTGTGCCATTATTTCTGTTACTATTCTTATATATTACCTTGAATAGTATTTATATTTATAATCTAGATATGTTTTTGATAATGATGATAAATAAATAAAATAAAATACATAAGTTGTGTTAAATTCAATATTTTTTTACAACAGTCGCTTATTATTCGATATAATGAAATGTATATATAATGTCTATGCGACGGATTCAACAGCTAGGAAACAAATACTCCGATGTTGATATATTTAGTACATCAATTTCAATATGTAAGCATACCTTATTGGAGTTTTTTTTCAATATTTGCCCACGTAGAAAACTTGCTGTTATAAAATATTGCTATTTTATTAAAAATCCCTTCAAATTATTCGTAATACAGTTAAAAACAGGACTGAAGGCCCTTAACAAACAAATTGACAGGTTTATTGTTAAACTTTTAGTAAAACCAGATTTTCATTTGTTTAAAAATCGTTATATTTTCGCATTTCGTCACCATATATTATATTATCAAGTGCATGAACACGTGTTTTGATAATTTAGGAATGTACTAAAAGTTTAACACGAAGCGGCCTGCAATGCCGTTTTTAACCGGATTTTAATAAATCAGCAATACTCATTTTTCTCCGTGTGCGCTCCCTCGAAATCTTATTTTTCTTTTTACACCCTTTTAACTGAACCTTAAAAGAAAATATGTTTGCATATGCCCGAAGTAAAACTCGCGACCTTTGAATTCGTAGCCGAGAATCTTTAATACACGGCCATGAAAGTCATCGAACGAAAAGTAAAAAAAATATCAATATAGTTTAATGTCGAAAAACAGCTCATTTGGTTAGTTTAACACCATACTATAGTACTATAGAGATGATTAAATATTCTACATGATACAAAGATCCTCTTCCCAAGTAAACGATATAAATACAACCATGCAATATTCAGTGTTGTGAATGTGTTGGTTGGCTGGTTGGTTGTGTGTGTCTGTGAGTGAGTGTACCACGTGACCGGTTCGGTAAGGCAGTCAGCTGTTCGACGTTAACTTTCTTCTTCGTAAGCCCATTTCTCTATTGCACGGCTTCTCAAACTCTCATGCCTCTGTCTCGAAACTTTTAAAGAAAAGACGTTTTAAAAAATGCACCCATTCTAGGGTCCCGCCAGAGTTAGCGATGAAATGCTTTTGCTGTAGATATTTATATAATTTAATATCAAATATTTTGGCGCAAAGTAGACTGTTCATTCTAAAAATAAGGTTCCTTCCTATATCCAAGATGGCAAAAGACTTTACCTAGCTTCTTTAATCCTTAATATCGTGGAATACAATATACGTTATAAAATACCAGCCTTAACTATTAGTTTTCGGTAAAAAATATGTTTTACAACAAAATTATCAATTACATAGAATGTTAAGAAAAATTAAAATATATTTTGCAGAAAAAATCGATATTCCGGTCCCGGTTACAAAAAAATAGTTTCTTTGCTGTCACTGGTAACGTTGACATTATATCTTTAGGATTTGTTGTTATTTGGTTTATTTGATTATTCGGTTATTTTTGTAACTGGTTCCTTTTGGAATGTTTATATAAAACGAAAAAAAAAAATTGTAAAAAAGCGGCAAAATATATGAAGTTGAAAGGACCGGTTCCCTTTACTCGTAAATTCTCTGCCAACTCTCCCCCTTCTGATATTTTTTTTTTTTTGAGGAACCGGTTACCAAAGTAACTTGATAAACTACCGGTTTTGTATCGGTCGCCGGTAACTGGAACCGCAGTAACAAAATATCAGGTTTCAACTTTTTGTAACGTGTTGAAGCACGTAGTCACAAAAATAAAGCTAAGAATTGTATTATTATTAATATTTCTACGATTCAAAGGAGGCCTAACATTAAATTTGACGGTTGAATAATTTTTTATCCTTATTTCAGGTTTAAACGTCTATAAATAAGAAAAATAATTTTATTTAACCCTAAGTCCCAACGACATGTTGAATTATCTTCAAATTTTGGAATGCTCCCGATATATCTAAAATGTGCTACGTATTACTTATTTTTCAAGTTATTATTAAAAAAAATATTATTTTAGAAATAAGATAAGATTATCTTTGAAATATTTGCAGGTGAAAAAACATAGATCTTTCTAAATAATAATTTTTTAATATCAAATATGAAAATGTAAAAAAAAAATACCAGGACATTTTGACTCGGAACGTCCATAATTTTGAAATAATTAGATATTTAGAAAACATATTCCTTTGTGTAGGTAATAAATAATAAAACTGTCACTCCACTTTTTATACCGTTGATACAATAAAAAAATAAAAAATTTTAACTTTCAACTGTCAATGAAAAAATGCCGAAATTCGTAATCATGCACTATGACATTTAAAAAAAAAAATATCCATGCAATAATGTATGAATATTTGATACAAACTGTAAAAAATTATTATTTATCTTTCCAATGACGAACATATCACATATCTACGCATTATAGAAAAAAATATAAAAAATACTTTTACAATGTACGGACGCACCGGTCAGATCTGTCCTTCCGAGTCCTGAAGGGTTAAAACACGTAGAAAAAACTTAGTTTAAAAACATTTTTAAGCGTGTAAACAGCTCAAATATTATGACAACGCTATTGTGTCATCTTGGGATTGAAATGGTTTATATTATTTAAATTTGGTTACGGAAAGGTTAAAAAATTTGACAAACTACATTCTCCATTCGCAAGAAAATGTTTTTTCTTATCATTATAAAATATTGGTAATATTATTTCAGACATATTAATGGTAAATTTTGACAAGCGCTGAAGTTCACCTGAAATATGAACCGGTTAATGTTTACGATTCAAATTATTTCCCCCGACACGTGAAGTCACAGTTTCTGGGCTAAACAGGCTGCACCTTCTGTACAATCTCACAACTACCTGCTACCTGCAATAATATATAGAATACGTATTTTTATGTGCACCGCACCTGAAATTAACATCCCCTACACAATCTACCGATTCTTGCAAAAATATTAAGAAATTAAAGATTTAATCAAAGATCTATTCTAAATCTCTTTTCCCAGAATGGTTTCCTGGTGAAAAGACCAGCATTCAGAATTAAAACCTTGAAATTACTTAAGGCGATGCCATACGTAGTAATGCAAAATCATGTGTTTTTGGTTTGAAAATTTGGTCGCCTAGAAATGTTTCAGATTCTTTAATTAAATACTGCGAGTAGAATACATCTTGGCTTTTGAAATAATCGAGTATTTTTTATACAAGTCTTTTTATAAGCCCAGAAATAAATAATGTATAGGTCCTATGAAAACTGCTTTAAAGTTCAAAATCTCTTACTTACGAACCCATTTTCGGTTATGATTTTATTGTATAATGTGGCAAATTAAGTTATTTATAAAATGATCGGAAAAAAATTAAATATTTATGCCTGAACATCCACAAAATAAAATAAAAGGCACTTTTTGGCCATGTTTTTTTCTTGCATAAATCAAAACAGGCGGATGAGGTTGAGCGGGAATTTAAACCTTATCGCCATCTACGTAAGGGTTGTTATTGATAGTGGCTCAATTTAAAATATTACACGACGTAGTGCATCGCCTTAAGCTGTGTTTGGTGACCAGATCAGAATAGCCAGGTACTACCCTACCTTCCTCTTCCCCGTCTTCCCCCCCAACACACTACTTTCAGCCTCACAACATACCGCAATGCAATAGATGTCATAGTCTCACTGGCCATCTGAAAAAATCGAAATGCAGCTCTGTTATCCTGATGTAAATGAAATTTTATTTTTATGTCTGTACTGCACAAGAGTCCCAACTGCTCCCTTCCGAGACAAATAATTGTCAAAGCCTATATTTTCTAATTTAAAATATAAATAAATAAAATAAGTCACATCCATAGACATCATTAGAGATCGACTAACGGCTTCCATGGTCGAGGGGTAAAGCTCTCAACTAGCAAGCCGAAGGTTGCAGGTTCAAATCCCAGCGTGATCAAGTAAATTTTATTTGATTAATTTGTGTTATGTCACAATTTATTCGTTTAGAAATAATATATAGTATACTTGCGGCACGTTCCAGAATTTATTTATTTATTTTTTATAATATTGATTACATTTTATGATTTTGACTGTCCAACTAGGAAAGATTCCCGTTTCAAGACAGTCAAATTTACAGGTTTCAAGTTATCCTAGACGAATACAGGGTTTAAGACTAGCTAAAATTGTTAAAATGAAGACACATAAAAAGATACATAAAAAAGATACATAAAGATACATAGAGGCGTTCGTGATTTCAAATTACATTTTTTAGTATCATTTCGGAATCAGTCCTGCTAAGATACAACAATTATTTTGTCACTCTTGGACCGAAGGATGACAATTCACACAGTTTCAGCTGAGAAGGGATTTTATTATATATTTTAGGACCGAGATATGAGAATATTTTTTGATAAGCCGCTCTGTTGCTTGTTGGAACGGAAAGGTCATTCCTTCCCTTACTTCTGGTTTGATGTTTGTGTTCGGCTGTTTTCATTTTTTTTTTTATTTTTAGGCTGGCCGCATACACACGTTTTCCGTATTCGATTTCCGAATTCGTTTTCCGTATTCGGAATTCCGTGAGACTAGCGCAAACGTTCGTTTTTCTTCATTCGGAATGTATAAACGTGAGTACCAGTGTTGCCAACAAGGGCGATATATCGCCATTTAGGCTACTCAGAGCGAGAATCGGCGCCGAAAAAATCTAAAAGGCGACTGGTCGCCAATTAAGCTACTTCAAAAACATCAATTTTAAACATGTCCCGAAATTCTCTAGCCACCCCCACCTCCCCATGAAATTTATTTTTCAGGGGACAAATTTTATATTTTCTTGAAATTTTCTAGCCACCCCTCCCCATGAATTTTTTTTTATTTTCTGGGGACAAATTTCATCTTTTTGAAATTCTCTAGCCACCCCCCCCCCACGAAATTTTTATTTTCACGTAAAAACATCAATTTTAAACATGTCCCACCTAACAGCAAATTCGGCTACTTTACGCTACCTTATGTATGAAACGCGACGGCGATATTAGGTCAAGATCCGTTGGCAACACTGAATTACGAACGGAAATTTCCGTACGTTTGCGTCGGCACAAACAAACTGTATGCAATAGCTGCGTTCCACATGACGTCATTAGGTTATTTCCATTCGGTTTCTCCGAACGCGCCGGCTCAGGAATTTGTTCCGTTCGGAACTAAAACGAACGTGTGCGGCAGTTAATGTATTTTCTACTGATTCCGTGCATTCGGATGTCCGAATACGGAAAACGAATTCGGAAATCGAATACGAAAAACGTATGTATGCGGCCAGCCTTATGAACATGGACTACATTTTTTTTATATAACACTGTCGTACATCTAATATATTAAATTACTTGAAGAGAGCGTCGCTCGAATATCTGAAAGGTTTCTTCATAATAACACGTAAAATAGATTTCTGTGCCTTCAATAACGGGTTTAATGTTGTTCTTCCTCTACATCCCCACCCAATGCAACCGTAGGTTATGATTGAGTTACACAAATTGAAGATACTCTCAGTATCGCCCCGGTGTAAGACCACCATTCAGAATTGAAAGGTTGTTTGGTGGCCAGATCTTAATAGCCAGATATTCCCCGCTCATCCTTTTCCCCATCTTTTTTCCTCCGGCACAACCTTCAGTCTCACAACATATCCCGATTGGGGATGCCATAGTCTCACCGGCTCCAGACGGTTGGAAGCAGTTGAAACGCTTCTGCGGTATTCATATTAAAAGGGGCAATTTCTGTTGATTTATACAAAAACATCGGCTTTTGTAATAGATTTCATACTTGATGATTTTCTTGCAGACTTTCAATTTCGAGAATAAAAAAATGTGTACCAAATTCATATCTCACCAGTTCGAAATTCGGATAGGAAGTCACGTCTTAAGTAACTTTCATATGCGTCATTTGCTGGGTTTGTTTATTAAACTTTTTTGATGTTTTAACAGATTGAATTTTTGACACTTAGATTCTGAGTGAAAACCCAAGACTGGCGCTATATGTCAGAATTTCTTCTGCACTAAGAAAAATGAGTGTTGCTTATTTATTAAGAATCTCTTCAAATTATCGGTAATCAGGTTAAATACGGGATTGCAGGACTTTCACAAATCAATTGATATGTTTCCTGATAAACTTTGAGTAAGGCACGAATATATTATCATGATGTCGGAACACGTGTCCATCAAAATGTATTAGGAATTTACAAAGTTTATCAGGAAACGGCCTGCAACCCTGTTTTTAACCGGATTACCAATAATATGAAAAGTGTTATTATTTATTTATTTATTTTATATATATATATATATAAATTACAAACAATACAAAACAAAATGAACCTTTGTCTGTCCAACTGGGAAGGATTCCCGTTTCAGGACAGCCAAATTGTGTATTTAGTACATAATATTCTCACAATAGAATGGCGATGCTGTCAAAACAAATTTTGAGAACATTGTTGATTGCATTCGAAGTGACAGGATGGTTTCTTTATCCTTGAAAGAATCGCAAAGATGTAATTAATTACCAGGGTCAATTTGGATAACATTAGTAATTGCATTCAGAAGAGATGAATGGTTTCTTTCGGGACATCACAAGTCTGAGATTCTTTCCAGGGCATTTTGGAGAACATTCACAATTGTATAGTTAGAATTTCGACATTTATAAATCAGTATAAGACATATGAATCCTATAGTACTATATTTTTAGAATTTCTCAGGTGATAGAAATTACACATTACTAGTCCAGAATATATGCCGGATGACATATGAATTTCCAATTTTAAAATTTCGAATCTTTATTTATTAAATGGCTAGTCATAATTATACAGTAATCGAAATAAAACCGCGTAAAAGTTTCGCAAATTTAAATTTAAATAATAACAAGAATGAAGATCAAGTATTAGGAACAAAAATAACCATTTTTAAACTTGAAATAAAAATTTATTTATTTAGACTACTTTTCTTTAACTTTTGAAGGTTAACCCATTAATGTAATACATCATTGAAGAAGAAGATAATACTAGCAAATCTAAAAGAAACAAGAAACAGAACAAGACACATAAAATAAAAAAAGATAATAGTCACAACTAGTGTGACCACAATGGTCGAGTGGCTAAAGACGCTATTCCGATAAGACAGAGATCCTGGGTTCAATTCCTAGTTGTGACCATTTTATTTTTATTTTCTTTGTCTTATTCTGTTTCATGTTTCGTTTAGATGTGTTAGTATTATCTTCTTCTTTGATGATAGATTCTTAATAAATTAGCAGTGCTCAATTTTATTCGTGTGGTGTGAAATTAACGGCCCTCCACACTAGCGATCAAATTCTTTAGGGTAGATTTTAGATTGAATATCAGATGCAAGAATTTGGTCACTGGTGTAGATAATTTTTTTTTAAATGCTTTAAATACATGACAAGCTAGTTTTGGCCTGGACTTATAAGTCTAGGCGTACACGAGCAACTTTAGTTTCGTCACAACAGTTGCGTGTTTGAAAATCAATTACTGCATGTGGAGTTGCGCACACGAGGCGACACGACGCGTCACTAAGGAGACTTTTTTGTATTTGTATGGAATTTTAAATATATAGTGGCCAACTGTCGCTGGTAAATATATGACTAGTGTGGAAAAATCCCAACAAAATGTCAAGTGATTCATTTATTGCAATAAAATATATTACTAAATTAACTTTCAAAATCAAATGACTCGTTAGATATGTTGGCGTTCCATATAACGATATTATTCATCCTAAATTTCTTAATATTTCATTCTATCTATAAAACGAAAGATTTTTTTTATCATACATCACTAAAATCTGTCACATATACCACTGAAATCTGTCTACATATACCACTAAAATCTGTCTGCTTTTACCACTAAAATCAGTTTCAATGAATGTACTGCTAAAATTTGTCTGCATGTACCACTATAATCTGTTTGGATACACCACTAAACTCTGTCTGCATGTACAACTAAAATCTGTGTGCTTGCACCACTAAAATCTGTCTGCTTATACCATTAAAATCTGTTTCCATGAAGGTACTGCTAAAACCTGACTGCTCATACGACAAAAATCCATCTGCATGTACCACTAAAATCTGTCTACATGTACCTACCACTAAAATCTGTCTGCGTGTACCACTAAACTCTGTCTACATGTACTTACCACTAAAATCTGTCTGCGTGTACCACTAAACTCTGTCTACATGTACCTACCACTAAAATCTGTCTGCGTGTACCACTAAACTCTGTCTACATGTACCTACCACTAAAATCTGTCTGCGTGTACCACTAAAATCTGTCTACATGTACCTACCACTAAAATCTGTCTGCGTGTACCACTAAACTCTGTCTACATGTAACTACCACTAAAATCTGTCTGCGTGTACCACTAAACTGTGTCTACATGTACCTACCACTAAAATCTGTCTGCGTGTACCACTGAACTCTGTCTACATGTACCTACCACTAAAATCTATCCACACATAAGACTATAAGCTGTCTGCATGTACCACTAAAATCTCTCTAATGGTAAACTTAGGTATCATGAAATGTGTGTTTTTTTCTTCGTTCAATATAATGCACAACTGTTTTCATTGGAGAAAGAACAACAGAATTTACATTTATAACTTGCTTGGTGTTGTATTTTTGTAATGTATTTTATTTTATATTTATTTCTATTCTTATATTGTTGGTAATTTTTTAGATGCCTTAGTGGGTTCCCTTTACTAACCCTTTATACTTGATTTATATTTAATACACATAATATATATTGATATACACATAACAAAAAATATATATATTAATAAATATATAAATACTGCAAAATAAAGCAATGCGAATAATACTTAAGCGCAACATATACACACGGATAAGAGACATGTTAAAGGAGCTGAATATTTTGACGGTGAAGCAAACTGTGTATTTGAATGTACTTATTTTTATACATAAAATTAACTTAGGGATGATGTCTAAGGAACTGAAAAGAAAAATAAATTACAATAACGAGATACACGGACACGGGACGAGAAATTCTAAGCAAATTAGATTGCCAACAAGAAAAAAAACAAGCACCCAAAAATCTCTGATGTACCAGGCCGTTCAACTCTATAACAAAATCCCGAAGGAAATTGCTGTGATAGAAAATATTAATAAGTTCAAAAATGAATTAAGAAAATATGTCTATCTCAATTATTAATGTTTCTTTTTTTGTGACTTTATTGAAATATTTAAAGAAAGATTATGTTTGCCAAACAATGTACATGTTTATATGTTTATAAAACTATTAGCACACACGAAGATGTGAGCTAACTTAAGATTAATAAATAAATAAATATGTTTTTGACAACGAATAAAAAAAATGGATTAAACTATATTTAGTAACGAAATCAAAGTAAATAGTACTACTTCTCAACACTTCACTTCTCACTTCCTAACCCTCTCTTCTTCTTTCAGCTTTCAGCATCACAACATGCCACAATTGGTGACACCGTAGTCCCACTGGCTCGGGGAAGTTGGGACTCTTGTGCGATATACCTTTATTAATTCGAATCTAGTGTCTTTGAATCCTTGGAAAAGTTTTAATCTAATTACAGCATGTATTATAGATATTTTTGTCGGAAATTTGTTCACCGTTTATCTCACCATTTTTGTATTAAAGAAATAATTAATTTAAAGACATAATGTTTTGATTTATTAAAACAAGCTCGACGGTACCTTAAACTGATAAAAAAAAACATTAACATTATTTCAAAAAATCGCCATCTACAATGGCTTTTCAAAACACATTGTCTTTGAATAACCATTATCTTTGGTATAACCGCTGTATATTGTAACCTAGCGGTAAATTATCAAAGCTTCGCGAAACATGGCAATGTTTAAAATTTTTCGTTAGATGGCGGTATATTATATAAAATAAAATACAGTGTTTTCCAATAAGAGGTGTTATTTAGATATTCAATCGTAAAAGATCAATGGTTTCGTTGCTTGTGTGGCACGTAGCGCCGTCTTGTTGAAATTAAACGTTGTCCAGATCAATACCATCCAATTCCGGCCATAAAAAATCATTAATCATCTCTCGATAGCGCAATCCATTCACCGTAACTGTTGCTCCAGCCTCATTTTCGAAAAAGTAAGGTCCAATGACTCCGCCGGACCATAAACCGCACCAAATAGTCACATGTTGAGGATAGAGATGCTTTTCAACAATAATTCTTGGGTTTTCCGAGCCCCAGATGCGACAATTTCGCTTGTTGACGAAGCCACCGTGGTGGAAATGGGCCTCATCACTCAAGATGATTTGCATGTGATTCACTCAAGTGAATTTTAATAATTTCAATGCGTTGTTGAAGCGTGTATCGTTCCATTTTTATTAACGATGTAGTTTCTTCTTGTCGAATGTCAAAAAATGACAGCTTCAAAAGAAACATCTACCGAAATAACGGGCTATTCAAAATAACACCTCTTATTGGAAAACCCTGTACAATTTCATAAGATGCTTTTTGTTTAAAAATATGTTTAGAGGTAACGCACAAGAGTCCCAATTGCTCCCCGCCGTCTGAAGACAGTGAGACTATGGCATCACCAACTCGGGTATATTGTGAGGCTTCAGGTAGTGTGGAGAGGAAGGAAATGGGAAAGAGGAAGGTGGAAAAGTACCTTGCTATTCAGATCTGTTCACCAAACATGGCATTTCAATCAAAGTTTCAATTCTGACTGATAGTCTTACACCAGGGCGATTTTGAAAATATCTACCGTGCGCAAGTATTTTTTTTCTTTACATTAGCTTCACACATGAGGCCCTGATGAAAATAATTCCCCTCAGGGCCTATGTCATGTTTGGGGATGCTGTATGGAGGGTCTTTTAAGGAAAGGAAGATAAGTTCTGAGAAGTAAAAAGGCGTGAGTGGTGGGGAGGAATCTGGGGATCAGTATGTCCAGGAGTGACGAACGTCGGAATCCATCCCTCCCACTGCAGTGCAAGTAGATGTTCTTAGAGAGTCCTGCTGGAGAGGTCAAGGGTCTCCCTCAATCAGTCTCTCTTAATCGAGCCTGCCAAGCAGTTGGTGGGCAGACGCTCCCTATGAACCCAGGCACCCCTGCTAAGTCACCAAACGTAGCGGACCACTTTGGGTTATCCAATAAATTGATTCCAAAGTCACCAAACGTATTATTATTTGATGAATCTGTCTTATTTCACGATTTATTAATTTAAAATTATATGTAGTATACTTTCGGCACGTTCCAGAGTAGAAGATACTCTTAGTGCCCTTGAGGTGTTTTTGCACAAAAACGGCGCTATACAAGTATTATTATTATTATTAGTATCGCCCTGGTGTAAGATCACTATTTAGAATTGAAACGTTGCTTTAATGGCTTCAGCCGTGTTTGATGACCAGATCTGAACAGCCAGGTACACCCCCACCTTTCATTTCGCCATCTCCTTCACCTCCCCACTACCTTCCCTCTTTCCCAAAACTTAAATGATGGCCTTAACACCCTTGGAGGGTGAAACCAAGAATCATTTGAAAAAAAAACCTTGTATGGGTGTTCCATCACTTTGTTTTAGGCGGATGTTCATTTCTACTGCCAATAAGAGTTAATGAGTAAATTTTGATAAAAAAAATTAATTTTGTCATTTATTTGGTCAATTAATTTGTCTCCTACTTTGTAATTTGTTTTGTCATTTATTCGGTACTTTATTTGATTTTTTATTTTGTCATTTATTTTTTCGTTAATTTCGTAATTTAATTGGTCCTTTATTTGATCATTTATTTTGTCATTTATTCGGTCCTTTATTTGGTAATTTATTCTGTCATTTATTTTGTAATTTATTCTGTAATTTATTTTGTCATATATTTTGACATTTATTTGGTCAATTATTTTCTTATTCTTTTTGTCATTTATTTGGTCAATTATTTTCTTATTCATTTTGTCATTTATTTGGTCAATTATTTTCTTATTCATTTTGTCATTTATTTGGTCAATTATTTTCTTATTCATTTTGTCATTTATTTGGTCAATTATTTTCTTATTCATTTTGTCATTTATTTGGTCAATTATTTTCTTATTCATTTTGTCATTTATTTGGTCAATTATTTTCTTATTCATTTTGTCATTTATTTGGTCAATTATTTTCTTATTCATTTTGTCATTTATTTGGTCAATTCTTTTCTTATTCATTTTGTCATTTATTTGGTCAATTATTTTCTTATTCATTTTATCATTTATTTGGTCAATTATTTTCTTATTCATTTTGTCATTTATTTGGTCAATTATTTTCTTATTCATTTTGTCATTTATTTTGCACATTTTACTAGTAGAGGTAAAATATTAACAACATTCATGAAAATTTATTCATAATTCTTATTGTCAGTAGAATAATGACAAAGAGTTTCATGAATGCACGAACTTTGTCATTTTGTCGCCCAAATTCTTATTTGTCCAAACGACTAATTAGCAATTATCTTTCTTTATTTCAATGAAACATTATAATAGGTGTTTAAGGTTAAGGTTGTTTCGTAAAGGTTAACTTCACGTTAATTTAAAAAAAAATTAATAAAGTGATAAATAACCGTTTATCGAACTAAATTTTTATTTTAAAAATGGCGAATGAATAATTTGCTAATTCAGGAACAACTTTTTCTTTCTCTTATTTTGAAGGCTATACCAATCAATGTAATAAATCATTGAAGAAGAAGACAATACTAATAAATCTAAATGAAACGTGACACAGAAAAATGGCTAGATTGTGGTTTATGACGCCTGTCAAAATTCAAAATTTTAAAAATATTTATTACACAAAAATACAGAGTACAAAGGGTATAGCTTATAGGTTACATCTTTTTTCTTCCAGCTAATCCAACAAATACACATTATATTACATAACCCAACAATTACATGTTAACAAATGTATGTAAATAAAAAATAAAAAACAAGGTATTTAATTTATGTAAGGTATTAATTTAAGGTGTAGTGACATTTGTTTAAAAGAAATGATTTTGGTGATGATTTAAATTTAAGTATGTCGGTTATTTGTTTGATGCTACGTGGAAGGTTGATATATACTTATAGCCATGTAGTGTGGTCCTTTTTGAAATATAGTTTTACTAATTGCTTTTGGGATTAATAAGTTTTCTGTGAACCTCGTAGCGTATTTATGTGTTGAGTTTCTTTGTGGGAACTTTTCTGGAGATGATCAAACTAACAGGCATAACTCCATTATATATATGTCCGTCACTCTCAGAAGTTTGAGATTTTTAAAAATTGGTCTATATGAATCCCGGTGATCAGAGTTTGCAATTTTTCGTAGCACCTCTTTTGGATGATAAAAACATCATTGGCGTTTACTGAGTTTCCCCAAAAAACTATTCCGTATTTTATCATTGAGTATACGTATCCATAGTATATATTGTCCCGGTAAGACAAGACATCCTGGATTCGATTCCTAGTTGTGATCGTAATCTTTTTGTTTTTCTGTGTCTTGTTCTTGTTCGTGTTTCGTTTAGATGTATAAGTATTATCTTCTTCAGTGATGTTATTTGCTAATTAGTCGTTTGGACCATTGAAAATAATCAAACTACCTGTACTTAACTAAATAGAATATTGGGAATGATTCCTCGAATTGCGAAATGCAGTAGTTAAAAATCTAACCTTCCGCCGAAATCAGATATACCTTAAATAAAGAGACAGAGTTGAATTATCATAAAATACATTTTATTATAAAATTAATCATATAGTTTATATAACTGGCAGTGTTCCATTGAACATTTTACAAGAGTATCTATCTATTCTTGAACCTTGTACCTACAAATATACATCTTGCCCCATTGAAAAACCCCATTAATTTTGATACCGTCATACCGTATCAAAAACTTAACGTTATTGATAATCCTTTTTCTGGTTTTGTTTTTAAGACTTATTTTTATAACCATAATAGTTGAATAACCACCTTAATAAATAAAATACATCTACATATTATTTTGTCTAATTATTGTAATTTCCATTTTTAATACTAACTTAATTTTAAATAATATCACGTTTATCATAATATCAATTTTACAAATAAAATATCATGAAAATTTTTTGAGAATGTTGTTTCTGTTATACAAAATACAACAATGAAAGACAAAATACAACAGTTCAAGTCAGAAATAAAACCAGGATTTATTTATCAAAATCCACCATTTTAAATTGACCAGGCTGTGAAATACATTAAAGTTTTTATTACATTACTCATTGTACTTCAAAACCTCTTCTATTATGTTTGTGTAATTTTTAAAATACTCGTGGCATGTTCAAATATCATTGTAGTCCTAATTCTTCTGATTCTCTCAACCGTTGTTTTTCCAAAAGCCTTTTCCTTACCACGGTAGGATTATAACTTAACCTAAAGTTCCTTCTTCCTCTCTTGACTATCCTACTTGAGTTCCGAACAGCAAACGGTAGTTCAACCTTTTTTACTTTGCCTGTCCGAGCACCAAATTGTGTCGTCGATGTTAAAATTTTGTTGTAATTTGACTGCGTTGTTGCTTCAACAAAATCCACGGCAAAATTACCACTGGTTTTAGGATAATTTCTAATTCCTGATCTTGATGCTGGATTATAATCTTTGAATACGTCATTATTATGATAGGTTTTTCCAAAATCATCTCTGCCGTTTCTATGATGTCCCGACTCTCCCGCCGTAAGATCTGAAAGCCTTTCATTGTGGTTGATATTTGGTTTTGAAATTGGTTCGAAGCCTCCATATTTTGAATCTTCGTCTCTGTCAGGTACTCTTACATTCACGGCGCGATCTTTTAACTCAACTTTTTCTATCCGACCGAAAGGTATTTTATCATCAACTTCTTCTGGCGATACTTCGTAAAATACTTGGCCGTTGTTGACCACAGATTGCATCGATTTTTCTGTGGTTGCAGTCTGCGTGCTTATAATTTCCGGACTTTTCAGAAACTTGGCATTTCTTGATCCACCTCTCCTGTCCTCATTTGTATCTATAGCAGAAGTTGAAATGTGTCTCTTAATTTCATAGTCGAATTGATCGGGAGCTGTGAAACTCCTGCTGTTACGATTAGAATCAAATCTATCAACCGTAGTATAAGTTCTTTCTGTATACGTATCGGGAACTGACCTTCTGTCGAAAGAGTTATTGTGATTATTGCGAGAATTGTGATTTCTTGAATAGGTGTCGTCAGAAAGGAACCTTCTGTCACTTCTTGCACTATGGTTTCTGTAGCTAGTATCACTATAACTATCATCTGGCAGTCCAAGTTTTACTTTATCATCGTACTCGTCAATCTTTTCTGATTTCTTGTTTTTATTATGAAAACTGACTGGTACAAAAACTGGATCAAAATTATCTTTATATTGTGACCTTATTCCGTAATCATGTTGGGACCTCTTTTCTACTACCACACTTGTTCTGCTGTCATCCCTTCTTCTGAAGGACTTGCCGATCTCTTCTATTTGCTTTTCTTCTTTCAATAATCTTTCTAGGTTTGCTTTAGCATCTTTGTCTGTTATTTTGACCGGTTCATCTACGGTAAAGACTTCGATAGTTTCACCAGAGAAGTTTTCTAGTTTGTCGTCGAGTTTACTTTTGTTCTCCATGGAATCATCCTTAATGCTAGCTTTAATTCTTCCTCGTTTATCCATTGGATCGGGAGTTCCTTTTGCAGAATTGCTGCTTGATACCAAGACCATGCCATCATTACTTATACTGCTTTGACCTGTATTATTTTTCTCATTTTCTTTATCTCTAGCATTCCTTGGTACCTCCACTGTAGGATCTGTAGATGGTGAAGGGGTCACAGGCTTTTCAGTTCTATTATCTTCAACAGGTTTTGTATCGACTCTGTCATCTTTTCTGCGGTCGGCCCCTCTGGCGTTATCTGGTTTTCTATCAAAGTTATCGCGAGAACCGACGTTATTATTATTTCTTCCACTTTCTTGATCATGGTTGTAGTACGTTGAGTTTGGTGGGCCGTTCTTGTGAAGGTAGGAAACAGGCCAGTACCTAAAAAAAATAAATATATATCTTTAATTTTTAATTAATTTAATTTTTTTTCAGGTGATACCGTACGTGAGGCCCAATTGCTTGGAGTCATCGACCAATTAATATATCGATGCCTGGAGCCAAATACGAGAAATGTTTTGTTTGGTTTAAGACTATTCAGATGTGACAATTTCAAAAAACTGGGCGCTGAACATCAAAGTAGCTTTATGTTTGAGAATATTTCTACCACACCATGACTAAATGATATCATCACTATTTAACAAGAAAGGAATCCACAAAATATTCTCTGAATCGACTTCTGTATTTGAATAGTAATAAAAATATTCACGATAGTTCGTAATTTCTTTTTAAAATCAAAGCTTAAAGCCAATCATCTCTGCAACGGGGTCAAATAAAAGCTTCTCATAGGAAACACCTTAAATTAAATTCTCTTGGAAAAATCGTATTACAAAAGTTGTACCTTGCAGTTCCAAAGCCACCTGGTTTGGGTGGGTCCTGGAACCCTGGTCTATCGTGGTCCTCAGGGACCCTGACTGGTACCCAATGGGGTCTGTCAAACCCTGTTGGACCGCTGTTGTGGTGGAATCTGATGTGGTTCTTCTCGATCGTGGGCACTCGAACATAGCCTAGAAAAGATTGAGTTATTATTGATTTTAAAATGACCGTTTCGATATTTTTCTTCCTGTTTCATCAAAAGAAGAAACAATAACAACAACGGAATGGAACAGCCAAATTACCCAATAATTTTGAATTATATATCATTAAAGCATCTTCTATTTATTGAGTTCCCTAAGAACCTGCTTATTTTTTCTTATGCTATCCAATTATATCTTCAGAAATATAGAAAGATACTCAATACGTGTTAATTTCGTTCATGAAACTTGCGTTCAATGCCTAAACACTTTGTAGCAGCGAGTATTTTTTTTGTTAATTTTTATTTAAATTCTTCAGAGACAATCTTTGTTATGCTAAGAAAGTTCATCGTTGAATTCATGCCATTAGACCGTGCATGCCATAATATAAAAAAAAGAAAAATGTTGGGTTAATCAAGTATAATTTTATGAAGTGTAAATCTGGTAAGTATACGAATTATACTGTGGATGTAATTTGCTGAAAAAGATCAAATCTGTGTATCAAATAGATTTACCTGATCTCCGTTGTTTAGTTTAAGTTAATTGAATTAAAATGCAGCATTAATAGATTCTTCCACATATTATACTAAATATTATCAAGTGATTAATACATTGCTGGATAGTGCATTTTTGTGAGGTTAGTTTTTTTAATCTTCTATGAGCCACTACAATCCAGTGCTTTTTCCTTTATATTTTTGACTTACCAGGTCTTTCATATTCTCGATGGGGAGACCAAAATCCTCTATTGGGCTCTGGAAGGTAGGGTCTACCGTCTAAATGTGGTCGGCCTGGTCAAGAAGAATATTTGTACAATACTATTTACCTTCCAAAACTTGACTATCTATAAACAATTACAAGTGCCATCCAAATTACCGCAATGGACAAAGTTATCTATGCATTCAGCTACATTAAATTGTGATATTAGCACTGCCGGAGGCATATTTCTTGTAATGTACGCGGAAGAAAGAGCCGTAGCTTATATAAAATCACAGCGGAAGACTGAGAACTAGGATTAAACACAAAATTGTTTGAATTAAAAATCTTTGATCTCTAAAGCTGGACACATATGGCCGAGACAAAATGTATCGTGTGTGAGGAAACTCAGCAAATTCCGCTTGATGTACTTATATTGATCAGAGCCAAAGCTTCTTTTTTTAAAATAATGATGCGGCCGTATGGGGAAAATCTCCGACCAATGGCTCTTCAAATAGCTGTGCTGTGTATCTCCGGGCCAAAATTAGTTTAGTATGAATTCAGACTTGGAGTCGTAAGTACGGCTTTTTCAAGCGGACGTGATTTAGTTTGGGATGATAGAAAAATATACACCTATTGTATGAACCTGCCAATGTTATTTTATACAAATTAATTTTAAATAAACCCTTGTTTGTGAAAATATTACTTATTTTATGAATGTAAACTTTATTCTTATTCACAAGTTCGAGTTATTCACTCGATGGTGACATGTATCAAAACGACCAGGCTCGGTTTGGCTCATCAAATGGCAAAATGGCTAAATCGGTGCCAAATTGGCTCTGTCGTGTGTGTCCAGCTTTACATTTACATATTCTATATGATCCCAAAGATCTCATTATAATTATTCTATTATTTTACTCATTCTCATCTTTACTCAGGGTTCGGCAGTAGCTATTTTAATTCGCACTCCGCCACGACAAAGCGTAACGAATACATCGCCTTTACTATACATGTACGCCTTCACATGCGCCATATTATATTCCTAATGCCTTACCAGGAGGGTCGTTCCTGTCGTTATAACCCGGCTCATAGCCGCTCCCATGAGGCTTGTCCCAGGGTCTACGGTCTGCTGCGGAGGGCCCTCCACCGCCCCCTTGATGGGGTGGCGAAGGCCTGGAGTGGGCATAAGGATAGTACTCCTCACTGCAGGGGCGCCATTGATCACGGGACAGCCCAACATAGCACCTGTAAATAAATCGTAGTAAGATTTTTATTAGTACATATTGATATACGATTGCCACAATATTGATGGATGGTTTAACTGAAATTTTATATTTATTTTTATGTGAATACCGCACAAGAGTTCTAACTGCTCCCAACCATCTGGGGCCAGTGAAACTAAGGCATCCCAAATTGGCGTATGTTGTGAGGCTGAAGGTATTGGGAGGAGAAAAAGATGGGGAAGAGGATGGCGGGGAAGTACCTGGTTAATCAGATCTGGTCACCAAAATTTCACGGCTATAGTCAACAGTATCTTCTACTATGGAAAATGCCGCAAATATACCTTATATTATTTAAATGATTCATTTGTGAAATAATACAAACCAAATAAATAAAATTTACTTGCGCACCCCATTGATGTATTATATTTAAACTAGCAGTTAAAAACCCGCTCCGCGGGTTTTTTCTGCTAGGCCCTGCGGGCGGCTCTTGGTTGGGCTTCTCCCATTTTAAGTGATATTAACAACAGTTACATTTAATAGATAGATATTAGGACATTCACAGAGAGAGAGGGTGAGTATATATATTGTTAAAACACGGAACAGGAAGGAGTTAATTAATAATAACATGTTAAATTTACGCATAATAAGAATGACAGTTGTTTGAATAAATGAAATTTTACGTATTTGTGATGGATTATTTCAAATGAAACACTATTATTGACTACATGTCTACAACTGATATTAACTGTTATCGTACCTAATATAATTAACTCATAGGAGACTTGCAGTGCTTAAATATGTGTTACAACCGTCAATGTCTATAAGTTTAATCAATATCGTTTAGTTTGTCACAATTAAAGATAGTTATAACAAAGTTGACTTAAATAATAGATTATTACATATTGATTAATTGTACCCGTGTTTATGAATAAAAGGAGGGTAATCCTTTTCGGTAATCATTTGGTAATTCTTTACCTACAACTGTTACTGTATCTCATAAAGTTTAAATTTAGATTATATATACACCTTCATCAGGAGAGTAAAAATCTATATATAAAGGTAATTACAATATAGCGCCCCTGAGGTGATATCTCACAATAGCGGCGCTATGCAAATTGTCCAATAAATAAATAAATATAATGTTTACATTTTATTGTGTATACACCGAAGTCAAAAATTAAATATAGATTGCAATTGGGAAAGAAGAAGTGGAAGGAGGGGGGAGGGGTAAGAGTAGGCTGGGTTTTAAATAATTAGGAATTACAATATCGTTAGACGGGAAAGACCAGTTAAGTGGGAAAATATTTAAAAGAGAGTTTATAAAAATATTCTTGTTAATTATATCTGCTTTTATATTAACATGTTTCCTCATTTCTAAAATTTCAAAATTATTTATAGTGAAGTATTTTAAGACCTGTTAAAAACAAATAGAATATAACCATAAAACAATATATTCATAAGACAAATAGCATTTAATAACGGTTATTCTAATAAATTGATAGTTGAAATACTAAATAAAAAAATTAAACATATTCTCTTTAAACGGTCTTTCTAAAGATAGAAATAAACAATGGCGTAGAATTCTGCTTGTGGATAACGATACTTCTAAAATTATATATAAAAACAATTTTGGTACTATTCAACTGGCGTTTTACACTAATAGCAATGAAGAAATATATTCTTAATAATAAAGATAGCAAAATTCAAATAAAAAAATCAGGAGTTTAAAAACTCAATTGGGATGATTGTAATTTCTTTTACAATATAAACTTTGAAGTCAGAACTAAAGAATATCGCAGGGCTCTAAATGGAAATAGTTAATTTGAGTTTGCAAATCAACTTTTGAATAATGATCACACATTCGATAAAAATTCAGGTCTTAAAATATTTCACTCAGGATATAAAGCATCGCAAATAAATAATTTTGAAATTTTACAAATTAGAAAACATGTCAATATAAAATCAGATATAATTAATAAGCAAAAAAAATATAAATAATAATGAAAAATACCATTACAAAGTGATAAGCTTCCAGGAGAAATCTTCATTAAATACTTGTTATTCGTAAGTAGTCAAATATTGTGAGCTGCATATTTAAATATTCGCGCCATTCATTTGGTTCGTTTTTAAACCGCCAGAGGTGCGCTCTGTCGGCCATCTATAGCCGTGCGTATCCGCCATATTGAATAAGGAACGCGTGATTTTTTATAAACGTCAAACATAATCACGTAACTGTGGATAATTTTCATTGTAATGTAATTAATCCAATGGATTATGAACTTTCTAAAACATATTTTCTTCGATATTATCCAAAAATTATATGAGCAGAAACGATGCTTTTGAAGAAATCTCGTATTATTATGAGGCGATCCTATTTTAGTATGAAATCGTGTCTTAATTTTCAAGTTAGCTGAATTTACCCGAAACAGACAATTTTAATTCGATCAATCAGAGGGCCTAGATCGTCCAGACGCTGGCGTAATAATACTATCAGATGAGACATGAAGCGAAAAAATAGGTTTCACTTTTTTACCTCCAACTGACCTCCAATTCTCCCAACTAAAACCGATACCGAATTAGACCTACGCGCACCGCTTATCGCGTTCATAGTGGAACAAGTTTCAACGAGCTATTAATACGCAGTAGCGCCTCTAATTGTAGCTCTATGGCGCACGCTGGGATTTTAACCCGGGACCCTCGTATTGCTAGTCGAGAGCCTTACCCCTTGACCGCGGAGAAATAAAAGTGACAGATAATAAAATATAGGAGAGAATATTATGGCAGTCGAGGGCACCCGCCACTTTCCCAAACCGTTTTAACAACCAACTGGATTCCTCTGCCGAACTGCAATTTGTATTACATAAAATAAAATTTAAGTGATGAATGTATAAACAAAGCTAAAAAAGATGAGTATCTTCTCCCAGACTCTGTTCTTGTTCTCGAGGCCAGTGAAGTGACATAATAGATACGGAAAAACATATATTAGAAGAGAAAAAAAGGAAAAATCGTATTACGAAGATTTGATTTTTTTAAGAAAAAGACTGCAACAATAATGCCAATACCATGTTTATAAACACCCTTCTACTACGCATACACAACTAAAGTAACCAATAAGCAGAAGTAGTAGATAATTTTAATAGCAACGAAATACTTACAAAAAGTATGTAGTGGTCAAGTACCTTTAAATACAGAATAAAACAATTTAAATGCCGAAAATAAATCTATATAATACTAATAAATCTACACGAAACATGAAACAGAACAAGACACAGAAAATGAAAACGTAACGGTCGCAATTGGCAATCGAATTCTGGATCTCTGTCTCACAAGGATAACGCTTTTAACCGATCAACCATTGAGACCTGATTATATCCGTCATTTTTGTCGATATCATATCTTAATCTTAAAATTATTACCAACCCTCAACTAATTCCCTTTTTATGGCTGCTAACTTAGTATGATTAAAAAGTTAGCAGCCAAATTTATTTGTAACCTAGATAATGTCTCGGACACAACCAACAATAAATTGTTTGTTTGTATGGGACACCCATTGACTTTTATGTAAGTCTAGAAATTTATTTGGATTTATTAGTATTATCTTCTTCTTCAATAAATACATATTATATTTTGGTTGTAACCTTCAAAAGTTATTCCAATCAATTGAAAATTATAAAGACGTTCCCGTGGCAGCACAAGAACAACATCTTCTGTCAAGCCACATGCAGTCCCAATGATAGATGGTGAGCAGTGCGATGGAAAGGTGATCCTTGAAACCCTTCAAACTATCCTCGGCGGCACAGTGGCCAGAGGTAACCCTTGAAGGTGGGATAGTGGCGAAGAAGAAGAACCTTTCTGAAGAACCTTGGGGAATCAGTAATTCACACTTGGTCGAAATGGATTGAACAGAACAGGATAAGATGAAGATGATGATAATTACTAACCATGGGTAGTCCAGCCCCCTCGAGTGACCGCAGTGGTGTCCTGGATGGCAGCAGTAGTCCCAGGAGCCCACCTCCCCGCCCTCTAGCTCGCAGCTCCAGTAGCCGGCAATCTTGTTGGGGGCGCAGCGGGATCCCTTCCTGCAGGGCCAGCCCGACACCGTGAAGTAGGACCAAGTGTCCTGACCTAGGTCTTAGGGTAGAAAGAAGAGTCAGATTTAGAAGAAGTGAAGATGAAATTTACATTTTTGTTTGAGTCGTTAAATTAATTAAGTCAATAAAATCAAAAAAAATAAAATAAATAATTGTTTTAATGTTAACACAGTATCTTCATGCAGTGACCACCCTTGGGAGATGACTTTATATTGAAAATAATCTGTTAAAAACACGTAGGGATAATTTGAGCAGTTATTATCCTCACCTCCAGTTTCAAAATGTTTATTTCCATCATAGCCCGGTCCAGCTATCCCAGGAGGTCCACTTGGTCCCGGATGTCCAGGATACCCTGGGCCGCTAGGTCTATCGGGTCTCAAATGCCCTGGAGGTCCATAACCCGGTGGGTCCAAAGGTCTCGGATAGCCAGGTGGATCCAATGGCCTTGGATAGCCAGGTGGCTCATCAGGTCGCAGATGGATTGGAGGGATTTGTGGTCGGTAGTGACCTGGAGGTCCACTAGGTCCCAAGTGTCCTCCTGGAGGTAAAGGTCTGGAGCCAGGACCTTGATGGTATCCACCCGGTGGTCTTTCGGGGTACGAGTCAGGTCCGTAACTGAAATTTAAAAAAAAAAACGGAAACTGTAAAAAATTTCGATTGCGTAATCATTTTCTGTGTGCAGGCACTAGACGACTAGACACTATACAGTCAGTGGTGTAATATACAATTTCTTTATTGAATTTTGATAATTATTCATTTTTTAAAACAGGGTTTTCCAATAAAAGGTGATATTTTGAATGGCCCGCTATTTTGGTAGATGCTACTTTTGAAGTTGTCATTTTTTAAGATTTGGCAAGTAGAAACTACGCTATTAATAAAAATGGAACGATACACGCTTCAACAACGCATTGAAATTATTAAAATTTACTTGACTGAATCAAATGCAAATCATCTTGAGTGATGGGGCCCATTTCCACCTCGGTGGCTTCATCAAAAAGCAAAATTGTCGCATCTGGGGCTAAGTAAACCCAAGAGTTATTGTTAAAAAGCCTCTCTATTCTCAACGTGTGACTGTTTGGTGCGGTTTATGGTCCGGCAGAGTCATTGGACCTTACTTTTTTGAAAATGATGCTGGAGCAACAGTAACGGTGAATGGATTGCGCTATTGAGAGATGATTTATGATTTTTTATGGCCGGAATTGGATGATATTGATTTGAACAACGTTTACTTTCAACAAGACGGCGCTACGTGCCACACAAGCAACGAAACCATTGATCTTTTACGATTGAATATCAAAATAACACCTCTTATTGGAAAATCCTATACTTGGGTAAGAGTACTTGATCAAAATTAGAGATGCAATTAAAATTATTTAGCCGCCCTGCATAAAAAAGCCAACTATTACTGACCTTTAGTTTGTCATATCTTATGTCTTAACTAGACATATGACTTTAGGTATTTGAATGTTGAAGGATTAATATCGGGAAACAATATACATGTTATAATAGACTGTAGATGTAATCCATCGTCTTTCTTTTGATTGCAGAATTTAAATCATTTTCTGTAGTTATCGCTATATTACTTAAAGTTTTAAATTCTTCCTTATATTTTTAAAGTGAACTTTTAACATTTTTTCATAACACTTCTCCATCGATGTCATCTTGTCGACGGGATTAATATATTGCATTTTTTGGTGTAGTAAAGTCATTTGTATTAATTAAACTAGCTGAAGTCCATTTACCCAGAAATCTAATTTAGGCAGTAACCATTCCCCTGTTTTGAAGTTTAAGTGTGCAAAATTTCATCAGTCTTGGAATAAAATTGTAGATATGTATTACAATCGAACATAATCCGCCTAAATCCTCCTCTATATAAATATATAGATAGTTGGATAGATAAGATATAAAATTTATAGGCTATTCTATTTATGAGATATGGGCCCTCCATTGGAAAGTTTGGTGGCTTACAGAAAGGAAAGGAAGCTTCTTCAACATGTGCATCATAAGCCTACCTTGGCGGCAGACCAGCACCAAATCCCGGTGCGCCAACGGGTCCACAGTCAGGATCGAAGGTGTCGTAGGCGAAGAGCCAGTGGGTCCTGGCTGGAGTGTAGTCCAGACCTGGTTGTAAGTCCCGCAACTGAATGTCTGATAGCAGACAGTTGTCCTTGCTTGGAGGGAGGTCTGGGTCAGATCTGGTGTATGAAATAAAGGGTTTGAAAATTATTGTGGTTATTTAGGAAGATCTGTCTCTTTTTTAAGACTTGTAAAACAAACAAGGAATATCACTCTATCAAGATTAAAACAAAAAGAAGACCTTTCGCAGTTGAATCATTCATTAGTTCGGGTTTGCTCATATAACGGTGTTACATTTTAAAAGGACAATTAAAGGCCAAAACACTGTGGAAGGAGGAAAATGGTAATGGATTTCTGTTTGCGTCTGAAATATGTGTGATTTATTTAAAAAGATGATGAATGTACGTACATTTTTTTATAAATAACATTTTGCGAAAAATGGAAAGAATTATTTTGATGCTTAAAACAGTATTTACCACAGCTTTTATTTATTTATTTTTCACAACTTTCAGATCAGGCAATAAATTCTCTACTTAACAGGTATTTTTTTACACAGCCTTGATAATAGCGCAATTCCTCAGCGTTAGTAGAGATACCCCGAACTATTTCTGCTGTGCATGATGAAGAGATTTTAATAATATGCCGGCCTCTGTGTTTCCTCTCTCCTCCAGGACTATTTAAGATCCATGTTAACCCCCTTCTCACCTCAAAAAAACTCTCCAAACCAGCATCCTCAAAGATGAAATTGGCCCTAAATTATTTTCCTCAAGGCCTCTTGTGCGGACTTAATGTAAAAAAACGGATAGGTACCACTTTTTGTCTCCAAGAACATTCGGTGTCATTTTTTGCCAAAATCCAAACAGTAATGGAGATGTGTGGACTGGACGTACCATTTCATGATATTTCAAGAACTGAAATAATTTAGGCAAGAAATCGGAATTAGAAAACCATAAATGTAAAAATCTAATTAAAACACTAACGTGTAACTGAAGCTCATGCATCTAAAGTGGGCAGAAGGGTCACCACCCCCACCCCGACCTGCGCGCAGTTTGTCCGCACATAGCAGCTTGCACGCGTGCTCCGTGCCCAGGCGTGCTCCGGCGCGCACGGAGGACGGCAGAAGTTTTGCAGAGGTATCGTATTGAAGGTAGCACACTGGAAATAAATTATGTTAAGGAATATCAATGTCGTGGGACTTATTACGGCAATGTTGAAGATAAAGTATCAGGTTCGAGATAAAGGATGATGTTGAAGATAAAAGATGAGATTGAAGATAAAGGATGAGGTTGAGGAATAATGATGACGTTAAGGACAAAGGATGAGATTGTGGATAAAAGATGAATTTGAGGATTAAGGTTAACCTTAAACTTTAGGATAAAAATTAAAGATGAGGTTGAGGATGAGTTATGAGGTTAACGATAAATGAGTTAAAGGCTTAAACTAAGTTGACTACAAACTTAATACGTAATTTTACTGTGTTTTTTCATTGCCACCTCCCACCCACATATTTATCAGTTACCTTATAGTTGTATTTAAATAGAGTTCATTAGATATTATAATGTATGATAATTTTATTTGGTATTATTTAAACTAAAATACTCCATCGTATTTCTTTATGTACCTGGGTACCAGAAATAAAACATCTGCATTATTAGTAGAGCAGATTTGTATATGCATTAAAATGCCAAAATACCACGAAAAGTATCGAAATACCCAATAAAAGTGCTGGTTTTAGAAAAATCACAAAAAAAACATTATAATTTGTCCGTGGCCGCAAGCCGGTATGACGTGTTTAGCACTTTTTTTCACAAATGACTAAAACTGCACAAATGGCAAACTGCGAACGGTTCACATAAATATACAATGTTTGCCAAAAAGGTTGAAAATGAGTTACTTACTTATGAGCAGACATGCAACAAATGTGCGATTTTAAAATTCCTACTCCGACAGCAGGGCAACAGCATAAACAAAACATAAAACTTAGGTTATTTATCACCAGAATTCTGCAGCTCTTTCGTGCATAATAAATAATAGTATGTGGTTGTAAATGAGACAAACGGTGTACGTATGGGTGTTTCCCCAAAGGAAAAAATGTAATACCTCACACGTATTAACGAAATAAAACACCCTTATCGTTGCCATCGCCGTCCGTTGCCATAGAATTTATAAAAGCGCCGAATGCGTTTAATCCTATGTCTACCTAATCTAATCACTGTTGAAAATTATTTTTCTCACTCTCATCCGGCTTGCTCGAGTTCCCCCGGTGCGGGGGGCGATGCCGGGGGCTGTCCAGCCGGAAAGGGTCACCCTCGCAGCCGCGTCCGTAGGAGCCCCGCTCGTACAGGGCACAGGGGGGCGCAGGCACCAGTGCCGAGGGGGCGAGGGCCGAGGCGGGCGAGTCCGCCAGGAGGCAGTTCTCTAGGGGGGCGCCTATAACCGCGGATCCGTGTCTGAAAAGAGGTTGAGATTTTTGCCATATATATTTCTGGAACAGGAGCCGATTGCAGCTGCGCTTCTCTTCGGTAAAAAAAGGCCCATTTTTTATTTCTATTACCTGTTAATATTTAGTTACCTGTAGCTGAAAGCTCTGCAAGTGAAGGTGGTTAATCGGAGGCACTCCTCTTCGCACTCGGCGAGACTTCGGACCTCTAGAGCCGCCTTCGTGACCTCCGGGGTCAATCTTCTACCGGACCTCACGCGCCAGAAGCAATCTATAAAGATCACAAGAAAAAAATATAATTGTATATAAAGATTCCATGACTAAACAGAAAATAGAAATAAAGCAAGGCACCGATTTAGGACCACCATTATTTTTAATTTATTTGTTTGATGTACTTAAAGTAGTATTTCCAATGTAATTAATTGGATTGGCAGTTACAATTCCAAGTCAAAACAGAAAATTGAAGAGAAATCTAAACTGATTTATTTCTTATGATATTCTCTTTTGTCACTGTTCTGTTTATTTCGGTTGCCTAATTTATTACATTGACATGGGGGAATGCTGGGTATTGTCTTCAGTTCGTTGAGGTAGGTATATAGACTTCTAAACGGTATCCTATCCCTACCGATACATGATATCCTGGTTAATTTAGTTTTCTACGTTAAGCGTGATTTCCAGCGAGTCCACTAACATGGGCCTTTGGTACATTCTAGATGGAGAAAATAGAATAAAAAAGAACATAAAAATGCGATGTGGGCATGTTTCGTGATCCAAAAGTCTGGCCATTTGGACCTTAAATTTATAATTTTATGTTTCATTATCATTATGAAATTTATATGGGATGGCAATATACTATGCCCGACAAGTGTAAGAGAGATAGAGCACGAGCCAACTAGGCTAGAACCAAAATGTATTAAGGCGATGGAGATATTGGTATCAATTCAAATCTACATTCCATACAGTTGTGGAGAACTAACTTACAAACGTTGATGCCCCTGGGAAGACTTACTATTGCTTACTATGTTATATAGATTAAATTATATAAACATGTTTTTTTTGTTAAAATTAAAGCTATGGGTATTATAATGAAGAAAAATAGATAAACAAAAAGGAAATATTAAAGGATTGGTTCCGTGATATTTCATTAAAATGAAAATTCAAGCCAGGCTCTGTTGGAATGTCGATTTTAGCGCGGCTTGGAACATAACCCGTATATAGGTCGGAAGCCTAGATATTAGCAATGTGAAACGTGTTGTTTTTGATTTTATTAGAGGATTTTTTTTTAAATTTTCTATGTAAAACCAAATCACTGTCTACTTGAGTGGTACTTCTATGCCCTCACTGTCATCGGGATCGCGAGCTTCCAAATGTTTTATGTCAAATGTTTTAGGCGGGATTAATTTGTGAGTTGATTTTTTATAAAGTTCCACGCTGCAATCAGCGTAGTGCTGATTAAATTTTAAATTTATGAAATTTAATTTTTTGTTTACTGTCAATGCACCCACTATTCATGAAAACATGACGAAAAAACCACCGGAAACCTTGCCAGAACGATAAAAAATCCGTTTAATATCACCTTACCAGACTATTTGTCTATTTTTGATTGATTATGAATTAATAACATCAACATCCCAAGTCGCTCGATGAATATAATAGTCGATACTGATAAAATGATGCAACTGACGTATATTTTGGTGAGATGAAAGTATGAAATTAATCATGTAAACGTCATATTTGACATTTGTTACTGCTAGCGCCTCAGTGTCTAAAAAGGGAACTATTCTGCGGCTCACTAAACCGCGGTTTAACCTGCTTAAATCTTATCGAGGAATGTCACACATAGCAAGGATACGGACTGACTGATATACCAGACAATAGTAAATATCACGCATCCGAAACGCCACTACTACCGTCAGTAAAAATAATATGTCAAACTGGAATAATGAACTATGTTTACCATTTCTACAATAGGTACCATTGAATTAAATTTACGCCATCTTTAACTTGTCGCATTAACCAATAGTTCGTAGTACTTACTGACTAGGTAACAATGCTACAACATCTAACAACTTTCGTGTCATCCTCACCTATAATCTAGCTCCAAAATCACTGCAGCATAAAATCACTTGACAACAATGGACTAGTCTTTAAATTACCCTAATGGCAGGAAGGACCAAATGCAGGCAAAAAATAATGCAATTGTTAGAGATTTGATTGTAGCTTGCACTTGTATTTTAAGATGTTGCAATTTGTGTGTTATTTAAATATCGTTATTTCATGTTTGTCATAATATTACGATGGGATATGGAATTAGAGTGAAAAACATCATGGCTTAAAAACATATTTTTACATAGATCAACAAACGATGATTCGGAATATATACGTTTTATTATATACAATTAGATTTAGTAGTAATAAATCGTCATTTAAATGTGATTAAAATCGTAAGAGTCATAAACGCTCTGTGATTGGTTGGCGGGTTCTGACAGATTTTTCACCGTTACCTCACGGGTCGGTCGGCCGCTTGCGATTAGAATGCGGACAATTTTGTTGCGCTGCGTAGTCTCGCAAACGGGTAACTTACTACAGACTAAGGTATACTAACTATGGAAGAATTAATTTTTTTGGTAATCTTGTTGAAAATTTAAATGGGGATTTGTTGATTTCGTACCAACCATCAAGGTCGCGGGTTAAAATCTCGGCTTGCGCAAGTAAATTTAATATTATTAATTAGTGTTATTTTACAATTTATTCATTTAAAATAATATAAAGTATACTTGAGGCACGTTCCGGAGTGTTAGATACTCTCAGTATCGCCCTGGTGTACGACCACCATTCAGAATTGAAACGTTGTTGAAATGGCTTTAGGCGTGTTTGGTGACCAGATCTGAATATCCGGGTATTCCCCACCTTCCTCTTCCCCATCTCCTTCCCATCCCCATTAACTAAAGCCTCAGATGATTCCCCAATTGGGGATTCCATAGTCCCACTGGCTCTAGACGGTTGGGAGCAGTTGGAACGCTTGTGTGGTATTCAGATAAATAATTGTTTTTAAAACCCGAGCAGGATAAACCTTAACTACTGTTAGCGACAAAACCGAGATACGTATGACGTCATGCGTACCCCGTCAGACTTCGATTGTTTTGGCGGGCTTTGAAAAATGCAAACTGTGGAAATTATTTACGTACGAAAGTATTGAAGTTATTTAAGTACGAAATCCACTAAAAATTGACTGGAAATCCTAATTCCTTATAAATAATTTAAATTGATGCGGTCTTATAATAAACATTACTTTATTTATTGTTAGAGATATCTATATTAGAGAAATCTTGTCCTGCGATTGTAGCTTGGAAAATAAATATTTTAAAATACACCACGGAGAGTATTATTTAAAACCACGCATAAGGTCTTAAAGTTTGAAAAAAATAATCCTATTTGAAACTTATTTAGCACAAGAACTTTACTTTAAATTTTACCTATAACAAATTTGTAATTTCATCGAGTTTTATTTTCTTCGTCTATGATTTTCACTGTATAATTTTATCAAATGTAAATTTAGCATGTTTAATTTCTGCGCAATCTGATCTATTTGAGGCTTTTTTTGTTGTTTGTTTTTGGGGTGTTATGCCGTGTTGCGCTAACTCCTTCTTTAGCCGACGTTTCGGACAGCGTTGCAGTGTCAAAGTATGGTGGCGCTACGTCGATGATGTCTTCGCCATTTGGCCTCATGGAACGGAGAAACTTAACGAATTCCTGGACCATCTTAATTCTCTCCACAGCAAAATTAAGTTCACAATGGAGCTGGAAAACCAAGATAAAATCCTGCCTTTTCTAGATGTGGAGGTGATGCGAAAACACGATGGTAGCCTAGGACATACCGTATATAGGAAACCAACTCATACGAATCGATACTTACACGCTGATTCACATCACCACCCATCGCAGAAGAGAGGACTTATCCATACGTTGGTGACCCGAGCGACCAGAATATGTGAAGAAACAAAACTTGGAGCAGAACTTATAAAACTGACCGATGCACTGGAGCGCAACGGTTACCCGGCAAGTCAGACAAGGCAAATTTTAAGAGCCAAATCTACAACAAACGAAGACAGAGTTGAACAAGACTCAAAAGGCTGTGCTTTCCTGCCTTTCGTTCACAATGTGACAGACAGAATTGCCAGGCTGTTGAGAAAAGAAAACATCAAAACTGTCTTCGGAACCACCACCAAAATCCAAGACCTACTGAGGTCTGCAAAGACTAAGTTTCCTCTGGAAGCAGATGGAGTGTACAAACTCAGCTGCTCTGGTTGTGACAAGGTTTATATAGGCCAGACAGAGCGGACGATTTCCAAAAGGATAGCAGAACATTTTCGTGCTTGTAAACTTGGCCACCCTGATAAATCGGCAATCGCCGAACACTTAATTGAAACCGGCCATTACTTTGGATTTGCTCCCGAGGTCCTGGGAAGACCCAAAACTTATAGATCACGCCTGATTATGGAGGCAATTGAAATCTACAAAAATCCATTTAATATCAATAGAGACGACGGAGCTAAGCTCAACAGCTCTTGGTATCCGGTAATTGACGGCTACACCAAAGCTAAACGCAAATAACACATCTAAGTATACTCCAATACCATATAATAACACAATATAAAACCATTGCATTTATACCTTGATACTGGGTACATCTACTCTAATCGCTGTCAATCGGTTTTCTAATTCTAGAATTCGCCACA
The DNA here is from genome assembly GCA_026573805.1 of Hesperophylax magnus. Taxonomy (NCBI): domain Eukaryota; kingdom Metazoa; phylum Arthropoda; class Insecta; order Trichoptera; family Limnephilidae; genus Hesperophylax; species Hesperophylax magnus. The sequence continues at coordinate 101,280 of JAIUSX010000184.1, read as the reverse complement.
AGATGGCGCCACTTCCGTTGGCATTTCGCACTTGGACGGGACCCAGGCTAACATAAATACTGAGCTTTCAGAATTCGCCACAAGATGTCGCCACTTCCGTTGGCATTTCGCACTTGGATGGGCCCAGGCCACAAATAAATAAGCACAAACTCGACAACCAAAATTCACACATCTTCGGATCTACCGGATCTGCCCTGATGATGGACACTGCAACGCTGTCCGAAACGTCGGCTAAAGAAGGAGTTAGCGCAACACGGCATAACACCCCAAAAACAAACAACAAAAATGCTTTTGGCCGTGAGAATCTAAAAACTTACCTATTTGAGGCTTTTTTTTTTTTTTTTACTTTATTTTTATTTTTTTTATTTTATTTTATTTTTTATATATTCAATAATATTGTTATTGAGTTTATGAAAACAGTTTATTTTTAAACAAGTTCTGCTTGAAAAATAAACTGTTTTTATAAACCCAATAACAATATTATTGAATATATAAAAAATAAAAATTAAAATGGAGTTCTACAAATTAAACTTAATAACAATAAATATTTGAGGCTTCTTTGTGGTATCCCCATTCCAAAAATATCTAATAAATACGGCCAACAAACATTCGCTTATCTTTTACCTTATATATTTGAAATGATGACAATGCATGTAAAAAGCTAATCAACTTGAAAGACTGAACTTTAAAAGAAACAATTTTTTAATGGACCAACATTTTTTAAATTGATATTGTTTACTAATGCATTAAGTACCCATTTATTATACGCGTAAAGTTGTATAAATATGTCTATCAGTGTGTGTATGCTTATGGTGTATATTGACTGTGTTATACATATTTTATCCCTTTGTTTGTGTTATTCTTCCTTATCTACTTTATACATTGTGGATTCTATTTTTATGTGTGTTTTATTTCTCTAATTAATATTGTGAAATTGACCTGCTGACAAACTGCTTAAGCAGTTTAGCGGGTGCTTAACTGTAATAGAGAATAAAAAAATTAAATTCACCAATATTTTAGCTATGTTATACGTTAAACGAAAAAAATGTAAAATTTACGTAAAAAACTGTTTTTTATGGGTGACAGGACTCTTCAAAGCTATTTCTTAATGATCTTTTTTTATCAAAGTCTTCTTAAAATACTCATTGCATTACGTTTTCAATGTTTTTTTTTATAATACTACTAATACCAAAAATGATTAATCTCAGGTGACTTGGAGAGTCCTGTCAGAGTAAATTCACAAATATGTCAGCTATATAATAGTTTATTCGTTAAACTCCGGCTAAGCTAACGTATAAGTAAAATAAATCAAGACTTTTTTATGACGAATTCGTTAGCAGTGCATTTCCCTTCTATGTTACACAATTTAATTTCCTCAGAGGTGCCTGTGAATGCTTTTTCATTTTTATTGTTTGTTAACAAGGTAACATATTTCATTGCACGTGAGCAGTACGGCGCATTGTCAGTTTGGAATGATAAGAACTATATAGATATGTTCACATATTTACGCATGTACGACTGTGCAAGACGCGTTTTATTATTTTCATTTAACATGGTTTCCATTTGAACGATTGTAATTAATAAATCTAGTTATGATTGCGAATAGGATTACAAAATATCAGACACAGATACATGAGTAAATCGGTGCCCGCTTTGGGATTCTAACTCGATCGATTCGACCGAAATCCATCCCTAATAATTTATTTATTGAAAGAAACAAACAGCAATTTTATACAGGATGAGTTATACAAGAGGTTAAATATGAGGTAAGCCAAAATAGTTTCTTATGCTAATGTTGGTTAATATGATATAATACAAAATTGTAATTGGTTATAACCATTAACTGAAAATGAAACTAACAAAAAAAGAAAAAAAATCATATAAATATATTAGAAGAAAGAAGGAATAGGAAAGGGTAAGAGGCAGAGGAAGATGGGATGGGGACAGGAGATGCTCATGTTGTACCTTTTCTATAACTGTGCATTAATTTAATTAACATTTGTGGTCGTACGTAATAATGCATCCATTCCTTCAAAAATGTTGGTATTCGTGGTCAGGGTGTGTCGCAATGGATTAAACATTTTAAATACGAGCAGTTGTGTGTTTAGGTACAGTTATTTAGTGGTAATCTGACGTCTAGGGCAATTTATTTAAATGTTTTTGTAATCACGCAAGTTTCTGCTTTCATAATTTTCTAAAAATTACAACCCGGTTCGCCCGAAATCGAACAATTTTTTCTCCAAATTTTTTTTTTTGTTGTTGAAACAGTATGAAGTAATTTGGGGATGGAATTGGCTTTGTTAGATGAAAACAATTTTAATTTTTTGATGTGATTACCGCACCAGAGTCCAAACTGCTCCCAACCGTCTGGAGCCAGTGAGACCATGCCACACTCAGGGGGAGAATGCTGTGAGGCTGAAGGTAGTGAGGAATGGAAGGAGATGGGGAGGAGGAAGGTGGGAAGAATACCTGGCTCACCAAACACCAAACGTCTAAAGCCATTTCAAGCAACGTTTCAATTCCGAATAGTGGTCTTACACCAGGGCAATACTGAGAGTATTTTCCGCTCTGGAACGTTCCACAAGTATATTGTATATTATTTTTAATTTATAAATTGTAAAACATCACAATTTAAAAAAAAATTATCTGCGCACGCAGGGATTTGAATCCCCATCTTTTGAAAAAACTGGTCAAACTTACCCCTCGACCAGTTTTTTCAACCTTTGAAAAAATAACAGGAAAATCTTTGCAAGTCTGCTCCTAGTTCTTAAAGTTTCTAAGTTCCTAAAGCTCACTGTTCAAGGGTTTTTTCTACAACAAGAAAATATTGCTCGAATAGTTACATTTTTTGACGAACTCCGGGACAGAGGCCTCCGTCATTAAACTACCTAATATGTTTGTTGGTATGCACAGAGTGATATCATAATTATTGGGCAGCTAACCGCAATTAATTTGGTGTTGAGCTAAAACAAACCAATGCTATTAATGTACCATTCACTAAATCGAAACTGAAAAGTAACTCACCACTCTCCAAGTTTTCATCATACCCCGGTCTAGCACTGGGTCCGTGGGACTCGAGACCTCTGCAATACTGACGGTCAGGGTTCATGGCGTACACGTCAGAGTCCCTGTCTGGTTGCACATCATTGTAGAGGTCTAGGGAACGGTATAGACGATCGGTCAGGAAACAGTTGTCGGAGGGACCGCGGGTGTACCTAGGATTTATTAAAAACAGCATTAGTTGTTGAAAAAAAATGGATGGGATGTAACCACGAGGTTAACCAAATATTTAAAGATCGGTCAATGTATGATGAGTTGTAATTATTTTTTTGCATTAGCTCGACTCAGGAAAATTATTTCCCTCGTGGCCTATGTCATATTTGGTAATGGAAGTGCTTCTTGGATAGCTGCCATGCTACTCGATAACTCCAACCCATGAGCGACCTCCCATTTCTTCTTCTGCTTTCAGCTTTATCAGTAACCACGAGTTTCTCCAGGTTGGAGTCTTCAATTTGGCCCAATTGAAAATTGCCGAAGTCAGACCATTGATAGCCTATTGTGGATGCGCAGCTCTTCCAGAACAGATAAGTGCCCCTGATTGTTCACGTAATTCTAAGCATTTTTCTCCAGCTCCACAATTAGATTAGAACACAATTCTTTTCGCTGGATCTTAGATTATTGTCCAAGTTGCCACACTGAATGTAATATGACATTCCATTAAATATTCAAGAAACCACAAAGATATGTCGAAATATCTGATTGGCTTGATGCTCGAAATTAGGAAACGAAATATTACCTGAAGCTGTACGATTTGCAGTCTATATGTGCATCACTGAAGCAAATCCTCTCACACTCATTGACATCACGAACCTGCAGAGCCTTCCTAACTATGCCGTGGCTAAACCGAAAGCCGGAACCTGATCGGGAAGAGCATTCTGAAATCAAAAAGACAACCATCAGCACTTGGGTCATAGCTTCCAATTGAAAAATCTACATAACGGTGTTATAGGGATTGTGACTTACCGACGTGTTTATTGTATCCATGATATTCCTGATCATCTCCATAATCTGGTCTGTCTCTATCTATGTTAGGTCCATATCCTTCATTTGGAGTTAATCCATGAAGTTGGTGTCCATGGCTTCCATAACCAAAGCCACCTCCATAGCTGTGGTGCGCTGATCCTTCCCATTTATCGTGATGCTGATGATGTTGACTAGTGTGTCCCAAGCTGTTGTAATTGAAATCGTGTTCGTGATTTCTGTGGTCATCGTATCCATGATCGTAATGCGTCACGCCTCTGGAAGGATAATGGCTTGCATTTGGAGGGTAATGTGGTTTATTATTATAAGCGTCGTTCAGACCCCAATAGTTGTAACTTGATCCATATTCTTTATTATGTTTTTCGATTTCGTAATGGTGGTCTGCTCCATATCCGTAAGATCCACCATACTGTCCCCATGCCTTTCTATCATTGCCGCCTCCTCCTGATGCAATGTCGTACGGTACAAAGTGCCTGTTCCACCGCTTGTCCCCCCCGTAACCCCCTCGGTCGTTCTCGTACCCTGATCCTCCTTGATGATGCTGCCATCCTTTTTGGTTCCATTGGTGATTGCTGTTGTATCTTTCATCTCCTGAACTTGCGTAGTAGTGTCCTACATCATTGGTTGGTCTGTCGTTATATCCTGGATATCGTCCATCATTGCCAGGTCCACCGATGCCTGGTAAAGGTCTTGGATAAATCGGTTGAGCTCCGCACCCGCTGCATTCCCACCTTCTGTGATTGCTTTGATGTCCACTGCTACTTTCACTTCCATAATATCCTTCCTGATGGAAACCTCCTCCAGGAGGTCTCCATGGAGGTCTCTGGTGGCCAGGATATTTTTGAAAGCTGGGCCAGAGACTGCAGTCAGGAGCAGAGTTTCTGTCGAGTTCATAGAAGTCGTAATCCCTGTCTTCTACGAAGTCTTTTCTGACATCAAGATGAGAAACAGGTGTGGCTGTCATTTCACATACTCCTTTTCCTCTGTTTGATGGATCCAATCTAGAAACAGTATTTAATGATATTAATTGGAGATTAGATAAGATTTAAAGTGGATGATGCAACACAGAAAGACACACAAAAAGATCTAGAATGAGTCAAAACTGTGTCGAAAAGGAATCAATATTTTTACAGCTCCACAACTCCAAACAAGATTTGCTTAAATATGTCCAAATAGAGAAAATTATCAAAAACTATAAATCCTGGCAATTTTACCCATTCAACACAATAACATTTTCCGACTAACGACGATTCAATAGAATCAAAATGGAATAATTTGTAATAATCTCGATAACGTCAACTAAATGCCCTAATAAAGGCAAAACATGAAACAATGATATGACCCTGGTAGATGGTATATTGAAAGTTCCTACTGTTATGTGTTGAGCTCAGAGACGGGCAACTTTTTCTCTTTTCGACTGGAGAATAATGAATCTTGCTATTCAGACTAAACAGGACATGTTTTTTTTTTCAAAATTACTACTAATTATTAAAATACATTTCTGGTTAAAATCCATCCGTCTAACTTCTGTCGAATTTTAACACTCTATTTTACAGTCTTATTTTTATCATTCAAATTGGTACAAATTTATTTTGTTTCACAATTAATAGTGAATGTGTTACGAACAGAAAATAGTTGCGTTTATCTAGGGATTCCAAACAAAAATAGAATTAAGACATCACACTGCTAACATTTTTTGAAAAATTTAAAGTGGATCAAATAATGTTGCTGTTAGGCTCTGTAAGTATTTTAGTATTTAATTTTTTTCCACATTTAATATTCACTTAAATGACATGAACTAAAATAAAAGTCGACTTAGGTAATAATTTTAAAATTAAAAAAAAAATATATCAAAAAATTTATCACACCAGTTAGACGAATAACCCAATTTTCAACTCCTCCATATTTTTAACATTATTTCATCCGATAAATCTTTTCTTATATGCTCGTATATTACTACGAACTTCCTTGATTTAAAAAACGAACTGGAAAGTCATTAAAAATTAAATTCCCTTTTGACGATAGATTTTTTTTTAATTCTAGATCTAAAGGTTGACGACCAACTCGCGTAGTGTGTGGATACATTGCACAAGCGTGTAACAATCATAATAGTAGTGAATAATGGCAGCTAATTGTAGAAGGGGTAACTGTTGGCGATGGAACTAAGCCACGGACGCGCAGGACGGAAGAAGTGAAGTTTGATAAGCATCTCCGTGTCTATTGTCTCTGTATACCCGCGCGGAGTGCCCTCAATAGATGCTGGTATCTCTGCGATTGTTATTGTTGTGTATTATTAGCGTTTTTGAATCAATTTTTAAGTAACGTAAGATATCGATTTGAGAGGCTGGGGTCTATTTACCTACTCTACCAAGAGCTAAGTGAGAAGTGGATTTTTGGTATTTTATTTTTTATGAGAATACCCCACAAGGGTCCTAATTGCTCCCGGCCATCTGAAACCAATGAGACTATGACATCACCAATTGGGTATGTTTTGATGCTGAAGGCAGTAGGGAGGGGAAGGAAATGGGGAAGAGAAAAGTAAGGAAGTGCCTGGTTGCTCAGATTTGGTCACTAAATACGGCTATAGCCATTTCAAGCAACGAGTCAGTCCTGAATGTTACACATGGGCTTTACTATATATAATCTTACATTAAATATCGTTTTTATTTAATTATTTTTCAATGAAAATAAATTAAATAAATAATTTCAATTCAATTCAATTCAATAATTATATAATTCAATAATTATAATTAATCTTACTATTAATTATAATAAGAATTAAAAGATTAATATTTACAGTGTGTATATCAACTATACCAGTGATAATAGAGCTTGCCTTTTAAAGGAAGCTTCATTGATGGCAAACATGTCGATATCCGAATTGATTCTGTTCAACAGCAAGATTGCTCTATTAAAGTCTACTTGCGCACGCTGGGATTTGAACCTGTGACCTCCGGATTGCTAGTTGAGAGCCTTACCCCTCGAGTACGAAGACCGTCATTTGCACCTTGGGCTAGTTATAGGAAACTGTTGTTAGAGTGGTAGATATTGCCCTGGTGAAAGACCAACATTCAGAATCGAAACGTAGCTTGAAATGGTTCAGGCTTTTATAGCAGATCAGATTAGCCAGATACTTCCAAATATTCCTCTTCCTTATCTCCTTTCCTTCCTCACTCCCTTGCAGCATACACCTAAATGAGGATGCCATTGGCCTCCTGGGGGCAAAATTGATATGCCTAATTTTCGATTTCAATCAATCTCTCAGGTGTTGAAAACTAATATTCCCTAGTTATGTATAAACACAAATCACTTCTGGTAATAAATTATTCAATTTTAAGCTTTTTCTAAAAAATAATGGCGTTTTTTTATCGTAAACGTGGAAGAAATAATATCAATTTGTAAAACAAACAATGGACGAAAGGTATTTTCATTACGAATTAACTTGTGCGATCATAAAGATAGCCATCTTCGACATTGAAATTCTAAGTGTTTTTGTTAAGCCTGTTGCTATTAAATAGTAAAAAAGTATTTAAACGAAGTTCCCTGATTTGAGATTTGTGCTTGAACACGTTGATGTTCGTGGTACAATCAACTTGCATGAGCTCATACACGGATACTGGTACAGTCAGTAGATTAGTGAAAAAAACTATACTATTTGCAACTAGGATCTCGCGAACGAGTGTCCAAACTTGTGAGTGTCTATTTGGCACAACAAAATATTCATTTTTTTAAAATAAGATATGAAAATAATCCATCTAAATAAAATTGGTATACAGGGTATTAAGAATATACTTGACTTACTTTCACAAGTGATTTCTGACATTATTTGAAGTAAAAAATGTAAGCGACATTTTGGTCTCCGGTGACATTTTCGATGTGTTTTTTTTTTAACTCCAAATAATGTCAAAAATCACTGGTTAAAGTATTGGTATTAAGTCAAGTGCGTCCATTAAAACCCTGTAAAGTTCGCCGTCCCCCATTACATAATTTGAATTGATGGGCTTGAAGACCCTTATGTAAAATTATTAAGTCTAGTATTAAATCAAAGACCTATTTTGTAAAATTAATAAAAACTGTCCAAAGAAGCGAAGCTAGCAGTCCACAATGAAGTGCTAGTACCTACCCTGATGTATAACAGTGAGGCATGGAACTGGCAGAGGAAGGATGAAAGTAAACTGAATGCTGTAGACATGAGATCCCTGAGAACCATGTGGTAAAACCACGCATGGTCTTGTGAGAAAAATGGAGATCCACAAAGAATGACAGGCGTAATGAGTAAAATTAAGAAAGGGATACAGAAGAATGGAGTGTAAGGAGAATATATGACGCAAATGTGAATGGTAAAAGAAGTCAAAGACGCCCGAGGAAGACATGGTAGTTCAAGTGAATCAATATTACTGGTGTCGGCCTATGTTAAAACTCAGAATAATAGAAGAGGATGTAAGAATGTGAATGGTTCAATGAGTGTGTGTTGAGACATAGTTCTTTGGCGGACCTTCCTTTCTGCCTACCCCTGCGGGGAAACGGCGTGATGGTTAATTAGTTAGCGAGTTAGAATTTTAATCCATTTGAATTTAAAACATGTACTTCATGTTCGAGTACCCATATGGATAGAAAAATGGGTTAAGGTAAGACATTTTCGATTTTTTTGGTAAATTCAGGCCAGAAAAATACGAATAGTTCAAAATACCAAAAAAATAAATCTTGATTCTTAGCTTACCGGGATTATAACCCGATGTCTATGGGTTGACAACAATGGATCTAGCGACTTAATGGTGGTTGAGAATTTTATGTTTCAAATAAAGTAGAACAGAATCTATACTTTCATGCTAGCATTTTAAAAACTGCTAATTATCAAATGAAATTCTCAGGAAATCCAAAATCCATACTGCATTTCTCAAAGAATACAAATGATTTACAATCATTCTTCCAACTTCTTTAAGCTATAAGCATTCACCTTCTAAAAAAGAAGGACATACAAAAAAACCGAAAGTTTTTCTCTACCTTATTCACTGCCTTTACCGACACTTTTGATTTCATCTCAGAAGTTAGATCATTGTTGCTAGCCCTAGCATTGTACTTTTCCCAACAATAGGAACCTCGACTTATTGGATGTATGGTTTACAAGTATTCGTGTTTTATTACCTGTTAAAACAACAATCTTAGCTGGTTCTTCGACGAGCAACTATTGTTTACAACAAATATGATTCCGCAAGAGGCCGCCATTGTATGCTAATAATTGCTGAAGATTTGCATTGTCTCATTCTTATAACGCTGTACTTCGCACATTTTTATCTCAGGACCTTAGAATAAGGCAGAATGGTCGAAAATCTAAGGTTATAGAGATAAAACAGAGAACTGATGATTGTGATAAGCACAATATCAATGGACCTAATTGACGTCCTTGTGGCACGCCATTATTCGAACTTTACGAGGGTTCTGACCATAAGGAAATTCGATATCTGCAATCAAAAAGACCATTTGAAATAAAAAAAGTTATGTAAACACTTACTTATTGTTAAATTAGCAATATGATGTCCTTTAGTGATTTTTTTTTTATTTAAAGACAAATGTGTCCATAATTTTATTTTAAAACCTGTGAAACACATTCAAAAGTAGATGATACTACTAAATCAAAACGAACCACGAAACATAACAAAACAATGAAAATTAAAAGACAACGGTGGCAACTGGGAATCAAACCCAGGACTTCTGTCTTACCGATTGGTTTCAGGCGTTCTTTCAGTAAGACAAAGATCTCGGTTTCGATTTACAGTTGCGACTGTTACCTTTTTGTCTGCCCTTTTTTGTTTCATGTTCCGTTTAGATTTATTAGTACTACTAATTCTTCAATGATAAATACATAAACGTGCATCTCAATTCCAAAATTTTTAATATTTTTCCTTCAAGCCTGTGACAGACCACGCGATAAGCGCGCTTTACTCTCGTGGCCCATTTCCATTGGGATTAGCGATATGCTGAAATATACCAAGCCATGATGCGTATAGCGTGATCGGTCACCTCCATCAAGATTTATGTGGTCAGGAGAAATTTATTTCTCACCCCGAAACATTACTCATACATGAGGGTATTTTTAAGAAAATGAAGGAGAGCTAGTTCTGGTAAGGAAAAAGAGATGAGAGGTGGCTAGGAATCTAGGAATCAGTGTGTTCAGGAGTGACGAACGTATGAATTTATCCCTGCCGCTAGTCTCTCTTGACCTACAAGAGAGACCAGTTGGAGAAGTCAAAGGTCTCCCCAAACCAGCATCTCCCGATCTGGAACGCAACGCAACTGGTGGGCAGCCACACCCTGAAAACATTCCACTGGATGTAACCGGGCAACCCTGCTTAATTACCAAACGTAGCGAACCACTTGGGGTGACCTATGGCAGAGGTGTAATCGGTACCCAAACCTGCCTCACAAAGTAATAATAGTGAATAAAATAAGTTACCTATAGTTGAATGTTTCACAGTCGAATCTTCGCTCTTCTGCGCAGCTTCTCTGGCAGTCCTCCAGCCTCTCGCAGGGGACTATTCCCAGGATCATTCTGTCCTGGACCCGCTTTCCAGCCAGGACTCTTCTGTAGCATGCTACAAAAAAGGAATACAAAATAAGTAAGCATACTGAAATATTCAGGATATCCAGAGATGAATAACTATCATCTTGGTCAACATATTAATTATAGATCATGGTATGTAGTAATAATAATAAAACATTTATTCGTCAAAAGACTATTAATTCTTTACATGTTTTTACAACGTATTTGGTTAAATAAATGGGTTACTGCTCATATGTATATTCCGGACCCGAAATACAGTTGTTTTTTAAATGTGCCTTCAAATAAATTTAAATTCAAATTAAATAACAAAATCACTGACAGAAGCAGGTATCCCTTTCTTCGGGTATATATTTGATCAATTTTGATGTTGTGCGACTGACAGTGCAGTTATTAAATATGAGTTTCAGAGCTTTATGAAACTTTTGAAGATGTAAATACTTTTTACAGTATGATATGCCGATAAAGGTTACGCCAGACAGCTATTAAAAGCTTCGTCCTGACACTTCACACAACGCACGTGAGTCTTTCGATATAAAGAAATCGGTTGTATTCTGGTCTTCCCATCAATTTTCTAGTTTTGATAAAGCTATTGATCGATCACGCAATGTTTGGACGAAGTATTGGCACAATACTAGCCAATCCAAAGGTCTTTCTATACCTTGATGCAAAGAGCGATCTCATGTTCCTTGTCCACAATCCAAAATCGTAGTTCCGTCAATTTTTTTCCAAAAAAGTTTTCTCTTAAATTATTCGAATGTGAATTGGAAATTAGTCATTCTTCCGTTCCTTCTTATACTTTTAACATTTACGTACTTTGTACTGTAGGTGCTACATATATGTGGTCTAGAAGTGGAAATTTTGTATCACACATTTTTTGGTTGTCCCTCTCTAAACATTTTTATTTTTCTGTTTTATTTATTCTGGCTTAAAATTGCTTTCCGTTCATCGAACATCCCATCTCTTCTAAACCTGAACTCTATTCTATTTTTGCTTATTGAAATACTAGCCGACGTGTACCCAGCGTTGCTGGGGTTATCCTTAGTATATAAACATGTATCATCCTAAACTTTTCTGTAGATCTTTTTAAGATAAACAATTCCGTAGTACTTAATTTTGATGCACCTCTACAGGTTTAGCAAGCGTTAGCAATGTAGTGCCCGAAACATATTTTTAAGACTTGATTATAAAACATCTACTTTTGTAAATATAATATCCATGTATCATATATGCAAAAGTTTCGGAAAAAATGTTCTAAATGATTGAACAAACTCTATCAAAATCCATTGCGTAATTTAGAAGAACTAAGCGCACGAACTTGAATAAGTCTTTCACAGAACCCGAAAATGAACGTTGAAATTTGATGAATTGTTAAAATTCTCCGAAACAACCCGTCCTTAGTGATTAACTTTTATGATTTGAGCTTTCGCTATTTTAAGATTAAATCCAAATGGAATTTTTTAGGTCAAATTTGAAAAAAATCGGTCGCTAGGGGGTTAATATTAGAATATCTTTTAAAATGCGACCTGGCTGAAAAAATGTGAGATTTTTCACCAGTTTCCCGCTTGTACCAAAAGTTTCTGGACATCGTGTACATTATAAATTTCTCTTCCCTTTCTCAATTCATTCAAGCGATGTCCAAGAAAAAATAACAAACGATAAGAGAATATAAGTATAAGATATAATTAATTTACTATTTGTAAACAATGATGATAGAAAAAAACTAAAATAAAATTAATAAATAAATAAATTTAAATGCCAGAGGTAAAGCAAAAACTTTGGAAACAAGATTTTTTTCGGGGCATGTTATTTGTTGAAACCAGTAGGTACAACAAACTTGCATACATTACGTCATTTAAACTTGTAATTGAATTTAAAAATTAAATTGTATTTGGGGCATTTTTCAAGGATTTTCCATTATTTTGTCCACTTCAACAAAATATGCATAAAAATCTGGTTTACATGACAAAAGGTTGAAATTCAACGTTTTTTTAGAGGAATAGAAAAATGCTAATATTGAGGTCGTGGGATTACGTAATAGGTGTAATAATTTATGTACATAGTACCGAGGTACTTGCCAGTGCCCGAGAAGAATTAGATGTGCAAAAGCATCTGTTATAATATATCTATTCAATGCCATAAAACTTGACAGCTGATGCACTATAATTATTGTACAGTTAAGAAATTATATTAATTAAATAATTTCAAGTATAAACCAACCAAAACTAGTTTTTTATTAATTTTTAAAATCAGTCTTAACTACTCCCAACCATCTGGAGCCAGTGATAGTATGGTATCCCCAATTAGAGTATATTGTGAGGCTGATTTTAGTTGGGAGGGGAAGGAGATGGGGAAAAAGGAAGTGGTGGATTACCTGGCTATTCTGATCTAGTCACGAAACACGACCAAAGCCATTTGAAGCAACGTTTCAATTTTGAATGGTGGTCTTACACCAAAGCTATACTGAGAGTATCTTCCATTCTTGAACGTGCTGTAAATATACTATATAATAATTTTAAGGCGATGCCATACGTAGTAATGCAAAATCATGTGCTTTTGGTTTGAAAATTTGGTCGCCTAGAAATGTTTCAGATGCTTTAATTAAATACTGCGAGTAGAATACATCTTGGCCTTTGAAATAATTGAGTATTTTTTAAATAAGTCTTTTTATGAGCGCAGAAAAAATAATGTACAGGCCTATGAAAACTGCTTTAAAGTTAAAAATCTCCTACTTACGAACCCATTTTCGGTTATGATTTTATTGTATAATGTCTAAAATTAAGTTATTTATAAAATGATCGAAAAAAAATTAAATATTTATGCCTAAACATCCACAAAATAAAATAAAAGGCACTTTTTGTCCATGTTTTTTTCTTGCATAAATCAAAACAGGCGGATAGTGTTAAGCGGGAATTTAAACCTTATCGCCATCTACGTAAGAGTTGTTATTGATAGCGGCTCAATTTAAAATATTACACGACGTAGTGCATCGCCTTAAATGAGTAATTTGTGAAATAAATAAAATTAATCAAATAAAATTTACTTGCGAACGCCGGGATTTGAACCCGCGACCTCTAGATTGCTAGTCGAGAGCCTTAACCCTCGACCACGGAGGCCGTCAATCTAATATTTTGATGATCGTATACAATTGTTGTCCCTTTCTCACTAGCGACAATACAGAGGCGAAAGCAAGACGAAAGAGTTATCGTAATTTATTTTTGCCAACGAGGCAACAAAGACAATATAGTGTTTTTTAGTGACGTTTCGCAAGGAAATTACAGTCGGAAGTCATATATGAAATATGCACCAATACACACGTTCTCAAGTGTGTGTATTTAGGTCAAATCTAATATAGCGACCTATGCGTAATTTCTCGATGTAATAATCTAATTTTGAAAACTCAACGATGAATTTTGAGTTTCGTCCCGGCTTCGTGCCGGGTCTCAGTTCAAAACATGCTCCACAACACATCCACACAAAAAAGAAGGATATTATTATTAAATTAAGTTGTAATATAAAATTATAAACCCGTGAAAAACGGATTTTTTAACTCTATAACATCTATTTTTATTAATGGATGAATTTATTTTTGTTTGGTTTGGTTGAGAGAATTGATCCTTCCTCCCGGGGGACTGGAGTTACTTCACTAACAACTATTGGTTACGACCGACATTTATTTCCTTTATTAACTGCGGTAATGGTTGCCAAGTTCAGAGTAATTTGCATATGTCCGCGTGTGTATCGGTGATTGCCACCAAAATTTTACAGAATGCATTGCCATAGATATTGAGTCTATTTGCCGAGTTTCAGCTCTATCGGATGTCGGAAACTGAGTCAATTTCCACTCTTAAGATTTATATTCATTCATTTACAACAACAGAAGTTAAATTCTGATAGCTGTTTTTAAAGTGATTAGTTTGCTAAATGTAACACAGAACTATTGCGTGTTGACGAAGAAATTTCAAATATTTCGGCAAGTCACATTCATGTTATTATATTATTATGCATCAGGCAGTTTGTTCTCAGTACGATTTACTTCCGTGACTATGTGGGCCACATTATGTTGTAATGCTATTCGTGTGGTCAGTAATTACAATGTTTACCACATTTTGTCGATTAATAAAATTTTACGAAGTTGCTTGTTAGATCTTACGCGTTTGCTTCACATAGATGTTGTGGAATTTCTTCAATTGGCTGGATGATGGTGATGCACCCAGGTCAAAACTCGAATTGTTATTCAATTATTAAAATTGTTTTAATTATTATTTTTGGAACTATTTAATGAGTAATTTTAATAAAATTGATAATTTATCAAAGACACTAATCTAGATTACATTTAGTTTGGAAAGAATCTAGCAACCATACATAAATATAGTAGCCAATAAATATGTGTTAAGAAAATAAAGATGATGTTGGTAGTATAGTCTCAGTATACAGTTTTATAACCGACCGAAGGAAATAATGTTGGATTAGCTCAGTGGTACAGCAAATGCCCGAGAAGGGTAAGGTTCAATTCCTAAATGCGACCGATTATTTTTCTGATTTTTCTGTTTCAAATTTTCGTTTGGGAGTTGTTTCAATGATTAAATAAATTAATTTGGTTATAATATTGACATTTTTAATAGCAATTTGTGTTTGGCCAAGTCGTTTATTATAAGTAAAATTTATCTTAGCAGCCACAATATTACTATTTATTTATTATAACTAGACTCTTGATGGAAATTAAAAAGTGTATAATCATTCTTGGATGTTTATGCAGGATCAGGAGGTAATTCCTAGGAATATTGCAGATAAAAAAAAGCACTAAAATCCATTCTAGGGATGGTCAATGCTAAGACCAATATAACCTACACGTAATGATGACCCAATTAAAAAATAGATAGTGCCAACTTGTAATAATTAATAATATTGCCAAAGGATTGAGACAACCAACGGAAGAGGAGGAACTGCAAAAAGAAAAACAACAGGCCGTTTGCTGTTAGGCTATTGATGGGCATTGTTGTTTTTTGTGATTAATTAGTCTATTTTACAATGGGAAGCAAATCATCTAAATTTACACTGGTGAACGTATGCATTATTTTACATATTGGGTTATATAGGTGATAAATATTGGCAACTCTCAAGACTTTTTGGCGTTCAACAAGGATGCCATTAAGGTCCTATTTAATTTTAATATCAATAAATTTACACAATGTTTCATTATTTACAAATACAGATGCTTATGATTGTCTTTTGAGGAATTCAATTAAGGAGTGAAACGTTATTGTGATAAATTTATAAGTTTAATTCGATCTATGCGCTATTTTAACTCCGCCCTCAGATAAGGAATATCTTTACTGATGCTAGGGCAAGTCCTAATTCGTACGCCCAGACAAAGGAAGGAAGGTTGAGTGAAGGGTTATCAGCCCTACTCTGTAAAACAATTTCTGTTATGGTGCGTATATTGTCAATTTTGAAAAGTAATAGTTTGTGTAATTAATTTATTTGTATCAAAGAACCTCATACTGTGAATATGCTACGAACTGTAAGTATGCGGACGTACGAGTTTGAAAGTTGCGAACCACCTTAAACATTGAAAAAGGGTATCTTTAAACGTGAGCCGAACTTTGCTTTTTGAAACAAAAACAAAGTTCATTCGCAGATTACATGGAATAGTGATCTAATGATAATTGGCAGCTTCGTAAGAGTAATGGTCGCCAAAAATAGGCATAATTTTGGATATTTGAGGTAAAAGCGGCACCCAAGAAAGTGTTTCATCAACCTGGGTATACACACTTCCTACGACTAACTGTTGTTAGTCCTTATTAAATGTTGTTTTCAACTCCTTATTAAATTAATGTAGGAATGCAATTCAGTGGTGGCTTACGACTTTCAGATGTACTAGAGTGCTAATACTATAAAAAATAGCAATATTGATGTTGTAGCAGAAAAGAATTTTTTTTTCGAAAATTCGGAATTTTGTGTGAAGATTTTCAGGAAATGCGTGCGGCGCACGGCCAAACTGAAATTTCCTGAAAATCTTCATACAAAAATTCAAATTAACTTAAAAAAATAAAAAAAATCGTTTTAGACTAAACCACATCAAAAATGTCGAATTCTTCAAAATTAGCACTCTATCACAATCAAATGTCACGAGCCGCCACTGGTATGCATATCTCCTAAGGTGCCAAACTAACGATTTCTTAATTTAAATTCTTCAATAATTGCAAATTCGTTTTGTGGCGTCATTTTAATTTAAATAAAGTAAATAACTACTACTATACCAAAGTGTAACTCTACCTTTGGACAAAGAAGCTCTGAATTTTTAGCAGTAAAGGTATATAACAAACTCCCACTTAGTATCAAACAAATCAAAACAAAAAACAACTGCATTAAGAACATTAAATCTTGGCTTAAGGAATTACCGGAAAAAGAACTTACTAGCATATTTAAAACATCGTCGTAGAAGTTTCTGGAAACCCTTACCCAAAACATGGAGTCATACCATAGAAGTCGCTGTATAACTTATCCAAAACCTAGTCCCCCTCAGCACAGGATCTCCTAGTGAGGAGGACTACGAATATAATCAACATCTATTTTTTATATATATATTCTTATAAAAATGTAAAAAAAATGTATAATATAGCTACTAATAAAAAAAAAAATAAAATAAAAAAAACTTTGTTTACTCCACCATTCAATCAAAACAATCGAAATGTTTAAAAACCAATGGTTTCTTTCGTCAGGATAATGAAAATTAACAAATATCAATATTTTCGAGTATACTTAAATTTCTCAAAGTTTTTTCGTTTGGATGAAAATTAATAAAAAAAAATTTTTTTTCAATTATTTCAAAATCACTTTGTGTCGTCATATTGATTAAAATAAAATAAATAAATGTATTTCAAAACTAATGGTTTCTTCGTCAGGAAAATACGTTATTATATACTTAACCTGACGAAGGTTTCTTCATTAGTTTTGAAACATGTCAATCCATTAATGAAAAAGTGGTGTTTTCAAAGATATTTATTTTATTTAGACTTTTCATTTTACAATTTGTATCCTTATTTTTTTTTTAACTTGTCCAAATCTTGTTTATCCGAGACACTATATAAGTTAAAACCAATGTCATTAGAAACTTTGTTTCCATTTAAAAAGGTAGATGCCAAAAATTTAAGAAAAAATAGTAGGTAGAGGATATTGGTAATTCTGAATTTAAAATATAATATTGACAAATATGACGCTTAATAAATAGTAACCAATCGGGAGTGGTTTAAGATATAACTTGATAGGTTATCTTTTTATTTTTCTGTGTGTTCTTCGGTTTCATGTTTCGTTTAGTATATAAGTATTATCTTCTTCTTCAATGATAACTTACAAAAGAGAATAAGAATCCAGTCAAGTTTAGGTGGGAACACATGATACATTTAATATATTTACAACATATAATAAATACACAAAAAATCACATATAAAAAGTTTGGAACTTTCAAAATTTGTTTCTGTAAATCAAAAAACGTTTTGCTTCATTGATATTTCGGATTGGCCGAATTTGAAGAAGAATTGTTTTATATAAATAAATGCATAATAAAATGATTAAACAATTACCATTACCTCTTGCGTCTTCAACAATAATCACTGAACAACATGCCTCTGTGAAGAGAAGAACAATCCCAATTAGCAGCATACTTGGGATTATGTTGTTTATCATACACATCTTGACTCGGTCCATTTTAGTAACTTTTCTTGTGGGTCACCACATCATTGTTTTATATTATTTCACTAATTATATAACACTAGAAATGCATTCACTGATTATTGGATGACACTGTAATTATTTTTACATCATACTGTAATTACTATCTGCAAATGAAGAAGCAAGTCATACATAAAAGCTTACTTAAAAATCTATTAATATTTAGAACACATTCATAATTTTAACCCTAAATTAAAATACGTACTTAACGGTAAACACAAAATAATTCATAAAATGCTCGTTTATAGATGTCGATATTTTAGGAACAAAACATTTTTGCAAGTTATGCTTTACAATATTAAGATGAATTATTTGTTTGCGCACGTACATACGCAATATGAATATTATTAAATAGTTTAATCCTTATAAAACGCAATTCTTTCAAGAGAGGCATGCAAATACAATATTGTATCGGTGATTCAAAATTGTATTGAATCACCGATACAATATTGTATTTGCATGCCTCTCTTGAAAGAATTGCGTTTTTAAACGGACTAAACTAATTCATTATATTCATATTTCTTATGTACGGGCGCAAACAAATAATTCATCTTTATATTTTAAGGAATTTATTATTTTTTATTTTTTACGCGACGTCTCCCAAAAAAACCCCTGTCTGTACAGTGTCTGTTTGAAGGGGAGCTATATCGTTACCCGGTAGGGGAGCATTTTGAGGGGCTGTAGGGAGGTATTTAAAATCGCGGGTCTTGTAGAGTCCGGGATCATACGAAGGAGGAAAAAGGTAACCGGTAACTCGTTCCACATAAAAGCTGTATTACACAAGAACGAGTCGAAGATGAAGCCCGTTCTCATGAAGTCAACATCAACTGTGAATGGGTGTTACGCTCGTGTACGTTAAGTTTCATGCACGTGCGTAGGGATCAATGCTGCTGTTAGCTCCTTAAAGCGGGCTCCATTAAAATACCTGTAGAACGTGGCGTCTGTGCATTAGAGATGGCAATCGGGAATCAATAACAACAGATTGTCAATCAGACGAACCGCCCTTGTTTGCACAGAATCGAGAAGGTTTTTCAAGTTGAGCCTGCATCCCGGAGGTGGCTCCCAAATTACTGGATATACTTGAGATTTGTATAGGATTAAAAGTTGGTTACTATTGAAACACTATGCAAACATAACTTACAAAAGAATTTTTCCTAAAGTAATCATGACGTACGTTTCTTTTACCCAAATAAGATTATTTTAATCCTGAGATATTTCACGTTTAGTATGTACAAGCTATTAGTACCGGATTATAATAGTAATTATTATTTTAACTATTTTGGTTAGTCAGGGCGTGGGTCTATTTCTCACGCTAATTTCAACTACTTAGCATTTCGACATTATACTCTTTATTAAAAAGGATGCCGCTTGTAAATAAAGGCATTTAAATATTATTTATTTTTAAAGATATAATCCTAAATGTTTACAGCTAATTCGCGGTCATCTCGATGCTATATTATGTATTGGCAACATTGAAATAAATGTTTCCAATTTCTATTGTTAAAGCCACATGGAATATTTCATCTTAACACATTTAAAAACAATATCGCTATTTTAGTCCTCTGACCCGAATGTGTCGAATATTTAATATATAGAGTGTGGTGAAGTAGATATTTTGTCAAAAGTAAAAAACAAAAATTTTTGAGCTAATTTGTTACTAGTCTCTCTTTGTTCTACCTATTTGTATAATAATTGAGTTTCATATAACTGGTTGTTCTTATCTGTATGAATCCAGTATAAATAAAAATAATCATTAAAAATGTTGCTCGTAGTGGAATACTCTAATGAAATTGTTTAGTACTGGTTATTGTGCAGAATGGTTTTGGAAAAAACAGTACCTTCTTATGACAATGGCGGCTAGAGAATTTTTGTGCGAGTAGATAATATGCTTACAAAAATACTTTCGTAAATAGTGAAATTTTCACCCCTGCCATATTTTTGAGAAAATCGGGTTTGTATCAGAACTAGACTCAGTTGACTTCAGCCCAATAAGTTGATTGCTAAGTATCAGATAAAAAGGATATGTATATTTACTTTTTTTCTTTTTTATATATCCTTTTATTTATTTCTCGGATTCTATTCTAAAACTATTCTTGGTCTTAACTATTTTTGTTATTTTATTGGTTAATAAATGATTTTAAATATATATATATATGAAGTTATTCTAGCTTGGTTTTCTGTCTTGCATTTTAAACATTATCATTGTATATACTAGTGGAGCCATAATGCTTCGCTATTGCTAATGTCTTTTTCGGGCGTCTCCACTTCTTCCACCATCCACTAGTGTATACTAAAATGTGACTGTTAAAAAAACTACATTACATCGACTATAATTCGACTGCATATCTCAATCCGGCGCAGATACATTGCGTTAAGTATTCCCCGAGTATTATTAAGTGTCCCCGAGTATTATTAAGTGTCCCCGACTTTTTCCACCTCTTAACCACTTCTGGCTGTAATGAAAATAAGCTTTGAAATTTTCAGCGATATCGGTCGACTGCTTTTCGATTTTTACGAGCGCAACATACGTAGGCCGAGTTTTTATATATTATTTATTTATTGCATCTCACAATACATAAATCACGTTTTTTCTCGTAAAAATCAACCTCACTAGGACTAAGCCTATATCGAAGCTTACAATTTATATTTGAGTGAAGCAAACATAGAGTAACCACAAACATAAAATAATTCAACATACGAAGAGAAAATATTTCAAAAAGAAAAAAAAAATGTATTTGAGTTACCAGATGGGTAATTTTGACAATATGTTGTAGCAATATTTGAACTATAACTACTTAAATCATTATTCCCAAGAAGAAACAAGTAGAAGATAAAGAGAGCTAGGGTGACATTCAGTTTTAAGCAAATATGACTTATTATTTAAGAAAAGACAAGGATGAAAAAATATTAAGACAAATATCTTAATTAACTTTTTAAATTTAATTAAGGAATTATTACACTGATAGATCATGCGACACAATACAAAGAAACGCTTTTATAACTTGAAGAAAATTATAAAGTAATTAAATCTATTTTTGGAAAAGTAAAATTTAAAAAAATCTTAATATGGTTTTAAAATGGTGGCAAAGATAATAATTATCTGATACACCGTCTCCGTCTAGAAGGGATATCTGTCATTATTTTAACAAAATTAGGGCAGCGGAATTTTTCATAAATGTATGAGTATTTTGTCTCAATGTACCCACAATAATTTATTTCGATCTTCCATTTTCATTCTATAATCCTATTTTCTACCGAACAATTAACTCAACAATATTTTTACTTGACATTGTTAAACTTTTTATTGAGCAAAGACAATCGCATTC
The DNA here is from genome assembly GCA_026573805.1 of Hesperophylax magnus. Classification (NCBI taxonomy): domain Eukaryota; kingdom Metazoa; phylum Arthropoda; class Insecta; order Trichoptera; family Limnephilidae; genus Hesperophylax; species Hesperophylax magnus. Next base: position 79,620 of record JAIUSX010000184.1, on the reverse strand, counting down.
CCGCACCAAACTAATCCGGTAAGCACGTAAAAATTACTATGGAATTTGATTAATTCTAGTGTGTCCAATAAACTCACAAATTACAAAGTCTTTTTGACAAATAAGGCTTGTGCCTTTAGGTAGTTTTAACTTTAGGGATTTTAAAAATCATTATCTCAACATTTTAAAAAGCTACAAACATATACGAACCTGAAGGCTCCTTAGTAAGCGTTCAAAAAGAAGAATAATGTGGTTTGAAAGAGATATACATAAATATAGATGTTAAAGAGAGCGCCCTAATATTACAAAAAACAATAAAAATAATTAAGGCGATGCACTACGTCGTGTAATATTTTAAATTGAGCCGCTATCAATAACAACCCTTATGTAGATGGCGATAAGGTTTAAATTCCCGCTTAACACCATCCGGCTGTTTTGATTTATGCAAGAAAAAAACATGGACAAAAAGTGCCTTTTATTTTATTTTGTGGATGTTTAGGCATAAATATTTTTTTTTTTGGATCATTTTATAAATAACTTAGTTTGCCACATTATACAATAAAATCATAACCGAAAATGGGTTTGTAACTAGGAGATTTTGAACTTCAAAGCAGTTTTCATAGGCCTTTACATAATTTTTTTCTGGGCTTATAAAAAGACTTATCTCAAAAATACTCGATTATTTCAAAAGCCAGGATGTATTATTTTAAATCGTGTTTTGTTATATATTTTCACAATTTTAGCTTAAGGCGATGCCATACGTAGTAATGCAAAATCAGGTGTTTTTGGTTTGAAAATTTGGTCGCCTAGAAATGTTTCAGATGCTTCAATTAAATACTGAAAATAGAATACATCTTGGCCTTTGAAATAATCGAAAATTTTATAGATAAATCTCTTTATAAGCCCAGAAAAAAAATGTATAAGGCCTATGAAAACTGCTTTAAAGTTCAAAACCTCCTACTTACGAACCCATTTTCGATTTCAATTTTATTGTATAATGTGGAAAATTAAGTTATTTATAAAATGATCGAAAAAAAATTAAATATTTATGCCTAAACATCCACAAAATAAAATAAAAGGCACTTTTTGGCCATGTTTTTTCTTGCATAAATCAAAACAGGCGGATGGTGTTAAGCGGGAATTTAAACCTTATCGCCATCTACGTAAGGGTTATTATTGATAGCTGTTCAATTTAAAATATTACACGACGTAGTGCATCGTCTTAAGAAGTATTTAATGAAGCACTGTGAATATTTTCATACCGGTAACAAGTTAAATAACAGAACCAAAGGCGTATTTATTAATTTTCGGAGCATAATTACCATTTTTCGGCTCTACAAATGTATAAATATTTTCTTTAAAAATAACATATATTTTTTTAGGAACTTAAACTTAAAAGTGTCCAAAAGAAGTTTGGAACACATCGGTAAAAATTTGGAATACTGAAGCTTAGCCAAAAAAAACAGGTACCATTTAGCATAGCAGTTACGAAAGATATTTCGTTCGTTCTCATTAAACCATGCAAAAGGCGAAACAGTTGTTACGCTCCAAGTAATTCTTAAAATTCATATAGGGTTTTTTTGATGATAATCAGATAATAAAAATTATATTGACATTAAAAAAATTGTTCAAAATAATAAAAAAATTACATGTACAATCGCATGGGTACACATAATTGTAATTAAAGTAAAATAAATTTGTTTGAATACATACAACTTTATTTTAGTAAAATATGTCAGCCAACCGGTTTCAATTCGACCTCTGAACCTTCATCAGGCTTTAGTAAAACATACTGGTTAAAACCCTTATGAAGGTTCAAGTCGAATCGAAACCGGTTGGTTTATATATTTACTGAAATAAAGTGATGTTCAAACTAAGCTATTTTAATCTGATTATAAAAATATTTATTTTTTAATCACCGTAACTGGCAAAAATTATGCTTTTGTTGCATTACAGTTGCAATAAAGTTGCATTACAGTTGCATTACAGTTGCATTACAGTTGCATTACAGCTGCATTACAGTTGCATTACAGTTGCATTACAGTTGCATTACAGCTGCATTACAGTTGCATTACAGTTGCATTACAGTTGCATTACAGTTGCATTGCAGTTGTTGTAAAAGTTGAACAATATTTCTTAATTCATTAATGCATTCCCAATTTCTAACGATTTATAACAAGTTTATCTTTAGATATTTAATTTTTGAAGTTATTTTTTAAAATAATATTTATAAATTTGTTATGCCGTAACGTTAATTATATGAAATTTCCTCGATAGAAAAAAATCGAAAGTAAGCTCCCAAAATTATTTTAAACACTTTTGGTTCTGTTCTGTAATATGTTATAGGTTTAGGTTTATATATATATATAGTAAAAGCAGCCATAACTTCTTTTTTTTAATCCATAAATTCTGCCGTCAACCGATATCGAAAAAGTTTTCTTTTGTCAGGACTAAATACGCACACAAAATTCAACGAAATGATAAGTTAGTTTATTTTTCGTTCCAGAGTGATAGATATTCTAAGCATGGTTTGTTTCAGAGAATTTGAACAATTCATCAAATTTCAAAGTTGATTTTTAAGTTCGGTGAAGGTTTTATTCAAGTTCTGTTATTATTTGTGTAACAGAACTCGAACAGAACCGAACAGAACTCGAAAATCGACTTTGAAATTTGATCAATTGTTCAAATTCTTTGTAATAATCCACCTTAAGTATAAATAGTTTTCGATTTAATTAATTTTATTATTTTAAAAACACTACACAATTGTTCATTTAAGTGCTTTTTTAAATACACTTTTAAAAGAAAATTACATTACTATAAACAATAGCTATGAGTTATAAAAGTAAAAACATTGCTTTAAATTTTAAAGGCAGCTTCATTGATGCTAAGTATCTATATACGAATTGATTCTTTTCCACAGCAAGATAGCTCTCCCCACAGGCGTGATCTTGGCAAGTTAGTCCTGCAGGTTGTTGGTGACGGAGATAACCATCTGGAACATGGAAATGAATTCTCTGCCTGATAGCCGAGTTTTCAAATCATCCACGAATCATTTTGAAGTTATAAGAAATGTTATATAGTTAGGTGACAATCCCAAAGTTCAAAATACTCCAGATAAAGTCCCAAAATTCCTCCTCCCCATTATATTCAGCGCCGATACATACCCCAATTTATTGAGGAATTCACCACTGACTCCGAGTAGAAAGGACTATTATGCTGTAGTCTTTACAAATTATATCAAAAATTGTAAGAGTATTTAAAATTCTTAACCAACGATTGTTTGTATTTTGGAAAAACTGACCGATGACGAAAATAAATTTACGGTTTTAAACTTCGTTGTTGTTTTATTTAAGTCGTGAAATATTTATTGAATTATATTTGTTAACAAAGCACTGAAAATGTTTAAAATAATCACTGGCGTTAAAATGTCCCAAAAAACAAAACGGTTTAAAAAGTTTGTACATTATTTCATGCTACGGTAACACAAAACGCAGTTAACTACACCGAAGCACTGCCGCAACTGACAGTAGCATATTAGAAAATCTGTTAAATTATTCATAAATCTGATAAAATCAGATTAATCAGATGAAAACTCAACAAACAAACGACAAACGCGCCCCGACAACGAATAGATTAGCATTTTTTTAATTGTGCTTGTTTATTGTAACGTTTTGGCTTTGTTTTGTCGGGAATATTTGCTACTTTATTGTATTGGCACTTTATTTTTTTGTGTTGACACTTAGTTGTGGTGGTACATAGTTTGTTGAGTTGGCACTTAGTTCTGATGGTAGTTAGTTGTGTTGGCACTATGTTTAAATGGTGCATAGTTAGTCGTGTTGGTACTTTGCTATTTGTGGCGGCGTTCTATGCGGCGGTCGGGGAGCTACTGAAATGAGTTAAATGGAATGGGTGTATATAAGAAGTTACGTAAGGCCTACCTTGGACGTAGAAAGAGATTATTATGATTGTTGTGTGGTGGCGATGAAAAAGAACATACTAGGTGCGCCCTTCGTTGGAAATATGAACTTTTTAACTAATTCACAAACTAGTTTGTTATGATTTGTTTTGGAAATTAATAAAATAAACAAGCCACTGATTCTCTATAATAATGGCTTTAAATATCTAAATAGTATAAAACAATGTCGCTATCCGCGTCTGTCTGTTTGTGCGCTTCGCTCTTCTAAACTACGCAATGGATTTGGACAGGGTTTTCACTATCATTTAGAATTTTTTTTCTGGAAAATTTATATATATAAAACATTCATATTATATTTCTAGAAAGTAGTATAAAAGTCAAGCAATGCCGGGTACTTTGGTTTTACTAAAATTAAACAGCCCTCCACACAAGCGACGGAATTCTTCAAAAAAAAAAGAAACGATTCAATCGAAGATCACAACTGTAGGTAGATATATCGCAAAATGTAGCTCTAAAGTAAATATATTTAACCACATATTTTAATGTTTTTGTCTTTTTATTGAGTTATTTTGGTGCATTTTGATTAATAGGTTGACGGATTCTGGTTTTGATAATTGTTTTACAAGAATTTGATCACTGATATAGAAGCTTGTTTAAAGACAGTCAGTTTTGGACACAATCGCGCCTCCTATCAATCACAGGCAGTTTTGAAGTTCTTGCAAAAAAATATTACGCTAATGAAATAATGATATTTAAAAGTAATTTCCAGTCACATTATTAAAACTTATAAGTTTCTTTTAAATGTAAAAAACAATATTAATGTGCCTACTCATTATTTATATGACACAATTAATTAAAATTAATGAGAATTTTTAACCTAACCTACCTTGTTACAAACTAATATAATTTATTTATTTAGAATTACCGGCACAAGTGACAGGCATAGTACAATATGGAAAGAAAGGAAAAATTATAAGATTAAATAATAAGTTAAAAAAATAATACATATTAGTATAAGGTTATTAAAAAACTAAAGATGAAACAAAAACGAAAAACCTGTTATGCAGTGATCTAATCAATATTTCTAGAGGCATATTTAAAACATCAGCAAACATAGCATATTAGTTACTAGTGGTGTGTAATCTATTTATAACAGAAGTTTAGTCTGAAACCTTAGTATGATGTAAATAAAAATTCTTGAGGATAATTTTTCGAATAATCTTACACTATGCAAACATAACTTACAAAAGAATTTTTCCTAAAGTAATCATGACGTACGTTTCTTTTACCCAAATAAGATTATTTTAATCCTGAGATATTTCACGTTTAGTATGTACAAGCTATTAGTACCGGATTATAATAGTAATTATTATTTTAACTATTTTGGTTAGTCAGGGCGTGGGTCTATTTCTCACGCTAATTTCAACTACTTAGCATTTCGACATTATACTCTTTATTAAAAAGGATGCCGCTTGTAAATAAAGGCATTTAAATATTATTTATTTTTAAAGATATAATCCTAAATGTTTACAGCTAATTCGCGGTCATCTCGATGCTATATTATGTATTGGCAACATTGAAATAAATGTTTCCAATTTCTATTGTTAAAGCCACATGGAATATTTCATCTTAACACATTTAAAAACAATATCGCTATTTTAGTCCTCTGACCCGAATGTGTCGAATATTTAATATATAGAGTGTGGTGAAGTAGATATTTTGTCAAAAGTAAAAAACAAAAATTTTTGAGCTAATTTGTTACTAGTCTCTCTTTGTTCTACCTATTTGTATAATAATTGAGTTTCATATAACTGGTTGTTCTTATCTGTATGAATCCAGTATAAATAAAAATAATCATTAAAAATGTTGCTCGTAGTGGAATACTCTAATGAAATTGTTTAGTACTGGTTATTGTGCAGAATGGTTTTGGAAAAAACAGTACCTTCTTATGACAATGGCGGCTAGAGAATTTTTGTGCGAGTAGATAATATGCTTACAAAAATACTTTCGTAAATAGTGAAATTTTCACCCCTGCCATATTTTTGAGAAAATCGGGTTTGTATCAGAACTAGACTCAGTTGACTTCAGCCCAATAAGTTGATTGCTAAGTATCAGATAAAAAGGATATGTATATTTACTTTTTTTCTTTTTTATATATCCTTTTATTTATTTCTCGGATTCTATTCTAAAACTATTCTTGGTCTTAACTATTTTTGTTATTTTATTGGTTAATAAATGATTTTAAATATATATATATATGAAGTTATTCTAGCTTGGTTTTCTGTCTTGCATTTTAAACATTATCATTGTATATACTAGTGGAGCCATAATGCTTCGCTATTGCTAATGTCTTTTTCGGGCGTCTCCACTTCTTCCACCATCCACTAGTGTATACTAAAATGTGACTGTTAAAAAAACTACATTACATCGACTATAATTCGACTGCATATCTCAATCCGGCGCAGATACATTGCGTTAAGTATTCCCCGAGTATTATTAAGTGTCCCCGAGTATTATTAAGTGTCCCCGACTTTTTCCACCTCTTAACCACTTCTGGCTGTAATGAAAATAAGCTTTGAAATTTTCAGCGATATCGGTCGACTGCTTTTCGATTTTTACGAGCGCAACATACGTAGGCCGAGTTTTTATATATTATTTATTTATTGCATCTCACAATACATAAATCACGTTTTTTCTCGTAAAAATCAACCTCACTAGGACTAAGCCTATATCGAAGCTTACAATTTATATTTGAGTGAAGCAAACATAGAGTAACCACAAACATAAAATAATTCAACATACGAAGAGAAAATATTTCAAAAAGAAAAAAAAAATGTATTTGAGTTACCAGATGGGTAATTTTGACAATATGTTGTAGCAATATTTGAACTATAACTACTTAAATCATTATTCCCAAGAAGAAACAAGTAGAAGATAAAGAGAGCTAGGGTGACATTCAGTTTTAAGCAAATATACTTATTATTTAAGAAAAGACAAGGATGAAAAAATATTAAGACAAATATCTTAATTAACTTTTTAAATTTAATTAAGGAATTATTACACTGATAGATCATGCGACACAATACAAAGAAACGCTTTTATAACTTGAAGAAAATTATAAAGTAATTAAATCTATTTTTGGAAAAGTAAAATTTAAAAAAATCTTAATATGGTTTTAAAATGGTGGCAAAGATAATAATTATCTGATACACCGTCTCCGTCTAGAAGGGATATCTGTCATTATTTTAACAAAATTAGGGCAGCGGAATTTTTCATAAATGTATGAGTATTTTGTCTCAATGTACCCACAATAATTTATTTCGATCTTCCATTTTCATTCTATAATCCTATTTTCTACCGAACAATTAACTCAACAATATTTTTACTTGACATTGTTAAACTTTTTATTGAGCAAAGACAATCGCATTCCCGCACCAAACTAATCCGGTAAGCACGTAAAAATTACTATGGAATTTGATTAATTCTAGTGTGTCCAATAAACTCACAAATTACAAAGTCTTTTTGACAAATAAGGCTTGTGCCTTTAGGTAGTTTTAACTTTAGGGATTTTAAAAATCATTATCTCAACATTTTAAAAAGCTACAAACATATACGAACCTGAAGGCTCCTTAGTAAGCGTTCAAAAAGAAGAATAATGTGGTTTGAAAGAGATATACATAAATATAGATGTTAAAGAGAGCGCCCTAATATTACAAAAAACAATAAAAATAATTAAGGCGATGCACTACGTCGTGTAATATTTTAAATTGAGCCGCTATCAATAACAACCCTTATGTAGATGGCGATAAGGTTTAAATTCCCGCTTAACACCATCCGGCTGTTTTGATTTATGCAAGAAAAAAACATGGACAAAAAGTGCCTTTTATTTTATTTTGTGGATGTTTAGGCATAAATATTTTTTTTTTTGGATCATTTTATAAATAACTTAGTTTGCCACATTATACAATAAAATCATAACCGAAAATGGGTTTGTAACTAGGAGATTTTGAACTTCAAAGCAGTTTTCATAGGCCTTTACATAATTTTTTTCTGGGCTTATAAAAAGACTTATCTCAAAAATACTCGATTATTTCAAAAGCCAGGATGTATTATTTTAAATCGTGTTTTGTTATATATTTTCACAATTTTAGCTTAAGGCGATGCCATACGTAGTAATGCAAAATCAGGTGTTTTTGGTTTGAAAATTTGGTCGCCTAGAAATGTTTCAGATGCTTCAATTAAATACTGAAAATAGAATACATCTTGGCCTTTGAAATAATCGAAAATTTTATAGATAAATCTCTTTATAAGCCCAGAAAAAAAATGTATAAGGCCTATGAAAACTGCTTTAAAGTTCAAAACCTCCTACTTACGAACCCATTTTCGATTTCAATTTTATTGTATAATGTGGAAAATTAAGTTATTTATAAAATGATCGAAAAAAAATTAAATATTTATGCCTAAACATCCACAAAATAAAATAAAAGGCACTTTTTGGCCATGTTTTTTCTTGCATAAATCAAAACAGGCGGATGGTGTTAAGCGGGAATTTAAACCTTATCGCCATCTACGTAAGGGTTATTATTGATAGCTGTTCAATTTAAAATATTACACGACGTAGTGCATCGTCTTAAGAAGTATTTAATGAAGCACTGTGAATATTTTCATACCGGTAACAAGTTAAATAACAGAACCAAAGGCGTATTTATTAATTTTCGGAGCATAATTACCATTTTTCGGCTCTACAAATGTATAAATATTTTCTTTAAAAATAACATATATTTTTTTAGGAACTTAAACTTAAAAGTGTCCAAAAGAAGTTTGGAACACATCGGTAAAAATTTGGAATACTGAAGCTTAGCCAAAAAAAACAGGTACCATTTAGCATAGCAGTTACGAAAGATATTTCGTTCGTTCTCATTAAACCATGCAAAAGGCGAAACAGTTGTTACGCTCCAAGTAATTCTTAAAATTCATATAGGGTTTTTTTGATGATAATCAGATAATAAAAATTATATTGACATTAAAAAAATTGTTCAAAATAATAAAAAAATTACATGTACAATCGCATGGGTACACATAATTGTAATTAAAGTAAAATAAATTTGTTTGAATACATACAACTTTATTTTAGTAAAATATGTCAGCCAACCGGTTTCAATTCGACCTCTGAACCTTCATCAGGCTTTAGTAAAACATACTGGTTAAAACCCTTATGAAGGTTCAAGTCGAATCGAAACCGGTTGGTTTATATATTTACTGAAATAAAGTGATGTTCAAACTAAGCTATTTTAATCTGATTATAAAAATATTTATTTTTTAATCACCGTAACTGGCAAAAATTATGCTTTTGTTGCATTACAGTTGCAATAAAGTTGCATTACAGTTGCATTACAGTTGCATTACAGTTGCATTACAGCTGCATTACAGTTGCATTACAGTTGCATTACAGTTGCATTACAGCTGCATTACAGTTGCATTACAGTTGCATTACAGTTGCATTACAGTTGCATTGCAGTTGTTGTAAAAGTTGAACAATATTTCTTAATTCATTAATGCATTCCCAATTTCTAACGATTTATAACAAGTTTATCTTTAGATATTTAATTTTTGAAGTTATTTTTTAAAATAATATTTATAAATTTGTTATGCCGTAACGTTAATTATATGAAATTTCCTCGATAGAAAAAAATCGAAAGTAAGCTCCCAAAATTATTTTAAACACTTTTGGTTCTGTTCTGTAATATGTTATAGGTTTAGGTTTATATATATATATAGTAAAAGCAGCCATAACTTCTTTTTTTTAATCCATAAATTCTGCCGTCAACCGATATCGAAAAAGTTTTCTTTTGTCAGGACTAAATACGCACACAAAATTCAACGAAATGATAAGTTAGTTTATTTTTCGTTCCAGAGTGATAGATATTCTAAGCATGGTTTGTTTCAGAGAATTTGAACAATTCATCAAATTTCAAAGTTGATTTTTAAGTTCGGTGAAGGTTTTATTCAAGTTCTGTTATTATTTGTGTAACAGAACTCGAACAGAACCGAACAGAACTCGAAAATCGACTTTGAAATTTGATCAATTGTTCAAATTCTTTGTAATAATCCACCTTAAGTATAAATAGTTTTCGATTTAATTAATTTTATTATTTTAAAAACACTACACAATTGTTCATTTAAGTGCTTTTTTAAATACACTTTTAAAAGAAAATTACATTACTATAAACAATAGCTATGAGTTATAAAAGTAAAAACATTGCTTTAAATTTTAAAGGCAGCTTCATTGATGCTAAGTATCTATATACGAATTGATTCTTTTCCACAGCAAGATAGCTCTCCCCACAGGCGTGATCTTGGCAAGTTAGTCCTGCAGGTTGTTGGTGACGGAGATAACCATCTGGAACATGGAAATGAATTCTCTGCCTGATAGCCGAGTTTTCAAATCATCCACGAATCATTTTGAAGTTATAAGAAATGTTATATAGTTAGGTGACAATCCCAAAGTTCAAAATACTCCAGATAAAGTCCCAAAATTCCTCCTCCCCATTATATTCAGCGCCGATACATACCCCAATTTATTGAGGAATTCACCACTGACTCCGAGTAGAAAGGACTATTATGCTGTAGTCTTTACAAATTATATCAAAAATTGTAAGAGTATTTAAAATTCTTAACCAACGATTGTTTGTATTTTGGAAAAACTGACCGATGACGAAAATAAATTTACGGTTTTAAACTTCGTTGTTGTTTTATTTAAGTCGTGAAATATTTATTGAATTATATTTGTTAACAAAGCACTGAAAATGTTTAAAATAATCACTGGCGTTAAAATGTCCCAAAAAACAAAACGGTTTAAAAAGTTTGTACATTATTTCATGCTACGGTAACACAAAACGCAGTTAACTACACCGAAGCACTGCCGCAACTGACAGTAGCATATTAGAAAATCTGTTAAATTATTCATAAATCTGATAAAATCAGATTAATCAGATGAAAACTCAACAAACAAACGACAAACGCGCCCCGACAACGAATAGATTAGCATTTTTTTAATTGTGCTTGTTTATTGTAACGTTTTGGCTTTGTTTTGTCGGGAATATTTGCTACTTTATTGTATTGGCACTTTATTTTTTTGTGTTGACACTTAGTTGTGGTGGTACATAGTTTGTTGAGTTGGCACTTAGTTCTGATGGTAGTTAGTTGTGTTGGCACTATGTTTAAATGGTGCATAGTTAGTCGTGTTGGTACTTTGCTATTTGTGGCGGCGTTCTATGCGGCGGTCGGGGAGCTACTGAAATGAGTTAAATGGAATGGGTGTATATAAGAAGTTACGTAAGGCCTACCTTGGACGTAGAAAGAGATTATTATGATTGTTGTGTGGTGGCGATGAAAAAGAACATACTAGGTGCGCCCTTCGTTGGAAATATGAACTTTTTAACTAATTCACAAACTAGTTTGTTATGATTTGTTTTGGAAATTAATAAAATAAACAAGCCACTGATTCTCTATAATAATGGCTTTAAATATCTAAATAGTATAAAACAATGTCGCTATCCGCGTCTGTCTGTTTGTGCGCTTCGCTCTTCTAAACTACGCAATGGATTTGGACAGGGTTTTCACTATCATTTAGAATTTTTTTTCTGGAAAATTTATATATATAAAACATTCATATTATATTTCTAGAAAGTAGTATAAAAGTCAAGCAATGCCGGGTACTTTGGTTTTACTAAAATTAAACAGCCCTCCACACAAGCGACGGAATTCTTCAAAAAAAAAAGAAACGATTCAATCGAAGATCACAACTGTAGGTAGATATATCGCAAAATGTAGCTCTAAAGTAAATATATTTAACCACATATTTTAATGTTTTTGTCTTTTTATTGAGTTATTTTGGTGCATTTTGATTAATAGGTTGACGGATTCTGGTTTTGATAATTGTTTTACAAGAATTTGATCACTGATATAGAAGCTTGTTTAAAGACAGTCAGTTTTGGACACAATCGCGCCTCCTATCAATCACAGGCAGTTTTGAAGTTCTTGCAAAAAAATATTACGCTAATGAAATAATGATATTTAAAAGTAATTTCCAGTCACATTATTAAAACTTATAAGTTTCTTTTAAATGTAAAAAACAATATTAATGTGCCTACTCATTATTTATATGACACAATTAATTAAAATTAATGAGAATTTTTAACCTAACCTACCTTGTTACAAACTAATATAATTTATTTATTTAGAATTACCGGCACAAGTGACAGGCATAGTACAATATGGAAAGAAAGGAAAAATTATAAGATTAAATAATAAGTTAAAAAAATAATACATATTAGTATAAGGTTATTAAAAAACTAAAGATGAAACAAAAACGAAAAACCTGTTATGCAGTGATCTAATCAATATTTCTAGAGGCATATTTAAAACATCAGCAAACATAGCATATTAGTTACTAGTGGTGTGTAATCTATTTATAACAGAAGTTTAGTCTGAAACCTTAGTATGATGTAAATAAAAATTCTTGAGGATAATTTTTCGAATAATCTTAAAATATTTCAATTCCTTTTACCACCATCATTATAGGTAGTTGAACATTTCGCTTGTGCAATTATGGAGGACTTATCTAGTATATGGATCGAAGCTGCCATGTCTATGTGAGAACCCGACGCTTTTGATCACTCGGTCACTCACTGGACAATTTTTAAATTTCCATAATAAAAACATTAAACATTTTATCTTAGCCTCATCGTAAATTTGAGTTAATTTGATACATTATTTCTGATTGAATTTGACGATTATGTTGACAAATGGCCGCTTCCTCCTAATTAAGGTTTTATATGGTTTAATAATAATAATATTTGGATGATTTGTATAGCGCTGTTTTTGTACCAAATCACCTCAAGGGCGCGTTAAAAATAAATAATGTTTTTCTACAATGATCTATGTTATTACTAATAACATAGATCAAACAGGAAACGGGAAAAAATAGCATTAAGTATCTGGGTGTTATAGTTGACAGTCAATTAAAATGGAGCGAGGACATCAAAAATACTATAACTAGAGTAAGAAAACTAATATATATATATTTATTAGATTAAGAACAATCCTATCATCCAGTATGATTAAAATTATATATTTTTCTCTTGCCCAATCCATATTACAATATGGTATAATCGGTTGGGGAGGGACTTTCAAAACTAACCTTTCACCTGTAGAAAAGGTTCACAGGTTAATTTTGAAAGTCATCCTAAGGAAACCATCGATATTTCCAACCACGCAGCTGTTTGACTCGTTTATGGTTCTTAGCTTAAACAAAATTTTTAAAAAGAATGCACTGTTACAAATTCATAAAGACCATTTCAATTCAACAATTTCTACAAAAATAAGTAACCGATCTAGATCACGTGGTAACTTAGAAATTTTTAAATGTAAAACTATTGCTGGTCAACACCATTATACTTATCAAGGTATAAAATTGTTTTAATGTTAAAAATTAAAAGTGAAAAACATTACAAAACTTTCAAATCACAAATCAAACAACTTTTAGATAAACCCAACGGTAATCACAAGTTTTAATTTCATTGGATACATTTATCAAATAATTGTTTAAATGAACTCATTTGTAATTTTCATTGATTAAAATTGATTAGTGATTAATAAAAAAAAATATATAAACAAAATTTAATATTTAAAAAAAAGGTACATATATTTTTTTTACAAATCCTCTAAAGTTATATTATGCGCTTCCTAATATGCGTTTATTGTTGTTGCATTTTATTAAGTACCCATTTCATACAAGATTGCCAACTCGGTCATTGAACAATTTACAACCAGTACTGTACATACCTTCTATTATTTCGTACCTAATAAGTACATTTTTATTTTTTATATCTTATTTTTTCTAAGTTTAATAATTATTATACTATTTAAGTTATATTTTTTAGTTTGTAATTAAATTTCTTATTTTCTTAATTATATTGTGTATCAAATTTATCATCTAGTTTTATAACTATTTGTTAATTTTTAGCTACATCAACTAGTGAAATTTTACAACCTATAAACCATAATGACTCTCAATACTCCCCAACTCAAACACGAGAAATAATTTCTCAATTGAGTTGGGCAGTTTTCGTTAAAAATTTATAATTTTTTCGCAATCAGCCTCGAAATATCTACATTTGTAAATTATTGTAATGTGTTTGTATATTCAAAAAAAATAAAAAAAATAAATAGATGGTTATAACCATATATGGTTTCGCTTAATACAACAGGCGAATGCGGAGGAATTCCTAATAATAGGCCATAGCTGACTCCTTCCTACTCCCAACTTAACGCAAACAGACATGTATGTGATATATAGCTACTGTTGCTGATGCTTGGGCTGATGATGATGCAAAAACGTGCCATTTTAATAGGGTTTTTTAGGAAACTTTTTTTTCCCTACCGAGAAAATATAAGGCCTCTAAGTCTATTATAGCCAGGTAACATTTTAAACACCCATACGAGGTAAAACTTGTGAGGCACATATTACGCCGTTCTATTCGTGCAAAAAACAATAACTTTAAATTCAGTAAATTTAGATGAAAAAAAATGATACATTATTTCATACTTAATATTATTTCTTGTGTTGTTTGAAATTGCTTTAGTAAATAGACAGGCATCTACTTTCAAACCTTCCCCTTTCTCTTGTCATTCCACTGCACCACTTAATTCAGTGGCATGTGTTATGACCAGTTTAACGATATTGTGTCATTTCCCCTATCAAAAGGCCGTCTGTACAATTCAGAACAATGAGAGCGTGTTCTATGTATTCTGAACTACATCAATCCAAGTTTTTTCAGTGGGGTTAGATTTAATTAAAAAATATTGTCTATGTAATAGGAGGGCTTTCATTGGACATCTATGTGCAAATCCAACGCAAACTTTGAAGATTGAAATAAATAAAATTTTGGCATAATTTTTTAAATATTATTTAAGAGGAAGCACTATCCACAAATATCGAAATAAAATTCATAGCTCGCCACTAGAATATGTATACATGGTGTCTGGAAAACTCGTAGTATATACAATATAGTAAATCGACATCAGAGAACCCAAAAAACTTTTTTCTTGCAACTAAAGTTGATGGTTAAAAAAGTTTTGTAGCAGAGTCTACGCATCTTGGACGTGAAACCGGGACCTTTGCCTTGCCGGGGCACAGCTTTATCAACTGAGCTAATGGGACCTTATCTCCTTCGGTCATATTTAACTGTATCATACTTCGAATAAGAACTACCAACATTGTCGTCTTATTCGAAGTATGAATGTAGGCAATCGAAGTTTGTAAAATGGCGCATCGCTCCTGTGCTGCACCGATCTGTGTTCCTGCACCAATTGAAATATATGGAACCGAGCTTTCACGGTATTGCACATTCTTACTGCACTATGTTTATGTCGATTCCTTACCGGCCCATGAGGGAGCCACCTAAGTATGAGATACGTGAAAATTTAATAGCAATAATCAAAGTAAAATTAGTATAAGTGTTGTTTTATGTCACTATAACTCTTCGCGAAATCAATTACATACAAATAGTACTCAAACAAACATTTTTTGTTGACAAACTTCCCCACTTTCCTTTACCATATCTCTTTACCCTTATTCGACCTTCGACCTTCAACCGCACAACATAACCCAAAGTCATAGTCCTAAAGGTTCCAGTCAGTTGGGAATCGGGACTTCTTTGCAGTTTTCACATAAATGATCAACCCCTAAGGCGATGCACTACGTAGTAATGCAAAATCACGTGTTTTTGGGTTGAAAATTTAGTCGCCTTGAAATGTTTCAGATGCTTTAATTAAATACTGCGAGTAGAATACATCCTAAACTTTGAAATAATCGAGTATTTTTTAGACAAGTCTTTTTATAAGCCCAGAAAAAAAAAATTTTTAAGGCCTATGAAAACTGTTTAAAGTTCAAAACTCCTATTTACGAACCCATTTTCGGTTATGATTTTATTGCATAATGTGGCAAATTAAGTTATTTAAAAAATGATCGAAAAACATTTAAATATTTGTGCCTGAACATCCACAAAATAAAATAAAAGGCACTTTTTGGCCATGTTTTTTTCTTGTATAAATCAAAAAAGGTGGATGGTGTTAAGCGGGAATTTAAGCCTTATCGCCATCTACATAAGGTGAATTATTGATAGCGGCTCGATTCAAAATATTACACGACGTAGTGCATCGCCGTAAAAAAATTGTTTTAGTATAATACTTATTTACTTATTAATCGATGTATTTAAAAATATAAACATTTTTTGGTTTGACTGACGATTGAACATTCCTCCCCAGAGACTGGTTCTAAAACAGAGGTGGACTTGTGCGTTGTATTGTCATTGACAACGAGTCTCTCTGCTGAGTTTCAGCTCGATCGGATGTCGGGGAGTGGGTTGATGTCCACTTCCAAGATTAATTGCACTAATTCCTTCTCAAAAACAAAATTTAAATTCAAGCAGAATTACCAATAAAAAATCTCTTATTTCTGTGAATTCAAGTGACCGTATCTTTATCTCATTCATTTTGCACACAAAAATCTATACAATCGCTGTTATATACCAACGTATTCATTTATAAAATGATATTTTATCACAAAATATTATTTGAAAAATATCATGTTTAAAACTATGATAATTACTGTGTTTTCACAAATTCTCTGACATTGACGTTGTAGACATAACAATAATATTTTTCGATTCATTATTTAAATTCTGACAAGGGAATCTACTTTCAACAAATCGTTATTATTATGTGAATAACTATTGTTTTTGTTTTTAATTATTCCGTGTGAATTGGGCCACACGATACAAGATCATTCAGATCGTTATATAACGTACAATGCATAATACGAACAGTAATATACTTGAGTTTTAGGCGTACTAGGACACGCGCCACACTTCGGTGGTAGCTTATTTACACTTTAGTTGTAGTTTTAGACTTCATTGGTAGTTGATGTACACCTTAGTGGTAGATTTAGACTTCATTGGTAGTTGATGTACACCTTAGTGGTAGTTTTAGACTTCATTGGTAGTTGATGTACACCTTAGTGGTAGTTTTAGACTTCAGTGATAGTTGATGTACACTTTAGGGGTTAGTTTTAGACTTCATTGGTAGTTGATGTACACCTTAGTGGTAGTTTTAGACTTCAGTGATAGTTGATGTACACTTTAAGGGTTAGTTTTAGACTTCAGTGGTAGTTGATGTACACTTTAGTGGTAGTTTTAGACTTCAATGATAGTTGATGTACACCTTAGTGGTAGATTTAGACTTCATTGGTAGTTGATGTGCACTTCAGGGGTAGTTTTAGGCTTCATTGGTAGTTGATGTACACCTTAGTGGTAGATTTAGACATCATTGGTAGTTGATGTACACCTTAGTGGTAGATTTAGACTTCATTGGTAGTTGATGTACACCTTAGTGCCACTAAGTTAGTGGTAGTTTTAGACTTCAGTGATAGTTGATGTACACTTTAGGGGTAGTTTTAGACTTCAGTGATAGTTGATGTACACATTAGTGGTAGTTTTTGACTTCAGTGGTAGTTGATGTGCACTTCAGGGGTAGTTTTAGACTTCATTGGTAGTTGATATACACCTTAGTGGTAGTTTTAGACTTCGGTGGTAGTTAATGGAAATTTTAATGGTTATTTTACCCACTATGGTAGTTTATGTACAATTTAGTGGTATTTGACACGCTTCGTAATAGTTTTACAAAGCAGTGTTAGTGGATGTATACTTCAATGTTAGTTTTACATTTCAGTAGTTGTGCATGTTCGTGACCGAGCGATTAAGATCCTTGACTCCGGATCCAGTAATCGCTGGCTCAAAACTGGGCTCGCGGAATAAATTAAATTTACAAGACTGTTATTTCACAAATAATTTGTAATTAATAAAATCGAGTATGTTTGTGACAGGTTCCTGAGTAATATTTACTCTCAGTGTAGCCTTTATGGAATATAACCATTCATTACCGAAAAATTTCCTTAAATGTTTTTAGCCATGTTTCCTGACCAGATTTAAAGAGCCAGATACTTAACCTAATCCAACCTTCATCTTACTCATCTCCTACCCCTACCCACTTCCTTCAACCCCAAAATATACCCCAATCGGGGATTCCATCGTACTAATGACTCCGGGTAGCCATTACATAGTGAGAATAAAGGGATTGGGAAGGGGAAGGAAAAAGGGAAGAGGAAGGTTCCGATTAGATCAAAAGAGCTCTATAATTATCAGCTTCAATCATAATATTCAAAAAAACTATCTTTATATTTCTGTGTGAAGGGGAAATATTATGTAAATACAGGGTTTTCAAATAAGAGGTGTTATTTTGATATTCAATCGTAAAAGATCAATGGTTTCGTTGCTTGTGTTGCACATAGCGCCGTCTTGTTGAAAGTAAACGTTGTCCAGATCAATACCATCCAATTCCAGCCATAAAAAATCATTAATCATCTCTCGATAGCGCAATCCATTCACCGTAACTGTTGCTCCAGCATAATTTTCGTAAAAGTAAGGTCCAATGACTCCGTCGGACCATAAACCGCACTAAACAGTCACACGTTGAGGATAGAGAGGCTTTTCAATAATAACTCTTGGGTTTTCCGAGTTTTTTGAGAATTTTGCTTGTTGACGAAGCCACCGAGGTGGAAATGGGCCTCATCACTCAAGATGATTTGCATTTGATTCACTCAAGTCAATTTTAATATTTTCAATGCATTGCTGAAGCGTGTATCGTTCCATTTTTATTAATGGCGTAGTTTTTACTTGTCAAATGTCAAAAAATGACAGCTTCAAAAGTAACATCTACCGAAATAGCGCGCTATTCAAAATAACACCTCTTATTGGAAAACCCTGTACAAATGTTAGAGGGAGCGCGGTAATAAAAAACCGGTTACAACTGACGTGATTAAGCGAAAATATTTAACTAGTACATACCTAGTTTTTGGAGAAAAAGTGTTTTTTTTGTCATACCTGTAACATGTTAAATAACAGAACAAGATGTATTTTTATAATTTTCTATCGAGGGAATTTCTAGTGATTGAACTTTCAACTTACATAGAAAACTTCTTAAAAAATACAGTGTTTTTTTTTAATAGCTTAAAAAGTTTTTTAAGGGAAGCATGTTATATTTCGATAGAAATTCGGTATACATAAATCACCCACTCATATAATTCAGCATCATTTTTCTAGGAATCCCAAATAAACTCATTATAAAAGCTTTTAAGGTTCCGGAACTTAATTTATTAGTTTTTTGGTTACAACACCTTTACAATGTTCCCCAGACCAGAAAATGAGGCCCGAAGCCACGCCGAAACAATACAACACGGTTTCCTGCTAATCATCATCATCATCTGATGATGCTACAATCATGATCGGTTAGTCACTAGATTCGTTAAGTAATTATTCGTCATTCGTCCTTCGCTGATCTTTAAAAATAAATTAAATCGGTATATGTTCGTAATTGCGACTTGTTTCAGATGTTTTGACAATTTGTAAGTTTCCTGCAATTGCAATTATATTAATTAGGACCCCGTGGTCTAAGGGTTATTCTCTCGACTAGCAAGCTGCAGGTAGCGGGTTCTCGTTATATTGTGTTATCAAATTTATCATCTAGTTTTATAACTATTTTTTAATTTTTAGCTACATCAACTAGTGAAATTTTACAACCTATAAACCATAATGACTCCCAACACTCCCCAAATCAAACACGAGAAATAATTTCTCAATTGAGTTGGGCAGTTTTCGTTAAAAATTTCTAATTTTTTCGCAATCAGCCTCAAAATATCTACATTTGTAAATTATTGTAATGTGTTTGTTTACTCAATAAAAAAAATTAAAAAAATTCTGGCATGCGCAAGTAAACTTTATTTGATTAATTTGTGTTATTTCACAAATTACTCATTTAAAATAAAACATAGTATATTTTGCGACACGTTCCAGAGTGGAAAATACTCCTCTCTATATACTCCAATACCCTAAAGTGGTGTACACTTGGTGACCAGATCTGAATGGCCAGGTACTTCTCCACCTTCCTCTCCCCCATCTCTTTCCTCACTCCACTACCTTCAGCCGAAAACATACCCAGTTGGGGATGCCATAGTCTCACTGGCTCCAGAAGTTAGCAGCAGGGAGTTTCACATTTAAGAAATTTGGTCTTTTTGATAGTCAGAAATCAACCTTGACTATATGTTTGATTGCGTTAGTACACAGAGACCCAACTGCCCGGAACTAGTGGGACTATGGCATGCTTAATTAGGGTATGTTGTGAGGTTGGCGGCATTGGGGATGGAAAGGGGATGGGATAAAGAATGTGAAAATTTACCTGGTTATTCAGTTCTGGTCATCAAACATATCAAAAGCAATATTCAAAATCTAAATGAATTTATTTATCCTGAGTGACGCTGAGAGTACCTACACTATCAGAGGAATATTTTAAATCGAAATATCGATTTACCAAAGCAGATACGGAACGTATAATCAAGTTGAACAAATTTAGAAGCAATTCAAAGCATACCGGGTCAGCGTCATATAAAGAAACGTGAAGTTAGCAAACTAAACGCGAAATGCGAAAATTACTTTGTTTTTGAGGATTGGAACAAAGTGGTGCCAGCCTAAAATAATCTTGCATGAATATAATTATGAGTAAATATTTTAACCCGAGCTTCACCGTATAGCTACACCAGAGTTTGTCACACAGCAGAACTTGTCTCTATAACTGTTGTTTGTAATATTTTAATAACAATGTTAGTAAACATATAAAAGTAAAACCAAGGATTTAAATGGTTTTCTACAAATACTTGAAAACAGTATAAAATAAACACATTCTATTTTGTTTGTTTTAAAAAATTACTTTTTGTTTTCCTATTCTGACGGCTCACATGAAAGCACTATTAATGTATTTTATTCACAAAAGAGTGCTATAAACAATGTTAGAATTATTATTATAATGAGCATAAAAACAAGTGTAATTTTGGAACTAATTATGGTAAAGTTGAAGTAGGTAACCTAACGCGTTCTAAATTCTCCAATGAAACCTTCAACGATTTCCCACAGTATAAATAATCCATAATACATTCGTTGAAGGTATTTATGAATGCATGTAAGTAGAGATTCAATGTTCTATGAACAATTCTAATTCAAATTATCAATTCTCAAGGACTCTGGACGATTAGATTCCTAAATGAGAATAGGAAGATAAAAACCAAATAGTGCTCTGAAAACAAAAGGATTGTTTGTAAAGGTTATCCAATTATGTTTTTTTAAAGAGAACATTCTGAAATATGGTAATTTTAAGGTCATAAAACAATAACAAATAGTTCTGTACACCAATTAATTATTAACAATAACCATCATTGTTAAGTGTCCCATTTTAAATTCATCTGTGAAGTGTCATTTAAATGAACGGCATTTTGGTATGAAAGGATTATATTAAATATAGCAACATTACAATTTTTTTTAGCCAGTCTGGAGCCAACGAGCATACCTCATAATTGGGAATGTTGTGAGACTAAAAGTAGTGAGACGGGGAAGGAGATGTGAAGAGGAAGGTGGAGGAGTATCTGGCTATTCAGATCTGGTCACCAAACACAATTAAAGTATTTCAAGCAGCGTTTCATCTCTATCTATTCTGAATAGTTGTCTTATGCTACTGAGAGTACCTTCTACTCTGGAACGTGCCGCAAGTATCCTATATATTATTTATAACGAATAAATTGTGAAGTAACAAAAATTCATCAAATCAAATTTAATTGCGCGTGTCAGGATTTGAAACCACGGATTTAAAAACTTAAAAAATGATGAAGTTTTTGGTATTTTATTTTTACTTAATTAATTATTGGTAAAATGTATGCAATAGTGTCCATTTAATTCTCACACAGTAAAATTATTTATAATTCGTATGGCAGTACTGCAGTACCTACCCGTCTGAACTTTCCATAAATTCTAAAAGTTCCATCCTCAGCTTTCTCTAATTAATGTGGGGACTGGATAACTCATAGAAAAGACAATTCAACACATATTTAAAAAGTGATAAAAAGCCATGAAAAGTGATTAATCAAGAAATAGGTTACTTTTTCATCGCTTTTTATGACTTAATATCACTTTTCAAAGGTGAATTGAAGTGCCATTGTGTTGAGTTATCATTGAACCAGTTTTAGTTTGTTTGACTCTATTAGAAACATAAAATGAAATCAATTTCAATAATGCAGTTCTGTCAATAAGGGAATTAATGATTTTAAAAAGAAAAATGACATCAGATACCAAGCTTCTGTCGGTTAACAAACCATGACAATATTTGAATTTCTCCTGAGTGGAGAGTGTTACTTGTGCAATTATGGAGGACTTAGATAGTTGGAGATTAAATCCTGGAAGTCTGGTTGGGGGGCCCGATGCATTTGTCAACTCGGCCACTAACCGGTGTTTTATTTTATCACGACAATAGAAAAATATGCAGTTTTTCATACGCCCTTGCATTTTCCGCGAATCAGAAAGTGACCATCACAAATCTAGATAATTCTTTTGTTCGACAATAATGACCTGGCTGATGTCATTGGTTTTAACATTGACTAAAAAATTATTATGCTTAACTGTGCTCACTTAAATATGCATTTTTGATGACAGAGGCTGCAATCATATTATTTATAACTGTTTTGTAATACAACAGTACCCTCAGGATGACCTCTGTAGTTGAGTGGCAAGCTCATTGGCTCCCGGACAGGTATGTAGGTACTTCTTAAAGTTTCTCTTTCACACATTATATCTCTGTCTAATAGTTCTGTGAACAGTAGAGCTCCCGGCCAAAGTATAATTTTCTCGTATTTAATAAAACAAAATTACCTCTAAAATCCTAAGTTTCATAATTATGTTCTTAAATACCCACCTACTTATTAACCATATATTTTACGTAACATTGTTTAAAACTCAATTAAGTAATTACACTATATGTTTAATGAAATGTCACTATCTCCATGACAATTATTTTTTCTAACTTTCTTAATGCAGGTTGGTACCATAAAATTGAAAAAATGCGAATAGGAAAACCACACATTAAAGAAAAAAAATACTGAACCATTATAACGGCCACCATCTTGAACCGGAAACAGAACATACAAAAAAAAAACAGATTAAAACTGTCTATGCTCATTCAAATAATAAACATTATATAGTATTGACACCGTGCATCAAGTGGTTGATACTCTTAGCATTGCTCTGAACTTTCCTCATCTTGCTTCGGAATCGAAACGTTACTAACTTAACCTAACCTAACCTAACCTACATAACCCAGTTAATAAAGTTTTTGTTTCATCACTTTTCATGACTTTATATAACTTTTTAAAGATGTGATGAATTATCATTGTGATAATTTATCCGGTTACCTTAGAAAACACATTCCTTTTTTGTAGGGAATCAGTAAGAAAACTGCTATTTCACTTTTTATGCCGTTTGTACAATAAAAATACATACATATTTTTTTAAACTTTCAACTATCAATGAAAAAATACTGCCAATTTGTAATTGTACACTTTGAACCTTTTTCAAATTTTATCCATTTTATCATGTAAAAATATTTGAGACAAACTGAAAAGAAAAATTATTTATCTTTAAAACAAATAATAACAGTATTTAAATAAAGATAAAAATACTTTTTTAATGTATCGACGCCCCGATCAGACATGTCATTCAGAGCCTCTAAAGCAGGGGTTCCCAACCCCGTGCCCGCTGGCACCTTGGCGTACGCGGAACGATTTTTATGTGCCCGCCACTATTAGAAAGTGAAACCATTTTTTCATAAACATTAATTAAACATTAACTAAACCGAAGACGCCAAAACACGTGGCACATGACTCTGCCATGTCCTGTCTGTCAGTGAAAGCAATAAGCATGGCCCCGACAGCCAAACTGACAGTAGTGCTCGTGCCGTCCCGATCGGTTCGGCGATCATCGGCTCACTTCGTTTTTTCGGCGTGTACAAGGAGTGATGTGCAAATAGCATTCCCCGCCTGGAACCGCGTTATTGTCATTTTGATTGCGATTGCTGCCCGAGTTTGTCGATTAAAAATAGGTGGTGCCCGCCACCCTACCGATATTTTAGAATGTGCTCTACAGTACAAAAAGGTTGGGAACCCCTGCTCTAAAGGAATATGATATTCCGAGGCTTGAAGCGTTAAAACACTTTTATTACTAAGGCCCGTATTATATAACATGGAATAACCTATTCAGTGCTACCAGCTATTTAATTCTCAATAGAGTAATTATTCGTGCCGTACAAATTAAAGTAATTTGTTCACATTTTTTTGTAGCAAGTACTCGTATTAGATTATACTTATTGTAGAATGTGGAACCATTTTTTAGCAACCCCGCGAAGATGCTAACTTGTGCTTGAATATTGTAATGATAATATTGTACACAATAAACTCAGTGCAATAAACTATAAAAGGTCAACCTTTTGTAGTTTAACAATTACTGAGCGCAACAACCTATGCAACACAATAGCTCGGATAGAGACATTAAGTGTATTTGTCTAGTCATAGAAAATTATCTGGATCTCTTTTTTTATACATTTATCGTTTCGGATCAAGATTCTTTGAAAAAATTTGAACTTTATTCGTTGTCGTTCATCAATTTCATTATCAATCATCCAAAAAAGGCGATTATAATGATAATCTACAAGGAGAAAAATGAGTTTTGCTGTTATATTAAAATCCTTTTAAAAATGAGACAGCAGGCCATTTCCTAATAAACTATTTGTACTGTCATAATATATCAGAATACGTGTTTATGAAGCTGCGTTTATCCTGTTATTATATGAAACAAATTTAAATAAAATTATAATTTGTATTTTAAATTTAATGCAAGAATATTGGAATTTTTATGAACAGGTGTTCCGACATCATCATAATACACTCGTGTGTTACTGATAGTTTACTAGGAAATCTGTCAATTCGTCCGTTAAAGGCCTGCGGTCCCGTTTTTAAAAGGAAGACGAAAGGAAGGCTACTTGAGTGCGGCTCTTCGATGAATGACGAGCTTAAAGTAAATTTTATTTTATTTTATAACTGGTTGGCGGTCTGCCTTGATGCCACATCTTTTGGACTAAGAAATATTAAATTCTATGCAACCAAATTATACAATGCTCTACCAAATCAAACAAAAAATTACGGAAATGAATGTGCGGGGTTTTCCAATAAGAGGTGTTATTTTGATATTCAATCGTAAAAGATCAATGGTTTCGTTGCTTGTGTGGCACATAGCGCCGTCTTCTTAAAAATAAACGTTGTCCAGGTCAAAAGTATCCAATTCCGGCCATAAAAATCATTAATCATCTCTCGATAGCGCAATCCATTCACCGTAACTGTTGCTCCAGCCTCATTTAAAAAAGTAAGGTCCAATGACTCCGCCGGACCATAAACCGCACTAAACAGTCACACGTTGAGAATAAAGAGGCTTTTCAACAATAATTCTTGGGTTTTCCGAGCCCCAGATGCGACAATTTTGCTTGTTGACGAAGCGACCGAGGTGGAAATGGGCCTCATCACTCAAGATGATTTGCATTTGATTCACTCAAGTGAATTTTAATAATTTAAATGCATTGTTGAAGCGTGTATCGTTCCATTTTTATTAAAAACAAAGTTTATACTTGTCAAACGTTAAAAAACGACAGCTTCAAAAGTAACATCTATTGAAATAGCGGGCTATTCAAAATAACACCTCTTATTGGAAAATCCTGAATTTAAAATAAAAGTAAAAACATGGCTTAGAGAACAAAGTGATATTCAACTTACAAACATTATGAAGACGATGTAAAGACAACTTGATATTAATTTTTTAAAAACTACCTAGGAAACCCCAGTGGGGAGGACTGTGAAAATAATTGATTTTATATTATAATTTATACATACATCATGTAGTAATTGAAACTTTAAAAGAAAAAATAAAATAAAAAATAAAAATAAAAATTGTAATTATTGATAAAATTACACTGGGTACTTGCTAAATTAAACAAGTCAAAAGATTTCTGTGAATACTCTTCTCGCCCGCCAGGATGCGCTATCGGTAGTTACTTCTGGTATACCTGGCCGAAGTTTTCCATCTATCTTTATCTATGGGTAACCATTTAGAATTTGACATTTATTTACTACTGAAAGTTTTTTCAGGACATTTTAGATAGCGCATGGTTGGCGTTCCTGAGTTAATTATGTTTATTTTGAATCTTTTATTATTACAAAATTTATTGCACGCATTTCTCTAATATTTGCAAGCAAAACATTTTTATATTCGTGAGTGCGAAGTTTGCATTCGTTGTTTACACTGTATTTCGACATAATGACGTAAATTTAAAAATTTACGATATTAACGTTCGTAAGTACTAAGTAAATGTTTTCAATAACACAAATGTAATTGTTATCGATAAATAAGATTATCATAAAGCATTATTCATATACGTACAGTTTTTTCGGTATACCTAGTTTTAATCAACTTTTAAAAACAGGATTGTTGTAAAAAAATTCGGCTCTCAAAAGGAAAACTAAATCCTCGTTATGATTTTTAACAACTACTAACTGTCACTGATCAATATATGTTTAAAATAATACAGAACTAAATGGAAATACCCCATCATATTTCTGTGCTCCTGGCATTTCGTTCTTGTCGGCAGATTCATGTTTTGACGTGTATTATTTATACATAACTCTTGAAAAACCACTGGTAGTCTGAATTCTCGACAAATCAGTTCCGATTTTGAAAATGACAATTATAATAATTTGTAATATATTATAGGTACCTAGGTATGCTATCACTTGTCTGAATTTTCCAAATAAATACTTCCAATTTTGAAAAAGACACAAGCTCTAATGTTGAACCCGAGTCACAGACAGATGGAGTCGCAACCGAAATTAACAGTTTTAATTATAAAATTTGATTTGTTTTAAATTATAAAAAAATAAATTTAGTTCTATGGAATTACTCCAACAATAAAGAGATTAAAACAACCTTTGAACCTGACTATAAACATTATTCATAACTTCATGATGATCTTTAAGGTGCTTTCAAATTATATACTCTTGTACGCAATTTTTACACTTCACACAGAATTAAATTATTGAGAAGTATATCGAAAGCAGTCATCAATAAAAAGAGTGTTATTTTAGGAATTGTATCAAAAATACTAAACATCAAAGATAAGCAAAACTTCTAAACACCCAGGCAAAACCCCCATTGTGATATTTCTAACGTTTCAGCTAATTCCTGTGGTGGTAGTTGAGTCTTTAATTAAAATTTTAAATTTCCAACTGCACTATTTTGACATACACGTATAAACCCATAGATTAAAGAAGAAAACTAGAAATGTCTTTCGTAGAAATTTTAATGGAAACATTTGTTCCATTTGGCTATTCAGACAAGCGCTCTGCCTCACTTACACTCGCCTGACATCGTAGATATCCATCCCTGAATTTAGCAAACAGTTTTGTATTGACAATTTAAGGCACGATCTGACAAATATTTGGATCACGAAACACGTCTTCAAGGCATTCCTTGTGTTGTTCTTTTATGTTCCCATGTCGATATCAGCCTGGCTCGTTACTCAGTGATCCCATGTTTAATTATTATTATAATATAAGGAAATGACTTTCAATACGATCAATATGTTAAAGAAATGCATATATATATACAAAATACTCGGAGAAATAATAAGAGTGGAAGGGGAAGAAGAAAAACAGTATGGTGTGAATAAATTTTCTATTCAAAAGTAAAACAGTACAAAAATTGCAACAAACCGGTCAATTAGGTGCTTTCAAAAACAGATCTTTCACTCACCATTCAAGTTTCCTTTCATTCCATAGTCTGGTCTGTTGTTGGGTATTTCTGGTCCTTTTGGTCCATTGTATCCTTGTTGTTGTCCCCTTTCTCCTCCGTAATCCCCTTTGGCACTATTATATCCGCCACTATCATATTTGTTTTTATCGTTATTTTGTGGTCTTGGATACCCATCGGGTCTATCATCGTGACCTTTACCACCATAACTGGGATTTTCAAGATAGTCGTCAGGTCTATCATTGTAACCTGTAGGTCTGTTATTTCCATAATCATTATTAGGCCTTCCACCGTAGTCATTGGGTCTGTCTCCATATTCAGGCTTATTATTATATCCTCCAGGTCTGTTATTGTTATAGCCGCCCGGCCTGTCATTATAATCATTTGGTCTTTCCCCGTATCTGTTCGGTCTATCGTTGTATCCATTTGGTTGATCTCTATCCCCATCAGGTCTATTTCCATATTCATTCGGTCTCTCGTTACTTCCACCTGGTTTATCTGCATAACCTTTAGGTTTTTCACCATACACTGATGGCATATCCTCTCCTTTTTGCTTACTATAACCTGGATCTGGTCGATCATTCTCTCCGTTTGGTTTTCCGTAGCCTGGGTCCGGTCGATCATTAGTAGTTGGTTTATTTGAATAACCTCCACCAGATATGGTGTCGACTTTGTAGCCACCAGAATTGTTATCAGAACTAGAAGAAATTCCATACCCTGCACCAATTGGATCAGGTTTATCTTTATCGTATACGTCTGGCCTTAAATTACTATTCGGTTTTGATCCATAGCCGGATGGGTCTTCGTAAACTTGATAGCCGCCTCCTGGTTTAGGGGAATGGTTCCCATTCCCCTGCCCATCATAATTTTTATTAATATTGTTTTCTGGTTTATTCACATTGTAATCATTGCCGGGTCTGTTAAAATCATATCCTGGTCTAATCTTGCTATTGTACGTGGGTGGTTTATCTCTGTCATCATATTTACCAATTTCGTTGTAACTAGGTTGCTTCCTATCACCATAGTAGGTATTTTTTTCGTCGTGGTAATTTGTTCTATTTTCTTCGTACCTGTATCCACCGTAGTTTTCGGAATGATATGACCCGGAGGAACCGTAATATCCCCCCTTGGCATTTTGGTTCTTGTCATATATTGGACTATTCGGCATAAGATTATCATATCCGTTACCTCTGTAGCCTTCTACTGGTCGAGTCGGCACATGAATACCGTAACCGCTTGGTCTGTTACCTGCTTCCGTGTCTGAATTGTCGCTGGAACCATAACCAGGACGTTTATTTTGACTGTCATCAGGTCTATAATCAGGCCTGTTATCTTGCCTATCATCAGAACCGTACCCGGGTCTTTTATCTTGATCATTTGGCCTCAAGTTCGGTCTATCATCTTGGCCACTATTAGATCCATATCCTGGTTTTATATCAAACTTACTATCGTATCCTGGTTTTTCGTTAGATTGATATCCTGGCCTGTCATCTGGTCTCTCATCAGGTCCATTATAACCAGGTTTTAAATCTTGACCGCTGTAAGGAGGTTTTCTATCATATTTATCATCATTTCCATAACCAGGTCTTTCGTTTGATTGATATACTGGTCTATCATAAGGTCTAGTATAACCTGATCCATAACCTGGTTTCCTGTCTGACTTTTCATCATTTCCATAACCCGGTCTTTCATTAGATTGATATCCTGGCCTGTTGTCTGGTCTGTCATCGGGCCTACTGTATCCTGGCCTTGCATCTTGACCACCATAATTAGATTCGTATCCTGGTTGTCTGTCTAACTTATCATCATATCCATAACTTGGTCTATCATTAGGTTTGTAACCCGGTGACCCATGCGATACAGCAATCGTTTGCCCGTAAACTGTGGAAACGCTATCAGGCCTATCATAATCATTATAACCTGGTCTCTGGGGTCTTTCATTATAATCCTGTTGAATATAGTTCATATATCCACTTCCATAAGTATCTGTTCTATCGGAACTTCCGTAGATAGGTTTTCCGGCACTATATTCATAGTCTGGTTTTTGTTTTTCATATTGAGGTCGATTATATTTATCATGGTCTCGATCGTATCGAAAATCCTGGTAAGAGCCAGGTTTCTTGTATGGGTACCTGTCTCCATACGTAGTAGGATACGGTCTATTGTAGGAATTTTGAGGTCTATTCCATTCAAATCTGTCACCATTAGCACCATCTTGTGAATATCCATCGTAAATGTCTCCGTGGTAACCGGATGATGATGGCCGATTGCTATTATAGTTATCATTGCCAGATGGTCTGTACGATGAGCTACCATAGTTATTGTAATTGCTGGATCCACTTGAGTAAGAGTTACTAGAGCTACTGTAGTGGTTAGACTCATCCGATCCATAGGAGTTTGCGTAATAAGGCCTTCCTCCATAAGTGACACCGTTTTCTCCATACGGCTTATTACCACTATTATAATACCCTTCCCCGTTTGAACTTTCATTTCCATTGTAATGGTTTCCACTTCCGTAAGAGCTGCTCCATCCTGGAGGTCTGCCTCCAGAAGAACTAGTACCGCTTTCATAAGGTCTTTGATTGCTTCCATAGCCAAGTTGATCATTTGGTCTGTTACTTTCGTAAGGTCTCTTACTTCCTCCATAGCCAGTATCACCGCTTTGTCCTCCATATGGTCTATTGTAACTTCCATAAGAATCATCGTTACCATAATAATTACTATTACTACTACCATAACTGGAACTGCTTCCGTAGGAATTGCTGTTACTGCTTCCATAACTCCCATTGCTATTGTAAGAGTTGCTTTGACTATTTCCATAACTACCACTGCTTCCATATGAAGAACTAGTGCTTCCTCCTGGTCTGATATGTCCACCATAACCGCTGTCATTAGATCCATAATCGTTGCTGACACCTGAAGGACGACTTCCAGAACCGTAGCCATTTCCACCTGAGCCATAACCGCTAGATCCACTGCTAGCAGATGGTCGTTTACTTCCGTTGTAGTCTCCGCTATTTCCCGATGAACTACCAGAACTGTATCCGTTTCCACTACCTCCAGAACCATAGCTACTTCCAGTAAACCCAGTTGACGGACGATTACTTCCGCTATATCCAGCATTTCCTGCTGAAGACCCGTATCCATTTCCACTGCTTCCGGAGCCATAACTTCCTCCACTACCAGATGGTCGGTTGCTTCCACTGTAACTTGGAGTGTTTCCTACCGAAGTTCCAGAACCATAAGTACTTCCACTTCCTCCTGGTCTACTTGCTGAAGGTCGATTACTTCCACTGTCGTAACCTCCATTATACACTCCTGTAGGTCTTTTGTTTCCTCCATAACTGTCGTTAGGTGCGTCAGAAGGTCTTTTGTTTCCTCCATAACTGTCGTTAGGTGCGTCAGAAGGTCTTTTGTTTCCTCCATAACTGTCGTTAGCTGCTTCAGAAGGTCTTTTGTTTCCCCCATAATTGTCGTTAGGTCCATCAGAAGGTCTTTTGTTTCCTCCATAACTGTCGTTAGATGCGTCAGAAGGTCTTTTGTTTCCTCTATAACTGTCGTAAGCTGCGTCAGAAGGTCTTTTGTTTCCCCCATACTTGTCGTTAGGTCCATCAGAAGGTCTTTTGTTTCCCCCATAGCCATCATTTATTCCATTAGAAGGACGATTACTGCCACTATAACCTCCAGAGCCCGATGAACTTCCTGACCCGTAGTTATCATTACTGTTGCTTCCTCCACTTCCTGAATTAGGTCTGTTGCCTCCACCATAGCCTGAACTACCTCCATATCCGTCATTTGAGGGGCCTGGTCTTCCACTGTTTCCACTGTATCCTTGATCATCTTCAAACAAGGGGTCAGGGCGAGGTCTCTCTGTGACCAAAGGATCTTGAATGTCCCCATCCTTGTCATTGCAGTTGGACCTTTTGGCGTAAATGTCGAAGTCTGGATCAGCGAGCGTGTCGGATATTTTGGTTTCAGATTCTGGCAGTTCTCTTATGCTGAGCTCACAGGTTCCGTTGCCTTTGACGCTGATTCTGGAAATGGAAAATTATTTATTAATAATAATATTAATTGAGTAATGTTCATTACATCATTGTAATAAACATTAGGGTGATGTTTGAAAGAGAAATTCAAATATTGTCAGTCTGATAGTGATTTATGATAAAAAAGAGAAAAAAAACACAGCATTGTTTTGCTATTTTTCGAAGAAAGTGAAAGGTACAAAATTTTGAAAATTTAAATAAAATATTTTTCATTAAACAGAACATTTTACCTCGTATCGTTTGTTCAGTAGTTTAAAAATTGAAAAGAAAATGGAAAAAAGTTATATCTCAAAGCAAATTTGTTAATGGAATTCTGTAGGTTTGAAGGAATTTCGGGATGGAAAGGAGGAAAGGAAAGTTGAAGTGTGTGACTGAATAGCTAAAGCCATTTCAAGTTATCTAACGTTTCAAATAATATTCGTATTGATGGTAATCAAAAATACTAATTTCGGTTATCTGTGCGTCCTGCGTGGAATCTTCTTCAATAATTCAAAATTGCTTTTAATTTAAATGTCATTTTCATAATTTTAAATGATTGACTAATTCAGACATGCGACAATCTAGGTAACTACTTAAAATAATATTATATATTAATAGAATTTTTTTTGTCGTTTTTTTCAAAATTGAAAATACCTATATTATCCCGTGACTTACGCTAGTATAAATAAACGAATTTCTGTTATATGTGTTTCCTGGGTAACTATGGTTCAATGAACCCTGGAACTCTGATTTGTTTATGTGAAGAATTCAGACAAGTGATGAAGTAGTTACCTACTTATTTAACAATATTATTTTGAAAAGAATTATTTTGATCTGTATTTTAAAAATTGGAACTTATTTGACAAGAGTCGGCGCTAGTATTATAATAGTATTTACCCAAAACTGAATGAGTTGCATCTTTCCTTGTCCTCAGTGCACTCCCTCTCGCACTTGCTGACGGAGGGGGTGTCCACCCTACGCGTTGAGTCGCCAGTTGGGAGTTTCTCGCCCAGAGCTACCCTGATGAAGCAGTCTGTAATGAAAATAGTTCTCGCGTTGAGTATAGGGTATTATCTAAGGAAGGACTATAAGGAGAAATATAATACGACGCGACGCAAAGATGAATGGTAGAGAAATCGTAAGGCATGTACGACCGTGCTACAATTCACAAATTTACAAGAATGCAAGGCAATACAAAATAATAATATTAATAATGGGACGCTTAGATGGTTTGAACATAAACAGAGAATATTTGAGTGGAAAGTGATTGTTAAAAGAAGTCGGGGACGCCGGAATCAAATACTGCCATCAAAAATCTCCCGTCAAATATCTTAAGTAGCATTTAAAGAAACACTGTGAATTTTTTCATACAAAAATAACAGAATCAGATGTGTTTTTTATAATTTTCGGAGCATACTATGCGATTTTTTTTTGTCGAGGGAATTTCATATACCTTTTCAGTTCAGTCAATGTGTAAAGATTATCTTAAAATAACATATTTTTTTAAGAGCTTGGCAACTTAAAAGTGTGCAAGGAAAGTTTGTGATAAATCGGTAAAAATTTGGAAAGACAATGTAATAATTGAAATCTTGCAATGATTGTGTTTCCAAGACATAATTGCTTGGCGATCAATCCTCCGTGCATACCCCTGCGGGGAAATGGCCTAATAAGTTAGTTAATTATGAAATATATAGTGAATTTTATTTGCAGAGAACCCTTATTAAAAATGATTTAGTTTTTAATCATTGAAGATAGTATTAAAAACCCTCAAACGAAAAATGTGAAACAGATAAATCAGATAAAAATTCCGTGGCATCTAGGAATTGAACCCAGTATCCCACCCTTGCCGGAGCTATGCTTGTAATTTAATTTATTTATTGTTATCAAGTTTAATTTGTAGAACTGTGTCTACAGCAAATAAAATGATTTTGATTTTAATTTGTTAGTTTTTCCTTTAACTTCTCCCTTGTATAATGTATTTTTTTCTGAATGTAGCAGAAAGAGAGGTCACAAAACAAAAAAAAAAACATTTCTTCATAATATGTTCGTTGTTAGTGTTTGACAATATAAATATATGCTTTCCGCGAACCAGTTATAATCATGTAAAAAAATGAAATTATTATGAACCGCCTCAGCAGAATTATTTCTAATAAACACTGCCATCTACACAGCATGGTTCAAACTATCTTCAAAAAAAATAACATTCTTCTTCTTTCAATGTTGCTTATAAATAATATGTTCAAGATGGTTCGCTTACTAGATAGGTAAGCATTCACTAAGTTTACTGAATATATGATAACTAAATTCACTGAATAAATGATAACTTATTTGAATAAATAATTACAGCTTCAGAAAAATTAATTTAAAAAAATTACTGTATCTTTCAGAAATATTTCAAAATATTTCTGAAAATTACGAAATACCCAAAAGAATAATAAAATATGTTAACGTAATATTTATTATGTGATTCACTTTTTAATTATAACCTTTAACATTAAAGAATGCGATATTATTGTTTTTTTAACGGTTTAAACCATTATTCATTTGTAAATGTGATTGCGCTTAAGTATCAGATGCCATTGTAAAAATATTCTTCGTTTTTGTTTCATTAATTTACAATTAAAGACGGTTTGTTTATTATGTTAGTACAATGCGTAAAATGACTATATTGTTTTAAGAGGAAGCTACAAGCCAAAAATGTGTATATTCTTGGTATACCTTATATCGTAGGTAATAGGCATTAAAATCGCTTGACAAACGTAGTCTAGAAACGTTCGATTTCAAGTAAAAAACTGGTTTTTGCTTATTTTATAAATAATTTTATAAGAAAGCAAAAAAGTTAATCAAATGAAACTGTCACAGATAATCTTAGCTATAAAACTGTATTTTTTAAAAGTTGTTTCCTTTATGCGTTCATACATTTCTATTGAACAAATATTTTTTGTAGTAGTTTGCATTTATATTTTTTATTGAATAATTTATCATTTTATTTGTATTTTACTCAAGCGAAGGGATAGGAAAACATTCAATTTAACTAAAGCATATTTTTTGGTTTTCATAATGTACACCAATTCGTTATAAAGATTAATCAAAATAGTGATTTGGCATTAAGCTTCGCCTTAAACTACACACTGGTTTTTCTGTCCGGTATCGCCCGAAGTTTTATTGCAACACAAAATCTAACGCTTGACGAATATATTATAACTCAGATAACATCTTAACATATTTTAAAATGTTAAATGGATATTATACAGCTTAATAATAAATGGGGGAAATAACTACATACTCTATGTGATTTGAAACAAGTCAAGTTGACCTAGCCAGAAAAAATCTTTTTTAGGTTTTAATTTCAACGGAGCCACAGACATAGGAATTAATAGACGAGAAGATAATGGCGAGGGGTAAAATCAACTGTTGAAGAACGAAGGGGGTAAAGCTGACTGTGATTTGTCAATAAATCAATCTGACAGTAAATAGGCATCTCGCATTATAATATCACCATTTAGTTCTTAAAAGTAAAATCTGCTTTTGAATGAATAGACATTTTTACATGGGAGCGCAAATTACTCGCCACGTTATGAACAAATTTGCGATGTCCAAATTCGGCAAAAAATTTCTTCTATTTTCAGAGTAGAATATTTCGTTTAAGTATTTAGTTAAGACACTTTTATAAATGTTCATAATTTACTTCCCAGCAACCAACCAGCTTTGTGTTTCGCGTCCAGACGTTTCTCGATGTGATAGTATATGTTTCTACAACTGATCCATATTATACGATGTGAATATGCTTAAAATAAAGTAAAATAATGCTTATATATGGAATGTAATACGACAATTGGGTTTATTCTCTTTTTCACATCTATTTTTACAAGTTTTCATAGCACAAGTCAACATTTTGCCGTGTTATTTCGTAAAATGAACCGATGATGCCTCGACCATAGTTCGCACAAGAATGATGACGTCACGTTTTCAAATTTCACTTGAGGCCATACGCGAGCACAGCCGGCTCCAATGGAACCGGTATGGGGAGTGGGGAATAATACGCTTTTAATCACTTAGGGCAGGTCTACTAATATTCATATGTCTATGAACGGAGCTCACTATTCATGAGGTGTGGCTGTTTAAAACAGAATTGTGCTACGAAATTAAAATTTGTGGATATCTGGGTTCAATTTGTAGAAAAAAAACAATAATGCAATCAATATTCAAGAGGTAAGTTTATCTCTAAATTGTAAACAAAGTCACTATCCGCGTCTGTCTGTTTGTGCGCTTAGTTCTTCTAAACTACGCAACGGAGTTTGTTAAGGTTTTCACTATCATTTAAAGAATTTCTTCCGAAAGGTTTATTTATAAAATACATGGATATTAATTTATTGAAAGTAGAGAAAATCTGAGAAACGCCAGGTATGTCAGCTAGTACTAAAATAAATTCGCTATACGTCTACCAGTTTGTGCGCTTAGTTCTTTAAAACTACGCAATGGATTTTGATAGGGTTTTTACTGTAATTTATAAAATTTCTTTTGGAAGGTTTATATATATAGAATGCATGCATATTTACGGAAAGTAAAGAAAAGTCGAGCAACGCCGGGCACACATCATATTTTCATAATAATAATAAAAAAAATTTAGGTACAGGTAAATCATTTAAACGAAACCATTGCTTGTTTAGCGGTGTACTAGATAGATAAAAAAATAATGTCATTTAAATAATAATGAATTTTACTTAAGAATGAAACAAAAAAAAATTAAGGCGAAGCTTAGTACCAAATCATTATTTTGAGTAATCTTTATGACGAATTTGTGTATGTTATAAATACCAAAAAATTTGCTTTAGATAAATTGATGGTTTTCCTATCGTTTCGCTTGAGTAAAATACAAATGAAAAAATATAAATATAATGTACTAAAAAAAATTTTTCAATAGAAATGTTTGAACGTATAAAGGAAAATACTTTAAAAAATACAGTATTATAGCTAAGATTATCTACGACAGTTTCACTTGATTAACTTTTTTGCTTTCTTATAAAATTATTTACAAAATAATTAAAAACCAGTTTTGTGCTTAAAATCAAACGTTTCTAGACTCCGTTTGTAAAGCGATTTTAATGCCTATTACCTACAATATAAGGAATACCAAGAATATACACATTTTTGCTTGTAGCTTCCTCTTAAACTAATTTAAACGGAATTGATAAATGTCGCTAAGCATCCAATGTATAGGCATTTGCCGAATGAACACGGGCGGGTGTTCCAAAGATCAAAAACCTTTCGATATCTGCTATCGGTGTGTAAAAATACATTTAAACGAAAAAAAAGAACACTCACGAAAAATATTAATAAAATTTCAAAATCTCTTTTGAAAATAATTCAGATCAGAAAGATTTACTTAGTGGCTCGATTACCTACCAAACTCCAAAATAATTTAAAAAAATTGATAAAACATGCCCAAAATTTAATTGAACCCTGAAAAGGCTCGGGGCCTTGAACTAAGAATAAAACTGAATTCATGGTTCGTGAATCAGAATAAACCAGATTGGAGGTTGAATAAAAACAATTGCAATGCGCTTTGTAATCGAAACCAAGCGAGAAGAAATGTTTTCTATAATTAATATGTACATACATACCTACAAATATATATTTATAGAAGTACTTCTGTCAACAGTAGACCTGTCCGTTTGATAAATTCCCCTATCTAAACAAGAAGATTGTAATCTATAGAGCACAGTAGTCAGGTAGGTATGCTGTCCTTTTTACAGAACGAGGAACTAGCGTCATTGATCCCTTCGGCACTGGTGCATACATAATCGGGAAACACTCCAAACGTATTATGTAACGTTACAAGAGAACGGGTCGCTCCTACCACTCGTTCTTGATTTACCAACACGGTGTTATAAATACTTACCTAGATATTTAATTGTAAACTATGAAATATTTAATTTAAAAATTTTCTATTAGTTTCAAATAAGGAATTATACAATTTTTCAATTCCAATACTGTGAATTCTTTTTTCTATCTTTCTCCTGGCCGGTAGGTACCATAATATGTATTTTAAAGCTCTGACGATGTTGGTAACATTTAGTTATTTTAATATCAAAGGTATAAAATATACCATATATAATAAATTATAAACAGTGACATCAGAAAATATACAATTAACAGAAACTCTAGATGGATATAAAAAGTTAGAGATACAAGTACACGCAAAACTTATAGGTAGACTAGGTTAGATTAGTATTGATTGAAATATATGATGGTAAAGATACATGATATAATATATTACAATAGCTAAAATGTATGCATTTATTTTCAGGTTTTGGTTGAAAGTAGGTAAGTACCAATTAAGCTGTTGGTTCACCGTATTGATTATTATTATTGACCTTAGTTTCCTCAGTTGCCCTAGTTCCTCAGTTGATGGTTAACGATGGCCATCAAGTCAAGATATAAAAAGAGGATGCTGCACATTTTCTAACCCGGAAACGGAACGTACAAACAATTTTACATACATAAAAATGCCAAACGGTCGAGTACGCAGAGCTCTGTCAATTATAAAATAAAATGGGGGTCTTCTTGATATTTAAGAATAATTTCGTATATGAGAGAAATATTCTATTATTCAGATAATTATCGAAAAAAAAAATAACAAAAAGTATGAGGCATTTATTTTGCACAGTTTTTGTTGTTGTTGTCTGGAATGCATGGATCAAGACATGTTTTAATGTTATCTGCATCATTTCTATCTTGAGTGTGTTATTTCACATAATATATTGCATTAATACGATAATGGTAAAATGATAAAATATTTTTAAATATACTGATAGTAAACGTATTTGCGGCAAGTTCTAGGTTGGTGGTAGAATTGAAACTTGTCTTGAAATTGCTTTTGCGGTTGTGATTAGATCTGAATAGCAAAGTACTTCCCATTTTATTTTCTCAACCTCACCCTTCCCGCTCCCTTCAACCTCACAACACACTTGGGGGATGCTGTAGTTACACTGGCTACGGGTAGTTGGTATTCTTGTGCGGTACTCGGTAAAATTTGGTGCTGAGTAAAACGCATTTTCTGATGAATATAATGTAATTTCTTCTAGGTAAATAAAAACGTAAATGTTCGTTTGTTCAAAATCTTAAATCTCTGAAAGTTTGAATTTTTGACACAATCTTGCATTCGAATAGGCGTGTGTTTATATACATATAAAACGCACTAACTTTGGGAGGTGATTCTACGTTATGGTAGAAGTAAAAAAAGATAAATAACTTTTTCGAAATTTTTTTTCCGTACTAAAATAATTTTTCTTGTATCACACCATAAAAAATATATATACATAATTTGTATTATTTAAATTTGTGAAAACACTGCCTTTCCCTTGGTGTTAATCTTGCTGAGGATTGATGCGAACATAATAATTTATTTAAGGCGATGCCATACGTAGTAATGCAAAATCATGTGTTTTTGGTTTGAAAATTTGGTCGCCTAGAAATGTTTTAGATGCTTTAATTAAATACTGCGAGTAGAATACATCTTGGCTTTTGAAATAATCGAGTGTTTTTTACACAAGTCTTTTATAAGCCCAGAAAAAAATAATGTAAAGGCATATAAAAACAGCTTTAAAGTTCAAAATCTCCTACTTTCGAACCCATTTTCTGTTGTGATTTTATTGTATAATGTGGAAAATTAAGTTATTTATAAAATGATCGAAAAAAAAATCAAATTTTATGCCTGAACATCCACAAAATAAAATAAAAGTCACTTTTTGGCCATGTTTTTTTCTTGCATAAATCAAAACAGGCGGATGGTGTTAAGCGGGTATTTAAATCTTATCGCTATCTACGTAAGGGCTGTTATTGATAGCGGCTCAATTTAAAATATTACATGACGTAGTGCATCGCCTTAAAGGAAATTAATAGTTTACCATGTGGTTATTTTGTACATGTGCAGTTTACTTAACTGAGAATCCAATATTACAGATTTCCTCAGATAAAACATTGTGTAATCAACAGATAAACAGCGTATTTATAAAAATTAACAGATAGTTCATACATTCATTCATATATATACTAGCTGAGGTGTACCCGGCGTTGCTAGGTGTTATCCTCAGGAGATAGACATATACCGTCGCAGACTTTTCTGTAGACCTTTTTAATATATAAATACACAAACATACAGACGCGGATAGCTACTTTATTTTATACTATTTAGAGACAGAGTATTTGGTGAATCCTTTCATTTAATATACATGTATTATATATAAACCTTCCGAACAAAATTCTCTAAGTTATAATGAAAACCCTAAAATCCGTTAAAAGCCTAATTTAGGAAAACTAAGCGCACAGACAGACCGACGCGGAAAGTGACTTTATTTAATACTATTATTTAATACTAACAATCTATTCAGGGTTTTCCAATAAGAGGTGTTATTTTGATATTCAATCGTAAAAGATCAATGGTTTCGTTGCTTGTGTGGCACGTAGCGCCGTATTGTTGAAAGTAAACGTTGTCCAGATCAATACCATCCAATTCCGGCCATAAAAAATCATTAATCACATCTCAATAGCGCAATCCATTCACCGCAACTGTTGCTCCAGCCTCATTTTTGACAAAGTAAGGTCCAATGACTCCGCTGGACCATAAACCGTACCAAAAAGTCACACGTTGAGGATAAAGAGGCTTTTCAACAACTCTTGGGTTTTCCGAGCCCCAGATGCGACAATTTTGCTTGTTGACGAATCCACCGAGGTGGAAATGGGCCTCATCACTCAAGATGATTTGCATTTGATTCACTCAGGTGAATTTTAATAATTTCAATGCGTTGTTGAAGCGTGTATCGTTCCATTTTTATTAATGGCGTAGTTTTTACTTGTCGAATGTTAAAAAATGACAGCTTTAAAAGTAAAATCTACCGAAATAGCGTGCTATTCAAAATAACACCTCTTATTGGAAAACCCTGTATTTTGAGATATATATGCGCCATAATATATGTCATTATATAATTTGTCATTACATTACATAATATATGTCATTGGTTTAGTTGCGATATGAATGTATTTTCAATAGAGATTTTATATTTATTTTCTTTACAATTATACTATCAAGATATTATCTACGTCGGGGAGAATGTTATTATATGTTAAATACAGTCTTGTGGGGCAAGCATTGTGATTTAAATTAGTTTTAAATTAAAAAGATTTCACAAACGATACTTTCAAATAAATTCTGTTTAATAATTCAGGACTGTCAGTAATGTTGTATCAATGAACCAATTTCAAAAAATTGTCGCATCGAGATATTATTATATCAATTGTGCAAGCTGTAAGAAATGTATGTAATGAGTTGTTTTTCAGAATCTATTCAATTTTATTCATATCTAATGCATAAAATTAAGACCACAGGCAAACTCTAGATTGCTTTGTAAGTACGCAAAGAATAGTTGTTTGATAATGACAATGTTTGTGAATTATTTGTTATTTTTTATAGTGAAACCAATAAAATAGGTATTATATATTTTTAAGAATATTGTAACTTACTCTTTGTAACTAGTTGTGAATCGATGGTCAAAGATGTTGAATCCACTATCAAATACACAACAACTAATAACACAATAGCAAATTTTGCCATCTTGATTGAACTTCACTTTTTGTTATAAGATAGTCATTTCACCTTAAAAATTAAAACTAAAAGAATATGATTATTAAAAATAAGTAACATTAATTCGTTTGGTTTATCATTCAAACTAGACAGCAAACCAAACACGTATTTACAAAAATATGACCAGAGGACCAGTTTTGTAAATTATTTATTTTTTATTTATTATTATTTTTATACACTTCAGTTGTAAAGTAATGTTATTTTAAAATGAAAATAACATTTTTTTTTCAAAAGATAAAATATATCAATAAAGTTAGAAAAATATATCATTTTTTGAAAAGAACAAACTTTGTCTACACCACTATTTAAAAAAAATTATCATCATGTTCAAAACCAACAACGCATATAAAAAAAGAATATACAAAGGATAAAGAAATAACATGGACATGTTAAGGACATATAAAGGATACACAAAGGAAATGCAAATAAAAAAAAAGAATATACAGAGGAAATGCAAAGGATATATAAATTATATACAAAGGATAAACAAAGGAATTGTAAAGGACGTACAAAGGGCATAAAGAGGACATATAAAATATACAAAAAGGATATACAAAGGATATGTAAAGGATAATAAAAGAATATACACAGGATATGAAAAGGATATATAAAAGATACACAAAGGATATATAAAAGATACACAAAGGACATACAAAGGATATGCAAAGGACAAACAAAGAATATACACAGGATATGCAAAGGATATATAAAATATATGCAAAGCATAAAAAAAGGATATACAAAGGATGTGTCTTGTATCCTGATGAATGAACCATTGGTTTTGAAACAAGTTAATCATTTTGATTAAATAGTGTGTAAAAAATTTCGTTATGTTCGTTTAATTAAAATGACGCCACCAAAGGATTTAACATTTACTGAAAATGTTATTAATCAATCTGTCGAAGAGTGCTTTTTACGCTAAAATGCTGTTGATATTTCTTCTAGTGTATATTTTCAATACTGAAAAAAATGTGTACGTACATCATTATTAATTAATCATTGAATATTATTGCATTTTTCATTTGTTATTATTGAGACGATTTTTGGTATGTAGCTTCTCAAATATTGTTCATAGATAATTTGTTTTAAATAAGTAGCATAAATATGGTACTGGTTTATTTACATTTATCGCGGTCTATTTACACAGTATCCCCAAAGATGATACGGACCCTGAGAGATATTATTACCCTCAAGGCATCTTGTGAGGCGTTAGGAAAAAAAAGTAAAAGAGTTATTTAGTTTTTAACGTATGATTACAATTATGGTACATAAATACAAATTCCATCATGAAAATGTGTTGTCATAAAGTTTTATTTTTTTTACAATTTTGTCGTTCTTAACTTGCATTTTTTTATAAATTATATCTAATCATGCATCACTGTAGTTCTGATTTGAGATTGTACATGTTTATTTAAAAAAAATCATATTTTTTATTTGTGAAATATATGGTATTTATTTAAGAGAATTACAGAGGAGTAATATATTTAATCACCGTACTTGGCGGCTGATTTATGGTGACCAATAGAAAATAGTTATTTTGTATGAATTGTAAACAGATGGATTATAGATATAAATAAGCAGAAAATAGATTAAAACAAATAATACAAAACTATCACTACACATTAAAGCAGAAGAAAAAACCTTGAAAATTTTCACTGAATATTACAACGTACAAACGAATAATGATTATAACAAAGCACTAATGATAATTACAAACAAATAATGATAAAAGCAAAAGAATAATGATAATAATAAACAAATAATGATTATAACAAACAAATAATGATAATATTGTATTAACACACTCCCCATACACACAAAATCAGCTTAATTATGGGGGTACATCTTATGTTTTATTATTATTTAAAATCTCTGCATCTCTTTACAGATATTCTTCCTATTTAGTATTCTTTGATAGCATTACTCACACCTACATCATTAGAAAGAATTAAGAAATATAATTTTCAGTCCAAAAGAAATTAACAAGACACTTTAAGGACGTACGTAATAGCTTTAATGATCTATGTTAACTTTAGTTTAGAACCATATAACTTGTAGTTCAATGTAATTAATGAACAAATAAATAAATATAAAATTATTATAACATATTTTATTGTACATTATGAAACACAACTTTATTGAATGAAGAAAAAAAACTAAGTTGAAATAAATATTAACTGAAAGAAGAAAATAGAAAATATAATAGAAAAACATTCGTGCAATTATTTTTCCGAAACAAAAATTTATACATACATAAAATGTATTCAAAATTTAGGATAGTTACTTCAAAGAGCACGTTTAAAGTCTGAAATTGATTAAATTTTGTTACCTATGAAATGTTATTATTTTTAATTGCCTATTACTACGGGAAATAACTAACCGCTTGAATTATTAAACGTTAAAGAATATAAACATGCCTCCCTATCGCTATACACTTTACAATACGCGAGTAACACGATACAATTCAATTTACTCAGTATTACGTTTTGTTTTTTATTTATCACAGTTCACAAGAGAATGACCGCAAGTCTAATTAACGACAATGAACACAGCAGGTGCGACGGACCGAGAGGAGGGTATGGTCCCGACTGACCACTCGGTGGAAGAGGAAAGATGTCGGAGTTGATAATAATTATTAGACTGGGTAGATGGGAGATGAGAGGTGGAAGATGAGCAAGGGGAAGAGGAAAATGGTGGGGGGAGGATGTCTGTTGGGAGGTTGGACCAAAAGTTCGTCTTAAAAATATAAATTTTTTAAATTGTGTGATTTAAATTGTTGGCATAATAATGTAATAATAATATTATGTCTGTGGTTAAAATGACAAATGTAACACACTAAATAGGATTCTCAAAATATCTTTTTTTACCAATTTTTATTGTATTTACATATTTATTTCGGGATATCGACAGTTTACGATTTATCAGTTTGTACATGTGTAGTAAACAGAGCGTTCTGGGGGTAAAGTGTAGAAAAAGGATAAAGTTTATTATAATTAATATGATTTGTATAGCGCCGTTTTTGTGTAAAAACACCTAAAGGTTTATTTTCTTAAGCGAACAATTAAACTTCTTAACCCAAAAACTATCTTAAAACTTTAGAATTTCGAAAAGACTTATTATTGT
The DNA here is from genome assembly GCA_026573805.1 of Hesperophylax magnus. Taxonomy (NCBI): domain Eukaryota; kingdom Metazoa; phylum Arthropoda; class Insecta; order Trichoptera; family Limnephilidae; genus Hesperophylax; species Hesperophylax magnus. Next base: position 35,097 of record JAIUSX010000184.1, on the reverse strand, counting down.
TTTTAGTTGTAGTATCCTGTAGAATCACCCCCCGAAGTTAGCGCACTTTACCCCCTGATACCCTGTAAAGCAAAAATAAAACTAATAATAATAATAAAGGTAACCATTCGGAATCGAGTGATAAGTAGGTGCGGAAATCACTACGGAATCGCCGTAAGAAAAGATCACCATTCAGAATTCAGAATCGAGTGGTAAGTAGGTACGGAAATCACTACGGAATCGCCGTAGGGAAAGACCACCATCCGGAATAGAGTGGTGAGTAAGTACAGAAATTACTACGGAATCGCTGTGGGGAAAGACCAACATTCGGAATCGAGTGGTAAGTAGGTACAGAAATCACTACGGAAACGCTGCGCGCTGTGGGGAAAGACCACCATTCTGAATCTAAACTTTGTTTGAAATGCGCATTAGCCATGTTTGATGATCTGAATAGACAGGTACTTCCCAACCTTCATCTTTCTCTTCCGCGAGTACTTTCCATTCGCTTCAGCCTGATAATGTACCCCACCGGGGGATGCAATGGTCTCACTGGCTCCAGACAGTTGGTAGCAGTAGGGACTCGTGCGGTATACACATAAAATATGAATATAGACCTTATTGGAGTCAGACTATGGTCGTGGCTCCGTACTATGCTGAAGAATAATGCTTAAGTCAGTAACCGCCTGACTACCACGTCAGCTTTAGGCTTTGGAAATGACAAAACGTCGATTACGTAAGGTGGGCTTAATGAATATCAACTTTTATTTATGAAGCTTCACAGGTTGGCCTCTTTTGCACTCCAAGATTGTGTCAACAAAAGTAAAAAATATTGAAGACGTATCGCCCTCTGTTGAAATCGACCGCTTCGTCAGCGGTCTTGTGAATTTCCTACATCCAGGATATACGCAGCCATCGATCTCTGACCCAGTTAATTCTATAAGTCAGTATTGCAGCGGACATTGGCTTCTTGAGTTCGGTGTGCAATAGTTTCCCTGGCTCTGGGCAGTCGAAACTTTTAGTGCCGAATCACTTTAAAAACTAATATTATTTAATACACAACTTTTTGGTCAACCTCAATGTCTCAGGTAACAAAATCTTGTTTAATTAAGTACCTGCGATAATCCCGCCGAGTGTCCAAAGGTCAGAAGCGCCCGTCGCAGATAACATAAATTAGCTACATTATTTTAAACCAATAGAGTTATTAATCACATGGAAATTGATTAATAAATTAATAAAAAGAGGCAGGGAGCCAGTAGTTAATTGCTTAGGAATTATAAAAAGGTTTAAAAATTAAATTGTGTATAACCAGTGGTAATTAAATTGATTTCAAATAAATAATAGAAGAAATTGTTTTTAACCAGTGGTATGAACATTTTATAAAAAGAGTAATTATAATACATTGCAGAATTTAACCAGCGTTTCCTAAGTTAAATCCGAATATGGCATGATAGTTTGTTATTTCGTAGCTGAGTGGACAAATGCGTCGGATATCACCCAGACGTCATGGGTTTAATTATTCATCTGCTATACTAGTGTAGTGGTACGCCACTACTTAAGTCGGACGGTCATTATAGAACATAATAGAAGTTTCGGCCTTTGCCAAGAAGCTTGTTTGGCAATATATGTAACTATAGCAAATGGAATGTTCAAGAACATTTTTCACCTATATAAGTGACAGAAGGAAGAAACTCAACAGTACAGTATCAGCAATCTTGACACCGAGACCGAGTTAATTGCCTACGTTACGCGCTTGAAATTATATCTTGAAGTTTCCTTTTGTAAAACATTCTGCTTTTGTTTTCTACGTTTATTTTTTGGATGCAATATAATAAACCGCTCCAACTAAATTGAGTCGTAATTTATCAATATTCTAGAACACGAACTATAACACTAGTACTCCATCATAATAAAATAATAATTTCATCTTAGTATGAAGGTATAACGAGTTTTTTTTTAAATATTGTCGGGTTATTCATAATCCACAAGCGTATAACTTTCTTGAAAAAAAAATAACATTACCATTTTTTAGTAAATTATTGACAATTTTCTAGCGATATTTATTCATTTTTCTATTATAATATATCAGTTTCCGTTCAATTTTGTTAATATGGGGTTGTACACGAATCTGGACAATCCTTTTTGTAAATAACTCGCAACCCGCACGGAGAAAAATGAGTATGGCTGATTTATTAAAATCTTGTTGGAAACATGATGGCGAGCCATCCTGATAAATATTATGACTAAATGCGACATTATTAGAATGTTTCGACATACTCATTCGCGTCTTGCTGTTAGTTTACTAGGATCTGTCAATTCATTTTTTTAAGGCCTGCAGTCCCATTTTTAACAGAAATACAAATGATTAGACCAGTTTTTTAATAAATTAGCAATATTTTATATTAGTAAGTTTTTCCGTGCGAGTAATAAAATATTTACTTTCGAAGTGTTTTTCTTATTGAAAGATCATTTTTATTTATTATTCATTTTACAACAGATGTTCATGTCAAAGATCTTAATAGAAATGATGTTGAAAGAGGAAAATAGAAAGGACCTTTTTAATGAAGATTTAGTACGATTTAGCATCTAAAAGTATTTTAATATGCACAACATATCAAATAATAATTGCAGACATTTTAGGTTCATCTGGTTAGTTTCAATGTCTTCAAGCAAACTGAAACCAATATACAAGTAATTTAACCGCATAAACCATATTTCGATTTAAGCGACGTTAATTCACTTGTATTAGAACGTTTGAGATGGTACTTTTATATCTTTATGCGACTTTGGACGCAAAAAACACTATATTCAAAACACTGCATATGGAATGTATAATATTGAAACAGTTTTATAATTATTCCTAATCCCAGTTCATACTCAAATTGCTTTTTCCCTTGTTTTTTGTTTCTTTCCTAAAGTCGTTACCTTGGAAGAAAGATGATTTGAAAAAAGTAGACCGACTCAAGTGACATTTGTTTTTATGTTCGAATTTTCATCGCAGAATTCGTTGCATGCTTTATTTCGCTTTTCGTAACAATTAAACTCGATAAGAGTTTCTGAAATAGTGCAAATTGTCATCCCCAAGTTAAACACATTAATTGTCGTGTGGTGAATTGTACAGAGAGTTAATGTTGTGGAAATCAAAACATTAACCGTGCTTATAAGATGTACATCTAACAACTATAATGCCTACAGATTCTTCCAGAAACCAACAAAACTCCATAAGAAACAGCCACCATGAGCAAGTGAAGTCTTGCTTTCCTTACTCCTAGTATTTCTTGTGATAATTAAACACCATCGCATGATCTTGTCTTCTCGTTAAAATACAGTCCATTCCAAGTATCAATCTTCGGTAATAAACAATTATAATAATTCAAATGGTTTACTTTTGCTCTTTTATTTTCCATTACTTATTAGACAATTTTTATAACGCTGCTTTTGTGAGATATCACCTCAGGGGTGCATTACAGTTGATGCAGGTATTAGAAAAAATATAAATATTACAAAAATAAAGTGAAGTTAAGTTAATTAAAATGAAGTACAGGAACAGGTGACACGAAGATAGAAGACGGAGACTCTGCAGCATGAATCCTAGGTGGTGAAGAAACTGGACCAGCTGCTGCAGCGAAAGAGTCCACCGCGTCCACCAACAGTGCCAGCACGAGGTTAGGTCCAGTTATGTGTCTGCTGCTAATAAAGCGCTGACACAATATCCTCTCACAGATTCCAGACCTTGGGAGCACCGCTGTGACGTTCGACGAAGATAAAAGATGGAGATTCTGCAGCATTACTTAAATACTTATGATAATATTATATTTATTCGATATCTCTAATTTGTCAACAAAAAATATAATTATAATATAGTTGACATCGCGGCTTGGATCTCACCCAGGCGTAGTGTCTTCAATTCCTCGGCTGGCTAAGACCTCCATCACAACACAAACAACGTTTTCCGCTTGCTGTGGTGTAGTAGGAGATCTCAAAATATTGTCAGGTTATTCGTAACCCAGGAATGTTTGACTTACTTAAAAAAAAATTTACAATATATTATTCGATATATCAATACTAATATGCGCTATTTAATTATGATCTCACTTAAAGCAATGCTACAAGCAAACAAGCATAACCTGATTGATAATTTTATTTATTTTTAAAATTATAAAACAATACCTAATACTTTTTCAATGATATAACATAAATGTGTTTGTCTGTGTTAACCTTTCAAAGCTAGAAAATGCTTCCATTCCTAATAATTAGCAACGAGGAACATAAAATCAGCTTGAGAGTCGCTTGGGCTTTTTTAAAGTTTGGCCTCTCGGAACATCGGAACATTTCTGTATAAAAAGCGAGACATGGGATTTAATTGGTTTCGGCCAATGACCAACGGAGTATGGGAATAGCGCGGTTACCATGTTTTACATTTACGATGGGTTCTTATTTATCTACTGAAATACAAATGCTTAGTTTGTTTATAAATTTCAGAAAATCGAATTGAAAAATTTGTACCACTCAAACGATGGCTATCAAAATAAAGGTAGGTGATTTTGTGAATTTAAATTAATTATATAGTAAACGTTTTTTTATTACCTTAAAAATATTTTTAAAAAATTAAGGTGGATTCCATTTTTCCGTGTTAATCTTCGGAGGTACGATATTAATTCAATCGAAATCCGAACACACAGAAGTCTCCATCGCTCGAGTAAATACATTTATACTAAACATGTGATAGCGGGAACTGAATATAATATGAACATAGATAGAATTCGCAGAGCTCTCTCAATTTGAGAGGGCGGTATGAATACCACCGCCCCGAAAATCATTAATTAGATAACCTCAACTCTTACATTAGTCACCACAAGTTATTCGCCACGTTTAGTGACTTAGCAGGGATGCTCGGGTTCATGGGGTGAAGATTAATAGGTCTTGGCGGTAGATGCGTCTGGCCACCAAATGTGTAGCGAGCCGGATTTGTAGACTGGTTGAGGGAGATCTTTTTACCTCTCCAATAAGTGGGAGGAATGAATTCAAACAAACGTCGCTCCTACTTACCCCCCATACCTTTTTCGTTCCCAGATCTTCCTCTTCCTCCTTCCCTTAAAAAAATCCTCCAAACAGCATCCCAAAAGATGACATAGAAAATTATTTTCCTCAGGGTCTCCTGTATGTAGCTAATCTAAAAAAATATTTACATTTATTTCAGTATTTATTTATTGACCAATTAATTAATTATTTTATTTGCTCTGACATACGGCAGAGGTGTTGGTAATCCAATACATGATTCCCGGGGGGCAGTACCCATACCCGCTTACCAAATTGAAAAAAATAGTAAATAAATGAAAAAATAGAGTTTTTTTTTTTTTTTTAAATCCTAATTTTGCATTGTTCTTATCAACTCTTATTGTGCAACGTAGAATACATACTAAACTACATAAAACTACGGTCAACTCTGTATCTAAATTTTAAACAATTCTATTACACAGAATAACCGTAGTCACCCTACGGAGGATGGAATTGAGAAATACATGCGTCATCCGCTTTGCGCGACAGCCTCTAAGTTCGTGTGGAACCTCCAGCGCTTAAGACTGCCTTTTAATTGTACGTACTTTGTAGGTGTTTATTATCACTATTTGATTTAAAAGAATACTTATTAGTTTATTTAAGGCAATGCACAACGTCGTGTAATATTTTAAATTGAAGCGCAATAACAACCCTTACGTAGATGGCGATAAGGTTTAAATTCCCGCTTAACACCATCCGCCGGTTTTGATTTATGCAAGAAAAAAACATGGCCAAAAAATGCCCTTTATTTTATTTTGTGGATGTTCAGGCATAAATATTTAAATTTTTTCCGATTATTTTATAAATAACTTAATTTGCCATATTATACAATAAAATCATAACCGAAAATGGGTTCGTAAGTAAGAGATTTTGAACTTTAAAGCAGTTTTCATAGCCATTATACATTACTTTTTTCTGGGCTTATAAAAAGAATTATCTAAAAAATACTCGATTATTTCAAAGGCTAAGATGTATTCTACTCGCAGTATTTAATTAAAGCATCTTAGGTCGACCAAATTTTCAAACTAAAAACATATGATTTTGCATTACTACGTATGGCATCGCCTTAAGAATGATCCACCATGTTTAAGGTTTGCAACAAGAACAAGTGCAAGAAATAATGACGAATGAAGATAATTTGTAGCTACTCTCGTTCTGTTTGAAAAAATCAGTAGAAAATTTTTAAAATTATAATTTACATGTTTTTTTTTTAAATTTTATATCGTACAAGAGTCCAAACTGCTCCCAACCATTAAAAGCCAGTAGGAATGCGATGCATTCCCACATATGAAATCAGGAAAATAAATTGAATAATACTTCCCTTCAGAACAAAAACTTTCAAAAGTTGAGGAGCATTTTTTTGCCGTTTTCCAAAAAAAATCACTTCAGAGGCGCTTTGCAATTTATTTTATATAATTATGTTTGTTTTTACGGATTTGGAATAGCTGATAACGCCAAACCACGTATAAACACGCACTACTGCAGGAGTTTTACTCATGGCGGTACTTAAACAAACTTATTTGGCGAATTACCAGATGAAATAAAATTGTAATAAAACATTTAAAAATAAATTATGAAAATGTAATTAATTTATTAAAAAAAATGATTGTATTAGAACATAGATTACTATTTGCGCATTTAAAATCCAACAAATAAATACGCAATTCGGTCTCATCACTGAACATCTCTAAAGCCACTTCAAGCAACGTTTCGATTGTGAATGGTGGTTTTTCACAAGGGCTACCCTAATAAAATCTGCCACAATATCAATTTTCAATAATATTACTATTAAATTTATAACAAAACATTTTATTTATAGACAAGTTCTGCTGTGGGATGGTCCGCTGCTCTTTAGGGACCCCGCTCGCTCAGCGCTGGTGTAAACTGTGCACCCTAAAGTTTAAGCTTAGATTTAAGGAAATTAATACTTGGTTTGTGTGAAAGCACTATGAAATAATACATGATGATGTGTAATTATTTTTTTGAGTAACAGCTGTTTCGTCTTCCGAAGGCATTATCAAACTAACTACAGCTATTTACAAGCTAATTGGTTTTCATTTTTACAATAAGTAAAATGTACTACACATCTCAATTGAGAAATCTATTCTAATTATGTTATTGATTATTTCTTAGGACGGGTTATTTCACAGAATTTGAACAATTCATCAAAGATAATTTTCAAGTTCTATAAAAGTTATTCTCGTTCTGTTTTCATATCATTATGAGCAAATTGATTCACAGAACTTAAGTAATAACAACTTGAATAGAACTTGGAAATCAACTTAAATTAAAAAATTTATGAACTATTCAAATTCTGTTAAGCATCCCGTCGTTAGACGAATATAATGCACAACATAACGATTACGCATAATTTTTTTCTTTGTGTATTATGTGTATTTTTATATGTAATTATTATGTGTATTGTTATAACTATGCACTCACTTTTAAATGTGTTTTTATATTATATTAAAACCATATTTTCTATTTCGCCGTAATTTTCTGTTTGAAAGACAATTAATATGTTTAAAACATACTATATGCAAGAAATGCATATGGGTCAGTACTTTGTTCGCGTAAACTCTGGTTACGATGCCTATAAATTAGGTAGGTAGTACTTGACATCAATGCTTGTGCGAAAATTTGAACTGATAATATTTAAATCCGGTAGGAAAGATGTAGTTATGTACGTCAAAGCCAGCGCGGTCCACATTATCAGACGCTGTACATATATAATGATGTTTAATTGGGATAAGTTCCGTTATGCCAAATAATAATATAATCGCGAGAGTAATAAAAGAAGCTGCAAACCGGTTCCCCAGGCCAAAGCCTTAGGCCATGAGTTCAGATTACACGGTGTTCCCAAGAAGAGAAAATAAAACGTACGAATTTATACCCATCAATACTTTCAATACTTTCAATATTTTTTATTTATTATTGAATTTTTTTTATACATACATGGATAGTTACATAAAATATTGAAATATGTATTAAAAATATTGAAATAAATGTTTTAATTGAAAAAAATCCCACGAAGGCGAAGCCTGAGTGTGGGTATTATAAGTATTTTTATCTTATTTCCATGGCTTAAGTGGGGATACAATATCAAATATAAATTTAAGTTATTTTAAAAGAGCTACTGTAGAGATGCAATACAAGAAACTAAATCATGAAATATGTAAAAGTTTTAAAATAACACAAAAAAGGTAAATACTTGTAGTTTTTAAAGAAGACATCTTAAAAAGTGAATTAGCAGATTAAAAATTATATTACATTTTCGGCGTATGCATTAAAAATAAACAATACTAAATAAAAAAAACGTCAAAAACGTTGTAAAAAATGTTAGCAACATTTTCACTTAATTTAAAAAACTCCAATCGTGGAAACATTGAGAGAACTCGATATTTCGAAAAGGGTTCAATGATAACTCTACACAGTGACAATTCAACACACTTTTAAAAAGTGACATAAAGTCATTAGAAACGATTAAATTTTTTTTTTAACCTAGCCTAACCTAACCTAACCTACTTAACCCAGTTAATAAAGTTTTTGTTTCATCACTTTCCATGACTTTTTATAACTTTTTAAAGATGTGATGAATTATCATTGTGATGATTTATCCGGTCACCTTAGAAAAGATATTCATATTGCTAGGAAAATATATAAGAAAAACATTTACATAATTAACTTTTATCACGTTTATATAATAAAAAATATTTTTTAAAGTTAAATCGGTTGTTGCGATAGAGACGCGAAATATTAATTATTCATTTTGGCTATTTTTTGATTTTATTAATGGCATCCAGTATATTTGAGGCAAATTGAAGAGAATTATTATTTCTCTTTCTAACAAAAAAAAATAAAATTTTAAAATATGTGCGCCCGGTCATATATGACCCTAATAGGCTGGAGGGGTTAACTCGTATGTACCGTGAGTAAGATAATCGTTTTGTTAAGGGTGGGTACGAATCCGAGGGTCAGTGTGTCCAAGAGTGACGGACGTATGAATCCAACCTTCCTTTTTTTAATATGAAACCGCACAAGAGAGCTAACTGCTCCCAACCGTCTGTAGCCAGTGAGACGCCATCCCCAATTGGGGTGTGTTGTGAGGCTGAAGCTAGTGGGGGGAATAAGAAGAGGTATATGGGGAAGTACCTGGCTATTCAGATCTGGTTACCAAACATGGTCAAAGACATTTCAAGTAACGTTTCAATTCTGCATGGTGGTCTTACAAATGTATTTATTTAAAATAATAAAACCACCATTAAGATTCCCGCAGATTTTGCAAATTCAGCAATACTGTTAAAAAAACACTGTTCAACGCATTCTGTACCGGCCTGTATACGTGTGAGACATTGTGTCACTACCGAACTTGCTCGATGGAACGACTCAAAATCCAATATACTGAGGCCTGTAGAATCATATTTGGAAGAAGATAATCATATACAGAAGATACAGCAGCGCATTGACAATGTTCACGGAATTAGGACTGAATGGATTTGCCGGCCTGATGAGACACCCGGTCACTGGAGCCAGGAATCGGCTAATGGCCTCCGCCAACACGGTGGTGACCGCAGCCTACCAGCAACAAGCGCCACTCGTGAGTGAGCGCTGGGCCTAAGCTCACTTAAGATTTTTCTTCATCTATTTTTGCATTCTTCACATATCTATTGTACAATAAATATGTAAATCTATATGGGACGTGTGTGATTGCACTAACCTCCCCACATCCTGGAATTATTTATAAATGATTCCGATTTTATGTCCGGGTTAAATCTTCCCCATAGGAAAAACTAAACCCTTCCACACACTTTTCCACAAATGATCATTTAGTCAATCAACATTATGCAAGTGCATTATATAAGCAAAATAAATACATAACAATACAAGAACAACACGTCAACTCCCAGAGATCAAATGGGAAAATAATTCACCGACTCCAGATATTTTCATATCAGAGGGTTCGGCTCGGTAGAACTCCTAACAGGGCATATAAATCCTACTGATCCCTCAACATAAACATTAAAAAAATCTTTCGTTATCCTACATGTATTCAAAATGACCGACTTTTGCATCTTTATATATAATTTTTTTAATAGATAATAGACTAATTTTAATAGATAATAGAGAGCTAGGTATAATGCCAGTAGCCGAAATAACGAATGGTAATATTTTTATAGTCTGAGAATGCCAAATTCTTTTTATTTAATTCCCTAAATCTGTGTATTTTCTTATATTTTTATTATATTGTTATATTGTAATTTTTTCATTAACAGATTTTTGAATATTACAGGAATTTGGAATAGCGACATCAATGATATAAGTTATTTTTTTAATTTTGTCATGTAAAACTATATCGGGTCTATTATGACTAATCGTTCGGTCTGTTAGTATAGTTTTATCATAATATATTTTATAAAATTCGTTTTCCAAAAATGAATTTGGTTCGGAATAAAATTAATAAAAATAAATAAACAATTATTATTATTAAAATGATTTTTTTGTAATTGTAATTTAAGGAATATAAATAATTATAAGCAATAATTAGTCATCCGAAATACTAATAAAAATTGAAAATATCTCCCGAGTAAAAATAAATGCCGCCAACGGGAAAATTCCCTTTAAAATTCTTATAATTATATGTTATCCTTTATGCTATGCATAAAACCTTGTCATATAAACGTTAGTTTATCATTAAAAAAATAGGAATATAAATATATAACAATATTACATTTTAGATCATCATTCGTTATGTATACCTTATCAAAAAATAGGAGTTATTGTGCCTGATAAGGAATAATAATAATATATAGTATACTGGCGGCACGTTTCGTCGGGACGTGCGGTAAAAGATACACTCAGTATCGCCATGGTGTAAGACCACCATTCAGAATTGAAACGTTGCTTGAAATGGCTTTAGCGTCTTTGTGACCAGATCTCAATAGCCAGGTACTTTCTCCTCTCCAGTTGCCCATCTCCTTCCTCCCACTACCTTCAGCCTCACGACATACCCCAATTGGGTATAAAATAGGCTCACTGGCTCCAGATGGTTGGGAACACTTAGATAAACATTTAAATTTGTAAAAAACTATATTTGATCAAATAATATACCATGCTAATTTTTTTCAAATATAACTAACACATAACACAAATCATAAAATGATTTTATATTTAACTTTTTGTCCACCTTGTACCTCATACCACCATTCAGAAAGAAACATCTCCTGTTCTAAAACTTATCGATTTTTTTTTCATCGGATCGGTTGGCGATATTTTATGTAGTACAACCCAATCGGAATTACTGGTTTTTTCTACAATCAAAATAAACGAATCTCGTAACACATTCAATTTAACTAGATCTCCACAAGAATTATTAATGATCTTAATCTGATTGTAACGTCTGTATTACGAATACAATCACAGATAACGATAAATGCTACACGAGCGTAGTATCTATTTTAGATTCCTCTACTGCATAAAGAGGCCTCATTTTTACATACATTTTATTTTGGGTTGTTTGTTTTGAGAGGTATAAAATGTTATACTTTTATAAGTTTTTCAGCTTGGATCCAATTTTGAACAGCTTTCAAGACTTTTGCTTTTATCTATCGCAAAAGCGATAAAGAACATTATTTGATGAATAGGGAATGTGAATTTATATATTAATTTTGTTTAAATTGGAAAATTTCAAAATTATATTGAAGATTGGAGTCGAATTCAGGCTTAAAAGAGATGAGATGTTTCTCCATGTTGAATCGAGGGGAGGTAATTTTAGATAAGGCTTGATAGAAGAGAGGATGTTTGTTTAGAGAGAGACAGCCAAAAAAATATGTGATCTAATGTTCCCACTTTTAGACCACAGAATGTTTAATCTGGGGAGACAAGCACGTGAATTTTAATAAGGTGAGAAACGGAACAATGTCCAATTCTCAATCGAATAATTGAGAGATACAAACAATAGATAATAACATACAATACATACATATAAATACATACAATAGATAATAACATACATTACACACAATAGATATTAACATGCAATACATACATAGAAATATATACAATACATAATAATACATTACATACATAGATATACAAACAATAGGTAATAACATACAATACACACATAGAAATACATACAATAGATAAAAACATACAATAAATACATAGAAATACATACAATAGATAATAACATAAAATACATACACAGAAATACATACAATAGATAATAACATACAATATATACATAGAAATACACACACACAGTTAATGTTTGAATAATACTTCGTGCTTAAATTCCTTGCACAATATGTGGTAAATATCAACATTTCTTGCGAAGCAGTTAATTAACCTAGTAAGTCTTCCCGGGGGTCAAACCATTGGTAAGTTTAGTTATGCACCTGGGAAGAATAAAAAGCCCGTGTTTTCCTATTACCCAAAGTTTATATAGGACTCGAGGGAAATTATTTTCCTCTGGGCCTCCTGTGTAGTATGAATGTATGATAAAATAGGTGAATCAAATTCTTATGTATGGTAAAGTTCGGGGTATGTATGATTGTATTTATCGTAAGGAGATCCGAAAAATTCTTGCAAGGCTGATGTCAGCATTTTTGTTCTTTATTGTGTTTTGCCTTTTTGTTTATCAATTTATTAACTAGCCGAAATGTGTCCCTACTTTGCGGGGGGTTATTCTTGGGAGATAGACATACACCATTGCAGATTTTTCTGTAGGCATTTTTATGATATACAATTGCGTGGTACATTATTTGGATGTATCTCATTAGGTTTAACCACCGTTTGCAATGTAGTACCCAAAAATATATTTTTACCACTTAATTATAAAACATCGAATTTTTTCTACTTTCTATAAATATAATATTCCTGTTTCATATATGTAAACTTTTCGGAAGAAATTATCTAAATGATAGTGACAATTTTTTAAAAATTGGTTTCGTAGTTTAGAAGAACTAAGCGCACAGACTGACGCGGATTGCCACTTTATTTTATACTATTTAGAGATGGAGTGTTTGGTGAATCCTTTGATTCAAAGTAACTGGTTATCTTGTCAAAAATGAATAACGAAGGGCAATAATATTTGCTTATCATTAACATTGATCGTCATTTTAATTACGTTACTTTTATACCATGCAAGGCCAGATAAGTTAGGAAAAAAATCCTATAGATATCTGATACAGTATAAAAACCTCTTATTAGATCATCATATGACTAACCGGAATACGTGGGAAATAATATCATCGCAAAAAACTATTTTAAAGGTGTCCTTTTTATTTTCTAACAGTTTTTTTTTTAATACTGGACGTAGTATGTTTTGAACCATCTATTATTTCTAGAGAATTCAAAGAAGAAATCAATTTTTACCCAAATGTATCGGGGTTTCTACAGTCTCATCGGCTCCGGGGCAGTTGAGACTCCTGCGTGGTATTTAAAAATGAAACAAATAACCTAAACACAACTGGAGACTAAAAGCCAGACGTTGCAACTATTCTACTTTCGAGCCCTTCTAACTCAGAGATGCGCAATTATCTGAAAGTCAACAAATTGAGAGATTTTGCTACTACTGCCATGCACAATATGCGCGTAAGTTTGTACACAGGCAAACCTTTCCGAAATTTTGAATCAATGCTATGTAAAGCACAATACTTTATGCTTTTACATACATTCGTAATAAAAATAATAATAACAATATTAGGCCGATTTTTTTAGCGCCGTTTATGTGAAATGCACCTCAAGTGCAAAATATAATAAAATAAATATAATTGGATTACAACTAAGATTTATAATTATAAACATTGACTTAAATCTAAGACCTATAACTACTGCTTTTAAACTAGTGATTTAAAATGACATACGTATTGTAACAGCTTAAGTAAGTTAGAGACTTACAAATAACACAATTACATATACACAGGTGGATTTATAGAGAAGCATAGAATGTAGTCTATCTTAGTTTAAATATCTTGAGTTAATGAAATTAAGTGAAATAATGAAATTAATAAATCGCTAATCTTTACCGCATTAAGATGATTCATTGCTCAATGACATTCTCCATTAGCAGGTAAAATGATAGCATTTTGACTTTCTCATGAGTAACTAACTATCTAACCATCGCGCTGTTAGGTAGAGAGGATGGACCACCAAACAACTCGGTCTTGGCACACACTTCTTACCTCATTCACATCCATACATCGTCTCATTCATACCCTTCTATTATTCTGACTCTTGATTTGGCCCGACTCTGATTCGTGCCGTGTCTTCCTTGGGCGTCCCTGACTTCTTCTTCGTTTGCGTGACACATTCTCCTTCCACTCCTTTCTTCGTTCATTCGCTCTAATTAAACAACCATCTATGCGTCCCTTTCTTAATCTTACTCACTACGCTTACATCCGCCTTGCATTCTTTGCGGATCTCATCATTTCTCACATGATCTTAGATGCGATCTCATTTCTACAGCATTCAGCTTTCATCCTTCCTCTGACAAATGCATACCTCACTGCCATACATCAGGGTGGGTACCAGCAATCCATTGTAGACTGCTTGCTTCGCTTCTTTGAACATTTTTTTGTTAGAGCCAACCGCGTTCAGTCCTCAATTAATGGAGTTACCTGCATTTACCCTTCTTTCAATATCTCTGTCACATACAGGGTTTTCCAATAAGAGGTGTTATTTTGAATAGCCCGCTATTTCGGTAGATGTTACTTTTGAAGCTGTCATTTTTTGACATTTGACAAGTAAAAACTACGCCATTAATAAAAATGGAACGATACATGCTTCAACAACGCATTAAAATTCACTTTAGTGAATCAAATGCAAATCATCTTGAGTGATGAGGCCCATTTCCACCTCGGTGGATTCGTCAACAAGCAAAATTGTCGCATCTGGGGCTCGGACAATCCAAGAGTTATTGTTGAAAAGCCTCTTTATCTTCAACGTGTGACTGTTTGGTGCGGTTTATGGTCCGGCGGAGTCATTGGACCTTACTTTTTCGAAAATGAGGCTGGAGCAACAGTTACGGTGAATGGATTGCGCTATCGAGAGATGATTGATGATTTTTTATGGCCGGAATTGGATGACATTGATTTGGACAACGTTTACTTTCAACAAGACGGCGCACAGTGGGCTGAAAATCGCATCGCATTTCATTGTTTTCGTTCACTGACACTTGTAGGGAATTGCGAGGGAATTTATTTGTGGATATTAACAGTTTGATTTTGAGTGATCTTATAAGTGAATTATAGTTCGGACGTTTCGAGAATTCAGCAACGATAGGTGCAACGTACACGCACTGTCGCGGTTAGTTGTTTGCGACGTGGTACACAACATGAGTATCGAATACGTGCGTGTCCCTATGAAAGAAGGGCCTTAGTCTCTCACGAAGGCGATATTGAGAGAGCTATTTTGTGGAAGATGTTCTGGTACGTACTACGTTTCGGTAGTTTAAATATTGGTGTATGTGTATAAACAGAATTTTAAAATAAATAACCTGAATTAATGTAAATATTTTAAACAAACTTTTAATGTATTTGCAACCACTGAAAAAGATCCATGGTTTTCACATGATGATGACACTACAACCTTTTGTCTTCAGCTGCATACATTATAATATTAATGTAAGTGGTATGCTCTCATCCATCTCACTGGAGTCGCGGCTCGCTCCCGGGCACGAGATTAGATCAATAAAACTACGATGACGTTAATCTGTTGGTTGGCCTTGAGGATAGACCGTCAGGCGTGACTGCTGACCGCCCGTTTGGGATTCAGGAAATTATGTATTTGGGTGTAGTGTAATAGCGATTGTGGGACATTTTATTGAAAAACTCGGGCCGCTTTGAAATTTGTGGAATCAAATGAGTTGTCACCTTATACAACCCGCTGTCCTAGTTCTTGTATGTTTAATAGACCTTTTTTTGCAAAACTGAGTTATGAATGCCAATATGTTGATTAACCTATTGCGCATTAATGAAGCTCAAAAAAAACATTTTGGTTTTTAAGTGAAATTTTCAGCATTTTTTGAGTGCCAATATCCATTCACGGAACAATGTTTTAGTTCTGATTTGTTCAAACTTCCGGATATTTAACATTCAAACACTCAACGTTATACTGGTCGTTAGCTGAGTTGACATCGCGTTTGGATCCCACCCAGACGTAGAGTGTTCAATTCCTCGACTGGCTAAGTCCTCCATCACGACACAAGCAACATTTTCCGCTTACTGTGGTGGTATAAGGAGATTTTCAAATGTTGTCAGGTTATTCGTAACCCGGGAATGTTTGTCTTTCTCTAATAAATATTTGTTCAAAATACCGTCGAACGTTGAGGGCTTGAATGTTCAATCTCCACTTTCAACCAATCAGGAGTCGGCTAGTTAAGATGAGCGGCCATGTTTGTTTTTTTGTTGTTTTGTATTGTTTTTGAGTAGCGTTACTAAAAATACGTTTAATTGTGAATATATACTGTTATTGAACTCCAAAATGACTTCACCGACTCCAGAATCAATAAACCTCAGACCTGTAGCTCAAATAGAAAGGTACTTCTTAAAATTATTAAATTTATGGGCTTTTTCACCATATTTTACATGTACTTCTTGAATTTGCTAGGCAAATATACAGGATGCTTCATTTATTATTTATTTATTCAATTATTTATTTACACCCTTTACCTACAATGAGTCTAAATAAATTATATTAGTGCATTTAAACTAATTTTTATTCAAGAAATACAACAAAAGAGCCAGGACATGGAAATGTGCAAGAAGTTGACAGTCCTCATAGTCTGATTGAAAAACATCTACGACACATATTTAGTCCGTTATCGCTGCTGAGATCACTGATGAAAACGAAGTCCAAAGCTTTCAATTTTGAATTCATTCAATTAAAAGGTTCCGATTTTAAGTCTTTTCACGAAGAAGCAATAAAAATTTCCTTTTCCTAAATTCCTTACTTCAAACCTAAATTCATTGCTAACAATAAAAATGCTTGGTATATTATCTCTTATAAAACACGTTTTTCTGGAGAGAAAAACGTGTTTATTAAGAGATAATATATTTTTTTGTTTTTTTTTTTTTTTTTTCTTTTTTTTTCTTCAAGGGATATACTAGAGCTAAAAAGTTCTATCAAAATTTTGTCCACTATTCAACGCCTCGTAGCAGTTCTATTTCGAAAAATAAAATGGATGATATAAAAAGTATGTAGAAATATATGCCTGAAGTTAACAAAACTTATATTCAAGCATTATTAAGAAGGCTTGAAGACCCCAAACAAGGGATTGAAAATATTACCGGAACGTCACAAAAGAAATAAAAAAACCAAAATAAAAATAAATAAGCCCAAAGAAAATAAGAAACCAAGAAAAAAGAGTACCCACAAATAAATAAAAAAAATTTAAACTCAGTTTTCCCTAATTACATAGTTACAACTGTGTAACAAATTAAATGTTACTTCCCTTAAAATAAAATGTGCTTGTTTACTTTTGTGTTTTTTTTTCCCTTTTCACTTTTCTTTTCATAAAAATATTTTTTTTAAATTGTTTTAATTAAATGCAAAAATAATCTTTTTATTTTGAAATAAAAATATTTAGTGATATTTAGTCATTAAAATGATACTCAGGTATATTTAAAGATAATCTTGTCATGAAAAGTCGGGTATAATTAGAGTAAAAAAGTCAAGAAAAGTTATACTCAGTGATGATATTTAGTCATTAAAAGTCATACTCAGGTATATTTAGTGAAAAAAGTCATGAAAAGTCATACTCAGGTATATTTAGTGAAAATAAGTCATAAAAAGTAATATTTAGAGTAAAAAAGTCAAGAAAAATTATACTCAGTGAAGATATTTAGTCTTAAAATGTGATACTGACAAAGGTGATACAAAGTCATGAAAAAAGATATATATTAGATAGTATATTTAGTGATAAAAAGTAATGAAAAGTGATACTCATTTATATTTAGTGATAAAAAGTCATGAAAAGTGATACTCTGGTACATTTAGTGACAAAAGTCATGAAAAGTCATATTCAGGTATAATTAGATAAAAAAAAGTCATGAAAAGTCATACTCAGGTAATTTTAGTGATAAAAAATCATAAAAAATGATATTAGAAAAATTATATTATTCAGTGATGATATTTTGTCTTAAAAAGTGATACTTAATTATAATAGGTGATTAAAGTCATGAAAAATGATACTCATGTATATTTAGTGATAAAAAGTCATGAAATAAGATACTAAGGTATATTTTAAGTAAAAAAGTCATAAACAGAGAAACTATTATATATTTAGTTATAAAAAGTCAAGAAAAGTTATACTCAGTGATGATATTTAGTCATAAAAGTGATGCTCAGGTATATTGAGAGATAAAATGTCTTGAAAAGACATACTCAGGTACATTAAGTGATAAAAAGTCATGAAAACAGATACTCATGTATATTTAGTGATAACAAGTCATGAAAAGTGATACTCAGGAAAATTTAGTGATAAAAATTCATACTCAGTAAAAAAAATATTTAGTTTTTAAAAGTGATACTCAGTTATAATAGGTGATTAAATGAAATGATGAGATATACTCAGGTATATTTAGTGATAAAAGGACATGAAAAGTTATACTCTGTTATATTTAGTCATGAAAAGTCATTTTCATGTATATTTAGTGATAAAATGTCATGAAAAGAGATACTCAGGTATATTTTGTGATGAAAAGTGATACTTAGGTATATTAGTTGAAAATAAGTATTGAAAAGATAACTTTTAAAAATAATCTCAGTGAAGATATTTAGTATTGAAAAGGTATATATAGTCCTAAAAAGTCAAGAAAAGTTTTACTCAGTGATATTTTGTCATGAAAAATTATATTAACTGATGATTTTTAGCTTTTAAAAGTGATACTCTGTGATAATAGGTGATAAAAAGTCATGAAAAGTGACACTCATTTATGAAAAATTATATTAACTGATGATTTTTAGCTTTTAAAAGTGATACTCTGTGATAATAGGTGATAAAAAGTCATGAAAAGTGACACTCATTTAGTCATGAAAAAAGATACTCAGGTACATTCTGTAAAAAAAGTCATGAAAAGTCAAACTCAGGTATATTTAGTGATAAAAAGTAATGAAAAGTCATACTCAGGTATATTTAGAGTAAAAAAGTCAAGAACAGTTATACTAAGTGATGATATTTAGTCATGAAAAGTCATACTAATTTATATTTAGTTATAAAAAGTCTTGAAAAGTGATACTCAGGTACATTTAGTGAAAAAAGTCATGTAAAGTCATACTCAGGTATATTTAGATAAAAAAAGTCATGAAAAGTCATACTCATGTAAATTTAGTGATAAAACGTCAAGAAAAATTATACTCAGGGATGATATTTTGTCTTAAAATGTGATACTGATACAGGTGATAAAAAATCATTAAAAGAGATACTCAGGTATATTAAGTGATAAAAATTCATTAAAAGAGATACTCATTTATATTTAGTATTAAAAAGTCATGAAAAGTGATATTCATGTAAATTTAGTTATAAAAAGTCATGAAAAATTATACTCAGAGATGATATTCAGTATTAAAAAGTGAAACGCAGTTATAATAGGTGATAAAACGTCATGAAAAGTGATACTTAGGTACATTTAGTGATAAAAAGTCGTGAAAAGTTATACTCAAGTGTATTTATAGTAAAAAAGTCATGAAAAGTCATATTCAGGTATATTAAGAGTAAAAAAGTAGTACTCAGGTAAATTTAGTAATAAAAAGTCATGAAAAGTCATACTCAGGTACATTTAGTGATAAAAAGTCATGAAAAGTCAAACTCAGGTAAATTTAGTGATAAAAGTCATGAAAAGTCATACTCAGGTACATTTAGTGAAAAAAGTCATGAAAAGTGATATTCAGGTATATTTAGTGATAAAAAGTCATGAAAAGTCATACTCAGGTATATTTAGAGTAAAAAAGTCATGAAAAGTCATACTCAGGTACATTTAGTGAAAAAAGTCATGAAAAGTGATATTCATTTATATTTAGTGATAAAAAGTCATGAAAAGTCATACTCAGGTATATTTAGAGTAAAAAAGTCATGAAAAGTCATACTCAGGTAAATTTAGTTATAAAAAGTCATGAAAAGTCATACTCAGGTACATTTAGTGAAAATAGTCATGAAAAGTCATACTCAGGTAAATTTAGTTATAAAAAGTCATGAAAAGTCATACTCAGGTACATTTAGTGAAAATAGTCATGAAAAGTCATACTCAGGTATATTTAGTCATAAAAAGTCATGAAAAGTCATACTCAGGTATATTTAGAGTAAAAAAGTCATGAAAAGTCATACTCAGGTAAATTTAGTTATAAAAAGTCATGAAAAGTCATAATCAGGTACATTTAGTGAAAATAGTCATGAAAAGTCATACTCAGGTATATTTAGTGATAAAAAGTCGTTAAAAATCTTACTCAGGTATATTTAGAGTAAAATAGTCGAGAAAAGTTAAAAAATACTCAGTGATATCATTTAGTAATGAAAAGACATACTCAGGTATATTTAGTGATAAAAAGTCATGAAAAGTCATACTCAGGTATATGTAGTGATAAAAAGTCATGAAAAGTCATACTCAGGTACATTTAGAGTAAAAAAGTCATACTCAGGTAAATTTAGTAATAAAAAGTCATGAAAAGTCATACTCAGGTACATTTAGTGATAAAAAGTCATGAAAAGTCAAACTCAGGTAAATTTAGTGATACAAAGTTATGTTTTCATATGTATTTTTTGTCATACTCAGGTACATTTAGTGAAAAAAGTCATGAAAAGTGATATTCAGGTATATTTAGTGATAAAAGTCATGAAAAGTCATACTCAGGAAAATTTAGTGATAAAAATTCATACTCAGTAAAAAAAATATTTAGTTTTTAAAAGTGATACTCAGTTATAATAGGTGATTAAATGAAATGATGAGATATACTCAGGTATATTTAGTGATAAAAGGACATGAAAAGTTATACTCTGTTATATTTAGTCATGAAAAGTCATTTTCATGTATATTTAGTGATAAAATGTCATGAAAAGAGATACTCAGGTATATTTTGTGATGAAAAGTGATACTTAGGTATATTAGTTGAAAATAAGTATTGAAAAGATAACTTTT
Source organism: Hesperophylax magnus (assembly GCA_026573805.1). Taxonomy (NCBI): domain Eukaryota; kingdom Metazoa; phylum Arthropoda; class Insecta; order Trichoptera; family Limnephilidae; genus Hesperophylax; species Hesperophylax magnus. Next base: position 13,930 of record JAIUSX010000184.1, on the reverse strand, counting down.
AAAAATAATCTCAGTGAAGATATTTAGTATTGAAAAGGTATATATAGTCCTAAAAAGTCAAGAAAAGTTTTACTCAGTGATATTTTGTCATGAAAAATTATATTAACTGATGATTTTTAGCTTTTAAAAGTGATACTCTGTGATAATAGGTGATAAAAAGTCAAGAAAAGTGACACTCATTTATGAAAAATTATATAAATTGATGATTTTTAGCTTTTAAAAGTGATACTCTGTGATAATAGGTGATAAAAAGTCATGAAAAGTGACACTCATTTAGTCATGAAAAAAGATACTCAGGTACATTCTGTAAAAAAAGTCATGAAAAGTCAAACTCAGGTATATTTAGTGATAAAAAGTAATGAAAAGTCATACTCAGGTATATTTAGAGTAAAAAAGTCAAGAACAGTTATACTAAGTGATGATATTTAGTCATGAAAAGTCATACTAATTTATATTTAGTTATAAAAAGTCTTGAAAAGTGATACTCAGGTAAATTTAGTGAAAAAAGTCATGTAAAGTCATACTCAGGTATATTTAGATAAAAAAAGTCATGAAAAGTCATACTCATGTAAATTTAGTGATAAAACGTCAAGAAAAATTATACTCAGGGATGATATTTTGTCTTAAAATGTGATACTGATACAGGTGATAAAAAATCATTAAAAGAGATACTCAGGTATATTAAGTGATAAAAATTCATTAAAAGAGATACTCATTTATATTTAGTATTAAAAAGTCATGAAAAGTGATATTCATGTAAATTTAGTTATAAAAAGTCATGAAAAATTATACTCAGAGATGATATTCAGTATTAAAAAGTGAAACGCAGTTATAATAGGTGATAAAACGTCATGAAAAGTGATACTTAGGTACATTTAGTGATAAAAAGTCGTGAAAAGTTATACTCAATTGTATTTATAGTAAAAAAGTCATGAAAAGTCATACTCAGGTATATTTAGAGTAAAAAAGTAGTACTCAGGTAAATTTAGTAATAAAAAGTCATGAAAAGTCATACTCAGGTACATTTAGTGATAAAAAGTCATGAAAAGTCAAACTCAGGTAAATTTAGTGATAAAAGTCATGAAAAGTCATACTCAGGTACATTTAGTGAAAAAAGTCATGAAAAGTGATATTCAGGTATATTTAGTGATAAAAAGTCATGAAAAGTCATACTCAGGTATATTTAGAGTAAAAAAGTCATGAAAAATCATACTCAGGTAAATTAAGTTATAAAAAGTCATGAAAAGTCATACTCAGGTACATTTAGTGAAAATAGTCATGAAAAGTCATACTCGGGTATATTTAGTGATAAAAAGTCGTTAAAAATCTTACTCAGGTATTGTAACGGACGTAGTTGACCATATTATTTAATTTCATAAAAATTGTTTACTTTTATAAAATGTCCCTACTCCACGCCACTGGCAAAATCACCACTCCCCGCCACTGGTCATTTTGCCCAATTTTCGGCCCAAGCGGCTTGAAAACTTTGACTCCGAATGGCTTCGATACCACATCGCCGGCTTACCTGCCGCGTGGATCAATGTCCAGCATTTTTTCTATGTAAATTTTACATAGAAAAATCAATTTTTAAACATTGCAAATATGTATATTTTACTTGTTCATCCCCTCGGCGGTAGTCAAATAAACACTATTTTCGATATACTACCGCTGAGGAGATATTAAAAAAGCTGTTTTTCACCCATATGTAAACCCATTTTTGAACAATATTTTTTACCCTTTTTGCGTGTACAAAAATCCAGGAACCTCGTAGCATAGTGAATCTTATCTCTTTCTGAGCGCTATGTTACGGGGGACCTCGGAAAAATACTAACTTAACATGTTTTACAAATTTGATCGCTTGAGATCATTTTTACACATTTATTTTACAAACATTTCTTATTTTTTGTCGTATCTTGACAAACAAAAAATCTAGTTGTCAAGATACACATTCTTATAACTACTATGCATTTAAACTATGTAATTGTCATTCATGTAAGCCTTCAAAATCTTTTCTAACTCGCAAATTTAAGCGACTACTTTCGCCAGAGCTGCCGGCAAAATGAATATGCGACATTTTGCCGGGGCTTATAAACACATATCTGGCGCGGGTACAATCCCCCACCACTTTTTGACTCAAAGCCCAATGTCGGGTGCGAGTCATGCTTATTGAATATAAGCAGCCAAATAATAAAATAAAATTAGTTCATCTTTACCACCAAAACCAAGCGTTTTATTTATCAACAAGTGACTCCTGCTCAACACCTGCCTCACCTCGCCAAGTCTCTGCTCCAAGATCTTCTGGTGTTACCTCTTCAAGACAAGCCGGCCCTCCTCTGGAAAACCGCCAACACCAGAAGCGAGCAGAGACAACAGCACACCCAGGGCCCAACATTCACCAAGCCTGGGTGCGGGAGGCAGATTTCATCACAATATCAACTACAATCATCATCATCGGCCGTAAAGGAGCATCTCATCGGTTGAAGACACGGTTTGGACCCGGCGCCTAAATCTACAGTCTTGTGCGGACTCCCGTCCAGTACAAGTGGTCCTTCGAGCCGGATTCTCACACGCCTTCAACCAGGATGTCTCCAACTTTACGGTCGAGCCGGATCCAAGACGATGGATCCTCAACACCATCTGCAGATGCCCTGGACGCTGGGTCTCAGGCCACGGCTGTGGTTCACGTCACGCCTGACGTAGCCCCCATGCCCACGCCCAGCACTACTCCTGACATGGCACCACCTGCAGATCATGACTCACCGCCCTCCATACCTCAAGAGGATGCGATGGAGTCATTGCGACAACAGCTTCGCAGTCAAACCGAGCACATTGAGAGACTCAAAGCAGCTCTTCAATCAGCTCCAACAGCAGCAGCCCCTGCCCCTCCTGGACCTTCGAAGCTCCCGGAGAGGTCACCACCAGCATGGACGCAGCCCGGCCAATCAAGCCCGGTACCTCTGGTGGACCAGAGGTACGAGGAACCAGCAGCAGCAGCGCCTGCCCGATCTGGACCCGTACTCCTGGAAGGGTATCCTGCCCAAGGAGGACCCTGGCGCTTCCAAGGGTACAGCCCTGGATGGGTGCAGCCCGGCCAACCGAGCCCGGTGCCTCTGGTGGACCAGAGGTACACAGCAGCGGCGCAGCCAAGGCCAGCCGGTCCCCCGCCCTCGCCACCTTGGCCCAATGCAGGGTGGCCAAACATAATGCAGCCTGGACCCTCTGGCCCCGTACCGCCCGCCCCTCTGATAGAACAGAGGCAAGCCGTACGTGAAGTGCCAGCCGGACCTGTACCTCTGGTGGACCAGAGGTACGCATCACGTGCGCAGCAAGAGCCAGCAGGCCCTGCGCAACCAGCACCCTGGACCATTCAAGGATGCCCAGTACTGATGCAGCCTGGACCTCATGGCCCTGTGCTGCCCGTACCTCTGCCCCACCCGGGGTACCCAGCGCCGATGCCAGGATCACCTGCCGGACTGCTGGAGCAGTGGGACGTGCCATGGACACAGCCTGGACCATCTGGACCATCTGGACATGTGCCGCCCGTACCACTGCGCGAACAGGAGTATGGCGTGCCGGCACGGCCAGATGGCCCGCCCACAGCCAGTACCAGCTCCATGCCGAGATTCCCGCCCCAACCTACGGCGGATGAAACGGCCCAACATACCAGAGCCTGGGTTCAGCATGATGGCAGTCCCATGGCTCAACTGGCCTCCGCCCTGACAGAAGCCATCAGAGCTTCAAGGGCTCAGGACAGCTCCCGTCCCACAATCGAGGACGATCCACGAATGGCGGCCCTTATTGCCAGACAATCAATGGCCAAGGACCTGCTTCCATTCTCTGGAGATCCACTGGAGTGGCCCACCTGGAGGGCACAGTTTACCCAGTCTACCTCCACATGTCGGATGACCTCCAGCGAAAACTTGATCCGCCTACAGCGGGCCCTCAAGGGGAAAGCCCGAGAAGCCGTCGGCCCCCTTCTGATGGACCCTGCTCAGGTTCCGGAGATCCTGGCAGTCCTGGAGCAGCGATTTGGAGGGACTACTTCACTCGCTGCTCTGATGCTGGACAAAGTCAAGAAGCTGCCCCACCTCACAATTGAAGCCTCTCTGGAGGATATCGCAGACTTCTCTGGCACAGTTCAGAACCTGGTGGCATCACTCCGCTCCCTCAACAATGATGGCTACCTGACGAATCCAGCGCTGCTCAGTGACATCGCGGGGAAGATGCCGCCCACCTTGCGGTTGGCGTGGCTGATGGAAGTGCGGCACTACGAGGCCTCCGCTACCATTTGCCAGTTTGCCGCCTTCCTGAAAACCGTCGGGAACGCCATCCCAAAGTCCGGTTTGGTTGACCCCGCGAGGTCCCGCCCACGCCGTGAACATACGCTCGCCACAACGGAACAGTTTTCGCGCAAAAACGGTGCTAAAAAACGTGATACCTGTGAAAGTTTCCTAAATATGTCTGCCGCGTCAGAAAAGTTTTCGCGAAAAAACAATTCGAACAAAAGTGACACTTGTGACAACAGTTTAAACACGTCTGCCGCGTCAGAACGGTTTTTATCGCGGGAAAACAATGTTTACAACAACAATTCTAGTGAAAAACAACATTTCGCGCAAAATAATCGAAAGCCCCAAAATTTGTCTGGTAATAATCGAATGCCCCAAATTTTGTCTGGTAATAATCGAGAAAATAATCGAAGCGGGGAAAAAGTGCAAAACAGTTACAATGAAGTTCGCGAGTTCGACAACCGCGCCGGGTGTGTTCAGTGCGGTGAAAATGGCCACCAACTTAGCGAATGTCGTACTTTCGCCGCGAAAGACATAAAAACCCGTTTTGTGACAGTTAAAAGTGCCGGATTGTGCCGAGTATGCCTCAATGGCAAACATTTTACCAAATTCTGCAAAGTTAGTGACTGGTGCGGAGTGGGGGAGTGCAGATACCCCCACCACCGACTTCTTCACAACCCGAACTATCGTGAAAATAACAATACAGTGGCAAACGTTCACAATATGTGACGCCACACCGAAAGTGCCGTGTTAAAAGTGGTGGGGGTCATATTGTCGGGCCCCAAGCGACAGATTAAAACCTTTGCGCTTCTGGACGAAGGCTCCACTGTCACCCTTATTGACGCCACCACAGCACAGAAAATCGGCACAACCGGACCTACCCGTGAGCTACGACTACACGGAGCAAAAAACATGTGCTCAACAGACATAACGTCCCGCCGCGTGCCAATCACTCTACGCGGCGCCGGTATTGCTGATGAGTTTATCATCAGAGCAAATACCATCAAGCAGCTCAGCCTTCCTGTACAGAGGTACCACGGTCGCTACATCACCCCCACACTTCTCATCGGGCAAGACAATGCTCACCTTATTGTCTCGAGGGAAGTGCGCGACGTTCGTGATTCTACGCGAATATTATCACGAACGGCGTTGGGGTGGACCACCCATGGCGGAGGGACCTCTGAACATGTGGATGAAGCTACCACATTGGCCATACGAGCCACACTGTCACCCAGGCGCACTGCCGGGAGGCATTATACAGTGCACCATGGACCATCTGGCCCCGTACCGCGAGCACCTCTGATACAGGCGGCCGTACGAGGAGCACCAGCTGGACCTGTGCCAGCATTTTCGCAGAGAAGGCCAGTCGGCCCCGCGAAAGGGTCTCCCAGGCACGTTGCCGAGAGACTTCAAACAGTGCAACATGGACCATCTGGACCCGTACCGCGAGCACCTCTGATACAGGCGGCCGTACGAGGAGTACCAGCTGGATCTGTGCCAGCACCTTTGCAGAGAAGACCACCCAGGCACCATGCCCGGTGGCATTCTACCATGCCCCATGGACCATCTGGCCCCGTACCGCGAGCACCTCTGATACAGGCGGCCGTACGAGGAGTACCAGCTGGATCTGTGCCAGCATCTTTGCAGAGAAGACCACCCAGGCACCATGCCCGGTGGCATTCTACCATGCCCCATGGACCATCTGGCCCCGTACCGCGAGCACCTCTGATACAGGCGGCCGTACGAGAAGCACCAGCTGGATCTGTGCCTGCAAATGGTACGAGAAAATCAGTCGGCCCCGCGAAAGGGTCTCCCAGGCACATTGAAGTAAGGCGCCAAAACGTTGGCCTTTCTTCAACTGTGGCAGAGACACTGCCCGACATCAAGAAATTTTCCTCATTTAATCATCTTATTCAAACTACCTGCTGGATACATCGTTCTATTAAAAGGTGTCGTGGAAAAAGCCACGAACAACCTGATAATCATTTAAGAACTGATGAAATCAAAGAAGCAGAGGCCCGATGGGCAAGAATATGTCAAGAAGAGACATTTTATCATGACATAAATGCGCTCCAGAAAGGAGATCCACTACCAAGTGACAGCCGGCTCAAAGCCTTGAGCCCCTTCCTTGGACCTGACGGCCTACTGAGGATGAATTCCAGATTACAAGCCCTCAGTAAAGTGCCTCAAGCAGTGCGGACACCGATCATATTAGATGGTGATCACGCCTATACAAGACTTCTGGTGAGACATCATCACCAGGAAGCCAATCACCCAAGTACGGAGAGAACGATGGCTGAGGTGCGAGGCAGCTACCTTGTGCTGCGACTGCGAACAAATATTCGGATGATCGCCCACAACTGCCCCACCTGCAAGATGCGCAGGAGCAAGCCAGCCCCCCCACTTATGGGGCCCTTGCCGCCATCAAGGCTAGCCCACCATGTTCCTCCATTCACAAACTGTGGACTAGATTACTTTGGGCCGATGGAAGTCACCGTATGCAGACATCGGGAGAAAAGATATGGTGCAATCTTCACATGTCTATCTACTCGTGCCATTCACCTTGAGCTGACAACTTCACTGACCACGGACTCCGCCATCATGGCTTTACAACGCATGACGGCGCGCCGAGGCCAACCAAAAGCTCTGTACTCAGACAATGGTACGAACTTCCATGGTGCTGACAACGAGCTGAAGGATGCCATCGAATCACTCAAAAATGATACCCGGATGAGGGATCATTTGTCAACAAAGGGGATCGAATGGAACTTCATCCCTCCAATGTCTCCTCATATGGGGGGAGCTTAGGAGCGCCTGGTGCGTTCTGTAAAAACCGCCCTGAAGGCCATCTTGCTGGAACGAGCTCCACGCGAAGAGACCTTGAGGACAGCGTTTGCCGAGGCCGAGTGGACTGTAAACAACCGCCCCCTCACACACGTCTCGGTGGATCCCAGGGACGAAGAGCCCCTCACCCCCAACCACTTTTTACTGGGAAGAGCCGGAAACCGACCGCATCTGTCACTATACGACAAGCAGGATGAGGAGGTATGCCTCCGTCGCCAGTGGCGTATCAGCCAACAACTCGCTGATATGTTCTGGAGACGGTGGCTCCGCGAATATCTCCCCACCCTGGCTGCTCGCCAAAAATGGCAACAGCCAGTCATCCCCATCAAGAAGGATGACCTTGTGATCATCATGGACCCCGCTATGCCCCGCAACAGCTGGCCACGCGGTCGAGTCCTTGATGCCACCCCTGCTGCAGACGGCCAAGTGAGGACCGCCAGGATCCAGACGAGCACCGGAATTTACGTCCGCCCCGCTGTGAAGCTCGCTGTAATCCTGCCGGCCCCGCCTACCGATGCAACATCAACAGTACCACCAGCCCAGCACCATCCCAGAGGGACTGGCCGCCGCGGACTGCGCCGTACCAACAAACGTCCTATTTTTTAGTTCAGCATAGCTAAACGGGGGGAGTGTAACGGACGTAGTTGACCATATTATTTAATTTCATAAAAATTGGGCGCCACCACTTGTACTGGACGGGAGTCCGCACAAGACTGTAGATTTAGGCGCCGGGTCCAAACCGTGTCTTCAACCGATGAGATGCTCCTTTACGGCCGATGATGATGATTGTAGTTGATATTGTGATGAAATCTGCCTCCCGCACCCAGGCTTGGTGAATGTTGGGCCCTGGGTGTGCTGTTGTCTCTGCTCGCTTCTGGTGTTGGCGGTTTTCCAGAGGAGGGCCGGCTTGTCTTGAAGAGGTAACACCAGAAGATCTTGGAGCAGAGACTTGGCGAGGTGAGGCAGGTGTTGAGCAGGAGTCACTTGTTGATAAATAAAACGCTTGGTTTTGGTGGTAAAGATGAACTAATTTTATTTTATTATTTGGCTGCTTATATTCAATAAGCATGACTCGCACCCGACATTGGGCTTTGAGTCAAAAAGTGGTGGGGGATTGTACCCGCGCCAGATATGTGTTTATAAGCCCCGGCAAAATGTCGCATATTCATTTTGCCGGCAGCTCTGGCGAAAGTAGTCGCTTAAATTTGCGAGTTAGAAAAGATTTTGAAGGCTTACATGAATGACAATTACATAGTTTAAATGCATAGTAGTTATAAGAATGTGTATCTTGACAACTAGATTTTTTGTTTGTCAAGATACGACAAAAAATAAGAAATGTTTGTAAAATAAATGTGTAAAAATGATCTCAAGCGATCAAATTTGTAAAACATGTTAAGTTAGTATTTTTCCGAGGTCCCCCGTAACATAGCGCTCAGAAAGAGATAAGATTCACTATGCTACGAGGTTCCTGGATTTTTGTACACGCAAAAAGGGTAAAAAATATTGTTCAAAAATGGGTTTACATATGGGTGAAAAACAGCTTTTTTAATATCTCCTCAGCGGTAGTATATCGAAAATAGTGTTTATTTGACTACCGCCGAGGGGATGAACAAGTAAAATATACATATTTGCAATGTTTAAAAATTGATTTTTCTATGTAAAATTTACATAGAAAAAATGCTGGACATTGATCCACGCGGCAGGTAAGCCGGCGATGTGGTATCGAAGCCATTCGGAGTCAAAGTTTTCAAGCCGCTTGGGCCGAAAATTGGGCAAAATGACCAGTGGCGGGGAGTGGTGATTTTGCCAGTGGCGTGGAGTAGGGACATTTTATAAAAGTAAACAATTTTTATGAAATTAAATAATATGGTCAACTACGTCCGTTACAGGTATATTTAGAGTAAAATAGTCGAGAAAAGTTAAAAAATACTCAGTGATATCATTTAGTAATGAAAAGACATACTCAGGTATATTTAGTGATAAAAAGTCATGAAAAGTCATACTCAGGAAAATTTAGTGATAAAAATTCATACTCAGTAAAAAAAATATTTAGTTTTTAAAAGTGATACTCAGTTATAATAGGTGATTAAATGAAATGATGAGATATACTCAGGTATATTTAGTGATAAAAGGACATGAAAAGTTATAATCTGTTATATTTAGTCATGAAAAGTCATTTTCATGTATATTTAGTGATAAAATGTCATGAAAAGAGATACTCAGGTATATTTTGTGATGAAAAGTGATACTTAGGTATATTAGTTGAAAATAAGTATTGAAAAGATAACTTTTAAAAATAATCTCAGTGAAGATATTTAGTATTGAAAAGGTATATATAGTCCTAAAAAGTCAAGAAAAGTTTTACTCAGTGATATTTTGTCATGAAAAATTATATTAACTGGTGATTTTTAGCTTTTAAAAGTGATACTCTGTGATAATAGGTGATAAAAAGTCATGAAAAGTGACACTCATTTATGAAAAATTATATTAAATGATGATTTTTAGCTTTTAAAAGTGATACTCTGTGATAATAGGTGATAAAAAGTCATGAAAAGTGACACTCATTTAGTCATGAAAAAAGATACTCAGGTACATTCTGTAAAAAAAGTCATGAAAAGTCAAACTCAGGTATATTTAGTGATAAAAAGTAATGAAAAGTCATACTCAGGTATATTTAGAGTAAAAAAGTCAAGAACAGTTATACTAAGTGATGATATTTAGTCATGAAAAGTCATACTAATTTATATTTAGTTATAAAAAGTCTTGAAAAGTGATACTCAGGTACATTTAGTGAAAAAAGTCATGTAAAGTCATACTCAGGTATATTTAGATAAAAAAAGTCATGAAAAGTCATACTCATGTAAATTTAGTGATAAAACGTCAAGAAAAATTATACTCAGGGATGATATTTTGTCTTAAAATGTGATACTGATATAGGTGATAAAAAATCATTAAAAGAGATACTCAGGTATATTAAGTGATAAAAATTCATTAAAAGAGATACTCATTTATATTTAGTATTAAAAAGTCATGAAAAGTGATATTCATGTAAATTTAGTTATAAAAAGTCATGAAAAATTATACTCAGAGATGATATTCAGTATTAAAAAGTGAAACGCAGTTATAATAGGTGATAAAACGTCATGAAAAGTGATACTTAGGTACATTTAGTGATAAAAAGTCGTGAAAAGTTATACTCAAGTGTATTTATAGTAAAAAAGTCATGAAAAGTCATACTCAGGTATATTTAGAGTAAAAAAGTAGTACTCAGGTAAATTTAGTAATAAAAAGTCATGAAAAGTCATACTCAGGTACATTTAGTGATAAAAAGTCATGAAAAGTCAAACTCAGGTAAATTTAGTGATAAAAGTCATGAAAAGTCATACTCAGGTACATTTAGTGAAAAAAGTCATGAAAAGTGATATTCAGGTATATTTAGTGATAAAAAGTCATGAAAAGTCATACTCAGGTATATTTAGAGTAAAAAAGTCATGAAAAGTCATACTCAGGTAAATTTAGTTATAAAAAGTCATGAAAAGTCATACTCAGGTACATTTAGTGAAAATAGTCATGAAAAGTCATACTCAGGTATATTTAGAGTAAAAAAGTCATGAAAAGTCATACTCAGGTAAATTTAGTTATAAAAAGTCATGAAAAGTCATACTCAGGTACATTTAGTGAAAATAGTCATGAAAAGTCATACTCAGGTATATTTAGTCATAAAAAGTCATGAAAAGTCATACTCAGGTATATTTAGTGATAAAAAGTCGTTAAAAATCTTACTCAGGTATATTTAGAGTAAAATAGTCGAGAAAAGTTAAAAAATACTCAGTGATATCATTTAGTAATGAAAAGACATACTCAGGTATATTTAGTGATAAAAAGTCATGAAAAGTCATACTCAGGTATATGTAGTGATAAAAAGTCATGAAAAGTCATACTCAGGTACATTTAGAGTAAAAAAGTCATACTCAGGTAAATTTAGTAATAAAAAGTCATGAAAAGTCATACTCAGGTACATTTAGTGATAAAAAGTCATGAAAAGTCAAACTCAGGTAAATTTAGTGATACAAAGTTATGAAAAGTCATACTCAGGTACATTTAGTGAAAAAAGTCATGAAAAGTGATATTCAGGTATATTTAGAGTAAAAAAGTCATGAAAAATCATACTCAGGTAAATTAAGTTATAAAAAGTCATGAAAAGTCATACTCAGGTACATTTAGTGAAAATAGTCATGAAAAGTCATACTCAGGTATATTTAGTGATAAAAAGTCGTTAAAAATCTTACTCAGGTATATTTAGAGTAAAATAGTCGAGAAAAGTTAAAAAATACTCAGTGATATCATTTAGTAATGAAAAGACATAAGACATTTAGTGATAAAAAGTCATGAAAAGTCATACTCAGGAAAATTTAGTGATAAAAATTCATACTCAGTAAAAAAAATATTTAGTTTTTAAAAGTGATACTCAGTTATAATAGGTGATTAAATGAAATGATGAGATATACTCAGGTATATTTAGTGATAAAAGGACATGAAAAGTTATACTCTGTTATATTTAGTCATGAAAAGTCATTTTCATGTATATTTAGTGATAAAATGTCATGAAAAGAGATACTCAGGTATATTTTGTGATGAAAAGTGATACTTAGGTATATTAGTTGAAAATAAGTATTGAAAAGATAACTTTTAAAAATAATCTCAGTGAAGATATTTAGTATTGAAAAGGTATATATAGTCCTAAAAAGTCAAGAAAAGTTTTACTCAGTGATATTTTGTCATGAAAAATTATATTAACTGATGATTTTTAGCTTTTAAAAGTGATACTCTGTGATAATAGGTGATAAAAAGTCATGAAAAGTGACACTCATTTATGAAAAATTATATTAACTGATGATTTTTAGCTTTTAAAAGTGATACTCTGTGATAATAGGTGATAAAAAGTCATGAAAAGTGACACTCATTTAGTCATGAAAAAAGATACTCAGGTACATTCTGTAAAAAAAGTCATGAAAAGTCAAACTCAGGTATATTTAGTGATAAAAAGTAATGAAAAGTCATACTCAGGTATATTTAGAGTAAAAAAGTCAAGAACAGTTATACTAAGTGATGATATTTAGTCATGAAAAGTCATACTAATTTATATTTAGTTATAAAAAGTCTTGAAAAGTGATACTCAGGTACATTTAGTGAAAAAAGTCATATAAAGTCATACTCAGGTATATTTAGATAAAAAAAGTCATGAAAAGTCATACTCATGTAAATTTAGTGATAAAACGTCAAGAAAAATTATACTCAGGGATGATATTTTGTCTTAAAATGTGATACTGATACAGGTGATAAAAAATCATTAAAAGAGATACTCAGGTATAATAAGTGATAAAAATTCATTAAAAGAGATACTCATTTATATTTAGTATTAAAAAGTCATGAAAAGTGATATTCATGTAAATTTAGTTATAAAAAGTCATGAAAAATTATACTCAGAGATGATATTCAGTATTAAAAAGTGAAACGCAGTTATAATAGGTGATAAAACGTCATGAAAAGTGATACTTAGGTACATTTAGTGATAAAAAGTCGTGAAAAGTTATACTCAAGTGTATTTATAGTAAAAAAGTCATGAAAAGTCATACTCAGGTATATTTAGAGTAAAAAAGTAGTACTCAGGTAAATTTAGTAATAAAAAGTCATGAAAAGTCATACTCAGGTACATTTAGTGATAAAAAGTCATGAAAAGTCAAACTCAGGTAAATTTAGTGATAAAAGTCATGAAAAGTCATACTCAGGTACATTTAGTGAAAAAAGTCATAAAAAGTGATATTCAGGTATATTTAGTGATAAAAAGTCATGAAAAGTCATAATCAGGTATATTTAGAGTAAAAAAGTCATGAAAAGTCATACTCAGGTAAATTTAGTAATAAAAAGTCATGAAAAGTCATACTCAGGTACATTTAGTGAAAATAGTCATGAAAAGTCATACTCAGGTATATTTAGTCATAAAAAGTCAGGAAAAGTCATACTCAGGTATATTTAGTGATAAAAAGTCGTTAAAAATCTTACTCAGGTATATTTAGAGTAAAATAGTCGAGAAAAGTTAAAAAATACCCAGTGATATCATTTAGTAATGAAAAGATATACTCAGGTATATTTAGTGATAAAAAGTCATACTCAGGTATATATAGTGATAAAAAGTCATGAAAAGTCATACTCAGGTATATTTAGAGTAAAAAAGTAGTACTCAGGTAAATTTAGTAATAAAAAGTCATGAAAAGTCATACTCAGGTACATTTAGTGATAAAAAGTCATGAAAAGTCAAACTCAGGTAAATTTAGTGATAAAAGTCATGAAAAGTCATACTCAGGTACATTTAGTGAAAAAAGTCATAAAAAGTTATATTCAGGTATATTTAGTGATAAAAAGTCATGAAAAGTCATAATCAGGTATATTTAGAGTAAAAAAGTCATGAAAAGTCATACTCAGGTAAATTTAGTTATAAAAAGTCATGAAAAGTCATACTCAGGTACATTTAGTGAAAATAGTCATGAAAAGTCATACTCAGGTATATTTAGTCATAAAAAGTCAGGAAAAGTCATACTCAGGTATATTTAGTGATAAAAAGTCGTTAAAAATCTTACTCAGGTATATATAGAGTAAAATAGTCGAGAAAAGTTAAAAAATACTCAGTGATATCATTTAGTAATGAAAAGATATACTCAGGTATATTTAGTGATAAAAAGTCATACTCAGGTATATATAGTGATAAAAAGTCATGAAAAGTCATACTCAGGTACATTATC